>OX402595.1:11150947-21150947 GCA_948098905.1 Tiliacea aurago | reverse complement strand
GGTCTTTCAGCGTGCTATGGAACGGGCTATGCTCAGAGTTTCTCTGAAGGATAAGATCAGAAATTAAGTTATCCGAAAGAGAACCGGAGTTACCGACATAGCCTGCAGAGTAAGCAAGCTGAAGTGGCAGTGGGTTGGCCATGTTTGTCGAAGGACCGATGGCCGGTGGAGCAGACGAGTCCTGGTGTGGAGACCGCGTATCGGCAAGCGTAGTGTGGGACGCCCCCCAGCTACATGGACTGACGACCTTAAAAAGGTGGCTGGGACAGACTGGATGCGGAAGACAGGGAGTTGTGGCGCAGCCTGGGAGAGGCCATGCCCAGCAGTGGACTGCTATAGGCTGAGTTGATTGAAATTATATTTTTATTCGTCGCCTAAAAATAACTTGCCATGCCGTGTCGCCAATGGGCGCCGGGTCGCACACCTACATAATACGTCTTTATTTCCGCAGTAAGTACATCCGCCAGCTGGTCGAGAGCGAGACGACTCGTAAGTTCCTCGTTTTCGCTCACCACCGCTTGGTCATTGACGCCATCTGTCTTACACTGGACGAAGCAGAAGTGCACTACATATCCATCGTTGGATCTACTCCCGCTAGCAGTAGGGCGGTTAGTATAACTCATTCGTAACTACTTAAGTACCTATTTTCATTTCAGACTAATTTATAATTATATTAATTGTACTTCAATTTTAGTATTTCTACACCGGCAACGTTAGTGTATGTGAAGCTGTATATTAATATTAAGATCTTAATGTACCATATACTCAGAAATAAATTCTATAGGGTTCCGTAGTAATGCAATGAAGCCTTATAGTTTCGTCTGTCTGTCTGTCAGCGGTTTAACTCAGAGACCCTTGGTACTAAAAAGGCATGGCCTACAAAGTTGTGAATTAAAATCTTGAATAGTCTTGTTTTTGGGTAGGAACCTCTTTGTCTGCCTATCCTCTGGTCTCCTGACCGTCTTCTCCCCAATTTATAAAATGTTCGTGTAAATGGATAAGTATTTCGTAAAAAATCCATAAACAATGAGTTAAAACCAGGTGCATTATAAAGTTGTAATGTTACTCTTAAATGTAAAAATAAACATTTTATGATGAAAATTGCAAAGATGTACTAGACTACTATTATAACTTTACGTTTTCCTTTGCGAGATAGGCAGAGGGGATCCAGTGGCACATAATCATGTGGTACTATTTCCCATAATTTAAAAAAAATATGATGTGTCTAAGTGTCTTTGCTATTTAAATCAATGTCAAGTTGACCACTTTTGAGTACAAGCATTTTTTCTATTCGTTACAGAACAATGAGCTATAGGTACTCACTTCATGACACTAAATAATGTTTCCTCTAAAGACTGTTTGCGACGAAAATATAAAATCGCAAAATTCTACTTTTACCAAACTTATTTGTGAAATGAAACTTTTATACAGGAAAAAAAATTAACCAGTGCGCAAACTTTTTTTGGTAGCTCAGCATCAATAATAGAACACTTTTCCATTATTTTTACGCGACTTGAAATACTAATAAAATACATATACTCCATTTGAAATAAGATTAGAAATTTAAATAAACCTATTTACAGTCCGTTCAACCGATTTTGACTTCTATTCCGTAGGCATAAGGATCGCAATAAAAGCAAAAACGTGGTTACAATACCATTTATTTATTACAGCTGCCACTTGTAGTGCCACCAATGCAATAGAAGTCAAAATCAGTTGAACGGACTGGTAAAAAAGGATTATATATATTTCTAATCTTATTTCAAATGGACCTACAAATCGTAAATCGAGCAAGCGCACAGCTGTTTAGGTACCTTCGCGCGTTCCGCTACACTGCGCACACGTGCCCGCCGGCAAGTCACCATAAAACCAGTTCCAAAGTAACATTCTTTTTCATCTTTCGTTAAAGATAATTTATTTTTTTGTGCTAAGACGTAATTATCAAAATAAAAAATATAATATGTTTAAGTAATAAAACTCGCTATTATGTTAAAATCAGCGCACTGGTAATTTTTTTACCTGTAAAACAAGATGAAACCTTGAAAAGTGATAAAATTATAAATAACTCTACAGGAGCTGGTCGACAAGTTCCAGCACAGCGCCAGCTGCCGCGGCGCAGTGCTGTCCATCACGGCCGCGAGCGCCGGCCTCACGCTCACGGCCGCCAGCCTCGTGCTGTTCGCGGAGCTGCACTGGAACCCCGGGGTGAGTGCTGTCTATCACGGCCGCGAGCGCCGGCCTCACGCTCACAGCCGCCAGCCTCGTGCTGTTCGCGGAGCTGCACTGGAACCCCGGGGTGAGTGCTGTCTATCACGGCCGCGAGCGCCGGCCTCACGCTCACAGCCGCCAGCCTCGTGCTGTTCGCGGAGCTGCACTGGAACCCCGGGGTGAGTGCTGTCTATCACGGCCGCGAGCGCCGGCCTCACGCTCACAGCCGCCAGCCTCGTGCTGTTCGCGGAGCTGCACTGGAACCCCGGGGTGAGTGCTGTCCATCACGGCCGCAAGCGCCGGCCTCACGCTCACGGCCGCCAGCCTCGTGCTGTTCGCGGAGCTGCACTGGAACCCCGGGGTGAGTGCTGCCACTGAGCCGTGGCCGAGTTGTGCAGTACACTACTGATGGATTTGGTCCATCCTTTTCAAGTTTTATAATTGAATTTTGTGTTTAATCAGATTTTTTGGAACGAAGTTCTTTAACGCAGCTTGCGGTAGGAGTAACGTGGCAGAAATCGTCACGCGAAAAAGCGTTCTAATTGCGACTTTGTTGGTGTAAGACACACTTAAAGTCAAATGTGAATTTGGTCTAAATGAAAATCCAAGATGGTGGCTGCGAAAAACTTCACATTTTTCGTCATGGGTGTCGTATTCATAGTTTTCGAGAGTATAGTGATGTCAAAATGCAAATCCAATTTGGCGGCTGTGAAAACTTTGTTTTTGTTTTAAATCATACGTGAGAAGGAACCTCGTTCCTGACGGGGGTCCTCCGACCGCTCACGTTATTTTTTTTTTCGATATTTTTTAATCGGTAGATCCGTTAAAGGCCTTTTCATTTATTGGATACTTTTTCATTTATACGGGAAATTATTCAAAATGGACTTGATTTTTAATGATAAATGATTTATTTTCTGTAAGTAGGTTTGTACAAACACTTTTACACGTCAAACATATTTAAAAAAACAAAAAAAAAACTAGATGAGGTCGGCGTTTCGTAACTGACTACTCTGAGCAGAAAGGCCGAAACAAACTCAGAGGTCACAGTCTCTTTTAAAGTCCAGACATAATCTTGGTCAAATCATGTGAAGACCATGTAGATTGGTGCCTAAAATGATCTTTTGATGAAAGAATCACACAGATTGAGGGGACCTGACCAGTCAGTGCACGCATTTGTCAGTAGTTGTGCAGCTCAACTCAGAACTTGAGGAGCTCAACGATTCAACGAACAATACCAAAGAAAGGACATTCGAGTAGGCCGCATACTCAAACTGCCAGACAATGATGAAAACTAACTGAGTAAAAACAAAAATAAACAATAACCCACATAGTCTTCACATTTACAATACTTAATTAAAACAATATAATACTTAACAAAGTAAATATTCATGTCATAGTTTAATATAAAATTCATCAATGTCAATGTGTATATAAAATACGGATATAATCTTGGTCAGATCATTTTTTAATGACTTCCCGTATAAATGAAAAGGTATCCAATAATTGGTGGATCAGTAAAAGTTATTCAGTAGAATCCGTCCTTTAAAATGTTGTGTTCATTGTTGGATACCTATAATTATCCTAGGATAATATTTGTTGTGTAGATCCTGACCCAGGCGGAGTCCCGCGCGCACCGCATCGGGCAGCTGCGCGGCGTGTGCGTGCGCTACCTGCTGGCCGCGCGCACCGCCGACGACTACATGTGGCCCATGCTGCAGAACAAACTCAATGTACGTCATACATTATCATACCATCACATAATAGCGACCCGCCACTGGTTCGCATGGATTTTACGACTTTACAAAGCTGAACATTTCTTTATTTATCTTTCTTTTTTTCTTTTCTTTTTTTTTTTTGCTACACGTTGCCCCACTCTAGGATTTTTTCCTGTATCGTGGGTGCGTTTACAAACATTTAAACTCACATACACAAATAGCCAGACCCGGAACAGCTACTCGTAGGTCATACAAATATTTGTTCCGTGCAGGAATCGAACCCGCGACACGCAGTGCAGCAGTCAATCGCTTAACCACTGCGCCAACCGTGCCGACATTACATATTATATCTGAGTTAAATATTGACGCACATAACATCTTCCGTGTGGCGCCGGACGTAAAGAATAGTACCATCCTATGGGCAGCGGCGTTCTCTATGCATTTTAACACCATACTGCGATCGCCAACCCGCCTGCCAAGCGTGGCCAGCTGTGGACGTCTTTCGGCCTTTTTTTTGGGGTGGGAAATTTTTAAATAACTCCTCCGCTCTAGGCGGAGCGGGAGGGCGTGTCAGACTTTTACTGACTAAAACCTACCCATATTCCTTCAAATGCCTGTGTGCCACGATATCCCTTTCGGACAAACTCGCAACCCTGGCAGGCATTGGCTCTATCGGACCCCGTCAGTTGGTGCTGACATGGCTGGAACAGAACGCGCCGCAAACCCGCGCCTTCGGTGGCCGGGAATCGGCCTGCGACTCCCGACGCGCGGACGTCTTTCGGCTGAGAGGATGATGATGATGAATACACCTAAACCTTCCAGAATGAATTCTCTAAATGTTGAAAACCGCATCAAAATCCGTTTCGTAGTTTAGAAGAATAACGCAGTCACACAGATTGACACGAAAATCGACTTAAATTATTACATTTGGAGGTGGAGGAACAAAGTGTGAAGTTCCTCCATTAAAAAGGTAGCATCTTTAGATCAGACGGATTCTGTGACGTCAGTTTTGTCGTTATCTGTAACTTGTACTTATCTGGCTTGCTACGTAGTTCGTATGTTTTCGCTAAAATTAACAAGATCATCTTGTTTCAGGTGCTCAACAACGTAGGATTAAGCAGAGATACATTTGAAGACACAACAATGAAACACCAGGTAAATGTTTAAACTTCTAGGTATTAAACACTTGCTTGAAGCTTCTATTTTTGTTAATTACCTGGGGGTATACTCCGAACATAAACCTGAAGTATCGGCCAAATGTTCGGCCGTTTCTTGACTACAGCTAACTATGGCTGACTACAGCGAATGAAAAAAAAAAGAAATTAGCCAAATTCAAAAATGTGGCTTGAAGTCGGGTAAGGACTCAAAGTCAAAAAAGGAAACTTTGAAAGTTATAAAACAGCCGAAATTCGGCCGATACTTCGGATTGTCGCTTCGGAGTAGGTACTTGTTGACAGGCCTACACTGTCCTTCCATACCCATTAGCACTGCAATTTGAAAACATTGTAAAAGCCAATTAGTTTTTATATGAGTAACCGTGGAGTTTCTTGCCGGCTCTTCTCCATAGGAAACGACCAATTGGAACCGTGCACCTAGCTTCTGACATTTCATAATCGATGTGCGTGTGGATTGAGAGATCTTTTCGAAAAACTCTTCCAATCCCAACCAAATTATAAGAGGATTTAGGAAATAATTGTGAAAACTTCATGGTAAGGTATAAAATTTGTGAAACCTAAACAAAGAAAGTTAGAACTCATTAACTGGATCTCTCAGTCTGTACAACTGAAGAAAAAGCCATAACGCGTATCCAAGAATATACTACCTATGTGTTTATAATTTGCATTTTAATTAATTGTGAAGGATTTGTGAAAGCTGCTAAACAAAATTTCGATTCGTTTCAAAGCCACGTTTAAGATTTATAACGGTTTATATGGATCACTCAGAGTGGACAATTTTCAATTGAGTGATCTTGTAAAACACGACCTAATACTGAAAAAATATGCATAATTATCATGTTTATTGCAAACTATGCTTCTGGGAAAATTTGTGAAACAAAAATCGTGATTGAAATCTTACTGGTTCACGAGAAAATAAAAATCTTGTTTTTTGTCGATCGTCCCAACTGAGAGATCATTATTTTGAACTATATTTAATAAACCAAAACTTATAGGTAGAAGGTAGATACATCAGAAATTGTGAAAAATTTTGTACTAAAATTTTACGATTCAGTCGTCCCTGTAAGTGTTATACTTAAAAAGATAAATCATTCTTTACAATCCTTGAGGAAAATGTTGAGTAGGGTGACCATATCGCCGGTCGGAATCATTACCGGTACAATTCAAATTATGATGCACTTTAAACGTTTTTATACAGTAATTTGTGTCTGGTTTCACTAAATAATTTAAATAATATAAAATTACGTTTTTAAATGACAAGTTTCTGCAAAGTTAGGTACTATATGTGTAGTGCTCTTACTAAGGAATTCTAAGTTCGTAATTCTAATTCTAAGTAATTCTTACACACAAAAAGTTCAGAAATTTTAAGGTATCAAAAAAAAACTTTTTTTTAATTTAAACTTTTTTTTAATTTCACTCATAATTACATAATAGGATGTAACCTAATCAATAAGTCCGTAGGACAAAGTATGTAAAATAACTGGTTCTTCTTTGCTGTTATACATTTTTCCCATCAAATCGTCATAACAGACTATTTGGTCGTTATGAACACCATGTCCTCTGTAGTGGCCAAAGAGAATTATACCACTTGAGAGCTGATAGACCGATTTCGTCTACGGGCACGACTCACCACTGCGGGCCGGGAGACGAAGAAAATACAGCGGTTGTGATTGGCTGATGCAACAATGTCAGGACGAATGTTCCAAACATAGTCATGCACAAGTCAGTTTTGCAACTATATTTTCGATATCGATAAAATCGACGGGTATTAATCCTGCATTTTTTTTTACTAAAAACGGAAAATATGAAACTGTTGCTGAACTAAATAAACGGCGTCGGTTCTTTAAAGTTTCAAAGCAATCAGTTGTGAAATGCCTTGAACAAACAACGCTATATTTTTTTGAAAACCAATTTTCCCTGTGAACTGCCTAAATCCACTTTTCTTTCAGTTTCGGAATATTTGGAAATCTAAAATGTAAACATTAAGTAATATTACTTTTTTACCATTAGGAAATATCGATAATTTGAATTGTCATTAGCGATTCGTTTTGAAGTTGTCACAACACTGCAGCATTCGTACAGATAGAAAGGGACAGATGTATTGACAATACCCTAGTGAGAGAAAGGGACTTTTCAAAAAGACATCAACGCGTTATACATTTTTGTGCAATTTTACGTAACCAACCAGTTTAGCTTGAGCCCTGCAATTATTCCTATTATTATTAAATTATAAATATATTTTACTCGGTTAGTAAATATTAAAATGAAAAGTTATGCCATCTTTTTTATAGCTGGATGTTCTGGATGATTTCCCACACCATTTAATTGAACAGGAACCCATAATTGTTTGTATATATGCAAAAAATGTTTTAAAATGTATCAAAATAATCGCGTGTGCAGAGATCCAATAACTGGTCAAAACTAAAATAGCCACTCATTTTTTCATTTAATATAAGTGCAATTTCATATATGTGTCGTGAGCCTGAGTCGCCCGTATGAGCAGTCAAGAGGATATATAGTCATTGGTAGTGGCCAATATTAACAGGAATAAGAAAAAAAATCGGACAAAATAAAAAAGTATGTCTAGCCTACTCAACGTTTTCCTTAAGGATTGTAAAAAATGATTTATCTTTTTAAGTATAACACTTACAGGGACGACTGAAGGCTTCTACATACCGGGGCGACTTGTCGCGCGACGCGACGCGACACAAAGGCACCGCCCTTCCCGCGACAGGCGGGTCCTTTGTACCGTGTCGCGTCGCGCGACAAGTCGCGCTGGTATGTAGAAGCCTTTAATCGTAAAATTTTAGTACAATATTTTTCACAATTTCTGATGTACTACCTTCTACCTATAAGTTTTGGTTTATTAAATATAGTTCAAAATAATGATCTCTCAGTTGGGACGATCGACAAAAAACAAGATTTTCATTTTCTCGTGAACCAGTAAGATTTCAATCACGATTTTTGTTTCACAAATTTTCCCAGAAGCATAGTTTGCAATAAACATGATAATTATTCATACTTTATCACTCAATTGAAAATTGTCCACTCTGAGTGATCCATATAAACCGTTATAAATCTTAAACGTGGCATTGAAACGAATCGAAATTTTGTTTAGCAGCTTTCACAAATCCTTCACAATTAATTAAAATGCAAATTATAAACACATAGGTAGTATATTCTTGGATACGCGTTATGGCTTTTTCTTCAGTTGTCCAGATTGAGAGATCCAGTTAATGAGTTCTAACTTTCTTCGTTTAGGTTTGACAAGTTTTATACCTTACCATGAAGTTTTCAAAATTATTTCCTAAATCCTCTTATAATTTGGTTGGGATTGGAAGAGTTTTTCGAAAAGATCTCTCAATCCACACGCACATCATAATCGCCTGTGTAGGTTTAAGTGAAATAAAATATTTTGATTTTGTCAGTAAAAAATTCAGGCATTTTTTAGGGTTCCATACCCAAAGGGTAAAACGGGAACCCTATTACTAAGGCTCCGCCGTCTGTGTGTCCGTCTGTCACCAGGCTGTATCTCATGAACCGTGATAGTTAGACAGTTGAATTTTATTTATTTATTTAATGCACAATGCACACAAAATAGTTACACGCTAGGCTTAAACTAGTGAGTACATGACCCTGTTAGGGCGCAGCAAGATAACTTAAAACTAGTACTTTCACAGATGATGTATTTCTGTTGCCGCTATAACAACAAATACTAAAAAAACAGAATAAAATAAATATTTAAGGGGGCTCCCATACAACAAACGTGATTTTTTTGTTCGTTTTTGCTCGATATTGATAACGGCAACAGGTAGACGCTTGAAATATTCACAGAATATTTAGTTATAATACTCACTTTAAAAATAAATAATTAAATTAAAATTTAACAAATATTTAAGGGGGGGCTCCCATACTACAAACGTGATATTTTTGCCATTTTTATAGATAATGGTACGGAACCCTTCGTGCGCGAGTCCGACTCGCACTTGGCCGGTTTTTTTAATCACACATTTTCCTTTTCAAAATACTAATTAAATAATTTTTTTTTAGGAAAGTAAAAACAACATATCCCAGTACCTAACACCATGTACAGTACCGAAAAATAAGAACGATTTCATCCCGGGAACCAATATAAGGAAAGATTCTGTCAAAGCGGAGACGCTTAGTGATAAAAATGGTACAAACAAACAGTCATCGAGTAACAACAGTGATGATGCTGATAAATCGTTCTTAGATGATGACGAAGATGATGCACTGCTCGCTAACCTGGATCTATGAACAAGTATTGTGATATTTATTAAAGTTTTCGTATTAATTTGCTGTTTTATTAAATCTGCCTATAATCCAGAGAGAGAGAGGGTGTAAATGGCTAGGGGCCCAAGTCTGCTATTTTTATAAATTCAGTCATTCCAACACGATCCCATTGTCATTTTGCTAAAAGTTCGTAATCTGCTAAAGTCATAATGGTTGATCATTGGTCGGCCATTGTTCTCGTAATAGAATTGTGTTATTATATTGGCATTGTCGTATTGCCATTATTATAAAACCCATTAGTAGAAATGTCATTCATTTGTCATTATGTACGAGATTACCAATAAATGCAATTTCTTTCAATGTAGTGTCAGTGGCCGACCATTTGAAAGTCATAATGACGCCATTATAATAGTAGATTACCAAACTTGTCAAAATCAACAATCATGAAATCAATGATCGACCATTCTGACACCATTGTAATAGCAGACTTGAGGCCCAAGTGGGAAACTTGGACCCTGCTTTGCTTGGTGGTCTTCTGTGCAAAGTGCTTCAAACTCTTATAATAATAATATTACTTTGCTTACTAAACACCAGCTATAAGGTATTACTACCAATATGGATCTTTGTTGTCTTTATAAATACATTTTGATTTTGATATGATTATACGAGTAGACACGGCGGTGCTCCACCCAAGCTACCGCCGTGTCCTCACGGAGGTGATCGGCGGCGGCGATCTCTCGCGTCCGGCCCTGGTTCAGGTCATGGTTCGGAGCGAGAGTGCAATGGAGGCCGTCACCTCCTTCTGCGAAGCAGTAATGCTTGTGAAGGAGCAGGCGGAACGCGTGAGGGAGAGGCAAGGTTCGCGCCCTCGCGCCCCTAGTCGCCGCAGGAGACGCCCCGGGCGTCGAAAGTCGCAAGCCGATTTCCGGCCACCGTAGGCGCGGGCCCGCGGACGGTGAGCGATGGGTAGCTTACCGTCCGATAAGGACCAGGCCCGGAACGACGGCGCGTCGTATTCCACGCGCGCCTCAAAGAGTTGTCAGCACCAACTGACGGGATCCGCTAGGGCCAATGCCTGCCAGGATTGCGAGTTTGTCCGAAAGGTATATCGTGGCCCTGGCACACAGGCAAATGAAGGAATACGGGTGGGTTTTAGTCAGTAAAAGTCTGCCACGCCCTCCCGCTCAGCCTAAAGCGGGAGAAGTTATTTGATAATTTCGCAAACAAAAAAAAAAAAAGGTGTGGCAAAAGAAGCATGAAAGTAGAATAAATGTTGTGAAAATGTGTTCCTTGCGAAGCATGTCTGGATTGATTATGAATGATACGTTGAAAAATTAGGTGATAAGGCAACGGTGCAATTTAAAAGAAGATGTAGTAACAAAAATTGAAAAGAGTATGCTTATAGAGGGTTGGGGCATGCTGAGAGGATGAGTGAAAGGCGACTAACAAAAGGTATTTATAAAGCAGAGGTGAGTGGGAACGCCCTAGGAGGACAATAGTGACCAAGTTTGTGATGTTCTTCAGAAAGGTCAGGTGCGTAGTACTCGCAACCTGCGTGCGTGTATGACTAGATGTATGAACGTAGGCGAAGCAAAAGGAGTATGTAAGGAGCGTAGCAAGTGGCATTCTATAGTTTCTGCCTACCCCCATGGGAAGAAGGCGTGAGTTTATGTGTGTTTATTAATTCTGACGGTTGTAAAAAGTAACCTTTGGGCTCTTCTATCTTTATATATTTTTCTATTTTAAGTGTTTTGTGTGTACCTCCTAAGTTTAATATTATAAATGCAAAAGAGAGTTTGTTTGTTTGTTACACTTTCACGCTAAAACGTCTGAACGGATTTGGATGAAATTTGACACATGGGTAGACCATGACCCGGAGAAGGACATAGGCCACTTTTCATCCAGGATCGCAGACGAAGTCGTGGTCAACAGCTAGCTAGTTAATGAATAAATACAAAATCTATGTCACTCTGTGGTCATAACTCCATAAGCTGTCATCTGTCTGTCGGTGAGTGTGCCCAAGAACTCCACGACCTCATTCCACCGGTCCCCTTCTAGTATCGGACATCTATACGCACTGCAGGTTACCATCCCTTCCTTGTTGCTATTCCACCAACTCGCACTAAACGTTTACAAATGTCTTTTATAATGCGCACAGTAAAAGAGTGGAACTCTCTACCTGCGTCTGTGTTTTCGAACGCATACAACCCTAATCTCTTCAAAGTTAGAGTGAACAGGCTTCTTCTGGGTAAGCTCACTCCATCGTCGACTTTGTCTCTGTCACTTCTGCCGAAGACTAAGGTCAAGAGCAAACCCATCCTAAATAAATAAAAAAAATCGCTCCGTTGTTGAGTGAAAGAAGGACAAACCGAAACACAAACAGACACACTTTCCCTTCTATAATATTAGTAGGATTACATTTTGTTAATTGGTCAAATGTAATGCGTTTTCTAATAATGAATTGAAATCCAGTATTTTTATGAATATCTCAGTGTTTTCTCAGAAGATTTTTAATCACTTGACTCTATCAGACTCGTTCAGTTTAACTCAAGAATATGGTCCGTTAATAAAAGTGTATTATTATTAATTAGCAACTTTTAATTATCAATTTGAATCAATACTTATATCGAGTTGAAATCGTCAAAATAATAGAGTCATCATTTTCATAACAATAAATCTCGAATTCAAATGCCTTTTCGATTGGTGTTTCTGACGTCGTATGTCGCATCGTCAAATTGTGTGTCGTCAAATCGCATCTTATTATTTTTATGACCAGTCTGTAAATTGAAACAAATTACTAGTATAATTTAGTACTATATCTATTGTACAGTCAAGTGAAAAAATACGTAAACACTTATTACAAAGTTATTGAACTCTTATTACAAAAACTGACGTTAAACCCGAGTCAAAGTTGTAAATTTTCTTTTAAGAAGTTTAACAGAATAAAGTTCAAAATAACTAGCTCGTAGGTTTGGGTTTGGTCTAAAGTTAGAACTGGTTTTGTAATTAAACGATTTTCTCCTAAAGTACTTATTGAAGTATTGGTAATTTAAACATACCAACTGTATCAGTCCATCCGTGGTTCTCAGTGAGTCCTGCTACAATCCCCCCAGAGTCGGAACTTAACGCTTGGGTCCTTCTTAGATGAGCAGTACAGCACACAGAAGTTGGCGTACGTCCTGTGATTGTTGCCACACACTGGCTTGTGCATCGCCGCGCACGCGCATTGCTTAGGGACTGCAGACATGCTCAATACATCTTCATTTGGCCTACGGATTTAAGTAAGTTCAGAAATAAAGGATCAGGTCTCACAGAGACGTGACACTGCGCGTACTTTTTACCCGACTGCGTGACGCAAAGGAGGGTAATGTGTTTATCAGTCTATGTATGTTTGTTACTTTGTGGTACTCTAGAGACCAAACGCGTGGGCCTATTTTGATGATTCTTACGTCAATCGATTTTTACGTTCGTTTGTGTTTGTTTGTGCCTCTCTAGTCAAAAGTCAAATTATTTATTTCAAATAGGCACTTCCTATTTGAAATAAATAATTTGACTTTTGACTTTGACTTTTTGTCATAATTTTGTGAGTGTTATGACATGACAGTAATCAAAAGTCAATAGGGCGACAACCATATGAGAGTGTAAAAAGAAAAAAAAAAAGTCGACGAATTACGTCAAGTCGATACGGGGGTATCTATGTTCTATGTTATAGGGTTTGGTTTCCGCACTTAGTCCTTCATGTGGACCATTGTGCGTGGGCCATGGCGGCCGCCTGTTATTTTTTTTTTTTTTTTTATTCCAACCAGCCCACCTCCCTCCAGAAGCTGATTAGGTCTCCCGGTCTGCATAGAACATCTGTGAAGGATCTGGGTGACCCGAGGGTTTCCGTTCTGATCTGAGTGACGCCTGTGCAGTCAAAGAGCACATGCGCAACGGTTTCTTCAGCCTCCATGCAGGCCCTACACAGAGGGCTGTCCGTTATGCCTATTGTGTGGAAGTGTTTGTTTAATGAGCAGTGTCCCGTGATGGTCCCCGTCACCAGGCGCAGGCCGTTCCTGTCTAGGCGTAGCAAACGCCTGGTTAGCCTGCTATCTAAGGATGGCATGGCTTCCCTGGACTGCCTGCAGCCCGGTGTCGAGGTCCACCAGTTCTCCGCTTGTGTGTGGGTGAACTCCTGTAGCCACCTGCGTAGTTGGTTAAAGGGGATGGGTACGATGGGTTCGGGTCCCCAGACTGACGCGCTGGATGCTCTCCTAGCAAGTTCGTCAGCTGCGTCGTTACCCAGTGATCCGCTGTGTCCTTTTATCCATTGCAGTGTCACTGTGTTACGGTTGCACACCGTCACCCGCTCCAGTGCATTGTGACATTCTAGTGTTAGTCTGGAGGTAATATATTTTTTATCTAGGGATTGCAGAACTGAGACACTGTCAGACAGTATACGTATACGAGTGTCCGTAACTTTCCTGGCTTCTATGGCGTAAACCGCTTGTATAATGCCCACACATTCCGCCTGGAAGACGGTGTTGAACACTCCCAGCGGGCTGGATATATTTATGTTAAAGTCGTGTGAGAAGACTCCGACTCCGGTTCCGGAGTTGGTCTTTGATCCGTCGGTGTATACTCTCATCTCTTTCGGGCCTGAGTAGTCACACCGTTCTTCTGTGAGTATAACGTTGTAGTGCTTCTGAAAGAAGTGTAGTTTCTGGGCTTTGTCGGAGGGTGATGCCATCATCGGTTGTCGTTCGATTGCATCCTCCCTTATGCGTGTGTGCTTGACCCTAGAGTCTTTGCTTAGGGTTCCCGATAAGTAGAGCCTGAAGGCGGCCAGGGCTGCCTCCTCTCGCACGACGAGGTGTAGAGGTGGCAGTCCTAGCATTACTTGTAGTGCGGCAGTAGGTGCAGTCCTCATACTGCCAGTTATTGCTACACAAGCAAACCGCTGCAGTTTTTCGAGGTCTTTTCGGGCTGTGCTCAGGTCCGTCCTGGGCCACCAGACCAGTGAGCCATATGTAATAACTGGTCGGATGACTGTTGTGTATAGCCAGTGGGTGACCTTGGGGCTGATGCCCCAGTTCCTTCCAAGCAGTTGTTTGCACTGCCATAGGGATATGCTGGCTTTTGTGGTGATGTAGTTGGTGTGTTTTGCCCAGTTCAGCTGTTTGTCCAAATAGATGCCCAGGTATTTGGTTTCGGTTGATAGGCTTAGGGTAGTTCCAAAGAGTTGTGGCAGTTGTAGTGTCACCAACTTCCTCTTTTTTGTGAAGAGAATCAGTTCGGTTTTTGTCGGGTTCACCGACAGTTGGTGTTTGTTGCACCAGTCCTCTACTATTTTCAAAGCTTGGCGCATTAGGTTGCATAAGGTGTTTTCGTGGGTGCCATTTATTATTATGGTTATATCGTCGGCGTAGCCTACGGTAAAATAACCTTTGTCGTTGAGTGTTTTAATGAGGCTGTCTACCACCAGGTTCCATAGAAGCGGCGAGAGGACACCCCCTTGCGGGCAGCCCTTCGCCACGATGGCCCTTGTGGTGTCATTTACGGTGACTTGTACAGCTCTCATTTTGAGCATGTTGGTGATCCAGCCGCTCACGGTCGGGTCTATGTTGTGTCTGTTTAGAGCCATGTTAATGCTGTTGAACATGGTTTTGTCAAAGGCGCCCTCGATGTCAATGAAGGCGGCTAGTGATGAGCATTTGTGATCCACTGCGCATTCAATCTTAGAGACCACGCTGTGTAGCGCGGATTCTGTTGATTTGCCTGTGGAGTACGCATGCTGTTGTTTATGGAGTGGTTTTACCCGAAGGGGTCCGTCTCGAATGTGTCTATCACAGAGTCTCTCCAGGGTTTTCAGTAGGAAGGATGTAAGACTGATAGGCCTATAAGCTTTGGGTTGTGTGTAGTCGGTTTTGCCCGGTTTGGGTATGAAAATGACTTTCACTTCGCGCCATGCTAGTGGTATGTGTCTGAGTGCTATACATGCTCGAAAGATCTCCACTAGCCACGGCGTCAGATGATCTATCCCCCACTGTAGCAGGGCTGGGAAGATGCCATCCAGCCCTGCTGACTTAAATGGCTGAAAAGTGTTGATAGCCCACCTTATACGAGCTTCTGATGCTATATTATGGGCTCTTGAAGTCTTGACCAGTCTTGATCCGTTGGGGTCCATTCTGGCACAACCTCCCACGTCCTGTCTTCCAGGAGTTTGCAGTCCGGGAAGTGAGTCTCCAGAAGGACCTTGCTGGTTTCATGGTCAGTTGTTGTATATGAGTTGTCGGGTTTTTTCAGCGCGCCTAGGGTCCGGTCCTGGTCAGTTGATAGGATCTTCCTCACCCTTGCGGCTTCGTTATTTGTCTCTATGGATTCACAGAATCTCCGCCAAGCTGTTCTCCTGGCAGTCCTGATCTGTTTTCTGTACAAATATTGAGTTTCTTTGTATAGCTCCCAGTCATCCGGGAGTCTGGTGTTTTTGGCTCTGTTGAATTGCTTACGAAGTGCATCTCTGAGTTTACTAAGTTCAGCGTTCCACCAGGGGTTTCTCTCTGCCTTGGTTCGTGGCGCTCTTAGTTTGCAGCATGCATGGTAGGCTTCGGTTATGTATTCTGATAACTTTGTGACAGTGTATTCTAATTGTGCAGGGTCGGTTAAAGTTGTTAGTGTTAAGTGCCTAGCTAGTAGTGAGGCTAGGAGTCTCTTATATCCTGGCACATCGGTGCGCCGAGGGGTATCATTGGATAGGTATTTGAAAATTTTCTTTAGGTTTCTGCAATAATTTTTCATTTTGAATGACCATTTAGGAGATCCTAAATGGTGGGGTGGTGGAGTCGGGAAAACCTATTAGATTAAAGTATTCCTCAGAACGGTCCCCCAACAGCAATGACAATTTTATTTATCTGTTTAGGTCACCGAGTAAATGTGCGTGACCTTCCGCTTTGTGCATTTATACAGCAGACCGATTCTGTAACATTTTCCCCATGAAAACTTACGTGAAGTGAGCTTGAAGTAAGGTGTCATTCCACCTGATGCTAGGGATTGCCACTACTGACAGCTCACTTCACCTAAGATATCACAGTGAGATTTTTACAGAATAGACCGGCAGATTAACTAATACAGCTTGTTTTTTACTTTTGAGTTCGGTTTTTGGCAGGTCCGTCGTGTTTTATTTAATTTTTATTAAATTGAAAGTTCACTTTTTAAGCAGCCCGACTGCCGATCTTATTTGATAATTAAATTAACTTTTTAAAATAACTACAAATACCAGCCTATTCTCACGCAGAAAAGGCACGAGTATTGATCACCACGCTTGCTCCAGACGGGTCGGTGTTGTCGGACTTATATCACAGATTACCAGATAAATCACTCCATGTAGGTACATACGCGCGCTAACTACCTACCAGCCGCCGGGTCCCATGCGACCAATTTCTCAGTGGGTTGCCGACAGCTGACGTGCGCGGCGCTGCTGCGGCGCGCGCAGCTACAAAGCAAAACTCACTTTACGCTTTTAAGGTTAGGTACATTCTTGTTCGCAGCGTCTAGCTACTCGAAGGTGTAGGCTATTATAGCAATGGGTTTTACAAATTTTGGATGGAGTGATTTATTTGGTAATCAGTGCTTATATTAACTATAAGTCCAGGTTTCCTTACGATGTTTCTCCTTCAACGGTGTAGGTAATATCCAAGATAAATAATAATCAACAAGATTTATATTTTAACATGGCTTAAACCATGGAGCTAGTTTTTGTAATGAGAACGTAACTCTGATTCAAATACCGTTCTTTATACAAAACGGAATACTTAGTTCGGTACTAAGTTGTCAGTTTTGGTATTAGGAACTTTACCGTAGACGGAATAAAGTTCGAAATTCAATAATGGTTCCATTTTTTAAACTTGGGTCAGTAATAAGACGGAGACCGTCTTATTACAAAACAAGATTTATATTTTAACATGGCTTAAACCATGGAGCTAGTTTTTGTAATGAGAACGTAACTCTGATTGAAATAAGTACCGTTCTTTGTACAAATACTGAATACTTAGTTCGGTACTAAGTTGTCAGTTTTGCATTAGGAACTTTACCGTAGACGGAATAAAGTTCGAAATTCAATAATAGCTCCATTGTTTAAACTTGGGTCTGAAGATAAAACTTGTTTTGTAATAAGGTCCAGAAAATACAGACGCCAGCAGGTAAAGCTACCCGAAACTGTCAAATTTTCCGAATCAATCTTGAACCATATGCTTTAACAAAAATCTTTCAAAGAAAATTGACAGATTGTTGTAGCTTGAGGTCCTGGCGTCTGTACATATTATTACAAAATATATTGGCTATCTATTTTAATACACAATGACATGAATATTTACTTGTAAAGTATTATATTATTTTAATTATTATGAATGAAGACTATGTGGGTTATTTTTTTTTTTTCCTTTTCTTTTATTATCAGTTAGTGTTAATCATGGTCTGGCAGTTTGAGTCTTATAAGCGGCCTACCCAAATGTCCTTTCTTTGGTATTGTTCGTCGCATCGTTGAGCTTCTTAAGTTCTGAGTAGAGCTGCACGATTACTGACAAATGCGTGCACTGACTGGTCAGGTCCACTCAATCTGTGTGGTTCTTTCCTCAAAAGACCATTTCAGACACTAATCAGCATGGCCTTCACATGATCTGACCAAGATTATGTCTGGACTTTAAAAGAGACTGTGACCTTTGAGTTTGTTTCGGCCTTTCTTCTCAGAGTAGTCAGATAGGAAACGCCGACCTCATCTAGTTTTAAAAATATGACGTGTAAAAGTGTTTGTACAAAACTACTTACAGAAATAAAAATCATTTATCATTTATAATTATGGAAATCCAACTGCAGCAATTGTTTTCATGTTGATAGTTCAACAACATTCATTGCATTATTTACGTTGTTGAGCAGACAAATATTTGGAACATATGAAGCAATGGATTAGCAATATTATTATTTTGGTAAACATGTTTTGTTTCTTAGCTCTTCGGCTGCTACATTAACGGGTCCAAGCCAAGTCAATGTAACGTGTGTGGAGTCTTACTTTTTTTTTACGATGAATTATTTTTTTAAGCAGTGATTTAATTTTACTCAATTTGTATGAACTATTCTGCAGGTGTTTAAAATTGCGGCTTTTTAGAGTCTTTCAGGCTGTGATGGAGGTGATTGGGCATAACACCCGTCGGGTAGACAACAATGGGAACTACGTAGACTTTTCCTGACTCCAAATTCTGGTCACTTCTTCTTTCAGTTCAGCATATTTACTGATTTTCTCACTCATTGTTTTTTGTGAATTATGTATATTGTGAACTGCAATATCTATGAGCTATGTGATTTTATTAACTTTATCTTGAAGGGTTATATCTGTCGGTTAGGATGGCGCGATCGTAGTAGAGTTTTATATTTTTATCTTTATTTTTCCAGAATATACTTCAAAATCATTCAAATTGTGATTGATAGTGTGTCACGTAATTCGCTGCTATGCTAAAAAGCTAACAATATTTAATTAGGAAATAGAAATACCATGAGTTCGCATACTTTATCTGATTGTTACACGACGGACGGTTGACTGGTTCACTGGCTGGCTGGAGTGTTTGAATGGGTTGTAATGTTTCTGCATTTTGTAACTTTTCTTTCTTCAGTCTGCAACCACACGACGATCGAGCGTATCTCTGGCCGTTACCGCCAAACTGAGTGTAGTAACTTCTTAACTTTGAGCGGCAACGACATATTCTTGGTTTATCTAAATGTATCTCATCAGACAACCTGCAGATTTTAATAGGTTAGTAAAGTGTGCCTTGAATGCAGTAGGAATCGAATCATAACATAATTTTGTAACCCCTTGAGTGGTTGTTAGTAATTATCATTTAATTATAAAGCAATGCAAGAGCAGTGGTGGGCCCAGTGGTAACGGCCTCGACTTTCGAGTTGTAGGTGGTGGGTCGAACCCAGACAGGCGCTTTACTTTGTGTAAATTATTTTCATCACCACTGCTCTCAAAACGGTGAAGGAAAACATCGTGAGGAAACCGGCATGTCCTAGAACTAAAAATTCGAAGACATGTGACATCTACCAACGCGCACTGGGCCCGCGTGGTGGATTACGGCCCACTGCCTCTCACAGAGAGGAGGCCTGTGTCCCAGCAGTGGCAACGTTATAGGCTGATTAATGTATGTAATGTTATAAAGCAATGTAATATCCACAAAACTACGAGTAACAATTAAAGAAAACTACAACAATACCATTACTAATTCAAGCAATTCCAATAATAATGGGGCAACTTTTACAACGATCTAATTAGATCTCTCTCTATGCCTAGTGTGAATCTGTCAATTGACACTAGGCATAGTGTGTGTCATTAACTCATTACCGTTGTTCGAAAACACTGCCACACTCCCCGTTGTGTTTCAACCGTATCCTGCTATCCTTCTTCATGAAACAGTTAAAAACGCACTCGTTCGAGTAAGTGACGCCGTTACTGCCGCACATTGGGGCGTATCCCGCATGACAGGTACATCGGGACTCCTTAGTGCAGACTCCTACATAGTCTATTCTGATATCCACCTTGTCTATGGCCTTCCGGCACTCCAAGAAGCATACGTTCAAGTACGTGTGGCCATCAGAGCCACAGATGGGGTCGAATGTTTCTTGCGAGAGTGTGCACCCACAGGGCTCGGATAGGTCAGAAAAACTTGTGCAGGCGTGGCTACTGGGATCTGGCTGTACGGTCCCCAGCAACAGTGACGTGATCACTATGCCTGTGACAACGTAATTTGTATGAAAACCTCGAGTTCTTATCAGATGGTCTTTAGAACGATCATCCGAAATCTACAAGCTAATTAAGTTACACGTGAATTGGCGTGATCTTATAAATTATACAAAATTCTAAACATTCTCCCACTGCTCATGATAATGCAATTTTAATAATAATAATGCATTTTTTGCCAGACTTCTAAAACTGATATCCTGATAACGTAGGTTCCCTTAAGCCAATCGGAATAAACAGTAGGTCTCTCCAGTAGCCTTTAAGTGCTTACACCCTCCGCCCATGCATGGTACCTACATATTTTGACTGGTGCAGTTCTCGGAATATTATAAAAATTTAATAATCTGCTCACCTACTCTAAAATCCATTTCTCATTATTGCCTTCTTGAAACGAGTGGTAACAAATAACAAATAAAAATCTGCATTTCGTGCCAATTCTTATCAATGAGAAATTATTGTAACTTTCACGGGATACGTTTATTCGCATTAGCGATTAATTGTTGACAAATTCTAGCATTATTTGATTAGTGTAATATCGTGTTTTGTTAATAATTGTTAATTTCCGAAACCATATTCTAAGGTGCAGCGTAACTAATAAACTGCTAAAAAAACTTTTTGTAAAAAAAAATAACCGACTTCCAAAAAACACTACAAAGTGAATAATAACTTTAATTTCGGAAGTCGGTGTCTTTGAATCTGTATTTTAGTTTTTTGTCACCGACTTCCGAAATTAAAGTTATTTTTCACTTTGTAGTGTTTTTTGGAAGTCGGTTATTTTTTTTTACAAAAAGTTTTTTTTGTCACTTTTTAGTGGGTCAGTTTTTAATTTATCTAAGTTACAATAGCCTTAAGTAAACTGCTCATCACCTTTTACAAAATATTGCTTTTCCTGATGCTGGGACGTTAATTGTTGAGGAGTTATCCTGGTATGAACCAGGAGAACTGCCACTCACCACATGCATTGTGACGAGTATAAATTGCTTAGCAACCATATTCAAGTACCTAATCGAATCGCAACCCATTAAATACTTATTATTATGTTGTTCCGGTGGCCATCTGTGGTCTCCATCATCAGTTCCACTTCACCAAATGGTGAGTTTCGGGAGCAAATTCACGAGTTACTATAAAAAATACCCAAATCGCTATAGGTTTGTCTATAAAATTCGAGGGTTTCCCTCGATTTCCATGAGATCCCCTCATCAGATTCTGAATTGGTGGCATTGGGACCACCTCGGGCCATACCCTTTAAAACAAAAAAATAATTTTCAAAGTCGGTTCATAATTGACGGAGATATCGGTGTACAAACATAAAAAAAAAAAAACCTACAGCCGAACATATAACCTCCTCCTTTTGGAAGTCGGTTAAAAATGATCTTCCGCAACTTAAAGTTTTGGATGACGAATGACAATCACGCTGAAGCATTGTTTGTTAGTTATACATGCATATGTATTTTTAGGGTTCCGTAGTCCACAAGGAACCTTTATTTATCCTATCCTACTCCCTATTAATATTATAAACGCGAAAGTTTGTAAGTATGGATGGATGGATGGATGTATGTTTGTTATTCTTTCACGTAAAAACGGCTGGACCAATTTTGATAAAATTTCTAATTGTATCTAGGTAGCTGACACCCTGGATTAACATATAGGCTACTTTTTATCCCTATATGCCCACGGGATCGAGACTTACGCGGGTGAAACCGCGGGGCGCAGCTAGTTTATTTATAGCTTCGCCATGTCCGTCTGTCCTTCTGTCTGTCCCCGGCTTAGCTCAGATACACTTAGTACTAGAAAGCTGTAATTTGGAATGGTATACATATTAATCACGACAAAGCGGTGAAATAAAATCATGAAAAAATAAATGTTTTTAAGGTACAGACGTCAGCAGGTCAAGCTACCCGGAACGGTCAAATTTTCCCAATCAAACTTGAAACTTAAGATAGAGCGATAAAGTTGAAAATCTATTAAAGAAATTTGACAGATTGTAGTAGCTTGATGTGTTGGCGTCTTTACGTCCCTTACACGTAAAGTGGGGGTGATATATTTTTTTGTCGTATAACCCATGGTGTGGGGTATCGTTGGATAGGCTGTTAAAAATATTGCGGGTACCTATGTTAAGCCATTTTTCGATTCAGGGATGAGTTTGCGTAATACTTATTAAGCTTTAAAGTGCTATTTTTAAAGTCAAATGTCCCCCCCGTCAGCCAGCTAAACGGTTGGTTTTGAATTTAATGGCAGTAGTATATACAGTATGTAACAAAAACTCCGTTGTTCCTTTTAGGGACGTATACATTTACCTGCTAGCACAACATTGGTGGAATTATAATTAAAAAAAAATAAGTATTGGCTAGTTGAGAAGTCAAAATAAAAGAATGAAAGAGGTTAGAAATCAGTTAAAAATTACAAATATTAATAATTAAATATTTAGTTTAATTATTTTTGTTGAATAGTTTTTATAAATGACTTGCTTTATTACGTATGTATACCGATTCTTAAAACGTAGGTAGAAGGAACAACAGGGTTTTTGTTACATATTGTATAACGAAATTTTTTTTTAAATAATTGACTTTTTATCATCATTAAATAAATAATAGTATGTATACATAGTAGCATCTTGAAAAAAAATTCAACCGTTATTGGAGAAAAATAAATTCAACGTGCTATTTTTCGTTAGATTCAAGTGCCCTGCTAGCTAAATGGTTGATTTTAGATATGTGAAAAAATACATGGCAGTAGTTTATTTATCGAAATTAAAAGGAAAACTATCACAGCTAAGTAGGCTTTACAAATTATCGAGTAATAGTCGACCAAATTACGTTTGCAGTTGAAGAATTGACCGCGACGTATATCGATGTATGGGAGAACATGTTTTTCAACTACAATGTTAAGTTTGTTTTTGGGATCATCGCAACTACGGAACCCTTCATTGTGCGTGGTCCGACACGCACTTGGCCGTTTTTTTTATAATTTCTAACGTGACGATATTATTGTAGACGTCTACCTCATCACGATAACACAGGGAAGTAAAATATATGTGGAAAATGAATGAATGATGCTTTTAAATTTCCGTCCACGATAAGGTTATAACGTGCACGTATTTCCGTCCACGATAACGTTATAACGTGCTTGTATTTCCATACATTTTATGGAGTGAACGTCCACGATAATATCGTCACATTAAAAATGATAAAAGCGTACATTAGATTCGCTATGGAATTTTCAAACTTTGGCCGGTTTTTTATTTTGTCTGAGCAGTTGCTTATTTTGGCATCATGCATGACAACACCCTTACCTTTTATTTTTAGGCAGTAGTTATGTTACCTTTTTAATTAGGCAGTAGTTATGTTACCTTTTTAATTAGGCAGTAGTTATGTTACCTTTTTAATTAGGCAGTAGTTATGTTACCTTTTTAATTAGGCAGTAGTTATGAACGCAAAACCTTACTCTGGACATCATAATTATAATTAATTTGCAAGAGGGTGTCCGTCAAGGCTTGATACTAGGTCTCTTTATATTTAAGTACTTGAAGTATTTTCAAGTGACAATAACACTTACAAAGCAGAACAATTACAATTAGCTATTGGTTAACACTGCGTAGAAATTAAATCCACCAGCGCTTACTGTGACATGACTTGAGTCACACATTTTATCACAGTTTGAGCGATAAAACTGTTTTGTCATAAAATTCTAGTACAAATTGACATGACATAATTTATCATGTCTTGTCACACACGTCCTGACACTGGTGCTCGGCCCGCTGACGTCACTTTCGAATATCATCATCACATCACACTAATATTATACAGGCGAAAGTTTGTGAGTGTGTGTGTGTTTCTTCTTCACGCTCAAACGGCTGGACCAATTTTGATAAAATTTTGTTTGGAGGTAATAGGTAATACGGGCTGGTGTCCGCAACTCCACGTCAATGCGCGTATTTTGCGTACGGTGTATGGAGGTAGCTGACATCCTGGATTAACATATAGGCTTTTTATCCCGAAATTCCTACGAGATAGAGACTTACGCGGGTGAAACCGCGGGGCGAAGCTAGTGTTGTTTATAAATATAATGAGAGTTACGTTAAGTATAGGGTGTATTAACTACACTCCATAACATTCGTATCCATACGTTTGGAAAACACTGATTTCGTATTGAACTCATTCTTTCTAAATGGTAAGTATTCTTTCAAGCATAGGAGTTTTACAACATTAGAATAAATTCCAGTCATTTAATAATTTTCATTATACTTACTTGCCCAAAGTATACCTACATAATTTTTTGTATCGTTTTCTGGCACCGTAAAACAGGCAATTTGTAAAAACAGCCAAACAAAATAGTGAAATTTATACGCAATGCCTATCTTATCAGCTTATAATTTATACGCAGTGCCTATCTTAGTAGCTTATAATTGTATTGGAATAAGTTTGTTTGTTTAACACCAAACAAACACTAAACTAACCAGTAAAACAAACAAACAACTAACCACCTAAACACACACAGTATTAAACTTTAACAAGTTTAATAATTAAATTAAGATATTATGCGTTGTAGTTTTGATAGAAACAAAATAAAGAATAATGCGTTTATTGGCATTACAGCAAAAAATACACCTTTCATGTAACTAAGTAAGATAAAAAACAGAAAACAATTGAAACATGGAACACACCGCGTCACCGACGCGGGCCGTCCCGCGTTAGGTACCTATTTTTTTAAATTCACACTGGCTGTTTATACACTCACAAGACCGCAGCACTTTTTTTTATTTTTTCGATTTTTTTTATTTATTAAGTCATATTTTCGTAGCCGACTAACTAACCAAATTTGGTTCTATTTTTTAAATTCATCCCCACCCTAGAGAAGCAACTACTATGAGTCTTTCCCGCCCAAGGGTAGCGTCTTCCACCCGCTACTTACTCGGATCCAACAAACACTACTTTCCGAGTATGAGAAATTAAATAGTTATTTATGATATTAGTGCGGTAAGTTGGTTTTTACAAACGAGTAGACGAATGTAACGAGAGAACATAGTCACGAGTTTGTAAATACCAATTTCCGTGCGTGTGTCATACAACGTTTTTCAACACATTTGCGAAAAAACAGTACAATAGGTAATAAAATAAGCCATCAAAACATTTAAAGAGAATGATTGAGTATTTCTTCGAGTCTTCCATGATATAAAATTATTGTAAATCATTAAATAGCACTCACGATTTTGGCGACTCATTCAAGATATCAGGTGCAGTAGATTCCATATTAATATCGGATTCCTCGCTAGAACTCATATTATTATTTTGTAAATATCAGTCGGAAAGTCGCAACAATCTTTAACATTTCTAATAAGAAAATGGCGCGAATTTGCAAATGGCGCCACGTGCACATGGTGAAAATTAGTACTACATATTTCGTCTCTTTTTCTGTTTATTAATAAAGTGAGATAAACGTATTGAGCAAAAGCGCATCCAACGAGGTTCGACCATTCAGCTTATTTATTTTCGTAATTTGAAACTCCTTGGTGGAATTCTTATATAATTTTTATGGTAATTAAAAAACAACCGTAAAGGATGTGCACGGCGCTATACAACGAAGGGGGCGGTAAAACATGTATATAAGTGAGAGTACCTATTTGACCGCCCGTTCCGTTGTATGGTGCGTAATTTTTAACTTTCAAACAATGTAAGTAAGTATACAGGCTTTGTAAATGCATTTTTTGAGCAAATGTGTCGAAAAAGTTTTATTTGATTATAACTTTATAGCAATAAACAAATTCACTAAAGACGACAATAAACTCTAACCGCCTTATTACAAAACAAGATTTAAATTTGACATGGCAGGAGTTAAACCATGGAGCCAGTTTTTGTAATAAGAACGTAACAGTGATTGAAATACCGTTCTTTTTACAAAACTGAAAATTTTGTTCGGTACTAAGTTGTCAGTTTTGTGTTTAGGAACTTTACCATAGTCGGAATACAGTTCGAAATTCAATAATGGCTCCATGTTTTAAACCCGGGTCTGAAGATATACCTTGTTTTGTAATAAGGGGTAAGTAATTTTTTTTTCAACACATTTGCTCAAAAAATGCATTTACGAAGCCTGTATAATATATTGTTCGAAAGTTAAAAATTACGCACCATACAACGGAACGGGCGGTAAAATAGGTACTCTCACCTAAGTACATATTTTACCGCCCCCTTCGCTGTATAGCGCCGTGCCGTATCCTTTACGGTTTTTTTTTAATTACCATAAAAATGATATAAGAATTCCACCAAGGAGTTTCAAATTACGAGAATAAATAAACTGAATGATCGAACCTCCTTGGAAGCGGTTTTGCTCAATACGTTTATCTCACTTTATTATTAAAGAGAAAATGAGACGAAAGATGTAGTACTAATTTTCATCATGTGCACGTGGCGCCATTTGCAAATTCGCGCCATTTTCATTAGAAATGTTAAAGATTGTTGCGACTTTCCGACTGATACCTATTTACAAAATAATAATATTTGTTCAAGCGAGGAATCCGATATTAATATGGAATCTACTGCACCTGATATCTTGAATGAGCCGCCAAAAACGTGAGTGCTATTTAATGATTTACAATAATTTTATATCATGGAAGACTCGAAGAAATACTCAATCATTCTCTTAAAATGTTTTGATGGCTTATTTTATTACCTATTGTAATTGTTTTCTCGCAAATGTGTTGAAATACGTTGTATGACACACGCGCGGAAATTGGTATTTACAAACTCGTGACTATGGTAAGCCCTCGACTAGACCAACTTACCGCCCTAATATCTTAAATAACTATTAATTAAAGCAACTAAAATTCATCAGATCATAACAGTTCATAAAAAATCATTGACCCAGTGACCTTCTTGTGGCTTCTGGATGACATAACGAGATAAATATAAACGCATTATAGCAACTAAAAATATTTCACCTTGACATTATAATAATAATAAACTTAGTTCAAAATAAACCAAACAAAGTAGATAGATAGGTAAGTACCTACCATTTTTTTTTTTTTTTCTTATTATTGTTATTATGATACTAATTTTTGGGTTGTTAAGAACCGGATTCATAAAATTAATTAGAAATCCGACTAGCTGTTTAGATCAAAATGATAAGGCCGAGAAATAACAACAAACAATGGTGATTAGGCAATTATGAAGCGTTAATTCACAATTGTCATGACTTACTGTCTCCTAGGTATACAGTGTGAGTCTTTATAATCTGCACATACTGATCCCATAGTAAAAATGAATGTCGGCAATGTGTGCCGGGGAGAATTCACTTAAGCGCGGCATCACGTAGCAGCGAACGAAAGTCACGAAACTCAGGTAGCAGTGAATGAAAGTAACGAAACACATGTAGCAGCGGCGAATAATTCGGAGCGACTGCCTGTCTGTCATCCCTTCTGGTCCCTTCAGCTGGCCCTACCTCCCCGCACCCCGACCCGCGCACATTCTCAACAAAAAAGGACGTCTACCTGCTAAACAATTAGTGCGTAGCCGTGCTCTAGGCCTTTCTTTGGCTGTTGATAAGAAATGATGGGATTGAGTTAAACCCTTGCAATTTTTACTATTGGATAGCTAATACGATGAGGAATAATTTAAAGTAATAAAAAATGAAGGTAATCGGGGCATCTTATTGAGAAATTTTACGATTATTGCAAAAATTGATGAAAAAAAATCAGATTTTTGCGGAAAAAACGTGTTAATTTTTAATTGGTGGCAGTTTTTTACACAATTTTCATTTAATGCGGACACCTAATTACTTCCAATCATTATGGAGTTTGTTTCATCGTGATAAAACATCGAGTTAAAAAGTTACACCGTTTTGTATACACTGGAGTCACAGAAGCGAAAAAATAAATAAAAAATCCATTAAAAATTTCAATAAAATATTTAGATTTTTTTTATCATTTTTTCCGTCGATATAATTAAGCAAAGATTCCCTCGATTCAGTATGTGCAGATTATAAAGACACACTGTATCTGAAGACGTTCGAACTCTATTGAAGAGCAACCATATTAGCATCGGAACATCTATGCTATGAGCTATGGTCGCTAGCTAGAGGAATCATAGTGGGAGTTCCAGCAAAAAGGGTCCAGTAGTGTTGTATTGAGTTAAGAGGCCGGCAATGGATGCGTAGTTCATACAAACGTAATACCAAAATAATTTGTAAATCAAACATATTCTTAAGGTAGTGTGTCATTATTCCGATTGGCATACAGAATATCTAGGTTCCCAAATATATATTTTGAATGGACACTGATTTTAAACAAGAGTTATGAAAAAAATAAGTTTTCTATAGAAATTTTAAATTCCTCATATCTCGTCGTTATATCATTGTCCTTTCAAAATATATATTTGTGAACATAGATATTCTGTAATCCAATCGAAAGAAATACACACTACCTTAAGAATATGTTTGATTTACTAATTATTTTGGTATTACGTTTGTATGAACTACCCATGCTACGCCGGCCCCTTAAGACTTGATTCGGTATGTAGAAAAGTCAATTGATAATAAGGATTAAAAAACTGGCACTTTTTTTCTATCAGACATTTGAAGTTGAAACTACAAAAGCTTGATTTGAGAAAAATTATAATATGAACTTGTACGAGTAGATAGTTAAGCATTCATTAAAAGTCAATTAAAATCGTAAAATACCACCTAACCCTAACCTTTTTTTTTTGTTTCTGGGGTGGAAAATCCTCATGTGCAATTTTATATAAACAATGACATGAATATTTACTTTGTTAAGTATTATATTGTTTCAATTAAGTATTGTAAATGTGAAGACTATGTGGGTTATTGTTTATTTTTGTTTTTACTCAGTTAGTTTTCATCATTGTCTGGCAGTTTGAGTAATTTATGCGGCCTACCCAAATGTCCTTTCTTTGGTATTGTTCGTTGAATCGTTGAGCTCCTAAAGTTCTGAGTTGAGCTGCACGACTACTGACAAATGCGTGCACTGACTGGACAGGTCCCCTCAATCTGTGTGATTCTTTCATCAAAAGTTAATTTCAGGCACCAATCTACATGGTCTTCACATGATTTGACCAAGATTATGTCTGGACTTTAAAAGAGACTGTGACCTCTGAGTTTGTTTCGGCCTTTCTTCTCAGAGTAGTCAGTTACGAAACACCGACCTCATCTAGTTTTTTTTTTAAATATGTTTGACGTGTAAAAGTGTTTGTACAAACCTACTTACAGAAAATAAATAATTTATCATTTATCATGGATGTCGTCCGCCCTGAGGCGGGCGGAGCTGGGGTCTGTCAGACTCTTACTGACTAAAAACCACCCCAGTGTCCCCTTCCCACACTTGCACCGGGGATCTTGGGAGCTAGTATTTCATCCGTGATCCCCGGCTATTGCCGGCCCGCCTCTGCGAGCCAGCTCAAGTCTGGGGGGGTCAAACTAAAACTCAAAATATTTATTTCAATTAAACCTATTACAGGCACTTTTGAATTGTCAAAGAGAAAGAAAGAGAAAAGAAAAACCGGTCAAGAGCGAGTCGGACTCGCGCACCGAGGGTTCCGTGCGTATACAATATGTAACAAAAACCCTGTTGTTCCTTTTAGCTACGTTTTAAGAATCGGTATACATACGTAATAAAGCAAGTAATTTATAAAAACTGATAAACAAAAATAATTAAAATAAATATTTAATTATTAATATTTGTAATGTTTAACTGATTTCTTACCTCTTTAGTTCTTTGATTTTGAGTTCTCGACTAGCCAATTTTTTTTTTTTTTTATTATAATTCCAGCAATGTTGTGCTTGTAGGTGTAGGTATACGTCCTTATAAGGAACAACAGGGTTTTTGTTACATACTGTATAATTATGATGTAGATGATTTCTGAAAAACTGTGCTATTTATAGGCATCGTTTTATTTTTCCTATATTCTTTACATAAACTTCTATCATATAGAATAATTTCAGATTTTTTTCTCTGCAAACTTCGGAGATAAGGGTATATTGTAATAGTATATTTTTTTACATTTTTCATCAAAAGTCGGAATCTATGCTGCCTAAAAAAAAAATATGTTTGAGAATGTGCAAAGAGCGTTCTTTCATATTATACCCCACATGCCCTAGTAGCCCCACTTAAATTTTTTAAGACCCCCTTTCAGTCCCTTTTGCAAAAAAAAAATTTTTTTAATTTCTTTCTTGCTTGCAAAATAGTTGGGCAAACGTCATCTAAAACTATTCTAAATTTCAAGTTGATAGCATTAGTAGTTCTTGAGATATCCAGGTGTGACAGACAGACAGACAGACTTAGTCTCACCATAAGGGTCCCTTTTTACCATTTTGGTACGGAACCCTAAAAAGAGTCGGTCAGTTAGTCAGAAAGTTGAAGTTTTATGCCCATTGCAAAACATAGATCTCTATGGAGAAGAACAGGCAAGAAACTCCAAGGAAACTCTTTTAAATCAAGATATTACAAAATCCTGGGTACATTATTCTTGCTGCTTCTATAAGTGAGAACAATGTAAAACAAAAAATACTTATTTAAAAAAACAACACAAATTAATATAAGATTAAAAGATTACAAATAAGCCCCTGGCAGTTAAGAGAAGACCAGTCTCGACTGATGGCGCCCGTTCACGAACATGACGCGTGGATCAGCACCATCCAGCTCAACCATTTTGTAGGGAACCGAATGATCCAACACACGCGCCACCATCAGCGAGACATTTAAGTGAGCATGAGCACTAATACGCCTGTTATAATAAATACAAAATAATTTAAATCTTTAATGCAACAGAAAGTCATTACCGTATTGTTTAATTTAATTGCATTTATGTGGGAAAAAAATGTTTAATGTCGGATGCAACCGCACCAAAGCATTCTAGTTCGTCGTGTTTGTATCGTCAATTACTTATTCTGTGGTATCGTGTGTGTTTATTATTCATGTTTACTTTTTTATTTTTTCCCAGCAGCTGCTTAGTTTGGTAAAATACTGTCCGCTGCATTCGGTTCGACTCTTTGAGTAAAATACTCCAAGGTTCGACTGGATGCAGACGCAGAAGATGATGAGTTGCTTAGTTCGGCAACTTTGACAACAACCTAACCAAAAGATTAGTCAGATATTAATGGAAAAAAAAATTACAGTGCTTACAGGACATCATATTATATGTAAAGGGGTGTCCCTCAAGGCTTGATACTAGGTCTCTTTATATTTAGGTACGTGAAGTATTTTCAATACAATATTACTTTTAGTATATGCGAAACCCGAAACACGTGTCTAGTATTTTTAAGTAAAGAATCTATGTACAAAATTTCAAAACTGTATCATGAAAAATCATAAAGTTATGGTTGTTATGTTACCGGGTTGTCCGTACAAAAACATGCTAACGGCGCCCCCGCGCCTCCAGGGTCGTCTTGCGCTCATTGATAATAATTTGGCAGTAGCTACCTAACCGTACGGCGATTGTATTGTAAGTAATTAAATGGTGATAACATTTTCCATTACACTTAAACATTTTTGGGACAAAATATAACATGGTGTAAAAATTATTGAAATTGATTCAGTTCCATATTCTGAACAAACTATATTCAGGTTTCGCATATATACTAAAAATAATGTTGTATAACACTTGAGTAGAAGTGAAAATAGAAAGAAACACTTATACCATTTTTGTAATTAGCTACTTTTAATAAATCTCAATTTTAAATAAAATATAACTCTTAAATTAAAACCCCCTAAATAAATTAAGACAAATTTAAACACTACGTAAAAATTAAATCCACTTGACTTAAGGGGCATGCGTAGTTCATACAAACGTAATACCAAAAAAAATAATGTAAGTAAATCAAACATATTCTTAAGGTAGTGTGTATTTATTTCGATTGGATTACAGAATATCTATGTTCCCAAATATATTATTTGAAAGGACATCTAAAGACGTAAGAAATTTAAAATTTCTATAGAAAGCTTATTACACGACACGACTGCCCAAAAAAAGGAGTGTTATGTTTTCAGTCGGGGGACGGATCCTTGGAATAGTTCTTTACAAGTCCCCCCCCGACTGCAATGAAAAGATTGATTTTCAGTTTTCCACTTTTGGGCACAATGGCGTTTTAATTGCACAGTAAATATTATAATCTATTTAGTACCTACCTTTTGGCCATTCAGCACTAAAATCATGTACTTAACTTGTTTTTAATTTTTTAGTTCACTTTTTGATATGGCAGGCGTGTATTTGAATTTTTTTAATTATTTGTTTTTTTTCTCATAACTCTTGTTTAAATCAGTGTCCATTCAAAATATTTTTTGGGAACCTAGATATTCTATATTCCAATCGGAATAAAGACACACTACCTTAAAAATATGTTTGATTTACAAATTATTTTGGTCTTACGTTTGTATGAACTACGCAGCCATCCTCTTAACTTTTCAAGATATTGTTCATAAAATATTTTATTAGAGATATTAGGCGTTTAAGGGGACGATAACAGACTTTTAATGATTTTATACTGAAGATCACGTCTAAAAGAGTAGTGTTACTGATTTGAAAGAAATATATGATAAATTAGAGCATTTTCTCAATAACTTAATATGTGAACATTTTAGATTATGTTTATATTACATAGTGAAATTAATTTGTAAAGTTATGTCTAACGCGGATAAAAAACCGAGAATGGCACAAAATCTACCAAGCGTATTTTTCTGAAACCTTCACCAATTTAAAGATAATTTATTTATTGATCTTTTAGTATACGCGTTTTGTTAAAATACCTTTTGTTTTGTGTATAATAAATTAATAATGCGTCAAATTGAGGACAGCGCTCCTTGATGGGCGAGTCCTATTACTGGCTGAACGTACGACGCGTTGCGTGAGCTCAGTACAAAACACGCAAGCTAACCACTCAAGGTCACTGGCATATATCTGCGTCTTAATGTTTTGATTGCTCATTATGAGTGTGCCGTGATTATGTCTGCATGTCAATTTGTGATGTCTATCAAATAATCTGAATATGAGCTCCGTTCTCTCTTGAAAATGGCGGTAGTGGCGAATAAATAACAAAAGGGAAATAAAAAAAATACCGATTTCTTTGATTATAAAGTCGATTTAATAAACGGCAATAAACAAATTCATCAAGGACATATAAACACTTAAATATTTTTTTAAGAAAGCAATTAAAATGCATCAGATCGTAACAGTTCATAAAAAATCTTAAATAATATGGAATATGAGTGATCGTAGTATTTCGTAAGGTGAGAAGTTTCACCGGACAAACAGTTAACAATTTTGTTTTCTGCCATGTTCTGCGACATAAACAACTCAAATGCAGATGGCAGTACCTATTTCTAACACAACTTAACGACTTAAGTCCTCAATAACTGACTTAGTAGAACTTAATGCCCTGGACGACCTTCACTTTGTCCTCACATGGTCCGTAGCTAGCGATGCTCAGCCTGTGGTCCTTAGCGGTGGCGCAGTTGAGCAGGCAACCGTTGCTGTAGGTGACGCCGTCACTTCCACAAACAGGCTTCTTCTCCCTCGTGCAGAAACAGACGGGTCCTTCAGTGGGTAGCTCTACGCACGGTCCGGTGTGGCTCATCTCTAGGCCTGCGGTACGTTTTCTCTTGCACTCTAGGTTACATTGGTTCGGGTAGGTGTTTCCATCGTTACCGCACACCGGGAGGTAGTTCAAGGTGCATATGCAGTCTAATTCGATTGGTGGAGCGACTTCGCATGGGCCTTCTCTGACGGCGGTGATGTCTTTGTTAGAGCTGTTCTTGACGCAGTCCAGCAGGCACTGGTTGCTGTAGGTCTCTCCGTCCGAACCGCAGATCGGCTGGTAGTTCCTTGTGCACACGCACGGCGGCAACGCCTGCGAGCTGCAGATGTAGGCGCTGATGACCAGAAGTACTCCTAAAACAAACATAGATACACAGTTAATTGATGGTTTTTATTACACTCTTGGATATTCTACATTTGTACTTGTAATTTTCAAAGAGTATTATATCTATCTTTCTATCTATCCTGCTCTTTGTTATAGTAAAGATACTTCTAGAGTGTAGAAGGACGGTTACAGACAGACGTTGAATCAGTGACCCTCTTGTGGCATCTCATGACAACACGAGATAAACGCACACGCTTATCAAATACAAATATTTGACCTTAACATTTTATTATTGATAAATAAAAAACTGAATACTTAGGTACGTAGGAACGGGTTGATACGAACCGGATTCAAAAAATTACTAAGAAATCCGACTAGCTGCGTAGAACAGAATGATCTAAGACTAGCAGATAACAGGAAAATAACAACAATGGTGTTAGTTTGAGCAATTATGAAGCGTTAATTCCCAATTGTCATGACTTCCTGTCTCCTAGGTATATCTGAAGACCTTCGAACTCTATTGAAGAGCAACCATATTACCATTGCAAACATTATTAGTTACCTATTAGCTATGACCGCTACATCATTCATTTGACCTATCTTTAACTTATATATATATATATATAGGTATATTTATGAAGTATGCATGTTTGTTAAGAAGCATAAAGACTTATTTAAAAAGGCAGAGGATGTACTCGTATATCCTCGAAACCGGCGAGATCCTCACAGGCTTATATTAAATGACTTACCAAGACTGGCTAAATATAATAAAGGCTGTTTAGCCCTGTGTGTTCGAATTTATAATAAATATCCAAGTGATTTAAAAACAGTAATATTTTTTTCTCCAATCTAAAATTTTAGATTGTTTAAAAAAATATTACTCAAATGGTTAAACAACAATAATTTTGACAACATGAAAAAATTTACTGACTGGGAAACATTTTGTAATGTTACCAATAATATTTGCATGCTATGATATAAGCAAAACATGTATATGCTCTTTAATGTATTTAATAAAAACAACTTTCTACTCCATGTTTTATGCAAATAAATATTGTAGTTTTTTTAACGTCTTTAATCACTTATTCCATAAGTATATGGAATAACTATGGTTCAGAGTAAAATAAAGACATAAAAGCTGTTGTAATGCTGTATGCCTTGCTGTTGTAATGCCATAGGCCCATCAGTTCATCACTTAAGGGCTTGGCTGAGTGGCCATGTAGGTAAGTAAGTAATGCTGCAATATTTTTTACATGTAGTAGCTTGTAATTAGCAACTTTCCTACCTATGAATAATTTTTAATTGTGTTAATCGTCTGTAAGCTTTCTGTAAAATAATAATATGATAGGTCGGTATATTATTATGGTCAAATAAAGAAAATGCTTTAAGCAAAGAATATTTGGTGGTGGTTGCTTTGTTGGGAGATTTAAGATCAAGAATCTTGATCTAATAACAATCGTCTTGATTTAAGATCATTTTGATTGTGTTTTCGAGTTATTCTAGTCAGCACCACAATTGCGTAACACATTTTCTATCGCAATCCGAAGGATTTCGATGGAAATTCTGAATCCATTGCTTCATAGGATTAAAAAATTTGTGATCTCGGCAACGTAAATAACGCATTGAATGTTGTTGTATTGTCAAATGGTGGTATATGTCATGCATTGCAATTGTTAGTCTGTTACGCAATTTCCCTGTTGATCCCCAAAGCGGATCCACCGTAAATTTATATATATATTTACGTATATACGTATATATATACCGATTCTTAAAACGTAGGTAGAAGGAACAACAGGGTTTTTGTTACATATTGTATAATAATACATTTATTATTTGACACAGATATAGGGTGACACTTAATTTAAGCATGGACCCCCTGCTAGGAAAACCCGTGTTACAGGGGTCATCCATCCGTGCATTTGGATACAATACCTAGTTACTTACAAATTAGTAATGTGCACTTTTGTAAAAAACTAAACGAGACTAATACAAATAATTATAATAAGCTTACCGAATTTAAAATCCATATTTTTCAGTTGCGTTCAAAACTGTTCTGAATATTCACAAAATAAAATGCTGGCTTTATATAAAAAAGCTATCGCAAAGTTTATCGACACTCAAAAATAGAAAAGTCGTCGGGATTACTGAGCTCGATGTGAGCGTCGAATGTAATGATGTTCTGTGCTGAAGACAACCGTTTTTATATGAATATAGTGTTTCCCGAGACGCGAAGAAACAAGGTTCTTATCGTACGTATTGTAAATCCCCAAAGCAAGGTGCGTCAGTAAAGTACTATTACCCAGTTCATGCTAATAATGTGGACATAGACGGCGCGGCGCGACGGCAACAGACAACGTGTGAGCGTTTTGAGGAAGTCACACTATTTGTTATTAAACTCAGTTTTAGGAAATAAGTTTAGCGTCATTCCACTTACGAGTATGTTTAACTTTAGTTCTTAGAGTTTTGCCGGAAAACTATTTTTATAATGTTTGTTGACGACTTGTTCTACTATTATTTTGTAAAATCCCAATTAGTTGGTTTACTTGGTTATTAAAATCCCCGTTGCTCTCCATTTTCAAGAACGAATTTAAAATCCAGCTTAATTATTATTTATTTATTTATGCATACTGTCTTTATACAGGTTCATGTTTTTTTGTACCATTAAACCAGACAAGGTTTGTATTGGTACTCACAATCGCTATAACAACCCTCCAGGGGGCCTAAAATGGACGCTTTGGTAGAATCATAGTATGATCTGTGTACAATTCATATCCCGCAATTCATCTGTTTGACAGTTTTGTATGGAGTTTCGTAAAATAGTCCACAAAGAATTGCTTTAATGAAGTCTAATGTCAAATAGCAGCTGTCAAACAGATGAATTGCAGAGCAGTGGTGGCCCAGTGGTAACGGCCCCGACTTACGAGTCATAGGTCGTGGGTTCGAACCCAGGCAGGCGCTTTACTTTGTGTAAATAACTTCATCACCACTGCTCTCAAAACGGTGAAAGAAAACATCGTGAGGAAACCGGCATGTCCTAGAACCAACAAATTCAAAGACATGTGACATCTACCAACCCGCACTGGGCCCGCGTGGTAGATTACAGCCCAGTCCCTCTCGAAGAGAGGAGGCCTGTGTCCCAGCAGTGGGAACATTATAGGCTGATAATGCTTATGCTAAACAGATGAATTGTACGCAGATCATAATATGATTCTGCCAAAGCGTCCATTTTAGGCCCCCTGTTACGTATCCAGTGCTGTGCTTTCTCGAACCATTCGTTACATGCAAAAAAGTTGCTATTTCAAGAGTTCCTTAAAATCCAGCTATCCAGCGTCTATCGGCTGAGATGATGATGAAAAGCGGTTGAATATCTAACAGTGATGTTCCAGAGCATCCTTTCCATACTTTCCATAAGCCCTGGTACTTGGCTTGTAATTATTGACAAACAAACAAACAAATACACAAAACTCTACTACTTACACAATATTAAAGAAAAAAGAAGAAGAAAAGAAAAATAATTTTATTCGTCACAGAAACACGTGCTTAGGAAAACATAAACTCGAGCAAGTAAACATTAAAAAAAAAAAGCCTATCTACATTATAATCACGAGCACAAAAATAACAAATAGTCGGCAACTGCACGTCATGACTGTGACAAAAAGGCTTGCACTCAGCATGATGCTGTGCTATGGGGGACCCACAACACAGCGCTGATTTTCAGTGTTTACCCGAAAAATACGTACGGAACTCAAGTCAGGTATAATGAGTTGAACAACAAAATTAAATAAAATAAACAGTATTCATAATAATATAATGCTTAAACAACCAATTATAAGAATAAATATGATTAAATTACATAAAAAAATATCCGCATGCATAAATAAAATAGGTACCTACCTAAAACATTTTTATTACACGGGATTATCAAGTGTTTTATTAGCGGTAATAAGTAACAGTTTGCAATTACAAAGTGCCAGCGCACAACATTTTATAAGACTGTAATCAATTAGAAGAAGGCTATGTAATTAATTAAAAGAAAATGAAGAAAATATATCTACGTGTAACTAAGATGCTACGCATGAGCTTAATTATTGTATCTACGTAGGTAGTTAGTAGTAGGAAAACCTTTTAGATCTACGCATCGAGATATAAGTACTAACGTACTAGAGAAGACACCGCGCAGCCCGTCCCCAAATTGTTAGTAATTTTGTGATCCCCCAACGACGCCCTGAGCCGAGGTCCGTACCCCACAGGGGGTGCCCTTAGTGCGCTGTCGTTTAGTTTTAATATATATAATTTGCGCCCTGGCTGGAGGCTTTAAGATTAAAAACCTTAGGGCAGCCACAGGAATATCCGGTTAAGTAGCAACGACCTCTCTAGGTCTGCTACGAGATGCCATACAAAAAAAAAAAAGAAAAAAAAAAGAAGACACCGTGAATACCTACTTTGTCTCGTTCAACTGCGGCGATCGCGCCGCACCTCACTCAGTCGCTCTCTAGCTCTTTCGCGCCTTACCACGCCTAGTACTTCCGACAATAATAAATTATATAGAATAAATACACTTCCGCAGCAAATCTAGCGCTGTGGTAAATTAGTTACGGTTTAGACGAATTGTTATTATTTTAGCGCTGCGCGAACTAAAGATTCAAATTACGAAGAATAGGACAATTCAGTTATTTGACGTAGCTTCTCTAGTCTCTAGTACTTATATCTCGATGACAATTTCAAAGTAGTCGGGCAAAGCAAATTGTAGATGGCGCGATCATAGCTATACTCCATTTGAAATAAGATTAGACATTTAAATAAAAATGTTTACAGTCTGTTCAACCGATTTTGACTTCTATGCCGTAGGCATAAGGATGGCGTTAAAAGCAGAAACGTGGTTACAATACCAACTGTTTATTACAGCTGTCATTGGTCATGCCACCAACGCAATAGAAGTCAACATCGATTGAACGGACTGTAAAAAAGGTTTATTTAAATATCTAATCTTATTTCAAACGGAGTATAGGTCCCTACGGACTACAATCAATTTGACATTTCGTTCATTCATTCTTAATTCGTTCTGCATTGCTACTTTGTCTAGACCTTAGACAATGAAATGTACTTATTCTTACTCTAAGATTAGGTAGTACCGTACCGCCATTGGGTATTTTAGGGTTCCGTAGTCAACAAGAAAACCTTATAGTTTCGCCATGTCTGTCTATCTGTATGTCTGTCTGTGCCCACTTCTAGACCTACGGGATGTTTGCGGTGCCTATCATTTGAGGACTTAGTATAATCTTGACAATTTAAAATAATTGAACTATGATAATGGGGAAGGTCGGGCAAAGCAAATTGTAGATGGCGCGATCATAGCTAGGTCCCTACGGACTACAATCAATTTGACATTTTGTTCATTCAAACCAAATTCGTTCTGCATTCTACTTTGTCTATTAGTACCGTACCGCCATTGGGCGTTTTTAGGGTTCCGTAGTCAGCAAGAAACCCTTATAGTTTCGCCATGTCTGTCTGTCTGTCCCCAGCTTAGCTCAGAGACTCTTAGTACTAGAAAGCTGTAATTTGGCATCTTACATATTAATCGTGCCAGCATGAAATCATATGGGCACGCCACAATTGTGGCGATAAGTCCCCTCTTTGAGGAGTGGCTAGAGAGGCGCCACGGCGTGCTCACCTTCCGCCTGACGCAGGTCCTCACCGGACACGGTTGTTTCGGGAGGTTCCTGTTCAGGATAAAGCGGGAGGAAACGCCCGGGTGTCACCACTGTGTGTATCGCCCGGAGGACACGGTGGAGCATACGGTGGAGGTCTGCCCGGCTTGGGCGGAGCACCGCCGTGTCCTCACGGAGGCGATCGGCGGCAGCGATCTCTCGCGTCCGGTCCTGGTTCAGGCTATGGTTCAGAGCGAGAGTGCATGGGAGGCCGTCACCTCCTTCTGCGAAGCAGTAATGCTCGCGAAGGAGGAGGCGGAACGCGTGAGGGTAAGGCAGGGTTCGCGCCCTCACGCCCTTAGCCGCCGCAGGAGACGCCCCGGGCGTCGGGAGTCACAAGCTGATTTCCGGCCACCGTAGGCGCGGGCCTGCGGATGGTGAGCGATGGGTAGCTCGCCGTCCGATAAGGACCAGGCCCGGGTCGACGGCGCGTTGTTTCACGCGTGCCTCAAAGAGATGTCAGCACCAACTGACGGGGTCCGTTAGGGCCAATGCCTGCCGGGGTTGCGAGTTTGTCCGAAAGGGATATCGTGGCCCCGGCACACAGGCAACGGAACACGGGTGGGTTTTAGTCAGTAAAAGTCTGACACGCTCCGCCCAGAGCGGGAGAAGTTATTTGAAAATTTTCCACCCAAAAAAAAAGCATGAAATCATATCACTAATCGTAATGTATACACGTAATATTAATTTCGTAATTTAAAGTGCAAATTTTTGCTAGCCAAGTGTCCGTCCCCCCCCCTGCCAGCTAAATGGTTGTTGATGGATATGTGGAAAAATTCGCGGCAGTATTATACAGGGTGGAATTTTCGAAGCGTACCTAGAGGAAAAGTACTCTAAATACTGAAGAGGGCAAATTTTACTCAAAGGAAACATTCCTTTATTTACAAAAATAAACAAAACTGCATTTAAAGATTTTTTTAAATACGATTGCCACACCCCAAAAATAGCACGGTCTGTACTTTTATGGCACCAATCGATAGGGTCAATCATAAGGATCAAATTTCTCTAGCAAACAATCATAAAATCCAAACTTATAAATTCAATGGGCCAAGATGAAGAATGGGTCACTTTTACTCAAGGGTCCATCGAGTTTACCTATGTTTATAATTAACAATTATATCTGACGTAATTGATTAAGGACTACTTGATAAGAAAATTACATTTTTCTTTACACGTGTTTGTAACGTAGGTAGGTACGTCTTTACACGTCTCTGTATTAGATACGAAATAAATGCGTGAGGTAAGAGTAATTTAAATATGGAATGTTACATTTGAAAATCGAATAGAGAAATAGGACGCCGTTCAGCGAAAGTATTTTGTTATCTCTAAGGGCCAGGCCACAACAGTGCGTTGCGGCGTCGCATCGCAAAAACAACATTGCACAGCTATGCGATGCGATGTCGCAACGCAAAAATTTCATCGGATACGACATCGTACGACAAGACGCTAACCGTCAGTTCAGTTTCTAGTGAGACATGGACCGCACTGCGCGTGTTCTACTTCTGCTTGCGTTAAGGCGTATTAAGAAAAAGAAACAGAAAAGAAAGTACTGGGTGCACCCATTACTGACAATTATGAATAAAGATGGAAACCACTTCAAAAGGAAATATGAGGCGCTAAAAGTGGACGAGGTTAAATTTTTCGATTACTTTAGGATGAGTGTAGTAAGTTTTGAAGAACTTCTTAGTTTGATAAAGCCTCATTTACAAAAGAAATACATATTTAGAAAACCCATCGAACCTCTGGAGATGCTGGGATTAACTGTAAGGTAAGAAAAAAATAAACTATTTTTACTATAATCATACTGTTTAATCATTTTCATAATTTAGTGTTATTCAAAACTCGTATTCCGATTGTGTGTCATTCGTCAAATTTGTTAGTTCCTCATCGAAATGAATTTGTTCTGGCTCATTTACATCATCATTCCTTGGCGTTTGTGGAGACGATTGCATAGGTGCCGGTGATGTTTCGCATCCGCTTTGGAAGGCACTGCGTTGAATGGATGTTTGATAGCCACTCTGCATAGGCATTTGAGCTGATTGGTAGCCACTCTGCATAGGCATTTGAGCTGATTGGTAGCCACTCTGCATAGACATTTGAGCTGTTTGATAGCCAGTCTGAACAGTTGTTTGTGAAGTTTGATAGTGGCTGGGATAGTATGATGGTTGGTGTAAATCACTTAATATCTGTAGGACACGACTTTGGAAAATTATTGTTTGATTATCATTCAATTTTTCCAATGATGGCAAAATTCCTTTAAAAAAAGATAAATGTCTACTTTCAGGTGTTTTTAAAGCAGCTATAATATTCTTCTCAAATTCGTCTTCGTCAATTTTTCTTTTACGCGATGCAGGCTGGTAACGTGGCATGACAGGTTGCTGGCTTTGTTGGGTTGAGGTGCTTGGTCTTATTTCTTCATCGTCAAGACTTGATGTTGTTTTATTTTGAGAATTCTTTTTCAGAAATAGGAGCTGGTCGTATAGATGATATTGTTTAATTTTTTTGGCCCCAGCTCCGGATTTACATTGCTCGTTTAATTTTTTTTCGTATTTTGTAAAATTATCCTTGATTCCATTTCTTTATGACATCGTTACCTAAAAAAATATGACGAATAATGATTTATTTTGTTTTCTTTCAGGTACCTGGCGACGGGAAATACTTTTAAAGATATGCATTTCACATATTATCGTGGAAAATCTACAATAACAGGAATAATAAAATTTGTTTGTCGTATTGTATGGAACATTCTTAAAAGGTTGGAATTACCAAAAATTACAACAGAGCTGATGGAACAAATTGCTCAAGAGTATGAAAAAAAGACCAACTTTCCTAATTGTATAGGAGCGCTAGATGGAAAACACATTCGTATATTGAGCCCGGATCACAGTAGATCCCTATTTTTCAATTATAAAAATTATAATTCCATTGTTCTATTAGCACTTGTTGATACGAATTACAAATTTATATATGTCGATATAGGTGCATATGGTAAGGAATGTGACTCCACTGTTTTTCAGAACTCAAATCTATACGACTTATTAAAAAAAGGTCAATTATCTATACCTCCGCCAAAACCGTTACCTGGCTTTCAAAAAGAAATTCCTTTTGTCTTCGTGGCGGATGAAGGATTACCACTGACAAATAATATAATGCGCCCATATTCTGGGAAGTTTTTATCGATAGAAAAACGAGTTTTTAATTATCGTTTGAGCCGAGCCAGACGATATGTTGAGAGCGCTTTTGGCATACTCGCAAATAAATGGCGCATATTTCATCGACCCATTAATGTTTCTTACGATTTCACAATAGACATTATAAAAGCATGCTGTGTATTACACAACTTTGTATTGAATCGAGATGGCGCACAAACGTTTGAAGAAATGATTATTGACGATTCTTTGCAAATTTTACACGAAACAACACATGAAAGTAGAACAGGAGCTAACATAATCAGAAACGAATTTTGTAATTATTTTAATAGTAACATTGGAGGTCTTAGTTGGCAGTTAACAAAAATATAAATGTTTATAAGTACTTACCGAGTTTTGTTTTTTCAACACTATTTAACTCCTCAAAATTTGAATATAAACTTGTACACACACACTTCCCTCCATGCTTCTGTTTTTAAAAATTTGTCTTTGAATTGTGATATAGTTTTGTCCCAAAGGACGGGACGTTCGTAAATTAAAGATATCAGGTGGTCGACATCGTACTGCGCCATATCGCTTAAAAAACACGTGCAGGTCGTTCAAAGTATGGACACCGACTAAACGGCAAAGCGTTGTCGCATCGCAGATTTGTACGTTGCGGCAGCGCATCGGAAATTTCCACGATGCGTTGTGCGGCGTCGTTGATTTTTGCGATGCGACGACGCACCGTAGAAATCTACGTCGTCAATCTACGTCTAATCGTATTGTAAGTAGTGTTCGTTTTTGCGACGCGTCGTCGCATCGCAGTGTTGTGGCCTGGCCCAAAGACCCTATCGATTGGTGCCGTAAAACTATAGCTCCTTTATTACAAAACGAGGTTTATCTTCAGTCCCAGGTTTAAAACATGGAGCCATTATTGAATTTCGAACTTTATTCCCACTATGGTAAAGTTCATAAACAAAAAACTGACAACTTAGTACCGAACTAAGTTTCCAGTTTTGTATAAAGAACGGTATTTCAATCACTGTTACGTTCTTATTACAAAAACTAGCTACATGGTTTAAGCCATGTAAAAATATAAATCGTGTTTTGTAATAAGACGGTAGGAATCTATTTTTTGTGATTTTAGTCGGTTCGATGACCTGTTCGAACCTGTCTAAAACGAAATTAAAAGGAAAACTATCACAGCTGAGTAGGCTTTACAAGTTAACGAGTAATAGTCGACCAACTTACATTAAAATTTGTAGTTGGAGAATTAACCGTGACGTATATCGATGTACGGGAGAACATGTCTTTCAACAACAATGTTAAGTTTGTTTTTGGGATAAAATCGTCCCAACTACGGAACCCTTCATTGTGCGTGGTCCGACATGCATTTGGCCGGTTTTTTTTAAATAATTTCTAACGTAATGATATTATTGTAGACGTCCACCTCATCACGATAACACAGGGATGTAAAATATATGTGGATGGTTTTAAATTTCCGTCCACGTTATCGTTATAACGTGCTTGTATTTCCATACATTTTATGGAGTGGACGTCCACGATAATATCGTCACATCAAAAATTATAAAAGCGAACATTAGATTCGATATGGAATTTTCAAACTTTAGACCGATGCCTCGGATCATGCTACAAAAACTTTCAGATGAAAGAATAAAGGAAAATGTTAGATTTATAAACCTGATATTTCTGAGAAAACAGGCGCGTGTTAATTGTATTGTGAGCTTACTTAAGACGCAGATATATACCTTGAGTGGTTAGCTTGCGTGTTCTGTACTGAGCTCACGCAACGCGTCGTACGTAGTCAGCGTGTCAGCCAGTAATAGGACTCGCCACACAAGGAGCGCTGTCCCCAATTTGACGCATTATTAATTTATTATACACAAAACAAAAGGTATTTTAATAAAACGCGTATACATACTAAAATATCAATAATTAAATTATTTTTAAATTGGTGAAGGCTTCAGAAAAATACGCTTGGTAAGTAGATTTTGCGCCATTCACAGTTTTTTATCCGCGTTAGACATAACTTTACAAATTAATTTCACTAAGTAATATAAAGATATTCTAAAATATTCACTTATTAAGTTATTGAGAAAATGCTCTAATTTAACATATATTTTTTTCAAATCATTAACGCTACTCGTTTAGACGTGATCATTAGTATAAAATCATTAAAAGTCGTCGCCTTAACTCGACCGTCACGGATTCAAGGCTCTGTCAATATATAATGTACTAGTCGTCATTGGTACTACTCGTAGTAGGAATCTTTTATTTCTATGATAGTGATTTGTTAGTTAGACAAACACCTACTCAGGGGTGCCGACTTTTAGTAAACCTCGTGGGTGCTTACTTATGCCCATCGGGGTTCTTTATTATAGCCTACTCCCTTGGCTTAGGTACTTAGCCTTCTAGCCGGGCATTGCGGTAGTAATAATAGATCCCAAGATCCCCGGTGGAAGTGTGGGAGGAGAACACTGGGGTGGTTTTTAGTCAGTAAGAGTCTGACAGACCCCTTCGCCCGCCCCAGGGCGGAGGACATCCATGAGGATTTTCCACCCCATGAACAAAAAAGAAAAAAAAGGTACTTAGCCTTCTTCTTAATCCTAAAAGTCACATCTAAATCCATAAATAATTTGACTTTGACTTAATAGTTGTCCGACTAAAAATTAGCTGTCTAAGTTTTTGTATACTAACCTTTGGATCTAGTTGTCCCAAAATAAATAAATTTGAATTTGAATTAATACATTAGAATTCAAGTTAGGCTCACCGACAGGTAGTAGGACAAGGAAGATGTTGCATTTAATGAATGTACGATAGGATGAAAAAGATAGGTAAAGCAATGGTGGATTGATATTACTTACGGCCGAACCCAATAACCTATATATCACCAGTTTCGGCCTACTGGAGATATAAAAATATATCTATCGATGGTTTTAACGTCCCAATAATCTAGGAATCATACCGGCCCACGCTATCTACTGATGGGAGGGTGTATCGTCTACAACAGATATCTCTTTGTATGAAAATGCCAAAGTATGCGTCCCAATATACGATTTGTTTGCCAGGACAGTACTACAGATGGCAGATTTGGCTATTCCCCGAATTGCAGGGATAAACGTAAAGTAGCCAAGCTAAAATGAACTCATTAGTACTTGCAGTAATGATCATAATGTCATAGATGTTTTTTTTTATTTAAAGTAATCAAAAAATATTAAATTCAAATATCTCGAAAACGGTGCGCCCTAGGCAAAAAATAACAGAAATTTAACCCTTACTAACACCCCCCGTGCTAGCACCATTCCAACATGAATTTAAGTTAAAAAAAAACCAACATTAATGCGCTAAGGTAGCCCGCGAAATTCAAATTTTATTACGCTTTTTGCAATTTGCAGGTCAGTAACAGGTTGTATTTTGATTCGCGGCCATAACAAATATGGCTCTACAGAATACTTATTTAGAACTAAGAAACAAAAAAGTTTTATATAACCCTAATTACACATGTTGTTTTTTAAAGTGATGTTGGTTGTAATGGAACGCACGGGAGGGCGAAGTAGAGAAACCTACTTATTGTTTTCGTTAGATAGATAGCCTTTATCAATGATTGTGAGACGCCATCCGAGCATAGATATAATTATACTATCTATCATCAATAGCGATCTGTCTTTAACTGAAAATAAGTTATTGGGTTCGGCCGTTAGAGAGAACACGTTAATATTTTTTGATGTATTGTCCTAATACTTATTAATTGCTAAAAGTCATAACAAACGCTACCGGGGTGTCACCAAAATGGACATTACAAGTCTCTAGTTTGATTTATACATCTAATAGTCCTTTTTTTATAACGTAGTAAGAAATTGATCGATCATTAAATACTACAAGTAGTAGTTATTTCATTTGAAGTAAACTTTTCATATTAGAACCATAGAAAATAAGAACCATAAAAAATGAAATTTTTAACAAAAAAAAGATAAACGATAAAAAAAATATCGAAATTCAAATCATACGCACCCTACTAAATGCGCGGCGAGTAACTATCAGCCGGCTTCAAAGGATAGGATCGCGCGCGCTACGAGTTCATTGATAAATTATTCCGGGCCCTTTTATAAAAAAACCGGCCAAGTGCGAGTCGGACTCGCGCACGAAGGGTTCCGTACCATTATCTATAAAAATGGCAAAAAAATCACGTTTGTTGTAAACGACGTAGACGGTAAAAAAGCGAATATCTAAATAGGTATGTCCGTATTTTTTTATTGCGTTGACTTAGAAGCTTGTTTTTTTTAGAGGTCCAAAGGACCATAGACCTAGGTATTTGATATTAATTTCAACTTGATACCTGTATGTACCTGTGTATACCTGTAAAAAAAAAGTAGGTAAGTACTTAACTCTATCAAGCAAAATTTCGAGAAAAAGACAACACGTCCGTCAACATCCTTTCAGCAGATGATGATTGATGAGAAATAATTTGTTAATAGAGGCATACAATAACAATATCATCAGTTCAAGTACCTAATCTATTAAGAAACGAGAGTAGGTACCTACTTCACTTTGATAAGGAAAACAATACACTGAGCACTTATGTGGAAACCAGTAATACTCAGTGTTGGTTAATTCTGCAAATATTTGAACACGTACGTAAATATTTGCTGAAAACCCGCAATATTTATTTGCGCTCGATTCTTCGTGGAATACGATACAATATAAAAAACATTCATTTATTTGTGTAATTACTTTTATTGTTTATTTAAGTTCCCTGACCTAGTAAGTCATGGACATAAATGATGTCACACGTTATCAGCCGTTCACGTAGGCCCATGTGTAGCTGTTTCCCCATTGATTGCTAACTTATTTAGCTTTAAGGCTTCTACATACCAGCGCGACTTGTCGCGCGACGCGACACGACACAAAGGCACCGCTCGTCCTGCGACACGCGGGGCCTTTGTGCCGTGTCGCGTCGCGCGACAAGTCGCGCCGGTATTTAGAAGCCTTTATCCAATTACCACTGCCACAACATACAATAATACGATCTTCTTGGGATATTCATTACTCACCATTCATTTAATTACATGCCTATATAAAATGTTCATAAATATTTGCTAGCTATTCTTAACGTTGCAAGATGATTCAGATATCGGCACAGCAATTAATATATGTATAGTTTTTTTTTTTATTAATTTTATAACTCATAGGTATTTGTCACTAGGAAAAGTCACGTAAAGGGTAAATAACAAATTTCGTGAGTGATTAATTAAATGAATGGTCGCATCATGAGCTTCTAACCTAAGGTCTCCCTTCTTACTTAATTGCAATTAAATGAAAGAAAAATGTATCTATCTCATAGTTAAATTATCTGTCATTGCTTCGTTTTTTTACCTATTGTGTTTGTGGTACAGTAATTTTATTCTAGATGCATTTTATAATTATCATAAACATAAGTTATATTGTAAAACTTTTTAAAAGAGTAACGGTGGAGTTTCTTGCCCATTCTTAGAGGACGACCAGACAAGAAAACATTCCCTACCTGAGCAACCTCCGCATAAAATGTCGAATATTATTTGGAGTATATCTCTCCGCCACAATAGTTGCGACTACCTCGCACTCTGCTTAGCAGCGACGCGGTCTTTTTTTGCGAATTATGAATTGAAAGCCATCTGTGTGGGTCTCGGCAAACATTACCGAAGGGCTGCAGAAACGGGGCAGTCGCAACAATACCCTGAATGCATTATTATATGTATAATTATTGTACACGCAGGGCAGCCAGCGTTCATTATCATCATCATCATTTCAGCCGAAAGACGTCCACTGCTGGACATAGGCCTCCTCCAAGCACCGCCACTTCGACCGGTTCTGTGCTTTCGGCATCCAGCGGATACCTACGGCCTTCACAAGGTCATCGGTCCACCTTGTAGAAGGCCTTCCAACACTACGTCTTCCAGTACGCGGTCGCCACTCCAGAACCTTTCGGCCCCATCGGCCATCAGTTCTGCGAGCAATGTGCCCTGCCCACTGCCACTTAAGCTTGTCAATTCTTCGGGATATGTCGGTTACCTTGGTTCGCCTGCGGATCTCTCGCAAGCCAGCGATATCATGATCTAATGATGCGTCGTATAGTTTTAGATTGAACCATGATGATTTTGTTTTAGAGGCGGATGCAGAAAAACAAGTCGTGCCATACCTGCATCCTGTTGCGCGCTCATAGTATATCTTGTCCACGTAAGTCAATCAATCTGCCTCGTCTTTTCCCAACTATGTTGGGGTCAGCTTCCAGTCTGACCGGGTGCAACTGAATCTGCCTATCTGACCTTCACAACCCAGTTACTGGGTAATACGATAGGTACCCCTTGGTAAGACTGTCAAAGATCCACGAATCTTTGACAGGCCAACGTCTTTACGTGCATTCCGAGGCACTGAGGAGTCTCGGTATGTAAAGATGGTCACCCATCCGCGGACCAACCCTGGCAAGCGTTGCTTAACCTGATGAATCGACCAGGGCCTCAAGTCTGCTATTACAATAGTGTCAGAATGGTCGATCATTGATTTCATAATTGTTGATTTTGACAAGTTTGGTAATCTACTATTATAATGGCTTCATTATGACTTTCCAATGGTCGGCCACTGACACTACATTGAAAGAAATTGCATTTATTAGTAATCTCGTACATAATGACAAATTAATGACATTTCTACTAATGGGTTTTATAATAATGGCAATACGACAATGCCAATATAATTGAATTGAAATTGACCGACCAATGATCGACCAGTATGAATTTAGCAGATTACGAACTTTTAGCAAAATGACAATGGGATCGTGTTGGAATGACTGAATTTATAAAAAAAAACATTTTTTAAAAAAAAACCGACTTCCAAAAAACACTACAAAGTGAAAAATAACTTTAATTTCGGAAGTCGGTGTCTTTAGATCTGTATTTTAGTTTTTTGCCAACGACTTCCGAAATTAAAGTTATTTTTCACTTTGTAGTGTTTTTGGAAGTTGGTTATTTTTTTTTTACAAAAAGTTTTTTATTTTTCACTTTTTAGTGGGTCAGTTTTTAATTTATCTAAGTTACAATAGCCTAAAGTCAACTGCTCATCACCTTTTAAAAAATATTGCTTTTCCCGATGCTGGACCGTTCATTGTTGAGGAGTTCTCCTGGTAAGAACCAGGAGAACTGCCACTCACCATATGCATTGTGACGAGCATAAATTGCTTAGCAACCATATTAAAGTACCTAATCGAATCGCAACCCTTTAAATACTTATTATTAAGTTGTTCCGGTGGCCATCTGTGGTCTCCATCATTGGTTCCACTTCACCAAATAGTGATTTTTGAGAGCAAATGCACGAGTTACTATAAAAAATACCCAAATCGCTATAGGTTTGCCTATTAAATTCGAAGGTTACCCTCGATTTCCATGAGATCCCCTCATCAGATTCTGATTTGGTGGCAATGGGACCACCTCGGGAGCATACCCCTTCAAACCAAAAAAATATTTTCCAAATCGGTCCATAAAACGGAGATATTGGTGAACAAACATAAAAAAAAAAAAAACAAACATACAGCCGAACATATAACCTCCTCCTTTTTGGAAGTCGGTTAAAAATAGCAGACTTGGGCCCCTACGTACGGTTATCAATAAAACAATATTCCTGCAGGAGTCCTGACGGAAACAAGGACAGGTCCTGCACTATCATTGTTTCCGTCTCGGTCAAGGCGCAAGCGCAGCAGCTCAATGGTAGGTCCTATTTATCTATCTTGATGTGACGACCGAAATGTCCAACCATGCAAGTACCTATCTACTACCTAGAGCAAAAAGTTAAAACCACCATTTTATCAGAAAAATCTTGGGCCCTGTTCCATACAACTTGTACGAGTAACGTACAGTCCGTGTGGTGCCGGACGTAAAGAATAGCACTAACCCATTTCTTCCCGTGGGTGTCGTAAAAGGCGACTAAGGGACTAATTACTAGAGAATAGGCAGCAGCGTTCTCTATTCATTTTAACACCATACTGCGATCGCCAACCCACCTGCCAAGCGTGGCGATTATGGCAAACCCTCCCTTTGGGTGAGGCCTATGTCCAGCAGTGGACGTCTTTCGGCTAAAATGATGTACGAGTAAGTTACGAGTCAATTTATTAAACAGACGATGAAAAAGTCCCTTCAAATCAAACACAACACTATAACATTTTATTATTATAGTATTTAAAGAACTTGTCAAAAAATAATAGGCCCGTTTTGACATTTAACTTGACTATTTATCGTGAGTATCGAGTACCGAGCCGTATGGTTACTTCACTAGTTACGTCGCCATTGACCATCGCGACGTAACTAGTGAAGTAACGATTCAAGTTAAATGTCAAAACGGGCCTATTATTTTTTGACAACTTTAATAAAGGTACGTAGGTTTTAAACAAGATGTAAATTCTAAAACTTAGGACAAGGTCATGGCTTCGTAAGACTTCACTTAGTACATATAACTTGAACTTGAATGATCCGAAATTAAGGTTGCATCTTGATTGTGCACCTCTAGGGAACAATAATACTATGTTATCATGTAGTCCGTGCATCTTAGCCAACGACTCCTGGCGATTGAATGTCAGATAAAATCATTATTATTAATAACTACATTCAACTCGGCACAATGGATGTGTAAAGATGCATATTTAAACCGTGCGTGTAGTCACGTAACCCCAGTCCATTGAGCGAATCCTTTCTCGTATTCTCGGTATTCTGTTCATCTCAATTTTAACTATAGGTGGAATTCGTATGTATTAAGGCTTCTACAGACCGGCGCGACTCGCGACGCGACACAAAGGCACCGCTCGTCGCGCGAGTCTGTAGAAGCCTTTATCCGTTGGAGTTAAGGAGCAGACATATATGATATTAGTTACTTTTAAATCTGTTATTATGTCTTCATAAATTGCAAGTAAGTTATGCAAAAAATGTATGTTAAACTAGAACACATCAATTCTGTATGTGAATATTTGAAAATAGTTTATGAAATCAATTTAGGAAGTAATGTCTACGCAAAGCATAAAAAAACTGGCCAAGTGCGAGTCGGACTCGCGCACGAAGGGTTCCGTACCAATCCGTACTAATTAAGTAATATAGTTTTTAGGGTTCCATACCCAAAGGGTAAAACAGGAACCCTATTACTAAGGCTCCGCCGTCTGTCTGTCTGTCCGTCTGTCACCAGGCTGTATCTCATGAACCGTGATAGCTATACAGTTGAAATTTTCACATATGATGTATTTCTGTTGCCGCTATAACAACAAATACAATAAAAGAATAAAATAAATATTTAAGGGGGCTCCTATACAACAAACGTGATTTTATTGCTCGTTTTTGCTCTATATTGATAACGGCAACAGGTAGACGTTTGAAATATTCACAGAATCTGTAGATATATATTGACTTTAAAAATAAATAATTAAATTAAAATAACACAAATATTTAAGGGGGGCTCCCATACAACAAACGTGATTTTTTTGCCATTTTTATAGATAATGGTACGGAACCCTTCGTGTACGAGTCCGACTCGTACTTGGCCGGTTTTTTTCGCAATTTGCAGGTCAGTAACAGGTTGTACGTTGATCTAAATATGATTCGCGGCCATAACAAATGTGGCTTTACATAATTATAATCATTAGAATCAGCATTACAATACAACTCTAAGTTCAAAAAATCCTACTGAATGATTATTTCTGAAAAAAACATTTAGTAGTATTTTTAATGCTGATGGTAAATTGACAGAATTAATTTTAACACCCATTACAATCTAATAGAGCTGTAGAAGATGCAAACTAGCCACAAGTGTCTGAAACCATTACTGGAAAGGCACACTCTTGATTTTTAACCGACTTCTAAAAAAGGAGGTTTCAATTCGACCGTATATAATTATGCTTTTTTTTCATGTTTGTTCTCGCCTAACTTCGTCGTTTATGAACCGATTTTGATGATTCTTTGTTGGAGTATACCCATACTCCCGAGGTGGTCCCATTGCCACCAAATCACAATCTGATGAGGGGATCCCCTGGAAATCGAGGGAAACCCTCAAATTGTATAGGCAAACCGATAGTGATTTGGATATTTTTTTATAGGAACTCGTGCATTTGCTCTCGGAAAGCACCATTTGGTGAAGTGGAACTGATGATGGAGACCACAGATGGCCACCGGAACAATATAATAATAAGTATTTAACGGGTTGCGATTCGATTAGGTACGTTAATGTGGTTGCTAAGCAATTTATATCACTATGCATATGGTGAGTGGCAGTTCTCCTGGTTCTTACCAGTAGAACTCCTCAACAATCAACGTCCCAGCATCGGTAAAAGCAATATTTTGTAAAAGGTGATGAGTAGTTAACATTAGGCTATTGTAACTTAGATAAATTAAAAACTGACCCACTAAAAAGTGAAAAATAAAAAACTTTTTACAAAAAAAAAATAACCGACTCCCAAAAATAAGACCACCAGCTCGGAATCTGCTAAAGTCTTATAAGAAACGATTAAGTACGGTAATTATTATGTATTACCTATTTATTAATTACAAACTTCAGTGTCGTATTTGGCGTTTGTACAAGCCTACTTTGTATGTCCGTTTGCCAGCCGACAAGGGCCTCCTCCAACCTTTCACCGTTTCAGTCTCTCTCTGGCCACTCTACCCCATGTTGGTCAGGCAACCTGTCTGATGTCATCATCCCTTTTCTGTAGCCTACCTCTCATTCTTTGACCGATTCTTGATGGGTATCAATGTGTAACTATTTTGCTCCATTTGCTTCGGAGTACGGTAGTACAGTCGCAATATTTAGTATAGATTTTTCAGAAGAATTCGTTTAGGAGCAGTGTCAAGTTTATTATCGGCTACTATCATTGCTATCTTTCTATCGATCGATTCCCTAAAATGTTTCACAACGTGATTATGAAATTGCAGGCAAATGTGATTAATATTGAGTACTTAGTAGGTACTTATTTATCTTTCCTTGATTGTTTCAGACGTTTGCCTTGAAGATCAGGTACACACGGCTACACATCAAGCTATACATTTCCAGCATACGCTGACCTCTCATTGTACGGAAATCCATTACAACACGAGATCAGCTTATACTGGAAATGTATAGCTTGATTTGAAAAAAAAAAAAAAAAATACTCAATAATATTGTCCTCAAAGGGGTGGCTCAATGTGTGCAAGATGATATGGTTAGAAAAGAGGGATGATTAAAACCTGGGATGACGTTTGGAAGAACTAAAGGTCAAACCCCCAAATAAATTAGGATTTAGGTGATGACGATTGTCAACAAAGCTATTCAGCTCAATCCGGTTAGACTGAAAGTCAAAGTCAAAGTCAAATTCAAATTGTTTATTTCAAATAGGCACATAAAAGGCACTTTTGAACGTCAATATTTACAAAAAAAAATAGAATTGATTCTAGTCGCCCCTTCCAAAATGTAGTTTCGTATGTAGAAGAATGGGCAAGAAACTCCACCGGTACTCTTTTAAAATCTTGTACAATATTTTTATAGGTACATTAATTATATAATTATATGTGAAGACGATGCACCTAGAATAAAATTACTATACCACAATAGGTAATAAAAAGAGTTAAGAATGAAGCAATGACAGATAAATTAATTAGGTGATAGAACATGGTGCTCACATATTTACAAAAAATGTAAAAGTAATATATGCGATTTCCTAAAAAATAATAATAATATCAGTGTGAGTTAAGGTAATCACAGAATTTAAAATAAATGTAATAAAAATAATAAATTATACAATTAAAATAGCAACCTGTTTGATTTTGTCTAGACTCCAGATTGTCCTATGGAGCAGGACCAGCATGTTTCCAAGCATTCTTATCTTGTATATAATCCTCTAATTTGTAATATGCTTGTTTACAAAGTGTTCTTTTAAATATGAGTTTTAAATTTTCTTTCATTTAGTTGCAATATATCACAAGGTATTTTGTTGTAACATTTAACACAGTACCCCATAAAAGATGTATGTACTTTAGATAACCTGAAAAATGGTTGATCTATTTTGTCTTTATTTCTAGTATTAAAATTATGTCTATCACTTATTTTATTAAAAAGATGTAGATTTTTCCTTACATACATAATATTTTCATAAATGAATTGGCAAGGTACCGTCATAATATTAATATTTTTAAATAGTTCCCTAAGAGATTCGCGGCGACTTAGATTATAAATTGCTCTTACAGCTCTCTTTTGCAAAATAAAGATTGACTCAATATCAGCAGCCCGACCCCAAAGTAAACGCCGTACGACATAATGCTGTGGAAGTAGCTAAAATAGAGCGGGAGAAGTTATTTGATAATTTCCCACCAAAAAAAAAAAAATGTTTGGCCGTTGCTTGACGACGGCTAACAATGGCTTACTACGGCGAAAAAAAAAACGACAGTCAAAGAAGTCGAAAATGTGACCTTTAGGTTATAGTATCTACATACTACAGACACTACATCATACATCATATACTTACACTTTGCATTCATTAATATTATGTATTATACTCTTCTATTGGTTTTGCAATATTATTTTGCGAATCGTTCTAAAAACGATTAGTTTTCTTTAATTTTCATATTTTTCAATGTTATGACACTTACGTCAGGCTGTCAAGCTATCATTATTTTTTTCTTCAAATTTTCTCTCATAGTGTTCTTACTGGCTTAGTCCATGAAGGTTACTTTTGATTTATATAATTTAAATTATTTTTATCAATATGTTTAGCTCAAATATTGTATTTTATAGATAATTATAATTGTTTGCTGTATAATATTTGTATCCTAGCTTACATTTATAATAATAATTGAAACGCTCTCATAATTCATAAAGAGGTTTTTGGTACGAATATGTCTTAGTGACCACGATTGGTTTTAAAAACACTGACAAGCGAAAAATGGATACGATTACCAGTGGGTAACCGTAGTAATGTGCACGTGTGTGGGATGCAGTATAAGTTTGTTAAGTATGTAGATGTGTTGAGTAAAGTAATGAAGTCTTCAAGAGGAGGGCTGAAGAGGAAAAGTAAGTTAGTAATCTGAAACCTAATACATGTTATAAAAAAGAGACTAAGCCAAATAAGAGTCCAAAAGGAAATAGTACTAGTGATAGTTTGTTTTAGAATTTTGAAAATAATTTCATTCTTCACATTACTCATGATTCATCTCCATCTTCTTTTCGTCTTCTAACTTTAGAGTTCTTTTTTTTTTTCTCTTATTAGACTCATCGGTTGTTAAACCATTAAGAAGATTATTTTAATCTCTCTTATATCTGTTCTTTTTAGATACTTTAAGGAAGTGTTTTTAGGAATAAGTTACCTAACCTTTCTTATTGGTCACCATCAACTTCTGTAGTTGATTGGATCAATTCTTAAAGTTGATTCGGAGCGGCTAACAACTCCTTATAGGTAAATAAGCCCTTGTTAAATATTAACTAAAGTTGATTCGGAGCGGCTAACAACTCCTTATAAATAAGCTCTTGTTAAATATCAACTAAAGTTGATTCGGAGCGGCTAACAACTCCTTATAAATAAGCCCTTGTTAAATATCATCTAAAGTTTATTCGGAGCGGCTAACAACTCCATAAAAATAAGCCCTTGTTAAATTAAAAAAAACTTCTTTATTTTTCATCTTATTAGTGGTTTTAGACGTGAGCGGATTACAACTACAAAAAAAAAGCCTACTGTTATTGATTTATCAGGTCGAGTAGTGATCATTGAATGTGAATCCTACCTAACTACGTAAGATGTCTGTGTGATTGAATGAAGTATGTACGTCTTGTGAATGCTGTAATATTTTAACCTTTACAAAATTTTTGTTCTATCCAAAAATTTTCTCGGGGTCGTTGGGGAAATATAGTATCTACATACTACAGACACTACATCATACATCATATACTTACACTTTGCATTCATTAATATTATGTATTATACTCTTCTATTGGTTTTGCATTATTATTTTGCGAATCGTTCTAAAAACGATTAGTTTTCTTTAATTTTCATATTTTTCAATGTTATGACACTTACGTCAGGCTGTCAAGCTATCATAATTTTTTTCTTCAAATTTTCTCTCATAGTTTTCTTACTGGCTTAGTCCATAAAGGTTACTTTTGATTTATATAATTTAAATTATTTTTATCAATATGTTTAGCTCAAATATTGTATTTTATAGATAATTATAATTGTTTGCTGTATAATATTTGTATCCTAGCTTACATTTATAATAATAATTGAAACGCTCTCATAATTCATAAAGAGGTTTTTGGTACGAATATGTCTGGCCTTTTCGAACACTGAATTTGAAATTAAATTCTGTAAAGAATAGAAAAAACAGATGATGTGGAAAAATCACCCGAGACTCGGATATAAAAGGGATTTCTGACACATTCCCGAGAGATCTGATCTGGTAGCGCTGAAGGAATCATCTCTACAAAAGTCTTGCAACTTACTCAGTCTTCTCGGAACTACATACTTACCAAGAAGACCATCCACTATTTATGAGACCTGGGCTGGACTGGCAGTGAAATTGGGAAGCGGATCTTTCAGGCCTCTTAGCTAACGAGGCCTGGCGACTTCTACACTGCCTGTTGAACCTACTGAAATAACTGGAAGCGGATCTGGAACCTGGACACCGTTTCGTACCATCCTTTTATAACCTCCCTTAACTTTTTTAATTATTTTTCTGTATTTTTCAAAATTCTTCTAAATTATATAGAACTAGTCTACTTTCCCTTTTATTTTTTAATAGTTCCAGTAGACTTGTTACAAGGTCGGGTAAGGATTCAAAATAAAAAAAGGAAACTATGGAAGATATAAAACGGCCGAACATTCGGCTGATACTTCGGATTAACGCTTCGGCCCCCAGGATAGCAATTTTACACTCTCCAAAATCGCACTTATTTGTTGGACCAAGAGCTTCATTCCGCACACACTCCATCAAAACATGTTGCACATCTTCGACCACTCCACATTCTTCACAGTTGGGTGATGCAACCTTTTTCATGCTGATGATGGAATGTGACCGGAACGAAGTCGTAATGCCATAACTAAATCTCTTATGCTAAGCAGGTTTTGATCAGTCCAATTATTCACTGGGAGCTGTGGTTGGATGGTCTTATACCAAATTCCCTTTTCTGTTGACATCTGGTTAAAGTATTCAGAGAAGAGTGATATGTGCTGTGCTTTTAACCACGTCGGCTACGAAAAAGATATTATGATTGATCGGTTTAACTGACACTACTGTCGCAATATTGGAGAAGCGTCGTTGCTCTGCGTGGTATGCCGTATAATCAACAGCCCGCATCGCCTACGGAATCGTTACGTCAAATAAACACCATTACTAGGAAAACTTAGATTAAGTGGACGAGCCATGATGGTTCCTGTCAATTGAGGAGTTAATCCGAAGTTCCATCATTGATTAAAAACCTGTTTTCTTTTTAGCAGTCCTTCCCCGTAGTCAAACTATTTTGTCCAACTGATTTGACCACAAGGAAATTTGACGATGGATCTTTCCCTGTGGTCAAACTACTCCAATGATCCTACCTGTATATAAAGTTTGACTGCTGTAGTGTACAGTTATGACAAAAATTAAAACCGTAATATAATTTTTTCGAAGTTATAATAATAATGTTTCAAATTATTAAATCGCAGTTACCAGAATGGTCCATTAAGAAAGTTCATTTGGATTTTGTAAAGAACTGCAGCTGCAAATTATATTAATTCCAATTTGGTTTCTATTCACAAATCCTCAATGGAAAAAGGCCAAACTCAATGGTAAAATCTTAGTGGATAAACAACGGAGGCACCGTTGCGCTTCTATCGCCACTCCTCTCGCAAAAAAAAAAAACAAAGAAAAAAAGAGAAACGCGTATTGGGATTTTTTACTTCTCGGCCACTTCTTCCCAAAAAATGTTGGGAATATATTTACAGTTTAAATACCAATAACCTAAAAATGTAGAGAAAACCTTGCTCATAACTAAAACTTTCATCGTGGAATGGTGCGTGTATGGGGTACGGCACCGAACTAAATAATTTTGTTGCCGTTCCTATATCATTAAAAGAAAATCTATCTCAATTTATTTAAAAAATAGCCGACATCTATTTCATCGTGTATTAACTCCATTTGGCATTTTTGAATGAATTCGTCTCTATATATTAATTCACTCCGGCGAGTAGACGGTTCTTCGGAGGAATTGCTTTCTTTGTCTAATAATGTTTTGAGCAAACGAGAAACTGTTATTGGATTATGTCTCTTCATAAATTTATTAAGTTGAGCATTCCAGCTCTCTACAACATTATTAGTTCGATGCCTTTGTCCATATACGGACCATTGTATTCTAAATGATTTCTTTTTTAGCCATGTGTTCTCGAAATATTGAAGGTATTTTTCAATTTTTGGTGTTTTAGGACAATCAGATTGTATATAATCCCAACCTTCATCAATTTTTTTTTCAGGTAGCAAAGCAAGTGCAGCACATAATCCGACCACTCTTTTTCCATCTTTGCTTTGTATTTTCATTTTTTTGGCCTTTTTCCATTGTGAATTTGTAAAATGATAGAAACATTTTATTAACTGGACATCTGTGAAAATCGATGAAATAGCATTGCTGGCAGCAATTTCAAAATCAGAGTGAAATTTTTTTGGTAACCATTCGGGTATTTGAGAATGTAACATAGAGAATAAAATTTCATATGATTCTTCCGTTTTATCCGTCATTAGTGCATAAGCAACTGGAATCACGTGCGTTGTGGTTGATGATGTATCTAAAGCCGCATGGATGCTGTACAATTGTGTAAATCCATTTGGGCAACTGTAGAAAGTGCCATCCCCAAAAAATTCTTTCAATTGAACCATTCTTGTCTTATTTTTTTCTGAACAAAAAATCATAATTCGTCTTGTTTCGGTAACATAATCAGCCAAGAGAAATGAATACAAATTATCGGGAACTGTTGCCTCTTTAGAATCAATGAAGCATGTTTTTTTACGATTATTGTATAAAACCGATTTCACACTGCCAAAGGATGGTAAATTTTTGGTAAACTTCTTCTTTTCTTTATACGCTGTTGGAATAGGGACATCATTGTTAACCACTTCTTGTCTTAACTCATCAATCACAATATCGATCTCATTTTTCCTATAATCAGCAATACAGATGTGTTCAGTCCTTTTTACTATGTTGTCATTCTAAATAAAAGAAAAAATAATATGATCAAACCCTCTATAAATTAAAAAGATTAAAATAAAAAAAATAATAAAAATTAAAAAAAAACGCCTGTAGAAAAAATAAATTGCGCAAATGAGCCACCGTACAATGGCCAGCAACAAGCAGCTCACACGATTTTGTTTGTAGACTCGCCGTACACGTGTGGCCGATGGTGGCCAGACGCTACAGCAGCGTCCGCGACTCGCCACCACCGTCGCGCTCCTAGGGAGGGAGAGGGAGGGCCCTCTCCTGAGTCGTTAGACAGCCCGTTTAGTGTACTTGAGCTATTTTCATAGTGTAATGTCGTACGGTATTCTGTTATGGGGAAATGCTGCCGACATTCAGACTATCTTTGTTTTGCAGAAAAGAGCAGGGGGCCTAAAATGGACGCATTGGCAGAATCATAATATGATCTGCGTACAATTCATACATCCCGCAATTCATCTGTTTGACAGCTGCTATTTGACATTAGACTTCATTAAAGCAATTCATAGTTTGTGGAAAAAACAGACGAATTGCGGGATATGAATTGTACGTATGATTCTGCCAAAGCGTCCATTTTAGGCCCTCTGTTCGATCAATTTATAAATTAAGTCCAAGACACTCTCTCAGAGATAAATTTAAGGAGATTAATGTAATGACTGTGCCTTCTCAGTATATTTTTGAAAATCTATTATATGCCCATAAAAATATAAAATTATTTAAAAAATACAGTGATATCCATAATATAAATACTAGGAACAAACACAAATTTGTTGTACCTACAACAAGGCTCAAGAAAAATGTGGCTCGTTTCGATGTCAATGTATACGCTTTTATAATAAACTGCCAAGCCACGTTCAAGATCTAAGCCTTAATAAATTCAAATCATTCATTAAACGTAAGTTGTGCCAGAAAGCCTTTTATACTGTTAAAGATTATATTGAGGACAAAAAGGCTTGGGATTGAGCTGCTTCAATTTTTGTACATATTGAGGTAGTTTATTTTTATTTTTATTGTTTTATTTTTTTTTGTTTTTGCTAACTTTATTATTTTATAAACAGCGACATTTAATTATTATTTTATACACAATGACATGAATATTTACTTGTAAAGTATTATATTATTTTAATTATTGTGAATGTGAAGACTATGTGGGTTATTGCATAATATTTTTTTTCCCATTCTTTTATTCTCAGTTAGTGTTAATCATGGTCTTGCAGTTTGAGTCATATAAGTGGCCTACCCAAATGTCCTTTCTTTGGTATTGATCGTCGCATCGTTGAGCTCCTTAAATTCTGAGTAGAGCTGCACGATTACTGACAAATGCGTGCACTGACTGGTCAGGTCCACTCAACCTGTGTGGTTCTTTCCTCAAAAGACCATTTCAGACACCAATCTACATGGTCTTGACTTTAAAAGAGACTATGACCTCTGAGTTTGTTTCGGCCTTTCTTCTCAGAGTAGTCAGATAGGAAACGCCGACCTCATCTAGTTTTTAAAATATGATTGACGTGTAAAAGTGTTTGTACAAACCTACTTACAGAAATAAAATCATTTATCATTTATCAAGTTACCATCTGTTCTATTGTTTGTTCTACTTCTACCAATAGAACACTTAGGAAAAATCCTCCCTCAAACTAGGCTTCCGAACACCAGTAGCTGTCGCACGCCACTGCCACATTTGCAACAGCGGCAGTAATAGATGACTCGTTTGCGCCGAGCCTTATAGTAAGTTCATGAAAAAACGGAGCCAATAATTTTGTACACTACCTTCACAGTGATAGACCCTCGACACTTATCTTTTCTCAGATGACTGCATGCCCAAAAAACGTTCCCATTTTTGTAGGTACGCCATCTGTAATACTGCCGCCCATCGTGGAGTAAAACTATACCACGTTTACGTTTCACATATTTCATATCCATTTTTTATTATGAATAATTTGAAATTCAACAAAGGATAACAATTTTATTGTGAATGACGCGACGCTTGACATTTGACATAAATTTTATATTTGACTGTACATTAAACTGCATGCTTATACAGCGTGCTAAAAAGTTGCAATATCAATAAAGTTTGACCACTGGGAAAATTATTCCTTGTAGTCAAATCAGTTGGACAAAATAGTTTGACTACGGGGAAGGACCCCTTTTTAGCAGCTAGTGACTTCAGTACCTACCCCAAGTGTAAGTTTGCAAGAGAGTAAACGTAACTATTTCGTTTGCGTTAAAATTTGACCGATAGATCATAATGCTAAGATTATAAGAGTGAGAATAAAAATCTTAACGCAAACGCGATAGTTACGTTTACTCACTTGCAATCTTAGTTTTCAAAATGTTGATGTGATCTGATGAGATTTTTCGAGATGTTAAGTGTGTCTTAAGTTCTTAACTAGCTATTTAAACGAGTTTAGTTACTACTCTGTATGCTTTTCAATCTATGATCCTTGACTTACTAACTCAAAAGTGCCTAGCGCCTATTTAGGTACTTGGGATTCCTTACTACCAAAGACGTCAGAGTCCTACTTACTCAATAAATCCTACGTAAGGGAAAAAAAACCAGACACAATGACAATAAAAAATTACCCAAGGATATTCATAACAGAACCGCGATTATGACGCTGAGGTGAGCAGAATAAAAATCACGAATAGTTTACAACAAAGGGGACGAGACTTGTGTCTGGCTGGGTATTATTCAAGTAGCGTTACAAAAGAGCGCAGGACGAACGATAGTACCTACGCACTTTACGATTAATTGTCACCTGTTTATTACACTTGACGGATTATCAAAAGGAAACGGAGCGATAATACTGGTTCGTTAACAATTAGTACTAAATACGAAGGTATATAAATACAACGGTGCCCTGCAAGTGATAGTGCGCAGGCGACTACAAGTGCAACAGTTAGCCGTACAGTTATTCAACCGATAAAATGGATTATAAAGTTGGTAAGGACCTTTAATTAGCACAGTATTTTATAGTTTTGTTTATTGTACGTACACACGGTTTTTACTTCCTCACTTTGCAAAGGTATACACTTTATTTAATTATCTAATTAATTTAAGAAAGCGTGTGTGGGGTTTTTGCAAATATCAGAATTTACTTATAATAATAGATCCCCACCTATGAAGTCAGCGTTTTGTAAGAAACTGCATTTTCCATAAGTACTTACTAACATTTTCTTAATTTATAATATAACAACCATGAACACTAATGTTTTAATTAAAACTTTTATGCACTAATGTTTCAAAACTATGATAACGATATGCCACTTAGATTAAGCGCTAGCGCAAGCGTTTTTGGCTAAGTTAAAACAAATAGTGGTAATTTCTGCTAACAAAATGAGGAGTCATTTTTAAGGTATTTTTTATGTTTAGAAAACTACAAGTAATAAGGTTTTTTTACTACTGGTAGTTGTCTATGATGGTAATTATTCGTAAGACCTAATACCAAGCAATTGATGAATATTTTAAATCATAGAAGTGACGAGGTTCTCTATTTGTGAGAAAAAAACGCCAATTTCATAGGTGGCCGACCCAATACTTATTTACACAATTTTATAAATGTATATTCCTCATGTATTTAATTTATTAAAGCAACGCTTTGCACCATTTTTTTATAGTTATGATTAGGTAGGTATATTTATTGTTACTTAAGTACCTATATACCTATCCTAGTCACCTATTTTCCCACGCTATTGTAACTTTAATAGTTCGCAAAAAAACCGTGTTTCCGGTGTCATTACTTTTTAATACATCTTTTTTTTTAAACGAGCATTAGGTATATAAATTAAAAACGTGTCATCTTCTAAAATTAGGCTTTTCATCGTATGAAGCGATCAAAAAAAATATGTCCAATGTTAAATTTTCGTCCGCAGTATTTTTCGTCGCTTTGATGATGACATCAACGATGTGCGCACCGCGGGGCCCGTCGGCGTTGTGTCCCTGCCCAAAAATATATATGCCCTTGTGTGCCATGGTGTCCAACCAAAAGACCACCTACAATAGCATGTGTGAATACGAATGCCAGCACGACTTCGTCTTGCACAATGGAGGAACCATGGAGTTATTATTCACTGGATCACGGTGCCCTTAGGCTAAACCAAAACCTCTTTAAATTACCTCTTTTTTATAATAATATATTTTTTACTGACAACACTCGTGTTTTTTTTAAATATTCCAATAATGTTGCCAACTATTATGGGTTACCTGTACTTATTAGAGGCACTGATCAATCAGGTAGCTTTAGATAAATACTGAAATATAAACCAGCAGTAAATTAAATGATTTACCTATTAGTTCAAACATAGCGGTTTCTAAGGAAAATGTAGATTATAATTTATTGTAATTACTAAGCCTTCGAATCTTTACCTACTTATATAATAAATGTAGGTAAGCTATATATTTTTGTATTCCTACGTATTTACCTCTATTTGAAAAACGTATTTACCTATATTTGAGAAACGCACAGCTGTTGCAAACATGTTTTTCTGCAAAGCACTAAACACACTGGCACAAATCTAAGTAAGTACTTAAGTAAGTATATAAAATTCAATCTAAGTAAGTTTAAGATTCACTTGGTTTTGGTATGAATTACACGAATTTGGAAACATTCTGTAGATATAGGATCAATTTTACCTAGTACAGGCGTCAGCACAGGTTATACCAAACTCAAAATTCTCCAAATGATTTTAAACCTTAAAATGTTGAAGGTTAAGTTCAAAACTGAATAAGAAAATTTGGCAGTTTTTGGTAACTTGATGTGCTGGCGACCTGTACCTTACTACTATACAAAACACAAATTAATAGGCCCGTTTTGACGTTTAACTTGAATCGATTTATCGTGAGTAAAAATCGGTTAAAGTTAAACGTCAAAACGGGCCTATTATTTTGGGACAACTATAATGTTACATATCAAAGATACCAACAAGGTGTAATTTAACTAACATAAAACGTGTCATTGTACTCATCATTATGAAAACTCTGTTGTTCTATAAAGTAGAGTTATGCGAACATAAAAATGTATGGAACAGCAGGTTTCTAGGGTTCCCTAGTCAATAGGGAACCCTTATAGTTTCGCCATGTCCGTCTGTCTGTCTGTCCCCGGTTTAGCTCAGAGAGCCTTAGTACTAGAAAGCTGTAGGGGGCATAACGCAGTCAACTCCTACCGAGAACTTCGTTCCATTATTGATGACTACACATGATCCAAAGTTGGTTGAAATAAATAAATAATAATAATAATAAAGTGCACTACAAGTGCACAGTGTGTACCTACCATACGAGGTTTTCAGTTATTCAATTACACCTTGTATGTAGGTACACACTGTGCACTTCTAGTGCACTTTATTATTATTATTTATTTATTTCAACCAACTTTGGATCATACAATTAAACTAAATTAAAAATAATTAATAAATTTCAGAAATACATTAAATATAAACTATAATAATAATATAATAATAAAATGTATTAAAACATTGTTACAAATAATTATTAAGTAGGTACCTACCTTAAAATTATTTTAACATAATAATTCTGTTACTGTTGGTGATAATTATTCGTTTTGTTATATGCGGTGGTCCCCAAACTAGGCGGTGCCTGTATTCAACGACGAGGCGGAGTGGTTCCGGGAGGCCATGTCCAACATTTGTGACGTGGCAATGCCCCGGGTCCAGCCCGGACGTGCCCGGCGCCAGGTGTGCTGGTGGTCGCGCGAGCTGACCGCTTTACGCGAGGCGTGCGTTGCTGCGCGACGCCGGTATGCCAGGCACCGCAGGCTCCGTATCCGCCCTCCGGATACGGAGCCATTCAGGCGGAGCTGTACGAGGGTTACAGAGCGGCGAAGAACGCCCTCCAAGAGGAGATCCAGCGGGCCAGAGGACTCTCCCGCGAGCAGTCGCTGGAGATCATCGACGGAGACCCGTGGGGACGCCCCTATAATATGGTGCGGGATAAACTCCGCCCATGGGCTCCCCCGCTGACGCAGAGTCTCCGGCCCCAGCTCGTGGAGGACGTGGTGAGCGCTCTGTTCCCTTCGCGAGGGGAACATACTCCCCCGCCCATGGCTCCGCCTCCTGCGGTGCCCAATGCGGACCACACCGCCGACGACGACGACGATGCTTCGGAGGTGACCGAGGTAGATTTGAGAGTGGCAGTACGTAGGCTGAATGCCAAGAATACCGCCCCAGGACCCGACGGCTTGCCTGGAAAAGCCTGGGTTCTGGCCTCAGAGGCTCTCGGACCTCGACTAAGGGGGCTCCTAAGCGCATGCATGGAGAGGGGCCAGTTCCCACTTCGTTGGAAGACGGGGAAACTGGTCCTCATTAAGAAGCCGGGGCGCCCAGCGGACTCTCCGTCCGCTTACCGGCCCATCGTGCTGCTCGACGAGGTGGGCAAGCTCTTTGAAAGAGTCATTGCAGACCGCCTTGTCGGGCGGCTGGAACGGGTGGGGCCGGATTTGGCGGAGAGCCAGTTTGGTTTCCGCAAGGGGCGCTCTACGGTGGATGCCATCATGCGCGTTCGAGCCCTCACGACGGGGGATGCTGTGGCCCGGGGTGGGGTCGTCTTGGCGGTGTCTCTTGACATCGCCAATGCGTTTAACACCCTGCCCTGGAGCTGCATCAGGGAGGCACTTCGGTATCACCGGATGCCGACCTACCTCTGTCGCGTGGTCGAGGCCTATTTGACGGACAGGGCCGTCATCTACCCCGGTCACCAAGGAGAGTGGAACCGGCGAGAGATGTCGTGCGGTGTCCCACAGGGATCGGTTCTAGGGCCGCATCTGTGGGACATCGGGTACGACTGGGTGCTGCGCGCTGACCTCCCCAGTGGCGTCAGCGTAGTCTGCTACGCTGACGACACGCTGGTCCTGGCACAGGGGAGTTCACATCAGGCGGCGGCCGAACTGGCGGAACGTGGGGTTGCGACAATCGTCGATAGGATCCGGCAATTGGGACTCGAGGTGGCATTGCACAAGTCCGAGGCCATGTGTTTTTATGGTCCTCGGAACGCGCCACTGTCGGGTTCCCAGATAACGGCGGGAGGGGTTCACATCGGCGTCGAGGTGACGATGAAGTACCTGGGACTCGTCCTCGACAGCCGGTGGAACTTCGTCGAGCACTTCCGACGTTTGGCTCCCAGACTGGAGCGGGCCGGGGCTGCCTTGAAGCGGCTCCTGCCCAATCTGGGGGGTCCAAACGCCTCCTGCCGGAGGCTCTACGCGGGGATCGTGCGGTCCATGGCCCTTTACGGGGCACCGGTGTGGGCGCGTTCACTGAGGCTGCGACCAGCCCAGCGGTTGAACGCGTCCCAAAGGGTCATGGCCATCAGGCTGGTACGGGGTTACCGCACGGTCTCCCGTGAGGCGGCGAGCCTCCTTGCCGGACTGCCGCCATGGGATCTGGAGGCGAAAGTCCTCGCGCACATGTGGGTGTGGCGCGAAGAGGCGAAACGCCGGGGTGAAACTCCGCTGCCGCAACAAATCGCGGCACAGCGGACGGAGCTCCGGCAGGATCTCATGGCGACATGGAAAGTGCGATTGTCGCAACCCAGTGCTGGGCACGCCACAATTGCGGCGGTAAGTCCCCTCTTTGAGGAGTGGCTAGAGAGGCGCCACGGCGTCCTCACCTTCCGCCTGACGCAGGTCCTCACCGGACACGGTTGTTTCGGGAGGTTCCTGTTCAGGATAAAGCGGGAGGAAACGCCCGGGTGTCACCACTGTGTGTATCGCCCGGAGGACACGGTGGAGCATACGGTGGAGGTCTGCCCTGCTTGGGCGGAGCACCGCCGTGTCCTCACGGAGGCGATCGGCGGCGACGATCTCTCGCGTCCGGCCCTGGTTCAGGCCATGGTTCGGAGCGAGAGTGCATGGGAGGCCGTCACCTCCTTCTGCGAAACAGTAATGATCGCGAAGGAGGAGGCGGAGCGCATGAGGGTGAGGCAGGGTGCCCGCCCTTCCGCCCTAAGTCGCCGCAGGAGACGCCCCGGGCGTCGGGAATCGCAGGCCGATTCCCGGCCACCGTAGGCGCGGGCCTGCGGACGGTGAGCGATGGGTAGCTCGCCGTCCGATAAGGACCAGGCCCGGGTCGACGGCGCGTTGTGTTCCACGCGCGCCTCAAAGAGACGTCAGCACCAATTGACGGGGTCCGAAAGGGCCAATGCCTGCCAGGGTTACGAGCCTGTCCGAAAGGGATATCGTGACTCTGGCACACAGGCATCTGAAGGAACACGGTGGGTTTTAGTCAGTAAAAGTCTGACACTCCCTCTCGCTCCGCCCAGAGCGGGAGAAGTTATTTGATGATTTCCCACCAAAAAAAAAAAAAAAAAAAAGGCGGTGCCTGTATCTTGGGGACCTGAGTTTTGATATAATTATTCGGTTTTTACTGGTTTATATGGAAATGAGTAATAAATTGCAGAGAATATAAAACTAATACAGTATACATAAATCAAAATTAAAATAATAACTTAACATTAGTCAGTAGGTAGGTACGTGAACCATGCAGCAGTGGTTCACGTACTGACAGTCGAAACGTTCAGCAAAAGCATTCAGGATACTCAAATTCAAACTCAAACTCAAAGCATTTATTTCAAATAAACCTATTACAGGCACTTTTGAATTGTCAAAGGGTCGGTCAGTCAGAGAGATGAAGCTAGTTGCCCATTCCAAAGCGTAGTAGGTTGGAGAAAAACGGGCAAGAAACTCCACGGACACTCTTTTAAATCAAAATAGTGTTACATAGTATTGGTTACATCATATATATTGAAATTATACATGTGAGAACAATATAGAAAGACGTGCACGTTAAAAGCGTCCGTAATAAAAATATAAAAAACAAAAAACAATTAAAATATCTTAGTTAAAATAAGCAGTGGCAGCTAAGAAATGACCAGTCCCTACTGACGGCGCCCGTTCACGAACATGACGCATGGATCAGCACCATTTAGCTCAACCATTTTGAAGGGAACTTAATGATCCAACACACACGCCACCATCAGCTAGACATTTGAATGAGCATGACACTCTCAGGCGCCAGAGCACATTCAAGTCAATAAAAGACGTACTCAGAAAATGGTAGGTACATAGTGCTCACACATGGGCTGTACTGTTGCGGCTGGCCCGCACCCTACACACCAGGGATGTATATCGCTTGAGCACTTTGCAGGGATAGAAAGCTGCAATACCTACGTACCCACACATTGAGCACCAAAAAATGTTTTTAGGGTTCCGTACCAAAATTGTAAAAAGGAACCCTTATGGTGAGAATAAGTCTGTTTGTCTGTCTGTTTGTCTGTCTGTCTGTCACACCTGGATATCTCAAGAACTACTAATGCTATCTACTTGAAATTTAGAATAGTTTTAGATAACGTTTGCTCAACTATTTTGCAAACAAGAAATAAATTTTTAAAAAAAATATCTTTTTTGCAAAAGGGTCTTAAAATTTTTTGAAGTAGGGCTACTAGGGCATGTGGGGTATCATAAGAAAGAACGCTGTTGGCACATTCTCAAACATTTATTTTTATTTTTAAGGCAGCAGTTTCCGACATTTGACGAAAAATGTAAAAAAAATACGGTCCTCCCCCCTTATCTCCGAAGTTTGCAGATATAAAAATCTGAAAATATTCTATATGATAGAAGCATATGTGAAGATTACAGGAAAAATAAAACGATGTCTCTAAATAGCACAGTTTTTCAGAAATCATCAACATACGTACTACAGTTTTTCAGAAATCATCAACATACGTACGGAACCCTCGGTGCACGAGTCCGACTCGCTCTTGACCGTTTTTTTTTTTGTTCCTTGGTCTCTTCATCATCATCACCAATTGATTTTCATCGACATTATTGGAAACTCCAAGCATAGCCCTCTCCATTGCCCTTTGGGTTGACTTTTAGCCTTCTGATAAGGCCCATTGTGAGCGACTGCGTAGTGCCTTAAGGCTTCTACATACCAGCGCGACTGGTCGCGCGACGCGACACGGCACAAAGGCCCCGCGTGTCGCGGGACGAGCGGTGCCTTTGTGTCGCGTCGCGTCGCGCGACAAGTCGCCCCGGTATGTAGAAGCCTTTATAGTTTCGCAATGTCCGTCTGTCTGTCCGAGGCGAGAGCTCAGAGACTCTTAGTACTACAAAGCTGTAATTGGGCTTTTAGGCTACCTCCTTGCACGTACAGTGGGGATGATATTTTTTGCTCGTCTATCCACACACGATACTACACACCATGGTGTGTGGTATCGTTGGATAGGCCGCTCAAAAAGATTGCTGGTTTGAAAACCATTTTTTGATTTAATCCTTTTGCGTAATATTAAGCTTTAAAGTGTTATTTTTTGTTAGAGTCAAGTCGTCGTCGTCCCTGCCAGCAAAATAGTTGTTTGTGGATAATTATTATGTGAAAAAAATCATGGCACTAGTTTATATAACGAAATTGAAAGGAAAACTAATCACAGCTAAGTATTAGGCTTTACAAGTTAACGAGTACCTAGTAGTCAACTAAGTCAACCAACTTAAATTTGCAGTTGGAGAATTGACCGTGACGTATGTATGGGAGAACATTGTTTTTTCAACTACAATATTTAGTTTGTTTTTGGGATAAATTCATCCCAACTACGGAATCCTTCATTGTGGGTGGTCCGACACGCACTTGAGAATTTTTAAATTCATTTTGTTAAAATTTAACTAAAAATTAACAAATTTCTCACATTATTGTTTCAGTATTCATTTTTGTTCTGCTATCAACTTTAGTGGCCACATTGGTAAAGGCTAAATGGATAAGAGGACACTGGACCGACATGATGGACTGTAATTGCACTTCCCAGTATAACCCGGTCTGTGGGACAGACATGAGACAATATATGAATTATTGCTTTTATGATTGTAGGAGACTATATTTGAAGAAAAACAACCGCACGACGATAGACAAAATTTCGTGCCAAGTACCAGGAGTCGCATAGTGAGATTTCTTAGCAAATCATGGCACATGTAATAAATGGAATAAAAAATATGACACTAAAGTTTTTTTTTTCATGTTTTTTTATCATCTTCAATCTATCTCAAGCTTCTACCTTTGTGGCGGCCACTTTCGACTCCACCCACTTTTCGTAGAGCTAATACGCCATGCCGTATAGCAAGATACAATAATGAAAAAAAAAAAAATGAATAAAAATATAAATAAAAATGCTTGTATTTGAAAACTAGCGAGTATACTATTCATTTTCATTTTCAAATATCTTTATTTAACAAAGAAACATTTATCAAAATGCACTTAACCTAAGCTACATTAACTCATTATAATTGAGGCACTTTATGAGGCTAGGTATTCGCCTTTCAAAGCTTTTAACAGATATATGGTTTAAACTGATAACAACATAAACATAACACACAATAAACAAGGGTACACGATGACAATTACGCAGAATTATTTAGTACCGGGTAAAACGGGGTGAATAGGGATGCAGGGGTGAATCGGAACGCAATTTTAAAATGGATTTTAATGTTGAAATAACATCTTTTGTTGCCAAAGAGAACTACAATGTGTTACCTGTATTATAATTAACGATTAAGTGTCCTTGTTGGCAACAAACAATATTATTTCAAGGTTAAAATCCATTTTAAAGTTGCGTCCCGATTCACCCCTGCATCCCTATTCACCCCGTTTTACGTACTTCAAATTTTGCTGGCTGCATGTAGGTTTAACAAAATATTATTTAAAATAAAAATAGTTTGCTGATTCCACGGTGCTATTAAATCTTGCTAAAATATACAACTGATTTTATTTTCACAGTTTATAATGCTGTATTCGCTAAGAAAAACAGATATTTAAAATGAGCCCTCCGCGAGGGCTCCCGGCATCCCACATGCGACTTGAGTGAACCCTCCAGGAGGGCTCCCGGCACTGAACGTGTATCATCATCTGCCTAGCCTGCCCAACAATGTTGGGGTCGGCACTCGCCTTCCATTCTTACCGGATGCATAAATACCAGTAGTATACACGCCACACACACAAATACCAGCCGGCAAATGTGGATGACCAAATCAGTAGCTTTCTTGACAGAAATCTATTGATTTACTGGATCACGGTCAACGGTGCCATTAGGCTGAACGAAAAACTTTAGATTACTTACCTCTCTTTTCTTTTTTTTTTACTGACGACAGTCGTACGTTTTTATATTATATTCCAAAAAAATGCCAAAAATGTTGCCAGCAATAGGTAGTTTGATTGAGTCGCTACTCGCTGACCAACAGGGAGCTTTACTTAAGTTATGGAAAAGACTGGCAAGGATCAAGCTACCCGAAACTGTCAATTTTTGCCAATCAACCTTGAACTTTATGCTATAACGATAAAGTTGGAAATCTTTTAAAGAAATTTGAGAGATTGTAGTAGCTTGATGTGCTGGCGTCTGTACTCATTTCTTATTCTATCCATTCGTGTCACACCACACATTCCTCTTAGCATTCTCATCTTAGCTACATGCAGTTGCCTTTCATTCATCCTTTTTGTGGCCCAACATTCTGATCCTTACAAGACAGCAGGTCTAACCATTGTTTTATATAACGGAATACGGGGACGGGGAATGCGGTAGTCGCAGATTGTTCCTGATCTATGTTTAAAAAATGCACAGGTGCTGCAAACATGTTTTTCTGCAAAGCACTGAAAGCACAGGTACGAAGCACGTAAGTCTTGTATAAAGTTCTGTCTAAATTTTAGTTTTTTTTTTAACTTTTATTGAGCCTATATTGTTTGCAGTGCTGGGACACAGGCCCACGCGGGCCCAGTGCGGGTTGGTAGATGTCACATGTCTTTAGATTTTTGGTTCTACGACATGCCGGTTTCCTCACGATGTTTTCCTTCACCGTTTTGAGAGCAGTGGTGATGAAATTATTTACACAAAGTACGTATAGCGTCTGCCTGGGTTCAAACCATAGAAATATAATCTATGGTTCGAACCTACAACTAACTACAACAAGTCGGGGCCGTTGCCAATCAACCGTTGATTATAAATCACTTGGTATAAATGAATTACCTACACGAATTTGGAAACACTCTGTAGCTGGGCGAGCACGGCCTACTGTGACATGACCTGAGTCGCACATTTTATCACAGTTTGAGCGATAAAACTGTTTTGTCATAAAATGCTAGTACAAATTGACATGACATAATTTATCATGTCTTGTCACAAACGTTTTGGGGGCTCGCTGGTATAGGTCCAAACAAGCATTTTACCTGGTACCTACCTACTAATGTCACCTATTATACCAACAAGGTACATATAGATAATTAAATAACTGAAAACCTCTGGGGTTCACCAAACCGAAATTGCGGAAAAAAATCACCTGCTCCCTACATTTTGTTGAGCTAAAAATGCGAACATAAATATTCTTAATTTTCGTGTTCTTCGCACAGTGACATAATGATGACTACAAATTACGCCCTAAAAGGTTTGACTTTTAGAGAAAGCTGGATTAACTACCGGGTAAAACGGGGTGAATATAAATGCAGGGGTGAATCGAGACGCAACTTTAAAATGGATTTGAACGTTAAATTAATATCTTTTGTTGCCAAAAAGGACTATAATTTGTTACCAGTGCTGTACTGTGTGTGTATTAACGATTAGGTGTCCTTGTTGACAACAAACTATATTATTTCAAGGTTAAAATCCATTTTAAAGTTGAGTCTCGATTCACCCCTGCATTTTATTCACCCCGTTTTACGGTAGGTACCTACAAAATCAAAAGTCATTTATTCAAACTAGACTAGACCGAGAATCAGCACTTTTCAAACGTCAAAACTACATTAAGACAGTACCACAAAACGCCCGCCCTTCACCACTGCTTTAAGGTAAGCGTCCACAGGCCCGCATCGCACGTATCGGACGCATCGCATCAAACGGATTAATTAGACTGCGTCGACTGTATCGGGAGCGATCGGATTGCCGACGCGAGTATCAGCAATCGGATTGCCGATGCCATCTTCATTCGGATTTTCGGATTCAAATGGCCGACGATGCGGAGCGAGCGCGCGGGGCGCGTCCACTGATCGGCATTCCGTATGACGTCATCGGTACGCATCGCATGTAGGCATTGCCGATGAGCGGTCCGTACGGTGCGGATCAGGGGACGCTGTTGTATGAGTTTTTATACAAGGCAAACTAAAATCCGTTACGTGCAATGCGTCCGATACGCGCGATGCGGGCCTGTGGACGCTTACCTTTAGCTAGAAGAAGTGGCGGAACAAACTCCCCAGCGCTATTCAGTTAGAAAAACTTGATTTATACAATAATTATGTATTAAGGCTTCTACAGACCGGCGCGACACGTGACGTGATACAAAGGCACCACTCGTCGCGAGACACGCTGGGCCTTTGTGTCGCGTCGCGTGTCGCGCCGGTCTGTAGAAGCTTTTATGCAAAATATACACATTGAGTACCAAAAAAGGTTTCCATTTAGAAATTTATTTCTCACATTATTGTTTCAGTATTCATTTTTATTCTGCTATCAAGTTTCCTGGGCACATTGGTAATGGCTAAATGGCCGTATTGGACCGAAATGGACGACTGTAATCATTGCACTCCCCAGTATGACCCGGTCTGTGGGACAGACATGAAAAGATACACGAATGATTGCTTTTATGATTGTAGGAGACTATATTTGAAGAAAAACAACCTCACCATGATAGACACAATGCCGTGTAAACTGTTAGGAAGACCATTTTAATGTCGTGTACAGTACGAGGACACCATTAGTCGCGTAGCGAGAATTATTAGCAAATCTTGGCACATGTAATAAATAATAATAAATGAAATTAAAAATATGACACAAGGTTTTTTTTTCATTCAAGCCATGGCATTATGAACCTATCTCATGCCTATCACCTTTATCGCGGCTTGGCTGTCAGCCTAGCCTGCCCAACAACGTTTATTTATTTATTTGTTAAAATAGGTAAAGAAATACAGATCTATACTTTATACAATATGTAACAAAAACCCTGTTGTTCCTTCTACCTACGTTGTTTTGCAGCAAATTGTAAATAGACGAGCCAAACGGTTAGAACATTGCATAGAGTTACAGATTTGACCTTTTAAATGATTATCATCAAGCTAATCATGACATATTTATGAGCGGCTATAATATAGTCAAGTTTCAACAAAGTCATTAGCTTAGTGGTCAGTCGACTGCTTTGCAAACCTGTGGTACGAGTACGACTTCCATGCGAACGAAGTCGCGGGCAGAAGCTAGTGTTTGATATACAGAGCGCTATGTTATGCCAGGAGGCGTACAAATATGGTGTGCAAATATAGCTGAGGATTACAAGTTAGACAATTGTTTGCGAGGCCGCTTTAATTTCCCAGTCGAAAGAAAAACATTAAATTGTATGAGTTGAATTAAATACAATAATGTAAGTATGTGGTTGTGTACTATTGATGTATGATATGAGTTTCATTGCTAATCAAATGATGACGAAAATGACTACAAACACAAATTAAAAAAGACGAACTTTTCGGCTTGTAGCCTCACTGAATTTCTTCAAGATTATGTGGTAACTCCAGCCGTTATTTCTAATGCAGAAAAGTTTGAGAAGTAGAATGCAAGAGCGAGCGTAACGAGTTCGAACAAGGACGCCGCGCGCCGCCCCGCCCGCCCGCGCCGCCCCGCCGCGCCGCGCGGCTAAATGCACTCGCTCTTTCATCCTAGGTACATTCTTAATTTTCGTGAATAGGATTGTTTTGTTTACTTAAAAATACCTAGGTACTATATGTTTTTTTTTTGTTATTTCGTATTTTTTTTTTGCAAAATGTTAATAGGAATAAGTACCTAGGTACATTAACTGAGACCGATGTGGCCTCATTTTGTTTTGCAGCAGCGGGTCTCCCGACTAGTCCGCCACTGCTTCCAATCCCAAATGAGAGCACCTTTCAAAGGAATCATCACCTATGCAGCATTTATGTGATGATTCCTTTGATAGGTGCTCTCATTTTTGAAACGTGGAATATTTAGTCATTGCGACTTTGATTTGACAAAGAAGATTGTAAAATACACATAGTAAAATCACGGTGCGCTATAGAAAATTATCATTAGCACATTTTCACCTCACCGGTTAAATGAACAAGCAAAATTATCGCTTCTGGGGCACTGAATATCCGCATAATGCATGAAGAGCCATTGCATGCTCTCAAGGTTACCGTTAAGCTGCCATTGAATTATAATGTAGGTACCCTATGTAAGTACCTACGTACATTATATTATATAACTCAATCAACTCAATGTTAGCTCAAGACTTTTTTCTATGGGGTTTTCTGATGTCACGCGATTTTGCGAAAATGCGAACAAGCCACAGAAAATAGGTTCACCATTATTTTTTTCGACTTTTAATATCTGTCTGCGCCTGATGAATATGTTTTGCAAAGCACGTGCGTGCGACTTATTAGTATTCATGACATGATACCTATACTCCATTTGAAATAAGATTAGAAATTTAAATAAACTTTTTTACAGTCCGTTCAACCGATTTTGACTTCTATTCCGTATGCATAAGGATGGCATTAAAAGCAAAAACGTGGTTACAATACCAACTGTTTATTACAGCTGCCATTTGTCATATCACCAACGCAATATAAGTCAAAATCGGTTGAACGCACTGTAAAAAAGGTTTATTTAAATTTCTAATCTTATTTCAAATGGAGTACAGGTACTTACCAATTTTTATTTTCAAGTAATCTAGCGGACGCAAGCGCAACTATTGAATAAGGGATTATAAGTTGATAGTTCGATCCCCCCTGTTGGCACGGCATGGCAATAAGCTAGCCTAAGAGGCGAAGTGGGTGTAGGTACTAAGTATACATACTAACTAATACATAAGCCTATCTTTTTGGTTCACAGGCGTACTATACTATGTTTTTTACGTAGGTACTATGTTTTGAGATAACATTCGCCTCTGACTGACAAGATTTATTTTTTATTTTGGGAAAACTTAGTTTCACACTCCCTATTGCGCGACTGCGTTCCATGACTCACTGGCCAACCTTGAGTTTGGATTTCCTGTCAGAAAACACCCGCAACGGTAACACGGCCCGACCTGGGAATTGAACCTAAGACCTCATGATCGCAGCAGCTGCACTTTGCGACCATTAGACCAACAAAGCTAGATCTGATAACCTGAAAACCGGATAAAACATTTTTCATATTAACTCTCTCTCCCTGTCTCTTTCTAATCTTGGTTGATTTCTGAAAAACATCTGATAGTCATGTGCTTAGCAGGAGTCCCAGGTAAATGCAATACCTACACAGCTTTACTAATATAAGTAAAAGTAATGTAGCGGCATCAACATCGCCACATGCAAACTACGCGACACACTGACGTCACGCAAAATCATGCATCGCGCAAGCAGAGTTTACCGCGCAACTAGCATTTATACAACATCCCGACATCAACCGTCGGGCAGTTGCCCACCAGACACAACACCCATATTTATGTGTATAATCTATGACAACAACCGTCTGGTCGGAGGATCCTCCCTTTTCTGTGGAGGATGAGTGAACTTTACACGCTGTTCCTCATACCTCTAAAGTAATGAAAATACCAATGTTATGCTCATATTTTTTATTAGATAACTTACTATGAATATGTCTGACATATAATATATTATAATAATAATACACTGTGTGTATGTACCTACTTATTATAAAAAGATAACTATAAATTATCATTATCACCACAGAGATACCTTATTTTAGTTTTACATTACCTACAACAGAATCTAATCACTTTGCCATCAGTTTATCTGTAGATAGATATTTTTATTATTTTATGTACTTGTGCTTTTAAATGATACTGGGTAAATCCCTCTGTCCATGACATGTAATACTCTAAACACAAATTACGAAATCCCAATATGATATTGCTTTTGAACATAATATGGTGATGGTATTGCAAATTAGCAAAGGACAGTGAAAGCAACAGCAAATGACTTTGCAAAAAAACTTCTGGGCTGGAAATGTTCACATTGAGTAGAGTTATCTTTACTGGTCTAGGAGCAGAAGTGGTCAGTGATAAATAATTGTGTTTTTATGTTTGAGTTGTAAAGTCATGCTTCAATTTCAGATCAGAAATTTTGCACAAGACCCAATCTGCATTGTCTAGGTGTTAATTCTGTGCGAATTTTGTCAGTAATTTTAATGAATTATAAAAAGATTAATATATTACAAGAATAAATTATTAAATTGTGACATAAAATGTACTTAAATCAAACTTTGAAAAAAAAAATAACAAAAATTTTGGCATAATAATAATAATATAAACTATCAACAAACATAAGTTATTTTATTTACATTGTTATTTGTGTTGTACTTGATTCATAATGTATATTATACATTTCTTGTACTTCACAGTCAAAAGATGTATGGTCAACATGTCAGTAATAAGCAAGGTAGCACTTGAACTAGTTGGTATCTCGTTGGTATGTTTGTTATCTACAATCATACCAACGAACATATAACAACCTCCTTTTTGGAAGTCTGTTAAAAACAGCCTGTATTGCTATACCTATTAATGTCAAATAGTTACCATGGCCATGCTGTTGGCTGTGGCTAATGTACATGTAATGTGATATTGTTAACTTTGACTGACCAACTTGCATATTCCTGTTGCAAGCACCCTATGAAAATCCCTATTAAACCATTTCCTATATATTCTATTGTAAAATTGTCTACAGCTTGGCAGGCATGAGGTCAGTTAATTTAAATTCTTTTCTTATAAAGTCTGGAAAATAAAGATAATTAGGTAAAAAGGATTGCAAGAAAAGATGTGTAATAATTCCTGTGATACCCCACACTTTGTGCTTGCCGCCATTGAACACGGGTATGCATAAATTGTTGTACTTATAGCAAGCATGATTTTCTGGATCACAGAACACTTTCATAGGAATAGTGAATATGTCAGCTACTTCATCTTCATTCGGTTTCAGCTTCCCAATGTCAAAGTCCTTTATTTTGCCAACAACGGGTGTGATCACCATATTTGGGTCTCGACCCTGGACTTCACTCATTTTGGCCCAAATTTCGATATCTTTGGCCGGAACACCTATCTCTTCGTCCGTTTCGCGAAGGGCTGCATCATAGACGCTTTCATTCTCATCCATTATACCGCCAGGAAATGCCACCTGACCACTGTGAGAGCTCAAATTGTTCGACCTCAAGGTATATAAAATACATACTTCTCCTCTATCCACACAAATAGGTACTAAAACAGAAGCTCTGCGTTTCGTCTTTCCACCTCTTTTCATTGATGGCAGTTCACCTAAGTTAGCTATACACTTTTCTTTAGCGGCACTGGAAAGAAGAGCTCCCGGATTGAGACTCATGGTTGCTTTGTAAAGTTTATGAACGGGCTTCATTCACAAATTTTGCTATTTCCACTAAGTGTAAAGTCTAACAAACGATGAAAACCTTGAACTCCTTGATTTCATACAATTTGTAATTTTTTTACTTAGCTATTCTGACTGACATGGACTTGACTTAATTGTCAATTTGACATTTATCAGCTGTGCGGATTGCGGAATTTTCATTGCCGGAACGTTCAGGAATGGGACAAAGCAAGGTGCATCTTAGGCTGCATTCCGAATTAAGACCATAATCGCTGTAATCGATTTTAACGCGATTATGGTCTTTAATTCGGAAAGCAGCCCTAGGGTACATGTCATATTCGCTCACAGCGCTCACATCAATACTTTGCGTTCCGATTTAGATAAAGTCCATTTCACGAAAGAAGTCCCGCAGACGTGGCGCTGCAGGCATGGGTTATTTTAGGAATGTTGCTAACTTAGCGTATAATAATAATTAGTTCCACTTATTTCCGCGGGACTTCTTTCGTGAAATGGACTTTAACACGATTATGACAGCTGAGAGTTGTCAACAATTCGGAACGCTCGTGAACGCGCTCCTCACAGTGCTTGTATTGGCACTTCTGTTTTGTCAGTGTCAACTGACACAACACAAACAAACAACACACAAACAAACACAAAACCAGACTTAAAATCTGAGTTGATACCAGAGTCATCTGGTATCAACTCAGATTTTAAGTTTGGGAACGACGATTCGTCCAGTGATAAAAAGGATGATGAAGTGCATACATATGCGTATTTATAAGCTCCGGGAAAAGATTTACTCCGAAGAAAAATACCAAGAATTACAAATAACAAAGGTGAATAATTTTGAAAATGCCACGTTAGTTTAGATCAATGACGTATTATAAATAGACGCATCATACACGAACATTGGTGCACTCAAAAACCGCGTAAGCCATGATTGTAGCTACATACTTGCATACAATCATACAGCGCGTGAAGAAAAGGAAAGACCTAGATACCGATATCTGTTGTTAGAAAGAAATGAACATACATATTTAGTTACGCCACTGCATATTCATTGGCGCTATTAATAATAATTATTATTGTAAATGTCAAGCAATTGCCTGGCATTTACTTTGCCATTGTTGAGCGCAGGTAACGCGTCTAAAGGTTGGTTTAGATATTATGATGAGACTCAAAACAAAACAGCACGACTGTCATTTTTGGCAGCGCACTCGGCTAAATTTTAGGGCATGGTCCGCTAGATGGCGCATGTCATGACGATTCATGGGACATCGTTATCGCGCTCACGCTAATTCGGAACGGGTGTAAGCACGGGAAAATTGATTACAGCGCAACTCGGAATACACTAGATGGAGTAAACCATTTTTTACGGTTCCGTAGGTCCAAAGGGTAAAACGGGAAACCTATTACTAAGGCTCCGCCGTCTGCCTGTCTGTCCGGCTGTCACCAAGCTGTGTCTCATGAACCGTGATAGTTAGACAGTTGAAATTTTCACAGATGATGTATTTCTGTTGCCGCTATAACAACAAATACTAAAAAACAGAATAAAATAAATATTTAAGGGGGCTTCCACACACTAAACGTGATTGTTTTGCTTGTTTTTGCTCGATATTGATAACGGCAACAGGCGGACGCTTGAAATATTCACAGAATCTTTAGTTAAAATATACTCACTTTAAAAATAAATAATTAAATTAAAATAAAACAAATATTTAAGGGGGGCTCCCATACAGCAAACGTGTTTTTTTTTGCAGTTTTTATAGATAATGGTATCCCTTCGTGCATGAGTCCAACTCGCACTTAGCCAGTTTTTTTTTAAATCTCTTTACGAAAAATCCTACTCTCCTAAGTTCCAATTATCCTGTTGCGAGTTGTTTTGATATATATTTGTTACGGTCGAGAATTATATTTTCATCAACCTACAACCTGACACTGACCTGCAAATTCCAAAAACCATAAAAACAAAATTTTAATTTCGCGGGCGTAGCCCCATAGTAGAAATTCAAAGTTCCATTGTATAACTTTTTCATGAAATCATGATATTGGGGAACAACTCTAACTTAGAGAGATGTATTAATGAACCTAATTCTATAAATACCTAACTGATAGGGATAGAAAATTTGAATTTCGCGGGCTACCAAGGCGCATCCCGCTTTGGTAGCCCGCGAAATTCAAATTTTCTAACGTTTTTTGCAATTTGCAGATCAGTAACTGCACCCTAATTGCGTAACACAGTTTGAATCGGAATCGGAATGATTTTGAAGTATATTGCTAATCCATTGCTTCTCAACTCAAACTTCTCAACAAAATTCTGCTCAACAACGTAAATAACGCAATGAATGTTGTTGAACTGTCAAATTGAAACCGATTCCTATTGATAGTGTGTTACGCAATTTGCCCTCAGGTTGCATGTTGATCTAAAATTCTAAATAATATGATTCGCGGCCCTAACAAATACGGCTTTACAGATTATTATAATCATTAGAATCAGCATTACGACTTTCTAAGTTCAAAAAATCCTACTGGATGAGTATTTCCGAAATAATCTTCAATCAAAATAATAAATTGCAAAAAACAATAAGAAAATTTGAATTTTGCGGGCTACAGCTACGGATCCACCTAATGATGTTGTTAGTTTGATGCTGTATCTAAGGTAGTAATCATAATCATAATAAGCTATATTACTCTCAACTATGATTGTCCTTGACTTGTTATTCTAAACAGATTGCTGTTTTATACAACGTACGTATAAGTGTATAATCTATGTACAGACGCCAGCACATCAAGTCTGTCAAATTTCTTTAATAGATTTTCAACTTTATACCTTCAGCGTAAGGTTCAAGGTTGATTGGGAAAATTTGACAGTTTCGGGTAGCTTGACCTGCTGGCGTCTGTACAGACGCCAGCACATCAAGCTACTACATTCTGTCAAATTTCTTTATTAAATTTTCAACTTTATCCCAACAGCCTATGGTTTGAACCTTAAGCTGTTGGGACCTCAAATTTTCCCAATTAACCTCAAGGTTAATTGGGAAAATTTTAGTTTCGGGTAGCTTGACCTGCTGGCGTCTGTACGTACATACGTACATTGTTGTGGTACAATAACATTCTGAAAAAGCAATTAAGTATAAGCAGAACCTGTAAAACTAAAAAATACAAAATATTTTTTATTTTAGATAATCATGAATTTGGGATATTTTAGTGACTGATACTTTAATAACTGTTTGAAAGCAGTACTTACAGTTACTTGCTACTAGTTTACAAAGTTCAGCATATTTCTTTTAACAAAATCATAGAAGTGGCTAAGGTAGACCGCGCAATTCAAATTTATCTTACTGTTGAATTTGATGTCTACGCGGCAAAAAGGGTATTATTACATTTTTGCGTGATAGACTGGAACTGCTTAGTAGCAGTACGAGCGGTTCTTGGTTGTGTAATGACATATATTACTTTCCTCTATGGTAATGACTGAAACTCCTACCCCCTTAGTACAAAACAAGGTTTATCTTCAGACCCAGGTTTAAAACATGGAACCATTTTTGAATTTCGAACTTTATTCAGACTATGGTAAAGTTCCTAAAGACAAAACTGACAACTTAGTACCGAACTAAGTTTACATTTTTTATAAAGAACGGTATTTCAATCACTGTTACGTTCTTATTACAAAAACTGGCTGCATGGTTTAAGCCATGTCAAAATATAAATCTTATTTTGTAATAAGGCGGCTAGCGATTTTATCGTTCCACTTTACTTTTATGTCTACCTGTGGACAGCGTTGTGGGTTATATTATTATTAAAATTGTTTATGTTCTTTTACTTACTTTTTTTATTATTATTAGTTGTAAGTTCATAAACTATAACTGTTTGCTGTTCCTTTCAATAAAAAAAAATAGACCATAACCATTGAGGTTTGAAAATGGCCTAAGGATTTAATTTTTAAATTCTTATTATTCTTTAATTTACTACTGCCTGCAAACTGTCATCTCCTTATCAAATGGAGTTTTGAACTTTTTGAGTGACAACTGACAAAACAATAAAAAACACGGACACGATTTTGGAGGCATCACAAAATTACGGTCAATAATTTTATAAAAATACAAAACATTATTAAACTAAAAAAACCATGAAAAATTTAAATTTTGGATTTTTCAAACAGACATAGGTAATCTACAAAGATGACTTCGAGAGTATCATTTGGGATACAAAATATATTTTCTCTAGCGTCCCGCGAGCGCGGCATGAGTAATTTCAAAAAATTGACCACACCAAGGTACGGCAAGATGCCAACGGAAAAAGCAGCAGTGCTATTGCCAGTTTGTAAAGTTTTAGATAAACCCTCGCTGTTGTACACGGTTCGCTCTACAAAGGTAAGAAATAGTGGTGAGGTATCCTTTCCGGGTGGGCCGATTATCAAAGATGAGTCTCCCAAACAGACTGCCTTGAGGGAGACATATCAAGAAATCGGATTGCGGCCCGAAAGAATTGATATCTGGGGTGTTGGCCCACCGCTTCCAGGCCGCAATAACAACATGTTGGTCACTCCCGTAGTTGGCGCCATACCAGATTTATTGCCAGAAGACTTGAGCATTAATATGGCTGAAATTGCAGAGGTATTTTCTGTTCCTATTGAGATGTTATGTGACCCCAAGAATCAGTATTATACCCAATTTAGTAATGGCTTTATTCTACCAGTCTTTGTAATTGAAGACTATAAGATTTGGGGTATAACTGCATTTATTACTCACTCATTTTTAAGCTCAATGTTGTCCAAGGATGTTTATAAAAATGAATGGATGAAGAAGAAAATAGTCTTAGATAAATAGAAGAAAACAAGTTTTGATTAAATTTTAGTTCATGTGTTAATATTTATTGCAGTTCTTGACAAAACGAATATGTTGTTTTTTTATAATATTTGCCTAAATTAATAAACTTTTCTAATCCAAATGTTTATTATATAAAAGCTACTGTTATCACATTGATACACAATAAATATGGTATACAATAAAATTGTCACCAACACTATTCTAAAAGCAAGGCACAGAAGCATCATTATCTGGATTTTGGCAATATTTGAGCATATAAGAAAATACACAGAAATCGACTGAAAGAAAAAAATAAAGGGAACTCAGATAGAAAGAAATAAAAATAAAACAAAACAAAAAAAAATATTATTATCCAGGTTTATTCCTTAACATTTACATTAAAATCTAGTAATTATTATTTTTATACATTGTCCAATCGACATGCTGGTCGTCTCTCGCCCTTGTCTCTAGTGTGTGTGTGTGTGTGTGTACTATGTTCATACTTGAATTCACAATCTTATCAAAGTTTCGGAACCATAAACTCAATGTCATACATTGTTCAAATTCCATTGCAACCATAATTTATTTAAAAGACTCATTTTATTACAAATGATCACTCAAAAATCAAGATTCGCCTAGAGATAAACTACGATAACATGGCTCGCCCCTCCAAATTACTGTTTCAATATGTGTAGTCACATCCTTACGAGTTTGTATGTACTTGTATTCATAGTTTTTGTGCAATCGTAATACCTCACTTATTACCAGATTTGTTGGTCAACTAATCATAACTAGCCGATCGCGCAACACAACGCACGTTTTGTTTTCATAGAGTACGTCAGTGCAGCGCCATGCTAATAATAATGAGCGATTAATGACGCCACTAGTCGAGCAACAAATCCGTGATTTTTTTTTTGTTCGACGGCCGTCTCATTACGCACGTTACGCACACATGCGTTGTGAGTCTTGTTGGCACTTTGTAAATACTTTCAAACGTTTTGAATTTTGGAGGGGCGGGCCATTATTGTTAATCTCTAAATAACGTTAAAGTAGATAGTTGAGATCGTCGAATCCGACTCTGGGCAGAGTTCGGGAAGCTTCGCAATATCTTCTCGTCCCACATACCGCAGTGTCTCAAGACGAAAGTCTTTGACCAGTGCGTGTTGCCAGTGATGACCTATGGCACTGAAACGTGGTCGCTTACAATGGGCCTTATCAGAAGGCTAAAAGTCACCCAAAGGGCAATGGAGAGGGCTATGCTTGGAGTTTCCCTACGTGATCGAATCAGGAATGAAGAGATCCGCAGGCGAACCAAGGTAACCGACATAGCCCGAAGAATTGCCAAGCTTAAGTGGCAGTGGGCAGGGCACATTGCTCGCAGAACTGATGGCCGATGGGGCCGAAAGGTCCTGGAGTGGCGACCGCGTACCGGAAGACGTAGCGTTGGAAGGCCTCCTACAAGGTGGACCGATGGCCTTGTGAAGGCCGCAGGTATCCGCTGGATGCGGGAAGCACAGAACCGGTCGAAGTGGCGGTGCTTGGGGGAGGCCTATGTCCAGCAGTGGACGTCTTTCGGCTGAAATGATGATGAGATAGTTGAGTAAGTGGCAATGGAATGAAAATAATCTAAGTTTCTGAACTTGAGTGTAATTTAGTTTTGAATTCGAAAACAAGTCTGCTGTGGGTTTCAAACTAAGTAACAATTACTATCCCTCAAAACTTAGAAGCAAAATGTATATTATTTAAAATTAGGTGGTCCAACTTAAAGCCTCACTTCTAACATTCTATTGAAATATCGTAAAGATAATTAAAACATAAATATAAAACACAAAGGAACCGAAAATGTAAACAAGAAAATAAGTACATTCTTATGAAAAAGAAATACCTTTTCCACAAGGTAACAAGGCAGGCAAGAGCGCTCACAAGGTGATTGGTTGTAATCATCAGTTGAAAAAGATGTTCAAAGTAACAAAAAGGCAGACATTAAAATCAAAATGGCTGTGAAACTGATCTCTTAACATCTAATAATTAATCTATAAGGGTCCAAAATGAACAAAAAAATAGAATACTGTGAAGCAACCTTACAACTATCGTGAATATAATACAACAACACATCCTGGGCATTTATTCGTTGTTTGAACACTGAAACTATACTACCCTATAAAAAAAAAGTTGTAATTTTTTTTTTCATTATTATTTTTCATAAATAGACAAAGGTACACTGCAATTTGTAAAGATTGATACAACATGGTTTTAAACTCCACATTTTAATTTGTTCATCTCCTCTGCCAAACACTAACATCAATAAAATAAAATGCACATTTAATATATTTTTAAGACCGCTTCAAGTTATTTTATTCAAAATACTAATGGCCACAATAACATCTAACAATTTGCAAACAATAAAAATAAAATACACTGATCTGCCGAAGATGTCACAAGTAAACATTGTATTTATCGCAAAATCATGTCCAAATAATATATAATAAATAGTCCACAATTTCTTATTTTTTTTCAACATGTATTCATAAAACTTAATTTCGATTAAGCACCAAACCAAACATACCACGTCATAGATTTTAAATCTACTGATAGAGCAACACTCAAAAGTGTAATTTAATACAAAAATATAATTTCCTCATGTAATTTGTTTTCAGCACCTTTCATGGCATTAATCTCTTTCTGTCCTAGAGAGTAAAAAAATGTAAAGATGACTAATGTCACGAAGCGCTTTGTCGCTGTACCGTAATGGCGTTTTTTTTTTTTTTTGAGTCAGGGTTTGATAGAAAGGATCAGTATCATACTGAACATCGCATTACTCACGAATAGCTGTCCACACAAGCAGAGTGGCAAACTGAAAGTAGCATTTTGTCCACACTATCACAATATCATATTAAAATAGAGTCAACATTATTTTTTTTATAATAGAACAAGTTTGGTTTTGGATAGTTATTACTGTGTGGTCACCTAATCGTGCGGTGTTGAATTTTGGCAACATTATTTGAATGCAACGATGTACAGACGCCAGCACATCAAGCTAATACAATCTGTCAAATATCTTTAATAGAAATTCAACTTTATTGCTACAGCTTAAGGTTCAAGGTGGATTGGGAAAATTTGACAGTTTCGGGTATCTTGACCTGCTGGCGTCTGTACATATTGGATCGTGCGGTCGGGCGATGCTGGTATAATTTAGAAAAGGTTTACCGCCTACTATTGTACCACTAAATGCGCGGCCGGAGCGAGCTTACTCGGCGATACTGTTCTCGCTCACGTCGATCGGAATTGACGTCGTGAACGTCGGCGTCTCGAGTTCTTCGTGTTTCTTCATTTTCAGCGCCTGTAATGATTTAAGGAAAATTTTATTAGGTTAATCAATTCATCAATGCTTCGTTGACTAAATCATATCACCATTTTCAATTAGTATGCAGCAGAAAAAGAAAGAAAAATATTACATCATAAAAGAACCAAGTATTGGGAAAAATAAAAAATTGATGCTGAATGCTAGTCAATAAAATGTTATTATTTTAATAATCAATAAAAAAAAATATTTAGAAAAAATATGTTTTATTGCTTGACGTGTTTTGATAGTTTGTTACTACACAATTGTAAAATAGTATTATTTTTAAAGTTATTAGGAAAACAACAAACAAATACCACAACCGTCCACACACCCTCACAGCAACAAACAATGCTACACAAACCACCGGTTTTTGAAAATGCATTTATTTTATTGCAAAAAAATACTTAAAAATCTCGCCATTGTGAATGGCTGACCAAACTGATAGAAAACCGCACGGGGTTTACACAATCGTACTGGAGCTCGACTCGCCATTGGCGCGATTGTGCAAATCCAGTTTTACAGCAGATTCAATTAAATGACGAATGCTTTCAAAAACCGCTGGTAACACCATGAAGTAAGTAAGTTCGGTCTCGAATTGAAGTGAGCCTGATTTGATTATTATATTTACAAAATCAGGTTCTTGGCATCATTTTCGCTACTTTCAAGTAGATTTATAATTTTAGGGAATTTAAAGTCAGTTGTAACGGAGGCCACTTAGGGGATGAGCCGCGGGAGCAGAGCTTGAACGAAGAAAAAAAAAATGAAATAGTTTTTTGTTTTTGTTTTTTTTTTAACTATGATGCATAGTCAGCTGATCTATTGTCTATTGTCTTTATCTATTTGTCACATAACATTTTACGGCGAAGTTTTTAAAAAAATAGACTGGTTGTTTTTATCCAAGTTATTCTAATCCTTTGAGGTATTTTTGTTACCCTTACCCTGACCATGTTGGAGTCGGCTTTTAAACTGGATGCAGCTGTATATAGTATCCAGTACCCTAGTTTTATAGGTCTAATAAAACTTGATGCGGTTGAGGAAGCAGGGCTCCGTTACAACTCCAAATTAAATTTCTTGATACCAATTTTTTTTAAATTAAAAAGAACTTGAAAGTAGAAAAAACTTAATGAAATGCAACCAAGAAAAGAAAAAGGCTCTCAAAGTTTTTAATAGCGATGATTTGTTATAGCTAAAAATCGGCTAACGATGATGTTTGCGGACAAGTGATTAGTCGATTTTCAGAGTCCCAAATTAATATGTATTGAAAAGTGATTTTGAGTATCGAATAATACGAAAATTAAAGAAGAGCGAGAGATTTAGCGTTTGCGATTTTTACATGGCGTGCGTCTGACATAAAGATGCGAGTATGTTTGTTTCGAATGATTCAGGGATGTGACCAAACAATGCGATGTTATAGCACGTATGTCAGTGACGTCACGACCCGCGAACGTACCACTTCCGTTGGTAGCTCTTTCCCTTTCCGTTGCAGCGTGGGCGTCGGCGTCAGCATTGCCAAGCCTTTCGCCGATAACTGAAGGCGACAGTAACACGATAGGTAGAGAGAATAAAGAAGAACCCAAATTACATAGATAGATGCATTCCGTGTCATTGCACGATTACATAGTAAAAAATACACATATATCTAGACGTAAAGCCTGTTACATTTTAGGAATATGGTAATAATAATAAAGTCTTTTAAACTGGATAAAAAGGTATACAATCATTTTGTACCCAATAATTGAAAGTAAGGTCCGAATATTTGTCTCATCAAAAAAATATAAATTAACTCAGAAAATAACGGTAAACATTATTACTTACAAACAACGCCTACGATAAAACCCCAACCCCCTTTTTACAAAACAAGGTTTATCTTCAGACCCAGGTTTAAAACATGGAGCCATTAATTAATTTCGAACTTTATTCCGAGTATGGTAAAGTTCCTAAACACAAAACTGACAACTTAGTACCGAACTAAGTTTTCAGTTTTGTATAGAGAAAGGTATTTCAATCAATGTTACAGTGGTACCCAATTGATAAGGCGCGTCGTGAATCTTCGTTCGCACAGAAAATAAAGTATGGCCCCGAAGATTAAGGAAAGAATGCTTAAAACTTACAATCAACCTTCGGTCACTATTATAAGGTTCATAATACACTGGAGCTGTTAGGGTGCACTCGATCAGAAGTATGGCGGCTGACAAACATGCCACGCGGCGCGCACTAACATGGCGGCAGCTGCCGACCAATAGCGGTACAGGAAAAAGAACCGCGGTGCGTGGAGCGTGCCGATTGCATAGCAATAGCATTTCCCGCACTTTTAAAATTCACCTTCTGCGCAGGTATATCGGTAAGACATATCAGTTGGGTACTACTGTACGTTCTTATTACAAATACTGGCTGCATGGTTGAAGCCATGTCAAAATATAAATCTTGTTTTGTAATAAGGCGGCAAGAGTTTGAAAACGCAAAAACCCATTGTTTAACCTACTTGACATTACAAATAGCAGTCTGGGGGTTAATCGTCTACTTTCGATGTAATCGTAAAAAAAATATCTGGAAGTTATTTTCCTTAGGAAAACAGAATATTTTTTTGGGTACAAAATGTTCCGACGCCTGAATGATCTGTGACGTATCCCGTAGATATTGGATAGCATAGAAGGATAGCCCAAATGTTGTAAAACTAAAGGCGAAATCTACACTGCTACAGGGATCTTTTGGCACTTAAATGACGTTGACAGGGGGGCGCTGTTGGTAAACATTTGTGAAATCTATTGAAAAATCAAGATGGCAGCCTTAGTTCCGAATTTAGCCACGCGCCAAAAGATCCTTGTACATCTATACGTGAGCTGTTAGTGTGTAGTAGATATTACCTGCTGCAGTTTGTAATGGTTGATGATGTCCTGGTCAGCGGGGCAACTCTGTGTGAACGCGTCCAGCTGGTACATGTGGTACATGTAACGCCAGAGGGCGCGGAAACTCGTCTGGAAATATAGAATTAATTAAATAATTTATGATGATTTAAAAAATCTTAAGATCATTACCTAACTGACAGACAATGCTCAGCCTAAACTGCTGGATCTAGAATGAAATTTTGCACAAGAGTTCCGTATATCTCAAAGGTGAGCAGTCAGGAAGGATTTTTGAAAACTCATCCCTCCCCCTACAACGGTTAAATAAAGAAAGAAAAAATATTTATTCTGCACAAACAAAGAAACAAAGTAGCCAAAAGCCTCGTATTCAAAAAAAGAATTAAAAAAAATATTTTAAAAAATATAAGAAAATAAGGAATTAAAATTTGTATGGAGTTTAGTCATTATAGCCGGCGGAAAATCCCAAACGGGCACGTAATCGTCTTTTTTTTTTGACGTTGTTTGGTTTTTACTTTTTATATTCATGTTGATGATGATGTTGTTGTGGGTGATGTTGTTATTAATTTTTACTAGGGTATGCCCGCGGCTTCCCCCCGTGGAGGTCAGAAATTATTCCATGGGAACGAAATACCGGGATAAAAAGTATCCTATGGCCTAATCCAGGTCATGGTCTACGTGAGTGCCAAATTTCACCCTAATCCGTTCAGCCGTTTTAGTGTAAATGCGTAACAAAGAAACAAACTCACTTTCGCCTTTATAATATTAGATAGGATTTTATTATATTATACAGTTTTTTTTTTGGTAGAATATTATCAAATAACTTCTCCCGCTCTGGGCGGAGCGAGGGCGTGTCAGACGTTTACTTATACTACGATTATATTATATAGTTGGGATTAGGATAATAATTCCGATTTTCGTTGGTACTTGACCAGTTTTCACCCTCAGCACTTTGGCTACTGGCGTTAGTTGCAGGTAGTTTGCAACAAATTGTTATACACTATACATACCGGTATCTCGAAGTCAACGAAGTATTTGCCAGCGACGCGGATGTGTTGCAGTCGGGGCATTAACTCGCAGTCGAAGCAGCACATCGTGTCGCCTGTTAAGAACCTATGATAGAAGTACAAAAGTGTCAAAAATGGAATGGCAATTAAATATTGAAGAAAAGCAGACCAAGATTATCAGACCACACGGCGTTAGTTTTTAGAAATCCGGTACTATATGTATGCACCTTCCTTTTTGCATATTTTATGACTGACAAGATTGCGACCGGCGTTAAGTTTGGAAGGACAAGGGAAAAAGCCAACACAGGTGTAGCCAAGCATGGTTATAATTTCCAAAAAATATGAACCTTGCACTCGTCGAAATAAAGTCGAAAATAAATAAACAGGATCGAGTTTTTCTGTAGTAGCCAAAACTACAACTTGAACTACGAACCTTGCAACTTCCATTAGATCCCTCTAATGGAAGTTGCAAGGTTCATATATTTTTTAAGTCGAAGATTTTTTTTTTTCAGTTCTCATAAATTCAAGACTTTATTGATGCCACAATAAAGTCGAAAATAAATAAACAGAACCGCGGTTTTCTGTAAAATCTTGACACGTATACGGAATAAGGTAAGTTTTACCTAGTCCCCCTGCGCTCCAGTAGTCCATCGATGCGGCTGAGATGTGAACGCAGCGCTGCTGACTTCTGGTCGTCTTTGCGCACGAGCACCAACTTTAGCTTCGAGTATAGGTTCTCGATCAGTGATGCGACTTCCTTGTCCTGCAAAATCAATACCATAGGTAGTTAGAAAGAGGGTTTTTAGGGTTCCGTACCAAAATTGTAAAAAGGAACCCTTATGGTGAGACTAAGTCTGTCTGTCACACCTGGATATCTCAAGAACTACTAATCAACTTGAAATATAGAATAGTTTTAGATGACGTTTGCTCATCTATTTTGCAAATAAGAAAGAAAATATTTTTTGCAAAAAGGACTGAAAGGAGGTCTTAAAAATTTGGAGTGGGGCTACTAGGGGATGTGGGGTATCATATGAAAGAACGCAGTTTGCACATTCTCAAACATTTTTTTTTAGGCAGCATAGTTTCCGACTTTTGATGAAAAATGTAAAAAAAAATACCGTTCGGCCCCCATTATCTCCGTAGTTTGCATAGATAAAAATCTGAAATTATTCTATGTGATAGAAGTGTATGTAAAGATTACAGGAAAAATAAAACGATGTCTCTAAATAGCACAGTTCCCGAGTCCGATTCGCTCTTGACTGGTTTTTTTTTTCTCTAATCTATAAATTATAAAAGTCATACAACATGTACTGCAGTCCTTGACCCATCCCTAACACAGTGCCAGTGTGGAGCGCTTTCACAGGATATGCTTCTCCTCCGTTCCTATGCATCAAGTCAACCACCTACACCTTCCAGGATTTAAACGAAGCCAATGATGGAGCTGCCCAGGTCGATACATACTGGTAGGACAGAATTCGAGTCAACTCGCCATGTAAAGAAGAAGAAGAAAAATAAGACTTCTCCTCTCCTTGTTTTGGTGGATACCGAACCATAACAGGAACCAATTTATTAAAAGGAATTATACACATAAAACTGAGTGTCTAATTAACACTTTTATCGAGAAACACCGTTTTAAAGATCGACACCTGATTATCATCAGCATCGCGTTTTGGGCGGGTTTACAATGAAAAAACCTGTCGGAAACAGGTCTGTTTCATATTAAAGGTGTTTGGTACGACATTACTTTCGGCACTAAACAGTTTCTGGTGCAAGCAAAATCCTTGTTAGTGGTTTTTTGGCAGTTGTGGCTATGCAGTGGGTAGCAATAAATAAAAAATATGATAATACAGGGCAAGCCAATCGTTATTTATTAGACAGAATTTGATTGTAATTGTCTGAGAATTCTGGAGCCAATCAAGGTTGGATGTGCCCATAAGGTTTCTGCCCTTAACAGTTGGAGAGTGTAGTCCAACCCAAGAAGAACAAAGACTGTTCAAGCGTGGTGATCAATGCTCGTCATCATTTCAGCCGAAAGGCGTCCAGACGTGCTGGAGAAAGGACTCCCCCAAATTGGGTTGGGGGGTTAGCCATAATCGCCACGGAGAGTGTAGTCAATCAAGTCCAACCCAAGAAGCACAAGACTGTTCAAGCGTGGTGATCAATGCTCGTCATCATTTCAGCCGAAAGACGTCCACTGCTGGACAAAGGACTTCCCCAAAGGGGGGTGGGGGGTTAGCCATAATCGCCACGCTTGGCAGGCGGGTTGGCGATCGCAATATGGTGTTAAAATGCATAGAGAACGCTGGTGCTCGACTTTTACGAAACCCACCGGAAGAAATAGGATGGTGCTATTCTTTACGTACGGCACCACACGGCACCTAGAATCAATGCTTGTGCCTTCTCTGTATAAGAACAGGCCTTAACCCTGCAGCGGGCCAATAACATGCTGCTATTATACTGATGTCCCTGAGCTGGTGGCCAAGATTGGACTTCGTGTACCGTCTGTTTTTCTTCGGAGACCTCATCTCCTTCATGTACCTATTGTGAAAACTGTCTATAGGCAAAATACATACATTTTAAGAGCATGTAGAATGTTTAATAAGGTGTGCCGGGATGTTGAGCTTGATTTATTCACAAATAGTGTCCAGAAAACAAAAAAAAATGTTAAGTAACTTTTTCTTTGAAGAGTATGTTGCGTAATGTATTTTATTTTTGTTTATTCTCTTCAGTTGTTTCTATGTTTAACTCTTAACGCTGTTTTTACCGTTTTGTCTATTTCATACACAAGTTTTTATAAGTGGAAAATTGTAATTGGCTTTCTTCTACATATAACTTCTGACTACTCGAATGTATTAGCTGTAAGTTTTCTTAAAATTAATAAAACAAAATAAAAATAATAGACGTTTACCGAATACCGGTACCGGTTACCGTTTACTGAATGGCGTGCAATTGGCGAGGTATGTCCAGCAGTGGACTGCTATGGGCTGATGATGATGAGACGTTTACCTGTACAAATAAGTTGTGTCCTCCCGGTACAGACTTCATGATGTGCCGCTCAATCTTCTCATTCTCCAGTATCGCGAGTCCGTTGTCGATCAGTATGGGCGGATGTGTGGCTTCGAAGTTGGTGCGGAAATCGGGCGGCGGTTTCTGCATGTCTACTGTTGTCACCTAAAATCGATAAAGAAGGGTGTAAATAATGATACGAGGGTTTTTGGTGTTATAAAGGACAGTGTAAATTAAGATTGGGAGTTGATTGGGACGCGTTTGAGAAGATACGAGGGCTGCACTAAAAGTATCGGGAATGGAATATTTCCACTGTTCCTGTCATATTAATATCTTTTTAATTAAAAACTCCTTGATTTTAAAAATCGAATACCATTTATTTATTTTAAAAAAATATTCTCGGTCTTGTCACAAGGTTTTTTCAAACTTGTTTATTCGTTGAGAAAATGGAATTGACTCGAGAAAATTCAAGAGCGATGATTTATTATGACTTTCGAAGTGGTTTAACACAAAAACAGTGTGTTGACCGGATGATTTCTGCATTTGGTGATGAAGCCCCATCCAAAACCACAATTTATCGCTGGTTTGCTGAATTTCAACGTGGACGTGTCAAGCTCAGTGATGATCCCCGTCAAGGTCGTCCAAAAACTGCAGTCACCCAAGAAAACGTTGATGCTGTGCGTAAGCTGATTGAGGAAGATCGACATGTGACATACCGCGAAATTCAGGCAACTTTAGACATTGGCATGAGTCAAATATAAATAATCTTGCATGAACAATTAGGTGTAAAAAAGTTGTTTTCTCGATGGATACCGCATCCGCTCTGTGAAGAGCAAAAAGCGGCTCGCGTTACTTGGTGCGTCAGAACTCTCGAAAGATTCCACGCAGGATCCTCAAATGCTGTATACAACATTGTATCAGGTGACGAATCCTGGATATACGCGTACGAACCCGAAACAAAAATCCAGTCACGAGTTTGGGTGTTCGAAAATGAGTTAAAGCCAACAAAAATTGTTCGTTCACGGAGTGTTGCAAAAAAAAAATGGTGACCACGTTTGTCTCCAAAACCGGCCATGTTACGACTATTCCTCTTGAGGGAGAAAGAACGGTTAATGCAGAATGGTATACTAGCATTTGTTTGCCACAGGTCGTTTCTGAACTCCGTAAAGAGAACTGCAACCGCCGCATCATCCTCCATCACGACAATGCGAGTTCTCACACCGCGCACAGAACAAAAGAGTTTTTAGAGCAAGAAAACATAGAATTATTAGACCATCCGCCGTACAGCCCCGACCTAAGCCCTAATGATTTCTATACTTTCCCTAAAATAAAGAATAAATTGCGTGGACAGAGATTTTCATCACCTGAAGAAGCTGTGTCCACAGCTTCTTCAGGTCTACAAAACGGCCATTTTGGAGACCCCAACTTCCGAATGGAATGGTTGCTTCAATGATTGGTTCCATCGTATGGAAAAATGTGTCAAATTTCGCGGAGAATACTTCGAAAAGCAATGAATACATTTTTAAATAGTAATGTTGTGTCACTTCCTTGATTCCCGAAATTTTCAGTGCCGCCCTCGTATTGCTTTGAGAAATTTGCTGGTCAGCAAATAATCTACTTTCGGAATATGTTGCTTCAAATCATTATCATTAAAACACCACGCCTGTTTTCACCGAGGCAGAGGTGTAATACATTTTCGGTAAAAAGGATGCGAGCTTATTGCCTTTTAAAGGGCACAAATTCAGACTCCTGCCTGCTACTAAAAAAATACTAATTAAAAATGTCAATAATAATTTACGCGGCTGGAAAAGCGAGCTGTCAGTGTCATTCCACTGGTGCTAGGGATTGACCAAGGATTATATTTACAATCTTAATCGAGATTTTAATAATATTTGTATGCTAATTCTATTGATCATTTTATATTATTTCAAAGCTAGTATTATTTTATGTGTCTTAACATTTAGTGTCTTAACATTTAGGGGGATTTTAAATAAAATAGCAAAACAGAAATTTAGTTAAACTCAATTTTATGTAAAAAAAAAAACAAAATTGACTTTCTGTTCTACATCTCGATTATGATTGTCAATGTAATCCTTGGTCCATCCCTAGCATCAGGTGGGATGACAGTGACAGTTCACTACACGCTCACTTCATCTAAGTTTTCACGGTGAGGTGGTTACAGAATAGCACTGTTGTTACTTAGTTGACAATAGTGCCAATTTCTAGCATCTGGTAGAATGGCAGCTGACTTCATCTATCTTTACTTTGCTGATTTTCAAAGAATAGACCGTCTGTAGTCACGCTTTGCGAGTTGCGACTCTTGCGACCACTAGATAGGGTGTAGTGGCACAGATTACTAGATAAATCACTCCATGTACTTACGCGCGCTAACTACGGGGTCGCACGCGACCTATTTCTCAGTGGGTTGCCGACAGCCGCGAGGCGCGTACGTACGCATATTACAACATTACAAAGCAAAACTCACTTTACGCTTGTAAGGTTACGCGACTCGAAGTTGTAGGCAGTAGGTATTTATAAATTTTGTATGGAGTGATTCATCTGGTAATCTGTGGTTGTGGTCGCAAGATCATCGAGAAAAAAAAAGTTTAAGTATGTATAACAGTGGCTTTAAAATATATGAACTACTAGCTTTTGCCCGCGGCTTCGGTCGCGTTAATTTTTAGACTTTGAAAATCAACATGCTTCGAAAGACACGTGGCGCCATCTATTATCATAACAATATTATTGTTGTTTTCCTTGGGATCAGTACTTTTTTTTCGGAATGAAAGCTACCCTATGTCCGTTTCTGTACACCTGACAACGTCTATTCAAAATTTCAGGATGATCGGATCAGTGGTTTAGGCGTGAAAAGGTAACAAACATACTTTCGCATTTACTCGTATAATATTAGGAAGTTAGGATTGGGGCTACTACAGGATGTAAGGATAATAACAGTAGTAATTAAAACGTACCTTTAAGCTGATGGTCTTGAGCTCAGCTAACAGGTACAGGTCCATAAAGTACTCCTGGCAGAAGAGGCACGCACCCTTCCGTCGGCCGTCAATTGTCGATGCCTGCAATAAAAAGAAACAGTGATTAGATTTAAAGGCTCAGATAATTAAAATGCTATGTTGTCCAAAAATCGAATAAGCAAGTTTCTTGGAAACTCTTGCGAAGGTTTGTCAACTCTCATCATTTAAGGCGACGATAACCGACTTTTAATGATTTTATACTGAAGATCACGTCTAACCGAGTAGTGTTAATGATTTGAAAAAAAAAAAAAATATGTTAAATTAGAGCATTTTCTCAATAATTTAATATGTGAAATATTTTAGATTATGTTTATATTACATAGTGAAATTAATTTGTAAAGTTAAGTCTAACGCGGATAAAAAACAGAATGGCGCAAAATCTACCAAGCGTATTTTTCTGAAACCTTCACCAATTTAAAGATAATTTAATTATTGATCTTTTAGTATCCGCGTTTTATTAAAATATCTTTTGTTTTGTGTATAATAAATTAATAATGCGTCAAATTGGGGACAGCGCTCCTTGATGGGCGAGTCCTATTACTGGCTGAACGTACGACGCGTTGCGTGAGCTCAGTACAGAACACGCAAGCTAACCACTGAAGGTCAATGGCATATATATGAGTCTTAAGCCGAAAGACGTCCAGGGGCCCCGGTCGCTAGATCAAGGATCGCCATTAGGACCGCTTCAGCGTTTACTGCTTTTAGCGAGCTCCTGTGACCCGCTAAATCCCGTGACGTCCAAGTCATCAGTCCACCATAGCCTTTTAGTTTTATTCATAATGTGAATGACGCAAGATATAATCCTATTCTTCCCTTTCTAACGTATTCTGAAGCAAACAGTAACAAAGAGATGACCACGCATAACGCAAATCCATACAAGCTCATTCAATAATTCATTAGAATAAGCTGACCTGTTTTCATAACAATTAAAGATAGCAGGCGTTAAACAATCGGAGAAGAATGGCTGGGTCATCTGACGCCTTTCGTGATAGTCTAAACTAAAAGGTGACATGCAATGCATCTATAGGGAAGTTGTTATGACCCTTTATTTAACAAAAAAATGAAAACCTAAGACGTAGGTGCCATTGTTGCACGAAATAATCTGACATTACCCCGAGACAACGCTGAAATAAATATCTCATGTAATGTAGTAATCATGCACGTACCTCTGCCTTACCCTTCAGGGAAATACATGCGCGATGTTATGTGTGTGTGTGTGTGTTACAATATGAATAAACAAATTATGGCACTGTGAGTCTTGTCGTCATACAATATAATTATGCCATATGAAGACAAGAGGGACATGACAGTTGAGATCCTAGCACCATTTTTGAAGTGAAATTTTCGCGTCGAGCGATTTTTGGTAGGGGCAAAACTTATGGGTGCGCGTCACCGACATGCTAACCGCGACATGCTTATGGGACGTGTTGCGCTAGACTGGCGAGTTGGCGACGCGGCGACGCGCAGCGGCCTGTGAATATGCTATTCTAAAGTTTAAGTTTTCATTTCTGTCGACAGTCCCCACCTATTTTTATTGCAATTAGGCCAACGTCGTCTGTTTCATTATTTATGTTAACATCATGCAACGCTTCTTATAAGCTTCCTAAAACATCATGCAACGCTTCCTAAAACAAGAACTGGATTCACATTATGATCATTAAAACGTTGGAATTTCAACATCCTCCTGTAATCCGATGCGTACCGTACGTACGCATACGGCACTAACCAATAGCTTCATTATTTCAGCCGAAAGAGTCCACTGCTGGACATACGCCTCCCCCAAAAAGGGGGCTTGCCATAATCGCCACGCTTGGCAGGCGGGTTGGCGATCGCAGTAAGGTGTTAAAATGCACAGAGAACGCTGCTGCCCATTCTCTCGTAAGTCACTTAATCGCCTTTTACGACCCAGGGGATGAAATAGGGGAGTTCTTAATCACATTGAAAAAAAATCGGGCGTTTGCCTTTTCCCTCCGTTCTTTTGTTCTAGTGCTTGGCACACCTTGGTAGGTCTGGGATTAAAATTAGTAAGTCTAACTTTATCCCACATGACCAAGGAGGGAAGGAAAAACTGGATGCGAAGCCTGTTTTGCCTACCAAACTTGCGAATCCTATCTATAACTACCAAAGATTGTGAAAAGAAACAAAAAAACGTGACTTCCCTTTTTCAGTCGTGCTTGACTAATAATATTTAACGCTTATGATCGTGACTCTAAAATATCACTCTTGTTATTAGAATATCAACAATACAACGATTTCGATCAGTTTCTGCTTTCCATCGCTTCTCTTGTATCTGACGTAAACGCAACAATAACTTAGAGCAATTGGTGAAGCTATCAAGTATAGCAGCAGAAGTCTATGTATAGAAAGACCATTTCAGACACCAATCTGCTTGGCCTTCACATGATCTGACCAAGATTATGTCTGGACTTTAAAAGAGACTGTGACCTCTGAGTTTGTTTCGGCCTTTCTTCTCAGAGTAGTCAGATAGGAAACGCCGACCTCATCAGTTTTAAAATATGATTGACGTGTAAAAGTGTTTGTACAAACCTACTTACAGAAATAAAAATCATTTATAATTTAGCAAAAGTATGGAACCATAGAACAAAGAGTAGCATACGCAAAAGTTGATAAAGATGAGGCTATTAGTTCCAAAGATATGTAAATACCACAGTGATTCATCATCATTATTACAGCCGAAAGACGTCCACTCCTGAACATAGGCCTCCCCCCCCAAGCGTCGGCACATCGACTGGTCCTGATTTCAGTGGTTCATGGCTACAAGAATGTTTTACTGTAAAACTTTTAATCCCTCTTCACACAAAATGACTCAAACTGTTGACACGATTGCCTAAAACAGATTAGGCGTTCAAAGTTGACACACATTACGCTTTACGGACGACCGTTTTAGTTCTTTTACGACCTCGTTCAGTTTAGCGTGGATAACTGATATTTACAACCGACTATTACAAAATGTTTATGATTTTGCGCATGACAAGACACTGTAGCGAACTCGCGACGCGATGGCTAGATGTTGGGTGAAACGACCTGACACATAAATCCTAACCTATCAGTGTAAGAAAGAACAAAGTTCAAATGCAAAGTGCAGTGCAGAAGCAGGATAACGCTAGGAGAAATGAATACTACGTCTATCTACAACATTGAATACCTACCGAAAATCCGTTAGGAACTGTCGAGAGTTTGGATCGATCTTGGGTTTTCCTGATTCGTCACTCAATAGCTAGTCATATTGGGTGCTGGGACTGCTGGGATTCTCTAAGAATTGCAATGACAGTTTCTAATGTGAATTCTACTTACTGGTAGGTACTCTTTACTTTGACAGAGAAACACGAATTCCAGTACAAACATGGAGTTAGTATTTCTCGGGACCATTATAGAAATGACATGGTATGCGACTGATACATTTTCGTATAGTTTTTCGATATAGCAGAAAATTGTAGCGTGGAGTTAAAAGGTTTTACCATAAAACATGAGAATTTGTCTAGGCAAGTGATTACCTCTTCAAGCCAGTAGTTTACGTAAATATATTGTTTCACAACATCACGTTTGAGATACAATCCTTCGTGGTGAATATTCATGAGTTGTATTGTCAGCGAAATGCCCACAGCGTGTTATATTGTCCGTTTGTTTGTACATGTACAGCTCTCGGTTTTAACAAGGACGGCTGTGCATTGTGTTTCTGACAGTTTATCATTGATATTTTAATATTTATCGTGATTGCTTGGGCTTATAGCAATGGTTTATAGAAATTACGATTTCCTATTGGTCAACTCACTTCTATCTCATTTGTGTACCAAAAGGTAAATAAGGTTATTCTCATTTTCGGGGTCATCCACACGCCGTTGTTCAGCAAATAGTCAATGTGACATTTGAGTAAACTAAAGTCCTGGCTGTTTCCACATAACGACATATCCTTAGCTTGGGATATAACAAAGTCCTTCACAAAACGTTAAAAGTGTTGTTCAAATCCAGACCAACTAGATTAATAAATTCTTCGTTATTTAGCTCCTCATCTAATTTAAAAGCAATCTTCGTCCCCTTTAAAGCTTTCGATGCAAATGCCTTCTTTGTTATTTTTCCATACCTATGTGCCATACTTGCCTACATAGCTTCATTCGAAAGCTCATTGTTGCATATTTCATGACTCATCGTGACGATTTGAGGTCAAAGGGCTTTACACGTTGAGTAACGTTATTTCTACCGACTTTCTATGCTAAACACTGAACAATTTGTTTCTTGAAGGAATGGTTAATACTAATGGTGTTTCTTTAAGTTCAGACAATTTAAGTTATAATTGGTGGGCATTTAAAGAGTCTAATGGCAAAGTAGGCAAACTGACTTTGTTGACTGCATCGCGAGAATACTCCATTCATGACCATATTTAGGTTGAAATTCAATACATAAAGCTCGTATTGGTACTTCTTCGATAGAATCCTATCGCAGTAATTTTCCTGTGTGCTGTAAATATTTAAGAACATTGACAAAAAATGAAACTACTCTTTGTTAGCTACACATAATGTATTCGCCAATAACAGCCCAGTATAACTGCGTAATTCTTCACTTACTTTCCTTCTAAACAATACCACAATAAATCTTATTTTCTATCGTTAGAGGGAGATGGCAATAATTTTCCAAGTGCGTCCACAGTTACGGCTTCCACGGTCAAGTGGTCGAGGCTATATTTCACATTTTACGACAGGAACATGTAAATAATAACAGGTTGTTCATATATCGTGCTATGAGACAAAATGCTAGAGTGACAAGATAATGACAAACGTTTAGACGGACTGCGAAGCTCCGTTATGCGGGTAGGGCGGCCAACGTGAATGGCTTTCAAAGAGACTTGATTAAAGAAAGTAACTTTTTTTTTTCAGAAAAAATTGAAAAGTAAAAGAATGATAACAACGGTCCTTGTAGACAGCATTTAGTAGGCGATCGCTTGGTGGCCTAACAGGTGTCCCCTCGATACAGAATTTTTCAATAGTAAATTTTTTTATTGCGACTACCTCATTTGGACTCCCGAACGAGTGTTTGAATAATGACGGGCACTTGCATCAAGCCAAGTACCAATATACATCAGCGCAAGTATTTACACAAAGATGACCATATTAATTATTCTGTCAAAATTCTTCCGATCATTAACAAAGTAACCACTCTGTAAAATAATATCAACGATACTAACAATATGTCATGGATACAGTCGATGGTGGTGTCATTAGCTGGTGGAATAGAAACTTGGTGGAGCAATGGTGCGTAACGCGGGTAATCACGGAGCCGGTGCGCTGGCGCATAACACCATCCACACCATAGTAGAATAATGAGCACCAACTAAACATGGCCCAGTTATCAAATAATAAAGGGCAGACTATAACAAGATTGTTGTTTTATTAATACAATGAGTCATTAGTTCAAAGTGGTTCAGTATTTTGGTTACTATGAGAAAACTTGAAATAGAATCTTCCCGTTTGAGTACGCCTTGGCTGCTGCTGATAATGCTAAGTTTTGGGCTTTGGGACACAGTTTAGATTCCCATCGAAATAAAAAAGTCGTTTAGACACGACACGAAGAAGAAACAGATTTGCTATTATCTGGCTAGAAGTAGATTTAGATTAATATAGAGAACTACACAAATAAACAATTGCATTCGAAGAAAAAAGTGTAAGTAAAATAGCATTAAATAGTCAGTTAACGGTCAACGGACTGTATCTAACACACATTTTCAACAACAAAATATATAATATAAAATAAGAGCAACTTTCCAGTGGCGAATGTGAGATAATATGGCGGAAGACGAAACGCGCTCGACAAATGTATCGCTATTTTGAATAATACAACAATTTAGTACAACATTAGAACAATATTCAAATGAGTTTTGAGAAAGAAAGTTAATGGCAGTAGCACATTACATGTCTGACTTGGTAAACCCAGACACAACGGTAGTTGGCTTTCAAACTCAAATAAAGATTTAGCTAATTGAATTATTTTGGGATTTTACCAAATACTTTATTTGAGAATCTTTTAAAGATTAAGTTGCTAACATTCATACCATCTACATTAATTAAAATTATACGAAACTAAACGGAACCACCTGAATGAATCTCTCAGACGAAGCTACTCGAACAGCAGCAAAAACTTATTAGAACGACACGTAGTAACATTGGTCAACGATGCACGACGCGTCATACAGCGAAGACAGGCTGAAAACAAAATAAATTACAACGCCAAATAACAACATTCTAGTTAAACACGATAGGATAAGTATTGTAGTGGCGTACGATATGTAACCAACCAGGCGTGACAAACAAACATCAGAGTCAACGACATCACCCGAACATATAAAGCACTTTCAGTTTCGTGAAATCGAAAGCAACATACATCTCCCGCACACTGCAAGACGTGCCATTTTTGCCAAGATGGCTGCGAAAAAACTTGATAATCCGTCATGGGCCTGTGCGTCGGTGCATCCAGCGGCCATCAATTTGTCAATTGCAGCAGTTAGCAGCGTGCCGCCTTCAAGTTGTATTCAAGCGATTGATAGTCGGCGATATTTTAAGTAATGATGTTCCTATTAACAAAATGTTATTCGTTTGATCAGGACTGTGATAAACCAGTCGTCTAGTGTAGTCTGAATCACTAACGCAGTTCCAAGGGAAGTGCAATAACCCGCGACAGTAAAATGCAACCAGCACCTGACCACGAACCGGCCTAAGTCAGCGTCGTGAAAGTGTACCCACCTCTCTAATTACTCTCGTCTTGCCTTACATAGAACTAGATTCCCTTAGAAAATCATGGATACATGAAAAAGCGAATGTTGAATCGACAGCGAAAATAAACACCAATCTTGTGAGCTACTATAATCTACTCTGTCAAATTAAAAAAAACTGGATCGCGTGCCGATTTGTGGTAGTCTAGCTTCGTTAAAGTGAAATTTCCCGAAGCAGTCCGCATTGCTCCTGTCAGCTGCGGGCACACTTCCGCGTGATTTAAACACGTTGAATTATTTACGATTGTGCATTACTCTTACTAAAGTTGAGAGTTTCCTAAAATAGATACCTGGATTCCTTTGACTGTTGTGGAGGTGGAGGGACATTCAGGGACATCTATCACCAACTAAATAATGACTACCATTATTTAGTTGGTGATAGATGTCCCTGAATATGACATATAAAAGGCATTTGGTGATCTGCCAAAAAAGGGGGAGCTAAGTAAATTAAGTTGGAAAGCGAGCCTGTTCCAAAATCTAGTCCAGATGCTATGGACACAAAACGGTTCAGAACGGGGTCAACAAAAAGTTTATGACTCCGGAAACACGAGGGCGCGGCGACTTGCACAATACGTCGCCATCCGGTGTAACTTACACTGTCATAATCACAATGCATATGCACACCACAATCTAACCGATCCTCGTCAAGGCTCATATCTGCACGTTCGCGATAAAAACACTGTTTACAACTCATTCGATTTGGAACACGTATACTAACAGTAATTCCCTTGCAGACGACAACAATCTAATTAAGAATGACTCAAGTTGAAGAAGGAATGAAATGGGTATTTTAAATTCTGATCGTGCGGCGTGTACCAGTTCTTTGGTCTAACGGTATGCAATAAAGATTCTGAAGGTTAAAGAGCAACGTCCAAGGACCTGGAAGATAACGTCACAAGTAGTTTAGCGATTATCTGTTGTTAACTGGAAACTCTTAGCTCCATGAGACATTAAAGGTGGTTTATTGCTGTTTTAGCTTAACATTATTTATAAAATGTACAGTTTTAATTTTAAAACGATAATATTAGCTTTACGTAAATAACCAGTACCAGAACTTTCTATAGTTTACAGCTACAGGGTAACACTGGATTAGTTTCGTTCATAGCTCTTAGTATCTAGATCTATAGCTTGGTGAGCAATTGCTTTGGATGTGCATTCAGAAAAGACGAAGGAATCTCTGTGCAGTCTGTATATAACAAGAATCTTCAATAGCTTTATCCCGGATCTTTAGCACAAGTCTATTGAACACAACTAATATGTAACCAGTACTAATCCGTATCTGAATAAGGACTTGCTCTGTACAAATGAAGATGTTTGAAAACAAATGGTTTTTTTCGAGCTTGGCCTTAACATAAGGAGCGTGAGTACTGTCGTTACTATAAAATTCAGTTTTTTGCCCATTACTAGTCATAAGTCCATGACCGAACTTCCAAGAGATGGCCTTTGAAATGTTTACGCGATGAAGTTTCCCGCTTGTACGTATTAAATTGTGGTGATCTCAGAGTTAGCTATTACAATGACATCATGTCCTTGTCTGACCCATCACAATATAAGGTTTATAATTTATTGTAAGGCTCATAGAAGTCATAGATCATGAGCTTGTAATGTTTGTTTAGTGACGCTGAGGAGCATTGTAGGAGTATTTCTGTCAAGAATGGATGAGTGTTACAACTAACTTAATACATGACAAATAGTTGGTCAATTCAGAAAGAGCAGACGTTAAAATGAAACTCCTTCAAGCATCCATAATATTTCATTCAACATAAGCGATTACGATAAATTGTTATAATATTGAAGATGAATTGAAGTCCTATACCATGTTTGCTGCCTAAAGAGCAACCGCACATCGTGCTTTCAGGCTTCAACTTGCAAAACAATTGAACTTTAAAAAGTGATTTTGTTGAATGCACCGAACCGAATGGATCAAAGCGACGCTTATTCTTCAATTTGAGCAGATATTCTCTTCTGCAACAGTTGCCTAATAGTTAGAAAGGGCAGTGTTACGGCCCGCGACCCGCGTAACCTAGCCTCGTCAGCTGTTCAGAGAGAGGACGTTGTGAAACATGCAAAGGACAACTTCTTACCGCACGACTGTTTAGCATGCCCAGAACTAGAAACTCACGACTACGACTAACATTTTGCGAAACTAAACAACTTCGGGACGAGAGTAAAGGAAGGCTTTGAGCATGTTCAGCTAGCTCATGGTCGTATATATATATTATAAAAATAACGTTCAAAATATCAAGTACGAATAGTACAAAACGCATAAGTTTTATAAATAAGGGGGATCTAATCTAACATCAACAATCGCAATGAGAACAATAACCCCCTTATTACAAAACAAGGTTTATCTTCAGACCTAGGTTTAAAACATGGAGCCATTATTGAATTTCGAACTTTATTCCGACTATGGTAAAGTTCCTAAACACAAAACTGACAACTTACTACCGAACTAAGTTTTTAGTTTTGTATAAAGAACGGTATTTCTATCACTGTTACGTTCTTATTACAAAAACTGGCTCCATGGTTTAAGCCATGTCAAAATATAAATCTTGTTTTGTAATAAGGCGGAAAAGGTTTTAAAAACCAAGGATAATACGTTTTCAACAGGCCTATTGAAAAGTAATAACATAGCACAATCGGGACAGGTGCCAGTAGCAGCTAACGTAAACGGCATTATAATAACAGTTAAAGTGCACATAAACACTAAAACTAGTACTAAAATCGATCTAAAGGACCGTCGGCTAGGAGCACTCGGCTGTGGCCATAAAGATGGCTTTCCATAGATGGAATACTGCATAATTATTGCCAATTATCATCGTCAAGCACTAGTTGGTTTCAGAATTTCATTAAAACACAGTTTATTGTCGTTTTCTAACCAGACAGGGCTTTGTTTGCCTAGCAATGGTTTCTAATCTATAAACAATGGACTGTATTAGTTCTTTTTATACCATCATTTGTGCGTGTCTAGTTTTTTTTCTTCAAAATATGGCCAGCTTCTGTTCGTATACAAAATAACTGCAGCCTGACCATTCGACCCTTAAATAAAGCAATTTTGTTCACGCAGATGTTGCTGCCTAGTTATCTGAATAAATCCTTAAATCATCTATTTAAAACCATGGATGCGCAAACACTGTTATCAGGATTGTCGAAACAGGTTGTTACAGAATTAATTAAGGCAGGTGTATCGAAAACATTGATATCGTCAACATTATAATTGTTTATTAAGAACATTAAAGACCACCGCACAATACGATACAAGATATCGTTGCACAACTTTTGACAACGCAGGCACTGGCAGTTGACATTTATTGCGTGTCGTATAAACGTCATAAAAATATTGCAGTTCTATTTTGATATTTTACAATGAACACTGCTCTTAACTGGGAAGGTCGCGTTTGTTCTGGTCCTTCTGGTGATAGTCTAAAGTTTCAAATCTGATGGTTGTTTAGGAGTTACAGCTAGGAAAATTGCCAGACTTGGAGTTGGTCAAATCCTGGCCAAGTTTCCTGGTCATCTCATCATCTTTGTATACGATTTCACTCCGCGCACTTTACCAGAGCTCTAAATCTGGACATAAATATCCTTATACACGGCTAGAGCATTAGAAATTTCTTCATGTTCCAAGAATAAAATTACATTCGCATCGCTCTGCCACAACACTTGTACGATAATTGCAACAATTACGATTGTTATTATGTGCGCTTACGCCGCATCACGTGCCTAACAGATCTCGACGTTAAAATGGCTTTTCATTAAAAATAATGTCGCTTGGAGATCGTTGGCTGAACTAAAATTGGTGTTTTGTGTGATAATAGGGCCCGGTAAATTAATCCCGTTGGTACTATAGGTACGTATAAAGCACTTTAAAAGGTGGATTAGCAATATTTTTGACTACTATTTTAGAAATATTATCCTGCGTGAATTCCTATCCTGCATTTCTGTTTGGAAATGTTTCGTAAGTCAAATAATAGTCTTCTCGGCCTATTTTCGAGAAACTTTTTTTATAACGATTATTGGTACCTACTTACTTAATGTAAAGGAAGTCTTGGTCCTTAAAGGAGAAAAGGATAAAGACAGGAGAAATAGTCCAGTAAATTATGTGAATTCATTTGTCCTTTTGTGCCACTTAAGGGAAGCAGGGGCACTAAGCGACAAAGGTTAGCATTTCACCTGGCTTCCTCTACAATTATAGTAATTGTAATTCTTAAGACAATACTGCAGAAAATTTTAGCATTATTCTGATAATTTATGTTCGAATTTACCTGATATAAAACCACTTTCCAGATGTTACTTCATTTCTTTTACCTTCATATTTCATTGGTTAATAGCTGCGATATAAATCTTGACAATTACCTGTAACAAACGTAGAACATTGGTTAGAATTGCAATTAAAACGATTAGGCGTGGCTTTCAACAGTGCAATAAAAGCTCTGGAGTCCGCGGAGCTCGGAGATGATTCTTCAAGCGTGTCTAACGTAGAACCAACTTTCCCCAGTCTGTAGCGATTACAATGACGCGATGAACCGTACAGTTGCCCAATTTGACAATACTTTCCCCCTATTGTAGCCGTCGAATCTACTAAATTAACTAAGCGAGCGACAGAGAGAAAACCATTTTCATGAGCTAAGATGCTCGTAACTTCGTCAAGATCATGATCGATCGCATGAAAGTTTACTGCGATATTTCGTGTCTCATTTCATTTAGAACGGAGTAAGATTACTCCTCAATAACTCATTCATTTATTGTTCTTAAATGCCACACGGCTTTTAAAAACCATAAATGAATGAGTAAATGAAATGAGAATATACTCGTAATTTGCCACAGATGTTTTGCTAAAATGGTGTAAGCCAGCACCTACCTGAGTGACACGTTCTCAAGGAATCGAATGAAGTTTACATTACTCTTACTTATTACATTTAAATGTTACTACAATTAAGAACTTTGCGGTGGATTAAACTGATGTAGTTATTTTTTGTTCGTTTAGGGCACATCGAATTGGTAAAACTCTGTGAAAGTGACATGTTGCATTTACTGCAATGTTGCTTTCGACCAGAGATGACATAATGGCAGTAAATGTTGTAAATACAATATAATTAGCGCGTACAAGAACATCTTGCTGGTATGAATTACCAATTAAGTAATGGAAAGTTTATTCACGAAGTAATTAATACCATCAATGTGCTCCTTATAATTGTACTTGCCTATTAAGCTGCATTAAAAAGTTCGAAAACAGGAGTTGGGTAAACTCTATGGTGTTTTTCATTCAGTCTGCAACCATAATACATGTTAAGCTTATGTGTCTGGTTTTAAGTGGAAGGCATTCTTGCGTATCTGTGCCTCAAGTTGACCTCAGCGGAGACGCATCAAATGACGTCACCTTTACCGACCGCAGCACACATGGGATTCCAAGCTATGCATAACAGAATAATATTTTACACTCACGGAATTTTAGTCTGGTTTTAAGTCCTTAGATTATTATTTTACGCTGTGAATTTCGTATTAGTCAATTAATGGACTGAATCAAAAATAAAACACTATATGGCAATACCGTATTAAATTTTCCAATCTACTACATTATTACTGTCCGCATGCAAATAGAATAGCCTAATATATTTACTTTATCAGCGGAAACTGAGGGCAACTGTGGTGGACAAAAAACCCCGCATATTTTTAGAGATATATCTCCGAAATGACGTCACTGGTTAGTTTGTTAACATACGACTTCCATTAGTCATGTCTGTAAGTTTACCACTTGGACATTCTGTGATAATTGTGATGGCCTTCGCGACAATGATAATAAAGAGTACACGAGATGTTAAGTAATACGGAAAACGACTCTACGGACATTGTTAAGATATTCAAAAGAAGGTAACGTGTACGTTAAATGTGAAGTTTTTGAGCAAAAGTATTTTTCGTCCTGAATGTGTATAAATAAAGTAGAAGATCTAATCTAACATAACCACACAGAAATCTGGGGGTCTATTCCGAACATAAATTCGAAGTATGGGCCGAATGATCGGCCGTAGCTTGACTACGGCTAACTATGGCGAAAGAAAAAAAATTAACGACAGTCAAAGAGATAAGCCAAAGTCAAACATGTGACTTTAAGTCGGGTAAGGATTCAAAGTAAAAAAAACAAACTATGGAAGTTATAAAACGGTCGGCCGATACTTCGGATTAGACCCCCTGCACTGTACACAAAGCAATTTAATGGCGCAACAAACAATTTAGACCCGAATTTAATTTGACCAGAGGGCAAATTGCGTAACACACTATCAATAGGAATCGGTTTCAATTTGACAGTTCAACAACATTTATTGCGTTATTTACGTTGTTGAGCAGAATTTTGTTTCTTCCATAAGAAGCAATGGATTAGCAATATACTTCAAAATCATTCCGATTCCGATTCAAACTGTGTTACGCAATTAGGGTGCAGAAAGCGGAGCCAGAAAACATCTTTATTCATATCGATTTTGCTTCAGAAAGATTCACTTTCTGAACAAAGGATTATATTCAATTGATAGTTACGTGAGATTGTGCACTAGCACGGCACAGTAGATAAACTGACCCTTCAAAACAAATTCTATTAGAAAAACATTATCATAACTAAGATAAAGGACAGCTGTCCCTTGCAGTCGCGTATATCCAGATAACCAGCTGATCACGATAAGGACCTTGAACGTTCCAGAAGCCTTATCCAACGATAAGGCAGTACGATTGCATTAGCGTTAACGTGCGAAAGAGACGCAGTTGTCAGCATTGTGTGAACATTTACAACTTGTCTCTAGAAATGCACAAATGTTTCCATATACGCGAATGTGGGAAAAACATGTGTCAACTCTTTTAACAGCACACGTTGTGGAAAATGAGTCATTGTAATGATATAAGGCTAGCGACTTGCTTAGGCTACGAATGACCATTTGAAATCACTTGATAATGAAGAATAGAAATACCATGTCATCTAGATAAATCGTCAACTTTTGATTAGGCTATATAGTGTCCACAACACTGCTAGTGCTATACATTCACCAGATAATCCTGTAGTGACCTCCAACCAAAATTTCCGGGATGTCACAAAATGGTATATTGATAAACAGATCAAAGGACCAGAAGGCATGACTATTTGCTTGTAGCCGCATAAGGAAGCCATTGCTTTGGATAAAACTGTTTTCTTAATGATAAACCTATCTTTTAGGTTTACAATTGATTACCAATCTTCCTACTGATATGCATCTGGGAAAATATTGTACTCGACATATCTTATTTAAGCAGATGTCCTGCATTCGTTAGGTTGGGTGCCGTTTTAATTATAGCCATATAAAAATATTGTTGCTGTATAATATGACATAAGTTGTCCAAGTAAAAGGCAGTAGCTTCTACACCAGACACTTAGGTAAGTATGGTGACATAACGCATAACTTTTATATTTACTTGATATGTGCGGAACCTTCAAATCTGGTTCCATTAGAGAGAGAATATTAAGATTTTCATTTACAGATGGATTTGCTAGAGGTAGGTAATATAAGCGTTTGTTATTCTAGATGCTGTAGAAGCATTCAAACAATCATCAACTCTGCAGGACCTAAATAAACAGCCTTTAAATTGTAACCTTATTATTGCTCACAAAAAAAACTCATCACAAGTTTAAGAGGGAAGAAAAGAACATTCCATAGAATAATAAAAAAGTCACCCAGAAGTATTATAATATGATTGACATATAAGCACCCACGGTGCTACAGAAGCAGTTTTTGCAATAATTTCATAGAACATCAGTATAACGAGCGGTTTCCGTGTAAAACAAACAGTATTAGTAGAAGATGGACAGTCACCATCACAAAGGCCAGTGAGAAGGCAGTCACAAACCAATTTAGCTTATTCCATGCAATTAGAGGCGGAGGTCGTTGACCGAATGTAATTGGAGATGTAAGTCGGTAAGATAAAGATGCCACGGATTTATACGCCAAGTTCTCTACTGGTTAAATCGACACACTGGTCTTGGAATAATGGTCTGAAGATTAAGTAGGTACTAGCTCTTTTTTACTATTTAATCACGGGCCCCATGATAATACCCTGGGGCATACGAACGTCATTGATAGCTTTTCGCTATCGGCCATGTACAGATCTTGGTTTATAGGAGTGTCATTGGTCAGATGTAGGACTGGATAAGCCCTAATTAAAACAAATAAATAAAGAAGAATTTTTGGAAGGTATCAGACGAACAGTATGAAAAGCCTCATTTGAAGCGATGTCGGTGATTTTCCTTTGTCAACAGACTTTTATTAAATTGATCAGTTTTGATTATTTCATATCTTATCCATTCTTTCATTAGAGATTGCGTTATGAATTTACGACATATTATGGTCTGTCTATGTATTACAATTTTAATATTTTTACTAATGGTTTTATCATAAATGCTATTAACATTTCATAACAACACTTAGTATATGTGGATGATGTTATAACTTCCTGTCACTGAGATATTTATTTACATAGCAACAGCAGGTAGTGGCACACGATTTTTTAAAAGAAAAAACTTTCTGGTGTCTTAAATTGTTAATTATGACAACTGCAAACACTTTTTTTTAGAAAATAATAAAAAGATAGATAAATCGTTTATTTGGTGCACACACAAAAAATAGCACAACATACAACAGCACGATTAAATAATAACAAATTACATGAAAATTAAGAAAATACATACAAGGTGCCAATAAAGGGTAAAGGTGTTTACCAGCTTTAAATCCACCAGTAGCTAAGCTAAGAAAATATCATAAGTTATGATCAAAAGTAACAGTACCAAAACTAGGCTAGCGAGACCCTTTGTAATGGAAACCGCAATTGTTGGCCAACGTAATGCTGTGGTTTTGAAAATACTTATCACTATATTTCCATCAGACAACGTCGCTAAGGCACTACAAATCAGGCCTAGATTCTAGACCCTAGAACAATGTAGCGGATCGTTAAAATGTTTCTTATGCTACGGCTACATTGTCTCGATAAAGCGAACTAAAGTTGGCGCGTGCTATGTTTACCAGCGAGATGCCAACCGGTGTGCGAGAGACAACGCGCGAAGTGTAGTTCACCTTATTGCGACAATGTGGCCGCAGCATTAAGGCTTCTACATACTGGCGCGACACAAAGGCCCCGCGTGTCGCGCGACGAGCGGTGCCTTTGTGCCACGTCGCGATGGTCTGTAGCAGCCTTTAGAAACGGTTAAGTTTAAAAGTAATGCAGATTTTATCAGTTCGATTTACGTTATCCAAAGAAACTGTTTAATATTGTATATATTCCAAACGTCTAGTGCTAAAATAACCGCTTCGTTATCTATTTGATAACTTATATCAACTACGAAATTATCTACTTACGGATATTGTAAGAATAATAAAAATTAATAAGACAGTAAGTTGGTATTGCTATCAACATTATCCATTATTAAATATCTTTCAGCGCATACGCAAGGTGGGCAGAGAACTACGTACACATCTATGTATGTAGGTATCAAGCTGGTGACGGTTAATTCATTCTATCGCACATCTTAAAAGCCCATAATTATTACCATGGTTGTAAATTGTAATTAATATTTAGGTTGTAAATATTAATTACAATTATAGCCATCTTAAGAGTTGAACCTGTGTTAACATCATATACTCAAAGAGCACGACTTCTTGCACAAACAATAAAAGGGAGACTAAAGATGCACCTGTAAACACTAAACCAGCCATTTATTATATTTAACAAAACATACAAGCGATGACGCTTACACGCGAAAAAAAAAAAGAAAAAAAAATGTCTAATACATCTTCGAGTTTTACAAGCACTGCACCAGCGGTGTGCGTAAGTGGCAAAAAGTGGGTGCTGTTTGTACCATTAACCCTGTGAACGGTCACAAGTGGGGGACCGATGTTTTATGGAGGAGGCGCGAGGCGACACTATCGTGTTGATTTATATTCAGTTGACACGCGACGATGCAAGTGTTAAAATTCGGATCGCAAGTGTTAATGTAGTTTGTGTTTACGCCTTTACGGTAGTCTTCACGAATGTCCCCGTTTTTTATTGAGTTTTTATCCATTGAGTAAAATGGGGCGCTGCTAGACTTGCTTGTCACGTCACGATAAGTTCAGAAACACAGTGGTCATTCTTATTATTAAAATTGGCAAGATTGTATCAGTCAAATTGCCATCATCTATTTGTTACATGACTAATTGTAGAAATGATTGCACCAGTCCGGTATTAGTTATTATTAAAAATATATATAAAATAACACTTATTAACGGCGCTTAGAGAAATTTTAACAATATTATTGTAACAACCTATCGACAATATACAAGAATCGAGGTACTTCACGTTATCTATAAGTACCTATGTACTTAATGTAGGTACGTATTAAGATACAGTATCACGTAGAAATATGTTGCTGACATATTCGCCGCACCTATATTATAATCGCCGAAGGGACAGGCCATGATATCCGTGGGACAAGCAGATGTGTAACTAGGTATCACCCACAGCTCAATAAAAAACTATTTGATCCACAAACATCACAGAAGGCCACTCGGCCAATGAGAACACATTTTTTTCATTTTAATTCCAATAAATATTCTAGACCCGTTTTAAAAAGCTATAAGGCTGCTAATTTGAATATGATTGCTGAAAACCCGTTTAGCGAAAAAGCTTTCACGAGACACGTTAGAATGAAAAACGGTAAAACGAAATGGCTTTTAAAGTCTGAGCGCGTCTAAAAGATTGGACTTTCGTTCTACATTTTGTATACAAATATAAAAGTGGTACCAAAGAGATTTAAATCTACTCGTACCGTTATCGTGTTATCGGCTCTTTCCGAAACAACGGATAGTTGCAATGATGACAATATTATGTATCGTACCACAAACACCAGCTGGAATGACTTATCAGACAAGAATTGGGGCTATACATAGTAAAGGTACGTGAACGTACGGAATATATATTGTGACAAATATGAGTACATATGACTAAGGTGATAACGCAAGAGAGTTAGCCATGCGTTGTGTTGAAGTGGTCTCGGTTGTCCTACCTATACAAGTTAGCTAGTCTGCATCGAAAGGGTTGGAAAGGCGAAAAAATGTTAAGTAGATACTATTACCTACGAATACGATGCTATTTACGAGTTACTTATAATAAATGATTAGAACAACTGCATAGGTTATCTTTGTGTTTCTTTTACAGAGCGACAAGAAAATCGTTGCTACGTGACTTCCACTAAAAGATGAATACAAACACTCTTTGCTTGTAAAAAAACTAAATAATAATGCAGTACAGCAGTAAAACATGAGCATGATTACTTTGAAAGTATTGGACAAAAATCGTAAACTTCATTCAAAACGATCAAAAAGACAGCTTTCGAAACATTTCTAATGGAAACTGCTATGAATTTTGTCGTTTATGTGCAATAACATTTGTAAGCAACTGAACACCTCAATTCCTAAGTTGGCAGAGAAAACGTGCATAGTATTGTTATCGCCTGCAAGACATCACACACCATACAACACTGGAGACAATGACAACTCAAAGGTGTCCCGGATGCAATGAGTTTTAGGCGAGAATATCAGTATAAAATCCTTGATGGTCAACTTGTCTCCAGTGGTTACTATGCCTAACATGTATTTGGCGAATTTCAAACTTCTCTGCTACTGCTTTCGCATTGAAGGACCACATGTTTGCTCCGTGTGGTGCCGGGCGTAAAGATAAAGAATAAATAGCACATCCTATGTCTCCCCATGGGTGTCGTAAAAGGCGACTAAGGGACTTACTAGATAAAGGGCAGCAGCGTTCTCTGGGGGAGGCTTATGTCCAGCAGTGGATGTCTTTCGGCTGAAATGATGATGACGATGTTTAAGGACTTATAGTTGTTTATCGCTGTCAACACTTTCCATCGTAAAAATATATGTAGGCACCGTTACATCACTATCTCTCCAAGAAAACCGCATTTAACCAATTCTAGTGACGTTAATAACTATTACCACAAAAATGTGTTATTAGTTGGTACGCACATTAGCAATATTACATTTTACAAAACATGATGGTAGTCGTTTTAGTTGAGGTTCGTAGCTATAAGTTTGTCGGTACAGATCCGGTTTTACAGTGAGTCACGCGACCTCACGTCGACCTCTCCGGGGCTATCCGAATGTCCTCTTCGACATAAGCTGTAAGCTCAAGTTATGTTCTTATAGAATCTGTGTATTTCCCATGTTTTTCATACCAGGCATTATTTTGTAAGTACACAAAAACAATAGGTTTTACTTTTGGATGCTAACATCCAATCTTAAATTCAACCACGCTACTGTAATAAAATAAAAGATCATCCAGATATACCAAACACAATGTGATAACATTTAATGTAGAAAGTCGACATTAGCACTAATACAATAAGAATACATACACATACATAAACTCACGCCTTCTTCCCATAGGGTTAGGCAGAAACTATAGAACGCCACTTGCTACGTAATTCTTACATACTTATTTTGCTTCGCCTACGTTCATAGATCTGGTCATACACGCGCGCCGGTTGCGAGTACTACGCACCAGACCTTTCTGAAGACCACACCAATTTGGTCACTATATGTCCTCCTAGGGCGTCTCCCTCCCGGTATTTCCACTCACCTCTGCTTTATAAATACCTTTTGTTAGTCGCCTTTCACTCATACTCTCAACATGACCAAACCATCTAAGCATACCCTTTTCAATTTTTGTTACTACATCTTCTTCTAAACTGCACCGTTGCCTTATCACCTCTTTTGCAGCCTATCATTACAACTCCTTATCAAGTTTTATTGACATATTATCACGACACAAACAAATAAATCACGATGATTTATTTATACACGAGGAATAAGGAAAATTATTGTGAAACCTCAGGGATACTACTAATTCTCATAAATATATCCATTAGAGGCAACATCAAGTAGTTACGTGTTGGGTTAAAGATCAAGATTGTGTAGAAAGAAGGGGCCTGGCAGTGGCATAGCACGCGCTGAATTCATATCTAATCTCAAACGCATCTTAAAGACAGAGGAAAGTTTACTAACTCTAACCATTTGTTACTGGGAAGAGGCCGCATGAGAATAATATTAATAAACTGTTCCACCGAACGGCACTTATCAAAATTTTGTTTCAGTGCGGTTAGTGGAAGTGCTCAGGTGCGGTTCGGTCAAGTCCTGTTGAAATCAGTGCTCTGAGTGAAATACCTCATTTTACTGGCTTCCTTTGAACCTATTTCAATCTTTCCAAATGCCAGTTACTCTAGCAATGGAGGTTATCAGAAACAAAAACTAGTATTATCATTTTTAATTCCATGTTTAAATTAATTACGTCACAGAATGTCTCAGCTGCTTATATTTCAAGTTATAAAAGTCAACGTAGAGAAATGGCAAGGCATCCAAGTAATAACATTGAAGTACTATAATAATTTATAGACCTTACAATCTTCGATCAATTGTTGATCAAAGCCTACAATATAATTAAACAAAAAATCATATTTAAAGCCACGCCAAATATTGACGAAAACGCATAAGCCTGCTTTTACACAATTTAAGTTTTCATCATTCCTCTGCACTTATCCTAGTTTATTTGGGGTACATTTATTTTCCTTCAAAATTTTGGAAATAATTATAAAGTTTTTAATCTCAATTCCTCAGGTGACAAACTATTACCAAGATAGTAACAGGTAATCTAATCCATTGAACACAGGTAAATACCTAGTAGTATGTTATCAGTATCAGTAATAATATTAGTATGCCCGACGACGACGAGCCGAGCCTAGAAGCGCGAAGGAAATATTTACTCATCGTGCGACCGATGAATGCCGATGATCTAAGCATATCGTCCCTATTGTGATGTTAGTTGTGTCAATAAGACAAACTATCATTTGGAATAATGATAGTTGACGTTCAGCTACACAGCCCTGAAATTGCGTAACAATTTCGACCTCGAAGAAATTTAAATAACCATTTATTAATCGATAGTGGGACTCGTGGCAAAATAATAACAGCCGCACGGGTCGATCTTCAAGATTAAGCAACGCTTGACGAGGTCGGTCCGTGGATGGGTGACCATCCATTATATTCCGAGACGAGGGGTCTCGGAATGTAAGGGATGGTCACCCATCCAGGGACCGACCTCGTCAAGCGTGCCTCGGAAAGCACGTTTAGCTGTTGGTCCCCGCTGTCATTTGTAGATTTTTAACAGTTGTTACAGGTAGCTCGAAAGTTTGAAACGAAGAAGAACAACCGGTCTTACCAAGCGATATCGTATTACCCGCAGTGACAGGGTTGTGGAGATCAGGGCCTCAAGTCTGCTATTACAATAGTGTCAGAATGGTCGATCATTGATTTCATAATTGTTGATTTTGACATGTTTGGTAATCTACTATTATAATGGCGTCATTATGACTTTCCAATGGTCGGCCACTGACACTACATTGAAAGAAATTGCATTTATTGGTAATCTCGTACGTAATGACAAATGAATGACATTTCTACTAATGGGTTTTATAATAATGGCAATACGACAATGCCATTATAAGTAACACAATTCTATTACGAAAACATTGACCGACCAATGATCGACCATTATGAATTTAGCAGATTACGAACTTTTAGCAAAATGACAATGACAGACTTCGGCCCCTGTTGTTTTGTTGGTAGTGCTGTTGAAATCAGTGCTCTGAGTGGAATACCTCATTGACAAATCATTCAATTGTGATATATTAAATCGCACATAATAATAGTCTGTCAATTCAATTACCTTTTGACTTCTACTTAATCGAGTAACACTATTAAGTGTGTCTGACTGGGTCTGACTGGAGAGGGCGTGGCACAACTATCACGCTATATACCCGTCTCGGTCGTCTCATTAAAACGTAGCATCACGAAAAAAAAAATAAGTAACGGGTGTTACCAAGACCTAAACACCAATTATTAATGCTAGATATTCCATATAATGAGTTGATAAAGATAATTGCTTAATTATTATAAATCCGCACGATAGTGAAACATTGCTACCACTATAATCTTGGAGGAGCAGCATTCCATTACAGTAAATGTGCATCTCGATAGGGGGTTGCATACATTACATTGACATAAATAAATGAATTATAAATAAGGAGTTATTAAAATTCATTTCTTTAAGTCAATAAGTCTTTAATCAAGCAAGGTGAATACAGTCATGTCAAAGGAAGTATTCAATAAGCAGCCTTAAGAAAAAATACAAATGCAGCAGGAGGTAAACACTGCATTAAACATTGGTTAAAATTATGTTTGAATTATTAAAATTAATTCACACGTATGGCAAGTGCGAACCATTCAAAACGTCGGAAACAATTAGCCTCTAGATACTAATATAGGAATGCATGCAATTAGAATTATTCATTCAATCAATCAATAGAATAGAATACTCTTTATTATGTACACCATCAAAGTTACAGATACAAATGTTGAAATTTTACAAATCATACAATCAATTCATGCATTCAATGAAATATTTGTGCATTCTAAATCCCAATGTATTGATTTCTACAATAATAATTTAGAATATTATGATATAATCGATATACAGAGGTATATCGATTATATCATAATATATATTATCGATGGATGGATGTCACCGAATGAGGTGCAGTACTCTATTGAGACTCATTTTCTAAAGCCTAAAACGTATTATTTTGGCTTCCAATTAAATAATAATAAAAAACTAATTTTCTTTTTTTATAAGTAATTAAAACAGAATAGAGTCGTTACGTCAAATTTGAATGTCCAACGGTTTGTCGTAACGGCTGACAGCTGCGTATCCGCCGGGCATGCCATATGTGGCCCCACCCTGGCTGTTATACAGTATCGGTGTAATTATACATTGTATATAGTATAGCATGTTCTTAGTGAGATATCAAGTTATCTTATAGAGCAAACACTACTTTATTAAGGCGCAACTAGTCGATACTTTTTCCATACAAATTTCGGGGGGGTTTTACTCCACTGTTCCACATTAGTACATCTAAAGTAAAACATGATATCGTTTTGTCTTATTATTAATTTTGTCTGTACAGAAGCAGAATAGTAAAAAACAAAGGCATTAAAAAGTTATGAGCCAACAAAGATTCGTTTTTCCTGCTAATTTTAACGCAACTTTGGGCGTAAATAAGTAATAAAAAAAGTATAAAATCTCAAAAACAAAGCTCGTTCCGACAAAGCTCAATTGTCGAAGATTATAATAAACTTTATTCGTAATTGATTTATGCAGTAGTTTTTTCATAAAACCCCACCTTCCAAAGGAGTTTTCGTATATTTTTACGCGCGCGGTTTAGTATGAATCGTCGTGCACTGTGTTTGTGTGCGTGCGACTAGACGTTATGCGTGTAGACTAGCTTCTAACTGCTCATCACTGGTGTTATCTCTGTCGGACACGATGCTAGGTGAGACAGCGTGCTCATTGGCCGCGCCCGACAGTGAGTTCGAGCCCGCGACTAGTTGGCTCTTAAGCACTTATACTCGTAAACATTATTATCGTTCTCGAAGTATATTTTCCTACATATATGGCACGGCCGCACGGATAATGATATTTCCTAACTCTACGAATTTATCTGGGTTCATATTCATTAATAAGCTTGTATTTCACACTATTCAATAAGTAAGATCATTCTAAGCATTCTATTTTTAACCGGCTTTCAAAAAGGAGGAGGTTATTATGTTCGGCTGTGTTTCTTTTTTATGTTTGTTCACCGATCTCCGTCAATTATGGACCGATTTTGAAAATTTTTTTTTTTTTAAAGTGTCATTGCCAAATCAGAATCTGATGAGGTGATCTGATGGAAATCGAGGGAAACCCTCGAATTTTATAGGCAAACCTGTAGCGATTTGGGTATTTTTTATAGTAACTCGTGCATTTGCTCCCGAAAATCACCATTTGGTGAAATGGAACTGATGATGGAGACCACAGATGGCCACGGAACAACATAATAATAAGTATTTAACGGGTTGCGATTCGATTAGGTACTTTAATATGGTTGCTAAGCAATTTATGCTCGTCACAATGTATGTGGTGAGTGGCAGTTCTCCTGGTTCTTACCAGGAGAACTCCTCAACAATTAACGTCCCAGCATCGGGAAAAGCAATATTTTGTAAAAGGTGATGAGCAGTTGACTTTAGGCTATTGTAACTTAGATAAATTAAAAACTGACCCACTAAAAAGTGAATCATAAAAAAGTTATTATAAAAAAAAATTACCGATCTCCAAAAAACACTACAAAGTGAAAAATTACTTTAATGTCGGAAGTCGGTGGCAAAAAACTAAAATACATATCCAAAGACACCGACTTCCGAAATTAAATTCAGTTATTTTTTTTTAGAAAAAGTTTTTTTATTCCTGTGGTAATTTTTGTCGTTCGTTAAGTTAACTCCGGCCGATGAGAGAAGGCGCTCCTGTCACCTGTCAGCTGAGTACGAAAGAATAAGTACGTGTTTTACGAATTTAAACTTTATTAATTCCTAATCGTGTCCAACTGTCAGGAAACTCAGGAACGCATTTTCTTGGTGGCCGGAATATAAAATTTGTAGTTACAAAAAGTCCATGGAGAGGGACTTAAATATAAAAAAAAATGTACGGTTTATGTTCGAAAACTTATAATTTTACATCATCACTTCCGCATTTATATTACTTACTAAAGATAGTCTTCGAAATAAGTTTTACTTATTTATTTAATAAAGAACACCAACAGCATATACATTCAACATGGCTCACAATAGTATTTAGGAAAGGTGTTATTAATTTTAGTCGTTCAAGAAATCGAATACTGGAACGTATTAAAAAAGTTGATACGACCTATATATCCATTACACTGCTTATTCGCTTCACGTGCTGTCGTAATCATGTTGCAAGCTGTAACATACATGCTCGAACTAAATTTAGTTTAAACACTAAGAATGAGCAATAAAATTATTAGGAAAACATTTAAAAAACGAAAGATAATAAAAAGGTGCGCGTGCGCTGACCCCACCCTCTTTGCAGCGCACGAGCCGATCCCATTTGCTAGCCACACCTGTCATGGAAAAAAACATAGAGCAAAAAGTAAAGACAACGAGAATGGCCCAGTACTAAGAAAAACATATTATATGTACTGAATAGGTACACTGTAGGTGTTGAGATTACGATTTATATTAATGAAAAAAGTCAAATGTTTCTGGCAAAATATTACAATGTTATTTCCGAAGCAGATGCGATATAAAGCATTATAATTATTAACATTCAATAAAATTATAGAGCAAAATAATTAATAATCCATTATAAACAAAATTAAAGATAATAATTAAAAGATTAAATGAAATGTCCAGAACTTCCAGAAGCCCATACAAGGCGTAAGGTTCGTGTATTAATTAAAAACTTAACTTAATTGAACAGCAATTAAATTGAAGGTAATTATGTGTGTCGAAGACCCGGGACATTCTTGAGCGATCACTTAGTTGGTACTATGTAATTATTAATACGACATGGCAACTCTGAGGTAATGTTACCAGGACAAAGGTGGCAATTTTTTACGAGACATGACATGAGTTTATTTACATGCCCAGATGATGTATAGTTTTTATTATACTCTTGGGTAGCTATAAAAAGTTCTTAACAGTGTTATTAGATTTTTTAATTCAATATTTGTAACATTTAAATTAATTAATTTTTAATTTTATTAAATGCAATAATAGTAGTGTTTTGCATATTAGATCTTTCAATATGATAATAATGAATGATAGATAGATACAAACAAACTGTCCACTGAACATTCGTTAAAATACAAAAAATAATGAACTTGTTGATATTTCCTAATTGTAAATAATGTGATTTTAATTCTGAGGCGGAATTGTTACGCTAGCCAATTATCATTGGTATAAACTGCCCCGATGACAGTTCATTGTAAAAACTTTGACCACACCAATAAGTAATGGCATCGCAGCTGGTTACAAGTCGCAGTGCAATTGGAATGACTAATGTTTGCGGATTCCAATTATTTTCTACAAACGATCTAAGCTGATAAATAGCGCCAATGTTTTAACGGCCGCGTTAATTGTATTAAAGTGCTTAACCTTTTAAGGTTTTTAATGTAATTATGTCACGCTTTTCGTAATGGCAAAACTCAATACGGCAACTTACTTAAGTTTGGACACGGATTAATTTTAAACAACTTAACAGGTGGATTTTGTTTTCAATTCTTAAAAGTATCCAAAGAAGGTTTCGGTAACATTCTTATGGTATTCCATGGCTTTAATGACTTTATTTAAGGTGGATCCGCAGCATTTTACCTTTTTAGGGTTCCGTACCAAAATGGTAAAAAGGAACCCTTATGGTGAGACTAAGTATGTCTGTCTGTCACACCTGGATATCTCAAGAACTACTAATGCTATCAACTTGAAATTTAGAATAGTTTTAGATGAAGTTTGCCCAAATATTTTGCAAACAAGAAAGAAATTTAAAAAAATATTTCTTTTTTGCAAAACGGACTGAAACGGGGTCTTAAAAATTTTAAGTGGGGCTACTAGGGCGTGTGGGGTATCATATGAAAGAGCGCTGTTTGCACATTCTCAAACATTTTTTATTTTTTTTTGGGTAGCATTCGTTCCGACTTTTCATTAAAAATATAATAAAATACCCCCCCCCCCCCTTATCTCCGAAGTTTGCACAGATAAAAATCTTAAATTATTCTATGTGATAGAAGTTTATGTAAAGATTACAGGAAAAATAAAACGATGTCTCTAAATAGCACAGTTTTAAATCATCAACATCATATATACGTACGGAACCCTCGGTGTGCGAGTCCGACTCTTGACCGGTTTTTTAAACTTATACCTGGTTACGATATTACAAGGACAAATAAAGAGCCTCTCTCTAGTCTAAGTTAGCTGCGTTCTATGCTGATTTTAAATTTCGAAACATTGAGCCGACAACGCAACCGCCCCCGTTCCGTCACGATTCAGTTCATCGATGACCGTGAACATCGATTCGACATTCACGTGTATTGTAATCGGATAAACATCCCTCTCACTTTCCATGTAAACTGTTTGATTTAGTCTGTAATCGATAAAGAAACTTCTACAAAGTTACTACAGTGCAGTTTGGGAAACGATAAAAAATCAGTTCGTTTTGAAAGCAATCGTCATAATATTACTTTAAGATGAAATCTAACAAAAATGCGGTCAATACTTAAATTATTACAAACTAATTAACAAACCTGAGTATAATTTACACAATGCGGAAAGAAAATTGTAGATATACTGTTACAAAACATATGAAACAGCTGACATAATTTATTAGTATTTGGAAATACTGTACCCTAATTGCGTAACACGGTTTGAATCGGAATCGGAATGATTTTGAAATATATTGCTAATCCATTGCTTCTTATGGTAGAAAAAAAATGTCTGCTCAACAACGTAAATAACGCAATGAATGTTGTTGAACTGTCAAATTGAAACCGATTCCTACTGATAGTGTGTTACGCAATTAGCCCTCTGTCTGGCATTTTTAGCTGCGGATCAGATTGTTGCGACTGCGACTGACGGCTGAATCCATGTGTTCCATAGCTGTCGTGTGTTTTTTACGTAATTGACAAGGCAGAGACGTGACACTCACAATCAAAATACAAGGTGTAACTAGATTTATATGTATATAGTCGCCTCCCTAAATTTAAGATCCCTCTTCCGACTATTTTTTCCTCCTTACTAACATATTCCTCTCAAGATCTGCTTGTGGCGCTGATGACCTTCATCCGTCACAATAACATAAAGTTATGAACTATACCGTTTGTGTGGGTGTGGTATGCGTATATTTTATGGTTTAATAATTATAATATTTATTTATTTTATGTTTGTTTCAGTCCCTATCTCTCAATAATATTTTGATCAAAATACAAACTGTAGGCTAATTGCGTAACACACTATCAGTAGGAATCGGTTTCAATTTGACAGTTCAACAACATTCATTGCGTTATTTACGTTGTTGAACAGACAATTTTTTCTAACATGTGAAGCAATGGATTAGCAATATACTTCAAAATCATTCCGATTCAAACTGTGTTACGCAATTAGGGTGCTGATCCTGACTTGCAAATTGCCAAAAAAACCTAAGAAATGTTGAATTTCGTGAGCTAGAGTACAGTTGCGGATCTGTCGCAGTGACGTCATTTATTACTAAGTAATACATTGTAGGAAGGAACTACGATAATACGCGACAATATACGTCATGTGAACATAATTATGAATTTCGGGAAAAAGGTGACTGGTATGAGGATAAAGACGTGTTATTTTTAATCGGTAAAGGTTTAACGGTTGCGGATATTATTTGTACATCATTAGTGGCGAAATATTGCTACGTCCCTAACACTCAGTTGCAGAAACGATCTTTAAATTTTAAAGACTACATTAAACACTAATGTAGCATTAAATCATTGCACAAAACCATTTTTTATTTTATTTTAATGCTCCATTAAATTTAACTAATGAAATGTCAAACCTAATGAAACCGGCCATTTTAAACACTTTTACGTTGCACGTAACTTCATTAGCGCCCATTAGCAAGTGGTGAACTTTAAGTTTGACATTTCAGATTTTTTAATTTTAATGGGCCGAAAAGCATCCATTAAGAGCAACATTAGTGTTTTCTACGGTACTTGAATGCATTTCTGTAATTGAAAGATGTGTTTAACCAGTCTTTCATCATTATCTGATTCTTATTTAGTAGATTTACCTCGCCGTCGAATCCCAGACCGAGTGAATTCATTTTTAAAACATGATGGAAAAGAGTTTCGTGTAAGGTATAGAATTTCCAAGGAGGCAGTTCTTCAAATTTGTAACGTATTTGATTAAGATTTAGAACCAGTGACGCAAAGAAATAAATCCATTAATGGCCTGACACAGCTTATATGTTTGAGATTTTTCGCCACTGGATCTTTCCAGCAAGTAGGTATTGGGTGATTTAATAAACATAAATAAATCAAAAGTTTGTCGGAAACAGGTTGGGTCGGGTTGTTTGTCAGTTTGTTTATACAAAAAGTATCCCGTGAGCTAGCAAAATTAAGCCACCTCTATATTAAAATGCCATACCGGACGGAACTACGTAGAGTTGCAGAAGGTTTTTATGAAATTGATGGATTTCCACGTGTGGCAGGAGCTCTAGACTGCACACATGTTAAAATTATTAGATTAAGGGGGATGCGCTAAGGTAGCCCGCAAAATTCAAATTTTATTACGGTTTTTGCAATTTGCAGGTCAAGTATCACGATCTAACTATGATTCGCGGCCATAACCAATATGGCTTTACAGAATTATAATCATTAGAATATGAATCAGAAGTATAAAAATTGCAAAAAACGTTGGTAAATTTGAATTTCGCGGGCTACCTTAGTGCATCCCCCTTAAACCAGATTATTTAAACTACATTAAACCACAGAGTACACTGAATACACATAAATCAACTACATTTACTTTATTTTATGCTAAAATTGTGGTGTAATTGTACGTACGGATAATAACAGAACGCAAATGTTCACTCTTTTCGTTCAATATGGTAATTTGTTCCTGGCAATATTGTTTAAAGTCTTCTTTAACTAAAGTGGCATTAAAAATGTCTAATGCTATCTAAAATTTGTTTGTGCAACTTCATTAAAGTAATGAATTCATTAGCGATAATGTTGCTTTATGTAATGAAGTGTTAATGGTGAGCTTTCTGCAACTGAGTGTAAATGCTTTAAAAAAGTAGTAGCTAAGGTTTAGCCAATCATTAAATGAGTAAGTTTGTTTTTTTCTAGTACTTACTACATTGTTATGACAATAAAATAAAAAAACTACGACCTACATGCAGATGTCGACATTACTGCAATTGCAATGAAAGACTACCTTCTGCCCGCGATTTCGCGTGAAATTTCGTTTTCGCTTAGCGTTTTTGTTTGCTCGGCTCCTAAGGGTACTAGGTAGCTTGATGCTAAACAGCCTATAGCCTTCCTATAATTGGGCTATAAAAAAAAATCATCCGGTAGTTTCAGAGATTAGCGCGTGAAAATAAACAAAAGTACAAACTCTTCAGCTTTATTATTAGTTTATTTATAGATGAAACAATAGAAGACCATTTTATTATAAGTAGTTGGATGTTGATAGTCTAATCTAACCCAGTGTTTCTTAACCTGTGGTCCGCGAACCCCCGAAGGCCAGTCTCATCTCAGAAGTATTTAACAATATTAAATAAATGCCACCAAAAGCCGCATTTATATTATCGAAGACAAAATACGTATTTTTTTATTTAATTTTTTTTTTTTTTGTATTTGTAGTACCGAAACAAAAGTGCCAAAATTTATTGCGGTTTTTTTTTTAATTAAGGGGGTCCTTGATAATTGCGCTTGATTTCTTCGGGGTCCGTGGCTAAATAAGGTTAGGAAACGCTGGTCTAACCTTTAGAACAGGGGTGCACAGACTTATTGAGACCATGGGCCACTTGGGCATATGATGAACTAATGGCGGGCCACCAGCACAAATTAAAAACATAACAATAGCCAAAAATTTAATTTACAATGCAGTGCAGTGCCACGTTTCAAACTAGTATATTATACTAGTTTGAAGCGTGGCACTGCATAGTGCTTACAATCCACACACACGTAAAATTGCTTCCAAACTTTCATTTGCAAGGCGGTTTCGATTTTTTTGTTATTATTATTCAATACCGAAAAAGTTTCTGAGTACACATAATGCACTGCACAGCGAGCGCACTTAGTGCGATTCAATTTTATATTATATTTTGTAAACCTCAGCAATATTATTCCTTTAAATGTACGAGGGAATTTTTGCTGGCGGGCCACTGGCGTATTGCTGGGGGCCCGCATGTGGCCCGCGGGCCGCGGTCTGTGCATCCCTGCTTTAGAACAATGCATCTAGATTAGCGAATGCTACTTATAAAGAAACTACTAAATTGCTGCAATCATCGTGTTTTGCCTCGCTAAAGGTACGTTCTGTAATTTTATCGTATCTATCATTCTCATCACTAGCCTTGAGAGGTGTATTTTGATTTATTCTTCATAGACATTTTTACTGTTCTAGTCGAAAGCGAAAATTCATAGACATCGCTTTAGCTCTATGGTATTAACCTTAGGGCCAGATTCACCAATAAAACTGAACACGATCAGCACATGTAAACCGCGTTCAAGAGCTGTCAGTGTCATCATTGTTGTGGACTATTTGACAGCTCTTGTGCGGATAGCGTTCAGCGTTGTTTCATTGGTGAAATTCGGCCTTAGTCTTCTTTTCGACGACTTCGAAAGATTGGAAGAATGACATTATTTATTTTTTGCTCCTCTATGCTTGATTATAAGAGAAAGTCTAACAAATTATTTAACAATTATAACGGCGCCAATTTACCGAGATGTAACCACTAACAACGCGATCGGCAAATAATTCTCCAACAGTACGATCTCATAATTGGACTTAATAACGATATGATGTCGCCTAAAACGAAACACTAATTGCTAATTAGTGAGAAATTAATGCGCGGTAAATGGCCCGCCATTCTGAATTATTAAATGAAAAGAAAACTAATCATATCGACATTAAATTAATTAAAACATCAATTGAAGCACAATGTGCTCTTCATTTCTAACGCGACGATATTATTGTGGACGTCTACGTTCATAAAATGCTGTGACCAAAGGTTATGCAGGTCATTGAATGTACGTTATAACTAGAGATCGGATATTCGGATGCATATTTACCTAAAGTACGTTTTTTTTCCGGTAAAGGATACACAAAATATGGAAACGGTTTCTTAAAATATTTTTTTTATTCCGGGATCGCGAGGTTTCAGTAATAACAGTGTGTAGGTAAACATTTTGTATTCCTAAGTTTAACAAATATTTCTTATCTATTTAGAATTAGGCAATAATTTTGTGGAAAATATAACAGTTTTAAAAAACACTTAATATTTCTTCAAAACTTTTTATTTTAAAATGAAATATATTTATTCGGGGATCCACAGTACAAAAGAGTAGTTCTTAAAAATTCGTCAGTCCTGGAAACCGACACTTTTTCCCGTACCGAAGAGCACTCCATATTAGCCACCCTCAAACTTTAGGTGAATATACATCCGAATATCCGATCTCTAGTTGTAACGTTATCGTGGACGGAAATTTAAAAGTGTCTTCATATATTTCCATACATTTTACTTCCCTGTGTTATCGTGATGCCGTAACGTGGACGTCCACGATAATAATATCGTCACTTTAGAAATTATAAAAGCGAGCATCGGCTGTTACAATAGAATACCAAATAGATGAAATAATGCAATGATTTATACAAATGACTAGGATTTTAAACAACCGTTTTGATACAGAATCATGGTAGTGTTCAATAGAAAATAACTTTCGAACAATTAACATGCAAAGCGCATTCAAATGTGTCCGACACGCTGATTATCTTGACAACAGTTACGATTTGAAAGAATCAAGTTTTTTGTTATTCTGAGCGGGAAGCTGCAATTTAGCGGTATTACATTCCTCTCGAACCAAAAATTATATTAGGGTAAGCGCACACGAGTCTCCGGCCACCACCACCGGTGGTTGTAGCCTCTTGCTGCGGTGTTGAGTACTGCTGTCGCAAGAGGCCGCCACCGGCCACACGTGTGCGACGAATCCATACAAAACTTATTAAAAGCGTGTGAACTGCGGGCTAATTGCGTAACACACTACCAGTAGGAATCGGTTTCAATTTGACAGTTCAACAACATTAATTGCGTTATTTACGTTGATGACCAGACAAATTTTTCTAACAAATGAAGCAATGTATTAGCAAAATACTTCAAAATCATTCTGATTCCGATTCAAACTGTTTTACGCAATTAGGGTGGTGCTTGTTGCAGGGCTACCAGTGCACGGTGACTGTGGCCGGTAGCTCGTTTGCGCCTAGCCTTCATAATTTCAACCGAAAGACGTCCACAGCTGGACATAGGCCTCCCCCAACATTTGGGGCGGGTTGGCTAACGCAGTATGCTGTTAAAATGCAAAGAGAACGCTGCTGCCCATTCTCTAGTAACCTAGCCTTAGGCAGATGCATTCATTTGTTAAATTGGCGAATTATTTAGAAGACATAGAAGGACGTATAGTGACTTTATTGGTGATGTTCTTCAGAAAGGTCAGGTGCGTAGTACTTGCAACCGGAGCGGGCGTGCGTGTATGACCAGTACCCCAAGTGTAAGTTTGCAAGAGAGTAAACGTTACTATTTCGTTTGCGTTAAAATTTGACCGATAGATCATAATGCTAAGAGTATAAGAGTGAGAATAAAAATCTTAACGCAAACGCGCTAGTTACGTTTTCTCTCTTGCAAACTTACACTTGGGGTACTGATGTAGGAACGTAAACGAAGGAGTATGATGTAAGGATCGTAGCAGGTGGGCGTTCTGTAGTTTCTGCCTAGCCCATGAGAAGGCGTCAGTTTGTGTGTATTTAAAGAACGGTATTTTAGGAAAATCCGGCAATGTGTAGAACACTATGATAGAACACGATAACCGTCATATGATTTCCGGTCGTTGACTGCTACGAGTATGACGATAAAAACGTCGAAATATTTAATTTACGGGTTTGAATATTATTATTTTGTAAAAGGAACTCGAAAATCGTAGATTGATTGAATCGTAGATTGATGTGTAGCCGTGTGTACCACACGGCTACACATCAAGCTATAATTTTCCAGTATAAGCTGACCTCTCATTGTACGGAAATCCTATACAATGCGCGATCAGCCTAAACTGGATGAGTATAGCTTGTAGCCGTGCGTACATGCCGAAAACTCGAGAAGGTTTTCGACCTACTTGGTTGCGAGTGCTATTGCATGGCGTGTAGGAAGTAGGAGTGTCCTTCGGTATCAGGACGTGGTTAAGTAAACGTTTAGAGTGCAAAAACAATATTGATTCTACATGACAAAGTAAAGAAATGGGACTCGTGTGTCTGTTTGTCGAACGTAGGCAGGTAAAGTGGGCCGCACGATAGAGTAAAGCTGGCTTCCCACGGTGCGTGGTATTACGAATGCGGCCCAGCCCGCAGCGACGCACCATGACCATGAGAAGACTATCGTCCGTGGTAGCGCAGAAGGGTCCGTCGCGGTGCGTCCAAACCGCGGCGAGACGGTAACTTCAAAGGTGCGGTGTGTGTGACCTCTCTTTCACTTTGCATTTTGGAATGAAAATGGCTTCGAATCTTAAGACCCACAAAGAGCGATACGCAGCGTTGGAAAAGCATTGGTGTGCGGTGCGTGGCTATCCGTGTTCTTCGGCCGTGCGGGCTGGGCCGCATCCGTTGCAATATCACGCACCGTAGGAAGTCGCCTTAACAAATCCACAAGCTGGTTAACTCTTATTATATTGAAACTCCATAATACGCTAGACGCTAGGGCTTGAAACCGGTTAGTTTTTATTTCCGAAGATACAATCTATTTTTGATACAATTGATATTAGCTCCAGATTGCTTCATCACATTAAGTTCAGCATTGATTTTGTAACAAAATATAAATAATTAACGAAATATGTTCGAAAACCTAACGGTTAAGGTTACATAGTAAATTAACCGGTTTCAAGGCTAATCAGCTCAAGGTCGAATTGTTACCACCGACGCGCTGTAGACTGTACCGATATTTACGTGCTAAGAGGACATAAGTCATAAGTAATATATTTCATAACAATACGAGTATAAGTACATTGTGTTGAAAAATTAACACAGAATTAATCAAGACAGATTGGTTTTAGCCACCCTTCCGCGTTTAAGGGGGGTAGACAGGGAGAGGGAGAAGGCCCTGTCTGCGGTCTGCCCCTACTAGCCGGGCCATTGAACTCTTTGGTACAACATACCAACCTAATTCATATTTACACTAACGAGGCGAAATTGTTTTTCGCCACTCCCTAAAGTGCTTAGCAGTAATTTTTTTTCATCTAGTAAAGGCTTTGTTTTACGGTCACTCGTGTGTTACTGTGTAAAGTGCGACAAGATCATTTGGCGCTCGGGTGACCCCCCCCCCCCTCCCCCCAGATAGTGGGGGAGGCCTATGTCCAGCAGTGGGGACGTCTTTCGGCTGAAATGATTGAATGAATGAATTTATCTCTTATAACATCAGCTATCCGCCAGTAAACTCCCGTCAAAATTGGTCCAGCCGTTTCGGAGATTAGCCGCGCCCGGGACAGACAGACAAAAAAAAAGAAGAAAATAAGTACCGTAGGTATATACTTCAATATGCATTTAGTAAAAAGCTGTTATTTTAACATTACAGACTTATTTATTTGTATGGATGTATAGATAACGAATGGAGGGCCAGTTATTATTAAACGCCATTATTTCGAACAACTGCGCGCATCACTGCGTACTATTGTACATACAAGTTATGTATTACGAGTCCGTCCGGCTGTGCATCCAGTTGGCGAACCAGTCATCCGGACAGCCAGTTTCGAGTTCAATGTCAAGGATACGCCCCATCGGCGAATATTCGCTGTTCGATAACGAACCGTTTCTTTATAATTTGAAAGTATATTTTGGCTCATATTCGCGCGCATATTGTAAAAACTGCCTGAAGCGTAGGCGGACGAGTCGTGACAAAGGCTATATTTGCGTCACTTTTTGTGTTCACACTGTTCACTTTATAATCGATGGTTGCTAAGTGTACGGTAAATATTGAGTATGCGTAAAGTTATTACCACACAGTTTTTGAGACACCTTGCAAATATTTATTGACTAACAAAACGCATGTAACACATTGTATCATTCTCTTATCACGACACGCGCCCGCTAAGGGCACGCAACGCTCGTCAGCACCCGCGTCTAATTCGCTTTAAAAGTTGTATATAATTTGATTGTAGTCTTACGACACATCAATAGATCTCAAATTGCATTTCTCGAAGTCGTACCGCACACGCCTCGCGCTGCACACACCTCACATAACTGCCCGCGCTTTGGCTAGTGAGTGCCGTATACAGTGTGTATATTGACTGTGATCAAGTTTAGTTGCGTGGCGTTTTTTGATATATAATAATAATACCGCGTATACTACTTATTATTTTGATAAATAATAAGTAGTATAAGCGGGTGCGAGGCGTGCGCGGGTTTAAGGCGGGCAAAACGCGGGTGCGGGGCCTGTGCGTGGTCGGCGCGGGTTATCTGAACGCACCCTAATGCCCGTTTTCACCGACATCCCCTATACTACCACCTACGTATGGGACCTTTAGCTTAAAAGCTCCCCCAAACTAGCCCCTAAATTAAATTTCGTTTCACCATCATTTTTATCACATAACTATGGGACACATAGTTAAGTGACGTTTTGTTTTCGATAATAGTGACTGTTTCGTCTTTGAACTTATCGATACTTTGAAACAAGATAGTTTTTTGTGAAATTCTCTAAAATATACACATAAATGGATTCAGTTATTAATAAATTATGTTTTGATAGCAATAATAAATATTATTTCATTCATATTTTTAACTAATTTAATATTTTCTTGCTTAATTAATTACGTTATGAAACGTCGAGTGGTATCTGTGGTCTTATTTGTATTTGACAGTTATTTCCTTTGTGAAGTACTGACGTGAGATTTAATTGTTTGTTTCATTGTTTGTTGAGAGTTGTCCGTTGCGTGTTATTTTACTAACTTTTTGTGATATTTTAACTGATTTATCGGAGATAATAATTGTCTATAGAATTATTTATGAAATAAAATAAAATAAATATTTATATGGAATTGTAATTATTCGAATACAATAAGAACAGACCTCACAAGTGTAAGTACTTACGGTTTACATTGTTCGTTAGGAATCGACGTAAGTAGGTATGGTCGACTAAGAAAAAATACCACGTTCATGGGCTTCTTTTTTTTGTTAAATTTTTGGGCTACTTAGAAAAACTTTAATATGTTAAATAGTCATTTATCATCAGGAAATTATAAGATGTGTTCAAACTTATCCAATAAATAAAACACTGAAGATTTGCCTAACCTACATCTCCGAAAAAAGTCAGTTTCATCAAAACTTTCGAAGTAGGTAGTTTGGTCGTTTCCGACATATTTTTGGTCTACGGCTGTTATTTACGTCGAATATAGTAGAAACAGTTTCTAAATCTTCAAGAAATTCAAATAAATCACTATCTATCTTCGTGTCTTAAAAGATCACTTACTTATGTGCCCACATTTCGACCACCTAAATTTAGGGGACCTTTTAACGTTTATCTGACCCCTTACTGTTGGTGAAACGGAAACCACCTCCTAACAGCCCCCTAACCCTTCTTAGGCGATCTCTTAAACTTAGGGGATGTCGGTGAAAACGGGCATTAGTGTCTTTCGTTCGAGTAAACTTCATTACCATCATATCAATAACTTTGATTAGGTTGTCGCCTTTACATACCAAAAGGCATAATATATTATTATTTGTGTTGATATTTTACTATAATTTGTCACAAAATAATAGGCCCATTTTGAAGTTTAACTTGAATCGATTTATCGTGAGTATCGAGTACCGAGTCGTATCGAGTATCGAATAGTTACGTCGCGACAGTCAATCGCGACGTAACTGGTGAAGTAACCATACTGATACGACTAAGTACTCGGTACTCACGATAAATCGATTCAAGTTAAACGTCAAAACGAGCCTATTATTTTGTGACAAATATAACCACGATAAAATGCACCGACAAAAGCTAATGATCATTTGGCGTGTTTAATGAAAGCGTTCAGATCACTGCGTGGCAATAAAATGAATATATTTCAAGAATTTAATTGAACGTTACATCTATCAAACATGATCCTACACTAGTTTCACCTTTTTCCATCGAAGTTTAGAAAAAAACCGTTCGCGCATGAATAAATAATTCAATTGTAACTGTTGCTCTGCATAACGAATGTTATTTATTTTCTTTGAATATTAATGGGGTCTCAGATCGTCATTTTTACATTCGCCAGAGCTTTCGATAGTTTGTATCAGAGAAACATTAAAAATCTATCGACTATCCTTTTGCTGCCGAACAGCCAAACTGTTCTGTGCATTGTGGGCCATTCTCACAGGATTACATCGTCATGCATTCCACCGATTCGTCTACCTAAATCGGCTACATCAAAGTTCACAGACTGCAATATCCGATCTTCGAAATGCCAATCAATGACGCTTGAAGAATTTCAGAGAATACATTTCATTGCTGTCTTTAGAAACCTAAATCGCAAGACACTTGGACTTCCTTTTTGAGAACAATAGAGTTCTGTTACATTAGACACATGACCATTCAAAGAAACCAGATTACTTCGTGACTCAGAGCGAATATGTACCAAATATGGAAGATAATATTTCTCCAAGATGTACAAGGTAATTAGCCATACTGACGAGCGAAAATGATAAATTTCCATCACCGTCACGAATGCTGGGTGAGCATGCTAATCGTTCATGTCACTCGGTCCCCCGGACGCACGAGCAGTCGCGTGCACAGTGTCACTTTCCCCTGGATGGCGCCCGCGCAGCCGCGCAGGTTTCTGTTTCGAAGGCGCGCATGCGCTCTCTCGCGTGGAATGCCTGCTGCACTAGGAGATGCATTCAGTGCAGGTACTTCGAAACTTCTAGAAATACTGTAAACGTATAATTACTTGATCGTGTTACAAAAACATGATTGGTCTTTGATATGATCAGCAATTTATAACTGTACAAACAAGACAGATTTGTTTAGCAGGAGGGATTGCCTTATTCCTATAGGTTTCACAACGAGGTTCATGTTTTTCGTATAAAACCACTTCTAATCCAAAAAGGAAAAGAACAATGAAATAATGAATTCAATCAGAACAGACTACAGACTGCAACACTCGATTTGGTAATATCTGCCAATTTTTTAGGCCAAACTGCAACTATCATTTTCGCGGGCCGCTGACTTCCTAGTAGATATTCGTTCTGCTCGCTCGTAATCTGTGCGATGCCAATTAAAATTATATAATTCAAGCCAACGCATCTGAACGCAGTTGATGAACGACCAAAACAAGGTGTTTTACGATCAGCGAACACGAACCGTGGTGGATGCGTTGCAAGTTTGCAACTTACACCCCACTTATAGGCCGAACAACTTCATACTGTGGTCTTTTTGGTTTTTAGTAGGCAGTTCTTTTTTAGGGTTCCGCAACTCAAAAGGAAAAAACGGAACCTTTATAGAATCACTTCGTTGTACGTCAGTTTGTCTGTCAGTCTGTCATGACTACTCATGACCCTTTTGCTCAGGAACGCGTGCAGGTATCAAGTTAAAATTAATATCAAGTATGTACGTCAACGGTTCCTTGGAGCTCTAGCTATTAAGTCAACACAATAAAAAAATACGGCGATTTATGCGACATATTTTGATACTCGCAAATAAATCACGACCGTTCCGTTTGGTGCTGGACGTAAAGAATAGCACCATCCCATTTCTTCCCATGGGTGTCGTAAAAGGCGACTAAGGGACTTACTAGAGAATGGGCAGCAGCATTCTCAATGCATTTTTAAAACCATACTGCGATCGCCAATACGCCTGCCAAGCGTGGCGATTATGGCAAATCACTTCCTTTTTGGGGGAGTCCTAAGTCCAGTAGTGGACGTCTTTCGGCTGAAATTAAATAAATCAAAACCTAGAGTAGTTCCCGTTGACCTAGAATTATGAAAATTGGTATGAAGCAAGGTCTCATAGCACAAGTAAAGGAAGAAGACCGAAAATCGTTGATTTGTAGTGTTATCACATTAAACGATTACTGACAAATGCGTGCACTGACTGGTCAGGTCCACTCAACCTGTGTGGTTCTTTCCTCAAAAGACCATTTCAGACACCAATCTACATGGTCTTCACATGATCTGACCAAGATTATGTCTGGACTTTAAAAGAGACTATGACCTCTGAGTTTGTTTCGGCCTTTCTTCTCAGAGTAGTCAGATAGGAAACGCCGACCTCATCTAGTTTTTAAAATATGATTGACGTGTAAAAGTGTTTGTACAAACCTACTTACAGAAATAAAATCATTTATCATTTAAAAAAAACTGCGATTTTAACTAAAATTTTCAGTTGTAAAACTAACTGTGGCGTATAACGATGTATGGAAGAACATGTTTTTCAACAACAGTATTAAAGATTGTTTTTGGGATAAATTCGTTTCAACTACGGAACCCTTCATTGTGCGTGGTCCGACACGCACTTGGCCGGCTTTTTGTATAGTTATACTTATAAATAAGTATAAGACATAGTAACATTAAATATAAAGGTTGTAAGTAGGGCATCACCTGGTGTTTTTTTTTTTATCTTTTTCTTATAGCACACGTTGTTTCCCTACTCATAAAAAGTTTTTATTTCTCAAAACTGCAGGTGCACGCGAATGTAGCCGGAGTGGGTCGGGTTAAACGCCGCACCAGTATGGGGTAGCGCTAATTGAGCTGATCGTCAAACGGCGAGCCCCTTTAGGCAAACCATTTATGAACTACCTACCTAATGAGGAATATTACGTGAGTGATCAACTGATCAATTAAGTTTTTGCGTTAGGTAGGTATTAGGGCCATGGCGTTTTTAGGGTTCCGTACCCAAAGGGTAAACCGGGAACCCTATTACTAAGGCTCCGCCGCACAGTGGATCGAAAATCAGCTGTAGAAGACAGGATCTCGATTTCTTATATGTTATTTTTTTTGCTGGAAATGACTTCTGCTGATCATTACTGTTCTATAAAATGTCATATGAAGTAATTGTGTGCACAAATGGAAGAGTTATAATTTTTATAAGAAAAAAATGTATGGAGCTGACATGAAAAATGAGGATATCTCTGGAATCGCAAGGTTGGCCGTTATATCTTTGCACACTGTTATAGTACTATTTATTTGTGAATTTTTGACATACTTAATATCGCGGCATCACTTGCGATTTTTTTTTTTTTAATCTTCAAATTAAAAAAAAAAAAAAAAGTATATGATACATTTTAATGCTTAAATATGGCTATACCAAGTGTAATTTATAATATTTTTTATGCTTAGACCAAAACATTCTAAGAAATCACAAAGTCGTATTACCTACTTTGTGATTTTCATTTGAAATGACATGGTAATTATGAATTACGTAATACGTAATCTTGTCTAATGCCTCAACTCCACATTAGCTAATGATTAATAAAACTTAATACCTATATACCTAGTTAAAAGGATACGTACCAAAATAATTTGGGCTACTCGCTAATTTAGCAATTAGTGCAGGATTAACTTAATGAAAGTAATTAGATAAATGTTATACCATCATTAGTCAATAACAATAAATAGTCAAACATTGGATTCACAACTTCAGTTCATTTAGAGCATTTCTAATACTAACAACTATCCTACCGTGTCTTTTTACTCAGTGATCGTGAATAATGGAAAGCATTATTACAAATTTGGATTTGTTTGTTGTTCTGAACAATCAGGATGCTTCGTCTTTCGATCATGAAATATTGTTCAACACACTTGTTATTCGACTGGGCTCTAGCCTTTCAGATGAAGACAGTGTTACCGTGAAAGAATTTTGTCGAAGATTTACACGGGCAGTTCAAAAGAGATGGTTACGATCCCACAGGAAAAGTGAAGTTTTTAGACGTGATTACAATAATTGGCTTGAGGCAAATATTGACTGGCCAAACTGCGTTTTGCTCATTCAAGAATCAACAAGTGAAAATATTTCTACTGAACCTGTACCATCAACTTCAACAATGAAATCAACTTCAACGAAGACAAAAGGATCTCGAAAGCCGTTTGAAGATCTAAGTAACAAGCAGAAGAAGAGACGATATGTTGAACATATAGGCGATGACCCTAATGAAGTAGCTTATTCAGCTGCAGCACTTTTGAAAGGAGATGGTCGTGAGGATATTGCATCTTTTATTGAACATATGCTCCAAAATCCAGAAGCAGCAGCAAAAATCAAGGAAATGTTGAACAAACCAGCTCCTTCAACAATATTTTCACCAGAAAAAGCACAGGGTTTGCTACTTTCATTAAAACTATCGAAATGGTAATATTTCACATTAAGGGAAACGACTATTCGAGAAGGTTCAAAGGAGATATATCCGTCTTACTATAAAGTGCAAAAAGCTAAGCTACAGTGCTACCCTCCGAAGACATTTGTGACTGTAAAGGATTCATCTGCTAAGATTGCACTACAAGCGTTACTAGATTTAACAGTGAACAGAATTTTTGAAACTATTCGTAGTCCTGATGCGATACAAGATAAACAATTGATATTAATATCAAAGTGGGGATTTGACGGTGCATCTAACCAAAGTAGATATAAGCAAAACATAGAGAGTGGTCAAGATGATTCCAGCATATTTATGACCTCTTTGGTTCCATTAAAGTTGACAGCTGACGGTGATATCGCTAATTATCGATATAGCTAATTTCTTCCACAAGACCAAAATTAAATGCCCACAAGAGGCAGACATACTTTAAGGAAACAGTAGAACTACTGAAACTTCAGGAAGCTCCGACAGAGTTCTTAGAAGTTATATCTATTGTAGAGCCTGATTCTGAAGTGGATTCTGATGGTGACGAAGTATAAAATAAGTTAACTTTTATTGTTTATGTTAGGTTAGGTTAAGTTATTTTTATTTTAATAATTTGCTTTTATTTTTAATCATACAATAGTTTACCATTTATTGTTATTGACTAATGATCACGTTTATCTAATTACCCTCATTATGGTACGTATCCTTTTAACAGGTATATAGGTATTAAGTTTTATTAATCATTAGCTAATGTGGACTTGAGGCATTAGACAAGATTACATATTATGTAATTCATAATTACCATGTCATTTCAAATAAGTAGGTAATACGACTTTGTGATTTCTTAGAATGTTTTGGTCTAAGCATAAAAAATATTGTAAGTTACACTTGGTATAGCCATATTTAAGCATTAAAATGTACATATAAACATTTTTAATTTTTTAATTTTGACGATTTTTAAAAAAAAAATCCCAAGTGATGCCGCAATATTAAGTATGTCAAAAATTCACAAATAAATAGTACTATAACAGTGTGCAAGGATATAATGGCCAACCTTGCGATTCCAGAGATATCCTCATTTTTCATGTCAGCTCCATACATTTTTTTCTTATAAAAATTATAACTCTTCCATTTGTGCACACAATTACTTCTTAAGACATTTTATAGAACAGTAATGATCAGCAGAAGTCATTTCCAGCAAAAAATTACATTTAAGAAATCGAGATCCTATGTCTTCTACAGCCGATTTTCGATCCACCGTGCGCCGCCCCGTCTGTCTGTCTGTCACCAGGCTGTATCTCATGAACCGCGACAGTTAGACAGTTGAAATTTTCACAGATGATGTATTTCTGTTGCCGCTATAACATCAAATACTAAAAAAACAGAATATTTAAGGGGGCTCCCATACAACAAACGTGATTTTTTTGCTCTATATTGATAACGGCAACAGGTAGACGCTTGAAATATTCACAGAATATTTAGATATATATTCACTTTAAAAATAAATCTGTACTCTGTGTCTAAAATAAACTGTAAAGCCAATGTTATTATAATAATATTTTCAACGTTTGGGCAATTTTGCGTGGTCCAAGGATTTTTGGCTATAAGCACAACGTTTTTGTTGGAATATTCGCGTATCAGATTTTTACGCAAGAACGTGCTAAAAGGTCGAACACTTCAAGACTTTATGTAAATAATTGTGTTATTTACCTAGTTACACCCAAGTTACACCTTTATTAGCAAACCTCTGCAACCACTTTAATGAATTAAATGATGTAAATAATAAGAATCACCATATTGCTACTATAGATTTTATTTTTATTTATGGATATTATTTACATAATTTAAAAGCTTCTTAAAATATGTACTATTACTACTTACTGTAATATTTTTGGCTACTTTGTATTTTAGTGTGTATTTTGTCAATTTTTTTTTAAATTTGTTTTTGTAAAGTATATACCTATGTCTTGTTTATGCAGAATAAACAATTTTTCTTTGTTTTATTTCTTTCAGAAGCAAAACCGATTTTAAGCATTTTAAACTGCCTTTTTGGTAAGTTGTCTATAATGCATATTTACAAGAAAAAACATTCTAAAAATATGCAGTGGCTGAGTAAAAACCTAATCAGACTATTTTTGTATTGATACTTAAGGCTTCTACATACTGGCGCGACACAAAGGCAACGCGTGTCGCGCGACTAGCGGTGCCTTTGTGTCGCGCGACAAGTCGCGCCTGTATGTAGAAACTGTGCCTTTAGCCACAACATATTTTTTAAATTTATATTTTAATAAATACGCTTCAAGATTGTTTACAGTCTGTCTAATTCTAAAAAAGTTGTATGTATGTAGGATATATTAATAATATACTTATGACTGCACTTAATATTAATAAAAATGGTGACTGATTTCAATTTGCCTTTTTAACTTAATTTTTAAATTATTAAGATAACACTAATCAATGTATGTCCACGACTCCACGTGGTTTTAAACATATTTAAAATGGGTTTTAATTTAAACCACGGATTTTGGTTTAAAACGGTTTATTTACAACTCTAATTGGGTATGTAAAGTAAAAATTAACCTATGCCGATTCCAAAACCATTTCGAGATTTTAAGCTTCTAAGACTTCAAAAATACTTAAAATCACTTGACTTTTAGTTGACCTCTAATTGACGTCACAAAGCAGCCTGAATTGGAAATTTCAGTGCCTCTTGTAATTAAATTGTTCTTTACGTGTCAAGTGTCATGCCAACGTCAAATTTACATGAAGCACTTATTATTATTCTATTCAGATAGGTAATTATGTAAATAGTGTAGTTTCTCACCAGCGGCGGCCAGTACAAGTCAAATCATATCGATGTATCGCTTCAGGAAAACTTAACTTACGTTAAAATGATCGTCACAATAAAACAGTCGCCGCCCAGACTTGTACTAAACATTTACTTCCTCGCACCATTTCCTTTTTAAGGTTTCTTTTACTAACAATCAATTTGTGTCGGCTATTTGTTGTGGTGTTTATACTTGACGGTATGAAGAACTTAGCAGAAGTAGTCTTTGAATCCATTCATTTTATTAATATGCCATAACTCTATACTAAAGTACGGAAGTCGCTAAAGTATGAAATGTAAACATATTAAATGTCAAATTTGACAGTTTGACTTTACTGAATTTTGGTTTTAAATAAGTGTTAAACATGGCAAAGATCCTAAGCTATTCAGCTACTAGTGACGTCAGTACGAACAATACTTAAAAAAAATATAAAAACAACTACAGCTTGTAAAAACAAAAAGATGAAATTATGTGTTTTAAATACTCTTATCATTAAAATAAAAATATAAAAAACATACCTGAAAAATACTTTACATACCTAATTACTACATAACATATTTACTATAATATATGGTTGACCAGTTAATGCAATATTTCAACACAGCAAGACTCGCCACCAACATTGACTTAGTGACATAGTTCATATAAATACATTACTGAAGTAAACATTGTTAGTATACTTTTTGCACATATTGGCAGCATTTCAAACACATTACTATGTATTGGTAGGTATGGTATGGTAGTTTGACTGGTAGAAAATGCCTCAGGCATTAAGACCCAGATATATACCAGTGACCTTGAGTGGTGAGCTTGCGTGTTCTGTACTGAGCTCACGCAACGCGTCGTACGTTCAGCCAGTAATAGGACTAGCCCATCAAGGAGCGCTGTCCCCAATTTTACGCATTAATAATTTATTATATAAAAAACAAAAAGTATTAAAAAAAAACGCGTATACTAAAAGATCAATGATTAAATTATCTTTAAATTGGTGAAGGTTTCAGAAAAATACGCTTGGTAGATTTTGCGCCATTCTCAGTTTTTTATCCGCGTTAGACATAACTTTAATATAAGTATAATCTAAAATATTCACATATTAAATTATTGAAAAAACGCTCTAAATTATTTTATTTTTTTTTCAAATAATAACTACTCGTCTAGACGTGATCTTCAGTATACAATCATTAAAAGTCGGTTATCGTCGCCTTAAGCCCGCCTTTGTACAGTATTTTTTATTTTACTTGTGTATAAACTTTTAATAAATAAATAATGGATCTCAAATAATACCTATGTATAAGTTATAAACATGATTATGAATGTGGATGGCTATAAGCATAGGGGAAGACCAAAGAAACAATGGATGGACTGTGTGAAAGATGATAATTATTGCTAGAAAAGGGGTGACTACGAGACTATGACTAATAAAGAAGTCTGGAAGAAACAGAGATGTTGCGCCGACACCAAATACCTTGACAAAAGGGCGGGAGAATGATGATGTATAAGTTTTATACATTCAGTTTGCTGCAATTATTGATACAACAACACACTACAAACACACTACAATTATTTTGTTTTGATACAACAGCAATAAAGACTAAGTGTTATCTGGCACTCATCCTACTAATATTATAAACGCGAAAGTTTGTAAGTATGGATGTATGGATGGATGGATGTTTGTTACTCTTTCACGTAAAAACGGCGGGACCAATTTTGATAAAATTTTGTATCGAGGTAGCTGACACTCTGGATTAACATAAAGGCTACTTTTTATTCCTATATTCCCACGGGATCGAGACTTACGCGGGTGATACCGCGGGGCGCAGCTAGTCTATAATATTAGAAGTGGTATAATAATATCCTACTAATATTATAAACGCGAAAGTTTGTAAGTATGGATGTATGGATGGATGGATGGATGTTTGTTACTCTTTCACGTAAAAACGGCGGGACCAATTTTGATAAAATTTTGCATCGAGGTAGCTGACACCCTGGATTAACATATATGCTACTTTTTATTCCTATATTCCCACGGGATCGAGACTTACGCGGGTGATACCGCGGGGCGCAGCTAGTCTATAATATTAGAAGTGGTATAATAATATCCTACTAATATTATAAACGCGAAAGTTTGTAAGTATGGATGTATGGATGGATGGATGGATGTTTGTTACTCTTTCACGTAAAAACGGCGGGACCAATTTTGATAAAATTTTGTATCGAGGTAGCTGACACCCTGGATTAACATATATGCTACTTTTTATTCCTATATTCCCACGGGATCGAGACTTACGCGGGTGATACCGCGGGGCGCAGCTAGTCTATAATATTTGAAGTGGTATAATAATATCCTACTAATATTATAAACGCGAAAGTTTGTAAGTATGGATGGATGGATGGATGGATGTTTGTTACTCTTTCACGTAAAAACGGCGGGACCAATTTTGATAAAATTTTGTATCGAGGTAGCTGACACCCTGGATTAACATATAGGCTACTTTTTATTCCTATATTCCCACGGGATCGAGACTTACGCGCGTGAAACCGCGGGGCGCAGCTAGTCTATAATATTTGAAGTGGTATAATAATATTGCAATAAACCAATTCCTATATTGCATTGTTGCATCATCTTGCGCATCTCTACAGCTAAGTAGTTGATATTTACAGTAGGCTAGCTATAAACGCAGCAGAAATTGGAAACGTAATAACAACTGATTCACTGAATATTCCATCCCTTTCTATTTATGTGATACTACATTGATTGGGCAATTTTAACCTATGTGTATCTATGGCATGAACACACTATGGTACAACCTATTTCCCTCATTAGACTCTTATGAACAGTTATGGACAATAAAGAGATGGATCAATTTCATGTTTTTCTTCCATTCCCATAGTTAGGAGCAAATAAACACTCTCGCAGTCTTTGTATTCTGCTTTTGTAAGAAATTGTGCAGAAAGGTAATAAACACATTAAATAAAAATTATCGCTTTACTCGTATTCATCAGATTGCAGTACTTTTTATTTGACTAATTTTGTACTTGATCATTATGAGCGTTTACACCAGACAGCATTTCATACAAACTTTCAAGCCCTTGTTTTTCAAAATGACTGAACCGATTTGAATGAAACTTCATACACATAAGCAGGTGTATCCTGATTTCTAATTCCGATTTTTAATTTTCCATAGAAACAGAGATTTCTAGTTATCTGTTTTTAAAAAAGACATTTCGAAATTAACCTGAATTAACACATAGGATAAATTAATACAGGTTGTGTGTTTACGTGGGATAACTTCCGACCTCCACGCAGGCAAAAGCTAGTTAAAATTATAATTTCAATTTGGAGTATGATAGCAATGATGTCATTAGCATTGATAAGCATCTGGTAAAGGTACTGGCATTTGATATGCACAGTTGTTGATTGTCCAGTTATTGAGAAACCATGATTATAATATTCTCCTACGTATAATCTACTGATATGAAAATACAATTTTTGATTGATAATGAAATTATACCATTTATTTTTATGTCATTATGTCCTTGATGGTATTTTATTTGCTAAGTACTCAAATAAATACCTACGTGTTACATAAATAATGCTTCAAAAAATAATCAAGAGAATCCAATTTTTTGTAAAATATCTTTGTTGTACCTATTTAAGTTTCTTTTTATTATTTATTAGTAAGTATTATTTTCCTTTACTTTTATTTACTTTGGGAAGTACATGGAGTTTAAAATGTATGTTAGAATTATTATGACTAATATTTAGAGCTACCATACAGAGAGTTTTTACAGCCATGATCTTATATTATAATTTTCATTTCATTTCATTTATTTATTATTTTAACAATTAACATTGTGTTGAACATTACATATTAATAAAATGATCACATGCAGAAACAATACAATTTAAAGGCCTAATTAAAATTGATGTGAAATGTGTTCAAGAGTCAATTACTTAATTAGTCAATAAATTAATTTATATTATTTTGAGTAATATACACCACAATAATTATACATGTCATGTACAAAGGGTTGTGACTCATTTATTAGTAATTGTGTGAACAGGACAAGCACGATTCTATTACGTGTATGACTAAACAGTACAAATAATAAATCTTGTCCTTTGCCAAACTGTGACATCATAAAAGTTTCCAACTTTCTTCTCCACTTTCAAATGGTAGGGCTCTTACAGGAACTATCTTATTGCAGCCGGTCTATACATAACTACGCTAACATGGTTCAGCTGATGAAGTGAGCTGAAGTCTAACAGGCAACCGATATACCTAACATTACGAGATGAACGAGATGTAATTGCCATGGACGATAAAAATACGCGCCAAACACAACGAGACCAACAAAACAGTTGCTAGTGACCTAAATAACGCGCATTATAGGTGCAGTAATAATATACTTTCATGCATAAGAGCGCAGCACGACAATATCATGCGATTTACAATGCATGTTCTGCATACGTACGGTAGGTATGTTCGGCTAACTAACTGTTGAAAGTACGAGCTTTGCCGCATAGAACTGCGTTTATCACGTTTGCCACCTCTTCACAATCTTCTTATATCTCCGAAGGCCAACTACAGTACAGTAACGCGTGCCTTCAGTGCCGTGTTGACCGATGTAAGCAGCTAATCTTGTGCAACACGTGTAAAAACTATAGTTACCTTAATGATCAGCTCGATCTCTGGGACGTCTCCGTTCGCTGTTCCATTCTCCGCAGTTTCATCCGACATCGTGAACTCCAGAAACACTTTAATTTTATCAGAAAAATATACTTTCCCACACAATTTTACACAACCGTCACTGTTCCAAAACACCAACAGACTGCCTCACTTCAGTTTGGTTCATCGCAGTTGTTTGTTGTGTTTCTAACTTCATACCTATTACAATATAAATTTTCAATCAACGTCAATCTATGAAGTTTCCTTCTAAAGTTTTGCTTACGTTTGTGAATATCTTGAAATAATAAAATGCCAGGATAAAATAATCCAATAATGAAATAGTAACTAAGCTTCAATTTTATTTTATTATTCTAAATAAACCATTTTGTTGTTTTGATCTATATTTTATTATGGCAATATTGAAAATAGTGTTTCACGTAATAAAGAATAACGTACAGTTGGTAGTGTTTTTGAAGTAAAACTTTTGTGGTGATCATTGGGGATAAAAACTGGCATTTGCTTACTTAATTTTTTTATTATCAGCAATTTTATTTCAGATTGAGATTTATTTCCATTGTTTTCCTAGGCCAGGCATTAATTTTTTTAAATTTATAATCGCCTAGAGCCTACTTCATACTGCCAGAGCACAACACTTGATGAATTGACATTGACATTTCGAAATTCTCCTGCTGTCAAGTTTTGGATCTTTGTTTCTTTCTTCAATCGTCGTGAAAAAGTCGACAACACGCACTGTTTTATGTAAACGAAAGTGTTTCCAATCTTTGACTTAATAAACAAGTGTTCATTTTAAAAACAACAACAATGAGTGCCACAGCAGAAGAATCAACATCAGCACCTAAAGAAATGTCCTTCGCTGAGAAACAAGCTGAACGCATGAAGAGGCTGCGATCTCTCCACTCAGCCAGAAATGAAGCAAGGACGCACAACCATCAAGAAGTGGTTGCAGAAGAGGCAAGGAATAAACTACCACCAAACTACGAGGCGAAACGACGACAGGCAGAATGGCTGCTCGATGACCAAGCTAAGCGGGAAGATGCAGAAAAAGTAGGCAAAGATTACGACAGAGTCAAACTACTCAACATATCTGCAACAGAAGCTGAACGACTTGAACGTAAGAAGAAGAAAAAGAATCCTGACGAAGGCTTCTCTACGTATGAGCAAGCTACCATAAGACAGTACAACAGATTGGTTAAAAACATGCCAGCAACTGACATGGAACAGTATGACAAACAGAAACAAAAATATGGTGATGCCTTCTATGGTGGTCCTAATGTTATTATTCACGGGATGCATGAGGACCGTAGGGAAGCGGTTGACAAGATGGTGGATGACTTGGAAGGGCAGATTGCCAAGAGAGCTCGCTACTCAAGAAGACGTACACACAATGATGACGCAGACATTGATTACATCAATGAAAGGAATGCTAAGTTCAACAAGAAACTTGAGAGATTCTATGGAGAACACACTGCTGAGATCAAGCAGAATTTGGAGCGTGGTACAGCTATTTAATGACCACTGTAATTGCAAGATGTAATTTGTATTCAAAATTATTATAAATAGGTAATAATTGAATTGTTTACTGGCTAGATTGCAGCATCAACACTACTGCTGTTGGCCTTCTTGATAGACTGCATTTAATTTAGGGACAATATTACCATAATATTCGATGAAAAGTGGAATGATAATGAAAATGTCTTCTACGGCTGCAGCACATTGTAGAGATTGGAACAGCCTGGAATCATTGAAATGGTTGGCTCATGAGTGCTTGTCAACTCAAGACCCTAACCCTACCCTTGCCAATATTGTCACAACTACAGCAAAACAACTAGGTATAAATTAAGCACTATCAGGTGTGGGCTTATAATAAGGGTCAAATTTAATTAGCTAGCGAAACTCCGCAGACATGATGGGTATTGATATCTAACAGGGACCATTTTGGTTACCCATTTTAAGGGTAATTAGGGTTTTTCTAAGCGGTTAATCAAAAACCCATACGATACGGTAACTCTTTTCAACAGCTGAAATTAATTTTTGGTTACCTGTTGAAAGGGTTTCCGATAAAAACCCATACGGTGTGGGTAACCCTTTTGAACGGCTTAATTTAAGCCATTCAAAATTACCCACATTTTTTTGGTTAACTGCTTAGAAAAACCCTATCTAAAACCCTTTCCATTGAAAGGGTTTTTCAATAGGGTTTTTCTAAAAAGGTAACCAAAATGGTCCCTGGGTAGAATAGAGAGAATTGGTCATGCTACGCGCACTGGGCGGATATGGAAATAACAATAATATGATTTTTTCATGTCACTGGGTTTCAAGTAGGTATAGAACCCATTGAATGGGTTATCATGTAACCCTTTCACTGGGTTTCTAGTATAAAACCCATTCAATGGGTTATCATGTAACCCTTTCACTGGGTTTCTAGTATAAAACCCATTCAATGGGTTACATCATATTAAAGATAACCCATTGAATAGGTTACCTCTTCGAAAGGCTTAACTCGTAACCGGGGTTGTATGGTCCCTGATAAAGAAGAATAAAAAGATGTGATGTTTATTTTCTAGGTCAATGACCACTGTTAGTGTAGTTACTTGAAGTAGTTGAGATCTGTTTTCGTTTTATCGTGTTTAGGTGTCGATATAAATCTCGTCACGTCCGTCGGTGAAGTTTAGATTTTGAAAATGATATTTGAAGTAACTACAGTCGCTGACCCCAAAAAAAAACATGCGGGGCAGTCTTTGGGGACTGCCGATAGAAGTGAAAACAGTATAAGTACATAGAGCTCATGGAAAGCGTTCGGTGACGATGACGCGAGTTCCATGATTTTTGTTCACCCAAAAAGTGCTCAACGCGCATAGACAATGTCAAAAACCATGAACCGTTTTTGTTTCGTTTATCGTATTTAGATATTGATACCCATCATGTCTGCGGAGTTTTGCTAATTTAATTTAACCTGTATTTTACTGACCTTCAGAAGGTCCGGCCTCCGTATTCTTTACTTTAACTGAGTAACATTAGTGTGCCCCTGGTATCTAAAATCACAATGACTTGTGATTTATTATACAACAGAATAGTTTTTCTATGTTGTTATTGTTACTGCTACAAGGACAATGGAGTATAAAACATGTCCCAGAATTAATGCACGACCTCTTAAGGGGTCATTGTACTCATCATTATTAATAACTTTTACTATGGGAACAAACCCGAAAAAAAAAATTAGCTCTTTCCTACATTTAATTTTATGTTCGAATAACTTGTCAAAATGTAGGGAACAGCAGGTTTTTTTTTTTAATCAGCAAAGCTTAAAAAAAATCTGGTTTGGTCCCATAGTAAAAGTTGTTCATGATGATGAGTACAATGACCCCTTAAGAGGTTGGGCGTTAATTCTGGGACATGTTGTATAATTGACTAGCTGTGCGCGGCTTCGCTCACGTGACTGTGTTGATTGTTATTTGGATTACTTACAGCACCTAGAAAAAAATATTAGGTATAAAACAATCATAAAAAGTGAACATCTGTTGGGGATCGAACTCACGAGCTGTAGCTTTTATGGCGAACGTGAAACCGCTATACTACGTTGACAATTTGACTAAAATAGCTATCAAGATAAATGGTTCTTGTAGGTGCTGTTGCTTGTTCATAGCGTGATGATATTCATTTCAGAGGTTAAATCTGTATCTACCACGTCTAAAGACTACGGATATAATGCAATATTACTTAATCAATCGTGAAGTCTCGAAAACGTCCTAATTGGGACGTATTTTACTTGTAGTGAAATGTAAATGAATGAAAAGTGGGGGTGAGCTGCCGCTGCTGCGCGGCACACTTTTTTCGGTTGTTTTGTGAGTGTATAACATACCTATCTGTTTAATATAATATCATTGACGCAGATCATAAGATTCTGCCAAAGCGTCCATTTTAGGCCCCCTGTTGTATTGTTAGTAGCTTCTAAGATTTTTAAAATGTAATATATTTACATTATCTAATTTATAAAAGTATTGTATGGGCAAGAAATGTAACTAGGTTCAGCTATAAGTATAAGATTATCCTCCAGTATTTTTTTAGCCAAGAATTAGCAAAGAATGTTGAAAACAAGCCAAGATTGTGATAGATTGGAATTTGTCAAACTCATGTGCCTATGAATTTGCAAAAGTAAAACAAATAAAGTAAACAAATTTCAGTAACAAGTTTATTTTGATAAATGTGCCGATTAAATAAAAATATGAATTATATATGTAGATCATAGATATTTTACATTTAGTAAATATACTATAATATAAAAGCGTTAAATACTTTTATTTTGACAACATAACCTCATGTGCAAGTAATCTTATGATTGTGTGCGAGCAGAAGCAAAATACAAAATTATGTGCAGATTTCTATCAGCAATTACGAAAACTAGAAATAAATCTGTAATTTCAAATGAAATACTTAAGTACTTAACAAAAAAAGAAAACTTTCGGGCTCCAGTATTTTAAAATTATGGCTTTGACCTTACAATTCTAAGCTTCTGATAAAAAGAAAAAACTGTTGGTGCATTTACTTGTAATAGCCAAATATACAGAATGAGTTTTTAAAGTGGAACTGCAAGACAAAACTCGAAACTGGGGGAATACAGAAAAGCCGTCAAAGGAGACGAAGACTTGAGACCGCTTTGGGGAACACTAAATTTTTTACCATTTTTAAATGATGATCCTTTATACAGGGTGTTAAAGTGACTGCGTGCCATACTTTAGGGGTAGGTTCAGTATCGATAGGATACCAGAAAAAAAAATAAGTCACTTTGGACTTTAACGGGCGTAGGACCGTCAAATAAAATATATTTAATTCTAAACGATTGCTATTTTAAGTTGTAGGTGTACTAAATTAGGTAATCATGCAATATTTTTTTTGTTTTGATTTTTGTTTTTTTCCTGGGTTCCTTTGTCGATACTGAACGTACCCCTAAGCTATGGCAGGCAGTTACTTTAACAGCCTGTATAAATAAGATGAACAAAGGGTGCTCTACTCAGCCGGACGAGTGTAATAGTATAAAAATATACATAGATACGCATGAAAAACATAACCCTTTGCTGTCGTGTAACAATTACTATTATGAATATCGTTATAATATTACAAAAAAAACAAAACTAACACTTGCCTTGCCTGGCTCGGCCAAAAATAACTTTAATGATACGTTACCAGTTTAATTATACCTTACCAGGAACGTTCGCATGTAAATTGTAAATGTTGCCAAGATTCCACTGTTACGGCTAGGGCTTTGCAAGTAGACTGCGCGGCCTGTCAACTGCTAAGTAGTGTAAATAGATAATTTGTGGGCGTCCAAGCAAAAAGGGCCCAGTGAGGTATTGAAATAAGACTAGATTCGGTATCTAGATTAGTCAATTGATAATAAGGATTAAAAAATTTCAAACACTGGACCATTTTTTTTATCAGACATTCGAAACTCTGAAAAAGCTTGATTTGAGAAAAACTATGAACTTGAAGATAATTGAGCATTAATTAATAATCAATTAAAATCGTGAAATGCAATTTTTTCACCTTTACAAAACTGCGTGGATCTCAAAAACGTAAGTAAATGCCGAGAACTGGACTCTGTGTTATAGGGTTTGGTTTCCGCACTTAGTCCTTCACGTGGACCATTGTGCGCGAAAAACTGGACCCTTTTTTGCTTGGACGCCCACATTTAAACTAGCTAGGTTTATACAATATAATGAAATAGGTAGAAGTAACACGGTGAGGTCGCGGGTAAACGTTACATTACAGGCGAATGCTCCCGATGAGGGAGCGCCTTTATACTGTTTCTGCTTAGAACCCACTCGTTGCCCTTCTCGATTTAAATTGTACAAGGTAATTACAAGGTTCATTAATAATTTATTTTTAATGAAGACATACTTGCACATAGGTACATAGTTTTTTATATAACTTACAACAGAAAAGAAATAAGATAGCATAGTCATACATACTCATACATATAATTATGTATTAAAATGAGCACAAGTTTATTTTTATACAGAGAAATGCTTAAATACTACTAAATACATACATAACGTAATGCAAAGTTCGGAGTTTCGACTAGAAATCACAGTGATTGTTTCATTAAATCAATAATTAGAACTTTATTGCTGTTCATAATTTTAGAAAATCAAAGAGCAACTTTTTTGATGTTCTAAGGCAATACAGGGTTATTTTTAAAACATCAATAACTTCTTAAGGGGTCATTGTACTCATCATTATGAACAACTTTTACTATGGGACCAAACATGAAATTGCGAAAAAAATATCAGCTGTTCCCTACATTTTAACGAATTATTCGAACATAAATGTAGGGAACAGATGGTTTTTTTTCGCGATTTCAGTTTTGGTCCCATAGTAAAAGTTGTTCATAATGATGAGTACAATGACCCCTTAAGAGGTTATTGAAGTTTTAAAAATAACCCTGTATATTTTGTAGTTTTCCTTTTATAATGAATATTTCCTAGTTTTTTCTAATTATGTCCAGCAGTAACAGTATAACTTATTTCATGAATCAGTTCGAAATAATATCCGCCAGGACACGGTACAAAAAGCTTGACATGTATCATCAAAATGATAATTTCGAGTTTTCTTGAAAATGCGTAGCTAAGTTTTCATTTAACTTTGTGTTGATTTTAGTTTTTTTGTAGGCACGTACTCCCATTAGCCACAAGTACAGTTTTAAGACAAGTAAAAATTTTATGTTTCAATTAATATCATTATTTTTCAGTAAGGCTCCGTGCAGCAGACCAATGAGGAGCGCAGTTAGGCCCGTATTACAGAACGTCACTCAATACTCAAGCATTACTTAAAACTAGGGTTGATATGATTATCACTTGATTTAAATCACGATTAAAATCAAATATTTTTTTTATAAAAATCAATGATTTAAATCAAATTAGTTCACGGATTAATTAGAATTTTATGTGCTTCGCGATTTGAAATGGTTTTAATCGCTGCGGTATTCCCTGTATCTCTTTAGGCACTTATTGCACACTGCCCTAGATCCCTTTTTATTTAAATCATGTAGGTATTTCAGTATAATGCTGCCAAATAGGATATGTTTTCGTTCAGTCATTCTCACAACACAACAGAAATGAGAATTACAAATTCACAATTTTACTAAAATATAAATATTCATCCGGCGAACGATCGCATGACAATATTGAGAATTTAGGGGAATCCCGGAAATACAATAGTTTTTCTTAGAGCTGTCAAAGTGAGACCATTTTAGGGGAATCCCAGTGTTTTATTAGAGAGTTGTCAGTTAACAAAGTCAAAATCTACCATTTACAGTGAAAAAATAAAATAAATGATTATAAAAAAATACGATTTGAATCAAATAAATCCGACTTTTTTTATAAAAAAAAAAAAATCATGATCAACCCTGCTTAAAACTAGTTTCAACCAATCAAATGGCTTGAATCTAGTTTTGAGTAATGCTTGACTATTGAGTGACGTTCTGTAATACGGGCCTTAGTATCATATCGTCCAAACTTTATACAGCGACCGTCAGCAAAAGCTCCAGAATTTAGTCAATCTTTAGTCAACATACCAGAAACTGCATCGACTTAAAAATTTATCACCTATTTCGCTTGTCCTCGTGTTACAAGCGAAAATATGTATAAAAGGGAGCAGACACATCTTTATTCTTTATCGTACACACCCTAAATTCTGGAAACATTAATTTATAGTATTATACGAAGAGGCACGTAGAGAAAAAGGTTTTCTGATGACATTGAATAACACTTTATTGTAAGTGCTATAAAGTGCAAAGTCGCACAAACAACGAAGCAGACATCAGATTGCTACTCGAGCAGACCTGGGCATCCTCATTTTCACCTTAACTTACTGAAAATAAAGTTTATTATTCAATGTTAGGAGAGAATCCTAATCCTATGTTCTGAGCTCATCTCGGTTTACATTGGGCCTTAGTAGGAGCAGTAGGTCCAAAATCATCTATAACAGATTTACTATAGTGTCATCTAATTATAATGCTGTTTGAGCAATATGTTTCAAGTTGATTTTTATGTTTACAATAAGTCCAACTAAAATACCCGCGGTTATTAGCTACTAACAGGACAAATTGATAACTACCGTCAATTTTGATATTTAATTTTACGTGCAGAACAATAATAATGATATGGTATGGGTGATTATTAATAATGGCTACCGCAGACAGGCGCGACGCGACACTAGAAGCACAAATTCTATGAAAACTTCACGGATAGTGTCGCGCTGCGTGTCGCGATAGTCTATACGAGCCTTACCGCATGTCCATTGTTTTGCATAGATTATGTCTTCAGTTGTTATTATCGTATTTTTGAGTACAGCACTCGTTTACTACGAAATATTTATTGCTATAGTTTGACCGAAACCGCTGTACCGCACCTTAAGAACGCGCGGCGAGGCGAGGGGCGGGACGCCGTGACCGTTGACGAATGAGCGGCCTGCACTGCCCCCCGTGAGCTTAAGACGTAAATACGAGCAAATTCGCACGTCTTTTTTACGTCGATATAAATCGCATTACGTTGTAGAGACAAGGGTGAATTTGCTATGTTATCTTTTAGATTGATGCTTCGCTGCGCTTCGACTCTGCGTTAGTATGTACCGACCCTAAGGCGCGGCACAGCGGTTTCGCTCAAACTTTAATAATGATACTCGGTGTCGGAAGTACATAATATTCCTTTTAAACAAAACTGGCCATTAAAGTGAAAATCTTCAAATTACCAAAGCAAGGCATTTTTAGGAGCAGATAGTTCTCCAACTCACCATTTTAATAATTTAGCTAATAGAAATCACATTTGCGGTATAAATGCGATGCAAAATTTCTAGTGGCATTAAAAATATTTAACTTTATTCAAATCACAGGATTTTGCGTTACAATTTACTACTTCAACGTGCAATTTATCTGTACCACTTTAATGAAAGCTAGTTCTTCTATTATATATGTAAATACTTACAATTATGTTTCTGTTTGTTAAACAACTAAATGTCATTGCCAAAACAGATACGTTTCAGCAACGCAGCGTAGACTGCATTCAGTTAATCTTGATACTTGTTTATTTTTTTTATAATTATAAATATAAAGTTAATACTTCCCTATCCACCTTAAGTGCAGCAGTGTTTAAAATGTAAATAACTTTCGAGTTATCCGCATTTGGTACAGCAGAGCACTCAATGAGAACAGGAAAGAACAAAACAATGTGATCGAATAACTGGGTCTTTGGAATGTGTTAAATCAAAAAATAAAATTACTTTTTTAAAACTATAACAGTAAAATCAGACTTTCTAATTACCAAATGCGAATATCACAGATTGGATTTGTACTACTGCACTTAAGGGTCGATCGCGTTAAACTCCATTAAAATTAGAAAAATATAGAGACCTCTACCGCCTTATTACAAAACAAGATTTATATTTTGACATGGTTTAAACCATGCAGCCAGTTTTTGTAATAAGAACGTAACAGTGATTGAAATACCCTTCTTTATACAAAACTGAAAACTTAGTTCGGTACTAAGTTGTCAGTTTTGTGTTTAGGAACATTATCATAGTCGGAATAAAGTTCGCAATTCAATAATGGCTCCATGTTTTAAACCTGGGTCTGAAGATAAACCTTGTTTCGTAATAAGGGGGCTACAGTTATGTAAAGTTGAATTAACTTATCTGTAGTAGTCTATTGCTTGATTGGTTGGCGATGAGTAGTGTGGTAGAATGTTTGTTTTGAAGAAGTCCAACGCGATCAAGCCTCAAAACTTACGACGATTCGAACCTCGACCGCTTCTCATAAGACCCACGAGCGTGTTATTTCTGGAAACGAAAAGATTTATAATGTAGTACTTAACTTTAATGAGTAAATACAGCTCATTACAAACATCGAATAAAAAATAAATAAATCTGTAGAATGATTACACAATTAAATGAAGGTAATACAATGGGATAATCACTCGTTATTCTTAGATTTGAAATAATCTAAACATACTTACTCCGCCGACCTGGCATAAGTCGAACAGTAATTCCGTCAGGTGCCCGAACTACATGAAAAACAAATAAAAAATATAATACAAAATAATAAATAAGTACAGGTTTTTTTTTAACATTAAATCTTAATAAAAGAAAAAATAAAACACTACATTCCACTGCACGACATTCTTGTTAAAAGATTATTAAGAGCGAAAACACAACTTACCTTCATGTTCATTTGTATTAATATCTTGAAATAAAAAAGAAACAGGTTTATTATACGGGTGCTTTGCCTCTTACATAATAAATGTGCGCCTAAGGCCAAATCGTCAATCATATTCTTGAAAAATTTAGACTCCGGTATTAGTGTCTAGACAATTTATTTTTATGTTAAATGGCAAAGTACGTCAAAGTTTTTCATAGGAATATCTAGCATCACAAAGAAAAATCAACATTTGATAATAAACATCTTATTTATTCTCTCATATACAATAAAAAATGGATCACAATTGAATTACACCTATATAATAACAATAAGTACGCCTAATATTCAAGTCACAATATATATTTTAAATATCTAAATTTAAAATTAGTGCAGTGCAAACATTTTATAATGATGTATTTTTACTAAAAAGTTATATATCTTTATTATTATAATTAGTAAGGCCGATAATTTATCACAATAATTGGAAACGCTCAAATGAATAGGAAGTTCATAACTAGAAAGTTTCATCATAACATTATTAAAATTTGCATTCAATAAAATATGAAATTGTGAGTAAAAGTAGTATAACAAGTCTTGATCATTTAAAATGTAAATGAATATTATTAATATTAAAAAAATCATGATTGCACTATGATCTCGGTATTTTCTGACTTTGGTGCACTGGAGTGACTTGAATTATCGTCTAAACGTAATGAATAGTGATGTGTAAAACTTACTGTTAGTTTATTCAATAATGGAAAGACCCTACGCCTATCACAGTTAAATTCGAATATACACAACAAATATACCTGTCTGATTTATTTATATTAACCTTAATCCACTATGTTATTGCTTGTAAATTATAAGGGCCTATGCACATTGGCTTACGTTAGCCACATTTCATCCTCTACTTCTGGCTCTCAGCCATTCATTCTGCCTAGAAGACAACAAATGCCTATTTTTATTAGTGAATTCGTTTCGTTATCATGAATACGATAATGAGCAAGATAATTTGAGCAAAATCGAAGAAAACGGCGAATGTTTTTTTCCAAGGGCAATAAATAATTTTTATGATACATTTTTGGCAAGGCGCAATAAATAGTCTTTTAACGAGATCCTGTGATGTCCCACCGTTTGACCAGTCAACAAGTGATGTTTAGTCTGCCTAACACATAGTAATTAAGTAAAACAATAAATACATCTCATCTAATAAAATCTAATAATTTCTTTGTACCTAAACGCTAGATAAACATATTTTACAAAATCTCTATAAAGACGGTTACCAAACAATAGACAGTACTGATTTCACCAGAAGTCATTGCTTCCTGCAGGATACGATTTAAAGATTTTTAGTTACGGAGTTATAAAGAAATAACACTAATATTATAAAGGTGAAAGTTTGTGAGTGTGTGTTTGTTACTTCTTCACGCTCAAACGGCTGGACCAATTTTGATAACATTTTGTATGGAGGTAGCTGACACCCTGGATCCCATCCCGATATTCCCACGGGATCGAGACTTACGCGGGAGAAACCGCGGGGCGCAGCTAGTAATGAATTAAAGTTTAATCTATCACATGAAAATGATTAGGTATTTCAACAATTTTACTAATTATTTCCGAAGACCAAAGCATTTTCCTTTATTTGAATGCTCATCTAAAAAAAAATACTTAAAGAACAAAGTAAGCAACCACAATGTAGATTGTTGTCATTGGCATGGGAAAAACTTGAATGTATTTAACACAAGGAGACGACTACGTTTCGTCAACACATTTCATAACAATTGCTATATAATTTTGTTACACAACTGCCGTAGTCTAACGACATACACTAATGCACGTTTTCACTAACACTAGAAAACACCTAAATTAACGCATAAATATTGTTGCTGGATTATCAACTTTCGGCGTTGAACTGAGCGTTAAAAATCCAGCAGCAGCTGCAGCATGCTATATGTAAACAGTGAAAACGGGCATTAATTCAACAGTCCATGAGTCACAACGTCACAAGTCAGTGAAAAAGAAGTCGTGGTTGCGTTAAGAAACAATTCGACACAAACGGAAAGCACGTACGATTGAACGTAACATATTACGAAAACCGACCTTACTGCTAGGATATAAAGGTGCTGTCCAAAACAAACGTGCAGTTGATCGAGAAATATTTAAAGATTTCCGGTACTTTATCTAAACTAGCGATATCTTTTACACAAGGATTGGGAAAGATTAGTTACGTATGTTACATCGGTTGATTTCTTTCTTCATGATAATAATGTTGTCAGGTAATCTGTTGTTTGTCTGGTGGTTTCAATGAGAAAAGGTGCAGTTTTCAGGTACTTAGAGAAAAAGGCTTAATTAAGGCTGTTAAAATGAAAGTCTAAGGGCAAAGATGCGACGCATCTAGCAGAGGCAAAAGATAAAGGCCATCGATATACACTGGAACTTTTATAGAACGATGGCAATAAATGGACAGTCAAAGCTGTCAACTCGTCGACAAAAATTACGTCCAACTGTTGGCCGCAAAATGCATGCACACCAGCATCACAAAGTTGGCCAAAAATTAAATCAGTTGAGATGAAGAACGAACATCGTATGGAAAAATCAAACGCAGGCAGAAATCACAAGAGAAAACTATTGGAAACTGATAGTGAGTCACTTTCTCGAAGTCACTATTGTTTATTATGTATGTGCAAGCATCCGATCTGTTTATTATCGTAAGTTGCTTTGTTGAATCGTATCCATTAATACCGCGAACTAGTATTAATCACAGTCTATCAAGTACACGTGTGTAATTGTTGGATAACCGTCCACATTTTGTTTATTCGATTTCTCAGTATTTTACACGAGAATAAGTCGTATATTAATCCAGTCACATATAAAAAATAGACGAACACACATGCGAGGATCATATTTGCTCTCTTATACTTAGAACAGACAACGTATATAAAAAAATGTCCATAATATACACTGCTGCCAATCACTGCATTCTCTGCTCTATGTATAAATGAATAACGAAAAATAAGACAAATATGATTCTTTAATAATTAAAGAAAAAATGTAAATCGAGATGTGAAATTACCAACAGAGGGGCCATAGTTCATCACATCGTTGGTATTTTCAATGTTAATAATAAAGTTTGCATTCCAACAGTTACATGCTGGGTGAGTCTTAAGCACAACACTGTTCATATTAGCCTCAAGTCTGGAAACTTCAAACGCACACGAGTTTATAGTTTTAAACACTGATACACTCAAGCACTGTTTTAACACTATACGGCACTGAATAATGCAATAATGAGGAACTAGGTAGCGTCTTGCGCAATAGCCATTTTTGGGAAGGACTATAGCACTAGGCTGATTGAGTCTGTGTTAGTGAATGGGGGAGGTCGTCGATCGAGCCCGAGCCGGCGGCGCCTCGTCGGTTTTTATCCCGGAAAGAGCCGAAACCCGAGTCGTGTGTCCTAGGGGGGGACGTACCTACGAATATCCGCGGCATGTCGCACTCCTCGCACTTGTCAAGGAGCGGGTGGTTCCTGAACGTGCACATGTGGCACTGCCAGGAGGACGAGGGTCGCTGCCCCGTGTAGATGTTGCTGTAGAAGTTGCCGGCGTCGTCCGGCTCTGGAATTTGTTAAGGGTAAAGATGTGAGATCGTTAGCCCTTATTTGAAGTTAACTGCAGCGTCCGTCCCCCATCCCGATTCATTTCACTACTCGCCGAGGGAGCTTTGAGTATTAGCTGAAAGTAGGCAAGATAATCGGTCAATTAGCCCCATACCCAAGCCTAGTAACAAATCACCATTCACCAACCAACCCACCAACTGTCTTACATGGTGCCTATGGGCATATAGAGGTTTTGCGTCCAGCTGCGAAAGACAAAGAAAGTAAGGAAAAGTCCCACTCTCACGCTCTCTACGCGATCGAGATGAAAAAGTGTATTAAGTTTTTTTTAAATATCTTCCATGATAAGCCTTCACGGAATTGCGGCGGATAATTTTTGCGATAGGCTCGCCCCCTATTGCATAATAAACAACCGTTATCGCTAAGCCTCACTCAGTTTACTTATGTCCATTTATCCTGCTTGTTTTATTTGTCAAATATGTATTTAGTGGCTTGATTTTATGGATAAAATACCAATTCCCAATTACGATCTAGCCTGCAGGTGCCTCCTGCTGAACAAAGTTTTGAAGACCGCCAATACATGGCGAGATTCCCAATTAAAACTAGCCTACATTTTTTTAAATTATTTGACAGCGTCGCACCATACATCATCATTTCAGCCGAAAGATGTCTCTGCTGGACAGGGGCCTCTCCCAAAGGGGGTTGCCATAACCACCACGCTTGGCAGGCGGGTTGGCGATCGCAGTATGGTGTTAAAATAGAGAACGCTGCTGCCCATTCTCTAGTAAGTCCCTTAGTCGCCTTTTATGAAACCCACGAGAGGAAATAGGATGGTGCTATTCTTTACGTCCGGCACCACACGGAAGTACATAGTAACTAAGACAGTGATACAGAAGCAAGTAAGACAGTGTCCCACTGTCAAATAATTGATAAAATAATCAATATTATTCTAGCAGATACGCAAAACAAAATTGAGAAAAGTCATGTAGGTATCATATTAGGGCAAGCTGCTGTGTAGAGGAAAGAAGAAAGGATGATGAACTGCAAGCTTTCAGGAATAGACTGTTCACATTTCAATAGTACCTAGACTACAATGTAATATTGCTGATGATCATCATACCATGTCCAGACATCTCCAGCCGTTTCGCAAGGGTGCCGCACTGGTTTCGCAGTCGCTCGACGTCGTCGCGTAGCCGCTGCGTCGCTGACATTGTGGGTGACGGCCCTGCCAGGATTTGCGTCTCCTTGGTCAACTGGCTCAGACGGCCCTTCTCCTGTGCTAATGCCATGGCAAGGCGCTCCAGCCTTTCTTTCTGACGCTCGATTAAGGCTCGATCTAGAAAGTTTAGGGTAAAGATTGGAAATGGTGTTGGATTGTTGCTTATACAGACTACGGGCGCCGGCCCATGTAGCATGCGTAGTACATACAAACGTCATACCAAAATAATTTGTAAATCAAACATATTTTAAGGTAGTGTGTATTTATTTCGATTGGATTACAGAATATCTATGTTCCCAAATATATATATTTTCAAAGGAAAATGATATAAAGACGAGATATGAGGAATTTAAAATAAATTTCTATAGAAGACTTATTTTTCTCATAACTCTTGTTTAAATCAGTGTCCATTCAAAATATATATTTGGGAGCCTCTTAATCTTGGACAGCTAGCCCTATAGCTAGCGAATGCCGACTTTTGGGTTCATGGTTTTGCGAAATTCTGGGCCTCCTTATTGAACAAGGAAAGCAAGTTTAATCTATGTGATGGCTGTAGCAAAGTAGTATGTACTACATATACGCGTATCTAGATTCTGGATGCATGATTTGTACAATTCGCAATTCATGACACGCGGAAATTCGTACTATTACAAAAATACACAGCTTTCTAACATAGAATGTAAAAAAAACCGGAGTTATTTAAGAGAGTGTCCAAACAAACTAGAAAACTTTTCACCTGTCGACAAATTGCGTGCACAATAGGAGCATAATAAATTATGCACCTACGCTTTTTGTACTAGTGCAAAGTGTCGTAAGTAAATAATGTTTTTAAAGCTTTCGCGTCAAAACAACAAAAACATTTTATACTGTTGCTACGCTTCGATCTTTATTCACATGCTCCAGTTTATTTTGTATTCAATGTGGAGAATGTATGTGACATAGAGTCGAGAAACTCCTTTCGTTGAAAAAGCGCAGGCTTAAGATTAAGAGGCCGGCGATGGATGCGTAGTTCATACAAACGTAATACCAAAATAATTTGTAAATCAAACATATTCTTAAGGTAGTGTGTCTTTATTCCGATTGGAATACAGAATATCTAGGTTCCGAAATATATATTTTGAATGGACACTGATTTAAACAAGAGTTATGAGAAAAATTAGTTTTCTATAGAAATTTTAAATTCCTCATATTTCGTCTTTATAGCATTGTTCTTTCAAAATATGTATATTTGGGATATACAATATATTCTGTATTCTGTAATCCAATCGAAATAAATACACACTACCTTAAGAATATGTTTGATTTACAAATTATTTTGGTATTACGTTTGTATGAACTACGCATGCTACGCCGGCCCCTTAAGAGGTTGTGATACCTACTGGTACCTGATGTTCAACTGTGTACTGTTTTGCCTCTAATATATTAGACAAATCAAGGCAGATACGAAAAAATCCCCGAAAGTGGTTACCAGTAGTCTAGCGGTTCATGGTTTGAATTTGTAATTAGCAACTTGTCTTGAAGCAGGTCACCACAGAAACAATAACTTCTTTTTTCCTCAAATGACTCTAAACTTACATATTATACCAACTTAGTTATTATTATTGATATTTCTCTAACATTTAAGTTTATGGTACATTCTATACACACAAATAAATAAAATTGAAGTGTCTGTTTGTAATGACAAAATAACAGTTTCTTTTTGTTGTGTTTGTGTTTGTTCCCGCTAATCTCCGAAACGACTGGACCGATTTTGACGGGACAGTCACTGGCAGATAGCTGATGTTTTATGTAGTAACTTAGGCTACTTTTATTTTAGAAAAAGGAAGGCGGGCGAATCCGCGGTCAGTAGTTTATTAGAGAATATATAAAGCAGTTAGGTATATGGATGCTAGTTTATTACTGTCATAGCAACACAACTTAATGGTGGAGGCATGCACACACATCTACACTAATATTATAAAGAGTTTTTTTTTTTATGTTTTTAAAGAATAGGCTCCGAAACTACTGAACCAATTTAAAAAATTCTTTCACTAGTAGATAGCTACATTATTACGGAATAACATAGGCTACAATTTATTTAAAAAAAAAATAGGGATCCGCTCTTACGCGGGTGAAACCGCGGGGTGCAGCTAGTTATCAATAAATGGATGTAGGACAAAATAATACTTTTATGCTCTCAAATTAGCAGATAATAACAAAATAGGCATTAAATTATCTGCTTTAATTAGATTATTATTGACTCATGTATTACAACTTAGTGTGGTTATCACTTTTTTCGTGAATCATTTATTATATTTTCAGTTGTAAATTAAAACTGGATTAAACAAGATCTACTATAAATATTTACGATCAGACCAATCTGGATAGACTACAAAACAAATTTTTATGCAGTTTGTTCTGAGTCAGATTAAGGAAAACATACAAGGCCTTATACTCACTATTAAACAAATACATAATAAATGAAAAACTCTGTATCTTATTCAGAGAAGATTCAATAAATTGAATTGAAGCGACAAAGTCTGAACAAACAACTATCAATTTTTACTTATCAATTCCACTTTTAAATGTCAATGACAGGCAATACAATAGAGCAGTAACTGATTTCAAAGTGGGTAGTGAATATGTATTATAAAAAAAATAGTATAAGAAACTCACCAATAGTAATTGATCCAGGAGGTTCAGGGGCGGCTCTGGTGGGTCTAGGTGACTCGATCCGGGAAGGATGTGTTGGCGGGGGCGGCGCCCTACGCCGCGTCGGCCGCGCCGTGCTAGGGCTCACCGTTACGGTCACATGGCCTTCAAAGCCACCGTCCTCTTCCCTTGTATCTCTTACAGGACTAGCCATATTTGAAGTTGGTGTACAAACAGTTAAATTCACAGACGTTATAGCTCTAGGACTATCATAATCTTCCAACCAAGGATCGCCATAAGCACGGCTCAAGTCCATATGACAATTGACATTTACTGACAAATTCAAGGGATAACCCCGTTCTGGCCTGAAAGATGTATTAGTTTTGGACTCTTTTATAGGCTCTTTCAACAAAGATGGTGCGGGCGACACGGTCCTACAAGTATCAGCCTCTGGTTCCTTTAATGTCTGTTTAAATGCAATATCTGGATTTGGTTTAATGAAATCTAATGTGTTTGGCCGTTTTGGCTTCTCCTGTGGGGTTACTTGTTTGGGTTGTGGTTCCTCCTTCTTAATTGTTTTCTTTTCTTTCCCCTTTTCTAATCTTTCAGGTAAGTTGTTTTTAATTTTATGACTCTTATAAATCCTGTAGTTGGTACTCTCTGGTTGCTCTAGTTCCTTTTGTTCTTGTGCTGGAGAAACAACTTTATCGTCTTGTAACGGTTCAATGTTTTCTTCCTTCAAGGTGTCATTAGTTAGTTCCAAGTCACTAGGAGACTCAGCACTGTACTTCGCAAAGCAGTTATCAATGTTTATTACAGTGACTGGTGACACATTGTTGTTGGTTCTTATTATTTCCTCATATTTAGTGTCTACAATATTTTGATTGGCATCAGTGTTCAATTTGATTGGTTGTTCAGGTGTCCCAGTAACAGAGCTCAGTATTGCTTTCTGTGGCTCATCGCAAGTGACAGATTTGAGCGCTGTAGACTTGACAGCTTCATGCTTCACTATGGGCTGGTTGCGGCACTTGATGGGCAGGTTGAGCCTGAGTTCATTGAGCTGGCGAGCGGCTGCCGACGAAGAGGCATGGTAGGCATGTGTTAGGGAGGCCTTGACTTCACTGTGGAGGTGCTTCTCGCAGGCTTGTTTATCGTGACAGTACAGTTCGATCGTGTTTGACACAACATGATCAGGTACTCCGGGAAACTTCTGTTTGAGCTCATGGAACAATTGCATAAGCGATATATTGGTGCATGCGCACGGTGCAGGGCTCGCAGCGCTCTCAGAGGGGGCAGACATCGCCGCCCATCCTAGCGCAAGCCCACCGCTTCGCCGCGAATTCTCTCCTCACGGGAGTGCCACAAATCTTTTGCCACTCACCGGTGAAAACAATAAAACATTTTATTACCTAATTTGCACTGTAAATAACGTCTTGTCTATTTTGTGACGTCACAATCCCGAAAATCACGATTCTGGACGGTTACGTATACATACCAGAGTCTTCGCGCCAGTGACCATTCATGCTAAGTTAATCCCGACGGCAAACACATGACGAAAAAGAGCACATACCGAGACAAGGCTGAATTATTATATCTTTTGTTATCATACCAAAGCTTGATATTTCGTGAAATTGCAACATACGAGTGAGGTGGTGATAAGCACAATTATTTTAACACAATACAACATAAAGGTTTTATGCCTTTTACAGTGAGACGGAAAACACCTAAAAAGTACAAAGGCAATAATTATTGCACCCAAAAATAAATTACGAAAATTGTACGACTTGTCAACCCGATTCTGCCATTTTGGCTATAGACAAATAAGACAAATGAAAATAATTTTATCTGTTGCCACTTGATTGCCAGCGAAATGTTGCCCAACTACAAGTTGAAGACTGGAGTTAGCTTGCTACTGCTACATAATAATAGTCTGTGACTGGAGGCGTATTGTAACTTTGTAAGCAGATTGGAGGTAAACCAACTCGAGGATGATCTTCCTTACTGAAAAACTTGAGAGATATTAATTTAGCACTGATCTAATATATAATATTAATATAAACACACACACACACCTAAACACCTTACTATGTATAACTTTTACAAATGCCTGTAAGTAAAGCAAACAGACTTAGTACTCTTGGGAACATCACTTGTATACTTTGCCTCTTTACTTTGCTTATAAAGTATACGAATTTCTCCCATATAAGACTTTAGAGGATAGGACATTCCGTCGAATTATCGGGTCACCAATTTTTTATGATGTGAAACATCTTTATGAGCACCTCAGATTATAGAAAAGAAGATGAGCACTTATAACCGATAGCTGGCGGGGCGACGCAGGCCACATTGTGATTCACCACTCACTCCGCGCATACGGTCCCCCCGCTACGCGACCCTGTGGGTCTAAAACCCGAAGTATCGGCCGAATGTTCGGCCGTTTCTTGACTACGGCTAAATAAGGCTGACTACGGCGAAAGAAAAAAAACGACAGTCAAAGAGATAAGCCAAAGTCAAAAATGTGACTTCATGTCGGGTAAGAATTCAAAGTCAAAAAAGGAAACTATGGAAGTTATAAAACGACCGAACATTCGGCCGATATTTCGGATTAACGCTTCGGAGTAGACCCCCTGACCATTTTTCGATGTTTGTTTGTTTGATTTCGATGTTTCACATCTGCCAGGCAGGCATCCCGTGACGGATACTAATTTTTTTTAAACAATGTCCGCCTTATTACAAAACAAGATTTATATTTTGACATGGCTTAAACCATGGAACCAGTTTTTGTAATAAGAACGTAACAGTGATGGAAATACCGTTTTTTATACAAAACTGAAAACTTAGTTCGGTACTAAGTTGTCATTTTTGTGTTTATGAACTTTACCATAGTCGGAATAAAGTTCGAAATTCAATAATGGCTCCATGTTTTAAACCTGGGTCTGAAGATAAACCTTGTTTTGTAATAAGGGGGTTCAGGTTTTAAATAGTGACTCAGAATAGGGCTTTTATTCTGAAATAGTGACACAAAGCTGTCATATCTAAGGACACGCAATAGTAGCGACATCTGAAGTGAGTGGCAGTTCATAACCCTAATCCATAAACCACACGCAGTTTTTTTAAACTTTACGCGCTTTTTCAAACCTTATTCAGAATCAACTTTTATGAGCCAGATTCTATTTAAAGTATTAAATAAATCTGAATTAATTTTCAAGAACAACATTAGATTAACAACACGACTTTTCATAATAATGGGAGAGCCATTAGGATGTGGCTCTGGATCAAAATCAAAAGCATCTTGATTGATTGTTAGTTTTTAGGGTTCCGTACCCAAAGGGTAAAACGGGAACCCTAAGGCTCCGCCGCCGCGCCGCCGCCGTCTGTCTGTCTGTCTGTCTGTCTGTCTGTCCGTCTGTCTGCCTGTCTGTCCGTCTGTCACCAGGCTGTATCTCATGAACCGTGATAGTTAGACAGTTTACATTTTCACAGATGATGTATTTCTGTTGCCGCTATAACAACCAATACTAAAAACAAAATGAAATTAATATTTAAGGGGGCTCCCATACAACAAACGTGATTTTTTTTGCTCGTTTTTGCTCTATATTGATAATGGCAACAGGTAGACGCTTGAAATATTTACAGAATGTTTAGTTGTATATTCACTTTAAAATAAATAATTAAATTAAAATAAAACAAATATTTAAGGGCTCCCATACAAAAAACGTGATTTTTTGCTATTTTTACAGATAATGGTACGGAACCCTTCGTGAGCGAGTCCGACTCGCACTTGGCCTTTTTTTTTGTTGTGACGTTTTGTCTGTCAAAAATAATGACCAGCTGACACTGACAGCTTGTCATGATTCAGGTTTGGGACATTGTTGGTTGTTCATGTTCACTATTTCGGATTGTTTTGGTGATAATTTATAATTAATTATTCTCATTAAAATGGTCGACGACCTAAGGAAATACCTAAACCATTTACTGGAGAAGTATGTGTAACTGTTATTACTCATATTTTTTAGCAAAAATGGTAAATTAAGACTGGAATATTGTGTTTCATTGTTTTTAGAGTGAATGGGCTCCACTGTATCCTTATAACTGATCGTGATGGCGTGCCTTTAGTTCGGGCAGTCACGGAGAGGGCTCCACAGTTAGCTCTAAGGCCTAACTTCATATCTACATTCGGCATGGCTACTGATCAAGCAAGCAAACTCGGCCTTGGAAGGAACAAAACAATAATATCTATGTACTCTAGTTATCAGGTAAGTGTGTAGGTACGCAATATCTTCTCAATCTATATACTTATAATATTTATTTACCCCTAGTGTCTTTGCTTAGTAATAACAGCTGCGCGGGTCGATCAATCAGGTTAAGCTACGCTTGCCGCGGTTGGTCCGTGGATGGATGACCATCTTTACATACCGAGACGCCTCCGTGCCTCGAAAAGCACGCTATGCCATTGGTTCTGGCTGTCATTTGTGGATCTTTGACAGTCGTTATGAGTCGTCAGAAGCCCGAAAGTCTGGCAAACATTAAACTCAATAACTGGGAAGTAGAGGTCAGATAGTACTGGTATTTAGACAAGGCTGACCCCAATGTAGTTGGGAAAAGGCTAGGGCAGATGAGACCCCTAGTCTCTTGAGGCTGACCTTGAATCTAACTCTGTAGCACCTCCAGCGAAATAGACTAGTGAACATCAAGTGCAATACAGATGTTTCTTCTACAACAATGCTACAAAGTTTTTTATAACATAGAATAGTCAATCTTAGTGGTATTTACAACATGAAGATACTTTTGTCCTGCATTAAAACAAAGTACAGTTACTTGACAAAGTATTCTGGTACCCCCATTGGTGTATTAAATAGGAAGATATGGTATGCACTCCTCGATGTGGACCGCATAAATTAGGGGAAAGGACACAACCAACCTACATTACTCGCGGTTCGTGGGGAATACCCAAATCGTAGTTTGTTTCCGAGTTGTTATGGGTATGGAACAGTCACAATTATTGCTATCTCGTTCCCGCTATAGCCCGCGTAATATGTGTCTCTATTTCGGTTGTCGAGCACATGACGCACGACATTGGGTCCATTTAATATTTACGTGATGTTAGAGAGTGGCGTATCTTCCTATTTAATACATCAATGGCTACCCCAGCAGTTTTAATTTGATTGTCATTTGCAACCAGTTACATAAAACTTTGATCTTTCATGTATTTAGTACCTACTAAAATCTTCTCTGATTTTCCTTTTACAGGTGATACAAATGAACAAACTACCTTTGGTAGTAACATTTATTGGTAGCGACAACTGTAATACTGGCCACATCTTGTCTTTGGAAACCCAAATAGAGCCATTTCTAAAGGACTTAGCAGCTGTAGTGGCAGATGCACCATAAGTTAAGTCAGTTAATTTCGATTGTATCCCCCCTATTGTCAAATTTGGTTTAACATTTATAACGTTGATTTTATGTTCAGGTAGGCATACTCTTGGCTCATAGATATACTTTCTGCAGTCTGTTGTGGCCTCTGGAATTTACCTTAAATTCATTACCCTCTCAATTAGACTATTGTTAAACAAAGTTTCGTACTATGGGGGAATATTATTTAAGTTCACTTTATCTAATTAAAGAGTCATTAGTTCATTACACAATGTTATATTTGAAGATTATTTGGTATTGAAATAATAAAAATCGTTTGTTTGTTACTACTAGGTGAGATTCTGGTATTTTTTTTTATTGTTGTTGTAAAATGTAAATGAAACAAAATTATACTATTATGGGGAATGCGCTAAAGACGCGAAATTAAAATTTTCTTAAGGTTTTTTTGCATTGTATTGCTGATTCTAATGATTATAATTCTGTAAAGCCATATTTGTTACGTTCGCGAATCATATTTAGATTAATTAACATACAACCTGACACAGACCTACAAATTGCAAAAAACTTAGGAAAATATTAATTTCGCGGGCTACCTTAGCACATCCCCCTTAGAGCCACATCTTTAACAAAATAAATATGTGCACATCTATACGAGAATGTCCACAGGCTTACCTTTGTTTTATAAAATTGATCTAAGTATTTACTTTTATAAATTGCAGGTACTTATAAAAAAATATAATTATATATTATAATGTATTACGTATGTAACTGTATATACCTAAATATTAATACTTTTATATTATAATTAATATTAAACTTAAGCAGAAATAAAAGCCAAATTTGTATTTCTATGCACATTTTATTTACACTTTTTCATCCATAAAATAATGCTTTTATTCTTATTATATTCCTTTATTTCATTAAATATACATATAAATTATATTTTTAAATATTAGAATATAAACAAAATATAAAAACATTTAAAAATATAAAAAATAGTAGCCCACCGGTATCGGGAACAAGGTCCAAGCTACCGGCGGTCAGGGCTCCAGAGAGAGGAACCTCCTAACAATGCGAGCCGTGTCCAGAAGTACCGCTCTCTGAATCAGGCCCTTAATCCAGCTGCCCAACGAGAGCCTCTTTAGGTGTTGGTCGAGGCTCTTGGCAATTAAGCCATTGGCTGATACAACTATCGGCACAATGATTGCTGAGTCCACATCCCACATGTCGACAACCTCGCGAGCCAAGTCAAGATACTTGATTTCTTTATCTTTCTCGGCTTTCACGAGGTTCCCGTCATGAGGGACCGTTATGTCAATAATCATTGTGCGCCGCTCTATTCGATCCACCACCACTATATCAGGCTTATTGGCAACAATAGTCCTGTCAGTGATGATGGATCGGTCCCAGTACAATGTGATATTTCCACTCTCGAGAACTGGGTCGGGCACATACCTGAAGTACGGCACCTCCGATTCCACAAGGTTGTATTTCAGAGCAAGTTGCTGATGGATAATCCTGGCTACAAGGTTGTGTCTATGCAAGTACTCTTCGTTAGCTAGACGAGAACACCCGGAGATAATGTGTCGGATTGATTCTCCCGGACGGTGGCATGCCCGACACACGTCAACCGTGCCGTCCTTCACAATAAATCTCCGATAATTCTTAGTCATGATAACTTCGTCCATAATTGCACAGACAAAGCCTTCGGTTTCCCCAAAGAGATCACCGAAACGCAGCCAGGCTACGGACGCTAAAAAGTCTACTTCGGGTTCATGTAGGGCCCGGAAAAAGCGTCCGTGAAGCTCCTTACTTTGCCATACCTCCCTGCGATCATTAGTGTCAAGCACTACAGGTTTGCGCCAGTTCTCTGTAGCCAAGGAGAGCGGGGTGAGGCCCTTGTCCACCACGACCACATCTCGATGCATCCCCACGTCGGCTTCTAGGAAATATTCCCTGAGACTGCATATCTCGCGATTGTGGAGTGTCTTAGCGTTTAAAAAGCTACGACCTCCACACTTTCGCGGGATATACAGTCTCATTACCGAGGACCGTGGGTGATGCATTCGATATGCAGTCAGCAGCGTACGAACCCTCCTATCCAGGGCGTCAAGTTCGGTCTGAGTCCATTTGAGTATGCCGAAAGAGTACATCAAAACCGGCATGACCCAACCGTTGAAGGCGCGCACTTTGTTCCCGCCTGATAGAAGACTATTAAATACTTTCTTCAGGCGGGCAAAGAAGCGCTCCTTCAACGATTGCTTCATGTCAGTAACATTGATGCCCAACGCTTCCGACATACCCAAATACTTATAGGTTTCGGATGCGGAGAGGGCTCTAAGGTTTATGGAATCCGAAAGTTGGGTTCCCACGGATTCCACAATCTTCCCTCGCTTTACATGCATGACCGCACATTTGTCCACACCAAATTCCATCCTGATGGCACTACTGAAAGTTTCAGTTACTTTCAGTAGCTCCATCAGATGCAAATTGTTGGGGGCAAAGAGTTTTAGGTCATCCATGTAGAGGAGGTGAGATATAACCTGACCACCTCTCCTCAACCGATAGCCTAGACCTGAATCCTCCAGCAGTGTGCTTAGAGGATTCAAGGCTAAGCAGAACCAAAGCGGACTCAAACTATCGCCCTGAAATATGCCTCGCTCGATCCTTATCGGTTCGCTATTCCTCTGGATATTTCGACATCCTGGATAGCGAAGGACTGTCCTCCATTGCCTCATACATGACATCAGGAAGGTGCGCAGAGTTGGATCTACTTTATACAGCTCCAGCACCCTCATGAGCCATGTATGTGGCACCGAGTCATAGGCCTTCTTATAATCTATCCAACATGTCGACAGATCCTTTCGGGAACGTCGAACCTGTTGGCTAATGGCCATATCAATGAGGAGTAACTCCTTAGTACCGCGAGACCCGTTCCTACATCCATTTTGAGAGGCAGACATGATGGAGTTAGTGTCTATATGTTTGTTAATTTTAGCTCTCAAAATGGATGTAAGAACTTTATAGACCGTCGGTAAACACGTGATCGGTCTATAATTTTTGGGTTCCGCGGTGCTACCTGATTTATGGAGTAGGTGGGTTATTCCTGTCGTTAGGAACTGGGGTAGCGAACCAGACTCCAAAGAAATCTGGTACTGAGCCGCCAAGCGAGCGTGCGACCCAACAAACCATTTGATCCAGAAGTTGTGCAGTCCGTCCGGTCCTGGAGACTTCCAGTTAGGCAACGGACGGACCGCACGAGCTACATCTTGGGGGCAGATGGTAATAGCCCCCATTTCTGGTATTGGATCGCAGGCTCGCTCAACTTTTCGAGTCCAATCACCTTCAGTGTGACCGACAGGCACCGACCAGATACTGTGCCAGAAAGAAGACATGGCATCATTATCCGGCAGGCGCGTGTCAGTCACACCTTGATTCGGTCGTTCCCAAGCCCTATAAACCCACCTTTCATTGCTCTGGAAGGTGCGATTCTGAGTGTATCGGTCCACACGCCGCTTATACCTACGAATACGGTTTGCCCAAGCATACACTTTCTGCTTCAGGAAGTCTATGCGCTCTGTGACACGAGATAAATAGTCCTCAGGGCTGGTATCAGTCCCTGAGAACGCCCGCCTCACAAAGCGCATAACTCTTGGGCGAGTATTGCCCTCCCTGAAGCAGATTAGTTTACCGATGAGCGCTCTGGCCCCACCAATACGACGCTCAATTCTGCACTGCCAGGCTGGTACGGCTGGTTTCGGTCGTGTAGCTATAAAGTCATTTTGAAATTTTACGTGAGCTACACGACATGCCGCTACAGCCGCGCAGTACAGAATCGAATGAGTATCAGTGAGGTCTTCGCAGTCATCAAAATAGTTTGACAACTGCGAATCCAGAGCTGCCACCAGCGCCCTATTTTTGTTATGCATGGGCAAACGAGGTAAGCGTGGTCTAAGTTCGGGTGACATAAACCGATATTCCCGAATCGCACCCTCCAAAGCACTCCTCAATTTCTCATTGCACAGGGTACTTACGTTTGTAGCCCTGTCATCATTCCCCTCGTCAGCTTGGACTGTGTGGGACTGCGGTGGTACCACAACAGTCTGCGACAGGGGGGCGATGACATGGCTATTCCGCATTTCAGTTCGCAGGCGATCAAGTACAGTGTCATCCAACATATGATTACGTTGGATAACCCGCACCTGATCCGATAGTCGTTGTGCCGAAACGTTGACAGCTGGTTCAAGCACCTGAAAAAGAGAGAGCATCCGAACACGGTACGCGGTCAGATTGTTTCCCCCCTCTGTAGCCCCATAGTATGAGCGCATGACGTTCTCATTGATGGTTCGTGTCCATCTCATGCGCTGCACACTTCCGCCGGGAGCTGGGACCCTATCAGAGGCCGGTGGGCCTCGAGGTCCTAAACCATCCGGCGGCCGGCGTCCTCCCCGTCGACGAGCAGGTGGTGGCGTCGTGGGCGGGGAGAAATACTCGTCGCTCGAGCTCGACGCAACTACCGCGGCCGGTGTCGTCACAGTGGGGCTGGGTACCGGCGGCGGCGAGGCGGAGCTGAGCGAAGAGTCCGGAGGTGGTGGGCGTGCACTTCTTACGGCTGATCTCGTCAACATCTCGATAAAATTTTCATTATTATTTTCTGTTTTTCAGTGGCATGGTATGACAGATGTCATCTCTTAATCGGCAGTTTTTTATTCATGTCTTAAATAAAATATGGTGTTTTTTTGGGATAAATTGGTTTCAGACTTCTTTCGGGTTTTTTTTTAAAGCACATATAAACTATAATATTGAGTCGAAAATTATTAAAACTGCTAAAAAATATGAAAATTATAAGATCCAGTTTGGAGACGTTTGTTGACGTTGGTGTTGCCAGCTCTTATTCTTATTATTATTATATTCTTTATTTCTCGGACTACAAAGATCCAGCGTATTTGTAAACAATATTATAACTTACTAGCTGCTGCCCGCGGCTTCGCCCGCGTGGCATTTTCTAAACGTATAAACCTGCCTCTTGAATCACTCTCTACTTATTTAAAAAAAAAACGTATCAAAATCCGTTGCGCAGTTTTAAAGATCTAAGCATACATAGGGACAGACAGGAAGCGGGAAGCGACTTTGTTTTATACTATGTAGTGATTACTTACGCGTTAGTACCTATTCAATTATAAAATAGAGAAGATGACAGTTTATAAAGTATTGTGAAAAAGACATCCCCAAATTAATGTTTAGTGCTTCTATGGTTTAGTGATTGTCCTTCTCACAAAACTTTTAATAATCGGAGAGTCGATACTCTCCGCCAAAGTTTTTAGAATGCCTGTTGCCACTCGCCCGCAACCTTGACAACAGCGACGCGGTTTTCTTGCGAATGCATGCCGGCGTGGAAGCCGTCGGTTCGGTTTTGCGCAAAAATAGTATTTAGAAGCGCAGCATCATAGTGGCAGTCCCAACAGCATCCTAAAAATATTATTATACTGTACGCGTAGGTCTTCCAGCGTTCTTTTGGTATTGTTGACCCAAAGATTCCCCGTGTAAAAGCACTGGCAATATGTCAAGAGGACTACAAGACGTAAGTGGCCTTGAAAAACGCACGCACAAATTTACACAATCGACGTGGACGCCATCTAACGACGACGCCCAAAGCACGACGGTTTAGCGAGATTACGCCCGCCCGAGTATTATAATAGATAGCGCGGCACGCTATAGACCTAACAAAGAAAATAGATATGACAATAAATTATTTTATATTTATTTTGAGTGTTACTTGAAAAATGTAGGATGTGCGTGATTTTGAAATAAAACTGATTCATTGAAACTTTTATGTAGTAACAATCTTTACTAGAGCTACACCGAGCGAATCTTCAGGCGAACATGTTATGCTCGGACCGCCAATGCCCTACGCTCCCTTTCCATATACCTATCCAACATTGTCCACAGGTCGTCAGTGAAAAAATGCCCTAAATATTTGAATTTTGTCACATCTTTGTTACATCTTAGGTTGGTACACAAAATAAAACAATATTAAGCTTGGCTACACAGCTAGATAACAAAGCCTTTTGAACATTTTTTTTAAGGTATACTTAGGCCTGTACATTTATAGAACGTTACTCAGTACTCAAGCATTACTTGAGATGTGACTAGATTCAAGCCATTGGATTGGTTGAATTTAGTCTTAAGGCGATACCAAAATAAATTGGGGTATTTTTCATATCCATTTATTTCACTATTACAGCATGTATCGATTTTATTATTGGATATATATTTATTGACTATATGATTAATACTTAGACTGAAGGAAAAAACAATTGCATTAAATTTGCTCGATAGAATTTAATTCCGAAAAGACCTCTACTTTTCTATAATTTTCTCTGTAATTCCATAATCCTAATTAATTTCATTGCAAAATTGAATCAAAATGTGCGTATTAGGTAATAGAAAATTCTGACTGAAAACATTTTTGATAGATAGCTTAATTTATTTTTAAACAATTTTTATTTGGTTTGGCGCTTACGTTGTTTTATTTTGGTCCCAGCGCATTGTTGCGTTCTCTTTTTTCGCATGTGGATGTAATTGACTCTGTCACTTTCTTATTCCCGCCCAGTTCGCCTGCGGCCTTTGCCAGCAACAGACCTGTGTCGGTTCCTCCCGCAACCGTGCAACAGTACAACGTCCAACATTTTTTTATCCCAATACTTTTTTAGCTTGTTTGTTTCATGACCTTTATCTATATCTATAAAAATCAATGCCAATTTTCGTTGTAATTTTATAACTCAAGAACGGACTCACCTATCAAAAAAAAAAGGTTTAGGCTTTGTTCGGACTATTTAGTAGAGGGTTTAAGTGACGTCTTTTTTTTTTTTTTTTAGGTAGGTAGGTTAGGTAGGTAGGTAGGTAGGGTAGGCAGGTAGGGTAGGTATTCTTTTACCCATAGAAAGCCACGTTATTTGAGAGTGTCATACAGTAAAAATGTTTACCGCCCAACGGAGTGGGCACGGGTCAGCTAGTTATCCATATTTGTCAAGAGAACAAGGTATAAATAACAACATTACATTGCCGTTATGGGGAATAAATATAAACAACGAAAGGTAAACAAATCCCAAAAGTTAAATCGCCTGAAGGAACGTGCTAGTAAAATGACAGAAAATAAAAAGTAAGTTTGTCTTTATAATAATTACATATTCAGTAAGTGTATAATATTTGAATGACTCGATTGATGATTGTGGAAGAAGCGAAAGAGGTATGTCAGGATCGTACGTACTTTACGTAGCGTACGGCAGCGCAGCGAGCTTTCGGTCGCGCTCGGCGCCACGGGTTCAATGCGCTGCCGCCAAGTGAGCCGAGCACCAGCTGATTTTATGCTTTGATCGTTTAGTATTAGTATTATATTATTATTATTACGAAATCTAAAGAGTATTTATTATTTTAGTATTTCAACACCATCGCCGATTTATTTATTTTTGTTGTTTTATTTACATAAATGGAGTACTGCGTACAGCGAATGTTATTTTACATTGAAATATATAAGAATAGTTATTGAAAAACGATAAAAAAAACCTGAGAAATTATTTTACCGGTGGAATGATTCAAAATGAAATTAATAGTAATATAATTAGTATTTGTTGATATAGCGGCAACAGAAATACGTCATCTGTGAAAATATCAACTGTCTAACTATCACAGTTCATGAGATACAGCCTGGTGACAGACGGACAGACAGACAGACGGACGGACAGCGGAGCCTTAGTAATAGGGTTCCCGTTTTACTCTTTTGGTACGGAACCCTAAAAATGACTATAATAGTTTGTTCTAGGGATAAATTTATCCCAACTACGGCACCCTTCATTGCGCGTGTTCCGACTCGCACTCGGCCGGTTTTAGGGTTCCGTACCCAAAGGGTAAAACGGGACCCCTATTACTAAGGGTCCGCTGCCTGTCCGTCTGTCTGTCTGTCTGTCCGTCTGTCACCAGGCTGTTCTCATGAACTGTGATGGTTAGACAGTTGAAATTATCACCGATGGTGTATTTCTGTTGCCGCTAAAACAACAAATACTAAAAAACAGAATAAAATATATATTTAAGGGGGCTCCCATACAACAAACGTGATTTTTTTGCGGTTTTTATAGATAATGGTACGGAACCCTTCGTGCGCGAGTCCGACTCGCACTTGGCCGGTTTTTTTACTGACGCGGTTTCTTTTCTTAGATCAATATGGTCTTAAATGTTACCTGTTCATTTACACACGTTATATTATTTTTTTTCATTCAATTATAGCAAAATACTAAATTAAGTAATAATATGTAAATTATAATTAATTTGTTAGTTTAATTTAGAGAAAAAAAAACAAATGTATTTCTGGCGACTCATGCCTTCTCTATTCTAAAACTTCAAAACACAGACACGCTCGCGGTACGTTTGCGACGTATTCAAGCGGGGGCGCGGGGCGCTCCCCGCGTCTTCGGTTGAACGCGTTGAGCGCCCGGGTTAAGCCACGCCCCTCGAGCTATGATTAATTTTTTACGTATCGCCTTAAGTAATGCTTGAGTACTGAGTAACCTTCAATAAATACGGGCCTTAGTGTATGTTGTAATTGGCAACTGTAGTCTAGCTGTAGTATCCTGGCCACTGAGTGTTCAGACTTTTATTTATATTCGAAATTAACAAAACATGAAAGTTCTTGAATAAGGCACAATATTGATTATATACCGATACATATTGCATTGTAAAATATATTATGTTATTCTTCTGCATCAGAAGATGCTTATTTGAGCAGTGCCATACTTCTTTAAACATTATTTAAGTATCACAAAGAGTTAGAGATCTTACTGCTTTTATTGCTGATCAAGTCTTGTATGTACAGACGCCAGCAGGTCAAGCTACCCGAAACTGTAAAAAATTCCCAATCTACATTGCACCTTAACCTGTAGTGATAGAGTTGAAAATCTATTAAAGAAATTTGACAGATGGTAGTAACTTGATTGTGCTGGCGTCTGTACAATACAATGCTACAAGCATCTTTTGGCACCTGAATGACATTGCCAGGGTGGCGCTGTTGGTAACATTTGTGCAATTTTAATGAAATGTATTGAAAAACAAGATGTCGATGGCGGCGTTAGTTCAGATATTGACCACGCGCCAATAGAACAGTTGTAGTGTTATTGTTATAATGATCACAGATTGACGGGAGTGATGAGTGCCTTGCCGGTGAGCGCGTTGACCACGTTGTTGGCGGCGAGCACGCCCATGTCACTGCGCGTACGCACCGTGGCGCTGCCGATGTGCGGAAGGACGACTAGTCAAATAGAAATAGCGTTAGTTATGAATGAGCGAAATTTTACTAGAATACACGAGATTCTTGGAGAACTTTTTTCTGGGCATAGAAGAAAAACGTAATTATCAGGTTTACAGAAGAGTCATGTGTTTCCATGTCCGTTTGGTGCCGGACGTAAAGAATAGCACCGCCCCATTTCTTCCCGTGGGTGTCGTAAAAGGCGACTAAGGGACTTACTAGGGAATGGGCAGCGGCGTTCTCCATGCATTTTAACACCATACTGCGATCGCCAACCCGCCTGCCAAGCGTGGCGATTATGGCAAACCCCCCTTTAGGGGAAGCCTATGTCCAGCAGTGGACGTTCGGCTGAAATGATGATGATGGTGAATGTGTTTCATCTAGAAGCGACATGAGTGTAAGGGGATAGCTCATGGTCTTGGTAAAAAGATTGACCATTTAACAAGGTTCTAAAAAACCGCCCAGAGTGCACTGGGCGTCTTGTTTCCTTCTTCTTTCTTTTCTTTTTAAATAAACGTTGCCCCACACTAGGAATTTCTCCTGTATCGTGGGTGCGTTTACAAACATTTAAACTCACATACACAAACAGCCAGACCCGGTACAAATATCTGTAGGTCATACAAATATTTGTTCCGTGCGGGAATCGAACCCGCGACACGCAACGCAGCAGTCAATCGCTTAACCACTGCGCCAACCGTGCCGTCTTGCATTCACGAGCACTACTTTGGGATGCAAGACGTAGTCGCCAGCTCCAGATATAACCCAGTACAGGCGCCTGTCTTATTTGTGATATTTTTCTTATTTAGCTGTAACCGGGAGCTTTTCTTTTTTTGGTATAGCCTGTGCTGCCCTACTGCTGGGCAAAGTCCTTCCAGCATAGCTATTCAAATCGTTCGATACGCTTCCGAGCCGAATCGATCATAAATCAAAGTTATCAAAGGAGTCCTCTAAAGGCTGTTCACAAATACAAAACACTTACCGCCTTATTACAAAACAAGATTTATATTTGACATGGCTTAAACCATGGACCCAGTTTTTGTAATAAGAACGTAACAGTGATTGAAATACCGTTCTTTTTACAAAACTGAAAACTTAGTTCGGTACTAAGTTGTCAGTTTTGTGTTTAGGAACTTTACCATAGTCGGAATAAAGTTCGAAATTCAATAATGGCTCCATGTTTTAAACCTGGGTCTGAAGATAAACCTTGTTTTGTAATAAGGGGGTTTCTGTCTTATTACAAAACAAGATTTATATTTTGACATGGCTTAAACCATGGAGCCAGTTTTTGCAATAAGAACGTAACAGTGATTGAAATACCGTTCTTTATACAAAACTGAAAACTTAGTTCGGTACTAAGTTGTCAGTTTTGTGTTTAGGAACTTTACCTTAGTCGGAATAAAGTTCGAAATTCAATAATGGCTCCATGTTTTAAACCTGGGACTGAAAATAAACCTTGTTTTGTAATAAGGAGGTTTAGTTTTGTCAGTTTTAAATCAAATAGACGAACGCCTTTCTTCTGACAGCTATTAGCTGTCGGGGGGCAAGGTAAATCAATTATTGAAAATATGTAATTTTCGATACGACAACTTGTCGAATGGTTGTGAATTGCTATGCAGGAACTTTTTCCCACACCACCTCGTGCCAACCCTCGCAGTACGTATCCAGGTCATCTCGCCACCTATTTCTGGGGAGTTTATTTTGCGGTAGATACTAACATAAGTTGGGCAGTGTGAGCAGTTTGTGGTCCTTGGGCAAAGGCTCCGGTGTGGTGACATCGAGGCCGGCTGCGTAGATCTGCTTGTTCTTAAGCGCATCGTACAAAGCATCTTGGTCGACTAAGTCTGCAAAATGATAAATAATCCAGTTATTTAGGTACAGATTTATATCAACTTTCGTCATTAGATTATTCGTAATTGCAAACCTTCGGCGCTGCGTTATTCGGCGTAGCATATATCGATGACACGTAGCGGACTCCAACATAATTACGACCTTAGACTAAATAATTTTACTGTCTATTATAGATCGCCATCGACATTATAAGAAGTGCAATTTGTCGAAATCGTAAGAATGTTTGAAGTTCGTGGGCTTGAAATCTTAGATATTATCTAGCTGCAAGACGTTGTGACGTTGAGTACGCAGTCGCCACTCCAGTTCTCGGCCCCATCGGCTATCCATTACTCAGCGAGAAAAGTTTTCCCGCCCACTGCCACTTTGGCCAATACAGCCTGGAAAAATGTTACTGGCTGTAAGCTGTAATAGACAGAACTCCTCTCACCTCCACGTCCAACATTGATGACGATAGCGTTTTTCTTCATCTTCCCGAGAGTGTCCTTGTTGATCAAGTGTTTGGTCTCGTTGGTCAGTGGCACCGCTAGCACTATGAAGTCGCTTTGGGCTAGCAGTTGGTCTTGAGTTACAAACTCTGCTCCCAAGGCTTTGGCTGGAAAGAACAGGAATTGGTTTTTCTCAAAAAATATTATAGAAAATTTACTAGACGTTATTAAGTACCTACTGGTGAATTCTAGCCATATTTTCTGGACTTCAAACAAACAGGAATAACCATACACATTTTTAAATTTTCAACAATTTATAAATTCTTTAAAAAAAATAAAAATACAAACTTAAAGTAGGTAAGTATATTAATATCACATCCTCCGCGTATACAAACACGCGTTTTGTTTTTTTGTAACTGAAAGACCTTTGCAGAGATTGTCCTTGATGAGAATTTGTATTTGACGGTTTAGGTAGTGCGTAGTTATACTTACTAAGTACCTAAGTATAAAATTAAGACTCAACATTTACGATCGTTATAAATAGCTATGTTTAAGGTAGGATCATCATTTCAGCCGAAAGACGTCCACTGCTGGAAATAGGCCTCCCCAAAAGGGGGGATTTGCCATAATCGCCACGCTTGGCAGGCGGGTTGGCGATCGCAGTATGGTGTTAAAATCCATAGAGAACGCTGCTGCCCATTCTCTAGTAAGTACCTTAGTCGCTTTACGACACCCACGGGAAGAAATAGGGTAATGCTATTCTTTACGTCCGGCACCACACGGAGGTAGGATATTCGTATCTTATTATTTACATCGTAACTGTCTTGTCGTACCTACCTATAATACTCCATTTGAAATAACATTAGACATTTAAATAAACCTTTTTTACAGTCCGCTCAACCGATTTTGACTTCTAATGCGTTGGTGGCATGACAAATGGTATCTGTAATAAACAGTTGGTATTGTAACCACGTTTTTGCTTTGAATGCCATCCATTATGTCTACGGAATAGAAGTCAAAATAGGTTGAACGGACTGTAAACAAGTTTATTTAAATGTCTAATCTTATTTCAAATGGAGTATAGTTATTTGCATCTTTTTATTATCTATTTTCTAAGTCCTTTTGTAAGATCCTGTCACTTTGAAAAGAAACAACATTTTGTACCATTTCGAAGGATGTCCATTTTCACAAGGAAACTTTAAAATATGTGGTATACCTTCAGGCTTCTCCCTGTGGCCAGAGTACACGAACTTGTCGACTTCAAACCCTGCGAGACGCTTTACCACGGCCTGTCCGATCCCTCCTAAGCCAATGATGCCAACGGTACTGCCACGGACGTCCTTACCGAGGACCTTGTCGAAACCGATCTCCCATTCGCCTCTGTAATTAAAAAAACGTGATTGTGACACATTAACATCAGTAGACGAAGTAAAACATTAGGCAGAGGTGAGGTATAATACTTAGGTACCGACTACCGACGACGGTCGCGTTACGAAACGTTAATTATATTTTTGACTTTGCCATTAGCATCGTATAATACGACTAGGTTCTAAGTGTTGTTTTATAAGCTTTTCGTAAGTCGAACGTATACCCACATGTCTGCTAAGTTATACTATTTAAAAGAGGTAAGTACCGGGTGAGCCAAATCCAGACTACGGGATGCTACTAATAACTTCGTTATAGAAAGTTCAATAACATTTTACCCAACTCTGAGATCGAATTTAACACTCTGTAACCTACGAGTCGAATGTAAGACAAAATGTTCACCAACCGCTAAGAATCACACGAGCGACTCCATCGTTATCGTTTAGCTATAACAGATGTTATCACGATTCAATCAACATTGAGATTACTAACACAGCATAATCTTAGGCTACAAATTCATAGTGGAATGTATGTAGCGTGGCGATAGAAGCAGTTGCATGCTCCGCATCTCTGAACTAGACTAGAGTCATTACTTCCATGATTGCACGGTTCCCCTATCTCTTCATCACAAGGTTCTGTAACCGAAACTATGTTGGCAATATTACTTACTTGTGAACCTGCTCCAGGTTTTCAGTGAACCGCCTGGCAGCTCCCAGCATGAGAGCTACGGCAATTTCAGCCACAGCTGGAGCCAAGACATTAGGTGTGTTTGAAAGCTTGATGCCCCTTGCTCTGAGCTCGTCCAAGTTGCAGTGGTTGTAGCCAGCTGATACTGTCGCCACCAGCTTCAGTTGGGGACCTGGAACATAATCATATGATGCCTGTATTTCCCAAACAGGTTGTTAGGTCTCATGTTATAGAGGGCAAGCCTAAAGCCACCGGTCACTAATCTAACTTACGGAAAAATCAACTAAAACTGCTTTACCTGAATTTATACCTTTCGTAATCAAAGGGACATTTCCAACTGAAAATGTTCCAACGACAATTGGAGTAAACGCTAGTGTTTCAATTCTTGTTCCTTCGTGGGTTTCAACGTCAAAGATTCGATCCGCTTCTTATTATCGGAGATGAGAAAAAAATTATACATAAAAGTGTGCATCGAATGTCTAGATAACGGCCACAAATAAGATGAAATACTTTGTTGGAAAAATAGATAGCACGCAAAAGATACGGATAAAGAAATAATATTTCATGATCCGTTTAGTGCCGGACGTAAAGAATAGCACCACCCCATTTCTTCCCGTGGGTGTCGAAAAAGGCGACTAAGGGACTTACTAGAGAATGGGCAGCAACGTTATCTATGCATTTTAACACCATACTGCGATCGCCAACCCCCCCCTGCCAAGTGTGGCAATTATGGCAAACCCGATTTAGGGGAGGCCTATGTCCAGCAGTGGACGTCTTTCGGCTGAAATGATGATGAAACGAAACTAGGTGCTTCATAGGCCTCGAAAGTAGGTTTATACTCCATTTGAAATAAGATTAGACATTTAAATAAACCTTTTTTACAGTCCGTTTAACCGATTTTGACTTCTATTGCGTTGGTGGCATGACAAATGGCAGCTGTAATAAACAGTTGGTAATGTAACTACGTTTTTGCTTTTAATGCCATCCTCATGTCTATACGGAATAGAACTCAAAATTGGTTGAACGGACTGTAAACAAGTTTATTTAAATGTCTAATCTTATTTCAATTGGAGTATAGGTACGTTCAACCAGTCAGGATTGTCTGACTCGTTGAACGGTTCATACGCCCGCTTTTTCTGGAAAGAGTTAATATTAAGGAGAACGTCTAATTACCAGCCTTATCCAACAGTTCCTTGGAGATAGGTAGGTTGGAGCTCCACACGAGGGCTGAACATCCTGGGATGAGCTTCAAGAGGTCCTCTTTAGTCAGAGTCCGGCCTTCCTCGCCGAAGTTCAGGTACTTCGTTTGGAGGACTGTGAAACTGATAACATAATTAGTTTTAAATACACGAATAGTGCATACCATATATTTGTATGGTATGTACATTGTATATACCTACAATGCAGCTACATGATACAAGACCTAGATTCGCGACTACTTATATCAGATGTATGCAATGATGGAGTTTATTGCCTGTTCTTCTCCATAGAGATCTACGTTTTGGAATGGGTAAATAGCTTCAACTTTCTGACTAACTGACCGACTCTTTGACAGTTCAAAAGTGCCTGTAATAGGTATAATTGAAATAAATGTTTTGAGTTTGAGTTTGATGTAGGTATTTACCTTTAGATGCGTTACCTGCGCTCAATAATGGCAAAGTAAATGCCAGGAAATTGCCTGACATTTACAATAATTATTATTATTATTACGAACGCGCCAATGTACGACGACGTAACTGATTATGTATGTTCATCTCTTTCTAACAACAGATATCGATAAAGGTGATTCCTTTTCTTCACGCGCTGTATTATTGTATGCAAGTATGTAGCTACATTCATGGCTTACGCTGTTTTTGAGTGCACTAATGTTCGTGTATGACGCGTCTATTTATAATACTTCATTGGATGTATGTACAGAATTATAATCATTACTAGAATCATTAATAAATCTTAGTTCCATTCGTTCCATTGAATTACTTTTTTAAGAAATCATGACATTGGGGAACAAATCTAATTTAGAGAGATGTAGGTATTGATGATTCTAATGATTATAATTCTGTAATAAATACTTAATTAGTATAGTCGCGAATCATATTTTAATTTTGATCAAGATACAACCTGACACTGACATGAAAATAGCATAAAACCGGCCAAGTGCGAGTCGGACTCGCGCACGAAGGGTTCCGTACCATTATCTACTTATATAAAAACGGCAAAAAAATCATGTCTGTTGTATGGGAGCCCCCTTAAATATTTATTTTATTCCGTTTTTTAGTACCTATTTGTTGTTATAGCGGCAACAGAAATACATCATCTGTGAAAATTTCAACAATAAAACATTTGATTTGCATACAAAAAATATTAATTGTTTAATTTATCTTAAAAATAAGAAGCAATTTTGCATTTAATTAAGAGCTGTATTTGCTATTTTAGGAGGATTTATTCAGTCTAACTACCACGGTTCATGAGATACAGCCTGGTAACAGACGGACAGACAGACGGACGGACAGCGGAGTCTTAGTAATAGGGTCCCGTTTTACCCTTTGGGTACGGAACCCTAAAAAAGTGAGAAATTGAATTTTGCGGGCTACAGTTGTGGATTCACCATAATTGTTAGTACTTTTTAGGATTCCGTAGTCAACAAGGAACCCTTCTTTCGTCATGTCCGTCTGTCTGTCCGCGGCTTATACTTAATACTCTTAGTACTAGAAAACTGTAATTTGACATGGGTATACAATATTAAACAAGCCGACAAAGTGGTAAAAAAAATCTTGATATATTTTTGGATGATTATAATTTTTTCTCGTGTATCCCATGGCGGGGGTATCGTTGGATAGGCCGTTCAAAAATATGGCGGGTCTGTTAAATAAAACCATTTTTCGATCCAGGGATCCGTTTGCGTATTATTAAGCTTTAAACTGCAAATTTTTGGTCAAGGGCCCCCCCTGCCAACTAAATAGTGGTTTTTGGTTATGTGAAAAAATTCACATATAAAACGAAATTAAAAGGAAAACTATCACACGTAAGTATGCTTTACAAGATATCGAGTAATAGTCGACCAACTTACATAATTTGCAGTTTGATAAGTTGATCGACTATTACATACTTGCTACGGGAGAACATGTTCTTCAACTACAATGTTAAGTTTCTTCTGATAAATACATCCGGACTACGGAACCCTTCATTGTGCGTGGTCCGCAACGTACTTGGCTGGTTTTATTTATGTAGATGCGAGTGAATAACTTGGAATGGCCTTGTACAAAACACATTAATAGGTCATTACCATTGCTAGTCTACAGCGAGCTATTTTTTGAGCGACCATTGCAAGTAAGAAGGCATTTATCTGGCTTCAGTAAACCATTTTATTTAACTGTGTAACTACACTCAACGTTAAATTACGATACATTGTTCTGTTTAAAACATAACTAAACTACTTGATAAGGACGTATTCAGTCATATTCTGCTGATATTTTTTTTTGTAATTAATCAAGCGGGTCAATAGGTATATTATGATTATGTATGTATTATGTAAATATGAAATAACAACCATTTAATATTAAAATAATACTCACTGTTCCTCCAAAACTTTAAGTCCACTGGCCGGGAAATCGTTGGAAGACACTAAAACCTTAAGATTTTTCGTCATTGTACTATGGGCAACGCAACTTGCCGGTAACGCGACACCAACTAACAACACCACAGATATATAATAATGTACAATCATTATATAAATAACTGCTTCTAAGATATCGTATCTCGAAATCAAAAGATAAAATACAAAATACGTATTGCTATGGAGCGTGCCGGAGAGGTTGTGTCTCATTTATATATTAGTCTATGGGTTGTGTAACCGGCTGTATAGAATCAAGGTCTTGGCTCCAGAAAAAAATACCGGCCAAGTGCGCGTCAGACCACGCACAATGAAGGGTTCCGTATTGTTGGAATGATGAATTTATCCCAAAAACAAACTTAACATTGTAGTTGACAAAAAAACATGTTGTCTTCATATGAAAAACATGTTCTCCCATACATTGATAGATGCCACGGTCAATTTTCCAACTGGAAATGTAAGTTGGTAATTGCAATATTTTTTTTAAGTTATAAAACTACTAATTATCGTTTTTCGGACTTTTTCCGAGTTTTTACTTTACTTGTGCTGTAAGACCTTGCTTCTTACCACATTTCATGATTCTCGGTCAACGGGAAGTACTCCTCCCCAATAGGTTTTGAATTATTTGCGAATATCAAAATAATTATGTCGCATTATAAATCGCCGTATTTTTTTATTGCGTTGACTTTATGACTGACGCCATAACAAATATGTTTCAGTATTGGTATGGCCACCAAACTAACCATGTTAGATGGGCCAACGAGTTGTCTGAGGAGTACAGGTTGGAATGCGGGGTGAGACAGGGCGGATTGACCTCGCCAGCGCTTTTCAACCTGTATGTCAACCAGCTGGTTGTCGAGCTCAGTAGCACGCGTGTTGGCTGTTCTATTGACGGTCTGACTGTAAATAGTATTAGTTATGCGGTCGACATGGTGCTGCTGAGTCCGTCAGTTAGCGCTCTCAGGAAGTGGTTGGCGGTCTGCGAGACTTATACTGAAGCGCATGGGCTTATGTATAACGTGCAGAAAAGCAAACTACTTGTGTTTAGGGTAAAGCGTAAAAAACCAGCACATATCCCACCGGTTATGTTAAAAGGTGTGGCTCTTGAAAGGGTGTCAGATTTTAAGTACTTAGGGCACATAGTTACTGAGGACTTGAAAGATGACGCCGACATGGAAAGAGAACGGAGGGCGTTGGCTGTCCGATGCAATATGTTGGCCCGCAGGTTTGCTCGTTGTACACCAGAAGCAAAAATAACTCTATTTAAGGCGTTGCCAATCCTTGTACACGTGCACTCTGTGGGTTCGATATACGCAAAGGGCATATAACGCCCTCAGAGTTCAATATAATAATGCCTTCAGAATGTTGTTGGGGCTTCCACGTTACTGCAGTGCGTCAGGGATGTTTGCCGAAGCACATACTGATGGTTTCAGTACCATCCTGCGAAAAAGGATTGCGTCCATGATGCACAGAGTGCGTGGGAGCGTCAACGACATTCTGAAGGTCATCAGTGATAAGCCGTGTTGCACCATTATGGCGCATTGGGTGCATGTACATGTGCATGTACCCGGTGTGTCAAGTGAGTGCAACAGGTATTGGAATAAAAAAATTGAGTTGTATTTGTTACTAACATAGCATAAGTTTTGTGTATTACTAACATTATATGGATCAAGGTCCGAATTAAAGTATTTTTATTTTTTTTTATTTTTTAAAAGCTTAGGTTTTTTAGAGCTCTAAGGGACCGTAGACCTACGTATTTTAAATTAATTTCAACTTGATTCCTCCACTCGTTCGTGAGAAAAAGGGTCTGACTGACAGACAGACGAACAACGAAGTGATCCTATAAGGGTTCCGTTCTCCTTTTGAGGTACCTACGGAACGTTAAAAATGGAGCGGTTAGTCTACGATTGGCGGAAACATGGTCACTTGTGTTTACTGTTTCGCGATTGATAAACCCAGTGTAACATAACTATATTTTGTTTATACTTAGGTACTTAATTGTATTTCAATTCCATCATTAATTTATAATACAGTACCTACTTTGATAGGCACGCATTTGTAACATGTTAGCAAGATTATTTTAAACATAATTAGCAAGTTGTTTAACTGAACTTTTTGGCTGGATTTCAGGTGTCCTCACTCTTTAACCATTATAAAAGCTTGTTTTGAATTAGGTAAGTACCTAAGTTAGTTTCTAATATTTTATTTGCACTATCAAAGGAAACATTAAGTACCTACTTAGGTACCTACTTATTTTTTTATATATTTAGCAAGTTCTGCTTAGGTCCCTGCAAAGAATAAAGGTACTTACTAGGTACTCTTTCTACCGCGTCCCTGTCTCTGCTAGCAGACTTGCAGTCGAGTTGAGTGCACAGTTGAGTGAGTGAGTGAGTGAAGATAACAATCCAATGTTTTGAAGTTGTCAATAAGTATTAATATTATTAATACTTATTGACAACTTCAAAACATTGGTGACAAAACCACAGATCACCAATCTAGGTAGGTAGGTGAAAAAAAAAGGTAGGTAGACACACCGGTACACCTGTCTGTCTGACAATTCCGACAATTCTGTGATGTCAAAGTAAAAGGGCATAATTCAATAGACACAACTTTTCACCAGGGGCGAATAAAGAAAACGCTCTTTGGTTTCAAAAGATATTAATCAAGAATATAAAGGTTCATACGACTTTGTTAAGTATTATTTTCATCTAACAATATACCTATTGCCTCTTGTTTATCGTAATTTGAAAACATATTTTTATTTATCATTCATTAAAATAATTGACATACAGTCTCGTTTTTCCATACCAAGAAAAATAGGTAAGTATTTACTTAAATTCAAATTATTGACTCGTTTAAAGGCAATATTTATTTAACTTTCTAGTTTTGTTTATTATTCATAGGTTTTTTTATAGAATTTGGAAATATTTTTTATTTTAAATTAATATAGGTATTAATTGGCACAGTTTAATAGGGCTTGCTAACAAATAAAAACAATACTAGAAACTTAAACCTAATTCGGCAGCAGATGCTAATAATTGACACATTTGTAATTGATTTACTTTTAAGCATAAGTATAAGAGCTAAGACAAAATTGTGTACCATGTTTACTCTTCTTGGTCTAATAAAATATTTAAAATATTAAATTAAATAAAGCGTCTCTGTGCTAAGCCGGGGACAGACGAACGGACGGTCAGACAGACGGACGGATATAGCGAAACTATAAGGGTTCCTTGTTGACTACGGAACCCTAAAAAAGACAAATTAAAAGTGTATTCTTTGTAGAATACTTTAATACTAGTATTACCTAGTAATACAACACAACACACAGGTGTTGGGTAATTCCCTAACAAGCAAAACAAGGAAAAATATTAATAATCGTCATATTTAGGGTTGCCAACTCTATTCACAATTCAATCCACAATTCAATTCACAATTCTTTATTGCATTCCTTAATGTTAGTAAAACAGGTGGTAGGCATAAAATTAAAGACACAATATTATGGACCCTGTCGGGCACAGCATAGTAGGAGAGAGAAGGAAGAGCGCTTATTTGTGTTTATATTATTCAGGTACTTATTCAAGTAATTGTATTTTTTATTTTTATATTTTCTACTATAAATGATGTTTAAAAATTAACCCGACAAACTTTAGACCATCGAACTGAATAACTTTTATTAAAGGGTTAATTTTTAAACACCTTGTATAATACTAGCTTTCGCCCGCGGCTTCGCCCGCGTGGATGTCGAATAAAACTGCTTCTCTATCAGCAGCATGCCCACAAAACATTATACAATATCTATTAAGGTAAAAAGGAGATATTTTTGTTACAATTTCGGAGAACTCAAATTGCAAATCGAGTTTAGTCAGAAACGATAAAATACAAAAAAAGTAAAAAGAGTTAATTTAAAAATATCCGTACCTCAAAAGGAAAAAACGAAACCCTTATAGGATCACTTCGTTGTCCGTCTGTCTGTCTGTCAGTCTGTCTGTCTGTCAGTCTGTTAAGACCCTTTTTCTCAGGAACGCGTAGAAGTATCAACTTGAAATTAATATCGAATACGTAGGTCTACGGCCCCATGAAGCTCTAAAAAAATCAAGCTTCTAAGTCACCGCAATAAAAAAATACGGCAATTTATGCAACATATTTGGATATTTGGAAATAAATCAAAACCTAGGATACTTTTCCCGTTGACCTAAAATCATGAAATTTGGTAAGAACCAAGTCCAAAATCGTTAAATTGAAGTTTTATGACATAAAAAAAAATTGCGAGTAAGTATCTATTTTTATTATAAATAAAGCAAAACCTAGGATACTACCCTTTGACCTAAAATCATGAAATTTAGCAAGCAGCAAGGTCTCACAGCACAAGTAAAGGAAAAAGTCCGAAAATTGTTCCGTTTTTTCCTTTTGATGTACGGAACCCTAAAAATGAACAGAAATAATAAGATAATGGCATAAGCTCGTAATGAAAGTCCTGAACTAAGTGTTTTATTACAGCTTTTATCTAGTATTTATTAGCCTTTAAAATTATTATTACGTTGAATAACGACTGATATTTCGTTCGATATTTGTGTTTAGCTGTTATTTCTACAAACTAGCACAAATACAAGTGACATAGATCCTGTTATTGAAGAGTTCAACGATGCTTAAGTTTCTAGTATTTTTGTATTTGTTAGCAAGCCCTATTAAACTGTGCCAATTAATATATTAATTTAAAATAAATAATGTTTCTAAATTCTATAAAAAAACCTATTAAAATAATAAACAAAACAAGAAAATTAAATAAATATTGCTTAGAAATGAGTCAATAATTTGAATATAATAAGTACCAATTTTTCTTGGTATGGAAAAACGAGACATGTCAAAATAAAAATATGTTTTCAAATTACGAGAAACAAGAGGCAATATTGTTATATGAAAATAATACTTAACAAAGTCGTATGAACGACTCTTAAGTTAGAACCAGCTACTACAGGGCCACTAGGTTGGTACTGAACCAAATACCTCATTCATCATTTCAGCCGAAAGACGTCCACTGCTGGACATAGGCCTCCCCCAAAGAGGGGGGTTACCAATAATCGCCACGCTTGGCAGGCGGGTTGGCGATCGCAGTATGGTATTAAAACGCATAGAGAACGTTGCTGCCCATTCTCTAATGAGTAAGACTTCCCTTAGTCGCCTTTTACGACACCCACGGGAAGAAATAGGATGGTGCTATTCTTTACGTCCGGCACCACACGGTACCAAATACTTACCTACACAAAAGAAAATAATTCTAATACTTAGTGGGTTTATTGTTTACTTTAATACAATAAATAACATTTAAATATAACATTTTAGTTAAATGCGATGCCGCTGCATCCAGTCTATTATACAGTTTCTTTTCTCGGCCTGTCAGACTGAGTGTAGATATGTAGGTATTTGACTTCCTAGACTTAAGTAGATATAATATCCAGTATATCAACAAGGAAACAGCATGGGCTTGCCTTCTAGGGCCAACAACACGTTCTGAGCTGATATTGTCGCCATCTTGTTCCTAGTGTCAACTGTTGCACTGCCCACATGAGGGAGAATATCTGAAAAGAAACAGTTATTGAGAACGTGAAATTATCTAATCTTCTTGCATTCAAATACTCGCTTCCACGGGTTACCTTAAAGTATATAAGTCTGGAGCATCCTAGCTAATCAATCCTATTACGGCCATCTTGATGACTGACAAATATTTTTACGACGGTATGAGCTTATTGATCTTTGCCGATGTCAGTGCATCGTGAGAGTCGAAGAAATTCTATTTAAATTTAGGGTCGAAGGGAGCTTGCAGAACGTTTATAATTAAAAACTATGCAAGGCATGTGCTGTTCGAAATAAGGTACTTTGGCAGGTAGGTAGGTACCTTCTATAAATAGTTGGACTAAATTATCTAGTAGGTAATAGTCCACAATATATATTTCCAGGTCGAAGGTTTATTGTACGAACAAAGCAACATTCAATTGCTACTTTTGTGGTGAAAGATAATGAGTTTTTGTCCAGCAGTGAGGACGTTGTAGGCTTAATATACTGTAGATCTGTAGACCATTTTCTATTTTGTTAAGTACCTGGTACTTTTGACGGGCCTACGCTGTCCTCTCATACTTTGAAAATATTGTAAAAGCCAAATTTTTTTTTTAAAAGAGTAAACGTGGAGTTTCTTGCCAGCTCTTCTCCATAGGAAACGATCAATTGGAACCGTGCACCTAGCTCCTGACGTTTCATAAGTGCCCATGTAGGCTTATGTGAAATAAAAATATTTTTGATTTTGATTTTGATTTTGAATGAGTTTTTGCCCAGCTACCACGAGGCTAATGCTTTGTATTCTCCCGATCCGCATACACATTCTTAATTAAGGCTATGATGCTGAATGTCCCAAGACATATAATTTTGGTCTTGTTCTCACATAACTCTTTCTGGAAGAGTTTCCCTCAACACCTGAAAACTTACAGCAGTTGGGCAGCGAGACGAGCGGATGGTCTCCGCTCATGGGCTCCGGAGTCACCACATCCAGACCTGCTGCGAAGATCTGCTTCTCTACCAGTGCGGTGTACAGGGCGTCTTGGTCTATTATCTCTGAAAACAGTAAAAAAAAACATGAATTCAGGAAAAAGCACTACTGCTGATGACATGGATGGGTTTTTGATAGCGTCAGTAAAAGGGTAATTAAGTTTTTGCTTAGGAAATTCTCAGTAGAACCCTGGGGTCTGGATTTGTACCTACTAACCGATTAATGGCATATGGGTGTAATTATCAGATGGGCATGCACATTTCGTTGACACAGCAATCATGAATGATCCGGAGCATGGTCATGCAACTAAGTATTTCTTAATTGTACTGGTCTACTTTCCTGTGTTAGGATAGCATTATAGAGGAAAGTAGACTGATACAACTAGGAATTAAGCCATCGATGAACATACTCTCGAACATAGGTTCCAGAGTATGTTTAGCGATGGTCTTCCTGATAATAATTATGTGAAGAGAGATAAAACAAAGTATTTTCTTATCAAAGCACTGCTTATTTGCTTACCTCCTCTTGCAATGTTGATTACTACAGCTGTTTTCTTCATCGTCTTCAGAGAGTCCGCGTTGATCAGATGTTTGGTGTCTTTCGTTAGGGGACACGCGAGGATCACGAAGTCACTCTCTTTCAGCAGCTGAGCGACTGGCACTCGTTCTGCTCCGAGCTCCTTTGCTGTTAGAGAAAGACAAACATTATTTGAAGTCACCATATCGTTGTACCTTCGTCATCACCATCGTCTGCCTCACCTTCTCTCAACTGTGTTGGAGTTGGCTTCCAGTCTAACCAGATGCAGCTCAAAACCAGTATTTTACATGGACCGACTGCCTATGTGACCTCCACAACCTAGTTACTGGGTAACACGATTCTCCTTGGTGTTATCTATGTAGATGTGTCCGTGGAGTTTCTTGCCCGTTCTTCTCCATAGGAACCTACTATTTGGAATGGGCAACTAGCTTCTTATTTGTAACTGACCGACTTCTTGACAATTCAAAAGTGCCTGTCAATCGTTTAATTAAAATAAATGCTTTGAGTTTGAGTTTGATGTGAACTTGTGAGTTTTCCCGTGGTTGCATTTACGGACAGAAATCCTTAAATGAACTAACATCCAGGCCCGAAACTACCAACCTACTACATTTCGGTTTAACGGTTAAAAAAAGTTAAGGTATCGTCGCTATGGTGGTTGTATCAATCGCAATTTGCTTACTCTTAGTGGTTAGTGGTTACATTATGTCCATTTTTGAATAGGCCTTTGGTTGACAATAGTTTCAATCAGAGCATACGATGTTCGTCAGCCTAGTTTGCACTCCTTTAGCAATAACCGTTAATCGGCGCTTCTAGATTTACACATACTAGTTTCTCATTTTCCGTAAGTTTTAATTTTTTCAGCATGACATGAAAAATGGTTTTGCCAGTCCTTGCGTAATATTTGTACCAATCGATCGTTATCATTTTCATAATGCTTGATAACAGTGCAGATAGAAGCGATACAACTATATGTTGCTATTTAAGTTTAGTAATTTATTATTGTATGGATGAGGGTTGCCAGTTTGCAACATCTCACCTCTCGCCTCACTAGGTACATTCCAATCGATCTCGCGAAAAACCCGCAAACCAGACGTAGAAAATCCAGGAGCATTCTTTGTAACTAGTCTGTCTGGGTTCATATTTGGGCCAGTCTGTCAAAGCCAAAGTCAAAGATTTATTTGCTTATAAATATGGTGAAGAGAAAGAAGAACGTGGGTGAGCGTGGGTGTGTGAAGAGTTCTATTGTCCAAATGGTGCAAAAATGAGACAATTGGGTGATAGATAATTAATTAATCAAATTGTTTAGACGGCATCGTGCGTCATTCCGTAAACGTAAGATAAGTTTGACAGTACCGAATCTGCAAAAAAGTTGAGTTAGATATCGTAACGAGATAGATAACACTTTAGGTTACAACCTAATTTGTGCGTACATATTCAGCTCATTAGTCAAATCTTTGATGTATTTCGCATGCAATGAAAATTACATAATTTGATTGCCTACGTAGGTAGTCCAAATATGTAATTTATTTTTACTGGTAAGGTACTTATTATGCTCTTTTTCTGACTGCCATCCATCCTAATCGATTCTATGCACTCCTTGAGGTTTGTCTGTCCGTCCGCTGTATAGGAACCGGGCGACGTCGAACCCCCTCAGTCTGCGGAGCACGGCCTGCCCAATGCCGCCTAAGCCCACGATGCCCACTGTGCTGCCTGCGATGTCCTGGCCTACCATCCATTGAACGCCGTACTTCCACTCGCCTCTGGAATACCAAGAGGTTTTTTTTTCATTTGCCTAAGATGAAAACTCAGTGAAAAGCGAGTTTGATTTTGGAGCTCTTTAGAGAGCGAATGAGCTGGAAGGTTCTGCACCGACATTAAGCGCATTTAGAAGAAAATGAAGAAGTTATACACAGGCGTCGCCGTTGGCAGCCCTAAGATAAGGTAACATAATATGTTAATTGAGACTCACGCTTCTAATTCCCGGACTCCTTCCTTGAACCTCCTTGCAGCTGCGATCACAAGTCCCACAGTGATGTCTGCGACGGTATCGTTCTGTAAAGTCCATTTCACGAAAGAAGTCCCGCGGAATTAAGTGGAACTAATTATTATTATACAAGTTAGCAATGCCTGCAGCGCCACGTCGCGCCTCGTCTGCGGGACTTCTTTCGTGAAATGGACTTTACTTGGGGCGTGCTGCCCAGGAGTATACCACGCTTCTTCACTTCTGGAATGTCGATGTGGTCGGTGCCTGAAGACATTGTCGACACTGCCTTTAGTTGAGGACCTGGGAAGAGAAAAGATGTAATAGATGAAATTTGATTGTTGAATTATTTGGCTGTCTTTCCAGCTGTGTAAAAATACTCAGCCTAGTAGGAAGAGTAACAAATAATTTTTTTTAAGCTGTGAAGATCAGCTGGATTCTGATTTAATTGGGGTGTTCTATTTTAGATCGAAGCCATTGGTTTGATTTACTTCGAACACGTTTCCTCAGTTGTATACTGCCTTGTTAAATCGTTAATTAGTCCTTAACCAAAAGAGAGACTCATTGTTTTTCTTATTATTCTATTACATTACATCGCACCTGCCAAGTCCAATATTTCCCCAGTGAGTTTGTGCTGGGTATTCCATATTATGGCGTCGTATCCACCGATACTGTCCTTAATGCCTGGCAAACTCTGTGGCTCGTGGTCCAGGTGCAATAATACTACGGTTTCAACTCTGCAAATAACATTCATATTAGTATTACCTAGGTACATAACAAATCATAGACCGTCCTGAGGAAACCGGCCATGTCCTAGAATCTGGAAGCAGTGACATTTAGAAGCAAAGTGACATCTAGGAACAAATTGACATCAATTAGAAAAGTTAAATCCACCAACCCTCACTGAGCCCGCAAAGTGGATTTTATACGACTTTCACTCACGTCGAATTTCACAGAGTCCCAGCAGTTCCTGTGTCCCAGCTCTCAATATTCAATACATAAATATTTATTGTAGGTTGGTAGGTTTACAAAGACCTGGGAGCCTAAAATGGACGCTTTGGCAGAATCATGCGTGCAATTCATACAGCCCGCAATTCATCTGTTTGACAGCTGCTATTTAACATTAGACTTCACTATATTAATTCTTAATTTGTGGACCATTTTACGAAACTCCATACACAACTGTCAAACAGATGAATTGCGGGATATGAATTGAACGCAGATCATAACATGATTCTGCGAAAGCGTCCATTTTAGGCCCCATGATCATTGTGTCCTGTCGGGTATAGCAATAAGAGAGGAAGAGGGCTTTCATTATTTTGACTAATTTACTTGTTAAAGGTACCTACTATGCATTATTTAAGTAATTATTTTATAAAACATAAGCGTATTCCGATCAACTCGAAACTCAGTAAAAAAAAAAAAAAAAAAAAAAATAAAAAAAAAATAAAGAATAACTTGTATCAGGGTTTTTCGAAAATCTACCCATAACGGGTTGAAAAAGGGTAGTCAATTTTACAAGGGAGGATTTTACTACGTGGCTTGATTAACTCGAAAATTGGTATACATAAACGATAAGTCAAATAATGGAAAAATCGCAAACCACTTTTAAAATGAACCTCTTTAGGGGTAAAAAGGGGGATACGGTTTATATTAAAATAATGTTTCCTTTGATCAATAAACTTGAAAATTGACCCGGATACTTTCATATTACCTAATAAAAAAGATCATAAACTGAAAACTTTCGAAAACAACCTTATATAGGGGGTGGAGGGGTGTTGAATTATGTGTGAGAAAATAATTGCAAGGAAAGAGTTTTATGTGATTTTGATTTGTTCAAAAATATCATTGGCTGTTTCTGGTTATCTTTTTTGCATTTCTGAGTGACTTCGCCTTTCTTTGACAATGGATGTTTACCTGGGCTACCTAGAACTCACATCTCGGACCACTCTGATTTTGCCTGGTTTCCAATGGAGATCCAAACGTTCTATAACATAGTAAATTCATCATTTGGGATACAGTCGTTAGAGTTAAGTAAAATTCAATCTCCTGGAAGACAGTGGCGCGATCGAGAGGTTTGAAATAATTTTTTGGAGTCATCAGATTTTAGAAGGTCTCTCCTCCCTCACAAAGTTGTACGACGAACAAAAATATACAGGGCTTAAAAACACTATTTATAGGTTCATATTACATTTTGTTTTATATGTGTTCATTTCTGGGCCAAGCTTTTATGGACCCAATATCCATCTCCTTTAGTATACTGTAAATAACTCTTTAGTTACTCACTTGTTTTCCAATAACTTCAATCCGGCGACAGGGAAACTTTTGTTAACAATAAGAGCTCGGCCTAGCGACATCTTACGGCTATTTACAACTAATGCAAAATATCACACGAAAATATATTATAATACTACGAGTAGCGTGCTAGTACAGAACATAATATACCCTGTAGGTAAGTACGAGTGCTGCTGACACTAAACAAACAAGCAAGCATTATGTTTCACTGTTACGTTACCTTGACGAAATTAAAGCGCCCTCTGGTGCCGAGTATTAAAAATTTTAAGGCATAATAATCTTATATTTGATCTCATAGATGGCAATAGTTTTTCTATTTTCCAGGTGGTCCAGTGCGTTTGTAAAGACGTTAGAATACTTTTAGCTCATAATCTTGTATTAAAAAACGTGTAATAGTTTTTTATTTGGGCATAAGGAAGTAGTTCTTCTAGGATACGAAACCGCGTCCACTGGCTAGTACAGCCAACAAAAAAGTAGGTACAAAAAAAACAAATATTACAAATATTAGGTTTATTTACAAGCAAAAATATTTTTATCTTTCCACTAAGTACAAATGTTAGGGTGAGGTAAACACTGTTTATATGAGTTATTTACTACAAAATTAAACAAATAAGTACCCTGACATTATTGCTTTTAGTAGGTACCTAAAATGCCTGTAGGTATATCTCTCTTCCTGCCAGGGTTGCGAGTTTGTCCGAAAGGGATATCGTGGCCCTGGCACACAGGCAAATGAAGGAATACGGGTGGGTTTTAGTCAGTAAAAGTCTGACACGCCCTCAGCTCCGCCCAGACCGGGAGAAGCTATTTGATAATTTCCCTTACAAAAAAAAAAGGTATATCTCTCTTTTAGTAGACCTACCTAAAATGCCTGTAGGTATATCTCTCTTTTTCTGAATGTACTTAAGTGCTACATTGCCTACAATAATAAAAAAGCTGTCTGTTTCATATACCTAGCTGTATGTACAAATATTCCGAATACGGGGTATTCCACTAATCCCCAATGAAATTTCCTTTCAAGGGGGATTTGTGAACTTTTCTTCCACAAATCCCCATTAAGATAAGATAAGATAATAATCTTTATTGACATAAGATAAGCATACATTTTTGTGAATTCCCTAACTCCTGCGCTAGTATACACTGTATGACAGGAGCTAATGTCAACCCCTAGTTACATTATACATGTTATTTATGGCAACCAAAGTTTACAAGCATATTAAAAGAAACAGAAATAATAAAATTAAAATTAAAAGTAATCCAACATGCACAATTTAAAAAAGGATAAAGAAAAAAAATACAAATAAAATTGTTTCTATAGATAGATGTGTTGAGTGGGCGGGCAGTATGTGCTCGCTCCTGTTAGTTGAGGTGTGTATGGGTGTGAGTGTGTAAGGGGTAAGGGAAGTGGTGTGTGTGTGTATGTGTGTGTGTGTGAGGGGTAGTATGGGTGAGGGTGGTAGTGTGTGTGTGTTGGCGAGTGTTACTCTTCATAATGACTTAATTAGGTTTTCTGTGGCATCATAGTCAAAACTTTTTAGCCAAGGCAGTATAATCTTTTTAGACTGATTTAGGTTCAATTTCCTAATTTTGATTTTTTTATTAACAATGTTATAGATGCGGGGAGCCAGTACAATAAAATGTCTTTGTGCAACTGATGTTTTATGACGAGGTACAGGGCACCATTCTACTCTTTTGGACAGTACAGGAAGAGTAGGAACGATTCTTTTGTGGTATCTATTAATTATTTCGTAAATGTACAGTTTCCTAACCGATAGCACATTAGAATAGATTAGAATAGACATTTATTTTGCAAATATGGGTAATACATAATAGGTGACAAGATACATTAAAGGTCAGCCATATTTTACCATTCGGCATGCAAACATTTACATTATTAAAGTATAACCAAAGGCAAATCCATTATAAAAGTAATTCAGCAAAAATCATTTTCCGATAAAAACTCAGTCACACTATAGTACGTCTTATCCATTAAAAATTTACTCTTGAACTGCACTGTTGTTAACTCTCTCCAACTACTTGGTAATTTATTATATATAATTGGGGCCATACAGTAGACACTTTTGCGCACCAAACTAAGTTTGACAATGACAATGACAATAGTAAATTATGCCAATTATGGCATAATTTACTATTGTCACGTCTATTTCTAAGGAATACATCAGCTAGACGTTCAAAACGACTTGGACTTTGCTTAACAAACATAGCTACTTCGAAAATATAGATACAAGGAAGAATCAGGATATTGTATTGCTTAAAATAAGGTTTGCAACTGTCTGTGGTTTTAAGGTTAAACATTGATCGGAGACATCTTTTTTGGGCCTTAAATGCTGTGTCTTTATTTGTTGAATTCGCCCAGAAAATTACACCATATCGTAATTGCGATTCAACTATACCGTGGTAAGCCATAAGAAGTGTTTTGGCATCTACTATGTAGGATAATTTATATAAAACGTATGCAGATGAACTTAATTTTTTACACAATATATCTATATGTCCTTTCCAATTTAATTTGTAGTCTATCTGTAGTCCCAAAAATTTAGTACCATTTGCTTCGTCAATATTGTAGTTTTTATAATGTATGTCAAAATTAGTTACGCCAGGCGTACGTTGTCTAAAGTGCATTATTTTTGTCTTACTTAAATTTATATTCAAATTATTTCTGTCTAGCCATTTAATTATACAGTCAATGGAGTCATTTATGTCATTTTCATAGGTAATTGCATTTTTACAGGGGATCGTTATTGTGCTATCATCAGCAAACATAGTCAAAGGTTGTTCAATGGACACAGGCATGTCATTTACATATAATATAAATAAAAAAGGGCCCAGATCCGTTCCCTGTGGTACACCGAATGCGATTTTACGTTCTCGTGATCTTGATATCTCTTCATGTTTATTAACTATATTAATGCGACTAATTTCGGTTATTTGCGTTCTGTTTTCTAAATACGACTTTATGAGTTCGAGCACGTTACCTCTAATGCCGTATGCTTCTAATTTATTTAGCAATGTATTATAATGTACATAATCAAACGCCTGAGTCATATCACAAAATATGGCACATACGGGTGATCGTTTATCCACATTTCTAATAATGGTATACAAAAAGTCATAAATTGCCATATTAATGTTTCTGTGCTGTCTAAATCCTTTTTGTTCTTCACAAAGTATATTATTTTTTTCAATGTAGTTATATAATTCTTTGTAGATGTATTTCTCAAATATCTTTGATATAACCGGAATAAGTGAAATGGGTCTGTAATATTCAATCATTTCCTTATCTTCTTTCTTAAATAATGGTTTAATTAGAGATGTTTTTAGAGCTTCTGGATATATACCCGCACAAATACTTAGGTTAATTAAGTGACTTAAATGATCGCATATCTCAGTTGACACTGACTTCAGTATCTTTGTAGCGATTCCATCAATACCTACACTGCTAGTATTTTTTAAGGACATTATAATTTTAAATATATCGTATGGTGTGCTAGGGGCCATAAACATTGATTGTTGTGCTACAGATGACATGCATGACTTTGTCTTAAATTCAGCATCTATTTTTGGATGTATTTTGTCTACGAAAAAGTCATTAAAAGCATTAGCAATATCCAAAGGTTTGTACACAACGTGTTTTTTTTGATATCCCATAACTCTAGGGTATGATTGAGGCCATATCAAAGAATCAACTGGCATATGAGTTATGTTCCAATCCTTCGTTATTTTTTTTTTTTCATTTTTCATACAAAATAATTCGGCAAAGTCACGATTATTAATGTAAAACACCCTTACGTGAAATATGACAACGTCGACAAGGTAGCTTTCCCTTCACTAGCTGCCGCCGGGAAGCCCCGATACCAACATACCTACATATTTTATTTTACTATTTATTTTACTACACTACTGCGAAGTTTGGCAACCTCGCAAAAGTAAAGATTCGTCATACTGGTGACAATTTTTGACCTAATTTAATTATGATTGATAATATCTCCGAAACGATGCATTTTTGGACCACCTATTCTAGGAGTTTTAGTATTATTTTTACCTACAAAATATAACCCTAGAGTTATGGGATATCAAAAAAAACTGGTTGTATAATTTGATTATCAGCTTTAAGTTTTTCAATTTGTTGTTTGGGGTTATTGAGTCTGATTTATTACTTGCCACGTAGTCTTTGATTTATTTTTAGATTGTTGTATTTTGTAATTATTCTGTGCTTTTTGAGTAAGATTAATAATTTTATTATAGGGTTTAGAATAAGTGGCGAATTTTCTTTTATTTTCATGGTTAGGTTTCAATCTGAATTGCCATAAAAGTTTTCTTTTTTCTTACTGCACAATTTAACGCCATGTGATAGCCATTTAGGTTTATTTAATAAGTTAATTTTAATTTTTTTAAACGGAAAGCAGAAGTCGTAGAACAATTTAAAAGTGTCGATGAATTCACTGTAAGCTACATTGGGATCTTCAGTAAGGTAAATCTCTGTAAAATTGAGACTGCTTAAGCTATTTTTAAATTTTACTATATTTTCGTTACTATAATCCCTTCTAGTTATATACCAGTATTTTGTACTGCATATATTGGGTACTGGGCACTGAAGTAATTGTGCTGTATGGTCTGATAATGCAAATTACAATACGTCAGTTTTACAAGTCCTTTTAAAATTATGCGCAAAATTGTCTATGCACGTCTTGCTAGCCATTCGGGTTGGCTGCTTAAGTAAATTATAGAAGTAAGTAAATTTAAAAGCATACACTCCAGTGTAACCGTATTATTATTCGGTTTTAAAATATCGATATTAAAATCGCCTGCAATTACAATTTTCTTAGAATGCCTGTTGGATACATGTAAGAGTAACTTTTCAAGTTTATCAAAACAATCATTTAAATTCCTAGCATTTGGTACTCTATAGATACATATGACTATTAATTTATAAGCTCAATAGCACAACACTCAAAAACCCCTGGTGATGACAATTTTGCTACTTGAGGTATTTTCCTCCGTTGGTGACAATTGCTAACAATAATACTTGCTCCACCTCTCTTCTTTTCCTGTCTACTGTAACATGCAGCCAAACTATAATTTGGTATGCATAGTTGTTTTTCGTAACCCTTCATGATGAAATGCTTGGTAATACATAAAATATCTACATTTATCTTTTTATCAGACAGCTCATTTAAGCATACCGTTAGAGCATTAGATTTATTTAACAAGCCTGCAATATATTGATGTAAAATGTTGATATATTTATTGGAGAAAAAACAGTTATTTTGTTTCATTTGTTGTATTGAGCGTATTTTCTTTTACGATTTCCAAGTGAAGGTTGAATAGGTCCTGAAAAATATTTCCCATGGCGTAGTCTTTTAAGGCTCCTGAACTTGTGTACGTAGATTAGCCTTCTCGTACACTGACGTGGTTGCATGCCGGAATGGCAGATACATAAGAACTTTAAGTACAGCCGACGTTCGGCAGCAATAAGAACAGATTTCCCGGCACCACCCCAAGCACATGTACAATACCTAATTAGGCATTCACACAGCGCCCTGTATGTTTGGATAAGAAGTTTGTGGTTAGCTACTTTTCATAGATTCTTAAATATATGGATCAGTTTTATTATCTAAGCACACACAAATAGCGTCGCTGGTGGTAAGCCACCAGCGACGCTATGTGGACACTCCAATTAATTACTCCTAAATATTTAATAGCGGTAACGCGAGAAAGTGTTGCACAGTTACAGCTTTGGTGGTCATTATTTCGGTTACATGGAAACGTATGACGCCTAAGCCTAAGTTCGAACATTGACGGGTCATAGAGTTTTTAATGGGGATTTGTGGAAAAAAGTTCACAAAACCCCATCAGTTTAAAAATAAAATACAAACAACATAGTAATTGTTATAAACGAATCACGAAGTTCTTATTTCTGGGGGCCTAAAATGGACGCTTTGGCAGAATCATAATATTTATGATCTGCGTACAATTCATACATCCCACAATTCATCCATGTGTCTTTGATGTGTCTTAAAGAATATAATTTAAAGTTAATTTTGTTTAATTTTTTATAAATTTTAAATTTATTAATTTTGATAATAATAAATGCAAATAATTTAGTTAAAGCTAGTGTAAAACTGTGTACATGATGGGTAGGTTACTTTTGAATATTTATGGCAATGAAGCATTAACTTGTGTGTATTGACACTTTACTGTGTAATGACATTACTTATGATCTTGTGAATACAAGGTAATATAACAGGTTTTCAGTTTGCACTTGTGAATTACTTAGATAAGTAGGTATCGTAATAGCAGTAACAAAAAACAGGTTTCTTGTACAATCAGATGGTTCGGTTTAATTAATTATTGATAATAATATACAATATGTTTTCGCTTTGTTTTTATGATGTCAGAAAATCATAATTTTAGGCTATTGTACATTGAGATGATTTGTTGATGTTATCAGGGCCTCGTGATTTGAGAGTAGTACACTAACGATTGACTAAATATAGTCAGCTACATCTAGATTATTTTTTTATATGACGTGTAAAAGTGATTTTAATATCCTAATTACAGAATCAACGATTTCATTTCATTTCATCTGTTTGACAGCTGCTATTTGACATTAGACTTCAATACAGCAATTCATAATTTGTGGACCATTTTACGAAACTCCATACAAAACTGTCAAACAGATTAATTGCGGGATATGAATTGTACGCAGATCATAAATTATGATTCTGCCAAAGCGTCCATTTTAGGCCCCCAGATTAATTCTATCTAAGAGACCCGAATGGGGAAATTATGGAAGAAAAGTTCACAAATCCCCATTCCCCATTGATGGGGAACGTCAATGGTGGGGAAAAGTGGAATAAATAACCCCCTTAAACATCCCAGTGGCTAATCTATATAAGTATATATTCTTAATATTATAAAGAGGTACCTAAAGTTTGTGAGGTTGTAGGGGGTAATCGCTGGATCTACTGAACCGATGTTGAAAATTCTTTCACTAATGGAAAGCTAAAGTATTGCTGAGTGATAGAGGATATTTTACGGTATAGCAGGAAACTCGCGGACGAAATTGCGTGCAGAAGCTAGTACTTACAACATTAGTTTTTGTTTATACTAAACCCGAAAAGGGGTCATTGTACTCATAATTTTGAACAACTTTTTCTATGGGACCAACCTTGGAATCGCGAAAAAAAATCAGCTTTTCCCTTTTCATTTGTGTTCACTGTAATCGACAAAATGTATGGAACAGCTGATTTTTATTTCACGATTTCAAGGTTGGTACCATTGAAAAAACTGTTCCAAATGATGAGTACAATGACCGCTTTTCGGGTTCAGTATAAACAAAAACGAATGTTGTGTATAAAAATGAATTGCTGTTCATTAGTCGCGCTAAAAGCCAGAAACCGCTTTTTGGCTTTAATACAGGGGTGGTTTAAAAAGAAAAATAATAGGCAAATCCTACAGAAAAGCTAAAAATTATTCAAAATTGGTAATTTAGTACGGAAAATCGTGTAACCGACGTGCTATACAAAACTGTGATTTCTTCCATCGCCACTTCGGATTACTTTTAATAGACGTTCGTGGCTGACTGCAGTGTTTTTAAAGGGTAAACTCTTTGGTGACTTTAGGTGCACTTTGCGATTATTTATTTTCATCTTTCATCATATTTAACACAAATTTTAGCGTGACTAGAGGACTAATTTACTTTTATTCTTTCAAATTTATTTCATGGAAAATTCGCATGCGGAAGTTGATAGGCATTGTGCTCACAATCCAACAATGAAGCGAACCATTGTCCAAGAATTGCAAACGTTTCAAAGGACGAATTTGTCAAAATATTCAAAATTGCATTGAATCGGATGCCATTCGACAGCCATAATATCGAAAGACCTGCGGGCTGCGGGTGAGCACGTGAGAAGGTTTAATTCACCGACAATCGACGAAGTGGCTGTTTTTATTGTCGGACATGCAATCTAGAGATATCGTGTTTCATCGTCGGCAACGTGTGACCGAAACGCACAGGACTTACGATGCGCTACAATATCTATTAGAAATAAATTTAAAATAGCTACCAAGTCAAAAACTAGGTAGCTATTTGAAATTTATTTCTGGAGTCTCTCAATCTGGAGTTTCGAATTACCAGCAAGGCTAGTGCAAGTTATAACCATAAAGGCACTTAATTACACGTTTGCCTGTTTATCAAAACAGAACATTAGGGACAAGCCTTTATCTAATAGATGGTGAGAGGAAGTGGGTGGTAGTTCAGCTCTCGGAAGCAGTGCGCGGACTATGTCGTCTTTTCTCTTCGAGGTTCTACATGGACCTTGTTCATGAATTTCCTGAAGATTTTTTCTTCATTGTTTTTAGAGTAGTAGTGGGTAGTGACAGTAAAGAGACAAATTGTGGGTTGCTTGGGTACGAACCCAGGGGCAGGACCTGCGACTCACTCTCGTCGGTATCAGCTACTACTGGGCCACTAGGTAGGTACTGAACATCATCATCATCATTTCCGCCGAAAGACGTCCACTGCTGGACATAGGCCTGCCCTAAAGGGAGGGTTTGCCATAATCGCCACGCTTGGCAGGCGGGTTGGAGATCGCAGTATGCTGTTAAAATGCATAGAGAACGCTGCTGCCCATTCTCTAGTAAGTCCCTTAGTCGCCTTTTACGACACCCACGGGAAGAAATGGGATGGTGCTATTCTTCACGTCCGGCACTAAACGGAAGAATCAAATACACAAAAGAAAATATAATACTTAGTGGGGTTTATTTTAACAATTTTTTATTAAATATAATAACATTTAAATAACATTAAAGGTTAAATGCGATGCCGCTGCATCCAGACACAGATTCGTTTCACGGGCCGACAGATTGAGTGTAGTTATGTAGGAATTTGACTTCCTAGACTTAAGTATATATAATATATCCAGTATATATAATATATTATGTATATATAATATATTATATATAATATATCCAGTATATCAACAAGGAAACAGTATGGGCTTGCCTTCTAGTGCCAACAACACGTTCTGAGCTGATATTGTCGCCATCTTGTTCCTAGTGTCAATTGTTGCACTGCCCATATGAGGGAGAATATCTGAAAAGAAACAGTTATTGAGAACGTGAAATTATCTAATGTTCTTGAATTCAAATAGCTTCCACGGGATACCTTAAAGTATATAAGTCTGGAGCATCCTAACTAATCAATCCTATAATGGCCATCTTGCTGACTGACTAATATTTTTACGACGGTATGAGCTTATTGAACTTTGCCGATGTCAGTGCATCGTGAGAAGAAGTCGAAGAAATTCTATTTAAATTTAGAGTCGAAGTGAGCTTGCAGAACGTAATTAAAGACTAAGCAGCCTCATGTGCCGTTCGAAATAAGATACTTTGGCAGGTACGAGTAGGTAGGTACCTACTATAAATAGTTGGACTAAATTATCTAGTAGGTAATAGTCCACAATATCTATTTCTAGGTCGAAGGTTTATTGTACAAACAAAGCAACATTTAATTGCTACTTTTGTGGCTTATTAACAGTATCCGCTTTTATAACAAGTTGCCAAAGTCTGTTACAGAACTTAGCGATGGAAAATTCAAAACCCACATCAAACGTGTCCTTATCAAAAAAGCATATTATAAGATTAAAGACTACGTTGAAGACAAGGAAGTTTGGCATTAATTCCTTCTGCACATGTGGCTTCCCTGGTACCTCATTAACGGCAAAAATATGTAAATGTCTATTAACTGCTCTCAAGTTGCGATGTTTATGTTATTTATTTTTTACATACTTCCTTGACATAATCGATGTTTTTTGATTTCAACAAGGCTCTAACTTTTATTATGTTAATCATATTTTATATAGTTTTTTTTTGTTAATGTGAGGACGTTGTAGGCTTAATATACTGTAGATCTGTAGACCATTTTCTATTTTGTTAAGTACCTGGTGCTTTTGACGGGCCTACGCTGTCCTCTCATACTTTGAAAATATTGTAAAAGCCAAATTTTTTTTTTTAAAAGAGTAACCGTGGAGTTTCTTGCCAGCTCTTCTCCATAGGAAACGATCAATTGGAACCGTGCACCTAGCTCCTGACGTTTCATAAGTGCCCATGTAGGCTTATGTGAAATAAAAATATTTTTGATTATGATTTTGATTTTGAATGAGTTTTTGCCCAGCTACCACAAGGCTAATGCTTTGTATTCTCCATATCCGCATACACATTCTTAAGGTTATGATGATAAATGATGTCCCAAGACCTATAATTTTGGTCTTGTTCTCAGATATCTCTTTCCGGAAGAGTTTCCCTCAACACCTACAAACTTACAGCAGTTGGGCAGCGAGACGAGCGGATGGTCTCCACTCATGGGCTCCGGAGTCACCACATCCAGTCCTGCTGCGAAGATCTGCTTCTCTACCAATGCGGTGTACAAGGCGTCTTGGTCTATTATCTCTGAAAACATTTAAAAAACATGCATTCATGAAAAAGCGCTACTGCTGATGGCATGGATGGGTTTTTGATAGCGTCAGTGAAAAGGTCATTAAGTTTTTGCTTAGGAACTTTTCAGTAGCACCGCTCACCGTCCGCAAGCCCGTGCCTACGGTGGCCGGAAATCGGCTTGCGACTCCCGACGCCTGGGGCGTCTCCTGCGGCGACAAGGGGCGCGAGGGCGCGAACCTTGCCTCTCCCTCACGCGTTCCGCCTCCGCCTTCGCGAGCATTACTGCTTCCCAGAAGAGGTGACGGCCTCCCATGCACTCTCGCTCCGAACCATGGCCTGAACCATGGGCCGGACGCGAGAGGTCGCCACCGCTGATCGCCTCCGCGAGGACACGGCGGTTCTCCAACCAAGCCGGGCAGACCTCCACCGTATGCTCCACCGTGTCCTCCGGGCGATCCACACAGTGGTGACACCCGGGCGTTTCCTCCTGCTTTATCCTAAACACGAACCTCCCGAAACAACCGTGTCCGGTGAGGACCTGCGTCAGGCGGAAGGTGAGGACGCCGTGGCGCCTCTCTAGCCACTGCTCAAAGAGGGGACTTATCGCCACGGATTTGTACCTACTAACCGATTAATGGCATATGGGTGTAATGATCAGATGGGCATGCACATTTCGTTGACTCTTACAGCAATAATTAATGATCCGGTTCACGGTCATGCAACTAAGTATTTTTTAGTTGTACTGGTCTACTTTCCTGTATAAGAATAGCCTCATAGAGGAAAGTAGACTGGTACAACTAGGAAATAAGCCATAGATGAACATACTCTCGAACATAGGTTCCAGAGTATGTTTAGCGATGGCCTTCCTGATAATAATTATGTGAAGAGAGATAAAACAAAGCATTTTCTTATCAAAGCACTGCTTATTTGCTTACCTCCTCTTGCAATGTTGATTACTATAGCTGTTTTCTTCATCGTCTTCAGAGAGTCCGCGTTGATCAGATGTTTGGTTTCTTTCGTTAGGGGACACGCGAGGATCACGAAGTCACTCTCTTTCAGCAGCTGATCGACTGGCACTCGTTCTGCTCCGAGCTCCTTTGCTGTTAGAGAAAGACCAACATTATTTGAAGTCACCATATCGTTGTACCTTCGTCATCACCATCGTCTGCCTCACCTTCTCTCAACTGTGTTGGAGTTGGCTTCCAGTCTAACCAGATGCAGCTAAAAACCAGTATTTTACATGGGGCGACTGCCTATGAGACCTCCGAAACCCAGTTACTGGGTATCACGATGCCACTTGGCAAGACATATATCTTGGTGTTATCTAGATCTATGTCTAGAGAACTTATGAGTTTTCCCGTGGTTGCATTTACGGGCAGAAACCCCCACATGAACTAATTATTACCCAGCCCGAATTTACCAACCTAATTAAAGATACATTTCGGTTTAACCCTATATATCGTCGCTATGGTGGTTATATCAATCGCAATTTGCTAGTGGTTACATTATGTCTCTTTTTGAATAGGCCTTTGGTTGACAACAGTTTGCTTTAGAACATACGATGTTCGTCAGCCCAGTTTGCACTGCTTTAGCAATAACCGCTAATCGGCGTTTAAAGATTTACTCATAATTGTTCCTAATTTTCTGCATTAATTTGTTCCGCATGACATAAAACATTGTTTTACAGTCATCGTGCAATATTTGTACCAATCAATCGTTATCATTCTCATAATGCTTGATATCAGTGCAGATAGAAGTGACACAACTCTATGTTGCTATTTTTGTACAGTAATATAGTATAGTAGGGATAAGGGTTCCCAGTTTGCCTCGTCTCAACTCACGCCTCAGCTGTAGGTACATTTCAATCGATCTCGCCAAAAACAGAAAACCAGACGTAGAAAATCCAGTAGGATTCTTTGTAACTAGTCTGTCTGGGTTCATATTAAGGCCAGTCTTTGAAGAATTATTTTGCAAAAATGAGATTATTTGGGTGGTATAGAATTTAATCAAATTGTTTAGACAGCATCGTGCGTCATTCCGTAAACTCAACCTAAGATAAGTTTGACAGTACCGAATCTGCAAACAAGTTCAGTTAGGAGAGATAACATTTTAGGTTACAACCCAATTTGTGCGTAAATAATCAGTTCATTTGTGAAATCTTTAACGTATTTTTCGTATGCAATGGCAATTACATAATTTTATTTGCCTACGTAGTCCAAATAGTTATATACATTTCTTGAATGGTTAGGTACATTTATATTATGCTCTTTTGCCGACCCCAACATACACCACGCCTTGTTTTCCCGAAGGATTGTGCAGAGGTGAGGTACCCACTCTTCTAGTCTAGGTTTATAGACTAGGTCTATCGTCTATAGTTGGGAAAAGGCTAGGCAGATGAAGATGATGCCCTTTTGCGGACTGCCAGTTCCATCATACTCGATTCCATACACACCTTGAGGTTTGTCTGTTCGTCCGCTGTATAGGAACCGGGCGACGTCGAACCCCCTCAGTCTGCGGAGCACGGCCTGCCCAATGCCGCCGAAGCCCACGATGCCTACTGTGCTGCCTGCGATGTCCTGGCCTACCATCCATTGGACGCCGTACTTCCACTCGCCTCTGGAATACCAAGAGGTTTTATTTTAATTTGCCGAAGATGAAAACTCAGCGAAAAGCAAGTTTGCTTTTGGAGCCCTTTAGAAAGAGAGAATGAGCTGGAAGGTTATGCATGGACATAAAGGCATTTAAAAGGTAAAAAAGCTACTGAAATCACATTATACATAGGTACGCATCGTTTCAAATTTGCACACAGTCATGTTATACGCGTACATAGACATGAAAATAGAAACGAGTTGCAGCCGCAGGTAATAAACATTCAAGTACATTTCCGTAGTTTGTAACAGTCTAATCAGTTGATTGGTAGCAAGGACGAATGTATTGTATGAGGTCAAAATATATAATCTATTTCATAGATATAAAAAAGGCAGCCATTTCCCTGATCTGCGAAAATTTAAACTTATATAAATTTGTGTTTAGGAGAGAAGTTAAGCCCTTTCGATTAACTTTGCTGATACCATTTCGAATATCATGAACTGCTATGAGATATACTGAGACTCTACTGGAAGATTTCCGAATCACCAAGCCGCTATCTAAAATATGTCAGGAGCGTACCCTCGGCTTTCGGACATAATTATCATGGCTAAGGATCATATTATGGTGCTGGGCCAGATCGAAAGTACCTAAACGTGCTCAAGGCAGAGCGCCGGCATGGTGGTCGGTATCAACATGTATCGAGCCGTTCCCACTTCTGAGGAACATGTAGCTTGAAATTGTATCGTATAAACCTACGAGTATGTGGTCACGATTGTCAGCAATGAGAGATCGACGAAGAAGAAAACCATTTGAAGATCGGGGTTACAGACGTCATTTTCGAAATGAAATAGTGTGATATTTTGTTAGAACAGTGGCGGCGCCGGCATTTCTGAACTGACTGATCCCTTAGAAGAAATGCCGAAACAAACTCAGAGGTCTCTTTTAAAGTTCAAACATTAACTATTAAGATATTATGTGAGTCTTAACAATGGAGTCCCAAGTCTGGAAGGGCTTTGTGAAGAAAGAGCCATTGCAGCTATGAGTGGACTGTCTTGACAGACGGCACGCAATAGTCATCGTGATAGCAGCCCTAGACCGTTACCTCCTTCTGTGAAGCAGTAATGCTCGCGAAGTAGGAGGCGGAACGCGTGAGGGAGAGGCAAAGTTCGCGCCTTCGCGCCCGTAGTCGCCGCAGGAGACGCCCTGGGCGTCGGGAGTAGCAAGCCGATTTCTGGCCACCATAGGCGCGTGCCTGCGGCCGGTGAGCGATGGGTAGCTCGCCGTCCGATAAAGACCAGGCCCGGGTCGAAGACATGTCAGCACCAACTGACGGGGTCCGTTAGGGCCAATGCCTGCCAGGGTGGCGAGTTTGTCCGAAAGGGATATCGTGGCCGTGGAACACAGGCAACGGAAGGAACACGGGTGGGTTTTAGTCAGTAAAAGTCTGACACGCCCTCTCGCTCCGCCCAGAGCGGGAGAAGTTATTTGATCATTTCCCACCCAGAAAAATAAAGCAGCCCTATTTTAGGGAGCTCAACGACCCGTCAGACGACGCTACAGATCTGTAGGACATTTGCGTAGGCGACATAAAGACAATTATTAATATTTGAGTTTAGATATATGTGACTCACGCTTCTAATTCCCGGACTCCTTCCTTAAACCTCCTTGCAGCTGCGATCACAAGTCCCACAGTGATGTCTGCGACGGCATCGTCCAGTACTTGGGGCGTGTTGCCCAGGAGTATACCACGCTTCTTCACCTCTGGAATGTCGATGTGGTCGGTGCCTGAAGACATTGTCGACACTACCTTTAGTTGAGGACCTGGGTGGAGAGAATACTCGATAGATAAAATTTTATTGTTGAATAATTTGGCTGTCTTTCCAGCTGTGCAGAAAATTGTGAATGTCGCAGCTTAGTAGGAAGAGCTACGAAGAATTTTAGCTAAGCTGCAAAGATCAGCTGGATTCGGATGTTCCATTTTAGATCGAAGCCATTGGTTTGATTTGTTATTTACTTCGAATTCAAACACGTTTCCCCCGTTCCAAGCTAGTCCTTACCCAAATAAAGCGGCCAAGTGCGAGTCGGACTCGCTCATGAAGGGTTCCGTAGCAGCAAGTAACATCATATAAAAGTTCTTGTAGTTCGTTGTAACTTTGATCGATGTTTTAATAATAGTGAGTATTTGAGCATTTGTATTTGAGTTGATTGAATGAAAAGTAAATTGCGCTTTACGATTTATGACGTGTTAAAAAAAAACTACTTACTAGATCTCGTTCAAACCAATTTTCGGTGGAAGTTTACATAGTAATGCACATCATATATTTTTTTCAGTTTTATCATTCTCTTATTTTAGAAGTTACACACATTTTACCACTTTGGAAGTGTCTATAGCGCAAACATTTCAGTTTTGAAAAAAATAATATTAGACACCTCAATATCATTTTTGAAGACCTATCCATAGATACCCCACAAGTATAGATTTGATGAAAAAACAAAATTGAGTTTCAGGTCTAAGTATGGGGAACCCCCAAAATTTATTGTTTGTTTTCTATTTTTGTGTGAAAATCTTAATGCGGTTTACAGAATACATCTACTTACCAAGTTTCAACAGTATAGTTCTTATAGTTTCGAAAAAAAGTGGCTGTGGAATACGGATGGAAAGACAGACAGACAGACATGACGAATCCATAAGGGTTCCGTTTTTTTTTGCCATTTGGCTACGGAAAGGAAAAGGGACTCTTTATATTTCCTATTATTCTATGAAATTTGATCGCACCTGCCAAGTCCAATATTTCCCCAGTGAGTTTGTGCTTGGTGTTCCATATTACGGCATCGTATCCACCGATGCTGTCCTTAATGTCTGGCAAACTCTGTGGCTCGTGGTCCAGGTGCAATAATACTACGGTTTCAACTCTGCAAATAACATTCATATTAGTATTACCTAGATGCATAAGAAATCATAGACCATCCTGAGGAAACGGCCCGGAATCTAGAGAAACAAAGTTACATCAATCTGTTAGAAACGTGAAATCCACCAACCCTCACTGAGCCCGCGAAGTGGATTAGAGGTAGGACTCACGTCGGATTTCACAGAGAGGAGGCTGTAGGTTGGTACGTTTACAAAGACATGATCATTGTGGACCCTGTCGGGTACCTACAGCAAAGTAGAGATTTAAGAGGACTTTCATTATTTTGACTAATTAGAGTACCTACCCCTAATTAGTCAAAATAATGAAAGTCCTCTCATCCAATCCAAGTCTGCGGAGTTTCGTTAACTTTAATTTGACCCTGTATATTATGTAAGTAAGTAATTATTTTATACAACATATTGGAAACTTGTGTGCGTATGTATTGTATTGTTTTTTTAATCGTGCTTTAAACAAGTTGTGTTCCTAGTTACTCATTTGTTTTTCAGTAACTCTAAACTAGCCGCTGGGAAATAGTCTTGTGAATAATTAGAACTTTTTCTAGCGAATTTTTCCGGATATTTTTACACAACAAATTAAATGATTAGATATCACTTTTATTTCATTATGAGTAAGTATTTTGCAGACTTTTTTTCCTACCTAAGTGCCTCAGAATAACAGAAAATTTGTTACCTATATTTCTACTTCAATGCGGCTTTGTTTTGATAAATTAGGTCTGTACATATAGAGAATTATTTTGTTACCGTATCGATAACTGGTCAATAAATTACGACATATACGTAACGTCATAACGTTATGTCATAAATATTATATTACCTACTTAAACCAAACACACTATGTACCTACTCCGTTGGTTTAGTTAGATAAATAAAGGTAAACAGAAAAAACCACGTGACGAGAGAGCTGTCAAGTAACCGCCTGAACGTAATAAATGTCACTTCAGTTGTAATGCTATGTCACAGTTGTAATCTTCAATTTAGCAACGTTTTAAGTCGTTGACGTTTAGTTATCCGTCTTTTTGGGCTCTTTACAAAAACAGATTACAAAATATTTTAATAATGTTATAAATTTAACAAAAAAAAAATGTGCTCAAGCAGTTACATCCACGAATAGTGGTTTAAGAATCTATGAAAATACAGTCCCTAACTTTAATTTGGGTAAAAGTTACAACGTATTTTTAAACAAGTAAGTGTCATGTATAAAAACCCTTTTTATGATTTATCCTGACCTATAAATAACTACCTAAACCAATGAATTATAGAGACTTAAACAACTTGTACAATTGTGTCCAAGTGATGATGTTATTTAAAATGTTATTGAAAACGTTCAAGTTATTGAGTTGTAACCTTGATTTTACAAAAAGCGCCATCTAGTGCCGAGTAATTGAAGCAGCGTATTTAGAAGGCAAAAATGTAGTATTCTATAAATGACTAGTTACTCACTTGTTTTTCAATAACTTCAAACCGGCGACAGGGAAACTTTTGTTAACAATAAGAGCTCGGCCTAGCGACATCTTACAGCTATTTACAACGAATGCAAAAAATCACACAAAAATATAATAAATACTACGAGTAGTGTGCTAGGTACGAGTGCCGGTGACACTAAACAAGCAAGCATGCATTATTTTTTATCGTTACGTAACCTTGACAAAATTAAAGCGCTATCTAGTGCCGAGTAGCAAAAGTTTGAAGGCACAACGATTATCTACTTGATCTCATAGATGGCACTAGTGGGTTTATTTCCAGGTGTTCCAGTGAGTTTGTTTGTTGGACTATTTTTTTTAGCTCTTAGGCCCGCCCGTATTACAGAATGTCACTCAATACTCGATCATTACTTAAAACTAGATTCAAGCCATTTGATTGGTTGAAACTAGTTTTAAGTTATTGCTTGTGATTAACAAACGTGTAATAGTTTTTATTTGGGCATTAAGAAGTAGTTCGTCTAGGATACGAAACGCGTCCAATGGCTAGTAGTACAGCCAACAAAAAAGTTAAGTGGGTTTATAAGCAAAATGCCTGTAGGTATACGTCTCTTATTCTGATTGTACTTAGGTACTACAATATTTAAAAAATCTGTCTGTCGCCATTAATATTGTTTTTAGGGTTCCCGTACCCGAAGGGTAAAACGGGAACCCTATTACTAAGGCTCCGCCGTCTGTCTGTCTGTCTGTCTGTCCGTCTGTCCGTCTGTCACCAGGCTTTATCTCATGAACCGTGATAGCTAGACAGTTGAAATTTTCACAGATGATGTATTTCTGTTGCCGTTTTATCAACAAATACAAAAAAAATAGAATAAAATAAAATATATTTAAGGGGGCTCCCATACAAAAATCGTGATTTTTTTGCTCGTTTTTGCTATATATTGATAACGGCAACAGGTAGACGCTTGAAATATTCACAGAATATGTAGTTATATATGGACTTTAAAAATAAATACTTAAATTAAAATAAAACAAATATTTAAGGGGGGCTCCCATACAACAAACGTGTTTTTTTTGCCATTTTTATAGATAATGGTACGGAACCCTTCGTGCGCGAGTCCGACTCGCACTTGGCCGGTTTTTTTAAACTATCTGTATTTCCAAATATTCCAAATAAATACATCCCAGTGGCTAATTACATATTTAGGTACCTACCTAAGTTACCTACCCATTGAGATACTTGTAATTACCAATTTTTATCCTATTTGGGTTTGTGTCCGGAATGAAAATACTAGAATTAATGTTTTTGGGTAATATAAAAGGTATGATATTGGCTTTTGTAATGCCATCCTTGCTTTTCCAGTGTCCGATAAGGCTAAACAATTGTAAAAGTTAGTGATAAGGTAGATAATAATCAACAATTTTGTGTTTTCTGCACTGGGCAATGTGGCACTGGGCAAATAAAAAAATTTAAACCTATTTGGAACCGAAAGTCCTACTGGGTCCATACTCAAAAGAAGTGTAAAAGGAGAAAAACCTACATAATTTCGTATCCGAATCAATCTGCGTTTATTATTTTACGTTATCTTTGAAGATATGTTGACGATAATAAAGCTTAAGGGCCCGGCGTAGCATGCGTAGTTCATACAAACGTAATACCAAAATAATAATTATGTAAATCAAACATATTCTTATGGTAGTGTGTATTTATTTCGATTGGATTACAGAATATCTATGTTCCCAAATATATATTTTGAAAGGACAATGATATAAAGACGAGATATGAGGAATTTAAAATTTCTTTAAAAAACAATTTTTTCTCATAACTCTTGTTTAAATCAGTGTCCATTCAATATATATATTTGGGAACCTAGATATTCTGTATTCCAATCAAAGACACTATCTTAAGAATATGTTTGATTTACAAATTATTTTCGCATTACGTTTGTATGAACTACGCATCCAGCCTCTTAATGATTATAACTATTATAAGGTAGCTTTTAAATATCAGGCACTTAATAATAGCAGGTACACCGTCCATGTAGGGATTTGGCACGAATATAAATTGATGTAAGTACTTAGGTAGTTTTATTTTGATTTTTAATAAAAAAATGTTCCTTATTTGTAAATAAGTTAGTGTTTTTGTTATGAACCGTTGTAAACATTACTAGTAATAGCTACGATACACGAACTGCAATTACAAGTAGCTATTAAGGCCCAGATATATGATTATAATGACTTTTAAATCTGTTATTTCGCCTTCATATAATGCAAGTAAGTTATGCAAAAAATATATGTTGAACTAGAACGCATAAACATCAATTCTATATGTGAATATTTAAGTATTGCTGTAAAATACTTTATGAAATAAATTCAAGAAGTAATGTCTACCCAAAGCATAAAAAACGATATTACTTTCAAACTTTTTAAGATATTTTCATGATTTTTTTCATTGTGATCTATAATTCTATCTGTGTTTTTTTTTCAATTATTAATATTTTCGTTACTAAATATAAATATTCCCTATGAAAGTCAATGGTAGTGCGGCGTGAGCGCAACGCGCATTTGTATGGCCAAGGTCAACGGCGATTATCTGACCCTTAAGAACATAATTCGACGATACTATTACAATATTTTCAAAGAGTCGTTTTAATAAAACTATAGGGACGGGTTACAGGGGGCTTCGCTGTTAGAATTATTATTGCGTTCGGCTTCTTGCAAGTATCCTGACATGTGTGTGGTATTGTGTTAGCAGATGTACGGACTACGGAGCTGGCAGCCTGACAACGGGCGGGATAATATTTGTACTTACAGATACGAACATGCCATTGTCCCATCGTAAACTCCATGTAACTGCTCTTTATCTTACCTCCTTGATGCTAAATGCTAGCTTTTTATTTATAACGGATAAATTGTTGTTAGTTAACAGAGTTAACGCTTACGTTCGGTGTAAAAGGAAAAGTAGGTATGAAGATTTAATAGAGTTCCATTCTTTGTTAATAGCCTACAAATAAGTAAAGGTGTTTGGATAGCTTAAGCTTTTTGCCCTTTGCAATGTACGCGAAGCCTAATAAAAGGAGTCGTTTTTAGAATAGGGTCTATCGTAATCGTAATTTTAAGCTTTTTTTTGTTTTTGACCTTTAATAGAAAGGGATAGTATGCACAAATGCTCTTTGTTTTAGTACTTTTAAAGGTAGCATTCGAGACTATATAATAATATAATTATGGCTAAGATAGCTAGAAGCATATTTGTTAGAGGATTATATCCAGGATAGGAATGCTTGGAAACATGCTGGTCCAGCTCCATAGGACAATCTACAGGCTAGACAAAATCAAACTGTTTGCTATTTTAATTGTATAATTTGTTATTTTTCTGACATTAATTTTACATTCTGTGATTACCTAGACTCATACATACACTGACTTATTTTTTTTAATTTATTTTTTAGGAAAACATACTTTTACGATGTTTTTAAATATGTGAGCATCATGTATGTATCTATCTCATAATTCAGTTATTTTTCATTGCTTAATTTTTAATTATTTTTACCTATTGTGGTATAGTAGTTTTATTTTATTCTAGGTGCATTGTCTTCACATATAATCTTATAACTAATGTACTTAAACAAAATATTGTAAAACATTTTTACGAGAACGAGTACCGGTGGAGTTTCTTGCCCATTCTTCTCCATACGAAACTACCTTTTGGAAGGGGCAACTAGAATCAGTTCTATTTTTTTTGTAAACTTTGACGTTAAAAGTGCCTCATAAGTGCCTATTTGAAATAAATAATTTGACTTTGACTTTGATAGCTTTAAGTCGATAATGTTTACCTTGTTGCCTACTAACACGGTTTCGAAAGTCCTAAATAACGTGTCCCAGAATAAACGCACAACCTCTTAAGGGGTCATTGTACTCATCATTATCAACAAATTTTAATATGGGACAATGACCCCTTAAGAGGTTGTGCGTTTATTCTGGGACATTTTGTATAATGTAGATAAATGCGTTCAGCAAAAATAACATAACACCATGTAGGTAGGTAGTCTAAGGTACCTACTTAGTATGAAAAAAAAATGATCGTGTGCAGGCTTAGGGGCAGTTTCTGAAATGAAAATTATCGCATGTTTAATGTGATGAACTTTCAAGCAAGCTTAAACTGCTGTGATTGGTTGAATGACTTATCAACAGCCAATCACATCATTATCAGGCTCTATCAGAATACCAGTGCTGTGGTATTTTTAGGGTTCCGTACCAAAATGGTAAAAAGGAACCCTTATGGTGAGACTAAGTCTGTCTGTCTGTCTGTCACACCTGAATATTTCAAGAACTACTAATGCTATCAACTTGAAATTTAGAATAGTTTTAGCTGACGTTTGTCCAACAATTTTGCAAACAAGAAAGAAATTTAAAAAAAATATATCTTTTTTGCGAAAGGGACTGAAAGGGTCTTAAAATTTTTAAGTGAGGTTACTAGGGCACACATGCCCTAGTAGCCTCACTTAAATTTTTTTACTTACTTACTTACTTTTTAACTTACTTTCATATGATACCCCACAGGGTATCATATGAAAGAACGCTGTTTGCACATTCTCAAACATTTTTTTATTTTTTTTTGGCAGCATTGTTTCCGACTTTTGACGAAAAATGTAAAAAAAATACCGTTCCCCCCTTATCTCCGAGCTTTGCATAGATAAAAATATGAAATTATTCTATGTAATACAAGTGTATGTAAAGATTACAGGAAAAATAAAACGATGTCTCTAAATAGCACAGTTTTTTGGAAATCATCAAAATCATATATACGTACGGAACCCTCGGTGTGCGAGTCCGACTCGCTCCTGACCGGTTTTTTTTTTCTTGGGATACGTTTACCGCAAAAAACGTATTTTCTTTCTTTCTTTTTTCTATATATGACTACCGAGCTTGGATTACTGTAGCAGTAAACATGTCGTTTATTTCTAAAAACTTGTTGCGTTGCTTTTAGTTTTATACTTTTGCCGCCTTTATGCGACACTCTCCAGATGAGAAGCAGTGGCCTTTTCTGTAAGAACTTAACCATAATAAGGACACATAGATGACATTGACATCCATACTTAATACGAGTATTATACGTAATGGCAAATTTTTATTTGTCGATTTTTCGGTCGATTTACAGCATGCGGAGACTGCCCGCAGGCAATGACTGAGATGAAAAGATGTTAGCACCAACTGCCAGTGAAGTCCGGTAGGGCCAATGCCTGCCAGGGTTGCGAGTGAGTCCGAAGTGGATATCGTGGCCCTGGCACACAGGCAAATGAAGGAATACGGGTGGGTTTTAACTCCGTAAAAGTCTGAGACTCCCTCCCGCTCCGCCCAGAGCGGGAGAAGTTATTTGAAAATTTCCCACCCAAAAAAAAAAAAAAAGGCAATCACCAAAATGAAGTCATCGGTCGGAATCTCCGCAAGAAAATGAGCCTTCAAAGCAACTGACAAACGTGTGGTGCAGGTTCTCCCGCAGACGTTCGGGATATCGACTAATGAAAACGGTTCCCCGCTTTACAGAAATCTTCAGCACCTCGCATACGAGGCCTATCGACCAATGAAAAATGAGCCTTAATACTTAAGTCATATGTACTATCCATACCTAAATAATATTACGAGTATAATTGCGCGAGTAACTATGTCTGTCTGTAAGTCTGTCTGTCTGTTACTTTTTCACGCCATAGCGTCTCCACGGATTTTGATGAAATTTGGCACACAGGTAGACCTACACCATGACCTAGGTTAGTAGACTTTTTACCGTGGGGTAATTTCCGACATCTAGACGGGCGAAGCCATGGGCCAAAGCAAGAATAACCTATAGGTACTCTTTGCTTTTTTGTCGTTCCTTATTTAAAATAGGGAGCCAAACAGCTGGGCATCGATAAACTAAATTGGGATGTGAATGGGTTAACTTCAAACTTGATTGTCAAGTTAAAAGATGGATCGCGGTACTGTCCTCCATAGTTTTGGCAAATGATTTGTTTTAGTTCAAGGCTGTTTACCTATAGGTATTATTTTTTGGTGATTGCGTCGAGGCACTTCTGGTACTTATAGATGTTATTGTATGAGTTACCTATGCCATCAAAATGTTGGAACTTTTTGATTGGTACCTTTCGTAGTTCATGTACCAAATCTTGGTATTTTAGATGGAGATTTGTGAATTCCTCGACTAAAGTAACCAAACAAAAAGGTTTGGATAAAAAGGAGCCCAAAGCCGAATAAAATCTTATTTTCTACGAAGCTCTAGAAAAAGAATACATATAAAGAAAACTACACGAAAAACTTGCAAAATAAAATAAACAAATGAACATCTGGCAGCGAGCTCAACCTCAATATAATACGATAGAATTGAAAATGCTATTGTATCCCTACTTTTCCCTACTTTCCAAATACGGACAGTCAACTCTTGTATTTTCATCGAATCTTTTTCTCTATAACCTGACCAGTTTTAGGAGGTAACTAAATTCGGTGAATGGTTATGAAGATGAGGGTTATTTAATTTGGTTGCGTTACCCGAGGGTTGAGGTTCTATCGACCGCTGATGGCGCCAAACTGGCGGCGGCAGTGGCTCGAGGAAATGCTAAAGGGTATTTCCTCATTGAGTAAGTAGTTCATATACTTTCTGGTTTCTATGCAGATTTAGGGTTACTATTACTCATTTTTTTTTTAGGAAAACGTATATTTTTACAATGTTTATAAATATGTGAGCACCATGTACATATCTATCACATAATTAATTTATCTGTCATTGCTTCATTTTTATTAATTATTTTTACCTATAGTAATTTCGTTCTAGGTGCATCGTCTTCACTTATATATAATTATAAGTACTTATACATAATATTGTAAAACATTTTAAAAGAGTAACGGTGGAGTTTCTTGCCCATTCTTCTCCATACGAAACTACCTTTTGGAAAGGGAAACTAAACTCAATTCTATTTTTTTTTTGTAAATGTTGACGTTCAAAAGTGCCTTTTATGTGCTTATTTGATGAAAAACCACACGCCTTCTGTTGATTAATTCCGGCGGCTTTCTCTCAGCTTCTTGCTTTAATCTCATCAGTTGTTCGCAGTAGAGTTCAGAATCGATGGTCCTGCCTGGTGGTAACGGCTCATAATGAATAATGCCCTTCCAATCCCACCACACACACAACATCACCTTGTTGCGAGTTAACCCGGGTTTCGCCACAGTCTGTGAAGCCTGACCGGCCTTTGACCACGACCTTTTTCGCACGTTCTTGTCGTACGTGATCCACTTTTCATCACCAGTTATCAGCTTCTTTAAAAATGGTTCGGTTTCATTACGTCGTAATAAAGAATCACAAATGAGTACACGGTTCATTGGGTTTCTTTCAGTGAGCTCGTGAGGTACCCAAATATCGAGCTTTTTTGTGTACCTAGTTTTTTTCAAATGTGCCAAAACTGTTTTGTGGTCAATTCCCAGTTCTTCAGATAAGTCGTAACTACTGATATGCCGCGATCTTGCTCCACTTTTAAAAAAATGGCATCCATTTTATCCGTAATAGGGCGACCAGAGCGACGTGCATTTTTGACATCAAAATTTCCGGATTGAAAACGCTTAAACCAAATTTGTGCTACTCTCACAGACACTGCACTAGGTCCATAAACATCGCAAATTTTTTTCGCGGCTTGTGTTGCATTTCTACTTTTTGTAGTTAAATTTTAAAATGTATCGAATTTCTTCATTAAGGCTTCTACATACCTGCGACGCGACACGGAACAGAGGCCCCGCGTGTCGCGGGACGAGCGGTGCCTTTGTGTCGCGTCGCGTCGCGCGACTAGTCGCGCCGGTATGTAGAAGCCTTTAGATTCACTCATCTTGACAGTACGAAAAACAAATAAAAATCACACATTTTCCTAATTTGAATTTGGAATTATGTTCTTTAAAATTTAAACTTTCAATGATACCAAAACCAGCCAGATACAAATAGTATAGCCAAAGAGATTTTATTACAAGTTCATACATACTATAATGCGAAAAGACTTTTTCCCCAACCTAAACCTAATATTTAGTTGTGTAATCTATTGTATACTGAATTTAAGACTATTCGTTTTTAAATTATATGTAAATATTATCTAGATATAAATTTTAAGCATAAAAAGTTTCTTATTCTTTGACTGTCCAATGTCTGTCAAATATGGATCATATAATAACTACTTAGTCAACCCATGGAGTCCAAGTAATTGATATTGCTACTAATTCAGCACCGTTTATAAACTTTTTTGTAGGTAAAATTCATTTACCCAAGAAAAACGAGAGCCTTACAGGGTTTTTATCACCACTTAGGTTACACTTAAATCGTTAAACCCACAAAAACAATCATCTTGCTTACGTCACAACCTTATGCCATGATGACAACAAACGCAATTTCCGTTTTCCGAATAATTCCCGCGATCACCTGTCGCGTCCCCGCAAGGTGGCGGACGCGTGCTTTCGCGACCCCTGGCCCTAAACAATAGCACCTGTGCCCTATCAGGTGTTAGAAATAACTTGTTACCGTTTATGTATGCCTACTTTCGTTCTTTTACGCGTAATATAAATATGTATGTCATTTCATACATATTTTTTCTTAACAAATATAATTTTGTATCTATTCCATTGGCATTTCTTTTAAACCCCATTAAGAAAGAAATAAAGAAAATTTATTTGACCCAGGTTAAGACACAGAATATTCACACAAAAACAGAGAATACTAAAACTAATATTGTGTGCCTCACGGCTGCGCCAAATAGTCCAGCATAAATGCCCGACAACTAGTGCCTGACGCTGGTTTTCTACTGGACCTTATGTTACGAGGATGTCTTACGGATGTAAATCAGTTTTATAGTGTGTGTATATTTAAATAAAAGTAGATATGTATAGCAAATAATAATAAAATCGATTATGCATTTTTTGTTTAAAAAAGAAAATCATACAGTGATGTTTAAGGGTCTATATGACCTCAACACCACCTCACTCTTTATATCGCTCGCACAAGTAGCTGGCGGTCACGCGAGCAAGCGAGACAGGGTGGCATGGAGAAGACTCCAAGGCACCGATATTATTGTTAATTTATTTTTACGATGAAAATAATCAATCAACTCAGCCTATCGCAGTCCACTGCTGGACATAGGCCTCTCCCAGGCTGCGCCACAACACCCTGTCCTCCACCTTCCGCATCCAGTCTGACCCAGCCATCTTCTTAAGGTCGTCGGTCCATCTAGCTGGGGGGCGTCCCACACTACGCTTGCCGATACGCGGTCTTCACTCCAGGACTCGTCTGCTCCATCGGCCATCGGTCCTTCGACAAACATGGCCAGCCCACTGCCACTTCAGTTTGCTTACTCTGCAAGCTATGTCGGTAACTCCGGTTCTTTTCCGGATAATTTCATTCCTGATTTTATCTTTCAGAGACTCCAAGCATAGCCCGTTCCATAGCGCGCTGGGCGAATTGAATTTGTGGACCAGCCCGACTGTCAGTGTCCACGTTTCGGCACCGTATGTCATGACGGGCAGGACGCACTGGTTAAAGACCTTAGTCTACAAACATTGCGGGATAGGCGATGAGAAGACTTGACGCAGTTTTCCAAATGCCGCCCAACCCAACTGGATCCTTCTGTCGGCTTCTTTCTTAAAGTTGTGTCTACCGAGCTGGATGACTTGTCCTAGGTAGACATACTCCTTCACAACTTCGAGAAGCGACCCTTCGATGTGGATTGGACTCGGCAAGACGTGCGTATTGTACATGAAAATAATGGTAATTAAAAAAAAAAAAACATATGACCTGCTTTATGGTTAGTTCAGTTAATATGCAAAGTTTCATTATCTAATTTGCAGTATTTTTTGAATATCAGCGGTTTATTGTTCGGTTTGGAGTTAAAGTAACTTTGTTTTTTTTTCTATGAAGAAAATTGTATGGAATCGTGTTTTCGTCAAACATAGTAAGTACTTAACATTAATCCTCAACTTTACCATATAATTATTTCAAAGTTAATGCTGCAGTATTTTCGACATAACGGAGGATCATGCTAAGCCATTTGAGGTAGTATAGGCTCTTAAGCTGCTACTACTGCTACTGTTGCTGCTAGCTGGTATACCAAATTAATGTGTTAATTCTGGATAAGAATAAATAAATCAGACAGGGCTGCATCTAAATGAAGATGAAGGTGCAGAACAACAGACCAAATAAATAAGAAAAATTGGAAAATCCAAAAGTGCACGCCTCATAACGTTCACGTCGTTTTTTTCTTATTACGGTTAACAATAAGATAATTAATCAAATGAAATAAAATAAAAACAATTATAAATAAAAATAAAAAAAATACAAAAAACAATTACTTACTTATAAATAAAGAACAAAACAGAAAACTGCTATGGTTTAGTGGCGCCATAATTATATGGTGAGATTATTTTTTTTAAATATACAAAAAAATACACAGTCATACAGTGTGAGTCTTCATAATGTGCACATATCGAAATGAGGGAAACTTAGCTTAATTTTATCGACGGAAAAAATAGTTTAAAAAAATCTAAAAATTTAATTTAATTTTTATAGCATTTTTTTAATTTTGTTCGCTGCTGTGACCCCTGTGTAAACAAATCGGTATAACTTTTAAACTAAACGATCTGTCACGATGAAACAAACTCAGTAATGACTGGAAATAATAGGGCGTCTTCATAAAATAAAAAACTAACGAAAAACTCGCCCTCAATTGAGTATTAGGGTGATTTTATAACAAACATCTGATATTTTTTCATAAATTTTTATAATAATTGTAAAATTTCTCAGTAAAAGTCCTGATTACCTACCCTTTTTTATTACTTTAAATTATTTTCCATCGTATCAGCTTTCCAAAAGTATAAATACTATGTTTATAACTCAATCACAACGTTTCCTATCAACTGTTAAAGAAAGGCCTTGCACTCGACTACGTACTTTACTTTAGCAGGTAGAGACCCTTTTTTGTAAAAAAAAAATTGTTTAATATTTTTTTTTTTTTTTTTTCCGTCGATAAAATTAAGCTTAGTTTCACTCTTTTCGATATGTGCACATTATGAAGACTCACACTGTATATTAGTTTTTATGAATAATAATTAAACGACAGTGAATTGAACGCTCATATTAATTGAGAAAGTCCGTAGTGTATTACTTTAGATAATAAAAAAAAAATATTCCGGTACGATAATTTTTTCAACCAATTTCCCTGCCACATATACTTACCAATCTATAAACACAGACACACGGACGTCCAGGAAAGATCAATTTTAATGTTATTATTTACTATGTTAAACAAAATAATTGTTATTGAATTATATTTTATGTGTCTGACCAATTATTTGACTTGATATTAGTACACTCATAATAACCTGTAAGTGCGATATAAATAAAAAAAAAACGATTTCAGTTTCGAGAAAACTGCTTTTTTTGAAATGTCGAGAGTAGAGCACAACCTCAACGCTTCGCATAAGAGGCGTGCAAAAGTGTTATCTGATCTAACTAATTTTGACATAATGCCAAACTACCCAAATGTTAATTTACGATCATTAAGTCACAGGAAAATTAATCAATCCAGCTTAATTAAGGTTTTGCACATCTGCTACTCAATTAAACTTCCCGAAAGTAATTATTTTTAGTTAACACGTCAAGTGAATAGTTTCCAAAGAAATAGAAATGTTGACGTTTCACAAAATAAAATTCAAGACAAATAGTCTTAAGGGGAAAGGTCGCGAATGGTTCTGCCAACCTATATTTTACTGTTTGACAGCTGACAAATAAACTTTAACTGCCTGTTTTTAAGGTTTAAAATAATACTCAGTAATGTTAACTTTAAGAAGTAAAGGTTTAACTAATGACACAAAATATTTAACTAAACATTTACAGTTAACTATTTAGTATCAGTGGTGAGAAACGCCATTTTCAAATTTCGACTTTGTACCATAGATATTGAATCTGGAATTCTGGGATAGAGTTGTTTATTTTTTCTTTGTCAATTTTTGAGGCAAAAGGAACCCACATGTGCAGCCTGCTGTAAGTCGTTAGTTTTATTTTTTTATTGTCAGCTCCTTGGCAGACACAAATTCGTGTCAACACAAATTGACACAGATGTTCCAGTAAATTATTATGAATTTGAGGAAAAAACTTTTGAAGGCAGCCCGAGAATTTATTGTAGAATATTATCGTATGTTTAATTTCTATTGCAGGTTCGTAAAAACGGAGCGATTTAGATTCCATTTGTGTTATTACAGCCGTTTTATTTGGTGACTTACAAATTAAGAATATCAAAGAGGTATTTTTATGAGCTTTTTACGTGACAATGTTTTGGCTGTGTCTGTAAAAAGTTTACGTCGACGTTTGTTTGAGTAGTAATTAAGGTAACTTGTCATTATCTCTCCAGGGGCGACCTTCGGAGACCTTAATACGGTAGGCAGTTCTTATAAATAAGCGCAAAATTGAGACTATTATAATAAAGACAGCCTCTTATCAGAGTGCAGCAAGATACTCGATAATGGCTTGGCAGGTGAATTGGATTCACAAGACTGATGCTGTCACTACCACAGTACCACCTGAGGCCTTGAAAACCGAAAGCCGACTATCAGGATCAACCGCAGCAAAATTATCGACGTAATTGTTATTTTCGGTAGCAGATTGGCGGACAATCAAAACTTGCTGTTGGTATATCTTATTATTTCGCCATTTCATTTCATACGACTGATAAAGAAGACAGCTGTCATTTGAATAAATAATTATACTGATAATATGTTGATAGTCAATTCCCTAACAAATAATTTCCCTGACTGTACATTAAATTTATGTGAGGTGTGGAACCGATAAACCTGTGCAGTAGAAGGGTTAGAAGCTATCGACTGCGTCCGGCGCCCGACAACGTTTGTGCCACAATAAAACGCGCGTCTAATGTGCAAGATGCGGTGACCGACGTACGTGTAAGTCATAAGCGGCGAGCGGTGGCTGTAGCGGAGCGAGCAATGATAGAAAAAATACTTAAAATTGATACACGCATAAATGTCTCATTTTCAACGGATCGCTATCTTATTGCTAAGAACTAAGCAAAGAATTTCCATCACCATGTAATAACTATATTCTAGCATTCATTCAGAGAGTCATTCATTCAGAGAGTCACTCATTCAGAGAGTCATTCATTCATTTCAGAGTCATTCATTCAGAGGATCCCATTTTCATTCATTAGTATTTAATCTTTGAAAAGCCTGAAAAAAGAAAACTTTTTAAAAAATATGGTAAAAACATAAAAAGACACGTATCTAGATATTGCTATATAGGTACACGGCACGCCAATTAGGTTGTTTTTTCCTATTATAAAGTGACCTCTGCGCTGCCACCGTCGACTTCCGTCGACGCCGGGGAAGTGGCGAGTTCTGCGGGCCAACAAAATTTCATAAACTGTCGTGCGGTCGTGCCATCGACACGACGAAGAATAAGACTATCTCTTAATTTAATATTTGGTGTTAGCTTGTCCGTCATAGCAAATCTTTTAAAAAACTTTATGTACAAAATTGTATAAAATTGATAGATAATTTAATTAAAGATAATTTATAGAGTTACATTCAAAGGAATTTTGTATAAAAAAAAAACTAGGGTTTATAATTGTTTTACATAAATGGGAGAAGATGAATGCTTTAGGCGTTTATCTGATCATGTAGTTGTAGGTCTTGAATTGTTGATTACAAATACCTTATTTAGTAACTAAGATAAAACTTTTATCTGAATAGTTTTCTAAAGCAATGAAACGTGTATGTAATACAAACGGACGTGCGATACAGAAGCTTGGGAACCCCAAGGTAAAAGCGACAGCGGAGGTAAATAAGGAAATATTGAAAAACGATGCACAGTCAGCCTCAAAAAGGAGTAAGTATGCATCGATAGCGATACGAACTCAGTTGATTGTCTACAATTTGTGTTCCATAATACTGTATCAATATGTAGCTAAGGAATTATTGTCAATGTAAGCATACTTACATCTTTTTCAGGCTGACTGTACCTACCTAATACTATTGATTTTCCTTGACATAGCATTTTTAATTTCGCATAGATTTTGATATTTTATTGCATGTACTACACTTACGATAGGGGATTACGTAGATCTACTGCCAATTTTAGACTGATAATGGTCAGGACAAATTAATGTTTTCTTTGTATCAGAGAGAGACGGAGAGAGAGAGAGAGAGAGAAACTTTCTTTGTAAAACTATTACACACTTGAGTTGCGAGACGAATACTTTGATTTTGCCAGTTTAAGTCAAACTTGTTATCTTAATTCTCATTGCAACAAGAAGATTTTCTTTTGCCCAATTTCTTAATGCCGCTATCAGTTTCAGGCTTGCGCCACACCGAGCTTCGGAGGTGTATCTAGCGAGATGGAGTGGCGCGGGCGGCCGCGACGAGCCAATTTCACAGATTCGTCACCGATTAGCACGCGCCGGACACTGCGCTTCACGAGTAATGGCCACTGAGTGTATTTACATCTAGCGTTTTTAAGTATTAGGAGCTATGCGTAATGTATTGTGCCGATACGTACTTATTTCAAATTAATAGTAAAATACACATAAACAAGTAGAAATAGGATGAAAATCTTTTTGGTATCAGTATAATTATTTAATCAATTTCATAAGAAGTACATTTTTTGGGGTGCTTCTGCGGTTACCAGATAATTGCGCCTTTTGAGTTCGTTTGCCTAATAAATGAATAGTTTCTTTCTCTTTTTTTAGTACAAGGTACTTCAGAAGACTGCGATAGGCAAACTAGAACTTTCATGAAAAGTCAAGCGCCATTTCGCATAGTCGTGACTACAGTAATGCGAAAAGGCGCCACGGCGGCGCCGCGCGCGCTTCTGCCGACAGAATGCACTTGTGACATGCGTCGTGTGGTGTGCAACTAGCCTAACGCACTCTTAAATAGCCGCTTGATTTATTTCAAACAATTGACGTTATGTAAAGACGCAGGTACCTACTTCATTTGTCTTCTCTGATTAATTATTTTATTTATTAAGCTACCTACGCGGTGGCTGCTGAATACTACGCTTATTGCCATCTCGTTTTGTGATAGGGTTTTCTCAGCAGTGTACTGGGATAATTTAGATATACTGGGATAAACTAGATAGACGTGTCTGTGAATGACGCTGATTATCCTTTTTAAATTTCTTTTCTTTTCCCCGATAGCGAAAATATCAGTAGAGAGAGATAGGATCCACCTTGACCACCTTGGTGTCAGTGTCAGCAGGTGCTGACATGTTTCTAAGCCCCCATGAACATAAAAATATGTTATTCATTTTGCTTTCCATCTTTACGACTCTAAGGGACAGGACTGACTTTTACAATTCGTTTTGTACAGTGTTATAAAAACATCGAGAAAAATAGATTAGTTGACATTTAAAATTCCTTGATTAACAGCTTATTTTTCTAAATGCCAATGATTACAAATTAATTTATCTCCCGTACATGCTGTACTTTAATACTGTGAAATATTCGTCGACATTTTATAATTTATTCCGCGCCAAAAGAACGAATGAATGACAAATAGCTGGCTTTACACGCGTTCCAAATTTAAAATTATCTACGCGGACCGAACGCACCTTTTAGTTTTATCAATATACAGGGGTCTGTAATAATTTCAGGTTGAATGAAACCTTTTACTTACATAAGTATCGTGGTTCGCGAATTAAAGATTTATTCTGATCAGTTTTTTTGTAATAATTTTACTAAATAATCCCAATGGCGAATGGTGGGTTATAATAATAAAATATTAACTTCTGCTGGAAACTAATAATATGATGATAAAATGCGTTTATCTGGAGAGGACTCTACAACACCTACATAACGTCACGCCTGTAATACTCAAGGGTTAGACAGAGGTGTACCCGTACCTATAATACACCCACAATTTGCCAGTTAATAGGGGGCGAGACTCAAATAGTTTTACGGAACCCACATGCAAAATGAAAAAGAATAAGTAACTTTTTTATAAATGGAACGAATGGTACAAGGTCACAAAAAGTGGCGGAAGCGGGCAGCTGTATCGGTATACTGGCCGATACTTTTACACATAAAAAAACAAAAAGTTACTCATTCATACATCGCCGCCATGATTATCGCGGAATTTGAATATTCAAAATACCACGATAAGTGTCGCAATTTGTTCTGTAATGAATGCAATATTTTATGTTATTAAATTGGTATCAATAATTGTGGAATACAAACGTTAAATTCCACATTTCTCTTTTTATGTAGGTTTTTTATAGTCATGATAAATGGCAGTAGGTAAATATGCTGTTGGCTTTTTGGAGTAGGCCATAGATACAAAACTCGTAGAATTTTTCTAAAATGGCGCGCAATTTCTCAATTTTGAGTGATGATGTTGTAAGAATTATTTATTCCTTGCTTTTTCAACGTTGCATTTTATATAAACAACTTTAGTTTTTGCCTGTTTAGCCTAGAAATTGCGAAAAAAATCAGCTGTTCCATACATTTGTGTTCACTCAAATCGACAAAATGTATGGAACAGCTGATTTTTATTTCCCGATTTCTAGGCTGGTCCCATAGCAAAAGTTGTTCAAAATGATGAGTACAATGACCCCTTCTCGGGTTTAGGGTAAACAAAAACTAATGTTGTACCTATATTAGTTACTATCCCACAAAAAGAAAATAACTAAGCTTTTACGAGAGTAGATACTCATTAATAAATAACAGTCACATTAATAAATAACACACACTGTTCAACATAAATACAAGTACGCAAGTAGTATTTTACGTAGACAACTAATAAATTGGGGACTTTTTCGTAACCATTCATTTTTCGTAACCATTCATTTCTCTATTACAGCATGTATGGCTTTAATTTTTGAATATAATGTTTATTGACTATTTGATTAATACTCTGACCGAAGGAAGAATTGATCGAACGATTTTTATTTGGTTTGTCGCTCTTAAGAAGTTGTTCATAATGATTTATGAACAACTTTTACTATGGGACCAAACCTGAAATCGCGAAAATAAATCAGCTGTGCCATACATTTTGACGAGTTATTCAAACATAAATGTATGGAACAGCTGATTTTTTTTCGCGATATCAGGTTTAGTCTCATAGTAAAAGTTGTTCATAATGATGAGTACAATGACCCCTTAAGAGGTTGTGCGTTAATTCAGGGATATGTTGTATATACCTACATACTTGGCTTTTGGAGGTCGGTTGTTTTTTTTTTGTAAAAAACGTTAAGTAAGTATTATTTTTCACTTTTTAGGTGTGGCACTACCTGTTATGTAAATAACAGTGACAGGGAGATATTATAACACCATCCACATAGACTAAGTGGGAAAAAGCTAACTCGAAAACTACCGAAGCAAAGTTAATGAAATTTATATGAGACCACCGCGCAAGTTACCTCTATCAAAAGAAAGGAGAATTTTCAAAATTGGTCCACAATTAATGGAGAAATCGGAAATATATATAAATATATATGAAAATACATTTTTTTAAAAGCTTCCGACGAACTGATATTTTTTGTTCAAGATTTTATTTATCCCTTTGTCGGCGTGATTAATATGCACACCCATGCCAAATTACAGGTTTCTAGTCCGAAGAGTCTCTGAGCTTAGCTGGGGACAGACAGATAGACGGACGGACATGGCGAAACTCTATTGGGTTCCTCTTTTTTGAGTACGGAACCCTAAAAAGGTCTGCCTTACTTTCGGAATAACCTTAAATTAATTTAGCATGCGCCCACGCAATCTGCAACCTATCCTTCCATCTTTGTATCAATAAAAAAATCGATCGCTAATGCCTCCGTTAATTCGGTTTTTACGATCAGCTGTCTCTTCCTCTGACCACGTTCGGACAAGCACTTGCACAGATTTTTTAGCCAAATGATCTTTTTGACGTTTTTTTACCTTTTTCGTGAAACACGCGTCTTTGACACCTGGCCATACAGCCTAGCCGCCATTATCGAGAGAGCCCGCCACCCGGCAGAAGAGCATGCAGCCTTTGTGGTTGGTAATTAAAAAAAGACAGACTGAATATTGATAAAACAACCTTCGACGATTGTGGAGTAATTTTAAAGGATCATGTAGACATTTACGGAATTTATTTAATTAAGGAACAGATGTTTTTTTAAAGTGCCGATGTGGCGAATGTGTAGGGAGGGCGGTTATATTGTTCACATAATTTTGGAAGCTCTTTCTCAGTATTTCAGTGACACTCCCATAAATAGAACGAGCAATAAAAAATTGACTGCGCGAATAAAATACAATGTAGTTTGATACAAATATACCGCGGCCATTATATATTTTATCTAGAGTTACATATGTGATAAAACACACGTATAGGCAGACAAGAATTATATTACTTACCCACTGACTTAATTCGACGTAATTTACGATTATTCTGCTTTAAACGCGTTCCAAATGTCCAGTGGCTATTGTATATCTTTTTTGGTTTCGCAGGTGACGAATTAACGGAAACATCGCGAAGGACGTTCTGTTGTTGGTAAAAAAACGATCAATTTATCATATGATTATCACTTGGCGGGCTGTATTAACACATTTTGACTGACAGTGATCGATACCGTAAGAGACGACCGCGGTTCACCGAAGTCGTAAATTAAATACAATCATTACTTTAATTTTAATTACAAATTTATTGTCACGTGACCTTAATATGTGGCAAATGTTCTTAAAAGGTGCTTTCTTTAACAAAGGTAACATTACAAATGTGTATTTGCTGCTGTGTTCAACTTTGCGGGTGTTGGCAATGCGGTGAACGTTTTTCCTGAGGTGCAATGGTATATTTGCGTTCGTTTAGGGGTGGGTTACACCTGACGGGGCCACCTGTAACTGAACGACAGTTGCGTCACACCTTGGTAGTATTACATTTGTCTAAGGTCCCATTACAATAATAACGGGCATTAATAGGTCAGCCTTTTTGTCATGATGTGTATGTATCGTGTAAATGGTACTTCCAGGTCGCTAATTATTATTGTCTGGTGAATTCTTCAAATGTAGGTACCTAGTCAAATGTCAGTGCAAATGTTACAATTGATTGCAGTTTCGTTCTAATTTCTGGCGTATGTTGAATTATCTCCACGCCGTCTAATGATGTTGGAATTAATCAAATGCATGCAACTAACGTCTATTTAGGGACTTATTGGATAGGGTGACTGTGTGGGTGGTTAGCACACGCAACCCTAACTCGACTCTTTTTTGTTGTCAATGTGATGACAATTTTCTGTGATAGAAACGTGGATAAACTGCAACCAAATTGAATCGCTTTGATTATGCCAATACATAATACGTTGATCTAAGAGTAGACGGGCTTTTATTACCTATGGTCAATGATATTATATCATTGTCTATGGTGTAATGCAATGAATGAATGAAGGAGACTTCTTGGCGGGAAAGTGAAGCGTTATGTTTAGAAGTTTTTGTTTTTTTTTATAAAATTTGAATTTAGCCGAATATTAATGTGTAGGTAATAATGGTGTATGGTGGTATTCACCATTATGTGTTCGTGAACGTGCATTAGTCTAGGCAAATGAAACAAAACAGTGCAACATCAGTTCAAGTTCTCTCAAGAAGTCCGCGTGAGGTCTCAGTAAAGTACCACATCTTTACTGAAACTCAAGGGGAGCGGGCGGGGATATGATCATCAATATGCATTGAATATAATTCATTTCATCAATATTTAAACAAAGTAACTAAATAAAGACTTTGCTAAAAGGTCCCAGCAACCAGGCCATTAAAATATTATGAAAAAAAAAAATTAATGAAGCAATGGCAGAACAGAACGTTCAACTGTCAAAATTATGCGATAGAATGATAGAATGCGACTTGTTATCAGTAATTAGATTATTTATTTTTCAATTTACCTATTTACTAGTCTCACTATGTCTATTTGTGTAAGTACATACAATTTTTTCTATCCCTAAGATTTTTTTTGCTAAGTGTGATTCTAAGCAAAATAATAGGCGTATAATTTTACAGCTGCTTCATTACATCTCTATTTACCATCATTATATATGTCCAGCTAATTAAATATGTAAAACAACGTGAAAAAAACGTATTTTTAACATCATTACAATTTTGCAATAATTATCTGATAGCGAGATACCATTTTACACAATAAAAAAGTTCTTAGTAAGCCTCCGAGAATACCAGCTTCTTAAAATAAAATAAAAATTAAACAAGCAGCGTCGAAATTAAAAAAGGAATTTATTAAAAAAAAAAAGTCACATTTTTGCATCTTAACGAGAATGCCAGCGTCGAATTTACAATAAATCATTGGAAATAAAAAAATGCTGGGCTATGGCTGGCTCTTTAAGCCCTATTTCACCAGATCTGTATCTGCCGACCTTGCAATCGCACATTGCGGCTAATTTAACGCGACATAGAGACAGTGCGTGCTCTAAGCTAGGGTTGCCACACTCACGACTTTCCCGATTTTCCGGCTTGCTGATAAAGGCTCGTACAGACTCGCGCGATATCGCAGGCGCGACAGGCACCGACAAAGAAATTGTGCAACTAGGGTCGCGTCCCGCCCGCGATATCGCACTAGTCTGTATGAGCCTTAAATCGGGGTATGTATAGATCTCCTTGGTTTAAGACAGAGATATGTGCCAGTGACCTTGAGTGGTTAGCTTGCGTGTTCTGTACTGACCTCACGCAACGCGTCGTACGTTCAGCCAGTAATAGGACTCGCCCATCAAGGAGCGCTGTCCCCAATTTGACGCATTATTAATTTATTATACACAAACCAAAAGTATTTTAATAAAACGCGTATACTTAAAGATCAATAATTAAATTATCTTTTAATTGGTGAAGGTTGCAAAAAAATACGCTTGGTAAATTTTGCGCCATTCTCAGTTTTTTATCCGCGTTAGACATAACTTTACAAATTAATTTCACTATATAATATAAACACATTCTAAAATATTCACATATTAAGTTATTGAGAAAATGCTCTAATTTAACATATTTTTTTTTCAAATCATTAACACTACTCGTTTAGACGTGATTTTCAGTATAAAATCATCAAAAGTCGGTTATCGTCGCCTAAGCGGTGAAGTTGAAATCAAGGGATTTCGTCGGAAATCTAGTTTTTATATTTTATTCGGTCTCGGTTTATCTAGTTTTAAGTTGTAAGTCTGTTTGATATGTAAATATGAAGTAAATAGTCTGTTACAGACGTCCAGGTCACAGAACTTGTTCAGTCATCCAACACCTTTACGATTTGTTTTTAGAACAGCTGGATATGATTTACTTTGTGTAGGAGTCTGGATTTGTGCGCGGTTGATGGCAATAGGCTCGCCCCCTACATGGGACGTAGGTACTATAGGTACACCTCTGCGTAACCCTTCGGGGATTACAGCCGTGATGTTCTTTTAAGTTTAAATGGTATGATTTTTTAAGGTCCTGCGTTTGAAGGCAGTAGTAACCCTATTCCTAGCGTGTGTCGTGGTACGCGCATCGATTTGGCAGTTGGTCGCACATGCCTCGCGCACCTTGCGCCAGCTGCATCAACTGACACACTTACACTAGACCCGTTTAGATATATAGGTTATAAAGAAAGTTATTCTATCCTATAGAATCAATGGTGTACCTAGCATAGCTCGTAATGAATCTAACACCGTACAATGGTCAGGCATTTTTTAAATAGCTCTCGACTCGTTCGTCGAGTCGAGTGGTTGGTTGCACGCTTACAAAAAGTACGTAATCGAGTTATTGGTTTCGTTCTTATTATTAAGGTTGTGAAAAGTTTTATTCGCAAGAAATGTATAGTAGATACATAAACGGGCCCTATCAGAATACCTACCATCGCTGCGGTATTTGTTTTTTGCAAATATCGCCGCATCATAGGAGCCTTTTTGGACTCGCACAGTAGGCCTAAAATGGACGCTTTGGCAGAATCATATTAGGATCTGCGTACAATTCATACATCCTGCAATTCATCTGTTTGACAGCTGCTATTAGACAGCTGACATTAGACTTCACTATAGCAATTCATAGTTTGTGGACCGTTTTACAAAACTCCATACAAAACTGTCAAACAGATGAATTGCGGGATATGAATTGTACTTATGATTCTGCCAAAGCGTCCATTTTAGGCCCTCAGGTCTTGTTTTTTTTTTTTTTGGTTTCACTATTTTGTTAGTTTTAATGTTCTTTTTTATTGTTGTTTTTCCTGTGCGTGTCCCAAATAAAATATTTTTCTTTTTTCTATAAACTGGCTTCAGTATAATTTTTATGTCTGAAATAAATGTTTTTTTTTAATCAAAACTGTAATAACGCATGTTAGATAAGAGCACCCAAAGACACCCGTCCCTCATAAGTAAAATTACCTAACAGCAAAAACACACTACCGATAAAAAAAAACTATAAAAAAGTCAAAGGAAAATGCAAAATCTAGAGCAACGCAAGCATCCCCATAGATAGCCACAATTACCAATGCAAAAGTATTTTTATCCGTGTCTATCTGGGTGTTTACATGCAGGTACTCGTAGTCATAAACTACCAACCCGATTCTATACAGTAAGTAACAAAAACCCTGTTGTTCCTTCTACCTACGTTTTAAGAATCGGTATACATACGTAATAAAGCAAGTCATTTATAAAAACTTTTCAACAAAAATAATTAAAACAAAACAAATATTTAAGGGGGGCTCCCCTTAAATATTTGTTTTATTTTAATTTAATTATTTATTTTTAAAGTCCCCGTTCCCGTTTTACCCTTTGGGTACGGAACCCTAAAAACGGTAAAGAGCGAGTCGGACTCGCGCACCGAGGGTTCCGTACGTATATATGATGTTGATGATTTCTGAAAAACTGTGCTAATTAGAGACATCGTATTATTTTTCCTGTAATGTTTACATAAACTTCTATCACATGGAATAATTTCAGATTTGTATCTATGCAAACTTCGGAGATAAGGCCCCTCCTTATCTTCGAAGTTTGCATAGCTAAAAATCTGTTTTTATAAATCGGTTTTTTTTTACATTTTGCATCAAGTCGGAAACTATGCTGCTTAATTTTTTTTTTGAGAAGGTGCAAATAGCGCTCTTTCACATGCCCTAGTAGCCCCATTTCAATTTTTTAAGACGGGCTTTCAGTCCCTTTTGCAAAAAAGGTATATTTTTAAAATTGATTTCTTGTTTGCAAAATAGTTGGGCAAACGTCATCTAAAACTATTCTAAATTTCAAGTTGATAGCATTAGTAGTTCTTGAGATATCCAGGTGAGACAGACAGATATACACACAGACAGACAGACTTATGAATTGACAACTAAGTCGATTTATCACCAAAATGAACATCCACCATCATGAATCAAAAATTGGATGGTATATTCGTAAACACCACCTTCAACACCTCCACAATTGATAACAATGTCGAATTTTTATAAAAAAAATACACCCACCATCTTGGATTTAAAAAATTATGTCATACGTAATCACCACCCCTAAAAACCCTAAAATTAACTATGTATCTATTATCTCGAAAAAAAAATAGTTCCGCCATTTCAATTTGATTAAAGATAATATAATTATTTACACAATGTTTATCCGTAATCTACAACCATTATTTATACAAAAAATTACAACTATGTATTTATTTTTAAAACAAATTCCAATAATCATACTTTTATTTCGGTCCGAAAAAGTATCAACTTCGTCCACCCACAGTATACAATACAGCACACACTTCTGTACGTAAATATTTTTTTGCGAAAAATTGATACACCAATGCTTTCACGAGCGCGTCTGAGCGCGGAATGACGAACCGCGAGTAGAAAATGTATGGAGAAATTTGAGAGCGCTTCTTATTTTAATCATAAATAAAAAAGTTATTTATTTACTTACAAAATATTTAGTAGGCCGTATAGAGGACTATATAAGCAACAATTTTTTATTATTTGTATGTTTAACTATGCAGTGGATTTAGCCATATTGGTTCCTTTTCAGACCCCATTTTTTTTTCATTTGTTGGTTTTATTGTGATTGTTGAAACGTATTTGTGTGAAAATGTTGTATGGGGCTATACAATTTTTATGGGCGTTTTTTGGAGATGAATATATTACCTTTAATTTGAGACAATGATATCCTTGCAGTTGTGACTGCTAATTCATTAAAATGGTAAAAGCACTGTTATTGAGGAAAAATGTGATAGCGTCCTTAACTGATTTCTTGCCTTTTTCGTTCTTTGATTTTGACTTCTCGACTAGCCAATGCTTATTTTTTTTAAATTATAATTCCATCAATGTTGTGCTTGTAGGTTAATGTATACGTCCCTAAAAGGAACAACAGGGTTTTGTTACATACTGTATAATTTGTGCGCTCGGAAAAGCCATCGCGAACTTTTTATCTTTACGTGCTGCTTGTGGGCTAATTATACGCAAAGATCATTCAGCGCCCTGCGCGTCCAATATAACAACGCGTTCAGGGCGTTGTTGGGGCTGCCGCGCTGGTGCAGTGCGTCGGGCATGTTTGCGGACGCACACGTTGATGGCTTCCACGCCGTGCTACGCAAGCGTTGCGCTGCGGCGCTCGGCAGGTTGCGCGCCAGCACCAACAGCATCCTGGCTGTTATTGCGGATAGGCTGGACACGCCTTACGTCCAGCACTGGGTTAATATCCACATTAGGAAATAAGTAATTATAATGTACTAACACTAGTTTCATAAGTTGCACTCTACTAACATTCTATGAATTATGTCTGAATTAAAAAGTTTTTATTTTATTTTTTTATTTTATTTATTTATCCTGAAAACTTTACAAAACTCTTTAAAATAATAATTATTTCTCTGCATTTAACGAAAACATCAATCAATCTGCCCGCCTCTTCCCAACTAGATTGGGGTCGGCTTCCAGTCTAACCGGACGCAGTTGAATACCAGTGTTTTACATGAAGCGACTACCTATCTGACCTCCACAACCCAGTTACTGAGTAACACGATACCCCTTGGTAAGACTGGTAGTCAGACTTTCGGGCTTCTGACGACCCGTAACGACTGTCAAAGATCCACGAATGACAGCCTGGTACCATCGGCTTAACGTGCTTTCTGAGGCACGGGAGAGTTTCAGTATGCAGGTCAGCCATCCACGGACTAACCCCGGGAACCGTAGCTTAACCTGATAGATCGACTCACGTGGCTGATATTACTTAGCCACCAGCTCCTCATATTTAACGAAAGTGAGACTTTTAAAGACTGCTGTGTATATTGCAGCTGTACATTATGTCAAATTAAAATGACAGTTTGTCTGCTTATCGCCATTTAAAGTAAAAGTCACCGGAAACGTGCTAATGGCTATAAATTAATGAAATGTTTATTAAGGCGACGAAAACCGACTTTTAATGATTTTATACTGAAGATCACGTCTAAACGAGTAGTGTTAATGATTTGAATAAAATATATGATAAATTAGAGCATTTTTTCAATAACTTAATATGTGAATATTTTAGTTTATATTTATATTACATAGTGAAATTAATTTGTAAAGTTATGTCTAACGCGGATCAAAAAATGAGAATGGCGCAAAATCTACCTAGCGTATTTTTCTGAAATCTTTACCAATTTTAAGATAATTTAATTATTGATATTTTAGTATACGCATTTTATTAAAATACCTTTTGTTTTGTGTATAATAAATTTATAATGCGTCAAATTGGGGACAGCGCTCCTTGATGGGCGAGTCGTATTACTGGCTGAACGTACGACGCGTTGCGTGACCTCAGTACAGAACACGCAAGCTAACTACTCAAGGTCATTGGCAAATTTCTGCGTCTTAAGGGGGGTGTGCTAAGGTAGCTCGCGAAATTCTGATTCTAATTAGGTATTTCTGATTATAATGATTATAGTTCTGTAAAACCATATTTGTTACGGCCGCGAATCATATTTTAATCAACATACAACCTGACACAAACCTGCAAATTGCAAAAAAGTTAAGAAAAATTGAATTTTGCGGGCTACCTTAGCGCATCCCCTAAGAGGCCGGCGCCGCGGCGTAGCATGCGTAGTTAATACAATCGTAATACCAAAATATTTTGTAAATCAAACATATTCTTAAGGTAGTGTGTATTTATTTCGATTGGATTACAGAATATCTATGTTCCAAATATATATTTTGAATAGAAATTATATTTATATATGTATTTTTTTTTCAATATACAGCTTTCTATTTGCTAGCCAGTTTGATGATTTAAATGAAAGCTGGCTCCAGGAATTAAGTTATGAACTTACGGAAAAACTTCTAGCTACCACGGTATAACTTGCATGTTTGTAATTTTTTTATTTTTTCTTTCTTGACCAAACATACTCACTAAAGTGTATATAGGTTTTATAATTATATATTTACATATAATCACCATTCTGTGCATTCAGCCCTTCACCTTTCCCTTACACACTCGCCCACATATAAATACACACCACGCACACACACCCACATACACCACGCACACACACACCACACACACTTCACACCATACACATGCATAAACACACACACACCACCACACACACACACACATTTACTAACCCTAGAATAAGTAATAATCAATAGTGAAAACAGTTTTTATATAACATACCGCATCCGTGTTCGAGTGCATAATCCTAAATAAAGGTAACCGTTTCCGAAGGGGTGGAGACCTGGTGTCCTGAAATACAGGCCTTACAGCCTAGCTTAGGCATCAGTCTCCCACAGTATAACTTCTAAAACTATTATGTATGGATATTTTGAAAATGTACTATATATTGTGGTGTGAAATAAAAAAAAATTATCTTTATCTTTGTTATGTTACATCTTTGGTTGCCATGTTTCGGAGTAAAAGATCGTTCCATTTTTTAATTTCACGATAGATAAGAGTTTACTAAATAAGTAATTTATTTGACCGCTAAACCACGACACATGGATTTTCATACAACTTTTGGTGGCCGCTGCTCGCATGTATTTGGCCAGTACAGCAATTTCGATTTATCTCGAAGAAATCTGTCAAAATAATGCTCGATTTCCAAGCATGTTTGAGAAAAGAGTATTTAATAACCCCAGCACGCCGTTTCATACAAAATTGCTGGAGCGTTGTAATGTTCCAAAAACGCTTTTGCAATGGATTTGTTTTCCTTTGACCGTAAATTCGATACGTCGCGCGTTCTTTTTTCGAAAATAGTGACAATATTTCCATGCATGTTTGAGAAAAAGTACTTATAATTTATATAAGTAATAAAACCTTTACAATACCCCGCTGTATGGTTGGTATTACTTAATTCGGAAAAGGTGTCTGATATAAAGAAATGTCTTTGCTTCTGTTCGTATTTAAAAGTTCCAGTAGGTAACTATCTGAGGGTCATTTAGGTAAAGCAATGTGTCAGTGACAGCCTGGTGAAGTTTACCAGACTGTTCAGTCAAAAATAAAGGCATGATTATCTCCGCCTTGACTTTTATTATCCCCTTATATTTTTAAGACATCTTTCAGTTATTCGTAAGGACTTCATCAAACCTACTTATTTTGAGCGTAACGTACAAATTCCTCATAAACGAACTGGATACCCTTATTTAGTGCTTCAGGGTTGCCACTTCACGCCATTCCTCTGCCTGACATATGACAAATAGGCGCACAATGATAATTTTCTGCCAATATGTCATTAATTCGCGGACGCGTTGGCTCTTTTTGCCAATCAGGCCATTTTTGGTGCGATGTCTTCTCAAATTGAGGCGGACAGTGGTCATAATAAATGGTGCTCAATATGGGAGAGTGAATGTGGCTCATTTTATATTTCTATTTGTTCATTATTATATTTTATTCAACACTTGGCTTCGGCGTTTTGTTCTAGGCTGCTTTTATGGTCATCAGCTGATAAATGATTTCTTGGCAATGTTTCTTTAAGGAAATGAGGTTCAATAAAGGCTTGTACAGACTGGTGCGATATCGCGGGCGCGACGTGACTCTAGTAGCACAATTTCTTTGTCGGTGCCTGTCGCGCCCGCGATTTCACACCAGTCTGTACGAGCCTTAAGCCGTTTATATTCTGTCTCTTTATTTGTTTTGTAGCGGCATCAACATCGCCACATGCGAACAACGCGTCACACTGACGTCACGGAAAATCCTGCATCGCGCAAGCAGAGTTTACCGCGTGACTAGCATATATACAACATCCCGACATCAACCGTCGGGCTTTCGCGGGTTGCCCACCAGACACAACACCCGTCTGGTCGGAGGATCCTCCCTTTTCTATAGAGGATGAGTGAACATTACACCCTGTTCCTCATGCCTCTAAAGTTTTATAAGTTTGGGTTGTTAATGCACGATTACACATATTGTGATCGACTGTGGCATGTCCTAGAACCAAAAATTCAAAGACATGAGACGTCTACCAACCCGCACTGGGCCCGCGTGGTGGATTACGGCCCACCCCCTGACACCGAGAGGAGGCCTGTGTCCCAGCAGTGGGAACATTACAGGCTGATTGTGTGTGATCGTGGGGAACGCCGTATAGGTAATCCAAAAGCGAGATATAAAAAAAGTGGGTTTCGTTTTATGGCAATCAAAGTTATAAAAACATAACGAAAAAAAAAAACATCGTATAAAATACAGATTCTAACAAACAACATTTGACGAAGGTTTTATCGTTACCCTAAAAAGTAATTTGTAACGAACGAGAATGGCAGCCGTGTCAAAATATCAATGAATAAGAGCGACAACCAGTCATCTGGAACGTTCGAAGAAATACGTTGCTTTGCTGTAGATTGCCGCTTTTGCTTGGCTTACAATTCTGAATATCAAACAAAATCGTCAATGGATGATGTGTTTATCGTTAAACGCTGGCTTTTTTATTGTGAGGGTGTGTTTCGAACACCTGATCGTGTAAACAGGTGCTGTGTCGGTGGATATAGGTTATACAAGGGATAAAAATGTCGGCCGATTTGTCTGAAGATATGAATATTTATGTTCTTTATTTGTCGTTATTTATAAATCTTTGTGAGGGCTGTATTTGAACGTTGTTTTTTTCGATAGGGTGATTGCCAGTTCTGAAGATTCACCGCTAGGCACTTACATATTTTGTTAATAAAATAGAAATCATTCATACTTTAGATTATGAAGTAATGCGAGGAGGCGAAACGCCGGGGTGAAACTCCGCTGCCGCGAGAAATCACGGCACAGCGGACAGAGCTCCGGCGGGATCTCATGGCGGCATGGAGAGTGCGATTGTCGCAACCCTGCGCTGGGCACGCCACAATTGTGGCGATAAGTCCCCTCTTTGAGGAGTGGCTAGAGAGGCGCCACGGCGTCCTCACCTTCCGCCTGACGCAGGTCCTCACCGGACATGGTTGTTTTGGGAGGTTCCTGTTCAGGATAAAGCGGGAGGAAACGCCCGGGTGTCACCACTGTGTGGATCGCCCCGAGGACACAGTGGAGCATACGGTGGAGTCTGCCCAGCTTGGGCGGAGCACCGCTGTGTCCTCACGGAGGCGATCGGCGGCGGCGATCTCTCGCGTCCGGCCCTGGTTCAGGCCATGGTTCGGAGCGAGAGTGCATGGGAGGCTGTCACCTCCTTCTGCGAATTAGTAATGCTTGCGAAGGAGGAGGCGGAACGCGTGAGGGAGAGGCAAGGTTCGCGCCCTCGCGCCCCTAGTCGCCGCAGGAGACGCCCCGGGCGTCGGGAGTCGCAAGCCGATTTCCGGCCACCGTAGGCGCGGGCCTGCGGACGGTGAGCGATGGGTAGCTCACCATCCGATAAGGACCAGGCCCGGGTCGACAGCGCGTCGTATTCCACGCGCGCCTCAAAGAGTTGTCAGCACCAACTGATGGGGTCCGCTAGGGCCAATGCCTGCCAGGGTTGCGAGTTTGTCCGAAAGGGATATCGTGGCCCTGGCACACAGGCAAATGAAGGAATACGAGTGGGTTTTAGTCAGTAAAAGTCTGACACGCCCTCCCGCTCCGCCCAGAGCGCGAGAAGTTATTTGATAATTTCCCACCCAAAAAAAAAAAAAAAAGATTATGAAGTAATAAATGGGTGACGTTCCGGTTAGACTGGAAGCCGATCACCACGTAGTTTGAAAAAGGCTAGATTGAAATAGATGACGTTTCGGACCGAAACTTTAGTGTGGTGTTATTTCAGTTGTGGCCCAGTGGTAACGCCCGCGACTTACGAGTTTTAGGTTGTAGGTTCGAACCCAGACAGGCGCAATACTTTGTGTAAATGATTTCATCACCACTGCTCTCAAAACGGTGATGGAAAACATCGTGAGGAAACCGGCATGTCCTGGAACCAAAAATTCGGAGACATCTGACATCTACCAACCTGCACTTGACTGGGCCCGCGTGGTGGATTATAGCCCACTCCCTCTCACAGAGAGGAGGCCTGTGTCCCAGCAGTGGGAACATTATAGGCTGATGATGATGACTAGGAAGGAATTTCTTTATTATTTTGTGTAGGCAGTTACCTACACCTTCACAACGTTATGTCAGTACAGTTTCGCCTTTACGTTTTATGAAAATATACATAAAATATTTAAAAAAAAATATGATTCCTGGCCACTAGCCTAACCAGTGTGTCAAATTAATGTCACCACTGCTGTATATTATAAGTATCCCAGGTCTTATCCCGCCCACAAATCTCATGTGAACCCTAACTTCCTAACATTCGGCGGAGACGGTTGCACGGCATGTGCGTTTAATTTTTTTCACTAATTATTAATTCATTACACACCTCAATTATTAATTATATCAAAGTAATTTGAAGACATGTTAACGTTAATTGCCTTTAAGTAGTGTAAGTTGTACATAAATTTGCATTTTTAACGGAAAAGCGTTCGTAACTTTCGGTTAAAGAATTTCCGACAATTTATTTTCATTTCGCGTTAGTAATGATAGAATAGCTTATTTTTTAGTTCAAGTTTCTTCAAGTGACAACCCTATAATATGCCTTTTTGTAACGTGAGGAATAAAAAAAAATTTTTGTATAGATCTTAGGTACTTTTTATGCGCTGCAATTTTTTTTTTTAATTTTCTAATTCGCCCCCAAAAGTGACCCTCATATTGAAAATTATTTATTTACGTTACACGTCCGTGTTTGGGTCACAGAAATTCACAGATCGGTCCAGTAGATTCGGAGCAAATCGGCTGTGACAGACGGACATACAGACACACGAGTGATCCTATAAGGCTTCCGTTTTTTGTTTTGGAGGTACGGAACCCTAAACAAACTATAAAACATTTAAAAGTACACGATATATTTGATAGGATTTCTATCCATTAAAAGTATGTACACGATATATTTGGTAGGATTTCTATCCAACAAAAGTACACGATATATTTGATAGGATTTCTATCCATTAAAAGTACACGATATATTTGATAGGATTTCTATCCAACAAAAGTACACGATATTTTGATAGGATTTCTATCCATCTGCATACTAACACACCGTTATCTTAATAAAAATGCACAGTTTCGTAGACATACGGTCACCTGTCCACCGCACGTGGCACGAGCCACCAGGCATAGGTGCTTGTCTCAAGCACATGACGAACAGAAGGGCCACACTGGACATGATACAAACTGATGATGATCAACCAAAGCTATGCATGTTAAGCGGGTGCTAAGCAATCGATAACTATCTACAGAATATGAAAATATTATAACAGCATCTAATTGCGGTTCGTGGCATTAACAGAGACGGATCAGTCAGCTCTAAAGCCAAGCTTGCTGCCTGGGTCCTGTTAAATATAACTGAAATGTGACAATGCGAAATATTTGTCAAAACCGGCTAAGTGCGTGTCGGATTAAGCACAATGAAGGGTTCCGTAGTTGGAATTACTTTATCTCAAGAACAAACTTAACATTGTAGTTGAAAAACATGTTCTCCCATTTTCCAACTGCAAAAGTAAGTTTGTTCGCACAATATTGAGGGATTTATCATGTTATTTTAAGACCATAGACTTCTTATAGGTTAAAATTGTATACTGATTTGATTCGGAGATATAGAATTGGCTGTGACAGATAGACAGACACACGAGTAATCCTATAAGCATAAGGGTTCCGTTTTTTGCTTTTGAGTTACGGAAACCTAATAATGACATAATTGACACATTTTCACGACTGTTTAAAACCGGTTAAAGCCAAAAATAATGAAAACTTACAAAATTGTAAGATTGTCGCCTGTCACCTGTTTCTTCTATCGATTTTTATTAAATAGGCCGTCCTCGATTGGTGAGCTAGACACAGCTAGAGATGCAATCCCAGAGATCACAGACTTACAGCAGCAGACATGACCAATTTGAACCGTGCACCTATAGCTTCTGACGTCTCTTAAGACGCCGATATATGCCAGTGACCTTGAGTGGTTAGCTTGCGTGTTCTGTACTGAGCTCGTACGTCCAGCCAGTAATAGGACTCGCCCGTCAAGGAGCGCTGTCCCCAATTTGACGCATTATTAATTTATTATTCACAAAAAAAGGTATTTTAATAAAACGCGTATACTAAAAGATCAATAATTAAATTATCTTTTAATTGGTGAAGGTTGCAGAAAAATACGCTTGGTAGATTTTGCGCCATTCTCAGTTTTTTATCCGCGTTAGACATAACTTTACAAATTAATTTCACTATGTAATATAAACACATTCTAAAATATTCACATACTTATTAAGTTATTGAGAAAATGCTCTAATTTAACATATATTTTTTTCAAATCATTAACACTACTCGTTTAGACGTGATCTACAGTATAAAATAATTAAAAGTCGGTTATCGTCGCCTTAAGTCTTAAGTGCCCATGTAGGTTTATTAAAATAAAAATATTTTGATCTTGATTTCAGCTGTATTCGTTTTTGTCATTGACATCACCAAGAGTTGGTAAAAGATAAATCATCATGAGACGTATAAATCGACCTGTAAATATTCATCTCCCTGGATTCCCTTCCAACCATGGAGAACCATGTTTGGAGAACCAATAAACGGTGTAAAGGATAATAGGCATACAATGAATGTGGTTGAATTATCAAACCGATAGGCATTCCCTTTAAAAGAGTGATATGCAATAACCTTAAGATTTGCCAGGGACTGTGAAAAATGGATCTTCTGTCCTTTTCTACCTGATACAGTATGAAGGGGAGAATGCAAGCAAAAAGTATCGATGATCATTATAATTACTGGAACAGTTATACCATATGTCTTGTTGGTACTACTGAGCTACGGCACGCGCTCAATGTGACATGTGACAATAATAACGGTAGGGGTGGACGAGTTTCTAATCGAACGTATTAGTAATAAATTATTAAACACAAAATTGGGACTATGAATGATAGGCTGAAAAATGAGGTGATAAGGCAACAGTGCAGTTTAAAAGAAGAGTACGAGTAACAACAATTGGAAAGAGTATAAGCATATTACAAGTTAAAGGATTATATCCAAGATACGAATGCTTGGAAACATGCTGGTCCAGCTCCATAGGACAATCTAGAGTCTAGACAAAATCAAACAGGTTGCTATTTTAATTGTATAATTTATTATTTTTATGACATTTATTTTAAATTCTGTGATTACCTAACTCACACTGATATTGTTATTTTTTTGGAAAACGTATAGATATATTTTTTACAAATTTTGTAAATATGTGAGCACCATGTATCTATCACATAATTAATTTATCTGTCATTGCTTCATTCTTAACTCTTTTCATTACCTATTGTGGTATAGTAATTTTATTCTAGGTGCATCGTCTTCACATATAATTATATAATTAATGTACCTATAAAAAATATTGTACAAGATTTTAAAAGAGTACCGGTGCAGTTTCTTGCCATTCTTCTCCATACGAAACTACCTTTTGGAAGGGGCGACTAGAATCAATTCAATTTTTTTTTTTGTTTAAATATTGACGTTCAAAAGTGCCTTTAAAGTGCCTATTTGAAATAAAAAATTTGACTTTGACTTTTGTATGCTTAGATCATAGAAATATTAAAAACAGTCCGTTCATAAATAACTTATAATAACATAACTCCTTTCTTATATGGCTTAGATGGTTCGGTCTGTTGAGAGGATGAGTGAAAGGCGATTAACAAAAGGTATTTATAAAGCGGAGGTGAGTGACAGAGGTCATAATAGTGATCTAATTAGTGATGTTTTTCAGAAAGGTCAGGTGCGTAGTACTCGCAACCGGCGTGCGTGTATGACGTTTACGCGAAGTTAGACGTTACGTATGATGTTTAGGCGAAGCAAAAGGAGCATGTAAGGAACGTAGCAGGTGGCGGTCTATAGTTTCTGCCTACCCCCATGGGGAGAAGGCGTGAGTTTATGTTATGTATGTAAACTGGGTAGGTATTTAGTGGTCACAAATTTTAAATCATGTTTGGCTGTGAGTTAGAGAGCAAAGTGTGAGATCTATTACCTGATGGATAGCCGGTAGAGTTGCGTACTTACCTAAAACACCTATTTGAAGTGCCTTTCATTTGCAGTGCCTTTCAATTTGCAGTGCCTTTCATTTTGACAATATTCAACAACATTCATTGCGTTATTTACTTTGTCGAGATGACGAATTTTTCGAACTTAATTATGAAGCAATGGATTAGAAATTTTCTTCGAAATCCTTCGGATTACGCTACGCAGTTCGGGAGCTGATGGGCGTATGCAAAGTTCTGGAATGGCAGATTAAGTGGCAATTTCACCAATGAAACAACGCGATCAGCACATAAACCACGTTTAAGAGCTGTCAGTGTCATCATTTTCTGTGGAATATTGACACACAGCTCTTGAACTCGGCTTAGATGTGCTGATCACGTTCAGTTTCAATTGTGAAATTCGCACTAAGTGTGTAGTTCAATGGTTATGAGTTGTGTACCCACACTACCCCCTGTGTCCGGTTTTGGAGACAAGTATTAAGGCGCAGATATATGATTTTAGTGCCTTTTAAAGGCTTCTACAGACCGGCGCGACACGCGACGCGACACAAAGGCCCCACGTGTCACGCGACGAGCGGTGCCTTTGGGACGCGTCGCGAGTCGCGCCGGTTTGTAGAAGCCTTAAATCTGTTATTACGCCTTCATATAATGCAAGTAAATTATGCAAAAAATGACCAAACCTGAAATCACGAAAAAAAATCAGTGGTTCCCTACATTTATGTTCGAATAACTCGTCAAAAAGTACGGAACAGCTGATTTTTTTTTCGCGATTTCAGGTTTGGTCCCATAGTAAAAGATGTTCATAATGATGAGTACAATGACCCCTTAAGAGGTGTACGTTAATTCTGGGACATGTTGTATATACAACAGCACGCACGATCACGTTTTGGAGCGAGATTCGTGTTTGTTCGGGTGAGCTCGGTAATATTCGGCGGTGTTTTGTATAATAATGTTATAAATGCGAAAGTATAACGGCTTAACGGATTTCAATGTGGCTAATTGGTAGACCATGACCTGGGTTTAGGACATAAGCATTTTTCATCCTGGATTGCAGATGGAATCGCGGGTAACAGCTAGTTATCAATAATATGACAAGTAAACTTGAAATAAGAAAACAAAATTGGGAAAATCCCTCCCTTCTTCCTTTCACAGACCTGAGACTCTAAGTGGCAGTTTCTCAAACGAAAATGATTGCAAAATATATTTGGCAAATTGATAAGCGCTCGTAAGCTGCTGTGATTGGTTGAATCAATTATCAACAGCCAATCGCAGCACTTTACGCATGCTTGACATTTGTCACATTAGTTTTGCGATAATTTTCGTTCGAGAAACTGGGGGTCTTCTCCAAGATAAATCCGAAGTATCGGCCGAATATTCGGTCGTTTCCACGGCTGACAATGACTGACTAGGGCGTAAAAAAAAAACGACAGTCAAAGAGATATAAGTTAAAGTCCAAAATGTGACTTGTAGTCGGGTAAGGATTCAAAGTAAAAAAAAACTTGACAAGATTGTGATTGGAATCCTTAGACGGTCAAAAATGCTTGACAAGATTGTGATTTTTTCGTGCTTATCTCTCTAAGCAATTTTGACCGTCAGCTAGCCCCTCCATTAGGACTTTGCGGCAGAATTCGGTCGTAAAGTGATCGCTATGTATGTCGAGACTGCAGGCCCTGGGGGTCTACATAAATCCGAAGTATCGGCCGAGTGTTCGGCCGTTGCTTGACTACGGCTAACTATGGCTGACTACGGCGGAAAAAAAACGACAGTCAAAGAGGTAAGCCAAAGTCAAAAATGTGACTTTAAGTGCCAATTCCACCAATGAAACTGAACGCGATCAGCACATAAACCACGTTCATGAGCTGTCGGTGTCATTATTTTCTTTGGAATAATGACACTGACAGCTCTTGAACTCGGTTTAGATGTGCTGATCGCGTTCAGTTTCATTGGGGAAATTCGCCGTAAGTCGGGTAAAGATTCAAAGTCAAAAAAGGAAACTATGGATGTAAAACGGCCGAACATTCGGCCGATACTTCGGATTAACGCTTCGCAGTAGACCCCCAGGTTCTACTATTGTCATCGGTGAGATTTATGTGTGCACGATTGTGTAGTTATACAATATGTAACAAAACCCTGTTGTTCCTTCTACCTACGTTTTAAGAATCGGTATACATACGTAATAAAGCAAGCCATTTATAAAAACTGTTCAACAAAAATAATTAAAATAATATAGCATATAGCATAATATTTATAATGTTTAACTGATTTCTTACCTCTTTAGTTCTTTGATTTTGACTTCTCGACTAGCCAATTCTTATTTTTTTTAAATTATAATTCCACCAATTTTGCGCTTGTAGGTTAATGTATACGTCCCTAAAAGGAACAACAGGGTTTTTGTTACATACTGTATAGAGGTATACCTTCCAATCGGTAGAGAGCCCAGTATAAAAGTAGATACTATTTGATGAAGTCTTAATAGCAATAGTTTCTCATCTGCCTGTTATGACAACATAAAATGGAGAGAACTGTTCTTAGAAAGACCCAAGGATACGGCAAAACAAATAGGCAACATGTATTTAAGAAAAATAACGCATTACCATTCACAAGGATTTATGAGCCGAACTATTAAACGAATGCAATAAAACATGACAGACAATCGGCAAACATCGGCGATCTTCGTTAGTACTCGTGGCAGATGCGCGCGCGCCTCTTTGTGCCTTTGTTTAAATTATGTATAAATAATGGACAGTTTATTAAAATGTTAATCAAACGCAATGTGGAACTATTCTCGAAGGGTATAAAAGTGAATTTCTTTTTCGCGTCGATTGTAAATGCGATAATATCGTCTTCTTTTTTTTGTGTTTTATACGGCATTTGTTTCTAGCCATTTAGACGGTTGATGTATTAAATGGTTAAGCTGGCTGTCTATTTAAAAAAGGAGGATATTTGATTAACAGCCTGAACAAAAACTAGCATGTTTTAATGAGGCCTAACTGACTAACTTTACTTCGTATAACTGTAACAAATGTATTAATAGATAGATACTTAGATACTGTATTAAAAATCACTTGTCCCAAAATTCCGAGTAGGGAGTAAAACAAACAGTCCATTAATTTATAGAATTGACTATCATAGACCTTGAAGAGTTCTATACTCGTATGACCAGCAGAAGACAGCCAGAGTCAAGAAGTCAAGAAAAAATAAAATAAATTTATGTCAAGTAAAAAACAAAAATGGTAACGGCCGCGACTTAAGGCGACGATAATCGACTTTTAATGATTTTTTATTGAAGATCACGTCTAAACGAGAAGTGTTAATGATTTGAAAAAAAAATATGTTAAATTAGAGCAATTTTTTGTGAATATTTTCGATTATGTAAATATTACATAGTGAAATTAATTTTGTAAAGTTAGGTCTCAAGGCTTCTACATACCAGCGCGACTTGTCGCGCGACGCGACACGGCACAAAGGCTCCGCGCGTCGCGGGACGAGCGGTGCCTTTGAGTCGCGTCGCGTCGCGCTACAAGTCGCCCCGGTATGTAGAAGCCTTAACGCGGATAAAAAACTGAGAATGGCGCAAGATCTACCAAGCGTATTTTTCTGAAACCTTCACCAATTTAAAGATAATTTATTGATCTTTTAGTATACGCGCCTTTTTTAAAATACCTTTTTTTTGTGTATGGAATTAATAATGCGTCAAATTGGGGACAGCGCTCCTTGATGGGCGAGTCCTATTACTGGCTGAACGTACGACGCGTTGCGTGAGCTCAGTACAGAACACGCAAGCTAACCACTCAAGGTCACTGGCATATATCTGGGTCTTAAGAGTTGTAGGTCGTAGGTTCGACCTCTGACAGGCACTTTACTTTGTGTAAATTATTTCATCACCACTGCTCACAAAACGGTGAAACAAAACATCATGAGGAAACCGGCATGTCCTAGAACCAAAAATTCGAAGTGACACCTACTAAGTACCAACCCACACTGGGCCCGCGTGGTGGATTAAAGCCCACTCCCTCTCACAGAGGAGGCCCGTGCTCCAGCAGTGGGAAATGCTATGTCAAGCCAGGTGAGTATCCAACTCCAATCTAAAGTACATACATCTTTTATGGGGTACTGTGTTCAATGTTACAATAAAATACCTTGTGATATATTGCAACTAAATGAAAGAAAATATAAAACTCATATTAAAAGAACTCTTTGTAAACAAGCATATTACAAATTAGAGGATTATATCCAAGATAAGAATGCTTGGAAACATGCTGGTCCAGCTCCATAGGACAATCTAGCTAGAGTCTAGACAAAATCAAACAGGCTGCTTTTTTAATTGTTTTTTATTCTTTTTATGACATTTATTTTAATTCTGTGATTACCTTAACTCACACTGATATTGTTATTTTTTAGGAAACCGTTTTTTGTTTAATTAAAATTTTTGTAAATATGTGAGTACAGTGGTACCCAATTGATAAGGCGCGTCGTTAATCTTCGTTCGCACAGAAAAGAAAGTATGGCCCCGAAGATTAACGAAAGAATGCTTAAAACTTACAATCAACCTTAGGTCACTATTATAAGGTTCATATTACACTGGAGCTGCTAGCGTGCACTCGATCAGAAGTATGGCGGCTGACAAACATGGCAAACGGCGCGCGCTAACATGGCGGCAGCTGCCGACCAATAGCGGTACAGGAAAAAGAACCGCGGTGCGTGGAGCGTGCCGATTGGTCAATAGCATTTCCCGCAATTTTAAAATTCACCTTCTGCGCAGGTACATCGGTAAGCCATATGAATTGGGTACTACTGTACTATGTATCTATCACATAATTAATTTATCTGTCATTGCTTCATTCTTAACTCTTTTTATTACCTATTGTGGTATAGTAATTTTATTCTAGGTGCATCGTCTTCACATATAATTATATAATTAATATACCTATATAAAATATTGTACAAGATTTTAAAAGAGTCCATTAAGGTGGAGTTTCATGCCCATTCTTCTCCATACGAAACTACCTTTTGCAAGGGGCGACTAGAATCAATTCAATTTTTTGTAAATATTGACGTTCAAAAGTGCCTTATAAGGGCCTAATTGAAATAAACAATTTGACTTTGACTTTGACCTTTGAAGGCCATAAAATAGGGCGAATAGGTATAAAGAGCAATAGAAACAGGTGTATGCTATGCTCGTGCGTGATCTTAACATAACAAAAAAAACCTAAGGTGCGGCAGTAAATCGTAACGTCCAAATAGCGGCGCCGACGCAGGGCGGGGCCAAAGGAGGCTGTGGATACGATGGTCACATAAAATAGTGCAGTATTCTTGCAGTAATATACATTGATGTTTATAAATAGGAAGTTATGGTACGCGCTCCTCGACGTGGACTGCATAAATTAGGGGAAAAGGACACAATCGAACTTAGTCACAATCAAACTGGCGTTTGTGTAGGACGTTAAGTAAAGTTACAGTAATCGTCTAAATAAGCAGCAACAATGCCTTCCTGTGTTTATAAAATGTTCACAAATAGTGCAAAAACAAAAAACAAGTCCCATGGGATTAGTTTTCACTCGTACCTAAGTACAGCCAAAAATGTTAATTTGTTGAAAATTATAATAATATTTAATGTTTTGCTCCATCATAAGTCGTTCCTAATCGTAAACATTCGGCCAACATGCCTGCTAACGCGATTTCGCTTCCGAGTTGTTATGGGTACGTAACAGTGACAATTATTGTTATCTCGTTCCCCCTATAGCCCGCGTAATATGTCTCTTTATTTCGGATGTCGAGCACATGACGCACATCGGGAAATGTAGTTGTGTGGGTGTGTTTACATGTAAGTGTTTCTAGTCCATTTAATATTTTCGTGATGTTAGAGAGTGGCCTACCTTCCCTTATTTTACATTGACAATGGTAATAAATTGAGGGGTTTATTTAGAAACGATGATTAAAGTTAAAGAGATGTTGAAGGATAGATTTTGTGATGGGATATGAATGAAGTAAAAGCAACTGATTATGATACCGTAAATGCTGACATGGAAAACCGATAGATACTATAGAGAGGCTATCAAAAGTAATGTCATAGAAAGATTTTGACGACATTTAATAGCTAAGTTTGACACGTTACACTTTTAAAGACACCAACCTTTGATTACCAACCGACAGATAATTTAAAACATATAAGACAATTATTTAATAAATTTAATTTATCTAAATATTGGGTAAATTACAAAATACTAACGAAAATAAACCGCGGTTATGTCTAGTCGTTTCATGCACAATTCAGTATTTATACTTCGAAAATAATTTTCTTATGGTGGACACGAATGCGACTTGACACGTACCACACTAGACAGCGACTTTTGCCCACTAGGACAAATGTATAAGATTACGATTTTGTTCGCTATGTCCCGTCTATTGTTAAGTAATGAATTTAATGTCTTTGTGGAAAACCATACCCGTGTATTCCCGTTGTCCCCGTTCGCCGTGTCCCCGTTCTACGGGAACAGCGGTACTTCAATTAAATATTTAAAAATACTTCCCGTTGTCCCCGTGGTTTGGTTTTACATTCAAAAATATGTTTCTGGCACTCGTCGGCCGCTGCCGCGGCACCGCTCGCTTGGCTCGCTCGGCTCGTGCGTTGTGTGGTCACAGTTCTAACCTAACCTAACCTAACTGTTTCGATTTAAAAAAGGTTTACTTCGTACGATAAGGGGACAACGGGAAATAAATTTAATCACGTCCCACTGTCCCCGTGACGGGGATATGGCAAACGGGGACAACGGGAATACACTACCATACCTACCGGCCGAAAATAGCATGGGGTCTGTACACTACATTTTTGAAGCGAAAACTTAGGTGCGTTGAGCTCAACGCACCTAGCGTTGAGCGAGTTTTGGGGGAAAAAACATATGGGTTCGCGTCACCGACATGCCCGCGCCGACATGCTGTAGTAGCAGTAAGTGAAGTTAAATTGACCACGTGGAAAGTTTAATTTGTGTATACTGTGCATTGTTTAAATTGTGTTTTAGATAATCATGAAGTGAAAACTTCTTTAGGCGCGTTGAGCGATAAGTTTTCACTTCTGACAGTTCCCATGACTGCCTATGTTATTTTATATATTTCCTATAAATATAGTGGGTTACGGCTGTAGGTGGGAGGTAGGTATATTAACTATATTGTAGACTTAAAAAAAAAATAGCAAAGAAGTAGGATATTAGTTTTTTAAGAAGTAGTTTTGAAGTAAAACTTCTTTTCGCACGCTTGACTTGGGGAGTAAGCTGGTGAATGCGTGACGAGAGCGTTACGGAAGCGAGCGAACGGAAGTTAAGACCCGATATAAGTTAGTGCAGATAGAAAAAGAGAGAGAGTTTGGTTTCGTATATTACTGTAGGGGCTAGAGAGAGGTGCGAGCACACATTTTATTTCTCTCTTTCTCTGCCAGTTGCGTTTCATATATCTAAGACACAGTGCAGGCCTATTGTTGTAAGTAAGTACATATAATTAGTATTACTATTTGTAAGTTTTACTTCAGTCGTGTGGTCTAAAGCACACTTGTTTTTTTTTTTAATATTATGATGGTCTGAGGAAGGACAATGCCGTAGAGATTAGACCACGGCGAAGGTGGTGTTACGATCTGATAACGTTTGCAGGGCCAACATGGCCAGAGATCGCACAAGACAGGGAGGTTTGGGAAGAAAAAGGGGAGGCCTTTGCTCAGCAGAAGGACACAACATAGGAGAACAAAAAAAAAAAATCCGTGACTACCAACGCCAATCGCTTCCATATTTGGTAAATAATTAGTACTCAATTGGTACCTTAGTAGTTTTTGAGAAAATCGGCTTTGAAGGTGCTCCGGCGGTAGTCACGCTCCCTTCATTCGGACCACCATGAGCGCCGAAAAAGGGGGCATGCTACAGTTATTCTAAGTATACAAATAATATGTACTCTTATATGTGATTCATTTGGTAAAAAACAGAACTAAAACATTTGTATTTACTGAGAAAACAACGATGATAACTTTCGCGCGTTCAGCGGGACTGCAGGACCATGACTTTGAATGTTGATTCGAAGTTTGAGGAGGGGGCGTTCAGCACCGGGTGCCACCTGATTGGGGGTGACACACGACCGTGAAATAAAAATCATACTATCACGTTTTTCAACGACAAGCCACTATGGTTTGAAGCCATTTTATAACCAAGTTATCCAAACGAAATAATTGAAATTATGTAAAAAAGGGAAGGAAAAATCACGGCAGTAGTTAGTATTATAATTAAAGAAGTTAAAAGAAAAACGAGTAATGTATAGTCGACCTACTTTTGCAGTTGCAATGTATGGGAGAAATGTTTTTGAACTACAATGTAAAGTTTGATCTTGAGATAAATTCATCCCAACTACGGAACCCTTCCTTCGACACGCACTTGGACGGATTTTATTCTTGGGTGACACAATTATGCACACCCGGTGTCACCCATGCTAGCTACACCACTGACGCTACCCCTTGGCAATGTTGCCAACTAGCTAGCTTTACCCAGTTGCTAGTTTTTTTTTTTATGTTGCTAGATTGCCAGTTTTTTTTACCCCAAAATGTTGCTAGAAGTAGTTTAATGTTTCATACAATAGGTAAATAGGTTACAATAAAATGACAAACTCTGACAATCATTTTTAATTTTCATTAATTCCAACAAGAGAGTTAAAAATGTCTTGTGTAGGTTTAACCAACCTTTAAATTCGTTAATATTTTCCCACTCCGGTCTGTATTTCTGTGCGCGCGTAGGTACGTTTTCTTTTTCAAAGGTAAATCCATTTTCAATTTAAATTAAAACAGCGAGCATTACTTTTATATGGATAAAACAAAACAACACAAGGAAGAATACGAGTAGCGCGTACTATTTTGGTTTAGTAAGAATTCTGTCGCAGCGCAGCAGCAGTAAACGGGGACTTCCCGGCGAACGCCGACCTGTACCTACCATAGCATCTATGACCATAGATTCGCGTTTAGTTTATAGGCTCACGTCTCATGATGAAATGAAAAATTTCTAAAAAATGTAGCTAAAAAGTTTAGCTACAAGTTTCATTAAATTGTAGCTGTCTGTCACCAAATAATAGCTAAATTGGCATCACTGCCTTGGTAAGTCTGGTTGCCAGAGGCTACAACTATTCTTCAATAAAATTAGTCAAAAAAACCTTTCAGATGGGCAATTGATACGGAATGACAGCGGTAGAATCAATCGCTCACTGGCCTGCGCGGGCGCCTGCGTCGGTTCTAATTAGAGGGCGCAGGTTCGATCCCAAGCCAGGCCGTGTTATTATGTATTTAGGGCAGTTCTTATAATGTGGTCCTTGTTACTGACGATGTTTCTAGGTGATTTGTTAAATGTTTCTGATTGGTCGTGTTTGAAGATTTTAAGGTCAGGTGCAAATGTTGGGGTTGGGTTTAAAAATGTGTATTTTTTCGAGAGTCCTTAAATAAAAAAATAAAAAAAACGGTCAAGAGCGAGTCGGACTCCCGCACCGAGGGTTCCATACGTATATATATATGATGTTGATGTTTTCTGAAAAACTGTGCTATTTAGAGACATCGTTTTATTTGTCCTGTAATCTTTACATAAACTTCTATCTCATTGAATAATTTAAGATTTTTATATATGCAAACTTCGGAGATAGGGGGGGGAGGGGGACGGTACATTTTTTAAATTTTTCATCAAAAGTCGGAAACTATGCTGCCTAAAAAGAAAAAAAATATGTTTGAGAATGTGCAAACAGCGTTCTTTCATATGATACCCCACATGCCTTAGTAGCTCCACTTCAAATTTTCAAGACCCTTTCAGTCCCTTTTGCAAAAAGGATATATTTTATTTTATTTCTTTCTTGTTTGCAAAATAGTTGGGCAAACGTCATCTAAAACTATTCTAAATTTTAAGTTGACAGCATTAGTAGTTCTTGAGATATCCAGGTGGGACAGACAGACAGACTTAGTCTCACCATAAGGGTTCCTTTTACCATTTTGGTACGGAACCCCAATTATCTTTAGCTTTATCCTCGATTGCTAAGTGTTATTCAGTTTTTCCATTAGACAAATCTCAGTACGTACGGTTAGAAACAAAAGTTCATTAACACTGCCACGTTGACACGTCATCAAAATTTGCTACAAAATGTTTTGATAAACTGCTTTTCAGCATTTCATGTAATAGCTAAGAGTTATTATTCTTTAAATTCTACTTCCGTTCTGTTTTTAGGGTTCCGTGCCCAAAGTGTAAAACGGGAACCCTATTACTAAAGCTCCGCCGTCTGTCTGTCCGTCTGTCACCAGGCTGTATCTCATGAACCGTGATAGTTAGACAGTTGAAATTTTCACAGATGATGTATTTCTGTTGCCGCTATAACAACAAATACAAAAAAAACAGAATAAAATAAATATTGAAGGGGCTCCGATACAACAAACGTGATTTATTTTCTCGTTTTTGCTCTATATTGATAAAGGCAACAGGTAGACGCTTGAAATATTCACAGAATATTTAGTTATATATTTACTTTAAAAATAAATAATGAAATTAAAATAAAACAAATATGGGGGGTTCCCGTACAACAAACGTGTTTTTTTTGCCATTTTTATAGATAATGGTGCGAGAGTCCAACTCGCACTTGGCCGGTTTTTAAAGTAATATTTTACTCAAAAAAGAAGATTAAAAAAAACTGAAGTGTTAATCGACTGCTGACTATACTACCATAATCGCAATAAGTTCGCCCCCTATTTCAATGGGACTCATGACATCAAAATCTGCCTAGCATTTTCTTAACTAAATTGGGGTCGGCTTTCAGTCTAACTGGATGTAACTGAATACCAGAATTTTACATGGAGCGACTGCCTATCTGACCTCCACCAGTTACTGGGTAACACGACATCCCTTGGAAAGACTGGTTGTCAGACTCAAACTCAAACTCAAAGCATTTATTTCAAATAAACCTATTACAGGCACTTTTGAATTGTCAAGGGGTCGGTCAGTCAGAGAGATGAAGCTCTCCCCATCCAAAGCGTAGTAGGTTCCTATGGAGACGAACGGGCAAGAAACTCCACGGACACTCTTTTAAATCAAAATATTGTTACATAGTATTGGTTACATAATTTATGTTGAAATTATACATGTGAGAACAATGTAGAAACACGTGCACGTTAAAAGCGTCTGTAATAAAAACATAAATAACAGCTAAAAAGACGAAAGACTTTTGGGCTACTGACTAGCTTATGATATGTGCCATGTTGGAGTACCAAGCAGCTCTGCCTACCCCTTCAGGCATTCCTATTGATTAATTTCTTCATCTCCAAAGACTTCATGTTAAAGGAAATTACGGTAAAAAGCCGCTTCCTGTTGACAGGTTCAACGTAAAGGCCTGTTCCCACCGAGGCTGCGGTGTATTCTCACGGCCGAGGGAACACCCACTCTTATGTACTACTGTTTGCCTTGACACTCTGTGTGGCAACGGTGAACATAGAACATGTATAAAATGTTGAAAATTGTGGTCCTGATTCAGGAATTCTACTTTTTTGCTGCAGAGTTTAGTGTAGTATTTTTGCTTATTTTTGTATTTTATTAAACACCTGTTTTTTAAGTTCAAAGGGTAAGTTTACTGGCATTTCACAGAGGCTTACAATTTGTATTTTAAATCGGGTGTGTAATATTTGGTATAATAACAAATGCTCTAATTTCACTTGAAATAACGTTCATATAATATAATTTTCATATGCTATAATATCAAATAACCCGAATTCATATGACCTAATGTTTTATATCATATCATTTTCCTTTAATATAATAACATTTAGTATAACGTTCATTTTATATAATTTTCAATATGTATAATAAATATTCTTTATCTCAACTGATCGTTATATTAAACAAAAGTATATTAACTGAAATCAGGTCAAGTGAACGTTAGATTTTTTGTTATTGTATCAACCGTTACACACCCTTTTAAATCATCAGTAATCACACTAATCACTCACCAAGCCAATCAAAAATACAAAATCTATGAAAGGAACCTTCTCATAAAAAAAATAATCTGTGCATTTTAAAGTCAGAAAAACTTACTTATACCATTTGTCTAACCAAGCGGATCCCATAAAATACGCGTCACTTAAAAATGTAGCAGTATGCAACCTATTCTCAAATAGGATCTATTTCCCACTGTTTATGAGTATTTCGATACATCCTACTTGATACTTGCTTACTATTAGATTTTAGAAGGACACTCATTTATACCAAGAGAGTGCTTCGCCATTTTTTTGTCACAATTTAAATATGAGCGCCGATGGCCAATTCCACGCGGCCGGCGGCGGCGGCGCGCGGCGTGGTCTAAAAATTTCCATGGTGGCGGCAGCGGCGGCGTTTCGGCGGCGTGGCCTTAGATATTTTTATCAGGGATAGGCCATTCTTTGATTCTTTAAAAAAAACTTAAAGAAAACCATATTGTTGTTACCAAAAACCGGCCAAGTGCAAGTCGGACCACGCACGATGAAGGGTTCCGTAGTTGGAATGAATTTATCTTAGAAGTTGAAAAACATGTTCCCCATACATTCCAACTGCAATTGTAAGTTTGTACGCACAATATTGTGTGTTTTACCATGTTATTTTATACCATAGACTTCTTATCGGTTTTCCTGTAATCTTTAAATATAGAACTATTATCTGTATTTTTTCAAAATTTTAGTTTCAGCAGTTTCGGAGATAAGGACCCCGGAATGGTCAATTTTCGTCTATTTTCTTTAAAACTTATTATTTTAAAATTGAAACATTTAGTATGATAAAACACAGAAACCGGCCAAGTGCGTGTCGGACCACGCACAATAAAGGGTTCCGTAGTTGGGATCAATATATCCCAACAACATTTTTTTTTGAATGTGATAAAACTACAAATTTACGGTTTTCGGATTTTTCCTTTACTTGTGTTGTGAGACCTTGCTTCTAGCCAAATTTCATGATTCTAGGTCAACGGGAAGCACCCTTTAGGTTTGGATTTATTTTCGAGTATTAAAATATCAAAATATGTCGCATAAAGGCTTCTACATACCGGGGCGAATTGTCGCGCGACGCGACGCGACACAAAGGCACCGCTCGTCCCGCGACACGCGGGGCCTTTGTGCCGTGTCGCGTCGCGCGACAAGTCGCGCTGGTATGTAGAAGCCTTAAATCTTATCGCATAAGACTTAGAAGCTATTTTTTTAGAGCTCCCATGGATTGTAGATATTATAGTATTATATATATATTATTATTATTAGATATTATATATTTATTTGATATTAATTTCAACTTGATACTTCCACGCGTTCCTGAGAAAAAGGGTCTTGACAGACAGACAGACGGACAACGAAGTGATCCTATAGGGGTTCCGTTTTTTCCTTTTGAGGTACGGAACCCTAAAAATGTGCCCCAATCTAGTAACTATACTTAGTTGACAGAAAACTTCTAGTTATGGAGCTAAAAACATATTAAAAGTGGTCTTGTTTTTCGTAGCGATTGAGTGCTCTCGCAAGTATCAAAACGTTTGAACTGCGTAGCGTGCGCCTACGCAAGTATCAGTACTTATCTCCTGTATTATTGTGTCAACGATGCCGTATTATAGCGGCACGCAATGCGTGACCCGTGTTTTGAGGACCCTACCTATTTTAACGCTTGTTAAACTTTAGAGGTAAGCAGAACCCCTCTTTAAATGTTACGAACCAACTTACGAAGTTATATTGTTTAGAGTCTATTATCGACTAATGTTGATATAGTGGAGTCAGTATAAAACACAGGAAATACGTACACATTTGACATCAAAGGTCTTTAAGGCTTCTACAGACCCCGCGTGCGACACAAAGGCCCCGCGTGTCGCGCGACGAGCGGTGCCTTTGTGTCGCGTCGCGAGTCGCGCCGTTCTGTAGAAGCCTTTACACTGTAAATGCTTCTACAGACCGGCGCAACTACCTAGCAGACGAAAGCAAAGAGCCACGTCATATTGTAACAGAACTACCTACACATCTCCGGCATACACCTAAAACGATACAGTTAAAGTTCAAACCATTAACACTACTACAAAATTCAACCTTAAACCAACAACTTAAAGTACAAATTAAGGAAACTTCAACTCTACACAGAAATCCTGGGAAAATTTCGAGAGGTCAACTCGCCCAATATTTATTATTTACCCGACCAAACAAAATAGGTGTCGATGTAGCCCATTCGTTTCATACAATGTTTGCTTAATAATGTTGGTTCAAATGTTTGACCAATTTGGTTAGGGTACTGTCAATAGAGCCTGTAGGTGAAGGGACAGGGGTCATGCCTTGACTAAGGTAGAAGTAGTGTGGGAAGCCGTGTTTTGTATTGTGTGGCTGTCATTGGCTGTGTATCGGCGCTTGCGCAACGATTGAGGACCTTTCAGCTTTTTGGTAAGCAAACAGGACGATTGGCTGCACCTGAGTCCTGGGTCTCAATTCTGTAACTTTGAGTTAAGCAACACGCCGTTGACACTCTATCGACACACTACAGACATTATTTTGCCACTGTTGCAAATTTGACATTCTGCAAAAACTTCAATGGCGTTTCAGTGGTGTCTCAGTATTGTGTCGATAGTATGTCGATAGTGTGTCAGTACAATAGTTTTGAGTGTTGCTAACAAAAATCTACCATGAGGTATACCAAACCTACCACTTTTTAAATCCAATTTTTATCAATTAAATCTTTATAATATGGGTTTATTTAATAATATAAAAACGTTTTATTATTAAAAACATAAAATTTCACTAAAAACGTGCGTTTAATAACGTTTAATGAGTGTAGGCCTTAGGGACGCTATGGCGCGGGGATTTGAAATTTTAAAAATGTATCGTATTTTTTTTTCGATATTCTACCAATTTTATTGCAGTACCGGGTTAAAATTGACTATAGAAACCATTTAGACTTTGAGACGCATGGCCCCACGACGCACCGTTTCCGAGATATGGGCGTTCGATTATTATTTTGTTGTTTTTTTTATTAATAAAAAAAAACCTTAAATTCAAGTTGTGATGCGGCTTACACGGAGAGTGTTCCTAAGGGGGGGGGGGGGGTCAAATTTTGGTTATTTGTTGCCTAGGACGCACCGTTTTCGAAATATTTGAATTTAAATCTTATTAATAAAAAAATATTTGAATACTGAAGAAAAAAAACAATTTTTCGTGGATTTTTTACATCGTCTCATGGTTTTCGGTCGGAGTGTCAAGTTAGGTAGTACCTTAACATACAAACCTTTAATTCAGCAGGGATTCCATTCCGCCGTCGGTGTCTCTGGAGAAAGGAAATGAGCTCGTCAATTAGGTCCCTTGCTTGCTCCCTACCAAGCTGAAACGTTTTGACAAACCACATCTTGGAAAATTCATGAAAGGCATTCACTTGCAGCTTCATTAGTGCGTGAGATTTCCGGCGCTGGCGCAAAAGCAAACCTTGGCGGTCGGCACTATAAGCCAACGACATAATACGCCACCGCAAATTAGGTACAGAAGGCCTCATTATGGCGAAAAACTACGTCCACTTTATCAATTTCGATACGTAAGACGCACACACACAAGGACATTTTATTTTAAATTTAAAAAATAAACAAATTAATCCAATCAATAGGGAAAATAGGTGTCGTTGTTCGATGGCTTCACAATGGCGGTTTCATGGCCAAAACACTATTCATACACGATAGAAACAACTGTCAAATACACTTAAAATATTTACAGACTACCGTAAGTTTGGCCATCATGATGCCATTGTAACATTATAGTGGACCAGACTACCAATTATTACAATCGTCTTACTATAGCGTTTCAATGGCACTACAGTGGCAAGTGAATGACCATAAACAGTTTGCAGAATAGCAAATGTCAATGACTATTCTATTGAGACACTACTGACACACTATTGACACGTTGGTTATTTTACAGAATTGAGCCCCTGATTGAAAATGCATAGCTGACTCAGTGTACACCTGACGTTTAGGTGAACGGTCTGAGTGTCAATTCCTGCATGTACTTATTTTCAAGAAAGTTCGCATTTTAATCTCATTCTCTGCAAGACAGTGTGTGACAAAAATACCTCTAATTTACCTACATTTTTGTTAAGTTTTTATTTATTTATTCACACTCCCAGGCACTCAGGCACTCGCAACGAATGTGAACAGTGAATTAGTTCACAAAAACATTAAAAGAGAACTTTAACTTATTATACAGGATGTTAAATTAACTGCGTGCCATAGCTTAAGGCTAGGTTCAGTACCGATAAAGGAACCCAGGAAAAAGAAAACATAAAAAAAATATTGCAAGATCAAACTAATTTAGTACCTACTAACTTAAAAAAGCAATCGTTTAGAATTCCAATTATTTTATTTGACGCTTAGGCCCGTTAAAGTACGAAAAGACTTATTTTTATTTATTTTTCATGTTTAATTAAATTTTTTGTTTGTTTTATTTTGTTATTTAAAATTTTATTTTTATTTTTCCTGTGTTCCTTTATCGATACTGAACCTACCCCTAAGCTATGGCACGCAGTTACTTTAACACCCTGTATACTTAATTACTACAGCGAACTTGTCACTTAAAGGTGTTTTATTTTTATTGTTTAATTTCAATAGCGTATTAGTTAAGATATTCCTTTGCCTATTAGATATAAATATAATCATAAAATCAAATAAGTTAGTAAAAATAAAATCGTTGCCGAAATGTGATTTCGACGAGATTTAGAACGTTTTTTTTTTTTTCACTTACGAGAATTTTATTAGCGTTCTGACGTGCTTGAGAATGTTGTTATTTTACCAGCATATCGGCTAAAGATGAAGAAACAGACCCGCAAGCATAACTTCCTGCAAATTAACTAATAAAGGAGGCCATACACGTTAGGGTTTATGATGATTTTAGCCACAGATCATAAATTTATGATCTGTGGTTTTAGCCTTGCATGCATAACTGACAGGCAAACCCTAGCGTGTATATGTATGTGATAAAACTTTACAGTTATCGGCGCATGTACATACTGTACATCCAATACATTCTCGGTTATACCAGTACTATTACTTATTCTGTGGTTATGCATGCTCGGCTAAAACCATCATGCATACCCTAACGTGTATGGCCTCCATAAAGGTTACGAAAGTTAAAATAAAACCCTAAGCAGTCGCTTCCGACACAATTGAAGTATCAGTGAGTACTCGTTCATGATTGAGTCCTTAACGAAGACGTGTTCCAGTAATTTTGACATCCGGCGCCATTATAAGGAAGCAGTATGGGAAAGACATGGATCGGTCCAGCGATCCAGCTTAGTGATGTTGATACGGGAAAGAACCTAAAACCTCGTAGTAATTGGAAAACAAAAATGAGCAACATTTGCGTAACGTTACTCCTGCAACATCAAATGTTCCTGAAAACAATGTGTATATTGACAATGGGTATATTTGCCTGACACATGCAGCGGGGCGAGCACGGCCTACTGTGACATGACTTGAGCCACACATTTTGAGCGATAAAACTGTTTTGTCATAAAATGTTAGTACATTGACATGACATAATTAATCATGTCTTGTCACAAACGTCTTGGCACGCCCGTGCTCGGCCCACACCGCACCTTAATATTATTGAATAATTTGAAGTATGCCATAGTGTAACTAAGTATTTTCTTCTTTTTTAGGGTTCCGTAGTAAACAAGGAACCCTTATAATTTCACCATGTCCGTCTGTCTGTCTGTCTGTCTGTCTGTCCGTCCGTCCGTCTGTCGCCAGCTTAGCTCAGAGACGCTTAGTCCTAGAAAGCTGTAATTTGGCATGGGTATACATATTAATCATGCCAAAAAAATGGTAAAATAAAATTATGAAAAACATTTTTTTTTAGGGTACCTCCCTTACACGTGAAATGGGGATGATATTTTTTTTTCTCTCGTCTATTCCATAGTGTGGGGTATCGTTGGATAGGCCAAAATATTGTGGGTTTGGGAAAACCATTTTTCAATTAAGGGATTCGTTTGGGTAATATTAAGCTTTAAAGTGCTAGTTTTTGTTAGAGTCAAGTGTCCCCCCCCCTGCCAGCTAAATGGTTGGTTTTGGATATGTGAAAAAATTCATGGCAATAGTATATATAACGAAATTAAAAGGAAAACTATCACAGCTAAGTAGGCTTCACAAGTTAACAAGTAATAGTCGACCAACTTAAATTTGCAGTTGGAGAATTGACCGTAACGTATATCGATGTATGGGAGAGCATGTTTTTCAACTACAATGTTAAGTTTGTTTTTGGGATAAATTCATCCCAACCACGGAACCCTTCATTGTGCGTGGTCCGACTTGCACTTGGCCGGTTTTTTACCTATTGTTTTTATATAAATTCTTTTAAGTTGTTATCTATAATTTTATTGTGTGTTGTGCTGTCTTTTGTGTGTTTTGTTTTTATTTATCCATCTATGTGGCCCGACTTTGTTTTCCAATAAATACCTACGAGGGTAAGAAAACATGGAGGGTTAGTAAATCAATTAACTTTTTTATTCTAATTGTTAATGCTTGATTGATTTGGTACTTTAGCAATTTGCTAACAGAATAAGTTTTACAACTACACAATGTATGAATCTGACACGCTTCTTAGAAAAGTGGTGCAAAAATGTTGCTTTTTCAAGTAGGTAGGACCTATATTATCTATCATTGTCTCAATTAAATTACATGATTAAAAAAAAATGTAATTAAATTAAAAATATAAATTAAAAAACACAGATATCATGACCCATACATTATGTCACATCGTTACGTTTACGTTACGTTGTAATAAACTAGGATTTTAAATCTATTCTTAAAAGTGACGCATAATTAAAACATAAAAGGCGTCGGGAAGGGACACTAATCACTAGGTGTGAATTACAAACAATTAAAATGGTTATCCGATAGAGCTTGACTCATCCCGTTTCCACTACAGAAAATTAGGTGACAAATATTCCAAATACATGCTCATAAAATACGATGACACCCTTCAATGGAAGTGGAACGTTGATGACTTGAAGCAGGAAGCGGCGACGGACAAACAAACATTGTAATTAATGCTAATAGCTTGATGACTGCCCTACGATGAGATACGTTGCGCTTGCGTCTATCACAGAGACATGGATAGGGACATGAGACATACATTTTTAGGGGAACTGAATAAAAGTTAGGGTTTCGTTGATAATAATCATTTTCTCTTAACTGCCAGGGCTTATTTGTAATCTTTTAATCTTAATTTTTGTAATGTTTTTAAATAAGTAAGTAATTTTTTTTTTTACTCAGTTTTCATCATTAAGCAGTTTGAGTAATTTATGCGGCCTACCCAAATGTCGGAGGGTCATGCAAATGGCTTAGCATGACCGTCCGTTATGTCGAAAAAACTGCAGCATTTTTTTTTAAATAAACTTACCTATGGTAAAGTTGAGGATTAAGTGTTTGACGAAAACACGATTCCATTAAAATTTCTTGATAGAAAATAATTCCAAAGTTACCTCCAAATCGAACAATAAACCGCTGGTATTAAAAAAAAAACTTCAAATTGGATAATGAAACTTTGCATATTAACTGACTAACTAGCAGGTCGTATGTAATTTTTTATTAATTACCATTATTTTCACCGTAAGAAGAAATAAACTAAACTATCGGTGCCTTGGAGTCTTCTCCCTGCCACCCTGGCCGCCAGCAGTAGTGTGCGAGCGAGATAAAGAGTGAGGTGTTTTTTGACTTTTAATGATTTTATACTGAAGATCACGTCTAAACGAATAGTGTTAATGATTTGAAAAAAATATATGTTAAATTAGAGCATTTTCTCAATAACTTAATAAGTGAATATTTTAGATTATGTTTATATTACATAGTGAAATTAATTTGTAAAATTATGTCTAACGTGGATAAAAAACTGAGAATGGCGCAAAATCTACCAAGCGTATTTTTCAGAAACCTTCACCATTTTAAAGATAATTTAATTATTGATCTTTTAGTACGTATACGCGTTTTATTAAAATACCTTTTGTTTTGTGTATAATAAATTAATAATGCGTCAAATTGGGGACAGCGCTCCTTGATGGGCGAGTTCTATTACTGGCTGAACGTACGACCCGTTGCGTGAGCTCAGTACAGAACACGTAAGCTAACCACTCAAGGTCACTGGCATATATCGGAGTCTTAAGAGAATTGACTTTTCATACTTACTTGTAAATAACTTCGATAATTATTTATTAATTTAAACATAACATAACTTCACGCCTGTAATCCCCGAAGGGTCAGGCAGAGGTGTACCTATAGGTACACCCTCTTTTCTCCAGTTATGTTCCTTGTGGAAAAACCCAATAACAATTTGCCCGAACCTAGGATCAATTGCTGTTGTTAGGAGTGCTTGCCACTAGACCACCGAGGTAGACAATGAATACACTCATCTCACGTTTTTCTCTTCGTTTGTCCCAAACCCACCCTAACTCACTCATTCATCACACACCCACACCATACACGTGCATGATACATTACACATGCTTTAATATTTTTAATACCATGGTTTATCAGTTTTATCACATAAGTTTACATGATTTTTATTTATTGGTAGAGAATCGACATACCAACCGATGTTACAAATGTAGACCTACTATGTATAAAGTTGTAAGACGAAGGAGACTAGTCTCCACGACACAGGGAATCCTAGTGTGGAGGCTAGCGCTGTTTTGAATTTTTTTTTTTTTTTTTCCTTCTGGCTTCGCACGGTTTGTGCATTTAGCCAATGTCAAGTTTTAGTTCTTGTTTAAAATATTGATGAAATGAATTATAAATGCATGATGATGATATCCCCGCCCACTCCCCTTGAGTTTCAGTAAAGATGTGGCACTTTACTGAGTCCTCACGCGGACTTCTTGAGAGAACTTGAAGCGAAGTTGCACTGTTTTGTTTCATTTGCCTACACTAATGCACGTTCACAAACACTTAATGGTTAATAATCCACCATTATTACACATTAATATTCGGCTAAACACTAATTTAGGAAAATTAAACAAACTGCTGAACATGACGCTTCACTTTCCCGCCAAGAAGTCCTGTTTTGAATTTGTACTGCTCTCTTGAACAATAAAGTTCTTTTTTTTTATTTATTTTTTTTCACAGATATCAAGGATGGGTATGATATGCATTACATGGAGAACTATACATATTATGAAAACCTCTTTGCTGACCATGGTTTTGTTATTGTTATTAGTAATTAACTTGGTCGCTCACAATGGGCCTTATCAGAAGGGAGAGGGCTATGCTTGAAGTTTCCCTACGTACTACCTTCCCTCTTCAGAAACGAAGAGATCCGCAGGCAAACCAAGGTAAGCGACATAGCCCGTAGAATTTCCAAACTTAAGTGGCAGTGGGCAGGGCACATTGCTCGCAGAACAGATAGCCGGTGGGGCCGAAAGGTTCTGGAGTGGCGACCGCGTACTGGGAGACGTTAGAAGGCCTAGGAACAAGGTGGACCGATGGCCTTGTGAAGGCCGCAGGTATACGCTGGATGCAGGAAGCACAGAACCGGTCGAAGTGGCGGTGCTTGGAGGCCTATGTCCAACAGTGGACGTCTTAACTGTTTATTTATTTTACTTCGATGGTGCTAGTTTATCATTCGTGACTTCGAGTTACTGCTATAGCTGTATGTAAGCGGGCACGCCCTATAAGCCTGGAGGCTTTTATTAAGGTATTAAGTTCTGTTTGCGTTTTTAGTTTTTATTTCTGCTTGAGTATAATTTTCGATGTTTTTAGGGTTCCGTGCCTCAAGAGGAAAAAACGGAACCCTTATAGGATCACTTCGTTGTCCGTATGTCTGTCTGTCAGTCTGTCAAGACTCTTTTTCTAAGGAACGCGTGTAGGTATCAAGTTGAAATTAATATCAAATACGTAAGTCCATGGTCCTTTGGAGCTCTAAGAAAATCAAGATTCTAAGTCAACGCAATAAAAAAATACGGCGACTTAAGGCTTCTACATACCAGCGCGACTTGTCGCGCGACGCGACACGGCACAAAGGCCCCGCGTGTCGCGGGACGAGCGGTGCCTTTGTGTCGCGTCGCGTCGCGCGACAAGTCGCCCCGGTATGTAGAAGCCTTTAAGCGACATTATTGTGACATATTTCGATACTCGCAAATAAATCAAAACCTACAGGGTATAAACTTCCCGTTGACCTGGAATCATGAAATTTGGTAAGAAGCAAGGTCTCACAGCACAAGTATAGGAAAAAGTCCTAAAATAATAAATTTGTCCTAAAAAAAATAAAACTTATATTTGCATTTGGAGAATTGACTGTGACGTACCTATATCGATGTATGGGAAAACATGTTTTTCAACTACAATGTTAAGTTTGTTTTTTGGATAAATTCATCCTAACTACGGAACCCTTCATTGTGCGTGGTCCGACACGCACTTGTTTTTGTTGGTTGAGTGGCGTCTGCTAGCTGGCATAGGGCTAATAATTTTATTTTAATGTTTTGTGTGGCGTAATGTAAATTATGTTAAATACTGTTCTATAAAATCAAGTTCTTCTAACTGAACAGACAGCTGTGCTGCTGGGGAGTTAGTTGCGCCACGTCTTCTCCCCAGCTAAAGCACTAGGAAGTGGTGAAGGGTGGGCGTTTTGGGGGACTGTCTAATGTAATTTTGACGTTCGAAAAGTGCTTATTGCAGTGGTTTGAATAAATGACGTCTTTTGATTTGATTTTAACAATTTATTACCCTGCATGTTTGCAAAATAAATGATTTGATTTAAAGGAGTTTTATCTATCTTATTTAGATAAACGTTCCGTGTGGTGCCGGACGTAAAGAATAGCACCATCCTATCTCTTCCCGTGGGTGTCGTAAAAGGCGACTAAGGGACTTACTAGAGAATGGGCAGCAGCGTTCTCTATGCATTTTGACACCATACTGCGATCGCCAACCCACCTGCCAAGCGTGGCGATTATGGCAACCCCGCCTTTTGGGGGAGGCCTATGTCCAGCAGTGGACGTCTTTCGCCTGAAATGATGATGATGATTTAGATAAATATGCATAAAACGGTCCCGAGACTAGTAGTCACAGTTTCGTGGCCGGTTTAAGGCTCCCGCAGACAGGTGCGACGCGACAATAGTAGCACAATTTCTATGAAAACTTCATGGAGAGTTTCACGCTGCCTGTCGCACCCGCGATATCGCGCCAGTCTGCACGAGCCTTTATACATGGCAGACGGACAACGCACAAAAACCACTGAAGATATAAACATTAAGTTCCCAGGGTATTCCTGGAACATGTCAGTGGGAAAGTTGAAATATATGAATGCGAATGAAATTGACGACAAAAGCTGTTAAAAAAATATTTATTTTAATCAGCTTATCCTGTCGTAAACACCATTAAATCCGCAGTTATGCGTAAAAACTGTTTATAATTAGAAAATACATAATTTTGCATTTCCCACGCAATTACTAACACCCTGAGAAAGGGATATTGCTTGATGAACTATTTATTATAAACTACTTTACTTTTTATTTATTTTGTACTAGCTGCGCCCCGTGGTTTCACCCGCGTAAGGCTTAACACTTAAGGGTATAAAAAATAGATAGTAGCCAATTCTCAGACCTACTGATTAAGCATATAAAATTTCATAAAATCGGTCAAACCGTTTCGGAGGAGTATGGTAACTAACATTGTGACACGAGAATTTTATATACAACATTAGTTTTTGTTTATACTAAACCTCTTAAGGGGTCATTGTACTCATCATTATTAACAACTTTTACTATGGGACCAACCTTGACAACGCGAAAAAAAAAACAGCTGTTCCCTACATTTAAGTTCGCTGAACTCGTCAAAATGTAGGGAACAGCTGATATTTTTTTCGCGATTTCAACTTTGATCCCATAGTAAAAGTTGTTCATAATGATGAATACAATGACCCCTTAAGAGGTTTAGTATAAACAAAAACGAATGTTGTATAAGATTAACTTTTTATTTATTTCTAAACCAAATATCAAACTGTATTTCAAACTCTGTGTTTTTGGATGAATAAAGATTACATTATATTATATTATTATTTATTTTACGACTGGTTATTGCCCGCGGCTTTGCCCGCGTGTTTGTCGGAAAATATCGCACGGGATCGTACTACTGGGATTAAAAGTATGTATTATGGATCTGTGTGGTGCCGGACGTAAAGAATAGCACTCCCCTATTTCTTCCCGTGGGTGTCGTAAAAGGCGACTAAGGGACTTACTAGAGAATGGGCAGCAGCATTCTCTATGCATTTTAACACCATACTGCGATCGCCAACCCGCCTGCCAAGCGTGGCGATTATGGCAAACCCCCCCTTTGGGGGAGGCCTATGTCCAGCAGTGGACGTCTTTTGGCTGAAATTATGGCTTCGGCTTCCCCCAAAATAAAGGGGGAGGGGGGGTTGCCATCGGGCTGGCGATCGCAGTATGGTGTTAAAATGCATAGAGAACGCTGCAGAATTATTTCGAAAATATGTTAGGTATATAATATGTAGAATCGCCGAAATTGTAAGTATTTTTATTCGGATGTAGCCATTGCAGTGTCATACGCAATCCAGAGACAGAAGTGGTGGCGTACTGATTTGGAAGGTTAGGTTTCTATTGTGATTTTACTAAGAGAATACAAGAGCGAGCGAGGTGAGCTAGAAAATTTCAGCGTCCTGGTTCGGATACTAGGTTAAGCTTAGTCTTAGATTTTCCATGTGATTTTACTAAATTAATGGAAGCCTTTGTAAGCCATAATTAAATTACGTTAATTCTCATATTTTCAGAAGGTTTATTAGATGGATTTAATCCTATCAATAAGAATATTTGAGGTTTTGGATAATATTCTATGAATTTTTGCTTACACACGTCGCGTCTGGGGGCCTCTGTAGATTGGGGGCCCCGTATCATTGATATGGCTGATATGGCAGTAGTTACGCCTGGCCCCTGAACTCCAGTTAACTACAAGATCCGAACAAAAAAATCATGTAGTTTGTAGCGACACCATAAATAAGTAAGGATGAGTAGAGTTTTATGTCATTTTGTTTAATTGCGTTTCATCAAACTTTGTCTAGTTTTATGTAATTTAACCTAATTTTATGATTGTATGTTTAATTACTAGGATTGACCGATATACAACATTAGTTCTTGTTTACACTAAACCCGAAGAGGGGTCATTGTACTCATCATTTAGAACATTTATCAGCTTTTCCCCACATTTGTACATACCAGCGCGACTTGTCGCGCGACGCGACACGGCACAAAGGCCCCGCGTGTCGCGGGACGAGCGGTGCCTTTGTGTCGCGTCGCGTCGCGCGACAAGTCGCCCCGGTATGTAGAAGCCTTAAATCGACAAAATGTATGGAACAGCTGATTTTTATTTCGTGATTTCAAGTTTACAGATACAATAACATAATATTGCATAATTAGGGTTAAACTTCGAAAATAATTTTCTTTTGGTGGACACGAATGCGACTTGGAATGCAGGCGTACCACACTAGACTGAGTGACTTTGGCCCACTAGGACAAATGTATCGGATTACGATTTGGTTCGCTATGTCCATTGATGTATTAAATTGGAAGATAGGCCACTCTTAAATGGACTCGATGTCGTGCGTCATGTGCTCGACAACCGAAATAGAGAGACATATTACGCGGGCTATAGCGGGAACGAGATAGCAATAATTGCCACTGTTACGTACCCATAACAACTCGGATACAAAATGATTCGGGTATTCCCCGCAAACCCAGAGTACCTAATGTAGGTCGATTGTGTTCTTTCCCCTAATTTATGCAGTCCACGTCCAGGAGCGCGTACCTTAACTTCCTATTTAATACATCAATAATAATCAATGGCTATGTCGCGTCTATTGTTAAAAGAATAATTTAATATCTTTGAGTGGGACCGTTCACCGCTTTCCCATTTTCCTAGGAAACAAAAACTTTAGCCACAAAAACAATACAGTACTAAAAGCAACATTTTGACACACAAGTTAGTCGCAATAAATATCCGTGTCAATTTCCCCAAAAAATAATGGGTTTTACCGTACTAATGACCGGACGAAAGGTCAAAAGGTCTTAACCGGGCGTTCGGTTAAAAACATCACTTTATGGCTATAAACCGTACATTGTGTGAAAGCACGAGAAATGCTAATTTAGAAGAGATTAGCGATGTAGAAGTCATTTTCTTTTTTTGTGAAAAATCGGTTTTTAAACGATATTGTTATGTGACTGCGATTAGATTCCTCATTGAGAAAGATCATAACGGCGCTCTGTACTATGGTTTCTCGGCTTGATTGCGATAGGACGTACAGTGGTACCCAATTGATAAGGCGCGTCGTGAATCTTTGTTCGCACAGAAAAGAAAGTATGGCCCCGAAGATTAACGAAAGAATGCTTAAAACTTACAATCAACCTTAGGTCACTATTATAAGGTTCATAATACACTGGAGCTGCTAGCGTGCTCTCGATCAGAAGTATGGCGGCTGACAAACATGCCACGCGGCGCGCGCTATCATGGCGGCAGCTGCCGACCAATAGCGGTACAGGAAAAAGAACCGCGGTGCGTGGAGCGTGCCGATTGGTCAATAGCATTTCCCACACTTTTAAAATTCACCTTCTGCGCAGGTACATCGGTAAGCCATATCAATTGGGTACTACTGTACTTCCACGACGGACAGGGTTAAGCCTTTGATTAGGCTTGATGTCTTAAAGCAGGTCACGCCTCTTTGCTTTAATCTATCTATCGTTTCCATTGATGTATTCAATAGGAAGATAGGCCACTCTATAACATCACGTAAATATTAAATGGACCCGATGTCGTGCGTCATGTGCTCGACAACCAAAATAGAGAGACATATTACGCGGGCTATAGTGGGAACGAGATAGCAATAATTGTCACTGTTACGTACCCATAACAACTCGGAAACAAACTACGATTCGGGTATTCCTCACAAACCGGCAAAAAATTAGGCGGTGAGCGATTTTTTGTAGGGGTTCGTGTCATTGACATGCTTATGTTAACACTTTAACAGTATAAAGTGTTGCTAAGCATAGTTATATTTTAAGTTTTCCACTTCTGTCGGCATTTCGGCAGGCCACTAGAAAAGGTTCCGTTTGGTGCCGGACGTAAAGAATAGCACCATCCCATTTCTTCCCGTGGGTGTCGTAAAAGGCGACTAAGGGATTTACTAGAGAATGGGCAGCAGCGTTCTCTATGCATTTTTTAAAACCATACTGCTCAAACTCAAACTCAAAGCATTTATTTGAAATAAACCTATTACAGGCACTTTTAAACTGTCAAGGGGTCGGTCAGTCAGAGAGATGAAGCTAGTTGCCCATTCCAAAGCGTAGTAGGTTCCTATGGAGAAGAACGGGCAAGAAACTCCACGGACACTCTTTTAAATCAAAATATTGTTACATAATATTGGTAACATCACTGCGATCGCCAACCCGCCTGCCAAGCGTGGCGATTATGGCAAATCCCACGCAAGGAAAATATGCGACAAAACGGCCATCGCTCAGCATAATGTTGCGACCCTATGCGAGACAGAGCTCCAGCGCTTTCAAACAGCTGGCGAAATCTGCCTACCTAACCCTTCGGGGAAACAAGGCGTTATGCCATGTTTAAAAATTGGAAACGCTTGCCGGAAAATTAAAAAACCCGGCCAAGTGCGAGTCGGACTCGCGCACGAAGGGTTTTTTTTTTGACGTTTATTAATCAAAAATACAGTTTTAACAGATTTTTACACAATTACACATACCACACAAACCATCGTGGGTTTAACAGCGGTATGGCCAGACACGGCAACTCGGTGCCACTACATAATAATTATTAATTAAGATCAACAATGAACAATCCAGAAAGAGTTGCATCTATGTACCTACCTAAGGTACCTACACAGATACAACTCCTCTAGATCACACTACTGCAATCCAGAAAGTATCTTTTTAATACCTTTGCGCAGTTCTTAGCATTTATTACATTGAATATTTCCTTAGGTAACTCATTCATATACAATGGTAGCATGCATTCCCACGTCCGCGCACCATAAACATTATTATACAGGGTTACTGGTAATTCGACGTATATCCGGCAGGGGCTGATAAGGGGGCCAAAATGCAATAAATTGAACCCCCCATATGTATGGCCGAAATTCAATAGTTTTCGAGATATTAGAATTTTAAGAGTTTTTCGATATTTACCCAAAATTTGACATTTCATTCCAAATAAAAAAAAAACTACATATTTGAATGGGTACCATTAAAAATGATGTTGTAGCTGGCACTTCAATTAAGCTATGGACATAATTAAAACTACTTAATTTAACAAAATAATGAAAATAATGAGCGATATACGAATAATATCTTACCAATATTTTCATTTTACGCTTCAAAAATGTTGTCTCGTCACAAAAATTTATATGACATTAATCGTACAAATAACTAAAACAACTTGTATAAAAGTCAATTTTAAAATACATAATTCGTGGCATGGCATGTGTTTGAACCGGCGCGGGGAGAGAAATTATCTGTGTTTTTAGTTTATGATCCTCGCTAAAACAACCGATTTTCCTGGCGAAATTCTTCGCGATGGGGCGGGGTGTGAGGGCGGGGTGTGCGGGCTGGGGAGTACACGGCGTCTGCTGCGCTCGCGTCGCCTTCCTTAGTAAGTTTTGACTCTCCGCCGCGCAAGCACGTGTGTTGTTATCTTGCTACCAATCTCTCATCCCGTTAATTTGTTATCGATCATTATTGTTAATTCTTGTTTCTCTTGTTATTCTTTTTGTTATCATTGTTATTTCGGATAACATGGCTTCGTATCCTAATAACGAATACGCAGACATAATGTTTTGTTATGGTTTTGCCGATGGAAACGCGGCTGCGGCTTGGCGAGAATACCAACGCCGCTTTCCCGATCGTCGACTTCCCCACGTTATTGTTTTCGGGAGCACCTATCGACGATTGTCTGAAACTGGTAGTGTTCAAAGAGCACAATTCAACGCTGGCAGACCTCGACGGTACACGGCTGACGAAGAGGACACCATTCTTCAGTGTTTTATTGATGACCCAAACATCTCAACCAACATTGTTGCAAGACAGCTCGGTATGTCCCAGTGGAAAGTGTGGTCGGTAGTACATCTATCAGGTAGACACCCGTACCATTATCAACCTGTTCAAACATTGCACGAGGGAGATCCTGCCAGGCGACTCGAATTTTCTCGGTTTATGTTAAACGCTGACGCTGACCAGGAACATTTCCTAAGAAATATTTTGTGGACTGACGAGTCAAAGTTTGACCGGGATGGAATAACCAATTACCATAACTTACATTTTTGGGCACCTAAAGCAGGCAGGAATCCAAAAAAACTAAAAGAAACTGCGTCGCAAATGAGATTTTCCCTGAACGTATGGATGGGTGTCGTTGATAATTATTTGGTGGGCCCTCATTTCTTGCCCCAAAATTTGAACGGCGAAAATTACGAGGAGTTTTTGAGAAACAACCTAGACGATTTGTTGGCGGATGTTCCCGAAGAAATAAAAAACAACCTCATGTTTCAACATGATGGTTGCCCAGCACATTACCGGATTACTGTCCGACAGTGGCTAGACGAGAGATATCCAAACCGATGGATTGGGAGGGGAGGGCCAATTCCGTGGCCAGCACGAAGCCCATCAGGGTGATATCAATCACACCACTTGATTTTTACGTTTGGGGTCATATGAAGGCATTAGTTTATGTGACCCCAATAAATTCAGTCGAAGAACTTCGACAGCGAATAATAAACGCGGCGCAACAGATGAGAACAACGTTCACATCAAGAGTGACGAAAACCGAAGTTAGGAAGAGAATTCTAACCTGCATTCGTAATCGAGGGGCTCATTTTGAACAAGATGTGTAAAATTTGTAATAAAATTTGATGTACATTTTTTTATGCATTTTATTTCATACAAATACAAATGACCCTTTCTCTCCCCGCGCCGATTCAAACACATTCCTTGGCACGAATTATGTATTTTAAAATTGACTTTTATAGCTTTCTGGAAAGCTTACAGAATAAGCAAGTTGTTTTAGTTATTTGTACGATTAATGTCATAGAATTTTTTGTGACGAGACAACATTTTTGAAGCGTAAAATGAAAATATTGGTAAGATATTATTCTTATATCGCTCATTATTTTCATTATTTTGTTAAATTAAGTAGTTTTAATTATGTCCATAGCTTAATTGAAGTGCCAGCTACAACATCATTTTTAATGGTACCCATTCAAATATGTAGTTTTTTTTTTATTTGGAATGAAATGTCAAATTTTGAGTAAATATCGAAAAACCCTTAAAATTCTAATATCTCGAAAACTATTGAATTTCGGCCATACATATGGGGGGTTCAATTTGTTGCATTTTGTCCCCCTTATCAGCCCCTGACGGATATACGTCGAATTACCAGTAACCCTGTATTTTGGTTCGATAAATGTGGGTAAGTAGGTTAAACAACGCAATGACTTTAGTCTTTCGTATTTACGAATATTACTAACATTATTATAATTCTCACATATAACACGTAGACGTACCTTGTCAAAGACATTTACAATTTGACAGTGCTTATATAAACCCGTGTCATTATCTTGGAATTTTTCTTTTATTCTTGTGGGTACAATCGTTTTTAAAATGCGTAACTGTAACTTGTAAATGTGCTCGACGTAAGTCTTGTATGTACGCCCGTAGCTACTTAGGCCGTAATCAATTACGGATTCGGCCAGTGCCAAATACAATGTTCTAAGTGTTCTATATGGTAGTTTTTACTTAAGTATCGATAACTTTGCTAATATAGACCTTAGCTTATTACATACATAATCAATGTGCGGCCGCCAGTGGAAATTACTATCTATAATCACACCAAGATACATATGTTGAGTCACCAAATCTAATTTCCGACAACTACACGCTGTGACCGGTCGATGAAGACACAGATGCTCATGGGCAACGACAAAAGGCATACAAGACGCTGTCAGGTACGGCGAGTGTATATGCAGTAGTTTGGTTTTTTGTGCATTAACAACAAGACCAACGTCGTGCGCCCACTTACATAATAGGTCAAAGTTACTCTGCATCACTCTCTGTGCCTCACGTATGTCTTTGTGAGCAGCAACCAAACATGTATCGTCAGCAGGTCGTTCCGTACCATTATCTATAAAAATGGCAAAACAATCACGGTTGTTGCATGGGAGCCCCCTTAAATATTTGTTTTATTTTAATTTCATTATTTATTTTTAAAGAGAATATCCAACCAAATATTCTGTGAATATTTCAAGCGTCTACCTGTTGCCGTTATCAATATAGACCGAAAACGAGCAAAAAAATCACGTTTGTTGTGTGGGAGCCCCCTTAAATATTTATTTTATTCTGTTTTTTAGTAAATTTGTTGTTATAGCGGCAACAAAAATACATCATCTGTGAAAATTTCAACTGTGTTCATGAGATACAGCCTGGTGACAGACGAATAGATAAACAAACAGACGGCGGAGCCTTAGTAATAGGGTTCCCATTTTACCCTTTGTGTACGGAACCCTAAAAAATGGGAAAATTGAAAGTCAAACTATTGTTTGTACAGGACGTCTGTCGTGTTAACTAGTCGTTACTAAAAAGTGCTAGAGTGTTCTTCCTGAAAAACCACGCACAAACCACCTGTGTAAGTACATAATATTACAAGCAACATTGCCGATATACAGCTAGTCATGTGATCTGCCCGAATTTGAAAAAAAACCAGGGAGCCTTCAGTACTCGTGATAATGTGTAACATCTGACATCATACCTTGGTCTCAGCTACTGAGCAGCGACAGAAATTGACCGTAAAATTTACAAAAAGCTAAATACTGAAATATTTATTCGAATAATTATTTATTACTAGTGGTCGCCCACTAGTCGAAATTCGACCCCCTTTATTCTGACCTCCAATCTTTACTGACCTAAAATCCCCCCTCCTCCTCCTCTCATAATCGTCCTACTCTGTACTTATTAATTCCATGAGTACACTAATTCCATGCTATTATAAAGTAGGTACTTACTAATTCCATGCTATTAAAAAGTACTTACTTATTCCATGCTCAAGCTGTCACTTCCTGTTACACAATGTCCCTTTTTCACGAAATCTCTCCCCTAGAAAGCGACAGGAAATATGTTACACATCAACAATCTAGCAAATGATATCATAATTTTCTCACGTAACTCATCAATACTCATCAAGTCATCATATTATACGAGTATATAGTCACTTATCTGCACCCTAATATCTTGCGTACAATGATACGTTTACAAACGAGAATAGTTCACGTAGCAGCCGACAGATGTCTACACTGCAACAGATAAAGATTTGTTGTTGTCGGATAAATCCTATGTAGAGCGCTAGTTTCGGTCACGGCTTGGGTACGGACAGCAGAAACGAAGGGTGGGCAGTTTCTAACAAGCCTTGTTGAAAAAAAAGAGTAAACGTTTTGAATTTGAATGGGTTCTTATCAATCAATTATTAGTTTTGATGAACCGAACATAAGTAGACTTATTGAAGGTTAACAAGTATACCAGTTATTACAAATGACGTATGCATTATTTATCATCATCATCATTTCAGCCGAAAGACGTCCACAGCTGGACATAGGCCTCCCCCAAAGAGGGAGGGGGGGGGGGTGCCATAATCGCCACGCTTGGCAGGCGGGTATACATTATTGTTTTCAGTTTTTTTTTTTTCGACGTGTTAACGTACTAATAACCACGGGAATTATTGATGTGAGACATCTTTCCTCTCACATTCCGTTAAAAAAACGTTTACCTTTTTTTTATCAAGGCTTGTTAAAAACTGCTCCCCCTTCGTTTCTGCTGTCCATACCCAAGCTGTGACCGAAACTAGCGCTCTACATAGGATTTATCCGACAACAACAAATCTTTATCTGTTGCAGTGTAGACATTAATTGTGATAAAATTGCTAGATTGTTGATGTGTAACATCTTTCCTCTCGGTTTCTGTGGGAGCGATTTCGTGAAAAGGGATGGAAGTGTGTAACAGGAAGTGACAGCTTGAGCATGGAATAAGTAAGTACTTTTAATTAGCATGGAATTAGTAAGTATTTTATAATGGCATGGAATTAGTGTACTCATGGAGTTAGATAGTACTATACCAAGGTGAGATGTCAGATGTTAAACATCATAATTATGCGAGTACTGTAAAGGCTCGTGCAGACTGGCGCGATATCGCGGAGGGACAAGCGTCGCGCTGCCTGTCACGCCCGCGATACGGCACAAATCTGCACGACCCTTCAGACTTGCTCGTTTTTTTTAACACAAAAGGTTTCGCTAAAGCGTTATATATATAAATCTATTTGATTGGTATATTATGTATTTAGATAGAAGAAACATGACGCAAAACAGAACATAAACACAAAAATAAGAAAATGTTGGGGGAAACATGCGTCACATCCACGCAAAACGGCTATCACTCAGCATTATAATGCGACCCTATGCAAGACAGAGCCCCAGCGCTGGTTTTCAGCGACAGCTTGGCTAGGTAGGTACCTACGCATGTAATCCTATAAGAAAAGAACATCTCTGTGACGCAGATTTAGAAAGAAAAATACGCTTTATTAACATAAACACACACATCACGCCTATAATCCCCGAAGGGTAAGCCCTTCGGGGATTATAGGCGTGGTGTGATTTGTGTGTATAGGTACACCTCCGGCCTTGGCCGAGGTGGACCTATAGTACACCCACATTTCGCCAGTTATGTTTAAGTCCCATGTAATAGGGGGCGAGCCTATTACCATCAACCGGGGACAAACCCAGACTCCGGGCTGCGACTGAGAAATTCCTAATGGAAAATCCCAATAACACTTCGCGTGATCGAACCCAAGAACTCATGCTCAACCGAAGCGCTTGCTCCACTAGGCCAACGAAGCAGTCGCTTTAATAAATGTCACAATAATGACAACATCCGAGAAAATTATAAAAGATTACCCAATGTCAGATGTCATGAACTAACTAATCCTGTGATATCGTCTACGTTGCTGACGGTACCGAGGCGTGTCGGCCCACTGTGGGAATTTCTGCTCGTGAATCGCCCGTGGCTTATGACAATTTGCATTTTTTTACTGTCCATACCGACAGAATCGCTTAGATTCAGGTCTAAGTTAAAAGCGATATGGCGATTTGATATTGACATCGAACCTATGAATGATAGGTTCGATGTCAATATCAAATCGTCATATCGTCTTTCGTATATTTAATCATTGATTACGGCAGTTCCATATTTCTATGGAACTTCAGGCGTAGTCCAGTAAGGAGCAGCAGAAATTAATCTAAACACCACTTTTTTTCTGCCTTCCCTTAATCCCAGTTCTATCTGGAGTAAGGTGTTCTTGCAGCGTCCCCAGGACGCTTTGTGTAACCATTTCAACTCAAGTAAAAAAAAAAAAAAACTCGTCATTTCGCTTTGTTCATGCGGGAATCACATGCCAGCTAAACGCTCCAACCGCCAATTGTTTTTTCGTGATTCAAATGTTTTTTAGAAGATCATCGGTAGGCAAGACACTGATGCCCGTGCACTAACGTCGGCTAACAATCCTAAATATGTAATACATCTGCCAGCATTTAGGCTAATGGCTAATGCTTGTTTGTTTGTTTACTTGTCTATTGTTTACTAACAATAGGTGACATAAGCGCGTTGGATTTTCAAGTTTCGCTGAGCCGAGGCAGTGTGTCCTAGAGAGTTAAGGCTTCTACATACCAGCGCGACACGGCACAAAGGCCCCGCGTGTCGCGGGACGGGCGGTGCCTTTGTGTCGCGTCGCGTCGCGCGACAAGTCGCCCCGGTATGTAGAAGCCTTTAGGCTTAAACATGGGGGCGTTGTCAAAGTGTAGTTTCGCGCAGACAGGCATAACCATTAGTTACTATTATATATTATCTACATTTATATTATTATCAGTCGCTGTCAGCTCACGTCTTGCACCGCTCAACTATCCCGCGGCGGTGGCCGAGCACCGAAACCTTTCTTTTCTCCTCGACCACGCTTCTATATTTGCTAATTGCCCACAAAAACATCGCGTGTAACATTTTGACCTGTAACGGTTGGTGATCTACCGTTTGCGTTTTACTGCCCAGTTGAGTAGTGCACCTATTTTTAATACTTTATTATTATTTGTACACAATGGCTGACCATTATCCGTAGTAGCGGAGAAATGTGGTGTTGGACGAAGAAAAAAGTCCTGCAGCCTAATTGCGTAACATTATGACAAATTAACAAAATTCACTGCAATAATTTCGTTAAAAAAAAAAAAATACTTTACGTAAGTTGTACGGTGCGTTGTCGAGCAGACCTAGACGGCTTTTTCAAACTTATGAATAAACGGATTGTGATTCTTTTTTCAAAATCTTTCGGATTATAATTATGTAAGTGAGTTCTTGGCGGGAAAGTGCAGTGACATGTTTAGCAGTTTTGTTTTATTTTCCAAAATTTGTGTTTAGCCGAATACTAATGTGTAATAATGGTGGATTATTAACCATTAAGTGTTTGTGAACGTGCATTAGTGTAGGCAAATGAAACAAAACTGTGCAACATCGCTTCAAGTTCTCTCAAGAAGTCCGCGTGAGGTCTCAGTAAAGTGCCACATCTTTACTGAAACTCAAGGGGAGCGGGCGGGATATCATCATCATGCATTGAATATAATTAATTTCATCAATATTAAACAAGTTTTGTAAATAAATAAAGACTTGGTTAAAAGGTCCCAGCAACCAGGCCATTAAAAAAATTATATATATATGGACGTGTGTTGTTTGTGTGGTGCCAGACATAAAGAATAACACAATCCTATTTCTTCCCGTGGGTGTCGTAAAAGGCGACTAAAGGACTTACTAGAGAATGGGCAGCAGCGTTTTCTATGCATTTTGCTGAGCTGCCACACTGACGCGCAAAGGGCAAGGAGTATAGGACAAAATATTTTTAGTTGATACAAAATCTTCATCATTCTAGACACATCAGGAAGAAGGTCGTTAGTTTAAATAAGGCTCAGAAAAAACCAAACGCAAAGCTGAGGAGTTACAGATTATCATGGTATGAATTATAGATACTATGGACATTATGCTATGCGGGAAGAATGAAGAGGATAATATGATTAAAACAGTGTTAAGTTTGATCATGGTTAATTTATAAGTGAAGAGTGAAGATGGATGGATGGTATGAAAGATGATCATATGGTTATGGAGGAAGTGAATAAGCTGATAGAGATGTATGGAGAAGAAGATCCAGTGCGGCTGACCTTAAATATTTTTTTTTTTTTTGCCGGGGGAGGTAGACAAAGGTCAAGCTAACTCTGTCTGCCAATCTTGTCAATCGCACCCTCCCTCGTCTCACTTCTGTCGGTGACTAGAACTTGTGCGCGGACTATAGAACGATTGTTTTTCCAGACCAGCCTGAATACGTATGGTCAATTTCTAATTGGTGTTAAACCGTTAACTTTTCATTTGCACCTTTTGCGCTTAATAGTACGGTTTCAAACTCCTAAACATACCCACAGGGTACAGTCATGCTGTAAATTAACTTTGGGAGAAATCAATATCGTAATAGCTAAAATATTGTCCAACGTAACCTGTAATCATTTGATGCTAGTGACCTATCAGCGGTTACATCGCTGCGTTATTTATTTCCCCAACCATGGTTGTGTTTCTTCATAGTCCTTTAACGAACGTTGGTTTCAAGCCAGTAATGTATGTGTGTCTTAGCGACAGAGTAATGTAGTTTTCTTTTTGTTACTTAGTAAAGGGTACAACAGTACGTTTCTCGTTCGTGAGAAAACCCCTATGGCGACAAACGTGGTACATTATGAACTGTGTAGTTAGTTTTTTTCTTCATTTTAGTAACGAATCGTCACGTATTACATGCGTGCGCGCACGTGGGTAAGAAAGGGCAGAGAAGGTAAGGAAAGGTCGCAATTATAATGCTATTGGAAAAGTTTTGAGAGTGTTTGTTATTGTTTGAGAATAAATCATTGTGTGAGTACTTATACAATATTGGGTGGCAGGTACGGGGCGGCCCATAACCTTATGAAATAAAAACAAGGACAATTAACTGATAACACTAATTGATTTAATTAGATTAAGTTACAAGATATAATCTTAGCGGAATGTTAGCACACGGAACAGTTGACACTAATGACAGTTAAAGAGATGGTTTTATTAATCTGTGCAGTGCAGGCGTCCATACTGTCATCAGTAAGGTTTAATGAAAAGCGTTTTATTTTTCACTACATAATTAAGTATAAATTAAAATCTTGACGTCATCGGCCTAAAAGATCGAACGAGGATAGTAATTTGAAGTATTTTTTTTAACAATGTAAGTACGTAGCTACCTACTGCTAAGGTCATCACTATAAAATAAAAAGAACGTAACTTACTAGTAACAACCGTTATACGTTTGGAGCCATCGGTCATAGAGAAGTATCTCTCGCCACGCCCCACGCACCGAGTTACGCGGCACGTCGTCATCAATCGATAACAGCCAATCGATTTAAAAACGATATAGAATCGATACAACATGATTTGTGTTTCCGCTACCGGTGTTCACTTGCTTATTACTCGGCTAGTGATGTGTAATTATAACATTTTGGTCACTTTACACCCCAGGCAGGGTTTGTATTGTGTAATTAAATATGTAATTGTAAGATTTATTGAATCATTAGCCTAGTTGTAACAACTGTGGGCTTAAAAGTGCTGTTATGCCCCGAAGTTACGCAGATACCTAGGTACTCAAGGGTATCCTTAACGCTGATAGCACACTTCCAGCGCGAAACCATACAAGCGAAACCGCAGTAGTTCAATTGTACTGGTTCGCGTCATGTTCCGATACTCGCATCCGATTCGAGTAGCGGAACATGACGCGAACCAGTACAATTGAACTACTGCGGTTTCGCTGTTATGGTTTCGCGGCGGAGGTGTGCTACCAGCGTAAAACCTTCTGATTTCTTTACATGAACCGAAAGTCATGTCGTAATAAGTACAAACATGATTAATTTCAATGGTACGCACGGCTCCACAGTACAAGCTGATCTCGCATTGTATAGGATTTCCTTACAATGAGAAGTCAGCGTAAACTGGAGATGTACAGCTTCATGTGTAGCCGTGTGTACAAAATTAAGCCATAAAAATCTGGCAGTCTCCAAGCCCTCTTAGAATGCTCGCGTGGTGTGGTGGCCGCCTGGGGGCGTTCCCACCGCGCCGCCGCGCCGCCTGTGCAGCTGAACGAAGACAAAGTAACGAAACTGTTTGCACGATATCTGAAGTGATTTTATTCGCTGGGAATTTTGAGATTAGGTTTGACGGTATGTGGATTTTTTTTTATTTGGGATGGGTTTACTCTTGACCTTAGTCTAGGTCAAAGGTGACAGAGACAAAATCGACGATGGAGTGAGCTTATCCAGAAGAAGCCTGTGCACTCTCACTTTGAAGAGATTAGGGTTGTATGCGTTCGCAAACACAGACGCAGGCAGAGAGTTCCACTCCTTTGCTGTGCGCATTATAAAGGACATTTGGAAACGCTTAGTGCGAATTGGTGGAATAGCAACCAGAAAGGGATGGTAACCTTCAGTGCATCTACATGACCGATAATAGAAGGGGGCCGGTGGAATGAGTTCGTGGAGCTCGTGGGCACACTCACCGAAGTACAATCTGTGGAATGAGCTCTGACTGAAGACGGTTTAAGACGTCAACGCAAGGCAAAAGGACAATTCAGAACTTAATTTAAGGAATAGCAGTGTTCTTTTGATTGTCCTTGTCTATGGGTGCTAAAATAAATCAATTAAACTATGATATTGTGGAGAATATTTTAGCCGTTTCATTTGTATGTATCGAAGGTACTTTAGCCAGTCGCAAGCGGCTGAAGAGTCATGAGTTTCGTTTTCATGTTCATGGGACTCAATCACTACAATCTTAGCATAGTGTTTTAATTTAAGACACTTCGAGATACTGTAGTGAGATACACATCCGAATAAATAAAATAATAATAATAGAAGGCTTTATCATAGCTATACAAGATCAAATCATCAACACCAAAAACTACAGAAAATTTATTATTAAAGACCCTACCATCACAAACGATAAATGCCGCAGGTGCCATATTCAATCAGAAACTATACAACATATTACCGGAGCCTGCATAACCCTCACACAGACAGACTACACTCACAGGCACAACCAGGTAGCAAACATCATCCATCAAAAACTAGCACTCAAACACAGTCTCATACAAAACACTAACACTCCCTACTATAAGTACGCACCACAAACTATTCTAGAAAATGACACACATAAACTGTATTACGATCGCGCCATACTTACAGATAGGAACATCCACTATAATAGACCAGACATAACCTTACAGGATAAAATCAGACAAATCACTTACCTCATAGACATTGCAGTTCCCAACACCCATAATCTACAAAAACAATCGCTGAAAAAATAAGCAAATACGCTGAGCTTAAAGAAGAAGTTACAAGAATTTGGAGACAAGATAAAGTTTATGTAGTTCCTGTAGTTCTCTCCACCACAGGTGTTATTCCCAACCATCTCCTCCGTAGCCTAAAAATAATAGATCTAGAAGAATCCCTTTACATAAATATGCAGAAAGCAGCCATCCTAAACACATGCAGAATCGTTAGGAAATTTATGCAGTAAGACGAAAGTACACTCTCACCATAAAATTCACCACACGCTGCATTTACTTGGCTCTGGCCCGTAAATGTAGCTAAAAACCAGCCTACGAGCTGAGAAAAAAAAACACTCCCGATAATAATAAATATACAACATTAGTTTTTGTTTACCTTAAACCCGAAAAGGGGTCATGGTACTCATCATTTTGAACAATTTGGTCTATGGGACCAACCTTGAAAACGCGAAAAAAAAATCAGCTGTTCCATACATTTGTGTTCACTTAATTCGACAAAATGTATGGAACAGCTGATTTTTTTTTCGTGATTACAAGGTTGGTCCCATAGATAAAGTTGTTCAAAATGATGAGTAGAATGACCCCTTTTCGGGTTTAGGGTAAACAAAAACTGATGTTGTATATCAATCAGAAATTGTTATAAATCTCATCTTTGTTTTGACACAACATAATGATAGTAGTGATCAGTATTACATAGGTATTATCATTATTTACCTCATCAGGGGTCGTTTGTCACTACATTTTCTCTTTCCCACCAGACATGTATTAGTATCTATTGTAAAACGGGTGCTGACACTTCATGATATATTATATGATAATGGTAATGAGAATCAGTACAAAGTAATTTTCTCGACTCGATCTATTTAATTTGAACGCTGTATTAACTTGAGTGATTGAGGCTGGCTCTCTCTGAGGGACACCCAAGACATGGAGACCGGCGATGGATGTATAGTTCATACAAACGTAATACCAAAATAATTTGTAAATCAAACATATTCTTAAGGCAGTGTGTCTTTATTCCGATTGGAATACAGAATATCTAGGTTCTATCCAAATATATATTTTGAATGGACACTGATTTAAACAAGAGTTATGAGAAAAATAAGTTTTCTAATAGAAATTTTAAATTCCTTTTATCTCGTCTTTATATCATTGTCCTTTCAAAATATATATTTGGGAACATAAACAATAACTCAATCGAAATAAATACACACTACCTTATGAATATTCATAAGGTAGTGTGTATTTATTTCGATTTTACAGAATATTAAAATACTGAAAACCAACCACCATTCCGTAATACCAAAATAATTTACAATTACAATTTTTTTTTTTTTTTTTGGGTTGTTTTGTTTTGTTTGTATGAACTACGCATGCCCGGCCCGTTAAGAAGAATTAAGAAAGTTTGTTATATTATCTTCATGGTGTGGTAATTGAAGATGGTGGACCTCATTTTTAAAATGTGGCAAAATTGAGGCTAATAATAAATGTAAAATCAATGTCATAAAAATAATAAATTATACAATTAAATAAAATTAAAGCAATCACTTTGATTTTGTCTAGACTAGATTGTCCTATGGAGCTGCACCAGCATGTTTCCAAGCATTCTTATCTTGGTTATAATCCTCTCCCAATTATTGACAACGTTAGGTCCTCGAATAACAGGTGGCGACGCTTGAAGACAAAAGATATGGTAATGAAGAGATGATAACGTGTAGTCACGGCATTTCGAATACCGAAAACCGGGGTCTAAATCCAACAGGTGGTTTGACCTGCCAGGTACAGCCGTGAGTGCCGCCGGTTTTACACCAATTTTGTACGCGCTCTGTTGCAAACATTAGGCTGCAACCTAACCTTCATATTTTATATGAAGTGATTACAATCGCTTTATGTAAAAAAAAACAACCGACTTAAAAAAAAGCACTAAGTACAAAGTGAAAAATAACTTTAATTTCGGAGGTCGGTGTCTTTGGATCTGTATTTTAGTTTATTGCCACCGACTTCCGAAATTAACGTTATTTTTCACTTTGTAGTTTTTTTTTTGGAGGCGGTTATTTTGTTTTTTGTAAATAGTATTTTATTTTTCACTCTTTAGTGGGTCAGTTTTTAATTTATCTAAGTTACAATAGCTTAATGTCAACAGCTCATCACCTTTTACAAAATTTGCTTTCCCGATGCTGGGACGTTAATTGTTGAGGAGTTCTCCTGGTAAGAACCAGGAGAACTGCCACTCACCATATGCATTGTGACGAGCATTAAATTGCTCAGCAACCATATTAAAGTGCCTAATCGAATCGCAACCCGTTAAATACATATTACCTATTATGTTGTTCCGGTGTCCATCTGTGGTCTTCATCATCAGTTCCACTTCACCAAATGGTGCTTTCCATGAGCAAATGCACGAGTTACTATAAAAAATACCCATATCGCTATCGGTGTGCCTATCAAATTTGAGGATTTGCCTCGATTTCCATGGATCTACCCCCTCATCAGATTCTGATATGGTGGTAATGGAATCGGAATCAAATGGAAAATTTGGATTGGTGGTCAGTTAGAAATATGAAACTAGTTGTCCATTCCAAAGCGTGGTTGGTTCCTATGGAGAAGAACGGGCAAGAAAATCCACGGGCACTCTTTTAAATTAAAATATTGATACAAATTATTGGTTACATCATTCATGTTGAAATTATACATGTGAGAACGATGCAAAACGTCAGAAGCGTCCGTGATAAAAAGATAGAAAAAAAAACCATTTAAAACTAAAATAATTAAAATAACCCGTGGCAGCTAAGATATGACCAGTCCCAACTGACAGCACCCGTTCACGAACTTGACGCATGGATCAGTACCAATCAGCTCAACCATTTTGAAGGGAACTAAATGATCCTACATACACGCCACCATCAGCGAGTTATCTGAGTGAGCATGACATACTCTCATCCGCCAGGGCACATTCAAGTCAATGAAAGACATATTACTCGGTTAATGGTAGCTCTAGTACTCGTACATAGTACTCACACCTATGCAAATAATATAAAGGAGATTGAGTTTGTACAACACATACAACAATGTACCCCAAGTGTAAGTTTGCAAGAGAGTAAACGTACCTATTTCGTTTGCGTTAAAATTTGACCGAGAGATCATAATGTTAAGAATATAAGGGTGAGAAAAAAAATCTTAACGCAAACGCGCTAGTTACGTTTACTCACTTGCAAACTTACACTCGGGGTACTGCAGTGCTATTCTGTAGCCATGACATCGTGAAACCTTAGGTGAAGTGAGCGTGGAGTCAGCTGTCAGTGTCATCGAAACTAGGGATTGACACTATTGAAAGCTCACTTCACCTAAGATATCACGGTGAGAATTTTACAGAATAGGTCGACTGTAGTGCTATTCTGTAAAACACCTCACCGTGAAAAGTTACGTGAAGTGAGCTGTCAATACCTAGCATTGGATGGGATGACAGTACACTAGAAGCTCACTTCACCTAAGATATCACGGTGAGATTTTTGCAGAATAGGTCGGCTGGTCATGCACGCACGCCGGTTACGAGTTCTACGTAACGCACCTGAACTTTTTGAAGAACATAACCAATAAGGCACTATATTTTTTTTTGTCTGTGCTTGTTATCTTGTCTGTGCTTGTTATCCTGTCTGTATCCTTTTTATGTAGCTAATTTTAATTTTTTTATGTGTACTTATGAGTCTTGTTACTTGAAATAAAGAAATTATATTTTTTTATTTTATTTTATAATATCCTCGTAGGGCCTCCCCTCCCGGCCTTTCCATTCACATCTGCTCTGTAAATATCTTTTGTTAGTCTACTTTCATTCATCTTCTCAACAGGACAACCATCTAAGCATACTCTTTTCTCCTGCATAAAATCTAATCGTTGAATTCACCAAGTTGTGTTGTAACCACATTTGCCCTCAGGTTGTGAGTTGGGCCATAGTCAAGTTGGATTAGCGCTTTCTAAAAATATATCATTGAAATCTACAATAATCATCGAAATCCTAACAAATATTGTATTTCAATACATTTTGATTACCTTCCTTTTGTTCGCAGTAATGGCCATCGACCATCTTGCCTTACAGAAGCTAATAAAACAGAATACAAAGAAAATAATATCTATTATAACTTTGATTGACTCTACAAATGTACATGAATAAAATTAATTAAATTTTCCTATTTTAATTAAGTTTTCATTCATCTTCGATGAAGCTATTGAACTTATTAAGTTTGACAAAAGAATGATATCATTTGTAATAATGTATATATTCATGAATGCAACACAAATGAATGTGATATATTATATCGATTCTTTGAGATGTGTTAGTTCATCGAAGACAGACTTTTTAAAGGTTTTATGGTCACGGAATCTTTTCTAACAGAAATGATTGATTGAACACTTTGATTATTTATGTCTAGATAGAGTGTCATGCTGCAAAAGAACTAAAACAAACAGGCCAACTTTGTTATGCTGGTGTGCGTGACAACTACGTCGGCGCCACGTCATTGTGTTGTTTTAGTGTGCATGCATTTTGCAGCCAACAGTTGGACGCAATTTTTATCGACGAGTACGACGAGTTTTGACTGTCTATTTTATTTTTATTATTTATTTTATTTATTATGGGACAATAAACATGTAGCGGCATCAACATCGCTACATGCGAACTACGCGTCACACTGACGTCACGCAAAATCCTGCATCGCGCAAGGAAAGTTTACCGCGCAATTATCATAGATACAACATCCCGACATCAACCGTCGTCGGGCAGTTGCCCACCAGCAGACTCAACACCCGTCTGGTCGGAGGATCCTCCCTTTTCTATAGAGGATGAGTGAACTTTACACCCTGTAACCTTCCTTCATACCTCCAAACTGGTGACCCCGACGTGATACGTCAGCGCAGCCTTCGTGCAACTACTTCAGCGTGACGTCATCATCATCATCACTTCCTCAAGCTTCCGTGCGGCGAGTCACACAGCCAGCCAGCAACCACGGCTTCAACCTGACCTTCGGCTGACCACCAGCATGCAGCGGACGCGCATTCCTGGTTATCACCCACAGCCTCGGAGGATCACTACCATCGGAGGATCCTCACTTTTCTATAGAGGATGAGTGAACACCCTGCTCCTCATACCTCTAAAAACAGCTACAATATAAAATGTTTACAAATAACAATAATATAGGCTCATAAGTAGTATAATTAACAATATTGCAGCCCACTACATTATCCGCATGTTAAAAAAATTAAGATTAGTTAAAAAGTGCCACTAAAGTTGTCAAAAAATAATAAGCCCCTTTTGACATTTATAAATAATACTTGAATCGATTTATCGTGAGTATCGAGTACCGAGTCGTTTGGTTACTTCACTAGTTACGTCGCTATTGACCATCGCGACGTAACTAGTGAAGTAACCATATTATACCTATTATTTTTTGACAAGTATAGAGTAGATTACTCAGATAAAATAAATAAAAAATGTAAAAAAATAGATTATTAAAATATACTTAATACAATTAATAAATTAACTAAGTATTTAAAAAAGAAAAAATATATATATTTAAAAAAAAATGGATTTTTGGATTAAAAAAAAAATTGAGATTGTTCCACTATCACAAAGAATTAAGATTATAAAAAAAAGGAATTGACAGTACAATACAATTCATAAATAAAAATAATTGAAACGGTTGAAATAATTTAAATTTTGAATAAAAGACTATATTTGAGACTAATTCGAATTGGTACACTGTAATGGTAGCGTATGTATGTATGTAAATAAATAAATAAAATTTCATATTATCTATAAATAAATTTTGATTTGGAACATACAAACAAATCAATATCAATGAAGTTGCGATTATAAGAATATATATCTATTGAGATAATATATCTATTGAATTTAACTTTAAGCATATTAACCCAATAATAGTATTAAAAGCTTTTAGGCAAATCAAGATCAAATTGTCCGAAGATCTTTGGGGAATGTCCATTAAAGTCTGTACGTCCATAATTGAGACTATTGCGCCTTACTTAGCCTTAATATTTAATTTGTGTGTGGATCAAGGAGTCTTCCCGGATTTAATGAAATACAGTAAAGTAATACCACTTTTCAAATCCGGGGACAGTAAAGACACAAATAATTATAGACAACAGCTAGTTCAAATAAATGGTATCAATTCACTCGGTTTAAAAGTAAAAATGGGTGTTCCTCAGGGCTCGATATTGGGTCCTTTCCTCTTTTTAGTGTATATTAATGATCTACTCCGTTTATTAAATAATCAACCACAAATGGTGTTATTTGCTGACGATACTTCTTTGATTTTTAAGGTAGATAGACGTGCTACAAATTTTGACGACGTAAATAACGCCTTACTGCAGGTCCAAAATTGGTTCACTGCCAATAATTTAGTATTAAATGGAAAAAAAACGAAGTGCATAAGATTTTCTTTACCAAATGTAAAAAGTAGTGATTATGAGATAGTATTGAATCAAGAGAAACTAGAATTCGTCGATAAAACTGTTTTCCTGGGGATCACGCTCGACTCTAGGCTTCAATGGGGTCCTCATTTAACATCTCTTGCAGGACGGCTAAGTTCAGCAGCATATGCTGTCAGAAAAATCCGTCAATTTACTGATGTAGATACTGCGAGGCTAGTCTATTTTAGTTACTTTCATAGTATCATGTCTTACGGTATTTTACTTTGGGGACGGGCTGCAGACATCGAGGCTATTTTTATTCTGCAGAAAAGAGCCATCAGAGCCATATATAATCTCCGCAGGTGCGATTCTCTTAGGGAACTGTTTAAGGATATTAACATCATGACGGTGCCTTGTCAATATATCTATGAAAACATCATGTACGTAAGGAAAAATTTACATCTTTTCAGTAAAAGAGGCGAAAGACATAATTATAGTACTAGAAGTAGGGATCTATTAGCTCAACCAGGTTTCAGACTGGCAAAAGTAGACTCATCTTTCATGGGGTACTGTTTAAAATGTTATAATAAAATCCCTCCCGTCATACTTCAACTGAATGAGACGAAATTCAAATCTTGTATAAAACGCACACTATGCAAGCAGGCATATTATAGGTTGGGGGATTACATCGCTGATAGAAATGCTTGGCTCAATGCTGGTCCAGCTCCACAACCACAACTAATTTATTAACATTTGAAAATACTGTTGGAGCTGATGAAGATTGGAAGACTATCTTTTCATTGTATAAACTCGAATCTGATTTGTATTATATAATTGCATATCACAGGTGTGAGTACTATGTACAATAGAGCTACCATTTACCGGGTAATTATGTCTTTCATTGACTTAAATGTACCCTGGCGGCTGAGAGTATGTCATGCTCACTCAGATGTGTCGCTGATGGTGGCGTGTGTGTTGGATCATTTAGCTCCCTTCAAAATGGTTGAGCTGAATGGTGCTGATCCATGCGTCATGTTCGTGAACGGGCGCTGTCAGTTGGGACTGGTCATCTCTTAGCTGCCATGGCTTATTTTTAATTATTTTAGTTTTGAATTGTTATCTTTTTATCACGGACGCTTTTGACGTATTGGATCGTTCTCACATGTTTAACTTCAATATGAATGATGTAACCAATATTTTGTACCAATATTTTAATTTAAAAGAGTGTCCGTGGAGTTTCTTGCCCGTTCTTCTCCATAGGAACCTACTATTTGGAATGGGCAACTAGCTTCATATTTGTAACTGACCGACTTCTTGACAATTCAAAAGTGCCTGTCAATGGTTTAATTGAAATAAATGCTTTGAGTTTGAGTTTGAGTTTTGAAGATTCCATTAAACGACAAACAGGGCAACGCAATCCTAAATTAGTCTGACAGGTATTTACAGCAAACACTGTACCTGCAAGACAACTTATTTACAGTGCGGGGGATCACATAACATAACTTACTCGTGAGATCAATGGAATCGAAGTGATTATGAACAATACCGTGAAGTATGTTGGCTTCTAAAAACTTACGTCTAGATTCTAATGTTAACATAATAAAATTATGTTTGCTTATTAATTGTGAATATGACTAACACCTTTTATAGCACATGGCGCGAAGATATTTACGCTGGACTTTCTCGATCATATCTATATATTTCTTATAAAACTATCTGGACATATTTATATCTTTTATTGAATAGCAATGATTCTAGTTATTTAGAATAGATCATCTCGAAGATAGAAGGTGTACTTATATACGGTACAGTTGATAACTAAGATAGGAATAAAAAACTTTGGGTTAAACAGTTATCTGCCGGAACGATTCAGGCTTGTTAATTAAATCACTCATATGCTGTAAATCAATTCCCATGGAGGTAGCAAGGTCAACGTACGGCAGGCACGTTGACTACTGACCGGCAGCCGACCTCCAATCATATCGAAAAACGAATATTTCAATCCCAAGGATGTTCGCGTGCTGCCAAATGCTACCGATTACCAGATTCCTTGACACCGACCGATTATCAATACCTACCCCGCCCCTCGCACACTTCACTACTAAGACAAAAGAAGAGAACATGGATCATTTTCGACAGGTCTTCAAATATTGGTTGCACCATTTGAATTTTTGGGATAATCGTTCCGAATTTGAAGCAGGACCGTCTGGTGTCACTTACGAATTCCATTCTCACGAATGAAGTGAATGTAGTAGAAATTAGTCATTCGTTCCCAAAGTTGAGCATTGCGTTGAACACGAATGGCTCGGGGCGTTGATCAGAATGCGTTCCTTTTTGAAAAATGGATGGTCGTGCATAATTCAGTAGGCTGCTATGTAATTTAGATTGTCTATTTTGCAGTTTGCCGGGCAATTTTTCATCTTGTTGGCTTGAAGAATATTAAATCAATGAAATTCGTAATATTTTACAGATGATTCTGGATTGGTCATGGCCAGGAGGAAGTTTATATCTCGCATGTGAACACCTATGTATCTGTACTCTACGTGGCTATCATATATTTTGACAAATTAACTACAGTTTAATTAACAAAAGAGAAAAAATAATTTAAAAAAAAATATTTACAAGGCAGATGTGAGTGGTAACGCCGGTAGGGGACGCCCTAGGACGACATATAGTGACCTAATTGGTGATGTTCTTCAGAAAGGTCGCAGTGCTCGCAACCAGCGTGCGTGTATGACTAGATGTATGAACGTAACCGAAGCAAAAGGAGTATGTAAGGCGCGTAGCAGGTGGCGTTCTATAGTTTTTGCCTAACCCCATAGAAGAAGGCGTGTGTTTATGTCTATATGTATATAACTACAGTTCTTATTAGTACCACTAATTGCCTAAGAATTTTTTGTCAAAAAAAGATCATATTACTACCGCGTTGAATCAGCGGATCACCAGTTATTCTACAAAAGCTTCAGCTTATCACAAAATAATCTCGTGTGAAAGTGTTCAATCTAAATTCATATCGGTCGTGATATACGACGGTATAATTTGGCTGATTGCAGCCTAGCAGCCTATTGTTATGTCTTCGGAACAATGAACATAGTGCAGACCACGATTTTTGAGAAATTCCAAACGGTTGATGCGTTAGAAAAGAAATAAATGTACGTAATCTTTTGAGTATGGGAAGTTTTTTAGAAGATTTTTTTGTGGATCTTGGAGAAAGATCTATAATTACTGAGATTATTGCAGTTTTTGCAAACCGGCGCGTGCGTCTACGACCAGCGGGGTCATTGCGTAACACACTATCAGTAGCAATGGGTTTCATTTTGACAGTTCTTTACGCTACCTCACGTTAGGCAGGTGAAAACTAATGTGTTGATAAAGGGCGAATAATTGCATCCTGAAGATAGGCTTAACTTTGGATGCTAAGCTTCAGTGGGGCCCACATATAGATAAACTGTCAAAAAAGCTAAGCTCCGCAGCATATGCTGTTAGAAAAAATAGAGACAGCCCGTTTAGTGTACTTTAGCTATTTTCATAGTGTACTGTCGTACGGTATTCTGTTGTGGGGAAATGCCGCCGACATTCAGACTATCTTTGTTTTGCAGAAAAGATCTGGTCGATCAATTTATAATTTAATTCTAAGACACTCTCTTTGGGGGAAATTTAAGGAAATTAATCTAATGACTGTGCCTTCTCATTATACTTTAGAAAATCTTTTATAAATATGCCCATAAAAATATAAAATTGTTTAAAAAATACAGTAATATCCATAATATAAATACTAGAAACAAACATTAATTAGTACGTTTTTATTTTGATTGTATGTATTATGTTTACTCTTTTATTCTTACACACGTTATCTACATCTCTTCGTCTGCTTTCCTTGTCGCAGGTATGCTGGAAGAGATGTCTTTAGAAATAAGCATCACCTTTGTACGTGTTTTTCTGTTCCTTTTTTCTTGTCTGTATATATGTGTGTACATAAACTGTTAAATAAATAAAGAAATAATAAATAATTTGTTGTACACCTAAAATAAGGATAAAAAAAATAGGTGGTTCGTTCCGACGTCAATGTATTCGCTTTTATAATAAACTAAGCCACGTTTAAGATTTACGCCTTAATAAATTCAAATCATTCATTACACGTAAGTTGTGCCAGAAAGCCTTTTACAACGTTAAAGATTATATTGAGGACAAAATGGCTTGGGATTGAGCTGCTCCAATTTTACCTACAGAATGGTTTATTTTTTTCGATTTTTGTTTTGCTAACTTTTATTATTTTATACACAGTGACATTTTAAGTGATTATTTTAAACACGACATAATATTATTTTATTATAATATTTTTTAAATTATTGTGAATGTGAAGACTAATGTGGGATATTGCTTTTTTTTTTCTTCCTTTTTCTTTTATTCTCAGTTAGTTTTAATCATGGTCTGGCAGTTTTAGTCATTTATGCGGCCTACCCAAATGTACTTTCTTTGGTATTGATCGTCGAATCGTTAAACTCCTTCCCCCTTATTACAAAACAAGGTTTATCTTCAGACCCAGGTTTAAAACATAGAGCCATTATTGAATTTCGGACTTTATTCCGACTGCGGTAAAGTTCCTAAACACAAAACTGACAACTTAGTACCGAACTAAGTTTTCAGTTTTGTATAAAGAACGGTATTTCAATCACTGTTACGTTCTTATTACAAAAACTGGCTCCATGGTTTAAGCCATGTCAAAATATAAATCTTGTTTTGTAATAAGGCGGTTTAAGTTCTGAGTAGAGCTGCACGATTACTGACAAATGCGTGCACTGACTGGTCAAGTCCACTAAATATGCGTGGTTCCTTCCTCAAAATACCACTTCAGACACCCAGATTATGTCTGGACTTTAAAAGAGATGGTCACCCATCCACGGACTAACCCCGGCAAGCGTAGTAATGAATTAATTTATTTATGGTATATCTGGAGTCTAAACTAAGCCTAGGCTTGTAGAACTCCAAACCCCCCATTATATTACATAGTAAAGATTGTCAACGTGGTACAATTGTGAGTGATTGATGGTGTGTGTGTGAATAATACACCAACCGCCCATAAAAGAGTAGGGCACACACAAACAAAAATATCTTTATGCAACCATAAAAGCAATTAGCAAAGGCGCCGTTTCGCGGTAATTCACCTTCGATTACTTTTAATACCATTGCAAAGTGCATAAAGGGTGCCGCTGTCAAAACATGAGCATTCACAGGTTTCCAAACTCTTTTCTCTGTTTTTTTTTCTTTTTGCAGGTGCGGAATGTAAAAAAAAAAGATTTTATGACGGCGCTTGAGTTTACCTGACGGCGCTATGCGAGAGGCACTCAAGAAATAAAACTGTTTACGAAATAAAAATGCTGGTCTGTAGTATTTATTATGGCGCTAAGGATCTGTTCGGACCTACCACAGGACAATTAGTAATGGTGGTGGAGCAATGTTGCTATGTTGAAAAAGTTTTATTATTTTGTTCGAAATAGTAGTTTTGTGTGAGCTTGATTGCAATTTTATTAATTTGGTATATCGAAAATCAGTCAGCGTTTGTAAATATTTAAATGAATAGAAATAAATAAGTCTATGGATTAATGTATAGTCCCGGGAAATCCTCGAACCGAGAGTACCTTATCAGCCCAATAAAAATATTGGTTTCTAAACAGTCTAAGTAGTTAATATTTTATAAAATTATAGGAATTATTATTATTAAAATTATTTTATTAATTATTTTCTTTATTTAATGTTATACATATCAATTATATTTTTAAATATTAGAATATAAAAAAAAAGTATATAAAATCATATACTTTTATTATTATCCCATTTCTTCCCGTGGATAGAGGCGACTAAGGGCGATTATGGCAAATCCCCCCTTTTTGGGGGAGGCCTATGTCCAGCAGTGGACGTCTTTTGGCTGAAATGGTGATGATGAAAATTTTAGGATGAACATTATGGTTTATAATGATGTAGTATGAATATTTATGTTTAAGTTTTGCAAAATTAAAGTTTTTTTTTTGTTATTTTTATTAGTAACTAGCTGTGCCCCGCGGTTTCACCCGCGTAAGTCTCGATCCCGTGGGAATTTCGGAATAAAAAGTAGCTTATATGTGAATTCAGGGTGTCAGCTACCTCCATACAAAATTTTATTAAAATTGGTCCAGCCGTTTCAGCGTGAAGAAGTAACAAACACACACACTCACAAACTTTCGCTTATAATAATAGTGTGATTATTAGTAAAGTTATTCGTAAAATTATACTAAGTAGGACTGATTTAAAAACAATAAATAAAACGTTTTTTAAATGTTTTTCTTTTGTCCTGTCAATTTATGTCTTTCTCTTTCTTTATCTGTTTAAATTCAACATTTTCAACTCTATACTATGTTATCAAGGCTTATTTTAGATATCAAAAGTATCTGCTGCTGTTTTGTTGCGCCACTTCTTCTTCCCAGCTAAACCACCAGCAGGCTTAGCATGGCGTTTTCGATCTCTACTCTACTATAGAATAGACATCGCTTGTCTACACTTCTCGTTATCTCTTCTTCGCGAGCACGAGGACACACCTAGACTCGGGTTTCTTCGTAGACAGTGACTTGTCCATAGCAACGGGGTATTCGCTAGTGGTGTGTATTACTACCCAATTTTACCGTACTTTTGCGTTTCGTTCTCAAACAAATCTATGAAGCAAAGTGTTTTTAACGAATATTTCTTCAATTACAAAACGCAAATGGTCAAGGGGGATGCGCTGAGTAGCCCGCGAAATTCAAATTTTCGAACGTTTTTTGAATTCTAAGGATTTTTTGAAGAGAGTTAGTTGTTTTGCCGATTCTAATGATTATAATTCTGTAAAGCAATATTTTTTACGGCCGCGAATCATATTTAAATCAACTAACGTGTTACTGACTTGCAAATTGCAAAAAACGTAATAAAATTTGAATTTCACGGGCTACCTTAGCGCATCTCCCTTTTAAAAATATTGTTAAATGGCTGTAGCCAATGACGTATTATAGGTAATACATCATTGGCTGTGGCGCCACTAAGTTTTAAAACTCATTTGTATTGCATACACAGAACACTATATAATATTGGTAATTGCTTCTAATGTACAGGCATTATTTAAATAAAGAGCCATAATTATACTATTTTGATGGCGTCACGCAAGAAGTATCCTTTAAGGGTACTGCAGACTGGCGTGTCGCGCTATCACGTCGCGCCTGTCTGCGGGAGCCCTTGTTTTTACTAGGTACTAACATTGTTATTGTATTGTTGTTTATCGATATTTTATTTATTAGTAGGTAAATGCTCCATTTAAAACTGAGTGTGTAAGATTTAGTAAATGAAAATAATAATCACTACATAGTAAAGGCTTCTACAGACCAGCGCGACTCGCAACGCGACACAAAGGCACCGCTCGTCACGCGACGTGCGGGGCCTTTGTATCGCGCCAGTATGTAGAAGCCTTAATGCAACGCGGGCGACGCCGCGGGCGGCAGCTAGTACTTCATAAATAAATAATTTAGTGTTCAATGAGGAGATTTTGGCTCATAGTCAGATGTTTTATATTCCCTGTGAATGTAGGTATCTAATAAATCAAAGTTAAGGGACAACATAGTGTAAAAACTGTAGGATACTTATATTGTTGTTCTTATTTTATTGTTAATTCCAAAAATCTATTATTTATTTTGGGCGACAGGTCCTAGCCGAGTTCTTCGCATAAACATTGATTGCACTATCTCCTTGCTTATTTTATAATTCTACAGAACTCACTTCCCGTGAGATCAAAGGCTCCCAAACAAGCAAAGCAAGCTCGCTAATAGTATTTCTTTCCCATCTTCGCTGAAGTTTTTCTATAAAAAAACTTAAATAAAAAGCGCATTTTGAACCCAACATGTTAATTTCAGCTTAATACATGATAAAAGTAAAAAAGCACCGCATAAAATTACTCGAATTAACGAAAAAACAACTAACGAATCGTTGTCTAGGTCATTTTATATGTAGACTATTTCGGAAGAAAGGTTTCTATCCCAAGCTGTCAACACCGGAGAAAGATTGTACGCCGTGCTCGACGTTGTAGACAGTTGTCTAGGGTAGAGAAGACAAGTCTCTTCACATTTGGTTTTGTAATCGCCGTGCTACAGACAGTAGAAAACTTTCTGTTGTCTACACTGAAACGTCATTTTTGTCTATTCTTCCGTCGACAAAACGCGTAGAGAGGGTTCTCGTGCTAAGCCTGCAGGAAGTGGTAAAGGGCGGGCGTTTTTGGGGGACTGTCTTAATATAATTTTGACGTTCGAAAAGTGCTGATTCTCAGGCTAGTTTAAATAAATGATTTTTGATTTTGATCGAAAGTACCGGGAAGCCAAAAAGTACCAAAAGTCCCGGTTCTTTAAAACAAAACCGGTTCTGCATTCCCTAATAAGAATAAATATTAATTGCGATACAACGAATAATACCCAACTTTTATTGGTTTCATCTTACATTACCATCAACGCTGTAACCTATTCCATTTTTTCTACCTGTCAATTTCGGGCTCCACCCAATTTAAATGATGCGAAACTAATACGCGTTACTAGTAAACCGTTAGTAAGATTACATACTATTGTACTTTTTTTTCAATTTCGTGAGCACAAATAAGCACCATTCAGCCTCTACTCTGTGGGCTATTCGATTTAACCCGTCGGTGGTCCTGGCAATAAAATTGTTAATGATGTGTAAAGTTGCCATTGAAAAAATTGAATTAAACATGTATGTGTCTGCAGTTTGTGCATTTAAAATCTTTGATTGAGGGTTTTCACCGATTTAGGCATTTTTGAAAACATCTGTTGCTATCCGATCACATTACTTAGCTTGTAATACCAAAAAAAGAAATAACTGGCGTAGATAATTATAGAGGATAAAAGTAACAGTAAGAACCAAAGTGGCTTGGCTTCGTATACAGAAGAAGAAGAGTGTTAGGACTCGTGCAGACTGGCGCGTAATCGCGGGCAGGATAGGCAGTGCGACACTTTCCTTGAAGTTTTCATAGAAATTGTGCCACTAGCTAGTGTCGCGGTGTCGCGTCGCGCCTGTCTGCCTGTTTGAGTATAAAAGAGGTAGTAGTCTCTCGTTAAGAGTCTACTTAGACTACTATACATACGGTCTACAAACTGAAAACAACGATTTTAGGAAATGCTTTTCATGATGCAACCAAAATATAAACAAAACATAAACTCACAACAGTTTCGTTGTTTTCTTCAAACGTATACAAAAAAAATCTTATTGTTTTAAAGATTTACCACAATACGTGTCAATGGTTGGCCCCGTGTGAAGCCGAAAATCGATGGTAAATCAACAAAGCGCCGCGCGCCACTCTTGCGAAGATCTGCAGACGTCTTCTAAGACTGAACGAGCTTGATACTTTACTGATTAAAAATGTGAGATCGTCACGGTTTTGGTGATTTTGAATAAGGCCAGAGATTTTGAAGTTTTTTATAAATAAATTATAAAAAGTTCTATCTAGTGGTCAATTTAATTAAATTCGTTTTTTTACAGTAAAATTATATTGATGTTATGAGGTTTCTAATGAGGGTTGTTACCATTCGTCCGGGTTTGTCGGGTTAAGTCCAGCTTTTTGGCCCCCGTCTGGACTTTGTCCGGCCTTGTCGTTTGTCCGGACTTTTCGACTTAAGAGTTTCTTTAAAGAAAGCCGGCGCTGACGTTATGATGTCGTACGGTGCACGTACGACATCATTACGTCAGCGCCGGCTGTCGCTGAAAAGCAGTGCTGGGTCTCTGTCTTGCATAGGGTCGCAGTATATACGTAATTATTATGCTAAGCGATAGCCGTTTTGCGTGGATGTGACGCATGTTTCCCGCAACATTTTATTATTTTTGTGTTTATGTTCTTTTTTGCGTCATGTTTACCGCAAATAAACGTATCTTATGTCTTTTCTTTTTTTATTTACTTATAAAAATCGTAATGGTAACCCTACTCCCAATGCCTTCCTTACCCTTCCTACGCCATATTTTTTCAACAAATACCTATTATTATTCATACTGGCTTGTGGCTAACTAATAACAGCCGCACGTGTCGATCGATCAGGTAAAGCTACGCTTGCCGCGGTTGGTCCATGGATGGGTGACCATCCTTCAATACCTCTCCGTGGCTCAGAAAGCACGTTAAGCCGTTGGTCCTGGCTATCATTCATGGATCTTTGGCAGTCGTCAGAAGCCCGAAAGTCTGATAAACAATCTTACCAAGGCATATCGTATTACCCAGATAGAGGGTTGTGGAGGTCAGAAAGGCAGCTGCTCCATAAAAAATGCTGGTAACCAGCTGCATCCGGTTAGACTGGGAGCCGACCTCATTAATATAAATATAATATAATATAATTGGGGAAAGGTTAGGCACATGATGCTGATGATCTGTTATATTATTATCTATTAATTTATTACATAGTGGTCATGGCTTCATGAGTTAGTTACCTACGTGAGTTAGTACTTACGTTTATTTGTTTTTTACAAATTAAAAAAATCTTTACAAATTAATCTATTCTTTTCTTTATTCTTTTTACCTATTGTGTGTATAGTAATTTTATTCTAGGTGCATCGTCTTCACATATAATCATATAATTAATGTACTTAAACAAAATATTGTGAAACATTTTTAAAAGAGTAACGGTGGAGTTTCTTGTCCATTCTTCTCCATACGAAACTACCTTTTGGAAGGGGCAACTAGAATCAATTCTATTTTTTTTTGTAATTCTTTACGTTCAAATGTGCCTTTTATGTGCCTATTTGAAATAAATAATTTGACATGACTTTAATTTACACCTTTTTCAAAAATTATGCGATGTAAAAAAGACTCCAATGCGGTTTCAATACATAAATCAATTGTGCGGCATAAAATACAGAATCGCTTTTATGGAAAAGAGTTTTTTTGGAATGGCTTCGAAAATATAAATAATAAAATACCCGATAGTATAAAAAATATGCCCCTATTAAAATTTAAGAAAGCTCTCACCTCGCTATCAATTGAAAAATGTTGATATACGGTTCCAGATTTTATAAATGATAGTTTTTAATATTTTTTAGTTTATTTTTGTTTTGTTTTATTTAGTTTTATGTATTATAATTTTAGGTAAGTAAGTATAATTTCACTTACTATTTGTACGCCTTCATGGCAAAACATAGCGCCTAACACACCTTTATGTAAATAATACCTTTGTTTTTCAAATAAATATTCTGATTCTGATACGTTTTAACCGTAAACCGATCTATGTCTTGACGAAAATCACTTCAAATATGTAAACAAATTATTTACATGTTACAACATTATTTGAGGGCGTCCAAGCAAAAGTTGGGTGAAAAAATAGCATTTCGCGATTTTAATTGATTATTAATTAATGTTCAATTATCTACAAGTTCATATATGTATAGGTAGTTTTTGTCAAATCAAGCTTTTTCAGAGTTTGAACTTCAAATGTCTGATAAAAAAAAGTGCCTGTTTTTGAATATTTTTTTAATGCTTATTAACAATATTATTGACTATTCCGAATCTAATCTTAACTCAATAACCCACTACTTGACCCTTTTTGCCTGGACATTCATTTTCAACCTTTCAAATACCAAAACTGCTTGTCCTCGTTCAACCACGAGACGGTCAGTATGCAAGGCGTAGGGGTGTCACACCTAAACAAACATCATGGCTCATTGTATAACCGACAGCACAATAGGATTCTGTTAGCCAAAAAACTTAAGCCGTTTGCCGGACCGAATTGTGAGGTTCATAATGCACTTATGATTATAAGTTTAAAGGCTTCCGCAGAAAGGCGTGACGCGACGTTGAGACGCGATTCTGGTAAAACAATTTCCATGGAGTTTTCATAGAAATTGTTCTACTGAAGTCGCGCCTACCTTAAATCGATTTTGCGTGAAAACTTTTGTTGTGGATACTTAGAGTAGGTACTTACTTAATAAAAACTTTTTGCAATATTTTTTTGCTTTACACATTATAGTTTAGTCTATTATTTTCATGATTTAACACCTTACCTAATGTAAATGGCGGAAAGCCGAAGGGCGTGCGCATTCGCGAAAGCTGTAGATTAGTTTCGGTCGATCGATCTGTGTCATCCTTGGATAGTTATCAAATCTACCTGCAGAATCCTTCAACCAAGACGGTTTTCATTGTTGAGTTTATGAAAAGAGGGTGCTTTAAATATGATTAAAAACACCAATATTTATGTTTAAAAGATAAAATATGAATACAAATATTAAGTCAGTAATTCTGTATGAATTGCTATTAATTAGTGCAATTAAGTACCGTATTCAGAATTATCATTAATACTTGTTTACAGGCCTACACTGTCCAGAGTCCACTGTACTTTAAAAATATTGTAAAATTAAATTAAATTAAATTAATAATCCAAAATCAAAATATTTTATTTCACATATAGGTATATAGCTTATAAACATATTTATAGCTTTAATAACATGGGCACTTATGAAACATCAGAAGCTAGGTGCACGGTTCCAAGGTTCCAATTGGTTATTTCCTATAATTCCTATGGAGAAGAGCCGGTAAGACACTCCACGGTTACTCTTTTAAAAATAATTGGCTTTTCTAACGTTTTCAAATTACGGTGTTAATTATTTTTATAAAATGAGTAACGGTGGAGTTTCTTGCCGGCTCTTATCCATAGGAAACGACCAGTTGGAACCGTGCACCTAACTTTTAACGTCTCATACGGTTAATGTACCCTGTTTTTTTTTCTAGATCAAAAAGGAGCAGACATCGGGGATCCCCCTACCGGACAGCCCTAGCCGGCAGGTAGGCGCCGGGCGTCGCAGGCGCATCTCGCAGTGCTATTGTTTTCAAAACGTGCGCGCTACCTGCGCTTCGCTCGATTATACACTTTTTCATTTACATTATATTTTGTTTCTTTTTGTATGTTTTTTTATTATTTAGAGACTTATGAAGAATTGGCGTTATGATGCGACTGATTTTTGTTTTGGCTGCAGAAATAAAATTTGTTGTTTTTTTTCTTTTTCTTCGTAATAACTTTAGCAACATCCAGTTATACTCGTACCAAAATGGCGGTAAACAGTATAGTGATCTGCTGGTGAGCTGTTTTTACCCGACTACAGCGAAGCAAAAAGGAGGGTTATGATTTTGACCGATATGTATGTATGTATGTATGTTTATCTGTCCCCTCAACCGTGGTCGTATGTGGCCCTAAACTATCAAAACAACACATTCTAACAGTAGTAAGCGATCATAATCTTTAGGGCAAAGTAGCATATGACCACGGCTGTCTTCTGATCATCACTATGAATATGTATTAAATACATTAAAATATATTACGCGTAAGTTGTTTATTTAATAGATGATAAATATTGAATAGTTTGTACATCATAATTTCAGATGAGAATATTTTCTTGTTTCATACTTTTTAGAGCGTGATTTTTCAGTAATCGGGTTTTAGTTTTTGAACTTATTTTTTATATCGGAGTTTTGCGATATGCCTGAGTCTGGGATTTAGCAGTGTCTGCATAGCTGCGAGTCATGGGAACAGTTTTACATGCTTCTGAATAAGACGTTAGTTTTATTAAGAAGTCTTATGTCTGCTGTACTCCGCAGACAGGCCCTGCTATATGCAAAGTGACTTCCAGAGCACAACACACAGAATGCTTCGCTCTCAGCCATGCTACAATCATCACCGGGGTGATCATTGCTACTGGTACATACCAAAGGCCAACTGGTGACATTGCTGCACATTTAGTTGCACAACAAAGTGTGTCAGCACTCAGCAGTTATAGCGCAGGTAATTCCGTGCTTAAAATACCGATATTTCCGGCGTAAATATATTAAATTCCCACATAGCGATCATGAACGGCGAGCCAATGTAGTGAGGTAAGTAGGTAAGCCTTCTAAGATTCTTTAAAATTTATATTAAAATCTAGATCTTGTAACAGGTGTTTTTTTTCTTCAGGTTTTATAACAAATTTGGTATGCCTGGGGTTTTGACAAATTGCTATCAACATTCAAAGTTGCTATTATTGAAAAATAAGATGTTGCAAAATTTGCACCGTTATGAGTTTGTGACTCATAAGTTTAAAAAAAGGTAAGTAGGAAGGTACCTAAATAGGTAACATTAAAAACGAAATATTACTAAAGTTCTATTTTTATCGCAGCTTCTGCTTTATAAAAAAGAAAACAGTCCTGGAAACGACGAAACCATCAAAGAAAAGGTAAATTTTCTTATACAAATAGAAATGACATAATTTTTCATTCATAACTGTTTTGTTATGACTTGTTCAAAGCACATAATATTTGTTTTTGTTTGGGCCTTTTTTGTTCATTTGGACTTTGTTATTTATCATTTATAATATTTAATTATATATATTTGTGTTTAAAATACAGGAAATACTTACTTCGAGTAATCAAATAATAATTGTTATTGCTGTTGTTATTTTGATTGCTCAAACAATTGTCATGTAGATGAACTTATATGGGTGCGCCAATACAATGTAAATATTCCGGGTTTCATATGTCTATAGCGTGTATCACAAAAGTGTATACAGGGTCAAAATTAATTAGTTAGGGAAACTTCGCAGACATGATGGGTCATCATTCTTTATTTCTGCCGAAATACGTCCACTGCTGGACATAGACTTCCCCAAAAGGGGTGAGGGTTGCCGTTATCGCCACGCTTGGCTGGCGGGTTGGCATCACAGTATGGTGTTAAAATGCATAGAGAACGGTGCTGCCCGTTCTCTAGTAAGTCCCTTAGTCGCCTTTTACGACACCCACGGGAAGAAATAGGATGGTGCTATTCTTTACGTCCAGCAGCACACCGGACATGATGGGTCATCAGCATCATCATCATTTCAGCCGAAAGATGTCCACTGCTGGACATAAGCCTCCCCCAAGCACCGGCACTGCAATCGGTTCTGTGCTTCCCGCATCCAGCGAATATCTGCGGCCTTCACAAGGTCATCGGTCCACCTCTTCTAGGAGGCCTTCCAACGCTACGTCTTCCGGTACGCGGTCGCCACTCCAGAACCCATCGGCCATCAGTTCTGCCAGCAATGTGCCCTGCCCACTGCCACTTAAGCTACAACACGATGTTGGGTATCGTCTTATCGATATCTAAACACAATAATATAAAAATATGAAGATTTTTTTGGTTTTCAACGACAGCTGGTAGTGAACCGTTGTTCCTTGAAGTTTGAGTTGAGAAAATCTGTTTTCTTTCCTTTTATTTTATCGTGCGTTGATACAAATCACGCCTGGGAAGTTTACACAAAAAAAAAAAAAATTAAACTGATATTTCAAGTGGTTTCACTAACTGCAGTCGATGACCCCACAAAAACAATCATCAGATTCATTTGTTTATTATTTTATCATTGTTGAGCTATCGATACCCATCAGGTCTGCGGAGTTTCGCTAGCTGATTTAATTGGACCCTGTGTATTGCCCCATACAAATCTCCAAAATCTTCAATATCTATTCAACCCAAATGTATGGGTTAGCTGTTTATTTTTTCTCGATTATGAATAGAATAGAATAGAATAGTTCTTTATTTGCACTGAAAATAGGTACATGTTACAGGGGTTACCTCCAGAATTTGCAGATATTCTAGAATCATATATGAGTAACAGAATGTTTAGAGTAAGGCAAGAGGATGCATATTCCGAGCTTAAAATTATAAAATCTGGGGTAGTGTGTTAGGCCCAATCTTGTACTTGCTATACACATGTGATATCCCAGAGCTGGAAAACAACACGATTGCGACCTTGCAGATGACACTGCTATTATGGCTACGGGATCAAGCCACAAAGAAGCAGTAGAAAAAGTTCAACTAGCTGTGAACAAAGTTTATGACTGGACACAAAAGTGGAAGATCAAACTGAATGAGTCAAAATCAATTCACATTGACTTCACTAACAAACACTGCGATTACCATCCAATCCATATAAACGGCATGCAAGTGCCTTATGCTAATACAGCCAAATACCTTGGCATAACTCTTGACGCCAAACTGCGTTGGAAAGCTCACGTCAAAAAGAAAAGACGAGAACTTGACATACGTTATAAAAGTATGTATTGGTTACTCGGAAGAAAATCCTGCCTATCAGTACATAATAAAATTATATTATACAAGCATATTCTTATGTCAATTTGGACGTATGGCATCCAACTTTGGGGCTGTACTAAACGAAGCAACGTTAAAATAATCCAACAATTCCAAAATAAAGTACTCAGGGACGCTGTAAATGCACCATGGTACATTAGAAATGACGACCTCCACCGAGACCTTAAAATGGAACCCGTCACCACCATCATCCAAAAATTTGCTGAAGCCCACGAACACAAACTTCACCGACATGTGAATGTCGAGGCAATTCAGCTGCTAGACAACATGGACATAGTGCGTAGGCTAAAGAGAACTAAACCATTTGAGTTAGTGTAGTGTATAAATAGTTAATGAATAATAGTAACAATGCTGTGCTATATATATAACACATGAACAAAGTGTTTTTATTAATTATCAGACTCTAAGAAAGTGCTACGGAATTGTGTAAAAGTGCAAATTGACACTATTCTTAGTTATAACGTAATCTATCACGTAAAATAATAAGTTAGAGTTAAATTGCTTATTAGTCTATTAGGCTAGATTGTAATAAATTATTAAGAACTTTAGTACTTATTAATAAGGAAAAAAAAAATGTTACAGGGGGCCTAAAATGGACGCTTTGGCAAAATCATAATATGATCTGCGTACAATTCATAAATCCCGCAATTCATCTGTTTGACAGAGAGACCGGACGACATGACATTATTTCCATGGAAGCTGGCCTACCGGCCTTTAGTGTGGGATGCAACGTGTGTCGATACTCTTGCGCCATCCCATCATCCTGACTTCGCGTGCTGTGCTGGCGCTGCTGCTGCGTCTGCGGAAAATCTCAAGCGGCGAAAGTATAATAACCTTATCGGTATTATATTTTCATGCCGTTTGGGGTTATAGTTGGAGTGCTCATGTTTTGTTCAAAGAAATCTCCAAACGGCTGGTTGACACTTCCCGTGACCCAAGGGCTGGCTTCTACCTTGGCCAGAGGCTAAGCATTGCCATACAACGTGGCAATGCCGCCAGTCTCTTGGGTACATTACCAGTCGACAGCGAATTGGAGGATTTTTTGACGCCATATTTTAGTTTGTTAATAGTTTTAGTTTAGTTAGGATATAGTTTTGTTATTTTTATAAATTAATTGGTTATAAGTTGTTATTTATGTACTTACATATTATTTTAATTATTAGTACTTATTCAAATAAACTGATGCCATTTCCCACCAAAAAAAAGGGGTAATTGCGTAAGACACAGTAGCAATGGGTTTCATTTTGACTCAATGGGTCTCAGCAGTAGTTTTGTGACGGGTGAAGGCGATTTGCTATCCATCTATCTGCTAAAAATGTGGAAAACTACCAATACCTACTACAATGGATCTTGTGCGCTTTATCGTGGACGTCCACGTCCACGTCACGGTCACGGCATCACGATAACACAGGGAAGTAAAATGTAGTAAAACATTTGAAGACGCTTTTTTCCGTCCACAATAACGTTATAACGTGCACGTATTTCCATACATTTTATGGACGTGGACGTCCATGATAATATTGTCACGTGGCGTGTACGCACGAACGAATAAGACCATGGTGAACACCACCAACAATTCGATATAAAGTTTCAGAAATCGCATAAAACAAACGAACGTTAACGACAAACGTCCATTTCACATCAAGTTTGAACTGACATTCATCTCAAAATAATGTCGGACACAAACAGAGGGGATCAAGAGAGGAAATGATTAATTAGATGCGCAGCTTCCGCTATAAAAGTCAGTCGCTCGGCCTGCGCGTGCGCTAAACAGCCGGGCAAACTTGGAACAATAGGTGCGTTCATGTTGTGTACTTGTATGACTTGTACAGTCAGCAACTAAAGTCGATTGAAAAAAAAACCGGCCAAGTGCGTGTCAGACCACGCACAATGAAGGATTCCGTAGTTAGGATGAATTTATCCTAAAAACAAACTTAATATTGTAGTTGAAAAACATGTTCTCCCATACATCGATATACGTCACAGTCAATTCTCCAACTGCAAATATAAGTTTGTAATCGCAAAAAACATTTTTTTTTATGTGATAAAACTACAAATTTACAATTTTAGGACTGTTTCCTATACTTGTGCTGTGAGACCTTGATTCTTGCTAAATTTCATGATTCTAGGTCAACGGAAAGTACCCTATAGGTTTTGATTTATTTGCGAGTATCGAAATATGTCGCAATAATGTCGCATAAATCACCGTATTTTTTTATTGCGTTAACTTAGAAGATTGATTTAGAGCTACATGGGACCGTGGACTTATTTACATCTACATGGGTCCGTATTTGATATTAATTTCAACTTGATACATACATGCGTTCCTGAGAAAAAGGGTATTGACAGACTCATAGAGTGACAGACAGAAAGACGGACAACGAAGTGATCCTATAAGGGTTCCGTTTTTTCCTCTTGAGGTACGAAACCCTAAGAATGGAAAAATGTACTTCAATCTTTTTAAATTTTCAATTTTTAAATCTATAATATTGACCAAAATATTTTTTTCAAATCGGAACAGAAGTAAAATGTACAGATAATTAACTGTTACGAGTAGCTATTATTATTAAAAGCTAAAAAGCAGTATATCGAATGATTTTGTGTCAAAGTGACAGTCTTTATGGACTTTTGTTGCCAACCGTAGGTACTTAGAGTGACCCTGGGTGATTTGTTGAAGATGTTAAGTTTTTGGACAATTATATTGTAAGGATATCCTAGCTAGAGTAATGGTCACTCACTGTTGGTTTGACAGTAAGGCCCCGTTTTCGTGGGAAGCAAATGTTGCACAACCAGGGGCGCAGTTACCGCCGTATCAGCCCTATCAATGATACGGGGCCCCCTAAGCTACAGGTCCCTAAGTGTGTAAGTTTTTCATCAAATATTATGCAAAACCTCAAACTTCTCATTCTAATTGATAAGGGGCCCGTAAAGAATGAATGACTTATGAAAATTAACGTAATTTGTTTATGGCACATTGGCGCGTGAAAAATTATCTTTGTTCGTCATTGAATCTGGAATTTATTCCCTACATTCTTTTCAGAAAAGCACTTTATATGCCTCGGCGGAAATGGAAATTGCCTGTCTCGTAGGTATTAGTGAAGTCCTCGTCTACGGCTCGGCCTTCAAACTCATACTCGACCTGCAAATGCCTATTTTACGGCCTTTGCAATAATGTACTATTAATCAACATACAACGTGACACAGAGTACAAATTGCAAAAAAAAAATAAGGAAAAAAATATAATTTCGCGGCTACCATGACGCTTTCGCTTTTAAAAGAATAACCAATATTAGAAAATTCGTGGGCAGAACCCTGAATGAATGAATGAATGAATGAACCCTGGCATCAAAAATTAATAAACAATACCATTCATCATCACTTCACTACAGTCCGGCCGTCGAGAGAATGCGTTTTGACACATGTCAGTTTCATATTATAACGATTGGGTGTTTTGCGAATTTGATCCTTATTACAACTAGAAATTGTCCAACTGACAGGTGTCAGCGTTCTCTCACACACAATCGGACTGTACACACGGCTACACATCAAGCTATACATTTCCAGTATACGCTGACCTCTCATTTTACGTAAATCCTACACAATGCGAGATCAGGTTATATAGGAAATTTATAGCTTGATGTGTAGCCGTGTGTACCATTGGAAATCTTTTCACAATCATAACACAGTCAGCAAACACATTAACGTCGTAGATAATGACAATAGAATTAAAAAGAAATCTCTTAAAAAAATAATTACCATGTCACTTAACGACGAAGTAGAAGTAGGTAGGATAAATTGATTGATTGAAGTCAAATAGCCAGGGGCTAGCTAGGCAGTGAGACTGATAGTATTGATCTATCACTGTCCAAATCTGTACAGCCGTTTAGATTGGACAAACATCGCTACTTTATTAAATATGCAACTAGGTTTTGCCCGCGACTTCGTCCGCGTGAAATTTATTATTGCCCCGACCCACTGCATCGCATTGCATCGTCCGCGCGCGCTATTACTTCGTTTTCGCTTTCTGACTTTTTATTGATGTGTAACATCTTTCTGAGGGAGTGATTACGTGAAAAGGGACGGAAGTGTGTAACAGGAAGTGACAGCTTGAGCCTGGAATAAGTAATTACTTTTTAATAGCATGGAATTAGTAAGTACTATACAGGGTGTTAAAGTAACTGCGTGCCATAGCTTAAGGGTAGGTTCAGTATAGATAAAGGAACCGAGGACTAAAAAAAAAAAAAAAAACTATTGCAAGATCAAACTAATTTAGTACCTACTTATTAACTTAAAATAGCAATCGTTTAGAATTAAAATTATTTTATTTGACGGTCCTAAGCCCGTTAAAGTACGAAGAGACATTTTTTTTTTAATGTTTAAAGGTGAGCTATTAGATGTTACACGAGCGTAGTCAAGTTTTAGTATCGGGGGAGTTCAAGAAAATAAAGAAAGCAAAATGTGCATAAAATGACATTAATATTCATGAAAAAATAATATTTGTCTTGACGAACATACGCCTAGGTATCGTGCAAATACCCACTCATAGCTGCAGCCTCGTCGTAAACTTGACTAACCATGTGCCAACATTGAAGTCTATGCTTTTTAAGGACAGTAATTATAAAAATTGCGAGGCCGGACCCTGTGAAGTCAACAGTTGGAATGTACTCGAGATACATCTCCTTAATGATGTTGAACACCTTTTGAATCAACATAATTATCGAAAGCACAGCCAGACTTGCTCCAAACGCGCGGCATATTCAAAAGTAATGTAATATTTTATACTCCTCGCCTCTCCTATTTCAATATAATCAATCAACTCAGCCTATAGCAGTCCACTGCTGGACAAAGGCCTCTCCCAGGCTGCGCCACAAGGGCCACAACACCCTGCCATTTCAATATTAATGTAATAGGTTTGAACCCAACAAAGCCCCCTACATCATATTGGACTACTGTAGAGTTCGCTCGTTTTTTTTTGTTTGGCTCCTGGTGTCGCTGCGTGATGTTAAATACTTAGCCTATAATATTTCTCAAAAAAATTAACTTTCAAATGAAAAAATGATTTTTCAAATCCGGCTGGTAGTTTTAGAGATTACCCCCTACTTACAAACAAACAACCTTTACCTCTTTATAATATTAGTATTCCCCAATGTTGAATTAAGTAGGTACTTCTACTTCAATGTCTAAGTATATTGATTTTTATTGAACAAACCTGGAAGTCTGCCAACCAGTCCATCAATCACTTCGACTGATTTTGAGCTGCTTCCAACCTGATTTAATCAGGTGAATCGTAATTGATGAACTGTTTACTTAAGCAAATGTTGAAAAACATCACCTGATTGACTCATACATAGGCAAAGGAAACCGTGTAAAACCAACATGGATTCAGAGTTAACTGTTCAGAACAGGATCAGTAAAACCTCACCTCATTGCAGTAGCACCAACCAACATCATAATTTTGTTAATTAGCACCACCAATACTGCGCGAAGCTTACGTAAGTGCGACAAGTAAGTTCCAAGAATACTTGGAATCCGATTTTTTTGGACATAATCGTTATAATTAACTGTTTTGCGTATTTGTGATGGCCATATACGGATGGTAAACAAACTCTGTCTTGGATTGTTGGTAATTCGTCTCCTAATTTAGCTAATAGATGTCTTTATTCTTAACAACTGCCGCTACAAGATTAACACTGGATGGATGAAATGGCGCAGGTCACGGGAACAATCTAAGGGGAAGATGATCATCATTTCAGCTGAAAGACGTCCACTGCTGGATATAGGCCTCCCCCAAAAAGGGGGCTATTTGCCATAATCGCCACGCTTGGCAGGCGGGTTGGCAATCGCAGAATGGTTTTAAAAATGCATAGAGAACGCTGTCTAGTAAGTCCCTTAGTCACCTTTGTACGACACCCACGGGAAGAAATGGGATGGTGCTATTCTTTACGTCAGGCACCAAACGGAACGGGGAAGGTGATGGGCCACAAAAGGGCTGAATGAAAAAAAAATTTAGGCAGTTGCATGTAGTGAATGCTAGGAGGAATGTGTGGTGTGACACGAATGGATACAATAAGAAATGAGTACATATGAGGAAGTCTGAAAGTAGCACCGGTGACTGAAAAGTTGTGCGGAAATCGGTTGTCATGGTATGGGCATGTGATGCGGAGGAATGAGGAAAATGTCGTGAGGAAAGTTTTGAGTATGAATGTCGATGGCTATATAAGTAGGGGAAGACCAAAGAAACGATGGATGGACTGTGTGAAAGATGTTATGGCTAGAAAGGGAGTGACTACCGAGATGACGACGAATAGAGAAGTGTAGGAGAAAGGGACGTCTTGCGCTGTCCCCAAATAAATTGGAATAAGGGCAGGAGAATGATGAGATGTCTTTAGTCCTACGCAAGATAATCATGTCATGAATGGTCAATAAACATTTGTCATGACCTACGTTGAATTTTATTAATCACTATCATCATTTCAGCCGAAAGACTTCCACTGCTGGACATATGACAAAGACATGGCTTCAGGACCTGACCTATGATGAAACAGAAGAACTCTTGTGCCCCTTGAAGTAGTGCTAGCACTCAAACGTCACTCTCACAGTCAAGACCTTTCCCGGTCCCTGTATTAAACTTTCTAACACACACACACCCTCCCACACACACACACGCTACTCTTCCACCCTTCCAATTAATAATGCCAACATGTTTACTTACGTCTCTTACAATTACGCATGTTGATATCTTCTTGGATTTTATATTGTTTTTTTTTTTTTTTTAATATATATTTTTAATTTATTGGTTTGTTACTATTATTTTATTTTTGATTTCTAAATGATTTGAATTCATATTTTCATAATTAATTATTACTTGTTTATTGCTGTGCTGTGTCACGCTGAGCAGTCACTAAATCAATCTGTCTTTGCTATCTATATTGGGCCACCAAGATACAGGCTGTGCCTAGTTTGGGGCCCACGGCTATATCTACGTAAGCACTCCTTCAATTAAAATTGTTCCTATTTATAAATGTTTACTAACTTGTGTGTGTCAATAAATTGTTTTTTTTTTTTATATTCCTCCCCCAAGCACCGCCACTTCGATCGGTTCTGTGCTTCCCGCATCCAGTGGATATCTGCGGCCTTCACAAGGTCATCGGTCCACCTTGTAGGAGGCCTTCCAACGCTACGTCTTCCGGTACGCGGTCGCCACTACAGAACCTTTCAGCCCCATCGGCCATCAGTTCTGCGAGCAATGTCCCTGCCCACTGCCACTTAAGCTTGGCAATTCTTCGGGCTATGTCGGTTGGTTCGCTTGCGGATCTCTTCATTTCTGATTCGATCACGTAGGGAAACTCCAAGCATAGCCCTCCCCATTGCCCTTTGGGTTGCCTTCTGATAAGGCCCATTGTGAATTTTATTTAGATGTACCAATTTGTAGGCGTTGTTAAAGTTTCGTAATCTTACGATGAAAATATCATTGCGGTTTAAGCAATCAAACTTCTAACAAAATGAAATTAAGCCACTTTTTATCCTGTAATATATACGACGAAGCCTTAAGAGTAGTTGAAAAAGTACTGGTGAAATATTTATTTTGATACACAAGGCTTTCAACCGTAAATATACGACTTCTATCGAGGCCCCCAAAATGTTTTATAAAAACATCTGGAGGATGTCACAATAATCACAATTTGGCATGCGTGTCTGCGGTCGCAATATGTTATTGGATCACAGGTGGATGCTACTGCCCACCCCCTTTGTGTAATAATCCTTAGTCTTCTCACATCACACCCAGGGGATTCGAGGGTGGGTCCGTTCATAATTGGAAACTACTGCGAGAGACAAGTGGGTCATTGGTATCTATCAAAATATTAGTCGTAAAAATACATGGTTTGGTTCGCTGTGATAAACTTTGGTCCATAATCCAACCTAAGACTTATTTTCTTTTGGTGGTCAATGAATTTTCTTTACATAATATCATGATGGCGTTCAAGTGTAACGGCCACACATCTGACATTTGTAACATCTTGAAGTCTACGACTTTACTGGGTATCGTGGAAACTGTAAGTACTATCGAGGAATTTCATATCTATACACCTTTATGAAATTCCTCGATAGTACTTGCAGCTGATGGACTTACAATTCGTTTGCGTTCAGAGATCAGTCAGATCATTTACAGAAGCATTTTCTAAAGTATATTCATTCGACTAAAGTCTGCTTATTTAATGTAGATTAAGACCAGCCTTTTTCCTTGATCAGTATTATAAAAGTAATGCTCACATTGCTCACCCAATTAGCACACGGACAACACGGAGCACCTTTAAACAGCGCCTCTGAATGTAATGAATTGCTCCGACGCAAATTGATATCGTGCAAAAACGTCATACTTGTCACGTGGTGCGTCTGCGGCATCGGATGACACTGTTCCATTCCACTCTAGGGTTGATAAATATTGCCCGAGTCTTCGTCCTTTCTGAAACAAAAGAAGCCGTTCAACAATGTCCTATTTTAAAACATTACCACATGATGACTTATTAAAGTTACGCCCTCTCCAAGTACGAAGTAAGTTACAATAAAACATTTTGTAACATTATTTCAAGCATAGAAATATTACCTCTCTTAGGCAATCTATGACGTCAATAAGAAAAGTTTCCTTATGAAGTTATGACGCAAACCTGTATTTTCTAATCAACTTAATAGAACAACAATTTTGTTACACGACTATTTATGAATAGTCGGTTATGTGATCGCTGACGCAAATACAATTATGAAAGGGACAATCCTTTCCAAATATTTCGCAACCCTAAAATAAGAGCAACCCCTCTGTGTCACGGGCAGTCGTCGTTATGCGTACTACGTAATCCGCATTATATCCAAATAGCCTATAGCGTTCAGCTGCTAACGACACAGATGTCCCGCACAAATTAATTGGAAATGTCAAGTGCACGAGACCCGACGCCATCTTGTCCCCCCCTCATTATTATTATTTTTTTTGTTGCGCACGTGGCTTTATTGCGAGACAGCTGGGCGAGCGCGAGAGTGCGTTAACGCACTTGACGTTAGCAACAGTCGCGTAATTGTCCCACCGAAAATATTTTGGCAATTTCCGAACACTTCACATAATAAATTCGAAAATTATTGCTCTGTTAAATAATGAACTTAAAAGCCTTTTAAGTAAGTACGTATTGCAAATTCATAAATACCTTATGGTTTCGCGAAATGTATTTTAATGAAATGGGCGTTTAATTTATTTTTAAAACGGTTGGTAACACTGCAAAGACATTTGACATTTACGCGGGAAGGTGCATTCGCGAGTTAGACTTACGTTTGGTTAATGCAAAGATAATGATCTGACCTATTTAATGGTATAATTAAATATCGCCGTCTGTTTCCGGCAATTAGATCGAAAGCGATCACTGTTGAATTCCTTTGTTACATTAAAAAATATATTTTGCTCCTTCCGAACACCTTTACTCACGAATTTGAGCACCTGATGCATTTCGTTCGCAGCTGATGATCCTAAAGCCACGATATTACAACACCTTGACTTTTCGTTACGGAATTTCCTCCCCTTAATTACATTTTATATGTTTTGGCCAGTTGTCTACGAATATCTGCGGTGTACGTATCAATTTTGTCTTTTTTATTGTGAGTTATGTAGCTATGGCACGCGACTCGAGTCTAGACATTAAAGGCACTGACAAGAGGCAAATGATAAAAGTAGGCTTGTCTTAAACAAAATACTGCCAAATCTATAGGTAATAATAAAGTTTGTGGTAGCGGAAAAAATATAATGTTATTCTTGAAGATATTTCTCAGAACTAGGTTGTTACCAAAACACGTTTAGTAAAAAAAATCTGGATACAAATTAACGGTAAAATAACCCTTTACTTTGAGTTTCAATCCAAAATATCTGTATTTAATATCAACGTACGGTTGGTATTTAATTAATAACAACAAAGTCATATTTGTATGCAGAACTTGTTTGTTTTTTATTTTCGATTACTCAACTCTAGTCTCCACGACACAGGGAATCCTAGTGTGGAGGCTAGCGCTGTTTTGAATTTGTACTGCTCTCTTGAACAATAAAGTTTATTTTATTTTATTTTTATTTTTTTTAACTCATTTTTGAGTAAATAAATAATTGCTTCAAATTTTGCAATAAATAACAAGCGTTGTGTCATCGCGCTTGTCTTTCTTTTGTATGCAGTCTGACAGTGACAGCGGTTTATCGGTTGTCAGCGTCTTAAAGGAACAAAGAGCCCAGAAGCACTGCGGGGTAATTGGGTAACACACTATCAGTAGCAATGGGTAGGTCATTTTGACAGATCAGCAACATTCATTGCTTTATTTACGTTGTTGAGCAGACAAATTCGAACACATGAAGCAACTAGCTGCGCCCCGCGGTTTCACCCGCGTAAGTCTCGATCCCGTGGGAATATTGGGATAAAAAGTAGCCTATATGTTAATCCAGGGTGTCAGCTACCTCCATACAAAATTTTATCAAAATTGGTCTAGCCGTTTGTGCGTCAAGAAGTAACAAACACAGACACACATTCACAAACTTTCACCTTTATAATATTAGTGTGATGGATTAACAATTTAAGTACCTACTTCAAAATCATTCAGATTGTGATTCAAACTGTGTTACGCAATTAGGGTTTTTATGGGTGGGAAATTATCAAATAACTTCTCCCGCTCTGGGCGGAGCGGGAGGGCTTGTCAGACTTTTACTGACTGAAACCCACCAATGATCCTTCAGTTGCCTGTGTACCAGGGCCACGATATCCTTTTCAGACAAACTCACAACCCTGGGTGCAGTAATATGTTTGGAAAATGGAAACTTTTAACAGAATAGCAATATGCTGTTAAGATCGGAAATATTATCTTTGTAACCATTCTTCTTGTAAGGTTCTTCTCTTATTTCGCGAAGAAAAATCAAGATCATAAGTAATTTATTCAAACTAGGCTGAGAATCAGCACTTTTCGAACGTCAAAATTACATAAGACAGTGCCCCAAAACGACCGATTTTAATGAAACTTCATACGCATGCAGGATACAAAGGTCTAAAAAGTGAGCTAAGAACATTATCGAAAAATAGTGTTACAGCCAAATCAGACCGATAAATAATTTTCCATAGAAACAGAGATTTCTAGTTATCTGTTTTTAAATAAGACATTTTGAAAATATTCATAACTAACTTTTTAGAAATTTGTATCCTGCTTATGCGTATGAAGTTTCATTAAAATCGGTTCTGTCATTTCTAAAAACAAGGGCTTGAAAGTTTGTATGAAATACCGTACGTCGTAAACGCTCATAACATTATCTCATCAGGATTATCTCAAACAAATGCAGTCCGTTTTTGAAGCCAAAGAAGGCAGGTATACTTAATGGTGGGTAGGTACCTATAATTGCTTTAACAATTTGTTTAAAAATAACTAAAACTTAAGAAAAGCATGAACCACCCTACTTTTATCTAACATAGTGTAATTTTAGAAATAGAAGTAGGAGTAGGCCAAATCATAACTGCCGCATGCCGCACGGGTCGATCCATCAGGTTAAGCTACGCTTGCCGGGGATGGTCCGTGGATGGGTGACCATCTTTACTTACCCAGACTCCTCCGTGCCTCGGAAAGCACGCTAAGCCTTTGGTCCCAGCAGTCATTCATCTTTGGCAGTCGTTAGGGGTCGTCAGGAGCCCAAAAGTTTGAGAAACAGTTTTACCAAGGGGTATCGTATTAGAATGGAATACTCTTTATTATGCAACCATAAAAAATACAGATATAAATGCAGAAATTGTACACACGGCTACACATCAAGCTTTACATTTCCAGTATAAGCTGATCTCGAATTATATAGGATTTCCGTACAATGAGAGGTCAGCTTATACTGGAGATGTATAGCTTGATGTGTAGCCGTGTGTGTACATAGGCTGACACAGTGGGTGGTCTTATTGTTAAAAGCGATCTTTTAAAGACAACCTTTGGATAAATTAAGGGGGAAGTAGAGAACCCAGGGTATTACCCAGTTAGTGGGATGTGGAGGTCATAATATAATAGGCAGTCGCTCCATGTAAAATACTGAAAGAAAGAAAGAAAGAAAGAAAAATTGTTTATTCTGCACAAACAAGACACACATTACAAAAATAAAATAAAAATTGACATAATACACACTCTAATACAAAGTACCCAAATTGCAATCATATTTTAAGTCTATAATGTTTATATAATAACCAGAAATAAAAATAAGAAAAAAATTATAATTGCTAAAAGCCTAGTACCTATACAAAACCTTAACCGTCTTATTCCAAAAAACGATCTAAATTTAGTACTAGGATAATTACTAGGTTTAAAGCATGACTAAATAAAACGTTATTTATAAAATGAAGTTTATCACTAGTTCATGAACTAGCTATGGTACTAAAGTTAGTCCGCCGAGACCCCAAGTTTTTCTATGAACTAACTTCGGTACTAATTTATTTGAGGTTAGCGTTGATTGTTATTGTGTGGCTTTTTATTTACAAATCGACTTGATGGATTTGGAAGATTTGGATAATTATGCTGGAGACGTCTCGGCGATCTTACAGACATCGTCTTAGGTAGTATGACCTAATCTAAATATATAAAAGAAGAAACTGACTGACTGACATATCAACGCACAGCCCAAACCGCTGGGTCTAGAGATTCCAAATTTGGCACGCAGGTCCCTTATGAGGTCTAGGGGTGCACTAAGAAAGGATTTTTGGGAATTCCACCCCTAAACGGGTCAAATAGGGGATGGAAGTTAATATGAAAGTCCGTCAGTTTTGAAGGAAGGATATTGAAATTTTGTGTTTAGGCTGACATTTGAAAATTAATTTACAGGTTTCTCAGCGTTTTTGCTAATTCCACCCCCGAAAGGTTAAAAAGAGGGGATGAAGTTGTTTAAGGAAAGTCCTTAATTTTCGAAGTAAAAATCACAAAATGTATTATCTAGGGTTATGGTTGGAAACTTACGCAACGATGTTGTTAGAATTTCAACCCATAAAGGCCCGGTCCCACTTAGACGGACCATATGTATTTTTTTCACTAAGACGGTCCATCTAAATGTGAAAATTGTCATATAAATTGTACTGCCACTGGCATATCCGTCTCTTTAGACGGACCGAGAAAACAGACGATACGTCTATGTGGGCACGGGCCCTTAGGGGTAAAACGGAGGATGAAATTTTGTTTGTAATAAAGTTCTTTATTTATCACCAATATTTCGGCTTATGGTTGGAAACTATAGGCATCCGCTAAGAAGGGATTGTTCGAAATTCAACCTTTAAGGGGGTGGAAAAGGGTGATTTTGTTTGTATGAAAAAAATTGTTCCTTGAGTGAATAAATTTGAAACTTGGTACGAATACCTACTAAAATAAAGTAAATGATAAAGTTTTTTTTTTTTTTAACTACCCCCTAAAGGGGGATATGGGGATGTCAAAGTTTGTATGGAAGAATTTTAATGCGCGGTCTGATTAAGGCAACGATAATCGACTTTCGATGATTTTATACTGAAAATCACGTCTAAACGAGTAGTGTTAACGATTTGATAAAAATATATGTTAAAAAAGGGTATTTTCTCAATAACTTATTATATGAATATTTTAGATTATGTTTATATTACATGGTGAAATTATTTTGTAATGTTATATCTAACGCGGATAAAAAACTGAGAATTGCGCCAAATCTACCAAGCATGTTTTTCTGAAACCTTCACCAATTTAAAGATAATTTAATTATTGATATTTTAGTATACGCGTTTTATTAAAATACCTTTTGTTTTGTATCTATTAAATTAAAAATGCGTCAAATTGGGGCAGCGCTCCTTAATGGGCGAGTCCTATTACTGGCTGAACGTACGAGGCGTTGCGTGAGCTCAGTACAGATCACGCAAGCTAACCACTCAAGGTGCATTATATCTGTGTCGAAGAGCGGTGGCCGCCACAAAGCGGTGGCCGCTAAATAGCGTTGCCCGCCAAATAGCGGTGGCCGCCACATAGCGTTGCTCGTCAAATAGCGGAAGCTGCCATATAGGGTCAGCCACCACATAGCGGTGGCCGCCAAACACCGGAGGCCACCACAGCCTTCAAAACATAGCGCACATAGCGGTGGCCGCCAAATAGTGGAGACCGCCAAATATAGGTGGCCGCCTCATAGCGGTGGCCACTAAATAGCGGTGGCCGCCATATAGCGTCCGCAATATAGCGGAGGCCACCACATGGCGGTGGCCGCCAAATAGTGGAGACCGCCAAATAGCGGTGGCCGCCAAATAGTGGAGACCGCCAAATAGCGGTGGCCGCCTCATAGCGGTGGCCGCTACATAGCGGAGACCGCCAAATAGCGGTGGCCGCCACATAGCGGTGGCCGCTAAATAGCGGTTGCTGCTAAATAGCGGTGGCCGCCATATAGCGTCCGCAATATAGAGGTGGCCGCCATATAGCGTCCGCAATATAGCGGTGGCCGCCATATAGCGGTGGCCGCCAAATAGCGGAGACCGCCAAATAGCGGTGGCCGCCATATAACGTCCACTAAATAGCGGTGGCCGCCAAATAGCGGTGGCCGCTTCATAGCGGCGGCCGCTAAATAGCGGTGGCCGCCATATAGCGTCCGCAATATAGCGGTGGCCGCCATATAGCGTCCGCAATATAGCGGTGGCCACCATATAGCGTCCGCAATATAGCGGTGGCCGCAATATAGCGGTGGCCGCTAAATAGCGGAGGCCGCCAAATAGCGGTGGCCGCTAAATAGCGGCGGCCGCTAAATAGCGGTGGCCGCCATATATCGTCCGCAATATAGCGGTGGCCGCCATATAGCGTCCGCAATATAGCGGTGGCCGCCATATAGCGGTGGCTGCCAAATAGCGGTGGCCGCCAAATAGCGGAGACCGCCAAATAGCGGTGGCCGCTAAATAGCGGACGCCACCAAATAGCAGTGGCCGCTAAATAGTGGAGGCCGCTAAATAGCGGAGGTCGCCAAATAGCGGTGGTCACAATATAGCGTCCGCAATATAGTGGTGGCCGCCATATAGCGTCCGCAATATAGCGGTGGACGCCAAATAGCGGAGACCGCCAAATAGCGGTGGCCGCCTCATAGCGGTGGCCGCTAAATAGCGGTGGCCTCTAAATAGCAGTGACCGCTAAATAGCGGTGGCCGCTACATAGCGGTGGCCGTTACATAGCGGTGGCCACTACGTAATGGTGGCCGCTACATAGCGGTGGCCGCCATATAGCGTCCGCAATTTAGCGGTAGCCACCAAACGGCAGTGGCCACCAAATAGCGGTGGCCGCCACATAGCGACGGCTGCCAAATAACGATGGGTGCCACATAGCGGTGGCCGCCAAACAGCGGTGGGTGCCACATAGCGGTGGCTGCCAAATAGTGTAAGCCACCACATAGCGGTGGCCGCCAAATAGAGGTGACCGCCATATAGCGTCCGCAATTTAGCGGTAGCCACCAAACGGCAGTGGCCACCAAATAGCGGTGGCCGCCACATAGCGATGGCTGCCAAATAACGATGGGTGCCACATAGCGGTGGCCGCCAAACAGCGGTGGGTGCCACATAGCGGTGGCTGCCAAATAGTGTAAGCCATCGCATAGCGGTGGCCGCCAAATAGAGGTGACCGCCACATAGTGGTGACCGCCACATAGTGGTGACCACCACATAGCGATGGACGCTACATAGCGGTGGCCACCAAATAGAGGTGGCCGCCACATAGTGGTGACCGCCATATAGCGGTGGACGCCACCGAAGCCACGAAGCCACGAAGGCTGGGGTGAGAGCCCCTCTCCACCGACTTTTAGAAACTTAGAACACACATTTCATTGATTTTGATATTTTCGCATTGTCGCAATCTAACTTGAAAAAATGGTTTCAAATTCTCTTGCAAGTCGCCTTTAAGACGGATGCTCTTGTCATTCGCTTCTTTCAATTCGTAGGTTTTTCTTCAAAATTATGTAAAAAAAAATTGCTTTTAAACATGTGTTCATTTTCATACACCGATATCATTTCGTGGACAATAGTGTGGGTTGTACGTTTGTAAATGCTGTAATGTATAACTGTTTTTTGTCCCAAATAAATAAAATAAAATAAAATAGTGGTGGACGCCACACGTTTTTAGGGAAGGATTTTACTGCGCAGTTTATATCAAAATTATGTTTACATTGATCAATAAACTTGATCATTTACCCGGATATTCTTAATAAGTAAATGAAACGACCGTAAACATAGCGGGGGTTGAATTTTGTGGGGAAAAAAATTTTAACGCGCCGTTAAATTAACTTGAAACTCTGTGCTTATATTTAAGATCGGAAATAAAGGAAAAATTATATTAGGGTTTTCAAAAAATCTACCTCTAACTGGTCGGAAAGGGGTAGTCAATTTTAGAGGGGATTTTATGTTCAGATTAGCGCAAAAACGACTGAATGGATTTACATGATTTTTGGCACACATATAGTTTATAATCTGAATTAACACATAGGGTACTAGGTTTTCGTCACGTACGTTCCCGTGTTATTTTTTCTGAAATTCACGCGGACGAAGCCGCGGGCAAAAGCTAGTATTTCATATAATAATATGAACATTCGCGTTAGGCAGTCGAAATAAGATGATACAAAGCATTGCTTACCTAATATTCATTAAAAATCCATGTTTTAGTCAGTGGGTAGTCTTAGGGTTTTACTAAGTTTTTCTTCAACGGTTTAACCACACAAAACTCACGAACAAACCACATATTATCAACAGTAATATTAAGATTTATTATTAAAGGACGCAACATAAACATTCGTCTCAAATTACGAGTGCCGCGCCGCACCTATGTAATTCACTCCACTTCACGCTAGAGGTATTAAAAAATATGATAACTTGAATATAAAAAGCACGTCAAAAGTACAAGTTGTGCTTGTTCAATATAATATATAACCTAAACAAAGAACGATTTAAGACATATTTTTGTATTGATTAATAATTATTTATGCATTTCAAGTGTTATACTTATTATAATATCAATATTTAGAGAAACGAAACGTTGCTTCAAATAGATACAGAATGAACGAATGAAAGATGATGATGATGATGCCATTTTTGTTTCTTATCTGTGGAACCATGAACCTTCTTTGGTACTAACTGATCCTCGAAAAGTCTTCGTTTTGTAATCAGAACACGTTTTGAGCCTGATATTAACTTGAATACCGTAACAAATTAACAATCCTAGACCTTGTCTGCCTGCCTGGTCTTGGTATAAAACAGTACTTAGCATTTTTTTGTAATAAGACGGTAAAAGTTTGACAATGTTGTCAATACTACTGCGGCTGTTATTACTGGTATTCAGCTGCAACTGGTTAGACTGGAAGCTACATGGTTGGGAAAAGGCTGGGCAGATTAATTGAGTGTTTTTTTTTAAATAGGGCGGATTATACCGACGAAGTAGTTAGTTAGTTTAGTAGAACAGTTACGAACTGTAAACCCCGTGGAAGATGGGGGGAAAAGCTGAACAAATCAAATGACCCTGGATTGAAAGGGCTGGAAGTCATAGGGGAGGCATTTTACCAGCAGTGGGATGATGCAGGTTGACAGTAACAATTATTATGTAAATAAACACGCCCTTCGTTCACACCATTGAAGATGTCGCCACACTTGTCTGAAAAAGTTTTCTTGCATGGATGCGGCATATGTGTACCAAATTTCAACTTAATCGGTCCAGTAGGTTCGGAGTGTTGTTTTTCCTTTTACTACTAAAATGTTATTAATCTTTGAAATGTATTGCAAGCTATTCCAGAATAAGCTGATCTCGCATTGTATAGGATTTCCTTACAATGAGAAGTCAGCGTAAACTGGAAACGTATAGCTTGATGTGTAGCCGTGTGTACTCATCATTATGAACAACTTTTACTATGGGACCAAACCTGAAATCGCGAACAAAAAAATTAGCTGTTCCCTACATTTTAACAAATTATTCGAACATAAATATAGGGACAGCTGGTTTTTTTTTCACGATTTCAGTTTTGGTCCTATAGTAAAAGTTGTTCATAATGATGAGTACAATGACCCCTTAAGAGGTTATTGACGTTTTAAAAATAGCCCTGTATAATTTAAAAGCATTTTTTCAATTTTGTAAATGTGAGGACCATGGCGCCGTTTATTATGTTATGATTTTATGATGTATGTTGACTTAAAAAAGTTTGGCTGTTAAGAGTATGTCATGTTCACTTAAATGTCTCGCTGATGGTGGCGCGTGTGTTGAATCATTCGGTTCCCTACAAAATGGTTGAGCTGGATGGTGCTCATCCACGCGTCATGTTCGTGAACGGGCGCCTTTAGTTGAGACTGGTCTTCTCTTAACTGCTAGGGCTTATTTGTTATCTTATATTTTGAATTGTTTTAAATTATTTTTTTCACATTGTTCTCACATATAGGAGCGACAAGAATAATGTACCCAGGATTTTGTAATAATTATCATGGTTTAAAAGAGTGTCCTTGGACTTTCTTGCCTGTTCTTCTTCATAGAGATCTACGTTTTGGCATGGGAAAATAGCTTCAACTTTTTGACTAACTGACCGACTTTTTGAAGATTCAAAAGTGCCTGTAATTGGTTTAATTTAAATTTAAATAAATATTTGAGTTTTGAGTTCGAGTTTTGTGGACGAGGCTTTTTATAAATACATAAACAGTTTAAGTTCATTTCACACATCCATACCGTACGTGTGAATTTAATAGAAATTGGATGAGCAAGTTAACAATTCATAAGCACAATTTATTGTAGAACAAACATAATCTCATGACGAATGATTGTTTTGCCGATCACAAACAGACGTCGTGTTGGAAAAATGCAAACAATCTCGTGTGAAGTGTACTTAATCAATATATTATTTCTAGCAACATCCAAAGATTTTGAATTCATATTTGCGCATTGCCGCGATAGACTGCGGTCGTGTTGTTAGCGGATTGCGATTTTATTTACATTTAGGTCAGTTTTAAAATTACGCTATGATGCGATAACCCTCCTTAACACTGAGACAGGCTATATTGTAGAAGCGAGCGAAGCGGAAGCGGGCAAAAACAGTATGCTTTTAGCAAGGAGTAGTGAAAGACGTCTACCTTGACCCAAACCATGGCAAGACCTTGGCCCAAAATTAGGACATTAACTTTTTTACGTAAATAAATTCTCTAATAAGAAAGAAAGAAAAAGTATGAAAATACGTTTATTTGCGGTAAACATGACGCAAAGAAAGAACATATAATAGATACAAAAAGAACAAGTAGGGGGACAATATGCGTCACATCCACGCAAAACAGCCACCGCTCAGCATAATGCTGCGACCCTATTCGAGACGCGGTTTTCAGCGATAGCCGGCGTTGACGTGATGACGTGGTGGTGGTGACATAATGTAAAGAGAGGATTGGCAATGTTACAGTTCGATCTGAAAATAACCTACAAGAAAACATACAAATTATCTGAAATCCTAGCCTGTCGTATGCCGAAAGTGAGATCTCTTTGTGAAAGTTTAGAGTTTGCAATTTATTTTGTCTTCTATATCTACTCAATAAAAATCTTCAAATCACTGACCGACAACGCACAGCCTGAACCAAGTATAAAATGGGTCTAGAAGCATTAGCAGCACTAAGAATAGAATACTCAAAGCGCAATTAGTGAATTTAGTAAATTCATTTCCTAAACAGGGGTTCAACACAATGGAAGTTCGTAATTTTTACTGATGGGAAACTTCTATCGGGCACACGGCTTGTCTTTAAGAGGTGCTTTAGACCATTGAACTGAATAACTTTTATTATGGGACCAACTTTGAAATGGCGAAAAAAAAACAGCTGTCCCATACAGTTTAGAACAGTAGGTATTAAACTTTAGTATGGAACAGTAGATTTTTTTTCGCGATATCAAAGTTGGTTCCTTAGTAAAAGTTATTCAATTCAATGGTCGTAGTAAAGCACTCCTTAAAATTTGTCGGGTTAATTTTGAAACTTAAAAATATGAGTTCAATGATAACCCGCTCCACTGGGTACTTCCCGCTGGTTTATACTCCGTGGTTAGCACTATTAACTACTGGGAATAATGCGTTCTACGGGTTAACAGTGTTAACGAACGCGACTGTTTTTTCCCAATAGTTAATAACCTCGTCTCGCGTATAGTTCAGGAGTCAGGTTAAAGAAAGATAAAAAGAAATAAAAAATATAACAGTTCTTGAAAGTGCTTTAATTAAGACTTGAGGCACCAAATTAATAATGATTTCTTGAAATAGATCATCCAGTCATAATACAGTTCCCTGCTCTTGTTTCATGTGTATTATTGTATATATTTATTCGATAAGTGTATGCTTTGTGTATGTATGTATATAATGTATATGTTAATGGTATACCACTGACTACCTGCAGTATTGTCTCTCCTGCTCCCTTTAATCCATCCAAAGGTTGTCTGTAAAATATCGCTTTTAGCGATAACACCGCCCATTGTGTCACCATATGTAAAATTTATACATTTAGGTATGTCTGTAACTTTTATGGTGTACATAATAAAGAGTATTCTATTCTATAATCACGATAAATGTGTATAAGGTTTTTATTTTAAATGTAAAACAAGAATCTAGTTTTACATCAATTGAGTTTTTACAATAAATGTACAATAATTAAACAACAATTTATTTTTAAGGTAGGTTCATCAAACCTGACTCCATAATAAAACCTGACTCCTGAACTATACGCGAGACGAACGTATTAACTATTGAGAAAAAAAAATATCGCGTTCGTCAACACTGTTAACCAGTAGAACGCATCATTCCCAGGAGTTGATAGTGTTAACCACGGACTATTAAGTTATTAACCAGCGGGAAGTACTCGCTCCGCTCAGCACAACACTCTAACCCAGCAGTCCGTTGGCCCGCGTTCTAAACAAGAAACAAACACGTTTGTTAGCCGCGTGTGATATCATCGCATTCAGCACCATATGCGGACGATTATCGTGCCGATTGTAAACACTATAGTCCGACTCCGTACGCACCTGTATTGTGCAGCTAAACGATTGTGATGACTGGCATGTGTGGAGAACTTAGATGCCATACGTGTTGTCGTTATTGTTAGTGGTTCATAGAATGCGTGGTAAGGTAAACTAAACAGCTAATTCAATATCGACAATAGGATAGAACACGGAGCAGTCACAATTGGTAGAATCGGAATGCATGCAGGGTAATAAACCGGTTATTTATTTATAAACCGTAGGTAAATAAAAAAAAATAGTTAAGGGAAGAAAAAAAACCGTCCCGCCAGCGCAATCGCTAGGCAGACTCTGCACGCCGCACAGTCGTCTCCGCAGGCTTCGAGCTGACTCCAGGAACGGGTCTCGCGTCCAGGCTCCAGACGCTTCTCTGAATCCTGGCGGCGAGACGAATCTCTCGAGGTGCCTCTCCTGGAATTGACAATACGGAGACCTGATAATATAATGGGAAACTAATTTATTTTCATTGCGGTTAAGAGATGTAACAGAGCTTGGAAATCTAAAACATTAGCCGTTGAACATGGCCTTTTGAAAATAAAATCTAATGAGCTACAACTACTGTGTTGGCTACTCCTGAGTGGTGGGACAATAGGAAGGAGGTATACCCACGTGGCGTCTATCAACTCCTCATCCAGTGCGCATTGCATTCCCCTGAATTATAAGTTAATATCGTGGTCAACACTGAGGAATTTTCCATGGCATATCTATGATGAACAGTCAGTGGATCAAATACTACGGTTGATTAAGGGTGAAGGCACTTGACTGCAAGATCTTCGACTGGCTGGAGAACTATCGGCAATGCGCTGCTTGGGAATTCTGTAATAAATATCTATGGATCCCCACAATATCCTTTTAACCACCAGAGAAGGGCTCACAGATCAAATCGTAAGGATTTGAGTAAATTAGTGTTTGGGAGTGGTCTGTATGTGTGGACAGATTATGACTCAAATCGTAAGGATTTGAGTAAGTATATTAGTGTTTGGAAGTGTTCTGTGAGCCCTTCCCTGGTGGTTAAAAGGATATTGTGGTGATCCATGGATATTTATTACAGGATTCCCAAACAGCGCATTGCCGATAGTTCTCCATTGTCTGTATGAAGATTGACGACCATCAAACTGCCTACTCATCATAATCTGCCCGCCTTTTCCCAACTATGTTGGGGTCGGCTTCCAGTCTGACCGGACGCAGCTGAATACCAGTATTTTACATGGAGCGAAAAAGAAAGAAAATACGTTTATTTGCGGTAAACATGACGCAAACAAAAAAAAAACATAAATACAAAAATAATAAGTAGGGGGAAAATATGCGTCACATCCACGCAAAACGGCCACCGCTCAGCATAATGCTGCGACAGCCGGCGTTGACGTGATGACGTCGATCGGTGCAGCATACAGTGAGATTATAATTATGAAACAAAATAAATACAAACTACTTAGCCAGAACAAATGACAGCCAGGACCAACGGCGTAACGTGCTTTCTGATGCACGCAAGGGTCTTGGTATGTAAGTATCTTTGGCGAAAGCACCGTATAACACGATTCCTACCGGTTTCCTTCGGAAATTCGGAACACAACGACTCTATCGTTATTTAAAAATGGCACACAGTCAGTAGTATAAATAATAATGACAAATAATATAATAATCACAATGTAGGTTTGATACATTATAGGTACTATTAAAACATTACAAAACGCCTACATTACATTTTTTGATTTTATATCCCAACAACAAAACATTGTCCATGGATGGGTGACCATACTTACTAAGTATGGTCACCCATCCATGGACAAACTGCAGCAAACGTAGCTTAACCAACCCGTGTGGCTGTTATTACTTTATTAGCCACAAGCCCCTCTATTTGCCTACTACTTATATCAATATGACATTCGTTCCTTGACGACCATGAATCTAGAGGGGACAGGGACTGCGAAGAATTTGAAACATAGGTATTTGAAGAAACTATTGCCGTCGCGCTTACCTCAACTCTGCTCCCGTAGTGTGTGGTAGGGACAGCTGCAGCTAAGACCAAAATTATCACAAACATTTTGACGAGTTCGACGTTTCATATTCCTCTTTTATCTCATCGAAAACTGAGCCGATTCAACTATTTTTTTTTATTAACATTTTAAGAAAAAGTATGTTTAGGTTCCTATCATTTTTTTTTATCTTAAAAACTTCTAATTTGTCTGATAGTCCTCTAATCACGGCGGTAAAAATAGGGCACTTTTTGTAATTTTTAGAGGGTCATATTTTCTTTATTAATTAGTTGCTCAAAAAAAGAAAATGACAGAGACGTGTTTACAGCGGACCTTGATTTAATGAGAGAAAAAAAATGCTCTAGAGTCATTATTCAGGAAGAAAAAAGGGGAATACATTTGTATGGAGAATCGCACGCCCTGTTCCCTCTTAAGGTCTGGATTTACAGAGAATTGGTGACTCAACGTGAATTTCACAGCTCTTGAACGCGGTCTATAGATGTGCTGATCGCGTTCAGTTATACTGGTGAAGTTTACCTTCAATGACCAGCCGATTGTAGATGAACAAAAGGTAGGTAAATTGGCGATGGGATAGGAAGACTTCCCTTTTAAATGTAGGAAAATCTTTAACAGTTAAAGCGATTATTAATAAGTATCGGAACTACGATTACTACGAAAGGTGAGCAGAGTTGTGTTGGTCACTAATCTTTTTACCAAGCCTAGGGTTTATTGTAATACTAGCCACGCCCCACAGTTTCTTCCGCGTAAGTCTCGATTTCGTGGGAATATCGGGAAAAAAAGTAGCCTTTATCCTCTCTTTCGCCGAGCGGCCTTAATAAGGCCGATTTCAATTATGCGGGATTCGCCAATCGGTCTGATTCAGTCCGACTGATTCAGTTCGTTCGTGGCGCACACCCATTTTCGCGCCAAATAGGCTGGTTCAGAAGAGGTTACGTTAATTCAGGGTGTCAGCTACCTCAATACAAATTTCTATCAAAATTGTTCCAGCCGTTTGAGCGTGAAAAAGTAACAAACACACACACTCACAAACTTTTGCCTTTATATTATGAGTGTGATTCGACTGAGAATGTATAGTAGTATATTTTATTAAATGTAACCAGAGAAGGTAGCAGACCATGGTTAAGAAAAGCCAGAGATGATAGACAAAATACAAGGTAATAAAGAAATTTACAAACAAATACACATACAAGATACACGCGAAAAATATAACCGTTCCTTGGCAGTCGGGTAAAAAGAAAGGTTTCAATACAAATTAGACAAGTAAGTCAGACAGTTGTAATTAGTTGTCCTGAACGAAAGAACAACGATAACAACTGTGACCCCACAAATCTTATAATTAAAGATAAACCATCATTGCCAGATCATAAATTCAAATCAGCATTATAGTCAATGTATCAAGCCATATTATCTACATTGCAGAATGAAACACATCTGGTCATGATGCGATTCATGCGTCACCTGCTATTTATCTTGGCTGGTGTCGATCGGCCATCAAAACACAGACTTATCGTTTCAACCGCGAGATTTCCTCTCGTAGGTACTAATGCGTCAAATTGTAGAAGTTCGTTTGGTTGAGTTTAGAGAGTCTGTCTTTTTAGAGTGGGTGGTCTTTAGTGGCCTGTTTATTCCTTTTAGTTGTCTTTTTCTTCAATCGCTCTTGTCCTTTGTTTCTTGGGGACAGTGAAAAAAGATTTACTCTCTCACTCTTCCCTGCCAGCAGGAACGTTTTCGTTCACTGCCTTTTCATTCACTCCGTCTATTTTTATTTCTATCATATTTTATTGTTGTTGTATGATTAGACATTAATAGCGGATAGGCTATGCACAGTTAAATTGAACAGAAGTTGTACCGTAACTGGAAAAACAAGTCAAAGATATGATTTTACTTCTATGTATGTATGTATTGTAAAAGGTCGTAAAATTCAAACAAAACGTTATGAAAGAAAACAAGCCAGGTTATCGTATTAATAATGTACCTATAATTAGTAATTACTGCTCTGATAGTGGACTTATTTCACTAGAAATGTATGTCTAGCGATCACATGACTACAGTCAGATTGTAGATCTTTGATGCAGATTTATATTATAAGTAGCCTTCATAACAAATCGAAATAATAGCACATATTTGTTCAATGCTTTTGTAAAAAAAACTTAGTTTAATGATCTGAGAAATATTTCAATGCAATATTAAGTTCGTAAAGCCCCTAATACTTAGAAAACAAACCATCCAAGCGCAAGAAATGAGCACCCTTCCGTTTTTAAAGTATGCATGCGCGTGCAGGACATAATAGATGCTACCCCTCTGACAGTTGGGTTGAGACTGACGCGTGGCCGTCACGTGACACCCACGTGGCGCCATCTATTGTGTTTAGAACTTATTATTTCTTGTGGAAGGGAGGTGACGTGGACACTGTTGAAGTAGTGTGGTAAAGGGAATCAATACTCGTTAGAAATGGAATGCATTCAATCAATATAGAGCTTTATAACCCATACTATACTAATTATAGTAGTAGCTCTGTCTGTCTGCCTGTCTGTTACCTAGAGTAGGACATAGGCTACTTTTTACTGCAAGTATACAACATTAGTTTTTGTTTATACTAAACCCGAAAAGGGGTCATTGTACTCATCATTTTGAACAATTTTTTCTATGGGACCAACTTTGAAATCGTGAAATAAAAATCAGCTGATCCATACATTTTGTCGATTTTAGTGAAATTTCTTTCACTAAAATCGACAAAATGTATGGATCATTTCATGGATTGTTCAAAATGATGAGTACAATGACCTCTTTTCGGGTTTAGGGTGAACAAAAACTAATGTTGTATAAAAATAAAGTACACGCAGACGAATTCGCGGGCATTAGCTATACAGTATTTCAGAAGAGTGGACTTAACTAAATAGGTACAGTGATCATATTTGTAATTTCTACACTTGCCGTCACAAGTTCACACAGTACACAGAGCAACATTTTAATACAAACGAGGTCATTTCGAAGCCTCGGTTCTCAGGTTCTGATGCAGCTCTCGAGAGTACGGATGGAGGAGGTCTAGAGCGCCTCAGGCACCCAAAAGCCATTTACACCAGAAAGTGTATAGAATTCTGAGTGTTCGGATTTCTATAAATTTTGATGCTATTTTTGAGGTTTTTTTGTTTTATGGACAACTCTGGTAAGAAACGTCGGTTTGATCAGTTGGGTGCCTTGGGCGATCTAGACTTCCTCCACCCGTACTCTGGAAAGCTGTTATCAGATCTAATCCGAAATGTTACCTGACGGAGAACCGAAGCTTCGAAATTACCTCGTTTGTATGAAAATGTTGCTCTGTGTAATAAGTTTTGACGGTAAGTGTAGTACAGACGCCAGCACATCAAGCTACTACAATCTGTCAAATTTCTTCAATACTTTTTCAACTTTGTCGCTACAGCATAAGGTTCAAGGTTGATTGGGAAAATTTGACAGTTTTGGGTAGCTTAACCTGCTGGCGTCTGTACATTGCACACAAGAATTCTAACTAATATTATAAATGCGATAGTGAGTTTTTTTTGTTTTCACTGAACGGATTTGGATGAAATTTGACACATGGGTAGACCATGAACTGGATTAGGACATACATTACTTTTATCCCGATATTCCCACGGGATCGAGACTTATGCGGGTGTAACCGCGGGGCACAGCTATTCATTTATAAATACGCGCCTGTTTTTCAAATTTCATAGTGCAATATATTGTTCATTAATTCATTCATTCATTCCAGCCGAAAGACGTCCACTGCTGGACATAGGCCTCCCCCAAGCACCGCCACTTCGACCGGTTCTGTGCTTCCCGCATCCAGCGGATACCTGCGGCCTTCACAAGGTCATCGGTCCACCTTGTAGGAGGCCTTCCAACGCTACGTCTTCCGGTACGCGGTCGCCACTCCAGAACCTTTCGGCCCCATCGGCCATCAGTTCTGCGAGCAATGTGCCCTGCCCACTGCCACTTAAGCTTGGCAGTTCTTCGGGCTATGTCGGTTACCTTGGTTCGCCTGCGGATCTCTTCATTTCTGATTCGATCACGTAGGGAAACTCCAAGCATAGCCCTCTCCATTGCCCTTTGGGTGACTTTTAGCCTTCTGATAAGGCCCATTGTGAGCGATCGCATGTTCATTAATACCTACTGGATTAGTACTATTAATAGTGATCTCAGAGATACTCTATCAGTTCAGGATTCAATATTATCTTTGGCTAAAAGTGATCTTTAGATTTTGAACTTCTGAATACCTAAAACACCTGATAATGATTTGATATCATCATTATAGTTTCCGGAAAATCGATTGTGATAACGATTTTTATGACATGACCGATATGAACCATATTATTATCGTATCGTAGAAAATGTTGTACCTACTGTTTTATGAACGGCTCATCAACAGGAGTTGATGTTGATGTTGATGGATTGCATGACCGGAGTCATTGCAATCCACTAGTGCTCCTGACCCTGCAGTCTGCCGAGACTGCAGGGTAGATAGCGATCGCTTTACGAACGAATTCAATCGCAAAGTCCTAACTCTAGACGATCAAAATTGCTTGATAAGCACGAAAAAATCACAATCTTGGCAAGCATTATTGACCGTCCAGGTAGTCCATTAGGACTTTGCGACCGAAAATTGTCGTAAAGCGATAACTATGTATGTCGAGACTTTAGGCCTTGGGGTTCTAAACCGTTAAGTTACGACAACGATAGTCTTTTTAGACAGATTTCTAAGAAAACCAATATAACCTCAACAACAGTTTCTATCAAGTATCCTATTTATTGATATAAATTTCTCACACACAATAATGTACCAAGGCGGACTTGATGCCTATCTATCAATCGAATCAATTGTATTCGAATTAAGATGACCGGTTTAAATTTGACATTTCCTATGCAAGAAGTAGCTACTTTAGGGTCTTTAGGGCTGCCATATTTTGCTAGGGTATCATCGGGACGCTCTGGCTGGTTGGAATGGTGAAAAAAAAGAGAAACAAGTTTTAAAGCAAGCTATTCTTGGGTATTTTATTTAATCATAAATCTGGATTTATGATTAAAGAAAATACCCAAGCTAGCAGCAAGGCCTATATATCTGGATATAGACCTTGCTGTCGATATTGACGCGTACTAGGTCCAGTTGAAAACCAGCGTCAGGCACTAGTTGTCTGGCATTTTTGCTGAACTGGGCCTTTTTGGCGCAGCCGTGAGGCACACTTACCCGCTAATTTCTTAACATCGCACTTTACACTATTTACTTGTTTTTTTTTATTTTTACATGCTGTACTTATATTATATTGTGTGCCTTAGTCTGTGCTTAATAAATGTATTTTCTTTATTTCTTTTCTTTCTTTACTACGTGACAAAAACATTTAGGCGCATGACAGCTAAGACGTCATTGGAACTAGGCTAGTAGTATTAGTAGTTAGTCCTTTGTATCATGGAAAAGTGTACTAGTTTGTAGTTTTAAAAAAGTGTCCATGTGTTTTATGTGTAGTTATTGAAAGTTACTAGTAGTAAGTAAACCGCATTCCTGTCATGCGCCTAATTGTTTTGGTCACATAGTACAATTATTACAAATCGCTTCTTCATTTGTAATTTTACATGGCATGTATTTAACGCGGCGACAAATTAATCTGAATATGGGATTAAAAAATAATTAAAGCCGGTAGCAAAAATAATAGGTTGGCAGCTACAGCGAAGTATAATTTTAATTGGAAAGTAGCAGCTTAATAATCAGTTGATAGCTTTGTTTTAATTTAAACTGGCATCGATTTTTGGTTTTGGTAACTGAATTTACCAACAATAGAGGCGAATGGTCACTGTTCTAACCTAACCTAACCCAAATGATTCAATAACAGTATCATATACCTTCCACAAACAATTTGTTTTATAATATTGGTATTATGCTGTATGGATAATTACAATATTGATTGTGTGAACTAAATAAAACATTACTTATATAACTTTTGTTGATATAAATTTAAAAATAATATTTAATCGCTGCCAAGTTATTTTTTAGTAGCAAATAGTTAGTCGCCCTTTAAGTTGTTAGTCGCCTGAAAAACAATTAGCTATTTTACATCATCTATTTATGAAACTCCCACTCTTATGTGTATATCTAATTAGCTTTTGCCCGCGGCTACGCTCGCGTTAATTTAGAATTTGACAATCAATTCGGGTTGTACTCTGCTTGTAATAATATAATTCAATCATGATTCGAAAGACACGTGGCGCCATCTACTATCATAAGAACGTTATTGTTGTTTTCCTCGAGAACAGTGCTTTTTTTCGGGATGTAAGGTACCCTATGTCCGTTTCTGTACGACTGACAACATTACTATGCAAAATTTCAGGATGATCGGTCAGTGGTTTAGGCGTGAAAATCTAACAAACAAACAAACAAACTTACTTTCGCATCTATAATATTAGTTAGGGATTGTCCGAGAAATCGGGATATTTTAGTGTATGTCGGGATGTAGGAACAGAGGATTCAAATTACGGTGACAGTCCCGATATATCGGGATGGAAGGCAGCCCTAAGCTACTTACACTGTAGAGGAAGTATCCTTACTCCACCAAAAAAAGACCAAAACAGTAAACCGCCCAAGACAATAAGCATCTATAAATATACAGTGGATCGATATCCAAATAGACATATCGACCAGATGGCCGAGGATATCCTGTTGGAACAGATTGCCCGCGATAATTATAGTTTGTAAGTGGCGCGTGCGCGGGTAGACACTTGCGCGGGCGTCGGATTCAGTGCAGCAGCGAGCCTTGTCTCGCGATGCTGCTCTTTGTCCTCAAATTGAGCAATTCCTATTGGATAGTTTGGACAGGGGAATCAAGGACAAGACAACTGACGACATTTTTTGGGGTAACTGCAGACAAAGAGATAATGTATTTAAAGCCCAAAATCGCTGTGTTAGAGCTATGTGTAGTCTTAAAACTAGAGATAGTTGTGAATCTCTGTTTAAGTCTTTGAACATTCTTACTTTTCCGTCGTTATATATTTTGGAGATGGCAATTTTTGTAAAAAAAAAAAAAAAAATTGTTTGCTAAGGTCTCGGACACCAAGAAAGGTCCCGTGAGAAGTCAATACAAAAACCTCTTAATTATTGGTAGCTATAAAACAGCACTATTTAAATAAAGTGTTTTCTGCATGGGTCCAATAATATTTAATAAAATTCCGGACAGCATTAAAAGTGACACCCTTCAACAATTTAAAAAGAAACTTCAGGCTTATTTGATTCGGAAATGTTATTATTCGTTATATGATTTTTTGAATGACCCTATGTGTGTGACATCTCAACAGTTTAATATTATTGACATTATTTTCATACACTTTTACTGACTCGTTAAAATAATTTATTAATTTATTGACTATTTGATAATTTTGCTCATAAGCCTAGTGATGTTTTTGCATGCCATAACTCAGGCAGAATGTACTCGGGTCACTATATTTTTATAACAACTTATTGTACAACACCTACATTATATGCGAATAAATGATTTGATTTGATTTGAACTGAATCAGCAAATTATCAACCAAACTGAGGTTCATACAAAGAGATGCATTTCAAAAGCTGTAGTTTGAAAACTCAAACTCAAAGCATTTATTTCAATTAAACCATTTACAGGCACTTTTGAATTGTCAAGAAGTCGGTCAGTTACAAATATGAAGCTCATTCCAAATAGTAGGTTCCTATGGAGAAGAACGGGCAAGAAACTCCACGGACACTCTTTTAAATTAAAATATTGATACAAAGTATTGGTTACAGGGTGCGCCAAAGTTCACCTAAATTTTCAACTCCGATAATTGGAAATCCGAAAATGTTCTTCCTAACATTTTTTATCCTAACAATCACAATTCCTAACTACTCTGTCTCTAATGTTCATAATTCCGAAGCATTCAACTTCATAATGTCAGTAGCAATAAACATCTATTATACTTTTATTTGTTTTCCTATATTTTCTCAACATAACCATTTTTTACACTATTATTCAAAGTCATATTTTAATTTTATTTATAGCGGTGTGTACCTGCAAAGATATTCATAGGTTAGGTTAGGTTAGAACTGTGACCAACTACGCGCGAGCCGAGCGAGCGTAGCGAGCGGTGCCGCGGCAGCGGCCGGCGAGCGCTACCTCGAAATTGGTCGCGAAATTTTTCTAAGTATTTTTTTCATAGTGCCCCAAAGACGACACTCTGACCTGAATTTCATTCATTTAAGACAAAAATCAGTGAAACGACCTTTAATCATTCTAAACAGTTGGTTTTTTAGACATAATTATCTCAGGTACAGTTATAGTTTTAGGTATAAAAGCGTTATGATAAAAAACAGTAGGAGTTTAAATATATTTAAATTAATGATATTATTAATTACAATTTTCGGAAACATGAGTGTTATGAACATCGCCGGTAGCACTACAAATAGTATAAATGAAAACTTTAGGGTGAAAAATTTTAGGAAGAGTGATCATTCGGATTACAAATCATTAGGAAAGACAATTTCTGGTAAAGGACTTTAGGTGAGCCAATATGGACCCATTGGTTACATCATTCATATTGAAATTATACATGTGAGAATTAGGCACATATATGGCACTTTTGAACGTCAAAATTTACAAATAAAATAGAATTGATTCTAGTCCCTTCCAAAAGGTAGCTTCGTATGGAGAAGAATGGGCAAGAAACTCCACCGTTACTCTTTTAAAATGTTTTACAATATTTTGTATAGGTACATCAATTATACAACATTAGTTTTTGTTTATACTAAACCCGAAAAGGGGTCACTGTACTCATCATTCTGAACAATTTCCTCTATGGGACCAACCACGAGACAAAAATCAGCTGTTCCATACATTTTGTCGATTTAAGTGAACACAAAAATGTAGGGAACAGCCGATTTTCTTTTCGCGATTTCATGTCAGTGACCGACCATTGGAAAGTCATAATGACGCCATTATAATAGTAGATTACCAAACTTGTCAAAATCAACAATTATGAAATCAATGATCGACCATTCTGACCCAATTGTAAGAGCAGACTTGAGGCCCAGGGAACTGGCTGCGATCGGAAGCGATGCATTAGATATAATTAAGTCACTATACAATAATTATAGACATAGGTACTCAAATCTCGACAAAAACTATCGTCCAACCGGTTGATTAACCAGTCAGGCAAATTGTCTGGCTACTGAAGTAAAATATAGAACAGGATTTCCCTGTTCTATATTTTGAGACAGACAATTTTTTTGTATAAGTTACCTTACTGTCAAAACTAAGTACTCAGACCAACATTTTCATACAAACGAGGTAATTTCGAAGCGTCGATTCTCCGTCAGGTAACGATTTGGATGAGACCTGATAGCAGTTTTCCAGAGTACGGATGGAGGACGTCTAGAGCGCCTAAGGCACCGCCGTAAGGTCGCACCTTTTCTGGCGAATTCTCGCGCATTCTCGATAATTCCCGCAGTATACAAGCGTACCACACATACAGCATACAAGCTTGCTAGGCTCATTTTGCTATGTACAATATCGTAACACAAACTCGCTTCCATTCTGTTCCGTGGCAATTTAAAATTTAAAATTAAGCCTAAGGGTGAAACTATACAGCGAAAAAAATAACCATTGCCCAAATTTTGACAAATTAAACTTAAAAGAGTTATTAAACCTATTTATATTTTTTATTTTGATATGTCTTAGTACAAAAAGATAAAGTTATCATAAACGAAAGATGTTTACTTTGAAACTGGTTTTATGGTGACTTGCCGGCCGGCGCGTGTGCGCGGTGTAGCGGAACGCACGAAGGTACCTAAACAGCTGTGCGCTTGCTCGATTTGCGATTTGTAGGTTTTTAGGTATTTTATTAGTATTTCAAGTCGGGAATAACAAAATGGAAATGAAAATGTGTTTTAGTACCGATACCGAGAGCCACCAAAAAAAAATTGCGCACTGGTTAATTTTTTTCCTGTTTTTTCTGTTACTTATGCAAATATATCTTAGCGTTTGATGACGTGCAAGTGACTTTCAAAGGTGGTAATGTCGACTATAATAGGTACCTACATACTAAACGGCGGGGTAATTGCGTAACGCACTTACAATGCCAATGCCTTTTATTATGACGGTTCAACAAAATTCATTGCTTTATTTGAATACATCACTCATTGCTTTTTTTAAATTATGTGGTCGATGATTTTGGTGCACGGTAAAACTCTAATGAGTTAATGTTTGCGCCAACTTATAAGTGTAGTATAAAAATGTAAGTGTACTGAATTAATAAATAAATTAATTAATAATTTACGTTTTCGAGCGTATACATTCTTCAAGCATAAGAAGCAGTGGATTACGACCTTCTTTCAAAATCCATTGGATTGTGATAGAAAGTCTGTTACTTACACAATTGGGGTGCTGGCTGATCACTCCAAAATATTCAAACTCAAACTCAAAGCATTTATTTCAAATAAACCAATTACAGGCACTTTTGAATTGTCAAGGGGTCGGTCAGTCATAAAGATGAAGCTAGTTGCCCATTCCAAAGCTTAGTAGGTACTCTATGGAGAAGAAGAAAAGAAAGAAAGAAGAAAGAAAAATAATTTTATTCGTCACAGAAACACGTGTTTAGGAAAACATAAACTCGAGCAAGTAAACATTAAAAAAAAACCTATCTACATTATAATCACGAGCACAAAAATAACAAATAGTCGGCAACTGCACGTCATGACTGTGACAAAAAGGCTGGCACTCAGCATGATGCTGTGCTATGGGGGACCCACAACACAGCGCTGATTAAGAAGAACGGGAATTATACATACTACACGAACACTCTTTAAAATTAACTTATGGTTACAAAATATTAGTTACTTCATTCGTGTTGAAATTAAACATGTGAGAACGATGCAAAACGTGAAAAGCGTCCGTAACAAAAAGATTTAAAAAAAAACAACTGGCATCTTCTGGGTAAGCTCACTCCATCGTCGACAAAACAATTCAAAAATTCAGGCAAAAGCCAAGGCCGCTAAGAGATGACCAGTCCCTACTGATGGCGCCCGTTCACGAACATGACGCATGGATTAGCACCATTCAGCTCATTGATTATTATTTAATCATTCACTTTCCAAGCTAACACCACGTGAAGTGCATCCGAGGAGTGACTACTGGCTTAACATCAACATGAACCAATTTGGATCTTGGATGCGGCTTCCTGCGCCATTGAGGCATAGACAGATGTCATCAACATTCGTGAAGCGATCATAATTTATGGTAAGATGTATATGTTAAACAGGCGTAATGACTTCAATTACATTCTAATAAACACAATTTGTTATTAATAAAGTTGTGCATAAACGATTTTTTGTTGGAAGTTCTTTTTTCAAGAAGCTAATGTACTCCTTTTTAAAACCAACTTCAATAAAGGAGGACTTTCTCATTTCGACTGTATGTTTGTTACGAGATTACTCCGCTAAATAGGAATAGATTTTGATGATTCTTTTTTGTTTGGTAGGTCATACTTCAGAAATGATCCTATAATTTTTTTCTTGAATTTGTAATTTGATTCAGCGCTTTTTTTTTAATGTTTGTTACCTCAGTACTCCGTCGCGTCGTTTCTAAACCGATGTGGAAAATTATTTTTTTATTTGAAAGGTCCAGAATGGTCTCATTTTTATCAAAATCCAGTTCTGATGATGGGATCCATGAGGAACTGAGGAAACTCCTCAAATATTGTAAAGCGATTTTTGTATTTTTTCAAAAAGTCAAGTATTTGCATTCAGAATGTATAATTTGGAGAAGTGGAACTCACGAAGAAGAACACAGATGGCCACCGGAACTCCTCAATGATAAGTATTTCACGGATAGTTAAGCGACTATAACGAAGCAAATTGAAATAAATGGTTCTGATCAAAATGGTACCATCTAACTGATCTGATGATGATGCCGGAAGGTAGGCACCGGAACTCCGTAATAAAACAATGTACCTATCCTAGCCGTGTTTCTGCTTTTTGGAATTGTCATGAGATGCACTCTGGCTTTAAATGATTTTCAACCGACTTCAAAAAAAGGAGGAGGTTCTCAATTTGTCTATGTATGTATAATATATATTTTCGGGCATAACTATTTGTATAAAAACCAATTTTTATAATTCTTTCATTTGGTAGAGGAAGCTTGCGCGGTGATAAATATTATCTTTGCTTGGGTAGTTTTTAAGTTAGCTTCAATAATACGTTTTAATCCACTTGGTGTATGTTGATGACGTTATAAAACTTCCTGTCACTGTTGCTTACATACACACTACAAAGTGAAAAATTATTTTATACAAAAAAAAATCGACTCCAAAAAAAAACATTAAAAAGTGTTTTTTTTTGTATTTTTTTTTTCCTTCAAGGTAATGGTTGCGGTGACGCTGTCAGCAGCTGAGCGCAGAGGCGCAGAATTTTAATAAAGACACAGAACGTGGAACGTGCTTTTGTGATACGGCTGTGGTAAAACAGATTGTGTGTGGTGAGGCAGGCAGTTCGAATTCTACAAAACGTTGGCAACCCCTGCGTACATCAGGATGTCGGACTTCCGAAACAACTGCTACAGTTTACACGACAATGAGTGATGGCGCATCTATATTTATTTATTTTAAAATAAACGCGTAAATAAATCGGAGTTACCGTGTGTCAAGCTTTATTTGAAGGGCTATAAAATATTGCCCCTGTGTTCTGGGATATTTACGTAAAACTATGGAGATAGAAATGTTTCTGTCAGAGGATAGCTCAAGTTTAGAATAACTTGATAAATAGTAATAGTAGTACTTAAAATGATCAAACACCGTTTGAAAATAGAGTACCTACTTATTTATTTAATAACGAAAAAAACGTTCTAAAAATTAAGTTTTTTTTTTTGGTATATTTGTTACCTTTTGATTATTTATGTCTAGATAAAGGGTCGCGCTGGAAAAGAACTAAAACAAACAGTCCAACTTTGTTATGCTGGTGTGCGTGACAGCTACATCTTACACTCGTCATTGTGCTGTCATTGTGTTATTCTAGAGTGCGTGCATTTTGCGGCCAGTAGTTGGACGATTTTTTTTTCAATGAGTTCATTGCTTTGACTGTCTATCTAGACATATTTATATCTTTGTTATTACCATATACACCGTTGCATTTTAATCGACTAACAACAGCAGCCCACTTCATGTATCCAATGACTACTAAACATTCATGAAAGTAAAAAAAAAATGTATAAACATTTGCGTAATTTAAAAAAATAAAATATTATTCAATAAGACGCATGACGTAGTTTGAAACACCCTGTTACGAGCACGTCCTTGGGACGCAAGGCTCGCACTACGCTCATAATAGGCTGTTTCAAACTACATCATGCGTCATAATATATTTTTTTCTTTTTTTAAATATTAAAGGGAAGTATTTTTTTTTACTTTCGTGATTGTTTAGTAGTCATTGGATACATGAATTTGGCTGCCGTTGTAAGACGATTAAAATTCCACAGTGTATAAACACCACAGTTTCAGCGACTACCCGTAAACCGGAATAGGTATCTTTGGAATTGAATAATTTTGTAAAATCTTGATCACATTTTCAAGCTATTGAACAATTTTTAAAATCGTTCTTCGCCAAAATCGCCAAAATCGCCAAAATCGCTTGAACATTTTTTTTTAGATTTTTTCATCAGTTATACAGTATGTAACAAAAACCCTGTTGTTCCTTTTAGGGACGTATACATTAACCTACAAGCACAACATTGGTGGAATTATAATTAAAAAAAATTAAGCATTGGCTAGTCGAGAAGTCAAAATCAAAGAATTAAAGAGGTAAGAAACCAGTTAAATATTACAAATATTAATAATTAAATATATATTTTAATTATTTTTGTTGAATAGTTTTTATAAATGACTTGCTTTATTACGTATGTATACCGATTCTTAAAACGTAGGTAGAAGGAACAACAGGGTTTTTGTTACCTATTGTATATAGCTCGTATAAAAGTCACATGTGACTTCATACTTTATGACCAGAACACATTGTCTGCTGAACCATTAATCGTAAAACTTGTGCCATGTGAAACATTTGGTATGACGATTATTGACTGTGTTTTAGAAAGTTTAGACTCAAACTCAGACTCCACTCAAAGCATTTATTTAAAACTAGCTTCTGCCCGCGACTTCGGCCACGTGAAATTTCTTGTTCCTCCGACCCGCTACGTCGCATTGCATCGCCCCCCGCGCTATTACTTTGTTCTCGCTTAGCGGTTTTTCTGAGTTTTTTTTCTTATTGCTCGGCTCCTAATGGTCGAAGTGTGATGTTAAATAGCCTAATAACGTTCCTCAAAAATAAGGCTATCAAATGCAAAAAATAATTTTCCAAATCCGACTGCTAGTTCTAGAGTTTATTACCCCTTACATACAAACTACCTGTTTATATAATATTAGTTTTTATAGTTATACACCAATTACAGGCACTAAATATGCTATTAAAGTACAAGCCTTGCGCCCGATAGGATTTTTCATCAGTAAAAATTATGAACTCCAAACTTTTCATAACCATAAATGATGATTAAAAAAATTCTCAAAACTGTTTTTCACTTTTCGGTAAATTAGTTGCAATACACCCCAATTTACCGCTACACCTTTAGAGTGACTGTCACACTTGTTACCTAAATATGGTGTTAAAATGCATAGAGAACGCTGCTGCCCATTCTCTAGTAAGTCCCTTAGTCGCCTTTTACGTAGACTAGACCTCCTTCATCCGTACTCTGGAAAGCTGCTATTAGATCTCACCCGAATCGTTACCTGGCGGAGAACCGAGGCTTCGAAATGACCTGATTTGTATGAAAATGTTGCTCTGGGTACTTAGTTTTGACGGTAAGAGTGTATATTGTAAGTAGAGGGGGTTATTTCTGCCGCTGCTCAGTTGCTTATTACCAAGGTGAGATGTCAGATGTTACACATCTTAAGGCGCAGATATATGATTTTAGTGACTTTTTAATCTGTTATTTCGCCTTCATATAATGCAAGTAAGTAATGCAAAAAAAAAAATTAAAATAGAACGCATACACATCAATTCTGTATGAAATAAATTTAGGAAGTAATGTCTACCCAAAGCATCAAAAACGATATTACTTTCAAACTACTTAAGATATTTTCATGTTTTTGTTTTGTATGAATAGACAATACACTTTTTTGTTATCTATAAATTCTATCTGTGATTTTTTTCAAATGTTCATATTTTTGTTACTAAAAATAAATATTCCCTATGAAAGTTAATGGTTACGCGGCGTGAGCGCGACGTGCATTTGTATGGCCAAGGTCAACGGCGATTATCTGACCCTTAAGGGGACGATAACCGACTTTCAATGATTCTATACTGAAGATCACGTCTAAACGAGTAGTGTTAATGATTTGAAAAAAATATGTGTTAAATTAGAGTATTTTCTCAATAACTTAATATGTGAATATTTAAGATTAATTTATAAATTTATGTCGAACGCGGATAAAAAACTGAGAATGGCGCAAAATCTACCAAGCGTATTTTTCTGAAACCTTCACCAATTTAAAGATAATTTAGGTATTGATCTTTTAGTATACCGTTTTATTAGGGTTCCGTAGTAAACAAGGAACCCTTATAGTTTCGCCATGTCCGTCTGTCTGTCTGTCTGTCTGTCCATCCGTCCGTCTGTCCCCAGCTTAGCTCAGAGACGCTTAGTCCTAGAAAGCTGTAATTTGGCATGGGTATACATATTAATCATGCCGAAAAAATGGTAAAATAAAATTATGAAAAACATTTTTTTTTAGGGTACCTCGCTTACACGTGAAATGGGGTTGATATTTTTTTTTTCGTCTATTTCATAGTGTGGGATATCGTTGGATAGGCCGTTCAAAAATATTGAGGGTTTGTCAAAACCATTTTTCAATTAAGGGATCCGTTTGCGTAATATTAAGCTTTAAAGTCCTATTTTTTGTTAGAGTCAAGTGTCCCCCCCCCCCTGCCGGCTAAATGGTTGGTTTTGGATATGTGAAAAAATTCATGGCAATAGTATATATAACGAAATTAAAAGGAAAACTATCACAGCTAAGTAGGCTTCACAAGTTAACGAGTAATAGTCGACCAACTTAAATTTGCAGTTGGAGAATTGACCGTAACGTATATCGATGTATGGGAGAGCATGTTTTTCAACTACAATGTTAAGTTTGTTTTTGGGATAAATTCATCCCAACTACGGAACCCCTCATTGTGCGTGGTCCGACATGCACTTTGTTTTGTGTACAATAAATTAATAATGCGTCAAATTGGAGACAGCGCTCCTTGATCGGTGAGTCCTATTACTGGCTGAACGTACGACGCGTTGCGTGAGCTCAGTACAGAACACGCAAGTTAACTACTCAAGGTCACTGGCATATATCTCCGTCTTAAGGCGCAGATATATGATTTTAGTGACTTTTAAATCTGTTATTACGCCTGCATATATAATGCAAGTAAGTTATGCAAAAAAAAAATATTAAACTGGAACGCATACACATCAATTCTTTATGTAAATATTTAAGTATTGTAGTAAAACACTTTATGAAATAAATTCAGGAAGTAATGTTTACCCAAAGCATCAAAAACGATATTACTTTCAAACTACATATTTTCATGCTTTTTAGGGTTCCGTAGTAAACAAGGAACCCTTATAGTTTCGCCATGTCCGTCTGTCTGTCTGTCTGTCTGTCCGTCCGTCCGTCTGTCGCCAGCTTAGCTCAGAGACGCTTAGTCCTCGAAAGCTGTAATTTGGCATGGGTATACATATTAATCATGCCAAAAAAATGGTAAAATAAAATTATGAAAAACATTTTTTTTTAGGGTACCTCCCTTACACGTGAAATGGGGATCATATTTTTTTTCTCGTCTATTCCATGGTGTGGGGTATCGTTGGATAGGCCGTTCAAAAATATTGTGGGTTTGGCAAAACCATTTTTCAATTAAGGGATCCGTTTGCGTAATATTAAGCTTTAAAGTGCTAGTTTTTGTTAGAGTCAAGTGTCCCCCCCCCTGCCAGCTAAATGGTTGGTTTTGGATATGTGAAAAAAATCATGGCAATAGTATATATAACGAAATTAAAAGGAAAACTATCACAGCTAAGTAGGCTTCACAAGTTAATGAGTAATAGTCGACCAACTTAAATTTGCAGTTGGAGAATTGACCGTAACGTATATCAATGTATGGGAGAGCATGTTTTTCAACTACAATGTTAAGTTTGTTTTTGGGATAAATTCATCCCAACTACGGAACCCTTCATTGTGCGTGGTCCGACATGCCCTTGGCCGGTTTTATTTTTTGTATGAATAGACTGTTTTATTATCTTTAATTGTATCTGTGATTTTTTCAAATATTCATATGTTCGTTACTAAAAATAAATATTCACTAGGTTGCGCCGTTCATTCCCCACGACACCACTGAAACGACACCACCGCACCGGTGGTGTCGTGGGGAATGACAGAAATCACTACGAGTATTCCCCGCGACACCACCAACTGTTAGTGATGTCCAGCTGCGTGAGCGTGACGTACATTTGTATTTTTTTTAATGAATAGACTGTTTTATTATCTATAATTCTATCGGTGATATTTTTCAAATATTCATATTTTCGTTACTAAAAATAAATATTCCCTATGAAAGTTAATGGTTGCGCGGCGTGTGTGCAACGTGCATTTGAATGGCCAAGGTCAACGGCGATTATCTGACCCTTAAGCGACTACTGTAAGGCTCTATCGTTTTTTTGAATTACCAACCAAGTTACCTACGTTACCTACCTACGTCTTTTGATGTTATAAGCAGGTGCTTATGTCTACAAGTAGATTAATTGGCAAAATCAATGACAAGTCGATTTTAAGGCCTACGTCTGACCGAAGCAATAATAATTGATTCATTGAAATGTTTATGTTTTACTTGATCTCCAATTAACATTACTTAATCAATTAGCAAATGTAATTAGTATTTAAGTAAAAGTATAGTCAGGGAAAACACGAACATTTTAAGCTTTAACCGCCTTATTACAAAACAAGATTTATATTTTGACATGGGTTAAACCATGGAGCCAGTTTTTGTAATAAGAACGTAACAGTGATTGAAATACCGTTCTTTATACAAAACTGAAAACTTAGTTCGGTACTAAGTTGTCAGTTTTGTATTTAGGAACTTTACCATAGTCGGAATAAAGTTCGAAATTCAATAATGGCTCCATATTTTAAACCTGGGTCTCAAGATAAACCTTGTTTTGTATAAGTATATAATAACCATAAGGGGGTTAAAGTTTAAAGAGTAAGTATAGAAAACAAAAAGCTGGTGGTTAGTATGCTATGCGAACTTTTCAAAAAGTTTACGGCTCTTGCAGACTGGCGCGATATCGCGAGCGCGGCAGTCAGCGCGACACTTTCCATGTAGTTTTCATAGAAATTGTGCTACTAGTGTCGCGTCGCGCTATGTCGCGTCGCGCCTGTCTGTGGGGAGCCTTAATCCAATCAAAATTCAAATCATAGTGTAGTGTGACAAAGTCTTTTGGGACTTGTGTCCTAACTCAGAGTAGGGTAGGTGTCATATTCCGGTTACAGGGGCGACAGTTAATGGCCCTATGTCACAGATGTGACAAAAAGCATGTTAAACGTTTGTGAGGGGAAGTCAAGACACTTGTCGCTTTTGGTAGAAGTTTTTTTCTCATATTTAATATTAGCTTTTATTGAATTAATGAATGAATGAAATGCACCGATCCCAGCGTTGTTATTATTTTATTCAATTATCACTGTTTTGTTTCATTTGCCTCTACACTAATGTACGTTCACGAACACTTAAGGCGACGATACCCGACTTTTAATGATTTTATACTGAAGATCACGTCTAAACGAGTAGTGTTAATAATTTGAAAAAAATATATGTTAAATTAGAGCATTTTCTCAATAACTGAATATTTTAGATTATGTTTATATTACATAGTGAAATTAATTTGTAAAGTTATGTCTAACGCGGATAAAAAACTGAGAATGGCGCAAAATCTACCAAGCGTATTTTTCTAAAACCTTCACCAATTTAAAGATAATTTAATTATTGATCTTTTAGTATACGTGTTTTATTAAAATACTTTTTGTTTTGTGTATAATAAATTAATAATGCGTCAAATTGGGACAGCGCTCCTTGATGGGCGAGTCCTATAACCTATTACTGGCTGAACGTACGACGCGTTGCGTGAGCTCAGTACAGAACACGCCAGCTAACCACTCAAGGTCACTGGCATATATCTGGGTCTTAATGTTTAATAATCCACCATTATTACGCATTAATATTCGGCTAAACACAAATTTTAGAAAAAAAAACCAAACTGCTAAAAATGAGGCTTCACTTCCCCGCCAAGAATCTACATTAAGATTGAAGCAACCACGGAATAGATAAATAAATCTGCAGGACAATTGCGTAACACACATAAAATTACAAATTCATCGTAATACGTTACATTTTGACAGTACACCCACGTCCATTGCGTTATTTACATTGTTGAGCGGATGATTTTTTCAAAAATATGAAGCAATGGATTATGGATTGCAATGATTGCTGACAGAGTGGATTCTCCGTATGTTATTCACTGCTGTCAGTTACATGTGCCGTCGTATCGTGTTGTCTAGTAACACTTAGTTTTAAGGACTTAACCCCTTTATTTATAAACGCTGCTTAAAGTTAAGTAATGACTAGCAACTGTTTAACCGTACATTTTTGACGTTTAAACGTCTCTTAGCTTTAATCTCGTTTAAAAATAAACCCCACATGTTATTCATCATGATCATAATTTCAGCCGAAAGGCGTCCACGCCTCCCCCGAAAAGGGGGGGGATTTCCCATAATCGCCACGCTTGGCAGGCGGGTTGGCGATCACAGTATGGTTTTAAAAAAATGCATAGAGAACGCTGCTGCCCATTCTCTAGTAAGTCCCTTAGTCGCCTTTTACGACACCCACGGGAAGAAATGGGATGGTGCTATTCTTTACGTCTGGCACCAAACGGAACACACATGTTATTAACCCGCTTTATTATTAACTTCCCTCGAATTAAAGACTGAATTTGAATTAGCAATATACTTCAAAACTTCAGTACTCTCGGATTGTAATTCAAACTGTGTTCGCAATTAGGGTGCCGTTCTGTGGAAGCTACTAAAGAATAAAGCAATTCAGCACGACCGTACCATTTAGCTTAAGAAAAACTCTTATTCGTAGATACTTTTAAGTTTTAAATTTAGTTTTTTGCAATAATGGTTATTACAACCACGAATCGAAAACTCATAAACAAATTAAACAGTAATTATGACACCGGAAATTATGAACAACAAAAAAGGCTGCTAAACACAGTGGTAGGTACCAATACCAATAAAGTTAAACGTGGTACCAATTTGGTACTAATTAAACACGGCATCCGGCTCATTGGCTGTCAAATCGTTGGAGCCTAGCGTTTTTGCTGTGCGTACGCAGAATGACGTGTTACACTTCAGTCGAATGATCTCTGTTGATTTTTGGTTAGTACACCGTTGATTTTGTATGGACAAGACTTAGACGTACGTAGTAGTAATTGAAAGGGACAAAAACATTTTTAATTTCTCATACTCAGAAAGTAGTGTTTGTTTGTTCCGAGTAGCGGGTGGACGACGCTGTTCCTCACCCTTGGGCGGGAAAGACTCATAGTAATTGCTTCCCTCTCTAGGGCGGGAATGAATTTAAAAAAAATAATAGGTTGTCGGCTACGAAAAATGTAATATAATTAAAAATAATATCGAATAAAAAAAATTAACTGCGGTCTTGTGAGTGTATAAACAGCCAGTGTTTATACACTCCTATTAAGTGGGAGGGCCCGCGGCGGTGACGCGGTGTGTTCCATATACCATGTTAGTTTTAAAAAAAATACTATATCATTTGGCGGGATACTAACTCTGAAAGCTGCACCGAAATTCAAAATCTCGGTTTTATAGACTAATATTTGATTAATAATTAATAAAAATGAGTTCAAGCGATTCTGAAATGTTGACCCCAGATTCGGTTAAAGACGAGGCAAATACAGTACTTAATCAAAAATCTTTTGCCAGAAATTACAAAGGAAAGATATTTAAATACATACAATCATTTTATGAAGTGGCGAACAAACAAGAAAATAAAATATTTTAGAAAAACTAAATTTTTTACTTTCCTTATATTCGAATTGAACAGTAGAGTGTTTAACACGGGTGAAAGTCACCAATTCCAATTGATTCCTTTCGACCCTTGTATAATAATAATCTACTATTTAATAGTTCTTCAAAAAGTGTAGGAAAATCGAGTCTCGTTCCTAGCATTGCATTGGGCAATAATTGTAATATGTTTTCAGGGCTTCACAGCGTACTTTTTAGAATATAATGTTTGACATTATATTTCAAAAAGTGCGCTGAGAAGCCCAGAAGACACAAAAAAAAAAGTTAAATTGCTTTGCTTCTAAGTACTGTTAGATAAAACAACAAACAAACATTATAGTTTATATCTTTCTATTTAGGTAATTACTCCCCCCAATATTAAACGTCTACAGCATTACGAATCCACACTAAGTCACCGGTAGCACCATTTTCGCACCGGAAATGCGAGTCGTTATTCCATTCGCCGATGACATGTGTCTCGGCGTGCGCGCATGTGTCGGAGGCCGCCGAGAAATTGATGACGTCATTAGTCATGTGAAGTAGCCAGTTTTTACAACAGACCTCACAGGAGAGCTGGTTTCCGCAAATATTGCTTTGATGTGGTCAGTATGATCGACATCAGCGCTCACAGTGGTTTTAAACAAGTGTTCTTAAAAAAAAAATATTAAAAAAACTGGAGCTGTTGGCGATTTATGTATTTAAAGGAAAGGATTTAATACCGAGAATTGATTTGATTAATAAACTGGTGCTAAAAAAGATGAGTGAAGTTTTGATTCAAGATACTGAATCTCGTAACAAAACTGTCAGATTTCGCAAAATACACTGCGCGCGTTGAACACTTTTTTAACCGACTTCCAAAAAGTTAAGAACATTTTCGAAATGTCTTATTAAAAAACAGATAACTAATTTGTCTGTAACACTATTTTTCGAAAATGTTCTTAACTAACTTTTAGACCTTTATATCCTGCTTATGCGTATGAAGTTTCATTAAAATCGGTTCAGTCATTTCGAAAAACAAGGGTTTGAAAGTTTGTATGAAATGAAAATGCGTCGTAAACGCTCTTAACTATACGCAATTTACCACCGAAAACATCAAGATCGCAACAATGCAATACATTCATATTAAACTTACTTTTATTAGAGAGATATCTATGTTTTGTCAAGTCTTAAAAACCGTGCAAAGCAGGGGCGGGTCGCTAGTTTCCAACGTTTGTATCAACAGGCTCATAAAAATACCCGCAACAATTATTTAATTGATACATAAGTATATTATTACCTGTGGGCTCAAATTTGATGTTAAAAAAGCTTAGTTAATCGGCTTTGGAATCACACCTTTTATGTAAAAAATTAAAATATCGTCCTTCACGCAGTATGAGGATGAGACGGTGTAGAACAAGGAAAGGGATAGAGCGGGCAACAGCATATACAAGTTTAGTTTATTTTTTATTTCAGTAACTTTAATAAAAACATGTTATGAAAGTAACTTAACGTGACATCACACCTGTAATCCAGGGTTAGGCAGAGGTGTACTCATAGTACACCCGCGTTTCGCCAGTTATGTTTAAGTCCCATGGGGGCGAGCCTATTGCCATCAACCGTGTACAAATCCAGACTTTGGGCTGCTACTGAGAAATTCCAGATGTAAAATCCAATAATAAGTTTGTCCGACCCGGGAATTGAACCCAGGACCTCATGCTCACCAGTAGCACTTGCGACCACAAGACCGACGAGGCAGTCAGTCGAAGTGTTTTGACATAATTAAATTACCTTTGTGACAAACATGGTCAAACTCAGGCTTGGTTATTGAAAGCTTTGGTAGTTTCACTAGCTTCTGCTTTGCAGGAGTCTGGTGTGAAAAGTACTTTTCATTTCTCATACTCGAAAAGTAGTGTCTGTATAATCTGAGTAGCGGGTGGAAAACGCTGCTTCCCACCCTTGGGCGGAAAAGACTCATAGTAATTGTTTCCCTTGCTCGGGCTAATTAATGCTAAAAATAGAACTAAATTTGGTTAGGTAGTCACTACGAAATTTTTTACATAATTAAGAAAAATATCGATTAAAAAAAATGCCGTGGTCTTATGAGTGTATAAACAGACAGTGTGAATTTAAAAAATATACCTATTAAGCCCCGCGGCCCGCGGTGTCGGTGAAGACATGTGTTCCATATTTAAAATTTAAAATAGACTGTATTTTATAATTTGACGGAATACTAACTCTGTAAGCTGTACCGAATTTGTAAATCTGGGTTTTATATACACTAATATTTGTTTAAAATGAGTTCAAGCGATTCTGAATTGTTGACCCGAGATTCAGTTAAAAACAAGGCAAATACAGTAATCGAAAATCTTTTGCCAAAAATTTTAAAGAAAAGATATTTAAATTCATACAATGATTTTAAGAAGTGACAAGAAAATAAAATATTTTAGAAAAACTAAAAATGTTTACTTTCCTTATACCTATTCGAAATGAAAAGTAGAGTGTTTAACACGGATGAAAGTCATCCATTCCTTTCGACCCTTGTATAAAAATCTAATATTATGCTATGTTTCGGGGCTGACAGTCCAGTGTTCCCCAGAGTTGTTTTCAAAGCTACTTCATGAAGTTTTTTATTCTTTCATTCTACTGTGAACTGAAGTTTCTCCTGCTGACTTGGTCGAGGAAGCACGAGCTCGCGTAAGTTTTTTATGCGACGATTTTTTAATGCCCCCCGTATTTTCAACTCTCAGTGTTGAGCAGTGCGATGAAAATTATGTGCGAGAAAAAAATCGCCCGTGGGGACGAGGGCTTACATTTAAAAAGTGCCGAGTCTTCTCTATTCCTTTCTTCGTCCTCCATTGCACAATAGCACAGGGCCGCAATGCTCGCAGGTGGGTGCACAAAAAAACGAAAGGATTCGCCGCAAGCGCAGGTGCGTTCTCAGGTGCCGGGATTTAGGTTACAGCTTAGAATTAGTTCTTGCATCCATTCTAATTTAGCGACACCTTGTAAATTAAAAGAAATGAATTTAATTGGAATGTAACTATTTAAATTAATTTGATGTGTGTTATTAGAGGCACTAAAAGTCGCTTTATATTATAATTTAGCACAATTAGTATAACTTCAAGTCTAAAGTATTTTTTAAATTTGTATTTATACAGGTTAATAAATGGCAGGCAGGCCTAGCAGGTTAATGGCCTTTCAGCCATTTGCGGCTGGTACCTGAAAATGAAAAGGTTTAAGGCATCTACATACCAGCGCGACTTGTCGCGCGACGCGACACGGCACAAAGGCCCCGCGTGTTGCGGGACGAGCGGTGCTTTTGTGTCGCGTCGCGTCGCGCGACAAGTCGCCCCGGTATGTAGAAGCCTTTAAATGTCAAATAAATAAGCCAAACCCTAATGAGAGTTAAATTTGAAAACCTTCTCGTTCCAAATGCCGTCAGTATAATCGTGGGTTAGTTAGAATTCATCCCTACGACTATAGACTGCAAAGTCAACACCAAAACTCCTTCATAACAAGTTGCAAAAAAGATCTTATAAATAATTCTTATCCAATTAAAATCTGAACAAAACAAAATACTGTAAAAATACGGATTTTACACAAAAGCCGCTTCCAGCGCCGGCGCACATCGCCCTGTCAAATAAGACAAGTGTACAGTCAGCTTCGGCGACAGGTAGCCCTTTGTTCTCGAACAATGCACAATCACAGACGGAACGTTTTTGTAACACACCTGATTACACCCCTGTCGGAATTAGGCGACTCTGTTTTTATTTCATTTATGTTTGGGTTTGATTTTTTTTGCACATTTTTGTTTTTTAATGTATGTAGCTGAACACGTTGGCCTTAATCCAAGTAAAAATGTATGGGATTGCAGAATTGCCCTGTTTGGTTAGCAGCTTTCATAGATTTTAATTTACGGTTATGGAGTTTAGTTAATTTTATTTTGCTTCATTTCGGATAGGAAATTATGAGCAATGCCAACTTTTCGGCAGGCTAGTAATACAAGCTGAAGCTTGCTTTGTTCTCCAAACATTAATCATGTTACTAAATGAATCTCTGTTATGAACAGTTCTTCCTAATTGGCCGATGAGCAAATACGGCAAAACGTTTAGCTCTAAAATACAGCAATACAAAGATTTTTTGTAAAGACCCGTTAATTGGCGTCGTCGCGTCCCCATTACGCAGCCTCCGAGCCACTGATACGCCTTTGCGCACACAGAATGCACATCTGGGAGCAATGAAGGACTTGGAAATCTCGAAAAGAACTCGTACATACCACAAATACCGCCAATATGAACCTTAAGTTGAAGGAAATAAAGCTGAATCCAAACAATTTCGGTCTCCGACACCCATTGCTGCGAACACCTGTTTCAACCACAGCATTTATTCAAGCCTTTGCCACAGAAAAATAAGTTTGAACGATTGTGAAAATAAGGTTGATTTTCAAATGTGTTACATCGGACTTTGCATTCCTGTTTCGTAGGGATGTTCGCATAAATTATCGATGTTTCTCTCCGCGTGAGCGTTGAGGATATGTCTGTCCCTTTTCTTTGCTTGCTTTTGTTTCACTGCAGCTATGTAGAATGTGTGGACGTGAGACAAGTGCTGGCTCCGAGATCTACCAGCCCTCATACATGTTTACGTCTGTACGTGTTGTTGACTAAATATATTGTTGCAATTTTATTTGATCACAGATTTTTAAATTAATGTCAGATGTGAATCTAGAATTGTTAAATTTATTTCTAGCTCATTGAAAACGTCATACGAAATGCAACTTTAATTTTGAATCAATGAATTAAACAGTTCCTCGTAAGCAATTTGCTTAGAAATGAGTTACTGGTATCGGTTGGTTTGTTGAGTCAAATACCTCTTGATCGACGCCGGGTCACGAGGCTAGTTCATAATACACGAGGTGTCGGCGGCCAGCCGGCGCCACGGCGGCAAACGCGGCGCCTACAATCCTGTCCGCCATATTACCATATCCACCGACCCAAAAGAGACCTTAACGTAGTCCTTACAAAGTTTAATCTCTTTTAACTGTTGTAGCATCAGCTGTGGTTTCCCCGCCATTTGAATTCTCGCTCTACTACACTAAGAATAATGTTCGTTTTACATTAAACTCTTATTTGATATTGAATCCGTTCCTCGATTTTGAATTCCGACCAACGACTAAAAGAAAGCAATTTTTTTAAGGAAGTGTTTTGTATTTAGTGTTATATTAATTTATTTCTTATGCAATGACACCCACATGTAATGGTTGGAACACTTCAGTCTTCGGAGTATTACGGATGTCTGACACATTTATCTTTTATGGAGACCAAATACCCGTGAATACCGTGACTAATTGCCACTTGAGCAAACATAAGGTAATACAAGTAGTACAGGCCACATAGAGGTCAGTTATATTTGGCGCCACTTGTACACCAGGTGGGCGCTAGTGCTCGTGTTGGTTTCACCGGTAAATCTTATTGAACAACGATCCCACGGCCGAAGTAAGGGCAAGTCAATTAAACTCAGCCTCGTTGATTGACAGGTCATTGAGTGAGACCACTTAGATTTTCAACTTTTTTTGATACGTACGAACATGTTTTTTGTCCGAATACTCCAGCTTTATTACTAAGTAGATAATACTGATACTCAGAAATTGTATGGCATGCCTGTTTATTTATTGTGGAAGGCGCGAACTCACGGCAAACAACGTTTCATTCAACATTACACTCGGTAGGTCCAAGTTTTTAAAAATCCTCATCAAACACCCAAAAAAATTAAGACGTTAAATAAAACGCGACGAGATTCACGCCGTTTCCTTACGGTCATGGCTAGGTGTCAAAAGCTTTACCTGACCGCTAACACCTACACAGACCAGCGCTATACTGGACCGATATTTACTATCTTAGCTGCATTATATTTGTTCGGGAGTTATCCCTTCACACCTCCACACCGTGGCCGCTACTCAAATTATAATGCAAACATTATGAACCAAACTATTACGAATGACACGTATTGTTAATTAACTCGCGCTTTCGGGAAACGTGATTATACTGAAAACAATAACGACGGCAAAATGAATCAATGAAAATTAAGAGTGACATTACACAGAATGTTTTAATGATGCACTCGGTAATTGTGACGCTGATCAAAATTAAAGCAGTTCAAATACGATGTCGGTGGACTCCGACGGCAATGTTGAGACAATTATTTTCGATCCCATATGACTTGAACTAATGTGGTAACCCCTGTTTGAGTCCATAAAAATTCACGACAAAACCTGTATAAACGGCTGGAGGCAAAACTTGGTTGTTTTGCGACTCGTTCCCAGAAACCGAGGAAACGTTCGAGCAAAAAGCCGACGGAACAGGATTTTGTATCGACATCGCCAAATCTGGACGCGTTAAGAAATGATAAAGAGGACGCCGCCACCGCAGCCGAGTGCAAACTGCACTGCAACCGAAAACATCACAACAAGACCAAACAACGAGCACACACTTCCTTACAAGAAGACATTTTGATATATTACTAACATTTCGGCCGAGATGGCTATCCAGGACTTTTATGACTGGACTGTTATAATGATAGTAAAAAAAAATTACTTCAGAGTGATCGAGCATAATTTCCTATGATATCTTACCGGGCATCATTACACAGTGATGACTTGCATAATATCTTCATCTGGCAAGACTGCGCCGATGATAAATATTATGTTTTATGCTGTGCTGGGCTATTTAGCATGCGACAGCTGGCTGCGAATAAAATGGCCAGTAATAGACCACGATTGTAATATCGATTATCCAATACGAATTTTGATGGGTGTCTTCAAAATGCGGCGTCTGTGCACGGTGCGAATAAGTGTACGTAAATGATGGTATAATGCGTATGCGTGCGTGAGTCACGGATGTTCACATGTGCATGTGGAAATAGCCTGTAAGTTTGTACAAATGTTGAGATACACGGCCGTATAGTACGGTGTTGTGTGGCGATCTTCACGACAAGTCGCCGCCGACGGCCAGGGAATGCGACCGGCTGGCGCAACAGTGCGTACCGATGTATCGATATTTAATAAATTTTTGTTCTGTATTATTATTTTAGCATAGACACAAAGATCAAGTTTTGGATATTTTCTTTTCTTGAATTGACAGTAGATTGCATTTGGTGAAACAACAACAAAACTGCACGTGGAGACCGACTCCGCGTGCAAGGAATGGAAATATCCAAAACTTGATCTTGGAGGTAATCCAGAATGGTAAGTTCAGAATTATTTGAAGATATTAAAAAGAAAACAAAATGCTGTTGAATTAATTTAAAAGAGCATTGAAAACCTGGGATAGAATATCATATTGAAGAATTAGCGGTTATTGTATGGTATATGTATGAGTCAAAACCAAACCTAAACATATAGGTTCTTCATAATTTGCAAAATTGTGAGAAATGACTCCCATTGCCATCTTAAATAGCAGTAGTCGTAGTGTGAAGATTTGTATAGCCGACAAATCTGTGTAAAACCAATCCAACGAGAGATCACCACAGATGTGAAACCCTTACAAATATCTACGAGTTCCACTCGAAAAATGTTTTGCCGTACGATAAAATGCTTCACATATCACACGGAGCGCATCTCTAAGGGCGAGACTGGGCTGGCGCCGTGCTTTTTTACCCCGGCTGACTCCGGCCAACTTTATACCACGCTTCGTTCGCCAGTCGAACGCAACCAGTCCGACGGGAGGGATGTGCGCACCGTCGCATTCAAACACTTCCGAACGTGCGCGTTCGTAACAAAAATGACAATATAGTGCTTTAGTTTTTTTATTACTTGAACCGAAACTGTGTCTTATAAAGTGCCAATAAGAGTTGCCTTCAAGTGTTCTCAACCGATGCAAAGGATTGTTTTACTGAAGTTTTTAATTGGATTTGACTTAAGGATATAGAGATGTCGAGTTTCACGACTACAGGAGATGCGACGCAGGCTGCAGTGAAAGGTTTGTTTCTTTTCTTTCGACTTATGAGTATGACATTGACATATGTATGTATATTATTTTAAAATGTATCGATACTTTTGTGAATTAAGGTCACGCACTGGTTACATAAGTGTCCTTGCAGCTGATGGAGCTGCACAGGGTGTTATTATTTGTAATTAAGTGACAACAAAGAGTTAAAGAGATGACTATATTTAACTATCTCCATGGGATATTGGGATAAAATAACCGTAAAAATAATAAAACAAAACTTCGTTAATTTTAAATGCAGCTCTACCATTTAACTTAAAGATCCTTTTTATTTAGGGACGGGCCGATATTGAAGTTTCGTCAATATGATCAGCACGAATGAAGACGGGTTTTTCCTCAATCGTCTCTAACAGCTAAAATATCGAAATACCCTCCAGTAGAGCGATTTGGGTAGAGTTTAGTAAAGCTTTCTGCAAAGCCTAAAAGGCTATAACTTAATCATCATTATCATCATCTGCCTAGCCTTTTCCTATGTTGGGGTCAGCTTCCAGTCTTACCGGATACAGCTGAATACCCGTATTTTACATGGAGCTACTGCCTATCTTACCTCCACAACCCACTGTTACTGGGTTATATAATTATATAATAAATACTATACTTGCATAATTATAAGGCTTAAATAGACTATTATTTTTGAAGGAGACAAAACAAGTGGTAATTTTTCATGATTTAACCAAAATTATATCAACACACGGTGCTTAGAATGGCCTACAATTGAAGTTTTTCACTACTGCTTCTTTCGAAGATATATTATACATGATTCCAGATGCATAGGGTTCTGTCATACATAATAAGTATAACTTGTAATACTAATAACTACAGTATGACATAATCGCACAATTTTAAAAGGTAAATGTTCCGGAAGTATGAGATCAATTATCTGTCGGAGCTTAAATTGTCATAAGATGACCATATTTGTAAGTACTGCGACATTCGTATAGTAAGTGTCATAGTTCTGTTTATTTGTTCCGATACTGATAATTTTGTTTAGCCATGTTGAATTGTTTTGAAAACCATGATTCGATTTTGTATTGATTTGAAGGACTTTTATGTACTACAAAGGATCATCTTACGGATTGACTCTTCGCACTTTACCTGAGTTTATTGTTTTATTACCTACTTGCTGTTGCTAGTTTTTAACAATTGCTACTTTCGGTAACGTCTATTTCTAAAATATCTTTATTAAGTTTTACAAGTAGGTACGTTACCGTAATAAAGTACAGTTGAGGTGCTTTACAGATTTTTTCCTGTTGCTGAAGCTCTTTCGGTGTTTTTTGTTGAGTCAAAAGAATTCTTTGTAGGTATTGTATTTTTTCTGTACATTGAAAACTTACAATTAGATATTGCCAATTTTAGTTTTGGTGGTCTAGGAATAGGCATAACCTGTAGGATTAGGGATCCGCCCCTATGGGTAGACCTGAAGCTACTTAGCAAGGCCTAATATTTACGTAGGTAATGTAGGTATGTTATATTATTATTATTCATTAGCTTAAAGATAGGACCAGCAAAATGAAAGTGCGGCTCCAGACCAGAGACACGAGTGTTCAAATCTTATTCTATATAATCGATGGTTTCTGAACGTTTGGTGGTAATTCATTAATTAGAACAAAATAGGTAACATTACCCTATTAGGCAAGCGCAGATAGGTAGGTACCTAGACTAATAGATAAAGGTCCCATGCGAACACAGAAGCACTAGTTCCTACAATCTGAAACCAACATTCTCATCGTAAAATCTATCAATACTAATTATCAATATATATATATAACACAAAACAAACGGTTCATGGCACAAAAAACATGCACATGTTAAGGGTGAAAACCCTAACAAGTGAATAACATTACAACTATCATCTTACCGTCGGTTTCTTCAAATATGACTCTTATTGTACAGACATATGGATCGTAGGAGACGAATGGACAGCTTATATATGATTGTATGTTTGTACACATGTTGCTATACGGGGGTCGGAAGGTTCGAACAGACTGTTTTTTTAGAATCACCGATTCCCAAGTCCCAACCCTATTACGACAAGTGTTTATTAGTAGGTAGCATATTTTAGCATTTGTATTATTTGAGATAAATATTTATAAGGTTACAGTATTGGATGATATTCCGTGTGGTGCCGGACGTAAAGAATAGCACCGTCCCATTTCTTCCCGTGGGTGTCGTAAAAGGCGACTAAGGGACTTACTAGAGAATGGGCAGCAGCGTTCTCTATGCATTTTAACACCATACTGCGATCGCCAACACGCCTGCCAAGCGTGGCGATTATGGCAACATCCCTGCTTGAGGGACACTTATGTCCAGTAGTGTCCACTACTGGACATAAGTCTCCTTCGGCTGAAATGATGATTGGATGATATGACACTTTTTTTATTTTAAAGTTATTTAATTGATCACGGAAAAGCAAAAAAAAACGCCTTGTTTGTTTGTCTCTCGATTTGATGTTTACTTACTAGGTACCTACTTACTTAAACTTTTTAGTTTGTTTCAGCAAAGTAAAATTTTAAATTACCACGTTTGACTTTGTTATATATTATTATTTTACTATAAGCAGAAATTCTTCATGATTCATGAAATTATGATATGATACAGCTGCTATACGAAGCGACAGTAAAGGCTTCTACATACCAGCGCGACTTGTCGCGCGACGCGACACGGCACAAAGGCCCCGCGTGTCGCGGGACGAGCGGTGCCTATGTGTCGCGTCGCGTCGCGCGACAAGTCACCCCGGTATGTAGAAGCCTTGATACTACTACGAAAAACGTCACCATAATCACAAAAAACTCTATAAACACATAATTATATCACTGAAATTAAATTAAATGAAATTGTCTATTCTGTAAATAGGATATCGAAATCCCCGTTGCAAATCATATTATAAATTTAAAAAAATAAGCTAGATGGAGTCACATTTCCTATCTGCCTATTCTTTGACACCCATGAGATGAAAATTAAATGGCGAAACAAACCCAGAGGTCAAAGTATCTTTTAAAGTCCAGACATCACAATCTTAGTCAGATCATGTGAGGACCATGTAGATTAGTGTCTGAAATGTCTTTTGAGGAAAGACCCACACATATTTGACTCACTAAACGCATTTCAAAATGTAACACTCAATTACTAAAAAGTGAAGTCACATAAATAAAAAAGTACAATCGAGCAATAAAGGGACTGTTTGTCGCCACATGACAAATGACGTCACACCGTTTGGAGACCAGATGTGGCACCCTATTACCAGATGTAGTTGTCTGCGTGACATATGTATCTCTATTGATTAGTATTAGTAAAGGATGGGCAGTAAACACTGCTACTGTTATTGATGAAACTGTTGAAATGCTACAGATAATTGTGTAGTTTATTTTTATTTCTGTAGGTTCTACGGTTTAAGTTATTGTGAGTACTTTTCTGATGTAGCAAAAGTAACGCAGAGAAAAAGATACATATAAGTTTTCCAAAGGATATTTTGTAAAAATCTAGAGAAACATTTAATGATTTCAATCATAATACAACAGACTTGATTTCTTCTTTGGTTCTTTCAATCCTCACTAATATTTTCAAGAACTTAGCAACTTTACAGTAGAACGTTATTGTAGCCAATACTGCATTCATTTTTATCACATTCGGTTCTGTTCTTTGAGCTTTTTGTTTTGTTAGGAAATTAATAGATTTAGTAAACCCTGCAGTAGTCAATAGCAAGTAATTGTTAACTCTAAGATTAGGCTGGCATATAAGTTAAATTGGTAGTTTGATACTTAGCTAATACGAGAGTATACAAAAGTTGCTAAAAGCTATTTCTCAAATAACTGCGGTTAGCAAATAATATTTATTGGTATTTAAATATGTTCCCAGGTGTGAAGAGTTCATAATTTGATCACTAAATTGTCCTATGATACAGCTAATTGAACGCGCGTGACGATATCGTTGACTTTATCGATTTCAGGTATTATCCAGTTAGACTGTCTAAGAAATCGATACTTACCTTTCGTATCGACCGCTAGGCTATCGATGTAGTGGATCACACTACGTAATGATAATCTGATAATTAAGTGCTGACTCCTTGAACTTTATGAATTCATATGATAGCAGGGAGAGATGTCAGGTAAACAAACCCGAACAGAACTTTAGACTATTTAAAATATTCATCAATGTGTTATTGAACAATATATTTATGAGTATATCACCCTACCTAAGCTCATAAATATATTGACGAATATTATCATATTCGTCACAAGTTTAGCAAATGACCGTGCCAACTGAAAATAGTGACAAGAGTACTATCTCTTTTTAACGATATCATCGATGATGGGATGATAATAGTACTATATGCTTAGTACTGTTAAGTACTGTGTTAGTGTGGTTGCCACGATTTTTGAGTACTTTAAGTACGTTTTTTTGTTTATCACAATTTCTCGATAAGATTACTTAATTTTTTTTGGTGGATTAACCAAAATACATATTAGGTGGTTCCAGTTATCCCTATAGTTAGTCACTGAAATGAGGGAAAATAAAAACCTGAATATTTTTTGTATTCACTTTTTCATAGTGTACCCCGCGGGTTCGTTGATTTTTTCCAAGTAAAATCTTCTTCGTAATTGAACTTCCTAAGTTATAATATTTTACTGCAAGTACCTGAATAGTTCCCACGATCTTGCGTAAATTAGCTAGTATCCGACCATTCTGACCGTTTCTTTCATCCATAACATGGCTTGTTTCTATTTTTAAATGAGTCTTAGAAACTAGATTCCTTCATATCGTCTACATACACCACCATAGAGTTTACTCTTGAAATGTTAATGCGATCAAAAATAGCAGAAAACAACCCCCATATATGCTACTGCTTAGGTAACCTTAGCTGAGATGGGGATTTTCTTTGGTCAGGAAAATCTTTCGGATAAATAAATACTTTGCAAAAAGGTCGGGCGTAATTCCTAATGTCATTTTTTGCGTCAAGGTTCCGTTTTTTTGTAGCCCACTAGAATTTTTACGACTACCAATATTTTGAAGCGGCATTTATTCACGTGCTTCAGAGCACGTGCTTTCCCACACCGGATGCCTTACAGTTTGTTTTGGGCAACAGCTAGTGCTGTAGATAAGGAATCGGTAACGTACTGAGTTTGTACCTTGGTTTTGGTTTCACTTGAAAAGTGAAACCAATTGTTTATTGATTTGAGGCGCACCGAATTAAACAATTTCCGGTGCCGTGTTATGTTTTGCAGTGTTATTGTTTCTGTACTAACCGGATGTTATCTATTAGTTTACTTAACTAAGCTAGATTAGGTAACTAAAACTTGATCCCTTTCCCTGAAGTGACTATACTTTTAAAAATTTCATGAGATTATTTATTCAGTTTTGTTTTAATTTATCAGCAAAACATTTTGTGTTAGGCTTCAATCATTCTTCCAGGACCATTTTGTAGGTACTTTAAATAATTATCAATTAAAATTAATTATAATTATTTCATTTTTTATTATAATTATTTTTTATTAATTTTAATTTATTATTATTTTAATTTTTTTTTTTTGACTGACCTCGTTGGTCTAGTGGTCGCAAGCGCTACTGCTGAACATGAGGTCCTGGGTTTGATTCCCAGGTCGGGCCAAGTATTATTGGGATTTTCCATTAAGAATTTCTCAGCAGTAGCCCGGATTTGTGCCCGGTTGATGGCAATAGGCTGGCCCCCTATTACATGGTGGGTGTACTACTCGTATAGGTACACCTCTGCCTTACCCTTCGGGGATTACAAGCGTGATGTTATGTTATGTTAAATAATTATGTTTGATGCGTAATCAGTACAATACAATTAATTTGCAATACTTAAATTTTTCTTGAACAAACAATGATGAATGAATTAACTAAAACAAATATTATGACTTAAAGTATACTCGTAATGGTATAACAATAGTTACATCATTTTACACTTAAGGTGGCACGTGGGGCACATAATTTAAAATGAATTAAATTATTTGCCTGTTTGATCATGAAATTCTGTGATAGGCCATCAAGCCCAACGATAATTAAGATGTTAGAGCGCTAAGTACGACAGTCGATAAGGATAAAAAAAATGACATGAGCGCTAATTACAACAGTCTATAAGTTTGAAAAAAGCGGTCCCTACCAGTAAATGTTTGTTAAAACAAATTTATTGACACGGATAGGACAGCAAGCAATCCTATGATACTACTCGAACTAAATCTATAAAATAATGTAGCTAACAAAAAAATAACAAAATGGTTGCACGACTATAGGCTCGTGCAGCTTGGCGCGATATCACCCCAGTCTGCACGGACCTTCACCCTGTAATTGGAAAAACCTGTACTTTTTATATTTGATAATAATCAAGTACTTGCGTCGTATTGTTTAAGCATGTCTAATTAACTATACGTAAGTCCACGCAAGCCAGTGTCGCCGTTGAATTATCTTATATTTTTTGTCACCACGCGAGCGCGAGATGCTGAAGCAGAATGACGACATTCGGAATTCCCAAAACCGTGATATTAGGAATTCTTAGCATCTTGACGAATAATCCTAAATGAGTGAATAGCACAACCAACAAGTGATCTAAGGTTTTGAATATCTTGCATTTACTTGTCAGGTGTAATACGAATAATATTATGTTGCATTTCTTGATGGAAAAGAGACATTCATATTGAGTTCTATTTTTAGCAAGTAAATCTGGCATTCCATAATACCACCTTTTAAACAATTATCTGTACAAAAGACCATTATTTTCTTACGAAACTTAACATCTGCAATGTTGACCTTGCAGCCTTGCAAACTTTTATTGTCAGTTCGACCCCATCTGTCAACTTGGTATACGCATTTATGTCCAATTGTTTTATAAGTCCTTTCAAACGTGGAACACTTTTTGACATCTGTTCTCTGGAAGCCAAATGGTTTATATTCAGCTATTTCCAGAGTACCGGCAAGTGGTAAAATGTGTTGTTAAAATATTATATCCTTTTTTACCATGTAGGTATTATTTGCAACGAACATTAATATTTAAAAAAATCCAGACGTTCCTTTATAACAAGTTGTTATAAAGGTGGTTATATTTTTGCATACAAAATACATTAATATTAAAGGGCTGACGTAGGGAAGCCAAAAATTCTTCGTAGAGGACAAAGAGAGGAAGCGAACGGGTGGGCAGATACAAAAACAAAGGTCGGCCAGACTTCCCTTAGGTTGCGGATATTAAAAAAATGTGACAAAAAAAAGCCGTTTAGAAAGAAGACTTAGAAATTTAATGTACGTACTAAATAGCAAAACTGATGACGGTAATGCTAATTCAATATTTTTTTAACTACAGGTTTAGCCGCTCGTTGGTGCAAACCAGACCTAAAATTTAAATTAAGTTGGTAATGTTCCTTCAGGCGCCACAAGGCTGGACGTTTAGAGGCCTTTGCACAAATGAAACTCGTAAAACACGCTCGCAGCATGCGTGGGCGCAACCAAGATCTATAAATCGTACTTATAGTTTTCTTTAGCGCTTTCATATCGATGTTTCCGCAGGATACGGCTCTTTTATGGCGTTTTGTAAAATTGATTGATAAGGATTTGTTAGATTTTTTGCAACAGTTAAGTACTCCGGTTCATATTGTAAAAATTATATTGGATGCGATTAGGAATCACATGGATTATATCGAAAAGTATGTTCAAAATTCAAATAAAAAGATGGAACTTACAAAATTAATAAAAGAATAGGATGGCGAAAGCTTTGTAAATTTCTAAACAAGTAGGTATTTCTAGTGGGTCCATAATTCTGTTAGTTCAATTGGTTGCGCACGAGTCTCTTCTATTGGCGGATGGTTCGTTACGTTTAGTTATTACTCTCGGGCGGCGCTAAAAGCCACTCTTACGCTGCTTCACGCCTATCTGCTTTATAATTACTTGGGAATTAACTGAGTGAAGTAAAATGGTTTCGAAGCATTTTAATTTAATTTTAGATAAAGCTTTATAAAAGCCCGAGCTATAATCTGTCTAACGTAACAAGATACTCACAAAATTAATGAAAGGTGATGAAATATTTCATGATCACTCTTTGTAATTAAGATGGAATAGGTTGCTCCTAGCTTCTGACGTTTCATAAGTGCCCATGTAGGCTTATGTGAAATAAAAATATTTTTGATTTTGATTCAGAGATAGATTTATACTTAGTATTTCTTTTGTATTTAATGTATTTAAATTTGTTTCCAGACCACCCCCTTGGTTTGGTAAAATGGTTGCACCACCTATAGTGTCCTAGGACACTTTATGGTGGTGCAACCATGGTCGTGCTGCCAGAAAAATATACACAGCTTCAGGTGGGTATCATCTCATCAAGCGTCCGATCGGTTGCGCATGCGCCTAACCATATTTTATTGGAAGTGTGTGTGACCGTGGTTGCGTAGCCACTGGTGTCCTAGTAAGATAAGGCCCTTAGTCCGATATTTCTCTTCTTCTCTAAGTATCAGTTCCATCAGGGAATATCACTCCGGAACCAAGATCTTTACCAGTGAGCGACCCAATCGGAACAATTGCTTGGGCTGGGTTTACAAACGACATCATTGGTATAATGTCTGATGATTACGTAATCCTAAATAATATCTATTATAAATGCGAAAGTGAGTTTGTTTGTTTATTACGCTTTCACGCTAAAAAGTCTGAACGGATTTTGATGAAATTTGGCACACGGGTAGACCATGATTTGGATTAGAACATAAATTATACTTTTTATCCTGGTATGTACCACCGCGAAAGATTCCAGTGGACCACTTTTCAACCTTATTACTATGGGCATAAGGGCGAAAAGTGGTCGACCGGGAACGTTCGCGGTGGTACGTTCCCGTGGCCGTCATGCGGCCGAAATCTCATTGATTTCATTTTTCCTATAACGCTGAAACTTATCAAGTTGTCGGTAGAGTAGGTACCTAATTAATTTAATGTGAAATCATTTCGGAAGATTGAGGTCGCATTCGGTTGGAAGCAACGACAATAAATTATTTATCTTTGGGTGGATGCGAAGGTCAGGCGGAAGAAATAGAAGATGCGAAGAAAAATAATATTGAAATGAAGTACGATTATTTATCTTAGATGTTTCAAACTATCTAATGGTTGGTAATCAGCCCATAGCAGTCCACTGCTGGACATAGGCCTCTCCAATTGCACGCCATTCAGCTCGATTCTCGGCAACTCTCATCCAGCTGCCACCAGCCACCCTGCGAAGATCGTCGCTCCACCTAGCCTGAGGGGCCGTCCTACCTTACGTTTGCCGATTCACGGTCTCCACTCAAGAACACGTCTACCCCAACGGTCATTGGTTCTACGGCTAATATGGCCGGCCCGTTGCCACTTCAGCTTGCTTATTCTGTGTATTTTTCTATGACATTATTTCTGATAGTGTCTCTAGTATCTATCTTAAATCTCATTAGCTGGAATCAAAGAGGCCGGATAGCAGTTCGTACTGGACGTGGTACGACAGCTGCTCCCGTGACGTCATCTCTGTCATCAGAAGACAGCCAACACGCAACCATCGATGCGGCGTTCTGCTAGAACGACTGTCGCCAGCCAGTGTTACGCTTATCCGACCTCTTCTGTGATTCCAGTAACTTCTCAACAAAACTATACGGCGCCACTTGCTGCGGCGTCAAGTAGATAGTTTTTTTAATCAGCAATAACAACTACAACAACTCAATGAAACACATGTACCTACTCGAAGAAAAAGAAACTTGAACTATGCTGATGTTTTTGTTTATACAATATGTTTATCCAACGAGCGCGCGTCATCGCATTCCGCGAGCGCCAATCGGGACATTTGCATTAATTCGTTAACGAGAACCGACTGAATCCGAGATTACTCTAAAGATAAATGGCTGCCTAATTTAGACGGCGCTTAGCAGTAACTTGTTTCTAAGCGACGAATCCGGGAGATGGCGCCTTTCATTATGCAAACCGATTACACTATTGCTGAGTATGACGTAATTCGATAGACAGATAGTGCTTTGTTTTTTATTTCGTGTTCTGTGTAAAGTGGCATATTGTCACATATTTGACGTACCCAACGGTTTTGAAGCGAAGAATGTTGTATGAATTAAAAAGTGAATTACAGTGCATTTAATACGTACAATTTTAGTTGACCTTGATATATTGAACTTATAAGCAACTTTACCCTGCAGACTGAAATATTTTCATTAAGTAAATAATTTATCCAGAATTCCAGATGGGTAATATTAGGAGCATCTGGACTTCTGGATGAATTTAGTTGATAATCTGCGAAATTGTCGTAATATACGTGATTTATTTATCGTCAGTCAGGCGCCGCCGCCGATGCGAGGTCACGTCTTGCGGAACGTTTTGTGTCGAATATGCACATTTGACACCACTCAAACGTTGACTAATGTCATTGAATAAAATAAATATGTAAGTAATGTGAATAATAAACGTACAACAGTTTTCTTTTACCGTCAATTAAAATTAAACAGAGGAACATACATAGCCACATAAGTAATAATAATCAATCATAAAGGATACTGTAGAATCCTGTAGATCCCGTATTTAAGCTGTATAAGTCACTACACTGGTTCATCACTACACCAAGACCCTCGTGCAGGCACCGCTCCACTTTCAACCGTCTCCCGCCATTGCCGTCTCCTGTCAACTGTAATTGACAGTTGACATTAGTGACAGCTACGTCATTCATTACTGACGTGCATGACATTTTACTATTTACTAGAATCACAGTAAAATTAGAATTATTTTAAGTAAGTAAATATTAAAAATTATTGTGATATCATTTTCATTTCTTAAATATTCCCCTGCCGTCGGTCGTTATTAACTAAATTAAAATGAACAAAAATGTATATACGGAAGTCATTGACTATGCATGCCTTTTAGTTGTCGCTTATCGACAAGACATTTTTTAGGTAGGTAAGTAGGTACCTATTAGAATTATGAATCCTATTATTTACAAGACTAACAATATTTGCTAAGCTAGAAAGACCAGTGAATCATTCATATCAAGCATTCGGGATAGATGCATGGTAATATTGGTAATATAAAATAAATGCACACGACTACTTAGCAAGCTATACATTCCAGTTTAAACTGACCTCTCATTGTACAGAAATCTTATACAATGCGAGATAACCTTATACTGGAAATGTATAGCTTGATATTATATAGCCGTGTGTTCCTACGGTACAAGAACTTCTTGCTAGAAATAAAAATAAACGAAACAGAAATTAAAAATAAAAACTTTTTACAAAAAAAAGACAACCAACTTCCAAAAAAAAACACTACAAAGTGGTATAGCTTGATATATAGCCGTGTGTACCTACGATACACAAACTTTCTGCTAGAAATAAAAATAAACCAACCAAAAATCAAAAATAATTTTTTTTTACAAAAAAAAAGACAATCTACTTCCAAAAAAAAAAACACTACAAACACTCTTCACTTTGTAGTGTTATTTTTGGAAGTCGGTTGTCTTTTTTGTAAAAAGTTTTTTTTTTTTTTTCACTTTTAGTGGGTCAGTTTGCAATTTAACTAAGTTATAATAGCCTAATGTCAACTGCTCATCACCTTTTTACAAAATATTGCTTTACCCGATGCAGAGGCGTTAATAGTTGAGAAGTTCTCCTGGTAAGAACCAGAAGAACAGATGGTGAATTCACCATATGCATTGTGACGAGCATACATTGCTTAGCAATCATAATTAAAGTGTCTAATCGAATCGCAACAGTGAAATACTTGTTATTAAGTTCCGGTGGCCATCTGTGGTCTTCATCATCAGTTCCACTTCACCAAATGTGCTTTCCGAGTGCAAATGCATGAGTTACTATAAAAAATACTGAAATCGATTTAGGTGTGCCTATAAAATTTGAGGATCGCCCTCGATTTCCATGGGATCCCCTCATCAGATTCTGACTTGGTAACAATGGGACTACCTCGGGAGCATACCCTTTCAAACAAAAAAGTATTTCGAAATTCGGTCCACAATTGACGAACCCATCAGTGAAGATTTATTGTACAGACGCCAGCACATCCAGCTACCCCAATCTGTCAAATTTCTTTTATAGATTTTCAACTTTATCACATAAGCATAAGGTTCACTTTCAATTGGGGAAATTTGACAGATTGGGGTAGCTTGATGTGCTGGCGTCTGTACATTCGCCACAAAGTAAATTCGTCACATTTTTGTACACTCCATACTAGTCCATACATTGAAAGTGTATTTGCCACTTGCATCAAAAATATGTTTAAATTCGTCACAACCACAAGTCTTCATTTTAGGTACGTAGGTAAGTACAGACGCCAGCAAATCAAGCTACTACAATCTGTCAGATTTATTTAATAGATTTTCAACTTTATCTCTACAGCATAAGGTTCAAGGTAGATTGGGAAAAATTGACAGTTTCGGGTAGCTTGACTTGCTGGCGTCTGTACATCATTTTTGCGTAAAATACTGGTAGCAAGCAAATTTATAGGTTTTTAAATAAATAAATAACGTTTTTATTCTACTTATTGTTTGATTTTTCTGCTGTCTGTGCGGAAATAAACAATTTGACGAATTTACGAGTATAATAATCAAAATTAATATACTGTGACGAATTTACTTCATGAAAATAGAACTGTGGCAAATTTACCGCGCCGCGAATCATATTTTAATCAAAATATAACATGACACAGACCTGAAAATTGCAAAAAACTTAAGAAAAGTTGAATTTCGCGGGATACCTTAGCGCTTCCCCCCCTAACGGGACGCTCCCTTGAAATTTCACTCTCAATTCTCGTTCAATTATCGAATCGCCGCCTAAGTTTAACTGCAATAAGTAACCTCACTGTCGTGTAGTTAGTTGTTCCTCTTTTATTTAAGGTCACAAAAAAAAACAATATCTACACGGAAATTATTTAATATCTTTACGGAAGTAAAGGCACATGCTAAGTAATACTAAAGCAAAACAAGAAGTAGGTAGGCAGATAAGATAAGAGATTAATAATGACAGTTTTTTAAAATCGTCACATTTGTTACATTAACATCGCATTAACCCCGCTGCCCGCATAAATATGCTAGTACAATCACCCCCGAAAAATAACTAACACATAACTACATCTGTTTCAAGTTTCAAGCAGAGCATTTGGAAAATAAGTAATTTATCAAAACGTGTAATTTAAAATTTTATATTACTGCTGTAAAAAGTTGTTTTTGAAGTTTGCAAAAATGGCCTCGGTGCATATTATGTTTCACTCTAACTGTACCACGTTTGGTCGCCTCCAAAGTATAATGTGGAACTTTTTAGGGTTCCGTACCTCAATAGGAAAAAACGGAACCCTTATAGGATCAGTGAAGGATCGATCACTCATGCGTCTGTCTGTCTGAGCGTCTGTCACAGCCGATTTGCTCCGAATCTACTAGACCGATTAAGTTGAAATTTGGTACATATTATGAATTTCTGTGACTCAAACACGGACGTGTAACGTAAACAAATAAATTTCACCCAAAACAAATCAATTTGTCACTTTAGCAAATTAAAAAAAAAAGTTTTCCATGTGATATACCAAATGAAAGGGCTTGTAGTGGGGGTTTCAAATATATTTATTATAATTTTGAAATAAATAGTTTTAAAGTTATTTAACAAAATAGATGAACATTTACCATTATCTTATCTCTGAAACTACTTCTGAGCCTAAAATTTGTACAGAAAATGGTTCTTACTTGTAGATTACAGGAAAACCTATAAAAAGTATATGGTGCTAAACTATCATGGTAAATCTCTCAATATCGTGTGTACAAACTTACATTTGCGGTCTTGGGATAAAACATGGTAGATAACATATTCATTGTACGGAACTCTCACCACGCGTGTTCGATTCGCACTTCTCCGGGTTTTTTTGACAAAATCAACACGCAAGTCTAAATTTTATTCTAATCCGGGCCATCGGAGTTGTGAAACAAATGACTTCTGCCAAAATGTCACGGAGATGCAATTTTTCTAACATCAACCAGGTGGTTTTATCCATTATACATCGTATAGTAAATGACAAAAAAAATGTTACCAGGTTACTTTAAAATTGAAATTTTTTTTACTGCTGCCTTCGACGCTCCGTTTAAGATTTTCTTATTTTTAAAACCAATACATTTTAAGTAAATAGCTATTTCAATTATACGAAAGCCAGACGGTATTTAAATTAAACGCAAGCGATTTTAGGTGATGAAGCGAGCCGAGATTTTTAATTTGTTTTTTTTATTTTTTATTATTAACCACAGTCCACTGTTGCAACAGCAAGGGCTACATAAGATAAGAGCGTTTACGACGTACGGCATTTCATACAAACTTTCAAGCCCTTGTTTTTCGAAATGACTGAACAGATTTTAATGAAACTTCATACACATATGCAGGATACAAAGGTCTAAACAGATAGGTAAGAACATTTTTGAAATGTCTTATTTAAAAACCGATAACTGGAAATTTAAAATCGGTCTAATTTGGCTGTAACACTATTTTTTGAAAATGTTCTTTACTAACTTTTAACACCTTTGTATCCTGCTTGCATATGAAGTTTCATTACAATCGGTTCAGTCATTTCGAAAAACAAGGGCTTGAAAGTTTGTATGAAATGCCGTAAGTCGTAAACTCTCTTAACCCACAGAAGTTATTCTAGTAAGGCCTAATGTCCTATAATAAAACCGGCCAAGTGCATGTCGGACCACGCACAATGAAGGGTTCCGTAGTTGGGAATGTTGGGATGAATTTATCCCAAAAACAAACTTAACATTGTAGTTGAAAAATATGCTCTCCCATACATCGATATACGTTACGGTCAATTCTCCAACTGCAAATTTAAGTTGGTCGACTATTACTCGTTAACTTGTGAAGCCTACTTAGCTGTGATAGTTTTCCTTTTAATTTCGTTATATATACTATTGCCATGAATTTTTTCACATATCCAAAACCAACCATTTAGCTGGCAGGGGGGGGGGGGACACTTGACTCTAACAATAACTAGCACTTTAAAGCTTAATATTACGCAAACGGATCCCTTAATTGAAAAATGGTTTAGGCAAACCCACAATATTTTTGAACGGCATATCCAACGATACCCCACACTATGGAATTACCCTAAAAAAAATGTATTTCATAATTTTTTTTTACCATTTTTTCGGCATGATTAATATGTATACCCATGCCAAATTACAGCTTTCTAGGACTAAACGTCTCTGAGCTAAGCTTGGGACAGGCGGACGGACGGACGGACAGACAGACAGACAGACGGACATGGCGAAACTACAAGGGTTCCTTGTTTACTACGGAACCCTAAAAACAACTGCACTGAAATTAATGATCTATGAAAACGCATACAAATTCAACTAGTATAAAATAATTATGTTAGGATTCCTACGCTCGCCTCTTAGCCGTAGCAACCTTCTTAGAAAAAAATTTTAAAAATTACCTAATTCGATTATTAGTTAATTAAGTATGCACAGGTAACATTTTATTAAATAATGGTATTATGTCTTTTCGCCAATTATATGTATTTAAATTCGTTATTCTTTATTTAAAATCCATTGCAGCTACTAGCGGGGGGTTCAATTACAGATACTAAAAAAGTTCCAATACTACTTTTTATAGGCACGTGGCTACCAGGTGCGATCCACAGACACAAAATGTTGAGTCTACATTGAACAAAACAATGGGTATTTTGACTCCAGCGGACACTACAGCACAGTTGCAATGTTTGAACAGTTGGTAACAATGGTCCCACTATTTTTCAATACGAGGGGAGTTTGCCGGCGTTATAACATAATAATGCTGTAATACGGACGTTTGGTATCAGAAAAAAAAAAATGGTTTCAGTTGGAACGGCTGTTTCGTTTTACATCCCTATTAAAATAAGTTCCTACAATTTTAATTTGTATCAAGTAAGTAATGTACTTAAGTATTTTTGTCTGTTAATACCTACGAAGTCGGTGGCTTTGCCAGTAGGTACCTACCTATTGCAGGCACTTAGCTAATGTTCAAAATGCAAGCATGACTTGCAGTGAAAGAGGAGTGTATATCAATTTCAGGGAAAATCAGGCTACGTTTGTCATTTATGATTGGTTAGCGTTTTATCTACTTACAAACCAAAATAATATGTCAACAAAAGTCATTATAACGTAGGTACTTACCTACTTCATAATTGCATTTGTGACAAACAGTAATAATATACTATTACGCTGAGTAGGATACGAGTAAATCGAAAGACGTATTTCAGATGTTCGGATCGATCGCACGAAATTTCTTAGAAGCGCAACCCCCCGTGTGAATATGTAATCGAATCGCGTACGGCGCTATGTCAACAGTAATGTGATTTATAGTTATTATTAGGTAATGTGTCTGCAATTCTGCATACACGTAAATAAGCAATTTTACTTTAAAAAAAAAGTAACAATAAAATACACCCTGTACATCCTTTTATTAGTGATGTGATGGGGGATTTATGGTTTAGAATTAATTCAAATAATCGACTAAACAACTAGTAACTACTTAAACAGATTATTTTTCCGGAGAATGTTACGGTTTATTTTCCGAGGACTTTGAAAGAGATATATTCCTTTCATGCTGTGTTTACCAAGGTTTTGAATGCGCATCTAATGATAATGATTGTACCAAAGTACTTCGTTTAACCCCTCTGCTATAAAATTTACGGTATCCGCGGGAATAACGCCACCTGAGAGGCTGAGACTGTTGATATTTCAGTCAGTTAACGAAGTTAGGACCGATTGAAAATGTATATAATATAATATATTGTATAATGTATTGTAATTAGCTACTCATGGTTAAAGAAGCGGTATTTAATAGTACTTCATAGGTAACGGCGACTGAATGGCGCCAAGCGCCGCCGTCGTCGTGGCGCGTCGCATACGTGACTAATGTAACGATCCCGCCGGGATTGCGGGATTCGATTCCGGGACTAAAACATCTCCCTAGTTTGATTGAAATTCAGAAACTACTTATTGAACATTCAGCTTTTGTTATTATTTTAATGTTAGTAGAGCATTCTACTATATTTTTCACCATCTCCATCTAAAAATGGGATACTAACAATACAGCAAAGACAATTACGTAAACCTATGTCATTGACAGCTCAAAATTACATCTCGTCTAAAAATATTGAGTAATTTATTAAAAATAAATAGTTTAGAAATCTAATGGATTAATCATAGCACAGTATTGCACAGGCGTGCCCACGACGGCGCCATTCGTAATGTTTGTTCGGTGAAAGTCGTAACATCACGACTTCTCATACATTAAGCTCAGAACACCGTGCGAATGTGCTAGTGCGGACACGACAAATTAGTCTGATTTTTTTATTAAGTGACCGCTCATCAATTTCTCATTTCGTCCGGTATAGTCACGTAAACGAAATCCCTGTGATTACTACGCCGACAAATGTAGGCACATCACTATTTTGTGGTCTGATTTTATCGTAATGAGTGCATTACGCTTTAAAATATTTTTTGTCACTGTAAATTATGTTACAGTGTACTTACATGTACACTTGAAATAATTAAGATCTCTGAAGACGATCACGTAAATCTTTATTCTAGCCAGGCTAACAAAACGTTCACCTAATGTTGCATACAAATGTAATAAAAAAGTCTAGCCGTATTTGAAAAACAAGCTCTTCTTCTCCGGCGCGTTCGGTTTCTGTGAAATTTGGCGCCAGATCGGTATCTAAACGCATGGTGGAGGTTTATCTGATGAGATCGACACCCATTCAAAGCCAAGAGGTCCTGAGCGCGGCGCGGGCGCTTTGAGGGCGCTACAACTCTTTGTTTTAACACCGCGCTGTGAAGGGACGTAATGAGCTGCTCAGGCCCTTACGGCCCAAAACCTTATTTTATTGTTCAACCTCAATGATATATTATCGGCGTCCCGAAAATTTACATGCGAGCCATTAATCACAATGAATTTGATTTTTTATCGTTTGTTCAAGTATTTCTCTGAACATGGGTTACGTATTAAACTTACATCCGGCTAAAGAAATAGAAATGAAAATGTTTATAGACGTTAACAAAGCTTAATCTGCGAACAACAAATTTTCAACAAAAATTGTTTCCAATCACGAAAATTTTAAATTCTCGTAAATGTTCGTCGGCCCACCTAAATATCCATGTTTCATTAGAGAGACACAAAGAAATTCTCTATAACAATTAAAACCTCGATCAAACGTAGGCGGTGCTGTCATTCCATCAAATCTTTTTTATCTGTATAAAAACACCTGTAGTGTGAGAAGCTTCGTGAGCGCGACTTAGTCGAGTTACAACGTTAGTTTACAATCGATTAGAATTGTAGCATCTGTAATGCGTAACGATAGAGTTTAGATTGGCGTGATTTTCTTGAATTGAACGGTAAAATATTTTGTTAAGTTGAAACGCCTCTCTGGCGCCGCGGCCACCCGATTATGAGCAATAAACTAATTCCGGTAGCGCGACCATTAAGAATGTACGATTATACGTATTAGTAAGTATTCGCTTCACTAGCGCCTCGGCATGTAGGGGTTACGGATGTCATTACTATTGTATTTCCTAAAAAGGTGGACCTGTGACGTGACACGCATTTGACAGATTTGATTGGCGCCAAATGAATGATACATTCAACTTCAGATATTTTTTTTTAAATAGTCGAGGAGCTAATTTAGTAGGTATTTCCTTATTTTATAGCTATAATAAATTGTCTTAATACGATTTACACGGTTTGATAATCTTATTTAATTTTGTCAGCTTTTTACAAGTCAACGTTTTAAAAGTCCGTTTTTTGTGATTTTGTTTTTTTTTAGTTTAATTAAACTCGCTAAGTAAGAAATAATTTCTTACTTTAATAGGGTATCAATGTTACTCTTAGGGCTTTTTAGTTAGGTAGTTATTTGACGGACTACATTTTTTATCAGTCACTTAAACAATATTAGTTTTAGTTTATGCGAAACCCGAAACACGTGTCTAGTATTTTTATGTAAAACTGTATCATGAAAAATGACAAAGTTATAAGCTTATAAGGTTGATAAGTTACTGGGTTGTCCGTACAAAAACATGCAAACGGCGCCCCCGCGCCTCCAGGGTCGTCTTGCGCTCATATAATTAAATAGTAGGTACCTAACCGTACGGTACTTAAGTGGTGGTAGCATTTTCCATCACACATAAATATTTTTGGAACAAAATATAACATGGTGTAAAAATGATTAAAATCGATTCAGTTCCTTATTCTGAACAAACTATATTCAGGTTTCGCATAATATACTAAAAATAATGTTGTATACTCGCTCCCCAACTGATTCTATTTTAGACCCGAATCCATTCCTATCCTTAAAATTTAAAGCGTCAGTAAACCAGCAAATAAAAATAATTACCATGACAAAACTTTTTGACCTTTTATTATTATTTATCTAATTTCGCCAGCTTAAACTTATGTAGGTACCTACGTAAAAATATTTGGAAAAACCATGATGAATAAAAAAATGTTAATCGTTTTTATGGATTTATACGAATATTTTAGTTTGGAATGCGGACCATGTAAAATAATATGATAAAATAACAATCGCTCCGCGTCTGCCTATATGGACTCAAACCCGTTTCATGTATGTAGTTAATAAATACATGCATACCAACACAGTGTTCTTAGACACACATGAGATTGTTCTCAGTTGAGTCTATATGTAAAGAAATGAATATTTGTATGTAATGATTACATGTAGGTACACTTGAAGAAATCGTCACATGAAGATGTCCCTCAATTTTTTTTCTACGCACATGAAAATGACCAATTGCGAATACAGCTTGAGCGGAACTGAGAAGGACCTACTTCAAATTGTCATGAGGTCCTCAGCTTTTTAATGAATGAGAGTCTTAAGTCGTAGGCCCGTATTACAGAACGTCACTCAATACTCAAGCATTACTTAAAACTAGATTCAAGCCATTTGATTGGTTTGATATAATACGTAATTTGATTAAGTATTTGATTTGATTATAATACGGGACATAGTCTACATAGAAGAAACAAAGCATGAGCAAACCTCCGTTACAAGAAACGATACTTCTACGGTTCCCATAAAAAAGCTGTTATTTTTATTTTTATATCTCTCTCTTTCAAGATGTATTTTCCAAGACGGCAACATTTATCTTGTAATTTATCCGTGACTTCGGCTCTCATGTGCAGCGGTGTGACTTGATGACGTCACGTGCGCAGGCGCCGGCGCCAAGCGACTGGCTCGACGCACACAACCTTGTCCTATCTATCCACATACGATTTATTAGAAAAAAGTCGATACCCATTTATATCTTTGGTAACGATTAAAAATTCAGTGATTTAATATTTCCAATGAAAATCGATCGCTAACAGAGCAATAAAATTCTATTTCTGGTTAGATTCTGTAATTCTATACTCGTACAAGCACAATATGATGAAATGCACACTATTAAGTAAACATTATAATAATAATTGCTGAATGTGAAAGTGTCCCTACCTTTTTAACCGACTTCCAAAAAGGATAAGGTTATATGTTCGGCTGTTTTTTTTTTTTTTTTATATGGTTGTTCACCGATATCTCCGTCAATTATGGACCAATTTTGAAAATTATTTTTTTGTTTGAAAGGGTATGCTCCCGAGGTGGTCTCATTGCCACCAAATCAGAATCTGATGAGGGTCTCATGGGAATCGAGGGAAACCCTCGAAATTTATAGGCAAAACTTAAACCATTTGGGTATTTTTTATAGTAACTCGTGCATTTGCTCCCGAAAATCACCATTTGGTGACATGGAACTGATGATGGAGACCACGGATGGCCACCGGAACAACATAATAACATTACAAGAATTACAATATTAACGGGTTGCGATTCGATTAGGTACTTTAATATGGTAGTTAAGCAATTTATGCTCGTCACAATGCATATCACTATATGCATTGTGACGAGCATAAATTGCTTAACTGGGCAGTTCTCCTGATTCTTACCAGGAGAACTTACTTAACAATTAAGAGGGCTATCACAATTTTTCTTGAATTTGCGCGTTTTACTCGAGTTTTGATGTGTGATTATGGTTTAGATATAGCCATAAAATAAAAAATAAAATATGCCCAAGCAAGTTTAATTATTTATCTTGGGAGCGCTTTAAATAAATATTTCAATTTATTTACATAAATCAGTAAAAACCTTGTCTCTGCAAAGGATGTTTCATAAAATTTTACTTTTGGGTATCTTTTGATGCTTTTTACATCGAAGATAACGTAATTTAAGAAATTATAAAAATGTCCATGGTACTACAGTATTTTATACTTGGGAGCGCTTTAATCAATTTATTATATTTCATACAGTAATTCACCAAAAATAATTCTGTAAAACAGAGAGTTACTGACCATTTTTCATCCGAAGTTTTATTTTTTATCTACGAATATAAAATCTAAATTCAAACAAAAACTATTTAATAACTAAGTTAACTATGTTATCATGCTCGAAAAAAAATAAAATAGTCTATTTAAAAGTAAAATAACGGCGTAAATCAACGGCGAAATAAGCTATATTTTCGAGAGCGCAAAAGTGATGAAACTATTAACGGGTGCTGAGACTGACACGAATGGTTTATCACAACAAAAACTGTACTTTTATAGTTACACAGACTTATTGTTTCGATTATTTCACGCTTTCTCACAATTAGATAAAAAATTGACGAAAAACGTTTTTTTTGTGATAGCACCCTTAACGCCCCTGCATTGGGAAAAGCAATATTTTGTAAAAGGTGATGAGCAGTTGACTTGAGGCTATTGTAACTTAGATACATTAAAAACTGACCCACTAAAAAGAGAAAAATAAAAAACTTTTTGTAAAAAAAAAAATTACTGACTTCCTGAAAAAACACTACAAAGTGAAAAATAGTTTTTTAGTACTACCTGCTAATTCAACATCGTACATAACTACGCAAAATAAATAGGAAGTATTACCGATTGAGCACCTATGCATTGAGCACCAATGCATTGAGCACCAAAGGTATTCTCAAATGGGAATAACTTTGGTGCTCAATGCATAGGTGCTCAAACGGGAATACTTCGTACTTAAATATAGGTTCCCTAGGAGTTTGGAGCCGTTCAAAATAGTAGGTAGATAGACCAACAATAACTTCTTCATATTCCAAAATAAATATGGACGTTATAATATAAGTAATAGGATAATACGACGGACGTTACAATTTTGGGATTATCAGGTAAGTATGCCTATCTAGAAAACCTCTAAATGTAAACAAGTACCTATCCTTATAACAAGTAGAATATTTATAACCTTTATTAAAATAGAAGGTTTACTACGGACTAAGAAGTATGTCATGTAAGAAGACATGTCATGTTGCGCCGACCCCTAAAATTAATTGGAGAATGATATTGAATAGATAAGTAAACAAAAAAAAAATACGTGCAAGGTCTCTGTAGTCCCATGAAACATTGAGGCTCCTGGAGATTTATATAATAAAACTATAATATTTTGTAATCTGTTTATTGTACCCAAAATAACCCAAAAAGACAGGTTCTCTAAACGTCAACGAATTATAACGATGCTAAATTGAAGAGTACAACTGTGACGTAGCATGACAACTGAAGTGACAGTTATTACGTTTAGTTGGTTACTTGACAGCTCTCTCGTCACGTGGTTTTTTTTACCTTTATTTAACTACCTAAACCAACGGGGAATAGCTACGTCTAAGATTAGTATCTTCATCTTTATTTTTACATCAAAGTTTACGTCTATTTCAAGCTGCGGTATGATTTTTTATTTATAAATCGATATAAACCACAAAGGTGTCAACACATCTCGCTTCATATGCATGCTTGGTGTATGCTGCACATCGTAGCTTTATAACGAGCGTCGGTGCCGTTTGTGCGCCTGTTGGCTTCTTGATGCGCGCGCGCAGTTTCCGCCGCGCTCATAACTTATAGGTTACGTTCTAAAATAACCTTTCAGAATTAACCAATTGCCTTATTTGCTGCGAATTAGGAGGACTAGAATATAATAGAATAGAATACTCTTTATTATACACCCCCCCCCCCCCTCTCTGTATTGACTAGGAGCGTTGTGTTTTACTGCGGACGATTCTTCATTTGAAATCCCCCAACGATCAACTAAAATTATTGCGGTTGAAGTCTATGAGTTCGAAAACTGTGTATGACCTTATAGATACAAGGAAATTTAGTTTTAATAACATTCTATTCTTTCCCAGGTTTAAATTCAACTCTCTGTTTGACAATTTCAATTAAATTCATTTAAGTATCAATCATTGCTAACGGGTTATTTTTATTTCTTTCAGATCGTATATTAGAGCGAGATGCTGGCTTCGTGTCAGGCGGCGACGACGACGACTCGTGCTCGGGGCCGGCGCACTCGGACGACTCGGGCGTCCGGCTCGTGGAGACCGACTCGCGGGTCAAGCGACCCCGCTCGCCCACCCGGTCACAACCACCCAAGAAACGCATTCGGCTCAACTCCACTGAAGACCTAACGAGCCCCGAAAGTGACACATCAGCCAGCCCTTTCAGACCCTGGTCTTTTACCGAGGAACCACAGAGAGAGCCCCTATCTTTAGTCAAGAAAGAGACTAACCCATTGAGGCAAAGGCGAAGGCCGTTAGAGCCCCCGCCGCCACCGCTTCCCCCACCACCCAAACCATCCGGACCACCGAGGGTCCCTCCACACCCTGGAGTCATAGAGCCTTACCAAGACAAAGCGAAGCCTAGGGAACAGAGGAACTACAAGAACATGACGAGAGAGAGGAGAATAGAAGCGAACGCGAGGGAAAGGACAAGAGTTCACACGATAAGCGCCGCCTTTGACACGCTGCGTCAGTCAGTTCCTGCGTACAGCCACAACCAGAAACTGTCCAAGCTATCGGTTCTACGAATAGCATGCGCATACATTGCGGCGCTTTCGGCAGCGATAGACCCCGAAGCTGACCTGTCGACAGCAGTGGATCAAGTGACGAATACAATACACACCGAAGGGAAGTTGAGAAAGAAGAAGGATGATGCGTGAAACGTTTAGGACTGAAGTGATCGAATTAACTTTTTGTTACATCGTAATCGGTTTCTGGATTGTTCACCCAAAGTGGTACGTCCTAATGTGATGGTATTAAAAAAAACTAAATATCTTTTTAATACCTTGTCTTCGGTTTCAATACTGTCAGATGTACAGAAAAGAGGACCAGAATCTTAGAGGATTTATTCTAAAAATCAGAGACCGATTATGGTTACCGCGTTTCAATTTAAACCGTCCCGCGAAGCCTCTGCGCTAAGTTAGTACAAAAACGACAATAATATCGGTAAAGGAAATTAATAACTTTGTATTTTATTGGAATGTTTTTAAAAGACACTGTCTGTCAAATTCCTAAGGGTTAAGAGATAATACGGACTAAGGACGATTGATGAAAGTAAAGACCATTTTTATATTGTAAAAATTTGCCTAATAGCGTAGCTTAAGTCTTAAGATCTAAAAACATTCAATAATGATTATCATGAATCTCAAACTGCCTAGCGCATTATGGTCGTTATCTATACTGAATTTCGACACTGATGGATAAGCATTAGGTAATTCTAGAGAAACTTAATTATTATTTTTAATAAACATCGGATAAACATTAAAATTATCTTCTCATTTCACGGAACTTAAACATCATTCTATCTATCACATATATATCATCTATCTTAACTATCTATCTTGTAGATATCTTCTTCAATTTAATTTAAATACCTACGCAACGATTCTCTAAAGCAGGGATGCACAGACTTATGAGACCATGGGCCACTTGGGCAAATGATGAACTAATGGCGGGCCACCAGCACAAATAAAAACATAAAAATAGCCAAAACTTTAATAAAAAACAAAAAAAAAGTACTAGTTTCAAGCATGGCACTGCATTGTACTTACAATCTTTTTAACATTTGGCTCGAATTTTCTTGTATACACGTGTACTTGTGTACACGCAAAATGGCTTACAAACTTTCATTTGCAAGGCGGTTTAAATTTTTTGTTTTATTATTATTCAATACAGAAAAAGTTTCCGATTACGCATCATGCACCGCACAGCGAGCGCACTTAATGACGCGCGTGATTCTTTATATTATTTGTAAACCTCAGCTTCTTGCTGGCGGGCCACTGGCCAGCCGGGGGGCCGCATGTGGCCCGCGGGCCGCGGTCTGTGCATCCCTGCTCTAAAGTCTTTATTGAAGTCGGATAACGTGGATTCGACTTTTTCTTTATTATCGTTAGAAAATCGGCCCAGTACAAATTTCTATGTTCCTATTTCATCTCCGTTCATCTTTGACAGATCTCGGGTTTTAACGATTCCTATTAATATTTAATTAAATTAAAGAATAAAGACAGGACTGGCATTATGTTGTTTGATTGTCATGTCCCAAATACCCAGTAACTAGGACAAAAACTGTTTAAAAATATTTAACATAAAGACAAGTATTTTGGGAAAACTAAATGCGTTTCATATTAATGTTTACCATTCCTCAGTCCAGTATTAAATTAAGACGAAAAAAAAAATGTAAAATCTATGTATTTATGGCTTTAATACGATATATTTATTACAATCGAGTCAGTAATTTAAGTGAGAACTGTATAATTTTTATTTAGTTTAAGAAAAATGTTGCATTTTGTAAATAGTAGTTTAAAAAAAAATGTAAATATTTAAGTAGTGGTCGTAGCTGATTTGTGTTTGACTTAAAATTTGTCAAAGCATAAGTAGGTACCTACTTTCTGAGGAGTTTTATAGTTTTCTTCAACGGACATGTTTTACCAAATAGTATGAGGAGTAGACAAGTTTTTTTTTTTCCATAATTTGATTTGTCATTGAGTTCAGTTTTTTTTTTTTTTTGTAGAAATGTCTTTTTTTTGTAGGGAAGAAAATGCCTTGATCGTTTGATCATGTATTGTGATACAATAATTATTGTAAATAAACTAATTATAATATAAAAACATCACATTTGTTAAGTCTGACGTGATAATTACCATCCCATAAACAAATGTTTTGAAAGTTACAGACCTTGTTAAATTATCTGGCATTGTTTAAGTACTTACCTTTCATTGTATTTAAAGACACAAATCGCTCTTTTCGATATACCTATTCTGAAAGAAAATGCTCCAAATAATCGAAAAATACTTTCGCGCTGTTTTTTATACATGTTTTGGAATTTGACTGATATGAAAGGTAACAAAAAACATATAATTTAGGTACAGTTTCCGATGGTGCATTAATATTTGAAATATATAAATAGAGGTAACGCAGAAAAATAAAAGAAGTGAAGTACACAATTAAATATTATGTTTCATTTTCCTACCTTAGCATTACCGGCTCGCTGCAGGGATCGCATTCAACAACTATTAATACTCCGTTGGTTTAGGACTAGGTAGTTAAATAAAGGTAAACAAAAAAAAACACGTGACGAGAGAGCTGTCAAGTAACCGACTAAACGTAATACCGTCACTTCAGTTGCTATGCGACGTCACAGCTGTTGTACTCTTCAATTTAGCAACGTTTTATTTCGTTGACGTGAGAACCTGTCATTTTGGGCTCTTTACAATAGACAGATTGCAAAATATCATAGTATTTAACAAAAAAAAATTGCTCAAGCAATTACATCTACGAAAAGTAGGAAGTAGTCTAAGAATAAATGATAAAGTTGTAACTTAAAGTATTAAAAGAGGAAACTATTGTAAAAATAAAAAATAAATTTAATTTGGCTATAAGTGACAACGTATTTTTAAACAAGAAAGTGTCGGATAAAAAAACCCTTTTTATGATTTGTTTTGTTTTTATTTAACTACCTAAACCAATGAAATGTAAGTATAACGAAAGTATAACTGAAGTGGCAGTGGGCTGGCCATGTTTGTCGAAGGACCGATGGCCGAAGGTTCAGCCGTTGCTTGACTACGGCTAACTATGGCTAATTACGGCGAAAGACAAAAAAAACCACAGTCAAAAAGATAAGCCAAAGACAAACATGTGACTTTAACGGCCGAACACAATAACCTATATATCACCAGTTTCGGCCTACTGGAGATATAAAAATATATCTATCGATGGTTTTAACGTCCCAATAATCTAGGAATCATACCGGCCCACGCTATCTACTGATGGGAGCACCCTCCCATCAGTAGAAATCAAATTCGAAACGTTATCCCTAGAGCATATGGTTGAACCATATGCTCTAGGGATAACGTTGAAAATCTATTATAGAAATTTGACAGATTGTAGTAGCTTGATGTGCTGACGTCTGTACATCAAAATCATTAGGTACGCAATTATGGTGTAGGCTACTGTCAGAACAAAAAATGAGTACAGAATGAACCTTCTCAAGACGTAGGTAATAAATACTTTTTGATAGTCTTTCTAGAAAGAAAATTAAAAAAACAGGCCGCTGAGGAAAAAAAGTAAGAAGAAAAAAAAAAGAGCCGTCACGGGACGACTGTCAGATGTGAAACATCGCACTACACGCACATTTACACACTACTACATAATATAGACTGTATGGTGGCCGATCGCCACGCGGCATGCGTCGCGCCGCCAGCAATAGGATTTTTCGTGCGCCTATAGATGTTTCACATCATTAAATGTACCTACGTACAGCCACCCACCCCCACATCAGTGCTAACAATTTTACATCGCCGACGATAGCCGACTTTTAATGATTTTATACTGAAGATCACGTCTAAACGAGTAGTGTTAATGATTTTAAAAATATATATGTTAAATTCGAGCATTTTCTCAATAATTTAATATGTGAATATTTTAGATTATGTTTATATTACATAGTGAAATTAATTTGTAAAATTATGTCTAACGCGGATAAAAAACTGAGAATGGCGCAAAATCTACCAGGCGTATTTTTCTGAAACCTTCACAAATTTAAAGATAATTTAATTATTGATATTTTAGTATACGCGTTTTATTAAAATACCTTTTGTTTTGTGTTTAATAAATTAATAATGCGTCAAATTGGGGACAGCGCTCCTTGATGGGCGAGTCCTATTACTGGCTGAACGTACGACGCGTTGCGTGAGCTCAGTACAGTACACGCAAGCTCAACTCAAGGTCACTGGCATATATCTCCGTATTAAGCCGCAGCTGCTGAATGTGATTTTCGTAGTGATGTTACGGCTACATTGTCGCGATAACGCGAACTACACTTCGCGCGCTCTCTCTGGCACACCGCTCGACGTCTCGCTGTACAACAGAGAGCGCGCAAGTGTAGTTCGCGTTATCGCGACAATGTAGCCGTACCATAACTTTGTGCGAGACGTCGAGTGGTGTGGGAGAGAGAGCGGGCGAGGTGTAGTTTGCGTTATGGCGACAATGTAGCCGCAGCATGTGTTAAGGCTTCTACATACTGGCGCGACGCGACACCGGTAGATCAAAAATTCAAGAAAAATTTTCTACCGGTGTCGCGTCGTGTCGCGCCAGTATGTAGAAGCCTTTACCATTGATGTGCGGATAAAGGCTGGTGCAGACTGGTGCAATATCGCGGGCGCGACAGGCAGCGCGATACCTACTTTCCATGAAGTCTTCAAAGAAATTGTGCTACTGGTGTCGTGTCGCGGGAGCCATAATTGTATCATACCTAACATATCATCACGCCTATATAGGTACCCCGAAGGTATAGGTACACAGAGGTGTTATCTACCTACTAAAAAGGCCATACATAATGAGGGTTGATGTAGGCACGGCTCTACTCCTTATTGACTTTGAAGCACGTGTCTCGTTATCTCCCCCCACCTGGAATGATAATAGTCTTGTTGTGCAACTGACAGATGTTGAAGTACCACCCTAGTCCCTACACCTACTTCCCATTTCACATGCTATTGTTATAAAAAAATATTAATAATGATAATACTTAGCCGGGAACCGCCCGCGCCGCGGAGGTCCTTCTTGAGGGGAGGGTTTGTGGCTAAATAATATCTAACTGCCGCACGGGTCGATCGATCAGGGCCCCAAGTCTGCTATTTTATAAATTCAGTCATTCCAACACGATCCCATTGTCATTTTGCTAAAAGTTCGTAATCTGCTAAATTCATAATGGTCGATCATTGGTCAGTCAATGTTCTCGTAATAGAATTGTGTTACATAGAATGGCATTGTCTTATTGTCATTATTATAAAACACATTAGTAGAAATGTCATTCATTTGTCATTAAGTACGAGATTACCAATATATGCAATTTCTTTCAATGTAGTGTCAGTGGCCGACCATTGGAAAGTCATAATGACGCCACTATAATAGTAGATTACCAAACTTGTCAAAATCAACAATTATGAAATCAATGATCGACCATTCTGACACTATTGTAGTAGCAGACTTGAGGCCCAGGTTAAGCTACGCTTGCCGCGGTTGGTCCGCGGATGGATGACCATCTGTACATACCAAGACTCCTCCGTGCCTCGGAAAGCACGTTGCTCCCGGCGGTCTATTGTAGATCTTTGACAGTTATTACGGGTCGTCAGAAGCCCGAAAGTCTGACAACCAGTCTTACCAAGGGGTATCGTGTTAACCAGTAACTGGGTTTTCGAGGTCAGATAGGCAGCAGCATCCGGTTAGACTGGAAGCCGACCCCAACATAGATGGGAAAGGCTAGATGATGATGAGTCGGGGTCCTTCTTGAATATACTTATCTATGCGTGTGTGTATGGTGTGGGTGTCTTAGTATTCTATTCTATTCTATGTGGGGGTCTCATGGCGAAATAATGTCTGCACGACTGTTCGATCTGCGAGTTTAAAAGGGATGCGCTAAGGTAGCCCGCGAAATTCAAATTTTATTACGTTTTTTGCAATTTGCAGGTCAGTAACAGGTTGTATGTTGATCTAATTATGATTCGCGGCCGTAACAAATATTGATTTACAGAATTATTATCATTAGATTTTGTAATACAACTCTCTTCGTAGAATCGACGAACTTAGAGAGTTGTATTGCCGATTCTAATAATAAATCATACATCCCTCTTATGCTGCTCTTTCTGCGGCCATAGATGAGTGACCGTTAAATTAAAAAAAAGCAAGCCCGGGTCGACGGCGGCGGCGCGTCGTGTTCCACGCGCGCCTCAAAGAGTTGTCAGCACCAACTGACGGGGTCCGATAGGGCCAATGCCTGCCAGGGTTGCGAGTTTGTCCGAAAGGGATATCGTGACCCTGGCACACAGGCAAATGAAGGAATACGGGTGGGTTTTAGTCAGTAAAAGTCTGACACGCCCTCCCGCTCCGCCCAGAGCGGGAGAAGTTATTTGATAATTTCCCACCCAAAAATAAAAAAAGGCCTCCAAAACGCCGGCCCTTCACCACTTCCTTAAAGTGGTTCAGCTGGGAAGAAGTGGCTCAACAAACTCCTCACCTGTAGGTACAGCTATCTGTTCAGTTAGAAGAACTTACATACTTACAATACCTATTATGCAAAGTAAAATATACTTACGAAAGACTAAACATTAAATTAAATTATTTGCCATACTAGCTTCTGCCAGCGACTTCGTCCGCGTGAAAACTCAACCCCCGACCCACCGGAAGATGTTGGTTGATTGTTGAGGGGTCATGGTCAATTTTCATCTATTTTCTTTATTAACTTTAAAGTAATTATTTTAAAATTATAAAAATCATAAAGTAATTAGTTTTTTTAAAATAATTATTTTAATGGCCTGGTTGCTGGGATCTTTCAGCCAAGTATTTATTTAGTTACAAACTTTGTTTAAATAATGATGAAATGAATTATACAGCATGTGCCAGAATTGACGCACAACCTCTTAAGGGGTAATTGTACTCATCAGTATGAACAACTTTTACTATGGCACCAAATCTGAAATTACGAAAAAGAAATTTACTGTTTCATACATTTTTTTAATAAAAGCTCGCAAGTTGCTCATAATGATGAGTACAATGGCCCCTTAAGAGGTTGTGCGTTATTTATGTTACACCTTGTATACAATGCATGATAAATGATATCCCCGCCCGCCCGCTCTCCTTGTTTCAGTAAAGATGCACTTTACTGAGACCTGATGAAATAGCAATTTTGTTTAAAAGAGTCGGCCAATTATTACAGGGATTTTCTTCAATCGACAACCTCTCTTCAGCAAGGGTGATGGGTGATCAATGCTCATGGTTTCTCTGTGTGAGATGAGGCGTTTGTTTGCAGGGAAAGGCCTCTTCGTAGGATATTAATAAGCTGGTAGGTAGGTACTTACATTCGACTACAAAGAGATGTATACATTTGAACGTTACAAAAATACATTATCCTTTATTGTCATTGTTTGTTACAAATACTTGTAGACAATTAAATATGCCAAATTTATGTATACAGCAAGAAGGACACTATAATGTGTACGCTCTGAAACGAATTAACGTATTCGTCTTTGGTTACAATGATAATTATATTTATATCCTTCTTGCTGTATACATAAATTTGGCACTTTGAGTGTTCACATGTAAGTATTTGTGCCTTTAGGGGTATAGATCTCTTTGTAGTCGACTGAACTATACGTGGGTACTTTATTCCCTCTGTTATTGTCGTCATTAGGGCTCAGGCTGTTTTTAGTTGGTACGGTCAGCAGCGAAAATAGAATAAAACTTAGGTTTATTTAATCATATTTAGTGTTTCTTGATTACTTCGTGTAAAAACCAGTCCAGATCCAGTTGGGTTGGGCGGCATTTGGGAAACTGCGTCAAGTCTTCTCGTCGCCTATCCCGCAATGTTTGAAGACTAAGGTCTTTAACCAGTGCGTCCTGCCCGTCATGACATACGGTGCCGAAACGTGGACACTGACAGTCGGGCTGGTCCACAAATTCAAGGTCGCCCAGCGCGCTATGGAGCGGGCTATGCTTGGAGTCTCTTTGAAGGATAAAATCAGGAATGAAATTATCCGGAAAAGAACCGGAGTTACCGACATAGCTTGCAGAGTAAGCAAACTGAAGTGGCAGTGGGCTGGCCATGTTTGTCGAAGGACCGATGGCCGATGGAGCAGACGAGTCCTGGAGTGGAGACCGCGTATCGGCAAGCGTAGTGTGGGACGCCCCCCAGCTAGATGGACTGACGACCTTAAGAAGATGGCTGGTGACCAGACTGGATGCGGAAGGCGGAGGACAGGGTGTTGTGGCGCAGCCTGGGAGAGGCCTATGTCCAGCAGTGGACTGCGATAGCCTGAGTTGATTGATTGATTGATAGTGTAAAAACAACGGAGACTCGTTATGAATAGGCAATACAAATTCTAAAACAACCAACTTATTACAATAATATGAAATGCTGAAAAGCAGTGTACCTAAAGGCTTCTACATACCAGCGCGACTTGTCGCGTGACGCGACACGGCAAAAAGGACCGAGCGGTGCCTTTGTGTCGCGTCGCGTCGCGCGACAAGTCGCCCCGGTATGTAGAAGCTTTAACACTGCAAATTATGTCTGGCCAATTTAGGAAATTAATTTTAGTGTTATTGACTTTTGTTGCTGACCGTACCCGCTACTTCCCATACTTAGGTGCGTCTAATGCCCGTTTTCATTAACACTAGACGACACCTACATGAATGCCTAAATAAAAGTGGGCTGTTGGATTTTCAACTTTCGGCGCGTTTGAAATCAAACAGCGCGCGAATCCACAACGAACTGTCTCATTTACCCGCATCCCGCACATATCATGACGATTTCCACTTAAGCCATGGCCTTTAATTTTTCGGGAATCGAGGTCTTTATTATTTTTACATAGAAGCTACATATAATAAAGTCGAAAGCTATGTGAATTTACATTAATTTTGTGACGTCTACTGCCATCTCGTGGCGAATAACTGCACTACTTACTGAGATTTATGTCAGTACTACCGCTATTACCTCCTAGATGGCGCTAAATCCAAGGTTAGCTCACTATTGAGCTCACTGGCAGATTTTCCTGCCAGGGTTACGAGTCTGTCCGAAAGGGATATCGTGGCCCTGGCACAGGCATTTGAAGGAACACAGTCGGCCTTATTACAAAACAAGGTTTATATTTTGACATGGCTTAAACCATGGAGCCAGTTTTTGTAATAAGAACGTAACAGTGATTGAAATACCGTTCTTTATACAAAACTGAAAACTTAGTTCGGTACTAAGTTGACAGTTTTGTGTTTAGGAACTTTACCATAGTCGGAATAAAGTTCGAAATTCAATAATGGCTCCATGTTTTAAACCTGGGTCTGAAGATAAACCTTGTTTTGTAATAAGGGGGAGTGGGTTTTAGTCAGTAAAAGTCTGACACTCCCTCCCGCTCCGCCCAGAGCGGGAGGGAGTGTCAGACTTTTACTGACTAATTACATTAAAAACAGAAGTTATTTGATAATTTCCCACGCAAAAAAAAAAAAAAAAAAGACTGATATTTTGTTCTTGCTTCTAGTTCGCTCGTCAACGTAAATAATAAATGTTGTTGAATTGTCAACACGAAAGGCATCGCAATTGTTATGCTACGGCTACGTTGTCGCGTTGACGCAAATTACACTTCACGCGCTCTCTCTCGCACATTGCTCGACGTCTCGCTGTACAACAGAGAGCGTGCGAAATGTAGTTCGCGTTATCGCGACAATGTAGCCGTAGCAATAGTACCTATCCTTTTCACAATATTGTCAAACTTTTAACTACCTAGGTAGGTACTATTTGTTGAATACGAGGCTTTCAGCAACTTTGTTTAAGTGTGTATATTTTTATGTATATTTTGTAATGTGCGTCTTGTTTGTGCAGCTCTTTTCATAAATAGGTACCTAGTTAATTAAATTACTCTGACAAGTCATCTTTTTCATCAACAAAGAAAAAAGAAAAGTAGTCATAAATGGAATCCTGGCGAACTACACAATAAAAAAAAAATAAGTGAAAAGGGTATTTTAAACTTGGAACAACTTCATTCTTTTCACTTGACAATTTAGTATTTTAGCGGGAAACCTCAATTTGTTGCTTTTTTCTTGACAATGAAAGCGGGAAACCTCAATTTGTTGCTTTTTTCTTGACAAATAAAATGAAGAAAGTTTTTTATCAGACAATTATAATTCTTTAACTTAACACTAGAGAACTAAGCAGTCCATTTGAGGCACCTCGTGTCTAAGTGTGTTCCTAAGCAGCGGACGCAGCAGTAACGTGCTCCACAAGGTATGCAAGTGTAGTTCGATGGAAAACCACATACAGCACAGAAATGTCGATCAGGGAATCTGAAAACACGCAAAAATAATATTAATTTGATATAATGTAATCCAAACGCACGTCTTAGTTGTTTGAAACAGTATAGACAGTAATTAATATTAGTGCCTAGTAAATGAGGAATATGATTGTAATTCTTGATTTTTTATGATTATCTTTTGTTTTACTTTTTATTACCTATAGCTTAAAATAATATTTAGGCTGGACCTTTGTAACAAGGAACAAAACTGTGTCTAAAATAAGTTCACTTAACAGACAGTAATTTAGGTACCTATCTATTTTCTAATATAGTCAAAAGGATTATTTTATCAACCGACTTCCAAAAAGGAGGAGGTTATGACATTTACATAGCCCGGAAGGTACGGCGTGATTCGCCCGTGGAGATGGCGATAAAGACGATCGACCCTCTGACCAATATTTATGAAATTGATTGTTTAGTACTTACTTAGAAGGTGGGACTTGCGCAGACAGGTAGTTAGGCGGGTCAGGTCTAAAACTCGCATCTTCCTCAACTAACTGCGCGAATGTCTTCCGAAACCGCATCTTATAATACTCTGCACTCTTGGTCTTTTTCTTTCTTGTTGGCTTTTCATTGGAATCTGCGAATTTCGGCACCTTCTTCGACATAACCAGGTCAGCATGTGGGTCTTCATGGAAATTGTCTTGCTCGAGTGCCTCAACTGCTTTTCTAGCTCTACGTTTCCTTGCAGCATCATCGAGAACTTTTCTCCTCTCGGTGTCTCTGTTACCTCTTAAACCCGAAGCCATTTTTATATGCCTTTGTCATGTACTGGTATACTAAGTTGGTCCATCAAATCATCCACACGAGCTTGTAATGTCTCCACTATATCTGCAGATATAAACAGATGTGTCTCGTCCAGGTCTTGAAGAATAAACTTCCTGCCAAGAGCTAACGTCTCATCGAGGTGGAGAAGGAATTGTTTCATAGCCGGGTCACTGTAAGCAAAATGTCAAAGAAACGAGGTTTGAGTGCTGAAGAAAAGAAAATAAGGATGTTGGAGATATTCCATAATAGTAAAGATTTCTTTCAGTTGAAGGTGAATATGTCATTTCCTTACATTATTTGTGTAAGTAGGTAGTCATTGTTGCAGTGCATGAGTGTGCATTAAACATTGTAATTTGAACCTTAAATCAATGTGCATAAAGTCACATGATGAGTACTTGTAATTTTCTATGGCTATTGTAGTGCATGTCTTAGCATAATTATAAATCTATCTTGACTTTACTTTTATATTATTATGATGGAAACTAATCAAATATACTTGATTGCAATAAATTAAAATTAAAATCTAAGGTTAAGGAATGGCTACTTGAACAGGACTATGCACAAACTCAATCACTACTCAAATACATTGCCTAATATTGCATTATTTTGCACATAAATTTATTCACGTATAACACCTCACAATCACTACTCTCATACAAAAACTCACCACGCATACATTATAAATACATCCCCACACACATTCACTCATTCATATTACATAGGTATTTAATTGTTAATTTATAAAAAAAAATTGTTTGTCTTAGAATATAATATGTTTAAAAGTTAAAAGTAGACTGTTAACACTTACAATAGGTTGGCACAGTCTGCAGTTGTATAATTCCTATTTTTAAGTAACCTCACAGCTGAACACTGTCTCTTAAGATACAGGTTATCCTAGTTTAAGAAGCAGGGCTCACAATATCTGTATACAGACTTCTGCAGCGTAGCTAGCATCTTGTTAATCAGTGTATACTAATGTATGTTTCTTTGTGACAACAAAATATTAATCATGAACATACTAAAAACAGGAATTAGAGAAGATAGCACCAAAAGAGAAGGGTATAACAATGCAATCAGTCAAAGAGGTTGTCCAAAACCTAGTGGATGATCATCTTGTGGACTCTGAGAAAATTGGAACTTCTATATATTTCTGGTCATTTCCTAGGTAAGTAAACAATAGTTTTATACCATAACCTGTATTCTGCAATATAGGGATACTACCCAGTATAGTGATAGTCTTATGATAATAATAACATAAATTCATGCCTGTTCTTTGCAAGTTAAGCAGAGATGTACTTATAGTTCACCCACATTTGGCCAGTTATCTTTTTATGTCCCATGTAACAGGGGGCGAAACTATTGCCTAGGCTGATGCTGAGAATTTCTTGATGGAAAAACTTCAAACTGGGAATCTGACAGGACCTCATGCTAATACAAATAATGATGATGATACATTTAATTTAATTTTTAATTGGTAATAAATATTAAACACTTCTGGTATATTATTTTGGTTTCCAAGGATACAGGCTTGCCTAGTTTGGGGCCAAGTTAAAACCTTTGTAATCTTTTAAGCAATAAAGTTTATTTTTATTTTTTATTATGTATTTATTACAGCAAAGCAAAGAATGCAACGAAAAGAAAACTGCGGGAGTTACAAACTGAAGTAGAGGATTGCTCCAAGAAATTAAAAAAGACTGAAGATTTAATTGCAACTGAATCTGTATGTACTTAATGACTTCAGTGAAAATACTATACAACTAGAATCACTGAGTAGTTTTTCTTTAATTGTCAAATAACATTCATTCAATATAATACAATTATACAACATTAATATTTGTATAATTGTACTGCTTCAATAAACTGTAATTTAAAATAGTTTAAAAAATAATGTATATTATTATGTATTTGACTTGTATAAGTTATAAACTATATTTTATACCAACAGATTGGAAGAGAAAATTGTGAGGAAAGAACTCAAGTGTTGTCAATGTTAGAAAGTTTTGAGAAACAAGAAGAAAAACTTAAGAAGGATATGCAAAGATACAGGGACTCTGACCCGGAATACATAGCTCAATTGAAGACAGAGACTCAGGTACCTATTCATCTTTAATTTTTTTAAGAGTTGCATGTTAAAGCAATCCATTCTTCCTTGTTTTAAAAACTCTTAGTAGTAGTAGTGAAGGAGCTTACCTCAGGAAGTACTAGAACCTTAAATTTATTTTTGCTGCATTTCTGCGTTACTGTGCCACATAAATGAGACTACAATTTTAGCTTTGTCTCTGGTTTGGCAAAAATAAGTAAAAAAAGGTGTGCTGTCTTATTGTTTGCCATTAATTATACAAAATAAAGGACAATTTAAATAAATTTACACTAATCTGTGTTGCTTTTGTTCCCTACATTCCTATCTAAACTTTTTATTTATGTTTATTCATTTTGTTTCTTGAAAAAAGAATTTAAGGTGAATCCGCAGGTGTAGTTCGTGAAATTCAAATTTTGTTAAATTTTTTGCAATTTTCAGATCAGTATCGGGTTGTACTTATCTTGATCAAAATATATTATGATTCGTGATTATAACAGATTCTAAGTTAGATTTGTTAGTTGGGTGTGTGTGTGTACAAATCTAACTTAGAGAGATGTAATAATGGTTATGATTCTGTAATACATAGGTATCTGTTTTTATCGCAAATCATATTTTGATCAAGATACAACCTGACACTGATCTGCAAGCAAAAAATGTAAGAAAATTTGGTTTTCGCGGACTACAGCTGGTGATCCATCTTAAATGAAAATTCTTTTAAAAATCTGTATAATTATATTTTCAATAGCGAAGTAAGACTTTTGTTTATGTCTAGACTTACACAGACAGTGTTGCGGTGTTTGTTTTACTGGTATTGTGCTTATTCCTGTAAAATGGTTATTTACAACAACTTGATTTAAACTGAACTTCAAAAAACAATATTTCAGGATTTAAAAGGAGCAGTAAACAGATGGACAGAAAACATTTATATATTGAAGTCTTATATAAAAAATACCTTTCAAACAGAAAACGAGGTGATAGACCAAAGTTTCAACATTCCAGCAGACTTGGATTATGTAGAAACATAAAGGAGTACTGCCTAATTATAAGACCATAACCTCTTTTAACATTCTAGAAGGTTTCGTTTCATGACAAAGCGCTTGGCACGGAGTTATGTTTGCAATAATAAATTTAACGAATACAATGAAATATTTGATTTGTTTACACACCACTCGACGAGAACACCTTTCATAACATTCACCATGGTTCATTTTAATCAAACTTGATAGAAGCTCAGACGTTTGGTTTCAATATCCTTCGATGAGAGTTACCGGCTGAATTTTAAAGCAATAATTCAATTCAATTTTGAATCAACGTAACTATTCAGTCGCAAAACAAGCACGCGAGGTACGAAATAACAGAAACTGCAGAAAGAAACAGAAATGATTGAAATCACAGATTGATATTTTGACATGGCATTGACACTTGACAGAATCACAGACAGCCTCTGCAGTATTGCCACAGCAAAATATCACGGCTGTTGCCAGCAACAAAGCTATTGCGGTGTGATGATAATTATATCAATCGAGTAATTTTTGGCAAAGACAATAGAAAAGGGATACGTGTCATTCTGTGGGTTTCATAAAATATTTTATGTGGAATCAAGATTTATGTTCAATTTAGAATAGCGCACTGTTTCGATGCTTTTGATAGTCTTTTTATTCGTTTTTGAAAACAAAAACAAAGTTTTTGCTGGTAACTTCTTCGAAAGGATCATTTTCTATATATAGATTTTGATACAATAGCTATCCATAACCAGCGGCAGCCAGGGTCTTACTAACTTTTCTTTTTGAATTGTGAAGACGTGAAGTTGTGATTGTTTGCTATTGACGGGGCCGCACAAAATTTGCAATACCTAAATAAAATAAGTTTTTTTACTGTTTGAGGACTAAAGGTCAGTATAAAGTCTTTGAGCAATTTCTATTTAGGCATTTATTTGTGTAAAAGATGAGAAAACAAGCTCGATACGAAAAAAAAATCACCCAGTACCTAGGATAAAAATAAGGTAAGTGTTCAGCAGATGGGCCCTGGGTCCCTGTGCTACTTAGGTCCGTATTACAGAATGAAACTCAAGCATTCATCACTGTTTATCTAGTCAATTTTAAGTTTAGAACGTTATTCAAGCATAGATTCATTGATCATAGTTCAGCTGTTTTGGCTTTATTTTAGATCTTTAGCCAGTTCGTGAAGCGAACCCAAGCAGTGATTTGATCTGTAATTTAATTACACAAGTGTGGTCGACACGTCATGTAAATGTTTGTTATTTTCATGTATCGCTACGTAAACGCGTGTATGTAAACACGATATCGAGTTTTTTTTAATAAGATGGTTGTGGAATTGAAGCATTACCTACTATCAAAATGAATACTATAATTATTACAATCTTAACTATCGATGATTCAAATAGAAGGTTGAACTTAAGCGTTCCTCTCAGATATTTTGTACTTATTGCGTTCTGAAAGATTAGGCAGCCGACGCATTGCATTGTGTAGCAATGTAGCAGTTGTAATTACGTTTATTTTAAGTTTTATATACTTACCTATAAAAAATTTAAAACGTTTCTTTTTTCATTTCAATTTTTTTTTTATAAAAAATAATTTACTTTTATATTTTACAATAACCAGCATTAATTGAGTAATAATAATGAAAAAAAATACAGCGCTACAGGGTTATTTTGGCGCGTGGTTAAAAATAGAACAGACGCCGCCATTAGGTACTGTAAAAAAATTACAAATGTTTCGCAACTACGCCCCCCGTCCAATGTCATTAAAAATAATTTGCGCCAAATAATTCGGGAGTGTCATAGTAAAGCTGATTTCTTAAACAATTGGGTTCCTATGGTACATTTTAATATTTCTAATCCTGTAAAGATCAGAATAAAGTTGGCAAATTAAATAAATCGGAAAAGAAAACAGGCTGATTCATAAGCAATACACGTCACTGCTTGAGGCTCGGTTTGAGCCTCGATTCAGCTGAGTATAGATTAATTAGGTAGGTACCGTTCCGGAGCGATGCGCAAGTACCTACTGTACCTCAACAGTGATCGACCGATTGACGATCAAACTGGGGGCCTAAAGGCTTCTACATACCGGGGCGACTTGTCGCGCGACGCGACGCGACACAAAGGCACCGCTCGTCCCTCGACACGCGGGGCCTTTGTGCCGTGTCGCGTCGCGCGACAAGTCACGCTAGTATGTAGAAGCCTTTAAATGGACGCTTTAGCAGAATCATATTATGATCTGCGTACAATTCATACATCCCGCAATTCATATGTTTGATAGCTGATATTTGACATTAGACTTCAGTATAGCACTTAATAATTTGTGGACCATTTTACAAAACTCCATACAAACTGTCTAACAGATGAATTGCGGGATATGAATTGCACGCAGTTTCATATTATGATTCTGCCAAAGCGTCCATTTTAGGCCCCCTGGACTTGAGGAACGTTCTGTAATAGGTACAGACATAATAATAATATTTTTTTTTATTCAGTATTACAATTGGTAAAATCTTAATATAAAATCTAATAATTACAAAGGTATAAAATGTTGGATGCCTGTACTAGGATAAACCTGTATCACAGGCGGCACATATGGATCAACAAGCATTTTAACGATAACGCTATTAACCTTGCACGTTGAAGATGGCCCGCCAAGGTCATCTGTGCAATTTTATAAACTAGTAGCTACTGCCCGCAGTTTCGGCCTCGTGGTTTTTTCTAAAATAAAAGTAAGCCAAAGTTCCTCCATAATTAGTTATAACATCAGCTATCTGCCAGTGAATGTCTCGTCAAAAGCGGTCCAGCTGTTTCGGATATTAGCCGTAACAAATAGACATTTTTTTTTAAATTGTTGGTTTGTTATAAAGTACCGTTATAATTTCATATGTAGAAAAAGTATGTAAAAAGCTGTTATTTTGCCATTACAAACAGACAGTTATTTTGCCATTACAAACAGACAGTTATTTTGCCATTACAAACAGACAGTTATTTTGCCATTACAAACAGACAGTTATTTTGCCATTACAAACAGACAGTTATTTTGCCATTACAAACAGACAGTTATTTTGCCATTACAAACAGACAGTTATTTTATAGACTATTTATTGAAATAAACATCTAGCTATACGACTCCGAAAAACAGTTAAGAAAAAACTAGAAATCATATTTTTTTATTTTTTTTTAAAACGTTGCCCTACACTAGGAATTTCTCCTGTATTGTGGGTGCGTTTACAAACATTTAAATTCACATACACAAACAGCCAGACCTGAAACAACTACTCGTAGGTCATACAAATATTTGTTCCGTGCGGGAATCGAACCTGCGACACGCAGCGCAGCAGTCAATCGCTTAACTAACTGCGCCAACCGTGCCGTCACGGACGAAAGTTCTCCAAGAGTTCAATTTAAAATTCAAAAGTTTATTGCTCGTACCAAACTTTTATTGCCGTTGTTTACAGTTTTGAACGGATATTCCACAATCTAGTAGGTACACACGGCTACACTTCAAGCTATACATTTCCAGTTTACGCTGATCTCGCACTGTACGGAAATCATATACAATGCGAGACCAGCTTATACTGGAAATGTATGAAATGAAATGAAATGAAATCGTTTATTCTGTAAATAGGATATTAAAATCACTTTTACACGTCATATAAAAAAAAAAAAAGCTAGATGTAGCCGACATTTCCTATCTGACTACCCCTGAGAAGAAATGGCGAAACATACTCAGGGGTCAAAGTCTCTTTTAAAGTCCAGACATAATCTTGGTCAGATTATGTGAGGACCATGTAGATCCGTGTCTGAAATGGTCTTTTGAGGAAAGAACCACGCAAATTTGAGCGGACCTGTCCAATCAGTGTAAGCATTTGTCAGTAATCGTGCAGCTCAACTCAAAACTTAAGGAGCTCAACGACTCGACGAACAGTACCAAAAAAAGGACATTTGGGTAGGCCGCATAAAGCGATCAAAATGTCAGACCATCATTAAAACTTAACTGAGAAAAGAAAGGAAAACATTTAAAGAAAAAAAAAAAAATGACCCACATAGTGCTCACATTCACAATAAATTAAAGCAGTAAATATAATACTTTTCAAAGTAAACATTCATGTAAAATTGTATACAATATTCTGCAATGTCAATATGTATATAAAATCATGCATAATAATTAAAATGTCAAGTTTTATCACAAGGCTAGCAGAGCGAGCAGCTCAATCCCAAGCTTTTTTGTCCTCTAAATAATCAGAAATCTTATAGTACCCTTTTTTTACAAAGTTTAGTTTTAATACAGATTTTAAATCGTTTAATGGGTAAGTTCCGAATGTCAGTAGGAAGTTGGTTGTAAAAGCGTATACATTGACCCATGAACGAGTTGCCTACTCTGTGGAGGCGAGTGCGATGTACAGCAAGATTGTGTTTATTCCTGGTACTATGAATATCGGACATTTTCTTAAAATTTGATTTATTTTTGTGTACATATAATAGATTTTCAAGTATATATTGAGAGGCTACAGTCAGAATATCTATTTCTTCGAATATTTCACGAAGTGAATCTCTTGGACCTAGATTGTAAATGGCTCGAACAGCCCTTTTCTGTAAAATAAAGATATTATTAATGTCCGCACATGTTCCCCAGAGAAGGATCCCATACGACATAAGACTATGAAAATAACTAAAATAAACAATTCTGGCAGTATCTACATCAGTAATCTGTCTAATTTTTTTAACAGCATAGGCGGCCGAACTAAGCCTTCCTGACAATTTTTCTACGTGTGGGCCCCATTGTAATTTACCGTCAATAGTTATTCCAAGAAAAACTGTCGACTCAACAGGGTCCAACTCTATTCCATTAAGTTGAACATTAGTAGTTAGCTGCCTGACATTTGGCATTGAAAATTTAATGAGTTTAGTCTTTTTCTCGTTCAGGAGAAGATTATTTACATTAAACCAATGGACAACTTTAGAGAGTGCATCGTTAACATGTTCAAAATTGACTAGCTGACGTTTGATTTTAAAAATGAGTGAAGTGTCATCTGCGAATAATACAATCTTGTGATTATCCCTTATGTGAAAAGGTAAGTCATTTATATAAATTAGAAACAAGAATGGACCTAGAATTGAACCCTGTGGAACGCCCATAGTGACCGCAGATCCTGCAGATCTCTTGCCATTAACATCAACCCTCTGAATTCTGTTGTTCAGATAAGAAGTCCGAAGGTCGAGAGCACTGTCCCTCAAACCATAATGGTGCAGTTTTCTGATGAGTGTATCATGATGAACGCAATCGAAGGCCTTAGACAAGTCGCAGAAAATGCCAAGAGCATCCCGCGACTCCTCCCAGGCCTCGAATATGCTCTTCAGTAATTCCACGCCCGCGTCTGTAGTTGAACGACCCTTAGTAAAACCAAACTGTTTCAGATGTAGTAGATTATGTTTATTAAAATGTCCTAACATTTGTTTCAAAATTAATTTTTCAAAGATTTTGCTCAATGTAGGTAATATCGAAATAGGCCGAAAATTCGTAGGATCAGTTGTGCTGCCAGATTTGAACAGAGGAATCACTTTGCTAAGTTTCATCAGATCAGGAAATACACCAGATGCAATACAAGAATTAAAAACAATTGCTAAAAAGGGTGAAATAACATTAATTATTGAAGACATGGTATGTACTGATAACCCCCAAAGGTCCGCAGTTTTTTTTATATCAAGGTCTTTAAAAGATTCTATAATGTCTTTAGCGGTAACGACCGTGAATTTAAAGTGTTTATCACATTCTGGTACACATTCTTTTAATATTGAGTAAACAGAAGTGGAGGACGACGATGACAGAGTTTTGGTTGTTAAAATAGGAATATTAGTGAAAAAAAATTCAAACTCAGTTGCCACCTCCATGTCTGCCTTAATATCTACATCATTGATTTTTAGATGGAAGTCACGATTCCGTACTGTCGTTCTTCCCATTTCTGAATTAATAATACTTCTTCCATATATTTCTCAAAAATATCATATGAAGCACATGGGGGCCTGTATATGCTCATTACAATGAACTGCTCAAGCTCAATGCAAGCTATTTCAATAACTCGCTCAACAGAGAGGCTCACAATATCCTTACGTTCTTTAAATTTCATATTGTTACGAACAATTATTAAAGAGCCACAAGTATAGCTTGATGTGTAGCCGTCTGTACTGTCTAGTCAGACAAAGGAGATAGTATCAAATAATTGCAAATTGCCTACTTTAAGAGGCTGGTTAATTATCGCGTTTTAGCAATACGTAAAATAGCAAAAAAAAAACCGGCCAAGTGCGTGTCGGACTTCGCACATTTAGGGTTCCTTACCAAATGTAGAATCTAAGCCGTCCGAATTGCAGAATTATTCATAAGCAGTAGGTTAGTGACATTAGTACTTAACACTTTTTGTGAGGCTCCAAATCTGATTTATCAAAATTGGTATTTGTTAGTACAATATACGTAATAATAAACATTATCACCATATTTCAAGTTCATATTATGTCAATAGGAAGTTAAAAAAATATTCAGAACAAAATTTTGTAGTCAAAGCTGACTTTGGGGGCTTTCATTCCTTTGTTTACTAATATTTTTTAAAACAAAAAATACAGTATTTATCTACTGAACGAGTTCTAAACATTGATACCCCGATAGATCATTTTTTTTTTCGCGGCCCTCTTTCGCTGTTTGGGAGCCCCCCTTAAAAACATTTAAAAATACAAATACCTTTTACAATTTGTATGGCAATGGGTCGACAAGAGATGCTTATACTGTAAAAAATTGAAGCTCCAACCGTTTGGCTGTAAAACCTGTGTGACAGACGACGCGACGGATGGACACTTGAGTGACAGCAATTATAGGGCTCCGTTTGGATCCTTCGGGCACGGAGCCCAAAAACCACTAAAGAGACTGTAACACAAGGAATTAATGAGTAAAGGTCATTGTTATTGATTTTATTTAAATTAGGAGGACAATTTTTTGTACTCAAGTGGTACTTAAATAAAATTAGTCACAATCAACTGCCTTATTTTCCTTAGGTACTGCAGCTGAACGTAAACCAACCTTAAAAATAATGAGGAAGCCCTACATAAACGTTTAAATCAATAATAATACCTACGTACAGACATAACCCTTCTTGACAGTCGCGTACAGTTTCCGCAATAATACGTTTAAAAAAAAAATACTTGTTGTAAAGTCACCAGCACATCTTGAGAACGTAAGACGTTTTGTTTTGTTCGCATTAAGTAAAAGATTAATCGTTGCGGTTCTGCGAGCCATTTTGAGAGAATTCGATATTATGAAATTCCTATTTATTCTATCTATTTTAGAAATAAGAGTCATGTGCAAATATACCTAATTATATCAATAAGTTAGCCATCATTTTGAAACTAAGGTCTTCAATAGAAAGTAGAAATAGGAAAAGGCCTAGAATTGAACCTTGAAGCAAGCCCGTCTTAACTACAGATTTCGAGGACGTCGCCTCGTAAATATTTACTTAGTGCTATCCGTTTGATAAATAGGACAGAACAACTTGTCCATTAATTTTGTAGTGGTGTAATTTGTAAATCAGTGACAGTATATTGTGGTCCACGCAGTCAAACGCTTTTGAGAGGTCACAGAAAATGCCAATTCCATCTGGGACTTCTCCATGGTTTCCAGAATGTGACTAACCACGAGTTTTACTCCCGCGTTTAGAGTCGAACTTTTTTTTCGTAACCTCATGGTTATCCTCCGCCTGGGGAGAACGGAAGGTTATATCGGACACCTACAGACTAAAACCCGCACCCGCACTCCCTGCTTTTCGTGACACCAAACTGGCGACTATCTAATACCCCGTGTGAGTCATGTTATTTTCAATTTGTAAAAACAAATGTTGGAAAGACGTAATCGCTGATAAGATGTAATGTCGGTGAAGTTTCCGAGTATCTCAGTGACGTTTAACATATCTGCAATGGGTTTTCTCAACAAAGAAAGTCAATTATTTCCTCTCTCGTTGTTTTGTATTACCAGTTTCTGGGTAAGTAGGTTTCTTATATTATGATGTAGAGTGTACCGCCGTCTTAACGAAAAAGGGCACAACTAACATTTTTTCCGAAATTCAGTTATGTACAGGCTACACATCAAGCTATACAAATCCAGTTTAGGCTGATCTCGCATTGTATAGGATTTTCATACAATGAGAGGCCAGCTTATACTGGAAATGTACAGCTTGATGCGTAGCCGTGTGTACATATACGGAATCAGAAAAAAGGCGCATCTGCCAGTTTTTTTAAATAATTTTTATGAGCAAGATCTTCAGAGATACTAAAAAGGGCATAATTACACCATTTTTCACAATACTGAAAAAGGACTCATTTGACTTTGTTTGTTTTATTTTATTTACGGACGTCTACAGTAGACGTCCGTCTGGTTTTAGGTTATTATTGGGATGGTTTCCATAATCAGTGTTTAGTCCTTCAAGTCTGTTCAACATTTAATAAAGCTACAGTAAAAGTTTGGTATTTATATACCTATAATCCTATACCTGTTATCTCGGACTTACTGTAATAATAATTGGATTTAGGTACTTTAATAAAACCAGCTGCCCCGCGGTTTCATCCGCCTAAATCTCGATCCCGTGGTGGGAATATCGGGATAAAAAGTATTCTAATCCAGTTCATAGTCTACCCATGTTCCAAATTTCATCCAAATCCGTTCAGCCGTTTTAGCCGCATTTTAGCGTGAAAGCGTACAAACAAACTCACTTTCGCATTTATGATATTACTAGCTGCACCCCGCGGTTTCACCCGCGTAAGTCTCCATCCCGTGGGAATATCGGGATAAAAAGTCTAAAAGCCTATATGTTAATCCAGAGTGTCAGCTACCTCCATACAAAATGTTATCATATTTGGTCCAGCCGTTTGAGCGTGAAGAAGTAACAAACAAACACACACCCAAACTTTCGCCATTATAATAATAAAGTGTGATGCGATGTATAGTTAGGGTATATTTTTGTTTGCAACCTTCACATCTGTGAGTCAGTCGGTGGAGGACAAAAACAGGAAAGTCCAGTATTATTTTATCATTTTTATGTCATACATTTTCCTTGTGTTTGCGGCTTTTGATCTCGTTATTATAAACGTGTTGGCTATCATGTGTTGCATAGGTATAAAAAAACAACTTAGGTAGAAAAACCTCTAGCATAATCAGCCTATAATATTCCCACTGCTGGGACTCAGGCCGCTTCTCTGTGAGAGAGAGTGGGCCGTAATCCACCACCTGGGCCCAGTGCGGGTTGGTGTACGCTACATATCTTCGAATTAATTTATGATAAATGATTTATTTTCTGTAAGTAGGTTTGTACAGACGGCTACACATCATGCTACACATTTCCAGTATAAGCTGATCTCGCATTGTATAGGATTTCCGTGCCATGAGAGGTCAGCATAAACTGGAAATGTATAGGTTGATGTGTAGCCGTGTATACAAACACTTACACGTCAACCATATATAAAAAAAGAAACTAGATGAGGTCGGCGTTTCGTAACTGACTACGAGAAGAAAGGCCGAAACAAACTCAGAGGTCACAGCCTCTTTTAAAGTCCAGACTTAATCTTGGTCAAATCATGTGAAGACCATGTAGATTGGTGCCTGAAATGATCTTTTGATGAAAGAATCACACAGATTGAGCGGACCTGTCCAGTCAGTGCACGCATTTGTCAGTAGTGCAGCTCAACTCAGAACTTGAGGAGCTCAACGATTCAACGAACAATACCAAAGAAAGGACATTTGGGTAGGCCGCATAAATTACTCAAACTGCCAGACAATGATGAAAACTAACTGAGTAAAAACAAAAATAAACAATAACCCATATAGTCTTCACATTTACAATACTTAATTAAAACAATATAATACTTAACAAAGTAAATATTCATGTCTTATAATAGTGTATGGTTAATGTGGTTAGTGGTAATATGGTTCTTGGACATCGTCACTGTTTTCCTTCACCGTTTTAAGAAACTGTGGTGATCAAATATATTACACAAAGTCTAGTACACACGGCTACACATCAAGCTATACATTTCCAGTTTACGCTGATCTCGCACTGTACGGATATCCAATACAATGCGAGATCAGCTTGTACTGGAAATGTATTGCTTGATGTGTAGCCGTGTGTACCTGTTTCGGTTCGACATCGAACCCACGACCACTGGGTCACCACTGCTTTTCGCTCCACCCACCTATTTAATAACGACGGGATCACGGGACTGGTGACTTGTTATGTTACGAATTCGATGTGGTCTAATTCAAAATGAAGAATTTTGCACCTTTTAATAAAGAAAAGTACTCTTTAGATAAACGTCCGTACTAATTATTAAATAATTTTCGGGACCGAACGTGAATAATGTTGACCACGTTTATGTACACACGGCTACACATCTAGCTATACATTTCCAGTTTAAGCTGACCTGTCATTGTACGGAAATTCTACACAATGCGAGATCAGCTTATACTGGAAATGTATAGCTTGATGTTATAGTATCTACATACTACAGACACTACATCATATACTTACACTTTGCATTCATTAAATATTATGTATTATACTCTTCTATTAGGTTTGCATTATTATTTTGCGAATCGTTCTAAAACGATTAATTTTCTTTAATTTTCATATTTTTCAATGTTATGACACTTACGTCAGGCTGTCAAGCTGTCATTACTTTTTCTTCTAATTTTCACTCAGTTTTCTTACTGGCTTAGTCCATGAAGGTTACTTATGATTTATATAATTTAAATTATTTTTATCAATATGTTTAGCTCAAATATTGTATTATAAAGATAATTATAATTGTTTACTGTATAATATTTGTATCCTAGCTTACATTTATAATAATAATTGAAACGCTCTCATAATTCATAAAGAGGTTTTTGGTACGAATATGTCTGGCCTTTTCGAACACTGAATTTGAAATTAAATTCTGTAAAGAACAGTAAAACAGATGATGTGAAAAAATCACCCGAGACTCGGATATAAAAGGGATTTCTGACACATTCCCGGGCAGATCTGATCTGGTAGCGCTCAAGGAATCATCTCTACAAAAGTCTTGCAACATACTCAGTCTTCTTGGAACTACATACTTGTCAAGAGGACCATCCACTATTTATGAGACCTGGACTGGACTGGCAGTGATACTGGGAAGCGGATCTTCACCCCTCTAAGCTAATGAGGCCTGGCGACTTCTACACTACCTGTTGAACCTACCGAAATAACTGGAAGCGGATCTGGATGCTTCAGAGCTGACGAGGCCTGACGACTTCTACACTGCCTGTTGAACCTACCGAAATAACTGGAAGCGGATCTGGATGCTTCAGAGCTGACGAGGCCTGACGTATCGAACCTGGACACCGTTTCGTACCATCTTTTTATAACCTCCCTTAACATTTTTAATTATTTTTTCTGTATTTTTTAAAATTCTCCTTAATTATATAGTTGACTAGTCTACTTTCACCATCTTTTTATAACCTCCCTTAACATTTTTAATTATTTTTTCTGTATTTTTTAAAATTCTCCTTAATTATATAGTTGACTAGTCTACTTTCCCTTTTATTTTTAATAGTTGCAGTAGACTTGTTACAATGTGTAGCCGTGTGTACGTGACAGAAAACAAGAAAACAGAGAACATAACACTACATTTTTACACTGACGCTACGAGTACTTCCGAGTCCGACATAATGTAGGTAGGTATGGTAAAAATATCTAAAACTATTTCAGTTATTTTGATGCTGCATACCGACTCTCTGATCTATCTAGCATTCTAGATTCTTGATGCCCCGTTATCAAGATTCTAGAATTCTAGAAAGATATTATTATGTAGTCGCGCAGCGCTTGGCCATCATTGGCGACAACAACAATCTTCTAATAGCTCATAACTAACGACGTTTATGACCGGCCGCTTGGTTTTTACCCAAATGTGGCGAAGCAAAAAAAAAAAAAGCAAACCTGTACACATGGCTACACATCAAGCTATAGTAGCCATTTCCAGTATAAGCTGGTCTCTCATTATACGAAAATCCTATACAATGCGAGATCAGTCTAAACTGGATATGTGTAGCTTGATGTGTAGCCGTCGGTACGTATGTGTTATGTCCGTCCCTATGTTCGCTCGTAACTACTAAACGGCTGAACCGATTTTGCTGCATGATATGTCGTTAGATTCGTCTTTAAGGTACAAGTGGGATATTAAAATAAAAAAAAGACGGTATTTTGGAGCCAAAAGGTGTTTTCGAAAAAAAAATCTCCCAATCCTATCGAGTGGGGTATCAACATGAAGGGTTTTAAAAGGTGATTACAAAAATATATAAAAAATATAATTATGTTTAAATGTAGATAATTTATATGAGAAATGATAAAAAGCAGTCCTTCCCCGTAGTCAAACTATTTTGTCCAACTGATTTGACCACAAGGAAATTTGACGATGGATCTTTCCCTGTGGTCAAACTACTCCAATGATCCTACCTGTATATAAAGTTTGACTGCTGTAGTGTACAGTTATGACAAAAATTAAAACCGTAATATAATTTTTTCGAAGTTATAATAATAATGTTTCAAATTATTAAATCGCAGTTACCAGAATGGTCCATTAAGAAAGTTCATTTGGATTTTGTAAAGAACTGCAGCTGCAAATTATATTAATTCCAATTTGGTTTCTATTCACAAATCCTCAATGGAAAAAGGCCAAACTCAATGGTAAAATCTTAGTGGATAAACAACGGAGGCACCGTTGCGCTTCTATCGCCACTCCTCTCGCAAAAAAAAAAACAAAGAAAAAAAGAGAAACGCGTATTGGGATTTTTTACTTCTCGGCCACTTCTTCCCAAAAAATGTTGGGAATATATTTACAGTTTAAATACCAATAACCTAAAAATGTAGAGAAAACCTTGCTCATAACTAAAACTTTCATCGTGGAATGGTGCGTGTATGGGGTACGGCACCGAACTAAATAATTTTGTTGCCGTTCCTATATCATTAAAAGAAAATCTATCTCAATTTATTAAAAAAATAGCCGACATCTATTTCATCGTGTATTAACTCCATTTGGCATTTTTGAATGAATTCGTCTCTATATATTAATTCACTCCGGCGAGGAGACGGTTCTTCGGAGGAATTGCTTTCTTTGTCTAATAATGTTTTGAGCCAACGAGAAACTGTTATTGGATTATGTCTCTTCATAAATTTATTAAGTTGAGCATTCCAGCTCTCTACAACATTATTAGTTCGATGCCTTTGTCCATATACGGACCATTGTATTCTAAATGATTTCTTTTTTAGCCATGTGTTCTCGAAATATTGAAGGTATTTTTCAATTTTTGGTGTTTTAGGACAATCAGATTGTATATAATCCCAACCTTCATCAATTTTTTTTTCAGGTAGCAAAGCAAGTGCAGCATATAATCCGACCACTCTTTTTCCATCTGCTTTGTATTTTCATTTTTTTGGCCTTTTTCCATTGTGAATTTGTAAAATGATAGAAACATTTTATTAACTGGACATTGTAAAAATCGATGAAATAGCATTGCTGGCAGCAATTTCAAAATCAGAGTGAAATTTTTTTGGTAACCATTCGGGTATTTGAGAATGTAACATAGAGAATAAAATTTCATATGATTCTTCCGTTTTATCCGTCATTAGTGCATAAGCAACTGGAATCACGTGCGTTGTGGTTGATGATGTATCTAAAGCCGCATGGATGCTGTACAATTGTGTAAATCCATTTGGGCAACTGTAGAAAGTGCCATCCCCAAAAAATTCTTTCAATTGAACCATTCTTGTCTTATTTTTTTCTGAACAAAAAATCATAATTCGTCTTGTTTCGGTAACATAATCAGCCAAGAGAAATGAATACAAATTATCGGGAACTGTTGCCTCTTTAGAATCAATGAAGCATGTTTTTTTACGATTATTGTATAAAACCGATTTCACACTGCCAAAGGATGGTAAATTTTTGGTAAACTTCTTCTTTTCTTTATACGCTGTTGGAATAGGGACATCATTGTTAACCACTTCTTGTCTTAACTCATCAATCACAATATCGATCTCATTTTTCCTATAATCAGCAATACAGATGTGTTCAGTCCTTTTTACTATGTTGTCATTCTAAATAAAAGAAAAAATAATATGATCAAACCCTCTATAAATTAAAAAGATTAAAATAAAATAAAAAAAAAATTAAAAAAAAACGCCTGTAGAAAAAATAAATTGCGCAAATGAGCCACCGTACACAGCCACCGATGGCCAGCAACAAGCAGCTCACACGATTTTGTTTGTAGACTCGCCGTACACGTGTGGCCGATGGTGGCCAGACGCTACAGCAGCGTCCGCGACTCGCCACCACCGTCGCGCTCCTAGGGAGGGAGAGGGAGGGCCCTCTCCTGAGTCGTTAGACAGCCCGTTTAGTGTACTTTAGCTATTTTCATAGTGTAATGTCGTACGGTATTCTGTTATGGGGAAATGCTGCCGACATTCAGACTATCTTTGTTTTGCAGAAAAGAGCAGGGGGCCTAAAATGGACGCATTGGCAGAATCATAATATGATCTGCGTACAATTCATACATCCCGCAATTCATCTGTTTGACAGCTGCTATTTGACATTAGATTTCATTAAAGCAATTCATAGTTTGTGGACCATTTTACGAAACTCTATACAAAACTGTCAAACAGATGAATTGCGGGATATGAATTGTACGTATGATTCTGCCAAAGCGTCCATTTTAGGCCCTCTGTTCGATCAATTTATAAATTAAGTCCAAGACACTCTCTCAGAGATAAATTTAAGGAGATTAATGTAATGACTGTGCCTTCTCAGTATATTTTTGAAAATCTATTATATGCCCATAAAAATATAAAATTATTTAAAAAATACAGTGATATCCATAATATAAATACTAGGAACAAACACAAATTTGTTGTACCTACAACAAGGCTCAAGAAAATAGGTGGCTTGTTTCGATGTCAATGTATACGCTTTTATAATAAACTTCCAAGCCACGTTCAAGATCTAAGCCTTAATAAATTCAAATCATTCATTAAACGTAAGTTGTGCCAGAAAGCCTTTTAAACTGTTAAAGATTATATTGAGGACAAAAAGGCTTGGGATTGAGCTGCTCCAATTTTTGTACATATTGAGGTAGTTTATTTTTATTTTTATTGTTTTTTTTTGTTTTTGCTAACTTTATTATTTTATAAACAGCGACATTTAATTATTATTTTATACACAATGACATGAATATTTACTTGTAAAGTATTATATTATTTTAATTATTGTGAATGTGAAGACTATGTGGGTTATTGCATAATATTTTTTTTCCCTTTCTTTTATTCTCAGTTAGTGTTAATCATGGTCTTGCAGTTTGAGTCATATAAGTGGCCTACCCAAATGTCCTTTCTTTGGTATTGATCGTCGCATCGTTGAGCTCCTTAAATTCTGAGTAGAGCTGCACGATTACTGACAAATGCGTGCACTGACTGGTCAGGTCCACTCAACCTGTGTGGTTCTTTCCTCAAAAGACCATTTCAGACACCAATCTACATGGTCTTCATATGATCTGACCAAGATTATGTCTGGACTTTAAAAGAGACTATGACCTCTGAGTTTGTTTCGGCCTTTCTTCTCAGAGTAGTCAGATAGGAAACGCCGACCTCATCTAGTTTTTAAAATATGATTGACGTGTAAAAGTGTTTGTACAAACCTACTTACAGAAATAAAATCATTTATCATTTATCAAGTTACCATCTGTTCTATTGTTTGTTCTACTTCTACCAATAGAACACTTAGGAAAAATCCTCCCTCAAACTAGGCTTCCGAACACCAGTAGCTGTCGCACGCCACTGCCACATTTGCAACAGCGGCAGTAATAGATGACTCGTTTGCGCCGAGCCTTATAGTAAGTTCATGAAAAAACGGAGCCAATAATTTTGTACACTACCTTCACAGTGATAGACCCTCGACACTTATCTTTTCTCAGATGACTGCATGCCCAAAAAACGTTCCCATTTTTGTAGGTACGCCATCTGTAATACTGCCGCCCATCGTGGAGTAAAACTATACCACGTTTACGTTTCACATATTTCATATCCATTTTTTATTATGAATAATTTGAAATTCAACAAAGGATAACAATTTTATTGTGAATGACGCGACGCTTGACATTTGACATAAATTTTATATTTGACTGTACATTAAACTGCATGCTTATACAGCGTGCTAAAAAGTTGCAATATCAATAAAGTTTGACCACTGGGAAAATTATTCCTTGTAGTCAAATCAGTTGGACAAAATAGTTTGACTACGGGGAAGGACCCATAAAAAGCTATCCCGAACTTTTGGAGTGAGTGAGTAAGAGGCCGTTATCACCCGATTATATGTGAGTAAAAAACCTAATTTACCGTCTTAAAAAAAAAGTTGGTAACAAGATTTTTATAATCAATACTATAAACAATCTCATGCAGTCGGAGGCATCTTAACAATAACGACCTATTGCCTCCAACTGCATGAGATTATTTATACGTAGTATAAATAAATTTTTGTAAATCTTGATTCCATCTTTTTACGGTTCCGTAGCAAAATGGTAAAAAGGAACCCTTATGGTGGCAACTAAATGAAAGAAAATTTAAAACTCATATTAAAAGAACACTTTGTAAACAAGCATATTACAAATTAGAGGATTATATACAAGATAAGAATGCTTGGAAACATGCTGGTCCTGCTCCATAGGACAATCTAGAGTCTAGACAAAATCAAACAGGTTGCTATTTTAATTGTATAATTTATTATTTTTATGACATTTATTTTAAATTCTGTGATTACCTTAACTCACACTGATATTATTGTTATTTTTTAGGAAATCGTATATATTTTTTACAATTTTTGTAAATATGTGAGCACCATGTTCTATCTTCTAATTAATTTATCTGTCATTGCTTCATTCTTAACTCTTTTTATTACCTATTGTGGTATAGTAATTTTATTCTACGTGCATCGTCTTCACATATAATTATATAATTAATGTACCTATAAATATTGTACAAGATTTTAAAAGAGTACCGGTGGAGTTTCTTGCCCATTCTTCTCCATACGAAACTACATTTTGGAAGGGGCGACTAGAATCAATTCTATTTTTTTTTGTAAATATTGACGTTCAAAAGTGCCTTTTATGTGCCTCTTTGAAATAAACAATTTGACTTTGACTTTGACTTTGAGACTAAAGCGCAGGCCACACCGCCAGCTAGCGGGCGGGCGGGCTAGGCGGGCGAACATCGTTTCACCTCTTTACATGGTTAGTCGGTAGCTTGCGGTGTGAACCGAAGTATGTAAAGAGGTGAAACGATGTTCGCCCGCCTAACCCGCCCGCCCGCTAGCTGGCGGTGTGGCCTGCGCTTAAGTCTGTGTGTCTGTCTTTCACACCTGGATATCTCAAGAACTACTAATACTATCAACTTGAAATTTTGAAAGTTTTAGATGACGTTTGCCAAATTATTTTGCAAACAAAAAAGAAATTAAAAAATATATAAGTAATATCTTTTTTGCAAAAGGGACTGAAAGGGGGTTTTAAAAATTTGAAGTGGGGCTACTAGGGCATGTGGGGTATCATATGAAATAACGCTGTTTGCACATTCTCAAACATTTTTTTTTAGGCAGCATAGTTCCGACATTTGACGACCCCCCATATCTCCGCTCTGAAGTTTGCACAGATAAAAATCTGAAATTATTCTTTGTGATAGAAGTGTATATAAAGATTACAGGAAAAATAAAACGATGTCTCTAAATCTAAATAGCACAGTTTTTCAGAAACCTTAAATACCTATGGAACCCTCGGTGCGCGAGTCTGACTCGCTCTTGACCGGTTGTTTTTTAACAAGGCGCTACTCTGACCAAATAACCTTGAGCATTCGTTCCCTCTTTGCCGCACCTCACCTCTACAATATGTCGTAAACATTACTAGCGCCAACTGGCGGATAACTTACGAACACAAGTGATCTTAGAATTACGTTTCATAAGTGCCCATGTAGGCTTATGTGAAATAAAAACATTTTTGATTTGATTTGATTTGATTTCAAAGACACGGCGTTAAATGAATTCACAGATACGAGCAAGCACGCACACACTTGTTTGTAATAGAATATGGAGTGCGAGTAGGTATTTATTGTATCTTGGGGTCAAAATCAAAATTCAAGATGGTTCCACTGTTGTTATCACACATGCTATCTACCGTGTTTTTATCCCAAGAACAAACTTAACATTGCAGTTGAAAAAAATGTTGTTCCATATGTATATTCCAACTGGAAATGTAAGTTTGTACGCACAATATTGAGATATTTACCATGTATTGTGGGTGCGTTTACAAACATTTAAATTCACATACACAAACAGCCAGACCCGGAACAACTACTTGTAGGTCATACAAATATTTGTTCCGTGCGGGAATCGAACCCGTGACACGCAGCGCAGCAGTTAATCGCTTAACCACTGCGCCAACCGTGTCGTGTCTCATATGTAAAGAACTATTTTCTGTATTTTTAGGGTTCTGTACGCAAAGGGTAAAACGGGAACCCTATTACTAAGGCTCCGCCCGGGTACGTATTTGAATATCGAAGATTAAAATACCAATGTTCAAAACATCGAAAATTTTAATATCGATTATATCAAAATGTCGAAAATTGTTATACCTACGCTTAAAACGTCGAAGATTGAAATGCCGAGTGATTAAAATTTCGAATGATTCAAAATACTGAATAACATTATGTCTATGTTCAAAATATCAACATTTAATACATCTAAGTTCATAATATCTACGTTAAAAATACCTACTAGTAATTGAAATACCGAAAAAACAAGCAAGACATTGAGATTACATACATGAGGTTTTTCTTGTAACCCACCTAGTAACTGATTACCATCTAGCAAACAAGCATGCAGCAATCATGCAACATGCAAGCAAGCATGGTATCTGTCACGGCTCCGGCGCTGCAGGGCTCCGGCAGTCCCACGCGAGCTTAACGGCGACAAGCCGAAGCTGCGGAGGTGAACATGGGTGCCTATCCTTTGTTACGCAAGGGCGAAGGGGTTGCACTTCCCGTAGCGCCGCCGGAGACGTTGCAGAAGCAACCTTTTTTCCACTCATACTACTTATATCAAAATTTGTTCGATATTTTAACTTGTACGTATTTTTAGGGTGAATTAATGAATGTATTAAATGTTGAAAATTAACCCATTTTTAAACGTAGGTATATTAATTTTCGATGTTCAAATAATATATGTACCCATCGATATTTAGGACGTTCGATAGTTTGTACTTCGATATTTAGGACATTCGATAATCTGTATTTCGATATTTGGATCTTTCGATGTAACTTTTGTAGATATTTAGATTTTAGATATATTGGACGTAGGTTATTTAACCATTCGATACTATAAACTTTCATTTTAATTTTCGGTTATAAGGTCGTTCGATATTTCCATTTTCGATGTTTTGAACATCGATATTTTAACAGTAGGTATTTTAATCTTCGGTATTCAAATACGTACCCCTCCGCCCTCTGTCTGTCTGTCTGTCCGTCTGTCACCAGGCTGTATCTCATGAACCGTGATAGTTAGACGGTTGAAATTTTCACAGATGATGTATTTCTGTTGCCGCATAACAACAAATACTAAAAAATAGAATAAAATAAATATTTAAGGGGGCTTCCATACAACAAACGTGATTTTTTTGCTCGTTTTTGCTCGTTATTGATAATGGCAACAGGTAGACACTTGAAATATTCACACAATCTTTAATTATATATTGACTTTAAACATAAATAATTAAATTAAAATAAAACAAATATTTAAGGGGGGCTCCCATACAACAAACGTGATTTTTTTGCCGTTTTTATAGATAATGGTACGGAACCCATCGTACGCGAGTCCGACTCGCACTTGGCTGGTTTTTTTCAAGATATTATAAGCTTAGTAGTTTCGAAGATAAGGCCGGGGCATGGTCAATTTTCATATATTTTTTTAAATATCTTCAAAACTGTTTATTTGTAACAGTATTAAATCTATATATATAGATGGTTGGAACTCCGTTGGAACCAGGCAAAATCAAAGTGGTCTGAGATGCAAGTAGTCCAAGAAAGGCGAAGTTACTCAGAAATGCAAAAAAGATAACCAGAAACACACCCAATCATATTGTTTTACAAATCACAAGAAATCACAACAAAATATTCATGATTCTATCACACACAGCTATAGCTACATAGATAGAGGTAATTAAAATGTATGCATGTCATGCCCTATGTATACACACAAAGTTTTTATCAAACTCAAAACATTTATTTCAATTAAACCTATTACAGGCACTTTTGAATTGTCAAAGAATCTGTCAGTTAGTCAGAAAGTTGAAGCTATTTGCCCATTCCAAAACGTAGATCTTTAGGGAGAAGAACAGGCAAAAAACTCCAAGGACACTCTTTTAAATCAAGATATTACAAAATCCTGGGTACATTATTCTTGTTGCTTCTTTATGTGAGAACAATGTAAAATATTAAATTACTTATTTAAAAAACAATACAAAATATAAGATTAAACAAATAAGCCCTCAATCAAATCAAATCAAAAATATTTTTATTTCACATAAGCCTACATGGGCACTTATGAAACGTCAAAAGCTAGGTGCACCCTGGCAGTTAAGAGAAGACCAGTCTCAACTGACGGCGCCGGTTCACGGACATGACGCGTGGATCAGCACCATCCAACTCAACCATTTTGTAGGGAACCGAATGATCAAACACACGCGCCACCATCAGCGAGCCATTTAAGGCTTCTACATACCGGGGCGACTTGTCGCGCGACGCGACGCGACACAAAGGCACCGCTCGTCCCGCAACACGCGGGGCCTTTGTCCCGTGTCACGTCGCGCGACAAGTCGCGCTGGTATGTAGAAGCCTTTAAGTGAGCATGACATACTCTCAACTGCTACGCTTTTTTAGGTCAACATACATCTTATCATAATAAACGGCTCCATGGTACTCACATTTACAAAATTGAAAAAATGCTTCTTAATTATACAAAACTATAGCTTGCAATCTCAGATTTATAGAAAAGAAGCAGATAGACCGCGCGGAACAATAAAGTGAGGCCCGTTTGTAGACATGTGTGCGTTACAGCCACGTGACAGAACTATAAGAACAGGTGCCTCTATGTGTGTGTACGGTTGCCAGGAGAATGAAAAAATTAGCCACAATATTTCATTACATGAAAAAAAAAAGTTTTTTTTTTCCTAAATCAGTTGTTTTTATTAACAGTATAGGTACGTCAAATTAACAATACCCATATAAACGATACATTTGCGATATATTTTTATTTTGAGACACCAACATTTTATTGTTTTTGGTAGCAATACTAACTTTATGGTGACGTCATATAACCCATGATATAGCAAATCGACTGATGTAATAAGTATTATAAAATCCATTAACTAGTTACACTTACGAAGACACATACATACTTATTTATTTATAAACATACTAACCAGAAAAGGCGATAATTATAACACTATTATCGACATAAATATTTTTGTAAATCGATACTCCTGTATCCTATACTTATTTCCTAACTTAGGGGTAAATGTTTCAATATAAACTAGCAACACCGAATGATTTTTGTTAAGGTTTTGTGTTTCAAGATGTCACTAACAATAAACACGTAAAATAAATCCAAATAGACAAATAATCAATATTTTACTTATGAAAGATACTCCATCTTATTTCTTTTGTTTTTGGGAACAGTTTTTACAATGTTTAAAAATACAAGACGGCATCATTCTGAAATTATCTGTTAGAGCCCGTGACGTACTAACGATGCGACGCTTCGTGCTGTACTGAATCGAGAGTGTATTCGCTTTTGAATTTGTATTTGCTTTGTTGGCCGCACTCTCGGTGTTCCGCGCGGTCCATCTGCTTCTTTTCTATAATCTGAGCTTGCAATGTATTTCCAAAATTAATATAATTTTACTAGCAAAAGGAAAATTATATTTTATGCTTCCGTTTACAAAAAAGGTTTTCTGGAGCCTTCTATTAAGGCTTCTACATACTGGCCCGACTTGTCGTGCGACGCGACACCGGTAGAACAATTTCTATGAAAAATTCAAGGAAATTGTTCTTCAGCAGCCAACAATTAGTGAAAAAAAACCAGCATAATTACTTAATCTAGTAACAAAACCGTAGGTACTTAAAATAGGTATCAAATAAACCATACCATCATAATATATAGGTAATCTGCATTTTGTTTTTGTTTTGATTCAAGTTTGTTTGTTTGTTGAATGTTGACTTTGTTGTCATCACTGGTTGTCATTTTGGGTTTGCCAGTACCACAACAACAGATTAGTTAAATAGACATTATAATCTATTAGTAAACGCATTAAAAATTGTCTTTGGTCCCTGGCCCTGACACCAACCAATCGCAACCAATGGAAATGATTGTCAAAATTTTTGAGTGTATTGGATACGAGGGTTTTGGCTACTTTGTATGTGTGTATTTTAATGATGTTTATATTTGTTGAAATGTGCGTTTTGTTTGTGCAGAATAAACAAATTTTCTTTCTTTCTTTTTTTCTTTCTTTAAATAAACTATGTTGGTGAGAGTATGATTCGATATGAATGTTAAAATATATATTTTTGAAGTTATATATGAAAATATGTAGATGACAATTGACCATAAACCATAAACTACCCCTTATTTGTGTTTAGGGTAAAACGTAAAAAACCAGCACATACCCCACAGGTTATGTTAAAAGGTGTGGCTCTTAAAAGGACTTAAAAGATGATGCCAACATGGAAACAGAACGGAGGGCATTGGCTGTCCGATGGAATATGTTGGCCCGCAGGTTTGCTCGTTGCAGCGGCGAGGTGTCAAAATTAATTAAATTACTGAAAAGTAAGTCTTTTCTTTGGGTCCATATTGGCTCACCTAAAGTTCTTTACCCGAAATTGTTCTTCCTAACGATTTGTAATCCGGATGATCACTCTTCCTAAAATTTTTCATCCTAAAGTTTTCATTCATACTATTTGTAGTGCTACCGGCGACGTTCATAACACTTATGTTTCCGAAAATTGTAATTAAGAATATCATTAATGTAAATATATTTAAACTCCTACTGTTTTTATCATAACTCTTTTATCCCTAAACATAATTACTGGGGCACTATGAAAAAAAATACTTAGAAAAATTTCGCGTCCAATTTCGAGGTAGCGCTCGCCGGCCGCTGCCGCGGCACCGCTCGCTTCGCTCGCTCGGCTCGCGCGTAGTTGGTCACAGTTCTAACTTAACCTAACCTATGGATATCTATAAAATTAAAGAAGACGCTTTAATTAATAAAAACATAAAACTAATTCATATAATTAGTGTGTGCGAAGCAAGCACTTCCTCAAGTATACGTGCTAATATGCCAACAAACTTGAACTTGAGACAAGTAATATATCGTCAAATAAACAAAAAAGAAAAAATTACAGAACCTAAATCTAAACAAAAAAGATATGACTTTGAATAATAGTGTAAGAAAATATAGGAAAACAAATAAAAGTATAATAGATGTTTATTGCTACTGACATTATGAAGTCGAATGCTACGGAATTATGAACATTAGAGACAGAGTAGTTAGGAATTGTGATTGTTAGGATAAAAAAAAAACCGGCCAAGTGCATGTCGGACCACGCACAATGAAGGGTTCCGTAGTTGGGATGAATTTATCCCAAAAACAAACTTAACATTGTAGTTGAAAAACATGCTCTCCCATACATCGATATACGTTACGGTCAATTCTCTAACTGCAAATTTAAGTTGGTCGACTATTACTCGTTAACTTGTGAAGCCTACTTAGCTGTGATAGTTTTCCTTTTAATTTCGTTATATATACTATTGCCATGAATTTTTTCACATATCCAAAACCAATCATTTAGCTGGCAGGGGGGGGGGACACTTGACTCTAACAAAAAATAGCACTTTAAAGCTTAATATTACGCAAACGGATCCCCTATCCAACGATACCCCACACCGTGGAATAGACGAGAAAAAAAAATATCATCTCCATTTCACGTGTAAGGGATACCTCCCTTACACGTGAAATGGGGATGATATTTTTTTAAATGAAAAATGTTTTTCATAATTTTATTTTACCATTTTTTCGGCATGATTAATATGTATACCCATGCCAAATTACAGCTTTCTAGGACTAAGCGTCTCTGAGCTAAGCTGGGGACAGACGGACGGACGGACAGACAGACAGACAGACAGACAGACAGACGGACATGGCGAAACTATAAGGGTTCCTTGTTTACACTACGGAACCCTAAAAATGTTAGGAAGAACATTTTCGGATTTCCAATTATCGGAGTTGAAAATTTAGGTGAACTTTGGCGCACCCCTTTTCTTTACTGAGCTTAACACCATCTATCGTCAAGTAGCAGAACCAAAAAGACGCATCACTACACAGACAAAACTTTCTGGTTTGTTATTTCAATTCAAAGCTATTAGAATAGGCGTTTTTGCTGTTTGAATGTGAATTAAATACCCGTAGTGTAACTATATTTTTTGGCAATAGTAGACACTTTTGACTGTGCCATTTTTCAATAGCGGTAAAATTGTTGATGCGAACTTCCGAAGGAAGCCGGTAGGAATCGTGTTATGGTGCTTTCGCCAATGGCTCGTTGTACACTAGAAGCAAAAATAACTCTTTTTAAGGCGTTTTGCCAATCCTTGTACACGTGCAGTCTGTGGGTTCGATAGAGGTACGCAAAGGGCTTATAACGCCCTCAGAGTTCAATATATCTAATAATGCCTTCAGAATGTTGTTGGGGCTTCCACGTTACTGCAGTGCATCAGGGATGTTTGCCGAAGCACATACTGATGGTTTCAGTACCATCCTGCAAAAAAAGGATTGCGTCCATGATGCGCAGAGTGCGTGGGAGCGTCAACGACATTCTGAAGGTCATCAGTGATAAGCCGTGTTGCACCATTATGGCGCATTGGGTGCATGTTACTAACATAGCATAATTATTGTGTATTACTAACATTAGACTTGTAATTGGCTTCCTGTTGACTATTGTTTCCTTTTTGTTACGTTTTTAAGCTGTAAGTCTTCCATGATTTAATAAATAAATAAATTATATGGATCAAGGTCCGAATTAAAATATTTTTGTTTTATCTCCGAAATGCTGAGCCAAATATTTTGTAAAATTTACAGAAAACTGTTCTCTAATCTAGAAGAAGTCTATGGTTTTATCTCTCTTTTTTTATCTCTCAATATTAGGTGGACAAACTTATATTAGCAGTTGGAATATAATGGGAGAACATGTTTTCCAAGTTTGTTCTTGGGATAAATTATATTGGTAGGTACTACTCGTTCGACTTAACTTTCATCGTACGGAACCCTCTCCACGCGAGTTCAACTCGCACTTGTCCGGTTTTCTTGAAAGCCATTTTAAATACAAATTCAAAACATTTTATTTCACTTAGGTATACATAACTTGAGCACTTATGAAACGTCAGAAGCTAGGGGCACGGTTCCAATTGGTCGTTTCCTATGGAGAAGAGTCGGCAAGAAACTCCTTAGCTAAACTGTTAGGTACTTTTTAAGAAGGCCTTTTAAAATAATTGGCTTTTACAATATTTTCATATTACCGTATCATTAGGTAAAAGCGGACAGTGTTGGCCTGAAACAAGTGCCAAGCCGGGGTTCAAAGTGCCGGGGGTAAGTTGTTCCGACACGAATAACTTCTTAAGAAAAAAACTTTTTACAAAAAAAAAAACAACGGACTTCCAAAAATACACTACAAAGTGAAAAATAACCTTAATTTCGGAAGTCGGTAGCAAAAAACTAAAAAAGATCCAAAGACACCGACTTCCGAAATTAAGGTTATTTTTCACTTTGTAGTGTATTTTTGGAAGTTGGTTGTTTTTTTTTTTTTAAATATATTTTATTTTTCACTTTTTAGTGAGTCAGTTAGCAATTTATCTAAGTTACAATAGTGTCAACTGCTCATCACCTTTTACAAAATATTGCTTTTCCCGATCCAGGGCGTTATTAGTTGAGGAGTTCTCATGGTAAGAACCAGAAGAAATAGAACTGATGATGCCTTCACCATATGCATTGTGACGAGCATAAATTCCTTAGCAACCATATTAAAGTGTCTAATTGAACTGCAACCCGTTAAACAATTATAAAGTAGTTCCGGTGACTATCTGAGGTCTCCATCACCAGTTCCACTTCACCAAATAGTGCTTTTCGAGTGCAAATGCATGAGTTACTTTAAAAAATACTGAAATCGATATAGGTGTGCCTATAAAATTTAAGGATTGCCCTCGATTTCCATGGGATCACCTCATCAGATTCTGATTTAGTGACAATGGGACCACGTCGGGAGCATACCCTTTCAAACAAAAAAAAAAATTTCAATATTGGTCAACAGCTGACGGAACAACCGGTGATCAAACATAAAAAAAAAAAAAGCGGTAGCAGTATGCGAAATGCATCACTGAATGTTGTACCATCGAGCTGCTTCGGCAGCCATTTTAGTGACGCCGCTGTAAAGACGTTTTAGTTTGGTTTTCGCTTGGTGGTACATAGATATTTGTTACTGAAGTAATTTTTTCATACACTTTTTAGTCTACTTCAATGAATTTTACAACTGCTTTTTAATGTTGCGAGTTGCACTTATTAGTTGGAAAACTTTATCGTATATTTTTTATGCATTATTGGTCATTTGTTACTTGTATTTTATGCGTTAGAGATAACTTAGAAAAAACCCTTCGTGTGCTGGTCTGACTCGCACTTGGCCGGTTTTTATTTGTATAGTTTAAATTGTTAGATAATTTAATTTAAAAAAAAATTGTACGTATTAACGTACAATTTAAAAAAATATTAACGTAAAAAAAATTGTACGTATTAACGTACAATTTTTTTTTCTTGATTAATAAGAACTTTAGTTCTTAATGATTTATTACAATCTAGCCTAATAGACTTATAAACAATTTAACTCTAAATAACTTATTATTTGGGTGATAGTGGTGACGAGTTCCATTTTAAGACGCAGATATATGCCAGTGACCTTGACTGGTTAGCTTGTGTGTTCTGTACTGAGCTCACGTAACGCGTCGTACGTGTAGAACTCGCCTATCAAGGAGCGCTGTCCCGAATTGGACGCATTATTAATTTATTGTACACAAAACAAAAGGTATTTTAAAACGCGTATGCTAAATGATCAATAATTAAATTATCTTTAAACTGGTGAAGGCTTTAGAAAAATACGCTTGGTTGATTTTGCGCCATTCCCAGTTTTTATTCGCGTTAGACATAACTTTACAAATTAATTTTCTTATGTAATATAAACATAATGTAAAATATTCACATAGTATGTGAATATTTTTGTTAGTTATTGAGAAAATGCTCTAATTTAACATATTTTTTTTTCAAATCATTAACATTACTCGTTTAGACGTGATCTTCAGTATTTATTTATTTAGGTTAGCCAACAATTGTTGTTGTTGTGTTTATAAAATCATTAAAAGTCGGTTATCGTCGCCTTAAGGTTTCGGTGGAGGTCGTCATTTCTAATGTACCAAGGTGCATTTACAGCATCCCTGAGTACTTTATTTTGGAATTGTTGGATTATTTTAACATTTCTTCGTTTAGTACAGCCCCAAAGTTGGATGCCATACGTCCAAATTGGCATAAGAATATGTTTGTATAATATAGTTGTATTATGTACTAGCTTCTGCCCGCGACTTCGTGCGCGTAGAAGTCGTAAGACACCACTACAATATAGTAATAACAGCTACATTTTTATAGAAATCTGCCACGTTGGTCTACTGGTCGCAAGCGCTTCTTTTGGGCATGAGGTCCTGGGTTCGATTTTCGGGTCAGGCAAAGTGTTATTGGGTTTACCATCTGGAATTTCTCAGGTGTGCCCGGTTAGTGGCAATTGGCTCGCCCCCTATTACATGGAACCTAAACATAACTGGCGGAAATTAATGTGGGTTTACTATAGGTAGGTAGGTACCTACACCTCTGCCTAACTCTTCGGGGAATTTAGACGTGATGCTATGTTATTTTTATAAAAAATAAATACATACAAAAACTCACGCTTTCTTCCCATGATGGTAGGCAGAAACTATAGAACGCCACCCGCTACGCTACTTACATACTCTTTTTGCTTCGTTTCCGTTCATACATCTGGTCATATACGGACGCCTGGTCAGAGTACTACTCACTTGACTTTTCTGAAGAACATCACCAATTAGGTCACTATATGTCCTTCTAGGGCGTTTCCACTCACAGCTGTCTTGTAAATTCCTTTTGTTAGTCGCCTTTCATTAATCCTTTCAACATGACTAAACCATCTAAGCATATGCTTTTAAAAATTTCCCACTACATCTTCTTTTAAACCACACCGTTGCCTTATCACATAATTTTTCAGCCTATCATTCATAGTCACGCCACACATGCTTTGCAAGGAACACATTTCCACAGCTTTGATTCTACTTTTATGCTTCTTTTGCCACACCCAACATTCACTTCCATGCATAAGCGTGGGTACCAGCACACCATTGTCAAAAGTCAGTCTAGCCTTTTTGGGCATCGACTGGTTCGTCACAATCGCATGTAGAACATAATTCACTTTATTTCCCGCATTTACGGCCGCCATACACGGACTGCTTGAAGCATTCAGGATGGACTGCTTCAAGCTGCGCCTTCATAGTGAACGTACGAGCTGAGTCTTCTATGTACACACATACACGAAACCGCTTTAGCAGTTGCAACTGCTTCGGGCGGTCGTGCGGTCAATGTTGACTATGACTGCAAGAGCGGACCGTGTATGTTGATCAATGGCTAACTGCTCGAGCAGTCCGTGTATGGCGGCCCTTACTCTTTATAAAACTTCCCTGTATACTACGTTTGTAATTATGGTCTCAACAGCCAAAATATACAGAGACTCAGGACTGGTGACGCGTGAGCAAGCGACGTATAGTCCGTGTGAGAAGCAGTTACTCCTGATATCGACTGCGCAGTCGTCAGTAGTAATTTCCCATTGCTTTCGAAGTTCTTCGTTTTTAGTGAATTATTGAACGCCTGCGTTCCTGCTACCTAATGCCACAAAACTGATACACTGACTGATGCATTCTTACAGATTATTCCTGACGAACGACTATCACTAAAATAATATAACAGTAGATTATGCAGAAAACATGGCCGATAGGGCCGAAAGTTTCTGGAGTGGCGACCGCGTACCCGGAAGGCCGCTCACAAGGTGGACCGATGACTTTGTGAAGGCCGCAGGAATCCGCTGGATTCGGGAAGCACAGAACTGGTCGAAGTGGCGATGTTTGGGGAAGGCTAATGTCCAACAGTGGATGTCTTTCGGCTGAAATGATGATGATGTGATAATACTACAAATTAACGATTTTCGGACTTTTTCCTTTACTTGTGCTGTGAGACTTTGCTTTGTGCCATATTATTCTAGGTCAACGGAAAGTACCCTATAGGTTTTGATTCATTTGCGAGTATTTTAATATGTCGCGTAGATGGCCGTATTTTTTTAATGCGTTTACTTAGAAGTTTGTTTTTTGTGCTCCAGGAAAACGTACATCAGGTATTTGAAATTAATTTCAACTTTATACCTCCATGTGTTCCTGAGAAAAAGGGTATTCACTGACAGACAGACAGACAGACGGACGGATGGGCGGACAACGAAGTCATCCTATAAGGGTTCCGTTTTTACGGAACCCAAAAAAGTAAGTTAAAATCTATGTCTGCAGATGAAAACGTCTCAAAGAGATATAGATAGTCTCCTAAAACCGATTTCACGTAGCTACAACGGTTAAGATACCTTTACTGCCCCATCACAATAATCCACTCTGTATATGTCATGATGATTAAGAGCTTAGCCCCATAAATATACAGCGTGATGATAAAATTTATAAATGTTCTAACCATTTGGCTCGTTTTATTAAAATGTACTGTAAACTATAGAGGTATACATACATAATGCAATATTGCTCATCCCCCATAGCAAATAGCGCGATAATAATGTAGCCTACCGACTGACCAGACATATAGGGAATATCTATGCAAAATTTGGACAGAATCTATCAGGTAGAATTTGCGTGATGCTGGAACGTGCATTCATAATGCAATATTGCTGATCCCCCATGGCAAATAGCTGGATAATAAATCGTATAGCCTATCAATTGACCAGGCTTCTATGGAATATGTATACAAAATTTGAACAGAATCTATCCAGCAGAATTTGCGTGATGCTCTAACATCCATACAGATAAACAGACAAACAGACAAAAATTATAAAAATTATATTTTTGGCATTGTAATCGATTCCAGACCTCGTAGCAATTATTTTTTCTCAAAAATATTCAATGTACATTTTTGACTTCGCTACGATTTTATTATATTTAGATTGATATACGTACAAATGCCACATTCATTTGTTGACTGTCGCTATAACATAATCTATTAATTTTCTTATCGATTGATACAGAACCAGTGCTTACGTATCGTCGATGCATTTTACTCACTGATAGCCGCATTTGTGTTCCGACAAAGTAACAAGTCAAAGGAGACATTGTGGTTAAAAGTGACCTATATTTGACGCATTTTTCTTTCTTTCTTTTTTTTATTAAAATTATAACTGCGTGTGCAAAATTGTGCGTGTTTGAAGGTTTAGATATATACATTTTTAGGTTTTTATATAGGTTTAGTTAAATAACCATACCTCACTTGCTTGCCAAAAGATTAATGTGAGTTCAATAATATTTACACAGTGCTCCTGGCATGCTGCCTCATAAATTTAAACTGATTCCATATTTATAGAAACAAAGTTGGTATACTCTCTGGTCTATAGGCACATTAGGTTCTCCTTTGTGAACTCCAAGGCTACGAGCCAATCATAAAATGAATTAAAATCTAGAATGATGGAGGTTTTTGAAAAGTTAACAATCAGTAAGATTCTATCCCGTGGGTGTCGTAAAAGGCGACTTAGGGACTTACTAGAGAATGGGCAGCAGCGTTATCTATGCATTTTAACACCATACTGCGATCGCCAACCCGCCTGCCAAGCATGGCGGTTATGGCAAACCCCCCCTTTGGGGCAGGCCTATGTCCAGCAGTGGACGTCTTTCGGCTGAAATAATGTTGATGATGAAGATTTTTATAATGACAGTGCGGCACCCTAGATCAGTGAGTGTAGATACATACTCATTGACTGTTTCAGTATTATGTAGATTGAGTGCTTTAAACTTTGAGGTTAATTATTGTAGCTGTACTGCAGCTCACTGTGGATATCACGTGTGTTTACCATACGTGGTGGATGTGGATTCAGCCGTCCGGGGCGCACGCACAATTCACCGCTCCCTTATTTAGAATACCATGCAACTTCATTTAAAAAATCAAAGCAACACTCAAAGACTAAAAAAAATAACACATCGGAAAGATTAGGTTTACTTTTAACTATTCACATAGAAATAGGAGTAAGTTGAAGAAAGCTGCATAAACTTTCGAGTGAATTTTTAAAAAGTCCCGCCCTAGCTTTGCTACGCCACTGTCGTACGTAACATCTAAGTGATATTCTTATGTTGAAAAGTTCTTCATACGTAATATTGTTTCAGAAACCTCAGTTCAAACTGTATCTTTAAGAATACGGGAATGCAAAATCAGAACAATGATTCGGAAATTGAAGATAAGCTACTTAACAACAGTTTACTATTTAGTAGTATTCGTAAAAATAAAACCCCAGAAGAAAAAATTAAGAAGATAATAAAATATTTAGATCGAGGGGCAAACATAAATGCAGCAGATGCTAACTACAAAAACAATACATCTTTACATGTTGCAGTGATGAAAGAAGAATCAGAAGTTGTCAGTTTTCTGTTGGAACGAGGAGCTCTTGTCAGCAATAAAAACAGTGACAATCAAACTGCTTTAGATATTGCTCGTCGATTAGATAAATCGACTTGCCAAAGAAAATACATTCTAACTATATTGGAGGCATTTGAAAATAATGCATTAATACGTTCTTGTAGTCAGCAAGCCGTTGAGACTAACTTAACAAGGAAGAGTAATCCCAAAAGCTCAGAATTAATAAAGGATCCAAAATATGTCCACCCTGTTGCATGTGGTGTAGAAAATCAAACCCAATCTCAGGATGTAAATAATGATAGTTCAGTGACAAATAGAAGTGTGGAACAAAATAAACCAAAACAGCAAGAATGTGGTAAGCAATTAAAAAAAGTACAAGGAAGTAAAATATTTCATTACCAAAAAAGAACCGGAACGTCGGGACTTAGTGGACAATTGTATGAAACTAAACTATTGAGTCTGATTTTATTTAGAGCTTTATATGTGCAAGAGGTTAAAACATTTTTAATAGCAACCAACGTTGAAAGCATGGGTGCTTTTGATGACATTATCTTTAGATTCCATTCGAATAAAGGTGATAAACCAAAAATAATGTTAGTACAAGCTAAACACAGAGATAATCCTGCAAAAGACAAATTTACGGTCGAAGAAATTATGAAATTAAACGGTGACTTCAGTCTACATAAGTACTTAGAGAGTTATTTAAAAATAAGTCAGATGTTCGTCCCTGAAAATAGCGATGATATGTTCAGGGGCGAGTTTAAAAATATGGACTGCGAATTTATTATTTATACCTCTGCCTTTGAGAAATTTTCTAAAATGAAATCCGTGGAACAAACTAAATGTAAACGTTTTATAAACACAAGCAAGGGCAAGGTATTTCAGTTTGATTATGATGACCAAGATGTAGAACTACTAGTGCAAACTGTAGCCAAATCACGTGCAGTGCTTTTAGCAAAACGATTATCAAAGTTTATTTTTAAAGATAATCATAGTAATATGATGATGGATGATTTAATGAAAACATATCATGTCTTTCTCGCGGGACACATTCTAGAAGTCGAAGTTAAAGACGGTGAATCGCAAAATAATTTCCGTTATGCAAAATTCCGAGAATCATTTTTTTCAAGCAATGACAACTTGTTATTGGCTTTTAAAGCTACAATTTGTAAAGAAGTATTACTACTAAAGAAAAATATTTCCCCTGAAAAACTGGACGAGGTAGATAGCTTCTTAATGTCATTAACTTTTAAAGTACCAGTAAATTTTGGCAATCTTAATTTTTGTTTTAGTGGCAGCGAGCAAAAAAAAGAAAGGAAACTTGAATACCTATGCTCCAAATTTAAAAAACTTTTTGAGCACGCCAACGTCTTTGCAAACATTGTGATGAAAGTGGACGATAACATGGTTGGTCCGAATGAAATTTTACAAAGCACAGATTTAGAATCCTATAGACTAGGAGGTTTAGTTGGCAACCTACTAGTATACGATAACGAAACGAAGACTTTAAAATTTAATTCTGATATTGATACCTTATCGGGGGATAATTTAAAACTCTTTGAAAAATTAAAGAGTGACGTCTACATAGGAATAGATCTAAGCAAGTGCAGATTTGACATAAACGTACATCACTTCCCCCGACTGTCTTTAATTCATGACGAATACGACAAAAAATTGATTAATGACTTTTTAGCCAAACTAGTTTTTTATACAAATCAGGCTACTGAAGACGAAGTAGAAAGGGTTTTAAAGAAAGAGATAGATAAGTACTTTGTTAGTAGTATACCAAGGCAAAGTGACGCGCTCTTTAGAGTGAAAGGTGATGCAATTTTCTTAAAAGTACATGATCGTGTACAGAAGTGGTGGAAACAGCCAATCAATGCTCCGTACTTGAATGAATTTTGTGAATACTTCCTCGAAGCTGAACAAGATGTCCTGAATAGTCCGTTATTGAGCATTCTTAATTTTACCTATACCAAAACCGTAAAGAACGCGTTACCTGCATTAAAATTCAAAGATACTGCACTCGAATTATTACATTTAGATGCCTTTTTTGCCGGGGCAGAAAAAATGTTGGGCATCATTACTGACGAGAATGCACTTTCTAGTATCAAATTAATCCAATATTTTAAAGAACGGAATTTTAACGATTACACTTTTATCGATTTGGATTACGTTGGAGTCGGAAATTATTTTGTTGATGTAAAGTTAGAGATAAAAGAGTCCAAAATAAATACTTTAGTTGTTATTTGCAATAGTCAAGATGTTGTTGCGGAAATAATTTTGCTGATTAAATATTTTGAAGGCAAAATAATTATTATCTATAATCGGGATTTAGCTAACCAGATCAATAGATTAGCGATTGAGGACATTGTTGAAAGGGTTGACAGTCAAACTGGCTTTAAAGATCTTGCAGATACAATGCGTACGATGTTGCTAGAAGAGAGATACATTGTGTTCCAAGGAAATGTAGTACCACTTGGCATTTTATTTCAAGACGAATCGTATCATCTTATAAATTCTAAAGTATTATACAAGATTATAAATAATGAAAAAATTACGATAGGCAATTTTTTTAATAACCCGGCTTATGATGAAATATTAGATTTTTATATTAATGAAAAAGTATGTCGTTACGTCACATTACATCCTAATTTTCGAACAATCGATGAGTTAAATGTTTTAAAATGTAACGAATTGGGAGACGATTTTACGCCTGATACGAGAGACATCGTTTTAATTACTGATAAGCAAGAAGAATTCACGGAATTTATAAAAAAGCATGTAAACTGTAATGTGCATTGGTTTAGCTATAGCGGTGACAAATATCTTGTCTGGAAAAAATCTCGAGGCAGTTTACTGAATATATTGAAACATATTCACAGAGGTTCGCACGATTCATATACATTGCAACCCATGACTTTAAAAGATTTAAGAGAAAAAGTAGTTATAATAAGTGCTGAACCGGGCATGGGCAAATCTTCTTTACTCACTCATTTAGCAATTAATACCAAACTTAAGTACCCGGCGCTGTGGATTTCCAAAATCAATTTGCTGGAGAATACCAAGGAATTGAGAAGAATGAAAGAACATAAAGTTAACATTGACCTAAAAGAAGCTGTGCAATATTTGTTTCGAGTAATTGGATTCGAAGATTATAAAAAGAGTAAAACAAATTTTGAGATCATAATTGATCAAGTTTCTGTCATAGGTGGTGACATTAGTTTCAACAAAAACAACGTGGAATTGAACTTTGCAGGATTTAATTTATTTGAAATAATTTTTTTTATTCATTGTTATAATAACGATCGGGTTGCCTTATTATTCGATGGTTTTGATGAAATATGTCCCGATTTCGCAAATGAGCTTATGCAATTAATAAATGTTCTTAAAAACTCGAAAGTTGTGCATTTGTGGATAACTAGTCGCTTATACAACGTTCTTCATAAGTTAGAAAACACTTTGGAAACTTTCTCTTTTACAATACAACCCTTGTCATATGCCAATCAGTTGGAGTTTTTAGAGAAAGTTTGGTTAAGTAAAGGATCAAATGTTATGCTAGGCTACTTTCCATTTAATACAAAGTGGGGTATGCAAAATGCAGTTAAAGGATTTTTGACCGTTCTTTCAGCCGTGTTATGTGACACAAAGAATAAGTTTATTAGTATGCCACTACATTTGTATATGATTTCGGAGATATTTCAAGATTCATTTCACAACTTTCCTCTCAACCCAGAAAGTATGGAACATTTTATAACTTCACAGAGTACTATGAACATGGTAAATTTGAATCAGCTTTATGAGCGATTTATAGATGTAAAATTTCTCAAGATCCGTTTTGGGGAAAAAAAGCCTCTTTTGTGTATTAATGACCCTGATATTAGGAAATTGATAGATAATGAGCGTACAGCATTTTATAATAGCCATAAAATAATTGCTGCTTATGTTATATTTGGCAAAATGGATGAAATAGAGTTATTTGATAGTCACGATATAAATGAAATTCGTGATTTTGTTGAAAGGATAAAAGTAGGAGAGGAGAAAACAGGCATTATCGAACAAATTATTCACAATGAACCTAAGTTTGTTCATTACACATTTGCTGAATATTTCGCTACCGAGTTTCTTTGCGATAAATTAAAATCGTTCCATTGTAAAACTTCTCTATGGATGTATTTAATAAACACGTTTCTTCAATCTGAAGAAGGGGGCCCTCGAAGATTTTTCAATGCTAAATTAGGAAACCATCCACTCATGTTAAATGAAATACACAATGCTGGTATAAACGAAATGTTTGAAAATTTGCTTACGGAACATCTTACATTGTCGAAGTTAATATATAAGGCTATTGATGAGTTTTTGGAAAACAGTGCAATGTTTCTACTGAAATGCTTAAAAACTGTGCTTAGTAAGAACAATCTTGCCGATTTTATAAATGTGGTTAGTACGAATTTCAATGAAAGTTGTATTGTATGCATTGCTGCCGAGAGAAGTGCAAACAGTGTTATTAGCTTTATAATCAAGCTAATTAAAGATATTGATGTTAAAAGATTAATTAACTTATTCAATTGCTCTGATCTTCCAAAATATAATCCAGTGTTAGTTGCATACGGAGCTGTTAAAGGTTTGCAACCTAATTTAGATTTGTTAGATATTCTTTTGGCAGATTTACCTTCTCCTGCAATTGTGGAATTGTTTTGTGTCCAGTTTGATAGTAAATGGTTTAATCAAAATAGGTCCAAGAAATTAATACATTTAATATCGTGGTCCCTAGGAAACTCAAATTTTAAATGTTTTGATAAAACTTTGGAAAAATTAAATAAGGAGCAACTCATAACCATTTTTTGCGTTAAAGATTCTGAGATGAAGCTAGCAGCTCATAGAGCAGCGTCCGAACAGTCTTATACGTTTTTCGACAAACTAGATTCCCTTTTAGATAGAAGTCAATTCAAGGAAATTTGTATGGCTCGAGACAGATCAGGGCTAACACCAATCCATTATTTTAAATACACAAAAAAAGACTGCGAAAATCTAAAAACTCTTCTTGACAAAGTCTATGAAGGCAATATGAATGAAAAATTGACATTGAATTACTTTATTCAACAAAAACATTAAAAGTTGATAGAACAATAAATACAAAGAGCAATAGAAACAAAACCTTGGTACAGAACATATATTATAAATCTTTGAATGTTTGTTTGAAAAATGGATGTACTATGACACCTCTGCCTCCCGCTTCGGGGAATACAGGCGTAATGTTATGTATGTATGTATGAGGTTTGAAACTAGTACACAAAATTAAGATAAGACTCGACGAAGTTTTCCAAACGCTGCCCAACCCAACCGGATCCAGATCCGGGTAGACGTACTCCTTCACAACTTCGAGAAGCGACCCTTCAATGTGGATTGGACTAGGCAAGACGTGCGAATTGTACAAGACTTTCGTCTTGCTCAAATTCATGCCGAGGCCAACCCGCCGAGAGGCTCCATTTAGGCTGTGCAGCATCTGGTCTAACTGTTCCAGCGTTTCTGCCATTATGACGATGTCATCGGTAAAACGAAAGTGTGAGATGTACTCGCCATTTACGTTGATACCCTGTCCAGTCGAGCGTCTTAAAGACGGATTCCAAGCATTAGTGAACTGTCTCACCCCCCCTGAGTAGTTCGATGGGGCTGGTTTGCTTATCCTGGATCTGGACATTCATCGTTGCAGCGTCATACAAACACCTCAACACTTCTAAGTAACGCCAATCAATTCGAAATCGTTGTAGAGCGGACAGAACTGCCTATATTTCGATGGAGTCGAACGCTTTTTCGTAGTCCACAAATGCCACAGCGGCTGGTTGTTGTTGTTTGTCTTCGTTCTTCTGCACAATCTGCCGAACAGTATAGATGTGGTCTACGGTACTGAAGCCTTTTCGAAAACCGGCTTGTTCTGGTTACTGGTACTCGTCAAGTCTCCTGGCGAGACGGTTCGTGACGACCCTCGAGAACAGCTTGTATGCGTGGCTTAGAAGTGAGATGGGTCTATAGTTCTTCAGCAAGGTTTGCAGCAAGGATTTAATTGTGTTACAGGTTAAAACTTTAAATAATTTATTATGTACTTTTAAATTATTTAAGGATAAAATTCAATTATTTGTGAATTCCGCTATTGTTTCTCTACGATTTGGTGCACAAGTACCTCGAGGTTTGGGAAAATTTGTATGGGCTTTTATTTACCTCCTTTGTAATAATTGTATAAAAATAATAATCATAAAAATTACTGTCACTGACATGAAAATAAATGTATTTGCACGCCTTAACGTGGCAGGATATACTGAAAACTGAAACCTTTGGAGTTTAGGTTTCAGCATTTGTATGCTGAAACCTCGAGGCTGTAATAAAAGCTTTTAAAGATCTTAAAATTAAATCAACAGAAGATCAGTGGGGAATGTCTGTAAAAGTCTGTAGATCTATCATCGAAACCATTGCGCCCTATTTAGCTTTCATTATTTAACACCAGTGTGGACCAAAGGAGTCTTTCCGGATTTCATAAAACACAGTAAAGTAGTACCTTTGTTCAAATCCGGAGATACTAAAGAACACAATTATAGGCCTGGGTCAATTCTGCAGATCCTCAGTAAGGTGTTTGAAAAGTTGATGCTCAATCAAATGTTACGTCACTTTAATAAAAATTCCATCTTCACCAAAGGGCGTTGTACCACTTACGCCGGTGTCTCCCTAATAATGAACATTTTTAACGCCTGGCAGGAAGCACAGGATGCCATTGGAATCTTTTGCGACCTCTCTAAGGCGTTCGATTGCGTAAACTATGAGACACTTTTTCTGAAACTAAAGCATTAGGAATACATCTCTTGATTTACTAAGATCATACCTGAAAGATTGAAAGGTTAAAGTTCAAGTGAACGGCGTAAACTCATTGGGGTCTGAAATGGCAATGGGCGTTCCTCAAGGTTCGATATTGGGTCAATTCCTCTTTTTAGTTTGTTTATACGATTTATCCCAATTACTTCAAAATCAACCGAAGATGGTGTTATTTGCAGATGACACATCATTGATATTTAAAATAGACCGACGGTCACAACATCTTGACGATGTGAATAACTCTATTCTCTTCAGGTCCAAGATTGGTTTACGGTAAATAATTTGGTACTAAATAAAGAAAAAATCAAATGCATTAGATTTAAATTACCTAATGTTAGAAGTAGTGAATGTGATATCATATTGAATGGAGAAAAACTGGAATTTATTAATCAAACGGTTTTCTTAGGAATCACTCTATACGAGAAACTACAATGTGGACCACATATAACATCTCTTGCGGGGCGGCTAAGCTCGGCTGCTTATGCTTTTAGAAAGATAAGACAGTTGACAGATGTAGAAACCGCGCGATTGGTCTATTTTAGCTACTTCCACAGCATTATGTCTTACGGTATTTTACTGTGGGGTCGGGCTTTGATTCCATCTGTATTTTGCAAAAGAGAGCTGTCAGAGCCATTTATAATCTACAGGGTTTTCCATTACGAGGTGTTATTTTGAATAGACCGCTATTTCGGTAGATGTCACTTTTGAAGCTGTAATTTTTTGACATTTGACAAGTAGAAACTACGCCATTAATAAAAATGGAATGATACACGATTCAACAACGCATAAAAATTATTAAAATTCACTATAAAAATAGTGAAAATTTGGCAGATAAAGAATGGTGAAATTTTGGCGGTGAATGGATTGCGCTATCGAGAGATGATTAATGATTTTTTATGGCCAGAATTGGATGGTATTGATCTGGACAATGTTTACTTTCAACAAGACGGCGCTACGTGCTAAACAAACAACGAAACCATTGATCTTTTACGGAAAAAGTGTCCGGACCGTGTTATCTCTCGAAGAGGTGATCACAATTGGCCACCGAGATCGTGAAAGAGAAGGTCTATGCCAACAGCTCAGCGTCGATTCAAGACCTCAAAGAAGGAATTCTTGAGGCTATCGAGGACATAGGGCAGCGATTTGGTTATGGAAAATTTCATGAAAAGGATATGGTCCTGTAAGCGTGGTCGTGGTGGTCATTTGCCTGATGTTATTTTCCACTATTAACGGCATACCTTCCTCTTTATAATGAAATAAACATCCGATCATTTATATTAAAAATAGCATTTCTTTGAATATCAAAATAACACCTCTTATTGGAAAACCCGTTATGTCGCCGAGAATCTCTTAGGAAACAATTTAAGAAAATATTATATAAGTAGAGTTCTTGGCGGGAAAGTGAAGCGCTCATGTTCAGCAGTTTTGTTTTATTTTCTAAAATTTGTGTTTAGCTGAATATTAATGTGTAATAATGATGGATTATTAACCATTAAGTGTTTGTGGACGTGCATTAGTGTAGGCAAATGAAACAAAACAGTGCAACATCGCTTCAAGTTCTCTCAAGAAGTCCGCGTGAGGTCTCAGTAAAGTGCCACATCTTTACTGAAACCGGGGAGGGGCCCATATTATCATCATGCATTGAATATAATTAATTTCATCAATATTTAAACAAGTTTTATAACTGAATAAAGACTTGGCTAAAAGGTCTCAGCAACCAGGCCATTAAAATATTATAAAAAATAAAAAAATATTATATAAGTAAAAAAAAATCTACATCTTTTTAATAAAATAAGTGATAGACATAATTTTAATACTAGAATAAACAAAAAATAGATCAACCATGTTTCAGATTATCTAAAGTACATCCATCTTTTATGGGGTACTGTGTTAAATGTTACAACAAAATACCTTGTGATATATTGCAATTAAATGAAAGAAAATTTAAAACTCATATTAAAAGTGGGTACACTTTGTAAACAAGCATATTACAAATTAGATTAGATTATATCCAAGATAAGAATGGTTGGAAACATGCTGGTCCAGCTCCATAGGATAATCCAGAATTTATTATTATTTTTGACATTAATTCTACATTCTGTGATACTGACCTATTACCTTAACTCACACACTGGCCTATTTTATATTTTTTTTAGGAAAATGTATATTCTTACAATATTTGTAAATATGTGAGAACCATGGGTATCACATATGTAATTAATTTATCTGTATTGCTTAATTTTTAATTCTTTTGCATGTTGTGTAATATAGTTACTATGCAATTTTATTCTAGGTGCATCGTCTTCACATATAATTACGGTGGAGTTTCTTGCCCATTCTTCTCCAGTCGAATCAATCCAGACGAATTATGTGATACCCATGGTATCACATAAGTAATTAATTTATCTGTCATTGCTTAATTTTTAATTCTTTTGCATGTTGTGTAATAAAGTTACTATGCAATTTTATTTTAGGTGCATCGTCTTCACATATAATTACGGTGGAGTTTCTTGCCCATTTTTCTCCATACGAAACTACCTTTTGGATGGGGCGACTAGAATCAATTCTATTTGTTGTTCTGTTTGTTTGTTTCTGTTTGTTTAAAGTTTATTTTTATGTGCCTATTTGAAATAAATTATTTGACTCTGACTTTGCCATTTGATGGCACAAATCCAGACTCCGGGCTGCTAATGTTCTGAGCTGTTAATTTGTTTGTGATATTCTAAAGCAATAAATAAAACATACTGTTAGAAAAAAGGTTATTACTTTTTTGTTAAATTGTTGTAGGTAATAAAGAATGCAAAATAAAATAGGAAAGAACATCAAACATTTTAAAACATTAAGTTTGTAATGTCAAAAAGAAAACACGAATTCTGGGTATTAAATCATATCCGCTCCTCCGAGATAATAGACGAATACAAACATTACATAACTATGGTGAATCCGCAGCCGGAACCCACGAAATTCAAATTTTCTTACGTTTTTTGCAATTTGCAGTTCAGTGTCAGGTTGTACCTTGATCAAAATTTATATGATTTGTGACTATAACAGATAAATGTATTTACAGAATTATAATCACTACGAGTAGAATCATTAATACATCTCTCTAAGTTACATTTGTTCCCCAAATTAGAATTACGCGGGCTACAGTTGCAGATCCAACTTAAATGTTCTTCTGAATCGTTGCTTGTCGATATACTCATTAAAAATGTTTGTGTAAAAATACAAAAAGCTTTTATTCAGCTTCGTTGAATTTGCCCTTGCATATTTTTGCAGGGGTAGGTACTTTTGATGAAGTTGTGTGTGTAGGTACTTATAAAGTACTTAACGGAATACGTAAATTATTAAAAATTTCCCTTAGAAGTTTTGGGACCTTGTGGCTCATTAGGACAGTATAATATGTATGTGTATGAACGTAATGTTTGCTATTCCTGTTGTATTTGAAAACCTTCTTCATATTATTGTTTCAGAAACTCCAGTTAATTTGTTTTAGTATATTGAAATGCAAAATAAAAACAATGATTTGGAAGTTGAAGACAAGCTACTCAACAACAGTTTACTGTTCAGTAGTATTCGGAAAAACAAAACCGTCGAAGATAAAATTATGAAGATTAAAAAATATTTAGATCGAGGGGCAGACATTAATGCAACAGATGCTAACTACAAAAACAATACACCGTTGCATGTTGCTGTGATGAAAGAAGAACCGGAAGTTGTCATTTTTCTCTTGGAACGAGGAGCTCTCGTTAGCAATAAAAACAGTGATAATCAAACGGCTTTAGATATTGCTCGTTTATCGACTTCCAAAAAAAAAAACATTAAAACTATATTAGAAGCATATAATAATGTAAAAATACAACCTTCTAATCAACGAGACAGGGATACTACTTTAACAAGGAATTGTACAAAAATACTACAGGATCCGAAAAACCTTGGCAGTTTTGTGGTATGTGATGATGACAATGAATCCAAATCTAACGTTGTTGATTGTAATAGATCAATAATGAATAGAAAACAAGTTCAGAGTAAGTCAAAACAGCAGAAACTTAGTAAACAATTAAAAAAAACAAAAAAGAATGAAATTCTGCATTACCAAAAAAGAACCGGCACGTCGGGACTAAGTGGACAATTGTATGAAACTAAACTGTTAAGTCTGATTTTATTTAGGGCTTTATATGTTCACAAGGTAAAACCATTCTTATTAGCAACGAACGTCAAAAGCATGGGAGCTTTTGATGACATCGTCTTTAAGTTCTATTCAAATAAAACTGATAAAACAAAAATAATGTTTGTGCAAGCAAAACATAGAGATAATCCCGCAAAAAATAAATTTACAGTCGACGAAATTATGAAATTAAACGGAGACTTTAGTGTGCATAAGTATTTAGAGAATTATATTCAAATTAGTCAGATGTTCGTCCCGGAGAATACCGATGATATGTTCAGGGGTGAGTTTAAAACCATGGACTGTGAATTTATTATATATACCTCTGCCTTCGAGAAGTTTTCTAAAATGAAAGCCGTGAAACAAACTGAAGGAAAATGTTTCATAAATACAAGTAACGGCGAGGTTTTTCAGTTTGATTATGATGATCAAGACGTAGATCTTTTAGCGCAAACTGTGTCCAAATCACGGGCAGTGCTTTTGGCAAAGCGATTATCAAAATTTATTTTCAAAGATAATCACGATAATATGATGAAGGACGATTTGATAAACACATATCATGTCTTTCTCGCACGACATATTCTGGCAGTCCAATTTCAAGATTGTGAATGGCAAAATAATTTCCATTATGCTAAATTTCAAAAATCATTTTTTGCAAGTAATGACAATTTTTTATTGGCATTTAAAACCACAATTTGTAAAGAAGTTTTACTTACAAAGAAAATCATATCCCTTGAAAAACTTGACGAAGTAGAGAGCCTCTTAATGTCATTGACTTTTAAAGTACCAGTAACTTTTGGCAATCTTAATTTATGTTTTGGTGCGAGTGAGCAAAAAAAGGAAAAAAAACTTAGGTGCTTGTGTTCAATATTTAAACTTCTTTTTGAGAACGCTAATGTCTCTGCAAATATTCTGATGAAAGTGGACGACGATATGGTTGGTCCAAACGAAATTTTACAAAATACAGATTTAGAATCCGATAAACTGGGTGGTTTAGTTGGCAACTTACTAGTATTCGATAACGTAACTAAGACTTTAAAATTTAATTCTAATATTTGTTCCTTATCCGATGACAATTTGAAACTCTTAGAAAGGTTGAAAAGTGACGTTTTCATAGGAATAGATCTAAGCAAGTGCAGGTTTGACATAAACGTACATCGCTTTCCACGACTGTCTTTGGTTCATGAAGAATATGACAAACAATTGATTAAAGACTTTTTATCTAAACTTATATTTTACACGAATCAGGCAACCGAGGACGAAGTAGAAAAGACTTTAAAGGAAGAAATAGATCATTATTTTGTTGGTAGTATAGCAAGGGAAAGTGACGCACTCTTTAGAGTAAAAGGCGATGCAATTTTCTTAAAAGTACACGATCGTATGCAAAAGTGGTGGAAACAGCCAATTAATGCTTCATACTTGACAGAATCTTGCGAATATTACATGGAAGCTGAACAAGATATTCTAAATAGTCCGTTATTGAGCGTTCTTAATTTTACTTACACCGAAACAATAAAGAACGCGTTGCCTGCATTAAAATTCAAAGATACTGCACTCGAATTACTTCATTTAGATAGTTTTTTTGCCGAAGCAGATAAAATCTTGAGCATTCATACTGAAGAGAATGCACTTTCTAGTATCAAATTAATCCAATATTTTAAAGAACGGAATTTTAACGATTACACTTTTATCGATTTGGATTATGTTGCAATTGGAGATTATTTTGTTGATGTAAAGGCAGAGATAAAAAAATCCAAAATTAACACTCTCGTTGTTGTTTGCAAAAGTAAAGATGTCATTGCAGAAATCTATTTGCTAATGAAACATTTTGAAGGAAAAATTATAATGATATCTAACCGAGATTTGGCTAACCAGATCAATGGAATAGTGTCTGAACACATTGTTGAAAGAGTTGATAATCAAACTGGCTTTAAAGATCTAGCAGATACAATGCTTAGTATGTTGTTAGTAGAGAGAAATATAGTGTTCCAAGGAAAAGAAGTACCTTTAGGCATTTTATTTGAAGACGAATCGTATCATCTTATAAATTCAAATGTATTATACATGATTATAAATAATGAAACAACTGCGATAGGCAATTTTTTAAATAACCCATCTTATGATGAATTATTAGACGTTTATATTACTGAACAAGTATGCCGTTACATTACATTAGATCCTCATTTTCAAGCAATCGATGAGTTAAATGTTTTAAAATATAACGAATTGAGAGATAATTTCACGCCAGATACGAGAGACATCGTTTTGATTACTGACAAGGCCGTAGAATTTGCAGAATTTATTCATATGCACGATAATTGTAATGTGCATTGGTTTAGCGGTGACCAATGTTTCGTTTGGCAACAATCCCGAGGCAATTTACTGAATATATTGAAACACGTTCACAGGGGTGCACACAATGCATATACATTGCAACCCGTTACTTTGAAAGATGTGAGTGAAAAAGTAGTTATAATAAGTGGTGAACCCGGGATGGGCAAATCTTCTTTTCTTACTCATTTAGCAATTAATACAAAACATGACAACCCAACACTGTGGATTTCAAAAATCAATTTGCTGGAGAATACCAATGAATTAAGAAAAATAAAAGAAAATAAAGTTAGGATAGACTTAAAAGCGACTGTTCAATTTTTGTTTAGAGTTATTGGATTCGAAGCATTTAAAGACAGAGAAGTTGATACTGGTATCATAATTGATCAAGTCTCTGTCATAGGTGATGACATCAGTTTTAACAAAACCGATGTAGAACTGAACTTAACAGGATCAAAATTATTCGAAATAGAGTTATTTGTTCATTGTTATAATAACAATCGGGTTGTCTTGCTATTCGATGGTTTTGATGAAATATGTCCTGATTTCGCAAACGATTTTTTACAATTAGTTAGTATTCTAAAAAAGTCGAAAGTGGTGCATTTGTGGATAACTAGTCGTGTATACAACGTTCTTCATCAGTTAGAAAATACCTTGGAGACCTTCTCGTTTACAATACAGCATTTGACTTATAACAATCAGTTGGAGTTTTTAGAGAAAATTTGGTCTAGAAAATTCGGACCAAATAAACTAGACTACTATCCTTTCAATATGCCGAAAATGCAAGATTTGATTAAAGTTTTTTTGTGGAGTCTTTCAGATGCGTTACGTGACACAACAAATGAGTTTATTAGTATACCATTGCATTTGTATATGATATCAGAGGTTTTTCAAGATTCATTTCATAATTTTCTACCTGCTCCAGAAAATGTTACCTCGAATGCAGGAGAACAGACTACTATGAATGAAGTGAATTTGAATAAAATTTATGAGCGATTTGTAGATATAAAATTTTTCAAGATACGTTTTGGAGAAAAAAAGCCCCTCTTGTGTATCGATGACCCTGATATGAGGAAATTGATAGATAACGAGCGCACAGCATTTTTTTACGTTCATAAAATAATTGCTGCTCATGTAATATTTGGTAAAACAGATGAAATACAATTATTTGATGATCACGATGTGAACGAAATACGCGATTTTTTCGAAAGGATAAAAGTAGGAGAGGAGAAAACAGGCATTATAGAACAGATAATTCAGAATGAACCTAAGTTTGTTCATTATACATTTGCTGAATATTTTGCAACTGAGTTTCTTTGTGATAGATTAAAATCATTCCATTGTAGAATCTCTCCGTGGATGTATTTAATTAACACGTTTCTTCAATCTGAAGAAGGGGGCCCTCGAAGGTTTTTTAATGCCAAACTAGAAAACCATCCACTCTTGTTTAATGAGGTATATAACTCAGATTTAAACGAAATGTTGGAGACTTTGCTCTTGCAACACAAAAAAATGGCTAAGGTGCTATTCATGGCTATTGATGAGTCTCTGGAAAATACTGCGGAATTTCTATTGAAATGCATAAGACCCGTACTTAATCAGAAAAATATAAACGATTTGATACATGTGGTCACCAAGAGTTTCAATGAAAGTTGCATTGTTTGCACTGCAGTCGACAGAAGTGCAAAGAAATGTATTACCTTTTTAATTGAGCTGATTAAAGATATAGATGTTAATAGATTAATTGACTTATTTAATTGTTCTGATCTTCCAAACTTTAATCCATTGGCGCTCGCCACTGGAGTTCGCTATAGTCTGTGTTGGAATGTAGAGTTGTTAAATGTTCTTTTGTCAGATTTAACTCCTTCTGCACTAGTCGATTTGTTTTGTCAACAAATTGAATATGAAAGTTTGAACACCATGGCTTCAAAGAAAATAATTCATATTTTCATAAAGTCGTGGTTGCAAGGCGATGTAAATAACGAATGTTTTGATAAAACTTTAGAAAAATTAAATAAGGAACAATTGATGACCGTTTTTTGTGTAAGAGATTCGGAGAACAAATTGGCAGCTCATAGAGCAGCAGCAACACAACATTATTCTTTTTTCGAAAAACTTGAACATCTTTTAGAGAGAAGTCAATTTATAGAAGTTTGCATGACTGTTGATGATTCAGGGCTTACGCCAATACATTATTTTGAATACATTGAAAAACACATTAAAAATCTTAAAATACTTCTTGACAAAATTAATGATGGCAATACGAATGAAAAATTGACATTGAATTATTTCATTGACAAAAAAGTTAAAAAATAATATTTTAGGTAAATCTTTAGTTAACAAGCAAAACTAAACTATATCCCCCTTATTACAAAACAAGGTTTATCTTCAGACCCAGGTTTAAAACATGGAGCCATTATTGAATTTCGAAATTTATTCAGACTATGGTGAAGTTCCTAAACACAAAACTGACAACTTAGTACCGAACTAAGTTTTCAGTTTTGTATAAAGAATGGTATTTCAATCACTGTTACGTTCTTATTACAAAAACTGGCTCCATGGTTTAAGCCATGTCAAAATATAAATCTTGTTTTGTAATAAGGCGGTATGAGTATAAGCAGTACCTTTGTACTTAAATTGTAATTATGTCATATCGCTTTGTATTTTACTGTGTGTACATAAATAATAAAATAAATAAAATGGATTCCAAACAGTTTTGTCTCTACAGTAAATCGCTTTGTACCTACTTGCATTCCGATTCATAAAAGCAAAAATAAACTTAATTATTCTCTTTGTTTTTCATAAGCCCGGTTTCTGAATTGTGATAATTACATTCTCAACTAAAATACATATGAAATACAAATGATAATATGCGTAAATCTTTATATATGTATAAAATCGTACAAAATAAAGTCGCTTTTCGTGTCTTCATAATGGATTTTGATGCGGGTTGAACTATCATTATGATAATTTATTACGGAAGGTTGTTAATATGTATAGGTAGTAAATCAAATCAAATCAAATCAAATATGTTTATTCGGTAGGATATGGTACAATAGATGTTACAATAGTGTTTCCAGCATACCCTGCCATAGTATGGCGTACAAATATTTATACACAAAAGCAAAGCCCATCATTTAATAACCTATATAAAATTATGAATAATAATGAATTAGAGAATAAAATATGAATAATAGTTAATTAATACCGATTAAGATTTTATTGTAGTAATAATAATAATTATAAATATTGAATTAAGTAGTTTTTGCATGTCATGGATTTTAAAGGCAATTTTATTACTTTATTATATTATTAATGATTTATCCTCCAAGTACTCTTGAACACTGTAATAATTTTTTTCTAATAACAGTCTGAACAATACCCTTCTGAACAACGGCAATGGCAAGTCTTGAGTATTATTTGGCAAATGGTTAAATATAATAATTGCCATGCAGTAAGTATTTTTTTTAAATAGCATTAGTTTTATTTGGGGTAATTTTAATTTGTCTTTGTGCCGTGTTCTACTATTTATTTTGTAACTGCTTTTTTGGAATAAGTTATAATTTTTTTTTTACAAAAGTGCATATTTCAAATATATAAAGACATGGTAGAGACAGTATTTTAAGCTTTTGAAATAAAGGTTTTACAGCTATCTAAAAAGTGGGTTCCACACATTGCCCGGATGCATTTTTTTTGTCCTTTAAAAACTCTTTGCACATCTACTGAGTTCCCCCAGATTATAAGACCATATCTGAGTACAGATACATAAGCATGGTAAGCAACCATTGCGGTATTTAGATTAACCGTTTGTCTTAATCTTTTCAGGACATACACAAAGCGATCTATTTTGTTGAGTATTTTATCTACATGTGGTTTCCAACTGCAATTTTGGTCCACGGTTATACCTAAGAATACACATTCATTAACAGTGTTTAAGGGAGAATTATTATACTGGATGTCTAGACTATCTGTGTTTGTGTTGAGTGCTTGAAATTGTATTATATTTGTTTTTGTCATGTTTATTTTTAAGTTATTAGTTTCTAGCCATTTGATTGCCTTGTCTAATGCTTTAACAATTCGTTTTTCTAAGTCTTTGTTATCGTCGCTTTTAATAACCAATGTTGTGTCATCAGCAAATAGTACATAAACTAGCACAGAAATCTCGATAGTTCGATATGTCGCGACAACTGTAGAAACATGAACCGGACGCTAGTTCGAAAATTATCCCACGGTAACGTAGGTATCACCGGGATAAAAATTATCTCATAACCTAACCCAGCACCGAAATTGCGTAACACAGTTTGAATCGAATGATTTTGAAGTATAATTATAGCTAATCCATTGCTCCATACGTTCGAAAAATTAGTCTGCTCAGCAATGTAAACAACGCAATGGATGTCGTTGAACTGTCAAAATGAAACGCATTGCTACTGTAGTGTGTTCAGCAATTATCCCGCAGGTCATGGTCTACTTGTGTGCCAAATTGTATCGGAATTCGTTTAACTTTTAAGACGCTAACAACAGGTAAACCGCTGTCACTGTCAGACTGCATACAAAAGATCTTTCTTGCGCGATGACACAACGCTTGTAATTTATTGCAAAATATGAAGCAATTATTTATTTACTTTAAAATTTGTTGAGTAATTGAAAATAATAAACAACCAAGTGCTGCATACAAATGAAACGTTCTAGTTATTAATTAAATACCAACCGTACGTTGATATTTAATACTGATATTTTGGATTGAAATTCAAAGTAAAGGGTTAGTTTACCGTTAAATTGTTTGGATTTTTTTTTCTAAACTTGTTTTGGTAACAACCAAGTTCTGAGAAATATAGTAACTAAGTAAGTTTATTCATTTGTGTAAACATGGTGTACATACATTGCATGCAAGATATTAAATACAGAAAAAAGTGTTCGATCATGTTCAGCCGCGTATCGTGGCGTACAAATTGGTAAGAAGAGATGGCGCACAAACCGCGACTATATTTATCAAAATTACATTATAGAATTACTTATTTAAATCATAATTACTTATACGTTATTATTGCAAGTTTTAATTTCATAAACAATAAAAACAATACACTGTATAATAAGGAGTGATCTTATAACACTGTGGACAAAACAACATTAAATAAAAGACAACATCATCATTTCAAAAAACGATGAAAATGGTCCTCTTCCATAAATTCCGAAATACTATAATATGTCCTTTCAATCAATAATGTCCTTAATTCTTTTTACTTTTTGTGGTACTTATAGTAATTTTATTCTAGGTGCATCGCCTTCACATATAATTATATAATTGATGTACATAAACAAAATATTGTAAAACATTTTAAAAGAGTAACGGTGGAGTTTCTTGTCCATTCTTCTCCATACGAAGCTACCTTTTGAAAGGGGCGACTAGAATCAATTCTATTTTATTTGTAAATTTTGACGTTTAAAAATGCCATTTATGTGCCTCTTAGAAATAAATAATTTGACTTTTTTTGACATAAATTACAATTTCCATACAAACTTTCATCCCCGATTCAACCCCATTATGGGATGAGTTTTTAAAATCCTTCTTGAGTGGTCATTTTCTTTATAGAACCAACTCTTGCGCACAATTTCACGGTTCTAGATCCAGTGGTTTAGCATTTGCGTTGTTTGTCAGTAAATTCAGTTAAGATTGTTAGTAAGTACCTTTATGTATTAAGTAGGTATTAATAAAACTTTTACTTTAATGCCTCTGTTTTTATTTAAAAAGTGACCTGCACCCTAATTGCGTAACACAGTTTGAATCGGAATCGGAATGATTTTGAAGTATATTGCTAATCCATTGCTTCTTATGGTACAATGTTTGTAAATATGTGAGCACCATGTATCTATCACATAATTAATTTATCTGTTATTGCGTCATTATTAATTCTTTTTACTTTTTGTGGTACTTATAGTAATTTTATTCTAGGTGCATCGTCTTCACATATAATCATATAATTGATGTACATAAACAAAATATTGTAAAACATTTTAAAAGAGTAACGGTGGAGTTTCTTGTCCATTCTTCTCCATACGAAACTACCTTTTGAAAGGTGCGACTAGAATCAATTCTATTTTATTTGTAAATTTTGACGTTTAAAAGTGCCATTTATGTGCGTCTTAGAAATAAATAATTTGACTTTTTTTGACATAAATTACAATTTCCATACAAACTTTCATCCCCGATTCAACCCCATTATGGGATGAGTTTTTAAAATCCTTCTTGAGTGGTCATTTTCGTTATATAACCAACTCTTGCGCACAATTTCACGGTTCTAGATCCAGTGGTTAAGGATTTGCGTTGTTTGTCAGTAAATTCAGTTAAGATTGTTAGTAAGTACCTTTATGTATTAAGTAGGTATTAATAAAACTTTTACTTTAATGCCTCTGTTTTTATTTAAAAAGTGACCTGCACCCTAATTGCGTAACACAGTTTGAATCGGAATCGGAATGATTTTGACGTATATTGCTAATCCATTGCTTCTTATGGTAGAAAAAAATGTTTGCTCAACAACGTAAATAACGCAATGAATGTTGTTGAACTGTCAAATTGAAAGCGATTCCTACTGATAGTGTGCTACGCAATTAGCCCACTGTGCTTTCATGGGCTGAAAACTATAATTAATTAGTAGGTAAATAAAGTAAGTATTAAATTCAATGATGTGTGTTGTGTGGACATCGCCAATGGACTTATTAAATAATTTTGTGTGCCACAATTTAAAACATCTAAATCAAAATTTATTTGGTCAAACTGCTTATTTTTTTGTAGGGTTTCTTAGGCATGCGGCAAAAACTGTTCTCTTATCATTTCGTTTTATATTCAAAATTCAAATTCTTTATTGCATTCATGTGTACATTTAGTTGTTACAATTTAACCGTTTTTCATTTTATTTGTTTTATTTTTTTATCCGTCTGTTCGTCCGTATATCACAGCCATTTTACTTGGAGACTGAATGTCTCCGACAGGTGGTTGTGGCTCCGAGGTGGTGTATTATATGAACTGCTGTACAGACAAAAGTGTAGTGAAATTACGGAAAATTATAATGAAGGGTGGCATCCCATCTGGCACCACTGGTTCAGTTGAATGTGTCGCGGCTCTCGAGATTTTCAAAACAACTCCAGCTTACTACTAACAGCTTACTAGTTCAGAGAAAGGTCTTATAATTTTTAATAAGTAATACCTTTTATGGCATTCGTGATAAAGGGTAATCCTAGTACAGTTGGTGATCAGCATTACCTGACCCCTCTTACAAAGAAGAATAATGTACGAGGGGTCAGGTAATGCTGGCCACCGACTAAGAGCCAAAGCACTCCTTCGACACCTAAGTGTATGCACTTAGTTGTCAAAGGACTTACATCTGACCAAATTTGTTTTTAAGGAGATTTACTGTACCCATTCTTCTAGTTTGAAAGGTTTTTATTTCATAATCAACAGGTTAACAAATAAGTCGTAGAGGCCTTGTTTTAAGTATATAGATACCTGTGACAGAAGACCTCCCTCTTCCATAACTATGTGTACACATATAAAGCCTGTTAATAACAGAATTAAAAAGTAGGTAAAAAATAAAATACAAAACTAAAACTAGAGAATTTAAAAAATAATTACAATTATAATAATTAATTAGGTACTTAAATTCATAATCTCAGATACCCAATTAATTATTGTGTGTGTATGTGTGTGTGTGTGTGTGAAGGTGTTTGTGTGTGCGAATGTGGGTGAGTGTGTGTGAGCGAGTAAGAGAGAAAGGGAAACCAAAAGCATATCACGCATTGTGAAGTAAGTGGTAAACGCTTGTATAGTAAAAAGTCCATGTTATCATTCATTCCTTGTGTAAGGTAAGTTTTTATATTATTATAATTAAATAACGGGACTCAGAAGTGCCTCAGTTTCTTCGTAAGTAAGAGTCTTTAGCCATGCAGTCGGGGTTTTTCGACATGCATAATGTGTTTCATGGTAAATGGGATTGTTTTTGCTTATGGTGTTATAAAGAAAAGTAGTTTGGGCAACGTATTGCCGCCTTGCGAACGCAGTACGAACTCTAACTACATCTATACGACCGTGATTTTTTCTTTTCTGAGAGTACTAGGGTCAAATACCGTTGTTTTATGCATTTTTAAGGTAGAAATCAGAATATATAACTTTCTCACAGTTAATAGGTCACATAGTTTGTAAAGCTCGTCTGTAGAAAAACGGTACGGTTTAAAGTATATAGTTTTGAGAAGGGCACGCTGTGATCTTTCCACGTCTAAGAACATCGTTTTGGAGGCACCCCCCACAGATAGGAATGCAATAGGTTAAAACGGATTGGGCTAGTGCAGTGTATATTTGTTGAATCAGCTTCGCTGATGCAACATGCCTTAGTAATTTGAAAATCCAAATCAGTTTTCGGAGACGTTCACTAACCAATGCAACATGATAATGCCAAGAGAGTCGCTGATCAAGTATAATACCCAGGTATTTCGTTTTTTCAACCTTCTCGATAGTCGGACAAGCGCAATTAGTGTCCAGGATATTGTGACATTGGTGAATCTTTATACTGAAATTAGTATCAGGCTGGGTTCTATTACTAATGGAAAAACGCATGAAGATAGTCTTCTGGCTATTTAGCGTAAGTAGGTTAGTTCTTAGCCAGGAAGCAACTCTAGATAATCCCACTTCAGTATTCCTCCTCACAGAATCCCAATTATCCCCGATAAAAACCAGCGCAGTGTCGTCGGCATACGAGAACACCCGAGCACCATCTGCCTCCAAGTCACATAGGTCGTTGATGTAAATTAGAAACAATGTGGGCCCAAGAACGCTCCCCTGTGGTACACCAAATGTGATATTTGAGTCTTTGCTTGAATATTGCCCAATTTTAACCTTTTGCGTTCGGTGTGAAAGATAACTTTTGAATAATTCTAGAGGTGTGCCTCTTATTCCTATGTGTGCTAACTTACGCACAAGAATGGAAACAGATACTGTGTCAAAAGCCTTTTTTGAATCGAGAAAAACTGAGACGCATTTCTTTCCACGATCAAGGCTTTCAGTAATGAGAGATGTTATAGCTGCTACTGCATCTTCAGTCGATTTGCCCTGTCTAAATCCATACTGTGCATTAGATAATATTCCATATTTATTAAGAAAGCCTAGTAGTCGTTTGTTCAAAAGTATTTCCAATATCTATATATATAAAATTCAAAGTCCTGACTGACTGACTGACTGACTGATATATCAACGCACAGCCTAAACCACTGGTCCTAGAGACATGAAATTTGAAGGGTGTGTTCTTTGTAAAGAGTAGGTATCCAATAAGAAAGGGTTTTTTGAAATTCCACCCCTAAGAGGGTAAAATAGGGGATGGAAGTTTATATGAAAGTCCGTCAGTTTTGAAGTTACGATCTTCAAATTTGGTGTATAGGCTGATGATTAAAAAATAATTTATACGTGTGTCAGCGTTTTTGATAATTCTACCCCGAAGGGTTAAAAAGAGGGATGAAGTTGTGTATCAAAGTTCTTAATTTTCACAGTAAAAATTTATTATCTAGGCTTATGGTTGGAAGCTAATGCAACGGTGTTGATAGAATTTCAAGCCTTAACGGGTAAAAAACGGGATAAAATGTTATTTTTAATGAAAGTTCTTTTTAAGTTAAAATACTAATATTTCGGCTTATGGTTGGAAACCATAGCATCAGCTAAGAAGGGATTTTTCGAAATTCGACCTTTAAGGGGTGAAAACGGGGATAAATCTTATTCCTTGAGTTATCAAACCTGAAACTTGGCACAAATACTAACCTAAGTAAATGATAAAGTTTGACATTTTTTTGTTTTTTTAAACTGCCCCCTAAAGGGGGATTGGGGGATATCAAAGTTTGTATGGAAGATTTTTAACGCACGGTCCGATTAACTTGAAACTCAGTATCTATACTGAAAACAAAAAAATTAAGAATAAATTGTATCAGGTTGGGGTGAAAAGGGATAGTCAATTTACAAGGAAGGATTTTACTGCTTGGCTAGATTAACTTGAAAATTGGTATAAATAACATATAAGTCCAATAATAGAAACGTCAAAAACGATGTTTCAACAATTTACCTCTTTGAGTGCGTAAAAAGAGGCGATATAGTTTGTCTGAACAGAATCTTATTTCTTTAGATATATAAACTTGAAATTTTGCTTGAGTACTTATTTACATAACATCACGCCTGTAATCCCCAAAGGGATAGGTAGAGGTGTACCTTTAGTACACCCACTTTCGCCAGTTCTGTTTAAGTCTCATGTAATAGGGGGCGAGCCTATTGCCATCAACCGGGCATAAATCCAGACTCCGGGCTGCTTGGGCACGCCACAATTGCGGCGGTAAGTCCCCTCTTTGAGGAGTGGCTAGAGAGGCGCCACGGCGTCCTCACCTTCCGCCTGACGCAGGTCCTCACCGGACACGGTTGTTTCGGGAGGTTCCTGTTCAGGATAAAGCGGGAGGAAACGCCCGGGTGTCACCACTGTGTGGATCGCCCGGAGGACACGGTGGAGCATACGGTGGAGGTCTGCCCTGCTTGGGCGGAGCACCGCCGTGTCCTCACGGAGGCGATCGGCGGCGACGATCTCTCGCGTCCGGCCCTGGTTCAGGCCATGGTTCGGAGCGAGAGTGCATGGGAGGCCGTCACCTCCTTCTGCGAAACAGTAATGCTCGCGAAGGAGGAGGCGGAGCGCATGAGGGTGAGGCAGGGTGCCCGCCCTTCCGCCCTAAGTCGCCGCAGGAGACGCCCTGGGCGTCGGGAATCGCAGGCCGATTCCCGGCCACCGTAGGCGCGGGCTTGCGGACGGTGAGCGATGGGTAGCTCGCCGTCCGATAAGGACCAGGCCCGGGTCGACGGCGCGTTGTGTTCCACGCGCGCCTCAAAGAGACGTCAGCACCAATTGACGGGGTCCGAAAGGGCCAATGCCTGCCAGGGTTACGAGCCTGTCCGAAAGGGATATCGTGACTCTGGCACACAGGCATCTGAAGGAACACGGTGGGTTTTAGTCAGTAAAAGTCTGACACTCCCTCTCGCTCCGCCCAGAGCGGGAGAAGTTATTTGATGATTTCCCACCAAAAAAAAAAAAAAAAAAAAAGACTCCGGGCTGCTACTGAGAAATTCGTAACGGAAAATCCAATAACACTTTGCCCGACCTGGGAATCAAACCCACTCCTCATGCTCAGCAGCCATGCTTGTGACCATTAGACTAACGAGGCAGTCGTTACTTGATAGAAATAGAGAATACCATTTAATAATAATGATCGTAATAATTAATACTACACCATTTAAAGGAGGTGGAGGCGTTGCTGAAATAATTTTTAGGGGAAAGTACGAAATCCAAGCGAACGAAGTCGTGGGCGAAGTCCTGACTGACTAACAACAGAAATTTTCAATTATTATAATAATAATTTTATTTGAGAATATATAATATTTACATTCCATACATTGTAGGCGAACTCTAAGATTCGGTTTTTGAAAATTAGATCAATATTATCAGGGTGAAAAGGGATTTAGATTGTATGAATAATCATATTTTTTGAGTTAATAAACGTGAATTATAGCAAGAATATGTTCTTAAATAACAAAGTTTGTAATGACGGTTGCGTTTTTCAAAACTATCCTTCAAAAGGATTTTAGGGAGTGTTACAGTTTGTTTTTAAGAATCTTAATCTTAATCTTTACGCGAGATCCGATTAACTCGAAATTCAATGCTCATACTTTAGAAAAAAAAAAAGAAAAAAAAATATGGAGTTTTCGAGAATCGGAAAAAGGGGTAATTAAGTTTTCGGGACAATTTTACTGAGTACCTTGAATAACTCAAAAGTTGGTAAGTATATAAACATTATTATTTAAGAACAAAAACGTAGAAAAAATAAACAATACAAAATTTCTTACAAATAGACTTAGACATGAAATGCAGGACACGTATATTGAACAAGTATGTACAAAACGAAGTTGATATTTATTTGCTATCTATATCCTCCGTAAAGTTGTAAATCAAACTGCACTCCTATCTGCTTACCACGCTTACGTTGGTTCCAACTAAGATATGGTATAATGTTTTGGGGGAATACTGCTGATAGAGAAGCTGTTTTTTTTTCGGCATCCACGCGGGCGAAGCCGCGGGCGAAAGCTAGTCTTTGATAAAGCAGGTAATACTGATATAGGCCTGAAATTACTAACATCATCTCTCGGTCCATTCTTGTACACTGGCGTAATAGTAGATTTTTTAAAGAGTTTAGGGAAGATACCTTTACTAAAGCACAAGTTCGCCTGGTGAACAATAATTGGGAGAACTTCGTGCTTAGCTAATTTCAGAAAAGTTGTTGGGATGTTCTAGTATTATTATAGATATTTTATATATTTTATTTTTAGGTTTCTGCAGGTACACTGGCAACCTTAGCAGAAGAGTTTATACGATGCAACCGCACATTCTGCAATTCAGCAGTTTACGTCACACATTCATTTCAACTCATAATAATCAGTTCAGTTCGCGTTGGGCTATCAAGTCAGCCAGGCGTTCTCGTCACAGCCAACAAGGGCCGCGTCACTCACTACATTTCCACACCATCAGTCTATTCAGCTCATTTTACCTATAAGTACCTTTGAGACAATACAGTAGTGTTTTAGTACTTACCTTCTTTTATTCCATTCCATCTAAAAGTAATGTATTATCTAGCAAGGGATCGAGAAGAAAACACAGAGTTGATGCAAATTATGCGAGATTCAAAAAAACACATCAAATCGCAAATAAAACTTCTGAAACTACTGAACATCTTGTAAGATTTGCAGTGGCAGTCTGGTGACTGCACCAGGCTTATGCTGTACTTTTAGACTATACAGGTATGAGAAACAGGGTGTAAAGTTCACTCATCCTCCATAGAAAAGGTACGATACTCCGACCAGACGGGTATTGTGTCTGGTGTTGGGTTGTAGTATACACCGTGGCATTTCGTCTTACAATGGCAGCCCACTTCATGTATCCAATGACAACAAATCATTCATAAAAGAAAAAAAAAATGATAAACATTTGAATAATTATAAAAAAACATTCTCAAAATATCAAAACGGCGTTCGCGTAATGGAGTGCAGGGCTCGCACCGCGGTCATAACAGGCTGTTTCAAACTACATCATGCGTCATAATATGTATAAATTTTTAATTACTTATTCAAATATTAATATATTTTTTTTAATGATTAATAGTCATTGGATACATAAAGTGGGCTGCCGTTGTAAGACGATTAAAATGCCACGGTGTATATGCCAGTCGCGCGGTAAATTCTGCTTGCGCGAGGCAGGATTTGTGTGACGTCAGCTATTTTATGCGTAGTTTGCATGTGGCGTTGCAGATGCCGCAATGCAACAAGTCTATAATGTTCCCACTGCTGGGCCACAAGCCCAAGTGAGAGGGAGCGGGCCGTAATCCACCACGCATTTGTCTTCGAATTTTTGGTTCTAGGACATGTATACTTTCATTACTGAGCTGATTGACGCTAATGACGTTACTAGGGTTATTGACTTCACCTTAATGCATTATACACTAATGAGAAGGGTCTCCTGAATCACTCCATATATTGGTGAAAACCGTTTGGTAGTTTCTGAGTTTATCGCGTTCAGACAGACAGACAGTCGTGGCAGGCGACTTTGTTTTTTAATATGTAAAGATATTTTTCAAACGGAAAACGATGTGATAGACCATTTCAACATTAAGGTGATACGTACAAAAATAATCATAGTCAACTGGGCGAGCGTAAAACAGTGACAGAGTCAATTACTTCCCCACATGCGAAAAAAGAGAGCGCAACAATACACAACCAAAATAAAACGACCAAAGAGCGCCAAACCAATTTTTTTTCTTTTTTAATAAATTAAGCTATGCATCAAACATATTTTCAGCAAAAGTTTTCAATTACCTAATACGCACATTTTGGATGCAATTTTCCAATGAAATTACTTAGGATTTCAGAATATCAGAAAAAAATATAAAAGGTAGAGGTCTTTTCGGTATTAAAGTAAATTCTATTGAGGAAATTTTACCCAATTGCGTTTTCCTTCAGTCCGAGTATTAATCAACTAGTAAATAAACTAAAATCTAAAAATTAAATCCATACGTGCTGTAATAGTGAAATGAATGATTACGAAAAAGCCCCCAATTTATTTTGGTATCGCCTTAATATGTAGGTACAGTAGACTTGGATTATATAGAATTGAATAGAATACTCTTTGTTTCTCTTTTTCTTTTTTCTTTTCTTTATTTTGTCTCTTTTTTATATAAAGAGGAGAAGTTACCTAATTAGGAGAACCATAACCTTTTTTGGCCAGCAGAGGGATGATACAGGCTAACAGTAATAGTGCTTGGCACGGAAGTACAATGTTTGCAATAATAAATTCTATTAAATAGCAAAATATTTGATTTCTTTTTACACCACTAGACGAGAACGCCTTTCATAACATTCATCATGGTTCATTTTAATCAAACAACAACGGTAAGCCTTGATTAATAAAACTTGATAAAAGTTCACTAATGTTCGATAAGAGTTTAAAATCAAATTTTAATCGTCGTGATTATTCATTCTCATAGCAAGCGTGCGAGGTTAAGTACGACCTATCAGCACAGATAACCCAGATAACACATTCTAATCTAATCCGTCAGTGCAGAAACCACGCAGAAACAGAAATGAAATAATTGACATTGCATTGAAACATTTGACACTTGACAGAATAACACCTTAATTATTTTCTTTTTTTTTGGGGTCGTGTAAGTATATTTGAATTTCGCGGGCTATCCTGACACTTTCACCTTCAAGCAAGCTTTGGGAGTAAGAAAAAGAGTGGACTATATTTAAGGTGTATCCGCAGCTGTAGCCCGCAAAATTCTAATTTTCTTAAGTATTTTTGGAATTTGCAGGTCAGTGTCAGGTTGTATCTTGATCAAAATATGATTCGCGACTAAATCAGATTTGTATTTACTGAATTATAATAATCATTAGAATCAGTAATACATCTTTCTAAGTTAGATTTGTTCCCCAATGTCATGATTTCATGAAAAAGTAATTCAATGGAACAAATCTAACTTAGAGATTCTAATGTCTTTAATTCTGTAAATACATTATCTGTTATAGTCGCGAATCATATTTCAGTCGAGTCAATAGTAAAGTAACTTAGTGACTCAACAGTCTGTCTCCCTCTCTCGCTCAGTCGCCTCGCAAGCGACGCGTCGTGCGGAAAGAGCAAAGAGCAAAGTAATGTTTCAGATCCAAATGACACGTTTGAACAGGGTTGCCAGATGGCGAACTTTTTTCCTCGTACCAGGGCTGCCAAATATCTCGTACTTTCAATACATAATTTCGTAAAAGTATAAATTTTAAAATTCTTAATGTAGGTACATTATTTGCCATTACTAGCTAACCTGGGGTAGGTACATTACTTAAGTTTGGGGCCACCAAATGACAACAACATTAAGTGATTCATATGTTTTTAATCATAATTTCTTTTTATATTAATACACACTTTACTAGCTCACTCGTCTTACCTACTTCAACTTATTAATATAAGATTACTATGAATGAACTTGACTATAGGGTAAACAACACTTACGACGAGCTCATTTTTGTTTATACCGCTCCTTTGTAAATCGAGAAGCATCGGCGCACAGTCTATGTAGTGTACCCCGGCAGTAAACAAGCGGCTAGTAGGTACTGTTAGGCTCTTTGTATGGCACGGTTTGTTTACGGTACGGCGTATAAACCGCGCCGTAGACAAAATGATCAAATCTCGTAAAAAAGTGTACGAGATTTTATTTTTCTCGTATCTCGTACAGAGACTGCTAAATCTCGTAAAGTTACGAGATTTCTCGTACGTCTGGCAACACTGCGTTTGAAACATTGTTACTGAACCAATCTTTTGAATTACTTCAATAATCCGAATCAGTGAGTCAGTTCCGTAAAGAGATACACACGCCTATTTTGAATCGTGAAGACGTGAAGTTGTGATTGTTTGGTGTTGACGGGGCCGCCAAAAACTTCCAATAATTAAAAAAAAATTTTTTACTTTTCGAGGACTAAAGGTCAGTATTATGCCTTTGAGCAAATTTTACATTCATTTATTTGTTTTTAGAGATGAGAAAACAATCCAGATGAGAAAAAAAATCACTCGGTTTAAATAAGCAGGTATGTACCTAAGATAAAAATAAAGTAACCGGTCAGCAGCTGTCCTGGGTCCTGTGCTACTTAGTGTTTAATCAATAAGCTCCAAACGAAGCCATGGTCTGGCTGCGTATACGGAAAACCACCGAACATACTGGAACACAAGTTAAATATAATCAGTGGTATTATTATTAATTTACTTCAACCAACTTTGGATCATGCAATTAAACTAAATTAAAAATGATTAATCAAATTAAAGAATTACATTAAATTGAAAATTATACATTAATACTATAAACAAAATTAAAATAATGATTTGACATTAGTCAGTACGTGAACCATGGAGCTACTGGCAATCGAAACGTTCAGCAAAAGCGTACAGGATACAATTTATGTGCCTATTTAAAATAAATAATTTGACTTTGACTTTGACTTTCAATGTCTGCATCGTCTTTCAGGCCAGAGGTTAATAAATGTCCAAGATACTTAAACGTATCAACTCTATTATGAGGTCATCCGTTGAGCTGATTTTCCGCTCTTGTTCGTGTTATACAACAAACCATGTTTTTCAGCATACTTTTCACAGATGCCAATCATCCTTGACACACCTCAGACAGAGGCGCTCAGCAGCATCATATCGTCAGCGTAACTGATATTGTTTATGCACACACCACCGATATGGCAACCGACATGCGTGCTGCTGACCCTCTCTATCAGCGCATTGACCTGTATGGGGTCGAGTAAGCCCGCGGCCATCGAACAACATTGACCTGATTGTTGTAACAGTATTGAAAGACACGGATCAGTTCGTCTGGCACTGACGCTTGTTGCAGTTTTTACCACAACAGATCACAGCAAACCTAGTCAAATGCCTTCGACAAGTCGAGGAAGCAAGCAAATACTGGTGTGCTTCTATCACTGAAGTACTTGAAAGTAAAACTTCCTCCTTATCAATTATTGTATTTATTTTATTGCAATTATTGTATGTATTTCATTATCGTTGAGGGTAAACCCTCAACGATAATGAAATTGATAAAGAAGACTATTTCCAGTAGGTATTCAACTCAGATTAAATATGAATATGTGAGGCACGTTTGTAGACATGTGTGATACGTTTGTAGACAGCACTATCAGACAGGGTTGCCTGAGTATTTTTTTATTTCTCTCTAAATTTGAAATAATATTTTCTCCAAAATTATTTTGGCAAAAAGTTTGTACTATCGAGCAATTGTAACCATTATGGAACAGTTTTTGATGACATCTTTTAAATAAAGTAGATTAAACTAACAATAAAATTGTATTATAGATACGAATAAGAAAAGGTTCATAAATCAAACAGTGTATTCGCAATCACAGCTATAATTTAATATTATGAATGAATGAAATGCACCGACCCCAGCATGGTTAAACCAGACTCGATTGCTCGAGTTAACTCAAAGATTCACACAAGCCCATGTTTCATGGGATTACAGAGACCATTGTATATCAAAGACTAGACCGGGGGGCGCGATAATGGTAGGGAAGACGTGCCTATGGGATATGAAAGGATTAATAAAGCCATACCTGATATGTATCCTTGAGCAAGCATTAAAATAGTGGAGAGACGGGTGACATTTGTCTATGGGAGGGGCATCTTTTAACAATGTTGCTGCCAGGTTGTGCCGCCCCAGACTTGAGGTGGCCCGCAGAGGCGGGCCGGCACTAGCCGGGGATTGCGGAAGGAATAACAGATCCCAAGATCCCCGATGCAAGTGTGGGAGGGGAACACTGGGGTGGTTTTTAGTCAGTAAGAGTCTGACAGACAAAAAAAAAAAAAAGGTCCAGCTGCTTTCTCGACTCTTGGCTGTGTCACTGCTATGCTGTGTTACACGTTGCTGATTCCAAAGTCTTCATCTGAGGTCTCACTACATCCGTTTTATTTCTTGTAAATCTCGCTAGCAGCTTTCTTGATCTTATCTCGGTTTTCAGTCATGTCCATCCAAAAATGTATTTCCTTGTTGAAGTATGTCATGTCCTGTTTTAGGTTGTCATTCCATGTGTTAAATAGGTCAGCCGACTTTCTTGGATTGGCCTTGTACTGCATTGCTGCATCTAACAGGTGTTCTTCGCGGCGCCTGCAAACTGCAAACGTGTGCAAGATCGCACATCTTGTGGTTCTTGATGCGTTTGGTTACGGGTTTTCCGTTCAAGATTTCATACATTTTCTTTTGACGTGGTTTATTCCTAGCGTGGTTAATAAAGTCTCTCATGATAACTCTGTCATAATATCTTCTCAGTCTTGATCTGTTAGTTTTAGTGAGAGGCGATACTTTCAAACTGTGTATCATACAAGGTACGATCACCAATCGATACATGAGTCTGGCTAGTTTCCAGTCCATCTTTGAGTTTATTATGAATGGTAATAGTGATGTAGCATTTCTAGTGGCCCTGTTTACAGGGTTTTTGAATTGTGTTTTTCCTGTTTATTGCATATATGTTATGTGTGTGCCTAGGTATTTATTTTCATCGACTCTAGATAGATTGATTCCATTAATGGTCACATCGGCCGTTTTCTGCGTAGCTCATAACTAGTATTTTTGTTTTTGTTTAATTTATTTGGAGGCCGACAGTAGCTAGTTAGGGGTTTGATATGGTATACGATTCCTTCTAGGCGTTCTAGGTCATCTTTAATGAAGATAAGGTCATCCACAAATGATAGTACCAGAGGGAGTGACATTTCATGATCTTGGTCTAGTTTGATTAACCGAGTTTCCTCTTCAAGGGTTCTAAGGAACTCATCCATGACCAGTGTAAAGAGGCAAAGATAAAAAGGGTGAACCTTGTTTGAGTCCCTTTCCTTTTATAATCCAGTTGCTTTGCTGGCCACACCATTTGATGTATGTTCGTTGATTCATGAAAACTTTCATTATCCTCTTGGTTAATGATTTGTTAGTTCGTTGTATTAAAATATCTCGCAGTGCGTTGAGGTCAACATTGTCAAAAGCTTTTTTTATGTCGAGGGCAAGTACATAATTTATTTTTCCTGCACGCTATTCTTCGTCGAAGACCCTTTTGAGCTTAAAGATGTGATCATCTGTTGATCTATTGTTAAAAAAAAAAGCTTGGTAGTTGCCTAATTATTTTATTATTTTGTCTAACTTTTTTAGTACGTAGGATGCAATAATTTTGTAACCCGCGCTTATTGCAGACCGATATGCGGCGATAGTCATTCGTATCTTTAGGGTTACTTTTTAAGGAATTGGTACCTGAACTGTCTCTTACCACGTGTCGGGTGCTTTGTTCTGCGTCCAAGCTTTGTTCATATGTTTTGTAACACTTCTCTGTGTGAGTACTATGTACTTACTATTAAGCTACCATTTCCGTCGGTACGTCTTTCATTGACTTGAATGTGCCCTGACAGCTGAAAGTATGTCATGCTCACGGTAATGTTTCTGTTTGTCTGATGGTGGCGGGTGTGTTGGATCATTTCAAAATGGTTGAGCTGAATGGTGCTAATCCATGCGTCATGTTCGTGAACGGGCGCCATCAGTAGGGACTGCAGGTCATCTCTTAGGGGCCATGGCTTATTTTAATTTAATTTAATTTTTTAATTGTTTTTATTTTCATTTTTTTTTACGGACGCTTTTGACGTTTTGCATCGTTCTCACATGTATAATTTTAACATTAATGATGTAACCAATATTTTGTAACCATGTTAATTTAAAAGGGTCCGTAGAGTTTTCTGGCCGTTAGTGTACACCACTCTAGTTCGCAGTAAGCTGGAGACTAGTAGTTGTTGTGTCTGGCAATCCCTATTACCGCGGCTCAAATACTAATGCTGGAGAAAGCTCAGAAAACATTTCGCAGATATCTTTTAAAAAGAACCTTTAACTTCTACCCTTACATGGACCCCACCAACTATATCGTTGAGGCCTTGATCAGCACACTGTAGCCTGTAAGACCCTTAACGGTCGTATCGACTGCCTTGAGCTCCATGACCTTTTCTGTCGACTATTTGTACCCGACAAATACATCGGTGACCGCCAAAGTCGACGACACTCTGTTCGCGCAACTGCCTTGCAGAACGGTCGCCAGAGCTGAATCACCTGTGTGTCGTACTTTAAGAATGCTCAATGCCGTCCTGATGGCCAACCCTGAATGTGATGTGTTTGCAGACGAATGGAGTAACATTAAGCGCGTATGTCTGATGTTCTGTGAGAAACAGTATGCGAGGGTGTCCACTGTTCCATGTTAGTAAGTAGCGAGTAATTGTTTATGACATAATTGTCTGCATTGTATAGTTTTGTTTTCTATGTTAATTAATGTAATTGGTATTATACCGTGTTAATTAACTATAAATAAATAAATAAATTAACCTTTTCAAGTGTTTGTTGCCTGACATTATTTTACTCGATTATGTCTATTTGGGTAATCTGGTAAAAATTTAGCTACTCTGTAAGAATTTAGCCTTTTGGAGGCTGGCCAGGGGTAATCGATGTTCCCTGGAGTGAATCGGTTGAAACATCAAGGTTTCCTGGGCAGCCGCTATTAATACTCCAGTTATGGGTACTATGGTATTTCGATGTTTTCATTCATTGGATTTGGTGTAAGAGGGCACACTTAACACCTCAGTGCGCCAAGTCAACCTCACCTGCTCGTGGTACACCCTGCTAAATAACAAACGAGGCTCTGACAACCAAACAAATGGCGGTATAACCATTCTAAATAAAAACTTCGCAGCTAAATGGTGCAGACTAGTAACGGGCAGCAGCGTCACTAGTGCGAGAAGCTGCGATCTGCGATCGCTCAGCGTGGCGATTATGGGCAAACCCTCCAAATGGCAAGCCAAAATCAACCACGGCCCCCAGTTCCCGGCCGCCTTGCTATGCTGATTTTGTCGGCGATCATGGGGGTTGGAAGAATCCCCGGGTTACGAGTGGCCGCCAAACCCGACTGACCTTGGCAACGTATACGGAGGCACGTTACGGCTCGACGAACACCTAGTGCAGCTAGAAGAAGAGCTCGGAAAAATAAGGTGGCACATTCTTGGGCTAAGTGAAGTCCGAAGAGAGGGGGAAGACACAATAACCATTGAATCGGGCCATCTTATGTATTTTCAAGAGGGAGACAAGCTATCCCAAGGCGGAGTCGGGTTCCTGGTAAAAAAACCCCTCTGTGGCAACGTTGTAGAAGTTTCAAGTGTCTCGAGCAGGGTAGCGTACTTCGTAGTGAAACTAACTGAGAGGTATATCCTCAAGGTTGTTCAGGTTTACGCACCGACCTCGGCACACTCGTACGACGAAGTAGAGGAAATGTTCGAGGACATCTCCAAGGCCTTGCATTGCACTACTAGGGCCCACTACAACGTTCTCATGGGGGATTTTAACGCTAAAGTGGGAGTACAGAACTGCAGCGAATCGGTAGTAGGATCCTACGGGTTTGGCAGCAGAAATCATAGGGGGCAAATACTTGTCAACTTCCATGAGAAGGAGGGGCTTTTTTTGATGAACTCCTTCTTTAAGAAACAGTCTCAAAGGAAGTGGACGTTGCAAAGCCTCGATACTATGACGAAAACTGAGATAGACTTCATCATAACGGATAAAAAGTAGTCGTCAGATACATGCATACATACATAGATAAATATTATATTATTTTAAATGTTTAATTGACCATTTGAAATAATTATCGTACAACCAAGCAGCTAACATGCGCAGCAGTGGACGTCTTTCGGCTGCAATGGAGATGATGATGATTGTACAACCTAAAATGATCTCAATAAAATAAACTTTCTAATTATATTTAATTGATGTTAATAATTGCTTATTGTTTCCTAATTTTATTTATATTTTATTTTAAGAATTAATTTTATTATACCTTTTGCTGTGCCTTATAGGGTCCGTAATTGTACCTTAGCTTTAAGCCATTATAACTCGCACCTTATGACAGACTGAGTTCATCTGAAAGGTCCAGCGAAAACGATTGTATAAAATTAATCCAAGGTAGGGGTTGTGAGTTAAAATATAAATTAGTTAAAATTAAATACCTACTTGTGAAAGCGACGCCTCTGTCCGTAACTATTCTATGAGGATTACCAAAAGTGGATATTATTTCTTTCAAGTTTTGAATAGTTTCTATCGAACCAGTGCCTTTAACGGCTCGAGCAAATACACATTTCGTAAAGGAATCAATAATTACGAGTATGTAGGAGTAACCACGACGTGTTTTCAAAAATGGGCCCAAATGATCCATATGTAAAGTATGCATCGGTATTGCTACTTTCTCAATGGGATGCAGCTCGCCTTCTACTTTCCCATAATTTCCTTTAGCATAAGCACAGTGTAAGCAGAAATTTACATATTTTCGTATAAACCGAGTCATACCAGAGAACCAAAACTTTGATTTTATTGTTTTTTGGCACTTTTCGAAACCTATGTGTCTCACTTGGTCATGATATTTTTGTAACAATGACCACTTTGACAGTTTAGGTATTACGAATCGATCTCCATGTAAAGTTTTTCGAAACAGACATCCATTAATAATGGCATAATTTTTATTTATATCACTATTATTCGTACCCGCATTAATCTGTCGAATAATACTTTGTACCGTATCGTCTTGCAACTGCAGCGTGAGGCGCCAGTCAGCTTCATCAATACGAAGTATAGGAACGCTGTCAACCGGGTTGCGACTGAGTGCGTCAACGTGTTGCATATGGTTGCCAGGGATATTCGATTTCAATATCAAAATCCTGGATCGTTAACCACCATCGGGCTATACGCGGAATCAAATCTGTTTTAGTCAGTGTGGTTCTTAATGCCGCACAATCAGTAATTACCTTAACTGGGATACCTGTTACGTAAATACGGAAGCGTTTTAGAGATTCAACTACTGCGAGTTTCCAGCTCGTAGCTATGATAGTGCATTTCTTCCTTACTTGTGACGCGACTAAAGTAAGCAACAGGTTCTAGATCACCATTATTTTGATACTGAAGTAAAATACCGCCTAACCCTAAACTACTAGCATCAGTATGAATTTCTGTTTTAGCATGCGGGTCATAAATTCCTAAAACAGGTTGCTTAAAACAAAAATCATAGAAATGAAAGCTATAAGTTTCTAAACTACAATATTATAATTAAACATGATTTAAAGTAGAATTTACAAGTTAATAAAGTAATGTTCGGAGAACTATGGACAAGTTATTAATATTTAAAATAACCACAATATACCTATTAGTGTCTTTATGAGTTGACAGATGGCGCTAGTAAGTATGTTACGTAGATTGCATCAGTAGATCCTGACGACTGCTCTTATAGTAGTTGCTTGTAATTCGGGTAGATGGCGTTGGTTGTTAAGATAGGCTTCTTGGGCTCAGCTGGACAGCTGGCGGATAACCGTTACAGTATTACACAAATGTGGAAGTACGCGGGTGTTATTACCATTATCAACAGGCCATTTGGAGAACAAGTAAAAAAATTGGTCTTCTAGACTCAAGTGAAGGACGTCATATTACTAAACTCATTTCAAAATTAGCTTTACTACCTCCGAATGTTATAACAGAAGGCTTTATATGCATTTAAGAGTCGGCTCCAGCGGGCTTTTTTGTTGTGTTTTCTCCTGTATTTTTATTCTAAGTTTATGTAACCGTCTTTGGGTTATAAAGGAATTCAGATTAGATTTCCGACAGAAAGCCTTTATAAAATGTCTGACCTACTGACAGAAAGATGTACGTAAAGTCCATTTCACGAAAGAAGTCCCGCGGAAATAAGTGGAACTGATTATTATTATACGCTAAGTTAGCAACATTCCTAAAATAACCCATGCCTGCAGCGCCACGTCTGCGGGACTTCTTTCGTGAAATGGACTTTACTTCATCTCATTCTAAAGCAACATAAATCTCTCATTTTGACCCCTCGAAGCTCAAAGGCAGAAGAATGAATAAGGTTGCCCCAGCCATCACGATAAAATCGACATTTGCTAAAAGGCAATACGCAAGTCAATCATCTCGCTTATACAATCTACTTAACAAAGAGCTAGGTATTTACTCCCGTACACATCGCGATTGCAAAAGTATTCTAACGAAGTGGCTAAAATCAAAAACGTACGAAGAAGTCGAAAGTTTAATACTAAATAGCGGTTAGTGGAAGATGTTGACCTACAACATCCTTCGATCCCAAGACTTGTCGTAGGGCTAATTTCCAATCTCCAAACTCCAAAATTATACTTCAATCTCTTATCTCACTCACACCTCCAAAGTACAAACACACTGAAATCCCTCAACACCTCCCTCCCCTGTTACGCCAATCCTCTCCCCCCACTAACACCATAGCCCACACACTCACTCACACAGACACACTCACACACACACGCACACGCACACACACACACACGAGTGCGCGCGCTCACTTAATTTACCCTCTTTTCATTTTGTTTTTGTTTGTTTAACTTAGACTCCTTCTTTGAAATTAGGATTTTTCTTCCTTTTTAATTAAGTTTTATTAAGTTCTACTATTCAGTAACCTAATTACAATAAAACTGTAACCATTGGAAGGGCGGAATGTCCTAACACAAGCATCTATTTAGCTTAAAAGGACATTCCTAAGAGTTTTAATGTAACATATTGTAAGTTATTGAAATAAATATAAGTATATTTTTTTTTATTAATTCATATTATTATCTTATGTTCAATTCTCAAGCAGGCCATCAAGCACCTTAGATGTGGCTGTAGTTAATGTAAAGGGCGGTAGTTGCCCTTGTCGGAATTATCTCCTGTCTTGTTTTTAATTATAGGCACTACCACCGTGTTCATCAGTTCATTTGGCGGGTAGGAATGCCTAATGCAGAGTGTAAATAACAGTCTCAGGAGCCTCGGGAGGTGTGGCCCCGTATGCTGAAAATGTTCGATGCTAAGTTCGTCGTGCCCGGGCGACTTTCCGCGAGTCATGCCCTAATAATATTAAAGTAACTTGTTTTGCTGTGAAACGCTCAGACACCGCTGATACGATGACCACTGAATCCCTGGTCTGCTCACCTTTTAGCGGGGACTCCACTTGAAAGTGACATCTAAACACATTAGCAATGTCTTTTGGTTCGCTGATGCCATTGACACTCACCGGGACGCTAGGTTTTGCATTTAACTTTTTTGTTTGTTGCCAAAATCCTTTAAAATCTTTATTCTTATGTTTGGTAGCTAAAATATTAATTTTTATTCATTATTGGTTATTCTGACAATAATGTAGTTTGCTTTTGAATTAGTTATGATTTTAGTTTCCATTAAAACTTTAGGTTCACTATCGTTCGATATGAGTAATCAAGTTTTGAATCGACGTGATTATTCATTCTCATAACAAGCGTGCGAGGTTACGTACGAGCTATCAGCACAGATAACCCAGATATCTTATTCTTATCTTAATCAGTCAGTGCAAAAATCACGCAAAAATAGCAATGAAATAATTGACATTGCATTGACACATTTGTCACTTGACAGAATGACACCTTTTTTTTTGGGGTCGCGTAAGAATATTTGAATTTCGCGGGCTATCCTGACGCTTTCACCGTCAAGCAAGCTTTGGGAGCAAGAAAAAGAGTGGACTATATAAGGTGTATCCGCAGCTGTAGCCCGCAAACATCTAATTTTCTTAAGTATTTTTGGAATTTGCAGGTCAGTGTCAGGTTGTATCTTGATCAAAATATGATTCGCGAATATATCAGATTTGTATTTACAGAATGATAATAGTCATTAGAATCATTAATACTTCTTTCTAAGTTAGATTTGTTCCCCAATGTCATGATTTCATGAAAAAGTAATTCAATGGAACAAATCTAAATTAGAGATTCTAATGTCTATAATTCTGTGAATACATTATCTGTTAAAGTCGCGAATCATATTTCAGTCGAGTCAATAGTAAAGTAACTTAGTGACTCAGCAGTCTCTCTCCCTCTCTCACTCAGTCGCCTCGCAAGCGACGCGTCGTGCGGAAAGAGCAAAGAGCAAAGTAATGTTTCAGATCCAAATGATACGTTTGCAACATTGTTACTGAACCAATCTTTTGAATTCCTTCAATAATCAGAATCAGTGAGTCAGTTCCGTAAAGAGATACACACGCCTATTTTGAATAGTGAAGACGTGAAGTTGTGATTGTTTGTTGTTGACGGGGCCGCCAAAAACTTTTAATAATTAAAAAAAGTTTTTTTACTTTTCGAGGACTAAAGGTCAGTATTGTGTCTTTGAGCAAATTTTACATAATCATTTATTTGTTTGAGAGATGAGTAAACAATCTAGACGAGAAAAAAAAACACTTGGTTTAAATAAGCAGGTACCTAAGATAAAAATAAAGTAACCGGTCAACAGCTGCCCTGGGTCCTGTGCTACTTAGTGTTTAATAAATTAGCTCCAAACGAAGCCATGGTCTGGCTGCGTATAGGGAAAAAACACCAAACATACTGGAACACAAGTTAAATATAATCAGCGGTAAATTATTATTAATATTATTTATTTACTTCAACCTACTTTGGATCATGCAATTAAACTAAATTAAAAATTATTAATCAAATTAAAGAATTACGTTATATTGAAAATTATACATTAATATAAACAAAATTAAAATAAAATTTTGACATTAGTCAGTACGTGAACCATGCAGCTACTGGCAGTCGAAACGTTCAGCAAAAGCGTACAGGATACTGTTGCGGCTGGCCCGCAGCCTACACACCAGGGATGGGCACTGCTTGTGCATGATTGTATTGGACGCGTAGAGCGCTGTACTGTTTCTGCGTGTAATCCATCCACAGACTGCCAGTACAAAAAGGACGTGCAAAATGCCCTAAATAGAGCTATTTTGACGCCCCTCGAACATATTCACACGAACAGACAGCGCCCTATGTTCAATGTCTGCATCGTCTTTCATGCCGCCAGAGATTAAAATAAATGTCCAAGATACTTAAACGTATCAACTCTATTAGGTGGGCATCCGTTGAGCTGAATTGCGGGTACGTAATCAGGATTTGGCCCGAAAGACCATGCACTCGCTCTTGTTCGTGTTTTACAACAAACCATGTTCTTCAGCATACTTTTCACAGATGCTAATCATCCTTGACACACCACAGACAGAGGCGATCAGCGTAACTGATATTGTTTATGCACACACCTCCAATATGGCAACCGACATGCGTGCTGCTGAGCCTCTCTATCAGCGCATTAACTCCAACCTGTATGGGGTCGAGTTCCCCGGCCATCGAACAACATTGACCTGATTGTTATAACAGTATTGAAAGACACGGATTAGTTCGTCTGGCACTGATGCTTGCTGCAGTTTTTGCCACAGCAGATCATAGCAAACCAAGTCAAATGCCTTCGACAAGTCGAGGAAGCAAGCAAATACTGGTGTGCTTCTATCAGTGAAGTACTTGACAGTAAAAAGTCCTCCTTATCAATTGCATTATCGTTGAGGGTAAATCCTCAACGATAATGAAATTGATAAGGAAGACTATTTTCAGTAGGTATTCAATTCAGATTAAATATGAATATGTGAGGCACGTTTGTAGACTCGTGTGATACGTTTGTAGACAGCACTATCAGACAGGGTTGCCTGATGTAATATTTTATTTCTCTCAAAAGAAATAATCGTTTCTCCAAAAGCTCACCGCTCTTTGATTGGAGGCTTTTATTTTTCGTCTATTGAAATAAAACAAACTAAATGGATACTATTACTGTAGTGAGTTGATTTTATTAAGTAATCATCAAGCTAGTTTGTATCGTCTTGATTTTAACATAATATATTACTACGTAACATGAGTCAATTCAAAGAAAAAAAAATCGGAAATGCTTTAAAGATAATTTTGATACAGATTATCTATAGGTATATATATAAAAGAGAAGTCCACTCACTGACCACTCATCACGAAATCTCGGAAACTACTGGGCAGTGATGTCTAAAATTTGGCACAAGCACTCTTTATAGGGTGCAGGCGCGCACTAAGAAAGGTTTTTTTTAAATTCGCACCCCAAGGGGTTGAAAAGTGGTGTCAAAGTTTGTATGAAAGACCTAGGTTTTTAAAGTTAGAGACATGAATGTTGGCCTGATTGTTCCTTTCGGCTGCTAGGTGCTCACTAAGAAAGGGTTTTACGAAATTCAGCCCTTAAGGGTGTAAATAAGGGTGTTTAATGTTAGTATGAAAAAAGTTCCAAATCCAGTTAAGATCCAAATTGAATCTTACGGCAACGCGTTATTGCTTACTTTACATTGAAATTAGAATTCGGAAGCCGATAAAGATCCAAACTGAATTTTACGACAGCGTGTTAATGCATATTTTACATTGAAATAAGAATTTGGAAGTTCCTTGAGGTTTATTTATCTTTAGTTTTTGCCAAATGCCGATTTCTATGTGGCCAGTATGTTTCAGTAATATGCAGGCGTGATAACGTTCTAAAGTTTTTATGCCAATTTATAGGTGGCCAGTATTTTTCAGTATGCAGGCGTCTGCTAAAAGATAATGAAATGAGGTTCTAATTGGTATTCAGGTAATTTGAACGTTGCAGTTATAGCAATAAAGACGAGAATGCCAAGGGGAAAACTTCACATGTTTAAAAAAATGTCGCGGCTTGCAAGCTGATCGTTTCAAAAAACGAACTCATGTATCAATCACAGAATACTGTAAAACCCGATGTTACCTAAGCGATACACGTTCAAGCTATTTTTACCGAAATTTCTGTTCTGCGATATTTTGTTATTACTACTAATTTGCATTGAAATATTTTTCATCGTCGTTGTTTGGTTTAAGTCTTGGTATTGGTTTGTTTCGTTTTAAATTGGAGGATAATAATTGTGTTCTTACCTATTGCCTGGTTGGAATTTTATTATTTCTATTTGCTTGTGAATAACTTATTGTGTAGGTATTTCACACTGTGGTATTACTACTTATATTAGTTTATTGTATTAGTCGTTCTTACTAGAAAAAGTGTCCTTGAATACCTACGTTCGTATTTTAATTTTATTGTTCAGTATCTTTGGTTTAGGCTAATGTGGTAAGGGTTTTAAAAAGGTAACTATAAAGAAAATTACGTTCAAATAATATTTTTTAGGTAATTTACTGGTCGTGAGCATTGTTTAATTAAAATGGATAGTCAAATTATTATCACTTCTAATGGAGTGCAAATTCTTTGCCAAATAGTAAATATCCCTGGCGATGGCGCATGCTTATTTTCATCTCTATCCTATTTGGTGAACAGTAACATGGCCATGGCTTCTCAAATTCGAGCCAGCATTGTGCGCCACGTGTCTGACAACTGGGAAAGGTTTCAAGCTTTCACCCAGGAGCGGTCAGGAGCTGATTATGGTTCGAAGCGTAAATACGTTGCTGAAATGTCTTGTAATGGCACCTACGTAATCACCTGTGAACTCATGACACCGGGAGAACTATTCCCATTTGAGTTCCAGGTGTTTCAAGATGGTATTTTTATTGCTGGCTTTGGGGAAGCACAACAGGGAGTAAAAACAATCTGATTCTCAGGAAACTTCAATGAAGGTAATTTTGATGTTTTAATTCCGTTAGCCAATTTAAATAATTTCTTTCTTTTCTTTAATTCACTGCCATTGATTGTGCCGAGAAGTCGCAAATTATTACTTATAACGAAGCGCAAATTCTTTGCAAAATAGTAATTATACCTGGTGATAGCGCATGCTTATTTTCATCCTTATCCTATTTGGTGAACGGTAACGTGGCCATGGCTTCTCAAATTCGAGCCAGCATTGTGCGCCAGGTGTCTGACAACTGGGAAAGGTTTCAACCTTTCACCCAGGAGCGGTCAGGAGCTGATTATGGTTCAAAGCGTAAATAAGTTGCTGAAATGTCTTGTAATGGCACCTACGGAACCACCTGTGAACTCATGGCAGCGGGAGAACTATTCCCATTTGAGTTCCAGGTGTTTCAAGATGGTATTTTTATTGCTGGTTTTGGGAAAGCACAACAGGGAGTAAAAATAATCTGATTCTCAGGAAACTTTAATGAAGTTCATTTTGATGTTTTAATTCCGTTGGCTAATTTAAATAATAAAAAAGCTCTTTTGAGCCCTCACGCCGACAAAATTGAAGAATCACAGACCGTCCCCGACTCAGCAGTAAATGTGCAGTTGAATTCACAATCCCAGTCCCAATTCACTGCTATTGATTTTTTCGAGAAGTCTCTTGCCTATAGTGAGCAAACGGAATGCGAGTATTTTTTTTCTGGCATACAACTCCAGCACCAAATTAGTGTCTTTGTTGAAGAATCACCGACTTACACTCAGTGTGCACCATTTTCTAATGTGTCCCATAACCAAATTCCTTCTGTTGGTTCCGAACAATCGGCAACTTTTACTGTGCCAGAGAATTATGACCCTGTTTTGGCTGATTTAGAATCGCCAACCCAACATACTCCTGAACTAAGTTCACACGAATCGGTTATTGTAACGCCGGTAAATGAAAAAATAGGAAATAAACGCAGGAAAAGATTCACAGATGGTATTAGGAAAAAACAATTAAGAAAATCTGCTTCAAAGTATGCAAAAAAATAAACCCGACGTTAATAAATCAGCTATAAAAAATATGCGGATGCTCTTATCGAAGCTCACCGTGAGGCTGTAAGTAGGTACTCACAAAGTCATCCTGAAGTAAACCGTAAAGCTGTGAGGCATTATGCATCTAATAATCCTCAGATTAACCAGGCAGCAGCAGCAAAATATTACACAAATAAATTATTGTCTTGGACAAACAAGCATTTATCTGGTTTTAAATATGAGCCTGAAATTGATTATTCCAAGGATAAGGTGGTTGAACTTGGATCTTATCATTATTTGCTTATATTAAGAATATCCTCATTTTACTATTACAACAAACTTAATTTTGCGTCTGGATTAACTAAGCTTATACAGTTTATAACCTCTACATTTGGTACGGAACCCTAAATGCGCAAGTTCAAAATCAAAAATATTTTTATTTCACATAACCTACATGGGCACTTATGAAACGTCAGAAGCTAGGTGCACGGTTCCAATTGGTCGTTTCCTATGGAGAAGAGCCGGCAAGAAATTCCACGGTTCCGAAGTGCACTAATGGTCTGTTCGCCTGGAACATTAACACTAAATCTTATAAACACCAACGTATGAAACACGCGAGTGAAACCGCGCGGGTACAGCTAGTCTATATATATAAAAAAAACTTTTCTACAAAAAAAAACAACCGACTTCCAACAAAAACACTAAAAAGTGCAAAATAACTTTAATTTCGGAAGCACATAACATAATCACACCTTGTTTCCTCGAAGGGTTGGGTAGAGGTGTAACTGTAGAGTCGGTGTCTTTGGTTTTGTATTTTCGTTTATATGGCCACCGACTTCCGAAATTAAATTAAATATAATATTAAATGTGGGTATACTACAGGTACACCTCTACCCAACCCTTCGAAGAAACAAGGCGTGATTATGTTATGTGCTTCCGAAATTAAAGTTATTTTGCACTTTTTAGTGTTTTTGTTGGAAGTCGGTTGTTTTTGTAGAAAAGTTTTTTATTTTTCACTTTTTAGTGGTACCTACCCCACACCAATTCGTATACTACTTGCTATGAAAACAACAGTAACAGGAAGTTTTATAACATCATCAACATACTCGTACACCGAGTGGATTAAATACGTATTATTAAAGAGTTAGCTGTAAATCTGTAATGTATATGAGACCGCGCAAGCTTCCTCTACCAAATAAAAGAATTATAATAATCAGTATATAAGTTATGCCTGAACATATATAATACTAGCTTTTGCCTGCGGCTTCACCCGCGTAGATGTCAGAAAAAATCTCACGGGAACCGGGATTAAAAGTAACTACCCTACATAAAAGGACCCCTAGTGCAAAATTTCACGTCGCTCCCAGTACTTTGGGTTGTGCGTTGATACGTCAGTCAATCAGTCGGTCAGTTTCTCCATTTATTTATACAGATAGATTTGTTATTTAGACCAATACAAAATAATAATAAATAAGGACATATTAGTTTTTTTTTTATTCTTCGAGTGTAATATTTCAAAATTGTTGACCTTTACGAGAAAAACGTCCTGACAAACCTTGAAAATGACACCATATTGATTTGTAGACTATTTACCTCTTTACACCCCCAGAAGAGGCTGTTTTTTTAAAAACATGAAACACGTTTTATTTATTTGTTGACACGAGTAACCCTGCGAATTGTCGAATTGATACAATTCAAATGTTTTTCCATACAAGTTGTGAAACCCCGTTACACCCTTTTAGGAGTTGAATTTTCAAAATTCTGTTTTCAGCGGTTACCTACGTCATAATAAATATCTGTGTGCCAAATTTTAGCCCAATCCATTCAATGATTTGAGTTTTGTGTTGATAGATCAGTCAGTAAGTCAGTTACTGTTTCGTTTTGTATGTATTAAATCTATAGTGTAATTCGACATGTTGTTACGACGACCCTGAATAAATTGGGATTAGGGCAGGAGACTGATGATGAAGAATTCAGTCTAAGTTTCAAGTTAATAGATCAACGAAAGAAGATTTTTTCATACAAACTGTATCCACCCCCCCTTTAAACCCCCAAAGAGGTTAATTTTTAAAGTGGTTTGCGACTTTTCCATTATTTGACTTAAAGGTTATACCAATTTTCGAGTTAATCAAGCCACGTAGTAAAATCCTCTCTTCTAAAACTGACTACCCCTTTTCACCCCGTTATGGGTAGATTTTAGAAAAACCCTGATACAAGTTATTCTTCATTTTTGGTTTTAAGTATAAATACTGAGTTTCGAGTTGATCGGACCACGCTTTATAATTCTTCTATACAAGCTTGACATCCCATCCATTGAAGTTAAGATAACAACAAAATACAAACTATATATTTTATTTACGTAAGTATTCGTCCAAGTTTCAAGTTTATTAACTCTAGGAATAAGATTTTTCATGCAAACAAAATCCCCCGTTTTCCTCCATTTAAAGGTCAAATTTCCAAAAACCCCTTCTTAGCGGATGCCTACGTGCCGAATTTCAGCCCAATCTGTCAGTGGTTTGAGCTGTGTTGATAAACCAATCAGTTACGGTTTCCTTTTATATGTAAGTACCTTTATACGGCTAGATATATATAGATATATTGAGAAGCTCCTCCTTTTTTGAAGTCGGTTAAAAATCATTTATAGCCAGAATGCATCTCATGACAATTCCAATAAGACCAAACACGGGTAGGATATATTGTTTTATTACCGAGTTCCAGTGCCTACCTTCCAGCTTCATCATCGGATCAGTTTCGATCATCAGATCAAATTTGCTTCGCTTAACTATCTTAATCCAGATATCTCATCGCCACCCGTGAAATACTTATCATTGAGAAGTTCCGGTGGCCATCTGTGGCCTTCTTCAACAGTTCCACTTCACCAAATTTTACTTTCTGAATGCAAACGATTGACTTGTTGATGAAAATATAAAAATTGTTATATGTATGCCTATAATATTTGAGGAGTTCCCTCAATTACTCATGGATCCCAACATCAGAACTGGATTTTGATAAAAATGGGACCAATCTGGAAGTATGTCCTTTCAAATAAAAAAATAATTTTCCAAATCGGTTCATAAACGACGGAGTTCTGAGGTAACAAACATAAAAAAAAAGAAAAACATACACACGACTTGAGAACCTCCTCCTTTTTGTGAAGTCGGTTAAAAATAGAAGTCCACTCACTGACCACTCATCACGAAATCTCGGAAACTACTGGGCCGTGAGGTCTAAAATTTGGCACAAGCACTCTCTATGGAGTGCAGGCGCGCACTAAGAAAGGATTTTTATAAATTCGCACCCCAAGGGGTTGAAAAGGGGTGTCAAACTTTGTATGATAATCCTATGTTTTTAAAGTTAGAGACATGAATGTTGGCCTGATTGTTCCTTTCGGCTGCTAGGTGCTCACTAAGAAAGGGTTTTACGAAATTCAGCCCTTAAGGGTGTAAATAATGGTGTTTAATGTTTGTATGAAAAACGTTCCAAATCCAGTTAAGATCCAAATTAAATGTTACGGCAACGCGTTATTGCATACTTTACATTGAAATTAGAATTCGGAAGTTGATAAAGGTCCAAATTGAACTTTACGACAACGCGTTAATGCTTGAAATAAGAATTGGAAGTTCCTTGAGGTTTATCTTTAGTTTTTAAGCCAATTTCTAGGTGGCCAGTATGTTTCAGTAATATTATATGTAGGCGTGATATCGTCCTAAAGTTGTTATGCCAATTTCTAGGTGGCCATTATTTTTCTGTTTGCAGGCGTCTGCTAAAAGATAATGAAATGAGGTTCTAATAGGTATTCAGGTAATTTGAACGTTGCAGTCATAGCAAGAACGTCGAGAATGCCAAGAGGAAAACATCACAATGTTTAACCTTAATCGCGGCTTGTAAGCCGATCGTTTCAAAAAACGAACTCATGTATCAATCACGGAATACAGAATACTGTAAAACCCGAGGTTACCTAAGCGATACACGTTCAAGCTATTTTTACCGAATTTTCTGTTCTGCGATATTTTGTTATTACTACTAATTTGCTTTGAACAATTTTTCATCGTCGTTGTTTGTTTCAAGTCTTCGTTTTGGTTTGTTTCGCTTCCTAATTTTAAATTGGAGGGTAATAATTATTGTGTTCTTACCTATTGCCTGGTTGGAATTTTGTTATTCCTATTTCTTTGCGAATTACTTATTGTGTAGGTATTTTGTGACTGTGGTATTACTATAATAGTTTTTAGTATTAGTCGTTGTTTTCTTGTCTCAGTATACTTTGGTTTATGTTGCTGGTGGCCCAGCAGCTCGATTAATGACTGTCTATGTGCAGTTCCTATGTATGACACTTCAGCTCTCTACTTACACTTCTACTTTATTTACTAAGATATATTTATTTTTACGGATTTTTTATAGTATTACACTTTGGCTAACTGTGTATATATCTCTTATGTTTACAGTACTTTGCTTTACATTATTACGCATTACACTTTATACTATGTCTTTCAGAATATTTACACTACCCTACATAATACTTCTTATACTATCTGCATGCAACATATTATTACTATATACATATTACACTATTTACAGAAATGAAAAGACAAAAAATCTAAAAGTTGGATTATTTAATGCGGGGTCGCTCGGCTCGCGCCATGAAGAGTTCCTTGTTGCAATGAGACCTGGCTCAGGCAGGGAGAGGAAGGTCGCGCGCCGACAGTGCCGGGCTACCGGCTGCGACACGTGCCGCGGCCGCACGGCGTGCGCGGCGGGTGCGGGGGCGGCGTGTGGTTCTACGTGCGCCGCGGCGTGCGCGTGCGCGCCGTGCCGCACCCGCCGGCGCCGCAGGTCGCGCAAATGTGGCTCAAGCTTAACCTCAACTCGCATTCAGTTATCGTCGGTACTGCATACAGGCCACCGTGGCTTGATGTGAATGTCTTCCTGGATGCGATCACAGACTCTATTTCCTCCTTTGCTAGCGCGGATAAGGTTATCTTGCTTGGTGACTTCAACATTAACATGTTAAACCAGCTGGAAAATAAAACAAGATTACTGAACAACTTTTTACTATGCTCCAAGCTAAACCAAATTGTTACTGAGCCTACCCATTTTACAGATCATAGTGAAACACTAATTGATGTTGTGTGCACTGATGCCCGTGTGTGTGGGGTCTCTGTATCACACATACCAGAGCTTGGCCAACATGCAATTATATCTATTGAATTTAATTTTAAATTAGAGAAACCTTCCCCGCACTGGATCACCTATAGGCCACTTAAAGATATTCTGTTGGAAAAATTTAATGATGATTTGAATAAGATGGACTGGGAATATATTGAGAATCTGGAGGATGTGAACTCTATGGTAGCAACATTTGGTTTGTATATTTTAAATATCTTTGACTTGCACGCACCCCTTAAAAAAGTTTTAATCAAAGAAAAGTCTTACCCATGGATTACTTATACTGTTAAGGAAATTATGAAGTTGCGTGACAAATGCCATCTTAAGTCTAAAGCTACTAAATCTGTACATCACATAAACTCATACAAAGAGCTTAAATACTTAGTTAGGGCCGCTTTTGATAGTGAAAAGTGTGCATATTTTAAAACTTATATTAATAATAATATTAAACAGCCAAAGAAGTTATGGTCACATATTAAATCATCGATAGCTATTTAAAAAAAAACAGAGCACAGTCTACCACACTTTTGTTACAACCCCGAGAAAATAAATGACCACTTTTTGGATGTGCCGGGCGATGGTGGGGTCAGTAATGCTGATTTAACTTACTTTGAGCACCATAGATTTTGTAATAGTCATTTCGTGCTTGAGCCAGCCAGGAGGACACGGTGTTTAGGCTTTTATGTGGTCTTAAGTCCAATGCCCAGGGTTCTGATCATATCTCCTTGGAGATGCTGATGATGACTCTTCCTCGTGCGCTTGCAGCCATAACCACCATTTTCAACAGATCCATAGCCTCCTCCAGTTTTCCAGATCTATGGAAATTGGCTATAGTTAGGCCCATTCCCACCCAAAGTACCTAGTCCCACCAGCGTGAAAGATCTTCGCCCAATGGGACCGACAACTGTCAATGTGGCGCTAGTAGCACAAAGACCAATAACAAAGCAGTTTTTGTCAGGAATTAGTAGTGAATTCATAATAAGAGACAATTATTGAGGAAATAATTGATTTTGAGTAGCAAATTGTAAAGAAACTGAAGGCCACTAGTTTCCTCAAGATGAGAAACTTAAAAAATTGTGGCTCAAAGCGATAAGGCGAGTAATGTTTGAGCCTAAAAGCAGGGCGAGAGTGTCAAAAACATTTCGAGGAAAGTAACTATGAAAAGATCGGTAAATACTCAGTTATGTATTAAAAACATTAAAAAAAATCAGTTTGACTAGGTAGTCAAAAACGATTTGCTCTTATTTGTACGTAACCTATAGGTTGTTACCTACATTATTCGACATGCAGTCGAATAGTCAACCCGGGCCTGGTCCTTATCGGACGGTGAGCTACCCATCGCTCACCGTCCGCAAGCCCGCGCCTACGGTGGCCGGAAGTCGGCTTGCGACAACCGACGCCCGGGGCATCTGCTGCGGCAACTAGGGGCGCGAGGGCGCGATCCTTGCCTCTCCCTCACGCGTTCCGCCGCCTCCTTTGCGAGGATTACTGCTTCACAGAAGGAGGCGACGGCCTCCCATGCACTATCGTTCCGAACCATGGCCTGAACCAGGGCCGAACGCGAAAGATCGCCACCGCCGATTGCCTCCGTGAGGACTCGGCTATGAAGCAAGATTAAATAACATTTTAAAAACATCAAGGAATTTAGGGACAACAAATTACCTGTCGATTAGGTCTGCTTTCCTCCCACGTAAAGAGACGCCTCTTTTTCTTAACTTTTCATTTAATTTACATATTTTCCAAGTGGAATACATGTTCTAAATCGGAAAATTGTCAAGAAATCAACGCAAATAAGAAATCCGAAGTGTGTAAATGTTTATCTTACTGAATGGCAAGGGTTCGTTCAGTAGTGGCGCCATCTGAGATCAGCTTTCACTTGCCGGCCCCATTGAAGAGGTATACTTCTTAGTCCCATATTCTTAAATTTTTTAATCAAAATCGGATCAGATACTGTGTCTAATGCTTTAGCTAAATCTAGGTAAATGGCTAAGGTCTTTTTATTATCTAGTTTGTTGACTATACGATCTGTCAGTTCATGGACGGCTTAAGCTGTTCATTTACCAGATCGAAAGCCAAACTGTGATGGAGATAAAAGAGGATTTTGTTCCAGGAATTTAGTAAGTTTGGTGTCCATCAATCGTTCTAAAATTTTTGACAACGTTGGTAGTATGGATATTAGTCTATAGTTATTGACACAGTATCTATCTCCGGACTTAAATACGGGTACAATATTGGATTTTTTAAATGCACCTGGAAATATTCCAGCAGAGAAAGAAAGATTGCATATGTATGTAAGTGGAAGAACAATAATATCAGCAAATCAATTTAAAAATTATCCAGATATATTATCAACGCCAACTGCACACTCGTTTTTTAAATTAATAATTAAGGATCGTATTTCTTCTTCATCGGTAGGAAGAAGAACAAAGGAATGTTGAGATGAATTAGTTGGCTTACTATCGGATTCTACATTAGGAAAATTTATATTTTGTGTGAGTAATTTTTCTGACAATGTTTTACCTACCTTTGCAAAAAATTAATTTGCACTATTAATTGATTCAATAGGATTGCCTATTGAAATGGGCTGTGTTGATTGCTGTTTAGCTTTATTAGTATAGGCTGTAGTTTTAATTGCTTCCCAAAGTTTTTTGTTGTTTTTCCCTGCTTGTTTATTGATATCTTCCTCGTAATTTTGTCTAAATTTCTTAAATATATAATTGCAAAAAATCCTGTATCTTTTGTAAGTGCAGAGTAGTAGTACTCTGCACTTACAAAAAGATACAGGATTTTTTAATAGTGTCATTATGAATTAAGTGGACTCATTATCTGGATTTTTAATGGTTTTAATATGTAATTGATCACGGTTTCGCATGCATCTTAATAGGCCTGGCGTTATCCAAGGCTTCAACATTATTTTACATCTAGTCGTGATGAGTTTGTGTTATCATTTATATTATAGCTTGACCTAGAGAGTGTATTGTATAATTGGTTGCCTCGTTAACATCTGTCATACTGTAAAACGCGCACGCGCGTGCGTGTACTGTGTGTGTTTTATTTAGGTGATTGCAATCATTTAAATATTTCCGTGCGTATATTTTTCCCCGATTTGATTATTTATTTAAAAAGAAATTAAGATTTCTATTGACCTTCAACTCAACATAAAGTTTTTGATATTTTTTACTTAAAATGTATTCCATTTTTTATTATTGATTAAATTATCAAATTATACGTAAAGTATGTTGGTATGGTTACGTATGGTGAAAAATCTTTCATTTATCCGTCCTCGCGTAGTGGGGAGCCGAGTTCCCCGTCGTGTTCCAACGGTGTGCTTCTTTCGCTACACTGTGTATGTATTTGTGTAACTGTTTGTTTTCCCGAATTAAATACATAAACTTATTATGACCTTCCGTATACAAGTTGATCTATGAGTCATACTGTATGTATGTAGTTACGTAGTTTTATTATAAATACTGTCTGTAAAACTATTTCTGTTTAAAAATAATGTTTTTCTTAATTTTGTTTCAGAAACATCTAAATATTTGATTGCATTATATTTGAGTATTGTAATGCCAAATAACTACAATGATCCGAAAATTGAAGACAGTATACTCAACAACAATTTACTCTTTGGTAATATTTATAAAAACAAATCCCCAGAAGATAAAATTAAGAAGATTAAAAAATATTTGGATCAAGGGGCAGACGTAAATGCAACAGATGCTAACTACAAAAACAATACACCGTTGCATGTCGCAGTGATGAAAGAAGAACCAGAAGTTGTCGGCTTTCTCTTGGAACAAGGCGCTCAAATAAACATAAAAAACAGCAACAATCTAACTGCTTTAGATATTGCTTTGAAAACTTGTACCAGTCAAGACATTATAACCATGTTCAAAACATTTAACGATGATAAAGTAACTCAACCTTCTACTAAACAAGACATTGATGCTGATTTAACAAGCAAGAGTCATTCCAAGAGCATCAACATTCAGCAGGACCCGAAAAACTTCAGCAGTCTCGTTGGATGTAACAGAAAAATAGTACCTCAGAGAAATGACTCAGAGCAACAACAACAAGATGATAAAATATTTAATTACAAAAAAAGAACCGGAACGTCAGGGCTTAGTGGACAATTGTATGAAACTAAACTGTTGAGTCTGATTTTGTTTAGAGCTTTATATGTTCATGAGGTTAAAAAATTCTCATTAGCCACGAACGTTGACAGCATGGGAGCTTTTGATGATATCGTGTTTAGATTCTCTTCAAACAAAGGTAATAAACCAAGAATAATGTTTTTGCAAGCAAAACACAAAGATAAACCCTCGAAAGACACATTTACGGTCGAGGAAATTATGAAGTTCAACGGAGACTTCAGTTTTCATAAGTACTTCGAGAGTTACATAAAAATAAGTCAGATGTTCGACCCTGAAAATTGCGATGATATGTTAAGGGGCGAGTTTAAAAATATGGACTGTGAATTTATTATTTATACCTCTGCCTATGAGAAATTTTCTAAAATGAAAACCGTGGAACAAACTGAATGTAAACGTTTTATAAACACAGGCCAGGGCCAGGTGTTTCAGTTTGATTATGATGATCAAGACGTAGAATGTCTTCTTAAAACTATAGCCAAATCACGTGCCGTGCTTTTAGCGAAACAACTGTCAAAGTACATTTTCAAAGATAATTACAGTAATAATATGATGATGGATGACTTTATAAAAACATATCATGTCTTTCTTGAGCGGCACATTTTGGCGGTCGAAGTTAAAGACGGTAAATCGCAAAATAATTTCCTTTACGCTAAATTTCGACAGTCACTATTTACAAGCAATGACAATTTGATCTTGGCATTTAAAGCCACGATTTGTCAAGAAAAAAATAAACATTTGTCCCCCGAAGAACAGAAGGAGGTAGAAAACATTTTAATGTCATCGTATTATAAAGTACCATTAGATTTTGGCAATCTTAATTTTTCTTTTAGTGGCTGCAAGCAAAAAAAGGAAAGGAGGCTTCAATATCTTTGTTCAACATTTAAAAAGCTTTTTGAGAACGCTAATGTCTCAGCAAATATTGTGATGAAAGTGGACGACAATATGGTCGGTCCAAATAAAACTTTACAAAGTACAGATTTAGAATCCTATAGACTGGGAGGTTTAGTAGGCAACCTACTAGTACTCGATCAAGAAACTAAGACTTTAAAATTTAATTCAAATGTTCATTCTTTGTCCGACGACAATTTGAAACTTTTAGAAAGATTAAAAACTGACGTTTTCAAAGGAATAGATCTAAGCAAGTGTAGATTTGACATAAACATACATCGCTTCCCCAGACTTTCGTTGGTTCATGAAGAGTACGATAAAAGCTTGATCGAAAAGTTTTTGGGTAAACTAACATTCTACACAAATCAGGCAACAGAGGATGAAGTAGAAAGGCTTTTGAAGCAAGAAATTGATAATTACTTCATGGATAGAATACCGAGGCGATGTGACGCACTCTTTAGTGATGCAATTTTCTTAAAAGTACACGATTGTGTACAAAAGTGGTGGAAGCAAATAAAAAACTCTCCATACTTGACAGAAGCTTGCAATTTCTTTTTAGAAGCTAAAAAAGTTATCTTAACTAGTTCTTTATTGAGCATTCTTAATTTTACTTACACCGAAAAAATAAAGAACGCGTTGCCTGAAATAAAATTCAAAGATACCGCACTCGAATTATTACAATTAGATGGTTTTTTTAAGGGCACAGCAAGAATGTTGTATGTTACTACGGAAAAGAATGCGTTAACTGTTATCAAATTAATCCAATATTTTGAAAAACAACATTTTTCCGATTATTCCTTTATTGATTTAGATTACGTTGTATTTAGAAATTATTTTGTAAATGTGCAGTTGGAGATTAAAGAATCCAAAATAAACACTCTCATTATTGTTAGCAATTATAGTAAAGATGTTATTTCGAATATCTATTCTTTGATAAAACATTTTAAAGGGAAAGTAATTGTTGTCTGTAACCGGGATTTAGTTCAACAGATCAAAAAAATACCGAAGGAGGAAATTGTCGAAATAGTTGACAGTCAAATTGGTTTTAAAGATCTAGCAGATACAATGCGTACGATGTTGCTAAAAGAGCGATATATTATGTTTCAAGGAAAAGAAGTACCACTAGAAATTTTATTTAAAGACGAATCGTATCATCTTATAAATTCAAATTTATTGTGCATGATTGTAAACAATGAACAAATTAAGATTGGCAACTTTTTTAATAATCCAGCTTATGATGAAATATCAAATTCTTACATAAATGAACTGGTATGTCGTTACATTACATTAGATCCTAATGTTCATGCTAGCGGTGAGTTTAATGTTTTAAAATATAACGAGTTGGATGATAATTTCACCCCTGATACGAGAGAAATCATTCTGATTACTGATAAGTATGAGGAATTTGCAGAATTTATTCATACGTATGAAAATTGTATTGTGCATTGGTTTAGGTATAACGGTGACGAATGTCTTGTCTGGCACAAATCTCGAGGCGAATTGAGGAAATTATATAAACACATTGTCAGAGGTGCACACGATGCATATGCATTGCAACCCGTGACATTGAAAGATGTGAAAGAAAAAGTAGTCATAATAAGTGGTGAACCCGGTACGGGCAAATCTTCTTTACTCACTTATTTAGCAATTGGTACAAAAAATGAGCACCCGACGTTGTGGATTTCAAAAATTAACTTGCTGGAGTATACTAATGAATTTAGAAGAATGAAAGAAACCAAAGTTAAAATTGACTTTAAAGAAGCTGTGAAATTTTTATTTCAAGTACTTGAATTTGAAGCGAAACTTGATAACATAATTGATCAAGTTACGGTAATAGGTGATAACATTAGTTTCAACAAAAACGAAGTGGAATTTAATTTAATAGGACTAAACTTGTTTGAAATAGAGTTATTTATTCATTGTTATAATAATAATCGGGTTGTCTTACTATTAGACGGTTTTGATGAAATATGTCCTGATTTTATATATGAGTTTATGAAATTAGTAAATGTTCTTAAAAATTCGAAAGTTGTGCATTTATGGATAACTAGTCGTATATACAACGTTCTACGTCTAATAGAAAATACTTTGGAAACTTTCTCTTTTACAATATTACCCTTGGGCTATGCCGAGCAGTTTGAGTTTTTGAAGAAAATTTGTTTGAGAAAGTTCGGTTCAACGGTAGGTGAAATTGTCGATAAAGAAGTTATGCACTATTTTGTTGAATCATTTATAAGGCGACTGTCATTTGCGTTGCAAGACCAAGATCATAAATTCCTTAGTATACCACTACATTTGTACATGATATCGGAGATTTTTCAAGATTCTTTTCACACATTGAACTTAAAAACTGTAAGCAACATAAATTTGAATAAACTTTATAAGCTATTTGTAGCTGTCAAATTTTCCAAAATACGTTTTAGAGAAAAAAAGCCTCTTTTGTGTGTCAATGACCCCGATATAAGGAAAGTGATATATAACGAGCACTCAGCGTTTTTTTATGCTCATAAAATAATTGCTGCATATGTAATATTTGGTTTATCGGACAAGTTGTTTGATAGACGGGAAATTATTTCAATAAATAATTGTATTAAAGGGATAATAATCGGAGGAGAGAAAACAGGCATTATCGAACAAGTTATTCAGAATAAACCTAAGTTTGTTCATTACACATTCGCAGAATATTTTGCTGTAGAGTTTCTATGGAATAAATTAAACGCGCCTCATTGGAAATCTTGGTGGACATATTTCATAAACACGTTTCTCTATGGAGACGGTAATGGCCCTCGGAGATTTTTCAATGCCAAATTAGGAAACATCAAATACAGTTTCAATGAAAACTTCATCAAAGACGTTGATTTTAAAAAAATGTTTGAGACTTTACTTTTGGAGCGTAATAAATTGGCCAAACTGCTTATTATTTCAATTTATGATGATTTTGAAAATATTGCAATATTTCTATTGAAATGTGTTCAATCGGTGCTTAGTAAACAATATTTAAACGATTTTATAAATGTGGTCGTTAAATGTCCACAAACACACGGTAATTCAAAAATGTGCATCTTATGCTTTGCTGTTACGAGGAAACTAGAATCATTTGTCACTTTTGTAATCGAGTTAATCAAAGATCTTGACCATAATAGGTTAATTGACTTGTTTTATTGCTCTGATCATCCAATATGTAATCCAATATTGCGCGGGTTACACTTTGATTCGCGAATCCAGTCGTCTTGGTTAAATATTTTTTTGTCTAACCTATCTCCTCCTTTAATTGTGAAATTGTTTTGTATGCAGTTAAATGGTGCAAGTCTTAGTAATTGTCTTAGTGATTCATTTGATTGGCCATTCTTATTACACAAGAGTACTTCATTTATACATGTTCTTGCGCCTTCGCTAGGCAAAAACGACTTCAAATGTATTGATAAAGCTTTGGAGAAATTGAACAATGAGCAACTCATGACCATTTTTTGCACAAAAGATTACATGAAAAGGCTACCAGCGCACACCGCAGCATTTAATCGGGGTTACGAGTTTTTTGACAAACTAGAATCTCTTCTAGAAAGAAATCAATTTATGAAAATTTGTATGACTGTCGATGGGTCAGTACGAACACCATTCCATTACTTTAGATTTAGATATTATCCTGACCGCAACAAAGTGTATAGAATCGCAAATGACCTTGCGCATCTGGGCGTAGGTAAACGCACTACTCCCGCGCAACCCCGTTTTTGTTACGAGTATCGAATACGTAACGCGCGCGCTACACAAAAACGACGATCAAAGAATATGTCTGGGCGCCTAGGTCGGCGTTTTTGCAAACAATTCCAGAAGGCAAGTTTTTTCAAAATTGTTTTGTAATTCTAAGTTCGAGGCAAGCTATTGTGAAGTCCCACTTAATTTTATTTCGATTCGATTAGGTTGTTAAATCGTTGGTACAAAAAAAAAAAGATAACTTAAGCCTATACAACGCTTTTTATTATGTGTGACGAGTACGAAATAATTGAATATTTAGAGAGTGAATATTGAATAGAAAAATGAAACCCACGCGGCGACGGCGGCGTCGCACTAGGAAAAAATATAACCCTTTTGAAATTAAATTATATATATAATCAGTTTATTTCAGACCATAAAAGACATCCATAATTGTGTTAGTAAATGCTTAAGACCTATGTTAATGAAACACAACAAATAAAATTACAAGAACAATCAAATAAAACCAAATCATATTTTGTTGGACACATGGAGTGCAATCCAGTGCCCAAGAAAAGGACTGTCTAGTCGACTAGCTATTACCTTTAGAATGCTATTGGAGCTCGCTCGGATACGGTGCAATATGGAAGCCGCTCTCTTTCTCATGATGGCATGAAAGCCATCAATCTTAGCCTCCATAAACATGCTAGACGCACTACAGCATCTCGATAGCCCCATCAGCATCCTAAAGGCGTTATTATATTGTACACGAAGGGCATTGAGTGCATTAAAGAAAGGTAATTTATCTATAAGTACTATTATTAAATAGAGGTAAAATTTGTTTGTTTGTATGTAAGGGGTAATCTTTGGAACAATCAGTTGGATTTGAAAAATCTGTCTTGTATTTGATAGCCCAATTCTCGAGGAAAAGGTTGTAGGCTATTAAACTTCACGCTACGACCCTTAGGAGCCGAGCAAAAAGAAAAATTCAGAGAGAACGCTAAGCGAAAACGAAATAAAAGCTCGGGCGGCAGATGCAATGCGACGCAGTGGGTCGAGGGAATAAAAAATTTCACGCGGACGAAGTCGCGAATAGAAGCTATTGTATCAACTAAGGTACCGTCCGCGTGGCTCGGAACATGAGGCGAGTCACTGCGCAGTAACAAATTCATGTGTCAGCGGGTATGAGGGGTGCGTTTCTGCGTAGCGAGTAGCTCATTTGAAAATTACAAAAATCTAAATTTTGTCCAACGACGTTTTTGAAAATCTGGCCTTTTTTCAATTAAATTCGTAGAAAAAGAACAAAAAATATTTAATGGCTTGAAAAAAATTGCAGCTTATTTAAAATATAAAATGTACATTTTTACCAAATTTCATCAAAATCGGATAAATGTGAATGATAAAAACGAAAACTGAAAAAACCGATTTTCTCCATTTTTTAACCCCTAAAAACACACATTTTCGCACCCCCACCGGCCATCTATTGCGGTCCAATCGATTTTTCCCAGTTTATGTACAATTTATCCAAAATTTTCCCGCCATCCCTATATTTACTGGTGGTCCCTGTACTGTTTGTTATCTGTTAAATAAATAACATATACTGCTAAGAGGTTTTTTTCCTCAAAAATAATTGGCAGTGGTACCTATATATATATATATAGTATTATATATATATAGACTAGTAATCGTAACGAGATTCTTCCTAACAATATTGTGATTTATATGTAGTAGTACAAAGTATAAATACAAAAAATATTTGTTAATAATAGAATAGAATTGATAGGGATTATGGAGGTAGCAGGTACGCGCGAGCGCGAGCACATCTGTTGATCGAGTACACTGGTGGAGTTGACCATGTTAGCAAATTCGCCGGGAACATTAATAACTTGCCCGTAAAATTTCTTTGATTCTTCGAAAAATCTCACATGTCAAATCTAAACGCCATAGACGAGGCGATATTACTCGCTCGCAGGACACAGCGCATGTAAATTTGCAAGATGGACGGACTGAGCGGTTGTTCTGAAACGCCGTAATTTCCCCCACCTTTTCTTATTTTTGTTTTTATGTTCTTTTGTTGCGTCATGTTTACCGCAAATAAACGTATTTTCTTTCTTTCTTTCAATCTGTTAGCCATAATATGCGGATTGTTTCATGTGACAATTCTAAATCTTGAGGTAGAAGTAAACTTCTCGATTGTGCTTTCGAAATTGACTTTAAGCTGAACGTTTTGACGTAAACTGTATTTTTCGAGTGCGTAATAAAAAAATAAATAAAAAATAATAAAAATGTTTATTTTTATTCCACAAATGACACTTATTAACTATTGCTTAAAATGGGACATACAAATATTATGATGTAGGACAATGTTCATTTGTGGGAGACTGGTGCCTAAACTAAGCCGTGACTTGTATTTCGGGACACCTAGAGGCAAAAATATCATCAAAAACATTAATAGAGAAATGCTTACATAGTGAAAGTTACATTTCATGTTATAAGGGCAAACTATTTGTTGAAAGAGAATAATACCACAATCTTAAACATATATGAATTGTATGAAGAGTAGTGGAGTTCAAGGTGCATGTGGAGTGTGGGTGAGGGTGTGATGTGTTTGTCTGTGTGTGTGTGTGTAGTGTTGGGAGGGTGAGAGGGTATGTGAGTGGGTTCATGTTCAACTAGACGAATGGTTTCTATTATGTTTTTATGACTAGTAGCTCTTCTGTTTTTATGTAGTTCAAATTTAGTAGCCAGTTAGTCAATATACTAGCTACTAATAATACTACCACTGTAAGAACTTTTGTAACCATATTTATCAGCGAATAAATTGTTGACTTTTTAGATTTATTGTAATTAAAAATACCCAATTATTTATTTAACTTATTATAGAGTTCATGCCCTCGGAAAGTATAGAACTTTTGGGCAAAACCTGTATTATATTTGATGGTGCTACATATTGCATACTGCCTCCTCGTTGTTAATTTGGAAAGATCGAAAGACGATGGATCTGAATGTTGCCGCAGAATAGTAAAAAGGATGTAAATTTGCCTTACAGTTAACACCTCAGCTTCCTGATACAGTGCGTCGGTGGGATAGAGTCGCGGTTTTGAAAGGCCAACTTTTAGAATCAACCTTTGGGCTCTTTCTATTTGCAACATTTTTGTTTTACCGGCACCTCCCCAAGTTGTTACACAATATGTCAGTATAGATTGAACAAGGGCAAAATATACCATTTTAAGGGTTTCACCATTTGTTACCTGTCTAAGCTGTTTAAAAATATCAGTCGGTTTCCGTACCCTTTTACATAAGTTGTGAATGTGTTCATCAAAGGACAACCTTTTATCAATGGTTACACCCAAATAACGAATACTTTGTGTCGGCTGTATAGTTGAGCAGCTACATTGATTCAAAGGAGGAAATGAACACTGATGAACAAATATGGGAGGCTTATCTTGTAAGAAAGTTTACACCACCAGGTTTACCCTGACCTCATAACAGCTAACCAAAGAGCATGAATTGAATGACATGAAAATAGTTCCGATAACTACAGCACGTCTACCATGAGTTTTCGAAAACTTACTTGCTAGCGTTAAAACTTACTCGCTAGCGTTAAAACTTACTCGCTAGTATTAAAACTTACTCGCTAGCGTTAAAACTTACTCGCTGGCGTTAAAACTTACTCGCTAGCGTTCAAACTTACTCGCTGGCGATAAAAACGCTAGCATTATACTCGCTAGCGTATTATCGTGGATCAAATAGATTTCGATAATGCTTGCACCATGCGTTTTACGGAATCTTACGCAGACACTCAGGTTAACGACGTTTATAATACAGCATTGGCTAAGGTAAGCTTGATAGATCGTATCGTCTGGCTAACTTCACTCTTATGTTTTGTTTCTTTCTTTCTCAGTAATAAGAACAGATAACGGCTCATAAGGTCTGTGTCCCAGCAGTGGGAACATTATTATGCTAAGTGGTATCACTGTCCGCATTTACAAAGTTAAGATCAGCTACATCATCCATGAATATACCTAATTTATAATATAAATATAAAAATAATATAAACATCTAAAATATATGAGTAAAATCATTTAAAAAAAAATACCGTAAGTACTAAAAACACTTATTACAAATTTTCCTTTGACTAGAAAAGGTTAGTATCAAACCAGTTCAGTCTCATAGCTCGGGGCGTCTGCAATTTTATTTTTTTGTATAATGGCGAGGGGCGGTAAATTCTGAACCAATCTAAACCAGCTATATGGCTGCATATATGGTAGCTACATAGTGTACTCAAAGAATTTTGTAGGGTACAATTTCAATTGTTCATACAAATAAAAAAAAAACACCATTTATTTCCCTGTTTGTATTTATTTTGTCCACACCATCTCTTGTGTTCAACTCCTCCCATATCAGGATCGGACTATCTAGTAACAAAACCAAATCCTCGTCCATGGTTTGCAACACCTGAAATACGTCTGCGTATTCACACGTCACCACATCATTGTGGCCACCGCACCCCACAGTCACGCCCGCCTCATGCCCTAGTCACCACCCATTCACTGTGGACGGACACACTTATAGTCGCGAATCATATTTTGATCAAAATACAACCTGACACCCCCTGACACTGACTTGCAAATTGCAAAAAAACGTAAGAAAATTTCAATTTCGCGGGCTGCAGCTGTGGATTCACCTTAAAAACAAAAGTATTAGTCATACGTGAGACATGTTTAATTCTATTATTATTTTAATTTTTATTAATAAAAATTAATATAATTTAATTTTTATTTTTAAACCAAGTTTTGCAGTGTTCTGAATTTATTTTATTATTGTTTTATTTCTTTTTTTTTGAGTATTATAATTTTGTAAAGTTATTTTATTAATGATTTAATTGTATAGCCAATAATATAAATATTTGCACACCTTATTAGGTAATGTAAAATACAGGTTATGCTTATCAACCTAAATAATAATTATTATTATGATTGAAGTTGATTCTAGATCAAGATTGCAATATTGTGGTACTTAGTATTATTTATACTAGATTACTGATTGATAATTATTAAAGGAACGAAAGTTTATGTTAAATAAACAAATGAAGTAAATAACTTTTATGTATTATTATTATTATTATTAGCAAAACTTCAAACTCAAACTCAAACTCAAAGCATTTATTTCAATTAAACCATTGACAGGCACTTTTGAATTGTCAAGAAGTCGGTCAGTTACAAATATGAAGCTAGTTGCCCATTCCAAATAGTAGGTTCCTATGGAGAAGAACGGGCAAGAAACTCCACGGACACTCTTTTAAATTAAAATATTGGTACAAAATATTGGTTACATCATTCATATTGAAGTTAAAGATGTGAGAACGATGCAATACGTCAAAAGCTTCACCTCTAAACATTACGTTGTGAATGTTATATCTGAAGAATGAAGCGATATTGCATCGCTTAAATACGTATATGATCAAACGAACTTCGACAAGTGAAGTTCGATCGATATTATATTAATTGCTTCATTCGAAGATATAACACCCACCCACCCTATTTCCCTATAACAAAGTTTTTGCTAAACTATACTTCTCTAAAAAAGATGAGAAAAAAACGGGGTAATTTCCAAAAAGTGCGAAGTTGCCTTGTAGGTTAGAGGAACTACGTTCTGAATGTTATATCTTCGAATGAAGCGATTAATATAATATCGATAGAATAATACGTCTACGTTCTGCTTGTAGCTCGTGGACACTTTCATACTGGTTCTGATAAACTAAATTTTTTACATAACCCCATAAAAAAATCTAACGGGGTTAGATCCGGGGATCTCGGCAGCCATCTTATTTGCCCATTTGTCCCGATCCAGGGATGAAACTGTTCATTGAGATAGTCCCTTGTTCTGTGACTGTTATGAGCCGGAGCCCCCCCCATCTTGCTGAAAACTAAGGTTTTGTCGTTCTGCAACCGGAAGACACCGGACACCGGTTCTGCATTTCTCAAAATCTCAAGTATTTCTAAATACCTTTCCGTATTCAAATGCCCTTCGCAAAAATGTACTAAGAGGACCCGGTTTTTTACAACCCCACCACCAACAGTTGAACGAAAAACGCACTTGATTATTAGTCTCGCGGATATCTCTATGTCCTTACGGCAATGTCAGCTTTTCATTTTTCTGAACAAAATTTCATATCAAATTTAAAAATTCATGGTCTTCCTTTTATTTGTGACACTATTATAATTCATTTCAGCCGAAATACGTCCACTGCTGGACATAGACCTCCCCCAACAGGGGGTTGCCATAATCGCCACGGTTGGCAGCCGGGTTGGCGATCGCAGTATGGTGTTAAAATGCGTAGAGAACGCTGTTGCCCATTCTCTAGTAAGTCCCTTAGTCGCTTTTTACGACACCCACGGGAAGAAATAGGGTGGTGCTATTCTTTACGTCCGGCACCACACGGACATCCGGCACCACACGGACAGACTATGTTATTTAGGAAAAATAATCCTTATGATGAAGCCTTTCGATCGGTATGATAAAGCTACAGGTTGATTATTTTTCTCGTGTAACGGGTTCGATTTCCGGTTCAACCATGTAATTATTTAAATATCTATGAATGCAGTTTAAATTGTTTTTTAAATTCAAATAATGACTTCTTTCAGTAAAATGTTCCATCTACAATATTCAACTTTCCCCCCATGTGGCATATCCGTGGGACGCTCTGTATACATATAATTCTTCTGTACGTGTGTTTGTCACGTAACTCCTCCTAAACGGCTGGACAGATTTGGTTTAAATTTTGTATTTATATTTCAACGGGTTTCTGGATGGTTTGAAAACACAATTGGACCCGGTAGGTGGCGCTGCTATCGGTATAAGGCGGTACAAAGTTCGCCGGGTCAGCTAGTATATGTAGGTATTTTTTTTTCGAATCTATTCGAGCCGTTAAAATGAGGACTTTAGAAAGTGACCGTTTTACGGAACTAAATGAGAGTATGGGCCTTAACTAATTTAATAATTATGGACAATATGGGTGTAAAATAATGTCATACAATTATTTTATTGATTATGAAAAGTTATGTTTTTAGCCGTTTCGTGCGAAACGGCATGACAGTTAAATGTTATGCATAAAATATTTCGTTTTAATTCCGCAATAACTACATTCAGGCATGTAGAATTCAGCATCGCCCTTCGACCGCATAAATATGCACATACAGAAGATGCGATATCATTACTGGATCAGCGGGGCGAGCATGGCCTACTGTGACATGGCTTATATCACACATTTTATCACAATTTGGGTGATAAAACCGTTTTATCATAAATTCTTAATGCTAGCACGGGTCAACCATGTGACATAATCTAGAAGCGTGACATGCTCTTCTTGTTGCTGAATTCACAGTGTGGCATAGTAAACTCAGTTTTCGGTCCGTTTATGGGCGGAGTAAATAATTGAACACAATTCGATGTCTTTAATGTATATTATTTTAAATAATAAGTAAATACTGTTACAAAGGCTCACAAAAAACAAACAAAATCAATCCTACTAAATACCGGTAACGAAACTATAGTGAGATCTAACTCGACGCCGATGCCATCTATTGAGCTTAGGGACAACTCTGAATCGTTATCAAGTTATTATTGATCTCGCCATGATTTCGCTGCCTGTCCGAACATTACAGTTGAAACAAAAAAACACTTTAGTCATTAGCGGCTTACTAAACTAGTAATAAAACTAGTACCTAACTATAACAAAATAATAGTATGGTAAAAATAAAAACATGTGAATAGGCAAACCATCCACCTCATTTATAGGCTGCAAGTCCACGCGCAATTCTTGACACAAATAAAACACCATAGACTTTTTCAGGCTGAAAATCCGTTGCAACTCCCGTCTGGCAACTCGAACGGGTTATTTAGGAATCCCGAATGTTTTTTTCGGAATATTTATCTACTTTGGGCCTCTTGCTTTCGGGTAAGAACATAATTATAATAATTTATTGCTATTTAGTGCAGTAATTAGCAGAAAAATTGTTTTTTTTTCAATGTTTAAATCTTATCACCCCCTCCGAACGAACGTGATAAATTTTTCTCAGTTGTCAGTCAAAATGTTACATTTGTGACAAAATGGGTGCGCCCGTATTAGCAAATAAGACATAATAGAGTCCCAACTAAACGTAAAGAATTTATGTCACACGTTAAGAAATTATCTCACTCTGCCGTGCTAGCATGTACGACAAAACGATTGGATCAACCCAAACTGTGATTAAATGTGTGCCTCAAGTCATGTCACAGTAGGCCGTGCTCGCTCTTGCAACAAGAAAAGCATGTCGCGCCTCTAGATTATATCACATGGTTGACCCGTGCTAGCATTTAAGATAAATTGTACATTATATCATAATTATCTTGTCACAAACGTCTTGGGTACGGCCGTGCTAGCCCCGCAGGTCCTTCAGATGAATCCAGCTACTACGAATATTTTCTAAAGGAAAGTACAAGGATAAGTTGATATCATGATCGGTATTATGACGTTATTCTGCTTACTTTACTACCTGTCTTTATTGTGTAATTCTGCTTAGTTTACTACTGTGACTTAACTACCTGTTTATTTCGGAAGTGTATATCTTCCGGAATAAAAAAAAAAAAAAAAATATATATATAGGTTGATATGTAGATAGAACTGGTGGGCTGATGCTGAGTGCCCAGGGTTTCCGCACCCTGGGCAGTCAGCACCAGTCCACCACTTCAAGTATTTTCACTCGAGGCTACATTCTACAGATAAAATCAAACAACAGTAAGTTATTAAAAACTATAATTAATTTATGTTTATTCTAAATCTTTTATAACATACATGTATGTACAAACATTAGTATTAAAAAGACTGGCAAGTAATGACTAGAAAAATATACAATTTTGACACGGTTTGTGAAAATGTAATCATGTTTCGATAATTGTTTTTGCAGGTTGACTGAAATGATAAAGATCAAACAAATAGTTGTACGGAGGCTGAAATTGTTGAGCTTTTCACTTTCTTTCACAATCCGAAGGATTTTGAAAGAAATTCCTAATACATTGCTTCTTAAGTTTAAAAAAATCGTCTGCTCGACAGCATAAATAACAAAACATGTTGTCGATTTGTCAAAATGAAAGGCAATGGGACGTAGTTCAGCAGAAAGGACTCAATCCACACAGTGGCCAAAATTGAATTATGCATGCCATCGTACTCCTGAGGGTCGAATCTATCAAGTAGTGAATTGTTCTCGCTACCCCGACTCAACCCACAGTATGAAGAGCACACAAAAACTTAGAAAGTACTTACTTACTTACTACACTTCAAACGCCGATAATTCAAAAGAGACTTTGTGTTGATTGTGTGTGTGATGTCTTTTCTGCTTAAGACTAGGCAGTCTAAATCAATTTCCACGCAAGCTCCGCCCAACGCTCCCCGCCACTCCGATATGTGCTAAACGCTAAAACATCAGTAATAAAGTTAAATATCGCGTGCGCTCTTTGATCGTGTCTGAGCACGAAACTAAATAGCGAAAGTCTCAATTCTTATTTTGTTTATAACTAAAGTAATAATTGATCTAGAGAAAAAATATCTGAGGGCCTAAAATGGCCGCTTTGGCAGAATCATAAGTACAACTCATATCCCGCAATTCATCTGTTTGACAGTTTTGTATGGAGTTTCGTAAAATGGTCCACAAACTATGAATTGCTATAGTGAAGTCTAATGTCAAATAGCAGCTGTCAAACAGATGAATTGCGGGATGTATGAATTGTACGCAGATCATATTATGATTCTGCTAAGCGTCCATTTTAGGCTTCCTGGTGGCTGGATAATAAACTATATTTTCTTGCTGTGAATATTTATTTTAGACATAAAAGCCCAACAATCTTGTTTGTTTTTATAATTATCCTTAAAAAAGACATGATTTTCGAATAAAAAATGTACCGAGCGAAAATATCACAATTACGCAACTGTCTTCAACATGGAAAGAAAGATATCAAATAAATCATAAACTAAAGTTTCATTTTGATTGTATGTTTGACTGTTTCAGAATATTTTTATAAATTAATATGAAAATAGGGAGCCTCCTCTTAACTACGTCCAATTGTTAGTGTGCTACATAACTACCCCGCGGGTGCTTTGTAGCTGCGAGTTTTAGGGTGCAAGTTTGGTGTAAGTGCTGTCCTGCAAGAAACTAACATGAATTGTTGTGATTGTTTGGATAGTGCAAGTCAGTTGTAGGAGCAAATCAACGTTTTTAGCATTAGACCCAGTGTGCGGGTGGAAGCATACCATCAATTCACCCTACCAATCATAATTACTGCCTTTGAACCTAAGAGTAAGAAAACTATAGAGGTTCGGGTAGCGTGGCCAGATGAGACAGCACCGCCCCTCTCCGCCGCCTCTCTTTCGCCGAGCGGCCTTAATAAGGCCGATGAGGCCGATTTCAATTATGCGGGATTCGCCAATCGGTCTGATTCAGTCCGACTGATTCAGTTCGTTCGTGGCGCACACCCATTTTCGCGCCAAATAGGCTGGTTCAGAAGAGGTTACCCTCTCATCTGTCAATTGACCTACATTAGGCCGATGTCAATTATGCCGGATTCGCCATCCGATCTGGTTCAGACCGACTGATTCAGTTCGTATAGTGGCAAATCCCCATTTCGCGCCAAAAAGCCGACACAGGAGAGGGTACATACATATTCATAAATGTATATAGGACCCAATGATACCATAAACCTGACCCTTTACCCTGGGTTTTAAAACAAAACAAATCAGCAAAACTATGATTATTATGATGTAGAAAAGTGCCTATATAAACTTCACAATTTCACAAAAACGCCATGAAAGTACAGCTACATATGTCGCTGACCTTAAAAAAACTGACACGCACTGAGAGACGGAAATAGTATAGCTTTGTCCTTTTCCTTTATAATAACTAAGTATAATTACTTATTATCCCTTTCTTGTGAGAATGAAATGGAGCTACCCGCCGTCTATACATTTCTTTGTCTAAGCTTTGAACCTTCATAGGGAGATATGCCATATTTAAATAGAGTTGTGTGTTTCAGTTGTATGGTCAAAAACATAAACATTAAACCTTCGCGGATAAAACAACTTATTAGTATAAGCCGATTCATTAAAGAAAGGAATCTAAAATGGCGGTGCTCATCATGTTTTCTCGCTTGCACACTATCACTTACACTAGCGTGCAAGCGAGAAAACATGATGAGCACCGCCATTTTAGATTCCTTTCTTTAATGCATCGGGTTATACTAGTTTTTTCTTCTTTTGATTTAGTACCTATTGGTGTTTTCTACCAAGTTGGTTCGGTTAATTCTGACACTATTATTTACAATAAATTTCATCAAAGGTAAAATTTAGGTACTTATAATTAGGTACCTAATAATAATTGCTATTTTATACAGTTATTTTAATTTATTTACAATGTACGGATAAGTATTTCACTGTGTAATTGTGCAACATTATCAAATGTATTTCGTTGCAAATTAAAACGATTTATTTGAATAAACATTGTATAATTGGGTTAAAAGCTGAAAGCACGCTTGTGAGATGGCAGCACTGTTGGATGTCCTATCACTGTCATTATTCTGTTTCAGTTGTTGTTTTTTGTTTAATTTTAGTTACAAAGCAAATTATAAACGATAAAAAATTAAGCTACTTGGAGAGTAGCCCATTAAAAGATGAGAAATAAAAGTGTCTACCATTACTAAAAGAACAGATCTATTAGAAAATTACTGGCTTTGTAATTTTTTCTTTGTTGAGCTTTCGAACATAGTTTTAATCTAAGTATAACCGTTTGGAAAATAAAGGAATTCACATATTTTGTTCTGTCAACAGCTGCGGTAAGGGGCATAATTATTAATCAATTATGCGTAATAGAAGTCGTTTGTTTACAAAAAAATGCACAGATAGTGTCAGTTAGCTGTCAAATTTTAACAATCAACAATCGTCAGCGGCGACACCTGTAGTGAGCAAGTGACAGTTTTTAACCCCATTAGAATTAATTTCAAAACTTGCTGTCTGATTTGAAAATATCGAAGCAGCGCGGTACAAAAAATATTTATTGCTTTTACATTTTATCTAGGCGCACGTTATTTATGCAGATAGTAGTATTCAGTATGAACAAGTTTTCAGATTTTTTGAACATTTACCTATTATGTCGCGAAATTGAAAGCGCCTTGAAATGTGTATTACGTATTGCCAATATTACAAGTGTACTTATTAAATATCCATACTTATTTTTTCTACCATAAGCATTGTGTTTATAAAACATAAAACAAAGAAACAATGTGTGAGAAAAATAAATAAAGTAAAAATAAATAATAAACATAACATTATATTTCACCGTACCCTCATCGTAATTTTTAAGAATAACAGTGCACTAACGTTTGGTTAGTCAACCAAAGTACTTTTACAAACAAAATAGGTTAACAAGAGCGAAAATTATCTACAGGCAGGAAGAAGCTCTCAGTGCTGCTAGCATCCTTGCCATCAATATTAGTTTCTACAAGTTTCACTCCGTTTTCGTTTTCACAACACTTGGGGAAAGGCGCTAAACAGTCTGTTTTATAGACAAAAGATTTGCTATAGTTCTCTTTGGACCGCTCTTGGTTGTTGTTAGCCGTGGACCGGAGGCCACGACTCCTGCCTCAGAGCTTTGAGGAGCCATTGTTGAGCAGCCTGATGCTGCTCTCGCGTCCAACGCTGGTCCTGTAAATAGAGATTGTTGGTAAGTCACAATACTTACATTGATTCGTGAGTGGTAAGCTGAGTCTATAACAAAAAAGATTTGGGCCTTCTGCACTCCTCATTAATCAGTCTTTTTAAAAATAAACTGAAGAACCTGGGTCAAAAATACAGTTTAGGAGCCCTAACAATATCGGTGTTATAGTCTGTTTAAAATCTAGCGTGTAATGCTAAAGGCAATGTAAATGGACTCGGCCCAGAATTCGGCTACGTGTTATATTCATTTTGACTATTTGTAAGGTTATCAAAACATAGTCGAGAGAGACACAGAGCCTAAAGACGAAGGTATTCAATCAGTGCGTCCTACCTGTTATGACTTACGGAGCCGAAACGTGGACGCTCACGGTACGGCTGGTCCATAAATTCAAGGTCGCTCAGCGAGCTATGGAACGGGCTATGCTTGGAGTCTCTCTGAGGGATCGAATCCGGAACGAGGTGATCCGGCAGAGAACCAAAGTTGTCGACATAGCCCACAGAATAAGCAAGCTGAAGTGGCAATGGGCTGGCCATATTAGTCGTAGAACCGATGACCGTTGGGGTAGACGTGTTCTTGAGTGGAGACCATGAATCGGCAAACGTAAGATAGGACGCCCTCAGGCTAGGATCTTCGCAGGGTGGCTGGCGGCAGCTGGATGAGAGTTGCCGATAATCAAGCTGACTGGCGTGCAATTGGAGAGGCCTATGTCCAGCAGTGAACTGCTATGGGCTGATGATGATGATGATGAGTCGAGAGATATAACTCATTTAGATGACTAGCGTCGGAATAATATTATTTTCTACCTGCTACAATTCATCTATGTCTCTGAGATAGCAACGCATGTGCGATACCTTTGGTTTTGGCAATATCCATAGGCTGCGGGGACCGTGTACCATCAGGGTATGTGCGTGACACACTTAAGGCCTGCGCAGACGAGGGACTTTTGTCCGCGGACCATTTGGAATCGTATAGAAATCCTATCGGCATTTTGTCTACGTGCGCGGTAGATTTCCTTACGATTCCAAATTGTCCGCGGACAAAAGGCCTGCGCAGACGAGGGACCTCGTCTGCGCAGGCCTTTACAATGGCAATGCCTTGTATTTTGACAATTCAACAACATCGTTGCGTCATTTACGTTGTCAAACATAATGAAGCAACAATAGATTAGCGATTTCCTTCAAAATCCTTCCGGTTGTAATGTTGAGAGTGTGTTACTCAATTGGGGTGCAGGTGGGCTGAATATTTGTTTGCTACCCAATAATATAAAAAAACTTACGTTCTAGGCACCATGCTGATGTTCGTTTTCCTGCTAGAATGCAGTCTTCTTGAGGTGGACAAGGAGAGGGAACCTCGCGGACCGTGCGTAGAGCTGCTGCGGCATAAGAGGTACCTGTAAACAGTAATTATTATGGAGACCTTATTTCAAACTAATTACAAATCTGTCTCATATTAAGATCTGACCAAGATAATGTCTGGACTTTAAAAGTGACTCTGACCTCTGAGTTTCTTTCGGCCTTTCTTCTCAGAGTAGTCAGATAGGAAACGCGGCACCTAGTTTTTAAAATATTATTGACCTGTAAAAGTGATTGTGCAAACCTACTTACAGAAATAAAAATAATTTATCATATTTATAGTAGGTACTTACCCCATACTAATATTTTAATGCGAAAGTAACTCAGTCTGTCTGTGTGTTACCTTTCCTCGCCTTCCCGGCTGATCAGATTTGAATGAAATTTGGCACACAAGGATGGATTGAAATGGACTAGGACACAAAATTTGGCACAGGGATAGATTGAAATGGGCTAGGACACGAAATTTGGCACACGGGTAGATTGAAATGGGCTAGGACACAAAATTTGGCACACGGATAGATTGAAATGGGCTAGCACACAAAATTTGGCACATGGATACATTGAAATGGGCTAGGACACAAAATACTTTTTGTCCCTCTAGTGCGTTCCCGTGGGATAATTTTCGACATCCTCGCGGCCAAAGTCTAGGGCAAGTGCTATAGTACTTAAAGTTTTGTGTTTACACAGGGTGCATTTATACTGAAAACTCTACTTATGAGCGGCCAACCCGTCATACTTTTCATGCAAACGCTCGTACGTGATTATGGTGTGGCAAAACATCTTTAAAAAAAAAATTGAACTAATAGATATCTTGTGCACTATATCTAGGTTTTTATGAAATAATAAAATTAAAATTTGAAGAAACAAGTTCAGTATAAGCCTGCAAAAATATGCTTTGTTGCACAAATTTTACCTACATTTTGGCCGTTCATAATGTACTCATAAATTCTAAAAGTAAAGAAAACACTATCATAGAAACCTCGCACATGTAATGGATATTCTAAATGTCAACAGTTATTTCACAATCTTACTCAAAAGCACGTATTTCCTGGAACAAGTTTGATGAAATTTTGAAAAAATTTCGTTCAATGTTATCGCGTTCTCACTTGATTATTAGTAATCCTCACTTGCGCTGGATGAAACAACAAGCTTTTTGACCATGCTTGCGTTGACGATACACGGACCGTTAGGGACTTAACAAAAAAAAAAGTGCCGCCATCTTCGCCTTGGCCTGCCGCGATGTCGTCGTCCGTTCGAAGGGTAATCGGTGGTGCTTTTAGCCCATTCCTCATCTGGCATGCGGCTCGACTCCTATCGAAAGGACTGGCCGGTACTAGCAAAAGACAATTGTGTGGAAAATGTAGAAGAAGGCCCTAAATGTAGTGGGACAATAATTATAGGCTAATTAGATTATATTAGATATTATAATTAGTCCTAAAGCACATCGCTTGTTGCGCCAATTCTTCGCCCCAGCTGGCGATCATGGTATAGGCATGTAATGTGGAGGAATTAGGAAAATGCCGTCAGGAAAGTTTTGAGTATGAATGTGGGTGGATTTATGAGTAGGAAAAGACCAAAGAAACTATTGACTGTGTGAAAAATACTACCGAGATGACGACTAATAGAGAAGTATAGGAGGACAAGGCGTGTTGCACAGACACGAAATAAATTAGGATAAGGGGGTCTACTCTGAAGCGTTAATCCAAAGTATCGGCCATTTTATAACTTCTATAGTTTCCTTTTTTAGGGTTCCGTAGTAAACAAGGAACCCTTATAGTTTCGCCATGTCCGTCTGTCTGTGTGTCCGTCCGTCCGTCCCCGGCTCAGCTCGGAGACGCTTAGTCCTATAAAGCTGTAATTTGGCATGGGTGTACATATTAATCACGCCGAGAAAATCGTAAAATAAAACCATGATAAAATTAGGGTACCTCCTTTGCTCGTAAAACGGGGATGATATTTTTTTTTCTCGTCTAATACATGGTGTGGGTTATCGTTGGATAGGCCGTTTAAAAATATTGTGGGTCTGTCAAAGACATTTTTCAATTCTGAGATCCGTTTGCGTAATATTAAGCATTAAAGTGCTATTTTTTGTTAGAGTCAAGTTCCCCCCCCCTGCCAGCTAAATGGTTGGTTTTGGATATGTGGAAAAAATCATGGCAGTAGTATATATAACGAAATTAAAAGAAAAACTATCACAGCTAAGTAGGGTTTACCAGTTAACGAGTAAAAAAAAAAAAGAAGAATCGACCGTAACGTATATCGATGTATGGGAGAGCATGTTTTTCAACTACAATGTTAAGTTTGTTTTTGGGATAAATTCATCCTAACTACGGAACCCTCTATTGTGCGTGGTCCGACACGCTCTTGGCCGGTTTTGACTTTGAATCCTTACCCGACTTAAAGTCACATTTTTGACTTTGGCTTATCTCTCTGACTGTCGTTTTTTTTTCTTCCGCCGTAGTCAGCCATAGTAAGCAGTAGTCAAGCAACGGCCGAACATTCGGCAAATACTTCGGATTTATGGTCGGAGTAGGGGTAAGGGCAGTAGTGATTTATACTTATAGGTATATACGTCTACTATAGAAAATGTTAAAATCGTTCGTGTGTTTCGTTCGTTCGTGTTGTTGTTGTTATGTTGTTGTTGTTGTAGTGTTGTTGTTAGATATTCTTGGAAATATCCAAAATGTAAGTAGTTACATTTTGGATATTTCCAAGAATATCTTAAATATTTCTTTTTTTGGTTTAAGTTTCTATAACTGATGTGATAATATTATTGTGCCTTTTTATCACCCTAACACTCAAGATTCCAGTTATACCTTTGAAGAGTTTGGGAAGGTCTAACTTCCGCATTCAAATACCACAGAAGATAGCGGTCAAACCATTAGTGAAAATGGAAGGAATTTTATGGTAGCGTGGATTTTTGACGTACCTACTGTTTTATTTATTTTGTAGGTATTATTAGGTGTGTATTACATGTCATTTAAGGAGCAGTAGGTACCAAACCCAAAAGTACCAAACTTTTTTTGGTCCGAATTATAGGTAGATACCTATACCTACGTGATCGAATCAGAAATGAAGAGATCCGCAGGCGAACCAAGGTTACCGACATAGCCCGAAGAATTGCCAAGCTTAAGTGGCAGTGGGCAGGGCACATTGCTCGCAGAACTGATGGCCGATGGGGCCGAAAGGTTTTGGAGTGGCGACCGCGTACCGGAAGACGTAGCGTTGGAAGGCCTCCTACAAGGTGGACCGATGACCTTGTGAAGGCCGCAGGTATCCGTTGAATGCGGGAAGCACAGAACCGGTCGAAGTGGCGGTGCTTGGGGGAGGCCTACGTCCAGCAGTGGACGTCTTGCGGCTGAAATGATGATGATGATGACCTATACCTATAAATCGGACCAAAATAAGTATGGAATGATTATTATTAACTAGTTTTTACGGCTTCGCTCGCGTGGAGGTCGGATATTATCCCACGGGAACTTACCTACCGTGGTAAAAAGCGCCTTAAGTCCTAACCACTTCGTGTCTTGGTGTACCTGTGTGCCAAATTTCATCAAAATCTGTTCAGCCGTTAAGGCGTGAAAATGTTACAAACGGACAGATGACAGTATACACGAAGGTAAAGATAAATTACGATAACATGGCGCGCCCCTCCAAATTACTGTTTCAATGTGTGTACATTGAAACAGTAATTTTTATTTTATTATTAAATTAAGTACTCGTAATATCTCACTTATTACCAGATTTGTTGGTCAACTAATCATAACTAGCCGATCGCGCAAGACACCGCACGTGTCGTTTTCATAGAGTACGTCAGTGCAGCGCCGGCGCCGTACTAGTAATAATGAGCGATTAATGTCGCCACTAGTCGAGCAACAAATCCGTGATTTGTTTTTGTTTGACGGCCGTCTCATTACGCACACATGCGTAGAAATACTTTCAAACGTTTTGAATTTTGGAGGGGCGGGCCATATTATCGTAGTTAATCTCTACCTATAATACATGATACTTAGGGCCTGTGCACACTATGTTTTTTAAACGCACCGATGACGCGCGTTTTAGAAACGTGCGTCGACGGCGCGCTTTTATCCTACAGAACAGACTGACTCGCGTGCGAATCGCGTCTGTATCGCTACAAACGCGCGTCAACGGCGCGTTTAAAAAACGTGGTGTGCACAGGCCCTTACAAATAATGCTATGTGGCGGTCTCATCGCTTATAGGAATGTCTACCAGACAACCTTTCCATGTGTGTTGATTTGTTTATTGCTTACCTATTAAAGTGTTTCCTAAAGATGCCGCTGGTGCAGTACAGCGCTATAGGATTGACGCAGCTGTTGAGGAACGACAGACAGAAGCCGATGATCCGCAGTGCGTGCCACCAGCCGTTGTAGTCTTCTTGCGCTGTTGGGCTGAGGAAATAAAGAAATGCAATCAAGTTAATAAAACAGCTGTGTTTCTTTGGTTTCATTGCTTTTAATAATAATTTTAATATATTATTAAAATATAGCTTTTTTAATATATTAATAATTTAATATATTATTATTTTAATATTATTATAAATAATAATATAAATAATATTTTAATATTAAAAAATAACACATTTCACTAAATACGGATAAATTAAATGTTTAAATATTTTAATATAAAAACGATTAAAAATATTTAAAAAAATGTTGTCCACCGGTATCGGGAGCAGGGTCCAAGCTACCGGTGGTTAGGGCTCCAGAGATAGAAATCTCCTCATGATGCGAGCCCTATCGAGGAGTACTGCCTGCTGAATCAGGCCCCTGATCCAACCACCTAACGAGATATATATTATATTATTCTAATATTATTGCCAAATGAGGTTCTTGTTATGTGGTGTGTGAATATTAAAATAATCGCTATGGGTCTATTGTTTATGCCATAGAAATGGCATAAAAATAATCTCAGCTTAATGATTGCCAAATTTCATGATTCTAGGTTAGAGAAATCCCCTATAGGTTTTGATTTATTTGCGAGTATCAAAATATGTTGACTTGAAGCTTGATTTTTTTAGAGCTCTAAGGGACCGTAGACCTACGCACTGAAAAAAATGCAGACTATCTAACATACATTTTCTCTTAGTTGGCATAATGTTTGGAATCATTATTTATCTATTTACTATAAACAAGCGGCAAACGGCATTAAGTCCGCCTTTGTACAGTGTATTTTTTTACTTGTGCATAAAGTTTTAATAAATAAATAAATAAATATTTGCCGGAACAAATTAATTACATTTATATCGACAATGTGACTTGTACAGAATAATCACCGGTCTTTGCTACATCATCATCATCATACATGCTTTGTTTGATTTTACTTCTTCACTTTTGTATAACAAATAACAATTTATGTTCATGGTAACAAGCAACTTGTTAGCATTATATCATTCTTAAACTGGCCAACATTTGAGTTAAGTTAAATAACTACCCGTAATTAAACTAATTCATTACTTAGACGGAACTATCATAATTTAACAAAGTTGTCCTAGCTTCAGAAGTCAAGATCTTGTCAGGCCCGTATGGAGTCAAGCTCAAGATTCGTAATCACATTAAACAAGATGTTTGTTATAGCAAACACTTTTTTTTCAGAGCGTGTTTGATACTTATTAATTTCAACTTGATACCTTTACGCGTTCCTGAGAAAAAGGGTCTTGACAGACAGACTGACAGACGGGGACAGAAGGGTTCGGTTTTTTCCTTTTGAGGTACGGAACCCTAAAAATCAAAGACATGTACCTTTTACTAAAGAACATTTCGTTCACTTTGAAGGACAAAAGTATCTTCGAAGTGCTCTACTGACCTATGACGTCATACGTCACGTCACACACAATATTACGGCTATCGGTCACGTAACCATCTCTGTTTCTAACGATACACGTAAACATTCTAGTACATTACGGGACTACTTGTGCGACCCTTAGTTACTGTGTATCGTCATAGAATAAGGACGTGTAGAAGCGAAACCTCTGTTCCAAACGTAGTGTAAATGTCCACAGGTTCGGAGCGTTTAAAACGTTCAACTCAACACAGACAGGTTTATATCGTCGCTTGCGGCGCACGCAATGTGGCTAAGATCACAGCTCATTAGAGCCACCTGGCACCCACCCCGCACCGCCTCGTGGCACGGCGTCCACTCGTTGTCGACAGGTGGTCCACGGGTGGACGCCGCGTTATCACCAATAAACGTCGCGCGGTCAACCAGTGGACCCCGCGCGGTCAACGAGTGAACGCCGAGTGGTCAACGAGTGGACGTCGCTTGGTCCACGAATTTTCGAGTAGTCTGTTAACAATTGCAACGCGCGGTCCACTCGGGACCCGCGCGTTGGCAACGTGCATTCAACGCAAGGCAAGCATGCGAGCAGCGAGTTGTCACCGAGTGATCCACCCGCCGTCCGCGCGTGGAGGGCTTACGACCGAGGCGATCCGGTGACACTACGGAGTTGATATAGTGAGCGCATACCCATACAAGTCCATATAAAGAATACTAGCCGCAGGAGGCGAGGCGGTGCGGAGTGGGTGCCAGGTGGCTCTAATGAGCTGTGACTTTAAGTCTCCGCTTACGGTCTCGAGCGACATGCGTGCGCATCACCTGGAGGCGTACTCCGAAGCAATAATCCAAAGTACTGGCCGAATGTTCGGCCGTTTCTTGACGTCCAAAGTTTCCTTATTTAACTTTGAATCCTGACCCGGCTTTTAAGTCACGTTTTTGACTTTGACTAATCTTTTTGACTATCGTTTTCTTTTTTCTTTCGCCGTAGTCAGGAAACGGCCGAACATTCGGCCGATACTTTTGATTTATCTTCGGTGTAAACCCCCTGTTTCCGTCCGTCACTCTGCAAGTCATTTCGCAGTGTCTCGTGGCATGCTCTAAACAACTTCTTTCTTTTGTTTTGTCCACAGTCGCTGTCGAATGACGTCTCTCTTGAGCTTGTAGCTCGTGGCCACGGGGTAGGCCATACACTCAACGGTCCCCCGAGGAGTTCTAACTGTGTAGGTTTACCTGCACAGGTCGACCACATTTCATAGCGTGTATGGGTCGTAATCACGTCGGTACTTTGACGGCGCACGCACAGAGAAAAAATCACTTTTTTCACGATACTATAGAACAAGAAAACCTTATAGAAAAAGGGTTTTCTTGTTTTATGGTATCGTGATATTCTTTTATGTAACAATATTTATACTACGTAAGGCTGTATACAGAAAGAAAGCTGGAAACTTATAAGCGCTTACCGGCGCTTGACAGCGCTGGTCCGTTCTACACAAAGGAAGCGCAGTTGTCGCAGTTGTTTATTCATTTTAAATGGCAGCGCCCAGCGCTGACCAGCGCGTGTTGAAGCTTGTCGGAACTTGTCGGCACCGTTCAGTGATTATCGGCGCGCGTTCATATATTTTCCTGCGCGGGTTACCAGCGCTGTCAAGCGCCGGTAAGCGCTTATAAGTTTCCAGCTTTCTTTCTGTATACAGCCTTAGTAAAGTTAGTTGTTACAATAAAGACAAAGATAAAATAAACACTAAACACTACCTTTTTCTTCCCGTGGGTGTCGTAAAGGGCGACTAAGGGACTTACTAGAGAATGGGCACTGCAGCGTTCTCTATGCATTTTAACACCATACTGCGATCGCCAACCCGCCTGCCGACCGTGGCGATTATGGCAACACCCACGCTTGGGGGAGGCCTATGTCCAGCAGTGGACGTCTTTCGGCTAAACTGATGATGATAATGAATGAATGACGGCACGTTGGCGTAGTGGTTAAGCGATTGACTGCTGCGCTGCGTGTCGCGGGTTCGATTCCCGCATGGAACATTATATTTGTATGAGCTGCAATAAGTTGTTCCGGGTCTGGCTGTTTGTGAGTTAAAATGTTTGTAAACGCACCCACCATACAGGAGTACTTCCTAGTGTGCAACGTTTTGTAAAAAAAAAAAAAATGTACTATATTTGCAATGCATGCATGCATTTTTGCCTATGCAGGTAATTCATAGTTAATTTAATATTATACTTAGTGTTATGCTTAATGAATAGCTTTTCAATTTTCATAATTTGTACAGCACTAAATTAGGATAAGCTAAATAAAGGGGATTGCTAAATGTGGAGGCTTGTAAATGGCTTGTCGTGAGTTACCTCACTATTACCTCTGTATTGATAGCTGTAAGCCACCCAAACACAATAAAATAAATACTTACTTACTTATAAACTGTTCCGGTATTTTGACAAAATTTTATTTCAACATTCCCATGAAGTCTAAGCGAATACAATCCACCTTTGCGCGTGCCATTTGCTTCAACCAATTATAGGCAGAATTCGTACATTGTGCGTGCAAGCAGAAAAAACAAGCGTTGTAACAGTACGATATACATAGATCCGTTCCTAACTAGTGTGTCGTCAGCCAGGAAGTGCTTAAAGGGGATGCGCTAAGGTAGCCCGCGAAATTCAAATTTTATAATTTTTTTTGCAATTTACAGGTCAGTAATAGGTTGTATATTGATCTAAATATGATTCGCGATTATTTCTGAAATAATCATTCAGTAGGATTTTTTGAAGAGAGTTAGTTGTATTGCCGATTCTAATGATTATAATTCTGTAAAGCCATATTTGTTATGGCCGCGAATGTTATTTAGATCAACATACAACCTGTTACTGACCTGTAAATTGCAAAAACGTAATCAAATTTGAATTTCGCGGGCTACCTTAGCGCATCCCCCCTAAGCCGTAACTTTTTCATGTAGATCATGTTGTTGTGATGGTTGTTATGCAGTGCAAGCAACATAGTAACTAAGCTATAGTTTATAATAACTTGTGAATGTCCTTAGAATTTACTTTTTTTTCTCTCTGTATTTTATAAGTGGAGACCTGTAATTGGCTTTCAGACTAATGTACTGTCCTTGATCTGTTTGTTTTAGCTGTAAGTCATATAAATAAATAAATAATTTTATCAGAAGAATTGACGATGATCGTTAACATGCCCTACATTCTAAGGCCGGGACTCCACCAAAGCGAAGATGTGTGTAAACGACCAATAAGATATCGGCAATGGTACGGTAACGTTATCTTATCGGTATCTTATTGGTCGTTTACACACATCTCCTAAGGATCTTGAAGCTTACCAGTAATAAAACCACATCATAAAAACATGGGAGGGTAGGAAGCACGCAGCGAAGACCAGAACGAACGCCAACACCGTAACTGCTACCTTTCTTCTTGCTCGCATCTGAAAAAGGTATTATTTAAATAAATACACAAATTAAAAAAGTATACAAAAATTCATATACCATGCCAAAGGCTGTTACAGTCCGCGAGGCCTAAGCTGAGCATTGCATTTGTGTGAGTGATTACCAAAAGTAGAGAATAAACCGATAAAAAAACCGGTATACACCGGTTTAAACCAGGCAAAGGACGCGTCCCGCTCTAGGCCAACGTCACACCTACACTATCTATGTGCACTACCACAAATGCAAAGCTTAGCTTAGGCCTCAGCTTAGGTCTCGCGGACTCGCCGCAGGAGGCGCCCCGAGCGTCGGGAGTCGCAAGCCGATTTCCGGCCACCGTAGGCGCGGGCTTGCGGATGGTGACCGATGGGTAGCTCGCCGTCCGATAAGGACCAGGCCTGGGTCGACGGCGCGTTGTGTTCCACGCGCGCCTCAAAGAGATGTCAGCACCAACTGACGGGTTCCGTTAGCACCAATGCCTGCCAGGGTTGCGAGTTTGTCCGGAAGGGATACCGTGGCCCTGGCACACAGGCAACGGAAGGAACACGGGTGGGTTAGTCAGTAAAAGTCTGAGACGCCCTTCCGCTCCGCTCAGAGCGGGAGAAGTTATTTGACAATTTCCCACCCAAAAAAAAAGGGCTCACGGACTGTAAACAATTTTCACGGATGTTATAAGATTAGCTTAAAAATTGGTTAACCATCACTTTTGGGGTAAGGAAACACTTTTTTTCATCAAGACCACCAGCTATTTTCTAAGGAATTCGTTACATAAATACTCTAGGTCAATACTCGGTACATACACATACCGAAAATGTCGATCAGTTTTGGACTGTGTTACGTTAAAGCCCAATTTCGCAAAAATCTATTAATTAAATGTCATGTTAAGCATTTTGAAGGACTGAAACGGTATGTTAAAAAATGCATTCAGGCTTCTACATACTGGCGCGACTTGTCACGCGACGCGAAACCGGTGGAACAATTTCCTTGAATTTTTCATAGAAATTGTGCTTCAGTATGTAGAAGCCTTTACGGGACATACAAATAACAAATAGAGTACTTATGATGAAACAGTTGGTGTATGACGATCAAGACAGCTACATTGAATAAAAAGACAAAAAAAAAGAAACAAACAAAAAAAAAAAAACAAAAAAAAACAAATGTTGCAATGTTAGTTTAGAAAAATAAACATTTTGTTTTTTTTTTTTATTGGGCACAGTGTAATAGTACCACAAGGATCACCCCACTGTCAATGTCATTCGAGAGCCATTGTTTTGTTGTTAAAAATTTGAATGGAATTAGTATGTTCTTCAAATACGACATAAAATTTGTGTTTGTTGAAAAATCAAGATGTGTGATGATCTGAGTTTGTTTCGCCATTTCTTCTCAGGACCTCGTCAGATAGGAAATTTCGACTCCATCTAGCTTATTTTTTTAATATGACGTGTGAAAGTGATTCCGATATCCTATTTACAAAATAAACGATTTCATTTCATTTCATTTCGATGACGGGCCTATTTCAGATTTTCGCCATGCGCCAATAAAAATGATCCTTGTACAGCTGCTGTAGCTGTCTAAATCACATGACGTCATAGGACAACTTTAGGTATAAAAAAACCAGCCAAGTGCGACCACGCACAATGCAGGGTTCCGTAGTTGGGAAGAATTTATCTCAATAACAAACTTAACATTGTAGTTGAAAAACATTATCCCTCATACACTCCACGATGTTGACAGATTTACCATGTTATTTAAGGTAATAGACTTCTTATAGGTTTTCCTAATCTCTAAGTAAAGAGTTATTTTCAGTATTTTTTTTGAATATTTTTGCTCAGTAGTTTCGGGGAGAATGAACAATTTTCATGTATTTCTCTTCATGTATGCATGTATCTTTAATAATTTTAAAATAATATTTTTTAAATAATTTAAAATAATAAAAAAAAATATTATCTGAAATCCTTAGAACAAGCCCTTTCATTTGATGTCTCACACGGCACGGCACAGTTTGCTAAACTTTTTTATTTAATTTTCTAATCTCCTAAAAGTGACCCCCATACCTAAGTATTCAAAATTCATTTATTTACGTTACACATCCATGTTTGTTAATTGGTTCAGGAGATGCAGAGCAAAGTGGCTGTGACAGACAAACAGACACACGAGTGATCCTTTATGGGATCCTATATTCCAATTTGCCCTTTTTAGGTAGGGAACCCTAAAAAAGAAAATGTTACCTGTCTCTGGGTCCCCTGCATTTCTCCCGGCACGTTCTGTGTGCTGAGGACCAGATGCCGTGCCATCAGGATGTAGAACAAAGCTATGACAGCCAGAGGCAAGGAGTAGTAGACCAGGAACCTCATCAGCACAATGCCTCGGGGGTAACCTTCGCCCCACTCCACTGGATATGGGTAACATACTAGAAACTGGAAAATACATGAATTTGGTTAATGGTTATAAATTTCAAAGCTTGAGACAATGTTTGTATACTTGAATGTTTGCTACATTTCGATAGTTATGTTAAGTCCCATGTAATAAGGGGCAAGCCTACTGCCATCAATCGGGCATTCATCCAGACTCCAGGCTGCTACTGAGAAATTCCAGATAGAAATACCAAATAACATTGCCCCACCCGGGAATCGAACCCAAGATCTCATGCTCTGCAGTAGCGCTGGCGACCAACGAAGCAGTCAAGCCTTGAACAAGATCTATTCTTATCACTCCAGAAACAAACAGTAATAAAAAAAGAAAAAAAAAGGTTTATTTCAGAAACTTGTACAACTTTTACAGTAAATCTTACATAGGGACCTCCTTTTAAGTAAAATATATACTTGTGCTAGGAGATCCCGCTCTCCAATGACAAAATAATGAATTGTTAAAAGTGGTGTACAATAAGAAAATAGAATTTAAACAACAAAAAGAAAAAATAAAATAATACAAGTAAAATCCCAAATTAACACAAGACTTGAACTATAACTAAATAAATAGAATAATAAAAAACTTAGAGATAAATCTTAAAATAGTATGTGTGTGTGTGTGTGTGCGTGCGTGCGTGCGTGCGTGTGTGTGTGCATGTGCATGTGTGTGAGGGTGGGGTGTATGTGCGTATGTATGCGTGTGTGTGTATCTTTTCAACTCATATTGACGATGCTTGCAGCAATAATTCAATGTCATCATAGGTCTTCAGTTTTAGCCATTGAAGTATTGCGTTTTGCAGTCTTTCGTAGTTATTGGATTTATGTTAATTATTTTATTAATTTTATTTTAAAGGACAGCGGAACTTTTACTGAATTGTCTTTTGGCATAAGTAGTTTTAACGAATTTTACTGGTACATTATGTAACAAATAGCCTGTTGTTCCTTTTAGGGACGTATACATTTATCTACTAGTACAACATTGATGTCATTGTGTGTGATTGATGAAAGTCACCCAAAGGGCTATGCTTGGAGTTTGCCTACGTGATCAAATCAGAAATGAAGAGCTCCGCAGGCGAACCAATATAACAGACATAGCCCGAAGAATTGCCAAGCTTAAGTGGCAGTGGGCAGGGCACATTGCTCGCAGAACTGATGGACGATAGGGCCGAAATGTTCTGGAGTGGCGACCGCGTACAGGAAGACGTAGCGTTGGAATACCTCCTACAAGGTGGACCGATGACCTTGTGAAGACTGCAAGCATCCGCTGGATGCGGGAAGCACAGAACCGGTCGAAGTGGCGGTGCTTGGGGGAGGCCTATGTCCAGCTGTGGAAATCTTTTGGCTGAAATGCAGATGATGGTGACAACATTGATGGAACTATAATTAAAAAAAATTAAGCATTGGCTAGTCGAGAGGTCAAAATCAAATAACTATTAAAATTGACACATTCAATAAAATTATTAGAGTATCTGACACAAGTACATTTTCCCTACGGATGTTCCCTAATTTTCCATGTGAACCTTTTATTCCCGATGAGTACCGCTTCAGTGCTTCCCTACTTATACTTGCTGGCAAGACTTTTGGTAGTTGGCTCATGAGGTGATTGATTAACAAAGTGATGTGGACAGCTACGAATTCTTAGATGGATTCTTATACGTCATTTCTTACGTCACACTTTACACTATTTACTTGTTTTTTTATTTTTATTTGCTGTACTTATATTTTATTGTGTGCCTTTAGCATGTGTTAAATAAATGTATTTTCTTTCTTTCTTTCATGTTCGTGAACGGGTGCCGTCAGTTGGTTATCTCTTAGCTGCCATGGCTTATTTTAATTTAATATATTTTAGTATAGTTTGTTTTTTTCATCTTTTTGTTACGGACGCTTTTGACGTTTTGCATCGTTCTCACATATTCAACATGAATGATGTCATCTTAAGTTAATTTAAAAGAGTGTCCGTGGAGTTTCTTGCACGTTCCTCTCCATAAGAACATACTACGCTTTGGAATGGGTAACCAGCTTCATCTTTCTGATTGACCAACCCCTTGACAATACAAAAGTGCCTGTAATTGGTTTATTTGAATTAAATGCTTTCCGTCTTATTACAAAACAAGGTTTATCTTCAGACCCAGGTTTACACCATGGAGCCATTATTGAATATCAATTCGGTATCAATCGAATTTTTGGAATTAAATATTATTTGCATGCCCATGAGACGGTAGAATATGGAGGTCTACTTTTTAAGAGAACAACTATGTACATACGAATTACCCATGTTTGCAAAAATAAATGATTTGATTTGATTTGAATTTCGTACTATATTCCGTCTATGGTAAAGTTCTTAATACAAATCTGACAACTTAGTACCGAACTAAGTTTTCAGTTTTGTATAAAGAACGGTATTTCAATCACAGTTACGTTCTTATTACAAAAACTGGCTCTATGGTTTAAGCCATGTCAAAATAGAAATCTTGTTTTGTAATAAGGCGGCTAGAGTTTAAGTTTGAGTTTGAATTAGATAAAAATACCGACAGGTTAATTTCAGTTTTTTTGGTTTTTCTCGGCTTTCATTTTGATAATACAACTACTCTCTGGAATTCGAGATAACTCATTTCGTGTGGAATTTGGCTCAAAACGCTATCACGCAGGATGGTGTCAATATTTATATTTTACTCAAAAAAATATTTGTTTGTAAATAGAGCAAACAAATTCCTATTTCTTCCCGTGGGTGTCGTAGAAGGCGACTAAGGGACTTACTAAAGAATGGGCACCATCGTTCTCTATGCATTTTAACACCATACTTTGATCGCCAATCCACCTGCCAAGCGTGGCGATTATGGCAACCCTATTTGGGGGAGGCCTATGTCCAGCAGCGGCTGAAATGATGATGAGTGCAAACAATATTATAAAAAAGTGTAAAAGCTTAAAAAATTGCCGAGTTATAAACGTTTTCAAATAGTTTCCGTGGCAGTAGCAGTACTTGACCCACCTTCATTTTCTAGTGTGTATAATGATCCTATAAGGGTTCCGGTTTGAGGTACGGAACCCTAAAAAGATATAAGTACCTGTGTAGTGGGGTTGACGACGAAGGCTCGCACGTATGACCCGACATACGCTGGCGTGGCGAGTAGTGCTGCCAGTATCCAGATTCCGATCGCAGTCGCTACCGTCAGCCGGGTAGCACGCTTACTCCCTCCTGAGGACAAGAATAAAGGCATGCTTTCCTAAAAATATTCAATTCAATTTTTATTTAGGAACAATTTACATTGTGTTTGAAATCATAAATATATAAATAAAATCACGTTCATTAAAATTATAAAACTAACACATTTATAATACAATAAATTAAACATTCAATAACATTACAAGCTAGTACGTACTAATATTACCGAGTCTCACATTAAATAATTAAAAAAAAAAAAATTGTATCCGCTCGAATGCGTAGCAATATAACAAACATGGCCGCTCAAGTGTCTATAACAAATTACAAGATGGCGTCCGAGGGCATGGTCAGATTACGTAATCGCCGTGGGTGGTCCCCGAGCACCAGATATTTAAAAACTAGGTCCGAAACAGCACTTTACGGCATTAAAAAAAAAACACCGTAATGTGACGTATGGGAACCAGAATTCCCATTTTTGTAAACCTCAAATAATTCATATTCTTAAAAATACTTAATAGAGTAACTGCGACCCACTTGGATGTGGCACGGCTAGTCAAAGTTCTAACCTAACCTAACCCAACCCGTTTGGTCCGGGCACCCTAGCTTAGTTACTGTTAGAGCTTTTAGAGTTTCATTAATTTATTAAAATAGTACATCATTAGAAGATTAAATATTTCTAAGAAGAAACTTCATTGATGGGCATGGAAGGTTAGCCGAAGTAAGTTCGTATGAAGGGTATTATGTAGGGTACCTTAATCTTAATAAGATACAGGTAGGTATGCTTTAGAAGGAGCGTTTACGACGTACGGCATTTCATACAAACTTTTAAGCCCTTGTTTTTCGAAATGACTGAACCGATTTTAAATGAAACTTCATACGCATATGCAGGATACAAAGGTCTAAAAAGTTACACGGTACAAAATGTTTATTGTAAAATATAACATGGTGTAAAAATTATTGAAATCGATTCAGTTCCTTTTTCTGAACAAACTATATTCAGGTTTCGCATATACTAAAAATAATGTTGTATATTATATTCTCTGATTTAGTTTGGATAAAAATGTTGTGACAAACTCGCAGGCTCAGCTATAGTAAGGTCCTAGTAGGTATCCATCCTAAAGTTAAAAAGGAATTTTAGAAATTCTGATCGACGGATCCGACGCAGCCGACCGCAAGACGACCCTGGAGGCGCGGGGTCGCCGTTAGCATGGTTTTGTACGGACAACCCGGTAACAACAACTTTATAACTTTGTGATTTTTCATGATACAGTTTTGAAATTTTGAACATAGATTCATTACATTAAAATAACACGTGTTCCGGGTTTCGCATATACCTACTAAAACTAATGTTGTTTATTATAAACTGGCTGACCCAAAAGACATTGTCCGGTCCTTTCTATAATTCATACAAATATCCAACGATCGATTAAAAAAAAAAAACACAAAAATTGAAAAAAAAACATTTTATTTCGGACAAATAAGATAAGTATTCATAAATTGTTAGTAACAGGTTTGCACTTAAAATACTTACTATTGATAGTAATTTAAACTAAAGAAGAATGAATGAGAAGACCACCCAACAACTAGACACAACGATAAATGAAAACTATAATAAAACTAAAAACTTCGCACAAATTGCCTTAAAAGCGTTTACGATGTTACGGCATTTCATACAAACTTTCAAGCCCTTGTTTTTCGAAATGACAGAACCGATTTAAATGAAATTTCATACGCATAAGCAGGATAAAAAGCAAAAAAGCAAAAAAGTTAGTTAAGAACATTTTCGAAATGTCTTATTTAAAAACAGATAACTGGAAATCTCTGTTTCTATGGAAAATTTAAAATCAGTCTAATTTGGCTGTAACACTATTTTTCGAAAATTTTCTTACTAACTTTTAGAGACCTTTGTATCCTGCATAAGTGTGTGAAGTTTCATTAAAATCGGTTCTGCCATTTCGAAAAACAAGGGCTTGAAAGTTTTTATGAAGTGCCGTAAGTTGTAAACGCTCTTAATAAGGCGGAGGAACTATCTGATCTGATATGTTTTGTTTGCTGAACAATGTTATACCAGTGGGAATATAGTTTAGAGAACCAAAGGTTTATGCTGTACGTCACTTTTCTGACTGTACTTCAAATAAGTTTCTGTAACCTATTATGTCAATAAATAATTATTATTATTATTTGTATGTGTTTATACATTATATCTCTTGGGACCATCGGGCCGAAGCCAACTCGCGGAGGCTCCATATACAATTGCAAACAATTTTAAATGGAATGAGGCACCAACCGATGATTATTTTTGTTCGCACTATGCAAGTGCACCCATGGACAACCTCCGGTTGGCGTAGGACTATTGCAGGATATGGAAACAAAGATATTGGTATACTGGTTTCGGTGGCTAAAGTGAACTGGTTATCTAGGACTATGGAAATACTATGGCCCCTGGGTGACCAATGTTTTATATAAAATACGCAGATAAAATGGAAGGGGGAGACTTGCACCCTCAAAAATAGGCCCCCAAAAACAGTCGCTAGCATACAGTGTCGTAGCGACAAGGGGGTAACATGTCCTGAGATGCTTATGAGGGCAATTCAGGACAATCCCGGAAGTACGGCCAAGATCCCTACCTATTATTATTATTACAAAATAAGTAGGTAAATAAACAAAAAAAAACGATTTGTTATTTGGCTAAGTTTAAGTATTTCGTAAACTTAGGTAACACAGAGCAAAGCTATGTTTTTAATCATGAAAAGCAACAAAGTCCTTGTCTTTTGACAGTTCAAAACGTTTTACTGCTTCACGTTAAAGTTGTCAAAAAATAATAGGCCCGTTTTTACATTTAACTTGAATCGATTTATCGTGAGTATCGAGTACCGAGTCGTGTGGTTATTCACTAGTTACGTCGCGATGGTCAATCGCGACGTAACAAATCGATTCTAGTTGAATGTCAAAACGGGCCTATTATTTTTGACAACTTTAGTTTCTGAAACCTGTCATCTCAACAAACAACGCTTTAAATAGTTCTACAAATAAATCTACGGTTTAAAAATAGCTGAGCTGTCAAAATGAAAGCCATTGTACCTATTTAATTTGCAGGTAAGCTACAGAATCGCGACTATATTAAGTATATTGTAGCTGAAATTGAATATGTCACAGTCTTTCAAAGCAAAAAAACAGGCGTTCTGGTCAAAATGTCATAAGAATTTCTAAATCCACATTATGTTTTGAAAAGGTCGACTTTCATTTCGAATGAGTATGTTTCTGAAAATGTATTGTATAACTTGAAGTGGGTGCAGATTAGTGAAACAAAACACGAAACACGGAAAAAAAAAATCTCGTTACAGTTACGAGAATATCGTGCATGCAACAAGAATGTCTTGTGCTACAAATGTGACGACTAGCCCATAAGTAAACACTACAAATACCGTTGTAGTTATAAATAATAAGAGAGTAAATGAAAGAAAATTTAAAATAAATAAATAATAATAATTTAAATAAACACATTAAAAGTACAGTTTGTAAACAAGCATATTACAAGTTAGAGGATTATATCCAAGATAGGAATGCTTGGAAACATGCTGGTCCAGCTCCATAGGACAATCTAGAGTCTAGACAAAAAAATACTGGTTGCTATTTTAATTGTATAATTTGTTATTTTAATGTCATTGATTTTAAATTCTGTGATTATCTAAACTCACACACTGACTTATTTTTTGTTTTATTAGTTTACTTAAGCAATAATTTTTACGATGTTTGTAATTCTATCTATATCTCATAATTAAGTTTATTTATTTATACCAACGAGATACATTACAATCGATCAAGTTATTTTTCATTGCTTCATTTTTAGTTCTTTTTACCTATTGTGGTATAGTAATTTTATTCTAGGTGCATCGCCTTCACATATAATCATATAAGTAATGAATGTACTTAAACAAAATATGGTGAAACATTTTTAAAAGAGTAACGGTGGAGTTTCTTGCCCATTCTTCTCTATAAGAAACTACCTTTTGGAAGGGGCAACTAGAATCAATTCTATTTTTTTTTTTGTAATTCTTGACGTTCAAAAGTTCTTTTTATGTGTCTATTTGAAATAAATAATTTGACTTTGACTTTGTAATCACAAATCATTGTATCGTGATTATTACCGAACAGAATTGTTCACGTAGCATGTAAATTTGTTACAGCTACTTTATAAATAGTTATCCATTACTACGTGCTACTACGTGATACTATTACTCCGTGTAGTGCCGGACGTAAAGAATAGCATCATCCCATTTCTTCCCGTGGATGTCGTAAAAGGCGACTAAGGGATTTACTAGAGAAGGGGCAGCAGCGTTCTCTATGCATTTTAACACCATACTGCGATCGCCAACCCGCCTGCCAAGCGTGGTGATTATGGCAACCCCCTCCTCCTTTTGGGGGAGGCCAATGTCCAGCAGTGGACGTCTTTCGGCTGGAATGATGATGATGATCATTCATTACTATATTGTAAGTAGAGCAGTGGTGGCCCAGTGGTAGTGGCCCTGACTTACGAGTAGTAGGTCGTGGCTTCGAACCCAGACAAGCGCTTTACTTTGTGTGAATAATTTCATCAACACTGCTACTCAAAACGGTGAAGGAAATCATCGTGAGGAAACCGCCATGTCTTAGAACGAAACATTCGAAAACATGTGACATCTACCAACCCGCACTAGGCCCTCGTGGTGGATTACGGCCCAATCCCTCTCACGGGGAGGAGGCCTGTGTCCCAGCAGTGGGAACACTATAGGCTTGGATTATATTGTAATGTTATGTTAAATATACTTAAGTTTTTAGGGTTCCGTACCAAAATGGTAAAAAGGAACCTTTATGGTGAGACTAAGTCTGTCTGTCTGTCTGTCTGTCACACCTGAATATCTCGAGAAGTACTAATGCTATCCACTTGAAATTTAGAATAGTTTTAGATGACGTTAGCCCAACTACGAGTACTTTGCAAACAAGAAAGAAATTTAAAAAATTATACCTTTTTTGCCAAAGGGACTTAAAAATTTGAAGTGGGGCTACTAGGGCATGTGGGGTATCATATGAAAGAACCCACATATTTTTTTGCACATTCTCAAATATTTTTTTATTTTTTTAGGCAACACAGTTTCCGATTTTTGATGAAAAATGTAAAAAAAAATACCGTTCCCCCCCCTTATCTTCCCCCCTCCTTATTGCGTGCGAGCAAGGGACATCATTATACTCTACAGAACACTATTTATTTGTTTATTGAGCAAGGCACACCAACGACATATTATTTACAAATATAGTAACAATAGGTAATCACGAGTATTCAATACTGTTTAAATAAATTAGCCTATAGGCATGCACAACATTCACTATTTGATTGATAAACTCAGCGACAGTGCAAGTCGTCGACTAGTGAGTTCAAATAGTTGAGTCGAGTTTTTTTCTACTGTCCCCTTCAACCCGCCGCGTTCTGACCGAACCCCTCGTTCGCTCGGTCTACAAATTGAGTCGTTCTGAATACAATATTTTTCTGTACGTGACAATGCGTCTTTTAATCACATAAATCTGCATTGTTGACTACACAAATATTTGTAATAATTACTATTTACCAGTAGAGTTTACTAGATTGAGTGTACATATTAAAATGAAATTGTTCTCTTTACAAGTTGATCAGTACCTGCTAAAATATGTCTTGTTGCTAAGAACAAATTCTCGTTATTCTAATTATTTTTTCATAACTGTGCGTTCTTGTAGTATTGTAGAAAATATTTTTTCTGTGTAAGTACTAGAACTTTGTCTGCGTGGTGCCGGACGTAAAGAATAGCACCGCCCCATTTCTTCCCGTGAGTGTCGTAGAAGGCGACTAAGGGACTTACTAGAGAATGGAGCAGCGTTCTCTATGCATTTTAACACCATACTGCGATCGCCAACCCGCCTGCCAAGCGTGGCGATTATGGAAAACCCTCCGCAGCAGAGGACGTCTTTCAGCTGTAATGATAATGACTAGAACTAACTGTCGAATTTGTAAATCCTACTTACCTCTAAGGAACATAGGCGTGATATTATGTTTTTGAGTTAAACAAAAAGCGATCGTGGATGTACAAATAATATAAGCTTCGAGCTCAATAAAACAGTAGCCTGTCACAATTAACGATTGGCGCTATTATTGTCATTGTTTAGTGTTGCCATAAACCAGACGTAGCAAACAGTTGCCAGTAAATAACAGAGGTCGTAAATCAAGGAGATTTATTTCTGTTAGGAGACAGGTATAAGGAAAAATTAACTGGCATTTTACGTAGTCTGTATACCCATAGTTCCCATGAAGAATTATGCTTTTATTTAGGTGTTACCATGGGGGAAAAGTGTTGTTTTCGAAGTTGGGTGATTTGCTTGTTTTATTCGTATTGTGCGAATTTTTAGTTTAATTAGACATCCCTGCCTAATCAATGTTTCCAAATACATATAAATTTCTGCTAAAAATGCAGAAATTTAACAGTGAAGGCTCATACAGACTGGTGCGATATCGCGAACGCGACAGGCAGCGCGACCCATGTCACTCCCGCGATATTGCACCAGTCTGTGCGAGCCTAAATGCGGAAACACTCGTGTCTAAATGTCTTTAATTTATCTTGATCGTCCATGGCGGAGGAGCCGCTCGTGTAAGTAGGTAAAATGCCTACAATATGTCCGATTTAGGTTGCCTATTTTAACTGGCTAGCCGTCGACACTCGTCGGCGGCAACCGTAGACGCGTCTACGGTGCAGTTGCCTCTGCCGTTGGCAACATGCCGCTCGTGTATTGACCACTTAGTGTAATCGTCATATATTTTGTTATTATATTTAAAAAAACGAATTTCGAAATAAAAAAAATAAAAAATACAAAAAAACCACCAACTTCACATTCGACTACTTTAATTTCGGAAGTCGGTGTCTTTTTTTTGTATTTTCGTTTATGGCCACCGACTTCCGAAATTAAATTAAATATAATATTAAATGTGGGTGTACTACAGGTACACCTCTGCCCAACCCTTCGAGGAAACAAGGCGTGATGTTATGTTATGTGCTTCCGAAATTAAAGTTATTTTTCACTTTTTAGTGTTTTTGTTTGAAGTCGGTTGTTTTCTTTGTAAAAAAGTGTTTTGAGTAAACGATAAAGCCAATGTACCAGTGGCATGTTGTATACGTTATATTTTTCCATGATTAATTTTAAATGTGTGGTTATAGTCTACCGTAGATCGGTAGACCATCCTTTATAATAATTATATTTTGAAGTTTGGAGTCTGCGACCAGACGGGTGTGTGATGAGAAGGCTAGGTAGGTACTGCTTGTTGTTGGTTGACGCCAAGCTGTTGATACCTAAACAGATTCCGCGGTAAACTTTGCTTGTGCGATGTAGGCTTTGTGTGACGTCAGAGGTCTTGAATAGTTCGTATGTGGTGGAATAGATGTCACTACAGGTATCTATGATTATAAAAAAATGTTTGCTCACCTGATTTCAGTTGAATATAACAGATTAAACATACTTTTCTTGTAAACTACTAAAAACTTTTTGCAAATAAATAAGATAACCATAAAAGAAAGAAAATAATTATATTCTTATTCATAACTGACTACTGTAGGTAGGTAATCGGTAAAATTCAATTTAGTATTTGTAATCGTGAACTACTGGTTTAATAATACTTATAATAGAAGTATAAAACTACAATCTAATGTTAATATTGCGTTTGACAGGGGACCAATCGACTTGGAAAGCGTTTTTCTCATTGGTTTTTCTTGTGTTCTTTTGACGTCATTTACATGTTGCCACAAACCAATTTGAAATGGCTAAGAGTTTACAATACACAGTGTTCGGATCCGGCATGATTCGGTATGATTCGGCTCAGCCGGGCGTGGCAAAATGTGCCATTTAATAACGAAATAAAAAAAAGAAAATTCACCACTGTAACACGTAGGTATATAAATTTAATCATATAAAATAAAATCGAACAAACAATATAAAGAACTCATAAATGTCCCTGTGGCAGTGATGTTGACAAGCTAGGACATCACGGACTGTCATGCCAAAAAAGTGCAGGCCGCTTCTCGAGACATGCCGCACTTAACGATATCATACGCCGGTCCCTTGCCACCGTCAACGTGCCAAGTCTACTTGAGCCGACTGGTATTGCAAGAGACGATGGCAAGAGACCGGATGGTATGAGTTTGATTCCATGGAAGATGGGCCGGGTGCTGGTATGGGATGCAACCTGTTCAGACACGCTGGCCCCTTCCCATCTGCATGGAACCAGCAACAGAGCTGCGGCTTGTGAAGCGGCTGAAAAAGCTAAAGCTTCCAAATACAGGAGTCTAGGCTCCGAATATGATTTTGTCCCATTCGGTGTCGAGACCCTTGGTCCGTGGGGTCCTAGCGCTATAAGGCTTTTTAACGAAATAACAAAAAGGTTAGTCGACATCACAGGAGACCGAAGAGCTGGCAGCTACCTCGGACAAAGAATTAGTCTAGCTATTCAAAGGGGGAACGCTGCCAGTATCTTCGGAACCTTGCCTAAAGGGACTCCTTTTAATAATATATTTTAGTTATTAAAAAAAAAAACTATATTTTTTTAGTTATAGATAATGTAAATAGTTAAATAAACTTTATGTCACTTAAAAAAAAAAAAATATATATATATATATATAAAGAACTTAAGTTGAAAACATAACCGAGATTCTGGGGCAGACGGGTAAAATGATCAAAACAGTTACTGAACCGGAACGATGTATCGTGTTCAGTTGCCTCAGTTTGCATAATCAAGAGCCAACAGTGCGACATCACTTGTACAGACGCCAGCAGGTCAAGCTACCCGAAACTGTCAAATTTTCCCAATCAACCTTGAACCTTATGCTTTAACGATAAAGTTGAAAATCTTTTAAAGAAATTTGACAGATTGTAGTAGCTTGATGTGCTGGCGTCTGTACATTGGCAAAGCTCTCCAAATACAATATGCTACAACGAATAACGCAGCACCGAAAGTTTGCAATAACGAATAATATAATGACGAAAGTACGAAGCAAAGAATATCGTTACAATAAAAAACATTTGATAACGAATCTCGGAACAACGAATGCACGTTACAACGAAAAACATCACACCTAACTACGCGGCCTCGAAATAATGTAACAACGAACGTATCAGCGACAGCAAAACAGTAAATTAAACAAAAATATTGTACTACTAATAATTTGGACATATTAGGTACTAAGCCCTATACAAATCTGATAACTTGGAGAAGTTACCTAAATTTTGCTAAAATAAGATTTATGCTAACGTAATATTGTTCTTACTGATCTACTAGTTTAATATTCCTGATAACTATAGGCTTTATTTACAATTGGAAAGTTTCCCAAGAGTGGCGAAAAAATATGATGATCTATCTTTTCTTTATTTTTTTAAAAACGTTGCCCCAACTAGGAATTTCTCCTGTATTGTGGGTGCGTTTACAAACATTTAAACTCACATACACAAACAGCCAGACCCGGAACAACTACTTGTAGGTCATACAAATATTTGTTCCATGCGGGAATCGACCCGCGACACGCAGCGCAGCAGTCAATCACTTAACCACTGCGCCAACCGTGCCGTAACATAAACAAAAAACATGATGACAAAAATTTGCATCCACCAAGTGATCCTAGTAAACGAGTCGAGTCGAGGAGGCGAGAATGGACTTCTTTCTACCCGACAGCAGAAAGGAAGGGTAATGTTTTAAACAGTGTATGAAGGTAGGGTACCGTGAATATAGATGCAAACCACTTGGGCTTACTTGTTAAAATTATAATATTTGGAAGAGATGCTTCCCCTCTTTTTTATGTTCTGACATTACAAACACATATACGTATTGTATAAAATGTAGCCAAGTTATAGTTGTTGAATACTTCAATAGGTAATAATGTTTTTCCTTTTGCTAGTAAAATTTTATTAGGTAATCTTTGAAATGCATTGCAAGCTATAGTTCTGTATAATTTAAAACCATTTTTAAAATTTTTGTATATGTGAGTACCATGGAGCCGTTTATTATGATTATGATGTATGTTAAGTTAAAAAAGTTTGGCAGTTAATACTCACTTAAATGTCTCGCTGATGGTGGCGCGTGTTTTGGATCATACGGTTCCCTACAAAATGGTTGAGCTGGATGGTGCTGATTCACGCGTCATGTTCGTGAACGGGCGCCGTCAGTTGTGACTGGTCATCTCCTATCTGCCAGGGCTTACCTATTTGTAATCTTTTATATTTTGTATTGTTTTTAAATAATTTATTTTTTTACATTGTTCTCACTTTTATAGAAGCGACAAGAATAATGTACACAAAATTTTGTAATATCTTGATTTAAAAGAGTGTCCTTGGAGTTTCTTGCCTATTCTTCTCCATAGAGATCTACGTTTTGGAATGGGCAAATAGCTTCAACTTTCTAACTAACTGACCGACTCTTTGACAATTCAAAAGTGCCTGTAATTGGTTTAATTGAAATAAATGGTTTGAGTTGAGTTTGAGTTTCAAATAAAAAAAAATGCTCAATTCTTTACAAATGTGAAGGTGTCGATGTTTCGTTAATCATAATAATAACGTTACTTGACAGAATCGTCGGTAGGCGTCCGTGAAACAGTCCATTGTATCCAAACTCACGTTACCCTTAAATATTGTAACACGAGGTAGTGTTACAATATTTAGGTGCTTTAAAAACGTGATTGTAATAAATGTAATCTATATAGATTAATGATTATGATTATTGATTGTATGTGTTTAAAAATAAACACATACAAATGGCTTACCTATATAGGTAAGCCATTTGTATGTGTTTATTTTTATCAAATTACTATCGAAACATGTTTCTCTCCAGTTAATACGACGAACTGGCAAAAAGATGGCAGTAGTGGTCTTTCAAAGGTCTTTAGTGCTCTATGTGCAAGAGTGCGCATAGCCATCGTGTACAAGATTGCGCGTGCGGTCTTGTACACTGTATCACGTGTTTTTATATTGTGAATTTCACGAGCTCCACTGGCGCTTCCGCCTTAAGACGCAGATATATGCCAGTGACCTTGAGGGATTAGCTTGCGTATTCTGTACTGAGTTCAGGCAACGCGTCGTACGTTCAGCCAGTAATAGGACTCGCCCATCAAGGAGCGCTGTCCCCAATTTGACGCATTATTAATTTATTATACACAAAAAAAAAGGTATTTTAATAAAACTCGTGTATTAAAAGATCAATAATTAAATTATCTTTAAATTGGTGAAGGGTGAAGGTTTCAGAAAAATACGCTTGGTAGATTTTGCGCCATTCTCGGTTTTTTATCCGTGTTAGACATAAATTTACAAATTCATTTCACTATGTAATATAAACAAAATCTAAAATATTCACTTATTAAGTTATTGAGAAAATGCTCTAATTTAACATATATTTTTTTCAAATCATTAACACTACTCGGTTAGACGTGATCTTCGGTATAAAATCATTAAAAGTCGGTTATCGTCGCCTTAAGACGTCTTCCTTAACCGATGAGGTAAAGTTGTTATAGATATCATTCATCTGTATCGAAAAGACGCTTTTGCCCTGCAGATACAGGCAGTTATGGTTCATTTCTGAGTTGATAATAAAGAACCCTTTCTCCGTTCGACGTCCAAAAACTATGTAACATCCAAACAATAAATTGAACGCAAGAATGCTGTAAAAAAGCAAATCTATGCAAACATTACGTGAACGGAAGGAAACTCGCTTGGTAATGTTGTTAGCATTAAGCGTAAACTGCTTAAAATGTTTGAAAGTCAGAATTACGTGTCTAAACAAAATGTCATGGAGATTGATGAAAAATTCTCGGTTCTGTAGTGAATGAAGATAATGGTTGAATTTGTTTGTTTTTGTGCCGTCGATGAAAATAGAAATCATGCTGTGCTGTCATTCTTGAATGAGTAATGTTTACGATTTAGTAAATAAAATAAATGTAGTTTCATTGATGTTTCCAGCATGAAGATAATATTATGTCTTATTTTTAATTTTCCTACCTCAGTTGTTACATTACAAGAGTATGCAATTAGCATAAGATTTAGCAACTGAGAAAAATTAATTTATTTATTTAGGCCTTTTTTTTGGTATGGAAATTATCAAATAACTTCTCCCGCTCTGGGCGGAGCGGAAGGGCGTGTCAGACTTTTACTGACTAAAACTTACCCGTGTTCTTCAGTCTTTATCGGACGGCGAGCTACCCATCGCTCACCGTCCGCAAGCCCGCGCCTACGGTGGCCGGGAATCGGCCTGTGACTCCCAATTTATTTAGGCCTACCGTCATAATTCTACTTAAATTTTATTAAGTATATCAGTAAATAAGGCGCGAGTCGAGTTTTCAGTCTGTCTAATCGAGGCGAGGATTAATTTATTTGGGCATGGCAGCATGACGTGCGGGCTAATTTCGTAACACACTATCAGTAGGAATCGGTTTCAATTTGACAGTTCAACAACATTCATTGAGTTTATTGTAACTTTTTCTAATATAAGAAGCAATGTATTAGCAAGATACTTCAAAATCATTCCGATTGTGATTTAATCTGTGTTACGCAATTAGGGTGCTAGTCTCGACATGAAACTAATTTCTTGGAGACATCTCAGATGCGCTGATAAATACTTTGATCTAATATCATGACAAGCTGTCGACAAATTACATTTATTTACGGGTTGGCGATCGCAGTATGGTGTTAAAATGCATAGAGAACGCTGCTGCCCAGTCTCAAGTAAGTCCCTTAGTCGCCTTTTACGACACCCTCGGGAAGAAATAGGATGGTACTATTCTTTACGTCCGGATCCAAACGGAGCATGTTTACGTAGGCTGATTAATATTGGTTAAAAAAAAATCTGTACAGTTAAGTACCTAATCTGAAAGTTACAGACAAAAGTAAATGGGTTTCAATTTCTATAGAAGCTCGCATAGTCACATTAGTCACCCCATCACCCTTTAATATTTGAATCAAAATGACTTTTGAAATTAGTTTTGATTGTGAAAACTGGTAATTAAAAAGGAAAGCCGTGTTAATCAGATGTTAGCCTAAACAACTGATAAACACGTCATTTATGGATGGAGTTTGACGCAAGACTGACCTACTGTCAGTCTTAATCGGGCTACCCTGTGGATGCCTTAATAAATTAAGGCCTCCAGCCAGGGCAGATCCAGGTCTGCACCCCTCCTTAGTGCTTAGTTTTATAGTCGCTGGGGGAGGGCAGCAAGGGACAGGCTGGAAAAATATTTACGGACGAGCTCAGCGGCGCGGGCTGGCTTTAGCAAGGTTTGGGGAGACATGCGTTGTACATAAATTATGCCCTACATTTTTGTAGTAAGACTTTAGGGCCCGTATTAATAAACGTTCCCCAATGACGTACTCAAGTGCGTATTTATTTGATACGCCATTATTACGATATCAGCATCTCAAGATCATTACTAATTAATAAACACATGAAAACAGTATCTCAGTTACCAAGATCAGCTCCTCAAGGAGCTGTACTTGATGAAAGATTACGCCACAGTGACCGAAGTTTAGAATGACATTCATCAAATTTCGTTCTTGATAAGTCGTAAGATTTATTGAAATAGGTACTTTTATTTTGTTAAAACTAGAAGAACACTATTGTTCGATTGGGTAATTTTATTAGATTTATAAGATACCTAATTTTAAAGTTTATTTATTAAACTTTATGCAACTAAAGAAGTACATAATATGTACGTTTTACATAAAAGCAGTAATTGAATAAATTGTTAAATGTATGTACCTACAATATTGACCTATCTACCTAAGTAGGTTACTCACCGGAAATGATGCTGTAGCATAAAACCTTAAAGTTAATAGGAAGGCTATTTCTGGGAAAATTGGAAGACCTCTGTTACTGTATTTCAGCAATGAGTCTTTTATTAATGTTACTCAACACTGACTCTTGAACAAATCTGAATAGTTTTTTAAAATTTTCCCTTGGTAATTCGATAGGATTCGAGGCATCCCTTATATAGATTTTTGGTAAACGATATCGCAAAGGCCATAAAATATCGTCATAGTAGGTACTCTATTTCATCATAATAATTAGTTTCACCCAAAATATTTTCTAAATCCATATTTCGCGCCACTAATCACGAGCACGACCTCAAGTCACGGACTACCTAAATGCAGCTTTAAGCATCTCGAGTACACACACCTATTATTGTATAATTAAGTGTCGATTTTCGTTTAATCACTCGGCTGATAACGTAACCCCAAGCCGTAACTTGAGTACATCAATTATTATGTCTATTAATACGATCATTACCTCAAGACTGTTATCAAGTGCGAGCTCTTGGGCTGAGTAACGTTTATTAATACGGGCCTAGGGCCCGTATTTATAGCACCTTACTCAGTACTCAAGCATTACTTAAGACTAATTTCAAGCAATCCAATGGCTTGAATCTAATCTTAAGTAATGCTTGAGTACTGAGTAAAGTACTATAAATACGGGCCTTAGTAAGTGCCTACCTATTGTTTTAAAATCAACCCCTGAAGGGATCAATTGGGATCATGATCATCATCATTTCAGCCGAAAGATGACCACTGCTGGACATAGGCCTCCCAAAAAAGGATGGGTTTGCCATAATCGCCACGCTTTGCAAGCGGGCTGGCGATCGCAGTATGGTGTTAGAATGCATAGAGAACGCTGCTGCCCATTCTCTAGTAAGTCAATCAGGGGATAATAGTACGCAATAGTTTATTTACTTTGGTTTTTGTGTGTGAAGGAAGTCACGGATAACAAACTACATAGATGTAACTCAAAACAGTCAATAGTTAATCTATGGTAGACCAACTCCGTCATTCTCTCCATTCATTTCTTGGCACCGCATAGATTTGTTCAAGAATCCCGTTACAGGATTTATGAGTTTAGGAAAGTTTGGTCGTTCCCGATGTATCTCAAGTGGTTTGAAACTGCACGTCTGTGTTCACGAAATGGCTTGTTTATTTCGTCGATATCTAATATTGTCGGAACACCGTATGAACCACAGATTTAGATTAGGCTAGATACCGCATGTTCATGAAAACCGAGCGTGTCATCTTTTTAGGGTTCCGTAGTCAACAAGGAATCCTTATAGTTTCGCCACGTCCGTCTGTCTGTCTGTCCGTCCGTCCGTCTGTCCCCGGCTTAGCTCAGAGACACTTAGTACTAGAAAGCTGTAATTTGGTTTGGTACATATTAATCATGCCGAAAAAGTCGTAAAATAAAACCATGAAAAACATTTTTTTTTAGGGTATCTCCCTTACACGTAAAATGGGGATGATATTTTTTTTTCTCGTCTATTCCATGGTGTGGGGTATCGTTGGATAGGCCGTTCAAAAATATTGTAGGTTTGTTTGAACCATTTTTCAATTAAGGGATCCATTTGCGTAATATTAAGCCTTAAAGTGCTATTTTTGTTAGAGTCAAATGTCCTCCCCCCCTGCCAGCTAAATGGTTGGTTTTGGATATGTGAAAACATTCATGGCAATAGTATATATAACGAAATTAAAAGGAAAACTATCACAGCTAAGTAGGCTTCACAAGTTAACGAGTAATAGTCGACCAACTTAAATTTGCAGTTGGAGAATTGACCGTAACGTATATCGATGTATGGGAGAGCATGTTTTCCAACTACAATGTTAAGTTTGTTGTTGGGATAAATTCATCCCAACTGCGGAACCCTTCATTGTGCGTGGTCCGACATGCACTTGGCCGTTTTTTTATACCTACGATTACGTCACCCCAGCCATTTAGTGATGTGCTCAACGTAAACAGAATTATTTCAATTGCTAAGCGCGTCTGTGAGCTAATAGACATCGTAAGGAGAGGACCTACCTTAACATTTTTTTCATTTGAAATGCAACAGGAAGTCACAATAATGCCCCGAAGTTGGTGCAGTGCACAAACTTTGGGGCACGCTTGGTCGGACGGCTTGTGGTATCAAGCCTACTCTAAGGCCCGTATTACAGAACCTCACTCAATACTCAAACATTACTTAAAACTAGATTCAAGCCATTTGATTGGTTAAAGCTAGCTTTAAGCAATGCTTGAGTATTGAGTGACGTTCTGTGATACGGGACTAAGGCCCGTCTTTATAGAGCGTTAGTACTCAAGCATTACTTAAGACTAGATTCAAGACATTGGATTGGTTGAAACTAGTCTTAAGTAATGCTTGAGTACTAAGTAACGCTCTATAAATATGGGCCTAGATCTGTGGTATGAACGTTCGATTGTATAATGGGTAGAGTCGGCGACACGACGGACGGTGAAAACGAAAAAACTTTGCAAAAGGTACAAGCAAAATATTATGACAAAAATATGAATAAAAGTGTGTTTTAGCCGGTGGAAATACTTTTGATAGACACGATACATTACTTCAATAATTTTGACATTTTAATTATAATATTTTGACATAGACTTTTGACAATTTAATAATTACTTATTTAGGTCTGACACCAATAAAGTATTGAATAATAACTATGTAATTGTTTTGTTGTTAAAATTCTATTTTCATAGTGTACACTACCAATTAATTATTTTGTCATTGGAGAGCGGGATCTTCTACCACAGGTAACATAATAATATATTTTATTTAAAAGGAGGCCCCTATGTAAGATTTACTGTAAAAGTTGTACAAGTTTCTGAAATAAACCTTTTTATTTAATTTTTTTTATTATTCAATTTATTTTCTAATTTAATAATAATGATGCATGATTTTCAAATATATTTAGTAAATTTTAACTTGTAATCTACAGCTAGATTTGCACACCATATCTATACGCCTTCTGGCATAACATAGCGCTCTGTTCATCAAACATAAGATCTGTATTTCTTTACCTATGTTAACAAATATATAAATAGACACAAAATAATCCTAAATATGCCGATTTTAAATAACTACTAATTTAGCACGGAGTCTGGATTTGTGGTCGCCCCTAATAAGTACATGGGACTAAAACATATCTGGCGAAATGTGGGTGTACTAAGGTACCTACTCCGCTGCCGAACCTTTAGGGGAAAACAGGTCTGATGTTATCATCATCATCATTTCAACCGAAAGACGCCCACTGCTGGACATAGGCCTCCCCAACAAAAAGGGGGGCGGATTTGCCATAACCGCCACGCTTGGCAGGCTGAATGGCGATCGCAGTATGGTTTTAAAAATGCAAAGAGAACGCTGCTGCCCATTCTCTAGTAAGTCCCTTAATCGCCTTTTACGACACCCATGGGAAGAAATGGGATGGTGCTATTCTTTACGTCCGGCACCAAACGGAACCGTCCGGCACCAAACGGAACTTCTGTTATGGTCTGATGTTATGGTATGTTTTAATACAAAAATAGCACACATAATATCACGCCTATATTCCCCGAAGGGTGAGGTAGAGGTGTACCTACCTATAGTATTGTAATACAAAAAATCGGGCAAGTGCGTGTCGGACCACGCACAATGAAGGGTCCCGTAGTTGGGATGAATTTATCCAAACAAACATAACATTGTAGTTGAAAAACATGATCCCCATACATTCCAACTGCAAATGTAAGTTTGTACGCACAATATTGAGTGATTTACCATGTAATTTTAAGATCGCAGGCTTTTTATAGGTTTTTCTGTAATCTTTATGTAAAGAACTATTTTCTGTATTTTTACCCGACTGCTTCACAAGGAGGGTTATGTTTTTCGAGTGTATGTATGTATGTATGTCTATTTCTTTGGCACGCTCTGTAGGCTAAACGGCTTGATGGATTTTAACATATGAGGTATCCTTAGATTTGTTTTAATTGCGGTAGTGACATAGGCTATAAAATTTTACTATGGCATTTGCGAATCAAAAAAGAGAGGGAGATTAAAAAAAAATATTTTACGATTTTATTAATATGGGTATCAAATAAAAGCTAGTAAATTGCCAATTCCAAATATATATACTTTATAAAAATTTTAAGCTACTATTTTGTCACAAACAAGAAAAAAGTACATTTTCTTTAATAACAAAATCAAAGCGAAGTTAAAATTGTACGTTGAATATTTTTGAAAATGACATTTCTGCTGAAGACACTTGCGCAAACCCAATTCCGCGAAAAGATGTCATGATTTTGTGATGATTTTTCATCATGGGTGTCGTTTTTATCGTTTTCGAGGTAAAAACAAAACAAAAGGGTAGGTTAGATAGATAGATTTGATAGATTTCTTTTAACAAAACTGGGGTCAAAATCAAAATTCAACATGTCGCCACCGAAAATTTGCAAATTCTTCGTGATGGATCTCGTTTTCATGGTTTTTGAGGGCACTGACAACAACAATGGGGTCAAAATCAAAATTTAAAATGAAAATTTGTACCGAAAATTTGTGATTTTTTTGTCATAGGTGTCGTTTTCATGGTTTTCGAGGGCGCTGATGACGATAATGGAGTCAAAACCAAAACGCAAGATGTTGCCGAAGAAAAAACGGAACCCTTCAAGGATCACTTCGTTGTCCGTCGGTCTGTCCGTCTGTCTGTCTGTCAAGACCCTTTTGGCATTGGCAAGCAATGGGGAATTGCCACTGAAGACTACGGAGTCGATCTCAAGACTAAAACTGGTTCTCACACGTCCGTGTGAGAACCAGTTTTAGTCCTGAGGTTGGTTGACGCGGAAGCAAGTGACTTACAGTTGTCCAACTGTACGTCACTTGCTCCCGCGTCACCAGTCTTGAGTCTCTGTGTATTTTGGCTGCTGAGATCAAAACTACAAACGCAGTATACAGATTTTTTTTATAAAAAATAACACTACATCGCGCCTGTATAAGGATTAGGCAGAAGTGTACCGTATAGACCGTATAGTACATCCACATTTCGCCAGTTATGTTTAGGTCCCATGTAATAGGGGGCGAGCCTATTGCCACTAACCGGGCACAAACTCAGACTTCATTTATTTATTTTTGATACTTAAAGGATACTGGTTTTCTTTTCATCTTGTTTCCATCTTTTCAGTAATTTTTTTTGCAGTCGGGTTATTTTTTTTTAATAATTTGTTTTTATCAACATTTTAGGCTCAGTAGTTTCGGAGATAAGCGGGGGGGGGGGAATGGTAATTTTTCATCTATTTTCTTAAATAATTTTAAAGTAAGTATTTTAAAATGATAAAAAAAATATATATAAAATCCTTAAAACAAGCCCGTTCATTAAAATTTGATGTAACACGGTAGTCAGCATTTTTTTTTTTCTAATTTGCCCCCTGAAAGTGAACTCCATATTCAATATTCAATTCACTCGCCAAATTCAATTTAAAAAATAATTTATTTACATAACACGTCCGTGTTTGGGTCACAGAAGTGCATATCTGTACCAAATTTCAACTTAATCGGTCTAGTAGATTCGGAGCAAATCAGCTGTGACAGACGGGCATACAAACAGACGCACGAATGATACTTTATGGGTTCCTTTTTTCCTTTTGAGGTACGGAACCCTAAAAATGTACACCAAATTGTGGAGAAAATGATCTTTAGCCGTAGATTAACTGCTCCAATATTTCATTAACCTTGTAAGATATCGTATTTAGTAACTAACTAGTGACCCACCCCGGCTTCACACGAGTGCAATTTACATGTGAAGAACCTATCGTATCCATCCCATTCAACCAACTACGCAGGTGGCTACAGGAGTTCACCCACACACAAGCGGAGAACTGGTGGACCTCGATACCGGGCTGCAGGCAATCCAGGGAAGCTATGCCATCCTTAGATGGCAGGCTAACCAGGCGGTTACTACGGACAGGAACGGCCTGCGCCTGGTGACGGGGACAAACACTTCCACACAATAGGCATAACGGACACCCCTCTGTGCAGGGCTTGCATGGAGGCATAAGAAACCGTTGCGCACGTGTTCTTTGAATGCACAGGCGTCACCCAGATCAGAACAGAAACCCTCGGGTCACCTAGATACTTCACAGATATCTTAAGCACACCAGGAGACCTAATCAGCTTCTGGAGGGAGGTGGGCTGGTTGGAATAACCAACGACGGCCGATGGCCCACGCACAATGATCCTCATGAAGGACTAAGTGCGGAAACCAAACCCGCTAACATAGAACATAGAGTAAGCTTCCATGAATTCCTGATAGTACATATAGTACTATTAACCCTTAATTACTCGCACCAAAATATGGCGTCATACGATGACCACTTCTGGTGAAGGATATCCGAATTAAAAATGTTATTTTTTAAGTTTGTTTATTTATTTTAACTTTAATTATCACGGTTAAACCAACTATAATAACTAAAGGCACATTGAAAATTATTAAATAATTAAAAGCACATACACATAGAAAAAAATATAAAAAAATTATAAAATTCAGGTATCTTAATACTTTCATAGTATCCATCCGTACTAAAAACTATAATACTTTCATGAATCCCTCTCACAGTATTTCTGGCATGCCAATAAAATCTTCGTTCATTCATCCGAAAACAGACCGTTTTTCGGATTAGAATCCAAGAGATCATTATGTGCGACCAGAGTGCGAGGTACTGGGGATTTAGGACGCGCAACGGTGCGGCATGGAGACACAGCAAATAGTCTGTGGTTTTTGCCGCGGCAGTAATCACAGACTGTTTTCTGTAACTGACGGGGTCCGTCAGGACCAATGCCTGCCAGGGTTGCGAGTTTGTCCAAAAGGGATATCGTGGCCCTGGCACACAGGCAAATGAAGGAACACGGGTGGGTTTTAGTCAGTAAAAGATTGACACGCCCTCCCGCTCCGCCCAGAGCGGGAGAAGTTATTTGATAATTTCGCACCCATAAAACAAAAAAATCATGTAGATATTAAAAAAATAAGATGTCACAAAAATATGTGCCACGCCTCCGCTCCGCTCGCTTTACCTCTAATAAGAGGCGTATTCCGAATGGAATCATGCGCTTACGTAGTTGCGCCATGTTTTAAGTGCAGTTTTTGTTGCGACTTGAATTATAAGTATACAACTTGCCTTTTGATTAAACATAGATAGTGTATTTATTTATTTATTAAGTTACTGAGTGCTGTTCATTACCGTGTGGACCGTTTTCTAGTCGGGAAATAAAACCCATTTGGAGCCACATAATTATGTTGTGTGTTGTATGATTTGTTTTGGAAAATCACTCGCAAATATTGACTGTTTACGAGTCACAAATTTTTCAAAATATTTAGCTTCGATTAATGTTGTCTGGACAATTAAAATCGATACGATATTTTATAACGATAAACAGTTCTATTTAATCTGGCGGTCTATTCCCTTTATAAATACATCCATTAAAACTTGACCTCGGACAGCCACAATAAACAGAGCACTGCGCATTTATGTGGGCGCTCATAAAACTGAACATCTCGATTACTTAGAATAGATTCAATGCACTCGGAATTGAAATCGATATTCGGTATCGAGTCGGTATTCGGTATCCGTTCTCTATTCGGCGCGGTGTTCGATTTTAGAATAATGATATAAGATTTTTTAAATCCTGTTGGTTTTCAATTAAAAAGACAAAGTGGTCAAGTGCGAGTCTGTGTGAAGTGTTATTAATTTTAGTCCGTTGCCTCCTGGTTGTTGAAGTAACTTTATAGAGTGCGGGCAAACCATTAATTTCATATTTCACTGAACTTAAATTCTAATAAATTTTCCAACTCAATGTGAATTATTCCGTTTAGAATGATAATTCAATAAACGAAAGCAGTGAAGTGTTAAATAAATAAATTTTACATAATTTATTCATTTAGAATCGTATCGTTGCCGCGGTGGCTTGATAACAGGCGCGCGTCAGCCCGGGGGTGTGTTCCCTGGTACGATTTGCAGTAGGTTTAGAAATTCAGATATTTATGCCCGGTTCAAAAGGGTCAAATACTTAGCTTACTTGTTTTATATGACTCAAAGCATAGTTTCTAAAGTAAAATCTTGGACTGCTCGGTGCAGGCAAAAATTTAAAGAAACCTCATAATAGTTTGGAATCTAACACGCTAGCAAGAAACTATATCTACTCCGAAGCGATAATCTGAAGAATTGGACCGAACGTTCGGCCGTTTCTTGACTTCCAAAGTATCCTTATTTGACTTTGAGTCCTTACCCAACTTTATGTTACACAGTTTTGTCTTTGAATTATCTCTTTGCCGTTTTTAGGGTTCCGTACCCAAACGGTAAAACGGGAACCCTATTACTAAGGCTCCGCTGTCCGTCCGTCTGTTCGTCTGTCACTAGGCTGTATCTTATGAACCGTGATAGACAGTTGAAATTTTCAGAGATGGTGTATTTCTGTTGCCGCTATAACAACAAAAACCTACAAAAAAAACAGAATAAAAAAAATATGATTGACATGTAAAAGTGTTTGTACAAACCTACTTACAGAAAATAAAATCATTTCATTTATTTTCAGCTCTGTATCATCAATACATAGTTACTTAGTAAAATATTAAGCGAAAAATAATCCCAAAGCGACGTGGAAAGTAATTCATTCTAAGTAAGAAAAAATCGAAATCTCCCCCTATAGATCTCTTGACCCTTTCTGGTCTTAATGAAAAATCTTCAATAAACGAGGTCAATAAATTCTTCGCAGGTGTTGGCAAAAATCTTGCGGACAGACACATAAATACGTGCTTTAAACATATTCCATTTCTCCAGGATAATCCACAGCTGAACTCTCTCGTGCTCCTAACCTCGTACAGATTCAGACGCGGGATGGGATGGGATTCCTACCAAAATGATAAAAGTGAGCCGTCAGTTCTTCGTCCCTCCTATCACACACATATTTGACATATATATCTTACAGGGTGTATTTCCGGGGTCCTTGAAGAAAGCGATAGTGCATCCGGTTCACAAGGGTGCACGACAGAGGCAGTGTCAATAATTACAGACCTATATCTGTCCTTCCAGCGCTGTAATTTTTTATATTTTGTTATTATTGAATTTTAATGTAATTTAATTGCCATGTACTGTTTTATATTTTCAACGTTTTTGATGTATTTTAATGAATTTTGATCCGTATTAATTGTTATTTTTAATTTAATTTCATTGCAATTTGTTATTTTTATATTATTTTCATAACAATGTTTCCATATTGTTATGAAATAAATGACTTTATTGACTTGTCAAAGATTCTGGAAAAGATCCTTAACAGTCGTCTCATCAATTTTATGGAAGCACATGGCATTTTATCAGCTAATCAATATGGTTTTCGTCAAAACAAATCATGCGAGGACGCTGTCACTGCCTCGTTGACGGTGCTGTAACGAAACTCGATATAAGGTCTAAATGTTTAGGTATCTTCTTAGAATTATCTAAAGCATTTGATACTGTCTCTGTCCCTCTCCTGATCTCTGAATTGGAGAGATAAGGAGTGAGGGGTCCAGCACTGGCAATCTTTAAGAGCTACCTCTCTGAGCGGACACAATGTGTTAAAATTGGCTCATACGTCAGTGACGAACACTCATTGTCATTTGGAGTTCCCCAAGGCTCAATTTCGGGACCTACCCTCTTCTTGATATAATATGTGAACAGCCTCTGTAACTTATCCATCCCATACTGTAGCATATATACCTATGCGGACGATACGGTATTACTCGTGCATGGTCTGGACTGGGGAGAGGTCCGGGAGCGAGCGGAGTTTGCAATGACTATTTCACCGATCCGATCTCATAGATTCGATCGCTCTGATCTATCTATAACTATGTCTTGGTTGGGAGCCAATATTCTGACATTAAACGTTGATAAAACGAAATATATCCCGTTCTCAATTCAATCTTCTTCGCGGCCGGATGACTCGTTTGTTATCAGAGCTCACAGTTGTAATGAACTGTTAGACTAATGTTTTTGCCCTCCTCTAGTCAGAACAACACAAGTCAGGTACCTCGGCATCAAGATAGACAATCTGATGTCCTGGAAAGTGAATTGATGGAACGTCTGGCAGAGTGAGGAAACTCATGACGATTTTCAAAAATCTACGTCATAATGCAGACTTAGATACACTTCGCATGGTCTACTTCTCACTCTGCCACTCAGTGCTCTCTTTTGGGAAAACGACTTGGGGTGGTGCTCCGAAAACTATATTCTTCAACTGGAAAGAGCGCAACGAGCTGTTCTTAAAGTCATGACATCGAAACATTTCCGGTATAACACCATACAATGATATAAAGACTGCAATGTTATGACTGTCAGACAGCTCTTTGTGCTCAATACAATTTTGCGCACACACGGTTCTCTGAGTTGCAGTACTGGTCGTCAGGCAGATAGAAGATCAAAATATGTCTGTCCTGTAGAACGGTACAGAACTAAAATGGCTGAAAGACACTTTCGAGTATTGGGTGGTCGAATTTATAATGCAGTTAACAAACAATGCAATATTTATCGATTAAATAAATTCGAATGTAAAAGGAAAGTGTGTCAATGGCTCATGACTCTTACTTACGAGGAGGTTGAAAAGTTGCTTGGAAAGCTTTTTCTTAAAAAAAAAAAAATAATAAGTCCCTGCTTATTTTAGACTACTCAAAACATACACCACACACACAAACACGACAATTACACTCGCAAACCCAAATTCACACTAGAGAGGCTGTACAATTTTTTATAATTTTTTTCTGTTTCTTTAATTTAATTTAATAACTTTATTTTATTTTTCCACCATTGGTACCCAACGTAACTCCGTACTTGTTTGTATAAATTCGAAAAATGTATTAATAGAGAGAGGCCTGGCACCCATAACACAAGTTTAATCTTAGCTTGGGTGCCGGAGGTAATAATCAGTGATTTACGCAAAAACAATATTGTCATCGTACTAACCTATCGCCTTTGTATAAATTGTAAATTTGGAAATAAAGTTTGTTCTATTCTATTTAAATTGTTTCAAAACAATTCCAATACTTACCCCTAAAGCGAACTCGATTGATATCACCGACACATAGTTATCAAAATAAATATGTTGTTTCAAAACCATTCTAATACCTATTTATAAAAATAAATAGTTTCAATACCTGGTATTGGTAATCATACCAATAAATAGTTTCGGAATTACTAATTCGCGTACCGACCCATGTCTAATAAAAACTTACCATACATTACACTTCCTTTCCAGAGAAAAGGATTTTGCCCTACAGTAGGACACTATGGCTATGGAACGGGCTATGCTTGGAGTCTCTCTGAGGGATCGAATCCGAAAAGAGGTGATCCGGCAGAGAACCAAAGTTGTCAACATAGCCCACAGAATATGCAAGCTGAAGTGGCAATGGGCCGGACATATTAGCCGTAGAACCGATGACCGTTGGGGTAGACGTGTTCTTGAGTGGAGACCACGAATCGGCAAACGTAAGGTAGGACGCCCGCGGGCTAGGTGGAGCGACGATCTTCGCAGGGTGGCTGGTGACAGCTGGATGAGAGTTGCCGAGAATCGAGCTGAATGGCGTGCAATTGGAAAGGCCCATGTCCAGCAGTGGACTGCTATGGGCTGATGATGATGATGATGAGGAAATTATGCAAGCATTTATTAAAAATCAGAGGTGAACAACCTTGACACCTTCAATGAAAAACAAGTTATTGCCATAACACAAAAATAGATTGCCGTATTAGCCCAAACATTGAACAACGAAACGCAGAGTTTTGATCTGACGCCAAAGAAAACGGACTGGCCAGTGTTTATTGACAGTTCAATTTCTTATTATACTCGATCAAAAAGAACATGCTTATTGATCTGTGTTCGTTGATACGTCTGTTTTGAACATGTGGACCGGGGAACGGGAAGTTCTGATTTTGTAAGGAGTTATGCGTACATGATGTGTAGTACGAAAGTACGTGGTACATCTACGTAGGTATAAGCTCAAGTTTTTAGGTACTACAAGCCTAAACTAAAGGCTTTTATAGACTCACGCGATATTGCGGGCGCGACAGGCACCAACAAATAAATTGTGCTACTAGTGTCGCGTCGCACTCGCGATATCGCACCTGCAGTCTGTACGAGCCTTTATATATATATTGTATGTGTACCTTTACCTTTTTTTTTTGTTTTTTCACGTCGATGCCGACTGTTGCTGAAAACCAGCGCTGGGGCTCGTGTCTCGCATAGGGTCAAACATTATGCTATACACTATGCTATGCTATGCTAGCTTTACGCTTTGGTGTGAACATGGCTTAAGACAGAAACATTAGTGTCTGCATTGTTTTTTACGAGTTCCAATTGAGTTTTACTGCTAAATTAATGTTGTAATGTTACTGCACTTTTATGCCGTGGTACTAAATTATCGTTTAAAATTTTTATGTCGATCCGGGAATAAAACGTATGAAGTGCATCAGACTATGTCAGACTTAGGCTATAAATTAACATCACGTCTAATCCCCATAATTCCCAAAGGTTTTAGTCAGAGGAGACCTCAGTAAATCCACATTTCGCCTATGTAGGAAATTCAAGGTGAGTCTATACGGAAAAAAAATCTCGTTACAGTTACGAGAATATGGTACATTCAACAAGAATGTCTTGTGCTATATGTGACGACTAGCCCTTTTGTTAACACTACAAGACCGTTGTAGTTAAAATAAGAGTAATAATAATCAGTTAATCACAAATGATTGTATCGTAATAATTACCTACCGAACACAATTAATTGTTCACGTTGCAAGTAAATTTGGAACAGTAGAGTGTAAGCTTGCAAGTGAGTAAACGTAACTAACGCGTTTGCGTTAGATTTTTATTCTCACTCTTATACTCTTAGCATTATGATTATATCGGTCAAATTTTAACGCAAACGAAATAGTTACGTTTACTCTCTTGCAAACTTACACTTGGGGTACAGCTACCTTTAAAAACAGTTATTCAATACTATATTGTAATGTTATGTTAAATGTATGTTTTCGCTATTATACTTTTTGTGCTGATTACTTGTTAGAATAGGTACTTTGGGATATTGTGTATATTCCATGTGCGTAAGTGATTTGAGCAAAGAAAAAAGTGCTCAAATTTATATAAAATTGCGCATTGCGTGCGACCAAGGAACATAATTATTATACCCTACAGAACACTATTTATATATTTGTTGAGCAAGGCATACCAACGACTTAATTCTTCATTTAAATGACATTTGTGTTAAAATAAATAATTTTATATACCCTTTGAGGCGTATTAGCTGCGAGGTATCGAGAAATGCTGCAATAACGGCTTTCCATGGCTATATAGCCTCCACTCTAAGGTATGGTATTATCCTGTGGGGTCGTTGTGTGGAGATTGATCAAGCATTCGTAATGCAGAAAAAGTGTCTAAGAGCTATATTTGGGTTGAAGTAAATAGAGTCATGTCGTCCATTCTTTAGGAAATATAAAATACTAACTTTACCATGTATTTATATATTAGAATCCTGTATATTTGTTTTCAAACATAAGAGACTTTTTCAGCAAGCGACAAGCTACTATGCCCCACGATCTATGTATACTAATAAGTTGTTTCAACCGAGGACGAATCTCACATTTACAGGGAACAATAGCTATATTATGTGCATAAAATTGTATAACAAAATACCAAACTCCATAAAAACGTTACCATTTTCTAGATTTAAAAATAATTTGACGAGGTTTTTAATTGAAAAATGCTTTTATAGTGTGCATGAATTTTTAGATTATAAATTGTAAGTTTTGTAAACTGCACGGTCATTTTAAATTATTATTGTTATTATATTAGTGTGGGCAATCTCATAATTATTTACATGATTATTATTGACATTTATGATTTTTATTTCTATTATTTTTTCATTGATAAATTGACATTTATTTAATTCAATAATACAAAGTTTTTAATGGGATTATCTGTTTAATGACTGCATGATTATGGTAAATTAATTTAAATAAAATATGTTGCTTTATTTTGTATTTGCACGCCGAAATTAAAGGCAGAATAAGAGAACAATTTGTAATATTATTTGAAGTAAAGTCAAGGATAGTAAAAATAGGTAATCGCGAGTCTTCAATATTGTGTAAATACATCACTTTTAACCCATAACTTGGCAACATGCAAATCACATGTTGGTACAGTATTCTGGCAAAGTATAAAACTGCAAATTAACAATTTTTTTCATTGTAAATAGGTTGTAAATAGCTTAAATGCATTGTAATTAATATTTTTTAGGATATTAGTTTGTTACTTTATAAAATATTAATAGTGCCCCAAAGGGTAGCTAAAATTATTAAAACACATTGTCGTTTAATATATTTATTTTGTTTTCTCTTTATACAAACCCGTGCTCACATGCCGAAACTCATATCTTATTGTCATATGTCCTCTAGTACACTTGCCAAGTTAAGGGTAGCATGCACACCATTCACACTTGATTGATACACTATAGCCCGTATTACAAAACGTCACTCAATAATCAAGCATTAAATACTTAAAACTAGATTCAAGACATTTGGTCACTAAGGCCCGTATTTATAGAGCGTTACTCAGTACTCAAGCATTACTTAAGACTAGTTTCAACGTTCGTTACGTTCATTAGTTCCGCTAATGAACCTCAAAATGCTAAATTGGTTGAAACTAGTCTTAAGTAATGCTTGAGTACTGAGTAACGCTCTATAAATACAGGCGTTAGTGATGTTCTGTAATACGGGTCTCAGTATACCTACTCAAAGATAATGCAAGTCGTCGACTAACAAGTGCGACTATACTCCATTTGAAATAAGATTAGAAACTTAAATAAACTTTTTTACAGTCCGTTTAACCGATTTTGAGTTCTATTCCGTAGGCATAAGGATGGCATTAAAAGAATAAACGTGGTTACAATACAAACTGTTTAATACAGCTGCCATTTGTCATGCCACCAACGCAATAGAAGTCAAAGTCGGCTGAACGGACTGTAAAAAAGTTTACATAGATGTCTAATCTTATTTCAAATGGAGTATATAGTTGATTTGAGATTTTTTCTACTGCCCCCTCCACCCACCGCGTTCTGACCGAACCCCTCGTTCACCCAGTCTACAAAATGGGTCGTTCTGAATACAATATTTTTCTGTACGTGACAATGCGTCTTGTACTCATAAGCATAAGCATAGATCTAGATTGTTGACTACACAAATGTGTGTAATAATTACTATTTGTAAGTAGAGTTTACTAGATTGAGTGTAACTAGAATGAAATTGTTCTCTTTACAATTTGATCAGTTTATGCTAAAGTATTCTTGTTGATAAGAACAAATTCTCATTAGGTATCTTAATTTTTTAAGGGTTCCGTACCAAAGTGGTAAAAAGGAACCCTTATGGTGAGACTAAATCTGTCTGTCTTCTGTCACACCTGGATATCTCAAGAACTGCTAATTCTATCAACTTGAAATTTAGAATAGTTTTTTGCAAAAGGGATTGGGTCTTAAACATTTAAAGTGGGGCTATTAGGGTATCATATCGCACCTCCACTCCAATAGTGTCCCAACTCAAAAAAAAATAAACTCATATTGTTCCATTTGTTTCAGAAAACTTCAAAATGTTATCTCAAATAGTGTCATACTTATGACTGATTTTTTTGACCTACGACACTATTTCAGCGGAGCTGGAGGTGCGATATGAAAGAACGCTGTATGCACGAATGCACTACGCTGCTACGCTAACTATGCTGTCAAAAAAAAATGTTTGAGAATTCAAACATTTTTTTTTGACAGCATAGTTTCCGACTTTTGATGAAAATTTAAAAAAAAATACCCGAAGTTTGCATAGATAAAAATCTGAAATTATTCTATGTGATAGAAGTTTATGTATAGATTACAGGAAAAATAAAACGATGTCTCTAAATAGCACCGTTTTTCAGAAATTATCAACATCATATCTCAAACTCTCGGTGCGCGAGTCCGACTCGCCCTTGACCGGTTTTTGTTTAATAACTATTTCTACGATATATATATACGAAAAAATATTTTCTACGATACTACAGTATCGTAGAAAATATTTTTTCCGTGTTTTGTCATCACCGGGCACAAATCCGTGTGGTGCCGGACGTAAAGAATAGCACCAACCCATTTCTTCCCATAGGTGTTCGTAAAAGGCGACTAAGGGACTTACTAGAGAATGGGCAGCAGCGTTCTGTATGCATTTTAACACCATACTGCGATCGCCAACCCGCCTGACAAGCATGGCGATTATGGTAACCCCCCCTTCTTTTCTGGGGGAAGCCTATGTCGAACAGTGGACGGCTTTCGGTTGAAATGATGGGCACAAATCCGGATTCCGGCCTGCTACTGAGAATTTTCTGTTGCGGAAAACTTAATTACACTTCAACAGGGTATAGAACCCAAAGCTCCGCGGTCAGCAGTAGCACTACGTCCTTACGACCACTACCCCTAACGAGACAGACAGTATTAGTGAGAAACTCGATACCAAATCATCATTCGTTGTTAGTGACAGGGGGCCTAAAATGGACGCTTTGGCAGAATCATAATTATGATCTGCGTACAGTTCATACATCTCGCAATTCATCTGTTTGACAGCTGCTATTTGACATTAGACTACTACAGGGTCAAATTAAATTAGCTAGCGAAACTCCGCAGACGTGATGGGTATCCATATCTAAACATGATAAAATAAAAAATAAAATAATTTGATGTTTTTTTTTGAGGGTTATCAAGTCACTTGAAATATAAGTTTTAAAAAAACATTTTTTTTTGTGTAAACTTCACAGAGGTGATGGGTATCGACAGCTAAACGCGATAATAAAAAATAAACAGATTGCCTCAACTCATACTTCCATCTACCAGAGGTCGATGACCCGAAAAAAAAACATCGAATCTTTTCAATTTAATTTTTTCGTGTTTAGATATCGATACCAATCACGTCTGCGGAGTTTCGCTAGCTAATTTAATTTGACTCTGTATAGTAATTCATAGTTTGTGGACAATTTTACGAAACTCCATATAAACTGTCAAACAGATGAATTGCGGGATTTGAATTGTACGCAGATCATATTATGATTCTGCCAAACCGTCCATTTTAGGCCCCCAGAGCATTTATCTATCTGTGCGAATGAAGCAGAGATTAATCGAGTGCCAATCTTTGTGGCGAATATCTGAAACCTAGCAAATCGTGGCTCCAATGTTTCATGTCCCAAAATGACAGGTTGACTTATCGTAATACCTAGATTTCAAGATCGATCGAAGTTGTGTTCCCCAAAGAGTTATCCAGACATCTTCGATACATCTTGTAATCTTGTATCTGTCTCTGTAGACAGATAGGCAGTCTTTCCATGTAAAATAAAGAAAGAAAGAAAGAAAAAGCATTTATTGGGACTAGCACAGATTACAAATTAAAATTTATGAAATTATTTATGATTATAAATGGTTGCTGCATCACTATCTCCCACACTTGCGCTATAATATATTTGTATTCATAATATTATAATTACATATAATAATAATTAGATTAGGGTATGATGAGGCTGACGTACCTACAACTACCTTTGTAAGGTAAAAGCCTCTAAATAAATAATAAAAAACACTTAGAAACAAAAAGAACAAAACCAAAAATAAAACAAAGTAAAAATGAAAATAAAAACAGACAGTCCTGTACGTGGCCAAAAAGCCCGTATCTAAGCATGATGCTGCGGCACTGGCAAAAAAACTAACAAAACTGGCAAAAATACTAGTTCACCTGCATCTGGTTGGATTGGTAGCTGACCCCTACCTACTTAAGAAAAAGGTAGACAGATAATGATGACGATAGAGAGACAAATTATATTTCAAGAGTAGAGTAGGTACTGAGAATAAGTACGTCATTTTCAAGCCTTTTATATTTATTGACATATTATTTAATTTTATATTTACATAATTTAAAAACTAAACAGACTTAAAATAAAAATAATAATATGTACAAGTATATAAAACAAAACCGCCCAAGTGCGAGTCGGACTCGCGCACGAAGGGTTCCGTATCATTACCTATAAAAGCGGCAAAAAAAACACGTTTTTTGTATGGGAGCCCCCCTTAAATATTTGTTTTATTTTAATTTAATTATTTACTTTTAAAGTTAATATATAACTAAAGATTCTGTGAATATTGCAAGCGTCTACCTGTTGCTGTTATCAATATCGAGCAAAAAAATCATGTTTGTTGTATGGAAGCCCCCTTAAATATTTATTTTATTCTGTTTTTTTGTATTTGTTGTTATAGCGGCAACAGAAATACATCATCTGTGAAAATTTCAACTGTCTAACTATCACGGTTCATGAGAGACTGGTGACAGACGGACAGACGGACACACAGACAGACAAACGGCGGAGCCTTAGTAATAGGGTTCCCGTTTTACCCTTTGGGTACGGAACCCTAAAAAGGAGGGGAAATAATCATAGGGCATCAAAAAATTCTTCCACATCGTTGTCAACAGGAAAAGTGCCCAAAAGGCGTACGTCATTGATTTGTATAAAGCCAAAAATACATCACGAAATTAGTGACATATATATATATATATTTTATTTAGCCTACGCTGTCCCAATGCTGAGCCAAAAAAACTTCTCCCATATTCTTCCAGGCTTCCTTTTCCAGGACCACCACGATCCAGCCCTAGCGGTAGAGCCCTTGCTTCCGAGACATCGCCAAGCGGTTGCTCTACTCTTCACGCAGCATTGCCGTACAACGAGGCAACGATGCCAGTTTTTTGGGCATTTTTCCTGATGTTTCCAAACAACAGAAGGGGCACAGTGGCCTTATACTATTAGTCACATATTTTTTTTAGTTTATGTAAGATGATCCGTTATTTATTTACCGCTTCCTCTAGCCGTCACAGTTACAAACCGCAGATGTATTTTTATTTTTATTATACCTCACAGCCTTGTTTAAATCACTTTTAATAGAATGTTAAAATAAGATAATAAAATGTTAGTTACTGTGAAAACCATGTTATTGTTTGTGGTACCTAGTAGTAAGCCTACGCACGGGCGCTCTTTTTAAGCGACTTCCAAAACGGAGGAGGTTATAATGTCCGGCTGTATGTAAGTATGTTTTTTATTTTTGTGATATGTTCATTGTTCACATATATTCTCTTTCTGTATTTCTCGGTGGCAAAAAAACTAAAATACAGATCCAAATACACCGACTTCCGAAATTAAAGTTATTTTTCACTTTGTAGTGTTTTTTTGGAAGTCGGTTGTTTTTTTTTTAATGTTTTTATTAAAGCGACGTTTCTTGCCGCGTATTGGATTTTCAACGCTCAGTTTAGTGGCGCGAGTGGAATATCCAACTGCACACTTTTTCAACGCGCTGGGTATGCACTCCGTTGAATTCTCAACGGTCGGTTTGACGCTCGTACAGACTAGTACGATATCGTGGGCGCGACGCGACACAGCAGCATAATTTCTATGTCGCTGCCTGTCGCGCCCGCGATATCGCCTGAGTCTGTAGGAGCCTTTAAAAATCCAGAGCATGGTCAGAAGCTTCGCGTTAAATAAACCGCCCGTGCGTAGGTATGTGGGTTAATGTTACTTTGTAGTTGGTTAGTTGTTTGACAGAGTAACGTTATTAAAAAAAAAATGATAATTTTTTAGCTCGTCTTGCTGAATTTTAGTACGGAGACCAGCATGTCTGTAGTAACACTTTATCTGGGGTATTATAGGTACGTATTATATCTTGAGACTAACTTATAATATGTTTTTGTTTTTTATCAAAACTTTTCTTTAAAACATTGTTTCAAAAAACCATAAGGAACTTTATCTTCTTTCATAGGAAAGAAGCCTACGGCCATTATTTTATAATACCTACCTATATTGTATCTAATTCTAATGTATTCTGCCCCTATTATTCTTACATTATGTAAAGTGCCCTCACTTGAGAAATTATTCTGTTCAATATTTTAGATGCATTAGTGTATGATGCATCGGAATAGTGGCACCACTTAGCAAAAAAAAAATTCAGAAAATCCACTGTATTTTTCGACTTAAGGCTCGTACAGACTGGTGCGCGGGCGAGACATGGGTAGCGCTGCTTGTCGCGCCCGCAGTATTGCACCAATCTGTTCGAGCCTTTACAATAAAACTGTAGGTACTTCCGATTTCCGACGCGGGTAGTCAGAGCTACTACCAAAGTTACCCCGCGTCCTAACCCAAGCGATCAGTCGCGTTCATTTATGTCACTCATTTGTTCGGAAAAATGGAATGCGGCCTCTGACGGCGTGACGTCGTATTCGGGTTAGCCGACCAAAATAAACGCGACGGTCACGCACTGAAAAAAATGCAGATTATGATACATTTTCTCTTAGGGCCTGTGAACAACACGTTTTTTAAACGCGCCGTTGACGCGCGTTTTAGAAACGTGCGGCGACGGCGCGCTTTTATCCTACAGAACAGACTGACTCGCGTGCGTATCGCGTCTGTATCGGTACAAACGCGCGTCAATGGCGCGTTTAAAAAACGTAGTGTGCACAGGCCCTTAGTTGGCATCAAAATGTTTGGAATCATTATTTAAGTACGTATATATTATTAAACAAGATAGCATATTTGCCAGAACAAATTCATTTTATTCATATCGACAATGTGACATGTACAGAATAATCACCGGTCTTTGTTACATCATACATGCTTTGTTTGATTTTACTTCTTCACTTTTGTATAACAAATAATAATTTAAGTTCATGGTAACAAGCAACTTGTTAGCATTTTATCATTTTTAAACTGGCCAAAATTTGAGCTCAATTAAATACATAACTAAGTATCCGTAATTAAACTAATTAATTACTTAGTAGACGGGACTATGATAATTTAACAAAGTTCTCCTAGCTTCAGAAGTCAAGATCTTTTTAGATCTGCGTGATCACATTAAGAGCCAACTAGTCGCGGGCTCGAACTCACTGGCGGGCGCGGCCAAAAAGCACGCTGTCTCACCTAGCATCGTGTCCGACAGAGATAGCACCAGTGATGAGCAGTTAGAAGCTAGTCTACACGCATAACGTCTAGTCGCACGCACACAAACACAGTGCACGACGATTCATACTAAACCGCGCGCGTAAAAATATACGAAAACTCCTTTGGAAGCTGGGGTTTTATGAAAAAACTACTGCATAAATCAATTACGAATAAAGTTTATTATAATCTTCGACAATTGAGCTTTGTCGGAACGAGCTTTGTTTTTGAGATTTTATACTTCTCTTATTACTTATTTACGCCCAAAGTTGCGTTAAAATTAGCAGGAAAAACTAATCTTTGTTGGCTCATAACTTTTTAATGCCTGTGTTTTTTACTATTCTGCTTCTGTACAGACAAAATTAATAATAAGACAAAACGATATCATCTTTTACTTTAGATGTACAATGTGTAACAATGGAGTAAAACCCCCCTGAAATTTGTATGGAAAAAGTATCGACTAGTTGCGCCTTAAGAGCGTTTACGACGTACGGCATTTCATACAAACTTTCAAGCCCTTGTTTTTCGAAATGACTGAACCGATTTTGATGAAACTTCATACACATACGCAGTATACAAAGGTCTAACAAGTTAGTACAGAACATTTTCGAGCTGTCTTATTTAAAAACAAATAACTGGAAATCTCTGTTTCTATGGAAAATTTTAAATCGGTCTAATTTGGCAGTAACACTATTTTTCGAAAATGTTCTTAATTAACTAACTTAGAAACAGACATAAACACATAAATCCTCTCCAATACCCGGACGGAGAGGATTTATATTCAAAAAGCAGCAGAAATCAGTTGTAGATGGAACTTCTGAACACTTATTTTGTGATCTGATCTTTTACATTCGCATTTATCGCCAGGACACCCGAGTTTTATTTGAAAATGTTAGGTATATCTACAAAAGTTTAGAGTAAACCACTCTACGCGGTAATACCAAGTTTATGTTTTAAACTAGTTATTCCTGCGACTTCTTCTGCTTGGAAATAGCCAGGGTTCCGTACCCTTGGGTTTGAAATTTTATTTTCATGACAAGCCGTGTGCTTTATGGGATAATTTATCCCATTGGCAATAAACCGGCCAAGTGCATGTCGGACCACGCACAATGAAGGGTTCCGTAGTTGGGATGAATTTATCGCAAAAACAAACTTAACATTGTAGTTGAAAAACATGCTCTCCCATACATCGATATACGTTACGGTCAATTCTCCAACTGCAAATTTAAGTTGGTCGACTATTACTCGTTAACTTGTGAAGCCTACTTAGCTGTGATAGTTTTCCTTTTAATTTCGTTATATATACTATTGCCATGAATTTTTTCACATATCCAAAACCAACCATTTAGCTGGCAGAGGGGGGGGACACATGACTCTAACAAAAAATAGCACTTTAAAGCTTAATATTACGCAAACGGATACCTTAATTGAAAAATGGTTTTGCCAAACCCACAATATTTTTGAACGGCCTATCTAACGATACCCCACACCATGGAATAGACGAGAAAAAAAAATATCATCCCCATTTCACGTGTAAGGCATAATCAGCGTATAATGTTCCCACTGCTGGGACACAGGCCTCCTCTCTTCGAGAGGGACTGGGCTGTAATCTACCACGCGGGCCCAGTGCGGGTTGGTAGATGTCACATGTCTTTGAATTGTTGGTTCTAGGACATGCCGGTTTCCTCACGATGTTTTCCTTCACCGTTTTGAGAGCAGTGGTGATGAGATTATTTACACAAAGTAAAGCGCCTACCTGGGTTCGAACCCACGACCTATGACTCGTAAGTCGGGGCCGTTACCACTGGGCCACCACTGCTGTCGGGCCACCACTGCTGTCGACGTGTAAGGAAGGTACCCTAAAAAAAAAATTTTTTCATAATTTTATTTTACCATTTTTTCGTCATGATTAATATGTATACCCATGCCAAATTACAGCTTTCTAGGACTAAGCGTCTCTGAGCTAAGCTGGGGACAGACGGATGGACGGACAGACAGACAGACAGACAGACAGACGGACATGGCGAAACTATAAGGGTTCCTTGTTTACTACGGAACCCTAAAAATGACGAACTTTTATCCCCTTTAAGGAATTAAATCTCGAAAATCCTTTCTGAGTGCTCACCTTCGTTTTATAGGGTGATCCAAATAGTGAAATCATGAAAAGAAGTCACGAAAAGTGATACAGTTGAATCGAACTTTAAATAAAAAAAAAAAAGATGATTATTATTTATTTATGATAATGATTTAGGAGTATTTTGTATTTATCCTGTATTTTTATTTTTTTAATATTTTATGTAGGCTTTTCGACTCTGTATCACTCAAACGTAATTTATTCCTCCTTTTCGATTAACATTTTGAATCTTGAATTAATACTTCTTTCTACTCTTGTAGTCTTTGGACTAGCCACACTCAAAAAGCTGCGAATGCTCTTCGCGTTCAGTACAACAATGCATTCAGGATGCTGTTGGGGCTGCCACGCTTTTGTAGTGCCTCGGGTATACTCGCGGACGCACAGACTGACGGCTTCGTGGCGATCAGACGCAAGCGTGCAGCATTCTTGTTGCGCAGAGTGCGTGGCAGCTCCAACAGTCTCCTGTACCCTAATTGCGTAACGCAGTTTGAATCGGAATCGGAATGATTTTGAAGTATATTGCTAATCCAATGCTTCCTATGGTAGAAAAAAATGTCTGCTCAACAATGTAAATAACGCAATGAATGTTGTTGAACTGTCAAATTGAAACCGATTCCTACTGATAGTGTGTTACGCAATTCGCCCTCTGGTTGTAATTTAGAGCAAACTGGATGTATCATATACTTTTTAAGCCAGCTGTATGTACCTGTTAATAGGAACGTAGTTGTTTAGGAACCTGTTGTTTTGGTTGTTGTGGTATGTGTTGTATAAATTACTAACACAGTTTGTAAGTAAATTGTTACTAACGTTATGAGTCCATGTTACTTGAAAATAAATGTTTTATTATTTATTATTATTAATATGGAAGATGGATATATGGAAGATGATTATTATGGAAAGGAAATATTGACTCACCGTCGGTGCTCGCACTTATAAACTTTCGTATACTTCAAGAATTCCTCGTAAACCTATAACTCCACAGGGAAGAACTGTGTTGGGATCTAACTCTCCATGCGCTAGGTTCTGTAGGGGTTTGGATAGTCTGCTTAGTCAAAGAATCAAAGTGGAAATCGATTATATCGCTGCTTTAATCGATTTCCACTTTGATTCTTTGACTAAGCAGAAATTTAAAAATCTTGAGTTGTTAATCAGAGGTGTTGTAAGGCATTCATTATTTTGTTACTTACATAACTTCAGCAATCAAATTCAAAACTAAGTCTCTATTTAGGCTACATATTTTTTCTTTAATTTTAGTTTAGTTGGCTTGTAAACTGTCCATGTACCTAGGCTTACAAATTAGCATATTATCAATTTTAGTTTATTTAGTTACCTCTATGTAATTGTTACACTGTTCAAAGATTTTTAGACGTTATTTTTAGGGTTCCGTACCCAAAGGGTAAAATGGGAACCCTATTACTAAGGCTCCGCCTTCTGTCTGTCTGTCTGTCCGTCTGTCACCAGGCTGTATCTCATGAACCGTGATAGTTAGACAGTTGAAATTTTCACAGATGATGTATTTCTGTTGCCGCTATAACAACAAACGTGATTTTTTTGCTAGTTTTTGCTCGATATTGATAACGGCAACAAGTAGACGCTTGAAATATTCACTGAATATTTAGTTATATATTCACTTTAAAAATAAATAATTAAATTAAAATAAAACAAATATTTAAGGGGGGCTCCCATACAACAAACGTGATTTTTTTGCCATTTTTATAGATAATGGTACGTGGTGCGCTTTTTTTTATCAAGATGTTAGTGTAAACAATTGTTGGTGAACCGAATAAATAAATAAATTAGGAATATTCCATAAAAACGTAAATTGCAAAAAAAAATACGTAAAAGGGCGTGTAAAAATTAAGACAGTTTATTAGGAAGTCTTGCGCTGATAATCTCAACTGATTAGCTATTACGGTTCAGAAGATCCGCCCTGTGTCAGACAACCAGATGGCGCGTAGGCATAATAATAGGGTCGTGTTGGCACTATGGATATGGAACCCTGAACAGTACTCAGTACTCAAAAGCGGAAAACATTGGACTACAAAAAATATGCCTACAGATTAACCAAAAAGCCAGAAATACCGGCCAGGCAGAATGACTAGAGTACCCAAAAGCCGAGTAAAAATTAAAACATAAAAAAAACCGGTCAAGAGCGAGTCGGACTCGCGCACCGAGGGTTCCGTACGTATATATTATGATGTTCATGATTTCTGAAAAACTGTGCTATTTAGAGACATCATTTTATTTTTCCTGTAATCTTTACATAAACTTCTATCACATAGAATAATTTCAGATTTTTATCTATGCAAACTTCGGAGATAATGGGGGGGGGGGAACGGTATTTTTTTACATTTTTCATGAAAAGTCGGAAACTATGCTGCCTAAAAAAGAAAAAAAAATGTTTGAAAATAATAATAATAATATTTTATTCAAAAATTACAAGGTAAATTATATTATTATGAATTACGTGCCTGAACTAGGTAATCCTGTGTTTCAGGCGAAAAGTACTAAAATATTTTTATAAAATTAATAAATAATCTAAAAGATGAAATGGACAAATAAATTATAGCTATGTTGAGCTTGGTACGGAACCCTAATACTGGTTTGCATTTTATACAAATAAAAGTGAAATGCTCTTTGTAAAATACACTATTTTGTTCTAAAAAAGTTAGCGGATTTTGTGTTTCAATTTGAATGTGGTTTCCGTGTTTTAAATGCGGCTAAAATGATGACAAGACACATACACTCGATGGTTGGTACTCCCGGTGCAAACAAGATGGACACTGTGAAGTGCGGTATTCACTGCGCCGTACCCCACCCCTCACCCCCGCTGACACATGGATTTGTCACTGCACAGCAACTCGCCTCGTGTTCAGAGCCGCCAATGGCATCTGGATGTCACACGGCTACACATCAAGCTATACATTTCCAGTATACGCTGACCTGTCATTGTAAGGAAATCCTATACAATGCAATGATCAGCTTATACTGGAAATGTGTAGCCGTGTGTACAAAGCAACAGTAAGTACAGTCAACCGCACATCAGTGGTAAAGTTTCTAAACACAAAACTGACAACTTAGTACCGCACTAAGTTTTCAGTTTTGTTTAAAGAACAGTATTTTTACAAAAACTGACTCCATGGTTTAAGCCATGTCAAAATATACATCTTGTTTTGTAATAAGACGGTTCGAGTTGAATTGATGGTTTTAATTATAATGATTCTTTGAATATTTATATATTTTCTCAAACATGCTTGGAAATTCGAGCATTATTTTGACAACCTTCTTCGAGATAAATCGAAAATGCTGTACTGGCCAAATACATGCGAGCAGGCGGCTGGCAATGTTACTATGAAAATCCATATTATCTGACGTGTTTAGCGGCTGAATAAATTACTATGAAAACTCATACCTATCAGTCGTGGAAATTAAAAATGGAACGAACTTTTTACGTCAGCATATGGCAACCAAGGAGGTAGCTTATCAAAGATTTTATTAAAATTTCGAACTGGCTTGCAAATAGAGTTGTTAGTAAAAAATAAACAAAAGAACATAATTATAGGCGCGTGAAAAATATTGTTGTTCGTCATTGTACCTGAAATTTATAAATAATTTACTTAGTAATTTCCGCACATTATTTGAGAAAAGGTTGTATAGCAAGCCTTGGCCGCAACCAGGCAATGCCCCTTTTGCAGGCCGCTGCAGTAATGTACTATTGTTACATTTGCATCTAACATTTTTAACCTGATCCTGAGCTGCAAATTGTAAATAATGTAAGAAAAACTATTACGCTTGCTACCTTAGCGCACGTAGCCTCATAACGAAGTATTGAAGTTCGCGTTTGTCACTGGTATCGACTATTCCATCAGTCCAGATTTTCTCACAGTATCTGTGAGCATATTTTCATCCCAGAGTGGGCGCGCTTCGAGCATTTTGCCGCCCCCGAAAAAAAACATAAATATTTCGTAAAATATTTGCGCGTTGAGTTTAGGGTTTTTAGTAGCTGCTTCCACTTTCTTCATTGACTTGTGTCGATAGTTTGAACTCGCTCAGTGCACAGGGGACTGCAGGAAGAAGGTTTCCACCACTAGGTTTTTTGCTCATTTTGCTCACCGCGCGCCTATTCACTTAAGTACAAATTCTGTTATCTCTTTTCTTTGCCAAGTTGAAATATGGTCTTTTGCTTGGTTACTTGATATTGCATAACATAAAAACGACGTTTTACCTACCTACGTCAGTTAAGGCTTCTACATACCAGCGCGACTTGTCGCGCGACGCGACACGGCATAAAGGCCCCGCGTGTCGCGTGACGAGCGGTGCCTTTGTGTCGCGTCGCGTCGCGCGACAAGTCGCCCCGGTATGTAGAAGCCTTCACATGAAATTCAAAACGTCATTAGTTTTTGGGAGTGCATCACGATTCCATGAAGTTCTCTTATACGGAGAGCGTTCAACCGATCGTTTGATCAATGAACGTTGGTCGAAAGAACGTTTGCGCGAATGATCGTTTGGCCGACAATCTGTCGGGTGAGCCATGACGCACTCATTTTTAGGGTGCCGTGGATGCTTTAATGATTTAATCTTCAGGACATCACGATTGCTCTAGTCATAAACATAATATACGGTAATAATTATTAAAATAAGTCTCGATGAAGTTCATGTAAGTAATAAATTTAGTTATTCCTCCTATGTCCCGTATGTCAGTGACATGAGTCAGATAGTACTTATGCTAGAATTTGCATTTCTTATATTTATATCAGAAAATCCCTCTTTTTTGACATAGCTAAGTATGTCCTAAGTTAGTTCATTACCCGTTTTTAAGTAAAATTACCTCCAAAACTTTTTCAAACCACATTATTACCTACCACATAGAAAATTTGCTTGCTAGTTAAATTGAAATGATCAATGTTGACGTTATATCCACCTAATAATGATTGGTATAATTATAACAATAGTCGGGTAAAATGGACTAGGATCTCGTCCAGCGGTAGTTCTGAAGGCCATTTCGGGTAATTAAAAAAAGTTAAAAAACTAGTCTCAATCACATAACAGCGACAATCAATGTCAAACACCTTCCCATATTCAGGGCACTTACCCGTTTTTAAGAAAATACATGGGAAGTGTAGTGCGAAAAAACTCTTTCTCTTTGTCTTTCGGGACCTTTGACAGTCGATTTTTTTACGGTATTGTAGTTGTCTTTTCATACAGTATTTCGAATGCCTGCATAATGATAATTCCGGTGATAAATCAGCACTAGATTTTATATTTCACTCATTTTCTTGGGCTATTTTATACATAGCTTTAATTGTGGGTTATATCGTTTAAGGGATAGCGTTCGTTGGAGATAACGTTATTTCGGACTCAGTTTATTCGGGATAGCGTTTATTCAGAATAACGTGATTCGGGATAGTGTTCATTCGGAATAGCGTGATTCGGGATAGAGTGATTTGGGATAGCGTTCTTTTGTTAGCTGTTAGCGAGTTTCGGTCTTATACCTTAGACCGAAACTCGAAATCCCGAATCACGAATCACATACTTGCGCAGAGTCGAAAAAAACACATCACTGTAAACATAGGTAAATGATAAAAACAAAATAAAAATTTGAAAATAAATGCACTCATCTTCATCTGTCTAGCCATTTCCCAACTACATAATTATGTTGTTCAAATGCATATGATCAGGGGGTCTATTCCAAACATAAATTCGAAGTATCGGTCGTCGAATTTTCGGCCGTTGCTTGACTATGGCTAACTAGGGCTGACTACGGCGAAAAAGAAAAAAAAACGACAGTCAAGAATGTGACTTTAAGTCGGGTAAGGATTCAAAGTAAAAAAAGGAAACTATGGAGGTTATAAAACTGCCGACCATTCGGCCGATACCTGAATACCAGTGATTTACATGGAGCTACTGCTTATCTAACTTTTACAGCACAGTTCACCCCCCCCCCCCTTTTCAACCCTCGAACACCCCTCGGCAAATGCACTATTTGCTGAAATAATGTCGGTGAAATTTAATAATGGTGGCTTCTTTATCGTTTACGGTTAAAATGCATTCAATTTAAATGCAACAGCTGCACGATTACCACACATATTGCATTGTATGTCCTACACGTACTTTGTACAGTAGGCCGCACGCTAACGGTAACACTTTGACATTGAGCTGACCTAGCGTAGTTAGGAGTTTCAATAGAGTAAGAGGTCAGTTAATGCTGGTTTTGTTACCACTGACTCTACAGCCTACCGTTATATCGGAGGTGTCCAAATTGGACCACCGCGGCACCATCGTAAGGATTATTCCTGCTTGCAGTGCTCGGCCGCTATAGTAACGCTTACCTACGCTCATCAACCAATAGCATCGCCGCATCAGATTTTTGCTGAGCCCCTTGTTTTTTTTTTATTAGACCGAAAATAACCTGGGTAAAGGGTAGTCAGACATCTGTATTCATTGTAACAGAGCCTGAGAAATTAATTTTATTAAATAATTATCGTTTATTTATTTTTATTATGTTATTTCACTCATCTATTTTTATTTTATTTATTTCCGTATGATTTATACGTGACATCACAGCGGGCTCTATCAGAATACCAGCGCTGTGACACTTATTTTTAACTGCCGCAGCATCATGCTGAGATACGGGCCTTTTGGCCTCGTACAGGACTTTCTGTTTTAATTTTAATTTTTACTTTGTTTTATTTTTAGTTTTGTTCTGATTCTATGAGTGTGTTTTATTTTAATTTGTGATCTGTGTGAGTCCCAATAAATGCTTTTTCTTTCTTTCTTTCTAAATTAAACAAAAGATTTTTTTTTATTGGTCGACGCATAAAGGGGCGGTAAAAAGATGTGGTCATCGTAAGCATGGGGTTTTTTTAAAAGTGGTCCAATATGCACGCCCGCTATTGTACCTACATTTTTATACCAGTTAAGTGTAACAGTATAGAAGCATTTACATTTTAACGCGAACGCTGGGACTAACGCTTGTTTCTAGAGAATGTAGAGAAAACTATGAACAATTAAGACCCCAATTAATTTATTCAGAAGCTGTAGGTATTGAAACTTCCTTTAAGTTCACTTGACTTGGAATGAGGTAGTTCTCCAAACCAGAGAGCGCTGGAATCTAGAATGCAGTGCACAATAATGGGAACAAATTGAAAAAGTTAGCGATCTTCTTTATTGCACTAGAGCTGTTTATAATATTGGGTGAACAAATTGGTGGTTGTCTTAGTTTTTTGAAGTATATAAATAGCTGCGTGTAGCCCCGCTTGCGTGTACCAAATACAGTATACCAACAAGATGTAATTAAAATAACTGAAAGCTTCATAGGGGGTCATTCTAGCCTTCTTCTCATACAGAGAAGGCATGGGCATTGATTTAGCACAGGCTAAAAGGCACACAATATAATATACGGCCAATGATATTATATTAAACAGATATGTTGTGGCGCGCAACTGACTGGAAAACGTCCTAATTGGGACGTATTTGTTAGTCTGTGATGCCAACATTCGGTGATCGGTGGCCAGAATAATGTTTGTTTACATTCACGCGCAATTGACAACACTAGCTGTCTTGTTGTTTTTATCAAGCCATCATTTTTGATTGTAGTGAAATGTAAAATGAATGAAAAGTGGGTTTGTGTGCTGCCGCTGTTGCGTGGAACACTTTTTTCGGTTGTTTTGTGAGTACATATCTGTTTACTATAATATCATTGTTTATAGCAGCTAAAAATAAAAAGCAAGTAAATAGTGTAAAGTGCGACGTAAGAAATTAGCGGGTAAGTGTGCAAGATGGGTTGGCTATTTCAAACTTTTATTAACAGGTTTAGTTACGTTATTTTTCTTTATAGATATGTTAGTAATGTCCCAGATAAACTCATGTGTATCATATATCTCTGTGTATCATAGAAATGATACATAATAATATTTATAATTTTAAGATGTCAGAGTTGCTATTATGTTTTTCTAACCTTGCCCAGTAATTGCTTGGTAATCTTGTACCTATTTAAAATTTTAAGTTATTAAAAATAAAAATTTATTATTTATTTCAAAATTAAAAAATCTCATGGAGTTGTCTCATTCTTCACTTCTTGAGTCACTACTGTTATACTGTGGGTACAAGGTTCAAGCAAACTGATCTTTTTTTGTTCCCGGGGTGGAAAATCCTCATGGATGTTCACCACCCTGGACCCCGGGCGGAGGGGTGTGTCAGACTCTTATTGACTAAAAACCACCCCGATGTTCCCACACTTGCATCGGAATTATGGGACCACGTGCGATTCGCGATCCCCGGCTGCGGGCCACCTCAAGTATGGGGGGTCAGGTGTATGACCTCTCCCGCGACGTAAAAGAGGGGCGCGCGTGGAACACTACGCGCCGCCATCTCGGATCCTGCATGATAGGGGGCGGCGGACGTCCTCGAGTTCGTCGTCCCTGGACCCATTTAGGGGGGCCGGCAGAGGGCATTGTCTGCCCGCTACCAACGCCCGGGTGCGCCAGCTGCGGGCCGGGTGAGCGGAAGAGATTTCCCGCTCCCTTTTCGCAGCCTCCTTCTGCGACACGACTGTTTCGCAGAAGGATACCTTCGCATCCCAGGACTCCTCGCTGCTGACGATCAACTCGACCACTGCCTACTCCTGAGATGAGGGCACGGCATGGCACCTCCCAAGTGGCACACTCTGACAGCGTATGCCGCGCTGTGAACAGGTAACTGACCTGCCCTAACTATTAGCTACACAGTTGCAGCATAACCCAATAAATTCAGCTCATTTAAATGTTTTAATGGCATCCAATTTTCCGTCCATGCAATTATGAGCTGTATTTTCAAGAGTTTATGGGTGGAATTCTCACAAAAACATTAACAGTGCGTGCAAAACACCAGTTAACATTATATTTCTTCCGCAACTCGTAAAAAAGGAGTCGTTTATGAATTAAAAGTGATGACTGTTGGCTAAAATTACTGGGTCTGTTTTTGTGGCCTATTATTAAGGTTGGAGGCTTTTCTATAAAATGTGTTGGATCTGGATCAGGAAATATTTTTACTTTTAGGCAAATGTAATCTAACTATTTGTCGGTACAGTCACGAGCCCAAACACAATTACGCAATATTCAAAAGCAATTTTCTCCTAAAGTATTGATAGATATTTTAGAGTGATGAACATAGTATTTATCCTTTATATATTTTATGAAACTTGCAATTTTTATTTCACGAGAAATAATGTTTTGTATTTTGCGTAACTCTCTTAGGTGTACAGTCACGATGTAGCGTTGTGAGTCTCAGCGTTAAATAGTCGAGTGATACTAAAATCCTACAATTGGTTAGTTACTAAGCACAGCTCTAAAAACATGGTACAACACTAATTTCCTTATATCACTCGGGCATTTCAACGTCCACTGGCATAGCTAGCAGGAGCTTTTTTCCTGAACCTCAAGGTCTGTGTGCCCCAAACTAAGGGTCCTACGTCCACGCTGAGGGCTGGACACTACACGCTGCTCCATCTACACGCTACTCCATCTGCACGCTGCTCTATCTGCACGCGGCACCTAACCGCATGCTGCACGTGTGCTAAGCTGTGCGCTGCACGTGTGCTGCTACCAGCATACGCCGCCTGCAGAGCTACGGAGACCTCACTGGCCCCATGCTGAGCCTGTGCCGGCAGCACCTCTAGGTCTACCACGTGCTGCCAAGGACGGTACCCTTCCTCCTCACCTAAAGTGTAATAGTGCACAGACCAGTAAACAGTGGCCTAACCCGCGACCTAACCTACTAGGTAAATATATCTATTAACTATACTCGAGTTTCCTTTCTCTCTTTAAACTCCCTATGTATGTTAAGGGGCCGGCGTAGCATGCGTAGTTCATACAAACGTAATACCAAAATAATTTGTAAATCAAATATATTCTTAAGGTAGTGTGTATTTATTTCGATTGCATCACAGAATATCTATGTTCCCAAATATATATTTTGAAAGGACAATGATACAGAGAGGAGATATGAGTAATTTAAAATTTCTATAGAAAACTTATTTTGCTCATAACTCTTGTTTAAATCACTGTCCATTCAAAATATATGTTTGGGAACCTAGATATTCTGTATTCCAATCGGAATAAAGACACACTACCATAAGAATATGTTTGGTTTACAAATTATTTTGGTATTACGTTTGTATGAACTACGCATCCATCGCACGCCTCTTAACGGCCTGCGCAGCCTCCCTGCAAAGCCCTAGCCGTTACAACGAACATAAAGTATTTGTTAGGTTTTTTCATGCTCGTGACTGTACACCTAGAATTAGGGTGGAATGTAAATCATCCTTCATTAAGAAGGGAGGATACTGTGACCAGACAGGTGTTGCGTCTGGTGGGATACTGCCCAATGGTTGTTGTCGGGCTGGTCTATTAGATGTCGCCAAAAGATCTTCATTATTTTTTTTTAATTATTTTTATAAACGTTGCCCCACACTAGGAATTTCTCCTGTATCGTGACAAACATTTAAACTCACAAACAAACAGCCAGACCCGGAACAACTACTTGTAGGTTGTAAATTGCTTGCACCTCCATTAAATCTTATCTATCTTACCGCTAGTTGCACGTAAGTCCATTAAATTTAATTCCTGATTAAAAGTAATGCTGTCTTTCTCTAACGGAAAGTATCAGAAAGTGACAGAATTACTTTTTACTGTGCAACTGGCGGTTAGTCTATTATAGTTTTTTTTTTCTTTTTTTTATTGCCTTTCATTTACTTGTGATTGTTTCTGTTGTGTTATGTCCGTGTTGATTAAATGTTTCCTTTATTTATTTATTTATTAACAATTTAAATGTGCAGGTATTGGTACGTTAAAAGCAATGGCGGAACACGCATTTTGTTACTAAGTAGATAATATTTAGGTATACTGAATAACACTCCTATCAAATTAAGGTATTCTTAACAATGACAGTGCAAAAAAATATAATAGAGCTATGAATTTCATGTCATGCTTGGTAGGTGTGGTTGTCGTTCATTAGTACCGTACCTTATACACACACATAAAAAAACCGGCCAAGTGCGCGTCGGAACCGCGCACCGAGGGTTCCGTACGTATATATTATTATGATGTAGATGATTTCTGAAAAACTGTGCTATTTAGAGACATCGTTTTATTTTTTCTGTAATCTTTACATAAACATCTATCACAAAGAATAATTTCAGATTTTTATCTATGCAAACTTCGGAGATAAGGGAGGAGGAAAGGTATTTTTTTTTATATTTTTCATCAAAAGTCGGAAACTATGCTACCTAAAAAAAAAATTTTGTGAATATGCAAACAGCGTTCTTTTATATGATACCCCACATGCCCTAGTAGCCCTAGCCTTAATAGTTCAAATGTTTAAGGCCCCCATTCGGTCTCTTTTGCAAAAAAGATGTATTTTTTTATTTTTCTTTCTTTTCTGCAAAATAGTTGGGAAAACGTCATCTATAACTATTCTAAATTTAAAGTTGATAGCAATAGTAGTTCTTGAGATATCCAGGTGGGACAGACAGACAGACTTAGTCTCACCATAAGGGTTCCTTTTTACCATTTTGGTACGGAACCCTAAAATACTAGCCAAGCCCGCGACTTAACTTTAGTAAATGTTGTTCATAATCAAAATGATGAGTACAATGACACCTTCAGAGGATGCCAATGAATTCAATTTCACCCTGTAGCCCGTAGATCAGATACTGTATAGAATATTAGTTCTTACGGACCTATTCGAAATTGAAAACAAAAAATAAAAGATTATGGACCTATTTAATTTAAATCGGAAAACCTACGAACGTCTTTATTTGTTACCTTATAATCTACAAAGCTGATCTGTTAGGAATCCTGTGAACTTTGAAAAGTAATCCGGAAATTAGATTCCGGTCAAGAAATTATCGCTTTCTGTATAGAAGGCGAATTTTCATTAAAATACCTAATCTGATTTAACTCCATCCAAAAACTCTGTAGGTAGGTATTTGCTTACTCAATGTTGCTAGAGAGTTGTCAAGAGGTTTGCTTATCTTCTATTTATCATCAGAGAATAGAATAGAATACACTTTATTATTTATATTTAACAAACAAGTAACAAGACTCAAATGTGTTAGTAACAATATTTCTTAATAACTATGTTAGTAAACGAAACCTACAAAGTTAACCAAACACTGCCCCATAGTTATGAGAATCCCTGCTACAAGCTCAACACCGATGTGGAAAGCTTGCAGCAGCGATTCACACACAAGCAGTCCAGTCTGCTCGCGACACACTGCAGTATAATGCGTATTATGTACGCATCGTAGCGTATTATGTACACCATATATAGGTTTGTCCCGGCTGTCATTCGTGGATCATTGACAGTCGTTAGGGGGTCGTCAGAACGGCGGAGCATACGGTGGAGGTCTGCCCGGCTTGGGTGGAGCACCGCCGTGTCCTCACGGAGGCGATCGGCGGCAGCGATCTCTCGCGTCCGGCCCTGGTTCGGGCCATGGTTCGGAGCGAGAGTGCATGGGAGGCCGTCACCTCCTTCTGCGAAGCAGTAATGCTTGCGAAGGAGGAGGCGGAACGCGTGAGGGAGAGGCAAGGTTCGCGCCCTCGCGCCCCTAGTCACCGCAGGAGACGCCCCGGGCGTCGGGAGTCGCAAGCCGATTTCCGGCCACCGTAGGCGCGGGCTTGCGGACGGTGAGCGATGGGTAGTTCACCGTCCGATAAGGACCAGGCCCGGGTCAACGGTGCGTTGTATTCCACGCGCGCCTCAAAGAGTTGTCAGCAGCAACTGACGGGGTCCGGTAAGGCCAATGCCTGCCAGGGTTGCGAGTTTGTCCGAAAGGGATATCGTGGCCCTGGCACACAGGCAAATGAAGGAATACGGGTGGGTTTTAGTCAGTAAAAGACTGACACGCCCTCCCGCTCCGCCCAGAGCGGGAGAAGTTATTTGATAATTTCCCACCAAAAAAAAGGGGGTCGTCAGAAGCCCGAAAGTTTGACAGCCAGTCTTACCAAGGGGTATCGTATTGCTAAGTTACTGGGTTATAGAGGTCAGAATAAGCAGTCGCTCCATGTAAAATACTGGTATTAAATGATAAATGATGATAAATGATTTTTATTTCTGTGAGTAGGGTTGTACAAACACTTTTAAACGTCATTCATATTTTAAAAAACTAGATGAGATCGCCGTTTCCTATCTTACTACTCTGAGAAGAAAGGCCGAAACAAACTCGGAGGTCACAGTCTCTTTTAAAGTCCAGACATAACCTTGGTCAGATCATATGAAGGCCATGTAGATTGGTGTCTGAAATGGTCTTTTGATGAAAGAACCACACAGATTGAGTGGACCTGACCAGTCAGTGCACGCATTTGTCAGTAATCGTGCAGCTCTACTCAGAACTTAAGGAGTTCAACGATGTGACGATCAATACCAAAGAAAGGACATTTGGGTAGGCCGCTTTTATGACTCAAACTGCCAGACCATGATTAACACTAACAGAGAATAAAAGAAAAGGATAAAAAAAAAGCTATAACCCACATCATTCACAATAATTAAAATAATATAATACTATACAAGTAAATAAACATGTCATTGTTTATAAAATAATAATTAAATGTCACTTTATATACACACACTTTGTATTTTGTCATCTGTTTATGGATGCACCTGTATTAAGCAAATAAATAATATGATTAGATTTTTTTTTTATATAAAATAATAAAAGTTAGCAAAAAAAAACATAAACAATAAAAATAAACCACCTTACTATTAAGCTTGCGTCCCGTTAGACTGGAAGCCGACCCCGATATAGTTGGCAAAAGGTTAGCAGATTGATTGATTTGTGTATCTTCCCGTTCCAAATTAGGACGACAATACAAAATAACACAAAAAGCTTATGTTGAAAACTTAACAAAAGTAAAAAAAAAAATGCCTATCTTTTTAAAATATCTTGCGTTAAAACTCGTTCCATTTTTTTTGCGTTCATTCTTTTTTGCGTTTTTTTTTTCTTGTTTGTTTTTTTGCGTTTCTTCTTTGCATTAATACCTGCATAAGGTACATACCTTGCGTTAAAACTTCTTGCATTTTTTTTGGGATTCTTTCGCAAGGTGTGTTCACGGGAAAATTCGTAGTAAACAAAATTTAATTCGAACGAATTTTGAATGAAATGTGGCCAATACCTGCACCTTGATTTCATGACACACTTTTCAATCACAATGTAAGGGTTTTCAGGGAAATTCCCATTCCATAGCTATTATATTTTTTCAAAAATTCATCTGCTCAAGAACGTAAATAACCCAACAAAATCAGCATTAAATGTTCTCACTGCTGGGACACTAGCCTCCTCTCTGTGAGAGGGAATGGGCCGTAATCTATCACGCGGGCCTAATTCGGGTTGGTAGAGGTCAGATGTCTTCGAATTTTTTGGTTCTAGGACATGCCGGTTTCCTCACGATGTTTTCCTTCACCGTTTTGGGAGCAGTGGTGATGAAATAATTTACACAAAGTTAAGCGCCTATCGGGGTTCGAACGTACGACCTACTCGTACAACTCGTAAGTCGCAGCCACTGGGCCACCACTGCTCTCAAAAATAACGAACGATCATGGCTAATCTAATCAAAATTAATGAAATTGTAATCAATTATCATTATAATACGTGTTACGCAATTATCCCACCATTTGTCAGCCATTGAAATAGGCGTTAATAGAGCACATTAGGTTAATCTGGGCTTTCAAAGACCGAAATGTTCAAATGATTTGGTGAGTCGAATCATTCATTAGTCTGGTCGCGAGTAGCACGGAGATTAAATGAGATTATTTGATCGTTTGATCGTTTGATCATACCCGATACATTATAGCTATTAATGTATCGGGTTAAGGTGAGACTTTGCTGGAGATTGAGAGAGGAGAGACGGTGATTGCCGTATATTGTAGTTTTTCCTGTTTTATGACTGTCAAGGATTATGTAGGTACTGTAGAGATTTTAGCCCCACGGATATTTTATAAGTTGACTAGCTTTTTCCCGCGGCTTCGCTCGCGTTAATTTAGAATTTGACAATCAATTCGGGTTGTACTCTGCTTGTTGTTTGGCGTTTGGCAGCAAAAAATTCTTAACACTAAAGTTTTTATAATAATATAAGTAAGTAATACCATCATGATTCGAAAGACACGTGGCGCCATTCTATTATCATAAGAATGTTATTGTTGTTTTCCTCGGGAACAGGACTTGTTTTTGGGGCGAAAGGTACCCTATGTCCGTTTCAGTGCACCTGTCAACATATTATATTATGCAAAATTTCAGGATGATCGGTTCAGTGGTTTATGCGTGAAAAGGTAACAAACAAACAAACAAACTTACTTTAGCATTTATAATAATAGTTAGGATAAGATGGCATATTTAGTGAGATAAACAATTTTTCATATTTAGAAGCAAAGAAAAAAGAGTTAAGGGGCAGCTTTGAGACCTGAGAGCGTCATGCTGTGAAATAAATAGTTAAAATGACGGTTTTCATGAAAATCCACGCCATTGGTTGGCGCCACTTTGACAAGAGGTCTTCCATTTCGGCAATGATTATAAAATATATGATGTCATTCATCATTTAGTCACGAATAAAGAAAATATAGGCGCATTGACACCTTTGACAGGTGCCCTGTACGAGTCATGTATGGTATGGCACGCGTGCACTGCATAGATCCGCACTTTTCCCTCGCCTTGCACAAATTACAGTAAAACGCGACAGTAGACGATCAGCGTTCATAGTCAGCTGTACACACAACGTTCTTTAAGGATTTTAGTTTCGTGGTAGTTGAATATATTCAATAAACCATCACCTTTGGCTATCCGTGACTTATCATTCAAGCTAATATCCAAGGTGTGTGCGACCCATTCAGCAGCGCATACAGCCCGAAGCAGACGTCTTAGTGCTGCCACCTAGTGAACATCATTTCAGAAAACCATCATTAAAAGGGAAAAAAAAAAAATGTTTATTTCACCAACATAATTATGTAAATTACATTGTTATGTTTGGAGTCGCCCTTTTAAGCAAAGATTTGCTTGTATTAGGTGGTTCCGCTCTTCCAGTTTACGTTGACTATACAAATGTGTGAGAGATAATGTGTAATGTGTGAGGAATAATTACGAGATAATTACTACTAAATACTTCATTGATTCCTGTATTATAATAACGCGGAGCGGTGCGTCCGTGTGGTGCAGGACGTAAAGAATAGCACTATCTGTTGACGCCGTATGTGCATCCAAACGTGTCAACGTGTAGCTGGCTATACGTATAACGGTATTCTGCAGCCGCTGCCAATAGCGGACCTTCGCCATGACGTGATGTTATGCATTGGCCAATGAGATGACCGCTACATCACGCCATACTCGCGCCCGCTGGAAAAAGGACACCGCGCGCTACTTGCTCGACCGCCACCTACACTGCGGCATAGTTTGTGCTCCCTATTTTCAAAGCGTATACATAATCAGCCTATAATGTTCCCACTGCTGGGACACAGGCCTCCTCTCTTCGAGAGGGACTGGGCTGTAATCTACCACGCGGGCCCAGTGCGGGTTGGTAGATGTCGCATGTCTTTGAATTGTTGGTTCTAGGACATGCCGGTTTCCTCACGATGTTTTCCTTCACCGTTTTGAGAGCAGTGGTGATGAAATTATTTACACAAAGTAAAGCGCCTGCCTGGATTCGAACCCACGACCTATGACTCGTAAGTCGGGGCCGTTACCACTGGGCCACCACTGCTGCAAAGCCTATATCTTAATAATATTGTATATAATTTAAGTCATTGCCATTGTCAAACGCAATTAAACCCTAGTCAACAAAGTTCTAGTTTCCTTTAAAGTTTGTTCCATAAATCGATCACTATCCTATTTCTTCCCGTGGGTGTCGTAAAAGGCGACTAAGGGACTTACTAGAGAATGGGTAGAAGAAAAGAAAGAAAATACGTTTATTTGTGGTAAACATGACGCAAAGAAAGAAAATAGATACAAAAAGAACAAGTAGGGGGAACATATGCGTCACATCCACGCAAAACGGCCACCGCTCAGCATAATGCTGCGACCCTATTCGAGACAGAGCCCCAGCGCTGGTAGCGCAAGCAGGAAGCGTTCTCTATGCATTTAAACACCATACTGCGATCGCCAAGCCGCCTGCCAAGCGTGGCGATTATGGCAAACCCCCCCTTTAGGGGAGGCCTATGTCCAGCAGTGGACGTTTTTCGGCTGAAATGATGATGATGATGAATAACGCGGAGCTCTTATGCGGCTACAAGTTAGCCAATGACCATACCTTAGCATGCCTAGCGTTCCTTATATACCTGGGATGCCAAACAGTGGACTGAAAGCCACCATCTTACAGCCCATTGACATAACAACAATTTACTGGCCGTACTCTCTCGTATCAGTTTTTATTTTGCATATTTTTTTTTTTTTTGGGTGTGTTGGTGTAGTGCGTAATGTACGATTTAATATTTTCAGATTTGATCAAATAACATTACTGTATATCCAAACTGGTATGAAATTGCTCACACAATGTGTTGTAAACCACGAAGGATCGTGAAATTAATGGTGTAGCAAAAATAACGGAGGGTTGCCGCGCGAATGGGCTGTTAAAATGACGCTTTTATTCTTGTGAAGGTGACGCTACACTAAGCCAGATGGCAGCACCTCCACGCAGAATTTAAATTGCACAAACGATAGAACGACCGCAATACAATTGTTATTTCTAAATGAATAAAAATTAAAACACATTCTCGTCAAGGTTTTTCATAGTTGTATTGTCTTTTTAATATAGCCTGCGCCTTTGCTATTCGGTTTCAAGTGTGTTGCGTTTGAAATTATACGCCTTTGCAGTACGAATATTTCTGTATTTATATTCTTGCACACATACAAACTTGGTATAAAGCAATATTTAACGAACTATTTAATTAGGTACTCAATATAATATCAGTAGGTATAGACTTTGGACTACTTGAAGACAACCTTTAGGTTCCGAGGCTCGAAGATCAAGAAAAAGTACTTACTTATTCCATGTTCAAGCTGTCACTTCCTGTTACACACTTCCCTTTTCACGAAATCACTGCCACAGAAAGCGAAAAGAAAAATGTTACACATCAATAATAATCTTCAAATATTATAAATGAGAAAGTAAGTTTGTTTGTTTGTTTGTTACCTTTTCCAGCCTAAACCACTGAAACGATCATCCTGAAATTTTGCATATATGTTGTCAGGTGTACAGAAACAGACATAGGGTACATTTCTTCCCAAAAAAAAGTACTGTTCCCGAGGAAAACAACTTTAACGTTCTTATGGTAATAGATGGCGCCACGTGTCTTTTGAATCATGATTGAATTATATTATTATAGAAACTTTAATAGTGTGTTAAGAGTTTATTGCCGTCAAACGCCAAACAACAAGTAGTGTACAACCCGAATTCATTGTCAAATTCTAAATTAACGCGAGCGAAGTAATAAAGCTGAAGCTAATCTCTGGAATTAGCAAAAAAGAAAAAAATAATAATAATGATGATGATTGGATTTGATTTTTTTTTTACATTTGATAGCTCAATTCTTGAGGAAGGTTATAAGCTATTTGACATCACCCTGCAACCCTTACGCTGATAGCCAACCTCCGCCGCGAAACCATAGCAGCAAAACCGCAGTAGTTCAATTGTACTGGTTCGCGTCATGTTCCGCTACACGAATCAGATGCTAGTAGCGGAACATGACGTGAACCAGTACAATTGAACTACTGCGGTTTCGCTGCTATGGTTTCGTGGCAGAGGTGTGCTATCAGCGTTAAAGGGGCTGCGCTAAGATAGCCCCCGAAATTCAAATTTTCTCAAGTTTTTACAATTTGCAGGTCAGTAACCGGTTGTTTCTCGAAGTGTTTCGTCGTTTTTTTGAACCCTCATAGAGTTGGTTTCCGATGTACCAGATAGTTCATATTCTCAGGATATGATGTCAATAATAGACTAATTAAACATACAAAGTCTCAATTGAATAGCTTTAATACTTTAGATTTTAATAATATCTAAAATACACCGATTTCGTTACTGATACACTGACACACTGATGATCATCAAAATGTTTGGCTACTTCCTGAAGTGCTAGAAAGCTGAAATTTGGTAAGTAATCTGAGTTTAGTATACAACCAACAAAACATTCATAAACTTATAACTTTCGCCCCCCAGCCCCTAAAATGGGGGGGTGGAAGTTTGTATGAGACTTCAAAATGTTAGGATACTTCCTGAAGTGCTATAAAGCCGAAATTTGGTATGTTAACTGAGACAGAGAATGGGCTATGAAAACCGGCACTGCTGATGTGCAAGAAATACACCCCAAAAAAAAAGAAAAAAAATGAACACTAAAAAGACTGCCTAGCAACTTACAAAAAGAACTGAAATCCCACCAAAAACATTTCATGTAAAATGTTGCCAAGACGACCACATAAGGTTTGCCCTGTGAAAAGATATCAGATCTCATGTAGAGCCAAGCTTCTGAATCTACACGGCCTAACTCTACCGACCCTAACTTCACAAATTCTACATATCAGTAAAAATGTTGGCTGTTACGTTACTTACTTCAGAAACTAAATATTCGCATCACCTCCACGACGTTTTTACTGATATGTAGAATTTGTGAAGTTAGGGTCGGTAGAGTTAGGCCTTGGATCTACATGAGATGATATCTTTTTCACAGGGCATTACCTTATGTGGTCGTCTTGGCAACATTTTACACGAAATGTTTTTGGTGGGTATTGATGTATATATGATTCGTGGTAACAAATATGGCTTTACAGAGTTATAATCATTAGAATCAGCAATGCGGGCTACCCTAACGCTTTTGCCTTAAGAGTCCAGCAAAATGAAAAAGTCAGAAACAACGCTAAGCTAAAACGAAGTAATAACGGGCGGGCGATGCAATGCGACGCGGTGGGTCTGGGCCAAAATTTCACGCGGACGAAGTTGTGGGTAGAAGCTAGTTTATTTATAAAAATAAAAGGGTGGTACTTAGTTTGACTTATCTAGTTGTGAATCAACTCCCGCGTCCAGTTTTGAATCGTGGCTACTTTGCTCAATGACATTTATTGGTTCACCCTCTTTGAAATCCCCCCACCGACCCCGATCTCGTCTTTGATGTTCACCTCCGACCCTTTAAGAAGCAGATATATGCCAGTGACCTTGAGTGGTTAGCTTGCGTGTTCGGCACTGAGCTCACGCAACGCGTCGTACGTTCAGCCAGTAATAGGATTCGCCCATCAAGGAGCGCTGTCCCCAATTTGACGCATTATTCATTTATTATACACAAAACAAATGGTATTTTAATAAAACTCGTATACCAAAAGATCAAGAAATAAATTATCTTTAAATTGGTGAAGGTTTTAGAAAAATACGCTTGGTAGATATTGCGCCATTCTCAGTTTTTTATCAAACAAAATCAAAATTAAAAATCAAAATCCGCGTTAGACATAACTTTACAAATTAATTTCACTATGTAATTTAAACATAATCTAAAATATTCACATATTAGGTTATTGAGAAAATGCTCGAATTTAACTTATTTTTTTTTTCAAATCATTAACACTACTCGTTTAGACGTGATCTTCAGTATAAAATCATTACAAGTCAGATAACGTCGCCTTAAAGAAAGCAGACAATAATTATGGTGAACAGTCTCTTAATAATACCCGTTACGTAAATGGTAGTTGTTCAAGAAATGAAATTAAGGATAATATTTCTATTCAAATTCAGGAACAGGCATACGGATTGCTTGCTACGACATTTTGAATGTGTTCCCGGCTTATTGTCACTCACAGTTCTAAAGATTATGACGCACGAAAAATGTTTTATTGCTATCTCTCATACTTGTGTAACAATTGTTGTGTGTTAGAAAGGGAGTAAGTATATTATAATGTTACTTTGCCGAAGTGTCATTACGAAGTATTTCTCTTACAATTCATCAGACCCCAGACTATCTAAGGCTCACTTGCACTACTAATCAATAACGCCCAACTCAACTTAAAGAGTTCTACAAAAACATTATCTCTCATTGTGTCCATAGAAAATGTTTCTGTTTTTTTTTTTGGAAAATGTGAACTTTTTGATCTTAATTGTAGGTATTTATTTTATAATTTACTTAGCACAATTAAGTTATAGCATATTAATTTCCAAAATTTTTAATCTAATTGGTAGACGAGAACTACTGCCGACAAGCTGTTTTGCAGTTTGGCAGACTTTAAGTATGTTATTGTTAATACAGATTTTGAATAAATAAATAAATAACCCGGGTACTGATTTGAGAATTTGAAGTTACTCTACTTTAGCATTACTTAAGGTGATTCCTTGTCCGTGAAATACGTTTTTTTTGCAACAAATTAAATTTAATTTTGCGGGCGTGACCTTAAGAGAACCCAATGTAGAGTTTGACAGGTTCAGCTTCGAATTCTCCTAGCCGAACTGCGTTAAACGTTAAACATGTTTAGAGCGTCATTCTGTCTCTGTCATTTTCAAACGATTTACAGTAACAGAAAATGATGTTTTTAAATACGTTCAGTGATTCGTGGTGCAAACGTGCCAAACCCCGCGTCCTAATACGAAAGACAGCCAAAGTGACATTTGAATGCGAAGTTCGCTTTCTATTAGGACGCACCCTAAGAGTTTATAGTATTTTTTTATTTAAAATAATGACTAAAAAGACAAGCAGTAGCATTTCTTCTGATCAGTAAACCATCACATTCATTATACTGCTCAGAAGTAACTTATTTATACCAAATATCTTCAAGAGTTATTTCAACATCAGCTTTTTCTGCAACGAGGCAATTTTCAGTCATTTTCTTTTTAGTACCAAGAGTGAGGAAATATTTAGAAGAAAATTATTTGGAAATGCAATCGTTTTAATTTTCTTTTTTATTTAATATTTTATATCCATTTCATAATTTCAAATTTATTTAATACATCTAGGTACTCGTTTCTGTGAAAAGGGTCTCAACTGACAGACAGACAAAAAGTAGGTAATCCGAAATGGGTTTCGTTTGTATTCATTTGAGTTTAGAACCACGTATGAATATAATTTAAAACGTGTTATAATACCAGAACAGTATTTTTTTAGCTATTATTCAATTTAGTACTTCCATAATTACAAGGTGTTATTGAATTATTTGAAAACCTCCGAATGCGTCATTAAACTTATTATAAAAATCATTTACTATGGGAGCAACTTAAAATTGCGGAAAAATAATAATACAATGTTTGCATATCGTTTGCATGCGGAAGAGCATATGACTCATATACTTGCCAGTGACCTTGAGTGGTTAGCTTGCGTGTTCTGTACTGAGCACACGCAACGCGTCGTACGTTCAGCCAGTAATAGGACTCGCCCATCAAGGAGCGCTATCCGCAATTTGACGCATTATTAATTTATTATGCACAAAACAAAAGGTATTTTAATAAAACGCATATACTAAAATATCAATAATTAAATTATCTTTAAATTGGTGAAGGTTTCAGAAAAATACGCTTGGTAGATTTAGTATTTCCTAGGCTATTTCCGCCATTCTCAGTTTTTTATCCGCGTTAGACATAACTTTACAAATTAATTTCAGTATGTAATATAAATATAATCTAAAATATTCACATATTAAGTTATTGAGAAAATGCTCTTATTTAACATATATTTTTTTACTAACATTAACATATCATTTTTCATTAACACTACTCGTTTAGACGTAATCTCCAGTATAAAATCATTAAAAGTCGGTTATCGTCGCCAATTGTCATATACAACTCAAAAAAGAGTGAGCTTCTTGTATTCAAAGCACCTAAGCAGCAGCCGCGCAGTGTTCCGTCCATAAGTCTGAACGGCGTAGCACTAAAGATTGTCAATATTTTTAGGTACCTTGGCCACATTGTCACGATCACGAGCTACCTAAGAGATGACATAGATAGGTATAGAGAGGGGAGCGCAGGGCGTTGTCTGTGAGAAGCAATATGCTTTCCCGCAGGTTCACCTCGTACAGACGTCAAAGTTACCCATTTTAAGGCGTTCTGTCAATCTTTTTACACAAGTGGCCTGTGGGTGTCATACACACGCCGAGCCTACAACGTCCTGCGTGTACAGTTTAATAATAATAACAATAATCGTTTAATTCAGGTATTAAACCCATAGTAAAATTACAACAAAAAAAATACAATCCATTATAAATTTAAATTAAATTACATGCATCAAAATTAAATTAAATTACAATAGGATTAATAATAAATAAAAATTAAATTAATTACATTAAATTAAATAAAAAAAAATATCAGCGTCTTAGCATGTACACACAGCGAAGTATTACAGACATTATTTGATTAGTACATGCACATAGTCGAGTCAGGAAGGATGCCTTGAGTTTCCTCAAGAGCCATAATTGCTTTTAAGATGCTGTTGGGACTGTCATGGTGTAGTAGTGCTTCTGGAATGTTCACGGAGGCTCACACAGATGGTTTCCATGCCATCATGCGAAAGAAAGCGGCCTCCTTACTACAGCGCCTGCATGGTGACAACAGCATTCTGAAAATTATCGCTGCCAGAGCGGACTGTCCCTTTCAGGGACACTGGGTAGGGGCAGTCACAGGTCTCTGATAAATAAGTAATTTGTGAAAACTAACAATACTAACCTATTTACCTAAACACTATTGTTACCAACACTAAAATACAAAAAAAAAATATGGACCTTAGTCTGAAATAAAGTTTTATTTAATTTAATTTTAATTTATAACTCGAGCAACAGCTGATTTTTTTATAATATTTGGGTATGAAAACCTATATAGTTGAATAAATTTGTTGTCAATCTTGTTGTTTAAAACATCTAAGTTACTGAGTTGCTTGTAGACATCTGTCTGTTTGATTCATAACGAAAACTATAAAAATCAGAGCACAATCCTATCTAAATCTCTACTATTTATCTTTGTGAGAAGATCCCAATATGTCAGCTTTATTTGCCCGAGGCTGATCATAAGACAATATAGACATGCCGTTGCCCTTTCAAGAAAAAACTAAGACTTAGAAACCTACGTCAGGGTCTCACAAAAATAAAAGTAACTCGTTATGGGAACAATCTTTTCGATTTAAAGTGGGTACCGTGATGAAATTTTAATGATAAAAAAAAATATAATTATTTTGTGATTTTTTTTCTTTTTTAGTAGATAGGTCCCTACTTATACAACATTATTTTTAGTATATACGAAACCTGAATATAGTTTGTTCAGAATAAGGAACTGAATCAATTTTAATAATTTTTACACCATGTCATATTTGTTCCAAAAATATTTAAGTGTGATGGAAAATGTTATCACCATTTAATTACTTACAATACAATCACCGTACGGTTAGGTACACACTGCAAATTAGATCGGTTTGCAGGGCACACCGACATAGATATTGGTGTGCGTACAATCAACGGGTGTACATTACTTCGCCTATTAGTGCTTGCTTCACAATAACCCGTTGTCCACGCACACACTTGCAATTTCTTATCTCTTTAATGTTTCAGGCATCGGAATATGAAGCATAAATTTAGCCAGTATAACAATCGTCTCCGTGGCTCATTAGCCAGGCGTTCGGTATAATATATAATATCTCATGCTGCCGGCACCGCCGCGCCGTAAGTTCGAATCCGACTGCCAACAGTTCAATATTTTTGTATGTTTTAATAAAATATTTTGTTTGTTCATTTCATTGCTTAACTATTAGTTAGTCTTCTTGATATTTGGATTGGAATTTATTAATTGTGTACCCTATAAAAATGACAAATTTAATCTTATTTAAGTTAGTGGGTAGTTTAAGTTCATCGTCATAATGTTATTGACTATCGGGCTTTACGTTTTTAGACATTATACCCTGCGTGTTTTGAGAAGTGCTTTTATTTGTGAATCAATATGAATCACATAACTACACTTTAATGAGCTGAGATAATTATTTTGCATGCGCAAAACGTTTCAATTACTGAAATTGCGAGGCGTTTAAAGTTAACGGTGAGTAACAAAATGTTATTATTATGTTTAGAAGTTTATTATTGTTGTTGTTGTTTTTTGTAACAATATTTTTTTATTATTGTTCATAGAGAAGAACTGTACAATTGTGGGCCCATCGATATGCAGATTCGGGAAGGATTGATCCTCGCCGACCGGGACCAAAGGCTGGATTTGCGTATACATAAGCGCGGCACCGTGATATAGTTGCTGCGCTTAAGGCTGAGCCGTTCCTCATTATTCGTTCCACGGCGACTAAAAATGACGTGACATTACAAACTGTACGGAACCACTTGCGTGCAGCTGGAATTTTTTATTGTCAGATATTCACAGGCAAAACCGGATACGCTTCACAAGAGAATATTTGGATTTCGATTGGTGCAGTTATATTTATCTAGCGATGAAAAATATTTTAAGTCAGACAAGGACGGTCGCAAAATATTGTGGCGAAAATTGTGTTGGAATATGGTTGCCAGCATGAGGACACGATTGCAACAAGTAGGTAATAGATAAGCCACGAACCATGATAGTGAACCATTCGGCTATTAATAAATAAAAATATCAGGGGGTAATTAAATTTGTTTTGTGTGAGTGATGTTATTGTTAATGAGATTACAATTTAGGATACCTGTAAGTATCTTATTATATAACTTACTAACATGTTTATTCATATCACTAATAAATAAATTACCCATTTGAATATGAAAAATAACGTTAATTCTTGTCCGACTTAGAATATTTTGTAAAGCACAAAACTTTATACTAATTATACATAACTACTAAATTATAACTTATAACCACCTAGTCAATAAAAATATTGTTATTTCTTATTACAAATTGTTTAATTTTTACTCCCCTATATTTGTTCTGGAATAATGTTGTTATTATCAGGTAAGTAAAATACAAAAAAAAAAATTCAAGAAAATGAAAAAAAAAAAAATTAATAATGCAAAAAGTTAACGTCGGCGGTGAGACTCGATCCTAAGAAATGTGGTTCACTAGCCGACTGCATACAGACCTATGCCACGAGACCAATTAATAACATTCTTAAATTTATCCTTCATATTCTTTTCTTCTCATATATTGTGAAGCAAACACTAATAAATAGGCGTAGTAACACCCGTTGATTTTACGCACACTAACATCTATGTCGGTGTGCCCTGCAAACCGAACTAATTTGCTGTGTGTACCTACTGCCAAATGCAATGAGCGCAAGACGACCCTGGAGGCGCGGTGGCGCCGCCGCCCCCGCCGCGCCGTTAGCATGAATTTGTACGGACAACCCGGTAACGTAACAACCTTATAATAAAAAATTATTTGTGGTTTGTCATGATACAGTTTTGAAATTTTGTGCATAGATTCTTTACATAAAAATACTAGACACATGTTTCGGGTTTCGCATATACTAAACATAATATTGTATATCTGAAGGCACAGCAAGTAGCGCCGTGTATTTTTGTTATGAAGTTACTGGAATCACTGAAAAGGTCGGATAAGAGTGACACTGGCTGCTGACAGTCACTAGCAGAGCGTCGCATCGATGGTTACGTGGTGGCTGTCTTATGATGACAGAAGAAGATGTGATAAGGGAGCCGCTGTTGTACCAAGTCCACGATGAACTGCTATATTCCGGCACAATCTTGATGACATTGAAGCTGCTGACACACTAATACGATGATCACTTCTGTTAAAGGCTATCATGCGCCGTTATCAGAAGTGGGATCGAACAATGCGGTACTGGACCAGGCTGCATATTGAGCATTCCGGATCCAAACCTAAATTTAGACTAAGATTAACTTTAGTGTATTTAATCTTTCATAATTTTATTGTATAATTGTAATTTATATTGTTTCTATTGATGACTTTTTATATATATTTTTATTTCTCTGACAGATATTGACATAAATGATGTGACATTTGTGTGTATTTTAAATTTGATTTGAATGATAAGTGTAGATAATGTATTTTAATTGTATTTGATTTGAATGTATAGTATAATATTATTATGTGTGTGATTTTTATATCAATTTTGGGATTTTATTAAATGTAATGTAATTTAATGGACTTTGTCTGAAATAAAGGAAATTATATATTGTTTTTTTTGATAACTTTCAATTTCCCTTCCAAAAAATTATCTTGGCACAGTATTTCTCACAGATTTATCCGAGCATCCCAACCTGTTGCTAGAATTCCTTGACGCAAGCGGCTAAATCTTGTATTCGCTCGGTCAGTAATATCCCCCGGGCTAGTTTTAACGCTTCACAGGACAGTAAAGTGCTGATACATTCGTTTTTATTTTTACTAGAAAAGAAGTATAGTGCGTCGAGTTCACATGACATTGTGTAGAAAATCTGTATCTGTACGTATTATAAATTAAAGTCGCGTTATTCTTCTAGTTTAAGTCTGCGGGCACGAAACTTGCGACGGCCAAGCGATGGCGGCAGCGGGGCGACGCGACGCGGGGCGATCAGGCAGCGATATCTCGCGCGAGCACGCTCGAGTAGTGTTGTGAGAAACATGAGCTTACGTCGAAGATAAACTATTGGAGCATAGTCTCCTAATGAGGGAATTATTATTACCTAGAGATAGTGTTCGTCCAATAAATCAACGAAGACGCAATTTGGGAGAATTTTCTACGCTTTATTACGAGCTAAGGTGTCATTTATAACCTTTTTGTTTTTACGGTGTACGTTTTTACTGTCCCATAAAGCAGGTTTTGATTAAATACAAGATATAAATTCTTCATTATCAATTTCCATTACTAAAATAATAATTCAATACAACACTTTGTCCCGCGCAAGCGACGAAATCAAACTGGTTTGTGCTAGCTAGTTTGGTTGTTTGTTGTTTGCTCATCGCTTCCGTGTCGCCGTTTCTCCAGCGCCGCCCGTGCATCGCTTGATCGCCCCGCTTCGCCGTCGCCCGTTTCGTGCGCGTCGCTATAATGTGCAATGCTTTTGTATACATCGCTCGCGCCGCCCCGCCATCGCTTGGCCGTCGCAAGGTTCGTGCCCACAGACTAAAACGCAGCGGTTTTTGATGCATTTTTCACCATCGTTTAGAGAATTTATTTCGGAAGGTTTTTTAATAATCATTAATAAATAATACATTAATCTTATACCTAATAAGGAAATCTGGATGATTTAAAAAGGGTGCGATGTAGGGATGGGTCACTAGTAGAATATAAAACAATCGTCAGTTATGGCTACCAAACATGATCAGTATGGACTTCAGCTTTGCCTCATTTCTGAAGACATACCGCACAGTTTGCAGGCCACGAGCACGGTCACTCGTGTGCAACCCGAACCGAGCCCGCGTGGTGGATTACGGCTCACTCCCTCTCACCGAGAGAGGCTTGTGTTCCAGCATTGAGAACATTGTCGATTCAACAACACAAGTCGATTTTTGGGACAAATCGCTTATCAGATTTTAAAATTGACAGTGCATTTAGGTCGTAGTAGTATAATTGCTTGAGAGACTGTACGTTGTATACGCTCAAAGGAAGTGCACGTTGGCACAACAATTGTGATTCTAAGATTGCTAGCGGCTTTTCCGGCTTCATTTATGTAGGTACAAGGTTTTTGTGTTCTGTTCCCGCACAATGTTACTTTGGTACATACAAAGGATGTTCTTCCTAGTTACCTTATCATCGTCATCACCTACACATTTGCTTAACCAGTAAACTTTAGTAAATTGAAACGTTTTAGAAAAGAAAGAATGAAAAATATGTATTATTCTGCATAAACAAAACGCACATCTCAAAAAAAAAATGCGTAAAATACATATACACAAAGTAGCCAAAATCTTCATACTCAACAATTAAAAGTTTAAGGTTTACCAAAGGGTTAGCCAATATGTATGGATTGCCAGAAAAACAGTATCTACATCATACACGAACATTAGTGCACTCAAAAACAGCGTAAGACATGATTGAAGCTACATACTTGCATACAATCATACGCGTCAGCGCGTGAAGAAAAGGAAAGACCTATACCGATATCTGTTGTTAGAAAGAGATAAACATACATATTTAATTACGTCACTAGCTGCTGCATGTTCATTGGCGCGTACGTAATAATAATAATAATTATTGTAAATGTCAGGCAATTGCCTGGCATTTACTTTGCCATTATTGAGCGCAGGTAACGCATCTAAAGGTTTAACATCATTGATCTACATACATAAAAACTCGCGCTTTCTTCTCATGGGGGTAGGCAGAAACTATAGAACGCCACCTGCTACGCTCCTTACATACTTCTTTTGCTTCGTTTACTTTCATTCATCTAGTCATACACGAACGCTGGTTGCGAGTGCTACGCACCTGACCTTTCTGAAGAACATCACTAATTAAGTCACTATTTATGTCCATCTAGTCCCATCGTTTCCACTCACTTCTGCCTTGTAAATACCTTTTGTTAGTCGCCCTTCATTCATCCTCTCAACATGACCAAGCCATCTAAGCCATACTCTTTTCAATTGTTGTCACTACATATTCTTTTAAACCACATCGTTGCCTTATCACATCATTTTTATAACAGTATCTAAAGATTGAAATTTCCTATTTAAATTCCCGAGTAAATACTACCATTTGTACCAGTAACATCTCATTAATTAAAGACTACGAGTAATAGTGATGTATCAGCTATTGTGTACCAGTCTGTACAATAGACAGGTTCCGTTCCAGCTGAGCTATTTATGACTAAAGAGCACATGGCTATTAGCCAGGTAATGTTTAGTGCAAGACTGTTGAACCAACGCATTCTCCGCACCAGATTTTGTATCTGTTTTAAAATAAACTACGGTACAAATTTCCATTATATTGAAATCATAGGTGACTCAGCAGCTGTAGCCGACAACATTCTAATGCTTGCTATTCAGTCAGTGTCAGGTTGTATGTTGATCGAAATATGATTCGCGACTATAACAGATTTTACAGAATTATAATCATTCGAATCATTAATGAATCTCTATAAGTTAGATTTCAATCCCAATAGAATATTAATACTTTTATTAACCAACTTCACAAAAAGGAGGTTGTCAAGTCGCTCGTTTTTTTTAATGTTTGTTACCTCAGAACTCCGTCGTTTATGAACCAATTTGGAAAATTATTTTTTTATTTGAAAGGATATACTTTCAGATTGGTCCCATTTTTATCAAAATCCTGTTCTGATATTGGGATCCATGAGTAATTGAGGATTCATCATGATCATGATTCCTCAAATATTATAGGCATACATATAGTGATTTTTATATTTTCATCAACAAGTCAATCATTTGGATTCAGAAAGTATAATTTGGTGAAGTGGAACTGATGAAGAAGGCCACAGATGGCCACCGGAACTTCTCAATGATACGTATTTCACGGGTGGTGGTGAGATATCTGTATTAAGATAGTTAAGTGAAGCAAATTTATATAAATGGTACCATCAAACTGATCTGATGATGAAGCCGGAAGGTAGGCACTGGAACTCCGTAATAAAACAATGTATCCTACCCGTATTTGGTCTTATTGGAATTGTCATGAGATGCACTCTGGCTAAAAATGATTTTTAACCGACTTCAAAAAAGACTCCTCCTTTTTTGAAGTCGAAGTCGTCTTCTAGAGGTCTTATATACACCTAAAAGAAAACCGTGACTGATTGGTCTATCAACACAGCTCAAACCACTGAACAGATTGGGCTGAAATTTGGCACGTAGGCATCCGCTATGAAGGGGTTTTTGGAAATTTGACCTTTAAGGGGGGAAAACGGGGGGTTTTGTTTGCATAAAAAATCTTATTCCTAGAGTTAAGAGTTAATAAACTTGAAACTTGGACGAATACTTACGTAAGTAAATTATAAAGTTTGTATTTTTTTGTTATCTTAACTTCAATGGTGGTAAACGCGCGGTCCGATCAACTCGAAACTCAGTATTTATACTTAAAACCAAAATTGAAGAATAGCTTGTATCAGGGTTTTTCGGATATCTAACCATAACGGGATAAAAAGGGGTAGTCAATTTTACAAGAGAGGATTTTACTACGTGGCTTGATTAACTCGAAAATTGGTATAACCTTTAAGTCGAATAATGGAAAAGTCGCAAACCACTTTAAAAATTAACCTCTTAGTGTAAAGAATAGAATAGAATACTCTTTATTATGTACACCATAAAAGTTACAGATAAAGCGGGGATGGATACAGTTTGTATGAACAAAATCTTCTTTCGTTGATCTATTAACTTGAAACTTCGCCTGAATACCTCATCATCAGTCTTCTGCCCTAATCTTAATTTATTTGGAGTCGTTGTAACATGTCGAATTACACTATAGATTTAATACATACAAAAGGAAACAGTGACTGACTTACTGACTGATCTATCAACACAAAGCTCAAATCACTGAATGGATTGGGCTAAAATGTGGCACACAGATAGTTATTATGACGAAGGTAACCGCTAAAAACAGATTTTTGAAAGATCAACCCTTATATAAATAAAACGTGTTTCATGTTTTTTTTTAAAACAGCTCCTTCTGGGGTTGTAAAGAGGTAAATAGGCTACAAATCAATATGGTGTAATTTTCAAGGGTTTTCAGGACGTTGATCACGTAAAAGTCAACAATTTTGAAATTGATTACACTTGAACAACAAAAAAAAAACTATTAAGTCTTAATTTATTATTATTTTGTATTGATCTAAATAACAAATCTATTATCTATTAATATAAATAAATGGAGAAACTGACGGACTGATTGACTTACGTATCAACGCACAACCCAAACTACTGGAGTGACGTGAAATTTTGCACTAGGGCTCCTTTTATGTAGGGTAGGTACTTTTAATCCCGGTTCGCGTGAGATGTTTTCTGACATCCACGCGGGTGAAGCCGCGGGCAAAAGCTAGTATTATATTATGTTCAGGCATAACTTATTTGTTTATGAACAGATTTTTATAATTCTTTTATTTGGTAGAGGAAGCTTGCGCGGTCTCTTATACAGTACAGATCTACAGCTAACTCTTAAATAATACGTATTTAATCCACTCGGTTTATGTTGATGATGTTATAAAACTTCCTGTCACTGTTGTTTTCATAGCAAGTAGTGGTATACGAATTGGTGTGGGGTAGGTACCACCTCCTACGGGTACCTACCACCATCAAAAAGTGAAAAATAAAAAACTTTTTTACAAAAAAAAACAACCTACTTCCAACAAAAACAAAAAAAAGTGAAAAATAACTTTAATGTCGGAAGCACATAATATAACATCACGCCTTGTTCCCTCGAAGTACTTTTGACGGGCCTACGCTGTCCTCTCATACCTATTAACACTGTAATTTGAAAACATTGTAAAAGCCAATTTTATTTTATTTTTTTAAAAGAGTGACCGTGGAGTTTCTTGCCGGCTCTTCTCCATAGGAAACGACCAATTGGAACCGTGCACCTAGCTTCTGACGTTTCATAAGTGCCCATGTAGGCTTATGTGAAATAAAAATATTTTTGATTTTGAAGGGTTGGGCAGAGGTGTACCTGTAGTACACCCACATTTTATATTATATTTAATTTAATTTCGGAAGTCGGTGTCTTTGGTTTTGTATTTTCGTTTATGGCCACTACAGGTACACCTCTGCCCAACCCTTCGAGGAAACAAGGCGTGATGTTATGTTATGTGCTTCCGACATTAAAGTTATTTTTACTTTTTAGTGTTTTTGTTGGAAGTCGGTTGTTTTTTTTGTAAAAAAGATTTTTTTCAGACTAATGTCCATAGAGTTAGTAACAATTTTACTTATCATCTAGTGTTAGTAGACAGACAAAGATTAACAAAACAATTAAAATTGAAATTCAGCGTGGAGCTGCATCCACCTCCGCAACATCGGGGAATACCACCGATCTGTGAACACACGGAGAATACTGTTGGTGCTGCCGCGAACACGCGACGTCAGGGATAAACATCTTTTTCTTATAATGGCGGCAAAACCATCAATGTTATGGTCCGCAAACATCCCTGATGCACTACAACGCCACGGCAGTTGCAGCAGTACTCTCAGTGCGTTATTATATTGATGTCATGATTGCATGAAAAAGTCATTCGATGGAACAAATCTAACTGTCCGAGACAAAGCTGAACTGTCATATGTGCCCGTAATATTACTCTATGGAGGTATCAGGAACAGGGAGTAAAGTTTATTAATGCTCCATAGAAAAGGGAGAATCATCCGACCAGACAGGCGTTGCGTCTGGTGGGCAACGGCATCTCGTAGTTGGCCTTGAGAGCCCGTGACTACTTAACCGAGCTTTCCTGTGGCTGCCTTAAGGTATGAGCTTAAAGCCTCCAGCCAGGGCGTAAATAAATATAATAAACTAAACGACCGCGCGCTAAAATCACCCCCTGTGGGGTACGGACCTCGGCTTAGGGCATCGTTGGGGGGAAGAGCAAGTTGGGGACAGGCTGGATCAAAGTTTAAATCATGATTATTATCTGGGGTTACTATTAATGCTACGGCGCACTCTGCCTCGGCGCGGGCGAGTGGCGATTCGACGTGCAAGGGGGCAATTTAGTCGGGGACTTCGCGTGCTACCTCGGCGGCGAGGACGGAATGTCGGTCTGTGTAATTTGTGCACTGTACTGGTGGCCTTATTGCTTTCCTGGAGGAGGGTAATGGGGTCATATGGGTCGGTGAGAGTATGCCTTGGTCGAGTCTGACTAATAGTGGAAGGCCTATAACTAGCGGCCTGCACAACCAGAGGGTTGCAATGACTATCCGCGGAATCGAAGAAATGTACTTCATGAACTGCTTGATAGTGGGCATTTTAAGATCTAGGTGGAGGGTTTCGTTCTAAACGAACTAAGGAGCACCCGTAATTTTACGGAGAAATCCGTTTTGCCGAATATTGACGTCGGGACGTTGTATATATGCTAGTCTCGCGGTAAATTCTGCTTGCGCGATGCAGGACTTTCCGCATGTGGTGTTGTTGATGCCGCCACAACTCAGGCACTTCCGAAAACAGCAACACCCCTTGGCAGCAGAATTATATAGTTGCACTGCCTCCGACGAGCTTCTATAAAACATCTTTATTCTAAAAAAAAAAAATACAAAGCATACAGCGTCAATAATTAATCGTCGTTTGTATTACATTTATGTACTCTTGATTTGTATTCTGCCTAAGTCTTTTACAATCGAACTTTTTGGTGGCGGAAATATGCCTTTCTATTTCAAGAATTTCTGTGGTTCAACCTTCCATATCCCAAGGGCACGTCTTCCCTACCATTATCGCGCTATACTATATTATTTACTCTTCCTAAATATCTTCTTATATCTGCTCTTTGATATACAATGGTCCCTGCAGTTCCATGAAACACGAGGCTCCAGGGGCTAGTGTGAATCTATGGGTTCATTTGAATAATCGAGTCTTGTTTAACCATGCTGGGGTCGGTGCATTTCATTCATTCAAACCTAAAACGTGTTATCAGGAAAATACCTTCAATTAACAACTATAAGTACATAGGAAGTGACATTAAGAATTCAGAATTTTCATGCTGAAGACGAGATATTAAAAGTTGAAAAAGGGTTTATTTTCGTACATTATTAAACTTACTAGCTGTACCCGCGCGGTTTCACTCGCGTGTTTCATACGTTGGTGTTTATGAGAAAGTTTAAATTAGCCAACGGAATTAAAACATCAAAATTATCTTCATTAAAGTTTCCTGAGAAGCGGATTATTTTGACTCCCTGCCGTGCTTCCCCAAAACCAGCAATAAAAGTACCATCCTGAAACATCTGGAACTCAAATGGGAATAGTTCTCCCGCTGCCATGAGTTCACAGGTGGTTCCTTAGGTGCCATGGCAAGACATTTCAGCAACGTGTTTACGCTTCGAACCATAAACAGCTCCTGTCCGCTCCTGGGTGAAAGGTTGGAACCTTTCCCAGTTGTTAGACACGTGGCGCACAATGCTGGCTTGAAATTGAGAAGCCATGGCCACGTTACCGTTCACCAAATAGGATAAAGATGAAAATAAGGATTCACTATTTGGCAAAGAATTTGCACTCCATTAGAAGTGATAATTTGACTAACCATTTTTAATTAAACAATGCTTACGACCCTTTAATAGGTATATCTGTATATTTAAATAATATTATTTTATTCGTCAATTCTCACTATTGCACCTACCACTGTTTTTGCATCGCCCAAAGGTTGATTGGTAGAAAATGCCTATGGCATTAAGTCCGCCTCTGTACATTTCTGTGCTTAAAGTATTAAATAAATAAATAAATAATATGATTCTGCCAAAGCGTCCATTTTAGGCCCTCAGTAAGTAACGTAAAAAATATTACTTGAACGTAATTTTCTTTATAAAGAGCTACCTTTTTACAACCCTTACAACACCAGCCTAAACCAACGATACTCAATCAATCAATCAACTCAGCCTTTATCAGTCCACTGCTGGACATAGGCCTCTCCCAGGCAGCGCCACAACACCCTGTCGTCCGCCTTCCGCATCCAGTCTGTCCCAGCCACCTTTTTAAGGTCGTCGGCAACCAAAGATATTGAACAAAAAAATTTAAATACGAACGTAGGTATTCAAGGACACTTTTTCTAGTAAGAACGACTAATACTAAAAACTATTATAGTAATATCACAGTGTGAAATACCTACGCAATAAGTAATTCGCAAAGAAATAGACATAACAAAATTCAAACCAGGCAATAGGTCAGTTATAGCAAACACAATTATTATCCTCCAATTTAAAATTAGGATGCGAAACAAACCTAAACGAAGATATAGGACCCAGATATATGCCAGTAACCTTGATTGGTTAGCTTGCGTGTTCTGTACTGAGCTCACGCAATGGCTTGTACGTTCAGCCAGTAATAGGACTCGCCCATCAAGGAGCGCTGTCCCCAATTTGACGCATTACTAATTTATTATACACCAAACAAAAGGTATTAAAAAAAAACGCGTATATTAAAAGATCAATAATTAAATTATCTTTAAATTGGTGAAGATTTCAGATAAATACGCTTGGTAGATTTTGCACCATTCTCAGTTTTTGATCCGCGTTAGACATAACTTTACAAATTAATTTAACTATGTAAACATAATCTAAAATATTCACATATTAAATTATTGAAAAAATGCTCTAATTTAACACAATTATATTTTTTTCAAATCATTAACACTACTCGTTCAGACGTGATCTTCAGTATAAAATCATTAAAAGTCGGTTATCGTCGCCTTAAACCAAACGACGATGAAAAATATTTCAAAGCAAATTAGTAGTAATAACAAAATATCGCAGAACAGAAATTTCGGTATAAATAGCTTGAACGTGTATCGTTTAGGTAACCTCGGGTTTTACAGTATTCTGTGATTGATACATGACTTTGTTTTTTGAATCGATCGGCTTGCAAGCCGCGACATTGTGAAGTTTTCCCCTTGGCATTCTTGACTTTATTGCTATAACTGCAACGTTCATATTACCTGAATACCAATTAGAACCTCATTTCATTATCTTTTAGCAGACGCCTGCATACTGAAAAATACTGGCCACCTGTAAATTGTCATAAAAACTTTAGAACGTTATCACGCCTGCATATTATTGAAACATAGGTACTGGCCGCCTATAAATTGGCATAAAAACTAAAGATAAACCTCAAGGAACTTCCAAAAATTCTTAATTCAATGTAAAATATGCATTAACGCGTTGTCGTAAAATTCAATTTGGATCTTTATCGGCCTCCAAATTCTAACGTTATAATTAAACAAGAACAAACTTGACATTGTAGTTGAAATACATGTTATTTCATACATTCCTTACCAAAAATGTAAGTTTGTACGCACAATATTGAGTGATTTACTATGTTATTTTAAGACCATGACTTCTTATAGGTTTTCCTGTAAAGAACCATTTTTTGTATTTTTTTACAAAAATTTTGTCTTGTAGTTTCGGAGATAAGGGTATGACTTTTTCATCGATTTTCTTGAATAATAATGGTCTATTTTCATCGATTTTCTTAAAATAACTTTAAGTGTTTATTTGAAAATTATAAAAAAAAAATCCTTACGTTCAGCCCTTTCATTTGATGCCACATGGTACCTACCAACTGCATTTTTTTTTTAATTTTCAAATTTTCCCCCCAAAAGTGACCCCCATATTCAAAATTCATTAATTTACGTTATACGTCCGTATTGGGGTCACAGAAATTTATATGTGTACCAAGTTTCAATTTAATCGGTCCAGTAGATTCGGAGTCAATCGGCTGTGACAAACGGACAGACAGACAGACACACGAGTGATCCTTTATGGGTTCCGTTTATTCCTTTTCTAAAAAAAAAACTTAAATAAGCAGGACACATTAAATATAACTTTTGCTACCAACTGTACCTTTGAAAAACATCAATTGAAACGTATTCAATTTCTAATTTTGAATCTGATATTGTGATGTCTAAGAAGAGTCAAATAAATAAAATATATATTTAATGTAAATTATTATAATGTTGAATTGAAATGACACCATTTGAATCAGTGAAGGTTTTCGGAGAAACCATCAGAAATGAGCCTTTGAACCATTCACAGCGTTATTATTATTCATTTAATCAGCTGATTCATTGAAATGCTTATTACATTTTCTTAACATGGTGTATATTTTTTTATTAGAAATTCCTATTAAGATTTACGTATTCAGAGCGTTTTTGGAACTCGTAAAGTTTTAACTATCACTGTAGATATTATTTCTAAATATGAATGAGTTGGCAATTTTAATAATATTTAAAGCACGGAGACTTTAAATTGGGCTATATAAATGGAAGCAGGTGGTGTGGTGTCCATTTCATGGAGGATGTTACTTGTCCTGACACTCCTCCTGAACTGGCCAAACACTTCAATAGGTTTGTCAGCCAAGCATGTTAATAATGAATGTTTCCTCTAAGATCCTTCGTTGGTTTATTTAGTTAATGGTCAGTACCACTGACCACTGACCTTTTGCCATCTATCATCAGTCAGAACATGACCGCTGCTGGATAAAGGTCTTCTCCACAACGATCCCTTTTTGTGCACTAGTCTACATGCTACTGCACAAAAAGGGATCTTTGTACATTTTTTAGGATTTAAATTGAATTGCAGTGATCTATAAATCTTTAATAATTTAAAGAACAAAACCACGTATGACTGAGTACAGGGGGCCTAAAATGGATGCTTTCGCAGAATCATATTATGATCTGCGTTCAATTCATATCCCGCAATTCATCTGTTTGACAGTTGTGTATGGAGTTTCGTAAAATGGTCCACAAATTAAGAATTAATATAGTGAAGTCTAATGTTAAATAGCAGCTGTCAAACATATGAATTGCGGGCTGTATGAATTGCACGCATGATTCTGCCAAAGCGTCCATTTTAGGCTCCCTGCGCGCTCACCGCCCTCTATCGCAGAAACGGTTGAGCGCATGAAAAAATGTTTCAAAACAAATTTGTCGCAAATTTTATGCTCTATAATTTTTATTCTAAATATTTACATCATTGGAGCATTAGGAACCGAGATAATCACGAAAATCTGTTTTTTTTTTTACCTTTGACCTTGAATAACTTACGATGCAGACACGAGATTTTATGAGACTTTTGAGGAGTTGTCTCAAAAGTCTCATAAATCTAGATCTCTTTGGAACGCCAAAATGAAGGTATATACGAAAATTCAGCTTATTATCTCTCATTCCGAGCTTGACCCCTTTTTTATGCCAGTGACTGGACTACATCTGCTGGTCAGGGGTTGTCTAACAAAAGTACCTGACACAAGTCGGTACTTTGCTGTCAACACTGAGGTCGAGATTGATGAATGTTACTTCGCACGTGTTTTGATTTAGCTTTATTTCTGTCAGCGTCGCACAACTATCAAATTGTAAGTGCAAGAGAGAAGGGAGCATATCTAAGTCAAAGCACGTGTGATGACGGTTCGCATCGCATGAATATTAGTGTCGCGGCTGTGTCCGTGTAGATAGGACGTGTCTATTGTATGTGGGTCACTTTATGTCGCCAAAATAACAGGTATATAATAAATATCCTTTTTTTTCTCGTGATACTCAAACTTTTGACGGCTTTCCAAAACTCAACGAGCTTTCGACGTTTTATTAGTACCAACATCGCTGCTTTTAAAGAATACTGTATTATTTCAAAATACTACAATTTCGAATTAGTTAGACCATGCGACGAATACTAATCCATATTATATACTCAGTAAAGATCATATTGGTATAAATATTATGTTATTTAAATTGTAAATTTAATTCCAGCAAACATTTATTTACTAAATAATTAATATTACATACGTGCTTAAGTCACAACAACACCTCAAAAAACTTAATCATATAACCCGCCCTTAACTGTTCCCGGCGCAAAGATGCCCATAACGTTTGCCGCATTGAAACGTTGGATGGCAATGCCTAACCTTTGCACCAAGAACGAGCCGGCGCGGGAGTCACCCGTTTTTAATCGGAGCTTGTGCCCTATCTCCCTAATGAGCTTCCTGACCTCAGTGCCCCAACTACCCATAGTCTCAACGACAATGGGCACAAAATGGCAGTGTTCCACTAACGGTGCGTATTTCACCCACTTCCTCTCTGCGGCGTCTTCCGCTGTTGCTGACGGTGAGAGGACGGTGCGACCAAGGTGGCTGGCGGCAACAGTGCTGATGCAAGTTGCGTCCCATATCATGCATTTAGTTGGTTTGCCTTAATAAATGAATAAATTCGCAGTCTCGGTGGCTAATTTAAATTGACCCAGTATATAACAACGCATTGTCACCAAATGACGAGATTTTGTCGTCGAATTGTCGATGTCGAATGCTAGAGTAACATCGCATAACGCTCAATTTTCTTGAAACGCACGTAAACCGTCCGGTTCCGCACAATATTGTTTTAACAAAACCACACCATTCATCTCTCCATTAGTATACAAACAATAAATCAATACCCCAAGCAATGCATCAACTGACGCTGTAATACGGCCTATACGAGTATCAGTCATTATGTTTGGCTCGAGATTGGAAGCTTGCCCGATGAAATCCACTGTGATTTGGTGCCAAACACTGTTTCATACGATCGTAAGATTTATTTGATGAACGGTGGATTATTTTAATGTGTGAGGTTGTGTCTATTTCTTGAATCTGCTGTTTGGATTTTAGAATTGCTCAAACAACGTATCAAATATACGTATAAAGCTTTAAAAATCATGTCTTCTAGGAGAACAGTACGGCTCCCACTAACTAGATTAAGAAACTTTATGCTTGTGCTTTTTAGATTACCTTGCCATGTAGTAATTAATCTAGTCCTAGTTGAACAACAAATCTTTGTTATTATAATATATTATTGTTATTTCCTTCTAGCAGTGTCCGTTATACATTTAATTTCATAGTAATTAGTATAACGTGTTCTAAATTAATTAATATATATAACGACAGCAAACGTGCAAAGGATAGGTTTCGACACTCGTTTGAAGCTTTTTCATAGGGTTCGCATTCCATGTGGTGCTGGACTTAAAGAATAGCACCATCCTATTTCTTCCCGTGGGTGTCGTAAAAGGCGACTAAGGGACTTACTAGAGAATGGGCAGCAGCCTTCTCCATGCATTTCAACACCAAACTGCGATCGCCAACCCGCCTGCCAAGCATGGAGATTATGGCAATCCCCCCCTCCTTTTGGGGGAGGCCTATGTCCAGCAGTGGACGTCTTTCGGCTGAAATGATGACGACGATGATGCATCTCGCAGGTCGACCTCTGAGGTTGTCAGTTTCTTAACCGAAGTAAGAGCTCGAGACACGACCAGTGATCGAGCCTTATGATGCTGTGAATATACGAATTCTATGGATACATCGAAATTGTGAATTACAGTTTAACTCTACCCTCTCTTTGAAATCTTTTTACAAGGCTTGTGATCAAAAACCTCGGCGCCAAAAAAAAAACCAAAAACCAAATCTTTTATGTTGAGCAGTGCTTGATCGTAGTCGACCATTACTGGGTCACTATTCGTACCAGCATAACTATTCATTCACATCCATTCCATACGCTTCCGTGCTGGATCGAACATCAATCAAAGGCTATTCACAAATCCAAAACCCTAAATTTTTGGCAGTTTGAATCGAATAGACGACCGCCATTCTTCTGACAGTTATTTGCTGTTCCCCCGACAACAAATAGCTGTCAGAAGAATGGCGGTCGACTATTCAAGATTATTTCAAGGCAGTAAATGAAAATGTGTCATTTGCGATACAACAAACTGTCGGATGGTTGTGAATGGCTATGCTGGTGTGTATGGATATCCATCACCATAAACCAGATTATGGAGCTGCGGTCTGATATAAACTCATCCATTTTCAATATCAAATATTTATGTAATGAATATTATCTGCTTACAAGCGGATCTTTCACGAGATATTGTTACTAACGTCAGTTCTATTCAAAAGGTCTGCTTTGTTCTATGGTATTATTTTATATAGAGCTTCTATGAAAATATGGAGAATTTTGGTTATGGAAATTTTAACAATAAGGTAACAGACATGTCGGAAATAATGCGTAAACAACAGTGAAAAGGATGTAAAGTTCCTCATCCCCATAGAAAAGGGAGGATCACCCGACTAGGCATGGGTAATATCATTTTTACACGATATCAAATTGTATCTATGTATCGGTTCAGAATATCGGATATCGTATCTATTTAATTTAATACCTTTAATAATATATTGGATGAATCTGTGTGGACCTCTGAAACGAAAGTGGTACTGTTATATTTAGGTTTCAGTTTTATTCGATTCATGCACATCATTGTATTTTATTTGTATAATACTTGAAATCAGTATTGTTTGGTAGTGTTGATAATATGGCTCTCTGAACTGAAAATAGTATAGTCGTAGATTTATATTTTTTTATCAATTATTTTGAGAAATTGGGTCACCTGCAGCTAACGCGACCCGTAACTAATTAAAGAACAAGAAAATTCCCAAAACAGCAATGTGCAATCACGATCAAGGTCAAGGGTCACGTAAAATAAATTCAAAACTATACTTTATTGAGAATGCCTAAGGATATAAAATCCTTTGATGTTTATTGATGGTTTCCTGTTACACGTTTGATCTTGAATAATGTTTTTATTTTTAATTAAAAAAAAAATCTGGGTGCCTTTATCGATACTGAACCTACCCCTAAGCTATGGCACGCAATTTCTTTAACATCCTGTATATGCTAGTCGCGCGTCGAACTTTGCTCGCGCGATGGAGGAATTTGCGTGACGTCAGTGTGATGCGTATTTCACATGTGGCGTTTAAGATGCCGCCACAAATCATTTGGTGTAAGCCCACCTTAAGTCTGTGGACGCTCTAAGCGCCCCCTACCGGTATTTCCACTCACAATCGCGTAATAAATCCTATTAGCTAATCGCCTTTCACTAATTCGTTCCCTTGTGACCGGGTCAGCAAATAATTTTATCTTTCTCACGACTTTCGATTCTTCGTCTCACCTAACCCCCTAACCTAAGATACATAGATATCTGAAGACTAGCATGGTCATCCATTTTCCCAATCTGTCATTAAAAATCGTAAGTGGTACGCAGTAATACTTAATTTTTTTTTAATCAAGATTATTTTAAATTACAATAAATGTTAACGAAATTGCGTGAAATGTTGAAAATCAGTGTTTCGAATGATTTGTGGAAATTTCAAACCAAATTGCTGGCACAAACAAGCAACTTTTTCAGATATGATATTTAATGTCACCGGTTTGGAACATGGTGTAAAGTTCACTAATCCTCTATAGAAAAGGGAGGATCCTCCGACCAGACGGGTGTTGTGTCTGGTGGGCTACTGCCTAACGATTGATGTCGGGACGTTGTGTATATGCTAGTCGCGCGGTAAACTATGCTTGCGCGATGCAGGATTTTGCGTGACGTCAGTGTGACGCGTAGTTCGCATGTGGCGATGTTGATGCCGCTACAAATGTTTATATCATTATTTATTTAACAGTTTATGTACACACATATATACAGAAAGAAAAAAAAAAAAAGGAACAGAAAAATACGTACAAAGGTGATGCATTAGCATGTGTGTGTGGCGCATTATGTTTTGGACAAGCGTCAAGATTGGAACAAAAATGGCTTTATCATTTAAGTTTATTGAAAGTCGGTCTGTAGGAAATTAGGATACTCATGGTTCATATAGTTCATCGCGAAATAAAAATCTGTTGCTCCATACATTTTGTCGATATAAGTGATCACAAATGTAGGGAACAGCTGATTTTTTTTCGTTTTTTCAGGGTTGGTCCCATAGAAAAAAGTGTTCAAAATGATCAGTACAATGACCCCTTTTCGGGTTTAGTATAAACAAAAACTAATGTTGTATAATGCATATCGAGTCCCCTCTGTGCCTCGGAAAGCACGTAAAGTCATTGGTCCCGGCTGTCCTTAGTTGATCTATGACAGTAGTTACGGGTAATCAGAAGCCCAAAAGTCTGATAACCAGCCTTACCAAGGGGTATCGTCATCATTATCATCATCATTTCAGCCAAAAGACATTCACTGCTGGACATAGGCCTCCCCTAAAAGTAGACGGGGTTGCGATAATCGCCACGCTTGACAGGCGGGTTGGCGATCGCAGTATGGTGTTAAAATGCATAGAGAACGCTGCTGCCCATTCTCTAGTAAGTCCCTTAGTCGCCTTTTATGGAACCCACGAGAAGAAATAGGATAGGGGTATCGTATTACCCAGTAACTGGGTTGTGGAGGTCAGATGGCAGTCGCTATATATTAAATACTGGTAATCAAGTGCATCTAGTGAGACTAGAAGCTGACCCCAACATAGTTGGGAAAAGGCTAGATAGATGATGATGTATTCAAAGAATTGTCAACGTACAAGTCACTAAAATGATGATTACATTTATTAAGATGGTAGGCATGATTCGCCGCGGGAGACGCCCCGGGCGTTGGGAGTCACAGGCTGATTCCCGGCCACCGTAGGCGCGGGCTTGCGGACGGTGAGCGATGGGTAGCTCGCCGTCCGATAAGGACCAGGCCCAGGTCGACGGCACGTTGTGTTCCACTCGCGCCCCAAAGAAATATCACCACCAACTGACGGGGCCCGATAGGGCCAATGCCTGCCAGCGTTGCGAGTTTTCCCGTAATATCGTGGCCCTGGCACACAGGCATCTGAAGGAACACGGGTGGGTTTTAGTCAGTAAAAGTCCGACACGCCCTCCTGCTCCGCCCAGAGCGGAAGAAGTTAATTGACAATTTACCAACCAAAAAAAAAAAAACATGTAACTAATGGTGAATATTTTGAAACAGTGATAATCCAGTTTTATTTTCACAAATGAACAAGGTAACGTTGATTCTAAGAAACAGCCTACTCAGATATTTATGTACAGTTTCAGCGAAAAATAAATTATGTTAGTTAGACCTCTTTAGACAAAGCTGAGCCAATTATTTTTCTTGTCGCGTAAACAATTTTGGAGTTTGTTGGTTGTTTGACTTGAATTTGGAACGAAGCCGTCTTCGACTTTGGTTAGAGATTGTTTTCTTTTTTTATATCAGCGCATGATATGCTAACTCAGTTTTAAACCTTTTTTAAACGCAATGAAATTAATAGTACGTTAGAAGCAAACATTTTTTTTTTAAAGTTAACTAAAGGTTTTATTTTTGCATTGCGTTCAACATCATCATCTGTCTAGCTTTTTAACGACGATGTTGGGGTCGGCTTCCACAACCTAGTTACTGGGTAATACGATACCCCTTGCTGATAAGACTGGTTGTCAGACTTTTTTACGTCTTAGGTAGGTATTAATTAAGCTATTAAGATTAAGAAAGTATACTCGCCGGCACGTAACTTGGCAAGGTTTTGGCGTAGTGGATGTAAGTTCACGCATGTACAATTAGTGCAACGAAGAAATTATCACTTTTATTGCTTGTCATTATTCTATGGTTATTGCCAGAATTTATTTTTAAACGTGTCTGTTTAGAAGAGAGTTAAATAAAGGAGAGAAACATCAAAGGATTATTGCCAAGTGACGTGCCTATAACTGCTATTTCGTCAATTATTAATAAAACATTCACGAAGATTGAGCAGAGTGCAGTGGAGCAAGAACAGTGGTGGCCCAGTGGTAACGGCCCCGACTTACGAGTATGTAGGACATGGGTTTGAACCGAGGCAGGCGTTATACTTTGTGTAAATAATTTCATCACCACTGCTCTCAGTATGAAGGAAAACATTGTGAGTGAGGAAACCAGCTTGACTTAAAACCAAAAATTCGAAGACATATTGTGACATCTACTAATCTGCACTGGGCACGCATCGTAGATTACGGCCCACTCCTTCTTGAAGAGAGAGGAGGCCTGTGTCCCAGCATTGGGATCATTATAGGCTGATTATGATAATCACGAAGATTTGAACCAGAATTGCCATTGATGTATTAAACAGGAAGATATGGTACGCGCTCCTCGACGTGGACCGCATAAATTAGGGGAAAGGACACAATCGACTTACATTACTCTCGGTTTGCGGGGAATACCCGAATCCTAATTTGTTCCCGAGTTGTTAAGTATACGTAACAGTGACAATTATTGCTATCTCGTTCCCGCTATAGCCCGCGTAATGTGTCTCTCTATTTCGGTTGTCGAGCACATGACGCACGACATTGGGTCCATTTAATATTTACGTGATATTAGAGAGTGGCATTTTTTTTTTGAGTGGTAAATTATCATATAACTTCTCCCGCTCTGGGCGGAGCGGGAGGGAGTGTCAGACTTTACTGACTAAAACCCACCGTGTTCCTTCAAATGCCTGTGTGCCAGGGCCACGATATCCCTTTCGGACAGACTCGTAACCCTGGCAGGATTAGAAAGTGGCCTATCTTCCTATTTAGTACATCAATGAGAATTGCCGATCTTAGCGGTGAAGGCAGCCGGTAGAAGATACTCGCAGTAAATATTCAAACCGTGATTTAATCATGAGAAGTAAAGTCTATCAGATAAGGACGGACCATTAATCTATTTAAGGTTCAGTGCACACAGTCACCCTTTACAGCTATCCTTAAAAAATCTGTTTTCTCTCGAGATACGAAGATCCGATTTCCATCTCATTAATTATAGTAGGCGATTCCCTCTTTCCTCGGTTTGCGTGGGAATTATATTAATTATGTAGAAGGATGCTGAAATCCTTCCTAGGGCGGTTTAAGACCAATTACTATTGAACCGAAGGGCCTTGAAAACTAATTAGATATGCTTCAAATACAAGTATTCGATATAATGTTTGGTTCTTGTATGAGGTAATTGAAACTTATATAGAAACACTGTCCCTTCCTTGTTGCTATTCCACCAATTCGCACTAAGCGTTTCCAAATGTCTTTTATAATGCGCACAGCAAAAGAGTGGAACTCTCTACCTGCGTCTGTGTTTCCAAACGCATACAACCCTAATCTCTTCAAAGTTGAGTGAACAGGCTTCTTCTGGGTAATCTCACTCCATCGTCGACTTTGTCTTTGTCACCTCTGCCCTAGACCAAGGTCAATTGCAAACCTATCCTACATAAAAAAAAGTGTATTGGAATAAAAATGAATCTTATGTAGCTTCAGTGAATACTGTTACGTAGTATTAGCGAAGAATGAAACGTAGCCTACGCGTAAAGTGGGTAGCGCAGCATAAGCGAAGGCTGTGTTGGCGTAGCGGATGTGTTGAATCTATCCGTAGCGTAAGCTTTGTAGCGTAACCTCTAAAGGCGTGTACGCACGAACGAACAAGAACATGGTGAACACGAATATCGAACACTTTGTGTATTTATAAATAGCAACATTTTTCCAAAAACAAAAGATATCCATAACTTACACACGCCACAAAAATAGATTACAATGATCTCAGATCAAAAAGCTTTACCATAGCCCATATTACATGGCAGTAAAAAAATTCAACAAATTACCGGAATAAATAAAAGAAGAAACCAAATTCAATATATTTAACAGAAAATTAAAAGAATATCTAACACAAAAATGCTTTTACTCAGTCGCAGAATACTTAGAACAAATTATTTAATAGAATATGATAGCTAGATAATTAATTACATATTATAATATAGTCATAAAAAAGCACACATACATACTCCTGTTAATATTATGTTAAAATTATTATTATTATTATGTTGCCGTGCCCTAACCGGGTTTCATGTTGGAACTTACTTAAATTGTAACAACTAAAGTACACATGAATGCAATAAAAAATTTAAATTTTTATGTGCGTTCCACTACCGAACATCAAACACTATGTTCGTCAAAAATGTTCGTGGCGATCCAATTTAGTTTTTCTCTGTGGACGGTATTTGGAGAAATTTGATTCAACATTGTTCCTACCAAACTCGAGGAGTGAGTGGCAGCGCGGGCGCATCTGTTCTCAACCACCTATTCATCAGTGTGCCACTTCCAACGGTGAATCCATAGCTATTAAAGTAAGCTGGTTGAGCGTGAACACAAGTCGAACTGTGTTCATCAATAAATCGTTTGTCTAGAGTTTAAAATTGATAAAATAATTGTAATGTTAATTAGATTTAATTTGGGGTGACAGCCTGGTGCTCCGGCACACAGGGTCCTAGTATGGAAGCCAGTCTCTCACAAACGATCATAATTTTATGCATTTTTGACGAATTGTTTTCAGAACGCTATAATTTTTGTCTCTATGTTTATAATTATGTGAAACTTTGTGAAGAGAGAAATTAATATTATACTTATACTAAAGCTGCTAAGGACCAGTTTTTGTTGAAATAGTCCAGCTCATCCCAGCTTGTCCGTCCAGCCATCCATTACCGAATCACTTTACCGGCCCTCTAACTGTTTTAGCACCCACACTAGCGTAGGCTTCGGTCATATACAACATTAGTTTTTGTTTATACTAAACCTCTTAAGGGGTCATTGTATTTATCATTATGAACAACTTTTACTATGGGACCAGAGTTGAAATCGCGAAAAAAATATCAGCTGTTCCCTACATTTTGACGAGTTCAGCGAACTTAAATGTAGGGAATGGCTGATTTTTTTTTCGCGATTTCAAGGTTGGTCCCATAGTAAAAGTTGTTCATAATGATGAGTACGATGACCCCTTAAGAGGTTTGTATAAACAAAAACTAATGTTGTATGTCTGTCATGTATATGGCACGATAGAGAGATGGTAGTAGAAATCGGATTAAAGCCCTGTAGGCCTAGCACGAACGCACGGAGTAAAAGTAACGTAAATTATAAAGATTTCAAAAATGAAAATACTCGTTTCACTCTTAATATTTACTTAGTTTTAAGACTTTATTCATATATATAGGAACTTCCCCAACTTCAACACCTTCTGTTCAAAGCTTGTGGAAAACCTTAGCTAAATTCAAAAATTCTACCCCCGTTTTAAAGAGAGTTCCCCGGGGCGCGAGACGGTCTGTGGCACTGAGTTTGGCAGGATACCTCCGTCTTGCGACCCAGGAGAACTCACAAAGTGCCTGGGAGCAATTACTCACTTTCCCTTATAGGATTCTGCATGTCCCAAAAAATTCGGCGACCAAAAAAACCTTAACGAACCAAATTAAAGATAATTGCAACAATTCGACCCTAATTTTAGATTCAAAATTACCTGCATTTAACAACCTGTCACAAAAAGGCTTATGTTCACATGTGGAATCGAAACTAAGTGAAGGGGACATCAGGGGAGCAGCCAGGATACTGTTCAGCAGCGATGTGGTGGCGCCTTACTCTCCAGAAACACTAACAGCTCTAGAGAGTAAACACCCAGCGCCTGCGGATGGTCTCACCTTTCCCGACCCCCCCGACCCTCCAGACCTAAATTCATCCTTCCTAAACGTTTCGGCCCCCCAGTTGTTTGCAGCTGTAAGCTCCTTCCGAAGTGGTTCCGCCGGCGGCCTCGACGGCCTGACTCCACAACATCTAAAGGATCTATTGAGTTCAGGCGCCGGGGAAGCTGGTGAGTCGCTTTTGAAGGAGCTTGCGGCCCTCATGAACCTCATGCTCACCGGCGGTGTGAACGAGGCCGTCGTCGATGTCTTGTACGGGGCCAACTTATGTGCCCTGCGCAAGAAAGATGGCGGCATTCGTCCCATCGCCGTTGGATGCACCTACAGGCGGACGGCAGCCAAAATATGCTGTAAGCTGTATAGCGAATCCCTTACAGCTAAGTTTCAGCCCCTGCAGCTTGGTTTTGGCTCGAAAGGGGGCTGTGAGGCTGCCGTACATGCCCTTTCCACCTTTTTAAACTCAAACAAAGGTGAGGTTATCCTCAAGGTTGACGTGAAAAATGCTTTCAACTCTGTAAACAGGGACACTTTGTTGGCTGAAGTCAAAAAGGAATTACCCGAAATTTATGGTTTTATGTGGCAATGTTATAGGTACCCTTCTAAATTATTATATAAGGACAATGTTTTAGAATCAGCAGTTGGATGCCAACAAGGTGACCCTCTCGGGCCAGTCATTTTCAGCTTGGCTATTCATCCAATTATCCAGAAACTAAATTCAAAATTTAACGTGTGGTATTTAGATGATGGAACGCTAGGAGGTCATGTAGACACCGTTTTGAAAGACCTACAACTCCTCAAAAAACATTTTTAAAATATTGGCCTGGAACTTAACCCCTCAAAATGTGAAATTTACCTTTCTGACATTACCGACAGACAATTGACCCTAGATAAATTTAATGCAATAGCCCCACAAATCAAAATTTTAGAAAAAAGCTCACTGCACCTCCTAGGTTCCCCAATTTTAGAAGACAGCTTTTCTCCTTTCATCAGCGAAAAAATCAAAAACTTCAACGAAATTTCGGACAGACTATCCAAAATTAATTTACATTCGGCATTCACCCTGATTAGATACTGTTGTTTTGGCCCAAATTTTATATATTTGCTACGTTCTTCCCCTTTATGGAAGCAACCACATCTCTTGGACAAAATTGACCAAATTATTCGCAGCACACTTACATCCATTTTAAATGTGGCCTTGGATGACCGAGCGTGGCTTCAAGCCACACTACCCATTCGTTTTGGTGGCCTCGGCATCCGCAAAATTACCAGTATTAGCTTACCGGCGTTCCTGTCCTCTGTCCACAGCACTGAAAAGTTGACCCGGAAAATTTTAGCCCCCTCCCTGGTTGACTCTGAAGTGCCGTGCTTGACCGATGCGGTGAACGTCTGGAAAGCGGCTTGCCCGGATACAGATCGGCCCGCAAACCCATCTTCCCAGAGACAGTGGGATGAGCCGCTCTGCAGGTTGGTACGGAATAATCTCATCAATACGTCTACCAATACTGCTGAGCGTGCCCGCCTGCTGGCTGTGGGTGAGTGGGAGTCGGGCCTCTGGCTTCAAGCACTACCGTCTCCCAACACAGGCACTATGTTGGGTGACACCACCTTCCGGCTCGCTACTTGTCTGCGTCTGGGCGCTCCTTGCGGGGCTCCGCATCGCTGCCAGTGCGGAGAAGCTGTCGACTGCCTTGGACATCATGGCCTATCTTGCAGTAAGAGCGCAGGCCGGATAGCACGGCACGCCAGCATTAATGACATCATCCGTCGTGCTCTTGTCACCGTCGGGGTGCCAGCTGTTTTAGAACCCAATGGCTTAGCACGCGACGATGGGAAGAGACCAGACGGAATGACCATAATGCCTTGGAAGTTAGGTCGGCCTTTGGTGTGGGATGCAACATGTGTCGACACCCTTGCGCCATCCCATCTTCCTAGCACGGCAAGCTGTGCTGGGGCGGCTGCTGCAGGTGCAGAAAACCTCAAACGGCGAAAATATTCCAATCTTATTGGGAGCTATATGTTCGAGCCGTTTGGGGTTGAAACACTAGGGCCATGGGGTCCGAGTGCCCACTTGGTTTTTCAAGATATCGCCAAGCGGTTGGTCGACTCTTCACGTGACCAGAGGGCTGGTCTATTTTTCGGACAAAGAATCAGCATCGCCATACAACGTGGCAATGCTGCCAGCCTTCTGGGCACCTTTCCTGTTGACAGCGATGCGGACGAATTTTTTGATGCCCTATGATTCTATCCCCCACCTTTTTTTTTTTTTTTTTACATGTACATATAGTATTATGTTAAGTCTGTTAGCGTTTATCTTATATATTATTATTTTAAGTCGGTTAGTTTTTATATAATGTAAATATTTTATTACTGAGTTATTGAATAAATTATTTATATATAGGATAGTTCTATAGGATAGTAGTATTTTAGATTCAAAAATATTTATATAATATGAGGCTCTACGTTAAATATTTTAAAAACCTACGTTAAAAATCATTCATCATTTATCATTTACAACGTTAAGTTTATTCTTGGGATAAATTCATCCCAACTACGAAACCTTTCATTGTGTGTGGTCCGACACGCACTTGGCCGGTTTTTACCCGACTGCGGCGAACCCAAAAAAGGAGGGTTATGTGTTTTATCTGTATGTATGTTTGTATTTATGTATGTCTGTCCCAATGTTCCCTCGTAACTACTAAACGGCTGAACCGATTTTGATGAATGATAGATTCGTCTTAAATTGCGCGAGTGTCATAGGGTGGGTATATTAAAATTAAAAAATCTAAATGGCGGATTTTTGACGCCAAAAGGTGTGTTTTCGAAAACAATATATCTCCCAAGCCTATCGAGTGGGGTATCAAAATGAAGGGTTTTAAAGGTGATTACAAAATGATATACTTATTATTATGTTTAAAAGTAATTTAAATGAGAAATGATAAAAAAACTATTCCGAACTTTTGGAGTGAGTGAGTAAGAGGTCATTATCATCCGATTATAAGTGAGTATATAACCTAATTTACCGTCTTATAATCCTAACTAAAAAGTATAAATTAAAAAAATAATAAAAAAAACAAATTTTAAAGCGTTCGTAACATCTTAGATGCCTCCGACTTCATTTATTAATTTTTGGTACATAAAGGATACTCGTTTTCATTTCATCTTGTATCCATCTTTTCAGTTCATGTTTTGCAGTCGGGTTTTTTGTTTTTTTTAATTAACTTATTATACTTTTAAAAGATACGAAGACATTTCTAAAAGATACGAAGTTATTAGAAGGCATTTTAATAACAACCTAGGTAGTTGTCAAACAAATTACAAAAAAATACGCAAACAAATAAAAAACGAGTGTGCTTTAGACCACACGACTGAAGTAAAACTTACAAATAGTAATACTAATTATTACTTACTTACAACAATAGGCCAGCATTGTGTCTTCGATATCCGAAACGCAACTGGATATGAGAGAAAAAGAGAAAGAAAATGTGTGCTCGCACCTCTCTCTCTTGCCCCTACAGTAATAAACGAAACGTAACTCTCTCTCTTTCTATCTTCACTAACTTACATCGCCCTCTCAACTTCCGTTCGCTCATTTCCGTAACGCTCTCGTCACGCAGTCACCAGCTTACTCCCCAAGTCAAGCGTGAGTAAAGAAGCTTTACTTTAAAAAAGCAGAAGACAGAAACAGCAAATCTCACGAAATAAATTAATATTCCGAGAAATCTCAACCCATTTCGATAAAGAACGAAATAAAACATATCAATCAAAAGTTGTAACGAGTTCAATCAAGCATATCTATAGGAGGGAAACTCACACCTGGCGTCTTTATTGACTACCTATCGATGTTCAATATGGAGTTGTGGAGTTATAAGGAACTACCTTTTTTCGGGAAAAAAAGTAGCTACTTATAACTCCACAACTTTACTCTTAAGCCACTTATAAACTACTTAGATACGGTTCGTAGGCATCTAAGTAGTTTATAAGTAAACTTACGGTTTCCTAGAAAACCAGTGGCCGCCACATAGTGTCCGCAATTTACCCTCAAATAAAATCACTAAAACGTTAGTTACGAAAATAAGTTGGTGTTTTCCTGGAGAGCCTTTTTAACATAGGATAAGTTATGATAAGATAATCATTTATTTGCACAAAAAAATAAAAGTATTGGTAGTTTAGTGTTCTTCTTGAGGTATGCGGGAGATAAGTAAAAGTTTTTACACTGACACAGTAACGTTTATCGTTTATTGGAAGAACGAGCGATAGGTACACAGTTCACAGCACAGAAGAATGAAGAATAGCAAAAGATAGATAGGAGTAGACAGATAGAAAGCTCAGTACAATACTGCAAAAGCGCGTCCTGTTGTGCGACGATCGAACTGGAGCAGTCTGATTAAAAATGGACGGCATGTGTCAACCAGACTGATTCAGTCTGATGGTGACATACGTCACGTCATGACTGACTCTCATGGAGAGACGTCTGGGATTTTGTGATTTTAAGCATGAAATTGGTAGAATATTAGACAACGATGTTATAGAACCACTAACCACGACTCTGGAGCGCAATAAAAAAAAGAAATTAGGAACTCTTTGACGTCAGTTTGGCAGTTTTTGGCAGTTCGGTTTGGCAAGAGTTGGTTATCGTTGTGTATGCTTTGTTTTTGGTGGATTGCGTGCAAATTGGATTTATATCATAGATGGGTAAGTAATGAACAGATTTTAAGGCCAAAAATAAGTAGTTACGAAGGAGTTTGCACAAAAATAGGTTCAGAACTAGCAAAATCGGAATTTGCCGTGATGACTAATAACTATTTTATTGCTAACAAACTGTCGTTGCTTTATAGATAAGTTAGTTTATTACTATTGTTAGCATGTATTTAAACATATACCGTAATTAATAAACGTAACATTAGACAGTTACAACGAATACAAACTTAAGGTTTGCGGGTCATTTTTTTAAAACACAACGGCCTTATAAATAATGTTCTGGCAGCTGTGTTTTTTTTATGATATGTGTAGGGTAGGCTATTGTAATAATAATAATGGTTATTTATTATTTTAGAACGACCTTTAGACAAAAAAAAACGCTTAGGCTGACTTTTGCCGATTTATTGCTTTCTTTACAAGGCACGACAGGACTAATCTCTAAATAATATGTTAGCCTATTTCATAAAGATCCTAACAACACATCATTTAGCCAGATCCCATAAGTATCTTTCGAGATATCGGCGATGATCTCAGACGCGGCAAAAACCGCGGCGCGACTTAAAACGCGATTGGCGCAAATCATATGAAGTTTTTTGACGCGCCAAAACGTACGTCACACAAGAGGAATAGCAGACCGAATGACACAGTGGTAACTTGGATAGCGATAAGCAGACTGGCGGGCCGCCGGTATGCACCGGCGCGCGGGCGTGGCTCCGGAATGTTAGCCCTCACCTCTCAGTGCTCTGAGTGGAATACCTCTACACAAAGAATACCTATGTTTTTCAGAAAAAATCTTCACAGTTTCCAGGTGTAAGTATTCATTGTTGGTAAGCCCGTAAATCACTTCCATTATATTTAATTCTTTTCAGAAGTGTATGCAGGGCGTAGTTTCAAAGGTTCACTCATAAAGTTTTCTCATTTATGAGGCTTTTAAAGCTTGTAAAACAGTTATTTTATTGGCACATATTAACTTGAGCGGAGGGATACTAGCCCATTTTGTTTTTATATTCGAACTAGCTGCTGCCCGCGGATACGCCCACGTGGCTTTTTCTAAAATAAAAGTAACCCTAGCCTTATAACATCAGGTATTTGCCAGTGAAAGTCCCATCAAAATCAGTCTGCCAGAACCGCCGTAGTGTGTAGGTGAAGTGTGAGGAGAGGTAGAATGATGGAGTGAGTGTGAGTGAGTAGGTTGTTTGTTACAGTCCTGAAATTACTTAAATATTATTACGAGGGAACAATGCGTAGCCGCTCCGTGTCATCCATTTCACGTGTGCGCAGTTTTGCCAGCTAACTTGTAAACTTCTAGGTGCGCAAAGTAACGTCATCACGTCATTGATGTTTTTAATAATATAACGATGAATCACTCATGTTGGCTCTTCCTAAAAATAAAAGCCTCTTGATAAAAGCACCTTATATTTAAACTAACCTGTAGCATGCAGCTTCCTCAACGGGTCCACGATCGCGAAGTACCGATCAGCTGACAGCGCCGTCAGTGTGAACACTGACACTCCAATACTGACATCCTTCGCGGCTTCAGACACCCGACACACCGTGATGCCCCATGGCCAGGATTCCACCGTGTACACAATGGACGTGAATGGGACGCAAGTGATGATCACCAGGAGGTCAGCAAGCGCGAGGGAGAGGATGTACCTGAAAGAGATGTTAAAGGTACAGTCACGCGCTTAAATACTTTACACTTAAGTAAAATTTAAAAGCGTTATTTTCGTGAAATAACGAGTTCATTGCATCTTTGAGAAGATACATAGGTATTTCATAATAGTCTTCATTATCATCAATCTCTACTCCCGCCTCTCCTGCCTTTACTTCAATATAATTGAGGTCCGCACAACAAATATTTTTCTTCCAAACTTCTGTATTCATCATTATTTTAGCCTAAAGACGCCCACTGCTAGACTTAGGCCTCCCCCAAACACCGCCACTTCGACCGGTTCTGTGCTTCCCGCATCCAACGGATTCCTGCAGCCCTCAAAAGATCATCGGTTCACTTTGTTGGAGGCCTTCCAACGCTAAATCTTCCGGTGCTTCTCTATTGCCCGGTCATTCATAATTATGTAGGTGTGGCTTTGAATATGCTGTGTTCGTACAACCATACTGTCAATACTTTAGGAGAACATAGCTTTTGAATCTTGCGTTAGTGTAAGGATATGACTGTACTATATATAGTTTTTGTTTCATAGCCAATTTACAGTTATTGATTGGTTGTTAAACTTCATATCAGGGGTCGATTCCTACACGGAACAAATATTTGTATGGTTAAAGATATTTGTTTTGAGTCTGGCTATTTGTGCACGATATAAGGCAAGCTTTTGAATCTTGCGTTAGTGTAAGGACATGACTGTACTATGTATAGTTTTTGTTTCATAGCAAATTAAAGTTATTGATTGGTTGTTAAACTTCATATCAGGGGTCGATTCCTACACGGAACATATATTTGTATGGTTAAAGATATTTGTTTTGGGTCTGGCTGTTTATGTAGACCAGTTTCTACTTTGTTAAGTTTCTGGTACTTTTGACGGGCCTGCGCTGTCCTCTCATACCTATTAACACTGTAATTTGAAAACATTGTAAAAGCCAATTTTATTTTTTTAAAGAGTGACCGTGGAGTTTCTTGCCGGCTCTTCTCCATAGGAAACGACCAATTGGAACCGTGCACCTAGCTTCTGACGTTTCATAAGTGCCCATGTAGGCTTATGTGAAATAAAAATATTTTTGATTTTGATTGATTGATTTTGTGCACGATATAGGGCATTGTAAAGGTATAATATTTCAGGGCGATAGTTTGGGTAAACTTTGGTTCTGCCTAGCCTTAAATCTTCTAAGCACACTGCTAGAGGATTCAGGTCCAGACTATCGATTGGCTATCAATTCTAAGATTGGGAGAAACTCCCAAAAATAATTGTTTTTAAACAATCTTATGCCACGTGTGTGTTGATAGTATTTACGGTCCACTCTGCAGAAGACCGCATAGCTTGGAGACGCGTGGTATGTGGTTGCGATCCTCAGCATTTAGGGAACGACGAAGATGAAGATGCTATGTGATATGCCATGAAGGTATTCTAAAGCTCAGCAGTTTACACTCAGATTAATACATATGTATACCTCTTTCAATTTGTGCAACCTTTTCCGGATCACTTTTAGTTTTCAAAATGTGGTCTGGGCTTTTATTCCTAGTAATTTGTACGAGTTAGTTTGACAAAAATAGTAATACTGAATTATAGCAAAACTAAGTACGGTACGAGTGTCCGTGGAGTTTTTTGTCCATTCTTCTCCATAGGAACCTACAGACTACGCTTTGAAATGGGCAACTAGTTTCATTTTTCTTACTGACCAACCCCTTGACAATTCAAAACAGCCTGTAATTGGTTTAATTTGAAATAAATGCTTTGAGTTTGAGTAGGCTGCACGTCAGTCGTAAGAAAACCGGTATAAGCTATCAACTACTTGTCGCTGCCGCTGGTTGGCTGGCGCTGGCGGGTAACCAGCGCTGGGGCTCTATCTCGCATAGGGTCACAGAATTATGCTGAGCGATGGCCGTTTTGTGTGGATGTGACGCATATCATCCCCCAACTTGTTCTTCCGAGTTTATTGTGTTCTTTCTTTGTGTTTTATTTACCGCAAATAAAAGTGTTTTCTTTCTTTATTTTCTTTTTGGCTTCTCATTCCATTGAAAGTCCGTACTACGCTACCGCTAGACTAGCTCAAGGTCAAAGTGGAACTGACGTGCAGCCTACTGCAGGTTCTACTATCTGTCAAAGGACTCTACTACTCCTCAAAATAGTAATTGCAGGAAACTAGGAACTGAAGGCATTCATAAATAGAGTGTATACAATCTTCTAGGTGGCCTGATTTTGAACCATAGTGTTTTATCAGTGTCCCTGTGTATAAAGGTCATGTGCCAAGCATACGAGTGCAATAAATGTTAATGTCAAGTGTCTCGTTTCACGCGGAGCTGCAGTATAACCTTTTCAATAAGCTGGCCCGCCGAGACCGAACGAATGAATGCACAAAACCGAACTCACGAACGTTTTCCGTCACCCGGAACGTGAAAGCCGGACGCTTTCATTTGGTTTTGGTATAATTGGAACCCTGCACACTGCATCGGATTGTTTTGCCATCAGATAATTAGGTATGTTCTTCAGCGCCATAAGCACAGGACTACATTTTCCGGCTGATCGGTTAGGCTATTATTTCCTATGGAGCTTTATTGAAGTGAGCCAATTTCATCATCACCAATTATATTTATTAGTTATATTTATATATTTATAATGCTGTTCCTGCTCCACAACCACTTGGGCTCACTTGTTAAAATAATAATATATGGAAGACATGCTTCCCCCCTTTTTTATGTTCTGACATTACAATCAATATAAAATGTAATCAAGTTTTAGTTGTTGAATACTTCAATAGGTAATAATGTTTTTTTTCCTTTTGCTAGTAAAATTGTATTAATCTTTGAAATGCATTGCAAGCTATAGTTTTGTATAATTTAAAAGCATTTTTTCAATTTTGTAAATGTGAGTACCATGGAGCCGTTTATTATGTTATAATGTATGTTGACTTAAACAAGTTTGGCAGTTAAGAGTATGTCATGCTCACTTAAATGTCTCGCTGATGGTGGCGCGTGTGTTGGATCATTCGGTTCCCTACAAAATAGTTGAGCTGGATGGTGCTGATCCACGCGTCATGTTCGTGAACGGGCGCCGTCAGTTGTGACTTGTGACTGGTCATCTATCTGCCAGGGCTTATTTGTAATCTTTTTTTTTTGTATTGTTTTTAAATATATATTTTTTTTACATTTTTCTCACATATAGATTCATATAGAAGCGACAAGAATAATGTACCCAGGATTTTGTAATATCTTGATTTAAAAGAGTGTCCTTGCAGTTTCTTGCCTGTTCTTCTCCATAGAGATCTACGTTTTGGAATGGGCAAATAGTTTCAACTTTCTGACTAACTGACCGACTCTTTGACAATTCAAAAGTGCCTGTAATTGGTTTAATTAAAATAAATGAGTTTGAGTTTGAATTATAAAATACACTTCGATTCTATTGCGTGCCTGGTAACTTAGACAATAGGGATGTCGTGAATTGTCTGTTATAATTATGTGCAAAGAACCAATATATAACTTTGTGGTATTAATTACGTAGGTATTGATTTCCGTCGTGGGTTTTGGTTCGTACCATTGTGTTTATTACCACTGCTCTCGAAACGGTGAAGGAAAACATCGTGAGGAAACCGGTATATCCTAGAACCAAACATTCGAGGACATGTGACATCTGGTACCGCACTGGGCCCGTGTGGTGGATTACGGCCCACTCCCCCTCACAGGGAGAAGGCCTGTGCCCCAGCAGTGGGAACATTATAGGCTGATTATGCTTTTGATTCCCGGCCTGACGAATGATACAAAATACATAACATCATTTGGTGAATGTGCACTTTCAAATTATATACCCCTTTTTATAAGATACCCCTATAAATAAGGTGTAGGCGAAAAATCAGCTGTTCCCTACATTTATGTTTGCATAACTCGTCCAAATGTAGGGACCAGCTGATTTTTTTTTCGTGATTTTAAGTTTGGTCCTATAGTGACTGTTGGTCATAATGATGAGTACAATGACCCCTTAAGAGATTTCGTGTATGAATAGATACACCTTAATAGATTCCTATACGTCAAAAATGCTTTAGTTTAGCAGTCGCTAATCATTTTACTCAACTTTAAACAACGTTTATAACTAAATAAGCCCCACTATGATCAGTTGAAAGTCAAATACTTAGCTGTTGTTTAAGCAGTTTTTATTAAGGCCATACATTATTATAGACCTTTTTAAAGACTTAAGCTTTGAACTTTGTCTGGTCGGTATTTGTTTAAGCCTGACAGCTCATTTCTAGTTATAAGCTAATGAATTTTAACCATATCAAAATCAAAATCAAAATCAAAAATATTTTTATTTCACATAAGCCTACATGGGCACTTATGAAACGTCAGAAGCTAGGTGCACGGTTCCAATTGGTCGTTTCCTATGGATAAGAGCCGGCAAGAAACTCCACGGTCACTCTTTAAAAAAAATAAAATTGGCTTTTACAATGTTTTCAAATTACAGTGTTATTAGGTATGAGAGGACAGCGTAGGCCCATCAAAAGTACCAGGAACTTAACAAAATAGAAAATGGTTTAAAGATCTACAGTCTAATAAGCCTACAACGTCCTCACATTGACAAAAAAAAAACAATATAAAACATGATTAAAATAATAAAAGTTAGAATCTTGTTGAAATTTAAATTGTAAGTATAATAATAATGTCAAGTAAGAAAAACATTATGTAAGTGAAGTTTGTAAAAAAAAGATAAAATTAAATTAAAAAATAACTTCGTAATTTGGGAGCTGTTAATAGACATTTACATAGTTTTGCCGTTAATGAGGTACCAGGGAGGCCACATGTACAGAAGGAATTAATGCCAAACTTCCTTGTCTTCAACGTAGTCCTTCATCATCATCATTTCAGCCGAAAGACGTCCACTGCTGGACATAGGCCTCCCCCAAGCACCGCCACTTCGACCGGTTCTGTGCTTCCCGCATCCATCGGATACCTGCGGCCTTCACAAGGTCATCGGTCCACCTTGTAGGAGGCCTTCCAACGCTACGTCTTCCGGTACGCGGTCGCCACTCCAGAACCTTTCGGCCCCATCGGCCATCAGTTCTGCGAGCAATGTGCCCTGCCCACTGCCACTTAAGCTTGGCAATTCTTCGGGCTATGTCGGTTACCTTGGTTCGCCTGCGGATCTCTTCATTCCTGATTCGATCACCTTCAGTCCTTAATCTTATAATATGATAAGGGCACGTTTAATCTGCGTTTTGAATTTTCGATCACTAAGTTCTGTAACCGATTGTGGCAACTTGTTATAAAAGCGTATACTGTTTACAAGAAATGACTTGCTTGTTTTAGTTAATCTAAATTTGGGTAACACAATTTCATGTTTACTACGTGTATTTATATTATGGAAATCACTTCTTATTTTGAATAGTCCTAAGTTTTTGCGAACATATAAAATACTTTCTCAGATATAAAGAGAGGGCAGAGTTAGTACATCAATTTCTTTGAATTTGTTTCTAAGGGACTCACGAGGACCCATTCCATAGATCGCGCGGATTGCCCTCTTTTGTAAAATGAAAATTGAATCTACGTCGGCTGCCGATCCCCACAGCAGAACGCCATAAGACATAAAAGCTTTGGTATTGAAACGTCTGCATAGTTCAGTTTCTACGAGCGAACTTTTAGTTTTCATGAACAATTTTCATTATTAATGACAGTCCCATCTGAATCACAATGGACGTCGGCTTTTATTAAATTGCTTTTCAATACGTTTTAGCCAAATGGATAATAAATACTAAGTAGTTTTGAGTGTTTTTTTTTTTTTGCGAATTTAGATTCCTATTCAAACTTATTTATGTAATGAGAGATGCTTGATACAAAACGATTGCAGAGAAATCTGAAGAATTTATCTTTATTTTACAGAAAGGTTTTAATTGTTTGTCTGGACAATAATGATTGCAACCGAATTATACGTGTATATTTAACATTTTAGTTTAAAGGCTCGTGTAGACTGACGCCATATCGCAGGCGTGACGCGACACTAGTAGCACAACTTCTTTGTCGCTGCCTGTCGCACCCGTAATATCGCACCAGTCTGTACGAGCCTTAAGACTTCGCATATTCATATGTTTCTGTTCTTGGTCTCACACATTATTGTCTACATTTCTTTTTATTTCTCCTTTCGAAGGTCTGCTAGAAGACATTTCATAAGAAATAAGCAGTATCTTTGTACTCAAAACTATAACTAGTTCGTATATCTATGTATTTTACTGTGTGCACATCCTAACTAATAATATAAATGCGAAAGTAAGTTTGTTTGTTACCTTTTAACGCCTAAACCACTGAACCGATCTTCCTGCATATATACGTTGTCAGGTGTACAGAAACGAACATTGGGTACCATTCATCCCAAAAAAAGTACTGTTCCCGAGGAAAATAACAACAACGTTCTTATGATAATAGATGGCGCTACGTGTCTTTCGAATCATGATTGAATTATATAATAATGAAACCACTAGGAATTGCTCCTGTATTGTGGTTCGTTTACAAGCATTTAAACTCACATACACAACCAGCCAGACCCGGAACAACTACTTGTAGCTCATACAAATATTTCTTCCGTGCGGGAATCGAACCTGCGACACGCAGCGCAGCAGTCAATCGCTTAACCACTGCGCCAACCGTGCCGTCAAACTTTTATAGTTGTTTGTGTTTTTTGCCGCAAAACAACAAAGAGTGAAAAAAAAAAAAAAAATTAAACAACTCGAATTGATTGTTTAATTCTAAATTAACGCTAGCAAAGGCGCGGTCAAAGCTAGTAAATAATAAAATAAATAAATAAAAGCTCTTGAAATATTACTCACAGAAGAAAAAGAGGTGTTTGCAAATCTGTATACGTTCATTTATGCACCAAATATTCGCTTTATTACACAGTAGGTACTGTTTATTCTATCACATGACGACGACACTTTGTCCTATTCAAATCCAGACGATGACACAATGTGCTGAGAGCTTATACAATGTAATGCCAGCTTATAATCTGCGAGGTAAAGCTACGGTTTCCTAGAAGCGCAAGGGGAATGACGTCACTGAAACGTTAACGCTAAAAACTTTTTGCGCTTCTAATGACGCAGATTTTATTATAATTGAGCGTCTTTGTAACTTTATGACCTTTTCTCACAGTTGGTCGCAATCCATAGAACCTGAAGTGCTATCGACTGTACCTACATTATCTGCAGAGTTGCGAATCTGGTGACTTGCTCATGAGGGGCAGTAACTAAGCTAGGTTCTACCAAACGGGTTTTAATCAACAAAGTGCAAGCCGTGCAAGTGTTTGAAGACTAACGTCTTCAACCAGTGCGTCCTGCCCGTTATGACATACAGTGCCGAAACGTGGAGACTGACAGTCGGGCTGGTCCACAAATTCATGGTCACTCAGCGTGCTATGGAGCGGGTTATTCTCGGAGTTTCTCTGAAGGATAAGATCAGAAATAAAGTTATCCGGAAGAGAACATGAGTTACCAACATAGCCTGCAGAGTAAGCAAGCTGAAGTGGCAGTGGGCTGGCCATGTTTGTCGAAGGACTGATGGCCGGTGGAGCAGATGAGTCCTGGAGTGGAGACCGCGTATCGGCAAGCGTAGTGTGGGACGCCCCCCAGTTAGATGGACCGACGACCTTGAAAAGGTGTCTGGGACAGACTTGATGCTGAAGGCGGAGGACAGGGTGTTGTGGCACAGCCTGGGAGAGGCCTATATATATGTCCAGCAATGGACTGCTAAAGGATGAGTTGAAGTGCAAGCGGAGCGAACGCTACATTCAAGTTGGTAGCAGTTACATGGCTATTTAGCACCTATTTTAAAGTCCTCAAAATAGGAATTATTCCACGTTCTCAATAAGAGGCGCAATCATTAATTAGAGTGATCAATCATATTTTTAGGAGCGCAAAATGGGAATTATTTGAGGTTATTAAATAGATGCCAAGAAATTTCCGTTCATTCCATTAAGAGAGTTCCGTTTGGTGCCGGATGTAAAGAATAGCTCCATCTCATTTCTTCCCGTGGGTGTCGTAAAAGGCGACTAAGGGACTTACTAGAGAATGGGCAGCAGCGTTCTCTATGCATTTTTAAAACCATTCTGCGATCGCCAACCCACCTGCCAAGCGTGGAGATTATGGCAAATCCCTCCCTTTTTGGGAGAGGCCTAGTCCAGCAGTAGACGTCTTTCGGCTGGAATGATGATTAAGAAATTAGCACACTTTGTTACTTACGTATTTGGCACGTTTCTCATAGCTTTATGGCGTACGAATACGGCGACTAGAGTCCCGTTCCCTACCACCCCTATCACGAATATGAGGGCGAAGATCAGCGGTACTATATAAGTCTCCGGTCTCTCGTAGTACGGCTGGTAACTCTCCGAGTGATTCATCAACATATCGTCGTATGTCTCGTTGTAATCTTCCATCGTGCATATTATCTGGAACAAGAGAAACAAGGCATTAAAAAAGGACTGGGAAAAATATTGCCTGTATTCCCCTTAGGGTTCGGCAGAAGACACCCACATTGTGCCAGTTGTTAAGTCCCATTTAATAGGGCCGAGCTTATTGCCATCAATCGCGCACAAATCCAGGCCAACTAAGGACTAGTACCTACTGTAAAAAATCCTAATGGGAAAACCCAATAAAACTGCCTGACCTGACTGATAGCACTGCTTGTGGTGAGTGGTCGTCTTGCTGACAATGGTTTTGTTGTTAATAATTAACTGTTTATTTTTAGGGTTCCGTACCAAAATGGTAAAAAGGAACCCTTATGGTGAGACTATGTCTGTCTGTCTGTCTGTCACACCTAGATATCTCAAGAACCACTAATGCTATCAACTTGAAATTAGAATAGTTTTAACGTTTGTCCATATATTTTGAAAACAAGAAAGAATTTTAAAAAAATATATCTTTTTTGCAAAAGGGACTGAAAGAGGGTCTTAAAATTTTTAAGTGTGGCTACTAGGGCATGCGGGGTATTATATGAAAGAACGCTGTTTGCACATTACAAAAAATTTTTTTTTTGGCAGCATAGTTTCCGACTTTTGATGAAAAATTTAAAAAAAAATACCGTTCCCCCCCCCTTATCTCCGAGGTTTGCAGAGATAAAAATATGAAATTATTTCATATCATAGAAGCTTATGTAAAGATTACAGGAAAAATAAAAGGATGTCTCTAAATAGCACAGTTTTTCAGAATTCATCAACATCATATATTCGTACGGAACCCTCGGTTTGCGAGTCCGACTCGCTCTTGGCCGGTTTTTTTGATGGTGCTAGTTTATCATCTAGGACTTCGAGTTACAGCTATAGCTTTATGTAAGTGGGCAGGCCTATTATGCATGGAGGCTTTTATTTGGGTACGTTCTGTTTACGTTCTTAGTTTTAATTTTTTATTTCTGTTAGAGTAGGTATAGTTTTCGAATATTTTTTTTTTAAATATAAATGTTGGCGTGTGCTAGCTAACATAAGGAAAATAATTTAATTGCTAATTTTAATGATTATAATTCTATAAAACAATATTTGTTACGGCCGCGAATCATATTTAGATCAACATACAACCTGACATAGACCTGTAAATTGCAAAACGCATATGAAATGTTGAATTTCGCGGGCTACCTTACCGCATCCCCCATAACAGGTTAATGCCATTGATTTCCACAAAGTAAGGCTTGATTCCATAACTTATTTAAAATAATTGACTATGAAGCACGTGTCGAAAAAGCAACGAATTTTGCGATTGCAAAAATCTCATGTGTAATTTTGTTCAGTTCAAATGACACAGGAGTACATTTTTAATAATACATATTACATATTCCGTTACGTGACATGGCGTCGTATTGCGCGTGACGTAAGCTTAACGCCTGAATCGGCAGTAATAAGTTTTATCATTTTTATGGCCAGTTTCGCCACCTCCGGATAAATTGTGACAATTTTTTTATTATTAATTTAGGTACATTTATACTCGTTTTCACTAAAACTAGGTGACATATAAATGTAATACATATACCCTGTAATGCCTAGCGTGTCCATTTGGACACGTAATTAGTATGTTTTTAAAATTATTATTGTGGCAAGATTGCACTGCATAATAAAAAATAAATTATTGCATTGTTTGTATTCTGTGGTTTCAATGACTGTCATTTATTTCTACATAATTGAAGTTATTTTGGAAATATAATCAATTGAAATAGGTTATTCTTCAAAATTGGTAAAAAAATGGATAACCAAAGGCGGTAAGTGGATTTTCATCTGAATATTTTTGTATTTTTAGCATTTAGTTATGTTTTGTTATGCTTATTTATATGATTTATAATATAGTTATGATAATGTTTATGTTAGCTTTGGTATAGCTTTTTGACATTATATTTGTTTTCTTCAGTTCTTCTTCAGATTGTTTGATTTCGATCAGTTCAAGGGAAGTTGTTCCCTGAATGAAGTGCTAGACATACTATCTCAAGGTAAAGAAAGTGAAGAGGACCGACCTTCTCCGAAATCTATTTATATAGCCCCACCAGAACCAGCAGGACTAACGGATGAGGATTCTGGTGATGAAGATCCTGGTGGAAGGGCCGAAAGTTTGAATAAACGTCAGATACCTACTTGCTGAGACTGAAATACGTTTGAGGAATCAAGATACCTACAGTAAAAGTCGGCGCTTTGATGATCTTTGTGGAAAGAAGTCGAGAACATGGATTTCTGGAGAAATTAAGTCATTTTTAGGATCGTTTTCAGAGCCGACTGATCACCAAAGTTACGAGTTTTAAACTAGTGAATTTGGTGACCAGTCGGCTATTGATTTGTTCGAACGCATGATTGATAACGATATCATAGATAATTATGTTTGTACTTGAATCTAACCGCTATGCTTTGTCGAAAAATTGCCCTAGCCCAAATATTACTTCCGATGAAATTCGTTGCTTTTCTGCTATTCTGATTGTAAGTGGCTAATTTCCTGTAGCTAATAGAAGACTTTACTGAGAAGGATACATTAGAGGTATGAGGAACAGGGTGTAAAGTTCACTCATTCTCTATAGAAAGGGGAGGATCCTCCGACCAGACGGGTGTTGTGTCTGGTGGGTAACTTCCCAACGATTGATGTCGGGATGTTGTATATATGCTAGTCGCGCAGTAAACTCTGCTTGCGCGATGCAGGATTTTGCGTGACGTCAGTGTGACGCGTAGTTAGCATGTGGCGATGTTGATGCCGCTACAATACAAATAATGAACTTGTCTGTAACGCTATGCGGCGAAATAGGTTTGAGGTGATAATGCGGTTTCTACATTGCATCGACAACAATGATATCGATGTCAGTGACAAAGTGTGGAAATTGCGGCCGTTCATGAATAAAATCCAAACGAAATTTTATCAAATACTTTCAACCCGAACAAAACCTTTCATTTGATGAGTCCATGGTAAAGTATTATGGCAAACATTCTTGTAAGCAGTTTATACGAGGCAAACCCATTCGTTTATCTATTTGCTACTGCAAATGCTTAGCGTGTCCATGTGGACACATTGTTTTTTTCTAACTTTAAATATACATATGAACCTAAAACTTGTCATAATGTTTTATTACCCTTTATCTCACTAATATTATAAAGGCGAATGTTTGTGAGTGTGTGTGTGTGTGTATGTTTGTTACTTCTTCACGTTCAAACGGCTGGACGAATTTTAATAAAATTGTGTATGGAGGTAGCTGACACCTTGGATTAAGACATAGGTTACTTTTTATCTCGATATTCCTACGGGATCAAGACTTACGCGAGTGAAACCGCGGGGCGCAGCTAGTTCTTTATAATGATGTAAAAAAGAAATAAAAGGCAAAAAAAAAAATCGGGTTTTACTGGATAAGCAGTTGATGCAAAAAACTTTAATGTCATTTTACCGATTCATTATGCTTAGACAACTCTTGCGGGTTGCCTAGCAACTGATTTCTAACTAAACTTACTTAATTCATAATTTTCTAAATTATTTCTGCCGACAAACAGGGTCGCAGTACTCTGGTAATTATATAGAGACAGGATTATTTTGTGACCCATACAGGCAATTACCTTCTATATTATGAATACAAACGACAATTCAAGGCAACGATTTGGCAAATTTATGTGTTAAAATGTACGTTATAATCCGACCCAGGTTCTTATGGAAGTAAAAATGTTAAAAGTTGCAGGGATGAAAATTCTGGAAAACTGAAAGTGAATTTTCTATGAGAATTTTTGTATGAATTATGGACAGGAGAACATTTGTCGGGTTAGCTAGTTGAAGATAAATTTAACCCACTCAATGACTTCATCGGTACGGTAGGCTGCACTTAAGGCGACGATAACCGACTTTCAATGATTTTATACTGAAGATCACGTCTAAACGAGCAATGTTAATGATTTGAAAAAAATATATGTTAAATTAGAGCATTTTCTCAATAATTTAATATGTGAATATTTTAGATTATGTTTATATTACATACTGAAATTAATTTGTAAAGTTATGTCTAACGCGGATAAAAAACTGAGAATGGCGCAAAATCTACCAAGCGTATTTTTCTGAAACCTTCACCAATTTTAAGATAATTTAATTATTGATCTTTTAATATACGCGTTTTATTAAAATATCTTTTGTTTTGTGTATAATAAATTAATAATGCGTCAAATTGGGGACAGCGGTCCTTGATCGGCGAGTCTTATTACAGGCTGAACGTACGACGCGTTGCGTGAGCTCAGTACAGAATACGCAAGCTAACTACTCAAGGTCACTGGCATATATCTCCGTCTTAAGTCGTCACAATACCAGTATAAGTTAGCCGCTTAGGCCACATGCTCGCTTATGGTTATCCAAAATAACTAGGAGTTAGCAGCTAATTCAGGGTTAATCAAATAATTCATCTAGCGCCACCTATCTACGCTAGGCCAGTTCAAGGTCAAGGTGTTACTACTAAAGTGCGGTTGACTGTGCCTCAAATCTTTCAGCCGTCAACGAGACACGATGCCGACCGACGTGACAGAATATACACTACATAAAGTGCCCTTTTTAGGGTTCCGTACCCAAAGGGTAAAACGGGAACCCTATCACTAAGGCTCCACCGTCTGTCTGTCTGTCTGTCTATCCGTCTGTCACCAGGCTGTATCTCATGAACCGTGATAGCTAGACAGTTGAAATTTTCACAGATGATGTATTTCTGTTGCCGCTATAACAACAAATACTAAAAAATAGACTAAAACTGAAATCGCGAAAAGAAAACCAGCCGTTCCGTACATTTATGTTCGAATAATTCGTTAAAATGTAGGGAACAGCTGATTTTTTTTTCGCGATTTCTGGTTTGGTCCCCTAGTAAAAGTTGTTCATAATGATGAGTACAATGACCCCTTAAGAGGTTATTGACGTTTTAAAAATAACCCTGTATAAATATAATATCTAGAATGGCAACATTCCGTAACGTCGGCAACGACTCTAGCACCGCGCGCCTGTGATGGTGGACTGTGTTCCATAAAGATCTTTCTATAGAAAGCCAGTTTTCATTATTTGCAGCCCTCATTCTTACAAAAGTTGGCGCCGTGGAGGGGGTAATCTTTCCCAACAATAGAAGATCAACCTCGGAACGACACCATAAAAGTTCAATTCTTTTGGGAATCGAGTGATTTGCTATAGATTTGTATCGAATGACATGGAGCATTGGTGATCAGTTTTCGAATCGTAATTTATTCGAATGCGGTCAGCAATTTGATCACGGAGAGAAGGCCCTGTGTCCCAGCAGTACTAACGTTAATAGGCTAATTGATTTAGTCAATGTTCAACCACAGCAATTCGATTTTGGAACGAAGTTTCTTGACGTACAAGTTGCCAAAGTCAGGGCAGAACTTAGCGATGGAAAGTTCAAAACCCACATCAAATGTGTCCTTATCAGATAAGCATATTATAAGATTAAGGACAACGTTGAAGACAAGGAAGTTAAGCAATCATTTCTTCTGCACATTGGCTTCCGTGGTACCTCACGGCATAACTATGTAAATATCTAGTAACTGCTCCCAAATTACGACTTTTTTTTTTATACATGCGTCTTTGACATAATCTTTTAATTATTTGACAATATATAATATACCTACAATTTTAATTTTAACTATTTGTTAGCGGCTTTTATGGACAGGATATTCATTCAGAATTGTTACAGTTGTAATCGCAATGATGTCATTTGGTTTTATTTTTAGTATTTTATTAATATTTTAAACAGATTCTTTAATATTCTATGAATGTGAGAACTTGCACTTAAAAGACTAGATTTGTAGACAATTTTCTATTTTGTTAAGTACCTCGTACTTCTTGACAGGCCTACACTGTCCTCCCATACCTATTATCATTGTAATTTGAAAACATTGTAAAAGTCAATATTATTTTTAAAATAGTAACCGTGGAGTTTTTTGCCGGCTCTTCTCCATCGGAAACGACCAATTGGAACCGTGCACCTAGCTTCTGACGTGATCAAAATATTTTAGTTCCCATGTAGGTTTAAGTGAACTAAAATATTTTGATTGATTGATTGATACTTGCAACGTCAGTATACTTTTGTTACGTATCAAACGTTACTCTTTTTTCGGTCTAGCTCTCATTCGCCAAGTCTGCAAAAGCGTAAGGAAATTCGTTAAGGGCCCCTTTTCCCGAAAGTTTAGGCATGAGACAGCTTGCGCCCGCATTGCACAGGAGCAGTCGCGATAGCACTATAGCACTGGCGCGGTGCGAGCGAGCCGTTTTTCACGTATTTACTTAATATAAAAAAAATAAGTGCCATATTATAAATCTACAATAATATCCCTGTCAAACCCGATTAGTAAATGAAATGTTAAATTTTCATAAAAATTGCGTTCCCCCAAGTCTCATACAACTTAAAATACTTTCAAAATCGACTTTACTTCAGATTTTTTTTTTATCAAGCAAAATGTTAAATATCGAGTTTTTAACCAAAAAAGTCACTAGATCAAACATTAATATCTGTTATAATTTTATTATATATTTTTTTACGAATTTAAATATGGTGATTTCGATTTGCGATGTAGAAAGGTAAATTTCGGAAATGGGGCCCTTAAACCGACACTTCTCGACTATTTTTGATTAATATTGGTGATCTCGACTTGATTCTATATTTGAAAAGCTAGGTAGACGAGTTTCTCTTGTTTCAAAGAGATTTATAGAATCTATAGACATCTCGTGATATAATCTAATTTAATTGGGTATAATTTACCTGTGGTATTTAATAACTTTTTTTTTTTTTCTGTGGGAAATTATCAAATAACTTCTTCCGCTCTAGGCGGAGCGGGAGGGCGTGTCAGACTTTTACTGACTAAAACCCACCCGTATTCCTTCATTTGCCTGTGTGCCAGGGCAACGATATCCCTTTCGGACAAACTCGCAACCCTGGCAGGCATTGGCCCTATCGGACCCCGTAGTTGGTGCTGACAACTCTTTGAGGCGCGCGTGGAATACCCATCGCTCACCGTCCGCAGGCCCGCGCCTACGGTGGCCGGAAATCGGGTTGCGACTCCCGACGCCCTGGGCGTCTCCTGCGGCGACTAGGGGCGCGAGGGCGCGAACCTTGCCTCTCCCTCACGCGTTCCGCCTCCTCCTTCGCAAGCATTACTAATACGCAGAAGGAGTTGACGGCCTCCCATGCACTCTCGCTCCGAACCATGGCCTGAACCAGGGCCGGACGCGAGAGATCGCCGCCGCCGATTGCCTCCGTGAGGTCATGGTGGTGCTCCGCCCAAGCTGGGCAGACCTCCACCGTATGCTCCACCGTGTCCTCCGGGAGAGCCACACAGTGGTGACACCCGGGCGTTTCCTCCCGCTTTATCCTGAACAGGAACCTCCCGAAACAACCATATCCGGTGAGGACCTGCGTCAGGCGGAAGGTGAGGACGCCGTGGCGCCTCTCTAGCCACTCTTCAAAGAGGGGACTTATCGCCACAATTGTGGCGTGCCCAGCGCTGGGTTGTGACAATCGCAATCTCCATGCCGCCATAAGATCCCGCCGGAGCTTTGTCCGCTGTGCCGTGATTTCTTGCGGCAGCGGAGTTTCACCCCAGCGTTTCGCCTGGGACTTTTGCTTCCAGATCCCATGGCGGTAGTCCGGCAAGGAGGCCCGACGCCTCTCGGGAGATCGTGCGGTATCCTCGGACCAGCCTGATGGCCATGACCCTTTGGGACGCGTTCAATCGCTGGGCTGGTCGCAGCCTTATAGAACGCGCCCACACCGGTGCCCCGTAAAGGGCCATGGACCGCACGACCCCCGGGTAGATCCTCCGGCTTTATAACCTGATTGGGTACGTAGAAACTTTTTGAAATCTAAATTAAAATATCAAATGACTTTAGTTTGTTTTAATAAATTATTAAAACACGGTGACTTCGGAGTCTTTGGTCAAATGGACCCACTCGAACTGGACCCGCGGGATCACTCAACGTAATCACATTTTGAATAGGTCGACTGGACCCACTGCCCAATTTAATTATTAGTACAGTCACGGAATAAAGCCGAATCTTTTAGTTTCGTAGGAAAGAATTTTAAAATAAAATAGGGTAATGTACCGTAGGCGATAACTATAGCGGTAATTCACAAAGGTTTTTAGAGAGGAAGTTTTAGGGCAAACCTTTAATCACCTGAGTGAAAATAATTGCTTCATCATTAAGACTCAAATTACTTACATGTGGTCTATATAAAGGCCTTTGAAACGACTTCTGAGGTTGTTCCAGCACTTTCTGCTCACATATGGAAAATATTGCATTTACAAATTGGAAAAGAAAACTTTGATGTTTTAAAATATATTTAAATAAAAGAACTACCTACATAAAACAGAAATAATTGTCATTTAATTTACTTATGGTTTGCAAAATAATTTTATTAATATAAATACAAACATATAATTATTTCAATACTGCCACTTAACCCTTCGAAATCTTGTTTTCAATTTCGCGCTCATTTTTTTTTCAACCGTCCTTCCATTGACGAAGAAAATTCAATCGTTATGCGAAAGCATTGTTAACTCGCAAAAGAATTGCCAAACTTAAGTGGCATTAGGCAGGGCACTTGGCTCGCAGAACAGATGGCCGAAAGGTTCTGGACTGGCGACCTCGTACCGGAAGATGAAACGTTTGGAAGGCCATCGGTCCCTGTCCAGAAGTGGACGTCTTTCGGCTGAAATGATAAAAATCGCAAAAAGGTACAGACGGCTACACATCAAGCTATACGTTTCCAGTTTACGTTGATCTCGAACTGTACGGAAATCCTATACAATGCAAGATCAGCTTTTACTGGATATGTATAGCTTGATATGTAGCCGTGTGTACCTACTTATAATTTTATAGGTACATATAGGTTCAGCAATTTTCAAGTGGCATTGTGTTAAGGGCCCCGGCAGACAGACGCGACGCGACACTATACCCTAAGTCATCAATTCAGATAATTTTAGTAAACAAAGAAATGTCACTGTCAAAATGACAGGACAGTGCTGCAAAACAATTTATTATATATCAAACTTAACAAAAACACAACAGAAACAAGGAAATATAACAACTAACAACAAAATGAAACACTTAACACGATGATAACAAAGCACAATTAACAAACACGCAGCGAATAATATGATCGGAGAAAAGAAAACGAACGTATTGAAAAGACGCGAGTTTGCAAATTATGTCAAATGAAATTTGAGAATGTTGGGAACTCCTGTAGTGTTACCAGTATCATAATAATTTTTATACCACAAAATTTTCTTTTTTTAATAACTTTGTTTAAAACCGAAAACTTATAAAAATTAACACGGTATGATAATTGTTTAATTATTATTTCTAAAATCAGTACATAAAAGCCAATATAGCCTTGTTTTCCGCCATTTTATGTGAATTACCATTATGACGATATTTTTTTGATCTGTTATCACCTTTGTTTACATAAATTATCTGAATTGATGACTTAGGGTATAGTAGCACAATTTATAAGAAAACTTCATGGAAAGTGTCGCGCCCGCGATATCGCACCAGTCTGCACGAGCTTTTATTAAAACAAGGAAAAGACAACAAGTAACAAAATATGAACAAGGAAAGAACCATTGTTACTCAATTACGTGAAAGTTGATGTTTTCCTGTCAGATTTAATACTTTTTTAAGTGAAAGTAACTTGTTTCGGGTGCTAGAGGAAAATTGCGTTTAAAAAAATATACTTGGCATCAAAGAAAATGTTGTATACTGCTCGACGGTTCTGTAACTTATTGATAGTAGATCGTTCTGTCTATTAGGTGTGTGAATGTTACTTTTTTTATACGACAACGAAAAAAGGGGGGTTATCTGTTTGACCTGTATGTATATACGTATTTCCGTCCCTATAATCCCTCGTAACTAATAAATGGCTGAACCGATTTTGATGAATGATATGTCGTTAGATTAAAGAATAGCACCCCTATTTCTTCCCGTGGTTTTCGTAAAAGGCGACTAAGGGATTTACAAGAGACTGGGCAGCAGCGTTCTCAATGCATTTTAACATCATACTGCGATCGCCAACCCGCCTGCCAAGCGTGGCGATTATGGCAAACCCCTCCTTTGGGGGGGCTTATGTCCAGCAGTGGACGTCTTTCGGCTTAAATGATGATGAATGATGATGTCGTTAGATTTGTTTTTATTGCGCGAGTGTCATCATCATCATCAGCCCATAGCAGTCCACATAGGCCTCTCCAATTGCACGCCATTCAGCTCGATTCTCGGCAACTCTCACCCAGCTGCCACCAGCCACCCTGTGAAGATCGTCGCTCCACCTAGCGCGAGTGTAATTGGGTATATTAAAATTATAAAAATCAAAACTGCAGATCTTTGGTGCCAAAACGAATGTTAAAAAAAACTCCCTTGTCTATCAACTGGGGAATCAAACAAAACTGTACAAAATATATGTTTAAGTGAATGTCATTTGGAATGAGAAAGTTATAAAAAAACTATCCAGGAGTTTTGGAGTGAGTGAGTAAGAGGACGTTGCCACCCGATCTTAAGTGGCTAAATAACCTAATTTACCGTCTTATAATCCTAACTAAAAAGTGTAAAATAAACAAAAGTAAATAAAAACAAAAAAAAACCCGACAGGGTAAAAAGATGGAAACAAGATTTATATACAGCGTGTTACGGAAAGGGTATATACATATGAAAGGCACGGATTCTTTTGGTGATAACAAACTACATGGCAACATTTCGTAATAATACCTACATAATTATAAAGTTAAGAAACATTTAACTAAGTAATAAAAATCAAATGTTTTCAATTGAATTCTACACATCACTAGACCAAGTCAGCTGATGGGTACACGTTTTAATCCATTCGTTTGATCCCTCTGTCAATCGTGCCGCCCGTGCTGTCGGGTCTTGGTGCGGTGCCTTGTCGCAGAGCTGTGGCAGGTGTGTGTGTGTACTAGGCGCACAGACACATAATGCATAATGACCATCGTAGTGCGCTGACATGTTTTTTTATGATTTAAATTGAATAAACTATAGAAATAAATTAAATATCAAACATTTTCAAAGTAATCTTTTTGAGCTGAAATTTTGTACAGAGATTCTGAACCAGATACACTCTTCACCCAGTTTGTATGGTTATACCCTTTCCGTAACACGCTGTATAACTTAATCCTATAAACAATCTCATGAAGTCCGAGGCATCTTCTTAAATTTAACAATAAAGACGCAATTGCCTCCGATTGCATGAGATTGTTTATATTTTATGTTATTTATATCTTGTCTCGATCTTTTTAAAGTTCACTTTTTACGCAGTCGGCAACTTTTGCTTTGATCGTACCATGACAACTTTTTCTTTTTTACTAGCTTTTGCTCGCGGCTGCGCCTGCGTGAATGCCACGATAATGGATAAAAAGTAGTATATTTGTTAATTTTGATCATAACCTATCTGTTTGCCCTATTTCATCCAAATCCGTTCACCCATTTTTGCGTGATTGAGTAACCAACATACAATCTTTGGCATTTATAATATTAGTAGGACAATCAGAAAAAAAAACCGTACAAGTGCGAGTTGAACTCGTGTGGTGAGGGTTCCGTTCCTTGCAATGAATATGTTATCTACCATGTTTTTTATATCAAGATAATTTATCCCAAGAACAAACTTAACATTGTAGGTAGTTGAAAAACATGTCCTCTACAAATTTAAGTTTGCACGCACAATATTGAGAGATTCACCATGCTATTTTAACACCATAGACTTCCTATAAATTTATACGTAAAGAACGATTTTCTGTATTTTTTTCAAAATTTTATGCTCAATAGTTTTTCAGTAGCACAATTTCTATGAAAACTTCATGGAAAGTGTCGTTCTGCGCGTCGCGTTGCCTGTCGCGCCCGCAATATCGCTCCAGTCTTTAAGAGCCTTTATTTTCCCGCTTATCACCGATGCGAGACGCGTCGCGCCAGCGGTGGCTTCCCACTTTATGCATGTCAATATTGACTGCTTAGCTCCTTGTAGGTATAGCTTAATGATATTCATTTCAGAGGTTATGTCTGTATCTACATATTATCCCCTCTCATGTCGGCTTTTTGGCCCCAAATGGGGATTTGCCACTATACGAACTGAATCAGTCGGTCTGAACCAGATCGGATGGCGAATCCGGCATAAATGACATCGGCCTAATGTAGGTCAATTGACAGATGAGAGGGTAACCTCTTCTGAACCAGCCTATTTGGCGCGAAAATGGGTGTGCGCCACGAACGAACTGAATCAGTCGGACTGAATCAGACCAATTGGCGAATCCCGCATAATTGAAATCGGCCTCATCGGCCTTATTAACCGCTCGGCGAAAGAGAGGTTATATGCAATATTGTAACATTTTTTCTCGTCTTTATGAATCTCACGGTTGCCTTATTAAGGAATAAATGCAGTATTGCTAATAGTGTGATAAAATTGTATTTTCGATAGTCAGACCTTGATGGAATATTTTTGTGTAAAATTTGAACAGAATCTATTCAGTAGGTTTTGCGCCAATCCGGAAAATACATCCAGATAAACAGACTAACGGGCAAAAATTCTTAAAACTTTAATTTCAGCATCAGACTCGTTTCCACAAGTCATAACAATATTTTTTTACAAAAATATTAAATGTACACAGTTTTGACTGCATTACTATTTTATTATTATCATTACGTAAATCCCAAATTTTAAGGTCCCAAAGCACGCAACCTGAAGACCGAATCATAACCTGAAGATTTATTGTCTTAGTACGTAGCAGTGGCGAAAGCACCATATAACACGATTCCTACCGGCTTCCCTTCGGAAGTTCGCATCAACAATTCTACCGCTATTGAAAAATGACACAGTCGATAGTGTCTACTATTGCCAAAAAATATAGTTACACTACGGGTATTTAATTCACCATAACATTCAAACAGCAAAAAATGCCTATTTTATTAGCTTTGAATTGAAATAACAAACACGAAAGTTTTGTCTGTGAAGTGATGAGTCTCTTTGGTTCTGCTACTTGACGATCGATGGTGTTAAATTCAGTAAAGGAAAGACTTACTTTTAAGTAAATTAATTAATTTTTACTATATGTATACATGAAAGTAAGTTAAAGTCGGCTTCGCTTCGGCTTCTCTCATACAAAAATTTACACCTCGCCGCTGGTACGTAGGTATGTCTCGCAACCTTATTTCTTGTGTCATAACAATATTGTCACAAAAATTATGTGATATCATACTATATGAACAGAAGTACAAACTTCTGTTCATATAGTATGATATCACATAATTTTTATTTTAATAAGTTTTGTTTAATTTCGTTCTTACCTTAGGTTATCACTGTATTTGAGAATGCTGGTTCACCTGTTATTGGCAACTGTATAAGCTCATGACTGTTTTCTACTTTTATTTGATATTTTGTATACAGAAGCTGTTGGTGTACCTTTATAAATAAATAAATAATAATATGTAAGATATTATTATAAAAGATTGTTTATGTTGTACATATTATGTTATTTTACTAATCAGATCTCCATAGGTTTGTAAGTCTGCCAGGGTTGCGAGTTTGTCCGAAAGGGATATCGTGGCCCTGGCACACAGGCAAATGAAGGAATACGGGTTTAGTCAGTAAAAGTCTGACACGCCCTCCCGCTCCGCCCAGAGCGGGAGAAGTTATTTGATAATTTCCCACCAAAAAAAAAAAAAAAAATAGGTTTGTAAGTAGCACACAATCCATAACCCTGTTAATAAAAACATTGTTATAATATTGTCGACTAGATTTATATTTGTTTCTTTTTTTTAACTGCTATTGACTTAATTACCTGCCTACGTGTTAAAAATCCAAGCGTAAAGGCCTTTGTCAAATGCCACCTGAATATTTAACGATCCCTCTGACATTAATAATTTGTCATTCCACGACTCTTCAATGTCAATCACTATAATAAAAGCCACGAATAGTTGAGCGAAATTTTAGGGTTAAAGATTTTTCCTAAAAGGTATGAAAGTAAAGTCCATTTCACGAAAGAAGTCCCGCAGACGTGGCGCTGCAGGCATGGGTTATTTTAGGAATGTTGCTAACTTAGCGTATAATAATAATTAGTTCCACTTATTTCCGCGGGACTTCTTTCGTGAAATGGACTTTAACGTCTTTGCCTCCGCAATAAAAACTTGTTAACTTGTCAGATTTAAAATTAACAGAAAATAAAAGAAAACATTCTAGAAATAAATATAGTTTAGTTATAGTCGACCTCGTTCTTTATGTTGATTGAATTCTTTATTAAAAAAGAAAAAGTTCTTTCATTGTCACTTTTGATAATAATTCCCAGTAAATTGAAACAGTACTTTCATTACTTTTACAAATAGCTTTCTTGTACATAAATGTATAGCGTCATTCATTACTCTTAATAATACAATGTTGTAATTTTTTGTCATTGTAATTTGATCATTGTTCCCTCTGGTATCCTCGTTACTTAAAAATATACCTACTGATCCTATACTAAAACTAGTATTTTTATGCAAAGAATCTATGTACAAATTTTCAAAACTGTATCATGAAAAATCACAAAATTATAAGGTTCTTATATTACCCGGTTGTCCGTACAAAAACATGCTAACGGCGCCTCCAGGGTCGTCTTGCGCTCATTGTAAAAATTTGGCAGTAGGTACCTAACCGTACGGCGATTGTATTGTAAGTAATTAAATGGTTGGCATTTTCCGAGCGTTTATACCTTACAGCATTTCATACAAACTTTCAAGCTCTTGTTTTTCGAAATGACTGAACCGATTTTAATGAAACTTCATACACATAAGCAGGATACAAAGTTCTAAAAAGTTAGTTGAGAACATTTTCTAAAAATAGTGTTACAGCCTCCTAAATATTTTTGGGACAAAATATAACGTGGTGTAAGAATTATTGAAATCGATTCAGTTCCTTATTCTGAACAAACTATATTCAGGTTTCACTTATACTAAAAATAATGTTCTATATCCGTAAAAAATTGTATATCTGTAATAATTGTTTACACTACCTGTGTAATAAAATAAACGTGACATTGGCTAAATGCAGAAACCATGCGAAACCAAAACGCGCATTCCGTGTATGCTTACATTTTAGCGGTGTTAAATTATTAGCGATTACCCTACACTTTTACAATATTTTTGAATATTATAATTTCTTGCAAAAACTGTACGTTGAATCAATAATGTTTTTTTAAGTTAGATATAAATATTTCTCATGTAAGTGAAATTTCTTATGGGAAATAAAGACATCTCAAACCCGAAAACAAAAAAGAAAAAAAAAGTGGCAGGTTGGCAGGTGATGCGGCGCAGGATCGAATGTGGGCCATTGTCTGTATGGAGATGCTACATACGCACTTGAGATCTGAGCCATCCATGAACCCCCATCAGTCTGTGGAGATTGTCTTTTCTCCGGCCGACTTGAGTTTGAAGTCTATTTAGATTACCAAGTCGGCCACACAATGTATGTAAATAACAAAACTGGAACTAACCTATTTGAAATAGGATGATTAAAAATAACTAGTAGATAATTCAAACAGTATTTGACTGTAAAATCGATAGGTCCCATTGTGGACACTGGCGCCTAACCATTTTTCAAATAAGGATGAAAAGTGGTTAGGCGCCAGTGTCCGCGATAGTACCTAAAATATAGACAAAATTGTTGTGGTATTCTACGAATCCAAACACTAAAATGTATTCCGATTTTCTAGAATCTCTGTCAGTGTCTTATCCACTGGGTGCCGTTCTAAATATTTTATCAATTTAATTTATTCAACAATCTGACAAATTTATAAAAAAAAATACATCATTGTTGTAAAAATTTCAAGTCCATTTTACACGTCAATTTAATAAAGCACTAACTGTGAAATATACTTACAAATAGAAAGAAAGAAAGAAAGAAAGAAAATACGTTTATTTGCGGTAAACATGACGCAACAAAGAACATAAACACAAAAATAAGTAAAGGTTGGGGGAAACATGCGTCACATCCACGCAAAACGGCTATCACTCAGCATTATACTGCGACCCTATGCAAGACAGACCCCAGCGCTGGTTTTCAGCGACAGCCGGCGCCGACGTATGACGTCGTACGGTGCAGCAAACAATTAATAGGATCATAGATAAAGAAAAATAACATAATAATAAAAATAAGTGGTAGAATAAACTAAACAGAAATATTAATAAAAATAGACATACATGCTATGAGAATATCATCCTCCGTTTTCGTTTTCGAATCGGATTGTCGCCTGTCTATTCGGTGCTATTCACAACCGTTCGACATACTGCCGTGTTGAAAATGACACATTTGTATTACCGATTTGCCTTGCTCCCAACAGCAAATAGCTATCAGAATAATAGCGGTCGTCTGTTTAATTTAAAACTGTCATAACTTTCGGGTTTCGGATTTGTGAACAGCCTTTTGGGGACTCCTTTGTTAACACTGATTGATGTTTGATTGGGCACGGAACCGTTTATGCGTATATAGGTACGCACGAGGGAACAAGAACATGGTAACTTTGCAGGTGTGTACCTATGTATGTATACCTTACTACTACATTATACAGTTTATTCAAACATTTATGTAAATCTGGATATTCCCGAACGCTTACCAAGCGATGCCACGAAAAAACATTTATACCTACGAATCAGATCGGAAACTATTTTCAAATGTGTCGCAGAGAATATCGATTTTATTTCAATTGTTTTCATTTTTATATATAGCGATGCGACCATTCGATAAGGCGTGCACGTACAGACGAATAAAACACGGTGAACACGAACATCGAACACGGAACATTTGGTCTGTTTTCATTTGAACAGTGGTACCCAATTAATAAGGCGCGTCGTGAATCTTCGTTCGCACAGAAAAGAAAGTATGGCCCCGAAGATTAACGAAAGAATGCTTAAAACTTACAATTAACCTTAAGTCACTATTATAAGGTTCATAATACACTGGAGCTGCTAGCGTGCACTCGATCAGAAGTATGGCGGCTGACAAACAGGCCACGCGGCGCGCGCTAACATGGCGGTAGCTGCCGACCAATAGCGGTACAGGAAAAAGAACCGCGGTGCGTGGAGCGTGCCGATTGGTCAATAGCATTTCCCGCACTTTTAAAATTCACCTTCTGCGCAGGTACATCGGTAAGCCATATCAATTAGGTAATACTGTACGTGTGGACGTAAATTAGCAAAGCTAACATGAACACCATACGGACACAGTTCGACTTGAGTTTGCACTCAACACACTGCACTTCGCACGCTGTCTCTCGCACACCGCTCGACATCTCGTTGTACAAAGAGAACGCGTAAATGCAGTTCGCGTTATTGCGACAATGTAGCCGTAGCATTAGTGAAAGAAATATTAACAAAGTAGTTACCTACTTACGCAAAGCATGTAGGTACCCACTTGTAAAAAATATCATGGTGCCCGAAATAATGTCTAATGTCTATGTGTATCTAATTTTATTTATTGTTGATTATTCTATTGATTTGTGTTTTATTGAATTTAATTTTTTTATAATAATGTATGGACTGTCTGAAATAAATGAATTAATAATAATAAAGTAATACAACAATTTCACACATCTTCTATCTTCGATATAAATAAAAAACGGCCAAGTGCGTGTCGGACCACGCACAATGAAGGGTTCCGTAGTTGGCATGAATATATCCCAAAAAAACTTAACATTGTAGTTGAAAAACATGTTCTTCTGTGTTCTGCATACATTGATATACGTCACGGTCAATTGTCCAACTGCAAATGTAAATTGGTCGACTATTACGCGTTCATTTGTATAGCCTACTTAGCTGTGATAGTTTTCCTTTTAAATTCGTTATATATACTACTGCCATGAATTTTGTCATTATTTCCAAAAACAACCATTTAGCTGGAAGGGGGGAACACTTGACTCTAACAAAAATTTGCACTTTAAAGCTTAATATTACGCAAAAGGATCCCTGAATCGAAAAATGGTTTTCACAGACCCGTAATATATTTGAACGGCCTATCCAACGATACCCCACATTATGGGATACACGAGTAAAAAATGTCATCCCCACTTTTTACGTCATGACAGGAATCCTATTTTTGTTTTTTTTAATATTTAATTTTAGCACTTTATTGGCGTGATTAATATCCTACTCATGCCATACGGAACCCTGAAAATTAAATTCTGTTCACCACTAGAGAATAGCTGGACCGATTTCTTTTAAAATTTTCGTAATACTCCGAATTAGATTCTTAAGGAAAGAGTAATTGGAAAAGTTTCTTGAGAAATTTCAAATTCGGGGAAAACTGAACTGGGGCCCAAGTCTGCTATTTTTATAAATTCCGTCATTCCAACACGATCCCATTGTCATGCCATTGTCATTTCGGTAAAAGTTCATAATCTGCTAAATTCATAATGGTCGATCATTGGTCGGTCAATGTTCCCGTAATAGAATTGTGTTATTATAATGGCATTGTCGTATTGCCATTATTATAAAACCCATTAGTAGAAATGTCATTCACTTGTCATTATGTGCGAGATTACTAATAAATGTAATTTATTTCCATGTAGTGTCAGTGGCCGACCATTGGAAAGTCATAATGACGCCATTATAATAGTAGATTACCAAACTTGTCAAAATCAACAATTATGAAATCAATGATCGACCATTCTGACACTATTGTAAAAGCAGACCCTTGAGGCCCTGATTTTTGTATGTCAGCTAGATTCCAATAAAAAAATAATGCTGTTAGAAGCGACCTGTGTATCACCATCCACATTTTTAATAACAGTTACCGACACACGAAAATGAACGTTCCATTTAAATATTGTACTGCATTGTAATGTAAAGACAATATTTTATGCATGTTTTCAATTCTACATACAGGGTTATTTTTAAAACGTCAATAACCTCTTAAGGGGTCATTGTACTCATCATTATGAACAACTTTTACTATGGGACCAAACCTGAAATCGCGAAAGCTGTTCCCTACATTTTAACGAATTATTCGAACATAAATGTAGGGAACAGCAGGTTTTTTTTTCACGTTTTCAGTTTTGGTCCCTTAATAAAAGTTGTTCATAATGACGAGTACAATGACCCCTTAAGAGGTTATTGACGTTTTAAAAATAAGCCTGTATAACCCTAAAAAGCAATTTTTACTATGGCGGAAATTGCTATTTTCTGCGTGTGCCCGCCCTTTAGTCGAGAGTGAGAAATCCCGAAGGGCCCAGAAGCTTACTACTTTAGTTCAGCCTGATTCATGCGTCTAGGGATTCTCTTGTTTTCACAAGGTCTGTTGTTACCGCTCCTATTTATTTACGTATGTAAAATATCGAAACCTTTTCAATAAACTTTGTAGGGTTCACACTTTATGACGAAAGGACGTTCTTTTTTTATAGATTTTTAGGTCATGGCTGCCAAGCCTATGGCTCACCTGAATTATGCAAATGCTAGAATGAGTATGCTGTGTCTTTTCATCATCATCACCATTTCAGCCGAAAGACGTCCACTGCTGGTCATAGGCCTCCCCCAAGCCCCACTTCGAATCTGTGCTTCCCGCATCCAGCGGATTCCTGCAGCCTTCCCAGGGAATCGGTGCACCTTGTAGGAGGCCTTCCAACGTTACGTCTTTCGGTACGCGTTCGCCACTCCAGAACCTGTCGACCCCATCGGCCATTTGTTCTGCGAGCAATGTGCCCTGCCCACTGCCACTTAAGTTTGGCAATTCTTCGGGCTATGTCGGTTACCTTGGTTATCCTGCGGATCTCTTCATTGTGTCTTTTAGTCTTTGCTAAATAAATATATCTTTTTTTCTTTCATTCTTTCAGAGGCATTGTGAATGGTTTGCCATCCCAGAGACTGGATGTATGCTGGTTGGCGGCAAAAGACTTGCCCTCTATTTAATGCGACTTCGATAAAACAGGAATGTGGGTGGACTGCAACAAGCAGTGTACACTTTGTGGAGAATAGGAAGTATGTGAATATTACGTCATCTGAATTAGATCATGCTAAAATTACTCTTCTAAGATAAGAGAAGATAAGATAAGATAATATTTATTTTGTAAAACATGAGTACATTATGAAGGTCTTATAATTAATATGAGGTGGCTACATGTTTTGCCATTTATGGCGTACAAAATTAGATGCACTAGACAAACAATACAAAAAAAATTACAATGTCAAAATTTAAATCAAATTGAAATAAAAATGTCAAAATTTAGATTTTATTTAAAATTACAATTTCAAAATTTAAATTCAGCTTGAGTAAGAAATTTATAAAAAAAAAATAACAAATTAACACGCACAAACAGAATTCAATACAAGCAAAATATCATTTAAAAATTCATCCACGCTGTAATTGCACTTCTCTAGTAATAACCCCTTTTTTTTTTTTATTTGGGTGGGAAATTATCAAATAACTTCTCCCGCTCTGGGCAGAGCGGGAGGGCGTGTCAGACTTTTACTGACTAAAACCCACCCGTGTTCCTTCATTTGCTTGTGTGCCAGGGCCACGATATCCCTTTCGGACAAACTCGCAACCCTGGCAGGCATTGGTCCTGACGGACCCCGTCAGTTGGTGCTGACATCTCTTTGAGGCGCGCGTGGAACACAACGCGCCGTCGACCCGGGCCTGGTCCTTATCGGACGGCGAGCTACCCATCGCTCGCCGTCCGCAAGCCCGCGCCTACGGTGGCCGGAAATCGGCTTGCAACTCCCGAAGCCCGGGGCGTCTCCTGCGGCGACTAGAGGCGCGAGGGCGCGAACCTTGCCTCTCCCTCACGCATTCCGCCTCCTCCTTCGCGAGCATTACTGCTTCGCAGAAGGAGGTGACGGCCTCCCATGCACTCTTGCTCCGAACCATGGCCTGAACCAGTGCTGGACGCGAGAGATCGTCGCCACCGATCGCCTCCGTGAGGACACGGCGGTGCTCCGCTCAAGCCGGGCAGATCTCTACCGTATGCTCCACCGTGTCCTCCAGGCGATCCACACAGTGGTGACACCCGGGCGTTTCCTCCCGCTTTATCCTGAACAGGAACCTCCCGAAACAACCGTGTCCGGTGAGGACCTGCGTCAGGCGGAAGGTGAGGACGCCGTGGCGCCTCTCCAGCCACTCCTCAAAGAGGGGACTTATCGCCACAATTGTAGCGTGCCCAGCGCTAGGTTGCGACAATCGCACTCTCCATGCCGCCATGAGATCTCGCCGGAGTTCCATCCGCTGTACCGTGATTTCTCGCGGCAGCGGAGTTTCACCCCGGCGTTTCGCCTCCTCGCGCCACTCCCAGATGTGCGCGAGGACTTTTGCCTCCAGATCCCACGGCGGCAGTCCGGCAAGGAGGCTCGCCGCCTCACGGGAGACCGTGCGGTAACCCCGTACCAGCCTGATGGCCATGACCCTTTGGGACGCGTTCAACCGCTGGGCTGGTCGCAGCCTCAGAGAACGCGCCCACACCGGTGCCCCGTAAAGGGCTATGGACCGCACGATCCCCGCGTAGAGCCTCCGGCAGGAGGCGTTTGGGCCCCCTAGATTGGGCAGAAGCCGCTTCAAAGCAGCCCCAGCCCTCTCCAGTCTGGGAATCAAACGTCGGAAGTGCTCCACAAAGTTCCACCGGCTATCGAGGACGAGTCCCAAGTACTTCATCGTCGACTCGACACCGATGTGAACTCCTCCCGCCGCGCGCCGTTATCTGGGAACTCGACAGTGGCGCGTTCCGAGGACCATAAAAACACATGGCCTCGGACTTGTGCAAGGCCAGCTCGAGTCCCAATTGCCGGATCCTATCGACGATTGTCGCAACCCCTAGTAATAACCCCTGAAAGGACTTTTTAAATTTATTTAGAGGCATACATTTAATAATATCTGGTATTTTATTATAAATATTTAGAATAATACCAAAGAAACTCTTTTTCATTAGGGCACTTTTTTTGACATAACAAATTCTCATGTTGGGCACGAATTGGGGTTAACTTCTTAACAATTTAAGATTAAAAGATTAACACTGAAGGAATTCCCGCAGTTTTTAGACTTATCTTTCAGTGGATAAACATAAAAATATGAAGTATCACTTGCTCGAGAATTCTTTAGAAAAATCACGCCACTAAACTCTAGGGAAGCCAAAGGCGAAGACAGTTTGTTTGAAACAGTTTCTTTTCAAAGTTCTTTAGTGGCGTTGCGAGTTCTGCTTTGTCAAGTAATCCATATGGGTAATTTTGTTGCAAATGTGATACATTTCTTTCTTTTTTTTTTAAAAACGTTGCCCCACACTAGGAATTTCTTCTGTATTGTGGATGCGTTTACAAACATTTAAAACTCACATACACAAACAGCCAGACCCGGAACAACTACTTGTAGGTCATACAAATATTTGTCCGTGTGGGAATCGAACCTGCGACACGCAGCGCAGCAGCGTTTTTTTGGAAGTCGGTTATTTTTTTTTTTACAAAAAGTTTTTTATTTTTCACTTTTAGTGGTTCAGTTTTTTTTTTATCTAAGTCAGAATAGCCTAAAATCAAGTGCTTATCACATTTTACAAAATATTGCTTTTCCCGATGCTGGGACGTTAATTGTTGAGGAGTTCTCCTGGTAAGAACCAAGAGAACTGCCACTCACCATTTATGCATTGTGACGAGCATAAATTGCTTAGCAACCATATTAAAGAACCAATTATAATCGAATCGCAACCCGTTAAATACTTATTATTATGTTGTTCCTGTGGCCATCTGTGGTCTCAATCATCAGTTCCACTTCACCAAATGGTGATTTTTGGAAGCAAATGCACGAGTTACTATGAAAAATACCCAAATCGCTATAGGTTTGCCTATAAAATTCGAGATTATAAAACTCGATTTCCATGAGATCCCCTCATCAGATTCCGATTTGGTGGCAATAGGACCACCTCGGGAGCATACCCTTTCAAACAGAAAAATAATTTTCAATATCGGTCCATAATTGACGGAGATATAGGTGAACAAACATAAAAAAAAAAAAAACATAATGCCGAACATGTAACCTTCTCCTTTTTGGAAGTCGGTTAAAAAATGATGTTGTATATTTATAGGATTGTCAAGTAAATTAAGGAATGCTGATAACAGCGCGGATCGATGGAACGCTACCAATCAAACGCTTGCCACGGTCGGTTCGTGGATGGGTGCATATCGAGGCGCCTCCGTGCCTCGGAAAGCACGTTAAATCGTTGGCCCCGGCTGTCTTTCGTAGATCTATGCCAGTCGTTACGGGTAGTCAGTCAGAAGCCCAAAAGTCTGGCAACCGGTTATTGTGTTACCCAGTGACTGGGTTGTGGAGGTCAGATAGGCATTCGCTCCATGTAAAATACTTGTAAGCTTCAAAGCATAAATTTAGGTGTCCGAAAATCGTAATTAACTTCAAGTTATTCATAAATCTATTAATTAACATCAAATTCAACTTTGGCATGGGCGTCAATGTAATTGATTCGGTACATAAAGCGGTACAGTTAATATCTATGAATAATTTATAACTGTGAAATACGTTGAAATTCTTGTACTGTCTAGTAGTCTAGTACAAGAATTTCAAGGTATTTCGCAGGTCATAATTAAACCCAGAATTCTAAGGATTCCTTTTCGAGGAAACGCCTCAAGTTCAATGGCACATACTTATTATACAGAATGACAGGGAAATTCGACCTATTCCTTGAAAGGGTCTATATTATACTAGAGGTCATTAGCAACAAATTAAGTCCAGTTGACTAGGGGTCAAAACTGGATGGTTAACGAGCTGCGACGGTTCTTCGATTTTTTTTAAATGGCGCGTTTACAATTATTTATGTTCTTTTTTTATATTTTGAAAATTGTTGATGTTCAGTTCAATGATACAAAAAACCATCAACATTAAAACTAGAATTATTTCCGGTGACTCTTTAATTTTTAATTTATTTTTCCTTATGACAAAAGTATGTGCAACATGCCCTGATAAAAATAATATGGTTACATCACTTTTACAACCAAAGCGGCCATTAAGGTATATTGGCCATAACATTACCATAAACGGGGTACATAACCTTATTGGGTACTTCCAGAAATCCAGATTTATTGTGTCAGTTTTATGACAGGTCAGCTTTAAATGGTACAGTCAGTGACCTGCATAACGTGACCCTTTTTCCCCTCTTTTTTGTTCTAAGAGGGGTCAGGTAATGCAGAGCTCTGACTGTACTAAAGGTGCATACGCAAAAATGCGGTGGAGGATTTCCTTTATAGTTGATCAAGCTTAAACATTTATAACGTGATCGAAGAACAAATACATTACTTATCATTACGTCGGTATTCCCTGAACGGATAGGCAGAGATGCACCTAGTACACCCATATTTCGCCAGTTATGTTTAAGTTCCATGTAATAGGGGGCGAGCCTATTGCCATCAACCGGGCACAAATCCAGACTCCGGGCTGCTACTGAGAAATTCCTAATAGAAAATCCCAATAATACTTTGGCCGACCTGGAAATCGAACCCAAGACCTCATGCTCAGCAGTAGCGCTAGCGACCACTATACTTATCAAAAAAGAATAGGCCCGTTTTGACATTTAAGGCGCTGACAAGAGGCAAATGATAAAAGTAGGCTTGTCTTAAACAAAAAAATTGCTAAATCGATATAGTTTGTGGTTGCGGAAAAAATATGTTATTCTTGAACATATTTTTCAGAACTTGTCTATTACCAAAACACGTTTAGAAAAACAATCTCGATACAAATTAACGGTAAACTAACCCTTTGCTTTGAGTTTCAATCCAAAATATATGTATTAAATATCAACGTACGGTTGGTATTTAACTAATAACAAGAACGTCATAATTTTCTGCAGAACTTGGTTGTATTTTATTTTCGATTACTCAACTCATTCTTTAGTAAATAAATATTTGCTTCATATTTTGCAATAAATTACAAGCGTTGTATCATCGCGCTTCTCTTTCTGTATGCAGTCTGACAGTGACATCGGTTTACATGTTGTCAGCGTCTTAACTTGAATCGATTTATCGTGAGTACCGAGTCCTATGATTACTTCACTAGTTAAGTCACGATGGTCAATCGCGACGTAACTAGTGAAGTAACCATTCGCATGGCAGCGCGACACTTCCCATGAAGTTTTCATAGAAATTGTGATACTAAAATGGTGTGATACTAACATAATAATTACTTAGTTTAATTAATTGTCCTATTTAATAATTTTTTATTTTGCTTTGTATTTTTATTGATTTGTATTGACATTGATTTGAGACTCTTAATTTTACGACAATTGCGAAATATAATAAATTTCATTTATCTATTAATCAATCATCTACGCAGTATTAAAATTGACATAATTGTGTATTGTTTTTTTGTATGTAATATGGGCCAAGGACCTGAAATAAATGAATTTTATTTATTTTATTTAGTGTCGCGTCGCGCCCGTCTGCGTGAGCCTTTACAAAAAAAAATATCACTATTATTGCAGTGTGGACAACGCTCTATAAGCAAGGCCCGTTTTTCTAGCCCGTTGGTAATTGACATAGTTTAACATAGATTGTAACGTTTGTCAATGTTACGAAAATTCTAGTTTAATAACTCAATTCAAAAATAACTTTACAAATACGTAACACAAAAGGAGCGTCAACATTTTTTTTTAAACGCTGGAATATAATATTTTTGGTGCGCCTTTTATGTCATCCCGATATTAAATGATTTTAAATTTTATCCAGTTAACACAATTTTGCGCTCGCTTTTCGATATTTCCACGTTTTGAGTTACGTAATTTTGACAGAGGAGATTTACTTCGCAGCATAACATTTATTAATTTTAATAAGTCTTGCATGATGTGATGAGTACCTTCATTATCTAAAGACAAAAGACTGGCGTTCCATTTGACGCGCGTCTTAGAAACGTGCGTCGACGGCGCGCTTTTATCCTACAGAAGGTCTACAGGCTGCGCCTGAATCGTGTGCTTATCGCGTCTGTTTGCTACAAACGCGTGTCAACGGCGCGTTTAAAAAACGTGGTGTGCACAGGGCCTAACATAAAATAAAAAGATTTGATTTTTTGTTTTAAAACAATCTTTTAAAGTCATAGTTGACAAAATGTTCCAACTAAAAACCACCTACTGCAATCAATGATATTATAAGTTAAAAGTGGTAGATAGGTTATACGCGCTCCCCAAGTGAGTTAAAATATGGCTAATTAGCCTAATTTTCACCGTCTTGTGTCTTTTTCGCACCCGATAATTACGACTTGCCGTCCTAGTTCCACGTGTCTTCTATTTGTGACATTGTGCTGGTTTTGAAGATCGAACGTTGGGTAGGTAACCTATCTACCTCTTTTACTCACCTATATGTTGCCTATGTCTAACATCATTGACTACAATTAATTATTTTTAACATAACAATTATCAGGAATATTCGATCCTATAATCTGCTCCAAAAGCATTTCATGAAAATGTTAACAAATAAATCAGAGAGTAAGATACCTGTGAGTGCTAATTTGAAGTGCCACTTACAAATTGAGTGCTTTTATTTGATTAGTTGAAACCCGAAATTCTAATTTTAAGTTACCTTAAAGATGTTTTTCCTTTGACGATTGATTAAATTAATTATTATTTTAATTTACTTTTCCTCAATGTTCGTCGACGATTTTTTCAATTACAATTAAATTAATATTATTATTATTAAATCTTTATTTAACAGACCACAGATATCCATACAGTGTTAGTAAAGAAAACCTAAAATCTTATGATAGTATCATAATCCTTTTTTTTTTTTTTTTTTTTGGGTGGGAAATTATCAAATAACTTCTCCCGCTCCGCCCAAGCAGGGCAGACCTCCACCGTATGCGCCACCGTGTCCTCCGGGCGATCCACTCAGTGGTGACACCCGGGCGTTTCCTCCCGCTTTATCCTGAACAGGAACCTCCCGAAACAACCGTGTCCGGTGAGGACCTGCGTCAGGCGGAAGGTGAGGACGCCGTGGCGCCTCTCTAGCCACTCCTCAAAGAGGGGACTTATCGCCACATAGTATCATAATCCTAATGTTACTATCATAATCTGGAGTCGGACCTCACAGTCTTCACACTATCCACGTAGTATGTAGAACGTACTTGTAGACGTTTGAAGTCTGATCCAGTGATGCAGCATCGGACAATCCCACCTACCGCACAACGTGGTCAGGATGCACGCATTCTTCGAAGGATCGATGAGCACCGGTTTCGGATGATGGCATGAAAGCCGTGAATCCTCGCCTCAGCAAATATCCCCGAAGCGCTACAAAAACGCGGCAGCCCCGCCAGCATCCTGAACGCATGATTATACTGTACACGCAGGGCGTTGTATGACCTTTGCGTATGCCTAACCCACAGACTGCAAGTGTAAAATGACTTGCATTAAGGCTTCTACATACCAGCGCGACTTGTCGCGCGACGCGACACGGCACAAAGGCCCCGCGTGTTGCGGGACGAGCGGTGCCTTTGTATCGCGTCGCGTCGCGCGACTAGTCGCCCCGGTATGTAGAAGCCTTTAAGCTCTAAAAAGCAACAATAATTGTTGGAAAACGTAGTAAGAAATAAATTTAAAATCTTCTAAATACAAAAAACTGTGTTACTAATTTCCTTTTACGTAAAAATGTAACCTGATCAGTGATCGGGGTTTGTTTACTCTTTTGGAACCAGGGACCATTTTGGTTACCCATTGAAAGGGTTTTCGATAGAGTTTTTCTAAGCGGTTAAACAAAAACCCGTACGATATGGGTAACCCTTATGAACGGCTTAAATTAAATTTTGGTAACCCATTGAAAGGGTTTTCGATAAAAACCCATACGATGTAGGTAACCCTTTTGAACGGCTTAATTTAAGCTATTCAAAAATACCCACACCGTATGGATTTTTGATTAACTGCTTAGAAAAAATAGGATTTTCTAAAATGGTAACCCAAATGGTCCCTGGGTAGAATAGAGATAGAATTGGTCATGCTACGCGTACTGGGCGGATATCGAATTAACATAATATTATGATTTTTTCATGTTACTTGGTTTCAAGTAGGTATAGAACCCATTGAATGGGTTATCATGTAACCCTTTCACTGGGTTTCAAGTATAAAACCCATTCAATGGGTTACATAATGATAAAGGTAACCCATTGAATGGGTTACCCCTTCGAAAGGCTTAACCTTAACCGGGATTGTACGGTCTCTGTTTGGAACAGACTATACATTTCCTGTTCGTATAGCGACACATTTCGACCAAATTCTACGTTTTAAAGATTGCAATCGTGCAGACGGAGACACTTAACCAACTGACGGTCATTGTGCAAATGTTTGGCACCTCGCCCGCCTGAAAAGAGACAAGAGGCCGCCATTTTGAACCGACACGTTTTTTTTTAATAATATTTTTATGGCCTGGTTGCTGGGACCTTTTAGCCAAGTCTTTATTTAGTTACAAAACTTAGTATTATTGATGAAATGAATTATATTATGCATGATGATGATATCCCCGCTCGCTCCCCTTGAGTTTCATTAAAGATGTGGCACTTTACTGAGACCTCACGCGGACTTCTTGAGAGAACTTGAAGCGAAGTTGCACTGTTTTGTTTCATTTGCCTACACTAATGCACGTTCACAAACACTTAATGGTTAATAATCCACCACTATTACACATTAATATTCGGATAAACACAAATTTTGGAAAATTAAACAAACTGCTGAACATGACGCTTCACTTTCCCGCCAAGAACCCCTCAACACGTTTTTGAATCGTGCTGGTCTGTTATTCTGCTTATTATTGAGAAGGTCAATGCTGAAACTTAAAACTTTAATGAAAGTGTCAGAATGAAATAAAATGGAGATTGTTTTTGATTGTGCAGTATCTATAATATACATTATTTAATAACGGGGCTCGTGGCTAAGTAATACCAGCTGCACGTTTCGATCGATCAAGTTAAGCTACGCTATCCACGGTTGGTCCGTGGATGGGTGACCATCTTTATATTCCGAGACCCCTCCATGCCTCGGAAAGCACGTTATACCATTGGTCCCGGCTGTCATTGGTGGATCTTTGACAGCCGACGGGTCGTCAGGAACGGGAAAGTCTGAGCACCAGTCTCACCAATGCGTATCGTATTACCTGGTAACTGGATTGTGGAGGTCAGATAGGCAATCGCTCCATGTAAAATACTGGTAGTCAGCTGCATCTGGTGAGACTGGAATCTGAACCCAACATAGTTAGAAAAAGGCTGGCAGATGATGACATCACACTATCACATCCCACTATAATATAACACACTTGATCACACTAATATTATAAAGGCGAAAGTTTGTGAGTGTGTATGTTTGTTACTTCTTCACGCTCAAACGGCTGGACCAATTTTGATAAAATTTTGTATGGAGGTAGCTGACATCTTGGATTAAGACATAATCAAAATCAAAAATATTTTTAATTCACATAAGCCTACATGGGCACTTATGAAACGTCAGAAGCTAGGTGCACGGTTCCAATTGGTCGTTTCCTATGGAGAAGAGCCGGCAAGAAACTCCACGGTTACTCTTAAAAAAAAACTGGCTTTTACAATGTTTTCAAATTACAGTGTTAATAAGTGTGAGAGGACAGCGTAGGCCCGTCAAAAGTACCAGGTACTTAACAAAATAGAAAACGGTCTACAGATCTACAGTCCATTAAGCCTACAACGTCCTCACATTTACAAAAAAAACAATACAATATGATTAAAATAATAAAAGTTAGAACCTTGTTGAAATTAAAATTGTAAAAAAAAAAAAACATCGGTTATGTCAAGGAAGTATGTAAAAAATAAATAACATAAACATCGTACAGTGGTACCCAATTGATAAGGCGCGTCGTGAATCTTCGTTCGCACAGAAAATAAAGTACGAGTATGGCCCCGAAGATTAACGAAAGAGTGCTTAAAACTTACAATCAACCTTAGGTCACTATTATAAGGTTCATAATACACTGGAGCTGCTAGCGTGCACTCGATCAGAAGTATGGCGGCTGACAAACAGGCCACGCGGCGCGCGCTATCATGGCGGCAGCTGCCGACCAATAGCGGTACAGGAAACAGAAACGCGGTGCGTGGAGCGTGCCGATTGGTCAATAGCATTTCCCGTACTTTTAAAATTCACCTTCTGCGCAGGTACATCGGTAAGCCATATTAATTGGATACTACTGTACTTTTTATCCCGATATGCCCACGGGATCGAGACTTACGCGGGTGACACCGCGCTAACTTTATCTTCAGATTTTCATTAACTGCGATTATTTTTACTCGCAGATATGTAAATTCGTAGTTTTAACTAACATAGCTTGCAAAGTCTTGGCACTTCAGCCACAGACTACCAGATAAATCGCTCCATGTACTTACGCGCGCTAACTACCTACCAGCCGCATTGTGATCGGTTGCCATTAATTGTATGTTACGCAAATACTCAGCAGGTATTTAACACTTCGAACACAACATCACTTACCTCCTTCGGGCATAACGAAGGTCACAAGTAAAACTTATCACTTGAATGGCTGACTGTCTTTAAAGTCTTGGGAAAATTATTTTCGCAAGTAGTTTGCGAGAACGACTTCAACAGTCTAGAAATGCAAAATTGAGTTCTTGAATTTGTTATTATAAGTACCCGCGTGCATATTTCCACTTACTTTTCCTCGTTGAAAATAGTATTCCTTGAAATTTTTGCCACCTAAAAGAGTAAGTAGGATATCCACAAAAAATGAAATCACAAAGGGAAGCCATGTTTTGAGGTTTTCATGAAATATGTTGATGTTACGGAGAAGGAAAAAAATATGGTTTTCCGGGAATTTTTCCCGAAAACAGAGAAGCCAAAGGAGACCTCATGTGTTTGACATTGTACGTGTGTGTTTGTTTCACTCGGAAGCCTAAAAAATTAAATAAGTTCCACCTTTTATTTCGTGTGGTTTTCCTCATGGATACTCTCTGACTACGAAGGAATACAGAGAGATATTTGAGGCTCTAACCTGATTTCCAAAAACACAATTAATTAATTAATACTTACACAATTGTTTTTGTTGGTCTCTAACACAAGCTCAGGATTTTTATTTCCACAGGAAAACTGTAATTCTTTTCAGGAAAGAGAACCCTCAACGCGCGAGCCCAACACGCACATAGCCGATCTTTTCCTTTTATTTCTTTATATTATACACTAATAATGCGCAGAGTGCATGGGAGCGTCAACGACATTCTGAAAGTCATCAGTGAGAAGCCGTGTTGCACCATTATGGCGCATTGGGTGCATGTACTATCGCGAACACAGGCGCCTAACCACTTTTCGACCTTATTACTAGGAGCGTAAGGTTGAAAAGTGGTTAGGCGCCTGTGTCCACGATGGTACATGTGCATGTACCCGGTACGCCACAGGTATTTGAATGTGTGAGTGCAACAGGTATTTGAATTAAAATCTGAGTTGCATTTGTTACTACCATAGCATAAGTATTGTGTATTAGGTACTAACATTATATGGATCAAGGTCCGAATTAAAATATTTTTATTTATTTATAAGCTTTATTGTACACCAGAAAACATAAAAAAACCTAAAAAATCCTTCCTTTTAATTCTGTTTTCTCTGTCCTCGTTATTTAACAAATTCCCACAGTAATTATCACACTTCTCACCTACCTACCTATAGACTAGTCGTTGTACCTATATTTTAGACATTTAATTTAATTTTTAATTATACAGGTTGTATCAGAAAGTTATGGTCAAATTACAGGTTGTGTTACATACCATCAAATTCAACAACTTCCTCTCGGGGACCAACATTGTAATCGCGAAAAAAATATCAGTCGTTCCATATATTTATTTTGGATTCCGTCAAAGGAACTGAACGCGTTCAGCTCTTCTAAACCGCGTTCAAGAGCTGTCAGTGTCACAATTGTTGTGGAATATTGACACTGACAACTCTTGAATGCGGAGATTGTTTTTTTTTATTACGATTTTGGTCCCGGGGAGGAATTTGTCCAGTTTGATGGTCTGTACCACCCTCTTAATTTTCGCCACACCGTATACGGACACACTGTATAATGTAAGATAGGATCTTTTGATTTATTGGAATGTAGATTTTAATTAATTTTATACCAAAACCTGTAAAATTAGATATTGTAGTTAGATAGAAGTACACATTTTTGCATCCTATATAATTCTACCTAAATGGTAGAATTTACCTGGAACGAAACATCATGTTATAACAACTCACCTGTTCATCTGCATTCTGTGTATTAAACATTGTCTATATAAAACTTCTATTCTACTACATTCGTCTTGAACTTACTTTAATAGTTTCCGAGCACGACTCGCGACTTTAAAACCCTCTGCAATCTTATTAACGAAAGTATTCTTCATTCCTTGCGTAGTTAACAAGTTGCAAGAACTCGAGATTTAATGCTATTAAAAAGCGGAATAATTACGTTGAAGCAAAGATTTAAATCGATAGATTTGCCTTCACCTTGTACTTAGTCAGGCCAAAAAGGGTCCATACTGCCAAAGTGAGCTCAGACATTATGAATAGTGGAAGGTGAGGACGCCGTGTCGCCTCTCTAGCCACTCCTTAAAGAGGAGACTTATCGCCACAATTGTGGCGTGCCCATGCTTAGGCGGAGCACCGCCGTGTCCTCACGGAGGTTATCGGCGAAGGCGATCTCTCGCGTCCGGCCCTGGTTCAGGCCATTGTTTGGAGCGAGGCATGGGAGGCCGTCACCTCATTCTGTGAAGCAGTAGTTCTCGCGAAGGAGGAGTGGTACGCGTGAGGGAGAGGCAAGGTTCGCGCCCTCGCGACTCTAATCACCGCAGGAAACGCCCCGGGCGTCAAGAATCACAAGCCGATTTCCGGCCCCCGTTGGCGCGGGCTTGCGGACGGTGAACGATGGGTAGCTCGCCGTCCGATAAGGACCAGGCCCGGGTCGACGGCGCGTTGTGTTCCACGCGTGCCTCAAAGAGATGTCAGCACCAACTAACTTCGTTAGGACCAATGCCTGCCAGGGTTGCGAGTTTGTCCGAAAGGGATATCGTGGCCCTGGCACACAGGCAACGGAAGGAACACGGGTGGGTTTTAGTCAGTAAAAGTCTGATACGCCCTCCTGCTCCGCCCAGAGCGGGAGAAGTTATTTGATAATTTACCACCCAAAAAAAAAAAGAAAGACTAAGAACAGTATTTCCAAAGTATTTCACTTGACATTGTGTGTCAAAAGGCGACTATCTTTTGACGTTGTAGGGACAATCTAACGATTTAAATCTTTACGTCGTCGACGTATACAGCGTGTTACGGAAAGGGTATATAAATATCAAAGGCACGGATTCTATTGGTGATAACAAACTACATGGCAACATTTTTTTAATAATACGTACATAATTAAAAAAAGTTAAGAAACATTTAACTAATAAAAATAAAATGTTTCCAATTGAATTCTACACCTCACTAGACCAAGTCAGCTGATCGGTACACGTTTTAATCCATTCGTTTGATCCAATCCATCAAAGGTTTTATTTAAATTTCGCACTGGCTTGCAAATAGAAAGCTGTTTATTGACGAAAAAAAAAAACCAATTAACACATTGGCGCGTGAAAAGCTATCGTTGTTCGTCATTGAATCTGGAATTTACGAGTACGAAAGGAATTTATAAATAATTTATTTAGTTTGAATTTTCGCGCATTATTTGAGAAAAACACTATACAAGCCTTGGCCGCAACTAGGCATTGATGGACTCGCGTATATGTGCCTTGGCATCGCCTCGACCCACATTTACCTACACGTTCGTCCATCAATGCATCTTTTGCTGGCCGCTGCAGTAATGTACTATTTATGGCATTTTACAGTCATCCATCGCTTATAAAACCATCAAGACTCAGTGAGAATGAACCTTAAGAAATCATTGACTGGGATGAGAGCGAGCACAACTTAGTAAAGACTTCTGTACTTATCTGTGCGTAAGTTGGGTTTTACCTATGTACCTAAAGCTCGACTTCAGTTCATACATTCGTGTACGACAAACAGAAAATCCACTTAACGTATTCTATGTGCATAGTACGGTAAGCGAAGCTGATTTGTTCTGTAAATCTACAGGTAGTAGGTATTGTTTGCATTAAAATGTACCTTTCTGGAGATTTAATTTACGGGATTAGTATCTGCGGGAATCTTTCCGTGTGCCTCTTATTTGGAGCTCAATTGGCATTCGATTTACATAGTTTACTTTCAATACATACACGTGGTACATTGTTTTCAAATTACAGTGTTAATAGGAATGGCAAGACGGTGTAGGCCCGTCAAAAGTACCACTAACTTCAGATCTGTCTGAACTGATCAAAATCTTCACAGTTTTGCTGTTCTGACCTCAAAGGTCGATTGCTTACGACAGCTGGTTGTTTGATCGAAAATAGACCCTGCCTATTACATTTCGGTTGGAGTATAAACGCGCAAGCACGCCCATAGATTGAATAAAGTTTTAAAACTAAAGAACGTACGAAACAAGTGTATTCAATTTTAAAATCGTTTGACGTACGTTACGTTTCCTCCGCGCGTTCGTGATTGCCACTGCTTTGTAAAATTGTATCGTTACTTAAAAAAAATACAAAATGACAAAAACCATCTTAACTAAAGAACGTACGAAACGAGTACTTTCAATTTTAAAATCGTTTGACTATACGTTACGTTGCCTCCGTGCGTTCGTGATTGCCACTGTTTTGTAAAATTGTATCGTTACTTAAAAAAATTACAAAAACCATCTTCCGGCAAATCCGGCTATCATCGAGCTCCGTGCCGGGTACATATTTTACCAGCTTGGCCACTTCGACCTCACTACGGGTCTGGCGAATCCATCCGCCAACCGTCACTATCTCTGGCGTCTGCAGCGTGGCACACCCACTACAGTGTTCGTTACACCAGGCTGAGCCAGGAGAGCACTGCGGTACTCCCAAGGAAATTGACGAATTTTGTAAACTCTTTCACCAAATTTAATTTTTTTTTTTTTTTTTATAAAATATACTCTTTTTTGTTGACAATTACATGGTCTAGTCTCAATTTCTCATAGCCACCACGTAAACCTTTTCGTCACAGTTTTCTGTCACATAGTGCCAACATCTAACCAAAGTATCAAAAACGATCAATACAATTTTAACCCTCCCGGAATCTATCATATTGAAATTTTCGAAGTGTGCCACAGAAATTGAGGTGATCATCTTAAAATTAGCAGGAAATTAGAAGCGAAAATAAGCTCGTAATTTGATATAATATAACGGCTGTTACCTATGTAATATCTGGGTCTTACTTGTAAAGCCAATTACTTGTAAAAGTCAAACTGATTAAATAAATGCTATAGGTAATGTTGACACCTTTTTATCGTCATCATTCATTTACTTGACCTTTGACTTATTATCATAACTGGCGAAACATGGGTGTACTATATGGTACACCTCTGCCTAACACTACGGATTAAAGGCGTAATGTTATGTTATTAATTTATATTTGACCGTCTTGATGACTGTCTTGGGCATTGGCTAATAAAATAAAATATAATAAAATTATTTAAAATTTTAAATATATAAATTAAACTAGGCATTTTAATCGAAGCACTCATAATTTTTTTTTTTCGTCTTTTTTTTATTTTTTTCTCTTAAAGGTAGTTGTGCCAATTACAAAAGAAGAAAATCTACAGTTTTATTCGTCCTACTTTCATGCAAAAGCCTTACAACTGAAATAAAAAAAGAATTAAATAAATAAAACTAATAAAACTGTAGATTTCCTTTTTGCCTCCTTCCTTTCATGCCACTTTTGTTTCAAGTTCAAAATCTAGTCTAAGTTTTTGATAAACCAAAAAATCACGTAGGTTAAGTACCGTACTTATGTTTATTATTTATTTATTATGGCACTCCAACGACTAATTCATATAAGAACTTACAGAGAACTTAATCTTATTTTAAAATTACTACAGTGAACTTATCACTTAGAGGTGTGCACAGCATTTAAATAGTTAACGTATCAGACATAAAGATAATTATAAAATCAAATAAGTTAATAATAAAATGAAATTAATTTATAATAACAATAAAATCAAATTAATCAATAATATTACAAAAAAAAAAAATCAAATTAAATTGAATTATATTCTTTTACAAAAATAATAAAACGTAAAGCGTACCACAAATTATTTTACGCTTACGTCCAAAAAAGAAAAGAGAGTGAAGTTTACCCGTAAACTAATTTGCTTGATCTTTAACGTGTTTTTCTGAGGTTTCGGTTAAACCTGTTTGAAAGTTAAACGAATGTAACCTCATTTGGGAGATCCATTTTCATCACCCCATTTTGAACACACAAAAGTGGCGCTGAAAATCCACCCTGTAAAAAGTTTAGCCCATTTTCAAGATAATGGATCTTTAATGTTATCTGTGAGCGCGCACTTATGAGAAAAGCAACATTATAATAATTATTAAAGTGCCAGATAAAATGTATAAATTAACTCAATTAATAGAAAATTTTATGTTTACAATTTGCTTAACCCGTTTTAAATTAATGAGGCTGTAAATGAGAATTTTAGATACCAAACAAATATTTTATTAAGTACTTCAGAAGCTTAATATTGTCGATAATTAAACGTATTATTAGATATTTTATCCTTACGTATTATAAAACAAAGTCCCCCGCCACGTCTGTCTGTCTGTCTGTCTCTGGATTTTTAAACTGTTTTCATCAATGAACATAGTGATTCATGAGGAAGGCTTAGAAGTAAAATTCATTAAGGTTTTTGTGTAAATCGGCTGACGGTTGGCATGACGATTATTGTTGAAGATGACGGAAAAAATCATACCAACATACAGAGAGATACATAAAATGAATGTTGCACAGGATTGTATATTTTAAAAAGATCAACATAAAAGTCCGCGATAGCATAATTGTGTCTATCTACTAAAGATGACTCACAGCAAACATTTTTATTTCAGAATATGATAAAATATTAATTGCTATTTCTGAAGCTGTTTTTGCCGGTATGATTAATAATCCATAACCAATAAAATATGTTAGTTAAATTGGGCATTTAATTTGAATTAAAATATGCCTTGACATCATATCGTTTAAATTAATACTTTAAAAGATATCACAGGTTCAAAATTACGCGTAACTAAATAATTATGTTGATTGCTACGATGGAAAAAACGGTTGAACGGAATTGAATAGCATACAGATAGTTAATAATCTGGATTAACACAGAATAAATTAATACCGGTAGTACGTTTCAATGGGATAATTCTATATAATTCGACCTCTACGCGGACAAAGCCTGGGCAGGAGCTAGACTTAAATAAAATAAATACGAGTAAAGAATTTTTTATCCTTCTAATTAATTGGGCCAATTTTTCGCTAAATCTTTTTTGTTCGACAAATTGTTTGAAAGCAAATTATTTTCTGTTTTGTTTATTGGACAATACAATTTTGGTAATTTGTTATAAGTACTTCCTTAATTAAATTGATGAGCTCAACCATGTTTGTATGGAAATACAAACATTGTTTGTTTGGAAATGCAAACATTGTACAAGCATTGTTGTTGACCTGTTTTACCAAACAACGGTGAAGCAAAGTTTGTTTGTAATAATATATTTTTTTAATAATATGAAGGAGGTGGAGCGTTTACGACGTACGGCATTTCATACAAACTTTCAAGCCCTTGTTTTTCGAAATGACTGAACCAATTTGAATGAAACTTTATACGCATAAGCAGGATACAAAGGTCTTAAAAGTTAGTTTAGAACATTTTTAATGTATAAGTCCCGTTTAACAGGAGGCGAGCCTATTGCCATCAACCGGGCATAAATCCAGACTTTGGGCTGCACCTGAGGAATTCCAGATTCTATGGAAAAATCCAATAACACTTTACCCGACATGGGAATCGAACCCAGGGGGCTTACCCCGAAGCGTTAATCCGAATGGCTGACTACGACGAAAAAAAAAAAAACGAGAGTAAAAGAGATAAGCCAAAGTCAAAAATGTCACTTTAAGTCGGGTAAGGATTCAAAGTCAAAAGGAAACTATGGAAGATAAAACGGCCGATAGTACGCCCCCTGGACCTCAATAATACAATCGTTTCATTACTTTGTGTCGTCTCGAATGTTATTCTCTGGTTACATCATTCGATCGTGGTGACGTGACGTCCGACACGTAATTAACTGATGACTTTGACCGATCGTATCATCCAATATTTTGTCTAATTACTGAAGTGTTTTCTTTGGATATAGTGTCGTAAGTTAGTATAACTTCTTATTAAGTAATTGTTTGAGAGTTGTGGTTTTGTCATGATGGTTCATAGCTACCATGCTAGATGGATTGGGCTTATTACAGATTACTGTGCCAGTTTTAAGCAACTCAAAAAATAATAAGTGTCTAATTCTCTCTTCCTCTTTTGCATGAAAAAAATACTGTGCTATAATTAATTAAAAATAATAAATAATTTAATAATAATAAAAGTAAGCAGAAAATGTTTTACCAAATAAAAAATCCTAACTAATATTAAAAATACGAAAGTAAGTTTGTTTGTTTGTTACCTTTTCACGCCTAAACCTCTGAACCGATCATCCTGAAATTTTGCATATAAGGTGTCAGGTGTACAGAAACGGACATTTCACCCCGAAAAAAAGTATTGTTCCCGAGGAAAACCACAATAACGTTCTTATTATAATAGATGGCGCCACGTGTCTTTTGAATCATAATTGAATTATATTAAGGGATGTATTTATGAACACTTTAATTTTGATGAAAACAGCTATAAAATTGTATATCAGCACTTTAAAACAACAATAAATCTACAATTTAATATTATTACAACCCTTATAATATTACAGGCAGAGTACAACCTGAAGTTATTGTCAAATTCTAAATTAAAATAAAATAAAAACACACAATTAAAAATACCACATAAACACATTACCGACCTCGATTTCTCAGTATGTGAATCATACAGCAATAGTTCAGGTACTGGCAATCGAACCTCTGCGCGAATGTCCTCAGGATGTCGCTGGAGCTAGCCCGAACCCTGCGCACCAGGGATGTACACCGTTTTCGCATAGTAGAATAGAAACAATCCACATGCGACTCGGTGAACATTCCCGATGCGCTGCAGAATCGGGGCAGCCTCATCAGCACCCTGAATGCATTATTATATGTGTCGGGATAGGTTCAGACATCAGAAGTAATACTCAGATATGGCAATACAGAAATATATTTCAATCGAACAATCAGTTATTTTAAATCGAGAGAATATAGAAATTAAATAGAATTAATTAAATAACTAATAATGGTAGTGGTGGTCACATAGGGCAGTACTGACTGTCAGGGACAGTGGTCCATGCACCCACCGCAATAAGGATAGTACTAATTTGTCGGAGACAGCGTTCCATATCCAATAACCGGGCAGTATTGACTGTCGAGAGACAGTGGTCCGTGCACCAAAACGCGTCCGTTCTAAATGCGTACCGACCACAGATTAAGTAGTACTCAGATGGTAATCTCCCGTACAAGAAAAATCGCTTTAGAACCTGCTTGCTTTGATTGTGACGTTTGGTATTTTTTTAATTTTATCGCACAAAAATGTTGTCGGTCGTAGTGGTTCGAAACCCGAGTCTTTTTGCCGAGGTTTATCGAGCCTAGAATAGTTTGAATACTAGCCTTTTAAGCGACTTAACCGACTGGAAAAAAAGGGGGTTCTGTATTTTAAACCTACGACTATTATAATTGGAAATTGTAATGAATAAAATGCATCTGATATCATAAATTTTTACTTTTATTTCATTTTGAAACAAGTACATAGTTGACAACCGAGTACCTAATACATACATTTTTGAGTATTCTTCAAGCTTGATCTGGATTTAACTTGCTTCAACGATTTTACAAATTCATGACACAGTTTAGAACTTGGCATAATTAGCCGACAGATTTTTGATTAAAATAACATGCCTTGTTCAAACTACTCCTCCTTCTTCAGACTTCTGTTATTGAAACTTGTAACATCAGGAATAACTGCATCTGTAACAAGTAAAGCAAATATTAGGAAAACAAGTCTTAGCAGATTGAAAAACCAGAAATATTTGCATGGACACATGGACTTGCTCACTAAGGATTCCATACCAGCACAATTATTACAGTTCGCACTATCTTCAATATTCGTTTGTTTTTTAAACAAAAGCTAATGCACTATAATTAAATAAATAAAAAAAAAATATAAAGACTTTTACTGACTAAAACCCACCCGTGTTCCTCCAGTTGCCTGTGTGCCAGGGCCACAATATCCCTTTCGGACAAACTCGCAACCCTGGCAGGCATTGGCCCTAATGGACCCCGTCAGTTGGTGCTGACATCTCTTTGAGCCGTGTATGGAACACAACGCGCCGTCGACCCGGGCCTGTACCCTAATTGCGTAACACAGTTTGAATCGGAATCGGAATGATTTTGAAGTATATTGCTAATCCATTGCTTCTTATGGTAGAAAAAATGTCTGCTCACCAACGTACAATAACGCAACGAATGTTGTTGAACTGTCAAATTGAAACTGATTCCTACTGATAGTGTGTTGCGCAATTAGCCCTCTGGTCATTATCGGACGGCGAGCTACTAATCAGACCGCTAGCTACAATGTGTGCTTTAGTTTGTTGGCAACTTAAGTAGTGTAAACAAATATCTGTTTATAGTGGAAAGAAATATCCATATTTGCTGCAACACTACTAGTCAATGTTAACTATAATATTCAATTATTTTACCTTTCATGATTTGGTTTTCTGAGGCTTCATTTCCACTGCCCGAAGTGGTGGTGTTGTCGTATGACCACAAGGTTTGAGTTGTCAAAACAAACAGATGTAGCAATAATTCCTGGAAATAAAAATTTGTTCATTAATTCAATTATTATTATGAGTAATTACTTACGGGTAGTCAGAAGCACAAAAGTCTGACAACCAGTCTCTACTAAGAAGTATTGTGTTCGTAATTGGGTTGTGGAGGTCAGATAGGCAGTCGCTCCATGTAAAATACTGGTATTCAGCTACAACCGGTTAGACTGGAAGCCAACCCCAACTTAGTTGGAAAAAGGCTGGGCAGGATGATGATATTAAGAATAATTACTGAGTGTGTTTAGTGAGTAATGTGTTGTGGCTGTGCTTTTCTTATAAATAATAAAATTTTCATTGATCTATTTAATTTTCTTATGGGATCATGTTTTTTTTGTATTTAATTAAGTATTTTTAAAGTAGCTAAGCTACGGTACCTATGAATTACATGATTGGGTCAGTGGGTCGTCTTAGGGGTTGTTGAATGATGCACTTTAGTCAATGATAAAAGTATTATCGTGATATTTACGTTCTTACCTGTGCAAGTGGTCAGAATGCATAGTTTCATAAATGCAACTGCTAATTTTGTCGTCTTAGAAGAACGTGGCTTAGGCGCCAACACAAAGACAAACTTGCTTAAAATGTTTAAAACTTTGCTTGCAATTTTTCACTTAACTCGGTCTTGGGAAACAGTAAATATTGACGTCCTTTCGTCAACTGCCAATTCACAACATAGCACTTGTGGAACATACTTCAAGTTTTTATTACAATTATTCTATTTCAGGAGACAGTGAGGATAAAATAGGAAATAAATGTAAATCAAATTGTAAACAATGACACTGCAATGGCGGTTGCAGAACCACAGACTACGATAGCCTATCGATAGACTTACAACAAACAAGTATGGCGTCGATTGCAAAGGCGACACAGGGGAAACGGACGAGGGGCGGTTGTCATTTCGGAAGAAATCACTCATAGACAAATACGTCTATTAATCCCCATATTTTTTGTTCTAAGATTACTAGCCGTGGTACCGACTCAACAGCGTAGCTCCTTAAAAAGGCGATCCGCTAGTGGGGGATAGCGTTACAATATTTCACTCAATTGACTTCAAGTGTTTTAAGTCAAATGACCGATAGAATGAATGATTGTCTATGGTGCACTTTCCACTAGCGCCATCTAGTCGCCGCCTCTCGCAGCTGTTAAACAATATGGCTTCCGTCTTAAGTATTGCACACGCAAGGCGTTGCAAATGCATGCATTAATGCGTTCCAATGTGCACTCACGCAAACTTACATTGTCATCGCATCGAAACTGGTGAAAAAATGCGACAGGAGGCCAAGTCGCATATTTTCAAATAAAATGACATGAAAAAATCACATCAGCCCAGCGGGGCGAGCACGGCCTACTGTGACATGACTTGAGTCACACATTTATAATAGTTTGAGCGATAAAACTGTTTTGTCATAAAATGCTAGTACAAATTGAGATGACATCATTTATCATGTCTTGTCAAAAACGTCTTGGGCAGCCCGTGCTCGGCCCGCAGAAGGGGTTGGAAATAAAAAAAACTAAACATCATCGGGTGGTTTACTGCCACTGGTTGCAGCCAGGAGCTCGTGGCTAAGTAATAACAGCCGATCCATCAGGTTAAGGTTGTTCCATGGATGGGTGACCATTCTTTACATACCGAGACTCCTCCGTGCTGTGAAAGCACGTTAAGCCATTGATCCCAGCTGTCATTCGTGGATCTTTGACAGTCCGAAAGTCTGACAACCAGTCTTACCAAGGTGTCGATACCCTAGTAACCAGTTACTGGGTTGTGAAGGTCAGATCGGCAGTCACTTTATGTAAAATACTGGTATTCAGCTACATCTGGTGAGACTGGAAGCCGACCCCGACATAGTTGGGGAAAGGCACTTTAAGGCGTTTGTGGTGCGCATACCAACGTGCTACCTGCACCAGGTGATGGAAGAAAGCTTTTGGCCTCAGGATGTGGTATTCCGCCGCTTTCGCGGTCAAGTGCCACCAGAACGCACGAAGACTTAGTGCATCTAAGTGATACTAACATCGCTTTAAGTTTTATTTACTAACGCAATTGTTAATATAATATGTATACTTAGGTTAAGGTATTCATCTATGGGTCTTTGTAACCTGATAATAAATGGTTTATTATTATTATTATTATATTGAGTTATTTATTTTTCTTTTCATTTCAGAGAGTTTTACAACCTTACCCAGAGCCAAGTGGGTAAGGGGAAATTTAAATTGAAAAGGTGGATGATATTGTAGAAGAAGTCAGGAACTTTCGGGTGATGCGACAGGTGTTGAGAATGGTGGCTTTTTGGAGCATGTAAAGTGTGTGAGAATGCATGTGTAGAGTGTTAAGACTTTGTGTGAGAACCTTCGGCACTACACCGGTAGATGAGAGTACTACAGGGACGATATGTACGGTCTGTGCTTTCCATTGGGTTTTTATTTCTATGGCGAGGTCTTGGTATTTACTAAGTTTTTCGGATATTGTAGTTTGGATGTTGTGCGAGTTAGGTATAGCTATATCTATCAAGTAAACTGTTTTATTTATTTTGTCGTGAACAGTGATATCAGGTCTACTGTAATGTATAGTTTTGTCTGTAATTAAATTATTGTTCGATCCCAATAGATTTTTTGATTGTTGTTTTCTAAAATGGTTTCAGGTTTGTACTTATAATATGGAACCATCTCACCTATAAGTTTATATTTGTGTGCTAAAAGTTGGTGTATGATTGCGGCAACTTGGTCATGTCGATGTTAATAATCTGTTTGTGCGAGTGTTTTACTGGCCCCTGTTATGTGTTGAATGGTCTCAGAGGCACTGTTGCAATGCCTGCATGTATCAGTCCGCTGATTGGGGTCTTTTATAATGTACTTTCTGTAGTTACGAGTTGCTATTATTTGATCCTGGATTGCAAGCATGAAACCTTCAGTTTCGGGAAACAATTCGCCTCGTTTGAGCCATTCGTTCGACTTCATTTTATCGACGTGTGGCTGGCTCAGGATGGCTCGGTGTCTTCCATGTAGCGCTTTTACAGACCATGATGCAATTATTATTATTAAAAGGCTAGGCAGATTGATTGATTGGTTGCAACTGAGCCATCTGTACATACTGTGTAGATACTGTTAAGTTATTTTAGTGTTTTAAGCATATTACTGAGACCTGCATTTTGTTTAAATTAAATGACTTTTTACCGTCTATTGTTATTGAAATAATCCAAACAACACTGAAAGTAAAACATACATCAAGCTGTTTATCTCGTTTTTAACTTTTTCATAGGACTGTTGATGATGAATATCTCTTAAGACGCAGATATATGCCAGTGACCTTGAGTGGTTAGCTTGCGTGTTCTGTACTGAGCTCACGCAACGCATCGTACGTTCAGCCAGTAATAGGACTCGCCCATCAAAGAGCGCTGTCCCCCAATTTGACGCATTATTAATTTATTATACACAAAACAAAAGGTATTTTAATAAAAACGCGTATACTAAAAGATCAATAATTCAATTAGCTTTAAATTGGTGAAGGTTTCAGAAAAATACGCTTGGTAGATTTTGCGCCATTCTCAGTTTTTTATCCGCGTTAGACATAAATTTACAAATTAATTTTACTATGTAATATAAACAAAATCTAAAATATTCACATATTAAGTTATTGAAGAAATGCTCTTATTTAACGTATTTATATTTTTTTCAAATCATTAACACTACTTGTTTAGACGTGATCTTCAGTATAAACTCATTAAAAGTCGGTTATCGTCGCCTTAAATGAACAATACTCCATTTGAAATAAGCTTAGACATCTAAATAAACCTTGTTTACAGTCCGTTCAACCAATTTTGACTTCTATTGCGTTAGTAGCATGACAAATGGCAGCTGTAATAAACAGTTGGTATTGTAATCACGTTTTTGCTTTTAATGCCATCCTTATGCCTACGGTATAGAAGTCAAAATCAGGTGAACGGACTGTAAGAAAGTTCATTTAAATATCTTATCTTATTTCAAATGGAATATAAACACAACTACGTAGTACTATTACTTATTCTGTGACACAAATGACTATAAAAAACCGGTCGTTGACGTCTAAGCCAAACTCTTTAAAAACAAATCTCACGATTATTTATCACTAAACTAAGTTAATTAAATAAAGTAATCAAAAGTTCCAGTAAGTTAATGCAAACTTAAATATTTCTCTAAAGCGTTCCAAGCCATTTAGAACTAATTGTGTACAATTGTAGGTAGCCAATTAGTAGTTTGGACCATTTTGAAGTGATTCTTGTACACACGGCTACACATCTAGCTATAGTTTTCCAGTATAAGCTGGCCTCTCATTGTACGAAAATCCTATATAATTCGAGATCAGCCTAAACTGGGTATGTATAGCTTGATGTGTAGCCGTGTGTACTTAACTTTATGACCATTGTGTAATGTAAATTCTAACAGAGGTATCCAGAGTAAACGTATCGTATATTCAAACTATCTTCTAACCGAAAATACAACTATTCTATAGGTAGGTTTAGGTGTGTAATACATTAAAGTTTTGAGTAAGTTGGCTAAAATACTCCAATTAAGATGAACATCAGTTACATTTTTAACCAACTTCAAAAAAAGGAGGACGTTCTCAATTCGTCGGAACCTTTTTTTTATGTATGTTCCCCGATTACTCGAAGACGGCTGGTCCGATTTGGAAAATTCTTTTTTTGTTTGAAACGGTATACTGTAAGTAGTGTCTACTTAAAGCACGAATAAATAGATGGATAACACTATAATCACTTTTACGTATTTCACAACGAATTATTGATTAATCACAATAAGACAGTATTTAACAATAGATACGTTGTTTCTACGGCGAGCGCGAGTGAACTAACCCCCGAGCCGTTTGCTCGGGGTTTTTAAAGACTTGGTATCCCCACCGAAGTCACGTCAGCCGATGCGGGTAGCCGGTGATTCGCCGGCAATATTCCAACATCCGGTGCGACGCAGGTAGGTACCCACAGTGCGTCGCTTGACTCGCGATACTGGCGATATCTATGTTTGGTCGCCGGAAACAGTGGCGCCAACAATACTTTAAAGTTGGTCATCACGTCAGGATCTGATGAGGGATCCCATGGAAATCGAGGGAAATCCTCAAATTTTATAGGCACACCAATAGCGATTTGGGTATTTTTTATAGTAACTGGTGCATTTGCTCTCGGAATGTACCATTTGGTGAAGTGGAACTGATGATGAAGACCAGAGATGGCCACCAAGACTACTTAATAATAATTAAGCATTTAACGGGTTGTGATTCGAGTAGGTACTTTAATAGTGTTGCTAAGCAATTTATGCTCGTCACAATGCATATGATGAGTAGCAGTTCTCCTGGTTCTCACCAGGAGAACTCCTCAACAATTAACGGCCCGGCCATCGGGAAAAGCAATATTTTGTAAAAGGTGACGAGCAGTTGACATTAGGCTATTGTAATAAAGACTAATTACAAACTGACCCACTAAAAAGTGACAAATAAAAAACTTTTTATTAAAAAAAATTAACCGACTTCCAAAAAAACACTACAAAGTGAAAAATAACTAATTTCCGACATCGGTGGCAAAACACTAAAATACAGATCCAAAGACACCGACTTCCGAAATTAAAATTATTTTCCACTTTGTAGTGTTTTTTTTGGAAGTCAGAGATTTCGAACCAGATCCTCTGTTCACCCTGTTTGTATGGATATACCCTTTCCGTAACATGCTGTATATTGTACCCTACTATAAACTGTGCCAGAAGAATTGCCAAACTTAAGTGGCAGTGAGCACATTGCTCGCAGAACAGACGGCCGATGGGACCGAAAGGTTCTGGAGTGGCGACCGCGTACCGGAAGACGTAGCGTTGGAAGCTTCCTACAAGGTGGACCGATGACCTTGTGCAGGCCGCAGGAATCCGCTGGATGTGGGAAGCACAGAACCGGTCGAAGTGGCGGTGCTTGGGGGAGCCGTATGTCCAGCAGTGGACATCATTCAGCTGAAATGATGATGAATGATAATGATGACATGGAGCGACTGCCTATCTGACCTCCACAACCCAGTTACTTGGTAACACGATACCCCTTGGTAAGACTGGGTGAGTGCCTATAACCGCTGTCCGGAAATTATCATCACATTTATGCACTAGCGAAATTATACAAGGAGTGTGAGTGGAGGTGTTTATATATATGTGTGTACATAAATGGTTAAATAAATACCCCCACAAAAGGAGTGGGGGGTTTGCCATAATCGCCACGCTTGGCAGGCGGGTTGGCGATCGCAGTATGGTGTTAAAATGCATAGAGAACGCTGCTGCCCATTCTGTAGGAAGTCTCTCAGTCGCCTTTTACGACACCCACGGGAAGAAATGGGATGGTCCTATTCTTTACGTCCGGCACCACACGGAACATGTAAAATACTGGTATTCAGCTGCATCTGGTTAGACTGGAAGCCGACTCCATCAACCATCATCATCTGCCTAGACATTCCTCTGTCTGATCATTTATGCGTTTGCCAATAAAGAGTAGGAACTGAAGCAACAAAAGTTGTATGAAAATCCATAAGTGTCGTGTTTTAGCGGCCAATTAAATTACATAGTAAACTCATATCTATCGTGTAATTTAAAAATGGAACGTTCTTTTACTCCGAAACATGGCAACCAAGGAGGTAACTTATCAAAGGTTTTATTTAAATTTCGCACTGGCTTGCAAATAGAAAGCTGTTTATTGACGAAAAAAAAAAACCAATTAACACATTGGCGCGTGAAAAGCTATCGTTGTTCGTCATTGAATCTGGAATTTACGAGTACGAAAGGAATTTATAAATAATTTATTTAGTTTGAATTTTCGCGCATTATTTGAGAAAAACACTATACAAGCCTTGGCCGCAACTAGGCATTGATGGACTCGCGTATATGTGCCTTGGCATCGCCTCGACCCACATTTACCTACACGTTCGTCCATCAATGCATCTTTTGCTGGCCGCTGCAGTAATGTACTATTTATGGCATTTTACAGTCATCCATCGCTTATAAAACCATCAAGACTCAGTGAGAATGAACCTTAAGAAATCATTGACTGGGATGAGAGCGAGCACAACTTAGTAAAGACTTCTGTACTTATCTGTGCGTAAGTTGGGTTTTACCTATGTACCTAAAGCTCGACTTCAGTTCATACATTCGTGTACGACAAACAGAAAATCCACTTAACGTATTCTATGTGCATAGTACGGTAAGCGAAGCTGATTTGTTCTGTAAATCTACAGGTAGTAGGTATTGTTTGCATTAAAATGTACCTTTCTGGAGATTTAATTTACGGGATTAGTATCTGCGGGAATCTTTCCGTGTGCCTCTTATTTGGAGCTCAATTGGCATTCGATTTACATAGTTTACTTTCAATACATACACGTGGTACATTGTTTTCAAATTACAGTGTTAATAGGAATGGCAAGACGGTGTAGGCCCGTCAAAAGTACCACTAACTTCAGATCTGTCTGAACTGATCAAAATCTTCACAGTTTTGCTGTTCTGACCTCAAAGGTCGATTGCTTACGACAGCTGGTTGTTTGATCGAAAATAGACCCTGCCTATTACATTTCGGTTGGAGTATAAACGCGCAAGCACGCCCATAGATTGAATAAAGTTTTAAAACTAAAGAACGTACGAAACAAGTGTATTCAATTTTAAAATCGTTTGACGTACGTTACGTTTCCTCCGCGCGTTCGTGATTGCCACTGCTTTGTAAAATTGTATCGTTACTTAAAAAAAATACAAAATGACAAAAACCATCTTAACTAAAGAACGTACGAAACGAGTACTTTCAATTTTAAAATCGTTTGACTATACGTTACGTTGCCTCCGTGCGTTCGTGATTGCCACTGTTTTGTAAAATTGTATCGTTACTTAAAAAAATTACAAAAACCATCTTCCGGCAAATCCGGCTATCATCGAGCTCCGTGCCGGGTACATATTTTACCAGCTTGGCCACTTCGACCTCACTACGGGTCTGGCGAATCCATCCGCCAACCGTCACTATCTCTGGCGTCTGCAGCGTGGCACACCCACTACAGTGTTCGTTACACCAGGCTGAGCCAGGAGAGCACTGCGGTACTCCCAAGGAAATTGACGAATTTTGTAAACTCTTTCACCAAATTTAATTTTTTTTTTTTTTTTTATAAAATATACTCTTTTTTGTTGACAATTACATGGTCTAGTCTCAATTTCTCATAGCCACCACGTAAACCTTTTCGTCACAGTTTTCTGTCACATAGTGCCAACATCTAACCAAAGTATCAAAAACGATCAATACAATTTTAACCCTCCCGGAATCTATCATATTGAAATTTTCGAAGTGTGCCACAGAAATTGAGGTGATCATCTTAAAATTAGCAGGAAATTAGAAGCGAAAATAAGCTCGTAATTTGATATAATATAACGGCTGTTACCTATGTAATATCTGGGTCTTACTTGTAAAGCCAATTACTTGTAAAAGTCAAACTGATTAAATAAATGCTATAGGTAATGTTGACACCTTTTTATCGTCATCATTCATTTACTTGACCTTTGACTTATTATCATAACTGGCGAAACATGGGTGTACTATATGGTACACCTCTGCCTAACACTACGGATTAAAGGCGTAATGTTATGTTATTAATTTATATTTGACCGTCTTGATGACTGTCTTGGGCATTGGCTAATAAAATAAAATATAATAAAATTATTTAAAATTTTAAATATATAAATTAAACTAGGCATTTTAATCGAAGCACTCATAATTTTTTTTTTTCGTCTTTTTTTTATTTTTTTCTCTTAAAGGTAGTTGTGCCAATTACAAAAGAAGAAAATCTACAGTTTTATTCGTCCTACTTTCATGCAAAAGCCTTACAACTGAAATAAAAAAAGAATTAAATAAATAAAACTAATAAAACTGTAGATTTCCTTTTTGCCTCCTTCCTTTCATGCCACTTTTGTTTCAAGTTCAAAATCTAGTCTAAGTTTTTGATAAACCAAAAAATCACGTAGGTTAAGTACCGTACTTATGTTTATTATTTATTTATTATGGCACTCCAACGACTAATTCATATAAGAACTTACAGAGAACTTAATCTTATTTTAAAATTACTACAGTGAACTTATCACTTAGAGGTGTGCACAGCATTTAAATAGTTAACGTATCAGACATAAAGATAATTATAAAATCAAATAAGTTAATAATAAAATGAAATTAATTTATAATAACAATAAAATCAAATTAATCAATAATATTACAAAAAAAAAAAATCAAATTAAATTGAATTATATTCTTTTACAAAAATAATAAAACGTAAAGCGTACCACAAATTATTTTACGCTTACGTCCAAAAAAGAAAAGAGAGTGAAGTTTACCCGTAAACTAATTTGCTTGATCTTTAACGTGTTTTTCTGAGGTTTCGGTTAAACCTGTTTGAAAGTTAAACGAATGTAACCTCATTTGGGAGATCCATTTTCATCACCCCATTTTGAACACACAAAAGTGGCGCTGAAAATTCACCCTGTAAAAAGTTTAGCCCATTTTCAAGATAATGGATCTTTAATGTTATCTGTGAGCGCGCACTTATGAGAAAAGCAACATTATAATAATTATTAAAGTGCCAGATAAAATGTATAAATTAACTCAATTAATAGAAAATTTTATGTTTACAATTTGCTTAACCCGTTTTAAATTAATGAGGCTGTAAATGAGAATTTTAGATACCAAACAAATATTTTATTAAGTACTTCAGAAGCTTAATATTGTCGATAATTAAACGTATTATTAGATATTTTATCCTTACGTATTATAAAACAAAGTCCCCCGCCACGTCTGTCTGTCTGTCTGTCTCTGGATTTTTAAACTGTTTTCATCAATGAACATAGTGATTCATGAGGAAGGCTTAGAAGTAAAATTCATTAAGGTTTTTGTGTAAATCGGCTGACGGTTGGCATGACGATTATTGTTGAAGATGACGGAAAAAATCATACCAACATACAGAGAGATACATAAAATGAATGTTGCACAGGATTGTATATTTTAAAAAGATCAACATAAAAGTCCGCGATAGCATAATTGTGTCTATCTACTAAAGATGACTCACAGCAAACATTTTTATTTCAGAATATGATAAAATATTAATTGCTATTTCTGAAGCTGTTTTTGCCGGTATGATTAATAATCCATAACCAATAAAATATGTTAGTTAAATTGGGCATTTAATTTGAATTAAAATATGCCTTGACATCATATCGTTTAAATTAATACTTTAAAAGATATCACAGGTTCAAAATTACGCGTAACTAAATAATTATGTTGATTGCTACGATGGAAAAAACGGTTGAACGGAATTGAATAGCATACAGATAGTTAATAATCTGGATTAACACAGAATAAATTAATACCGGTAGTACGTTTCAATGGGATAATTCTATATAATTCGACCTCTACGCGGACAAAGCCTGGGCAGGAGCTAGACTTAAATAAAATAAATACGAGTAAAGAATTTTTTATCCTTCTAATTAATTGGGCCAATTTTTCGCTAAATCTTTTTTGTTCGACAAATTGTTTGAAAGCAAATTATTTTCTGTTTTGTTTATTGGACAATACAATTTTGGTAATTTGTTATAAGTACTTCCTTAATTAAATTGATGAGCTCAACCATGTTTGTATGGAAATACAAACATTGTTTGTTTGGAAATGCAAACATTGTACAAGCATTGTTGTTGACCTGTTTTACCAAACAACGGTGAAGCAAAGTTTGTTTGTAATAATATATTTTTTTAATAATATGAAGGAGGTGGAGCGTTTACGACGTACGGCATTTCATACAAACTTTCAAGCCCTTGTTTTTCGAAATGACTGAACCAATTTGAATGAAACTTTATACGCATAAGCAGGATACAAAGGTCTTAAAAGTTAGTTTAGAACATTTTTAATGTATAAGTCCCGTTTAACAGGAGGCGAGCCTATTGCCATCAACCGGGCATAAATCCAGACTTTGGGCTGCACCTGAGGAATTCCAGATTCTATGGAAAAATCCAATAACACTTTACCCGACATGGGAATCGAACCCAGGGGGCTTACCCCGAAGCGTTAATCCGAATGGCTGACTACGACGAAAAAAAAAAAAACGAGAGTAAAAGAGATAAGCCAAAGTCAAAAATGTCACTTTAAGTCGGGTAAGGATTCAAAGTCAAAAGGAAACTATGGAAGATAAAACGGCCGATAGTACGCCCCCTGGACCTCAATAATACAATCGTTTCATTACTTTGTGTCGTCTCGAATGTTATTCTCTGGTTACATCATTCGATCGTGGTGACGTGACGTCCGACACGTAATTAACTGATGACTTTGACCGATCGTATCATCCAATATTTTGTCTAATTACTGAAGTGTTTTCTTTGGATATAGTGTCGTAAGTTAGTATAACTTCTTATTAAGTAATTGTTTGAGAGTTGTGGTTTTGTCATGATGGTTCATAGCTACCATGCTAGATGGATTGGGCTTATTACAGATTACTGTGCCAGTTTTAAGCAACTCAAAAAATAATAAGTGTCTAATTCTCTCTTCCTCTTTTGCATGAAAAAAATACTGTGCTATAATTAATTAAAAATAATAAATAATTTAATAATAATAAAAGTAAGCAGAAAATGTTTTACCAAATAAAAAATCCTAACTAATATTAAAAATACGAAAGTAAGTTTGTTTGTTTGTTACCTTTTCACGCCTAAACCTCTGAACCGATCATCCTGAAATTTTGCATATAAGGTGTCAGGTGTACAGAAACGGACATTTCACCCCGAAAAAAAGTATTGTTCCCGAGGAAAACCACAATAACGTTCTTATTATAATAGATGGCGCCACGTGTCTTTTGAATCATAATTGAATTATATTAAGGGATGTATTTATGAACACTTTAATTTTGATGAAAACAGCTATAAAATTGTATATCAGCACTTTAAAACAACAATAAATCTACAATTTAATATTATTACAACCCTTATAATATTACAGGCAGAGTACAACCTGAAGTTATTGTCAAATTCTAAATTAAAATAAAATAAAAACACACAATTAAAAATACCACATAAACACATTACCGACCTCGATTTCTCAGTATGTGAATCATACAGCAATAGTTCAGGTACTGGCAATCGAACCTCTGCGCGAATGTCCTCAGGATGTCGCTGGAGCTAGCCCGAACCCTGCGCACCAGGGATGTACACCGTTTTCGCATAGTAGAATAGAAACAATCCACATGCGACTCGGTGAACATTCCCGATGCGCTGCAGAATCGGGGCAGCCTCATCAGCACCCTGAATGCATTATTATATGTGTCGGGATAGGTTCAGACATCAGAAGTAATACTCAGATATGGCAATACAGAAATATATTTCAATCGAACAATCAGTTATTTTAAATCGAGAGAATATAGAAATTAAATAACTAATAATGGTAGTGGTGGTCACATAGGGCAGTACTGACTGTCAGGGACAGTGGTCCATGCACCCACCGCAATAAGGATAGTACTAATTTGTCGGAGACAGCGTTCCATATCCAATAACCGGGCAGTATTGACTGTCGAGAGACAGTGGTCCGTGCACCAAAACGCGTCCGTTCTAAATGCGTACCGACCACAGATTAAGTAGTACTCAGATGGTAATCTCCCGTACAAGAAAAATCGCTTTAGAACCTGCTTGCTTTGATTGTGACGTTTGGTATTTTTTTAATTTTATCGCACAAAAATGTTGTCGGTCGTAGTGGTTCGAAACCCGAGTCTTTTTGCCGAGGTTTATCGAGCCTAGAATAGTTTGAATACTAGCCTTTTAAGCGACTTAACCGACTGGAAAAAAAGGGGGTTCTGTATTTTAAACCTACGACTATTATAATTGGAAATTGTAATGAATAAAATGCATCTGATATCATAAATTTTTACTTTTATTTCATTTTGAAACAAGTACATAGTTGACAACCGAGTACCTAATACATACATTTTTGAGTATTCTTCAAGCTTGATCTGGATTTAACTTGCTTCAACGATTTTACAAATTCATGACACAGTTTAGAACTTGGCATAATTAGCCGACAGATTTTTGATTAAAATAACATGCCTTGTTCAAACTACTCCTCCTTCTTCAGACTTCTGTTATTGAAACTTGTAACATCAGGAATAACTGCATCTGTAACAAGTAAAGCAAATATTAGGAAAACAAGTCTTAGCAGATTGAAAAACCAGAAATATTTGCATGGACACATGGACTTGCTCACTAAGGATTCCATACCAGCACAATTATTACAGTTCGCACTATCTTCAATATTCGTTTGTTTTTTAAACAAAAGCTAATGCACTATAATTAAATAAATAAAAAAAAAATATAAAGACTTTTACTGACTAAAACCCACCCGTGTTCCTCCAGTTGCCTGTGTGCCAGGGCCACAATATCCCTTTCGGACAAACTCGCAACCCTGGCAGGCATTGGCCCTAATGGACCCCGTCAGTTGGTGCTGACATCTCTTTGAGCCGTGTATGGAACACAACGCGCCGTCGACCCGGGCCTGTACCCTAATTGCGTAACACAGTTTGAATCGGAATCGGAATGATTTTGAAGTATATTGCTAATCCATTGCTTCTTATGGTAGAAAAAATGTCTGCTCACCAACGTACAATAACGCAACGAATGTTGTTGAACTGTCAAATTGAAACTGATTCCTACTGATAGTGTGTTGCGCAATTAGCCCTCTGGTCATTATCGGACGGCGAGCTACTAATCAGACCGCTAGCTACAATGTGTGCTTTAGTTTGTTGGCAACTTAAGTAGTGTAAACAAATATCTGTTTATAGTGGAAAGAAATATCCATATTTGCTGCAACACTACTAGTCAATGTTAACTATAATATTCAATTATTTTACCTTTCATGATTTGGTTTTCTGAGGCTTCATTTCCACTGCCCGAAGTGGTGGTGTTGTCGTATGACCACAAGGTTTGAGTTGTCAAAACAAACAGATGTAGCAATAATTCCTGGAAATAAAAATTTGTTCATTAATTCAATTATTAATATGAGTAATTACTTACGGGTAGTCAGAAGCACAAAAGTCTGACAACCAGTCTCTACTAAGAAGTATTGTGTTCGTAATTGGGTTGTGGAGGTCAGATAGGCAGTCGCTCCATGTAAAATACTGGTATTCAGCTACAACCGGTTAGACTGGAAGCCAACCCCAACTTAGTTGGAAAAAGGCTGGGCAGGATGATGATATTAAGAATAATTACTGAGTGTGTTTAGTGAGTAATGTGTTGTGGCTGTGCTTTTCTTATAAATAATAAAATTTTCATTGATCTATTTAATTTTCTTATGGGATCATGTTTTTTTTGTATTTAATTAAGTATTTTTAAAGTAGCTAAGCTACGGTACCTATGAATTACATGATTGGGTCAGTGGGTCGTCTTAGGGGTTGTTGAATGATGCACTTTAGTCAATGATAAAAGTATTATCGTGATATTTACGTTCTTACCTGTGCAAGTGGTCAGAATGCATAGTTTCATAAATGCAACTGCTAATATTGTCGTCTTAGAAGAACGTGGGTTAGGCGCCAACACAAAGACAAACTTGCTTAAAATGTTTAAAACTTTGCTTGCAATTTTTCACTTAACTCGGTCTTGGGAAACAGTAAATATTGACGTCCTTTCGTCAACTGCCAATTCACAACATAGCACTTGTGGAACATACTTCAAGTTTTTATTACAATTATTCTATTTCAGGAGACAGTGAGGATAAAATAGGAAATAAATGTAAATCAAATTGTAAACAATGACACTGCAATGGCGGTTGCAGAACCACAGACTACGATAGCCTATCGATAGACTTACAACAAACAAGTATGGCGTCGATTGCAAAGGCGACACAGGGGAAACGGACGAGGGGCGGTTGTCATTTCGGAAGAAATCACTCATAGACAAATACGTCTATTAATCCCCATATTTTTTGTTCTAAGATTACTAGCCGTGGTACCGACTCAACAGCGTAGCTCCTTAAAAAGGCGATCCGCTAGTGGGGGGATAGCGTTACAATATTTCACTCAATTGACTTCAAGTGTTTTAAGTCAAATGACCGATAGAATGAATGATTGTCTATGGTGCACTTTCCACTAGCGCCATCTAGTCGCCGCCTCTCGCAGCTGTTAAACAATATGGCTTCCGTCTTAAGTATTGCACACGCAAGGCGTTGCAAATGCATGCATTAATGCGTTCCAATGTGCACTCACGCAAACTTACATTGTCATCGCATCGAAACTGGTGAAAAAATGCGACAGGAGGCCAAGTCGCATATTTTCAAATAAAATGACATGAAAAAATCACATCAGCCCAGCGGGGCGAGCACGGCCTACTGTGACATGACTTGAGTCACACATTTATAATAGTTTGAGCGATAAAACTGTTTTGTCATAAAATGCTAGTACAAATTGAGATGACATCATTTATCATGTCTTGTCAAAAACGTCTTGGGCAGCCCGTGCTCGGCCCGCAGAAGGGGTTGGAAATAAAAAAAACTAAACATCATCGGGTGGTTTACTGCCACTGGTTGCAGCCAGGAGCTCGTGGCTAAGTAATAACAGCCGATCCATCAGGTTAAGGTTGTTCCATGGATGGGTGACCATTCTTTACATACCGAGACTCCTCCGTGCTGTGAAAGCACGTTAAGCCATTGATCCCAGCTGTCATTCGTGGATCTTTGACAGTCCGAAAGTCTGACAACCAGTCTTACCAAGGTGTCGATACCCTAGTAACCAGTTACTGGGTTGTGAAGGTCAGATCGGCAGTCACTTTATGTAAAATACTGGTATTCAGCTACATCTGGTGAGACTGGAAGCCGACCCCGACATAGTTGGGGAAAGGCACTTTAAGGCGTTTGTGGTGCGCATACCAACGTGCTACCTGCACCAGGTGATGGAAGAAAGCTTTTGGCCTCAGGATGTGGTATTCCGCCGCTTTCGCGGTCAAGTGCCACCAGAACGCACGAAGACTTAGTGCATCTAAGTGATACTAACATCGCTTTAAGTTTTATTTACTAACGCAATTGTTAATATAATATGTATACTTAGGTTAAGGTATTCATCTATGGGTCTTTGTAACCTGATAATAAATGGTTTATTATTATTATTATTATATTGAGTTATTTATTTTTCTTTTCATTTCAGAGAGTTTTACAACCTTACCCAGAGCCAAGTGGGTAAGGGGAAATTTAAATTGAAAAGGTGGATGATATTGTAGAAGAAGTCAGGAACTTTCGGGTGATGCGACAGGTGTTGAGAATGGTGGCTTTTTGGAGCATGTAAAGTGTGTGAGAATGCATGTGTAGAGTGTTAAGACTTTGTGTGAGAACCTTCGGCACTGCACCGCTAGATGAGAGTACTACAGGGACGATATGTACGGTCTGTGCTTTCCATTGGGTTTTTATTTCTATGGCGAGGTCTTGGTATTTACTAAGTTTTTCGGATATTGTAGTTTGGATGTTGTGCGAGTTAGGTATAGCTATATCTATCAAGTAAACTGTTTTATTTATTTTGTCGTGAACAGTGATATCAGGTCTACTGTAATGTATAGTTTTGTCTGTAATTAAATTATTGTTAGATCCCAATAGATTTTTTGATTGTTGTTTTCTAAAATGGTTTCAGGTTTGTACTTATAATATGGAACCATCTCACCTATAAGTTTATATTTGTGTGCTAAAAGTTGGTGTATGATTGCGGCAACTTGGTCATGTCGATGTTAATAATCTGTTTGTGCGAGTGTTTTACTGGCCCCTGTTATGTGTTGAATGGTCTCAGAGGCACTGTTGCAATGCCTGCATGTATCAGTCCGCTGATTGGGGTCTTTTATAATGTACTTTCTGTAGTTACGAGTTGCTATTATTTGATCCTGGATTGCAAGCATGAAACCTTCAGTTTCGGGAAACAATTCGCCTCGTTTGAGCCATTCGTTCGACTTCATTTTATCGACGTGTGGCTGGCTCAGGATGGCTCGGTGTCTTCCATGTAGCGCTTTTACAGACCATGATGCAATTATTATAATTAAAAGGCTAGGCAGATTGATTGATTGGTTGTAACTGAGCCATCTGTACATACTGTGTAGATACTGTTAAGTTATTTTAGTGTTTTAAGCATATTACTGAGACCTGCATTTTGTTTAAATTAAATGACTTTTTACCGTCTATTGTTGTTGAAATAATCCAAACAACACTGAAAGTAAAACATACATCAAGCTGTTTATCTCGTTTTTAACTTTTTCATAGGACTGTTGATGATGAATATCTCTTAAGACGCAGATATATGCCAGTGACCTTGAGTGGTTAGTTTGCGTGTTCTGTACTGAGCTCACGCAACGCATCGTACGTTCAGCCAGTAATAGGACTCGCCCATCAAAGAGCGCTGTCCCCCAATTTGACGCATTATTAATTTATTATACACAAAACAAAAGGTATTTTAATAAAAACGCGTATACTAAAAGATCAATAATTCAATTAGCTTTAAATTGGTGAAGGTTTCAGAAAAATACGCTTGGTAGATTTTGCGCCATTTTCAGTTTTTTATCCGCGTTAGACATAAATTTACAAATTAATTTCACTATGTAATATAAACAAAATCTAAAATATTCACATATTAAGTTATTGAAGAAATGCTCTTATTTAACGTATTTATATTTTTTTTCAAATCATTAACACTACTTGTTTAGACGTGATCTTCAGTATAAACTCATTAAAAGTCGGTTATCGTCGCTTTAAATGAACAATACTCCATTTGAAATAAGCTTAGACATCTAAATAAACCTTGTTTACAGTCCGTTCAACCAATTTTTACTTCTATTGCGTTAGTAGCATGACAAATGGCAGCTGTAATAAACAGTTGGTATTGTAATCACGTTTTTGCTTTTAATGCCATCCTTATGCCTACGGAATAGAAGTCAAAATCAGTTGAACGGACTGTAAGAAAGTTCATTTAAATATCTTATCTTATTTCAAATGGAATATAAACACAACTACGTAGTACTATTACTTATTCTGTGACACAAATGACTATAAAAAACCGGTCGCTGACGTCTAAGCCAAACTCTTTAAAAACAAATCTCACGATTATTTATCACTAAACTAAGTTAATTAAATAAAGTAATCAAAAGTTCCAGTAAGTTAATGCAAACTTAAATCTTTCTCTAAAGCGTTCCAAGCCATTTAGAACTAATTGTGTACAATTGTAGGTAGCCAATTAGTAGTTTGGACCATTTTGAAGAGATTCTTGTACACACGGCTACACATCTAGCTATAGTTTTCCAGTATAAGCTGGCCTCTCATTGTACGAAAATCCTATACAATTCGAGATCAGCCTAAACTGGGTATGTATAGCTTGATGTGTAGCCGTGTGTACTTAACTTTATGACCATTGTGTAATGTAAATTCTAACAGAGGTATCCAGAGTAAACGTATCGTATATTCAAACTATCTTCTAACCGAAAATACAACTATTCTATAGGTAGGTTTAGGTGTGTAATACATTAAAGTTTTGAGTAAATTGGCTAAAATACTCCAATTAAGATGAACATCAGTTACATTTTTAACCAACTTCAAAAAAAGGAGGACGTTCTCAATTCGTCGGAACCTTTTTTTTATGTATGTTCCCCGATTACTCGAAGACGGCTGGTCCGATTTGGAAAATTCTTTTTTTGTTTGAAACGGTATACTGTAAGTAGTGTCTACTTAAAGCACGAATAAATAGATGGATAACACTATAATCACTTTTACGTATTTCACAACGAATTATTGATTAATCACAATAAGACAGTATTTAACAATAGAGACGTTGTTTCTACGGCGAGCGCGAGTGAACTAACCCCCGAGCCGTTTGCTCGGGGTTTTTAAAGACTTGGTATCCCCACCGAAGTCACGTCAGCCGATGCGGGTAGCCGGTGATTCGCCGGCAATATTCCAACATCCGGTGCGACGCAGGTAGGTACCCACAGTGCGTCGCTTGACTCGCGATACTGGCGATATCTATGTTTGGTCGCCGGAAACAGTGGCGCCAACAATACTTTAAAGTTGGTCATCACGTCAGGATCTGATGAGGGATCCCATGGAAATCGAGGGAAATCCTCAAATTTTATAGGCACACCAATAGCGATTTGGGTATTTTTTATAGTAACTGGTGCATTTGCTCTCGGAATGTACCATTTGGTGAAGTGGAACTGATGATGAAGACCAGAGATGGCCACCAAGACTACTTAATAATAATTAAGCATTTAACGGGTTGTGATTCGAGTAGGTACTTTAATAGTGTTGCTAAGCAATTTATGCTCGTCACAATGCATATGATGAGTAGCAGTTCTCCTGGTTCTCACCAGGAGAACTCCTCAACAATTACCGGCCCGGCCATCGGGAAAAGCAATATTTTGTAAAAGGTGACGAGCAGTTGACATTAGGCTATTGTAATAAAGACTAATTACAAACTGACCCACTAAAAAGTGACAAATAAAAAACTTTTTATTAAAAAAAATTAACCGACTTCCAAAAAAACACTACAAAGTGAAAAATAACTAATTTCCGACGTCGGTGGCAAAACACTAAAATACAGATCCAAAGATACCGACTTCCGAAATTAAAATTATTTTCCACTTTGTAGTGTTTTTTTTGGAAGTCGGTTATTTTTTTTTTGTAAAAAGTTTTTTTAATATAACCAATCAGCTTGACGAAACAGGCTGATACGAAAGTAGTGTTGATCAGCCTGTTGCATATATACCAACATTTTTAGATTTGTGGTAGGATGGAAAAAAAATGTAGGCATATAATAATTATGATCTGCTACACGTGTGAAGCCGGGACTATTTCCAATATTCCCAAAATCATACCCTTTTCATATCTGTAACAAAACTTCAACACTTCAAATCTGATCGAAAGTCTCAAAATGAAATTGCCGTTTAGCAGAACCTCGGCGGTAACATTTTATAGCGGTCAAGGGTTACTTTATATGTTTTGCTATTCAAAAGATTATCTCCTAGGAACATTACGCTTAAATGCTGTTTCTGATCCAGTTGGGGCAACCAAAGGACATAGTATAATAATGTAATGTTGGATTTTTTATTATAACATTTCGTAAATTTGTTTGTATGTAACGAATATTAGTTAAACAAAATAACTGAGACTATAGACTAAATTTAGACTTTCAGGATACCTAAACACAACTTTATTCTTACTCACAACGTTCTCGACCTACAGCGCGAGTCAGAATGTTCAACCGACCTTTTCCCGCCTCCCAGGTTTACGATAATTTGCGCGGTAAAATCGAGTTAAGCATCCAACGACCAACTGCCAAACTAAAGTGTTGCCAGTACAAAATATTCGAATCAAATAGTTACTGGCCTGGAAACTAGTCTATTTGCGTTTCAATTTAATTAAATAAAAATGTAAATTAGCGAACCCTAACACGATAAAAGATAGATACACGGTCAAAGCTATAAACTCGACAAACAAAATTGCGTCCATCTGTTGGCCGCAAAATGCCCACTAGAATAACACAATGAGGTGGCGCGAGTGTAAGACGTAGCAGTCACGCACATCAGCATAACAAAGTTGGCCTGTTTGTTTGAGTTCTTTTGCAGCGCGACACACTATCTAGACATTATAATATAAATAAATAATCAAAGGTAACGAACTAAGGTAGGAATTAATTTAGATTTCATCATAAACTCGCACCTTTTTCCCATGCGGGTCGGCTGAAACTTTTGCTTCACTTACGTTCATACATCTGGTCATCAACGCACGCCGGCTGCGTAATTGGTTTTAAAATGCATAGAGAACACTGCTGCCTATTCTCTAGTAAGTCTCTTAGTCGCCTTTTACGACACCCACGGGAAGAAATAGGGTGGTGCTGTTCTTTACATCCGGCACCACAGAGACACCGGCTGCGAGTACTACGTTCCTACCCGACCTTTCTGAAGAACATCAATAATAAGGTCACGATAATAATTGTCTTTCTAGGAGGTCCACTTCGGCATTTCCACTCACATCTGCCTTGTAAATACATACCTTTTGTTATTCGCCTCTCATTCATCCTCTCAACATGACCATCTAAGCATACTCTTTGAAATTTTTGTAACTACATTTCAGATTTCATGTTACAATATTCTTCCTTGTCTTTCAAATTAATGATTGCAGTGAAAACGTCGTAATACATCAATATGATCTTTTAAACGACATTTTCATTAATATTGTCAAAAGTAGATATTTATAGTCTTCTTGATAATCCGTTTTCATAAGAACAGAACTAATTCGTGTCTCCCGCGCTCATAGGATCTCTAGAAAGCGGCCAAGTGCGAGTCGGACTCTGGCACGAATGGTTCCGTACAACACTTTCGTAACATCCTAGAACCTAAACTTTTTCTTTTCTTTATTAATTATGTCTCAACATTTTAGATGGGAAGGGAACGTGCCCATGGGAAGTTGTGAAGTAACCCCATCACAAATATCCTTATAACTTACTACTGGGGCTGCCTCAAATTTGTGCTGTAAAATTTGTATGAGAAACATTTATTATTTCTATTTTACCGTACAATATTTAACACTAGAGTAAAAAAACACTGAAATAAACACTTTTCTTCTTCTTTAAAATTTGAACTTTGTTACTCGTATAAGTTTCTACCTATTACGGTTAAAAAAATAACAGTGTGTACCTGTGACAGACGGACGGACAACGGAGCCTAAGTAATAGGGTCCCGTTGGCACCCTTTCGGTAAGGAACCCTAAAAAGTTAACTGTTTTACATTAAACACCCTCCCCCTATTTGTTATTTCGAAATCGTCCGGTACCAGATTGAAATTAGCGTTATTGTTATGTCCAACATTGGTTTTTATTGTCTTAAGGAATATTTTGCTATAGAAACTGGCCTAAGTAGGTATCGTTTGTACGGTCGTACCCAAATTATGGTTTGTAATTACGTCAACTATATTTTCTAGTGTAACTGGATATTATTATATTGTTATTTGATATGTCTCAAACTCAAAACATTTATTTCAATTAAACCTATTACAGGCACTTTTGAATTGTCAAAGAGTCGGTCAGTTGGTCAGAAAGTTGAAGCTATTTGCCCATTCCAAAACGTAGATCCCTATGGAGAAGAACAGGCAAGAAACTCCAAGGACACACTTTTAAATCAAGATATTACAAAATCCTGGGTATAATGTGCTTGTTGCTTCTATATGTGAGAACAATGTAAAAAATTAAACTACTTATTTAAAAAACAATGAAAAATATAAGATTAAAAGATTACAAATATGGCAGTTAAGAGAAGGGCTCAACTGCCGGCGCCCGTTCACGAACATGACGCGTGGATCAACACCATCCAACTCAACCATTTTGTAGGGAACCGAATGACCCAACGCACGAGCCACCATCAGCGAGACATTTAAGTGAGCATGACATACTCTCAACTGCCACGCATTTTTAAGTCAACATACATCTTATCATAATAAATGGCTCCATGGTACTCACATTTACAAAATTGAAAAAACACAGACCTCCTTTCGATGAGAGGGAGTGGCCCGTAATCCACCACGCGGGCCCAGTGCGGGTTGGTAGATGTCACATGTCTTCGAATTTTTGGTTCTAGGACATGCCGGTTTCCTCACGATGTTTTCCTTTACCGTTTTGAGAGCAGTGGTGATGAAATTATTCACACAAATTAAAGCGCCTGTTCGGGTTCGATCCTGCGACCTACAACTCGTAAGTCGCGGCCGGTACCACTGTGGTACCACATGTCTAGTTGCAGTAAACATGACGCAAATAAAGAACATAAATACAAAAAGAACAAGTAGGGGGAAAATAAGCGTTACTTCCACGCAAAACGGCCACCGCTCAGCATAATGCTGCGACCCTATGCGAGACAGAGCCCCAGCGCTGTATTTAAATTCTGGTTGTCACTGCGGGTTTTCTACTAAGATTTTTGACTTGGATATTACCTCTTTTAGCACAGGGAAACACTTAACTTCAAGGTTCGCTCAGAACAAAACGCTAAGGTTTATAAAAACTATCTAAATATATAATATATCTTTTATATAAATTTCTCCTGTCACAATGTTAGTTACCATACTCCTCCGAAACGGCTTGACCGATTTTGATGAAATTTTATATGTATATTCAGTAGGTCTGAGAATCGGCTACTATCTATTTTTAAGGGTGGCTTTCCCACGGGATCGAGACTTACGCGGGTGGAACCGCGGGGCGCAGCTAGTATTATATAAAAATAGAAGAGTAGGAACAAGTAGTAGCAAAATATTTTGTCACCGAGGCGAGGGCGCGAAATGAGTTAAAAACCTAGCAACTAAAATCTTTTGGTTTTTTAATCTTTCGTAAGATAACTTCGTAACGCACTATTAAAATTCACAAAACACCGGTTTTTTCAAAGATTTTACTGAACATTTTCAAACTGATACAATTCAGGGACAATTTTTAGCCAAGATATTTCGTAAAGGTCAGCGCTGTCAAATTCTATTTCAACAGCATGAATTGACCCCAAACGAGGACACTTCAATGCGAATGTAGAAACTTGTTCCACAATAAAATGGACGAGATATAGAAGTTTGTTTGATTTGGGGCCACTTCGAACAACTCTACAACAAATGTCATTTCCTTTTTCATTTTTGTGAACTGAATTTTTCAGAAACCGTTTCATAATACATTTTATGTCAGTTTCAAAGTATGTTTTGACAAAATTCGAATTTCTTTTCGGCATGTATTTAATCGAACCTCTAATACATCCCATTTTGCACTCCTAAAAACATTATCGAACAATAATATTTCATGGTTTCATTTGCAATGATTGTGACTTTTTTGTGAACTTCAAATAGTTCCTATTTTAAATTCTTAAAAATACTAAATAGCCTAGTAATTGAGACATACTTGGATGTAGCGCTCGTCACCCCGGCCACTGCCGCGACACCGCTCTCTTCGCTCGCTTGGCTCGCGCGCGGTTGGTCCCAGATCTAACCTAACCTAATTTAGTTACTGCAACCAACTGTAAGAAAAGGCGGTCGGTCAAGAGCGAGTCGGACTCACGCACCGAGGGTTCCGTACGTATTAAATTATGTTGATGATTTCTGAAAAACTGTGCTATTTAGAGACATCGTTTTATTTTTCCTGTAATCTTTACATAAACTCCTATCACATAGAATAATTTCAGATTTTTATCTATGCAAATTTCGGAGATAAGGGGGGACGGGAACTGTATTTTTTTTAATATTTTTCATCAAAAGTCGGAAACTATGCTGCCTAAAAAAAGAAAAAAAAATGTTTAAGGATGTGCAAATAGCGCTCTTTCATATGATACCCCGCATGCCCTAGTAGCCCCACTTCCAATTTTTAAGATATATATATTTTTAATTTCTTTCGTTTGCAAAATAGTTGGGCAAACGTCATCTAAAACTAAATTTCAAGTTGATAGCATTAGTAGTTCTTGAGATATCCAGGTGTGATAGATAGACAGACTTAGTCTCACCATAAGGGTTCCTTTTTACCATTTTGGTACGGAACCCTAAAAAAGTGTGCATCATTAGAAGTTCAAAAACCTTTTAGAGGTTCTATAATTTAAAAAAGTGTCTGTCATTAGAAAGTCAATAAGTTTTGAGAAGATCAGTTAAATACTTCCCTTTTTTATGTGTATATTTGCACATTCACTGCGTATGTCAGCGTCAACATCGAATCGGAAAGTAACGACACCATGTGACAAATTGCCGGAATCCAACCAATTACAGACGTTTCCTTCTTTCGGACAACACTATAAAAACCGGCCAAGTGCGAGTCGGACTCGCGCAGGAAGGGTTCCGTACCATTATCTATAAAAATGACACGTTTGTTGTATGGGAGCCCCCCTTAAGTATTTGTTTTATTTTAATTTCATTATTTGTTTATAGTATGAAACGTGACGCTCGAAATATTCTGTGAATATTTTTTAAAGCGTCTACCTGTTGCCGTTATCAATATCGAGCAAAACCGAGCAAGAAAATCACGTTTGTTGTATGGGAGCCCCCTTAAATATTTATTACCCGACTGCTTCAGAAGGAGGGTTATTTTATTCTGTTTTTTAGTATTTATTGTTATTGCGGCAACAGAAATACATTATCTGTGAAAATTTCAACTGTCTAACTTTCATTCAATCATTAGACCTACATATTAAAATGATATAACAAATTATTTGTATACCAATTGCATTGATAGAACATAGAGATCTCGCGAAAATATATATTTTAAGACCTTTTATGTACTATGTTCACAAATAAAGTTTGATTTGATTTGATTTGATTTGATTTGACAGTTCATGAGATACAACTGAACATAATTTTCACTGTGCAATTTTATGTGAAAGTGTGTGTTGGGAAAAGTCAAAGCAAAAATGATGATAGTAGGGATTAATAGAAACTAATGGTCGCCTACTGGTCAAAATTCTACTTACAATGTATAATAGTAGGTACTTACTAATTCCATAAATACACTAATTCCATGTTATTGCTATTATGTCCGTTGTCCGTTTGGTGCCGGAAGTAAAGAATAGCACAATCCCATTTCTTCCCGTGGGTGTCATAAAAGGCGACTAAGGGACTTACTAGAGAATGGGCAACAGCGTTCTCTATGCATTTTAACACCATACTGCGATCGCCAACCCGCCTGCCAAACGTGGCGATTATGGCAAACCGCCCCCTCATTAGGGGAGGACTATATCCAGCAGTGATACTTACATAAGTATTTTTTCATGCTCAAGGTGTCAGTTCTGTCACCTATCTTCCTTCAAGTCATGGCCCTTTTTGTTGAAGTGTGTGTTAGTACTGTGTTGTGGAGGTGTGTGTCAAGTGCATGGTAGTGTGTGTGATGTTTTTTAGTAATTTAATTTATTTTTTAATGCATATTCTATAAAACTATTCGCTTTCTGCACTCTTCATCCATATGAACTTTAGCTGTGCCAAATTTCACACTCCTCCGTCCGCGTAATTTTCGTAAAAATAGGTACAAAGTTTTCGCTTCACTTAGTTTAATGATACTATCACACCATATCATCAAGAATTTCCAAGCTTAAGTGGCAGTGGGCAGGGCATATTGCTCGCAGAATTGATGGCCGATGGGGCCGAAAGGTTCTGGAGTGGTGACCGCGTACCGAAAGACGTAGTGTCGGAAGGCCTCCTACAAGGTGGATCGATGACCTTGTGAAGGCCGCAGGCATCCGCTGGATGCGGAAAGCACTTGGGGGAGGTCTATGTCTAGCAGTGTACGTCTTTCGGCTGAAATGAATGAATGAATGAATGAACTATCACACACATTAATATTAATATAAAAAAATACCTCACTTTTTTACTGCTCTCTCTCATAGCTTGGGTTTATCGTTTAATAACGCCACCTCATTTGACACAGGGACGGCCTCACGCCATACATTATGCATAGGGTGTTGCTAAATTAGCACCACCCACCCAGTCAGTCACAGTCGAAATGACTTCCTTTTCGGGACATGCTGTATTCGTTGTTTGCTCTGGAAATGTTACCAAGAAAAAACTTTTTACAAAAAAATAATAACCGACTACCAAAAATAACACTACAAAGTGAAAAATTACTTTAATTTCGGAAGTCGATGTCTTTGGATCTGTATTTGAGTTTTTTGCCACCGACTTCCGAAATTAAAGTTATTTTGTTTTGTAAAAAGTTTTTTATTTTTCACTTTATAGTTGGTCAGTTTTGAATTTATCTAAGTTACAATAGCCTAATGTTAACTGCTCATCACCTTTTATAAAATATTGCTTTTTCCGATGCTGGGACGTTGATTTTTGAGGAGTTCTCCTGGTAAGAACCAGGAGAACTGCCAATCACCATATGCATAGTGACGAGCATAAATTGCTTAATCGCAACCCGTTAAATAGGTACTCATTATTATATTGTTCCGGTGGCCATCTGTGGTCTCCATCATCAGTTCCACTTCACCAAATGGTGCTTTCGGAGAGTAAATGCACGAGTTACTATAAAAAATACCCAAATCGCTATATGTTTGCATATAAAATTTGAGAGTTTCCCTCGATTTCCATGGGATCCCCTCATCAGATTCTGATTTGGTGGCAATGGGACCATTTCGGGAGTATACCTTTTCAAACAAAAAAAGAATTTTCAAAATCGGTTCATAATTGACGGAGTAATCGCGTAACAAACATACAAAAAAAAACAAAAAAAAAAACATACAGACGAATTGAGAACCTCCTCCTTTTTGGAAGTCGGTTAATAACCGACACTGATACCAGGCAGAGCCTCATTAGTTCGTAATTGGTTATTGATACCTTATAAGTAAGTAAGTAGGCGATTTAAACGCATTTTTGAAATACTTCCAACCGATTCTAGGAACGACAATCAGCGACGTGTCAAAGTTAAACTCATATCAGTGATCTAATTCAATAAACTCAGCCAATCGCAGTCCACTGCTGGACATAGGACCCAGGCTGCGTCACAACACCCTGTCGTCCGCCTTTCGCATCCGGTCTGACCCAGCCGCCTTTTTAAGGTCGTCGGTCCATCTACGAGTAGCTGGGGGGCGTCCCACACTACGCTTGGCGATACGCGGTCTCTACTCCAGGACTCGTCTGACACAAGCGTTAAATGTTAAATTATACTTGATTTCCATGTTCAAGCGAATGTCACATAGAATCACGGCTGTAATCCCCTACGAGTTAAGGCTTCTACAGACCAGCGCGACTCGCGACGCGACAAAAAGGCACCGCTCATTGCGCGACACGCGGGGCCTTTGTGTCGCGCCAGTATGTAAAAGCCTTTAGGCAGAGATGTATAGGACACCCATATTTCACCGTAGGCACAAATGCAGAGAATGGGCTGTTACTGAATAATTCCTAAACTTAAAATTTCGTTTAAATAAATAAATACAATCCATTTATTTTAGATAACTTGATCCGTACAGTCCAATTTAACTGCTAGTCTTCAGAATTCCGTTGCAGCTGCCACGCATTCTGCAGATCAGGGATACTGTTTTCTTCCAAATGACGGCATGAAAACCATCACTGCGGTACAGTGCAAACATCCCCGATGAACTACAGAAGCGAGGCAGCTTATGAAGGTAATCTTTGAATGAACCTACTTATCCTTAGCTGCCTAATATACACAAGCGTTCGGGGTGAAATCGGAAGTATCTTACGCAATTTAATACAGTAGTTTATGTTAATGGTGGGTACGAGTCTCAACTGTCCACGAAGTCACAATAAACTGTTCATAAGGGACCCGTAAAGACTTCATTTGGACGTTACGTCCCATATTGAGGGCCAGATATGGGACCCGAAAAAACTATTTCCTGTAAAAGAAATGTTTATTTTGTTCGGGATTTTCCTCATAGGGATAGTCAACGCTTGGTTTCGGGTCGAAAGAAGTATGACATCTCTGGGGTGTCGCTTGGTGATTGAATGATCACGTAAAAGGATGAGTAGCATCTCCAGACCTTTAGTAGTAGATTTCTGAAGTTACGTATATTTAAAGGTCAGCAGTATTAGTGGAAGTATTCCGGGGCGAGCCATTAATCGGGAAGAAATAAAAACTCCAAACACTGAATATTTTCTAGTAAAAAACTCAGGATCTGCACACGCTGATAAGTGGCACTTGCAACTGCTAGACGAAGCGTTCTAAATCTAAATTTGGGTACATATAAGGCACATAATTCATTGTTGGGATTATCTACATTCAGTTAATGGCCAAAATTGACATTGAAATTTCCATACGAAAAGCGGCCGTACCTATTTAATCGAGGATTATGGTTTAAGCTTTGAACAATGAAAGTCCGTACATATTTTATGAAGAAACAATGTGACGAGCCCGATATGATGTCGGTATGCGATGTGCTGTTTGATAAGGATTATGGTACTAACTTTTATATACACTATATACAAATTATATTACTACTGTGATTGTAAAAAAAAACGTCACATTGCATGCGTAACTACTGTATTTTATTAATTAAAACATATTATAATGTTTTTTGTTTTGAAGTTCCTCTGGCTGCTGCGACCCTCACGTACGTGCCAATGAACATGCAGCAGCTAGTGACGTAACTAAATATGTATGTTCATCTCTTTCTAACAACAGATATCGGTATAGGTCTTTCCTTTTCTTCACGCACTGTATGATTGTATGCAAGTATGTAGCTACATTCATGGCATACGCTGGTTTTGAGTGCACTAATGTATGACGCGTCTATTTATAATACGTCATTGGGAATAGCGACAATAACCATCACCTTTTATAAAAGACGAAAGAACACGACCATTTCACAAAATTTACTCACAAAAGTAATTTATAAGAACACGTTTTCTGCTATGAATATTATGCAAGTGGACTATAAAATGGGTTGAGGTATATTAAGCTGCATTATGGAGCCGCAACAGAGACAAGCTGCGGTACAATGAAATTGGCTTACTTCCAAAAAGATTACACATGCACATAGTCGCGCAGCCCGCGAAGTTCAAGTTACATTTTTGTACATTTGCAGGACTGTATCAGGTTGTATGTTGATCAAAATATGTGATTGGTGCAGGGACCGTACAACCCCGGTTAAGAGTTAAGCCTTTCGAAGGGGTAACCCATTCAATGGGTTACCTTTATCATGATGTAACACATTGAAAGGGTTATAGACTAGATACCCATTGAAAGGGTTACATGATAACCCATTGAATGGGGTTAATACTTGAAACCCAGTGAAAGGCTTACATGATAACCCATTCAATGGATTCTATACCTACTTGAAACCCAGTAACATGAAAAAATCATAATATTATGTTATTTTGATATCCACCCAGCACGCGTAGTATGACCAATTCTATCTCTATTCTACCCAGGGACCATTTTGGTTACCATTTTTAAGCAGTTATTCAAAAACCCATACGGTGTGGGTAATTTTGAATGGCTTAAATTAAGCCGTTCAAAAGGGTTACCCACACCGTATGGGTTTATATCGAAAACCCTTTCAATGGGTTACCAAAATTTAATTTAGGTTAGGTTTTTGATTAACTGCTTAGAAAAACCCTATCGAAATCCCTTTCAATGGGTAACCAAAATGGTCCCTGGATTCGTGACCATAACAAATTCGTATTTACAGAATTATAATTATTAAAATCATCAATACAACTCTCTAAGTTCAAAATTGCCTTATGGAATTACTATTTCATGAAATCATGACATTTGAGGCCAATTCTAACAGAGAGATGAATTTCACGTGCTAACTTAGTGTATCCCCTTAGCAAATACACAAACAAACGACGCTGATCTTTAAATTAAATTGTGCCCAACTTACTAAGGGTTTATTACCTTACTAAGGCTTAAAGAGGGTGACTTAACATGTTGTCATCCGTATGACTTGTGGCTACTAAGGCCCGTATTTATAGAGCGTTAATACTCAAGCATTACTTAAGACTAGATTCAAGCCATTGGATTGGTGGAAACTAGTCTTAAGGTGACGATAACCGACTTTTAATGATTTTATACTGAAGATCACGTCTAAACGAGTAGTGTTAATGATTTGAAAGAAATATATGTTAAAATAGAGCATTTTCTCAATAATTTAATATGTGAATATTTTAGATTATGTTTATATTACAATATAATGAAATTAATTTGTAAAGTTATGTCTAACGCGGATAAAACACTGAGAATAGCGCAAAATGTACCAAGCGTATTTTTCTGAAACCTTCAACAATTTATAGATAATTTAATTATTGAACGCGCTCCTTGATGGGCGGGTCCTATTACTGGCTGAATGTACGACGCGTTGCGTGAGCTCAGTACAGAACACGCAACCTAACCACTCAAGGTCACTGGCATATATCTCCGTCTTAAGTAATGCTTGAGTACTGAGTAACGCTCTGTAAATACGGGGCTTATAGTCGTTACTTGGGACTTGTTAATTAATCATTCATGTTAATCGACGGACAAATTTGAACCCTGTCAGTGAAAATAAGACAGTTTAATTCTGTTGGTGGTAGTGTTTAATTGGTTTTTGGTTGACATCTGTAAGTGTGGAAACTGTACCTAACTAAGAAATGAAGAAGAGTATTCTGTTCTATTCTATTCTACATCGTTGTATTGGATTCCCACCTTTAAAAACAAAATGTAAGTTGTAATATATTTTCTTTTGACGTCTCCGTGTCTACCAGAATATATATAATTAAATACAATAGATCACACAACTATTTACACTATGTACTAACGAGATAACCAAAAAAAAACCAAAAATAAGTACACATAAGCGTCGAAGTACTCGTCCGCAGTTGTAATACTTAGTAAATAAATAAACTTATTCTTTTTAGGGTTCCGTACCAAAATGGTAAATAGGAACCCTTACGGTGAGACTAAGTCTGTCTGTCTGTCTGTCACACCTGGATATCTCAAGAACTACTAATGTAAAGATTACTGGAAAAATAAAACGATGTCTCTAAATAGCACAGTTTTTCAGAAATCATCAACATCGTACGGAACCCTCGGTGCGCGAGTCCGACTCGCTCTTGACCGGTTTTTTCTTTATAACAAAATCTTTCTTGTAACGCTTTTCTAATCGTGCGATTGGCACAGTTTTACCCCATTTAACTCATCTACTTAGATTTTATTAGTAATAACCGCTTAAAGGCCCTCAAAGTAACGCCTCACTTTATTGTCTAAACGTAAGGAGACATAAAAAACAATTATTATTTCCCTCGTATAACATTTTATATCGAAGCGCGAAGTTTATTTTGTGTGAATAATGATTATGAGGCTGTATTAAAAAGATCTCTTTTAGCAATAAGACCGTCCGTTGTGTCACCCTATGTAAAATTTATATTATATCTGTATTGCATCATGCTGAGATACGCATTATCGCTGCTTAAAAAGTTGTTATCATAGTGAGTTATTTAAAAAATATAATCTGCTTTCTTTGAGTTCAAGGCGTACTTTTCTTGAATCTACATTTTTGTATGACTTATGCAATAACTTGTATATACATTGTTCAGACATTGGTAACAAGTTGTGTTATATAGTTCCCAGAACATGCCAGGGACGCGAGGTGCGCGCACGACCTGTATTCGCCACTACTACCAGTCGTACAAATGCCGGCTTGCGTGCGCCTCTTCGTCGCCTGACAAGCAATTTTAATAAGAATTTCAGCAGTTTGGATCTGTTTGCTTTATCGCAAGGAAAGTTTAGACTCATGTTGCTAAGAAAATAATGTGACACTGTTGTTCCACTTACGCGGCACTATTGGCAACTAAGTTATGATGATACTATGCTATTAATATTCCTTTTTTTTTGTATTCCTCTTTTTAATATTCCTTTTTTTATTGTTTACAACGCTAGTCTAATAATTTACCAAATTGTCTCATTGTGTATCTGTGGAGAACGTGGTTGATTTCACATTTATATCATTTCTATATCCTATCTCTTTGTAATTCTTAATGTGTAATTGTTTGTTTTACCGAATAAATAAAATAAAAAATACGGGCCTTTTGGCCTCGTACAGGACTTTGTTTTTATTTTCTTTTTGTTTACTTTGTTTTATTTTTGGTTTTGTTCTTTTTTTGTTTCTATGAGTTTGTTTTATTTAATTTGTGATCTGTGCGAGTCCAATAAATATTTTTTTCTTTCTTTCTTTGTTTCAAATTCATAACTAAAATGAAAAAAAAAACCGGCCTAGTGCGTTTCGGACTACGCACAATGAAGGGTTCCGTTCTAAGTTCAAAAAATCCTACTGAATGATTATTATTTCAGAAATAATCATTCAGTAGGATTTATTGAAGAGAGTTAGTTGTATTGCCGATTCTAATGATTTTATTTCTGTAAAGCCATATTGGATAAGGCCGCGAATCATAATTAGATCAACATAACACCTGTTACTGACCTGAAAATAGCAAAAAACGTTGGAAAATTTGAATTTCGCGGGCTACCTTAGCGCATCCCTCTTAGGCTACGATTTTCTAGAAGAGCGCTTCCGTCATAATTATTACAATGACGCACAGTGGGCTGAAAATCGCCTTTCTGATGCCACTGACTGATACGCAAATGTTTCAAACTGATGAATTGCTTGAACCGATAGCACCTTTCTATTTGCGTCAGGAATATCGCCTGCAAACATTACCGGCTGTGTATATTAGAATCTGCCATAAATTGATAGGCAATGTTTCCGATAGGATACAAGAATTTATCGCCTGTGTCCACTAAACAAGACTTTCTATCTTATTTAGTGGTACTTAGCCACTTGGTACTTACTCCCTTAGCCTATAAAAGAGTATAAAAGTAAAGAGATATTCAGACACTAATAAATAATTCGATAGATTTGAATTGATCACAAAATGTAAAAAAATGTGTAGACGACGTAGAGGCCAATACGCGTAGCACAGTGCGAGCTACGGCGTAGCAAGACTCGTAGCGTGGCGAGGTTATTCTTTTGGAAGGCTACGAGAATATTTCAAGTAACATGAAAAAATGGCCAAACGCGTGTCGGACCACGCATAATGAAGGCTTCCGTAGTTCGGATGAATTTATCCCAATAACAAACTTTACATTGTAGTTGTATGTTCTCCCATACATCAATATACGTCACGGTCAATTCTCCAACTGCAAATGTAAGTTGGTCGACTATGACTCGTTAACTTGTAAAGCCTACGTAGCTGTGATAGAATTCCTTTTAATTTCGTTATATTTACTACTGCCTTGAATTTTTTCACTTTACTAAATGCAAACAATTAGCTTGCACGGGGGAGGAGGGACACACTTTAAAGCTTAATATTATGCAAACGCATCTCTGAATCGAAAAATAATTTTGACACACCCTCAATATTTTTGAACGGCCTATCCAACGATACCCCACATCATGTGATAGACGAGAGAAAGAAATATCAACCCCACTTTACAGTTGTACCCAATTGATAAGGCGCGTGGTGAATCTTCGTTCGCACAGAAAAGAAAGTATGGCCCCGAAGATTAACGAAAGAATGCTTAAAACTTACAATAAACCTTAGGTCACTATTATTAGGTTCATAATACACTGGAGCTGTTAGCGTGCACTCGATCAGAAGTATGGCGGCTGACAAACATGCCACGCGGCGCGCGCTAAAATGGCGGCAGCTGCCGACCAATAGCGGTACAGGAAAAAGAACCGCGGTGCGTGGAGCGTGCCGATTGGTCAATAGCATTTCCCGCACTTTTAAAATTCACCTTTTGCGCAGGTACATCGGTAAGCCATATCAGTTGGGTACTACTGTATGCGTAAGGGAGCTAAAAAAAAAATGGCCAAGTGCGAGTCGGACTCGCGCACACACTCACTCACGTACCATTATTTTATTTTTATATTTGAGTTGATTGAATGAAAGGTAAATTGCAGTTTACGATTTAGGACGTATTGAAAAAATACTACTTACTAGATCTCGTTCAAACCAATTTTCGGTGGAAGTTTACATGGTAATGTACATCATATATTTTTTTAGTTTGATCATTCTCGTATTTGAGAAGTTACAGGGGTGACACACACATTTTACCACTTTGGAAGTGTCTCTCGCGCAAACTATTCAGTTTAGAAAAAAAATATACTAGAAACCTTAATATCATTTTTGAAGGCCTATCCATAGATAACCCACACGTATGGGTTTGATGAAAAAAGAAAATTGAGTTTTAGTTCTAAGTATGGGGAACCCTCACAATTGCTCGTTTTTTTTTTTCTATTTTTGTGTGCAAATCTTAATGCGGTTCACAGAATATATCTACTTACCAAGTTTCAACAGTTTGTTCTTATAGTTTCGAAAAAAAAAGTGGCTGTGACATACGGACAGACAGACAGACAGACATGACGAATCCATAAGGGTTCCGTTTTTTGCCATTTGGCTACGGAACCCTAAAAAATGGTTTTCAAGATTTTATTTTAGGACTTTGTCGGCATGATTAAATTAATATATTGTATACCCATGCCAAGTTACAGCTTTTTTGTACTAAGAGTATCATAGCTAAGCCGGGGAAAGACAGACAAACAGACAGATTGCTATGGGTATATTAATTATTTTTGTGTTTTCCTATTTATTTTTCTACAATTTATTTTTTTGTTAAGTTATGGTTAACAAAGTCTGTGCCTATAGTTTCATGATATAGAGACCATGAAAAGAAAATGACAGCCTTGATAAAACCTTTTAGAAATACTTACTTACGGGTATTTCTAAAAGGTTTCAGCAAGACTGTCGTTTAAAGGAAGAGTATCAATTTCCAGCCAGTCATTTAACATGGACGTATTAGAGCGGGGGCACACGATGCGTTGCGGCGCCGCACCGCAAAGATTTCACCGTATCTGCGGGCACACAAGCGGTGCGGCGCCGCAACGTTGTTATGTCGCAACGGCGCCGTAGCAGCGTTGGATGTTGGAGAAAATAAATCGAAACGGAGAGCGTGTATCCTTTCTTGTGACGCATAAACAACTGAACGGTGCCGCTCCGACGTCGCAACGCAATCACCCCTCCCCGCTTCGTCTCGGTGGTTGCAAGTCCGGTGCGGCGCCGGAGCGCATCGTGTGACATGCCACAGATATTTCTATGCAAGACGACGCAGCGACACCGCTCCGGCGCCGCACCGCCGCCGCAACGCATCGTGTGCCCCCGCCCTTAGGGCCAGGCCACAACACTGCGATGCGACGACGCACCGTAGAAATCTACGTCGTCAATCTCGTCAATCTACGTCTAATCGTATTGTAAGTAGAGTAGTGTAACGTCGTTTTTGCGACGCGTCGTCGCATCGCAGTGTTGTGGCCTGGCCCTTATAGACCATCTTTGCTTTGAGCTAGTAACCGCAGATCCGTTTATAGAGGGTTACTGGTTAAACTTTAACCGTCTTATTACAAAACAAGATTTATATTTTGACATGGCTTAAACCATGGAGCCAGTTTTTGTAATAAGAACGTAACTGTAATTGAAATACCGTTCTTTATACAAAACTGAAAACTTAGTTCGCCACTAAGTTGTCAGATTTGTTTTAGGAACTTTACCAGAGTCGGAATAAAGTTCGAAATTCAATAATGGCTCCATGGTGTAAACCTCGGTCTGAAGATAAACCTTGTTTTGTAATAAGACAGATTAAGTCCTGAGGTCCTGGGTTCGATTTCCCGGTTGGGAAAAGTGTTATTGGGTTTTTCCATAAGGAATTTCTCAGTTGCAGCCCAGAGTCTGGATTTGTCAATTTCCAGGCAGTAATTTAAGATAGAGGTATTTTATACTATCTTTTCTTTGAGCTAGTAACTGCAGATTCGTTTGTAGAGGGTTACTGGTTAAACTTTAACCCACTTATTACAAAACAAGGCTTATCTTTTCAATTTTTATTTTATTTTACGTTAAGACGTATTTACACTACCCAACACCTTCCACTACTCTACACCTACACAAAATTATAAGCCCATACACACAGACATACACATTCATTTTTGTATGGTTTAAGTTTTTCTTTTTCTTGTTTATGATCATTCAATGATGCTGATCTTTTTGCACGTTTTTTGGGCTAATATTTATTATTGTCTGTTTTCAGGGGTCTGGCGCTGTATGCCGAGATACAGGACTCGTCCTAGTCCGGCTACAGATGCTCCCATGTTATATACTCCCTATTACTAGCCTATAAGTTTGTGTAATCCGTTGTATTATTTTTGGTGAAATAAATTAAATTAAATTAATTCTTCAGACCCAGGTTTAAAACATGGAGCCATTATTGAATTTCGAACTTTATTCCGACTTTGGTAAAGTTCCTAAAACAAATCTGACAACTTAGTGGCGAACTAAGTTTTCAGTTTTGTATAAAGAACGGTATTTCAATTACAGTTACGTTCTTATTACAAAAACTGGCTCCATGGTTTAAGCCATGTCAAAATATAAATCTTGTTTTGTAATAAGACGGTAAAGGTCAAATCATCATCTGCCCAGCCTTTTCCCAACCATGTTGGGGTCAGCTTGCGGTTGCTGTGGAATACCAATATTTTACATGAAGCGACTGCCTATCTGACCTCCATAACCCAGTTACTAGTAACATTTCAAATGTATATTAAAAAAAAACACCTGACTGCCGTTGGTCTAGTGGTCGCAAGCGCTACTGCTGAGCATGTGGTCCTGGGTTCGATTCCCGGATCGGGCAAATTATTATTGGATTTTTCCATCAAGAATTTCTCAGTAGCAGCCCAAAGGCCTTGTCTGTGTGGTGCCGGACGTAAAGAATAGCACCGCCCTATTTCTACCCGTGATGGGTGTCGCAAAAGACGCCTAAGGAACTTGCTAGAGAATGTGCAGCTTCGTTCCCTATGCATTTTGACACCATACTGCGATCGCCAACCCGCCTGTCAAGCGTGGCGATTGTGGCAACCCCCCCCCCCCCCTTTTTGGGGGAGTCCTATGTCCAGCTGAAATGATGATGATGCTGATGAGCCCAGAGGCTGGATTTGTGCCCAGTAAGTGGCAATAAGCTCGCCCCTATTACATAACTGGCGAAATGTGTGTGTACTACGTGCAACTCTGTCTTACCCTTCGGGGATTACAGTCGTGTTTTTTTTTTTAACTTCATCACATACCGCCTTATTACAAAACAAGATTTATATTTTGACATGGTTTAAACCATGGAGTCAGTTTTTGTAATAAGAACGTAACAGTGATTGAAATACCGTTCTTTATACAAAACTGAAAACTTAGTTCGGTACTAAGTTGTCAGTTTTGTGTTTAGGAACTTTACCACAGTCGGAATAAAGTTCGAAATTCCATAATGACTCCATGTTTTAAACCTGGGTCTGAAGATAAACCTTGTTTTGTAATAGGGTCTATAATGTTTTTCATATTTGACATTAATATTATGTACCTGTAATTTTAATTTCAACAAGGTTCTAACTTTTATTATTTTAATCATATTTTATATTGTTTTTTTGTTAATGTGAGGACGTTGTAGGCTTAATAGACTGTAGATCTGTAGACCATTTTCTATTTTGTTAAGTACCTGGTACTTTGACGGGCCGACTCTGCCTCTCATACCTATTAACACTATCATTTGAAAACATTGTAAAAGCCAATTTATTTTAAGAAGAGTAACCGTGGAGTTTCTTGCCGGCTCTTCTCCATAGGAAACGACCAATTGGAACCGTGCACTTAGCTTCTGACGTTTCATAAGTGGCCATGTAGGCTTATGTGAAATAAAAATATTTTGATTTTGATTTGATTTGATGTTTTGTTATGTAAATAATTAATTTTTAATGACTAGGTATGTACCAACAATTCAGGAGTTCAAAACCTGCGGAATGTAATCCCGCAAGTACGGTTGATTTAATCCACTGTAATACAATCTTAGTGTAATTTACTTAGAAATTAATTGAATTAGTTTCCTCATAGTTTCAACAATCTCAGCAAATATCTAATATGTCTGATAGTGCTGACGTTAACGCCTGTTGGCTCAGATTATGCCCTTTATTGATAAGGTTATATAGCGATTGATAAGTATTTGATGGAATAAACTGGGTCTACTCCGAACATACTACACTACGTTCCGTGTGGTGCCGGACGTAAAGAATAGCACCTCGTTCTCTATACATTTTTACACCATACTGCGATCGCAAACCCGCCTGCCAAGCATGGCGATTATGGCAAACCCCCCTTTTTGGGTGAGGCCTATGTCCAGCAGTGAACGTCTTTCGGCTGAAATGATGATTCCGAACATAAATCTGAAGAATCGACCGAATGTTCGGCCGTTGCTTGATTACGGCTAACACTGACCGACTACGGCGAAAAAAAAAAAAACTAATTTTAGTTTTTCAAAGTCAAAAAAGGAAATTATGAAAGATATAAAACGGCCGAACATTCGGCCGGTAGTTCGGACCAACGCTTCGGAGTAGACCCTTTGTATAATACAATATTTGGAGATAATGCATGAACCTTAAACCTATTACATGAAGGCTTAATCATTATCAGCCTATCTGCACTGCTGGGATACAAAACTCTTCTCTTCAAAAGGGAGTGGGCTGAAATCCATCACACGGGCCCAGTGCGGGTTGGTACATGTCACACATGTCTTCGAATTTTTGGTTCCAGGACATGCCGGTTTCCTCACGATGTTTTCCATCACCGTTTTGAGAGCACTGGTGATGAAATAATTCACACAAACTAAAGCACCTGTCTGCAATGGCGAAAGCACCGTATAACACGATTCCTACCGGCTTCCCTTCGGAAATTCGGAACACAGCCACTCTATCGTTATTTAAAAATGGCACACAGTCAGTAGTGTTTAATAATGACAAATAATATAATAATCACATTGTAGGTTTAATACACCATACTATTGAAACATTACAAAACGCCTATATTACATTTTTTTACTTTCTATCCCAACAAACAAAACATTTTGCTCTAAAATAACTCAGTGAGTTCAATTTCTATACAAAATCGAGGTCATGACTAGCTCATTTTGTATGGAAAAGATATTCTTTGCTCCGGCTTAACTCTCTTTTAAAATCACCCTTCGCCACTGCCTGTCTGGGTTTGAACTTACGACCTACCTACCACTGCTTTCGATATGAAGGCTTTATCATAGTTAAATTGTTACAAAGAACGTGCTCTTGACTGTACACACCTGCAGACGTCTGTGTGTCGACTGTACAACCGCAGTAGGTGTATAACATGTACATACATGTACAGGTACAAAAAGTGTTTCTTAGGTTTTTAGGGTTCCGTAGTAAACAAGGAACCCTTATAGTTTCGCCATGTCCGTCTGTCTGTCTGTCTGTCTGTCTGTCCGTCCGTCCGTCTGTCGCCAGCTTAGCTCAGAGACGCTTAGTCCTAGAAAGCTGTAATTTGGCATGGGTATACATATTAATCATGCTAAAAAAATGGTAAAATAAAATTATGAAAAACATTTTTTTTTAGGGTACCTCCCTTACACGTGAAATGGGGATGATATTTTTTTTTCTCGTCTATTCCATGGTGTGGGGTATCGTTGGATAGGCCGTTCAAAAATATTGTGGGTTTGGCTAAACCATTTTTCAATTAAGCGATCCGTTTGCGTAATATTAAGCTTTAAAGTGCTAGTTATTGTTAGAGTCAAGTGTCCCCCCCCCTGCCAGCTAAATGGTTGGTTTTGGATATGTGAAAAAATTCATGGCAATAGTATATATAACGAAATTAAAAGAAAAGCTATCACAGCTAAGTAGGCTTCACAAGTTAACGAGTAATAGTCGACCAACTTAAATTTGCAGTTGGAGAATTGACCGTAACGTATATCGATGTATGGGAGAGCATGTTTTTCAACTACAATGTTAAGTTTGTTTTTGGGATAAATTCATCCCAACTACGGAACCCTACATTAAGCGTGGTCCGACGCGCACTTGACCGGTTTTTATATAAGCGTAAGCACGGTTATTACCCTTACCTCTATCCGACTAAATTTCTATTGGGATGCCTGGGATATAACTCATTAGAGATAAGGCGAGCACGAGATCAGCTCACGATAGCCTGCAAGACGCTCCGTGGCACTATTGACGCACCTGACCTGCGTGCTGTGCTGGCTCGTTTCTTTGTCCCAGACAATTACTGCCGCGGCAGAAACCACAGGCTGTTTGCTGTGCCTCCATGTCACACCGTTTCACGTGTTAAGTCCCCAGTATCTCGCACTCTGGTCGCACTTAATGATCTCTTGGATTCTAATCCAACAAACGATGTGTTTGCGGATGAATGGACGAAGATTTTATTGGCATGCCTGAAATGTGAGAGTTCATGAAAGTATTGTATTTTTTTAATTTTTTCCTTTTTTTAATTGTTTTTGCAGAAAAATAATTAAAAAAAGACAAACAAAAACAACAAACTTAACATTGTAGTTGTAAAACATGTTGTCCCGTAAATAGATAAAAGCCGCGGTAAATTTTCCAACTGCAAATGTAAGTTTGTAATAGCATATTTTTTTTATGTGATAAAACCACAAATTAACGGTTTTCTGACTTTTCCCTTTACGTGAGCTGTGAGATCTTGCTTCTTGCCAAATTTCATGATTTTAGGTTAACGGGAAGTACCCTATAGGTTTTGATTTATTCGCGAGTATCGAAATATGTCGCAAAAATGTCGCATAAATCGCCGTATTTTTTTATTGCGATTTTTTAGAGCTCTAAGGGAATGGTCCCTTGGAGCTCTAAAAACATCAACCCACACTCAATAACAGGTAATCTCAGCTCACACATTATCGAGTACACACGCTCTGAATACATAATTAAAATTATGAATACAAAAAAAACAATATACATGCTATTATAAAAGATTTAATACTGTTACCATGATTGAAAACGCTGATTGCATCTCAAGGGACGCAACAAACCTTATATCTATCTAACAATAAAATAATATAACACTGAAAGATTCTCCCGCAGGAATCTTATTTGTTGTCAATTAATTTGTTCTACGTTAGAAACAATTCAACGGCAGGATTGCATGGAACGTAATGCAGTTTTCTTATTAAAACAGAAAAATTGTTAGACAGATTGAATACGAGAATATTTTTTTTTCACTTTTCTGAATGATTGGATAAAATGAAGTGGGCTGCCGTTGTAAGACGATGAAAATGCCACGGTGTATAGTAAACATTATTATAAATTAAAGTTGCTTTTCCTGTCTCTCTGTAGGACCACGTTGTTCTTCTGTATTAGTGATGTGTCCCTCACTCATGAGGTCCCTTGTTTGAGGTACTCGTGATCGCACATTGAAAGAGTTACTCGAATTTTAACATTGAAGCACCTCACCACACCTCACTCGTTCACGCGTCCTCAAAATTTGACATTGACTTTATGAAATCGTGGCGAGGGGTGAGGCGAGCGAGTTCGAGACTCGCGAGTAGTAATGGCAATTAATGCTATTTCGAATTAATTTCATTAGCGTGTGAACTCTTGAGTCTTAGCGTGTTAATAGCTATTGCTATGATATTTGCTAATGACGATAATTGATAATAATGAAGTATGTCAATTTTGTTATTAAACGAATTAAAAATCGCGTTCGCGTTTAGTTTACTCGCCGACTCGCCGATAATTAAATATATTTATAGAACACCACGCTACCGCGCTGCACGCGCATGCGCGATTGTTCGACGCTCTGACTATTTAGAAAAGTACATCGCTTCGCATTTCACAGAATTTCGTGACTACATTTAATTTGCTAACTGCTAAATGATCATTCACACGCTAACAATGAATGCGAATGCTAATTAATCCATCACTACTCGCGAGTACTCACGAGTCGCGAGTGAGTATTGAGTGTCTGAGTTCTGAGTGAGCGAATGATGAAAGATGAACCGACTTACAAATTGTTTACAGAATTTGAGAATGAGTGAGGTGACTGAGGTGAGGACTGGTCTCGAAATTTTTACAACACAATAACACAGTAAAAAAAACATTATGATTTTGCTATGTACCTAATGAAATAATTTAGGTAATGATGTTTGTTGTGTTGATAATAATGATGTTTGTTGTGTCAGTTATATGGGCCTGCACCCCAGTGTGACAAAATTTTCATGCAAATTGTACATTTGGCCTTATATTCTCGCAAATCCGTAAAAAACTCCCAAGTTTTCGATTTTTTTACCGTTGGAGCCATAATCACGTTAAATATGTAGGTATGGTAAAACCACCACCAGCAGCACTAAGTATCTCTACCACACCGCACCACACAAGCAAATAAGTACGAACACAAAAAAAAACAAAAGCTTACGTAATTGTTGGAACAAAATATCAACAATTCACTTCACGTGCACCTCCAAGGTCAACATTAGGTAAACTATTAAAATTATTAGTCAAAACGAATTTTAAAGGAAATATTCTTATTTCAGATAATTATGGTTAATTATTATGAACTCTAAAAGCATTAGCATTAGATTGGTAATCAAGTGATAATGATTCGTTTATTTTGGCGGTCTAAAATTTATGAGCGAAAGAAAATGATGTGTGTCAAAGATGAGGGAGATGTAAATAATCGGACGGAGAGTCGTGATTTCGTGAATACTCGTGAGTTGTCGCCGCGCCCGCCGGCCTCGTTCCCTCAGACGTTCGGCAGTACTCGGCAGAGTTCGGCTCGGGCGCACGAGGCGTGAGGTGAATACCATTGCACGAATCCTCACCTCAAATGAGGGGTACCTCGTGAGGACCTCACGAGGAAAAGTGAGGTACTCCCTGAACCTCAAATAAAATTGATGAGTTACCCATCAACCGCATGAAAATCCGGATCCGGATTTTCGTGCGGTTGGCACCATCACTATTTTAGAGAATTTATTCCGAATTGAATACCAACAATATTATAACAAATTGTACTTACACATAAACCATGTGTACAGTAGTACCCAATTGATATGGCTTACCGATGTACCTGCGCAGAAGGTGAATTGTAAAAGTGCGGGAAATGCTATTGACCAATCGGCACGCTCCAGGCACCGCGGTTCTTTTTCCTGTACCGCTATTGGTCGGCAGCTGCGGCCATGTTAGCGCGCGCCGCGTGGCATGTTTGTCAGCCGCCATACTTCTGATCGAGTGTACGCTAGCAGCTCCAGTGTTTTATGAACCTTATAATAGTGACGTGAGTGAACGAAGATTCACGACGCGCCTTATCAATTGGGTACCACTGTACACATAAACCATGTGTACCTACAATTTGTTATTATTGAACCTGCAAGTAATAAAGGAATCTCGATGAAGCAGCGCTTCGGGATTAGAATCTATATCAATAATGACACACGATGATGTCGACACGGTTGGCGCAGTGCTGCTGCGCTGGGTCCAGGGACGGTGGACTTGGGGATGTCCGCCGCCCCCTATCACACTGGACCCGAGGTGGCGGCGCGTAGTGTTCCACGCGGAGGAGTGGTCAAACACCTCACCCCCCAAGTGGTCCGCAGAGGCGGGCCGGCACTAGCCGGGGATTGCGGAAGTAATAATAGATCCCAAGATCCTCGGTGCAAGTGTGGTGTACACACGGCTACACATCAAGCTATACATTTCCAGTATAAGCTAGCCTCTCATTGTACGGAAATCCTATACAATGCGAGTTCAGCCTAAACTTGATATGTATAGCTTGATGTGTAGCCGTGTGTACCATCTTTTTTCTCGCTTTCTACGGGAGTGATTTCGTGAAAAGAGACGAAAATGTGTCACAGGAAGTGACAGCTTGAGCGTGGACTAACTAAGTACATTATAATAGCATGGAATTAGTGTACTCATGGGATTCGTAGGTACTATACAGGATTACAGGGTCAAATTAAATTAGCTAGCGAAACTCAACAGACGTGATGGGTATCGATATCAAAACATGATCGAACAAAAAATAAATTAATTTGATGTTATTTTTTTTTGGACCCCCTGATATTGTTGTTAGTTGAAGTATGAGTTCATACGTATGTTTTCTTTTTTTTATCATGTTTAGGTATGGCTACCCATCCCGTCTGTGAAGTACTCGCAAAAAAACGGTTTTTTTAAGTGTCTGCACTAACTGTGGTTGATGACCCCATAAAAAAAACTTTTTTTTTTTTAACAATCAATTTGTGCAATTTAAGTAATTGTTTTGTAATGTGCGTTTTGTTTATGCAGAATAAACAATAAACAATTTTTCTTTCTTTCTTTCATCACGCTTGTTTTCTTCGAAATGGTAGGTAGACGTGAATAGCAGATACACCCACATTTTGCTTATTACAATTCCAAATCCTTTCGTCATTAACCGAACAAAATACTAGACTCCAGTCAACTAGGTACTGAGAATTTGTTAATGAAAAACCCAATAACACAGCTCGACTGCTTACTTAATCCAAGATGTGACCGCTGCTGTTATCCTAGTAAATAGAACGTAAAAACATTAATTTCAGCCACATTTTTCCACTGTCACAGTGATAAGCAATCAACCCGAAGTAAAACATTACGACGGCCGTAATCAGCACCCATAATGGGCGACTTTGGTTCAAGCCATAAGCGTCAGCGGATGACGTTATGATTAAAATAAGATCTAAAATATTAGATTATTAAATAAAGTCGACCTCGTAATGGCTTTATCATCCTAAGATTGCATTAAACTTGTCCGTCATGAAACAAATAAGCCGGCCAAGAACGTATAATGAAGGGTTCCGTAATTGAGATGAATTTATCTTAAGAACAAACTTAACATTGTAGTTGAAAAACATGTTCCCTCATATATTCCAACTGCAAATGTAAGTTTGAACGCACAATAATGAGAGATTTACCATGTTATTTTAAGATCATATACTTCTGAAATCTTCACTTCCTGTAGCGAGGAATCCGATATTAAATGGAATCTACTGCACCTGATATCTTGAATGAGCCGCCAAAATCGTGAGTGCTATTTAATGATTTACAATCATTTTATATCATGGAAGACTCGAAGAAATACTCAATCATTCTCTTAAAATGATTTTTCTATTGTATTGTTTTCTCGCAAATGTGTTGAAAAACGTTGTATGACACACGCGCGGAAATTGGTATTTACAAACTCGTGACTATGGTAAGCATTCGTCTACTCGTTTGTAAAGACCAACTTACCGCCCTAATATCATAAATAACTATTATTCTAGCCCTTTTATTTGATATGCCACACGGTACAGTTTGCTAAACCTTTTTTTAAACTCTAAAATCGCTTGTTTTGTATTTTTTTATTTTCACGCAATCCAAGGGTTTTGACGTTACTACTAACCCTTTCTTGCCATTATTATTTATTATTTCATACAGACGTATGGGAGAAGAAAGTGCTGATCCCAAATAAATTAAAATAGGTAAGGTGACGAGAGAGATACTCCATCGGGTGATTTACACATACATATAATAAACTCCGTTATTTCACGATAAATATAAAGCAATATAATCTATTTACAAAGAAAAGAAAGAGAAGCGCGATGACACAACGCTTGTCATTTATTGCAAACTAAGAAGCAATTATTTATTTACTCAATAATGAGTTGAGTAATACAAAATAAAAAACAACCAAGTTCTGTATACAATTATGACATTCTTGTTATTAATTCAATACCAACCGTACATTGATATTTAATACTGATATTTTGGATTGAAACTCAAAGTAAAGGATTAGTTTACCGTTAATTTGTATCGAGATTTTTGTTCTAAACGTGTTTTGGTAACAAACAAGTTCTGAGAAATATGTTCAAGAATAACATATATTTTTTTCGCTACCACAAACTTTTTTGTTTTTTGTCAATTTTTTGGTTTAAGTCAAGAATACTTTTATCATACTATGTCTCTTGTCAGCGCCTTAAGTGCAATAATTTCAACAATATTACACAGTAATTGGCGTTATTTTGACGTATTTCTTTCCTTCGTAATGTATGTAAATTCGGCTTTATTTACGTTATCGATAAGGAATTTCTCAAACATGAAGCAGGATTATAAATTTCCTTTAAATTCCTTCGGATTGTGACAGAGAGTGTTACGCAATTGGGGTGCAAAATTCTCAATATGCCATAAGTTATGCAGACATGAAACTATTTTGCTGAAGTTGCTGCACAAGCCAAGTAATTTTCTGGCAGATGCCAGAGCTAGCATAGGTACGTAAAATCAATTTAAGCTGAATTTTCCTGAAAAGGAATAATAAGTTACTCTAATTGTTACCTATTGTATATTTGCAGCTATAAACCTTGGACGGAAACCAAAATTATACTATAAGGTCTGCGTCTATTAATTAAAAAGATCGGTTTCTGCAAACTGATATTGCAGTGCTTGTTTGTTTAGCACATAAATAGTATTTGTCTGTGAACCACTAGGCATAACTTAACTAAATATTCATAAGTCGATTCTTCGTTCGAAGCCGGTTTACACCGACTAGACAACAACAGATTAGATACATAGACATTTTATTCTAGTAAACGCAATGCAAATTGTCTTTGGTCCCTGGCCCTGAGATCAACCAATCGCAACCAATGGAAATGATTGTCAATTTTTTTTAGTGTATTGGATACGAGGGTTTTGGCTACTTTATATGTGTGTATTATAATTGTGTAGATTTGTTGAAATGTGCGTTTTGTTTGTGCAGAATAAACAATGTTTCTTTCTTTCTTTTTTTCTTTACTACAGAAACTTTATTTTAACACAGAAAATGAATCTGATTCCAATCCATGGCCACGAACTCAAGCAACACGCATCTTGCGACAGCGACTGCGGAGAAAACAAAGGAATGAAGTTATTTAGAGCATGCCACGAGTCACCGCGACGTGACATTCGAAGCGACGGACGGAAACAAGTGAAGAGCGTGCGTGTCGCTTGACGCAAGTCACGTCGCTCGAGACCGTGAACCCCGCCTTGAATCATTTCGGCTACAGCAGGTCACAAAAAACATAATATTCTTACTTTGATACATTTCAGCCGAAAGACGTCCACTGCTGGACATAAGCCTCCCCCAAAATAGGGGGGGGGGGGGGGTTGCCATAATCGCTACGCTTGGCAGGCGGGTTGGCGATCGCAGTATGGTGTTAAAATGCATAGTGAACGCTGCTGTCCATTCTCTAATAAGTCCAAGAGTAAGAAATGGGGTGGTGCTATTCTTTAATAAAATTTCATAAATTCCTAATACAATACTGACAACTTAGTACCGAACTAAAGTTTTCAGTTTTTTAGAAAGAACTGTATTTCAATCAGAGTTACGTTCTTATTACAAAAACTGGCTCCATGAGGTGTATAAGTTGACGCGGTTTTCGAAGGACCAATACGCGGGGATGTATTTTTTTTTTGCGGGTTGGAAATATTGGACGAGACAGAATTGAGCAAAAGGGAATATGTGTATATAGGGATGGATGGACTTACTTGAGAACCTTTTGGACGAAACACGTTGACTCAAGGACAGTCTTCGCAGACGTCCCACGTGTTCACTGACTTTCTTTTTCTCACTGTGATGCACTATCACTTGGTTTTTTAAAAGTCACACTTGTGTCGGCCAACACTTATTTATAAAGAGTTTTTGGAGTTTTGATATAGTAGCAGATTATTAGCGGCGCGGCGCGATGCTGTTGCGGTAGAACTCCGATCCATTGCGAGAAAATATTTTCTTAAATCACAGTAGATGTATGCGATTGGCTGTCGCTGCAGCGGAAGCGCCTCTGATTCGGCGCGTGCGATGAGCATCCCTCTCGTTCTGTTGTATGGGAATTGGGAGGGACGGAAATATAGCTCAAAACTGCGGTCGACAATTTATATTGACAACCAAGTTCTGCATACAATTATGACGTTCTTGTTATTAATTAAATACCAACCGTACGTTCATATTTATTTAATACAGATATTTTGGATTGAAACTCAAAGTAAAGGGTTAATTTGTATCGAGATTTTTGTTCTAAACGTGTTTTGGTATCAACCAAGTTCTGAGAACATATATTTTTTCCGCTACCACAAACGATATAGATTTGCTACTTTTATCATTTGCCTCTTATCAGTCCCTTAAGTGCAGTAGTTTCAACAATATTACAAAAGAATTGCCCACAATGATTGGTTGCGCGAGCACCATGGTTTTAGCCATGTTAAGACGGTAAGTGTATAATTTAGCACAGACTCTGCACTTAGACCAGTAGACAAAAGTAGGTGTGTTCGTTATTCTTAGCGCCATTGATTAGCTCTTAGATCAATATCAATGGAAACTTGACACTTAGCCCGCTGTCACGTAACCTGGTTTGCCAATTACTACCTAGACAGAAAAAATACAGGGTTCTATTTCTAAAATCGTCTCCTACAGATAATAACGTTGCCTATAATGGCTACATTTTCGTGTTTCGATTTCAGAATTGGTTATTAAGTCTGAAAGCAGTTAGATGGAAAGATAACGTTGGTGATTAATTAATTCAAAGTGCGTGCGGAGTAAGTTGGTATGTTAGTAACACCACTGCCGCGTTGGTCTCGTAGTCGCAAGCGCGACTGCTGAGCGTGGGCTCCTGGGTCCGATTCCCGGGTTGGGGAAAGTGTTATTGGGGTTTTCCATTAGGAATTTCTTAGTAACAGCCCGGAGATTGGAAGTTAGTTGTGTGATGCACGTTAAATCGTTGGCCCTGCGCCGGATCTCTTCGGTCGTGTCGGTCGTCCCATCGGACTATGAGAATGACGGAAGAGAGAGTGCACCTGTGTCTGCTCACACACTAGTGCACTATAATATCTCCCGCGCGCCGCGGCGAAAAGAGTCGAAAAAAAATATGTTCGTAACTAACTTTTTAGAACTTTGTATCCTGCTTATGCGTATGAAGTTTCATTTAAATCGGTTCAGTCATTGCGAAAAACAAAGGCTTGAAAGTTTGTATGAAATGCCGTAAGTCATAAACGCTCTTAAGACGCAGATATATGCCAGTGACCTTGAGTGGTTAGCTTGCGTGTTCTGTACCGAGCTCACGCAACGCGTCGTACGTTCAGCCAGTAATAGGACTCGCCCATCAAGGAGCGCTGTCCCCAATTTGACGCATTATTATTTTATTATATACAAAACAAAAGTTATTTTATTAAAACGCGTAAACTAAAAGATCAATAATTAAATTATCTTTAAATTCGTGAAGGTTTCAGAAAAATACGCTTGGTAGATTATGCACCATTCTCAGTTTTTTAACCGCATTAGACATAAATTTACAAATTAATTTCACTATGTAATATAAACATAATCTAAAATATTCACATATTAAATTATTGAAAAAATGCTCTAATTTAAGATATATTTTTTTCAAATCATTAACACTACTCGTTTAGACGTGATCTTTAGTATAAAATCATTAAAAGTCGGTTATCGTCGCTTTAAACTAAACTTGTCGAATGAAAATGATCGCTCGTGTTTTCTTGTTACAAACCGCTGAGAAAGGTAGATACATTTGTATGAATCACGGGAATAAGACAGAACCTACCACCGTAGGCGATTCTAACTACGCCACTTTACTCAGACTATTCTGAAAAATTTAATCTTATTACTAATTAAACCTCTTACACCTGGCTGGGATGCCAGCTCAATAGGCTTTGTGGAATCTCTCAATTATAACCCACTGGCTTAGCACCCATCGATTCCATACAATACGCTTTTAGTCCATGAATATTAAAAAACCGGCCAAGTGTTAGTCGGACTCGCGCACGAAGGGTTCTGTACCATAATCTATAAAAAGGTAAATTGCGGTTTACGATTTATGACGTATTAAAAAAAACTACTTACTAGATCTCGTTCAAACCAATACATCATATATTTTTTTTTGTTTTATCATTATCTTATTTTAGAAATTACAGGGGGGGGACACATTTTACCACTTTGGAAGTGTCTCTCGCGCAAACTATTCAGTTTAGAAACAAATATATTAGAAACCTCAATATCAATTTTGAAGAACTATCCAATATCCTACACGTATGGGTATACACCACACGTATGGGTTTGATGAAAAAAAAAAATTGAGTTTCACTTCTAAGTATGGGGAACCCCCAAAAATTATTGTTTTTTTCTATTTTTGTGTGAAAATTTTAATGCAGTTCACAGAATACATCTACTTACCAAGTTTCAACAGTATCTGGGGGCGCGGTAGTACCCCCGCCAAGACGAGCCAAGCGAAGTGCAAGGGCACTACCTACCTTTTCTTGAAGTGCTTCGTTGTTTTTTTGAACCCTCATAGAGTTGGGTTCCGATGTACCAGATAGTTCATATTCTCAGGATATTTGGCTACCTCCTGAAGTGCTAGAAAGCTGAAATTTGGTATGTAAGTAAGTTTAGTATACAACCAACAAAAAAATTCATAAACTTATAACTTTCGCCCCCTTCCCCTAAAATGGGGGGGGTGGAAGTTTGTATGAGACTTCAAAATGTTAGAGTTCTTCCTGAAGTGCTAGAAAGCCGAAATATATAGACTTTGCTAGTATTAAAGCACAACAGTCAGCTATAGTTGAATATAATCGCATAAGAGCGAAATATCGCCCTGATATGTCGCTTATGATAATCAGTAAACCATCAAAGAAAAAAGGCTAAGACAGAGAATGGGCGATGAAAACCGGCACTGCTGATGTGCAAGCAATACACCCCAAAAAAAGAAGAAAAAAATAAACACTAAAAACACTGCCTAGCAACTTACAAAAAGAACTGAAATTCTACATATCAGTAAAAATTTACGACGTTTCGCTACCGTCGTGGAGGTGATGCGAATATTTAGTTTCTGAAGTAAGTAACAAAACAGCCAAGTCATACATTTTTACTGATACGTACAATTTGTGAAGTTAGGGTCGGTAGAGTTAGGCCGTGTAGATTCAGAAGCTTGGGTCTACATGAGATCTGATATCTTTTTCACAGGGCAAACCTTATGTGGTCGTCTTGGCAACATTTTACCTGAAATGTTTTTGGTGGGATAGTTCTTATAGTTTCGGAAAAAAGTAGCTGTGACATACGGACGGACAGACAGACAGACAGACGTGACGAATCCATAAGGGTTCCCTTTTCTTCCATTCATCTACGGAACCCTAAAAAGTATGGATAAAGAAAAAATAGAACTTGCATTCTTTAACGAATGAAATATACCTATTTTATTACGAAATATTATTGGTTTATGGTCACAAAGAAAAGGTTATGTAAGGAGATTATTAAAAATGCCTGATCGCGTGGGATTATTTTAATTTATTCAGATCATGTACAACGATATTGGGGGCAGTTAAATGTCACGTTGTATTTCATTTTTATACATTTTTGACGTGAAAAAGATTAAATGTCACGCGTGTTTTAAAAATTAAAGAAAGAAATTTATGTTCATAAATGTTATTCAGTAAGATTTTTATCCAGTCAAATAAAAATCTTACTGAAAAATGTTTCATATTTTAAAATCAAGCCAGATTTCCCGGAAGGTGCAGGCACGGTGAACTAGTTCACTCACATTTCGTCAGTTAATTTAAAGTCCCATGCTATAAGGGATTACTGGGTAACATTATTTCGCTTGAAACAAAACGTTGACGTTAACGTTGTCATGTTTACTTATAATATTGTTATACAATAGTATAATATAATTATTTTAAATTTCGTTTACAGGTTATTGATTTTTTTTTATATTTGTGTAGACATTGTGACTTATAAAATCGTCTTGGATGAGTCTGTAAATGTGTTATAATTAGAGATCGGATATTCGGATGCATATATTTATCTAAAGTACGTTTTTTTCCCGGCAAAGGATACAAAGTATGGAATCGGCTTCTTAAAATATATTTTTATTCCTGGATCGCGGGGTTTCATTAATAACAGTGAGTAAGTATACAATTTTGTATTCCTAAGTATATCACATATTTCTTATCTATTTAGAACTAGGCAAGAATTTTGTGGAAAATATAACACGTTTAAAACACACTATTAATATTTCTTCAAAACCTTTTATTCTAAAATGAAATATATTTATTCGGGGATACACAGTACAAAAGAGTAGTTCTTAAAAACTTGTCAGTCCTGGAAACCGACCCTTTCCCGTACCGAAGCGCACTGCATACTAGTCAACTCTCAAACTTTAGGTGAATATGCATCCGAATATCCGATCTCTAGTTATAATTGAGACTTAAATATATAAAAATAAAAATCAACATATTTTAGATAGTACCAAAATTATAAACAACATGGTGTGTTTAAAAAGCCTTCCGTACATTAATTACATGTTTGTTTTTCACGTACTTTAGAAGTAAGAGTCTACTGGGATTGTTTCATAAAAATTTTAGGGTGTGCATATTCCATGTCATACGCAGAGTTGTATTTCGCAGTTTCGCTGAATCCTGGGAAACTGTGTCTATTTACTTTTCTCTTCGAGTATTTGACAACAATGAGAGATAACGTTGTTTGTGTTAGTCTAGGGAAAGACTGAGATCGGCTTGAATTTTTAAGGAGGTCGAAATTGCCACGCCGCATCTAGAAGACGGCAGCACTGATAAAATTAGTAGTGCTGGAAGTGCGTTCGCCGTCAGTTTCTGTACGTTTGTGTCCTAACACGCTCGGTTGTGTGTGTTGACAGTGCCGCCTCTAGTGGTTGCCGTCGATGCATCTTTGTGCTCTGTGGTACTGTAGGGATTAAAGCCTTCATGGCGTTTCCATGCGACCTCCGCGAGCATTTCACAAGTTGACGGAAGTGCGTTCGCCGTCAGTTTCTAAAAGTACGTTTGTGTCCTAATGCGAGTAAACGGTAACATGATTGGTTGTGTGTGTTGACAATGCCGCCTGTAGCAGTGGCCGTCGAGGCATCTTTGTGCTCTGTGGTACTGTAGAGATTTTAGCCTTCATGGCGTGTTAATCATGCTCATCAATCTCCATGAAGGCCTAATAGTATATAATGCCCAAGTTTCGAGAAAATCTCATCTTCGTGTTTATATTATACAAATGCTACTTAAAGATGTCGCCACACGTTATGTCATCTCTTCATCTGCTTCTGATATTTATTGAAATTCCGAGACTTCGATACGTTTGAATACACGTGACTTCTAAACCAATTTTAATATGTAAAATATTTCCCAGATATTCAAAGGCAGTAACGCAAGATGCATTTTCATCGGGATGTCTTCTGATCTCGAGAAACATTTTTCACATTCAGATGTGAGTAAGAATTTTGAGGAGGTATGTGGCGGCATCAACATGTGAACTACGTTTCACACTGACGTCACGCAAAATCCTGCATCGCGCAAGCAGAGTTTACTGCGCGACTAGTATATATTCTATACAACGTCCCGACATCAATCTATTTTAACTCCCAAAATACTGACTACTTGACTTAGTTTGGGAGTTGGTAGATCATTTATTATGTGCTGCTGTACAACTAGCAAACATCTTAATACATTGTTATTTATAGATTAAGGTTTGGTGTATTTTGAGAGCGAAATAAAAAAGTATTTATTATTTATAATCGTCGGGCAGTTGCGTCGTTGGCCTAGAGTGGCGGTACGTAGGCCATGTCCCACCTGGAAATCTCTTAACTGACTAAGAAGCTAGGGGGGCCGCTGCAGGTATAACTTAGTCAGGTGGGGGTGGGAACTCTGATAAGCCACAGTGCGACTGTGGAGCCACATCACAGACGATGCCTCACCTCGTGTCTTGTTCTCTGTGCAAAAACACCAGCACTGTGGCCAAAAAATTAACTTTAAATCTTTTGTGGAGACCATCACCTGTAGACCTTTATGAAGGATTAATTTTGGCCGAAGGGTGTCGTGTATCGGCGTTTTTACGGAAGGCTACATGACACTTCGACTCAGTGCAACAAGTCGCCGACCCAACGTACTACTTAGTTAAGGTTTATAATATGTATTAGTTTATTATTTTGTAAGAATAATTTGTGTATTTTATCTACGGGCCTTACAAATTTGTAAGGCCCGGTCGTTGCCTGACAATAAAGCATTACCTATTATTATTATTATGGAAGACCTTTGCGAGTCCAAATATAACGTTGTCGAAGTGGCCGAAATCTGGTCCAAGCTAATTTAGGTTTAAATGCAATCATTAATATGATGAAGAAGAACATGCTTGGATTTTGTATATAATTTTACTAAGTTATGAGTATTATTCTAAAATGTTACATAAAGGAAGCGCCTATTTTCAAGGAAATAAAGTAATTCGTAACAATTTGCCGTTATAAAGCATTTTATAACAAATTGGGAGTTGCCTAGTAACGTTAAGCAATCGGGCATATGAAATATTCAATTTTGGGAATGTTTATCGAGAATGTTCGTCGAGCAAAGTTCGTATATTAAAACGGCTTTGATCATTGTTTATATAATTAGTTGTTGAGTCTTTACTTGATATTGTCTATGGTCGATCAAAATAATTGTGTGTTGATAATTTGATAAGAAATATGATTTATACTTACATGGCTTTATGAACTATGTCCTATCAAGCTGATTTTCGTTGGTCAGTAGAGCTCTTACACGGGGTGCGGGATATTTTTGTAACAATTCAATTAAATCATTTTAATTCATTTATTAAAGTAACCATGACTCATTTGTAAGTAAAAACTTATCCTACGTTAGTAATTAAGATAGTTCTATCCACATCCTAAACAAATTCATGTTTAATATACACAGCGGCAGTACTGTCCGGAGCTTCACCGCGGCTGCATCATTCCATGGGAAATGGCGCAGCAGTGATTCACGTACGGACAGTCTAGCCTGCTCAAAATTAGAGAAAGGATACTGTTGTTGTTGCCCCGCACCCCACGCACCAGACACGCACAGCGTTTACGCATTGTGGCAAAGAAACAATCTACATGTGCGTCCGCGAACATCCCTGACGCGTTGCAGTGGCGGGGCAGCCTCAACAGCACCCTGAACGCGTTGTTGTATTGCATGCGGAGGGCACTGTACGATTTTTGAGTATATCTAGCCCACAGGTTGCTCATGTAAAACGTAGTGCAGTACGCTCTGAAAAGAGTAATTTTAACGCTTACTGAACAACGAGGAAACCTGCGAGCCAGCATGTTCGTTCTAACCGACAAGGCCCTACGCGCCCGTTCAACGTCGTCATCGTCCCTGAGATCAGGGGTAAGTATGTGGTTAAGATATTTAAACTTGTATAGAGGGTATACAATCTGTCTAATGGTATACCATTAAGGTAAACTGGTGGTACATAAACAGCATACCTACCCCCGGCCCCAAAGACCATGTTTTTTTTTTTTATAATTATAAAGTAAATGAAAACGTTTCCCTGCTCCCTGCATGTGGGGCCCGTTAACGGGGTGACGTCCTCGGGGTCTCTAGTAAAGATGGGCATGCCGTAAGGTTCAATTCTTGGCTCTTTCCTATTTCTAGTTTATATTAATGATCTTCCTTACCTGATGATGGCTAACTTATCGAATATAATTCTATTCGCTGATGACACTTCCCTTATTATTAAAATAGATAGAAAAGATACGGATGTCTTACATGTTAACGATAGTCTGGCTGTTCTTTCAAAATGGTTCGCAGCTAATAATCTCTTACTTAAAGTGAACAAAACAAAATGTCTTAAGTGCTCATTACCAAATTTACCCCAAGTGAATCTTAATTAAAATAAGATGGCAAGAAACTAGATGCTATTACGGAAACTGTATTTTTAGGAATTACTCTAGATTCAAAATTGCAATGGGGTCCCACATTAGAGTTCAGCTGCATATTATGCAGTAAGAAAAATAAGGCAGTTGAGTATTCAATTTTAATTTTACAAAAGAGGGCCATCCGCGCAGTGTGTGTAGAATGGGTCCTCGTGAGTCCTTTAGAAACAAATTCAAAGAAATTGATGTACCAACTCTGCCTTCCCTTTATATCTTAGAAAGTAACTTATATGTTCGCCAAAACTTAGGAGTTTTAAAAATAAGAAGCGATTTCCATAATATAAATACACGTAATAAACATGAATTTGTGATACCCAAATTAAGATTACCTAAAACAAACAAGTCATTTCTTATTATAACAGCAGCCAGATACAACATGTTGGCTCACAGATTCGCTCGTAGTAGTAACGAGATCAAAATAACTCAGTTTAAAGCTTATTGTCAAGCATTCTTTATGGGTGGGTCAACTGTACGCGGAGGGCTCTAGATGCCCTGCGTGTGCAATATAACAATGGCTACAGGGTACTGTTGAGGTTGCCCCGGTTCTACAGCGCGTCTAGCATGTTTGCTGTAGTACCAACTGACGATTTTTATGCCATTATTAGGAAGAATACCGCATCCTTAATGAGCAGAATGAGGGCTAGCAGTAACTGTATTTTGAAATAGGGTTTTCAAAATACAGTTACTGCTAGCCCTCTCGCCCTCCGCCCTCTAGGTGAACAAAACGATGCACCATTATTTAGTCATTCTGTCCAGTTGCTTGTGCGCCAGGAATGAATATAAATGATGTGTAATTAATTGATAGATACTAAACCTAAGTTGATAAGTACTTTGTACTAACCAGTGCACCAATGTTGTCAAATTAAATAAATGAAATAATGATAATAGTATCCGCTTTTTTAACAAGTTGTCAAAATCGGTTAAAAAACTTAGCGATGGAAAGTGTCTTTTGTCCACTCTTATTAAGGGGTATCGTATTATCCAGTAACTGGGTTGTGTAGGTCAGATGGACAGTCGCTCCATGTAGAATACTGATATTTACCTACATCCAGTTAGGTAATATATTTTTTTTTTTGCCGAGGAACACGCTATACGCGTGATACCACAAATCTTATTTCATGTCTTAAAAGGATTCCCAAACAACGCATTGCCGATAGCTTTCCAGCCAGTCGAGGATCTTGCAGTCAAGTTCCTTCACCCTTAATCAACCGAGAGGCACCTTGAGAGATTCATCTCACCGCCAGGATTTAGAGAAGCATCTGGAGCCTGGACGCGAGACCCGTCCCTCGAGTCAGCTCGAAGCCTCCTGCGGAGACGACTGTGCGGCTGGCAGAATCCGTCTAGGGATAGCGCTAGCGGGACGGTTTTTTTTTGTTCCCTTAACCAATTTTTTTATTTACATATGGCTTATATAAATTAACCGGTATATTACCTGTCTGGTTTTAAAATTGGAAACCGGTCTTCAACAAAGTTTAAATCAGGACCCCGGGTCCGACACCTACGTTCATCAGGAAGTTTATTGGACATCTTCGTCGGCTCCGGGATCCGGGACCCCCAAAGTCTCTGGAGCCCATTTTTAAATAATAACACTCATACTCGTATTAACTGGAAAGTTATACCCAATTGATTCAATTCTTAATAATTAATTTAAACTTCTACACGGAACAGTACTCGGTTTATCACCAACCCCGCATGACCCTAGTTCTTATCATCTGGAGTCTAAGCTGGCTGGCATACCTTAGGTTACTGGTATTGTTACCTATCTAATTTAGGTTATGCTATATTTTTATAAATAAATATATTGTTTGAGGCAGTTGGTAGTTTCCTTGTATTATGATACCAACCCTCCTTACAACAGAGTTTTTTTCCTTTACAACCACAGGGACAAAATCTTAATTGTAACAGTGGAACGAGCCTTACTTAACTGAAAGTAAGATTTCAGTTAAGCATTTATAAATTAGACTGCCTCATTGGTCTAGTGGTCACAAGCGCTACTGTTGAGAATGAGGTCTTGGGTTCGATTCCCAGGTCGGGCAAAGTGTTATTGGGATTTTTCATTAGCAAGGCAGGCAGATGATGGACTGTGTTCCACAAATATCTTTCCATCATAAGTCACTTTTCGTTATTTGCAGTCCACATTATAACAAAAGTTGACGCCGCGGAGGGAGTAATCTACCCCAACAATAGAAGATTAACATCGGAACGACACCATAAAAGTTCAATTCTTTTGGGAATCGATGATTTGCTATCGATTTGTATCGAATGGCGTGGAGCATTGGTGACCAGTTTTCAAATCGTGATTTATTCCACTGCGGTTAACAATATGATCACAGAGAGAAGGCTCTGTGTCCCAGCAGCGGTAACGTTAATAGGCTGATTATGCTAGCAATTCGATTTTGGAACGAAGTTCCTTATCGCACAAGCTGCCAAAGTCAGTACCGAACTTAGCAATGGAAAGTTCAAAACCCACATCAAACGTGTCCTTATCATAGAAGCATATTATAAGATTAACGACCAAGTTGAAGACAAGGAAGTTTGGCAATAATTCCTTCTGCACATGTGGCTTCCCTGGTACCTCATTAACTGCTCCCAAATGACGATGATAAGTTTAATTTTATTTTTTTACATAGTTCCTTGTTATAATTTTTTTATTATTTGACACCTAAAATTTTAATTCCAAATATTGATTAGTGGCTTTTGTGGTCACGGTATGAATTCAGATTTTTTACAGTTGTAATGGCAATCATGTCATTTGGTTTAAATAGGTTTTTATTTTTATGATTTTAGTTATGTTTTATACAGATTCTTTTTAATTTTTGATTGTGAGATCGTTGTAGGCTTAATAGACTGTAGATTTGTTTTTTAAGAACCTGGTTCTTGTTGATGGGCTTACACTGTTCTCCCATACCTATTAACACTGTAATTTGAAAACATTGTAAAAGTCCATTATTTTTAAAAGAGTAACCGCGGAGTTTCTTGCCGGCTCTTTACGATAGGAGACGACCAATTGGAACCATGTACCTAGCTTACACGTTATATATGTGCCCATGTAGGTTTATGTAAAATAAAATTTTTGATTTGATTTGAACGAAAATGAGCCATTCTAAATAATACGAAAAAAATCAAATAAAAGATTAAACCAACTTACTAATTTTCTTCTGCCTTTCTTCAGTTTTAAAATAACATTAAGGCTCCCGCATACAGGTGCGACGCGATTCTAGTAGAATAATTTTCCATGATGTTTTCATAGAATTGAGTCGCATCGCGCTTTCGTGACGCGTCGGTCTGCATTAACCTTTATGCCTGATTTTCTTGAAAGGTTAGGAAACGTTGTATAGTAAGTACCTACGCCAACATTTGACTAGTTACCATATATACCTGGAATCGAGACTATTTGAAATGCTATTCACAATATTCTGACCTTCAGTATCATTTCCACTCGAAATGCCCTTTTCACTTGACGACAGTCTTGTTCAAACAAGCTTCAGTAATAGGCACATAGGCTCCTGCAGAAGGTCCGCTCCATACACAAAACCAAAACCCTCGCACACCTAGACACGCTTCATCGTACAGCGAGTTCAAGTGTGAGCGTAAGTCTGCGGGCACGAAACTCGCGACGGCCGAGCAATGGCGGCAGGTAGCGGAGCGATCAGGCAGCGATATCTCGCGCGGGCACGAAACAAACTGGCAGTCGCGCTCGAGCAGTGTTGTGAGAAACTTGAGTTTACGTCGAAGAGAACTATTGGAGCCTAGTCTCCTAATGCGGAAATTATTATTACCTAGAGATGGTGTTCATCCAATAAATCAACGAAGACGCAATTTGGGAGAATGTTCTACGCTTTATTACGAGCTACGAGGCCATAGAATATAATAGAATAGAATAGAATACTCTTTATTATGTACACCATAATAGTTACAGATATAAATGTTTAAATTTTACATAGGGTGACACAATAAACGCCCATAAATCAGGCTTTGATAAAATACAAGATATAAACTCTTCATTATCAATTTCCATTACTAAAATAATAATTGAATACAACACTGTGTACCCGCGCAAGCGACGAAACCAAACTAGTTTGTTCTCATTGCTTCCACGTCGCCGTCGCTCCACCGCCGCCCGTGCATCGCTCGATCGCCCCGCTCCGCCGTCGCCCGTTTCGTGCTCGTCGCTATAATGTAAAATGCTTTTGTATACATCGCCGTCGCGCCGCCCGCGCCCCGCCATCGCTCGGCCGTCGCAAGTTTCGTGCCCGCAGACTAAGTGGCATTCGTAAGACCATTCAAGGCCTTCCCGCGTTGCGAATTGCGTCAAGCGTCACGTGCGCTCGTCATCTGTTTCCGTCCGTCGCATGCTCTAAACAACTTCTTTCGTTTGTTTTCTCCGCAGTCGCTGTCACGAGACGCGTGACCGTTCAGGCGTGTAGCTCGTGGCCACGGGGTAATTCAGTTGAAGATAGATTGATTGAGATGGCTCATTATAGGTATTGTAGCGAAAAATCTCTCCGCTAGCACACAAACGGGAACTTAGGACCCCGCCGCGCGAGTACGGATATAAATAAAAAAAAAAATTCACTACTAATGATACGTATAATTTTGAACTTAATAAATAAAACAATATAGTAAAAAATAAAATGAAAAGAAGACAAAATAAAATGTGAAGTACAAAAATTGTTGAGTTGAAGGTTTAGTAAATTTTATTAGTTTTTAAGAAATCTTAAATCTCATGGTTCTGCTATTTAAATCAATAAAAAAGTACTCATGGAAAATTGAAAATGATTGCAATCACCTACTATTTCGCACGTTAAAATAAACATACTTTAAAATAAATAGTTTTAAGGCTTCTACATACCAGCGCGACTTGTCGCGCGACGCGACACGACACAAAGGCCCCGCGCGTCGCGGGACGAGCGGTGGTCGCCACGGTATGTAGAAGCCTTTAAGCTTTCATAAGTTAACGATACATATTATTAAAAGAAAAACATAGAATTTAGTAATTATTATGAGTAAAAAGGGTATTATTTTTATTATTTTTAAAAAAAAAGATCGTTCCCGGTTTCGACGTTACCACCACACCTGGGACGAGTCGTTCGTCACAGAAAATTTGCCCAAGCTGTATTTGGAATAGACACGGTGACGTGGAGCTCCTCTGTTGAAAATTAGATGCGTTCGTACCGCTCTCTTCCGCGCTTTAATGTCGGATAGACGTCAGAATTGGAGAGGCGTTCACAACGGACAAGATTCTTAAGTGTTACCAGAAAAAATGACTCCGTGGCACAGCGGTCTTCTGTTCGAAGCTGGATGGTAGTCGAACTAGGTGAAATGAAGTAGGCGGTTAAATCTAGCCGGTACCTTGGGCCAAAAACCTGGCCCTTATGGTTGATTTTCAACCATTAAAAGATAAACGCGAACATACATCACAAAAACACCGTCACTGCATTTAAAATATGCAATTAAGCTACGACATGTACAAATTTGGTAAAATATTGGAAATGAAAAAAAGACTGATCACGCCAATGCTTCAACTCAACTAAAAAAAATATGATTTGAACAACATTGTTTCGAAGCTTATTGAGAAAAAAATTGAATTTGAAATCAATCAATTTAAAAAATAAATAGCCGTAAATACAAAAAGAGTTTGAATGCGGAACGCGAAGTGCGCGTGCCTATTTTTGCTCGTTATATGGAACCGACCTTCTGTAATATTCTGTGGTAAAAGCCCTAAGCTAGTAGTAAAGTCCATTTCACGAAAGAAGTCCCGCGGAAATAAGTGGAACTAATTATTATTATACGCTAAGTTAGCAACATTCCTAAAATAACCCATGCCTGCAGCGCCACGTCTGCGGGACTTCTTTCGTGAAATGGACTTTACCCTATAGATAAATATCATTACCTCGCCCCAGAGATTGTATACTAGCTCACCGGGGTTAGACGGCCCGGTCAACGTAATATCTGTTTATCTAGATCCAGAGTGGCTAAATTTAGCTGAAAATTGATACCAAAGTCTGGCATTTAACATTTATGTTATTGACTTAACTTTGTGTTTATTTTAGATTTGTCTGTCTGACTATTAAAAGGTCTGTGTCTAGGGGGTAGGTTGAAATCATGTTATTTACGGCTTTACCTAGTGCAACGTTACGCGACCTCTGTGGTTGCAATTTTTTGGTTTCCCCAAGTCATCAAGCTTATGTTATTTTTTTTTTGATATTCCATTAATTTTCGATGTCAAAGATCGCTTTTAGCGATAAGACCGCCCATTGTGTCACCCTATGTAAAATTTCAACATTTATATCTGTATTTTTATGATCTACATATTATAGACTATTCTATTCTATTTTATTCCAATTTGGTAGGATTCCAAACAAAGCTATCAATTTTCTATAAAAATATTAATTCGTTGAAAAATATGTAGGTATTGCATCTATAATATGAGTATCTCATGGAGTATCTATAATCTATGTAATCTAAGTTGTACCTCGTCCCTATCAAATTACGGTGTCTTGTTATCAGCAGAACCATGTAAAAGTTCATATTACTGTTTATTGTTGAGTTCCGAAAACGAAGGTGCAAAATATGTGTCTCTTTCTTTGAATTTGGTATGTACTTCCGCTTATTGGCTCACCCAACGAACATTTTATCCTTTTCCCTGGTGTAAACCCTATTGTATTTGTCGTAGGCATTTGAAAAGGGCCTTTCGGCCTTCATTTTTCCGGATCGACTGACTGTCTACCTGGCATGCGAGTGGTTGGTTCGTTATTACCAGCTACAGACTGCAGCAGAACAAAATGATGGCGGGTCACATATGCTTCCTAATTTTGTGTTAAACAATGTTTGACCTTCCATTACACAGAGACCTCTCCTTGCCTCGGAAAGCACGTAATGGAGAAAGCATCAGGGTAGAACTCAAACTCAAACCATTTATTTCAATTAAACCAATTGCTGGCACTTTTGAATTGTCAAAGAGTTGGTCAGTTAGTCAGAAAGTTGAAGCTATTTGCCCATTCCAAAACGTAGATCTCTATGGAAAAGAACAGGCAAGAAACTCCAAAGACACTCTTTTAAATCAAGATATTACAAAATCCTGGGTACATTATTCTTGTTGCTTACAAAAATGTTAAAAAAAACTATTAAAAAATATGAAATGAAATGAAATCGTTTATTCTGTAAATAGGATATTAAAATCACTTTTACACGTCATATAAAAAAATAATCTAGATGTAGCCAACATTTCCTATCTGACTACCCCTGAGAAGAAATGGCGAAAGAAACTCAGGGGTCAAAGTCTCTTTTAAAGTCCAGACATAATCTTGGTCAGATCATGTGAGGACCATGTAGATCTGTGTCTGAAATGGTCTTTTGTGGAAAGAACCACACAAATTTGAGTGGACCTGTCCAATCAGTGTAAGCATTTGTCAGTAATCGTGCAGCTCAACGGCTCAACAGTATAAGATTACAAATAAGCACTGGCAGTTAAGAGATGACCAGTATCAACTGACTATTGATCTGAAACTATGAAATGACAATTTCACGAAATAGTCATTTCTACTCAGAGCAAATTGCAAGAAACTTAAGACGCAGATATATTATGCCAGTGACCTTGAGTGCTTAGCTTGCGTGTTTTGTACTGAGCTCATGCAACGCGTCGAACGTTCAGCCAGTAATAGGACTCGCCCATCAAGGAGCGCTGTTTCCAATTTGACGCATTATTAATTTATTATACACAAAACAAAAGGTAGTTTAATAAAACGCGTATACTAAAAGATCAATCATTAAATTATCTTTAAATTGGTGAAGGTTTTAGAAAAATACGCTTTGTAGATTTTGCGCCATTCTCGGTTTTTTATACGCGTTAGACATAACTTTACAAATTAATTTCATTATGTAATATAAACATAGTCTCAAATATTCACATATTAAGTTATTGAGAAAATGCTCTAATTTACGACGAACGACACGGTTGGCGCAGTTAGTTAAGCGATTGACCGCTGCGCTGCGTGTCGCGGGTACGATTCCCGCACGGAACAAATATTTGTATGACCTGCAAGTAGTTGTTTCGGGTCTGGCTGTTTGTGTATGTGAATTTAAATGTTTGTAAACGCACCCACGATACAGGAGAAATTCCTAGTGTGGGGCAACGTTTTTAAAACAAAGAAAGATTTATCATATTTTTTTTTTTTCAAATCATTAACTCTCCTCGTTTAGACGTGATCTTCAGTATAAAATCATTAAAAGTCGGTTATCGTCCCCTTAAGAAAATTTTAATTTCGCGGGCTACCTTATGGTCCGGGCTGTCATTCGTAGATCTTTGACATTCATTACGGTCAGGCAGAACCCCAAATATCTGACAACCCTAGAGGTATCATGTTACACAGATAACTAGGTTTTGGAGGTCAGATAGGCAGTTGCTCCATGTAAAATACTGGTATTCAGCCGCATCTGGTTAGACTGGAAGCCGACCCCAATATAGTTGGTAAAGATTAAAAAAAAAAAAAAAAAAATTAGGTTTTTTTGGTATAGGTTTGCTCTTGACCTTAGTCTAGGGCAGAAGTGACAGAGACAAAGTCGACGATGGAGTGAGCTTACCCAGAAGATGCCTGTTTACTCTAACTTTGAAGAGATTAGGGTTGTATGCGTTCGGAAACACAAACGCAGGTAGAGTTCCACTCTTTTGGTATGGGTTTGCTCTTGACCTTAGTCTAGGGCAGAAGTGACAGAGACAAAGTCGACGATGGAGTGAGCTTACCCAGAAGATGCCTGTTCACTAACTTTGAAGAGATTAGGGTTGTATGCGTTCGGAAACACAGACGCAGGTAGAGAGTTCCACTCTTTTGCTGTGCACATTATAAAAGACATTTGGAAACGCTTAGTGCGAATTGGTGGAATAGCAACCAGGAAGGGATGGTAACCTGCAGTGCGTCTAGATGTCCGATAATAGAAGGGGCCGGTGGAATGAGGTCGTGGAGTTCTTGGGCACACTCACCGAAGTACAATCTGTAGAAGACCGACAAGCAAGCAACCTTGCGGCGATGGGCCAAGCTGTGAAGATTGGCATCCACCAGTTTTACGTCGCCAATGAGCTAGGCAGATTTATACTAAAGATTTACACTTAAGTGTGAATTCACTACAATTATCTAAAACAGTATTTCGTTTGATATATATTACGTCACAATATGACATTGACAGTGACTTTATGTTGTAGCAGTAAGGGCGATTTTTGAATTGCAAGTTTTACCACTGATGTTTGGTTGACTGTACGTAGGAAACATTTTGTCAGTTACATTTTAATTCCACGTAATAGAGAGGTTGCTAACTGCCTTGACCGGCCAAATCCGCCAACTTAGACAGCATTGGACGTAACAAAATAAACTCCACGAATTACACTCCAGTGCACAGTGGTCACGTAGTAGGTCATAGGTTTACGATGGCAATGATTGAGCTAAGCCATGATATCTGGTTCAGCTACCCACTAGTTGTCATACTAACTGAGGGTATAAATGGTTTTGCAATCTATTGTTCGCAACATTCTTTTTTCGGCATCGGAAGTAAACACATGCAATAGTCATCAACCGTGTTATCACCATGCGCTAAATAGCCTAAGTTGCGACGCGTGTTTTCAAGTTCCAACTTGTTTGTGAGCTGTTATTTAGCAACGGACATTCAAGTTACAGGTATGTATTATTAAATTACTTTACTATTTTTCTTTTCTTTAAATTCTCTACTACTAGACTCAAAATGTATTTGCAACCTGCTGCAACTGTAAGGTGCATCCAGGGTCTACGCCGAGCGCCTGGGCGCGTAGCACTTGCTACGAAATATGTATTGTTTTTGATCCGCATTTAACTGTTTTGTTTTAGGTGCTAGTATTGAGTGTTCTTTCAAAAGAATGCATTTACTAGATACTTGGCTTTCTATTAAGGACAGCAATACCGAACTGGAACGGTGGCGTCGAGTTTTTCAAGCCTTGATACATGTAACGATTAACATGTAAATAATATATTTCTTGTCCATTTCTGCGTTTGTAGGTAGGTAATAATTAGGTATTTACTTTATTTTTACTATAAAAAAATATATATTTAAGTTTATTAGTTATTAAGTTTCCATTTTTTTCTTGTATTTTAGATAAATGCATAATTTTTTAGAATAAAATAAGATTTTAACATTAATTCGGTTTTTTTGATTTTATTATAACGTAAAGAATTACAAAAAAAAAACTGGTCAAGAGCGAGTCGCACTCGCACACGGAGGGTTCCGTACCAATTTTTTAATGATTTCTGAAAAAGTGTGTTATTTAAAGACATCGTTTTATTTTTCCTGTAATCTTTACATAATCTTCTATCACATATAATAATTTCACATTTTTCTATATGCAAACGTTGGAGATAAGGGGGGGGGAACGGTATATTTTTTTACATTTTCATCAAAAGTCCAAAAACCAGGCTGCCTAAAAAAAAATTAAAACAAATTGAGAATGAGCAAATAGCGTTCTTTCATCTGATACCCCACATGCCCTAGTAGCCCCACTTCGAATTTTTCAGTCCCTGTTTTACAAAAAAAAATACATATTTTTATTTTTTTCTTATTTGCAAAATAGTTGGGCAAACGTCATCTAAAATCATTCCAAATTTCAAGTTGATAGCATTAGTAGTTCTTGAGATATCCAGCTCCCATGCAGCCATGACGGACGGACAGGCAGACAGACAGACTGAGTCACACCATAAGGGTTCCTGTTTACTATTTTGGTACGGAACCACAAAAGGATAATAATAATTAGTATTGATAACGACAGTCATTACCTTCGCGAAACCCTATGAACGCCTCTCTTAGGGCGCGGAACCACTGTGCAGTGTGACGTAATCCTCTTTTTAGGGTTCCGTACCTCAATAGGCAAAAACGAAACCTTTATAGGATCACTTCATTGTCCGTCTGTCTGTCTGTCCGTCTGTCTATCTGTCTGTCAGTCTGTCAAGACCTTCTTTCTCAGGAACGTGTTGAGGCATCAAGTTGAAATTAATATCAAATATGTAAGTCTAGTCCCTTGGAGTTCTAAAAAAATCAAGCTTCTAAGTCAACGCAATAAAAAAAACACAGAGATTTATGCGACATAATTTGATACTCGTAAATAAATCAAAACGTATAGGGTACTTCGCGTTAACCTAGTACTCGTATCATGAAATTTGGCAGGAAGCAAGATCTCACAGCACAAGTAAAGGAAAAACTCCGAAAATTTGTAATCTGTAGTTTTATCATCATCATTGCAGCCGAAATACGTCCACTGCTGGACATAAGCCTACTCCCCCAAAGGGGGGGTTTGCCATAATCACTACGCTTGGCAGGCTGGTTGGCGATCGCAGTATGGTGTTAAAATGCATAGAGAACGCTGCTGCCCATTCTCTAGTAGTTTTATCATAAAAAATAAATATTGTTTGTATTTGAAATTGGAATATTGACCGTGGCGTATATCGATGTACGGGAGAACACGTTTTTCAACTATTATGTTAAGTTTGTTTCTGGTATAAATTCATGTCAACTACGGAACCCTGCATTGTGCGTAGTCCGACACGCACTTGGTCGGTTTTTTTTTTACATAAAATAATTATATTCTTGGACACTCGGCAATACTGTAACTTCCGAATAGTGAAAGAATTTTCAGAATCTGATTAGTAGCTCCGAAGTTTACCCGTAGAAACAAACTCATAATTATGTTATCTCTTTAGAATATTAGTTTATTGATCTGGACCTAAATAAATTATTCTGTACTATATTCCATTTGAAATAATTAGACATTTAAATAAACTTGTTTACAGTCCGTTCAACCGATTTTGACTTCTATTCCGTAGGCATAAGGATGGCATTAAAAGCAAAAACGTGGTTACCAACTGTTTATTAAAGATGTCATTGGTCATGCCACCAACGCAATAGAAGTCAAAATCGATTGAACGAACTGTAAAAAAGGTTTATTTAAATGTCTTATCTTATTTCAAACGGAGTATAGGTACATTTAATAGTAAAATACATCGTTATATGCACCCAATAGGCTCTTTATGAAAGGATTTACGCTACAATAACCACTAGTGGTCCCATTGATTGATTCATGTCACGGGTTGCGTAAAAAATTGAGAAACGTCAAGAATAGCCCATCGTCCTTTTACCAATACTCCTTATGTGCTTATGGGATTATTGAATTGGGCTTATGTTAGGAAGTTTTTTATTCCTATATTTATTTTTTATTCTACATAGGGGGAAGTCTCAAAAGTGGCACCGGTGACTAAAAACTGTGACTAAACTGATCAAATTACTCCAAGCTGCAATAAACTACTGACACAAATAGACAGACTGAATCATTCGATTTTTTTAACTCCAACTACAACAGAAGAGGTATCGAGAACGATTCAATCTCTCAATAAAAAACTTTTTTACAATAAAAACAACCGACTTCCAACAAAAACACTAAAAAGTGAAAAATAACTTTAACTTCGGAAGCACATAACATAACATCACGCCTTGTTTCCTCGAAGGGTTGGGCAGAGGTGTACCTGTGTACACCCACATTTAAATATTATATTTAATTTAATTTCGGAAGTTGGTGTCTTTGGTTTTGTATTTTTGTTTAGGGCCACCGACTTCCGAAATTAAATTAAATATAAAATTTAAATGTGGGTGGCAGGCAAAGGTCCGATAAGGTTGTATTCCACGCGCGCCTCAAAGAGTTGTCAGCAGCAACTGATGGGGTCCGTTAGGGCCTGCCAGGGTTGCGAGTTTGTCCGAAAGGGATATCGTGGCCCTGGCACACAGGCAAATGAAGGAATACGGGTGGGTTTTAGGCAGTAAAAGTTTGACACGCCCTCGCGCTCCGCCCAGAGCGGGAGCAGTTATTTGATAATTTCCCACCGAAAAAAAAAGGACTACACACTACCCATCTGTGCCTTGTATATGGACATGACGAAAGCCTTCGATCATGTTGATCATACTATACTCGACAAACTAGAAAGATATGGAATACGCGGCAATGGTCTTGATCTTATCACATCATATTTAAGCAACCGACAATAATACACAGAAATAACAAATATAAATATTCAAACTAAGTGTGAAATCAAATATCGATCAAAACTTAGAACGGTGAAGTACGGTGTACCTCAGGGGAGCGTATTGGGTCGCCCATTATTTTTGGTGTACATAAATGATCTCCCAAAAAGTATCAATCACCCAACCGTATTATTTGCCGATGATTATACAATAATGATAAAAAAAGATGAGTCCTACAATTATGAACAAGAAATCACTGACACGTTAAAGCAAACTATAGATTGGTTGCAGTCGAATAATTTAAAAATTAATTTCGAAAAGACGTGTTTAATGCATTTTAGTCAGCGACAGCAACTATCGGTTAATATTAGTCACAATGGACATTCAGTTACTAAAACGGATACAACAAAGTTTTTAGGGTTAGTGATAGACAGTCAACTTACGTGGAAACCGCATGTCGAAGAAATTTGTAAAAAACTTAACAGTTTTGCTTTTGCTCTTCATAAGCTGTCTAAATTTGTGAACCGTTACGCCGTGCTTATTGCCTACCATAGCTGCTCTACGTAGAATCAGTTCTAAGATACGGAGTCATTTTCTGGGGTAACTCAACAGACAAGAATTACGTGTTAATCGCACAAAAAAAAAAATGCGTACGCGCTTTATGTAATCTACACTCAAGGGACAATTGTAAGCCATATTTTGAATCCTTGAAGCTTCTAACATTGCCGTCATTATACATCTTTGAGGTGGCAGTGTTTGTTAAGACCAACCCACAGCTTTTCAAAAAAGAGCCCCAGCAGATCCACGGTTAAGGAAAAGGGATTCGAACATCCTCTGTGTTGATCGCAGTAAAACAGCCCTCCTACGTAAAAGTGTTTATCGAATAGCTCCTGTTATTTTCAACAAAATTCCACGACAGATAAAAAAATCTAAATTTTAATATGTTTAAAAAGGAACTGAAATAATTTTTACTACATAAATGTTACTACTCCACAACTGAGTTTATGGAGGACACCACTGACATTTAGATTTTTGCATTTAGATTATTATTATTTTGACATTGGTAATTGTGTGTTAGTACGTAAGGAATTGTGTGTTAGTGTGTAAGTAATTGAATTATTTGAAATGTGTGTCTGTTGTTTCGACACAATTAGAACTGTATTATTATTTGTATGCTCTCGAGTAAAATGTAGCGAACTATCCATTCTATTATAACAACCTATTGTAAAATTTGATTTGATTTGATTTGATTTGAAAAGTTGTGTGGAAATCGGTTGTCATGTTACGTGCGTTTAATGCGGAAGAATGAAGAAAATGACGTGTGGAAAGTTTTGAGAATGAATGTGGATGTCTTTAAGAGTTGGAGAAGACCAAGGAAACGATGGATGGGCTGTGTGAAATACGATATGGCTAGAAAGGGGATGACTACCGAGATGACGAGTAATAGAGAAGTATGGAAGCAAATGACATGCGCCGACCACAAATAAATTGAGATACGGGCAGGAATGATGATTCTGCTAGAATGGTTTCCGAATAATATAAAAACCCAAGGACTACCTCCTCGGGTTTTTGGTTGAGCCTCTGAGTGTGAGCTTAAAGCAGTGTTGTGAATCACTGTAATTTTATTTGAAGACACAAAACTCTGGAAGTGATAGAATCAGTTCTCCTAGAAATTACTTACGTGCATGAACCATTTGTTTACTAATTTGTTGTTAGTTTAATTGACTGTAAGTATTTAAAGGATAATATTTTTGTGTTCACCAAAAATCTTAAGGTACATCTATGTATGCATTTCTAAAATATTGATCTTAAACCCGTTTAATTGTTTTACTATAATTAAACTACTCGGCCAACAAAATATGTTACATCAAACAAATTCCAAATTAACACCAAGATATAACACTTTTTTATTGTAGTGCGCTGCAAATATTCTATTGTAACAATAACTATTTTATTCTTCCCCGAAAAATACTGATCGTGCACCAAATATTCCTGAATGTTACACAAAATTTTGGGTTGTTACCGGCCAAACCCGATTTCAGGACAAACTAGCCTAGGCTAAACTAGTTCTTCCTATACGCGATAGGATTAACTAGTATAGCCTAGGCTAAACTAGTTTGTCCTAAGCCCGATAGGATAAACCAGTTTAGCCTAGGTCGAATCGGTTTATCCTAGTTAGAATTTACATGCTTTAGGATAAAATGGTACGTCCTAATCTGAAATCTGATTGAGCGTGCTGCGGAAGCGGCGTGACAGAAACGAATCGCAGCAAAACCGACTCCACGTAGTCTTGTCTGCCCTACCCCTAGAGTGTTATTTAAATTCGCGTAGGCGCGTAGGGGCGAGGCGGCCCGCGAGCTGAGGAGCAGGTGGTTTCAACGCTAGCCGCCGCGGCTGAGGCTGGCCAGCTGAGCCGGCCAGCAAGCCGAAGCCTCGGTGGTGAGCGTGAAACACATCTGTGACGATAAGCTCGCATGGGACCGCTAGAGCCCTGCAGCACCGGAGCCGTGACAGAAAACATGCCTGCTGCATGCTTGCTTCACGTTTATCATATTAGACTAGATAGGCTATATTATAGGATATAATATATTATAGGATATATATATATTATAGGATATATAATATTATAGGATAGTTTAGCCTAGGCTAAACTAGTTTGTCCTGAAATCGGGTTTGGCCGGTAACATTGGACATTAATTAATTGGTGTTTGATTCAAATACATTTTGCAGTGCATTATCTGAAGTAAAACTAAAAAAATAAATGCTTGTTTTTAAAATTAGGTGTATTACTATTTTTACAAATTTGCAACAGTTGTTAAATAGATGCTCGTTATGACATATTTTAATTAACATATTTTGGTGCACATTCAGTATATTTGGTGGAACAAAGGCAAAATTAGGTAAATGAAATGGGAATAAATTGAAGTACTTTTAAATACCATCCGTATTTAAAGCACTTTAATCCTTCGATGATTTAGACACTAAAACAGAATAAAAAGGAAACTGGAAAACATGGCTCACATATTGCTGTGTCGAAAATAAAATCTAATCGCAATGGAACCCTAAAAACTCCAATTATTTACCAGCTTATTTTACGGTTCAATGCACCTACACTCCGAGTCAGAGTGTATTTCTACGCCAATTAGCAACGGTACAAATAGGTACCTACTGATATACTCCACTCGAATTGTTAAGGAAAAGTGAAGAACATTCCAAACGGTTTAATTTAACTTTGTAAAAGTTTCCCTTCAGTACACACGTCAAATAACTTTGTATTTTCATTATGTGAGATAACAATAAGTCGCACAATATTGCTCTCAAAATATACACAAACATGACTGTTTATTTCAAATAACGTAACTTAGGAGATATAGGATTATTTTGTCATAAGTAAGAACAATATTATCAAATAAAGCTCATTTTATCTTGCCTACGGCTTTTCATGTGTGTTTTTATGTAAGTAGGTCACATAATATAAATGTCCTAGCATTCAAAGTTGGTTTCACTGAAAACAATAATAATATTAAAAATGGAACACACACAACAACAATGGCATTTTAGATAACATGCCCAGTACAAATCGATTGTTTTTTGATTGTCACTGCGCGAACGAGGCTTTTAGTCCTTTGACAGAATAGTCATTTGAAACACGACTATAAGGCTTAAACCAGATAGAAGCCTATCAAATATTTTGATTAACAAAGCCGCTTTTGGTTTTCCGCGGCGATTTTTTTTAAACCACAGATCTATTCAAAATTGGTTTATGTTTTGTAGATGAAAACTACAGGTTTATTGAAATTTGCTGGAGTGGGATTTAGTTTTTAGTTGTCCAAATAACAATTTAGTATTGAGTACAAATAACAATTTAGTATTTAGTACAAACAATGAGAGTGATGGTATCGACTTCACAGTCGTTATCATCACTCTGATAGTTTGTGCCACTCCAGCCAATTTCAATAAACCTGTAGTTTTTATCTACAAACCATAACCTCCGGCGTTTCGACTCACATCGGTGACGATGAAACGCCGGTACAGTGGTACCCAATTGATAAGGCGCGTCGTGAATCTTCGTTCGCACAGAAAAGAAAGTATGGCCCCGAAGATTAACGAAAGAATGCTTAAAACTTACAATCAACCTTAGATCACTATTATAAGGTTCATAATACCCTGGAGCTGCTAGCGTGCACTCGACGCGAAGTAGAAGTAGAAGTATAGCGGCTGACAAACATGCCACGCGGCGCGCGCTAACATAGCGGCAGCTGCCGACCAATAACGGTACAGGAAAAAGAACCGCGGTGCGTGGAGCGTGCCGATTGGTCAATAGCATTTCCCGCACTTTTAAAATTCACTTCTGCGCAAGTACATCGGTAAGCCATATCAATTGGGTACTACTGTACAGAAGTGGAAACAGACGCCGCCCTAGAAGGACGGACCTCACTTCCGCCTAGCATTCGTGATTTAAAAACTGTTTCGTTATTCAAATATCGCGTAAAAGAGCACTACCTTTCCTCTCAACTGTGAGTAAATTTATTATATAAATATTTGTTTATTTATGCTTTATGTATTTATTTAAGTTTATGTAGGTTTTGAACGTGTGTAATTTTTGTATTTAAAGTTATGGTATAGTTTAGGTAAATTTAACATTTTAGTTTAATACTTCGCTTATTTATATTTTTCTCTTCTTGTTCCCACACACTATTGTCTACATTTCTTTATCATTTTCTTTTCGCAGGTCTGCTGGAAGAAATTTCTTAAGAAATACGCAGTACCTTTGTACTAAATTATTATTATGTCATATCTCTCTATATTCTCAAAATGTAATAAAAACTAATGTTGTATAAAGACAAGACGCTTTTAAATTTCTGTCCACGGTAACGTTATAAAGTGCACGTATTTCCATACATTTTCTGGACGTGACACGATAATATCGTCACATTAGAAGTTATAAAAGCGCACATTGTGACATTCACTTTTAATTATTAAATAATGTATTATTTATAGTTAATTTACGGGGTACATACAATACCAATTACATTAATTAAAATAAAAAGAAAACAAAACTATACAATGCAGACAATTTTGTCATAAACAATTATTCGCTACTTACTAACATGGAACAGTGGACACCCTCGAGTACTGTATAAAATAATGCACAATAATAATAAGCTATATATAATAATTATTATTATAATTAATAAGTTGTAATGGCACAATGGCATGCAAGCTAGTCGTATTTTCACGCATGTTATAGGCATTGTGCATTTACGGCTTAGCAGAAGTATTTGCTTCTGCAAATACTTCTGCTAAGCCGAACTTAGCCATTAATAGCTCTAAACTAAGCCGAACTTAGCCATTAATAACTCTAAACTAAGCCGAACTTAGCGGCTTAGTTTAGAGCTATTCACACAGTGTGTTGCGGCGAAGCGCGGTCTACGTGCTTTACTTTTTGTTTTCATCGGGCGACGTCGACCGTTCCCCAATTTTCCATTTGTGGTTTTACACACACTCCAACTGCCGCGGGGTACCCCGGGGGAAACTTTATAAATCTCTTTTATTTATTTATTATGGCACTCCAACGACCAGTACACAAACACATTAAAACAAAGAGCTTGGTTTGTTTATGTACTACAGCTAACTTGTCTTGTTTTTAATCAATCAGAATTGTACTGGGCTACGCTTGGCACAGCAGGTTGCACGTCACTGGTAACAAAACCAGTATCAGCTAGCCTATTTTTTTTTATCATTAAAAAGGAATCTTTTATTTTGAACAGACTTCCAAAAAGGAGGAGGCTATATTTTCGGCAGTTTTTTTTAATGTTTGTACACCGATTACTCCGTCAATTGTAGACCTATTTTGAAAATTCTTTTTTTGTTTGAAAGGATGTGCGCCCGAGGTGGTCCCACTGTCACCAAGTCACAATCTGATGAGGGGATTCTATGAAAATCGACGGCAATCCTCAAACTTTATAGACACGCGTATATCGATTTCAGTATTTTTTTAAGTAACTCATGCATTTGCACTTGGAAAACACCGTTTGGTGAAATGGAACTGATGATGAAAACCAGCGATGGCCACCGGAACTACTTAATAATAAGTATTTCACTGTTGCGATTCGTCTAGACACTTTAATATGGTTGCTAAGCAATTTATGCTCGTCACAATGCATATGGTGAAGTCACCATCAGTTCTCCTGGTTCTTACCAGGAGAACTTCTCGACTATTAACGACCCTGCATCGGGAAAAGCAACATTTTGTAAAAGGTGATGAGCAGTTGATATGAGGCTATAGTAACTTAGATAAATTGCAAATTGATCCACAAAAAACTGAAAAATTGGAACAAGTTTTATTATGTCAACACAAGTTATAAACGCAGATATATGCGGTGACCTTGAGTGGTTAGCTTGCGTGTTCTGTACTGAGCTCACGCAACGCGTCGTACGTTCAGCCAGTAATAGGACTCGCCCACCAAGGAGCGCTGTCCCCAATTTGACGCATTATTAATTTATTATACACAAAACAAAAGGTATTTAATAAAACGCGTATAATAAAAGATCAATAATTAAATTATCTTTAAATTGGTGAAGGTGTCAGAAAAATACGCTTGGTAGATTTTGCGCCATTCTCAGTTTTTATCCGCGTTAGACATAACTTCACAAATTATTTTCACTATGTAATATAAACATAATCTAAAATATTTACATATTAAGTTATTGAGAAAATGCTCTTATTTAACATATTTTTTTTTCAAATTATTAACACTACTCGTTTAGACGTGATCTTCCGTATAAAATCATTAGAAGTCGGTTATCGTCCCCTTAATGCTAAACTTTGACAGGAGCCTGCGGTAGGTTCATATAAAAACCTGTATTACAGGTTATTCTATTGATACTCCGAACTACTCTAGAGTAGTAGTTAATCACAATCTGAAGTATAGTGCTAATTCATGGCTTCTTAAGTTCGAAATTTTTGTCAGCTCAACAACGTGAATTACGCAATGAATGTTGTTGTACTGTCAACATTTAATCCATAGCTACTAGTGTGTTACGCAAGTACGTAGGTACCACGTAGCTAAGATATAAGTTGCACTTATATAAAAAAAAACTTTGTTATACTATCCTGTGTGTTAAGAGGAGGGGGTATTTATATGTTCATTTTCATGAATATTCTGAAACAGTCACACATACAATCAAACTTTAGTTTATGATTGATTGGGTCTTTCTCTTTCAATGTTGAAGACAGTTACGTAATTGTAATATTTTTGCTTGGTACATTTTTTATTCGAAAATCATGTCTTTTTTAAGAATAATTATAAAAACAAACAAGCGGCTTTTATATCTAAAATAAATATTCACAGCAAGAAAATATAGTTATGTATAGAGATTAAATATATATGTCGGTAACACCGGTTCCGCAGATTCTTAGCGTCATTGGAAAAAAGAGAAGATATTTTATCATGTGAAGTTGTATGGAGCAATGGTAACGGCCGCGACTTGCGAGTAGTAGGTCGTAGGTTCAAACCCAGACAGGCACATTACTTTGTGTACATTATTTCATCACCACTGCTCTCAAAATGGTGAAGGAAAACATCGTGAGGAAACCGGCATGTCCAAGAACCAAAACTTCAAAGACATGACTGTGACATCCACCAACCCGCACTGGGTCTGCGTGGTGGATTACAGCCCACTCCCTCTCACAGAGAGGAGGCCTGTGTTCCAACAGTGGGAACATTATAGGCTGATTACGTTACTGATGTGTTAGCGTTTAGCACATAACGGAGTGGTGGGGAGCATAGGATTGAGACTGCCTGGTCTTAAATCCATCCGTTTTAGAATGATTTTAACAGAAACGTCTAAATAACAAAACAAATATCTTAACTTTTCCTTGTACAAAATTAGTTTAGTTAAGATATATTAGTTCTTCAAAGTCTTTGTGCACACTAATTAAGACAGCTCTAGTGATGTAATCGAAAGTTAATCAAAGAGCCAATTTGTTTCAATTTTAACATCAGTTTGTTTCGTTAAATCTCATTTATAAAATTAACACAAATACCTAAAAGGGCTTGTGACAATAATAACAGCTGCACGGGTCCATCGATCAGGCTACACTTGCCGCGGTTGGTCCGTGGATGGGTGACCATCTTTACATACCAAGACACCTTCCGTGACACCCTCTGTGTCTCGGAAAGCACGTTAAGCCCGTCTCAGCTGTCATTCGTCTCTGACTGTCGTGTCGGGTCGTTAGAATCCCGAAAGTTTGACAGCCAGTCTTATCAAGTCAAATAAAATCAAAAATATTTTTATTTCACATAAGCCTACATGGGCACTTATGAAACGTCAGAAGCTAGGTGCACGGTTCCAATTGGTCGTTTCCTATGGAGAAGAGCCGGCAAGAAACTCCACGGTCACTCTTTTAAAAAAATAAAATTGGCATTTACAATGTTTTCAAATTACAGTGTTAATAGGTATGAGAGGACAGCGTAGGCCCATCAAAAGTACCAGGTACTTAACAAATTAGAAAATGGTCTACAGATCTACAGTCTAATAAGCCTACAACGTCCTCACATTGACAAAAAAAACAATATAAAATAAGATTAAAATAATAAAAGTTAGAACCTTGTGGAAATTTAAATTGTAGGTATAATAATGTCAAATAAGAAAAACATTATGTCAGTGAAGTTTGTAAAAAAAGATAAAATTAAATTAAAAAATAACTTCGTAATTTGGGAGCTGTTATTAGACATTTACATAGTTTTGCCGTTAATGAGGTACCAGGGAGGCCACATGTACAGAAGGAATTAATGCCAAACTTCCTTGTCTTCAACGTAGTCCTTAATCTTATAATATGCTTTTTTGATAAGGGCACGTTTAATGTGCGTTTTGAATTTTCCCATCACTAAGTTCTGTAACCGATTGTGGCAACTTGTTATAAAAGCGGATACTGTTTACAAGAAATGACTTGCTTGTTTTAGTTAATCTAAATTTGGGTAACATAATTTCATGTTTACTACGTGTATTTTATATGTATTATGGAAATCACTTCTTATTTTGAAAAGTCCTAAGTTTTTGCGAACATATAAAATACTTTCAAGGGGTATCGTATTACACAGTTACTGGATGGTGGAGGTCAGATAGGCAGTCGCTCCATGTATTCATATGCATCCGGTTAGTTAGCCGACCCAAACATAGTTGGGAAAGTGCTAGGCAGATGATGAATACAAATCATCATCATAATCATTTCAGCCAAAAGACGTCCACTGCTGGAATAAGCCTCCCCCAAGCACCACAGAAAATTAAAAAAAAAGTTTTTCAAACTGTACCGTGCGTCACATCAAATGAAAGGGCTTGCTGTAAGGATTTGAGATATCATTTTTTTATACTTTTAAAATTATTAACGAAAATAGATGAAAATTGACCATTCCCTCTCTTATCTCTGAAACTAGTGAGCCAAAATTTAAAAAAAAATACAGAAAATAGTTCTTTACTTAAGATTTCAGAAGTCTATGATCTTAAAATAACAGTAAATCTGTCAATATTGTGCGTACAAACTTACATTTGCAGTTGGAATGTATGAGGGAACATGTGTTCAACTGCAATGTTAAGTTCGTTCGTAGGATAATGAATCCCCACTACGGAACCCTTCATTGTGCGTGGTCCGACACGCACTTGGCCGGTTTTTTTTATTTGTATAGATTATGTCACAGTATTTTAACACTTTTTGTTGTCAGCCTATTAAGTAAGATCGAAGATCTTAATGTTATCAACAATGTATAAAGTCAATAGATTGTCACCTTTGTAGTTCCATCAATTTAATAATTTTAATACGTTTTGTTTCGTTTGCGCAAAATAAATTGGTTGTTGTGAAGAAATAAAATAATGTTTATTGAAGGCTTGTTTTCGGAAGACTACCCTCAAAGATAAAATGATATTTCATCATGTATTTTAACACGTCTAGACGAGCGATAACATGGTAATTAACAAAATAACTCAAATGGAACTGTGAGCTTCGAATAAAGACAATTATAGAGGTTATTATTCATTGTGAGAGCAGTGACAGCCGAGACTTACGCGGCTTATAACACTGGTTCGAACAAAAGCAGCACTTCGTGAAATTTATTTCATTACCACTGATTTAAAATCGGTGAAGAAAAACATCGTGAGGAAACTGTCCTAGAATCAAAAATCGAAGAAATGTGATATCTGCTAACCTGGGCCCGCATGGTTGAATACGACCCCTCCCTCTTACAGATACGAGGCCTGTATCCCTGCAGTGGGAACATTATAGGCTGGTCCAATCAGCCTACATATTCAATATAGTTCTTGGGTACAATAGTCAAAAACGACGGTAAATTACCTACTTTTACTTACTGTAACAACATTCATGCTACTTCATTAAACATTTGATTAGCATCACCGTATGTTTTACAAGCTAAAGTATTTACGGAACAAGTAAAGCTACGTGAAACGGAACGCGGCAACCTTTTTATGTCAACACAAGGCCGTTGTCTGCATGAAAAGGAACGGGGATTATGGCCATTTAAAATGAGGTTTGAATTCACTTATTCAACGTCGCGTTGTGCCCTTCATGTTTCAACATTTAGCTCATGTTTAAATAGTATTTTACTTACTTCACTTTGCCGGAGTAGGTGGTATAATGTTTAGCTCGCCGTCCGATAAGGACCAGGCCCGGGTCGACGGCGCGTTGTATACCACGCGCGCCTCAAAGAGTTGTCAGCACCAACTGACGGGGTCCGTTAGGGCCAATGCCTGCCAGGGTTGCGAGTTTGTCCGAAAGGGATATCGTGGCCCTGGCACACAGGCAAATGAAGGAACACGGTTGGGTTTTAGTCAGTAAAAGTCTGACACGCCCTCCCGCTCCGCCCAGAGCGGGAGAAGTTATTTGATAATTTCCCACTCAAAAAAAAATTTAAAAATGGGTGGTATAATGTTGATGAGTACAACGTGCTTCCCCAATGGCGACATTAATTCACCACACGGGTAGGGCTAATGGCCAGTAACCATAAACGGGCATCAGATATATAGGTGAATGCTAAATTAGATGCTAAACGAAGGTTTAAAGAAGCTTTACAAAGAGTTTCTTCAATTTGAAACTAGGCTTGAATTACAGATTCTGTAGTATCAAATAACTCCCTACAGCCTATTATGAATGGGGCGCTACCCTTTTAACAGAAGAGCTGGGAAGTCTCCTCAATCTCGCCTTTGTTTACGAAGACAACTATGGCAGAGAAGGTAAAGTTTTTGGTACTGTTTGTCCCTCAAAGTAAGTTTGCAAAGTTATATTTATTGTGTGCTAACCGTGAAATGGTTACTTAGGAACATGATAATAGGAGAAGTCTTGCTGACATAAAGAAAGTGATCTATCAGTTTTGACAATATTTTCTAGCAAATAATACAATGTCTATTCACGGAAGGACGGGTTCCATGAACCATCTATAGATGGACCTTCTATAGAAGGTCAATCGTTACGTCAGGGACATTTTGCAGAAACTGACCCGATTTATGTTACAGGGAGTAATAAAAGGTATTACAAACTTATAGTTAAAAAAGATTACGCTGGTAGATACTGACTGCAGTAATTTAAATTTGTTTGTGACGTGTAGCTAGGTCATCCATTTTTATTTTATTTATTTCAATGAACCTTTTTAGGGTTCCATAGCCAAATGGCAAAAAACGGAACCCTTATGGATCACAGCCACTTTTCCGAAACTATAAGAACTATAATGTTGAAACTTGGTATGTAGATGTATTCTGTGAACCGCATTAAGATTTTCACACAAAAATAGAAAAAAAACAAAAAAAACAATACATTTTGGGGGTTCCCTAACCCCCAAAAATCTAGAATCTGGAAATCTGAATCTGTGTGTGAAAATCTTACTTAGAACTGATTTTTTTTTTTTTCCTCAAACCCATACGTGTGTGTATTGAGGTTTCTAATATAATTTTTTTCTAAACTGATTAGTTTGCGCGAGAGACAATTCCAAAGTGGTAAAATGTGTCCCCCCCCCCCCCCCCATGTAACTTCTAAAATAAGAGAATGATAAAACTAAAAAATAGAAGTCCACTCACTGACCACTCATCACGAAATCTTGGAAACTACTGGGCCGTGAGGTCTAAAATTTGGCACAAGCACTCTCTATGGGGTGCAGGCGCGCAATAAGAAAGGATTTTTATAAATTCGCACCCCAAGGGGTTGAAAAGGGGTGCCAAAGTTTGTATGAAAATCCTAAGTTTTTAAAGTTAGAGACATGAATGTTGGCCTGATTGTTCCTTTCGGCTTCTAGGTGCTCACTAAAAAAGGGTTTTACGAAATTCGGCCCTTAAGGGTGTAAATAATGGTGTTTATATTTGTATGAAAAACGTTCCAAATCCAGTTAAGATCCAAATTGAATCTTACGGCAACGCGTTATTGCATACTTTACATTGAAATTAGAATTCGGAAGCTGATAAAGGTCCAAATTTAATTTTACGACTATGTGCTAATGCTTGACTGTCTGAGAGATTGAGAGTCTATCTTGACAGAACCGTTCGAAGTGGCGGTGCTTGGGGTAGGCCTATGTCCAGCAGAGACGTCTTTCGGCGGAAATGATGATGATGAGGAAAAGAACAGCGTCAATAATGTGTAGGTTGCGCGGAAGCTCCAACAGCATCCTAAAAACATTATAAGACAGTTCTTCCGTAAGGCACTGGGTTCGCAGGCATGTGCGAACGTGTGTTGGGCCTCTTCGTTATTAGTTTTAAAAGTTTAATAACATAGTTTTTAAGTCATTGTTACTAATACTATATGGATTGTGTACTTGTGTGTGTAGTCCAAATTAAAGAATATATTATTAATAAGCTTCAATGTTCCGTGTTCCGTGTTTATATTGTGGTGCCGGACTTAAAGCACCACCCTATTTCTTCCCGTGGGTGTCGTAAAAGGCGACTAAGGAACATACTAGAGAATGGGCAGCAGCGTTCTCTTCTAGTTCAATAGCAAGTACCCTATAGGTTTTGATTTATTTCCAAGTATCAAAATATGTCGCAAAAATGGCCGTATCTTTTATTGCGTTGACTTAGAACCTTGATTTTTTAAAGCTCCAACATATTTAAAGAAATAAAATTATATTGTCCAATTATATTGCCCAGACTTGTCAGATAACTAGTTGTTAGAAACCATCGCGTTGATCGATGTTTGTCGATTTCCATGACTGTTATTTGACAGGATGTATAATTAAATATCAACATACATGATTCGACACGATAATAAATCTTCTTTTTTATCCATATAAATTTGAAGGGCGTAATGAATCGGTTTAATAAAAAAATAAACAGTATAAACAAATATTCGGAAATAGATTTTAAATATATTTTATTGCTAGTATAATTTGTGCACTTCATAAATCAAGCGATTGATGTTGTTTTGAAACTATGGCGGACCTATCAATGATATCATCAATAATTTTGTTTTGCTGTGACACAGTTAAAGCAGTAGGAAAACTATAAATAAATCACTTATTTCAGATTCATCATTATGATAATCCGTCAAACGTTCAAAATCAAAATCAAAAGTCATTTATTAAAACTAGGCTGAGAATCAGCACTTTTCGAACGTCAACATTACATATGACAGTCCCCCAAAAACGCGCCCATCACCACTGCCTAGTGCTTTAGCTGGGAAGAAGAAGTGGCGCAACAAACACCCCAGCAGCACAGCTGTCTGTTAGAAAAACTTGATTCTATACAATAGTATTTAAAATATTTTAAATTACGCAACATAAAACATTACATTAAATTATTTGCCATATTATTATGTTAGCTAGCACACCCCACTATACAAACAAAAAAAAAATCGTCTAAAACTATACTCAAACAGAAATAAAAAAAAACAAACTAAAAACGTAAACAGTACGTACCTAAATAAAAGCTTCCAGGCATAGTGGGCGTGCCTGCTTACATAAAGCTATAGCTGTAACTCGAAGTCACAAAATTAAATGATAAACTAGCACCATCGGAGTAAAATAAACAAACAGTTAATTATTAATAACAATAACAAAACCATGGTCAGCAAGATGACCAGTCACCACAAACAGCACCCGTTTACGAGCTTAACGCAAAGATCAGCCATCACCCCCCTCACCATAATTGAGGGAAGGAGCCAACCCGACCCCCCACGCTACCGCAAGCACTGACATCTAAGAGAGCACGACGAACTTGCTGCCGGTTGCTCAGGCATGAATAATATAATCAATTGTCGAGGTCACTAGCTAACCACTTATTGCAATACAACTCATAAAAAAAAACATTGTACCTAATGAGTAGATTATGTCACTAAGAAATTAAAATTAGAATAAATTGACTTAGACAGTCAAATAAAACAAACAGTTATATGAACTCATATAACCTGGCAGTACGTAAGCTAATTCTGGAGAAAGAATATAAACATTGTCTTGAATTAATCACAGCGACCGAGTCGTTGATAGAATAGTATACTAGGTATGCTTTTGAAAAAAGGTTGGATTTAACTTTAACTTTAAACGTATTTTAAGGCAAATCTAGCAAAGAAGAGGGTAGATTGTTATAAAAAGTTATACCAAGTCCAATATATGAGTAATTAAGAACCTTATGAGGCCGGTGAAATGGAGCACGTAATTTGTCCTTATTTCTGGTGTTAATATTGTGAATATCGTTAATATTGTTTTTGTTGTGTATATATATATTGCCTAACATATAAGATGTTCACGAAGATGAATTGTTGGTATGCCGTCTCACCCATACTGTGATTGCGGTCTTTTTCTTTTAGTGGATTCCGACTTCAGCTCATTCAGTAGCCAAGGCAGGATTATCGCAGCGTTATTTCCATCAAAACAAATGGGGTATAAGACGTGGTTAAAGGCACCAAGCTAAACATCTGCCACTCAATTATTCTCTTTGATTACGAAAGGTGTCAAATATGTTTTCCTCAAATATGCACTTTATTCTTCATCCACTAAATTCCAAATGAGATTGTCAATATTTGCTAAAGCTGAGGTCGAACGCCACGCTTCAATGACGCGCCCCAGTTATGCTACTGTTTGTGTACTGTGACCGCAATCGGATTCCGTGTTATATCCTATTCATCGGTTAATTAACGAACATCGGATGTCACATTAGCAGGCACATATCAATGGGGATGCACACGCAAAGCTCAGCGCAGATGTCGCCAGTGGCGGGATGGCCGCTGTCAAATCGTTTTCGCTTTGTTTACATCAGTGTTTTTTGCAATTTTTTGTGTTGAAACCGGTCCACCATCGTTATTGCTATCATGTATTGTACCTGGAAGCTCAAAGAATTGAAAGACGAATTGAAAAAACGAGGAGCAAGGATAACTGGAAAGAAAGCAGATCTTGTTGAGAGGTAGACTTTTAAATAATAAAATATTTTTCATCAGTGCTAGCCTCTAGATTTGGATCTTTTTTTAGTTGTAACGTGTTAATTCTTACTTGAGTCATTGTAGGAAAATTTACGAAAAATGAGAGAACATTACTTTAATGATAAATGGTATTCTTTATCTTTTAGGTTAGAAGCTTACGACCGAAATTTTAATTTCGGCAATCAAAGCCCTCAAGCTTCTGAAAGCCAAGCCATTGACGTTCCTGAAGCGGATCTTTACCAAGACGTTAATAGCTCCACCAAATTGCCGAAGATTACTAAACAACATATTCAAAGTTACTTTGACAGGTACCTAACATATTTATTTCCAATGATACATGTTAAATGTTTGATATCCTCTAGCGGCCCTTGTTTAACATAAGTAATGGTTTTTATTTCAGATTCAATAAGAATATCAGTGATGCTGTAAGATTGTATGAATCGAGATACCTTCTTGTTCTACGATCAACAACATCCTGCCAAAGTACATACCTAAAAGGTATGCTTATTCTTACTATAAACTCATTTAAAAGTTGATGTCTAGGAAATAAAATGGGTGTAGGTCTTCTTCCATGGTTGTTAATAGTAGGATGGTGAAGTTTCAAATGTGTGTGTGTTGTTAGTTTGATGTGTAAAGTAATTTGCCTAATAAACATATCAAAACTTCTTCCAGGTTATTGCAAGGCATCTATGAAACAGCTTCAATATGAGGTAAACATCAAATTAAGTGATGACGGAATGCCTGAAGAAGCAAGCTGTGAATGTGCTGCAGGAGAAGGAAAAGAAGCGCATTGCAAACATATAGCTGTGGTACTACTTGCTGCTGAAAATATTGTACAACATAAAATAATACTCCTACATGAAGTTTCTACGTCACAACTACAGACATTCCATAAACCAGCAAAGAAGTATTATGCAACACCATTGAGAGCCTCCAGATTGCCATCCAAAAGAGATGTACATAATACTGTTTATTCTCCATACTTGGCACAAAACCCTAGGTTTGATAAGAATGCATTTCAATGCAGGTTTCAATCTTTGATTCTAAATTATGCACACTCGTCAATGCCTTTAAAACAATTATATCCTGCAGCTAACCAACGAGCAATATGTTTGGACCATGAATATTTAAAAAAAAACGCAGTGGATATTTTTTTAGAATCCATTAGTGTTCTTAATGTTTCAGAAACAAGAATTATGGAAATAGAAATTGAAACTAGAGGACAAAGTTCCAATCCAAAGTGGCATGATTATAGAAAAACCCACATTACAGCCAGCATTTTTCACACTGTGTGTCATTTAAAAAGTGAAACTTTAATCAAATATTGCAATCAAATATTAAATAAGAATCGAATCCAGACAAGAGCCATGGCACATGGAGTTATAAATGAAAATGTAGCCATTAAAAGGTATATGGAGGCTTATGATCTGGTTGTAGTTGAATGTGGTTTATTCTTGTCTCAGGAAAGGCCTTATTTAGGAGCATCTCCTGATGGTTTACTGGGATCAGAAACCATTATTGAAGTTAAATGTCCTTATGCTTCCAGAAATCAAAAGATCAGTCCTCTAACAATACCATATCTACAATATGACGAAAATGGACAACTAACTTTAAAAAAAAACAATATTTATTACTACCAAATTCAAGGGCAGTTATATGTAACAAAAAGATTATTTTGTAATTTATTGATTTTTACCTATAAAAGTTTACATGTAATATATATTGAACGTGATGAACAATTCATTCAGGATATGTTGGATAAACTTGATAATTTTTATCATAACTTCTTTAAAAATGCTGTAATCAAGAAATATTTCTTTAAAGACTAACACTTTAAAATAAAACTTTATTAACATATTAAAATGCTTTTATTTCATAATATTTTCTCTAAAATTACAAACCATAGCACAAACAATTAAAATTCTAGATGCCAGTGTTACATGATATGGGCTTAGTTCACTTTTCAAAATCTTGTATGTTTTAGCAAGGCCTATAATACGTTCTATATGAACTCGTTTGCTTGCTAGTTTTCGATCCTGTACTATTCTAACACCTGGTATTTGTGTCTTTCCTTTCAAGAACATTGGAATGTTAATAGTTATATCTTTTGGAGCAAAAATGTCCTGCACGTTAAAACCTCTATCTGCCATGATAGAATCGCCACTGTCACATAGATTTTCAAGATTGGATCTTTCTATAATCTGTCTATCACTGACTGAACCTCCATAACATTCTGAGACATATGAAATTAGACCACCAGGTGTAGCCCCAATCATAGCCTTCACAGTATTTTTATGTTTGTAGCTGCTGAATGTCACCTGCTGTGCTATAGGATTCCCAGGCTTTGTGATGGGTATTTCAGTTGTGTCCACAATAATTCTTGTACTTGCAAAACCACTTCTAAATGACTCTGGCATAAAGTATTGAACCAATTCTTTACTGGGCCAAATACTAATTAAAGACCATATTTCATACATAAAATTGATCCATGTTATAAAAATGTTAGCAACACTAGTTTGGGAAATACCAAATAAAAATGCCAACTCAAAATCTGGTAAATACCTCCTTAGCTTGATCAGTGTTATCAAAAGTTGGTCTTCAACAGAAACATTGATAACTCTACTTCCCTTGTAATTTAAATTATTACACATTGGACTTAACGTGTTTAACACAAGCATAAATTTTTCATAGTTTTCTAGCCCAGTATAAAAATGAATAGCCTCCTGATTGGCCCTCATAGCCTCTAGTGAAATTATTCCCAAAGAACTACCACATTGAATGCTAACAGATACTGTTCTAGGAGTAATATCTTCTGAGGTGCTCTCTACAGTAGATATCTCTATTTCAGTGCTAGTAGACGGTTCTGGAATACTTTCGTCCCCAGTTGGCTGTCTAAAATCAATTCTGCGTCTGCTTCTTTCCAAATACCGAAGGCTTCTTGATGTAGGTGTTGTTGACACTCGGGTGGACCAAGGGAATATGCTTGGGACAGTCCCCTTTTTGAGAAATCTGCATATTTGAGGATTTCCTGAAAAACAAACAAAATATTTAAAAAATTTATACAGATTACTTTAAGTATAAGACTTTTAACACTCTGTAATATGGAGGCACACAGGATACCTGTTCATTGGTTTATTTACATATTAAACCTCCAGGAAACAAACCAAGTTTTCAAGCAGACTTTACAAGGTAGTTATCATTAAACTAACCACAGTGATAACGAGAAGTCTCTGTCTGTAATGCTAATGACTGAAATCAACACTTAATAAGTTAATAGCTCACCTGTATAAGCTGATTCTCCTACATAATCAGATTCTTGGAAATGATTCCGGCATAACCTGCTATGCTGTGTCGCTACATAATTTTTGCGACGTATAGCCTTTTCCCACTTTTTTTTTAGCGTTGTATCTTTGGGAAATAAATGAACACCGGGGTTAGTACATCCTGGTACAGCACACAGAGGCATATTTCGAGAAAATTGAAATTTACTGAATGCTAGGTTACAAAATGTATGGAATTGACAGCTTTTGATAGCCATGTCGACGATTCGCCACCTATCGTGAACAAATGGCAGTTTAGATCCCCATTGATACGACAAACATTTATATCTACTTGAACCGCAAAAGGAATTTCATACGTCGTCATTATGTTCGAATCGTGGTTTTAGACATACCTACTTTGTTTAGATATTATTGCGGTTTATTTTTTTTTGTTGGCAGTACTGTATTGTTCACAGATTTTTTATATTAATTACACGTGAAGACTTGTAATTGGCTTTCAGTCTCATTTTCAATTTCTTAGTCGGTTTCGTTTAGCTGTAAGCTTCCAAAGAAAATAAATAAATATTATGATGATACACGTAGGTACTTCATTTGTTTCTTTTTAATTTAAAATTGGTTTAAGTTTAGCTACTATTTAAATTCCTGAATATCAAAAAACATTAATTCTAGATGGAATTAAAACTCAACCGCTCTTACTAATTTAAAAATTTCATCATTATAATAAAAGCTCAAATGACCAAAGAACCCACCGTTATAAAATTTCTAAAAGTGGCCGTAAATCACAGAAATTATGAAAAAAAATGCCGAGAAAAGACGTAGTAGGTACTTTCAGAACACTTTAAATCTCTTCCAGAACTCATTACTCCGTCAATTCAATTTCACAGAGGCGTTGAAGTAGAAGAGGACACGATTTTTTTTCTTTTAAGCCCTAAGGTCTTTGATTAGTACCAGTTTTTTTTCAGTAAGTAAAGCATCTGGAGGGCCGCTTAAATGAAGCCATCTCTTAATTTATATTCGTTGTATTGCCATTTAGGACGATATCTTTGCATAGTAGATAGGTAAAGATTGTGTTGTTTAAATCCTATTGTCAGACGTTTTACTCGAGCAGCCTGTGGACAACATATACGCAGAGGGCTGTCAATGCTCTGCGGGTCCAATACAATAACGCATTCAGGATGCTGCTGAGGCTCCCTCCGTTTTGCAGCGCGTCAGCCATGTTCATGGAGGCACGCACATATGGTTTCGCGGCAATTCTGCGCAAGAGGGCAGCGTCAGCGCAGAGTGCGTGTGAGTAGCAACAGTATCCTGAGTGTGATAGCGGACAGATATGACTGATCAACTCAGCCTATAGCAGTCCACTGCTGGACATAGGCCTCTCCCAGGCTGCGCCACAACACCCTGTCCTCCGTCTTCCGCATCCAGTCTGTCCCAGGATACTGACCAGTCGGGCTGGTCAACAAATTCAAGGTAACTCAGCGTGCTATGGAGCGGGCTATGCTCGGAGTTTCTCTGAAGGATAAGATCAGAAATTAAGTTATCCGGAAGAGAACCGGAGTTACCGACATGGCCTGCAGAGTAAGCAAGCTGAAGTGGCAGTGGGCTGGCCATGTTTGTCGAAGGACCGATGGCCGGTGGAGCAGACAGTTCCTGGAGTGGAGACCGCGTATCGGCAAGCGTAGTGTGGGACGCCCCCCAGCTAGATGGACCGACGACCATAAAAAGGTATGACTGTCCGTTCTTCAAACATTGTATGCGTTTATGTGTGAACTAACATAGATTTATGCACTATTTGTTACTAACAAAAATGGATCCATGTTGTCTGAAAATAAATAAATAATAATAATAGTACCTATTTTAAATTTCTTTTGAAAGTATCCTACTACACTTTGGAATAGGCAACTTGCTTATTTTTTCAGACTGACTCCTTGACAACTTAAAAGTACCTGTAAATCTATTTATATTACATAAAATCCAGATCCTTCTGGTTGGGAGAAGACACTCGCTCCTGTCACACAGGGCTTTGTTAACATATACACATTTTTATGCTAATAAAGAAATTATTATAATTATAAATAGTATAATAAATGCTTTGAATTTGAGACATTGAGTTTATCGATAAAATAGAAAGGCCTTTATCAATTTCAGACGCAAGTGCTGAAGGCTGCAGAATCTACTAGATACCTACTATTTGTATTATAATAATAATACTCGTTTATTAGGGTTCCGTACCTGAAAAGGAAAAAACGTAACCCGTTTATGATCACTCGTGTGTCTGTCTGTCCGTCTGTCACAGCCGGTTGAAATGTTGTACACTTATTAATTTCTATGATCCAAACACGAACGTGTAACGTAAATAAATTAATTTTGAATATGAAGTTCACTTTTGGGAGGAAAATTAGAAAAAAAGTTTCGTGATTTGTACCGTGTGACATATCGAATGAAAGATCTTGCTAAGAGGATTTCAAATATTTATATTTATTATTTTATTTTAAAATAAATACCTACCTTAATGTTAGTATTAAAGAATATTGATGGACATTAAAAATTTGAAAAAATACAGAGTATAGTTCTATACTTTTACATAGATTACAGGAAGATTTAGCAGGAGGATTTAGTGAATAAGTCGTTGGTGTGTCAATAAATAAATAAATAAAACCTATAAGAAGTCTATGGTCCTAAAATACGATTTTCTCCGAATCTACTGAGTCGATTAAGTTGAAATTTGGTACAAATATGTTTTTTTGTGACCCAAACACGGACGTATAACGTAAATAAATGAATTTAGAATTTGGGGGTCACTTTTGGGGGAAAATTAGAAATTAAAAAAAAGTTTTTCATTTGGTAACATGTGACATATCAAATGAAAGGGCTTGACGTAAGGATTTCAGATATATTTTACTAATTATTTTAAAATAAATGCTTTTAAAGTGATTTATGAAAATCGATGAATATTGACTATTACCTCTTATCTCTAAAACTACTGACCCTAAAATTTTGAAATAAATACATAGACTTATAGATTACAGGAAAACCTATTATGAAGTCTATGGTCTTAAAAAAACATGGTAAAACACTCAATATTGGGCGTACAAACTTAGATTTGCAGTTAGAATATGTGAAGGAATATGTCTTTCAACTACAATGTTAAGTTTGGTCTTGGGGTAAATTCATCCCAACTACGGAACCCTTCATTGTGCGTGGTCCGACACGCACTTGACCGGTTTTTTATAAAAGGGTCGCATGTACAATGAATACCTTAATAATTATGATGATGAGGGATCTAAAAAGTATAAATAATAGAAAATTCAGTACAATAATATGTCAACGTATATCTCGAAAGATCTTGCCATGCATAATGTTTCTTTTCATGGGAAAATATTATACCATACATCAAGTTCTTCACATTATGCAAAGCTTGGGGCGGGCTCGCAATAAATAAATTTTACTTCTAACTGACTTTAATGTAGCGTGTAAATATATTGTGATTTGAAATAATGGTAGTGCCGATAAAAGTTTGTTCGATTTACTGGTGCTCGATTCCTATAAATTCCTAACCGTTTAGTTTGAACTGGCCTCGTATCTTCGCAAAATTTTAAGTGTGGATTTGTTCCTTACATTTACTGCATGTCGATTCTGTAAAAATCTTACCTTGAAATCTTGCGTGGAGTGAGCTGTCAGTGTCATCTCACTGATGCTAGGGATTGACCAAGCATTATATTTACAATCATAATCGAGATTTTAATAATATTTTTTTATGCTAATTCTGCTGATCATTTTATATTATTTCAAAGCGAGTATTTAAGTGTCTAAACATTACTAATTAGGAGATTTTTAAATAAAGCAGCATAACAGAAATTCAGTCAGAAATTCAATTTTGTTTTTGTCCCTTTTTTTTTCTAGACTAGTCCTTAAACATTACTATGTTTAGACACTTAAATACCAGCTTTGAAATAATATAAAATCTCGATTATGATTGTAAATGTAATCCTTGGTTCATCCCTAGCATAAGGAGAGATGACACTGATAGTTCACTCCACGCTCACTTCACTTAAATTTTCACGGTGAGATGGTTACAGAATAGCACGTGACCATGTTACGAGGTGATCTGACACAGAATAGAATAGAATACTCTTTATTATGTATACCATAAAAGTTACAGATATAAAGTTACATTTTCAGAACCAAATATAGTCATAGAATAGGTTTAGCTCATAGAATAAGCAAGCTGAAGTGGCAATGGGCCGGCCATATTAGCCGTAGAACCATGACCGTTGGGGTAGACGTGTTCTTGAGTGGAGACCGCGAATTGGCGAACGTAAGGTAGGACGCCCTCAGGCTAGGTGGAGCGACGATCTTCGCAGGGTGGCTGGTGGCAGCTGGATGAGAGTTGCCGAGAATCGAGCTGAATGGCGTGCAATTGGAGAAGCCTTTGTCCAGCAGTCGACTGCTGTAGACTGATGATGACGACAGGTGCCCATCAGAATATTTCTGTTTTTAGTTTTGTTCCTTGTAAGTAATATACATACATAAACTCATGCCTTCTTTCCATTGAAGTAGGCAGAAATTAGAAAGCCACCTGCTACGAGTATGCTGCTCTTTTGCTTCGCTTACGTTCATACACGCACGCCGGTTGCGAGTACTATGCACCTTTTTTTTCTGTGTTTTTCAAATAACTTCTCCCGCTCTGGGCGGAGCGGGAGGGCGTGTCAGACTGTTACTGACTAAAACCCACGCGTGTTCCTTCAAATGCCTGTGTGCCAGGGCCACGATATCCCTTTCGGACAGACTCGTAACCCTGGCAGGCATTCCTTTCGGACCCCGTCAATCGGTGCTGACATCTCTATGAGGCGCGCGTGGAACACAACGCGCCGTCGACCCGGGTTTGGTCGTTATCGAACGGCGAGCTACCCATCGCTCACCGTCCGCAAGCCCGCGCCTACGGTGCACGGTGGCCGGAAATCGGCTTGCGACTGCCGACTCCCGGGGCGTCCCCTGCGGCAACTAGGGGCGCGAGGGCGCGAACCTTGCCTCTCCCTCACGCGTTCCGCCTCCTCCTTTGCGAGCATTACTGCTTCGCAGAACGAAGTGACGGCCTCTCATGCACTCTCGCTCCGAATGCTCCTGACGTTTCGTTTTGACGTTTGAAAAAAAACATCACCAATAAAGTCACTATATGTTCTCCTATGGCATCCCCTCCCGGCGTTCCCACTCACCTCTGCTATTTAAATACCTTTTGTTACTCGCCTTTTACTCATCAAATAAAACAAACAAATAAAATAATTTGTTTACCAAAAGAGTTTGGTTGCAACGTGGTCTTCATAGAGAAATAGCTGCTGGGGAGTTTGATGCACCAATTATTCTTTCCTGCTAAAAAACCTGCAAGTGGTGAAAGGTTTGGGGGCCTTTATAAACCTTTGACAATGCTGATTCTCAGATTTTTGGTATGCTGACTAAGGATGTTCCGGAGGTTTTGTTTGGTGCCGGACTTAAAGAATAGCACCATCCCATTTCTTCCCGTGGGAGTCGTAAAAGGCGACTAAGGGACTTACTAGAGAATGAGCAGCAGCGTTCTCTATGCATTTTTTAAAACCATACTGCGATCGCCAACCCGCCTGCCAAGCGTGGCGATTATAGCAAATCCCCCCCTTTTTGGGGGAGGCCTATGTCCATCAGTGGACGTCTTTCGGCTGAAATGACGATGATGAATGATGACTAAGGATTGCTTTCAAACAGGCATCTATGTTTTGTGTGTAGATTCCCGTAACCATCTGTTAGCCCTCGTACCCACTGACGATTTTCTCGTGCACTGGTTTTTTAAGCAGTGCGGGCTTAGCCTTAGCGAGAGTTAAAAATCTAACAGTGTATCTTATTGTGGCCCTGGGATGTCTATTAGATTCTCAATGCAAATTAACGCCTAGAGTTGAAATCCTCGGCGCGATAAAAAATTGTCGCTATAGTAAATATATTGGATGTAAAGAAAGAAAGAAAAATTGTTTAGATATTCTGCACAGACAAAACGCTCATTTACAAAAAAAATACATTAATTGCATACAAACAAAGTAGTCAAAAGCCTTATAATCAAACAATAAAAGTTTGACAATCTTCTCCATAGCTTGATGTCAGCGCCAGGGATCAAAGACAATTTATATTGCGTAATTACTCTGTGTTGCGACACTGGCAAATGACAACAAACAAACAATCAAAACAAAAAGCTGATTGCAGAGTGGAAAAATAACTACTTTTGTAACAAACAAACAACTATAACACGGATATCAAAAATATTGTTCCCAACTACTTTTCAAAAACAACCTTTGCTAGGCTAGAATGGCACTCTTAATAAATCAAACGTGTTATCAATCTTGTCGGTTGCATATAACAAAAGCTCAGAAATAACTTCCATTAAGAATACATTAGCTCGCATGTACGTTATCAAGACATACGAGTATTGTATTAGATTACTTTCTGCATGCGAATTTAATTACTGTTCTGATTTTTTTCCCTTCCTCGTAATGTATAAAAAAGGTGCCGACCATTACGTATTCCTCTTTTTATTGCTACGTAAACCCACCCACCCATAAGCAACTTGACACTTCTTCATAGTCTTTATTTTCTACCTGTCTCTTTCTCTCTATAATTAATTAAGAGAGATAGCAATACGATTTCAGTTTTTAACATGTATCAACATTTATTTGAACAGGTAAAAACTGGCCAAGTGCGTGTCGGACCACGCACAATGAAGGATTCCGTAGTTGGGATAAATTTATCCTAACTACAAGCTTAACATTGTAGTTGCATACATTCCAATTGCAAAAGTAAGTTTTTACGCACAATATTGAGTGTTTAACCATGTTAATTTAAGATCACAGGCTTCTTATAGATTTTCCTGTAATCTATAAGTAAAGAACTATTTCTCTATTTTTTTCAACATTTTAAACAGAGTAGTTTCGGAGATAAGGGGGCCGGAATGGTAATTTTTCATCTATTTTCTTAAATAATTTCAAAATTATAAATTAAAAAAAAAAAAAGTAAAGAAGTAAATATAAAGTCGTTACTTTTTTTACTTTATATATAAAGTCCTCAAAACAAGCCCTTTCATTTTATGTGTCACACGGTAAAGTCAGCTAAACTTTTTTTTTTCTAATTTGCGTCCCAAAAGTCACCTCCTTATTCAAAATTAATTAATTTACGTAACACGTCCATGTTTGGGTCACAAAAATTCACATGTGTACCAAATTTCAACTTAATCGGTCCAGTAGATTCGGAGCAAATCAGGGTTCCTTTTTTCCTTTTGAGGTACGGAACCCTAAAAATCAATTCATGCACAGCATGACATGAATTTAATTACACATTGTATAAAAAAGCTGTAACTGGGTTGTGGAGGTCAGATAGGCAGTCGCTCCATGTAAATTATTATATTTAACCATTTTCTAAATACGAGTAGTACTTAAGATTTGCCATTGCCGTTGTTCAGAAGGGTCTTGTTCAGAGAAAAAATATTACAGTGTTCAAGAATACTTATAGGGTAAATCATTAATAATATAATAAAGTAATAAAATAGCCTTTAAAATCCATGACATGCAAAAACTACTTAATTTTAATTGTTATTATTACTACAATAAAATCTCAATAGGTATTAATTAACTATTATTCATATTTTATTCTCTAATTCATTATTATTCATAATTATAAATAGGTAAGTAAATGATGGGCTTTGTTTTTGTATATAAATATTTGTACGCCATACTATGGCGGGGTTTTCTGGAACCAATATTGTAATATCTATTGTACCATATCCTAACAAATAAACATTTTTGATTTGATTTGACTTTTTTTAAATACTGGTATTTGGTATGGAAGCCGACCCTAACATAGTTGGGAAAAAGGCTAGCATCTGGCTAGCCTTTTTCCCAACTATGTTAGGGTGATGGATGATGATGATGCTGATGATGATTGTACAAAAAAGTTCAAAAAAAAACTATAAAATCAACATGCGATGCTGCGGAATTACACGCGCGTGAAACGTGTACGTTTCGACATCAAAGCGTCTTATGAGCTGTCACTTTATTTACATATTATGCTTGCTCAATAGGAAACCTCAGCCAACATAACATAACATAATGTATACAGGGTGTAAAGGACAGCCCTCCGCAGACTGATGGGGTGAATTCAGTATATCGTACTACGATGACTGGTACATGAAATTATTTCAGGAACGTTATGGGAATCCAATGAACCTGATTTGTCGCGGCGGGGTAGACGGCCGCGCTCGCTGATTTCAGGCGTCGTTCGTTAGAGAATTTCAACATCCATTGCTGATTTTTTATTTTAGCTGTGTTATTTACATTAATGGAATATTGCGTACACGTTTCCTAAGAAAATTTTCAGTGGAATATGATTCAAAATAAGGAGCTGAATGCACCCTGTTAATTTGTGGAGGGCTGTCCCTTACACCCTGTATAATTATGTCTAATCGAACACGTGTATCTAGCACCCTTAAGGGTCGGGTAATCGCCGTTGACCTTGGCCATATAAATGCACGTCGTGCTCACGCCGCACCATCATTCGTTTTCATAGGGAATATTTATTTTTAGTAACAAATATATGAATATTTGAAAAAAATCACAGATACTAACATAGTCTAAAAAAAAATCATGAAAATATCTAAAGTAGTTTGAAAGTAATACCGTCTGATAAGCTTTGGGTAGACATAACTTCGTGAATTTATTTAATAAAGTATTTTACTACAATACTTAAATATTCACATTAAGAATTGATGTGTATGCGTTCTAGTTTAACATACATTTTTTGCATAACTTACTTGCATTTTATGAAGGCGTAATAACAGATTTAAAAGTCACTAAAATCATATATTTGCGTCTTAAATGAACGTGTCAGGTTTCCGTTTCAGCGTTTTCATAAATATCTCGGTACCTACACAAGAGAATAAAACCTAAGATCGTATGTAGAACTTTTTTTTTTTTTTTTTATGCAATTTTATTTATAGAGAGTTTAATCATAAACTGATTATGCCACCCTCATCGGTACAAACAATTATTCTTTATAATCTAAATCCTAATTTTGCTACCTTATATAAGACTCTTGCATCCTTTGACAATGGGGACGCAAGAATGTTATTACACCTTCCAACATCCAGTGACTTAGATAACAATGTGGCTCTTTCGGTCTCGTTCCGGACGCACTCCATCAGTATATGGTAAGTGTCTTCCACTATATTACACTCCGGACAATTTGGTAAAGCAATTTTACCCATGAGAAACGCAAAACTGTTCATAGGTATGTGTCCCGATAGAAGCCGAAGGGCCATTACAATTTCCGGCCGACTCATGTTTGCCTGGTCGAACCAGGAACAACGAGAAAGTGTTGGCTGGATCGTCCGATACCAGATTCCCTTGCTCAGTGACCTCTGATCGAAGTGTTCATGCCACATTTTAGTGCATTCTTCCTTAACAACACACAAAAAATCACTGTGCACGGGAAAGTGAGGACAAATCAACCCATCATCACACGCATCCTTCGCCAATCGATCCACTACTTCATTATCTTCCAAGCCAACATGGGCCGGTATCCATTGCAGTACAATATTCTTGTTCTTAGAAATAAGTTTACAAATAGATTTGATCACGCTGTAGGCAATCGGAGTACCCCGAAAACTCGAGGTACACCGAGTCAAATGTTGAAGAGCGCTTCTCGAATCACTCAAAATAACATAATTGCCGCTTTCAACTGAGTCAATGTAAGATAATGCTTCGTCTATTGCCACAAGTTCAGTACACATTATATTGCATTTTGAGTTTACCTTTAATTGCACTGCAATTTTAGTTTGTGGATCGAAAAACGCTGCTCCCGAACCTATTTTGTCTTTGGATCCATCTGTGTATATTCTGTAGAACCCCGAGTACGTGTTAATTAAAAATATAGTACATAGCTCACTGAGTTTTCCATTCTGATAGCATTTTTTTTCCGCAATTAAACCTAATTTAGGAAATATTACTTGAGATAGATCAATCCTGTGAACCCAAGTGTCCAATGAGAACATTTCAAGCTTTGGGCTCGTGTGGACAGGTAGCAAATCAAGAGATTCATGAATTCCGACTAACAACGGCACCTTTCTTCTCCAATGTGGTGGTTGACAATGTGTTTGTATTTCTTCTAACACAGCAATAATATTATTATCAGCGTATGATTTAAGTTTCAGCCAAAATTTACCTGCTAGATAGTATCTGCGAAATCTCAACGGTTGCAGGTTCAGTTCATTTTCCATAACGTGAATCGCTGTGGTTCTAATAAAGCCCCCGATAACCCTCATGCAAATGTTTTGGACCCTGTCTAATTTACTTAGGTGAGTTTCACAGCTACTATCATAAAAGAAAGAAGCGTAATCGATTCTACTCCGAATTGTTGAGATGTATAACCGTCTCAAATGTTTGGGATGTACTCCCCATCCAGATCCAGAAAGAACTTTAAAAACATTAACTAATTTCAACACCTTTTCTCGAGTTTCCTTAATATGCTTAGCCCACCTAAGTGATCGGTCAAGCCATACCCCCAAATATTTTACATTGTGTACCACCGTCAGCGATACCTCATTAATTTTTAAAGTAACTGTATTTCTTGCCACCTCGTTCTTAAAAATACAGACACTGCTTTTCAGAGGGGATATCTCAAGACCCAAATCCAAAAGAAGTTTAGTCATCTTATTTAAAGCGGGTTGTAAACGTTGTTGGGCCGATGAGACATCACTGCAAGTGGTATACAACACAAAATCGTCCGCATACTGCGACAGAAACACGTCCCCACAGCTGCGATGACATATATCCATGGTTGCTATATTAAAAAGTAAGGGTGACAATGGATCGCCTTGTGCCAATCCCCGACCGGTCGTACGACTGATGATGTGGTTACCTACCGTAATTTTAAGATTTCTCAGCTTGAGAAAGTTCCAGATGTAACCACAAATTCTCGATCCTACACCAATTCGTTGCATGATTTTCAATAGACTTTTGACGTCTACGTAGTTATATGCGTTGTTAATATCTATGAAAACCGCCACCGTAACTTGTTTTTTAGAAAAGCCAATTTGAATACGAGATACTAAAACGGATAAATTATCTACAGTTGAGCGACATTTTCTAAAACCTGTAGTGTTATTTGACAAAAACATATGCTTTTCGATGAACCACTCTAATCTGTTCATTAAAATGTTATGAAAAACTTTACACACGCATGACATCATTGAAATAGGACGAAGAGATGATACATTTAGGGAGTCTCGTCCCGGTTTAGGAATCGGCACAATTACAATATCGCGCCATTGTTTAGGAACAATACCCGAAATTAAAATCTTATTAAATAATTGAATTAATACCTTTTTACCATTTTGTGGTAACCTCTTGATCATGGAATAAGAAATATTATCACCTCCCGGTGCAGTATCTTTAGATCGGAGACATTTATGAAATTCTGTGGGAGTAACAACAACATCAAGTTCGGAATCGTTCATGTCAAAAGCTAGGTCGCACGGGGGTGCAAAGTCCGGCGTTAAACTAAGAAGCAGATCAGTAGCTTTGTGTTTATCTACGTAATGTGTTGAATATTTGTGTCCCTTCAGCCACTTCATTTTCCTCCATACGGTAGATTGCGATGTAGAATAATCCAATAATGAACAAAAGTCGCAAAACCCTTTACTTTTAGCTATGCGAATCATTTTCTGGGATTCGCAAATCTTATTTTGCAATGTATCGTAATTTTGAGGGTTTGGATTACGCCTGAATTTAGCTAACGCTAATCGACGCTCAGCCACACATTTAGACAACTTCGGTTTCCAATAAGGTTTAGGTACAAATTTACTATCTGGATTTAGGTTTATCTTGACTGAAGGGATGCAAACATCGGCAGCCAAGTTTAAACAATCAATGAATCTGTTATAATCGCCCTGTAATTCCTCCGATAGTGTAAATTCTAAAAACAGGGTGTTGAGTAGCTTACTGTATGAAGTCCAATCAGCATTTTTAAAATACTTACGGACTATTGGTGAAGTACTAGGCTGAATATTTGAAGTGATTTTAATAGCCCTATGATCACTGCCTAATGTCTCGTTTAAGACGGACCAGTCGAATCTCAAGGCTATATCAGATGATATTAAAGAAATGTCGGGTGCGGACTTTTGACATTCCAAGTTAACCATTTTTATTCGCGTTGGGCTACCATTATTTAAGGAAATAAAATTATTGTCCATTAATGCTTCAAAAATTTGAACGCTCCTGCTATCCGTTTTATGTGACCAATTAGAATGGTGTCCATTAAAATCTCCGAGAATTATCTTATTTTTAGCAAAAATAGAAAGTAGAGTATCCCAATCTTTTTGAGATGTTCTGATCGACGGGGGACAATAAACAGACAAAATATTTTTAATGACGCCGCAGTTGAATATTTTTACGCAAAGTAATTCTATACCTTGGTTACTGAGTTGGACTTCATACATTTGAGATTTTACTGATTTGTGGGTAAGGATTGCAACCCCGCCGTAACCATCAAACCTGTCTTTACGGTAGATTGTGTAGTTGCTCAGCTTCATGTAACTTTCTGTATCCAGCCATGTCTCACTTATCGCTGCGATGTGTATATGTTCTTGATTCAACAGCTGTTCCAACAAAATCAGTTTAGGTTGTACGCTTCGAGCATTCCATTGTAGAATGTTTAGTTTGATACTAGTTTTGTTGTTATCCATTAAATAAATCAAACAATTTTTTCATCATACTCCAATCCGACACGTTATCAACAACCACTAAAATCAACCATTCTATAAAACACTGAACCGCCATTTTAATTCTTTCCGCTACAGTACGTCTCTTCAAAAATACGATCTCCTTTAGTCTAGACAAAAGCTCATCAAAATGCACCTCTCGCTTTTGAGACACCTCAGGGTCGTCGCGATTGCTTGATTCCTTCAAATTCTCCATTTCCTCCTCCGTTGGTAACCAGTGGGTCCAATCATCTTCTTTAGCAACCCGTGTCTTTTCGTGAGTTTTAGCACTTTTTTGTACTCTTGTAGTGGAGGAAATAAATTATCTATGTTTGTGGCGCTGATTGGTTCCGTATTTTCTCTGTATGGAGAAGGTACTACATATAACAATAAGGCTTTCCTATAAGTACAATTATACTCTGCCATGAGCTCTTTGAGTCTTTTTTCTTTTAAATATGCAGGGCAAATTTTAGACAACGCCATATGTTCTCCGCCGCAGTTTAAACATTGGCACCTTTGTATGTCGCAGTTTGGGTGATTACTACCACATTTCGGGCACAATATTTTCTTAGATGGGCACACTCTTGCTTTATGCCTGAACTTCCAACAACGTGAGCATTGCGACACGGGGAATACAAATGGCTCCACCTTAATCCTCAAACCATCTGCGTAAACATATGCTGGTAACAAATCTCCTTTGAAACACAACCGAACTGCTTCACTCGTAATCCATAACTCTTCTGGCGACTCATTCATATTACGCCTCTTTAGTCGCTGCAATGAAACTAGCTCAAAGATCTCTGGGCAAGTTATACAACTTTTAAGGTCATCTTCAGCTAGGTCGAGATCCACATCTTTGATGACACCGTATGAATAGGTTTTGATATCTGGTCTACTAAATCTCCAGTCCATATCTTTAAGATCTTTACAAGTTTCTAGCTTAATTGCGCTCATTTCGTTTGAACAATCAATACGAACCCTGTAATTATTTATGTATTTTACCTTCGTTATATCTTTCATACCTTTATCTTTAAATAATCTTGCAAGGGCAAATTGCCTTGGTAGCTCTTCTTTAGAGGAAATGTAAACCTCCACCCTGCTTTCTTTGGCTTTCTTCTCCTTACTTTGTACTAATGTCCATTCTGTCTCGTCCTCTTCTCTGTCTCGTTTTATCGGTCTCATCGAATCTTCATTTTTTGTCACATCCATATTCCATTGCTCCGCCACGTCTTGTTCCACATTATAATTGTTGCTGCTAGTACTCAAAACACTCCTCGAATCAACATTTTCATTAAAAAGTTCATTATCATCCTCCATTGTAAACAATTATTCTAATAGACATATTCTATTAGATAACAATGCACTAGTTCGCTTCAAGGTCAGCGACGACAACCGAGAACAACAAGCTCATTAACTAATAAGGTGCGAATATCGTTTACTACACGCGCCCGTTCGAAACGAATGCCGCTGCGAAACTCATCGTATGTAGAACTTGTGCTACACAGTTGAGTCCTCTCTTATTCATGATTTAATAGCCTACGCGAGCTTCTGCCCGCGGCTTCACGAGTGTCCATTGAGTTACTTGCCTGTTCTTCTCCCTAAGTACCTACCTACTACGCTTTGGAATGGGCAACTAGTTTCATATTTCTGACTGACCGACTTCATGACAATTCAAAAGTGCCTGTAAATTGTTTAATTGAAATAAATGCTTTGAGTTTGAGTTTGAGCTTTGAGTTACCCGTACGGTGGTCGGAAATTATCCCATGGGAATGTATTATCGGCATAAAATGTATCATATGACAATTTATACCTAATGAATAAAAAATATATATATATTGTAGCAACGTATGTTGTTGATTTCGGTTTGCTTAGTATATAGTTTTTTTTTTCTTTTTTTTCTAGTCATACTTTATTAAATTTGTAAGTAAAATAAATAATACATTAAAAAAATGCGCTACAAAAAAAATATTGTACTTATTTCATTCAAACAAATATTGACATTCGACTTAACATATTACCTGTACCTGGTGCACGCGATACACCGCTATAGGTAAGTATTTATGTAGCGTTGCCAAACGGGAGCGTTGCCAGACGGGCGCAACCCAAGCTGTCACTTCTGTCACATATCTATCCTCAAGTCATGAGGCCGTAGACAAAAAGAATACTGTATGAGGCCCTAGTATTGTGTGTGTGTCAAACGCATGGTAGTTGTGTGTAATGTTTTTTATATAAATTTAATTTATTTATAAAGCGTATTATATAAAAATATTAGCTTTCTGCACTCGTCTTTCATATAAAATTTAACTGTGCCAAATATCATACTCCTCCGTACGCGTAATTTTCGTAGAAAGGGGTACTTACAAAGCTTCATGTATTGATATAAATGATAAATAAATACATATTAAGTACTGTATGAAGGCCGGTTCAGATACTCATACATAATTTAATCAGCATGCTTATCAAAGAGATTGAATTCTTTTTTACTAGCTGCGCCCCGCGTTTTCACCCGCGTAAGTCTCGATCCCGTGGGAATATAGGGATAAAAAGTAGCCTATATGTTAATACAGGGTGTCAGCTACCTCGATACAAAATTTTATCAAAATTGGTTCAGCCGTTTTTATGTGAAAGAGTAACAAACATTCATCCATCCATAATTACAAACTTTCGCGTTTACTCGTATAATATTACTAGGATTCGTGCTTTTGTGTAGCTCGGGGCATCCAATTAGTTACCACAGAGAAAATGTAAAAAAGTAATTATGTTTTGCTATTTGAGGACCACTAGACTGGTCAGTGAGTAACTAAACCAGCACCCTAATTGCGGAACACAGTTTGAATCACAACCGGAATGATTTTGAAGTATGTTGCTAATCCATTGCTTCATAATGTTAGAAAAATTTGTCTGCTCAACAACGTAAATAACGCAATAAATGTTGTTGGACTGACAAATTGAAACCGATTCCTACTGATAGTGCGTTACGCAGTTAGCCCACAGCTTCCAAGAGAAAGCTCATATTTTTATGTTAATTTGCATGAATATTCTGAAATAGTCACACATACAAGCAAAATGATACTTTAGTAAGTATATGATTTATTGGATTTTTTTCTTTCCATGTTGAAGACAGTTACGTAATTGTAATATTTTCTCTCAATACATTTTTAATTCAAAAATCATGTCTCTTTTAAGGATAAAAAAAAAAACTTTTATGTCTAAAATAAATATTCACAGCAAGAAAATATAGTTTAATATCCACCCACCAGATATTTTATCTCTAGATCAATTATTACTTTATTTAAAAACGAAATAAGAGTTGAGACTTACCTACGCTATTTAGTTTCGCGTTCGAACACGATCAAAGAGCGCACGCGATATTCAACTTTATTACTGATGTGTTAGGGTTTAGCACATAACGGAGTGGCGGGGAGCAAAGGGCGGGGCATGCGTTCGAAATTTGATTTAGACTGCCTGCTCTTAAAAGCCAGTGGGTAATGTCCAGCAAAGGTCTTCTTTCATTTTTTTTTATATCTGTCCTAACATGTTATTATCAAAGTCGAGCTTCTGCCTCCTGCACGGTCTTCCGTAACTCCACATTACTACTTAATTTCATGTATCAAAAAAATCCTCTCACTCGACTAAAATGCAATACTTTCCTGCTTAAGAAAATTCAGTAGTAATTGCCACGCTGGAATATTAGCTCAGTAATCTACTTAATTAAATACGACTGCAGTAATGCATTTACGTAATTGCCATTACCAGGATTTGCGACGATATTGCGCGGTGGAGTCACGATATACGCGCGTACGAGGTCGTTTGGAGTGCTGTTTATTTTCAAAGTGTTGAACATTATTGTCAATTTTGCAATAATAATTGAGAGATTTATTAATATCAGTCAAGGATTAATTGTTTGCCACTAAAACTGTTCGGTGCTTTTACTGAAAAAAATGCAGACTATCTAAGATACATTTGCTCTTCATCATCATCATCATTTCAGCCGAAAGACGTCCACTGCTGGACATAGACCGCCCCCAAATAGGGGGGGGATTTGTCAGAATTACCACGCTTGACAGGCGGGTTGGCGATCGCAGTATGGTTTTAAAAATGCATAGAGAACGCTGCTGCCCATTCTCTAGTAAGTCCCTTAGTCGTCTTATGCGACACCCACGGGAAGAAATGGGATGGAGCTATTCTTTACGTCCGGCACCAAACGGAACAAAATTTGCTCTTAGTTGGCATACAAATGTTTGGAATCATTATTTATCTATTTACTATAACAAGATAGCCATATTTGCCAGAACAAATTAATTTTATTTATGTCGACAATTGTATATGTACAGAATAATCACCGGTCTTTGTTACATCATACACGCTTTATTTGATTTTACTTCTTCACTTTTGTATATCAAATAATAATTTAAGTTCATGGTAACAAGGAACTTGTTAGCATTATATCATTCTTAAACTGGCCAACATTTTAGCTAAATTAAATAACTACTCGTAATGTAGAAAATTAAGTTATCGGCGTAAATAAAAAGCAGTACTTTGAATTTAAATAACGGTCAATTATATTGGACGTTTCACAGGGAAGGAATTATGTCTGATTCCTATCACAGCAAATACAGAAAAAAAAAATCAGAGAGCAGTTGGCGGTTTTACATTTAAAAATTGAGTGACAGTACTGACAGTGTTGCCATTATCAGAAAGTAAGAATCGATTCATTTTTGTACAGTCAAATAGAGTAAATACCAACACGTAATTAAACTAATTCATTACTTAGTAGACGGAACTACGGCATAGCCTCGTATAGAGTCAAGATGCGTGATCACATTAAACAAGATTTTTGTTAAAGGAAACACTTTTTTTTTTGAGTGTGGAAAAATCTATTGTAATTTTTTCAAAATGTATAATTAATCAATCGATCTGTCTAGCCTTTTCGCAATGTTGGACTCATGTTGTCTAGCCAGATGCAGCTGAACACCACTATTTTACATGGAGCGTCTGCCTATCTGACCTCCACAACTTAGTAACTGGGTAATACAATACCCCTTGGTAAGATTGGTTGTCAGACTTTCAGGCTTCTCAAAGATCGACGACGACGAATGACAGCCGGGACCAACGTCTTGACGTGTTTTCCGAGGCACGGAGGAGTCAAAATGTATAATGTCTACAGCAAATCTTGATTGACCACCGACTTAGGTATACAAACAAAGAAAAAACTGATGTGACTGGCTTGCTTTATAATTTTATTAAATGAGCAGAAACGGTTTTAGGCCTTGACTTGCGCAAACGGTAATCAATGTCAAATGTTAGCGGTAATCAATGGGTCTGGCTGATTGTGTACGAGTATGTGAGTTTAAATGTTTGTAAACGCACCCATATTACAGGAGAAATTCCTAGTGTAGGGCAACTTTAAAAAAAAAGAAAAAAAAAGGGGAAGAATCCTGATTAGCACGAACTTGCAACGTAAATTTGATCGATTTTTAATCGAAAATACATCCTATATTTGGTTTATATTTTCGCGAAAACGACTATGAGGATCATCCATAGATATGGATAGGTACCTACAATGGATAGGTATGGAGGGTAATTTTTTTTTTTTTTTTTTGGTGGGAAATTATCAAATAACTTCTAACTCGCTCTGGGCACTTCTAAGTCTGACACGCCCTCCCGCTAGGCACGGCGTGTCAGACTTTTACTGACTAAAACCCACCTGTATTCCTTCATTTGGAATATGGGTACATGAGGTGATCATACAACAAAATTTCTTTAACCCATATCCTACCTGAACAGGTATGCAAATATCTATTATAATAGAAATATTTCTAGTCTCTGGGATTAATAAAACGAACTATGTACGTATATGTATGTGTATACAGCGTGTCGTTTATTGTGCCGTGCCGTTCATCAATTTAATACACCTATACCATATAAAGGAATGGATGCGGAAGGCGGAGGACAGGGTGTTGTGGCGCAGCCTGGGAGAGGCCTTTGTCCAGCAGTGGACTGCGATAGGCTGAATTGATACCATAGAAAATGACCTATATGGTTTCACGTTTTCTTTTTATGAAGATATTTTAATTTCATTAAACATTATTATTTATTGATTTATTAACAATTTTCTAAAAGAGCATTTTGGAGCAACCTGTACTTAAAGAACTGTAGCGCAGAAGTCATTTGCCGGGGATCGGATCATAACATCGAATCAATTAAAGTAAAACGAATATCGTGCAAAGAGTAGGCGATTTGAAGGAAAGAGAGAGCTTTATTATTTCGTTTGTTTGAAAAATTGTAATTTTTCAATGTACGAATTATTTTATCTTATTATATTTTTTATGATTACTGGCCACTAGCCCTACCCGTGTGTTAAATTTATTTTGCCATTGTAGTGGCACGTTGTAAAAAGGAGTGTTTTCAGTTTTAACATCATTCGTATTTCCATTACATTTAATCTGCACGTTCGTGCCCACTGTGAGTAACCCCCGAAGGGTTCAACGCTCATTCGAGCTCCCAATCACTACTTTGGGATAGCATAATAATCAGCCCACCTATAATGTTCCCACTGCTGGGACACAGGCCTCCTATCTGTGAGAGAGAGTGGGCCTCAATCCACCACGCGGGCCCAGTGCAGGTTGGTAGATGTCACATGTCTTCGAATTTTTGGTTCTAGGACTTGTCGGTTTCCTCGTGAGTTTTTCCTTCACCGCTTTGAGAGCAGTGGTGATGAAATTATTTACACAATGTAAAGCACCTGTCAGGGTTCAAACCTACGACCTACAACTCGTAAGTTGCGGCCGTTACCATGATTAAGCCTCCACTATTCTACTTTGGGACAGGATTAGGATCAAGCTTCGAATGCCTAGAACATTTCGTACTTTTTATTTTCGGCCCAAGTTCTGTACCTTAAGGATATAAACAGTCACCTTTAAACCTACCCAAAAGTTGTTAGAGACAAAGAATTTCTGAAAAAAATCTAAACACATATTTCAAGATACAATACAGAAAAACTTTCGAAACACCTTTGTTAAGTTCCAAAGAAAAACTTTTTCCAGGCAAAAACTTAGTTTGACATTGAGAAATTAATGTAGGAAAATGATTGCCTTGGCATTTGATTTCCTAATTTATATATTTCTTGGCTGCTGAATTCTTACTGAATTATATACCTAATTTCATTTACCAGAACTTAAGTATTGTTTGTGTTGGCGGAACGCGTGAGGGTGAGGCAGGGTTCACGCCCTCACGCCCTTAGTCGCCGAGGGAGACGCCCCGGGCGTCGGGAATCGCAGGCCAATTCCCGGCCACCGTAGGCACGGGCTTGCGTACGGTGAGCGATGGGTAGCTCGCCGTCCGATAAGTACCAGGCCCGGGTCGACGGCGCGTTGTGTTCCACGCGCGCCTCAAAGAGATGTCAGCACCAATTGACGGGGTCCGAAAGGAATGCCTGCAGGGTTACGAGTCTGTCCGAAAGGGATATTGGCCGTGGCACACAGGCATTTGAAGGAACATGGTGGGTTTTAGTCAGTAAAAGTCTGACACGCCCTCCGGCTCCACCCAGAGCGGAAGAAGTTATTTGATAATTTCCGACCACAAAAAAAAAAAAAAAAGTATTGTTTGTGTTAATCAAGGAGATGGTTCAGCCATTGCGTAATTAACCTACCTAACAAACAAATGCCAATACTTTTACATTAAAATTGTGTAATATCCATCATCATTCTCCTGCTCATATCCCAACTTTTTTGTGATCAGCAAAGCATGTCTGCTGCCATATTTCTCTATTACTCATCATTTCGGTATTCACCCCCTTTCTAGCCATATTATCTTTAACACAATCCATCCATCGTTTCTTTGGTCTTTCTCTACTCTGCCTACTTATAGCATAAAACGTTTATCCTCTTCATTGTCAGCCATTTTTGGCGGGAAACGTCTATCTGTCACATCTGACGTTTCGCGTCAGGTCGCTTTGACAGATGTGTCGTAAACGATGAAACGACCTGAATCAGGTCAATGGACAATGGAGAGGATTGAGGATGATATTCTCACAGCATGTATGTCTATTTTTAATTTAGTTTATTCTATCACTTATTTAAATTATATTATTTTTCTTTATGTATGATGTACTGGTACAGCGCCCTATTAATTGTTTGCTGCACCGTACGACGTCGTTACGTCAGCGCCGGCTGTCGCTGAAGCGCTGGGGCTCTGTCTTGCATAGGGTCGCAGTATAATGCTGAGCGAAAGCCGTTTTGCGTGGATGTGACGCATGTTTCCCCCAACCTTTTCTTATTTTTGTGTTTATGTTCTTTTTTGCGTCATGTTTACCGCAAATAAACGTATTTTCTTTCTTTATTTCTTTCATATCATGCTCAAATTTTTCCTCACTACATCTTCACGATTCTTCCGCATCACATGCCATGACAACTGATTTCCAACTTTCAGACTTCCTGTAACATACTCATTTCTTATTCTATCCATTTGCGTAATACTAATGGTATCCTCATCTCAGCTGCATGCAATTTGCCTTTCATTCATCCTGTTTGTGGCCCAACATTCTGATCCTGGGTACAAAGCTGCAAATGTAACCATCGTTTTGTAAATCTTCGCCTTAAGTTTAAGGCTCAAGCTAATTCCCGTAATTGAAAACGTTAAAAATTTTTTCGCAGTCTCATCTCAGCAAAAATCGATGTCTAAAACTTGACAAAAACGTATGACAATAAGAAAAAATTAAAGAAAAAAAGTTTTTTTGTCACAGAAACACGTGCATACAAAAAGATAATTAACTCGAGTAATACATTAACAGAAAAATAAAACAAAACAAATAGATCTGCTTAACATTCACGAGCACAAAACAGAAATAGTCGGCAGCTGCACGTCATGACTGTGACAAGATGGCTTCCACTCGGCATGATGCTGTGCTATGGGGGACCCACAACACAGCGCTGATTTTCAGTGGTGGGGTGGTGAGGTTCGTTTTTACTAACAAAATGGGTAGTGCTGAATGAAAAGTAAATAAATTTAATCTAAGTTAAATTTGATTTAGTTAGAATACGAACGTCAGATGAAGATATTTTTAACATAAAGTACTTATTTGGTAAGGTTTAAAACCATTTATAACATTCAGTAAGTAATACTAACTTTCTTCAAATTTCTTGAAAACAATTCTACCTATAAGATCTTCGACATAAATAGTCCAGAGAGATTAGCCAGATAAAGCCAAGATTAGGAATAAAAGCTTTTTAAGTAAAATTATGAAGTATTTTCTGTGAAAGATGTCTGAAGTCTTGTTTACAGGTACTAAGTGGTTAATTGAATTTTGGTTTTTACCTGATTTCGAAGAAAGTTTATTGATGATAAAGTGTGAAGTTTAATAGTGTTTTGTTTTTCTTGCGGGTGTTTTATCGCAAAATTTGGCTTGGCTTGGTATGGGCGTGTGATGAGGAGGGAGGAAACGTATGTGACTGTGTGTTGATCAGTAGAAATTTGTAAATGGCCTTCAATTTAATATTGTATAAGAACATTGTATAAGTTAGCTGGTTTCCAAATAGAACAAAATAAAATGAATATAAGAGGGTCGAATATAATAAATTATTGTTGATGGATGAAGAAGAGGAAGGCCAAAGAAACAATGGATGGATTGTGTGAGGAATGATATTAAAGAGAGGTTGTGAATATAATAGAATCGGCATCAACATCGCCACATACGAACTACGCGTCACACTGACATCAGGCAAAATCCTGCATCGCGCAAGCAGAGTTTACCGCGCGCAAGCAGAGTTTAATCATTGGGCAGTTGCCGACCAGACACATCACCTGTCTGGTCGGAGGATCCTCCCTTTTCCTCCTTCCTCAGCCCTCTAAAGATATAAAAGTTGAAATTTTACATAGGGTGACACAATGAGCGGTCTCATCGCTAAGTGATCTTTTACAGACAACCTCTGGATGGATTAAAGAGAGAAGGAGAGACAATACTGCAGGTAGTCAGTGGTGTACCATTTACATATACAATAAATACATACATACATAAAGCATACACTTATCTATATAAATATAGAATAATAAACATGAAACAAGAGCAAGGCACTGTATTCGGTAATGATGATGTTTAAGAAGAGAGAAAGTGTTTTTTTAACAGAGTTTTAAAAGTAGACAAAGATTGAGCACTTATCGAGCCTTAACGACACGGGCAAATCATTCCATAACCGTACTGATTGAACTGTAAAAGACGTCATAAAAGCTAGAAAAATGCATATCTAGTCTCAAGTTTTCCGATGACCTAAGATATCTATGAACCACCATGTATCTATCTGTGAATGATAGCATGATGGTTGACAAAGGAAATGGAAAAAGAAAACGTGTTGCGCCGACTACAAGTAACATGGGACTTGGGGCAGGAAGATGATGAGTGGTGTCGCAGAAGGAGGCTGCGGAAAGGGAGCGGGAGATCTCGTCTGCTCACCCGGCCCGCAGCAGGCGCACTGGGCGACGGCAGAGGGCAGATAATGCCCTCTTCCAGCCCCCCAAAATGGGTACAGGGACGGCGGACTTGGGGACGTCCGCCGCTCCCTATCACCCCTTTCAGACGTCGCAGGGGGTCAAACATCTCACCCTCCCTCCAGATTTGAGGTGGCCCGCAGATGCGGGCCGGCACTAGCCGAGGATTGCGGAAGTAATAATAGATCCCAAGATCCCCGGTGCAAGTGTGGGAAGGGAACACTGGGATGGTTTTTAGTCAGTAAGAGTCTGACAGACCCCTACTTCGCCCGCCGCAGGGCAGAGGACATCCATGAGGATTATCCACCCCGTGAACAAAAAAATAAAAAGGAAGATGATGAGACTATAGCAAAATGAACCTGATGTGATGCACGTGGTAGAGAATAATTATGGCAAAGTTATTCCGGGTTTAGTCACCTACATATTGATTTTTTTCATTCTTAGTTTCAGTTTGCGTCAAAAGTCCAAAAACAACAATTTAGCTGGCAGAGGAGGGGGGGCACACTTAGCATAATCAGCCTATAATGTTCTCACTGCTGGGACACAGGCCTCCTCTCTTCGAGAGGGACTGGGCTGTAATCTACCACGCGGGCCCAGTGCGGGTTGGTAGATGTCACATGTCTTTGAATTGTTGGTTCTAGGACATGCCGGTTTCCTCACGATGTTTTCCTTTACCGTTTTGAGAGCAGTGGTGATGAAATTATTTACACAAAGTAAAGCGCCTGCCTGGGTTCGAACCCACGACCTATGAGTCGGAAGTCGGGGCCGTTACCACTGGGCCACCACTGCTCTTCAGGGGGCACACTTGACTCTTACAAAAAGTAGCACTTCAAAAGTTTTTATTATTACGCAAACGGACACCTTACATGCAAGGGAAAAACCCCAATAAAAATGTTTAAATTTTATTTTACCAATTTGTCGGCGTGCTAAATTACAGCTTTCTAGTACTATGAGTTTCTGAGCTAAGCTGGGTACAGACAAACATACAGACGGACATGGCGGAACTATAAGGGTTCCTTGTTGACTATAGACCCCTAAAAAACACCTTAAAACTATAACCACCACCACTTCGTCCCACTAGTGGAACAACTGGGTGGGGAAGTGGTAAGTTTAAACTGAAAAAGAGTGAAAATAATCCCTTGATATCTATTAATTAACTGTTCCGTGTGGTGCCGGTGTTCCATGTGGTGCTGGACGTAAAGAATAGTACCATCCTATTTCTTCCCGTGGGTGTCATAAAAGGCGACTAAGGGACTAACTAGAGAATGGGCAGAAGCGTGTTCTATGCATTTTTAACATCATACTGCGCTTGCCAACCCGCCCGCCAAGCGTGGCGATTATGGCAACCCCGCCAAATGTTGGGGGAGGCCTATGTCTAGCAGTGGACGTCTTTCGACTGAAATGAATGATCTATCAATTTGAACGTATAATTTCCCTCAACGTGACAAATTCAATATACAGAAAGGTCTTATAAGGCTTCAAAATTAAACAATAAACACGGACATAGGTAGGTACTGTAATCTACCTTATCAATGTGGTCAGACGTCACACGTAGGCGTCTAGGTTCCATTGATATTATCCCTATTTATTACCCAGAAGCCAGTAGCCTGGGTAATGAATAATCATTCTTTGTGGAAACAAGGCCTGCGGGTAGGGTTGCCAGCCAGACCCGTGTCTGGCTTTTAACAATCGCGTACGGCCAAACAATTATATACAAGTCCGGCCTGCCCGGCTTTTGTTAGGCTTTTGGTCAACCCCGCCCCACCAAAAGATGCCGAATGAAAGAACAAATTACTTTAGTAAGAAGTAAATGACTGCCAGTAATAAATACACAAATATATATTTTTTTTCTTTTTCTTTTTAACCAGCGTGTCAGGCTTTCAGGGAAAAATGTCTGGCTGAATATCAATCTGTGTCAGGGTTTTCTATTTTTGGGCCTGGTAACCCTACCTGCGGGGTCTGCTGGCAACAACGTAAATAGCGCAATGAATGTTGTCAATTTGACAACATTCATTGCGCTATTTACGTTGTTGCCAGCAGTAGGTACAGTAAATTCATTTGTTTGTGGAATACCAGAGGATACAATTTAAAAACAATAGGCAGTCTTGGGGAGTGCCGACAGAACTTAAAACTTTAGAATAACAGAGGGCCTAGGACAAAGTAACATTCGATTAGCGATGACGCTAGTAAAAAAGCCAAAAAAATCAAATAAATAAATATTGTGTTTTCTAGTTTATATTTTAGTAGATAATCACTATTTAAACCCTTAATTTTGATACCCCACTCGATAGGATTGGGTTTTTTTTTTTTGAAAACACACATATTGGCGCCAAAAATCCGCAATTTTGATTTTTAATCATGTACACAGTGATAGTCACGCAATGAGAACGAATCTAACGACATATCATTTTTATCAATATCGGTTAAGCCGTTTAGTAGTTACGAGGGATCATAGGGACGGACATACATACATACAGGTCAAACACATAACCCTCCTTTTTTGGCTTCGCCGGAGTCGGGTAAAACAATATGGTGGCATTAGTTCCAAATGTAGCCACACGCCAAAAGATCCTTCCACAGTTTTAGTAAAGTTCTAATTACATTTCGGTTTATCGAAACAATGGAAAAAACCCTCTTCAATAAATTAATTCTTCTTTTTTCTACTAATAAATTCGTTGCCAAAACAAAAAACAAAAAAAACGAGTACATCCCATTGTCACACGTCAGAACCTATCTGCTCATCACAAAGGAATTAATTTAACAAAAGCAAGAGCACTAATTGGAATATAAAAATGATTTGCACAAATAAATTACAAACATTGCGACGAATAATGTACGGTATGCAACGATAACGGCATACGGTATGTAATGCAAGTAAGTGGTAACAAAACCAGTATAATCTAACCCTTTATTCTATTGAAACCCCGTACTAAGATAGGCGAGCTCAAGGTCCAATCGGTGTTAGGTCATAAGGTCCAATCAAAAGTGGGGATGATTTTTTCTTTCTCGTCTATCCCATGGTGTATCGTTGGATAGGCCGTTCAAAAAATATTGTGAGTCTGTAAAACCATTTCTCGATTCAGGGATCCGTTTGCGTAACTAATAATATATTAAATTAAGCTTTGTCAAGTGAGTCAAGTCCCACCCCTCTGCCAGCTAAATGGTTGTTTATGGATATTATTATGTGAAAAAAATCTTGGCAGTAGTCGAAATTAAAAGGAAAACTATCACAGCTAAGGAGGCTTTACAAGTTAACTAGTAATAGTCGACCGAGTTACGTTTGCAGTTGGAGAATTGACCGTGACGTATAATTATAATCGATGTATGAGAAAGCATGTTTTTCAGGATAAATTCATCCCAACCAGGAAACCCTTCATTATGCGTGGTCCAACATGCACTAGGCCAGTTTTTTTATTTTGATTGCCATTGTTTTATATTTTGGGCATGATAAACATCTAAAACTAAAACAGGTGGACAAGGTATATTTTTGAAGAAATAAATAAAAAAAATACGTTTATTTGGCACAATCGGCATTTATTTTGAAAACCTTGGTTTGCCCTTCGTCTAGCTAGGAAGTCCCGTAGTTTTAGGATCGTTGACATTTTAATCCCCGAGGGATTAGAATGTCAACGGTCAAACAAACACCTCTAATTTACCTACATTTTTCAAGTTTTTGACATTGCTTGCCGCTGAGATAAGATAGCGTCTGATTCTCAACGTTTTTAACTACAAGAACTGGCTTTCTGATTGTCATGTCAATCTCCTACCGACTAAAAAGATTTGTTCTGATCTACGAGGCTACGCGGGTATCTCTTCCGAAATTAATTTTTGTTCAAGCGCATTTTACTCCTACAAAACAGCACATCCTTGCAAGTTCACAAAGACAAATGATGCAATTAATAATGAAATGAAATGGGAGCGATACGTTCGCAATCCTCACAAACATGTTAGGACCTGTCACTCTCACAAAGGCGTATGAATCTAGGCTGAATTCAACATTCATCAGATACTACGTACGTATTTGGTCCAACACTAACTACGTTTGCATCGCCCGTCCTGACATCGCTTGATATATGTCACGTACTCACGTCTCACTGAATTCAAAGGTAATTTTAGGGCACCCACAACTTGACTTGACAGAATCTAGCTCAAAGAATAGAAACATATCCGACAACATTACGCCTGTATTTTCCAAAGGGTTAGGCAGAGGTTATCTACATAGTACACCCACATTTTGCCAATTATGTTTAAGTCCAACGTAACACGGGCAAACCTATTGCCATCAACCGGGCATTAATCCAGACTCCAAGCTGCTACTGAAACATTTCAGATGGAAAACAAAATAGCACGTTTTAAATGAAATTTTTTCATGATTTTTTTTCTCTAATTTCACCAATGAAAACTGAACGCGATCAGCACATAAACTGCGTTTAAGAGCTGTCAGTGTCATTATTTTCTTTGTTAGATTGACACTAACAGCTCTTGAACTCGGTTTTTAGGTGCTGATCGCGTTCAGTTTGATTGGTGAAATTCGCACTTAGAAGACTACTTCTGAACCACAATTAATTTTAAGAAGAAGATTATCATTTTGCGGAAGAAAGTCTCGTAATTAATTGTTTTAATTGAATTTCGTCGAGCGATGAAATATGTACTTATAATTTTAAATGATCAAAAGCGAAAGATGACTTGGCTAAAACTCCGCCATTAAAATGATGGGTGTGTTAAAGGGCCTTAGGAGTATTTAAGCATAAGAGTCGTGTTGCAAACATGTTCTTTTCGACTGCCTTGTTGGTCTAGTAGTCGCAAGCGCTACTGCTAAAGGTCCTGAGTTCAATTTCCAGGGCGGGCAAAGTGTTGTTTGGAATTTCCTTATGGAATTGCTTGATGAAATGGTGGATGGCAATAGGCTGGCCCATATTACATGGGACTTTAAACGTAACTGGCGAAATATGGGTGTACTCTAAGGTACACCTCTACCAAACTCTTCGAGGATTATAGGCGTGAAGTTATGTTATGTTCTGTTTTTTATAAATATTTTTTTAAAATAAAAAACATTAGATTGCAAAAGTAGACCACTGACATTGAAATACTAGCTATAATAAAGTACTAGCTGTTGCCCGCGACTTCGTCTATGATCCAGGATAAAAAGTAACTTATTTCATAACCCAGATCATGGTCTACCCTTGTGTCAAATTTCATCAAAATCCGCTAAGCCGTTTTAGCGTGAAAGCGTAACAAACAACTCACTTTCGCATTTTAATATTAGTTAGGATTTGCATACAAATTAAGGATTGACTTTTGCTTTGACTTTCAAATAACTTAGTGATGAGAAAGGGTGCCAGCCTGTATACATTTTGTAGAGAAATTAAACAGATGCTACTTCACTAACAAACACGTGTACCTATTAATTAGGTCATTCATAACAAAATGGTATCAAAGCATAAAAAAAATACAGCCGCGTTAAAAATATATGTCGTGGTTTTTTTTATTTTTTTTTAAAGGATATCGAGAAATCTCGTGGAACATCAATTGGTGGAAACTTTGTCACGTTTTAATCGTAGCATGCCGTAGAACGATTGCAATCGGCCACAATGCCCGCGTTCGTTATTTACGTCAAGGTCACGTGAAAATAATTATGGTGTTTCTAAGTCCTCTCAGTGTTTTGGCTTTCTTACGTTAAGGGGGGTGCGCTAAGGTAGCCCGCGAAATTCAAATTTTCTTAAGTTTTTGCAATTTTCAGGTCTGTGTCAGGTTGTATATTATGTTGATTAAAATATGATTCGCGGCTGTAACAAAACTGGTTTTACAGAATTATAATCATTAGGCATGAGGTTCGTGCCCTCGCGCCCCTAGTCGCCGCAGGAGACACCCCGGGCGTCGGAAGTCGTAAGCCGATTTCCGGCCACCGTGGGCACGGGCCAGCGGACGGTGAGCGATGGGTAGCTCGCCGTCCGATAAGGACCAGGCCCGGGTCGACGGCGCGTTGTATTCCACGCGCGCCTCAAAGAGTTGTCAGCACCAACTGACGGGTTCCGCTAGGGCCAATGCCTGCCAGGGTTGCGAGTTTGTCCGAAAGGGATATCGTGGCCTTGGCACACAGGCAAATGAAGGAATACGGGTGGGTTTTAGTCAGTAAAAGTCTGACACGAAGAGCGGCAGAAGATATTTGATAATTTCCCATCCAAAAAAAAAAAAGGTAAGTCCTAATATTATATGTAAGGTAAACGAAATGAAAATATAAAATTTATATTCTTATGAACAAGTTGCTCATGTTTATTTGAAATTAGGATTTTTATAATATTAGGTATGATTTATTCACTTTGTGATTCAGACTCTGATGAGCTTGATGAAGAGTCCGAATCAGTTACATTAATTATGAACTGATCGAGATCACACATTTTGTCCTCTTGTTTTATTATTACGTGTTTAACGAAATAAATTCTCATTTATTTCATTAGTAAAAGCACCCATGCGAAGCCGAGGCGTTTCGCTAGTTGAAAACCAAAGGTTTAAGACCACTGCCTTATTGCCAGTAGCATAAAAACAATTTGCACGATTTTATTTCAAACTTTTCATTTCATTTATTTTATTTTATTCTTGGATCGTATTTTACGTCACTTAAGTTGAAAACTGTGTGCAATATTATATTTTAACTGTTTAAGATATGCCTACAATTTTAGCACTATGTTATAGTACATGCCTATACACATATTACAAATACATACATAAACTCACGCCTTCTTCCCATGGGGGTAGGCAGAAACTATAGAACGCCACCTGCTACGCTCCTTACATATTTACTCCTTTTGCTTCGCCTACGTTCATAAATCATCATGTTATAGTACTTTTCGGCAAACTGCGCAATAATAAAATTGAGGTTGTTATTAAAATTGGCAACATCTTTGTTTACATTTTTGATCTCGAATGCGATTTCTGGCTGTAGGTATATGAACACAAAAGGTCAAACGATGCTGACTGCCAGATGCCTCACAAAGATTTGTATTAGAGGCATCCTTTGTTAACTCATTGTGAAGCCAACAAAAGATTAACAGTCGTACAGTCGAGAACAGTGTGGCTTGTTAACAAATTGAACTCTTCTCTGAGTGGTGAAGTTTCGAATGGATTTAGTATGTGCTTTGTGTGCGTTTAGATGAAGCAGTTTGTTTTTAGAATTTGTCCTTTAATTCACAGCTTTTAGTTACGGAATCTTAGTATCCTATGAAGGTCAAGTCTGCCATTTTTAATTATTGATCATTTTGACGACCATACCAAGGTAACGCCATTGTGCTAAAACTTCGTAATCTCCTAAATTCATAATGGCGTGTCAGATGTCAAAAACAATGTCAAATAATAGGATAATACGAGTTGTCATTATGTACGGGATTACCAAATATGAACAATGTTTCCTGTCAGTCATCGGAAAATCATAATGACGCCTTTCAATTAGGAGATTATCAAAACTGGCAAAATTGACAATTATGGTGTCAAATTTTTACTGTACTGTATTATACCTACAATTTAAATTTACTTATTAACACTATAATTTGAAAACATTGTAAAAGCCAATTTTATTTTTTTTAAAGAGTGACCGTGGAGTTTCATGCCGGCTCTTCTCCATAGGAAACGACCAATTGGAACCGTGCACCTAGCTTCTGACGTTTCATAAGTGCCCATGTAGGCTTATGTAAAATAAAAATATTTTGATTTTGATTTTTGATTTTGAATGATTATCCATCCTGACAAAATTGCATTAGCAGACTTGGGCCCAAACCTAATCTGTGATAATCATTTAAAGAATGGTTACTGCAGTACAATTTGTTGTAACTTTAACTAAGGACAAAATAAGTCCCAAAAAAAATCTTTGTTTCTGATAAAATTGCTGTAAGTTTTTAATAACATTTTTTGGTTTTCGTTTATTGTTTGTTCAACAATATACAACAGAAAACACCAAACACAAACTTTGGCAGCACATTTGAAACTGAGTGGGTATTAGTTTTAGATAGTGCATGACATGAAGACATAATTAGGAAATGCAATATACAATTTTACATCACTTATTGATGGACACGATTCGATATGAGTCTAACAGAAATGATCTGTTTTTGGTCTTGAGGTTGAGGTTAAACAGACTTTATAGAGGCACTTTCCCTAAAACTCGTCTCAACCAAATGGTGATGATGCGAAGAGTCCGTTCAGGTTCGTTGCCCAAATGTAATCCGTAACAGTGAGTATTTACGGGTCACGCATTGCGGTTATAAAAGCCCTTATTTAAATAAGAATAAAATATAAAAAAATATATAATTGTAGTCGGGCGACCTCTTAGATTAAAAACTGTTCCACAGAACGGTCCCCCGACAGCAATGACAATTTTATTCATCTGTTTAGTCAGCGAGTGGTTTTTATTTTATGCACTAAAGGTGGTAATATTATCTCACGGCGAATGTTTGTTTTGCATTTACACTCTACATTTATGTAAAATGTATGCCAATTTTTTTATAGTTTTGGCGTGTGCTCATCAAAGCCTTCAATTTAAGACGCAGATACATGCCAGTGACCTTGAGCGGTTAGCTTACGTGTTCTGTACTGAGCTCACGCAGCGCGTCGTTTTTTCTGCCAGTAATAGGATCCGCCCATCAAGGAGCGCTGTCCCCAATTTGACGCATTATTAATTTATTATTCACAAAACAAAAGGTATTTTAATTAAACGCGTATACTAAAAGATAAATAATTAAATTATCTTCAAATTGGTGAAAGTTTCAGAAAAATACGCTTGGTAGATTTTGCGCCATTCTCAGTTGTTTATCCGCGTTAGACATAACTTTAAAAATTAATAACACTATGTAATATAAACATAATCTAAAATATTCACATATTAAGTTATTGAAAAAATGCTCTGATTTATCATATATTTTTTTCAAATCATTTACACTACTCGTTTAGACGTGATCTTTAGTATAAAATCATTAAAAGTGGGTTATCGTCCCCTTAATACCCATTTATTGTAATACTTAATTGAAGTTCTTTCTTTTTACATTTGAAAATGGAGCCATACTGCCGCCATATTGATTTTTAGGGCTCCGTACCAAAATGGTAAAAGGGAACCAGATATTTCAAGAACTACTAATGCTATCACCCCTACACTGTACAATAGTATCGACTGGTTGAGAAGGGATAATGGTGTGATTAGCAGGCGAACAGTGGGGAATAAATTAAAGGCTGAACTGCTGAATGAAATGGTCGCAACATGTGGCAGTAATTGATCGATCACTGAACCAGTTAAAAACTACCTGGACCTACCTTCTTGGATGAAGAAGTATGCTATTTATTGTGTAAACCAAATATTTATGACGAGCGCTAATCCTGCCCACAAACTGTCACGCAGTTTGGCAGGTTTATAAAATGTGTACAAGTGTTTGGTCGAAAATAAATGATTTATTTATTTATTTATCAACTTGAAATTTAGAATAGTTTCAGATGATATTTGCCCAACCATTTTGCAAACAAGAAAGTTCTCCCCCCCGCCTTATCTCCGAAGTTTGCATAGATAAAAATCTGATTTTATTCTATGTGATAGAAGTTTATGTAAAGATTACAGGAAAAATAAAACTTTGTCTCTAACAGCACAGTTTTGTAGAAAATATCATCATCATAATGTACGGAACCCTCGGTGCGCAAGTCTGACTCGCACTTGACCGGTTTTTTTTTCTAGTAATGGATAATTATTTTGCTTTTTTAAAATTTTGAGGTCAATTTCTGTCGTTGTTCAGTTGCTTATTACCATGGTGAGTTGTCAGAAAGATGTGGTGACTACTGTTATGTAAGGCTCGATATATTTTTTTTTGTTTTAACAAAGAGAACGGTGTGAAAATATTTTTCACTCGGAAACTGGTTCATATCGCACTACAATTAGGTTCACAATGATTGTGTATTTCTAACGCAAGCGATTTTTTATTTTCCAACACGAGCGGGAATAAAAATTGCCACAGTTAACTTATACCTATACTATATTCACACCGTCTCGCGCCAGAGACGGTCCTCTCTATTCGGAGGTGATTTTTTTTTAAATCTCGGCTAAGATTTGTCTTTACGGCGTTAATATTTTTGGAATATTTAAATAATGTTTATAAATAGAATACTTACCATGATTATTACAATAAAAATTTATATTTTGTAATAAATAATTTATTTGTGTTCTAAACTCAAAAATATTTGAATTTCCTTTTTTTCATAATAGGCTGTTTATCGGCTTTATTTATACCTTTCTTTCTCCGTCAACCTGGCGAAAACAAAGCGCGGAAAAAAAAGAAAATTAAATCATAGTTTCCTAATAATTCATGACAAAAATATTTTTCGACATTTTATTTTATTTTTCAAAAGTGTATTGAAAAATGTCGTTTGATACACGTGGACATTTGTCATCTCCACTGGTATCAAAATGTAGTGTTGAGCTGGCCCAGCGTGGTACAAAGATTCAATAGAATAACAGATCAGCATAAACTGGATTTTTTACCATCGACGTACGGCCTGACGTACCTTAATGTTGAATAGAAATTAAAAAAAAAAAATGATATCATCTGCCCAGCGTTTTCCCAACTATTCTTTGGCTTTCAGTCTAACCAGATACAGCTGTAATACCGGTATTTTACATGGAGCGACTGCCTATCTGACCTCACAACCCAGTTACTAGGTTATACGATACCCCTTGGTAAGACTGGTTGTCAGACTTACGGGCTTCTGGCGACCCGTAACGTCTGTCAAAGATCCACGAATGACAGCTGGGACCTCCGAGCTATGGAGAGGTATTGGTATGTACAGATGAAAACCCATACTCGTAGCTTAAGCTGATCGATCGACCCTTCCGGGTATTATTACTTAGCCACAAGCCTCCTTAAGGCGACGATAACCGACTTTTAATGACAACTAACATTACACTCACGAACACGAACACACACCACTTTCCCATTCACACCCCCACTTTTTCTCCACACCTGCATCCATCCTTACTCAGCTAACTCACATTTTTGCTTCATGGTAGAATTAGGTATGTAAAGTATTTTTCAGGTATGTTTTTTATATTTTTATTTTAAGAGTATTTGAAACACATAATTTCATCTTTTTGTTTTTACAAGCTGTAGTTATTTTTATATATTTTTTTATAATATTGTTTGTACTGACGTCACTAGTAGCTGAATAGCTTAGGATCTTTGCCACGTTTAACACTTATTTAAAACCAAAATTCAGTAAAGTCAATCTGTCAAATTTGACAATTAATTTGTTTACATTTCATAGTTTAGCGATTTCTGTACTTTAATGAATGGATTCAAAGACTACTTCTGCTAATTGCTTCATACCGTCAAGTATAAACACCACAACAAATAGCCGACACAAATTGATTGTTAGTAAAAGAAACCTTAAAAAGGAAATGGTGCGAGGAAGTAAATGTTGAGTACAAGTCAGGTTACGTTTGCCTGAGGCAATACATCGATGTGCTTCGACTTGTACTGTCCACCGCTGGTGAAAAACTACACTATTTACATTTATACAGGGTTACTGGTAATTCGACGTATATCCGGCAGGGGCTGATAAGGGGGCCAAAATGCAACAAATTGAACCCCACATATGTATGGCCGAAATTCAATAGTTTTCGAGATATTAGAATTTTAAGGGTCTTTCGATATTTACCCAAAATTTGACATTTCATTCCAAATAAAAAAAAAAACTACATATTTGAATGGGTACCATTAAAAATGATGTTGTAGCTGGCACTTCAATTAAGCTATGGACATAATTAAAACTACTTAATTTAACAAAATAATGAAAATAATGAGCGATATAAGAATAATATCTTACCAATATTTTCATTTTACGCTTCAAAAATGTTGTCTCGTCACAAAAATTTCTATGTCATTAATCGTACAAATAACTAAAACAACTTGCTTATTCTGTAAGCTTTCCAGAAAGCTATAAAAGTCAATTTTAAAATACATAATTCGTGGCATGGCATGTGTTTGAACCGGCGCGGCGCGGGGAGACAAATTATCTGTGTTTTTAGTTTATGATCCTCGCTAAAACAACCGATTTTCCTGGCGAAATTCTTCGCGATGGGGCGGGGTGTGAGGGCGGGGTGTGCGGGCGGGGGAGTACACGGCGTCTGCTGCGCTCGCGTCGCCTTCCTTAGTAAGTTTTGACTCTCCGCCGCGCAAGCACGTGTGTCTCTTCTACCAATCTTGCTACCAATCTCTCTTCCCGTTAATTTGTTATCGATCATTATTGTTAATTCTTGTTTCTCTTGGTATTCTTTTTGTTATCATTGTTATTTCGGATAACATGGCTTCGTATCCTAATAACGAATACGCAGACATAATGTTTTGTTATGGTTTTGCCGATGGAAACGCGGCTGCGGCTCGGCGAGAATACCAACGCCGCTTTCCCGATCGTCGACTTCCCCACGTTACTGTTTTCGGGAGCACCTATCGACGATTGTCTGAAACTGGCAGTGTTCAAAGAGCACAATTCAACGCTGGCAGACCTCGACGGTACACGGCTGACGAAGAGGACACCATTCTTCAATGTTTTATTGATGACCCAAACATCTCAACGAACATTGTTGCAAGACAGCTCGGTATGTCCCAGTGGAAAGTGTGGTCGGTAGTACATCTATCAGGTAGACACCCGTACCATTATCAACCTGTTCAAACATTGCACGAGGGAGATCCTGCCAGGCGACTCGAATTTTCTCGGTTTATGTTAAACGCTGACGCTGACCAGGAACATTTCCTAAGAAATATTTTGTGGACTGACGAGTCAAAGTTTGACCGGGATGGAATAACGAATTACCATAACTTACATTTTTGGGCACCTAAAGCAGGCAGGAATCCAAAAAAACTAAAAGAAACTGCGTCGCAAATGAGATTTTGGGTGTCGTTGATAATTATTTGGTGGGCCCTCATTTCTTGCCCCAAAATTTGAACGGCGAAAATTACGAGGAGTTTTTGAGAAACAACCTAGACGATTTGTTGGCGGATGTTCCCGAAGAAATAAAAAACAACCTCATGTTTCAACATGATGGTTGCCCAGCACATTACCGGATTACTGTCCGACAGTGGCTAGACGAGAGATATCCAAACCGATGGATTGGGAGGGGAGGGCCAATTCCGTGGCCAGCACGAAGCCCTGATATCACACCACTTGATTTTTACGTTTGGGGTCATATAAAGGCATTAGTTTATGTGACCCCAATAAATTCAGTCGAAGAACTTCGACAGCGAATAATAAACGCGGCGCAACAGATGAGAACAACGTTCACATCAAGAGTGACGAAAACCGAAGTTAGGAAGAGAATTCGAACCTGCATTCGTAATCGAGGGGCTCATTTTGAACAATATGTGTAAAATTTTTAATAAAATTTGATGTACATTTTTTTATGCATTTTATTTCATACAAATACAAATGACCCTTTCTCTCCCCGCGCCGATTCAAACACATGCCTTGGCACGAATTATGTATTTTAAAATTGACTTTTATAGCTTTCTGGAAAGCTTACAGAATAAGCAAGTTGTTTTAGTTATTTGTACGATTAATGACATAGAAATTTTTGTGACGAGACAACATTTTTGAAGCGTAAAATGAAAATATTGGTAAGATATTATTCTTATATCGCTCATTATTTTCATTATTTTGTTAAATTAAGTAGTTTTAATTATGTCCATAGCTTAATTGAAGTGCCAGCTACAACATCATTTTTAATGGTACCCATTCAAATATGTAGTTTTTTTTTAATTTGGAATGAAATGTCAAATTTTGAGTAAATATCGAAAAACCCTTAAAATTCTAATATCTCGAAAACTATTGAATTTCGGCCATACATATGGGGGGTTCAATTTGTTGCATTTTGGCCCCCTTATCAGCCCCTGACGGATATACGTCGAATTACCAGTAACCCTGTATATAACTGAATAGAATAATAATGCTTCATGTAAATTTGAGGTTGACATGACACTTGACACATAAAGAACAACTTAAATAGAAGAGGCACTGGAAGTTTCCAATTTAGGCTGCTTTGTGACGTCATTTAGAGGTCAAATAAAAGTCAAGTGATTTTAAGTATTTTTGTGAAAATAAATACGATCTTATAATTTTAAGACCTATTAATAGAAAAATAAGTCTTAGAAGCTTAAAACTCGAAATGGTTTTGGAATCGGCATAGGTTAATTTTTACTTTACATACCCAATTAGCATCGACACTCGAAACCTAAGATCCATCATTTGCACTATAGCTTGGTCGAACCACTGTCTCCTAAGATACAGGCCATCCCTAGTTTAGGAGCCAGGATTAAAATTGTTGTTTTTATAGACAATTATTTTGTTTTATTTCTTCCACTTGTGTCCATTGTTAGTTGAGTAAGTCTTAGCATGTAACTAGTATACAACCCGTGTCTATGTATATTTTGAATCAATAAACTTATTATTTGTTTATTTAATGATTTTATTCTGAAGAACACGTCTAAACGAGTAATTTTAATGATTTGAAAAAAAATAATGTTAAATTAAAGCACTTTCTCAATAATTTAATATGAGAATATTTTAGATTTTGTTTATATACTCGTATTATTACATAGTGAAATTAATTTGTAAAGTTACGTCTAACGCGGATAAAAAACTGAGAATGGCGTAAAATCTACCAAGCGTATTTTTCTGAAACCTTCACCAATTTAAAGATAATTTAATTATTGATCTTTTAGTGTACGCGTATTATTAAAATACCTTTTGTTTTGTGTATAATAAATTAATAATGCGTCAAATTGGGGACAGCGCTCCTTGATGGGCGAGTCCTATTACTGGCTGAACGTACGACGCGTTGCGTGAGCTCAGTACAGAACACGCAAGCTAACCACTTAAGGTCACTGGCATATATCTGAGTCTTAATGTAAGTTTTCAAAATAAATGAACAAAATATCATACTGTAAGCAATCCTTGTCCTATTATAGCAATGTAAAAACTGCAAAAGCTGGTAAACAAGAAATTCAATGTGTCGTTGTAAAGGATTAAAAATATCACACCGTGCAGTAAAATGTTTTCAGCTTTCCGAATGAATTCAACGAAGGTTCTTTACCACAGAAGCGGTTAACTAATTGAATTAGGGATGTTCCGTATCATCCACCCTTTATTTGTCTCCAGAATTAAACGACCTCACTCAAGGACGTAATATTTACCCATTTATTATGTTTGTTCAGTAGAATTCGATTTTACCTCTGTCGAAGTTTTTGATTAAATGGGTCAATTTGGTTTTTAAAAGGTCAACGTCAATGGCCAACTTTTATTGAAAGAGGGTTCTTATTGATAAGAACTTTTCATTGAATTCCCAAATGTAATTCAAGTAAACTGATTTAACAGGTTTGCCAGGATTTGACAGGTTAATTTAATCACCTGGTCAATTCGCGGCAAACAAAGAATAGTAAATCTGTGCAGTAAAAATCAAGAGAATTTTGAAAAATTAACACACGGTATCTAATTCATGCTAACTGTAATGTTATTAACTTGAATCATTAATAACGTTGCCCCCCACACTAGGAATGTCTCCTGTATTGTGGGTGCGTCTAAAAACATTTAAACTCACATACACAAACAGCCAGACCCCGAACAAGTACTTGTAGGTCATACAAATATTTGTTCCGTGCGGGAATCGAACCCGCGACACGTAGCGCAGCAGTCAATCGCTTAACCACTGCGCCAACCGTGCCGTCAAACGTGATCATTCTGCGTCGGATACTAAATGTTACAAAGACAAAAAATCAATGGGCAACATTGTCCTAGTGTCATAATGTACAAATTGCCTAGTGCCAAAATGTAATTTTGCCCAAATGCCGCTAAGATAGAATACATTAAACCTGTAATGTACTATTGTTAAAAGGTAAAAATGTCATATGTACAGTCACGTGCATAAATATATGTATATGCGCATCCCGCCTGCACTTTGGGACCTTGTTAATAAGTCAGTAAGATTTCATTCAAAATTATACTGGCTGGCGGTAAATTTGTTTAACATGACAGGGTTCCATAGTGTATTTATTAATGCACGGATTGTCAGACTGAGCTATCTGCACACTTTATGTTGCGGTCAGCTTCCAGTCTAACCGGATGCAAGCTCAATGTCAGAATTTTAAATGGCCTATCTGACCTCCACAACCCATAGTGATTGGCTATCACGATACCCCTTAGTAAGACTGGTTGTTAGTCTTTCGGGCTCCTAACTACCCGTACCGACTGTGATTACATGGATCAACGAATGACACCCGAGACGCCTCAACGTCCTTTCCGAGGCACGGAATAATAGTATGTTAAACAGGATGGAATGTTGAATGTTAACATCAACTGCCAATACATTGTGCAGAATTATGGGTGTACAGGAGTTGTGGGGGTATTTAAAGTAAAGTACGTTTTCTCAAACATGCTTGAAAATTCGAGCATTATTTTGACAACCTTATTAAAGATAAATCGAAATTGCTCCACTGGCCAAATACATGCGAGCAATGGCTACCAAAAGTTATATGAAATAATTTAATATAATATAAAATTGTGTGTCGTGTTTAGCGGAAAAATAAATTAAACTAATATCTATCAATAAAGTAAACTAATATCTATCGTGTAATATAAAAATGGAACGATCTTTTACTCCGAAACATGGCAACCAAGGAGGTAACTTATTAAAGGTTTTATTAAAATTTCGAACTGGCTTGCAAATAGAATAGAAAGCTGTTTAATGAAAAAAAAAAAAAACAAATGAGCACATGTTCATCAACGCCCTTGCAGGCCGCTGAAGTAATGTTCTATACAAAATGGACTTTAACCGTAAATTTTTCCGCAACCAGAAGGTTCCCGGGAATGGTCCAGTATATAAAATTATCACAATGATGGAACTTGTGACTCTGAGCTTCGTTAAGCGTCTTTTTTACAAGCTAAATTTCCCTTCGGCATCATTATTTAATTATGTACTATATTATTTTTAACACTCTATTTTTTTTATCATTTGTTTTTTTTCTGTAATTTTGTTTGAATTTTATTTAAATGATTGTAAAAAATTAGTGTAAATTGTATTGTATAAGCCTTCTCATGGTAATCCAAATAACAGAAGAAACCTCGACCCCTGTCATAACTGGATGTCCTAGTTCAAGGGTTGAGACCTCATTGATGTAACGTATATCAAAGTTTGGAAATAAAATTACCATTTCTAATTAACCACGAAGTAAATATACAGCTTATTAACACAGTTGATGAGCTTAGTACTGCTAAAATGAACCAACCCACGTCACCATTTCTCCCAGTTTTTCGAAGAAATTGTGATGATCTTAGATAGGTTACGCTGATTATTTTTAAATCCATTTTAAGCGTAAGATTTGGATGCATATTGGACTGGTTTGGATGGATACTGATATACCTCATTTGGAATATTGGATATGTTTGACGCAATTAACTAAATTAATAATGTGGGCTGGTTCATCTTTGGCAGGTCAGGTTGGGAGAATTAGTTTAAGAACTTTATACCTCATTAAGAATTACTTACTGAGAATCTAGGTAAAACATAAAATGTTTATGAGCGTACAAAAATGACGTTAAAATTAAATTTATTGTATTATAATTCAAAATCAAAATCCAAAATATTTTTTCAATACACTTCCTCGAAAACTGGTTCATATCGCACTACGATTAGGTTCGCATTTTTTATATTATTATTTCTTCTCTCTTTAATTAAGTGCTTAATCGTATAAAAGCTTTAATGTAAAACAATTATATTACAATAAAACAACAATAATAAGTAACGAACGGGTAGTTACGATAAAAATAATATAATCCTTTGAAGTGTTTCTGATAAATAATCGGATTATTTCACAGATTTTTTTCTCTCAAGTCAAAGTCAAATAATTTATTTCAAAAAGGCACTTTTGAACGTCAAAATGGACAAAAAGTAGAATTGATTCTAGTTGCCCTAGTTTGATGGAGAAGAATGGGCAAGAACTCTAATTCTACAAAGTCGGCGCATATTTCGGTATTAACTATACTGAATTGTCCAGCCCATAACAAGAGTAGGTCTGCAAAAAAATCTAGTAAATAATTCTGATTTAGATTATGTCTATTTTATAAGCATTAGAAACACTGTGTTATTTTTTTTTAAACCAGGTGTAAAAAACATTGTCGAAGGTCCAATGTACAATCCGTTTTTGCTAAAAGGTATATTAGTACCTAGTAAAATATTAGTAGGTATGGTTAGTAATATATACAAACAAATTGAATGCCACCTATTAAGGCGCTGACAAGAGGCAAATTATAAAAGTAAACTAGTCATAAACAAAAAAAATTGCCAAATCTATATTGTTTGTGGTAGCGGAAAAAATATACAATGTTATTTTGAACATATTTCTCAGAGCTTGGTTGTTACCAAAACACGTTTAAAAAACAAAAAAAACTCTAGGTATACAAATGAACCCTTTACTTTGAGTAAATCCAAATTATCTGTATTAAATATAAACAAACGGTTAGTATTTAATTAATAACAAGAACGTCTTATTTGTGTGCAAAACTGAGTTGTTTTTTATTTTCGATTACTCAACTCATTTTTGAGTAAATACTCGTTAGATAATGCTTCATATTTTGCAATAAATTACAAGCGTTGTGTCATCGCGCTTCTCTTTCTTTTGCATGCGGTCTGACAGTGACCGCGGTTTACATATTGTCAGCGTCTTAAAAAACAGCTTGTAGTCTAGGTAATTAAGACCATATACTAAGTACTTACCCTAATTTTCGAAGGCAGAATTTCTTAAAAGGAAACCCAACCATACTCAATTTATTGACGCAGTTATCTGCAAGTAAATCGAATTACTTTTCCAATTCAGACAAGAGATAACCAAACATTTCTTCCTAAACAATGTTCCTTAATTGAATAAAGAAGGAGAACGTTCTATGTAATCGACACCATTTTGATAAATGCTATTAACCCTACTGCCACGGTGTAGTAATTACAGAAGGTTGACTCCATTACATGTGCGAAAATAGGCACATGCACACGAATACTCTTACATAATCGACCTCTTATTCCTTACTTTGACCAAAAACTCCCAATAATTCGAAATTTTACACAAAAACCCATAGGTTGAACTCAGGCTCAAATCATTTCAATCTAACCAAATTACAGGCACTTTTGAATTGATAAAGGATTCGGTCAGTCAGAAAAATTAAGTTTGTTGACCATTTCAAAGGGTAGTAGGTTCCTATGAAGAAAAACGATTAAGAAACTCCATGGATATTCTTTTATATCATAATATTAGAAACTCACTTGTGCGTCGTAAAACAAAAGTTTAACGACGCACAAGTGACATTCAAACTTAAAGGTGGTAAAGCAATTACGAGGTCGCCTATGCTTATGTCGATCTCGTTCTATCTCGGTCAAATGCCAGTCGTGCGCTTGCACTCGCCGTAGAGTTGTGAAGCGTATCTATGAGTACGTGAAACGTGCCAATGTGTACGTGAAGCGTTTGTATGTGTACGTGAAGCGTGTCTATGTATACGTGAAGCGTGTCTATGTGTACGTGTAGCGTGTCTATGTGTGAATCATGTCTATGTGCGCGTGCGTTTTCGCTCACTGTGTGGAGCCAACCTTCTGTACCTGTCTATTTTGTGCCTCTGCTTTCTTAACCTACCCAATAACAGAAATTCGTGTACCTTTATACAGGGGAATCGTGTCTCTTTGTGTGTCTTGAATTAGCCGATTCCATTTATTTGTAATGTTGTTTTTGGGTAGTTTGTAACAGCTATCTAACGCAGGTGAACTTTATTATTTATTTTTGGAGCAAGTATTGGTTTTATGTAAAAATATGGCGTTGAGCGTAAATATTGTGGATCGATGTAGGTAAATATTTATCGTAATTTACCTATAGGTTATATTCTGGAGAGATTATAGATGGAGCAATGGTGGCCCAGTGTTAGTGGCCCGGACTTACGATTGCAGGTCGTGGGTTTGAGGCCGTTTGTCGCTTTACTTTGTGTAATTTATTTCATCACTACTGCTCTCAAAACAGTGCAGGAAAACATAGTGAGGAAACCGGTATGTCCTAGAACCAAAAACTCGAAGACATGATTGTGACACCTACCAACCCGCACTGGGCCCGCATGGTAGATTACAGCCCACTCCCTCTCGTAGAGAGAAGGCCTGTGTTCCAGCAGTGGGAACATTATAGGCTGATTATGATGACCTATAGATTGATAGAGCTCTCAGTCTCAAATATCATGACCAGTCTTTTTATAGAGGTCCATTATATGGTAGGTCAAACGTCAGTGGTATCAAACCCATCTAGGCGTGGACAAAGTGTATCATTTTTGCGATTGGAACGTTTGCATCTGGATCACTAAAATGATTCGAAACACTGATATATTTCATTTGGATCATTTGGATTTCAAAGGATATAAAATACAGAGTGTTAATTTGATATATTGTAAGCGCCTTAGCCATCAGTGGTAATTTTTACGTGCATGCATAACGACTGTGAGACTATGAGTGGTAATTTGGTATCTTTTTCTTACTTGTATAGATTGAAATCATTCGCTCACTCGTGACTAGCGAGTCAGTAGTAAAGTAATTCAGCGTGTCTAAGGCCCGTATTATAGAAGGTTACTCAATACTCAAGCATTACTTAAAACTAGATTGAAGCCATTTGATTGGTTGAAACTAGTTTTAAGTAATGCTTGAGTATTGAGTAACCTTCTGTAATACGGGACTAAGTCTCCTTCTGTCGCTCACTGCTCAGTCGCCTCGAAAGCAACGACGCGTCGCGCGTAAGGAGCACAGTGCAAAGTTATGCGTCAGATCCAATGATATTATATTAAACAGATATATTATGAGCGCGCAATAGTGAAGACTCGAAAACGTCCTAATTGGGACGTATTTGTTAGTCTGTGATGCCAACATTCGGTGATTGGTGGCCCGAATAATGTTTGTTTACATTCACGTGCAATTTACAACACTAGCTGTCTCTTTTTAGGGTTCTGTACCCAAAGGGTGTAACGAGAACCCTATTACTAAGGCTCCGTCGTCTGTCTGTCTGTCCGTCTGTCACCAGGCTATATCTCATGAACCGTGATAGCTAGACAGTTAAAATTTTTACAGATGATGTATTTCTGTTGCCGTAATAATAACAAATACTAAAAAACAGAATAAAATAAATATTTAAGGGGGCTCCCATACAACAAACTTGATTTTTTTGCTCTTTTTTGCTATATATTGCTAAAAGCCACAGGTAGAAGCTTGAAATTTTCACAGAATAGTGATTCGGTACGCCTAACCATCAATTTATTCTAACTACCGCTGGGGTATTTGTAGCGCTTCTTCTTCGTCCCTGCGAAAGTTCTAGGAAGTTGTGAAGGGCGCGCGTTTTGGGGGATGGTCTCAGTTTGTCAAAGTTTAATAATTTATTTCAAATAGTAGTAAGTAATATAGTCACAATTTAACACACAAAAGTCAAAATTTACAGAAAAATAAAACAGATTCTAGTTGCCCCTTCCAAAAGGTATTTGCGTATGGAGAAGAATGGGCAAGAAACTCCACCGTTACGTTTTTAAATTGTTTTACAATATTTTGTATACATTAATTATATCATTATGTAAAGACGATGCACCTAGAGTAAATTACTACATCACAAAAGGTAAACATATTTAAAAATGAAGCAATGACAGATAAATTAAGTAGGTAATACACAATCATGGTGCTCACATATTTACAAAAATTGTAAAAGTAGACGATTTTCATAAAACTTGAACGATTAATGAAGTCATTGTGTGAGGTAAAGTAGTCATAGAATGCAAAATTAATGTCATAAAAACAATAAAGACTTTTGAATAAATGACTTTTGATTTTAAGTATGAACTGGCCTCTTCCATTGAAAACATCGTACCTACTATGCTAGACCAGCTTAAGGAGTTACCGTGCGGTTGACTGTAGCAGATGGAAATATTGAAAAAAAAGGCCATAGAACTTTCTTCTGTATCCACACTTATAAGATTGTTTAGACAATGATACTAAAACCTGACATAAAAAGTACCGTGACTATTCAAAAAACGCGTTCAGTAGTATGACGATGATATGTTGTGATGATTATGTTATGTTATGAAGTGTGTTATGTACCCTGCCTACGCCAAATAATCTGAATAGCGACATGATAAACTAATTACGTCAATCGGATGATTCCACATAAAATCGCAATACACCATTTTGCTGAATCAACGAATTTACGCCTCGTGTCGCCGAATGCTCACCTATTTCCGAATCTGCTGATGCCGCATCGACGTCTAGCAATCGATATTATTGTAATGTTATAGACTATAGTAACCGTCATGAGAAGCTATAAATACATAAAATTGCAAATTATACAACTATCAACTTTAAACTCAAGATATCTAAGTTGATTTATGAATGAAGAAATTATCGCTAAACGTCATAAAATAATTTTAGTTGCAATGGAAACTGAACCATACGCAATTTTAGTTAAAGTTTTAAATCCCAAAGTATGAAATTTATCTCGTCTCATGGCGTTGACTTTAGAGAACTCATTTTCGGCACTTCGGTACTAGCATCGTCGGAATATAGACTTGGGAATTAGGTTTATATTGTAATTTTTACTTAACACTCAGATATATGCCAGTGACCTTGAGTAGTTAGCTTGCGTGTTCTGTACTGAGCTCACGCAACTCGTCGTACGTTCAGCCAGTAATAGGACTCGCCCATCAAGGAGCGCTGTCCCCAATCTAACGCATAATTAATTTAGAAAAAAAAAAATGAAATATGTATAATATTATTAAATCAAATTTGAACTTGTTAGCTATTATATGTATATTTTTAGGGAAGAGCGCTGTTGTCTGAGATACAGATATTTATTAATCTAGTTCGGACACAGATGTCTTGTAAAATTTTTGTAAGTCTATGCTCATTTATGATATACGTTTTTATTTAATGTACTATTTATTTGAATTTCAATAAATTAAATTATTATTATTATACACAAAACAAAGGTATTTTAATAAAACGCGTATACTAAAAGATCAATAAATAAATTATCTTTAATTGGCTGGTGAAGGTTTCAGAAAAATACGCTTGGTAGATTTTGCGCCATTCTCAGTTTTTTATCGTTAGACATAATTTTACAAATTAATTCCACAATGTAATATAAACATAATCTAAAATATTCACTTATTAAGTTATTGAGAAAATGCTCTAATTTAACATTTTTTTTTTAATCATTACCACTACTCGTTTAGACGTGATCTTCAGTATAAAATCATTAAAAGTCGGTTATCATCGCCTTAATTAAAACCCTTTATTTAAATAACTTCGGTTTTCTTTAAGTCCTCCTGCTGCCACCTTCGTAATTAGTGTGTTGTGGTGTACTGTTTGTGTTGTGTTATGTTTTTTGGAAAAATAGCCTGGCAAGTCTGTATTACTTATTGTAAGTACAAACATTTAATTAGATTTACAACATTATCAACTCTCAAAGGGTGATCAGACCTCTAAGTTCAAAGTAGCCACTAAGCTAGTGAAACCCTCTTAAGAAGTTCACAAAAAGGTCTAGAAATTACCTCGACGAGTCTTTTTGAGGTTTGGATAGCGTTAAAAGGACTGTCAAAGAATGTGACGAGAAAATCCGAAAAATGTTTCTTACTTTTTCCAAATATTGATATGACAACCGGCCAAGTGCGTGTCGGACCATGCACAATGATGGGTTCCGTAGTTGGGATGAACTTATCCCAAAAACAAACTTAACATTGTAGTTGAAAAATATGTTCCTCCAATACATCGACATATATAATATACGTCACGGTCAATTCTCCAACTGCAAATTCAAGTTGGTCGACTATTACCCGTTAATTTGTAAAGCCTACTTATCTGTGATAGTTATCCTTCTAATTTCGTTATAATATTTATATACTAATGCCATTATTTTATTCACTTAACAAAAAACAACCATTTATTTGGAAGGGGGGGGGGACTATAACTAAAATTTGCACTTTAAAGCTTAATATTACGCAAACGAATTCCTGAATCGAAAAATAGTCTACACAAACTCGCAATCTTTTTAAACGGTCTATCCAACGATACCCTATGTCATGGAATAGACGAAAGAATAAAATCAAAATATAATCTCTACTTTACGTGTAAGGGCCTTACACGGTTTTTTATGTTTAGAAAAAATCTTTTTTATGATTTTATTTTACCACTTTGTCGGCGTGATTAATACGTATACCCATGCGAAATTACAGCATTCTAGCACTAAGAGCCTGTGATCTAAGCCGACGACAGACAGATGGACATAGTGAAACTATTTATCTTAAAAAAAAAGAAAAATCTTTCAAGTTACAAGACTCATTTACAATACTTAATACATTATACACACAACAGACAATAACATTAATTAACATTACAATACAATACAAAACACAACTATCGCACTATCAACATTTACATTAGTGACAGACGACTGTTGGTGACGTGCAAGTCACTGCAGCGTCTAATGTAAGGACAGTTGAGCCTGTCCGCTATCATCATCAGTATGCTGTTGGGGCTGCCGCGCACCCTGCGCACCAAAGACGCGCTCCGTTTACGCATCGTTGCATAGAAGCAGTCGACGCTAGCTTCGGTAAACATGGAAGGTATTAAAAAAAAAAAAAAAAATCAAAGTCATTTATTCAAACTAGGCTGAGAATCAGCACTTTTCAAACGTCAAAAATTACATGCGACAGTCCCCCAAAAACGCCCACCCTTCACCACTTCCTAGTGCTTTAGCTGGGAAGAAGAAGTGGCGCAACAAACTCCCCAGCGGCACAGCTGTCTGTTCGCATAAAAAACTTGAAGCTATACAATACAATATAAAATAATTTGCATTACGCAACACAAAACGTTAAATTAAATTATTTGCCTTATGTTAGCTAGCACACACCATTATACAAATATATATATGTCGTGGAACGATATTGTTTTAATAAAAAAAGAGGGGCAAACGCCGTGACGTTATTTTGTAATGGCGGCACGTGGACAGAGTCGTTTTGGAAGGTGGGGATTGTCGAACGGGGACTTCGCATCGAGACGCGGACCAAGTCACTTCTCCAAAACGAAACTGTTGGTTTGCCTAATTAAATTATTATCACTTGTTATTATTTATCTAGTTTTCTGATTAAAAGTGTGTTTATATTACTCTTCGTATTATAATTCAACGTCACCAACGAAATGGACCCTTTACCACCGAATCAAGATGGTGACGACCTTATCGCTCCGCCGTCGCTGTCGTCGTCATATATATATAATAATCGTCGAAAACTATAAAGTGTCGCGGCAGCCCCATCAGTGCTCTGAAGGCGTTGTTGTATTGGACACGGAGGGCTTCGTATGCTTTTCGGGTGTGATTCACCCACAAGCTGCACGTGTACATTGGGGTACAATAAGCTCTGAAAAGAAGGGTTCCTTGTTGACTACGGAACCCTAAAAACCACGAGAAATTTTGATATAGAGGTCTTCAGGAAAAAATAAGTATTTTTAGTTGACAAGGCAATTCAATCGGTATAGGTCACTTACACATGAGGACACTGAAATTTGTCACATGTTTGTTTGTTGTTTGTTTTTTTAAAAACGTTGCCCCACACTAGGAATTTCTCCTGTATCGTGGGTGCGTTTACAAACATTTAAATTCACATACACAAACAGCCAGACGCGGAACAACTACTTGTAGGTCATACAAATATTTGTTCCGTGCGGGAATCGAACCCGCGACACGCAGCGCAGCAGTCAATCGCTTAACTAACTGCGCCAACCGTGCCGTCACGATATTGGTGTCATTTGATTGCCTTTTTTTATAGGTATGGTCCTGAGTTCGATTCCCGAGTTGGGCAAAGTGATCTTGGGTTTGTCCATCTGGAAATTCTTAGTAGCTGCCTGGAGTCTGGATTTGTGCCCCGTTGATGGCAATATACTTTAAGAGGTATGAGGAACAGGGTGTAAAGTTCACTCATACTCTATTGAAAAGGGAGGATCCTCCGACCAGACGGGTGTTGTATCTGGTGGGCAACTGCCCGACATTTGATGTCGGGACGTTGTATATATGCTAGTTGCGCGGTAAACTTTGCTTGCGCGATGCAGGATTTTACGTGACGTTAGTGTGACGCGTAGTACGCATGTGGCGATGTTGATGCCGCTAGAGACTTGCTCTCTGTTACATGGGACTTACCTAAACATAACTGGCGAAATGGGTGCACCTCTACCTAACCGTTCGGGAAATAGAGGGATGATGCTATGTTATGTTGTGTATTATAGAGCAATGTTATAACCGAAATGTCTCAAGATACACGGCAGAGTCTCCTTTGGGAAAAATACGCGATACAGTATCTACACTTCCATTGACATTGACATTTATGCGACACTCAGTATAATTTAATTACCTTCACGTAGGTATCATAGTTACATAGTTATATAAATTGTTACGTTATCTGATACTGCCAGCAACTAGAAGCAATTCCTGTGGGGCCAATTATTTTGTCCGCAGGTAACTAACGTCAATTTTATCGATATTGCCATGTCACGGATTTTGTGTGTTGCCAATAACGTGCTGACCTCAAGCACGGTAAATAATTTCTTGATACTTGAAAAATATGTTTTCTTTATTTTCAGCTATTTATTTTTGATGTGTAATATCTTTCTTCCGCTTTCTTTGGGAGTGGTTTCGTGAAAAGGGATGGAAATGTGTAACATAAATGACAGCATGAGCATGGAATTAGTGTACTCATGGAGATGGAGATAGGACGTACTTTATAGATTGTAAGCAGAAGGGGTCGAATTTCAACTAGTAGGCGAGCACTAGTAATGAATAATTATTCGAATAAATATTTCAGTGTTAAGATTTTAAATTTTGATGTTAATATCCGTCGCTACTCAGTTGCTTATTACTAAGGTGAGATATCAGATGTCACACATCTTATGCGACTCATGTAAGGCTCACTCGTTTTTTCTTTTTGTTTTTATTATACAGGGTGTTTGGTGCATCGTGTGCCAAATTGAAATGGTCGACTGAATGAGTCATCCGCTAGCCTTTTAGACCCTTTAACACCCCTCATGCTCTGTGGATTTTTTTTTATCGACTTTTTATTGTTTTCCAAAAAAAGACCCAAATTTTACATTCAAATACAGATTTAAAAAAAAATATAAGGCGTAGACTCTGAATTTTATTTTTATTTCGTTGTGTATTGTTTAAGAATACTTTTAAATACAAAATTAGTGATGTTAGTCACCTAATTCTTTTTTAATTCACTCGCAAAGGTAAAACTTAAATTAAAGCTGTACATGTTACAGCTGTTTATAAGGCTACAAAAAAAAAATCAAAAGTGACCGGGATCTTCCAACTCCCTTGTTAATTCTCCAGTCTATCCTCTTTCTAATGATGTGCCACATGCCATAAAAGTATTTTAACAACTTTGTGAATTCGCTAGAATTGTGAATCGAGTCTAATTCAAAATTATGATTTAAAAAAAAATCTCTGAAATGATACCTGTCAAACCTATAAATCTGCTATCTCATTCTTATGGTTAGGTAAATTCGTGTCTCATATCTGTATCTTTCGTGGGATTTACTTGAAATAAAAAAACAAAATTGCATTTTTAACATTTATTTAATCATTGTTACAAATCTTGCTCAAATTGTTGGCCTCTGTTGCGAATGCAGGCCCAACACCTGTTTCGTATTTCAAGAGTTGTTGTACGAAGTCGTATTTCCTCCTTAATAGTATTAAATGCCGCTTCTATGCGTTGGACTAATACCTCCCTAGTTGGAACCTCCGTGGCATATACCAACTCTTTGGCACGTCCCCAGACATAAAAGTCTAACGGAGTTAGATCTGGGGAACGTGGCGGCCATGGAATAGGGCCATCGCGTCCAATCCATGCATTGGGGAACACATTGTTGAGATATTCCCTCACAGTCAATCGCCAATGCGCGGGACAGCCGTCATTTTGAAATACAATGGGCACACGTTCATTTAATACGGGCACATCGGTCACTAATTCGGGCAGGTCATTTTGTAGGAATTCCAGGTAGTCTTCGCCATTGAGATTATCGGGCAGGTAATGCGGTCCAATTACCTGATTCCCAATCACTCCTGCCCAAACGTTTACACTAAACCTTCTTTGAGAAGATTTCTGTCTTTTAACACGTGGGTTTTGCGTTTTCGTTGTCCAGTGGTGCAAATTGTGTAAATTGAGGATCCCATCCTTGGTAAATTTGGATTCATCCGTTCACAGTATTCTTTTAAAAAAATCAGGATCATCCACATCCATGTGTAAAAGAAACCGACAAAAAGCCACTCGTCTCTCAAAGTCGCCACCCTCAAGACCTGCAACGAACAAAAAACTCTTTTAAATTTCTCTTGGGCAATAAGTAATTGCACAAGAAAGGACCCGTTGTTCGTGCTAATAGATTCACTACCTGGAAGTGACGCCATACCATACCCATTACCTGCTAAACAAAGGCAAGGTCAAACAAAGCTTGCACGGGTTTAAAGTTAGTTTAAAATTACGTACCTTGCACCGGAGTGTAGTGGAATGGATGCTTTTTGTTTTGACGAAGTACTTTCCACACTTTTCATATTGAAATATCAAGATGTGATGCCACATTTCTAATGCTTCTTGTAGGGTCTTCCTCAAAAATGCCAGTATTCTCTCGTCTACTTCAACATTATGTCGCACAGTATGGCCCCTTGGTTCATTAAAAGTAACACTGCCAGTCTCGCGTATGCGTCGGTATGTGTCTTGGAAGACTCTGCGGCCAGGTAATCGTCTACCAGGAAAGCGTTCCTGGTAAAGTCGTTGCGCTGCACGAGCGACACCATTAGCGGGTCCGTAAGCCATCATGATGTCCGCATATTCTTCGTTAGAGAATGTCGCCATTGCAATAACAAAAAACTCAAAGTTTAACAATAACAACAAAAATTAAACAAATGTAACAAGAACCAGCAAAACTTAACGATAACAAAGTAATAAAAGAATCGCGGAGTATGGTGAACTAGCACACACGTTACGTAGCAGAGGCAGTCATGTCTCGACTAAAAAAATGGCGGGTCGGGCGGCGCGATTTGTTCAAACCGATTTAAGGTATGCAAGAAAGAAATAGAAGATAGATTTTACTGTGAAAGAGTGAGAAAACAAATTTTACCTCTTTCTCAAGTAACAGTTCCGCAATAAATATTTTTTCATTAGAATTTGGAATGTAGTTTTATGTGACTTGATTCACAATTCTAGCGAATTCACAAAGTTGTTAAAATACTTTTATGGCATGTGGCACATCATTAGAAAGAGGATAGACTGGAGAATTATTGAGGGAGTTGGAAGATCCCGGTCGCTTTTGTTTTTTTTTTGTAGCCTTATAAATAGCTGTAACATGTACAGCTTTAATTAAAGTTTTACCTTTGCGAGTGAATTAAAAAAAAAACTAGGTAACTAATATCACTAATTTTGTATTTAAAAGTATTCTTAAACAATACACATCGAAATAAAATTAAAATTCAGAGTCTACGCCTTATATTTTTTTTTAATCTGTATTTGAATGTAAAATTTGGGTCTTTTTTTTGGAAAACCATAAAAAGTCAATAAAAAAAAATCCACAGAGCATGAGGGGTGTTAAGGGGTCTGAAAGGCTAGCGGATGACCCCTTCAGTCGACCATTTTAATTTGGCACACGATGCACCAAACACCCTGTATAACGCATTCTACGCAACTCTAAAGATGTATTTCTCTTACACTCAGTTGCAGAAACGATCTTTAAATTTTAAAGACTACATTAAACACTAATGTAGCATTAAATCATTGCACAAAACCATTTTTTATTTTATTTTAATGCTCCATTAAATTTAACTAATGAAATGTCAAACCTAATGAAACCGGCCATTTTAAACACTTTTACGTTGCACGTAACTTCATTAGCGCCCATTAGCAGGTGGTGAACTTTAAGTATGACATTTCAGATTTTTTAATTTTAATGGGCCGAAAAGCATCCATTAAAGAGCAACATTAGTGTTTTCTACGGTACTTGAATGCATTTCTGTAATTGAAAGATGTCTTTAACCAGTCTTTCGTCATTATCTGATTCTTATTTAGTAGATTTACCTCGCCGTCGAATCCCAGACCGAGTGAATTTATTTTTAAAACATGATGGAGAAGAGTTTCGTGTAAGGTATAGAATTTCCAAGGAGGCAGTTCTTCAAATTTGTAACCTACTTGATTAAGATTTTGAACCAGTGACGCAAAGAAATAAATCCATTAATGGCCTGACACAGCTTTAATATGTTTGAGATTTTTCGCCACTGGATATTTCCAGCAAGTATTGGGTGATTTATTAAACATAAATAAATCAACAGTTTGTCGGAAACAGGTTGGGTCGGGTTGTTTGTCAGTTTGTTTATACAAAAAGTATCCCGTGAACTAGTAAAATTAAGCCACCTCTATATTAAAATGCCAGACCGGACGGAACTACGTAGAGTTGCAGAAGGTTTTTATGAAATTGATGTATTTCCACGTATGGCAGGAGCTCTAGACTGCACACATGTTAAAATTATTAGAATAAGGGGGATGCGCTAAGGTAGCCCACGAAATTCAAACTTTATTACGTTTTTTGTAATTTGCAGGTCAGTAAAGGCTTCTACATACCAGCGCGACTTGTCGCGCGACGCGACACGGCACAAAGGCCCCGCGTGTCGCGGGACGAGCGGTGCCTTTGTGTCGCGTCCGCGTCGCGTCGCGCGACTAGTCGCCCCGGTATGTAGAAACCTTAACACGTTGTATGTTGATCTAATTATGATTCGCGGCCATAACCAATATGGCTTTACAGAATTATAATCATTAGAATATGAATCAGAAGTATAAAATTTGCAAAAAACGTTGGTAATTTTGAATTTCGCGGGCTACCTTAGCGCATCCACCTTAAACCAGATTATTTAAACTAGATTAAACCACAGAGTACACTGAATACACATAAATCAACTACATTTACTTTATTTTATGCTAAAATTGTGGTGTACTTGTACGTACGGATAATAACAGAACGCAAATGTTCACTCTTTTCGTTCAATATGGTAATTTGTTCCTGGCAATATTGTTTAAAGTCTTCTTTAACTAAAGTGGCATTAAAAATGTCTAATGCCATCTAAAATTTGTTTGTGCAACTTCATTAAAGTAATGAATTTATTAGCGATAATGCTGCTTTATGTAATGAAGTGTTAATGGTGAGCTTTCTGCAACTGAGTGTTAGTATTTCAATTTCAGATTATCGAGAATTTGTAACCATAGCAACGCGTTTATAAATATAAAAAGGGCTAGGTCGACGTCACCACGTCAACGCCGGCTATCACTGAATACTAGCGTTGGGGCTCTCTCTCGAATAGGGTCGCAGCATTATGCTGAGCGGTGGCCATTTTGCGTGGATATGACGCATATTTTCCCCCTATTTGTTCTTTTTAACCGACTTCCAAAAAGGAGGAGGTTCTCAATTCGGCTGTATGTTTTTTTTTTTTTTGTATGTTTGTTACGCGATTACTCCGTCAATTATGAACCGATTTTGAAAATTCTTTGTTTTGAAAGGGTATACTCCCGAGGTGGTCCCATTGCCAGCAAATCAGAATCTGATGAGGGGATCCAATGGAAATCGAGGGAAAACCTCAATTTTATATGCAAACCTATAGCGATTTGGGTATTTTTTATAGTAACTCGTGCATTTGCTCACGGAAAGCACCATTTGGTGAAGTGGTACTGATGATGGAGACCACAGATGGCCACCGGAACAATATATTAATGAGTAACTATTTAACGGGTTGCGATTAAGCAATTTATGCTCGTCACTATACATATGGTGAGTGGCAGTTCTCCTGGTTCTTCCCAGGAGAACTCCTTAAAAATCAACGTTCCGGCATCGGCAAAACCAATATTTCGTAAAAGGTGATGAGCAGTTAACATTAGGCTATTGTAACTTAGATAAATTCAAAACTGACCCACTAAAAAGTGAAAAATAAAAAACTTTTTACAAAAAAATAATAACCGACTACCAAAAATAACACTACAAAGTGAAAAATAACTTTAATTTCGGAAGTCGGTGGCAAAAAACTCAAATACAGATCCAAAGACACCGACTTCAGAAATTAAAGTTATTTTTCACTTTGTAGTGTTATTTTTGGTAGTCGGTTATTATTTTTTTGTAAAAAGTTTGTTATTTATCTACGTTCTTTCTTTGCGTCATGTTTACCGCAAATTAACGTATTTTCTTTCTTTTTTTTCTAGGTGTAGGGTATGGTTTTAAACCTACAATTACAACTTTTTTTATCTAGATAACCTCAAAAAGATAGGTAATTTTAGGGCCAGCTGACTCATAAAGATTTTCAGCTGGCTGACTGATCAAATTTTCCTCCAATTAAAAGTGCCTAGGGCACGTTGAGTCAGTAATAGCGTAAGCATATCATAAACCGCATTTAATTAATATTCCAACTGGACACAGACCCCCTCTCTGTGAGAGGGTGTGGGGCGTTATCCACCACATGGGCCGAGAGTGTGAGTAATGTTTGTTTATGTTTGAGTTTTTGCTAAAGTATCAAGACATGCCGTCCGCTCTTTAATTAATCATAACAGAGGCTTCATTATTGTTCATTGTCTCTCTGTGTGGTTAGTGTCACTTCCATTATATGACATAATATAGGCTTAGTTCACTCCTGGCAGTTTCTCACACTAATTGCTTTTAAAATATATTATATGCCTTTACATTAATCGCTTAATTAAGGCTCATTGATATGAGGCTAAATTCTCGCCTCGAATATCGAAAAAAACTCAGGTAAACAGTTGGTACGATACTCAGGATGGGCGAGAATCACTTTACCTTTGAAAATTGGATGTCGTGTAAACATCTGCCTGCCTTTTCCTAACGATGTTGGGGTCGGCTTCCAGTCAAACCAGATGTAGCTCAATACCAGTATTATACATGGATTGACCGCCTATCTTACCTCCACAACCCAGATATTGGGTAACACGATACCGCTTGGTAAGACTGGTTCTCAAATTTCAGGGCTTCTGACTTCCCGTAACAACTGTCAAAGATCTATAAATGACAGCTGGGACCAACGGCTTAATGTGCTTTCTGAGGCACGGAGGGGTCTTGGTATGTAAAGATGGCCACCCATCCACGGACCAACCGCGGCAACCGTAGCCTAACCTGATCGATCGACTCGTGCGGATGTTGTTACTTGCCACAAGCCCCTCCCGAAGAAGCCGTGTAAACAATAAATATTATTTAGATTGTGCGACACAGTTCAAAAATATCGCTTGTGGATAGAGCCTCATATATTTTATTATAGTTAGCGAGTTTTTGTTTTGTGCTTAAGAGGAAATGCGGGCGGAGAGACTTTTAGAGTAAATAGTCATAAATCGAGGTTCGGCTCTCGCCTATTTCCTCCTCCAATATTGGACCAATTTAAAAGATATTTCTTATACTGAATAAGAAGGATATATACTGTGTCCCTATGTTTTCCTTTTTGATGATACATTATCTTTATAAGCGCTGGAACCTTCTGAAAATGCTCAAAATTGCCTGTTTTGACCGCTGACAACAGAGGGCTATTGTACAAATTTGCCAACTATTAATAAAAAAAGAAAAACATAGGGACACAGTATATGTATATCCTTCTTATTCAGTATAAGAAATATCTTTTAAATTGGTCCAATATTGGAGGAGGAAATAGGCGAGAGCCGAACCTCGATTTATGACTTTTTACTCTAAAAGTCTCTCCGCCTAAAAGTCTCATTTCTTCTTAAGTGTAAACACACAAGTGCGATAATCGGCTGACGAGTCTTGCCTACGAGATTCGCATGGTCGTATTGAACATTTTCGCCTCTCGGTGGGCGAGAAACTTTCGTCATGTAAATGGGCCTTAACTGACAATTTAATAAGGCCTCAATAATTTAATTAAACGACTCTCGTGCTAAGTTAATTTTGAAGGTGTGTAATCTTAGCTGGGTACACGTAGATCAGTTTAAACATATTTGTTTACATGTAATTGGGTAGATAATTACGCTACCATTATGGTATTTTGAAAGGGTTACACAAAAAAGGGTTGATACTGATTCTGTGGAACGTAGAAAGGTAAATTAGATTTGTCCGTATCCGTATCTAAAAGATATTTAGAATACGGACAAACATACCTACAGCTACAAAAATGCGAGGAATATTTGAATAGGTAAACGTAAAAAAAATCCATGGTATTTGTTATGAACCTAATGAAAATACTTCAAAAGATATTTAGAATACGGACAAACATACCTTCAGCTACGAAAATGTGAGGAATATTTGAATAGGTAAACGTAAAAAAAAAAATCTATGGTATTTGTTATGACCCTAATGAAAATACTTCACCCGGGGGATCCATCCCCGTAAAAAATACAATATGGATAATATATGTTTTAACTTACCTAGGTTCAATCAATCTTGATGTGGTATTGATTTCTCCACCGCAAGTTACCAACCTGAAACAAAAAAAAATCATGAATATTAATTTTCTACCACCATTCATTATTTCTATGAAAAGGCAACAGAACAAAAAAAAAAACAACCGACTTCTATAAAATGTCTTTTATTTTTAACTTTTCAGGGGGTTAGTTTGTATTTTTTCTAAGTTACAAAAGCCTATTGTCAAATGCTCATCACCATTTACAAAATATTGCTTTTCCCCGATACAGGCACGTTAATCGTTAAGGAGTTCTCCTGGCAAGAACCAGGAGAACTAGAGCTTCACCATAATGTATTGTAACGAGAATAAATTGCTTAGCAGCCATATTAAAGTACCTAATCGAATTGCAACCCGTGCAATACTTTTTATTAAGTAGTTCCGGTGTTATGTGGTCTTCATCAGTTTCACTTCACCAAATGGCGCTTTCTGAGAGCAAATGCACGAGTTAAGTACTATAAAAAATACCCAAATCACTATAGGTAGATATGCCTATACAATTTGAGTATTTCCCTAGATTTCCATGGAATCCGATCATCAAAAGAAAGAAAGAAAGAAAAATGCGTTTATTGGCATTACAGCAAAAAATACACCTTAAAAAGTATAAATAACAGAAAACAATTAATAAAATGTCAAAAGATATGACAGATTCATCAGATTCTAACTTGGTGACAATGGGACCACCTTGAGAGTATATCCTTCCAAATATCGCGGCATTATGCTGAGATAGGGACCTTTTTGGCATCGCACAAGTTTTGGTTGTTGTTATTGTAAGTTAGTTTTAAGTGCTATATTTGTATTTCTTGTGCGTGTCCCAAATAAAATATTTTTCTTTTTTTCTTTTTCTTTCTTCCAAACAAACAATTTTTTATTTTTATTATTCCTCATTTTAACGGAGAAATCGGTGAATATACCTTTAAAAAAAATACATACGAGCCTTCTCCTTTTTGGAAGTCGGTTAAAAATATCGCTTTTAGCGATAAGACCGCCCATTGCGTCGTCCACTCCCGATATAAAATGTATACTTTTATATCTGTGATTTTTTTATATGGTGTACAAAGTAAATATAGGTAAATAAATATATATTTTACTATTAGGTTAACAGTATTCTATTTCTATTTCTAAATCCACTAAAAACATAATTTTTATTATTTCGTTTTTTTGTAGCGCTTGGAGCGATCCAATGATATGATCTATTTGGCATTTAGATAGCAATAATAATATAAACAAGCATTTTGTTTCTCTTCCATAAAGGTGCTTTAAAAATATAATAAATCCTTTTTGCGGAGACTGAATAGTGCAATATGAATGAATAGGCTGTGGATTGAAAATTTAGAATTCAGATATGGCGGAAGTAAGTAAAAGGCGAAATGAAAATCGTTCTAGGCCACAATAATATATAGAGAGCTGGTAGAATTAAGCACCATTTACACGATCCAAAAAATGTAAGCAACAAATGGCTTGCATCGTCTCTAAACAATGTTTAGGCGGTTTATCTTTTATTGTTGCTTCAACTTATTGCATACCACAAGCAATTAAATCGTAGCGTGTACATCAGGCGTATATCAGTGGTCTATCACCCGACCCGAATTCAGGCTAACCAAGTGTAAACGAACGATCAAGAGCGCCCATCTTCGGAAAAACTGTTCCAGCTTCGTCAAAACTCCAATAATCAAATTCGGAAACTCGACACTCGCTTTTCGGCTTCCATCGACCAGTATTCCATCTAGTTGTAACAGCCCTATATAAATAACGTGTCAGGTGAACTCGTCCGGTTACCCGAATGCGAGCTAACGACCAACTTAGCTACGTAATTGCGCCATTAAGATGAAATAACACTGATAAATGTGAAAACAAAAACCTCTAAAAATGACTAAAACTCAAAACATTAATTTCAATTAAGTAAACCTATTACAGGCACTTTTGAATAGTCAAAGAGTCGGTCAGTTAGTCAGAAAGTTGAAGCTATTTGCCCATTCCAAAACGTAGATCTCTATGGACAAGAACAGACAAGAAACTCCAAGGACACTCTTTTAAATCAAGATATTACAAAATCCTGGGTACATTATTCTTGTTGCTTCTATATGTGAGACCAATGTAAAAAAATAAATTACTTATTTAAAAAATAATACAAAATATAAGATTAAAAGATTAAAAATAAGCCCTGGCAGTTAGGAGAAGACCAGTCTCAACTGACGGCGCCCGTTCACGAACATGACGCGTGGATCAGCACCATCCAACTCAACCATTTTGTAGGGAACAGTACCCCGAGTGTAAGTTTGCAATTGAGTAAACGTAACTAGCGTGTTTGCGTTAAGATTTTTATTCTCACTCTTATAATCAAAGCATTATGATCTATCAGTCAAATTTTCACGCAAGCGAAATAGTTACGTTTACTCTCTTGCAAACTTACACTTGGGGTACTGAATGATCCAACAAACGTGTCACCATCAGCGAGCCATTTAAGTGAGCATGACATACTCTCAACTGCCACGCTTTTTTAAGTCGACATACATCTTATCATAACAAACGGCTCCATGGTACTCACATTTACAAAAACCTATGATATAATTCATTTGTTAAAGTACATTCAAGTGAAAAAATAAATCGTTTGTGCTCTAATCATTAACGGCCACTACACCGAAGATTGATAGTTCTGCCGCAAAGGTTGCCATATCATAAAAAACCAGCCAAGTGCGTGTTGGACCACGCACGATGAAGGGTTCCGTAGTTGGGACGAATTTATCTCAAGAACAAACTATTATACAATAAGCACACAAATTTACAAAAAAACTCATAAAGAACTTAACATACTCGACCTAAATAGATATGAACTAAAGTCTAAGATGACAGAATGGCTACTTCAACAGGATTACTCACAAACAGAATCACTACTTACATACATCGCTTAATATTAATATATCAGTGTATACTCACAAGCTACCCTCACCCAATTGCACAACTTACACTAACACACCTTCACACACCCCTACACCTACACACACACACATACATACACACACACATACATATACATACATACAAACACCCACACTCACACCCCCATGCTCCTTAAACTCTTTTGCCTTTCTTTATTTTAATTATAATTATAAACGAAACAAACTAACCTCATTTTAAATCACTAGGTAGATCGACACAACTCACAAGTTGTATAAATCTTATCGCAATCAATGATTTAGCTGAACACTGTCTCTTAAGATAAAGGTAACCCTAGTTTAAGAGGCAGGGCTCATGTATTATATTGTCTACAGATTTCTGCAGCATGGTTTATTATTTGCTCTGTACTTACTTCCTACCACTAGCTGTTAATAATACCCTTTTGTTAACCAAGTTATTTAAGTCTGTAACCTGTTTTGGAAATAAATAAATTTTATTATTATTATTATTATTTATTATTAACATTGTTGTTGAAAAAACATAATTATTGGGATCATACATTCCAACTGTAAATGTAAGTTTGTACGCACAATATTGAGAAAATTTACCACGCTATTTTAAGACCATAACCTCCTATAGGTTTTCCTGTAATCTTCTAAAAAATAAAAAATCATAAGAAGTTCCTCATAATGCGTGGTTTTCATGTCGTTTTTAAACAACATCGCGCGTTTAAGGATTAAGTAAAGAACATTTCTGTATTTTTTTTTAAATTTTCGGCTCAGGTCGTCTTTCGTCTATATTCATAAATAATTGTAAAAGTTTTATTTTAAAATTAGAATAAGAATTATATCTGAACTCTTTAAAACAAGCCCTTTCATTTGATATGCCACACGGTACCATTAGCAAAATGTTTGTTTTTAATTTTCTAATTTGCCCCTCAAAAGTGACACCTTTATTCAAAATTCAGCTATTTACGTTACACGTCCGTGCTTGGGTCACAAAAATTCATATGTTACTAAACAACTTAATCGGTCCATTAGGTTTGGATCAAATCAGCTGTAACAGACAGACAGACAGACACACGAGTGATAACTGACGGGGTCCGTTAGGACCAATGCCTGCCAGGGTTGCGAGTTTGTCCGAAAGGGATATCGTGGCCCTGGCACACAGGCAATGGAAGGAACACGGGTGGGTTTTAGTCAGTAAAAGTCTGACAGGCCCTCCCGCTCCGCCCAGAGCGGGAGAAGTTATTTGATAATTTCCCACCCAAAAAAATAAATAAAAAAAAGACACAATGACATGAGTGATCCAAGATCCGATTTAAGGGTTCCGTTTTTTCCTTTTGAGGTACAGAACCCTAAAAATGGTCTATTCAAGGCTTGATCTTGACGACAGGATGAGTAATAGCACTAAACCTATTCCAGTTTTAGTGCCTACGTGTAATAAATATTTATTCAGTTATTCAATTGTGCAGATAAGATAGTAGAAAGCCACTCAATTGATTGCGCTGGAGTGTTTGTTAGTGGTCAGATATCTATCTGGATAGTTTTGTATAATGTGTGGCCACTGCTTGTTGAGTGAGTTTTTAAGGGGTTGGCGAAAATAATTAATTTTATTATATAATAATTAATAATTACAAAATAATTTGTAAATCAAACATAATTATTCTTAAGGTAGTGTGTATTTATTTCGATTGGATTACAGAATATCGATGTTCCCAAACATATATTTTGAAAGGACAATGATATAAAGACGAGATATGAGGAATTCAAAATGTCCATAGTAAACTTATTTTTCTCATAACTCTTGTTTCAATCAGTGTCCATTCTAAATATATATCTAGGAACCTAGATATCACCACTGTGTGGATCGCCCGGAGGACACGGTGGAGCATACGGTGGAGGTCTGCCCGGCTTGGGCGGAGCACCGCCGTGTCCTCACGGAGGCGATCGGCGGCAGCGATCTCTCGCGTCCGGGTCTGGTTCAGGCCATGGTTCGGAGCGAGAGTGCATGGGAGGCCGTCACCTCCTTCTGCGAAGCAGTAATGCTCGCGAAGGAGGAGGCGGAACGCGTGAGGGTAAGGCAGGGTTCGCGCCCTCACGCCCTTAGCCGCCGCAGGAGACGCCCCGGGCGTCGGGAGTCACAAGCTGATTTCCGGCCACCGTAGTCGCGGGCCTGCGGACGGTGAGCGATGGGTAGCTCGCCGTCCGATAAGGACCAGGCCCGGGTCGACGGCGCGTTGTTTCACGCGCGCCTCAAAGAGATGTCAGCACCAACTGATGGGGTCCGTTAGGGCCAATGCCTGCCGGGGTTGCGAGTTTGTCCGAAAGGGATATCGTGGCCCCGGCACACAGGCAAATGAAGGAACACGGGTGGGTTTTAGTCAGTAAAAGTCTGACACGCCCTCCCGCTCAGCCCAGTTATTTCCCACACAAAAAAAAAAAAAAAGGAGCCTAGATATTCTGTATTCCAATCGGAATAAAGAAACACTACCTTAAGAATATGTTTGATTTACAAATTATTTTGGTATTACGTTTGTATGAACTACGCATCCATCTTACATACGCAGCCTCTTAAGAGCCTTCTTACATTTTGACTTAGGTATTTTATTTTTTTATATACTTACACTATATTTATATTATATTTACACAACAGTAGTATCGACACGACAAAGAGCGTGAATTTAATTGACATAAGTCCGTTCTCGATAAACATTCGTGCGATATTGTGTGCACATCCGGCTACTTTTATTTTATTTATAAATAAATGGAAAAATAATTGCCATTGTTTTAGAAAATGTTGGCGATTATTTTGGTATAAAAACTACTACAAAATAAGTTTCCAACCCTTTTCAGTGGAAAATTGAATAGGTCCACTCGTTTTTTTATTTATATAAAAGGCATAAAACAAAAATGTATTGTGTATTAAGAATATAGGATATTTTTAATATGATAAAAATATGTGTATGAATTATATTCAACAGAATCTGCAAATTAGAGCTCTCAAATCAGCTCTCCATGAGTTTTGCCTAAACATGCATCAGGAGAACGATTATTGCTAAATAAGCAAATAAATAATTAAAAAATCACTTTATTACTATTTTAGTAGAGAAAATGAACTATTTTTTTACCAAGTAATATACGAACCAATGAATAGTATTCAATTTCAACGAGGAAATCATTCATTTACGGGCATTTTGTAATAAAAATGTAAGAGGACTCTTAATAGTAATCGAGTATTGGTCACTTAGGCTTTAGTGATATACTGTTTCATTCAGAAAGCTTTGTATTTAGGTGTTAAGGGTAAAACTCTATCCTACACAAACGGAGTACTGGTGGACCTCGACACCGGCCTGCAGGCAGTCCAGGGAAGCTATGCTGTCCCTAGGTGGTAGGCTAACCAGGCGTCTACTACGCCTGGACAGGAACGGCCTGCAGTTGGTGACAGGGACCATCACGGGACACTGCTCACTAAACAAACACGGACGGCACGGTTGGCGCAGTTAGTTAAGCGATTGACTGCTGCGCTGCGTGTCGCGGGTTCGATTCCCGCACGGAACAAATATTTGTATGACCTACAAGTAGTTGTTTCGGGTCTGGCTGTTTGTGTATGTGAATTTAAATGTTTGTAAACGCACCCACAATACAGGAGAAATTCCTAGTGTGGCGCAACGTTTTAAAACAAAAAAAAAAAAAAAAACACTTCCACACAATAGGCATAACGGACAGACCTCTGTGAAGGGCAAGCATGGAGGCTGAAGAAACAGTTGCGCATGCTGTTTGAATGCACAGGCATCACCCAAATCAGAACAAAAACCCTAGGGTCACCTAGATCCTTCACAGATATACGAAACAGACCAGCATAGCTATTCACAACCACACGACAGGTTGTCGAATCGAAAATGACACATTTTCAATCACTAACCTGCTTTGCCCCCGAGAGCAAATAGCTCTCGGAAGAATGGCGGTCGCCTATTTGATTCAAAATGACAAAATTTTCGGGGTTTGGATTTGTGAACAGCCTTTAGAGGACTCTTTTGATAACATTGATTGATGTTCGTTTCGGCACGGAAGCGTATCGTACGTTTGTGAATAGCTATGCTGGAGACCTAATCAGCTTCTGGAGGGAGGTGGGCTGGTTGGAATAACCAAATACAGCCGCCATGGACCACGCAGAATGGTCCACATGAAGGACTAAGTGCGGAAATCAAACCAACTAACACAGAACATATAATTTTATCGTACTAATATTAATTTGTCTTTCATGCAGCAGTTGAGCGACGGATCGACGTGCTTTTGGCCTAAAGATAGTTTATGTCCCGGAGAGAAACGTAAGCATTTTATTCCGTAATATGTCCCACACCGGAGCGAGGCCTCAGGAAAAAACGATGAATTTATAATTGAAGCTGATTTTTATTGAACTTTTTCGCAGTTTACCAAGTCTTCATTATCTTATCGGGCAGGTAAAACGCACAAATATATTTGTACGGCAGAATTTACTTTCCCATATTTTTACGTAAGAACTTCTAGTAATATCTACTATTCTGAGCGTAGTTTGAATATGAGGATACGGTATAGCGTAGTCAATATGGAATAAAGGCTCCCGCAAACAGGCGCGACACGATACTAGCATAATTTCTATGGAAATTTCATGGAAAGTGTAGCGCTGCCTGTCGTGCCCGCGCCAGTCTGCACGAGCCTGTACACGCTCAAGGTTCCCGCAGACAGGCGCAACGCGACACTAGTAGCACAATTCTAAGAAACCTTCATGGAAAGTGTCGCGCTGCCTGTCGCGTTCGCGATATCGCGCCAGTCTGCACGAGCCTTTAGACGCTCAAGGCTCCCGCAGACAGGCGCAACGCGAAACTAGTAGCACAATTCTAAGAAACCTTCATGGAAAGTGTCGCGCTGCCTGTCGCGTTCGCGATATCGCGCCAGTCTGCACGAGCCTTTAGACGCTCAAGGCTCCCGCAGACAGGCGCAACGCGACACTAGTAGCACAATTTCTAAGAAAATTTAATGGAAAGTGTCGCACTGCCTGTCGCGCTCGCGATATAGCGCCAGTCTGCACGAGCCTTATTATCCATTTGGTACGCAAAGACGGGATTAGAAACGAGTTTCAGTACTAAAGTAAGTAGGTATTAAGGAAACCGTTCGTCTAAGTATCGCTTGAAGTTTGAGAAGTGCTCATCGGGTTAGGTACATTCTCAGCGACTGGGAAATTACTCACAGGGGTAATGGGCAGGTATATAATTACGCCAGGTCGTTCTTCCCCGGAATGTTCTTTTCAATTTTTTTTTTCATTTCAATAGCAAGGCAAACTTACTTAGCTATAATGTTTAAAAGTAAAAGCTTCATATTTATACTTACTAACAATTTTTTAAGAAGTTTTGTTTTAGCTTAAAGATTTTTGACAGTCTTTTATAAAATGTTCAGGCAGAAAATATAGGACTGAAAATGGATGTTTTCAAAATATTATTTAACATAACATCATGGCCGTATTACCCGAAGGGTAAAGCAGAGGTTTGCATAAAATACACCTACATTTCTCCAGTTATTTTTAAGTCCCATGTAATAGAGGGCAAGCCTATTGCCATCAACCGAGCACAATTCCAGACTCCGGTTTTGCTACCGAGAAATTCCTGATAAAAAACCCAAGAAGACTTCGACACGATAACTGACTTTTAATGATTTTATATTAAAGATAACGTCTAAACGAGTAGTGTTAATGATTTGAAAAAAATATGTGTTAAATTAGTGCATTTTCTCAATAACTTAATATGTGAATATTTTAGATCATGTTTAAATTACATAGTGACATTAATTTGTAAAGTTATGTCTAACGCAGATAAAAAACTGAGAATGGCGCAAAATCTACCAAGCGTATTTTAAAGATAATTTAATTATTGATCTTTTAGTTTAGGCGTTTTATTAAAATACCTTTTGTTTTGTGTATAATAAATTAATAATGCGTCAAATTGGGGACAGCGCTCCTTGATTGGCAAGTCCTATTACTGGCTGAACTTACGACGCGTTGCGTGAGCTCAGTACAGAACACGCAAGCTAACCACTCAAGGTCACTGGTATATATCTGCGTCTTAATTACGGCTAATTATGGCTGACTACGGTGAAAGAAAAAACTACAGTCAAAGAGATGAGCCAATGTCAAAAATGTAACTTTAAGTCGGGTAAGGATTCAAAGTCAAAAAAGAAAACTATGGAAGTTATTAAACGGCCGAACATTCGGCCGATACTTCGGATTAACGATTTGGAGTAGATCCCCTGGAACTCAGGCTCGGCAGTAGCGCTTGTCAACACTTATAATAATATAAAACTCAAAATATATGCTTCCCTCTCTAGGGCGGGAATGAATTTTAAAATATAATTAAATTTAGTTAGAAAAAAGACTAATAATTTGGCGGGATAATACTCTGTGAGCTGCACTAAAATACAAAATCTCGGTTTTATTGACGAATATTTGAGTAATTAAGAAAAATGATTTCAAGCGATTCTGAAATGTTGACCCCAGATTCGGTTTAAGACGAAGCAAATACAGTAATCGAAAATCTTTTGCCAGAAATTTCAAAGGAAAGATATTTAAATACACGCAATGATTTTATGAATTGCCGAGCAAACAAAAAAATAAAATATTTTACATTTTTTTTTTTACCTACCTTATAATCGAAATGAAAAGTAGAGTATTTAACACGGGCGAAAGTCACCAATTCCTTTCGACCCTTGTATAACAATCTACTATTTGGTGTTGCTCCACAATTATTTCACGTTGCAAAAGTTTTAAATAACACAGCGCGTTAGTGCTTGAAAACTGTTACTATACTTTAGATGTGACAAATCTCTATAATTATATCAATCTGACAACTAATCATTTGAATTGAATTAACTTAAAATTATGAAATGAAATTGACTGAATCTTTATAAAAAAATTATCATTTTTAATCATTTGTTTGTTTGGCAAAATATAGCTACTAATTTTATACTACATAATTTTTAATGTATGTTATTATAATTATTACCTATGTTTCACATTAATAAATTATGTTCTTATTCTGCCAAGAGTGGTGATCAAAATCAAAGTGATCTTTATTATCATTGTTTTAAGGTTGCTGGTAGGTTGCTATCGGAAGTAAAATAACGGAAAGGACTGGTCATTCCTCTTCGACCGATCCTTGTTAAGGTTTTTAATCCTATTTAGTAGACATGTCCACATCCTGATTTAAAATTGAATAACATAGCCAACCAACCGTAAATTATACCTAATTAATTAGTAATGCCCAGGCCCATGTTAATTCGTTTATTTTTAATACCTCTCTTAAAAGCTCTGCAGACCGCAGAACCCAACAAACCGCGGCTAAAGTGCCTGTCACTATAAAATTCATATTTCCTCGGGACATTTAGATGAAAGGATCCGTTTTAAAGGACCCGTTTTGGGAGGAACCGTTTTTGTTGTTAGTAGTAGTAGTAGAGCTCTTTGAAAAGGAGTTTGTAAGTCGGACACGGTAAGTTTTAGATAATTCACACAATTAACTAAATTGATACAAAATTATTCGATACATTGTTATTCTGCATTTCATGTAAGAGTGTGCTAAGAGTTCATACTCCTAAAATTTTATATCAGTACCTACAGATTTTATATAAATATTTTTCTCAATAATTACCATTAAAAAAACTAAGTTGTTTAGTGCAAAGAGTTAATTACATAATATTTACTTTATAAGGATTTCCTGTTAATAAAAATTGCATTTGATTTGTATATTTGAGTTTTAGAATAGAAAAAGTGATGATAGACTTTGTTGCGGGTCGTACAGACTGGTGCGATATCGCGGGCGCGACAGGCACCGATCACTAGGTAACGACGAAGCTGACGAACTATCTAGGAGAGCATCCAGCGCGTCAGTCTGTGGACCTGAACCTATCGTACCCATCCCCTTTAACGAACTACGCAGGTGGCTACAGGAGTTCAACCACACACAAGCGGAGAACTGGTGGACCACCGGGTTGCAGGCAAACCAGGGAAGCTATGCCAGACTAACCAGGCGTTTACTACGCCTGGACAGTAACGGCATGCGCCCGGTGACGGGGACCATCACGGGACACTGCTCACTAAACAAACACTTCCACACAATAGGCATAACGGACAGCCCTCTATGCAGAGCTTGCATGGAGGCTGAAGAAACCGTTGCGCATGTGCTCTTTGACTGCACAGGGGTCACCCAGATTCTTCACAGATATCCTATACAGACCAGAAGACCTAATCAGCTTCTGGAGGGAGGTGGGCTGGTTGGAATAAACCACTGACGGCCGCCATTGCCCACGCACAATGGTCTACATGAAGGACTAAGCGCAGAAACCAAACCCTCTAACATAGATAGAACAGGCACCGACAAAGAAATTGTGCTACTAGAGTCGCGTCACGCCCGCGATATCGCACCAGTCTGGACAAGCCTTTATATACAACCACCATTATCTGATTCTGCCGCCAAGCAGCGTACCCGTGCTTCCGTTTGAAGCTATGAGCGCCGGCCGTCGTAATTACAGACACATGGCTTTGGTTCAAGGATGGTGCCAAACTAACGATGGGTCTAGAATTCCAGATGATAGGTGTTGCGGCGACCATTTATCAACATTATCAGGTTCTGCCTGCTCGATGCCGCACAAAAATCTTAAATTTACTGACAGACAACGCATCGTCTAAACTGTATATCTATTCTATTCTATCTATTTAACCATTTATGTACACACACATATATAAACATACAAGAAGAAAGAAACAGAAAAATCCGTACAAAGGTGATGCTTATTTCTAAAGAAATCTCTTCCAGCATGACTGCGATAGGAAAGTCGATAAAGAGATGTAGACAACGTGAGTAGAAGAGAAAATAGAATACATAAATCAAAAACAATACACTAATTAAAATACAACATATAATATAAGTACTTACTAATATACAGACTTAAATACATACTACAACAACAACTGCTGGTTCTCTAGAGCCAAGCAAGCAAGCTACAAGCTGCTTTTTCAGGCATCTAAGCTTGAAATTTTTCACAGGGGTCCTTATGTTAAGTACCGTTCTCTTTTTGAATTTTGGGATAGATTTTTCATCCCATAACTAAGTAGTTAGTAAGCTTTTATGGGTAATTGCTGATTCGATGAAGCTATCGGCTTCTCATTAGTCCACTCGCTGTGCAATCTGATTGGCCTGCTGATAGGAAACTAGCACCGCGTTGCCACGCACTTTCTCACTGTATCAACGTGTCAAAATCTCCCGACGCGCTCCGCGCTAGCAAAATCATTTTTTTTAAAAGAAATGGTCCTTCAGTGATTGAATTAAATGATTAAATTCACAAGGCATTGGTTCTGCAGTAAACAGATCTTTAAAAACATTTGCAATATTTTGATCCCCCACTGCACTGTCGACGCTCACAGGAACACTCGGCTTAGGATTCAACTGCCCCGTGTTTTTCCAAAAACTGCTAAAATCTTTAGCCTCATGTTTTGCCGCCAGTATGTCCATTTTTATTTGCTCGGTATTGTCCTGGCACCATTTCAGTTTCTTCTTAAACTCTTTTCGTGTTTCACACATACTCAAATACTGGGGCCCCGCGCGCGGCTTCGCTATATAGTACATTTTGATACAAGTGGAGAATGTTTGTTATTGCATTCGAGGCGGAATTAACGCCCGAGCCGTAGGCGAGGTCGTTTTTGAGCCGAGAACTGCAATAACAAATGTCCACATGTATCAAACGACGTTTTTCAATACACTTTTGAAAAAATAAAATAACTAAAAATATTTTTGTCATGAATTATTATGAAATTATGATTTAATTTTCTTTTTTTTCCGCGCTTTGCTTTCGCTAGGTTAAAGGAGAAGCAAAATTATAAAGCCGATAAACAGCCTAATATGAAAAATAGAAAATAAAAATATTTTGAGTTTAAAACACAAATAAATGTTAATTGGTTCATAAACGTTTTTTTATTGTCATAATCACGGTATTCTATTTATAAACATTATTTAAATATTCCAAAAATATTAACGTCGCCGCCGTAAAGACGCATCTTTGCAGAGATTAAAAAAAAATCACCTCCGAATAGAGAGGACCGTATCTGGCGCGAGACGGTGTGAATAGAGGCATTGAACCAATTTGGACTAAGTATAAGTTATCTGTGGAAATTTTTATTCCTGCACACGTGTTGGAAAATAAAAAATCGCACGCGTGTGAAATACATTGCATTGTGAACCTAATCGTAGTGCGATATGAACCAGTTTTCGAGGAAGTGTATTGAAAAATCATTTCTAGCCAGCTAAAGCACAAGGAAGTGGTGAAGGGCGGACGTTTTTGGGGGACTGTCTCATGTACTTTTTGACGTTCGAAAAGTGCTGATTCTCAGCCTAGTTTGAATAAATGACTTTTGATTTTGATTTTTTGATTTTGATTTTTACAGTGCACAGAGGAAGGATTAATGAAAAAAAAAATACGTATGTTCGTTAGTTTTTGCCGATGGGAAATCCCATCTTGCTTCGGCTTGTAATATTAGAAAACACATCATCATTTCGTAATTTCAGCCAAAAGACGACCACTGCTGGACATAGGCCTCCCCCAAAAGAAGGGGGGGTTAATAATCCCATATAGGGGGGCCATAATCGCCACGCTTGGCAGGCGGGTTGGCGATCGCAGTATGGTGTTAAAATGCATAGAGAACGCTGCTGCCCATTCTCTAGTAAGTCCCTTAGTCGCCTTTTACGACACTCATGGGAAGAAATAGGGCAGTGCTATTTTTTACGTCCGGCACCACACGGAACCAAAGAAAACACAACATTTGTTAATTTTTCTAAATACTTTTGTGTTCGATTATCCTAAAATATTTTTATACTGTAAGAAATAAACATAGCATTGTCACCCAATCATAGAACGGAACGTTTCTCTTTACGACGAACATCAAATGAAAACTCAAATTAAAGCACGAAATGTAATAAATTTTATTACTTACAGTTACTGCTGTACATATTTGTATAATTACGAATTACGTTCTGTTGTCTTTTATTAAGAAGTTACAATTTTTACGAGCAAGTTAATATTTATTGGAACGAACATCCTAATCGCACGTTAAACAACATGTCCCAGAATTAACGCACAACCTCTTAAGGGGTCATTGTACTCATCATTATGAGCAACTTTTACCTGAAATCGCGAAAAAAATAATCTGCTGTTCCCTACATTTTGACGAGTTATTCGAACATAAATGTAGGGAACACTTGATTTATTCATAAGGGTGCTCGCCCAGGAGCGGTTTTTTCGGCGATTTTCTCAGCAATTTTTGTGTGAATGTCAATGTGTTGTTTTCTGACAAAAATCGCCCAGAAAATCGCCGAATAAATCAATACTCAATACTTAATATCTTTTTAGGGTTCCGTAGTAAACAAGGAATCCTTATAGTTTCGCCATGTCCATCTGTCTGTCTGTCTGTCTGTCCGTCCGTCCGTCTGTCTCCGGCTTAGCTCAGAGACGCTAAGTCCTAGAAATGTAATTTGGCATGGATATTAATCACGCCGAGAAAGTCGTGAAATAAAACCATGAAAAACATTTCTTTTTAGGGTATCTCCCTTGCATTTTTTTTTCTCATCTAATACATGGTGTGAGGTATCGTTGGATAGGCCGTTTAAAAATATTGTAGGTCTGTGAAAATCATTTTTCAATTCTGAGATCCGTTTGCGTAATATTAAGCTTTAAAGTGCTATTTTTTGTTAGAGCCAAGTGTCCCACCCCCTGCCAGCTAAATGGTTGGTTTTGGATATGTGAAAAAATTCATGGCACTAGTATATATAATGAAATTAAAAGGAAAACTATCACAGCTAAGTAGGGTTTACAAGTTAACGAGTAATCGTCGACAAACTTAAATTTGCAGTTGAAGAATTGACCGTAACGTATATAGATGTATGGGAGAGCATGTTTTTCAACTAAAATGTTAAGTTTGTTTTTAGGATGAATTCATCCAAACCCTTCATTGTGCGTGGTCCGACACGTACTAGGCCGGTTTTTTTTCTTATTTCTTTTATCACTCGTAGGCGAGCACCCTAAGACATCTACAATAGGTAACAATCACTGTATAACGCTAGTTTCACACCGGAGGGATAGGGCGGGCGGGTTCACGGAATGAAAATAATAATTATTATCTATCTGTTTCACCGAACCTCACTTATAATAATTTTGTTTCAGTACGGTTGCTGGAACAGCTTAGGTGCCGTTCGGTCAAGTGCAGTTGAAATATTCAGTGCTCTGTGTGGATTACCTCGACAAAATGTTCCGGGTCTGGCTGTTTGTGTATGTGATTTTAAATGTTTGTGAACGCACCCACATTACAGGAGAAATTCCTAGTGTGGGGCAACGTTTAAATAAAAAAAAATCCCCGATTTCAGGGCTGCTTCCATGATAAAAAATGTCAATTCATAATAATTATTATGAATACGAATAATTATGAAGTTATCAGTTTTTTTAAGTTACACCTTGTGTGACAAAATTATTTCTAGAAGCATTATTTCAAACTCAAACTCATAGCATTTATTTCGATTAAACCAATTACAGACACTTTTGAATTGTCAAAGAGTCGGTCAGTTAGTCAGAAAGTAGAAGCTATTTATTTGCCCATTCCAAAACGTAGATCTCTATGGAGGAGAACAGGCTAGAAACTCCAAGGACACTCTTTTAATTCAAGATATTATTTAATCCTGGGTACATTATTCTGGTCGCTTCTCTAAGGTGAGATCAATGTAAAATAATACATTATTTAAAACAATACACAACATAAAACATTACAAATAAGCCCTGGATTTTTCTAAGTAACTAGTACTGGTATTATTATAATTCTATGTTTTTCGCTAATCAGTTAGCTTGTAGACAACAAAAACCTTTGACTCTGTCAACTAAAATAATACTTGCTCAGAATATTATTTTCTACTTATTTTATGTAGGTACAGTAGGTACCTATTTTGTGAGTTTTTCGTTAATTAGAGGTCACATTAACTTGCTTTCAGAGTAGTTCTGAAAACATCCCAAAATTCCAAGAATCTTTCATTTGATTATCCTTTGTAGGTGGTTTTGGATTAGATAAACCTTTGTTGTTGAAAGCATTATTGAAAGCCAAAAGAATTGCTGTAGAAATTAAGTAGAAATAATGGTCTTGTGAAGTTGTAAATAGAGTAGACTTAAGATAGAAAGAAAATACTATTTCACTTCTATTTAATGACGCATATTAAACAAAAGGCTAAAAATTTGAATAATTGTAAACAAAAACAAAATAAATCAGGTAAAAAACTTCAAAGAAGAATGTGTGATAAGGGTATCGACTATCGAGCTGAGATCTATACTAAATTCAAATCAATCAAATCAACTCAGCCTATCGCAGTCCACTGCTGGACATAGGCCTCTCCCAGGCTGCGCCACAACACCCTGTCCTCCGCCTTCCGCATCCAGTCTGACCCAGCCATCTTCTTAAGGTCGTCGATCCATCTAGCTGGGGGGCGTCCCACACTACGCTTGCCGATACGCGGTCTCCACTCCAGGACTCGTCTGCTCCATCGGCCATCGGTCCTTCGACAAACATGGCCAGCCCACTGCCACTTCAGTTTGCTTACTATGCAAGCTATGTCGGTAACTCCGGTTCTTTTCCGGATAATTTCATTCCTGATTTTATCCTTCAAAGAGACTCCAAGCATAGCCCGCTCCATAGCGCGCTGGGCGACCTTGAATTTGTGGACCAGCCCGACTGTCAGTGTCTACGTTTCGGCACCGTACTAAATTAATATCTTATAAATATATAAAATTCTCGTATCACAATGTTAGTTCCTCCTAAACGGCTTTACCGATTTTTATGACATTTTATATGAATATTCAGTAGGTCTGAGAATCGGCTACTATCTATTTTTAAGGGTGGCTTTCCCACGGGATCGAGACTTACGCGGGTGAAACCGCGGGGCGCAGCCAGTCTTATATATAAAATTCTCGTATCACAATGTTAGTTACCATACTCCTCCGAAACGGCTTGACAGCTTTTGATGAAATTTTATATGTGTATTCAGTAGGTCTGAGAATTGACTACTATCTATTTTTTATACCCCTAAGTGTTAAGGGTGGCTTTCCCATGGGATCGAGACTTACCGTGGGTGAAACCGTGGGTTTTTATGTCACCTTGATACCCACAACACACATTCTAAGTCACAATAAGTGATGCGCTTACCAACAGGGGCAGTACAGAACAAAAAGTTGTCTGACAGAAAATACTTTGCAACATTTACATAAATCTTCTATTGGGGAAAGTATCGGGCGAAATGTGCTCACCTTTAACACGGCTATTTGGGCCTTCTCTAATTTCAGCATTGTGGTCTTAGGAGCACCACCCCAGGTGGAAACACAATAATTATGATAGGACTGATTGAAAGAGGGCAAGGTAGACCCTTTTGACAATCCGTGCTTCTGGCACATGGCGAAGAGTCTTAAAGAAGAATATTAGTTTTCTAACCCTTGCTTTTAGTAGATCTATGTGGCCCGAGAAACTCAGATTATCATCAAGAGTTACCCCGAGGTATTTGATTGTGGGGGGTATGTGCGAATTTAGGGCAAGAACAAGCAGCGGTGCCGGGGCCGACGTTTGAGTAAGCGATTACGGAACATGAGTTCGGCGGTTGTGTAGATTGCCATAGGGTAAAGCAGATTATCTTAATTTGTGTATGTAATTTGTGATCCAAGTGTATTATTGTTACTTGATATATTATTAAGTGCGTAACTTAAAGGGGTTGACATTTTGATTGCCTTGTTAGAGTTACTTGCTTTGGTGGGCTGATTTCGACCTACTGCGAAGCTAAAACTGTCTTCTTCTAAGTATGGGAAAGAAACGAGCATTGAACTAAGTGGTATTCTATATTTCTTCGCTATGGTTGCCTTCATCATGGGTGTCCACAATTTACTTAATAAAATCATTTTTTTTTTACAAATGGTAGGTACTAACTAAATAAACATAAATAACAAAAAAACAAAAGTACGCGTCGAAGTACTCGTCCGCATCGCTGTCATCCGGAAACGTGCCCAGAAGACTGGCAGTATAATTGAATGGCAATGATAATTCTTTGGCCAAAGAACGAGCCAGCCCTCTGTTAGCTTGTCGCGTGTCGATCAGTCGACGAGAAATTCACTGATACTGGCGTGGCAGACAGGCCATGGTGTCCGAGACTGTTGACAGCTTCACCGCAGTGACACCGATGCGGAGCAACACAAGGTAACACCAAGCGGAGATACGTAGCGAGCCGAAACGAGGAGTCATCCATCATAGTGCCTATGTTGGATGACGGTAGTACCTGAAGCCACAAACCTGACTCCCATTCTCCCACAGCCAGGAGACGGGCACGCTCAACAGTGGTATGTGACGTGTTTATCAGGATATTCCGTATAACATTGCAGAGTGGCACGTCCCACCGTCTCTGGGAGGACGGGTTGTCGGGCAAATCCGTATTGGGACAAGCAATTTTCCAATCGTTCAAAGCGTCGGTCAAACACGATTCCTCAAAATCAACCAATGAGGAAGATAAAATGTTCCTGGTTAATTTATCAGTACTGTGGACCAAGGAAATGAAGGCCGTTAAACTTATACCTAAAATTATGCGTTTTTTTTTATTTAGATATACTTTAAGCGCACAAATATGCAGAATCGGACTTAATGCCATATATATTTTCTACCAGTCAACCTTTAGGTGATGCAGTGGTATCTGCAATAAAGAAAACTGAGGAAAATAAATATTTAAATATTGAGAGATCCTTGAGATAATTATATTTTTTAGACGTTGTCTCTTATCCAGTATTTACACTCTTCTTAAAATGTGTATTTAAAATACCGGGTTAACAAAACTAGAATGAATACTAATCTAGTGCCATGGGGTCCGAGTGCCCACTTAGTTTTTCGAGACTTCGCCAAACGATTGGTCGACTCCTCATGGAACCAACGTGGCAATGCTGCCAGTCTTTTGGGTACTTTTCCTGTTGACTGCGATGCGGACCAATTTTTTTGATGCCCTATGATTATTTCTCCTCCTTTTTTATATTATTATTAAATTACTTATTATTATTTTAAGTCTGTTAGTTTAAATGACGTTAATATTTTTCAAAATATAGAGTCGGCAATTGTGAACATAAAAAACTATAAAATTAAAAATAACATTTACGAAAATAGAACCAAATTCGACCTTAAACGGTGTGCCTACGTGCAAAGAGCTTTAAAGTTAGGTACTCAGTGTCAGTGGATATTACCGTTAGTACAATTTATATGGACGCATTTCATGAAATTCCAGCCTTAAGTTACTTTGTAAGTAGTATCTACCCTGGTAGTGGGTAAAGTAACTTACGAACATCAAAGTGCTGTCATGTCCGTTTAATTAAAGGATACAGGAGGTGCAATCCGATCTATTTATGAAGCACCGCTATGCTTTTAGGGCAATGGGTTTCATGTCGAAATAGTAGAACAAGGCCACATTCCATTCGCGTTCCTATCGATGGAATGCTTTCTTCATACGTAGCGCAGCAAGCTTCAATAATCTGCCCTCAGATGTTGATCTATTTAGAACCACAATTGGACCCGGTAGTTGGTGCTGTTATCTAGTTCTAGGAAACATGAGAACGTCTGTCCGATCACCTAGTAATAAATAAATCTTGATGGTTTGTTAAGACGTAAAAACTGCGCGAACCAGGGCCGGGTCGCTAGTATGTGTAATTTCATGTTTAAAGAAAAAAAGAAAGAAAATACATTTATTTAACACAGACTAAAAGGCACACAATATAAAAAATAAATAACAAAAAACAAGTAAATAGTGTAAAGTGCGATGTAAAAAATTTGCAGGAAAATATGCCCCACGGCTGTGCCAAAAAAGTCCAGTTCAGCAAAAATGCCAGACCACTAGTGCCTGATGCTGGTTTTCAACTGGACCATACACCAGAGCTGAGTCCCCTGTGTGTCGTACGTTAAGGCTTAACGCCCTAATGACCATCGATCCTGAATGTGATCTATTTGCTGATGAATGGAGTAGATTAAGCGTGTATGTCTGATGTTTTGTGAGAGAAAGTATGCTAGAGTGTGGGTGTCCTCTATTATAAGTTAGTATTTGTAATATTTTTTTTACTTTACCTGCTTCATGAAACAGATAAAGTGAAAAACTGCGCTCTCGCCGTTATCAGAATACCATTCATGTTACCTCTCGTTTAACCGCATTTTTCGCCAAAAGTGTGCTAGGTATGGCCCCAAAAATATTTAGTATAGCAACAGCTATTAGAAATAAAGAGTGTCTGGGATCCTTTAAGAGGTCCTTGTTTAAATTCCTTTTATATAGATGTTACTACTCCATCACTAAATTTACTACTGATACACAGAGGTATGACACTTGTGATTTTATTTACTGATTAATAGTGTGAATGTGTTTATTTATCTAAAATTGTAATGACCTGTAATTTATAATTGTAATATCCAACTGACATATTATAAATTGAATTATTTTTTATTGTAATCTATTGGTATGCCACCTTAATTGTAATTGCTTGTCTATGTTAATATTGGCAAAACATAGTGCACATATTTTTGACAATATACTATAACCATACTTATGTTTAATAAAATAAATGATTAATTGATTGGTTGTTTCAATCTCTATGTTAATTAATGTAATTGGTGTTACCGTTTTAATTAACAATAAACAATCAGTTACCACAAACATCATGTGGCCTCTACTTCCTACCCATCTCTATGAGAATTATACCCTTTGGCTATGGTCACAAAATCTCTTAGTTTTTCGTACAAATTTTTTTATGACGTTTTATTAGAGAAAACGACGTTACCGTCACATTACTTAGTTACGACATTTCATTTCGTATTGTGAATCAATTCTCATCTAAAGTAGGATTCGCTCTCGCCTTCCGGCAATCGGTAACAAAGTTATCTCTGTCATCTGCGAAGGATTCAAACAATCTGATTGTCAAAAGGAGCCATAAGTTTGCGTGGATGTTGATCCCGGTGATTGGTTTCCGTAAATTTTGAAGCTGCTCTATTTATTAATTGGACCCTTTGGCTTCAATTACATGACAGAGAAGACAGGCCTTTGAAATATATTTTGCAATATTTACACAAGCTTTTTGGTTATAAACTTTATTGGTACACAAACTTATCTGTCTTTTATAATCTTTTTCTCTGTCTTTGCAACTTTTCTCTCTCTCTTTTATATCTTTCTCTTTTTGTCTTTTTTCTATTTTGCTCCTTTTTATTTTATTCTTGTTTAATGTGTTCTTAATTTGTTTCTATTATCTATAAGATTGAATACTCAAACACTGTTTATGGGGGCTGGTAATTTGTGTGACAGGTTTTCCTAGTGCAGATACCAGTCTCCCAAAAAGGATTTATAGGATCTTATTATATTCATATTTTTAAGGCGCCTTTGTGGAAGACAAATAAAAGTTTATTTATTTATCATTTATTCTACATTGCTGCATTCACATTCTTTTAGAAATTCAAACTTAATTTCTTAAAAAGTTTAAAGTACAAATACACATTCGCAACCCCAACACGTTGTTCGTTTTTAAGGCCTATTTAGATTCATCATCATCATCATCATTTCATCCGAAAGACGTCCACTGCTGGACCTCCCCCTTAGGTTTGCCATAGTCGCCACGCTTGGAAGGTGGGTTGGCAAGCACAGTATAGTATTAAAATGCATAGAGAACGCTGCTGCTCATTCTCTAGTAAGTCCATTAGTAGCCTTTTACGACACCCGCGGGAAGAAATAGGGTGGTGCTATTCTTTCCATCCAGCACCACACGGCCAGACTATTTAGATTGAAAGCGCAGTAAAAGACTAACTGACTATCCCTAAGTCTTCTTTTAAACCACACGCAATAAAAGGGAAGCCAATATACTTTAAAATAAAAGAACTCACAAAGCTAAGGTATTCACACAAAACACTTTTGGACTTTTCACATAAATACAGGGTCAAATTTAATTAGGTAGCGAAACTCCACAGACCTAATGGGCATCGATATCTAAACACGAAAAACAAACAAAAAAAAATTTGATGTTTTTTTTTCTGGGGATAATGACCACTGGTAGTGAAGTTACTTGAAGTAGTTGAGAAAATCAGTTTTTTTTTTATTTTGATCGTGTTTAGGTAACGATACTAATCACGTCTGTGAAGTTAAAAAAGAAAACACAACTGATTTTGAAGCTGATATCATTTAAAGCAAATGAAAAAAAAAAACCATGATTTTTTTTTTCGTTTTATCATGTTTAGATATCGATTCTCATCACGTCTGCGGAGTTTCGCTAGCTGATTTAATTTGACCCTGTATACTCATTTGCAAAACACTTGTAATAAAACCTTACGACACACTCCAGTAAGTAATACAGATAACTTCCTACCGGTTAAATAAACGCAAGTTTTCAGACACAAAAAACAATACCGAAAATTATTCTCAAATAACTTTGATTTATACCAGGAAACTAATCAAGCCTATTCTGCAAAAGGTAAATAATTGAGTAAGTTATGTTTAGGCTCAAATTAAGGTCCAGAAATAACTGCTAAACTGGTAAACCGAACACAACTTGTTAGTTGTAATAACATTGCTTTGGTAATACGCAGACGGGCTACAATTTGTTGCTGAAATTTTGTCCTACCGTGATACATTCGATACCATGCAAAACAAAGAATCATCATTTCTGCCAAAAGACGTCCACTGTTGGACATAGTCCTCTCGGGCGGGTAGGTATTAGGTGCGCGCACAACGCGGCGTAGGTAACTAACTCGTGGCGCTACTACTGGTTTCATGAATTTTGTCCCAGGTTGAGGGTGCCATAATCGCCTCGCTTGGCAGGCGGGTCGGCTATCGTAATATGGTGTTAAAATGCATAAAGAACGCTGCTGCCCATTCTCTAGTAAGTCTCTTAGTCGCCTTTTACGATACCTTGGTGCTATTCTTCATGATAAATGATAACAATCGCACGGGTCGATTGAAGGTTAAGCAACGGTTGCCCCGGTCGGTTCGTGGATGGTTGTCCATCCATTACAATAATTATCGAAACTCCTCCGTGCCTTGGAAAGCATGCTAAGCCGTCGGCTGTCATTCGTAGATCTTTGGGCTTCAGACTACCGGCAACGACTGTCGTTGCCGGTAGTCTGAAGCCCAAAAGTCTGACATCCAGAATTACAAATGGGTATCGTGTTACCCAGTAACTGGGTTATGAAGGTCATCTAGACAGTTGCTCCTTGTAAAATACCGGTATTCAACTGCATTTGGTTAGCCGATCCTAACATGGTTGGGAAAAGACTTGGTTGATTGCCGAGGCAATACAAAGAACCGATAACCAGGTGAACGTCGCGTGAATCCACTGAATGAGACAAGTGAATCTGATGTCGTTCACATCTCGTGATAGCTGTTGTGGTTGTTTTGTCTACCATAGTGACTGGCTAAATATTATGCCATCTGCCAAACCTAGCGTTATTAGCAATTAACCTTTGGACAACACCAATCATTGTAGCAACTTTTAAGTGGCCAATGTTTATTTATTTATTTAATACTTGCACAGAAATGTGCTGTCAACCTTTGGGTGATGCAGAGACAAACGAATGATTAGGAGTAAACAAATATTTAAAAAATATAAAGTATGTTCAGCTGCACAATTAAACTATTTGTGTAGTTTATACTGTTTGAATGAATAATAAACTCATTATGATTCAATTCATTCGAATTTGATAAGATTCAATCAGTTTGAACTGAACAAATATTTGTAGTTGGCAGCAAAATAATGATCACAGTTTGTTCAGAGAAATTGCCCGTTATATGTCACGGAACGATTGCCAAAAGCAACAAAAAGTTGCTCATCTACCGTCTCTTTTATTCAGAGCTTGTAACAACTTGGCACACTCAGTCGTTAATTAAAAGTTTTCCGTTTTCCATCCGTAGCCTAAATCCTCACTTCACTTCTTCATTGTTATTTGTTGTTTTTGGTACCTGGAGAGATTGAAAAGAGTTTTTTGCGTGTCCTAATTTGCGGTCTGATTTTCGTGACGGATTTTGACAGATATTTGTACAGTTTAGTCACAGTTCAGTGTCGAACTTTATAAATTTATGCTTTTGATACTAATTTTCAATTCTAATTAAAGAATAGAATATAATAGAATACTCTTTATTATGTACACCATACAAGTTACAGATATAAATGTTTAAATTTTAATGTGTAACCATAATATTAATAAATAATATAACATCACGCCTATAATCCCCAAAGGGTTAGGCACAGGTGTATCTACCTACGTATACCCACATTTCGACAGTTATGTTTAAGTACCATGTTATAGGGGGCAAGCCTATTGCTATCAACCGGGCACAAATATTATTGATATTATTTATATTTATACACCCATCAACAGAATCTAGGGATATTTTATATTTCATCAAATATCTAAAAATCTAAGAAGAATTTTCTAATAAAGTAAATAGAAGAATGATAGGTTATTTTAAGATCTTTAATAAAATAAAAAAACATTTTATGATTTTTTTGTTTTTTAATAAAAAAAACATTTTTTAATCGCCTAGAAAATTTGTATTATAAAAAAATTCATTTCTTCGCATAAAACTATTAATTTTAATTAAAATTGAAAAAATCTTATAAAATCGAATTATTAATAAGCAGTGTTGCCACCTCTTACATTAATTACACATCGATATCGATTGTTCATACTTAAAATTAAATTGTCAATGTCTTGCTGCGGTATGAGGTCCCATATTCTTTGCAAGTGTTCGTAAAGTTGTTGTTCCGTCATCAAATTTGATGGGAAATCTCTCAAAGCTTTTCGTTGTAACATGTCCTAAGCATGCTCGATAGGATTTAAGTCGGGCGACTGTGCAGGACAATCCAAAACCGAGCCGACACCAGCCGCGCCGTATGGGAAGGAGCATTATCGTACATGAGTAGAAATTCCTGGCACATTTGGATTCTATGTGGGACAATAACAGGCTCTACTATCTCCTCGTAGTATTTTTGTGCAGTCATGCTGTCTTGGATCCAAATGCTGGGTTCGTCCGCTAAGACGAATTCCAGGCCACACCATTATTGTTCCGCCTCGGTATGAGTGGACCTCCTGAGGGTGCCGTAGACGCCTACCTCTCCCTGGAGTTCCCCAAACGCATGTTCATCATGAATCCGGATGAAACCCAAACCGGGACTCATCGGTGAACAGCACCAATGACCATTGTTCGTCACTCCATGGTAAATGCTTCCGAGCCCACGAAAGCCGCCAACCGTGATTGCCACGTCGCAATGCTGGAACACGTAGCGGTCTTCGAGCATGAAGACCAACTTCATGTAGCCTCCTTCGCACGGTTTGGTCGCTTACCAGCAGCGGGTGATGCTCCTGGAGCCTTTGTACTAGTTGGATCGCTGTGATATTGGGTTGTCTTCTGGCGGGCATTTAGAGAAATTGACCCTGTCTCTGCGTAGAAACACGATATCACGATATCTGTGCCGTTCACCCACATCCCCAGTACTGCGATCACGTGACCACAACCTTGATATCACGTTTTGGCTGATGTGTAGGGCCTCAGCAACGACGTGTTGAATAGCACCATTTTCTAACATGCCCACGGCTCGTAAGCGTAACATTTCATCTCGACTCAAATGACGACGTGACATGACTCTTAAAGCTCACACGGCACGTTAAATTAAAAAAGAAAAACAATCTAATCCCTTTTAATTAATTAATATTAATAAAACAATTTTAATTTTTCATAACGTAACGAATTACTAACAATTTTGTCGCCGTATTTTGCTTTTTCTTTTGTTTTTTTTATTTACATTTTTAAATTTTGAAAATAGAATAAAAGAGGTTTAAATCTGTATATCTCTTTTTATGGAAACTAAAAAGATTTGAAACTATACATTCATAAATAATTTAGGATTAAGGTATCCCTAGATTCTGTTGATGTGTGTATAGTTATGGTTACTATAGCTTGGGCTGAGGCACTTGAAGGTTGGAAATTATACCTCGGGAATGTACTATCGGGATAAAAAAGTACCTATTCGATCTTCTAACCCAGATCATGGTTTACCTTCAATGCCTTCAATACCCTGCCCTGGAGTTGCATTAGGGAGGCATTTCTTTACCACCGGATGCCGACCTACCTCTGTCGCGTGGTCGAGGCCTACCTGACGGACAGGGCCGTCATCTACCCTGGTCACCAAGGAGAGTGGAACCGGCGAGAGATGTCGTGCGGTGTCCCACAGGGATCGGTCCTGGGGCCGCATCTGTGGGACATCGGCTACGACTGGGTGCTGCGCGCCGACCTCCCTAGCGGCGTCAGCGTAGTCTGCTAGACGACACGCTGGTCCTGGCGCAGGGGAGGTCGCATGAGGCGGCGGCCGAACTGGCGGCACGTGGGGTTGCGACAATCGTCGATAGGATCCGGCAATTGGGACTCGAGGTGGCCTTGCACAAGTCCGAGGCCATGTGTTTTTATGGTCCTCGGAACGCGCCACTGTCGAGTTCCCAGATAACGGCGGGAGGAGTTCACATCGGTGTCGAGTCGACGATGAAGTACTTGGGACTCGTCCTCGATAGCCGGTGGAACTTCGTGGAGCACTTCCGACGTTTGGCTCCCAGACTGGAGAGGGCTGGGGCTGCTTTGAAGCGGCTTCTGCCCAATCTAGGGGGCCCAAACGCCTCCTGCCGGAGGCTCTACGCGGGGATCGTGCGGTCCATGGCCCTTTACGGGGCACCGGTGTGGGCGCGTTCTCTGAGGCTGCGACCAGCCCAGCGGTTGAACGCGTCCCAAAGGGTCATGGCCATCAGGCTGGTACGGGGTTACCGCACGGTCTCCCGTGAGGCGGCGAGCCTCCTAGCCGGACTGCCGCCGTGGGATCTGGAGGGAAAAGTCCTCGCGCACATCTGGGAGTGGCGCGAGGAGGCGAAACGCCGGGGTGAAACTCCGCTGCCGCGAGAAATCACGGTACAGCGGACGGAACTCCGGCGAGATCTCATGGCGGCATGGAGAGTGCGATTGTCGCAACCTAGCGCTGGGCACGCTACAATTGTGGCGATAAGTCCCCTCTTTGAGGAGTGGCTGGAGAGGCGCCACGGCGTCCTCACCTTCCGCCTGACGCAGGTCCTCACCGGACACGGTTGTTTCGGGAGGTTCCTGTTCAGGATAAAGCGGGAGGAAACGCCCGGGGGTCACCACTGTGTGGATCGCCCGGAGGACACGGTGGAGCATACGGTGGAGATCTGCCCGGCTTGGGCGGAGCACCGCCGTGTCCTCACGGAGGCGATCGGCGGCGACGATCTCTCGCGTCCAGCACTGGTTCAGGCCATGGTTCGGAGCGAGAGTGCATGGGAGGCCGCCACCTCCTTCTGCGAAGCAGTAATGCTCGCGAAGGAGGAGGCGGAACGCGTGAGGGAGAGGCATGGTTCGCGCCCTCGCGCCTCTAGTCGCCGCAGGAGACGCCCCGGGCGTCGGGAGTTGCAAGCCGATTTCCGGCCACCGTAGGCGCGGGCTTGCGGACGGCGAGCGATGGGTAGCTCGCCGTCCGATAAGGACCAGGCCCGGGTCGACGGCGCGTTGTGTTCCACGCGCGCCTCAAAGAGATGTCAGCACCAACTGACGGGGTCCGTCAGGACCAATGCCTGCCAGGGTTGCGAGTTTGTCCGAAAGGGATATCGTGGCCCTGGCACACAGGCAAATGAAGGAACACGGGTGGGTTTTAGTCAGTAAGAGTCTGACACGCCCTCCCGCTCTGTCCAGAGCGGGAGAAGTTATTTGATAATTTCCCACCCAAAAAAAAAAAAAAAAAGATCATGGTTTACCTGTATGTCAAATTTCATCGAAGTCCGTTCAGCCGTCATGGTGTCAAAAGACAGTTAAACAGAGTTACTTGTGCATTTATAATAAGTATTAGTTTATTCCCTGTTGAATACTTTACATAGTTATTTATTTTATTTATTTTATTTTTAGGAACAGCAAACAGTTACATTATGAAAACTTAAAACTAGTACAAAAATATTCGTGTTTTGCTAATAATGTAACCCACAACACTGTCCACGGGTTATCATAATAATATAAAAACAAACAATAATCGCCAGGGGCGAGAAAATAAAAAAAAAATGTAAAAAAGTAATAAGTAAAAATAATAAAGTAAAAAAAAATAAAAGATGACAAATAAAAAGTTTACATACAACCAGCGCAACGCACGCCAATCACAATCTGAATCACCCTGACACAGATTGCCAATCCATTGCTTCATTTGTTTGAAAAATGTATGCTGGTGAAATGTCAAAATGAAACAGACCGCGACCGATCGCTCGCTACGCAACTAGGGTGCAGGACATACTAAAACAATAATTTGAAGATTACATCTATATTTATGTGTTAATTTTCAAGAGTTTTGAAGTTAATACTAATTCTCAATTTGTATACCTAACTAATTAAATTTGTAAACATTATGTAAGTAAACAAAACAACAAAGCGTCCGTTCCTAGTATTTTGTTAAAATTGGCTTGTTAAAATTTGTGGTAATAATTGTAAAACGCCACATTACACACAAACACATAACATTCCAATATATTGTTACAGTGTATGAAAATTAAGTAGAAAGAAGAAAGAAAGAAAAATAGTTTATTCTGCACAAACAAAACGCACATTTCAACAAATCTACACAATTATAATACACACATACAAAGTAGCCAAAACCCTCGTATCCAATACACAAATTTTTTTTGACAATCATTTACATTGGTTGCGATTGGTTGAAGTCAGGGCCAGGGACCAAAGACAATTTACATTGCATTTTATCTGTTGTTGTTGTGGTAGTGGTACTGGCAAACCCAAAATGACAACCAGTGATGACAACAAAGTCAACATTCAACAAACAAACAAACTTGAATCAAAACAAAAACAAAATGCTGATTGCCGAGTGGAAAAATAACTACTTTTATACCAAACAAACTATAATATGAACAATTACAATAACCGTGCGTCGTATCTTCTTGTGCCAGAAAGCCTTTTATACTGTTAAAGATTATATTGAGGACAAAAAGGCTTGGGATTGAGCTGCTCCAATTTTTGTACATATTGAGGTAGTTTATTTTTATTGTTTTTTTTTTTTTGTTTTTGCTAACTTTATTATTTTATAAACAGTGACATTTAATTATTATTTTATACACAATGACAGGAATATTTACTTGTAAAGTATTATATTATTTTAATTATTGTGAATGTGAAGACTATGTGGGTTATTGCATAATATTTTTTTTTCCCTTTCTTTTATTCTCAGTTAGTGTTAATCATGGTCTGGCAGTTTGAGTCATATAAGTGGCCTACCCAAATGGCCTTTCTTTGGTATTGATAGTCGCATCGTTGAGCTCCTTATATTCTGAGTAGAGCTGCACGATTACTGACAAATGCGTGCACTGACTGGTCAGGTCCACTCAACCTGTGTGGTTCTTTCCTCAAAAGACCATTTCAGACACCAATCTACATGGTCTTCACATGATCTGACCAAGATTATGTCTGGACTTTAAAAGAGACTATGACCTCTGAGTTTGTTTCGGCCTTTCTTCTCAGAGTAGTCAGATAGGAAACGCCGACCTCATCTAGTTTTTAAAATATGATTGACGTGTAAAAGTGTTTGTACAAACCTACTTACAGAAATAAAATCATTTATCATTTATCATTTATCTGTGCAAGAACAGGTCTTTGCTCAGCTAAATGCTGTGACTTCGGACAAACCTAACGTCAACAACGCTGATTAGCTGATTAAGTAGTTAGGTACTTAGTATGATCTACATAACATAATTGTTAAGTGCCTGCTTTGGTTCGAAACCACGACCTACAACTCCAACACCTACAAGGCCGTTACCATTGCTCTTATTTACTATAGTATCCGACCAAAGTTTCAGTTTCAGTTTCGGTTTCGGACGGTTTCGGCCTAAAATCATGTTTCGGCCAAAGGTTTGGTTTCGGACAAAAAACAGCCGAACCTTTCGGTCTCGCCAAATCAAATCAAATCAAATCAAAAATATTTTTATTTCACATAGGCCTACATGGGCACTTATGAAACGTCAGAAGCTAGGTGCACGGTACCAATTGGTCGTTTCCTATGGAGAAGAGCCGGCAAGAAACTCCACGGTCACTCTTTTAAAAAAAATAAAATTGGCTTTTACAATGTTTTCAAATTACAGTGTTAATAGGTATGAGAGGACACCGTAGGCCCAGCAAAAGTGCCAGGAACTTAACAAAATAGAAAATGGTTTAAAGATCTACAGTCTAATAAGCCTACAACGTCCTCAAATTGACAAAACTTACAAAATCGCATTTTCGGGTCAAGCTCGGCTAACGTTGGATGCGTTCGGCACGGCTGGCAACATAGCGTCGCTCGCCTTACTCCGCCAGCCGCTGTATCAATTTGGTCAGTGAAGTGACGCTTGTGTTTATTTCCTGAATTCATGGTAAGTAATTAAGTATTTTATTTTGTACGCTTACGGTTAGTCTTGGTATTGATAATTCCGATTATTTGATATAATGATACGATTAAGCTGGTTTCATGATGAATACGGGAGACAGACGTAGTAGTTGTATAATTGCACTCTTTAGGGTTCCGTACCTCAAAAGGAAAAATCGGAACCCTTATAGGATCTCTCCGTTGTCTGTCTGTCTGTCTGGCTGTTTGTCAGTCAGTCTGTCAAGACCCCTTTTCTCTGCAACGCGTGGAGGTATCAAGTTGAATTTAATATCAAATACGTAGCTCTACGGTCCCTTGGTGCTTTTAGAAAATCAAGCTTCTAACGCAATACAAAAATATGGTGATTTGTGCGACATATTTTGATACTCGCAAATAAATAAAAACCTAATATAGGGTACTTTACTTCCCGTTGACCTAGAATAATGAAATTTGGCAAGAAGAATGGTCTCACAGCACAAGTATAGTAAAAATTCCGAAAATCGTTAATTTGTAGTATTATCACATCAAAAAATATTTTTTTACGATTACAAACTTACATTTGCAGTTAGTTAATTGACCGTGGCGTATATCGATGTGTTGGAGTACATGTTTTTTAACTACAATGTGAAGTTTGTTTTACAGATAAATTCATCCCAACTACGAAACCTTTTTTGTGCGTGGTCCAACACGCACTTGGCCGGTTTTTTAAAAGAAGTATAGTCGGCAATAAGCACCTTTTTCTCAAGATCTAGTTAAAACGTTAAATTTGACATATTTTTATTTCATTGATAATTTTAATGGTGCGTGGTGTTCAATAAAAGGTTCGGTTTCGACCGAAACTATAATCATAACCGAACCTTCGGTTTCGGTTTCGGCAAAAAAACATGTTTCGGTCGGTCACTGATTTACTACATAAGTTTAAAAAAATATGGAGAAATTATTAGGTATCCATTACTGATAGTAAAACGCATAAATAATAAAAATACAAAACTATGACGCAGAGCAATCCAATTGAAATAAATATGAAGGTTTCGGAAGTTAGGATGTAGCTCCATTCAAAGCTAAATATCGCGTAAATCCACATGTATATGTATCGGAGTTTTAAACGTTCAAACACTTTATCTAAAATATTAAAGAAAAGTGTTACAATTATTGTTTGTACCTGGGGTTTCAGACAGTTTAATGTGTCTTCTTCTTCTCCAAAGGCACCTACTACGCTCAGGAATGGGCAACTAGCTTCATCTTTATGATTGACCGACCCCTTTAAAAGGGCCTGTAATTGGTTTATTTGGAATAAATGGTTTGAGTTTGTCTAATAATCTGGTATGTCAATCTTTATAAGCCGACACTCTGCATGATCAAAACATAAAATCAAAAATCAATCAAAATCAAAAATATTTTTATGTCACTTATGCCTATATGGGCACTTATGAAACGTCAGAAGCTAGGTGCATGGTGCCAATTGGTCCTTTCCTATGGAGAAGAGCCGGCAAGAAACTCAACGGTTACTATTTAAAAAAAATTGGCCTTTACAATGTTTTCAAATTACAGTGTTAATAATAAGTATGAGAGGACAGCGTAGGCCCGTCAAAAGTACCAGGTACTTAACAAAATAGAAAATGGTCTACAGATCTACAGTCTATTAAGCCTACAACGTCAAATAAGAACCTGCCAGGTTGCGAGTTTGTCCGAAAGGGATATCGTGGCCCTGGCACACAGGCAAATGAAGGAATACGGGTGGGTTTTATTTGATAATTTCCCAAAAAAATAAAATATCTTTGTCAGTGAAGTTTGTAAAAAAAGATAAAATAAAATAAAAAATAAAGAAAATAAGTTTATTTGCGGTAAACATGACGCAAAGAAAGAACACAAATACAAAAAAAAACAAGTAGGGGGAGAAAATATGTGTCATATCCACGCCAAACGGCTTCCGCTCAGCATAATGCTGCGACCCTATGCAATGGCTATGTCTATGACAGAGGCCCAGCGCAGGTTTTCAGTGACAACCGGCGTTGACGTGATGACGTCGACCGGTGCACATAGATTTTCTTAGCCACATTTATATGAAATAAATTTAATTTAATGTCTAATCTCGATATTAAATTAAATTTATTTCATATAAGCCTAATACATAAGGAGAGAAAAAGGATTAACAATGGGTTACTTTAATATTATGTAACTTAGATCCTTAAAGTAATTAGACTATGTACCACCGTGAAAGTTCCCGGTCGACCACTTTTCAACCTTATTACTATTGGCATAAGGGCGAAAAATGGTCGACCGGGAACGTTCGCGGTCGTACGTGCTTGATTTTTGGAAACACCTGACACCCAAACTAGGACGTATCCTGTACCTCAGGTGTCAGCGTTCCTTCCTGCCAGGCATACTGTGAAGCCAAACTTATTGTTTACCTGTTTGAGAGCTTATAAATAAAAATAATAAATGTATAGTGTTATTTTATATGAAGTGCTTGAACTTGTCTCAGCCCAAAGTCACTAATAATATAGGTAATTGTACGATGCGATTTACAGCTGTAAGTAAACCCTCCACCTTACGAAAGATCGATAACCCAATATACGATGCTAGAATGATTTATTATTTTCAATAAAAATACCTAATTTTGGATCCACTGATACAGTATCACTAGCGTTAGACAGTATCTGCGTATCTTGATCGATATCATAATATATTATTGTTTGTACAGTTTGGCCTATTTTTTTTAGTTGTTTTTGCATCCTGTATTCCGTTTATATGATAAATCGAGTACAGCGTGAATCAATTTCTGTTTTACATAGTACTAAGAAACCTAATTAAAATATTAATCGGGAAAATTAATAATCAAACGCGATTTTTTATTAATTACACGAACGCCCGTCAGTCGAATTCATTTATTGTTTGTCACTGTTGGAAATTCAGTTCATATAATTATTACATAAACGATCGCTATTATAACATATCTACCTTTATGATGTACAATATTCTAGAGTTATTCAAAATGTATTTAGACATTAATCTATACATACATACATATAAATAAATAAAATTGAAGTGTCTGTATCTAATGTAAAAAAACAGCTTTTTACAAAATGCACATTGAAGCGTCCGTGTGGTGCCGGACGTAAAGCATAACACTATGCTATTTCTTACCGTGGGTGTCGTAAAAGGCAACTAAGGGACTTATTAGAGAATGGGCAACAGCGTTGTCTATGCATTTTAACACCATACTACGATCGCCAACTGCCAAGCGTGGTGATTATGGCAAACCCCCCTTTTGGGGAGCCTATGTCCAGCAGTGGACGTCTTTCGGCTGAAATGATGAAGATGATATTAAAGTATATACGGTACTTTTTTGTCTGTCTGCTTGTCTGTTTGTTTGTTCCGGGTAATCGCAGACAGCCGGATACTGGCAGACAGCTGATGCTGTGGTACTTTTATTTTAACAAAAGCCACGTGGGTGATGCCGCGCGCAGCAGCTAGTATTATTATAAAATTATTATTATAGTAGGTGGTCATTGTCCATTACGAGCATCATCATGCATTATAAAATGAATTACAACATAGTCCCAATAATCATTAAATTAAATAATCATCGCATTACACCTTAGAACAATGACATGGTGAGATTTTGTTTTAAATCAATGTTTTTAGGGTTCCATACCTCAAAAAAAAAAACGGAACCCTTATAGGATCATTCGTGTGTCTGTCTGTCTGTCTGTCCGTCCGTCTGTCACAACCAATTTGCTCCGAATCTACTGGACCGATTAAGTTGAAATTTGGTACACATAATTATGAACTTCTGTGACCCAAACACGGACGTGTTACTCGTACGTAAATAAGTAAATCTTGAATGGTGGTCACTTTTGGGGGGAATATTATAAAAACGAAAAAAAAAAAGTTTGCAAACTGTACCGTGTTACAGAAAGGGCTTGTTGTAACGAATTCAAATATATATTTTTTATAATTTAAAATGAATAATGTTAAAATTATTTAATAAAATAGACGAAAATTTACTATTCACCACCCTATATCTCCGAAACTATTGAGCCTAAAAAAATCGAAAATAGGTCTTTATATATAGATTACAGGAAAACCTATAAGAAGTCTGTGATCTTAACATGACATGGTAAATCTCTCAATATTGTGCGTACAAACTTACATTTGCAGTTGGAATGTATGAGTAGTATATGTATGATGATAAGTTTGTTCTTGGGTTAAATTTTTCCCAACTACGGAACCCTTCATTGTGCGTGGTCCGACACGCACTTGGCCGGTTTTTCAATAGTTAAGACGCAGATATATGCTAGTTACCTTGAGTGGTTAGCTTGCGTGTTCTGTACTGAGCTCACGCAACGTGTCGTACGTACAGCCAGTAATAGGAATCGCCCATCAAGGAGCGCTGTCCCCAATTTAACGCATTATTAATTTATTATACACAAAACAAAAAGTATTTTAATAAAACGCGTATATTAAAAGATCAACAATTAAATTATCTTTAAATTAGTGAAGGTTACAGAAAAATACGCTTGGTGGATTTTGCGCCATTGTCAGTTTTTTATCCGCGTTAGACATAATTTTACAAATTAATTTCAATATGTAATATAAACATAATCAAAAATATTGACATATTATGTTATTGAAAAAATGCTCTAATTTAATATATATTTTTTTCAAATCATTAACACTACTCGTTTAGACGTGATATTTAGTATAAAATCATTAAAAGTCGGTTATCGTCGCCTTAATGATCCTCTCTAACTACCACTACGATCGTGGGTGCGCAATGTGGAATGCTGTGGTTGCTATTCGCATGGTGATCTTCAAATTGGTTAATCATCCGACCATTGGTGAAAGCCGTTTGAAAATCCGTTCGGAAGTTTTTGATTTTATCGCGTCCAGACAGACAGACGCGGGGTACTTCGTTTTATAATATTTAAGGATTTTGTCGTATCAGTATCCAGCATAGTTTAAAATAATTTTACTAAGAGACTATCACTCAGTTGCAGAAACGATCTTTAAATTTTAAAGACTACATTAAACACTAATGTAGCATTAAATCATTGCACAAAACCATTTTTTATTTTATTTTAATGCTCCATTAAATTTAACTAATGAAATGTCAAACCTAATGAAACCGGCCATTTTAAACACTTTTACGTTGCACGTAACTTCATTAGCGCCCATTAGCAGGTGGTGAACTTTAAGTATGACATTTCAGATTTTTTTATTTTAATGGGCCGAAAAGCATCCATTAAAGAGCAACATTAGTGTTTTCTACGGTACTTGAATGCATTTCTGTAATTGAAAGATGTCTTTAACCAGTCTTTCGTCATTATCTGATTCTTATTTAGTAGATTTACCTCGCCGTCGAATCCCAGACCGAGTGAATTTATTTTTAAAACATGATGGAGAAGAGTTTCGTGTAAGGTATAGAATTTCCAAGGAGGCAGTTCTTCAAATTTGTAACCTACTTGATTAAGATTTTGAACCAGTGACGCAAAGAAATAAATCCATTAATGGCCTGACACAGCTTTAATATGTTTGAGATTTTTCGCCACTGGATATTTCCAGCAAGTATTGGGTGATTTATTAAACATAAATAAATCAACAGTTTGTCGGAAACAGGTTGGGTCGGGTTGTTTGTCAGTTTGTTTATACAAAAAGTATCCCGTGAACTAGTAAAATTAAGCCACCTCTATATTAAAATGCCAGACCGGACGGAACTACGTAGAGTTGCAGAAGGTTTTTATGAAATTGATGTATTTCCACGTATGGCAGGAGCTCTAGACTGCACACATGTCATGTTAAAATTATTAGAATAAGGGGGATGCGCTAAGTTAGCCCACGAAATTCAAACTTTATTACGTTTTTTGTAATTTGCAGGTCAGTAAAGGCTTCTACATACCAGCGCGACTTGTCGCGCGACGCGACACGGCACAAAGGCCCCGCGTGTCGCGGGACGAGCGGTGCCTTTGTGTCGCGTCGCGTCGCGCGACTAGTCGCCCCGGTATGTAGAAACCTTAACACGTTGTATGTTGATCTAATTATGATTCGCGGCCATAACCAATATGGCTTTACAGAATTATAATCATTAGAATATGAATCAGAAGTATAACATTTGCAAAAAACGTTGGTAATTTTGAATTTCGCGGGCTACCTTAGCGCATCCACCTTAAACCAGATTATTTAAACTAGATTAAACCACAGAGTGCACTGAATACACATAAATCAACTACATTTACTTTATTTTATGCTAAAATTGTGGTGTACTTGTACGTACGGATAATAACAGAACGCAAATGTTCACTCTTTTCGTTCAATATGGTAATTTGTTCCTGGCAATATTGTTTAAAGTCTTCTTTAACTAAAGTGGCATTAAAAATGTCTAATGCCATCTAAAATTTGTTTGTGCAACTTCATTAAAGTAATGAATTTATTAGCGATAATGCTGCTTTATGTAATGAAGTGTTAATGGTGAGCTTTCTGCAACTGAGTGTATGTCACATGTATACGAAATTTTACTCAAAATACTTGCTAGAAATTAATTTTCATATTTTCAGTAATGAGTTTTGAGACAATTTCCAGTACTAGATAAAGGTACGAGATGTCTAAAATGAGTGCGGTTTCATCTTGTCAAGGTTTTTTGAAGCGTGTTACACTGAAAGCGGGGAAAGGAATGATATTGTTTTATAACGTTCCCTTCTATGAAAACACAGGGTACAGATGAAATAATAATAAGGTACTCCTACAAAATCTAATCTAATGTCTGCTTTGTTGGTCTAGCGGTCGCAAGCTCTATTGCTGAGCGTGAGGATCAGTTCTGGGCTTGATTCCCGGATCGGGCAAGGGGTTATTGGGTTTTACCATCTAGAATTTATCAGTAGCAGCCCAGAGTTTAGGTTTGGGTCCATCATCATCATTTCAGCCGTAAGACGTCCACTGCTGGACATACGCCTTGCGCAAGCACCACCACTTCAACCGGTTCTGTGCTTCCCGCATCCAGCGGATACCTGCGGCCTTCACAAGGTCGATCATCGGTCCACCTTGTAGGAGGCATTCCAACGCTACGTCTTCCGGTACGCGGTCGCCACTCCAGAACCTTTCAGCCCCATCGGCCATCAGTTCTGCGAGCAATGTGCCCTGCCCACTGTTACTGAAGCTTGGCAATTCTTCGGGCTATGTCGGTTACATTGGTTCGCCTGCGGATCTCTTCATTTCTGATTCGGGTTTAGGTTTGGGTCCGGTTGATGGGAATAAGCTCGCCCTCTGATACATAATTATGGGGTTTAAACATAGCTGGCGAAATGTACTGTAGATACCTACAACTCTGCCTAAACCTTCCGGGTTACAGGCGTGATGCTATGCTATGTACTATAACATCATGAGCAAATAATGTTTACTGGTCACCCATCCAAGTACTGACTGCGGAAACTGTTACTTAACCTCGTGGTTATTCTTAAGAACCAACCTCACTCACTCCTCTCTCACTGTATGCTGCACCGGTCGACGTCATCACGTCAACGCCGGCTGTCACTGAAAACCAGCGCTAAGGCTCTAGGGTCGCAGCATTATGCTGAGCGGTGGCCGTTTTGCGTGGATGTGACGCATATTTTCCCCCTACTTGTTCTTTTTGTATTTATGTTCTTTCTTTGCGTCATTTTACCGCAAATAAACGTATTTTATTTATTTTTCTTTTTTAACCTATCTACCTGACTGCTCTCATATCGTCTTTTTGATGTTGATTGATTATATTTTTGCTGTTTTATAACATCATTGGACAGATGTCTGTTTTGAATCATGAAATGTTTATAATCTATACGAATTTTCAGTCATGCAGGTAAATATTTGAGAATCTGTTTCGTTTTAAACGATTTTAGAGCCTATTCTAAAATAGATTGTTATAGCATTTCAACGTGTGTAATTGTTAACGAAATGCTATAAAACGCTATTTTCATTCTCTCGCACGAATCACATAGAATAACTCAACATTGTTATTCAGCCGGGATATGGAGCGGGCTATGCTCGGAGTTTCTTTAAAGGATAATATCAGAAATGAAGTTGTCTGGAAAAGAACCGAAGTAGCTTGCAGAGTAAGCAAATTAAGTCGCAGTGATCTGGCCATGTTTAAAGAAGGACCAATGGCCGAAGGAGCAGACGAGTCCTGGAGTAAGACCGCGTATCAGCAAGCGTAGTGTGGGACGCGTCCCAGCTAGATGGACTGACGACCTTAAGAAGGTGGCTGGGATAAACTGGATGCGGAAGGCGGAGGACAGTGTTGTGGTGCAGCCTGGGAGAGGCCTATGTCTATTAGTGGACAGCGATGTGATTCGAGTGTGATCTGCGAGTTGATTGATTCAGATTGCAGATTGATTGATTGATCGGATTGCATCCACAACTACAAGGGAGCCAAGTCTATTTCACATACGTTGAAATGGTCTCTCTATGGTGGGTTTTTGACAGTTATGCCATACACAATCTGTCAAAATCTCTCAATGGCGACTTCATTGCACCGTTTATAAATGATTCAATTAGGTCCCTGGCATTCAGTGGATTCTTGCGACCTATTATGTGCAAAAAAAAAAACTCTAAATTCAAAGCATTTATTTCAATTAAACCATTTACGGCACTTTTGAGGAGTCGGTCAGTTAGAAAAATATAAAGCTAGTTGCCCACTCCAAAGCGTAGAAGGTACCTATGGAGAAGAACGGGCAAGAAACTTCATGGAAATATTGAATTGAAAACATATTTGTACTATTTATATCTAGTTGTACCTATTTACAATATAAACTAACTACTAGAGTAGTCAATTTACTTATTTCGTAGTCAGTTTCATAGGGGGCTTATGGGTCATTGGATAATTACTCTTTCGAAACCAGTTACATAGTAGTATAAAAAAAGCTTTCATGGAAACCAGTTACGTAGACGTTAAAAAAAGCTTCATGGAAATCAGTTATGAAACCCCGGTTTCGTTGACGGCCGAAGCGGGACCCTCTTTAATTATATTGATACAAAAATATTAGTTACATCTTTAATGCCTTAGTCTGAGTATTTTTTTTGAGTTGTTTTATTTTGGTTCCAGCGCATTGTTGCGCTGGAAGTAATTGACTCACTTTCTTTCCCAGTTCGCTACGATTTTTTTTACGTATCACCACAGTGTTTGTACCAAGATTGGATGAAAACAAGACAATATGACATTAAAATTTTAGTTTTATAAGGGTCTTTAGTAAGCATCGATATACTCGTATTCGGTATGAATACGGATTGTTCAACCAAGACAAGAATGAATAAGTATTTTTTAATAAAACGATGAGACATGGCGCAGAAACCTTTCTATGCGATAAATCGACCGTTTTTAGGGTTCCATACCCAAAGGGTAAAACGGGAACCCCATTACTAAGGCTCCGCCGTCTGTCTGTCTGTCTGTTCGTCTGTCACCAGTCTGTATCTCATGAACCGTGATAGTTAGACAGTTGAAATTGAAGTCGCGCCTGTATGTAGAAGCCTTAAGTAAGTACCTACAGCTTTTTATTTTTACTTTTTCACTTAGATATAATTATTATGTTTACAAATACAAAAATTTGGCATACAAATAATTTTACAACATCGTATTTTATTCGTTCGTCCTAAGATAAACTTAAATCACAAGGCCCAAAATAAATTAGCTAGCGAAACTCCGCAGACTTGATGGGTATCAATATCTAAAGTTTTTTTTTTTTGGAAAGATTTGATGATTTTTTGGGGTCAACGACCTCTGGTGGTGTTGTTACTTGAACTATGAGGTGATGAATCCCATCACGTGTATGAAGATTACACAAAAAAAAGAAAGATTTTAAATACACATTTGAACAACTTGATGACCCCAAAAAAAATAATCAAAAAAACATTTTTTTTTTTGCGTGTGGTGATTACGGCAAACCTCCTTTCGGGGAGGCCTATGTCCAGCAGTGGACGTCTTTCGGCTGAAATGATGATGATGATGATGATGATGAATTTATTTATTGCTTTAGGCTCGTGCAAAATGGCGCAGTATCGCGGGCGCAATAGGCAGCGCGACATTATCCATGAAGTTTTCATAGATACGGCGCTACAAGTGTCGCGTAGCACGGTCGTGTCGCGTCTGTCTGCAGGAGCCTTTTTCATGTTTAGTTATCGATATCCATCACGTCTGTGGAGAGCTATTTTGCCCTGTATTGAAGCCGTAAGGACCTACTATTGATAAAACTAGACAAATTGCGACTCTTGAGTAAACTTTTAAAGTTTGATGAAATTGTTTAAACAGCTGTACATGTTTAATAAATCGCTGTAGAAAATGACTTTGAACTTTGACTAAAACATAGCACTTAGCTAACAAACTTACTAACCTACTGTCAGAAACTATTTTAATAAGTAACTTTGTTCTGTTTAAGCTCCGTAATATAGTTATTTAGTTAAGGGTCTATAGGTACTCGTACTACCTATGCGCCACCTCACTCTTTATCTCGCTCGCACAAATAGCTGGTGGTTATGCGAGCAAGCGAGGCAGGGTGGCAGGGAGAAGACTCCAAGGCACCGATAAATATATATTTTTTTTTACGGTGAAAATGATGGTAAAGTAAAAAAAAAAATTACATAAGAGCAGGGGCCCAAGTCTGCTATTTTCATAAATTCAGTCATTCCAACACGATCCCATTGTCATGCCATTGTCATATTGCTAAAAGTTCGTAATCTGCTAAATTCATAATTGTCGATCATTGGTTGGTCAATGTTCTCGTAATGGAATTGTGTTATTATAATGGCATTGTTGTATTGCCATTATTATAAAACCCATTAGTAGAAATGTCATTCATGTGTCGTTATGTACGAGATTACCAATAAATGCAATTTCTTTCAATGTAGTGTCAGTGGCCGACCATTGGAAAGTCATAATGACGCCATTACCAAACTTGTCAAAATCAACAATTATGAAATCAATGATCGACCATTCTGATAATATTGTAACAGCAGACTTGAGGCCCTGCTTTATAGTTAGTTCAGTTAATATGCAAAGTTTCATTATCTAGTTTGAAGTATTTTTTGAATATCAGCGGTTTATTGTTCGGTTTGGAGGTAACTTTGGTTGTTTTTTCTATGAAGAAAATTTTATGGAATCGTGTTTTCGTCAGACATAGTAGGTACTTAACATTAATCCTCAACTTTACCATATATTTATTTCAAAATTAATGCTGCAGTATTTTCGACATAATGGAGGATCATGCTAAGCCATTTGAGGTAGTATAGGCTCTTAACTATAGCTTTTGACCGTGGCGGCACCCGCGTGGAGATCAGAAATTATTCCATGTGAAGGTACTACCGGGATACAAAGTATTCTATGTCCTAACTCAGTTCATGGGTAGACCATGTGACAATTTTCATTAAAATCCGTTTGGCAATTTTAGCATGAAAGCGTAACAAACATACAACCAAACCCACTTTCACATTTTTAATATTAAGGCAAGTTTATGTCTAACTATTTTAAAAAACCTAATAGAAGCGAATATAATACGTTGCTTAAGACGCAGATATATGTCAGTGACCTTGAGTGGTTAGCTTGCGTGTTCTGTACTGAGCTCACGCAACGCTTCGTACGTTCAGCCAGTAATAGGACTCGCCCATCAAGAAGCGCTGTCCCCAATTTGACGCATTATTAATTTATTATACACAAAGTAAAAGGTATTTTAATAAAACGCGTATACTAAAAGATCAATAATTAAATTATCTTAAAATTGGTGAAGGTTTCAGAAAAATACGCTTGGTAGATTTTGCGCCATTCTCAGTTTTTTATCCGCGTTAGACATAACTTTACAAATTAATTTCACTATGTAATGAAAACATAATCTAAAATATTCACATATTATGTTATTGAAAAAATGCTCTAATTTATCATATATTTTTTTCAAATCATTAACACTAATCGTTTAGATGTGATCTTCAGTATAAAATAATTAAAAGTCTGTTATCGTCCCCTTAAACTTAGTTCGATACAGTTTTTATCGAACAAGACCTCAATTTATTTCTTCTTCTTTCCTGATATAGCTGAATATTTAAAATAAAATACATTTAATTAGACCTAATTATTTTGGTTCATATTTTGTTAGTATTACAATAATTTCCTAAAACTATGTGCTCTGAGTTTAGTCTAACAAAAAATAACATTGAAACTTCAGGAACTACATATCGTTTACGGGAAAAATTGTCTCAAGAATATTTTCGAAGGGTCAGTTAGCCTAACGATATGTACGAACCTAAGTAACCAGGCGTAAGAAAGTTATCGGTATTAGTGCCCGGTCCACGGCTAGACTAGACAAATAGCTTCCTGTTCAGAATTTCGATTAGTTGAGAAGTGAGTAGTTCCGTAGTTTGTTCGCATAGTAGTTTGATTAAGAACGCGAATCGAAGTTAGATTGGATGCGGTGGAATTCTTTTTTTAACTGACTTCAATAAAGTAGGAGGTTCTATATTCGTCTGTTTATTTATTATTTTTTTATTTAGGATGGGTTTGTTCTTGACCTTAGTCTACGGCAGAGATGGCAGAGACAAAGTCGACGATGGAGTAGCTTACCCAGAAGAAGCCTGTACACTCTAACTTTGAAGAGATTAGGGTTGTATGCGTTCGGAAACACAGACGCAGGTAGAGAGTTCCACTCTTTTGCTGTGCACATTATAAAACACATTTGGAAACGCTTAGTGCGAATTGGCGGAATAGCAACAAGGATGGGATGGTAACCTGCAGTGCGTCTAGATGTCCGATAATAGAAGGGGGCCGGTGGAATGAGGTCGTGCAGTTCTTGGGCACACTCACCGAAGTACAATCTGTAGAAGACCGACAAGCAGGCAACCTTGCGGCGATGGGCCAAGCTGTGAAGATTGGCATGCACCAGTTTTACGTCGCCAATGAGCCTCTTAGCTCTGCGTTCCACCGAGTCAAGCGCGGCAAGTATTTTGCGAAGCCATCCCAAAGGTGGCTACAATAAGCCATGCAAGATCGGACCTGCGCTTTGTAAAGGGTCAAAAGCTATCCAGGCGTAAAGTATCGCTTCACCCTATTTAGAATGCCCAGTTTCTTGGCCGCAGTTTGGGCTTTGTACTCGATGGTGGCGCCGAAGTTGAGACTAGATGTCAACTCCATGCCTAAGAGCTCGAGCCGACCAGTTACAGGAACCGATGTACCCCGAAAAGTAGGAGTTTGGTCGAAACGACTCCTTTTAGTGGTAAAAAGACACGCCTGTGTTTTGGTGGCGTTAAAAGTGACCAGTTAACATCACCCCACCGGGAGACAATGCTTAAGGTCAGCTATGTCCGCTCTACCATGGCCTCTCTCAAGGAAACTGGTTTTTGCACTGGACATGTATCTCTCTGAAACAGTGTGTTTTTTTATTAAGTAGGGTTCATCGATATTGTCGTCAATTTTGGACCGATTTTGGTTTTTTATCTTCATCGAGTTTCTTGCCCATTCTTTTCCATACGAAATACCCTTTGGAAAGGGCGACTAGTTTTTTTTTTTTTTGTATTTTTTGTCGTTTAAAAGTGCCTTTTATGAAATAAATAATTTGACTATGACTTTGAATACATTGTTTATAATAATATTTTGATAACATAATAAACATCACGCTGGTATACTCCGAAGGGTTCGGCAGAGGTGTACCAACCTATTGGTAGATACAGCTCTGCAAAATGTGGGTGTACTATATAGTACAGCCACATTTCGCCACTTGTGTTCAAGTCCCATGTAAGAGGGGGCGAGCCTATTGCCCTCAACCGAGCATAAATCCAGACTCAGGGCTGCTACTGAGAAATTCTAGATGGAAAAACCCAATAACACTTTACCAGAATCGAAACCAGGACCTCAAGCTCAGCTGTAGCGCAAGCGACCACTGTCTAGACCACCGAGGCAGTATTTTGATCACGATGTTTATAACATTCGATTTTATCTAAAAAGAAGTGTTCCTTCAAACGCCTTTTAGCACTAAAGACTAACGTCTAGTTTGGGGCTCTCTGGCAAATATTATATAACATATCTATCATATAAATATTATATTATTTTTATTTTTTTTCTATAGGTTTATTTTATTTAAATTTTTCTTGGTTCATGTTTCTGTGACAAATCAATAAATATTTTTTTTTTTTTGTAAGTTTACTGTAAGTAATATTTTAAGATACTCATGTCGTTTCAACTTGCTGTTAAGGTGATAAGTACATAAAAAATAAATCTTAACGAAAGATTCCCGTGAGATCTTTTATTACGCCTTCATATAATGCAAATAAGTTATGCAAAAAAAATATGTTAAACTAAATACACATCAATTCTTTAAGTGAATATTTAATTACTGTAGTAAAATACTTTATGAAATAAATTCAGGAAACAATGTCTTCCTTAAGCATAACAAACGATATTACTTTCGAACTAATTAAGATATTTTTTTAGACTATTTTATTATCTATAATTAAATTCTATCTGTGATTTTTTTCAAACATTTATTCATATTATTTTCGTTACTGATACTTAATAAATATTCCCTATGAAACCGAACAGCAGCACCGTGCCGCATGAGTGCGATGCGCATTAATTGTCTAGCCAAGGTCAACGGCGATTACCCAACCCTTAATGAGAAACCTGGGGTCAAAAAATAGACCATGTTTAAAATAACTCTTTTATCACAGATATCCTACTTATATTATTTAATAAACATCAACATTCCCTGGTAGATAATAAACGAGATGACGCACAAAGAATATTAGTTCATACGTGTTCAGAATTCATTCATTTGACTGTTTATAATAATCCCATGATTTATATTCAGCTGAATAATCTTAAAATAAAACAATTTATGCATCATATTGTTTAAGTTTATTTATCTTGCAAGTCGTTTTGTGATTATGACTTGTGAATTTTATAAAATAACGTCACGCTTGTATTAAGGCTCGTGGAGACTGGCGCGATATCGCGGGCGCGACAGGCAGCGCGACACTTTCGATGAAATTTTCATAGAAATTATACTACTAGTGTCGCGTCGCGTCGGCGTCGTCGCCGTCGCACCTGTCTGCGGGAGCCTTTACCCGAAGGCTCAATTTAAATTACCGCGGAATGGAATTGCAGTGATTTTTTTGTACTTGGATTTCCAGTGATTGTTTTTGTACGTAATCCTAACTAATCACACTAATATTATAAAGGCAAAAGTTTGTGAGTGTGTGTGTTTGTTACTTCTTCACGCTCAAACGGCTGAACCAATTTTGATAAAACTTTGTATGGAGGTAGCTGACACCCTTTTTTTTTCCGCTGAGAAATGCAATTACGCATCCCCGCTCGTGGGGGACGAGTCGGGGTATGTGGGACTCCTGTCGGTAATGACGACAGTATACCCACTAAAACTCAGCGGTGTTCCCACATCGCCGTGTTGGGAGGGCCATGGGATAACGGTTGAACCTTTTCTTCCACGACCCTCCCGGCGGGCGCATGCCCGCCTAGCTGGCGGGCTCCGCATGCCCCCCCGTTACTGGGGGGCTACGGGAATGGCCGGGAACATCTGGCCATTCCCATCCGACACTGGTGGAGGCCTGTGAAATACAGGCAAGGGTGCCCCCGCACCCGTTGCCTGCTGGCCTCCACCTGGGAGGAGTCGGAGATGACGTTCAAAGTGACGTCTTCTTCGACCCCTCCTAGGTAGCTGACACCCTGGATTAACATATAGGCTTTTTATTCCGATATTCCCACGGGATCGAGACTTACGCGGATGAACCGCGGGGCGCAGCTAGTATAATATATGCGAAAGTGAGTTTATTTGTTTGTTTGTTACGCTTTCACGCTAAAACGGCTGAACGGATTTGGATGAAATTTTGTACATGAGTAGGCCGTGACCTGAATTAGGATTTTCAATACTTTATATCCCAATATTTTTACGAGATCGAGATTTATTCGGGAGAAACCGTGGAGCGCAGCTAGTGAATTAAATGTCAATAGTGTAACGCACAAACTAATCCATTTGAATTAAGATCAGTAAATAAACTTTTTTATAGTCCATTTAACCGATTGGGACTTCTATTCGGTATGCATAAGGATGGCATTAAAAGCAAAAACGTGGTTACAATACCAACTCTTTATTACAGCTGAACATAATACAAGTCAAAATCAGTTTATTTAAATTTCTGATCTTAATTTAAATCGAGTTTAGTTAAAAAGTTAAGAGGCATGAGGAACAGGGTGTAAAGTTCATTCATTCTCTATAGAAAAGGGAGGATCCTCCGACCAGACGGGTGTTGTGTCTGGTGGGCAACTGCCCAAGGATTGATGTCGGGATGTTGTATGTATGCTAGTTGCGCGGTCGCGGGGTCAGCTTCCAGTCTAACCGGATTAAGCTGAATACCAGTATTTTGCATGAAGCGACTGCATATCTGACGTCCACAACCCAGTAACTGGGTAATAAGATACCCCTTGGTAAGAATGATTGTCAGACTTTTGGGTTTCTGACGACCCGTAACGACTGTCAAAGATCTAGGAACAGCCGGGACCAACGGATTAACGTGCTATCCAAGTCACGGAGGAGTCTCGGTACGTAAAGATGGTCACCCATCCACGGACCAACCCCGGCAAGCGTAGCTTAACCTGATGGATCAACCCATGCCGCTGTTATTATTAAGCCACTAGCTCCTGACGAGAGCATGATATTATGTAACAAATTATTGTTTATTTAAATTAATACGTGTGTACACACGGCTACTCATCAAGCTATACATTTCCGCCAGTATACAATGCGAGATCAGCCTAAACTGGATTTGTATAGCTTGATGTGTAGCCGTGTGTACCTACCTTAATTCGTTCCGTTTTATAATTATCTTTTTTATTATATGTGAAATCTTAATAATTTTGTAAATTAAATTTGTATGTAACTATTGGATGCCCTAAGGGCGGGACATAGCTGATCACAATTTATTGATTTTTTACCTACCTATGATCCACAATATAGATATTGATTGATTGATTGGAATAAATAAAAGGGTCGTGACGGTCAAAATGTTACACTTTTTCGGTCTAGCTCTTATTCGCCAAGTGTGCAGGGTGATCAGGATCTTCGTTCTACAAGAAACAATACAAAACTCATCATCATCATTTCAGCTGAAAGACGTCCACTGCTGGACATAGGCCTCCCTCAATAAGGGGGGTTGCCATAATCGCCACGCTTGGCAGGCGGGTTGGCGATTGCAGTATGGTGTTAAAATGCATACAGAACGCTGCTGCCCATTCTCTAGTAAGTCCCTTAGTCGCCTTTTACGACACCCACGGGAAAAAATGGGAAGGTGCTATTCTTTACGTCCGGCACCACACGGATAATTAATCACTAATAGAAAAACACTTTGCTCAACTGGGTTAGTCCCGCTATTGTATGGTCCCGGTATGGCACCCTCTTAAAATACCTATCAAAAAGTCCCGCTATGGTACCCATCTTTTAGATCTACGTTAGACAATAGAAGGTACAACTGAAAAGAAAAGTGTATCTATAAATAAATACTTTTAGGAGTGTATCAATAAAACGTCTGTTTGCGATATTAAATCAGTCTTTTATTAATTCAAAATATTTATAAAAAAATATCAAACAGTAAAACGAAATATTAATTGCAATGTAATTTTTAAAATAATCAACAATATTAATTACCAATAATCAACAATAAAAAAAATATAAAAAATCCACATCTCAGAAAAGTATTACTGTAAATATTATAAACTACAAATAAAAACAACATCCAGACATAAATATTAGTTACAAATAATCAACATTGAGAAAAGGCAGTAATTGTAAATTTATATAAACTACAAAAATAATCAACAACCAACTAGACAAATATATTAATTACAAATAATCAACATGGAGAAAAAGGCGCAAATTGTAAACATAAACTACAAAAAATAATCAACATCGAGAAAAAGTATTAAACATTTTAATAGGCTAAAAACAAAATTAAAATAAACTATTTTTTTAAATGTTCTGATCGAAATATTGACTTTGATATGTTAATCAGAAAATCACCAATGGAGATAGCTTTATTTTCGTAACTTTTTGTTAGCTTTTGAATCTGGCGGTCGATTTCTATACTTGTTCTTTTTCTTGAATTTATAGGTGATCTTTTTAGTCGAAAGCTATAACAAAAATCATCAGTTATTTAAGTTAAGCTATATTTTTTTCAGTAACCGTCTGTAATAGAAGGCGACAACCAATAATATCTACCAAAATAAATAAAATCAAATCCATTTTCAAATTCTTCTATGTACTCGTATTATGTAAAAAAATATATATCTGCTTTTAAAAATATTATATCTGCTTAAAAATATTGTCTAAAAAATACAACTTACTTGGCTTGTTTTATATCAAAGTGACATGTGTCGTTGCCAATTGTTTGCAGAAACAATAATAAACTGGGATTTTTTCCAATAATTTTGTTGAATCTGCCATTCCATGATTCCGCCAAGTTAGTTGTTCTATGGCGTTCATTATGGCAACACCAAATGAGGTCTGGATATTCAAGCCACTGAGTGACAAAATAGTCATTGAATTTGGTCATAGCTTCATCGTCGAAACTGAAAAAAATACTTATTAAACGTTCGTACTTGTAAAGCAATGAAATTAACAGGTCCTTACTGATATTGTTGTTCTTTACTTTTTTGCCATATAATTAGAGTTAAGTACTCAAACATCATTTTGGAAAGTAACCAAGATATTATACCTATTTTCCATTATATGCAGCCAGCCGTCTTCAATATCTTGTTTTGGCAAAAACGCCAAGCCTATGCATTGCTTAACATGGTTCGAGGACTCTTCGTGTTCCATGAGATTTAAAGATTTCGCTTTTTTGATAACGTTCTTTTGAAAATGTACGTTACATCCATTTATTTTGATATCAGGAAAAATCTTCGCTGCTGCATTTATTACTCCTATTTCATAATCGAAGGTAAATTTCGATGGACGCCATTCAGGCAAAGTTTGTTTAATCAATTCGAAAACTTTTTCATAAGTTTTCCCTTCTTTGTTTTTTAACAGAATATAAAATAATGGTGCTACATTCGTGGATAACTCAGTGCTTCCCATGTCTCCATGAATGACATAAACTTGTTCGAATGGGTTTGGGCAGCCGTCGAAAGTGCCATCACCAAAGTAATGCGTTACACATTTTATATGTTCCTTTACTTCTGTCGAGGAAAATATAATTATTCGATTACAGTCTTCATTACAATAATCAGCCAATACATACTTATTAAATTCTTCTGGTATTATAATTTCTTCCACATTCTTAAATTGTGTTTTTGGTACGTTCAACGACTTATTTCGGTGTCTGTATAATACTGTTTTTAATTTTTTATAGTCAGGAACATTTCCTGTAAGGTGTAACCCTTTGTCTTTTAAGTTACCCATGTGTTTTTCGAAAATTTTCTGTACTGATCCGTAATTTGAATTTACTTCTTTTTTGCACTCACTTATAGCCATTTGAACTTCATTGTCTTCAAAATGTGGCACGCACTGATCACTGTGTTTATAATCTTTAATTATTGTATTATTGGTATTCTCAATAGTTATATATCCACTACATTTAATACTATTTCTCCTATTTACACAATGCCAAGTACTTGAATTTTTATTTTCTCTGCGTTTAATATATTTATGTCCGGCACGTAATAAAGTTTTTCCACCGCGTCGACTGTCAATAATTATTAAATTTACACCACGTGAACTACTTGACCCAGACATTGCAATAGATAAACTAACAAGCTATCCTAATTACTCATATCGCAAAAGTACAGCTGCAAATAGCAAACTAAACCCGGAATAATACTGTCTCTCTCTATTTTCATAAAAACAAAAGGGAAGAGCTAGATACGAATTCGAGGAAGGGCTCGTCTCTATTGTTTTACGAAAAAACCGGTTGGTCAGGTAACTACCTGAAGTGAAACGACAATTACCGAGCATGATTTGTTTAAAAAATAGTATTAATAAATATTATCTTGCTTAACTATAATAGTTAAGAAAAGATATTTTTTATTAATACTATTTTTTTCTTAACGCATTGTATAACTTTTCTTTACAACAGTACCAAAAACTGAAGGGTACCATAGCGGGACTTTTTGATAGGTATTTTAAGAGGGTGCCATACCGGGACCATACCATAGCGGGACTAACCGGCTCAACTTGGGGATTAATCCCAAGACCATTCGGGCTATGTTTTATATTAGAGGGTTTGGTTTCCGCACTTAGTCCTTCATGTGGGCCATTGTGCGTGGACCATGGCGGCCGTCATTGGTTATTCCAACTAGCCCACCTCACTCCAGAAGCTGATTAGGTCGTAGCATTAGAAGCATTCGGGCTTGTGACCGCCAAATCAACGGTCATTTTCCCAAGAATTTTATTCTAAAAAGAAAATCCATTAAAAACTTTTCAGTGATGAGAATAAAATTATTTTTCTTAGAATAGTTAGTAATGTCATAGGGATAAGGTTTGCCATCCAAGTTTGTTAAGGATAAAAGTTTCACAAACAATTTGATCGATTTCGGTAAAACTTTTCGTGGAATTTATCAAGTTCGATGACTTTGGAATCGGGCGTACCTAGAATACCTACATAATAGCTGTTTGTAAATAACTGAAGTTTATTTTTTCATGAATGGAATAGTACATTGTGATACAAGGGTGGAAACTAGGTTATAACCTACACACCCGTGTATCACCCGACGTTTTTCAATACACTTGTGGGAAATAGTAAAAAAACAAATCAAAGAATTAAATTAATTATCGTAAGTTGCCTTATATCTTTCTCGAGATTTTGGGGGCAAAATTTCATCTTGCGCAGTTTTCGCCTCAGATAAAATATCAGGTGGAGTAAATTCCATTTCATCACTTGTACAAGTGATGAAATGGAATTTACTCCACCCGATATTTTATCTCCACAAGTCAAGTATACTTGAATTCATAATCACAAATAAATAATCAATATAACACACAAACAAAAAAAAAATCAGATAATGTCGCGTTTTTGCAACTGGACTGGACTGGTCCAAAAAAAATATGTCCTTAGAGTAATTAGACTGATTCAAGTTCAAAGTGATTCAAGTTCAAAGTTGAAGCAACAACGTTCGCCGGCACGCACACACGCAAACTTTAATGTTGCAAGAAAATGACATTTTCCCGAAAAAGTGATAAAAATGGAACCTTTCCAACACCTTAACTTCATCAAAACAAAATAAAATCAAGCCATTTTTTTTCATGACACGTGCGTTAGTCTAATAATATTTGGCAAATCAAAATAAAAATAAATGTTTTATGTGAATAGGTATTATAGGCAGTACATAATTATAATAATGCAGTTGTACTAACAAATATGGATGTAAAGAATCTGAAATAAATAATGATTTATTTATTTATTTTAATAATGAAAAATGGTGTAAAATATTTTCCTTTGCCTAGCAACATTTTCAATGTAAATTTCCGATTTATTGATCTGTTTTGATAAATGTTTTACACAAAAAATATAAGATACTAGACAGTACTTACCCGCGAAATGGAATCTTTAAATTTTTCTCGTTATTATGTGATGACTTATGAGTTGTGACACCCTTACACTACACAGTACGTAATTTTTTTGTAAAATTGCGCGAGCTCTTTACTGTAATACTTGGTCTTGATTACTGACGTGCCGAAAGTCCTAGGTAGCCTTTAAAGGCTAACATGAAATGGCTTCACTTTCGGTTCTAAGCCTATTACTTCTATGGCCTATACAGCCTATTCGATTAAACCATTTAAAAGACTTTTGAGAATTCAATGCTACGACGCGACGTACGGACTCATTCATTTTTCCACGTAATATCTATCCCATTTTATTTTATGTATTAAAAATCCTTGCTACTAAACTTTTTAAATTGAATTATAAATTTAAAACTCAACTGCAAAACTAACGATAGAGCTCGTAAACAAAAGTCACGACCGCGTAACAGAAAGATGCCTATGCAAAAGATTTAATTTTCGAATCTTAATTATAGCCTCTGAAACTAACGCCATGTTTAACAACTGTATTGAAAATTGATTTTATTTGTAGAATACTTGTTTATCCACCAAACACATTTCATGTAGGTAAAGTAGGTTACCAAGACTTATTTATATAACGCTTTTACTGTTAAAAAGGTATCAGATCTAATGTAGAGCCAAGTCCCTAAAGGCTCGTACAGACTGGTATGATATCGCGGGCGCGACAGGCACCGACTAAGAAATTGTGCTACCAGTGTCACGTCGCGCCCGTGATATCGCACCAGTCTGTACGAGCCTTAACTCTACAGTTTTGACGGAACCTATCCAGTTCATCCCGCTTTCTCTCGAAACGACCAATTGGAACCGTGCACCTAGCTTCTGACGTTTCCTAAGTGCCCATGTAGGCTTATGTGAAATAAAAATATTTTTGATTTTGATTTTGATTTTTCTCCTACGTGGTCTGCCGCGATCCCGTCTAGTATTGCGGATGTAAAAAGGCGGTAGTGATCAGTTCCGTTTGGTGCCGGACGTAAAGAATAGCACCATCCCTTTTCTTCCCGTGGGTGTCGTAAAAGGCGACTAATGGATTTACTAGAGAATAGGCAGCAGTGTTCTCTATGCATAATTAAAACCATATTGCGATCGCCTCGCTTGCCAAACGTGGTGATTATGGCAAATCCCCCCCTTTTTGGGGAGGCCTATGTCCAGCAGTGGACGTCTTTCGGCCGGAATGATGATGATAACGAAAAAGGCGGTGGTGACCACATAAGCTGACAGCTGGTGGTCATTACTAGCATTTGCAGCCGTCATCAGCTGCCAGCCTTTTCCCAACTATATTGGGGCCGGCTTCCATTCCAACCAAACTGAATATAAGTATATAACATTATTTTTAGTATATGCGAAACCTGAATATAGTTTGTTCAGAATAAGGAACTGAATCGATTTCAATAATTTTTACACCCTGTTATAAATTTTGTCCCAAAACTATTTAAGTGTCATAGAAAATGTTATCACCATTTAATTCAAAGTCAAACTCAAACTCAAAGCATTTATTTCAATTAAACCAATTACAGGCACTTTTGAATTGTCAAAGAGTCGGTCAGTTAGTCAGAAAGTTGAAGCTATTTGCCCATTCCAAAACGTAGATCTCTATGGAGAAGAATACTCCAAGGACACTCTTACTTACAATACGTTCGTACGGTTAGGTAGGTACCTAAGGATGATTATTATAAATTATTTAAAATTTGCAAAATTCTTCCTATCAGCTTAAAACATAAATACCTACTACTGGTTAACAGTCATGGCAGCTGGGGGCGTCACTCGCTAGTTACCCATAACCACGCAACTAGGATGGTACCAGCAGGTAAATTTGATGTACCTAGAATAAAGAACTATTTTGGCGACCGAACGCTTGACAAAAGAGTTCCATACCTTCTCAATCAATTGCCTACTGATATAAGAAGTCAGGAAATAAAAGGTAAATTTTCCAAGTTACTTAAGCAGTTCTTTTTCAGGAATTTGTAAACGATGTTCTAAGGAAAATGGTTTGCAGATTGTTGGGGAAGAGCGGATGAGTGATTAGGGATATTTTAAAATAATTAATTCATAAGATTAGATAATTGATAGTTACTTAATAGTTTCGGTTAGAGAAATTAAAGTGTCCGCACTATAAATAAAAATTGTATAATTGTGTTCTGTTCCCACAGACAAACCGTGAAAAGGGTTTTGCGGGGCAAAGTCCTTATGTTAAGTTTTTTGTAAACGTAGTTAATAAATAAATAATAATTACCGTACGGCGATTGTATTGTAAGTAAAATTCCAAATTATTATCAATGACAAAATTTCAAAACTATCATTAAAAATCACAAAGTTATAAGGTTGTTATGTTACCGGGTTGTCCGTACAAAAACATGCTAACGGCGGGCGCCCCCGCGCCTCTAGGGTCGTCTTGCGCTCATTGATAATAATTTGGCAGTAGGTACCTAACCGTACGGCGATTGTATTGTAAGTAATTAAATGGTGATAACATTTTCCATCACACTTAAATATTTTTGGGACAAAATATAACAGGTGCAAAAATTATTGAAATTGATTCAGTTCCTTATTCTGAACAAACTATATTCAGGTTCCGCTTAAATATATACTAAACATAATGTTGTATAGAAACATCGAGTGTGTTGGGATATAATTATAACGCGGTATCAAATAGCGATGCTGTTAATTACCAAGTGTTAAATAATTATAATTTCAGCGGGATCATAATTTAATTTAATTAGATTATAGTTATAAATGCTCGTAACTAAACACGATCATTGAATAATTATGTTGCTATTTAGCTATCAGATACAGGACCTCCTAACAGGGTATGTGATGCGAAGGAATGAGGAAAATGTCATGAGAAAAATTATGAGTATGAATGTGGATGGTTATAGAAGTAGGGGAAGACCAAAGAAGCGATGGATGGAATGTGTAAAGATAGATAGGGGTGCATGACTACCAAGATGACGACTAATATTGAAATAATTAACACGTTCAACGCCACGGAATAAAATGATAAATTTCCATTCAGGCCATGTCGGACAATGTTGTTGGATGTTGTCGGTGTGTGTGTGTGTTGTGTGTCTATTCTATTCTATTCTAATGTTGGGCGACACCAGTATTTCTGATTTAAATTACTTTTAAACATAATTATAATAAATATATATTTTTGTAATCACCTTTTAAAAACCTTCATTTTGATACCCCACAAAAGAAAACATCTTCCAAGCCTATCGGCTTGGAAGATGTTTTTTTTTCGAATACACACCTTTCGGTGCCAAAAATCCGACATTTTGATTTTCAATTATTTTAATATACCCATAACACTCGCGCAATATAGACGAATGTAACGACATATCATTCATCAAAACCGGTTCAGCCGTTTAGTAGTTACGAGGGAACATAGGGACAGACACACATTCATACATATAGGTCAAACACATAACCCTCATATTTTGGCTTCGCCGCAGTTGGGTAAAAAGTTATGTCTGTTTTCCTGATAATATTCTGTTGTTAAGTTACACAATTTTTGTGTAATGCATTAATTTATTGATTTATTTATACTATTTTATGGAAAAATTAAATTTAAAAAATGATGCTAAGAATCAAACTGTTACTGTATTAAACTTTAATAAAAACTTTATTAAATAGGAACAATTTTATCACAATTTAACTTAAATATTTAAAAACATGCATGAGAAACTTATGACATGAAATAAGAACAATATTGTCACAATTAAACTTACATAATCATTTGAGATCATGTGAAAGATTTTTTATCATATTTACTGGGTAAATTAAAATAAATCAACAGTATTTTTTAGATTTAGAAATAAATAAAAAGAATAAAATAACAATCATATTAAAGAAATATTTTAAAAAGAACCATGTACTTTATTAAAACAATCTAAACAAAGAAACTGTTTATTTGGGCAGTCGTCACAGAGTGTTGTTTTTTTACTTTATTTTTTGCTTGGTTTCGACCTAGCATCTTTACGTTGTCCTTGTAACATTCAATTCTCAATTCTTTATTGCGTACCATAATGTATACAACGTGTAACAAACCTCTTAAGGGGTCATTGTACTCATCATTATGAACAACTTTTACTATGGGACCAAACATAATAATTATGTTCGTCATAATGTATGGAACAGTAGATTTTTTTTCGCGATTTCAGGTTTGGTCCCACAGTAAAAGTTGTTCATAATGATGAGTACAATGACCCCTTAAGAGGTTTTGCGCATTTAACGTTACACGTTGTATAGTTGGTAAGGAAATAGTTATATTAGACACAATTATAGACCCTGTCGGGCACAACATAGATCAAGTAGGAGAGAGGAGAAGGAACCTTGGCCGCCTTATTACAAAACAAGATTTATATTTTGACATGGCTTAAACCATGGAGCCAGTTTTTGTAATAAGAACGTAACAGTGATTGAAATACCGTTCTTTTTACAAAACTGAAAACTTAGTTCGGTACTAATTTGTCAGTTTTGTGTTTAGGAACTTTACCATAGTCGGAATAAAATTCGAAATTCAATAATGGCTCCATGTTTTAAACCTGGGCCTGAAGATAAACCTTGTTTTGGAATAAGGGGGTGGGTGTTTAATGTAATACAGTTTATTATTAGATAAGTAGTTTAGTAAGTTAATTGAGAAAAAACATATTGTGTTGATCCCAAATAAATTGAGATGATACTAGTTAAATATATGATGACTTATCAAAAACATGCATGATAATAGTACATTTTGATACAAGTGGAGAATGTTTGTTATTGTATTCGAGGTGGAATTAACACCCGAGCCGTACGGTAGGCGAGGTTGTTTCTGAGCCGAGAACTGCAATATCAAATGTCCACGCGTATCAAACGACGTTTTTCAATACACTTTTGAAGAAATAAAATAATATAACGAAAAATATTTTCGTCATGTATTATTAGGAAACTATGATTTCATTTTCTTTTTTTTCCGCGCTTTGCTTTCACCAGGTTGAAGAAGAAGCAAAGGTATAAAGCCGATAAACAGCAGATGAAAAATAGAAAATTCAAATATTTTTGAGTTTAGAACACAAATAAATGTTAATTTGTTCATAAACGTTTTTTTTATTGTAATAATCATGGTATTCTATTTATAAACACTATTTAAATATTCCAAAAATATTAACGCCTTTTAGAGACGCATCTTTGGCGAGATTAAAAATAAAAAAAACATTTCTGAATAGAGAGGACCGTCTCTAGCTCGAGACGGTGTGAATCTCAGAGGCATTGAACCAATTTGGACTAAGTATAGGTATAAGTTATCTGTGGCAATTTTTATTCCCGCACTCGTGTTGGAAAATAAAAAATCGCACGCGTGTGAAATACATTGCATTGTGAACCTAATCGTAGTGCGATATGAACCAGTTTTCGAGGAAGTGTATTGAAAAAAATATGATGGGTTTTCTTTGATTATCAATTTTAAATGGAAACAGGTAGGTACAGATAATAATCATTTGAATAGCAATCATTCAACCCGAGAGCAGAAAGCTTGCATTATTAATATTTATAACAATAAAACTCAAATTTTAATCAAAAAACGGAACAGAAACGAAATAATAATGACGATAAAACATATCACAGAGGCCTGCAGGTGGTTTATTTTACAGCCGAGAAAAAAATATTGCCACACGGCAAAAATCCGGGACTGCTTCTGTTGCTACAGAATAAAATAAATATATTTTCATACATTATCGTTTGTTTTAGGAAGATAATGGCATTCAGTTACCGTAACAGTCTTTTTAGAATGTGAAAGGTCCATCCTTTGATTTATTTTATGAAATACTTTTCTTTCATGTTATACAATGTAGTTGTAGGTAGCTATTTTCTGATATTCAGTGTACAAGGAATTTCCTTTCTTTAAAGTACTTTTGGGTCCTTTTCTTGTACCAGAATGGCATACAATATTCCCACACAATGGTTACCACTATGTGTAGTCAGTAGGCACTTGCAACATCAAAGGATCTCCGATTGTTGCGAACTTTAGAAACAATCCTGAGTTGGTTTATGTCCTAATTTCAGCCCCTCAAGTCAGAACTTAGTAATATGCTTGGTGGCTGAATTATAAATGGTGGTAAGTAATAGGTACTACTCCCAACAAAATTGACACAAGGAGCTGTTGGTACCACTTCCTTAACCCTCTGCGACTGACGTGGTAGTACCACAGACACCGCAAAATCGAAAAATATGTCCTGACTAGCTATTTTTTATATTATGAATCCCGGGTTCTCAGTACCTTCATATCGTGCGGCCATGCGTCAATTAGGGCGCCGCGACCAGTTGAGGCAAGTGCATACGCCATTTTACGGGGGAAAGTGTCTACCAGACCACTACGTCAATGTTAAGGTATGTGTTTAATAGACAACCACCTCAGTAAAATTGTTATATTTTTATAGGGTTTCCTAGACAACCCGTCAGTAACGTGTAGAACAGTGATTGGAAGAAGAAAGTGAGCATGAGTTCAGCGATCTGGACTTTGAAGATGACGACCCGCAGTTTGACCAGGAACCGAACACTTGTACTCCGATGAAGTCTCTGATGAAGAGTGTCAGAATCAAGGACCATCTGTATTATATTCTTGCAGTTTCAAAATTCTAGCTAGAGGCTAGTTGCTAGAGATAGGTGATATATCAGCTTTGTGATATTATCATCAGACAGTGATAAGAAAATGAGAAGAGGGACATTTATACTGAATTTAGGAAGAGATCTAGTGCTGGATCACTTGAAAACCCGGGTATACAACGAAATATTGCAAAAGAACTGCGTGTGACTTTCAGTCGAGTTTTTGGTAAAGACCTCTCCCTTTCACCTCCAAAAACTGATCTCTTCCAACAGTTAATTTTTTTTTATTTTATTTGTGTGGGTGTAAGTTTATTAGGACTGATTTGGGTTAAGTAAATCAATACTGTTAAGTGGACATAGCTTTTTATTTTAACACTTTTATTTAATCAAAATAACAATATATACTATATATTTTCAAATAAACATCACACCGTTAGGAATTAAAAAGTAATTATAAACTTATGACCAGTCAAAGTAGTGTCTAGTACACTACCACGTCAGTGGCATTGTAAAATTCACGGCACGTCAGTCGCAGAGGGTTAAGGCGACGAAAACCGACTTTTAATGATTTTATACTGAAGATCATGTCTAAACGAGTAGTGGTAATGATTTGAAACAAATATATCTTAAATTAGAGCATTTCCTCAATAACTTAATATGTGAGTATTTTAGACTATACTAAAAATGAAAATTAAATCATAGTTTCTATTACTATAGATTATGTTTATATTACTTATTTAAATTAATTTGTAAAGTAATGTCTAACGCGGATAAAAAACTGAGAATGGCGCAAAATCTACCAAGCTTATTTTTCTGAAACCACCAATTTAAAGATAATTTAATTATTGATCTTTTAGTATACGCGTTTTATTAAAATACCTTTTGTTTTGTGTATAATAAATGAATAATGCGTCAAATTGGGGACAGCGCTCCTTGTTGGCGAGTCCTATTACTGGCTAAACGTACGATGCGTTGCGTGAGCTCAGTACAGAACACGCCAGCTAACCATTCAAGTATCTGCGTATTAAGTTTAAGTTCATAAAAAAGACAGAAGAGGGTCCAGCCGTCAAGTCAACGCGAGCATGGTTACGGGAACAGCTTGTTGTTTCATCTAGCGGAAGTGAGAGCTACTAACAAGCAAGTGAGAACGCAATAACATTCAACGAAAAATTGTGTCCGGAAATTTCATGAAACTTGTCCCAGGAAATACGTGTTTTTGAGTTAGCCTTACAAGTTTTTGTCTCCATTACATGTGCAAGGTTTTGTGGGTGTTGTCTTTACTTTTATAATTTATGAGTACATTATGAACGGCCAAAGTTTACGTAAAGTTTGTGCAAAAAAGCCGAATTTTTCTGGCATAATATACTGAATTTGTTTCTCCAAATTATTATTTTTTGCTTTTATACGAGTATACAGCGTGTTACGGAAAGGGTATATCCATACAAACAGAGTGAACAGTGGATCTAATTCAGAATGTCTGTACAAAATTTCAACTCAAAAAGAAGAACTTTGAAAAGTATAGATTTTTTTTTAAATTTAAATAATAACAAACGTGTCACCGGACTACGAGGGTCATTATCCATTATCTGTGTCTGTGCGCCTAGTACACACACACACCTGCCACAGCTCTACGACACGACACCGCACCACACGTGGCGGCGCGGGCGGTACGATTGGCGGCGGGATCAAACGAATGGATTAAAACGTGTACCGATCAGCTGACTTGGTCTAGTGAGGTGTAGAATTCAATTGGAAACATTTTATTTTTATTAGTTAAATGTTTCTTAACTTTTTTAATTATGTAGGTATTATTAAAAAAATGTTGCCATGTAGTTTGTTATCACCAATAGAATCCGTGCCTTTGATATGTATATACCCTTTCCGTAACACGCTGTAGAAACCTAGATAAAGTGCACAAGATACCTATTAGTTCAAAGAAATATGTGTTACAACGCCATATTCACGTACGAGCGTTTGTTTGAAAAGTATGACGGGTTGGCTGCTCATAAGACCGCTGCACGCCGGTACGCACGGTTGTACTTAGGTACCCCCATTAGTTCGACAACCTCCACAACCAGAGGTCAGATTATGGACGTGTTACCCTATACCTTTTTTTTGGTAAAACTGTTTGTCAGATTTTCGGACTTCTGGCTACCCGTAACAACTGACAAAGATTTACGAATGACATTTTTTATTAGAACTAGTCTTTTTTTTATTGAAACTTCACGTTAAAAATATTTGAAGTAAATATAAACAACATTATTTTTAGTTTATGCGAAACCTGAATATAGTTTGTTCAGAATAATGAACTGAATCGATTTCAATAATTTTTACACCATGTTATATTTTGTCCCAAAAATATTTAAGTGTGATGGAAAATGTTACTATCATATAATTACTTATAATACAATCGCCGTACGGTTAGGTACCTACTGCCAAATTATTATCAATGAGTGCAAGACACCCTGGAGGCGCGGGGGCGCCGTTAGCATGTTTTTGTACGGACGACCCGGTAACATACCAACCTTATAACTTTGTGATTTTTCATGATACAGTTTTAAAATTTTGTACGTAGATTAGACACGTGTTTCGGGTTTCGCATATACTAAAACTAATATTGTATAATATATATTACAAGACCCGGAACGATAAACGCTGGACCTTACAAGTAACAGTAACGTGCGAGAATCGAACATCCAACACGTAGTGCAGCAGTTAATCGCTCAGTTACTGAAACAACCGTACTGTCATCGTACTAACTGTTGCGCTAAATATTGTTTACGCAAGGCGCATTAAAATTTACGCTCCTTTTTTTTTTTTTGGGTGGGATTTTATCAAATAACTTCTCCCGCTCTGGCGTCTCAGACTTTTCCTGACTAAAACCGTGTTCCTTCAGATGTCTGTGTGCCAGGGCCACGATATCCCTTTCGGACAAACTCGCAACCCTGGCAGGCATTGGCCCTAATGGACCCCGTGAATTCGTGCTGACATATCGACCCAGGCCTGGTCCTTATCGGACGGTGACCTTCCCATAGCTCCCACCGCTCGCATCGCTCTAACCTTATTGCGGAGAATCCCGCGTGGTACGTGAGACTTGACGTCCCACGACAGTCCGAGTCAATTTCGTCCTGTATCCCGCGCGGGATTCCCCTCAGATTGAACAGAGCTATATATCTATATATCTCATCGTATCTACGATGATTTTTGTTGCTAGACACCTAAATGAAGATTGACCACCTATATGAAGTTCATTAAGTTCTTTACACTAAAAAGCATGTAGAGGTGACAAGGATAATGCCCATTACACCGTAAACTTAAACTCATACAGCCTTACTACAAAACAAGGTTTATCTTTAGCCCCAGGTTTAAACCATATCGTCATTTTTGAATTTCGAACCTGATTCCGTCTGAGATAAAGTTCATAACACAAAAACTGATTTTAAACCCGAGTCTAAGTTGTCAAATTTGTATTAAGAACTTTATCTCAGACGATAAGGCCGATAAAGTTTATACAGGGTTATTTTAAAATGGCTAGCTGAACTCCGCCGACGCGATGGGTTCCCATATCTAAACATGATCATACAAAATAATATATTTAATTTTTATTTGTTTGTAGCGTCGTCGATCGCATTTACTGTAGTCATTTGAAATCAAAATCAGTTTTTTTTTGTAAACTTCATAAATGTGATGGGTATCGTTATCTAAACACGATGAAACATAAGAAAACATTTTTTTTCTTAACTCATACTTCAAGTTACGACACCCAAAAAAAACCTCAAATCTTTAATTTTTTATTTTATTTAGTTTAAATATCGGTGCGCGCCTGCGAAGTTTAGCTAGTTCATTTAAAATAACCCTGTAGAGCAGGGTTTCTTAAACTTTCTGCAGTCACGGACCACTTTCGAAATTTAAACAATTCCACGGCCCCTGTCAATGAATATTTTAGGAAAAGAAAACAATCCTAAATTTGAATTTTGTTTAAAAAGCACAATGCCGCAATGACGATGCGCGTCGTCGTCACGGTGAGGTCGTGGCTTGGCCGAGAAATGCTGAGCTTACTACACAATTTCCTGATACACATGCTACGCACCCCTACGGGGTCCGTGGACCCAACTTTAAGAAACCCTGCGGGGCGAGCTCGGCCTACTGTGACATGACTTGAGTCACACATTTTATCACAGTTTGAGCGATAAAACTGTTTTGTCATAAAATTCTAGTACAAATTGACATGACATAATTTATCATGTCTTGTCACAAACGTCTTGGGCAGCTCGTGCTCGGCCCGCTGCTGTAGGGGTAATAACACTGCCCTTGAGCTGGCCTAGCATACTACGGATTTTTTTTTGTTAACATTGATTTGCGGTTTATTGTAGGTACTATTAGTTCAATATCAAAACCTATTGCGTTTCTTTGCAAAAATAGATAACTTTATCGAATATAGCTAAATAAAATCGAATAATACCTTTCAATTTATCTAAGAACCTCAGAATCCAGGCAATATAAATTGGCAACACGAAGCTGAAACTTGTGGGAACTAAGACAAGAGAATGCGAAGCCTCTCGTTATTTCTTATAGTTCTTTACGGGGCGGCGCTCGTGACACCGGTAACTTTCAAGATATCTGAGGTATACGAGCCAGGTTATGCCGTCATAAACTTCAGTAGTGTGTAGAAGCATCCAATTTAAATTTGATCATTCACATAACTGCATAATTCCACGACTATACATCTTCCTCGAAGGGGTACGCAGGTGTGTATACGAGTATGCACACACAATTCGCCCTTCATTACGTTTCTTTTTATAATTACGGAGTTTAAATTAGCATGAGGTTCTGGGTTCGATTCCCAGGTCGGGCAAAGTATTATTGGGATTTTCCATTAGGAATTTCTCAGTAGCCCGGAGTCTGGATTTGTGCCCGGTTAATGGCAATAGGCTCGCCCCCTATTACATGGGACTTAAACATAACTGGCGAAATGTGGGTGTACTATACGTCCACCTCTGCCTATACCTTCGGGGATTACAGGTGTGGTGTTGTGTTATGTTAAATTTGTATAATTAGCCTATAATGTTCCCACTGCTGGGACACAGGCCTCCTCTCTGAGAGAAGGAGTGGGCCGTAATCCACCGCGCGGGCCCAGTGCGGGTTGCTAGATGTCATATGTCTTCGAATTTTTGGTTCTAGGACATGCCGGTTTCCTCACAATATTTTCCTTCACCGTTTTGAGAGCAGTGCACTGAAAAAAAAATGTTTCTTGTTTAATGTGATCACGCATCTTGGCTACAAACAAGACAAGCCTAACAAAATCTTGACTTCTGAAGCTAGGAGAACTTTGTTAAATTATCATAGTTCCGTCAACTAACTAATTAATTAGCTTAATTACGGGTAGTTATTTAGTTTAACTTAAATCATGGCCAGTTTAAGAATGATGTAATGCTAAAAAGTTGGTTGTTACCAATAGTTGATTGAATTATTATTTGATATACAAAAGTGAAGTAAAATCAAACAAAGCATGTATGATGTAACAAAGACCGGTGAGTATTCTGTACATGTCACCTTGTCGATATAAATAAAATGAATTTGTTCTGGCAAATATGCTAAGTATCTTGTATAGTAAATAAATAAATAATGATTCCAAACATTTTAATGCCAACTAAGAGAAAATGTATCATTTTCTCTTAGTTGGCATTAAAATGTTAGCTCGCATTTTTTTCTCAGGGTTCGAACCTACGAACTTATAACTGGCGAATTGTGTGTGCATACTCGTATACACACCTGCGTACCCCTTCGAGGAAGATGTATAGTCGTGGAATTATGCAGTTATGTGAATGATCAAATTTAAAATACATAATTATATTATAATCAATACGTATTTCAATGTGGCCTATTTAAAAAAAATAACAAAATGTGTGTAATAATAATTACATAAGCTGGGAGTGCCTCCACGCGGTGAAGGCGGTAACAGTAATATTACTGCTAATCTATCTGTATGAGGAATATACGAGGCACGTCTTCTTACTGGCACAGGGCTTTAACAGACCTGATGGCAATATGTTACCATTAAGGCTTCTACATACAGGCGCGACTTGTCGCGCGACGCGACACCGGTAGAACAAAAATTCAACAAAGTTGTTCTACCGGTGTCGCGTCGCGCGACACGTTGCGTCAGTATGTAGAAGCCAAATCCTTACTTGGGCAGTTAATATGCACAAGTTGCAGGAGTGCACTCTAGATAAAGCGGTAATTGATTTAGGGAAGGCACTATTCGCTAAGGGACAGGCCTATGTTGCCCTCAGCAGACTCAGATCCTTAAACGGATTATTTATTTGTTCTTTGGATCATAACAAATTGCTGAAAAATCCTCATGACTCACGATCTCTTCAGGAATTGGAAAGGTTAAGAAGTCTTTCAAACGAAACATAAACCTATGGTATATGTTTGGTATATTACACAGGTACATATAAAACATTAAAGTTAATGAATGAATGAATGAGGTGCACTCGAATGAACCTAACCAAAAAAAAATTTAAAGCGCCTCTGCAAATACTTTATCACGAAATTATAACCCCAAAATAATTTAAATAAAAAATAAGTTCAATAACTAAAACCCGACTACTGAAAAATCACGCTCTAAAAAGTGTAAGTTGTTTATTTAATAGACGATAAATATTGAATAGTTGTACACAATAATTTCAGATGAGAATATTTTCTTGTTTCATACTTTTTAGAGCGTGATTTTTCAGTAGTCGGGTTTTAGTTTTTGAACTTATTTTTTTATTTAAAGTATTTGGATAGGCTCCGTGTGGTGCTGGACGTAAAGAATAGCACCATCCCATTTCTTCCCATGGGTGTCGTAAAAAGCGACTAAGGGACTTACTAGAGAATGGGCAGGAACATAGATTTACATTTTTACAAATTAACTTAGAGCAACGTACCTAAACAAAACGTATTTTTTATATTTTTTTCAAAATACAGCCAATAAGTAAGTCCCGCGCACTTATTTTATTTACATTTTTATATCCCTACGGAAAAGCACTCATTGAATTTCCATTTGAGAGACACAAAATAATGTGGTCATTAACAGTCTGTCCAAAGCTTATATTGTCGTTAAATAAACCAATAGAATTTTACCCCCCAGGTTGATTCGTAACACAGTCATATTTATATAAACTTACCGCACACAATAAGGTACAAAGGTGGAGTTAATGCCTTAGGCATTCTCTACCAGTCAACCAAAGGTGGTGAAGAGGTAAGATGGCAGATGCTCTGAATCTCTGATTGAGAGAAAATAATATTACTAAAAAATACTAAAATATACATAAAATAGGTGCACCAGTACAAAAAGTTTATGAACTTATAATATACTCGTAGTACACACATATTTTACATACATACATATTTACCATAATATATCCCTACATTATAGGTATATATCAACGCAAATTTTCCAAACTAAAGTTTTAGATTCATTTCTTTCTCAGAGGGAGTGGGCATCCACCACGCGGGCCCAGTGCGGGTTGGTAGATGTCACGTGTCTTCGATTTTAGGAGATGTCGGCTTCCTCATGTTTTCCTTTACCGTTTTGAGAGCAGGGTGACTAAATTATTTACACAAAGTAAAGCACCTACCTGGGATCGAACCCACGTCATACAATTAGTATGCATGCATGCGAGGCCGTCACCTCCTTCTGTGTAGCAGTAATGCTTGCGAAGGAGGAGGCGGAACGCGTGAGGGTGAGGCAAGGTTCGCGCCCTCGCGCCCCTAGTCGCCGCAGGAGACGCCCCGGTCGTCGGGAGTCGCAAGCCGATTTCCGGCCACCGCGTAGGCGCGGGCTTGCGGATGGTGAGCGATGGGTAACTCGCCATCCGATAAGGACCAGGCCCGGGTCGACGGCGCGTTGTGTTCCACGCGCGCCTCAAAGAGATGTCAGCACCAACTGACGGGGCCGTTAGGACCAATGCCTGCCAGGGTTGCGAGTTTGTCCGAAAGGGATATCGGGGTCTTGGCACACAGGCAACGGAAGGAACACGGGTGGGTTTTTTGATAATTTCCCACCCAACCACCACTGCTCTAAAATAAAAGGAAAGATGTTAACATCAAAAATTGTTCCCAATTACTTTTCCTATCAACTGTGAAATAAAGTTTACATACTTTGTACATTCCCAATAGAATTCATGTATCCAATTCCACAACATCTTTTGTACTATTTGTCATAAAAATACGAATTCTAGGAAACTAGATCAACGCAGTGGATATAGTGGAATTGTCAAAATGAAACGATTGCCAATCTGTTTCCCAATCCACGTCCATAACAACATTGTAATAATTTCAGTTATCATAAGTGGCGGATACCGGTGAATATAAATCAATCGGACGGTAAAGTATTTATTGTATTTTGTTTTGCACGTAGCCGTGAGAGAGATTAGTGGCTAATGAATTTATATTTATGTGAATGTGTCAAAGGAATATCGTCCTTACAGTCTGATTTTTGTAAACTGTGACTAACAGTCAAATCATTATAAGTTTTATGTTTAGCAGAAGACGTGTTGTAGGGCTCATTATGGTTCTGAGCTTGGTCTTTGTTGACCTTTGATCTCTGTTTATACTGTTTTTCTCAAGAGGACGCAAACCCGACTACTACGGTTTTATCGCTAAATCAGGCAAATTGTTATACCGTGTAGGACACCGGACTTTGGATTGGTCACCTGTAATGGCTCTGCCTAATGTTATAATTCATCTTCATCATCATCATCATTTATGACTCGCCGCTCGAAAGCTTGAGGAAGTGATGATGATGATGACGTCACGCTGAAGTAGTTGCACGAAGGCTGCGCTGACATTCATACTCGGGGTCACCAGTTTAGAGGCATAAGGAACAGGGTGTAAAGTTCACTCACACTCTATAGAAAAGGGAGGATCCTCCGACCAGACAGGTGTTGTGTCTGGTCAACTGCCCAAGTAAGGATTTGGCTTCTACATACTGACGCAACGTGTCGCGCGACGCGACACCGGTAGAACAACTTTGTTGAATTTTTGTTCTACCGGTGTCGCGTCGCGTGACAAGTCGCGCCTGTATGTAGAAGCCTTAATGGTAACATATTGCCATCAGGTCTGTTAAAGCCCTGTGCCAGTAAGAAGACGTGCCTCGTATATTCCTCATACAGATAGATTAGCAGTAATATTACTGTTACCGCCTTCACCGCGTGGAGGCACTCCCAGCTTATGTAATTATTATTACACACATTTTGTTATTTTTGTTAAATAGGCCACATTGAAATACGTATTGATTATAATATAATTATGTATTTTGTGTAGGTTTGGAGAGAAAATATGTTTGTTGTTGCATATGATTTTATAGAAATTATACCTAATTATTGGGCGCATGCAAGTAAAGCCATGAGCAACAGCTGACAATATTTATTTTTTAAATGTGCTAATTAAGGCCTTTCATTTGATACCCAACACGGCATGAAAAAGTAACTTTATTTTTTTTGGCTTTGACTTTATGCCCGCTAGAGGGCGCCATATTGAATTTAATGTGACCTCACATAGCCTATAACCAGTGGACGATCAAGACGCTTCCAACAATACCTCATTTGTCAAATTATGACAAGCAATTTAGAAGTAATGAGGGAACAGATGAACATACATACATATTACGTACATACCGGTCAAAATCATAACCCTCCTTTTTGCTTCGCCGTAGTCGGGTAAAAAAGAAGATTATTTTGTGAGTTTTTTTTTTTTCCTTGTAGGTAGGTAGGTACTTGCTTCGTGTTTTCATCATGATGCTATTGAATGGTAAAGAAATATTTAAGTCGGTAACTTAACTTATTTTGGTGAAGAACTGATGAATTTTTTTGGAGATAGAGAATGGAACTCTTTATATATTTTTTTTCAAAAACATAGCGTTTATTTTAGCACAAAAAAAAATGTAATTAAAGTTTGCCAATAAAATATCTAAAACAGGAAAATTAGTTTCCAATGGAATACCTATTAGCATAATGTTTCAGCGTTTGTTGCCTTTAGAGATGCTATATAAAATGGGATAAGTATCTAGTAAAATCATGTATCATTGACGTGTAAAATTGTTTCATCATCATCATCATTTCAGCCGAAAGACGTCCACTGCTGGACATAGGCCTCCCCCAAGCACCGCCACTTCGACCGGTTCTGTGCTTCCCGCATCCATCGGATACCTGCGGCCTTCACAAGGTCATCGGTCCACCTTGTAGGAGGCCTTCCAACGCTACGTCTTCCGGTACGCGGTCGCCACTCCAGAACCTTTCGGCCCCATCGGCCATCAGTTCTGCGAGCAATGTGCCCTGCCCACTGCCACTTATGCTTGGCAATTCTTCGGGCTATGTCGGTTACCTTGGTTCGCCTGCGGATCTCTTCATTCCTGATTCGATCACGTAGGGAAACTCCAAGCATAGCCCTCTCCATTGCCCTTTGGGTGACTTTTAGCCTTCTGATTAGGCCCATTGTAAGCGACCACGTTTCAGTGCCATAGGTCATCACTGGCAACACGCACTGGTCAAAGACTTTCGTCTTGAGACACTGTGGTATGTGGGACGAGAAGATATTGCGAAGCTTCCCGAACGCTGCCCAGCCGAGTCGGATTCGACGATTGACCTCTTTCTCGAAGTTGGACCTACCTAACTGGACAGTTTGTCCGAGGTAAACATACTCGTCCACAACTTCGAGTGTAGCGCCTACGATCTTAATGGGAGTGGGTGTTACATGGGCATTTGACATGACCTTTGTCTTATCCATGTTCATTTTCAGACCCACTCTTTCGGAAGCTCTACTGAGGTCATCGAGCATTACACTAAGGTCCTCCATTGTCTCAGCCATGACAACTATATCGTCGGCAAACCGAAGGTGAGTGATGTACTCGCCATTGATGTTGATGCCTAGCCCTTTCCAGTCCAGAACCTTGAAGACATCCTCCAGTGCAGCGGTGAACAGTTTCGGAGAGATAACGTCTCCCTGCCTCACACCTCGCTGCAGAAGGATAGGTTTCGAGGTCTGGTCCTGGAGTCGGACCGACATAGTGGCGTTTTTGTACAGACACTTCAGCACCTCGATGTACCGATAGTCGATCTGGCACCGTTGAAGAGACTGCAGTACAGCCCATGTCTCGATCGAATCAAAGGCTTTCTCGTAGTCCACAAACGCTAAGCAGAGAGGCAGGTTATACTCTTCGGTCTTCTGTATAACCTGCCGCAGCATATGTATGTGGTCTACTGTGCTAAAGCCTTTACGGAATCCGGCTTGTTCGGGAGGCTGGAAGTAGTCAAACCTGCGCGCGAGACGGTTCGTAATGACTCTTGAAAACAGCTTGTAGACACCTATATAAAATTGTTTGTACAAACCTATTTACAGAAATAAAAATCATTTATCATTTAACATGTTCGAACGAGCAACGCATTCACATCACTAGCTATATTTTGAACCATGAGATCTAATTCTCTTACTGCTTCGTCATATGACGATAATGATAGCCTTTTTACAGCAATTTAAGATTAGTGAACCTCGACGCAGCATAGAATTTCGGTTAAAACCAACTAACACCATCAGATATCAAAGTCCCACGTTATCTTTTATACTACTAAATATAAATAACAATGTCGCCATTGAGTACGTTTCTATTAAACGTCTCATCGAAAATAGTTTGTAATTCTCTTCAAAAACCTATTTAGCTCACTTTTCTTTACACTATACTTATAACATGATATCTGTAGTGTAATAGTTTCTTTGTACACCAAATTAAAGCTTTAATACAGCTATTATACAGCTTTTCTATTTCTTCTACAGGTACTATATAGCAATACTAACGCAAAAAGCTGTATGATATGGGCGCTTTTTTTACTTATACCGACTGTATAAACGCTTATACAGCCTTTATACAAGCTGAATATACAGCTTCTAGTATAAAAACGAACTTAAATACAGCTTGTACACAGCTTGCAATGCTACTTGCTTAGTCTCATATTTCTAAAATCTTCCAGTGCACCGCATTTAACAAAATGTTGTTTCAGTGCCGAAACTAGAATAGCTTAGGTGCCGTTCGCTCAAGTACGGTCGAAATTGGTACTTTATGTGGCATAACCTCATTTAAATTATACACGTGGCATAAGCTTTTACTTCTATCTTTTTGTGTAGTAACACGTTGGTACGACTATTCTGTTCCTCTCGTGTTATTTGATCTCTAATTTAAATTATATTTGCTTTGTTTTCTTTGAACAACTTGCTTGGTTAAACGAGGTTATTAATTGGTGTGGGATTTCGTAACTATTTTATAGAAGTGAAGCAAAAATGTTACTGGAATTATTATATATTTTTTTAGGGTTCCGTTTCCATAGGGTGAAAATGGAAGCCATTACTAAGCCTACGCCATCTGTCTATCTATTTGTCTGTCTGTAACAGGGCTGCATATTTGTAATCGCAATAAGCAATTAAGCACCTTGTTGAAATTTTCACAGCATATTTTTATGCACGTGTTACTACGGCCTTATAGCATGGCAAATAATTAAAATAACGTAAACTTTAATAGTGTTGGTGGTACGGAACTATTAATGCGCAAGTTCGACTCGCATTTGGCCGGTATTAATAAAGAAAAAAGATATTGTATTAAACAAAAAATATCAAGGGCTATTTATCTACAAAGGCGAAAGACTTCATTTTATTTTACTTTGACATCGATTGGACAGCAAAGACCTGAGGGCTTTGATAAAAAGCTATAATTATAACCAATTAGTGCGTTCTATTAATTGAGCTATTGGTTTTTACAGTATCCAATTATCCATTTCCAAAGAAACGATGGATGGTCTGTGTGATAGATTATATGGCTAGAAAGGATAAATACTGAGATTAAGACCAATAGAGAAGTATGGAATAACAGGACATTCTGCGCCGACCCCAAATAGTTTGGGATAAGGGCGAGAGAATGAATGTCTGATACATAATTATTTAACATTCCCAACAAAAATAAAAAATTACTAGTTGGTAAAATTATGCCATCATCATCATCGTCATTGCAGTCGAAAGACGTCCACTGCTGGAGCTGGACATAAGCCTCCCCCAAAGGGGGGGTATTGTATTGCCATAATCGCCACGCTTGGAAGGCGGGTGGGCGATCGCAGTATGGTGTTAAAATGCATAGAGAACGCTGCTGCCCATTCTCTAGTAAGTCTCTTAGTCGCCTTTTACGACACCCACGGGTAGAAATAGGGAAGTGCTATTCTTAACGTCCGGCACCACACAAACATTAATTTCAAATTATACCAATTGCATGCTAACGTTATCATTCTTTATAACTGACTGTTATACGGTTAGTTGCACGAAACCAACATTACTTTAACGGAGACTTTAAATTGATGCTGTCACTTTCTTTTTGACACAAATGTAAGGGATGGCGTGAATTTAACGCGGACGAAGCCGCGGGCAGCAGCTAGTAAATAAATAAATGTTATTTCGCTTTCAAAGTAAAACATATAAAGAACAATGTATTAAGATGTTTGATGGTTGTACAGCAGTACATATCAATCAATCAAAAATATTTTTATTTCACATAAGCCTACATGGGCACTTATGAAACCTCAGAAGCTGGGTGCACGATTCCAATTGATCGTTTCCTATGGAGAAGAGCCGGCAAGAAACTCCACGGTTACTCTTTTAAAAAAAAATTGGCTTTTACAATGTTTTCAAATTACAGTGTTTCTAAGTATGAGAGGCCATCGTAGGCCTGTCAAAAGTACCAGGTACTTAATAAAATAGAAAATGGTCTACAGATCTTCTATTAAGCTCACAACATCCTCACATTAACAAAAAAAACAATATAAAATATGATTAAAATAATAAAAGTTAGAACCTTGTTGAAATTAAAATGGTTAAAAAAAAACATCGATTATGTCAAGGAAGTATATAAAAAGATAAATAACATAAACATCGCAACTTGGGAGCAGTTAATAGACATTTACATATTTTTGCCGTTAATGAGGTATCATAAATGATTTTAAATAATGAATTAGATTTTTTTAATTTAAAAAAATAAATAAAGGACTTACAGGACAGACACAACCTTGCAGCCTAGAAATAGTCTTCCAACGCGTAACAGTAAATAAATTAAATTTCGAAAAACATTATGAAATAAATTATAAAATCTACATTATTTAAAACTCAAACAAAAAAACAAATTCAACAAATTCTGTTCTTATCCTATTATGTCAATAAAGAATTATTTGATTTGATTTGATTTGATTTTTGAAACTAAGTACAAATTAAAAATTAAAAGAGAAAAAAAAAACAAGATAACTCCGTTGAACTAATGTTGGTTTCGTGCAATTCAACGATAGAGCTGCAGGGGGCTGCAAAAGTCGCCGTGCAGCACTTCGATTCAGACCTGGGGGCCTAAAATCAACGCTTTGGCAGAATCATAATAATAATGATCTGCGTACATTTCATACATCCAGCAATTCATCTGTTTGACAGCTGCTATTTGACATTAGACTTCAATAAACCAATTCATAATTTGTGAACCATTTTGCGAAACTCCATACAAAACTGTCACACAGATGATTTGCCGGATATGAATTGTACGCAGATCATATTATGTTTCTGCCAAAGCGTCCATTTTAGGCCCCCAGGTCTGAATCGAAGTGCTGCACGGCGACTTTTTGCAGCGATATCGTCTACGAAAAAAAAAACTTCTGTTCCTTACATTTATAGTCGCATGGCTCGTCAAAATGTATCGAACAGCTGATATTTTTTTCGTAATTTCAGGTTAGGGCTCATAGTAATGGTTGTTCATAATGATGAGTACAGTGACCCCTTAAGAGGTCGTTAGTGTTTTACCAATAACCCTGTATAGAAGATATAAATTTACCTTTTGGTAACAGAATATTATCTAGTAATAGATTTTAATACTTATGAGTCCTATTACATTTTTTACGCAAATTCATGATTTTTGGCGCTGTCATTTTCAGCAGCAGTAAGATATTTTAATTATTTGATTATGAATAACGATAGTACCATTCTCTTTCTTGTAAGTTGGAGTTGCACATTTTAATTTTTCTTTTCGATTAATTTACTATAAATATTTTACGAACTCAGTTTGCAAGAAAAACTGTCGGCGATGGAAGTTTGACGCTCAAATTCACATTGTTTCATTTAATCCTTATAAAAGCTAAAATTACTAAAAGATAAGTTAAATGTTATACTTGTTTATTGGAGTTCGAGAATTTCTTTAAATTCCTTGAGTTTTCACGGAAAAAAACGTAAAAGAAGCCAAATTTAAGCAATAAATGTGTTGGTTCAGCGTCCATTATATTCCAAATAAACACAATTTAATCAAATAAACTAATATAATGTAAAAAATCAATCTACAATAAATACATTTCATTAGTTTTCGTTTGTCTATATAATAAGACAAATTTACAATAAATAAAATAAAAGTACTATATATTTCACCGTGCAGGCGATGTGCGCTCAAAATCGCACGAATGCTTGTCGAGGATGGACTTATGTCAATTGATTTCACATTCTTTATCATGTCTTTAATATTGTTGTGTAAATATAACATAAATATGGTATAATTTTTTTTATTTTTTTATACCTATGTCGAAATGTAAAAGGGCTCTTAACCTTTATTTTATTTGCTATCATTTTTATCTTCTATGTTTAAAGCATGTATCAGACAAGTGTGGTACTGACAGACCATAAAAACTAACAACTTTCTCCATGAAACCAACATCGTAATCGCGAATTGAACGTGGAAATAACATATATTGGAAACAAAGATTTCGCGATATCGCGTAACATCATTAATTATTGAAACTACTATACCGTATCTAAAGCAATTTCGATCATTGGTTGCTTTATAATTTACAGGCGACACATCGTGTGTACGTGGGTATTAAGGCGTGCGAGATTAGTAACAGGGATTGTCCTTCGGGGACGGATTACCCCTTAGCGTCAGCAGATCTTACCCCTAATTGATACCTCAAAGGGTATCTCGCACGTAATCCACACCTGTTTTTTTGCTTAGCTTCCGTATAAAATACCTACGTGGAGTTAAAATTATGTTTAGCTGTTAAAAAAAAATAATATTCTGATTCGGTTCATCTTACTGAATATGTATACATCTTGCACTGATTTCCAGCGAGTCCCAAACATTACCATTATTTATTTTGTACGACAAAGAGCAACACAAGCAAAAACAATGTTATAATTTGAGTACCGTCTTCATGAAAAAACAAAAAGGGGGCCTAAAATGGACGCTTTGGCAGAATTATATTATGATAATAATATTATGAATCTTAATATATTAAAACTTCTAATAAAATTCGTAAAATAGTCACAAACTGACAATTCATAATATGATCTGCGTACAATTCTTATCTCGCAATTCATCTGTTTGACAGCTGCTATTAGACTGCAATAAATCAATTCATAATTTTATTTGTGGACCATTTTACGAATCTCCATACAAAACTGTCAAACAGATGAATTACGGGATATGAATTGTACGCAGATCATATTATGAATTGTCAGTTTGTGACCATTTTACGAATTTTAATATGATTCATATTATTATCATAATTTATGATTCTGACAAAGCGTCCATTTTAGGCCCCCGGTGGTATGCTCAAGAACAAGAGCGCTAATAGTCTGTTATAAGCGTTATAAGAGACAGATTTAACAAGGCATTCAAATTAACGTCAAAGGAAACTAATGAAATAAATGTGTATCTTAGAACATCAGAGCACAATAATATCTGTGTGATTTCAGCGAGATGAATGAACTTATCGCGAATCACGAAATTAACAAGTTCGTAAGCAAAATGGGTGACAAATCAAAGGAAGCATCCAAAGTAACTTCATAATTACTTCACAGAATTTATGGAATCTACACGGACGCCTTAGACCTATTTGCGTAGGTATTTAATATTCGCAAATAAGTCTATAGCAGTTCAGTTACACTAGGAGACATTTAAATTAAAAATTGAACTCGTCTACTCGACGTCCGTATGTCAAAATAGGGATCCAGCAGAATATCAGCGTCGGGTATATTTGCCTGACACATGCTGGACTCCGTCCATTTGGTGCAATCTTCAGACACACACCGCACTTTGTATATTCGTTATTTGATTTTAATTGTGTCATTGTCATAGTGTCACTGTATTTCTTCAATGTTTTTTTTTGTTTATTTGCACCTTGTTTTTTTTTCTCTTTAAGGATGTACTTTGTTATCCATTTAGTGTTCCACACACGTGCTACTTTTTGTAGCTCACAAAATCACTGGCGATTTTTTCGGTGATTATTGCCAGCGACTTTGTGAGCGACTCAACCCACACGTGCGATATTTTGTCACTGGCAGCAAATTGTCAATTTGTGCTGTATGTATTGGGCACATATTTGAGCAAATATCTTATATCTTATCTTATGTTATCTAGGCGATCTCTAAAAATACGACACCGATTCGCCGATACATTATGTGATTTTTTTTTGCTGTGAAATTATCAAATAGGTATCTTCTCCCGCTCTGGATGGAGCGGGAGGGCGTCACACTTTTACTGACTAAAACCCGCGCCGGGCGCCCGGACGCTTGGGGCGTTTCCCGCGGCGTGCGAGGCGTCCCTAACAACAAAATTTTGGGCACTGAACATCAAGTTAACATCAAATTAAAACCAAAAATAATTTATTAAAATTACGCTGAGAATCAGCTCATTTTGAACGTTAAAAGAACGTTCAAATTAAATAAGCCTGTACCAAAACGCCCGCCCTTCACCACTTCCTTCCTTTCAGGAGTAGCTTGCAACCACTAGTCAAACGTGGCAGTAAAATATTATTATATAATACCAATACTTCACATAATATTATTCATTCATTTCATTATTCATGATCATTACATTCCAGTGCAAATATCAAAACGTTAATTGGCAATTTGTGTAAACCGTACTTGATAAAATGCGGTTCCCACAGATTACTGTATTCATAATACAATGCAGAATATTATGATTACATAATATTCTGCATTGTATTATGAACCGCAATGAGATTGCGGCAAAGAAAGATAACAATAATATCTTACAGCAAAAGTCTAACGGAACTAGTACCTATATGTTTTCCCAAAAAGAAAAGTTTACACTAAGTAGTGGAATAAGACAGTTGATTTGACTTTGAATAAAAGCTTCAAACACGTTCTACAGTAGTTGCGCTGAGCGGAGCCTGGATTACGATAAGCTTGGAAGCTTGTAAAACTATTTGATAAAATTCAGTGTCCTAATGGATCATTTCCATTAGTGGATAACTCGGTCGATATGTCGCAGGCAGATTGTATGATTCGTCATTATACATACATACGGCGCCGTCCGTTTAAAAGGCTCGCAGTTATGCTGGCAACTCGTGCAATTATTATAATTTCGACATCCAGGGCACCCCGACCAAATGGGTTAGGTTAGGTTAGAACTATGAACACCGCGCGCGAGCCCAGTGAGCGGAGCGAGCGGTGCCGCGGCAGCAGCCACGAGCGCCTTTAGAAATAGACTTACATTTTGCCTTTGGCATGTGTCATAACTGCGAGCGTTTTTAAACAGACGACGCCGTTTGTAAAAAGCGGAATCATACAAATTGCCTGCGACATACAGCATGCGGGGATTCTCCGCAGGCGGGGTGATACTAATCAAATTCATAAACCGATAACGCGGGAGATACACTGTCCTCCTGTAACCTCGTAGCGGGCGTAGCAACCATTTTTTTTTTCACGCAAAATTTTACATCGCGCAAGCAGAATTTACCGCGTGACTACCATTATATACAAAGTCCCGACATCAACCATCGGGCAGTTGCCCACCAGACACTACACCGGTCTGGTCCGAGAATCCTCCCTTTTCTATGGAGGATGAGTGAACTTTACACCCTGTTCCTCATGCCTCTATAGACTTATTAGAGCAATCGCTGTTTGTTTTCTTTCATCATAATACCGATTGAAAACGATGTTTCATCATCATAATATATTCCTGCTCTTGTGCCATGTTGATTGGGGTCGGCACAACACGTTTTCTTTTTCCATTCTTGTCAGCCGTCACGCTAACATTCACTCCCTTCTCTTTCATATCATTTTTCACATAATCCATCCATCTTTTCTTTGTCCTTCCTCTCCCTCTCTACCCATCAACATTTATATTCATCACTCTTTTAGTCAAATGCGTTTCCTTCCTCCTCATCACATGCCGATACCAAGCCAAACGACTTCCTTTCAACTTTTCTGTCACTGGCGCCACTTTCAAACTTCCCCTAATATATTAATTTCTTACTTTATCCATTTTCATCGCTCCATACATCTGTCTCAAAATTCTCTTCTCCCGTTTTTCATCCATCTTCTTCACGGCCCAGCATTCCGTTCCATACAGTACGACTGACCAGATAGTCGACAGGCCTTGTTGGTATTTACTCGATTTTGATGTGCAAAAATGAATCGATTCTTATTTTCTGATAAAGGCAACACTGTCACTCAATGTTTAATATAAAACCGACAGCTGACCTCAGTTAGTAATTTTTTATACTTGCTGCGTTAGGCAACAGACATGGAACCTTCCCTGTGAAACGTCAAATATAATGACCGTTATTTAAATTCAAAGTACTGCTTTTTAATTCACGCCTGTAACCTAATTTCCTACAGGCCTTATCATGGACTTGTATATTTTCCCCTTTAACTTGAGAGGTATCCGTGGGTTGCAAGTTGTTCCTGTGACTTGTCGCCATTTCATCCATCCTGAGTTGACCCGGTGCGTAACGTGTCGGTTTACTTCGCCATCCCCTTGGACATGCGACCCGAGGTACCGAAAGTCGGAGTAGATCGATAAGGGTGTTTCGGCGACAGATATGGGCCCAGGACTGGAGAGACCGCCAAAATCACAAAACAAATACTCACTACTCTGATTGAAAGAGCAGGTCGGAAAACATTTTGTTAACACAGACACTTTGTCTGTGTTAACAAAATGTTTTCCGACCTGCTCTCGACCACTTATACGAGTATGAAGTAGAGAGTTGTAAGTAAATAACGGGCATTATTTTTCATTTCTCATACTCGAAAAGTAGTGTTTGTTTGATCCGAGTAGCGGATGGAAGACGCTGCTCCCCTCCACCCTTGGGCGGAAAAGACTCATAGTAATTGCTGGCCTCTCTAGGGCGGAAACGAATTTTAAATGTAGAACTAAATTTGGTTAGGTAGTCGGCTACAATTTTTTTTACATAATTAAAAAAAATATCGATTAAAATAGAAAATACCGGCGAAGTGGGAGTCGGACTCGCGCACGAAGGGTTCCGTACAATTATTATCTAAGGTAAATTGCGGTTTACGATTTATGACGTATTAAAATAAAACTACTTACTAGATCTCGTTCAAACTAATTTTCGGTGAAAGTTTACATGGTAATGTACATTACATATTTTTTTTAGTTTTATCATTCTCTTATTTTAGAAATTACAGGGGGGGGGGGATACATTTTACCACTTTGGAAGTGTCTCTCGCGCAAACTGTTCAGTTACGAAAAAAATTTTATTAGAAACCTCAATATCATTTTTGAAGACCTATACAATACCCCACACGTATGTGTTTGATGAAAAAAAAAAATTGAGTTTCAGTTCTAAGTATGGGGAACCCCCAAAATGTATTGTTTTTTTTCTATTTTTGTGTGAAAATCTTAATGCGGTTCACAGAATACATCTTCTTACCAAGTTTAAACAGTATAGTTCTTATAGTTTCGGAAAAAAGTGGCTGTGACATACAGACGGACAGACATGACGAATCTATAAGGGTTCCGTTTTTTGACACTTGGCTACGGAACCCTAAAAAGGCTGCGGTCTTGTGAGTGTATAAACAGCCAGTGTGAAAACGATCCAAACAGCGTGATAATTGCATAACACACTATCAGTAGCACTGGGTTTAATTTGACAGTTCAACAACATTCATTGCGTTATTTACATTGTTGAACAGACTTCGAACATTTATGAATCAATGGATTAGCATTAGACTTCAAAATCATTCAGATTGTGTGTTACGCAATTAGGGTGCTGGTTCTATGCTGCCCTCATACAACGCATTTCCGTAACCTTCACTAGATCATAATTATACATTTATATAGGTGAATATAGGAGGATTGGAGGTACCTCGTGCAAACACACTAAGGCCCAGGGTCCAAGACACTAGGTACTCAAAAGTAACGTGTTGCAAATTCAAATCGCCAATGATTAGCCAGAATGCCACAACAACTAGTATAGAGCTACTATAAGAACTTCCCATTAAAATGCAAAGAAACGTTTACAAAAATGTTATTGGTGAAATCTTAAACCATAAAAGATTTTTTTGATGACAAAATCTTGCAAATAGATGTTGCTGTTTGTGGATAATTTGTAATTAATTTTATTAATTTTGTGAATGTTCAACTTATTTATTATGCAAAAATTTTAATATTTTTGAGATTTTTAATTTTTTATTCCTATAATTATTGTCATATGTGTTACATTATTTTATATGTAGATTCATACCCAATTGCATTGTACATTACATCTTACCTGTGTATACCTACAATCTAAGCAAATAACTGTTTTTTTTTGGTCCCTCGTTGAGTGATATTCATTTCTAAAATAATTGCATAATTAAAAAACTAACAGACTATAAAATAATAATATGTACAAGTATATAAAAAAGAGATCGGGAAATAATCATAGGGCATCAAAAAATTCTTCTGCATCGCTGTCAACAGGAAAACTGGCAGCATTGCCACATTGTATGGCAATGCTGATGCTTTTTTTTCTATTTCAACCAGTCGGTTCACTGTGCAACCAATCACAAACTAGATTATAATTGAAGATAAGTATAAGTAAGTCGCGTTGTTCGGGAGTCGTAAGCCGATTTCCGGCCACCGTAGGCGCGGGCCTGCGGACGGTGAGCGATGGGTAGCTCGCCGACCGATAAGGACCAGGCCCGGGTCGACGCGATGGCGCGTTGTATTCCACGCGCGCCTCAAAGAGTTGTCAGCACCAACTGACGGGGTCCGATAGGGCCAATGCCTGCCGGGGTTGCGAGTTTGTCCGAAAGGGATATCGTGGCCCTGGCACACAGGCAAATGAAGGAATACGGGTAGGTTTTAGTCAGTAAAAGTCTGACACGCCCTCGGAGAAGTTATTTAATAATTTCCCACCCAAAACCAAAAAATAGTGAGTCGCGTCGTATTCAGATCGGACCACAATTAAATTACTTTCTGACTACTCATGGGCGATTTGAGATTGTCTGGTGGGTTCCTAATAAATAGCGTCGTGGTCTACGGGCCTAAGAGTTTGCACCTCTCTGCGAAATCACACCTCAATGCGATATCAGAACTCGAGTCTCAGTATCATTATCGGATACAATCTATTACCGACCGCAGATAAAAGCGGATCTGTATGATCTGAGCAATCATAGTAAGCTGTTAAGACGTTGCGATCTCATTGTTTCGATATCAAATCTGTTTTAGTGCCATGAAGTGAATCGAGATTCCACTTTAGATTTCTTGATTGTTTTGTGCCCTAGTGGTTTTATATTGAGCTAAAATTGTGTATTTGAGATAATAATCATTATATCATCAATATCCTCCTTGCCTGGCACCTTTGCACTACTGGTCGCAAGCACTACTGCTAAGCATGAGGTTCTGGGTTCGATTCCCGAGTCGGGCAAAGTGTTATTGTGTTTTTTCATTTGGAATTTCTCAGTAACAGCCCGGAGCCAGCCAGGATTACATGGGAATAAACATAACTGGCGCACTGAAAAAATTGCAGACTAACTAAGATATATTTTCTCTTAGCATTAAAATGTTTGGAATCATTAATTATCTATTAACTATAATTATACAAGATAGCATAATTGTCAGAACAAATTAATTTTATTTATATCGACAATGTGACATGTTCAACCAAGCTACTACAATCTGTCAAATTTTCCGAATCAACCTTGAACCTTATGATGTAGGGATAAAGTTGAAAATCTATTAAATCAATTTGACAGATTGTAGTAGCTTGATGTGCCTACAGAATAATCACCGGTCTTTGTTACATCATACCATGCTTTGTTTGATTTTACATCTTCACTTATGTTTAACAAATAATAATTTAAGTTCATCAAGCCACTTGTTACCATTATTTTTACATTATTATTCTTAAACTGACTAACATTTGAGCTTAAATAACTACCCGTAATTAAACTGATTTATTATTTAGTAGACGGAACTTTGATATTTTAACAAAGTTCTCCGAGAACTGACTCGTATGGAGACAAGATGACAAGATTTTTATTAATGCAAATACCATTTTTTTAGTGCGACATTTGGGTGTGTATAAGATACACCTCTGCCTAACCCTTCGGGATATACAGGCGTGATATTGTGTTATCTACACTAATATTTTATAGAGGAAAGATCTTTTTGTTTATTTTTATGTTTCCTAACGAATAGGCTCCGAAACTACTGAACCGATTTAAAAAAAATCGTTCACCAGTAGATAGCTACATTATTACGAAATAACAACGGCTATAATTTATTTTAAAAAAAATAGGGATCCGTAAGAAAACTGCAATATTGTAACCCAAGGTAGAAAACCAAAAATTGTTTTTGGCGTGCCCTGCGAAAACTATTAATGATAGAACAAAATAATGTAGTACAAGTTTATAGGTATTATTAATGTCTCGCCCTCCACGTGGGCAAAGCCGCGGGCAAAAGCTAGTTATTAATCTACGGAGACCTTTATTATATAGATTATTAATCAGCTACATGTTTGCTATAACATTAATCAGCCTATAATGTTCCCACTGCTGGGACACAGGCCTCCTCTCTGTGAGAGGGACTGGGCCATAATCCACCACGCGGGCCCAGTGCGGGTTGGTGGATGTCATATGTCTTCGAATTTTGGTTCTAGGACATGCTGGTTTCCTCACGATGTTTTCCTTCACCGTTTTGAGAGCAGTGGTGATGAAATAATTTACACAAAGTAAAATGACTGCTTGGGAGCGAACCCGCGACCTTCAACTCATAAGTCGCAGCCGTAACCACTGAGCCACTACTGCTCTCAATATTTGCAATACAGAATTTAAACTAGCCACATTAAAATTGTCATACTGTTTTATTAGGTACTTCAAAAGTCCACTGCACATCTCCAACTTTATCCCTAAATAAAATAGGCAAAGGTTACCCTAGGGTTGCATTAAAATAGCGTTCACGAGTGGCAATACCTACTCAAATATATGTACGTCTATCGCACCCCGGGGAGACGGCCCTTGTACCATTTTACTGACCAAATAATATTTTTGCCAAGGCATGAACTATTTGTGCCGCTATGGAAATAGAAGGCACGCCTTACCTTGGGCACGCCACAATTGTGGCGATAAGTCCCCTCTTTGAGGAGTGGCTAGAGAGGCGCCACGGCGTCCTCACCTTCCGCCTGACGCAGGTCCTCACCGGACATGGTTGTTTCGGGAGGTTCCTGTTCAGGACAAAGCGGGAGGAAACGCCCGGGTGTCACCACTGTGTGGATCGCCCGGAGGACACGGTGGAGCATACGGTGGAGGTCTGCCCGGCTTGGGTGGAGGACCGCCGTGTCCTCACGGAGGCGATCGGCGGCAGCGATCTCTCGCGTCCGGCCCTGGTTCGGGCCATGGTTCGGAGCGAGAGTGCATGGGAGGCAGTCACCTCCTTCTGCGAAGCAGTAATGCTTGCGAAGGAGGAGGTGGAACGCGTGAGGGAGAGGCAAGGTTCGCGCCCTCGCGTCCCTAGTCGCCGCAGGAGACGCCCCGGGCGTCGGGAGTCGCAAGCCGATTTCCGGCCACCGTAGGCGCAGGCTTGCGGACGGTGAGCGATGGGTAGTTCACCTTCCGATAAGGACCAGGCCCGGGTCGACGGCGCGTTGTATTCCACGCGCGCCTCAAAGAGTTGTCAGCAGCAACTGACGGGGTCCGTTAGGGCCAATGCCTGCCAGGGTTGCGAGTTTGTCCGAAAGGGATATCGTGGCCCTGGCACACAGGCAAATGAACGAATACGGGTGGGTTTTAGTCAGTAAAATTTTGACACGCCCTCCCGCTCCGCCCAGAGCGGGAGAAGTTATTTGATAATTTCCCACCCGAAAAAAAAAAAAAAAAACGCCGTACCTCGGAAAGCACGTTAAGCGGTTAGTCCTCTATTAGATCTTTGATAGTGGTTACAGGTAGTCAAAAGTTAGATTTGAAGCCCCCCGAGACTTGAGGCGGGCCGGCAGTAGCCGGGAATCGTGGAAATCGCACTAGATGAGGATTACCCACCCCGGAAACAAAAATAAAAACAGGATTTATTTATTTATTTAAATCACAATTATAACACTTTTACAGAATCAGGAAGCCAACCCCGACACAGTTTGGAAAGCGCTAGGCTGTTTGAAGAAGAATAAGAATAAGAATAATTTATTTGTTAAACATAGGTAATTACAGACAAAGATCTTAAAAATTAGGAAGTGCGCTATGTTTTGCCAATATTGACATACAAATATTTGATGAGTAAAAACAATCAAAGTGAGTATTATTCAATTACAATGATAAATGTATTAGAATACAGTATTTCATTACCTAATTTTATTAATACATTCATGCAAATTAAATTTTATTACAATTTATTCTGAGTCAATTTCATTTCATGTCAAACATTTCAGTCAATTAAATTCAAAAGATTAGTATTAATGTACAATATCAAAATTTATGTCAGCATTATAATTATATAGATTCGTCATTAAGAAACTCATCTAGAGTATAATAGCATCTTTCAAGTAGTAACCCGTTAAGTGTTTTTTTAAACTTTTGCAGTGGCATACATTTTATTTCATCGGGTATTTTATTATATAATTGTGGAGCAACACCAAATAAACTTTTCTTCATTAGAGAAGTTTTACATTTCACAAGACATAATTCGTTAATATATTGAGCACGTATCGGCGTTTTCTTTACTGCACATAGTTTTTTAAATAAATGTGGATATGCTTTCACAAATAATGCAGTTTCCAGAATGTATAGAGCTGGTAGGGGTAATATTTTTAACTTTTTAAAATACGGAATGCAACTATCTGTTGTTTTTAAACCACACATAGAACGTAAACATCTTTTCTGTATCCTGAAAACAATTTCTCTGTTGACTGTCCCCAAAAAATAACACCATACCGCAGAACTGAGGCGACTAGTCCATGATAGGCTGTTAACAGTGTATCAGTATTTACTTTTTTCGAAAGTTGATGTAACAAATATGCTGATTTGCTTAATCGCTTAAAGATTTCCTCTAAATGAGGTTTCCAAGTCAGTTTATCCTCTATAGTTATACCTAAGAACTTTACAGTACTTGCTTCTAGTAAGAAGGCAAGGTGGTGATCTATGCATTGCATGGGACAGTAACCACATCCATCCAATTAACTCATCATCATCATTATTTCAGCCGAAAGCGTCCACTGCTATATAGGCCTCCCCCCAGCGTCGCCACATCATTCGGTCCAAGCAAGAGGTGCCAAGTATTTACCCTAAATTTAGGCCAGGGTACACTTACGGGCAGCAGCTGGCTTGTGCAAACAACGTGTCATCCACACCATAGCAAAAACGCACGCATAGCAGCGGCATAACGTTTTACCGTCTTAAGGCTTCTACAGACCAGCGCGACTCGCGACGCGACACAAAGGCCCCGCGTGTCACACGATGAGCGATGCCTTTGTGTCGCGTCGCGAGTCGCGCCAGTATATAGAAGCCTTCAACGTTTCAGCTTGCTTGTGAAAATTGAAACGATAAATTGACATAATTATGTTTTAGTGAATTGGTAAAAAAAACCCGTTTACACGTCAAAAATAAATTATATTTTAAAACTAGATGAGGTTGCAAATGCAAACTGTACATTTGTGCAAATAAGATGGAACTTGAAAAATAATAATTATTGAAAACCTTCATAATGATCGTCAGTCTTTTCAAACCAATCAGTACTCACATAGAAAAATTAAATACTCTTATTGTCGCTGAGATGAGATAGCGCCTTGAATTTGAACGATTTTGTAGCACCTACAAATCAGTCCCCCGCCGCGTCTGTCTGTCTATCTGTACGCGATAAACTCAAACACTACTTAACGGATTCTCAAACGTTTTTCATCAATGGACGGAATAATTCATGAGGAAGGTTTATGCGTATACTTAATTAAGGTTTTGTGTAAATTGACTGAAATATATTACGATTATTGTTGAAGATGTCGGAAAAAATCATGCCGACTGGGAGCTTTACTGGCGTGCGCTGCGTAAACCGTACGAGATACATAAAATGTATGTTCTACAGGATTGTACATCGTTACAATTTAAACAAAAAAATCTACTAGCATAATGTTTATCTTTCAAAGATAACCCACAGTAACCGTTCTTATCTTACAAAATTAAAAAAAAAAAATTGTTATTTCTGAAGCTATTTTAAAAGGTATTTTATTAATTCTTATGCAATTAAATATATTATTTAAATTGGGTATTTAACTGAAATTAAAATATGCCTGTACATCATAATTATACTTTAAATGAGTACTTTAAAAGATATCACAGATTCAAAACGAAAATTACGCGTAACACAACACTTATTACTGGTTGACGGTGGTGGGGAGTAAATGAGCTTCTCCTCTGCTATTACTACGACAGAAAAACGGATAAACTTGTTTATGTGAGATTTGGCACACAGATAGTTAATACCCTGGATGTGACCTATTTGTTAACATATAAACATAGGATAAATTTATCCCGGTAGTACATTTCCTTTGGATATTTCAGACCTCCACGTGGGCGAAGCTACGGACAAAAGCTAGTATAGATATAAAAATAATAGTTAGGTATAGATGATTGATGAGTGCTAAAGACGTGATCATCGAATGAGATACGAAATCCGTAGTTTCGGACGAAGTTACGTGCTTTTTCTACTCCGTATCACTTACAGATTAGTTCAGGGCCCGAACTAAGAATGAATATCAGTACGATTTGACAGTTGTCCCTAATCCCTATGTGTATTTACCCGTTAGAAAAATTTAATTCGTCACTTGTTTTGACGGATCAACTACTTACGGACGGGCCCGTATCTTCGTTGACGGTCTAAAGACTAGACCCCTGGCATGATTAAATGATATTCGTTTTCCGGCAATCAGAAGAAGGTACTCAAATAGGTACGTGCACAAAGAGCTTTTGAGTTTCAATTTATACTTCAATCAACCACACACCAAAAATCAATCGGCCTAGCATTTTTCCAACTACATTGGGGTCGGCTTCCAGTGGTATCCGGATGTACCCCAATACCAGTATCCCCCCCTGCCCCCCCCCCCCCCCCGCCTGCCCCTGCCTGTCCTGCTTATCTGACATCTACAGCCCAGTAACTTGGTAACACGATACCCCTAGGTAAAACTAGTTGTCAGACTGCTGAGTTTCTGATGAAATAAAAACAAGGACAATTAACTGATAAAACTAATTTATTTAATCAGATTAAGTTACAAGATATAATCTTAGCGGAATGTTAGCACACAGAACAGTTGACACTTTTTTTTTAGGGTGGGAAATTATCAAATAACTTCTCCCGCTCTGGGCGGAGCGGGAGGGCGTGTCAGACTTTTACTGACTAAAACCCACCCGTATTCCTTCATTTGCCTGTGTGCCAGGGCCACGATATCCCTTTCAGACAAACTCGCAACCCTGGCAGGCATTGGCCCTAGCGGACCCCGTCAGTTGGTGCTGACAACTCTTTGAGGTGCGCGTGGAATATAACGCGCCGTCTACCCGGGCCTGGTCCTTATCGGACGTTAAGCTACCCACCGCTCACCGTCCGCAGGCCCGCGAGAACAGTTGACACTAATGACAGATAAAGAGACATCACACGACTATGTGTCAGATGACTTTAGTAATCTGTGCAGTGCAGGCGTCCATACTTTCATCAGTTTCTCATTAATTTACACCTTAATTTACGCTCATTATTGCACTGAAAAAAAATGCGAGCTAACTAAGATACATTTTCTCTTAGTTGGCATTAAAATGTTTGGAATCATTATTTATTTATTTACTATAAACAAGATAGCATATTTGCCAGAACAAACTCATTTTATTTATACCGACAATGTGACATGTACAGAATAATCACCGGCCTTTCTAACTTTTCTAACATCGGTTACATCATACATGCTTTGTTTGATTTTACTTCTTCACTCCGCTCGAATGCAATTGGGAACTACAGTTCCCAAAACAATTTAGTTGACGGTACCAAGCAACTTGTTAGCATTATATCATTTTTAAACTGACCAAGATTTGAGTTAAATTATATAACTACCCGTAATTAAACTAATTAATTACTTAGTAGACGGAACTATGATAATTTAATAAAGTTCTCCTAGCTTCAGAAATCAAGATCTTGTTAGGTTAGATGCGAGATCACAATAAACAAGATTTTTGTTAAAGCAAACACTTTTTTTTCAGTGTGGCACCTCATGCTTGGACCGGTTGATGTGGCGACGCTGGGGGGTGGCGTATGGCCAGCAGTGGACGCTTTCGGCTAAAATGATGATGATGATGACTTGGAAGGATGTGGTTACTGCCCCATGCAATGCATAGATCACCAGAGGGCATGCCTTCTTCATCAATCTGCCTAGCCCTTTCCCAACTGTATTGGGGTTGGCTTGCAGTCTAACCGGATGTAGTCGAATACCAGTATTTTACATGGAGCGACTGTCTATCTGACCTGTACAACCCAGTAACTGGGTAACACGATACTCCTTGGTAAGACTGGTTGTCAGACTGTTGAGCTTCTCACTACCTGTAACGACTGTCAAAGATCTAGGAATGACAGTCGGATCCAACGGTTTAACGTGCTTGCCGTGTCACGTAGGGGTCTCGATTAAGCCGTTGACCTTGGCCATACAAACGCGCGTCGCACATAAATACCGCGTCACCGTTCGATTTCATAGGATATAATATCAGATCTTGTGTTTCTTTTCAAGATTGCCAATGGAACAACTGGTGTTACCGAGTTGTTACACAAAATCAGACTGCGAGTGCCGTCAGTAGTATATTATTGGGCATTCTATACCACTATCGGCAAGTAGCTCGGCGAGTGCGCCTCGCTGCCGACAGTGGTATAGAATGCCCAATAATCGACACTCGACTCGACTCACCACTCGACCAATAAACTCGAACGAGACAGTTTGTTGCACCGTGTACTTGATTAGGAACGATTTACTCGACCAATGTCTAGTAACTTGCTCCTTACCACTATCTTCCATACGGCTGGTCAGTATGCCTCGTTTCGGAGCACGATGAACAATCAACCATTTACTTACCACTGCACTTAACCGGTCACTCGAGTTGCATTTACTGTTAACATAGAATGGTGAACGAGTTGATGATTGTAACAAACCAACGAAATTACAAGTAGTGAAAAGCGTTAACGGGTTATTATTGTAAATAAAAAACAACTGTAAGGTACGGTATTTGGTTTAATTATCATAATATGTTGGTTTGCCTGGAAACAAGATATCAGCCGCACGCACGAGCTCTTGTAATTTTCGCCACTGAGGAGAATCCGCGTCAGTCTGGAACTTGATTCGGACGAGCGCCTTCTTCCACAGCTCGGCGGAGTCGGTAAGGCGAGCGTCGTCAGCCTTGTACACCTTACAGTCGATGTAGTACTCTCCGTCGGTGCTCGTTGCTCGGCGCTCGCAGCCGCTGGCTACCCGGTTCACAAAGAATGAAGTTAGGTGATCCGATGCATCTTCTTTGTGTGGGATGTCGCGGTTGTTACTGATGCCGAATATGTCGATGCCAGTATTCACTTTTTTACTGAAACAATAACAGAAACTGTAATTAGTTAATGTTTAGAACGAGAGATGCATACGCAAAGAAAAACCTTCTCCTGTAAAAAAATATAACAACTGACTCGGCTTTGATCAATACTGTAATCGATCAAATCAAACCATCGATTCAAACAATAACCAAGTGAACCTGCACTTGTTTTAAAATAATATGTAATAGTAATTGCACGATTATATTTTAGTCAGTAGATATGTGACTAGAGTAAGTAGATAATTATTTTACCTGGCACGAGCTACGGTTGTTGATTGTGACTGCATCTTGCGTTTCCCATTGCTGTCTGCAGACGGTTTGCGGCTGGACTTCACTTTTTGCCCGGTGACCGATGCTTGCGAGTAATCACACTCAGAGTCTGACCTGAAATAAAGATAGGGAAAATTTAGTCATACAATTATTATTATTTATCTCAATGGAGTAGTGTCCATTGCTCAGGGCATACTATACAACACAAGTGTGTGCGCAAACATTGGTTCTCTCACATGCCCATGGGATAGCAAAACCATAGAGAGATTGGGTGCAGGATCGATGGCTTTACATGCTGTTCAAAGCACGGAAGACTGGATGAAAAATAATGACTCCTTCGAGGGATCGACCTCGACATACTATGAGCAGCTCAGGTGATCTGTGAAGTAACACGCCCACAAACAAACATAACTGTAAATTACAAGCGGATCACAAGTGTGAGCCATGACAACGAACAGAATATTTTATAAGACTTACATTTTTCAATCAGAAGTTCCACTCAGTTTGATGACTTGGTTGGTGATGGCGGCAGCGGGTGGCTGTCGACAATGTCGTCGCTGATATTTGTAGACAACACGGACTGTTTGTATAGCGATGATAACAGAGCACTTCGTTGCACTTGCAGACTGCGAATACTTTGTACCGAATACTTGTAGCTTATAAGTAAAAATCAAATTATAAGTAAAGCATGTTAAAAACACTTCAATCAATTTAACGTTGTTGTGTTGAAGTAACTTTTTCTATAGTCGGATTATACATGTACGTAAAATGAAAGACGAAGGAAAATTTTCTGCTGCATCGAATGTCTATGCAGCGAAATTAGCCAGGGCTGACTAAATGATAGCGAGCACGGAATCGTTACACTACATTGATGTAATTTTTTTATAGAAGTAAATAAATATTTCTAAGGTAGGTACTTATTTTATCATCTACGTTTAGGTCTTGTGTAGAAAATATGAACTTATTGCCGTCAACCTAGTACTTTTCTAGACTTCCTGAAATAAATACATAATATAGTTCTCATAACTACACTAACAGCCATGAGTCAAACCATGGAAATCCCTATCTGTCGATACGCTATGATATATTTTAATCGTAATAATGCATTGTGTAAATTTTGTATTTTGCTGATACATAGAATGATACTAAGTTATTGTCAACCCTAACTAAAATAGCTGATTATTGTGAATGTGAAATAAATAATTAGGTTAAGCATCCGTGTAACAATTGCGCAAAAACAAATTTTATGATGAAATACTTTTAGGCAAAAAATATAATTTAAAATATAATTTATTATTTCAAAGGTCTCTCGGAGTGAGCACCTTTCTGAACTGTCACCGAAAATTAAATCAATTATTAAAAATAAATATTTTATTGATCACACACCAGAAAGTACATACGAACGATTTCATCAGGAGCAGCCGGAAATACATCTATTTGGATAAAGCAGATCATTTCATATTGTACAGGTAATTATCAAATATCATTTTTTAATTTCAATTAACATAATAGTATGACTATTTTTCAACCCAGAATTTACAATTATATGTCTGATTCTTTATCGGTACCTAATAAACAATTTTTTTTATTTCAGATACATTCTGCCTAAACAAAATATTAATTACCGACTGGTCTGTGAAGAATTATTTAATTACCTGAAATATATCTCCATATTTGGATCACGCAGATACACATTCCTATGTTTAAATCATTTTACATTTTGCAGGTAATTATTATCTATATTTTTCTCTCCAGATTATACTATTATCTATCTAATTAAATTATGTGTCTAATGCACGCAATTTTTTATTATTTCAGAAACATTCTGCCTAAACATAATTACCGACTTACCTGAGAAGAAATTACACAAGGGATCTTGGAACGAACATAAAATAGTCCTGATCAAGTTGTACTAATTACCTATATAAAATATTTTGTTACTGGTATACCTAAGATCGTGAATAATAGTTGTAAGTATTATCTAATCTAATTTTATTGAAATTGTTAGTGTTCCTTTTTGTTAGTGATTTCAACAATAACATAATGCCTCACTGTTCTGATTGCAAAGTATTTGTAGATAATCGCCGATGGTCTGGTCATTTACGTAGCAATGTACATAAAAACAATAGTTCAACTCCTATTTATGATAATGTGGCAATTATTAATTCTTCTTTTAAAGAACGAATCAAAAGTTATAAAATAACAGCGACAGGCGAACAAATACATAGTTTTCCTGAAATGTTCCTCAATAGTATTAGTCCACAAATTAAACATTTAATAGATAGTTCAATACAGAAACACACCTCTGTCAAAATAAACTTCGAACTGTTTGCTTCCTTTCTTATGTATAAAAATGATCAACAAGAAATAAAATCATTCCGAACAAAAAATTTTATTACACTAATTAATTACGATTTTGATTCTACTTACAAATCAGCTGTTAATGTACTACTAAAAAAAATTGAAGAATTTGAGGAAAGAGATAGTGGTTGGACATTTTTAAGTAATTCGCATTTAGAATTAAATATTAATAAATATCAACCACTCAGCGGATCTAAATTTTTAACTTTGCCGAAATCCATAATGGCTAAAAGAGCTTGTTTGAATATTCGAAACAATGATGAGTATTGCTTTTTGTGGTGTGTTGTGGCGGCATTGTACCCTACAAACAGACATCCCGATAGGATTTCGTCTTATCCATACTTTCAGGAAGTTTTGAATGTTAATAATTTAACATTTCCAATTACATTCTCGGACATAGCTATCTTTGAGAGAAATAATCCTTCTCTCAATATATTTGTATATGGTTTAAAAAATGAGAAAACAATTATTGGGCCATTGTATACAACGTTGAATGACAAGTCTAATAAAAGTATCCATCTACTGTTTTTAGAAAATAATAATAATTCTCATTACTGTCTCATCAAAGATTTATCTCGTTTAGTTAGAAGTCAGATGACCAAACATCATGGTAAACTATATTTCTGTGAAACATGTTTATTGTTTTTTCCAACGCTTAGTCAAATTGAATCCCACTTGTGTGGGGGGATTGTCACTGTTTTACCGGAAAAAGGGTCATTTTTAAAATTTAAAAATTATGATAGAAAACAAAATATTCCATTCGTCATATATGCCGACTTTGAAACGTTACTTGAACCAATTTCCGGCGCTGAATTCAACACCGCTAACACGTCATACTTAAAACGCCACGTGCCAGCGGCGTTCGCTTACAATGTCGTGTCATCAAATAAAAATGCCACCGTTGAGGGCTATAGAAGTTATCGAGGTAATGATTGTGTTTCGAAATTTATACATTTTCTTACTGAGGATGTAAAACAAATACATAAAATTATATCCAAAAGCGAGCCTATGATATTCACTGATGAAAATTCTCGTGATTTTAAACGTGCCGTTAAGTGTCATATTTGCGACAATTTACTCTTAACCGAAAAAGTAAGAGATCATTGTCATATTACAGGTCTATATCGAGGTGCAGCACATCGACACTGTAATTTACAGCATAAAGTACCGAAATTTATTCCAATATTTTTTCACAATTTATCCGGATACGATTGTCATTTATTTATAAAAAAGTTAGGTGAAATTCCAGGTTCAATTAAAATAATCCCCAAGACTAAAGAAAAATATGTAGCATTTACTAAATTTATTCCTATTGCCGATAACGAGTACATTTGTATAAGGTTTCTAGATTCCTTCAACTTTTTGGGAACAAGTTTAGACAAGCTCGCTAAAACATTGCAGGTGGCAGATTTCGTTAATCTACGGTCTCATTTTTCCAAAGAAAGACAGTTTAATTTATTGAGAAGAAAAGGTGTTTATCCATATGATTACATGACCACTTGGGGATGTTACGATCAAACATTTTTGCCGTCTAAGGATAATTTTTATAATTCTTTGACTAACGAAGTCATTAGTGATGAAGATTATAATCACGCGCAGGCTGTTTGGACTGAATTTAATATTAATAACCTAGGCGAGTATACGGATCTATACTTAAAAACGGATGTGCTTTTGTTAACAGACATATTCCAAAATTTTCGGAAAACCTGTAAACAATATTACAGTCTTGACCCCGCGTTTTACATTACTGCACCCAGTTTATCTTTCGATGCGATGTTGCTAAAAACAGGCGTTCAGTTAGAGCTAGTGTCGGACTTAGCTATCATCAGAATGATACAAAGCGGTATACGCGGTGGTTTGTGCATGTGTTCCCATCGGCATGCTAGAGCTAATCACAAGTACATGCCTGAATATAATCCATCACAACCTGAGAGTTTCATAGTATACTTAGATTGTAATAATCTTTACGGTTTCAGCATGTGTCAGTATTTACCATACTCTAGTTTCAGATTTTTAGGTGATAACGAATTAGCTAATTTTGATGTTACCGCTATAGAAGATAACGCAAAATGGGGCTTCATATTAGAAGTCGATCTATTGTATCCCGAAAATTTACATAATCATCATAATGACTTACCATTTTGTCCTGAAAAATATGTACCCCCGGGAGGTAAAACCAAGAAACTCATAGCAAATTTGTATAATAAGTACAACTATGTGATTCATTACGTTCATTTAAAAAAATGTTTGGAACATGGTTTAATTTTGCGTAAAATTCATAGAGCTATTACTTTTAGACAGGCTCCATATTTAAAACAATACATAGAGTTAAATACTCAATTAAGACAAAAAGCAAAAAGTTCCTTCGAACAAGACTTTTTTAAGTTATTAAATAACAGTGTTTTTGGAAAGACATTAGAAAATACTGAAAATAGAGTAACCGTGCATTTAGTTAATCAATGGTGCGATCAGTCCAATCGAACTAAGAAATTTATATCCGCTGAGAAACTTATAGCCAACCCCTATTTCCACAGTGCATCTGTTTTATCTGAAAACTTAGTTGCGATACAAATGAAACCTGACCAAATTATTTTAGATAAGCCTATCTACATAGGTTTCACTGTGTTGGAACTTTCAAAAGCACACATGTATTACTTTCATTACGATATTGTAAAGCCTTTTTATAAAGATCGAGTGCAGCTATGTTACACAGATACCGATTCCTTTGTTTATAAAATAGACACTAACGATTTTTACCATGATTTGAAATATAATTTTTTACAATATTTTGACAGCAGTAACTATGAAGCCGCAAATGATTTACAGATACCGCTAAAAAATAAAAAGGTACCCGGTCTCTTTAAAGATGAAATGGGAGGAAAATATATATCTGATTTTGTTGGCTTGAGATCGAAACTTTACTCTATAAAAACCTCTAATAATATTATTAAAAAAGCAAAAGGGGTGAAAGCAAGCGTGGTCAGGGATTTAAACTTATCAGACTATGAAACCATTTTATTTCATGGCGGAGTAATCCGGAGAAAAAATTATATGTTTAAATCGATAAAACACGAAATATTTACTCGTACTGTCAACAAAGTTGCTTTATCTAGAAATGATGACAAACGATCGATATCTGTAGATCAAATTTCGACTCGAGCCTGGGGTCATGCGTTTATTTTTAAGAATGAATTACTCTGATCATAATTTAAGTTCAGTGTTACGTAATTATCTACTCATGTAATAAGTTTAGTTTTAGAAAATAATCTATGTTAATAACTATTATACAGAAATTAAATAAAATTGGAATTATTGTAACCATTGACTTGTTTCATTTATGAAATTCTATTTATTTTAAAATATAATTACACTCTTTTTTTCAATCGGTAAATGAAGTAAATACCGATTGCAATGATTTCAGTTGCACTATGCACCTACATACCTTGCATCGTAAGGTTGATTTTTGAATAACTAACGTTTACGATTAAGTAACACGCTTACAAGGCACTATTCTTCATTGTATAATTATTGTCTACGTTGCAGTTCATTGGCCTTAGCATGGAGACACAAATGCTTATATGACATGTAATAAATTATTACACGGTATTTAATTATTTTGCAATCATTAACGAAATATTATTCATCGCGAACACCTGTTTCATATATTTTTTTAATATTCAGCAAAAGTAATAATGTCGGTGAGTATAAATTTTTTTCGTAACTAACAATTGTGATCGCCGTAGTGTTAATAATCAATATAATAAAGGAATATAGTGAACTCGATGGAAAACCCAATTATAACGCTTTAGAGCGCTATACTAAAGGAATAGTGGTATAATTGTTTTATATTTTGTTTCAGATGTCTGAATCCGAGATCATGTTCAGCCAGTATGCCCAGGATCCTTACGAAGGATTCTCTGAGATGTTTCGCAGCGAACCCGAGCACAGCAAACCAGTCACGAAAGATAAAAAACCAAAACAACGATGCAGGGAAAAGTCGAAAAAACTAAAACCAACCAAATCCTACGTGATGAGTCGACTACAGCGAAGAGGGATTAAATTAATAAAAATTTCAGTCGTAGATCTATGTAATAACAATCCTCAAACCATTGACAGTGATAGTGACAGTGAGAACGTTATTATAAACGCACAATATATTGTTCAAGATGCTATCGACAGTGTTATGGACGAAACTGAGTCTTTAGTTAAGAAAATATCGAAATCTTTAATAGATACTGACTTTTAATAATCGTTTGTGTAAACTAATATTTATAATTTTATTAAGATATTTTTATTCAATTGCGTGTAGTGTTAAGTTATTTGGAGAAGTGTGGGGAGTGTTTAGCAAAATAAAAGCATGTATAACTTATTTTGATTTTTATTTAACAAGCCTAAAAACTAATAATCTACATTACACACATTAGTGCATACATTTTATGCCCATTCTAAACACTTCCTTAAACAAAGCACATTTTTAAGCGCACAATGCTTCAGATGTTTATTACAATTAAAATTAGATCTTCCTTCACAGTATTTTTTATGCAAAACAGAGAAATTAGGACATTGTTCTTTACCAAGGTCTAATACTTTACAATTCATACAAAGATCCTTTATCCAATTTACCTTCTCCAAACCATTTACAATGATTTCCTTATTTTCTAGATATGGAACGATTATACGTCGAAATTCTCTGTAGTCAATATATCCTTCATTCCAATAAATTCCCCTATTTCTTTCCAACCATTTAACCTGCTTCTTTTCATCACTTGTTAAGTATTTAAACAAGTATGGTGGTTTTATTAAAAATGTTTGAGTATAATCACGACTAGCAAAAGCTAATTCTTTTATTATAAAATTATTGTACAGGTCTTTAAACCCTTGAACATCTAATATGATAGTATTCGGATTCATGATATTTTTCTCACAGTATTACTTAGAGGCTTATACTCAATTATGCAGTCGTTCAATAAAAGACAATATGCAGAAGTTTGATCTGGTATGTCCGAATCACTCTCTATTTCCACTCGTACATCCACAATAGGACCTGTCTTTACATTATCGGCTTGTCTAGAGCAATCTATGATAAAGAGCGGTGCCAAATCTTTAAATTGTTTTTCACTTAATAAGGGTTCCGGACGACGTCCGTAATAAGACTGTTGAAATCGAATGTATTGCTCGTATAATAAAGCGATTCTGTTATTCGCGAAACTGACATTTAGGTTTTCATAGGGGAAGTAAGTTGAATTTAGGTATACTCTAACGTCACGAACATGACAGTGATCGAACTGAGACATATCAGAACTTGAATTGTTTTTTCTATTTGTTTGTAGGCCCATAATTATGTATCTAGGTTTCTCTATTTGCGAGGAAGTTTTGATGGACCAGGTATGTTTTGTAGTTTTAGGTAAAGCTGGATATTCGTACAGATCCCAATTTCTGAATATCATCTGGAGTGGTCGATCTTTTTCTAACAGTTTGAGTAAACTTATTTTCTCTTTGTCGGACACTTTAACATGCGGTACACGCCAGATGATTTTATTTATTTGAACGTCTTCTACAAATTCACCGGTGTTAAGTTTGACCGCATTCAGGTTAGTATTACTTCGTAGCAATATCAGTTCGTGCCTACAATTTATCACGACTTTCTTGAAATCTTCAGCGAAACCGATGAAGTTACTGAGTGGTATAGACGCGGAAAAACTACCACCATTTATATTTTTTATGCCATCGATATTCCAGCCCCATGCATTAGATATCTTTGATTCACTTTCACTCATTGATATTAACGATTTCATGGTGGTAGTTATGCCAGCATTTTTTATTCTATCAATTTCCACTCCATTTAGCTCGTATCTTATATCTTGGAACAGGTAAAGTAGAGCATTATTCGTAAAATTAACACTAGTGGCTTTCTCTTTCATATCCTTTTTGCTTACGATAACAGTCCCTTCCAAATACAAGGTACTAGCTGACGGAAGTATATACAAGTCTTGTTGGTTAATGGGTATACGAATTTCATCGTTCCTATTGAAACTAGTTACGTAGGGCTTGTAAGAATGAAATTCGATTCCTTCAACCGTGTTGTCGTGAGTCGGAGCGGATAAAACGTCTAAGATATTCATTTTAGAAAACCGATCGCTTTGAGAAATGTCTTGTTGTCTTTAGTTAATTTTATTTTCTTCTTAGGGCGAGCTCTTATATGGTTGGAAGCTTGAGTGGAACTGATATTTTTGATTTGCTGATGTACATATTTATTGTAGTCGATCATTTTTTTCTTCTGAGATGCAAATACAGCTGCACTTCTTCACCACGCAAGTTTATTAAGCGGTTATTTATATCTAACAGCCTGATATGTATGCAGCTAATGTTGTTTTGGTTGATTGGAAAGTATATCGCGTTTTTCGGAATTTCTATAATCCTATATCCGGGAGGAACGTTGAGTGCAAATTCGTGGATAATGTGACTCGGTTCTCCGTTTGTGTACGAGCCGCTTACAATATCACATTCGATCCTGATCACAGTTGTAGGTAAAATGTTGACCGGCAACTGTGACTCATGCCATTTATTTGCTTTCAAGATCTGTTTATTAAACCCTAATAAATTCCTGAAAGTACCTTCTTTATTAAAATTTATGTCCTTTGTACAATATACAGCAGCTTTTAAAGTATTGTTATTGCACTGTAGTTTGATTGAGGCATCTTTCATTTCAGATTTTAAATAATCATTAATATCTTGCAATTCATAGGTGCCCTCCGGTATTTCAATAACTTCGTTAGAACCATAATAGAATTTATTATTCGTTTTGTCAATGTTTGGAATAGAATTAAATGTTGCGAAATGCAATAAGGCACACTCATACTGATCATATAGTTGCAACGTGTTGGGATAGTAAGTAGATAAAGTTGACGAGTTTCCAGTTATCGATAATGTGAGTGACATCTTGCAAATGATTGAAATGAAAGAAAATCATAAATTTTATATGTTTTTATTCCAAAAAGTCCACAGATATTCTAAACATAAGTGTCCACAATTTACAGTGTTGAATTTTTGATATCTTATATAATTATAAAAAACATTACAATTCTTAAAATATCGTATTAATTCCATTGGAGGCTTCAAATTTCCAAAGCTATCAAAATATTCACAATAATTGCCTACTTTTGCATAAGCTACCCAATGCGTCCCTTCGTTCTTATAATCGTCCAAGTTAACGATACCACATTCAATCGGATTTGGCGTTCTTGGTAATTGATCCCTCATGTACACTCCTCGAAAGTGAGGAATGTCGCGTGCATACCTCTGGATGTCTACATTAGTTAGAGGACGATTAGGTAGCTTATTTTTCAGTTTTTTGAAGATTTCACGAATAAACCTTTTCCATTTTTATGTGGCTTAATGTATAAACCCTGCCCTAACTTTAAAGACTCCATAGCCCTATTATGTCGTTGTGTTTCTAGTAAATTTTGCTGACCAGCTTTGTAATCGTTAACAGTTTTTGCAATACCAGCCGCACCACCAGCTAAAGTTCCTAATGCTGATAAGCCCGCAAAAATCGGGATTAAGGGTAGAATACCTCCAGTCTTTGGTAAGGGTATCACTCGTGGTACCTGAATTTTCTGAATGTTAGGAAATATTTTTATTGCTGCTGAGTAAGCAGCGTTAATTAAAGTTTTACTGTCCTTTGGTTTGAGTTTCTTTATCTTCGCTCTTATTTTTGATACGAAACTTTTAAACGTTTTAACGCCGGCACCAGATTTCAGTTTGGCTTTCATAACTTTGCTCACTAACCACGAACTAAGTTTTTCACCTTTCCCTGCATCGTTCGATTTAAGTCTTTGTTTAGCCATATTAAGTAGTTGTAAATCAGCTTTGTGACGATTGGGTAAGTCTGTATGGTTTGCATATGCAATGTCGTGATGCATGCAAGCTTCGTCTAGCTTATTTACACCTCGGTCACCTCGTAGTAAACGTTTCTGGAGTTTTGTTCCCGGGCCGCAATAATTGTAGCCTGGTAAATGAAGTTCGAACGGCAGATTATTAATTAGGGTATTAACAAGTTCACCTCCTTGCATTGTCTAAAGTGTAATGAAATAAATAATGCAAAATTACCGTTTTATAATTATTTTATTCCACTATTGCAGTTTTGTTGATCCAACAGTTTTCTTCGTTGTTTAGACCCAACCATTTCACAAACATTTTTGTTCCTTTCTTTTTTAAAACCTTTTCTACCAAATAAATACCCGGATAGTAAGATTTTTGAAGTTCTTGCTCGTAAAAAGTTCCCAATATGGCTTGCTTTCGCTGATCTTGTATATGATATGTTACTGGTATGGTATGATTTATTTTTTTTATAGTAAATATTTCAGTTGACCAATTAGGTGTGTAACCTTTCTCAAAATTGTGTTTGTATTTACTGATACGAACAAAGTCACCTACTTTGAACTTAGGTTTTCTTCGAATGGTAACATGATTTAAGGTTTTTTTAATATTTTCTTTTATAACTGACTCACTAGATTTATTAACTTCTTCTAAAGTGTAATGAAATAAATAATGCAAAATTACCGTTTTATAATTATTTTATTCCACTATTGCAGTTTTGTTGATCCAACAGTTTTCTTCGTTGTTTAGACCCAACCATTTCACAAACATTTTTGTTCCTTTCTTTTTTAAAACCTTTTCTACCAAATAAATACCCGGATAGTAAGATTTTTGAAGTTCTTGCTCGTAAAAAGTTCCCAATATGGCTTGCTTTCGCTGATCTTGTATATGATATGTTACTGGTATGGTATGATTTATTTTTTTTATAGTAAATATTTCAGTTGACCAATTAGGTGTGTAACCTTTCTCAAAATTGTGTTTGTATTTACTGATACGAACAAAGTCACCTACTTTGAACTTAGGTTTTCTTCGAATGGTAACATGATTTAAGGTTTTTTTAATATTTTCTTTTATAACTGACTCACTAGATTTATTAACTTCAATTGGCTTAAATTTAATAGTACGATGTTTTGTGTTGTTATAAGTCTTTAACGTAACTTCTAATGGTATACCTAACCATTTATAGTTTCCATTCAGACTAAAATATTTATATAATTTGTTTTTAAGTGTTTTAATCAGTCGCTCCACGATCGAAGCTTTTTTGGTAGAAAACGTTGAGTAATGGTTAATATTATACGTCTTCATAAGCGTTTGAAATGAGTTGTTATAAAATTCTGTTCCCTTATCAGTTTGTAAATTAACAGGTTTGCGATTGCTGTTAATCAGTATTCGTTTAAATGCATGAGTAACATCAAGTTTATTTTTTGATTTTAATGGCTCTGCCCAAGCGTACTTTGAGAAGCAGTCAATCACCACTAGAATGTAATTATGACCTTTATTATATTTTCTAAGGTTTTGCATGTCCATTAGATCAGCTTGCCACAAGTCATCGACCCCTTTTAGAATGACGGAACGTCGAAGGAAATTTCTTCTTGCTGCTTTGTGTAGTTCATTAACAATTTGCTGTTTTGCCATTATAGAGATTTATTTTGAAGTAATTTATCTACCTCTGCTTTAGTATAAAACTTATCTTGCAAATGAGTTAAAACCTCAGGTATCTTTGCTTTTAAAGTAGCCTGTACTGTACCCTTTGTGTCTTTTATGATTTGAGAACGCAATGATCCAATCATATTATTAAATTCTTTTAACATATTAGCATTCAAACGATCTACATAATCCTTGTCCACAGTCAAATTATTTAATTCTTTTAATGTGTTAGCATTCAAACGATCTACATAATCCTTGTTCACAGCATCGTCTGCTTCTACTGGAGATCTAATTCCTCTCAGTCTTGAAGTTTTTAAATCAAAATCTCCGTTTTCTAATTTTAACAAAGCATTCTCATTAAACTCAAATAACTCAGCAAAACGCATTCTTTTGTGAATGTAGTGTCCGAATTTGTCTACGTTCATGTTTAAGATGTATTGTATCGAGAGGCTAATAATAAAATAAACACATTTTAAAATATTTATTAATTTATAACTTTACTTTCACGCAATTCTTCAATGATAGATATAATTTCATTATCTAATCCTGTGTTACCAGCATCTCGAGATGCAATCAATAATTTTAATCTATCCACCAGTTCATTGGGATCGTCCCAATATACAAAATCTACGTTTTTCTTCCACGTTTTTGTTAAAGGTAGTAGTCCTTTTCCCTTCGATTGGTGCTCCTGAATTGTACTTCGTAGTTGGAACAGAGGCTTTATAATTTGCAAATATTTTTGTCCTTTATTACTTTTTATTGGTTTACTAGGTTCATAGTCTCGTCGATGTGCATTTGTATCAAGTAACATCGACTTATAATGTTTCATATCACTCTCTGTAACCATGCTTAAATCTATGTTCTTTTTCAGCAGCAATTGTTTTAAACCAGGCGTATTTCGGTATTTGCGTCCAGCCACGATGATATACTCGTCGCTGATCGTTATACGCGCAGAACCTAACATCAATTTGCCGTTCTCTACTCGGACACCAAACGGAATATCTTTCAGTGCTTCTGAGGACACTGACCAGGATGACATATCACATCTCTGGTTGTTTTCAGTTAATGATTTATACGAAGAATCACTTTCGATATCAGATTCATATTCGTCTTCATTGTCGTTGTTATCATTGCTTTCTGAACTAATAGGGACTTCTTTTTGCAGAGTTTTATCGATAAACGGAACATCGGTTTCTTCATTTTCTATATTATGCCTGAGAGCCTGCTTACTGACATTAGCAATTTGGTTGAGTGGTTCTGTTACCGGCTTGAACACTGATTCCAGCACTTGCTGATTGTTATTCTCAACATCTCTCATCTTTCGCACTTTCTTTTTAACAGCTTCTGCAGCTTCAACTATTTGTCTTTTCAGTGATTTCTCCATAATAACAAAAAAAGTTCGTGACTGATTAAGCGTTGCCTGAAGAATAATATTATCGCGGGGGTACCGGTCTTAAATATTAGTATTTTTAATCAAAGACAACAAAAGTGTCAAATTTATTTCTGTAACATCCTTTATTTTTGGCGCAATCCTTATTAATTACTACATAATTGAAAGGCTCACTCCATATTTTCGAACACATTTCACGAAATTCAATCCATGACATATCAGTGTTGACATGTTCTTCATAAATATGCCGTAAATTTATTTCATCTTGTTTAAAAAGTATGATTAAGTTCGCATTGTCTCTTACTAACTGCTTAGGGATTTTACTATACGTTTGGTTTAGATAGAAACAATCAATGCACTTGTGTCTTCCCATCGCAAAATAATCACGCATGTTACTCTGATTTTCACAAGCAACATCATCAAAAATAATCACGGAGTTGGGTTTTGCGTCCTGAACGCTTAGTACTTCCTCATTTCCCTGATATTTCTGGAGGGAAACACCAGGCACCCGTTGCAAAACACTTTCTAAAAAAATGTACTTAGGCTGGTGCAGAGTTTTTGAATAAACATAAACATTTTCAAATCTTAATCCGTTTTCGTGTATAAGAAGACCAATTAATAAATTAGTTTTTCCACAATTGGATGGACCGCAAATAATACACCGTACTGAGTTAGGCAATAATTCTCCGTGACGAAAACTTGTCTTACAAATATCATCGCAGACTGTATTAACATGCAGCGATTGCGGTTGTTTTACAAATTTCATGATTACTGTCGGAAATGAACCAATTGAAAATGAGTGAATGTATTTAGAACGTTATCATTTATAAACTTACCACAACCTCTTTTGCGTTACTGAACAGTGATCGAGTCGATTGTTCATTATTGAGCATTCTGTACCACCTTTCAGAGCGATAGCGACTCGCATGATCATTGGTCGTGTACAGTAAACACTACAGTCGAGTTGATAGTTGATTGTTCATACTGACCCGCCATAATATGGAAGTTACTAATCGTTGGTTGAGTAAATCGTTCCTAATCAAGTACACGGTGCAACAAACTGTCTCGTTCGAGTTTATTGGTCAAGTGGAGAGTCGAGTCGAGTGTCGATTATTGGACATTCTATACCACTGTCGGCAGCGAGGCGCACTCGCCGAGCTACTTGCCGATAGTGGTATAGAATGCCCAATAATATACTACTGCCGTCTGTGTTCTTGCGTAGACCTCATTGCACACCCCAGTGGTACCCACTACGTACAGACGGAGCTCGTACATAATGACAGCGACTCGTATGTACAATGCAACCTGTCAGGAAGCAGACATCGACATTTTCAATACTAGTGTTACTCAATTGAAGAGAATCTTGTCTAATAGCTTCTTCGGCGTAAATAGTATTTTTTTTCTGTTTGTGTTTTATAAAGTCTACTATAAATTTTCTTAGTTCTTATGATCATAGGCTATAAGTGGAAACTTGTAATTGGCCATATTCTTGTATAAATTATTACTCAATGTATCTGTTTAGCTGTAAGTTTTCTTAAAAATAAAATAAATAAATAAATAAATTTATTTTTAGTAACGAAAATATGAATGTTTAATAAAAACAGATAGAATTATAGATAACAAATAAATCTGTTCATACAAAAAAAAAAACATGATAATATCGTAAGTTGTTTGAAAGTCATATCGTTTTTATGCCGAATATCGACATTCCTTCTTGAAATAATTTCATAAAGTATATTGCTACAAAACTTAAATATTCACTTAAAGAATTGACGTGGATGCGTTCTAGTTTAACATATTTTTTTTACATAACTTACTTGCTTTACATGAGGGCGGAATAACAGATTTAAAAGTCACTAAAATCACATATCTGCGCCTTAAAGGATGGTCATCCATCTTGGAACCGACCGCAGCAAGCGTACCTTAACCTTCAATTTAGCCACGAACCCCTCTCCACTCAACCACACACACACACCAGAACTAAGAAAATTCCTTGCCTAAAAATAGTCGACTTGGCTTTTTGTTTACATTACATTTAGCACTTTCAGCAGGAAACGTATAGTAATTGATTCACTCAGAATTTAAAACCTGTTTTCAACGCATCAATCTACACGCAGATGTCTTGGTTTGTTTAGTTAAAAAGTAATGGTTATTCCATCACTGGTAAGTACGGCCACAGAGTAAACGAACTGACGGTAAGTTATATACAACTGCGCTATGATAGGTACGCGTCCCTACTACAAGCATAAACTCAAACTCAAACTGCAACCCCCTTATTACAAAACAAGGTTTATATTCATACCCAGGTTTAAAACATGGAGCCATTATTGAATTTCGAACTTTATTCCGACTATGGTAAAGTTCCTAAACACAAAACTGACAACTTAGTACCGAACTAAGTTATCAGTTTTGTATAAAGAACGGTATTTCAATCACCGTTACGTTCTTATTAGGTACCAAAACTGGCTCCATAGTTTAAGCCATGTCAAAATATAAAGCTTATTTTGTAATAAGGCGGAAAGCATTTATTTCAATTAAACCATTTACTTTTGAATTGTCAGGAAGTCGGTCAGTTACAAATATGAAGCTAGTTGCCCATTCCAAATAGTAAGTTCATAGGGAGAAGAACAGGCAAGAAACTCCACGAACACTCTTTTAAATTAAAATATTGATACAAAGTATTGATTACATCATTCATATTGAAATCATGTGAGAACGATGCAAAACGTCAGAAGCGTCCGTAATAAAAAGAATAAAAACACTTCAAAACGAAAATAATTAAAAATAAGCCGGAGATGACCAGTCCCAACTGACAGCGGCGTTCACGAACATGACGCATAGATCAGCACCATTCAGTTCAACCATTAAAAAAAAAAAAAAAAATTAAAATAGTTTATTTCTGTAACTTTCTTGTACAATATTATTCTGTGGCTGGAACCTCCCAGGAAGCATGTAGTAATACTTGTATTGGGTGGTTCTGCTCCTCCCTCGGATCAACATATTTTTACGTAACTAGATAACTAAACTATTTTAGGTAATTACAAACAAGAACATAATGAATGAAAAGTTAGAGATACTGGTGTGACTGGTATCTTTATGTGTGTGTGTGCGTGCGTGTGTGGAGTGTGTCTGTGTGTGTGTATGAGAGAGGTGTGTGTGTGTGTGTGTGTGCCTTATGATATTTAGAACATACTATTTCTCGTATAGGCTGTGTGACGGGAGGGGATTTTGAAGGGAGCTAAATGATCCAACACACACGCCACCCTATGCGAGACATCTGAGTGAGCATGACATACTCTCAGCCGCCAGGGCAAATTCAAGTCAATGAAAGACATATTACCCGGTAAATGGTAGCTCTATTGTACATAGTACTCACACCTGTGATATGCAATTATATAATACAAAGGAGATTGAGTTTGTACAATGAAAAGATAGTCTTACAACCTTCAGCAGTACCAACAGTATTTACATGTATATAACAGTATATACATACATAATCAGCCTATAATGTTCCCACTGCTGGGACACAGGCCTCCTCTCTGTGAGAGGGAGTGGGCCGTAATCCACCACGCGGGCCCAGTGCGGGTTGGTAGATGTCACATGTCTTCGAATTTTTAATTCCAGGACATGCCGGTTTCCTCACGATGTTTTCTTTCACCGGTTTGAGAGCAGTGATGATGAAATAATTTACACAAAGTAAATCACTCTGGGTTCGAACCCACGACCTACTACTCGTAAGTCGAGGCTGTTACCACTGGGCTTCCACTGCTCTCTGCGCAGTCACGGACTGTACACTCTACCAGTTTGTAGAAGCCTTTACGTTGTTACGTTGTTCTCATATGTCACACCTACACTATGTATGTGCACTCACACAAATTCAAAGCTCAGCTTAGAACTCGCAGACTGTACACTACTACAAGCATGGGGCGCGTGTGTGCGGGTAACGTGGCTTCACCTGAGACGCGTCAACTGGCGGCTTCGTCGGTATGAAGAAAAACCGGTTCAAATCAGCTCAGCCAGTTGCCTCGCTCAGCTGAAGCCGCGTTGCCCACACACGTGCGCCTCATCTTGTAGTAGTGTACAGTCTGCGAGTACTAAGCTGAGCTTTGAATTTGTGTGAGTGCACATACATAGTGTAGGTGTGACGTATGATATATCGCCGGCGCGCCAAAGGTCGCGCTACCATAGCACCCGCGATATCGCACCAGTTTGTAGGAGCCTTATGTAGACTCACACAAATTCAAAGCTGTTTAGGATTAGCGGACTGTACACTACTACAAGCATGAGACGCGTCAACTGCCGGCTTCGTCGGTATGAAGTGAAACCGGTTCAAATCAGCTCAGCCAGTTGCCTCTCTCAGCCGCAGCCGCGTTGCCCGCACACACGCGCCCCATGCTTGTAGTAGTGTACAGTCTGCGAGTCCTAAGCTGAGCTTTGAATTTGTGTGAGTGCACACATACATAGCGTAAGTGTTGTACGTTTGAGAACAACGTAACAACGTAAACGTCGCGCTACCTATCGCGCCCGCGGGTTGAACGACATTGGTCAAGTCTGATATTCGTCAAATCGGCGATTCGTCTTTGATATTAGTCAAAGCTGTGGTTCGTCAAATCGTCTTGTCCAATTATGACATTTGCCAAATACGCTATTGGTCAAGTCCATGTACAGTCGATGTAAACATGGCTCCTATCGCGCCCGCGATATCGCACCAGTTTGAAGGAGCCTTAACGTGGTACGCAATGTAATGCTGGTCCTGCTCCACAACCACTTGGGCTCACTTGTTAAAATTATAATATTTGGAAGAGATGCTTCCCCCCTTTTTTATGTTCTGACATTACAATCATATTTATTATATAAAATGTACTTAATCAAGTTTTACTTCAATAGGTAATTATGTTTATCCTTTTGCTAGTAAAATTTTATTTATCTTTGAAATGCATTACAAGTTATAGTTTTGTATAATTTAAAAGCATTTTTTAAATTTTTGTAAATGTGAGTACCATGGAGCCGTTTGTTATGTGTATCATTCGGTTCCCTTACAAAATGGTTGAGCTGGATGGTACTGATCCACGCGTCATGCTCGTGAACGGGCGTCGTCAATTGTGACTGGTCTTCTCCTATCTGCCAGGGCTTATTTGTAATATTTTATATTGTTTTTTAAATAATTTATATTTTTACATTGTTCTCACATATAGAAGCGACAAGAATAATGTACCCAGGATTTTGTAATATCTTGATTTAAAAGAGTGTCCTTGGAGTTTCTTGCCTATTCTTCTCCATAGAGATCTACGTTTTGGAATGGGCAAATAGCTTCAACTTTCTGACTAACTGACCGACTCTTTGACAATTCAAAAGTGCCTATAATTGGTTTAATTGAAATAAATGCTTTGAGTTTGAGTTTGAGTTTGCAACTCCGCTACGCACTTTCCACACTTCACCTCTTGTACTGTAATCACTCACAAAAATGCAAAGCTCGGCTTAGGCCTTGCGGACTGTACCTATCATAGCGCGGTCGTATGAAGCTTAACCGCTCTCCGTTTACTCTGTGGTACATCTCTTAAGCTGTGTATACACTTCGAACGAACATAGCGAGCATGGACATCTATCGCGAATGTTTGCAGCGAATGTGGTGAGCATTTTCAATTGGCTTGTTTCCTTAATTTATAAACACAACAAAAGTAAACAAATACACCTAAGGGATTTAAGTAGTTAAAATTTCTCAGTAGTGGCCTGGAGTTTGGATTTGTTGTTGCTAGGTTGATAGCAATAGGCTCGCCCTCTATTAAATGGTGCATAAACATAACTGGTGAAATGTGGGTGTAATATGGGTACTCCTCTGCCTAACCCTTCGAGGATTACAGAAGTTATGTTATGTTTTACAAAGGGTATCCTTGCATCACAGTCATGCAAAGGCTCAAAATTGAGTTCTAAATTTCTAATGACAAGACTTAAAGTACTTATTTGGAGTGTTTGGAAACGGGAAGCTTAAAGGAATCATGTAGTTAAGACCATTAAGACGCAGATATATGCCAGTGACCTTGAGTGGTTAGCTTGGGTGTTCTGTACTGAGCTCACGCAACGCATCGTACGTTCAGCAAGTAATGGAACTCGCCCATCAAGGAGCGCTGTCCCCAAATTGAAGCATTATTAATTTATTATACACAAAACAAAAGGTATTTTAATAAAAGGGCGTTTAAAATGCGTATACTAAAAGATAAATAATTCAATTATCTTTAAATTGGTGAAGGTTTCAGAAAAATACGCTTGGTCGATTTTGCGCCATTCTCAGTTTTTTATCCGCGTTAGACATAACTTTACAAATTAATTTCACTATGTAATATAAACATGATCTAAAATATTCACATATTAAGTTATTGAGAAAATGCTCTAATTTAACATATATCTTTTTTAAATCAATAACACTACTCGTTTAGACGTGATCTTCAGTATAAAATCATTAAAAGTCGGTTATCGTCGCCTTAAACAGACTGAAAAGACATAACTTCACGCCAGTAATCGCCTAAGGGTGAGCCAGAGGTGTACCTATAGTACACCGACAAACAAAATGTTACACCCTGGAAAATTGAAACTCATCAGGAAAACAAACATCGGTTGAGAACATTTGAATGGAGTCATCCATTCAAATGTCCTCAACCGATGTTCGTTAGACAATTCGTATAGAACTCATTACTGTCAAGTAATGAGTTCTATACGAATTGTTTAACCATCATGTTTGTTAGCGGTCGCCATATGCTGTTTAGTCGACATTCAAATAAATTCGGAGTATTGCTATTGTACAATACATTAAATTATTTACTTAACAATAGATGGGACAAAGCGAACAAAATCGTAATCCAATACATTTGTCCTAGTGGGCAAAAGTCGTTCAGTCTAGTGTGGTACGCCTGCATGTCAAATCGCATTCCTGTCTAACTAAAAGAAAATTATTTTCGAAGATTATGCCTAATTATATAATATGTTATTGCAAATCTCGTAGAAATCGTAAAACGACTAGATTTATCCACGGTTTATTTTCGTTAATATTCTGTAATTTATCCAGAATTTAGATAGATTATATAATTTTCTTAGATGTTTCAAACTATTTGACAGTTGGTATTCAAAGGTAAAAGTGTAACATGTCAAATTTTGCTTTTATTGAATTTTGCTATATTACGCTAGATGGCGTCACTGAGACATGGCATCACAAACACTCTATAGTATATAATAATAATTGTCTTAAATCTCTTTGGTATTGTATAATTCTATTCTATACAAATATGTTTGACACAAACAAAGTTAGCAGCCTGCCAAACGCACTGTTCTATGTGAACAACGCTGTTGTATGTACTTTATAAAGCAATGTAATTTTTGGATAGGAAGCTTAAAAATAATAAAGAATGTTAGTTTCAAGATGCACTTTAAGTAATTTTGTTAAGAGGTTGCCGTTTCAAAATAAACGCAATACTTACTAGGTAGGTACAATCTTAGGTTATAAGAAATGTATTGGTTGAAGAAAAACGGGTACCACGTAAGCTATTGGAAAAGAAAAGGAATTATCTTTTTAATTATATTTAAACAGTTAAAATAATACTGCTTTTAGAGGCATGAGGAACACGGTGTAAAGTTCACTCATCCTCTATAGAAAAGGGAAGAGCCTCCGACCAGACGGGTGTTGTGTTTCTGGTGGGCAACTGCCCGATGGTTGATATCGGGACGTTGTTTAAATGCTAGTCGCGCGGTAAACTCTGCTTGCGCGATGCAGGATTTTGCGTGACGTCAGTGTGATGCGTAGTTTGCTTGCGGCGATGTTGATGCCGCTACATGCTTATAGCACTAATGGTTATATAATTGTAATACGCTATTATTGTATACGCATGGTGTTGTTTGTGTTTTTGATTGTTCAACCATTATTTTTTCTCTTAATACTGGTATTCAGCAGCATCCGGTTAGACTGGAAGCTGACCCTTAACATAACAATCAGATTGATTATTATTTTTAAACAGATTCTGGAATAACGTTTTAATCGGACCCTATAGGATAGTAGCGCCGTGGTATTTATTTTTTAATATCGCAGCATTAAGGCTTGTATACTACGGGCGACGCGACACCGGTAGAACAATTTCCTTGAATTTTTCATAGAAATTGTTATACCGGGTGTCGCGTCGCGTGACAAGTCGCGCCAGTATGTAGAAGTTAGTTAAGGGAGCCTTTTTGACCTCGCAAAGGTCGTTTTTTTGTTTTCATTATTTTGTTAGTTTAATTATTTTATTTATTTAACATTAAAATTATGTGCACACTACGTATACAGGGAAGAGGAACGGAACAGAAAAATACGTATGTTCCTTTTTGATTGTTTGTATTTTCTGTGCATGTCCCAAATATAATATTTTTCTTAGTTTCTTTCTTTTTTTAATAGCTTAATTTTATATTTATCTATTCAATTTATTGAAAAAAAATATGAGTAGGTAGGTACAGACAGACAGCAAAAGTATCACCAAAAAAATCAACCTGTAACGTAACACGAAAATGTCGTTGAAGAGTTTTTTGCTTTTTTTATTTAGAATATTTTCGAACTCATTATTTGTACAGTTATATAAACACATAAAACAGTCCTCTCCACCCCTTGTAATTTCTGGTCTGTTTTATTTTTTATAGCATACTAGCTTTCGCCCGCGGCTTCGCGCGCGTAGATGTCGGAAAAAGTTTCAAGTTAATCGAACCGTGCGTTAAAATCTTCGTATGCAATTATTTTCCCCCACAAAATTCAACACCACAAACTGTATTATTTGCTTAGGAATGTATTCTTGCTAAGTTTCAGGTTTATTAACTCAAGGATTTTTTTTCATGTAAACAAAATCCCCCTTTTTACCCCCTTAAAGGTTGAATTTACAAAAACCCCTTTTTAATGCTGGCCTACATCATAATCAGTTTGTCCATTTATATAATATAGATAGATTTGTTACTTAGATCAATATAAAGTTACGACTTTTTCGATTTTTTTGTTGTGTAAGTGTAATAAATTTCAAAATTGATGATATTTACGTGATCAACGTCCCGACAAACCTTGAAAATGACACCGATGTTGATTTTTAGACAATTTACCTCTTTTCACCGCCTGAAGAGGTTGTTTTGAAAAAGCATGAAATGTGTATTTTCATTTCTCCATACAATTTTTGAACCCCCGAATTAGGCATCTGCTAAGAACGGATTTTCAAAAATCCGTTCTTAGCAGATGCTTACGTCACCATAACTACCTGTCCGCTAGTTGTACGTAAGTCCATTCAATTTAATTCCCCATTAAAAGTAATGACGTCTTTATCTAACGGAACGTATCAAAAAGAGACAGCAATACTTTTAATGGGGAATTAAATTGAATGGACTTACGTGCAACTGGCGGTGTGTGCCAAATTTTAGCGTTTTCCGTTCAGTGGTTTGAGCTATGTGTTGATAGATCAGTCCGTCACGGCCGGTCAGCTTTTTATATTTATATGTATATAGGTTTTAATTTTATACATAAGTATAAGTAGACATTTTACGCCGACCTCAAATAAATTAGGATTAGGGCAGGAGAATGATGATGAAGTATTCGGACCAAGTTTAAAGTGTATAGATCAACAAAAGAAGATTTTTTCATACAAACTGTTTCCCCCTTTTCACCCCCAAAGGGGTTAATTTCTGAAAAGTGCTTTGCGACTTTTCCATTAGGTATTTGACTGATAGGTTATTTATACCAATTTACGAGTTAATCAAGCCGCGCAGTAAAATCTTCCCTTGTGAAATTGACTAAACCTTTTCACCCCGTCAGGGGTAGATTTTCGAAAAACAACAAGCAAGTTATTCTTTATTTTTGGTTTTAAGTATAAATACTGAGTTTCAAGTTAATCAGATCGTACGTTATAATTCTTCTGTACAAACTTTGGCATCCCCCAATCCTTCCTTTAGAGGGAAGTTTAGAAAAACAAAAAAAATACAAACTTTATTATTTACTTAGGTGAGTATTCGTTCCAAGTTTCATGTTTATTAACTCAAGCAAAATCATTTTTCATACAAAAACATCCCCGCTTTTCACCCCCTTAAGGGTCAAATTTCCATAAAACCCCTTTTTAGCGGGTGCCTACGTCAAACTCAAACTCAAACCATTTATTTAAAATAAACCAATTACAGGCACTTTTGAATTATCAAGGGGTCGGTCAGTCATAAAGATGAAGCTAGTTGCCCATTCCAAAGCTTAGTAGGTACCTATGGAGAAGAACGGGCAAGAAACTCCACGGACACTCTTTTAAATAACTATCTGTGTGCCAAATTTCAGCCCAATCCGTTTAGTGGTTTAAGCTGTTTGTTAATAGACCAGTCAGCCACAGTTTCCTTTTTTCTCCACGTTAGGGGTAGGTTTTCGAAAAACCCTGATAAGATTTATTCTTTATTTTTGGTTGTAAGTATAAATACTGAGTTTCGAGTTAATCAGACCGCGCGTTAAAATTCTTCTATACAAACTGACATCCCTCAATCCCTCTTTAGGGGGAAGTTTAGAAAAACAAAAAATGGTGAACTTTATAATTTACTTAGGTGAGTAATTGAGCATTCGTGCCAAGTTTCAAGTTTATTAACACAAGGCATAAGATTTTTCACACAAACAAAATCCACCCTTTTCATCTCCTTAAATGTCGAATTTCCAAAAACCCCTTCTTAGCGGATGCCTACGTCATAATAACTATCTGTGCATTTTTACTTGAATACAAAATTTAGCGAATGAACAACTTCAATAAAAAAGTTCATCCCCCTTTTCGACAACGATTTACGTTGTGTTAGTTTCCAACCATAAGCCGAAATATTAGTGATTATTAGTGATTTGTGCAGTACACATTTAGTAATTGACAATAACATTAAAATACTAATAATTTGTAGATCGCATTTTCTCGACGGCCTCACTACATTTTGCACTGATCTAAAATAAATTGGGATAAGAACAAAAGATGATGTTCAGCCGTGTCAAGCACACGACAGTACACTACTGTCAAAATAAATGAATGAATGAATGAATGATATTTATTTGCAAGAATTTATGTAGCTAACATAAGTTTTTAATATCTATGGGTTTCACTATTATCACATTTCAGCCATGAAAATCTTATTTAGATTTTACATCTTGGATAAACTTATAGCATGTAGTACACATTTAGTAATTAGCAATAACATTAAAATACTAATAACAATTGTAGATCGCATCACTGTAGACCCCTTCTTGATTAACAAAACTAAACTGATCATCTGATAACTTGTTCTTTAAGTAAAGATAACTACCCTACGTTTTCTTAAAATCAATAGAGGCCTACATACTTTAGTACCTACTTTTAACAGGTAGGCAGGTACCTATTTATGTTAACTTCGAGCTAGCGCGGCCTCCACTTCAACTTTATTGCACCAATTAATGTTAAATTTTTGTTGACTCATTCAATTAGTATCTATGTATACATAGATATGGTTTTCCCAGTTCATCGGAGTTGGCTTTTGTGACCTCTTTGATGACGTCATTTTCAATTCAGACCAACTCAAGCGGTTCGTAGTGTTAGTGCAAAAGAACCTGCGAGTCTATCTACTAATTTAGAAACGTTGCAATGATCTCAACTTTGTGAGTTATTGACAGATTAGCCATACAAAATTGGTCAAAAATTCACAATGGCTTTTCAAAATTAGTAAAGTTTATTTATTAATTTACAAAAAAAAAAAAACATAATCAGCAGAGATCGGAATAGGCAGAGTATATTTACCTTAAGACGCAGATATATGCCAATTAACTTGCGTGTTCTTTACTGAGCTAACGCAACGTGTCGTACGTTCAGCCAGTAATAGGACTCACCCATCAAGGAGCGCTGTCCTCAATTTGACGCATTATTAATTTATTATACACAAAACAACAGGTATTTTAATAAAACGCGTATACTAAAAGACCAATAATGAAATTATATTTAATTTGGTAAAAGTTTCAGAAAAATACGCTTGGTAGATTTTGCGCCATTCTCGGTTATTTATCCGCATTAGACATGACTTTACAAATTAATTTCGCTATGTAATATATACATAATCTAAAATATTCACATATTAAATTATTGAGAAAATGCTCTAATTTAACATATTATTTTTTAAATCATTAACACTACTTGTTTAGACGTGATCTTCAGCATAAAATCATTAAAAGTCGGTTATCGTCGCCTTAACGTCGAGGAAGTACCTAAGTTACAGAGTAAATATCACCTGCTCTAAACTCCCGGAATCATAAACATGACGATTAAGTCTCGGGAATTATTTATTGGACTTTGAATACATTCGTAATAAATTTTTATTTCGAAGAATCGTATTACGTTTTTAGGGTTCCGTACTAGAACTGTTAAAATAAAGTTAGTACTTTGTTTTACACATAGGAAAATAAAATCTTGAAAAGTTGGCTTATTTACTTGATTATATTGCTCTAAAAAAATAATGTTATTTTACCTACTTAAAACAAAACATTTGAATTTGACATAATTTTATTACGGAACCCTAAAACTTAAATGATCTGACCAATACGAACGCGTTATTTGAAAAATAGTTACACTGCGTATCTCAGTTGTTAGCGCTAACACTGCGTATGCACGTACAAATTCGTCGTGCATCAAGTGCTCCGATTTTGTGATTTCGATTTTTTTCAAGGGTTCAAATCATCACAGAGTTAATTTTAATAATTAAACACATTAGGGCCGTAAGCGTAAGTTACACTCATTTCATACAGTTTTTTCACTCTCCTGTATAGTAGCCATTTTTGACTTCCGTACTGTTACAACTTCACTGACGATAGGTAAATAGTCAGCAGCTGCACGCCATGACTGTGACAAAAACGCTCCACTCATCATGATGCTGTGCTATGGGGGACATACAATATCCAAGATAAGAATGCTTGGAAACATGCTGGTCCAGCTCCATAGGACAATCTAGAGTCTAGATAAAATCAAACTGGTTGCTATTTTAATTTTATAATTTATTTATTATTTTTATGACATTTATTTTACATTATTTTCGTTTTATTTTCGTTATTAAATTTTACATTATTTTCGTTATTAAATCAATAGGTACACTAATATTTTTTTTTAGGAAAACGTTATATTTTTTACAATGTTTTTAAACATTTGAACACCATGAACATGAACCACCATATCTATCACATAATTAATTTATCCGTCATTGTCATTCTTAATTATTTTTACCTATTGTGGTAGATATAGTAATTTTATTCTAGGTACATCGTCTTCACATATAATTATACTTAATGTACTACAAAATATTGTAAAACATTTTTAAAGAATGACGGTGGAGTTTCTTGCCCCTTTTTTTCCGTACGAAGATACTTTTTGGAAGGGGCGACTAGAATCAATTCTATTTTTTTGTAAATTTTGACGTTCAAAAGTGCCATAGAATTATGTGCCTATTTGAAATAAATAATTTGACTTTGACTTTGACCACAGCAGAGCGCTGATTTTATTATTTATTTATTTAAACTTCACGCATACAATAAGGTACAAAGGCGGACTTATTGCCTTAGGCATTCGCTACCAGTCAACCAAGGGTGGTGAAGAGATAAGATGGCGGGTGCTCTGATTGAGAGAAAATAATAATATTTAAAAAATTAAAATATAACATATTTATTTATACTTAAATAAATTAGATTGATTTGTTATATTTTAATTTGTTTGATTTTCAGTGGTCGCCGTTTTATGGTCTCACTGCAAGTCAGCTTTAAGTAAGTAAGTTTATTTATTTGTATAAACATGGTGTTTTGCTTTAACAAAAATCTTGTTTAATGTGATCACGCATCTTGACTTCTGAAGCTAGGAGAACTTTGTTAAATTATCATAGTTCCGTCTACTAAGTAATGAATTAATATAATTAAGGGTAGTTATTTAATTTAGCTCAAACGTTGGCCAGTTTAAGAATGATTTATAATGCTAAGAAGTTGCTTGTTACCATGAACTTAAATTATTATTTGAAATTATTATCATCATCATTTCAGCCGAAAGACATCCAGTGCTGGACATAGGCCTCCTCCAAAAGGGAGGGGTTGCCATAATCGCCACGCTTGGCAGAGGGGTTGGCGATCGCAGTATGGTGTTAAAATGCATAGAGAACGCTGCTGCTCATTATATAGTAAGTCCCTTAGTGTCGCCTTTTACGACACCCCGTGGAATCCGGCACCACACGGAACTTGGATTTGACATACAAAAGTGAAGAAGTAAAATCGAACAAAGCACGTATGATGTAACAAAGACCGGTGATTATTCTGTACATGTCACATTGTCGATATAAATAAAATGAATTTGTTCCGGTAAATGTGCTATCTTGTTTATAGTAAATAGATAAATAATGATTCATAACATTTTAATGCCAACTAAGAGATAATGTAGCTTAGTTAGTCTGCATTTTTTTCAGTGAATGAATGCTCGAACGATTTCAGACTCATATTGATCTTAAGCCTAAGTTGCCTCACGATATTTCTCCTCCATTGATGTCAGTAATTTTGAAGATAAATTCAAAAAATAAGAGTAACTTTGTTCGTAATGAAAAACCGAAATGTCTCAATAACCTAAGTAAAACACTCTGCATCTTTAAAAAAGATAAAATAAAACAACTTATTCCAAAAAAAAACACTACAATTTGAATAATAACTTCAATTTCGGAAGTCGGTGTCTTAGGATCTGTATTGTCACCGACTTCCGAAATTACATTTTCAGTTTGTAGTTTTTGGAAGTTGGTTGTTTTTTTTTGTATTTTTTTTATTTTTCTCTTTTTTGTGGGTCAGTTTGTAATGTATCTAAGTTTCTATAACCTAATGTGAACTGCTTATCACCTTTTACAAAATATTGGTGCCGGGACGTTAATTATTGAGGATTTCTCCTGGCAAGAACAAGGAGAACTGCCACTCACCATATTATGCATTGTGACGATCATAAATTGCTTAGCAACCATATTAAAGTACCTAATCGAATAGCAACCCGTTAAATATTTATTAATAAGTAGCTCCGGTGGCCATCTGTGGTCTTCATCATCAGTTTCACTTCACCAAATGGTGATTTTCAAGAGCAAATGCACGAGTAACTAAAAAAATACCCAAATCCCTATAGGTAATTCTATAAAATTTGAGGATTTGCCTCGATTTCCATGGGATCCCCTAATCAGATTCTGACTTGGAGACAATGGGACTACCTCGGAAGCATAGTTACCCTTCATCAATTTTTTTTTTTATTAGAAAAAACAGAAAATAACACGAACATCATAACCTCCTCCTTTTTGGAAGTTGGTTAAAAACAGGTTCAAAGCAAATCTTTCTCAACCACATTTTAATATTCTTTTTCAAGAAGCTTTTGTTACCACGTTTATGTTTAATCATTGTTAAAACTGTTACCACAAGTTGTACACTTTGTGAAAAATCTGTTCAGTTTTATATCAACGCGTTTTCAACATTATTTTTGCTGGATTTCAATAATAAGCTTCAACCCATACAAAGTTGTAATATTGCTTTAAGGTCTATTTGAACAGATTTTCATTATGTGGGGGTAAAACTAAAATAACGTTATACCAATAGAAATAATAAATGTGATTAAATTTTTGCTTGTTTTATTATTATAAAATAAATATAATTAAATTGATTCAGCCTTTTATCCCTAAGTGAATTCCAGTTTTTATTAGAATTTATGTTTTTGTGGTAACCACTACTTTTATTTCTACACCAAGCAGCATCAATTACTGTTTCACTTCAAAGAAAATGTAATCTTTCAGTTTAGCAATGAATCAAATTATCAAACTCTATTCATAGGTCGGTAACCACATCCTAGCAGTTGTACCGTCATCATCAATTTGTTTTTACCAATATTCTACATTAAAAATGTTTACCATTTGAAGAGATCGAGCGTAGAATATTTTACAGCTTTATTGATAGAAATCACAACCCACACAAACTCATTCATAATTAATTTACATTTACTCAAATAAACTGGTGAAGTTTCTTTAGTTATTTATGAAAAGAAAAACTTTTTGATTACTTACTTTAGAGTTTCTGAAGTTTTTGAACACTTACACTGACACAAACACAGATTGTTTATCTAGTAATACACTCAAATTTTATGAATTGTACTTTAAGTAATCATATTTATTAATTAACACACAAAGTAGACTAATAAAATTAAACACAGAAAAAAAATATACGAATTCGGGAAAAGTCGATTACATTTTCCTCGAAAAAACAACTCTCGAACACTGAAGAAAACTGAGAAGGACGAAAATTCTAAACTTTGTTCAAAAGTAGTTTAAAATCACATTTAAATTAAAACAAAATACACTGAACGTCAAATATTTTATAATCTATCAGAAAAAAAAGTTGGCAAAACGACGTTGTTATTGGGAGCACTTTTAAATTTCGAATACCGTGTTCTTCGCGTGAACTTTGTACGGCGACGCGCGGTCGGTCCGACCACCGCGGTCGCTCGAAATCGACTGTACAACGTGTCCTATAGTTCGTAGCGAGCGAAGAGCTTTGCAGCTACTTATGGCCCGGCTTTGAAAGCACACTCCATGTTCCAGAACATATTTTAAAACTCTTTCATGAAATGTAGGTTTATTTTTTTCAATGGGCAACAAAATTGAAACTCAAAGTGGTGTTCAAATATAATATATGAACAGTGATTAAATTAATAAAATTGGAAAATGTTGTTATTTCGGAACCGTAATGCTATGAACAAAATATTTATTTCAATAAATAGGTCAGTAACTTAGTGCACCTATTAAGTAACTAGTTATGCTAGAATATTGGTTCTTGTGATTTTAGTGATTAGATTAGATTTGAGTGCGTAAGGAAATCCTTAGATATCCATTTATGCATCTATATTATTAAAACCTTTATGACATAATTTAATTATGTAATTCCTTTATTTCATTAAATATACATATAAATTATATTTTTAAATATTAGAATATAAACAAAATATAAAAACATTTAAAAATATAAAAAATAGTAGCCCACCGGTATCAGGAACAAGGTCCAAGCTACCGGCGGTCAGGGCTCCAGAGAGAGGAACCTCCTAACAATGCGAGCCGTGTCCAGAAGTACCGCTCTCTGAATCAGGCCCTTAATCCAGCTGCCCAACGAGAGCCTCTTTAGGTGTTGGTCGAGGCTCTTGGCAATTAAGCCATTGGCTGATACAACTATCGGCACAATGATTGCTGAGTCCACATCCCACATGTCGACAACCTCGCGAGCCAAGTCAAGATACTTGATTTCTTTATCTTTCTCGGCTTTCACGAGGTTCCCGTCATGAGGGACGTTATTATGTAAATTATTATTATGTTATTATTTCATTTTTTTTATTTTATTTTGTGTATGTACATAAATTATTGAATTTATGAAATTTGTTTAAGTGTGACTGATTTTAATGTAAAAGTTAAAAATCATTGATTCAGTAATAACAATTGTACCTAAGATATTTGAACTTCATGAGAAATGGCAGACATGTCGTGAGCCACTCTTATTTAAGATTTTGCATGCAAGTATTATTTTAATTCTGTATGTAAACACAAATGTTTGAGCAAATAAAATTTATTTCTTTCTTTCTTTACTAATTTACTTAAACACAAGCATTCTTTTGTGCGCTTTATATTACTTACTCTAAGTAATTCAGCGTCCATGAAAAAGTTAAAAGAATAGTCTAACGATGCAATTTTATCAGAAAAAATAATAGAAAAAAAAAACTAAGAAGAAAATAGCAGGTAGGCTTAATCAGCTAGGGATGTTCACAGGCTAAAAGGGGAAGTCAGACGACCAACTATTTGTACGTACGATCTATTCCGCGACGTACAAATAGTCTTTAATTCTTTTTTTTTCCTTGGTGGGAAATGATCAAATAACTTCTCCCGCTCTGGGCGGAGCGGGAGAGGGCGTGTCAGACTTTTACTGACTAAAACCCACCCGTGTTCATTCCGTTGCCTGTGTGCCAGGGCCACGATATCCCTTTCGGACAAACTCGCAACCCTGGCAGGCATTGGCCCTAACGGACCCCGTCAGTTGGTGCTGACATCTCTTTGAGGCGCGCGTGGAACACAACGCGCCGTCAACCCGAGCCTGGTCCTTATCGGACGGCGAGCTACCCATCGCTCACCGTCCGCAGGTCCACAAACAGTCTGCGATGCGAATATACTATTATGTTGTAGGTACTTACCGAGTTTGTGTGAAAGACTTTGCGCATCATTTAATGTAATGTAAGTAAGTACATTTCGCTAGACATGAAAATGCGCCGCGGATCGTCTGTCATCTGCTTAAGTCCATAAAATGATTAATTGACACAAAATATATTTTCTCCCCTTGTTGGTCTAGTGATTGCAAGAGCGTCTGCTGAGTGTTTCGTCCTGGGTTCAATCCCCGAATCGGGAAAAGTGTTGTTGGGGTTTTTCAGTACCCTATTTCCATTCCAGACTTTGAAAATTCTCTTCAGAGTCTAGAATGGAAATCGAAGGAGGAGCTCATGGCTAAGTAATAACTGCGGCACGGGTCGATCCATCAGGTTAAGCTACGCTTGCTGGGGTTGGACGTGGATGGGTGATCGAGACTCCTCCTTGGTCGTCAGAAGCCCGAAAGTTTGACAACTAGTCTTACCAAGGGGTATCGTGTAGCTAGTTACTGGGTTCTGGGGGTCAGATAGGCAGTCGCTCCATGTAAAATACTGGTATCCAGCTGCATTCCGGTTAGACTGGAAGCCGACCCTAACATAGCTGGGAAAAGGCTGGGCAGATTGATATTGAGTCTGGAATGGAAATAGGCTCGCCCTCTATAACATGATCTTAGTTAACAAGGAATCAAATTAAGAAATTGCATCGCATTTCCTGCCTCATAGGCCAGCACATATTATATTCGTACGGAATCCTCGGTGCGCGAGTCCGACTCGCTCTTGACCGTTTTTTTTTTTTTTATTCTTAGCTCAGAACTACGTTATTATCTGTATTTACGGATATCGTCGATTTATAAATTATTGGAATAGTTGTCTTTTTAGGGTTCCGTACCCAAAGGGTAAAACGGGAACCCTGTTACTAAGGCTCCGCTGTCCGTCCGTCTGTCTGTCTGTCTGTCCGTCGTCCAGGCTGTCTCATGAATCGTGATAGTTAGACAGTTGAAATTTTCACAGATGGTGTATTTCTATTGCCGCTATAATAACAAATACAAAAAAATTGAATAAAATAAATATTTAAGTGGGCTCCCATACAACAAACGTGATTTTTTTGCCGTTTTTATAGATAATGGTACGGGAACCCTTCGTGCGCGAGTCCGACTCGCACTTGGCTGGTTTTTTAAATTTATGACCATCTTATAGGAAATAAATTGAAATAACATAAGCAGGTTTAAAATAAATATCCCAATAATTAATATTTACGCGACGTGCGTGTGATCGCTGATCTTGCAATGTACGGAAATCCTATATAATGCGAGATCAGCTTATAATGGAAATGTATAGCTTGATGTGTAGCCGTGTGTACCTACCTATTCCTATATTATATCGGCCAAGGGATCACACATCACACGCACGTCGCGTAAATATAAATTATTGGGATATTTATTTTAAACCTGCTTATGTTATTTCAATTTATTTCCTATAAGATGCTCACAAATTTAAAAAACCAGCCAATTGCGAGTCGTACTCGCGCACGATGGGTTCCGTACCATTATCTATAAAAACGGCATTAAAATCACGTTTGTTGTATGGGAGCCCCCTTAATATTTATTTTATTCTGTTTTTTTTTGTATTTGTTGTTATAGCAGCAACAGAAATACATCACCTGTGAAGATTTCAATTGTCAAACTATCACGGTTCATGAGATACAGAGGACGCACAGCATGGACGGACAGCGGAGACTTGTAATACGGTTCCTGTTTTACTCTTTGGGTACGGAACCCTAATAAAAAGAGTTATACACGCTCCGCAAGTAGCACGTCTAAATTTGGCTAATTAGCAACATTTTCTTCATCTTGTCTCTTTTTCGCTCCCGATATTTACGACATGCCGTCAAAGTCAAAGTCAAATGATTTATTTCAAATAGGCACCTAGGGCACTTTTGAACGTCAAGATTTACAAATAAAATAGAATTGATTCTAGTCGCCCCTTCCAAAAGGTAGCTTCGTATGGAGAAGAATGGGCAAGAAACTCCGCCGTTACTCTTTTAAAATGTTTTACAATATTTTGTATAGGTAGATACTACATATGCACCTAGAATAAAATTACTATACCACAATAGGTAAAAAGAATTAATAATGAAGCAATGACAGATAAATTAATTATGTGTTAAATACATGGTGCTCACATATTTACAAACATTGTAAAATAAAAATAAAAACGTTTTCCTAAAAAAAAATCATATTAGTGTGTGAGTTTATGGAATGTAAAATAAATGTCATAAAAATAATAAATCGAAACGTCCTACTTCCACGTGTCATCTAATAGTGTGGCATTGTGCTGTTTATGAAGATCTAATGTTGAGTAGGTAACTTTTTTACAAATATCACTGCTTAGAGGTATCTAAGATTATGATGAACTAGTTGCGCCCGCGGTTTCACCCGCGTAAGTCTCGTTCCCGTGCGAATATAGGGATAAAAAGTTGCATATATGTTAATCCAGGGTGTCAGCTACCTCGATACAAAATTTTATCAAAATTGGTCCAGCCGTTTTTACGTGAAAGAGTAACAACCATCCATCCATCCATACTTACAAACTTTTGCGTTTACAATATTAGTACGATATGTGTGACATGTGATTGTTCCGTGTGGTGCCGGACGTAAAGAATAGCACCATCCCATTTCTTCCCGTGGGAGTCGTAAAAGGCGACTAAGGGATTTACTAGAGAATGGGCAGCAGCGTCCTCTATGCATTTTTAAAACCATACTGCTATCGTCAACCCGCTTGCCAAGTGTGGCGATTATGGCAAATCCCCCTCCTTTTTGGGGGAGGCCTATGTCCAGCAGTGGACGTCTTTCGGCTGGAATGATGATGATGATGATGAAGTGTGATTAGGGTGATAATCGACATTTAAAAGAAATGTTTACATAACAATCTCAAATGCATTTTTCTGGCGTTGTTTTTCAGCGGCATTTTCCTTATAAACCAATCTTAATCTCATAATTTTATCGAGTCGTTAGATCATGCACATAAATTCGGTTGTTTTTCCGGCATTTATCCGGCATAATAATATATTTTTAGATCTCCCCCTGTAACCTTGACCCAGATGCTATCTTGATGTTGTATAGAGATGAAGGGGTAGTATATTAGTCAGCATGAGATGTAACTAAACAAAAACAAAAGGGGCACCGCTGGTGAAGTAGATAAACGATTAGATTCTGCGATGCGGGTAGCGGGTTCGATAAGTTTGTATAAAGATTAATGCAGAATTCGGGAGTTCTTGGAAGTTAGAGAACATCTGTTAACAACTAGGTTTGGTACAATTGTAGAGAACTTTTCTTATTAAGGCTCGTACAGACTGGTGCAATATCGACGTGACACTAGTAGAACAATTTCTTTGTCGGTGCCTGTCGCGCCCGGGATATCGCGTGAGTCTGTAAGAGCCTTTATTATTAGTGGCGTATTATTCTTTACTTCAATTAAGGAGGAGGTTATAAATTATTTTTATTTCTGTAAGCAGTTTGTACAAACACTTTTACACGTCAATGATATTTTAAAAAATAGATGAGGTCGGCGTTTCCTATCTGACTACTCTGAGAAGAAAGGCCGAAACAAACTCAGAGGTCACAGTCTCTTTTAAAGTCCAGACATAATCTTGGTCAGATCATGTGAAGATTATGTAGATTGGTGTCCGATATGGTCTTTTGATGAAAAAACCACACAGATAGAGTGGACCTGTTAGTCAGTGCACGCATTTGTCAGTAGTCGTGCAGCTGAACTCAGAACTGAAGGAGCTCAAAGGTTCAACGAACAATACCAAAGAAATTTGGGTAGGCCGCAAAAATTACTCAAACTTATGACCAGACCATGATAAAAACTAACTGAGAATAAAAAAAAACAATGACCCCACATTAGTCTTCACATTTACAATTATTAATTAAGTATGTATCTTGGTACTTATGTTACCGATTTCTCGAGATTCTTGGGCCGATTAATTTTATTGGCGAATCTCACCGATTGGTCCCACGAAGATTTCATTATTTTTGGTGAGCAGTATTTGATTTTGTTGAGGTTTTTTTTCAGCCACCGTATTTTGAAACCATTTATTGGTAAATATTCGTTTTAGTTATTTTGTTTTTAGGGTTCCGTACCTCCAAAGGAAAAAAAACGGAACCCTTAATCCTATTGTAAGCCTAATTAGTATAATGTACGTCTGATTATTATTATTCTATATAATTATCCTTGAATTATTATACCTCTAATAGATGTTGTATTGACTATATTAGGTAGCAACAGGTAGGCAGATGTTAAAGTTTAAACATTTTTAATTTATAGTGAAATATATTATTACATTGCGAATCAAAATGATAATAATTAAATGTTTTATTAATTATCAACTAATTGTAGATGAATATTCGTTTGTTAATAGCCATTATATTAATTTAAGATAGTGTAAGTAGTGTCTACTTAAAGCACGAATAAATAGATGGATAACACTATAATCACTTATATTTCACAACTAATTATTGATTAATCACAATAAGACAGTATTTAACAATAGAGACGTTGTTTCTACGGCGAGCGCGAGTGAACTAACCCCCAGCCGTTTGTTCGGGGTTTTTAAAGACTTGGTATCCCCACCGAAGTCACGTCAGCCGATGCGGGTAGCCGGTGATTCGCCGGCAATATTCCAACATCCGGTGCGACGCAGGTAGGTACCCACAGTGCGTCGCTTGACTCGCGATACTAGCGCTATCTATGTTTGGTCGCCGGAAACAGTGGCGCCAACAATAGTGTATTCATAATAGAAGGTAATGTTATAACTGACAGTCGTTGCGATAGACAGACATCGCGCAACCGTTGTACAGGAAAAAAGTGTGAATCTTGTGATTAAAGTGCTGTGGAGATATTGCTGAATTTTATTTCTGCAACAGTTCTGAAGCTATCCCGATACTATAAAACGATGATCCTTCACTCGTGTTTCTTTCGTGTCTGTAGTCTGTCACAGCCGATATGCTCCGAAATCTACTGGACCGTTTAGTTGAAATTTGGTACACATATGAATTTTAACCCAAACACGGCTGAGTAAAGTAAATAAATGAATTTTGATTATGAGGGTCACTTTTGGGGGGCAAATTTGAAAATAAAAATAAAAGTTTTGCAAGCCGTGTATCGTATTAGGATTTTAAGAATACATATACATACATAAACTCACGCCTTCATCCCATGGGGGTAGGCAGAAACAATAGAACGCCACTTGCTACGCTCCTTACATACTCCTTTTGCTTCGCCTACGTTCATACATCTAGTCATACACGCACGCCGGTTGCGAGTACTACGCACCCGACCTTTTTGAAGAACAAGTTAAGTAAACAACAAGCAAGCTTTAAGCAAGTTTTAAGTATATATTTTTTATAATTTTAAAATAAATAGTTTTTAAGTTATTTAAGACAATAGATCATTCTCCCCTTATCGCCAAAACTACTAAGAAAACAATAAAAAAAAGAAAGTAGTTATTTACATAAAGATTACAGGAAAACCTATATGAAATATACGGTGTTAAAATAACATGGTAAATCTCTCAATATTGGTACAAACTTACATTTGCAGTTGGAATGTATCGGAGAACATGTTTTTCAACTACAATGTTAAGTTTGTTTTAGGGATAAAAACATGCCTGCCCCCTGGCAGTTATTTAAATACACATACAACTATCATCACAGGCTTACCTAATACTCGCGCCCCTAGTCGCCGCAGGAGGCGCCCCGGGCGTCGGGAGTCGCAAGCCGATTTCCGGCCACCGTAGGCGCGGGCTTGCGGACGGTGAGCGATGGGTAGCTCACCGTCCGATTAGGACTAGGCCCGGGTCAACGGCGCGTCGTATTCCACGCGCGCCTCAAAGAGCTGTCAGCACCAACTGACGGGGTCCGTTAGGGCCAATGCCTGCCAGGGTTACGAGTCTGTCAGAAAGGGATATCGTGGCCCTGGCACACAGGCATTTGAAAGAACACGGTGGGTTTTAGTCAGTATAAGTCTGACACTCCCTCCCGCTCTGCCCAGAGCGGGAGAAGTTATTTGATAATTTCCCACCGAGAAAAAAAAAAAAAAGGGATAAAAACATGGTAGATAACATTCACCACGCGGGTTCAACACGCACTTGCCCGGTTTTTATCTGTCGTACCGAGTTTGGACAAGCCTAGTACTTATAAGGGTTTATCGAAAACTTGTAGGTAACTTGAGACTAACACTTGTATGATACCTAAGTTATAAGCGTTAGTCCCAGGAGTTGTAGGTATACAATCAAACTAGGTACTTAGATGAACACTGTAATTATAACTTTGGGAAGTTTTGTAGTACAAATTTACAGCATAGATCGCTTGGGTTTAGTAAATAGGTAAGTACAGTCCACGAGGCCTAAGCTGAGCTTTGCATTTGTGTGAGTGATTACCAAAAGTAGAGTATAAACCAATGACTATATGGTTTAATTCTCTTTGGTATAAACCGATAAAAAAACCGGTTTAAACCAAGCTAAGGACGCATCGCGCTCTAGGCCGACATCACACCTACACTATCTATGTGCACTCACACAAATGCAAAGCTCAGCTTAGGCCTCGCGGACGGTACTCGTGAAAATTTCTGTTTTCTCTTTTTTCACGAAAAGAAAGAAATAAAGAATACGTGCGGTAAACATGACGCAAAGAAAGAACACAAATACAAAAAAGATCAAGTTGGGGGAAAATATGCGTCATCGTTCTTTTTCTGTGACAAATAAAATTATTTTTCTTTCTTATCTTTCTTTCTTTCTTTATCCACGCAAAAGGCCACCGCTCAGCATAATGCTGCAACCCTATGCAAGACAGAGCCCCAGCGCTGGTAAAAGAACATGTTTTTGTAATACCAGCGTATTAACTGTCCTATTGTAGGGCAAAGTGCTCTTGTTAGAGAAGGCACGATCACTGACCAGTACGTTTGTTCAAGACGGGTTGGCTATTTCAGACTTACTTAAAAGTAATGCAGGTAATATAATAAAGCTGAATAGTTGGTTTTTTGTTTGAACGCGCTGATATCAGAAACTATCATTTGGATTTGAATAATAAATATTTTCATTTCTCATACTCGGAAAGTACTTAGTGTTTGTTAGATGCGAGTAGCGGGTGGAAGACGCTGCTCCCCCACCCTTGGGCGGGAAAGACTCGTAGTAATTGCTTCCCTCTCTAGGGCGGGAATGAATTTAAAAAATAGAACAACATTTTTTAGGTAGGTAGTCGGCTACGGAAAATTTTACATAATTAAAAAAAAACGATTGAAAAGAATATCTGTGGTCTTGAGGGTGTATAAACAGCCAGTGTGAATTAAAAAAAAATACCTATTAAGCGGGATGGCCCGCGGCGCGGCGGTGACGCGGTGTGTTCTATGTTTAAAATTAAAAAAAATACTATATTTTGGCGGGGTACTAACTCTGTAAGCTGCACCTAAATTCAAAATCTAGATTTTATAGACTAATATTTGATTAATTAATAAAAATGAGTCCAAGTGATTCTGAAATTAATGTTGACCCCAGATTCGGTTAAAGACGAGGTAAATACAGTAATCGAAAATCTTTTGGCCGAAATATCAAAGGAAAGATATTGAAATACCTACATACAATGATTATAAGAAGTCGCGAGAAACAAGAAATTAAAATATTTCAGAAAACTACAACTGTTTAGTTTAATACGGGTGAAAGTCACCAATTCCTACTCGGACTATAGCCGCCGTCGATACGCTTGGGCATCTAAATACCTCTTAAGGGAATTGATTCCTTTCGACCCTTGTGTAACAATATACTATTTTGCATTTGATAGCCCAATTATTGAGGAAGGTAGGCAGTACTAGACAGCTTTACTTTATTAAATGCATATGAAAGTATATACGGTTAGTATAACAAAAAAAAACGATTTTTAAAATTGTTGTCTGTCTGTCTGTTTGTTCCGTCTAATCTTCAAAACGGCTGGACCGATTTTGACGAAACTTTCACTGACTGGCTGATGTTATAAGGAGCTACTAAGGTAATCGTTATAAATTACATTAGAATTCAATGAAAACGATACGACTGTTTCTACCCGATTTAGAAACGATTACCTGGAGAAATAAAATAAAATAGCCGACTTATCTTGTTCATAGAGTATCAATCTGCCTAGCCATTTCCAAACCATATTGGGGTCAGCTTGCAGTCAAACCAGATGCAGCAGAATACCAGTATTTTACATTGAATGACTGACCTCCACAACCCAATTACTAACACGATACCCCTTCGTAAGATTTTTGGGCTGATGAAGAACCGTTTAACGACTGTCAAAGATCCACGAATGCCGGGACCATCGGTTGAACGTGCTTTCCGAGGCAAGCAGGGAAAGGCGGCGGTTTTTTTATGCCCTTGCATAATTAAGAAATAAAAAATTAAATAAATATCTCATTCTAAATGTTTTTATAAAGATAATATACTTAATATTTAAAATGGCAACTTTCCGTTCCGTCTCTTGTAGCTAACAGTACCTAAGTGAAAAATCTTACTTACCAGGGAAACGAGCAATCCGTTACCACAATTTCATCATCATCCGCAGGCGAACCAAGGTAACCGACATAGCCCGAAGAATTGCCAAGCTTAAGTGGCAGTGGGCAGGGCACATTGCTCGCAGAACTGATGGCCGATGGGGCTGAAAGGTTCTGGAGTGGCGACCGCGAACCGGAAGACGTAGCGTTGGAAGGCGTCCTACAAGTCCGATTACCTTGTGAAAGTTGCAGGTATCCGCTGTATGCGGGGACCACAAAACCAGCCTATGCTGCTATGTCTAGCAGTGGACGTCTTTCGGCTGAAATTACGATTATGATGACACTCTATGAACAACGAGGGACTCCTGGTTACATAAAAACAGCTACACGGGTCGGATTTCCAAGTTCAGTCCATGGATGGGTGACCATTTTTATATTCTGAGACCCCTACGTGACACATGAATGCACTTTAAGCCGTTGGTTGGTCCCGGCTGTCGTTCGTGGATCTTTGACAGTCATCACGGGTCGTCAGAAGCCCGACAGTTTGACAACCAGTCTTACCAAGGGTATCGTATTACCCAGTAGCTGGGTTGTGGAGGTCAGATAGGCAGTCGCTCCATGTAAAATACTGGTATCCAGCTGCATTCCGGTTAGACTGAAAGCCGAATACGATGGTGTTATTTTTCTTAAGCATAATATTGCCTTCTATTGCTGGATATAAGTAGGTCTTGTTATAGTTTTATCCTAAAATCAACAGAAACTCTTATTTATTTATTTAAATACACATACAACTATCATCACAGGCTAACCTAATACTCGCGCCCCTAAACGCCGCAGGAGACGCCCCGGGCGTCGGGAGTCGCAAGCCGATTTCCGGCCACCGTAGGCGCGGGCTTGCGGACGGTGAGCGATGGGTAGCTCACCGTCCGATAAGGACCAGGCTCGGGTCAACGGCGCGTTGTATTCCACGCGCGCCTCAAAGAGTTGTCAGCACCAACTGACGGGGTCCGTTAGGGCCAATGCCTGCTAGGGTTGCGAGTTTGTCCGAAAGGGATATCGTGGCCCTGGCACACAGGCAAATGAAGGAATACGGGTGGGTTTTAGTCAGTATAAGTCTGACACGCCCTCCCACTACGCCCAGAGCGGGAGAAGTTATTTGATAATTTCCCACCCAGAAAAAAAAAGGCTTACCTAATACAATAGTGTAGTTATGGTTATTATAGTTATATGTATATATTACAAAGATTAGGATTGCATTATGAACAACCAAGACTAATTTTACAAAATGCGGCCCGTGTGAATTCACTCAGAGTACAATTAAAGCAATCAATCTGTTGTGACACCATATTGAGTGTATGCAGGGCGCGCGTCAGTGGCGCGTGCTGCAGCAGGTTGGTGCGAGCGGGCGGCACCCACAGCAGCGGCCGCCTCCGTCGCCCCACGTGCCCATCAGGTACACACAACCCAACCGTGCGTAGAACGCCTGGATTGTGTATTTTACCACGCATAAGCTTAAATAAGTGGCAAGAGAATAGAATAGAATAGAATACTCTTTATTATGTACACCATAAAAGTTACAGATAAAAATGTTTAAATTTTACATAGGGTGACACAATGGGCGGTCTTATCGCTAAAAGCGACCTTTGACAGTCAACATTTGGATGGATTAAAGGGAGCAGGAGTGACAATACTGCAGGTAGTCAGTGGTGTACCAATTAACATATACAATAAATACATACATACACAAAGCATACACTTATCTAATAAATATATATGTTACCGGCCAAACCCGATTTCAGGACAAACTAGTTTAGCCTAGGCTAAACTAGTTCTTCCTATACGCTATAGGATTAACTAGTATAGCCTAGGCTAAACTAGTTTGTCCTAAGCCCTATAGGATAAACCAGTTTAGCCTAGGTCGAATCGGTTTATCCTAGTTAGAATTTACATGCTTTAGGATAAACTGGTACGTTCTAATCTGAAATCTGATTAAGCGTGCTGCGGGAGCGGCGTGACCGAAACGAATCGAAGCAAAACCGACTCCACGTAGTCTTGTCTGCCCTACCCCTAGAGTGTTATTTAAAATCGCGTAGGCGCGTAGGGGCGAGGCGGCCCGCGAGCTGAGGAGCAGGTGGTTTCAACGCTTCCCACCGCGGCTGAGGCTGGCCGGCAGAGCCGGCCAGCAAGCCGAAGCCTCGGTGGTGAGCGTGAAACACATCTGTGACGATATAGCTGGAGCCCTGCAGCGCCGGAGCCGTGACAGAAAACATGCCTGCTGCATGCTTGCTTGCACGTTTATCATATTAGACTAAATAGGTTTTATGTCTTTTGAGTGGTATATCAAACGATTTTATATTCAATGTATGATATGCTTATAAAAATTAGTTGTTTTAAAATTATATCAATCGTTTATTTAACTGATTATTATATCAAATACAACTATAGATTCAGTTGTTATATCTTGTAAATATTAGAGGTTTTGTAATTATATCAAATATTACTTACCATTTTAATTGTATTCCTTTATTCAGTTTACTTTGAAAATAAGTTTATAGAAGATACAAACAAAGTGAAATTAGTTCAGACTAGGACGTACCAGTTTATCCTAAAGCATGTAAATTCTAACTAGGATAAACCGATTCGACCTAGGCTAAACTGGTTTATCCTATCGGTAACAGGATGAACGAGTTTGGCCTAGGCTATACTGGTTTGTCCTATCGCGTGTAGGGAGAACTGGTTTGGCCTAGGCCAAACTAGTTCATCCTGAAATTGGGTTTGGCCGGTAACATATACATATATACAATAATACACATGAAACAAGAGCAGGGAACTGTATTATGTAATGATGATGTTTAAGGAGAGAGGAAGTGTTTTTTTACCTGAAACTTAAAAGTGGACAAAGATTGAGCACGCCTTACCGACACGGGCAAGGCATTCCATAACCGCACAGCTTGAACTGTAAAAGACTTGTCATAAAAGCTAGTGGAATGCATCGGCATCTCTAGTCTCAAGTTTTCCGATGACCTCAGATATCTATTATGTGTGTCATGAAGGAACGTGAAACATTCTTTAAGATAAGAGGGGGTTGTAGGATTGAACAGAATACTGTAGAGCTGAAATAAGATATGAGAATTCCGGCGAAGACGTATGGGTAACCACTTGAGCTTTGTACGGAATTCGGAAATGTGATCATATTTGCGCAGGCCAAATATAAATCTTATGCAAAAGTTTTGAAGTCGCTCAAGTTTATCCAGTTGTGCCTCAGTGAGATCGAGATAATTGACATCAGCGTAGTCAAGGATGGGTAGTAAAAGGGATTGTGCAAGCGCAGTTTTAGTGGCAGTTGGAAGAAAGTTCCGCAATCGTCTCAGGGACTTCCCGGATGCAAAAATTTTGTGACTTTCGTCCTGTAGCTGGGGACCCCAAGAAAGATGCTTATCGATCCAAACGCCAAGGTTCTTAACCTTTTCGCTAACTGGAATAGGAGTTCCATTAAATTGCAAGAGCTACTTCCCTTCTTACTTCCAGTTTATTATAGCCCACCATGCCCAACACAAAAAGAGTAGGATACAATAGTGGATACCCTGGATACACACCATCCTGCTTTAAGTACAGGAATCTCACAAATTTGTTCTGGATACGTTCTAGCATTAGTTTATACAAAATGGCTAAAATCCGGTCGCGAAGCAGAAATAATTTCGTACAATGACCCCTCATTACTTATCTCTATCGCTCGCGTACAATTGTATTGCCGTCGCGCTCGCGCATTTTAAGGTCCTTCTAATGTGCGAGTGCAATGGCAATACAATTGTGCGCGAGCGATAGAGATAAGTAATGAGGGATCATTGTACAAAATTCTTTCTGCTTCGCGACCGGACTTTATCAATAATGATAATGATTATGAATGCGTTCCCGATATTAATTTAGCTGGCACTCAATCATTACTATAATCTCCGTTACACGTGGCTCATGGCTGTATTATAGATACCAAGCCACATGGGAAATTATTAAAGCAAAAAGTGAAGTTATTGGAATCTCATCTTCTATGTATCTTTTGTTTCCGCAAGGGGGTATAAGGGCTTTAGATAATTTATTGCGGAACGTTTATGTGAATACTTAAACCCTAAATATTGAACATCGTTTAGTAAAGAAATCTGGATTTTTTGTCAAGTTGTAATAACCGAGCGAAGCAGGGGCGAGTTGCTAGTGTGCAATAGAAGAGTCTGAACAATTTTTCATTTCATTCATTTTTCACACGTTGTTACAATGATGTTTACAAATGATCTTATTCTATTTGTATACAAATCATGAAATTATTTGTTACATAGGCTGTGTCCCGTGTAAAAAGATAAAAAGGCGATACAGGGTAAAGAGGACACCCTCTTTACCCTGTGTCGCCTTTTTATTTAAACATATTTTTATTATTTAACTAGCTGCACCCCGTGGTTTCACCCGCGTAAGTCTCGATCCCGTGGGAATATCGGAATGAAAATAGCCTATGTCTTAATCCAGGGTGTCAGCTTCCTCCATACAAAATTTTGTCAAAATTGGTATAGTTGTTTGGGCGTGAAGAAGTAATAAACATACACACACACAATCACAAACCTTCGCCTTTATAATATTAGTGTGATGATATTATATTATATTAAATATTATATTATATATATTATATTATATAATTATATATTATAGTGTGATGTGATTTTGCGTTGACACGACTTTTAACTTATTTATCTAAGAACATTGTTTAGCAAGTAGGTCTGTGCAAGTCTTATTATGGACTCACATAATATTTACAGTGTTTGATTTATAAAATGTACGCTTTATTATATTATATTATAATAACATAAAGTAAGTAGCGGGTAGTTCGCGAAAAGATCATGCATACATTTCCGGAGTGACGGACGGCGTCGGCTAGTAAGCGAGCTATCGTCATAACGCGTCATGGAGAAAGTAGTGATGGGGCAGTCGGTATCGATCGTACGTACGAGCGTAAGACATTGTACATAGTCTACTTTTGCCAGTTGCAGATATTAGACTGTTAGGGTGTGATGGGTTTTTACGCAAATAAAACCTACGTGAGATTTTTAATATACTTAAGAGTCTTTTAAAAATGGATTCTTTATTCGGGTGTGTAATATTTTAAGGCAATGATAACCACCACCTCTATGTTCTATGTTATAGGGTTTGGTTTCCGCACTTAGTCATTCATGTGGACCATTGTGTGTGGGCCATGGCGGCCGTCAGTTGTTTATTCCAACCAGCCCACCTCCCTCCAGAAGCTGATTAGGTCTCCTGGTCTGCATAGAATATCTGTGAAGGATCTGGGTGACCCGAACGTTTCCGTTCTGATCTGGGTGACGCCTGTGCAGTCAAAGAGCACATGCGCAACGGTTTCTTCAGCCTCCATGCAAGCCCTGCACAGAGGGCTGTCCGCTATGCCTATTGTGTGGAAGTGTTTGTTTAATGAGCAGTATCCCGTGATGGTCCCCGTCACCAGGTGCAGGCCGGTCCTGTCCAGGCGTAGCAAACGCCTGGTTTATCAAAATCAAAAAAAAAATTATTTCACATAAGCCTACAGTCACGAGCACCAATATGTATACACTCAGCAACTTTTAAAAGTTATTTCCTCCATAGGATATTGATTGAAATTTAATTTTACTACGAATATAGTATTTTGGAACCCAAACTATTATGATATAGATCTTTTCTCATAGTTGCAATCGTTATTCCACGAGAAAATCGGTTTTGAATTCTGCTAAGCGCTTACATATTCGTGCTCATGACTGTACATGGGCACTTATGAAACGTCAGAAGCTAGGTGCACGGTTCCAATTGGTCGTTTCCTATGGAGAAGAGCCGGCAAGAAACTCCACGGTTACTCTATAAAAAAAAAAAAAAAAATTGGCTTTTACAAAATTTTCAAAGTATGAGAGGACAGCGTAGGCCCGTCAAAAGTACCAGGTACTTAACAAAATAGAAAATGGTCTACAGATCTACAGTATATTAAGCCTACAACGTCCTCACATTAACAAAAAAAAACTATATCAAATATGATAAACATAATAAAAGCTAGCCTATATAAGGATGGCATGGCTTCCCTGGATTGCCTGCAGCCCGGTGTCGAGGTCCACCAGTTCTCCGCTTCTGTGTGGGTGAACTCATGTAGCCACCTGCGTAGTTGGTTAAAGGGGATGGGTACGATGGCTAACCACCACCTCTAAACGAGTAGTATTAATGATTTGAAAAAAAATTATGTTAAATTAGAGCATTTTTTCAATAATTTAATATGTGAATATTTTAGATTATGTTTATAATACATAGTGAAATTAATTTGTAAAATTATGTCTAACGCGGATAAAAACCTGAGAATGACTATTTTTCTGAAACCTTCACCAATTTAAAGATAATTTAATTATTGATCTTCTGGTATACGCGTTTTATTAAAATAGCTTTAGTTTTGTGTATAATAAATTAATAATGCGTTAAGTTGGTGACAACGCTCCTTGATGGGCGAGTCCTATTACTGGCTGAACGTACGACGCGTTGCGTGAGCTCAGTACAGAACACGCAAGCTAACCACTCAAGGCCACTGGCATATATCTGAGTCTTAAGTCTGAACAATTGGCGATACTCATAAATACCTAACTGACTTCTTGGCGGGAAAGTGAAGCGTCATGTTCAGCAGTTTGTTTAATTTTCCAAAATTAGTGTTTAGCCGAATATTAATGTGTAATAATGGTGGATTATTAACCATTAAGTGTTTGTGAACGTGCATTAGTGTAGGCAAATGAAACAAAACAGTGCAACTTCGCTTCAAGTTCTCCCAAGAAGTCCGCGTGAGGACTCAGTAAAGTGCCACATCTTTACTGAAACTCAAGGGGAGTGGGCGGGGATATCATCATCATGCATTTATAATTAATTTCATCAATACACAAGAACACACACAAGAACTAAAACTTGACATTGGCTAAATGCACAAACCGTGCGAAGCCAGAAAGAAAAAAAAAAAAAAAATACCTAACTTAGTGCGGTCCAAATATTGGGTAGCCAACAAACGTGTTAACGTAACTAAATGACGGCGTCGTTTTAAGTCAAGATCCGCGATTAAGTTTAGTCTATACCTCGCCTCACGCTATTTTGCATAAGTACGTTTTCTAGACAGAATTTAGTAATGAAATGAGCTTCCAAGTTAAGCATAAAAGAGCAGTAAGAATATTAAATTTTAATTCTGAATTTCAAATTCGAGAGTTTCAAAAAACCCAAAGTGCTTATAGAACCGTGAAGGAAAACATTGTGAGGAAACCGGCATGTTTTAGAACCAAAAATTCGAAGACATGTGACATCTATCAACCCGCACTGCACCCGCGTGGTAGACTACCAGTCTACTCACTCTTTTTTTTTTTTTTTTAATGTTGCCTTACTCTAGGAATTTCTCCTGTATTATGGGTGTGTTTACAAACATATAAACTCACATACACAAGCAGCCAGACCCGGACCAACTACTTGTAGGTCATACAAATATTTGTTCTGTGCGGGAATCAAACCCGCGACACGCAGCGCAGCAGTCAATCGCTTAACCACTGCGCCAACCGTGTCGTCTCGAAGAAAGGAGGCCTGTGTCCCAGCAGTGGGAACATTATAGGCTGATTATGTATGATATGTATGCTAAAATAACGAAACCTGGCCAAAGGGAACTCCCTGCCAGCGCCTATGTTTCCATCCACATATATCCCGTTAGCCGTTAAAGCATGAGTGAACAGCCATATTCTGGGCATGATCGTTCCACGTATAGGCCTCATGAATTGCTTTCCATTAAGAGAGATCGAGGTCAAGAGCAAATTTAAATTTAAAAAAGTGTAAAATAAATTCCTGCGTACCACGGTAGCATCTTTATAGATTCAATGGATATTATTTGTCATACCAAGATTTGCTTGCATTGCAAGTCACAGACGCTCACTAGAAGCTCACAACACTTGAAAATAGACGTAAGTACTTAGAAGCCATGAATTTATACAACATTATTTTTATAATATGTGAAACCCGAAACACGTGTCTAGTATTTTTATGTAAAGAATCTATGTACAAAATTTCAAAACTGTCTCATGACAAAATCACTAAGTTATAAGGTTGTTATGTTACCGGATTGTCCGTACAAAAACATGGTAACGGCGGCACCCCCGCCCCTCCAGGGTCGTCTTGAACTCATTGATAATAATTTGGCAGTAGGTACCTAACCGTACGGCGAACGTAAATGGTGATAACATTTTCCATCACACTAAATATTTTCGGGACAAATATAACATGGTGTAAAAATAATTGAAATCGATTCAGTTCCTTAGTCTGAACTAACTATATTCAGGTTTCGCATATACTAAAAATAATGTTGTTTATTGTTAGAAATAAATTTGACTGCATTGAACTATCCAACATGTTATGCTATGCGGTTCCTAGGACAGTCCACAAGCGAAAGGTCTGGCAGATTATTTTCAGTGGGCACTTGCAAGTCCATCTCTGGCTTGCGTTCGCCTGTTCGCAGAATGGTCGATTCCTATAATTTGACTTTTGAACAAATTTATTTATTTAAGGATTACCAACGAGATACATTACAATTATCTTTTACAATAATAAAAACTTGTCTAATATACATTATCCTCTGTAATGCACACTCTATTACAGGTAACCACAGCTCACACATTATCGAGTACACAATGCTCTGAATTTAATACATAATTAAAATTAAGAATACAAAAAAAAACAATATATATGCTATTATAAAAGATTTACATGCAATAAAAAAAAGTTGAGAGCAGTGGTGACCCAGTGGTAACGGCCCTGGCTTACGAGTTGATGGTCGTGAGTTCGAACCCAGCCAGGCGCTTTACTTTGTGTAAATAATTTCATCACCACTGCTCTCAAAACGGTGAAGGAAAACATCGTGAGGAAACCGGCATGTCCTAGAACCAAAAATTCGAAGACATGTGACATCTACCAACCCGCACTGGGCGAGCGTGGTAGATTACTGCCTACTCCGAAAAAGAGGAGGCCTGTGTCCCAGCAGTGGGAACATTATATGCTGATTATGTTATGTGATGTATGTAAAAAAAAGTTTGAATTTACAATAATACAATACAGTAACCAAGCATTAACTTGATTTTCATTATTTGTAATTATTTGTCTGAATTAATTAATAAAAAATAAAACATATACACAAACTTATAGACACTTTCGTGCGGTGCCGGACGTAATGAATAGCACCACCCCATTTCTTCCCGTGGGTGTTGTAAAAGGCGACAAAGGGACTTACTAGAGAACGGGCAGCAGCGTTCTCTATGTTTTTTTAACACCATACTGCGATCGCCAACCCGCCTGCCAAGCGTGGTGATTATGGCAAACCCCCCCCCCCCCCCCCTAATTGAAAAGCACTAAGGAAAAACGGCCCCTAGTACACGGCGGACCGCCTACCCTTGGCTACGGTAGCGGTCAAGGCAACGGTGAGGCAAGGGGTGCTAAGAATCCCCGGAACCGGTTGAAGTGGCGGTGCTTAGGGGAGGCCTATGTCCAGCAGTGGACGTCTTTCGGCTGAAATGATGATTTGATTTTGACATTTTTGGTGTGTGCCAGCTCCACTGCACGACTGGAGTTTAATCCTTGAAAGGTACATTCCGCAGAAAAACGTAACGCTTTCGAACTAAAGCTTGTGTTCATTTCACTCCTGATAAAATTTCCATACCGGGAATCTTTTATGAAAATCGATTCTTAAGGAAAAAACTCCTAAAACATAAAAACGGAAAAGCAGAGCTGAAACATTAAGTAGGTTACCTATATCAGAGCTCCTAAATTGCCTAGCACGATGCAGTCGCAAGCGCAATAATACGGTTGAACGCTCCAGTGGCGCTACGCTCACAAATAACGACCATAGATGGCACCATGTTACTAGCATTCCAAATTGAAAAAGATCTACCATGAAAATAAATAAAACCGGCCAAGTTCGTGTCGGACCACGCACAATGAAGGGTTCCGTAGTTGGGATGAAATTTTCGTTGAGCTCCTTAAGTCTTGAGTTGAGTTTCACGATTACTGACAAATGCTTGCACTGGTTGGACAGGTCCACTCAAATTTGTGTGGTTATTTCCTCAAAAGACTATTTCAGACACGGACCTACATGGTCCTCACATGATCTGACTAAAATTATGTCTGGACTTTTAAAGAGACTTTGACCCCTGAGTTTGTTTCGCCATTTCTTCTCAGGGGTAGTCAGATAGGAAATGTCGGCTACATCTAGCTTCTTTTTATTTTATTTATAATATGCCGTGTAAAAGTGATTCCGACATCCTATTTACAGAATAAACAATTTCATTTCATTATCCCTAGAACAAACTAACATTGTAGTTGAAAAGCGTGTTCCCCCATATAATCCAACTGCAAATGAAAGTTTGTATGCACAATATTGAGAGATATACAAAGCTATTTTAACACCATAGACTTCTTATAGCTTTTCCTGTAATCTATAAGTAAAGAACAATGTTTTGTATTTTTTTCAAAATTTTAGGGTACTACTCGTAGAAGTAGTTTCGGAGGTAATTCCTTCCAGCCTTCAATTTTCATCTATTTTCTCAACTTTAAAACTGTTTATTTTGAAATTATTAAAAAAAATTGAGTCTCTTATAACAAACCCTTTCATTTGATATAATCACACGGTATTATATCAATATATAATATATATTGTATATTATATTTATATATTTTTTTTTAATTAAAAAAAAGTACGCAAAACTTTTTTTAAAATTTTCTAACTTGCCCCACAAAATGACCCTCATATTAAAAAAAAACATTTATCTACAAAACATTCTGGGTTTGGGTCACAGAAATTAATACGAGTAAGTATACTAAATTTAAACTTAATTGGTCCAGTAGATTCGGAGCAAATCGACTGTGACAGACACACGAATTATCCTATACGTGTTCCGTTTTTCCAGAACCCTAAAAAACATGAAATTCCAACGATATATTTTCGTGTATTGAAGCTGTCCATTCCTTAGGGAAAAATATTTTTGATACGCTCACTGACTCAACGCATTATGCGTCATTTTCACAGAAATCTACTCGATTTCACTAGTTGTTCCGCGAAACTACCTCAAAATTCATGGTAATTTGTTTAGCAGAAAATAAGAGTGGATCAGGAAATATAAGAATTTGTTGGAGATATAATAAATCTACGTAGTAAAGGCTACGGCTTAAGATGATAAGGCGTGGAACGAGACCAGCGGAGCGACACCACCTCCGCGATGTGTACGAAACAAAATAGCGGCATTAGTCGACCTTGTAATCGCTTTTTTATTCCATTTATTATCTTTCGCCCGCGGCTTCACCCACGTGAATGTCGAAAAATATACCATGGGAACGTACTACCGCGATTAAAAGTACCCTATGTGTTAATAAAATTAATCAGGGTTATAAACCATCTGTGTGCCGAATTTCATCCCAATCCGTTCAACCGTTTTTATGCCAATCCGGAACAACCATCAAGACAAACTTGAACTTGTCTTCACCTCACTAAAGTTGAATATCGCTTGCTCGTCACCGGGGATTGTCATTTGGTACACTTACATAGTGCATACAGGGATAATCGTCGGTTGGTGCCTCATTCCATTTCAAATTGTCTAACGGGCCTCTGTGAGTTGAATAAATAATAGTAATAATACTACTTATTAATTTCGAAATAATACCGTGTCTCAGAAATATCACGCTTTTGCATCGTTTATGTTCATACATCTGGTCAAACACACGCATTACCCCATTAATTTTAGGGTTACGTACCCAAAGGATCCTGTTACTAAGCCGTCTGTCCATCTATATGTCACAGGGCTAAGGGTTGTATCTTTTTGTTGACCAAGTGGCCAAGTTGCGTTGACTCAACCCAGTGGTTGAGTCAACTTTTAAGGAATTAGAATAATCTTTGAACTGCTTTTCTTTTTTTTTTTTGGTTGGGAATTTATTAAATAACTTCTCCCGCTCTGGGCGGAGCGGGAGGGCGTGTCAGACTTCCACTGATTAAAATCCTGCCGTGTTCCTTCTGTCTGTGTGCCAGGGCCACGATATCCCTTTCGGACAAACTCGCAACCCTGGCAGGGGCTACCGCTAGTCACCAAATTTTCACTGTAGCAATGAGTGGCTGCCACCATTAGTGACTTGTGACCACGATTTGGTATTCTGGCCAACCGCTTCAGCCATGTCACAAATCTTACCCTAAAACCTAAGATCTCGTACCCAAGGGCGAATTTGTGACGCGACGATTTTTCATCGCACTGCTTTGCGGTGTCAGTTAAAAATCCAGCAGAGCCCTTTTTTTGAGGCACTGGAATGCGCTCTGTTGGATTCTCAACGCTCAGGTGAGTACCGAGACTTGTACTGTTGTGTTGTTGAATTGTGTGTGTTGTATTCTAAGTAATGTTTATTTTATTTTATTTTGTTACCTATTTACTTATGTACACACGGCTACACATCAAGCTATACATATCCAGTATCAGCTGACCTCTCATTGTACGAAAATCTTATACATTGCGAGATCAGTTTATACTGGAAATGTAAAGCTTGATGTGTAGCCGTGTGTACAACTCATCAAACCTGACTTGGGTTCCGTACGTATTTTTCGGGTGACCACTGAAAATCAGCGCTGTGCTGTGGGTCCCCAAGCCTTCTAGTCACAACCATGACGTGCAGATTCCGACTATTTGTTTGTTTGTGCTCGTGAGATCTGTTTTGTGTAATGTTTACCATCGAGTTTATTACATATTATGTTTTCGTATGCAAGTTTTTCTGTGACAAATAAAATTATATTTCTTTCTTGCTTTTTTCTAAATCCAGTGTACTATGAAAAATCGTCGCATCAAAGAACGTCTGCGCGGAAGAAGGCTTACAGGGGGGGACTTTTCACATTCATAACACGTTTCGTCGCACAATAGGTGCCTCTGAATATTATTATATAAAGACTATCTTTTCCTACTATAGATTTGCTTGACTGCAGGAAGCTTTAAACTACGTCTTATTGTTCACCGGGATATTGTTTGGATATAAATGTAGGAGATGGGCTTGACTAGAGAAACACTTTATCAGGATATCTTCGTTTATTTTGGCTCGTTAAACTCATAATACATAATTTCAATCTTCGTAACGTCTTTTACGTCGTTAGTTAGTTTTTGTCATCCTTCTCGTACTCCCTCTCATTCACACAGTCACTTACTCATTCACTCATCTTACGTTCCATTCTAACAATGAATTTGATGTTTCATTTCACGCAATGATAGGATTAATTCAGCAGAACTTTGAAATCGATTCTTAAAAGAAGATTTAATTTTTAATTCTGGCCAGGACTCACAGTCATGAACATGAATATCTTACGTTTACCCAAAATTCAAAAGCACTTTTCTCGTGACATAAAAGTTGCAACTTTGGAAAAATACAAATTTCTTACGGTTTTTTACGGTTAATTATGGTTTCGTTAATACTATGATCGTAACACCATAAAATATTTATCCATACTTAAGTGGAAGATAGCTTTTGAATCTTGCGTAAGTATATGGTGATTAATTTGGAAAATCTTTGTCATGTTAACAAAAACGTGTCGTATCGCTTGCAGGATTTGGTCACTCCAAAACTGACTCGTAGGCAAATTTTTATGTAGTTTTATCCGCCAGACCGAGTTTCGGCCATGGCGGCTCACCTCAGCGGAGACCAGCCTTCAGCGCGGGAAACATTATAGTGCACAAGTTTGTGCGCAGACACCGGTTAACTCTCTTTTAACTCCAGCAAATTGCAAGAATGGATGCTTGGTAAGGTGGTTCCGTTTATTTTTACGGTTCCGTACTTCAGGGTTCCGTGCCTCAAAAGGAAAAACGGAACCCTTATAGGATCACTCGTGTGTCTGTCTGTCTGTCCGTCTGTCACAGCTGATTTGCTCCGAATCTACTGAACCGATTAAGTTGAAATTTGGTACACATATTAACTTCTGTGACCCAAATACGGACGTGTTACGTAAATAAATTAATTTTGAATATGGAGGTCACTTTTGAGGGGCTATTTGGAAAATTAAAAAAAAAAGTTTTGCTCACTGTACCGTGTGACATATCAAATAAAAGGGCTTGTTTTAAGGATTTTATATATTTATATTTTATAATTTTGAAATACATACTTTTGAAATTATTTAAGAAAATAGATGAAAAATTACCATTCCCTTCCCTTATCTCCGAAACTAGTGTGCATAAAATTTTGATAAAAATACAGAAAATAGTTATTTAATTATAGATTACAGGAAAACCTATAAGAAGTCTGTTATCTTAAAATAACATGGTAAATCACTCAATATTGTGCGTACAAACTTACATTTGCAGTTGGAATGTATGGGGGATCATAATAATAATAATAAAATTTATTTTATTATTATATAATTTATTTATCATGTTTTTCCACTACAATGTTAAGTTTGTTCTTGGGATAAATTCATCCCAACTACGGAACCCTTCATTGTGCGTGGTCCAAAACGCACTTGGCCGGTTTTTTATGCTATAACTGTCAGTAAACAATAGAAATTATTCCCATAAGAAGTACGTAGAAAAGATACATTGTCATCCAATGATAATAAAATTAAAAAGAGGTAGCTATGTTATACACGCTCCGCAAGTGGCTCGTCAAAGTATGGCTACCTAATTAGCGACTTTTTTTTCGTCTTGTCTCTTTTCGCTCCCGATAATTACGACTTGCCGTCCTACTTCCACGCGTCATCTAATAGTGCGATATTATGCATTTTTTGAAGATCGAATGTTGAGTAGGTATCTGCGTCTTTTTACTTATAATATCATTGTTTTCATCAGACTTTAACCCCCTTATTACAAAACAAGGTTTATCTTCAGACCCAGTTTTAAAACATGGAGCCATTATTGAATTTCGAACTTTATTCCGACTATGGTAAAGTTCCTAAACACAAAACTGACAACTCAGTGCCGAAATAAGTTTTCAGTTTTTTATAAAGAACGGTATTTCAATGACAGTTACGTTCTTATTACAAAAAATGGTTCACCATGGAGCCATGTCAAAATATAAATCTTGTTTTGTAATAAGACGGTATGCATTTATTTCAATTAAACCATTTACAGGCATTTTTGCATTGTCAAGGAGTCGGCTGCTATGGTTTTGAGTTTGAGTTTTCAGTTTGATTAGTAGCTTTTTTACCCGACTGTGGCGAAGCCCAAAAGGAGGGTTCTGTTTTTTTTTGTGATATGTGTTGTACATTACATAAGTAGATGGTACGTACTGAGTTTCTTGTAAATCCTTCAGACTTAGCCCAAGATTGAAAATAAAATGGTTTATTTTAACAAGTAAACCTTAACACCTAGTAATTGAAGCCTCGTTTTAAGCAGATAAGCCTGTGTTAGGATACTCCGCTTGTCCTTAACTTTAATAGGTAAGTAACATTTACTTGTTTTATGCAAATGTAGCTAGGTATTAAAATAAATAGCAATATAAAAAAGAGAGAATTAAAGCTAAACATGCAGAACGTACGCAGGCTTGCGAGTGTGTGAGTGAAAATGAGGATGGCATGTGGATCAGGGGCGAAAGCACCGTATAACACGATTCCTACCGGCTTCCCTTCGGAAATTCGGAACACAACCACTCTATCGTCATTGAAAAATGGCATAGTCGAAATGTTGATGGGTTAATAATGCCAATAATATCATCACAGTACATATAGTGTGATGATATTATTGGCATTTCGTTTTACAATATTTTAATTTTACGGCGAATTAAATACCTATATTTAATACGCCGTAAAATTAAAATATTACAAAACGAATACATTACATTTTTTGTCTTTATGTCCCAACAACAAAACATTTTGCTCTAAAACAGGCTCCATGGTTTAAGCCATGTCAAAATATAAATCTTGTTTTCTAAAAAGGCGGTTAAAGGTTATGACAATGCGCTAACATTTTCGGTTTCAAACTTTAATAATAAAATAAAATTGCTTCAGGTTTACTTATCATGTATTTCCTTGACATGCCAATAAAGCGTCAACCGCATACGAAACATTTTTAAACGAACTCCCGTCAATAACGTGCACGCTCAAACATGTTTAAAAATTCAATACTTTAAAGGGACTTTACCTGCACTTATTATACTTGACGTCTTTAAGACAAAAAGATGTTATTTAAAAATATAATTGCTAATTCCGCAATAATTTGAAAATAGAATGAACCTTTTTTCTCGCAGAAAAATGCAAATAAATGTGTTTAAAAATAGAACTAGTGTTTTTTTTGGACAATCTTTTTTTTTAAACTTGTTCAGTAAATCGCTTATTTTTTATCGTTACTGTCGACATTAAAACCTTTATAGTGAGATCTTCTAAAGCCAACTTTTCCTGGGTTAATTGGAGAAAGGGAGAAAAGTGTTAATTCAATTTTATTCAAAAGAGCTGCCGGAAGCTATGTCTAATGACGTTGATGAATAATTTAAAGTAACTTTTCTATTAAAAACTGTTAGTCCATTGACAGAAAAGGAAAGTAGTTCATGTTATAAAGACGTGTAATGGGAAGGTACGAGAAACATGATACGATAAAAGCTTAAAGCTTCCCGCAGACAGGCACGACGCGAGGTAGCGACGCTTTTCTGGTAAAATAGTTTTCATGAAGTTTTCATAGAATTTGTTCTAATAGAGTCGCGTCGCGCCTGTCTGTGGGAGCCTTAAACTAGGTAGGTATGTATGTCGAAGAGAATAAGAATATAATGCTGTGCCACGTGTTAAATGATGGACGAGACAATGGACGCTTTTATAGAAAACTAAACTAAAAAGCAGAAAATAATTTTAAATAAGTTTGAAATAATAATAGTGATTAACAAGGAGGAAAGGAGGTATTATTAGGAGGCACACAGCTTTCGCCCCAGAACCAACAGTGAAGGGAAATTACTTTGCGTCTTCTAAATTACAAGTATTAGGCCCATGAAGACAAAGTTTAATGACGGATAATTTGCAGAAAGCATTTATTTCAAAGTCAAAGTCAAATTATTTATTTCAAATAGGCACATAAATTGCACTTTTGAACGTCAAAATAAACAAAAAAAATCGAATTGATTATAGTCTCACCTATTTAAAAAGAAAATAAAGATTTTGGGGTTATATTTAGTAGTTTCCCACTGCTGGGACACAGGCCTCTCGATGAGAGGGAATGGGCCGTAATCTGTATATATCTTGTTTGGTGTTAAATATACCCTTTTACGTAGCATTTAACTGATTTGGTAAATCTTGTTGACAGTTGAGTTGATTGACTTGATATGACAAGGATTAGGGATGCCCATACATTCGATCCGTATCGATATATTAGGTATATTATATTTTAAACAAAATCGGTACCGTTCAGTACTCAGCGTGTAATATTTAATATTATTAAATTTAATTTCTATTTTAAATATTACAACGGATCTCACATAAGTGTGGTAATTATATAGAAAAAGATCATACATTATTTAGGATGGATGGATTAGGATATGAAAATCAGTTTTTTGTTGAATTCTTTTCGCACCTAAGGTGGTACCAATAAAAATGTCGCACAAGTCACTACAGAAGCGTTATACCCTAGAGCGAAAAAGGATGAAAAGGAAAGTACGTATTGATGCGTACGACATATTCACCGACCCGAGCTTGAAGGTTCAGATTCTTTCACTGTTCGTGTTTAAAAAGAGCACCAATATTCTAGAAGCTAGATTACAAACAAAAACCTCCTTCAATGTAAAGACAATCAAACCATTTCCAAAGAACACAGAGAGGTTCGAAAAACAGTTTTCTTCTCCATTGACTTCGGCATTCATTTCCCAACGCTTGGCTATGGATCAAACTCCGTAATAAAAATGGTTGATACTATTGTTTTCCTCGATTTTTTGTGTTTTTTCTTAAAGAAATGCCTCTGTTAATGCGAGCGAACAAGCTGAAATTGTTTCTTTGCTGTTGTATCGGATTTAAGAAGATTATATTGTTGGAAAAATATTTTTTTTAACTACTTTCTTTTGTATTACTTTTACTAGATTTTGATTTGACCAAATAATCGATTTATCCAACTGTTCGTTGAGACACTTTGCTTATACATATTACGGAGGTTATCAAACTAAAATAACCAAAAGTCGTAGTAGCACTGCCTCTTTACTTTTATGGCAACATTTTGCAAAAAAAAACTATGCCCAGTATTAAAAAGGGTACGGTTGAATATTTTTATTATTTTTAGAACGCAAACTACAGCTGTTTTCCAGTGCCAACCAAACCAATTAATTATATTATATTGGACAGTAGGTAAGTACCTACACGGTATATAAAAACTAGTATTTTTATGAGTTATAAGTTTTGAAATTTTGTACATTAGATTCTTTACATAAAAATACTAGACACGTGTTTCGGGTTTCGGATATACTAAAACTAATATTGTATAAATCGTACATTTTGACTAGAAGATAAAGCGAAATGGCATTGGGTCCGCCTTAATTATGTATCATCAACGTGCTTATGAGGTATTATAATTAAGCCCTTGAAAATGATTTCGTTAAACGTATGCTCTTGTAGAAAATCCAACAATTCTACATAAATATACCTATTTATTAGCAAGGTAATGTGTTTTTTCTGACTTTTCTCTTTACGAGCGGAGGAAACACATTCCTTAAGTGCAGGAAAGGCTTCAGTAGTAAATATTTTTCGTCTTGCATAGTATGTCAGACTTTGAAAGTTATGGTCGAAGAAATAGTAGTTTTATGTACGATTATTTTATAGTAGGCACTTAATCTTTTACCTACCTTTACTGTATTGTGAGAATTTGGCTGGTTCTCTTACAGTAGTTTTTCAAAAATAAATCTAATTGATTGTTCGTAAAAAAGGTAAATGTTCCATTAACGTCAAGAAACATCTCCACGTCAAGATACAGGGAACTCATTTATTCTATGAATCAACGACTAAAATACCAAATTTTTCACTTCCTTGACAGATTGTTTTTTGCTAAGTGTACCACACTCACACACATACCTCAACAGACCAGTTTAACCCCAAAGCAACACACTCACAATTAACTATTAAACCCACTCAATAAATATGTTAACATCAGAATTATTACGCAATTATTAATATTTTGTAAAACGTGTCAATTCCATTAGAGAACACTGTCCTTCAAGATACAGAATTTTCCTAGTTTGAAGGGCAGGAGTCTTACTTATTAGTAATAGCTATACCCATCACTTATTGAAACAACACCGATGTTACCTTTTTTTTTTTGTTTCCGAGTTGGATCCTCATGGATGTCCTCTGCCCCGGGGCGGGCGGAGAGGTCTGTCAGACTCTTACTGCCTAAAAACCCCTGTGTTCCCTTCCCATAATTGCACTGGGGATCATGGGAAGAATGTGAAACTTTCACGATCCCCAGCTGGTGTCTGGCCCGCCTCCACGGCCTTCTCAAGTTTGGAACACTACGCGCCGCTACCTCTGGTCATGTATGATAGTGGACGGCAGACGTCCCCGAGTCCGCCGTTCCTGGACACATTTAGGGGGGCCGGCAGAGGGCATTGTCAGCCCTCTGCCAACGCTCGGTGCGCCTACTACGGGCTGGGTGAGCGGAAAAGATCTCCTGCTCCCTTTCCGCAGCCTCCTTCTGCGACACGACTTTGACGACACGGTTGGCGTAGTGGTTAGCGATTGACTGCTGCGCTGCGTGTCGCTGGTTCTATTCCCGTACGGAACAAATATTTGTATGACCTACAAGTAGTTGTTCCGGGTCTGGCTGTTTGTGTGAGTTTAAATGTTTGTAAACGCACCCACAATACAGGAGAAATTCCTAGTGTGGGGCAACGTTTTTAAAATAAAAAGAAAGAAAAGACTGTTTCGTAGAAGGATACCACCGCGTCCCAGGGCTCCTCGCTGCCGACCACCCGATACTTGATCACGGCCGGCAGACACCGATGTTACTTAGGCTATGTTTTTGGTAAATAAATGATTACTTATTTACAAATCTGTGAGGGTCTTCATCTTAATTATCCATCAGCGTAACAACACGTTTCATTGCAAACAACTAAATTCAGCTGGATTCTGTCGCTGAATTGCCGTCATTCGTCGTAAAGGTGCGCTTACACGGGCCACTATAATAGCTAAAATTGCGCCAATCTTGGCAATTCAATGAAGTCACAACTTACTGCGATGTTAAAACTGTAGCAATAGTTGCCAGAGACACTTCCACACTATACTTATTTAGCAAATTACGAAACTCAAATAGTGTTAGGTTAAGTTAGGTTACGCAGGACACCTGGCAAGGTGCAGTGAGGAACAGAAAGTTCTTAAAGATGATCGCTTATATCTCATGTCTGTATTTAATTTCGGTGTGTAAGTAAGCAATGCTTGTGAAGGTCAACTTCTTCAAGATTTATTGCTAATCGAAACTTCGCTTAACAGCTATTTTATCAAGCTGCCTTATATCGTTTCCATAATGGTGGAGTTCCACTATCTCCTTGTTGCTGGCAATCAATAATCGCTAAAAAATTTGCCCGTGTATCCGCAGCTTAACGTCTTATACTCCTCCTTAATTTAACAACACATGTACTACTAAATCCTATTCACGGTACGGCTATTAAAACGTCGTAAAGTCGTCGGCTGATCTGCGACAGTACGACAGCTGTGAAACAACAATAAAGTTTATAGCTGTGCTCTGTTTTGTTTTGTCGATTGAAACGTAGTGTTGATAGCAATCTTGTTTGCGTGGAATGAAATGTGATCCAATTATAATTGAGAGTCGGCAGCAAAAGATAACTACCTATAGGTAATTTTTAACCAATTTCAAAAAAGTGTAAATGATAAATGATTTTTGTTGAGTTCGGCGTTTTCTATCTGACTACTCTGAGAAGAAAGGCCGAAACAAACTCAGAGGTCACAGTCTCTTTTAAAGTCCAGACATAATCTTGGTCAGATCATGTGAAGGCCATGTAGGTTGGTGTCTGAAATGGTCTTTTGAGGAAAGAACTAGACAGATTAAGTGGACCTGACCAGTCAGTGCACGCATTTGTCAGTAATCGTGCAGCTCTACTCAGAACTTAAGGAGCTGTAGATTCTATGTTCGTGTATATACTCGTATAATTGCTCGTATATAGTTTTTACGTATGTCCAGCGATATTTTAGCCAATTTTGAACTGATTAGGATTATTAAATTTTTGAACGAAAGAGTATTTTTCCGAGGTCGTTCCTAAATTTTACTAACTTTGCTTGGGTAGGTTTTGAGTTAGCTTCAATCTTTATTCATTAATTTCAGCCGAAAGACGTCCACTACTGGACATAAGCCTCCCCCAAAAGAAGGAGGTTTGCCATAATTGCCACGCTTGGCAGGCGGGTTGTCGATCGCAGTAAGGTGTTAAAATGCATAGAGAATGCTGCTGCCCATTCTCTAGTAAGTCCCTTAGTCGACTTCGACACCCACGGGAAGAAATAGGATGGTGTTATTCTTTACATCCGGCACCACACGGAGCTTCAATATTACGTATTTAATCCACTTGGTGTATGTTGATGATGTTAAAGTAAGTAAGTAAGTTTATTTATTTGTGTAAACATGGTGTACATACATTGCATGCAAGATATTAAATACAGAAAGAAATGTTCGATCATGTTCAGCCGCGTATCGTGGCGTACAAATTGGTAAGAAGAGATGGCGCACAAACCGCGACTATATTTATCAAAATTACATTATAAAATTACTTATTAAATCATAATTACTTATACGTAAAAAACTTCCTGATTGATTGAGTTTCTTTCCTGTTGCTGTTGTTTACACATAGCAAGTAGTAAATTAAGAATTTGTGCGGGTTAGGTACACACACCAAAAAAGCCGCACAATAGTCCACATGAAGGACTAAGTGCGGAAACCAAACCCTCAAACATAGACCATATTAACTTTTGAATAGGTACAGTGAATTATATTCAAGCTTATTTTTTTTTTCTTTTTGTCTGTACTATCTGCCACAGGCTTGTCTCGAAAACTGCGTAACTTTATTACTCACACATAGGGTTAGGTTTACTGCCTACTTGAAAGTTTCCCGGCAAGTAAAACAGCCCTTAGTCTACCTCAACTTAATAAAGTTCTTTATAATAAAATACCATAACATCACGCCTTGTTTGCCCGACTTCTCCAATTGCACACCATTCAGCACGATTCTCGGCAACTCTCATCCAGCTGCCACCAGCCACCCTGCGAAGATCGTTGCTGCACCTAGTCTGACGGCGTCCTACCTAACGTTTGCCGATTCACGGTCTCCACTCAAGAACACCTCTACCCCAACGGTCATCAGTTCTACGGCTAATATAGCCGGCCCATTGCCACTTCGCTTGCTTATTCTGTGGGCTATGTCGACAACTTTGATTCTCTGCCGGATCACCTCGTTCCGGATTCGATCCCTCAGAGAAAGAGAGACTTCAAGCCCGTTACATAGCTCGCTGAGTGACCTAGAATTTATGGACCAACGTTTCGGCTCCATATTGTAGACCTCCGTCTTTAGGCTCTGTGGAATACGTGAGGAGAAGACTCGCCGAAGCTTCCCAAATGCTGCCCAGCCCAGCTGAATTCTTCTGTTAACCGCCCTATATCTACTGTTCCCACTGCTGGGACATAGGCCTCCTCTCTGTGAGAGGAAGTGGGCTCCAATCCACCACCCGGGCCCAGTGCGGGTTGGTGGAAGTCACATGTTTTCGAATTTTATTTTATTTTATGTTCATAACAAATGTAAATTTATTTTTCTCTCATTGTTGAAACTAGGCTATGAACTTTATGTGGCGTCCTAATTTACATAGGACACAAAAGTTCTGAAATAAATTAATCTAAACCGTGATATAATCAAGGTGATCAGATTTTAGGGATTAGGTTCAATGTGTAGTCGAGTCAATAACTGTTTTGCATTCATCGTCAAACTCAATCAACTTAATATTATAAATGCGTAAGTGAGTTTGTTTGGTAACTTTTCACACTAAAACGGCTGAACGGTATTAGATGGAATTTGGCACATGGCTAGACCATAACCTGGAATGGGTAGAATAAGAAATGAGTGTAGCGGCATCAACATCGCCACACTGACGTCACGCAAAATCCTGCAGCGCGCAAGCAGAGTTTACCGCGCGACTAGCATCTAGATAACATCCCGACATCAATCGTTGGGCAGTTGCCCACCAGTCCCAACACCGCAGGATCCTCCCTTTTCTATAGAGTATGAGTGAACTTTACACCCTGTTCCCTGGGTTCCATGGGATGGTTGTTGGACTCCCTACAACCATCCCATGGCCCTGCCAACGTAAACGTTATACGGGCCGAAACGTGGGGCGGCTGCGGAATAGCACCCTTGGCAATCTTATTTTGACGGTCCGCAGGCGCTTCCTGATCCCTTACAAGGTGTAGCCATGTGTTAATTTTTATCCCAACGTTTCTACAGGATCAAGACTTGTGTGGGTGAAACCGTAGGGCGCAGCTAGTTTTATTATAAAAACTAAACTTCACTCAATTGACCGCTAAAAGTGAAAGTGAATTTCTTCGTTAAAAGTTGACATTTTTTTTTTTAATCAATTACTCTCGAATGATCAATGTTTAACTATTAGAGAATACCACTACATGCGTAGGTACGACGAAACGTACTTATACGATTACGTTTAAACAAATTACTTATCGCTATTTATTAGTGACTTGTGGACAGAATATTAATTCAGTTTTGGTACAGTTGTAATGGCAATCTTGTCATTTGGTTTAGGTTTTTATTTTTATTATTTTAGTAATATTTTATATAGATTCTTTTTTAATTTGAGATTGTGAGAACGTTGTAGGCTTAATAGACTGTAGCTTTGTAATCCATTTTCTATTTTGTTGAGTACTTGTTGACGGGCCTACACTGTCCTCCCATACCTATTAACACTGTAACTTGAAAACATGGTAAAAGCCCATTATTTTTAAAAGAGTAACCGTGGAGTTTCTTGCCGGTTATTCTCTATAGGAAACGACTAATAAAATTGGAACCGTGCACCTAGCTTCTGAGGTTTCATAAGTGCCCATGTAGGTTTATGTGAAATAAAATATTTTTATTTTGTTTTTTTTTTTTGTTTGAAGGTAGCCCGCGAAATTCAAACTTTCTTAAGTGTTTTGAAATATGCAGGTCTGTGTCAGGTTGTATGTTGATTAGACCCGCAAATTGCAAAACCTTATGAAAATTTGAATTTCGCGGGCTACGTTAGCGCATCGCTCTTAAACAATTATGCTTGAAAAAAAATTGACTCGTACGTCTAGTGGTCGAAAGCATTACTACGTATGAGGTCCTGGGTTCGATGGTTTTCCATCAGAAACTTCTCAGTATGCAGCCCGTGCCCGGTTGCTGGCAATAGGCTCGCCCACTATTCCATGTGACTTAAGCATAACCGGCGAAATGGGATCTGCCTACCCCTTCGAGGATTGCAGGCGTGATGTTATGTTGTACTTACGCAATTTTTTTTTTTTAGTATGCTTTCCATCAAATTTTCCGGTGAAAAGTAAGATCTAAAGTTCCGAACACATAGTTAATTGCAGCATGAAAACATGACATGAAATAATAAAATCACTTTCAAATGCTTTCGGCGTTCCTCGGTAAGCACGTTAAGCCGTTGGTCCCGGCTGTCATTCGTAGATGGAAGTCGTCGGGCTGCGTTCAGACGACACGCGCCCGCTCCGCGTACACACGCGCCAGCCCCGCTCGCTTTGAAATTTGTTGTATATATTTTGAGACACATCAATAGATCTCAAATTGTATTTATCTAAGTCGACCCACACACGCGACGCGCCCGCCTAGCGCCCGCCTCGCGCCTGCTTCTCGCCCGCTCCGCGTCCGCCTCATGCCCACCCCGCGATCACCCCGCACACGCCTTGTGCCCGTGCTTCGACTAGTGCCGTATTGACTGTGATCAAGGGCGTTTTTTGATTAAATAATAAGTAGTATAAGCGGGTGCGAGGCGGGCGCGTGGCGTGCGCGGAGCGGGCACGGAGCGGGCGTGGAGTGAACGTGGGTGCAAGGCGGGCCCAATGCGTGACCGTGTGTGCGTGGCCGGCGCGGGTTATCTGAACACGGCCTTATGGATAGTCAGAAACCCAAGTCTAACAACCAATCTTACCAAGGAGTATTGTGTTACCCAGTACCTGGGTTGTGGAGATCAAATAGGCAGTCGCTCCATGTAAAATACTGATAGTCAGCTGCATACGGTTATACTGTAAAATGACCCCAACATAGTTGGGAAAAGTCTAAGCAGATTATATTCATGTTATTTTCGAACATCAGCTGATATGTCTGTTATTAAATTCCAAACTGGAAGCTAATCTTTCGTTAAAGCTAGTCTTAAGCTGAGTTTTCTATTCGAAACTTTTCCTTCTTATGATATTATGAAAGCTTCTATAAGTTAAAAGTTGTTGAAAGTTTGCGAACTGATGAAAGACATCCTGTCCAAATTTCAATAATTCATACAAAATTGTGAATTTTGTTTTCCCGAAATTTCCAATGTTTCTGGACAAACTTTCCAATTCTTCTTTCCCTAAAAACCTTATTTGGACTATTACAAACATTGATGCGCTTCAACGGACTGTATTTCATTTTGATTTAAATATAAACACAAATAAATAAAAAATATATAAATCATAACTTTAAATAAAATATAATTTTTAAATTAAAACCCAGATTCTAAGATCAATAATATGAATAATAACTAAAATTAATTAGGAACTTATTCCGTAGAATAGCGGATCTATTCTACGGAATAAGTTCCTATTTTATTTTCCTATTGCTGTCAAATAATAACAAACTGGCCAGCAACAAAATTTGACAATCATTTGCTATAAAAAAATAAAATTGTTTGATTTAATAAATAAAACAGTTGATTGCTCAAGCCAAAAACAGGCTAGTATTATCTCAAGACCTAGCACGATCTCCTTCGTAACATTCAAATAGCCAACAAAACTACAATGGTCTATGAAATATGATCATTTTCATGTTTTCCTAACGAAGAAAACACAAAAGGAACCAAACTTTCTTGGCACGACTTCAATATCAACAACGTTACCAGCTCAAAACTTATTAGGTACAAAGTTTTTTTCAATACAAAAGGAAGATTTTCCTTTAGGTACAAGTAAAATATATTTTCGTCCATATAGGTACCCTGTTAATTTTGTTATGATTTTTATGGCACATAAAAACGGTCGAGGTATAATTATGTTGTGTTCGTCATCTTTATTCTAAAATTCTGTCTCTTAGAATACAGGCTATCCTAGTCTAAGAGACAGGGTTATAAATACATTTTGTACATATCAAACTCAAATTCAATGCATTTATTTCAATTAAACCAATTACAGGCACTTTTGAATTGTCAAAGAGTCGGTCAGTTAGTCAGAATGTTGAAGTTATTTGCCCATCCCAAAACGTATATCTCTATGGAGAAGAACAGGCAAGAAACTACAAGGACACTCTTTTAAATCAAGATATTACAAAATCCTGGGTTATTCTTGCCACTTCTTTAAAGGAGAAAAACGTAAAAAAAAAAATCAAAATATAAGATTACGAATAAGCCCTGGCAGTTAAGAGATGACCAGTCTCAACTGACGGCGAAGCAAACCGAAACTCAGGCGACTAAGGGACTTACTAGAGAATGGGCACCAGCGTTCTCTATGCATTTTAGCACCATACTGCGATCGCCAACCCGCCTGCCAAGCGTGGCGATTATGGCAAACGCGTGGCCCTATGGTCCCGTCTATCTCCAGCAGAGGACGTCTTTCGGCTAAAATGATAACTCGAGCAAAAGCCAATGCCCAAAACTGGTGCCTTATTTATTTTCGGCAGCCATTAACTAAACTTATAAATAAATACATTTAGTATAAAAAATAAAAATATATAATTTGGGACAAGAAATAAAAAAAGTAAAAAAGCAACATTTAAAACAAACAAAATTGACATATTTGTTCGATTATAAAATAAACAAAAAAACAATTAAGGTAATTTATTATAAATTAATAAATAAAATTTTACAACAACACGTCATAAAACTCAATCAAATAACCCCCCGCCCCTAACTATTTCCGACACAAAAAAAAAAAAATGAAAAAAAAAAAAAAAAATAGTGCCGGAAACACGAGCCTGCGCGGGAGTTTTAAGCTCCGGTTAAAAACTGGTGAAGTTTTTAATCGGAGCTTGTGCCCTATCTCCCTAATGAGTCTCCTGGCCTCAGTGCCCCAACTACCCATGTTCTCAACGGCAATGGGCACAAAATGACTGCGCTCCACCAACAATGCTTATTTCCCCCTTTTCCTCTCTGCGGCGTCTTCCGCTGCTGCTGACGGTGAGAGGACGGTGCGACCAAGGTGGCTGGCGGCAACAGTGCTGACGCAAGTTGTGTCCCTTATCAAACATTTGCCGTTCCTCCAAGGCACCAGGGTCAGCCCGTCCGGCCTCTTGTCGTCAGTCCTGCACAGACCCGGAGTCTCCAGCACGCAGGGTACATCTGCCGACACAAATCCCCTCCGCACAATATCATTCAGCGCATGGTGACGCGGGAACCTCCCAGAGCAACGTATTAATGTAAGTACTAATATAAAAAACTAAAGTTTGTTTGGTGGTAAAGCTTAACAATCAGTCCGAGCCGAGTTAAATCTATTTACACAGAGTGATTTTTGAGATGGGACTTCAGAGAATAGTCCGAAACTATGGGTAGTAGTAGATCAAAGTAGTCAAAAGACTCGTAACCTTTATTTTGGAGGAAAATAAAACTGGATTTTTGTTTTTGTAAAAGCTTTTGCCTGAGGCAGGAATCGAAACGGAACCCTTTTATAAAGCTGTGACCGATATAAATACATTTAAAAAAAAACTACGAGAATTATTGTTAAGTAAATGTTATTACTCTAAAGGAGAATTTCTAAATGACAATACATTGAATCACACTATAGTGTAAAATGACTAACTTGTAATTTGTCACAAGTATTATAATCTACTAATTTAATCTTAATGTATTGCATGATAATTCGATGTATTGTATTTGATATTGTATTTGATCTATGTACCGAACTTATGATATTAATTTTATATGCCTCAATGGTGGGACATAGTAGACTAACCTGTAACTAACACAACATCTTAAGAACTTATGATCCACAATAAATTATTTGAATTTGAATAAAAATATAGCGATAGTGTTGCCAGTAAGGATCAAAATCTAGGTCGGGGTTCCTTTTGACCACTTTGCTTTACTACCCATAGTTTCGGATTTAGCCCTGATGTGCCATCGCAAAAATCACTCTGTATGAACTAAAATAACTCAATTCCGAGTACCGACTAACTTTTATGATTTACTGTGACACATTATTTTATTAGTAATGTAATAATGTACCTTAAGAGCGCTTACACCTTACGGCATTTCATAAAAACTTTCAAGCCCTTGTTTTTCGAAATGACTGAATCGATTTTAATGAAACTTCATACGCATAAGCAGGATACAAAGGTCTAAAAACTTAGTAAAGAACATTTTCGAAATGTTTTATTTAAAAACAGATAACTGGAAATTTCTGTTTCTAAGGAAAATTTTAAATCTGTCTAGTTTAGCTGGTACACTATTTTTCGAAAATGTTCTTTACTAACTTTTTAGACCTTTGTATCCTGCTTATGCGTATGAAGTTTTATAAAAAAAAAAAGACAGGTACCTATAAAGTAAAGTAAAATTATGATTTAGAACCGGTTAATTACAGTCGGGGAAAAATTTAATTCTAACTGTAATGTAGACCTGCCTGAACTAGGTTTGAAGACATAATATTTTCAATGACTTAAAGAGTAACTTTTTGGGTATATTATTTTTAAAACTAGATTATGTAAGTTATTAAAATCGGTTCAGTCATTTCGAAAAACAAGGGCTTGAAAGTTAATATGAGATGCTGTAAGGTGTAAACGCTCTTAATTAAGTTTAATTAATGGCCGCTAAAAAAAACCAAGCACCTTAATATTGCTTGCTCTATACATTTTGGTCATTGACTTTTCAATATTTTGATACGTCACCGCATCAGTAGAACACCCGTGCGAAGCATGGACGAGTAGCTAGTATTCAAATAAAAAGATCAATAGATTAACATAACATCACGCTTGTAATCCCCGAAGGGTTAGGCAGAGGTGTTCCTTTAGTATACAGGCATTTCGCCAGTTATGTTCAAGTCCAATGTAATAACTGTATTAAAGTAAATATTTATGTATACTCGTACCTACGATAAGTATTTATCAAATTTAGAAAAAAAAAATCATGCTACTCAATATAATTATAATTTATATGTCCATTCTCAATTTTTAGATTATTTATTAATTGTATAGGACTATTTTAGTACTTTTCGCCTGAAATACAGGATTACCTAGTTCAGGCACGTAAGTCTTAGGAATATAATTTACATTTAAGCAAAACTGAACAAAATTTGTATGCCTTGTAGTTTTTTGAATAAATATTATTTATTTATTTACAAACGAATTTCTCAGTAGTAGCCCGGAGTCTGGTCCGGGCTACTACTGAGAAATTCGTTCCTTCCTCGTGGTCTAACTTAGTAGTCAAACTGATTTTTACTGATGGAAAAACCCAATAACACTTTTGCCCGGCCTGGGAACTGAACCCAGGACCTCATGCTCAGCAATAGCACTTGCGACCACTAGACCAACGAGGCAGTCGAGTCATCCATACATTAACAGGAGTCAGTTAAGGGGGATGCGCTAAAGTAGCCCACGAAATTCAAATTTTCTTACATTTTCTGCAATTTGCAGGTCAGTAACAGGTTGTATGTTGATCTAAATATGATTCGCGGCCATAACAAATATGGTTTTAGAGAATTATAATCATTAGAATCAGCGATACAACTCTCTAAATTCGTAGAATCCTAATGAATGACTATTTCATGCAATAGGCTCGTGTATAGCCCACGACCAGTGTTCCACCCTACCTTAGCGCATGGGGTTAATATTTATGAATATTTTTATTCCAGTTTTTCCCTTTTCTTTAGTACAAAATTCTAGGCAACATTCTTGACATCTGTCCACTCTCAGATTTCGTACCCCACGTTCCATCTCACCTTTATAGGATCTTATGAATTTTCACAAGTCACTAAGTCAGAAAGTTGAAGTTGCCCTTTCCAAAGCTTCCAAATTCGAGAAGCCATTTCCAAGTTGAGAAAGACTTGGAAATGGCCATAAGCCTCCTCTCGTTGAGCTGCACGATTACTGACAAATGCTTGCACGGACAGGTCCACTCAAATTTGTGTGGTTCTTTCCTCAAAAGGCCATTTCAGACACAGACCTAGATGGTCCTCACATCTGACCAAGATGTCTGGACTTTAAAAGAGACTGACCCCTGAGTTTGTTTCGCTATTTCTTCTCAGGGGTAGTCAGATAGGAAATGTCGGCTACATCTAGATAATTTTTTTTATTTTTTATATGACGTGCCAAAGTGATTCTAATATCCTATTTACAGAATAAACGATTTCATTTCATTTATCAAGCGTTGCCATATCGACCGGTATGTCAGATTCGCTGTATCACTATTATTATTTAGGACAAAAAAACGAATAAATACAATAAAACAGGCTCCTAAACTATAAAAAAAACTATTAACACGAATGAAAGTTCCATAAAAGATAATCTGAAGGGACGCGCCTTTACCCTATTTTATTGCTCTAAAATGTTTTATTACTTACCTACATACAATATACTTTCTGAACCCCGGTGACATTTAGGTATAATCAAAAAGCCTTATTTATTCAAGTTTTACAAGAAATGTTTCCTTATTCTTGGGAGGTTGAGACCATTAAGGCTTCTACATACCAGCGCGACTTGTCGCGCAACGCGACACGGCACAAAGGTCCCGCGTGTCGCGGGACGAGCGGTGCCTTTGTGTCGTGTCGCGTCGCGCGACAAGTCGCCCCGATATGTAGAAGCCTTTAAGGGGACGATAACGGACTTTTAATGATTTTATACTGAAGATCACGTCTAAACGAGTAGGGTTAATGATTTGAAAAAAATATATGATAAATTAGAGCATTTTCTCAATAATAATAACATAATATGTGAAGATTTTAGATTATATTTATATTACATAGTGAAATTAATTTGTAAAGTTATGTCTAACGCGGATAAAAAACGGAGAATGGCGAAAAACTACTAAGCGTATTTTTCTGAAACCTTCACCAATTTAAAGATAATTTAATTATTGATCTTTTAGTATACGAGTTTTATTAAAATACCTTTTGTTGTGTGTATAATAAATTAATAATGCGTTAAAATGGTGAAAGCGCTCCTTGATGGGTGAGTCCTATTACTGGCTGAACGTACGACGCGTTGCGCGAGCTCAGTACAGAACACGCAAGCTAACCGCTCTAGGTCACTGGCATATACTGCGTCTTAATAGGTATATTTCGATACAATGTAAAAATTGTTGATAAAATAAATATAACGGCGCAGGATGGCCTTTACGAAAAGTGATCATCGTATTAGTGGTTCAGCAGCTTCAATATCATCAGGATAGTGCTGGAATATAGCAGTTCGTCGTGGACGTGGTACGACAGCGGCTCCCTTCAAATCTTCTTCTGTCATCAGAAGACAGCCGCCACGCAACCATCGATGCGACCCTCTGCTAGAGTGACTGTCAGCAGCCAGTGTCACTCTTATCCGACCTTTTCGGTGATTCCAGTAACTTCGTAACAAAAATAGACGGCGCCACTTGCTGCGACTTCAGATAAATAAAAGGTTGCGGAAGGTGAAATTTCTTAAATGTCGTGTCGAGAAAGATTAGTAACGTCTAAGTTCTTGTTAATTTTTTTAACCAATTACAGCTTTTTGCAAGATTATACAACATTATTTTTAGTATATGCGAATCCCGAAACACGTGTCTAGTATTTTTATGTAAAGAATCTATGTTCAAAATTTCAAAACTGTATCATGAAAAATCACAAAGTTATAAGGTTGTTATTTATGTGGGTGCGCCAAAGTTCACCTAAATTTTCAACTCCGATAATTGGAAATCCGAAAATGTTCTTCCTAACATTTTTTATCCTAACAATCACAATTCCTAACTACTCTGTCTCTAATGTTCATAATTCCGAAGCATTTAACTTCATAATGTCAGTAGCAATAAACATCTAATAGACTTTTATTTGTTTTCCTATATTTTCTCAACATAACCATCTTTTACAATATTATTCAAAGTCATATTTTAATTTTATTTATAGCGGTGTGTACCTGCAAAGATATCCATAGGTTAGGTTAGGTTAGAACTGTGACCAACTACGCGCGAGCCGAGCGAGCGAAGCGAGCGGTGCCGCGGCAGCGGCCGGCGAGCGCTACCTCGAAATTGGTCGCGAAATTTTTATAAGTATTTTTTATAGTGCCCCCAAGACGACATTCTGACCTGAATTTCATTCATTTAAGACAAAAATCTGTGAAACGACCTTAAATCATTCTAAACAGTTGGTTTTTTAGACATAATTATCTCATGTATAGTTATAGTTTTAGGGATAAAAGCGTTAAGGCTTCTACATACCGGGGCGACTTGTCGCGCGACGCGACGCGACACAAAGGCACCGCTCGTCCCGCGACACGCGGGGCCTTTGTGCCGTGTCGCGTCGCGCGACAAGTCGCGCTGGTATGTAAAAGCCTTTATGATAAAAAACAGTAGGAGTTTAAATATATTTACATTAATGATATTATTAATTACAATTTTCGGAAACATGAGTGTTATGAACATCGCCGGTAGCACTACAAATAGTATGAATGAAAACTTTAGGATGAAAAATTTTAGGAAGAGTGATCATTCGGATTACAAGTCGTTAGGAAGAACAATTTCGGGTAAAGAACTTTAGTTGAGCCAATATGGACCCTATTTATGTTACCGGGTTGTCCGTACAAAAACATGCTACCGTGCCCCCCGCGCCTCCAGGGTCGTCTTGCGCTCATTGATAATAATTTGGCAGTAGATACCTAACCGTACGGCGATTGTATTGTAAGTAATTAAACGGTGATAACATTTTCCATCACACTAAAATATTTTTGGGACAAAATCTAACATGGTGTAAAAATTATTGAAATCGATTCAGTTCCTTATTCTGAACAACTATATTCAGGTTTCGCATATACTAAAAATAATGTTGTATATGGCGTCATCTCGATAGTCACCCCCTTGCCTACCGAGATAGCGACTTATACAGAAGTATGCATGAAAAAAACATGTTGATATGGGCAAGAGAATGCTGAACCTTTTCGACTACCTAAGTCATTACACAATTCAGAGTACATACAGTTAGCATTGCTCTAGCAAAGGTCTCAAAAATGGAAATGGGTTCACGCTGATGCACACCTCTGCCGTGAAACCACAGCATCGAAACCGCAGTAGTTCAATTCAACTGGCTTGCGCGTCAAGTTCCGCTACTCGAATCGGATGCGAGTAGCGGAACTTGACGCGAACCAGTTGAATTGAACTACTGCGGTTTCGCTGCAATGGTTTCGTGGCGGAGGTGTGCTTCTGGCATCATTGATACGTCGAAGAAGAAGTAAAAATAGTTTTTGTTCAAGATAAAACAGTTTTGTCTGCAAAAACAAAACAATTTTTTGGAAAATATCGTCGCAACAATTGTTTTCATAGAGATTTTTGTTTTGTTTTCAGTCTACACAAAAGTTTATTGAAATAACTGGAAACCTCTTAAGGCGTCATTGTACTATTATGAACAAACGTTACTAAGGGACCGACCTTCAAACCGCGAAAAAATAAAATCAGCTGTTCCAGACATTTATTTTCGCATAACTCGTCAAAGTGAGGGAATCAGGTGATTTTTTTAGGGTTTCAGCGTTAATACTTTACTTGAAGTTGTTTATAGTCCTTCGGACCAAAAATCCCACCGGAGTAACCAACATAGCTTGCCGAGTAAGGAAACTGAAGTGGCAGTGGCCTAGCCTTGTTTGTCGAAGTACCACGTGAGTTCACATTCGGATTGTGTACGATCACTTGAGTGAGGTTTGAAGGAAGTGAACTTTACAAAATGGCACTTTTTTGTGTTCACTTCAAACACAATGTCAATTTTTTCAGACATAATAGTTCTAGATAAGTTCACAGAGAGCAATGCACTGATTAAAGTCTCTTTTGACTTTTTACAGTATTTTAAACTTCGAAGATTTGAGAAGTCAATGGTCCGTATATCAATTATATTTCATGTTCACTGGTCTTAATCAAATGTACCAAAATGTCCTTTACACTGAAAGATCAAATAATCTGTTTAATAAAAAATATGTGTAGAAAAAGGAATCGTGAAAAAAGGTTCATCATCATCATTTCAGCCGGAAGATGTCCACTGCTGGACATAGGCCTCCCCAATCGCCACGCTTGGCAGGCGGGTTGGCAATCACATTATGGTGTTAAAATGCGAAGAAAACGCTGCTGCCCACTTAACAAGTTATACATTAAAAAAAAAACTGCCACATACGATAAATCGCGTTCTTCCAATTAGTAAACCGCAATTTACCAGAAACCAGCCATTACGAGCCTTTTTTTCCAAGTGCTGTCTCCTGAATAATTAACTTTACGAAGAATATTTGGACTTACAATCTGCCTTTGGTGTTGACACCTCCCTCTACCTTTTTTCTTTCTTTCAACTTCAGGCAATAGTAGGTAACTTTAGGCAAATGAACGTTGGAGCTATATCATTACATATTAGGTTATTTGACGGTTTTTTTTAATTTAGATTTTTCGAAACCAACAAAAAAATTAAGCAACAGTACAAAAAAATTGTTTTAATATTTCAAAAAATGCCGAAGTTGTATGCGTTTTAAAGTCTATTGTAGACAGAGATAGCACTACTGCGATCTGACGTCACAACACAGGAACGCCATAGTAACTTCGCGCCATTCAGTACAAATATCGTTTTGCGTAACATGACAAGGATAGTAGAATAATTACAAAAGCGTTTAATTTCTCCAGTTTTCCACAGATTTTATTTATATTTTCAGAAATCGTCTTTTTTAGTAACACCTATAATAAAAAATAATTCATATAAATACCTATTTGATAGCAGTCAAATACCCTATTCCGAAGAAGGCAATAATAGATACTGAGCTACCGATTCCCTTAATCTTAATCGTTTTTTACAACCTGCGCTGTGTTCCGATTTTACGATTTATGGTAACGAGAAACCCCGATATTTTGTAATAAAAGCTGTATTTATTATTATTAATATCTTTCCCTGATGTGTAATAAAAGGGGATTGGGTAGAGCTTTGTTGGTATTAGGAAAAATAGAAGCAATTCCATTGATGATGACGCCATACATCGCCTGCTGTTTTTAACGAGAACACATTTCCTGAATCAAGCTATTTCGGGGGCTACTATAATAATACCCTTTGTAGTAGTTCATAAACAAATAGAATGACGTCTAAACACGTAAGGCAAGATGTTATCAAAAATCCTAGACTAATATTCAGCCCTAATTGTAGACAATTTCCTGTAGCCGTAAAAGAAAAACATACAGAATTAAATTTACGATTTCTTCAAGAATAAGTAAAGGTTGTACAATAATATTATGTATATTGTAAGGTGAAATAAAACGTGTCCAATTAGGGCCAATGCCTGCCAGGGTTGCGAGTTTGTCTGAAAGGGATATCGTGGCCCTGGCACACAGGCAAATAAAGAAACACGAGTGGGTTTTAGTCAGTAAAAGTCTGACACGCCCACCCGCTCCGCCCAGAGTGGGAGAAGTTATTTAATTTTAATAAATTCCCACCCAAATAAAAAAAATAAGGTGAAATAAAAGGTGAAATTAATGATTTACCGAAACGAAAAAAAAATGAGGCTACCAATACGTGGCCAGTTCCAGTGGTTCCGTGTGGTGCCGGACGTAATGAATAACACCATCCTATTTCTTCCCATACATGTCGTAAAATGCGATTAAGGGACTTACTAGAGAATGGGCAGCGTTCTCTATGAATTTTAACACTATACTGTGATCGCTTACCCGTCTGCCAAGCGTGGCGATTATGGCTACCCCCCCCTATCCTTTTGGGGGAGGCCTATGTCCAGCAGTTGACGTATTTCAGCTGGAATGATGGATGACGTAGTCAGTTCTAACTTTTTATCCGTCTGACCTTACCAAAATCCGTACAGTGTGTACGCAACCTCGATATCTACAACATACATACGAACGGCCGCTGAAGCAATTACCTACGATACCTAGTCATCTGCCTAGCGTTTTCCCAACCATTTTTGGGGTCCAAAGAGCCTTTTGTGTTCCTATTTGAAATAAATACTTTGACTTTGACTAAAGTCAAATTAAAAGTCAAATTATTTCAAATAGGCACATAAAAGGCACTTCTGAACGTCGAAATTTAACAAAATAAAATAATTAGTTCTAGTTACCCCTTCCAAAAGTTAGTTTCGAATGCAGAAGAATGGGCAAGAAACCGGTGGAGTTTCTTGCCCACTGTTATTGTTATACTCTTTTAAAATGTTTCAAAATATTTTGTATAGGTATATTAATAATTATATAATTATATGTGAAGACGATGGTCGGCTTCCAGTCTAACCGGTTACAGCTGCAGAATACCATTTTATTTTTTTTACACGAGTGATTGCCTATCTGACCTCTACAACCCAGTTACTGGGTAATACGATAGCCATTAGTAAGACTGGTTGGCAGACTTTCGGGTTTCTAACGACCTGTGACGATTGTCAAAGATCCACGAATGACAGTCGGGGCCAACGGCTTACCGCGGTCTCCGAGGCACGGAGGGGTTTCGGTATGTAAAGAAGAAGTTTATACGCACAATATTGAGAGATTTACCAAGTTATTTTAACACTATAGACTTTTTACATATTTTCCTGTTATCTATGAACTAACAAAATAAAATAATTAGTTCTAGTTACCCCTTCCAAAAGTTAGTTTCGAATGCAGAAGAATGGGCAAGAAACCGGTGAAATTTCTTGCCCACTGTTATTGTTATACTCTTTTAAAATGTTTTAAAATATTATTTTTTCTGTACTTTTTCAAAGTTTTAGGATCAGTAGTTTCGGATAAATTATCAGCTATTTTCTTAAATAACTTTAAAATTAATAATTAAAAATATATAAAATAAATATATTTGAGACCCTCACAACAAGCCCTTTCGGTTGATATGTCACACGGTAGTTTGCAAAACTTTTTATTTTTAATTTTCTAATTTGCCTCCCAAAAGTGACTCATATTAAAATAATAATCTATTTACCTTAGACGTCCGTATTTGGATCACAGAAATTAATATGTGTACCAAATTTCAACTTAATCAGTCCAGTAGATTCGGAGTAAATCGGCTGTGACAGACGGACAGCCACACGAATGATCCTATCCTCTCTTTCGCCGAGCGGCCTTAATAAGGCCGATGAGGCCGATTTCAATTATGCGGGATTCGCCAATCGGTCTGATTCAGTCCGACTGATTCAGTTCGTTCGTGGCGCACACCCATTTTCGCGCCAAATAGGCTGGTTCAGAAGAGGTTACCCTCTCATCTGTCAATTGACCTACATTAGGCCGATGTCAATTATGCCGGATTCGCCATCCGATCTGGTTCAGACCGACTGATTCAGTTCGTAAATCCCCATTTCGCGCCAAAAAGCCGACACGAGAGAGGCTATAAAGGTTCAGTTTTATCCCTTTGGTACGGAACCCTAAAAACAAAAAACATTTGGGGACCCCCCCAATTCTAAATTGCTTACCTATTACAAGTAAATCGTTGAAACCAATCAGTCTTTTCGTTTTCTGTAGGCACTCATTCTGTCAGACCCAATTACCACACATGGACTCGTCATGGAAGAGAGTTTTGGCCGCTTATGCGGACAAGTTCCACTGGACAGCACTATCTAGTGCAAAGTGAAGTGCTACTAACATAGTCATAAGCCTTTTTATCAACACAAGTTTTTGTATACAATATGTAACAAAAACCCTGTTGTTCCTTCTACCTACGTTTTAAGAATCGGTGTACATACGTAATAAAGAAAGTTCCATAAAAAAACTGTAAAAAAAAAAATTTATGTTTAACAAATTTCTTACCTTTTTAATTCTTTGATTTTCCCTTCTCAACTAGCCAATGCTTAATTTTTTTAAATTATAATTCCATCAATGTTGTGCTTGTAGGTAAATGTATAAGGTACGACCCTAAAAGGACGAACAGGGTTTTTGTTACATACTGTATATGTTCAGGCATAACTTATTTGTTTATGAACTAATTTTTTCTCCTAAATTTATAAACCTGTCATTTATAAAAAACTGTTCAACAAAAAGAAATTAAAATAAATATTTAATTATTCATATTTGTATTGTTTAACAGATTTTTTACCTTTTTAATTCTTTGGTTTTGACTTCTCGACTAGCCAATTCTTAATTTTTTTAAATTATAATTCCACCAATGTTGTGCTTGTAGGTTAATGTATACGTCCCTAAAATGAACAACAGGGTTTTGTTACATACTGTATATAATACAATAATGATGTATGTTTAGGTTAAGGTATTTTTCTATGGGCCTGTGTCGCCTGAAATAAATGGTATTATTATTATTTATTATAGACTATTCGCCTGTGTATGGCAGTCTTTAGAGCTGAATATAATCTTCACATCTAGAAAAATATTTAGACGGGAAGGTAGACCATTTCCGGTAACCGTTGGAACAGCGAATGAACATTAGGTTTTGAGGGTAATGCCAGAGCAAGCAAATGTTCCAAATGTATGTTTGTTAACAGTGTTTGTTACTGGAAGCCAGCCAGGAGCCGTATTAGGGGAAAACGACAAAGCCTTGTACATGCGATAAAAATCTAATAACATTTCCTGGGTTAAAAGATTCGAAAGAGGTGTAAAAGTTTTTACATACGTAAGCTCACGCCTTTTTCCCTCTTTTTCCTCTTTGTTTTCCCGCTTATCATCATATCATGGATTATACTGGCCTATTTTTCGTGCCTCGGAAAGCACGTTAAAGCGCTATCCACACATTTCCGGGTCAGGGCTATCCGTGTTCCGAGTTGTTCATTTCAGTGTTCCCGTCAGGGACGTGCCATCCATCACCCGTGTTCAGACATATCAGGGAAATCGCTATCAGTGTAATCTGTTCTTTAGCTGATACGCACACAACACGATGTCCTTATTTAACAATTAAGAATTAGCAATTATTGCAATAGCGCTAGATGAAGAAGAAGCAGATCACCAGGAAGACTATCAGCAGGCAAAAAGTATTTGGGTATGTGAGCTCTAGATAAAAATCGGATAGCACTGTCAGAGCGTCCGTGCGTCCGAGCGTGCTCCGGGACACTGAAGATCCGGATGCGTCTGACACGGAGCTATGTGAACAAGTTCATACAAGTTGTACGTAACCGATTTTTTCCCCGTGCCTGATGGAACACGGCAGGGCCCCGGAAATGTGTGGATAGCGCTTAAGACGTTGGTCCCGGCTGTGATTCGTGGATCTTTGAGAGTCGTTACGGGTCATCAAGAAGCCCGAAAGTCTGACAACCAGTTTTACCAAGGGTTATCGTATTACCCAGTTACTGGGTTGTGGAGGTCAGATAGGCAGTCACTCCATGTAAAATACTGGTTTTGAGCTGCATCTGGTTAAACTGGAATCCGACCCCAAGATAGTTGGGAAAGGGCTTTTAGGCATGATGGGTGATCTTTACATACCGAGACGAAAAGTCTCATGGACCATCCCCGGCAAGCATAGTTTAGAGGTATGAAGAACAGGGTGTAAAGTTCACTCATCCTCTATAGAAAAGGGAGGATCCTCCGATCAGACGGGTGCTGTGTCTGGTGGGCAACTGCCCGACGGTTGATGTCGGGATGTTGTATATATGCTTGTTGCGCGGTAAACTCTACTTGTGCGATGCAGGATTTTTGCGTGACGTCATTGTGACGTGTAGTTCGCATGTGGCGATGTTGATACCGCTACATCACTCCCTTCCGGAGACCGGAGGTCGATAGTGGGCTGAGTCGTGTATCTTGCGATGCTTGCCAGTGCCAGTAGAGGGTTCTAGTGAGAACCGGGTGCTGCATAGTTCTCGGTGAGTCGGGGTGGCGCTGCATTATGCTCCAGTGAGTCGGATGTGGTACAGCACCGGGTTGAGGCTGACTGCTGGCGTCGACCAGGAGAGGTATAATGTTCTCTACTTGTGGACTGGCCGAAAGTGCAGTGTGCTGTGCCAAGGTTGCTGATGAGGCTGTGGGTGATAACCAGGAATGCGCGTCCGCTGCATGCTGGTGGTCAGGATACCCGTTGAAGCCGTGGGTGCCGGCTGGCTGTGTGACTCGCCGCTCGTAAGCTTGAGGAAGTGATGATGATGATGACGTCACGCTGAAGTAGTTGCACGAAGGCTGCGCTGACATTCATACTCGGGGTCACCAGTTTGGTGGCATGAGGAACAGGGTGTAAAGTTCACTCATTCACCATAGAAAAGGAAGGATCCTCCGACCAGACGGGTGTTGTGTCTGGTGGGCAACTGCCCGTCTGGTCGGAGGATCCTCCCTTTTCTATGGTGGATGAGTGAACTTTACACCCTGTTCCTCATACCACCAAAATAGCTTAACCTGATGGATCGACCCATGCGGATTTTAATACTTAGCCACGATCAGCTCCTTGAGAAATTATTCACTATTGGCTCTGTAAAATACTTCTTTCATAGCTTCACGTCACCAAGCAAAGCCATAAAATAAAGAACACTACGAACAAAACAACACAATAGCACCATAAATAAACTTAATACCAGACATATATTACCCGTAACAAAACTACAGCCTAACACGAAAGTCCTAATGTAATCTAGACCGATATCCAGCCTCGATAGTAGACCGTTTCCCTTTCACATACAAACCGACACTAAAGTTATTTTTAGACTTATGGGTCGGGTAATCGCCGTTGACCTTGGCCATATAAATGCACGACGCGCTCACGCCGCGCTGCTGTTCGTTTTCAAAGAGAATATTTTATTTTTAGTAAAAAAAAACAATGAATATTTTTCAAAAAAATCACAGATTTAATTATGTATGATAAATAGTCTGTTCATGCAAAAAAAAAAAAAATATCTTAAGTAGTTTAAAAGTAATATCGATTTTTTTGCTTTGGGTAGACATTACTTCCTGAATTTATTTCGTAAAGTATTTTACTACAATATTTACTTAAATATTCACTTATAGAAATGATTTGTATAATACGTTCTAGTTTAACATATTTTTTTTTAAACTTACTTGTATCATTTGAAGGCGTAATTCACTAAAATCATATATTTGCGCCTTAAGAGAAATGCGGGCTATAGATAATGTAGAGGAATCTATAGTACAGTCCGCAATGACGGTGTGTTATCTGCAACAGTTTTTTAGGGTTCCAAACGGTAAAAACAACGAACGCCAAAGTTAACCGAGTTCCTTATCGCGCGTTAGCCCAGGTACGCACGGGCGATTTTTCCGGCGGCAATTTTTTTTCGCACACTGAATGTTTAACGCTCTGCTGAGTGTCAAGAGTTGAAAACCCAACAGTGTGTTTTTTCAACGCGCTGCGTTGCACTCTGTTGGATTCTAAACGCTCGGCTTAACTCTGACCCCCTTGTTACAAAACAAGGTTTATCTTCAGACCCGGGTTTAAAACATGGAGCCATTATTTAATTTCGAACTTTATTCAGACTATGGTAAAGTTTCTAAACACAAAACTGACAACTTAGTACCGAACTAAGCTTTCAGTTTTGTATAAAGAACGGTATTTCAATCACTGTTACGTTCTTATTACAAAAACTGGCTGCATGGTTTAAGCCATGTCAAAATATAAATCTTGTTTTGTAATAAGGCGGTAAGAGTTTAAAAACCAGTGCGCGATAAAATCGTGACGAGATATTTTTACACGTCCGTGCGAACGCGGGCTTATACGCTGCACACTTGACGAAGGAGAGCTAGATAAGATCTTTCCTTAAATTTGTATGTATTTTCTAGCAAATAAACATTTTTGATTTGATTTGATTAGACCGAAAAAAGTGTAACATTTTGTTACATAACAAAAGTGTCGTGACGGTCAAAATGTTACACTTTTTTCGGTACAAAAGCGAAAGAAACTTCGTTTCAACTGGGTGTCCCACGATACACTCACGCTTTTTCACATTGGGGTAGGCAGAAACGACAGCACGCTACCAGCTACGATCCGCCGCTTGTGAGTACGAGTCCGTGTATCACTAGTCAGTTTCCCTCAATCGTCAGTTTATTTTATTCGCCAGTTTCGTTGATTAGTCAGTTTCACTGATTGGTCAGTTTTACCGATTAGACAGTTGCGTTAACTCGAAATTTTCCAGTGTTTGCCAGTTTTCGTCGATTCGTCAGTTTGGTACACTTAAGGGAAAAAGTTTTTACATGTTGCATAAACACAGAATCAGCAGGTTCATAAAATCTGCTGTAAGGAATACCAGCCTTATTAAAATCAAACTTCAGTTTTTATAAAAAATTTAACATAACTTTTATTAAACCAATATTGAATAAAGGTAAGGTCACTATATAATTATGACCTTTTAGGGCGATGTTTTTTATTTTAAACGCGTGCCCGCGTAACTGCTGCCCAGGTCCACACCCCGCGTCCTTACAATAAATACTTGTATGAAAAGGACATTTGCGGGGCGATCCCGCACGCGTGATTAAATCCGCACGATATTAAAACCACCCTTAGCCCTTCATGTGGACCATTGTGCGTGCATTCGTGGATCTTTGACAGTCGTTACGGGTCGACAGAAGGCCGAAAATCTGATAACCAGTCTTACCAAGGGGTATCGTATTACCCAGTAACTTGGTTGTGGAGGTGAGATAGGATGTCGCTCCATTAAAATACTGGTAGTCAGCTGCATCTGGTTACAATGGAAGTTGACCCCAAAATAGTTGTGAAATGGCTAGGCAGATGAAATGTAGAAATAATAATGTTAACTCACCTTCTACGCTGACCGTACCCTTAAGGGGACGATAACCGACTTTTAATGATTTTATACTGAAGATCCCGTCTAAACGAGTATAGTGTTAATGATTTGAAAAAAATATATGATAAATTAAAGCATTTTCTCAACAAATTAATATGTTAATATTTTAGATTATGTTTATATTACATAGTGAAATTAATTTGTAAAGTTATGTCTAACGCGGATAAAAAACTGAGAATGGCGCACAATCTACCAAGCGTATTTTGCTGAAACCTTCTCCAATTTAAAGATAATTTTATTGTTGATTACCTCTTTTTTGTGTATAATAAATTAATAATGCGTCAAATTGGGGACAGCGCTCCTTGATGGGCGAGTCCTATTACTGGCTGAACGTACGACGCGTTGCGTGCGCTCAGTACAGAACACGCAAGCTAACCACTCAAAGTCACTGGCTTGTATCTGCGTCTTAAGGGTCCATTGAAGGTCCTTGCGAGACAGATCTTTGTCTAAAAGATATCGGTTCGGGCTTTGTTTGAATTGCTGCTACCTATCTAATGGGTATAATTTTAGGATGTGTTTTACTTAATATTACGTTACACATTCACGCCTTTTTCTTGTGAGGGTTGGCAGAAACTAAAGCGCAGCGTGCTTAGACCACAAATCTCATACCGACATCACGGTGACTATTTCTGTTTCTGATAAGCTAAGATCCTCACATCGGTCACATTCCTTGATTTTATTCTGATTTAGTTGCTGCGTATTAGACAGAAAAAGAGGAATTGTTATGCAAATTGACACCCTACTTCAATTTGCCGTGTTGTAACGGCAAATACGGTTGTCTGTTAAATAATTACAGTTGTGATGTGATTATACGGTCGATTGAAGTTGGGAGTTTGCTTACAATACAATGAAATTCCCTGACTTTAGTGCTTGTCAAATACGCGGCGAAGGTTGAGTACCCCGCACTAGACATTTTGAAGGACACCCATTGCCTTGGCAGTCCGCTCGCAAGTCAAATCATTTAGTGTGGAGAAAAGTAAAAAAAAAAAGAAATTGAATGAAGAGTGAATGAGTATGTGTAAAGGGGGGATGGCTGTGTGAGTGGGATGGGAAGTGGTGTGACACTATAAAAAATAGAAATACAGACCTCATTCACTTTTCATTTCTTAATTCTTTAAACAAAAAATGTCAACACAACGTGATGGGGTGAAATATACTTAGTCCCCCTACCTACGGCAGCCTTCCGCGGCATAACTGCCTTATCCAAATCTTACTTGCATACAGTATTCCTATGTCATGCAAAATAGGATTTGTGTGAGGTCCGAAGTATAAAATGAACTGAAAATGATATCCTTGCGTAGGTAGAAAACCTCTCACCAACACCCACCCACGCGCCTTCAAATGGACGTTAAGATGAGCTCATAAATATACTATGTTACTTATAAGTATATAAAATTATAATATGGCGTAAATGAAATGGTAAGTAGGTATATACTAAGTGCAGCGGGAAACAGGCGTAAGTACCGGTATTTACGCCTGTCATGGTTTTTAGGGTTCTGTAGTCAACAAGGAACCTTTATAATTTCGCCATGTCCGTCTGTCTGTGTTTCCGCTATCTGCAGCTAGGCTCAGAGATTCTTAGTACTACTAAGCTGTAATTTGGCACGGGTATATGTATTTATCACGCCGACAAAGTGGTAATAGTATATTATTGCAAAGGCCGTGAAATAGGCAATTGCCATTCCCGCCGTGGCATTTTTAGTGCTTTTCTCAAAAGAATGCAGGAAAAGTAAATTATTTATAAATTCCAGATTCAATGACGAACAACGATAATTTTTCACGCGTCATTGTGTTCATTTATTTTTTTTTTTCAATATATTTACAGCTTTCTATTGGCAAGTTAGTTCGAAATTTAAATAAAACCTTTGATAAGTTACCTCTTTGGTTGCCGTTTTGGAGTAAAAGATCGTTCCATTTTTAAATTACGCGATAGTTAAAAGTTTAATATATGTAATTTATTGGTCCGCTTAACCACGACAAATATGGATGTTCATAAAACTTTTGGTGGCCGCTGCTCGCATGTATTTGGCCAGTACAGCAATTTTGATTTATCTCAAAGAAGGTTGTCAAAATAATGCTCGAATTTACAAGCATGTTTGAGAAAAGAGTATTTAATAACCCCAGCACGCCGTTTCATACAACATTTCCAGGGCCTCAAGTCTGCTATTACAATAGTGTCAGAATGGTCGATCATTGATTTCATAATTGTTGATTTTGACAAGTTTGGTAATCTAATATTATAATGGCGTCATTATGACTTTCCAATGGTCGGTCACTGACACTACATTGAAAGAAATTGCATTTATTGGTAATCACGTACATAATGACAAATGAATGACATTTCTACTAATTGGTTTTATAATAATGGCAATACGACAATGCCATTTTACGAGTAATAACACAAATCTATTAAGAGAACATTGACCGACCGATGATCGATCATTATGAATTTAGCAGATTACGAACTTTAAGCAAAATGACTGAATTTATAAAAATAGCAGACTTGGGCCCCTGGAGCGTTGTGTGGTTCCAAACAAAAAAAATGAAATTTTCCATGACCGTAAATTCGATACATCGCGTTCTTTTTTCGAAAATAATGCCATGCATGTTTGATAAAATAATTTTTTGTACGTTACCTCCCTTGCACGTAAAGTGGGGATGGTATTTTTTTTCTCGTCTGTCCCGTGGTGTGGAGTACCGTTGAATAGGCCGTTCTAAAATATTGCGGGTCTGTGAACACCATTTTCCGTTCATTCGGGATCCGTTTGCGTAATATTAAGCTATAAAGTGCAAATTTTTGAAATGGTTGTTTTTGGTTATTTCAAAAAATCATGGCAGAAGTATAAATAACAAAGTTAAAGGGAAAACTATCACGGCTAAGTAGACTTTACAAGTTAACGAGTAATAGTCGACCAACTTAATCGTCGTCAAATAAATTTATCTTTATATTTAACTTACATTTGCATTAGATATTACTTTAGTGACAGCCATTTATTAGCATTTATTTCTGAGTATTGAAAGGATCGTTTCTTACTAAAAACCACAAAATCTTTGTTTTTTTTTAAATAAATACTTTCTGCAAGTTGGCCGTCATTAATCTTTGTCTTCGTGGGCAATAAATTCTTCCAATTCTTCTTCTTGATATTTAGAGCAAATTCATTTTCCTACGCTGTTGGTTCTGCGGCATAAGATGTGTGGATGCGGAACAATCTCCTTTGATTAACTTTGCTTGTGAAGTTTCTGAGTTAGCTTCAATAATACGTATTTTTACAACTCAGTCTATGTGGATGATGTTTTTAAGTAGGTAGACGAATAGGAATAGGAATGATGTGATAAGGTAATGGTGCAGTTTAAAAGAAGTGTGTAGTGACAAAAAATCAAAAGAGAAGCTTAGATGGTTTGGCCATGTTGAGAGGATAAGCGAAAGGCGAATAACAAAAGATATGTACAAGGCAGAATTGAGTGGACACACTAGAAGGAGACGCCCTAGATGGACTTATAGTGACTTTAGCGGCCTTTGCTTAGCTTGTGGGTTAGGTATACGCAGAAGGCTTACAACGCTCTGTGCGTGCATTATAATAATGCACTAAGGATTTTGTTGGGGCTGCCTCGGTTTTGCAGTGCATCGGGCATGTTTGCGGAAGCGTGAATAGATGACTTTCATGCCATCGTGCGCAAACGGTTTGCATCGATGTTGCGGCGATTTAGGGGTAGCCCTAACAGTATTTTAGCTGCACTGGCGGACAAGGTTGATGGACCATTTAACATTTTCATGTAGCCAATCAATTTTTATTTATTGTATTTTTAAATGGTTGAGTTTACTAACAAAGGTTAAGTTCTTACTAATACTATGTGGATCATTGGTATGAAATAATTTTTTTGAATTTGAATTTTTCGTAATTTTCATCAGAAACTTCAGATGCGCAGTACTCGCCACCGGCGTGTGTCTGATTAGAAATATGAACGTAAACGAAGCAAAAGGAGTATGTCAGGATCGTAGCAGATGATCTAGAGTCTAGACAAAATCAAACTGGTTGCTATTTTAATTGTATAATTTATTATTTTTATGACATTTATTTTACATTATGTGATTACCTTAACTCACACACTGACATAATTTTTTTAGGAAAACAATTTTTTTATTTTACAATGTTTGTAAATATGTGAGCACCATGTATCTATCACATAATTAATTTATCTGTCATTGCTTCATTATTAATTCTTTTTACCTATTGTGGTTTAGTAATTTTATTCTAGGTGCATCGTCTTCACATATAATTATATTTATTTGATATACCTATACAAAATATTGTAAAACATTTTAAAAGAGTAACGGTGGAGTTTCTTGCTTATTTTTCTCCAAACGAACTTTTTGGAAGGGGCGACTAGAATCAATTCTATTTTCTTTGTAAATTTTGGGCTTAGTCCCATCTCTTCCCTTATACGTTTATACCTTGAAAAATATTTTTTTGTCTAAATAAACGCCTAGGGGAAGAGATGCGAAGGGAAAAGAGATGGGATTAAACCAAATTTTGACGTTCAAAAGTGCCATTTATGTGCCTATTTGAAATAAATAATTTGACTTTTGACTTTGACTTTGATGACGTTCTGTAGTTTCTGCCTACCACCATAGGAATAACGCGTGATTTTATGCATGTGTATGTAGAAGAATAGGTCAGGTAATGATAAGCGGTAAAATAGGATGTGCTCTACGTCTTGAGGTACTGCAACTATCAAAATCAATCAATCAAATCAAAAATGTTTTATTTTCACATAAGCCTACATGGGCACTTATGAAACGTCAGAAGCTAGGAGCACGGTTCCAATTGGTCGTTTCTTATGTAGAAGAGCCGGAAAGAAAATCCACGGTTACTTAAAAAAAAAAAAATGGTTTTTAAATGTTTTCAAATTACAGTGTTATGAGAGTACAGCGAGGTATGAGAGGACAGCGTAGGCCCGTCAAAAGTACCAGGTACTTAACAAAATAGAAAATGGTCTACAGATCTACAGTATATTAAAAACCTACAACGTCCTTACATTGGCAAAAAAAAAAACAATATATAATATGATTCAAATAATAAAAGTTGAAATTAAACTTGTAGGTATCCCATCACCCATCCGCCTTATAATCTGACATAGGTTCATTTCTTGTTTTACGCGTCATTATTCTTGCCTAATTTCTTGGGTCCACTTTGTAGTTTCTTCCAAGTTCCCTCTGACTGTGACTTTTAAATTCTGAATGTCTCCATAACTCACACGAATGAAGTCAACAATTCCCCATTCGTACCAAAAATTGTTTGCATAATTTAGGTACAGCCCCGTAAACTGTGGCAGGGTTGGTAACTCAAGAGTCTTTCATTATGTTCCTGCAACTATCCCATCACCCATCCGTTAAATTCTGAATGTCTCCTTAACTCACACGAATGAAGTCAACAATTCCCCATTCGTACCAAAAATTGTATGCATAATTTAGGTACAGCCAGCCCTGTAAACTGTGGCAGGGTTGGTAACTCAAGAGTCTTTCATTATGTTCCTCGCCAAATTGTTCCTTGAAGTATGTGCAATTTGGTGAAATGAAAAATATTCGTGAATACTTCATTTTATAGCATGGAGTATGTAGTTCTTGTGAAAATCGTACCTACATATTTATTGAATCTTTAAAGGACGCAATTGTATAGTGAATATTCATTTAATTTTGTATTCAAAACAGTTTGGATTCATTAAATTACAATCATTTTTAAAATAGCTGTACCTACTGCAAGTCTTTGTATCATTGCCAAAAATATACGATGCTTATTAACCTGTTGAGATCTAACGGCAATTAACTACGTTTGACGAAGTATTCCCGTTTGAGCACCAAAAGTATTCCCATTTGAGAATACCTTTGGTGCTCAATGCATAGGTGCTCAAAAAATAGGTGTTCAAACGGGAATACTTTTAACATAATTTTTTTCATCCATTGGAAATTGGCATAATAAAATGAAAGTTACATAATAGCGTTTATAAGGCTATGTGCAGGCTTGAGTCAGAACTACGAGTATCTTTAGAGTTTTCTAAAGACAGTTCTGAGTCAGGTCAGGAAAATAATGTTAGCACATTCATACACTCGTAAAGCAGTATGATAATCTAAGTTTTAAATAATTTACTTCTTTTTCTTCTCGTTTCTATGGCTCATATATGTTTTCCGATCAGTACTTACGTCCCTCGACAGCTGCTGCTCTGTCATTTGCCTCATTTAAGTCCAGCGGGGTAATAGCGTAAAATATAAATTCGCAATTCGCAATCCGTCTTATTACAAAACAAGATTTATGTTTTGACATGGCTTAAACCATGGAGCTAGTTTTTGTAATGAGAACGTAACTCTGGTTGAAATACCGTTCTTGATACAAAACTGAATACTTAGTTCGGTAGTAAGTTGTCAGTTTTGGGTTAGGAACTTTACTGTAGACGGAATAAAGTTCGAAATTTAATAATGGTTCCATGGTTTAAACTTGTGTCTGAGATGAAACTTGTTTTGGTTTTGTAATAAGGCCCGGGTTTAATTTTGACAGTTTACCCACGTCCATTGCGTCATTTACGTGGTTGAACAGACGAATTTTTCAAACCTATGAAGCAATAGATTAGCAAAATCCTTCAAAACTCTCGGGTTGTGATTCAAACTGTGAATCAAACTATGTTACGCATTTGGGGTGTCCTGGCACACAGGCAACTGAAGGAACACGGGTGGGTTTTAGTCAGTAAAAGTCTGACACTGTACACACACCTGTTCCGCCCGGAGCGGGACAAGTTATTTGTCTTAGCTTGGGTGACAGAGGTTTATTACTCTGTATTAACCTACAGTTAATATGACAAAGATTGTTATTATGTTATAACTAAGTGATAAATGTAAAATGTAAGACTGGAAATAAAGATTTTATTATTTATTATTATTTGATAATTTCCCAAACAAAAAAAAGAAAGGTGCTGGTGGTGTCACCACGATGACTCAAACTCAATAATTTACTAAAAAATAAATATATAAATCGAAACTGTTCTAACCAAAGCAGACAAAACTCTAATGTGTAATACAGCCATCAACATACAGATTAATAAGCGCTATAAATAAATAAAATCATATTATGTAGGTATTATGACTAACCCAATTAAAACACTTTATGATAAACCAAAATTAAATGTCGATACAACATCCGTGATTTGTAGAATATCGACTAATTAACGTAGTAATTAAATTGTACTTAAACCAATAAATTAACATTATTATTAGCACAGAATACTCGTAGCTTTTGCTTAATCTGGTCGCAAAAACATTTTCTATGAAAGGTTTTTTTTTTCCTCTGCTGGGCAAAGGTTTCCCCTATAGCTTTCCATTGTTCTTTGTGCGTTGCCTTCTTCGACTAATCTCCCGTAAACGCATCTAGGTTGTCATGTCAACGTTACCTAGGCATCCCTCGGCGACGGCGCCCCTCTTTTGGCACCCACAGTGTGACGACTCTTGCCTACCTGTCCCGATGCAACCTGCAGGTATACTTGCCGACCCAATTCCACTTCAGTCTAGCAGACTTATTGCCCGCATCGCCGATTCCTGTTTTGGGGCGTATCATGGTAGTACGTATTCGTACGCTGAGTTTAATACCCAATATGCTACGCTCCATCGACCTTTGGCAAACCTTGAGTTTGGATAGCAGAGTAAACAAAATTGCAAGAAGTCCCATTTACCGTGTGGTGCCTGACGAAAAGAATAGCACCATCCTATTTCTTCCCGTGGGTGTAGTAAAAGGCGACTAAGGGATTTACTAAAGAATGGGCAGCAGCGTTCTCTATGTCTGCAAAGCGTGGCGATTATGGCAACCCCCTTTGGGAGAGGCCTATGGCAGTGGTCATCTTTCGGCCGAAATGATGATGATGATCCAGAGTCCGTAGTGGAATTTAGGGAAGATCTTCACTGCTGGACATGAGATCTTTGAATGTTTTGATGATGATAAGTTATTAGCTGACTATAACTCGGTTTTACCATTCAACGTTTGTTTCAAATCACGGCCGCCATCGACAGTGTTTAGCAATCAGGTATATAATATTACTAGCTGTTGCCCGCGACTTTGTCTACTATCCAGGATGAAAAGCCTATGTCCTTCTACAGGTCATGGTCTACTCATGAGCCAAGTTTCATCTATAAACGTTAAGCCGTTGTAGCGTGAAAGCGTTACCAACAAACAAATAAATAAACAAACTCACTTTTGCATTTTATAATATAAGTAAGGATAATATTCTTTTATATTCTACTAGCTTTTCGGCTTCGCTCGCGTTAAATTAGAATTTGACAATCATTTCGGGTTGTAGGTACTCTGCTTGGTTCATGTTTATTAAAGTGATAAGTAATAATAAATTACAGACGTATTATTATTTTAAAGTGCTGATATACAATTTTATAGATGTTTTCATCTAAAGTGCTATTAAATACATCCCATAATATAATTCAATCATGATTCGAAAGACACTTGGCGCCATTTATTCTCATAAGAACGTTATTGTTGTTTTCATCGGAAACAGTACATTTTTCGGGATAAAAGGTACCCTATGTCCGTTTCTGTACACCTGACTACGTATATGAAAAAAATTCAGGATGATCGGTTCAGTGGTTTAGGCGTGAAAGGTACCAAACAAACAAACAAACTTACTTTCGCATTTATAATATTAGTTAGGATTCTATAGGTAACCGAAGTTCTTGAATTCACAAAGTGGATAACTACCTGAACGGTAACGAGTAGATGAACACGAGAAGTGAACAAATTACCGTCGGTTTGCCTCTATTTTGGTTTGATTCGCTCAAACTACGTGGTATTTCCAGTTGTTTGGTTGTTCCAGCCTTTGACCACCACAATGAGGTTTGTGTTACTCAGAACGAACTATAATAAACTCAAACAGAATAAATACAACACGTGTAGATATACAACATTAGTTTTTGTTTATACTAAGCCTCTTAAGGGGTCATTGTATTCATCATTATGAACAACTTTTACTATGGTCCCAAAAATATCAGCTGTTCCCTACATTTTGACGAGTTCAGCGAACTTAAATGTAGGGCAAATGTGCAGGTTAAATGTGTAACAGCAGATTTTTTTTTCGCGATTTCAAGGTTGGTACCATAGTAAAAGTTGTTCATAATGATGAGTACAATGACCCCTTAAGAGGTTTAGTATAAACAAAAACTAATGTATATATTCTTATGAATAAGAAAATCAGCGACGTTTGAGATATTTTTATTGCTTGCGTAACGACCCTTGTTCCTAAAATTGGCCATTTGGTAGTCTTCAAAGTATTCTGAGCTGGAACCTAACACAAAACACACAATGTGCAGGATGTTTCGTTTACGTATTCATTCATTTTCATTCAACTCAATGTTGATATTATCGTCGAGAACAGAGCAAACAAGCGAAAGCATAAGTCGCTTTTGCACCATAAGCGCTACTAACTATTAGAGAATATAATAAATAATTAATCTCATTCAACAAGGGAACACAAACATAGAACATACCTTACTTTCATACACCTACTCATACACAAACACGAACACATGCACACGTACACACCTCACACACACACAGCACGTTATATTATTAGCAGATAGTTTAAAAATAAATTATATTTTTGATTTTTTGCTCATCCTTTTTTTTACTTTTCATTTGTGTTATTGTATTTTTTTTATTTTTTTTTACTTCTTTCAAAATTCTATTTTGTAGAACACATGTTTGTCTATTCCTATGTTGAAAAACTATTCCATTTTATTTATCCAAGACAAATAAAATGGGAGAGGGCGCTGACTCCTGACATACAGGTACACCTAGCTCAGGAGTCAGAGGCTTTATAATCAGGCAGAGCAATTTATAATCTAAGTCACCGTGAATCTCTTAGGGAACTATTTAAAAATATTAATATTATGACGGTACCTTGCCAATTCATTTATGAAAATATTATGTATGTAAGAAAAAATCTACATCTTTTTAATAAAATAAGTGAAAGACATAATTTTAATACTAGAAATAAAGACAAAATAGATTAACCATTTTTCAGGTTATCTAAAGTACATACTCGTACATCTTTTATGGGGTTTTTTTTTTTTTCGGGTGGGAAATTATCAAATAACTTCTCCCACTCTGGGCTGAGCGGGAGGGCGTGTCAGACTTTTACTGACTAAAACCCACCCGTATTCCTTCATTTGTCTGTGTGCCAGGGCCACGATATCCCTTTCGGACAAACTCGCAACCCTGGCAGGCATTGGCCCTATCGAACCCCGTCAGTTGGTGCTGACAACTCTCTGAGGCGCGCGTGGAATACGACGCGCCGTCGACCCGGGCCTGGTCCTTATCGGACGGTGAGCTACCCATCGCTCACCGTCCGCAGGCCCGCGCCTACGGTGGCCGGAAATCGGCTTGCGACTCCCGACGCCCGGGGCGTCTCTTGCGGCGACTAGGGGCGCGAGGGCGCGAACTTTGCCTCTCCCTCACGCGTTCCGCCTCCTCCTTCGCAAGCATTACTGCTTCGCAGAAGGAGGTGACGGCCTCCCATGCACTCTCGCTCCGAACCATGGCCTGAACCAGGGCCGGACGCGAGAGATCGCTGCCGCCGATCGCCTCCGTTAGGACACGGCGGTGCTCCGCCCAAGCTGGGCAGACCTCCACCGTATGCTCCACCGTGTCCTCCGGGCGATCCACACAGTGGTGACACCCGGGCGTTTCCTCTCGCTTTATCCTGAACAGGAACCTCCCGAAACAACCATGTCCGGTGAGGACCTGCGTCAGGCGGAAGGTGAGGACGCCGTGGCGCCTCTCTAGCCACTCCTCAAAGAGGGGACTTATCGCCACAATTGTGGCGTGCCCAGCGCTGGGTTGCGACAATCGCACTCTCCATGCCGCCATAAGATCCCGCCGGAGCTCTGTCCGCTGTGCCGTGATTTCTCGCGGCAGCGGAGTTTCACCCCGGCGTTTCACCTCCTCGCGCCACTCCCAGACGTGCGCGAGGACTTTTGCCTCCAGATCCCATGGCGGTAGTCCGGCAAGGAGGCTCGCCGCCTCACGGGAGACCGTGCGGTATCCTCGGACCAGCCTGATGGCCATGACCCTTTGGGACGCGTTCAACCGCTGGGCTGGTCGCAGCCTTATGGAACGCCCATTATGAAAGACCCACACCGGTGCCCCGTAAAGGGCCATGGACCGCACGATACCCGCGTAGAGCCTCCGGCAGGAGGCGTTTGGACCCCCTAGATTGGGCAGGAGCCACTTTAAGGTAGCCCCGGTTCGCTCCAGTCTGGGAGCCAAACGTCGAAAATGCTCCACGAAGTTCCACCGGCTGTCGAGGACGAGTCCCAGGTACTTCATCGTCGACTCGACGCCGATCTGAACCCCTCCTGCCGTTATTTAGGAACCCGACAGTGGCGCGTTCCGAGGACCATAAAAACACATGGCCTCGGACTTGTGCAAGGCCACCTCGAGTCCCAATTGCCGGATCCTATTGACGATTGTCGCAACCCCACGTGCCGCCAGTTCAGCCGCCACCTGATGCGACCTACCCTGCGCCAGGACCAGCCGGGGTACTGAGTTAAATGTTACAACAAAATACCTTGTGATATATTGCAACTAAATGAAAGAAAATTTAAAACTCATATTAAAAGAACACTTTGTAAACAAGCATAATTATTACAAATTAGAGGATTATATACAAGATAAGAATGCTTGGAAACATGCTGGTCCTGCTCCATAGGCCAATCAAGAGTCTAGACAAAATCAAACAGGTTGCTATTTTAATAGTATAATTTATTATTTTTATGACATTTATTTTAAATTCTGTGATTACCTTAACTCACACTGATATTATTGTTATATTATTGTTTTTTAGGAAATCGTATATATTTTTTACAATTTTTGTAAATATGTGAGCACCATGTTCTATCACCTAATTAATTTATCTGTCATTGCTTCATTCTTAACTCTTTTTATTACCTATTGTGGTATAGTAATTTTATTCTAGGTGCATCATCTTCACATATAATTATATAATTAATGTACCTATAAAAATATTGTACAAGATTTTAAAAGAGTACCGGTGGAGTTTCTTGCCCATTCTTCTCCATACGAAACTACATTTTGGAAGGGGCGACTAGAATAAATTCTACTTTTTTTTGTAAATATTGACGTTCAAAAGTGCCTTTTATGTGCCTATTTGAAATAAACAATAGTTTTTTAATTTTTTTATTTATAATATTTCCGCATTAAAGCCCCCCCCCCCCCCCGCTTTAATTGTATTCTAGTTCCATTGTTTAATAGCGTATGAAGTGCAATTTAAATCCATATTTTCAAGTTTATAACAAATAAGAATAACATCACGCCTGCAATCGTTACGGCAGAGGGTGTATAATTAAAAAGCTTCGGCAGTAACATTTAAGACCCTGCGGTTCTAATGTCGCGCTTGCTGCTACTAATTGACAAGCTAGACCAAGTAGGCAGTAAAAAAAGCTTTTTACGTTACTATATTAAACTTGTGACATTTGTAAAGGCGGTCATAAACGCTAGAATGTCCGGATAGAGTTGTAGGTACGTCACAATGAAAAAAAAAATTGTCACAGTCAAACCGTGCATAACGGAGTTACCGACATAACTTGCAGAGTAAGCTGTAAATAGCTTGCAGCAACAGACTAGCTGAAGTGGCCCTGGGGCATGTTTATCAAAGGACTGCTGGCCGGTGCAGCAGACGAGTTCTGGTGTGGAGACTGTATCGGCAAGAGTAGTGTTGGGACGCCCCACAGCTAGATGGACCGACGACTTTAACAAGGTAGTTGGGACAGACTGGATTGAAAGGCGGAGGACAGGGTGTTGTGGCGCAGCCTTGGAGTAGCATCAGCCTGTCACTAGTGTCAGTCTGTAGCATCAGCCTGTCACTAGTGTCAGTCTGTAGAATCAGCCTGTTAATAGTGTCAGTCTGTAGCATCAGCTACTAGTATCAGTCAAACATATTCTAAAGGCAGTGTGTCTTTATTCCGATTAGAATACAGAATATCTAGGTTCCCAAATATATATTTTGAATGGATACTGATTTGAACAAGAGTTATGAGAAAAATAAGTTTTCTATAGAAATTTTAAATTCCTCATATCTCGTATTTATATCATTGTCTTTTTAAAATATATATTTGGGAACATAGATATTCTGTAATCCAATCGAAATAAATACACACTACCTTAAGAATATGTTTGATTTACAAATTATTTTGGTATTACGTTTGTATGAATACCAGCCCCTTAAATAGCGCTAGATAAGTATTTTTTTTTGTGTATTTCAATTTCTAAGCAAGGAAGCAGAAGCATATCGAGCCTTTTAAGATTAAAATAATTATAGTCGACAGCCAGTAACTTGGCAAGGGTTTGGTGTAGTGGGAGTAAGTTCACGCATGTACACTTACTTGCTACAAAAAATACGAGTGCGCTTTAGACCACACGACTGAAGTAAAACTTCTGTAACGCTCTCGTCACTTCCGTAACGCATTCACCAGCTTACTCCCCAAGGCAAGCGTGTGTAAAGAAGTTTTACTTTTAAAAACTGCGGTCTTGTGAGCGTATAAACAGCCAGTGTGAATTAAAAAAAATACCTATTAAGCGGGACGGCCCGCGGCGGTGACGCGGTGTGTTCCATGTTTAAAATTTAAACAACTTCCGTAGCCTCTTTCCGTAACGCTCTCGTCACGCATTCACCAGCTTACTCCCCAAGTCAAGCGTGCCTAAAGAAGTTTCACTTCAATATTAATACTAATTATACTTCTGTAACGCTCTCGTCACTTCCGTAACGCTCTCGTCATGCATTCACCAGCTTACTCCCCAAGTCAAGGGTGCCTACAGAAGTTTTATTTCAATATTAATACTAATTATACTTCCGTAACGCTCTCGTCACTTCCGTAACGCTGTCGTCATGCATTCACCAGCGTACTCCCCAAGGCAAGCGTCCCTAAAGAAGTTTTACTTCAATATGAATACTAATTATACTTCCGTAACGCTCTCGTCACTTCCGTAACGCTCTCGTCATGCATTCACCAGCTTACTCTCCAAGTTAAGCGTGCCTAAAGAAGTTTTACTTCAATATTAATACTAATTATACTTCTGTAACGCTCTCGTCACTTCCGTAACGCTCTCGTCATGCATTCACCAGCTTACTCCCCAAGTTAAGCGTGCCTAAAGGAGTTTTACTTCAATATTAATACTAATTATACTTCCGTAACGCTCTCGTCACTTCCGTAACGCGCTCGTAACGCATTCACCAGCTTACTCCCCAAGTTAAGCGTGCCTAAAGGAGTTTTACTTCAATATTAATACTAATTATACTTCCGTAACGCTCTCGTCACGCATTCACCAGCTTACTCCCCAAGTTAAGCGTGCCTAAAGGAGTTTTACTTGAATATTAATACTAATTATACTTCCGTAACGCTCTCGTAACGCATTCACCAACTTACTCCCCAAGTTAATCGTGCCTAAAGGAGTTTTACTTCAATATTAATACTAATTATACTTCCGTAACGCTCTCGTCACTTCCGTAACGCTCTCATGACTTCCGTAACGCTCTCGTCACTTCCGTAATGCTCTCGTCATGCATTCACCAGCTTACTCCCCAAGTCAAGCGTGCATAAAGAAGTTTTACTTCAAAAATTGCCACTTTTATTGCTTGTCATTATTCTATAGATATTGGCAGAATTTATTTTTAAACATGTCTGTTTAGAAGAATCTCAAAGAAAGGGGAGAAACATCTAACGATACTTGCCAAGTTACGTGCCGGCGACTATACTTAATGGAGATGGCTACTTACCAGGACCGAAATTAAACAATTTACAGTTACATGTTTACTAGAAGCATTTATCATTTCAGCCGAAAGACGTCCACTGCTGGACACATAGGCCTCCCCTAAAGGGGGGTTTGCTATAATCGCCACGCTTGGCAGGCGGGTTGGCGATCGCAGTATGGTGTTAAAATGCATAGAGAACGCTGCTGCCCATTCCCTAGTTAGTCCCTTAGTCGCCTTTTACAACACCCACGGGAAGAAATGGGATGATTCTATTCTTTACGTCCGGCACCAAACGGATATGAAGAAGGACTAGAAGCATAAGGTACATATACATAATCAGCCTATAATGTTCCCACTGCTGGGAGTCTGGGACGCAGGCCTCCTCTTTGACTGCCTACAAGCATGGTCGTGACTAAATCTTAATAATTTTAAAACACTAAAATATGATGGTGTACTAAATAAACAGTTTTCCCCAACCCTTCGGGGCTAGCAGGAGTGTTTTGTACCTACGTCATTTGCCTTATGTTAGCTAGCACACGCCACTATACCAACAAAAAAATAACATCGAAAACTATACTCAAGCAGAAATTAAAACGTAAACAGAAATTAATGCTTAAATAAAAGCCTCCAGGGATAAAGGGCGTGCCCATACGTAGTATTCTTTATAGGTACCTACTACCTACAAAGTTCAACTCATATCTCTTCCATTGATTTTGTTGGAAGGCAGCATGAATAGGGCACCGCGCTACTATAGAGGTACATAATTTTCAAACTATTTGTATTAGAGATGTATGATGTTGATAACAAGATAATATCAATAAGTTTTGTTCGATAAATTGCTCGGGGTTAGGCCGTGTGATTTTCCGGTGAGAATGTAGAAAATTACCTTTGTCACTGGGGTTGCGTAGGTGTCATAAAAGGGAGGTACCTAACGTCTAAGGGGTCTTCAACCTTTTTGAAGTCAAGGGCCGAGAATACGATTTTGGTTCGGCAGGCCGCACACACAAGGGAAATTGATTATATTCCATTTTAAACTTAGAAGTAGGTAAGTAATTAAACAAACAATCTTTGCAGGTATTTACTATACAATTTGACAAGGCTAGAAACAGGAAATGGTTCTAATAAAATTCAATCAATGAGATGTTTTACATTGTTAACTCTAACTAATTTATCAATATCTGCCCCAATAGTGCTTGTTGCAATTTCTCAAACTATTTTTGGGCGTAAGTGTAAGTACCAGTCTATGTTGTTTAAATTTCTAGAAATGAAGAGTAGTAAATAAATTTAATTTTGCCAAGCTATTGCCGGGCCGCCACGGAAGCCACCAGGGGTCGCGGGTTGAAGACTTTTGGTCTATGACAAGTAGCTGGTAACTTTTAACGCTTTTCAACCGTGTCTATACATAAACTATTATGAGCACCTACCTAGGAGTCAATGTGCACTTTTATCATTCCTAACGTGACGATATTATCGTGGAAGTTCACATCTTTTTTTTTTTTTTTGGGTGGGAGATTATCAAATAACTTCTCCCGCTCTGGGCGGAGCGGGAGGGCGTGTCAGACTTTTACTGACTAAAACCCACCCGTATTCCTTCATTTGCCTGTGTGCCAGGGCCATGATATCCCTTTCGGACAAACTCGCAACCCTGGCAGGCATTGGCCCTAGCGGACCCCGTCAGTTGGTGCTGACAACTCTTTGAGGCGCGCGTGGAATACGACGCGCCGTCGACCCGGGCCTGGTCGTTATCGGATGGTGAGCTACCCATCGCTCACCGTCCGCAGGCTCACGCCTACGGTGGCCGGAAATCGGCTTGCGACTCCCGACGCCCGGGGCGTCTCCTGCGGCGACTAGGGGCGCGAGGGCGCGAACCTTGCCTCTCCCTCACGCGTTCCGCCTCCTCCTTCGCAAGCATTACTAATTCGCAGAAGGAGGTGATGGCCTCCCATGCTCTCTCGCTCCGAACCATGGCCTGCACCAGGGCCGGACGCGAGAGATCGCCGCCGCCGATCGCCTCCGTGAGGACACGGCGGTGCTCCGCCCAAGCTGGGCAGACCTCCACCGTATGCTCCACCGTGTCCTCCGGGCGATCCACACAGTGGTGACACCCGGGCGTTTCCTCCCGCTTTATCCTGAACAGGAACCTCCCGAAACAACCATTTCCGGTGAGGACCTGCATCAGGCGGAAGATGAGGACGCCGTGGCACCTCTCTAGCCACTCCTCAAAGAGGGGACTTATCGCCACAATTGTGGCGTGCCCAGCGCTGGGTTGCGACAATCGCACTCTCCATGCCGCCATAAGATCCCGCCGGAGCTCTGTCCGCTGTGCCGTGATTTCTCGCGGTAGCGGAGTTTCACCCCGGCGTTTTGCCTCCTCGCGCCACTCCCAGACGTGCGCGAGGACTTTTGCCTCCAGATCCCACGGCGGTAGTCCGGCAAGGAGGTTCGCCGCCTCTCGGGAGACCGTGCGGTATCCTCGGACCAGCCTGATGGCCATGACCCTTTGGGACGCGTTCAACCGCTGGGCTGGTCGCAGCCTTATAGAACACGGAACTTCACATCTACGTCCATAAATTGTATGGAAATATTTTAATGCAACTTCAGTTGCTGTCCGTACATCAAAATCAAAAGTTATTTATTCAAACTAGGCTGAGAATCAGTACTTTTCGAACGTCAAAATTACATAAGACAGTCCCCTAAAAATGCCCGCCCTTCACCACTTCTTAGCAGGGACTGTACAACCCCGGTTACGAGTTAAGCCTTTCGAAATTTCATTCAATGGGTTACCTTTATCATGACGTAACCCATTGAAAGGGTTTTATACTAGAAACCCATTGAAAGGGTTACATGATAACCCTTTGAATGGGTTTTATACTTGAAACCCAATGAAAGGGTTACATGATACATTCAATGGGTTCTATACCTACTTGAAACCCAGTAACATTAAAAAATCATAATATTATGTTATTTCGATATCCGCCCAGTACGCGTGCGAGCATGACCAATTCTATCTCTATTCTACCCAGGGACCATTTTGGTTACCATTTTAGAAAAACCTTATCGAAAACCCTTTCAATGGTTAACTAAAATGGTCCCTGCTTCTTAGTGCTTTAGCTGGGAAGAAGAAGTGGCGCAACAAACTCCCCTGCAGCACAACTGTCTGTTCAGTTCAAAAAAACTTGATTCTATACAATGTTTATATGCAATAGTACATTATTGCAAAGGCCGTGAAATAGGCAATTGCAGGTCGAGTATGAGTTTGAAGGCCGAGCCGTAGGCGAGGACTTCACTAATGCGAGACAGGCAATTGCCATTTCCGCCGAGGCATATACATAGTGCTTTTCTCAAAAGAATGCAGGGAAAGTAAATTATTTATAAATTCCAGATTCAATGACGAACAACGATATTTTTTCACGCGCCAATGAGTTCATGTTTTTTTTTTCATTAAACAGCTTTCTATTTGCAAGCCTGTTCGAACTTTAATAAAACCTTTGATAAGTTATTTCCTTAGTTGCCATGTTTCGGAGTAAAAGAGTATTTAATAACCCCAGCACGCCGTTTCATACAACATTGCTGGAACGTTGAATGTTCCTTAATAAAAAAACGCTCCTGCAATGGATTTGATTTTCTTTGACCGTAAATTCGATACTTCGCGTGTTCTTTTTTCGACAATAATGACAATATTTCCATGCATGTTTGAGAAAAATTATTAACATTACGCAACACAAAACATCATCATTCTCCTGCCATTATCCCAATTTATTTGTGGTCGGCGCAAAATGTCCATTTCTTTCATATTTCTCTAGTTGGTCGTCACCTCGATAGTCACTCCCTTTCTAGCCATATCATCTCACAGTCCATCCATCGTTTCTTTGGGCTTCCCCTACTCCTATAGCCATCGACATTCATACTCAAAACTTTCCTCACGACATTTTCCTCATTGCTCCGCATCACATGCCCATACCATGACAGCCAATTTCCGCACAACTTTTCACTCACCGGGGCCACTTTCAGACTTCCTCTTAGGTACTCATTTCTTATTCTATCCATTCGTGTCACACCACACATTCTTCTTAGCATTCTCATCTCAGCTACATGCAATTGCGTTTCATTCATTATTTTTGGGTCATTGTTTTTGTTTTATTTTTCTCTTAGTTTTAATGATGGTCTGGTAGTTTGAGTACTTTATGCAGCCTACCCAAATGTCCTTTCTTTGGTATTGTTCGTCGAATCGTTGAGCTCCTTAAGTTTTGAGTTGAGCTGCACGATAACTGACAAATGCGTGCACTGACTGGACAGATCCACTCAAATCTGTGTGGTTCTTTCCTCAAAAGACCATTTCAGACACCGATCTACATGGTCCTCAAGTGATCTGACCAAGATTATATCCGTATTTTATATACACATTGACATTGATGAATTTTATATATACTATGACATGAATATTTACTTTGTTAAGTATTATATTGTTTTAATTAAGTATTGTAAATGTGAAAACTATGTGGGTTATTGTTTATTTTTGTTTTTACTCAGTTAGTTTTCATCATTGTCTGGCAGTTTGAGTAATTTATGCGGCCTACCCAAATGTTCTTTCTTTGGTATTGTTCGTTGAATCGTTGAGCTCCTCAAGTTCTGAGTTGAGCTGCACGACTACTGACAAATGCGTGCACTGACTGGACAGGTCCCCTCAATCTGTGTGATTCTTTCATCAAAAGATCATTTCAGGCACCAATTTACATGGTCTTCACATGATTTGACCAAGGTTATGTCTGGACTTTAAAAGAGACTGTGACCTCTGAGTTTGTTTCGGCCTTTCTTCTCAGAGTAGTCAGTTACGAAACGCCGACCTCATCTAGTTTTTTTTTGTTTTTTTTAATATGTTTGACGTGTAAAAGTGTTTGTACAAACCTACTTACAGAAAATAAATCATTTATCATTTATCATCCCTTTTGTGGCCAAACATTCTGATCCATACAAGACAGCAGGGGACCTAAAATAGATGCTTTGGCAGAATCATAATATGATCTGCGGACAATTCATATCCCGCAATTCATCTGTTGGAAAGTTTTGTATGAAGTTTCGTAAAATGGTCCACAAATTATGAATTGCTATATTGAAGTCTAATGTTAAATAGCAGCTGTCAAACAGATGAATTGTACGCAGATCATATTATGATTCTACCAAAGCGTCCATTTTAGGCCCCCAGGTCTAACTATTGTTTTATATTATACTAGCTTTCGCCCGCGGCTTCGCCCGCGTGGATGTCGAAAAAAAAACAGCGTCTCTATCAGCATTCCCCCAAAACATTATACCATATCTTAGTTGGAACCAACGTAAGCGTGGTAAGCAGATAGGAGTGCAGTTTGATTTACAACTTTACGGAGGATATAGATAGCATATAAATATCAACTTCGTTTTCAATATACTCGTACGTGTCCTCCATTTCATGTCTAAGTCTATTTGTAAGAAATTTTGTATTGTTTATTTTTTCTACGTTTTTGTTCTTAAATAATAATGTTTATATACCAACTTTTGAGTTATTCAAGGTACTCAGTGAAATTGTCTCGAAAACTTAATTACCCCTTTTTTCACATTCTCGAAAATTCCATATTTTTTTATCTTTTTTTTTGTAAAGTATGAGCATTGAGTTTCGAGTTAATCGGACCTCGCGTAAAGATTCTTAAATCAAACTGTAACACTCCCTAAAATCCTTTTGAAGGGTAGTTTTGAAAAACGCAACCGTCATGACAAACTTTGTTATTTAAGAACGTATTCTTGCTATGATTCACGTTTATTAACTCAAAAAATATGATTGTTCATACAATCTAAATCCCTTTTCACCCTGATAATATAGATCCAATTTTCAAAAACCGAATCTTAGCGTTCGCCTACAATGTATGGAATGTAAATAGTAAAAAGTAAGTAGGAATAGTAGTAGTTCTCAAATGAAATTATTATTATAATAATTAAAAATTTCTGATGTCAGTCAGTCAGGACTTCGCCCACGACTTCGTTCGCTTGGATTTCGTACTTTCCCCTAAAAAATATTTCAGCAACACCTCCACCTCCTTTAAATGGTGTGGTATTAATTATTACGATCTTTATTATTAAACAGTATTCTCTATTTCTATCAAGTAACGACTGCCTCGTTAGTCTAGTGGTCACAAGCACGACTGCTGAGCATGAGGGGTGGGTTTGATTCCCAGGTCGGGCAAAGTGTTATTGGATTTTCCATTACGAATTTCTCAGTAGCAGCCCGAAGTCTGGATTCATGCCCGGTTGATGGCAATAGGCTCGCCCCCTATTACATGGGACTTAAACAGAACTGGCGAAATATGGTTGTACTAAAGGTACACCTCTACCTATCCCTTTGGGGATTGCAGGCGTGATGTTATGTAATAAGTACTCGGGCCGAATTTCAAGTTTATATATCAAAAGAAATAAGATTCTGTTCATACAAACTATATCGCCTCTTTTTACGCACTCAAAGGGGTAAATTGTTGAAACATCGTTTTAGACGTTTCTATTATTGGACTTATAGGTTATTTATACCAATTTTCAAGTTAATCTAGCCAAGCAGTAAAATCCTTCCTTGTAAATTCACTAACCCTTTTCACCCCATTAGGGGCAGATTTTCAAAAAACCTGATACAATTTATTCTTTTTTTTCAGTATAGATACTGAGTTTCAAGTTAATCGGACCGTGCGTTAAAACAAACTTTGATATCCCCCAATCCCACTAAGGGGCAGTTTAAAAAAACAAAAAATGTCAAACTTTATAATTTACTTAGGTTAGTATTTGTGCCAAGTTTCAGGTTTATTAACTCAAGGAATAAGATTTTTCATACAAACAAAATCACCCCTTTTCACCCCCTTAAAGGTCGAATTTCCTAAAACCCCTTCTTAGCTGATGCCTGGACGTGATAATTTGGAGTTAATCAAGCCACACAGTAGAATCCTCCTTTGTAAAATTGACTACCCCTTTTCACCCCGTTAGGGATAAATTTTCTAAAAACTCTGATCAATTTTATTCTTTATATTTGGTTTACAGTATAAATACTGAGTTACGAGTTAATCGGACCGTGCGTTAAAATTCTTCCATACAAACTGACATCCGCAAATCCCCCTTTAGTTAAAAAAAAAATGTCACACTTTATAATTTACTTAGGTTAGTATTCGTGCCAAGTTTCAGGTTTGATAACTCAAGGAATAAGATTTATCCCCCTTTTTCACCCCTTAAATGTCGAATTTCGAAAAATCTCTTAGCGGATGCTATAGTTTCCAACCATAAGTCGAAATATTAGTGATTTTAACTTAAAAAGAACTTTCATTAAAAATAATATTTTATCCCGTTTTTTTACCCCTTAAGGGTTGAAATTCTATCAACACCGTTGCATCAGCTTCCAACCATAAGCCTAGATAATAAATTTAGTAATTTTTACTGTGAATATTAAGGACTTTGATACACAACTTCATCCCCCTTTTTAACCCTTCGGGGGTAGAGTTATCAAAAACGCTGACACACGTATAAATTAATTTTTATTTGTCAGCCTATACACCAAATTTGAAGATCCTAACTTCAAAACTGACGGACTTTCATATAAATTTCCATCCCCTATTTTAACCTCTTAGGGGTGGAATTTCAAAAAACCCTTTCTTAGTGGATACTTACTCGTTACAAAGAACACACCCTCCAAATTTCATGTCTCTAGGACCAGCGGTTTAGGCTGTGCGTTGATATATCAGTCAGTCAGTCAGTCAATCAGTCAGTCAGTCAGTCAGGACTTTGAATTTTATATATATAGATATCTTCCCGTTAAGTTTAAAACATTAAATTAAATTATTTGCCTCACCTCTAGCACACACCACTATACCAAAAAAAAAACATCGCAAACTATACTCAAGCAGAAATAAAAACTAAAACACGTTATATCGTTATAGTGGACAAAAAAAGCGTCTTCATATATTTCCATACATTTTACTTCCGTGCGTTATCGTGATGCCGTGACGTGGACATAGAATTCCACGATAATATCATCACGTAAGACATTATAAAAGCGCACATTGTCACATTCAATTTGTGTCACTTATGAGGAGGGTACTGGGAAGTCACAACAGCATCCTGTAAACTATAGCTGAAGATGTACAGACGCCAGCACATCAAGCTACTACAATCTTTCAAATTTCTTCAATAGATTTCCAACTTTATCGCTACAGCTTAAGGTTCAAGGTTGATTGGGAAAATTTGACAGTTTCGGGTAGCTTGACTTGCTGGCGTCTGTACATGCACCTGTGTTGAGGCATTTCGTTCGTCTGGTGATCTTTAAGGGAAGTAACTCCCTATGGGTTATCTTGATGAACGGGGTGTCTCAGCACTGGGGCATTTGTGTATAGAATTAGATGTCTATGATGAGTGTGTAATTGTATTTAAGTAATAACAATCGTTTCTATTACCATTTCTTCCCGTGGGTGTCGTAAAGGCGACTAAAGAACTTACTAGAGAATAGGCAGTAGCGTTCTCTATGCATTTTAACACCATACTGCGAGCGCCAACCCGCCTGCCAAGCGTGGCGATTATGGAAAATCCCCCCCCCTGTTTGGGGGAGGCCTATGTCCAGCAGTAGACGTGTTTCGGCTGAAATTATGATGATGATGATGATGAATAGTTTCCAAGTTTTTGTATACTAACCTTTGGATCTAGTTGTCCTAAAATAAAAATAAATAAATTAGAATTAAATAAAAAAACAAGATATTTTTATTATTTTTACTTTTGTGGACTGTTCGCTGTGTGGCTGTGTGAATTCTGCAAGGTGTCAAAATCGAACAAGAGACAGTATAAAGCTATTAATAACGCAGCGACTAATTAAGACTCTCGACAATAAATAAATTGAAAACCCTGGATCCAATAAATCTTAGAAATAATTAACTTCAACTTAAATTAATTATGTTTTTGGAAACAAAAGTTTTGTTTGTTTACTGTTCATGATTATTTATTATGTTTACCATACCATACTGAAAGTTTAGATTATTAAGAAACAGTTTAAAGACCGCGCTGTGAAGTAAAATGTTTATTATACCTTTTATTTATTTATTTAACCATTTATGTACACACATATTATAATAATATATATAAACATACAAGAAGAAATTAACCGAAAAATCCGAAAAAAGGTGATGTTTATTTCTAAAGAAATCTCTTCCAGCATACCTGCGATAGGAAAACCGATAAAGAGATGTAGACAACGTGTGTAAGAGTAGAAGAGAAAATAGAATACATACAATCAAAAACAATACACTAATTAAAATAATATGAGTATTTACAAATATACATACCTACTTAAATACATAGATACATTTTTTTTTTGGGTGGGAAATTATCAAATAACTTCTCCCGCTCTGGGCAGAGCGGGAGGGCGTGTCAGACTTTTACTGACTAAAACCCACCCGTATTCCTTCATTGCCTGTGTGCCAGGGCCACAATATCCCTTTCGGACAAACTCGCAACCCTGGCAGGCATCGGCCCTAGCGGATCCCGTCAGTTGGTGCTGACAACTCTTTGAGGCGCGCGTGGAATACGACGCGCCGTCGACCCGGGCCTGGTCGTTATCGGATGGTGAGCTACCCATCGCTCACCGTCCGCAGGCCCGCGCCTACGGTGGCCGGAAATCGGCTTGCGACTCCCGACGCCCGGGGCGTATCCTGCGGTGACTAGGGGTGCGAGGGCGCGAACCTTGCCTCTCCCTCACGCGTTCCGCCTCCTCCTTTGCAAGCATTACTAATTCGCAGAAGGAGGTGACGGCCTCCCATGCACTCTCGCTCCGAACCATGGCCTGAACCAGGGCCGGACGCGAGAGATCGCCGCCGCCGATCGCCTCCGTGAGGACACAGCGGTGCTCCGCCCAAGCAGGGCAGACCTCCACCATATGCTCCACCGTGTCCTCCGGGCGATCCACATAGTGGTGACACCCGGGCGTTTCCTCCCGCTTTATCCTGAACAGGAACCTCCCAAAGCAACCATGTCCGGTGGGGACCTGTGTCAGGCGGAATGTGAGGACGCCGTGGCGCCTCTCTAGCCACTCCTCAAAGAGAGGACTTATCGCCACAATTGTGGCGTGCCCAACATAGATGGGCACTATCTATTTTTTTTTTTGTTCCAAAAATAAAATAAAATCACTAGAATATTAATAATTATAATTCAATTAAAATAATAAATACATACGCAACTATGACGAATCATCGACCGAACGAAACCTTTCATTATTATCTTAGGCCAAGATCACGACCTCTTCTAAATCAAACAATTTTCTCATGAAAGCCAATCAGCTACAATTTTAATGGAAAAGGAAAGGTTCTCCATAATATATAGTTGTTCTATCTCTTCGTAGAAGACACAGTGCGCGTACAAAGTAAGGCTATAACTCAACGTCGTGTCCGTAGTCACGATTAATGTACCCAACTGTGTTCTTTGATATATAGTGTCCTAGCCATAGGCACCTGTTCTACCGCCGGCGATTAACGAGAAGCAAGTAGAGCTAGCAACTATAAACAAGTTGGCGAGCAACGAGCAGCGAGTGCGCGACAGCGACGAGTGTCACTCGCTGGTACCCATTTAAAGTGGACGTCCAAGCAAAAAGGGCCCAGTTCCCGGCATTTTGTTTCCGAGTTATACGCAGTTTTGTAAAGTTGGGTGAACAAAATGCATTTCCCGATTTTAATTGATTATTAATTAAAGAAAGAAAGAAAGTTACTATAAAAAGTATTGAAATCGATATCGGTGTGCCTACAAAATTTGATGATTGCCTTCGATTGATTTTTCTAACTTAGTGACAATGGGACCACCGCGGGAGCATACCCTTAAAAAAAAAAGAATTTTCAAAATCGGTCCATAATAGACGGAGCAATCTATGAAAAAACATAAAAAAAAAGAAACAAACATACAGCCGAACATATTTATAACCTCCTCCTTTTTGGAAGTCGGTTAATAACAAAAATAGACGGCGCCACTTGCTGCGCCGTCATAGTTATCTTTTTTACTACGAGTAACACGGGACATGTCAGATAGGAAATGTCGACTAGATCTAGCTTATTTTTTAATATTCCGTGTAAAAGTGATTCTGATATCCTATTTACAGAATAAACGATTTCATTTCAATATTTTGAATGTTTCTTGAGCGAGATAATCGTTGACAGCTAGTCGCTTCCTCGTCGGCGGTGGGACAGTGCCTTAAGAACAGCGAATAAAAGTGACAATGGATTGGGTGGCTCAAGATACTGACAGTAGAACAGAGAATAATTTTGTCCGCTATCAATGCATAACATGCATAATCAGCCTATAATGTTCCCACTGCTGGGACACAGGCCTCCTCTCTTCGAGAGGGACTGGGCTGTAATCTACCACGCGGGCCCAGTGCGGGTTGGTAGATGTCACATGTCTTTGAATTGTTGGTTCTAGGACATGCCGGTTTCCTCACGATGTTTTCCTTCACCGTTTTGAGAGCAGTGGTGATGAAATTATTTACACAAAGTAAAGCGCCTGCCTGGGTTCGAACCCACGACCTATGACTCGTAAGTCGGGCCGTTACCACTGGGCCACCACTGCTCTCAATAATCATGGCTATCAATAATGTTGGCCAACTACTGACTCAGCTGTACGGTCACCATGCGCCCGGATTAATAATAAAAAATAATAATAATAAAAAAGTTTATTTCTTAAAAAATACAGATTTAACATATTTTATATCAAGACACTTAAAATGAGCTTTGGTAGTGACACAATTCAATAAAAATCTAACAACTGTAATCTGTACAAAATATAGGAAACCCTGCCTCTCAAACGGGTTATTCCCTGAGTACCCCGATCCCCGAGGCCCCCGTCCCGGAGGACCCCGATTTATTTTTATCTTGATAAACTCAATTAAAAGTCAGTTAAGCTTAAAGTACCGTCCGCAGATGATATGTTAAATAAAATTTTATTACTTACTAAAATAATAATACTTAACTTTAAGGATCAGGAAAAAAAGTCTTGCCTGGTTAAGGTAAATATTATAATTAGAGAATACAAAATAGAGTCTCCTAGAGCAATCACAGGTTCTAATTATTATCACAATAGTTCCTTTTTCGATACAGAAAATCAAAATACCTACTCTACGTGGAATATTGACATAATTGAAAAAATACGCAAAAACAGTCTCCCATTACAGGAATTATTTATTATAATGTAAATAGTTAACTCTAAATAATCTTTTAACATGAAAAATCTTACAATTTTTTTTTTACTATACAGAAAATCAAAAATGCTTTTAAAAATTGATTATAAGGTAACAAGTTTCAAAACATGCAAACATCAACTATCAAAATAATCAACATTAGTAATAACAATTTTAGAAACGTAAAATTTACATTTTCAATCAGTCTTTTTAAAAAAGATCCAGAAACTGAAAACGGTATAAAAATTATATAATAATAGTAACGTTAAAAATAGTCTCAAAATATGAAAATATCAGTCTTTTCAATTATAAATAGGTACTGAAGTTTAGTAATAATTGATTTTTAAAATGTTCAATCAGTCTTTTCAAAACATACAAAATCAGTGTAATGTTAAATCATTCTTCTCACAGTAATTTGATAATTATAAAGAATTAACTTGAGTAAAACAATTATTTAAAACACAAAATATTAACAGTTTTAATCAGTTTTTTTTTAGTGTTATGAGCACGTTTTTAAGGTCTTCTAAAAACTTAGTTAATGCAATATGTCTTTCTTCATAGTCCTTTGTCAATTTTGCGATAGCTTTTTCGTTGAGAATACTTCTGCGCTTCTTTTTTATGATGGGTTTCGCTTTGAACCGCCAACTGTCTTGTGCCGTATCGTAGCTTGCTTTATCAGTGATTATCATTTGTAAAAACCAAAAGATGTTGGGGTCGGCTTCCAGTCTAACCAGATGCAGCTCAATACCAGTATTTTGCATGGAGCGATTGCCTATCTGACCTCCACAACCCAGTAACTGGGCAATACGATACCCCTTGGTAAGACTGGTTGTCCGACTTTTAGGCTTCTGACGATCCCTAACGATTGAACACTCAACTCAACGACTAGAATGAGTAGGCTAGATATTATAATACATAACTACTTAATAGAACTGTCTAGCGTTTTGAGTACTTTTTATGTGGCCTACGTAAATGTCCTGAGTATCTGGAAGCGCCGTGTATTGGGTCGTTGAGCTCCGTAAACTATAGCGTTGAGCTACACGATGACTGATGCATGGGTGCCGTCTGTCAGGACGGGTTAACTTAAGGCGACGATAACCGACTTTTAATGATTTTTTACTGAAGATCACGTCTAAACGAGTAGTGTTTATGATATGAAAAAAATATATGTATGCTAAATTAGAGCATTTTCGAAATTAATTTGTAAAGTTATGTCTAACGCGGATAAAAAACTTAGAATGACGCAAAATCTACCAAGCGTATTTTTCTGAAACCTTCACCAATTTATAGATAATTTAATGAGTGATCTTTTAGTATACGCGTTTTATTAAAATACCTTTTGTTTTGTGTATAATAAATTAATAATGCGTCAAATTGGGGACAGCGCTCCTTGATGGGCGAGTCCTATTACTGGCTGAACGAACGACGCGTTGCGTGAGCTCAGTACAGAACACGCAAGCTAACCACTCAAGGTCACTGGTATATATCTGCGTCTTAACCTTTCAGACCCTGTGACATAACAAACGTCAAAATGCTCAAGTACCGATCCTTATCGTAATGGCCGACAGATTTATGACTTCCGTCGCCAATGTAAACAAACAAACGTTTTAACTAATTTGTATGAGCTTGGCATCCATTGTTTAAGCAGATTTGGCATTGTGTTTAAAATTATAATAATAAACAAATAACACAATGGACATAGGAAGGGTATTGTATTACTAATAATAAAAGAATTACAGATAACAGCTGTAATTGTTTTGGTCTTATGTTATGGCTATTTCTGATAAAACTATTGTATCAATTTACACAAAATTTTGCAAGTTACATTATGAATAGATAAGAAATCTAACAACAGCTTTTCTTTGAGAGTTCTATGTAACATTGTTGTAATAATAAATCACAAAGTTCATGGCACTTGAGGCTGGCCTCATGATATCTTTGAAACTTTGAAAATTCACATCGGAGTAACACCGAGTAGTTTCTTATACAAAAATGTTACTAAAATACTACATAAACCTTTATTGACTGATAGCTACCTATATCTTGTAAAAATATACCACCATAATTAATTAATAAAAGATTTTCTTGAAGAAAAGGGGGGGTTAATTGATTTATTTATTAATTAATTAAAAAATAAATTACCTTTTTTTGTTTTTGAATATTAGTGATAAATGCACAAGTGGGAACTATACTGTCATATTAGTTTAACACTTAGTCATTCTTGTGGAAAGAAATAAAGATAATTTAATTTAATTTAACCTCAAAGTTTAACAATTTTGATGCAATTTTTGAAATATGATATTTTGAAACTTTTCACAAGTATTTAGTGCAAATATTATCTAAAACGATGTTTCAAGCACTTATTTATGATTATTATTGATTATTTGCAGTCGATATAACACAAAATAAGTCCAAACTCCGACGATAGAACGGATTTTTGTCGAAAATTTTCTTTGTTCAAAAATTTCGAATTTAATGATGCAATTTCGTGCAATTATTATCTACAATGATGTATTAACAACAGATAAATGAAAATGTATCCACTTACCCATATAAAATACACTTATAAAAGCACTTTTCACTCACTTTATTTTCACAATACAAACACGACCACAGAAAAGTAAACTGACATTCAATACTTTTTTAAAATGTTGTCATACCATATTTTACGTTCGGATACCTTCAGTTTTTGAGAATATCTACCAGACAATCGACTTAAATCGCCACAAACAATACTAAACGTTATTCTTTAGAAAAATTTGAACTTTTAATAGCGAGTAGTCGCCGCCGCCGCAAGGCGGCGGTGGGGCTTGACGGAACTGGCAATGCCGCCGCCTCAAGGCGGCGTTCGGGCCTAACCGGCTTTAAAGCGGGATTTAAAGCAGCAAAAACTCATTCTTCAAAAGGCCCTTTCAGCCATGGCACTGCATTGTTGGGCTCAAACATCCTAATAAAATTTCGACATTAAAAGAGACCATGACCTCTGAGTTTGTTTCGACATTTCTTCTCAGGGATCAGTCAGCTAGGAAAGAACATCTAGTTTAAAACTTTTACCAAATCGACTTGTACATGTTTCTCAGAAGATCTATTTACAGAAATAAACGATTCATTTCCGGTCTTTTCTACATGAGCGATTTTTTTATACAATAGAAAGAGTTCAATGAGTGGATACTGAAAACAGAATGAGGAAATTGTAAAATTTCCGGACTTGTTTGCAAATGTTCGGTTTTTTGTAAGGAATTATTAGGGTGCTCACCCACGAGCGATTTTTTCGGCGATTTTCTCGGCGATTTTGGTCAGAAAGAAATACATTCCACAAAAATCGCCGATAAATCGCCGAAAAAATCGCTCGTGGGCGAGAACCCTTAATAGGTGCGTGTGTTGCGGTCAATGTGGGCCAATTGACGCGTGGTTTTAAAGGTATTTTTCAGGTATAAATCTGCACCCTTGTCTAAAAAACAAGCCAGCAAACCTCAATTTCCTCATTTTTCCTTCTCCTTCTTTCATTATTAAAAAGGTAGTTTACTAACTGACGAGCAGGTTCAATTAACTTTGCAAAAGATAATAACCTCTACCCAAAACACGAAACCCTGTACTCATTAATTATTTAGATTACTAAAATGTTTCACCTAAATATTTGCATAAGGTTACAAACATAGAGCTCCCAAGAGGGATTTTATCTAGCTTGTTAGATAAGTTAGTTTGATAAGTTGTCCTAATGTCTCGATGACTCCCAGTGGCTAGTTTAGCAATACTTACTTACTGTTGGCAGTTCTAACGTTTCGCAAATGTTACAGAAAAGGGTAGAAATAGTGCATTACTGCAGCAGCCTGCACAACACACCGTGAAATTGTGCCGAGGCACACTGGCCGAGGTGAAACCGAGGCACACATAATTATGAGAGTCTATCAATGCCTGGTAGTGGCCAAGGCTGTATAGTACTTTTTCTCAAATATTAATTTAATAAATAAATAATTTACTTAGTTTGAATTTCCATTCAAACTAAGTAAATTAATTATATATTAAATTAAAGAATCAATGACGAACAATCATTCTTCACGCACCGTACTTCTCGACCAACAAGAGTTGAAGGAGTGGGCAGTCACGACCGGCCTGACCGTCCTGCATTGAGGCTCGGTTTACACGTGCGTGCGGCAGCGAGGCTCGCTAGCTCCGCTGTTGCCGGCCGTGTTTGTGACTGGCGAGTTGCCGAATAGATAGAAACGTTGTCGGATCATCGGTACATTTATTTAGACGTTTCCACCCAGACCGCGGGTGGCAGCCGCCCGTCGGTCCCGCAAATGAATGATCATCTCTGGTGATGTAAGTGAATCGACAGGGAGCTTCTCGAGGAAGCAGCTATAATTCAGGCCTGGGTTCAGGAGACACCGACGAACGAAACCATCGACGTCGATGAGGAGGCGCAGTGTTTCCACGGGGCATTGACGAAAATCTGCACCGCGTGCATGCCCCGTGTCCGTACATAGCTCACAAGGCACCAGTTGTGCAGATGGTCCCCCGCCATCGCGCAATCTCGCAATGGCCTGCGCGCGCCCTTATTGGACACGTCGTGGGGGGAGTCTTCCACCTTACTGCCCCCGCAGGTCTGGGGCCGCGGGGAGGCCCGCAAAGGCTAGCACTAGCCGGGGATCGCGGAAGGCGCACAAGTTCCCATGATCTCCGGTCCAAGTGTCGGAAGAGAACACCGGGGTGGTTTTTAGTCAGTAAGAGTCTGATAGACCCCTCCGCCCGCCCCTGGGCTGAGAACATCAATGAGGATTTTCCACCCCGGAACAAAAAAAAAAGCCTTCCAACGCTTCGTCTTCCAGTACGCGGTCGCCACTCTAGAACCTTTCAGCCCCATCGGCCATCTGATCTGCGAGCAATGTGCTCTGCCCATTGCCACTTAAGTTTGACAATTCTTCGGGCTTTGTCGGTTACCTTGGTTCTCTTTCAGATCTCTTAATTTCTGATTCGATCACGTAGCCATCTGATTCGATCACGTAGCCATCTAATCAGCCATCTAATGAGGGCCTTTGTGAGCGACCACGTTTCAGTGCCATAGTTCATCACTGGCAACACGCACTGGTCAAAGACTTTCGTTTTGAGACACTGCGGTATGTGGGATGAGAAGATATTGCGTAGTATGTTATGTTAGTAAAAAGTTATTTATTTCATACTGTTTGATCGCTAAGAGCAGCTTGAAACTGTAGAAGGTTTTTCTGTAAAAAAATCTTCTTCATATAATGTTTTTCTTTTTTGGTAAATAATTGGGCTGTGTTTCGCAAATCCCCAAATAAGCCTTTACAAATATTACCTCACTCAACAAAGTAGGTATGTAATAAAATAACATAATAATATTTTTTTTGTTTATTTGCTCAATAATAAAAACAACCGGATGATGATCTTTTGATAAGGTGCGGGCAGACAAGTTTTATTTTTATGCCAAATGTTTATAAAAAAAATACTAGCTTCAAAGTTTTTGGGCTTATCTAAAATCCATATCCATATCGGTAATAAGGACCACCTCTGGTCCTCATGCCAAGAAAGTAAAAGCGATTGTCGCAACCCAGCGCTGGGCACGCCACAATTGTGTCGATAAGTCCCCTCTTTGAGGAGTGGCTAGAGAGGTGCCACAGCGTCCTCACCTTACGCCTGATGCTTCCGCATATCCTCACCAGACAGGGTTGTTTCGGGAGGTTCCTGTTTAGGATAAAGCGGGAGGAAACGCCCGGGTGTCACCACTGTATGGATCGCCCGGAGGACACGGTGGAGCATACGATGGAGGTCTGCCCGGCTTGGGCAGAGTACCGCCGTGTCTTCACAGAAGCTATCGTCCGACCTTGGTTGAGGACATGCTTCGAAGCGAGAGTGCATGGGAGGCCGTCACCTCGTTCTGTGAAGCAGTAATGCTCGCGAAGGAGGAGGCGGAACGCGTGAGGGAGAGGCAAAATTAGCGCACTCTTGCACCTAGTCACCACAGGAGACGCCCCGGGCGTCGGGAACTGCAGGCCGATTCCCGGCCACCGTAGGCGCGGGCTTGCAGACGGTGAGCGATGGGTAGCTTAACGTCCGATAAGGACCAGGCCCGGGTCGACGGCGCATTGTGTTCCACGCACGCCTCAAAGAGATATCAGCACCAACTGACGGGGTCCGTTAGGGCCTGCCAGGGTTGCGAGTTTGTCCGAAAGGGATATCGTGGCCCTGACACACAGGCAACCGAAGCAACACGGGTGGGTTTTAGTCAGTAAAAGTCTGACACGCCCTCCAACTCCGCTCAGAGCGGCAGAAGTTATTTGTTATTTCCTATAACCCAACAAAAAAAGGCATACAAAATAATGACCACCAAGTGGGCTTTCAAAATCACAATATTCTTGTGACGCAATTATAGGTTATTAGAACAAACTGACCACACTCAAAACGGGTCGATGTGTTCGAAAAGGTAATATCAAACCGTAGCTACTCGTAGAAAATTACCTGTAACCTACCTCTATTACGCCCTTTGATTTCGGAGTTTCGCAGCAGAATCATTTCAACTCATGAATGTATCCCTAAATCAAAGTTTGCAAACAAGTTGTTTCATTTCGACGTTGATGAAGTTGATGATTTGCAAACTTTTCAAATACAGCTCTTATTTTGTTGAGTTTGTTTTTGTGTGTAATTAATTAATTTGCAATTGAATATAATATATTTCTATTCATGCCTTCATGACTGACACTGTTCTCAAAACGATGAAGGAAAACATCGTAAAGAAACCGGCATGACCAAGTATCAAAAATATGACATCCTCCAACTCGCACTGTGGCCGCGTGGTTATTCCGGCCTGCTATCTCTCACAGAGAGGAGGCCTGTGTCCCAGCAGTGGGAACGTTATAAGCTGACTGTGCTAGCCTTCGTGAGTGCTGAAACTGAAATCGTCCGGTACAAACTGGGCACCTGTCATCTTTGCTATACCCTTGCTGATGGCGATATTTGAAGTCACAACTTCTTTAGGCGCGTTGAGCTCTTTTTGGGTGAACAAAAATCATGGAACTCGCGTCATCGTCACCAAACGCTTTCCATGAGCTAACACTGTGTATTATTTAACTTTTTGGGTGAACAAAAATCATGGAACTCGCGACATGGTCACCGAACGCTTTCCAAGCTACGATACAATTCACAAGTTACTTAGTTTTCACTTATAACGGCAGTCCCCAAAGACTGCCGTTTTTTTTACCATGACATGAACCTCATTTTTGTAGTTCGTGATCATACGAGATAAATATAAATTGATCACTTTTTGTTTATACGTAAAGTACACCTTTCAACACAACTACTCTAATTTTCCCTTTTACTTAGATTTTTTGGACTATGTTAGGGTTGCTCCATAGAGCATGGATTCACCGCGCCGATAGTGTCTAGAGACGGTAGCACTCATCAAATTCATGGCTCCGAAAGTCCTTTGAGCGCAGAACTACTGCCACGGACCGCCTTCGTAGCTGTCGGTTTCTATAGGTACGTCATTTGTGTCTTAGTGCTAGTAAACGATGATACGCTTATATGTTGTACTAGCTGCGCCCCGCGGTTTCACCAGCGTAAGTCTTGATCCCGTTGGAATATCAGGATAAAAAGAAGCCTATGTCTTAATCCAGGGTGTCAGCTACTGCCATACAAAAATGTATCAAAATTGGTCCAGCCGTTTGAGCGTGAAGAAGTAACAAACATACACACACACACACTCACAAACTTTCGCCTTTATAATATTAGTATGATGATGTGATGATGATGATAAGTGTTGACGATATCGCTTCTAGCAGCAGCCGCCGAGATGCCTCCGTGCTCTGTAGGTTGCTCTTTAGTTAAACCAATTTAACCAACATCATGGCCGAATATATTGACAAGCAAAGACGCAGTGGCCTGGCCATGTGTGTCGAAGGACCAATGGCCGATGGAGTAGACGATACCTCAAGTCGAGACCGCATATCGGCAAGCGTTGTGTGAGATGTCCCATAGCTAGATGGACCAACGACCTTAGTAAAGTGGCTGGGACAGACTGGATGCGGAAACCGGAGGACAGGGTGTTGTGGCGCAGCCTGGAAGAGACCTCTATCCAGCAGCGGACATAGGCTGTGCCATAACACCCCATCCTCAGGCCGAATACCTGTTTGTATTTTAGAACGCCCCAGCTTTCTGCTACCCATTTAATGTGGCTATCGATATTCCGAAATTAGACCTTATTGCCTAGTTTTACACTGACCCAAACCATTCTCACGGGGATGTTCTAAGAGGCATAAAAGGGGTCATATAAATAATGGCCACTCATCAAGAAACCCGGCAGGAGTTCCGATCAACCGGGTGAAATTTCAAATGACCCATTTATTAGAAGGTGTCATTTAGTTTCACTTGTTAGTAACAGGTGAGGCAAAAGAATGTCATAATGTTAATGTTCCATAATTTTTGAAAATTTGACACTTGTGTTGTAGACTCATAAGAGAATAAGTTGACAATCCAATGGAGCGATATACACAGCTCAGAAAACGATGGAAATTTTGAAACACTTATTTCCGTCCCGTGTGATTTCCCGTTTCAGCCATTTGAACTGGCCGATCAGATCCCAAAGAGATTAGAGGGCTTTTTGAAATCTCGCGTTTACCACAACAAACCACAAACCGGCACGCGGCACGGTTGGCGCAGTGGTTATGCGATTGGCTGCTGCGCTGCGTGTCGCGGGTTCGATTCCTGCATGGAACAAATATTTGTATGACCTACAAGTAGTTGTTCCGGGTCTGGCTGTTTGTGTATGCGAGTTTAAATGTTTGTAAACACACCCACAAATACAGGAGAAATGCCTAGTGTGCGGCAACGTTTTAAAAAAAATAAAAAAAAACAAACCTTGCAAGTCTTGAAAGCCAACGTTGAAGAAAAAATCACCAATTTGGAGCTAGACGTTTGGGGAGCAACAATTCACAATCATTCATTCAGGTCATTCCACCGATTTATTTTTTCGACTTTTAATCGAATATTACAACTTTACATAAAAATTCCGTAAAAACGCAACCCATTTTTTTTTCATTTACAACAAAATGCAGCCAATTAACATTATGACATTACTTTTGGGCCACCTTGTGAGTATGTCATGTCGGATTCTTGCAAGCAAATTTTGAACAACTTTCTTTTGTCATAAGCAATGGAAACTATGTATTCATGTTTCGTTTTAATGATAAAACAATAATCGGTAGAGATTTTTTAATGCTGCAGTCAGAATCTTCACCCCACTTACTCTTCAAGAATTTAGATACAAAGTTGCTTTTGTCTTCTATATATCTTAGTCAATGGTAAGCAAGCAAGCAAGCAAAATGAAATCATGTGATAAACAGTTTAATTAAAACTTAAATTGAGGGTAATTCTAAGAATTTGCGAGAGATTTTCTATCATCTGTTTAAACCTACCTGGTCTAAATATTCAAGTAAGACGAAGCGTAAATAATTTGTATATTTACACATAACCCACATTTTAAGTATTACATAAGTTATGTCACAAATTGAAGGACTTCATTTAATATGTACCCATACCTGTTAAAATATAAAGGACTACATTATGACTTAGGGTTTAGCCATAAATTGTGGGAAATTTAGATTTAAAGGGGGCGGGCTTGTGGCTATGTAATAACAGCCGCACAGCCAGGTTAAGTTACGCTTGCCGCGGTTGGTCCATGGATGGGTGACCACCTTTATATACCAAAAACTCCTCCGTGCCTCGGAAAGCACAGATCTTTAACAGTCGTTACAGATCGTCAGAAGACCGAAAGTCTGTCAACCAGTCTTACCAAAGGATATCGTATTACCCAGTAACTGGGATGTGCAGGTCAGATAGGCAGTAGCTCCATGTAAAACGCTACATCCAGTTAGACTGGAAGCTGACCCCAAAATACTTGGGATAAGCAGGCAGATGATGTTGATGATGGTTTTAAAATGACGTCATTCCTTACATAATTAATTAGACAGCCCCGTTGGTCTCGTGATCGCAAGCGTGACTACTGAGCGTGGGGTCCTCGGTTGGATTCCCAGGTCTGGCAAAAGTGTTATTGGCTTTTTCCATTAGGAAACTTCTCAGTTACAGCATGGAGTTCGGAAAGCACGTTAAGAGGCTGGCGAAGGATGCGTAGTTCATATAAACGTAATACCAAAATAATGTGTAAATCAAACATATTCTTAAGGTAGGGTGTCTATAATCCGATTGGAATACAGAATATCTAGGTTCCCAAATACATATTTGGGAACCTAGATATTCTGTATGGATAATATGTAATAGACACTGATTTAAACAAGAGTAATGAGAAAAATAAGTTTTATATAGAAATTTTAAATTCCTCGTGTCTCGTCTTTATATCATTGTCCTTTCAAAATATATATTTGGGAACATAGGTATTCTATAATTCAATCGAAATAAATACACACTACCTTAAGAATATGTTTGATTTACAAATTATTTTGGTATTACGTTTGTATGAATCACGCATGCTACGCCGGCCCCTTAAGCCGTTGGTCCTGCACCTGATCTCTCTCCGGTCGTGTCGGATCGCTGTCCCATCGGAGTATGAGAATGAGGGATGAGAGATTGCACCGGTATCTGCTCACACATTATGCACTATATAAATTCTCCCGCAACGATGGCTAGTCTCCGCTGAGATTGACCGCCATGACCGAAATTCGGTTTGGGGTATTTATTAATTAGAAAGTACCTACATTATTCAAGGTCACTCAGCGTGCTATGGAGCGACCTATGCTCGGAGTTTCTCTGAAGGGTAAGATCAGAAATGAAGTTATCCGGAAGAGAACCGGAGTTACCGACATAGCCTGCAGAGTAAGCAAGCTGAAGTGGCAGTGGGCTGGCCATGTTTATCGAAGGACCGATGGCCGGTGGAGCAGACGAGTCCTGGAGTGGAGACCGCGTATCGGCAAGCGTAGTGTGGGACGCCCCTCAGCTAGATGGACCGACGACCTTAAAAAGGTGGCTGGGATAGACTGGATGCGGCAGGTGGAGGAAAGGGTGTTGTGGCGCAGCCTGGGAGACGCCTATGTCCAGCAGTGGACTGCTATAGGCTAAGTTGATTGATTTGCCTACATTATTTAAAGAAAGGAAGTGTTCTCAAAAACTTAAGATCTGAAGCCAAATAACAAAATAGAATGAAAATGGGCAGATATTAACTAAAAGATTATTTCTTAGAAAACCTGTCTTAAGCGTAGTGCTTAAAGCTCTCTAGTCTAAAGTTCACTTACAATATTTTTGGGAAACCAATTAGCCTTTTTTTTTTTTTTGGGTGGGAAATTATCAAAAAACTTCTCCCGCTCTGGGCGGAGTGGGAGGGCGTTACTTAATATGCCTGTGTGCCAGGGCCACGATATCCCTTTCGGACAAACTCGCAACCCTGGCAGGCATTGGCCCTAGCGGAACCCGTCAGTTGATGCTGACAACTCTTTGAGGCGCGCGTGAAACTAAGGTTCCTACAATTAACACTATAGCATAACATCACGCCTGTAATCCCCGAAGGGCAAGGCAGAGGTGTACCTATAGTACACCCACATTTCGCCAGTCATGTTTAAGTCCTATGTAATTAGGGGCGAGCTTATTGCCGCCGATCGGGCACAAATCCAGATTCTGGGTTACTACTGAGAAATTCCAGATTGAAAAACTCAAAACACTGTGCCCGACCCCCGGAATCGAACCCAGGACCTCATGGACCACTAGACATGGACAACGAGAAAGTCAGTCAAAGTCAACATTAAAAACTTAATACACACTTTGTTTAAACGCACGTAAGTACACGAAAATCGATTAATGTCGATAGATGATCGAACAGAAACGCGTCCTCTTAACCGATTACTCAGCATCAAAAGGGAAGATTATAAATTTCCTCGTTTGTGTCGAGAATGGCAATCTGTTGAATCGTTTATGACAAGTATGATATCGTTTAATCTCAACAGCGATTCATAATACGCTTTGTCTCAAACAGGCTTGGAAATTCGAGCATTATTTGGACAACCTTCTTCGAGATAAATCGAAATTGCTGTACTGGCCAAATATATGCGAGCAGCGGCCACCAAAAGTTGTATGAAAATCCATGTGTCGTGGTTTAGCGGCCAAATAAATTACATAGTAAACTTTTTCTTTTTTTTTTTTCCTTCTGGCTTCGCACGGTTTGTGCATTTAGCCAATGTCACGTTTTAGTTCTTGTATAATATTGATGAATTGAATTATAAATGCATGATGATGATATCCCCGCCCACTCCCCTTGAGTTTCAGTAAAGATGTGGCACTTCACTGAGACCTCACGTGGACTTCTTGAGAGAACTTGAAGTGAAGTTGCACTGTTTTGTTTCATTTGCCTACACTAATGCACGTTCACAAACACTTAATGGTTAATAATCCACCAGTATTACACATTAAATTCGGCTAAACACAAATTTTGGAAAATTAAACAAACTGCTGCACATGACGCTTCACTTTCCCGCCAAGAAGTCCCATAGTAAACTTAGTCTTAACTATCGTGTTTAAAAATGGAACGATCTTTTACTCCGAAACATTATATATGCTTCGGCAGAAATGGCAATTGCCTGTCTCGTATTAGTGAAGTCCTCGCCTACAGCTCGGCCTTCACACGCATACTCGACCTGCAATTGCCTATTTCACGGCCTTTGCAATAATGTACTATTTTTTGAATTTCCGCGCATTATTTGAGAAAAGCACTATACAAGCCTTGGCCGCAACCAGGCATTAATGGACGAACGTGAAAATGTGGGCACATACGTGAGTCCATCAATGCCCCTATTGCAGGCCGCTGCAGTAATGTACTATTATTATTTATGAAAGTAGTTCGTCTAGACTGGTAATAAATGAATTAATACGGAATCTTCTGCTGAGCGGTTTTGAAGGGAAATTCTCATTTTATAAGTACCTAGTAAACGCTCGTGTTTTGTTTTCTAGCGTATAGAAATACGTGCCCTTCCACCTAATTTCGTAGAGTTAATCAGCCATGTTAATAAAAGTTAAAATTAAAAAAACCCCCGACACAAACAAAACCTCTGAAAGTAAACAAATAATATGCTGTGGGTAATATTTTGATCCAAGCGTCGCGTCGTCACGGCGGGGGACGGCTAGTGAAAAGACGGAAGTTACAGCAGCTATCCTTTCAATTTAATAATGAATGTATACTATTGTAATAGTATACATTCATTATTACTAGATATATGCCTCGTCTGTTTGGCGTTTTCATTAGCCGTCCTCCGCCGTGACGACGTTTGGATCAAAATATTACCCACAACTTATATTAAACTTAAAGGGCTAATACATATTATTTGTTTACATTTTAAAGGTTTTTGTTTGAGTCGGGGGTTTTTTAAACTTTTAATTTAACTTTTCTTTCCTGTTTTTTAAACTTAGTCAATATTCCTCATTCCCTTTCAATATAGTGTACATTATTCTACTAGTCAAGCCCTTTCATTGGATACCCATATTTAGGAAGTTGTGTAAAAAAAAGTTATTCGCCATTTTGTGGTGGCGGCCATCTTGGATTTGAAATTTGTCAAAGTGTATGTATATTATTCTACTACTCAAGCCCTTTTATTTGATACCTATAATGAGAGAGTTATGAAAAAAAGTTTGTAATCCGTCATTTTGTGGCGGCGGCCATGTTGGATTTCTATCAAACATAGCGAAGAACACTCCCGTCTAATTCACCTTTCAAACAAAAAAAACTAAATTAAAATCTGATCATGCGTTCGGGAGCTACGATGCCACAGACACACACACACACACCCCCACACACACACAGACAGACAGACAGACACGTCAAACTTATAACACCCCGTCGTTTTTGCATCGGGGGTTAAAAACTGTTCACTGTGTCCTGAAATTAAATCAATAACTTAATGAAACTCGTTGTTGGGAATTTTGAAAAAAGGTGGTGATTTCGAAAAAATTACAATTATTTGTGGTCTTTTGTGCTATGTGGAAGCCGATATTCATAACGTCTGTTAAGTTAACCAATTAATTTTAAAAACCCTGTGTCGGTAGACATTATTTTTATCAAGACTATCCTTATAAACAGCTCCTCTACAGTTTTTGCTGTCACAATTTACGAAAGAGCTCACTTTTTTTCATTCTCTCTCTCTATCTTCCTAACTTTATTCCCTAGTACTATAATGCCTACTTAAACATTATCATCACTTCATCCAAAAGACGTCCACTGCTGGATATAGGCCGGGACGGGTTTGCCATAATCACCACGCTTGGCAGGCGGGTTGGCAATCGCAGTATTGTGTTTAAATGCATAGAGAACACTGCTGCCCATTCTTTAGTAAGTCCCTTAGTCGCCTTTTACGACACCCACGGGAACGTATAGGATGGTGCTATTCTTTACGTACGGCACGAACTACATTAAAAAGTCGTAAACTACCAATGAAATTGAAGTGTCACCGAGCGTAGTACACAACTAGCTATATTGATTTATTTTAAACGAGAAGCAAGCTCGGTATCACGATCCGAAGCGGAAAGTCATTGATCACTTTGTTCAGTCAAGAGCTCTCAGGGCAAAGTGATGTTTGCTATCAAATTCATTGAAGGATACGATATTGTTACCGTCTACGAGTATTTTCGTGAGATTTTCGCAAGGTCTTTATTTTTATAAATAGATAGTGGTTTCACTTCTGGAATATCTACATAATATTATTATCAATAGCTTCTGCCCACGACTTCGTTCGCATGGAAGTCGTAAGATATCACATACTAAAATAACAGCCACATTTTTGTAGAAAACGGCCTCCTTGGTCTAGTGGTCGCAAACGATACTATTGAGCATGAGGTCCTGAGGGCCTTGACAAATAGCATTCGCTTCGGAGTGATTCTATTTCTACAATCGCTATCGTTATTTCACTTTTTGACAAGCGTCATCGCCAGTTTTCGATTCGAATTCCATCTTATGAATCAAAAACTAGCGTTAACGTTTGTCAAAAAGTGACACTTAGCTACGCATCTCTAAGGAAGTTATCGTTCGACGCTGTCGATTCGTTTCATGGAATCGAATGATGATAACATAATGTCGAGCTAATTTCTATTCGTTGACCTATGATCACGTGACATTTCGATAGCCTATGTCAACCCCATACATTTTGTGGCTTTGCTACTAGCGTTATCGCTAAACGAATGTTACTTTGTCTAGGCCCTCTGGATTCGATTCCCGGGTTAGGCAAAGTGTTATTGGGTTTTCCATCTGAAATTTCTCAGTAATAGTCCGACGTCTAGGTTTGTGGCCGGTTAGTGGCAATAGGCTCTCCCCCTATTACTTGGAACTTAAACATAAGTGGCGAAATGTGGGTATCCTATGGGTACACCTCTGCCTAGCCCTTCGGGGATTACCGGCGTGATGTTATGATATGTAATAATTTTTAGCTGAAGAGTTTGTTTTTTGTTTGAATGTGCTAATCTCTGGAACCGTTCCGTTCTGTTCCGTTTGGTGCCGGACGACGTAAAGAATAGTACCATCCCATTTCTTCCCGTGTGTGTCGTAAAAGGCAACTAAAGGATTTACTAGAGAATGGGCAGCAGCGTTCTCTGTTCATTTTGAAAACCATACTGCGATCGCCAACTCGCCTGCGAAATCCCCCCCTTTTTGGGGACGCCTATGTCCAGCAGTGGACGTCTTTTGGCTGAATGATGATAAATCTCTGGAACTAATAGTCAGATTTGAAAAAAACTTTTTGCAATTGATAGCCCAATTCTTGAGGAAGGTAATGAATGGGGGAAATTATGGTGGGAATGGGGTCTCTAGACGGTCAAAACTGCTTGAAAATATTGTGATTTTTTCGTTCTTGTCAAGCAATTTTGACTGTCTAGGGACCCCATTAGGACTTCGCGACCGAATTAGATCTTAATGCAATCGCTATTGATGTCGAGACTGTAGGGCCAGGTCTAGTTGAAAACCAGTGTATGATTTTTGCTGAACTGGGCCTTTTCGGCGGAGCCGTGAGGCACACTTTCCTGCAAATTTCTTAATTTTTTTACACTTTTTATTTGTTTATTTTGTTTTACTTGTAGTTATAATATATATTGTGTTGTGTGCCTTTTAGTCTGTGCTAAATAAATGTATTTTCTTTCTTTCTTTTCTTTATATCCAACTGAAAGCATTAAGGGCACCGGCAACCGCGTACGAGTGAAAGCTCTGTTACAGCCGTGTGAAAGGAATCCGTGTGTGTGTTAAAGGGGTCTTATGTGTGCTAAGAGTCAATAGTGCGTATCAGGCTGGTACATGGACTAAACAAATCTTGAATACCTACTATTACCTCTTGATTGTTGCAGAATTATTCTCAGTTCTTCAATAGAAAGAGGCATTTACTTTTATTGCCATAGCTATGCCCACTATGGTCTTACTGTCTCATAAAACGAAATAATAATAGCTGATGAGGCGGGAATAAAAATTGCCACAGATAACTTATGCCTATACTTAGTCGAAATTGGTTCAATGCCTCTATTCACACCGTCTCGCGCCAAAGATTACCTAAAGATAGAAAAACTATGAGAAATGGTCTTTTAACAAAGATATTAAAACATGCAAAATATTATTATAAAGCTAATTTGTATTTTCTTGTCGTAGATTATAAGAAAGTGCTTATTATTTGATTATTATTAATATTTAAAAGTCTTTGACATATCCTGGACCTTTGCAAGGCGTACGATGGGCCGATGACAACTCGCAGAGGGCTTTTAGATAATTTTATGTGTTGAGGCACTAACCGACGTTCATTCCTGTTTGTTCTATGCAAATGCACCCAAGGACAACCCCCGGTTGATTCAGGACTATTGAAGAACGTGGAAACAAAACATATTTCCCCTTATTACAAAACAAGTTTTATCTTCAGACCCAGGTTTAAAACATGGAGCCATTATTAAATTTCGAACTTTATTCCGAATAATGTAAAGTTCCTAAAAACAAAACTGACATGTATCTATCACATAATTAATTTATCTGTCATCGCTTCATTATTAATTATTTTTACCTATTGTGGTATAGTAATTTTATTCTAGGTGCATCGTCTTCACATATAATTATATAATTGATGTACTTATACAAAATATTGTCAAACATTTTAAAAGAGTAACGGTGGAGTTTCTTGCCCATTCGTCTCCATACGAAGCTACCTTTTGGAAGGGGCGACTAGAATCAATTCTATTTTATTTGTAATTTTTGGCGTTCAAAAGTTCCATTTATGTGCCTATTTGAAATAAATAATTTGACTTTGACTTTGACAACTTAGTACCGAACTAAGTTTTCAGTTTTGTATAAAGAACGGTATTTCAATCACTGTTACGTTCATATTACAAAAACTGGCTCCATGGTTTAAGACATGTCAAATATAAATCTTGTTTTGAAATAAGGCGGATTGGGTTTGGGTGGCTGTAGTGAACTGGTTACCTTGAACTATATTTATTTACAAATAATATATCTATAATAATAATAATAATGTTTATTTATCCAAAATAATACATAGACACAGGTTGAGCACAGTGGTAGATATACTAAAAATATACATAATTGTTTGTACAAAATTTAAAAGGCTACAAAAAAAAAACTATTATAAAGGCTTCTACATACCGGGGCGACTTGTCGCGCGACGCGACTCGACACAAAGGCACCGCTCGTCCTGCGACACGCGGGGCCTTTGTGCTGTGTCGTCGCGTCGCGCGACAAGTCGCGCTGGTATGTAATGGCTTTAAAACATAAACTCTGTCTCCTGTATCGTAAGAGACAAAATATGATACAGGCCTCCTAGTTTATCTTATGTAAGCCTACCTGCCTGCCTAACTATGTCCCCTGTCTGATCAATGATAAGTAATACACGGATAAAATGGCAGGGGGCCGGTGACTTGCACACTCAATATTGGGCCCCCGAAAACGGTCGCTAGCACATAGTAACGTAGCGACAAGGGGATAACACTTCCTCAGGCTTGAGGAGTGGAGAGGTATTCCACGGCTATCAGGACAATCCAAAAAGTACAGTCAAGATCCCTACCAGCATCTTACTGGAATACTTCCTTCCTCCGAGCACGTTTACTCTTGCGAATCTCCACTCAAGCCGGCCAATAAAGGCAAGAAAGAGGTGAAGTTCTGTTCCTCGACAGTGTTTACTCCAGCCGGCAAAAAAAGGCAAGCCTGAGGTGAGGAACAAAACTTCTCCCGGGAGGCTCCGTGGGGTCACTACTACCCAACAGCTTGCCACATGCTGCCTTGCGGGTTTCTGTATCTCTCTTGGTCTGGCTCCTCACCCTAGATCTGTGTTCGGCAAAGTAAACTTCACCGGCAGACCAAAATTTCTCCTGAAATCTTGGTCTGCCGGTGACGTGAAGTATAGAGAAAGTCTCTTGTTCCTCCACGCAAGCCCCACCATCACGACGTCAAAGTCTGTATGGCGGCAGGGTTATTATTCTTACTAATGGTTGCCCACTGGTCGAAATTAGACCCCCTCTACTTAATATCTATAATAATATAGTTTTTACTAATTCCATGAGTACCTATATTAATTCCATGCTATTAAAAAGTACTTACTAATTCCATGCTTAAGCTGTCACCTCTGTCACCTATCTATCTCCAAGTCATGAGGCCCTGGTACTATGTGTGTGTCAAACGCATAGTTACACAGTGTGTGTAATGTTTTTTTATTAAACAATTTAATTTATTTCTAATGCAGATTAAATAAAAATATTAGCTTTCTGCACTCCACCTCCTTAAATACTTCAATTATACCAAATTTCATACTGATCCGTCCGCGTATTTCTGTAAAAAGTTTTCGCTTCACGTATTTAATAAAATTATTTGTTTTCGTGTTAGTTCCAAAACATTAGAAAGAAATAGGCAAGTATACATTTTAGTTCTAGTATCTACAGGTAACTAACACAAGAACGTCCCACGACACATTCTTCATTCTAATAAGAAAATGATCTCATTTATACTATTATGTACATTCACAATTAATAATGAAATATAAGCCATCATAAGTCTTTTATATTTCCTTCGGGACCTGATAATAATATTACAATAAAATCTCTACCTCTTTCATAACTTTTATTTGATATTTTCCCATGGGAATAAGCAGAAACTCCAGAACGCCACCAGCTATGATCCTTACATACTCCTTTTGCTTCGTTTATTCATACATCTAGTCATACACGCACGCCGGTTGCGAGTACTGCGCACCTGACCTTTCTGACGAATATCCGTATACAACATTAGTTTTTGTTTATACTAAACCTCTTAAGGGGCCATTGTATTCATCATTATGAACAACTTTTACTATGGGACCAAAGTTGAAATCGCGAAAAAATATCAGCTGTTCCCTACATTTTGACGAGTTCAGCGAACTTAAATGTAGGGAACAGCTGATTTTTTTTTCGCGATTTCAAGGTTGGTCCCATAGTAAAAGTTGTTCATAATGATGAGTACAATGACCCCTTAAGAGGTTTTGTATAAACAAAAACTAATGTTGTATGTCCATCTAAGGCATCCGGTCCCGCCGTTTCTACTCACATCTGCCTTGTTAGTTCAGATAGTCACATTTCGTCAATTAAATAGAAAACTAGTAGCCACATAATTACGTCATAGTGTATGTCCTTAACAAAGAAAAATTTTAAATCTAATTTTGAAATTATTTCGGCATTCCTGATTCAAACATACACGTAGGTACGTGCCATTTACTTAATACGGTCCATCAATCCAAAAAGCGCTTACGCCTTTTTAAGTTTATAATAATATCTTGTACAGACGCCAGCTGCAGGTCAAGCTACCCGAAACAGTCAAATTGTCCCAATCAACCTTGAACCATATGCTTTAACGATAAAGTTGAAAATCTTTTAAATAAATTTGACAGATTGTAGTAGCTTGATGTGCGGGCGTCTGTACCTACTAGCATTTTATTCACTGATCTGAAGAATAATGTAGCAAGCGACAATTTTATACAAAAGGCTTCGAACCTCAAATAATTATCATTTTGTTTTCCTTAAATAATTATTATTTAAGACTCTAATATATTGAATTCGCTTCTTTTTGTGAAACCTCTAATCATTAATATTTTGGGGTCATAAAAATACCAAATAGCCAATTAAAAGCGACCAAATCGGATGTAGCGCTCGTGGGATGCTGCCGTGTGTGTGTGCCGTGTGGTCACATTTGTAACCTAACTTATTCCATTTCGTTGAAGTGCCTTAGTTCAGTTACTGCGACCAATTTAGGTTGCGCGTGGTTGGTCACAGTTCTAACCTAACCTAACCAGTTTGATCGGGGTATCGCGACCAACTGTCAGAAAAAAATTAAAAAACAATCGAGCCTTAGGCTGCGCTCGGACGACACGCGCCCACTACGCGCACGCCACGCACTCGCCCCACTCGCTTTGAAATTTGTTGTATATAATTTGAGTCTTATGAGTTTATGACACATCAATAGATCTCAAATTGCATTTATCGAAGTTGAACCAAACAAGCACACGCCTTTTGCCCGCGCTTTGGCTAGTGCCGTATTGACTGTGATCAAGGGCGTTTTTTGATTAAATAGTATGTAGTTTAAGCAGTTGCGAGGCGGGACCGTGGCGTGCGCGGAGCGGGTGCGTGGCGAACGCGGGTGCAAGGCGGGCCCAACACGTGTGCGGGGCGTGTGCGTGGTCGGCGCGGGTTATCTGAACACGGCCTTACAGTAGTCGCATATGATGTATAATATCTGACATCTCACCTTGGTAATAAGCGAACAGCGACAGAAATTAACCTCAAAATTTAAAAAAGCTAAATACTGAAATATTTATTCGAATAATTATTCATTACTAGTGGTCGCCCACTGGTCGAAATTCGACCTACTTACAATCTATATTGTACTTACTAATTCTATGCTATTGTAAAGTACTTACGAATTCCATGCTATTAAAAAGTATTTACTTAAAATATGCTCTAGCTGTCACTTCCTGTTACACACTTCCGTCCCTTTTCACGAAATCATTATCACAGAAAGCGAGAGGAAAGATATCAAAAAGAGGTTCCATTTTAAAAAAGTGTGCATCTTTAGAAGGTCAAAAAGTTTTTAGAGGATCAATAACGTAAAAAAGTGTACATCATTAGAAGGTCAATAAGTTATTTACAGGATCAGAAAAATATTTCCTTAAACAAAGGTCTGTTTCGCGTGTGTTAAAACGGTAGGTCATTCAAGTGTCTATTAAGGCAAGCAAAGACGAATGACAAATATATGTGAATGAATGCTAAATAGAGACAGATAAGACCATTCACCCTCATTTGTCAAGGGTCATAATTATAATTAAAATTATGTTATGTTAGAACTATTTTATTGTGAAGGTTTTAATTAAATTAGAATTCTCGTAGAACTTTACTTCCAACAAACCGGCGACTCTAGGGATATGTGAAATGTTTTAAATTTTGTGTGTTTATCATTAATTAAACATTAGGTATATTATATACCTATTGAATACAATAAAATCTGAATAAAATATAGCAACTAAATATAATCTAGATCGGTGACAGGCAGTATGGTGACGGGTGTAGCCAGTAGGGTTTTTTTTTTGGGTGGGAAGTTATCAAATAACTTCTCCCGCTTTGGGCGGAACTGGGTGTGTCAGACTTTTACTGACTAAAACCCACCTGTGTCATTTTCCTGTGTGCCAGGGCCACAGAACGTTATCACGACCTCAATTTATTGATGGCTGTTTGTGTATGTGAGTTTAAATGTTTGTAAACGCACCCACAATACAGGAGTAATTCCTAGTGTGGAACAAAGTTTAAAAAAAAAAAAAATTGATGATTGGATGTGAATGATTTTTCATTTTTTTTTTCTAGCCTACTCTTTCCTTCTCCTGGGCAAATTATGCTATTAGGACAATATTTTTTGTGAGAAAAAAAAATTATGAGATATAAAGTTGGCACCTACTAAATACAAAATCATATCCTAGAACAAATAATTCGAAGACATGTGACATCTACCAACCCGCACTGGGCTCGCGTGCTGGATTACGGGCTACTCACTCTCACAGAGAAGAGGCCTGTGTCCCAGCAGTGGGAACATTATAGGCTGATTATGTATGTTATGTAAATACAAAAATGAATGTGTTACTAATGAGTGATAATGATTAATAGGGTATTTGACTGCAGCTATCAAAAATATACATGAATTAATACATAGTTTATAATATAATATTTAAAACTTATCATCTTTTAAATAAAATTCTCGTGTCACAATGTTAGTTACCATACTCCTCCGAAACGGCTTGACCGTTTTTTATAAAAATTTATATGTATATTCAGTAGGTCTGAGAATCGGCTACTATCTATTTTTAAGGGTGGCTTTCTCACGGGATCGAGACTTACGCGGGTGAAACCGCGGGGCGCAGCTAGTATAATATAACATTTAATACATAATATTTTTAAAGGTGTTACCAAAAAAGACGATTTGTGAAACAATAAAAATCGGTGGAATAATGGAGAAATTACACGCTTTTAAAATTATTCTACAAAATCAAAATCAAAAGCGAAGTTACTGGTCTTGTACTGTGACGTCAGATCACAGCAGTGCATTCTCTGTCTACAATATATATATATATATATTTTTTTTTTTTAAAGCGTTGCCCCGCACTAGGATTTATCCTGGATCGTGGGTGCGTTTACAAACATTTAAACTCACATACACAAACAGCCAGACCCGAAACAACTACTTGTAGGTCATACAAATCTTTGTTCCGTGCGGGAATCGAACCCGCGACACGCAGCGCAGCAGTCAATCGCTTAACCACTGCGCCAACTTCGGCATTTTTTGAGATATTGAAACAATTTTTTTACCGTGAGTTATTTTTTTGTTGGTTTCTAAAAATAAAAAAATAAAAAACTGTCAAATACCCTATTGCGTAAGAATTTAACCTGAACAGGGTTTGTTAACATTTTCATCAGATACTTTAGGAACAGACGAACGACGAAATCGCGTTAGCTGGTGAATGTTGGCCGAATGTTTAATCCACGATATCCCGTGCGCGACAGAGTGCCACTACGGGCATCACTTAGTTTGATAGGATCAGGCACTGTTACTAAGTCCAGTATCTACCGCTTTTAATAAATCAATGCTTCCAACTATTGTTTAAATTCTTCTCAAAATCTAGCACTGTTTACACGTTATAGTAGTAAAGAGTTACACGAGCCTAGTTGTAAAGTTGAGTGTTGAGTTGAGCATCAAAGAGATGAGCGAGATAAACTGTTGCTGTTGTGAGATTATTTTTGTGGAGTTCCGTACATGTTGTGTTTAATAAGTTTTGTACTTACAACAATATTGTGTTTCCTTCGTTACTTGATTATCAGTCGGTAGATTTGTTGTGCGATACGAATTCTGTTTACATAAACTCACGCCTTCTTCCTATATATCTTGATTTAAAAGAGTTTCCTTGGAGTTTCTTGCCTGTTCTACTCCATAGAGTTCTACGTTTTGGAATAGGCAAAGCTTCAACTTTCTGACTAACTGACCGACTCTTTGACAATTCAAAAGTGCCTGTAATAGGTTTAATTGAAATAAATGTTTTGAGTTTGAGTTTATGGGGGTACCTACCCCCATAGGAAGGCGTGAGTTTAGGAACTACAGAACGCTATCTGCTGCGGTCCTTACATACTCCTTTTGCTTCGTATACTTTCATACTTCTGGTCATACACGCATGCCCGTTGCGAGCACTGCGCATCTGACCTTTCTGAAAAACATTATCAATATGTTCATCATAATGTCCTTCAAGGACGTCCCCCTTCCTGGTGTTTCCACTCACATCTGCCTTGTAAATACTTTTTGTTAGAACCATCAAAGCATACCCTTTTAAATTTGTTCGTATAATTTGTATTATCTACCTACTGCAAACACTTCTATGATTTGAACCATTCCTATTATAACTGGTCAGAAAACGTTTTTTTCGTAGTTCAATCACTTGGAATGGGTGAATGGCATTTGGCGGCAGATTTTTGGAGTTTTCGGTGTCCAAAAAGTTTTTATTCGCTGTGTCATTTTAATAAATATTTTAATTTATTTAAATTTATAATTTTGAATAAGAATATTTTATAGGTCGGCAAAATGATGTACCATACGTACATTTCTGCATGTCGAATGGGAAAACCAGGCACGACGTTCTGGGCGTGTTTTAGTCTGCGAAAAATCCTGGGAACAGATCGGAACCATTTTATTGAAATTAGAGCAAGCTTAAACAAGAAAATTGTATCCTTTGCCACAGCACAAACTCTTTCTTCCACTATTTTCATCATCATCAATTCAGCCGAATAAGACGTCCACTGCTGGATATAGGCCTCCCCCAAGCATCACCACATCGACCGGTTCCGTGCTTCCTCCCATCCAGCGGATTCCTGCGGCCTACACAAAAGTGAAAGTCAAAGTCACAGTTTTTATTAATGCGATTATTGATGATATAACATGGTCTTAAAAATATTTTATAGTACCTCAAAAATCTACCCTATCAGGCATGCATTGTTAAATTACAATAATATATATATATATAATATAGAAATTAAAATACAAGATATAATATATTGCAATAAATTAACAGACATAATGTATATGAATATTACATTAATAAATACATAGAATGGTCAGTCACATGAAATTTTGTCAACTAGGAATTCGTCAATGGTATAGTAGCATTTGTCTATTAAACATTTATTTAGTTTACGTTTAAATTGTGTTAAGTTTAAATATGAAAAAATGAAAATGAAAATGAAAAAGTGTTTATTCAGATTAATAATACAAATACAGAACATTTACTTCTGCCAAACTGCACAGCAGTTTGTTGGCAGACGTAGCTCCTTTTTTTATTAGTAAAGTTTAAAATTTGGTTTTTATATTGACACTTTCATATAGGTATAAACATACAAACAATTAATTTTTCCCTTTTATGTATCCTCTGCAGCGAGGTTTTCACAAAACATATGAAAGAGGTACTTTTGTATTTTATTTTTAAAGGAGGTTTTTGTGATACAGCTGCTTATATTATACTATTATTTTACGTCATTTGGTAGCTTATTAAAAACACAAGATCATTGGTCTACCTTTTGGGACACCTTCGCTACGTCTTACGGTAAGAAAAGGTCCTACTACTTCTTTACTGAATCCTAAATCTAAATAACAAATCTGCTGATAACTACTTCCTATGATAATAAAAAAACACTTAAACAGACAATGTTTACCTCTCTTTGTTTATTTTCTTTGAAAGAACTTTGATCGAGATTGTTTCGATCGAGCCATGTGATGGTCATTTAATTTTCATTGTTTTGTTATCTATCATGTGTGAGAGTTTTAGGCTAGTGATTCAATCAGGGGTTATTTTTTTATAAACATGTAGTTGTTTTGATGTGTAAATTATTCTACAATATGTAGGAACATTTGATTTTGGGAAAAGGCTCCACAAATAGTAAAAAACCCTGGCTCCTAAACTAGGGAACCCTGTGACCTAAGAGGACCTAGGAGGGTTCTACACTATGTTATCATCACACTTCACACTTACAATAATAATTTAATATATAATAATAAATATATTAATATTATAAAGGCGAAAGTTTGTGAGTGTGTGTGTGTGTTTATTTGTTACTTCTTCACGCTCAAACGGCTACACCAATTTTGATAAAATTTTGTATGGAGGTAGCTGACACCCTGGATTAAGATATAGGCTACTTTTTGTCCCGATAATCCCACGCAATCGAGACTTACGCCGGTGAAACCACGGGGTGCAGCTAGTCGTAGAATAATTCAAAGGATGATAGTACCGTAGGCCACTTACCAGTGTTAACGATACCAGTAGTTGGCCCATTATTATATTCAAACTCAAAGCATTTATTTGAAATAAACCAATTACAGGCACTTTTGAATTGTCAAGGGGTCAGAAAGATGAAACGCCGTACTACGCTAGGCCAGTTCAAGGTCAAACAAAGGTCGCCGTATTACCACTGACTAGCGGCCTATTTTTCATACCTACTGAAACAACTATTTCTTGAAACCAAATCATAATCTAAAAAATAAATAGCTGTTTCATACGAAAATTTAAATGGAAAAACCCATTAGCAATATAATAGCTAAATAATACTAAGTATTCACTTACGTACATTTATTTCAATTTCACGCTCCACCGAGGCCTATCATAAAGCTAAACTACAATATTCTCACATTTTGCAATGATAATTATTTTCTATCTCGCTTCTCGAGAAGTAGTTCCCTTCATTATTTCCCTTGGGGATTGTGTATCGTTGCTGTTATAGTAACTTGTAGGTGTTCCCGTACGGGGATGGCGCCGGCGCTATTTTATTTACTGTTTTGGCTAGAGATTAGACTCTTCAAATCTTTGCATTGGAACTTACATAATATATTTTATTTTCATTTATTTAAACTTCTTACAGGATGGCCCGTGAAACGAGGTCGAAAGAAACATTTTAGAAGCCTCTCTCCAAGGGTTTTCCCCTTATGTATGTTCAGCGATTATGTATAGTTTAGGAGCTGGACGGTTTTTAATATTTTTTCAGGAAATTGTCACTTGATATCAGACGTTTTTAATTTGCCTGTGCATGTCACATTTTTTTTTTTTTTTGTTATAAATACTTAAATTATAATCCACGATCGATAAAAGTACTATCTGTCTAAAATTCGCGGCCATAAACAATATGGCTTTACAGAATTATAATCATTCGAATCAGCAATACAACTAACTCTGCGGCCATAACCAATATGGCTTTACAGAATTATAATCATTCGAATCAGCAATACAACTAACTCTCTTCAAAAAATCCTAAATCCTACTGAATGATTATTTCATATGTCACTTCGGTGTGGGTTATACGTTTCTTCGACTGTAATTTTTTATTTTTTTTTCCTTCTATAGTATCACTACTGGTGATACTTTATTCACTTTACAATCTAGCCTATTTGCTAATAAGTAATTTAAATATAACTTAAGCTGATAAGTAACTATAAAGTTAAGAAATCGTCGAATAACGTCTTTCTTATTCACTATAAGTTAAAGGGAAGACACTTTATTCACGTGTTCTATACAAAAGTCAGGACTTGCACTACAGTTTAAGTTCACTTACATTGCACTAAACTAACTCCATCCCCCTTATTACAAAACAAGGTTTATCTTCAGAACCAGGTTTAAAACATGGAGCCATTATTGAATTTCGAATTTTATTCCGACTATGGTAAAGTTCCTAAACACAAAACTGACAACTTAGTACCGAACTAAGTTTTCAGTTTTGTATAAAGAACGGTATTTCAATCACTGTAACGTTCTTATTATAAAAACTGGCTCCATGGTATAAGCCATGTCAAAATATTAATCTTGTTTTGTAATAAGGCGGAAAAGGTTTTACCCTATTTAGTCTTCGAACTAAATCAGTGTTGTCAAGGAGTTGGATCGCCTCGACATTCACGTGATGATGAAGTCTGTGTTCATGAGCTTCTGCATATTTTTGTCTATCTATGTTAATGACATCCATCTTGCGGTCCCGGTGGCTTCGACTGTAATAAAACTACTTTTTGTAAATGGTATAATGTGTTGTATAACTGGTTTTTGTCCCAAATAAATAAAATAGCATAATCGCACATTAATATACAAATAATTATACATTATTTGTCAGTGATCCACACAGGAGGTCATTACGAACGAGTTCGTCAGTCATAAAACAGTAAAAATAATTGCATCTCACGAAATCATGAATACGAGTATTACATCAACATGTCATTATCATTAGAAAAGTTTTGAGTATAATTAATGTTGATGGCTTTATGAGTAGGGGAAGACCAAAGAAATGATGGATGGACTGTATGAAAGATGATATGGCTGTGACTTCCGAGATGACAACTAAAAGAGAAAGAAGTTTATGAGGACCCCAAATTAATTGATATATGGGCCCAATGATGATGTCATTATCATTAGAAATGTCATTAGAACAACAAAACAAAATCTGCGATTTTAAACGCAGATTTTTATCTAAGGATCTTTAAGGGGCCGTGAACGAAATCAACTGATTTTGATCTCATTTCTCGTTCTTTGTTCGTGAGAAAGGGAAAAAGAATTTAAACAAAATTTATTGTGATTTGTCAAGTCGAGTTCTTTGTTTTGCATCTGGCGGAAAGGATTTTTTCCTATTATTACGCAAACCAATGGGCTTCAGCTATCCTTGAGTTTTATTTTATGAATTTGCGATATCTTCATTAAGTAAATCAAAGGCGAAATAATATTTTCGACAGCGCAAAAGTGACAAAATTATTAACAGGTGCTATGACTCTCAGGAATTGTTTAGCGGCACGAAAACTGTGCTTTTATAGTAACACAGACTTAATGTTTCAATTATTTCAAGTTTTCTCACAATTAGATAAGAAATTGACGAAAAAGGGTTTTTAGGGTTATTTTCGTGCACTCCAAAATGGTATTCTATCAATCTGTTACTTACGTACACTACATTAATCTATTACTTATGCAAATATAAAACGTATAAACGATTTATATTTTAAATATAAAACGTTTTATATAAAAAACGTATGAACGTTTTACATTTACGTACCAAAACCAAAACTATGTGTCAATATAATTCTGAAGAATCTATTTTGCATATTTATTTACTATTTAACAGCAAATGTGTAGCGTGGAATAAAATACTTGTAAGATTATTAAAGAGTTTATTTTTCAAACTTTAATTGAAAGCAAACAGCGTTACAGTGAGGGCATCATACTTTACACAACCTGTTACAATAAGGTCGTGGGTTTAAACCCGGCCAGGCGCTTTACTTTGTGTAAATAATTTCATCGCCACTGCTCTCAAAACGGTGAAGGAAAACATCGTGAGGAAACCGGTATGTCCTAGAACCAAAAATTCAAAGACATGTGACATCTACCAACCCGCACTGGTCCCGCGTGGTGGATTACAGCCCACTCCCTCCCTAAGAGAGGAGGCCTGTGTCCCAGCAGTGGGAACATTATACGCTGATTATGATAATTACAGTAACACAGCCCACCTAATAAATTAATTTTTAGGGTTCCGCTCAAAAGGATAAAACGGATCCCTTATACTATAGGATCAATTCGTTGTCCAACCGTCTGTCTATCAAGACCCTTTTTCTCAGAAACGTATGGAGGTACAGACGCCAGCGCATCAAGCTACTACAATCTGTCAAATTTCTTTAATAGATTTTCAACTTTATATCTACAGAAATAAGGTTCAAGGTTGATTGGGAAAATTTGACAGTTTCGGGTAGCTTGACCTGCTGGCGTCTGTACATATTAAGTTGAAATTAATATCAAATCTTAATTAATTATATGAAGTCTACGGTCCCTTAGAGCCTTGGAGCTTCACTAGCCAATAAATCATCACCTCCCGTTGAACCAGAAAATCGTTAAGATGTAGTTTTATGACATATATTTGTGTTCTATGATTACAAACTCACAGTTCCAGTTGGAGAATTGACCGTGACGTAAGTACATTGATGCATGGAAGAACATTTTTTTAACTACAACGTTTAGTTTGTTCTTGGGATAAATTCATCCCAACTACGGAACCCTTCATTGTGCGTGGTCTGACACGCACTTGGCCTGTTTTTAAGGAGGCGGTCGGTTGCGACCTTTATGCTCAGCTAACATTACTTAATTTTCCAGGGCGTGTTAAAACTACATATAATAGATAGTTAATCATGTAAACTCAAGGACATGAATTGTGAAGCAAATTAACTACCAACTTAAATAGTCCGTATATTCAAATCACAACTAACATTCTTTGACAGAGTGAAATGTCAAATTGACGTAGGAATGTCAATTTCTCTGTCTGTACCTAAAGAGGATTTCCGACTAAAACCAATAAGCTGTTCATTTATTTTCCTTATTTTCCTTCCGCTTTCATGACAGGACACTGGGGGAGTCCTGTAATGAAAGCGATCGTCGCGCGAATACGCGATCATTGCTATAATTTTTCTCAATTTTTTCCGGAAACCCCGAATGTTACACAGTCTTGGGCATAGGATATCAATGTATATATATTTTTTTATTTATTTCAGACGTTGTCCATAAAGTTAGTAACAATGTTCTTAGCCTAGTGTTAGTAAAAGTTAAAGTAATAATAGTGAGGCGCTTGCCTTCGCGTGAAGGCCTATCCAGTGCGCCATCAGTACTGAGTCCCATCGGCAGGCGCACGCTGCCTGGGCCTCAAGTCTGCTAGGTGTCAGAATGGTCGATCATTGATTTCATAATTGTTGATTTTGACAAGTTTGGTAATCTACTATTATAATGGCGTCATTATGACTTTCGCAAATTGCATTTATTGGTAATCTCGTACATAATGACAAATTAATGTCATTTCTACTAATGGGTTTTATAATAATGGCAATACGACAATGCCACTATATGTAACACAATTCTATTACGAGAACATTAACCAACCAATGATCGACCATTATGAATTTAGCAGATTACGAACTTTTAGCAATTGACAATGGGATCGTGTTGGAATGACTGAATTTATAGAAATAGCAGACTGGGGGCCCACGATGGCGCTGGGGCTGCCACGCACTCGCGCCAACATCGAAGCACACCGCTTACGTATGATCGCGTGGAAGCCGTCCACGTACGCCTCCGCGAACATACCACTCGCGCTACAGTACCATAATATGACAAGGTTGTTCATAAATGATAAGTGCGTTTATTATGTTTAGAAAAAATATTGTTGCCATCACTTTCCTCTCCCACTCTTTCCCCCCCTTCCCCTCCCCCTCTCCCCCTTCCCCTTTTCTTCTTTCTCTTTTCTTGTCTATCTAAATCCAGCACTGAAACTTTTCCAATTCTGTGAGCTTTATATTAATAACTATCCTCTTTTGTGAACTATTAAATTTCGAATTACTTAACGCTTAATAGAATCGCTTCCCAATAATGAAATTAATAACTCACCAAAATAAATTCTAAGTGAAATTCCACCCAACGCGTTTAATGTACCAATGTTTCATATAAACATGACACTCGTAATAATGAAACCACTGTTAAACATAAATAGGCTTGAAACAATAATTTTATCGCCGGGTCGATGAGCTGTTTGTACTCGTAACCTTTGCTTTCATACCTGTCAGACCTAATTAGAATGTTGACACCAAAAATTGCTGTACCTACTTAATTTACGATCTAGTTTTGCTAAGTTTGTTGCCCGTTTGCGTCATAAAGTTTTGTGTGGCATTTAATTTGAACATCCTATTACATAATATATCATAAAACCAAGCTATATAAATAAATCAATTAAAAAAAAAAAACACATTAGTTTTATTATCGCATTCTCTATGCATTTTAATACTATACTGCGATCGGCAACCCGCCTGCCAAGCGTGGCGATTATGGCAAACCCCCCCCCATGTCCAGCAGTCTTTCAGCTGAAATGATGATGATGATGAGATTTGATAAATAAATAAAAAAAAGTTCCCCGCCGCATCTGTCTGTGTGTCTGAACGCGTTAAACTCAAAAACTACTAAACGGATTTTCAAACTGTTTGGAAATCCGTTCACAAGGAAGGTTTAGGTGTATTCATTAAAGGTTTTGTGTAAATTGGCTGAAATATGACGATTATTGTTGAAGATGTCGGAAAAAATCATGCCGACTGGGAGCTTTACTGGCGTGCGCTGCGTAAACCGTAAGAGATATACAAAATGTATGTTCTACAGGATTTTACATCTTAAAAATTTAAACAATAAAGTCCGTAATAGCATATGTCGATCTTTAAAGGATGACCCGCAGTAAACATTTTTATCTTTCAGAATTTTAAATTAATTTTTTCATGTTGTAATTTTATTTTTCGTAGTTAGTATTTTCTTAGTGTAAATAATTACCTGATAAATATTATATTTCGTATTAAGGCTTCTACATACCGGGGCGACTTGTCGCGCGACGCGACGCGACACAAAGGCACCGCTCGTTCCGCGACTCGCGGGGCCTTTGTGCCGTGTTGCGTCGCGCGACAAGTCGCGCTGGTATGTAGAAGCCTTTAATCCTTATCCAATAAAATATGTTATTTAAATTGGGCATTTAATTTAGATTAAAATATACCTTTAAATCATATCATTTAAATGAATATTTTAAAAGATATCACTCATTTTATCACAGATTCAAAATTACGCATAACAACGTAATTATGGTTGACGGCGGCGGCCGACAAATGACAAATGACAGCAACAAGTAATTTATTCAGTCAAAATATGCCGAATATCCCATAGAGGCTTCTACATACCAGCGCGACTTGTCGCGCGACGCGACACGGCACAAAGGCCCCGCGTGTCGCGGGACGAGCGGTGCCTTTGTGTCGCGTCGCGTCGCGCGACAAGTCGCCCCGGTATGCAGAAGCCTTATAGCGACGATCCTCAAAATGGAATAAATCGACTAGCGTTTATTAGATCAGGAATTCATAGAGAGACAGATGGTTCGCAGTAAAAACCGCTAACTTGATTTAGCAATGTCACACATTTATTCGCAACTCGAGAGTGTCTTCAAAACCACTCACTCTCTCCCGTCGAGTTACAATTTCTCGCAGCTGAATATCGATCATACAACTGCCAATTTCCGTTCGACGCGTACTACATAGTAATTTGGTTTTGTAGGTGAGAAATCGTCCTATGGTCTTTTCCGTAAGTATCTAAGGAAAATGTAAACAAATGGATCACGAAACGTAACTATTACTTACAAATTAAGTGTTTTGATGAATTATTTGAATAAGAACTTAAACCCCAAATTCTAATTTAATTTAATAACTTAAATTTTCATTGATGTTGTGTTGAAATGAAAATTCATGGTTGTCATGGTATTTTTTTCATGCTTTTGTATTTTTTTTTATAATAAAACGAAAATCGATTATATCTCAGAAAATGCACGATTGGAGTACCAAGTGTTTTTGGACAAAATGTGGCATTTAGTAGATAGATTTCAATTATGGAAATGATTACCCGAAACAAGGTGAAACACAGGCGGTGCCCCAGGGAGTTTAGGTGTCCATTTCCATACTAAGAAAATACTTTTTTATGGATTTTCTCCTGAAATATGAGTCCAATTAGAAAAAGTCTAAGAAAAATATTTGTAAGTTGTAAAACATTGGTCAGGCAGGGGTCATAGTCCATAGTCCTAGATAACCAGGTCACTTTAGCCACCCAAACCCATAGCCCAATATCTTTGTACCATATCCTGCAATAGTCCTACACCAACTTGGGGTTGTCCTTGGGTGCACTTGCATATTGCGAACAGGGAAATCGTCGGTTGGTGCCTTATTTCATTAAACGCTCCTAATGGGACTCTGCAAGTTAGGTTAGTGGCTCAAAATACATATTACGAATTGAATTCCCTTCTTAGGGTTCCGTACCCAAAGGGTAAAACGGGAACCCTATTACTAAGGCTCCGCCGTCTGTCTGTCTGTCTGTCTGTCTGTCTTTCTGTCCGTGTCCGTCTGTTACCAGGCTGTATCTCATGATCCGTGATAGTTAGACAGTTGAAATTTTCACAGATGATGTATTTCTGTTGCCGCTATAACAACAAATACAAAAAAATAGAATAAAATCAGTATTTAAGGGGGCTCCCATACAACAAACGTGATTTTTTTGCTCGTTTTTGCTCTATATTGATACGGGCAGCAGTTAGATGCTTGAAATATTCACAGAATATTTAGTGATATATTCACTTTAAAAATAAATAATTAAATTAATAAAACAAATATTTAAGGGGGGCTCCCATACAACAAACGTGATTTTTTTGCCATTTTTATAGATAATGGTACGGAACCCTTCGTGCGCGAGTCCGCCTCGCACTTGGTCGGTTTTTTTATGTCTGGCCGTGTGACCGCATTGTTCTTCTAAACTACGCGGATTTTTATAAATTCTCTAAATTAGGATGAAACGCGCATCACGGATGGTTTATTAGCATAAAACATTTTTAATATTTAACTTACATTTAATAAAGAGATCTCCATGTTTTGTCATAACGTATCAATCGTGCAAAGCACGGGCGGCTCTCTAGTTAAAAATTAAATGATATCCTAGTCTTAACTATTCTACTGGATTATCTAGCAGAGATGGCGTTTACGACAGAGCGCTGCTCCAAGTCAAACTCTCAAACTCAAACTCAAAGCATTTATTGCAATTAAACCATTGACAGGCACTTTTGAATTGTCAAGAAGTCAGTCAATTACAAATATGAAGCTAGTTGCCCATTCAAAATAGTAGGTTCCTATGGAGAAGAACGGGCAAGAAACGCCACGGACACTCGCTCTCGCACCACGCTAACCAATATTTTGTATCATCATTAAAATATTGGTAACATCATTCATATTGAAGTTAAACATATGAGAACCATGCAATACGTCAGAAGCGTCGGTGAAAAAAGAAAAAAAAAAAAACTATTCCAAAACTAAAATAATTAAAAATAAGCCGTGGCAGCTAAGAGATGACCAGTCCCAACTGACAGCGCCCACGAACATGACGCATGGATCAGCACCATTCAGCTCAACCACTTTGAAGGGTTCTAAATGATCCAACACACCCGCCACCATCAGCGAGACATTACAGTGAGCATGACATACTCTCAGCCGCCAGGGCACATTCAAGTCAAATTCATAAGCTCGTGAATGCGATAAAGACGATTCTCGATGACGACGAGTGCCAAATAAGGGGGAGCCTCCGTTCTCGTCGACGATGTAATAAACCCATCCGGGAGAGAAAAATCACTTTACATTAAGCTACGACTTCATTAATGATGCCTATTATCCGCTCCAACGTTACTGGGTGGTATCCTTTCAACGCTTGTTGTCTGTTTGATATGGGTCAACCCGATGTCCGTCTTATAGGGAAACGTTTTAACCCTCACCTGGCCCAATGGGTAAAAAATCAATCAATCTGCCTACCATTTTCCCTACTATATTGGGGTTGGCTTCCAGTCAAATCGAATGCAGTTCAATACTGGTATTTTACATGGAGCGACTGCCCTGTCTGATCTCCACAACCCAGTAACTGGGTAACACGATACCCCTTGGAAAGACTGTCAGGCTTTCGGGCTTTTGACGACCCGCAACGACTGTGAATGATGATCTGGACCAAAGGCTTAACGTGCTTTCCGAGGCACGGAGGGGTCTCGATATGTAATGGTAGCTCACCCATCCACGAACTGACTGCGACAAGGGTAGCTTAACCTTTGATCAACCCGTGCGGTTGTTATCTTTTAGTCACGATATCTATCATTTTGTTTAAGTCATCTTCATCATCATTTCAGCCGAAAGACGTCCACTGCTGGACATAGGCCTCCCCCAAAGGGAGGGGTTTGCTATAATCGCGTCGCTTGGCAGGCGCGTAGGCATATCGCAGTATGATGTTAAAATGCATAGAGAACGCTGCTGCCCATTCTCTAGTAAGTCCCTTAGTACGACACCCGCGGGAAGAAAAAGGGAGGTGCTATTCTTTACGTCCGGCACCACACGGAACAAGGTACGTAGGTAACAAACCTACCTTGGTTTGTTTAAGTAGCAGCAGATATAAAGCGAACTTTTCCATTTACATTATTATAAATCAAGACTCCGGGGTGCTTCTATAAATTGACTATACTCCATTTGAAATAAGATTAGACATTTCAATAAACCTTTTTTGCAGTCCGTTCAACCGGTTTTGACTTCTAATGCGTTGGTGGCATGACAAATGGCAGCTGTAATAAACAGTTGGTATTGTAACCACGTTTTTGTTTTTAATGCCATCCTTATGCTTACGGAATAGAAGTCGAAATCGGTTGAACGGACAGTAAAAAAGTCCAATCTTATTTCAAATGGAGTATAATTAGTTAGAATTCCCAATAACAGTTTATCGAACCCTGTCAATTAAATCATAGCATATTGTATAGACTAAATATAATAATAATAATAATATAATAATAATAATATACAGCTGTCAACGTTTCGGCACAACGACTATCGGATCAGGTGCGGGTTATCCAACGTAATCATATGTTGGATGACACTGTACTTGATCGCCTGCGAACTGAAATGCGGAATAGCCATGTCATCGCCCCCCTGTCGCAGACTGTTGTGGTACCACCGCAGTCCCACACAGTCCAAGCTGACGAGGGGAATGATGACAGGGCTACAAACGTAAGTACCCAGTGCAATGAGAAATTGAGGAGTGCTTTGGAGGGTGCGATTCGGGAATATCGGTTTATGTCACCCGAACTTAGGCCACGCTTACCTCGTTTGCCCATGCATAACAAAAATAGGGCGCTGGTGGCAGCTCTGGATTCGCAGTTGTCAAACTATTTTGATGACTGCGAAGACCTCACTGATACTCATTCGATTCTGTACTGCGCGGCTGTAGCGGCATGTCGTGTAGCTCACGTAAAATTTCAAAATGACTTTATAGCTACACTACCGAAACCAGCCGTACCAGCCTGGCAGTGCAGAATTGAACGTCGTATTGGTGGGGCCAGAGCGCTCATCGGTAAACTAATCTGCTTCAGGGAGGGCAATACTCGCCCAAGAGTTATGCGCTTTGTGAGGCGGGCGTTCTCAGGGACTGATACCAGCCCTGAGGACTATTTATCTCGTGTCACAGAGCGCATAGACTTCCTGAAGCAGAAAGTGTATGCTTGGGCAAACCGTATTCGTAGGTATAAGCGGCGTGTGGACCGATACACTCAGAATCGCACCTTCCAGAGCAATGAAAGGTGGGTTTATAGGGCTTGGGAGCGACCGAATCAAGGTGTGACTGACACGCACCTGCCGGATAATGATGCCATGTCTTCTTTCTGGCACAGTATCTGGTCGGTGCCTGTCGGTCACACTGAAGGTGATTGGACTCGAAAAGTTGAGCGAGCCTGCGATCCAATACCAGAAATGGGGGCTATTACCATCTGCCCCCAAGATGTAGCTCGTGCGGTCCGTCCGTTGCCTAACTGGAAGTCTCCAGGACCGGACGGACTGCACAACTTCTGGATCAAATGGTTTGTTGGGTCGCACGCTCGCTTGGCGGCTCAGTACCAGACTTCTTTGGAGTCTGGTTCGCTACCCCAGTTCCTAACGACAGGAATAACCCACCTGCTCCATAAATCAGGTAGCACCGCGGAACCCAAAAATTATAGACCGATCACGTGTTTACCGACGGTCTATAAAGTTCTTACATCCATTTTTAGAGCTAAAATTAACAAACATATAGACACTAACTCCATCATGTCTGCCTCTCAAAATGGATGTAGGAACGGGTCTCGCGGTACTAAGGAGTTACTCCTCATTGATATGGCCATTAGCCAACAGGTTCGACGTTCCCGAAAGGATCTGTCGACATGTTGGATAGATTATAAGAAGGCCTATGACTCGGTGCCACATACATGGCTCATGAGGGTGCTGGAGCTGTATAAAGTAGATCCAACTCTGCGCACCTTCCTGATGTCATGTATGAGGCAATGGAGGACAGTCCTTCGCTATCCAGGATGTCGAAATATCCAGAGGAATAGCGAACCGATAAAGATCGAGCGAGGCATATTTCAGGGCGATAGTTTGAGTCCGCTTTGGTTCTGCTTAGCCTTGAATCCTCTAAGCACACTGCTGGAGGATTCAGGTCTAGGCTATCGGTTGAGGAGAGGTGGTCAGGTTATATCTCACCTCCTCTACATGGATGACCTAAAACTCTTTGCCCCCAACAATTTGCATCTGATGGAGCTACTGAAAGTAACTGAAACTTTCAGTAGTGCCATCAGGATGGAATTTGGTGTGGACAAATGTGCGGTCATGCATGTAAAGCGAGGGAAGATTGTGGAATCCGTGGGAACCCAACTTTCGGATTCCATAAACCTTAGAGCCCTCTCCGCATCCGAAACCTATAAGTATTTGGGTATGTCGGAAGCGTTGGGCATCAATGTTACTGACATGAAGCAATCGTTGAAGGAGCGCTTCTTTGCCCGCCTGAAGAAAGTATTTAATAGTCTTCTATCAGGCGGGAACAAAGTGCGCGCCTTCAACGGTTGGATCATGCCGGTTTTGATGTACTCTTTCGGCATACTCAAATGGACTCAGACCGAACTTGACGCCCTGGATAGGAGGGTTCGTACGCTGCTGACTGCATATCGAATGCATCACCCACGGTCCTCGGTAATGAGACTGTATATCCCGCGAAAGTGTGGAGGTCGTGGCTTTTTAAACGCTAAGACACTCCACAATCACGAGATATGCAGTCTCAGGGAATATTTCCTAGAAGCCGACGTGGGGATGCATCGAGATGTGGTCGTGGTGGACAAGGGCCTCACCCCGCTCTCCTTGGCTACAGAGAACTGGCGCAAACCTGTAGTGCTTGACACTAATGATCGCAGGGAGGTATGGCAAAGTAAGGAGCTTCACGGACGCTTTTTCCGGGCCCTACATGAACCCGAAGTAGACTTTTTAGCGTCCGTAGCCTGGCTGCGTTTCGGTGATCTCTTTGGGGAAACCGAAGGCTTTGTCTGTGCAATTATGGACGAAGTTATCATGACTAAGAATTATCGGAGATTTATTGTGAAGGACGGCACGGTTGACGTGTGTCGGGCATGCCACCGTCCGGGAGAATCAATCCGACACATTATCTCCGGGTGTTCTCGTCTAGCTAACGAAGAGTACTTGCATAGACACAACCTTGTAGCCAGGATTATCCATCAGCAACTTGCTCTGAAATACAACCTTGTGGAATCGGAGGTGCCGTACTTCAGGTATGTGCCCGACCCAGTTCTCGAGAGTGGAAATATCACATTGTACTGGGACCGATCCATCATCACTGACAGGACTATTGTTGCCAATAAGCCTGATATAGTGGTGGTGGATCGAATAGAGCGGCGCACAATGATTATTGACATAACGGTCCCTCATGACGGGAACCTCGTGAAAGCCGAGAAAGATAAAGAAATCAAGTATCTTGACTTGGCTCGCGAGGTTGTCGACATGTGGGATGTGGACTCAGCACTCATTGTGCCGATAGTTGTATCAGCCAATGGCTTAATTGCCAAGAGCCTCGACCAACACCTAAAGAGGCTCTCGTTGGGCAGCTGGATTAAGGGCCTGATTCAGAGAGCGGTACTTCTGGACACGGCTCGCATTGTTAGGAGGTTCCTCTCTCTGGAGCCCTGACCGCCGGTAGCTTGGACCTTGTTCCCGATACCGGTGGGCTACTATTTTTTATATTTTTAAATGTTTTTATATTTTGTGTATATTCTAATATTTAAAAATATAATTTATATGTATATTTAATGAAATAAAGGAATAATAATAAAAAATAAACAAAATCAAAAGTCATTTAAGTAGGTATTCAAACTAGGCTGAGAATCAGCACTTTTCGAACGTCAACAATTACATAAGACAGTCCCCAAAAACGTCCACCCTTCACCACTTCCTAGTGCTTTATCTGGGAAGATGAAGTGGCGCAACAAACTCCCCAGAAGCACAGCTGTCTGTTCAGATAACATAGAATGTAAAATTATTTGTAAAAACAAAAATAAAAATAAATTATTTGCCATTAGATGTTAGCTAGCACACGCCACTATATTCAAGTAAAAAATTAAAACTAAAAAAAAACACAAACAACAAAACGTAAACAGAACGTACCTAAATAAAAGCCTAAGCATAATGGGCGTTCCCGCTTACATAAAGCTATAGCTGTAACTTGAAGTCACAAATTATAAATAGCTATAATAAATAGGACAAGATAAAGTTTTTGTTGTTCCTGTAGTTCTATCCATGACAAGTGTTATTCAAAGTCAAAGTCAAATTATTTATTTCAAATAGGCACATAAAAGGCACTTTTGAACGTCAAGAATTACAACAAAATAATAGAATTGATTCTAGTTAGATTGGAATGGATTAGTTCGGACTCCCCCCGGATCTCTGTTGAGTAAAGACGTGTTCACCCTGTCAATATTTAATTTAATCGTGTTTTAAATTAAATGCAAAAATAAATCCGTCATAAAAAATAGGACAGCATAATAGTGAGGAGGTGTACTACATCGGCCGCGCACGCTTTGGCACAGGACCCATACATGTGAGTAAAACTCACATGTATCTAATATGTATATATGTATCTAACATGTATCTATCTCATAATATCACAAGAAACATTGCCAACAACGCTCAGCTACCAGGCTATCAGCTATATTATCCAAGGGCCCAAAACGCACACGCCCGCACTTCGCGTACGCAGCTAGTGTGAACAACGGTGAGACAGAAACAAAAATTTTGATTTCGCTATTCCAACGAACGCAAGAGATAGCACTTACAAGGCGGTTCCCACATCATTCCACACTCTTCTATCAGTAGCGGAGGTCTTCAATAACTGGACAGAACGGAAATTGGTACAAGTTCGTAGATAACATCCACTATAAGTTGACCTTTCCCTAGATAATCGCCGATTCTAATACTCCGCTGTGTTTGTGTTGCCCTGGTACCGTACCATCGATGATGCCCATCAGACATACGCCACCGGCGTTTCCGCTGCCCACGACATCTAACATAGTGCACGAAATCTTAAAGTCCACACTTTCCGATACAAATGAGCACTTAGAACTTCCGTGCGCATCAACGCCTGATGTTTCTACGTCCGCAACAAATGTAACGGAGCGTAACAAAAAGAGGAAATTTGAAGGTGCAGAAAGAGACTCCGCCAGCTTACCAATGAACATTTTTGCCAACTTTTCCAGAGATCAAGAAAGGCGTTTTGATGATCTGATATCAAAAATGAATGATATCATTAGGCAGAACGGTGAGCTTAAAGCGAGCGTCGAAACTATGTCCAGCAAATACGATGAGTTTTTGTTGCGTATTACAAGTATGGAGTCCGGACGTAGGGAAGACAAACAATTGATTCGTCAGTTGGAAGACAAAATTGAGTCTATGGAGCGAAAATCGAGAGCTTGTGGAATTGTGATTCGGAATATACCTAAAGAAAATGGAAAAACTAAAGAGAGTCTCTGCGACTTGGTTGGAGATGTAGGAAAAGCTCTGAATGTTAACATTGATAGCTCAAATATAAGAGACGTCTTCAGAGCAAATTCCAAAGATAACGCCAGCCCTATTATTGTAGAGTTCAACACGGTCTTGCTGAAAAGTAAAATCATTGACGGCGTGAAAACATTCAACAAAAATAAAGCCAATAGTGAAAAGCTTAATACTTCCCACTTAAAGCTGAAGCAACCGGTCCAACCGATATATATAGCAGAGACGTTATCCCATAAAACACAAATATTATATTTTCTAGCACGATCTTTTCGGAAGAGCCACGGCTACTCATTCTGCTGGACGGCTCATGGCATAGTTTACCTGCGCAAACAGGTGAACGATCCGCAAATACGCATAAACTCCGAAGCAGAGCTCGATAAATTAAGAAATAATGCATGACTGCCTTTACTTGCCTGTATTTTTGTAAATGTTTGTAACGTGATCTCTGATAATATCATTGATAATTGTAATTTAATTGAAAAATCAGTAATTTGTTCCTATAATGTTAATATTTGTTATAATAGTTTTAAACACTACTTGATTACTCTTTTAACCGTCTTGCATGCTAATATTTTCACCCTCCTCACTACTACGCACCACAACACTCACACTAAATTATACACTCAATCTATAGCCTCACAATATATTTCACATAACATTGACACCCTACATTTCACAAATTACAGAGCTGCTAGCCTACCTATACAAAATTGAACACTTATTATATACAAGTACAAACTACCTGTATGTGCCCCAACCATTCTGTACGAGTCCAATAATACACCGCAATCTATACTTGAACCGCTAATCACAAATACCATAATTCGATAACTTCGAAGCTAACTCCCACTATGTAGATTCTATCTCAATGGCGGACTCCTCCATCTGCGACCTTGAGCATTGTGTACCACCTAGCAATAACCCTAAAAAATGCCTTAAAATTATAAACCAGAACATCCGTAGTATACATAAAAACATATCTGGTTTTGAAACTGTCCTAGCTAGAACCAAAGTGGACTGGGACGTGATCGTTCTATCCGAGTGCTGGTTACTAAGATCAGGAAGTATTCTACCTCTTTATGGATACAACTCATACTCAACAACACGTAACTGCACACAAAATGAAGGGGTAGTTGTCTACACAAACAAAAATCTAGACGTCACGGTAGAGGAACCTGAACTTCTGGACTCAAATTGTTTACAAATACAAATAGATAAAACAACGGTTATTTTAGCAATATACCGCTCACCGGCCCGCAGAGACATAACCGGATTTTTAAACTCATTAAACAGCGTACTTGACAAAATTAATCATACGAGAAACATTATTCTTACGGGAAATATCAACATAAATATTAGCGAGGAGTGATACCTGACATTACTAGCTACTTATGGTCTTCTCCCAGCTCATTCACTCCCTACCAGACAGGGAATTTGCTTAGACCACATAATACTAAAGACCAAATTATCGGCTAATGCACTAGTAGCGCATTCAGCTCTTACCGACCACGAAACAGTAATTCTCTTTTTACACAAAGTAACAAAACAATCAAGGACCTCCAACACAATTACGCGATCGTAAATTACGATCAACTATCTTCAGACCTAAAGACACTCGATTTACATACGATATATGAAATGCAGGATCCTAACACGGCAGCAGAACTCCTCTTAAATTCCATTAAGGAGGTCATAGAGCGAAATACCCAAAATGTCAAAATACCTAACCGCAAAAGCATTATAAAGCCATGGATCACACCAGGACTTCTCCGCTGCATGACGCATAGAGATAACATGCACAAAAGAGTTAAATCGTTTCCAGATGACACTACCCTATTAGTATCCTACACTCGCTACAGGAACTTCTGTAACTCTCTATTAAAAAATATTAAAAACGAACACGAACAGAACGAGATAAAAAACGCCGGCCAAAATAGTAAAGAACTCTGGGAGGCAATCAACAAAATCACGAATAGAACTAAAACTAAAGAACTCCCAACACAGTTGCTTGCACTTTCACCCAAGCCAGAGCACTCAGTCGAATTAGTGAATAACTATTTTGTTACTATTGGCAAAAGCCTAGCTGAGAAAATACAAGGTATACAACCAAACACAGACAAAAGGTACATCGATGGTTACCCGTGCCCACACTCAATGGTGCTGCTTCCTACTGACGTGGATGAGGTTGAAAGACTAATAATGTCCCTACGTACCAGCTGTGCTGTGGGATGGGATGGTATATCTGCTAGGATAAAACAGCACAAACATATTGTAGTTCCACCCCTTACACATATCTGCAATCTGGCCCTCGCAACCGGTAAATTCCCGAAGGTTTTTAAGAAATCAGTAATTATTCCTGTCTATAAGGGTGGGGATAGAGACCGAGTAACTAATTATAGACCTTGTTATTCAGGGGGGGTCATGTGATGTAGGCGGGGGTGACGGTGTTCCCTTGACGAGGGAATAATAAATAAGAATCACTTGTTACCGAAGATAACTTTTATATTGTAAGGTCAAAAACACAGTTATTTACACGAACACAAGAGCACATAAGAGAATAATCGTTCACACGTAATGTTTAGAAAATACAGTCACACAAATAGAAAGGATTAATTAAAGTACACGGTTAATCACACAAGAATACACGTTTATAACAATAATAATCCTAAACTATGATAATACTTTGACTGCCCTGAGCTATTTATAGATAATTCGCGACTTGTGAGGCCAACAGTTATGAGGAGCTGTTGCTTCACCGGAGACTTGTTGAGAACTGAACTTGCTGACAAAATTAGAACTTTATGTTAGAGATTTTCTCCCCTATATATGTGTTTACTCCTAAGCGCAAGTAGCGGGAGGTCTCTGGTAATTATTAAACATCTTTCCATACAGAACTCTTAGATACAACTGCGTAGGGCTCCTTGGCCTTGAGACATGACGCCACAGTGAAATCATTGTGCAATATTGCAAAATATTATGAAATTGACTAAATGATTGTGTAAGATTGAAAGGTACATCCTTTGTTATTAATATTACCTCGCATTGTTTGCGATCATCTAATTGACAATGTGAGGTGAAGTTATAATATTCTAATTGCTGATGGCTTATACATATCAAATGTTAAGTTAATTTTACTACAAGTGCCAGGGTTACATGGTTATTAGTGTTTTACATAATTGCAGTTGTATCGTACATAATATAAGCATTTTCAATCTTGATTACATATCAACTATGCTTTCTTTACATTTGAACGCTATCTGATGACCGTGAAAACCAAACGGGAGAAAGTTAAAGCGATCTTTTAATCAGACGTACTGCGATATTCGACATTAATTAATTATGACTTTATTATGCCACATCTGATCGTCCTTTAGCGGACGTACTATAAATAACTTATTATTAGTCATTCGACTAAAATCATGGTGCTTCGCCTACAGACCTATTGCAATTCTGCCTGCGTTATCCAAGATCCTCGAGCGCATTATGAATAAGAGGCTAATAAGTTATCTGGAAAGCAAAAAGCTCCTATCTCCATACCAATATGGTTTTCGCGCCGGTAAATCCACTTCTAATGCAGTCCATGATTTAACGGACCACATTGTTAGGAACCTGGATGGTGGTCAGAAGGTTTTGGGTATTTTCCTTGATTTGGCAAAAGCCTTTGACACCGTCTCTACTTCCATCCTTATAGAGAAGATGGAGAGCATGGGTATAAGGGGAATGCAATTAAAGATTTTCGAAGACTACCTTAAAGACCGTACACAGACAGTTAAAATAAACAATCACATAAGTTCCGAGAAATGACACACGGAGTTCCACAAGGTAGTGTGATTGCACCTACCCTATTTTTAATTTATATTAACGATCTGTGTGCGCTCAATCTCGACAAAGGCAAAATCTTCACATTTGCGGACGACACTGCCCTAATATTTAATTCTACCACGTGGCAAAGCGTTTTCGAAAGTGCTCAATCTGGCCTAAACAAGGTGTCAAAATGGTTGCATGACAACGTCCTTACCCTGAATGCAGACAAAACAAAATATATTAATTTTGCTATACGAAAAAGTTCCCAAAGTCTAGCGCCTCTATTTTCTATCACCGCGCATAAATGCCCCATACCCTATAGTACGACCTGCACGTGCACCCACCTTGAGAGAACAAACTCTATCAAATACCTTGGGGTGGTGCTGGATCCTTGCCTGGGCTTGCATCCACACATCGACCCACTTACCTCTAGAGTTCGTAAATTAATTTATGTATTTAAGAACCTAAGACACGTGGCGGGTGAAAGCCTTAGAAAGACGGTCTATTACGCACTTGGTCAGTCTTTGTTATTCTATTGCATAACAACTTGGGGTGGTGCACCTAAATCGACTCTAATCCAACTTGAAAGGGCGCAGAGAGCAATCTTAAAAGTATCGTCTTTTCGACCATTCCGGTACCCCACAACCGACTTATACAGGGAAAGCGGGGTTCTCACCGTTCGCCAACTCTTTATACTTCATACCACCCTAAAACAACACGCTCTTCTTTCTTATAGTCCCACACCTATGCTCGGAAAAAGGCGCCACGACCCCGTCGACCGGTCCGTTGGTAGACTTACAACTTGTTTCTCCGAAAGATTCTTCTGTTTTCTAGGAGGCTACCTCTATAACAAAATAAACAAAGCTCAGAACATCTTCCCACTCACAAAACACCTCTGTAAGAAAACACTTAATGGATGGCTTATGACTCTATCTAAATCTACTTTCTATCCTAAAATAGTCCCCGCATTCCGTCTATGTTAATCTCTACCATACTACTATCGCATTCAGAAAATAGTTCACATCATCATCACTCACACACCCACCCACACACACTCACACCCTCACACACCCACACACACCCACACGCTCACGCACCCACGCAGTCCACATGAACATTCCTTCCTATATATAAAAAGGAAACTATTGTCTAGTTTTAGTTTACGGGAAACCATAATTATGTACTTGGGGCGGAGTCCTGGTGGCCTGAAATACAGGCTTCGGCTTAGCTTAGGCACCAGTCTCCCACAATATTTTCTTTAAGCCCATCACTGGACAATATTGTATTTTGTTATTATTTTATAAGGATATTGTGGTGAGAAATAAAAAAATATATATTATATTATAGTTGCCCCTTCCAAAAGGTAGTTTCGTATGGAGAAGAATGGGAAAGAAACGCCACCGTTACACTTTTAAAAATGTTTCACAATATTCTGTTTAAGTACATTCATTATATGTGAAGACGATGCACCTAGAATAAAATTACTATACCACAATAGGTAAAAAGAATTAAAAATGAAGCAATGAAAAATAACTTGATCTGTAATGTATCTCGTTATCTCGTCTCGTAAACTTAATTATGAGATAGATACCATGGTGCTTACAAATTTACAAACAGCGTAAAAACATGTTTTCCTAAAAAAAAAAAAATTAAAATATAAGTCAGTGTGTGAGTTTAAGTAATCACAGAATTTAAAATCAATGTCATTAAAATAACAAATAATTATACAATTAAAATAGCAACCAGTTTGATTTTGTCTAGACTCTAGATTGTCCTATAAAGCTGGACCAGCATGTTTCCAAGCATTCCTATCTTGGATATAATCCTCTAACATGTAATGCTTGTTTACAAAGTGTACTCATGTATTCCCAACCATCTCGTCAATAGCCTGAAATTAGTAGATCTGGAAGAATCCCTTTAAATCAAGCAGAAAGCAGCCATAAGGAAAATGCAGTTAGACGAAAGTACACCCTCACCATAAATTTCACCACACGCTGCATTTAGTTCGTTTTGGCCCGTAAATGTAGGTAAAAGCCAGCCTAAAAACTGAAAAAAAAAACACTCCCGATAATAAACAACAATGTAAGCCATAAGTACCGGGCAATAGCCTCTTCACATAAGAAATAGGGTTCACGTGGCGTGTAGTACACAATTTCCCATTATTCCAGCCGGCTTGTTAGCAAATCCTTACAGTTTGAAGCACAGAGTTGCTTGTTTACCGGAAACATAACTATGAGGGTTGTTTTGTTGTTTTCAAGGGATAATATTGAATGGCACGTGTACCTAGGGGAACTAGATCCCTATAAACAGGTATATTATAAACTGGCTAGCTAAACTTCGCAGACGCGGTGGATATGGATATCTAAACACGATAAAATAAATAGATTTAATGGTTTTATTTTGGGAGGTCAACGACCGCTGTTATTGTTGTTACTTGAAGTATGAGTTGACAAAAACTGTTCTCTTATGTTTAATCGTGGTGCCAGACGTAAAGAATAGCACCATCCTATTTCTTCCCGTGGGTGTCGTGAAAGGCGACTAGACTTACTAGAATGGGCAGCAGCGTTCTCTATGCATTTTAACACCAAACTGCGATCGCCAACCCTAGGCGGGTTGGCGATCGCAGTATGGTGTTAAATGCTAATGGATGCTTAACGAACAAAACAAAATGTCAAAAGTTCTCATTACCAAATATACCCCAAGTAGGTTTAAATTTAAAACTTGATGGCAATAAACTAGATCCTATAACGGAAAAAGGAATTACTCTAGATTCCAAATTGCAGTGGGGCTCTAATGTGGGCACATTAGAGCTCTTTCAGGTAGATTAAGTTCAGCTGCATTATACAGTAAGAAAAATAAGGCAGTTGACAGATATAGCCACAGCTAGGTTAATATACTTTGCTTATTTTCACAGTATTATGTCTTATGGCGTTCTGCTGTGGGGATCGCAGCCGACGTAGATTCAATTTTAATTTTAGAAAAGAGGGCTATCCGCGCAATCTATAGAATGGGTCCTCGTGAGTCCCTTAGAAACAAATTCAAAGAAATTGATGTACTAACACTTTTTTTTTTTGGGTGGAAAATTATCAAATAACTTCTCCCGCTCTGGGCTGAGCGGGAGTGCGTGTCAGAATTTAACTGACTAAAACCCACCCGTGTTCCTTGCGTTGCCTGTGTGCCGGGGCCACGATATCCCTTTCGGACAAACTCCAAACCCCGGCAGGCGGAAGGTGAGGACGCCGTGGCGCCTCTCTAGCCACTCCTCAAAGAGGGGACTTATCGCCACAATTGTGGCGTGCCCAGCGCTGGGTTGCGACAATCGCACTCTCCATGCCACCATGAGATCCCGCCGGAGCTCCGTCCGCTGTGCCGCGATTTCTCGTGGCAGCAGAGTTTCACCCCGGCGTTTCGCCTCCTCGCGCTACTCCCAGATGTGCGCGAGGACTTTTGCCTCCAGATGCCACGGCGGCAGTCCAGCAAGGAGGCTCGCCGCCTCACGAGAGACCGTGCGGTAACCCCGTACCAGCCTGATGGCCATGACCCTTTGGGACGCGTTCAACCGCTGGGCTGGTCGCAGCCTCAGAGAACGCGCCCACACCGGTGCCCCGTAAAGGGCCATGGACCGCACGATCCCCGCGTAGAGCTTCCGGCAGGAGGCGTTTGGACCCCCTAGATTGGGCAGAAGCCGATTCAAAGCAGCCCCGGCCCTCTCCAGTCTGGGAGCCAAACGTCTCAACCCCACGTGCTGCCAGTTCAGCCGCCACCTCATGCGACCTCCCTTGCGCCAGGACCAGCGTGTCGTCAGCGTAGCAGACTACGCTGACGCCGCTAGGGAGGTCAGCGCGCAGCACCCAGTCGTACCCGATGTCCCACAGATGCGGCCCCAGGACCGATCCCTGTGGGACACCGCACGACAATTCTTGCCGGTTCCACTCTCCTTGGTAACCGGGGTAGATGACGGCCCTGTCCGTCAACTAGGCCTCGACCACGCGACAGAGGTAGGTCGGCATCCGGTGATACTGAAGTGCCTCCTTAATGCAACTCCAGGGCAGGGTATTGAAGGCATTGGCGATGTCAAGAGACACCGCCAAGACGACCCCACCCCAGGCAACAGCATCCCCCGTCGTGAGGGCTCGAACGCGCATGATGGCATCCACCGTAGAGCGCCCCTTGCGGAAACTAAACTGGCTCTCCGCCAAATCCGGCCCCACCCGCACCAGCCGCTCGACAAGACGGTCTGCAATTACTCTTTCAAAGAGCTTGCCCACCTCGTCGAGCAGCACGATGGGCCGGTAAGCGGACGGAGAGTCCGCTAGGCGCCCTGGCTTCTTAATCAGGACCAGTTTCCCTGTTTTCCAACGAAGTGGGAACTGGCCCCTCTCCAAGCATGCGCTTAGGAGCCCCCTTAGTCGAGGCCCGAGAGCCTCCAAGGCCAGGACCCAGGCTTTTCCAGGCGAGCCGTCGGGTCCTGGGCCACATTAGAGCTCTTTCAGGTAGATTAAGTTCAGCTGCATATACATTAAGAAAAATAAGGCAGTTGACAGATATAGCCACAGCTAGGCTATACTTTGCTTATTTTCACAGTATTATGTCTTATGGCGTTCTGCTGTGGGGATCGCAGCCGACGTAGATTCAATTTTAATTTTAGAAAAGAGGGCTATCCGCGCAATCTATAGAATGGGTCCTCATGAGTCCCTTAGAAACAAATTCAAAGAAATTGATGTACTAACTCTGCCTTTCCTTTATATCTTAGAAAGTATTTTATAATGTTCGCTAAAACTTAGGACTTTTCAAAATAAGAAGCGATTTCCATAATATCAATACACGTCGTAAATATGCAAATGTGATACTCAAATTTAGATTAACTAAAACAAGCAAGTCATTTCATATAAACAGTATCCGCTTTTGTAACAAGTTGCCAAAATCGGTTACAGAACTTAGTGATGGAAAGTTCAAAACGCACACAAACGTACCCTTATCAAAAAAGCATATTATAAGATTAAAGACAACGTTGAAGACAAGGAAGTTTAGCATTAATTCCTTCTGCACATGTGGCTTATTCTTTTGTTGTTTTCTTTTCTTTTTTTTTTCTGGTACCTCATTAACGGCAAACTATGTAAAATAATAGACTGTAGATTTGTAGACCATTTTCTATTTTTTTAAGTACCGGTCTGGTATTTTTGACAGGCCTACACTGTCCTCTCATACCTATTAACACTGTCACTTGAAAACATTGTAAAAGCCAATTAGTTTTAAAAGAGTTCATGGAGTTTCTTGCCGGCTCTTCTCCGTAGGAAACAACCAATTGGAACCGTGCACCTAGGTTTGTGACGTTTCTTATGTGCCCATGTAGGCTTATGTGAAATACAATATTTTGGTTTTGATTTTGAACTATCTACACGGAAATGTCATTTTTGTCAACTCCTCCGTCGACAAAACGCTTCTCTACGGTTCTCGTGCTAAGCCTGCGGCTTAACTATTCACAAAGGTACGACCCGCTACCGTATCGACAATGGCACTTGTTCGATAACCTGATTTATGAACCGAAGGACTGGCAAAGCGCTATTCATAGATCAGTATGGAAGGGTTTTTTTTACCGATTTTAGGTGTGTTTTTACTACCATTTTGTAGCGTTCAGCTACAACAAAATGGTAGTAAATAAATAAAATCCGGAAAAATAAATAATATTCCTTCCTTTAGATTTCCCGGTTTGACACCAAAAAGTTGAATTTTACAAAGCAAGTTTGTAAATAGTTACTGTTACTGTATATTTTATAGTTGCACTAAATGAAATACCCAATACAAATCATTTATGTATTTGTATTGGGTATTATTATTATTATTTATGTATTTTCAATTTTCTACCACAATTACATATTATATAATTGTGGTAGAAAATTTAAAATGGTGTCAAACCGGGAAATCTAAAGGAAGGAATATTATTTTTTTTCGGATTTTATTTTGTTTGAATAACTAACAAAACACGCTCTGACTAGTTTGTAAGCACCTCAAACAAGCAGGTTTTGCTGTTTAACGCCGATAGTTCCATTCAACTGGCTGGCGTCATGTTCCGCTACTCGCATCCGATTCGAGTAGCGGAACATGACGCGAGCCAGTTGAATTGAACTACTGTGATTTCACTGCTATGGTTTCGTGGCGGAAGTGTGCAACCGGCATTAAGGCTGTTAGTAAAATGGGGAAGGCAACTGTCAAAAATAATTTTCAAAATCGGTCCATAATTGACGGAGAAATCGGTGAACAAACATAAAAAAAAAAAAAACATACAGCCGAACATATAACCTCCTCCTTTTTTGAAGTCGGTTAAAAATGGCGCTGTCGTAGCTAGTTCCCAAAACAAGGTAATAATACAAGGCAAGAGGTGGTTTTATTTTATTGTTGTGAAAATTATTCATTGATGTGTTCCTAAATGGTCCGAAATTGGAGTACACCATTTTCCGAAAGACTGTAAAATTAAAAGATTAAGGCTTAGAGCCATCGTTAGAGATGTAATGAAACAAAGATTGGGGTTATGTAATCGTCGATTTCGTCGATTACGAGGAAACAAGCAATAAGTAAGTTTTTAAATAATATGATCATTTCAATGTCAAATATATATTTATTTAACCTATTAAAATCACTAAAAATAACGAAATAGTTAAGTAAGACCAAACTCCTTAATGAACCATTGAATGAACACGAAATGGAATGAAAGACATTGAATTATACGAAATTTCATATTTAGTATAGGACAGAGGGACCTAGCTATGATTACGCCATCTACAAATAGCTTTGACCGGCCTTCCTCATTCGATTTTGCTGCGAGCGTGAGACAAAGTAACTTTTTAAATAGTTTATTTAAATGCAGAGAACAGTGCTGGGTCTACTCACAAAATTCGAAATATTTGAACTTCACTTTGTTCTATCACTTTCACTTTGATATGAAAAAAGCGAGAGATCGAAACAAGATCAAGTCGATTTCTTATTTTAATTTTTTTTAAAACGTTGCCCCACACTTGGAATTACTCCTGTATTGTGGGTGCGTTTACACACATTTAAACTCACATACACAAACAGCCAGACCCGGAACAACTACGTGCAGGTCATAAAAATATTTGTCCCGTGCGGGAATCGAACCCGCGACACGCAGCGCAGCAGTCAATCGTTTAACCACTGCGCCAACCATGCCGTCAAATTTAAAGTTCGATTTAGAAATTTGATTTGAAGTTCGATTTTCAATTCCATACCTAGTAGGCCCAAAAAGGAACCAAACAATGAAACGTTCGAATCTATATATATAAAAGAGAAGTCCACTCACCGACGACGAAATCTCGGAAACTACTGGGCCGTGAGGTCTAAAATTTGGCACAAGCACTCTCTATGGGGTGCAGGCGCGCACTAAGAAAGGATTTTTATAAATTCGCACCTTAAGCTTAAGAGTTGAAAAGGGGTGTCAAAGTTTGTATGAAACTCCTATGTTTTTAAAGTTAGAGACATGAATGTTGGCCTGATTGTTCCTTTCGACTTCTAGGTGCTCACTAAGAAAGGATTTTACGAAATTCGGCGCTTAAGGGTGAAAATAAGGGTTTTTAATGTTTGTATGAAAAATGTACCAAATGCAGTTAAGATCCAAATTGAATCTTACGGCAACGAGTTATTGCATACTTTACATTGAAATTAGAATTCGGAGGCCGATAAAGATCTAAATTGATTTTTACGACAACGCGTTAATGCATATTTTACATTGAAATAAGAATGTTTTGGAAGTTTCTTGAGGTTTATATTTAGTTTTTTTTCTAGGTGGCCAGTATGTTTCAGTGCAGGCGTGATAACGTTCTAAAGTTTTTATGCCAGTTCTAGGTGGCCAGTATTTTTCAGTATGCAGGCATCTGCTAAAAGATAATGAAATGAGGTTCTAATTGGTATTCAGGTAATTTGAACGTTGCATTATAGCATTAAAGTCGAGAATGCCAAGGGAAAAACTTCACAATGTTTAACCTTAATCGCGGCTTGCATGCCGATCGTATCAAAAAACGAAGTCATGTATCAATCACAGAATACAAACCTAAGCGATACACGTTTAAGCTATAGTTACCGAAATTTCTGTTCTGCGATATTTTGTTATTACTTACTACTTTTTGGTTTGTTTCGCTTCCTAATTTTAAATTGGAGGATAATAAATGTGTTTTTACCTATTGCCGGGTTGGAATTTTGTTATTTCTATTTCTTTGCGAATGACTTATTGTGTAGGTATTTCACACTGTGGTATTACTATAATAGTTTTTAGTATTAGTAGTTCTTACTAGAAAAAGTGTCCTTGAATACCTACGTTCGTATTTTAATTTTATTGCTTAGTATCTTTGGTTTAGGCTGGTGTTGTAACTGTAAGGGTTGGAAAAAGGCGGGAGAACTATTCCCATTTTAAATGGATGTCAGCACCAACTGACGGGGTCCGAAAGGGCCAATGCCTGCCAGGGTTATGAGCCTGTCCGAAAGGGATATCGTGGCCCTGGCACACACAGGCATTTGAAGGAACACGGGTGGGTTTTAGTCAGTAAAAGTCTGACACGCATCAAAATGACCTTCATTGAAATTTCCTGAGAATCAGATGTTTTTACCCCCCTGTTGTGCGTCCCCAAAACCAGCAATAAAAATACCATCTTGAAACACCTGGAACTCAAATGGGAATAGTTCTCCTGCTGCCATGAGTTCACAGGTGGTTCCGTAGGTGCCATTACAAGACATTTCAGCGACGTATTCACGCTTTGAACCATAAACACCTCCTGACCGATCCTGGGTGAAAGGTTGGAATATTTCCCAGTTTTTAGACACGTGGCGCACAATGCTATCTCGAATTTGAGAAAACAATGACATGGCCACGTTACTGTTCACCAAATAGGAGAGAGATGAAAATAAGCATGCGCCATCGCCAGGGATATTTACTATTTGGCAAAGAATTTGCATGCCACAATTGTGGCGATAAGTCCCCTCTATGAGGAGTGGCTAGAGAGGTGCCACTGCTTCCTCACCTTCCGCCTGACGCACGTCCTCACCGGACACGGTTGTTTCGGGAGGTTCCTATTTAGAATAAAGCGGGAGGAAACGCCCGGGTGTCACCACTGTGTGGATCGCCTGGAGGATACGGTGGAGCATACGGTTGAGGTCTGCCCTGCTTGGGCGGAGCACCGCCATGTCCTCACGGAGGCGATCGGCGGCGGCGATCTCTCGCATCTGGCCCTGGTTCAGGCCATGGTTCGGAGCGAGAGTGCACGGGAGGCCGTCACCTCCTTCTGCAAAGCAGTAATGCATGCGAAGGAGGAGGCGGAACGCGTGAGGGTGAGGCAGGGTTCGCACCCTCACGCCCTTAGTCACCGCAGGAGACGCCCCGGGCGTCGGGAATCGCAGGCCGATTCCCGGCTACCTTGGGCGCGGGCTTGCGGACGGTGACCAATGGGTAGCTCGCCGTCCGATAAGGACCAGGCCCGGGTCGACGGCGCGTTGTGTTCCACGCGCGCCTCAAAGAGATGTCAGCACCAATTGACGGGGTCCGAAAGGGCTAATGCCTGCCAGGGTTACGAGCCTGTCCGAAAGGGATATCGTGGCCCTGGCACACAGGCATTTGAAGGAACACGGGTGGGTTTTAGTCAGTAACAGTCTGACACGCCCTCCCCGCTCCGGCCAGAGCGGGAGAAGTTATTTGATAATTTACCACTAATTTACAATAATCCGATTCTCAGGAAACTTTATTGAATGTCATTTTGATGTTTTAATTCCGTTGGCTAATTTAAATAATAAAAAACCGGCCAAGTGCGAGTCGGACTCGCCTACGAAGGGTTCCGTACCATTATCTATAAAAATGGCAAAAAAATCACGTATGTTGTATGGGAGCCCCCCTTAAATATTTGGTTTATTTTAATTTAATTATTTATTTTTAAAGTGAATATATAACTTAATATTCTGTGTATATTTCAAGCATCTACCTGTTGCCGTTATCAATATCTAGCAAAAACGAGCAAAAATATCACGTTTGTTGTATGGGAGCCCCCTTAAATATTTTTTTTATTCTGTTTTTTAGTATTAGTTGTTATACCGGCAACAGAAATACATTATCTGTGAAAATTTCAAATGTCTAACTATCACGGTACATGAGATACAGCCTGGTGACAGACGGACAAACGGCGGAGCCTTAGTAATAGGGTTCCCGTTTTACCCTTTAGGTACGGAACTCTAAAAATAACTTTTGACCCCTCACGCCGGTAAAATTGAAGAATTACCGACCGTCACCGACTCTGCGGTAAATGTGCAGTTGAATTCCCATTCCCAGTCCCAATTCACTGCTATTGATTTTGTCGAGAAGTCGCTTGCCTATAGTGAGCAAACGGAATACGAGTCATTTTTTTTTAAGGATATTGCTAAACCGTTGCTTCATCTACTTATATTAATATTTTATAGTTTGTGAGGTTGTAGGGGTAATCTCTGGATCTACTGAACCGATTTTGAAAAATCTTTTACCCATTGAAAGCCACGTTATTATTTTGTGAGTGTCATAACATAAGGCCATAATTTAATCCGAAAAATGAGAAGACGGTAAAATGTTTACCGCTCAACGAAGTGGGCACGGGTCAGCTAGTACACATAATATAACCGTAAAATTGCAAATAATCTGTTAAGGTTTTAATTATGTAATTATAACTTTTATTTTTTTGATATTTTTTGTTACATTACGCACACATTACACATGATGTGGTTGAATTTTTACCATGTTGTATTTCTTTACCTTTAGGTCATAATTATGTTCTCGCTGCTGAGGTGAAAAGGTAGTGTTTAATCGAATCGAATCCTTCGCTTATTTTTCTATTCAAAATCAACACTCACAGCAAAAACCAACTTTGCTCTCTTGTTCCACACGTATCTATTATTACAGAAAAATGTATGTGGGTGTTTTATCAGTATGTAACAATTACTATTTCTTGCAATTTTTTCATTTTCTTATTATATAAAACAAAATGAAAATACATAATATATAAAAAAAAAAGCAGAAAAGAGTGTCATTGGAGCAGCGCGAGCGGCAGACGCTCATTGCAGTTATGTATGGCAAGGACATGAGGACCTTGCCCGGGGCCGTGTCTCACTACCGAACGCAGCCCGCACAAAAACAAATTTGCTAGACTAGCTACGTAAAAATAGAATCACGTCATGAAAATAGAATCACGTACTCCATCTACCCAAATAATTTAAATGAAAGTCTAGAACGAATTTAAGTGTTACATACGAATATAACGACCTAAAATTATATAAATCTACTTTCAAAAATCAAATTCAAAATTTAAATCATTATTGCTCACATATTATATAAAGCTCAGATAAAGCTCACGTGGATTGTCGGGCACAACAATTTAATCACATATGAGTAGTCGCATGATTCAAAATAAATTAATTAATTAGGAATTAAAATATTGTTATTATTAAAAAAACCGGCCAAGTGCCACTCGGACTCGCGCACGAAGGGTTCCGTACCATTATCTATAAAAATGCAAAAAAAGATACGTTTGTTGTATGGGAGCCCCCTTAAATAATTATTTTATTCTGTTTTTTAGTATTTTTTGTTATACCGGCAACAGAAATACATTATCTGTGAAAATTTCAAATGTCTAACTATCACGGTACATGAGATACAGCCTGGTGACAGACGGACAGACGGACAGACAGACAGACAGACGGCAGAGCCTTAGTAATAGGGTTCCCGTTTTACCCCTTGGGTACGGAACCGTAAAAAAGAATAAAAATACAAAAATAATATGCTTAACATGGATTTAATCAGCGGCAGCGGTCAAAACAATAATAAAACTAGAATATACTTACTACAGATAGTGCCTAAATTAGTTTATTCCTAAACAATATTAATTTTTCATATCACTTCCGACAGAAGAATTTATTTATTCTTAACGTACTAGACAAAATCATTAATTGTATAATTTATTATTTTTATGACATTTATTTTTAATTCTGTGATTACCTTAACTGAGTGCACGAAATCGACTGATTTTGATCAATTTTGTTAATATTTTTCGTGGGAAAGGGAAAAAGAATTTAAACAAAATTATTTGTGATTTGTAAATTCGAGTTCTTTGTTTTGCATGCAGCGGAAAAGTTTTTTTCAAATAAATTAAGAACTCCTGGAAAAAATCAAAAATTCGCAACTAGTTTTCCAAAAAAATATGCGAGACTGGCGATTGATCATCTTTTTACGAGAAACTACTCTTGATTTTGAACATTAAAAAATATAATAAACATTAATACATAATAATGGTCTGCTTGCATGTGGCGGAAGCACTTTTTTCAACTTCGATACATAATATAGAAGAAAAATTATGTTGAAAAAACCTATATTTTTTAAAAAACCCAGTCAGGTAATGTAATTTTTCTTATTATTCAGCAAACCAAATCAAGAAATTTAAAAATGACACACTGGGCTTCTGCTATCCTTGAGATACGGTTTCGGATTTGTGAATAGCATATTCACACACACACTTCGACGTTAATGTTCTATACGGCAGGAAAGCGTATAGTCCCTTTGTGAATAGCTCGGCTAGTAAACCCCGGCTGCGAGTACTACGCTCACGTGCGTACTACTACTTTCTGAAGAACAGCACCAATATAAAAAATAAAATAAATTTAATTCAAACCAAATTTTGGTCCATATTTTGTTAGTCTTACATTTACATATGAATACTATGTTATTCATGACACGTTCAAATAATGCGCTAATGACATAAAATCCAAATAAATAATTGAAAACAAATCAAAATGACAATAGAATTGAAATAAATAAATTGCATAATTATACATCGACCACTGCAGTGCCATCTCCCATGGGATGAAATAAATGTAAATGTAAATTAAAATAAACTAGCATAGTTCTTAAGTTTACTAACATATTAAGTTCTTGTTACTTGAATAAAGAATTTAATAATAATAATGATATTTTATTAAAAATAAATGCTAAAGATAGAAATAAATAATGATGGCTACAATAAGTTGTATAAATCCGAGCTGGGCCACCCTTTTTATTCTAATATTATTTAATGTAAAAAACTTTTTACAAAAAAATTATAACCGACTACCAAAAATAACACAACAAAGTGAAAAATAACTTTAATTTCGGAAGTCGGTGTCTTTGGATCTGTATTTGAGTTTTTTGCCACCGACTTCCGAAATTAAAGTTATTTTTCACTTTGTAGTGTTATTTTTGGTAGTCGGTTATTATTTATTTTTCACTGTTTACTGGGTCAGTTTTGAATTTATCTAAGTTACAATAGCCTAATGTTAACTGCTCATCCCCTTTTACAAAATATTGTTTTTCCCGATGCTGGGACGTTGATTGTTGAGGATTTCTACTGGTAAGAACCAGGAGAACTGCCACTCACCATATGCATAGTGACTAGCATAAATTGCTTAATCGCAACCCGTTAAATACGTACTCATTATTATATTGTTCCGGTGGCCATCTGTGGTCTCCATCATCAGTTCCACGTCACCAAATGGTACTTTCCGAGAGCAAATGCACGATTTACTATAAAAAATACTCAAATCGCTATAGGTTTGCCTATAAAATTTGAGGGTTTCCCTCGTTTTCCATGGGATCCCCTCATCAGATTCTGATTTGGTGGCAATGGGACCATTTCGAGAATATACCCTTTCAAACAAAAAAATAATTTTTAAAATCGGTCCATAATTGACGGAGTAATCGCGTAACAACCATTAAAAAAAAAAAAAAAAAACCGCCGAATTGAGAACTTCCTCCTTTTTGGAAGTCGGTTAAAAAGGGACTTACGTTTTGATAGTTTGTTCTAAATTGAATTTTTAAAAGGTATCCGCCTAATCGAAGCGTGATCAAAGTAGGTTCCATCTTCTTATTTGTTTATAAATTGAAGGCATTGTTTTTGTCTAGGGCCTGAAGCTACGAGTATCCTTGGATTTCTCTTATTACATTATGTTTACTCATCTTATATACATATCTTGTTTGATTTTTGGTTAGGTAAAGGAAAATTATTGTAGACTTACCGGTTTTATGGTTCAGTACCTCAAAAGGAAAAAAAGGAACCCATAAAGGATCACTCGTGTGTCTGTCTGTCACAGCTGATTTTTTCGGAATCTACAGAACCGATTAAGTTGAAATTTGGTACACATATAAACTTCTGTGACCCAAACACGGACTTGTTACGTAAATAAAATAATATTGAAAATGGAGGTCACTTTTGGGGGGCAAATTAGAGAATTTAAAAAAAAAGTTTTGCTGACTGTACCGTCTGACATATCAAATGAAAGGGCTTGTTTTAAGGATTTTAAATATATATTTTTTATTATTTTAAAATACACACTTTTAAAATTATTTAAGAAAATAGATGAAAAATAACATGGTAAATCACTCAATATTGTGCGTACAAACTTACAGTTGCAGTTGGAATGTATGGGATCATGTTTTTCAACTACAATGTTAAGTTTATTGGATAAATTCATCCCAACTACGGAACCCTTCATTGTGCGTGGTCTGACACGCACTTGGCTGGTTTTTTTTGAGAGCCTTTATTCGAACCTTTTCTTTCCATTATTACATTACTGTAAAAACATATTGTTTTTATGTATCTAAATTAATTTCTTGTCTTTCTTTTCAATATAAAGTCCCCAAACTGTAAAAAAAACTCATTCATTGAAAATGGGCAGAGATTTTATTTTGTGTTTTGGACTACATGGGGTCTTTGCCGCTTTCTTTAGTACTTATTTTAAAGCTAGGGTTTCCTAAGACTGCGGTGGCCGCAACATAGCGTCCTGAATTTACCGTCGATGACGTCACTGCAACATTATGAAAGTAAGTTTATGTGTTTCCCTAGAGAGCGTTTTTAACACCAGAGGGCCTAGAAAAATAAATAAATAAATAATAAAAAGTTTATTCAGGTAAAAAGGTAAAATACTAAATACAAATTTGCTTAAATCTACGTAAAATTCTATTGTGTTATGTGCCTGAACTAGGTTATCCTGTGTTCAAACTCAAACTCAAACTCAAACTCAAAGCATTTATTTCAAATAAACCAATTACAGGCACTTTTGAATTGTCAAGGGGTCGGTTAGTCATAAAGATGAAGCTAGTTGCCCATTCCAAAGCTTAGTAGATACCTATAGAGAAGAACGGGCAAGAAACTCCACGGACACTCCTTTAAGTTAACATATGGTTACAGAATATTGGTTACATCATTCGTGTTGAAATTAAATATGTGAGAACGATGCAAAACGTCAAAAGCGTCCGTAACCAAAATATAAAAAAAAAAATATTCAAAAATTAAATTAAAATAAGCGAACGCCGCTAAGAGATGACAAGTTCCTACTGATGGCGCCCGTTCACGAACATGACGCATGGATTAGCACCATTCAACTCAACCATTTTGAAGGGAGCTAAATGATCCAACACACACGCCACCATCAGCGAGACATTACAGTGAGCATGACATACTCTCACCCGCCAGGGCACATTCAAGTCAATGAAAGAAGGACTCAGTAAATGCTAGCTTTATAGTAAGTACATAGTGCTCACACATGTGCTATGCAATTATATATATATTTAATATATATATATTTTTAATTATATGTTTCAGGCAAGGTAAAAAACAGTGAAGGAGTAGGTATTTATCTTATTCTTCATCATTTACTTTTGGCACTAAACCATGGCGCACACTATAATGATATGCGACTGCGACAGCTCAGCGACTAGACTCAACGACAGGCTACGGCCGACAATTTTCCTGACAGCTTAAGTGGGTTGCACGCTCTCGCTTTTTGTCGCAACGACTTGATGCACGGTGCTCTTGCACATTTGATGACAGTCGCATGCGACAGCGTCAGCGTCAGTGTTGCTGTGAGCGCTGACGAACGTGCAGTTGTGTTTTTATTGCGAATCTCAACGTACGGATACGTTCGATATCGATGTTCTCAAATCAGACGTCGTCGAAGTGCGTCGAATACTCAAAGACAATTATCGCTTCCTGCTTCAATTGTCATGTTCGTGAACGGGTGCCTTCAGTAGGGACTGGTCATTTCTTAGCTGCCACAGCTTATTTTAACTTATGTACCTACCTATTTTAATTGTTTTTTATTTTTGTTTTTTTATATTTTTATTACGGACGCTTTTAACGTGCACGTCTTTCTACATTGTTCGCACATGTATAATTTCAACATACGAGTTTATGATGTAACCAATACTATGTAACAATATTTTAATTTTAAAGGGTGTCCATGGAGTTTCTTGCCCGTTCTTCTCCATAGGAACCTACTACGCTTTGGAATGGGCAACTAGCTTTATCTGACTGACGATCCCTTGACAATTCAAAAGTGCCTGTAATAGGTTTATTTGAAATAAATGCATTGAGTTTGAGTTTGTACGACGTCTGTCGTATCGACCAGACGCAGTGAAAACACACACAGTTTGCGCTGGCACTAAAGACAATATTTGTTCATACTAGGAAGGTATTATGCAACTGTTCCAATAAAATCAATCCTACCAATATTTTCAACCCATAAATCATTTGCTACCAACTCGACACCGTCAAGTTAATTTAGTTCATGTCGACAATCGTCACAACTTAATTTCCTCCCCCCTCAGCTTTGACCTGAATTCACTGACCGTGTTCAGGAAATCCTAGACGTTGACAAGGTATAATTTTAACTAACTCAAAAGTGTTAATGTCTAAAGAAGCTTTTTGGGTATTTCAGTGGGAACAGGCAAGATTAAATTTATTTTAAGGACTAGCTGCTGCCTGCGGCTTTGCCCGCGTGGCTGTTTGTAATATAAAATTAGACAGACATATTTTTTTGTTTTGTTTTATGTACTGTATATGTTACGGGTAATGCTAGAAGAAGGAGTAAACCTAGGTTTACCCGGGTTGACTTACCCAAGCTTCTTGGGTAAAGTCCGAATAATAAGTAAAATAAATTTTAATTCGGGGTTTACATTTACTCACCTAGGTCTACCCAACTCTAGCTGGGTAATGTTAAAAATGTGTCTAATTAATTAGTTAAATGAAAATCAAGGGCATTTTAAACTTTTATTATTTAAAAAACATACAAAGGCGAACGTAATCGCTTGAAGAGCATAAACTTAATAGCAAAAACTAATAGCGGGCTAAACATGATATATTTAATAGCACAAACATATTCAAAGTTTGTATGACAATTAGTTCAAAGTACTACCGATTGTTGTTATTAAAATTGAAATTATTTATTTGAGCAAGATAAACTACTGTGGCATTTTGAATTGCAAAATGTTCCTGCAGCTTTGCATGAACACTTCTGCAAAGCTGCAAGCTGCGGTCGGGGAAACGCGGGCAGGTGCAAGCGGCGCGGGGGAACGCGGGCCCCCGCGATTTGCGCCACGGGTTCGAGAATTACGCAACACCTAACATTACCCAGCCAGAGTTGGGTAGACCTAGGTGAGTATGGGTAAACCCCGAATTAAATTTTATTTTACATATTCGGACTTTACCCAAGAAGCTTGGGTAATACTAAGTCAACCCGGGTAAACCTAGGGTTACTCCATCTTCTAGCATTACTCGAAACATATATACTGTCATAAGCATTTGAGTATTAAAAAGCAGTTATTTTGACATTGCAAACGGACACTTCAATTTTATTTATTTGTATGTACATTATTATGGCCTATGTCCAGCAATGGACGTATTTCGGCTGAAATGCTGATGATGATATAATTATGAAGATTACATTAAAACTTTATATCAAAAACATTAGCCAATTTATGTACCTATTACAAAATGGTAGTTATAATAATGCTTTACTTAAAAAAGTGTTTTTGGCATGGGTCCCACCATTATTAACAAAGTATTATAAAAAGTATTCCAATCCAAATGTTAAAAAAGAAACGGACAGCCCATTACTTGATATGTGTTATTATTCAATTAATGATTTTTTAAATGTCATGACACTTTAGATTTAATATTTGACAATGTGTATTTCCACTATTATTATCATGCTCGCTTTAATACTATTTTTTTTTTTGAAAAATTGTATTACTTTGACGGGTTTTTTGTGTTAATTAAAAAACATATTCAATATTTGCATGCCTAATTTAGGCTAGATTGTACACAGATCACAAAGTATATACTTTTATTTTATGTACCTACTTTCGAAGCAAATAAACGATTATTATCTATTATTTATTATGAAGAAGATTAATTTATCTCCTTTATTCAATAAACATACATAATATATTTTCTTTTGATATGAAATCATAGAAAAACATAAAAAAACAGTAGCCCACCGGTATCGGGAATAGGATCATAAGATTTAGATACACTTTCCGTCAGCGCCGATTTACTGGGTAACTGTCTTCGTCGTTCAAGTTTAGAATGTATCGTCGTTTAAAGGCTTCTACATATCAGCGCGACTTGTCGCGCGACGCGACACGGCACAAAGGCCCCGCGTGTCGCGGGATGAGCGGTGCCTTTGTGTCGTGTCGCGTCGCGCGACAAGTCGCCCCGGTATGTAGAAGCCTTTAGTCAGACGCGGCCGATACCGCGCCGTAATCGCTCGACACGCGCGGCATAGCTGCGTTTTTGCGCCAAAAGCGCCCGGCTCACGATAGGGTCTGGCATGAGCAATTTAATTCTCGTATTAGGTACTGTTTGTTCGCTTTTATTCTTAATATCTCACTAACTACTCAACATTCGATCTTTAAAAACGGCGCAATGTTGCGCTATTAGACGACACGTGGAAGAAGGACCGTGTCGTAATTATCGGGAGCGAAAAATCTATCTCTTTAGGGCAATGAAAAATATATATCTACCTCTTTTTAGTTTTTACTTGTAATATCATTGTTAGCCATAGTATGCTTACCTCCCTCTTATCTCTGACCGCAAACATAGTTCAAACATTTATCTAAATCTCAGTAATGGATAAACCAATATTGTTACAACCCACAATTTTCATGAAACGTTTGAATGTACAGACGCCAGCAGGTCAAGCTACCCTTAACTGTCAAATTTTCCCAATCAAAGTCAAAGTCAAATTATTTATTTCAACTAGGCACATAAAAGGCACTTTTGAACGTCAAGAATTACAAAAAAAAAAATATAATTGATTCTAGTTGCCCCTTCCAAAAGGTAGTTTCGTATGGAGAAGAATGGGCAAGAAACTCCACCGTTACTCTTTTAAAAAAGTTTCACAATATCAATTAACCTTGAACCTTATGCTTTAACGATAAAGTTAAAAAAACTTTTAAATAAATTTGACCAACTTCTCAAAAAATATTTTAGGTATTAGAAATTAAATAGGCTCACACGTACTGTCTGACTCTGAACTCGTTAGTATCTTTTTTAAGTAAAGGTCCTAAATTACTCATGAATATAAACCACTTTTTAGAGTTCCATTCCTCAAAAGGAAAAAGGAGGAGCTCATGGCTAAGGGTCGATCTATCAGGTTACGCTTGCCAGGGTTGGTCCGTGGATGGGTGACCATCTTTACTTACCAAGACCCCTCCGTGCCTCGGAAGCACGTTAATCCTTTGGTCCCGGCTGTCAAACGTCGATCTTGACAGCCGTTACGGGTCGTCAGGAGCCCGAAAGACTGACAACCAGTGTTACCAAGGGGTATAGTATTACCCAGTAATAAACTGGAAGCCGACCACAACATAGTTGGGATAAAGGCTTCTACATACCGGGGCGACTTGTCGCGCGACGCGACGCGACACAAAGGCACCACTCGTCCCACGACACGCGGTGCCTTTGTGCCGTGTCGCGTCGCGCGACAAGTCGCGCTGGTATGTAGAAGCCATAAGGCTGGGCAGGTAATGATGATGCAAGTTTACTATACAAGGTGTTACAGGACGATTGACATTCCTATAAACCACGTAAAGAGTATCTTGTTTTTTACCCGTATACAAAAAAATAAATCAAATCCAATACTTTAGGCACAGGAAATTATTTTTCATTTTGTTATTTTTCAACATGATGTAGATCTGAGTCCGTAATAATAGGTAAACATTGTAAGGGGACTTCTTGGCGGGAAAGTGAAGCGTCATGTTTAGCAGTGTGTTTAATTTTCCAAAATTTGTGTTTAGCCGAATATTAATGGGTAATAATGGTGGATTATTAACCAATAAGTGTTTGTGAACGTGCATTAGTGTAGGCAAATGAAACAAAACAGTGCAACTTCGCTGGAAGTTCTCTCAAGAAGTCCGCGTGAGGTCTCAGTAAAGTGCCACATCTTTACTGAAACTCAAGGGGAGTGGGCGGGGATATCATCATCATGCATTTATAATTCATTTCATCAATATTAACAAGTTTTGTAACTAAATAAAGACTTGGCTAAAAGGTCTCAGCAACCAGGCCATTAAAATATTATTAAAAAAAAAAACATTGTAAGGCGCGCCTAACGCGCTGCGCAAGGTCAGTAACTTTTCGTAGATATAGAGTGTTTACTTTTTATGCAGTTGATTCGGCTATTTATTTTGTTTGAAAATTGCAATTTTGAAATTTTCCATTAACTACTAATCTTCGTGTTTTAAAATGTTTGGATGGACTAGTACTGTGCTCGTTTTAATTTAATGTCGTACATCCAGAGCCAGATCGTATACTTAGGTACACATAAATAAAATATAAAAATATTCACTTGAGTGGTTAAAAAAATATTCTGTTTTCTGTGCGGATCTCTAATACGGGATCAAATTGACGGATCGTCTGACTTTTAAATAAATTGAAATTTCGTCGTATCCTTATCATAAGATGCGGCTTGCCACTTATTTACATTTTTGGGAAGCGGAAGCATATTAGCATAATTTAATATAAGATGCCATTGTGTTTGGAAAAGATACTAAACCTAAATTAACAACCGCTGAATTTATAAATCTAAATCTATCCATCTATATATCTCTTAACTGCCAGGGCTTATTTGTAATCTTTTAATCTTTTATACATATTATTTTGAATTGTGTATAAATAATTGTTTTTTTTACATTGTTCTCACATATAGAAGCGACAAGAATAATGTACCCAGGATTTTGTAATATCTTTATTTAAATAATGTCCTTGGACTTTCTTGCCTGTTCTTCTCCATAGAGATCTACGTTTTGGAATGGACAAATAGCTTCAACTTTCTGACTAACTGACCGACTCTTTGACAATTCAAAAGTGCCTGTAATTGATTTAATTGAAATAAATCCTGAGTTTTATTTAGTTTTTGAGTTTTGAGTTTCATTTTGAAAAATTAAAAAAAAAACTTTGTTCTGTACATTTTTGTTAAACCCAGATCCTAACCATCCTTACATTATTATTATAAAACAAAGTTCCCCGCCGCGTCGCGTCGGTCTGTTTGTCTGAACGCGACAAACTCAAAATTTACTGAACGCATTTTCAAACGGTTTTCACCAATGGACGAAGTGATTCACAAGGTTTAAGGGGGATGCGCTAAAGTAGCCCGCGAAATTCAAATTTTCCAACGTTTTTTGCAATATTCAGGTCAGTAACAGGTTTTTAATTCTGGGTTATAATTTTGTAGTCATATTGGTTATGGCCGCGAATCATAATTAGATCAACATACAACGTGTTACTGACCTGCGAATTGCAAAAAACGTAATAAAATTTGAATATCGCGGGCTACCTTAAGCGCATCCCCCTTAAGCGTATAATTCATTAAAGGTTTTGTGTAAATTGGCTAAAATATGACAATGTCGGAAAAAATCATGCCAACTGGGAGCTTTACTGAGCCGCGTAAACCGTACGAGATACATAAATAAGATGTATCTATTCATACACGAAATCTCTGAAGGGGTCATTGTACTCATCATTATGAACAACTTTCACTATGGGACCAAACTTGAAATCGCGAAAATAAATTTGCTGTTCCCTACATTTGGTTATACAGCTGATTTTTTTTCGTGATTTCTATTTTGGTCCCATAGTGCAAAGTAAAAGTTGTTTATAATGATGAGTACAATGACCCCTTAAGAGATTTCATGTATAAATAGATACACCTTATATTATAATTTATATTCCACAGGATTTTACATTTTAAAAAGTTCAACAAAAAGCGATGGTCATTACGTTTATCTTCTAAGGATGACCCTTTTACATGATGATGCTTTTACATCAACCATTTAAAAGATATCACACATTCAAAATGCTTTGTAACAAAATCATCATGGTTGACGGTGGCGTGAGAGTCAATGACCTTTTCCTCTGCTATTACTACGACAAAAAAACGGCTAAACGGATTTGGGTGAAATTTGGCACACAGATAGCACATAGGATAAATTTATCCCGGTAGTACATTTCCGTTGGGTAATTTCCGACCTCCACGCGGGCGAAGCCGCGGGCAAAAGCTAGTTCTATACAAAACCTTAACGTTATCCCTTCAAAATCAGGATCATAAATAATTCGTAGAAGGTGAGAGAGATATTCCAGTAGATATTTTGAGAGAATCTATTTTACACACATACATAATATCACGCCTGCAAACCCCAAAAGGTTAGGCAGAGATGTACTTACTTACAGTAGATACACCAACATTTCACCAGTTATCTGTAAGTCCCATGTAATAGGGGCGAGCCTATTGCTATCAACCGGACACAAATCCAGACTTCGGGCTGCTACTTAGAAATTCTCGATGAAAAAACCTAATAACACTTTGCCCAACCTGGGAATCGATCCCAGGATCTCAGCTCAGCAGTAGCGCTTGTGAACTGGCGAAATGTTGGTGTACCTACTGTAGGTAAATACATCTCAGCCTTACCTTTCGGGGTTTGGAGGCATGATGTTATAATATGTATGTGTGTAAAATAGATTCTCTCAAAATCATCATCATCATTTTAGCCGAAAAACGTCCACTGCTGGACATAGGCCTTCCCCAAGCACCGCCACTTCGACTGGTTTTGTGCTTCTCGCATCCAGCGGATAGAAAGAAGAAAAGAAAGAAGAAAGAAAATACGTTTATTTGCGGTAAACATGACGCAAAGAAATAACAAAGATACAGAAAGAACAAGTAGGGGGAAAATATGCTTTACATCCACGCAAAACGGCCACCGCTCAGCATAATGCTGCGACCCTATTCGAGACAGAGCCCCAGCGCTAGTTGTCAGCGATAGCCAGCGTTGAAGTGATAATGTCGACCGGTGCAGCATACAGTGAGATTATAAAATAAGAAACAAAATAAATACAAACTACTTAGATAATTAAGTTTATAATATATAATATTTACAATGGCAACATTTCGTTGGATACCTGCGGCCTTCACAAGATCACCGATCCACCTTGTAGGAGTCCTTCCAACGCTACGTCTTCCGGTACGCGCTCGCCACTCCAGAACCTTTTGGCCCCATCTGGCACTTAAGCTTGGCAATTCTTCGGGCTATGTCGGTTACCTTCGCCTGCGGATCTCTTCATTTCCGATTATAGCCCTCTCCATTGCCCTTTGGGTGACTTTTAGCTTTCTGATAAGGCCCATTGTGAGTGACCACGTTTCAGTGCCATCGGTCATTACTGGCAACACGCACTGGTTTTGTCTTGAAACTCTCAAAATATCTAACGGAAAATCTCTCTATCCTTCTACGAATTTATTTATCGTCCTATTTTCTCATTGGAAATTCAAAAGGAATACCCGTTCACTATTGTCATTTCATGCCTTGTTAGGCATCGTTGCTTAATAATTATAATGATCCTGTGTCGAATACGTAACAGTACATAGTATGTAATTTAAGTTATTTTGGCTTAAAATAGCTTGGAAGGCAATAAAGGTATTCTTATGGATAGGATGCGCGTTTATTCCATTTAATCGATTGGTCTGTACTGTTGCCCGCGGATTTATTCGCTTCCTAGGAACTATTTGATGTACCCGGATACATAATTCGTAGAAAGATACGAGAAGGAACATTTTCCGGTAGATATTTTGAGAGAATCTAATTTTGAAGGAAAAGCGGTTTTAGGGTTCTGTAATCAACAAGGATTATAGTTTTGCCATGTCCGTCTGTCTGTCTGTCCCCGGCTTAGCTCAGAGACGCTTAATTAGTACTAAGCGTCTGTAAGCTGTAAAGCTGTAATTTGGCATGGGTATAGTTAAGAATCACGCCGACAATGTGGTAAAATAAAATCTCGGAAAAAAAAGGGTAGGGTACCTCCCTTACACGTAGAGTGGGGTTGATATATTTTTCTCGTCTATCCCATGGTGTGGGATATAGTTTTTCGATTTAGGGATCCGTTTGGGTATTAAGAAGCTTTTAACTGCTAATTTTCCCCCCCGCCTGCCAGCTAAATGGTTCATGATGATCAAATCCTGGCAGTAACGACTACTTATGTACAACGAAATTAAAAGAAAAACTAAGGCCGTGTTCAGATAACCCACGCTGATCACACGCACGCCCCGCACCCGCGTTCTCCACGCGAAAAATCCACGCACGCCACGCGCTCGCCTCGCAACCGCTTATACTACATATTATTTAATCAAAAACGCCCTTGATCACAGTCAATACGGCACTAGCCGAAGCGTGGGCACAAGGCGTGTACAGCGCGTGTGCGGGGTGAGCGTGGGGCGGGAGAAAGGCGGGCGCGTGGCGTGTGCGGGTCGACTTCGATAATTGCAATTTTAGATCTATTGATGACATCATATGACTCAAATTATATACAATAAATTTCAAAACGTGCGGGGTGGGTGCAGGGTGGGGCATGGCGTATGAACGCAACCTCTCACAGTTAATTAGCCTATACAAGTTAACGAGTAATATAGTCGACCAACTTTTTGCAGATGGAGAATTGACCGTGACGTATAAATGTATGAAAGAACGTCCGTTTTTCAACTACAATGTTTTTTTAAGGGATAAATTGATTCCAACTACAGAACCTTCCATTGTACGTGGTCCGACACTGACTTATAGGATGGATAGGAAGTGCGTTTAGCAAAATTATACCTACAGTCAATTAATCAATCTGCCCGCCTTTTCCCAACTATGTTGTGGTCTGCTTCCACTCTTACCGGAGACAGCTTAGTATTACATGCACCGACTGCCTATCTGATCTCTACAACCCAGTTACTGGGTAACACGATACCCCTTGGTAAGCTTTCGGGCTTTTGACGAACCGTATCGACTGTCAAAGATTTACGAATGACAGCCGTGTGTTTTCCAAGGTACGGAGGGGCCTCTTAAATTTCTCTCTGAGAGAGTGTCTTGGACTTAATTTATAAACTGATAGAACAGCTCTTTTCTGAAAAACAAATATAGTCTGAATGTCGGCTGTCTTTCCCCACAACAGAATACCGTACGACATTAGACTAAGAAACTAGGCAAAGTACACTAAACGGGCTGTCTCTATGTCAGTTAAATTACGTATTTTTCTAACAGCATATGCTGCCGTATAATGGATTTTCACCCATCCACGAACCGACCGCGGCACGCCTAGCTTATCGATCGACTCGTTTAACTTAACTATCCCATGAGCCCTTCACAAGACTGTTATCTCATCATCATCATTCCAGCCGAAAGACGTCCACTGCTGGACATAGGGCAACCTTCCCCCAAAAAAGGGGGGGGGGTACCATAATCGCCACGCTTGGCAGGCGGGTTGGCGATCGCAGTATAGTGTGAAATGCATAGAGAACGCTGCATGCTGCCCATTCTCTAGTAAGTCCCTTAGTTGCCTTTTCCGACACCCACGGGAAGAAATAGGATGGTGCATTACGTCCGGCACCACACGGAACAAAATTGCTATCTAAGGGTCGACGAAACTGTTTTGATTCTGTTTTAGCTATGCAAAACCATGTTTTTGATCGATTTATCCTTATAATTTATGTTAGGCATAGCGTCTAACTGACAAAAAAGATTTTGACAAATGGGGTATCAGTCGATAAGCTACAGCGGGCGTGTCATAAGCCTATATTTACCGTAATCTTTCCCCCATCGCTTGGTTAAGCAAGTACATACTGGTTTGATTTTCCTATCGCTGATGAGGTATATGGCTTACGTCAGACAAACTGATTAGAAAGAAAGTAAATAAATGATAAGTAATTAGCATAAAGTTGCCAAAGAAAAATCTTTTTCTCAAAAATGCTTGGAAATTCGAGCATTATTTTGACAACCTTCTTCGAGATAAATCGAAATTGCTGCACTGGCCAAATACATGCGAGCAGCGGCCACCAAAAGTTGTATGAAAATCCATAATATGTGTGATGATTTACCGGCCGAATAAATTACATAGTAAACTCATATCTATCGTGTAATTTGAAAATGGAACAATCTTTTACACCGAAACATGGCAACCAAGGAGATAACTTATCAAAGGTTTTATTTAAATTTCGAATTGGCTTGCAAATAGAAAGCTGTTGTGAAAAAAAAAAACAAATGAATACATTGGCGCGTGAAAAATTATCGTTGTTCGTCATTGAGTGTGGAATTTATAAATAATTTACTTTATTTGAATTATTACTTTATTTGAGAAAAGCACTATACAAGCCTTGGCCGCATAGGTCAATCAATAGCAACTGGGAAAAGGCTAAGCAGATGATGATGACATAATTCAAAATCAAAAGTCTTTTTTTCAAACTAGGCTGAGAATCAGCACTTTTCGAACGTCAAAATGACATAAGACAGTCTCCCAAAAACGCCCGCCCTTCACCACTTCCTAGTGCTTTAGCTGGGAAGAAGAAATTACGCAATAAATAATAGTTAGAAAAACTTGATTCCTTACAAAATAAAAAATGTCTGCAAAATAATTTACATTACGCAACACGAAACATTAAATTAAATTATTTGACATTATGTCCGCTAGTACACGCCACTATACCAACAAAAAACGAAAATAATGAATACTATCCTCAAGCAGAAATAAAAACCGACTAAGTACGTGTCGGACCACGCACAATGAAGGGTTCCGTTGTTAGGATGAATTCATCCCAAAAACAAATTAAACATTGTAGTTGAAAAACATGCTCCCCCATACATCTATATACGTTACGGTCAATTCTTCAACTGCAAATTTAAGTTGGTCGACGATTACTGGTTAACTTGTAAACTCTACTTAGCTGTGATAGTTTTCCTTTTAATTTCGTTATATATACTAGTGCCATGAATTTTTTCACATATCCAAAACCAACCATTTAGCTGGCAGGGGGGGGGACACTTGACTCTAACAAAAAATAGCACTTTAAAGCTTAATATTACGCAAACGGATCTCAGAATTGAAAAATGTTTTTCACAGACCCACAATATTTTTGAACGGCCTATCCAACGATACCCCACACCATGTATTAGACGAGAAAAATAAAATCATCCCCGTTTTACGTACAGGGGAGGTACCCTACCCTACCCTGGTTTTATTTTACAACTTTCTCGGCGTGATTAATATGTACACACAAGCCAAATTACAGCTTTCTAGGACTTAGCGTCTCTGAGCTAAGCCGGGGACAGATGGACGGACGGACAGACAGACGGACATGGCGAAACTATATGGGTTCCTTGTTTACTACGGAACCCTAAAAATAAAAACGTAAACGGAAATTAATACCTAGAAGACGTTGAAAATTTTTACAGGCCTTCAATCCGAAATATATTTTAATGCCCACTAATCGCTGAAACTGTGCTATAATAATACCTATCTAAAGGGCTAAAAATAAACACAAACTGTTTTTGCACAGCTTAAAATACTGAATGTACTGCATAGCAAACGGTATAAAAACTGAATATTCTAGTGTTGCTTATTTGAATAACAAAACTGACTTAATCGTGGCAACACTGAAGGTTTAAAATGCAATCTTTTGGCACGAGCTCTTGCATTTCTAATAGGACAGGACAAGGTTTTATTATAAGAAAAAATATACAGAAGCTAAGTATACCTTTTTTACCTAGGAGTTTCCGTTCTAACAAAAAGAAAAACATTTAATCCATACAATTACAATTTAAATTAAAACACAACCCAACACTCAACTTACCCGCTCAATAAAGGATCTCCATAGCGGAGAAGAGATCCTGTCGGCTACAGTCTTCAGAATTCCGTTGCAGCTGCCACGAATTCTGCAGATCAGTGATATGGTTTTCTTGCGGATGACGCCATGAAAGCCATCAGTGCGATACAGCGCAAACATACCCGATGCACTACAGAAGCGAGGCAGCCCCAACATCATCCTGAAGATGTTGTTACACTGAACGCGTAGGACATCCAGCGATCTTTTGGTGTGACTGACCCACAGATTTCCCGTATAAAAGCTTTGACAATAAGCCCTAAACAACGGTATTTTAACTTGTTCAGAGCAGCGGGAGAATCTGCGGGCCAGCATTTTACCTCTGACCGCTAAAGCCCTGCGCTCCCTCTCAATATCCAGATCGTCTTCAAGACCCTCACAAATAAAATGGGTATTTAAATTTCGTGACACGATTTATGCACAAGCCATTTAGGGTAATATTATGTGAATACTTGGGGCATCCACCGGCGGTCTTAAAGACCATTATATTCCGTTTTTTGTACATTGTATACAAGGCCACGTGCACCAGCATAGGCCTCACAACTCTCCGAGACCTTTCACCGTCGGGCTCAGCAGTACCATGTCGTCTGCGTAGCTAATTTGCTGACGCAGACGCCATCTATCGAGCAACCGACACGCTTACTACTGAGCGAGACGTTTGCGTTCTGCACGAGGTTCTTCCATTACAATTGTTATGATTTATCGTCCAATGAGCTATTTTAGAATGGCATTAAATGATGCAAACTTTCTTTAGAATTCAATAGGTAGCAAAAGTTTAGCTCATAACCTCAAATCGACGGCCGCGAAGAATATACGGGTATCTACAAAATCATGATTGTACAGGAGACCTTTTTGAACGCAAAACTGTGATAATTAATTAGATAAAAACATAGTTTTTTTACAATATTTAATAGGGCCAAGGAAATGATTAAGGCCAATTACTGTAACATAATTTTTATTCCAAAATACGGTAGTTATCTTTGTCTACTTCGTACAAGAAACTAAACTAAATAGGCCATCTGCCATAAATATTATATCTGCTTTTACGCGGGATTTTCTAATTGCATAAGCTAAAACAATTTTAAATATTGAAACAGGTATTACTACTCTTTTGTATTTTTCCCTATTTAACTACATATTACTTGTAAACGCCAATGTGTAGCACTAAAATTACGCATGTTTAAAAAGCCGTCAATTCCACATTAAAACGGCTGATATCTTTGTTAACAACAGATGAACGCGCCGATTGTCCGACTTATACACTAATGGTATATGTTCGTGTCTACTTTTCACTTGGTTAAAAATATATGTAGTTGTCTTTATACATATACTTGACATTTTATAAGGTTATTTTTAAAACGTCAATAACCTCTTAAGGGGTAATTGTACTCATCATTATGAACAACTTTTACTATGGGACCAAAACTGAAATCACGAAAAAAAAAACACCTGTTCCCTACATTTATGTTCGAAAAATTCGCTAAAATGTAGGGAACAGCTAATTTTTTTTTTCGCAATTTCAGGTTTTGACCCATAGTAAAAGTTGTTCATAATGATGAGTTCTATGACCCCTTAAGAGGTTATTGACGTTTTAAAAATAACCCTGTTTAAGTAAAAATTGAGAATTAAACAAAAAAAAATATCCTTTGATAGAATTCCGAATGTCGATGGCTATAAAAGTAGGGGAAGACTAAAGAAACGATGGATGGACTGTGTGACAGATGATATGGCTAGAAAGGGAGTGACTACCGAGATGACTACAAATAGAGAAGTATGGAACAAAGGGACATGTTGCGCCGACCACAAATAAATTGGGATAAGAGCAGAAGAATGATGATGATGAAAACAAAGAATTCCGAGTCAAATTATGTATAAAAGTGAATTTCTTTAAAAGTTCAGTTAAGTTTTTGTTCCTCACTGCCTTCTCAATACAGGGTTAAATTAGATCTGCTAGCAAAACTTCGCAAACGTGATCGATATGTAGGTAATGACGACAAAACAAAACAAAAAAATCATAATTTATCTGTTGAATTTCATCTATCCTAAGTCTTTTTGCATGAAAATGTCTTAACTAACTTTTTAAACCTTTGTATCCTGGTTATGCGTATGCAGTTTCATTAAAATCGGGTCAGTCATTTCGAAAAACAAGGGCTTGAAAGTTTGTATGAAATGCCGTACGTCGTAAATGCTCATAACGATATCCATCATATCTCCAGAGTTTCTCAGCTAACTTAATATGACTCTGTGTTAAAGCTCCACCACATGATCGCAATAGCTTGCATCACATTTTTTTTGTTTTTTTTTGTTTTGTGGGTGGAAAATGCTTATGGAAGTCTGTCAGACTCTTAAATTACTGACTAAAAATCACCCGTGTTCCCTTCCCACACTTGCACCGGGGACCTTGGGATCTAGTGCGACTCCGCGATCCCCGGCTAGTGCCGGCCCGCCTTTGCGGGCCACCTCAAGTCTGAGGTGAGGTGTTTGACCCCCTCCGTGACGTCTGAAAGGGGCACGCGTGGAACACTACGCGCCGCCACCTTGGGTCTTCTATGATAAGGGGAAGTCCGCCGTCCCTGGACCCATAAGTAATAGGTTATACGAGCTGGTGTCCACAACTCCACGTCAATGCGCGTATTTTGCGTACGGGTGGGAAAATCGATTATTCGATCCACCTCAGCACCTCAAGGAAGGCCAGCAACGCCTTGGTGTTACTGATAATCTCACGTAGGATACCTACATACACAGGCATCTGAAGGAACACGGTGGGTTTTAGTCAGTAAAAGTCTGACACTCCCTCTCGCTCCGCCCAGAGCGGGAGAAGTTATTTGATGATTTCCCACCAAAAAAAAAAAAAAAAAAAAAAAAAAGGATACCTGGGTTACCGAAGTACTTTGCCCTGTATGTGCCTGCACAGCGGACTGTCTGTAGCTCGTATGACAAAGAGGTGTTTATTAAATGACCCATGGCCAGTTATAGCCGCTATAACTGTACGCAGCTGTTGTTTAGTTAGTTGTAGAACCCGTTTCGTGAGGCGGCCGTGGATAGTAGGGAGTGCCTGCTTCGCCTGCCTGCACTCATTTTGGTCCAACCATAGTTTGTGATGTCCCTTTTTTTCGGTTTTCGGTTTGTGTCCCTGGATTTATTTAGGGGGGGCCGGAAGAGGGCGTTGTCAGCCCTCTGCCGACGCCCGGTAGGCTTGCTGCGGGCCAGGTGAGTGGAAGAGATCTCCCGCTCCCTTTCCGCAGCCTCCTGCGAAACTTGCGTCACATATCCTAACAAAACGTCTCTTAGAAAGCCTACCTTCATATCTTGAACCTTCTGTAAAGCCTTATTTTCATACTGCTAGACTTATTAACATTCTTTATTTTAATTTCATTTGAGTAGAATGAGAGCAAAGTAATTTTAGATTTTAGTCATCTTGTTAATTAAGTACGTTGAGTAGTCATGTCTGGATAGTATTGAGCTGTTCTCGTTTTTATATCACGATAATTTCCTTTGCATTTCATATTTTTTTTGTATTTTTTCAAACATTTTTATTTATTTATTAAAACTTTATGCACAAGTAAAAAAAATACTGTACAAAGGTGGACTTAATAATAATATTACCATTTATTTCAGGTGACACAGGCCCATAGAAAAATACCTTAACCTAAACATACATATTGTATAAACAAAAACTTGTGTTAATAAAAAGGCTCAAGACTATATTAGTACCTAGCACTTCACTTTGCACTAGATTGTGCTGTCCTGTGGAACTTGTCCGCGGAAACGACGGAACACCACGTCCTGCGTCCAAAAGTCCTCTTCCATAACGAGGGGCAAATAACTGTTCGGAACACGCACGACGAACGCTTTGAAGGTATTTTCTCCAGTCAACCTTAGGGTGATGTAGAGACAAAACATGGCAGGTGCAACATACGGGATAGATAGCTCGGAAATAACTTTAAAATACAAGCATAAATACTAATTCATAGATAGACGGACATACATATACCAAAATAAACTTTGTCAGGAGAAATAACGACCAGTAGTGGAGAGAACGTTGTCCGTTTGGTGCCGGACGTAAAGAATAGCAACATCCCATTTCTTCCCGTGGGTGTCGTAAAAGGCGACTAAGGGAATAGAATACTCTTTATTATGTACACCATAAAAGTTACAGATATAAATGTTAAAATTTTACATAGGGTGACACAATGGGCAGTCTTATAGGGACTTACTAAAGAATGGGCAGTAGCGTTCCCTATGCATTTTAACACCATTCTGCGATCGCCAACCCGCCCGCCAAGCGTGGCGATTATGGCAAATCCCCCTTAGGGAGACCAATGTCCAGCAGTGGACGTCTTTGTGCTGAAATGATGATGATGTTGAGTGGAGAGAAAACAACTCCAGCAAACCACCACTGAGATGTTTCTAAAGCACTAGAAAGTGGTGACGGGTGGGCGTTTTTGGGGGACTGTCTCATGTAATTTTTGACGTTCGAAAAGTGCTGATTCTTAGCCTAGTTTGAATAAATGACTTTTGATTTTGATTTTGGCCTACTACTGACGAATATTACTATATAGTTTAATAATGGTTTATTGTCTACGAAGCAGCAGCAACAGCATACTAATTGCTATTGCTGCCCGTTTTGACTGTCCTTTCCACAATCAGTGGATAAGGACGGCCATAGGCATCAGTTAGGTATAGGTATTAACAATACTAACGTAATTTTAGATACAATGTTTTATTACTAACACACTAATAGTTTTATAATTGTGTTGTTGTGTGATTTTAATTATTTTAACTTATATGGAGATTCTCTGAAATAAAAATTATATTATTATTATTATCATCAGAATGTTAATCCAGATTCCCGTGGGTGTCGTAAAAGGCGATTAAGGGACTTACTAGAGAATGGGCAGCAGCGTACCCTGTGCATTATAACACCATTTTGCGATCGCCAACCCGCCTGCCAAGCGTGGCGATTATGGCTAACCCCCTCCTTTGGGGGAGGCCTATGTCTAGCAGTGGACGTCTTTCGGCTGAAATTATATTTACTATTACTACAAGGGCTTGTAGCCAAGTAGTAACCGCCGCACGAGTTCATCGCTCAGGTTAAATCAAATAGAAATCGTCAAAGACAGACCCATCTGGCAAGAAGGGTTACCTATGTTTTTAGCGCATGTATTTATGGTACATAGTTATACCATACGTATGTAGGATTCTTTATTCTCACGTAACATAATCCAGATATCTGGATCTATTTTTAGGGTCGGGACACACAGAAAAGACGTAGGATGAGGTCGCGTCGCAGACGTATGTGCCCAAGACCGCATATCGCCCGCGCCCTGTCTTTTCTGTTGATTTTGTGTCGCGACGCTGTCCCGCCCCTAATGATTTACATGTCGTAAGGGGCGGGACAAACAGAAAAGACGTAAGACGAGGACGCGTCGCAGACGCGGCGCCCCTTCAATAGATTTTCATACAAAATGTACTATAGAAGCGTCGCGACACAAAATAAACAGAAAAGGCAGGGCGCGGACGAGATGCGGTCACAGGCACATACGTCTGCGACGTGACCTCGTCTTACGTCATTTCTGTGTGTCTTGCCCCTTAGGTTTGTATTGACCGCCCAGCGTATCGCACTTCATTTTCAATCGAAATCCGAAGAATTTTGAAGGAAATTCCCAATCCAATAGATGAAAGGTGACGTTTCACAAAATTATCCAGGGTCGTTTATTTATTGTTATTGGTTCACCAACAATTGTTTACACTGGTTTTATGCTAAAGGTAATATGTAAAAATTTGATGCAATAGTGCATCAATCACTAAACACTCATTTGGGTCATATTTTAGAAATCGTCTAGTGTCTACGTCAAAAAATTACTTATCGTCATAATTATATAAGTACTAAAGCGTACTCTTTCTAACACACACAATGTTTCGTATAGAAAAAAGAAAAATAAAATATTGCGTTGCATTGTTTATCTTTTATTGCCTCCCTCTATGCTAGTAAATAGGTTTGTGCAAAGCATTACTGACATAATATGACAAATGCATGACAACGACGGGCAGTGACAATGATTATGAAATAAATTACATACTTTTAAGACTGGACGGATCTATTGATTAAAAAAAATTAATGGATACATTAATAAATGATTATAAACATGTCCATTACAGTTTAGTTATTATTCAATACGCTTTAAACACAGTTTTAATATTTTACATTCTAATAATACTTGCGGAATCATAACAATTCTTACAATAAGCATGTCCCAATAACCATCATATTTCAAAAACTGCCAACATAAATAGCTCCCCGAATACTTGAATCAAAATAATAATCTTTTAAATTGAAATATTTCCTGCAAAGTTTTGCCAAGTAACGAAAACTGTGGAGGGATTTCAAATATTATTAGTTATTTTTTTAATATAATTATCTCTTTGTCTGTGCTAGGCCAGATTTTTTATCCATGTCCTTTACTTGAACTTTGGACTTTGGATTCGTGCGGAAACATCAAGAATTTTATTCAAAACGTGAAGACATTCAGACACGCTATCTACTCAGACACCGATCTAGGCTAAACTTACCAAGTTCTCGATTAAAAATGCACTCTACAAGTCCTTAAGTAATGTCCATTAAATTATATAATAAAATACCCGCAACAATAAAAGAAGAAGAGAAAATTAGCAATTTTTAAAAAACTTAGTGTATTTTTGCTAAATAAAAGCTACTACTCGATAAACGAGTATCTAAGTGATAGACATAATATATAAAGTCATAACTTAAAATTTGACTTGTTTTTATTAATTAATAGTACCTTTAAAATGCTTCCTCTCTCCTAACTCACTTATTTTGCTGTGCCCGACAGGGTCCTGATCTAATTTAAGTTTACCACCTAAGAATATACATGTGGAATGCAATACAAGTATTGAGTATAATAATATTAGAACTCAAATTGTAAAAGTAAAGAAAAAATCTTCATAGAAACCTTACCCATGTAATGGAGATTCGAAATGACAAACATTTATTTCACAAACATCTAAGGCTTACTCAAAAACACGTATTTATTTCCTAGAAAAAGTTTTATGAAATTATCGCACACTATTTTTGTTCTCTTGTTAGTAATTCTCGCTTGCGCTGGATTAAACAACACAATTTTCTACGATGTTTTTATTGACGATAGACGAACCGGGAAGGGCCCCCTTAAGACGCAGATATATGCCAGTGACCTTGAGTGGTTAGCTTGCGTGTTCTGTACTGAGCTCACGCAACGTGTCGTACGTTCAGCCAGTAATGGGACTCGCCCATCAAGGAGCGCTCTCCCCAATTTTACGTATTATTAATTTATTATACACAAACCAAAAGGTATTTTAATAAAACGCGTATACTAAAATATCAATAATTAAATTATCTTTAAATTGGTGAAGGTTTCAGAAAAATACGCTTGGTAGATTTTGCACCATTCTCAGTTTTTTATCCGCGTTAGACATAACTTTACAAATTAATTTCACTATGTAATATAAACATAATCTAAAATATTCACATATTAAGTTATTGAGAAAATGCTCTAATTTAACATATATTTTTTTCAAATCATTAACCCTACTCGTTTAGACGTGATCTTCAGTATAAAATAATTAAAAGTCGGTTAACGTCGATTTAAGGCGATTACGCACGGCCTCGAGCGACACGATTTGCGTCAAGCGACGCGTGGGCGCGTCGCTTGTTTCCGTCCGTCGCTTGGTGATTCGTCGCATGCTCTAAACAAGTTCTTTTATTTGCTTTCTCCACAAGACGCGTGTAGCTCGTGACGGCGCGCGGCGGGGTAAGTATTTAAACAATAATTAAAAATAAGCCTGATATACGAGATACGGGACAAGGAAAATAATAAAGTTAGTTTAAAATAAATTGCTGTAGACTACCTCCTTCAATGGCCGTAATTGCACATTATTAGTTGGAACACGCATGTAGAGTGAAATGAAGAGACAGCTTACAATGTGGTCTTTAAAACAGTGCGCTCACACATTAGCTAGTACATTCAGGAAAATGATTTACATCAAATTGACACTTAAGAGGCCGACTACCATCGCCCGCAACTGCAAGTCGCGATGAGCGCAAAATTCGTTCGGAATATTACTATCTCTGTTTGACTCTCTGAGTATGTGAGCGACGGACGCGGTGTGCAGTCTTGTGCGTGTGTGTATGAGTGCATAGATAGCTATTATTAGCTGTATGTACTTATCGTTCATTCATAACAATTCGGAGGCATTTATATTTACTTATTAGTAATTACTGTAATTAGGTATGTTCATTATTTGCTTTATTTTTGTTCACTACTTCGGGGAATCGTTAGTAAATGTACAGACTAGTAATGCGTTTTTAGGAAATTTCTTTAGAATGCCGATATCTCAACATATTAGGATATTTAGGCCTTGTAGTGAAAATCTAGTAAATGCGTCATACATAAGGTAAGGTACCTATTCCTATATTATATCGTCTAAGGGACCACACATCACACGCACGTCGCGTAAATATATAAAATATTGGGATATTTATTTTAAACCTGCTTATGTTATTTCAATTTATTTCCTATAAGATGGTCACAAATTAAAAAAAAACCAGCCAACTGCGAGTCGGACTCGCGCACGAAGGGTTCCGTACCATTGTCTATAAAAACGCCAAAAAAAACACGTTTGTTGTATGGGAGCCCCCTTAAATATTTATTTTATATTGTTTTTTAGTATTTGTTGTTATAGCCGCAACAGAAATACACCATCTGTGAAACTGGCTATCACGGTTCATGAGACAGCCTGGACGAACAGACAGCCAGACAGACGGACGGACAGCGGAGCCTTAGTAATAGGGTTCCCATTTTACCCTTTGGGTACGGAACTCTAAAAAGACAACTATTCCAATAATTTATAAATCGACGATATCCATAAATACAGATAAATAACATAAGCTGAGCTAAGAATAATAAAAATAAAAAACAAGGATTTTGAATAAACATTTATTTAGTTATGTTCTAGCTTCATAGTTATAGATAACATAACACTAAAGGCTTCTACATACCAGCGCGACATGTCGCGCGACGCGACACGGCACAAAGGCCCCGCGTGTCGCAGGACGAGCGGTGCCTTTGTGTCGTGTCGCGTCGCGCGACAAGTCGCCCCGGTATGTAGAAGCCTTAACATTATACACTTAGTTCGCAATAAACGATTTGAATTTGGATTTATTCATCTATAACTCGCAACGTGATATAGTCGTGTAGGGTGACTATATATTATCGACTGAACGAATGACAAAAAATACAATTATGGTAATCAGAATACAGTGTGTCAAAGATCCGCACTAAACACTGATTTATAAGACTGCAAATATTTATGCAGTTTATAATGAAGTCGATTTACCAGTTCTTGTCGACACAAGCTACCTACGAGTATATCTGAATAGCTCCTGTCGTTTTAAAAAGGTTAGCCAGTTATCAAGTTATTATCGGAGCTGCCTCCCAGGGTCACCAAAGTCCAGATAAAAATTCCAGAATGATTAAATATACTAGAAAGACTTTGATCTTTTCATTTTAGTTGTATCAATGTTTTGTGTAATAGGAATATCACAAAAAAGTCCGTGCAAAAACCGGGCCGAAACCATAAAGCCGCACTTTTCCAGACAAATCCGGTCGTATGGTCGTATGGAAAGAAGCCACAGTGCGCGCCTTCTCTAAGTTCTCTAGCCTATCATGTTTTTTATTACACGTTATTTCTTGCACGTTATTTCTTGCATATTATTTCTTGCACGTTCTTTCTTGCACGTTCTTTCTTGCATGTTTTTCATGTTTTTTCTTGCACGGTTTTCCTTGCACGTTATTTCTTGTACATTATTTCTTGCACGTTTTTCTTGCACGTTATTTCTTGCTCGTTTTTCTTGCATGTTCTTTCTTGCACGTTCTTTCTTGCACGTTCTTTCTTGCACGTTCTTTCTTGCACGTTCTTTCTTGCTTGTAATTTGTTGCATGTTCTTCCTTGCACGTTATTTCTTGCACGTTATTTCTTGCACGTTTTTCTTGCATGTTCTTTCTTGCACGTTCTTTCTTATACGATATTTCTTGCATGTTCTTTCTTGCACGTTATTTCTGCACGTTTTTTCTTGCACGTTCTTTCTTGCACGTTATTTCTTGCTTGTAATTTGTTGCATGTTCTTTCTTGCACGTTATTTCTTGCACGTTTTTCTTGCATGTTCTTTCTTGCACGTTCTTTCTTGCATGTTTTTCATGTTTTTTCTTGCACGGTTTTCCTTGCACTTTATTTCTTGCATGTTCTTTCTTGCGTGTTCTTTCTTGCACGGTTTTTCTTGCATGTCCTTATTTACACGTTATTTCTTGCACGTTATTTCTTGCTCGTTTTTCTTGCATGTTCTTTCTTGCACGTTCTTTCTTGCACGTTCTTTCTTGCACGTTCTTTCTTGCACGATCTTTCTTGCTTGTAATTTGTTGCATGTTCTTCCTTGCACGTTATTTCTTGCACGTTATTTCTTGCACGTTTTTCTTGCATGTTCTTTCTTGCACGTTCTTTCTTGCACGTTATTTCTTGCACGTTTTTTCTTGCACGTTCTTTCTTGCATGTTTTTTCTTGCACGTTATTTCTTGCATGTTCTTTCTTGCGCGAAATTTGTTGCACGTTATTTCTTGCACGTTCTTTCTTGCATGTTTTTTCTTGCATGTTATTTCTTGCACGTTATTTCTTGCATGTTTTTCATGTTTTTTCTTGCACGGGTTTCCTTGCACGTTATTTCTTGCATATTATTTCTTGCACGTTCTTTCTTGCACGTTCTTTCTTGCATGTTTTTCATGTTTTTTCTTGCACGGTTTTCCTTGCACGTTATTTCTTGTACATTATTTCTTGCACGTTTTTCTTTCACGTTATTTCTTGCTCGTTTTTCTTGCACGTTCCTTCTTGCTTGTAATTTGTTGCATGTTCTTCCTTGCACGTTATTTCTTGCACGTTCCTTCTTGCTTGTAATTTGTTGCATGTTCTTCCTTGCACGTTATTTCTTGCACGTTATTTCTTGCACGTTTTTCTTGCATGTTCTTTCTTGCACGTTCTTTCTTATACGTTATTTCTTGCATGTTCTTTCTTGCACGTTATTTCTGCACGCTTTTTCTTGCACGTTCTTTCTTGCACGTTCTTTCTTGCACGTTATTTCTTGCTTGTAATTTGTTGCATGTTCTTTCTTGCACGTTATTTCTTGCACGTTTTTCTTGCATGTTCTTTCTTGCACGTTCTTTCTTGCATGTTTTTCATGTTTTTTCTTGCACGGTTTTCCTTGCACGTTATTTCTTGCATGTTCTTTCTTGCGTGTTCTTTCTTGCACGGTTTTTCTTGCATGTCCTTATTTACACGTTATTTCTTGCACGTTATTTCTTGCTCGTTTTTCTTGCATGTTCTTTCTTGCACGTTCTTTCTTGCACGTTCTTTCTTGCACGTTCTTTCTTGCACGTTCTTTCTTGCTTGTAATTTGTTGCATGTTCTTCCTTGCACGTTATTTCTTGCACGTTATTTCTTGCACGTTTTTCTTGCATGTTCTTTCTTGCACGTTCTTTCTTGCACGTTATTTCTTGCACGTTTTTTCTTGCACGTTCTTTCTTGCATGTTTTTTCTTGCACGTTATTTCTTGCATGTTCTTTCTTGCGCGAAATTTGTTGCACGTTATTTCTTGCACGTTCTTTCTTGCATGTTTTTTCTTGCATGTTATTTCTTGCACGTTATTTCTTGCATGTTTTTCATGTTTTTTCTTGCACGGGTTTCCTTGCACGTTATTTCTTGTACATTATTTCTTGCACGTTTTTCTTGCATGTTCTTACTTACACGTTATTTCTTGCACGTTTTTTCTTGCACGTTCTTTCTTGCATGTTTTTTCTTGCACGTTATTTCTTGCATGTTATTTTTTTAATGTTTTTTCTTGCACGGTTTTTCTTGCATGTCCTTACTTACACGTTATTTCTTGCACGTTATTTCTTGCATGTTATTTCTTGCACGTTCTTTCTTGCAGTTCTTTCTTGCATGTTATTTCTTGCACGTTATTTCTTGCACGTTCTTTCTTGCATGTTATTTCTTGCACGTTCTTTCTTGCACGTTCTTTCTTGCACGATATTTCTTGCATGTTCTTTCTTGCACGTTCTTTCTTGCACGTTATTTCTTGCTTGTAATTTGTTGCATGTTCTTTCTTGCACGTTATTTCTTGCACGTTTTTCTTGCATGTTCTTTCTTGCACGTTCTTTCTTGCATGTTTTTCATGTTTTTTCTTGCACGGTTTTCCTTGCACGTTATTTCTTGCATGTTCTTTCTTGCGTGTTCTTTCTTGCACGGTTTTTCTTGCATGTCCTTACTTACACGTTATTTCTTGCACGTTATTTCTTGCTCGTTTTTCTTGCATGTTCTTTCTTGCACGTTCTTTCTTGCACGTTCTTTCTTGCATGTTTTTTCTTGCACGTTATTTCTTGCATGTTATTTTTTTAATGTTTTTTCTTGCACGGTTTTTCTTGCATGTCCTTACTTACACGTTATTTCTTGCACGTTATTTCTTGCATGTTATTTCTTGCACGTTCTTTCTTGCAGTTCTTTCTTGCATGTTATTTCTTGCACGTTATTTCTTGCACGTTCTTTCTTGCATGTTATTTCTTGCACGTTCTTTCTTGCACGTTCTTTCTTGCACGATATTTCTTGCATGTTCTTCTTGCACGTTCTTTCTTGCACGTTCTTTCTTGCATGTTCTTTCTTGCGTGAAATTTGTTGCACGTTATTTCTTGCATGTTCTTTCTTGCATGTTTTGTTTGCACGTTATTTCTTGCAAGTTATTTCTTGCACGTTCTTTCTTACACGTTAGTTCTTTCTTACACGTTTTTTCTTTGCATGTTATTTCTTGCACGTTATTTCTTACATGCATGTTCTTTCTTGCATGTTTTTTCTTGCATGTTCTTTCTTACACGTTATTGTATTTCTCGCACGGGTTTTTCGGTTTTTTTTTTTTTTAATGTGCGAAATGCAATTCGCTATAACTTCATTTTAGGTAAGTTTGTTTGAAAAAAAAAGATTTAGGAGAACCTAGACAATTACTGTCTCAATTTGAATATCAACATAATATGGTGGAAATATGCTCAAATTTCATCATCGCCACACTTTTAAGTCATTTTGTAGTGTTCTTCGTGTTTGTTGTATGTGGCACGACAGTGAATAAAGGCTCCCTGAGATAGGTGCGAAGCGACGATGAGACGCGATTCTGGTAGAACAAATACCATGAAATTTTCATAGAAATTCTTCTTCTTCTTTCGTAGCGCCTGTCTGCGGTAGCCTTTAGATTATGTGGGCCCAAAACTTCGCTGCTTCCACGGCATCGCCGGTAGCAGCGCAAAGGTCACTATAGCTTGCAATAGCCATTCCATACAACTGACAAATAATTACAGTTGTGATTTGAATATAACACAATTTAAGTTGTTAATCAATTGGTTAACAATGAATTTCCCTGATTTAATATAACAGACTTGTCTGACACAGACAGAACAGGGGGGTTACTCATAATAATTATGATAGCAAGCCAGTATTTTCCAGTAGCTCTTTCCTATAAAGTCATAGTACGGGCCCAACTTTGTCCTTGGTGAAAACAGTTTTTTATGTTACCTTTAACTACCTATGAGACTGTCATTGTTTTCATAAAACGATAGTCTGTCTAAAGACTAACCCTATGAACTATGTCTGAACATAAAAGTATTCTATTCTATTATTATTCTAAAGGCAGCCTTGACTCAGTTCTGAGCAAAGCCTACAAGGGTATCTGTTTCGGTAAGTAATTGGCTATCCCGTCATGAAATGTAGGAATCCTTAAGCGGGCCCTTCCCGGTCCGTCTATAGTCAACGCGAGCATGGTCGAAAAGCTTGTTGTTTCATCCAGCGCAAGTGAGAACTACTAACAAGCAAGTGAGAACGCGATAACATTGCATGTAAAATAGTGTGCGGAAATTTCGTAAAACTTGTTCCTGGAAATAGGTACTTAAGACGCAGATAAATGCCAGTGACCTCGAGTGGTTAGCTTGCGTGTTCTGTACTGAGCTCACGCAACGCGTCGTACGTTCAGCCAGTAATAGGACTCGCCCATCAAGAGCGCTGTCCCCAATTTGACGCATTATTAATTTATTATACACAAAACAAAAGGTATTTTAATAAAACGCGTAGGTATACTAAAAGATCAATAATTAAATTATCTTTAAATTGGTGAATGTTTCAGATAAATACACTTGGTAGATTTTGCGCCATTCTCAGTTTTTTATCCGCGTTAGACATAACTTTACAAATTCATTTCAATATGTAATATTAAACATAATCTAAAATATTCACGTATTAAGGTATTGAAAAATGCTCTAATTTATCATTAAATTTTTCAAATCATTAACACTACTCGTTTAGATGTGATCTTCAGTATAAAATCATTAAAAGTGGGTTATCGTCCCCTTAAGTGTTTTTGAGTAAGCCTTGCAAGTTTCTGAAATAAATGTTTATCATTTAGAATCTCCATTACATGTGCGAGGTTTCTATGAAGATCTTTTCTTTACTTTTACAATATGAATACATTATGAACGCCAAAGTTCAGGTAAAATTTGTGCAAAAATGCAGATTTTTGCTTTCAAAGAAACCTAGTTATAGTGCATAAGATACTAAATAGTTCAAAAATTTCAAAGAAAGATTTATTATAACGCCATAATCACGTAGGACCGTTTGTATGAAAGGTATGATGGGTTGACCGCTCTTAATGGTGGATTAAGGCTTATGGCATGGCAATACGTAGGAGCGTCCTTGTTTCGGCTAATAACAGTTATATTTTACTACAGTCCCCTGGATGCTTCTAGGGGTTGGTGGGTTAAACATGATGATTATAGAAATGCACCCTGTAACTTATGAACCTTCGTTTGGTTAAGGGGGATGCGTTTTTGGCAATTTGCAGCTTAGTATGACCATACTAAGTAACTAAACGTAAAAAAAAGTGGTTATAAAATAAAAATACAATTACTTGAATAAGTACCTTAATAATATAGACACAAATAAGCGCTCTTCCTCCTCTCTCCTACTATGCTGGGCCCGACAGGGTCCATAATTGTGTCTTTAATTTTAAGCCTACCACCTGTTTTATTAACATTATGGAATGCAATAAAGAATTGTGAATTGTAACTTGGCAAGGTTTTGGCATAGTGGGAGTAAGTTCACGCATGTACAATTAGTGCAACGAAAAAATTATCACTTTTATTGCTTGTCATTATTCTATTGTTAACCCTATGCCATATTTGAAGTTCAACGGCTCCATTAAATATTAAAAATGATCAATTTCTCATATTTCTATTTTTTTGTGAACTTTAAATTTTTTGGAGCCTAAGGGAAAGATTTTATTTATTATTAATAAATTGCTTATTTTAATGCCGTCGGGAATAAAGTTGGAGCGCCTGGGAATAAGCCCTTTTGTTACCATACAACCTGATAATAAGCTGCAAAACAAAATGAGGAAATTTTAATTCCGTGGGCTACTATCTCGTCTCTCTGTCTGTCACAGCCAATTTTCTCCGAATCTACTGGATCGATTCATTTGATATTTGGTACACATAATTATGAATTTCTGTGACCCTAAATACGTACGTATAACGTAAATGAATGAATTTTGAATATGAGGTTCACTTAATTTGGGGAGTAAATTAAACTCAAAACTCAAACTCAAAGCATTTATTTCAATTAAACCAATTACAGGCACTTTTGAATTGTCAAAGATTCGGTCAGTTAGTCAGAAAGTTGAAGCTATTTGCCCATTCCAAAACGTAGATCTCTATGGAGAAGAATAGGCAAGAAACTCCAAGGACACTCTTTTAAATCAAGATATTACAAAATCCTGGGTACATAAAAATATAATTATGCTTTGCAATCTGTACCTACCTTGTGACATGTCAATGAAAGGGCTTGTTGTGAGGGTCTCAAATTATTATGTATAATTTTAAAATCAAAAGTTTTAAAGTTATTTAAGAAAATATGAAAATTGACCTGATTATCTCCGAAACTTCTGACTCTATAATTTAAAAAAAATAGAGAAAATAGTTCTAGATTACAGCAAAACATAAAAGAAGTCTATAGTTTTAAAATAACATGGTGAATCTCTCAAAATTGTGCGTACAAACTCACATTTACAGTTGGAATGTTTGGGAGAACATGTTTTTAACTACAACTACAAACATCTTATCTTGGAATATATTTTCTTGGGATAAAAAAACATGATAGAAAACATATTCATTGAACGGAACCATCACCACGCAAGTTCAACTCGCACTTTTCCGGTTTTTTTTTAAAGAGATTAATCTGTATAAGTTTTGGCATGGAAGAGGAAGATTATGTTTCTTTTTTTATCTTTATTAGTTTATAGAGAGTTTGATCAGAGTGATCATGCCACCCTCATAGGGGCATTCTACATCTACTTATCTACGCTTAATACCTAGGTGTACAATTTTGAATAATTGTTTGGCTGTCCTAGACAAGGGAGCAGCCAAGATACTATTATACATGCCAACATTAATACAATTCAAACCGTTTTCTATGACATAGATACTCCTCTCAACCTCGTTCCGGACACATTCCGCCAAAATATGATTGGCACACTCAGAACAATAGGGTGAATCACTCTTTCTCATTAAAACGGCGAAGCTATTTAAGAGGAAATGCGGGCGGAGAGACTTTTACAATAAAAAGTCATAAATCGAGGTTCGGCTCTCGCCTATTACCTCCTCCAATATTAGACCAATTTAAAAGATATTTCGTATACTGAATAAGAAGGATATATACTGTGTCCCTATGTTTTTCTTTTTTTATTAATAGTTGGCGGTTTTTCCAAATGGACACGGCTGATAAGAACAACCGCACGAGTACTACAGTTCAGTACAATAGCCCTCTGTTGTCAGCGGTCTAAACAGGCAATTTTGAGCATTTTCAGAGGGTTCCAGCTCTTATAAAGATAATGTATCATCAGAAAGGAACACATAGGGACACAGTATATATCCTTTAAAATATCTTTTAAATTGGTCCAATATTGGAGGAGGAAATAGGCGAGAGCCGAACCTCGATTTATGACTTTTTACTATAAAAGTCTCTCCGCCCGCATTTCCTCAAGATTATGTTGCGCTGACCCCTTATTAATTGGGATAAGGGCCGGAGAATCATGGTGAATCTTCATAAGTTTGCTGTGTGGTACGCCATTTTCATGTTCAGATGCGATGATCACTAAGTAATTTGTTGCTTTGAATTGGTTTTGTATCCAGCTTAAGTCAATTGAAACTCAATTCAAAACGTTCTTAATGTGTGATTATTTAATGTCAATATCCTCTAGCGTTTAAGGTGACAGGAAAAAGCGGTCGGAATTTCCCAAAAACACATCAGAGGGCCGTAGTTCTCGTAGATTCAGAATGTTCGTATGCCTCAATCTGTCAAAAATACCTCTAATATTGAAGTTTTTACTTCAATTAGAGGTACTTTGCACTCTTTCTGAACAGCGAACGAAACTGAACGTTGAATCGGGTATGCCTACTCGGCTCCAGCCGGTCGGTGATGCTCATGAAGTTATAGATCAAAGTGGAGGCAACACTCTAAATACCTAAGTGAAGACGACTGTGGTCGGACTCTCTCTTTCTAAATACACACATAAGAACAAGACAGTGATAATAAGTGTTTTCTTTATCTTATCTATGTATTCAGAAAGAGAGAGTCCAACCACAGTCGTCATCACTTAGGTATTTAGAGTGTTGCCTCCACTTTTATTTATAAGTCTCTTGGTGATGCTGAATCGCGTATACTCGGCGCTGAATCGCGTATAGTCGGCGCTGAATCGCGTATAGTCGGCGCTGAATCACGTATACTCGGCGCTGAATCGCGTATACTCGTTGCTGAATCGCATAAACTCGGCGCTGAATTGCGTTTACTCGGCCCAAATGGTAATTTTTCACTTCTATGTATTATCTTTTTTTTTTCAAAGATTTTTGGCTAGTTTTTGACGTTGATTGATACTGAGATGAGCTTGCAATAAGATTTTGAACCTTTGATCACAGAATCATAAATAGAACTATAGTAACAATAAGTTTTTTGATATTTAAATAAGTATACTTAATAAAGTTAGGACATCTATTATTATCCGTTGCCTAAATTCCGACTAAAATTATAGTTTACAGGAATAACTCGCGTAGGAGTTGAAAATTGGTGTTTAAAATGATCAAATAGTGGGCGACCCCTGCCACTCTGTTAATTTACGCCCACGATAAGTAAGATTGCAACTTGAGCAACTTAGGGCGTTTGTTGCTGGCGTCACCGGAACGTCACCGACGGCAGTGTGTGGACAAGATCAAATATGTTTTATACTGCCGGCAGATCGGCCCGTCACAATCTCGGGCCTAGTTCTAGCGGCCTAGTTTAACGGCGTTTGTCCACCGCCGCGGCGGTGGACAAACGCCGTTAAACTAACTCGCCGCCATCATCGGGACGTCACTGGGAACGAGATGACGGCGCCGAAGTAGCGATACGTACATTTACTATGGCCGCGTGTCCACGGCACGTTGTCACCCGTGCATCATCATCCCGGCCGTCAGCGTCGAAGTTTCAAGTAGTTCGGCACGACCGCTAGAACTAGGCCCGAGATTGTGACGGGCCGATCTGCCGGCAGTATAAAACATATTTGATCTTGTCCACACACTGCCGTCGGTGATGTTCCGGTGACGCCAGCAACAAACGCCCTAAGTTGCTCAAGTTGCAATCTTACTTATCGTGGGCGTAAATTAACAGAGTGGCAGGGGTCGCCCACTATTTGATCATTTTAAACACCAATTTTCAACTCCTACGCGAGTTATTCCTGTAAACTATAATTTTAGTCGGAATTTAGGCAACGGATAATAATAGATGTCCTAACTTTATTAAGTATACTTATTTAAATATCAAAAAACTTATTGTTACTATAGTTCTATTTATGATTCTGTGATCAAAGGTTCAAAATCTTATTGCAAGCTCATCTCAGTATCAATCAACGTCAAAAACTAGCCAAAAATCTTTGAAAAAAAAAAGATAATACATAGAAGTGAAAAATTACCATTTGGGCCGAGTAAACGCAATTCAGCGCCGAGTTTATGCGATTCAGCGACGAGTATACGCGATTCAGTGCCGAGTATACGTGATTCAGCGCCGACTATACGTGATTCAGCGCCGACTATACGCGATTCAGCGCCGAGTATACGCGATTCAGCGCTGAGTATACGCGATTCAGCGCCAAATATACGCGATTCAGCGCCGACTATACGCGATTCAGCGCCGAGTATACGCGATTCAGCATCACCAAGAAACTTACAAATAAAACTGGAGGCAACACTCTAAATACCTAAATGATAACGACTGTGGTCGGACTCTCTCTTTCTGAATACATACAAAAGATAAACAAAACACATATCAGTATACGTGATTCAGCACCGACAAACGTGATTCAGCGCCGAGTATGCTCGATTCAGCACCGTGCATACGCGATTCAGCGCCAAGTATACGTGATTCAGCGCCGACTATACGCGATTCAGCGCCGAGTATACGCGATTCAGCATCACCAAGAAACTTATAAATAAAAGTGGAGGCAACACTCTAAATACCTAAGTGATGACGACTGTGGTCGGACTCTCTCTTTCTGAATAGATACAAAAGATAAACAAAACACATATCACTATACGTGATTCAGCGCCGAGTATGCGCGATTCAGCGCCGTGTATACGCGATTCAGCGCCGAGTATACGTGATTCAGCGCCGACTATACGCGATTCAGCGCCGACTATACGCGATTCAGCGCCGAGTATACGCGATTCAGCATCACCAAGAGACTTATAAATAAAAGTGGAGGCAACACTCTAAATACCTAAGTGATGACGACTGTGGTTGGACTCTCTCTTTCTGAATACATAGATAAGATAAAGAAAACACTTATTATCACTGTCTTGTTCTTATGTGTGTATTTAGAAAGAGAGAGTCCGACCACAGTCGTCTTCACTTAGGTATTTAGAGTGTTGCCTCCACTTTGATCTATAACTTCATGAGCATCACCGACCGGCTGGAGCCGAGTAGGCATACCCGATTCAGCGTTCAGTTTCGTTCGCTGTTCAGAAAGAGTGCAAAGTACCTCTAATTGAAGTAAAAACTTCAATATTAGAGGTATTTTTGACAGATTGAGGCATACGAACATTCTGAATCTACGAGAACTACGGCCCTCTGATGTGTTTTTGGGAAATTCCGACCGCTTTTTCCTGTCACCTTAAACGCTAGAGGATATTGACATTAAATAATCACACATTAAGAACGTTTTGAATTGAGTTTCAATTGACTTAAGCTGGATACAAAACCAATTCAAAGCAACAAATTACTTAGTGATCATCGCATCTGAACATGAAAATGGCGTACCACACAGCAAACTTATGAAGATTCACCATGATTCTCCGGCCCTTATCCCAATTAATAAGGGGTCAGCGCAACATAATCTTGAGGAAATGCGGGCGGAGAGACTTTTATAGTAAAAAGTCATAAATCGAGGTTCGGCTCTCGCCTATTTCCTCCTCCAATATTGGACCAATTTAAAAGATATTTTAAAGGATATATACTGTGTCCCTATGTGTTCCTTTCTGATGATACATTATCTTTATAAGAGCTGGAACCCTCTGAAAATGCTCAAAATTGCCTGTTTAGACCGCTGACAACAGAGGGCTATTGTACTGAACTGTAGTACTCGTGCGGTTGTTCTTATCAGCCGTGTCCATTTGGAAAAACAGCCAACTATTAATAAAAAAAGAAAAACATAGGGACACAGTATATATATCCTTCTTATTCAGTATATGAAATATCTTTTAAATTGGTCCAATATTGGAGGAGGTAATAGGCGAGAGCCGAACCTCGATTTATGACTTTTTATTGTAAAAGTCTCTCCGCCCGCATTTCCTCTTAAATAGCTTCGCCGTTTTAATGAGAAAGAGTGATTCACCCTATTGTTCTGAGTGTGCCAATCATATTTTGGCGGAATGTGTCCGGAACGAGGTTGAGAGGAGTATCTATGTCATAGAAAACGGTTTGAATTGTATTAATGTTGGCATGTATAATAGTATCTTGGCTGCTCCCTTGTCTAGGACAGCCAAACAATTATTCAAAATTGTACACCTAGGTATTAAGCGTAGATAAGTAGATGTAGAATGCCCCTATGAGGGTGGCATGATCACTCTGATCAAACTCTCTATAAACTAATAAAGATAAAAAAAGAAACATAATCTTCCTCTTCCATGCCAAAACTTATACAGATTAATCTCTTTAAAAAAAAACCGGAAAAGTGCGAGTTGAACTTGCGTGGTGATGGTTCCGTTCAATGAATATGTTTTCTATCATGTTTTTTTATCCCAAGAAAATATATTCCAAGATAAGATGTTTGTAGTTGTAGTTAAAAACATGTTCTCCCAAACATTCCAACTGTAAATGTGAGTTTGTACGCACAATATTGAGAGATTCACCATGTTATTTTAAAACTATAGACTTCTTTTATGTTTTGCTGTAATCTAGAACTATTTTCTCTATTTTTTTTAAATTATAGAGTCAGAAGTTTCGGAGATAATCAGGTCAATTTTCATATTTTCTTAAATAACTTTAAAACTTTTGATTTTAAAATTATACATAATAATTTGAGACCCTCACAACAAGCCCTTTCATTGACATGTCACAAGGTAGGTACAGATTGCAAAGCATAATTATATTTTTATGTACCCAGGATTTTGTAATATCTTGATTTAAAAGAGTGTCCTTGGAGTTTCTTGCCTATTCTTCTCCATAGAGATCTACGTTTTGGAATGGGCAAATAGCTTCAACTTTCTGACTAACTGACCGACTCTTTGACAATTCAAAAGTGCCTGTAATTGGTTTAATTGAAATAAATGCTTTGAGTTTGAGTTTTGAGTTTAATTTACTCCCCAAATTAAGTGAACCTCATATTCAAAATTCATTCATTTACGTTATACGTACGTATTTAGGGTCACAGAAATTCATATGTGTACCAAATATCAAATGAATCGATCCAGTAGATTCGGAGAAAATTGGCTGTGACAGACAGATAGACAGACACACGAGTGATCTTAAAAGGGTTCCGTTTGGCCAATTAGCTTCATATTTCTAACTGAACAACTCCTTGACCATTCAAAAGTGCCCGTAAATGGTTTAATTGAAATAAATGCTTAGAGTTTGAGTTTTCTACCATACAACGTATCGTAAACATGATCTACAATTGGTACCACATAAACTCAGAAAAGCGCAATTGCGTACGGACAAAGACATACGAGTTCGGCTTGAGAGATGTTGTTTGCTTAAACAACGCTCCACAGCGTCAATTTGGGAAAATATCATCTTCTCTGACAAAAAAAATATGTTCGATTGAACAAGCCCATAATCACCAAAATGATCTGGCCTTCCACTTGTCCTGGAGCTGCTGCATTTGTTCCACATCGCCAAAACGCTGAAACAGCGTTTGGGGTACGATTTGCGCAACTGACAGAGCTCCCCTAGTTTTTACCATTCGATACGCTTCCGTGCCGAATCGAATATCAACCATTGTTATCAAACGACCACTATTCTTCCGACAACCATTTGCTGCCTAGGCGAAATCAAAATCAAAAGTCATTTATTCAAACTAGGCATAAGACACACAAAATACGGTCCCCCAAAAACGCCCGCCCTTCACCACTTTCTGGTTATGCACTTTTATGCACTGTTTATGCACACGCGACACGGCACAAAGGCCCCGCGTGTCGCGGGATGAGCGGTGCCTTTGTGTCGCGTCGCGTCGCGCGACAAGTCGCCCCGGTATGTAGAAGCCTTAACTTGATCCTGTATTTCGTAAGAACACAAAAGAAGATATATAATACTTAAGACGCTGACAACAGCTAAACCGCTGCAACTGTCAGACTGCATACAAAAGAAAGAGAAGCGCGATGACACGACGCTTGTAATTTATTGCAAAATATGAAGCAATTATTTATTTACTCAAAAATGAGTTGAGTAATCGAAAATAAAAAAGAACCAAGTTCTGCATACAAATAAGACGTTCTTGTTATTAAATAAATACCAACGGTAAGGTTCAACAAGACTGTGCTCCAGCTCACAGGGCCTTAAGTGTTCAAAAGTGGTGCAAAGATAATTTTCCTGGTTGCATCAGCTCCAAAGAATGGCCACCCTACTCGTCTGATCTGAATCCGATGGATTACAGTTTATGGTCTATTTTAGAAGCAAGGTCCTGTGCTACGCGTCATAGAAGTGTTAACGAGCTAAAGGCAACTTTTACTCCTGAGTGGGACACAATATATTATATTGAGGAAGTGGGGAAAATTGTAGAAAATTGTACCAAGCGCTTGTGTCTATTGTATCCGAGTTAAAGGAGATTATTTTGAAGACAAATAGGGATTCTTGCATAAAATAAAGTGTATATTAATTCACGTATAATATAAAATAATTCGTCAAAACCTCTTGTCAACGTTATTTCGGGCTACCCTGTAATTAATAATTATTAGCTAAAAACAGATTTGGAGAAATCACCGCCATGGCGTAACAAGTTTCCTGACTAAAGTATCCATGAGCTTAAAATGCTCTCATGGCAACCAGCATAGCTATTCAGAACCATTCGATACGCTTCCGTGCCGAATCGAATATCAACCATTGTTATCAAACGACCACTATTCTTCCGACAACCATTTGCTGCCCAGGCGAAATCAAAATCAAAAGTCATTTATTCAAACTAAGCATAAGACACACAAAATACGGTCCCCCAAAAACGCCCGCCCTTCACCACTTTCTGGTTATGCACTTTCGTGGTAATTATTTGATGTTTTTTCTTGTTTTATCCACCCATCAAACCCATTACGTATAATCCCGGTGCACATCCCTGGTGCGCAGGGTTCGGGTTAGCTCCAGCGGCATTCTGAGGACATTCGCGCAGAGGTTCGATTGCCAGTACCTGACTGAACCATTGCTGTATGGTTCATATACTGAGCAATCAAGGTCAAGGTAATGTGTTTGTGTGGTATTTTTAAGTGTAAAAGTGTTTTTATTTTATTTTTTATTTGGTAAAACATTTTTGTGCTTGATATCCTTGTTGGTAGAAATAAACGTATTTAATTTTTAATTATGGAGTTTCGCTAGCTAATTTAAAGGCTTCTACATACCAGCGCGACTTGTCGCGCGACGCGACATGGCACAAAGGCCCCGCGTGTCACGGGATGAGCGGTGCCTTTGTGTCGCGTCGCGTCACGCGACAAGTCGCCCCGGTATGTAGAAGCCTTAACTTGATCCTGTAATTCGTAAGAACACAAAAGAAGATATATAATACTTAAGACGCTGACAACAGCTAAACCGCTGCAACTGTCAGACTGCATACAAAAGAAAGAGAAGCGCGATGACACGACGCTTGTAATTGATTGCAAAATATGAAGCAATTATTTATTTACTCAAAAATGAGTTGAGTAATCGAAATTAAAAAAGAACCAAGTTCTGCATACAAATAAGACGTTCTTGTTATTAAATAAATACCAACGGTAAGGTTGGTATTTAATACAGATATTTCGGATTGAAACTGAAAGTAAAGGGTTAGATTACCGTTAATTTGTATCGAGATTTTTATTCTAAACCTGTTTTGGTAACAAGCAAGTTCTAAGAAATATGTTCAAGAATAACATATATTATATTTTTTCCGGTACCACAAACTATATAGATTTGGCAATTTGTTTTGTTTAAGACAAGCCTACTTTTATCATTTGCCTCTTGTCAACGCCTTAAGGAGAATACAGCACACGATCCTCTGCAGACGAGCGTTCCGAGTGTTCTCCTGACTGTTAATAAGGCACTTTAAGCCAGTAAAATAACTTAATATTCATAAATTAAGTTACTCGTTCTTACTCAGTAAGTGTAGACGTGAGCATGAAAACTCTTAGCGGCTTGTTTAAGTTCTTAAGTTATGGTAAGTTATCAAAAATTTAGTTTAATGTTTGACGTGAAACCGAAGGCAGTTATTAAACTATTCAAGACTAGACTTTAGTATAAAGACTTATTTTTTTTTTCTTCGCAGGCGATCATTCTTAGATTTTATTAGGGTCAGGCAGTGTAATTAAGTTTTCTTTAAGGAATACGAAAACATCCAGGAATTGTGATGGTAATAGGCTCGGCCCTTGCTTAAGACTTACCAAAGCTGCAGGTCTTTGGCTGTGCTTCACACCTCTGGCTAACCCTCCGGGCCTTTGAGGAATATTATGTCTACTGTTTAGTTACGTATGACCTTCGATCATTATTGATCGAATGGTATAACAGATACAACAAAAATAAATCCTATGCGCTGTTTTTCAGTTAGCCACAAAAGAGATTTATTATTATACCTTTGCACAATACAGCCTGAATTTGAATAGATTAGGGACTAACTTTTAGGGAGTGAAAATACTCTTACAACAACTTTTCCCATGCGTTCCAAGTAACTACGAAATCTGAAACTAATCAGACAATCCAGAAAAATACTTTACATACTTAAAACCAAAAGCAATAATAACAGTATAAAATATTGCCAGTTTAAAATAAATGATAGATAAAGTAAGTTCATTCCAATACCACAAATTCATATTGAGTACCGTTTAAGTATTTTATTATTGTAATAAAACCACTAAAGGTACTAAAATGGCACTTTCCACGCTCCATACATCTTGGTCTTACAACGTTCCAGCTATAAAACTTAACTTTTCCAGTTAAAATATGATTTGAACTAACGACTTGTGGTATTAGCAGCCACTAGTTTTTAATTTTCACGCTTTAGCACGTTGTTTCTCAATATTTTGATATGGATGTGTGGAAAATGAGATAATAATATATTTGGCTTCCAGTCTGGGGTGAATGGGGTAAATGCCTATCTGACTCCACAAACCAGTTTTTTTTTTAATTTAGGATGGGTTTGGTTTTGACCTTAGTCTAGGGCAGAAGTGACAGAGACAAAGTCGACGATGGAGTGAGCTTACCCAGAAGAAGCCTGTTCAGTCTAATTTTGAAGAGATTAAGCTTGTATGCGTTCGGAAACACAGACGCAGGCAGACAGTTCCACTCTTTTGCTGTGCGCATTGTAAAAGACATTTGGAAACGCTTAGTGCGAATTGGTGGAATAGCAACAAGGAAGGGATGGTAACGTGCAGTGCGTCTAGATGTCTGATAATAGAAGGGGGCCGGTGGAATGAGGTCGTGGAGTTCTTGGGCACTCACCCAGTTACTGGGTAATATGTTACCCCTTGGTAAGACTGGTTGCCAGTCTTTCAGGCTTCTGACGACCCGTAACATCTGTCAAAGATCTAGGAATAACGGCTGGGACCAGCGGCTTAACTTGCTTTCCAAGGCACTGAGGCGTCTTGGTATGTAAAAATGGTCACACGTCTACAAACCAACCGCGGCAAGCGTTATTTAACCTGATCGATTGTTCCGTGAAGCGGTTGTCACTTAGCCACAAGACCCTACGAGTACACCACCCTAATACAGTTATCTGCTCTTGTTTCATGTCTATTATTGTAAATATCTTGGACACATAATTAGGGATGATTTAGCAGATGATGCTGATCTGGAACGACAGAGGCGTAGTATCGCATGTCGAAGCAACATGTTGGCTAGACGCTTTTCTCACTGCTCCAACCAAGCTAAAATAACTCTGTTCAAGGCTTACTGTCAGTCGGTCTACACCAGTCAGCTCTGGTACACGTACACGAAGAGTGCTTATAACACTCTTCGTGTACAATATAATAACGCCTTTAGAGCTATATTTAAAGCTGCCTTGGCGGTGTAGTGCGTCTGGCATGTTCGTTGAGAACCGAGTTACTGATTTTTACGGGCTCTTGAGGAAACTCAAGGCATCCTTCCTGACTCGACTATGTGCATGTACGAATCAAATAGTGTCTGCAACACTTCGCTGTGTGTACATGCTAAGACTTTGTATTTTAATTTAATGTAATTCATTTCATTTTCAATATCTATTGAAATTTAATTTAATTTTGTACATGTACTTTAATTTAAATTTATAATGGATTGTAATTTTGTTTTATTTTTGTAATTTCACTATGGGTTTACCTGAATTAAACGATTTTTTTTTTTTTTTTATATATTTTGTATAACACGGCGACGAAGCCAATGCCGTTTCTGTGACCAGTCTCTGGTGTACTTGTGTCTCAGTGCTTCACTGATGGTAAATATGTAGGTAGGTAGTTGGTTTTCTCAAACTCAAAGCATTTATTTCAATTGGAACATTTACAGGCACCTTTGAATTATCATTTATCATGGAGTCGTTCAGTTTGAGTTACTCTGTGAAGCTAGTCGCCCATTCCGAAGCGAGGTAGGTCCACATGGAGAAGAACGGGCAAGAAACTCCATGGACACTCTTTTTAATCAAAATCATTTCGTTTCAGAGGTTTCTTGTTTGACAAATACAATCACAGAACACATAAACTCAGAGATTACAATTTTCGTGCTTACAAGACACACACTCCTTTTTCAATGGCTGCCGGCCGCCCGCGCAGCAGTCGTATTTATTACTCAATTATCTGAATAAAACTTACAAACAATACTAAGATGCTTATCAGTTAATTATTTTATCATTAAACAATGCAAAGGCGGTTTTAGATGAAAGCTTAATTAGTAACTTCACTACTTTTTACCACAGATTGACAATGTTTCTGGTAGATCAATGATTTAAATCAAACAACAAGTTTTCTTAAAGAAATGTGTGTGTAAAATAATCTAGTTACTTTATAGTTTCTAAATTATTATTGAAACTGATTTAGTTCTCGTATTAAATTATAACATTAACGTTTTGACCATTCAAATGTAATCGCCGCCATCTTCTACAATATTGGGTGATTCGAAATCATAAACACAACTTACTATGTGAAATGTAGAATTGTTGGACTTCAACCCAAAAGTCATTCAATGTTCTCTTTTAATTTTAACTATAGTTTTAATGAGAACATCAAAATTAATTTATTAATTAATCTTAAAAAAATACAAGATGTTTCTAATTCACAAAGGAGCTAATAGATGGCGGCTCAAGTAATTATTATTATGATAAATTGGAATAATTCATTTGTTACAAAAGTTGCGAATAAGATTATTTAATAATCTTATCAGGCAGACGCTGGTAGCAGCGACATGTATATAGTTATTAGATAAGTGTATGCTTTGTGTATGTATGTTTTAATGGTATATGTTAATGGTACACCACTGACTACCTGCAGTATTGTCTCTCCTGCTCCCTTTAATCCATATAAAGGTTGTCTATAAAAGATCGCTTTTAGCGATAAGACCGCCCATTGTGTCACATTTATACCTGTAACTTTTAAGGTGTACATAATAAAGAGTATTCTATTCTATTCCCTCGAGATAATAATATAATCTTCTCTTCTTCTTTTTCTTCATATTTTCAGCCGAAAGACGTCCACTGCTGGACATAGACCTCCCCCAAAGAGAGGGTTTGCCATAATCGCCACGCTTGGCAGGCGGGTTGACGATCGCAGTATGGTGTTAAAATTCATAGAGAACGCTGCTGCCTATTCTCTAGTAAGTCCCTTAGTCGTCTTTTACGACACCCACGGGAAGAAATAGGGTGGTGCTATTTTTTACGCCCGGCGCTACACATGGACAACAACAATAATATAATATGTGATATTATTAGCATTATTATTTTAATCTAGTGGAAGCCGGGGAAATGCGGGTCTCCAGGGTAAGACGGACACCCGTTTCCTTCGCAGAATTATAAACCGAGAATTATAAACCGAGACCTTCGGAACTAGTCGGATCGTGTTCCTGTCGACCTGCCACTTGCGAGTTTGCGAGACAAGTGGTTTTGTGAGTGTAACTGCACCTCACTCGTGGACAGAAGGAAAAAATGTAAGTTGTCACATTTGACATTTTTGAAGTAAAACTTTTTTACGCACGCTCGACTTGGGGAGTAAGCTGGTGAATGCGTGACGAGAGCGTTACGGAAGCGAGCGAACGGAAGTTGAGAGGGAGATATAAGTTAGTGAAGATAGAAAGAGCGAGAGTTACGTTTCGTATATCACGGGCAAGAGAGATAGGTGCGAGCACACATTTTTTTCCTCTCTTTCTCTCATAACCATTTGCGTTTTGTATATCTAAGACGCAGAAAGAAAAGAAAAAGAAAGAAAGAAAAAACGTTTATTCTGCACAAACAAAACGCACGTTACAATGAAACAACACAAATTGCACACAAACAAAGTAGCCAAAAGCCCCGCAATCAAACAATAAAAAGTTCGACAATCTTGTCTATTGCTAGATGTCAGGGACAGGGACCAAAGACAATTTAAACTGCATAGTACTCTGTGGTGTTGCGACACTGGCAAATGACAACAAACAAAAAATCAAAATAAAAACAAAATGCTGATTGCCGAGTGGAAAAATAACTACTTTTGAAACAAACAAATAACTTTATCACAAACACGTAAACCGTGCGTCGTATCTGCGCAAGAACAGGTCATTGCTCAGCAAAATACTGTGACTTCGGACAAACTTATCGTCAACAGTGCTGATCACACAGTGCAGGCCTATTGTTGTAAGTAAGTATAATTAGTATTACTATTTGTAAGTTTTACTTCAGTCGTGTGGTCTAAAGTACACTAATTTTTTTTTTATGTCAAGGATGTGTTGTAGCGTATGCGTGGTTGTGTTAAATTCTTAGATCAGTAAATTACTAGGTTCAATTATATGACTAAATACTTTGAAAAAGTTGTGTACTTGTTACCAAATATTCCTTAACCTCGGGGCATTTCAGGCGGGGCATTTGAGAAAGATGCCTGTTTTGCCTCGGGTGCTTAATATGTTAAGTTTATCTTTGTTCTGCAGATACAATCATGGTTCGCCACTACCAAAGGAAGACAAAACGTGCTAAATGAAGCTTGAAGAAGATCTAGACAGCCATAAGTGCTTATAGATATTATGCCAAAATCCAAAGTCCTAGGTCCAAAAACGAACCACTTGCTAGTGGTTTGTTTTTGGACTTGTGCTTTACATTTTGGCATGATATTTATTCACCTTATAAAAAGAACCTGGAAGAAGCTTAGATACGGAAACCAGCTTATGAGAAGAAGCTAAATAAAAAAAAAGAAATAAGATAATAAGAAAAAGAATCAGATGAGAAAACATGGAGTGTTTGTATGGATATTGGTATTGGCTATGGATATTATTTATGCCCCGGATATGTAAATTTTCCCCGCACGGGGCAAAATAGGCAAACCCATTTTTTTAGTTTGATAATGTCCAAACACTAGTAGATCAGATTATAACAGTTATTTTACGTTAATTTTAAAGAACATTAATGAGATAAATAAAAGATTTTTGTTTGTTTTTTTAAATAATCTTTTTTTTTAAGGTTTCCATTAAAGGGTCCATATTACCCCGGACCCCCACTTATAAAAAATATATCAATCATTCATTTATAACGCACTCATAGACAACGCACAGCCTAAACTGCTGGATCTAGAAGCATGAAATGTCGCACAAGAGTTCCTGTAATGAAGGGGAGTATGAAGCAAGGATTTTTTAAATTCATCTCCCCAATGGGGTTAAATAGGGGATGGAAGTCCGTAAACATCAGATTTAGTACTGAGACTTCATCTGTTTATAAGAAAAAGTTATTATTTTGTACCATGTTTTTTTAGAAAGTCCAAGTTGGCCAAGGCCACCTACGAGATGCCATACCTTAAAAAAAAAAAAAAAACAACCGTCGGGCAGTTGCCCACCCGACACAACAGCCGTCTGGTCGGAGGATCCTCCCTTTTCTATAGAGTATGAGTGAACTTTACACCCTGTTCCTTATACATTTAAAATATAAATTACTAGTTACGCTTCGCGGTTTCACCCGCATAAGTTTCGACTCCATAAGGTCATGGTCTACCCATGTACCAAATTTCATTCAAATCCGTTCAGCCGTTTTACACAAGGCCCGATTGTCTATATTGTGCCTACAGCGTATTTTGTCCTACTTTGGCCACATAATACAAAGGGGAGATATCAGCCTTGAAAAGCTTGGTCATTGTTGGCAATACCGAAGGAAAGAGAGCATGAGGCCGGTGGCCAACACGATGGCCCGACCAAGTAAAAAAAGCTAGGCCCTCAAGCAAATTTCAGCAGATGGTGATGACAACTTTGGACCGGAGTCGATGGAGGCAGATTATCCGCTTAAGACTGAGATATATGCCAGTGACCTTGAGTGGTTAGCTTGCTTGTTCTGTACTGAGCTCACGCAACGCGTCGTATGTACAGCCAGTAATAGAACTCGCCCATCAAGGAGCGCTGTCCCCAATTTGACGCATTATTAATTTATTATACACACACCAAAAGGTATTTTAATAAAACGCGTATACTAAAAGATCAATAGTTAAATTATCTTTAAATTGGTGAAGGTTTCAGAAAAATACGCTTAGTAGATTTTGTGCCATTCTCAGTTTTTTATCCGCGTTAGACATAACTTTACAAATTAATTTCACTATGTAATATAAACATAATCTAAAATATTCACATATTAAGCTATTGAGAAAATGCTCTTATTTAACATATATTTTTTTCAAATCATTAACACTACTCGTTTAGACGTGATCTTCAGTATAAAATCATTAAAAGTCGGTTATCGTCACCTTTAAGGGGTTCAGTGCTCACGATCCTCAGTAATGAGCGACCGATTGATACAAAATTGTAAATTCAGGAAAGTCATTATCAACATTGAATACACGTTATGAAGGCTATTGGGACCAACGACATTCAAAACAAAAACTCCGGATTAAAAAAATACGAACTAGTTATTAACCATCGCATTTTTATATCAAAATTAAACAATTTTTGTTAATCTTTTAAGGAAAAAAGATATTTGGGTATGTACAGTTCTTGTCATTAGAAATCGTCGGAACTAGAGGCAGCTAATTAATTTTATAATAAAGATGTTTTCAGATCTTTTCTGTTTTAATAAGTATATCAAAGTCGTACTTAATTTAGTAAAATACCGTACTTTATTATAAATTGTTATTAGTTTCATAGTTTAATTCTAGACGTATGAAACTTTGAGAACCGTTGTCGTAGCAACGGGGGGCGTAGTTGTTACTCTGTTATTAAAAATCATAAAAAGACGTAAGTGACACGAAATAAATATGTACAGAAGGCCGGCTCCATACGACGAGGGAAAATAGGCGCACGCACACATAGACACGGAGATACGTAAGGAGATCTCAAACTATGGTCTGCTCCAAAATGATCTGATGAATAATTATGTAAACAAATGGATCAGAAAACATCCCTGTGGATTCCAATTTGTAGTGCCACGTACAAATTGAGTGCTTCGATTTGTTTTTAATTTGACAGTTGAAGTTAATTTTATAACCTCATTTTCGTCTGCGATTTTCCAATTATTATTTAATAATGTTACTCAAATATAATCCTATTTCTTCCCGTGGGTGTCGTAAAAGGCGACTAAGGGACTTACTAGAGAATGGGCAGCAGCGTTTTCTATGCATTTTAACACCATACTGCGATCGCCAACCCGCCTGCCAAGCGTGGCGACTATAGTAACCTACCCTATTGGGGGAGGCCTATGTCCAGCAGTAGACGTGTTTCGGCTGGAATGATGATGATGATGATGAATGTTATTAAAACAATAATTGGTTCGTAATGTAGTGAGGCATAAAATTGAAACCTTGTAAATACAGATAAATGTGTTAGATATTAATTACATTTAGTGAGTGATTGCATAAGAATTTCACCTGAACAGGGTTTGTTTACAATTTGATCAGATACTTTTAAAACAGATATTATTTCAAACAGATGTCAGACGCGAGTGCGCTTGCACTCGCGGTAGTGTAGATGCGTGTCTATGTGTGCGTTTTTGCTCGTCGCTTGGACCCGACCTTCTGTATCTTTCTATTCTGTGTAAAGCGTCATAGTTTAATTAAATAAAATAGCTTTAATATTGCAGGGAATTATCGTGTTATTGTTGTTCTCGCGCTTCCTTTGTGTTGATTAAAAGGTGTTGTATTGTTTAATATTTTAAAAAAATGTTCTTGCAACGCAGCAGCAAGTTTTCTTTTGGTAATTATAATAAAATAAACCGGCCAAGTGTGAGTCAGAATCGCACAGTAAAGCCCGGTTTATTCATTGATAATTTGAAGTTGAGAACATGTCAAACTCTGTAACGTTATAATTAGCCGGAGGGCCAGTGATAACTCACAATACAAAAAAAAATACAAGTAACTACAAACAAAAAAAAAAGGTACCGGTAGAGGCGGGTTACTTTGACCCTAGGGCATAACTTTGGCCCAAATCCAGAAAATGCCCGCCGTGTCACGACCACACACCCGATCGTCGTAGTTCCTTCGGCAACAATAGATGGTGGATATAGACTCGTTCTCCCGGAACTGTTTTACTGACTCGGTTGAACGTCACTACATGTTCGCGCCATTTGAAGTTTTGACAGTAACACTGGCTTTTCTGCTGCAAAATTTGCAAAAAAAATTAAATTAAAGATTTTTTTTTACATCGTATTTTAATTTATTTCAAACCTTTTTCTTACATTAAACTCCGCCTGGATATTTAATCTTACCACCCTTGATGGTTTCTTTGGCGATTCATAGCTGCATGTACACATTTTTCACCGATAAAGTTCTTGGGGTTAAAGTAGCCCTTTCCTAAGAACAGCTTTGTCCCAAACTTTAATTTAAAAAAAAAAACAAACTACGCATAACATATTTCTAAAATACAATTTGGATCTTGTTGATTACATCCTTGAGCTTCTTTATAATATACAAGAACCTTAAAAAGATAATACCAATAAAAACTACAGATCAAATTCGAAAATTATTTGAAAAAAGTAGCTAAAGTAACCCGCCATTACGGTATTAGAGTTTCAGTCTTCAGGTGTTTCACTGTTCGAGATGCTTGGATGGCAGAAAAAATCAGAACAGTATGTGGACGAAGCTGCGGTGTCTTGCGTCGTAGTGGAACGGGAGGAGGTATTTCTATTCAGGAGAGGAAAAGGTTTTTGTAAGCAAGAGGCTATGTGAGGCTATGTGAGCTATGTAATGCTTCACAGTAGCAGGTGGGCCGTGTTGGCTGTCAAGCACCACGTGAATTTTATGGCATAATGCTGCCCAGGAGTGGGCAAAGAAGAGGGCGTCGTCGTCTCCAGTTTCGCTGATACAAGAGAGAGTGGAGGCACTGCCTCACTGCTCAGCAGGAGGAGAGCCTTGACCCCCTACGAGTGAGGGAGTGATCAGCTTTGGCGTTTTACGCCACGCAGCTAGAGTACCGCTGATATCAGAGGCCTCCCAGAGGTGCAGGCGAGAGGGCCGGGTGTAACGGAGGTCTTATCAATCACACTCGTATGATTTTATTCAAATGATTATATTTAATTATTTAATAATAAAACTGTCGTAAGACTAAAGACTAGCGTAATGACTCCAAGTAAAACTTAAACTACAAAATTTCATACAAACTGCGTACTGCTAGCTGGACTCGCGGAAGTCTTCCAGCGGGACGCAAACCCATCCTTACGGAAGAACGTTCAGCAGGACAAGTCATCGGGCGATCTATCGTTAAAGGAATCACCATGAATCCTATAGTAGACTTTGACAAGTTCCCTCTCAGGGCCCGAACGCCGCCCTGCGGTGGCGGCGTTGCCAATACCGTCAGGCCCGACCGGCGGCGACTACACGCTATTACAAGCTCAATTTTCTTTAAAGAATAAGGTTTAGTATTGTTTGTGGTGGTTTTAGTCGATGGTCTGGTAGATATTCTCTTAAACTGAACGTATCCGAACGTAAAATATGGCATGACAACATTTAAAAAAAATATTGAATGTCAGTTTAGTTTTCTTTGGTTGTGCTGTGATGGAGTTTGAATTTAGGTAAGTGTTATTTTAGTATTAAAATCATGGGTAAGTGGATACATTTTCATTTATATGTTGTTATTACATCGTTTTAGATAATAATTGCACGAAATCGCATCATAAAATTCTAATTTTTGAACAAAGAAAAATTACAAAAAAAAAATTCGTGCTATCGTCCGAATTTGAACTAATTTTGTGTTTTATCGACTGCAAATAGATGAATAATCATAAATAAGTGCTTATCACATCATTTTAGATAATATTTGCACTAATTATATCATAAATACTTGTGAACTCTTCCAAAAAAATCATATGTCTAAAATGGCATCAATTCAGTTCAACTTTGAAGCTAAATATCTTTATTTCTTTCCACAAGAATGAGTAAGTGTTAAACTAATATAAAAATATAGTTCCTCCTTGTGTAGTTTTCACTAATATTCAAATTCAAAATGTTTTTTTTATTAATTAATAAATAAATCAAATCCCCCCCCCCCCTCTTCAAGAAAATATTTTTTTAATTAATTATGGTGGTATATTTTTACCAGATATAGGTAGCTATCAGTCAATAAACATTTATGTAGAATCTTAGTACAATTTTTGATAAGAAACTACTCGGTGTTACTCGGTTGTGAATTTTCGGGGGAATTTTCGGGGAGTAAGGGGAGAACGGACATAACATCTAATCAGACCCAACTGTCATCCTCACCTGCTCGCGCGAGTGGTTCTTTTCAGAATAGCTAGCGGCGACGACCCAGAGATCTTCGCGGTACTCATGCTAGACAACGGACGAGGCAATGGTGACCGAGCATAGGCGGTATAACCTAACACCCAGTAGTACAACCATCTGGAAGAGGCTGCAGCAGTCTGGGGAGCCAAATACTCTCCGAAAGGCCTGGTGCAGAAGGCAACGGGAAACCACTGCACTATTTTTCCCAAGAAACTTAATATGAAATGAGCGCATATAGAGATAATATGGCATGCGATCCGGCCACCGCCCGGCGCCATGACGATTCCAGGTCGCGTGGTGTGAAGTATGCTACTGGCCACGCTGGGGTGACTCGCCAGGCACAGTGTGGACAAAATGCTACTGGTGACAACACGAAGCCATTATCGACGCAGCGATCACTGAGGAAGATGGTTGCACTTGCAACGTGGAATGTCCGCGGAATGATCCAAGTTGTGAAGGAGGAAACGATCGACAAGGAACAACAGGCGTACAAGCTGGACATTTTGGGCATTAGCGAAACTCACATGAGAGGAAAAGGTTTCTACAAAACGAGCAGAGGGCACACCATATACTTTTCTGGCCCAGTTAACGAGAGTAGCAGAGGCGTAGCGATATCTGTAACACCTGAGATCGATAAATGTGTTCTGGGGTAACATTGGTGGCAGAAGTCATAAATCTGTCGGGTTAACTTCAAACTCTCTAATCAGAAACCCGTTTCAATGGTTCCGTACGTCCACCAAAACTGTTATACTGTTGTATCTGCGATGGTTGATTTTTTTTTTTTTTTTTTTTTGTATGGCATCTCGTAGCAGACCTAGAGAGGTCGTTGCTACTTAACCGGATATTCCTGTGGCTGCCCTAAGGTTTTTAATCTTAAAGCCTCCAGCCAGGGCGCAAATTATATATATTAAAAACTAAACGACAGCGCACTAAGGGCACCCCCTGTGGGGTACGGGCCTCGGCTCAGGGCGTCGTTGGGGATCACAAAATTACTAACAATTTGGGGACGGGCTGGATCAACATTTTGATCATGATTATTATCAGGGGATATTATATTTATTGCTACGGCGCTCTCAGCCTCTAACCGGGCGGCTGGCGCATCGACATTCAAGGGACGGGGGGGAGGACTTTTATTACCATTTACTCGGGAAGTTCGCGTGGTACCTCGGCGGCGAGGACGGAAGGTCGGTTTGTGTAATTTGTGCACTGTACTCGTGGCCCTATTGCTTTCCTGAAGGAGAGTGATGGGGTCATCCGGATCTAAGAGAGTGTGCCTCGGTCGGCGAGTCTGACTAATGGCAGAAGGCCTGTAACTAGCGGCCTGCACAACCAAGGGGTTGCGATGACGTTCCGCGGATTCGAAAAAGCGCTTTGCAAGGCGCTTCATAAACTGTTTGATGGTAGGCATCTTAAGGTCTACGTGAAGTTGTTCGTTCCGAACGAACCAAGGAGCTTTCGTAATTCTACGGAGAAATCGGTTTTGAAGCGTCTGCATCTTATGGATGTGATATGACTTTGCGTGAGCGAAGACTACGCAGGCGTAAGTCATGATCGGTCGAATGCACGCGGTGTAAATACGCAATTTGCACTTAAGGGACAACTTGCTGCGCGGGTTGAGTACGGAGTGTAGTCGGCCGAGAGCAAAACTGGCGCGCGAGCGCACCTGTTTTATGTGCTCGCCGAACGTCATGTGATGGTCTAAGACCACACCGAGATATTTGGCTCGCTTCTCCCAAGGGATAGGCTTGCCGAACATGGTGATCGGTTGGGGCAGGGCGGGTGATCGCCGGGGCCTACAGAATAGGACCCCCTGGCTCTTATCAGGGTTGACTTCAATCCTCCACTTCCTGAACCAGGCCGCGAGTCTGTTGACTTCGGCCTGAAGGATGCGGGCGATATTGTCTTGCCTGAGGCCGGAGTAGTAGATGGCCGTGTCGTCTGCGAACAGAGCTAACTGCGCCTTTCTACATTTGGGGATATCACTAGTAAATATAGTGAATATCAGCGGTGCCAGCACAGCGCCCTGAGGGACGCCTGCGCGGAGCGGATGGGGGGAGGATAGCGCACCCTCGATGCGATAGCGGAAGGTGCGGTCCGACAAAAAGTCTCGTAAGATGAGCACGAGACGATCGGGCACACCGAGTTTGTAGAGCTTATATATTAAGCCGTTGTGCCAGACTTTGTCGAACGCTTTCGCAATGTCGAAGAACACAGCACCCGTCATGAGCCCGCGCTGGAAGCCAGCGCTTACATGCTCGACGATACGGTGGACCTGTTGTACGCACGAATGTTGGGATCTGAACCCGAACTGTTCGTTTGGGATGAGGCCCTACGTCTCGGCATAGTCTCTGAGACGCTTATAAATAAGCCTCTCATAGACTTTGCCGAAGACGTTGAGCAGACTGATGGGTCGGTAACTGGAAGGTTCGGTCTTAGGTTTGCCGGGCTTCGGGATACCGATGACCGTGGCACTTTTCCAAGCTTGAGGAAAAATGTTGTTGCTAAGAGCGCCATTGAAGATGGTGGTCATTAGCATGATCAGGTGAGCGGGGAACAGCTGGAGCACCCTGTTGGTGATTCCGTCTGATCCGGGAGATTTACGGGTTTTCAGACCCTTGATAATGTCGTGCACTTCGTCTGGGGTGACGGGAGCCAGAGGACAATCAGGGTCTTCGACCGGAGGGAGATTCGCCCTACGTTCGACTTCAGCGTCCACCTCAGCGAGGCGAGCTTGGTCTACTGGTTGAGAGCTGGGCGAGCACTGAGTCTCGAGAGTGTCAGCCAGGCATTCAGCCTTGTCGGTGTCGTCGAATGCTATCGTCCTGTCGGGTCGTGTCAGAGGGGGCATCGAAGCTACTTGCGGGGATCTGAGTTTCCTCTGAAGCTCCCAGAAGGCAAGATGAGTGGGCTCTAGTTCGCCCAGCATCTTGTCCCAGTTAGCCTCACGCAGTTCTTTCATTCGCTTCCTTACAGATTTCTGTAATTGGCGCATGAAGACTTTGTTAGCGTCACAGGGAAAGACACTGTATGCACGAGTGGCCGCGTTCTTCTCAGTCAGCAGTTCACGCACATCGTCCGGCAGCTTTCGGCGATGGGGGTCAATCGCCGGAACCTGCTTCGAGCAATCGCTCAGGACTGATTGTACGTGTTCCGTGAGTGAGTCGATCGCGGCCGTCGTGTCGGCGATCGAGTCAAACTGATCAGGGATAGAATCCAGTATCGGGGATGTGGTGGATTTCAGTCGGTCGCTTACTTTCCGCCAGTCCGTGACTACTTTCGTGAGGGGGGGTTGGTCAGGGTCAAGGAGTCCGTCGCGAGGGGCCAGTCTTAAGACGACCGGCCGGTGGTCAGAAGTCAGTTCGTCCATCGCCTCTATCGAATCCAACCGTAGGTTGATATTCTTTAGGAGCGCTATGTCCAATATGTCCGGGGATTGACTGGGGATATGGGGGTAGTGAGTAGGATTCATCGGACCGATGATATCGAAATTTAAAACGGTGGTGAGGTCAAACAGATGTTGGCCTCGAAACGTGGTGGTATTACAGTTCCAGGACGGATGTTTGGCGTTGAGATCACACGCTACGATAACGGATTCACTCAGGCCGAAAAGAATCGAAAGATCGCGAGACAGCATTTGAAGACCGTCTGCACTCGTGGTCGCGGTGGGCGGCATGTAAGCCGAAACTATCGTAATCGGTTGATGACCTGACATTGCTATTTTGCATGCAGACACTTCAAGACACGAGAGAGTTGTCGGAGCATCGAGCGGGATGCAATGGAGAGGAGTCGTATAGTAAATCAGGGTGCCGCCCAAGTGGCATCGAGTCCTGTCATTGCGAACTACGCGATAGTTCGCAATTGACGGGTCTCGATGACAAGGCTTGAGGAAAGTTTCCTGTACTAGGAGAATATCTAACCGATGGTCGCGGAGGAACACAGCGATTTCGTCGCGTTGTTCTCTAATGCCGTTGGCATTGAAAAAGCCTAACTTTAGTGATCTGAGTTTAGTTCTCGCGGGGGCCGTATTATACATTATGGTTTCCTATACGCGATGGACTCTAGGGCTTGCGTGATCTCGGGATACGCGTGATAAATTCGCTGGATCTCCGATAGATCGCAGGAGTTACGGGCTACGATTATTTCGCTGGCCATTTTCTTGGCGCGGGGCGAAAGAAAGATGTTGAATGTGCTCGAGATCACATTAAACGCATCGAAGGTGTTAGGTGATGATGCGACCACTGGAGTGGCCGCGGGTTGAGGAGGTGCGCGAGTGTTGAGAGGAGGAGCGGCTTTGGAAGCAGGCTCTGGCACGCGGGCCACTGGGGGCGCGAGAGGCGCGCTTCTACCGGCGGTGGTAGGTTGTTGGTGATGCTGAACGCTATGAGCGCGAAGGCGAGGGTCCATCAACCGTGGGATGGGTTGAGGTTGAGGAGGGGGAGGAGCCATGTATTGGCCGAAGGCAGGGAAGGCCTGCTGGTGGTTGAAGTAGTTCCACGGACTTGACCTTTGAGGGCTCAGTCGTTGCGGAGGTTGGGACAGAGAGGAGGAGAATCCCCCCTGGTTGTCTCTCTGTTGCCTCGCGTCGTAACGCTTGGTCAACTTCGAGGAAGATGATTTTGGTGCCTTAGGGCAGCCACGGTAGTTGGCTGGGTGGCCTTGTTGGCCGCAAAGAACGCAACTGGGAGGTTCGGTGCAGAGGGCACGGTCTTTTGGTCGCGAGCATTCAGAAGTGCCATGCTCACCCAGGCACTTGACGCACCTGGGTTTCGCGAAGCAGTTCTTCTGCGCGTGACCGTATAGTTGGCAACGATGGCATTGTCCGATAATGCTTGACTTATGGGACTTCTGGATATCAAAGCCTTTGAGGCTGCAGATCGAAGCGACCTTGAAAATAGGGTGATGCCCTTCTACTTGAGAGCATACGACAAGAATCATGTCGTATGGTGAACCGCCTCTAGAGCGGTGCATCCTGTGGACTTCGAGGACAGGAATAGCCTGTCGCTCTAAGTCCGACTTTATGTCAGCGGTGGCAATCTCACTGGGGATCCTACGGATCACCACACGCGTCTGACGCTCTTCGGGGAGGGTATAAGAGTGGTATGAGATGCCTCTCACCCGAAGTGTCTTGGTTAGTTCCCTAAAATCGTTAGAAGTGGGAACTGTAACTTTTATACCCGGTTGGGTACTGACCGCGCTGGTGAAGTTGATCCGCTGATCAACACACCATTTTGAAATTTCCGTCCATTTACCCTTGTCCTGGATGACAATGGGTGGAGGACGGGAAGCCTTCTTAGAGGCAGAAACGAGAGTGAAACCGTCTTGGTCTTGCGTGGAAGACGCCGGGACCGGTGACGGAGTAACGGTAGAAGGGGCCGCGGTAGGGGCCACTGAGGTGGATGCCACGGGGGCAGAAAGGATAGGGGACGAGGGAGGCTCGTACGCCACTATCTTTGACGCCTGGCCCGACTTACTCTTCGACTTCTTCCTCTTGCCAGGTCCAGAGGTTAGGACCCCTGGCTTGGCAGAGGGAGAAGAAGACGAGGAGGAAGAGCTGGACTCTTCGGAGTCTGACGTGCACGGACTTGGCGCGCGATTGTCCGCGGGTGCGGAGGTGTCCATAGACACGATCGGACTAGGCGATGGTTGATAGAATGCCGCGCATATTTATAGGGGAGTTTGAGATTAAACTTACTTAACAAGTGGGGGTGGGAATTAATGTTGACCTAGACAGATAAATATTAAATTTACGTGTTAAAGCACAAAGTAAATAAGATTTCAATTAAATACAGAACGCTTCAGATTTCTTCAGTTTTAATGAATGTTACCAAGAAATTACTCTGATTTATCTCTCTTTGCTTTAGCTTTGAATTATTTTGAAGTAATAACATATAGTTAGAGTTACAACTACACGTGTAAGAACCTAATGCAAAATAGGTACCTACGTAAAAACATTAACTACCTACCATAAAAGAAAAGGTTGACAAAGTTTTTTTTTTTCTCTTTATTTATTATTAGGGACTTTTATACAATTGTATAAGCCAGTCCCATCGGAACTTATAATGCTTCGGAATTAGGTGACGACAAAATATGTATACAACATCGTACATATTAATCTCAAACTCTCTAAGTAGATCTTCTCTTGCAGACTGAAATCTGACACACTCCGTCAATAAATGGATAACATCCTCCAGTGTGCCACATACCTCACAATTAGGTGAATCAATTTTATTCATTAAAAATCCAAAATTATTAAATTATTTATGTGTCCAGATCTCACTCTGTGAGCTGTAACTCAGACAAAGGTTGTCAAAGTCAATTTTTTATTTCAAATAGGCACATATAGGGCACTTTCAACGTCAAAATTTACAAATAAAATAGAATTAAATCTAGTCGCCCCTTCCAAAAGGTAGTTTCGTATGGAGAAGCATAGGCAAGAAACTCCACCGTTACTCTTTTAAAATGTTTTACAATATTTTGTAATACATTAAATTTAAATATTATGTGAAGACGATGCACCTAGAATGAAATTGTATAGTAATTTTATTACACAATATGTAAAATGAATAAAATATGAAGCAATAACAGATACATTTAATTATGTGATAGATACATGGTGCTCACATATTTACAAATTTTGTAAAAAATATACCTACGTTTTCTTGATAATTTTAAACTAATAGGTCAGCGTGTCAGTTAAGGCAATTAGTATCATCATCGTCATCATTTCAGCTAAAAAACGTCCACTGCTGGACATAGGCCTCCCCCAAAGGTTTGCCATAATCACCACGCTCGGCAGGCGGGATGGCGATCGAAGTATAGTGTTAAAATGCATAGAGAACGCTGCTGCCCATTCTCTAGTAAGTCCCTTAGTCGCTTTTTACAACACCCATGGGAGGAAATAGGGTGGTGCTATTCTTTACGTCCGGTACCACACGGACAGTCTACACTCCTAACCCGTGTCAAGCCATCGTCGCGAATCCGAACGTGTTGTCGCGCTGATACAAGGCACCTTCCGGGAATTCTTATATTGGTTATAATCCTCTCAATATAATTGAGTAATATAGGTACTCGGAATGACAATGCCTTTAATTTTTACAATACCACAAAATCAACAAAGCCGTGTCCTAACATAAGTGATCGTTGCGCCAATACGCGATCGTAGCGATCATTATTATCACTCATTTGTTCGGGAAACCGGAAGGTGCCTTGTATCAGCGCAACAACACGTTCGGATTCGCGACGATGCCGATGGCTTGACACGGGTTAGGAGTGTGCTACAGCTAAGACTATAATATAACTTAGACTACCACTCGTTTTAATGGCTCATTCGCAAAACGTCTACTTCGCAAAATGTCTCCTGGTCGTAAAATGTCTCTTTCTCATAATGTCTCTTACGCAGAATGTCGCTTTCGCAGAATGCCTCTGTCGCAGAATGTCGCTTTCGTGTATTGCCTATTCGCAGAATGCCTATTTCGCAAAATGTCACGATTGTAACTTACCTATTTTTGTAAAAATAAAAATATTATAGTAAAGTAAATAAATCATAAATGGTTTAATTTTGGTACTTTACTTTAGTGTAACATAATTATTACTATAGTTTAAAAAAATAATTTATTGATGTAAAAAAACCATAAATGTCTTCATTTCCATTCAAGTGAATTAAATAAAACATAAATGTGGTCGAAATTCGACTTTATTATTTATGATTTATTTGTGTTTATTTTGTTGTATTACTAATAATGAATAATTATTCAAATAAATATTTCAGTATTTAGCTTTTTTAAACTTTAAGGTTGTCGCTGTCGCTGCTCAGTTGCATAAATCAAGGTGAGATTTCAGATGTTTACACATCCTAAGCGACTACGGTAAGGCTCGCTCATTTTTTTTTTAATGTACGTGAAAAACGTGAACGTCATATAATATATTGTCATATAATCACACGTTGATGAAAAAATGACCGATGGTTATTATTTTTTATTACTTTTTAAATGATTTTTGTATTGCATCGTATGTCTGTGTTGTCTTTTGGAATGAGGAATAATAGTTTTCTCTTATTCAATCGTTCTAGCACCTTATGTCGTCGTTCTGTCTCTCCTTCCTTTAATCCATCCAAAGGTTGTCTGTAAAAGATCGCTTTTAGCGATAAGACCGCCCATTGTGTCACCCTATGTAAACTTTCTAAATTTATATCTTGAATCCATAAGGAGTGCATAAAAAGAGTAGGTAGGTAGGTATTCTATTCCAACAGATAATTTATTTAATCGGAATTACTCATACATAAATTAGATGGCTAAATAGTTTTTTTTTTTTTTTTTTTAATTAAAATCTTTCTTTATTCATGAATATGAGACAACCATACAAAGTAACTTAATAATAACACAAGATAGCCAAAAATAGTTCTTAGGCAGGTGAACAGTTAGAGAATGTAAAATGGTGGAATAAAATAATGGATTGGTTGTCTTTGGACTGATTCGCCCTATCCCTTCGTACTAGATGGTCCTCACATGATCTGACCAAGATTATGTCTGGACTTTAAAAGAGACTTTGACCCCTGAGTTTGTTTCGCCATTTCTTCTCAGGGGTAGTCAGATAGGAAATGTCGGCTACATCTAGATTTTTTTTTTTTTTATATGACGTGTAAAAGTGATTTTAATATCCTATTTACAGAATAAACGATTTCATTTCATTTCATTTCATTTCATTAGTATAAAACTGTATCACGAGCGGATAGTCTTCCTCAACCTAAGAATAACGGATTCCCACAAGGTTCCAGTTACGAGTCACAATAGTTTAGAATTATTTACATACTGTATAAGCAAAAATCAGTACATTTACAGTTATATTAATTAAGTTACATGATTGGAGTTGTCTGTTGTTTTGTGTTTAGGTATGAGTATAGTATATGTGTATATGTTTAATGTATGTTTCTGCATGTGTACAGTTATTATGTGCGCTTTATTATTTATGTGCCTTGTTTATACCAATTTTTATAGTAGATTTTCAGTGCTGTGAGTCTAGTGTTTTCAAAAATATATCGATAGTTTTTTTGCATGTTTGCCTATCAAGATTCTTTAATATTAGATCTTTACTTACTTTGTTGTAAAGGCTAGGACCGAGATAATTGTGAAATTTGTGTGCAAAAGATGTTCTATAACTGGGAATCTTATAAACTATATCCAATCGACGCCTTTTTGCAAAATGGGGATGTACATTATGTTGTGACATGATCTCCAGTTTAATGAATAATTTTCGTACCGTGAGGACTTCCAGTTCAGAGCAAAGCAAGTGTGTCGGATAGGTGAACTTTCTGCGAGAAATAACTTTAAGTACCATACGTTGGGCTCTTTCGACCACTAACATGATGGTTTTTGAAGTTCCTCCCCATACATTCAAGCCGTATATCAGTATAGACTGACAGTGCTAAATATATTTTTATTAGTAGCTTAATGTCACATGCATTTCTAATAGTTTTAAAAATATAAATCAACTTTCTTGCGCGATTACTGACTTTCATGACGTGCTCTTTCCAGTTTAAGTTTTGGTCTACTATCACACCGAGATATCTTATAGAATTAGTTCTGGTGATTGGGTTACAATGACAAGTACTTCTATTGTTGCAATTGTGAGTTTGTATAATTATTGAGTTAGGAGATGGTTGAGTACTGCCGTTAATTGTGAATGTAATAAATTTAGTTTTGTCAAGATTAAGTGTCAATAAATGATTGTCCAGCCATGAGGTTACTAAAGCAAAACCTTCATTTGCAGCTGCGGTTACATCTTTCCACGTGTTGGAGCTGAACAATAATACTGTGTCATCTGCAAATGTTATTATTTGACCATTTTGTAAAAGCAATTTGCAGAGGTCATTAATATATATTAAAAATAGTGTAGGACCCATTACACTGCCTTGAGGCACTCCGAAGGCAACATTTTCCTCTTGGCTTACACTGTTATCAATTTTTATAACCTGTTTTCGGTTTGTCAAGTAATCTTGAAAAAGTTGGAGCGGTATTCCTCGAATTCCTAAGGTCTCGAGTTTGTTCAGGAGTATGGGTACAGAGACGGTGTCGAAGGCTTTTGCTAGGTCTATGAATATACCTAGAGACTTCTGTCCCCTGTCCATGTTTTCGACCACATATGAAGTTAGCTTGTGAAGAGCGTCGGCGGTTGATATTTTTTCTCTGAACCCAAACTGATTATCTGAGAGAAGTTTATAAGTTTCTAGGTAGTGTTTTAGCCTCTTATTTATTATTTTTTATAGATTTTTTGAAAAACTCGGAAGTAATGAGATTGGTCTATAATTTGACACCAAAGTTTTGTCTCCTGCTTTATAAATAAGAACAGTGACAGACTTTTTAAGTGAATCTGGAAAGATTCCTTTTGAAAAGCAGGCATTACATATGTGTGCTAGTGGTGCAATAAGGGAATCCACAGCTCTCTTAATAAAATTTGTATCTCTTATAAAGTTTGTATCTCATGAGTTCCATTCGAATGAACCACAAATAAACAATAGAGAGAAATTATTTTAGAACACACGACACGAGAACGACACGACTTTATTTGCCCTATCAGAATACCAGCGCTGCGGTATGTATGTTTTAAATATCGCGGCATTATGCTGAGATAGGGACCTTTTTGGCATCGCACAAGCTTTGGTTGTTTTTATTGTTTAAGTTAGTTTTAAATGCTATATTTGTATTTCTTGTGCGTGTGACGAATAAAATATTTTTCTTTCTTTCTTTCTTTCATTCCACAATGTGTACGGTCACGAGCACCAATATGTATACACTCAGCAACTTTTAAAAGTGATTTCCTCCAACGATATTGATTTAAATTTAATTTTACTACGAACATAGTATTATGGAACCCAAACTCAAACTCAACTCAAACTCAAACCGTGTTATTCCAAAACACGATCTAAATTTAGTACTAGGATAATTACTAGGTCTGCCACCATGACTAAATAAAACGTTATTATAAAATGAAGTTTATCACTAGTTCATGAACAAGCTATGGTACTAAAGTTAGTCCGCCGAGACCCCTAGTTTTTTTATGGACTAACTTCGGTAGGTACTAACTTATTTGAGGTTAGCGTTTATTGTTATTGTGTGGCTTTTTATTCACAAATCGACTTGATGGATTTGAAAGATTTGGATAATTATGCTGGAGACGTCTCTGCGATCTTACAGACATCGTCATACGTAGTACGACGTAATATTTCCTATAATAATATGAACATTCGTGTTAGGCAGTCGAAATAAGATGATACAAAGCATCGCTTACCTACAGGCACATATTACAGGCACTTTTGAATTGTCAAAGAGCCGGTCAAACTATTATGAAATAGATCTTTTCTCAAATTTGCAATCGTCGGCACAGCAAAATAGTTGGTAAACTTTGGCCCTGTTCTATGCATAATTTACAGTGCTGTTTGTATAATTTTAAGTTATCTTTTATTTTTAGTTTTGCATACATTGTCTACATTTGATCAATTGCATAGAAAACCCAGAAAGGAACCCAGGAAAAAAAAATCATAAACAAACAATTTAAGTAAACATAAAAAAAAAATAAGTCTCTTCAAACTTTAACGGGCTTAGGACCGTCAAATAAATAATTTTAATTCTAAACGATTGCTATTTTAAGTTAGTAGGTACAAAATTAGGTTGATCTTGCAATATTTTTTGTGATTTAATTTTTTATTTTTTTTGCCTGGTTTTCTATAACGATACTGAACCTACCCCTAAGCTATGGCACGCAGTTACTTTAACATTCTGTATAAGATAATGATAAGTGGAAGCGCGGAGTCTCATAACACAAGCAATTCCTTGCTTAAAAGGAGATCTCCAATAACATGTATCTAAATGACATTTGTAATTGAAATAAACATTTTTATTTTTATTTATTTATTTTTAAATGCTTTCTCAAAGCCTCAACAAAAACACTAACTAAAAAACTCATATATTCTGCCTAGCCTTTTTCCACTATACTGGGGTCAGCTTCCAGTCTTACCGGGTCCAGCTGAATAGTAATATTTTACATAGAATGAATGCCTATCTGACCTCCAAACCCCAATAAAATACTGAACATAATAGCCCTTGGTAAAACTGTTTTTGGTTGATTAGCTTTTCAGAAATCCGGTGTTAAAAAGTTATGAGCGAGTTAGCACGTTATTGTATCGCGTTGGTTTACGATCTGAATGTTTAACGATGTTTTATAAAAGATGAGCTGATTAGCTGGTTGCTAAGCTTATCTTATTATTTTTTTTTTTTTATGAAAGTCTACGGTCTCCATTTTCTTTGTTGTTCGATGTTTTTTTTAAATTTTATTTTATCTTTTTACCAATTTCACTGACATAACGTTTTTCTTTTTTTTTTTCAACAAGGTTCTAACTTTTATTATTTTAATCCTATTTTATATTGTTTTTTTGTTAATGTGAGGACGTTGTAGGCTAAATAGACTGTAGATCTGTAGACCATTTTCTATTTTGTTAAGTATCTGGTATTTTTGATGGGCCTACGCTGTCCTCTCATACCTATTAACACTGTAATTTGAAAACATTGTAAAAGCCAATTTTTTTTTAAAGAGTAACCACCGTGGAGTTGCTTGCCGGCTCTTCTCCATAGGAAACGACCAATTGGAACCGTGCACCTAGATTCTGCCGTTTCATAAGTGCCCATGTAGGCTTATGTGAAATAAAAATATTTATGATTTGATTTGATTTCGCATTTCTACAGAAATATTTACATGATAAAACAAAGCCTGGAATCAGTTAAGTTGAAGCGGAAATAAGCGGCATGTTTTAAATAAAAATCTGAAACTAATAAAATTGTTATTTACAAAAATATATCTTATCTCAGTCTTACTAATCGTGTTACCCAGTAACTGGGTTGTGGAGGTCAGATAGGCAGTCGCTCCATGTAAAATACTGGTATACAGCTGCTCCCGGTTAGACTGGTACCCCCTTATTCCAAAACAAGATTTATCTTCAGACCCAGGTTTAAAACATGGAGCCATTATTGAATTTCGAACTTTTTGCCGACTATGGTTTAAAGTTCCTAAACACAAAACTGACAACTTAGTACCGAACTAAGTTTTAGGTTTTGTAAAAGAACGGTATTTCATTGACAGTTACGTTCTTATTACAAAAACTGGCTCCATGGTTTATGCCGTGTCAAAATATAAATCTTGTTTTGTAATAAGGCGGGTAGAGATTAACTACGATAATAATGGCCCGCCCCTCCAAAATTCAAAACGTTTGAAAGTATATACATGTGCATGTGTGCGTAATGAGACGGCCGTCAAACAAAAACAAATCACGGATTTGTTGCTCGACTGGTGGCGTCATAAATCGCACATTATTATTAGTATGGCGCCGCACTGACATGACGTACTCTATCAAAACGACACGTGCGTTGTCATACGCGATCGGCTAGTTATGATTAGTTGACCAACAAATCTGGTAATAAGTGAGATATTACGAGTACTTACAACTACATACAAACTCTGTCGTTAGGATGTGACTACACACATTGAAACAGTAATTTGGAGGGGCGAGCCATGTTGTCGTAGTTTATCTGTACAGGCCGATTTAAACTTTATGGCGGCTCCGAACATAAGGTGAGTCGGTGCGCAGTAACGAATTCATATGTCAGCGGGGATGAAGGCTGGGGTACTGCGTAGTTTGTAGCGCATTTCAGAGCCGCCATTAAGACGCTGACAACAGCTAAAGTACGGTCACTGTCAGACTGGATACAAAAGAAAGAGAAGCGCGATGACACAACGCTTGTAATTTATTGCAAAATATGAAACAATTCAACCATACGTTGATATTTACGGCAGATATTTTGGATTGGAACTCAAAGTAAAAGGTTAGTTTACCGTTAATTTGTATCGAGATATTTTTTTCTAAACGTGTTTTGGTAACAACCAAGTTCCGAGAAATATGTTCAAGAATAACATGTATTTTTTCCACTACCAAAAACTATATAGATTTTGCATTTTTTTTGTTTAAGACAAGCCTATTCAGATGATTTGCCTCTTACCAACGCCTTTAGTTTGACGCGTATATAGCCTTCCCCAACATAGTTGGGAAAAGGATAGGCAGATGGTGAGATCTAATGGACTAAACGTCACTTCGCACTTAATTATTCATTGATACCTGACACAAACCATTAATATTTGACACTTAGAACTGTTTAATTTCATTCGTATGCTGATCATGTATGGCAATAATATTGTAGGCTAAACAAAGCGAAATTCAATGTTAGTAGATACCTACATACTTATTTATTAATCTAAGTAATTGTTTCCCCAAATTAAATAATGAGAAAAAAAAGAAATAGTAATTGTTATAATATATTACTCACATCATAATTAAAGTTCTTTTTTTAAACGAAGGCATCATTTAGTTGGAGAGATTCTTAAAAATAAAACTTTATAAGAATCTCTCCAACCTTAATACTTTATCTATACAAACTACTCAATTACTCATACTACAAGGAAAACATCCAGGATTCGTTTTTTTAAAACGCTGAGCAGACGATAGACAGTTTGGAATCTTATTTGGAGTATATTTTTCCTACGTGTGCGATAGTGTAGGGATATATTATAGTAAATATGTATGTATGTGTATTATAAGTTTATAATCTATTTTTGTACTTGTGCACCTATTTTATTTTATAATTAATTAAGTAGGTTATAATTTAATATTTTTTTAATATTATTATTTCCTCTCAAGCAGAGCACCCGCCATCTTATCTCTTCACCACCCTTGGTTGACTGGTAGAGAATGCCTAAGGCATTAAAGTCCACCTTTGTACCTTATTGTGTGCGTGAAGTTGAAATAAATAAATACTGCATAGATTACCAATACCCGCCGGCTGCCTCGTTAAGGCTTCTACATACCAGCGCGAGTTGTCGCGCGACGCGACACGGCACAAAGGCCCCGCGTGTCGCGGGACGAGCGGTGCCTTTGTGTCGTGTCGCGTCGCGCGACAAGTCGCCCCGGTATGTAGAAGCCTTTACTGTAGCGCGTCGAATATGTTTGCGCAAGCCCGCACCGACGGCTTCTATGCTATTGTACGCAAAAAAACTGCGTCGCTTCTGAGGAGAGTGAGGGGCAGTCAAAACAGCATCCTGAAAACTGTAGCCGAGAGCTTCGGCTCTCCGATTATACAGCAGTTTGTGCGGAGGTTGATTGTTACTAACACTAGGCAATAAGTTATTTTTTGTATGTTACTAACACCATATGGATAAGTGTGTCCGAAATAAAGCTATTCTATTCTATTCTAATACGTTCTATCGCCACAGATAAATTGTCCGCGGTGAAATTGTCCATCGTCTGCTCAGCGCCATAGGGAAACCAGTAGTTGAAAGGAATAGGGAAACACGAGCCTACCTATAACAAAACAGAAGGAAAAAATAGTTGGAAATAAAATGTCTAGCCGTGAAATACACGGCTGCTGCCTGCAGAATTCTAATTTTCTTACGTTTTAATTTCATTTAGTTTTTTCATGAAAAAGTCATTCAATGGAACAAATCTAACTTAGAGAGATGTATTAATGATTTTCATGATTATAATTCTGTAAATAAATATCTGTTATAGTCGCGAATCATATTTTAATCAAGATACAACCTGACATTACAAAAAACTTGTTATTACAAAAAAAAATATTACAGTGTTCAAGAATACTTATAGGATAAATCATTAATCACTAAATAGTATAAAACAAAATCGCTCCCCGCTTCCTGTCTGTCCCTATGTATGCTTAGATCTTTAAAACTACGCAACTGATGTTGATGCGGTTTTTTTAATAGATAGAGTGATTCAAGAGGAAGGTTTATATGTTTAGAAAATGCCACGCGGGCAGCAGCTAGTAATATAATAAAGTAATAAAATAGCCTTTAATCCATGACATGCAAAATCTACATTTTTCATTATTTATAATTATTATTATTCAATTCAATTCAATTTATTTATTTTCAAGTAACCAAGACTCATTTGTTAGTAAAAACTTATCCTACGTTAGTAATTTAGATAATTTTATTCACATATAAAAGTATACCTACTATTGACAGCGGCAGCACTGTCCGACGCTTCACCGCGGCCACACCATTCCATGGGAAATGGCACAGCAGCGATTCACGTACCAGCCTACTCGAAATTAGAGGCAGGATGCCGTTGTTGCTGCCCCACACCCCACGCACCAGGGACGCACAGCACTTACGCATCGTGGCAAAGAAACAATCCACATGTGCGTCCGCGAACATCCCTGATGCGCTGCAGTAGCGGGGCAGCCTCAACAGCACCCTGAACGCAATTTCAATTTTATTACTACAATAAAATATCAATCGGTATTAATTAACTGTTATTCATATTTTATTCGCTAATTCATTATTAATCATAATTATAAATAGGTTAGTAAATTATGGGCTTTGTTTTTATATAGAAATATTTGTACGCCATACTATGGCAGGGTATGCTGGAACCAATATTGTAATTGTAACATCGATTGTACCATATCCTAACAAATAAAGATTTTTGATTTGTTTTTTTTTTATTTGACACTGACCTGAAAATTGCAAAAAATGTAAGAAAATGAATTTCGTGGGATCAGTGGGACAGCTGCGGAATTTCACCTTAAGAAACCTCTCTAACTTTTCTGTGGACTTCCTTTTTTGTGAATTTTCATGCCCTAGTATATCTTGGTTCTTTCTTATAGGTAAAAAGTTTTTATGCCCATACAGGAAGTTGTTTAAGAGTCCATAATACCTCAGCGGTACCACACTCTTTATCACACTCGCACACCACTGCAGCAGTGGTGTGCGAGTCTGTGGTGTGCTGCCGTCCTTTCGTCCTTTAACTAGAAAGCCGTTAACCCTCAAATGGTAATTTTTTACTTTTTAATAGAAAGTGAGAGTTCAAAATTCTCTATCTTTCTGTCTAAGAAACATTTTTACAATATGAACAGTTCCAGAGATATGAACATTTTGTAGGCCGTTAAGTAACATCATTTTTGATGATTCCATCACTTGAAAGCGTCTAACCCACATTTCTTCGCTTAATGTACGTTAAAATACCTTAACTGCCCGATGTATTAATTATTTTTTGGTATTTTATTTAACTAAAAGTACGTTATCTGATTATTCTTGACTATAGAGACGCAAAAGGATTATAACTTCTTTATAGTTAAACATTTAAAGAACATTTTCCAGAAAAAACTTAACTTGTTTGGAGTTACCCGCCCTTAACGCTATTTTAGTCAAGCATTTAATTCTGGAAATTTCTCACACTATTTCTGTTTGAAGAAAACGATGAAAAATAATTAAATTATGCTTAGCTACAACGCAGCTAAGCCTCATTACTTAGCTAAAAGGCAGTTTGCCGACTCTCGCACTGCGTTCTTTCTGGGGGTGAATTGACAAGGTAAGTTTACAACATAACATAATTATTGTAGTACCAAATTGTAAACATTATTATTAATTTAAATAATCTCCAAATAGTACAAAACCATGACATCATTCGCGTCGTGTGTTTGTTCGCTAAGTTCTTTTTCATTTTGTTTCTTCGAAACTGAAGATTTTTGGCGACGATTCTATAATTAAAATGAAATATTAGCTATACCTATTCGCGGGAGATTTCGTTACGATTTTATTCAATAAATTACTACTGCAGGGGATTATATAGATAGTTACACATACATTATCTTACGCCTACAATCCTCGAAGAAGTAAGCAGAAGTATTCTCCGTTTACTGGAGTCTATGTTTCCACGTTTCTCCTTTGTTGTTAAGATTCCCATGTAGATATGTGGCAAGCCTATTACTATTTTTCGGGCACAATATTATCATACCAGGTTCGACGCCTCTTATCTGGCGAAGGAGAGGAAAGTACCTATTCATAATCCACGGATATGTAGAAAGATACCTACATCATGTGAGGATAGATTTCGAGATTTCATACAATATTTAATATTGTATGAAAATTTTACTTACATAATTAGTTTAATAATTTTATTTTAGGCATTTCGCAATCCTTTGATCAAAAATATCTATAATGTTCATAGCGAATCTTGAAAACCTTGACCAGCAGTTAAATTATCAAAATACAAATACGATTAAGAGTGGTCGTACAGGTTTTATAAAAAGTTCACACCCCGGACAATACTACGATACATCAAAAATTGGCAAATAAAACCCACTCCTTTATTGTCATTCTCTACAGGTCTCTACGCTATTCTATGACGTCCGAATTCTCCCCATACTTTTGTCAGACACGGACCACAGCACAAGGACTACAAACCAATTGCGGCTATTTGGTACGACGGTATCGCTGGTAGAAAGCAAAAAGACATAGGTAATGAGTGCGTATTATAAGTTTTTCTTACGTTTCCGTGATGTCAAAACAATACATGATATTTGAATATTTTGGATGGACAATTGCACGGCTCAAAATAAGAACTGGCTGGCTATTTTCCATTTTATTGTAGCAGACATTGTCAATAATGACGTTATTATCACAGAACGTATAGTATAATATTATACTATTTTGAACCAGGACCTAATGAGTTGCGACCAATTCCACCAGCAAGTTGAAGTTTCAATGAAAAAAAAGTTAAATCTACGACAAAACTGATTTCGAAGACGCTGTGGCCTCGGCTAATAATGGAAAAATAGAAAAGAAACTATCCAAAAAATATATGCATTCAAAACGCGAATTCAAGAGCATATGTCAAAAACACGGCTGAGGTGTGTTTCATGAGATCGAGCTTCGATCTTCAGTAAGAAAATAATTTTAATGAAGATTATTACTTTGAACTTTTTAAAGGTTTTCTAAAGAATTCTCAACCATCAATTACATTTCGTGCGCATTCTAAAGGGATTGAAAAATAATGAAAAGCATTATCAATAATACCCAAGCATAAAACGTTATTATGGCAAAGTTTACGTATAATAACGAACATCATCAAAAGACCGGTAGAAAAAGAATCACTAAGTAATACAAATTAGCCTTTTTATACCTCATAATATATTTTTCATAATTTTATACCTGTTTAATTTAGACACTTTTAACTACAAGCTTTTACTCGTGGATCTGTCCGCGTGGAGATCAGAAAACGATATGATTTCAAACAATTAACCTACGGGAATGAACTAACGGGACAATAAGTATTCAAAGTATATTCCAGGTCATAGGCTACAAGTCTGCCAAATTTCAATTAAATCCGATCAGCCGTTGAGGCGTGATTGATGATCAAACATCCTAACTCATAAAAATCAAACTTACAGACTTTCAAATCCATGTTTAGTAATATATCAAAAAATTACTATACTTAACACGAAAGTGACTATCTGTGTTACCTTTTCACGCTTTAACGGCTGAACGGATTTGGATGAAATTTGGCATACAGGTAGTAATTTGCCGTAGGATCATTCACAACCTCAACGTGGGCGAAGCGATGAGAAAAAGCTAGTTTATATTATTAGTAAGATTAAGATTTGATGCATTTAATTTGTACACTTGAAAAGGTGTCTTTGTGATTTAAATTAATTGAATAAAGAACATAGATTAAGTCGACGCCAAATAGTGAACTCATGATCTGTAAGATCTTAATTAGTTATTAGTTGATTATTGCCTATTAAAATTATATTCAGGTAGGTTATATTCAGGTAGTTCTATTTATCTTTTAAATTTTGAATTATACTTTTGATTTTTAAATGAACATTACTTTCTCACATGAATGCTAAACTATAAGGAAGTTAACAACAAGCGAAATATTTTTAGCGACCTTTTAGTTAAGTAAAGTAGTTAAGATTTTACAAAAGTTCCCTTTTACATTGGCAAAAATTAGCTTAAAAGTATCTAAAGCGCCGTAACCGCTCATTAGGAAAGTTATTAAAATTTAAATATAAGTGAATTTCATGGCTATAAAGCATTTATGTCACTTAACAACTTTTTAGATAAGTAATTTCTAAACAAATTTAACAAAAATTATGAAGGCTAAAATTTTAAATAAATTACTTCACTAAAAAGCCGCTACGGTATGGTTAACGGCCTTTTAGTACAGTAATAAGATACAATAACTAGGTAACATGCTTAACAAAATGAGAAAAATGAATTTTAAAAGTAATTAATAATATTTTCTGGACACAAAGGATTCTTTAAGACAAACAGAAAGAAATACCAATAAATGTGCATAACAATAATAAACCTAAGTATCATAGTTTTTAAGAAACAACGATTCCCGCGTTTTTTGCCAATTTCTCGAAAACAACTTTTTGGGCCTAACGGCCTTCTAGTTAAAGGACGGCAGTGCTCCCGGTCACGCAATCAAGCGAGACTGAGTGGGGTGCTGGGCGGCGGGGAGAAGGCTCCAAGGCGCCAATAGTTTAGGTAATTTCTTGTGACAGTGAAATAACGGTAATAAAAAGAAAAACATAGTAACTGCTTTATAGTTCAGTTATTATGCAAAGTTTCATGATCCTTCATACAATCCAACAGCAAATATAAGTTTGTACGTACAATATTGAGATATTTACCATGTTATTTTAAGATAATAGACTTCTTATAGGTTTTTCTGTAATCTATAGGCAAAGAACAATTTTCTATATTTTTTCAGATAGAGAAGGGGAAAGAATGATAAGGGGGAGAAGGTATATTTTCTCCCACATATATATATTTTTTCCACACGGTACAGTTTGCAAAACTTATTTTTTATATTTAGAAATAAATACTTTCAGAATTAATTAAGAAAATAGATTTCTTAACTAATTCAGAAAATAAATACTTTCAGAATTAATTAATAAAATATATTTCTTAATTAATTCTGAAAGTATTTATTTTAAAATATAAAAAAAAATTGCAAACTTTTTTTTTTTTAGATCTTTATTTGTTTATAGAGAGTTTGATCAGTATGACCATGCCACCCTCATAGGAGCATTCTACATCTACTTATCTACGCTTAATACCTAGGAGTACAATTTTGAATAATTTTTTGGCTGTCCTAGACAATGGAGCAGCCAAGATACTATTATACATGCCAACATTAATAGGATTCAAACCGTTTTCTATGACATAGATACTCCTCTCAACCTCGTTCCGGATACATTCCGCTAAAATATGAGTGGTATCCTCTACCTTATCACACTCAAAACAATTAGGTGAATCACTCTTTCTCATTAAAAAGGCGAAGCTATTCAACGGAATATGTCCCGAACGAAGTCTGAAAGCAGTCACAATCTCATATCTGTACCTACAAACCAAGGAAGGCGGGAAAGGCTGTGTTGAATGGTTTTATACCAAATTCCCTTACTTAGTGATCTCTCATCAAAGTATTCTTTCCATAATTCTTTGCAAACTTACCGTGTGACATATCAATGAAAGGGGCGGCTTGTTTTAAGGATTTCAGGTTTATATCTGAAATCCAAGTTAATTATATTAATATGTCATACGGTACAGTCTGCAAATTTTTTTTTTTCTCCTAAAAGTGAACCCCAGATTTAAAATATGTATTTTTAAGTTACACATTCGGGTTTGGGTCACAGGAGTTTATATTTTTGTGTACCAAATTTCAACTTAATCGGTTTAGTAGATTCGGAGCAAATCAGCTATGACAGACGGACAGACAGACAGCGAGACAGGCACCCAGACAGACAGACAGACAGGCAGATACCCGGCCCCTTACAACCCCAGCCCCCAACCTTTTTATACCTTCGATGTACTAGCGTGGTTCTTCAATCCTTTTTCCATTGCCCGCAGGAATGAGCTTACGCCAAGCTCTTAGCAGCTAAATTCCACATACAGGCCAACATGGCACTCATCTTGGAATACGCCGACTTATCCACATTTTAGATTAACTTTAACCCTTAATGTACACACAAACTCACCACTACACAACTTTCCGTACTCGGCGGTGAGTACCACCAAAAATAAATGATTGGATATTATTAAGTACTTAATAATTTTAATATTTTAAAGAGCTACTGTGAGTTTGTGTGTAGGGGGTAAGTTTGTCTAAAATATTAACATTATTAAGTCCTAAATTTAATAATTTTAACGAGTTATTGTGAGATTGTGTTCCCGGGTAAGTTTCTTTAAAACTTTCAAATTATTAAGTCATATTTTAATATTTTAAAGAGGTATTGAGACTATTGATCCGGTTCCGAAATTTCACTAATGGGAAACTACAGTGATAGCCGAGTGTCGTACATAGGTTATATTTTATGTTAAAACAAGTTTCACGTAGACGAAGTCGCGGATAGAACCTGGTAATAAATAAATTACTGGAAACTGGAAACTAAAGAAGATATTGCTTCTGAAATCAGATGGAGGTTGTCTTCATTTTTTGCCCTTAGTAATGCCAAACCGAGAATCTACTTTTCACATTATTATTTTAGTTCTAAGACCCGGGATTTGCGAATTAGCAGTATATGCCGCAAAAAGGTGGGTAGGCTTTGATTTTTTCATAATAACGTGTACAGGTGTAATCGATCGAAATTGATAATTTTTATTCGAAACGGTTTTCAAATATTACTTTTCTTGCAAAAAAATAAATAAAGGTTTTTAGGTTAACTTGTCCAATGGCTGTCTCTTTTGAAACGTAATAGATAGACACTTTAATTTTTCTCAGAACGTGAACTACTATGGTCCCTATAACAAAATATTATAATAAAAGTTAAGTTAAAAATTAAAGGGGGTCTCCATACAAGAAACGTGTTTTTATCGGCGTTTTTTGCACGATCATAATAATGGCAATACGTACAAACGTCTAACTAAACAGCAGTACGGAACCATTCATGTGCGAGTTCGACTCGTACTTGGTCTCTTTATTTCTTTTAATTTTAAGCAATGACAACTGACAACGCAAACAGTTTCCCTAAACGACACCAAACCGCACGTGTGGAAAAATCAGAAATACCAACTTTTTCGTTTAAAACTACGTTAACGGTCGACTGAATTACCAAGCGAACGTGTTCTAGGTTTTATGTTTTTACCAACAATGCAATGGGGGTTTTTAAAAGTCAGTTTGGAATATTCCAAACGCGACAAAAGTGGTCCAGAAATTCTTTGAAATGCCAATGGTCGTGACTGATATACACACATCAACAGAATCTAGGGATACCATAATCCTAAATTATTTATGAATGTATAGTTTCAAATCTTTATAATTTCAATAAAAAGTTTATATACAGATTTAAACCTCTTTTTTTCTATTTTCTAAATTTAAAAATGTAAATAAAAAAAACAAAATACGGCAGCAAAATTGTTAGTAATTCGTTACGATAAGGAAAATTAAAATTGTTTTATTAATAATAATTAATGAAAAGGGATTAGATTGTTTTTCGTTTTTAATTTAACGTGCCCGGTGAGCTTTAAGAGTCATGTCACGTCGTCATTTGAGTCGAGATAAAATGTTACGAGCCGTGGGCATGTTAGAAAATGGTGCTATTCAACGCGTCGTTGCTGAGGCCCTACACATCAGCCAAAACGTGATGTCAAGGTTGTGGTCACGTTATCGCAGTACTGGTGATGTGGCTGAACGGCACACGGGTAGATATCGTGTTACTACGCAGAGACAGGATCGATTTCTATAAATGACCGACAGAAGGCAACCCAATATCACAGCGATGCAACTAGTACAAAGGCTCCAGGAGGATCACCCGCTGCTGGTAAGCGACCAAACCGTGCGAAGGAGGTTACATGAAACTTCATGTAACCTCCTTCGCACGGTTTGGTCCAACTGGTCTTGTGGTGTGGTCAACGTGGCAATCGCGGTCGGCGGCTTTCCTGGGCTCGGAAGCATTTACCATGGAGTGGCGAACAATGGTCTTTGGTGCTGTTCACCGATGAGTCCCGGTTTGGATTTCATCCGGATTCACTAAGAACATGCGTTTGGAGAACTCCAGGGAGAGTTAGGCGTCTACGGCACCCTCAGGAGGTCCACTCATACCGAGGCGGGTCAATCATGGTGTGGCCAGGAATTCATCTTAGCGGACGAACCCAGCGCGTTTGGATCCAAGGCAGCATGACTGCACAAAAATACTACGAGGTGGTAGTAGAGCCTGTTATTGTCCCACACAGAATCCAAATGTGCCAGGAATTTCTACTCGTGTACGATAATGCTCCTTCCCATACGGCGTGGCTGGTGTCGGCCACTCTCCGAGACCACGATATTCAAGTTTTTGATGGTCCTGCACAGTCACCCGACTTAAATCCTATCGAGCATGCTTGAAACATGTTACAACGAAAGCTTTGAGAGATTTCCCGCCAAATTTGACGACGGAACAACATCTTTACGAACACTTGCAAAGAACATGGGACCTCATACCGCAGCAAGACATTGCCAATCTAATTTTAAGTATGAACAATCGATATCGACGTGTAATAATTGTAAGAGGTGGCAACACTGATTATTAATAATTAGATTTTATAAGATTTTTTCAATTTTAATTAATATTAGTAGTTTTATTAGAAGAAATTATTTTTTTATCATACTAATTTTCTACGGTGATTAAAAAAATTTACATTTTTATTAAAAAACAAAAAAACATGAAATGTTTTTTTTAAATTAAAGACCTTAAAATAACCTATCATTCTTCTATTTATTATATTAGAAAATTCTTCATAGATTTTTAGATATTTGATGAAATATAAAATATCCCTAGATTCTGTTGATGTGTGTATGTGACATGCTGGAATCTGGCTAAAAACCAATTAAGAAATGATGGTTTCTTTTTTTTGTAAATGGTTAACAAAATATAAACTGCCACAGGCAATAAAATAGCGTCAGGCTCACAGTCATTAATCATTATACAGGAAAAGTTTTTAACCAGTGCGCAAATTTTTTTGGTGGTTCAATATCCGTAATAGAACACATTTCCATTATTTATTCAATACTTTTTTTAAATTTTTTATCCTACTTTAAATCAGCAAAATATGGACACAATCTATTCGTAATAATATCAATGGGCGCGCGCGGCGGCCGGCGCAAGCGGCGGTGTTGCACGGCTCCCGGGCGGCAGGGGGCGGCAGGGGGCGGCAGGGCGCGCCGGGCGCGCCGGCCGACAGTTCACTCATCGCACGCGCTGTCGTGTGACGTCGCGTCTAATCGCTTTCCCGCGCAAGCGTCGCGCCGCACGTTAGTCGTGCTACCGGTCACGATGTCGGACTTCAGTAACCGCGAGTTTTACTAGATGGTGCGAGTGTATGTACTGAGTGATAAAAGTTTGCGAGCAGCTCGCAGAATGTATGCGACGGAGAGCATACCTCGAATGCGAGCCCATGGAATCCTTAACCCCGCGGTCCCTAATGAAAGGACTATTTAGCGGCCACTCAAAGGCTGCTTGATCACGGACAGTTCAGAACCCCGAATCATGCACGAGGGTCTGGCAGACCCCGACTGGCGATCGAAATCGAAGAAGCCATTCTAAGCCCGTTAAAGTATGAAGGAAAATTTGGAATTACTCTGCAAATAACTTCAGGTCACGGTCTAAACATAAAAAAGTCTAGTTCGAACCTGATAAAATTAGCGATCAGTACATTGTAACCCACGTAAATACCTACGCCGGCAAATCGAGCGAGCGCACAGCTGATAGGTAGGAACTTTAGCGCGTTACGCTTTGCCGCGCGCCGCCGGGTAGCCATACAACCACTTTTAAAATAAACATCTTTCGTTAACGATATTTTTTGTTTTTTGTACTAAGACGTATCAAAATAAAAAATATATGTTTAATAAAATTCGTTTAAGTTTAATTTGTCAAAATTTGCGCAGTGGATAAAAACTTTTCCTGTATTTCTGATGAATGATCAAAATGTCATTATAGCTCTAATCTCAAGCTCGTGCTTGAGAGGTGAGGTCTTAACCAATCCCCGCTCTTGATTTATCTGGTAATCTGTGCCACAACAGATAAAACCACTCTATACAAAATGTTCAATACCTACTGCTATAATACCATACACCTTCGAGTCGCTAGACACTGCGAACGAAAATGTACCTAGCCTTATAAGCGTAAAGTGAGTTTTGCTTTGTAGTACGTCAGGTCAACCGAAACATGCGTACGTACGCGCCTCACGACTGCCGGCAACCAACTGAGAAAATGGGTCGCGTGCGACCCATTTTCTCGTTTTGAGCAAGCGTGGTGCTCAATGCTCGTGCCTTTTCTGTATGAGACTGCCTTTGCCCTGCCGTGAGATTATCATCATAATCATCACCATTTCAGCCGAAAAACGTCCACTGCTGGACATGGCCTTCCCCAAAGGGCGGGGGTTTGGCTTCATCGCGACGCTTGGAAGGAGGGTTGGCGATCGCAGTATGGTGTTAAAATTCATAGATAACGCCGCTGCCCATTCTCTAGTAAGTCCCTTTAGTCGCCTTTTACAACACCCACGGGAAGAAATCATCATCATCATCATCAATTTCAGCCGAAAGATCTCAACTGCTAGACATGGCCTCCCCCAAAGGGTTTGCCTTAATCGCCACGCTTGGCAGGCGGGTTGGCGATCGCAGTATGGTGTTAAAATTCATAGATAACGCCGCTGCCCATTCTCTAGTAAGTCCCTTAGTCGCCTTTTACGACACCCACGGGAAGAAATAGGGTGGTGCTATTCTTTACGTCCGGCACCACACCGGAAACACAGTTCTAAGCTGGTATTATTATTATATTCCGACATCAAAACATCAGATACATTTACAACTAATAATCAAAATATCATTTGAATAAATGTAAATTACAATCAATTATGCCTATCTTCTAAAACAACATTAATTAATTTATCGTAGGCGTCTGTAATTGAAAACAGACAAATGAACATTGTGTTATCTTTAGTACAAAATCTATTCAGTAAGTTGAACAGTACCGTGGTACAAATGAGAACATTAATAACGCTCTTTTTTCACTGGTTCCTACTGCCGGATAAGCATCGGACCGTGTGTATGTAGTAGGTATTATGTATAGGTATACTCGTTGCGCCTCGCGGTTTCACCCGCGTAAGTCTCGATCCCGTGGGAAAGCCACCCTTAACACTTAGGGGTATATAAAATAGACAGTAGCCGATCCTCAGACCTACTGAATATGCATATAAAATTTCATCAAAATCGGTCAAGCCGTTTCGGAGGAGTATGGGAACTAACATTGTGACACGAGAATTTTATATACAAGAAGATTTACTTGATCGTTATAATCTATAGGTTTGCATAAAACCTCAAACTAGTCATGATTTTGCTATACATTTTATGTGTTTTGGACCTTTTTAGGGTTCCGTAACTCAAAAGGAAAAAACGGAACCCTCATAGGATCACTCGTGTGTCTGTCTGTCTGTCACAGCCGATTTGCTCCAAATCTACGGGACCGATTAGGTTGAAATTTGATAGACATATTCATTTCTGTGACCCAAACAAGGACGTGTAACGTAAATAAATTAATTTGAACACCCGGGGGTCACTTTTGGAGGGCAAATTAAAAAAAAATGTTTTGTAAACTGTATCGCGTGTAAAAGTCAAATAAAATTATTTATAATATCAAATAGGCACATAAATTGCACTTTTGAACAACAAAATTTACAAAGAAAATATAATTGATTCTAGTCGCCCCTTCCAAAAGGTAGCTTCGTATGGAGAAGAATGGGCAAGAAACTCCACCGTTACTCTTTTAAAATGTTTTATAATATTTTGTATAGGTACATTAATGATATGTGAAGGCGATACACCTCAAATAAAATTACTATAACACAATTATAGGTAAAAAGAATTAATAATGAAGCAATGACAGATAGATTAGTGATAGATACAATGGTGATCACATATTTACAACATTGTAAAAAAAAGTAAAATAAATGTCATAAAATAATAAATTATACAATTAAAATAGCAACCAGTTTGATTTTGTCTAGACTTTAGATTGTCCTATGGAGCTGGACCAGCATGTTTCCAAGCATTCTTACCTTGGATATAATCCTCTGATTTGTAATAAGCTGGTTTAGAAAGTGTATTTTTAATCTGAGTGAGTGACATATCAAATGCTTGTTGTGAGGTCAAATATTTATCTAATGTCATTAAAGAAAATAGATGAAAATTTACCTCCCCCCCCCCTATCTCTGAAACCTGAAAAAAAATACAGATATTACTTTTTTACTTATAGATTACAGGAAAACTTATAAGAAGTTTTACATTTGTAGTTGGAATGTATGAGGGAACATGTTTTTCATTGTCACATGTTAAGTTTTTTTTTGGATAAATTCATCCTAACTACGGAACCCTTCATTGTGCGTAGTCCGACAAGCACTTGGCCGGTTTTTTTGTGTAACAAGATTCACTGTTTGATGAAATTAGGAATATCTGGATTGAACGTTAAAATGTTGAGAAAGATAAGACAGTTAACAGATGTAGAAACCGCGCGTTTGGTCTATTTTAGCTACTTCCACAGCATTATGTCGTACGGCATTTTACTGTGGGGTCGGGCTGCTGACATTGAGTCCATCTTTATTTTGCAAAAGAGAGCTGTCAGAGCAATTTATAATCTAAGTCGCCGCGAATCTCTTAGGGAACTATTTAAAAATATTAATATTATGACGGTACCTTGCCAATTCATTTATGAAAATATTATGTATGTAAGGAAAAATCTACATCTTTTTAATAAAATAAGTGATAGACATCATTTTAGTACTAGAAATAAAGACAAAATAGATCAACCATTTTTCAGGTTATCTAAAGTACATACATCTTTTATGGGGTACTGTGTTAAATGTTACAACAAAATACCTTGTGATATATTGCAACTAAATGAAAGAAAATTTAAAACTGAACTGAACACTTTGTAAACAAGCATATTACAAATTAGAGGATTATATACAAGATAAGAATGCTTGGAAACATGCTGGTCCTGCTCCATAGGACAATCTAGAGTCTAGACAAAATCAAACAGGTTGCTATTTTAATTGTATAATTTGTTATTTTTATGACATTTATTTTAAATTCTGTGATTACCTTAACTCACACTGATATTATTGTTATTTTTTAGGAAATCGTATATATTTTTAAAAATTTTTGTAAATATGTGAGCACCATGTTCTATCACATAATTAATTTATCTGTCATTGCTTCATTCTTAACTCTTTTTATTACCAGGAAAATTGAAAATCAGTGGAATTAACGGTAAACGTGAGGTAATTTCAAGATCCGAGGAACGAGAAGTCATATACGGAGTACCTCAAGGCAGTGTGCTGGGGCCTCCGTTGTTCACTTTATATATTAATGACTTGCCTAAAGCAACTGAACAACCGATGACACTTTTTGCTGACGATTGCACTGTGACAGTAGCTTGTAATAACAATGACACATATGAACATGACATTAATAATTCGCTTATATCTATCATAAACTGGTTAAATAATAATAATTTAATAATTAATTTAAAAAAGACTAATGTAATGCATTTTAGACAACGTACACGTACAGCTAAAAATCCTAATGTTCAACTTAATAATATTAATATTAATGAAACTGGCACAACACAATTTCTGGGACTGATTATAGATGATAAGTTGAATTGGAAACCTCAAATAGAAGCACTTAGCAAAAAAATAAGTAGTGCAGCCTATGCTTTAAAACAACTCGCAGCGGTTCTCAACAAAGATGCACTGATTACTGCTTACTATGGATTAGCTGAATCAATTCTTAGGTACGGAGTTATTTTCTGGGGGAATAGCACAGACAATGATATAGCGTTTAGGGCTCAGAAAAGATGCCTTAGATCAATGTTTAGACTGCAAACAACAGATAGCTGTAAAACTTATTTTAAAGAGCATAACGTATTGACATTACCCTCATTATACATTTTGGAAACAATAATGTTCATTAAAACTCATCCTAATTTATTTCAGCGTTTGTCTGAGGTTGTTCCAAGGAATAGACGTAATAATTCCAAACTTTGTGTTCACGGCGCTAAAACAACTCTTGTGCGCAAGAGTATCTTTTACATGGCTCTAACCATATTTAATAAGTTGCCCAAATCATGGAGAACTTTGAGTTTATCTGCTCTTAAATGCAAATTAAGGACATTATTGATTGAAAGGACATATTATAGTATTTCGGAATTTATGAATGAGGACAATTTTCTTAGTTTTTTTAAATGATGATGTTCTCTTTTATTTAATGTTGTTTTATCCACAGTGTTATAAGATTACTCCATATTATATAGAGTATTGTTTTTATTGTTGATGAAATTAAAATTTGCAATGACTTAATCAATAATATGTATGGACATTGAATTGTATAATAAATTAATAACGTATAAGTAATTATGATTTAATAAGTAATTTTATAATGTGATTTTGATAAATATAGTCGCGGTTTGTGCGCCATCTCTGCTTACCATTTTGTACGCCACGATAAGCGGCTGAACATGATCGAACATTTCTTTCTGTATTTAATATCTTGCATGCAATGTATGTACACCATGTTTACACAAATAAATAAACTTACTTACTTACCTATTGTGGTATAGTAATTTTATTCTAGGTGCATCGTCTTCACATATAATTATATAATTAATGTACCTATAAAAATATTGTACAAGATTTTAAAAGAGTACCGGTGGAATTTCTTGCCCATTCTTTTCCATACGAAACTACATTTTGAAAGGGGCGACTAGAATCAATTCTATATTTTTTTGTAAATATTGACGTTCAAAAGTGCCTTTTATGTGCCTATTTGAAATAAACAATTTGACTTTGACTTTGGCTTTGAGACGCGTTCCTACTGTGACCGTGGTTACGATCAGAGGCATAGGATTATAGAGGTATAAGGACCAAGGTGTAAAGTTCACTCATCCTCCATAGAAAAGGATCCTCCGACCGATCCCGACGATTGATGTCGGGACGTTGCATATACCGGATGATATTGTTTACAGTCTTGAAAAAAAAGGATATATTAGGTGAACGGAGTAGAAGCCTATGGCATAGTCCTTTTTTTTTTTGAATAATCAATGAACTCGTAGCGCGATCCTATCTTTTGAAACCGGCCTACAGTTACTCGCCGCGCTATAAGTAGGGTGCGTATGATTTGAATTTCGTTTTTTTTTTTATCGTTCTAATATTAAAATATTACTTCAAATGTTAAGTATTTATTGATAGGTCAATTTCTTACCTCGTTAAAAGAAAAGAGGAAAAAAAAAGGACTATGCCAAAATAGGGTGACAGATATAAGTACTAACGTACTAGAGAAGACACCGTAAATTCCTACTTTGTCTCGTTCAACTGCGGCGATCGCGCCGCACCGTCGTCGTCGTTGCTGCACTTTGTCGAAGAAATCGCGAAATGCTGTGATTTACATGGCGCTTAAGACCTTTTTGCCGAGAATAAATACACTTCCGCAGCAAATCTAGCGCTGTGGTAAATTAGTTACGGTTTAGACGAATTGTTATTATTTTAGCGCTGCAGCGAAGAATAGGACAATTCAGTCATTTGACGTAGCTTCTCTAGTACGTTAGTACTTATATCTCGATGATTTAAAACATTTTTTTTTACTGTGCTTTAATTTATTTGATTGTTTCGAAAAATCTAAATAAAAAAACAGTCAAATACCCTATTATTTGCCACTTACAAAACAATGCCTCAGACACTATGGACAGCCGCCCCCGGCCGCGGCGTGCTCAATAAAAGCAACCGTCGGCGTCGTCGCTACGGCGAATTTGATTGGCAATTTGGCGTACTGTAGTACACCAGACGTGGTGCATGCCTTGCGGTGTCTGTGCGCAGCTTTAGGGAATTTGAAATACATTTTCCTAGATAGATAAGTAGAAGGATTTTCACACGAAAAAAGGCTAAGAAGCTTTACGCAAAAACTACTCGTGCCCATATAAATGACAGGATGGCTATCTATGACGTCAATTCTCGCGTACGATCCGAAGTAAGGCCTGCAGAAAGAGATAACTGTAGGCTAGAAATGTAGGATAGGCTATATTTTTTCCCTAGAAATGGATCGACAAGGTATTATAGGATTACTTGTGTAAGTACTCGTTGCTTTAGATTTTTGGAGGAAATTTTTGCTAGGAATGTTACGTGACATAAAAAAAAAACTGGCCAAGTGCGTGTCGGACCACGCACAATGAAGGGTTCCATAGTGGGGATTAATTACCCTAAGAACAAACTTAACATTGTAGTTGAAAAAAAAAATTGTACGCACAATATTGAGAGATTTACCATGTTATTTTATTAATAATAATAATTTATTTTAATAATAGACTTCTTCTAAGTTTTCCTGTAATCTATGAGTAAAGAGCTATTTTCTGTATTTTTTTCAAAACTTTAGGCTTAGGTGTTTCGGAGAAACGGGGGGTTGGGAATTATCAATGTTCATCTATTTTCGTTAATAATTTTTAAACGTATCTACATTAAAATTATAAAAAAAATATACCTGAAATTCTTACAACAAGCCCTTTTATTTGATATGTCACACGGTACAGTTTGCAAAACTTTTTTTTTGTAATTTTCTAATTTGTCCCCTAAAAGTGACCCCCTTATTCAAAATTCATTTATTTAAGTTACACGTCCGTATTTGGGTCACAGAAGTCCATATGTGTAATAAATTTCAACTTAATCGGTCTAGTAGATTCGGAGCAAATCAAAATCAATAATTCCAAACGGTAGAACACAAATGACTAGGATGTAGGTAGGTATTTTTTTTTTTTACTTTAATTGACACGGAACCAATTAGGTTAATTAAAGTCACATACACATAGAAACGAAAATATACATTTTTTAAATTCTGTTATAAACATAAAAAACATTATAACATAAAAAAAAACAAAAGTACTTAATTAAAAACAAAAAAAAAAAAAAAACAATACTTTCATGAATCCCCCTCACAGTATGTCAGGCATGCCAATAAAATCTTCGTCCATTCATCCGCAAACAGACCGTTTGTTGGGTTAGAATCCAAGAGATCATTAAGTGCGACCAGAGTGCGAGGTACTGGGGACTTAGCACGCGAAACGGTGCGACATGGAGGCACAGCAAACAGCCTGTGGTTTCTGCCGCGGCAGTAATTGTCTGGGACAAAGAAACGAGCCAGCACAGCATGCAGGTCAGGTGCGTCAATAGTGCCACGGAGCGTCTTGCAGGCTATCTTGAGCTGATCTCGTGCTCGCCTTACCTCTAATGAGTTATATCCCAGGCATCCCAATAGAAATTTAGTCGGATAGAGTTAAGGGTAATAACCGTGCTTACGCTTATATAAAAACCTCAGAAACGCTTTTTGTACCTTTTCCAATAATATTATTGCCATGGTTTTAATTTTCATAGGCATGAAATACCGATTCTTGAGATACCTGGCGCACTTTTGACCTTTCTGGACCGATTGTCTCGTCCCCTTATCAAACGATTGATAAACTTGAGGTATTCCACTCAGAGCACTGATTTCAACAGCACTTGACCGAACCGCACCTGAGCACTTTCACTAACCGCACTACAACAAAATGTTGATAAGTGCGATTTGGTGGAACAGTTTATTCACACAACTAATAAGCAGTTGCTTTGGCTTGGCCATGTTCCCGTCTGTACCCTATACTTGTAGTTCGACAGTTGTGCGACAGTGACAGAAATGATGGTAAACTAAACTACGATCAGTGGTATGCATTATAAGACCCCTCTTACAAAAAAGAAGAGGGGCTGGGTTATGCGAAGCACTGTACGTGCGAGGTAACATGTATTAATCTCGGCCTTAAAGCCTCATTACAAATATGACAAAACATATCAGTACCTACTTGCTTTTGAATTATTAGTCCCCCATTTTGCCAAGATACGGACAACATAGCTACCCTATGCCTACCCTTTAGCAATCATTAACCTTAATCGTCGTCTGTGATTGTGAGATTTAATATTTTAATTGAGCTATGAATTTAAAACGAATAAATTTAATTTAATTAATTTAGAAATTATTATAAATAATGAATCAATTTAAATAATTAATTAATTTATTAACTTTATATAATTTATTAACTTTAATTTAATTTAGAACGCAAGAAATTTATTGCCAAAATGTAGATGGGTGCCAGAAATGGTTAGTACTTATTGGGTTTTTTCCACCTGGAATTTCTCAGTAGCATCCTGGAGTCTCTTTTACATAGGACCCACCTTACAGCATTTCATACAAACTTTCAAGCCCTTGTTTTTCGTATTGACTAAACCGATTTTAATGAAACTTCATACGCGTAAGCAGGATGTTCTTTACTTAATTTTTAAACTTTTTTATCTTGTATAAAATATGCTTATGAAGTTTCATTAAAATCGGTTCAGTCATTTCGAAAAACAAGGGCTTGAAAGTTTGTATGAAAGCCGTAAGGTGTAAACGCTCTTAAACATATCTGATTAAATGTCACTCACACTTCTGCCTAACCCTTCGAGGAAAACATTATTTTTCCTTCCTCAACAATATGACGCAAAAGTTTCAAAATTTTGCTGAAATTATCGAACGTGACAATGTGATAATGTCGGCGCGTGCAAAAAATTACCTTAATCTTATAATTATTGTGATAAAATATTTCAAAATTTTTGTTTAAATGAGCAAGTTTATTTTATTGTTTTTCACTCTTACGTGAGTTGCATAAATATTATTAGTTTAAATAACTTTCCTACGTCTTACTTCGTAGTACACTTACTAACTCGTCCTACTGAGTTAAGGCTTCTACAGACCGGCGCGATTCGCGACGCAACACAAAGGCACCGCTCGTCGCGCGACACTCGGGGTCTTTGTGTCGCGTCGCGTGTCGAGCCGGTCTGTAGAAGCCTTTATGTGTTGAGAGTTATGTATGTGAGATAAGAATGCTTGGAAACATGCTGGTCCAGCTCCATAGGACAATCTAGAGTCTAGACAAAACCAAACAGGCTGCTATTTTAATTGTATTTAAAAGACATTTATTTTACATTCTTTGATACTGATTACCTTAACTCACACACTGACCTATTATTAAAGTTTTTACGAAAACGTATATTTTTACAATATTTGTGTAAATATGTTAGCACCATGTATCTATCACATAATTAATTTATCTGTCCTTGTTTCATTTTTAATTCTTTTTGCATATTGTGTAATAAAATTACTATACAATTTTATTTTACATTTATTAAATAGTTTATGTACCTTTACAAAGTATTTTAAAAGAGTAACGGTGAAGTTTTTTGCCCATTCTTCTCCATACGAAAGGGCGTCTAGAATCAATTTTATTTTTTTGTACATTTTGCCGATCAAAGTGCTTATAGGTGCCTATTTGAAATAAATAAATTGACTTTGACTTTGAACGTAGAGTTACCATTTTGAAATTTGAAAAGTCTTGACAAAAAGCTGGATATTACAAAAATGTCCGGACATATTATTATATTTTTTTTTTAGTTTTCTTCCATTTTTTTTTCTTAAGGAATCGCCTTTATTCAAAAATCCGGATAAATGGCCTAAGTCCGGACGGCGGGTCCAAAAAGTCGATTGTCCTGACAAATCCGGGCAGATAATAGGTTCACCCTAATGTGAACGGAATCCAACTGACAACCTTTTGCGACTTTTTACCATTATCCGCATTAACCGCTGTCACTGTCAGATTGCATACAAAAGAAAGAGATGCGCGATAACACAAAGTATGGCGTATAAATGCAAATAAAATCATATAAAATTATATTTTAACTAATTAATAAAAATTAATCCATCACTGGATGCAGTTAGGCATTTGCAATTTTATGGTATACTTTTAATTATAAATATAACTGTTAACGAAGGGTTAAACAGCTTTTAAAAATAATTAAGAGTTGTCTTTGAAGAATTTTTTGATGTATTAAATTATGTTTAATTATGTTTCCATCACCGTATGCACAAAAGACTTAAAAATATCATACTGTTTTTGTTTTAGAAAAATTATTTTAAGAGATACACTGCTTTAAAAAAACACATTTTAGACCATTTTCAGAAAGCTCCGCCTTTTTTTTTTTTTGGGTGGGAAATTATCAAATAACTTCTCCCGCTCTGGGCGGAGCGGGAGGGCGTGTCAGACTTTTACTGACTAAAACCCACCCATATTCCTTCATTTGCCTGTGTGCCAGGGCCACGATATCCTTTTCGGACAAACTCGCAACCCTGGCAGGCATTGGGCCTAACGGACCCCATCAGTTGCTGCTGACAACTCTTTGAGGCGCGCGTGGAATACAACGCGCCGTCGACCCGGGCCTGGTCCTTATCGGACGGTGAACTACCCATCGCTCACCGTCCGCAAGCCCGCGCCTACGGTGGCCGGAAATCGGCTTGCGACTCCCGACGCTCGGGGCGTTTCCTGCGGCGACTAGGGGCGCGAGGGCGCGAATCTTGCCTCTCCCTCACGCGTTCCGCCTCCTCCTTCGCAAGCATTACTGCTTCGCAGAAGGAGGTGACGGCCTCCCATGCACTCTCGCTCCAAACCATGGCCCGAACCAGGGCCGGACGCGAGAGATCGCCGCCGCCGATCTCCGCCTTAATATGCCAATTTATTTAAGAGGGATGCGCTAAGGTAGCCATCGAAATTAAAAATTTCTCAATTTTTTTGCAATTTGCAGCTCTGTCAGGTTGTATGTTGATTAAAATATGATTCACGGCCGTAAAAAATATGGATATACAGAATAATAATCATTAGAAACAGCAATTAAATTAAGCACGTAATTTTGTTCCATACATATAAATTATCTATCAAAGAAAGAAAGAAAATACGTTTATTTGCGGTAAACATAACGCAAAGAAAAAAAACAACACAAACACGAAAGAACAAGTTGAGGGGGCCGTCATATCAGTATTCATCCCTAATCTAGCCATCTTATGACCTCTTCAAAAACCAAATCTAAAGTAATGAAGATGACGGATGATTTGACAAAAGTTGGATCAGTCTGTTTCCCGAACGAAAATTATCACAAAATTTATGTTTCAAATTGTCAAGTGCGCGAAAACTGCTGTAATTGGTTGAATGCTAATCGACGGGACATAGCGAACAAAATCGAAATACGAAACATTTGCCCTAGTGGGCAAAAGTCGCTCAGTATGTACGTAGTGTGGTCCTGCAAGTCATGTCGCATTCGTATCCACAAAAGATAAATATTTTCTTGAAAAATATGCCGAGTTGCATTACGATATTGCAAATCTCGTTATGGTGAAACGACTGGACCTAACTTCGTTTTATTTAGATGGCGTCACTGAGAAATGGTATCACAGTCTATCTATGACATTCCTTCGCATAGCTTTTCTACAATATTAGTTTTTGTTAATACTAAACACGAAAAAGCGTCATTGTACTCATCATTTTGAACAATTCTATGGGACGTTGTTTGAGTTCGTGATTTTATTTCAGTTGTTTAAATTTCTAGAATTGAACGTTTATATTAATCAGGCCGGGCCAAACAATAGGCAAGCATTATGTAAGTCAATAAAAACAGTTCAAGCGCGTGAAAACTGCTGTGATTGGCTGTTGATAAATCATTCAACCAAAGAGAATTAAGTTACTTAGATATTAAACAACATTAGTTTTTGTTTTTACTACCTTGAAATCGCGAAATAAAAATCAGCTGTTCCATACATTTTGTCGATTTATGTGAACACAAATGTAGGGAACAGCTGATTTTTTTTTTTCGAGATTTCTCGGTTTGTCCCATAGAATTTTTTTTTCAAAATGATGAGTAGGTAAACTTGCCTAATTCGTACTTACGCCAAATTCGTACTCCACTTAAAACTCGGCTTTGGTAACAGCTATCAGCGCCTCTAGTGTCAAAAAATTGAAATAACAGTCGGCCATTTCACCACCTGACAGATAACACCTGTGAAGCTGCTCTCGACAAAAATATTGAAAAAGTAAGTTTTTTTCAACTATTGTTGTAATATTTTTACATATTTTGTAAGAGTTTTATTCAAATAAGGGCTGTATATCCTATTTTACGATTGGACACGTATTACTATGTGTAGCTTTGCGATTTCATCTGACGTGTTATCATACTCGTAACTGTTGTAAATTTTTTTGGCGGTAAATTTAAAATTTGTTTGGCTCTTGCTCCTATTTCGTACTCGAGTTAAATTCTTAAAACGTACTGGTACGATTTAGGAAAACTGTTTATGAATCTAAATTTGATTGCCGAGAATTGGCGAAAACCATCCGTCGAATTTGTTAAGAATTACTACTTGTTTTAATAACACATTGTTGATTATGATGCTGATCCTCAATACTGTATATAATGAATATATCTCAAAGTACGAATTAAGGATGTAGCAGTACGATTTGGGATTAATGGTCTTAAATCGTACTTTTTAGTTTTTTTTTTAATTGTTTATTTTTGAGAAGTTTATAAGGTTTATGTTAAATTTGAATAAAGAACCAATAAAGCATTTAGCAAACAAAAATTACTTTTAATTAAAACTAATTTATCTTTCCTAATTTTCTAAATATGATGGTTTTCCTTTAAGGGGTACGAATTAGGCAAGTTTATCTACAATGACCCCTTTTCGGGTTTAGTAAAAACAAAAACTAATGTTGTTTAATATCTAAGTAACTTAATTCTCTTTGGTTGAATGATTTATCAACAGCCAATCACAGCAGTTTTCACGCGCTTGAACTGTTTTTATTGACTTACATAATGCTTGCCTATTGTTTGGCCCGGCCTGATTAATATAAACGTTCAATTCTAGAAATTTAAACAACTGAAATAAAATCACGAACTCAAACAACGTTGGCGGGTAAACTTATTCAAAGCAAAATAAAGTTGGTGGATAAATTGGATGAGCGTTCGGTCTCTTTTGTATTAAAAAAATTGACTTAGGTATCTCGGTGGCCCAAAATGTATGTGCTTATAGCGCTACAAGGTTATGTGGCGCGTGGCTAAAATCGGAACTAGTAACGTCACTATCTTGTTTTTTTTAATACATTTCAAGTGACATTCACAAAGCGGGCTTCTGGGGGAGAAAGTAAAACATGAATATATTATTATCAGCAGTTTTGTTTTATTTTCAAAAAATTGTGTTTAGTTGAATATTAATGTGTAATAATTCAATTCATCACGTTACCAAATTTTATTTGACACTGGCTAAATGTGCAAACCGCACGAAGCCGTAACAATAAAATCCCAAAACAATTGCACAAATGTACACCAACCGTCATTCGAGCGCCAACATATCCTTGTAGCAGTAAACCTCTGAAATAAAATAATATTAGGTACCTATTGAATTTAAAAGATACACTTTAAATTGAGTTTTGATGCCACACTCAGTAAAGACTCCCGAAGCAGAAAGGCGCGACGCGCCGCGCGCCGATGCGACGCGATTCTGGTAGAACAATTTCCATTAAGTTTTCATAGAAATTGTTCTAGTAGTGTCACGTCGCGCCTGTCTGCGGGCCTTAACAATGTGACCCCCAAAATAATGTCACAATAATTGTTTTGTAAAAACTGTAACAAAATATAGGGAAGTTCCCAAATAAATTTGAATTTTTTTTTTTTTTTTTTTATGAATGGCATCTCGTAGCAGACCTAGAAAGGTCGTTGCTACTTAACCGGATATTCCTGTGGCTGCCCTAAGGTTTTTAATCTTAAAGCCTCCAGCCAGGGCGCAAATTATATATATTAAAACTAAACGACAGCGCACTAAGGGCACCCCCTGTGGGGTACGGACCTCGGCTTAGGGCGTCGTTGGGGGATCACAAAATTAGTAACAATTTGGGGACGGGCTGGATCAACATTTTGATCATGATTATTATCAGGGGATATTATATTTATTGCTACGGCGCTCTCAGCCTCTAACCGGGCGGCTGGCGCATCGACATTCAAGGGACGGGGGGGAGGACTTTTTTTACCATTTACTCGGGAAGTTCGCGTGGTAGGTACCTCGGCGGCGAGGACGGAAGGTCGGTTTGTGTATTTTGTGCACTGTACTCGTGGCCCTATTGCTTTCCTGAAGGAGAGTGACGGGGTCATCCGGATCTAAGAGAGTGTGCCTCGGTCGGCGAGTCTGACTAATGGCAGAAGGCCTGTAACTAGCGGCCTGCACAACCAAGGGGTTGCGATGACGTTCCGCGGATTCGAAAAAGCGCTTTGCAAGGCGCTTCATAAACTGTTTGATGGTAGGCATCTTAAGGTCTACGTGAAGTATAAATTTGAATGAGTTAGAGACGGTATTTAACGCGGCACCCACCAGGCGGCACGACACGTCCTGACATGGCAAAGGGTCTTTGTAAGCGGAAATTATTTTGAATCTTATGTTCATATTATTAGCACTCAAATTTCGTTGATATAGACACAAGAGGACTTGAGCAAATGAGCATACCACGGGATGTTTTGGTATGCCACACGGAAGGCTTCGGAATACCGGGCTATAAATTTTAATGCTTTGCCCTACCACGCCGCGTCTTTCCGCAGTTTCCGCATAGTGAGCGCCGGTTTGTACCTATAACGTTAATATGCCGCTTAGATTGAATTCATTAATGATAAGAAAATCCCATTCTTATCTAGTTCAAGAAACTGAAGTAAAGTATCTATTCTAAATCGGAAAGTTGTATTAATAAAGATAAAGTTTTGACAAAAAATTGTCCAACTTTAAAGGAAGATGGAAATTGTGGAACAAAGTTACAAATCAGAAGTGAAAGGAACACCTGAGAGATTAGGTAAACGCGGGTTAAGTCAACAGTTTTCCCGTGTCATGTGTAAGCGGCTTACTCGTGTTATAGATGGGCTCGCTTCGCTTGCTGATCCATTGCTTGATTAAGCTAAGCGCGCTCTGCTCATTCGTATCAAGAGTGGCCTCGCTTCGCTCCCTGTATCGTGAGAGCGCTCGCTTCGTTCGCTCTGCTCGTTAAAAGTATTCTCAGTTCTAAGCTAACCTGCCTTACCGAGGAAGGTATAATCGAGCTGTAATAATAAATGTAATGTGAGTGTGTTTGTGTAATGTGTGTAAATTGGTGTTAGCCTTTCACCGGTAACTGCCGCGGTATGCTCGCTTCGTTCAGTCAGATCGTGCGCAGATATTACAGTTCCAATCAAACCCTCACCTGTATAGAGGTGTCTTCTTACTTAGTCTACACTGTCCTCCCATACCTATTAACCCTTAATTAGGCGCATCAAGAAAATCACACAATTAGTCGCATGGGGTCACTACTGACCCCAAAGAAATAAATGAAAATGGAGTGGAAGAAATAAATAAAACGAAGTATGTATTATCAAAAATATTAAAATACTTTATTATAATGAACTCCAATAAACAAAAACATAACTTTGACTTTAAACAATTGAAAGAATAAACAACTTCTAATCTCTCTTAAAACAACAAATTTTTTGCACAGCCAAGTTAAACTTAAAAAAAAAATATTAAGATTCAATCAGTAGATTCATCTATTCTACATCCGATGCAGTAAGCCCTGAAGTGTTGCTGACAAATAAATTTACCACACTTGTGGCATATATTTGGCACTTTTTTTGTCCTTCTTTCTAGGGCATGAGGCAAATGCGCTTAGCAGTCGATTGATGCAAAACTTCCTGCATGTCATGAATCTCACGGAGCTGCTTTTTTGTCGAAGAAGGGATAGCATGCCGTTGAATGCGACGTTTCTGATGATCTTCCTCTAGTTCAGCCACTAGGTTTAAAAAAAAACCGCTTTTTATGTGTGCTTCTCTTATCTATATTTGCTCTGAGTATGACAAATGCATTGATTCCAGATATATTTAGAAGATGAAAAAATACCGCCATCGGCCATATTTTTGTTCTTCTTCTAACTTTATAATTAGCAAATAGTTGATCAGTGCAGTCGACACCACCTTTGGTACTATTTCTGATTACTCGGATGATTCAGAGACATTTTCGCTATTTCCGGACTCTTCAATTTCACGTTCCAAATCATGGGCACTATGTATAGGTGTATCGTCTGCAGTTTCATCTTCCGAGATAGAACCAGCGATATCTTGCTCATCATCGGACAAATCCGCCAAACATTGGCGTATCTGTCTTTCCTGACTGATATCACACTTGCTAGCTAAAAAAGAAAAGAAAAATAAAGACAAGAATATATAAAATTAAATATGCAATACAATAACATACAAATAAGAGTAAAATAAATAAATAGAAATACGTTAAAACACAAAAATGGAAACTTACCTTTCGCCTAAAATTGTTACGTAATTGGTCGCATGGGGTCAGCGCCTAAGAGACCAGCGACTCTTACGAACGCGTTGGCTTTCTGGCCGCCACTGATTTGCATACCCCGCGAGGAGGTAGGAAGCTAGAAAGAGCACTGTCCCATTCCAAACACTTGAACATTATTTTTTTCAATTTGAAATTGTTTTGACCCCATGCGCCTAATTAAGGGTTAAGGGGACGATAACCGACTTTTAATGATTTCCTTCTGAAGATCACGTCTAAACGAGTAGTGTTAATGATTTGAAAAAAAAATAAGTTAAATTAGAGCATTTTTTTAATAACTTAGTATGTGAATATTTTAAATTATGTTTCTATTACATAGTGAAATTAATTTGTAAAGTTATGTCTAACGCGGATAAAAAACTGAGAATGGCGCAAAATCTACCGAGCGTATTTTTCTGGAACTTACACCAATTTAAAGATAATTTAATTATTGGTCTTTAAAACGGTGCGCTCAGTAGATAGGTACATTCAGGAAAATTATTTACAGCAAATTGACACTTAAGGCGACGATAACCGACTTTTGATGTTTTTATACTGAAGATCACGTCTAAAGGAGTAGTGTTAATGGTTTGAAAAAAATATATGTTAAATTAGAGCATTTTCTCAATAACGTAATATATATATACGTACGTAGATTATATTTATATTACATAGTGAAATTAATTTGTAAAGTTATGTCTAACGCGGAGAAAAAAGTGAGAATGGCTCAAAATCCAAGCGTATTTTCGTGAAACCTTATATAATTTAATTATTATAATAATATATGATTTAATTATTGATATTTTACTATACGTTTTATTAAAATCCCTTTTGTTTTGTGTATAATAAATTCATAATGCGTCAAATTGGGGACAGCGCTCCTTGGGCGTCGTACGTTCAGCCAGTAATAGGACTCGCCCAGTCCTATTACTGGCTGAACGTACGATGCATTGCGTGAACACGCAAGCTAACCACTCAAGGTCACTGGCAAATATATGCCAGTGACCTTGAGTGGTTAGCTTGCTACTACATACTTAAGACGCAGATATCTGCGTCTTAAGTATCTGATATTACAACTTCCACCTGAACGCAGTCGCGGGCAGATGCTAGTAATCATAATATAGTAGTTTCATCGTTCCAAGCCACATTCCGTCGTAAAAATAAAATGAGTTTTCAATCACTAAGTGCCATTTTACCGAGATGTTTAACGAGCAGCAAATTTGGTCACTAGGGTAATTTTGACGAATCATAAAATGGCTACATTATCATCTGAGAACCCACTCGGTAGGAGAGTCCGCGGCATCACAGCGGACCTTATCAGAATACCAGCGCTGCGGTATTTATTTTTTAAATATCGCAGCATTATGCTGAGTTAAGAGCCTTTTTGGCATCGCAAAAGTCTTGATTGTTTTGTATATTGTTTTTTTTAAATGCAATTTGTGTATTTGCCCAAATAAAATACTTTTCTTTGTTTTTTTCTTCTTATCTTTCTTTCTTGCTTTCTTTTTACTTTCTTGCTTTCTTTCACTTCTTAACAAACATAAGGGGGTCTACTCCGAAGCGTTAATCCGAACTATCGGCCGAATGTTCGGTCGTTTTAAAACTTAAACCCCCTTATTACAAAACAAGGTTTATCTTCAGACCCAGGTTTAAAACGGAGCCATTATTGAATTTCGAACTTTATTCCGACTATGGTAAAGTTCCTAAACACAGAACTGACCACTTAGTACCGAACTAAGTTTTCAGTTTTGTATAAAGAACGGTATTTCAATCACTGTTACGTTCTTATTACAAAAACTGGCTCCATGGTTTAAGCCATGTCAAAATGTAAATCTTGTTTTGTAATAAGGCGGCCATAGTTTCCTTTTTTGGCTTTGAATCCTTACCCGACTTCAAGTCACATTTTTGACTTTGGCTTATCTCTTTGACTGTCGTTTTTTTTTTTCACCGTATTCAGCCATAGTTAGCCGTAGTCAAGCAACGGCCGAAAATTCGGCCGATACTTCAGATTTATGTTCGTAGTAGACACCCTGGCTAGTTGTAAGTTATTCATTTCTATATAGTCTAAAACTAAGAGGGGATCGTGGCTAAACCATCCCAAGAATAGTTACTTCCTCGTGTTGTTATTACAACATTTTGTACCTATTATCGACGTACGTATCTCGAAATTGCGATTATTCGCTTGAACTAGCCGAGTGCCAATTTTTCGGTTGATTTACATTCCATATCACGGAAAGCCGAAATTCGCACGTATAAAAAAATAGCTATATAATCATTATATTCCGAATGTTTTTGTTTTTTACTTGAATATTTGTTTATAGGTGTTTTATGAGATATTTTTAATAGTAGATTATGGCATTTTAAAATGATTAATTACAGTTAATTTCACTTTAGTGTTTGTGTGGGTGGTTTTCAGTTCATTTGTGGATCGTGGAGTCATCATCATTATCATTACTCTGCCGTTATCCCAATTTTTTTGTGGGTTATATGGCATTACGTACATTAAATCAATTATCTATGAAAAAGATTTGAAATAAATGCCTAGTGGAATATAGTAACCTCGTTTAATTGTATCACACAACATACAACGGCTCCCCAAAGAAAACTAAAAATCGTAATTTAATTCGGTTAAAATCTGAAAAATAGGGTCTATCAAATTAAGATGAGGCCCGTCTCCTGACGATCGAAGGGAATCAGTCAACTGAAACCAAATTAATAAATATATTAAGGATTAATATATTTAAATAACATATTTGAATAAATATAATATAAGGAATAATAATAATATATTTATAACCAGGAATAATATATTTATACTTAATGGAATAATTTATATTTTATAAGAAATAAGCTGTAAACACGTGTGACCCCGTAAATAGTTTTGAGAAAATGAGGATGATTATCTCTTAGGTTCCTGTCCCATCGCCGGTGATTTGCGAGAAGTGAGAAGAGCTAGCAACTAAAAACGTGTTGGCGAGCACCGAGCAGTGCAACTGCGACAAGGTTACTCCAAAATTACCTACATAAGACTGTCCCCCAAAAACGCCCGCTCTTCACCAATTCCTAGTGCTTTAGCTGGGAAGAACTGACGCAACAAACTCTCCAGCCGCACAGCTGTCTGTTCAGTTAGAAAAACTTGATTCTGCAATTCAATAGTATCTAAAATAATTTACATTACGCAATAAAATACATTATCGCCACGCGTGGCAGGTGGGTTGGCGATCGCAGTATAGTGTTAAAATGCATAAAGAACGCTGCTGCCCATTCTCTAATAAGTCCCTTAGTCGCCTTTTACGACACCCACGGGAAGAAAGAGGATGGTACTATTCTTTACGTACGGCTCCACACGGAACCGAACGGAATTAAAAATAGCTACTGGTATTGAGCTGCATCTGGTTACACTGGAATCCGACCCCACCATTGGGAAAAGGCTGGGCAGATTAATTGACGTCATCTCAATTTATGCCAAAAGATCAAAACCTTGTGCTCCACCGATTTTAATGTAAACTCAAGCGCAGTACCGTTACTAATGAGGGAAGCGGAACCCGCATACGTTATAATTAATCAACGTCTATCGCAACAACGATGTCGCTGAACATAGCTCGCAAGTGGGTTACATACTTTAAGCTTATCTGATTTATAACGCTGTACTGTGAAAGCTTTTACAATATGATAAATTGTTATGATGTGTATGATGATCCTCGTGGCTAAGGAATTATAGTTGCACGGGTCGACTGAATGTTATGTTACGCTTGTCGACGTTGATTCGTGGATGGGTTAGAATCCATCATACAGCCATTGGTCCCGGCTGTCATTCGTACATCTTTTTTTTTCTTTTTTTGAAACGTTGCCTCACACTAGGAATTTATCCTGTATTGTGGGTGCGTTTACAAACATTTAAACTAATAACATACACAAACAGTCAGACCCGGAACAACTACTTGTAGGTCATACAAATATTTGTTCCGTGAGGGAATCCGCGACACACAGCGCAGCAGTCAATCGCTTAACCACTGCACCAACCGTGTCGTCACAACAGCCGTGTCGTATCTTTGACAGTCATTCGGTTAGTGAGAAGCCCAAAAGCCTTAGCAGGGGATATCGTGTTACCCAGTAACTGGGTTGTGGGGATTAGTAAGCACTCGCTCCATGTAAAATACTGGTATTCAGCTTTATCCGGTCAGGCCGAAAGCCAACCCAAAAATAGGTCGGAAAAACTAGGCAGATGATGATTTTTCATATTCTTTTTGTTATATACGTCGTACTTGAGATATTTAAATATTATAATATAAATAATAAAATAAATTTATATACGTGCTACGGAAAATAAAACAGTTAACGAATGTAGAAACAGCTCTAATTATTGTATACCACAGCTACGTTTGCTCTGTACTGAGATATGGGATAATCATCTGGGGAACTCCACGGACTCCCAAAGAGCATTCATAGTCCAGAAGAAATGCCTCAGATCGATCTGTAACCTTAAATTGACCGATTCCTGCCGACCCGTGTTTACTAACAAAAAACTTCTTACACTCCCATCCTTATACCTAGATTCTAGAAATGTGTAAGTTTGTTAGAAATCACCCTTCGCTTTTTGAAAAGGATGAAAAAGCTCCTTTAAAAAGAAAGGTAGCACAAAAGCCTCTGATAGTCCCTCGAAATCGACTAAAACTTTGCGACACGAACTGCTACAGCATGGCGGCTAAGCTATACAACAAGCTACCGGAAAAAATGAGAAAACTCAATGAATTAGAATTCAGTAGAGCCTTATTTAATTGGCTGTGCGACAGATGTTTTTATTCCTTAAATGACTTTATGAATTTGGAATCCTTTTGAGATAGTGATTATTTTATTATTTTTTATTTTATATTATTGTTAATGTTAATTTTCTTTTTTGTGTTAATAATGTAAGAAGACCAAACTTTTATTTAATTTTATACTTTATTTGACATAGTGATTATTTTATTATTTTATATTATTGTTAATATTAATTTTTCTATTTTGTGTCAATAATGTAGGAAGATCAAAATTTTATTTAATTTTATTAAAAAGCTTCGACTATTGATACTTAAAAATTTGCACGACTAGAAAGTCGAATATAGTGAAACCATATATAAAATTTTACCATATTCAATGTACTATATTCTGGCAAATAAATAATTCATTCATTGATTCATTCATTTATAAGTAGAAACTTAATCGTAGAAAAGGAACTAATGCTTTTGACCCGAAATTGTAAAGTTTCCTTATTAATTAATTAAATACTTTTTTTCAGACCATGGTGTCCATTTTGTTAGTAACAGCGTTCTTATAAACTAGTGTTAGTAATACTTAAAATTACCCACAACAAAACATAAAATAAAGTAATCAACAATCACTACTGCGCCACTCCATGACAAATGGCGCAGCAATGACTGATGTAACCACAGTCCAGCCGACTAGCGATCATGCTAAGGATGCTGTTGGCGCTGCCACGCACTCTACGCACCAGGGATGCGCACCTTTTACGCATCGTAGCGTAAAAACAGTCTACGCGACATTCAGCAAACATCCCTGATGCACTACAGAATCGCCGCAGACTTTTGAGTATAATCGGCCCACAGGCTGCACGTGTAGAATGACGTACAATAAGACCTAAAAAGTGTAATTTTGACTTCTTTCTTATCGTATCCCTAGGGAGATGTTTGCTTGTTTTGTTGTCGATTTACTTGACTGGTTTTAATGTGATGGGTAAGTACTTTTCTAATGTTTTTAAGTTGACACTGTTGTTCTGATGCAGGAGGTATAGTTGTCACATTTTGGCATGGCTATAGTAGTCATTGCCCTTTCCCGTAGGAACCCTAACAATAAACTATATATGGTTTTCCGTTATTGGAACATGTTAAAGATCACGACAGATATTGATTCAGCAGTGCTATTCTGTAACCATCTCACCGTGAAAACTTTTATGAAGTGAGCGTGGAGTGAACTGTCAGTGTCATATCACCTGACGCTAGGGATGGACCAAGGATTACATTAACAATCATAATCGAGGTTTTGAACAGAAACTCAATTTTGTTTTTTTTACATTAAATTGAGTTTGACTGTTCTGTTTTGCTATTTTATTTAAAATCCCCCTAAATATTAATGTTAAGACACATAAATACTAGCTTTTTTAATAATATAAAATGATCAATAGAATTAGCATAAAAATATTATTAAAATCTCGATTATGATTGTAAAATGTAATCCTTGGTCAATCCCTAGCATCAGTGGAATGACACTGACAGCTCACTCCACGCAAGAATTCACGGTGATATTTTTACAGAATCGACATGCAGGACTTTGACAGACTTCACTAGAGTTTTTGAAAACAAAAAAATATAGGTGGGTCAATGACCGTTATTGCCATGCTAAAGCGCGATGACTTATAAAAATTAACTTTTAATTCATAGTCAATGTTTCAATTCAGACTCTATGGAGCAAACTCAGAAAATTGTTTAAAGAAGCAAAAGTAGGTTGACTGGTTAGTTTTGGGCCAGGAAGAAAAAAATTACACCCAGTTTACAAGAAAGCACTGTAAAAAAAGACCATTTTACAATAATTTGGATTGCATTTTTGAATTTCACGTCTCATCCATTTGAATTTTGCGCATATTAGCTGTGCAGCTCTGCAATTGAGAACCTGCCTTAGATAACTAGCAGTCTCTGTCGTGAGACACGATCTGTCACTGTCAGTGTCACTGTGACAGCGTCACAGTTTTGAGCTTTGTCTCAGATTATTCATCCGCTTTGTTTACGTTGCGAAAATAAGTATCATTACAATAAATATTTTAAATAATGCCTAATAAAAAGTATTTTTTTTGCCCTTCCAAGCACTGAAATTTATTGATGAGCGAGGTCCCATTTTTTGTCCTGCCCCGGGGCCACTTCAGCGAAAGTCACGGCTCTGCTAGAGACAATGATCTATTATCAAGTATTGCCCACTGATTTGGAATCGGCGCTTCCGGCAAGAGATAAGATAATTTCGAGTTGATTAGCAGACTGTTTGGATGATTTAGGTACATACTAATACGAAGTTGTCTTGTAGTACCTAATCACATCATTCATGATGTAAGTACCATTGATAATTCCAAGGTTAGGCAATATGGGTTACCTACAAAAATTATTGAGCCATCCACCCAATTAATGTGCGCCAAAACAATTTGTGATAAAATAAGGTTTTTCTATTGTCTGAATGACTTGAATAGCGCTAACAAGGATAAAACCTACTGGATTCCACATCCTATCCTGCTAAGCTAAAAGGTAGTGGAATCCGAAAATCCAAAGCACCTCCTTGCCGTGATCAACCGCAAAAAGTTGAAGACATTACCACTAGTCACGTGTGAAAAGCTCCGCGCCACTACTAAAACTTTTATAAAGGTTTCCCTGTTTCCCCTGAATAAATAAAAGTTTAAGATAAAATACTTACATTTCCAAATTAATTGAACGTAAATTTCGATGTAACATAATCCTTTTAACATTTTTACGAGACTAGAAGTGCTGTTTTCTAAGGCCGAATGCACACAGCTAGGAGCTTAGCTTGGTGGGTAGCGTAACTAGGAAATACAATTCCGGGCTTAGAGATATCGCATTCTAAGTCTGGTGGCAAGATTGGCCATTCGAGATCTCGTCCGGCAATCAGCGAAATCTCGTGAAATTATGATTAAAAATTCAAAATTTGAAAAAAATAGTTTTCTTGTATCAAATATCCTTTAACTTAATTCAAATTAAAACTTGACCTACTTAGGATAATCGTGTTATATTTTGTAAACAATAAACATTTATTGAATCTCGAAACAAAAAAATCAACGTTTATTTAAGTAATAACATCTTCACTACGCTTATTTATCGCAACAAATCAGCACACACATCATGCACACTATAAATCCATTAATTAATAATATATTGAAAAAGGCTTCTCAAGAAGCATAATGTGCTAAGACGCGTGTGCTCAGAGATGTCTCTCTCGAGTCTCCGAGTATCTGAGATTTCAAGAACAAGATTAAATAATAATACAAATCTTTATTGACACAAAAACCTTTGACATTGCTTAAGACTAGGATACGTCTTGGTTAACTGAAGGTCATACGGATAAGGTAAACCCTTCTTTTTTTTTTTTGGGTTGGAAATTATCAAATATTTTCTCCCGCTCTGGGCGGAGTGGAAGGGCGTGTCAGACTTTTACTGACTAAAACCCACAGTGTTCCTTCAAATGCCTGTGTGCCAGGGCCACGATATCTCTTTCGGAGAGACTCGTAAGCCTGATAGGGAATAATAAGGTAAACCCTGACTCCTAAACTAGGTGATCCTGTGACTTAGGAGTCAGAAATTTGTCTGTCCACGAGGGATTTGATTGTCTTCCCACGAGGACTGAATCTCGAAAAAAGGCTCGAGATCTCGCCCTAGATCAAGATTGCATTCCCTAAGCGTAGCTCTAACCGTGCAGTTTGCGTGCTAGGTGAATTGCATATGCATACGTCCGTGTTCCGTGTGGTGTCGTCGGACGTAAAGTATAGCACCATCCCATTTCTTCCCGTGGGTGTCGTAAAAGGCGACTACTAAAGGACTTACTAGAGAATGGGCAGCAGCGTTCTCACCATACTGCGATCGCCAACTCGCCTGCCAAGCGTGGTGATTATGGCACCCCCCTTGGGAGGCTTTTGTCCAACAGTGGACGTATTTCGGCTACGTCCTGCATGTTGTTGACACGCTGCTGATGTGCGATTCACCTGTAAATTATTTATGCAGCGTGGTCTTAGTGTGGCCATTGCAATAGTAAAACCATTCGTTGGTTCGCCATGAACATGTTTCCAACCACGCAGCGTATATCTAAGGTAGGACGTTCACGATTGACGTAATACCATTAGCAATTATTTGCAATGTAAATCTCATCTCGGTACGGTAAGGTAAAAATTCAAATAATTGCCGAAAGTTTTCATCATCACCATCAAAATATGATAATGAGATAAGAGTTACAATGATCTTAATAATGGTTTTACGTCCTTAAAATTTGACCGTGAATGTTGTATCGGTTATTTGCTGTGTTGTTGTGCTGTTTTTGCCCGGCCCTATCAGAATACCAGCATCCTGCTGAGATAGATGCCTTTTTGGCCTCGCTCAGGTTTTCTATTTATATTTTTTTTCTGTTTTCACTATTTTGTTTATTTTAATGTTTTATTTTAGGGTTTCGTACCCAACGGAAGCCGTCTGTCGGTCTGTCTATCAGTCACCAGGCTGTATCTCATGAACCGTGATAGTTAGACAGTTGAAATTTTCACAGATGATGTATTTCTGTTGCCGCTATAACAATAAGTACTAAAAAAGAGAATAAAATAAATATTTAAGGGAGCTTCCATACAACAAACGTGATTTTTTTGCTCGTTTTTGCTCGATATTGATAACGGCAACAGGTAGACGCTTGAAATATTCACAGAATCTTTAGTTATTAATTCACTTTAAAAATAAATAATGAAATTAAAATAAAACAAATATTTAAGGGGGCTCCCATACAACAAACGTGATTTTTTTGCCTTTTTATAGATAATGGTACGGAACCCTTCGCGCGCGAGTCCGAAACACACTTGGCCGGTTTTTATTTATTATTATATTTCTTGTGCAAGTCCCAAGTATTTTTATTTTTTTCTTTCTTCTTCTTTCTTCGTACTTAAGCAAGTTAATACCAAGGAAAGCACCCACCTGTGTGTATGTGGCCTAAGCGACCTCACCGCCTCACTATTTATTGTGCTACAATACTAATTTTATTAAAACATTAAGGCAACGAGCCCTGAAAGATACGATGTTTTTTTAAATACCGGTTTTGTTATTTAGGAAAATACTTTTAAAAGAGAACACTGAAAGTATTTTGTACTAAAGGTAAAAAAAGAATTAAAAAGTTTCTTCGGGTATATGAAATTCTTGCCAAAATGAGCCTTCCACGTCTTCAAACTATCTGAAATTGCTAAAGACGATAGCCTGAATTCTGTCTCCTCAGCTTTGCATCAAATACTGAACTATCTTTTTTTCAGCAACATTTTCAATTTATTTTCTGAAGGCGGGCCAAGACTTCATTTTGATACGTCTCTTCGAAGTAATCCCCATGTGATTCGTTTCTTTTGCCACAAATAATTTATTTTTGTGCTTCAATAAAGAAAATAATGTGGTGTAAAATTTATGAGGATAACTTTAGTATTGTTTCTCATTATTAGAGAGATTTTTGTTCTGCTCGGTGTTTTTATTTGTAACTGAGATACGACCCATATTCAATTGTTGGATTTCTGCAAGAATCAATGGATTCTCGGCAATAAAATGGGTTAGTATTTAATTGTAAAAGGTAGGTAATCATTCATTCTTACCCGGTTTAAGTTTAAAATCACAACCAAGGCATTTGCCTTGAATTTTATCGATAAAATTCGTCGAAACTGGAATGTAACTAAGAATTCTTCGTAGCAGATGGTCTAGCAGAAAGATTTAAATCGTTAGATTCACCCTACAGCGACAAAAGATGGTCACTTAAGACCACCCATTGTGTCACCCTATGTAAAATTTAAACATTTATATCTGTAACTTTTATGGTGTACATAATAAAGAGTATTCTATTCTATTCTATTCTATTCACTTCGTTTCAACATCTGTGACAGACACTATGTCCCAGTCGCCATAGAAACGTCATAAATCGCCTTATAAGGGGGATGGGTGAGGTAAATTTTCTCAGAATTGACACTTTTCGAGCGACAGTAAGTTAAGATAAGATAGGATCATTTATTTGTGCAAATTGCAACTTAAGAAGATTCGCGGGCTACCTTTAAGGGTGCTATCACAAAAAAAAAGTTTTTCGTCAATTTCTTAGCTAATTGTGAGAAGATTGAAATTTATTGAAACATTAAGTCTGTGTAACTATAAAAGTACAGTTTTCTTAGTAATAAACCATTCGTGTCAGTCTCAGCACCTGTTAATAGTTTCATCTCTTTTGCGCACTCAAAAATATAGCTTATTTCGCCGTTGATTTACTTAATAAAGATATTGTAGGAATAATCATAAAATAAAATTTTGTTTTTATCACACGGATAGCTGAAACCCAGTGTATAATTTTTAAATTTATTTATAAGGTTTGTTAAATAAAAGGAAAAAAACATTAACGACAGTGTTTTAAAAAAAAAAAATAGTTTTTTCAACATTATTTCTGAGACTATTTGTAACATTTTGATAGATCTTTTTACTACCTTTTTGAGATGAACATGTCTGCTTACTTATAATATTTAACAAAACTAAATTTATGTTATTAATGTTGAAAAATGTTCCTAAATTCAACACGATATCGTCAATTTTGTGTGAAGAGGCAACGGAAATAATTTTTTACAATATTATGAACCAACATTTTCGAATAAAAAATTGGTACTATGTGGAGATAAAAGAGTAATCTATCTGTGGCAATTATTAGTTAAATTTTTTTTAGTTTAATTTTGCCGCAAAATGTACCAACAAACTGCAATTTTTTGTCAAATTTGCGAATGCGTTCTTAACAGCGTACAAATATAAATAGGTAGGTTATTAAATTAGCATCAAATAATTATAAATTTATTTAATAAACGAAAAATTAACAATCCAATTTGAAATAAAAATAAAAAATAAATAAACAGCGTCATCAACTTATCGTAGATAGTAAAATTTGTCAATTAAATTAGTATGTAAGGTTTTAGTAGGTACCTAAGGTTAAGGCCAATCTAACGATTTAAATCTTTGTTCTAGCGTAGTTCTAGAGTCTTGTCTATCACAATTTTTAAAGGTTACAAATTAATTCAACTTCCCGTGCAACTCGGTATATCTTTCTGTGAAACCTTTGTTCACAGCAGCTATTGCTCCGTGTAAATGATCGTCGTACTTATTAACATAATAAGTTATATCAGATAACTAATTGGGTGTAAGCGGCCTGATTAATTACTCCCTAGCGATGTAATGAGACTGTGCAAGGGTAAAGAACAACACAAAAGGCCGTTTGCATAATTTTGATTTAGCAGAGACATTTAAAAATGGCGCTAACGGATCGTCAATTTGTCACGCAAAATAAAAAGGTCGGTCGACAAAGGCGTTGACGAGTGCTTCCTGTAAAAAAACGTCGTTTGTTATGATTCTCAGGTCATGGTCAAGGTCCGAGGAACGACTTCGTTAGCAATAGGTAGTCAAAATCACCTTTGGCTTTGCCGACGTCCGGTAAAAACAGATATTTTCCCTGCGTGGGACACAACGTTCTTAAGTAAGTATACCAACGTTAGAGATTGTACAAATCCGGACGGACGGTTGGCGCGGTTAGTTAAGCGATTGACTGCTGCGCTGCGTGTCGCGGGTTCGATTCCCGCACGGAACAAATATTTGTATGACCTACAAGTAGTTGTTCCGGGTCTGGCTGTTTGAGTATGTGAATTTAAATGTTTGTAAGCACACCCACAATACAGGAGAAATTCCTAGTGTGGGGCAACGTTAAAAAAATATGTATATATATATAGGTATCACCACGTTTCCAGTAGGTATAAGCTGACCTCACGATGACTTTCCGTACCCACATTGAAAGATCAGTTTATACTGAAAATGTATTATAATTATTAATACTTAAATAATGTATGTAGCTGCACATAGGTATGCATTATGCCGAACGTCAGGTGTAACAAAACCAGTATAATAATAATAAACCATTCATTTTCAGGTTACAAAGATTTTTTTTTTTGTTCACGGGGTGGAAAATCCTCATGGATGTCCTCCGCCCTGGGGCGGGTTGAGGGGTCTGTCAGACTCTTACTGACTAAAAACCACCCCAGTGTTCCCTTCCCACACTTGCACCGGGATCTTGGGATCTGTTATAACTTCCGCAATCCCCGGCTAGTGCTGGCCCGCCTCTGCAGGCCACCTCAAGTCTGGGGGGTGGGTGAGGTGTTTGACCCCCCGCGACGTCTGAAAGGGGCGCGCGATGAACAGTACGCGCCGCCACCTCGGGTCCAATGTGATAGGGGGCGGCGGACGTCCCCAAGTCCACCGTTCCTGGACCCATTTAGGGGGTTGGAAGAGGGCATTGTTTGCCCTCCGTCGATGCCCAGTGCGCCTGCTGCGGGCCGGGTGAGTGGACGAGATCTCCCGATCCCTTTCCGCAGCCTCCTTCTGCGACACGATTGTTTCGCAGATAGATGAATACCTTAACCTAAGTATACCCACATATATTAACAATTGCGTTAGTAAATAAAACTTAAAGCTATATTACGCACAAAGACTTTAGTGCATCTAAGTGATACTTACATTTACTAAAGTCTTTGTGCGTTCTGGAGGCACTTGACCGCGAAAGCGGCGGAATACCACATCCGATAAGCATAAGCTGGCTGCTTATTATATTGAAACTCCACTACGCTAGGCCAGCTCAAGGTCCTTGACCTTGGTCAAGTTCAAAGTGTTACCACCGAGGTGCAATCGACTATACTTATGTAATATTAGTTGCACCCCACGGTTTCACCCACGTTAGTCTTGATCCAGTAGGAATATCAGGATAAAAAGTAGCCTATAAAATATGTTAGGGGAGGTTGCATCAGGCGGCGGCCGAACTGGCGACACGCGGGGTTGCGACAATCGTTGAAAGGATCCGGCAATTGGGACTCGAGGTGGCTTTGCACAAGTCCGAGGCCATGTGTTTTAATGGTCCTCGGAACGCGCCACTGTCGGCTTCCCAGATATCGGCGGGAGGGGTTCACATCGGTGTCGAGTCAACGATGAAGTACCTGGGACTCGTCCTCGACAGCCGGTGGAACTTCGTGGAGCACTTCCGACGTTTGGCTCCCAGACTGGAGAGGGCCGGGGCTGCTTTGAAGCGGCTTCTGCCCAATCTAGGGGATCGAAACGCCTCCTGCCGGAAGCTCTACGCGGGGATCGTGCGGTCCATGTCCCTTTACGGGGCACCGGTGTGGGCGCGTTCCTTAAGGCTGCGACCAGCCCGCCAATTGAACGCGTCCCAAAGGGTCATGGCCATCAGGCTGGTACGGGGTTACCGCATGGTCTCCCGTGTGGTAGCGAGCCTCCTTGCTGGACTACCGCCATGGAATCTGGAGGCAAAAGTACTCGCGCACATCTGGGAGTTGGGCGAGGAGGCGAAACGCCGGAGTGAAACTCCGCTGCCGCGAGAAATCACGGCTCAGCGGACAGAGCTCCGGCGGGATCTCATGGCGGCATGGAGAGTTTGATTGTCGCAACCCAGTGCTGGGCACGCTACAATTGTGGCGATAAGTCGCCTCTTTGAGGAGTGGCTATCGAGGCGCCATGGCGTCCTCACCTTCCTCACCGGACACGGTTGTTTCGGGAGGTTCTTGTTCAGGATAAAGCGGGAGGAAACGCCCGGGTGTCACCACTGTGGGGATCGCACGGAGGACACGGTGGAGCATACGGTGGAGGTCTGCCCGGCTTGGGCGGAGCACCGCCGTGTCCTCACGGAGGCGATCGGCGGCGGCGATCTCTCGCGTCCGGCCCTGGTTCAGGCCATGGTTCGGAGCGAAAGTGCATGGGAGGCCGTCACCTCCTTCTTCGAAGCAGTAATGCTTGCGAAGGAGAAGGCGGAACGCGTGAGGGAGAGGCAAGGTTCGCGCCCTCGCGCCCATAGTCGCCGCAGGAGACGCCCGGGCGTCGGGAATCGCAAGTCGATTTCCGGCCACCGTAGGCGCGGGCCTGCGGACCGTGAGCGATGGGTAGCTCGCCGTCCGATAAGGACCAGACCCGGGTCGACGGCGCGTTGTATTCCACGCACGCCTCAAAGAGTTATCAGCACCAACTGACGGGGTCCGTTAGGGCCAATGCCTGCCAGGGTTGCGAGTTTGTCCGAAAGGGATGTCACGGCCCTGGCACGCAGGCAAATGCGGGAGAAATTATTTGATATACAAAACAAAAAAAAATTGGGATACGCACAAGAAATACAAAACGTAAAAAAGTGGAGCACTTAAAACTAACAAAATTGACATATTTGTTCGAATGACAAAATAAAAAAAAAATCAAGACCGTGCGACGCCAAAAAGGCTCATATTTCAGCTTATTATTATATCAATAAATAAACAAAACTTTATTTGCAATGTCGCCTCCATGCACTTTAATTTAACCTCCTTAATATTTTCTTAAGTCGGATGGCTTATTCTCGCTGTCAGTTTGCCGTCAATACTTCATTCACATTAGTACTACTTAGTCTGTGTTCACTTTATAGTGCTCCGCCTTCATTGCGCACATAATATTATTATGTTGTTTTTTCGTTATAAAACTATAAAGTTATAAATTATTATTATGCTGAAAAGGATGCATTCGCATAGTGACTCCATCGACCACATCTGGAAGGATCTTTAAGTAGGTACATAAACATCTCTGACACCGCCTTATTAAAAAACAAGATTTATATTTTGACAGGGCTTAAACCATGCAGCCAGTTTTCGTAATATGAACGTAACACTGATTGAAATACCGTTCTTTATACAAAACTGAAAACTTAGTTCGGTACTAAGTTGACAGTTTTGTGTTTAGGAACTTTACCGTAGTCGGAATAAAGTTCGAAATTCAATAATGGCTCCATGTTTTAAACCTGGGTCTGAAGATAAACCTTGTTTTGTAATAAGGGGGTCCCAGTTTAGACCTTCTTACAAGTAGGGTCAGTCTACACTGTCATAAATATATTTTAAGACATCAGAATACAGTGTTTATGCCGTAAACGCTTTTACAGTGAATTGGTCTGACAAATCACACTAATATTAAAAATGCGAAAGTTTGTGAGTGTGTTTGTTACTTCTTCACGCTCAAACGGCTGGGCCAATTTTGGTAAAATCTTGTGTGGAGGTAGCTGACATCCTGGATTAAAATATAGGCTACTTTTTATCCCGATATTCTTACGGGTTCGAGACTTACGCGGGTGAAGCCGCGGGGTGCAGCTAGTTCATTAATAAATCCCATAAATTTAATAAAAAAATCTCTAACTAAGCTGAGGTAGTAGGCTAGTATCATCATGGTGAAACCAACCATAGTACCTCTTAAAAAAGCAGAACACTTGTTCTTCATCCAAGTAAATAATTTCTCTCTCACTGCAGCAGTCGCTCAATACATTGGCACCGGGCATTTTATTTTATATTTATTTTTATTCGGGCATCTTAATTTTCGAAGAGCTTAATGGCCACCCTTCACCATAGATTTCATGTTGACATCGCTCTTTGAAAGCTCTTTTATGACATCGCTCTCTGAAAGCTCTTTTAAACAGTAGGATTAAAAGAAAGAGCTATTGCCCGTGACTTCGTCTGCGTGTTTTTTGTGTTTAATCATTTTTAGGGTTCCATAGTTAACAAGAAACCGTTATAGTCATACCATGTCCGTCTGTCTGCCTAGTCCCAGGTTATCTCTGTGACTCTTAGTATTAGAACGCTGTAATTTGGCATGGGTCTACATATTAATCGCGCTAATAAAAAAGTAAAATAAAATGGAGAACAAAAAATATGGTAGGTATAGGTACCTACCATATTTAAAAAAAAAAATTATCATCCCCACTTTACGTAAAAGGTGTAAAGTGGGGATGATATATTTTTTTCTCGTCTACCCCAAAATATTGCGGGTCTGTGAAAACCATTTTTCGACTCAGGGATCCGTTTGCGTAATATAGAGTCAATAGTCCCCCCCCCCCCCTCCGCCAAATAAATGGTTGTTTTTGGACAAAAATTCACGGCAGTAGTACTCACCTACTTATTTGTAACGAAGTTAAAAGGAAATCTATCACAGCTAAGTAGGCTTTACAAGTTAACGAGTCGTAGTCGACCAACTTACATTTACAGTTGGAATGTATGGGAAAACTTGTATTTCAAATACAATGATAAGTTTGTGTTTGGGACAAATTTACCCCAACTGCGGAACCCTTCATTGTGCGTGATCCGACACGAACTTGGTCAGTTTTTTAGGGTTCCGTAACTCAAAAGGAAAAAAAACGGAATTCTTATAGGGTCACTCGTGTGTCTGTCTATCTTTGTGGCTGGGTGGCTGTTGTATCCCGCTAGGAGCTCCATCTTATAGCGGTGGTGAGGGAACTGCTGGACGATCTTATCGGGCCCCTCATGCCTGAGTCCAGCCTGCCGGAACTCTGCGAACTTTTACCAACAAATAAAATTTGCCAAAAGCGAAGATACGTGGTTGCATCCGCCTCACATTGACATGTTGGTCTTGACGTGCCTGATGCGCTTCCAAAACCTGTGAAACACGTTGTCGCCTTAGACCATCAAAGCCTGGTGGTTTGCATGGGAATGTTTCAGGGCTACATCCCTTACAAGCGCCCGCAGAACAGATATGGTGGCTTCGAATCTCAAGTTAAAATTTGCTTGTTTAGTGATGTTGAGAGTCAGCTGGATTTTCCACAGTGTCAGACCAACTGCTGCCCTTGTTATTTACCACAACTCGTAACATATTTAGAACGGTATGGCAGTTTCTTTCAGCTTGGCCGTTTTCTTGGTGCAACAAATGTGTGGCACAACAAAACTGTTTTTAGGGTTCCGTAGTAAACAAGGAACCCTTATAGTTTCGCCATGTCCGTCTGTCTGTCTGTCTGTCTGTCAGTCTGTCCGTCCGTCCGTCTGTCTGTCCCCAGCTTAGCTCAGAGACGCTTAGTCATAGAAAGCTGTAATTTGGCATGGGTATACATACTAATCATGCCGAAAAAATGGTAAAATAAAATTATGAAAAAGTTTTTTTTTTTAGGGTACCTCCCTTACACGTGAAATGGGGATGATGTTTTTTTTTCTCGTCTATTCCATGGTGTGGGGTATCGTTGGATAGACCGTTTAAAAATATTGTGGGTTTGACAAAACTATTTTTCAATTAAGAGATCCGTTTGCGTAATATTAAGCTTTAAAGTGCTATTTTTTGTTAGAGTCAAGGGTCCCCCCCCCCTGCCAGCTAAATGGTTGATTTTGGATATGTGAAAAAATTCATGGCAGTAGTATATATAACGAAATTAAAAGGAAAACTATCACAGCTAAGTAGGCTTCACAAGTTAACGAGTAATAGTCGATCAACTTAAATTTGCAGTGGGAGAATTGACCGTAACGTATATCGATGTATGGGAGAGCATGTTTTTCAACTACAATGTTAAGTTTGTTTTTGGGATAAATTCATCCCAACTACGGAACCCTTCATTGTGCGTGGTCCGACATGCACTTGGCCGGTTTTTTATTCTAAAGAAACCTAATCACAATTATAGCCACAACTAATACGTCCATCACGTCCGAACGCGACCGCAAAAGTGACCGCCGTCGGTCGTTGCCACCCACGACCAGCACGTCACTCGCCCCACCGCTCACATGATACTACGTCACGATGATGCGATGTTAAGCCCCGCCCCGTGTTCGATTCCTCTAACAATATACTATCAAATCGAAACTAAGGTAATGGTTGTCGTACAGGCCTGAAATCTAGCAAACAAAAGAAACGTGACCTCAAAACATTTTCCAGTATTTGAACTCATTAGAACGGAAACCACGCTAATTACGAACAAATCTAGCAGCTCGACAAACACGTCTCAACCTCCAAGTTTGAGTCCCAAAAGAAACGAACAACGCAGGCATTACCCTAATACAACAAGGGGTTGCCCTAAAAAGTTACCCAAATATGCCACACCTTCCATTAAGTGCTGACAAACATTAATAAGGGCGCGCATTAAAATTATTTTCAGTTCACTTTTTGTTTCATATGTTTAAATAATCTTTGAAGTGACAACGCTGTAACCGATTCGTGTTAAGGATTGAGGGTTGATTTTTAGGTAAACGTCGGCAAAGATGGCAAAAATCTACAGAAAAACTATTTTGAAACAATACAATTGTTACATTTTCTTAACTCTGGTGTGCACACTGACTTATTCACCTGTTCCCCGCCAGCGATTAACGAGAAGCGAGTAGAGCTAGTCTTATGAAGTCTTGGGATGATCTGTGGCAAAAATTAAGGGCAAATATTATGGCAGTATCCAACCCAACATCCCTACTAAACCCTGGTTTGTCAAAAATAAGAAATTGAATAAATTTATCACATCTATTATTATACGTCTCAGGCTGGGACATGATTCACACATGAGACACATTCGGGATCATTCCCTTTGCGAGTGTGGTGTGGAAGAGGGTACTCTTGAGCACATATTTTTCTCTTGTCGTAATCTTTTGGTACCACTTTATGATAGGTATGCTCCCCCTTAATTTTCCCAGACGTATTAATATATCATTTCTCTAGACACTCGTTGATTCCCCATTAGTTAAAACACTCCAAAAATTTGTTTTATTGAACAACATCAAGCTTTAACATATCAAATCATATTGGTGGTTCATAGTGTTCGTCTCTTAATAAAGTTAATTTGTGTTGTCTGCTTACTAACAATATGTACTAACAAACATTTTGTGTTGTTCTTACAGGCTACCCAATCGGATCCAGAGTTAAGTAAATTAGATTAAAGGCAATACAACCGGCCAACTTCAGTGAATACCTTCAACCTTGACATTGGCAGAATCATCGGTAAAACGATGGAGCCATTAATTTAAAATTGGGATTGGAGTAGAGCGAGCAATTAAAAAGGAGTTGGCTAGCAACGAGCAGCCAGAACGCGGTGGCGACGAGCGATTACTTGATGGAGTTGCTGGTATGTACTAGTAGTATAACAAGCGTGAATCTATCAAGGAGTGTTCTGCCAGCCAAGCAAGCGTCTCTGAGCGAGTACTCTCTTTGACAGCTTGTTGAGGACAGCCTTCCTCAACATCGCCGCGTGCTGGCGGCTGTGAACGAGGGGTGCGGGGGGGCAGCGGCGATCAAGACGGCCGCACGGCTGGACGCGGGCCCCGCGCACAGAACACTATTACTCCTAGGTCCTAGCGGCCCCCGCACCATACCAGTCAGCTGTTGCGCGCCTTCTAGCACGGCTGCTTTTACGCATTTTTAACGTCCACATAGTCTTGGTTGCTTGTCAACCAACCCTGTTTGTAATTTCCATTTTCCTTTTATTTTGCATTATTCATGTTATACAGTCTACTCCTTTCATTTTGCTCCATTACGACCTATCGTCGCGATCACAGCTTTTGTTGCTTTGAAAAACGAGTATTTGCGCGGGGCGGGGATGTGAATAGACAGCGTCAAAAGTCAAAGTCAACGTCAAATTATTTATTTCAAACCCACTATAATTAAGCCTCTATTTAAAAAAGGTGATAAGACTGACATTAATAACTATCGACCTATTGCGCTTATACCGGTAATATCAAAACTATTTGAGAAAATTATTTATAACTGTATCTATTCCTTCTTCACCAAACACAACATCTTAGTAAAGGAACAGAAACGATTTAGAAAAAACAAATCCATAAACTTGGCTATCTATGACTTCCTTAACATTATAATGACTGATATCGATTAAAGAATTCCCTCTAGCGCTATATTTATGGACATGACGAAAGCCTTTGACCTAGTCGATCATAATATTTTGTTAGAAAAATTAAGTGCTCACGGAATAAGGGGAAACGCACTTTCTCTTATAAAATCATACCTTGACAATAGACTGTGTTCTATTGTCAAGGTATGATTGTACGGAAGTTAGACGAATTTGCAAAAAAGATAAAAAAGAATATAAATACATTTCAGGAAAACGTAAAATCACATTTGGCGTGCCACAAGGCAGCGTATTGGGCCCACCATTGTTTTTAGTCTATATAAATTACTTTCCAAAAGATGTCACTTTTCCTATGGTTCTTTTTGCCGATGACAGCACTGTAATTATTAGGCATGATCATTTAAATATAAACTATGAAAGTGACATTAAAAAGGCATTACAACAATCAATTGCTTGGCTTGAACAAAATAATTTAATTCTTAATTGAAATAAACTAAAATCATGCAGTTTCGACAAAGAATTACCACTCCTGACATCAATCTATCTTTAAATAATAATATAATTGAAGAAATAGGACATATAAAATTTTTAGGATTGACAATAGACTCAAAACTGACGTGGAAAGAACATGCATCGATCCTTATTACAAAATTGACCAGTTTTGCCTTTGCTCTTTATAAACTCAGCAAAATAGTAAATCTGGCGACTGTCGTAACCGCGTATTATGGCTACGTAGATTCCATATTACGTTACGGAGTCATTTTCTGGGCAAATTCCTGTGAAAAACTCGAAATTTTTAAAGCGCAAAAGATGTGCATTAGGTCCTTAATTATGCAATCTTAAATCAACAGAAAGTTGCAAACCGCATTTTATCTCCTTAAAAATTCTAACGTTACCTTGTCTTTACATATACGAGACCGCTTTGTTCGTAAAGAAAAATAGCGATTTATTTAAAAAAGCTTCAGAATAAAGCTATCGATCCATAAGACCAACATATCGATACGAGTTATGCCTAAGACGTTCTAAAACCGCCCTTATGCACAAGAGCATACTTTGCATGGCTCCAAAAGTTTTTAATAAGCTACCAAATGACATAAAAGATTTAAACTTAACACAATTTAAACGTAAACGAAATAAATTTTTAATAGACAAATGCTACTATACCATTGACGAATTCCTAGTTGACAAAATTTCATGTGACTGACCATTCTATGTATTTATTAATGTAATACTCTTTGACATTATGTCTGTTAATTTATTGCAATGTATTATATCATGTATTTTAATTTCTATAGATATTAATTACTTCATAATGTTTAATTTATAATATTGTAATTTAACAATACATGCCTGATAGGGTAGATTTTTGAGGTACCATAAAATATTTTAAGACCATGTTATATCACCAATAATCGCATTAATAAAAACGTTGACTTTGACAAATAGGCACATAAATGGCAGCGATACTAGACTATTAATTTATTTATCTCCTTTACTTACTCGGGACCTACAACCTTTTTTACGTTTCATGAGCGAGAAAATCATTGCCAGCTAGCTAGTCGCTTTTTCGTCGGCGGTGGGACAGGCGCCTATGAAAACATAATATCATAAGTGCTTGTGATGACATTAATAAAAGAGATAACATTTTCAATGTCATACGAGTATTTCATTTCAAAATTGGAAGGACGTTAATTGCATGAGTCATTTTTTGACGCTTAACTTATACAGGGTGGCTGAAACGAAAGTCAAAAATACGTAAAGTTTGCCACGGAATATTGGATATGTCACATTTTTGGAGAATTGATTTTATTTTAGAGAAATTGCTTTACAATTTTTAAAACCCTCGTTTTCATACAAACAATCTAACAAACATAAACAAGATTTTACTTATTTTAAAACGCTAATGAGAGCTAACACTAGTTGCTGATGATTACTATTTCTAACAACAACCTACAAAAAATACGATGAGTGGTTTAGGAGTTATGAGGGAACGGATGAACATATTATGATTGAATATAAAATTAATGTTATTATGATTTTAACAGGCTATGTATGTCCATATCCCTTGTTTAGCTTGGCCGTAGTCGGGTAAAAAAAAAATGTGTTCTGGTTTGGTTGAAAAACACTTTCATATTTCACTCCTGCAAAGCGAATTTCAAGAAAATCTATAAAAGCGGAGGAATGAGAAAATCTATACAAGCTTTGCTTTCTAAAATAATAAGCTAAGTAGGTACCTTTATTTGTTTTTATTTGTGTTCATTTTTCTTTTCCTCCTGTATAGTTTTGGTGTCATTACAACACAATTTCCTTTCTTACAGCCCGTGACGTCACAATGTATGACAAGACAAAACGTATAAACTTTAACGTGGGTTTTAAAACAAAGGTATATTTGCGGTCAAGAAATTGATTTGGCTAAAAAATGGTCAAATAAACTATTTTTTGAGCCGCAAAATAAGTCTGTTAGTTGAGTTTTCTAAAGAAAAAGGTATTTGTGTAAAAAAAAATTTTTTAAAACGAAAATTAAAATAATAAAAAGAACTTAGAAGCGCAGCGGACGTTTAATACCTAAATCTTGTACAACATTGCGATTCATTTTTTGTAGTCTTAGAGAAACAATAATTTACCTTACGAAAAGTAGTAGAAATTAATTCATAAATTATTATTGTGTTATTTTTATATCTTCTTGAAAGAAGACGTTAAAATAACTATAATTAAATGCAAGTTATTATTAGGTAGCCTGCTACCTATGTATTCGTTGTAATACACGAAAACTTTCAGAATATTACGAATAATTGCAAAAAAAAAATTGAGCCGTCACGGGACGACTGGCAGATGTGAAACATCGTACTACACACATCTTTACACACTACTACATAATTATAGACTGTATAGTGGGCGATCGCCACGCGGCATGCGTCGCCCCGCCAGCAATCGGTTTTACATGCGCCTATAAATGTTTCACATCAAAAACAACGCCCTCTGAGAACTTTTAGACATGAGACGTTTGTCCTTAATCTAAAGGTGAAATAAATACCTTCCATTTGCTTAAAACCGGAGCCGTTTCCACATTCATGGTTTTCTTTCTTCGGAATTGTAAATAATAAAAAAAATCAAACAACAGTTTTCAAAAGGTCATTCCACGAAATTTAGCCGCGCAAACGCCGGGAGGAGACGCCCTAGGTCTAGGAGGACATTATAGTGACCGAATTGGTGATGTTCATCAGATAGGTCAGTTGCATAGTATACTCGCAACCGGCGTGCGTGTATGACCAGTACCCCAAGTTGCAAGAGAGTAAACGTAACTATTTCGTTTGTGTTAAAAGGCCGATAGATGCTAAAATTATAAGGGCGAGAATAAACAAGAATAAAATTCTTAACGCAAACGCGCTAGTTACAGTTACGTTTACTCATTTGCAAACTTACACTCGGGGTACTGATGTATGAACGTAAACGAAGTAAAAGGAGTATGCAAGGAGCGTAGCAGGTGGCGTTCTATAGTCTCCGCCCCATGGGAAAAAGGTGTAAGTAGTTTTTTAGAAAAAAAAACCGACTGCCTAAAAAAACCACGACAAAGTTAAAATAACTTCAATTTGGGAAAACTTCTATAAGTGCATTGAGCGAGTTTTGGTAGAGAAACATACAAGGTGTTACAGGACGATTGACATTTCTTTAAACCACGTAAAGAGTATCTTGTTTTTTACCCGTATACAAAAAATAAATCAAATCCAATGAATACTTTAGCCACAGGAAATTATTTTCCATTTTGTTATTTTTCAACATGATGTAGATCTGAGTCCGTAATAATAGGTAAACATTGTAAGGCGCGCCTAACGCGCCGCGCAAGGTCAGTAACTTATCGTAGATATAGAGTGTTTACTTTTTAAGCAGTTGATTCTGCTATTTATTTTGTTTGAAAATTGCAATATTTTAATTTTCCCTTAACTACTAATCTTCGTGTTTTAAAATGTTTCGATGGACTAGTACCTACTGTGCTCGTTTTAATTTAATGTCATACATCCAGAGCCAGATTGTATATGAGCTCGCGTCACCGACATGCTAATGTTAGCAGTATAATAATATCTGAAGCTATGAATATGACATGTTGTGCTTGATCAGTAGTAAAAGCGCATACATTTTAATTAATAGCTTTAATTTACAAAACATGAAATTAATATTTTTGATACATTTGACTTCAATTTGAAAAACTAAAAAGGCAGTCTCAAAGCTGCCAATTTTTTTCTTGTGGTTTTTGAAGGTCCAACTAAAATTGGACAATACGTATCGTCATTGTATCGTCTGCTTAAACCTTATAGGCTTCTACATACAAGCGCGACTAGTCGCGCGACGCGACACGGCACAAAAGCCCCGCGTGTCGCGGGACGAGCGGTGCCTTTGTGTCGTGTCGCGTCGCGCGACAAGTCGCCCCGGTATGTAGAAGCCTTAATACTTTTTAAAGCACATAATCATGAATGTCTACCATACTGTTCCTTTGGGTACAATATTAGGGAAGTACAATACAATACGAGAATTATATAACAGTCCATATTTGTAATTACCCAACGGAGGGTAATATTCAATGTAGGAAATTTATCCCCTTATTTATAAATGATACTCTAAGTTAAGTACGGATTAGCGACTGCTTAACCATATTTTTTTTTAACGTTAAGCGGCTCTTAACTAAGCAACGTTTATAAATAAGGGGTTTAATGTTTTTGGTACGGTCAGCAACCAAAGTCGATAGAGTTAAAATAATATTCTTTAATTTTACTTCTGTTCCGATTTTAATTAAATATTTAGGTCAATCATTAACGCAAGCTGATTTCCGGCCACCGTAGGCGCGGGCCTGCGGACGGTGAGCGATGGGTAGCTCGCCGTCCGATAAGGACCAGGCCCGGGTCGACGGCGCGTTGTGTTTCACGCGCGCCTCAAAGAGATGTCAGCACCAACTGACGGGGTCCGTTAGGGCCAATGCCTGCCAGGGTTGCGAGTTTGTCCGAAAGGGATATCGTGGCCCTGGCACACAGGCAACGGAAGGAACACGGGTGGGTTTTAGTCAGTAAAAGTCTGACACGCCCTCCCGCTCAGCCCAGAGCGGGAGAAGTTATTTGATAATTTCCCACCCCAAAAAAAAAAAAAAAAGGTCAATCATTAAGATTTAAAACACGAAGTGAAGAGTTAATCGACTTTTTTGCCGACTGTACCTTTGGATTGAGTGCAAAAGAGTTTAAATTCAAAGTGCAAATAGGCATATTTATACAAAGCACATACGGGCTGTAAATATACCGTTTCGAGGGTTATTTTTACCTCTTTTTAAAACATTCGTCGAAAGTGTTGCCCGTTGCAAATTGCATTAAGCAATGGCCCAGAGGTTAAGGCGCCCGCTTCTCAAGCACAAGGATGCGCGTTCGAATCGAATATACATATTTTTCAAAATCATAATTTTCAGGCGGCCAGCGTCTACAGACAGTAGTTAGTATTAATCAAATTTGCAATGCCGAAAGTGCGTTGAGCGCCGCTGTTAAGGCGCTGACGAGAGGCAAATTATGTAAGGAAGTATTGTCTTAAACAAAAAAAAAAATGCCAAATCTATACAGTTTGTGGTAGCGGAAAAAAATTTGAACATGTTTCTCAAAACACGTTTAGAAAAATAAACCTCGATACAAATTAACGGTAAACTAACCTATTACTTTGAGTTTAAACATCAACGTTCGGTTGGTTTTTTATTAAAACAAGAACGTCTTAAGGCTTCTACATACTGGCGCGACTCGCGACGTGACACAAAGGCACCGCTCGTCGCGCGATACGCGGGGCCTTTGTGTCGCGTCGCATGTCGCGCCGGTCTGTAGAAGCCTTTATTCGAATGCAGAACTTGGTTCTTTTGTATTTTCGATTACTCAACTCATTTTTGAGTAGGTAAATAGATAATTCCTTCATATTTTGCAATGAATTACAAGCGTTGTGTCATCGTGCTTTTCTTTCATTAATATGCAGTCTGACAGTGACTGCGCTTTAGCTGTTGTCAGCATTTTAAGGTGGATCCGCAGCTATAGCCCGCAAAATTTAAAATTTCTTACGTTTCTTGCTATTTGCAGTGCAGTGTCTTGATAAAAATATGATTCGCGACTATAAAATATATGTATTTACAGAACTATAATCATTAGAATCATTAAGTTAGATTTGTTCCATTGAATGACTTTTTCATGAAATCGCGACATTGGGGAACAAATAACTAACTTAGAGAGATGTATTAATAATTTAATTTAAAAGAGTGTCCGTGGAGTGTCTTGCCCGTTCTTCTCCATAAATTAAGTTCTTCTCCATAAAAAGAACTTAGTACACTTTGGAATGGGCAACTAGCTTCATATTTCTAACTGACCGACTCCTAGACAAATCAAAAGTGCCTGTAAATAGTTTAATTGAGATAAATGCTTTGAATTTGAGTTTGAGAGCCACCTCGATACAATCCTTGCGGTACGCGTCTAGGTCACCTCGCCACCTCTTCCTGGGCTGGCCTCAACGCTCCGTCCTTCCTCAGGCACCCACCATGCGGAGACGGTTGCCCAGCGGTCACTGTACATGTGGCATAAGTGCCCCTTCCTATTCCTGTTTTCTATAAAAGTCCATCCATGAGTCGATATCATCGGAAATTGCTCATTATGACACTAGAAGTTACAGAGAATCTTTGATCTTGAAACTGACGATAATTTGGCTTAATGATCTATCATAAATCATTTTTATTACTAAAAACGTCTCCAATTACTATTTTCTCCAAAAAATTATAATATCCGAATATGTACTTATTTAATTTAAGATAAATGGTAACATTCGATCAATCAGTTGAAACGTTTATAAAATAAATTCAAGAAAATTATATACCGTGGCGTCTAGTAGGTATTAAATTTAAGTTAGCCGCACATTGGATAGATTGCAATAACCCACTTTTAAAGGACACGTTTTTCGTCAAGTTTTGATAGGAGTTGAAACACAAAGAATCAATAACCAGTACAGTATTTGACATTAAACTATTTGCGACTCTTAATTTTACGTCATTTAATAAATTTTATTTATTTATTAATCAATCAACTACGCATTTATAAAATTGACAAAATTGTGTATTGTATGTAATATGGGTCAAGGACCTGAAATAAAAGTTTTTATTTTTTTTATAGTACTTCCAAGATATCCTACAAATAAATGTTACCCACTTTGATTTTTTTGTTTGAACAGCACTTAATTCTAACTTATAATAATATTATTATGACGTTTCTACTACTGTTATAGGCCTTCTATAGTAAGCCGGTATGCTCTGTGTGGTGCCGGACGTAAAGAATAGCACTCCCCTATTTCTTCCCGTGGGTGTCGTAAAAGGCGACTAAGGGACTTACTAGAGAATGGGCAGCAGCGTTCTTTATGCATTTTAACATCATACTGCAATCGCCAACCAGCCTGCCAAGCGTGGCGATTATGGCAAACCCCCGCGGAGGTTTGGCGGAGGCCTATGTCCAGCAGTGGACGTATTTCGGCTGAAATTATGATGAAGATAGTAAGACGGTAAAAAATTCACCATGTAGCTAAGCAGGTTTCTATTTGAAGTACCATGACTTTTCGTGCGTTTCGTTTTTATTAGTATTCATCGTCTCTAATAAAAACAAATTCACGAATTCGACTGAAATTCGTAAGAAAACAAGCCCTAAGTGCGGCAAGCCTTGAAACTATGGTGTTCAGTTGAACACCATAGCCTTGAACGTCGTAATGTAAACTAGAACCTATTGCTAATTCAGTTAGGTTTCTCTTTAAGTGAACTGTAATTTGTTCTTTGAGAAATAAATGTCTTTAAACCGAAGCCTTAAAAAAGAAATTCATGACCTCTTAAAATAATTGTTCAAGTAAAATATTTAAACTTACACTAATGTATTTTACATGTACTTAAACATCTAGTTGATTAAATTCAATAATCTCAAGTGTTAATCAATGAGTAAATTGTATTTAGAATCAATTAGTAAGTGCTTAGAATCAAGTCTAGTCTAGTAGTGTAACTGTAAGTACTCGTAGTATTCTAGTCAAATCTAGTAGTGTATTTAAAATCAATTATTAAGTACTTACGTATGGAATTAGTGTACTCACGGAATTAGTTGGTACTATTTATATGGTTGAGAGGGGTTGAATATCAACCAGTGGGTGACCATTAGTAATGAATAATAATTCGAATAAATATTTCAGTAGGTATTTAGCTTTTTTAAATTTTGAGGTTATATTTCTGAAGCTGTTCAGTTGCTATTACCAAGGTGAGATGTCAGATGTGACACATCCTATGCGACTACTGTAAGGCTCGCTCGTTTTTTTTTCTAATTATCGTTGAAAATCTGTGATTTTACATAATTAAAGTTCTCTCTCTGTCTCTTTCTGTTATATAGAAACAGACGGAGAGAAAGAAAAGCGCATGGAGCTTTTTCCTTACGTGACAATTTCTACCAGTCAACTCAATCCTACCGCAAGCCGTGTTAAAGAACTTCGTTCGAAATATACCTTGACGTTTTATGATGTGTAGGTGATATTCCACCTGCAAGGGTTGCGACCTGCCAGGGTTGCGAGTTGGTCCGAAATATCGTGGCCCTGGCACACAGGCAACGGAAGGAACCCATAAGTGACAAATTCACCACAAAGTTGATATAAAATTGAATGTAAGGATTTAGTGAATAAGTCGTTGGTGTGTCAATAAATAAATACACACGGGTGGGTTAGTAAGTAAAAGTCTGACATCCGCCCAGAGCGGGAGAATTTATTTGAAATTTTGAAGAGTAATTTGACCAGGTCGCCTATACCAAAACAGGACTTGCGTAACTACCTGCAAAAACTTAAAGAAAAATGGTGTGGGATCTATGCTAACTCCATCATCATTCTCCTGTCCTTATCCCAATTTATTTGCGGTCGGCGCAACTTGTTCCTTTCTTCCATACTACTCGTCGTACGTAGTCGTCATCTAGGTAGTCACTCCCTACCCTTATACCACGAAATCCCCACCCCTCCCCCCTATATTTTCCTTCCTATATGTGCTAACTCCAATGACAAAAAATGTGCTTACTATTTTTTACGACGCTGTATACATACATAAACTCACGCCTTCTTCCCTTGGGGGTAGGCAGAAACTACAGAACGCCACCTGCTACGGTCTTTACTTATTGGTGATGTTCTTCAGAAAGGTCAGGTGCGTAGAACTCGCACCTGGGGGTCTACTCCGAAGCGTTAACCCGTAGTATCGGCCGAATGTTCGGCTGTTTTATAACTTCCATAGTTTCCTTTTTTGACTGTGAATCCTTACCCGACTTAAGGCTTCTACATACCAGCGCGACTTGTCGCACGACGCGACACGACACAAAGGCCCCGCGTGTCACGGGACGAGCGGTGCCTTTGTGTCGCGTCGCGTCGCGCGACAAGTCGCCCCGGTATGTAGAAGCCTTTAAAGGCACATTTTTGACTTTGGCTTATCTCTAGAACTGTCGTTTTTTAGGGTTCCGTACCAAAATGGTAAAAAGGAACCCTTATGGTGAGACTAAGTCTGTCTGTCTGTATGTCTGCCACACCTGGATATCTCAAGAACTACTAATGCTATCAACTTGAAATTAAGAATAGTTTTAGATGACGTTTGCCCAACTATATTGCAAACAAGAAATAAATTAAAAAAAATATATATTTTTTGCAAAAGGGCGTGTGGAGTATCATATGAAAGAACGCTGTTTGCAGATTCTCAAACATTTTTTATTTTTTTATTAGGTAGCATTCGTTTCGACTTTTGATTAAAAATGTAAAAAAAAATACCGTTCCCCCCCCCCTTTATCTCCGAAGTTTGCATAGATAAAAATCTGAAATTATTCTATCTGATAGAAGTTTATGTAAAGAAAAATAAAACGATGTCTCTAAATAGCACAGTTTTTGAGAAATCATCAACATCATATATACGTACGGAACCCTCGGTGCGCGAGTCCGACTCGCTCTTGACCGGTTTTTTTTTCTTTCATTGTAGTCAACCATAGTTAGCCGTAGTCAAGCAACGGTTGAACATTCGGCCGATACTTCGGATTTAAGTTCGGAGTAGGTAGCCCCCCTGGCTTGCGTGTATGAACGTAAACGAAACAAACCAACAACTAGTGTGTACTTCTAGGGCATCTCCCGGCGTTTCGACTCACATCATTCTGGCTTGTAAATAGGTACTTTTGTTAGTCGTCTTTCATTTATCGTCTCATTGACCAAACCATCAAAGCATTTGTTACTGTACAGCTTCTTGACGATTTATCTACAGACAAAATAGTAAAAAAGAAAAATACTACCCTTTCACAAAATGAAATTTTAAGGCTTCTACATACCAGCGCGACTTGTCGCGCGACGCGACACGGCACAAAGGCCCCGCGTGTCGCGGGACGAGCGGTGCCTTTGTGTCGCGTCGCGTCGCGCGACAAGTCGCCCCGGTATGTAGAAGCCTTTAATCTACCACCTATGTCGGTCGCGAAACAAAATATCTTTGCCTTCTGAAAAAAATTCTCTGACAAAAAACTGCTGCGTCATTCGTTTGTAATTTGCGATGAAAAATGGTGCTCTTGAATTAGATCTTTACAGAATAAAATACTTATGATATAGTTCGTCTAAACCTCATACATTCGAGATGATTATATATATTTATAGCTACAGAAAGCATTGTCGTGTATGAATAATGGCTGTGGAATAGCAAGTCATGCTAGTGAACTTTAGTTTTGGGTGGTACAGCGCCACACGCTAGTGGCAACACTTTGACCTTGTTGCCATTCATTTACGGCCTGTATGCCATGTACTGCCTACTGTACTGTTACTTGATGTTAATTTTCCATAAGGAAGAGATAGCACAATTATTAAGAGTTGACCTTGAAACTGTTTGAAAGGAAGGTGCTGTATGATAAAATTAATAGACTATTTTTGTAAATTTGTAACTTTCACCCTCCAACCCTCTTAAAGGGAGCAAGTCTGTATTTCTTACGGATAATAGGTACCTACAAAAAGATATTAAATTCCAGCAAAAATATTTCATGTAAAGAGGGCTGCCAAGACTCACATAACGCTTTCATTGTTAAAAAATTATCAGATCGAATGTAGAGTCAAGCCCCCCCTAACTACTCTACAAGGCCAAACTGTACTATCAGTCAAATTAACTATCAGACAATATATTTACATAATATGCACATTTTTAACTACCTTTATGTTTTAGTTATACAGGGTCAAATTAAATTAGCTAGCGAATCTCCGCAGACGTGATGGGTATCGATATCTAAAAAGGACAAAATAAAATAACAAAAGATATGATGATTTTTTTTGGGATCAACGAATTACGTTCGGCTGCAGTCGAGGATGCAAAGATACTTAAATGATTTAATTAATATAATTATTACAAAAAGATCGGTAGAACTAAGATGCGTGACAATTATTCGATGTGAGAATCAAGAATGATTCACCAATACACCAAATCAATATAAATCACTGGCACTGCACATTGCACAATCTTCGTTCCCACGCCATCGGATTGCTGAGAAGGCAAATCTCACGGTGCAGAGCACAATGCGGTGTTAAGCGCAGGCCACACCGCCAGCTGGCGGGCGGGCGGGCTAAACTAACTAACATCGTTTCACCTCTTTACATGGTTAGTCGGTAGCTCGCGGTGTGAACCGAAGTATGTAAAGAGGTGAAACGATGTTAGTTAGTTTATCCCGCCCGCCCGCTAGCTGGCGGTGTGGCCTGCGCTTTAGTCATTGTCTTAGGAATTTAGGGTTCCGCAAGTGGTAACATAACAAACGTACCGCAGTTATTGTTGTTACTTGAAGTATGAGTTGAAAATCTGTTTTCTTTTGTTTTCATCATGTTGAGATATCGGTACCCATCACGTCAATGAAGTATACAAAAAAAAAAAAATCAAGTGACTACACTAACTGCGGTTACAGACCCCGAAAAAAAACCCGTCATATTAATTTATTTTTTGAGTGATCATGTTTAGATATCGATACCCATCACGTCTGCGGAGTTTTGCTAGCTAATTTAATTTGACCCTGTATAGGTTCTGCTTAAACTTAATTGCAATTTCAGACTTATTATCCCTATTGTATCTTGACTCTTAAGTCCCGTATTACAGATCGTCACTCAATACTCAAGCGTTACTTAAAACTAGTTTCAACCAATCAAATGCCTTGAATCTAGTTTCAAGTAATACTTGAGTATTGAGTGACGTTCTGTAATAGGGGCCTAAGTGTTCTGTACTGTAAATTAACATGTTCTATCTAAGAGAGCCGGGTGATCTGTGATCAACTCAGAACCCTCTTTTTTTTTTCGCTTTGGAAATCCTCATGGATGCGACTTCCGCTACCCTGGACTGGTTACGGCCCACGCTAGGCCTCCCATAGAGTGTGGAACACTACTCGCCACCCCCTCGTGTCTGGTGGATTAGGAGGAGCTTTTCTCTATTTAAGATTGTACATTTTATTAACCAGCCTGTAAAATGACCGGAATGGTCAATTATCGTCTATTTTCTTAAATACTTTTAAAAGTGTTTATTTTAAAATTAAAATTAAAAATATATCTGATATCCTTACAAACAAGCTCATTCATTTGATTTGTTACACGGTACAGTTTGCTCAACTTTTTTTTTAATTTTCTGATGGTGAATATAGACGAAAATTGACTATTCCCACGGGAGGAATGGTCAATTTTCGTCTATTTTCTTAAATAATTTTAAAAGTGTTTATTTTAAAATAAAAATAAAAAATTTATCTGATATCCTAACAAACAAGCCCATTCATTTGATTTGTTACACGGTACAGTTTGCTCAACTTTTTTTTTATTTTATGATTGTGGCCCAAAATTTACCCCTACGAGTATCTCCGAAAGTAGCGCGGGCCTAAAATGTTGAAAAAATACTATAAATAAAAATAAATACTAACAAAACATAAATACTATATTTTTTCTGTTATTTTCATACAGGTTTTCCTGTTCTATAAAGATTACAGGAAAACCTATAAGAAGTCTTTGATCTTAAAATAACATGGTAAATCTCTCAATATAGTGCGTACAAACTTACATTTGTTTTATTACTTTTAATGTTTTAAAATCCTGATTTTTGTCATCCAGTTTCGTGGGTTGTGTTGACTCCTATCAATTTTTATTTATGTAAAAAGTAGCCGGTACACGTACCTATGGAATGGTTATCTTTTACCGGCTTTCATGTTACTAAATACTGCTAATAATGTTTTTTTTAAATATTATTTCCAGAATAGAACGTATTCTGGAAATAATATTTAAAAAAAAATCACACCGCTCACACGCAAAAAACTGTTGACCAGACTTGGCAAAATTAATATTCCACTGATACAAAGATTTCCATTCCACATTTTTTATCAACCCCTTAATTAATTTTGGGGTTGATTAACGCATTCAATCCATGACAGGAAGGGACGAACCAATTAACTTTTTACCTTCAAAATGAAAGAAGCGAAAACTGGTTGGAGACACAATTTTGATTCTGTAAGCATCCTTGCGAAGTAGCAACGGTATTTAAATAGCTTGATGAGAATATTTTAATTTAAAAATCTAAAGAGTAGCTAAAAGAGGGTTTCGAACCTTGGAATAGGATTTCATCTACTGCGAAGCTGAAAATTGTAAAAGGTAAATAAATATTTAGGTACTTTGAACTGCTTGAGTGTATATGTTCTGTGACTTTGAAAGAGCAATAGCAATAAAGGCGGAAACATACTTACGTGTCGTGTCGTGTCGTGACGCCTTCTGACGCAGTGTTAGCCAATCAAAACTCGGTTGTGATTTGACGTAGTCCTGAATAGATTCGTTTGATTGGTTCTCCCACGTCACGACACGACACAACACGTAAGTATGTTTCCGCCTTAATACTTTTATTTTTACTTTTAATAATTGATGTAGGTTCTTTCAAAAAGTTTTTGCCATGGTATGGTGAACTGGGCCAGTCTATACAACAATATGGTATTTGACTGCTATCAAAAATATACATGAAATAGAACTTATTTTTAAAGGTGTTACAAAACAGACGATTTGTAAAAAAAAATATAAAATCGGTGGAAAAATGGAGAAGTTACACGCTTTTGAAATTATCCTACTATCCTTGTCACGCAAAACGATCATTGTACTGAACGGCGCGAAGTTATTAAGGCGTTCTTGTGTTGTGATGTCAGATCGCAGCCAGTGCTGTCTCTGTCTACAGTAGCTTTAAAACGCATACAACTTCGGCTTTTTTTTTAAATTGGAACAATTTTTTTTTTACCGTTTTCTTAATGTGTTTAGAGCAAGGACCATTTTGGTTACCCATTGAAAGGGTTTTCGATAGGGTTTTTCTAAGAGGTTAAACAAAAACCCATACGATAAGGATAACCCTTATGAACGGCTTAAATTAAATTTTGGTAACCCATTGAAAGGGTTTTCGATAAAAACCCCATACGGTGTGGGTAACCATTTTGAACGACTTAATAATTTTTTTTTAAATTTAAGCCATTTGAAATTACCCACACCGTATGGGTTTTTCTAAACTGGTAACCAAAATGGTCCCTGGGTAGAATAGAGATAGAATTGGTCATGCTTCGCGTGCTGGGCGGATATCGAAATAACATAATATTATGATTTTTTCATGTTACTGGGTTTCAAGTAGGTATAGAACCCATTGAAATGGGTTATCATGTAACCCTTTCACTGGGTTTGAAGTATAAAACCCATTCAATGGGTTATTATGTAACCCTTTCAATGGGTTTCTAGTATAAAACCCTTTTAATGGGTTACATCATGATAAAGGTAACCCATTGAATGGTTTACCCCTTCGAAAGGCTTACCTTTATCATCTTAACCGGGGTTGTACGGTCCCTGGTTTGGAGGTTTTAAACAATCTGATTTTAAAAAAAAACAGTCAAATACCCTATTATAGTAACACCTGTAGTAAGGTTAGCATGTTCTAAAAGTATCTTATAAAATATAAACAAACCCTGTTCAGGTTAAATTCTTACGTAATCACTCACTAAAGGAAATTCACATTCACCTGTATTTAGAAAATTTCAACTTTTCAAAAAATATTGTTTGAATAACATTATTAAATTCTTATTGAAAAATCTTCAATGATGACAATTGAGGTTATAAAACTAATCTCAGTTTTCTTATGAAAAGCTTGAATTTCGGGTTTAAGTATTTAAATAATAAAATCAAAGTGCTCAATTCGAAAGAAAACGAGCCACTTATAAGTGGCACGTTTGAGAGTGGTTTTGTTTACATTATCACCAGATACTTTTGAAACAGACCTACGTCAGTTATGCTGAAAACTTTAAGAATAATTTCCATATCTTAGGAAACTTTTCGGAATGTTTGCAAAACTGTCAAAAATATATTATTTAGAAGTTTTCAACTCCTGCCAGTGACACAGTAGTCTTAGGATTTATTAGCTTTTTACAGGGTTTTAATACTGCTGCTTAGCTGCTACTTCTAATAGTGTTGCAATCGTGCTTTTTGTCTATCCTCTTAACAATTGCTATTCTGCGTTCGTACTTTAGTTTCCAAACATGTAAACCGTATAGCTGTTTTTCGAAAAATAACTTTAACGCCCGCTCATAAAGTTCAGTTTTTGCTAATAATGAGTTTTTTAATGAATAAATAAAAATAAATTACGAATATAAAGTTGAAATTAGCTTAAGAGGGGGGGGGGGGGGCATGAAATCGACTGATGTTGATCAATTTTTCAATTTTGTTCATTGGTTGTGAGAAAGGGAAAAATAGTTGAAATAAAATTATTTGTGAATTGAAAAGTCGAGTTCTTTGTTTTGCATGTGGCTGGAAGGGATTTTTCAAATAATCTAAGTACTCATGGAAAAACACTATTCACAATAAGTTTTCCGAAAAATGACGAGAGACTGACTGACGTTTGTTCATCTTTTTACAAAAAACTACTTTTAATGTTAAACATTAAAAATGTAATCAACATTACTATAAGGTGTACTTGCATGTGGCTGAGGCTTCTACTTCCATACTAAATATAGCAGAAAAACAATGTTTAGTAACCCTATATTTTTTTTAAACCCAGTCATTAATTTATTTCTCCTAATATTTATCAAACCATATCAAGAAATTTTAAAATCACACACAGGGCTTCAGCTATCTTTGAGATAAAATCAAAATTTTATTTTATGATTACACAAAATCAAAGGCCAAAATAAACTATGTTTTCGAGAGCGCAAAAGTGATTAAACTATTAACAGGGACTAAGACTGACTGACATGAATGGTTTAGGACCACGAAAACTGTACTTTTATAGTTACACAGACTTACACTCAGTTGCAGAAAGCTCACCATTAACACTTCATTACATAAAGCAGCATTATCGCTAATAAATTCATTACTTTAATGAAGTTGCACAAACAAATTTTAGATGGCATTAGACATTTTTAATGCCACTTTAGTTAAAGAAGACTTTAAACAATATTGCCAGGAACAAATTACCATATTGAACGAAAAGAGTGAACATTTGCGTTCTGTTATTATCCGTACGTACAAGTACACCACAATTTTAGCATAAAGTAAAGTAAATGTAGTTGATTTATGTGTATTCAGTGTACTCTGTGGTTTAATCTAGTTTAAATAATCTGGTTTAAGGTGGATGCGCTAAGGTAGCCCGCGAAATTCAAAATTACCAACGTTTTTTGCAAATTTTATACTTCTGATTCATATTCTAATGATTATAATTCTGTAAAGCCATATTGGTTATGGCCGCGAATCATAATTAGATCAACATACAACGTGTTAAGGTTTCTACATACCGGGGCGACTAGTCGCGCGACGCGACGCGACACAAAGGCACCGCTCGTCCCGCGACACGCGGGGCCTTTGTGCCGTGTCGCGTCGCGCGACAAGTCGCGCTGGTATGTAGAAGCCTTTACTGACCTGCAAATTACAAAAAACGTAATAAAGTTAGAATTTCGTGGGCTACTTTAGCACATCCCCCTTATTCTAATAATTTTAACATGTGTGCAGTCTAGAGCTCCTGCCATACGTGGAAATACATCAATTTCATAAAAACCTTCTGCAACTCTACGTAGTTCCGTCCGGTCTGGCATTTTAATATAGAGGTGGCTTAATTTTACTAGTTCACGGGATACTTTTTGTATAAACAAACTGACAAACAACCCGACCCAACCTGTTTCCGACAGACTGTTGATTTATTTATGTTTAATAAATCACCCAATACTTGCTGGAAATATCCAGTGGCAAAAAATCTCAAACATATTAAAGCTGTGTCAGGCCATTAATGGATTTATTTCTTTGCGTCACTGGTTCAAAATCTTAATCAAGTAGGTTACAAATTTGAAGAACTGCCTCCTTGGAAATTCTATACCTTACACGAAACTCTTCTCCATCATGTTTTAAAAATAAATTCACTCGGTCTGGGATTCGACGGCGAGGTAAATCTACTAAATAAGAATCAGATAATGACGAAAGACTGGTTAAAGACATCTTTCAATTACAGAAATGCATTCAAGTACCGTAGAAAACACTAATGTTGCTCTTTAATGGATGCTTTTCGGCCCATTAAAATAAAAAAATCTGAAATGTCATACTTAAAGTTCACCACCTGCTAATGGGCGCTAATGAAGTTACGTGCAACGTGAAAGTGTTTAAAATGGCCGGTTTCATTAGGTTTGACATTTCATTAGTTAAATTTAATGGAGCATTAAAATAAAATAAAAAATGGTTTTGTGCAATGATTTAATGCTACATTAGTGTTTAATGTAGTCTTTAAAATTTAAAGATCGTTTCTGCAACTGAGTGTTAATGACACAAACTTAACTCACAATAAGATAAGAAATTGACGAAAAGGGATTTTTTTCGTGCACGGAGCCATAAGTTGAAATAACATCAATTTCCAAACAAGGATTTGAATACGAAATAATAATATACTTAGGTACTGTCTTTGTTGAACATGAAACACCAACGTTTCCTACAATTATTTTGCAACAGCTTTTATAGCTCCATCATGATAGTAAAAAAAAACACTCAACACCGCGTTGTGACAACGCTATCCATCATCTTAAAATTAAAAGGTTGAGGCCAAAGTGGTATCGTTAAATTAAAACCTAAACGACCGTCAATCAAGGAAGCACCGGATTTTCATAATATTGTTGTGTTTTCATTTTGGGTGGCAACAGTGATTCATACTGTGTTAGCTAATTGGAATGTTGTGATTTTGTGACAAATGCTTTTGTGTTTTACGCAGCTTTTTTGTTGCAAAAACATCGTCATGTTTGTCAGTGTTTTATGAAATTGTTTATTGAGTTACTGTGTCCAAATTAATGGAAAGTCGCAATAAAATGTAGATACATACGGCTACACATCAAGCTATACATTTCCAGTATACGCTGACCTCTCATTGTACGGAAATCCTATACAATGTGAGATCAGCTTATACTGGAAATGTATAGCTTGATTTGTAGCCGTGTGTACATTTGTCAAATATTTTTTTTTTTTTTTTTTTATAAATTTTTGGTAATTATATTATATCGCTCTGTATTTTACTGTGTGTACATAAATAATAAATACAGTTAACCGAACGTCTATGGCAACTATTTGATGCTGCCTTTTTTCGTAGCAGTAATTGTTTTTTTTTAACTATGCACATACGAGCAGATGGGTCGTAAGTGCACAATTAAAAAAAAATGAGATGGCAGATCAATACTTTTAATTAACTATTCAGAGAAACCGATTTTTACAGTAACTAAAAGCACAATAACTGTGAAAATGAGGAAAACATGTTGTTTCTCGCATGTAAATGTAGGTTCATCAGAGTGTTTCATTATTCATTATTCTCTTTGAGAAAAGTATAAAGTTTCATCAGATTTAAGCTTAAACGGTTAAATATAATGATTAAAAGATTGACACTGCATTTCTTTAAATTTTACCGCAAAAAAACCTACCAACAAACAGACAGATTTTACAGACTAGTTTGGAGAGTGTGTGCAGGAGTTCCAAGACCTGATCCCGCCATCTCCTTTTCACTACCGGACCAGACGACTAGACGTACTGCATGGTACCATCGGCACTTGGTCGATATACCGACTACTCGTACTTAGCGCTTCTCCTCCACATTTATTATGCGCACGGCCAATAGAATAGAATAGAATATTTATTTATTTCATTGGTTAGTACGGAGGAAAGGTTACAAGTCACTTACAAATCAAAATTTTACAAGTGCATTCGGTGTATTTTATCTGGCGCAGTTTGTCCGGGAGGGGGAATCTTTTGCAACCTATTGTGTAATTCTTTTCACACACGGTTGAACTCTATAAAACAAGTGTGAGAAGTTTTGGATTTAAGATCCCATCAGATCCTAGACCTGAAGTTACAGATAAATTAGGAGTAACTCTGCAAGTGTACGGAACCGTACATTACTTTACCGACTTACGCGCCGTGCATTCTGCCCACACAGCATGTTTCCCTGTTATTGCAAATAACATGTACAAATTTATATTACAATAAATTAGTGTTTAACGAACATTCAAAGCGGTCGGTTTTATTTCATCATCCCTAATAGAATCGCCCCGCTATCATATCATTAAGTGTAGGGATCCCCTACATTTATTTTGGTCCTTCGAGCATTGCAGCAAGACCTCGTCGCGGTACTTTGACCTAGCGCGCGTACGGGTTAAAGGCACGTTTTCGCGAACGTGACGTGACGTGAACTTAAGCTTCTGTGATCAAACCAGTGTGGACTCATTCAGTGAAAAACACACTTCATCCTTGACTTTAGCAAATATAGCTTGGGTCAACTGCACGGTCGTGCTAAGCAAATCACAGCGTGACATCACCATCATCGGGCTCTGTGGAGCTCATCATCGGGCGGCGTGAGGGTCAGCATCCGCTATCAATCCCTCTTGGAGCAGCATCAGGTGGAGACAGCTACGTGGATCATCATTTAACCAAATAAGACTGTTCCTTTACCTACATCATGGAAGCTCTTTTTGCCCGTCAATCTGAAATTATCACCAATTTCACTACAATAAAGGCGAACTTCAACAAAGATTCAGATTCTCGCAAAAATGCCGAATACTTGACGAAACGGTTAGCGACGTTAGACAACCTCTGGGGAGAGTTCGAGCAAAATCACCAAAATATTTCTGAGCATAAAAATGTGGCGGTTGAGTATTTCCTTGACAACACATATCAAAAGGGTAAAGACTATTATCAATCTACTCGTAATCTCATATCATCTTACGGCAAATCATCAAAATCAACCCAACCAGATGGAAAGTTAGACGAATCGTTAGCATTGCAACGCACTAATTTCAGGGCATTTAATCGGCTAATCAAGGGCATCAAAGTTGACCAAATAACAGATAAATGGGAACTAGAAGATGAGCTCAGAAACGTTCAAGCTAAGTGGACAATTATTGATGCTCAACATTTGCAAATCGATCATATACTAGCTGGTGGAGACATATCATACGACGACGAGTTTAATTATCATGAATTGGCCTACAAAACTATCAAACGTGAGTTGAATAAGAAAATCTCATCAACGACTCACTTAGAAAAATCAACTCCGCACATTGAAATACCGTCGTTCAGCGGGAACTACACACAGTGGCCAACCTTTTATGACTTGTTTACGGAGACAATTCATAACAATAACTCTATCACTAAGGCTCAGAAGATGCAGCACCTTAAGGGAAAACTTAAGGGTGAAGCAGAACGTCTCATCTATCATCTCCATATTTCATCAGAGAATTATGATACTGCGTTCCCAGATCTTATTACATCGGTACAACAATTCTCAAGTTCTTTTCACGAATCAAATCGAAATGTTCCTCAATCCACCCAACATTCAGAAGCAATCATCATTTGAAATCAAAAGGTTGTATGATACCTCAACCGAATGTATTCACGCGATTCACAATCTCGGCGTTGATACGAACACGTGGGATCCGTTATTGGTTCATTTATTGTGTAAAAAACTGAACCCAGAAACTTATGCTGACTACAAGGAAGCACGTAAGACACCTCGTGATTTACCAAGGTTGGTGACCCTTAGGGCTCTTCTAGACCAGGGATCACAAATATCATTAATATCGGAAAACGCTGTACAGCGGTTAGGGTTGCAGCGGCAAAGATACAACGCGTCAGTTTCAGGAATAGGCGCTGGTGCTAGGCAAAGCAAAGGACGGGTATCAATCGACTGTCAATCTATCTACGGTGACTATCATTTTACTACAGAAGCACTGGTTTTATCAAAGGTCGCTAACTGTTTGCCTGGTATACCATTCAAAAAACAATCATGGTCTCATATCCAGCATCTTCAATTAGCGGATCCAGAATATAACGTGTCGAAGCCTATTGATATTCTTTTGGATGTGAGTATCTATTCTCAAATCATCATGGACGGTCTCATCAAAGGACCAGCGCAGGCTCCGATTGCGCAACAGACGACACTCGGATGGATCCTGTCTGGCAACGTTCGCAGATTTAATTGTCATATCGTAAAAAATGACTTATCAAACCTATCAAAATATTGGGAGATTTAGGACGTTGAAACATCATCATCATCTCTTACCAGTGAAGAGCAGTATTGTGAAGAATTTTATCAGCAAGCTACTCGTCGTTTGGACACTGGTAGATACGAGGTTGGCATACCTATGAAACCCGAATATGAAAATCAGCTTGGATCATCAAAATTAAAGGCTATTGCACAATTCAAACAGTTGGAAAGAAAAATGGGCAATAATGAATCATTTTCAGAAAATTATAAATCATTTATGTCTGAATATCAACAACTGGGTCACATGTGTATTGCCAATAATGCCGATGAAACAAAATGTGCCTTCTACTTACCACATCACGGCGTATTGAAATTAGATTCATCAACGACAAAACTTAGAGTCGTTTTCAATGCGTCGGCGAAATCTACATCAGGCAAAAGCCTAAATGATCTCATGTGTTGCGGACCGAATCTTCAAAAGGACCTCATGACACTCATCTTAAACTGGAGAACCTATAGTTATGTTATCACAGCTGACATAGAGAAAATGTTTCGGCAAATCTTTATCAGACAATCAGATCGTCATCTTCAATCAATCATTTGGCGGCAATCATCTCGGGAGGTACTCAATGAATATCATCTTACTACCATAACCTACGGTACTAAGGCCGCTCCATATTTAGCTATGAGAACGCTTAAACAGCTGGCAATAGACGATGCCGGCAAGTATCCACTAGCTGCGTCAGCATTAAAGGAATCATTCTACATGGACGATCTGTTCAGTGGTGCAAATACCATTCATCAAGCCAGGGAGCTCCAGTATCAGCTCATTGAAATGCTGAAGGGTGCCGGTATGAACCTTCGGAAATGGTCCAGTAACGTACCGGACCTACTGTTTGATCTATCACCTGACCAACTCAATAACCCATTGGACTTCAAGTGTTCGGAAACTAGAAAAACACTTGGGTTGAGATGGAATCCATCAACGGATAGTTTTAGCTTTCAAAATCAATTACAGCATCATGATAAACGCGTCACAAAGAGACAGCTGCTTTCGGAAATTTCAAGACTATTTGACCCCTTAGGCTGGCTGTCACCACTATCAATAAGAGCGAAACTGCTTTTTCAAAATGCATGGTCATCACATTTATCGTGGGACGAAGAAGTTTCACAATCTGTTCAAGATGGTTGGATTCAGCTTAAGAATGATTTCAACATCATAGATCAATTTATCATACCACGTTATCTTGGTAACACAAACCAATCATATCAAATCCATGGATTTTGTGACGCTTCCGACAAAGCATACGCATGTGTTGTGTATGTAGTAGCTAAAGATAATAAGGGCGAGTATACATCAACGCTTACAGTTGCAAAAACAAAGTTAGCACCTCTGGCAAAAAAGGTATCATTGCCACGACTAGAGCTATGTGGTGCACTACTGCTATCTCAACTAATCAAGAAAGTCATGGAATCTTTATCAAATCAGGATGTAGAGATTTATGCCTGGACAGACTCCATGATAGTTTTAGGATGGATCAAAGGCGATGTGAAGAAATGGAAGCAGTTCGTAGCGAACAGAATCATCAAAATCATTAGGATCGTTCCATCATCTTGTTGGCGTCATGTGAGGTCAGAAGAAAACGCTGCAGATTGTGCTACTCGGGGTCTGACGTCGCGGAAGTTATCAAGCCATCCATTGTGGTGGCAGGGTCCAAAATGGATAACCAATTTCGAACACAGTACCCTTCCTATCACTTCATATCAATCACCAGATTTGGAAACCAAGCAGCTTAGTGTAAACACGACCTTATTCCATAATCATATTTCATTAATACACGAGTTATTACAGAATTACAGTTCATTAACTCGCATTGTAAAAATAGTCGCTTGGATATCGCGTTTCATAACACAATCACGAGGCAAACACACATCAAGAACGGATGTATTGACGTCATCAGAAATGGACAATGCATTGAATATCATTATCAAAGATGCCCAATCACACCAATTTTATGAAGATATCTTATTTATCAAACAAAAGGGATACGTGCATCCTAGAAGCAAAATATCCCTTTTGTTTGATAAATAAGATATCTTCATAAAATTGGTGGAATCTTTATCAAATCAGGATATAGAGATTTATGCCTGGACCGACTCCATAATAGTTTTAGGATGGATCAAAGGCGATGTGAAGAAGTGGAAGCAGTTCGTAGCGAACAGAATCATCAAAATCATTAGCATCGTTCCATCATCTTGTTGGCGTCATGTGACATCAGAAGAAAACGCAGCAGATTGTGCTACTCGGGGTCTGACGTCGCGGAAGTTATCAAGCCATCCATTGTGGTGGCAGGGTCCGAAATGGATAACCAATTTCGAACACAGTACCCTTCCTATCACTTCATATCAATCACCAGATTTGGAAACCAAGCAGCTTAGTGTAAACACGACCTTATTCCATAATCATATTTCATTAATACACGAGTTATTACAGAATTACAGTTCATTAACTCGCATTGTAAAAATAGTCGCTTGGATATCGCGTTTCATAACACAATCACGAGGCAAACACACATCAAGAACGGATGTATTGACGTCATCAGAAATGGACAATGCAATGAATATCATTATCAAAGATGCCCAATCACACCAATTTTATGAAGATATCTTATTTATCAAACAAAACGGATACGTGCATCCTAGAAGCAAAATATCAGGTCTTAATCCTTTCATGGATGAGCACGGCATTCTTAGAGTAGGTGGACGTCTCAAAAACGCATGCATCAGCGACTCATCAAAACATCCCATCATATTATCAAGTCATAATCGTCTCACTGATTTAATCATTGATCAGGCCCACATTACCACATTGCATGGAGGCCCGCGACTGACACTTTCATACATCAGAGATAGGTATTGGATAATCAGTGGAATCCGTACTGTCAAGAGGAAGTTGAGATCATGTGTTAAGTGTCAGCGCTTCAGTCAAACACAATATCAACAGATCATGGCCGATCTTCCACAGCCACGAGTCACCCCATCACGACCTTTCTCTCATACCGGTGTTGACTTTACCGGACACGTCGAGTTAAAAGCCAATAAGGGACGTGGAATCAAAACCGTCAAGGGGTATATTGCAGTGTTTGTTTGTTTGTCTACCAAGGCTGTTCATCTGGAACTAGTTTCTGATCTGAGTACTCCAGAATTTTTAGCAGCCTTTCGTAGGTTTTCGGCCCGACGAGGAACGCCAATTCACGTATACAGTAACAATGGCACGAATTTCGTAGGCGCCAATCGTATCATTAAGAAGGAGTACCAAGAGATCATAGCCACCATCAACACCGATTTCTTCAATAACATCAATGACATGAACATAAGGTGGCACTTCAACGCTCCTGCGTGGCCAAGTGCAGGCGGTCTTTGGGAAGCTGCGGTGAAAAGCCTCAAATATCATCTTAAGCATATCATCGGCGATCAGAAACTCACTTACGAGGAGTTTACTACGTTACTACATCAAATCGAGGCATGTCTGAACTCAAGGCCTCTCTTTCAGTTGACAGAGAGTCCTGACGACGACGTACTTACGCCAGGACACTTCTTGATCGGTGGCCCACTTCTATCTAGGCTACAGACGGATCCAGATCACATGAATCAATCAACAAGGTGGCAACTTATTCAATCAATGAATAAACAACTTTGGAAAAGGTGGTCAAGCGAATATCTTCAGCAACTGCAGGCTAGATCAAAATGGCGTAAGCCAAATAAGAACTTCGAAATCGATGACGTCGTTCTTATCAAGGACGACAACTTGCCACCCGGCAAGTGGGCGTTAGGACGTATTCAAGCAGTACATCCAGGAAAGGATGGCTATGTAAGGGTAGTCAGTTTAAAAACAAAGAATAATATCATACAACGCCCAGTCACCAGACTTGTGTTGCTACCAGTAAACAAGGACACAACACAAGATTAAAATGTCAATCAAGACAATTCAGACGAGCGAAGCAAGAAGTGACTTCCTCGCAACAAAGTATCATAGAAAAGCTTGTTCACTAGTTTTTTATTACTATTTTTCATGCTACTATCACCAAATTCAGCACAAAATATGCCTAATCATGAATCGTATAATGTGACGTCATTAGGAGAGAATCAAGCTATTTCTATTTCAGTATATCAAGGGCGAATGGCAACTAGTTGTCTACTACAACCTGACAACCTACTGGAAAGGCTTATTTGATATCAAAGGCTATGTCAACCATATAAAGTAATTAAGCAACAATCGAGCAAGTAAACAATATCAACTCAACCAGATGGAGAGTATCGTTCTTCAGTAAACAAAATCATAATATCTATGCTCATTAAACATGCCCATTAACGATCAAAACAAAAAGCAGTCTATCTGTGAAATCAAAATCTCCATTATAAAACAATTATGCCACTCCGTAAAATCGTCATGTGAAGAGCAATGGATCAAATTGCACAGGCCGAACACCTGGTTGTATACATGTTGCTCCGAATGCCAAGTGCGCATAATTTGCGCCAACGGAGTCACAATGGTCAACCTTGTCGGCAACGCGATTATTACCCTAGGTCAAGGTTGTACATTGAAAGGGGATACGTTTAGTATTTATGCTCATAATAATTTCATCAATCATGTAAATATTCATTATCACATCGAAGTCCCAGAGGTGTCAGTGCTAAACAAAATCATGAAAACGTCTGCACCAGAGAACTTCAGCTTGGCCGAAGATCAGCATCTTATTTGGAGTCAATTAAGGGCTCAGATTGGCGAGGTTAAGGAACAGTCATCTACAGATCTGAGCATTCACGACATTCATCACTATACTGTGTTGTACATCAGTGTAGCTTCTGTTCTCATATTGGGTAGCGTCGTCGTATACCTCATCAGAAAACATCGAAGTACGATCAAAGTACCAGCGTCGCCGGCCCCCCAGGGCCAGGAGGCTGTCTGGACGGGGCCAGTGACAGTCGTGCCGGCAAACACAGTGCCGGTGGCATCACGTTTAGCGGAATCAATGCAAAAATGTAGTGAAGTGTTTACGATTAGTGGTGTAGATAAGGCTACCTCGCCAACGTGTCCACGTTCAGTGCACTTACAAAACCGCGATGATTAAGGACATTTGTGTATCTTACAATAGTTATTTAAATTCATGTTTTATCGCATTTGTATCATTAGCTATCAGTCTATTATCATTTTATTATTTAATCATATCAACTTGTATATAACTTCAATTATCTGCCTATCTATCAATCCTTTTAGTTGTCCCGTTTGGGCGGGCAGGATGTACGGAACCGTACATTACTTTACCGACTTACGCGCCGTGCATTCTGCCCACACAGCATGTTTCCCTGTTATTGCAAATAACGTACAAATTTATATTACAATAAATTAGTGTTTAACGAACATTCAAAGCGGTCGGTTTTATTTCATCATCCCTAATAGAATCGCCCCGCTATCATATCATTAAGTGTAGGGATCCCCTACAGCAAGTCAAAGCTTATACTGACGGGGGAGGGCCGTTCTTTTGTGGAGCGGTTTACCTCTCTCGGATCTGCTTAAATATAGAAAGAAAGAAAGAATAATAATTTTATTCGTCACAGAAACACGTGCTTAGGAAAACATAGACTCGAGCAAGTAAACATTAAAGAAAAAAAAAAACCTATCTACATTAAAATCACGAGCACAAAAATAACAAATAGTCGGCAACTGCACGTCATGACTGTGACAAAAAGGCTATACAATGTCGCCTATTCTATTTGAGAAAAGGAACGGATTGAATTGTCCATATTACGTGTAAGCGGGACCGGGACCTTCTAGGCCGCTGATCGTCAGTGAAGTTAGTTTTTCAATCATATCGCGATGGAGATCGTGTGCTCTGAGATGGCACGGGTCTTGCCTAAGCATTTCCCAGAGGGTTTTGGTTTCAGTGCGACGTGGGAAGCCACCTGCAGCTTTCAGTGCCATTCTGTACTGTCTTTCCAGTTTTGTCAGGTTAGTCTTGCTGTGTCTCGGTAGAAGTTGGATGACTCCATAATCGAGTACCGGCAAGAGACATGTCTGTATGATGAGCAATTTCGTTTGAATGTTCACTTTGGAGCAGTACCCTATGATGGAGTTCAGGGCACCTCTTACTCGTTTTAGTTTTTCAACTCTTTCTTTTGTGTGTTTATTCATTGACAGTCTTTTGTTAAATACGACTGTTGAGGACAGAGGACTAGCTGGTAGTAATGAAAAAAGGAGTGTAAACACTACTACCAGATTTATTGTCAATATCCACAGGTTTTGAGTTTATTATAAATTACATACACTGATTTTAGGCAAGCACAGCTTAAGTGAAAGTACCGTGTCCTATAACAATACGCGATAACAATAGTTGCGAGACTAATTAACCCTCTTACGCCTGGAAGCGAACTCTATGCGAACTACACTAAGGAAAATAAGACTGGGCGGATGTTACTGTCGTTTAAATCTACTTCCGGTTTCTAGAAATTTCGAGAACATTCTAGTATGTTCGACAGTGCTGCACCCGGCGTCGAGAAGCGACAACTACAACTTTCATTCATGACATAAACAATGATTCATTGATAAATCGTCGCTCTGGTGACGAGCAGCGTAAGCAATTACCCAATATTTCATTCATAAACTGAAGCCATCTAGCGTCGTATAGTACGAAACAGAAGGACACGCCTACATTGCTTACACCACCCAACAACAGAGGGCGCTATTATGTATATCAGTCACAACGACACCGAGATATTTTACTTCGTTCTTATATTCAATCCGTTCATTTTTCAATTGGATGTAATTTCTGTATCCACTGTTTATGTTCCCTCGCCTAGGTCTTTTGTGAGAAAACATGATACACTCCGTTTTATCCACGTTACATTGGAGGCCCCATCTCTTGTAATAATCGATAACTTCCTCCGCAGCCCATTCAGCACGCCTTGTGGCATGATCTGGCTTCTCCGCTGCGTTAAGAATACATAGATCATCTGCATATTGAGAGAGCATCTGACCAGAATTCGTGATTTTGGTATGTCGGCCACATATAAATTGAAAAGTACGGGTCCTAAAATCGAGCCCTGTGGAACGCCGTGTGGTACGTCTTTTTCTGTTCCTGTTGTTGTTCTAAATCTGCCTTTGGTGGTTTTTTTTATAGGTAATTTTCTATTATCTTTATAATGTTGTAACGTGCTCCTGCTTCATACAATTTATTTATAAGACCTTTGTGATTTATGGAGTCAAATGCCTTGCTGAGGTCAGTTGATATCATGGCCACACTGTGTCCTTTCTCCAGGGCATCAGAGATGTATTTGCCTGTCCTAATATTTGTGTTCCTGTGCCTCTTTGATGAAAGAATCCGTGTTGGTGTTCAGGAATTAGTTCGTTGATTTCCGTGTTTATTCTCAAAAGCATAATGCGTTCGGCCCATTTGCCCATGATATTAAGAAGGCTTATGGGTCTGTATGACTTGAGTTGTGTGTAGTCTTTTATTATGCAAGAAAATGCAAGTGCTTTCTTTCCATCTCTTGGGGAAGTAACCCGTGTTAATAATATAATCCATAATTCGCTTGAATATGGCTATCATCGTGTCCCCTCCCAATTTTAGAATGTCCGCTCTTATTCCGTCAGGGCCAGATGCTTTCTGATTTTTAAACTTTCGAAGGGCCGCTTTTAACTCTGCATGTGATGTCGCTTCTAATGGATGGAATGGTGTGTATTTTTCTGTATTTCCGTCTTCATGAGCGATATCAGACCTGTGAATGATTGCTGTGTTTACTAGACTATCGACAATTTCCAATTCTGTGTTGCAATTTTCTATACAGGGGAGCCTTTGAGGTGGTCTTTTCATGGCTTTTTGAATACCCCACATTTTTCTTCTGCTATCTATCTTATTTTCTAAAAGTTTATTCCAAGTTTCTTCTCTATTTTCTGCAATTTCCCTAGCTAGATAACGTATTAACCTGTTATGTTCTCTCTTTAGTTCGTTGTATCTGTTTGTGAATCTTAGACACCATGCCATGTTTTTCATCTTGTTTCTCCTTTCGATCAACTTTTGAATGTATCCGGGAAGATTTTCTCTGAGGTGGGTTTGTTTGAGCGGTGCGAATTCATCCAGCGTTTCTAATATAGCTGTTTCCAACTTTATGATAATTTCGTCGCAGTTTGCGTCTGTTTCTATTTTTGCGTATGGGTTTATTTTAGTTGCTAGAAATTGTTCAAACTCTTCTCGTTTTTTCAGGTTTGATTTAATATCTTTCAGGTTACGACTGAGTGGTATCTCGTAATCGTTTTCCAAGTTGTGATTAATTTAAGTTGTAATTAAGTTGTGATTGTGGTTAACCAAGGCATTTGGTCAGAGACTATGGATTCTATTTGTTTGCGTGATTTTATGTCTAAGTTTGAGTGGTCATATGTTGTGATTGCTATATCTAGTATATGATTGTTGCCCATATTAGTCGGTCGTGATGGCTGACCAGAATGTATGATTCTGCAGTCTCCGTTGTTATGTATTTCTCGTAATAGAACTCCAAGACCTCCATCATGTGGGTGGCCGAGTAGTTTCATCCTAAGGTTCATGTCTGTTACGATTATAGCACACTCCTCTCTAAGCAATTGCTCGAATTCATCAGATAATTCATTTTGATTCGGTATTGGGATGCCTTTTATTGTGATGTATTCTCCAGTTATGTAATTGGTAAAAACTCGAATGCTACACCCTTCGATGTTTCTCTCGTCGTCATTGAAGGAGTTGATAAGTTTGGTTTGAACCCACCTCACGCCACTCTTGATGTATATAATAGTACCTAGATGGTTAGCTTTCTGTTCATATATTATATAACACTCAGGTAGGCGTGGAAATAATTCAAAACGGTTTAAATGCAATCACTTATATTTCCTCGATTTTACAAATTATAATCAACCTCATGCGAAGGCGCAACTAGTTTTTATAATGGCTGGCTGGCTGGCTGGCGTGGCGGCAACTGTCACACCCCCCACTTAGGCCTTGTGGTAGGATGTGACGTCACGGCGATGGCGGTTTGGCTGGCTGGCTGTCACTACAGTGGCGACGTCTTTGGCGGCGTTACAATTATCTTGTCGTTATTGAGGATGTTGAACTTTTGGTTATCCAGGTTGATTTTTGCTTCGTTTATGATGGCAATATCTATAAGGTATTTCTGAATCAACTGTTTTATTTCGGTGAACTTTTTGCTGACACCCTGCGCGTTGATATGCAGGATCTTTATATGTTTCTTACTGCCTTTAGTCGAGAAGAATGTCTCTGAGCTCTTTCATTAGTTTTATAAACTTTTCCATAGTTTTATCGAATATAGTATTTTTTTATTTATTAGTTAATTTTTCGCATGGCTGGCTCTGTTCGTTTTCGCTATCGTCGTTTAAACTTCTCATTGCCTGCGCATACGATGTACTCTTTACAATAGTAGATCTGCGTGCTGGAGATCTCGATTTCCTATTTGTTACTTGTGGTGTTGGCTTACATGCAGATGAGACATTGATGTGTTTCTCTTCCGCTTTTTCAGCCTTTAACTTTTGTCTCTCAATTGCCTTTTTTAAAAATGGGCATTTCCTCTGTGTTGCGGTGTGTTGTTCTGGCTGCACGTCTTTACGGTTTGAGCAGACACTCACCGATACATTCTGATTGTTTTTAATCAATATGGTTGGTTCTCTTTACGGTGCGTGAAATGCACTTGCGTGACATGCAAACTGCTTTAAATTCAATCACGCAAGTGATTGAATTTAATGCAGTTTTTGCATTGAAGCACTCTATCCGACCCTGCTTTGTATCTTTCAGGTCTTAGCTTGTATGCACAGTAAAACGATTCCGTCGCATTTTTCATTCGTTCAGCTATCTCGTTGTATGAGAAGTCGCCACTGAATATACACAGTTGTACATCGCTCGTTATCTTTTTCATGTTGAGAAGGCGAATTCCTATGCACTTTTCCATCTCATCTTTTTGTTCTTCGATTGGATAGTCATGTCCCATATTTGTAATTATGATTTTTGTTGATTTTTTTGTTCAGCCTTAAGTTTTGGTGCTATGAACACGAGATCTGGTTTGAAGCTCTTGATGTCTGCTATTGCCTTTGCTCTCTTCTCTAAGTCGGTGATTGTGATGAGAATATTTTTGCTTCTCTCATTTCTGATAATACGGCCATGGTATTATCTTCGTTGAATCCCTCACAAGTTGGTCACTCAACATCTTTTTCGTGTCCCTATTATCTTTGTATTTGTATGTCACGTCTGTGATTAAAATTGGTGGTACATGTGTACTATTCCTGGTAAGCTTATTTTGCAAGGTTGATACAGATTGTTTAAGTGAACTGTGGTGTGTTTCCGTTCACCTTGTAACTTTTTTTGCCTGGGATACGCCTTCTCCTTCGTACGGGCGAGGGCGCTTCAATGACTGGCTTCGCGATCTCGGTGGATGGTCGCTTACCGATGAAGCAGAGTGTGAGTGAGATAACACGATCCCTCCTCTGTTTTCTTGGTTCGAGCTGGTTTGAAGCACAGCAAACCGATTTTGAGTCAGTATTGCATCAGCCACCACCTTAGGTGCTATAGGAACTTTGATTTGTTTCCGTGTAGTATTTATCTTAATTGTTAGGTTTAGTTCGTTAGGTTTGATCTGAACTTTATTTATTTTTAAACCGTTACATACGTATTCCTCTTGAGATGTGAACTCAGTTTGCGGTATTGCTTTAATATATCTTCGTCAACGGAAAGATATATTACTATTATTACCCTATAGGTCTTGATTTATTTGCGAATATCGAAATATGTCGCAATATTGTCGCATAAATCACCATATTTTTTTTTTGCGTTAACCTAGAAGCTTAATTTTTTTAGAGCTCCAAGGGATCGTGGACTAATTTCAACTTGATACATAGATACACGCGTTCCTGACAAAAAGGGTATTGACAGACTGACTGACAGACAGACGGACAGACAGACAGACAGACAGACAGACAGACAGACAGACGGACACACAGTGATCCTATAAGGGTTCCTTTTTTTCCTCTTGAGGTACGGAACCCTAAAAAACAACAATAACATTTATTTCGTTATTGGTTTCCGAGCGAAACTGATTTCGGCAGAAAAAAAAAATCGGTCGGACTCTAAAGAAAATAGTTTTTATACCTGCTCGGGAAAAACCTTATTACTTTTTTTTTAATGAGGCAGAATGTACGTCATTACTGTTGTACAAATTAATGTGCGGGTCGAAAAAGTCTATGAAAATCCATTGTTAACGTGTTGAGCGGGCAAAAAAAGTAAACGAAAACTGTTACAGTGCTGTGTTTTTTTTTAACGGCATGGTTGGCGCAGTGGTTAAATGATTGACTGCTGCGCTGCGTGTCGCGGGTTCGATTCCCGCACGGACCAAATATTTGTTTGACCTACAAGTAGTTGTTCTGGGTCTGGCTGTTTGTGTATGTGAGTTTAAATATTTGTAAACGCACCCACAATACAGGAGAAATTCCTAGTGTAGGGCAACGTTTAAAAAATAAAAAGAATTAAAAAAAACACTGCACGTTAATAAAGGATTCAGTAGCTAACCTTATCATTAAATATACTGCCAAAACACAAAAAATATTATCACCAAGCGCAAAATGATACTACCACACACTTTTGCTGAACATAGATTTAAAAAATAAAATAAAAATAATGAACAAGTGAAAATCACGCGCGCGTGGATTGCTTTCTTTTATTTTATTTACGTGAATGTTTAGTTTGTACGATCTACTCGAAAGGTCGTCTTAATAGTGAAGATTTGATGACGCCGCCAGAATTAAAAGAAACTGCCTAAGCTGTATTGCAAATCTATTGCCCGAGAAATCTAGAAATAAATATTACAAGACTTCAGAAGATTTTTTACAGTGGAAAAGCGAGAAAAATGCGGCTTTTCTTTCTGAAAATGTTTTACCGTCTTATTTTAGTGAAAAAACGCAAATTAAGCCAAGTACCTTGTGGTCTTAATATTCTTTAATAAAAAGTACCATTATTTTCCTCGTAGGTATAGTATTAAGCACTATGTATCACGTGGAAGAAAGTGCGATTCCCAACTCGTATGTATTAAGGTACGAGGCTCAGGCCAAGGGCCTTAATAATACACATGAGTTGGTAATCGGTCACTTTCTCCCCTTGGTGATCAATGTACTATTTTCGTTTTGACGTCAATTCAATCACAACTTCGACAACGCTATGTAAGACTGATTAATCGAATCTCTTTCGAATTCCCGTCCCAATCTTTGCTATCAATAATATTATTTCCAAATATCAGATCGGCAAAGAAATTTTATTTACGAGTACCGGTGTGGTCGTTATACGTGAGCTTCATGTCCTTACCCAATAATTTAATAAATGCAGGTAGGTCCAAGGAATTTAATTTGCATAAGTCCGTACGAGTGTACCTTTTTCGAACCCTTGAGGAGATTGCGATTACTTTTTCGTTTGGATCAGTTTACTAATGATTAGAATAGAATAGAATATCAATCTCTAATAGGAATCTTATGTACAATCATTAAAGTATGATTTATGTACAGTACGTAGGTGCTGTACATAAATATCAATACAACATTATTTTTAGTGTATGCGAAATCTGAATATAGTTTGTTCAGATTAAGGAACTGAATCGATTTTAATAATTTTTACACCATGTTATATTTTGTCCCAAAAATATTAGGTGTGATGGAAAATGCTGTCTTGAAAATACCTACTTCCAAATTATTATCAATGAGCGCAAGACGACCCTGGATGCGCGGGGGCGCCGTTAGCATGTTTTTGTACGGACAACCCGGTAACATAACAACCTCATAACTTTCTGATTTTTCATGATACAGTTTTGAAATTTTGTAGATAGATTCTTTACATAAAAATACTAGACACGTGTTTCGGGTTTCGCATATACTAAAACTAATATTGTATATAATCTTAGGGACATATGTAGGTTTAAAAGATCAAATGAAATTAGTTAGCGATACTTCACAGGCACGATAAAGTCTAATGAAAGAAAATAAATGAATATTAATAAAATAAAAATATTATTACTTAATAAAAAATCTATTAATATAATATATATTTAAAACATAAAAATCATATAGTTCTATATCTATTTATTGTTTCACAGATTATTTACAGAACTATTGGTATTAGGTAATACTGTTCGTTGTACTGTTGTTCGGTAATACTGGTTGTTTTAGTTTGGTGCCGGACGTAAAGAATAGCACCATCCCATTTCTTCCCATGGGCGTCGTAAAAAGGCGACTAAGGGACTTACTAGAGAATGGGCAGCAGCGTTCTCTATGCATTTTGAAAACCATACTGCGATCGTCAACCCGCCTACCAAGCGTGGCGATTATGGCATATCCCCCCCTTTTTGGGGGAGGCCTATGTCCAGCAGTGGACGTCTTTCGGCTGAAATAATGAATGATGAGTGTTTTTTTGGAAGTTGGTTATTTATTTTTAATAAAAAGTTATTTTTTTGGGATAATTTTGGACGCCGTAAGGTACACTGTAGCCGATCTCATTAATTTATGTAGGTACAACGTCTTATACCTGTACCTACATTCATAGCAAATAAAGTTCTGATTCTGACTCATGTCTGTACTTACAGCCTTTGAAAAGCAACGCAGCAACGCTACTAGGCGGCAGGCATAGATGGTGGTAGTACCTACTTACCCGGACGAGCTCATTAGCTTAGCTAAAATGATGATGATGATGATGAATATACTGTTCGGTCGTAGATTAAGCCAGTCTAAAAAGAAAGTTCTCTCTCTGTCTGTACTTTTAGTACAGAAGCGGAGGAGCTTATGGCTAAGTAATAACAGACGCATCGATTGCCAGGGTTACGAGCCTGCCCGAAAGGGATATCGTGGCCCTGGCACATAGGCATTTGAAAGAACACGGTGGGTTTTAGTAAAAAAAAAAAAGCGGTCGATCGATCAAGTTAAGCTATGCTTGCCCTGGGGCCTAAAATGGACGCTTTGGCAGAAAATATTGATAATATTATGAATCATATTAAAATTCGTAAAATCACAAACTGACAATTCATAATATGATCTGCGTACAATTCATATCCCGCAATTCATCTGTTTGACAGTTTTTTTATGGAGATTCGTAAAATGGTCCACAAATTATGAATAGATATTGAAGTCTAATGTCAAATAGCAGCTGTATTGTCAGTTTGTGACCATTTTACGAATTTGAATATGATTCATAATAATATTATCATGTTATGATTTTTCCAAACCGTCCATTTTAGGCCGGTTCGTAGGTCTGTGGATGGGTGACCATCTTTAAATACCATGGTCTCGGCTGTCATTCGTGGATCTTTCGCAGTCGTTACGGGTCGTCAGAAGTCCGAAAGTCAGACAACCAGTCTTACCAAGGGGTATTGTATTACCCAGTAACTGGGTTGTGGAGGTCAGAGATAGGCAGTCGCTCCATGTAAAATACTGTATTGGGCTGCATCCGGTTAAACTGGAAGCGGACCCCAACTTATGAACTATGCGACTACTCTTTAAGGGCACCCCCTGTGGGCTATGGACCTCGGCTTAGGGCATCACTGGGGAAGCACAGGAAGGGTGTGGCTGGAGCGGATTAAGTGCGCGCAAAGAGATTTAAGATAGACACTATAGAAAGCTGGGCTGGGCAGCATTTGGGAAGCTTCGTCGAGTCTTCTCGTCGCGTATTCCACAGAGCCTAAAGACGAAGGTCTTTAATCAGTGCGTCCTACCTGATAAGACTTACGGAGCCAAAACGGGGACACTAACGGTCAAGGTCGCTCAGCGAGCTATGGAACGGGCTATGCTTGTAGTCTCTCTGAAGGATCGAATCCGGAACGAGGTGATCCGGCAGAGAACTAAAGCTGTCGACATAGCCCACAGAATAAGCAAGCTGAAGTGGCAATGGGCCGGCCATATTAGCCGTAACACCGATGACCGTTAGGGTAGACGTGTTCTTGAGTGGAGACCGCGAATCGGCAAACGTAAGATAAGACGCCTTCAGGTTAGGTGGAGCGACGATCTTCGCAGGGTGGCTGGTGGCAGCTGGATGAGAGTTGCCGAGAATCGAGCTGAATGGCGTGCAATTGGAGAGGCCTTTGTCCAGCAGTGGACTGCTATGGGCTGATGATGATGACGATGACTATAGAAAGGCCATCAGAAGTAATGTCATGGAAAAATTGTAATCCCGTGTCTCAGTGACGTCATCTAGCGTAACATAGCAAAATTCCAAAATTCAATAAAAGCTAAGTTTGACACGTTACACTTTTAATACCTTATTGCACAATTAGACATGAAACTACGAAAACTAAGAAAAATTTTTGACTACGACACTAGACTGAGTGACTTTTGCCCACTAGGACAAATAATGTATTTGAGTGCGCGCGACTATTCCGTGCGCTGTGGTCCCATAGTCACGCGGCATAGACGCGATTTGAGATCCAATAGGTATAACTCTCAGATTATAGAAAGAAGCAGATAGATCGCGCGGAACACCGAGAGTGCGGCCAACAAAGCATACACAAATTCAAAAGCGAATACAATCTCGATTCAGTACAGCACGAAGCGTCGCATCGTTAGTACGTCACGGGCTCTAATAGATAATTTCAGAATAATGCCGTCTTGTATTTTTAAACATTGTAAAAACTGTTCCCAAAAACAAAAGAAATAAGATGGAGTATCTTTCATAGGTAAAATATTGATTATTTGTCTATTTGGATTTATTTTACGTGTTTATTGTTAGTGACAACTTGAAACACAAAACCTTAACAAAAATCATTCGGTGTTGCAAGTTTATATTGAAACATTTACCCCTAAGTTAGGAAATAAGTATAGGATACAGGAGTATCGATTTACAAAAATATTTATTTAGATAATAGTGTTTTATTTATCGCCTTTTCTGGTTGGTATGTTTATAAATAAATAGGTATGTATGTGTCTTCGTAAGTGTAACTAGTAAATCGATTTTATAATACTTATTACATCAGTCGATTTGCTATATCATGGGTTATATGAAGTCACCATAAAGTAAATATAGCTACCAAAAACAATAAAATGTTGGTGTCTCAAAATAAAAATATATCGCAAATGTATCGTTTATATGGGTATTGTTAATTTGACGTATAATGTAAATAAAAACAACGGATTTAAGAAAAAAAAACTTTTTTTTTTTCATGTAATGAAATATTATGGTACGGTTGCCAGGATAATGAAACAATTGTTTCATTATCCTGGCAACCGTACACACACATAGAGGCACCTAGTCTTATAGTGCTGTCACGTGGCTGTAACGCACACATGTCTACAAACGGGCCTCACTTTATTGTTCCGCGCGGTCTATCTGCTTCTTTCTATAATATGAGGTATAACTAATCACGTATATGTAATATCTGGCCATTGGCCAATTGCGTGTCGACCACGCTCAATGAAGAGTTGGCATGAATATCCTAAAAACAAACTTAACATTGTAGTTGAAAAACGTGGTCTTCCATCCATCGATATACGTCATGGTCGATTCTCTAACTGAAAAATAATAATTATTTAACATTAATATTATGCTTGTGTACAAAATAATGCAAAGCCGAGAAATTATTCCTGTCCTGAGATTAAAATATGCACTGAAAATACATTTTATCAAATAAATGTAAGTAGGTACCGTTCATAATCTTTTGATATTCATGGGTGGGTTTTAGTCTGTAAAAGTCTGACACGACCTCGACGAGAAGTTATTTGTTAATTTCCCACCTAAAAAAAGTCCACATACAGCTCAAATAATAATTGTAAATGAGTATTTTCAGGACGTTGCCATCAATCGCATGGATTGGCACGCGAGATGCAAGCAAGCTTAAAAAAAAAATTTGGTGATGTGAATGACGTCGCTTACAACAAAATTGTGAGTGGTTGCGTTGCGTATGTAGCTACGGACCGCCATTGAAATACTATGAGACATTAGTGATTTGAGTTTGTAATACGTTACTTTTGAGTAGAGTCGTGGATGATGGGCCTAATTAATCACACGTACCACCCCTGTGGGTGAGACAGAAAAATTATATTAGGCCGAGAGAGTTGGAGTTGGGTGGATGAGTAGGTGTTTACACGTATTTCTTAACTTGACACCGAGTCAGTCAGATAGTTCAGTTTCAACGCTGCACGCTGTAGCCTAGCGAGACAATGGATCGCAAAAGCCTTATTAAAAATTAAACGTACTGAGCACTCGGCCGAGAGGCACTGTCCCACCCATTTGCTCGGTACGTGTGATCAAGGCATTAGAGATGCCTGAAAATGAATGTAGTAGTTTGGTACTGATTTTATTTGTACCAAACTTTTTATATTATTGTTCTGTAGCGTGCGTACACCTGAACAAACTTCGCAGTACCAACTTTATTTGCTGTTACAAAACTCATCTATCAAGCAGAAACAACTTTCATGCTGAACAATAAGGATCAAATTTCAAAAGCTTTTGTTTTGGAGAATGAGAATAAAAGATTGTTCTATTTAGAGTATTAGGTCCAGCCTTATAAGTTCTTAACCAATTAATAGTTATTATAGAATACCAGTAAGTAGTTAAGTGGTAATTAAAATGAGTGAAGTTAGATGTGAACCGCACTTTGCTTTGTTTAAAAAGTTGTTGAGTATTTTAAGAAAATAACGTGGTCTAGTTTATTTATTTATTAATAACCAGCTTATTTATTTATATTTTCGCACTTTACACTAAACATATTATATGTACAGGTTATCGGTCAATACATTTTTTAATATAAATTAGATATAGGTAGATAATATTATACTATAATTCAAAATCAATTCAATTCAATTTATTTATTCAATAACAATACAAATTGTGTCTGAATGTGTTACATAAAAAAAGTTTAAATTAGTAATAAAATCAGGTAATAAACAAAAAAAAACAACTTGACTAATAATAAATACAAAAATATACCATCACCAAACTAAATAAAAACAACAAAAATCACAATAATAAACGAGCAGTCAGTCATTGCAGTCTAATGTTACAAGTAGGCTTCACCTATAACGTCCCATACCTTTTGCATTAACTCAGATAAATACCTACACACATACCCTTAATTATAAACCCAATAACCTTAAAAAAAAATAAAAGAAAAAATTTACAACGAGGTGAATAAAATAACCCAGCAACTCAATATCAATAACAATAGGAAATACTTTCAAATAATTTAATTCCATTACAATCCATTAATTCGTACTAGTATATTTATTTTACTGAACAGTTACATGTCAGAGATATGATAGAATCACAAATTTATTGGGTATTTTAATAGGATGTCAAATTAACCAATATAATAATGTTATGTCAACCAAAGGCAATTAAGATGTCAAAGAAATTAGAAAGTCAAAAGAAATTTGAATGTCAATGGAGTAGAGACATTTATTCAAGCGAAAAACTCTAAGCTTGGACGTAAACGAGGACGTATATATCGAACTTTTAAGGTCGAGTGGCAATTTGTTAAAAGTTTGTACTGCCTGGTATCGTGCACTATGTTTTGTGGTCAGAAGGTGTGGGCTTATTATATTGCTGAGGTCCTTCCTACGTGTGCTCTCTCTGATGAATCTTTGCTCTTCAGTCTCATATTCATGCAGATAATTTTTTAGGTTAGTCAGGAGTACTAGAATATAAAGGCTGGGTACTGTTAGAATCCCTGAAACTGCAAAAAGAACTGTATAATAGACAAAGTTAGATAATAATAGATAAAATTAGAATAAAATGGAAGAAAATATATGGAATACCGAATAACGCCATACACTTAGCCCTTTTCTGTCACCTCTTCCAAAATTTTTTTTTCTTCAAATTAATTGTTGTATCAAAAATTTCATTTTGTATATTCAATTTATTAACATTATTGGTCTGATTTTCACATCTATTGGCATTCCGAGCACATCAGCACACAATATAACGTCATACTCTCAGCTACGTTAACATTAACATGTCGGGTGACGTGAACCCATAAGTTTTGACTCTAGCAAAAATCCCTCAACGCGCCTTTAGAAATTTGCACGTCAAAAACTTCTCATAAATGCATCGAGATAGTCTGTCTAGGTACTGTAAGTTGTATACGATTTTTTTTTTTCACAAATTCTTATGAGTTTCATAGCGAAATTTGTTTAGAACGACGGATAGAATCACCCTTTTGACGGATGCAGGTAACTAAATCGCTACCCTGTATTCGTCTGATGCTTTAGCTTTTCTGTTGTCGCGTAGTACTCGTATCTTCTATTTCTGTATCTAAAGGTCAAAGAAAACCTAACCTTTTCGAGGCAGAGCGTGCTAAATATTTGGACGTTCGTTCCTTGGCCCTCGAATGGCTTAGTCCACCACTGCTATAGGTACCGTCCTTATGCCCATAGTAATAAGGTTGAACAGTGGTCGACCGGGAACTTTCGCGGTGGTACATCTCTGTCTAACCCTACGGGGCTTACTGGTGTGATGTTATGTTACGTTACATGTATCTACAATTTTATTTATACTTCAGTTGAGCCGCTTTGTTCATAGAACATTTATACTTCAAGGTCATATTTTCTTTCTTTCCTATCCGTCGTCTATGAAACTTGATAATCGCCTCTATGTGTGTGTACGGTTGCCAGGATAATGAAACAATTGTTTCATTATCCTGGCAACCGTACACACACATAGAGGCACCTAGTCTTATAGTGCTGTCACGTGGCTGTAACGCACACATGTCTACAAACGGGCCTCACTTTATTGTTCCGCGCGGTCTATCTGCTTCTTTCTATAATATGAGGTATAACTAATCACGTATATGTAATATCTGGCCATTGGCCAATTGCGTGTCGACCACGCTCAATGAAGAGTTGGCATGAATATCCTAAAAACAAACTTAACATTGTAGTTGAAAAACGTGGTCTTCCATCCATCGATATACGTCATGGTCGATTCTCTAACTGAAAAATAATAATTATTTAACATTAATATTATGCTTGTGTACAAAATAATGCAAAGCCGAGAAATTATTCCTGTCCTGAGATTAAAATATGCACTGAAAATACATTTTATCAAATAAATGTAAGTAGGTACCGTTCATAATCTTTTGATATTCATGCCTGGAAGCTCAAAGCTGTAATATCAGCAACGACCGACAGAGAGATACCTAAATGGAACTGACATTGGATAGGTTTATTCAGTTCGGTAAATATTGAGATGTATCGGCAAATATAGTGAACGTAAGCGATTATCAAGTTTCATAGACGACGGATAGGAAAGAAAGAAAATATGACCTTGAAGTATAAATGTTCTATGAACAAAGCGGCTCAACTGAAGTATAAATAAAATTGTAGATACATGTAACGTAACATAACATCACACCAGTAAGCCCCGTAGGGTTAGACAGAGATGTACCACCGCGAAAGTTCCCGGTCGACCACTGTTCAACCTTATTACTATGGGCATAAGGACGGTACCTATAGCAGTGGTGGACTAAGCCATTCGAGGGCCAAGGAACGAACGTCCAAATATTTAGCACGCTCTGCCTCGAAAAGGTTAGGTTTTCTTTGACCTTTAGATACAGAAATAGAAGATACGAGTACTACGCGACAACAGAAAAGCTAAAGCATCAGACGAATACAGGGTAGCGATTTAGTTACCTGCATCCGTCAAAAGGGTGATTCTATCCGTCGTTCTAAACAAATTTCGCTATGAAACTCATAAGAATTTGTGAAAAAAAAAAATCGTATACAACTTACAGTACCTAGACAGACTATCTCGATGCATTTATGAGAAGTTTTTGACGTGCAAATTTCTAAAGGCGCGTTGAGGGATTTTTGCTAGAGTCAAAACTTATGGGTTCACGTCACCCGACATGTTAATGTTAACGTAGCTGAGAGTATGACGTTATATTGTGTGCTGATGTGCTCGGAATGCCAATAGATGTGAAAATCAGACCAATAATGTTAATAAATTGAATATACAAAATGAAATTTTTGATACAACAATTAATTTGAAGAAAAAAAAATTTTGGAAGAGGTGACAGAAAAGGGCTAAGTGTATGGCGTTATTCGGTATTCCATATATTTTCTTCCATTTTATTCTAATTTTATCTATTATTATCTAACTTTGTCTATTATACAGTTCTTTTTGCAGTTTCAGGGATTCTAACAGTACCCAGCCTTTATATTCTAGTACTCCTGACTAACCTAAAAAATTATCTGCATGAATATGAGACTGAAGAGCAAAGATTCATCAGAGAGAGCACACGTAGGAAGGACCTCAGCAATATAATAAGCCCACACCTTCTGACCACAAAACATAGTGCACGATACCAGGCAGTACAAACTTTTAACAAATTGCCACTCGACCTTAAAAGTTCGATATATACGTCCTCGTTTACGTCCAAGCTTAGAGTTTTTCGCTTGAATAAATGTCTCTACTCCATTGACATTCAAATTTCTTTTGACTTTCTAATTTCTTTGACATCTTAATTGCCTTTGGTTGACATAACATTATTATATTGGTTAATTTGACATCCTATTAAAATACCCAATAAATTTGTGATTCTATCATATCTCTGACATGTAACTGTTCAGTAAAATAAATATACTAGTACGAATTAATGGATTGTAATGGAATTAAATTATTTGAAAGTATTTCCTATTGTTATTGATATTGAGTTGCTGGGTTATTTTATTCACCTCGTTGTAAATTTTTTCTTTTATTTTTTTTTAAGGTTATTGGGTTTATAATTAAGGGTATGTGTGTAGGTATTTATCTGAGTTAATGCAAAAGGTATGGGACGTTATAGGTGAAGCCTACTTGTAACATTAGACTGCAATGACTGACTGCTCGTTTATTATTGTGATTTTTGTTGTTTTTATTTAGTTTGGTGATGGTATATTTTTGTATTTATTATTAGTCAAGTTGTTTTTTTTTGTTTATTACCTGATTTTATTACTAATTTAAACTTTTTTTATGTAACACATTCAGACACAATTTGTATTGTTATTGAATAAATAAATTGAATTGAATTGATTTTGAATTATAGTATAATATTATCTACCTATATCTAATTTATATTAAAAAATGTATTGACCGATAACCTGTACATATAATATGTTTAGTGTAAAGTGCGAAAATATAAATAAATAAGCTGGTTATTAATAAATAAATAAACTAGACCACGTTATTTTCTTAAAATACTCAACAACTTTTTAAACAAAGCAAAGTGCGGTTCACATCTAACTTCACTCATTTTAATTACCACTTAACTACTTACTGGTATTCTATAATAACTATTAATTGGTTAAGAACTTATAAGGCTGGACCTAATACTCTAAATAGAACAATCTTTTATTCTCATTCTCCAAAACAAAAGCTTTTGAAATTTGATCCTTATTGTTCAGCATGAAAGTTGTTTCTGCTTGATAGATGAGTTTTGTAACAGCAAATAAAGTTGGTACTGCGAAGTTTGTTCAGGTGTACGCACGCTACAGAACAATAATATAAAAAGTTTGGTACAAATAAAATCAGTACCAAACTACTACATTCATTTTCAGGCATCTCTAATGCCTTGATCACACGTACCGAGCAAATGGGTGGGACAGTGCCTCTCGGCCGAGTGCTCAGTACGTTTAATTTTTAATAAGGCTTTTGCGATCCATTGTCTCGCTAGGCTACAGCGTGCAGCGTTGAAACTGAACTATCTGACTGACTCGGTGTCAAGTTAAGAAATACGTGTAAACACCTACTCATCCACCCAACTCCAACTCTCTCGGCCTAATATAATTTTTCTGTCTCACCCACAGGGGTGGTACGTGTGATTAATTAGGCCCATCATCCACGACTCTACTCAAAAGTAACGTATTACAAACTCAAATCACTAATGTCTCATAGTATTTCAATGGCGGTCCGTAGCTACATACGCAACGCAACCACTCACAATTTTGTTGTAAGCGACGTCATTCACATCACCAAATTTTTTTTTTAAGCTTGCTTGCATCTCGCGTGCCAATCCATGCGATTGATGGCAACGTCCTGAAAATACTCATTTACAATTATTATTTGAGCTGTATGTGGACTTTTTTTAGGTGGGAAATTAACAAATAACTTCTCGTCGAGGTCGTGTCAGACTTTTACAGACTAAAACCCACCCGTGTTCCTTCAGTTGCCTGTGTGCCAGGGCCACGATATCCCCTTCGGACAAACTCGCAACCCTGGCAGGAGCATCGCTTGGCTGTGAACTTTACTCAGGCTAACGATGGGAGAAAAATACATAAAATTGCAGCTTACACAAATATCAACTTTAAACTCATGCCGTCTTATTACAAAAAAAATGATTAAGTACCTACTGTTTTATACCAAGACCACAAAGGTCTAGGATTGTTACGGTATTCAAGTTAATATCAGGCTCAAAACGTGTTCTTATTACAAAACGAAGACTTTTCGAGGATCAGTTAGTACCAAAGAAGGTTCATGGTTCCACAGATAAAAACAAAAATGGCATTCTTTCATTCGTTCATTCTGCATCTATTTGAAGCAACGTTTCATTTCTCTAAATATTGATATTATAGTAACACTTGAAATGCATAAATAATTATTAATCAATACAAAAATATGTCATAAATCGTTCTTTGTTTAGGTTACAACATATTGAACAAGCACAACTCGTACTTTTGACGTGCTTTTTATAATCAAGTTATCATATTTTTTAACACCTCTAACGTGAAGTGGAGTGAATTACATATGTACGGCGCGGCACTCGTAATTTGAGACGTTTATTTTGCGTCCATAAATAATAAATCTTAGTATTAGGTACTGTTGATAATATGTGGTTTGTTCGTGAGTTGTGTCTGGTTAAACCGTTGAAGATAAACTTAGTAAAACCCTAAGACGACCCACTGACCAAAACATGGATTTTTAATTAATATTAGGTAAGCAATGCTTTGTATCATCTTATTTCGACTGCCTAACGCGAATGTTCATATTATTATAGGAAACATTACGTCGTACTACGTATGAAGATCTCTGTAAGATCGCCGAGACGTCTCCAGCATAATTATACAAATCTTCCAAATCCATCAAGTCGATTTGTAAATAAAAAGCCACATAATAACAATAAACGCTAACCTCAAATAAATGAGTACCGAAGTTAGTCCATAGAAAAACTAGGGGTCTCGGAGGACTTAATTTAGTACCATAGCTTGTTCATGAACTAGTGGTAAACTTCATTTTATAATAACGTTTTATTTAGTCATGGTGGCAAACCTAGTAATTATCCTAGTACTAAATTTAGATCGTGTTTTGGAATAAGACGGTTATTGACTAAAAACCACCATTTCGCAGAAGGACACCACCGCGTCCCAGGACTCCTCACTGCCGACCATCGACTCGACCACGGCCGGCAGCGATAGGTCACTGCATACTCCAGCGGCACACTCTGCCAGCGTATGCCGCACCGTGTCCTCCCGGCATGGTTTAGCTAACCTAGGTCATGGTCTAACCATGTGACAAAATCCAAATCTGTTTAGCCGTTTTACCGGGAAAGCGTTACAAACAAACTCACTTTCGCATTTATAATACTAGGAAAACAAATGATGAACGAAGGAGAACTATTTATATGAAGTATGACTTTCATCAAGAAGATTACGACTGTTTGGATATTACCTACTCGTAAAATATCTAATAGACGTCCCGCTCTGACAATCCAGAAAGAGGTGTTTCTTTACGTAAACTATGGCTAGATGAAAAACCTATCGCAGGGCCCATGCTACGTGATATTAAATCAATAAGACACACTTCTATTATAATTTGACATGTGGAGCTAAAATTATTGAAGATGACGTTGATGGATTTAATACCTACTGAGTTAGATTTTAATTTAGACGAAGACACATTTTCGCACAAATTTGTATTTTGCTCAGTATAGTTTGTGACGTTTTAATATATTCTTTTAATAACTACTTCTAATTCTATTGCCAAGCTTTTATTCAAACCAGAATAATTTATTTAAACTTAGATAACACGTAGAAGAAGTGTAGCTAAAGAAAAAAACAGTATGAATTCATTATACAATAAAGTAACCGTCATGAGAAGCTATAAATACATAAAACTGCAAATTATACAACTATCAACTTTAAACTCAAGATATCTAAGTTGATTTATGAATGAAGAAATTATCGCTAAACGTCATAAAATAATTTTAGTTGCAATGGAAACTGAACCATACGCAATTTCAGTTAAAGTTTTAAATCCCAAAGTATGAAATTTATCTCGTCTCATGGCGTTGACTTTAGTCGGATTATTTCGTAAACGTAGTAAACCTTTTAGTCAATAATAGCTGTAATACTTTCTGGTCTGTTTTTATTTTTTTTAATAGTACAGATTACTTTATAAAATACAGCCAAGTGACGTGGCTGGTTAATGCTTTAAAGTCATTTCTACAAAATATGCTAAAAACGAAATTATTAATATTAATAGCAACGGTTCAAAATAATGGATAGGATACAAAAATGTACAATAGTTATATGTCTCAAATATAAATTAATCAGAAAATTTATATATAACCGAAGTGCAACCATCGACAGAAAAATGCTTATATCTCTGTTGGTATTTTTCCTCACATGGCTGCCTTCTGCATAACACGGTCCAATTATCCAAATCCATCAAGCCGATTTGTAAATAAAAAGCCACACAATAACAATCAACGCTAACCTCAAATAAATTAGTACCGAAGTTAGTCCATAGCTAACCTAGGGGTCTCGGCGGACTAACTTTAGTACCATAGCTAGTTCATGAACTAATGATAAACTTCATTTTAGAATGACGTTTTATTTAGTCATGGTTTAAACCTAGTAATTATCCTAGTACTAAATTTAGATCGTGTTTTGGAATAAGATGGATGTAGTCTAAGTTGATTTTTGGATGAAAACACTATCGCTAAACGTCATAAAATAATTTTAGTTGCAATGGAAACTGAACCATACGCAATTAAGTTAATTTTTTTTATCACATAGAATGAAATTGATCTTGTTATGTAAAGTTGGCTTTAGTATACTTATATAATATTCAGGAAAGAATATTTTAGTGTCCTTACCAGCAGACAAGAAAAAAATGATTAGTTACCGCCCCTCTTAATGTTATCAAACATTCCTTTGTTCCATTTGCTGATAAAGTGAGCTTCTGGTTTTTCCGTATTTTCGCCTGGCATCTGAGAAAATAACAAATGAAAGTTGAATTATTAATGATCATTATCCATTTCTAAACAAAATTGTAACACAAATACCCACTTGTTTGGCAAATCGCATCTTCAATGTTTTCATAACGAGGATAAAGAAACGGGAAAAGGGTTCCACAGTTGTAGATTTTTAAAACGAACCTTTAAATTATTACCCTTGTTAAGAGTCTACAATACCTTGAATTGCTTCAAGATCCTCCGTTATATCGAAAATACTGCAGCATTCATTTTGAAATAAATATAATGATAAAGTTGAGGATTATTGGTAAGCATTATGTTTAACAAAAACACGATCCTTAAAATTTTATTGACAGAAAAAAATTATAAAGTTACTCCCAAACTGGACAATAAACCGCTAGTATTAAAAAAATACTTCAAATTAGATCATGAAACTTTGCATAATAACTGAACTAAATAATAAAGCAGATACTATGTTTTCTATTCATTTTTTGCATTACGTAACACAAAACGTTAAATTAAATTATTTGCCTTATGTTAGCTAGCACACACCATTATACAAAAAAAAAATATATATATAATAATCGTCGAAACCTATACTCAAGCAGAAATAACGTAAACAAAACGTATCTAAATAAAAGCCTCCAGGCATAATGGGCGTGCCCGTTTAAATAAAGCTACAGCTATAACTATAAATTAACTTTGGAGCCTTCTCCCTGCCGTCCAGTACCCCTCAGTCTCGCTTACTCGCATGTCTGCGAGCGAGATAAAGAGGTGGCGCTGAGGTATTATGGACTCTTAATAGTTCGGATTTAAATTATAAACTTTCTTTAGATTCGAACCTTAGGATATTACCTATTTTATTTTTACATCAAATGTTGGAAGAATGTTTCGAATTAAACGATTAGTTTGTAATTTAATGGACAGAGGTTGCGTTCAGAAAAGTTTGGATTAAATGGACGATTAGGGCTCAAGATTTGAGTGTAAAACTTTAGTTGGATTAGGTTCAACTATTTTGGATAGGTACTGATCAGTTTTTAATTTGTATTTTTATCCTTCTTTTTTAAAATTAAATTAGACTGTCAAATCGCTTCATGTTATTTATTTACTAGCTTCTGCCCGCGGCTTCGCCCGCGTAGATATCGGAAATTATCCCACGAGAAAGTAATACCGGAAAAAAAATTGTCCTATGTCCTAACGCAGGTCGTGGTGGGTGTATCCGTGGGCCAAATTCATCCAAACAAATCCGTTCAGCCGTTAAAGCGAAGGTAACCGACCGAAAAAGTTACGTTCACATTTTCTAATATATAATATGGCTTATGGATATATATATTGTGATTGTGATAGGTACAACGCGTGGAATATTATTAAGCCTTTGAATATCTTTCATATTCAAATAAAAAAAACCGGTCAAGAGCGAGTTGGACTTGCACACCGAGTATTCCATACGTGTATATATGATAATGATGATTTCTGAAAAACTGAGCTATTTAGAGACATAGTTTTATTTTTTGTAATTTTTACATAAACTTCTATCACATAGAATAATTTCAGATTTTTATTTATGCATACTTCGGAGATAAGCGGGGGGGTAAAAGTCGGACACTATGCTGCCCAAAAAAAATAGCGCTCTTTCATATGATACCCCCCCACATGCTCTAGTAGCCCCACTTAAATTTTTTAAGACACCTTCACCCTAAGACCCTTTCAGTCCCTTTTGCAAAAAAGATATATTTCTTTAAAATTTCTTTCTTGTTTGCAAAATAGTTGGGCAAAGACGTTAACTTTTGTTTGAAGTAACTGATGAACTGTTGACCTCAATACCTTGTATAACCTTGAATATAAGTAGGTACCTAGATTCTAAAATATCTGTAAGTTAAAAAAAAATTGTATGTCAACAGGCAGAATGTACTGGGAATATATCTAAAACTAACACCACTATTGTAATACCTGCATTCTATACAAATAAAGAAATTATTTATATTTATGTATTTTTAAAAAATCCTTCGCAAAACCTTTTTTCGCTGTGAAACCTACGCAATTATTATTATTAATACATTTATTTCAGACATAGCCCATACATTATTATTAAAAAAAAAACAATTCAATAAAACAATATCATTAAAATAATCAACAATAAATAAAATTAGGTACACATACACATTAGAATTTTAAAACCAATGTCACAATTAGATTAAATATAATTCATTAAAATATTATACGATAAAACAATCAATAACAAAATTAAACATACACAATACGGTCATAAACGCATGTCAATTATAACGAGGAGATGCGCTAACATGAAGCTGCATCCATCTCTGTATCAGGGACAGATCCCACCGCTCGGACAACACCCTCAGGAGACTGTTCGATCTGCTTCGTAGGCGACTTAATAGCGAAGCGCTCCGCTTCCTTATGATCGCGAAAAAATCAGCGGTCCGCGCCTCAGCAAACATAGTCGAAGCATCATATACAAGAGAGCAATTTTTGTAAATAATAATAAATGTGTTTGATAGCTACCGAAGTTTTGTTAATAATCATAGAAGATGGTAGTTACTTAACTAACTTCTGAGTTTATTCAAGTATCCTCCCCATTTCGCTGAGCAGACAGACACAATTTAATTCAAGCAGCCATTCGTTCCTCCATCGTGTAAATTCATCAAGCAGAAAACTAGATTTCGTGAAAATAATTTATCACGACTAACTTTTCCAAGAACCCTAGTTCTGACATAATGATATTACGAGCACAATAATTATGAATAATTTATAAAAAATTGCGATTGTGTTCTTGATAGAATACCAAACACTAAAAATGTTGAAACGAAAAACTAAAAACTTTTACAGAACATAGTAGGTGTTCTGGCACTGAAGACAGGGGGCGGGCAGGGTAACAGGGTCTTCTTCAATAAGGATCTTGGATATATTTTACAGTGACATTTATTATTCCTCCTTTACAATTCAAAATAACATACGCACGATCCCGCTTTATTAGAAGTATTAAATATATAACACACTGGCGGGGAGGATCCGACCTTTCTCAAACCTGATGCGAGCGAGCAACTATCGAGTCGAGTAACAAATGTCGCTCCTAATCGTTTATCGATTGTAGATTTACCGAAAGCCGATAGATGGCGCTGCTTGACGCAACAGCAGGTAAGTATGGTCTGTTCCAAAAGTATCTGATAGAAACGTAAACAAAATGTTCAGGTTAAATTCTCTCACTAAAGATTTTTTCAACTTTACATCTCACTACTTCTTCCAACAATAATAATTTAAATGTTGATGAAAATAGAGGTTATAAAATCCATCATCATCTAGGCCAAGCCTTTTCCCAACTATGTTGGGGTAATACCAGTATTTTACATGAAGCGATTGTCTATCCTTCGACAAACATGGCCAGCCCACTGCCACTTCAGTTTGCTTACTCTGCAAGCTATGTCGGTAACTCCGGTACTCCGGTTTGTCGAAAGACCGATGGCCGATGGAGCAGACGAGTCCTGGAGTGTAGACCGCGTATCGGCAAGCGTAGTGTGGGACTTCCCCCAGCTAGATGGACCGACGACCTTAAGAAGGTGGCTGGGTCAGACTGGATGCGGAAGGCGGAGGACAGGGTGTTGTGGCGCAGCCTGGGAGAGGCCTATGTCCAGCAGTGGACTGCAATAGGCTGAGTTGATTGTTGATTTGATTGACTACCTATCTGACCTCCACATCCTATACCTAGTTACTGGGTAATACAATGCCCCTTGGTAAGACTGGTTGTCGGGCTTCTAACGACCCGTAACGGCTGTCCAAGATCCACGAATGGCAGCCGGGACCAAAGGCTTAACGTGCTTTCTAATAATATATAAAATTTGTCGGATCGTCAGGATTTTACTCAGTTAGATTCGGACATCATGTGGGCAGAAGTTGGATTTCGTGCAATGAAAACACACTGGGTGCGGTACACAGCTTTTATTGAAATCACAAATTGACACATTCACTACAAATGATAATCACTTTACACTTTAATAACTTTAGGTATTACAATCAACTAGGTATTATGAACTTTGCCCTGCATTGAGACAATAACAGATTGGTATGATGATGCAACAAAACGTAGGACAGTTCCGAAGCGTCTTCACAGCTCGATCACCAGGATAAGAATGCCCGACTTGGCGCGTTCTCTTTAACCTCGTAACAGACCGGAAACGCCCCGACTCTGTCATAGCGCGCCAATTCGAGTCTTTATAGTTGCCGCTAGGTGGCTCGCCTCGTCTTGTTGTAAACATTTTGCCGGATGCAACCAATGATGACCTTTAGATGCGTTACCCGTGCTCAATAATGGCAAAGTAAATGCAAGGCAATTGCCCAAAGAGGAATTAGTCGCGCGCCATCCAGTGACGCGGCTACACGTCACAATCACTCGCAATTCTCTGCAATTATTTGTGAAGAAAATGCCTTCCCTTGTACTAGTGATGGATTAATTAGCATTCGCATTCATTGTTAGCGTGTGAATGATCATTTAGCAGTTAGCAAATTAAATGTAGTCGCGAAATTCTGTGAAATGCTAAGCGATGTACTTGTCTAAATAGTCAGAGCGTCGAGTGCATGCGCGTGCAGCGCGGTAGCGTAGTGTGCTATAAATATATTTAAGTATGGGCGAGTCGGCGAGTAAACTAAACGCGAACGCGACTTTTAATTCGTTTAATAACAAAATTGACATACCTACTTCATTATTATCAATTATAGTCATTAGCAATTATCATAGCAATAGCTATTAACACGCTAAGACTCAAGAGTTCACACGCTAATGAAATTAATTCGAAATAGCATTTATTGCCATTACTACCGTGTACATATTACACTGCTACTGTGGGAGTACAGAAAAACGTCTCATTTCATGCATAAATACTTATTGTATTTTTTTATTATAAGAAAACGTTGTTTTGTTTTGTACCTGTACAGCCAGTCAGCCATTTTTCCTGACTGCTGCGACCGACGCGTACGCGCCAATGAACATGCAGTAGCTAGTGACGTAACTAAATATGTATGTTTATCTGTTTCTAACAACAGTTATCGGTATAGGAAGGGTATAGGTCTTTCCTTTTCTTCGCGCACTGCATGATTGTACGCAAGTATGTAGCTACATTCATGGCTTACGCTGTTTTTGAGTGCACTAATGTTCGTGTATGACGCGTCTATTTATAATACGTCATTGGAAGCAACAGATTTATTTAAAAATGAATGCTGCAGTATTATAGATCTATCGGAGGATCATTCTAAGTAATTTGAGGTATTGTAGACTCTTATAGGAGCGAACCGCTTAGATAGAGCTTCTTTACAATCTCTAGTCACAAAATTTTGCCATATTCGCCAGGACCCGAATTACCTAGGTACCTTAATGATAGGTACGCGAAAAAATGTCATCATGGCATCGAGATATAAGTACTAACGTACTAGAGAAGACACCGTAAATTCCTACTTTGTCTCGTTCAACTGCGGCGATCGCGCCGCACCTCACTCAGTCGCTCTCTAAATCTTTCGCGCCTAGTACTTACGACAATAAAAAATCTACCGCTGTGGTAAATTAGTTACGGTTTAGACGAATTGTTATTATTTTAGCGCTGCGCGAACTAAAGATTCAAATTACGAAGAATAGGACAATTCAGTTATTTGACGTAGCTTCTCTAGTACGTTAGTACTTTTATCTCGATGCATCATGGGGATAAGAAAACTTTAGATATTTACATTGCAATAGACATAGTATTCAATCTTGTTTCCATCTTGAAACAAGATGATATGGATATGATCCCAAAACTTTGATAGTTGAAAACTTAAACGGCAAATGTTCTTCTTGGAATATTAACCTAGTTGATTTATGTATATCTGTAAACTCAACTGTGAGTCCTTTGAGGGGAACTGGTGTAGTTACTGCTATCATAACCTCGTTTGTTGTCATTAGGACCCATAATAATTCCGCGTTTTGATGTGTACACACTTGATTACTTAGAAGAAAGTTTTCGGCCCCACGTTATGGGTAACAAAACCAGTATAAGCTGGTCTCTTATACTATGTTGAAACTTCGTACTACGCTAGGCCAGCTCAAGGTCAACGTCAAGATCCCGGTCGACTGAACTATCAGCTTAAGGGGGATGCGCTAAGGTAGCCCGCGAAAATAAAACTTTATTATTTTTTGCAATTTGCAGGTCAGTTTGTATGTTAATCTAAATTGTATTGCTTATTCTAATGATAATAATTCTGTACTTAAATCCATAGTTGTTACAACCGCGAATCATATTTAGATTAACATAATATATAACGTGCAAATTGAAAGAAACGTAAGAAAATTTGTATTTCGCGGGCTACCTTAGCGCATCCCACTTAAATGATAAAGAATCACGCAATCATGCAGTCACTACCTTTTGTATCTATTCATTGTGTAATTTTACTCAAAAAATAAATTTCAGTCGAGCTAGAAAACTGAATTAATATGACTGCGTGTGAACATTTTAGTATTTTATTAAAATGTTTTAATTGCATTTACCAATCTTTTGTGTGTTCAACCTTTATACCGTACGTGACACGTACCAACCTAATTCAGAAATTATTTCAAGAATCATGTTTTTGAATAATTTCATTAACACGCATAAAGGCTTCTACATACCGGGGCGACATGTCGCGCGACGCGACGCGACACAAAGGCACCGCTCGTCCCGCGCCACGCGGGGCCTTTGTGCCGTGTCGCGTCGCGCGACAAGTCGCGCTGGTATGTAGAAGCCTTAAGGCAGAATTATATTGACGGACGAACTTTACAGACTGCACTTTGACCTTGAGCTCGCTTAACGTAGTACGGAGCTTTAATAGAATGCGAGGCCAGCTTATACTGGTTGCTGCCAGGGTTGCGAGTTTGTCCGAAAGGGATATCGTGGCCCTGGCACACAGGCAACGGAAGGAACACGGGTGGGTTTTAGTCAGTAAAAGTCTGACACGCCCTCCCACTCAGCCCAGAGCGGGAGAAGTTATTTGATAATTTCCCACCCCAAAAAAAAAAAAAAAAAAGCTTATACTGGTTTTGTTAACATTGACGTGCGGCCTGCTGTACTTATATTTCTAAACTCATAAAAGGGGTTATTGGCTCACACGAAGTTACTCGCCCAAAACGGGCGAATTTACACTATTAAATAATAGGTTTTTGATGTAGGCTATTTGCACGAAGTTTGTCTATTAGTAGGCAAATCGACAACTCCAGAAATACGTATTAGACAATGTAACCTACTGTTCTACTACCTATTTCTCGACACAAATAAAAGCAATTTCTTTTGACTTTTTGTTGTGATATCTGAAACTTAAGGCATAATTTCAGCCGAAAGACGTCCACTGCTGTACATAGGCCTCTCCCAAAAAGGGGGGGGGGGTTGCCACAATCGCTACGCTTGGCAGGCCGGTTGGCGATCGCAGTATGGTTTTAAAAACGCATAGAGAACGCTGCTGCCCATTATCTAGTAAGTCCATTAGTCGCCTTTTACGACACCCACGGGAAGAAATGGGATGGTGCTATTCTTTACGTCCGGCACCGAACGGAACAAACAGATTAGTAACGGAACAAAAAGATTAGTATTCTTTAAGAACCTTTGGCCTCACAAGCCGTTTTTTTTACGGATCTGGATCACAAAGAGATTGTCAAAGGACAACTTAACAAACGAAAACCTTACCTTAACAACATATTTTCCTTTATGCTTTTCATATCACAGAATAATACAAATATGTCAAGAGTTTCCTGAGGGTTCTTGGGGGGCACTAGGAAAAATATTAGTATAATAAAATGGAATAACACTGACGACCAACCGTGGCGGAAGTGCTTTTACAATCTGAACGTTTAGTAGGACATATGTGGCCTGATGGGAGGGAAGGGAGGGTGGTTTCCGTGCACTCCTATAGCACACCCAACTTTTTTGTAATTTGACAAAAAGGGTGACCGGGCGTGTGTGTGTGTGACTTCTTCGTCGTGGCGATGGCGATGGCACTGTGTCATATTAGTCTAGGCTGTATAGTCTTCAGCCTTTGTCACGTATACAGGAAACTTAAAAGAAATAAAGACTTCTTGGCGGGAAAGTGAAGCGTCATGTTCAGCAGTTTGTTTAATTTTCCAAAATTTGTGTTTATCCGAATATTAATGTGTATGAACGCGCATTAGTATAGGCAAATGAAACAAAACAGTGCAACTTCGCTTCAAGTTCTCTCAAGAAGTCCGCGAGAGGTCTCAGTAAAGTGCCACATCTTTACTGAAATTCAAGGGGAGTGGGCGGGGATATCATCATCATGCATTGAATATAATTCATTTCATCAATATTATACAAGTTTTGTAACTAAATAAAGACTTGGCTAAAAGGTCCCAGCAACCAGGCCATTAAAATACTATTAAAAAAAAACAGTGTGTCATGGCCTCTTGTGGAAAGTGCATTAAATGTATTAATATTTTTATAAACCTGGTTAACACAGGCACGACAGTGTATTATAATATTGTTGAGAAATTCCTGATAAGAAAGCCTATTAACACTTTGGTGACTTGGGAATCGTGTTCAGCAGCAGCGCTTACAAGCACTACACCAACGAGGCAGTTGAACTTATTACATTTTGTTCAAAATACACTTTTTAATGACTATTGTTTTTCAAAGCGATTTGTCAGATGTGCATTTTTTAAATCTCAACCAAATGCCTCTATACCTTTTTATACCTACACAGTTTATGAATATACAACATAATTTTAACTTTATGCGAAACCTGAATATAATAATATATAGTTTGTTTCAGAATAAGGAACTGAATCGATTTCAATAAGCTTTACACCATGTTATATTTTGTCCCAAAAATATTTAAGTGTGATGGAAAATGTTATCACCATTTAATTACTTACAATAAAATCGCCGCACGGTTAGGTACCTACTGCCAAATTATTATCAATGAGCGCAAGGCGACCCTGGAGGCGCGGGGGCGCCGCCGTTAGCATGTTTTTTACGGACAACCCGGTAACATACTCGTAACAACCTTATAACTTTGTGATTTTTCATGATACAGTTTTGAAATTTTGTACACAGATTCTTTACATAAAAATACTAGACACGTGTTTCGGGTTTCGCATATACAAAAACTAATATTGTACAAATGATTGCGTATGTAGCAGATAGTAGATTTACAGTATTAAAGTTTTATTTATGCTGATTTGAAATCCAAGACCTGGTCCCTCCATCCGGACGGGCACAATTTAAAAGCTAAAAGTGGAGCTTTGAGCTCCAGTAGAAGACAGAATTGAAATTTAGTTGATGGTACGATAAAATAATCAAAACAAGAAAATCGAAATCTTGAGGAATGACAACGGGTGTAAATACCAATCTACTGTAAGTAGCCAAAGACTTTGAAGATTTCTTACACATGTCAAACCAAACCACTGTGGAGAGAACAAGATGTATGCAGAAGTTGCCAATACTGTCGTGTAGTTGAAGAACAGATCAGTAACTTCAGGCATTGAGAGATTCCATACGAGATGCGGACTAGTAGCAAACCAAATTTAGAACATTATACGCTACCTGCAGTTACGTGAAGTGTCCAACTATTGCTGCCACGTTGAACTGGCCTGCAAACAGACCCGTTTAGTAACAGTGTGTGTAGTGTAAGAGTGAAAGTTAACCTCTCCACTTTGATTGTCCTTTAGGAATCACAGCTAAGCAAAACAATAAAAGCACTACGTACAGACGCCAGCAGGTCAAGCTACCCGAAACTGTCAAATTTTCCCAATCAACCTTGAACCTTATACTGTAGGGATAAAGTTGAAAATCTATTAAAGAAATTTGACAGATTGTAGTAGCTTGATGTGCTGGCGTCTGTACAATGATATTATAAATTAAACCGATATGTTGTGAGCGCGCAATCTTGAAGACTCGAAAACGTCCTAATTGGGACGTATTTGTTAGTCTTGATGCCAATATTCGGTGATTGGTGGCCAGAATAATGTTTGTTTACATTCACGCGCAATTGACGACGCTAGCCGTCTCTTTTTTTCTTGTTGTTTTTATCAAGCCATTGTAGTGAAATGTAAAATGAATGAAAAGTGCGCTCGTTCCACTAAAATCCCCTAGACCAGTCCCCCAGGGGACTACACAGCACTCGATGTTCCACTACGATACCCTATGCTGGGGATTCTCTAAGTACTAATAAGTGCTATTCCTCTATAGTCCCTTCTCTTCTTAGGGGATTTTAGTGGAACGAGCGGAAAAGTGGGTATATGTGCTGCCGCTGCTGCGCGGAACACTTTTTTTGGTTGTTTTGTGAGTCTATATAGCATATCTGTTTAATATACTTAATATCATTGACCACGTAAGTCAAATCTAAGCGCTTTCAAGTAAAACCTACTTCCAACGAATTAATCTTAATTAATTGATTACAATCGTTTTTCGATTCGCATTTGCAATTGACATTTCTAAGATAAGGGTCCAATTGTCTCCACGATAGTCTTGTCAAGAAAAGTAGAGGTATTCGAAAAAGCAACTTAAGTATATTGAAATAAAGTTCAACATGGGTTTAACGAACGAACACTTAATAAAATTGAAATTCGATTATCGGTATACTCAGAAAATTAAAGTGTAATAATGGGTCTCCTTGTAAATTTTTATTTGGTTTGAATAAAATCGTGTGCTTGGAATAAGACGTGATAATTATTTCCAAGTATAAAGGCCTATTCCGATTTAAACGATTTCGCTGTCCTGTCCGCCTTTTGGCTAGTCACTCTGACAGCGATACCGCGTACCGATTCGGTATCGCTACCGAGCGCGACACTGATCGCGCATAAATAATGAAGTACCTACCATAAATTAAGTATCGAAGATCCGTAAGGCGACGATAACCGACTTTTAAGGATTTTATACTGAAGATCACGTCTAAACGAGTAGGTAGTGTTAATGATTTGAAAAAAATATAAGTATGTTAAATTAGAGCATTTTCTCAATAACTTAATATGTGAATATTTTAGATTATGTTTAAATTACATGGTGAAATTAATTTGTAAAGTTATATCTAACGCGGATAAAAAACTGAGTATGGCGCAAAATCTACCAAGCGTGTTTTGCTGAAACCTACATCAATTTAAAGATAATTTAATTAATGATCTTTTAGTGTAAGCGTTTTATTAAAATACCTTTTTTTTGTGTATAATAAATTAATAATGCGTCAAATTGGGGACAGCGCTCCTTGATGGTCGAGTCCTATTACTTGCTAAACGTACGACGCGTTGCGTGAGCTCAGTACAGAACACGCAAGCTAACGACATAAATAAATTTCATTTTACAAAAAGTTACGTGTTTTATTTTGTCCGCAGAGTTCCCAGCTTTTGAAAACTATTCTTGGTGTTTCCTCTTATTACTCGTTCCTTATATAAATCTAGGTGAGGATAACAATGAAGCAATGGGGATTAGCCCCAGCAGCTAGCCGCTTGTTACTTAAGGCGCTGACATGAGGCTAATGATAAAAGTAGGCTTGTCTTAAACAAAAAAATTTCCAAATCTAGTAACATAGTTCGTTCGTTCGTTTGTAGTTAGTTAGTGTAATCTAGTAGAATGTGGTAGCCGAAAAAACATGTTATTCTTGAACATATTTCTCAGAACTTGGTTGTTACCAAAACACGTTTAGAAAAAAAATCTCGATACAAATTAATGGTAAACCAACCCTTTACTTTGAGTTTTAACCCAAAATATCTGTATTAAATATCAACGTACGGTTGGTATTAAGAGAAAATGCGGGCGGAGAGACTTTTAGAGTAAAAAGTCATAAATCGAGGTTCGGCTCTCGCCTATTTTCTCCTCCAATATTGGACCAATTTAAAAGATATTTCTTATACTGAATAAGAAGGATATATACTGTGTCCCTATGTTTTTATTTTTTTATTAATAGTTGGCAAATTTGTACAATAGCCCTCTGTTGTCAGCGGTCTAAACAGGCAATTTTGAGCATTTTCAGAGGGTTCCAGCTCTTATAAAGATAATGTATCATCAAAAAGGAAAACATAGGGACACAGTATATATCCTTTTTATTCAGTATAAGAAATATCTTTTAAATTGGTCCAATGTTGGAGGAGGAAATAGGCGAGAGCCGAACCTCGATTTATGACTTTTTACTCTAAGAGTCTATCCGCCCGCATTTTCTCTTAACTAATTACAAGAATGCAGAACTTGGTTGTTTTTTATTTTCGATTACTCAACTAATTTTTGAGTAAATAAATAATTGCTTCATATTTTGCAATAAATTACAAGCGTTGTGTCATCGCGCTTCTCTTTCTTTTGTATGCAGTCTGATAGTGACAGCGGTTTACCTTTTGTCAGCGTCTTAATTAGTGACGCTACGGTCATAGCCTAGGCTGTCGGAAGGGGGGCCAGTCGTTTGAAGAGTGTCTTGTCCTTATCTTTTTTATTAATATATTGGATTTTACCTACTCTAGTACCTAACGAAAAGAGAGGGAACGAAAAGAAAGGAATTGTGTTGCCCGTAGCGTGTACGTGGGGCCTTGCTCTTGTAGCCCTTCGATCGACAGAGATTTGAGACGTTCTATCATGTCACCGTGGAGATCGTGCGCGTGAACGTTCCACGGGTCTTGTTCTAGTATTTGCCATAGTAGATCGGTGTCAGTGCGTCTGGGTAACGGTGCGGCACTCTTCAATGCCATTTTATACTGCCTCTCAAGTTTGAGCAGGTTCGTTTTGCTGTAATAAACTAGAGAAGTGACGACGAGTGTATGACTTTGACGCAAAACGAAAATGGAATGAAAACATGGGAATATAGTTCTACGAAACTAGGTTATTATTCTTTTCTAGAACTACTTACAACTCAACTCTTCCATGAGCCTTAAATGTTAATTGAAATTGGAAGTTTTAATGAATAGCGTCAGCTCTTTGAAGTAGCGAATGATTACTTTTACTCCTTTCAACTTTTTTTTTCAATTCCTTTTTTTTTGTGTGCCGAAAAGAATCCTCGTATTTCTTACCTTTGTCGCAAAGAATAATGGTTGTATTTTTCGGGGTTTTCCAAAATTAAGGTGTCGAGTTGAGATACTTATTAACCTTAAGCCGACGACTAAGGGACTTACTAGAGAATGGGCAGCAGCGTTCTCTATGCATTTTAACACCATACTGCGATCGCCAACCCGCTTGCCAAGCGTGGCGATTATGGCATTATTATTGTCGCATTGTCGTCTCCACATTGTAGTAAGATGAGTTCAGAAGTTATTTAAATAGTCTCATTATTAACGTTCTTCCATTTTAATTTGCAGTCATGTTGACAAGAAAGTTTTGATGTCTTTGTTAAGACACACAGTCAAGTTTTAGTACCCAAATAATCATTTGGAACAAAATTGATTAAAAACACGAACTCGGAAGAAACTTCATCGGTTCCATTAATTAATCTTATTATGAATAATTTAGCTTTTGGGACAAAAGTTCCATTTGGCAAGTGTACCTACCTACCTACTAGCCGATCAAGATAATTTTGTAATTGTCAAAGGAGTCGTTTCGACCAAAATCCTACTTTTCGGGGTATATCGGTTCCTGTAACCGATGGAGCAGGAGCAGTGGTGGCCCAGTGGTAACGGCCCCGGCTTACGAGTTGATGGTCGTGAGTTCAAACCCAGCCAGGCGCTTTGTAAATAATTTCATCACCACTGCTCTCAAAACGGTGAAGGAAAACATCGTGAGGAAACCGGCATGTCCTAGAACCAAAAATTCGAAGACATGTGACATCTACCAACCCGCACTGGGCAAGCGTGGTAGATTACTGCCCACTCCCTCTCGAAAAAGTGGAGGCATGTGTCCCCGCAGTGGGAACATTATAGGCTGATTATGCGGTTCCTGTAACTGGTCGGCTCGAGCTCTTAGGCATGGAGTGGAAATCTAGTCTCAACTTCGGCGCCACCATCGAGTACAAAGCCTAAACTGCGGCCAAGAAACTGGGCATCCTAAATAGGGTGAATACTTTACGCCTGGACAGCTTTTGACCCTTTACAAAGCGCAGGTCCGATGGAGTATTGTAGCCACCTTTGGTATGGCTCAGCAAAATACCAACTTGCCGCGCTTGACTCGGTGGAACGCAGAGCTAAGAGGCTCATTGGCGACGTAAAACTGGTGGATGCCAATCTTCACAGCTTGGCCCATCGCCGCAAGGTTGCCTGCTTGTCGGTCTTCTCTAATTCTGTAACTTTGAGTTAAGCAACACGCTATTGACACTCTATCGACACACTACAGACATTATTTTACCACTGTTGCAAATTTGGCATTCTGCAAAAACTCAATGGCGTTTCAGTGGTATCTCAGTAGTGTGTCGACAGTATGTCGATAGTGTGGCAGTACAATAGTTTTGAGTGTTGCTAACAAAAATCTACCATGAGGTACACCAAACCTACCACTTTTTAAATCCAATTTTTATCAATTCAATCTTTTTTATATTCAATCAATCAATATTTGAATACTGAAGAAAAAAAAACAGTTCTTCGTGGATTTTTTACATCATCTCATGGTTTTCGTTCGGAGTGACAAGTTAGGTACCTTCACATACAAACCTTTAATTCAGCAGGGATTCCATTCCGCCGTCGGTGTCTCTGGAGAAAGGAAATGAGCTCGTCAATTAGCTCCCTTGCTTGCTCCTTACCAAGCCGAAACGTTTTGACAAACCACACCTTGGCAAGTTCATGAAAGGCATTCACTTGCAGCTTCATTAGTGCGTGAGATTTGCGGCGCTGGCGCAAAAGCAAACTTTGGCGGTCGGCACTATAAGCCAATGACATAATACGCCACCGCAAAGTAGGTACAGAAGGCCTCATTATGGCGAAAAACTACGTCCACTTTATCAATTTCGACACGTAAGACGCACACACACGGAAATTTTATTTTAAATTTAAAAAATAAATAAATGAATCCAATCAATAGGGAAAATAGGTGTGGTGGTGTTCGATGGCTTCACAATGGCGGTTTCATGGCCAAAACACTATTCAAACACGATAGAAACAACTGTCAAATACACTTAAAATATTTACAGACTACCGTATGTTTTGCCATCATGATGCCATTGTAACATTATAGTGGACAAGACTACCAATTATTACAATAGTCTTACTATGGCGTTTCAATGGTACTACAGTGGCAAGTGAATGACCATAAACAGTTTGCAGAATACCAAATGTCAATGACTATTCTATTGAGACACTACTGACCATTGAGATAGGAAAACTAATGTCAATGCTACTGACACACTATTGACAAGTTGTTGTAATGTAGCCTAGCCACACTAGGTGTTGCTGACACCTGTCAAAGATACTTCACTTACGACTAGACTAGTAAAATAACTACTAAATTAGTAATCAATTATCTATCAATTGGATTTAGGTTTTTAGTTTCTTCTCTTTTTTTTTTTTCCCCCACACGTTTTCTCTCAACACATTGACATTGGCAGAATTGTCGACATCAGCACCATTGCCACAGAGAAAAATAGAATAGAATAGTAATGATGTCAGAATAAAAGTTTAACTAAATTATAAATTTATTTTATTTAAAACATGGCGCAGCCGATATCTAAAGTCACGTAAAACTGTTGACAAAAGTATAAAAAGTCTGTTCACATTAATTGCTGGACATAAATCTAATTTTGTGCAAGTTTTAAAGAAAAGCGAAAATCACGTTGCACGTGTAAAAATGGCGACTGTAAAACTTCCCCCGAATCTAAATCTACAAAGTCAAAACGCTGCAAGCGAATTTAAGTTTTGGCATGAGCAATTTCAAGATTATTTAGTGGCTGTCGGAAAAGAAAGTCCTGATGATAAAACCAAGTTATCTCTGTTGAGAAACATGATGGGGCCTGACGCTGCCCGAGTGGTGCAAACTCTGCCTATTAAAATAGATGACGCCGTGGACGCCAAAAACTACATGACAGTTATTGAAGCCATAAAAATCTTTGTGGCACCCAGAGTAAATATAATGTTTCGAGCGGTAGAAGTTCAACGAAAGAAAACAGAAGCCAGGTGAACCATTTGACGTGTTTCTCACAGATTGTCGCGAATTATTGAACACGTGTGAGTTTCAAGTTTCGAATAACACAGAAACATTAGAAAATCAGATTTTGCGTGATAAAATCGTACATGGCATTCAGGATAAAACGATACAAGAAAGTTTGCTCAGAATTGAAAATTTAACATTAGTAAAAGCAATCAATTATTGCCGTACTTCAGAGCAAAGTCGAAGACAAGTCCAAGAGATGAACCCAACAGTAGAAGTGGAATTGGTCAAAAAACGAGGCGCTACTCAATTAATTAATACTTTCAAATGTAATAGATGTCAAACTCAACATGGCCCGAGAAAATGTCCTGCCTATGGAAAACCCTGCAAGAACTGTGGTATTTTAAATCTTTTTGCAGTAAGCTGCAGAAGGCGTTCACAAAATCCAGAAAAGAAGATAAAGGAGGTGAAATATGAAGACCAGAATGAGGACAGTAGCGGAAATGAAGAGGTATTTTGTGGAATGGCCAAATATGAACATGAAAATGTAGAAGAATGGTATGAAAATATCAAAATTGAAGGTAAGAACATAAGTGTAAGCTAGATACTGGTGTGGACATAAGTGTGATGCCGTTGTCGATATTTCAAGAAATTAACAAGGATTTAAATTTTAAAATTTTAGATACAAATATTAAGTTAGAGTCTTTTGATGGGAATAAGATAAAACCCTGTGGGATGATAAGTTTGTTGTGTAAGTTTAAAGACAACACATGTTATGAAAATTTTGTTATTGTCAACTCAAACTCCATGTTGCTTGGGCTTCCTGGTTGTGTTGCATTAAATTTAGTAAAGAGAGTGTATAGAGTGAAGCCAGAACAAACTGTAAATGATGATGAGAAGCAAAAATTGATTAATGAAAATATTGAAGTGTTTGAAGGTATAGGTAAAATGCCAGGTTTGTTTGATATTCCTACTAGGAAGATTCCTGAACAGATTTTCTATCCATCCCCTAGGCTTCCGCATGTAATTTATGAGCCCTTAAAATGTGAGCTTGACCGACTTGTTAAGAGAAATGCTATTGTAAAAGTTGATGTTATAAATGAAAACGCCTGTGTTAACAGAATTGTTGTTGTCGAACGGCCCAATGGTAAAATTCGTTTGTGCCTGGATCCCTCTGACCTGAATAAATATATTGTAAAGAAACCTAAAATATTGCCAACGCTTGATGAACTGGCATGTAAGCTAAAAGATAAGAAACATTTTTCAGTTTTAGATTTGACGGAGGGCTTCCATCATTTGATTTTGACTGAGGATGCATCATGGAAGTGCTGTTTTGCAACACCTTTTGGTGTCTATCGGTACTGTGTGCTGCCTTATGGTCTAATGAATGCACCCGAGCTTTTCCAGGATGTTCTTGAGTCACATTTTGGCACAATACCTAACGTAAATATATGGGCTGACGATATCCTAATTATGGGTAGTAGTCTCAAAGAACATGATGAGACATTAAACATTGTAATTTTTAAAGCCAAAAGTTTAGGCATAGTGTTCAACAAAGATAAATTTCAATATAAAAAGTCAGAGGTCAAATATGTGGGCCAAATCTTTAGTGAAAAAGGTATGTGCATCGATAAATCACGAGTTGAATCATTGTGGAAATTAAATTCACCCACATGCAAAGAGCAATTAAAAAGTATTGTTGGCTCTTTCAGCAATATAAGAAGGTATGTACCCGATATGGCTGAAATAATGTCACCATTGTGTAAATTATTAAGAAAAGATTGTGATTTTACATGGCTTCCTGTTCATGAGCAGGCATTTAAAAATTTAAAAGATAGAGCTTGTACTGCTCTAGCACTCACTCCATTTGATCCGAAGAAAAAATCTACACTACAATGTGATGCATCAAAAAATGGATTGGGTTGCTGTCTTTTTCAAAAGGATGAGAAAGATATACCCAGATTGATTGCTTGTACCATGAACAATACAGAAATAAATTATGGACAAACAGAGAAAGAAATGCTAGCAATTTATTTTGGTGTGCAAAAGTTTCATAAGTTTATTTATGGCATAGAAGTTGATGTACAAACAGACCACAAACCAATTGTTTCAATTATGTCTAAACATGTCAGTAAATTAGGGTCACCTAGATTAAGACGCCTGCGTCTAAAATTATTAATGTATAACCTCAATGTATATTATGTACCAGGCAAGCTAGTACATTTTGCTGATATGTTGTCTAGAAACAACCTCAAAGTTACAGAGTATGATGGTGAAATGTTGCAGATGGTCCACTCTATATCTAGATATACTTACCAATGTCACCTGAAAGAAAAAGTATATTCAGGCAAGCTATGTGTAATGATCCAATAATAAGCAAAGTTATCAACTTTTACTATCATGGCTTTTACTAGCATGGATGGCAAAAATGTACCTAAAGATTGTGAATCTTTTGAGAAGCTCAAAGACAATATTTACTTTCAAGATGGTTTGTTATTCTTTGAAAATAAAATTATTGTACCTTATTCATTAAAATTATATGTAATGGAAACTGTACACCAAGGGCATAATGGAATTGCAAAATCAATCAAAAGAGCAAAACAAATGTTTTACTGGCCTTTACTAAGATCTGATATAACTAGTTTTGTAAAACAGTGTAGAGTATGTGAAAAATATAGCCCACAAACTTCTAATGAACCATTACTTCCACACAAAATTCCTAAGGAAAGATATTTAAAAGTGGGATGTGATTTATTGGATTTTCAAGGAAAATGTTATCTTGTAATTGTTGATTATTTTTCACATTGGCTAGAGTTACTACCATTACAGAATAAGACTTCTAAATCTGTTATCAATAGAATGCAGTGTGTGTTTACTAGATTTGGTTACCCATTAGAATTAGTTGCAGATAACGTTCCTTTTGCATCTTTTGAATGTAAGAGTTATTTTAAGTCTAAGGACATACAGTTGATTACATCCACACCACATTACCCAAAAAGTAATGGTATGGCAGAAAAAGGTGTCCATATTTCTAAACAAATTTAAAAAAAATGTACTGATGATCAAACAGATATTAGAGAAGGGGTGATGCAGTACAATAACACTCCACTGTCTGGACTCGATGTAACTCCCAGTCAGATTTTAAATAGTAGAAATGTTAGAACACTTGTACCAAGTACCTTGCATTATTTAAAACCTAAAGTTCAATATGATTTTTATAAACAGCTAATGCTCAAACAATCTATTACTAAGAAACATTATGATAAAACAGCAAAGAGAAATGTGTCATTTAAACCCGGTGATTATGTAGTTTACAGGGAGGGTAGTAAATGGCTGAAGGCCAAAATCGGTAAACGTTGTAAAGAACCTAGGTCATAATATGTAATAAATACTGAGAAAGGATCAATGTTAAGGCGTAATAGTTCACAGCTAAAACTATCATACAGCAAAAATAAAACTTGTTATATTAAACGTGATCCATTGATCCCTTTGATGCAAGATTCTTATAATAATTTAGTTACAGCTCCTAGTAGCAGTAGCCACATAGAGCATAGGATTACTTCTGATGTGTCATCCGAGGATTCTACAGAAACTACTGATGTAAATGTTAGAGGTGATTTGTTGCCTCAAGTGTCCCGGAGTGGTAGGTCAATTAGACCACCCCAGAAACTAAACCTTTAGGGAGGACGTGTTGTAATGTAGCCTAGCAACACTAGGTGTTGCTGACACCTGTCAAAGATACTTCACTTACGACTAGACTAGTAATGATGTCAGAATAAAAGTTTAACTAAATTATAAATTTATTTTATTTAAAACTCAAGTTAGTTATTTTACAGAATTGAGCCCCGGAAAATAATACAGGCTGTTATTTTCTGTGCAATCTTTACAGAATCGCAATGAATTTCGAAGAAACACAACGGGTTGCTTATCGCGTAGGTTAGGTACCCACTACTTAATCGAATTAAGACGAAAATGGATTGCCTTCGTGTTAAAGTGGGAGAATTAACAGTCAGTTGTATGAGGCACCTGTCCCACCGCTCGCCGGCGATTAACGAGAAGCAAGCAGTACCCCATGTGTAAGTTTGCAAGAGAGTAAACGTGACTAGCGCGTTTGCGTTAAGATTTTTATTCTCACTCTTATACTCCTAGCTTTATGATCTATCGGTCAAATTTTAACGCAAACGAAATAGTTACGATTACCTACTCTCTTGCAAACTTACGATTGGAGGACAGAGCTCGCAACTGAAAACGAGTTGGCGAGCAACGAGCAGCGAGTGCGCGACGGCAACGAGCGATTACTTGCTGCTAACAAACGAGAATCTCTGCGAGCGTTCTGCCCGCCAAGCGAGCATCGCTGAGCGTGTACTCTCTTTGATAGCCTGCTCTTGTCGCTACGTCAAACGAGTACTTGCCGACAGTGTGAACAATCAGCGATGAACTATTAATATAAGTAAGTATCTCTTATACTACACGGTACCTATAATCTTTTGTACGTGTCTTGAGCGAGAAAACCGCGTTGATAGCTAGTCGCTTACTACTAATGGTTTTGCAAAGCTTTGTTTTAAAAACGTAGGCATGGAGATTTCTTGCAGTAACTTACCCATAATTATTTGTTTATTGTTCTCTTTATTGCACGCCTACATAAAATTTTACAATCAGCACTCGTTGATGAGATTATCCTCTACATGTCCCGGAATTAACGCACACCGCCAAATGGTTGTGCAATATGGCATCAGGTAGTTTATTATCACTTGAAATAACGTTCACATGATATAATTTTCATTAGTTATGGGTAAAAATAAATAACCTAACTTCATGTGATCCAATGTTATATTTCATAAAAAGCAAAAAAACTTTTGCTGTAATAAAATTTTGTATGACGTTCTTAAAATATAGTTTTAAATTTGTATAATGCTCTTTTAATATAACGTTCAGTTGACCTAATTTTCATATTTAGAAACTCATTTTCAGCCAAAATTCTGTAATGAATATGTAAATATCAGGAAACATCATACTGATAGAACCTCATCTAACACAAATGATTCACCAACAAAAGAGGGCGATGTGGCCCTCGGCGGCCGCTGCCGCGGCACAAGTAGGTACTTAAAATGAAATTATATCAATAATTCGTTATAACATTTCATCGTTATATTAAAAATAAGGATATTAAATGAAATTAGGTAATTTATGATCATTAGGACTTTGTTATTATTTCAAACGTTACACACTCCCACCAAACACCTCGATTAGAATATCAAGTTATAATCATAATACATAGTACTGCAGCATAATTCCTGCTGATTATAGTACATTGTGATACAAGGGTGGAAAGTAGGTTATTGCAAACTCGTGTCATTAAAATGACAGCTCGTTTGCAATAACCTACTTTCCACCCTTGTATCACAATGTACTATAATCAGCAGGAATTATGCTGCAGTACTATGTATTATGATTATAACTTGATATTCTAATCGAGGTGTTTGGTGGGAGTGTGTAACGTTTGAAATAATAACAAAGTCCTAATGATCATAAATTACCTAATTTCATTTAATATCCTTATTTTTAATATAACGATGAAATGTTATAACGAATTATTGATATAATTTCATTTTAAGTACCTACTTGTGCCGCGGCAGCGGCCGCCGAGGGCCACATCGCCCTCTTTTGTTGGTGAATCATTTGTGTTAGATGAGGTTCTATCAGTATGATGTTTCCTGATATTTACATATTCATTACAGAATTTTGGCTGAAAATGAGTTTCTAAATATGAAAATTAGGTCAACTGAACGTTATATTAAAAGAGCATTATACAAATTTAAAACTATATTTTAAGAACGTCATACAAAATTTTATTACAGCAAAAGTTTTTTTGCTTTTTATGAAATATAACATTGGATCACATGAAGTTAGGTTATTTATTTTTACCCATAACTAATGAAAATTATATCATGTGAACGTTATTTCAAGTGATAATAAACTACCTGATGCCATATTGCACAACCATTTGGCGGTGTGCGTTAATTCCGGGACATGTAGAGGATAATCTCATCAACGAGTGCTGATTGTAAAATTTTATGTAGGCGTGCAATAAAGAGAACAATAAACAAATAATTATGGGTAAGTTACTGCAAGAAATCTCCATGCCTACGTTTTTAAAACAAAGCTTTGCAAAACCATTAGTAGTAAGCGACTAGCTATCAACGCGGTTTTCTCGCTCAAGACACGTACAAAAGATTATAGGTACCGTGTAGTATAAGAGATACTTACTTATATTAATAGTTCATCGCTGATTGTTCACACTGTCGGCAAGTACTCGTTTGACGTAGCGACAAGAGCAGGCTATCAAAGAGAGTACACGCTCAGCGATGCTCGCTTGGCGGGCAGAACGCTCGCAGAGATTCTCGTTTGTTAGCAGCAAGTAATCGCTCGTTGCCGTCGCGCACTCGCTGCTCGTTGCTCGCCAACTCGTTTTCAGTTGCGAGCTCTGTCCTCCAATCGTAAGTTTGCAAGAGAGTAGGTAATCGTAACTATTTCGTTTGCGTTAAAATTTGACCGATAGATCATAAAGCTAGGAGTATAAGAGTGAGAATAAAAATCTTAACGCAAACGCGCTAGTCACGTTTACTCTCTTGCAAACTTACACATGGGGTACTGCTTGCTTCTCGTTAATCGCCGGCGAGCGGTGGGACAGGTGCCTCATACAACTGACTGTTAATTCTCCCACTTTAACACGAAGGCAATCCATTTTCGTCTTAATTCGATTAAGTAGTGGGTACCTAACCTACGCGATAAGCAACCCGTTGTGTTTCTTCGAAATTCATTGCGATTCTGTAAAGATTGCACAGAAAATAACAGCCTGTATTATTTTCCGGGGCTCAATTCTGTAAAATAACTAACTTGAGTTTTAAATAAAATAAATTTATAATTTAGTTAAACTTTTATTCTGACATCATTACTAGTCTAGTCGTAAGTGAAGTATCTTTGACAGGTGTCAGCAACACCTAGTGTTGCTAGGCTACATTACAACACGTCCTCCCTAAAGGTTTAGTTTCTGGGGTGGTCTAATTGACCTACCACTCCGGGACACTTGAGGCAACAAATCACCTCTAACATTTACATCAGTAGTTTCTGTAGAATCCTCGGATGACACATCAGAAGTAATCCTATGCTCTATGTGGCTACTGCTACTAGGAGCTGTAACTAAATTATTATAAGAATCTTGCATCAAAGGGATCAATGGATCACGTTTAATATAACAAGTTTTATTTTTGCTGTATGATAGTTTTAGCTGTGAACTATTACGCCTTAACATTGATCCTTTCTCAGTATTTATTACATATTATGACCTAGGTTCTTTACAACGTTTACCGATTTTGGCCTTCAGCCATTTACTACCCTCCCTGTAAACTACATAATCACCGGGTTTAAATGACACATTTCTCTTTGCTGTTTTATCATAATGTTTCTTAGTAATAGATTGTTTGAGCATTAGCTGTTTATAAAAATCATATTGAACTTTAGGTTTTAAATAATGCAAGGTACTTGGTACAAGTGTTCTAACATTTCTACTATTTAAAATCTGACTGGGAGTTACATCGAGTCCAGACAGTGGAGTGTTATTGTACTGCATCACCCCTTCTCTAATATCTGTTTGATCATCAGTACATTTTTTTTAAATTTGTTTAGAAATATGGACACCTTTTTCTGCCATACCATTACTTTTTGGGTAATGTGGTGTGGATGTAATCAACTGTATGTCCTTAGACTTAAAATAACTCTTACATTCAAAAGATGCAAAAGGAACGTTATCTGCAACTAATTCTAATGGGTAACCAAATCTAGTAAACACACACTGCATTCTATTGATAACAGATTTAGAAGTCTTATTCTGTAATGGTAGTAACTCTAGCCAATGTGAAAAATAATCAACAATTACAAGATAACATTTTCCTTGAAAATCCAATAAATCACATCCCACTTTTAAATATCTTTCCTTAGGAATTTTGTGTGGAAGTAATGGTTCATTAGAAGTTTGTGGGCTATATTTTTCACATACTCTACACTGTTTTACAAAACTAGTTATATCAGATCTTAGTAAAGGCCAGTAAAACATTTGTTTTGCTCTTTTGATTGATTTTGCAATTCCATTATGCCCTTGGTGTACAGTTTCCATTACATATAATTTTAATGAATAAGGTACAATAATTTTATTTTCAAAGAATAACAAACCATCTTGAAAGTAAATATTGTCTTTGAGCTTCTCAAAAGATTCACAATCTTTAGGTACATTTTTGCCATCCATGCTAGTAAAAGCCATGATAGTAAAAGTTGATAACTTTGCTTATTATTGGATCATTACACATAGCTTGCCTGAATATACTTTTTCTTTCAGGTGACATTGGTAAGTATATCTAGATATAGAGTGGACCATCTGCAACATTTCACCATCATACTCTGTAACTTTGAGGTTGTTTCTAGACAACATATCAGCAAAATGTACTAGCTTGCCTGGTACATAATATACATTGAGGTTATACATTAATAATTTTAGACGCAGGCGTCTTAATCTAGGTGACCCTAATTTACTGACATGTTTAGACATAATTGAAACAATTGGTTTGTGGTCTGTTTGTACATCAACTTCTATGCCATAAATAAACTTATGAAACTTTTGCACACCAAAATAAATTGCTAGCATTTCTTTCTCTGTTTGTCCATAATTTATTTCTGTATTGTTCATGGTACAAGCAATCAATCTGGGTATATCTTTCTCATCCTTTTGAAAAAGACAGCAACCCAATCCATTTTTTGATGCATCACATTGTAGTGTAGATTTTTTCTTCGGATCAAATGGAGTGAGTGCTAGAGCAGTACAAGCTCTATCTTTTAAATTTTTAAATGCCTGCTCATGAACAGGAAGCCATGTAAAATCACAATCTTTTCTTAATAATTTACACAATGGTGACATTATTTCAGCCATATCGGGTACATACCTTCTTATATTGCTGAAAGAGCCAACAATACTTTTTAATTGCTCTTTGCATGTGGGTGAATTTAATTTCCACAATGATTCAACTCGTGATTTATCGATGCACATACCTTTTTCACTAAAGATTTGGCCCACATATTTGACCTCTGACTTTTTATATTGAAATTTATCTTTGTTGAACACTATGCCTAAACTTTTGGCTTTAAAAATTACAATGTTTAATGTCTCATCATGTTCTTTGAGACTACTACCCATAATTAGGATATCGTCAGCCCATATATTTACGTTAGGTATTGTGCCAAAATGTGACTCAAGAACATCCTGGAAAAGCTCGGGTGCATTCATTAGACCATAAGGCAGCACACAGTACCGATAGACACCAAAAGGTGTTGCAAAACAGCACTTCCATGATGCATCCTCAGTCAAAATCAAATGATGGAAGCCCTCCGTCAAATCTAAAACTGAAAAATGTTTCTTATCTTTTAGCTTACATGCCAGTTCATCAAGCGTTGGCAATATTTTAGGTTTCTTTACAATATATTTATTCAGGTCAGAGGGATCCAGGCACAAACGAATTTTACCATTGGGCCGTTCGACAACAACAATTCTGTTAACACAGGCGTTTTCATTTATAACATCAACTTTTACAATAGCATTTCTCTTAACAAGTCGGTCAAGCTCACATTTTAAGGGCTCATAAATTACATGCGGAAGCCTAGGGGATGGATAGAAAATCTGTTCAGGAATCTTCCTAGTAGGAATATCAAACAAACCTGGCATTTTACCTATACCTTCAAACACTTCAATATTTTCATTAATCAATTTTTGCTTCTCATCATCATTTACAGTTTGTTCTGGCTTCACTCTATACACTCTCTTTACTAAATTTAATGCAACACAACCAGGAAGCCCAAGCAACATGGAGTTTGAGTTGACAATAACAAAATTTTCATAACATGTGTTGTCTTTAAACTTACACAACAAACTTATCATCCCACAGGGTTTTATCTTATTCCCATCAAAAGACTCTAACTTAATATTTGTATCTAAAATTTTAAAATTTAAATCCTTGTTAATTTCTTGAAATATCGACAACGGCATCACACTTATGTCCACACCAGTATCTAGCTTACACTTATGTTCTTACCTTCAATTTTGATATTTTCATACCATTCTTCTACATTTTCATGTTCATATTTGGCCATTCCACAAAATACCTCTTCATTTCCGCTACTGTCCTCATTCTGGTCTTCATATTTCACCTCCTTTATCTTCTTTTCTGGATTTTGTGAACGCCTTCTGCAGCTTACTGCAAAAAGATTTAAAATACCACAGTTCTTGCAGGGTTTTCCATAGGCAGGACATTTTCTCGGGCCATGTTGAGTTTGACATCTATTTTCAGCCAAAATTCTGTAATGAATATGTAAATATCAGGAAACATCATACTGATAGAACCTCATCTAACACAAATGATTCACCAACAAAAGAGGGCGATGTGGCCCTCGGCGGCCGCTGCCGCGGCACAAGTAGGTACTTAAAATGAAATTATATCAATAATTCGTTATAACATTTCATCGTTATATTAAAAATAAGGATATTAAATGAAATTAGGTAATTTATGATCATTAGGACTTTGTTATTATTTCAAACGTTACACACTCCCACCAAACACCTCGATTAGAATATCAAGTTATAATCATAATACATAGTACTGCAGCATAATTCCTGCTGATTATAGTACATTGTGATACAAGGGTGGAAAGTAGGTTATTGCAAACGAGCTGTCATTTTAATGACACGAGTTTGCAATAACCTACACACCGTGTATCACACGACGTTTTTCAATACACTTGTGGGAAATAGTAAAAAACAAATAAAAGAATTAATTAAAATGGCGCGTTTTTGCAACCGGACATATTTTTCTTTACAATGAAAACAGCCTACTTACAGCCTATTCGATTTTTGACAAAACTTGATGTGAAAATAATTAAATTAAAACTGGTAATTCAAATATTAAAGAACCATTTAAAAGACTTTTGACAGTTCAATGCTAAGTAAGACGTACGGACTTAAGGCTTCTACATACCGGCGCGGGCGCGACTCACGACGGCGACGCGACACAAAGGCACCGCTCGTCGTGCGACAAGTGGGGCCTTTGTGCCGCGCCGGTTTTTAGAAGCCTTCATTCATTTTTCCTCGAATAAAATCTATCCCATTTTTTTCTATGTATGAAAACTCCTTGCTACTCAATGATGTATAAAACTAGTTGCTACTAAACTTTTTAAATTGACTTATAAATTTAAAACTCAACTGCAAAACTAATGATAGAGAGATTCATCGAATGGTTGAATCTTATAATTGTAATTTTGTTAATATTGATATTTTTGTATGCTCTAAATCCAAATTTAAATGTAATGTTATGAAAATTATTATAAATCAATAATGTTACTAGGAATGTAAGCTAGTCTAGATTTTATTTTTTTTATTATTATTTTTTTGTGTTAATTATTACTATGTTGCCAAGCAATCAATTTGAATTTCATTTTGCATGATGTTATAAATTATTATTATTTGTGATGTAATTATTTATTGCCTATCTAGTGGCACTCAATGTCATATTTTCGTTGTTAATATGCGGACAATGTAGTGGGCTGCAATATTGTAAAATTTTGTATTATCTTTTCCATGTACCAACACGTATTGTAGCTGTTTATTGTCCCTGAATAAAATAAAATAAAAAAATAGAGCTCGTAAACAAAAGTCACGACCGCGTAACAGAAAGATGCCTATGCAAAAGATTTAATTTTCGAATCATAATTATGGCCTCTGAAAGTACGCCATGTTTAACAACTGTATAGAAAAAATATTTTTGCGTGAAATATGTGTGGGGGCATGTGTCGGGAAACTCTCCAATAAATAAGTCCTTTTAAGGTTACGAAATGTATTTGAATATTCACAAACACATAAAAATTATAAAATAGATTTCTTATTAGTTAGGTTCAATATATCAATGTCCGTTCCCACCGAAGTTAGGTAAAGAAAGGCGATGACAATACTCGGTGACGTGGGAAGCGCGGTGTCATAAAACGATCGGTCAGTTTGTCGGAACGATGTGCTGAGCTTGCAGGTTGGCCTCGTAACACCTCCCCTGCCAGATAAGCAACTATTTGGTGACCTTGACTCCAAAAGTTGCGGCCCTTTTTCCATCTTCTGTCAACTCGGTATTAGCTGTTTGAGTTGTAATATTTACTTTCGCAGCTTGACGGCGGCGACGAATGATATACCATATGCTTAGTGCGCTTGCACCGAATAGTATCAGTGAATAAAATGGAATTGTGGTGTGGTACATTCCAATCGTGTGTAATGATTCAATTTGTATTTCTTCTTGCATAGTAATTTGGTTCTGAATTTCGCGAAGACTGCCTAGATCTGTAGTCTGCAAATGGAAGCTGCGGGTCTTCGCTATTATCTCATAGTGCGGTACAGCCATAAGTTCTAATGGTTGCCCGACTAATTTGTTATCCAAATTGATTATACTGATCTCTGGGGTTTTTATCTTGCAACCTTGAGGAACGGTGACCAAAAAGCTTCCTCGTAACATCTGATATCGTTCTTTTCCACAGGATAATTTAACTTTTGTACTGCTGGGGAAAGCAATTATGTAATGATAGCTGTCTAGCTCAATCAGAGCTTCCTTTGTCAGAGAGATAGGCGTGGTTTTGCACGTTACATCTATCTCCTAAGATTGTATGAGTTTTTGAATACAGTCTGTTTTTGACATAATCTGGTGGACGATCCTCTGCTCGCATAGGTGCCAAGAGTTGACCTTCGGGCATTCAGCCTCTATATACACAAATTCCTGAGAATTGGATGCTATATAGGGTGCAGGTGGTACTATAATTACGCTATTGTTATTAGGAACGGGGCACAATTCATATAACTGATACTCAGTAGCAAATGTAATAGGAAACTTTATGACTACTACAACTGTGGACTCGGTAAAAAATGAAGCTAAGTTAAGAATCTCGTAATAATTTCTAATATCCAAGTCAATTATTTCGTCGGAACTATAAATACTTTTTAATTGGCTTATCATATTTTTAAGATCTTTGACAGAAAGTATGGAATGATGAACTGATTTATCTCGACTAAAGGCTAATTAATATATTTTCTATTCTATTAATTTCACTCAGTAGTTCTTGTACATTTTCGGTCAAAATCGCGAAAAGTTGCACAAGATGAGAGTAATGAATTATTCGCTCATTACCATTATAAGTCATATTCATGACATATGAAAGAGCATTTTCCAATTTTCTCTGATTAATTGAAAGATTGCGGATTATTTGGTTTTGCTGAATTGTCATTTCTTTATATAAAGTAATATGCTTGTTAAACGATTGTGACAAAGTTTGATCGTTTTTATTTAAGATACGCAATGCATTTTCAAATTTCAGAGCGTCATCGTTGTCTAAATTTCCAGAAATACTTTTGATGATTGTGCCTATTGGATTGATCAGGCCTCTCTTGATTCTGGCTGGCCTAAATGTATCTAACTGCACTGAAACTTTTTCTAACTTTGTGTATAAATGTTTAATCTGATAGTCAAAGAGAGTGCTGTCCCCATGTGATAACTTATGTGTAGCGACAGCGAGTTGAGATTTGATAGTGTTTACATGTGACTCAATTTCTTCAAGGTCAATGTCTTGCAAGAATGTGTGGAAGTGAGATATAATTTTAGTAGCACCTAGATTAAACGGTAGTATACCCGGTCCATTGTCTAGGCTGTCAAAACGTATGATTTGAGCACCAACTTGGAAAACCAGCAACAACAATAAGTACCTGTAACAATGATATGAAGAATGTCATTTTTTCGGTGGTCTTTTTAACCGTGATTTTGCGACCAGACCACGACTTTTTGCGGTGTATATATGTACAGGTAAGTTCTTAACTACTTTGTCCTGAATATATCGAGGTGCCAATTTTTGTCTATTTGCCATTGGATTTCGTAAATGTATGACTTGATTTTGTTCATAATCTAAAACGGGTTCCCTATCAGCATTACGACGCGTCATTATACCTATACGATCGGATAGTGCAGAATCATGAATAATTTTATACACCGTTTCCATTCGACTACGATGTTCTTGAATATAAGTTTGAAGATATCGGTCCATCATATTTAAATCAATAGGATTCCGAGGATCAAAATGTCCAGATATGACATCAAATGGTCTAGACTTGGTTAAACTGTGGATAGAACTATTGTAGGCGATTAATGCGTACAGTATAAGATTTCGGATGGGCTCGTTTTTATGCTGAATTTTAAATAATCGTAAGTGTTCTAAAAGCGTACTGTGGAAACGTTCTATGATACCGTTTTCGTTTGGTGCATATGCGCTAGTCATATGATGTTCTATTTTATGCAAACGGAGAAATTCTGACACTACTTGATTACTAAATTCGGTACCTTGATCCGTAGTTAAGTTTAAAGGAAAACCATAATGGGTACTGTAAGTTAAAAGGGCTTTTAAAATATTGGGTGCAGTACAATCGGGTAAAAGATACGCCTGAGCGTATTTAGAAAATGAGTCAATGATAGTTAAGTATTTCTCATGGTCAATAGTCAGAACGTCTGCGTGTGCTAATTTGAATGGTTGAGTTGGTGGAGGTACAACTCTGAACTGCGGACGTATTGGATTTCGGTCATATTTTGCACATCTGCAAATATTGCATTCGTTTATAAATTTAGTAATATCTATTTTAATTTTCAGCCAAAAGTAACGTTGTGACAACGAAAGGTAGGTTTCGTTGATTCCGCGATGATTGGTCTTGCCTTCGTGGTATTTTTTTATTATTTCTAGTTGGTTTGACTGATCATCAACGTTAAGTACTTCATATTTAACTAAAACTAAATTCATGGATAAATTCTCAAAAGTATGCTGTAAAATCGGTATGATACTCAACATTTTTCCGATAGGATTTACAAGAATCGCTGTCCGGAGTTTTGGATCGACGTGAGACCTTATAACGTTAATAAGACTTCCTTCAATGCTATGTTCATTAATGTCTACAGTAGTTTTCTGAAAGGATTGAAAAGGTTGAGTTATTGTTGGTCTACTTTTAGGGTTACCATTTATTATGTTAATGACTAACTGCCTCTTAAATTTATTTAAAGGAATTTCCAGAACAGGGTTTTCTAGGCTTGTGTGTATGGTTTCAATATGTGGGGAGGCTGTACTTTCTTGATGCTGTGGGTCATTTGATCCTCCATCAATAACTGAGTGAGCCGTGACGGTTGATGATGAATGTATCGGGCTAGCAGTGCGAGTGGATGAGGAATATATTGGGTTGTTGCCTTCGGCAGTTAATGTAGAAGATGAATCAGAGTGTGCCGTTTCAGAATGATTAACGAACAAAGACATAGTTTCATTTTGGTTGATTTGAATACGCGACAGAGCATCCGCGTTAGTATTAATTTTACCTTTTTTATGAACAATAGTATAATCATATTCTGCTAACCTTAATCTCCATCTCGTGAGACGTGAACCTGGTTCTTTAAGATTCATAAGCCAAATTAAGGGTTTGTGATCCGTTATTATTTTAAATTCTCTGCCGAATAGATAAGGCCTGAAATATTTTGTAGCCCAGACGATTGCGAGTAGCTCTTTCTCGATTGTGGAGTAATTAATTTCGCTATCGTTTAAAGTTCTAGATGCGTAGGCTATGGGTTTGTCAGAACCGATAGGTCCCTGAGAAAGTATTGCTCCCAAGGCCACGTTTGAGGCGTCTGTGGTTAAAATAAATTCTTTGCTAAAATCTGGATATGTTAGAATAGGGTCATTTGTAAGAAGAGTTTTACAGTGTTCAAAGCAGGTCAAGTACTCTGGAGTCAAATTAATTTTAGCGCCTTTTTTAAGACATGACGTAAAGGGTTTAGTGACACGTGTGAAATTCGGTATAAAACGTCTGTAATAACCAAGTAGACCTAAGAATGCCTTAATCTGCCTAGGGTAGGCTGTAGTAATTATATGACCAAGATAGGGAGTTTCGTGTTTGAGAAATTCCGACTTATCCATCTGAATTTTTAAATTTGAATTTCTGAGGCGGTCCAATATGGCACGTAAATTAACTATAATGTTCTTGCAAGGACGTCGAAAATACCAAAATATCATCCATGTATGTGGTACAATTTGGCAATCCGCGAAGAACATTGTCCATCACACGTTGAAATGTGGCTGGAGAATTTTTTAATCCCATGGGCATTCTAACGTATTCAAAATGCCCTTGCTCTACACTAAATGCCGTTTTCGGAATATCGGACGGATTTAGCTGAATTTGCAAAAACCCAGATTTTAAATCTAATGTCGAAAAGTATAAACATCTGCCAAGCTTGTCTAAAATATCATTAATGTTCGGGATCGGATATTTATCATTAATTGTTTTTGCATTGAGTTGGCGAAAGTCAATGACAAAGCGCCACTTGACCTTACCAGACGCGTCACTTTTTTTTGGTACTATCCATATTGGAGCGTTCCAAGGCGATGAAGATGGTAGAATAATACCTTGGTGTAACATCGATTCTATTTGATTTTGTACTTCTTTCTTATGTACGTAAGGGTATCTGTAACTTTTACTGTATACCGGGCTATCGTCTACGGTTCTGATATGATGTTTGATTTCATTGGTAAAGGTTAGTGGTTCATTTTCAAGATAAAATGTATCGGCATATTCTTTGCAAAGATTAATTAAATTGGCTGTCTCTTCTGCATTTAAATGTTCTATGCGCAAATGCGATAAGATTTGCTGAGTTCGCATATCGGTATTCACGGTCGTGTCTACTCGAGTTACTGGCATTGTTTGTTCGTTGAAAATATGTGCAAAGATAGGTTTTGTTACAGAAATTACAATATCATTATCCGTGGGATTTGAAATTTGTACATTGGTATGATTATTTTCGGCGGATGATAAGCATTCGCTGATGTAGCAATCAGAAATTGACTGTTCTTCAATGTAAATGTCTCCTTGCGCAATATTAGTGGGTACCTTAATTAACTGAGTAGTTTGTGCAGGTATGGTAATTTGATAAGAGTTTAAGCATTCAGGATTATATAAGATTATAGGAATTTTAGCGAATTTAGTTTCTAACGTATGCGAAGCAAGGTCGATTTTTGCATTCCATTTTTTTAATTGTTCGCAACCTATCAACCCATCGAAAAAATTATGAAATCTGTATAGATGTAATTTTATCGGAATATAATCTTTAAACTCATTGAAACAGGGCACAGTTAACGAGTAATAATTTTGGGTAGTCACGTGGGTATTTGTGACTAAAAAAGGTTCATAGTCGAGTGGGATATGCGGATAAAATTTCTCGTAAGCTTCCGGGCTTATAAAGGACTCATTTGCGCCTGTATCGATCAAAAGTTTTATTGGTGGATCATTTATTTGAATATAAGGTAAACGGCGTTTATTATGCAAATTTAAGTCTATTCGGGGGCATTTTCTCCAAGGTTGGGCAAAAATTTGCACTCTGAAGGTTCTGGCCATCTTCTAAAATTAGATTGTCAACGTCAAGGTCGGTCAAAAAATTGTTAGGATAGTTTGAATCCGTATTAGTAACATCAGTGTTCTGGATATTGCAATCATAGTAGCAATAATTGTCGTTAAAAGATTCGTTGAAGTTCGCTTCTTTAATCTGTGGAACATAATTAGGCGCTAAATTGCGTCTGGCATTGTAGTTCGTGGGTGGCAGAGTACGCGCGACGGGGTAACTAATACCACTCATAGGTTTTGGATAATTATTCTGAGGGGCTTGGGGTAGTGGGATTCGAAATCCAGTGGACATGTTGGTAGGGGTTGTTCTGAATATTTGTTGAGTTTTGGTCGGTCTCGGGTAGGGCTGTCTGAACTGCTCTGGTCGTGCAGGTTGTGCGAGATATTGTGGTGGATATTGAATTCCCAAAGGCTGGTTTTGAGGTCTCGGGTATATTTGGAATGTTGAAATTTGATTTGCTGGCCTAACCGAACGAAAATTAGGGTGTGACCAAGAAGTAGAAGGTTTAACCTGCTCAAAATGTTGGGGTTTTTCTTTTGCTGGTACTGATTTATTTATTTTCTGTAAATAGAGTATATTTAATTCATCCTGAGCGTATTCAAGAGCACTTTCAAGAGTTGAAGGTCTCATACACCTTATCCTAGAACCTAGTGGTTCTTCTAGACCTTTCAAAAAACTCTGTAAAGCTAGTTTTTTATAAAGCGTTCGTTTGGATTCTATGGTAGTTTTTAAAGATTCGTGTAATTCAACGTACGTCATAATTGTGCATAATAAGTGTTGAACTTTTTCGTAAAAAACTTGTATCGTATCGGTTCCCTGAACTAAGAGAGAAAGATCAGTATACAACGACGATTCGTCCCTGTGATCTGAAAATGTATTAATTAAGGTCGATCTTATACCATTCCAGTCACTTGGAATTCCGTTAGTTGCCAAAGTACGTGCAGCATTACCAGTAATCTTGTTTAAAATGATCAAAGATAAGTTCGAAAGCTGATGGCCTGGGTCCGGATTGATAAAAGTGAGCACTAATTGATCGCACAAGTTCAAAAATCTAGTTAAAACATTAGGATTTCCGTCAAATTCCGGAACTAACCTAAGTGATCTATAAATCTTATCTGATAAATCTATCTGATTCATATCTAATGTAAAACTACTATTCGATTCCGTCATAGTTTCAAATTTGTCTGTTAAATCTTCTAAATTACGAAATACGTCACTTCGCGCGATGCGGAGTTGATTGCGCTTACTAAAACTAAGGTCCCTATTACCACGTGGGTGAAAAATTTTGCAAAATTATAGTACCCTGCGTAGAAATATAGCAACCAATAATAGGACTTATGTACTTACATGAGTAGCATTGCTTGCGAGTATTGTTTTATCGATTTTTGGATGTCCCAAACTCCGTAGCAACAGCTTTTTCGACAGGCCTCTAATAGGTTCTTCGTCCAGACGGTTGATGCGGCGTTTTCCTGATTTTTAGGTATTTAACATCACCACACCTTAAGTCTGTAACGAGCTCCGACTGCGCCAAATATGTGTGGGGGCATGTGTCGGGAAACTCTCCAATAAATAAGTCCTTTTTAGGTTACGAAATGTATTTGAGTATTCACAAACACATAAAAATTATAAAATAGATTTCTTATTAGTCAGGTTCAATATATCAATGTCCGTTCCCACCGAAGTTAGGTAAAGAAAGGCGATGACAATACTCGGTGACGTGGGAAGCGCGGTGTCATAATACGATCGGTCAGTTTGTCGGAACGATGTGCTGAGCTTGCAGGTTGGCCTCGTAACACGTGTGAAGCGGATTGAAACCTACACGATTGTTTGGCAATTTATTGTTATCAATAGTTTATTTTTTCATTCAAATTTACGACGCTTCCAAACAAGTTTGTCAATTTTTTTTTACACGGCAGTCAGTCGTTAGTCGATATTCGAGTCAGATGTAAAAAAATACAATAAAGTGATTATATTTAAAACACAAAATGATATACCTAATATTAATAAATAACCAGGTGCGTTGATCGTGGTAACTTTTTATGAAATAGTACTGCAATACCAGTCCAGATCTGACGATTTCCAAGATCGACAAGAATATCTTTCTACCTTCAGTTTCTGGATACAATCGTGAGTAGGTACTACAAATTACGCTACGCTACTACCCCACCAATTCAGTTAATGTTGCCTTTTACTTGTCATTTTTTTTTATTTCTTGGATTCAGATAGAAAAAGGCCAAATTTTGGCCTCACCTTGCGGCTGTTGTTGGCCTCTATCACTGCGTATACCACCGGTCGTGCCTGGCGTGGGTCACGCTAAGATGTGCGTCACGTTACGGGGGCGCCACCACGAACTTGTGGGCGACGAGACTGTAGCTTTGTAAACATCGAGATATAAGTACTAACGTACTAGAGAAGACACCGTAGCGACCGACTGAAATCCACCACATCCCCGATACTGGATTCTATCCCCGATCAGTTTGACTCGATCGCCGACACGACGGCCGCGATCGACTCACTCACGGAACACGTACAATCAGTCCTGAGCGATTGCTCGAAGCAGGTTCCGGCGATGGACCCCCATCGCCGAAAGCTGCCGGACGATGTGCGTGAACTGCTGACTGAGAAGAACGCGGCCACTCGTGCATACAGTGTCTTTCCCTGTGACGCTAACAAAGTCTTCATGCGCCAATTACAGAAATCTGTAAGGAAGCGAATGAAAGAACTGCGTGAGGCTAACTGGGACAAGATGCTGGGCGAACTAGAGCCCACTCATCTTGCCTTCTGGGAGCTTCAGAGGAAACTCAGATCCCCGCAAGTAGCTTCAATGCCCCCTCTGACACGACCCGACAGGACGATAGCATTCGACGACACCGACAAGGCTGAATGCCTGGCTGACACTCTCGAGACTCAGTGCTCGCCCAGCTCTCAACCAGTAGACCAAGCTCACCTCGCTGAGGTGGACGCTGAAGTCGAACGTAGGGCGAATCTCCCTCCGGTCGAAGACCCTGATTGTCCTCTGGCTCCCGTCACCCCAGACGAAGTGCACGACATTATCAAGGGTCTGAAAACCCGTAAATCTCCCGGATCAGACGGAATCACCAACAGGGTGCTCCAGCTGTTCCCCGCTCACCTGATCATGCTAATGACCACCATCTTCAATGGCGCTCTTAGCAATAACATTTTTCCTCAAGCTTGGAAAAGTGCCACGGTCATCGGTATCCCGAAGCCCGGCAAACCTAAGACCGAACCTTCCAGTTACCGACCCATCAGTCTGCTCAACGTCTTCGGCAAAGTCTATGAGAGGCTTATTTATAAGCGTCTCACAGACAATGCCGAGACGAAGGGCCTCATCCCAAACGAACAGTTCGGGTTCAGATCCCAACATTCTCCATACAACAGGTCCACCGTATCGTCGAGCATATAAGCGCTGGCTTCCAGCGTGGGCTCATGACGGGTGCTGTGTTCTTCGACATTGCGAAAGCGTTCGACAAAGTCTGGCACAACGGCTTAATATATAAGCTCTACAAACTCGGTGTGCCCGATCGTCTCGTGCTCATCTTACGAGACTTTTTGTCGGACCGCACCTTCCGCTATCGCATCGAGGGTGCGCTATCCTCCCCCCATCCGCTCCGCGCAGGCGTCCCTCAGGGCGCTGTGCTGGCACCGCTGATATTCACTATATTCACTAGTGATATCCCCAAATGTAGAAAGGCGCAGTTAGCTCTGTTCGCAGACGACACGGCCATCTACTACTCCGGCCTCAGGCAAGACAATATCGCCCGCATCCTTCAGGCCGAAGTCAACAGACTCGCGGCCTGGTTCAGGAAGTGGAGGATTGAAGTCAACCCTGATAAGAGCCAGGGGGTCCTATTCTGTAGGCCCCGGCGATCACCCGCCCTGCCCCAACCGATCACCATGTTCGGCAAGCCTATCCCTTGGGAGAAGCGAGCCAAATATCTCGGTGTGGTCTTAGACCATCACATGACGTTCGGCGAGCACATAAAACAGGTGCGCTCGCGCGCCAGTTTTGCTCTCGGCCGACTACACTCCGTACTCAACCCGCGCAGCAAGTTGTCCCTTAAGTGCAAATTGCGTATTTACACCGCGTGCATTCGACCGATCATGACTTACGCCTGCGTAGTCTTCGCTCACGCAAAGTCATATCACATTCATAAGATGCAGACGCTTCAAAACCGATTTCTCCGTAGAATTACGAAAGCTCCTTGGTTCGTTCGGAACGAACAACTTCACGTAGACCTTAAGATGCCTACCATCAAACAGTTTATGAAGCGCCTTGCAAAGCGCTTTTTCGAATCCGCGGAACGTCATCGCAACCCCTTGGTTGTGCAGGCCGCTAGTTACAGGCCTTCTGCCATGAGTCAGACTCGCCGACCGAGGCACACTCTCTTAGATCCGGATGACCCCATCACTCTCCTTCAGGAAAGCAATAGGGCCACGAGTACAGTGCACAAAATACACAAACCGACCTTCCGTCCTCGCCGCCGAGGTACCACGCGAACTTCCCGAGTAAATGGTAATAAAAGTCCTCCCCCCCGTCCCTTGAATGTCGATGCGCCAGCCGCCCGGTTAGAGGCTGAGAGCGCCGTAGCAATAAATATAATATCCCCTGATAATAATCATGATCAAAATGTTGATCCAGCCCGTCCCCAAATTGTTACTAATTTTGTGATCCCCCAACGACGCCCTGAGCCGAGGCCCGTACCCCACAGGGGGTGCCCTTAGTGCGCTGTCGTTTAGTTTTAATATATATAATTTGCGCCCTGGCTGGAGGCTTAAGATTAAAAACCTTAGGGCAGCCACAGGAATATCCGGTTAAGTAGCAACGACCTCTCTAGGTCTGCTACGAGATGCCATACAAAAAAAAAAAAAGAAGACACCGTAAATTCCTACTTTGTCTCGTTCAACTGCGGCGATCGCGCCGCACCTCACTCAGTCGCTCTCTAGCTCTTTCGCGCCTAGTACTTCCGACAATAATAAATTATATAGTAGTAGTTAATTCCGCAGCAAATCTAGCGCTGTGGTAAATTAGTTACGGTTTAGACGAATTGTTATTATTTTAGCGCTGCGCGAACTAAAGATTCAAATTACGAAGAATAGGACAATTCAGTTATTTGACGTAGCTTCTCTAGTACGTTAGTACTTATATCTCGATGTTTGTAAACCATTTTCTATGTATTTTGTTATGTACTTGGTACTTGTTGAAGGGCCTACACTCGGGCAATTTCAACATTTATATCTGTAATTTTTATGGTGTAAATAATAAAGAGTATTCTATTCTATTCTATTCTACACTGTTTTCCCATACCATCCCACTCATACATATTTAACACTGTAACTTGAAAACATTATAAAAGCCCGTTCTTTTTAAAAGAGTAACCGTGGAGTTTCTTGCCGGCTCTTCTCCATAGGAAACGGCCAATTGGAACCGTACACCTAGCTTCTGATATTTCATAAGTGCCCAGGGGAAGTCTGCTATTTTCACCCGACTACGGCGAAGCAAAAACGAGGGTTATGATTTTAACCGGTATGTATGTGTGTATGTTCATCTGTTCCCTCATTACTTCTAAACTGCTTATCATAATTTGACAAATGAGGTATTGTTGGAAGCGTCTTGATCGTCCGCTGGTTATAGGCTATGTGAGGACATTAAATTAAATATGGCGCCCTTTAGCGGACATGAAGTCAAAGCAAAAAAAAAATAAAGTTGTTTATTCATGCCGTGTTAGGTATCAAATGAAAGGCCTTAATTAGCACATTTCAAAAATATATTTATGGTCAGCTGTTGCTCATGGCTTTGCTTGCATGTACCCAATAATTAGGTATAATTTCTATAAAATCATAGGCAACAACAAACATATTTTCTCTCCAAACCTACACAAAATACATATTTATTTATATTATAATAAATACGTATTTCAATGTGGCCTATTTAAAAAAAAAATGTGTGTTATAATAATGACATAAGCTGGGAGTGCCTCCACGCGGTGAAGGCGGTAACAGTAATATGACTGGCTAATCTAATCCAAAATATACACATCTGTTTGAGGAATATACGAGGCACGTCTTCTTACTGGCACAGGGCTATAACAGACCTGATGGCAATATGTTACCATTAAGGCTTCTACATACTGGCGCGACTTGTCGCGCGACGCGACACCGGTAGAACAAAATTTCAAGAAAATTGTTCTACCGGCGCGGCGGCGCGGCGACGGGCGCCGCGCGACAAGTTGCGCCAATATGTAGAAGCCTTTAATCCTTACTTGGGCAGGTACTATGCACAAGTTGCAAGGGTGCACTCTAGATAAAGCGGTGATTGATTTAGGGATGTAGGTATAAAGTGGTAATTGATTTAGGGAAGGCACTATTATCTATACTATAGGCTATACGCTAAGGAACAGGCCTATGTTGCCCTCAGCAGACTTAGATCCTTAGACGGATTATTTATTTGTTCTTTGGATCATAAAAAATTGTGAAAAATCCTCATGAATTGATTGATTGATGTCATCTCTTCAGGAATTAGAAAGGTTAAGAAGTCTTTCTTTCGAAACATAAACCAATGGTATATGTTTGGTATATTACACAGGTACATATGTATAAAACATTAAACTTAATGAATTAATGATTGAGATGCACTCGAATGAACCTAACCAAAAAAAAAATTTAAAGTGCCTCTGCAAATACTTTATCACGAAATTATAACCCCAAAATAATTTAAATAAAAATTAAGTTCAAAAACTAAAACCCGACTACTGAAAAATCACTCAAATCAATTCAGTAGTCGGGTTTTAGTTTTTTTAGAAATTCAGTCATTCCCACTTATTCTGCACTAAAGCATCAAAAACAAATATAGGAGTAAACTCACCTCTCAATAGGCTCAGTCGAGAGATGAATTCTTATATAAAATCCACTCCACATGTTGACATTTATCATGACTCCATAAATATTTTTAAATCCCAAATTTTAAGGTCCGAAAGCACGCAACTCACATAATCTAAAGATCTGGGGGCCTAAAATGGACGCTTTCGCAGAATCATATTATGATCTGCGTACAATTCATATTCCGCAATTCATCTGTTTGACAGTTGTGTATGGAGTTTCGTAAAATGGTCCACAAATTAAGAATTAATATAGTGAAGTCTAATGTTAAATAGCAGCTGTCAAACAGATGAATTGCGGGCTGTATGAATTGCACGCATGATTCTGCCAAAGCGTCCATTTTAGGCTCCCTGTTGTGTTAGTACGTAGGTATTTCTTGCAACCTTATTTCATGTGTCATATTGTACTTCTGTTTAAATAGTTTGAAACCACATAATTTTTATTTTTATAAGTTTTGTTTAATTTCGTTCTTACCTTAGGTTATCACTGTATTTGAGAATGCTGGTTCATCTGTTATTGGCAACTGTATAAGGTCATGACTGTTATCTACTTTTATTTGATATTTTGTATACAGAAGCTGTTGGTGTACCTTTATAAATAAATAAAATAAAATTCCAACACGATCCCATTGTCATTTTGCTAAAAGTTCGTAATCTGCTAAATTCATACCTACCTAATGGTCGATCATTGGTCGGTCAATGTTCTCGTAATAGAATTGTGTTATAATGACATTGTCGATTATAAAACCCATTAGTAGAAAATATGTCAATATGTACGAGATTACCAATAAATGCAATTTCTTTCAATATAGTGTCAGTGGCCGACCATTGGAATGACTTTCCAATGGTCGGCCACTATAAATATAATGACGCCAGTATAAATAGTAGTTTTTATTTTGAGATTACCAAATTTGTCAAAATCAACAATTATGAAATCAATGAACGACCATTCTGACACTATTGTAATAGCAGACTTGAGGCCCAGATAGGTTACGTACATGAAATAAAATATTATGATTTTGGTGAAAGCGTGAAGGGACGACGTCTGAGTAACCAGACCGCAGCACGAGCGACGTGTCGTTCTCCACCAGCCAAAGCTTCCGGTGCACTCTCTACGCCAAATCTTTTTTTATCTCTCCGCGAGCTCACCTTTTTTATTTAATTATTCATCTTTATTACCTAAATTTGATATTGCCCTGTTCATCATACCAACGGGTTAAACGGAAAACTCAGGTTTCATTATTTTTGACACATACACTTTACACTATTAGCAGCTTGGTCTGTGTCGGCGCCATCCGTAGTCCCTAAGGCTGTAACCCAAATTTAGATCCGTCGACCAAAAGCTTTCCGTAAGCCCCTTTTTTTCTTTGAAAAAATTTAACTTAGGACGACAATAAAATTACCAACGGAATATTTTATGTGTTAACTTAAACGCAGATACATGCCAGTGACCTTGAGTGGTTAGCTTGTGAGTTCTATACTGAGCTCACGCAACGCGTCGTACGTTCAGTCAGTAATAGGACTCGCCCATCAAGGAGCGCTGTCCCCAATTTGACGCATTATTTATTTATTACACACAAAACAAAAGGTATTTCAATAAAACGCGTATACTAAAAGATCAATAATTAAATTATCTTTAATTATGAAAAATACGCTTGGTAGATTTTGCCCCATTCTTAGTTTTTTATCCGCGTTAGACATAACTTTACAAATTAATTTCACTATGTAATATAGACATAATCTAAAATATTCACATATTAAGTTATTGAGAAAATGCTTTAATTTAACAAATATATTTTTAAAATAATTAACACTACTCGTTTAGACGTGATCTTCAGTTTAAAATCATTAAAAGTCGGTTATCGTCGCCTTAAAAACCTGGTTTCGTGATTTGTTTTTTATATTTTTTACAAAATTATACGTATTGTGCGTTCCTTCCTCGTGGTCAAACTTAAGAACTGGTAACTCCAGTATTTGGTTTTTTGCCCCATGGCGTCGAGGGTTCGATTCCCCGGGGCAGCTTTCATTTGATCACTACAAAACACTGACACATTTCAAAGAAAGACGTGTTACACTGCGCATTCACGTACGGGCGTTTGTATGATAAGTGTGACGGGTTGGCCGCTCATTTCCATGTTTTTGGATGGCAAACTAGTTATTAGTAGGTACCACTATTTACCTTACCCTAGTGGGATTTTTATATGTATCCGTAGCTGAGCCCGTGACATCACAGCGGGCCCTATCAAAATACCAGCGTTGCGGTAATATTTTTTTTAAATATCCCAGCATTATGCTGAGATAGAAGCCTTTTTGGCATCGCACAAGTCTTGTTTTTTTTTTGTATATTGTTAGTTTTAAATGCTATATTTGTATTTCTTCTGCGTGTCCCAAATAAAATATTTTTCTTTCTTTCTACTTACTATTTTTCACAATCCTAGGTCCCAAAAATAGATACGCACGCATGGATAAGGACGGGGCGCAAATAAAATTTAAAATTCACAGTCAGTATAACAACTCAATATCTTTCGAGCCTTTTCCCAAGTATTTTAGAATTGGTCTCTAGTCCGACCAGATGAGACCAAATTTAATATTAGTAGGTACTTACCTATTTTCCACTACGACGTAAAATCTACGCGCTAACTACGTCTGTTACGTAGATAATATTATTTATAAGCATTTAATCGAACCTCTCACAAATTCACCATTTCCATTTTGCACTCCTAAAAATATTATTGTACACTCTATTATAATGATTGCGCCTCTTTTTGTGAACCTCAAATTATTCCTATTTTGAGGTTCTAAAAATACTAAATAGCCAAGTAATTGGATGTAGCGCTCGCTCGGCTCGCGCGCGGTTGGTCACACTTATAACCTAACCTAACCGCGCTGGTTAGGTTAGGTTAGAAGTGTGACAATTTAACATTTGACAGTTTTAAACGACTTTCATTGCGTTATTTACGTTGTTGAGCAGACAATTTTTTCTAACATAAGAAGCATTGGATTAGCAATATTTCATTTGATTATGTCACACGCTACAGTTTGCAAACTTTTTGTGTTCTAGCTTGCCCCCCAAAGGTGACCCTCGTATTAGTAAATAGACTTGACCCGGCACCGAAACTAAGGGGCCCATTGGTTGTCATTCTCCTTTCAGTTATTTACGTTACACGTCCGTGTTTAGGTCAAAGAAATTCATATGTGTAAGTAGGTACCAAATTTCAACATAATCGGTCTTGTAGATTCGGAGCAAATCGGCTGTGACAGACGTACAAACAGACATACACACGAGTGATCCTATATTGGTTCCGTTTTTTCTTTTGAGGTAGTAGGTACGGAACTCTAAAAATGAGAGAGAGAGAGAAAAAAAAAAACGAATGCGAGTTTTCATGTTCCGTACCTATTGATGAGCAACATTCATGATTTTTGTTTCTTACTCAGTTCGTGTGGAAAAATCTACTCGGAAGAACCTACCAAGTGCGAGTCGGATTCGCACTGTAAGGATTCCATATCACCAAGACGTACTTTGACGGAGCCCAAACCTTCAACCCAGTTTTTGTATTTTGAACTTTAATCCGACTCTAATAAAGTTCGTAATAATAAAATAACTGGCTCGAAGTTTTGAGCTTGGCCTGAACTTTTACAAATTGTAATGAGGCGGTCACCGTCTTTTACAAAACGAGGTCTGACAAGGTTAAGCTTTATTTAGACCTTTAGTATTATTAATATTTAATAAGCGCTAGCTTTTGCCCGACTGGAGGAGGCTTTTACCGCTATAGATAGCGGTCCTTATACACCTTAGTTTTAAAAGACTATTTAGTAGTTAATATATATATGTTTATTTATTAGGTCAAATAAGGTCATAGTGTTAGAAAATAAGGAAAAGTGTGTAAGGAATAATAAAGCTATTTTATTTTTATTTTTTTTAGCTTTTGCCCGCGTCTTCATCCGCGTGGAGGTCGGAAATTATCCCATGGCAACGTACTACCAGGATAAAACAGAAGCCTGTGTCAGTGCTAATCCAGGTTATAAACTATCAGCAAGCCAAATTTCATCTATATCCATTCAGCCGTTTTCGTATGATTGAGTAACAAACATCACAATCAATACATCATCATTCATTAATTTCAGCCCTTCCAGCCGTACGGCGTCCACTGCCGGACATAGGCCTCCGCCAAAAGGGTTTGTCATTTAAATCGCCACGCTTTGGCAGGCGGATTGGCGATCGCAGTATGGTGTTAAAATGCATAGAGAACGCTGCTGCCCATTCTCTAGTCCCTTAGTCGTGTTCTACGATACCCACGGGAAGAAATACCTAGGATGGTGCTATTTTTTACGTCCGGCAGCACACGGTAGCCAATACATACAAGCATACAAACTTCCACATTTCGAATATTATACTATAATAATTCAGCAGACATTAAAAAGTCAAAACCTTTTTTGAAATAAGTACATCACGTTGTAACGATTATTAATTTATCCTGCACGTAGAACATTATTTTTTTGAACGATGATGTTACAATAACTAATGAATTTTGTATTAACCAGACTTAAACTCGATTGTGTGGTAAAATAACGTTTTAAGGGTTCCGTTGTCAACAAGGAATCGTTATAGTATCGCCATGTCCGTCCGTCTGTCTATCTGTTCACGGCTTAGCTCAGAAACTCTTAATACTAGCCAGTAGTAGAAGCACAGATTACCAGATAAATCACTCCATGTACTTACGCGCGCTAACTACCTACCGGCCACCGGGTCGCACGCGACCCATTTCTCAGTGGGTTGCCTGCATATATTTCGGTCGACCTGAACCTGACGTATTACAAAGCAAAACTCACTTTACGCTTGTAAGGTTAGGTATGTACATTTTCGCATTTTTGAGGCGTGACTCGAAGATGTAGGCTATATTATTTTGTTCGAGCCTTTTTATATTATCACCTTTAATTTACTCTCATAATTAATTAACGGACACACACTTCCCTATGTGTTTATTATTCTAGCGTATGGCAGCTGAAAATCAGCGTCATGTGGTACACCTTGTGTTGTCATCTGACATTATGCTGAGCTGAGGCCCTTTTGGCATTATAATTAATTGTTTTCTGTTATTTATAGTTTTTAAGGTGTATTTTTTGCTGTAATGCTAATAAACGCATTTTTCTTTCTTTCAGTAGGTATTGAAAATGTCGTACGGACTTAGAGTGATGTATCTGGTAATCTGTGGTACATAGAAGTCCAATAGACATGGTTAGATGAATGTTAGTATGTAGGAAGTCTTAAAAGGGGGGCTAGTGGCTAAGTTACAACAGCCGCATGGTTCGATCGATCAGGTTAAGCTACGATTGCCGCGGTTGCTCCATGGATGGGTGAACATCTTTACATACCAAGAACCCTCCGTACCTCGGAAAGCACGTTAAGCCGTTGGTCCCAGCTGTCATTTGTAGATCTCTCAGCTGACAGTTGTTACGGGTCGTCCAAAGTCCTGATACTGACAACCAGTCTTACCAAGGGAAAGACTGGTTGTCAGTAGAAATAAGTAATTTGACTTTGACTTTGTAACACTATACGTGTTACAAAGTCAAAGTGTTCACATATAATTATATAATTGATGTACCTATACAAAATATTGTAAAATATTTTTAAAAGAGTAACGGTGGAGTTTCTTGCCCATTCTTCTCCATACGAAGCTACCTTTTGGAAGGGGCGACTAGAATCAATTCTATTTTATTTGTAATTTTTGACGTTCAAAAGTGCTATTTATGTGCCTATTTGAAATAAATAATTTGACTTTGACTTTGACTTTGACAAAGTCAAACTCAAATTATTTATTTCAAATAGAGGCACTTCTGAACGTCAAAATTTACAAAAAAATAGAATTGATTCTAGTCGTTCCTTCCTAAAGGTAGTTTCGTATGGAGAAGAAGACTAGTGTTATTACGGCCTACGGGTAGTCAAGTCTGACCACCAGACTAAGCAAGTTATATCGTATTACCCAGTAACTGGGTTGTGGAGGTCAGATAGGCAGTCGCTCCATGTACAATACTGGTATTCTGTTACACCTGGTTAGACTGGAAGCTGACCCCAAAATAGTTGGGAAAAGGACAGGCATTATGATGTAGGAAGTCTTGAAGAACAATAAATAATATTTGACTCACGCTTATGTATGTGGCTAAATTAATAATAACAGCCACACGGGTTGATTGAAGGTTAAGCGACGCTTGCCGCGGTCCGTTCGTGGATGGGTGACCATCCATTATATAAATTGAGACCCCTCCGTGTCTAGGAAAGCACGCTAAACCATTGGTCCCGGCTGTCATTCGTACATCTTTGACAGTCGTTACGAGTAGTCAGGAGACCAAAAGTCTGACAACCAGTCTTACCTTAGGGGTATCGTGCAGGGGCGAAAGCATCGTATAACACGATTCTTAACGGCTTCCCTTCGGAAATTCGGAACACAACCACTCTATCCTCATTGAAAAATGGCACAGTCAGTAGTGTCAAGTAATACAATGCCAAATAATATAATCACACTGTAGGTATTTAATACACTATTAAATTACAATTACAAAACGCATACATTACATTTTTTGTCTTTATATCGTGTATGTCATGACGAGTTTATTTTGTAAAGAAAGGATTTTTATTTGCTCCGGCTTACATCTCTCATAAAATCATCCTTCGCCACTGGTATCGTGTTACCCAGTACTTAACTGGGCTGTGGAGGTCAGATAGGCAGTCGCTCCATGTACAATACTGGTAAGTATTCAGCTACATCTGGTTAGACTAGAAGCCGACCCCAAACTGGGGCAAGCTGGTCAGGTTAGTCCTGTATGTGGCGGCATCAACATCGCCACATGTGAACTACGCGTCATACTGACGTCACGCAAAATCCTGCATCGCGCAAGCAGAGTTTACCGCGCAACTAGCATATATACAACGTCCCGACATCAACCGTCGGGCAGTATTCTATAACATCCGTCTGGTCGGAGGATACTCCCTTTTCTATGGAGGATGAGTAAATTGTACACAAAATTTACCATCCCCCCCTTATCTCCGAAACAACTGAACCTAAAATTTTTAAAAATATTACAGAAAATAGTTCTTTACTTATTACAGGAAAACCTGAAGTCTATGGTCTTTATATAAATGGTAAATCTCTCAATACACATTGTGCGTACAAACTTACATTATTTTGCAGTTGGAATCTAGGACAAGTCTAGGCAACATGTCTTTCAACTAAAATTTTAAGTTTTTTCATGGGATAAATTCATCCCAACTACTGAAGCCATAATAACTGTGCGTGGTCCGACACGCATTGGCCGGTGTTTTATTCTTGGAAATACCAAACTAGAACCATCAGTTCTGACGTAAAATTTTTAACTAATAAAACATTGATAAAGATAAGTTTACTTTTTTACGGCTCTGAATTCTAGCGGTTTTAGTCAGTGGGGACAACAGTAGTGCTGTTGGAAAAAATCGTATTATTTGATACATTTTCGATACTTGATATTTTATAATATCGTATCGAAATAATTATAGATATACTTATCGCCAAAAAATATCGATACTGTCATGATTTTCAAATATTAATAAGATTCTGTACCTAGTCGATTTTAAAATAGGTACTAAATATTATTGAATGTGTGAAAGTATGTGATTTGCCTCAAATGATTTTTGTATCAGTGTAGTCATGAAGTTTAAAAGTATCTCATTTGACAGTTATTTTAAAAAGTACGAGTTTTTTATTGGAACGGAATGGAAACATGACGTTTGGGGGTCGCGTGGTTGCTAGGTTAATTCTCATGGAGCTCGGAACCTAAAGGTTGTCTTCAAGATGTCTAAAGCCTATACTAATTATTACACTGAGTAGCTAATTAGATAGTTCGTTAAATATTGCTGTGTACCAAGTTTGTATGTGTTCAAGAGGTTATGTACAGAAATGTTAGTACCGTAAAACCTGGCAACTTTGCCCTTGAGGTTCGACTTTGGCTAGTTGTGTATTTTTTGAAAAACTCGATCCATAGCGAATTTGTCAATAGTTAGAAGCATTTTTTAACCTGTGGTACAAAATTCATCATTTTTCTGGCAACACTAAGTGACGTAATGTCACCTATCAATGTTACTTCAGTTGCCTGTCAGAACTTGTTGAAGTTGGTACTGTTTTTCGCGGGCAAAAACCGGTCCAAAAACTTTACCAAGAAGTGGTAGTTGCAGTTACACCAGGTAAGTAATTTTTTTGTCACCGTTAATATGTTTGAAATGAATAATATAGACTTAAAATTTCATGCAAAACCTCTCATTATATTGTATGATAAGTTTATGGGCAAAGTTGTATGCATGTTTTTGGTGCATGGTTGGCGACGTTGCCCACCGTTTCTTTTTCCGTAGGGTTGTCACTTGTAGCTTTTAAATTTATTATATTTTATTATGTTGCGCTCATAACACAAATTGCAAAATTAAAGCTACTGACTCCTTGCAAATAGTGTTTTTAGCTATTTTTGATTGGGAATAGTAATGTACTCTATGTATATTTTGGTGGCTGTTATTGACATAGATGATATTGAGATTAAATGATAATATGACATCCATAAACTACAATGCACATAATCGAAGATTTCCATATGTGGTACTCTTTGATTCTGTGCATTGTAAACATATTACAGTATGCAACGCGTCCTACATCTACCCAGTAATAAGACTCGCCCATCAAGGAGTGCTGTCCCAAGTTAGACGCATTATTTAATTTATTATATAAAAAACAAAAGGATTTTATTAAAACACGTACCTATACTAACAAAAAAAATTAAATAGTTAACATTTTTTTTTTTCAAATCTTTAACAATAATAACCTATTTGCTTAAAGATAATCTTCAGTTCAATATCATCCACTCAAGGCCTTGGTTTATACCCGGGCTCTAAGAAGCGAATTTCATTATAGTCACACACACCTATGTTTAAGTGTTCTTTGATCTCAATAGGTATTGTTATGTATTATTTTACTTCATGATTAAAATTTAAAACGTACTTATTATAATGTTGTTGCACGTTCGTTTTATGTTATTATTTTATAATTTTAAACGATTAAATGCTCAATAGCCCATGTGCGAATTGATAGTAAATGACAAAATCATTGCAGTTTTTTCAAGTTAAAGATCTGCCTTACATGGAAAAATGTTCTAGGTGGCGTTTTGACTTTGCCCAAATTAAGGAAATTGCCCAGTCAATTTTAAAGGACAAGGAATAATATGTTTATTCATCTTATAATTTGATACAATACTGCATTGCCTTGTACCTATTTATATTCTGACATTTTTTAAATAATGATACGGTTTATAATATTGGAAATATTCAAAGCTGGCAAAGTTGCCAGAAGCATATGATTTTTTGCCCAACACATAAAGTTGTTTTTTTTACTAACATGCATACATATTTCTGGATATTTCTAGTAATAAATATCGAGTAATGAACATATAGTATTGTGTGGTACAAACACAATATGACATTAACTAACGCATTCGAAAATAACTTAACTAATGCAAAAAAAAATTGAATTATAGGGCAAAGTTGCCAGGTTTTACGGTAATGAAAAGGTGTTTCTTTTCAATACTTACATCGATACATCGATATTTTTTCTAAAAGCCTACCGCGACGGACGTGTCTGCGCTAACATGGACGATACTCTTCCCATAGTTCCCATGGTGCGTCGTGTCTGCGTCGGTGCGGGCTGGTCCGCGTCCGTCCGCAATACCACAAACCGTTGGAAGCCAGCTCTAAACGAGTAGCCCAAAATACATTAATCGTTACTTTGATTTTCTCATTAATAGCACGCGTATACATTGTGAAAGTGTTTACTGATCCTAAACAATTAAATAATACACCAACAAGCAAGCAAGCAGTCATTGCCAGATAAGGTACGTACGCAAACTTATCAGACTCAACTAAGTTTGTACTTGGTTTTATTTCAAGCAAATATTGAAGGTGAGGATAAATTGGTTTGTGTGCCTTTGAAAATTGAAATAGATTAGACTTGTGCAAAAAACGTCGAAGCTGGTAAAATCATTAACTATTTAGAGCTTTACGAGATACAATAGAAGGCTCAATTGTCTCCCTTAGAGCTCGAAATCATTTTAGTTTTAGTTGCGGTGATTATTGGAGAAATTGAACGTTTAAGTGCTTCAGACTTTTGTCCAACTTTAGGGTGCTCGCCCACGATCGATTTTTCGGCGATTTTTGTGTGATTGTATTTCTTTCTTACAAAAATCGCCGAGAAAATGGCTCGTAGGCGGGCACCCTTATTGTTCTGCGAAAGGCTGTTATAGTTTCAGGCGCCTTTGAGCCTACATTTTTTAGGGTTCCGTACTTGCAGGGTACCAAACGGAAACGTATTACTAAGTCGTTAGTCGATGTCGTAACCACTGGGCCACCACTGCTCCACAAACACCTACATTGCCATGCCGAGGTGTATCTATAGTAAAAGGAAAATATAAAAAAAAACGAATCCAACAGAAAAAAACACTTGGCAACATTGTTTTTCAAGCAAGATTTATGATGGCAAGATCTAAAGAGAAACAAACTTATTGGACCATCATTGTTTATCTCTGGCTCGTTTCCGATACATTTCGTTCATCAATATTCCATGCCCTTGAAGTTTGACGTCATGAGTGAAAAGAAGAGAAATAGGATTTTGGAAAAGAAAGAACGGGATAGTGTTTTGACATAGATTATTATTATGCTTACGTTTTAAGTTATTAACCGACTTCCAAAAAGGAGGAGGTTAAATGTTCGGCTGTATGTTTTTTTTTTTTCTTTCTTTATGTTCGTTCACCGATTTCTCCGTCAATTATGGACCGATTTTGAAAATTATTTTTTTGTTTGAAAGGTGGTCTCTCGATGTGGTCCCATAGCCACCAAATCAGAATCTGATGAGGGCCGGGATCCCATGGAAATCGAGGGAATCTCTCAAATTTTATAGGCAAACCTATAGCGATTTGGGTATTTTTTATAGTAATTCGTGCATTTGCTTTCAGAAGAGACCACAGATGGCCACCGGAACAATACAATAATAAGTATTTAACGGGTTGCGATTCGATTGGGTACTTTAATGTGGTTGCTAAGCAATTTATGCTCGTCACTATGCATATGGTGAGTGGCAGTTCTCCTGGTTCTTACCAGGAGAACTCCTCAGCAATCAACGTCCCAGCATCGGGAAAAGCAATATTTTGTAAAAGGTAATGATCAGTTAACATTAGGCTATTGTAACTTAGATAAATTAAAAACTGACCCACTAAAAAGTGAAAATTAAAAACATTTTACAAAAAAAAACAACCGACTTCCAAAAATAACACTACAAAGTGAAAAATAACTTTAATTTCGGAAGTCAGTGGCAAAAAACTAAAATACAGATCCAAAGACACCGACTTCCGAAATTAAAGCTAATTTTCACTTTTTAGTGTTATTTTTGGAAGTCGGTTATTTTTTTATTGTAAAAAGTTTTTTTGTAGGCTAATTTTAGTGTGTATTTAGGTGCTATTAAATGTAAAATTTGTGTAAATTACAATTTCTTGCTATCTTTTGAACCCACGAATCAAAACACGGGTTCCAGCATGCCAATTGCGTACAAACTTAGCATACTTTGAAGACAATGTGAAGGATTTTGAAGGAAATACCTCATAGGTGTGAAAAAATTTAAATAACGCAATGAATATTGTTGAATGGTAAAGCTGAATATTGTTGAATCAAAAGCTTTGCCAAGCGTGTTCCGAAATTTTTGATCCGCAGTCGAAACACAGGCGAAACAGATGTTGCGTTTTATAATAATAAATTAAATTAGTAGATAATAAAATGATGATACCTTTTTACCCGGCTACGGTAAAGCCAAAGGAGAATTGCGATTTTAGCAGGCATGTCTGTATGTTAATCTGTTCCCTCATAACCAGTGATCGGAATAGTAGAGCTAAAATATTAATTATATTGGTTATCTATTTACACATAATTATCTAAACCCCATAAAAGAATAAAATAACTATAGGCATTTCACTCAGTCTGTTCTCAATAACACTAAAAACCCTTCTAAAATGTTATGTAGGCTGCTTAAAAAATCATATTAACCCTTGGTGAGTCACGCGTGTTTAAACAAGACCGCAAGACGTAACAAGAATGACATTATTTAGTAATGACGTATAGTTGGGTTTTAAGTGTTTTAGTTCTCAACTTTATTTTTCAATCAGCTCATTAACATAAATCAAAAGTCGAAATACTACAAGAAATAAAACGGAACACAATTTTATTTAATGATACAGTTCAACGGTTCAATTCCATGTAACGTTTCATGCAAAGCGGATTAATCCTTTAACTTTCAAAACAATACGGCCCGGGTCTTGCGGAGTTGCGTATGTATCAGAGAGAAATATAAATGATACGGCACATTTATAACCATGTTCATGTCGGGTCCAATTAGGAACAACGGATAGTAGAGGAGGTACCTAAATGTATTTTTTTATTCGTAACTTTTGTGAGAAAACAAAATTCAGTGCCTGTCATAAATTGTTTATGCTTTTCGTGTTATCCCGGTACAGAACACCATGCTCAAGCTGTCACTTCCTGTTACACACTTCCGTCCCTTTTCACGAAATCACTTCCATAGAAAGTAATAAACTGTATAGTTTTATCAGCATTCTAGTGTTGATTTGCCATTTTCGACGTCAAACTCTTGACGCAACAACAAGACACACACGTCCGCTCAGCACTTAAGAGCGTTTACGACTTACGTTGTTAGTTAAGAACATTTTCGAAAAATAGTGTTACAGTCAAATTAGACCGATTTTAAATAAGACATTTCGAAAATGTTCTTAACAAACTTTTTAGACCTTTATATCTTGCATAAGCGTATGAAGTTTCATTAAAATCGGTTCAGTCATTTCGAAAAACAAGGGCTTGAAAGGATGTATGAAATGCCGTACGTCGTAAACGCTCTTAACCTTTCACTACATAAGTTTCATCACGTTTATGTACCCGATTAAACTAGTTCCTCATCATCATTTTAGTAGAAAGACGCTCACTGCTGGTTATAGGCCTCGCTTGGCAGGCGGGTTGGCGATCGCAGTATGGTGTTAAAATGCATAGAGAACGCTGCTGTCCATTCTCTAGTAAGTCCCTTAGTCATCTTTTACGACACCCACGGGAAGAAATAGGTTGGTGCTATTATTTACGTCCGGCACCACACGGACATGGAAGCCATGGAGGGAAAAATACACAAAAAAGAAAACCATAGTCACCAAAAAAAAGCCAATTAAGCACAAATCCTCACAAATATAGACTTATAATAATAATTTATGGTGTGAGAAAAGAATAAAAATACAGATGCAATATATATGTAAGTATACTTGGTTTGCAATTACAGAACTCACACAATCACAATTACAGAATAGGAGCTACAACGGTAAATTAAGGTTACTTAACTATGTAGGTAGGTAAATAGCGAAGTGAATAAATTATAATGTGGGCACTGTATTTTCCAAGCAAGGGATAATGAAACATACACAATTCATTTTTAAGGAAACAGGAAAATTATTAAAATAGAAGGAAAATAAAGATAAATATTTTTTTTATGAGCAGCAATCACGAACTTGGTTAATTAGGGGCTCCGTATAACGTAGGGTGTCGAGAAAAAGAACTCGATTGTCCTAAAGTACCTACACCGTTGCTGTTGCGGCGCAGCGCCTTACCGTTTCTACATATCAAATTCACACGTCTAGAGATCTACGCACTATCTTGGTGCTAGTATGCGTTTGCTAGTTTTTTTATTATCTGTATAGTGTCAGTCTACCGACCACGCACTTACTGTACGCACGATATTTTTTATTATACATTTTTCAAGTAATTGGACTTTAATTAGCCCCAGTGTATAGTCAAAATATACATAATGGTAGCCCATGAGGGGAACTAAATAGCAAGAAAACTAAAATACGAAGAAAGGAAAAGAAAAAGTCTGAAGAAAATCTCGTAAAGGTGGAGCCGGCCGCTTGGTGAGCGATGTCCACGGGCGTGATTGAAGATTGAAGGAAAGGGTTCAAGAACTGAGGTGAAGCCAGGATCATCTACGAGTTCGGGCTGGAGCGAGCAGTGATTCAGCGAAAGTTTCACATCGCGCATTGATGTTCTACAAAATCAGATGAGTGCCCTTCCTAATTATTTCCAATATTCCAAAATATTCATCCAAATTCTTATCATATTCCATAATACAATATTCCTAAAGCTATTGGGAAATAAATCCATTTGTGCAAATCAAAGATTTTAATGCAAAAATCGTAAAGAAAAGTTGCATCATTATTTTTGTCAACCTACCTACAGGTTGAAACAAATCATTTTTGCAAAAATCGATAAGAAAAGTTGCATCATTATTTTGTCAACCTACCTACAGGTTGAATCAAATCATTTTCTTTGCTCAAAACTAAACGTTATTTCTGTAAAATCGATCTTAAATAAGTAATAACTAATGCATATAGATGAAATTAGTACTGTAGAAATTCCTGTAGAATGATTGATTTTTAGTTATTTCCGTCAAAATATTGCCTAAATAATTTTGAATCATAATTTATGTGCCAAGTAACATTATTTTGAAATCCAAAGCAGAGGCTTTCACTGTTGCCAACGCTATTCCTCATTTGATTATAAAGTATAGGTACTTATACGTTACCGCCGATAATTTCAGGTTTATAATTCGCCGAGTGCATATCCCACGGCCGCAATCAGCTGTGCGGGCGTAACCGGTTTCCTTCGCCGCGCGCCGGTGTCGTCGAATCGAGGAGCGGGAGCCATTGTTTGTTTACATAATAGATTAGTCATTCTTTAGTTTGTGTTAATATTTCGTTTTGAACCTTTTTTGCTCACAATGCCTAACGAATCGTTAGATAAAAATCGTTTAAAAGATTTACTAACTAAAAGAGCGTCTGCTAAAGGGCAGATAACAAAATTTAAGAATTATTTAAATACCTTTACTAGTGCAACGGTGTTAAACACCATACAATTAACCGAGTTAAGTTTGAAACTTGCAAAATTCGAGGCATTGTCAGTAAGAGTTGATGACCTGCAAAATGAGATCGAGGTTTTGAACCCGGGTAACTTATCAGCCGAAATTGATGAACGTGATACCATTGAGCGTGATATTATTGTCAATATAGCCACTGCAAAAACTTTCATAGACAAATTTTCGAAAATAGAATGTGATCACAGGCGAGCTTCTGTTCATGATAGTTCTTGTTGTTCGGATTATCAAGCGGCAGGTTTAAAGCTTCCTCAAATTCAAATAGCCAAATTTGACGATGCTTATTTTCGGTGGTTGGAATTCCGGGATACGTTTGAGAGTTTGATACACAAAAATGAACGTATAACAGCAATCCACAAGTTCCATTATCTTACGTCTTATTTGGAAGGCGATGCTGCGAGAATTATTTCAAATCTTGAGGTTTCTTCTGCAAATTACTCTGAGGCATGGAACTTGCTTTGTAATCGTTATAACAACAAACGGATTTTAATTAATCACCACTTAAATTCACTGTTTAACATAAAGCAGCTTTCACGTGAATCAGAGAGGTCATTAAGAGTCGTGGTAGATCATGTCACGAAAAACTTGCGTGCTTTGGCTAGCCTGGGACAGCCTACGGACAAATGGGACGTTCTCATAATTTTTATGTTATCTGCAAAGTTAGATAGCCAAACTTTAACTAAGTGGGAGGAACACAGAAATAATATTGATGGTGATACGCCAACATTAGAGCAGTTCTATAAATTTATGATAGATCGTGCAAATGTGCTGGAGGCATTAAACCGTAATAAACACGATAGCAATCCGCCTAAGAGTCAAACAGCTAGTTCACGTAATGGTTCTGGCACAAATAATAATAAACACAGTTCAAATACTTCTACAAAATCGTTTGCTGCTTCTCACTCTAAAGACAACAAATCTAACAATTAGAATGTTTTTTTATGCGTTATTTGTAATGAAAATCATAGGATTTTTGATTGTCCCTCTTTCAAAGCAAAGGGGATAGAGGATAGGTTGAAGGATGTCAATAAATACAAGCTGTGGGTCAACTGCCTTAGGCAGGGACACCACGTAGGTGCATGTCGCATGGGACCGTGCCGAGAGTGCAAGGAAAAGCACCACACATTGTTGCATCTACCTGCTGCATTATCTAATAGTAATAATGTGGTAATGGTGGATGAGCTGTGTGATAATAGTTGCGAAACCATTGCTAGTTTTTCAAAACGAAATTCAAGTCAAATTCTTTTGTCAACGGCTATAATAGAAGTCTTGAATCCATTGACCCAAAAAAAGGCGAAGGTTCGAGCGCTGCTAGACTGCGGTAGCCAGTCCTCCTTTATTTCTAAAGCATTGCAGGATAATATTTCATTAAAAACATTTCCAATCGACTCGCTAAAGGTCATAGGCATTGGTAATACTGTTTCTTCTCATATTGCCGAAAGTTGCAATATTAAAATTATCTCCCTTAATAATAAGTACAGTGCAAATTGCTCATGTCTTGTTTTAAAAGATTTAACCGGTTCAATACCAAAATACCCGGTTAATATGAATACATTAAATTTACCTAAAGACATTGTGTTAGCTGATCCTACATTTAATCAGCCAGCACCCGTAGACGTCTTAATTGGCGCTGATTTATTTTGGGACGTATTGGGAAACGAACAGCGTTCCCTTGGCCCACAAAATACAAATTTAAGAAATACGCGTCTAGGCTGGATAATATCTGGTCCTATATATTCAACCGTTGCCAATGAAACTACTCATTGCAATCAAGCAACTATAGATGCCGTATCAAACCAGATTGATATTGAAAGTTCAATTGCCAAATTCTGGGAATTAGAAGAGGTTCCCACAAAACGCATATTGAGTGAAAATGAAATGGCTTGCGAATCCCACTTTATCACTCATACACGTAGAGAAATAACTGGTAGGTTTTCTGTTAGACTACCACTTAGGGACACTCCAGACTGCCTGGGCGACACTTATAAAATTGCTAAAAAACGATTGTTTTGTTTAGAAAACCGGTTTAGGAAAAACCCATTGTTAAAAATCTAATATTCATATTTTATTAGCGAATACGTTGAATTAGGACATTGCTCGTTAGTTAAAGACGAGCGAAGCATAATTTATTATTTATGTCACCACGCGGTTCTAAAGCAAGAAAGTGAATCAACTAAATTGCGTGTCGTTTTGGATGGGTCTGCAGTTTCTTCGTCAGGTTATGCATTAAATGACATCCTCATGGTAGGACCGACCCTTCAAGATTCTCTTTTTGCTATATTAATACGTGCCAGACAATATAAGTTTCTGTTAACTGGTGACGTTGAAAAAATGTACTGTCAGGTCCTAGTGGACAAACAAGATCGTAGTTTGCAGTGTATTCTATGGCGAGATGATGAGTCACAACCCATCAAAACTTATGAGTTAAATACACTCACTTATGGTACCGCAAGTGCCAGTTTTCTTAGCACACGTTGTCTTTGGCAGCTTGGCGAGGAACAAAAGGACGAAGGTATTAAAAATATAATCCAGAAGGATTTTTACGTAGATGACCTCATCACTGGTGCGAATGATGAGCAGGAACTACGTTTTATACAAGAAGGAGTTTCCGAAGCTTTAAAAAATGGTTGTTTTAATTTAAGGAAATATAAAAGTAACAATCCATCAATTTTTGAAAACTTGAATATAAATCATGAGGACAATTTAACAATCAGTGAGTCTTCAAACACTCTTGGTCTTGGATGGATTCCCTCCAGTGACACGTTATATTTTCCCATTAAAAATTTTACGCTTTACCAGGATGCAGTCTACACAAAGCGATTTGTTTTGTCTAATTCTTTTAAAATATTTGACCCGTTAGGTATTCTGTTTCCTGTGATAATTCAGCCTAAAATTCTATTGCAAAAAATGTGGCAACAAAAATTAGAATGGGACGAACCAGTTACAAAAATTTGAGTGACGATTGGATAAGATTCACTGATAATTTAATGTGGTTAAATAAATGTAAAATTCCTAGATTAGTTCTACGTGACAAACCTAAATTCATAGAATTACATTCATTTAGCGATGCATCTCAGAGTGCATATGGTGCATGTATTTATTTAAAATCAGTAAGTTGTGATGGTGAAAGTACTGTCAAGCTGGTATGTGCCAAGTCAAGGGTGTCACCTTTAAAACCCACCACAATACCACGCCTGGAATTATGCGCTGCCTTATTATCCGCTAAGCTTTGTAAATCTGTTACAGAAGCTCTCCGGTATAAGCCGGAAAATATCGTACATTGGAGCGATTCCAGTGTGGTTCTAAGTTGGATTAATAGTGATCCTACAAAATTAAAAATGTTTGTAGCCAATCGTGTCTGTGAAATACTTGAGTTAACTAAAGCAGGTTCTTGGCGTTACGTCCCTACTTCCAAGAACCCAGCAGATTTAATTTCTAGGGGAGTGGATGCAAAAAACTTATTGCCTATGGACTTGTGGTGGTCCGGCCCTAGCTTTTTGCAGAAAAATGAAAGCTATTGGGCCGTGTTGAATAAATCAAAATTGGACGAATTACCTGAGATGAAAGTTCACACGTCAATAGTAACTAGCGATCAGGATAATTTGATAAGGTTTGACAATTTTTCATCATATCGAAAACTTCAGAAAGTTGTTGCATATGTTCGAAGGTTTATATTTAATATGAAGCACCCCTATGGTAAACGGGTAGGCATACTTTCACCAGATGAGTTGTTGGAGTCATTTCATTCACTTTGTCTTAATGCCCAGCGTGAGTAATTTTCTATCGAATACGAGTTGCTTACAAAAGGTAAACAACTACCGGCTAAGTGTAAAATTTTATCACTGTCTCCGTTTATAGATAACAACAACTTGATTCGCGTCGGTGGCCGCATAGATGCGTCCACATGTAACTTTGAAATAAGACATCCAATACTCCTTCACGCTTCTCATACATTAACAAAACTATACTTTAAAAATGAGCACGTTGTGAACCTACATGCAGGTCCGAATTTGTTGCTAGCAACAATAAGGCAAACAGTCTGGCCTGTAAACGGCAGGCATCTTGCTGGACGTACAGTCAGCAACTGCGTGCGATGCCGACGAATAAGTGGCAAAACGTTATGCCCAAAAATGGGTAACTTACCATCTCAGCGTGTGAACCCGGACTTCCCATTTTTGTCCGTTGGTTTAGACTTCGCTGGCCCATTTTTAATTTTAAATCGCAAAGGACGTGGAAGTCGCGTTATAAAATGTTATATGTGTATTTTTGTGTGTTTACGTTATAAGTGCATTCATCTCGAGGCAGTTAGTGATTTGACTAAGGATGCATTTGTAATGACTCTCAGGCGTTTTATTGCGCGTAGAGCAAAACCAATTGAAATATTTAGTGACAATGGCCGTAATTTTGTCGCCGCCGCAAACGAGATAGGTAGCTTTCTGAAACAAGGTGACGAACTTATAGCTGATTTTGCCGGTCAACAAGGTATTCATTTTAAATTCATACCAGCTTACGCTCCTCACTTCGGCGGCATTTGGGAGGCCGGCGTCAAGTCAGCTAAATATCATATCAAACGAGTTATTGGCAATAGTCATTTAACATTCGAGGAAATTACAACTTTGTTTGCGCAAGTGGAGGCGATACTCAATAGCCGTCCCTTGTGCCCCTTATCATCCTGTCCTAACGACCTACTCTCCTTATCCCCAGGGCACTTCATCATTGGTCGACCTTTAACTGCACTACCGTCACCAGCCCTGGAAGATAACGATACCAGCCAAAGAAATAGATATAAACGCCTTGAACAAATAAGGCGTAACTTTTGGCAAAGATGGCAGAAAGAGTACTTGTCAGAGCTTCAACAAAGGACAAAATGGCGTAAAGGCAACCCTCAGCTTAACATAGGTGACATGGTGCTCCTAGCTGATGATAACTCTCCTCCACTAAACTGGCGTCTGGGACGAGTTCTTCAGCTATTTCCTGGACCTGATGGAGTTTCAAGAGTTGCAGAGATCAAAACTTCACGAGGCTGCGTGCGGCGCCCTTTTACCCGTCTCTGCCCGCTGCCAACTGCTGCAGAACTGAAGGGTTGAAAAACAAGTTTTCAACGGCCGGGAATATGTTGCGGCGCAGCGCCTTACCGTTTCTACATATCAAATTCACACGTCTAGAGATCTACGCACTATCTTGGTGCTAGTAGGCGTTTGCTAGTTTTTTTATTATCTGTATAGTGTCAGTCTACCGACCACGCACTTACTGTACGCACGATATTTTTTATTATACATTTTTCAAGTAATTGGACTTTAATTAGCCCCAGTGTATAGTCAAAATATACACGCGCGCTACTTTCTAAGTCTGTAAATATACAATGCAATTAGGTAACTTGCACAAATAGCTTGCATGCCATTGTGTCATTCACCAATCAGACTGAAGTGGTAGAGGCACGATGGCATTCAAATGCAAGCTACTTATTGCATAGGTACCTACTTTTGAGCAAGTTAACAGGCATGTGTATTGGCGTATTGAATTGTGGCAGATGGCGGATGGAGCCCAAAAGGTTCTGGGGTGGCAACCGCGCACGGAAAGACATAGCATTGGCCTTCTAACGCCACGTCTTTCGGTACGCGGTCGGTTTTTGGGTATACGCGGTCGGTGTTTCGGTACTCGGTCGGTCCTTCGGTACCTACGCGGACGGTCTTTCGGTACGCAGTCGGTCTTTCGGTATGCTGTCGATCATCGGCCCACCACGTGGGCGGCTTTCCTCCCACAAGGTGGACCGACGATCTTGTGAAAACCGCAGGAAACCGCTGGATGCGAGAAAGCACAGAACCGGTCGAAGTGGCGACGCTTGGGGAAAGCCTATGTGCAGACATCTTTCGGCTGAATGAGCATTGAAATGTGAGCTTTTATATTGCGTGATCCACGGCACAGAATTGTACGTTTCCGGTAGTATAATGCGTCCTCCACAGTTCCACATCATCATCAACTCGCATCAGAAGAGCTGCCGGGCGTCGACGAATTTTGACAACCATAGGGCCTGCGGGCGGCAATATTGTGGCTGTGTCGTCGCTCGAGCAGTCAGGCTCACAGAGGTGGCATGTAATATTCGATCGGCAGCACTCTGGAATGGGGCCCTCTAGGCTTGGCGGGCTGATACCTGTCGGGGGTACGGCGAATGTACAAGTATGTCGCGGGCCCCCGACTCATAGTAGGTACTAAAAGGAATAACAGTAGGGAATTAGTCAGTAGGAGTCCGACATAACCCTCAGTTCTTTCCAGAGCGTTTCGTGCTGTACCTACGTAGCACGATTTTTAATGTAGGTGTTTCAACTTGAAGACAGTTGGTGGTGTCGGTTGACTTATTAGGTATGGTGTGTCGGAACCATAAAACTCCGGCCAAGTGCGTGTCGGACCACGCACAATGAAGGGTTCCTTAATTGGGATGAATTTATCCCAAGAACAAACTTAACATTGTAGTTGAAAAACATGATCCCCCAAACGTTCCAACTGCAAATGTAATTTTGTACGCACAATATTGAGTGATTTACCATATTATTTTAAGATCACAGACTTCTTAAAGGTTTTCTTTTTTCATCTATTTTCTTAAATAATTTCAAAAGTATTAGGTAATCATAAAAACAGTTGCAATAGACTTTCGCGTTTCTCAGGGGCAAAATTAGCGTAGAATTTTTGAAATTATTTAAGAGTGGTTTACATAGAGAAAACGTTTATTTTAGTAACTTCTGTTACCTCCAAGAGTATTTACGACGGCCGTTATGCGGTTCGGCATGGAAATAAATAAATCCAATATGACGTGCTGTGGAATGTTCAGTTGGGAAAATTATAAAAATAATTTAAGTGAAATCCTTAAAACAAGCCCTTTCATTTGAATTATAAAAAAAATATATGTGAAATCCTTAAAACAAGCCCTTTCATTTGATATGTCACGCTACTACAGTCGGCAAAACTTTTTTTTTTCTAATTTGCCCCCAAAAGTCACCTCAATATTCAAAATTATTTTTTTTCCATAACACGTCCGTGTTTGGGTCACAGAAGTTCATCGTGTACCAAATTTCAACATAATCGGTCCAATAGATTCGGAGAAAATCAGCTGTGACAGACGGGCAGACAGACAGAAAGACGACTGATCCTTTAAGGGGTTCCTTTTTCCTTTTGAGGTACGAAATCCTAAAAACAACATAAAAATATTGCCAATGTACGATCAATCAACCCAATCAACTCAGCCTATAGCAGGTCCACTGCTGGACATAGGCCTCTCCCAGGCTGCGCCACAACACCGTGTCCTCGGCCTTCCGCATCCAGTCTGTCCCAGCCCCCTTTTTAAGGTCGTCGGTCCATCTAGCTGGGGGGCGTCCCACACTACGCTTGCCGATACGCAGTCTCCACTCCAGGACTCGTCTGCTTCACCAATGTACGATAACAATCGTTAAAATTATGGAAATTGATAAATACTGATCCCCATACATTTCAACTGCAAATGTAAGTTTGTACGCACAATATTGAGTGATTTACCATGTTATTTTAAGATCAGACTTCTTATAGGTTTTCCTGTAATCTCTATGTAAAGTACTATTTTCTGTATTTTTATCAAAATTTTAGGCTCAGTAGTTTCGGAGATAAGGGGGGGAATGGTAATTTTTCATCTATTTTCTAAAATAATTTCCAAAGTATGTATTTCAAAATTATAAAAAAAATATATATAAAATCCTTAAAACAAGCCCTTTCATTTGATATGTCACACGGTACAGCCAGCAAAACTTTTTTTTTAAATTTTCTAATTTGCCCCCTAAAAGTGACCTCCATATTCAGAATCAATTTATTTAAGTAGCACGTCCGTGTTTGGGTCACACAAGTTCATATGTGTACCAAATTTCAACTTAATCGGTCCAGTACATTCGGAGCAAATCAGCTGTGACAGACGGACAGATAGACAGACACACGAGTGATCCTATAAGGGTTCCTTTTTTCCTTTTGAGGCACGGAACCCTAAAAAACAATAAGTATTAACTTCTTTATATGGCAGGTACGTAGGTAGATACATTTATTTTTGGTAATTTTTGTAGGCTTTTACGTGCAACATTGGTTTGATAGTGGAATCGGCCCCGACTTGGGGCCCGTTTTGATGGTTATGCGTACACGCCGCTACTGCGTTCTCACTACGAACGCGCCGTCAACGCGCAGTCACCGAGAGGCTGCCGCGTAGCCACCACGCAGCGCTCACTCAGTTGCTAGGGTTTCCATTCTATAATCCGCAGTTTATCTGTTTTCACTGCGGCATTCAGACGTGTCTACCATGTACTAAAGGTAGGTACATAATAATAAATACACAATCGATACTTGCGTTGTCCACATTTATTTTCTAATTATTTTGCTTAATATTTAGGTAATACAAATAATTTAATACAAAATTCGACAGCTGCAACGCGGATCGGACGCAAATCAAGACTGGCATGCTACGAAGCAGCTAATGACAGCTTTATAATATTTACTATATAGATTTTACATTTTTATTTTATTTTCTTTATTCAGACGATTAACAGCGATACTTAGGTACCTATAGTATGTTACAGAGTATGTACTGCAGTTGGAAAATAAATAGCCCTTATGTAAGTATGTAATTCAAAACTTTAATTATCACTCGTGTGTCTGTCTGTCTGTCACAACCGATTTGGATTTAGGAAATTTGGTACACATATTAATTTCTGTTACCGAAACACGAACGTGTAACATAATAAATAATTTTTTAATATGGGGTCCACTATTGGGGGAAAAACCAATTTTTAAAAATAGTTTTCAAACTGTACCGTGTGTCATCAAATGAAAGCACTTAAGAGCGTTTACACCTTACGGCATTTCATACAAACTTTCTAACTTTTTAGACCTTTGTATCCTGCTTATGCGTATGAAGTTTCATTAAAATCGGTTCAGTCATTTCGAAAAACAAGGGCTTGAAAGTTTGTATGAAATGCCGTAAGGTGTAAACGCTCTTAATGAGGATTGAACTATGTACCAACACATATTGTAGCTGTTTAGTGTCCCTGAATAAAATAAAATAAAATATTGTGCGTACAAACTTACACGCAATTAACTCGCAGCCCTGTTTACAAGAAGTGTTAGGAATAGAATTAACCATTATAAATGATAAATAAATGATTTATTTCTGTAAGTAGGTTTGAACAAACACTTTTACACGTCAATCATATTAAAAAGAAAAAGCTAGATAAGGTCATTACTTAATGACTAATATTAAACTACTTAGCACCAAATCTTAAGAACTGGCTTTCGTACTTAAGGGGGATGCGCTAAGGTAGCCCGCGAAATTCTGAAATAATCATTCAGTAGGATTTTTCGAACTTAGGGAGTTGTAATGCTGATTCGAATGATTATAATTCTGTAAAGCCATATTGGTTATGGCCGCGAATCATAATTAGATCAACATAAAACCTGTTACTGACTTGAAAATTGCAAAAAACGTTGGAAATTTGAATTTCGCGGGCTATCTTAGCGCTTCCCCCTTAAGGTTGGTATCACAAATTTAGAGTAGGCTAGATACCACAAGCCATCCAACCAAACGTTCCCCGAAATTTGTGCCTTCGGGCATTATTGCGACATCATAATGCATGTAAACTGAATAAAAAATGTCAACGCACGTCCACTCCTGACTATGTCTATTAGCTCACAGACGCGCTAAGCGATTGAAACGATTCTGTTTACGTTGAGCACATCACTAAATGGTTGGGGTGACGTCATTGTAGGTATAAAAAACCGGCCAAGTGCGAGTCGGACTCGCGCATGAAGGGTTCCGTACCATTATCTATAAAAATGGCATAAAACTCACGTTTGTTGTATGGGTGCCCCCCCTTAAATATTTGTTTTATTTTAATTTAATTAAGTATTTATTTATAAAGTGAATATAACTAAATATGCTGTGAATATTTCAAGCGTCTACCTGTTGCCGTTATCATAATAGAGCAAACACGAGCAAAAAAAATCACATTTGTTGTATGGGAGCCCCCTTAAATATTTATTTTATTCTGTTTTTTAGTATTTTTTGTTATAGCGGCAACAGAAATACATCATCTGTGAAAATTTCAACTGTCTAACTTAGACGGTTCATGAGATACAGCCTGGTGACAGACGGACAGACAGACAAGATAGACAGACGGCGGAGCCTTAGTAATAGGGTTCCCGTTTTACCCTTTGGGTACGGAACCCTAAAAAAATGACACGCTCGGTTTTCATACTATCTAATGAACATGCGGTAACTAGAGTTCTAAACTACTCTAAATCTGTGGTTAGTATCTAATAAATGCTAATGTGTAATAATAATATGATTTAAAACGTATTAATAAGACACTGACTAACAAGCACTTAACCTGTTAAGGCGACGATAGCCGACTTTTAATGATTTTATACTGAAGATCACGTCTAAACGAGTAGTGTTAATGATTTGAAAAAAAATATATGTTAAATTAGAGCATTTTCTCAATAATTTAATATGTGAATATTTTAGATTATGTTTATATTACGTAGTGAAATTAATTTGTAAAATTATGTCTAAGGCGGATAAAAAACTGAGAATGGCGCAAAATCTACCAAGCAAACCTTCATCAATATAAAGATAATTTAATTATTGATCTTTTAGTATACGCGTTTTATTAAAATACCTTTTGTTTTGTGTATAATAATTATAATAAATTAATAATGCGTCAAATTGGGGACAGCGCTCCTTGATGGGCTAGTCCTATTACTGGCTGAACGAACGACGCGTTGCGTGAGCTCAGTACAGAACACGCAAGCTAACTACTCAAGGTCACTGGCATATATCTCCGTCTTAATGAGTATCATTTATTGGCAGGCAAAGTTGAGCAACTGTTGCTGAACATTGTTTGTTTCCCAATGATTACAATACGGCAAAATTATGGTGACATGAGTCAAGTGTAGTGAGAAGACAATCGCGATAGTTCGGAGTGCCTTTATTCAGACCGGCAATGACTCATAGGGATATCCCGTATTGTACAGGGATACATAGATCAAATGGCGTGCAAAGAGGTTGGCTATTATGCTATAGCACTGCAATATTACACAGTACGTTATCAGGCCGTAAATTTGACTGAATCAATTTAAAATCTTATTTGAATGACAATATTTAAAAAATAGAAATTGTTCAACACAAATTGTTATAATGTAACTATTTTTACATTTCATGTTAGTATTCCTTTAAAAAAGGTATTTAACTCTTTTAGTTGCAAATAGTTTTCAGATCCAAAAATAACTTATTGATAAAAGTGATTATGCTCTGGCCAAGCTGAAGCGAGCGAGTGGGATGCAGGACGAAATTCGTTTGGGCCGATTGTGTCAACTAAGCTCTATGGAGGTGGAGGTGTGCACCTAGCTTCTGACATTTCATAAGTGCCCATGTAGGCTTATGTGAAATAAAAATATTTTTGATTTTGATTTTGTTCAAAGTGACGCGAATAGTCACATGACTTCCTAGTCATTAAAACAATAGACGCGCGCAGTCGCGACCCACATCCCGCTCGCTCGCTGGCTCAGTTCAGGCAGAGATTTTCATAAAGAATAATTTCATGTCACTAGAGTAGATAATAATTTATTTGAAATCAGTCCACCATTCACTTATCATGCCTACAGTATGTGTAATAGAAGCCAGACAATTACTAGTATTTGAAACAAACACATTTAATCATTCAGAACCGCCATTGCCATTTCCTTGGATATACTATCCGACATACTGTTCCGTTTCTCAACATCTTGTTCGTCACTTGACCACCAACTCTCATCGTCATCTTGAATAAAACACAGGAACAAATCATCTTCATATGTTGGGAAATAGTACTCTGGTTGATCCCACTTCTCCTTACACAAAACCCAATGCTTTATTTCTTTTAAATGTTTCTCTAGATTTTTTGAGTCATCAAACTTTGTTTCGCAAGACATGCATTGCTTCATGTGTATCTGACGACGTATGTAATTGACAATTTTGACTTTGCGGTAGAAGTCCATTCCTTCTGTAGTCTTTAAGAATGAGAACTCGTGTTGATGTTCCATGTGTTCTAGAATTCTGTCATAATCTTTTTCAGTATGTTCACATATAAGGCAGGTAATTAGTAAACCATTCTCCTCGGTCCAGTCCGACCATTCTGGATCACTGTCTATGTTAGAGTCATTCTCAAACTCCGAAGATTGTTTTGGTTGTTGACTTTTATTCAGCCTGTAGTGTTGTTTGTGCTGTTGCTTATCACCAATATAATTAACTAAAAAGTATTTGTCATACTCCTTGTTCTCTGGATTGATCCTCTTGTGTCCCTTTTTACGCATATGCTCTTTGAGTATTGTCCGATCTTTGAAGTTTCCTTCACAAAAAATGCATTGTAATTTCTCCAGTTTTGTTGCAATTGTGTTTATTAATTCGTCAATGAATATTAAGTTATCTGGTTTAGCAATGTGAAAGTTGTGTTTTTCGTACAAGTGATTTAGGTAGTCGGCTCTGGTTGTTGTTGATATGTTTCGGCAGAAGAGACATTCTCTCACATAGTTTTTATCTTCTCGTTCAAACTGGTGTCTTTCTAACAGCTTCTCTAGTCTCGTTTGCTGCAGATTAGCGCGGAGCTCTTTATCTTCTGGATGAACGTCACTGAGTAAATAATACTCCTCATTTTTAGACTTTGTACCATCTGGTTTGGAGTCAAGAAGCATTGTGGTGCAGAAGAATCCCAGGTTATGATCTGTAATTTAAAGAGAGAAAAATTAAATCAATAAAATTGTTAAGTTGTACCTGAAGATAGCTGATTTAATTATTTATTTACCAAGTAGGACTTTGATGTAACTTTTATGTTGGTCTAGATAGAACAACATGCTTTCACATAACATAAAATATTTCCACGCCTGCAATCTCCAAAGGATACCACAGAGGTGTAGCTATATTACCCATCTACACCCACATTTCACCAGTTTGTTAAGTCGCATGTAATAGAGGACAAACCTATTACCATCAACTGGGCACAAATCCAGACTCCGGGCTTTAGGATTCACCAACATTTTAACAAGCATCAGTTCATAATGCTAGATGTACTAAATATAATGTTAAGTTTATCCATCCAAAGTTTGTCTTTAAAAAGATTGCTTTTAGGTTACACACACACATTGAGTTACATTTATCTGTAATTTTTATGGTGAATAAAGAGTATTCTATTCTATTCATAATCTAAATTTTTAAGAAGTCCAGTAAGTATAACGGATTCTTGCAATCAGTAAGTAACATAACTTAAATTTTAAATAAAGTCAGGTAAGTCACAGATTACCGTGTAGATAAACAAAGCCATAACTAATTTTTGTAATAATAATGGTGTTCTTTTAAACTAATTATAACAGTCTCATTGGCTATTATAGTACTGGAAATTTAAGGACTTAATAAATTCATTAATATGTCCGAGACAAGCATACTATTGGGAAATTAAGGACTTATTTAATAAATTAATTATTATGTCCTTAATTTCCCAATACTATGCTGCGGGGCGAGCTGTGACATGACTTGAGTCACACATTTTATCACAGTTTTAGCGATAAAACTGTTTTGTCATAAAATACTAGTACAAATTGACATGACATAATTTATCATGTCTTGTCACAAATGTCTTAGGCAGCCCGTGCTCGGCCCGCTGGTCTTGTTGACATCCAAACTATTTGCTTTTGTAGGATGAAAGGTATACTAAGTCTAAGTAGTACTTAACTTGAACAACTAACCTTTAAATCTCATTCGCCAATACCGCATGTATTCCTTCAAATCTGCGATTTGGTTGACATCAGCTATGACAAGACGGTGTTCCATAAACAAATGAGTTAGTAACTGCTTTTCACCAGCCGGTAAGGTGAAATTTTCTTTGCACAAAACACAAGAACATGCAAACAACTCATCACTCTTGAAAATTGAAGGATTTTCGTTCTTCTGGTGAAGTGTTAGCGGGCCAAAGAACTCTTTTTCTTTCACTGACATTGTGGAAGTAGGTTCAATTAGTATTATTATCCTTTTTGATCCTGAGCGATCTTTAGTAGTAAAATTACTATTCATACACAATACCTGAAACCGAGACTTTAGACGTTTGTTTGACTTTGACGTTATGTTTGACAGTTTGACCAATGTCGCCATCTACTGATTTTGTTTTTCCTCTAACTTCTTGCGAAAATCCCCTCTAATAGACCCTACCCTTTATAAAAAATAAAAACAAATTGAAGTTTATATTTTTTTTTTTTTATTAAAAAAAAAACAATTGCTAAAAAGGGTGAAATAACATCAATTTTAATAATAAAGACATGGTATGTACTGATAATCCCCAAAGGTCAGCAGTTTTTTTTTATATCAAGGTCTTTAAAAGATTCTATACTTAAGTCTTTAGCGGTAACAACCGTAAATTTGAAACAATTTTGAATACCGTTAATAGCCTTGAAAAGCATACATTTTTATAGATTCAAATTCTTTGCGGTTTATGTTTTATATACCATACTTACTTTCCATTCGTAATGTTCTTACTATTCAGTTTCTAAGTTGCTAAAATACGTTCACATTCACAACATGTGAAATTTTGAATGCAACTTCAACTTTTCCATGAACAATAATGTATACATAAAGTTCCTTAAACTTTAAAAAACTTCTACACATACGGTAAATTACCGTAGGGTGGGAACACAGTGTTTGTTAAAAAGACTGACATCCATCTGGGGCTGCATTCCGAATTAAGACCATTAATGACTATGTACACTTCCGAATGTGACCGCCGACGGTGGATCGAAAATCGGCTGTAGAAGACATAGGATCTCGATTTCTTAAATGTTATTTTTTTTGCTGGAAATGACTTCTGCTGATCATTACTGTTCTATAAAATGTCATATGAAGTAATTGTGTGCACAAATAGAAGAGTTATAATTTTTATAAGAAAAAAATGTATGGAGCTGACATGAAAAATGAGGATATCTCTGGAAACGCAAGGTTGGCCGTTATATCCTTGCACACTGCTATAGTACTATTTATTTGTGAATTTTTGACATACTTAATATCGCGGCATCACTTGCGATTTTTTTTTTTAAATTGAAAGAGATTTCTGAAAATGGTCAAAAATTTGGTTTTATAAAACCAAATTTTTGACCATTTTCAGAAATCTCTGAGCGAAGTCTTGATTCTAATTTTATGAACGGTGCGGCGGCGATCTGAAATATGTATAATTACTTAAACAGAGTAGTGTTCCTTACACACACGTATTAACATCGTAAGCAGACAATATGTTGTGGATCAACATCTTGCTAACAAATGTTTCACAGGCATTTAGTAGGTATTCCTTAAACTCGTCATCTGGCTTTTGCTCAACTTTAATTGGGTCAGCTTTCAGTCTAACCCCCGTGGTCACGAGCTACACGCTCAAGCGACTCACGTTTTGTAACAGCGACTGCGGAGAAGAATTTGTTAGAGCATGCCACGACGTTGACACAAGTCACGTCACAACTAAGCCACATCGCTCGAAGCCATGAACCTAAGCGGATGCGTGTGAGTGTAATGTAACAGAAAGCAACTGCCTATCTAAAATTCGGCTGTCAAATGCTTTCCGAGGCATGGAGGGTATGAAAAGGATGGTCACCGGCCGTGTCCTAACCAGTGCGATTTATCTATTCATTTTTTCGGTGAACCCGTATGCGTCGACGCACCGATAGAGGACGCCTTCCAGTTTTCCGAACATATAGTGACGCAAAGGCGACGATCGTGTATTCATGCGACCGATCGCTTTGACTTTGGGACCCAAAGATCTAAAGGTTAAATAAAAAACAATTCTGTGTTAATATTGGTTTTTATTTAATTTGTAGATTATAGACAATACTTATTTTTGCAACTCTATTTATGTACATACAAAATAATAGGAACTTATAGATTTCGTATTTATTACTTAATCGTTACACAGTTACTGTTTATAAAATGTTTGCCATAATATTATGATTTATTTTATGCTTTTACTGTAAGTGAGAAACTGAAGAACAATAATTATGTACAAAACTGTCCAAATCAGATTAGACAATATTATTTAAAATGTGATGTAATTTTGAATTTAAACTTTTATCATCACCTGCTCTGCCCATAATCATTCTTCTCCATTATACAACTACCTTTTAGAACACAGCAACTGTCACTAATCAATTTAATTTTCTTGTTTTGACATTCATAAGTGCCTGTGTGCGTAATTTGAAATAAATGATTTGGCTTTGACTTTGAAACTCATAGAACTTAATTGGCGATGTCTTAATAATGTGCAAACACGCGACCATCGATTATTCGAGCAAACATTGTTTGTACAAACATGTGGGCAAATCGCTTAAGTGTCTATAAAGGCTTCTACATACCGGGGCGACTTGTCGCGCGACGCGACGCGACACAAAGGCACCGCTCGTTCCGCGACACGCGGGGCCTTTGTGCCGTGTCGCGTCGCGCGACAAGTCGCGCTGGTATGTAGAAGCCTTAAAGCCTTGTCCTAAAAGAAAGCGGACGTCGCACGTCATTGTTCGTCATCGTTTGTACGTCATAATTCATATAAACATACATAGTTGCATGACTATTGTCATGGATTGTCACTTAGCCATTTTTGTTCGTTATCGAACTAGTCCTGAGATATTTATGAAAAACCGCCATAAAGTCAGTGCAAAACTGTGAGCGCAAGTAGTAAACATTAAATTAATACAAATATAAATGCCACAATTAACGATATTACATAAACACTTACAAGTAAAATTATTAAATAATTATTGACCTAATAGATCTAGTTTAAGTACCAACTACATAAAATATTATAATATAATTAATCACAACTATAAATATTTACAGTTTTTTACGTTGTTTGCATACCATCACGCGCGTCGGAACCTTAAATGAGCACACTCGGAATGACAGTCCGTATCTTCTGACAGTTCAACAACATTAATGACCTCACTATCGGCTTTAGCACCCTCGAAAACTATAAAAACGATACCCATGACGAATTGCGATAGTTTTGCTGTCAAGCAGGTGAATTTTTCAAACATAGAAACAATGGTTTTTGTTGTGTCTAACTATAAGGAACTCATACCGTGAGGGCACGGTTTTAAACTGAGCAGTAGCTTCAATAGTTGGTCTAAAAAGAAAACACGTATACCGCAGGGGTAAGGTGTTATAATATGCATAAATAATTCGCATAGGAATATATGTAAATGTACACGAAAATGCCGTACCTTAACCAAAGCAATCATCGAGTGCAAGTTTGAGTGACATTAATAAACGTGACGATCGTATATTCGCGTGACCAACCGCTTTGGTTAGGACACGAGGTGAGGGGTACACATAACTGTGACCCCGGGGTGAAAAAATGTAATCGCCCTAGGAGGACATTTTATTATAGTGACAATATATGTGATGTTTTGGTGAAAAAATGTAATCGCCCTAGGAGGACATTTTATTATAGTGACCATGGTGATGTTTTTGGGTGCGTAGTTTTCGCAACCGGCGTGTGCGTAATGAACGTAAACCAAGCAAAAGGAGTATATAAGGATCGTATCAGGTGGCATCTGTAGTTTCTGCCTACCCCATGGTAAAAAGGCAAAATTTACTAGCCAGTAAATTTTCAACAAAACTATTGAAAATTTATTGGTTCTCAATCAATGCAAAGAATGCCAAAGCTTAAACAAGCGCAGCTTGAGCAGTTCTTTGCTTTGTAAACGTACGTTGATTCAGAAACCATGCGTTCTAACGCACGCATGGTGCGTTAAAACGCATGGTTTCTAAGCCTATATTATAAAAAAAATATAGGCTTTATAAAACGCATTTTATTCGAATGCATCGCAATGTGCTTTTCAGCTTGGACAAAGATTACATCCGGGGTAAACACACTTAACAGTAGCAATGGCTTTCATTTTTAGCGTTCAATAACATTCATTAGGTTATTTACGTTGTAGAGCAGATTAATTTTTCAAACCTATTATGATTATCCTTCAAAACTCTCGGATTGTGATTGGGTGCTGGCTATGTAAAGCGTTCAGAACAAGCGAGAATATAAATATTAATTTTGAAACCATAAAAGTAAAACACTCGCATTCTTTTAATCTACTAATACTGTTACCAACGGCTTTTTTGTTACACAGGAAGTAATGTATGCATGAGTTACCACAACATTTTTTTTTAATTTGTTTATCACCATGCGGAAGGCAATTGTCAAAATGGCGCTGTCGTAGCTAGTTCCGAAAACAAGGCGTATTTTATTTTTGCTAAAATTATTCATTGTTGTGTTTCTAAATGCTCTGAAACTCTGGAGTCCACTATTTTACGAAAGACTTTAAAATTAGAAGATTGTGGCTTATAGGTATTCGTAGAAAAACATTTGTAACTCAAACTCTGTTTAGTTACAAACTTTTCTCTTGGTTATGTCGCAAACATTTTAAAGAAAGTGATTACGAGGAAGAAAACAATAATTATGGTTTTAAATTCTGACACTTTCCATGACGCATACCTATGTAGCGGCATCAACATCGCCACATGCAAACTACGCATCACACTGACGTCCGCAAAAATCCTGCATCGCACAAGCAGAGTTTACCACGAAAGTAGCACATATACACCAGACACAACACCCGTCTGGCCGGAGGATCCTCCCTTTTCTATAGAGGATGAGTGGACTTTACACCCTGTTCCTTACCTCTAAACCTATTTAATGATTTAAAATCACTAAAAATAACGAAATAATGAAGTAAATCCAAACTCATGAATGAGCTATTGAATGAACACGAAATAGAATGAAAGAAATTGAATGGATGAAATGTCAAATTTAGTATAGGCTGTTTAGGGACCTAGCTATGGTCACGCCATCTACAAATAGCTTTGACCGGCCTTCCCCATTGAATTGTTTCTTTGTAATTTTAGTCCAACTGCGAAGATTGTTGTACAGACGCCAGCAGGTCAAGCTGTCCGAAACTGTCAAATTTTCCCAATTAACCCTGAACATTAAGTTGTAGGGATAAAGTTTAAAATCTATTAAAGTTTGACAGATTGTAGTGCTTGATGTGCTGGCGTCTGTACTTAACAAAATATTTCATCAGGGGGCCTAAAATGGACGCTTTAGCAGAATCATAATATGATCTGCGTACAATTCATCTGTTTGACAGCTGCTATTTGACATTAGACTTCATTAGAGCAATTAATAACTTGTGGACCATTTTACGAAACTCCATACAAACTGTCAAACAGATGAATTGCGGGATATGAATTGCACGCAGTTTCATATTATGATTCTGCCAAAGCGTCCATTTTAGGCCCCCTGATTTTTTTACAGAAGAGTTACCATGTATTCTTAGCGCACGCCAATATTTTTGTTCAAAAAGTCGGGTGTTAGGTGATTTGGAACTACATTCAGTGCAACTATTTCTGTCAATTAGACTAGCGGGGTTCTTGCCCAACACAATAGCAATGGGTTTCATTTTGATAGCTCAACAACATTCATTGCGATAGTAACGTTTTTGAGCCGACAAATTATTTGAACATTATAAGAAGCAAAGGATTAGATTGTGATTAAGGTTGATGTCCTGCTAACGGTTATGGTATAGGCCCAGCTGATTCTGTCTGGCATACATTCTCTCTTGCATAACAATTAGGGACGTCACAATCAATTCTCTTTGCAAGATATCTTGGTGTCCACATACAGAGTGTTGTATGGCACTGCATAGCCTTTATTCGAAGCGATCACTTGAATGGCGTACTTCCTCCCAGCCTTTAACCCTCGAATTTTCTGCATTATAACTCCAGCCCTGAAAATACAAATCGTTTTTCAATCAATACATCTGTGAAATTTTCTTTTTTGGAGTCACATTAGGTTCCTAGTGAGGTTATGTTATAGAAGTTATTTTGAATTTATTTGAATGTTATGTGTGTTTTGATTTCAATCATACGGTAAAATGTATAGCTACAGTTTGACCGACAGCAAATGGGTTAGTTAAGCCGATCATTATGAGCGACCGTCGCGTGAATGCGCGATTTTCGCGTTTAGTTTTTTCGGCGAATCGGTGGGGGGGCTCTTCTCAGAAACTTTAATCCGAAGTATCGGCTGAATGTTCGGCCGTTTATTAACTTTTTTTTGACTTTGAGTCCTTACCCGACTTCAAGCCACATTTTTGACTTTGACTGATCTCTTAGACTGTCGTTTTTAAGGTTCCGTACCAAAATGGTAAAACGGAACCCTTATGGTGAGACTAAGTCTGTCTGTCTGTCTGTCACACCGGGATATCTCAAGAACTACTAACGCTATCAACTTGAAATTTAGAATAGTTTTAGATGACGTTTGCCCAACTATTTTGCTAACAACAACAAAAATATCTTTTTTGCAAAAGGGACTGAAATGGGGTCTTAAAAATTTGAAGTAGGGCTACTAGGGCATGTGAGGTATCATAATTATGACAGAGCGCTGTTTGCACATTCCCAAACTTGGAAAAAAATACCGCCCCCCCCCTTATCTCCGAAGTTTGCATAGATAAAAATCTAAAATTATTCTATGTGATAGAAGTTTATGTAAAGATTACAGGAAAAATAAAAGTATGTCTCTAATAGCACAGAAATTTAAGATTTTCAGAAATCATCAACATCATAATATACGTACGGAACTCTTCACCGGTCGCTCTTGACCGGTTTTTTTATTTCGCCTTAGTCAGCCATAGTCAGCCGTACTCAGGAAACGGCTGAATATTCGGCTGATAATTCGGATTTGTCTTCGAAGTAAACCCCCTAAACGCTAGACTTACACTAGAGTTACTTAGATACTTACGTCTTTTGGGCATGGTTAACGCATTGACATTTAACAGCTTTTCGAGTAGACCAGCAACCGTATGCTTCTCCACTCATTGTTTCACGAGCCAGGATACAATATCTGAAAAAAATAAAAAGACTTAATGAGGTTTTATCTACTATTATAATAATACTATTTTTGGGTTTTTCTATCAGGTTTTTTCCGCCTTAGTACTGATTGGCTTACTAGAGAATGAGCAGCAGCGTTTTTATGCATTTTAACACCATACTGCGATCGCCAACCCGCCTGCCATGCGTGGCGATTTTGGCAAACTCCCCCTTAGGATGAGGCCTGTGTCCAACAGTGGACGTCTAACCAAGAATCACTGCTTGGAATGGGGTCTGTCACTGGCTTTTCATTCATGGAGTGTCTGCAAAGATGTATCTTTTTAAATTCAAAAAGACGTCAAAAAATGGTCCCATTTCTGTATCAGTGACATTGGCATTTGATTAGTATTTGTCTCGCTTATTCATACTGAAAAGCGTATATTATTCTACGCGGGATGTGTGAGTTCACCCTTCTCAGTGTAAACACTTTTTCGCACGACCAAAGTACGGTGAGACCACGTCTAGGAATAAAAATTTTTGGGTTTCCATTAGCGATCTCTTACCTGATGACATCGGTAGCGTTATGAGTGGCTGGCAAGAATGCTACGTCGACAGACCTGCAGGATCTTATTGGCCGAAGTTCCCTGACGTAGGCACCGTCTTCAGTTAGCTCTGGAGTGCTCATACCCCATCGTGTTGTCGATGCTGTCAACTGAAATTATTATCTATTATTATTAACCTGACCATCCCACTGTAAGACAAAGGCTTTCCTTCCCTCTTTTCCCAGTATTCTTCAACTGAAATAGTTAGATTTGATTGAAATAAGGTTTTTAATATCAGAAACTTGGGACACGGATTGCACATTTTTATCGTGATATTTTACACTTTAGACAGAAAAAGCCAAAGTATTCTACTCTTAGGCCCTGCTGACTATGTAGCGAGCTACGAAAACTCCCGATACAGATTCCTGGCCACCGTAGGCGCGGGCTTACGGACGGTGAGCGATGGGTAGCTCACCGTCCGATAAGGACCAGACCCGGTTCGACGGCGCGTTGTGTTCCACGCGCGCCTGAAAGAGATGTCAGCACCAACTGATCCGGGATCCGATAGGGCCATGCCTGCCAGGGTTACGAGTTTTTCCGAAAGGGATATCGTGGCCCTGGCACACAGGCATCTGAAGGAACACGGTATTAGTCTGTAAAAGTCTGAGACGCCAGAGCAGTAAAAGTTATTTGATAATTTCCCACCCAAAAAAAAAGGCCCCGCCGACTATTTAGAGAGCCACGAAAAATACAGTTTTCAATTGGTTTGTTAGGTTAAATCTACTCACATCTATGCCAACGGCCCCATCCCTATCCCATCTGCTTGGAACAACTTTGATGACGTATCTCACTCTGGTTTCTTCGGAACTGGAGTCAAACTGCACTGAACCTTCGTCACTCGTCTCTTGGATTGAAGATGTTGAAATTGGAGCTGGCACGAAGAATTTGGAGTGAGGGTCTAAAAAAAACAATTACCGTCAAAAAAATTGTAATGAGCTGGGTCAACAGAGTCACAGATAATATAGCAGAGTGAACAGTCGAATTTTTTATTTACTTTGTGTATTGTCGGCTTAACATAGGCACTTGTCGTCTAGGAGATTTAACATAAAATCTATGAAGAGAAAAACTACAATTAAACTAGGAGCCTAGCAAATAATGAAATTGATCAGCGGAGAGCGTATCCTCAAATCAATTAACTAAAACTAAAGGTGTATGTACTGTTACAGCTGGCAGGTTGATAAGAGATGGCGATATAAAGAAATAACAAAAACAAAATAGAATGATCGCCAACTTCATATAGGCAGTCATTTCAACATCTATCTATTTATCGTCCAAGCTTGGTCATAACATCCGGTTCTCCGGTTTCTTCCTCTAGTCGCAGATCAGGCGAGATCCAAGTCAAGAGCAGGCCTTAGTATTATCAGCCTATAATGTTCTCAATGCTGGGACAAAGGCCTCCTCTTGGTGAGAGGGAGTGGGTCATAATCCACCACGCGGGCCCAGTTCGGGTTGGTAGATGTCACATGTCTTCGAATTTTTGGTTCTAGGACATGCCGATTTCCACACGATGTTTTCCTTCACCGTTTCGAGAGCAGTGGTGATGAAATAATTGACAAAGTAACCGCTTGTCTGGGTACGAACCTAAGACCGATTTCGCAATAAAAGTTTCTTCTAGCTGACTTTTTAAGGTCGTCGGTCAATCTAGGTCTCAGGTAACAGTAATCCGCGCGGGCGCGCGCGCGGGGGCCGGGAGCAGTAATGCTCGCGAAGGAAGAGGCGGAACGCGTGAAAGAGAGGCAAGGTTCGCGCCCTCGCGCCTCTAGTCGCCGCAGGAGACGCCCCGGGCGTCGGGACTTGCACGCCGATTTCCGGCCACCGTATGCGCTGGCTTGCGGACGGAGAGCGATGGGTAGCTCATCAGCACCAACTGACGGGGTCCGTCAGGACCAATGCCTGCCAGGGTTGCGAGTTTGTCCGAAAGGGATATCGTGGCTCTGGCACACTGGCAATAAAGGAACACGGGTGGGTTTTAGTCAGTAAAAGTCTGACACGCCCTCCCGCTCCGCCCAGAGTTCCCGAGAAGTTATTTGATAAATTCCCACCCAATAAAAAAAAAAGGTGTCACTAGTCGATAAGCAGTCTTCACTCAGGTAATCTTCTGCTATGGAAACAACTAACAAACTATGCCAATTGCTATCGCTCATGGCCGACCAACTGCCACTTCAGCTTATATACACCTAGTCGACTGCAATAGGATATTTATATTTCAAACACTTACCAATATTTCTAGCCAGATGAAGCCTCTTTCCCCGTACCAGCACTTCAACGTCAACTGCACCCCCACAAGTCGATAAAGTCAGCCATAGACCGCCTCCTGCGCCTACTGTTGCCTGCAACATGATAGGTCATCATCATCATCATTTCAGCCGAAAGACGTCCACTGCTAGACATAGGCCTCCCCCAAAATTTAAGGGGGGGTTGCCATAATCGCCACGCTTGGCAGGCGGGATGGCGATCGCAGTATGGTGTTAAAATGCATAGAGAACACTGCTACCCATTCTCTAGTAAGTCCCTTAGTCGCCTTTTACGACACCCACGGGAAGATATAGGGTGGTGCTATTCTTTACGGCCGGCACCAACACGGAGCACATGATAGTTAGATATATAATATTCTTAATTATGCACAGAGAAATGTTGTCAGGAAAATTTTAAGTGTGAATGTAGATGGCTATACGAAGTTGGGGAAGACCAAATAAACGTTGGATGGATTGTGTGAAAGAAGATATTATGGCTAGAAAGGAAGTGACTACCGAGATGAGGACTAATAGAGAAGTATGGAAGGAAAAGACATGTTGCGCCAACCCCAAATAAATTTTGAAATAGGCCAGGACTATGAATGATAAAGAAGATGACACTGTTAGGACGAAAAACAGGACACAACATGCACTAGAGCGGTGCAAACTGCATGGTGTACAAATTAATCGCTTTTGAGAAGTCACTTTTGTGAAAGGGTATCCCCAGCATGGGAAGACACTCGGGAGTCGCAGGCCGATTTCCGGCCACCGTAGGCGCAGGCTTGCAGACGGTGAGCGATGTGTAGCTAGCCGTCCGATAAGGACCAGGCCCGGGTCGACGGCGCGTTGTGTCCCACGCGCGCCTCACAGAGATGTCAGCACGAACTGACGGGGTCCGTTATGGCGAATGCCTGCCAGGGTTGCGAGTTTGTCCGAAAGGGATAGCATGGCCCTGGCACACAGGCAAATGAAGGAATGCGGGTGGGTTTTAGTCAGTAAAAGTATGACACGCACTCCCGCTCCGCCCAGAGCGTGAGAAGACATTTGATAATTTCCCAACCAAGAGAAAAAATACATCATAAAGCACAACTGTATACCCTGAAAGGGCAGGCAGAGGCTCTGCTTCTAAGTATTTTCTAATGGGAAATAATAACAAGTTTTGATTTTATTTTTTTCAGAATCTTACGCTCAACAACCGCGACTGACCAGTAAAGTCTAACAGTATGTACCCACCTTAAAATAAAAAACGCTTCTCCCTCGTATATCCGCTTTGGTAGGAATATTCTCCCAAAGTCGCTTGGCAGTGGATGTGCGTGGACGCACACTGCCCGTAGCCAATAATGATCCTGAACGACGGTCCTTAGCTACGCCAAAAACGCTTACGAAGTAAGTCTGCATAAAAAATAAAAAGTTAGTAATATCAGGGTACTTGAGTTGAAGTCCTAAAAATAAGCATCGCATAACACAGTCCAATTTTTTTATTTAATTTTATTTTCGAAACAGATTGAGCATTATTTTTTAATTCCACCGTAAAGTCAAATAAAACGAATAAGTAATCCATTATTAATCAAGTCAAGCAGTTAGGCCGAATTTACACTGCAAAGAGCTACGCTTGGTGAGTAGCGTAGCTAAGCAAGCTAGTAACAAGTGACAAATTAGTCATGCAACATGGTACCAAGCGCCAGTGAGGCACCAAGCACCAGTGTGGCACCCAGCGCCAGTGTTGTACCAAGTGTCAGTGTGGCATCAAGCGTCAGTGTGACACCAAGCGTCAGTGTGACACCAAGCTTTAGTGTGACACCAAGCTTTAGTGTGACACCAAGCTTCAGTGTGACACCAAGCGTGACAAATTTGACAAGTTCCCAACTAAAAATTCTCGATTCAGAAACCAGCACCCTAATTGCGTAACACAGTTTGAATCGGAATAGGAATGATTTTAAAGTATATTGCTAATCCATTGCTTCATAGGTTAGAAAAAATTGTCTGCTCAACAACGTAAATATCGCAATGAATGTTGTTGAACTGTCAAATTGAAACCGATTTCTACTGATAGTGTGTTACGCAATTAGGTATAAGTATTTTGTGTTTATTTACCGTACTCGGGTCCAAATTCTCGATCAAATGGTGCGTTCTCCCTCCTACGCAGGCAATAACTGGATCTTCATCCGTCACCTTCGTACTGCGACCTAGAAAATAATATGTCCCGGTTTAGAGAAAATGGCCGTTTCTTTCTCTAGCGTCTTGCACAAACCATGCATTTTTTCGCTGGTGTGTACAAAACACAATTTGTTTGATAGAAATAAAGAAAACAGTAGGTAAGTATTTGGTCTTACTTACCAAATTTCTTCCTCCGGAAAACGTTATTGAAATTCCCTTCATAAATGTTAAAAGTGTCCGAATCCACATTGATCTTATTATCGACTTCTGTCAAAATATCCAATCGGGTTTCATTATCCAACCGTTCGTTTATCTTCAAACGGTCCGTTTCTTGACTCAACCGATTAGATTTATTTTCCAAACGGCTGATTTTTATGTCATGCTGAGCTGCACAGAGTGACGTGTAGTTCTTTCTGTGGGATGCTACTACGCAATATTTCGTTGCTTGCGGATCAATGGGGCTGAAACCAATAGGAAGAGACATTTGTTATTTTTTATGAGAGAAATTGTAGATAAGTATTCCAACTCAAACTCAAAAAACTCAAAGCATTTATTTCAATTAAACCAATTACAGGCACTTTTGAATTGTCAAAGAGTCGGTCAGTTAGTCAGAAAGTGGAAGCTATTTGCCCATTTCAAAACGTAGATCTTTATGCAGAAGAACTGGCAAGAAACTCCAAGGACTCATGCTTTTAAATCAAGATATTACAAAATCCTGGGTACATTATTCTTGTCGCTTCTTTATGTGAGAACAATGTAAAAAAATTAATTCTTTAAAAACAATTCAAAATATAAAATTAAAAGATTACAAGTAAGCCCTGGCAGTTAAGAGATGACCAGTGATGGTTAGCACCTATATCTTGTTCATATCGAACTGGTGAATGAGGATTGAGGAGTCAATGATGGCATTGGCAATCCATTCTGTGTGTATTGCGTCTTTAGACATACTATAAATGTGTGCGTAGGTACATGTGTGTATGACGATCTCTACAAAGGTTCAAAGGTTTTAATGATATGTGATTTTTTGCCTTGCCTGTGTCGATAAGGCGTGCTCAAGGTTTGTCCATTTTTAGGGTTCCGTAGTAAACAAGGAACCCTTATAGTTTCGCCATGTCCGTCTGTCTTTTAAAGTGCTATTTTTTGTTAGAGTCAAGTGTCCCCCCCCCCTGCCAGCTAAATGGTTGGTTTTGGATATGTGAAAAAATTCATAGCAGTAGTATATATAACGACATTAAAAGGAAAATTATTACAGCTAAGTAGGCTTCACAAGTTAACGAGTAATAGTCGACCAACTTAAATTTGCAGTTGGAGAATTGACCGTAACGTATATCGATGTATGGGAGAGCATGTTTTTCAACTACAATGTTAAGTTTGTTTTTGGGATAAATTCATCCCAACTACGGAACCCTTCATTGTGCGTGGTCCGACATGCACTTGGCCGGTTTTTTTTAAATTATGGTAAAAACACAGTCTCTCCTTAAACATTTTTCTTTTTTGTTCTTTGCATTTGTTTCATGATTATTATAATATATTTCTAGAGATAGTTTAATATGTATTTATTGTTTAACTTTAAATGGTGCACCACAGACTACCTGCAGTATTGTCTCTCCTTCCCCCTTAATCCATCCAAAGGTTGCCTTTAAAAGATCGCTTTGAGCGATAACATCGCCCATTGGCCACCCTATCTAAAATGTCTACATTAATATCTGTAATTTTTGTGGTGTACAGTTCGATCCCTAATAATAAAAGTCATTTATAATATCAAGTTAAAAAAAGAAACTTATTTTTTTTATTTATTTAATACTAAGAAAGAGAGAGAAAGAAATCTTAGATAGGTTTTCTGGACCATTTCAAGCATCAGTGTTTGGGTCATCGTATACGATGCCAAATACAGGCACTGGACTCAGACCAGGGTCGATAATTTTTTAAACCAAAAAATATAATAGTAGTATGGAACCCATTGAAAAAGGAAGAAAATATAATAAAAATGAAAAGAAAAATTACGGGCAATCTGAGGTCTGGAAGTGGATGGGGGTGCGTTTTTAAGGGTAAAAAACGGCTTATCTAGATTTCCGGCAAAACTACAAGTCTTATGGAAAAAAGTTTAATGGCAAAGTTGTCGGTAATAAAAAGATCTACAATTATTGTATTTAAACTTTTTCCGCATAACCTCAAAATGTATGTGAAAAATTCATATAACCAAGTTTTTGGTTTTTTATTTTTATCTTTTACATTTTTTTTTTACGTATTTTGGTGAAAACTTACCTTTTTATGTCCAAACAATCTGTAATTTATTTGATTTAAAATAGATTTTTTCACCTTATTTTGACTTAAATATCGAAAAAGCACCCTAATTTTCAATCGAAAATTCTCCTGTCAAAATATCTGCTTTTTTTTAAAAGTCGGTGGGCTTTGTGTTTGTTGAAATCTCTACTTTCTGATAGTATAAAAAAATCCCTCGGTCTATCAAACATAACATAGCAATACGCCAGTTTCCTTGAAGGGTTGAGCAGGGGTGTATCTATCGTACACCAACATTTGGCCAATTACGTTTAATTCCTACATAGATAAATCTGCATCGTTGGTCTAGTGGTTGCAACTACTGCTAAGCATGAGGTCCTGGGTTCAATTCCCGGATCGGGCAAAGGGATAATGGGTTTTTCTATCTGGAATTTCTCAGTAGCAGCCCGGAATCTGAATGTATGCCCGGTTGATGGCAATAGGCTCGACCCCTATTACATGATGGGAATGGGACTTAAATATAATTGGCGAAATGTGGGTGTAATCCAGGTATACCTCTGCCCAACCCTTCGGGGATAACAAGGCGTGACTGCCCGACAAGGGCATTGAACTCAAGACCGTTGGACCAGGAGGTTTTTTTTAGTTTTTCTTTGAGTAAACCCAAGGCACAACTAGAAAACTCGCAACTTTCCTGACAAGCTTTAAAAGGAATCAATTAATGAAGTTAAATTGACGACGCACGTTGAAACTTTGAACAATCCCATTGAATTACTTTAATGGTAGGATGGGTTAGCTTCAATACGCGTTTTATATATAAAAAGTTGTTTGTTCATCATACGAGGCTGATTCTAAACATACTGGATTTGAGTTAATCGTTCGATATTCTTCACCTATTTCGCATCAAGATTATTAGAAGGTTCATGATTTTAAAGATAATACATAAACATTATCTAGGAATTACTATATAATTATATATATAGTAATTCCTAGTGTGGGGCAACGATTAAAAAAAAAAACAAAAAATCATTGTATTGCTATTCGCTATGTCCAGCAGTGGACGTCTTTCGGCTGAAATGATGAATGATGATGTTGGATTTTCAACTTTCGGCACTGAGCCGTGTGTTGAAATTCCAACAGCTGTTAACAGACAGCTGTGCTGCTTGGTAGTTTGTTGCGCCTCTTCTTATTCCCAGCACCTAAGTCGTGAAGGGCGGGCGTTTTGGGGGACTGTCTTATGAAATTATGACGTTCAAAAAGTGCCTATTTTCAGCCTAGTTTGAATAAATGATTTTTGATTTTGATTTTTGAAATTTTCAAACTAGAAAATTTTTATAGAAAAATTTTGCAATATCGGGTGCTTTAATAATACTATCCAACAGCTTAACGAAATGGTTAAGTTATCACTTTAATGCCGCAGTGGCATCCAAACAATTAAACAGGCAAAAACTGAGGCATGTTCTCGTATGTTTAATCAAGACTGTATGCATACTTCTACGCGGTCTTAATTAAAATGTAGTTCGCTGTCGTACAATAAGTATTTAACTAGAAATAGTTGAAAAATAATAAAAAAAAACAATAATAAAAAAAACAGAAAACTCTGCTATGGTTTAGTGGGGCCATAATTATAAGGTGAGGAAAAAAATACTATAATAAATAGATAGCTAAACAAAAAAATACACAGTCGTATATTAGTTTTTTATGAATAATAATTAAGTAAACGACAGTGAATTGAACGCTCATATTAATTGAGAAAGTCCGTAGTGTATTACTTTACATAATAAAAAAAAAAATATTCCGGTACGATAATTTTTTCGACCAATTTCCCTGCCACATACACCAATCTATAAACACAGACACACGGACGTCCAGGAAAGATCATTTTTAATGTTATTATTTAATATGTTAAACAAAATAATTGTTATTGAATTATATTTTATGTGTCTGACAAATTATTTGACTTGATATTAGTACACTCATATTCACCTGTAAGTGCGATATAAATAAAAAAAATCGATTTCAGTTTCGAGAAAACTGCTTTTTTGAAATGTCGAGAGTAGAGCATAACCTCAACACTTCGCTCATGAAGCGTATAAAAAAATATCTGTAGGAAGAAAGTGTTTGAAGTGAAAAGTACTTTAGGCACGTTGAGAGATTTTTGGTAGGGAACATCTTATGCCGCTACAAACATGCTAATGTTAACAATATATTCGTACCTATGAGTATGGCGACAGATAGTGTACCAATCTGCATGGAGTGCCGCTATATGTGAAAACCAGACTAACATAACATATCATCACGCCTTGCTTCCCCGAAGGGTTGGGCAGAGGTGTACCTGTAGTACACCCACATTTCGCCAGTTATGTTTAAGTCCCATGTAATAGGGGGCGAACCTATTGCCATCAACCGGGCACAAATCCAGACGGACTGCTACTGAGAAATTCCAGATAGAAAAACCCGACCTGGGAATCGAACCCAGGACCTCATGGTCAGCAGCAGCGCTAATGACCAACGAGGCAGATTATGTTATCTGAAAGAAAAGAAAAGAATAAAAGAAAATACGTTTATTTGCGGCAAGAAAATACGTATATTTCGAAAATATTCTTAACTAACATTTTAGACCTTTGTATCCTGCTTATGCATATGAAGTTTCATTAAAATCGGTTCAGTCATTTCAAAACAACAAGGGCTTGAAAGTTTGTATGAAAGGCTTTTATAATTAATCATCATAATTTCAGCCGAAAGACGTCCACTGCTGGACATAGGCCTCCCTTGAAGGGGAGGTTTGCCATAATCGCCACGCTTGGCTGGTGGGTTCGCGATCGCAGTATGATGTTAAAATGCATAGAGAACGCTGCTGCCCATTCTCTAGTAAGTCCCTTAGTCACCTTTTACGACACCCGCGGGAAGAAATGGGAGGCATTTATAGTTTCAATAAAAAATCATCGCAAAATTAATGTAACAAATTGTCAAGCGCGCGACTGCTTCAATTGGTTCAATGATTTATCAACAGCAGACGACTCCTGGAGTGGAGACCGCGTATCGGCAAGCGTGGTGTGGGACGCCCGCCAGCTAGATAGACCGACGACCTTAAGAAGGTGGCTGGGATAGACTGGATGCGGAAGGCGGAGGACAGGGTGTTGTGGTTCAGCCTGGGGACGCCCACCAGCTAGACGGACCGACGACCTTAAGAAGGTGGCTGGGACAGACTGTATGTGGAAGGCGGAGGACAGGGTGTTGTGGCGCAGCTTGGGAGAGGCTTATGTCCAGCAGTGGACTGCGATAGGCTGAGTTGAAATTGAAATTGAAATTGTTTATTGAAATAATTTGATTTACATAAATATTTACAAAAATAGGGCCTTAGACTAGAAGTTAAGGTAAATAATAATTGGATTCTACCTGAACTAGGATTAAACCTGTATCTCAGGTATCTCACTCAAGTGCTTATACATAAGTGTTATCTAAGATTCCAAAAAATTGTAACTGATGTAACTACTTTATATTATGTTTTTATTCAAATTTAGAAAAATAGTATGTTGCTTTTTTGTATCATCGTAAGACATTTTTACAACCATGTTTCATTATGATTTTTGCAGTGTAACTTTTTTAACAAGGTCGCATTCACTTTAAACATAAGTACAGAAAATTTTGCCGTGTCTACAAAAAGTAAAGATTGCATGTTTGCGAACGAATTTTAAAACCTAAAACTATTTTTATGTGTAAAGGGCAATATTAGTTAATAAACACATTAGTATTAGTTATTAAATACAAAATACATTAATTAATAAAGACTTAAAGATAACTTTGTCGCTATTACGAGACCTCAGTATACTCGTAATCTATAGAATTTATGTATCTTGTCTCAGCCAATTTCTTTGCAGGGTTTTCTTGATCGCCTGTTTTGTGATTGCTCGGTTTTTTAAATCGCAAGCATGTTGCACAATGTGATGGTTCAGCATGTTTAGTGCACTCATTCGTTTGATGACCTTGTTCTCCACAATGTCCACACGTATAGGTAGCCTCACGACAAGTTTCAGTTCGACAAGTTTACAGCAGTTTACGCGCGCTTGACAATTTTCGTCGCTTATGTTTTGCGACAATTTTTATTCGAGAAACTAAATTCGTCCGACAAAGTCAACCATACCAAAAACCGCTAACGGAGAAAAACGCTCACGAAAAAAAAAAATACACTTGCTCGAAAACTGGTTCATATCGCATTACGATTAGGTTCACAATGCAATGTATTTCACACGCGTGCGATTTTTATTTTCCAACACGTGCGGGAATAAAAATTGCCACAGATAACTAATACTTAAACTTAGTCGAAATTGGTTCAATGCTTCTATTCACACCGTCTTGCGCCAAAGACGGTCCTCTCTATTCGGAGGTGATTTTTTTTTTAATCTCGGCAAACATACGTCATTACGGCGTACATTTTTTGGAATATTTAAATAATGTTTATCTAGAATACCATGATTGTTACAATAAAAAAAACGTTTATGAACAAATTAACATTTATTTGTGTTCTTAACTCAAAAATATTTGAATTTTCTCAAACTCAAACTCAAACTCAAAGCATTTATTTCAAATAAACCAATTACAGGCACTTTTGAATTGTCAAGGGGGTCGGTCAGTCATAAAGATGAAGCTAGTTGCCCATTCCAAAGCTTAGTAGGTACCTATGGAGAAGAACGGGCAAGAAACTCCACGGACACTCTTTTAAATTAACATATGGTTACAAAATATTGGTTACATCATTCGTGTTGAAATTAAACATGTGAGAACGATGCAAAACGTCAAAGGCGTCCATAACAAAAAGATTAAAAAAAATACAATTCAAAACTTAAATTAAAATAAGCCAAGGCCGCTAAGAGATGACCAGTCCCTACTGATGGCGCCCGTTCACGAACATGACGCATGGATTAGCACCATTCAACTCAACCATTTTGAAGGGAGCTAAATGATCCAACACACCCGCCACCATCAGCGAGACATTACAGTGAGCATGACATACTCTCCGCCGCCAGGGCACATTCAAGTCAATGAAAGAAGTACTCAGTAAATGGTAGCTTTATAGTAAGTACATAGTGCTCACACATGCAATTATATAATACTAAGAGATTGAATTTATACAAAGCAAAGATAGTTTTTGAAATCTTCAGCAGCTCCAACAGTATTTTCAAATGTTAATCAATTAGTTGAGGTTGTGGAGCTGGACCAGCATTGAGCCAAGCATTTTTATCAGCGATGTAATCCCCCAAATTATAGTATGCCTGCTTGCATAGTGTGCGTTTTATACAAGATTTGAATTTCGTCTCATTCAGTTGAAGTATGTGGGGAGGAATTTTATTATAACATTTTAAACAGTACCCCATGAAAGATGAGTCTACTTTTGCCAGTCTGAAACCTGGTTGAGCTAATAAATCCCTACTTCTAGTACTATAATTATGTCTTTCGCCTCTTTTACTAAAAAGATGTAAATTTTTTCTTACGTACATGATGTTTTCATAGATATATTGACAAGGCACCGTCATGATGTTAATATCCTTAAACATTTCCCTAAGAGAATCGCGCCTGCGGAGGTATATGGCTCTGATGGCTCTTTTCTGCAGAATAAAAATAGACTCGATGTCTGCAGCCCGTCCCCATAGTAAAATACCGTATGACATAATACTATGAAAGTAACTAAAATAGACTAGCCTCGCGGTATCTACATCAGTAAATTGACGGATTTTTCTCACAGCATAAGCCGCCGAACTTAGCCGTTCTGCAAGGGATGTTATATGAGGACCCCATTGAAGCCTTGAGTCGAGCGTGATCCCTAGAAAAACAGTTTTATCGACGAATTCTAGTTTCTCTTGATTCAATATTATCTCACAATTACTACTTTTGACATTTGGTAACGAAAATCTTATGCACTTAGTTTTTTTCCCATTTAATACTAAATTATTAGCAGTGAACCAATTTTGGACCTGCAATAGGGCATTATTTACGTCGTCAAGATTTATTGCACGTCTGTTAATTTTAAAAATTAAGGAAGTATCGTCATCAAATAACACCATTTGTGGTTGAGTTTTTAACAAATAGGCTAGATCATTAATATATACTAAAAAGAGGAAAGGACCCAATATCGAGCCTTGAGGTACACCCATTTTTACTTTTAAGCCGAGTGAATTGACTCCATTTATTTGAACTTGCTGCTGTCTATCATTTAAATACGATTTTACTAAACTGAGCGCAAGTTTTCCAAGGCCGTAATGCTCAAGTTTCAAGAGTAATGTTTCGTGGTCGACGCAATCAAATGCCTCTCAATTCTATTTTTCATATTAGGCTGTTTATCGGCTTTATACCTTTGCTTCTCCTTCAACCTTGCGAAAGCAAAGCGCGGAAATAAAAGAAAATTAAATCATAGTTTCCTAATAATTCATGACAAAAATATTTTTCGTTAGTTTATTTTACTTCTTCAAAAGTGTATTGAAAAAGGTCGTTTGATACACGTGGACATTTGTTATTGCAGTTCTCGGCTCAAAAACAACCTCGCCTACAGGTCGGCTGTTAATTCCGCCTCGAATGCAATAACAAACATTATCCACTTGTATCAAAATGTACCATTGTAGTGTCTTCTAAATCACTATATAATTTTGTAAGATTAAAAAAAAAATCATCAGTTTTATGGTTAAACAGCTAGTTACCAGAGTCTAATGAATAATGAAGTTGTATCAATGAAAGGCGACGGCACGAGTTGAGACCCGGACACGTGAAATTAGCTTTACAAATAAACGGATTCACGAGATCAAGAATGAGGATCGGGCTACACTTTGTGTGTCAATAGTTAGTGTTACTTTTACTTAGCTAAGATTTTCCCAAGCCGCAAAGGTATCAATCAAGTCTTCCGGTACTGTACAGTCAGGGAAAGGAATTGTTTAGCAAATTGGCCGACTCCTTGATAATTGCACGCCTCATAAGCGAAGCGTTGACGTTGTGCTCTACTCTCGAAATTTCAAAAAAAGCAGTTTTCTCGAAACTGAAAATGATTTTTTTTTATTTATATCGCACTTACAGGTTAATATGAGTGTACTAATATCAAGTCAAATAATTTGTCAGACTCATAAAATATAATTTAATAACAATTATTTTGTTTAACATAGTAAATAATAACATTAAAAATGATCTTTCCTGGACGTCCATGTGTCTGTGTTTATAGATTGGTGTATGTTACAGAGAAATTGATCGAAAAAATTATCGTACCGGAATATTTTTTTATTATGTAAAGTACACTACGGACTTTCTCAATTAATATGAGCGTTCAATTCACTGTCGTTTAATTATTATTCATAAAAAACTAATATACCTACGACTGTGTATTATTTTGTATATCTATCTATTTATTATAGTATTTTTTTTCCTCACCTTATAATTATGGCGCCACTAAACCATAGCAGAGTTTTCTGTTATTCTTTTTTATTATTGTTTTTTGTATTTTTTGTATTATTATATAAAATTGTTTTTACTTTATTTCATTTGATTAATTATCTTATTGTTAGCAGTAATAAGAAAAAAACGACGTGAACGTTATGAGGCGTGCACTTTTCGATTTTCCAAATTTTTAAATCACAATGGGTTTCCCTGACAACCCTGTCACTATTTTTAATAACGGGACTCGTTGGAATCTTCTCTACTTACCTGGCAGCACATTGGTCCATAGATATTACACAATTAAAACCTATGGAATTCCCATAAACAATGTTGCAGCTTCGATGATTTATAGGCTATGTGAGACGCAAAAGAAAACCTGGGACATAAAAACACACCAGGAAATGGTCGTAACTGTGATCAGATAGCTAAGAAATATTCCTTTTAAGGGGACGATAACCGACTTTTAATAATTTTATACTGAAGATCACGTCTAAAAAAGTAGTGGTAATCATTTGAAAAAAATATATTTTTAATTAGAGCATTTTCTCAATAACTTAATATGAATATTTTAGATTATTTTTATATTACATTGTGAAATTAATTTAAAAAGTTATGTCTAACGCGGATAGAAAACTGAGAATGGCGCAAAATCTAACGAGCGTATTTTTCTAAAACCTTCACCAATTTAAAGATAATTTAATTATTGATCTTTTAGTATACGCGTTTTATTAAAATACCTTTTGTTTTGTGTTTATTAAATTAATAATGCGTCAAATTGGGGACAGCGCTCCTTGATGGGCGAGTCCTATAAATTACTGGCTGAACGTACGACGCGTTGCGTGAGCTCAGTACAGAACACGCAAGCTAACCACTCAAGATCACTGGCATATATCTGTGTCTTAAGTTATTCTCATCTAATTGTGGATAATATGAAAGGGTTATATTTTCGGTTTTGCAAATGGTCGTAGTTGTGTGTTGGGGGTAATCTCTGAATATACCAGTCAGATTTGAAAAATAAAAAAAACGAGTGTGCTTTAGACCACACGACTGAAGTAAACCAGAAATCACCGTTCGCGTAGCGCTAGCAAAATAAGTTTTACTTCAAAAAAGCTGCAGTCTTGTGAGTGTATAAACAGCCAGTGTGAATTTAAAAAAAAAACTATTAAACGGGATGGCTCGCGGCACTGACGCGGTGTGTTCCATGTTTAAAATTTTAACAACTTCCATTCGCCTCGTCCGATCACACTTTCCGTAACGCTCTCGTCACGCATTCACCAGCTTACTCCCCAAGTCAAGCGTGCATAGAAGTTTTACTTCAAAAATTGCATATGATAGCCCAATTCTTGGGAAAGGTATATTATTATGCTAACTTAAAACATCATGCTACGACCCTTAGGAGCCGAAGAAAAACAGTCAGAAAAAACGCTAAGCGACACGAAGAAATAGCGCAGGCGGGCGATGCAATGCGACGCAGTGGGTCGGGTGAACAATAAATTTCATGCGGACGAAGAAGCTAGTAGTTTATAAAATGACAGCATAAGTGTTAATATTGTTTTTCTTTTACAAAATATTCATGGAATTTAGTATGTAGTGACTAAATAGGTTACATTTTTACTACCCGATGAAAATCGCTTTAGCTCTTAAACGCGAACACTTGGTTTCAGAATTGAGAACTTGTTGTAGTCAAACTCTATAAGGATTACCTAATTAAGGTGAAAGCCCGTGAAATTAAAAACTTCTCTGCAAACGTAAGAAATGTTTATTTAATTTCGTGTGATACCAAATGTAACTTTTTTTTTTTGTCTTTATTTTAAGGGCTTTATCGCTGAGCGATAACATCACGCTGTAACATCAGCACAATCAACTTAACCTAAAAACACTTTATCATTCTAACATTAAAAACAAAAAATGCCAGTTTGTACAGTATCCTAGCTTGTTCCGATAAAGGACAAGCCAGGATAGCATTACACTCTCCAATATTTCACTTAGGTATTTGTTGGACCAAGTAAATTAAATCGCAAAGCTTCATTCCGCACCCACTCCATCAAAACATGTTGCACATCTTCGACCACTCCACGTTCTTCACAGTTGGGTGATGCAACCTTTTTCTTGAGGAAACCATTCTTTTTTGATGGAATGTGACGATGTATTAATGATTCTAACATTGACCTTTATACCTATGGACTTGCGATACCTATTTGCGTGAAAAATCGATTACTTAAAATGGCTGCCTTATATAGTATTGGGAGTGCAAGAGAGAAAGCAAGCAACCGTTTGACAGCACATTGCCGAGTTTTGTACCACAAAACTTGGCATTAAACATGGCGACCGGTCACGCATAGGCAGGTTTTGACGTCAGACAAAAGTCTTGCTAAATTTAGTCCTTGACAAACATTTAGATAATATCTCTTTTTTCATATGTAGCTCTTGATGTGTTAGAAAGAAACAAAACGCTTTTTGACATGACTGTGTCGATATGATAGATATTTGTATAATATTCTTCCTATATGTAGAATATGCCCTTTCCATAGTATTCCTACCTCAATGGATTCTAATGATAATTCTGTAAATACAATATCTATATTGTGTACCATACGTAAAGCCAAAGTAGAATTTGACAAGTTCTCAACTTCAAATTCTCAATTCAGAAATCGGGTGTTAGTGTTATAAATTCATCGGTTTTCTTGTGAAGAACACAGTATGTATGTAAGACATTTATTTCTAACGGTGTCTCGATACAAGTTGTTTTTATTGAGTTAATTCTAAGTGTCAACTGACGATGTGATTTAAGAGCATGTTCTATTGATTCTTGAGGTATGTTCAACCAAACTACGCGCTAGATGTGACTTAGAAGTGACCGTTTTAAAGGCTTCTACATACCGAGGCGACTTGTCGCGCGACGCGACGCGACACAAAGGCACCGCTCGTCCCGCGTCCCGGGGCCTTTGTGCCGTGTCGCGTCGCGCGACAAGTCGCGTTGGTATGTAGAAGCCTTAACTGTCCAGCCTACCTATTCTGCAAAAATGTCACCGTGAAAGGTTAGGTGAAGTGAGCTGACATTCCACAAGATGCTTGGGATTGAAACTATTGACAGCTCACTTCACGCTCACGTCACCTAATTTTTCACGGTGAGATTTTTACAGAATAGATCGGCTGTTATTAAATTTTTTGTTTTGTTTTTTTTTTGCGATAATCTGCGAAAATTAGCATTTCCTGATTTCGTTGATTTTTTATAAGTAATATATTAGGTACTAGGCAAAATTGTGCTAATCCATTTTTAAAGTGTTAGCTTATTTCATAGCGATTCCAACGACCGACGTACGTATTATAATTAGGTACAGCTCCCATAGAAAACTTTAGAGGTATCGTTATTTAAATCACACGTTTCCGATTTTTGCGAGACCACCCACGAAGCATTTGACAAATGTCGGATTTTTGCAAAATGGTGCGTGACAGTAAAGAGGTTATTTCAAAGTGTTTTAGAAAGAGGTAACGTCTAACAAAAATTAAACATGTACTCGCCGAGAAGGGCTTGTGGCTAAGTATTCCATTACCTACAAACGCGCGTATTACATTGATGGTTTTGCCGCCATTATCAGAAAAAGATGTGCATCCCTGACGTCTCGTATTCGCGGTAGCACCAATAGTATTCTCAGTGTGTTCGGTTCGCAGAGCGGTGTGATTCCCCGATGTTCCAGAGGTGCAGCTCCACGCTGAATTTTAATTTTAATTGTTTTTAACCCCCGACGAAAAAATAGGGGTGTTAAGGCTTCTACTACTTCAACAATTTTTATGAAAAATTTAAGGAGTATGAGAAATTTAAGAGTTTGACCGCTATGTGTGTGTGTGTCTGTGTGTCTTTCTGTGGCACTGTAACTCTTAAGGGGACGATAACCGACTTTTAATAATTTTATACTGCAGATCACGTTGAAAAAAATATATGATAAATTGGAGCATTTTTTCAATAACATAATATGTGAATATTTTAGATTATGTTTATATTACAAAGTGAAAATAATTCGTAAAGTTATGTCTAACGCGTCAAACTGAGAATGGCGCAAAATCCACAAAGCGTATTTTTCTGAAACCCTCACCAATTTAAAGATAATTTAATTATTAATCTTTTAGCATACGCGTTTTATTAAAATACCTTTTGTTTTGTGTATAATAAATTAATAATGCGTCAAATTGGGGACAGCGCTCCTTGATGGGCGAATCCTATTACTGGCTGAACGTACGACGCGTTGCGTGAGCTCAGTACAGAACACGCAAGCTTATAACCACTCAAGGTCACCGGCATATATCTGCGTCTTAAACGGATGAACCGATTTGGATGTGGTTCTTTTTGTTAATCTGTGTCTATACTAACAGTAGATTATAAGTAAAATTGTTAGTAACCCTATGGATTTTTTCTGGAATAAAAAGTATTGTATTCTATTAACAGCCGCACAGTTCGATCGATCAGATTAAGGTATACTTGCCGCGGTTGGTCCGTGGATGGGTGACCATCTTTACATACCTAGACAACTCTGTGCGTCGGAGAGCACGTTGAGCCGTTGGGCCTGGCTGTCATTCATGGATCTTTGACAGTCGTTGCAAGTTGTCAGTAGCCCGAAAGTCAGACAACCAGTCTTACCAAGGGGTATTGTATTACCCAGTAACTGGGTTGTGGAGGTCTGGTAGGCAGTCGCTCCATGTAAAATACTGGTATTCAGCTGCATCTGATTAGGCAGGAAGCCGACCCCAACATTGTTGGGAAAGGGATAGGCAGATGATGAGGTGAAGTACTCACAAATACGAACAGCTTCTACGACGCGCAACGGGACTAAGTACGTAATTAACAAACTATCTTAGAGTAATCCTTCAATCAAAGTTGTTCATATTCATGAGTACGTAGGCATCTCATTTTTAGGGTTCCGTACCCAAAGGGTCAAATGGGAACCCTATTACTAAGGCTCCGCTGTCCGTCCGTCTGTCTGTCTGTTTATCCGTCTGTCACCAGGCTGTATCACATGACCCGTGATAGATAGACAGTAAAAATTTTGACAGATGATGTATTTCTGTTGCCGCTATAACAACAAATACAAAAAAAAACAGAATAAAATGAATATTTAAGGGGGCCCCGTACAACAAACGATTTTTTTGCTGGTTTTTTTAGACAATGGTATGGAACCCTTCGTGCGCGAGTCCGACTCGCGGGTCCTACTCCGAAGCGTTAATCCGAACTATCGGCCGAATGTTCGGCCGTTTTATAACTTCCATAGTTTCCTTTTTTGACTTTGAATCCTTACCCGACTTAAAGTCACATGTTTGACCTTGGCTTATCTCTTTGTTTGTCGTTTTTTTTTCTTCCACCGTATTCAGCCATAGTTAGCCGTAGTCAAGCAACTGCCGAACATTCGGGCGATGCTTCAGATTTATGTTCGGAGTAGACCGTACTCGGCCGGTTTTTACAGTACCCTAACTTTAAACTGGATCCGCGAATTTTTTTTTTTTTTCGTTCTTTGCTATTTGCAAGTCAGTATCTTCATCAAAACAGGTCTTGATCAAAATATGATTCACGACCATAAAAAATATGTATTTACAGAATTATAATCATTAAAATCATTGATACATCTGTCTTAGTTAGATTTGTTCCACAAAAACAAATCTCTTAGCGAAAAGTTCATAGGGAACTAATCTAACTTAGAGATTACACCCGAATACTGAAACGCCACTCAAATCTCATAATCATCTAAAAGCTACTTAAATATAAGCATCCCTCAAATTTAAGTGGTATACACAAACGCCACTCAAGCAATTCGACCCCATGATTAACCAAGCAGTCCTCAAATGTTTACATCATGGCAACATCCTGCTCAAAAATTGTTATCAGCACGTTCTCAGTTACAAAATAATTTTCTTTACGTCTCGTATTCGTTTTACGCAGTCTTCTTTGAACAAATATTTTCTATAATTATTAATCAGTTGAAATATAACAACGTAATGTAAGTTTGGTTTGAATTACGATGGAAATTATGTATACTATTTACATAAATATCAAAAGAGGACGTCATAAGAAAAGAAAATTCCTTGACATGATTGTCTTAGATTGGAACGTCACATTTGACATTTTACGCGCGATTATTTAACAAGATTATTATTAACTGATTCACGATGGAGGAGAAGAAGAAACGTGGATGCAATTATACACCTGCTGGGAAAGATATGGTCTTGGAACTGATAAAGTAGTAAGTACCTTTATAAACAATGAAATACTGTAAGTACTTTAAACTTATATAACCGCAAGAGCCGGTGCATATTGTAATAGTTTATTATTAGACAATACATGCCTATAACATACTCGTACATATCCAGGGGTGGCCAGGACAACCGTTGTCTGTATCAAGCACTTACCCACGGAAACTTGTGACCGCTTACCATCTGAAAGGCTCAGAATAAATACCCGATTTATGTCTATGTACCTACAAGTACTTTTATTCCTACAAGTATAAATACGGTCAGATAATGCACGTTTACACATACTCAGCTGAACATTTCACAGATCCCAAGTTTAATTCCAAGCTGTTTCATGTTGTAAATAATATGTTACTTAAGTATTACAAATAAATAAATATTCCAGATATATCAAAATATAATTGAAAATAAAGAAACTGATGCCAACATAATTTTGAAGACGCGAGAGGCTTGGAATAGAGTGTGCCAAATGTATAAAGCTGTCGCTGTGAGCGGCTGCAGGACATGACAACAACTCCAGCCGCGGCACTTCTATGAAAACCTCAAACAGAGGCCTAAAAAAAATATAGCTAAAGCAAATATAGACTTGATTTTTTTATGATAAGTAATATTTCTTTATTTACTCATTTAACTCAAAAACAGTTGGCCTCTCGTGATCCGAAAGTGAAGATAAGGACGATAGAGATATTTTTTTTCACTATTTGAAAAGTTTCAATAGATTTAACTTGATTTGAGGGACCTCGCGACCACTCTCAGATCTAAGGGCTGCTCAAAGCAGTTTGACAGTTGATTTGACAGATAAATAACGTTGAGTAGCGTTCCTGTATACGACTTTTAAACTGAGTGGTGTTTGAGCATTACTTATTTTAAGTAGCACTTATATTTAAGATGATACTCAAAAAAGACGTTTAGGTATACGAAATTAAAGTTTAGGAGCTGCTCAAACGTTTAAGCAGCCCTTAAATATTTGAGTGGCGTTTCAGTATTCGGCAGTTAGGCGCATCGAGTTGTTAGAAAGAGATGCCAGACAGATGAGTGACAGAGACAAAGCACCACAAAGCCGAACTTTTACTATATCTCGAAGTGCCAAATTAATAGAAACCTCTAACGCGCGTCCAACGCTAACCAGTTTCAAACGACACAGTCCAAGATTAACCAATACTTAATTCACTTAACGGCCACATAGTTACTTTATTACGAGTTATAGATAGCAAACTAGATAACATATGACTTGTGTAACGAGGTATCGGTAAGTTACAAGGCTTGGTTACCGAGAATTTACTGACATCGTTAGCATTAAAGTTTGGTCCATGGAGTCGCGTCTTTGCTCTTAATTGTTTAGAGACTAAGGTCTTTAACCAGTGCGTCCTGCCCATTATGACATACGGTGCCGAAACGTGGACACTGACAGTCGGGCTGGTCCACAAATTCAAGGTCGCTCAGCGCGCTATGGAGCGGGCTATGCTCGGATTTTCTTTGAAGGATAAGATTATAAATGAAGTTACCGACATAGCCTGCAGAGTAAGCAGACTGAAGTGACAATGGGTTGGCCATGTTTGTCAAAGGACCGATGGCCGGTGGAGCAGACGAGTCCTGGAGTGGAGACCGCGTATCGGCAAGCGTAGTGTGGGACGCACCCCAGCTAGATGGACCGACGACATTAAAAAGGTGGCTGGGACAAACATCTTCAAGAACGATATGGTCGTGACGGTCTACTGGATGAGGCCTCGCCTCTGATGCTCGAGGTTGCGGGTTCAAATCCGAGCAAGTACCATTGTGACTTTTTCAATTCTTATGTGTAATAATAGCCAACGACCGAACGAACAACTCAAAGTTTGGCTATTTTACCACACCAACGTATTGTGCAAGGGGCCATTATAGTATTTATTTTCACTATTTTTTATTGACTAACGCGGAAGTGTTTACGGCTCACAGAAGTGGTCGAAACTGAATCGAAATTGTTGAGTGGTGACCTGTATCAGATCTATAAGTCTGATGTGTTGACAGACATCGGTCACCTGTTATTAGGCGTCTATGAGTTATGAGGTCGTTGGTAATAGCGGAACGTTACTAGACGTTTGACAGCTTGTCATTGTGACAATGTCTTGATAGCTGTCATTGACACACGTCAGATATTAGTATAAAATAATATTAATTAAAGTTGCAATCTTTCTTGGTAAAGGCTATCTAGTCAGTAGTGCTAAGCTATATTAATCTGACGTGTGTCAATGACAGCTGTCAAGGCATAGTCAAAATGAAAACCGTCTAATATCTAGTAACGTTCCGTTACTACAAAAGGTAGTTTCTGAGCTATGAGAGAGCATCTTGGACATTACTGACAGTGACTTCGGTGAAGGAGAAACATCTACAGAAAATCAGGACTTGTAGTCAATTTAAGTCTGAAATCTCCAAGCCTCCTAAGCTAGTGTGATAATCAATGCTCGTACCTTCTCTGAATAAGAAGAGGCTTTTGCCCAGCGGTGGGACAATAATAAGCTGGTATTATAATTTTGGTTTTGGTTTGCATGCTGTTCCAAGTCGGTCAAGCAAACACTTTTCAGAGCTTATTGTACCTCAATGTACACGTGCAGCTTGTGGGTGAATCACACCCAAAAAGCATACGAAGCCCTCCGTATAACAACGCCTTCAGAGTGCTAAAGGGGCTGCCGCGACACTGGCTGTTCCAAGTCGGTCAAGCAAACACTTTTCAGAGCTTATTGTACCTCAACACGTGGAGCCTGTGGGTGAATCACACCCAAAAAGCATACGAAGCCCTCCGTATCCAATATAACAACGCCTTCAGAGCGCTGATGAGGCTGCTGCGACACTGTAGTGCCTCGGGCATGTTTGCCGAAGCTAGCGTCGACTGCTTCTATCCAATGTTGCGTAAACGGAGCGCGTAGTGCGCAGGGTGCGCGGCAGCCCCAACAGCGTACTGGTGATGATAGCGGATAGGCTGAACTTTCCATACATTAGAAGCTGCAGTGACTTGCACGTCACCTCAGTCGTCGGTCACTAATGTAAGTGTTGATAGTGCGATGGTTTTGTTTTGTATTGTATTGTAATGTTAATGTATTAAATATTGTTTATGAGTCATGTAACTTGAGAGAATAAATGAATATTAATTATTATTATCTTCAAGAACTTACCTTGGCTCCCAGTTGGCTGCTAGCCTTCTTCGTGAACGCACCCTTAGTCTCATGCGAACTTGTCTCGTAGCTTCTCCGCGAACACTCACTACGGCAGCGCCACCTCGCGTTGATGACAGCTGTAAAAAATGGTCTCCTTTATCGCACATTATAAAAAACAATCTTGACATAAAACAAGATGTAGTAGGCACAGCTACACTACAGTAATAATAATTATTAGCCTTTGGTTCATTATAAAATTTCACACTGAAAACAAAAAGTGTTTCCCTTAAAAAAAGTCTTATCTTGACTCCATACGAGCCTAACAAGATCTTGACTTCTGAAGCTAGGAGAACTTTGTTAAATTATCATAGTTCCGTCTACTAAGTAATGAATTAGTTTAATTACGGGTAGTTATTTAATCTAGCTCAAATGATGGCCAGTTTAAGATGATTTAATGCTAATAAGTTGCTTGTTACCATGAACTTAAATTATTATTTGATACACAAAAGTGAAGAGGTAAAATCAAACAAAGCATGTATGATGTAACAAAGACCGGTGATTATTCTGTACATGTCACATTGTCGATATAAATAAAATTAATTTGTTCTGGCAAATATGCTATCTTGTTTATAGTAAATAGATAAATAATGATTCCAAACATTTTAATGCCAACTAAGTGAAAAATGAATCTTTCAGCACTTTCCATGTATCTTTTTGGTAGAATAAATCAGTATTACGTGAAGCGTGAGAATGCTCATTCAAACATGATGTCGTTCATTTTATTTCATTTAATTTAATTACAGATAAATTTTTCGAACATATGAAGCGATGGATTAGCAATTTACTTCAAAATCATTCAGATTGTGATTGACAGTGTGATACGCAAAGCTGTTGTGTTGTAATACCTCTAAGACTCAAAACTTCTGCTGTTCCAACCATGAATCAGAAAACTTACTCCCGGTTTCTGAGGTTTCTTAACCGAGTTGAGAGTTTATCACAAGTCTTCACGGTGATACTCGTATTTTAGCCAAGGACCGTACAACCCCGTTTAAGGGTTAAGCCTTTCGAAGGGGTAACGCATTCAATGGGTTACCTTTACAATGAAGTAACAAGGGTTTTATGCTAGAAACCCATTGAAAGGATTACATGATAACCCATTGAATGGGTTTTATACTTGAAACCCAGTGAAAGGGTTACATGATAACCCATTCAATGGGTTTTATACCTACTTGAAATCCAGAAACATGAAAAAATCACAATATTATGTTATTTCGATATCCGCCCAGCACACGTAGCATGACCAATTCTATCTCTTTTCTACCCAGGGACCATTTTGGTTACCATTTACCAAACCCATACGGTTTGGGTAATTTTGAATGGCTTAAATTAAGCCGTTCAAAAGGGTAACCCACACCGTATGGGTTTTTAACGAGAACCCTTTCAATGGGTTACCAAAATTTAATTTAAGCCGTTCATAAGGGTTACCCATATCGTATGGGTTTTTGTTTAACCGCTTAGAAAAACCCTATCAAAAACCCTTTCAATGGGTAACTAAAGTGGTCCCTGATTTTAACATAATAGAACGACAGGCATTAGTTCTAACGGAAGGTTCCATATATAATTTATACTTACGACCATAACATATTTGTCATGTTGGGATATATTTAATGAGAATGTATTCATTTCTCCGCTACCGCTCTCTTTTTGTAGAATGAGTTGACCTGTAAGAAAAATAAATATTTGTTTTTAATAAAGTCACATATTAAGGTTTACCCTAAACCGTTATTCAATGAGCATAATAAAATTCTCACAACTAAACTACATACTAAACCCGGGGGTAATTGCATATCACACTTTTAATGACAACTGATCGCATTTTCTTTCATTTTGACAACCCAGCCACGTTCATTGCGATATCTACATTGTCGAGCAGACACATTTTTCAAAAGTCAAAGTCAAATTGTTTATTTCAAATATGCACGTATTATATAAGGCACTTTTGAACGTCAATATTTACAAAAAAATAAAATTGATTCTAGTCGCCCCTTCCAAAAGGTAGTTTCGTATGGAGAAGAATGGGCAAGAAACTCCATCGTTACTCTTTTAAAATGTTGTACAATATTTTTTATAGGTACATTAATTATACAATTATAAATGTGAAGACGATGCACCTAGAATAAAATGACTATAACACAATAGGTAAAAAGAGTTAAGAATGAAGCAATGACAGATAAATTAATTATGTGAAAGATACCATGGTGCTCACATATTTACAAACATTGTAAAAAAAAAACGTTTTCCTTAAAAATAATAATATCAGTGTGAGTTAAGGTAATCACAGAATTTAAAATAAATGACATCGCTAAAGTCCGGCCGACTCACCGGTGAGTCAGTTGTCCCCAACCGTCAAGCCCCACCGACTCACCGGTGAGTCGGCCGTCTCCATATCGTCTCCATTCGTTAATGTTCTAAGTAAAAGTCTAATATTGTCTGTGGTAATTTTATTCGATGGTCTGTTAAATATTCTCGTATATGGACCGCTTCCGAACGTAAAATACGCCGTGGCAACATTAAAATAAAATGTTAAAAGTCACGTCAGTTGTCAGTGGTTGTGTTGTGATGTTTTGTGTTTTTAGGTGAAAAGTGCAGTGTTTAGTGAAATAATGATAGGTAAGTGGATACATTTTCATTTATAAATAAATTGATACAATAGTTTTATCAGAAATAGCCATAACATTGGACCTAAACAATACAGCTGTTATCTGTAATTAGTGGTAATTTTAAAATACAAAACTTGTTCCCAGAACCATTTTTTTTATTGTTAATTACACTCACTCTATTCACAAAGCCAAATCTGCTTAACAAAGTATCCTAAGCTCTAAAAAAACACTTGAAATGTTTATTGTTTACATTAGCGGCGGAGGTCATAAATCTGTCGGCCATTACGATAAGGAGGCGGGAACGATGGTTTTTTGACGTTTGTTATGTCACAGGGCTTCACAGGCTTTCTTCACTTAAAATAATAAAATATACAATTAAAATAGCAACCAGTTTGATTTTGTCTAGACTCTAGATTGTCCTATGGAGCTGGACCAGCATGTTACCAAGCCTTCTTATCTTGGAAATAATATAATTATATTATATAATATTCAAACCTATGAAGCAATGGAATAGCAATATCCTTATAAATGCTCGGATTGTGATTGAAACTGTGTGTTACGCAATTAAGATGATGGAATAGCCTCTTAAAACCAAACAAATTTGTGTAAAGTCGACCTCGAAATTGCTTCACAACTAAGGTTCAATGTCACTTGCACGTCATAAAACAACAAAGTCTATTTATTTATGTGGCAGTGAGATAGTGTTAACCCAAAGAGATTTAAGATACTTACTATAGAGAGGCTTTAAGAAGAAATCCCCAGAGAAAAAAGAAATAAAATCAAATAAAATAGAACTAACCATTATTATTTCCAGTCTTCCCGTAATACAACGCCCAATGGAAGTCTCTGGAACATGGACTGATGGTGATAAAGACCACGGTCTGGGATATGGATGAGGTATTCAACTCCAAGCTGCAACAATAATAATAGTTGGTTGAAAACTACCTAGATATTTTTCATGTCATAAATTCATACATCATTAAATAATCTTTAGCAATTACACTTTATCCCAATAACACAAGGTTTGTTTCAGAATGAGCACGGTACCTACCAGACAACTGTCATTATGACATGATTTAGATTTTAACCAGTTGAGATAAAGTTTAATTTATTAATTGATTATGATAATTTTGAACAGTGTCTAAGCTATACTCCAGCGCGTTGACAGTTTTTTTTTTAATTCTATTTTACAGAAAGCTTACAGACTAATAACACGATTAAAAATCATTAGTAGGTAAGTAATTTGCTAATTACGAGCTTCGACATGTATACAACGAATTACAAGTACCTAGTACTTGCGTTGACTAATGTACGTTAACAGCGATTTGCAATCCAAAAAAAAAAACCATTTTTATTTTGGTAATAAAAGAGACGTAAATGAAGAGAAAAAAAAATGTAAGCAGGGGTCTATCGAGAATTATCAAGAATTTTGTTAGGGAAAAAACAAGGTTTTGCGGCACCAACATGCCTGTGCCGAAATGCAAGTAAAAAAAAAAATTGCATTAAGGGAAGTCAAATTGACCACGTGAAAAGTTTAATTTGTGTGTACTGTGCATTGTTTAAATTGTGTTTTAGATAATCATTATTTAATTAGAATAGAATACTCTATTATGTACACCATAAAAGTTACAGATATAAATTTAAATTTTACATAGGGTGACACAATGGGCGGTCTTATCGCTAAAAGCGATCTTTTACAGACAGCCTTTGGATGGATTAAAGGGAGCAGCAGAGACAATACTGCAGGTAGTCAGTGGTGTACCATTAACATATACAATAAATACATACATACACAAAGCATACACTTATCTAATAAATATATACATATATACAATAATACACATGAAACAAGAGCAGGGAACTGTATTATGTAATGATGATGTTTAAGGAGAGAGGAAGTGTCTTTGAAGTGAAAATTTCTTTAGTTGAGTTGAGCGATAAGGTTTCACTTCTGCCAGCAGACCGACTGCCTATGTATTTTTTTGTTATGGGTCTATACTACCTCAGAGCCACCTCACTCTTTATCTCGCTCGCACAAGTAGCTGGCGGTCACGCGAGCAAACGAGACAGGATGGCAGGAAGAAGACTCCAAGGTACCGATAATTTAGTTTATTTCTTTTTACGGTGAAAATAATGGTACCTAATTTAAAAAAATAAAATAAAATAAGACCCGCTTTATAGTTAGTTCAGTTAAAATGCAAAGTTTCATTATCTAATTTGAAGTATTTTTTGAATACCAGCGGTTTATTTTTCGGTTTGGAGGTAACTTTGGATTGAAAATTTTATGGAATCGTGTTTTTGTCAAACATAGTACTTAAAATTAATCCTCAACTTTACCATATAATTATTTCAAAATTAATGCTGCAGTATTTTCGACATAACGGAGGATCATGCTAAGCCATGTGAGGTAGGCTCTTAACTTTACTAAATATAGTATATAGTATTTTTTCCAAAACAGAGCTAGCAACAATGAACACTATGAGCCTACAGCCCTACACACTACTTTTTATCATCGTTACAAAGTACAATATCATTACAAAACATCTCCAATATTAATTTCAATTCTTACTTTTCTAAAAATAAGTAAAATTATTACCATTGTATAAGAAATATCTACCTATCTTATTTCTCATTTCAATTTGTTCTGTGATAGGTATTCAATGAGCTGCTATTTTATGAGTTTCTAAGTAATTTAGATATTAAACAAGAGATAAATCCAGTGAGTCTCACCATTCCTATGCTTACGTTTTAAAAGCATAGGAATAAAAGGACCAATAGTTTCAAATGGTCACGACTAAGTATTGACCAGCGGCACAGGTAGGATTCATCAGATTAACCTACGCTTGCCGGGGTTGGTCCGTGGATGGCTGACCATCTTTACATGCCGAGACTCCGTGCCTCGGAAACCACGTTAATCCGCTGATCCCTGTCATTCGTGCATCTTTGACAGTCGTAACGGGTCGTCAGAAGACCGAAACTCTGACAACCAGTCTTACCAAGAGGTATCGTATTACACAGTTACTGGGTTGTGGCGGTCCGGTCAGATAGGCAGTCGCTCCATGTACAATACTGGTATTCAGCTACATCCGGGTAGACTGGAAGCTGACCCGAACATAGTTGGGAAAAGGCGGGCAGATTGGTTGAGTTTCAAATGGTCCATCTCATTGATGAGAAGGTAAAGAGGAAAAATTTTGATGTTTCCTCTTATTTAAAAGCAGTGGCCGTGACATAACGACCGCAGTGACAGCTGTCATGAAAAAATGCCAACGAGATTTGACTTTACGGTGTCAAAAAACGCTGTCTAGAAAAACATCATCAATTTCATCATCATGATTTTAGCCAAAAGACGTCCACTGCTGGACACAGGCCTCCCCCCAAGCACCGCCCTTCGACCGGTTCTGTGCTTTCCGCATCCAGCGGATACCTGCGGCCTTCAGAAGGTCATCGGTCCACCTTGTAGGAGGCTTTCCAACGCTTTGTCTTCTGGTATGCGGTCGCCACTCCAAAACCTTTCGGCCCCATCGGCCATCAGTTCTGCGAGTAATATGTGCCCTGCCCACTGCCACTTAATTTTGGCAATTCTTCGGGCTATGTCGATAATATACGGTACTTATAAACACAAAATCAATGTTTAAAATGTAGGTCTCAATCTCCGAAACGGTTGGACCGATTTAGACGGGCAATGGCAGATAGCTGATGTTATAAAGAATAACTTAGGTTACTTGCATTTTAGAAAAACAACAGCGGGCGAAGCCACGGGCAGCAGTTTGTGTGAAATTAAATACTTTGAATTTGGTTGACGTCGATAGACCGTTGCGCGTTGGTTGATCCGGACATCGAGAATAGAATATTCCATACAACATGTCTGTATTGTTTAAACTTCTTAGAGCCATATTAAACTATCATAGAAATATGATCAGAGATGTATGAGTAATTTTGATGTGAAGAACCTATGATGGTATAGTATCTAAATAATTATGATTCAAATTGTCTGTGATCATAGATATGGGGTTATTTGGCAGGAAGCATACAAATATGATTTTACCCATGTCTAATTTAAAAAATGGCGTCAAAATGCAAATAATTCGACTGGAATAGCGAAACAACAAAACTTAATTAATAAACCTTTACGTGGAAAATTAGTAATTTTTACAAATTTTTAACCGTCTTTATCTACTTTTTTAATGCAATTATTAAAATTGCACTCTTAACTACGGAAAACACGGCTGAAGTCGTTAACCATCTTGATTAAGTATGACGTTTATATGATTACTAGCTGCTGCCCGCGGCTCCACCGCGTGGCTTTTTCTAAATATATAAACCTTCCTCTTGAATCACTCATCTATTAAAAAAACCGCATCAAAATCCATTGCGTAGTTTTAAAGATCTAATCATACACAGGGACAGGCAGGAAGCGGGAAGAGACTTTGTTTTATACTATGTAGTAATAAGTGTAATATGTGTATAAGAACAGACAGCATCATTTAACTATGATCATAGAATTTGACAGATAAAATATGAAATCATATTTGTATGATAATTTTTTTTTTTTTTTTCCTTCTGGCTTCGCACGGTTTGTGCATTTAGCCAATGTCAAGTTTTAGTTCTTGTTTAAATATTGATGAAATGAATTATAAATGCATGATGATGATATCCCCGCCCACTCCCCTTGAGTTTCAGTAAAGATGTGGCACTTTACTGAGTCCTCACGCGGACTTCTTGAGAGAACTTGAAGCGAAGTTGCACCGTTTTGTTTCATTTGCCTACACTAATGCACGTTCACAAACACTTAATGGTTAATAATCCACCATTATTACACATTAATATTCGGCTAAACACTAATTTTGGAAAATTAAACAAACTGCTGAACATGACGCTTCACTTTCCCGCTAAGAAGTCCGTATGATAAATTATGATAGTGTATTAAGTACTTTTAGTCTTTTTTCTCATGCTAAGTACTGGTTGCTTAACATATGAAGGCTTTATCTAAATGCCAGCTCACTAATTGTAGGTACCTAGTAGGTTTCTTGTAACGAATGTAAATGGCGAATAAATATACACTTTAAGTGTAATTTGTACTCAAGAGATAGCCGAGTACTTCTGAAAACTGATAGATAACTACTTATGAAGTGTTTGTGATTGGATAACACCTGCAGTGTGACTTTAACGTTTAATGCAATCTTTTTAGATAGGTAAGTAGTAGGTATCTACAGCATAAGGTGTGGCCATAATGTAAACACTAAGAACAAGCACAAATTTGTTGTTCCTACAACCAGGCTTAGAAATATAGGTGGCTCATTTAGATGCCAGTGAATAAGTTTCTATAATAAACTTCCTAGCCATATTCAAGAATTAAGCCTTAATAAATTCAAATGTTAAAGTTTTAATTCAAAAGTTTTATATTGTTCAAGACTATAAATATTGAGGACAAAAAGGCTTGGGATTGAGCTGCTCCAATAAATTTACAGTGAATCTTGATTTGATTTATATTTTTCTTTTTGTTTTATTATATACCATTTTACATTAACAATGATATGAATAATTACTTCGTAAAGTATTATATTATTTTCATTATTATGAATGTGAGGACTACCGTGGGTTATTGTTTTTGATTTGTTTCTCTTAGTTTGAATGATGGTCTGGCAGTTTGCGTACTTTATGCGTCTTACCCAAATGTCCTTTCTTTGGTATTGTTCGTCGAATCGTTGAGCTCCTCAAGTTCTGAGTTGAGCTGCATGACTACTGACAAATGCGTGCACTGACTGGACAGGTCCCCTCAATCTGTGTGATTCTTTCGTCAAAAGATCATTTCAGGCACCAATCTACATGGTGTTCACATGATCTGACCAAGATTATGCCTGAACTTTAAACGAGACTGTGACCTCTGAGCTTGTTTCGGCCTTTCTTCTCAGAGTAGTCAGATACGAAACGCCGACCTCATCTATTTTTTTTTTTTAATATGATTGGCGTGTAAAAGTGTTTGTACAAACCTACTTACAGAAAATAAATCATTTATCATATTTAAGGGTGTGATACAGACAATCAAATTGAACAACTTTCTCCATGGGACCAAAAATATCAATTGTAGTATTCAAAACTTCAACACTACCCAAATGTATGGCACCTTGAAAATTACCTTGACCAAGATTTTTATTACATGGCAACAACAAGTCATGAAGATAAGCCAGAAAAAAAACTATGCCATGATTATTTTTTATAATTAGTCAATTAAGTTTTCAATTATTGACGACTTTTTCCCAGATCTCGATAGGCTGATTTTATAAAACTTTTTAAAATATTTCGTCGGTATATAGATACCGACGAAATATTTTAAAAAGTTTTATTATGATAGCATGGAGACATAAGTAGACGCTTAGGGTGAAGCCAAATGAACGTAATTTTGTGAGTTCGGAGTCACAAAATTTCGGTCGCAGAAATTCTGCTACATTCGGTTTCATAAAAAAGTCGTATTTGATTCACACGGCGACGTAAAATGAGTTGTCTGCTGACTCACACGCATTATTCGGACCGAATTGAATTTGCGGGGGGCGAGGGGGCCGAATTGAGTTTGAGGGGGGTACTTTTCAAATATATCTGGATTTGCACATAAACGTTCATATAAAATTGGAACTGTCCAAGCATCAGTCTTTCACTATTAAGCGGATTTACCCAGCATCCTTTTCTGGCATTATCTACTTCTTGGTCTTCTCAATATGCTTCATAAATACATAAAATTTTCAACGTTTCAATTGCACGACACAAACATCCGCTATAAACGTTGGATAGTAACTGAATAAAATGCTCGTCTGGCATCCCAACAGAATTTCTGCCGGGCAGAATTTCTGCGACCGAAATTCTGCGACTCACGACTCACAAAATTACGCTCGTTTGGCATCACCCTTAATAACTCCATCAACAATTTCCTCGCCCATATTCTTTGAAGTTAGTTTCTGTCGCTGTTCAGTTGCTTATTACTAAGATGAGATGTCAGATGTTACACATCTTAGGCGAGTAATTTAAGGCTCACTCGTTTTTATTCTGTATTTCAAGACCACCGTCTCCATTAAACTTAGGCTTTAAAACCTTACCTTCTACTTTCACCGTCAGCCAGCCTATAGACCGTTTGGTTGTCAACCGGCAACCATTCCACCGGAACCTTGGAGACGGGTCTGGAGACCAAGACTGTAGGTGATGCGAGGCCTGCCCCTGCTGCGTGAAGGACCAGCAGACTTGCTAGCCTCATTGTGAAGATGCTGAGTTTTCTGAAATAAGGAAGATAAAAGTTTTACTGTTTATTTTGTTTTAATTTATTACCTATTTGTTTAATCTGTGAAAATGATTAAACCAGACTAGGTTTCCGTGCGTTGTTATTTGATAACCACTGAAAATCAACGCTGTTCTATGGGTCCCTCTTATCAAGGCAAACCTATTTTTGAAGTAAAACTTCTTTACGCACGCTTGACTTGGGAAGTAAGCTGGTGAATGCGTGACGAGAGCGTTACAGAAAGAGGCGAACGGAAGTTGTTTAAATTTTAATCATGGAACACACCGCGTCACCGCCGCGGGCCGTACCGCTTAGTAGGTATATTTTTAATTCACACTGGCTGTTTATACACTCACAAGACTGTTTTACTTCAGTCGTGTGGTCTTAACACACTCGTTTTTTTGTCTGTTTTGTTTATTTCAGTTTTTATTATTTAACTTAAGTTTAGTTAAGAAAGTAAGAAAATACATTTATTTTGCGGTAAACGTGATTCAAAGAAGGAACACAAATACTAAACAAGAATAAGTTGGGGGAAAATAAAATATAGATCCAGGCAAAACGGCTATCACTCAGCATAATGCTGCAACCCTATGCGAGACAGAGCCCCAGCGCTGGTTTTTAGCGACAGCCGGCGTTGAAGTGATTGCAACATTATGGGCGATTTTCTTAGGTCTCGCCCCTAATATTGCTGTAGAGGTGTGATACAGGGTATAAAATTCTCTCATCCTCCATAGAAAAAGAAGGATCCTCCGACCAGACGGGAGTTGTGTCTGGTGGGCAACTGCCCGACGGTTGATGTCGGGACGTTGTATGTATGCTAGTTGCGCGGTTAACTCTGCTTGCGCGATGCAGGATTTTGCGTGGCGTTAGTGTGAAGCGTAGTTCGCATGTGGCGATGTTGATGCATCCACATTGCAAAGGGCACTGGGCTCTTAAAACTAACAGCACCCGCTAAGGGCAAAGCACAACTACATCCGAAGTGCACTCTGATGCCTGACTGGATGATAGATTTATTTTATTTATTTATTTAAAACTTTAAGCACACAAATTTACAGGGCATTTTCTACCAGTCAACGTTTGGGTGATGCAGAGGCAAACAGTGGTAGGAGCAATAACGAGAATTGAGGAATAAATATGTATTTATTAAATAAAAGGTATCTAAAAGGCAAAACTCCGCAAACGATATAGGGTATGGATATCTAAACACGAAAAAAATTAAATGAAAAAGATTTGATGATTTTTTTTTTTGCGGGTCTACGACCGCTGTTCGTGTTGTTACTAGAAGTATGAGTTGAGAAAATTACCGGAAAGACAACCCCAAAAACAAAATCATCAAATTAATTTATTTTTGTTTTATCATGTTTCAATATCATCAACACGTCTGCGGAGTTTTTCTAGCTAATTTATTTTGACTCTGTTTAAACCTATACTGATTCATCATCGTCATCATCATTTCAGCCGACAGATGTCCACTGCTGGACATAGGCCTGGGGCCCCATTGCCAAAATCGCCACGCTTGGCAGGCGGGTTGGCGATCACAGTATGGTGTTAAAACGCATAGAGAACTGCTGCCCCTTCTCTAGTAACTCCCTTAGTGCCAATTTCACCAATGAAACTAAACGCGATCAGCACCTAAACCACGTTTAAGAGCTTTCAGTGTCATTATTTTCTTTGGAATAATGACACTGACAGCTCTTGAACTCGGCTTAGATGTGCTGATCGCGTTCAGTTTCATTGATGAAATTCACCCTTAGTCACCTTTTACGACACCCACGGGAAGAAATAGGATGGTGCTATTCTTTACGCCCGTAAATAGAAATAGGATGGTGCTTTTTTATATTGATAAGTATAATGAAACTGCCAGGTAACTGAGGTGATCATAAAGGACCGTCTGATTTATGTTCAACTAAAAGCCTTAAGGGTCGGGTAAACTCCGTTGACCTTGGCCAAACAAATGCGCGTCACGCTCACGCAGAGCCACTGCTCGGTTTCTTAAGGAATATTTATTTTTAGTAACGAAAATATGATCTGTTCTTATCATACAAACAAAAACATGAAAATGTCTTACGTAGTTTGAAAGTCATATCGTTTTTTATGATTTGGGTAGACATTAAATTTGACTTCCTGAATTAGTTCATGAAGTATTTTACTACAATCCATAAATATTCACTTAAAGAATTGATGTGTATACGTTCTAGTTTAACATAATTTGTTTGCATAACTTACTTGCATTATTTGATGGCGTAATAATAGATTGTAAATGCCATAATTACCTAATATAAATTAACGTACAAAAACATCCGGTCCAAAATAAAATCTACAAGTGTTCTTCGATATTTACGTATCGTACGGTAAAAAATGCCCAGAGTGTCTTGTTTCAAGTTGGCGCTACTCGTGACTTCGTGAGGCGAAAACCATCACTCAGTAATTTTTTTTCAATACACTTCCTCGAAAACTGGTTCATATCGCACTACGATTAGGTTCACAATGCAATGTATTTCACACGCGTGCGATTTTTTATTTTCCAACACGTGTGCGGGAATAAAATTGCCACAGATAACTTATACTTATACCTATACTTAGTCCAAATTGGTTCAATTCTTCTATTCACACCGTCTCGCGCCAGAGACGGTCCTCTCTATTAGGTGATTATTTTTTTTAAATCTCGGGAAACATGCGTCTTTACGGCGTTAATATTTTTGGAATATTTAAATAATGTTTTTATATAGATACCATGATCATTAGGTACAATAAAAAAACGTTTATGAACAAATTAACATTTATTTGTGTTCTAAACTCAAAAATATTTGAATTTTCTATTTTTCATATTATGCTGTTTATCGGCCTTATACCTTTACTTCTCCTTCAACCTGGCAAAAGCAAAGCGCGAAAAAAAAGAAAATTAAAGCATAGTTTCCTAATTATTTATGACAAAAATATTTTTCGTTATTTTATTTTATTTCTTCAAAAGTGTATTGAAAGACGTCGTTTGATACACGTGGATATTTGTTATTGCAGTTCTGGGCTCAAAAACAACCTCGCCTACGGCTCGGGTGTTAATTCCGCCTCGAATGCAATAACAAACATTTTCCACTTGTATCAAAATGTACTATTTTGTGTTTTCTATTAATTTCATACCGGTCAAGAAAAATGGGACGGTACTGAAAACAATTTTATGAGATGCTAATTAGCTAGGACCTCCCACGATGTCTATTCTTAGATCATTCTTAAAAGTAAACAGATTAACGTAGCGGTAGATTAGAATAATTTCTTCAGGAAATCAATCGATCAAAATGCAAAGAAATGACGTAGGAATACCAAAGAAGTTTTTAAAATAGATACGCATGTCACTTGTTATAAATCGATTATTCAATGAGTGTACCGATTATACAACAGGGATCGATTTAAATTGGTTCGATTCGGTGTGGTTAGTTGCAACGAGGTCAGTGGTCTTGGCAATTATTTTTGACACGTGTTTCAAAAACGTGGGTAGGCATTAATGTATATGAGATAACATCTTATACAAGGTATACCAACTGAACTGTTAGTTTAATGTAAGTATACTAGAGAGAAAACATAATTATTATTATATACAATTTAAAGTTAATACTAAATATAACATAATTATTGCAAAGCTAAATTAAAGGACATAATTATTAACACGTTGCATGCTAATCATATTATTGTAAAACTGCATAGAAAAAATGAGAATTAATAAAAGGCATAATATGTAGGTATATTTTATATGATGGATTTCTAGATTATTTCGATGCTCAAGCTGATTGAGAGCAAAATATTTTTCTACTTTCAGAGTACCTTTGAATTATAATAATTATGTATATAATATGACCTTGTTCCCAATACTTTTTTCTATAATGTTTGAAACAACATGTATTTTTTAAATGTTTTATTATGGAAAAGTATTTCAATAAATGAGAAAACTAACAACATTTGTTTCATTTTTTAAATCTAACAAAATCAGTTCCGATGAGATGGTTACAACAAAACCTTTTGGCCAGATGGATCTTTATAATCTTGCGGGATTCACTATGTAGATTTTTATTTATGTAAAATAGTAGGTAGTACATTTGAGAGGTTTTCCGTTTGTTTGTTAAAACCAGTTTGTCCCAGAATAGGAAATAAAACATATAATTTACAGAGGTAAAACTCATTCATTATTATGCGTATCTTGAAATGAATCCGCAAAGTATTGCCAATTACCCAAGGCCGCTTGCCAATGTTGATATAAAGCCATAGGTTGTTAAACTTCATTATAATAACATACAATTATGTCACAACTGGTATTCCTCTAAAGGTCCCAATAAAAACGACATACTGTTCCTGTTTAGAAATGTTTCGCCATAATCTATAGCACTCTTAGCTTATTAAGCTATGTTTCTTGTGAAATCCCTTCCCGGTCCTTCGGTACTTTTTATACTTTTACAATTGGTATTTTTTTTTACGTTAAGAGGGCCTATCACAATTTTTCTTGAATTTGAGCGTTTTACTCGAGTTTTGATGTGTGATTATGGTTTAGATATAGCTATAAAATTAAAAAAAATAGGCCCGAGCAAGTTTGATTATTTATCTTGGGAGTGCTTTAAATAAATATTTCAATTTGTTTACGTAAACCAGTAAAAACCTTGTCTCTGCAAAGGATGTTTCATAAAATTTTACTTTTGGGTATCTTTTGATGCTTTCTTACACCGAAGATAACATAATTTAAAAATGTATAAAAATGTCCATGGTACAACTGTATCTTATACTTGGGAGCGCTTTAATCAATTTATTATATTTCATAGAGTAATACACCAAAAACAATTCTGTAAAACAGAGTTACTGATCATTTTTCGTCCGAAATTTTATTTTTTATCTACGGATATATAATCCAAATTCAAACAAAAACTATTTAATAACTAAATTAACTATGTTACCTTGCTCGAAAAAAAATAATTAGTGTATTTAAAAGTAAAACAACGGCGTAAATCAACGGCGAAATAAGCTATATTTTCGAGAGCGCAAAAGTGATGAAACTATTAACGGGTGCTGAGACTGACACAAATTGTTTATCACCACGAAAACTGTACTTTTATAGTTACACAGACTTAATGTTTCGATTATTTCACGCTTGCTCACAAGTAGATCTTTGACGGTTATTACGAGTCTTCAGAAGCCCGAAACTCTGACAACCAGTCTTACCAAGGGGTATCGTGTTACCCAGTAACTGGTTTATGGAGGTCAGATAGGCAGTCGCACCATGTAAAATTCTGGTATTCAGTTGCATCTGGTTAGACTGGAAGCCGACCGCAACATAGTTGGGAAAGGCAGGCAGATAATGATGATGATGAATTGGTCCTTTTCATTTTATGGACACCTTTGTGATTGGACATAATTACTTTACTAAAGTCCGGTCTCGAAGCAGAAAGAATTTTGTACAATTTTACTCATTTTAAAGTCCTTGTGCGAGTGCGACGGCAATACAATTGTGCGCGAGTGATAGAGATAAGTAAAGAGGGGTCATTGTACGAAATTCTTTCTGCTTCGCGATCGGACTTTAGTAAAGTAATTATGTCCAATCACAAAGGTGTCCATATTATTTTAAAATGCACCAGAAATCTTTCAGGATTATGTAACTATTCGCACATTATTTACTTTCATTTTCAAACAAGATAATATTTACATAATATAGCTATATATACAACCTGTTTTTTTTGATATCCCATAACTCTAGGGTTATATTCTGTAGGTAAAAATAATACTAAAACTCCTAGAATAGGTGGTCCAAAAATGCATCGTTTCGGAGATATCATCAATCATAATTAAATTAGGTCAAAAATTGTCACCAGTATGACGAATCTTTACTTTTGCGAGGTTGCCAAACTTCGCAGTAGTGTAGTAAAATAAATAGTAAAATAAAATATGTAGGTATGTTGGTATCGGGTCTTCCCGGCGGCAGCTAGTGAAGGGAAAGCTACCTTGTCGACGTTGTCATATTGGTGGGGTGTAAGGGTGTTTTACATTAATAATCGTGACTTTACCGAATTATTTTGTATGAAAAATGAAAAAAAAAAATAACGTAGGATTGGAACATAACTCATATGCCAGTTGATTCTTTGATATGGCCTCAATCATACCCTAGAGTTATGGGATACCAAAAAAAACACGTTATATATACAGGGTCAAATGGAATTAGCTAGCGAAACTCTGCAGATGTGGTGGGTATCGATATAAAACACGATAAAATAAAAATAAAATGGATTTGATGCTATTTTTTTTCAACGAAAGACCACTTGTGGTGATGTTTCTTGAAGATAAGATATCGAAATATCGAGATATCTGTTAAGATATCGAAACCCATCATGTCTGTGAAATTTACACATACTCGTAAAGGAGGACTTTTTAAACTGATATTTCAAGTGACTGACCCAAGAAAAACTCACCAAATTAGGTACCTACCTAATTTAATTTTTTGTTTTATAATGTTTAGACGTCGATTCCCATCACATCTGCGGAGTTTCGCTAGCTAATTTAATTTGATCCTATATAGGTATATAGCTAACAGTCTTAAAATGATAATAATAATATTGGTGTCTCATTTAATTGAAAGCGGATGGGCATTTGCGAGTTGGCTTCAGCCCCTCGGTGGGTCCGGGACCCCTGGGTCCCGAGATATGTCAAAAACATAATAATATTTTGTACATGCGTTTAAATGGAGCGGAAAGAATCCTAGGACATCAAATCACATTTGTATGGCAATGCTGATTCTTTGGCCGAAAAATAGGCCAGTCAAGTCATGTAAAGAGTCGACCAACCACTTAGCGATGTCCCGAAAAACCAAATGGGGACTCGGACCACATGGTCCTAGTGTTTCAATGTACTAACATAATTAGCTTAAGTCAACAAGGGGTCAGTTCAATAAGCCTATGAAACTTAGAATGCTCACTCATAACCATAAAGGTGCCTTGTTTGTATTGGAAAAACCAACAGCCGGGTAACATGTACCTACCCATAAATCTCTACATAGTTAAGTATTGTGTTGACGTTTTAAAAGGTATTTCAATTATGGGAATTACAAAAGTCGATGAAAGTATAACCATTTAACAGTGCAATGTAGAAACCCCACAATTATTGAATGAATGAAAGAAAGAAATGCACTGACCTCAACGTGGTTGAACCAGACTCGATCACTCGAATATTAAACCGAAGATCTGAACCAGCCCCTGTAGCCTCATGTTTCATGGGACTACAGAGGCCATTGCATATCGAAGAGTAGACCAGGGGGCGTGATAATGTTAGGGAAGACGTGGCCTTTGGATATGGAAGGATTATTAGAGCCACAAATATATTAAAAAATTGGAGCAAGTTGAACCTACACTTGTTTGGTCGATTTTTTTCGGGTTTGATTTCTTCTTTTATAGTCGTCGCTGTTACAAGTAACTTAAACATAACTGGCGAAATGTGTGTAGTACTTACTATAGCTAGAAAAAATACAGTACCCCAAGTGTAAGTTTGCAAGAGAGCAAACGTAACTATTTCGTTTGCGTTAAAATTTGACCGAGTTGGGAGTAGACATGGGTAGTTCGCGAACGATTGAAGGAAATGAACTACTTCATTTCACAAAATAAACTTATCATTCAATCAGTAGTCATTCAAATGTGTCTCTACTTCATTTAGTTCAGTATATCTTTTCGCTCGCAGCAACTGTGATTTCGATTTTCAAATACGCCAACCTATACAAAAAGGTCTAACTATACACATACGAGTACTACAGAAAACATACTACTTAATGAAAATAGTTGCTTAGATTCATATTTCATGGTTGCAGTCCTAACTAAGCCTGTATAAAGTATGAAGGAAAATTGAGATAGAAGATAGGTAAAAAACTGAACTAGTGAAATCCGTCATTCGTGGTAACTTATCATTCACTCTCTCGTAATCGACTCGTTCTGATTTGCTGAACTAAATGAAGTACTGAAGTAAATTAGTGGACTACTTCGTTAAACAAAAAGATATACTTCATTCATTTCTTTTCACTGACACATTTTGCGCATGTCTAGTTGGGAGGAGTTTAAGAGTGAGAATAAAAATCTTAACGCAAACGCGCTAGTAACGTTTACTCTCTTGCAAACTTACACTTGGGGTACTGGCCTATGTTATGTTATGCTATCATCAGTCCGCACGGACGTATATTCAAGACGACGTTTTTTTTTCTGCGTCTTGGACAGCTATCATCATAATCATCATTTCAACCGAAAGACGTCCACTGCTGGACATAGACCTCCCCCAAAGAAGGGAGGGTTGCTATAATCACCCGCCACGCTTAGCAGGTGGGTTGGCGATCACAGTATGGTGTTAAAATGCATAGAGAACGCTGCTGCCCATTCTCTAGTAAGTCCCTTAGTTACCTTTTACGACACCCACGAAAAGAAATGGGATGGTGCTATTCTTTACGTCCGGCACCAAACGGATCCTACTTACTATAGCTAGGTATAATACAGGCGTATGTTATGCTATCATCAGTCCACACGGACGTATTTTCAAGACGATGTTTTTTTTTCTGCGTCTTGGACAGCTATAACCATCATTTCAGCCGAAAGACGTCCACTGCTGGACATAGGCCTCCCCCAAAGGTGGGAGGGTTGCCATAATCGCCCGCCACGCTTAGCACGTGGGTTGGCGATCACAGTATGGTGTTAAAATGCATAGAGAACGCTGCTGCCCATTCTCTAGTAAGTCCCTTAGTCGCCATTTATGACCGCCACGGGAAGAAATAGGATGATGCTATTCTTTACGTCCGGCACCACACGGCCAGCTATGAAAATTTATTACGAGCTACGGATATTTCATCGCGCTTTGTTGTATTCTCAAATCTTAGCTCAACGCAGAGATTTGAAAATTCAGCGCGTGGTAAAAAACGTTGCGCTTAAAACGCTTAAACCCGTGCGTACGTGGGCTAACACGTGATTTAGCCGTACCGCCGTATTGTGGCCGAGGCTTTAAAGCGCTTACAGACTCATGTGATATCGCGGGCGTGACAGGCAGCGACATAGAAATTGTGATAAAAGTGTCGCGTCGTCGCACCCGCGATTTCGGGATGATATCGCGGACACGAAGACGTGACACAGTCACAGTCTGTAAGAGCCTTTATGCATTCTTCGACTTTTTTCTACCGAATGGAACCCGATGCCTTGAGTGGCACATCACTTAACATTTCCACATAGAAAACGGAATTTTCCTTTAGAAAGCAAGAATACAATAACTCGTAAAACCTACTTGATTCATAACAAATAAATAACTGCATTGCCAAGTAAAAGTTTCAAAACAAGACAGAAAATTTATATTAATTGCGTTTGTTTCGCTCTAAACATAAACGTTGAAGATAAAACTGTTAACAATAAAATTATGGGTATTTAATAAAATACACGCATATAAGGAAGAAAACACTTATTTATTATAAATGCTTGTAATTTGAGAAAGGAAATAACTAAAGAACCAAGAATGATTAGTGTTAAGTTTTTGCGACAAAACATCTTTCACGTCTCTCTCTGCGAGTGCGGGTTGGAGGAGGGCACCCTGGACCACATCTTCTTTGAATGCTCGAACAACGTTCCACCTTTAGATTTATATAGTCGCCTCCCTAAATTTAAGACCCCTCTTCCGACTAATTTTTCCTCCTTAATTATTATTCCTCTCCAGATCTGCTTGTGGCGCTGATGACCTTCATCCGTCACAATAACATAAAGTTATGAATTATTCCGTTTGTGTGGGTGTGGTATGCGTATATGTTTTAACAATTATAATTTATTTAATTTTTGTTTTGTTTCAGTCCCATCCTAATCCAACAAGATCTACATTGCATTCAACTGTATCAATGGAACAGTTTTATTAGTTTTTAGGGTTTCGTACCAAAATGGTAAAAAGGAATCCTTATGGTGAGACTAAGTCTGTATGTCTGTCTGTCTGTCTGTCACACCTGGATGTTTCAAGAACTACTAATGCTATCAACTTGAAATTTAGAATTGTTTTACATGACATTTGCCCCACTATTTTGCAAGTAAGAAAAAAAAAAATATACCTTTATTGCAAAAGGGACTGAAAGGGGGTCTTAAAAATGAGAAGTGGGGCTACTAGGGCATATGGGGTATCATATGAAAGAACGCTGTTTGCCCCTTCTCAAAAAAAAAAAAATTTTTTTTTAGGCAGCCCTGTTTCCGACTTTTGATGAAAAATGAAAAAAAAAATCCCCCCCCTCTTATCTCCGAAGTTTGCATAGATAAAAATCTGAAATTATTCTATGAGATAGAAGTTTATGTAAAGATTACAGAAAAAATAAAACGATGTCTCTAAATAGCACAGTTTTTCAGAAATCATCAACATCATATATACGTACGGAACCCTCAGTGCGCGAGTCCGACTCGATCTTGACCGGTTTTTTTAACACCTAATGGTTTAAAAAAAAAAAATCTTATTTTTTACAATGCGCACTTGTTTTCTCAACTCACTTTAGACATTGGCAGAATAGTCGATACCGGCTTTGCTTGCCATTTAACAAAAAATAGAATAGAATCTTTCACGTCATCTTCATTAAACGTTATTGTTTATTGATTTATTTACAATTTTCTAAAATAGCATCTTCTTGGAGTAACCTGTACTTAAAGAAGTGTGGCGCAGAGGTCATTTGCCGGGGTCATGGATCACAACATCGCATCAATGAAATTAAAACGAATAACGTGCAAGGAGTAGGTAAACTGAAGGAAGGAGAGAGCTTTATTATTTAGTTTTTAGGGTTCCGTACCAAAATGGTAAAAAGAAACCCTTATGGTGAGACTAAGTCTGTCTGTCACACCTGGATATCTCAAGAACTACTAATGCTATCAACTTGAAATTTAGAACAGTTTTAAATGACGTTTGCCCAACTATTTTGCAAGCAAGAAAAAAAAATTAAAAAATATTTTTTTTTTGCAAAAGGGATTGAACTGAAAAATTTGAAGTGGAGCTACTAGGGCATGAAAGAACGCTGTTTGCACATTTGCAAACATATTTTTTTAGACAGAATAGTTTCCGACTAGTGATGAAAAATGTAAATAAAAATACCCCCCCCCCCCCCCCGTTATCTCCGAAGTTTGCAGAGATAAAAATCTGAAATTATTCTATATGATAGAAGCCTAAGTAAAGATCACAGGAAAAATAAAACGATGTCTCTAAATAGCACAGTTTTTCAGAAATCATCAACATCATATATTCGTACGGAACCCTCGGTGCGCATGTCCGACTCGCTCTTGACCGGTTTTTTTACATTCTGTGATTACCTAGACTCATAAACTGACTTATTATTTTATTTTTTTAAGGAAAACAAACTTTTACGATGTTTTTAAATATATGAGCACCATGTATCTATGTCATAATTAAGCTATTTTTCATTGCTTCATTTTGTGTTAGTGTAATTTTATTTTATTCTAGGTGCAATGTCATAACTTTTTGCAAAACATTTTTAAAAGAGTAATGGTGGAGTTTCTTGCCCATTCTTCTCCATACGAAACTACCTTTTGGAAGGGGTAACTAGAATCAATTCAATTTTTTTTTGGAAATTTTGACGTTCAAAAGTGTCATAAATGCCTATTTGAAATAAATAATTTGACTTTGACTTGACTATTTATTATCTTATTATATTTTTTTATGATTACAAGCCATTTGGCCCACCCGTGTGTTGAAATAATGTCGCCATTGTGGCGGCACGTTGTATACATTTATACTAAATGTATATGTAATGAAAATTAATGCAGACTCGATGGTAAATTAGTTAGCGAAACTTCGCAGACGTGATGGTTATCAATAACTCATTCATCATCATCATTTCAGCCGAAAGACGTCCAGTGCTGGACATAGGCCTTCCCCAAAAAGGGGGGATTTGCCATAATCGCCACGCTTGGCAGGCGGGTTGGCGATCGCAGTATGGTTTTAAAAATGCATAGAGAACGCTGCTGCCCATTCTCTAGTAAGTCCCTTAATGGGGTGCATGTCTCAATACTGTGTCATGAAATTTTAATGCATGCCTACTAACCAGTGTTTTACATGTTAGCAAATAAATAAATAAACAATCGCCTTTTACGACACCGGCACCAAACGGAACATCTATCAATAACTAAACATGATAAAAAAAAAAAAAAAATTTGATGCGTTTTTTTGGTTCATCGACCGCATGTAGTGTGTAAGTCACTACATGCGGTGAAGTTTACACAAAAAAAAAGTTTAAAAAACAAAACATTTTTTTAGTGTAAACTTGACACATGTGATAGGTTTCGGTATCTAACCTGGATTAAACCTAAAAAACTGATTACTTACTTCAAGAAACAAACACCACTACAAGGGGTTCTTGACCCCCAAAAAAAATAGAATAGAATACTCTATTTGTACACCATAAAAAATACAGATATAAATGTTGACATTTTACATAGGGTGACACAATGGTCTTATCCCTAAAAGCGATCATTTACAGACAACCTTTGGATGGATTAAGGATGCGCTAAGGTAGCCCGCGAAATTCAAACTTTCTTAGGTTTTTTGCAATTTGCAGGTCTGTGACAGGCTGTATGTTGATTAAAATATGAATCACGGCCGTAAGAAATATGGCTTTACATAATTATAATCATTAGAATCAGCAATACAACTGTCTTCTTAGAATCCTATTAAATAACTATTTCTGAAATAGTCATTGAATAGGAGTCTATGAATTTAGAGAGTTGTAATGCTGGTTTTAATCCCTTCTTTTCGTATAATGTATTTTTTACTAATATACATATTTTGCCATAACTGATTTGGTATAATGTTTTTTGGTACTTATATTTATTTTTGCCATAATTGTTTTTGGCATACAGTGTTGATGTAGACATCATTATATTATTGTTTTGGCATAATGTTTCTTGGCGTAATGACTATTAGCATATCTAATAGTGTTAAGGCATAAAACATTACGGGAATAACGGAAACCAATTTTAAGTAGGTTAAGGTGCGGCGGGGTGGCTCTCTGGGCCACCTCTAAGCCGCCAATAATTATGTTTTACATAAAAACTTATAGATATACCTACATATTTCATTAGATAAATATTTTATATAAATGTGTAGTAGTGTCTGAGATTGTAGGAGTTAATTATTACTTACTATGCGTATTTATTATGCCTATAAAAATTATGTTTTAATGTCATTATGCGTAAATATATTTATGCTGTTGAATGTTATGCTTATACATTATTAAGATTAGAGGAATGATGCTTAAAATAATTAAGCGAAAATATAGTTACGCAAATGGATAGGTAACCAAAATTCGTATCATCAACCTCATCCTCATCAAAAGAACATCATCTTACACGTATACAGTAATTAATACTATTAAAACTAAATTGTTGAACTTAAACTAATTGTTTTTATTATTCAAGTAGGTAATTATCCGTTAAAGGCAAAATATATGGGAACTATAAAATGCCCATAAAGATCGACCAACGAAGTGGTTTTTGCGTTGTTATTACCAACTGCAACGTTCACACACTTAAATGATATGGAGAGGACGTGAAGACTCTCCAGTATTTTTATAAAATACTGCCTTTCATAATTATGGACCAATATGGCCGTAGTTTTTATGTTTACGCAGTAATAACTAATCTTTATCTAAACTAATTATAGTCGCTTTTCGTGTCTGTCTGTTTGACCGCGTTGTTCTTCTAAACTACAAAATGGATTTTTATGCGGTTTTCACCATCATTTAGGCCGGGTCGCTGTTTAAAAAATAAATCAAGAAGTCCAACTGCGTAAAAAGTGAACTTTATAAAAGATTGAAATATGATTTATATAACTTAATACTTACTATAAACAATCTGATGTAGTCGGAGGCAATAGGTCATTTTTGTAAAATTTAAGAAGATCTTTCCATCTTTTTTAAAGTTCACTATTTACGCAGACAGGTTTTTTTTATTTTACAATGAGGTTCACGTATCCGTGTGGATAAGATAAGATAATATTTATTTTTCTCACCACAATATTACATGATACATTGTTACAAGCTATCAGAGTCAGACAACATTTTTATATTGTGGGAGACTGGTGCCTAAACTAAGCTCTAGGCCTGTATTTCAGATCACCAGATAAAAACCCCTTATTAAGACGCTTACAACAGGTAAACCGCAGTCACTATCAGACGGCATATAAGAGAAAGAGTAGCGCAATGACACAACGCTTGTAATTTTTTGCAAAATATGAAGCAATTATTTATTTACTCAAAAATGAGTTGAGTAATCGAAAATAAAAAACAACCAAGTTCTGCATACAAATAAGACGTTCTTGTTATTAATTAAAAACCAACCGTACGTTGATATTTAATTCAGATATTTTGGATTGAAACTCAAAGTTAAGGGTTAGTTTACCGTTAATTTGTATCGAGATTTTTTTTCTAAACGTGTTTTGGTAACAACCACGCTCTGAGAAATATGTTTAAGAATAGCATATACTTTTTCCGCTACCATAAACTAGGTAGGTATATAGTTTTGGCAATTTTTTTGTTTAAGACAAGCCTACTTTTATCTTTTGTCTCTTGTCAGCGCCTTAACAAACATAAAAAAAACGAGTTTTAGTCGGGATTATAAGACGGTAAATTAGGTTGTTTACCCACTTATAACCGGGTGATAACTGCCTCTTACTCACTCACTACTTACTTTACTTACTAATCACCTTTTAAAACCATTTATTTTGATACCCCGCTCAATAGAGACTGGGTACGGCTGAAACAATTTTGCTTTGAACGCGCGTAGCACAGCCATTTTGAAATATAACAAACAAAAAAACACTTAAAATGAGAGAGTAGATTTTTTGTCTTCAAATACATATCAGAATTAGAGGCTCAACTGCCTTTCTTAACCGTCTTCATACCAGGGGTGGTTGAAAAAGAGATGGGGTCAGTTGAAACATACACAAATATTAATAAGTAATGACAAATCAGTTTATCTACAATCAACAAGAAATTGTTAAATTTTAGTACCTGTGGCACTATTTCTATCAGTCTTAATAATTGTTTCCTGTATGAATGAGGTCTTGTTAAAACTTGTTGCCCAGGAGAGACTGGTTGCCTGAGCTGCGCGCACCGACAATTCCACATTTCTCCTCATAAAAGAGCGAAATCACTCTCCTCCGGTGACCTTAATTATATTTGAACCACGTAGGTGTGTTTTAAATTATATTTGACAGCGAACTCGAGTGCTAATTTTCTTACTTCTTTGACAGATAGACCAAAGTTTAAATTCGCATAACGGATCAAATATTTTAAAAGTTTATATTCCTGGTCAGGGGTAAATACTCTGGGGGCCTAAAATGGACGCTTTGGCAGAATCTTAATATGATCTGCGTACAATTCATATCCCGCAATTCATCTGTTTGACAGCTGCTATTTGACATTAGACTTTATAGCAATTCATATTTTGTGAACCATTTTACGAAACTTCCTATAAAACTGTCAAACCGATGAATTGCGGGATATGAATTCTACGCAGATCATATTATGATTCTGCCAAAGCATCCATTTTAGGCCCCCTGTTGTGGGCTACATACCCCATAATAACATCAGCTTGGTTACCTTTTTCGGTTACTGCATCTCTTTTTTTTCTTGTATCGTAAAGGAGAAGAGTGAACTGAGATTTGTTCTTCGCGAACAAATCTAACTAAAAGAGATGCACCTAATAATGATTATAATTCTGTAAATACATATCTGTTATAGTCGCAAATCATATTTTAATCAAGACAACAACCAAACACTGACCTGCAAATTACATAAAATTAAAGAAAATAAGAATTTCGCCGACTACTACTTCGGATCCACATTAATAGGTATGTAAACACTGTCTCGTTCATTTATGAGCGAGTTAGCTGCTGTCACTAATGTCATCTGTCAGTTACGAGAAATGGCGGTAAAAGATACAAAAGTGAAGCAAGCCTACAGCTTGGGGCGCGTTCTGGATTGCGCTGTAATCGATTTGAGCGTGCTTACACCCGTTCTGAATTAGCATGAGCGCGATTTCGATGTCCCGTGAATCGTCATAGATGACGTCATGACATGCGCAATCTTGCGATAACGCTGACCATGCCATAATTGTTGACAGCTCTCAGCTGTCATAATCCTGTTATCTAAATCGGAACGCAAATGATTGATGTAAGCGCTGTGAGCGATTATAGCCTAATCCGGAATGTACCCTTAGTGAGCTAGTGAAGTGATATTATTCAACCAAAATACGGAATCAACAGGACTGTACACCTAAAATAATGACTCATGCTCTTGCTTGCTCTTGGAATTACAATCCACATACTACAGGGAACAGTCGCATAAATCGTGTGGTCGTAAGAAAAAATATTTTTCAATAATGGTCAACACAAATGAACCTGTCACTTCCACACTCCGAAGTATTTGCTCTGAAGGAAATATAGGCAATAATGTTTATTTTTAAATGGCCAACACTGATGAGGTTTACGAGTAGGTACTCTGTAGTGTTGCCAGCTTTAATTTTTATTTCGGGATAATCCTGGTTGCCCTGCGTTTTGATTTTAATCAAGGGATTTGATTGGTACATTTTTGCGGTATAATACAATATTTTGATTATAAATTTGCTTCATCAACTTTTTAAGTTGCAATTGTACTTAAGGGGGATAAGCTAAGGTAGCCCGCGAAATTAAATTTTATTAAGTTTTTTGCAATTTACAGGTCAGTAACACGTTGAATTAGTAATGCTTGCGAAGGAGGAGGCGGAACGCGTGAGGGAGAGGCAAGGTTCGCGCCCTCGCGCCCCTAGTCGCCGCAGGAGACGCCCCGGGCGTCGGGAGTCGCAAGCCGATTTCCGGCCACCGTAGGCGTGGGCCTGCGGACGGTGAGCGATGGGTAGCTCACCATCCGATAACGACCAGGCCCGCGTCGACGGCGCGTCGTATTCCACGCGCGCCTCAAAGAGTTGTCAGCACCAACTGACGGGGTCCGCTAGGGCCAATGCCTGCCAGGGTTGCGAGTTGGTCCGAAAGGGATATCGTGGCCCTGGCACACAGGCAAATGAAGGAATATGGGTGAGTTTTAGTCAGTAAAAGTCTGACACGCCCTACTGAATGATTATTTCAGAAATAACCATTCAGTAGGATTTTTTGAAGAGAGTGTTACTTAGCGCATCCCCCTTAAGAAAAATGTTAGTGTACCTCGGGAATCATTAAAGAATGTCTGTTTGAATGTTTCAAGTTTTCAATGGTACTAGTAGTAGTTCACTTTGTGCCACTGGGTTACTCATGACCATAATAATTAGGTATTCTAACACTTTAGCTAGTATGCGAATGAAACTGCTGACAACTTGCAGCTTCACTCGCATCGGAAAACTATTTATTTATTTACTTAAGGTTCAGGACCCACAGCACATACTTAAATATACTTAAACTTAATCATACGGTAATATTCTAATATATATGCCAATTACAGGTAAACACAACATTGACATCAAGGACGCCAAAATACCGCTTAGTTGCTAACTTAAATCTAGGTGTACAATTGATTATTAAAGGAATATAAATATTATGAAGAAAAAGAAATGGAAATGGAAACCAGCAACTCATTCATAAACTGTACAGATAAATTTTGACTACATTTCATTGGTGTGGAGGGAGGCCAAGATTGTTAATTTAAACTTCACCTTACGGTCATTAAATATATCTGCCTCGGTTACGGACTTATTAAATGAATTAAGGTCACACATCTTAACGAGTGGTGAGTTTAGACCTGTGTTTGTGGAGGTAGTAGGGCGCTGAAGAATTGTGGTTATGGGAAAGCGCGGAATTTTAGGCGGAACCTTCAATAGAATGCGCGATAGCACTAACTATCGTCCAAATTCATCATAATCTCATTCCCTACCTTGATTCGCGGTCTTTAACGGCTGTTTGTGATTCGCCCTCGCAAAGGCTCACATTGGCAAACTCGGGTGCTGATTGGTTACAGAAAAAGATCGGGACAAGACAAGGATTGAGATACATTATTAATTTACGGCGTATGTGTGTATTGTGTGTTATCCAGGACCATTATCTTTTTGAGTGTATCCAAATGGTTCAGCCAATAAATTGATGAATGGACTCATACTGACTAACATCTTCACAAACCTCCACATTATTAAAAAAAAAAATATTATTAGGTCGTTACCTAATAATAAAAAAATATAAAATTTTGTAACAATAATGAGAATTATCCCACAAAACCGGAGCACCTGGTCACTCAGGTAAGAAGATTGAAGTACCTATTACGTATGGGCAGTTTCGTTCGCCGAAATGGTGAAATAAATGTGCCAGTAACAGTTGGTTCCTTATTACGTTTTTATGTTTGACGGTAAACCACAATGAGCAATTATCGAGCAACCACTCTGCTACTCTTGAAGGGCAGATAGGAATTTCAATTTAAACGGAATGTTTCACATAGAGAATGCATCATGCTGTATATTGTGACTAGGTTTGTGCTTGTCTATCACATCTCAACATATAAAAAAAACGTACTTTTTCTTCTTGTTTTGCATCTCGCAGGTCATCCTAGGAGGTTGTCGTCTGCTTAGCCGGACTTTCCTATGGGTGCCTCAATAAATTGAGGCCTCCAGCCAGGGTGTAACTTAAAACTAACTTAAAAACTATGCGACTATACGGGCGTCGCTACCGCGCTGGGGGAGGACAGCAAGGGATGGGCTGGATCTGATTAAGAAAAACACATACAGACGAACATAATATAGCCTCCTCCTTATTGGAAGTCGGTAAAAAAAATTAAGTCTCTTTTCTTGTCTGTCTGTGTGTCCGCGTCATTCTTCTAAACTACGCAACAAATTTTGATGCGGTTTTCACCACAATTTATGAATGAATGAAGTGCACTGTCCCCAGCATAGTTGTACCAGACTCGATTGCTCGAATGAACCCAAAGATTCACGCCAGCCCCTGAAGCCTCATATTTCATGAGACTAGAGACCATTGTATATCAAAGAGTAGACCGGGCGCGATAATGGTAGGGAAGACGTGCCCTTGGGCTATGGAAGGATTATTACAGCCTGCCGGATATGCATCCTTGCGCAGGTATTAGAATAGTGGAGAGACGGGTGATATTTATCTATAGGTGGGGCATCTTTTAAAAGCGTTGCTGCCAGGCTAGCTCAGTTCCTCTTGTCCGTGTCACTACTATGCTGTATTACACGTTGCTGATTCCAAAATCTTCGTCTGAGATCTCACTATCCGTTTCAGATTTTTTGTAAATCTCGCTAGCAGCTTTCTGGATCTTATCTCGCTCTTCAGCCGTGTCCATCCAAAAATGTATTTCCTTGTTGAAGTATGTAATGTCCAGTTTTAAGTTTTCGGAGTAATTATTCCGAAAGGTTTATGTGTATAACATAATATCACGCCTTCTTTCCCCGAAGGGTTAGCCAGAGATGTACCTATAGTACACCCACATAATTATTTACGTTTTTTTTATTAAACTTACATTTATTATAACTAGACGTCGCCCACTGGCTGACATTCGACCTCTTCTACTTACAATCTATACATAGAGTACCCACTTACTATTTCCATGCTATTCAAAAGTACAAGTTACTTATTCTATGCTCTAGCTGTTACTTTTGTCACCTATCTATTTTCAAGTCATTAGACCCTGGTACAAAGACATTAAATTATTTACTTAAAAATAGACAGGACATAGCGAACAAAATCGTAATCTGACATATTTGTCCTAGTGGGCAAAAGTCGCTCCGCGCCTCTCCACTATTCCAATGCTTGCTCTAGGATGCAGATCCGGTAGGCTCTAACAATCCTTCCATATCCCATGGGCACGTCTTCCCTACCATTATCGCGCCCCCCGGTCTACTCTCTGATATACAATGGTCTCTGTAGTCCCATGAAACATGAGGCTCCAGGGGCTAGTGTGAATCTTTGGGTTCATTCGAGCAATCGAGTCTGGTCAAACCACGCTGGGGTCGGTGCATTTCATTCATTCATTCATTCCTAGTGGGCAAAAGTCACTCCGTCTAGTGTGGTACGCCTACATGTCAAGTCGCATTCGTGTCCACCAAAAGAAAAATATTTTCAAAGTATATAATAAGTTGTGCATTATGGTATTGCAAATCTCGTAGTGATAAAACGACTAAACCACGGTTTATTTTCGTCAGTATTTTGTAATTTACTCAGTATTTAGATAAAATAAATAATTTTCTCATGTTTTAAACTATTTGACGGTTGGTGTCGGTAAAAGTGTAACGTGTCAAACTTAGCTATTATGTAGTTTTGCTATATTTACGCTAGATGGCGTCACTGAGACATGGGATCACAATTTTTCTATGACATTACTTCTGATAGCCTATCTATAGTATTTATTTTAATTCTATTTGCCCTGGTTTTGGCATTAATTTATGTTATTTCTAATGCATATTATAAAAATATCAGATACCTTTCTGCACTCTATAAACTTTAACTGTGCCAAATTTCATACTCCTCCGTCTGCTCATGAGCCCATTGATGTATTAGAAAGTGGTACAAAGTTTTTGCTTCACGTATTCATATGTACGTTGTTGCTGCGTCCATATTTAATTTTGTGAAAAGTGAATCAAAGCTAGGGTATTTTTTTTTAACCGACTTCCAAAAAGGAGCAGTTTCTCAATTCGGCAGTTAGTTTTTTTTATTTTTTTATTGTATGTTTGTTACACAATTACTCCGTCAATTATGAATCGATTTAAAAAAATATTTTTTTTGTTTGAAAGAGTATACTCCCAAGGTGGTCCTGTTGCTACCAAATTAGAATCCGATGAGGGATCCCATGGAAATCGAGGGAAACCCTCAAATTTTATAGGCAAACCTATAGCGATTTGGGTATTTTTTATAGTAACACGTACATTTGCTCTCGGAAAGTACCATTTGGTGAAGTGGAACGGATGATGGAGACCACAGATGGCCACCGGAACAATATAATAATGAGTACCTATTTAACGGGTTGCGATTAAGCAATTTATGCTCATCACTATGCATATGGTGAGTGGCAGTTCTCCTGGTTCCTCAACAATCAACGTCCCAGCATCGGGAAAAGCAATATTTTGTAAAAGGTTATGAGCAGTTAACATTAGGCTATTTTAACTTAGATAAATTCAAAACTGACCCACTAAAAAGTGAAAAATAAAAAAAAAATACAAAAAAATTATAACCGACTCCCAAAAATAACACTACAAAGTGAAAAATAACTTTAATTTCGGAAGTCGGTGGCTAAAAACTCAAATACAGATCCCAAGACACCGACTTCCGAAATTAAAGTTATTTTTCACTTTGTAAAGTACCTACTTACCACTTTACTCTACTCCAAAACCATTTTCAATTAGAAACCACAAAGGCACTGTTTACTTATGACCCTATTTATCCTTAAAATACTAAAGCACTGGCTTGTAGAACTATTAGTTCTAGTCATTATTGTTCTGTAACTTAAACGCATTAATAACTCAGACATAATAAAACCAAACTTATAACACGCTGTAAAAGTATGAACAGAAATACATTAAAAATGTAATTGATCGGCATTTTAAAACTGATGTAAATAAGTTTTGTAAGTGTTCCTTGAAAAAAAAAACCGTAATTATTTACTTGTATTTCATTGGACAATGCTTAGGCACATATAATATTAAGGCTTCTACATACCGAGGCGACTTGTCGCGCGACGCGACGTGACACAAAGGCACCGCTCGTCCCGCGACACGCGGGGCCTTTGTGCCGTGTCGCGTCGCGCGACAAGTCACGCTGGTATGTAGAAGCCTTTACCCGACCGTAAGGTGAATCCGCAGCTAGCCCATGAAATTCAACTTTTCTTACGTTTTTAGGGTTCCGTACCTCAAAAGGAAAAAACGGAATCCTTAAATCATCATTTCGTTGTCCGTCTGTCAAGACCTTTTTTCTCAGGAACGCGTGAAGGTATCAAGTTGAAATTAATACCAAATACGTATGCCTACGGTCCCTTGCAGCTTTAAAAAAATCAAGCTTCTAAGTCAACGCAATAAAAAAATACGGCGATTTATGCAACATTTTTGGGAAAGGTCCTAAAATTGTAAATTTGTAGTTTTATCACTTAAAAAAAAATTGAGAGTAACTCCGACTATATACAGGGTGTTTGGTGCATCGTGTGCCAAATTAAAATGGTCGACTGAAGGGGTCATCCGCTAGCCTTTCAGACCCCTTAACACCCCTCATGCTCTGTGGATTTTTTTTTATCGAATTTTTATTGTTTTCCAAAAAAAAAGACCCAAATTTTACATTCAAATACAGTTTAAAAAAAAAATATAAGGCTTAGACTCTGAATTTTAATTTTATTTCGATGTGTATTGTTTAAGAATACTTTTAAATACAAAATTAGTGATATTAGTCACCTAGTTTTTTTTTTAATTCACTCGCAAAGGTAAAACTTAAATTAAAGCTGTACATGTTACAGCTATTTATAAGGCTACAAAAAAAAACCAAAAGCGACCGGGATCTTCCAACTCCCTCATTAATTCTCCAGTCTATCCTCTTTCTAATGATGTGCCACATGCCATAAAAGTATTTTAACAACTTTGTGAATTCGCTAGAATTGTGAATCAAGTCACATAAAACTACATTCCAAATTCTAATGAAAAAATATTTATTGCGGAACTGTTACTTGAGAAAGAGGTAAAATTTGTTTTCTCACTCTTTCACAGTAAAATCTATCTTCTATCTCTTTCTTGCATACCTTAAATCGGTTTGAACAAATCGCGCCGCCCGACCCGCCATTTTTTTAGTCGAGACATGACTGCCTCTGCTACCTAACGTGTGTGCTAGTTCACCATACTCCGCGATTCTTTTATTACTTTGTTATCGTTAAGTTTTGCTGGTTCTTGTTACATTTGTTTAATTTTTGTTGTTATTGTTAAACTTTGAGTTTTTTGTTATTGCAATGGCGACATTCTCTAACGAAGAATATGCGGACATCATGATGGCTTACGGAGCCGCTAATGGCGTCGCTCGTGCAGCGCAACGACTTTACCAGGAACGCTTTCCTGGTAGACGATTACCTGGCCGCAGAGTCTTCCAAGACACATACCGACGCATACGCGAGACTGGCAGTGTTACTTTTAATGAACCAAGGGGATGGCTCCTTGGTTCATTAAAAGTAAGCGACATAATGTTGAAGTAGACGAGATAATACTGGCACTTTTTGAGGAAGACCCTACAAGAAGCATTAGAAATGTGGCATCACATCTTGATATTTCAATATGGAAAGTGTGGAAAGTACTTCGTCAAAACAAAAAGCATCCATTCCACTACACTCCGGTGCAAGGTACGTAATTTTAAACTAACTTTAAACCCGTGCAAGCTTTGTTTGACCTTGCCTTTGTTTAGCAGGTAATGGGTATGGTATGGCGTCACTTCCAGGTAGTGAATCTATTAGCACGAACAGCGGGTCCTTTCTTGTGCAATTACTTATTGCCCAAGAGAAATTTAAAAGAGTTTTTTGTTTGTTGCAGGTCTTAAGGGTGGCGACTTTGAGAGACGAGTGGCTTTTTGATCCTGATTTTTTAAAAAGAATACTGTGGACGGATGAATCCAAATTTACCAAGGATGGGATCCTCAATTTACACAATTTGCACCACTGGACAACGAAAACGCAAAACCCACGTGTTAAAAGACAGAAATCTTCTCAAAGAAGGTTTAGTGTAAACGTTTGGGCAGGAGTGATTGGGAATCAGGTAATTGGACCGCATTACCTGCCCGATAATCTCGAATTCAAGACTACCTGGAATTCCTACAAAATGACCTGCCCGAATTAGTGACCGATGTGCCCGTATTTAATGAACGTGTGCCTTTCAAACTTTCATGTGTGTGTATTTCAAAATGACGGCTGTCCCGCGCATTGGCGATTGACTGTGAGGGAATATCTCGACAATGTGTTCCCCAATGCATGGATGGACGCGATGGCCCTATTCCATGGCCACCACGTTCCCCAGATCTACCTCCGTTAGACTTTTATGTCTGGGGACGTGCCAAAGAGTTGGTATATGCCACGGAGGTTCCAACTAGGGAGGTATTAGTCCAACGCATAGAAGCGGCATTCAATACTATTAAGGAGGAAATACGACTTCGTACAACAACTGTTGAAATACGAAACAGGTGTCGGGCCTGCATTCGCAACAGAGGCCAACAATTTGAGCAAGATTTGTAACAATGATTAAATAAATGTTAAAAATGCAATTCTGTTTTTTTATTTCAAGTAAATCCCACGAAAGATACAGATATGAGACACGAATTTACCTAACCATAAGAATGAGATAGCAGATTTATAGGTTTGACAGGTATCATTTAAGAGATTTTTTTAAAATCATAATTTTGAATATTAGCCTTAGGTGACTCGATTCACAATTCTAGCGAATTCACAAAGTTGTTAAAATACTTTTGGCATGGCATGGCATGTGGCACATCATTAGAAAGAGGATAGACTGGAGAATTAATGAGGGAGTTGGAAGATCCCGGTCGCATTTATTTTTTTTTTGTAGCCTTATAAACAGCTGTAACATGTACAGCTTTAATTTAAGTTTTACATTTGCGAGTGAATTAAAAAAGAACTAGGTGACTAATATCACTAATTTTGTATTTAAAAGTATTCTTAAACAATACACATCGAAATAAAAATAAAATTCAGAGTCTACGCCTTATATTTTTTTTAAAATCTGTATTTGAATGTAAAATTTGGTTCTTTTTTTTTGGAAAACAATAAAAAGTCGATAAAAAAAATCCACAGAGCATGAGGAGTGTTAAAGGGTCTAAAAGGCTAGCGGATGACTCCTTCAGTCGACCATTTCAATTTGGCACACGATTCACCAAACACCCTGTATATCAAAACCTATAGGATACTTCCCGTTGACCTAAAATCATGAAATTTGGCAAGAAGCAAGGTCTCACAGCACAAGTAAATGAAAAAGTCCGAAAATCGTTAATTTCTGGTTTTACATACTTACATTTAATTTTGCAGTTAGAAAATTGACCGTGGCGTACCTATATCAATGTATGGGAGAATTTTTTTTTTCGACTACAATGTTAGGTTTGTTTTTGGGATTCATTCATCCCAACTACGGAAACCTTAATTGTGCGTAGTCTGACACGCACTTGGCCAGTTTTTTTTGCCATTTGCAGGTTAGTGACAGGTTGTATCTTGATCAAAATATTATGATTCACACCTATAACAGATATATATGTATGTATTTACGGAATTGTAATCATTAGACATTGTAATCATTTGACATTGCATTATTTGACATTTAACAATAATTTATTCCATCTAGTGGATATTAACAATTATGTTGGTAACAATTTGTATTTGACAAAAGATAGATATAATATTGATATGTACTATCTTTCTAACTATTATAAACGACAGATAGCTGTGTCGCTATCATATTTTTTTTCTATTTCAGTCAAAAATTTGGCTAAACAACTTGCTTCTTTTGAGCAATGCAATTACTTTTTAAATAATTCTGCCAATAATTTGGCAACGACGAATTACATTGATTATCATTTAAATTAGAAATTAGGACAACAGAGGAAACCTCTTGCTTAAAAAATGTTACACAAACTTCTTAATTATCACACCCATCAAATTGTAGTCATTTAAATAAATGTAATTATAATAATAATACTTTAAAAATTGTTCATCAAAATATACAGGGTGTGATAGGTAAGGAATTAGAACTGGAGCTGTTCATGAACTGTAGTTATATCGATATCTTATGTGTAACTGAACATTGGTTAAAAGTCCACCAGTTCATGTTCAGCTTTAACAAGCACCAGGTTGCCAGCTCATTCAGCAGAGTTAATATGATACGCGGTGGCTCTTTAATAATTGTTCGTAACAATATGAAATTTAAAGAACGTAAGGATATTGTGAGCCTCTCTGTTGAGCGAGTTATTTAAATAGCTTGCATTGAGCTTGAGCAGTTCATTGTAATGAGCATATACAGGCCCCCATGTGCTTCATATGATATTTTTGAGAAATATATGGAAGAAGTATTATTAAAGACTTGTAACAGTAATAAAACAGTTGTTGTCTGTGGAGATTTCAACATTAATATACTGGAAAAATCTGCTAAAGTAAATAAATTTATAACCTTATTAAAGTCATATAATTTGTACAATACATTCTTTGAGCCGACTAGAATAACTGCCACTAGCGCTACCTGTATTGACAATATTTTGACAAACTTAAGACCTTCTAGCCATTTAATTATAAACGAGTTGGACTCTGATCACTGTGGCCAGTTAGTAACTTTCCCTCGGAAAATAGTCAGAGCTCAAAGAAAACTAGTGAGTTATATTCCTGTAAACAAAAGTCGCTTAGAACAATTTAAAAATAATTTAATGGAAAAACTACCGGGTTTGCCTTATCACACCGACCCAGATCAAGCATATACTTTACTATTTAATCTCATTAATTGTGAATTTAGGAAGGTCACCTCAAAAACATTGCCTGTTTGTGACCACGTGATATTTAGTGATTGGGCAACACCAGGTATTTACAAAAGTAGGCAGAGGTTATATGAATTGTATGATGAAAAAACATATAACCATGATGAAACTTTTAAAGAATTTGTTAAAAAATATTCTAAAACTTTTAAAAGAACCTGTTCCTCGGCAAAAGCCATACACATTAAAAATAAAATAAAATCTTCTGGAAATAAAATTAAAACAACTTGGAATATTATTAATTCAGAAACGGGAAGAACGACAGTACGAAGTCGTGACTTCCATCTAAAAATCAATGATGTAGATATTAACACTAACACACACAATAACAGAATAAACGATTTTATTTTATTTCATTTCATTTCAGAATCATTAATACATCTCTCTCGCGCCGGCTCTCGCTGAGAACCAGCGCTGGGGCTCTGTCTCGCATAGGGTCGCAGCATAATGCTGAGCGATAGCCGTTTTGCGTGGATGTGACGCATGTATAGGAGCAGTGGTGGCCCAGTGGTATCGGCCCCAATTTACGAGTTGAAAGTCGTGGGTTCGAACCCAAACAGGCGCTTTACTTTGTGTAAATAATTTCATCAACACTGCTCTCAAAAACGGTGAAGGAAAACATTGTGAGGACACCGACATGTCCTAGAACTAAACATTCGAAGACATGTGACGTCTACCAACCCGCACTGGGCCCGCGTGGTAGGTTACGGCCCACTCCCTCTCGAAGAGAAGAGGCCTGTGTCCGAGCAGTGGGAACATTATAGGCTGATTAAGTAAGACGCACGCACGCTTCAGTTGAAGAGCGGCGTCTCCAAACACAGGCATATCTGCTTAAAAGGAGGCTTCAATCACTAGTTGGTAAGGTTTACTTGTAAAAAAAATAAACCATTTTTCATTTTTTCAGTTGTGGAAGTCTGAAAGTGGCACCTCTAAGTTGCGTTGAAGTCGATTGTCATTGTACGTCCACCCTTAACAAACGTCACGTAAGGCCGCAATATTGGTAAGTGTGTGACAGCAGTACATAAAAATATAAGCATGACAAGTTAAGGGAACCTACACAGACCTACAAGCCTAACAGTCCCTACGACCCTAAGCCCTATAAGCCCTACAGCCCTAACCTATCATATACCTAGTATGTGACAAAAAAATATATAAATAAGTTCAGGATGTCTGCACCATGCGACGAAGGTTACAGACGGATAGTAGACAGGATTTCCAGGTTTTGGGAAGCGTAAACTCACTGCCAGTCGCGCAGACTCACGAGACTGATCAGAGATGGCTAAAGGTGTCTTGGCCACAGTGAGGGGTAATGAGACAAGAATATATAATTCAAATCTGATTTATTTACAAAGTTATACAGCTTATATACTACTTTTTCTTCACACACATTATTACATAAAATCTTTGTGTCCTATGCGTGTGAGATGCAACCAAATCAATATTTTTAACTGGGCCGCGCGTCAGCCGGGCCGAGTGCTGAGTCAATGTCCAAAGGTAACGTTGAACAGTCATGGTATGGGCATGTGATGCGGAGGAATGAAGAAAATGTCGTGAGGAAAGTTTTATGTATGAATGTGGATGGCTATAAGAGTTGGGGAAGACCAAAGAAACGATGGATGGAGTGCGTAAAAGATGATATGGCAAGAAAGGGGGTGACTACCGAGATGACGACTGATAGAGAACTGTGGAAGAACAAGACAGTCATGCTGCACCGACCCCAAATCAATTGGGATCTGAGCAAGAGAAAAAAATGATTAATGGGTAGTAAGTACGTCTTTAGAGGTATGAGGAACAGGGTGTAAAGTTCACTGATTCTCTATAGAAAAGGGAGGATCCTCTGACCAGACGGGTGTTGTGTCTGGTGGGCAACTGCCCAACAATTGATGTCGGGATGTTGTATAGATGCTAGTCGCGTGGTAAACTCTGCTTGCGCGATGCAGGATTTTGCGTGACGTCAGTGTGACGCGTAGTTCGCATGTGGCGATGTTGATGCCGCTACACGTACAGTCAAACAAGCAATTTGGTATACAGGCAACTAACTTGTAACTACTTTTAAGCAATGCTGTGAGTTTGTTGAGTAATAATTTCTTTTACATTACTTTTTAGGTACCATCATCATTTCAGCCAAAAGAAGTCCATTGTTGGATATAGGCCTCCCCCAAAGGACCCCGGGTTGCCATAATCGCCACGCTTGGCAGGCGGGTTGGCGATCGCAGTAAGGTGTTAAAATTAATATAGAACGCTGCTGCCCATTCTCTAGTAAGTTCCTTAGTCGCCTTTTAGGACACCCACGGGAAGAAATAGGATGGTGCTATTCTTAACGTCCGGCACCACGCGGCACAACTTTTAGGTATGTCAAGCTTAAAAGCTATTGCGCACACAACAAAAATGAATATCTATTGACAGTGTAGTGGCAATATGAATTGTGTTTGCCTATATACCAGATAGTTGGTTCAACTGTACCTATATCTATAACAAATATCTACATTATTATAAAACAAAGCCCCCCCGCTCCGTCTGTCTGTATGTCTGAACGCGGTAACTCAAAAACTACCAAACGGATTTTCATACGTTGTTCACCAATGGACGGGGTAATTTATGGGGAAGGTTTACATTTATAATTCATAAAGGTTCTGTGTAAATTGGCTGAAATATGACGATGATTGTTGACGATGTCGGAAAAAACATGCCAACGGGAGCTTTACTGGCGTGCGCTGCGTAAACCAATAGAGTTATATGAAAACAATGTATTACGGAATTATTCCTTTTAAAAATAGTACATTTTGATACAAGTGGAGAATGTTTGTTATTGCATTTGAGGCGGAATTAACACCCGAGCCGTAGGCGAGGTTGTTTTAGAGCCGAAAACTGCAATATGAAATATCCACGTGTATCAAACGACGTTTTTCAATACACTTTTGAAGAAATAAAATAAAATAACAAAAAATATTTTTGTCATGAATTATTATGAAACTATGATTTAATTTCTTACTTTTTCGCGCTTTGCTTTCGCCAGGTTGAAGGAGAAGCAAAGATATGAAGCCGATAAACAGCCTAATATGAAAAATAGAAAATTCAAATATTTTTGAGTTTAGAACACCAATAAAATGTTAATTTATTCATAAACGTTTTTTTATAGTACTTAATAATTAAAATTAAAATTAATATGGTATTCTTATAAACATTATTTAAAAATTCCAAAAATATTAACGCCGTAAAGACGCATCTTTGCCGAGATTTAAAAAAAAATCACCTCCGAATAGAGAGGACTGTCTCTGGCGCGAGACGGTGTGAATGGAGGCATTGAACCAATTTGGACTAAGTATAGGAAGTATAAGTTATCTGTGACAATTTTTATTCCCGCACACGTGTTGGAAAATAAAAAATCGCACGCGTTTCAATGAAATACATTGCATTGTGAACCTAATCGTAGTGCGATATGAAACAGTTTTCAAGGAAGTTTATTGAAAAATCTATTAAACTGCAGCAACGGTTTAAGTGATTCAACATTTTTCATTTCTCTCTGGACCCAAATCTGAATTCGACGCAGACGAAGTCAGTGGCAGAAGCTAGTATTGTTTAAAATAAACCATGTGTCATTTAGCACGTGCAGCAGGTACGTATAATTCAAAATAATTACCAAAAAATACTTTACGACAAAACTCGGGGTTTTAAAACTTTGACAGTGCTTGATAAAAATTATGAATCTTGACATAATAATTATATTAAGTAAAATACTGAAATCGTGTGTTTATTAATGCGATAATTAATAGACAATACTTCATAGCAAAGTCCAGGAAAACGTTGAGATAAAGAAGGTTAATCATCAACTGTTTTTAGACTAGCACTCACCATGCTAGGCGGCTGGCGGGTTAGCAACCGGAGGGTCAGCCATTTCTGACCGATGACGCGCCCAAAATGTTTTATACTCCTTTCATCTCCAAGACATTGACACCCAGACACGTAGACATAATATTAATACAAGAAAACGTTACAAAAATAGATATCTTAATACAAAGAGAGTGCAGCACCATTCAGTAGGAACTAACCCGTTTCAAACCTTGAGTTTATTTATATACAGGAGACGTTTCTGAATCCGTCTGCATAAAGTAAAATACATCAAAACACAGACAGACAGAAATACAAAACATTACCAGACAGACGAACGGGTAGACTGTTTGTATTTATAGATACGATAGCTTTTACTTACGGGTTCACTTGCGAATACTGTTTTATGTTTTTTAGAAGGATTAGAAGGATTTGCGTTTCCCGTGTTCATCAGCAAAGAGCTAATCTCAACCCAGAATGTCTTTATGGTGACTTTGAGGGCAGGTTTTTTTTATAACTCGCCCAGAATTACCTACTTCTAAATAAAACAAATACTTGTCAATAAATCCACATTCAGTCCCTCCAAGATTAAAATAGAAGCAGGTACGGATAAGTGGAAGGGTGGGAGCCTTTCCCTGTAGTCAGACACAAACTTCTGATAATAATACATGAACCCTATGTAGACTTCTTAGCGTCCGTAGCCTGGCTGCGTTTTGTTGACCGCTTTGGGGAAGCCGAAGGTTTTGTCTGTGCAATTATGGACGAAGTTATCATGACGAACAATTACCGGAGATTTATAGTGAAGGACGGCACGGTTGACGTGTGTCAGGCATGCCACCGTACGGGAGAATCAATCTGACACATTATCTCCGTATGTTCGGGTCTAGCTAACGAAGAGTACTTTCATAGACACAACCTTGAGCCAGGATTATCTATCAGCAACTTGCTATGAAATACAGCCTTGTGGAATCAGAAGTGCCGTACTACAGGTATATGTCCGACCCAGGTCTCGAAAATGGAAATATCACATTGTACTGGGATCGATCCATCATCACTGACATGACTATTATTGCCAATACGCCTGATATAGTGGTCGTGGATTAAATAGAGCGGTGCGCAATTATTTTTGACATAACGGTCCGTCATGACGGGAACCTTGTGAAAGCCAAGAAAGATAAACAAATCAAGTATCTTGACTTGGCTCGCGAGGTTGTCGACATGTGGGATGTGGACGCAGCAATCATTGTGCCGATAGTTGTATCAGCCAATGGCTTAATTGCCAAGAGCCTCGACCAACACCTACGGAGGCTCTCGTTGGGCAGCTGGATTAAGGGCCTGATTCAGAGAGCGGTGCTTCTGGACATGGCTCGCATTTTTAGGACGTTCCTCTCTCTGGAGCCCAGACCACCGGTAGGTTGGACCCTGTTCCCGATACCGGTGGGCTACAATTTTTTATATTATGAAATGTTTTTATACATATTTTTATGTTCTATTATTTCAAAATATAATTGATATGTACTTTAATTAAATAAAAGAAATAATAATAATACCTCAACAACACCTCAGGAGGCTCTCATTCCCAGGCCGATTCCCGGCCACCGTAGGCGCGTGTTTGCTACCCTTGTTCCATTGCTCACCGTCCGCAAGACCGTGCCTGCGGTGGCCGGGAATCGACCTGCGATTCCCGACGCCCAGGGCGTTTCATGCGGCGACTAGGGGCGTGAGGGCGCGAATTTTGCCTCACAATGCTTGAAACATAATAAGTTATTGGAGACGCAAGAGTTAACCCAATTTTGATTCTGTAGTAATTCTGGACTAAGGAAAAGATTGTTCATAAATAAAAAAAAACAGTTTAACAAGGAACTTAAGAATGACGTAGAAATAATTAGAAAACTTGGCAGGGTTATAGGGCGATGATAGATTTACGGAGCAGGTCGAGTCGAAGACCGGTAGGCATGAGAATGAGGAAGCAATTAAGTTTCGCTTGTTAAATTGCTGGATAGAAAACTGGTCTTTTTTTAGTGACGACACAAATATTTTGTGTTTGTGAAAGTATTTTTAGTGACCGGACCAAAGGGCAGGACCCAATTTATTTGGGTGCGGTCCTGAACATTACCGTCCATAAATTAAAGATCTACAGTCAAAGCGGTTTCTGATTTTCAAAAATGCAATCCCTGTGACCTCTTTAGATGTTGAGCGTTTTGCCGTACAAAAAGTAGAATAACAAAACAAAGTCAAGTTAATTTTGTATCATGTCGCACCTACTAATGTTTTGTCCCTATATAGGGAGACTGATAAAAAATGCCTAAGGCATTAAGTGCGCCTTTGTACGGTTGCGTGGTAGACACAACTTTGAGAAACCCAACAGAAGGATCCAGTTGGGTTGGGCAGCGTTTGGAAAACTTCGTCAAGTCTTCTCGTCGCCTACCCTGCATCGCATACTCGCGTGTACTCGCATCTGCAGATGCAGCGAAGCAGCGAAGAAGGTCTTCAACCAGTGCGTCCTGCCCGTCATGATATATGGTGCTGAAACGTGGCTACGTTTGGCCGACTGACAGTCAGCGTGATCCACAAATTCAAGGTCACCCAGCGAGCTATAGAGCAGGCTAAATTCGGAGTCTCTTGGAGGAATAAAATCAGGAATAAAATTATCCGGAAAAGAACCGGAGTTACCGACTAACAGAATAAGCAAACTGAAGTGACAGTGGGCTGACCATGTTTGTCGAAGGACCGGTGGCCAATGGAATGGACGAGTCCTGGAGTAGTGAAGACCTCGTATCTGTAAGCGTAGTGTGGGACGCCCCTAGCTAGATGAACCAACGAACTTAAAAATGTGGCTTGGTCATATGGAAGGCGGAGGACAGGGTATTGTGGCGCAGCCTGGGAGAGGCCTATGTCCAGCAGTGGACTGTGACAGGCTGGGTTGATTGTACGGTTATTTATAGTTGTGCGTAAGGTTTGAATAAATACAAAAGAGTGTGTTTGCCTATGACCACACGAAATAAGTGAAAACGACGAAGACGACTGGGGCCGAGCATACGCGGTTTAGCGCCGAGTAAACGCGATTCTGCGTCACCAACCGATTGGAGCCGAGTATACCGATTCACCGTCACTGACCCGACCGTGATGGATCAGTTTCTTTCACTGTTCAGAAAGAGCGTAAAGTGGCCCTAAGAGGTTTTTATTTGAATAAGCTCTAAAGTGAAAGAAAAACAAAGTGAACAACCAAATATTTGAGTGAATATCTGTTTAACAGAGATAACACAATTAAAGTATTTATATTATTTATTTATTTCTAGATTGTTTTACAATTGTTTTACAAATTAAACCTAGGGTAGTTTTAAGTACAAATGAGTTAAGCATATGTTGCCGAACTAGGCAAACCCTGTATTTCGGCTACCAGCGCCAATCACCTCGAACAATTTTACATTTATCATAGCCATTAACATGAATTTTTACAAAAATTGATACACATTACATTTATAATTCGATGCAAATATCGTAATGAACATTCAAGTTCGAAATTCGCAAAGTACGTGTTCCAAATCATTGATCTTGTTCATACAAAAGGAACCATGTCCATACAAATATTAAAAACAAAAGGAAAAATATGTCGTACAGTCACAGAAGAGCTTTAAACATTTTAGTGAATAACTGTCTCCCAGAAGCACACAGCACTGACACGATTGAATTATACACATTGTTTTTGGGAGTGTCGTCTGTGATCGGTAACTGATTTATGTTTTCGAAACATGGCATTTTTCCTTTATTTTCGTTTGCAATGAAAATAAACGGTACTAAGTGCAAGCTGAATATGACGTGTTTGGATGAAAATAAGTGCTGTTTGAGTATGTGTTATGTCTATTAGAAGATTATTATTCATAAGGGCCACCCTTATGATGAATCTTCTACTCTAAATAAGCAAATTGTTTACTAAGTAGGTACGTAAAACAATAATGGATTCGCCGTGTTATAGCTATTGCATACAGCTGTTAAAGAATTACAGTAATTTGACTATATGGACAATTTAATACTTAATTTCCCTAAATTTACATAAAAAAGAAGTGTACTGAAGTCTTGCTGTTAAAATAATTTAGTGCCTTAAAAATCTCAGCAGTAATAGTCGAATTCAAATGGAAGTATTTAAACAAATTATGGATTCATGCAGCCTTAACACAGCATTGATTTCAAATCTTTAAAAAAATTGTTCTGTTTTAACAAGTTTATTGCTCCAATGTCTTTTCAGACGGAACCACCTTAAGTCGTCTAAGGTAGAACAAAAACTGTCATTTCCCTATTTTAAATCAACACTGTAGTTACAACGCGATCTAAGTTACCCGTTAAGGCACTTATAGCAGCCGACGAGGAAGCGACTATCAACGATTTGCTCGCTCAAGAACCGTCCAAAACATTGTAGGTCCGTGTAAGTAAAAGAGATACATACTCGTATATTAATAGTTGATCGCTAACTGTTTACACCGCTGCCGCCGCCAGCGAGTATTAGTTTGTCACAGCAACAAGAGCTATCAAAGAGAGCACTTGCTCAGTGACGCTCTCTTGGTGAGCAGAACACTCGCTGACAGACTCACACTTGGTTAATTACGCATACCAGCGAGTAATCCCTTTTTGCGCTATCGTTCTATATATAGTTCTTATCGCCGACTCGTTTTTAGTTCCTAAGTCTACTCGCTTCTCATTAACACCTTTGCTGGCGAGTACTCGTTTGTCGAAGCGACAAGAGCTATCAAAGAAATTACTCGCTCAGCAATGCTCTCTTGGCGGGCAGAACACTCGCTAAGAGACTCACGCTTGGTGCATACACATACCAGCGAGTAATCCCTTTTTGCGCTATCGTTGCTCGTTGCTCACCGACTAGTTTTTAATTTATAGCTCTACTCGATTCGCTTCTCGTTAAGACGCAGATATATGCCAGTGACCTTAAGTGGTTAGCTTGCATGTTCTGTACTGAGCTCACGCAATGCGTCGTACGTTCAGCCAGTAATAGGACTCGCCCATCAAGGAGCGCTGTCCCCAATTTGACGCATTATTAATTTATTATACACATAAAAAAAGATATTTTAATAAAACGCGTATACTAAAAGATCAATAATTAAATTATCTTTAAATTAGTCAAGGTTTCAGAAAAATACGCTTGGTACATTTTGCGCCATTTTTTTATCCGCGTTAGATATAACTTTACAAATTAATTTCACTATGTAATATAAACATAATCTAAAATATTCACATATTATGTTATTGAAAAAATGCTCTTATTTAACATATATTTTTTTCAAATCATTAACACTACCTACTAAACGAGTAGGTATAAACGTTTAATAATTTTATACTGAAGATCACGTCTAAACAGACGTGATCTTCAGTATAAAATTATTAAACGTCGGTTATCGTCGCCTTAATAGCCGGCGGTAGGACTGATGCCTAAAGGATATAACTATCACCCTCTTGTAACTGAGAAGAGTATTGACAGTTACACGGTGTAAATATGACAGGACAAATTGGCTACCTTTGGGGCTTCCCGATATCAGGTTACAGAGGGACATTAATTAATATTGATTGGATATTCGTGTAGTGTTGATTGATAAGATCTTTGAAATTAGAAAAAGGTAAATTCGTAGGTAGAGAACTAATGTTATTGATGTAGGAAGTAATCGGGCATTTTAAGACTATGAAAAAAAAAGTAATTTGAAGGTTAGGCGGCTTTTACGTGATTTAAAATCCGTATTGAGGAGGCTCGCGTAATTCAATGAACTAGTGCGTGAAAAATTAATATTTCATTTATATTTATTTGTATTTAATTTTTTTATAATTAGTGATTAGTATAGTAATAATATTAGTAAGTTTTTATTTTATTTATGTAAGTATTTTATTTTGTCTGCTACTCTTACACACGTTGTCTACATCTCTTTGTCTACTTTCCTATCGCAGGTATGCTGGAAGAGATTTCTTTAGAAATAAGCATCACCTTTGTACGGATATTTCTGGTTTATTCCAAAAATCCCCACCCACAAATCCCCACTGGTGGGGATTGTTACTTTTTTTTCCAAAAATCCCCACTGGTTAAATAAACTCAGCCTAGTGGGGATTTTTGGAAAAATAAGTAACTATCCCCACCAGGTGTTGTTGTTTCTAAATAATTAAAACAAAAAATGCGTTAATCAATACCTACGATAAGTAACTAATTATGTCAATATTATAATAACCAACTTCCATTATAAATTGTTTGCATTGAAACGAAACTCAATTGACTAGATTCAAACAAAAATTATTTAAACATTATAGGATCACGTAAATCGTGGTTGAGAATTTATCTCATTCTTTCTAAAAAAAATGGCACTGTAATGCTGCCACGCATTAACTCTAGTTGAGCATCTAAGATGAACTGGTCTTTTTCTTTGCTTCTTTGTGATCGCGGTTTCCGACGGTGACTTTCGTTAGCACTTCTTTCATAAAACAAAGCGTCTTCATGCAAAAAATGTAGGAGTTTCACTAAACTTGGTTTTTTTTTCGATATAGCTGCATTACGTTTATTATGCCACCCTTCCAAAACGTTTTTCGTTCTGTGCCTCTCTCCGTAAACACATAATACTTTTATGAAATCTTCTTTTATCCATTGGCTTAACATATACTGGCGAAAACTGTCACTGTTTTGATTGTCTGGGCTTTGGCTGGCAACATAGAACCAGCCTTCAATTCGACAGCATATAATTCGGCAGCAGCATCGTACAATGATTCAGGTTTTCAGTTGAGTGAGTCACAATTTCCTCTTTTTTTGTTTATCCACCGAAATAAAACGGCACCAGTTAAAAAAAATTGAAGTCAGGAACCTCGCAGAAGTTACAGTTCCTCTAAAATTTAAATCATTGCTCATAGCAGATTTTAATGATTATAAAACTCGCATATTATTATTAGCTACCAAAAACGCTCGTAGTCGCATGAAAACGATAAACGTTTTTTTTGGAAATAGGACATTCAAAAGGAATTGAATTAAAATCGACATTCAAATCCATTTTATCAACTTTATACAGTACATGGTAATCTCGGTAGCAGTTTACTGAAACTCCTACATTTTTTGCATGAAGACGCTTTGTTTTATGAAAGAAGTGCTAACGAAAGTCACCGTCGGAACCCGCGATCACAAAGAAGCAAAGAAAAAGATCAGTTCATCTTAGATGCTCAACTAGAGTTAATGCGTGGCAGCATTACAGTGCCATTTTTTTTGGAAAGAATGAGATAAATTCTCAACCACGATTTACGTGATCCTATAATGTTTAAATATTTTTTGTTTGAATCTAGTCAATTGAGTTTCGTTTCAATGCAAACAATTTATAATGGAAGTTGGTTATTATAATATTGACATAATTAGTTACTTATCGTAGGTATTGATTAACGCATTTTTTGTTTTAATTATTTACAAACAACAACACCTGGTGGGGATAGTTACTCATTTTTCCAAAAATCCCCACTAGGCTGAGTTTATTTAACCAGTGGGGATTTTTGGAAAAAAAAGTAACAATCCCCACCAGTGGGGATTTGTAGGTGGGGATTTCTGGAATAAATCATATTTCTGTTCCTTTCTTCTTGTCTGTTTATATGTGTGTACATAAACAGTTAAATAGGTAAATAAATATTTTGGAGTTCCTTCAAAACGATTTAGGTAATTAACACAAATGGGTCTGCGAATATGTAAATGTGAAGAAAAATGTATCTAAAAAGCCATGCAAATGTAGAAAAAATATTGGGCTCATGTTTCAGTTACAAAGTATAGAAGAGCTCGTGGCTAAATAATAAAAGCCACACGGGTCGATCCATAAGGTTAAGCTACGCTTGCCGGGGTTGGTCCGTGGATGGGTGACCATCTTTACATACCGAGACTCCTCCGTGCCTCGGAAAGCACGTTAAGCCGTTGGTCCCGGCAGTCATTCGTGGATCTTGGACAGTAGTCGTTACGGGTCGTCAGAAGCCCGAAAGTCTGACAACCAGTCTTAGGGTATCGTATTACCCAGTCACTGGGTTGTGGAGGTCAGATAGATTAACTACCTAAATAATATAATGCTATCTAAACTTATTATTATTAAGGCAATAGCTACCGTTTTCCAATATTAGACTAATTTTAGTATGTGAATGTAAATGTTGTTTTCATGTATAGTTTTATGTATAATTTAATTTTGATTTTAAATTTTGTTTTCATTTTTTTAAATTTATTTTATTTTTGTTTTGATTTTATACTTTTTTTATTTTGATAGAATAGAATAGGTCTTTATTTGCTTAGAATGTAGGTACATAAAAATAAGTCATTAAATTTAGTTTTTTTTTAGTTTTGTTTTTTTAATTTTATGTTGATTTCCTTATTTTATTTTGATTTTTTAATTTTATTTTGATTTTAGCTATATAATGTTTGCTGTGCCCTGACAGGGTCTACAACGGATCTTAGCTGCAAGCCTTTTGTTAACATCTTTTTTACCTTGTGGGACGCAAATAAATGAATATGAATATAGGCAGTGACTCCATGTAAAATACTGGTATTAAGCGGCATCTGGTGAGACTGGAATCTGACCCCAAGATAGTTGGGAAAAGGCTAGGCAGATTGATTGATTTCAGTTACAAGGTAAATAAAATCCCGGTGAAATATTGAACCCAACATCACAATTCGTAATACAGTCGTGAATCCGTTTCAGTACTAATAAATTGAACAAAATATCAACACTCGGGAACTACAATGCCAACATTATTACGAACCGAGTGGAACAATATGAAATGTTATTTATTTGCGGAGTATTCCAACTTGTAGCACGTTCGAGCCCCGTTTAGCTCAAATAACATGAGAATGAACTCAAAACAATGGCTATTATATTTGTAAAGCGGTTCAACTAAAATCTATTTTATATTTTCGATTTGAAATATCAATCTCATTTATATTGAGAACGTATTATATTTGTATTGATTCAGGAGTCAATTGCATATTGTTGAATCAAGTTATTTATAATTTTTTTTTAGAATCCGCCTTATTACAAAACAAGATTTATATTTTGACATAGCTTAAACCATGGGGCCAGTTTTTGTAATAAGAACGTCACAGTGATTGAAATACCGTTCTTTATACAAAACTGAAAACTTAGTTCGGTACTAAGTTGTCAGTTTTGTGTTTAGGAACTTTACCATAGTCGGAATAAAGTTCAAAATTCAATAATGGCTCCATGTTTTAAACCTGGGTCTGAAGATAAACCTTGTTTTGGAATAAGGGGGTCTGAGTTTAAAAATGTTGGTTATGAAGACAAAAAACACATGAGATTTCAATTTTTGATTTACTGTCGATTCTGCATGAGATAGAGGTGCATGCTCAGAGGATTAAGATAAATATTTTAATGTCTTTAGGTGTATGGTATAAGGTCCATATTTCAGTAGTTTTTTCGTAATTCAATCAACTAGGCCTATCGCAGTCCACTGCTGGACATAGGTCACTCCCAGGCTGCGCCACAACACTTTCTCCAGTCTGTCCCAGCCACAATTTTAATGTCATCGGTCCATCTAGCTAGGGAGCGTCGAACACTACGCTTGCCGATACGCGGTCGCCCCTTCAGGACTCATTTGCTCCACCAGCCTTCGGTCTTTCGACAAACAAGACCAGTCCACTGCCACTTCAGCTTGCTTACTCTGAAAACTATGTCTGTAACTCGCGTGTAAGCGGCCCAATTTCATAGTACTGACACTCTTGAAGTGTTCTCCAGCGTCTCTTTAGTGACATCGGGGACATATTCCAAATTGGGCACCCGCTTAAATGGCACCTGAGCAAATGGCACCTGAGGTATTCCACATACGGCACCTATTGATATTTTTCGCAGGTGTCTATCTAATATATAAGAAAAGAAGTATTTTCTGTATATTTTTTGAATTTTTAGGCTCAGTAGTTTCGGTGATATGGGGCGGAATGGTCAGTTTTCATCAATTTTCTCAAATAACTTTAAAAATATTTATTTAAAAAATATTAAAAAATATATCTGAAATCCGTACAATAAGCCCTTTCATTTGATATGACACACGGTACCGTTTGCAGAACGTTTTTTTAAAAATTTCTAATTTGCCCCCCAAAAGTGACCACCATAGACAAAATTAATTTATTTACGTTACACATCCATGTTTGGGTTACACAGAAATTCATACATGGAACAAAGTTTTAACTTAATCGGTCCAGTATATAGGTTCGGGCACATTGGCTGTAATAGACCGACAGACATGATCCTATTAGTTTTTCGTTTTTTATTTTTGAGATACGGAACCCTAAAAAACTTCAAAATTATCAGATTGCAGAGAAGGGTTAGGCAGAGGCGTACTTACCTGGTAGTACACCCACATTTCGCTAGTTATATTTAAGTCCCATGTAAATGGGGACGAGCCTATGGCCATCGACCGGGCACGAATCCAAAAGCCAAAAAAGAAATTATCATACGATAATATCTTTCTCCCCCCATACCCCTTATATTTTTCCCATTAATAATAATGGGAAAAGCCTAAGGGGGATTTCTCCCATGGACTTTAAAAACCTGGGTAGATGGATCAGAGATCAACGTGGGTGATCTCAGGACAAAGATACAAACAGACTTCATTCACCCTTCTAAAGTCTTAGCAACATTTTCCAAGTATTGCAGGATTAAAACGAACGTGATTATAGGATTTTAGGTCCTGGTGTGTATGTATGTGCGTCCTGTTTGTGTAGTATTGTTGATTCAACACTAATGATCAAGGGATTTTGGTTGTGATTGGTCTTTCTTTAAGTTGACCGGCAATTCTTTTCGTTTTTTGAAAAAATGATTTTCTTGATGCCTGGCTTGTCTATGGATAACTAGAAGGATAGACTTCAAATGCATAAGGTTAGTGTAATTTTAATTAAGCTACTCAACTCCATCTAGCTTTTTTTTTATTATGACGTGTAAAAGTGATCATGTTATTTTGTTAGTTTTAAATGCTCTTTTTTACGATCCGAAGGGTGCCAAAAAGCTTCCTCTGTCCGCCCGCGTCCGTCCGTGTGTCTGCGGACTGTATCTCATGAACACAGAGGACACATAGGTAGACAGTTGAATTGTTCACAGATTGTGTTTTTCTATTGCCGCTATAACAACAAATAATAAAAAAAATAAAGTTAATAATTAAAGGGGCTCCCGATAAAAGCGTTTTCTCCTCGATCTTAATACGGTATGGAACTCTCCGTGTGCGGGCCCAACTCGCACTTGGCCGGATTTTTAATTTTTGTATCCGTGTGTGTCCTACCGTGTCCTACCGTGTGGAGCCGGACGTAATGAATAGCACCATCGTATTTCTTCCCGTGGGTGTCGTAAAAACGACTAAGGGACTTACTAGAGAATACGCAGCAGCGTTCTCTATGCATTTTAACACCACACTGCGGTCGCCAACCCGCCTGCCAAACGTGGTGATTATGGCAAACCGCCCTTTGGGGGAGGCCTATGTCCAGTAGTGGACGTCATTCGGCTGAAATGATGATAATGATGTGTGCGTGTCCCAAAAAAAAAACTTAACTTCGAAATCCTATTTACAAAATAAACAATTTCATTTAATTTCATGTCTTTTTGGATGATTTATAATAACCCGTAACCTAAAACTAGTTCTTATTGGTGTTTTTGCGGTTGAATAGAATAGAATAAAATAGAATAGAATAGAAATGTGGTTTGCCATGGAAAAAAGCTTGTGAATCTTAAATAAAAATTAAGACCTAGAAATTATACCTACATTAACCATTCCCACATACCGCAGTGTCTCAAGACGAAAGTCTTTGACCAGTGCGTGTTGCCAGTGATGACCTATGGCACTGAAACGTGGTCGCTCACAATGGGCCTTATCAGAAGGCTAAAAGTCACCCAAAGGGCAATGGAGAGGGCTATGCTTGGAGTGTCCCTACGTAATTGAATCAGAAATGAAGAGATCCGCAGGCGAATCAAGGTAACCGACATAGCCCGAAGAATTGCCAAGCTTAAGTGGCAGTGGGCAGGCACATTGATCGCAGAACTGATGGCCGACGGGGCCGAAAGGTTCTGGAGTGGCGATCGCGTACTGGAAGACGTAGTGTTGGAAGGCCTCCTAAAAAGTGGACCGATGACCTTGTGAAGGCTGCATATATCCGCTGGATGCGGGAAGCACAGAACCGGACGAAGTGGTGGTGTTTGGGGGAGGCCTATGTCCAGCAGTGGACGTCTTGCGGCTGAATTGATTAACCATTCCATTAAGCTTTGAGGTTTTTTTAATCTTCTGTATTTAAAGAAAATTTTAGTTTGTAGAGATACTTTAAGCTTAGTATTTTTTTTTACAATGAAATGAGAAACGAAAAGCCGTATTATAGTCCGATTCACGATTTGACGAAATTCAGTGGGTACTGGAGGTATAAACAGGACATTACACAGACTTGGAATATAATATTTTACCACTAATTTGACGTTTGTATACATTCTTGGAATTTATGATTATGTTCGATCTTACCGATTATCGTTACATTATTCCCGTGTAACTGAGACACAATTGGTTACATAATCTTGGCGATGTCCTAACTGGCAACCAGCTGTCAATACGTTGCCTCTTATTCCATCTTTGAGAAACATACATACTGCTACAAAGTTATTTTTGCGCTCGGATGACGGTGACAGAGGGTGCTATAGGAACTTAAACTTTTGTGCAAGCGTTTTGTGAAATGTATTAAAAAAAACCGGCCAAGTACGTGTCGGACCACGCACAACGATGGGTTCCGTAGTTGGGATGAATTTATCCTAAGAACAAACTTAACTTTGTAGTTGAAAAACATGTTCCCTCATACATTCCAACTGCAAATAGTTTAAGTTTATTTATTAGGAACAATTTAGGTATTACGTCGCGATTGACCATTTTTTAACCGACTTCAAATAGGAGGAGGTTCTGAGTTCATTTTTTTTTTGTAGATTTGTTACGCGATTATTCCGCCAATTATGAATAATAATTGATTTGGATCATTCTTTTTTGTTTGAATGGGTGGTTTGATGCTCCCGAGGTAGTTGCATTGTCACCAAGTCAGAATCTGATGACAGGATCCCATTGAAATCGAGGGCAATCCTCAAATTTTATATGCACACCTATATCGATTTCAGTATTTTTTATAGTAACTCATGCATTTGCACTCGGAAAGCACCATTTGGTGGAGTGGAACTGATGATGAAGACCACAGATGGCCACCGGAACTACTTAATAATAATTATTTCACAGTTGCGATTCGATTACACTTCAGTATGGTTGCTAAGTAATTTATGCTCGTAACAATAGAAGCATAATGGTGAAGTCACCATCAGTTCCAGTTCCAACTCCTCAATTAATAGCGCCCCTGCATCGGGAAAAGCAATATTTTGTAAAAGGTGATGAGCAGTTAACATTATGCCATTGTAATTTAGATAAATTGCAAACTAACCCACTAAAAAGCAAAAAATAAAAAAAAACTTTTTACAAAAAAAAAACAACCGACTTTCAAAAAAAACCACTTCAAAGTGAAAAATAACCTTAATTTCGGAAGTCGGTGGCAAAAAACTAAAATAGATCCAAAGACACCGACTTCAGAAATTAAGGTTAATTTTCACTTTGTAGTGTTTTTTTTTCTGGAAGTCAGTTGTTTTTTTTTTGTAAAAAGTTTTTTTGACATCTTTAGTGGGTATATCGAACAAGTATAATGGTACCCTGCAGTACATCTGGTAGTCCGTTAGTGAAAGGGAGAGGGTTCTACCAACCTTACATAATATACATAATCAGCCTATAATGTTCCCACTGCTGGGACACTGGTCTTTTCTCTGTGAGATGGAGTGGGCCGTAATACACCACGCGGCCCAGTGCGATTGACCATCGCGACGTAACTAGTGAAGTAACTATACGACTGGATACTCACAATAAATCGATTCAAGTTAAATGTCAAAACGGACCTATTATTTTTTGACAAGTATAGTCGTACCTACTCAGTGCTTCTCTTCCACATTTATTATGCGCACGGGCAAAGTGTGGAACTCTCTGCCAGCATCTGTGTTCCCTTCTACGTATTACCCGTCAGCCTTCAAAGCAAGAGTGAACAACATCTTCTGGGCTTGCTTGTTCCATCATAGATAAAAACTTGAGAATAGAGATGCCGATGCATTCCACTAGCTTTTATGACAAGTCTTTTACAGTTCAAGCTGTGCGGTTATGGAATGCTTTGCCCGTGTCGGTAAGGCGTGCTCAATCTTTGTCCAATTTTAAGATTCAGGTAAAAAAACCCTTCCTCTCTCCTTTAACATCATCATTACATAATACAGTTCCCTGCTCTTGTTTCATGTGTATATATATATATATTTATTAGATAAGTGTATGCCTTGTGTATGTATGTATTATAATATATAAATGTTAATGGTTCACCACTGACTAACTGCAGTATTGTCTCTCCTGCTCCCTTTAATCCATCCAAAGGTTGTCTGTAAAAGATCGCTTTTAGCGATAAGACCGCCCATTGTGTCACCATAGGTAAAATTTAAACATTTATATCTGTAACTTATAAGGTGTACATAATAAAGAGTATTCTATTCTATTCTATTCTATAGATGTCATCCATCGTTTTCCACCAGGCCAGATCGAGATCAAGAGTTGGCCCATAAAGCAATTTTTTTTTGTACCTCATAATGAATAAAACGGAACCCTTATAAGATCACTAGTGTGTCTGGCTGTTTGTCTACCTGTATGTCTGTCTGTCTGTCCGTCTGTCACAGCCGATTTATTCCTAATGTGAATTTGATGCGATTTATTCCTAATGAACTAGATCGATTAAGTTGAAATGTGGTACACATATTATGAACTTCTGTGACCCAAACACGGCTGTGAAACGTAACTATTATAAGTGAATTTTCAATATGTGAGTCACTTTTAGGGGGCAAATTCGAAAATTAAAATAATTTTTTTTGCAAACTATACCGTGTGACATATCAAGTGAAAGGACAAGGATTTCAGATATATTTTTTATAATTTTAAAATAAATACTTTCAAAATTATTTTTGAAAACAGATGAAAATTTACCATTTCCACCCGCTCTCCGAAACTACCTGGCTCTCTATATTGTGCGTACAAACTTGCATTTGCAGTTGTAATGTTTTTTTTAATGGGGACGTACTCTCAGAGAGTTCTTAGTCAACATCACGTTTTTGGTTATGATTTGGCCATTGACACAGTCTTTTTTTCATAAGCAGAATTTTTAGTCTGATGTGCACTTATTTACACTGCCCTCATTTGCAAATTCCTCTATCGCACTGAAGTTTGTTGATAGAGAACCGAATTCTGGGTTAAGCTCAACGACGTATGCAATTTATTTGTAATTTGTCTGTAATCTATTTGAATTTTATTTTGCCTTGTAATACTATCTTATCCAACATGGGTATGGGTGGACTGTAGAGCCTATAATTTACACAGTTAAGCAATAAATATATATCTTTATCAACTTAATAAATGCTTTTCTCGTTAGAGATATTATTGTAACAATATCTTTGAAATTATTATGTGTATAATAAAGAATAAGGACGATTTACCTAATTCAAGAGTAACTAATTACTACTACTTATTTCTCACTCCTGAGAGTTCATTAATTTGTTACTTAAATTAAATAAATATAGGTATATCAAGGAATGACAGGCAAATATTAAAGTACACAATATGGTACTGTAGGGACCTCGTCATGTTTAGAGGAACCAAGGACCGGTGCCAGTAAGCAAAGCCCTACAGGTACTAACTTGTCACTACTTGAAACATTCTGTGGCCTTTATAATGTAGACACAAGACCCTAGTTATCAAGTGTCAGTACAACGAGTTGAAGTCACCTCTTTGTACTTTATGTGACCCTGGTAGTTTCGGATGGGCACATCTTTTCCTTTCGATCTTTTTTTTGGGGAGGCCTATGTCCAGCAGTAGACGTCTTACGGCTGAAATGATGATGCTGATGAAATCTTTTTAGCCATTTTCCTCAAAAGAGAGGTAATGTTTATTTTTATAAGTAGCTTTGTTCAGTTTCACATTTGTCTACCTAAGTACCTATCTACTTTTATAAGGAATTTTTCGACGCCATTTAGTTTTTTGTTAGGTCTAGTGTTAGGATATTTTGATTGTTTTTTTATTTATTTAATGTGTATATTTTTTTATTCCTAGTTAATTATGTTTCGACTAGGTTTTGCGCGCGATTTTGCCAGCGTGGAGGTCGGAAGTCATCCCACGGAAACGTGCTACTACCGCGATGAAAAGTGGTCTATGTGCTAATCCAAGTTATAAACTATCTGTGTGCCAAATTTCACCCAAATCCGTTCAGCCGTTTTTGCGTGATTGAGTAACAAACATAAAAAATCTTTGACTTTTAAAATATTAGTAGGAATTAGAAGGATGTAGGAACGGTTTACTTACCTATTAATGATCGTTAAAAAAAACTATCAATTGAACAAAAATCGACAACTGTTGTTTGTGACGTCATCAACAAATATTTGTTGATGACGTCACGGTGTTAGATTTGACCGGTATTCGACCCAGTGATCTTATTGGCTTGAATATTATGTAGTTTTTTACCCCATTATCTGATTGAGAATAGAATAGAATTGAGTGAGTGTTTCAGTTGGATTTTTGGTGCATTTAGAGCACAAATAACCTATGTATTTGTTAAATCGAGGTCGCAATATAGGTCTGTTGTCTATATTAATTTATAAATAAACCAGCGACCCGCGCCCTTGCTCCGCACGGTTTTATTTTACGACTTTCATGAATTCTATATATATATATTTGTAAGTTTAATATTGATGTTTTATACTCATAGACCTTACGGGATAAATTCTCTAAATAATAGTGAAAACCGCATCTAAATATGTTGTCTAGTTTAGAAGAACAACCTAGTCACACAGACATACACAAAAAGCGACTTTAATGTAATAATACTAATTAATGAGCTTAATGAAGCTACTGATAATCCTACTCGTAAGCTAAGTTCAGGGAAGACCCTGTATTATTAAAAGAAGAATTCATAGGATGCACCTTTTGAACTCTTCCTAATTAATGATGGTGCACTTATTTAATTAATTAACAATAATAAAAAATAAAATATAATACGAGTACACAAAGGGCTTTAAAGAGTAACAAAATTAAAAGTTATATACTATTAGACATTTCCTTATAAGGGATGTGCTACGTGACAATAAAGCTATAACGTTGGAATATTTGTCGACTGATAAGATGTTGGCAGATGTCCTCCCCATAACCTTTGTTGGGGAGGTTTGCAGAGCGAAAACACAGGAAATACTGTAAAGCTTTAATAGGTGTAAAGGTATCTCTCAACAATTGTAACATGGAATCTCGTACAAAACCATATGTCAACTTTTAGCTAGATAGTTTTCATGAAGGTGATATATCTTCAACATATACTCGTACGTAGGTATATAACTTTTAATTCATATAAAACTTTTAATTTTGTATAATACTAGTTCAACAAAATATTTTTGTTTTCAGATATTTTTGTCCAGTTTTGGTCAGTGGGTCGTCTTAGGGGCGGAGTATAGACTAAAAACTAGACTAAGTCTAAGACTAGAAACTGTAAATATTTTAAAACAATTATTTACAGACACATTTGTAATTAAAAACACAAATTAATAATAAACTTTCTGAAAATGAATGAAGATGGGAGAAACAATTAATTAAGTTGTTACTGTTATATTTAACACCAATAGATTTTGATTTATGTTTATCATAGTTTTAATATCTCGAAGTTATAACGTGAAACAATGCTGTGTTTAATTATAAGTAAAACAAAATAAAAAAGTTTTTTTTTGTACATTTTTTTTAGTAAATATTCACTTACCCCATTTCCGGGTTTCTCACAATGCAGCTCAAAGACAGGACTGTACCAAACACAACACCCTCCCGAGACACACAACGAGAAATAGTCCAGAAAAATAAAAACATTCACCGTTTATAAAGACATATTTGAAATTCAATGCGATGGTGAAAAATAGGATTGAATATAAAACCAAAATCACAAAAACATGAATTATGCACTTCGCCTAGCAAGTGGAAGGTTGCATTTTTATTACGTAAAAAAACGATGAATTTTATTTCACAATATCCTGTTCTAGGCTTTACTTCGATCGAAATTTCATTTCCGTATACTTCCAACTTTATTTTTATGGTTCTATTCTTCACTTAAAGTTTTTAAATAATCTATACTTTATACTTTTTTAATTAACCATCAATCACACAAAACTTTATTATTTACAAAAAAAGCACACACTGCACATTCTAGAACGTACATAAAAACAAAAATATCAGCGACATTTAATTTAGTTCGTTAAGGCGAGGTCACACTATAATCGATACCGATTCCGATTCCGATTGTTATCTAGTGAGCTTTCGGTGCTCATGTCGTACGCGCTGCAAGGCGACTGCAACGAGCATGCGTGTGCAGCGCAAAGCTAGCGATGCATCGCTATCAAATAAACAAAAACTGCAAACGCAAGCTCGGCGCGAGCTTTGAACGAAATATAAATTTTATTAGCAAGCAATAATTATGTGGTTTTGGTATCGATTCGGGTGCGGATGTGTTTATTAATTTAATAGCTGTTATGTGTTTATGATGTTGTTATTTTTAGTGTTTCTTTTGTTGAATTATGTTTGGTTGAATTAATTTTTGATTTTCATTCAGTTTATTGTGATTTTACAACTCCGTTAAGAAAGAGTTTACAATGATAAATTGTTCTGAATGCGATAATAATCAGTTTTATTTTTTTTTATTTTACGGAATATCTGATATTAATATAATAATTGGTATTTAGCAAAGGGGCAATGTTAATGGGTAAAACGGGAATGTCAAATGAAACTACATCCTAAGTTCCCAAACAACGCTTTACTTACGATCTTCTCTCGCCCAATAAATAGACAAAATCGACACCTATACTTACAAAAAACATCTCAACTACTCTTAATTACACATAAATAACATTTGAGCAGCTACAGCCCTAACTACTTAGCGTTATCAGTTTTCCAATCGTCCTCTTTATGTGCCATTTAATTAATCGAACTCTAGAAGAAAAAAAAATTTGGAGCGCGCGCGCAGTATGCACGGAGCGCGTTCAGTTTTAAATATAAACCGTCCGGTGACAATGGACAGTCCGTCACTCGATCTAAATCAAGGATACTGAACGCACGTGTCTGTATCGCGCTAATCGTTTATACAAATTGGCGTTTGAAAGCTCGTGTGTGTCTGTCCGAGAATTTATTATGATTCACATTTTGATGTGAACAGCTTTCAGGTTGAGGTTTGGAGACAAGTTTTAGGCAGAGAGTGTAGCGTTTGATTTATTTATTGCGACTTACGAAGTTAGGTAAAAAGCATTTTCTTTTGTCAATATATAAGAAAGACAAAAAACGATTTAAACACAACATGACTGGATTATGTTTGAAAAAGTACTCACCATGTTCTTCTTACAACTTTTGAGCTTTTGACTGCAGCTACTAAAAATTTACAGAACTAAAAAATAACATTCAAAACCAAATCAATACCGCAACATACAGCGTTTTCAAATTCCGGGTAAACATTATATGTTAAACTATAAGATTCAAGGAAAAATAACATAAATTTGTTCATAACGTCTAATGCAATCCCAATTCAATAATTTCTCGAAATTTCTTTGATCTAACACATTCAATTGTCAATATTAAGTCCATTAGAACCAATAAATAGTGGTGTACATGTTATCCGTAAGACTAAACTAACGAATACACTATATTCATAAAATATATGCACACAGGACATTAATAGACCAACACTTGGATATAAATGGTTCAGGAATTTCAGAGCATCGACATTCAGATATGAGAAAAAGATTAATTTGATGTATGTTGATTTAACACGCAACATCTAACTGGGGTTTAAACGAAATGATTCGGATTGCGGGAATGCTTGAGTTTCTTATATATATTATGTACTAGCTTCTGCCCGCGACTTCATTTGTGTGAAATTTTGGCCCACAACCCATCGCGTCGCATCGCATCGTCCGCCTGCGCTATTATTTCGTTTTCTCTTAGCGGTCTTTCTGACTCTTTGTTGTTTTGCTGGGCTCCTAAGGGTTTTAGCGTGATGTTAAGTAGTCTATAATCTTGCTCAAGAATGGGGCTATCAAAGCCACAAATATTTTTTATAATCTGAATGGTAGTTCCTGAGAATAGCGCGTTCACACAAAATAAAAAATAACTTTCTGCAGCTCTTTGTTGTCTCTTCAGCTTTATTATTCAAGTATCTTCTTCATCTTCGTAGCACTCTTGTCAGAGCGGTCGTAATCTTCATGTAGTTCGGCTTGTCGAGGGGCTGATGAATAATATTTCGATTATGTGTATAGATACCTACTATGGTAATTATTCATCATCATCATCATGCAGCCGAAAGATGTCCACTGCTGGACACAGGCGTCCCCCAATATTTTGGGGTTGGGGGGGGGTTGGATTTTGGCAACCCCCCCTCTGGGTTGCCATAATCGCCACGCTTGGCAGGCGGGTTGGCGATCGCAGTATGGTGTTAAATACTTAGAAAACGCTACTGCCCATTCTCTAGTAGTCCCTTAGTCGCCTTTTACGATACCCACGGGAAGAAATAGGGTGGTGCTATTCTTTACGTCCGGCACCACACGAAACTCATTGGATATATCTTATGTTAAAACAACCACGCGGACGAAGTCGCGGGCAGAAGTTAGTTATTGATATTGGAGACAAACTTTTGAAATCAGAAAATTTTGTTATCTATATACATACTTTGATAAAAATTAAATGCTGTGCGTTAGTAAGCACGTCACTTCAGAACGGACGAACCGAATTGGCGATTTGGTGTTCTAAAATAATTGTAATAGTCCCAATTAGGTATTTAAGGAAAGAAAAACAGGCCCAGTGCGTCTCGGCCCACGCTCAGTGAAGGGTTCCGTAGTTGGGATGACTTTATCCCATGAACAAACTTAACATTGTAGTTGTAAAATCTGTTCACCCACACATTCCAATTGCGAATATAAGTTTGTACGCACAATATTGAATAATTTAGAAAAATTATCATGTTATTTTAAGACTATAGACTTCGTATAGGTTTTCCTGTAATAAATAAGAATATAACTATTCACTGTATTTTTTATTTTAGGCTTAGCAGTTTCGGAGCTATGTGGGAGGGAATGGTCAATTTTCATCTATTTTCTTTAATAACTTTAAAACGGAATATTTTAAAAGTATAAAAAAAAAATTTAAATTCTCATAGCAAGCCTTTTATTTTTTATTTGATAATGTCACACGGTACAGATGCTTATAAAATATGCTAATGTTAGTCGGGTCAGCTAGTAATTTAATAAAAAAACCTTAGCGTGCCTTTGCTTTACGTAATTTCTGCGAATGTTTATAAATAGTTGTACCTAAATATAATTATGTACCTACATAATGTGACATTTAATATTCTAATCGTTTGTACGCAAAACACGTTTAATTTATCGTAGTTATTTAAGTAAAATTAATATTAACTCACAACTTTTCCAAGCATAGAATTTAAAATTTATAATTAAAAACAACTGATCTGAACTTTTAGTATATTAATATAATGTATGTGTTACTAGCTAGTTTTTAAATACTTTCCATTGTAATCCGTGGAGAACGTAGTGGGTAGCATAATTGCTTAACATGTAATATTAAGATAGATATAATTACAATATCGTATTGTGCTACTGTTTGTTTTTCCTTAAATAAATAAATAGTTCAGGGCTTTTAGAAAAAATATTTGTACCTCTCTAGGTGCCGATTATTGAAAACCTCTTCCTTTTTAAAAATCGGTTAAAAAAGAGTGGATTTAATTTTTAACCGATTTATAGGGGAAAAAATTTTCAATGGTCTGTACCTATATTTAGTCAGACCCATTCGAGTGAACGTTTACGATTATAAATTTTAATTCAAATAGATTTATTTTAATACAGATAAACGCTCATAAAAAATGTTATTACTTACCCACCTATAAGTAGTTATGTGGATGGTGAATGTGGTTAATAATTAATATGAACTCTACCATCACATAACATAACACATACCATCACGCCTGTAATCCCCAAAGGGTTAGGCTGAGGTGTACCTGTAGTACACCCACATTTTGCACGTTAAGTTTAACGCTGGTAGAACACCTCCGCTGCGAAACCATAGCAGCGAAACCGCAGTAGTTCAACTGTACTGGTTCGCGTCATGTTCCGCTACTCGAAACAGATGCGAGTAACGGAACATGACGCAAACATGAGGAACATGAGGTGTGCTATCAGCGTTAGTCCCATGTAATACCCCTCGTATATATATACGAGCCAATTGCCATCAACCGGCCACAAATCCAGACACCGGGCTGCTACTGAAAAATTCCTGGTGGAAAATTGCAATAACACTGCCCGACCTGGGAATCTAAGCCAGGGGGTCTATTCATTAATCCGAGGTATCGGCCGAATGGTCGGCCGTTTTACAACTTCCATAGTTTCCTTTTTTGAATTTGGCTTATCCCTTTGACTGTCGTTTTTTTTTCTTTCCCTGTATTCAGCCATAGTTAGTCGTAGCCAAGCAACGGCTGAACATTCGGCCGATACTTCGGATTTATGCTCGGAGTACACCCCCAGGACCTCATGCTCAGCAGTGCGCGTTCTACCTTCAACATCATGTAATATTATAACAGTAATAACATCATAATGATACGTATTTAAATTATTTATCTTAAAATTCTCTATGTTATATTTCTTGGATTTTATTAACGCAACTGGCGGAAGATATACATATATAATATGTTACATATTTATAATATTCATTGTTTCCTGTATTAGAGAGTAGTCATTCCAGACATGATAGGCATCCGACACACTTTTTCGGGTGGTAAGCAGTCGGTCCATGTGAAATACTGGTACTCAGCTGCATCCAGTTTGACGACGCGTAAGCCGGGAAAAGGGATTGGGAGGGGCAGATTGATTTTAGTTTTTCTTTTTTTCGCAAGACCAGGTTCGGGTCGACGGTGCGATGTGTTCCACGTGCGCCTCAAAGAGACGTCAGCACGAACTGCGGGGTCCGTCAGGGCCTGCCAAAGTTGCGAGTTTGTCCGAAAGGGATATCGTGGCCCTGGCACACAGGTAACTGAAGGAACACGGGTGGGTTTTAGTCAGTAAAAGTCAGACACGCCCTCCCGCTCCGCCCAGAGCGGGAGAAGTTATTTGATAATAAAAAACGCCATCTGCTAAAATTAACCAGCTAATTGGATACCTAAGTCGTTCATTAAACGCCCGGCATCCAATTGGATGCCTAGGCCGATAGTTAATTGAACTAGAATCAAACAACGTTTAACAACTTGGCGTATTGATAGTCAGCCCTTTGAAGATGTTTGACCAAGACTCAGCCAAGTGATTCAAATTTAATTCAAAACAAATTGTTGGTGGTTAGTATGATACCATCTACCGTTCATTATGTTTCGTCATTTGGGTTAGGTTAGGTTAGAACAGTGACCATTAACGCCGGCACCGGGAGGACACGGCGCGGCATACGCTGGCATAGTGTGCCGCTTGGGAAGAGCCACACCATGCCCTCATCTCAGGAGTAGGCAGTGACCTCATGGTCGAGTTGATGGTTGGCAGCGTGGTGGCCTGGGACGCGGCGGTAGGAAGGAAGGAAGCTGCGGAAAGGGAGCGGGAGATCTTTTCCGCTCTCCCAGTCCTCCGCAGGCGCACCGGAGGTCGGCAGAGGGCAGATAATGCCCTCTTCCGGCCCCCCTAGATGGGTCCAGGGACGGCGGACTTGGAGACTTCCGCCGCTCCCTATCATATATCTAGGACCCGAGGTGGCGGCGAGTAGTGTTCTACGCCCCATTTCAGACGTCGCGGGAGGGGTCAAACACTTCACCCCCCCAGACTTGAAGTGGCCCGTAGCGGCCACTTCATGTAACTTCATCCACGGTGCAAGTGTGGGAAGGGAACACTGGGGTGGTTTTTAGTCAGGAAGAATCTGACAGACCAGACGGAGGATATCCATGAGGATTTTCGGACCCAGAAAAAAAAAGGTTAGAACAGTCACGTGACAATTAACGCGTGAAGCCGAGCGAGCGAAGCAAGCGTGCCGCGGCAAGCTAGCAGCCGCCGAGCGCCAGATCTCACTATTGTTGGTAAATTCAGTTACTAAACCAAAAACCCTTCATCAATATCCAATTTAACTAAATGACTATAATTATGACATTAAGCCATCTGGTTAAACGTTACGCTCAATGAATTGGATGCCTTCAGTCTTCTTGGTTGTCCTTCAGCTATTTAATTGGATGCCGGCCGGCGTTTAATGAACGGCCTAGGCGTCCAATTAGCTGGATAATTTAACCAGATGTCTGCGACATACATATACAAGATGTAACATAAATAACGCACAACCTCTTAAGGGATCATTGTACTCCACATTATGAACAACTTTTACTATGGGACCAAACCTGAAATCGCGAAAAAAAATCAGTTCATTCCTACATTTTGACGAGTTATGAGAACCTTAATGTAGGGAGCAGCTGATTTTTTTGTTCGTGTTACTACAGAAAAACGGCTCAACGGATATGGCATACAGATGGATAAGGCATACATTTGGCATACAGATATGGCACACATAAGGCATACATTTGGCATACAGATACTCGTAGTTATGGATAAACCTACCCTATCCATACCTCGATTAACACATTGGATAAATTTATCCCGGTAGTACATTTCCTTTGGATAATTTCCGACCTCCACGCGGGCGCAGCCGCGGGAAAAAGCCAGTAATATTATAAAGAGGTAAAATTTGTGAGTTCGTATGTAAGGTAAGGTAAGAAGGTGAGGTGTGTAAGGTAGATCTTCGGAACTGTTGTTCCGATTCCGAAAATTCTTTCACTAATGGGACACCACATTATCGTTGAGTGCCATATGCTATCATCATCATTTCAGCCGAATGACGTCCACTGCTGGACATAAGCCTCCCCCAAGCACCGCCACTTCAACCGGTTCTGTGCTTCCCGCATCCAGCTATCTTTGGCTTCTTATCTGCGGCTTTCACTAGGTCATCGGTCCATTTTGAAGGGGGTTATTCTCAAAGTACTCCAAAAAGAGTTCCCAAACTACTCCATGAAAAATATAATATTTTTAATTAGGTTTCAATCTACTCCATGATAATATTAAAATGTGCTCAAAGTACTCCACTCCATTTTAATCAAAAAGCTAATCTAAGACGTTATAACAAAATTCTAAAATTTAATCTTTCTTATAAGAATTTTTGTGACTGACTGTAATGAAATATACAGTGTGAGTCTTCATAATGTGCACATATCGAAAAGAGTGAAACTAAGCTTCATTTTATCGACGGAAAAAATATAAAAAAAATATTAAACAATATTTTTTTTTTACAAAAAAGGGTCTCTACCTGCTAAAGTAAAGTACGTAGTCGAGTGCAAGGCCTTTCTTTAACAGTTGATAGGAAACGTTGTGATTGAGTTATAAACATGGTATTTTTACTTTTGGAAAGCTGATACGATGGAAAATAATTTAAAGTAATAAAAAAGGGTAGGTAATCAGGACTTTTACTGAGAAATTTTACAATTATTATAAAAATTTATGAAAAAATATCAGATGTTTGTTATAAAATCACCCTAATACTCAATTGAGGGCGAGTTTTTCGTTAGTTTTTATTTTACGAAGACGCCCTATTATTTCCAGTCATTACTGAGTTTGTTTCATCGTGACAGATTGTTTAGTTTAAAAGTTATACCGATTTGTTTACACAGGGGTCACAGCAGCGAACAAAATTTAAAAAATGCTATAAAAATTAAATTAAATTTTTAGATTTTTTTAAACTATTTTTTCCGTCGATAAAATTAAGCTAAGTTTCCCTCATTTCGATATGTGCACATTATGAAGACTCACACTGTATGTATTTTATAGGTAATTTTATCTAGATGGAGCAGTTAGAGTATTGATAACGACTAATCGGTGGAGTACTTTGAGAATAGTTCCAGATACCTATCCAATGGAGCAGAATGGGAACAAAATAATAAGTATTTTTAAATAATAATAATTCCTTGGAGTAACTCGGGAATTAATGTATGAGCTACTTATCTTTTTAGAACAAAATAATGGTGTACTTTGGGAATAACCCCTTGTAGGAGGCCTTCCAACGCTACGTGAACCGGTATGAACGCTTCCGGTTCCTTATGCTATGTTTTATGTTAAAACGAGAAACTTCACGCGAACGAAGTCGCAGACAGAAGATAGTCACACTAATAATATAAAGCCAAAAGTTTGTGAGTGTGTGTGTTTGTTACTTCTTCACGCTCAAACAGCCGGATTAATTTTGATAAAATTTTGTATGGAGGTAGCTGACATCCTGGATTAACTTAAAGGCTACTTTTATCCCGATATTCCTACGGGATCGAGATTTCCGCGGGTGAAACCGCGAGGCGCAGCTAATCAGTAATAATTACTCAGCTTAAAATTAAATTCTCCTACATAATATGACACGAGAGGAACTATAAATTAATAAAGTGTCGTCTTAAGTGGTTGTTTGTCATTGCCAATGTTCATCGGACTTCAGTTTGCTAGGTAACAAATAAAAGGGCAAGGCATTGATTTATGATACATTTACTTTTTTTTATGCAAATAAACGTATTTTCTTACTTTAATTTCTTTGTTTTGGTTTATACATAATTTTGTCTACTGTCTACCCTTTTCCCAACTGTTCTATGTTGGGGTCAGCTTCCAGTCTAACCGGATACAGCAGTATTTTAGATGGAGCGACCTGACCTTTACAACCCAGTTACTGGGTAACGCAATACCCCTTGGTAAGACTGGATGTCAGACTCTCGGGCTTCTGACGACCCGTAACGACTGTTAAAGATCCACATAATATGACAGCCGAGACCAAAAGGATTACCGTGCTTTCCAAGACACGGAGGGGTCTTTTTTTTTTCGGGTGGGTAATTATCAAATAACTTCTCCCGCTCTGGGCGGAGCGGGAGACAGACTCAAACAGACTTTTACTGACTAAAACCCACCCGTCTTCCTTCATTTGCCTGTGTGCCAGGGCCACGATATCCCTTTCGGACAAACTCGCAACCCTGGCAGGCATTGGCCCTAATGGACTCCGTCAATTCGTGCTGACATTTCTTTGAAGCGCGCGTGGAACACAACGCGTCGTTGACCCGGGTCTGGTCCTTATCGGACGGTGAGCTACCCGTCGCTCACCGTCAGCAGGCCTGCGCCTACGGTGGAAGGAAATTGGCTTGCGACTCCCGATGCCCGGGGCGTCTCCTGTGGCGACTAAGGGCGTAAGGGCGCGAACCCTGCCTCCCTCACACACGGATGGGTCTTGGTATGTAAAGTTGGTCACCCGTCCACGGCCCAATTATCAATTTATACATCGTTTTATACCTACTTATCGTATTTATACATCGTTTTAACCTTTCTTCGTTTAACATACTTGCAGCTTACTTTAACGTCTTTCTTACGTCTTACTTACGTCTTTCTACATTGTTCTCACATGTATAATTTCAACATAAATTATGTAACCAATACTATGTAACAATATTTTGATTTAAAAGAGTGTCCATGGAGTTTCTTGCCCGTTCTTCTCCATAGGAACCTACTAAGCTTTGGAATGGGCAACTAGCTTCATCTCAAAAGTGCCTGTAATAGGTTTATTTGAAATAAATGCTTTGAGTTTGAGTTTGTGTTTGAGACTCATATTTTTCGCGGTTTCGTGGTATCTCATATATTTGTTATTCAACATTTAAACTCTGTACCAAGCTTAGAAGTTGTGGCGTTATTTACATCGCCACATGCAAACTATACGTCACACTGACGTCACGCAAAATCCTGCATCGCGCAAGCATAGTTTACCGGGCAATTAGATTATATACAATATCTCGACATCAATGGTAAGGCAGTTTTCCACCGGACACAACACCCGTCTGGTTGGAGGATTCTCCCTTTTCTATGGAGGATGAGTGAACTGTACACCATTTTCCTCACATCTCTATAAAGTTAAGTATCGTTCTAAAATCTTTATTTAAATAAGAGTTTATACTTTAAAAAAAAAACCCCAGTAGTTACTAATAATAAAAAAGAAAGCAAAAAAGAAATATACGTAAATTTGGTAAAAATGACGCTAAGAAACAACACAAACATGAAAAGAACGAGTTGGGGGAAAATAGCGTCACATCCACGCAAAACGGCCATCGCTCAGCATAATGCTGAGGGCCCTAGCGCTAGTTTTCAGCGACAGCTGCAGTTGACGTGATGACGTCAACCGGTGCAGCATAATATAATGAGATGAACTGTATGAGTAATGAGTTATCTGTGTGTAATGAGTTGTACTTACCTTGTTAAATAAAGATAAATAATAATAATATGTCGACATATCCCACAGAATAAGTAAGCTAAGAATGGGCCGGCCATATTAGCCGTAGAACCGATGACCGTTGGGGTAGACGTGTTCTTGAGTGGAGACCGCGAATCGGCAAACGTAAGGTAGAACGCACTCAGGCTAGGTGGAGCGACGATCTTCGCAGGCTGGCTGGTGGCAGCTGGATGAAAGTTGCCGAGAATCGAGCTGAATGGCGTGCAATTGGAGAGGCCTATGTCCAGCAGTGGACTGCTATGGGCTGATGATGATGAATAAATAATATAATAAAAATAACAAAATAAGAAATAAAATAAATACAATACTTAGTTATAATGATGATTGTTAACGTACACTTGAAACCAAGCAAGCTTGAAAGCAAGATTTCAAAAATTCCACAAACGGGAATTAGAGGTGCGTAATATTAACACCAACATGTTACCAATTATATTTTAAGTCCCATGAAATAGGAGGCGAGCGAGTCTATTCCCATTAACCGGGCTCAACGAGTACACCAGGCTAATAAAAACCGATACTTTTGCTGTTGGTATGATTATGGTTATTTAAAAGTTCATAAAAAAACCTTAACACGCATCATGAGACCCAATAATGAAGCATACATCATTTAACACTCTCCGTATAACTCCATCAATAATTTTAACACTAACCTCACAAAAAAAAGTCAAAAGAGGCCGCCTCCTTCAAAATTCATTTACTTCAACCGAAGTCACTTACACGCCTTCACAGAAACGATTAATTTATTATTTTAAAGCATCCCTTCTCGGCCATCCAATTTAAAATTTGACGTCTTAAACAGTCTTAAATTACATGTGAAATTATTTCATTAGCACTGAAGTACCTCAGGCTAACCATGATATAATCGGGACCAAGTTTTTCGGTACCAAAACTTGTAATCAACACGTCAGTGTGACCACGCCCTAAGCTCTTCGCGTTAATAGGCAGATCTCGATATCGACTCATTCTGGAAATCGGGCAAAGTTAGATATTCTTCTCTTATTCCTTAACCCACTCAATTTTAATCCTTAATTCTTTCGCACAAGATTCTATAATCACGTTTATATCTGCAAATAATCGTGGTAAGAGTTTATAAGTTAGCATTTACGGTGTGGTTCGAGTTTTGTTTGTTTATACATTACGTTTAGACGAGGTGCTGGTATGTTCGCGGCCTTATGCGTAGGTTAGTATAATGATAGACGAACTATTAATATATTTATTACTCCATTGCGTGTTACGGCTAGTTCTGTAGCTTGGGTGATTATTAGCTCTACATTATAATCAACAGTGATTGAAATAGGATTTGATGAGTGGGGTGCTTCCTCTAACGCGGTATGTGCTACTGTAATACCATATCCATCTTTGCATCGCTTTTCAAATTATCAATATTACGTTGCTTTTGAGTTTTAAGCTATACCAAAACGCAACGTAATATCGATAAATTACGTCAACATCAGATCAAGCCAGTATTTCTCGAAGGTAGCGAAAGTACACTCACATTTTGCTAGTTATGTTTAAGCTCTTATTAAAAGGGGTGACCTTTTTGCCATCCTCTGCGTCTTTGCTTCGCTCCTGACAGAGCGGTCGTGGTCACGATCTATTGTATCAAAACGCAGGTGTAGTCGTAGGTCGCCCAACGATATCTCTCAATCTGATTCTGTTAGATGACAATCTGGCGCAGTAATTAACAGGGATCATTAATTTGATCGGGCCATCTCATCTGTGACCGCGTGGTCTATTACCTGTCACTCTGCCCAGCACCACTAGTCGATCTATGGTGTCGCTATTCCGCCTCGAGATGTCACCAAATAACTTCAGTATTCGAGCGTGTGCAAGTGCTGATAGACGCTGTGTGATGTCGAGCTCTTGGAGTATGGAGACGTTTGTGTGGAAGTCTCTCCATGAGTTTTCAAGCATTCTTCTCCAGCACCACATCATCATCAGCATCTAATTGCAAATAAATGGTCACAAATCCATGGATCCTCACCTTATTCGACTCCAGGAATCAGCAGTGGTGTTTAAGGTTAACGAGACGGACAGTTTCAATTGGTCAATCTTGATTTGAGTCAATAGAATTGAATGTTTCATTACCATCTTCATATATGGACTAACTATACACCTATCTATTATATGAGGATTGAAAAAAACCGGCCAAGTGAGTGTTGTTGCGTAGTTGGGATGAATTTATCCCAAGAACAAAAATAACAATGTAGTTGAAAAAAATGTTCTCTTATAAATTCCAAATACAAATGTAAGTTTGTACGTAGAATATTGGGAGGTTTACCATGTTAGTTTAAGACTATTATAGACTTTTTCTGTAATCTATAAAGTATAGAACTATTTACTGTATATTTTTCAAAGTAGTAGTCTTAGTTGTTTTGGAGATAAGGAGGAGTGGTCAATTTTTACCACTTTTCTTAAATAACATAAAAATAAGACCTTGGTATCTGTACCAAATTTCAACTTAATTGGTCCATTCGATTCGAAGCAAATCGGCTGTGATAGAGGGACAGGCACACGAGTGATTCTATAAAGGTTCCGCTTTTTCATTCGGATATCAAATCAACTGAGCCTATCGCAGTCCACTGGTGGACATAGGCCTCTCCCAGGCTGCGCCACAACACCCTGTCCGCCGCCTCCCGCATCCAGTCTGACCCAGCCACCTTCTTAAGGTCGTCGGTCCATCTAGCTGGGGTGCGTCCCATACTACGCTTGCCAATACATGGTCTCCACTCCAGGACTCGTCTGCTCCATCGGCCATCAGTCTTTCGACAAACATGGCCAGCCTACTGCCACTTCAGTTTGCTTACTCTGCAAGCTATATCGGTAACTCCAGGTCTTTTCCGGATAATGTCATTCCTGATTTTATTCTTCAAAGAGACTCCGAGTACCTATAGCCCGCCCCATAGCGCGCTGGGCAACCTTGAATTTGTGGACCAGCCCGACTGTCAGTGTCCACGTTTCGGCACCGTATGTCATGACGGGCAGGGCGCACTGGTTAAAGACCTTAGTCTTCAGACATTGCGGGATAGGCGGCGAGAAGACTTGACGCAGTTTTCCAAATGCCGCCCAACCCAACTGGATCCTTCTGTCGGCTTGTTTCTCAAAGTTGTGTGTCATTCGGACATACGGAACCCTAAAAAACCATGCCAATATTGAATGCTAGAAGTAGTTCATGTGTCCCAGACCTTAGGCCCGTCAATTAAGGTGTAGCCAATAAAATATAGATTGATATGTTACCCAATAAATTATGAACGTAGGAAACATCTGTTTTAGTTTTTGCTAGTAAATCTGAGTATTTTATGTCTGTGCCTAGTTTCAGGTTTTTGTACACCCTTTTTATCTTGTTACTGACGAAGTAGGGAAGATGTATCATCATTTTTATGGGTGCAAGGCATCTACGAGTAGTTCGTGTACTTGGATTGGATAGGTATAATATTTTTCTTTTTTCTTAAAAGAAACGATGAGTCTTCTAGCTGAAGGTATACTGATGTAAATTATCTATAAATATTATAAAGGGTTAAAATTAATTTCTTTTAAATTTGTAAGTAATCTCTGGAACTACCAGTCGGACTTGAAAAAATCTTTTTGCATTTGATAGCTTTCTTGAGAAAGGTTATAGACTTTTATATAAATACCACGCGACCCTTAGGAGCCGAGTAAATAGAAAAAAAGTCAGAAATAACGCTAAAAGAAAACGAACTGGTAATAGCGTGGGCGGGCGTTGCAATGCGACGCAGTGGGTTGGGGGAACATGAAATTAAACGCGGACGAAGTCGCGGGCAGAAGCTAGTAGGTCATAATAATGAGAATTTGGATTTTCTTGCCCATTAGTTTCTGGCGTCTTGGTCGGCTTGACAAGAATTCTTGGTCTTTATAATGTTATACTAGCTGCGCCCCGCGGTTTCACCCGCGTAAGTCTCGATCCCGTGGGAATATAGGGATAAAAAGTAGCCTATATATTAATCCAGGGTGTCAGCTACCTCGATACAAATTTTTATCAAAATTGGTCCAGCCGTTTTTACATGAAACAGTAACAAACATCCATCCATCCATCCATACTTACAAACTTTCGCGTTTATAATATTAGTAGGATAGTAAGACGTAGGATTAGTCCGTATGGTGCCGGACGTAAAGAATAGCACCACCCCATTTGTTCCCGTGGGTGTCGTAAAAAGCGACTAAGGGGCTTACTAGAGAATGGGCAGCAGCGTTCTCTATGCATTTTAACACCATACTGCGATCGCCAAGCGGACTGATTACGGCAAACCCCCCCCCCCCCCCCTTGCTTGGGGGAGGCCTATGTCCAGCAGTGGACATCTTTCGGCTGAAATGATGATTATGTTAATGACAAATGATAAATGATTTTATTTACGTAATAACATCACGCCTGTAATCCCCGAAGGGTTAGGCGGAGGTGTACCTATTATAGTACACCCACATTTTGCCAGTTATGTTTAAGTCCCATGTAATAGGGGGCGAGCCTATTGCCATCAACCGGGCACAAATCCAGACTCCGGGCTGCTCTGAGAAATTCCTAATGGAAAATCCCAATAACACTTTGCCCGACCTGGGAATCGAACCCAGGACCTCGTGCTCAGTAGTAGTGCTTGCAACTACTAGACCAACGAGGCAGTCCCTCCGGTCCGGTTTCTGCGTCAAAAATAAATATTTTTTTAAACTAAATCAGTCTTATTAAAAAACAAGATTTATATTTTGACATGGCTTAAACCATGGAGCCAGTTTTTGTATTAAGAACGCAACTGTGATTAAAATACCGTTCTTTATACAAAACTGAAAACTTAGTTCGGTACTAAGTTGTCAGTTTTGTATTAAGAACTTTACAACTTTACCATAGACGGAATAAAGTTCGAAATTCAATAATGGTTCCATGGCTTAAACCTGGGTCTGAAGATAAACCTTGTTTTGTAATAAGACGTATAGAGTCCGGTGTTTCCTGACTCTGAGGTCACAGTATCTTTTAAATTTCAGACATAATCTTGGTCAGATCATGTGAGGACAGGATTTTGTTTTTTTTTTTGTGGAAAGAACCACACAGATTGGAGTGGATCTGCTCAGTCAGTGCACGCATTTGTCAGTAATCGTGTAGCCCAACTTAGAACTTCAGGAACTTAACTCGGCTGAATGAAAAACAAGTATTGCACAATGTCAGATGCATCGCAGGGCGCTGCCTACCCAGAAAAAAGTCAATGTAATGCCTGTTATATAGAATAGAATACTCTTATCTTATACACCATCTTATGTCTGTGTGGTGCCGGACGTTTAGAATAGCACTTCCCTATTTCTACCCGTGGGTGTCGTAAAAGGCGACTAAGGGACTAACATACTAGAAAATGGGCTGCAGCGTTTTCTATGCATTTTAACGTCATACTGCGATCGCCAAGCCGCCATCCCATTGGGGGAGCCCTATGTCCAGTAGTGGACGTCTTTCGGCTGCAATGATGATACACGATCTTTACATACCAAGACCCCTCCGTGCCTCGGAAAGCACGTTAAAGGCTTCTACAGATTGGTGCGACATCGCAGGCACGACAAGGGTCGCACTGCATGTCGCCCCGCGATATCGTACCAGTTTGTAGGAGCCTTAAGCCGTTATTTGTAAATCTTTGACAATTGTTACGGGTCGTCAGAAGCCCGAAAATCTGACAAACAGCCTTACCATCATCATCATCATTTCAGCCAAACGACGTCCACTGCTGGGCATAGGCCTCCTCCAAAAAGGGGGGGATTTGCCATAATCGCTTTGGCAGGCGGGTTGGCGATCGCAGTTTGGGTTTAAAAATGCATAGAGAACGCTGCTGCCCATTCCTAGTAAGTCCCTTAGTCGCCTTTTACGATACCCACGGGAAGAAATGAAATGGTACTATTCTTTACGTCCAGCACCAAACGGAACAGTCTTACCAAGGGGTATCATATTATCCAGTAACTGGGTTGAAGAGGTCAGGTAGGCAGTCGCTTCACGTAAAATATCATCCGGTAAGACTGGAAGCTGACTCCAACATGGTTGGTAAATTGCTAGGCAGATGATGACTCTTATCTACACGATACTCAAGTCTCATACCATTCGAGCACTATGTCACTATGTACAAGTTATTCATACATATAATTAGCTTCGATCAAGCTACTTGATATCTCACGTAAACATTATCTGACCTATGTTATGTTGTTCCGAATTATAGCCATTTTAATAATCCAACATACCACCTGTTTACGTTTGATTAATAATCATAGTTAATTATTATTATAATGCCAATCATGTAAACTGACCTATGTTTTCCTTGTACCTACGAGTAAATCTGTGGCGCCATTATAACAAAGTATTACAATCTTCAAATGTCAAAGTTAGCGAAAATAATTTGACATAATCAACGGCTGACACGTTTAGCGCGATCCTTTACCTTTTCAGATGCCCAGGCGCCGGTCAATTTGTAGCTTTGAGAGACGCCGCCACTTATGGACCGACCAAGACAACTTGATTCTTGCACGGCACTAAAATGTTTGCCACCTCTGCAAGCTCAGGGATCAATACAAAATGGCTGCTTGTAATAGGGGTTTGTAAAGGTGAAATAATGCGTGGTAAAATTAGGTTCTTAAGTTCGCGTGTAAACCAGGTACCTATTCTTGGCTAAGTGGATAGTTTTATGTTTCATTCAATTGGCTAGTTTTAGATAGAACGATTGGAGGTAATTATTTTTATATTAATTAACGATGTGTTTTGTTCTTAATGTATTTAAGGTGTGGTTCTGGCGCATAGAATAAACAGTATCTACTTAATTATGTTTTTTTTTCTTGCTTCTTTTTCGTTTGAAAAAAAAATCAAGGTGTTGTATGTATTTTCGTGATACTAATCATAAGCTTTATATGCAGATTAAAATTAACACTAGCTACTATTCATATTCCTTCTATGTCCATGCTGTAAGATTGTGAAACTCACTTCCGCCTAGCATTCGTGATTTAAAAACTGTTTCTCTATTCAAATATCGAGTAAAAGAGCATTTAATTTACCTTTCCTCTCAACTGTGAGTATATATTTTTATATATACTTTATGTATTTATTTATGTATTTTTTTGGGGAAATACGTTTATTTAACATTTTAATTTAAGACTTCGCATATTCATATGTTTCTCTTCTTGTTCTCACACACTATTGTCTACATTTCTTTTTCATTTCTCCTTTCGCAGGTCTGCTGGAAGAAATTCCTTAAAGAAATAAGCAGTACCTTTGTACATAAATCATTAATTATCCAAATCAAATAGTTTATTTCAGTTATATATTTATGTATATCCATAGATAAATTTTACACATGTACTGGTTGGACTGAAAGCTGACCCCAACATAGTTGGAATACAATTAAAATAAAATAAAATTAAACAGCAAACTTAAAGAATTAAAATAAAAAATATTAATAATATTATGTCGTATCTCTATGTATACTGATACAAATAAAATAAGCTCGGGTGTTTATAAAACACCTAAACGAAAAATAATTATTAACGCTCATTTATACTGTCCTCGTTAATTTAAGTATGGGAAGCGATACACTCGGCTGTTAGTAGGAACAGCCTAGTAATTTTCTACTTACCATCGACCGTTAAACGTCCATATAACATTAGCCTCCCGTGTAGACCACCATAGAAGATAGAAGATTCTTAGAACTTTGTGCTTTAAGCACGGTAGTAGGGAGATTTGTGACGACAGGGTCAATGAGGTTAGTAAATATTGGTTGGAGAAAGCTTTGTAAGCAGAGTGTTTTGAAACTCGTGATGGTCCGGTCCGGAGATTATTGTATTTTACAGTTTTTGGAAAACTTACAGCTAAACACTTTTGCACGATTGAGAGTAATTAAAATAAGGCCAATTAAAAGTTTTCACAGATAGAAGAGAGCATATAAACAAAAAATATTTTAGAAGGTAGACAGTGTCTTGAGTAAAAACAGTAGGTATTTAAAAATAAATTTGAGTAAATATGTGTTTCAAACAGCGTAAAAATTATTTAACGTGATCAAAAAAGAAATAAAAAAGACTCCTTTTTCATTTTGAAATGCCTGTATTGAAAACATCGATGTCAACGTCCCGGCAGACAGCATTATGCGTATGACTTCTTCCGTAATTCGTTCCTACCACAGGAGTATGCAACAGATAAGGATTGCGCAGAAAAGCAGAAAGCACCCGCAGTACGATTTTGTTCAGCAATTCGGGAAGCTCGGTCGAACCGTTAGCAATTCTAAACAAAATCGCCAAGTCTGCAACTCTTCTACGTTCAGAAAGAGGAAGTAGATGAAATCTTTAAGAGATTTTATCTTTGAGCACAAGGTTGCTTGTTCAATCCTGCCAAGTACAATTAACTATAACGTCTGTTATTTTTTATGTGAAGTTACTTTATAAGTTAATCGAAGACATCATTGACTGACGATAACTACTACCTTCTGTATATCTACAGCTATATCATACCTATTATAAATTTTCGTGTCTATATATTTCGTGTTTTATATCTTTCTAAATCAGGCAACGGATTTTGATGCAGTTTTTACCATCATTTAGAAAGTTTATTTGTATAAAAACATCAAGCGTTGGGCAGAGGTGTACCTGTAAGTACACCCACATTTCGCCAGTCCCATGTAATAGGGGGCGAGCCTATTACCATCAACCGGGCACAAATCCAGACTCCGGGCTGCTACTGAGAAATTCCAGATACAAAACCCAATAACACTTTGCTCGATCTGGCAATCGAACCACATACTCCGAAGTAGCGCTTGCGACCACTAGACCAACGAGGCAGTTAGGAAGAAAAAAGAAGAAAGAAAATACGTTTATTTGCGGTAAACATGACGCAACAAAGAACATAAACACAAAAATAAGAAAAGGTTGGGGGAAACATGCGTCACATCAACGCAAAACGGCTATCGCTCAGCATTATACTGCGACCCTATGCAAGACAGAGCCCCAGCGCTGGTTTTCAGCGACAACCGGCGCCGACGTACATAACATTAATATTAAACTTACTTAAATAAAGAACTCTCGATGCCAAATAGTAAAAACCGTTTGAAAAAGGGGCGGGCCGCTAATTTGTTGGTATTTAGTCGATATGACTGTACAAAAATGAATTGATTCTTACTTTCTGATAATGGCAACATAGTACTGTCACTCAATGTTTAATATAAAACCGACAACTGTCCTCAGTTTGTCTTCTTAGTTTTTGACTCTTTTTATATTTGCTGTGATAGGAATAAGAAATAATTCCTTCCCTGTGAAACGTTCAATATATTTTACCGTTATTTAAATTCAAAGTACTGCTTTTTATTTACGCCCCTAACCTAATTTCCTACATAATTAATTTATAAAAAACCGGCCAAGTGCATGTCGGATCACGCACAATGAAGGGTTCCGTAGTTGGGATGAATTTATCCCAAAAACAAACTTAACATTGTAGTTGAAAAACATGCTCTCCCATACATCGATATACGTTACGGTCAATTCTCCAACTGCAAATTTAAGTTGGTCGACTATTACTCGTTAACTTGTGAAGCCTACTTAGCTGTGATAGTTTTCCTTTTAATTTCGTTATATATACTATTGCCATGAATTTTTTCACATATCCAAAACCAACCATTTAGCTGGCAGGGGGGGGGGACACTTGACTCTAACAAAAAATAGCACTTTAAAGCTTAATATTACGCAAACGGATCCCTTAATTGAAAAATGCTTTTGCCAAACCCACACTTTAATTTTATTTTACCATTTTTTTGGCATGATTAATATGTATACCCATGCCAAATTACAGCTTTCTAAGACTAAGCGTCTCTGAGCTAAGCTGGGGACAGACGGACGGACGGACAGACAGACAGACAGACAGACAGACGGACATGGCGAAACTATAAGGGTTCCTTGTTTACTACGGAACCCTAAAAATCAACAGCTCGAGCTCTTAGCTTCAAAATTAAACTGCTACGGAATTAAAGCATTTCAAAAGAAAAAAGAAAGAAAGGAAATACTATACGTATTTCCTTTCTTTCTTTTTTTTGCGGTAAACATGACGCAAAGAAGGAACACAAATACAAAAACCGGTCAAGAGCGAGTCGGACTCACGCACCGAGGGTTCCGTACGTATATATAATTATGATGTTGATGATTTCTGAAAAACTGTGCTATTTAAAGACATCGTTTTATTTTTCCTGTAATCTTTATATAAACTTCTATCAAATAGAATAATTTCAGATTTTTATCTATGCAAACTTCGGAGATAAGGGGGCAACGGATTTTTTTTTTAAATTTTTCTTTAAAAGTCGGAAACTATGCTGCCTAAAAAAAAGAAAACATGTTTGAGAATGTGCAAACTGCTTTCTTTCATATGAGCCTCACTTCAAATTTTTAAGACCCCCTTTAGTCCCTTTTCAAAAAAGATATATTTTTTTTAAAAAAATCTTGTTTGCAAAATAGTTGGGCAAACGTCATCTAAAACTTTTCTAAATTTCAAGTTGATAGCATTAGTAGTTCTTGAGATATCCAGGTGTGACAGACAGACAGACAGACTTAGTCTCAACATAAGGGTTCCTTTTTACCGTTTTGGTACGGAACCCTAAAAAAGTTGTGAGCAACCATATTTCGCCATCTATGCAATGGAATAAGAAAAAAAGAAGAAAGAAAGAAAATACGTTAACATAACGCGAAGAAAAAAAAAACACAAACACGAAAGAACAAGTTGGGAGCAAATATGCGTCACATGGTGGCCGTTTTGCGTGGCAAAACGGCCACCGCTCAGCATAATGCTGCGACCCTATGCGAGACGGAATCCCAGCGCTGGTTTTCAGTGACAGCCGAAATTTTAAAAGTCAAATTATGTATTTCAAATAGGCACATAAAAGGCACTTTTGAACGTCAAAATTTTGCTAAATTGAACGTGCTGTTGACTGTATTTTCTATACTTGCATGTATGCATCATCATCATCTTCTTTTTGCTTTAACCACGCGAATTCAACCTTACTTATGAAAAAGAAACCAAAAAGTTTTTATTCATCCAATTATAGTAAAATCTCAATAATAACACATTATCGATAATATTATGGAAACGTCTTCATAAATACGTGATTATTTTTGCATTAAAATCGACACAGATGTGTATCGGACTTGTTTCGTGAGATTATGTTTGCGGCCTGACTTTGCTTGCGTTTTTTATTTTTACTACTTTTTTTTGATACTAAATATTTTTGAAGTAAAACTTCTTTTCGCACGCTTGAGTTGGGGAGTAAGCTGGTGAACGCGTGACGAGAGCGTTACGAAAAGTGTGATCGGGCGAGGCGAATTTGAATTAAAACTTCTTTTGCTAGCGTTACGCGAACTGTGATTTCTGTTTTACTTCAGTCGTGTGGTCTAAAGAACACTCGTTTTTTTTTGTCTGAATGTCAAAGCATAGAGGAGTGGTATACAAGTTTTATAGTGAAAGTTAATGGTATAATAATTTATTATCAATCACGTTGGTCTATATTAATATGACATTCATTATCCCATAATTCTGAAACACCCCTTGCCGCTTAAGGGACATATAGTCGCCATTGACCTTGGCCATACAAATGCGCGTCGCGCTCACGCCGCGCAACCATTAACTTTCATAGGGAATATTTATTTTTAGTAACGAAAATATGAATATTTAAAAAAACACAAATAGTTTAGTTATAGATAATAAAACAGTCTATTCATACAAAAAAAGGCATGGAAATATCTTGCGTAGTTTGAAAGTAATATCGTTTTTTTATGGTTTGGGTAGGCATTACTTCCTGAATTTATTTCATAAAGTATTTTACTACAATAATTAAATATACACATATAGAATGCAGAAGCTCACGAACACGGACTTCATCATCACGTGAATGTCGAAGCGATCCAGCTCCTTGACATCACTGAATCAGTGCAAAGACTAAAAAGGGTAAAACCTTTTGAGTTAGTTTAGTGCAGTGTTAGTGAACTTAAACTGTAGTGCAAGTGCTGACTAAAGAACACGTGAATTAAGTGTCTTCTCCTTAACATAAAGTGAATAAGAAAGATGTTATTGGACGATTTCTTAATTTTATATGTACTTAGCAGTTTAGATTATATTTAAATTACTTATTAGCGAATAAGCTAGATTGTAATGTGAATAAGGTATCACCAGCTGTGATATTTTATAAAAAGAAAAAAAAACATAGAATTGATGTGAATGCGTTCTAGTTTAACATATTTTTTTTGCATAACTTACTTGTATTATATGAAGGCGTAATAACAGATTTAAAAGTCACTAAAATCATATTGTTATTAATTAATTTAATTTTTATTTGTTTAGCATAATTTTAATTTTTAACAAGATTTGAATTTATTAGTTGTTATTTGCTAATTTAAAATAATGTATCGGTAAATAAATGGTAATGAATGATACTAGATGAAATAAAAATGTGTAGTTAATTCAAACGTTAGATAATTAAGTATATTTATACATTTAACGTCAGAACTTAAATTGAATATGTAATTTAATTTGTTACATTTAGTTAATTTAATTTGTTGCATGTGTTTTTGTTATTGCATGAAATAGATATTTAAGGAATATGTTATATGATTTTAATAATAATAAATGGCTTTATTATTATTAAAATCATATATCTGCGCCTTAATCGCAGTACTTAATTACAACAATTAAAGACGAATGTAGGTGTTCTATAAGTACACCTCTACTAAACCCTTCGGGGAAACAACATGTGATGTTATGTTATGTTAATTAAGTTACTAACATTTGCCGTTAAATCTTACACCTTTGAGTAAAGCTCTATTATTTTATAATTCGCGTTGGTGTAACGATAAAAATATGCATCCACTGGTTCGCCTTAAATATTAAGTTAAAGCGTTTAAAATAATTACGGGACAATTTATTTAAAGCGCCGTTCCATTGTTTCGACGTTGCGACAAAATTTTTGAAGTAAAACTTCTTTCTTATGTTTTGTGAAAGCCTCGCTGCAGAGGATACATAAAAGGGAAAAATTTAATTGTTTGTATGTTTATACCTATGTGAAATAGTGTCATTATAAAAACCAAATTTTAAACTTTAGTTATAAAAAAAAGGAGCTACGTCTGCCAACAAACTGCTGTGCAGTTTGGCAGAAGTAAATGTTGTGTATTTATATTAATAATCTGATTAACACTTTTGATTTTTTTTTTTTTTAGCAAGCTTGACTTGGAGAGTAAGCTGGTGAATGCATGACGAGAGAGTTACGGAAGTGACGAGAGCGTTACGGAAGTATAATTAGTATTACTATTTTGTAAGTTTTACTTCAGTCGTGTGGTCTAAAACACACTCGTATTGTTTGTTTTTTTCTGGATTATTTTTTTTATTCATGGATACTATTACAAGATATTGCACACAGTGTCAGAGTAACTGCATTAAAAAAACTTAAAAGCATTCAATTCGCGGCGCTTGAGTCGTTGCTGACGTTACGAAATGTTGCCGTTCTAGATATTATACGAATAGAACGATACATATAGAACGAAGTATTGTATTTATTTTATTTCTTATTTTGTTTATTTTTACCTCATTTAATGCCGGTTGACGTCATCACTGTCGCTGAAAACCAGCGCTGGGGCTCTGTCTTGTATAGGGTCGCAGCATTATGCTGAGTGATGGCCATTTTGTGTTAATGTGACGCATATTTTCCCTTAATTTGTTCTTTCGTGTTTGTTTTTTTTTTTTGCTATAAATGTATTTTCCTTCTTTTCTTATTCCATTGCATAGATGGCGAAATGTGGTTATCCCTACTATACCTCTGCCTAACCCTTCGGGAAATACAGGCGTGACGTTATGTGTTTATTTTTCCATTAATACCTTAATCAATATTTAATCGTGAGGTAGAAAACTATTGATATTGAATGAAGCTCCAAATTTCACAAAGAAAAACAAAACAATTGTAGAAAATATATAATCAGTATATAACCATAAAACGTACATAACTAAACACACTTAAATAATACAAAAAGTAATTCATAGAATTCATGATCGTTAATTAGGTTTAATAAGCAAACCCATGCTTGGTATCTCTTTAATGTTTCGAGAGACATTAATTTATCTTAGCCAAGACTACACGACAAATCTTGAACACAATACAAATGTGAGTTACAATAATATAAATTATATCTATAAAAGAAAGTCAGCCATCTACCCAATCTTTTTACCAAAACATAAACAATAACGTATCATGTAGCTTACGCCAACATGACAAAAGAAAAACACAAAGCGAATAATCGTTACTCAAAAAAACGCATTAAAGAACCAAGACCTTAACTTATAAAAGAGTTGATCGGAGGTATCGCAAAAATTGCGTTTCTCGCGACCAAAGCCGCTCGTTGGAATGTCATTAAATTTTACGACCTACTTGTGAAGCGGCTGAACTGCAGTCAAGTTAGCTCCTACACAGCTTGTAGCTACGCAAATATGATCTACTTAACAAAGGTACTTATGTACTGGTGGTTTAACGAATCTAAGTAGACCATTTTTAGGGTTCCGTACCAAAATGGTAAAAAGGAACCCTTATGGTGAGACTAAGTCTATCTGTCTGTCTGTCACACCTGGATATCTTAAAAACTACTAATGCTATCAACTTGAAATTTAGAATAGCTTTAGATGACGTTTGCCCAACTATTTTGAAAACAAGAAAGAAATTTAAAAAAATATAACTTTTTTGCAAAAGGGACTGAAACGGGATCTTAAAAATTTGAAGTGGGGCTACTAGGACATCATATGAAAGAACGCTGTTTGCAAATTCTCAAACATTTTTTTTTTAGGCAGCGTAGGTTCCGACTTTTGATGAAAAATGTAAAAAAAAATACCGTTCCCCCCTTATCTCCGAAGTTTGCATCGATAAAAAACTGAAATTATTCTGTGATAGAAGTTTATGTAAAGATTACAGGAAAAATAAAACGATGTCTCTAAATAACACAGTTTTTCAGAAATCATCAACATCATATATACGTACGGAACCCTCGGTGCGCGAGTCCGACTCGCTCTTGACCGGTTTTTTTAATTGTTAATGAAAACCGCATCAAAATGCGTTTCGTGGTTTAGAAGAACAACGCAGTCACACGATTTTGTATTTAAGGTACTTTCTATTTGACGGTGCAGCCCCCCCCACGTGCCGCCTGTTCGGCCGCCGCGCGCCGCCTGATGCGACCCCCCCCTACGCCAGCACCAGCGTGTCATCAGCGTAGTAGACTACGCTGACACCGCTAGGGAGGTCAGCACGCAACACCCAGTCGTAGCCGATGTCCTACAGATGCGGCCCCAGGACCGATCCTTGTGGGACACCGCATGACACGACGCCGGTTCCACTCTCCGTCGTGACCGGGGTAGATGACGGCCCTGTCCGTCAAATAGGCCTCGACCACTCGACAGAGGTAGGTCGGCATCCGGTGATACCGGAGTGCCTCCCTAATGCAACTCTAGGGTAGGGTATTGAAAGCATTGGCGATGTCAAGAGACACCGCCAAGACGACCCCACCCCGGGCAATAGCATCCCCCGTCATCGCATCCCCCTTAAGGCAACGATAACCGACTTTAAATGATTTTATACTGAAGATCACGTCTAAACGAGTAGTGTTAATGATTTAATAAAAATATATGTTAAATAAGAGCATTTTCTCAATAACTTAATATGTGAATATTTTAGTTTATGTTTATATTACATAGTGAAATTAAAGGCTTCTACATACCGGGGCGACTTGTCGCGCGACGCGACGCGACACAAAGGCACCGCCCGTCCCGCGACGCGCGGGACCTTTGTGCCGTGTCGCGTCGCGCGACAAGTTGCGCTGGTATGTAGAAGCCTTAATTTATAAAGTTATGTCTAACACGGATAAAAAACTGAGAATGGCGCAAAATCTACCAAGCGTATTTCTCTGAAACCTTCACCAATTTAAAGATAATTTAATTAATTATTGATCTTTTAGTATACGCGTTTTATTGAAATACCTTTTGGTTTGTGTATAATAAATTAATAATGCGTCAAATTGGGGACAGCCCTCCTTGATGGGCGAGTCCTGTTACTGCCTGACCGGCGGGTACGATGCGTTGCGTGAGCTCAGGACAGAACACGCAAGCTAACCAATCAAGGTCACTGGCATACATCTGAGTCTTAAGCGGTATCGGTAAAGTGCCATTGAAGCAGATAAAAAGATAACTATTGAGTTATAATCATTGAGCACAGCGTAAAAGTCTTACTCAAAAAGACTCTCAGCCGATACGCATGGGCGTTTGTTTTACGTGAATATTGTTTTCGCGGTCTGTAATTTGAACTCTCGGTATTAAACTGAGCATTGAAATTCCAATAGAGCGCATCCCAGCGCCTCAAGAAAACACACTGTTGGATTTTAAACTCTCGGCTTTAAGCAGAGCGTTGCAGTTCCGGTGCGCGGAAAAAATCGCCCGTGCCAACGTCTTAAAGTAAACAAGCTTAAAGCATGCCCCCCATTAAAAGCTATTACTGATAAATGTGTCGCATATATTAGTTTTTGAAGTTAATGCTCCAAGTACGCACTCTATATTTAAAATGTGATTACTCAAGGAAATCCTTTAAAACTAATGATGTACAATAAAGTAAATATTTATCATTTACGAGGAACGCCTGGTTGTTTTCCACAATTTATTTAGCATTACCGCATGTGCCTACTTACTTAGTTGAGTTATGATGCGTTTAAAAGAAACCGATCAAGAGCGTGTCGAACTCGCGCACCTAGGGTTCCGTACGAATATATGATGTTGATGATGTCTGAAAAACTGTGCTATTCTATTTAGAGCCATAGTTTTATTTTTCCTGTAATCTTTACATAAACTTCTATCATATAGAATAATTTCAGATTTTTATCTCTGCAAACTTCGGCGATAAGGGGGGGGGGGGGAACGGTATTTTTTTTCACATTTTTCATCAAAAGTCGGAAACTATGCTGCCTAAAAATAAAAAATAAATTGAGAATGTGCAAACAGCGTTCTTTCATATGATACCCCACATGCCTTAGTAGCTACACTTCAAATTTTTAAGACCCGCTTTCAGTCCGTTTTGCAAAAAAGGTATATTTTTTTAAATTTCTTTCTTGCTTGCAAAATAATTGGGCAAACGTCATCTAAAACTATTCTAAATTTTAAGTTGATAGCATTAGTAGTTCTTGAGATATCCAGGTGTGACAGGCAGACAGACAGACTGGTACGGAACCCTAAAAAGAAGTTAAAAGAGATAAAAATAAAAAAGGTTAAACTATATTCTATAAAAGATGTAACAAACAAAAAAGGACAAAAAAAATTAAATTCAAACAAATAAATTCAAAAAGATTAACGCGTGATAATTATATCATACAGGTCCCTAGCCTATTAATAATGATACCTGCACTGCGTAAAACCTTTGGAGCCCACTGCCGATCCTTAAATTTGTATCTGCTTAGGAATAATATGTCTATTGCACCAAAACGCGTATTGTATGATTTGTATGTGTCGACTAAGCGGTATAGCGGTGAGCGCACCAGCATTGGTTCTACAAAAGCTAGTAGCGAACAGTCGCCTGGAGCGTACCTCTCGTCCATGTACAGTACCCCGAGTGTAAGTTTGAAAGTGAGTAAACGTAACTAGCACGTTTGCGTTAAGATTTTTATTCTCACTCTTATACTCTTAGCATTATGATCTATCGGTCAAATTTTAACGCAAATGAAGTAGTTACGTTTACTCTCTTTACACTTGGGGTACTGTTCGAGGAACCAGGTAACACAAACCAGTCACCAAGTCAGGGCAATCAAACTTGTTTGCTGTAGCTTAGGCTATAATCGGTCTATAATGTTCCTATACTGCAATTTGCATCAAATAATTAAAAGCCCAAAACCAGTCCAAATTTTATTGTCAAATAAATAATGTAATCAAGAAAACCATTTCTTCATACTACTGAAATAGGTCTTACAACATGAGTTGACGAACGTTTTCAAATTAAGGACACAAACATTATCGTCAAGAGTCCTCCTTCAAGATTTAATTGGGTGCCAACCTTGAGAGAAATGGTTTGCCTTGACTTCATTGTTTTAAATTAAATGATTGTGATTGTGCTTCCTTGTCTTTTTATGTTCGTAATGAATTAATGGTTTATTAATATTGATGTTAGGTGTGGCAAAATAAGCATGAAAGTAGAATAAATGCTGTGGAAATGAATTCCTTGCGAAGCATGTGTGGTGTGACTATAAATGATAGGCTGAAAAATGATGGCAACGGTGTGGTTTAAAAGAAGATGTAGTGACAAAAATTTAAAAGAGTATGCTTTGATGGTTTGGTCATGTGGAGAGGATAAATGAAAGGCGATTAACAAAAGGTATTTACAAGGCAGAAGTTAGTGGAAACGCAGGGAGGGGAGGCCCTAGAAGGACATAAATACCTAATTGGTGATGTTCTTCTGAAAGGTCAGGTGCGCAGTACTCGCAACTGGCGTGCGTGTATGACCAGATGTATGAACATAAACGAAGCAAAAGGAGTATGTAAGGAGCGTAGCAGGTGGCGTTCTATAGTTTCTGCCTACCCCCATGGGAAGAAGGTGTGAGTTTATGTATGCAAAGTTGATGTTCAAATATGGCTGTAAAATAAGAAGAATAGTCACACAATAAACTGTCCTTTGACACTCGCTTGCCAACGACAAAACCGGGCCGGAGTGACATTCTATCACCGAAGAGAACGGTAATTATTGCTTATGTCAATCCTATTGATAGGCCCTTAGGAGCACCCTTTCGATGGTTCATAATGATCAGCAGGAACTTCTGCCAGTTACTGCTAAAACACTGCCAGGCCACGAATACCTAAGACAAAGCTATCACACCCGTAGTCATAGATAAATTATCAAAAGCTCCTGCAATTTTATCGAAAGCAATGCTGCTTGGCGGCCGGAATATGCAGGTGTGGAATACTCCGAATAAACAATTTTATAAAGAGCTCTTAGTACTTAAACATGCAGCTACCCATACAAAAATAGCTACACTTGTTGAATCTTTAATCCGCCTACAGTGAGTTTTTCACACCGATCAAACCGTTCCAGGAATGAACAAAATTGTGCGTTTCTAAATTCGTTTTATATATGTACTCCTATGACATCAATCGCATCTATAAATGTAGATTTTGTATACATTTACACGCATTATACTGTACGAATGACGAAAGAATGACGTGACACGATTCATTTTGGCTGTTTATGGATGTTTTACACCCTCCCGGCAATATTTATCATCATTATCATTGGTAGCCTCGACTTTTACCATGTACTGAGTATGTATACGCGTCTTCTCCTCCCTTTTGACATGCCATGCTAATATTACCTTTCACATAAAGAGAGGTTATTTTCATAGTCTTCCTAAAATATAGAAGCAGAAATAGGTTAACTAAAATAACCTAGGCTTTCATATATAAATTAAGGACAGTTGATTTTATTACTCATTTTACAAGCCTAACAAATCAATGTTATAAAAAAACTTATTAGTAAGTCTCTGTAATACACCATAATATAGGAACACACACATTCGGCATATCACAAAAGCAATGCCGCTACTTTAAAGCGATTCCGAAATCTGTACCTAATATAAAATACAGGATTCACCTGCCAATAACATTTCTTTGTCCAGTAGATGCTGCAGGGGAAAAAAGTACAATTTACATCAGTTCATCGAATCGAAGCTATAGGAATACCAGGATAAAGATACGATACAAAAGCAAAAATTGAGCAGAATGCAACCTTATTACAAAGTGATGAGGTTGTAGTAAATCTTGATGATGGCAAAGTAGATAAGCAGAAGCATAACATTGATGAATCTCCAACCGTTTTAGGAACAGTCGAAACTGACATAAACATGAAGCAAAATTAACATTTCAAATAACAAGACATTGTTGTCAAGTAAACATGAGAAAAACGTCGGAATAAAATCAACCTGCTCTGACAAAAGTTGCATTTGGTATTCTCCAACAAAAAATATTAGCCTTGTTTCGAATGAAAAACCGTTCAAAAATCAAAAAGTGATACGATGTTTCCTTTTTGTTAAATTTTGTCAATTCCATTGGCTTGTTTTGCGGTAGTTTTGTTACCTAAAGGCATCACTTTATTGTTTTATTATCATAATCTTCTTAGACCTATAATTGGATGCTATCACTGCTAGGGTTGAGCCGTATTTATTGAAATAGATAGAAATAACAGATATTTCAAAATAACAAATATCAATTGTTCCTACCAATGCTAAAAAAAATATCTGTTACTTAAATAACAGTCCTTGAGGGTCTGTTATGTTAAGTATCAAATAATTTCAAAGACTTACCGCGGCTGTTACTTACCTAATTATACGCTCACACAAAAAAGGCATATAGCAAAGTTATCAATTTCTCTCTCTTTCTCATTAGAATGACCCTTGCTAAAAAGAGAAACACCTATTATTTAATTTACTTCGAAATATGTTTACTTCTCACCCTTAATAAAGCGGTTAAACTTTGCTAAAAAGAGAAGAACTTAGTATTTATTATCCCTAAAATACAGTTGGTGGTCTTACAAGAACAAACATTTTCGAAATAGTGACTCCTCGATTAGGTCATGTTACTGGTGTTACGGGTTGACATGTTACCGGTTTATTTGTAGTCCGTACAAAAAAAACAGGTTGTTATTTAATAACAGATATTTGATTCTGTTATTTTTGTGTAATAGTAACAGTGATAACAGATATCGTGTTACAACCCATCTCTAATCACTGCCACCAAGTAGATTTACTGCTTAGTGTCTAGCACCCATATTAATAACCGCGGAGGAAAGTTATGCCAAACTTAACTTGTTGCAACTTTATTGTTCGTTTATTAATAAGGAGGTAACGTTATTAAGGGGTTGAGTATCTATGGGTACAGATGCAATTACAAGTAGGTATGCATTATCAGCCTATAATGTTATATAAAATATCAGTTTTATTATAAGCGAAACCCGAAACACGTGTCTAGTATTTTCATGTAAACAATCTACGTACACAATTTAAAAACTGTATCATGAGAAATCACAAAGTTATAAGGTTGTTACCGGGTAGTCCGTAGAAAAACATGCTAACGGCACCCCGCGCCTCAGGGTCGTCTTGCACTCATTGATAATAATTTAACAGTAGTTACCTAACCGTACGGCGATCGTATTGTAAGTAATTAAATGGTGATAACATTTTCCATCACACTTAAATATTTTTGGGACAAAATATAACATAGTGTAAAAATTATTGAAATCGATTCAGTTCCTTATTCTGAACAAACTATATTCAGGTTTCGCTTACTAAAAATAATGTTGTATAATAGGACACAGGCTTCCTCTCGGTGAGAGGGAAATGGAAGAAAGGGTGGGCCGAAATCCACCACGCGTGCCCAATGCGGGCTGGTAGATGTCACATGACTTCGAATTTTCATGCCTGTTTTCTCACGATGTTTTCCTTCACCGTTTTGGGAACGGTAAAGTGCCTGCCTGAGTTTGAACCTACGACCTACAACTCGTAAGTCGCGGCAGTTACCACTGGGCCAATAACAAGCACAATAGTTTTAACATTTTTGTCTCTAGATAAATTATGAAAGATATATAAGCATAATTATAGCACAAACAACGAAAAGAGTGACGGTGGAGTTTCTTGCCCATTCTTCTCCATGACAAACTACTTTTTGGAAGGGGCGACTAGAATAAAAAAATACAAAAAGTTTTATTGGCAACAAAAGGAAAAGGTTATGAACTGATGACAGACAGTGATCTTACATAAACACAAATGAGTTTATACATCACAGTATTTTGTTTTGATCATTGACCCCCAAAATAAGCAGAGCTTGTATCTTGGGGGTCGGAGTGCGATTGAGCAGGAAGAAATATATCAGTTTACGAGGCTAGTTTAGTAAAGCATGTATTATTTTGTGCGTGTGTTTGTGTGAGTGTCTGTGAGGGTGAATGTGTAAGAGAGGGATGTTGGTTGCTGGCACTTGTCGACACTTAATCAATTCATTTTTTTTTGTAAATTTTGACGTTCAAAAGTGCCTTATAAGTATCTATGTGAAATAAATAATTTGACTTTGACTAAGGTGGATGTGTCTTCTTATACAATAGGACCTGAACCATCAGCCAGTTTTACCATTTACACTCGTAAACAAAGGCCCAAGACTTACAATATTTATTCCGTAACACTCATGATTGTATAAGAAGGTTTTGACAATAAACCAAGGAAAAGTTCGGTCCTTGCCTTAGTTGATGAAGGGCTACCAACACGTGACTAGGTACCTAATTATTTATACGTTGTTGTTATTTGTGACACGTAATGCAATTGGTTGGAACATTGACAATGAGCGCCATACTGATATACTATAACATTATACTATAACTTAATATGCAGCCCGAAGTTCCCACTTCGAACCTCGCTCAAGTAAACGCACACAATTCGAAATCGAACTCACTTGTTTTTAAAGTATCATCGCGGGTACACATTTCAACACAACCGTAAAAATGATTGAAATCGATTCAGTTCCTTATTCTGAACAAACTATATTCAGGTTTCGCATATTACTAAAAATAATGTTGTATGTATGACAACATTAAACATAGGCGGGACGATAAAAAGAACAAAGAAAATTGGAAAGCTATGTGGGAGAACTTTGCCAAGCAGTGCACAGTGGGACAAAATAGGTAAAAAAAAACATAATTTGATATATTTTCGACTATCATTTTAACAGCACACAAGAGTGGACCCAGAAGGGGCCTTGAGGAACTTTTTACCACATTTTTAGGGTTCCGTAGTAACAAGGAACCCTTATAGTTTCGCCATGTCCGTCTGTCTGTCTGTCTGTCTGTCCGTCCGGCCGTCTGTCCCCGGCTTAGCTCAGAGATGCTTAGTACTAGAAAGCTGTATTGGCATGGGTATACATATTAATCACGCCGAGATAGTTGTAAAATAAAACCATGAAAACAATTTTTTTTAGGGTACTTCCCTTGCACGTAAAATGGGGATGATGTTTTTTTTTCTCGTCTATTCCATGGTGTGGGGTATCGTTAGATAGGCTGTTTAAAAATATTGTGGGTTTGTCAAAACCATTCACAAGTAAGGGTTTTGTTTGCGTAATATTAACATTTAAAGTGCTATTTTTTGTTAGAGTCAAGTGTCCGTGCCAGATAAATGGTTGGTTTTAGACATGTGAAAAAATTCACGGCAATAGTATATATAAAGAAATTAAAAGGAAAAATATCACAGCTAAATAGGCTTCACAAGTTAACGAGTAATAGTCGACCAACTTAAATTTGCAGTTGGAGAATTGAACGTAACGTATATCGATATATGGGAGAGTATGTTTTTCAACTACAATGTTAAGTTTGTTTTTGGGATAAATTCATCCTAACTACGGAACCCTTCATTGTGCGTGGTCCGACATGCACTTGGCCGGTTTTTACTTTTTAATGTGCTAGATATTAGATGGCTCCATGTTTATCTTTTTCCATTTGGTAAATATAAAGTACAAAAAAAATAAGCTAGGTAATTTTTTCGTTGACAATGTTATCTGATTAAGAAAGAAAATTCATTTTAAAATACGGTAAAACATGACACAAAGAAAAACACAAAAAAAGAACAAGTATTCGACAGAGCTGCAGTATTTCTAATATGAATCTCATTTTTAGGGTTCCGTGCCAAAATGGTAAAAAGGAACCCTTAGACAGACAGACAGATTTAGTCTCACCGACTAAATCTGTCTGTCTGTCTGTGTGTCACACCTGGATATCTCAAGAACTACTAATGCTATCAACTTGAAATTTAGAATAGTTTTAGATGACGTTTGCTCAACTATTTTGCAAACAAGACAGAAATTAAAAAAAAATAATCTTTTTTGCAAAAGGGTCTGAAAGGGGGTCTTAAAAATTTGAAGTGGGGCTACTAGAGCATGTGGGGTATCATATGAAAGAACGCTGTTTGCACATTCTCAATTATTATTTTTTTTTTTAGGCAGCATAGTTTCCGACTTTTGATGAAAAATGTAAAAAAAAAATACCGTTCCTTATACCTTATCTCCGAAGTTTGCATAGATAAAAATCTGAAATTATTCCGTGATAAAAATGTATTTAAAGATGACAGGAAAAATAAAACGATGTCTCTAAATAGCACAGTTTTTCAGAAGTCATCAACATTATAAATATACGTACGGAACCCTCGGTGCGCGATTCCGACTCGCTCTTGACCGGTTTTTTTAATAATTAAATTATTTTTTAAACTATTGAATAGTAAACAATACGACTGCGCAGGCGCACCGAGTGGTCACCACCGCTTATACCAGAGGCATCGAAGATACGTTGTTTGCCCAGAGACATATTTGAAATGTCGCAAGTACGATATGTTTGAAGTGTTATGAAAATGGGACTTGTCATTTACGAGTATCACACTATCACACTAATATTATAAAGGCGAAAGTTTGTGAGTGTGTGTGTGTATGTTTGTTACTTCTTCACGCTCAAACGGCTGTACCAATTTTGATAACATTTTGCATGGAGGTAGCTGACACCCTGGATTAAGACATACGCTACTTTTTATCCCGATATTCCAACGGGATCGAGACTTACGCGGGATAAACCGCGGGGCGCAGCTAGTTTATAATAAAATACCTACTTAATGGTTTTATGGATTGTTCTGTAAACATTTTTAAATCTAAGGTAACTGCACTCATCATCATCATCATTCCAGCCGAAAGACGTCCACTGCTGGACATAACCCAGATAGCAGATTAGTTTGCTGCAAATTTGCTTTTTATTTGAATTTAAATATTACCTCAAATATGATAAAACAAGTTTATGGCAATATTGCTGCAAGCTTGTTAATTTAAGGATGATGATTGAAGTTTGTAGCAATCTTGCATTTTTAAAACATGAAAGTAACAAACTTGTTACAAGTTTGGTACAAATTTGCGTTTTGCGCTATCGGATCGGGCGCAAAAAAACATGATTGGTCGCCACGCGCACTGTTTGAGTGCAGCACGCTATGATTGGTTAATAACTGTGACGTTGTCAATCTCATTATTCTCATTGGTGACACTTAATGACGCATCGCATCTCACGTTCGGACTTCGGTGAGTTGAGACTGGTTTTATTTTGACTTGACGCCATTAAGACTTTCCATTTGTAATAAAATTGTACGATTAGTCTGTGCCAGTACGAGTAATAGTGTTCTGTGGCCAGTACCCAGTGGATTCAAAGAGTAGTGTACCCTCCGTAAGGAGTATATGTGTTGTGTGTTGCTGTTGAGTTGTGCGTGAGGGACGCGCATACTTTGCTTAACGTGCTCAGGAATAATCATTCAATCAATCAACTCAGCCTATAGTAGTCCACTGCTGGACATAGGCCTCTCCCTGCAGGCTGCGCAACAACATCGTATCCTCCGCCTTCTGCATCCAGTCTGTCCCAGCCACCTTATAACGTGCTCAGGAATAAAGGTAAGTTTATTTATTTATACTTTTACAGACAGAATAAATGATATGTAAGTACCTACTAGATCCAACCTAATCGACAGTCCAAGTGCTCCTGTCCTAAATAGTGCCCACGTGTATTGCTGGATTTTTCATAATAAGTCCTTAGAGGTACCTATATCTTCAAAAATTGACAACTCCATCCGTCTATTTTCTTGCTCTAGCGGCTAGCATTTGTGGCGGCTAGCCGATTATCTAATAATTGTATTATTGGCAAGTCTTTTAGTAAAAGATGATGCAAGTTTCGATCATTTGAATGACGAATTATTAAATATAAGTCAGAATAAACAGGCAATAATATGTACAGACGCCAGCACATCAAGCTACTACAATCTGTCAAATTTCTTTAATAGATTTTCAACTTTATCGCTATCTAAAGGTTCAAGGTTGATTGGGAAAATTTTACAGTTTCGGGTATCTTGACCTGCTGGCCCCTAGCCTGACCTACATAGTACTTAAAAATAGGCAAAATTTTCTTATCGTTAGAATGCTAATAAATATTCTAACGATAAGTAACTAAAATAAAAATATTTTTCAGATATCATTTTTGGCTGGTAGAAATGTCCGAAGTCTGACAACTAATATTTTGAGAAGAATATTACTTGATGATGTGGCAGAGTTATATTCCTTAACTGGAAAACAAATGAAAAATTCCAGTAAAAATCATTTCTATGTACAGAAACATGTAATTTAATCTTTTGTAAGTATACTTTTTATTACTCACCATCCATTGACATGCCGTAGGTACATAATATGTTATTTATTTCAATGTTATTTTTTCAGAAATCTGCAAAAGTCTATGAAGATGTGACTGAAGCCAATTTAAAAGAAATAATCAGTGAAGGGCTGAATCAAGCAAAAGTGAAGATATCAAGAAGGTAAGATTTAGATTATTTACACAGCATTTTTCAACATTTGCAAATTATTGTTAGATTTATAATTAGATAGTGCTTCATGCAGGGTTTTGGTTCACAAAACTACATACCGCTAAACAGGGTGAATAGAACTGCTGGGGTGAATCGAGATGCAACTTTATAATAGATTTAATTTTGAAATAATATCTTTTGTTTTGCCAAAAGTGTTACCTATACTATAATTAACGATTAAGTGCCTTGGCAACAAACTATATTATTTCAAGGTTAAAATCCATTTTAAGTTGTGTCTCGATTCATCGCTGCATTTATATTCACCCCGTTTTACGCGGTATTCACTTAATTTTATATGTTAAGTAAGTATATGAGTATAAATTATACCTACAGTAGTCCCGTTTTTGGTTCAGAACAGAGAGTTTGGCCACACTATTTGGTCTGATTAATACACATTAATTTGAAAACTGGTGCGCATTATGACAAGAAGCCCCTCTTTGAAACCTTGAAGAGAAACGACAATCCATTTGGCTAGTGGGTTACACATTAATCTGAATGTTCCTAATGTTTAGTCAAACTGGCTGCGTACTTATCAGCTCTTGCAAGCAGTGTGAATTTGCAGAGGCTTTTAGTGAAACAGGAAACGTGTACGATGAAAATCACAATCACAAAAAGGCGGAAAAGTTGATTTTTAAAAATAATGAAACAAAAAAAGTAATTCAATTTTTAAAGCGTAGGTATATAATTTAAGATTTATGTTCTTGTTTTGCAAATAATAATTAAAATAATTAAGTACTTAATGAAAATTTCACCAATGAAACCGAATGCGGTCATCACATCTAAACCGCGTTCAGGAGCTGTCAGTGTCAATATTCCACAGAAAAGAATGACACCGTCAGCTCTTAAACGTAGTTTATGTGCTGATCGCGTTCAGTTTGATCGGTGAAATTATTCCTCTGTTGATTTTGTTAGCTTTTATTTTGTCATGACTAAAGTAGTTCGTTTTAATTTGATTAGTTGTCTATGTATGATCTCTTAGAAAAAATATTTAGGCATGCATGTTACTATGTTACCTTAAAGTAATTAGACTATTAGGTACTATTATACATTTATATTTTTGATAGGTTAATAAAATTAAAAATTACGCTGTCTCAAATTAGCATGTTTATTTATAAAAGTTACATGATTAATTTATAGTGTTTTTTATTTTTAACTGTTTTTAAGTATCTATTCGGTATTCAGATTGTAAAAAGTAAAAGCAAAGTGATTAAATATTCGGTGTTGGACCGAATATCAAAAATTTTTTTTTTTTTTTAACGTTGTCCCACACTGGGAATTTCTCCTGTATTGTGAGTGCGTTTACAAACATTTAAATTCACATACACAAATAGCCAGACCCGGAACAACTACTTGTAGGTCATACAAATATTTGTTCCGTGCGGGAATCGAACCCGCGACACGCAGCGCAGCAGTCAATCGCTTAACTAACTGCGCCAACCGTGCCGTCCGTGTTTGAATACGCCGAATACCGAATATTAACAAGAGGTATTCAAGCCTTCAAAGGATTTGCAATAAAGAAAAGCAGGTGTGTCAACATTGTATACAAAGTGGCGTGGACCTCATCACATTAAATGACACCACGTATACCACATGGTATATTATACTTTGACCTTATACATAATCGAATGAAATCCATTCACAAAAAATCTGCTGTTTGTGTACCTACCTAACAAAATGTATGGAACAGCAGATTTTTTAGTGAATGGATTTCATTAAAATTTTGTATATGGTCAAAGTATATACCGGTGGTACACGAGGTATCATTTAATGTGATGAGGTATGCGCCACTTTGTATAGTTTGTAGAAACAGACATCATGCAAGTTTGAAATGTCAAAATTGCACAATCTTTGTAAAAACCAACATTATGCAAGTTTGAAATGTCAAAGTTGCATAAACTTTGTAAAAACAAACACTATGCAAGTTAGAAATGTCAAAGTTGTATAAACTTTGTGAAAACAAACATTATGCAAGTTTGTTGTTGGGAAACTAGAAAGTTTGATTCAAACTTGCTGCAAGTGTAGCAAGTTTAAATTGCTATCTGGGAAGTCTCCCTCAAGGGGGTTTGCCATAATCGCCATGCTTGGCAGGCGAGTTGGCGATCGCAGTATGGTGTTAAAATGCATAGAGAACGCTGTTGCGCATTCATTACGACACGCACGGGAAGAAATAGGATGGTGTTATTTTTTATGTCCAGCATCACACTGCCAATTAATTGACTTCACTTTAATTTCCGTTTTGTCGTGTTGACATTGTTTGGTTTGTTAATTAATCGATTTAAAAAAAAGGAGGAGGTTCTCAATTCGTCGGAAGCTTTTTTTTATGTATGTTCCCCGATGACTCGAAGACGGCTGGTCCGATTTAGAAAATTATTTTTTTGTTTGAAAGGGTATACTTTACAGTTGCTCGCATTGTCATCACGTAGGGATCGAATGATGGGATCCTGGAGAAATCAAGGGAACTCTTCAAATATTATAGGCATAAAAAGTTTTTTTTGATATATATTTTTTTTTGTATGGGTACACTGTAGCCGATCTCATTAATTTATGTAGGTAAAATGTGAAAATGTTCATAACAAGTACAACAACACAAAAAAATGTGTGTGATGATGTGTAGAGATCGGATATTTGGATGCATATTCACCTAAAGTTTGAGAGTTGACTAGTATGGAGTGCGCTTCGGTTCGGGAAAAAGTGTCGGTTTCCAGGACTGACGAATTTTTAAGAACTACTCTTTTGTACTGTGTATCCCCGAATAAATATATTTTATTTAAGAATAAAAATTTTTGAAGAAATCTTAATAATGTTTTTTAAACGTGATAGGATATTTTCCACAAAATTCTTGCCTAGTTCTAAATAGATAAGAAATATTAATTAGTTATACTTAGGAATACAAAATTCTATACCTACACACTGTTATTAATGAAACCCCGCGATCCCGGAACTCAATTCTTTATAGCCTTCATGTATTAATAGATGGTGTAAAAAAGTAAAAGATCAATATGGACCCTGTCAAAGAATTTTAAGAAGCCGTTTTCATACTTTGTATCCTTTGCCGGGAAAAAAAACGTTCTTTAGGTAAATATGCATCCGAATATCCGATCTCTAGTGATGTGTGTTGTGTGTCCAATGTGATGTATGTGTGTTAGTTATGTTGTGTGCTTCTTCACAAGCAGCTTTACATTTCAAAACCTCGCACCTGTGTATTCTATAATATAAATTGCAATAATCATTTGGTTCGCTAATCGTATTGCTTCACACGTGTATTCAGATTTTTATTCATGTCTTTACTAGAACAATGACGTTATTTCCGTACAGTTTCCTTTACACATAAAAATTGTATTTCGGACTTCCTCTGACTCAAATAGGTAACAATGGGATTGACATAACAAAATAACGTCTTTGATTCTTAGATTTTCTTAACTTGGCTTGTATTATTGATTGACAACAACTTTTTTGTAATCATCATTGACAACCTTGCTGAGTATTCTTGTCTCTTTTGTGTCATGATGTCATGGTCATGCGAGTCTCATCTTAAGTCTTACCCGTATTTCGTAGGTCAACGACCCATCTGGCTATATTGATCTGACAAAACTTATCGTACTTTAAGAGCGTTTACGACGTACGGCATTTCATAAAAACTTTCAAGCCCTTGTTTTTAGAAATGACTGAACCGATTTTAATGAAACTTCATACGCTTATGCAGGGTACAAAGGTCTAAAAAGTTAGTTAAAAACATTTTCGAAATGTCTTATTTAAAAACAGATAACTGGAAATATCCTTTTCAACGGAAAATTTAAATTCGGTCTAATTTGGCTGTAACACTATATTTTATCGAAAATTTTCTTAACCAACTTTTTAGACTTTTGTATCCGGCTTATGCGTATGAAGTTTCAATAAAATCGGTTCAGTCATTTCAAAAAACTAAGGCTTGAAAGTTTGTATGAAATGCCGTAAGTCGTAAACGCTCTTAATATCTTACTCGACACTCATATTAATGTGTGGTGAATTTATTTTCGAGATTTTTTATGCTTTGCATAAAAAAGCTTCTTTATTTTAATTTCTCAATTTAAATGAGATCAAAGTATTTAATAATAGTGTAAAGTCAATAGCATCGGATGTGAATCCAATCAGCTCATGTCACGATGCACATTTGACATTGTCCTAATTGTGCAGCCTCATCCGTGACATTGTAACACATTTGTAAGTAGCTACGAGTAAATACTCATCTTCATTCTTATCAATATGAGCTGAAGTAGATACCTACATAATTATGTAAAGTCAGGGAAATTATTTGTTAGGCTAATTGACTACCAACTTACTTTGTCCGTGTATTCAAATCACAACTGTCATTCTTTGATAGAGGGGCTCGTGGCTAAATAATAACAGCCGCTTGGCTTGATCGGAAGGAAAGCTACTCTTGCCGCGGTTGGTTTGTGGATGGGTGACTATCCATTAGATATCGAGACGTGCTTCGGAAAGCATGTTAAGCTGTAGGTCTCGGTTGTCATTCGTAGCTCTTTGGCAGTCGTTACGAGTAGTCACACAACCAGTCTTACCAAGGGGTATCGTCTTACCCAGTAACTGGGTTGTGGAGGTCAGGTAGGCAGTCGCTCCATGTAAAATACCGATATTCAGCTACATCTGGTTAGACTGCAAGCCAACCCCAACATTTTTGTAAATTTTTGGCAGTTGCATAAATTTTTGACAGTTGCATACATTTTTGACGGTTGCATAAATTTTTGACAGTTGCATAAAATTACTGTAACACAAAAATTGGGGAAAATGTAGGGTTTCAATTTGCTTATCAATTAATTTCCTTGACTGTACTTTTGTATTTGACCTACATCTCCATTCTTATTGTTATAGTTAGAATAAAAAAACTATTCCTATTCATATAACCATCAGAATCGCGTCCTTTTAAAGTTTTTCGACGACGTCACGTCAACGCCGGATGTCACTGAAAACCAGCGCTTGGGCTCTGCCTCGCATAGGGTCGCAGCATTATGCTGAGTGATGGCCGTTCTGCGTGAATGTGTCGCATATTTTCCCCCAAGTTATTCTTTCATTGCGTCTTGTTTACCGCAAGCAAAGGTTTTTTTTTAACTTTGCTTCTAATGGTCTGTCTTTATTTTAATAATGTGGAATCTACTACAATACCTAGTTTCATTATTTTAAGACTTACCTAATATTTTTCAGTTTCGGCTCTCCTTTTAAGGACTATTAATTAGAGCTTCTTACGTGGGTGATTTTCCATTGGATACATGACGAAAATGTTTATTTTGTCAGATTATGTACTCCGTTATCCGTTACGATGAAAAGAGAACTCGGGGTAAGAACAACCAATACCTAAAAATCTCTTCTGTCGTTTTAACAGACAGAAATATCAAAAAACAAAACTCAAAACTCACAGCATTTATTTATATTAAACCAATTAATTTTCCCCCTTTTTGGGGGAGGCCTAAGTCCAGCAGTGGACGTCTTTCGGCTGAAATGATGATGATGATGAATTAATTTTCAATTGCCAAGGAGTCGATCAGTCAGAAAGATAAAGCTTGTTGCCCATTCTATAGAAATAGAAAAGAAAATAATTTATTTTATTTATTTATTCTATAGAAATAAACTCTTAACTACTGTACTTTTAACTAAACAACATTCGTTTTTGTTTATACTAAACCTCTTATGGGGTCATTGTACTCATCATTATGAACAACTTTTACTATGAGACCAACCTTGAAATCGCGAAAAAAAAAATCAGCTGTTCCCTACATTTAAGTTCGCTAAACTCTTCAAAATGTAGGGAACAGCTGATATTTTTTTCGCGATTTCAACTTTGGTCCCATAGTAAAAGTTGTTTATAATGATGAATACAATGACCCCTTAAGAGGTTTAGTATAAACAAAAACTAATGTTGTATATCTAATAATTAACGAATGAATCATGAACAAATAATGGCTTCTACATACTGGCGCGACTCGTCGCGTGACGTGACACCGGTAGAACAATTTCCTTGAATTTTTCATAGAAATTGTTCTACTGGTGTCGCGCCAGTAGGTAGAAGCCTTTAAGAAGGCAGTCTTAGATTTTGCTTATCTTTTACAGATAACTTTAAGATGAGCGGGGAAGTTAAGAGAAAAAATCGGCCAAGTGCTAGTCGGACTCGCGCACGTAGGGTTCCCGTACCATTATCTATAAAAATGGCAAAAAAATCACGTTTGTTGTATGGGAGCCCCCTTAAATATTAGTTTTATTCTGTTTTTAGTATTTTTTGTTATAGCGGCAACAGAAATACTTCATGTGTGAAAATGTCAACTGTCTAACTATCACGGTTCATGAGATACAGCCTGGTGACAGACGGACAGACAGACAGACAGACGGCGGAGCCTTAGTAATAGGGTTCCACTTTTACCCTTTGGGTACGGAACCCTAAAAATAGTAGTTTTTTTTTATTTGTGGAAAATTACATAATTTTATCACTAATATCACAATATACAGGGTTATTTATTAAACGTCAATAACCTCTTAAAAGGTCATTGTACTCATCATTATGAACAACTTTTACTAGGGGACCAAACCTGAAATCCCGAAAAAAAAATCAGCTGTTCCCTACTTTTTAACGAATTATTCGAACATAAATGTAGGGAACAGCTGGTTTTTTTTTCGCGATTTGAGTTTTGGTCCCATAGTAAAAGTTGTTCATAATGATGAATACAATGACCCCTTAAGAGGTTATTGATGTTTTAAAAATAACCCTGTTTATGCACAAATCTAAGCACAGCACGGCCACGATGCACATTTGACATTGTCCTAATTATGGAACCTCAGCCGTGACATTGTAACACATTCTGTAAGTGTACCTACGTAAAATATTCTCGACGCACAACGCCTTGGCGCATCGGAGATGTTACATAACTAGCTGTGCATCCTGGCTTTGTGCAGATGCAGATTTTTGAGATAACATGGAAATATCAGTATTTTTTTTTTATATTCGAAAAACTATGCTTAACTGTGTTATTGGTGAGATTTTGCTCATTATTTCTTAAATTAAAACTAAGCACTAATGAGCGTTAATGTATGACACTAAGCCTTTTTTTTCAGTTGTATTTGTTTTGTTGTATAGATTCAAGTTTTATATGTGAACGGACAGCTGTGCTGCTGGGGAGTTTGTTGCGCCACTTCTTCTTCCCAGCTAAAGCACTAGGAAGTGGCGAAGGGTGGGCGTTTTTGGGGGACTGTCTCATGTAATTTTTGACGTTCGAAAAGTGTTGATTCTCAGCTTAGTTTGAATAAATGAGTTTTGATTTTGTTTTTCATATGAAAATGTCTATTTTGTATGGGACACACATGAATATCGTGTTATAGGAGATTTTTTTAATCAAAATCCTTCAAATAATACAATCTTTGGTGAAAATAATAAAATAAGTGATTTTTCTTTTAGTGTTGTACTAAAATATTGAGATGTCTACGTTTGTGGATATCTTCCACTGATATACATCCGGTGTACCGCGTGGTGCCGGACGTAAAGAATAGCACCATCCTATTTCTTCCCGTGGGTGTCGTAAAAGGCGACTAAGGGACTTACTAGAGAATAGGCAGCAGCGCTCTCTATGCATACCATACTGCGATTGCCAACCAGCCTGCCAAGCGTGGCGATTATGGCAAACTCACCTCTTTGGGGGAGGCCTATGTCCAGCAGTGGACGTCATTCGGCTGCAATAAAGATAGACATCCCCGCTGCACACGCACGTCTCCCTATCTCTCATTCAACAATACATTACGCGGCAAGCATACCTATTCAACGTTTGACTTTATAACTATGCTGAATTGATAATACTTTCGGAAAAAAATATATAAAAATCAAAAATTGAGTCCTTGAATAGTATCTTAAGGCGACGATAACCGACTTTTAATGATTTTATACTGAAGATCACGTCTAGAAACGAGTAGTGTTAATGATTAAAAAAAAAATATTACGTTAAATAAGAGTATTTGCTCAATAACTTATTATGTGAATATTTTAGATTATGTTTATATTATATAATATAATTAATTTGTAAAGTTATGTCTAACGCGGATAAAAAACTGAGAATGGCGCAAAATCTACCAAGTGAATTTTTCTAAAACCTTCACCAATTTAAAGATAATTTAATTATTGATCTTTTAGTATACGTGTTTTATTAAAATACCTTCTGTTTTGTGTATAATAAGTTAGTAATGCGTCTAATTGGGGACAGTGCTCCTTGATGGGCGAGTCCTATTACTGGCTGAACGTACGACGCGTTGCGTGAGCTCATTACAGAACACGCAAGCTAACCACTCAAGGTCACTGGCATATATCTCCGTCTTAATAAGGATTACAGATTGGTTAGGTCACGGGCTGTCAATTTGCGACCACTGATCCACTACAGCCTTTAAAATCTACAGCCTACTGTTGTACGTGACTTGAACCGAATTAACATTTTCAAGAAATATTTGTTAAAGATAAGAGTCAAGAAATACCAAACAAATTTGAGATTTCAACATACATAGTTCTCGTAGCTCCTGTAATACAGTTTATCTATATCAAGAAATGTATAAATATGTAACAAAAGTATGTTCATAAATTAATTATTTTTATTTCTAAAATCCTAGTAGTAAAATTCAAATTTTCTGTTTGCAAGAAAATATATGGTTTACAAGGGTATCTTACAGCGTTAAGGCTTCTACATACAGGCGCGACTTGTCACGCGACACAAAGGCACCGCTCGTCACGCGACACGCGGGGCCTTTGTGTCGCGTCGCGTGTCGCGCCAGTATGTAGAAGCCTTTAAGACGCAAATATATGCCAGTGACCTTGAGGGGTTAGCTTGCGTGTTCTGTACTGAGCTCACGCACCGCGTCGTACGTTCAGCCAGTAACAGGACTCGCCCATCAAGGAGCGCTGTCCCCAATTTGACGCATTATTAATTTATTATTCACAAAACAAAAGGTATTTTAATAAAACGAGTATACTAAAAGATCAATAATTAAATTATCTTTAAATTGGTGAAGGTTTCAGAAAACTACGCTTGGTAGATTTTGCGCCATTCTCAGTTTTTTATCTGCGTTAGACATAACTTTACAAATTAATTTCACTATGTAATATAAACATAATCTAAAATATTCACATATTAGGTTATTGAGAAAATGCTCTAATTTATCATATATTTTTTCAAATCATTAGCACTACTCATTTAGACGTGATCTTTAGTATAAAATCATTAAAAGTCGGTTATCGTCGCCTTAAGGTCATTGTATTCTGCCTGCGAGCAAGCGTGCAAATTATTCATGATTTTAAGTCACAATTATAATGTAGATTCTAATAATACTTAGTACATTATTATCTGTCCCAGTTTCATTAGGGTTAGCGCAGGCCCGAAACCAATTTCCCATCAAATTGGCCGATCGGATTATAATGTTCCCACTGCTGGGAAAACAGGCCTCCAGCGGGCCCAGTGCGGGTTGGTGGATGTCACATGTCTTATATAATTTTTGGTTCTAATACAAGCTGGTTTCCGCACTATGTTTTCCTTCAACATTTTGAGAGCAGTGGTAATGAAATAATTGACAAACAGTAAAATGCCTGCTTGGGCTCGAACTTACGGCCTACAACTTGTAAAGGCTTCTACATACCGGCGCGACTTGTCGCGCGACGCGACGCGGAACAAAGGCCCCGCGTGTCGTAGGAGGAGCGGTACCTTTTGTGTCGCGTCGCGTCGCGCGACAAGTCGCCCCGGTATGTAGAAGCCTTTAATCGTCGTAATGTCAACTAGAAAGATAGAAAGAAAAATAATTTAATTGTCACAGAAAAAACGTGCGTACGAAAACATAATATGCAACGACAACCACAACCAAAATACAACAACCTAACAACCAAAAACAACCTACGCATGTCAGTGCTGTGTGCATAACTACAACCTATTGCTTATTTAGTTAAGTTTCTCTTTAAGAACGAACGAACGCGGTTTCTAAATGAACTACCAAAGAAAATTACCAAAAAATTAGAAGACATAAAATCTAAACAAATTAAAAATATCTTAAAAGCCTACTTTACTGCGGATGTCAGCGTGTAGGTTCTCAGCCATAAAAAGTGAGCAACTAGTTAAATAAGCTTATAATAGCACACATAATCTTATTAAAAGTAGATTAAGCGCTATATTTTATGTAAAAAGTATGAAAAGTTTGATGAAATAAACAGATTTTTTTTTTTTTTATGAAATGTACTTTGTTCTTCGAGAAATAAATGTCTTTATCGAACTTGTAAATCGTGGTCGTTTCCACTTACCCACCAAAGCTTGACAAAAATAAAATAAAAAATAATACAGATTGATAAAGTTGAAGGGTGTAGCCAGAAGTTTAAAGACAAGTTAAAACAGCACGGTTATTTTGAACGACTAATTGTCAACTGCTATAACAAATCAAGTGAAGAATCAGGGAGTCTACTCCGAACATAAATTTGAAGTATCGTTGCTTGACTACGGCTAACTATGGGTAATTACGGCAAAAAAAAAAACGACAGTCAAAGAGATAAGCCAAATTCAAAAATGTGACTAAGATGGGTAAGGATTCAAAGTCAATAAAGGCAACTATGGAAGTTATAAAACGGCTGAACATTCGGCCGATACTTCGGTTTAACGATTCGGAGTAGACCCCACGGTTCGGTGTAAATTTGTTGATTGTAAAGACTTTTCCTATGTCTTATAAGAGAGCTTTTAGTTCAGGTCAATAACTTATATTGTTAGTACGAACAGCAATCCTTTTACATATTATACCAGTAAACAATATTTAAGATAGAAAAGGATAAAGGATAATAAATGACAATTATTTTTATTGTTTTAACATCGCTTCCGCTGTTGAATACTTTTCAGGGTTTCCATTTGATTTCAATGTCAGATAACTTGAAGATTAATTTAATTATGCATTCATTATTTTGAACAAAAATCTTTGTACGTTTATATTATTATGTTTTTGGTTTGTTGGTGTGTAAGTACTACTTAAGTGGTCGCATGTGATCGAACCTTGGAATGGTCCAAGGCAGGGTTCGATCCCCAGATCAGGAAAAATGTTATTGGATTTTGCATTTTGCCATAAGAAAATTAAATGTGGATGTACTGAAACCTCTTCCTATCGATTTGGAGAATGCAGGCAAGATATTGGTGCTCATATAGACGAGGGGCATGTTGCCAACGGCAGAGGCAGTTGCAGCCACCGACGCGTCTACGACTGTGCAGCAGACGAGTCGACGGCTGCAGCCGTTGGCAACGTGCCGCTCGTGTTTATGAGCACTTATGTTATGTCACACAGAGTAGCTTAGAAAAGAAAATAGTATTCACTGAAGGCGCCCTGTTTGTGGTGGCATTTACATCGCCAGATGCGAACTACGCGTCACACTGACGTCACGCAAAATCCTGCATCGCGCAAGCAGAGTTTACCGCGTGACTAGCATATACAGGGTGAAATTAAATTAGCTAGCGGAACTCCATAGACGTGATGGGTATCGATATCTGATTATGATAAAGCAGAAAATTAATGACTTTGATGTTTTTTTTGTTGAACAGAGTGTAGTTGAAATATCTAAGTATATAAAAATCTGTTTTTTTATTGTATAAACTTCATAGACGTGATGAGTTTCGATATTTAAACACGATAAAATATTAAAAAAAAACAGATTTCTCAACTCATAGTTCAAGTAACAACACTACCTGCGGTCGTTGACCCCAACAAATAATATTTAAATCTTTAAAAGAAATATCTTGTTCCGTTTAGATATCGATACCCATCACATCTGCGGAGTTTCGCTAGTTAATTTAATTTACCCTGTATATACAACGTCCCGACATCAACCGCTGGGCAGTTGCCCACCAGACATGACACCCGTCTGGTCGGAGGATCCTCCCTTTTCTATAGAGGTTGAGTGAACTTTACACCCTGTTCCTCATACCTCTATATGTTCTTTACACATCTAAAGTTGCCTGGATAAAACAGAAACTGGAATTTCCGTTTTTAGTCTGTATTGTTGATGTACGATCAACCGCACGTCCTAATAAATAATAAATAAATTAGCTTTTATTCCCAAAATTTAATGGGAAAAAAGCGCAATTTTTCGTAAGGGCGGTTTTTTTTCATTCATGTTCAGACATGCGGTTGACTGTACGTCATTTCCAGTCCAGAATGAACTATACATACAAACACACCTTTAAAATCGTACGATTCATAAACCTCTTAAATTTAGTGCCAACATTTTCAAGGTGTATTTAATTTCCTTGATCAGAGGATTAACCTAAATATTTCTGTCTGCATTATGGCACTGATATAGCTTTCAAAATTTATGAGTTTGCGAACTAAAAATGGATGATAAGGTTATTTAATAATACTCCTTTGTTTAGCAATAACCTCACTTCAAGTCTTCAAGTACATGCATTTTATGTATCTCTAAGTATGGTCAAAGCTTCATAATCGTTAAAGTTTTGTTTGTATTGTTCTCTGAACTCTGCCGTTGATGTATTTATTGCAGCAGTGATAAAACCTCATATTTTTATGCTTTGGTGGTCAGAATTTTTTTGCTGTGAGAAATATTAGACCCACCGAAAAAAATTAAGGACGCTAAATATTATTCTACCATAATTTACAGAGAACAATTTGAGCATAATAATTATTTTATCATTTCGTACATTGGTTATTACACATTTCATTATCATTTATGTTATTATTAATTATTTGAGTTAGATTCATGTTAATAATTGTAAAATATAGTTGAAAATAAATATATGAGGATTTAAAAAAATATTATTAATATTGCCATACACGTGATATTATTTATTTATGAAAGTCGCTTCTGCGGCGTAGGCCTCCCCCAACATTCTTCATTTTTCCCTATATCTAGCTTGTCTCCTCCAGTCTGGTCCACATCTTTCATTCAATATATCTTCCCAGCGCTTCCCCGGCCTTCCTCGTTTTCTTTTTCCATCTCTAGGTACCCACTCTATAATAGATGCGATTAGAATTACATAATTATCGTAAAAGATTATGAGTTACTGTCTCGTTGGTACTATGAGGAGTACTGCTGAGCATGAGATCCTAGTTAGATTCCCAGGTTGGGCAAAGTGTTTTTGGGTTTTTCTATGAGGAATTTCTCAGTAGCAGCTCGGAGTCGGGATTTGACGCCAGTTGATGGCAATAGGCTCGTCCTTTATTACATGGGCCTTAAACATAACTGGCGAAATTCGGGTATATATGTATACTTAGGACCTCTGCCTAATCCTTCGAAGAACTGTAGGCGTGACGTTGTCTTAAGTTATTATCAGTCACTAAGAAAAAAAATATGGATCCTAAAAAAATTGCGATTCGTCCAAGTGCAAAGTACTGAAACATATTATACAACGTGTTTTTTTTTATATCCCATAACTCTAGGGTATGATTGAGGCCATATCAAAGAATCAACTGGCATATGAGTTATGTTCCAATCCTTCGTTATTTTTCATTTTTCATACAAAATAATTCGGCAAAGTCACGATTATTAATGTAAAACACCCTTACGTGAAATATGACAACGTCGATAAGGTAGCTTTCCCTTCACTAGCTGCCGCCGGGAAGCCCCGATACCAACATACCTACATATTTTATTTTACTATTTATTTTACTACACTACTAAGTATATAAAAATCTGTTTTTTTATTGTATAAACTTCATAGACGTGATGAGTTTCGATATTTAAACACGATAAAATATTAAAAAAAAACAGATTTCTCAACTCATAGTTCAAGTAACAACACTACCTGCGGTCGTTGACCCCAACAAATAATATTTAAATCTTTAAAAGAAATATCTTGTTCCGTTTAGATATCGATACCCATCACATCTGCGGAGTTTCGCTAGTTAATTTAATTTACCCTGTATATACAACGTCCCGACATCAACCGCTGGGCAGTTGCCCACCAGACATGACACCCGTCTGGTCGGAGGATCCTCCCTTTTCTATAGAGGTTGAGTGAACTTTACACCCTGTTCCTCATACCTCTATATGTTCTTTACACATCTAAAGTTGCCTGGATAAAACAGAAACTGGAATTTCCGTTTTTAGTCTGTATTGTTGATGTACGATCAACCGCACGTCCTAATAAATAATAAATAAATTAGCTTTTATTCCCAAAATTTAATGGGAAAAAAGCGCAATTTTTCGTAAGGGCGGTTTTTTTTCATTCATGTTCAGACATGCGGTTGACTGTACGTCATTTCCAGTCCAGAATGAACTATACATACAAACACACCTTTAAAATCGTACGATTCATAAACCTCTTAAATTTAGTGCCAACATTTTCAAGGTGTATTTAATTTCCTTGATCAGAGGATTAACCTAAATATTTCTGTCTGCATTATGGCACTGATATAGCTTTCAAAATTTATGAGTTTGCGAACTAAAAATGGATGATAAGGTTATTTAATAATACTCCTTTGTTTAGCAATAACCTCACTTCAAGTCTTCAAGTACATGCATTTTATGTATCTCTAAGTATGGTCAAAGCTTCATAATCGTTAAAGTTTTGTTTGTATTGTTCTCTGAACTCTGCCGTTGATGTATTTATTGCAGCAGTGATAAAACCTCATATTTTTATGCTTTGGTGGTCAGAATTTTTTTGCTGTGAGAAATATTAGACCCACCGAAAAAAATTAAGGACGCTAAATATTATTCTACCATAATTTACAGAGAACAATTTGAGCATAATAATTATTTTATCATTTCGTACATTGGTTATTACACATTTCATTATCATTTATGTTATTATTAATTATTTGAGTTAGATTCATGTTAATAATTGTAAAATATAGTTGAAAATAAATATATGAGGATTTAAAAAAATATTATTAATATTGCCATACACGTGATATTATTTATTTATGAAAGTCGCTTCTGCGGCGTAGGCCTCCCCCAACATTCTTCATTTTTCCCTATATCTAGCTTGTCTCCTCCAGTCTGGTCCACATCTTTCATTCAATATATCTTCCCAGCGCTTCCCCGGCCTTCCTCGTTTTCTTTTTCCATCTCTAGGTACCCACTCTATAATAGATGCGATTAGAATTACATAATTATCGTAAAAGATTATGAGTTACTGTCTCGTTGGTACTATGAGGAGTACTGCTGAGCATGAGATCCTAGTTAGATTCCCAGGTTGGGCAAAGTGTTTTTGGGTTTTTCTATGAGGAATTTCTCAGTAGCAGCTCGGAGTCGGGATTTGACGCCAGTTGATGGCAATAGGCTCGTCCTTTATTACATGGGCCTTAAACATAACTGGCGAAATTCGGGTATATATGTATACTTAGGACCTCTGCCTAATCCTTCGAAGAACTGTAGGCGTGACGTTGTCTTAAGTTATTATCAGTCACTAAGAAAAAAAATATGGATCCTAAAAAAATTGCGATTCGTCCAAGTGCAAAGTACTGAAACATATTATACAACGTGTTTTTTTTTATATCCCATAACTCTAGGGTATGATTGAGGCCATATCAAAGAATCAACTGGCATATGAGTTATGTTCCAATCCTTCGTTATTTTTCATTTTTCATACAAAATAATTCGGCAAAGTCACGATTATTAATGTAAAACACCCTTACGTGAAATATGACAACGTCGATAAGGTAGCTTTCCCTTCACTAGCTGCCGCCGGGAAGCCCCGATACCAACATACCTACATATTTTATTTTACTATTTATTTTACTACACTACTGCGAAGTTTGGCAACCTCGCAAAAGTAAAGATTCGTCATACTGGTGACAACTTTTGACCTAATTTAATTATGATTGATGATATCTCCGAAACGATGCATTTTTGGACCACCTATTCTAGGAGTTTTAGTATTATTTTTACCTACAGAATATAACCCAAGAGTTATGGGATATAAAAAAAAAACAGGTTGTATAGGTACAACATTAGTTTTTGTTTACACTAAACCCAAAAAGGGGTCATTGTACTCATCATTTTAAACAACTTTTTCTATGGGAACAACCTTGAAATCACGAAAACAAAATCAGCTGTTCCATACATTTTGTCGATTTAAGTGAACACAACTGTATGGAACAGCAGATTTTCTTTCGCGGTTTCAAATTTGTCCCATAGAAAAAAAAATTCAAAATGATGAGTAAGTACAATGGTACTTACTCATCATTTTGAACAATTTTTTTTTTCATCATTTTGAAAACCCGAAAAGGGGGGGCCATTGCCCCTTTTCGGGTTTAGTGTAAACAAAAACTAATGTTGTATAGCGCTGTTAATTGATAAAGAACGATAGCATCATTATTAATTAATGGAAATTCATTAAAAAATATTTTATGCCTGCATAATTAACTACTTACTACTTGACTTCAGTAACTTAATTGACAATGGTCAGCAGCAGTGTATTAAATATGGGATAATTTGAGTTCAATTGAATCCTACTTAACTTTTGTCAGTAAGCCAAGGCCAGTGGTGGCTTGGTTCTGGAGTATACCAGGTTGGTGGAGTTGGTGGTGGAGTTTCTTGCCCATTCTTCTCCATACGCAACTACATTTTGGAAGGGGCGACTAGAATCAACTCTATTTTTTTTGTAAATTTTGACGTTCAAAAGTGCCTTTTTTTATGTGCCAATTTGAAATACTTAAATAATAAAAAGTGAAATATAAATGAAAATTCGCCACTTTAAAACGATTATATAGTTTATTAATATTTATTGTAAATTCAGCACTCTAACACGTATAATAAGTTATTAATAATAAAAAAAGGAATAACATGAAAAAAATATAATAACCTATTGAATATCATTAAAATAGTCGCGGAACAAGTAATTTTGACTAAATAAAAGGAGATTACGAGAAAACTTAAGGTACCTACATCGTATCATCATCGGTATCTTTGTTACGCATTTGGTCTTCGAACCAAGGAATCGATTGCAATTGGTATTAGGTTCGTGACCACTTAATTACATAAACTTTCAATTGAATGAAGATGAACCAAAGTTATATATTCCGATAGGAACAGTACCTGCAACAGGTATTAAAATGTTAATCCTACAACCTCTTATCCTATTACAATAATCAAGAGTGATGGTTTAAATAACAAGTTGGTCCTGACGAACTGCAACCTCTAGGCCGATGCGACGATCATGTGACACGCACCAAAATGGATTTGCTGGTCTCGAACTCCAAGGATTCTATGCGGCTAACAGCACAAACAAATCGCGCAAGCCTGGTGAATAGGCCGGTGCCCGAAATATGACCGGGAACGACCCTTTTTTAACCGACTTCACAAAAAGGAGGAGGTTGTCAAGTCGTCTGTATTTTTTTTTTTTTTTTTAATGTTTGTTACCTCAGGACTCCATCGTTTATGAACCGATTTGGAAAATTATTTTTTTAATTGAAAGGATATTGAAAGTGGCCATAAACGAAAATACAAAACCAAAGACACCGACTTCCGAAATTAAATTAAATATTATATTAAATGTGGGTGTACTACAGGTACACCTCTGCCCTACCCTTCGAGGAAACAAGGCGTGATGTTATGTTATGTGCTTCCGAAATTAAAGTTATTTTTCACATTTTAGTGTTTTTGTTGGAAGTCGGTTGTTTTTTTTGTAAAAAAGTTTTCAACTGCCTAAAGTTGCCACAAGAAACTCCATTAAACATCTACAGTAACCAAGACTTCCCCGCAACCCAGAAAATGGGTAACACGAAAACCCTCAGTTACAGTGAAGACTGGTCAGGATAGACCGTCCGTCGGGCTTGTGACTGTGTAAGATCTGTAACGACTGTCAAAAATCTACAAATGACAGCCATGGGTAGATAAATTCGTCATTTTGAAATTTTGACTGAAGAAAGCTTTTGTCACAGATTGAAAAAAAACCATCTCATGGAACGAAAAATTCTAAAACATGTGACATGACTTCTGCTAGTTCTCTGCCCGATTATAGCGTTATAGTAGAACGTATACTCTTGACTTCGTCATGCGGGTGTGGCCAGACTGCTAACTAGACATGTCAACTACCTTCACACGACCTCACATCTTTATCACCCACATAACAAACACGAATCTTTTCCGCATATGCAGTTCCGACTTTGACAAGACTATTTTTAGTGGAAGGACGAACAGATAAAACCTTTTTGGTGGAATAGATAATGTATTGTCGTGATTTAATGGTGGGAATTTATAGTATTAGCTTAGCTCAGAGACTCTTAGTACTAGAAAACTGTAATTTGTCATGATTATACATAATTAATCACGCCGTCAAAGTGGTAAAATAAAGTATGGGAAAAAAATTGTAGTGTACCCTTGCACGTAAAGTGGGGATGATATTTGTTTTTATCATCTATCCCATGGTGTGTGATATCGATGGATAGGCCAGTCAAAAGTATTGCAGAGCTGTGAAAACCATTTTTCGATTTAGGATGCGTTTGCGTAATATTAAGCTTGAAATTGCAATTTTTTGTTAGTCAAGTGTGATAAAATTTACGGTAAATAGAATAGAACAACAGTTTTTGTTTACCCTAAACCCGAAAAGGGGTCATTGCACTCATCATTTTGAACAATTTTTTCTATAGGACCAAACTTGAAATCGCGAATAAAAAATCAGCTTTTCCATACATTTGTGTTCACTTAATCGACAAAATGTATGGAACAGCTGATTTTTTTTTAGCGTTTTCAAGTTTGGTCCCATACAAAAACTATCACAGCTAAGTAGGCTTTACAAAATAACGAGTAGAAATTAACTACGATAACATGGCCCACCCCTCCAAAATTCAAAATATTTGAAAATATTTCTGAAAGTATTTACGATGCGCCACAAGATTTACAACGCATTTTGTGTGTCCTAAGACGGCCGTCGGCCAAAAAAATTTACCAAGGATTTTTTTATTGGTAAGGATGTGACTATATACACATTGAAACAGTAATTCGGAGGGGCGTGTTATCGTAGTTTATCTCTAATAGTCGACCAACTTACATTTGCAGTTGCAGTGTATGGAAGAACATGTTTTTCCACTACAATGTTAAGTTTGTTCTTGGGATAAATTCATCCCAACTACGGAACCCTTCATTGCGCGTGGTCTGACACGTACTTGGCCTCTTTTTTGTTATTATTGTACTTTGTTGTACTTACAATTTCATCAGATATTTTTGTAACACATAATACGTAATATGACGTTTTGTTGATATTTCCAGATCACAACAAAAAATTACGAATAAGGTAGTATTATCTCTCCCACGCTCCGACCTTCGCAGTAACAGGTCGCGGAGGCCGACGATCTATAGTGGAACTTTACCGGCAACTGATAACAAAAATTATAGGAATATTCGTCATACCGATTCTGACGAAAAGTTCGTCACCGATTCTGACGAAAAGTTCGTCAAAGGTGTTCTTAGGTATCCATCGCAGATCAGCAGCTGTTGGTCGAGAGTACTCAATAGGGTATTTCACTGTTCTTTTTTTTTATTTAGATTTTTTGAAGTCAACAAAAAAATTAAGCCACGGTATTTTGTTTTTTTTTATATCTCAAAAAATGCCAAAGTTGTATGCGTTTTAAAGTCTATGTAGACAGAGACAGCACTGCTGCGACCTGACGTCACAACACAGGAACCTTTTCCTTATTCAGGGAACGCCATAGTAACTTCGCTCCATTCAGTGCAATGATCGTTTTGATGAATAATTTCAAAACCGCGTAATTTTTTTTTTTCACGAATCGTCATTTTTAGTAACTCCTATAAAAATAAGCATTCATTCATATATATTTTTGATAGCAGTCAAACACCCTATTACCATGTAGGTAACCATTTAAATTTTTTCATCATCGTTCTGATCACGGTGAAGGAAAACTTCGTGATGCAACTCGGAGCCGACCTGTTCTGGAACCAAAAATTTGAAGACATAGATCATTTTAATTTATTTGATGTCGGCGCAGCGCATCCTTTTCTTCCACACATCCTATTAACCTATTAGTCTTTACGGATAGTCAGAAGCCTAAGTCTGACAACCAGTGTTACCAAGGAGTATCGTGTTACCCAGTAACTGGGTTGCGGAGGTCAGATAGGGCGTCACTCCATGTAAAATACTGGTATTCCGCTGCTTATGTTAGAAGCAGACCCCAACAAAGGAAAAGTCGAGGCAGATTGATTGACATCCTATTAGCCTATCTCTCATATTTATTCATCATTATCATCATTTCAGCCGAAAGACGTCCACTGCTGGACATAGGCCTCCCCGAAAGGGGGGGGGGTTGCCATAATCACCACGCTTGGCAGGCGGGTTTGCGATCGCAGTATGGTGTTTAAATGCATAGAGAATGCTGCCCATTCTCTAGTAAGTCCCATAGTCGCTTTTTACGACACCCACGGGAAGAAATGGGATGGTGCTATTCTTTACCTCCGGCACCAGACGGGACCATAATTATTATCTCTCACAAATAATTCTTTGATCTGCCTCTTTTCGACATTCAGACTTAACAGTTTCCTAGTCACATGCTCTTCAATCCCTTTCATCACAATAAATGTCATGAGTTCATGACTGACATAGTGGTTGCAGAGAAAGCAAGCTGAAGTGGCAGTGGGCTGGCCATGTATGTCGGAAGACCGAAGGCCGGTGGAGCAGACGAGTCCTGGGGGTCTACTCCAAAGCGTTAATCCGTAGTATCGGCCGAATGTTCGGCCGTTTTATAACTTCCATAGTTTCCTTTTTGACTTTGAATCCTTACCCGCCTAAGAGTCACTTTTTGACTTTGGCTTATCTCTTTGACTGTCGTTCTTTTTTTTTTGTTTCGCCGTAATCAGCCATAGTTAGTCTTAGTTAAGGACCGGCGGAACATTCAGCCTCAGATTTATGTTCGGAGTAAACCCCCTGGAGTGGCAACCGCGTATCGGTAAGCGTAGTCGTAGGCGTCCCACACGCCCCCCAGCTAGATGGACCGACAACCGTAAAAAGGTGGCTGGGACAGACTGGATGCGGCAGGCGGAGGACAGGGTGTTGTGGCGCAGCCTGGGAGAGGCCTATGTCCAGCAGTGGACTGCGATAGGCTGAGTTGATTGAATGCCATGACAATCGGCTATACATGATGATGATGACACAGTCCTTTACATGATTTTATCGATCGAATGATGGAAGTTTATAAGTAGCTGATAATAATATAACAAATCAAGTGCACTGCCTACTTATCATAAAATATGGAGCAAGATGCGTTCCACTTAGTGTTTGCACTTGACCAAGTGTAGTTGACAAGTGTTATATATATGCTAATGATTTTACAGTGACCACACTTTTTATTACTTCTTAGGAATACATTTTTCTTAAATAAATAATAAACCGTCTCTAGCGTGTATTTATCAATTTTATTTACATGTGAACGGATAGGTAGGGTGACAATGCTGCACTTTTATGTACCTGATTACAACTTGGGTAAATTCTGTTTTTTTTTTTTAAATAGACTGCAGATATTTTTTTAGAACCCGACTCTAGTGATTTTTTGGTAAGGCTAACTCAAGTTTGGTTGAAATAAGGTACTTTTTGGACTAACACTACAAAACAATCAGGATGTTACAAATTAACTGTTACCTTGAAGAACAATAAAATTAAAGAACATCAAGAACAATAGATAAGTTATTTAACATACTAAGAGGAAATAACAGAAAAGTAACATTAAATAATCAAATCACGTAACCTACAAGGAATAAATTTAAATTGTAAATTCACTGTATCATTGATTTCATTGTTTTTAGTTCTTTATTTACATATTCCATGGTTTTTTGAGGTTCATTTCTAACAATTGACACAACGAAATAGAGGATTGGCTTGAAGGTAACAAATATTTTTGATGCAAGGTCATGGTCTTACCTACCAACCAGTGCTGGGGCTCGGTCTCGCATAGCGTGGTAGCATTATGCTGAGCGGTGGGCGTTTTGGGAGGATGTCACGCATATTTTCTCCCAACTTGCTCTTTTTACCCTATTACTAAGGCTCCGCCGTCTGTCTGTCTGTCTGTCTGTCCGTCTGTCACCAGGCTCTATCTCATGAACCGTGATAGTTAGATTTTCACAGATGATGTATTTCTGTTGCCGCTATAACAACAAATACTAAAAACAGAATAATATAAATATTTAAGGGGGCTTCCATACAATAAACGTGATTTTTTTGCTCGTTTTTGCTCGATATTGATAACGGCAACAGGTAGACGCCTGAAATATTCACAGAATCTTTAGTTATAATACACTTTAAAAATAAATAATTCAATTAAAATAAAACAAATATTTAAGGGGGGCTCCCATACAACAAACGTGATATTTTTGCCGTTTTTATAGATAATGGTACAGAACTCTTCATGCGCGAGTCCGACTCGCACTTGACCGGTTTTTTGGATTTGTGTTCTTTCTTTGCGTCATCTTTACCGCAAATATACGTATTTTCTTTCTTTCTTTCTTTTCACCTATACATCAGGTATCAGAAAGGTGAAGTAATATTTCAGGGTGTGTTACGGACCTTACTTTATATCAATATTATAATTTAAAAGAGAGTCCGTGGAGTTTCTTGCCCATTCTTCTCCATAGGAACCTACTACTCTTTGGAATGGGCAACTAGCTTCATATTTTCAACTGACCTACTCCTTGACAATTCAAAAGGTAAATGGTTTTCGTAATGTGAAATAAATGCTATCCGCCTTATTACAAAACAAGATTTATATTTTGACATGGCTTAAACCATGGAGCCAGTTTTTGTAATAAGAATGTAACAGTGATTGAAATACCGTAAAACTGAAAACTTAGTTCGGTACTAAGTTGTCAGTTTTGTGTTTAGGAACTTTACCATAGTCGGAATAAAGTTCGAAATTCAATAATGGCTCCATATTTTAAACCTGTGTCTGAAGATAAACATTGTTTTGTAATAAGGGGGTATGAGTTTGGGTTTCAGTTTGACCATCTAACTGAACAATTTCTTCCATGAGACCAACATCGTAATCGCGAAAAAATTATCAACAGTCTCATACAAAACTTCAATACGTACTCGACCAAATGTATGGGACGGCTATTTATAAAAAAAAAACCGTTCGTTTGAATTCTCTGCAGACTCATGATTTCAGCCGAAAGACATCCACTGCTGGACATAAGCCTCCCACAAGGGTTTGCCATAATCGCCACGCTTGACAGGTGGGTTGGCGATTAGAGTATGGTGTTAAAATGCATAGAGAACGCTGCTGCCCGTTCTCTAGTAAGTCCCTTAGTCCCCTTTTACGACACCCACGGAAGGAAATAGGATGGTGCTATTCTTTACGTCCGGCACCACACAATCACCCTCAGTGTCTGTTTCTTCTAACCAAATGCAGCTGAATACCAGTATTTTAAACGGAGCGACTACCAATAATCTCTAAAACCCAGTTACTGGGTAACATGATACCCTTTGGTAAGACTGGTTGCCAGACTTTTTGGGCTTCTGACGACCAGTTTCAACTGTCATAGCCGATCCACGAGTAACAGCTGGGACCAACTATTCGGTATATTAAAGATCTATCCTTTGGATCCGTCCACGGACCAACCGAGGCAACCGTAGCTTAACCTGGTCGGTCAACCCGTATGGCTGTTATTACTTAGCCACGAGCCCCGCAAAAATAGAAGACTAAAGAATATAATTATAATAAACATCCTAAAAAAAAGAATGGGTAAATTAAAAACTTAAAAAAAAAACCAGCCAAGTGCGAGTCGGACTCGCGCCCGAAGGGATCCGTACCATTATCTATAAAAACGGCAAATTAATCACGTTTGTTGTATGGGAGCCCCCTTAAATATTTATTATATTATGTTTTTTTTTGTATTTGGTTGTTATACCGACAACAGAAATACATCATCTGTGAAAATTTCAACTGTCTAACTATCACGGCTCATGAGATACAGCCTGGCGACAGACGGACAGACAAACAGACAGAGAGACGGATGGACAGCGGAGCCTTAGTAAATACGGTTCCCGTTTTACCCTTTGGGTATGGAAACCTAAAAAAGAGGGTGTGTGCATTTATGACCACACGATAGAAGTAAAATTTAAGACCGGAGCCGAGTATACGCATTTCAGCGTCGAGTATACCCGATTCGGCGTCACCGACTCGAGCGTGACGGCTCAGTTTTGTCCACAGTTTAGAAAGAACGCAAAGTGCGCATAAAGAAGTTTTTACTTAAAAATTTGAAATTAATTAAAAATATGTGGTCACCATACTGCAATGTATTCAACAGATGACATTGCATAGATATTTCGATAATGCTACGGTTATCGTAACGACATGTGGTTCCGCGACTCTAATCGTTATCCGCCGAGGTTGCGGCGAACCTGACAATGAATTTGTTCTAGTGATGCGCTTGAAAACGGGTGTTGATATATCGATAAAAAATTTTTTTTTATACTTTGAGACTGCTACAACATTTTGATAGAGTGCGGTCAGTGGAAGTGCTCAGGTGCGGTTCGGTCATGTGCTGTTGAAATCAGTGCGCTAAGTGGAATACCTCGTATTTATGAATATAAATAGTTCATATAAATTTAGAAACACTTACTTATTAATAGTACTTCTTTAATTTTAATTAATAGAGTTGCACGATTACTGACAAATGCTTACACTGATTGGACAGGCCCACTCAAATGTATGTGGTTCTTTTCTCCAAAGACCATTTCAGACTCGGATCTACATGGTCCTCACATGATCTGACCAAGATTATGTCTGGACTTTAAAAGAGACTTTGACCCCTGAGTTTGTTTCGCCATTTCTTCTCAGGGGTAGTCAGATAGGTCGGCTACATCTAGATTAATTTTTTATATGACGTTTAAAAGTGATTTTATTATCCTATTTACAGAATAAAGGATTTCATTTCATTTCATTTAATAGGTCATTATCATAATTATTCTGTCCTTATCACAATTTATTTAGGATCGGCACAAGATATCAGTCTTTTCCATTTTAACGATTAGTCGTCATCTCTGGAGTCACCTCTTTCTAGCCTTCCCGTGCTTCTTTGGTTTTTTTCCATTTCTTTTACGTACACCTTTTCATCTTTTGTCAGTTCTGGGTTTTCCGCTCTTCTGTTCCTCTCTCCATACTCCTTCCCTTTTTTTTTTTGCACTTTTAGAGCATTAAAAATATTTTTCAATCGGTTAAGAAAGTTATTGAGGTAAACTACCTTTTTTTTGGGAGGAAATTATCAAATAACTTCTCCCGCTCTGGACGGAGCGAGGGGGCGTGTCAGACTTTTACTGACTAAAACCCACCCGTATTCCTTCCTGTGTGCCAGGGCCACGATATCCCTTTCGGACAAACTCGCAACCCTGGCAGGCATTGGCTCTATCAGACCCCGTCAGTTGGTGCTGACAATTCTTTGAGGCGCGCGTAGAATACGACGTGCCGTTGATCCGGACCTGGTCCTTATCGGACGGTGAGCTACTCATCGCTCACCGTCCACAGGCCCGGAGGTAAACTACCGAAAAGCTACTATATCGATATAAAATAATTACTAGATACGACTCCTTTTTGCTTGGAAAAGATTCTGTTGGTTAGCTATAATAATTACAGATCTATCTTTCCATAGATGTGTACTTTATGTAACACAACCTCATGTAACTTAACATCTCACTTTTGATACAAGATACACGTTTCCTTATTTGTAGAAAAATGAGAATAATAAATGTTAGTAAATCTCCAACATCTTATACATGACTCAACTGAAAATTGGGTGCATCACTACACTACATAGGGGTCAGGCCTTCAAACATGCGAAGGAGGGCCAATACAAATCATAGAGCATTTAAATATCCTTATGTTAATCGTCAACCATGTAGTAAGTGCACGCACTTTGACACGTGCATATACACTCATTTTATAGATATAAATAAATATTTATATATATATTTAGTGATGTCCTAGACCTATATTTGTCGGATATATACCTCAGTGTTACCTAAAAATCTTCAGATAATTGTTTGTTTTTGACAAAATGTGTCGTGTGATTTTTGTGTTTTATATTTTTTGTGTCGGCTATGGATTGTGTTTTGTTAATTGTGAGTATTTAATTATATATTTTTTTGATGATTAAAAAATAAAACACCGACTATTTTAGACATTATTATAAATTATAGTAATTTTATAAAAAACCTGATAATTACTATTTTTAACCGACTTCTAAAAAAGGAGGAGGTTCTCAATTCGGATGTCTGTATTTTTTTTTTTTTTTTATGTTTGTTCGCACATAACTTCGTCGCTTGCCAACCGATTTGAAAAATATTTTTTGTTGGAAAGGGTATACTTCCCCAATGGTCCCAAGAAAATTTTATCGCAATCGGACAAGCGGTTTTTGAAAAATCAACAAAAATCTAAAAATGTATCTACATTGTCTACATTAACGATCTTTTCGTTTACTCTGCATTGCGTTTTTTGTTCGCGCATAACTCCCGTCATTTATGAACCGATTTGGAAAATTCTTTTTCGGCACTAAAAAGTGAAAAATAAAAAACTTAAAAAAAAAAAAATAACTGACTTCCAAAAAAATACTACGAAAAATAACTTTAATTTCGGAAGTCGGTGGCATAAAACTAAAATACAGATCCAAAGAAACCGACTTCCGAAATTAAAGTTATTTTTCACTTTGTAGTATTTTTTTGGAAGTCGGTTATTTTTTTTTTGTAAAAAGTTTTTTATTCAATAGAATAAGGTTTACAAATACTCAATACTATGTCATTAAAACTGATATCCTAAACTTATTATTTACCTTACAGTATTTTTCTTATTTTTGTATATACCGACATACAATATAACATGTTTTAGGTCATTCAAAAACCCTTTAAACAATGCAGCTTATTATTGTAAAAAATAATAATGTTCTAAAGAACATATTTCTTTTTTTATAAAGTTTAAGTAACTGTAAAATAATTAGGTAATATAAATAAGAGATCGACTATAATATTTACAAAAAATACATCGCAAATATAAATAAAATCGAAAATAAATATATCTGGTAAATCAATCAAAGGTGACATTTTCTTCTTAAATGATATTTTCGATTATCATGTTTTAAATCACTGATATAAAAATAATCTTATTATGACAAGTCAACCTTGACTGAGATAAATCATAACAAAAGATGGCCATGACCAAGGATCTGACCCACAGACCTGCAATCTATATATAGCCTTTAACAATAAATATAGCCTATTATGAAACAATTGGTTATATATTTAGCCTGAACAACAAAATGATGAAGGAAACTAATGAATCAACTTATCTTTTCGTGAAGCTGTGTATTTAAATATGTTGAATAATTTTGCATAATTATTATAATGGTCGATGGCAGCATTTTAGGGTTACTCATTCATTTTTTCCGCTGAAACCAGATTTTCCTATCTGTACCTAGTTCTGTCAATGCCCTAAAAATAAGTACCTAGTTACCTACGCACTTTACTGAACAATAACAATTATTAAAGACTTGCTGCTGCCCGCGGCTACGCCCGCATGGCTTTGTCTAGAATAAAAGTAGCTTTAGTTACTCCTTATAATATCAGGTAACTGCCATTGAAAGTCCCCTCAAAATCGGTTCAGCCGTTTCGGAGATAAGCCAGAAAAACAGACAGACGAATTTTTGTTATTGTTCTTGTTTTTATAGGTTCCGTTTTATACTTCCATTTATGCATTTAGTAAAAAGCTGTTATTTGGAAATTACACACAGATACTTCAATTTTATTTTATTGTGTATAAAAGTTAACTATAGGGGCGGGGGGGGGGGGGTACTAAGGGTTTTTTTCATTTTTTTTTTTCATTTCTGTTATTGTATTTTATTTTGTTTTTACTTCTTTTAAAATTATCATCTCTGCCCTAGACTAAGGTCAAGAGCAAACCCATCCTAAATAAAACAAAATAAAAAATTGTATTTTGTAGCACATATTTTTGTGTATTCCTATCTTGACATTAGTATCTAAGCCAAATAAAGAGGGGAGAGGGCACTGACTTCTGACATACAGGTACACCTAGTTCAGGAGTCAGAGGCTTCAAACAAGTTTCTTTAACCTATTATGTCATTAAAGAATTATATTTATTATTATATTTATAATAAGCTCACTAACGCGTCATGGTTTATTTATTTAAACTTCTCGCACACAATAAGGTACAAAGGCGGACTTAATGCCTTAGGCATTCTCTACCAGTCAACCAAGGGTGGTGAAGAGATAAGATGGCGGGTGCTCTGATGGAAAGAAAATAATAATATTAAAAAATATTAAATTCTAACCTATTTATATTAACTAACTATTAATAAAATAGGTGCTCAAGTACATACATAGATTATAAACTTATATGGTTTGATCGATTCCATACTATCGATCATCGACAAAAAAACCAGTGGACCGTAATCCGGCTACGATGCACCACACTGTATTGATCTGCACCTTAATTGCGTAATAATTACAATCTGATTGATTTGAAGGACTAATCCATTGCTTCATATGTTCGAAAAAGGACATGTCCAAAAATAGTTTTTTATTATTCAATAATTCTAACCAGGATCAGATAAATATATTTGGATAGACAACCCAAAAGCTAGTAGTTCTAACTATAACATACATTTTTAAAGGCCTCCATTTTTGAGAAAAATCGTTTTTTTATTTTAGTGTGAATTTACTCCTAAAACGAACAAACCTTTCTATTTAACTAGTTTATTAAAGTGAACACACCCTAAACACATAGAAAACTTGTCAAAATTGGCACATGGCACTGTCATTACTGTCTATAAATATTTGATGGAAGACTACGACAATGTAAACATTATGAAATATGATGAAATGGGATATTTTCAGTCCAAAATGTTTCGTCTAACCTTTTAGAACTGAAAGGGTACTCTATAGGTATGATCATGGCTACTTCGAATGTTTATGTGCAAGTTGTAATAAGTAATTATTTTAATATGTTAATAGTATCTACTAATCGAGAACATTTTTAATTACGTAGGAGAATTCCTTTTTTATGACTTGGAATCGAGATCGAAAGTAGATGAAAAACTTTTCAACAAAATATGCTATTGAAAAACTGAATTATTATGCTATAATTGGACGTTCGCATGGACGTAAAAATACCACGACGGATGATGCCTGTCAGTCAACACTTTATGTCATATTTTGACAGACGAATAGAATCAGCTGTCAAATAAGACATTGTCAAAGTGTGTGGGAGATTTTATTTGGGTTGCCATCAACAAATAAAATATATGTACTAACATTAAATATTTTATAATTTTTCTCTTAAATGGAGGGGTCTAAAAATATTATTTCAGTGGTAACAAATTCGATATTTTTGTCGCTTTTATTTAAGTGTAGTTTGACGCTGGTTGGATTTTTCTCGGAATAAAAAACCAACGCCCATACAAAAAGCGGACATCTCCTTTGTCTGCTCAACGACGTAAATAACGCAATGAGTGTTGTTGAACTGTCAAAATTTATCATTTATCATTTATATCGCGGGCGTGAAAGGCAGTAACATATAAATTGTGCTACAGGTGTCGCGTCGCGCCCGCGATATCGCACCAGTCTATACGAGCCTTTACGCAACTACCCCGCAGGTTTTCTCACGATGTTTTCCTACACCGCTTTCAGTAATGATTAAGGTAAATTCAGAAAGTACAGACGCCAGCACATCAAGCTACTACGATCTGTCAAATTTCTTTAAAAGATTTTCAACGTTATCGTTAAAGCTTATGGTTCAAGGTTGATTGGGAAAAATTGACAGTTTCGAGTAGCTTGACCTGCTGGCGTCTGTAAATGAATTCATCATCATAATTTTTACCTTTCAGTAGCAGACATAGAATGCGGTGTAGACAGGGCGCGCAGTGCCCGTATAGTAGGCGGCGTGGATAGTCTTCCTGGCGAGTTCCCCTGGGCGGCTAGCGTGTGGAGGCAGGGAGCCCACCAGTGCGGTGCCACCGTGTTGAGTGATCAGTGGCTGCTGACTGCTGGACACTGTGTTTGCAGGTACGAAAGACCATCTCAGACATTAATCTGCATGGTCCTCATATGAAATGACCAAGATTATGACTGGACTAAGAGACTGGAACGTCTGAGTTTGTCTTGATCTATCACCTAGTTTTAAAACGTACAGTACATTACTGCAGCGCCAAGGCACTCATACGTGAGTCCATGCATTTTCTAAAATAATGCGCGGAAATTCAAACAAAGTAAATTATTTATAAATCCCAGATTCAATGACGAAAAACGATAACTTTTCACGCGCCAATGTGTTAATTTGTTTTTTTTTTCAATAAACAGCTTCCTAATTGCAAGCCAGTTCGAAATTTAAATAAAACCTTTGATAAGTTACCTCTTTGGTTTTTTTTTACCAATTAAAAAATATCTTATATCATTTAAGAAAGAAAGATCTGGTGGCTAAGTAATAACTGCCCCATGGGTCAGTCCATCAGGTTAAGCTACGCTTACCGGTGTTGGTCCGAGGATGGGTGACCATCTTTACATACCATGCCTCGGACAGCGCGTTAAGAATTTGGTCACGGCTGTCATTCGTGGATCTTTGACAGTCCTTACGGGTCGTCAGAATCCCGAAAGTCGGACCACCAGTTTTACCAAGAGGTATCGTATTACCCAGTTACTGGGTTGTGGAGGTCAAATAGACGCTCCATGTAAAATATCACTATTCAGCAGCTTCCGGTTAGACTGGAAGCAGACCCCTAGTTGGGAAAAGGATAGGCAGATTTTTTAATTTAAGAAAGAATTAAAAGAAAGCTACGTTTTCATCCCAGAGATTAAACCAAAACGTCTGACTGGTATTTTATCTATTAGTTACGTGCTGTAATTAAACGGGCACCTTTTATAATGCAACATAGCAACGTTACTAGTATCGTGAGCTTATAAATTGGCTATTGGAGATGTCTTAGTAGGTATAAGCTTCGTGGATAGTACTTTGAAGATTCGGTAGGAAATTGTACCCCATGGCCCCAAGCACGATTTCTTGGTAGTAGCAGCCATTTGGCCACCAGGAAATCATGCTATTGTTTGGAAATGACCTTATAGTCTTACCCAAACGATATCAGAAGGTCAATTCATACTTTAAAACCGGCCAATTAGCGTGTCGGACCACGCACAATGAAACGCCCCGTAGTTGTGATGAATTTATCTCAATAACAAACTTAACATTGTAGATTGATTGTACTGTTCTCACATACATCGATGTACGTCACGTTCAATTTTTCCAACTTCAAATGGTAGTTGGTCGACTATTACGTATTAACGTATCACGTTTAAGTATTTGGGTCACTGGGTCACTGATGACTTAAAAGACAATGCAGACATAGAGAGGGAGCGCAGGTCGCTGGCTGTCCGTGGCAACATGCTGGCCCGCAGGTTTGCACGCTGTACTGATTCTGTAAAGATGACGCTTTTTAAGGCCTTCTGCCAGTCGTTTTATACGTGCACCCTGTGGACTAAGTATACCAAGCGGGCATACAGAAACCTGCGCGTACAGTACAATAACTCATTCAGGGTGCTTTTGGGGTTGCCGTGGTGATGTAGCGTGTCAGGGATGTTCGCGGAAGCGGTCGTCGACGGGTTCGCCGTGATTATGCGGAAGCGATGCACTTCCATGATGGCGGGCTTGCGCTCCTCCTCCAATGGCATCCTGGTAGGGTTTTTTCAGACCGGTGCAGGTGGGACTGAGAAGTGTTCAGACACACATACCCAAATAATTGGCTGTTTATAATTATTAATTTAATTTAATACTAACATTAGGCCTAGTTATACTATTACTAACATTATATGGATTTTATCAGAAATAAAATATTTTAATTTGAATTACTCGTTAATTTGTAAAGCCTATACTTAGCTGAGATAGTTTTCCTTTTAAATTCTATAAACAACATGTCCCGAAATTGACGCACAACCTCTGAAAGGGTCTTTGTACTCATCATTATGAACAACTTTTACTATGGGACTAAACTTGAAATCGGCAAAAAAAAATCAGATGTTCCCTAGATTTATGTTCCCATAACTCGTTAAAATGAAGGAACAGCATTTTTTTTTTCGCGATTTCAGGTTTGGTCCCATAACAAAGACCCTTTAAGGCGACGATAACAGACTTTTAATGATTTTATACTGAAGATCACGTCAAAACGAGTAGTGTTAATGATTTGAAAAAAATATAGGTTAAATAAGAGCATTTTTCAATAATTGAAGTGAATATTTTAGATTATGTTTATATTACACAGTGAAATTAGTTTGTAAAGTTATGTCTAACGCGGATAGAAAACTGAGAATGGAGCAAAATCTACCAAGCGTATTTTTCTGAAACCTTCACCAATTTAAAGATAATTTAACTATTGATCTTTTAGTATACGCGTTTTATTAAAATACTTTTTGGTGTGTGTATAATAAATTAATAATGCGTCAAATTGGGGACAGCGCTCCTTAATGGGCGAGTTCTATTACTGGCTGAACGTACGACGCGTTGCGTGAGCTCAGTACAGAACAAGCAAGCTAACCACTCAAGGTCACTGGCATATATCTGCGTCTTAAGAGGTTGTGCGTCAATTCCGGGACATGTTGTATAACGAAATTAAAAGGAAAACTATCACAGCTAAGTAAAGGCTTTACAAGTTAACGAGTAATAGACGACCAACTTACATTTGAAGTTGGAGAAATTGACCGTGACGTATATCGATGTATGGGAGAACTGTACAATCAATCTATAATGTTAAGTTTGTTATTAAGATAAATTCATCCCAACTACGGGACGTATAGTATAAGTTGTTCATAATGATGACTACAATGACCCCTTAAGAGATTGTGCGTTAATTCTGGGACATGTTGTATATACTACAGCAAAGACATTAAACTATTTATATTATCTAATAGTATCTATCATAAATCTCTTTGTACTACACTGCCATGAATTTTTACACCAAGTTATGCAGCGGTCTGGGTTCGAACGAACGACCTACAACTCGAAAGATGCGGCAGTTACCACTGGGCCACCACTGCTCTCTAGTCTTTGGTATACTTGCTACATGTATATATTTGAGAATTTCTTAGTAGTCAACATCATCATCATCATTTCAGCCGAAAGACGTCCACTGCTAGACATAGGCCTCCCCCAAGCACCTCCACTTCGACCGGGTCTGTGCTTCCCGCATCCAGCGGATACCTGCAGCCTTCACAAGGTCATCGGACCACCTTGTGGGAGGCCTTCCAACGCTACGTCTTCCGGTACGCGGTCGCCACTCCAGGACCTTGCGGCCCCATCGGCCATCAGTTCTGCGAGCAATGTGCCCTGCCCACTGCCACTTAAGCTTGGCAATTCTTCGGGCTATGTCGGTTACCTTGGTTTGCCTGCGGATCTCTTCATTTCTGATTCTATCACGTAGGGAAACTCCAAGCATAGCCCTATCCATTGCCCTTTGGGTGACTTTTAGCCTTCTGATAAGGATCATTGTGAGCGACCACGTTCTTAGTAGTACGTATATCAAAATAATTTCTGTAAGCAAACATTTAACAAGAGCGGATGAAAATGTATGATAGGAATCATCTGAAATTTTGAAGACAATGTCATCTAGAATTGTAGACACAACCGCTAAACCTCATAATAATGCTATTGTTAAAATGTTTACAGTGTGTTCGATGAAATCTACAAATCTAAGCAATTGTCTGTGGTCGTCGGATTCACAGACATCTCAAGTAAAGATGAAAATCAAGCAGTCTCCAGAATTATACCTCATCCTGAATACAAGTAAGTTTTTGATCGTTAAGCACCATTTTTCTCAAAGTGGTGAGGTTTTAAAGCTCATAATTCGTCATTACAAGCTAACTGTAAGAATCCTAGTTCCCAACTCTGAAACACCTACCGCCTTATTACAAAACAAGATTTATATTTTGACATGGCTTAAACCATGGAGCCAATTGTTGGCCATAAGAACGTAACTGTGATTGAAATACCGTTCTCTATACAAAATTGAAAACTTAGTTCGGTACTAAGTTGTCAGTTTTTTGTTTAGGAACTTTAGCATAGTTGGAATAAAGTTCGAAATTCAATAATGGGTCCATGTTTTAAACCAGGGTTTGAAGATAAACTTTGTTTTGTAATAAGGGGGAGAGGGTTCAGACTATCACCCTGGCAGACACCTCACTCAACACTAATTGATTCATTGTTCCCATGAAAAAGGTGACATTCCGGATAGCGAGAACCGTTCTTCAAGGCCCAAAATTCTTATAAAGATTCACATATTTTTTTCAGTTTATGATTATTATATGTTGTTTTGTCAGTTTTAATACATACTTACATACATAAAATTCTTTAAGTTCATACATCTGGTAATACATGCACACCGGTTTCATCAGTTTCAATAAATACTTCTAATACACTTTATTGAATGAAAAATTAAGTAGATTTTCCGTGCTAAGTTACAAATTAAAACTTTTTGACCTTTAGAAGGCATTCGATCCCTGTGCTTATATATAGATTTCCCTTTCGATTTCCCGGATTTGCCTTTCTGGTGTCTATTCCATTCCATTGAAATTCCAGTCCATTGACTTTGACACGAGGCAGCATGAGACTTTACAAAAACTTAAACTTGAGTTTCGTTCGGAAATCAGACCGTGAACATAAGCACAACCGGCATTTATTGTATACTTTTTTTTTCCTTATAATAGTATCTCAACTGGTGATACTTTATTCACATTACAATCTAGCCTATTAGCTAATAAGTAATTTAAATATAACTTAAACTGCTAAGTAACCATAAAGTTAAGAAATCTTCCAATAACGTCTATCTTATTCACTATAAGTTAAGGGGAAGACACTTGATTCACGTGTTCTTTATAAAAGTCAGCACTTGCATTACAGTTTAAGTTCACTTATACTGCAACTTCAAAAGGTTTTCTGTATTTTTTGTATACTGCTGAGACATTTATGGCTGGGGTACAGACGAATCCTAAATTTATTGTTTTTTTTTTGCATAAACAAGATAGAATTTACTTTTATTTTAGTATTATTACTACTGCCTCATTGGTCTAGTGGTCGCAAGCACTACTGCTGAGCATGAGGTCCTGGGTTCGATTCCCAAGTCGGGCAAAGTGTTATTGGGATTTTCTATTAGAAATTTCTCAGTAGCAACCCGGAGTTAAATTTGTGCCCGATTGATGGCAATAGGCTCGCCTCCTATTACATGGGACTTTAACATAACTGCCGACATGTGGGTGTACTATAGATACACCTCTGCCTAACCATTTGGGGATTATAGGCGTGATGTTATGTATTATATATAACAGCACGCGGGATTATAGGCGTGTGTATTACTAGCTGCTGCCCGCGGCTTCGCCCGCGTGGCATTTTCTAAACATATATCTTCCTCTTGAATCACTATCTATTAAAAAAAACCGCATCAAAATCCATTGCGTAGTTTTAAAGATCTACGCATACAAAGGGACAGACAGGAAGCGGGGAGCGACTTTGTTTTATACTATCTATGTAGTGATTGTATGCAGCTAATTTTGAACGTAACTTTAATACGTGAACTTCGAATTTTAAGCTCACTGTCCTGAAATTTTAAGAATTTCCAGAAAATTTTTAAATGTCTTTGAGAAAACTCTTAATGTATTAAGAAGTTTAATTAAAAGTAACGTAAAATTATTGGATAAAAAAAAAATTTGAACAAAAAATACACAATTTATTTGTGACTAAATAATTGCTCTTTGTTTTAGCATCAAGTGCTTCTTGCTAATTTGTAAAAACACTTGAAATAATCTTTTGAACTGATACTAAGTTAATTGGTTTTGTTTAATTTTACAAAGTGCGTGTACACTTGAGTTTGGTCTAGGCAAACACCTGTCATTGTCTCGACTAATTTAAGTCAACTATTTTAAGTGCTTATTCTTTGAGAGGATGATATAAGGCAGAATAAAGTAAATAAGTCAAATAATTTGTTAATTAAAATCAAACTTGCAAACTGCCATTTAGTTGTACCTATCTATATATTTTATGGTCCTTTCCATCCAATGGTTGTCTATTTTCTGCGATAAAATACTTTATTTCGGACCTTGATCCATAAAATGTTAGTAATACACAATACATAAATGCTATGTTAGTAACAAATTAAACTCAAACTTTTAATTCAAATACTTGTTGCTCTCACCTGACGCACCGGGTACATCAGATAAGACACTCTTATGTCCCATTTTGACATAGCAAAGTGACATATGACAACTCACTTTATGTCCTGATGTCTTTCCTCTCAGTTTACAATAATTATAATTATCTATGTTTTATCCATCTAAATCAGGGACCGTACAACCCCGGTTAAGGCTTAAGCCATTCGAAGGGGTAACCCATTCAATGGGTTACCTTTATCATGATGTAACCCATTGAAAGGGTTTTATACTAGAAACCCATTGAAAGGGTTACATGATAACCCATTTCAATGGGTTCTATACCTACTTGAAACCCAGTAACATGAAAAAATCATAATATTATGTTATTTCGATATCCGCCCAGCACGCGTAGCAGGACCAATTCTATCTCTATTCTACACAGAGACCATTTTGATTACCATTTTAGAAAAACCCATACGGTGTGAGTAATTTTGAATGGCTTAAATTAAGCCGTTCATAAGGTTACCCTTATCGTATGGGTTTTGTTTAACCGCTTAGAAAAACCCTATCAAAAACCCTTTCAATGGGTAACCAAAATGGTCCCTGATACAAATACATTTATTATAACCACCAGATGCAACAGAAAATCAAATGACGTGGCACTTCTCAAGACTGCACGGCAACTAACGTGGTCAACTGGTCTGCAACCAGCCTGCCTGCCAAACTCTCCAGCTCAAGACTTCAGTGGTACATCAGCAACAGTTGCTGGGTGGGGCTTCACAGATGAGGATAGGCTGAAAGGTGAGAAAGCAAAACTAACGAAAGGCAAAGGTATAAGACAAGTAAGGCAGTCATCATCATCATCATTTCAGCCAAAAAACGTCCACTGCTGGACATAGGCCTCCCCCAAGAAGGGGGGGGGGGGTCGCCATAATCGCCACGCTTGGCGGGCGGGTTGGCGATCGCAGTATGGTGTTAAAATGCATAGAGACCGCTGCTGCCCCGACGTCCGGCACCACGCGGACGAAGTAAGGCAGTAGTAGAACCCTTTAGATGAAATAGGCTCGTCTGGACAAGTACTTCTACCATGCCCATACTTATTTCTACCACCAAGCAACGTACTGTGTTCTGGTCTGAAGGTTCTAATGTAACCACAGGCACAAGAGATGGTGACGCACCAGGTGGAGCCTCTGATGTTGCTGATTGTCATAGGTGATATTGAACACTTACCATAACTTGGGCGCCAAAGTATTCGTATTTGCCAGCCGTTAGCACGAAAAAATACAATGTAGATATCTACTTGGAAGCTGATAAAACTTTGAATATAACTGTAGTTAATGATAAACTGGTTGATGTAACTAATATATTCTAGCCTGTACTGTCTCACTGCAGGGCAAAGGCCTAACCCTCTCCCTTATCCACACAATTATGTCTGTTGCTAGTACTAGCCAGTCCTTTCGGTAAGAGTTATGCTCGTCCCGCCCTCATTGCCTTGGCCTTCCGCGATGTCATCTTAACTATAACAAGAATGTATGGTCATCAGTTTTAAGCAGACGATAGTTAATTGAATACTTAAATATGATTTGCACTATAACCAAGAACTTGTCTGTGTGGTGCCGGACGTAAAAAATGGTACCACCCTATTTCTTCCCGTGGGTGCCATAAAAGGCGACTAAGGGACTTACTAGATAATGGGCAGCAGCGTTCTCTATGCATTTTAACAATGAAATGAAAAACGATGATGATGATAACCAAGAACGATATTAATAACTCCATCTTCTCCTAGGTGCAAGACCCAACATCTTACAGAAGACAGAAGTGATAGTAGTAACGAATGATGAGTGCAACAGCTGGTACAGGTCTCAGGGCAGTAAGGTCAAAGTCATACCTACTCAAATGTGTGCAGGCCATGAAGTTGGAGGACGTGATTCCTGCTGGGTGAGTATCTCTGTATCACGTATTATCAGTAGAGCAGTGGAAATGTGTACCCTAGCAAGTACACTGGATCGCAAATCTGTAGTGTTATTCTTTATGAATCACTTCGTAACTCGAGCGGTTTTGAGGTGTGAAATCTTAAAACAGATCGGTTTGATTTTGAAATATGGGAAGGCCACTTGAGTGAGGTTTGTCTTCACTTCACAAAATAACTCTACTAAACGGTCAAAAGCACTGGATTGACAACAAAAAATAAAAGCACACACATTGAGAAAAAATATGTTTATAATACTAATCTTACATCAAAAATATCAAATTGGCGAATGTTTAAATTTTTCTCGGCAGTTTTTTTTTATCCCGAAAAAAATATACTGCTCACGCCACTGTTTCCGGGAACTCGGATTATTGCTCTACTGTATACATTCATACAGGTAGTTAGATTTTAGTATCCCGTTCCCAGCTTGATGAAAAAGGGATACTAAAATCACAAGGAAAATAATAAATTAATAATCACTATTTCGTCCGTTTGGTGCCGGACGTAAAGAATAGCACCATCCCATTTCTTCCCGTGGGTGTCGTAAAAGGCGACCAAGGGAGTTACTAGAGAATGGGCAGCAGCGTTCTCTATGCATTTTTATAACCATACTGCAATCGCCAACCCGCCTGCCAAGCGTGGCGATTATGGCAAATCCCCCCCCCCCTTGTTGGGGGAGGCCTATGTCCAGCAGTGGACGTCTTTCGGCTGAAATGATGATGATGATGATGAATTACTATTATAATAATAATTAGTATTACTTCATTTCAGCAATTACCTCTTTAACTAAAAATATCATTATCAAACTAATTAGATAACTTGTCCACAGGCTGATAGCGGTGGTCCTCTCATGATCAGAGATGACAGACGTCACGTCATGGTAGTAGGAGTAGTTTCAACTGGCAGCGGCTGCGCAAGACCCAAGATGCCAGGAGTATACACCAGAATATCCAGATATACGGACTGGATAGTACAAAGTATCAACGGTGATAAGGCAAGAGGTGGACTAAGCTGGTATCCAAGTTTTAGTAGCTTCTTCGGGTGATGGTTGAAAGTAATATTATTGGTAATGTAAAGAAAACAGCTGTACTTACCTGATGAGTGATTTGTGGATGCCAATCCAGTACAAAGGATCAGCAGAGCTTTCAATGGTGACGTGATTGATGATATTCGTTTGTTTACAATGTATTTAGAAAAAAATTGTATTATGGCATACTGAAATCAATGCTTGCGATTTTCTGACCAGTCAGTACCCGCTTTACAGGTAGAAAAGAATTAAATGGCAAGTAATGGTTTCGATTTAGTTAACTGAATTTCTAGTTTTTTGATTAAATGCTTTATTTTAATAATATATTTAGTTTTTGGCTGTGTTATGGGTTGGGGTAAGAAAATGTTTTAGGTAAGTAGCTCAGTAGCAATTATTTAAAATAAAAGGTCACAATGTAAAGTTTATTTAAGAAAAAAATATTAAAACAAAAAACTGTAATATACTAACGTCAAAGAAAACACTGTGATATTAATGTTTAAGATAATTAATAAAATAACTTCAAATAAATAATAGTTAAATAATCAATTTCTTTTGTTTACAAAACCTATCGAATTCCCTTTTACTGTCTTCTATTACAGACAGAAGTTTCTTTCCAGATATTTCTTCCATATCATCTTTCATTGATTTTAAGGAATCTTCTATTGCAAGTTTAGCTTCAGTAAGTAACAATTTAATATTCTCAACCTTTTTAATGTCTTTATGTTTGCACTTCATCACCAAAGCTGAATGTAATTCGTTCTGCAAAACAGTATTATATAAACTAAGTCTAGCATTTCCTGGATCTAAAGCCTTTGTAATAGCTATAAGTTCTTTACACATTTTGATTTTCTTATCAAGAATATCTAGTGTTGTGTACCCTTGCTCTCTCCCATACAGCTGTACTAATGAGTGTTTTAACGAGTACATATAATAATGATTGGGATGTAAAAATGTTGATAACCTACAAAGAAGATTCTCTAATACTGTTACAGAACCATCCATCATGAGAACATTTTCCACATCTTCTCCCATTTGTGACATAACCATGTTGACTTGAGAATTGTGTACTTTAACTGAACATTTGCTGCAAGTCCATTCCGTTTCGTCATCCAATGGATTTTCTGGTAAATGAATTCCATCGCAAGTGTTATTCTCATCACCTAAACATTTCATCGCACTCAAATAAGTTCCATGTTCAGTAGGGTCGCTACATCTTGGACATTTACATGCGAAGTACTTCGAATCTTTCAAATGTTGTCTTCTTGCTTGGGTTCCCCATAATGCATGACTATACATTGTTGCTATGTGGTGGTTTTCTAGTATAGGAACTACTGCTTTAATGGTTATTTCATACAAATCGTTCCTGTCTTTTGGCGAAAAAGCGAAAGAAGTGTGCTTTGTGTTCGGGATACAGCTGTGCTCCATTTTGCAAGTGACAGCGTACAAAGCACTGAGCTCCGTTCCCTGTGGCAAACGAATTTCTAAAGCATTCGTGTCAATAATTCCACAAATTCTATGAAGTAATTCCGAAGTTATTTCGTACGATTTTTTCATGTTTCCATCCATCTTTTTTATAAAGTTGTTAATTAGATATTCCACGATGAATTCGTTGGCCTCACTGGAATTACAAAGAGGGAATTAGTTTTATGATGTTATAAAAACTTCATTTCAAATTTATATATTCTATCTGAGACTTTATTTACAAAACTTTTCGGCGTTCTGTATTCAGTTTGAGAATTCATATTTTGTTTACCTAAGTTCTTTTATTAGACGATGTTTGTTAGATTTCAAGTAAATAATATGATAGTAGACATTTAATATTTTTGAATTCCAACTAAAGATTATTTTAGATTAACTTGCAATTGAAGATATCATATGAGGTGTCTGTGTATGGAACAATGACTTTGGTGAGAAATTCAGATCATTTTAAATAAACTTTCAACAAATGCCAAAAATAAAACAACTTAAGGCTCCAGGTTCACTTTATCAATTTATTTCTTAAACAATTCTATTAAAAAAAGCACCTTCTCCCTGATTAAATAGCATCCGTTTGAAGTAGATTTAAATAAAATGCTTCTTAGAAAAGGTCAAGATTAAACTTCCTGTCAAATAAGTAAAAGTGTTTGAGCTGAAATTGTAGTGAAATAGGTCAATGTCTACAGTATTTTTTTATTTAAATATCTAAACTTAATTTGAGGAATTCCGCCAGTTGCACGTAAGTCCATACAATTTAATTCCCCATTAAAAGTAATGCTGTCTTTATCTAACGAAACGTATCAGAAAGTGACAGCATTAGGTACTTTTCATCATCATTACAGCCGAAAGACGTCCACTGCTGGACATAAGCCTCCCCCAAAGGGGGGTCCGCCATAGTCGCCACGCTTGGCAGGCGGGTTGACGATCGCAGAATGGTGTTAAAATGCATAGAGAACGCTGCTGCCCATTCTCTAGTAAGTGCCTTAGTCGCCTTATACAACTCCCATGGGAAGAAATGGGGCGGTGCTATTCTTTAAGTCAGGCACCACACGGACAACTAGGTACTTTTAAAATAGAGAATTAAAAATGGCCTACGTGCAACTGGCTGGTACAAAATAAATCATTTAGAAACACTATAACCTACATCACAACTTTTAAAATATTGTGTTGTGTGTTGTTACTTAAACTCAATCGGCCTTATTACAAAAACGTGGTTTATCTTTAGACCCAGGTTTAAACCATCGTGTCATTTTTGAATTTCGAACCTGGTTATGTGTGAGATAAAGTTCTTAATACAAAAACTGATTTTAAACCCGAGTTTAAGTTGACAACTTTGTATTAAGAACTTTATCTCAGACGATATAAGGTTCGAATTGAAAAAATTACACGATGGTTTAAACCTGGGTTCGATTCCCGGGTCGGACAAAGTGTTATTGGGTTTTTCCATTACAAATTTCTGAGTAACAGTCTGGAGTTTGAAAGTTGGCGGTGTGATACCCCTGTGCCTCGGAAAGCACGTTAAGCCGTTGGCCCTGCGCCTGATCTCATGTCGTGGATTGCCGTCCCATCGGACTATGACGGTGAGGGAAGAGAGAGTACACCTGTGTCGCATACACACTCTTGTGCACTACAATATCTCCCGCGCCGAAGGCTGTTCTCCACTGAGAATGGTCGTCATGGCTGAATTTCGGTCTAGAAGACTATTATTAGGGTTCCGTACTAAAATGGTAAAAAAGAACCGTTATGGTGAGACTAAGTCTTGTCTGTCTGTCTGTCTGTCTGTCACACCTGGATATCTCAAGAACTACTTATGCTATCAACTTGAAATTTAGAATAGTTTTATACGTTACGTTATGACGTTTTCCCAACTATTTTGCAAACAAGAAAGAAATTAAAAAAATATACCTTTTTTGCAAAAGGGACTGAAAGGGGGTCTTAAAAATGGGGCTAATAGGGCCCATATATGGTGTATAATATGAAAGAACGCTGTTTGCATATTCTCAAACATTTTTTTTAAGCAGGTTAGTTTCCGAGTTTTGATGAAAAATGACCCCCACCCCCCACCCCCGCTTATCTCCGAAGTTTGAGCTAAAAATCTGAAATTATTCTATGAGATAGAAATTTATGTAAAGATTACAGAAAAAATAAAATGATGTCTTTAAATAGCACAGTTTTTCAGATATCATCATATATACGTACGGAATACTCGGTGCCTGAGTCCGACTCGCTCTTGACCGGTTTTTTTTTATAAAGCTTTTTCTACAAGTGAATGCAGTTTATTTCCCGGATTCAATTTCAAGATTAGTTTCGAATTTTCTATCTAAACAACTATCAATTAATATAATTTTACGTACTCATAAGCCTCGGTGCCAGGTGTCCGACATTCCATGTGTGACTGCAAGTCCAGCAACTGCTTCCAACCTTCAAGGTCTATCTTCTGAAGAAGCGCGCACCTTAATGGCATAAGAGCATCGTGTCTGAAAATGACAGAGATGCTAATTAGAATATTTTAGTTGAGATTCTCGACTTAAGGCTTCTACATACCAGCGCGACTTGTCGCGCGACGCGACACGGCACAAAGGCCCCGCGTATTGCGGGACGAGCGGTGCCTTTGTGTCGCGTCGCGTCGCGCGACAAGTCGCCCCGGTATGTAGAAGCCTTGATGCGGCTGACCGATTTGTAGATGATGGCAAGTTTATGCACTTTATAACAAAAAGGTTGACTGTTAGAGAATTAATCCGTATTATTTATCACTTTTGTGCAATTAAAATGGTGTCAATTATTTTTCATCAAAGTCAAAGTCAAATTGTTTATGTCAAATAGGCAATAAAGGCACTTTTGAACGTCAATATTTACAAAAAAATAGAATTGATTCTAGTCGCCCCTTCCAAAAGGTAGTTTCGTATGGAGAAGAATGGGCAAGAAACTCCACCGGTACTCTTTTAAAATCTTGTACAATATTTTTATAGGTACATTAATTATATAATTATATGTGAAGTCGATGCACCTAGAATAAAATTACTATATCACAATAGGTAATAAAAAGAGTTAAGAATGAAGCAATGACAGATAAATTCATTATGTGATAGATACATGGTGCTCACATATTTACAAAAATTGTAAAAAATATATACGATTTCCTAAAAAATAACACTATCAGTCGTCTTCTTTCTAGATACCTTGCTCTGTTCTTCTTAGGACTATTTAGATATAAGCGATAACGCTGTCGCGCACAAATGTAATTCGCTTCGGAGTGATTCTATTTCTACAATCATAGCGATAGTTATTTCACTTTCTGACAACCGTCAGAGTGATAATGTTAAGCAATTTTCAAATAAATTCGTTTCCTGCATAGGAGGTGCATGTCACGTTATAGAACTGTAATTTTTATATAGGTCGGTTAAATAATAAGATGCTAGTAAAAAATAACCTTTGGGATATAAGTCCTTAGGTTATTTTAAACCTTTGGGGGTTACATTTTACTTGCACCTTATAAAAGCGGGTTCCCACGGTGCGTGATATTCCGGATGACAACGGAAAGCCATGCACCGCACACCAAGGCTCTTCCAACGGTGCGTGCCGGTCTGTGTGGGTCTTGAGATTCGAAGCCATTTTCATTCCAAACAAAACGCAAAGTGACAGAGAACTCGTATCGAGAGCTCGCTCGAAGTTACTGACTGGCCGCTGATCGAATGCACCGCGACGGACGTATCTGCGCTACCGCGGATAATATTCTTCCCATGGTACGTCGGTACGGGCTGGTCCGCGTCCGTCCGCAATATCACGCACCGTGGGAAGCCAGCATTAGATATTGTGTAAATCACCTAAAGTTTAGATGCCTAATATAATATTTATTTCTTGAATGTACCTATTCTGCAAAGGTAAAATAAAGTAATATTACCTGTAGTAATTAGCCATGTCTTTTAAGACACATTCTGGTCTCAGGCTGAGGATCTCACACTCCGCAGCATGATGCCTCGGGTCCTTTAGACCTGGACAGTTGCCTGAACAGACCGGCCAGCCACATCTGAGGAAATAATAAGTCATTAATTAAGTATCAACTTTGTATTTTAATTAATAGATCAACATAAATTACAGTATCAACCCCGGAATCTCAAATTGCTTAAAACTCTAAAAGAATTACAAAAAAAATTACTCGACTCAAGTGCGGAGTCCACAAGTTAAAATATTTTATAATTATAAGTTTGATTTATAATTTTTTTTTTTTGCTTTTAGAACAATAATTTTAGGAGTAAGTAGTTTATTTAACTATTACTTTCAAAGAAATATGAACACTTTATTTGGTCAATTAACGATTTATTATTATTTTTAATTATGGTTTGACAAAAAAAATGTCTTGTAGACTTAATCAAAATGAGATTGACCACATTACAACAATGCGGAGAAAACTATGATATCCCAAAAGATCTGTAACAGCTCAGAAATCATTCGTACATAGATTTTAGTATAAAATAATAATAATATTATAATATGTACAAGTATATAAAAAATGAGGGGGAATTGGAATTGGGGGTGTATTGTATGACCTACAAGTAGTTGTTCCGGGTCTGGCTGTTTGTGTATGTGAGTTTAAATGTTTGTTAACGCACCCACAATACAGGAATAATTCCTAGTGTCCTCCAACGTTTAAAAAAAAAAGAAAAAAAAAAGAATCATAGGGCATCGAAAAATTCTTCCGCATCGCTGTCAACAGGAAAAGTGCCCAAAAGGCTATTGGCACGTTGTATAGCGATGCTGATTCTTTGGCCTTTGATTTTAGTTGAATTTAACGATGCCGTAGATCGAGTGATCTTGTTCTTTGTTTAATGCTATGAGGAAGCTGCTTTACATAAAAATCTGGCCAAGTGCGTGTCGGACCACGCACAATACAGGGTTGAGCATACAGATAAAATACTTCAACTGCAAACGTAAGTAAAAATTAAAAATAAACGCACAATATTGAGGGATTTACTATGTTATTTTAAGACCATAGACTTCTTATAGGTTTTCCTGTAATTTATAATGTCAAGAACTATTTTCTGTATTTTTTTCAACATTTTAGGTTCGCCAGTTTCGAAGAAGGCATGGTCAATTTTCATCGATTTTCTTAAATAGGTACTTAATTTAAAAAATATTTATTTTAAAAGTAATTATTAAAAAAAATATTACACTTGAAACCCTTACAACAAACAAGCCCTTTCATTTTATATGTCATACGGTACGGTTTGCACAACTTTATTATTTTATTTTCTCATTTGCAGCCCAAAAGTGACCCTCATATTTAAAATTCATTTATTTACGTTACACGTTTGTATTTAGGTCACAGGAGTTCATATATGTACCAACTTTCAACTTAATCGGTTCAGTAGATTTAGAGGACAGACGGACAGACAGACAGACACACGAGTGATACTATAAGGGTTGCGTTTTTGTAGAGGTACGGATCCCTAAAAATAAATGTATGACCGGTTGAAACCATTAGACTTATGTAAACAGTAGATAGCTGCTAGCTGCTAGACCAGTGCGGATTGTTATACAAGTCTTGAGTGATTAGGACAATCATAATTTTACGACTGCATTATTTATATAATTTCAAAATGTACCGGTACAAATATATGACATTTGTGTAGCAACTTACCATACTAAAATACCATAGGGTCATGATTTTTCAAACGTCATTCAACCAAAAAATATTGGTTAAATTGTTTAGCAAGATCCTACGTTATATCTAAAATACTGCAGCATTCATTTTAAAATAAATAATATGGTAAAGTTGAGACATGGTATATATAATTATGTTTGACGAAAATACGATTCCATACAATTTTCTTGACATAAATAATTAAAAATTTACCTCCGAACCGAACAATAAACCGCTGGTACTCGAAAACTACTTCAAAGATCATGAAACTTTGCATAAGAACTGAACTAAATATAAAGCAAATACTGTGTTTTTTTTTTCTTACCATTAATTTCGCCGTATAAAAGAAAGTACTGAAACTATCAGCGCCTTGAAACCTTCTCCCTGCCACTCTGTCTCGCTTGCTCGCATAACCGCAAGCAGTATTGTGCGTGCGATATAATGAGTGACGTAGCGCTGAGGTATTCAACTCAGCCTATAGCAGTCCACTGCTGGACATAGGCCTCTCCCAGGCTGCGCCACAACACCCTGTCCTCCGCCTTCCGCATCCAGTCTGTCCCAGCCACCTTTTTAAGGTCGCCGGTCCATCTAGCTGGGGGGCGTCCCACACTACGCTTGCCGATACGCGGTCTCCACTCCAGGACTTGTCTGCTCCACCGGCCATCGGTCTTTCGACAAACATAGCCAGCCCACTGCCACTTCAGCTTGCTTACTCCGCTGAGGTATTATGGACTCATAAATCGGAAAGTTATTGAAAACTTACTTAGCGCATCTTTCACTAGTGTCAGTGAAGACTGGTTTATAGCAGCCCACGCAAGGCATAGTCACTTCAGGGTCCAACATAGCCTTGGGTCCGAATACTAGAGGCCTTTCAGTCAGGACTATATCCCCTGGATTTAAGTCGCGAGAGGCGACCAGATGCCTGCCTAGGTCATCCGATGTTTGAGCCTGCAATTAATAAAAAAAACAATAGAAGACTTTAAATTAAAGTATAGGTACTTAATGAAGATTAATATATATTATTAAGAATTATTAATATTAATTTATAAACTATTAAAATGAATTAATAAACGATTAATATTAATCAATAAACAATTAATATTAATAATAGTTGAGGTCAAGAGCAGGCCCAATCAGCGATTAAAAAAAATCCATTATCGTTAGTAACACTAGTAAGTCTTTTATTGATTGCTATTTTAGAACATTATTGATGATAATTTTTTTTCATAAGAATATTGCTTTTTATTTATCATCACGCCTGATAGATAGGTAGTTGGTAAGGAATAGCACAGCTACCATTTGGCAATATAGGTCATTAGGTAGGTCTCCAAAAAGCCATCTTTTCCAAAAAAAACTTTAATATCTACTGAAAATCTTTATGATTTCTTCTATTCTTTTCATTAACCACCACCAATATCCAAACGGTATTGAAGATTTTTAAACTACTAGCGCCATCTTGACACGACACATTGTTTAACGACATCTGTGAGCGACATGAGTAACTAAAACAAAAGAACACGATGCCTAAGGTTACTGAAAGTTCACAGACAAACCAAACGATGTCGTTTCTGTACTCTTTGTTGTGGGTACTATCATTTCAGCTACATTTAATAGTAATGACCTAAGGGCCTAGACAAATGGCATTAGCTTCGGAGAGATTCTATTTCTACAATCGCTATTGCTTCAACGATATCGAAGTTCGATTGGCAGGCGATAACGCTTGTCAAAAAGTGCCACTTGGCTACACATCTCTAAGAAGTTATCGTTCGACGCTTTCGATTCGTTTCATAGAATTGAATGATGCTAACATTGTCTAGCTCATTTCTATTCGTTGATCACGTGACATTTCGATCGCTTATGTCAATCCCATACATTTTTTGGCTTTTCTACTAGCGTGATCGCTAATCGAATGTTACTTTGTCTAGGCCCTCTGATAGTTTCTCCTTTTCGAAGGGTTTTAAATAAGTAAGTGACAATTATTAGGCACTACTTACTAAATGATATGCCAGTTCACTGTTACCATTTTCTTGATCCATAATTCTGAAAAATAGAAAATGTTCTGTAAAACACTAATTCCCTAGGAGTAATCAAACGTTAACTTTGATAGTAATAGATCATAAGCCACTGTATGGTAAGCTGGTAAGGTTTTGTTAAATGTAGGTTACATTGGAATACAAGTGCTCATAATGTATAGTACGAACCTATTGATAGATTGCACTGGTTGCAAGAATATTGCCGTAACAAGTAGGGTAATTGCGTAACTATCAGTAGCAATGGGTTTTATTTTAACATTTCAACAACATTCATTGCAATATTTACGTTGTTGAGCAGACAAATTTTTCCAATATATGAAGCAATGGATTAGCAATATACTTCTAAATCATTCATGTTGTGATTGATAGTATGTTATGCAATTAGGGTGCAATTTATCCTTTTGTAAGTTGTTCTATTTGTTATTCCGTAAGTCATCCCATCTCAGAGTAAGGGTTGTTACTGCTATGAATCTTTGGGTTTAAAGATGTCTTCTCCTTTTGCTAGTAAAATTTTATTAATCATTGAAATACATTGCAAGCTATGGTTTTGTATACTTTAAAAGCATTTTTTCAAATTGTAAATGTGAGTACCATGAAGCCGTTTATTATGTTATGATGTATGTTGACCTAAAAAAGCTTGGCATTGAGAGGGTCATGCTCACTTAAATGTCTTGCTGATGGTGGCTCGTCTGTTGGATCATTCGGTTCCCTACGAAATGGTTGAGCTGGATGGTGCTGATTCACGCGTCGTGCACGGGCACCGTCAGTTCAGACTGGTCATCTCTTAACTGCCAGGGCTTATTTGTAATCTTTTAATCTTATATTTTGTTTTTTTTAATAATTTATTTTTTTATATTGTTCTCAAATATAGAAGCGGCAAGAATAATGTACCCAGGATTTTGTAATATCTTGATTTAAAAGAGTGTCCTTGAAATTTCTTACCTGTTCTTTTTGCATAGAGATCTACATTTAGGAATGGGCAAATAGCTTCAACTTTCTTACTGACCGACTCTTTGACAGTTCAAAAGTGCCTGTAATTGGTTTAATTGAAATAAATGCTTTGAGTTTGAGTAGTTTTGGATTCTTCGAGACTTATTAATGTTAAGGATATCTAGGTGCCCTAGTTAACAAGATATAAAATAATATCATGTTATTTATAGAAATGTTATGTCTATCCATGTGTCCGATAGATGCGACAAGCACAAGCCCGCTCGATGTGACGACGCTTGGGGGAGGCGTATGTCCAGCAGTGGACGTGTTTCGGCTGAAATAATGATGATAGTCTGTATAAATGAATAGAGATATTCTTCGAGAAGTCAAATTGAGCATCAGAATTTAGGCAGTCTGTTTTTAAACTATACGTATACTCTGAGATCACTTGACATAATTCTAAACCAATCAAATTGCATAATCACAATACGATCCAACTTCATATAAACCGTTGTTCTTGGCATTCAGCCAGACTGAACAACATCAGTCAACATGTCTTCTTAAGAATCTAAATAATGCTCTATTGTGCTCGTTGAGTTGATTCTATCGCGCCAGTTGGAGCATTGACTGTCACGTTAATCTATTTTTATAGTGAAAACGAAATCAACAAGGCGTTGGAGAGAGGTGTTAAAATTTCCACACTGCATTTTGTATCAGTTTGCTTTGGATATGGTTTCAAATAAGCTCATAGCACATTATTATGCACTGCACCGGATCGGCATCACCCCACCTCATTTTAACTAGCTGATCCCGATTCGAAGCGATATCGATACAGTGCATAAAAGTGTGCATTGCAGTATGGCATTTCATAGAAAAAATGGTGAACGGCTGTCGTTCAGGAAATGCTGATCACCAGTGCCTATACGTGTGCATTGAGCTTTAATCATTGAAAGCATTATGCCAAAACTTTTAGCGTAAAGCCAGGTTTACTTAGTCAAATGGCTCACTTCCTCGAAAAAGCTACACAGAGCTAGACTAGTTACTGCCCACGGGGTCACTCGTAATCTAGAGGAACTACCATGTTGCCAAATAAAAAGTATGTCTACTTTGTCCTGAGTGCCGGCCATCTAAATCTGAGATGTAATACTTTAAGCACCAATAACTCAAGGTGTGAAGGGTGGACTGGTGGTACAGAGGTCGTCGGTTCGGTCACCGCATTTTCACCTGTTCCACTATTTTTATCGTGAACATAGCACAATCATTTTATTATTATTTAGCAGAGTAGTGTTTAACAGGAATACTCGTACTGGAATATTAATTTAAATACACAATGTAAAACATCCAAATAATAAATAATTTTAGGGGCTAGTTAAAACGATAAAATATTACTTGTAGTAGGTAAGGATCAAGATAGAAAGGGCATAGACCTAGGTACACGCTTATCACAGAGACAAAAGTGAACTTAAGAATTTAATTAAAGTTATTAAACAACTGGTGAAAACCACAATCAAGAACAACAATTATGTTTGTAACAAGAATTAACTACACAACCGTTTAAGTTTATATTCTTGTATCTAATTAGCCCCGATTATCGGGTGATGACAGATTCGTAGTACATTAAGTATTGCTAGACTTCCTAGCTAACTTAGCTTTGATGGTATATTGTGAACCATGAAAAACAAACCTTCCATCAGGCGAGATCGTAGTCAAGAGCAAGCATACCATAATAAAAAAAAACTTGTGTACTTACATTAATTCATAAATATTTTATAAATAAGCTTATCCTATCACTTTAAATTAAATCACTCCAATTTATAGTAAGTAGTTTAAAATCTACAACCTGAAATTCTAGAAGGAATTTTAATCCATGCAAAAGTTTATTTCTTTCTATCGGCTGAAATTTTAAGTCAATGCGCACGGGCAACTGTCACTCGATCTTCTAAGGACTGAGTATAGCTTTTCATTGTGTAACAATCAATAGATTGAAGTTGAGTATTACAATTACAGAGGTGAACCTACTCGTAGGGTTCCGTCATGCCATTTCCATATTCTCCGATTATTTTGAGGGCAATGATTTATGTTATGATAAACATGCGTAGTAATACTTCATTTATTTTCTTCTTTATATTATATCTATACAACTTCTGTACCTATAACTTTACATATTATAAATTAAAGTCACTTTTCATGTCTGTCTGTGTGACTATATTGTTTTTCTAAACTACGCAAAAACCGGGCGAAGCAGGGGCGGGTCGCTAGTTTCAATTACACAGACCATTGAAATAAAAGACCCAACAAAAACAAATAAATAATTTTTAGAAAATAATTAAACAACTAATTTCTTCTGTTTACAGAACTTCTCGAATTCTCTTTCACTGGCTTCAATAACAGATTCCAGCATCTTTCCAGAGATTTCTTCAGTATCATCTTTAAGAGAATTTAATGCATCTTTTATTGCAAGTTTTGCTTCAGTGAGCAAAGGCTTAAAATCTTCTCCTTTTTTGGCACTTTTTAACTTTATAACCAGAGCAGAATGTAATTCATGTTGTAACACACTATTATACAAGCTTAGTCTAGCATTTCCTGGATCTAAAATTTTCGTTATTGCTATGAGTTCTCTACACATTTTAATTTTCTTGTCAATAATTTCTCGTGACGTATAACTTTGCTGTCTTCCATACAATTGTACTAGAGAATGCTTTATTGTATACATGTGGTAATGATTAGGATGAAGGAAGATTGATAATCTGCTGAGAACGTTCTCCAGTACCGTCACAGATCCTCCCATCATAAGTACGTTCTCCACGTCTTCTCCCATTTGAGATATAACCATATTCACTTGTGAATTACTCACTTTGGCTGGACATTTGCTACAAGACCAATCTGTTTCATCATCTAAAGGATCTTCTGGTAGATGAATGCCATCACAAGGGTTGATTCCATCACCTAAGCATTTCATTGCACTTAAATATGTACCAAGTTCAGTCGGATCAGTGCATCTTGGGCATTTACATGCGAAGAACTTTGTGTCTTTTAAGTGCTGTCTTCTCGCTTGCGTTCCCCATAAAGCGTGGCTGTACATCGTCGATATATGGTAGTCCTTTACTATTGGAACTACGGCCTTTATTATAATTTTACAAAAATCTTTTCCATCTTTTGGAGTAAGAGTGAAAGTATGCTTCGTATTTGGTATACAGCTGTGCTCCATTTTGCAGGTATTAGCATACAAAGCATTGAGTTCAGCTCCTTGAGGAAGACGTATCTCTAAAGCGTTGGTGTCAATAATTCCACAAATTTTATGAAGTAATTCAGGAGTGAATTCGTGTGCTTTCTTTTGTTTTTCTCCTAGTTGGCTGATGAAGTTGTTCATGAGGTATTGTACTATAAATTCATCCGCCTCTCTGTAAAGAGAAAATAATTTTAAATTTACCGATTCGTTTTTATTTGTCACTATTCCTTTTGTTTAGGTTTCATTTTGGGAGAAACAAGATATCTGTAAGACCTTTATAAATTATGTTGACAAAAGTGACATAGATAATTGTCATATTTATTGATTAATAATTATTATTGTAAAATTATTCATAATCGATTATTAACGTACTCATAGGCCTCGGTGCCAGGTGTCCGACATTCTATGTGTGACTGCATATCCAGCAACTTCTTCCAACCATCAGGATCTGTCTTCTGTAGTAGAACACACCTCAATATGAGTAGAGCATCATGCCTGAAACCGACAAAAATACTGATTCAGCAGAAGTAATTAATTTGATGGCACTGATTAAGGTTGAATGTGATGGTGTTTTTGATTTTGGACCATTTTACCAATTACTGCATGTGTACCATGACCGTCGTGAAAATAGAAGAAATGAAACAAAAAAGAACTGATTGTCTAGAAAGATTTTTACAACACGGTTTAAAAAAATCATAAAATTTTATTTTGTCTTATTGGTCGATTCGCACGAATTTACTCACCTGAAACGGGCGAATCGACACTTTTATTTTTCTGGCGATTCTCACGAAGTTAATTTTTCAGCGGGCGAGTCGATAATTTCAGAAATACGTATTAGGCAATTAGCACATTTTGAATTTTATGCCATAAAGTTACGAAAAAGTACACTAGGAACGACATTTCCCAATTATTTTTGTAGAAGTTTATATTTTATTCAGCTAATTAATGTTTAGGAGTAACTTAGAGAAACAATAATAATTATTTAAAAGTGTCGATTCGCCCTTTCCGGTTGAGTTAATTCGTGCGAATCGACCAATAAGCCGTTATTTTGTATGTGTTGGGATAGGTCCAGACATCAGAAGTAACACTCGGATACAGAAATCTGTTTCAATCGAACAATCAGTTATTTTAAATCGAGAGAATATAGAAATGAAATAAAATTAATTAGATAACTAATAATGGTAGGGGCGGTCACATAGGGCAGTACTGACTGTCAGAGACAGTGGTCCATGCACCCACCGCAATAAGGATAGTACTAATTTGTCGGAGACAGCGTTCCGTATCCAATAACCGGGCAGTACTGACTGTCGAGAGACAGTGGTCCGTGCACCAAGACGCATCCGTTCAAAATGCGTACCGACTCAATAGCGCAGCTCGTCATAAAGGCGATCCGCTAGTGGGGGGTAACGTTACAATATTTTACTCAATTGACTTCAAGTCTTTTAGGTCAAATGACCGATATAAAGAATGATTTGTCTATGGTGCACGTTCCACTAGCGCCATCTAGTCACCGCCTCTCGCAGCTGTTAAACAATACGGGTTCCGTCATATGAATTTTTTTGTAGACTAGAGATAAAAGTGATTATGCTTAGTGTGCTGGTAAACAAGATCCCCAAAATGTGTTATAATAAATACCTGTAGTAATCAGCCATATCATTGACGACACATTCTGGTCTCAGACTGAGGATCTCACACTCCGCAGCATGATGCCTCGGATCCTTTAGACCTGGACAGTTGCCTGAACAGACTGGCCAGCCGCATCTGAGAAAATAATACAGGATAACATAACACCATGCTTGTATTCCCCGAAGGGATAGACAGAGTTGTACCTATATCTAGGACAACCACATCTCGCCAGTTATTTTTAAGTCCCATGTAATAGGTGGCGAGCCTATTGACAATAGAAATAATTATAACACATTATCTCCTATCAATATTGTATTTCAAGGTATTGTGGACCTCGTAATTGCTTCACCATCCTAATGTTGAATGTCACTTGCGTGTCATAAAATAACAAGGTAAATAAAAAATAAATAAATGGTTTAATGCAGAAACCTGATCAAATTTTAGAGCTAATCTTACATAGGGACCTCCTTTTAAGTTTAATATATACCTGTGCCTGTGCTGTCTGTGGGTGTGTGAGTGCTTTGTGTGTATATTATCTAAATAACAGATAATTAATTTCAACCTTAGTAAAGTTTTAAAAGTGACAAATTAATTATGAGGTCGACTGTACAATTAGTCTGAAAATGTTTCCAGTCCCATATTATGGAGGTGTCGTTTTCTTTCATATTCCATCTTTAGTTTATGATCATTGAAACTACTGATCTTGCCAATATGATATTCATAATTAACATTTTTTTGTCTAACTACTATACAACTACTAAACAAAAGGCCTACTATACAACATGTCCCAGAATTAACGCACAACCTCTTAAGGAGTCATTGTGCTCACATTATGAACAACTTTTACTATAGGATAAAACCTGAAATCGCGAAAAAAAATCAGCTGTTCACTACGTTTATGTTCTCATAATTCGTAAAAATTTAGAGAACAGCTGATTTTTTTCATGAAAGTTGTTCATATTGATGAGTACAAAGTCCGGGTCCATATTGGCTCACCTAAAGTCCTTTACCCGAAATTGTCTAATTCCTAATGATTTGTAATCCGAATGATCACTCTTCCTAAAATTTTTCACCCTAAAGTTTCCATTCATACTATTTGTAGTGCTACCGGCGATGTTCATAACAGTCATGTTTCCGAAAATTTTAATTAATAATATCATTAATTTAAATATATTTAAACTCCTACTGTTTTTTATCATAACGCTTTTATACCTAAAACTATAACTATACCTGAGATAATTATGTCTAAAACCCCAACTGTTTAGAATGATTAAAGGTCGTTTCACTGATTTTTGTCTTAAATGAATGAAATTCAGGTCAGAGTGTCGTCTTTGGGGCACTATGAAAAAAATACTTAGAAAAATTTCGCGACCAATTTCGAGGTAGCGCTCGCCGGCCGCTGCCGCGGCACCGCTCGCTACGCTCGCTCGGCTCGCGCGTAGTTGGTCACAGTTCTAACCTAACCTAACCTATAAATATCTTTGCAGGTACACACCGCTATAAATAAAATTAAAATATGACTTTGAATAATAGTGTAAAAGATGGTTATGTTGAGAAAATATAGGATAACAAATAAAAGTATAATAGATGGATATTGCTACTGACATTATGAAGTTGAATGCTTCGTAATTATGAACATTAGAGACACAGTAGTTAGGAATTGTGATTTTTAGGATAAAAAATGTTAGGAAGAACATTTTCGGATTTCCAATTATCGGAGTTGAAAATTTAGGTGAACTTTGGCGCACCCACAAAGTCCCTTTAAGAGGTTGTGCGTCAATTCCTAGTTATTGAGATAAATTCATCCCAACTACGAGACGAATAGTAAAAGTTTTTCATAATTATGAGTACAATGACCCCTTAAGAGGTGGTGCGTTAATTCTGGGACATGTTGTATATGTACATTTCAAACTCATATTTCTAAGACTGGTATTTTACAAAGGGTCCATAATTAGTGTCCCACTCTTCTTTCTTATATCTATGGTCCCACTGCTGGGCAGAAGCCTCCCTACCCTGTTCCCACTTCTCTCGATGTGAGGTGACTAAAACCTAGGACAGAGCTTAATTAGGAAAGCAACAAAAACTTACTTAGCACATCTTTCACCAGCCTCCGTTAAGACTGGTTTATAGCATCCAACGCAGGGCATGATCTCTTCAGAGTCTTGCATAGCCTTGGGACCAAAGACGAGCGGCCTTTCAGTCAGGACCAGGTCACCTGGAGTCAGGTCTCGAGAGGCAACGAGGTATCTGCCCAGGTCTTCCGATGTATGGGCCTGTAAAATGTTAGTGGGAATTTAGTTTACGAATTCCTTGGCTGTTATTTTTTATTTTTTTATCGTACCGTATATTCTTTTTTTTTTCTTTTTTTTTTAACGTTGCCCCACACTAGGAATTTCTCCTGCATTTACAAACATTTAAACTCACATACACAAACAGCCAGACCCGGAACAACTACTTGTAGGTCATACAAATATTTGTTCCGTGAGGGAATCGAACGTCGAAGTCGATCCCTTAACCACTGCGCCAGCCGTGTCGTCAATTGTCCTCATTACATCCAAGTTTCTTCTTCAAGACTACTTTTCTACTAAATTGAAGATCTGTTGTACAATTATTATCGAAGTTACCTACTACATTATCTGAAGCTGAATACCAGTATTTTACATAGAGCGACTGCCTATCTTACCTCCACAATCCAGTTACTGGGTAATACGATACCCCTTGGTAAGACTGGTTGTCAGACTTTCGGGCTACTGACGACCCGTAACAACTGTTAAAGATCCATGAATGACAGTTGGGACCAAGGGCTTAACGTGCTTTCCGAGGCACGGAGGGTCTTAGTATGTAAAGATGGTCACCCATCCACGGACCAACCGCCACAAGCGTTGCTGTTTGTGGCTGTTATTACCTACTTAGCCACAAGCTTACTAACTAACTATAGGTATTATTTCATTCTGATTCTTAACTCGCATAGTGGAGGTCTAATATTAAAACTTTTGTTGTTAAAACATCAATTAATGTCTTTTTTTTAAAGAAAATCAATATATTTTATAAAAAAAACTCTAGTAAACCATTAAGAAAAAAAAAAATACGTCTAACGGGCTAGGGTTGGCTTCGGCCCCTCGTACGCCTTTCAAAGGTCCGGGACCCCAGGACGGGATGTTAAAAACACAATAAAAATAATAATACATATGTGCAGCAAACTCTTTTATGTTAAATAGGTACACACGGCTACACATCAAGCTATACAATTCCAGTATACGCTGACCTCTCATTGTACGGAAATCCTACACAATGCGAGATCAGTTTATACTGGAAATGTATAGCTTGATGTGTAGCCGTGTGTACCAAAAAATAACGTAAGTACTGCTCTTTGTACTTTGTAAAATATTATTTAACAAAAATCTTAAGTGTAAAAGCTAAATATTTAAAAATTGTTAAGTATTAATAGGTACACAAGACATCACAGTAAATAGATAGGTACCAATTTTTTTTTTCAGGTCTCTATAATAATAATGTTTCCTTCTAGTCTTCTTTTAACGCAAAGTTATTGAATAAATACATGAAATCATTTTTCATAATTAATACCTTCAAAAGATTATATTAATGTAGGTACAGACGGCTACACATCAAGCTATACATTTCCAGTATAAGCTGATCTCACATTGCATAGGGTTTCCGTACAATTCACAATTACTGAATCGAAAATAAATAGGATAAGGTAACTCAAGTTGCGCAGTGAGCCACATAATTTTATGATATAGGGTATTACAATCATTCAGTTAAACATTCTTTTCCGTACCAATATCCATTGATTCCTAGTATAAAGAGATTTAGCTCCTGCGGTGGGTTTCATTTAGGATGATAATTGGACTTTTTGATAGGACATACTGCTTTGTCCTCTTCTTTTATTAAAACACTATGTTGTCTGTGAGGTCCATTATCAAGAGATGAATGTAGACCGCCATCTATTAAAAGTACAAAAACATTAATTACGTAGAAGAAAATATTCGAACATCCGCAGCTGAAAACCAGAGACCAAGGGGCGTGCAAGAAGTTAACGAATAGTCCGATAGATGTCGCGTTCCTAAAAAGATTATTTCAATCTGCTTTGATCTGTTTTCAATTGATTTCAGGGGGCCTAAAATGGACGCTTTGGCAGAATCATAATATGATCTGCGTAGAATTCATACATCCCGCAATTCAGCTGTTTGACAGCTGCCATTTGACATTAGACTTCAGTATAGCAATTCATTTGTGGACCATTTTACAAAACTCCATAAAAACTGTCAAACAGATGAATTGCGGGATAATAAGAATTGTACGAAGATCCTATTATGATTCTGCCAAAGCGTCCCTTTTAGGGGCCCTGTTCATTTAAAAACCAGATGAATATAGACCTTTTAATATACCTTACTTAATATAGCATGGATAACTTACAATGTACGCCACATCGGTGACACCATTCTCTAGTCCCATGTTTCTGCAAAATAAGTTATACTTTTAGTAATAAAGAAAAGAGTCTCTAAATTATATCACCTAGTTATTTTCATAATTTCAAAAGCAAATTAAAAGTTAGGAATTCATAATCGATTTTTTTAACAACGGTTTATGTGTCAAGTTTACTGGCAGAAGAACTGATTAAAGGGAATCAAAATATAAACAAAATCGAACAAAAGTCAGTTTGCAGGAACGCACATCAAGAACACAGGTCAGTGACCAAGAACATTTCAAACATATTAAAAGTGCACAGCCTATTAAAAATAAATCTCTTAAAGATACAAGATATATTGCACTCAATTAGTAAAAGAATGGTCTAAATAAATCACGACAGTAATCGACACATTCGTCAGAGGAGACAAGTTGGCAGTGTGCACTCAGTTTCATTGCATTGATGTCAAGGTTTAAATTATGAGAGTAATGATCTAGTACATTGCCAGCCGTATTATTTTGATAAAAACAAAACTATTGTGTACCATTAATTTAATTGACTTTGGAAGAAGACGATTCAACAGAAAACCCTACAAATAACAATACGAGTGAATTATTATGAAATGATAAACAACAAATTTTAAGAATAAATATTTGTGGGGTCAAAGTTAATAGAAATTACCCATTCCAAAACGTAGTCTCTGAAAATTGGCAAGAAAACTGCTTGCATATAATTATAGATTTTGGATGTTTCGGTAGCAGTATTCTGTAAAGTTCAGCGGAGGTACCCTAGACACAAGCCCAGCGTCTTCTGTAGAAAGTTTGTCATAAAACAGAATTACAATCATCCTTTTCAAAAACATCCAGACAATAATTCACTTCTATTAAAAATTATATTCTTTTATGAGCCGTTTGAGTACACTTAAAAAATATTAACGATCAAAACAGTAATAATTATGTACAACCTAAAAATACGAGGTGTACAGACGAGCGTGCAACGTTTAATCGTAAAATATGACTCCACATGCGTAATAAATTCTCCCGTACATTCGTTCTGTCCGAACATAAATTATATTTGGCAAATACTGCACTTTTCCATGGTCCAAACGTTTAAATGGGTTACTCTGGACTATTTTTGGAACGTATCTGTTATACGTTGGTTCTTAGAAGACATTTTTCGCATTCCTCAGGGCTACCTTAAACACGTCTTCAAGATATTAGTCTATTGTAATGAGATTATTATAAGTTTTGAGGGTTTTTGGTTATTTCAAGGAATGATCAGCTGCTAAACTTTGATTTTTTATGTATGTGATTTACTATGTCGTCCAAATCTTTTAATTGTTTCGACGGGTACGATATCCGATATGAACTCGACAATACGATCTGCGTTTACGTTATGTAAGCTTTTCTACCTGTCATTAGATCTCCAACTAAATTGAAGGCCTCAAATTTTATAGTAAAAAATAAACGTCTGAGAGAATTTCTTTCACTTAGCTTTTCTGAGCTCGATAATGATACCTACAGGATTTTCTTTCTGTTCTTTGAGCTTTGGAAATAAATATAAGGTAATCGTTATTTTTGGGAGTTCATCTTTGGTTAGTGATCTAAAGTTGCAGTTAAAAGTTTTACCAATATTAGCACGAATTGTAATAATTACATCTTAACCATTGTTCCCAATCTGTGGAAACACAGTTGCTTACAGCTTCTATTTTGGTGCAAGTCCTATTATGATGATGACGTCACGTTGGCAGTAAATCGAGAAGACCTAGACACGAATCTGATGCCTAGTGATTTATGTTTCTGATCGTAATATACCTAATGTTTTTAATTCTAGTTTGTTTATTAGACAAAATATTTTGTTTTTTATATCTAGGTTTCCTAATGCTTTTATAGCTTGAGTTTTAGGCCTTGGGTTTTTTATTTTTAGTGTTTATCAGTGGAAATTTGTAAATGTAATGTAAGTAATGTAATTTGGCCCTTTTTTATAATCATAACGATTCATGTAGCAGTCACACCAGTCATATAATTTATTTGAGTTTTAAACGTAAGTACCTACTTAGTAATTATTTTTTTCAACACGACTTCGGTATTATTCTCCAGAAATGATCTCTTCAATTATAATAAAAAAATACTTACATATTTTTGGTTATATTTTTGCCCTATAAAATTTTTAAAAGCACTCAAATGTCACAAAAATATTTCACAACTATTGATAAAAAAAGTATTTTTCTCCTAAAAACTTATGGAAAATTCGTAGCAACTGCGCACGGGCAACTGGCGCTCGCCCTATGTATGACTGAGTATAGCTTTCCATTGCGTAACACCCGGATATATGAATGAACTAAAAAAAACATTCTGCGATTTATGAAAAAAGCTTTATAGGGAGAACATTGTTTTGAAAGATTTTGACTACTGAATGAGCACCACAACCTATAAATTGAGAAGAACTGTTTTAAAAGGAAAATATTGTTCAATAAAATAAAGATTGTATTTGTTTTAATAAGTTTCATTCCAACCCCAGCAAACTTGTACCTAGAGAAACACTATTAATTCCCTACTTATGAGTTCAATTTTATTCTTTGCCTTTTATAATCATCAACCAACCAACTAGCTAATCCTTGAATGTTTCCATAGCGAATTGAGTAGGTAAAAATCTTAATATTTGATATTCATTTTGTATTAACCTAGTTTTATAAAAAATACTTACAGTACCGTGCTGGTTGAATAGACTGCATGTTGTGAAGCCGAAGCGCTGCATTGCCAAATTTTCTGTTGTAAATCATAACAGCTGTTTCTTATCCAAGACTGTTTTAAGACCTGTTACACACATTCGCTTGATTGATGGCTTCTATTTAAATACTTTACTTACCAAATATCCTTTCTTTGGTATTGTTCGTCGAGTCGTTGAGCACCTTAAGTCTTGAGTTGAGCTGCACGGTTACTGATAAATGCTTACACTGATTGGACAGGTCCACTCAAATTTGTGTGGTTCTTTCCTCAAAAGACCATTTCAGAAATGGATCTACATGGTGCTCACATGATCTGACCAAGATTATCTCTGGACTTTAAAAGAGACTTTGACCCCTGAGTTTGTTTCGCCATTTCTTCTCAGGGGTAGTCAGATAGGAAATGTCGGCTACATCTAGATTTTTATTTTTATTTTTTATATGACGTGTAAAAGTGATTCTAATAACAAATTTACAGAATAAACGATTTCATTTCATTTCATTTCATGTGAATTTTCTTGATTTTATTGTTTTATTATAAGAGTAGTTCAATTTTAATACAACTTTTTTAAGCCAAGTTATTTTGGTTTGAAAATGGAGAGTTCCACGAATAGTTATGGTTCCATGCATGTGAAAAGGGAAACGATTTGCCAAGTGATGACAAGTGATGAGTGGTTACAATAATTATAACTACTTAATCCAAACTTGTTAACCATACAGGCTATTTTGTGCATAGCTCACTGGCAGCTGTATCTGCTAGTTTTTGTACCTTACTCATTACGTTTCTTTCATCCCCTCAAACTTAAGTTGAGAATTATACTTGTGCTACGAAAGAAACACGTCAGATATCATAATTCAAGCTCACGTCTTCGACGTCCTTTCCACAGTGCTATTGTCACTTCTGTTCTGCAGTGATATTATTATGGCCTTTATTTATTCTTTAATTAAAAATAAACATAACAATCATACAATAAATATTTCATTGAACACATGCAGCAAAAAACATTAAAAAATTGTTTAAAATAGGTATTAATAATAGGTATTAATAGAGAAACCTATTCTAATCATCACTATTATAATATATTTATTAAAAATCACGCTTTTGACGTCCTTTCCATTGTGCTATTGTCACTTTTGTTTTGCAGTGATTTATCAATGCGGAACCAGAAGGTTTTTTTGTAGTAAAACATCTGCATGTCACATTAAATAAGTAACGCAGAGCTTTCAATTCTTCAAAAATAAACTTATGTTTTTTTAACTAGCTTTGTATAATCTAAAAAGTACTCAATAAAACTTACATAAACAAAATTTTTAATATTTTCTTAAAATCTTGTGACTCTATCAAGTGTAAGAACGACGTTCTCGCCTCAAGCTGTGTTATTTAGTACTTTTTAGTTTATTAAAAAAGCTAGTTTATATTTTTTTTACTTTTTAGTATTTATAATGTATGAAATTAGATAGAAATTACTAAACTGGTTATTTACCAGTTTAGTCATTTCTATCTAATTTACTTTCATATATTTTATTAATAGGATTTTATATAACCCCTTACTTAAAAACTCAAAATCTTATAGATATATTTATATGTGTTTTATAATAATAGTCGACAAACTTAATCATCAGACAGCAGAGTACCACCACCTTAACCACCAGAGTACTTGTCAAGACGAATCAAACGAGCCCAAAATCAATGGTGTTGCGTCTTTTTATTACAGAGTTCCCATGGCCACGTTCCAGCTCCATCATTAAATCAGATCCATGTCATAACAATATTTCTTGTAATCTGATTTACATATGCATGCAAAATTTCAGATCAATCGGGAACCAGGAAATGGGTAACATTTAACTTGCAAGATTTGATTACAGACAGCGGGATAAGGGAAACTAAATATTAATAATAAAAAATCTTCTAGAAATACCTTCAACTGTCAATCTCAGTAGTCAAATGAACATTTCTTAAAGTCGGAAGCCCAAAATTCTGGCAACCGAGTTATTTGTTTAGCCAAAGTTGACATAATCAGTGCTGGACATAGGTCTCCCCCTAAAGGGGGTTTGCCATAATCACCACGCTTGGCAGGCTGGTTGGTGATCGCCATCGCAGTATGGTGTTAAAATGCATAGAGAACACTGCTGCCCATTCTCTAGTAAGTTCCTTAGTCGCCTTTTACGACACCCACGGAAAGAAATAGGATGGTGCTATTCTGTACGTCCGGCACCACACGGCACACGGCGGTTGAGATCAGTACAATAGCTATTTTAGAAACTTAGATGAAGCTAATTCATGGGCAGTAAATGAGGCAAATTGAGATCCAAGTTAGCAAAAGTTTAAGTCATGCCAATAAAAATAAGAAGACAATATTTAACCACAATGCATTTAACGAGAGCGTGGTGGTCCAGTGGTAACGGCCGCGACTTACGGGTTGTTAATCGTAGGTTCGAACTTAGACAGACACTTTACTTTGTGTACATTATTTCACACCACTCCTCTCAAAACGGTGAAGGAAAACATCGTGAGGAAACCGGCATGTCCTAGAACCAAAAATTCGAAGACATGTGACATCTACCATCTTGCACTGGGCCCGCGTGGTGGATTATGGCCCACTCCGTCTCACCGATAGGAGGCCTGTGTCCCAGCAGTGAGAACATCATAGGCTGATTATGCTATGCATATAACGTGTGAGTTAAAAAACTTAATCAATAGATTTAAAACCCCAGGAACGTCCACCGATTCTTGAATGTTTGAAAGTGAAACGTGAATTCATTAAAATTATAATTACTGCCAGACATTGCAGCCGTATGTTGTACATAGGGTACAACAGTAATACTCAATTCAGTTGGCACTGTTCCCGAATCTTTACCGTCTTGTTAATTATACATGTCTATTTAGAACGAGTATTGTGTTTGATACCAAGCGGAGCGGGTGTGCATCGCGGCCTAATAACCAGTGCCTTAAAATTCGCGAAATGCCAACCTGCGAGGTATGCCAACAACCCGCAAACCAAATCTGCGGAGGTTGCAAACTCGTCTACTACTGCTCCAGACCCCATCAAAAACTAGGATGGAGAGAAGGACACAAATTCAAATGCTGTGCCTTCAAAATCGAATACTCAGACACGCTGGGACGACACATGGTCGCAACAAGAGACATACAACAAGGTGAAATGATCCTCAAGGAGAAACCTGCCGTGATAGGACCAAGGATCACGTGCCCCGCCGTCTGCTTGACATGCGGCAAAACTCTGGACCCAAGAGAATTTGGGGACTATTACAAATGTTCAAAGTGCAACTGGCCGATGTGTGGCCCCAAATGTGAAAGTGCTGATGTTCACAAACCAGAGTGCAAAGCCATGACAGATAGGAAATATAAATGTGATATAAAATACCAAGGTCCTAATAAAGTTCAAGCAGCCTACTGTGTTATATCTCCACTTAGAGTGCTGTTGATGACTTACTCCAACCCACTTCAATACGAAAACATTATGAATCTGGAGTCTCATTTAGAAGATAGGATAAACACCCCTCTGTATACAGTTTTAAGGGCTAATTTAGTGACGTTCGTAGTTCAAGTGCTTGGATTGCCGTTCGATGAAGAAACTATATTGAAGGTCGCGTCTATATTTGACACAAACTCCTTTGATGTACGGTCGCCAGATGGATCTACGCGGTTGCGAGCTATTTATTTGACAGTATCAATGATGGACCATAGTTGTAAAGCTAATACGAGACATATATTTTTGGGTGATGATTTTCACATGGCCGTAATAGCAACAGTACCGATATCCAAGGGTGACTTTATTACAGCCACCTATACGCAATCTTTGTGGGGAACTTTGGATAGGAGAAAGCATCTGCAGACGAATAAATTCTTTGATTGCGAATGCGAAAGATGTAAGGACCCAACGGAATTAGGAACCCATCTGGGAAATATATACTGTTCCGTTTGTAACAATCCTTTTGGTCAGACCACTGATAATCGTGGATCAATGATGATTTCGACAAATCCATTAAACGAAGATGCACCATGGAAGTGTGAGAAATGTGAACATAGTATTTTAAGCAAACAGATGGTGTGGGGCAACAATGCGTTGAAACAAGATCTTCAGAAGCTGAACAAGAATATTCCGAACGAGTTCGAAGATTTCATTGAGAAGTACAGCCAGACGTTACATCCTAGCAACCATCTAGTAGTGCAAGCAAAGTTGGCATTGGTACAAATATATGGGAACTATAAAGGATATAGTTTAACAGGTACTTATATGCGGTTGTTTCTAAAAATAGATCTAGTGATTGACGTATATTTACAGTATATGTGTTCTTAACCTCAATTAAACTAGAGTGGTATCATAATCATATATTTATAGAACACAGATACAACATCTCTTCTGCACTTCATATTTCATAAAGAAAGTAAACATTTTATAGAGCAAAAAGATTTGAAAACGAATGGAACTTACACGTGTATATAATAGTTTATTCAATGTCAGTATGAGCACTTTTGTAAGTTTTTATAGTTTTTCCTGGTCTGTTATTATAGTTATAATATATATACATCAAAATACCGATACCTATTTCACCGTGTCTGGATAGTAACTATCCATTTAACAAATAAAAAACCGGTCAAGAGCGAGTCGGACTCGCGCACCGAGGGTTTCGTACGTATTTAAGATGTTGATGATTCCTGAAAAACTGTGCTATTTACAGACATCGTTTTATTGTTCCTGTAATATTTACATAAACTTCTATCACATAGAATACTTTCAGATTTTTATCTATGCAAACTTGGGAGATAAGGGGGTGGGAACGGTATTTTTTTTACATTTTTCATCATATGTCGGAAACTATGCTGCCTAAAAAATAAAAAATAAAGGTTTGAAAATGGGCAAATAGCGTTCTTTCATATAATACCCACATGCCCTAGTAGCCCCACATCAAATTTTTAAGACCCCCTTTCAGTCCCTTTTGCAAAAAAGATATATTTTTTTAATATCTTTCTTGTTTGCAAAATATTTGGGCAGTCATCTAAATTTCAAGTTGATAGCATTAGTAGTTCTTGAGATATCCAGGTGTGAGAGACAGACGGACAGACAGACAGACTTAGTGTCACCTTAAGGTTCCTTTTTACTATTTTGGTATGGAACCCTAAAAACATAGGCGGTACAAGTGACAAGTGAAAACTTATCGCTCAACACTCCTAAAGAAGTTTTCACTTCCATAAAATAATGATTATCTAAAACACAATTTAAACAATGCACAGTATGCACAAATTAAACTTTTCACGTGGCCAATTTAACTTCACTTAGTGCTACTACAGCATGTCCGCGCGGGTATGTCGGGGACACAAACCTATAAGTTTTTACCCTACCAAAAAATCGCTCAACGTGCCTAAAGAAGGTTTCACTTCAAAAATTATAAAATTTGTTTAAAACTATCTGCACAGATTAAACCGGAACTTAACAATAGGCATTGGAATAAGGCCCTTGCGCATCTCTTGCCTGGACAGACCGAACAGTTTATTTTTCGCTCTGTCCAGGCATAAAACAAGCGTTTTGCGTAGCTGGTTTTATCGACATTCCATCCCAGAACTAATTTTCCTATAAAATTATTGGAACGCTGTCAATTGAAATGCTATTTTAAGAAGTCAATATCTTTGGTTTACACCTACAAATGTGAACTTGTGTACGTTTAGTACAGAAATTCGATTAAGTAGTTTTTTATTATAAATATAACATCCGTTCAAAACGATAGGTCTGTTTAAGTAAATATATAAATACGAATAAAAACTATATTCAGTAGTAATTTGTAAAACTCAATATTCTGTATATTTCACACATTTTGTAAGGGATGTTTGTCCAAAACATATCCTCATAGCGAACGAACGCTCATGGAATGGAAAAAACTGTAAAAAGCGGCCAAGTGCGAGGCGGAGTCGTACACGAAGGGTTCCGGTTCCGTACAATGTTTAACACTACCTACATATTTTTCTAAATTTATAGTGCCCGACCATTAATTTTTGACTTTATTTATTTGTTGTTATAGTGGCAATAGAAATACACAATCTGCGAAAATTTCAACTCTCTATTTACCTAATACGGTTCAAAAGATGCATTCATCCATCCAAATGACGGATGGACTGACGAAAAGCGGAGTCTTAGCTAATAATAGGGTTAAATAGGGTTACGTTGGCACCGTTTGGGTACGAAACTATAAAAACTACCAGACTTTTATTGGACTTAGGACGTAAAAGTACCGGGAAAATCTGGGTGCGCGTACACCTGTGCTTATATCTTCCAATCAGCCTTTAATGTTCCCACTGCTGGGACACAGGCCTCCCTTCTGTGAGAAGGAGTGGCCCATAATCCGCCACTCGGGCCCAATGCGGATTGGTGGATTCAGGAGGAGAATATTTACTTACTTCTACAATGTCTCCATTTGTTGCAGAGCTGCCCAACGCTCTGTTAAGGAGGAAGTTGGACCTCTGCCTTGAATTACTGGAAGTAGCTGATAAACTGGAACCAGGCTGGTCTAGGTTCAGAGGGACCCTGCTTCTGGAACTACAGGCTGCTATGACGATGAAGACTAAGAGGGAGTATGAGACTGGAAAGTTGACTAAGGCTGGTGCTCAGGTGGGTTTATTTGTTCTTCAGTTATTGGCATCTTGCAGGTCAACCTAGGAGGTTGTTGGCTCCGGGGATCGCGGAAGTCGCACTAGATCCCAAGATTCCCGGTGCAAGTGTGGGAAGGGAACACTGGGGTGGTTTTTAGTCAGTAAGAGTCTGACAGACCATTCCGCCCATCCCAGGGCGGGGGACATCCATGAGGATACTCCGACCGGGGCTTGCCTGTGGGCGCCTCAATAAATCATTAAATTAAGGCCTCCAGTCAGGGCATAAAACTTAAAAACTAAACGACTACAAGCTAAAGGCACCTCGACTTAGGGCGTTGCTGGGGGAGGGGAGCAAGAGACAGGCTGGATTGGATTAAGATTATTTGAGGACGAATTTAAAGCTACAGGCTCCTCAGCTGCGGGGTCTGGCTCGAGCAAGGGTCGGGGTTGGGTGCTCAGGTAGGAGGTATTTTCTTGGCTTTAAGTGTTTACTTATTTGATTTATTCAAGGGTGCATTCTGGAAGTAGACAACGTCACAAATAGGTGTCAAATATTTTGCTGTTTTGATCATGGAATAAAAAAAAAAAACAATCAATCTGCCTACGCTTTTATGTTAGGGTCGGCTTCCAGTCTAACCAGATGCAGCTGAATACCAATATTTGACATGCAGCGACTGCCTATCTGACCTCTACAACCCAACCGACTGGATAATACGATACCCCTTGGTAAGACTGGTTGTCAGACTTTCGGGCTTCTGACGATCCCTAAAGACTGTCAAAGATCCACGAATAACAGCCGGGACCAACGACTTAACGTGCTTTCCGAGGCACGGAAAAGTCTTGGTATGTAAAGATGGTCACCCATCCACGGACCAACCTCGGTAAGCGTAGCTTAACCTGATGGGTAGACATGTGCGGCTGTTATTATTTAGCCACTAGCTTCTCTGATCATGGAATTAGTGTATAGTACAGAGCGATATTTATAATTGCATTGATAAATTATTCAAAACCGCGAAATATTTGATAGCTATTTGCGACGTAGCCAAAATTTAAAGCTTTCTGGACACAGTGGGCGCGGCGTGGCGGGGCGGCGACGCAACGCTGGCGTGGCGGCAGTGGTCACACTGCGGGCGCGATCACGTCCCGTCCCACCGCTCCCACGCCGACCATGTCCTGACGCGATACATTCAGAACAGTGTTTTTATATTGCCTATGGCTCAAATCGTACAGCACGAACACATTCAATTCGTTTTTCGACATCCATTTTTGTAAAACAATACAAAATCACATAAACGCTCCGTCCCGTCGCTTCTGACTTGTATTCCCGCTCGGCGCGGCGGCGGCGTGGAGCGACGGTTACCGTCGCGTCGAGCGGGACGGCTCTGTGTGGCGTCGTCCGTAATATCTAGTACATTACAACTGCTCAGCGTCGCGTCGCCGTCCCGTCCCGTCACGCCACGCCGGCTGTGTGCAGAGACCTTAAAATCGAGTCATGCTTATCATTCACTTACCTACATAGAACGAAAGATAAGGTAACGGTTAACAGGGGAGAACGGAACAGCAAAATATAATATCAAGCTATTTTTACCATGTAACATTGGATCAGGGCAGAGGAGACTTACCTATGTTTTGCCTTATTGATAGGTTGTCCAGCTGACCTAAGCAATTTACATGTTTGACAGACTTAAGGGGACGATAACCGACTTTTAATGATTTTATACTGAAGCTCGTCTAAACGAGTAGTGTTAATGATTTGAAAAAAATATATGATAAATTAGAACAATATCTTAATAACTTGATATGTGAATATTTAAGATTATGTTTATATTACATAGTGAAATTAATTTGTAAGGTTATGTCTAACGCGGATAATAAACTAAGAATGGCGCAAAATCTACGCAGCGTATTTTTCTGAAGCCTTCACCAATTTAAAGATAATTTAATTATTGATCTTTTGGTATACGCGTTTTATTAAAATACCTTTTGTTTTCTGTATAATAAATTAATAATTCGTCAAATTGGGGACAGCGCTCCTTGATGTGCGAGTTCTATTACTGGCAGCACGTACGGCGCGTTGCGTGAGCTCAGTACAGAACACGCAAGCTAACCACTCAAGGTCATTTGTATATAACTGCGTCTTAAGGTTGTCGCAGATTGGGCGATGGGCGGACGGCATTCCAAAAGCCACCTTCATTTTCGTACATTTTTATAAAACATCGCAGTAGACAGGCGGGCCGAACTTTTTTGTTTGAAAACGCTGCGCTGCGGCTGAAATTTGCGGTTTGATTTAAGTGCCCAATATATTTTCTTATTTTTCAACAAAACATAAGAATCACACACATGAAATGCTCTGTGAATATAATAAGAAAGTGCATAGATACTGAGACGGGAATATCCAATAAATCTTTACGAAGAAGACTTCTTCGTAACTCATACTTCTAAAAACTTTTGTTGAAAAACTGATAAGCTTATTGTAGTACAGTAATTGGAAACATCGCGTAACAATATATTAATAGCTACAAGATGCGAGACAAATAGTCTGCATTGCTCGCAGTTGACATTTATATTTTACACATATAAATACTTAGTTGTTTGGAACAAGCGTATTATAATATTTCATGTTATAATTATAAGATTTTTTGTTTTAGTAAGGACTATCACTACCTACGTACCTATACATTAAAAAACAAAGACGGGTGACATTGTTCTATAATGTACTAGCTTTTGCCCGCGGCTTCGCTCGCGTTAATTTAGGTTTTGAGAATCAATTCGGGTTGTACATTGCTTCTTGTTTGGCAGCAAAAAACTCTTAACACACTATTAAAGTTTCTTTATTAATATAATTTAATCATGATTCGAAAGACACGTGACGCCATCTATTATCATAAGAACATTAGTGTTGTTTTCCTTGGGAACAGTACTTTTTTTCGGGATGAAAGGTACCCTATGTCCGTTTCTGTACACCTGACAACGTATATGAAAAATTTCAGAATGATCGGATCAGTGGTTTAGGCGTGAAAAGGTAACAAACAAACTTACTTTCGCATTTATAATATTAGTTAGGAATTTAGAATACGTAATAGCGATAGTCATTACTAAAAAATAAAATCTTATAATTATAACATGAAATATTATAATACTAATAGTAGGTACGCTGCGTCTATCTGTCTGAACGCGATAAACTCAAAAACTATAGTACGAATTTTCTTACGGTTTTCACAAACGGACGGAGTGATTCCTGAAGAAAGTTTAAGTGTATAATTCATTAAGGTTTTGTGGTTAAATTGACTGAAATATGACGATGATTGTTGAAGATCTCGGAAAAATCAAGTCGCCTGGGAGCTTAAACTGGCGGGCGTGTTACGGGATAATTTCCGACCTCCATGCGGGCAAAACCACAAGCAAAGCTAGTACATTATAAAATAAAGTGGCTTTTCATGACTCTCTGTGTGACCGCGTTGTTCTTCTAAACTGTGCACCGGTTTTTCATGCGGTTTTCATTGTAATTTATAGAATTTATTCCGGAAAGTTTACGTATGACCAGTTTAGTCTAACTTACATATTATAAAAAAATATGGTTTGGTTTGATGATGATGGTTTGGTCATGTTGAGAGGATGAGTGTAGGGCGACTAACTAAAGGTATTTATAAAGCAGAGGTTAGTGGAAACGCCAGGAGACGTCGGAGACGTCGTAAAAGGACATAATAGTGACCTAATTGGTGATGTTCTTCAGAAAGGTCGGGTGCGTAGTACTCGCAACCGGCGTGCGTGTATGACTAGATGTATGAACGTAGGCGAAGTAAAATGAGTATGTAAGGAGCGTAGCCAGAGGCGTTATATAGTTTCTTCCCATGGGAAGAAGGCGTGAGTTTATGTATGTGTGTATAATATAAAAAAATCTCGATGCTTTGTCAAGTCGTAAAAGCCATGCGAAGCAGGGACGGGTTGTTAGTATTGTATATAATGAACCGGTATTTAAAGCACTTGCTATTTTTTTAACACTTTGATAAAATATGAGCTGTACAGTCGAGTTCATTAATATATTAGCCCTTTCAGGCTTCAAAAATATATGACCGTCAAAAAAAATCATAATATTGTGACAACTATAAGCATCATTAAATTGTGGTCAAGATTTCGATTCATTAATATGTGACTGGTTTTTCTCAGTAACATGTATACAGCCAAAAGCACATTATTATATGAACAACATTAAGATCATATTATCTGAACATTGTAGGATTCACAATTATGTATGCACACATGAATACAATAATATCTAAACAAGTAAATGTAATTCAAATTCAACCTTATTACTTACGTCATAAAGATAATTTTAATAGCAATCTTAAAATTACTGACTGGCTAGATTAACTTCAAATGACGTTATGTTTTTCTAATTACTGGAAGATAGTACTGGAAGATAGCACTGGAAGTTAGTACTGGAAGATAGTACTGGAAGATAGTACTGGAAGATAGTATTGGGAGCTAGCACTGGAAGATAGTACTATCTACTATACTATATACTACTATCTTCCAGTACTAGCTCCCAATACTATCTTCCAGCACTATCTTCCAGTTCTAACTTCCAGTACTATCTTCCAGTGCTATCTTCCAGTACTAACTTCCAGTACTATATTCCAGTGCTATCTTCCAGTACTATCTTCCAGTACTAGCTCCCAATACTATCTTCCAGCACTATCTTCCAGTTCTAACTTCCAGTACTATATTCCAGTGCTAGCTCCCAATACTATCTTCCAGTACTATCTTCCAGTACTATCTTCCAGTACTAACTTCCAGTGCTATCTTCCAGTACTATCTTCCAGTACTAGCTCCCAATACTATCTTCCAGCACTATCTTCCAGTTCTAACTTCCAGTACTATCTTCCAGTGCTATCTTCCAGTACTAGCTCCCAGTACTAGCTTCCAGTACTATCTTCCAGTACTAGCTCGCAGTACTAGCTTCCAGTACTTGCTTCCAGTACTTGCTCCCAGTACTAGCTTCCAGTACTATCTCCAGTACTAGCTTTCAGTACACTTACTGTATTAGTACAGTAGTAGTAGTACAGTACTTCCAGCACTATCTTCCAGTTCTATCTTCCAGGGCTACCTTCCAGTACTAGCTCCCAATACTATCTTCCAGTACTATCTTCCAGTACTATATTCCAGTGCTAGCTCCCAATACTATCTTCCAGTACTATCTTCCAGTACTAACTTCCAGTACTATATACCAGTGCTATCTTCCAGTACTGTCTTCCAGTGCTATCTTCCAGTGCTATCTTCCAGTACTATCTTCCAGTACTAGCTCCCAATACTATCTTCCAGCACTATCTTCCAGTTATAACTTCCAGTACTATCTTCCAGTGCTATCTTCCAGTACTAGCTCCCAGTACTAGCTTCCAGTACTATCTTCCAGTACTAACTCCCAGTACGAGCTTCCAGTACTTGCTCCCAGTACTATATTCCAGTGCTATCTTCCAGTACTATCTTCCAGTGCTATCTTCCAGTACTAGCTCCCAGTACTAGCTTCCAGTACTAGCTTCCAGTAATTAGAAAAACTTAACGTCATTTGAAGTTAATCTAGCCAGTGATAAATAATGTTGCAAACTCCTTGACCATGCAATTTTAAGATTGCTATTAAAATTATCTTTATGACGTAAGTAATAAGGTTGAATTTGAATTACATTTACTTGTTTAGATATTATTGTATTCATGTGTGCATACATAATTGTGAATCCTACAATGTTCAGATAATATGATCTTAATGTTGTTCATATAATAATGTGCTTTTGGCTGTATACATGTTACTGAGAAAAACCAGTCACATATTAATGAATCGAAATCTTGACCACAATTTAATGATGCTTATAGTTGTCACAATATTATGATTTTTTTTGACGGTCATATATTTTTGAAGCCTGAAAGGGCTAATATATTAATGAACTCGACTGTACAGTGTACATCTTGCGAAAACTTTTCAGAAAATAAAACAATAATTGAGAAAATCTGTTTTTCAAAATGAACTAAACTATTTAATTAAAAACAAAAACGTCTCATATTTCGACCAAAGAGTGCGTGAAAAAAAAACTTGAAATTTTTATTATTTAATGAGATTTTACAGTAATTTTATTGTAATCACCCACTAAATTCTACATTCCAGTCTATTCTAAAACTTTTAGTATTGTCTAATATGCAACATTTTCTATCTATAATAATAATAGCTCAACATTCTGTTTCTTACATTACGTTTAACACAATTTGGATCATTGCCAGATTAAATAAATGTTCATCTTATGACATCGCGGCCTATATATGTATTATAATAGTGTGATGATATAAAAATCATAATTATTATCATGAAAAACATGTTTAAAACACCATCTGTCTTATTGCACATTTTTGTCACTTCAAAACAGTGTAATTCAAATGTTTTAAAATGCATTTATTAAAATGCTTGGATTGCTATTACAAATTTGAAGTGTCTCAAATACTTGTTTCAAATGAATGATTGTGTCGTAAAAAGCTTATGTTGCAATTTGTCATCATAATGTGCTTGGTGATTTTCAAATTGTGGATGCAGAAAAAATATATTGCACGTAGTTTCATTTTCAAGTTTGTTGAATCTTTAAAAAATACTAATGCAATAGATTTCCTTTAAGTCAATCAATAAAAGCCAATAAGATGTTATGTTGGCTTATATTATACTTACCTCAATGATCCCTAACCCCATGACATGTCTGAATATCTATCATGTCATGCCAAAACAAAAATTTCGCTAGCCATAAACCCAGCCATTTTGTAACGCCATTGCTATACTATCTTCTACTCAAGGATCACCGTTGAAAGTTTCATAATCATTATTCAGCTGAAAGGCATCCACAGTTAGGCCAAAGCTCTTCCTGATCATCGCCACAACGACCACTCCTGCACTTCCCACATCCAGGGAACTACCCTGCAAAGCAATCCATGCATACATTCTGGTGACCTGTATACAGTTTTTTTCTAAAACCTACTTGGGGCCAGCTCTCACAATGTGAATTTTTATAGTTCAAAACTGTTAAATGCTACATCTAGTTTTTTTTTTTTTATATGACGTGTAAAAGTGATTTTAATATCCTATTTACAGAATAAACGATTTCATTTCATTTCATTTCAAAACCATTGTGAGAGAAAATATATAAACTTATTATTATTATTTAAATTGTCTTTGACATATCTCGAGACCCTGGGGTACTGGACATTTGGAAGGCGTACGAGGGGCCAAAGCCAACTCGCAGAAGCCTCTTAGACAATTTTAAGTGCTTAGTGAGGCACCAACTGATTATCCATGCACTGTGCAAATGCACCCAAGGAAAATACCCGGTTAGTGCAGGATAAGACACAAAGGCAAGCCAGAGGTGAGGAACAAGATTTCTCCTGGGAGATAGGGTCAGTGGGGTCGCTACTGCTTAACGAAAGACATCCACTGCTGGACATAGGCCTCTCCCAAAGCGAGGGGGGGGGGTGTGCCATAATCGCCACGCTTGGCAGGCAGGTTGGCTTGGCGATCGCAGTATGGTATTAAAATGCATAGAGAACGCTGCTGCCCACTCTCTAGTAAGTCCCTTAGTCGCCTTTTACGACAACCACGGGAAGAAATAGGGGGGTGCTATTCTTTACGTCCGGCACCACACAGACAACACAATGACGTCAACGTAGAGTCAATATATTAAAGATATAAAATATTGCGAAAGTTTAATAGCTCTATCTCTCTGTCGATGTCGGTCTGTTGGTATATCTGTTTGACTGTCTATCTTTTAAATTTTGCGCCTTAACAGTGCTGAACGGATGTCAATGACATTTGGCACACAGGCAATTTATGTCCTAGAACATAGGGTACTTTTTAGCCCAGTAGTATGTTTCCGTGTTCCGACCACCTCACGGGCGAAGCCGCTGGCAAAAGCCAATTTTTGATAATTTACTCTTTTGTTTTCAGGATGAACTGATGGAAAGCTTGGTGCTACTTCAAGAAGCATCCAATATACTGAAAATAGAACCTCACATGAAAGACACATTGGAAGCAAAGATAAACGAACTTACCTATCTTTTGGATGCTACTGCTGATGAAGTAACTGAATGAGTAGAAATAGATATAGGTGTTATATGTGTTGCGTTTGTGAGAAAGTCATTTATTATATTTTAGGACGTGTCTTCTCAATGCAATATTTCTATAATAATTTCTTGAATTCCTTGCCAAATAAATTAAATCACATATTTGTTAGAAGGTTGTAATAAAATATGACACTGAATTTATTTTATATTAAGTATATAATTCTAGTCTACATTTAACTAAAAGTAATAAGGATTACTGAGGGTCTACTCCAAGGTGATAATTCGAAGTATCGGCTGAATGTCCGGCCGTTTCTTGACTTACTTTGAGTCCTCAAACACATTGATTTTGATGTATCTCTTTGACTGTAATTATTTTTTATTTTCACCGTAGTCAGCCGTAGTCAGGAACCGGCCGGACATTCGGCCGACACTTTTGATTTATCTTCGGAGTAGACTCCTGGTGGTTTATATTTAGTGTTATTTAATTTGATGTGGTGATTAGTTATAGTACGTGGTTTTATAATTACTTAAGTGACGCGTCCGTGATGGGCATTTGTAGTTTAGGATAGGAAGATCTAACCTGATTTCTGGTTTAGGCGGCTTGAGGCTTCGGCTGGAGGCTTAGCGGTTCCTTTCACCGACAGTGTTCACTCAATGCATAGAGGCATGAGGAACAGGGTGTAAAGTTCAGTCATCCTCCATACAAAAAGGGAGGATCCTCCGACTAGACGGGTGTTGTGTCTGATGGGCAGCCTGCCTGGTCAGAGGATCCCTTTTCTTAGCGGATGATCAAGAAAACGAAAAAAATGCCATCATACAATAATTTTAAACATTTCTATGAAATAATAACTTTTCGTCTAGGTTTTTTGATTATAAGAACCATAATAATATTATTTTACAATTTATGTTACATTTTTGGCGTCAACAATTACACTAATTAAAAAAGAAAAAGAAAAATTTAATGTATTTATTTACATACTTACCCCAGTAGGTACATTGAATGATTCCAACAATAGAAATGAAATATTGACAGCAAAATATAGGACTTACCTACTATTCCTATTCAAAATACCTATGAGAAATGTTAGATACACTATCGTATACTAATTTCTCACAGAAAACGTATTGGTAGATAAAGGTTTTTACCACTTTTGACAAGAATTCCCAGTAAATTAGACAAAAAAAAAAACGAAATATAATATGGACTCGACGGATATATTATTGTTTTGCAAATTTATATATTTTTTAAACATTTTCGTGTTCTGTATAGTAAGTAAAATGTATTTATTTACGTAAACTTACCAAATGAATTGTGTATCTAGAGATTTTGGAAGCTACTAACGCAGAAAAATATATAATATAATACGAAACTTCACTAAAACAAACTATAGCTACTATCTGACCGTCAGATTGGACATAAAACCAAAATAGACCTTGAGTTTTATGATGTGCAACTCGTGCAAGCGACATTCAACCTTACGATCTACCTACTTTTAAACTTTTTAGTCCAAATTTAAGACTAATTTACCAAAAAAAAATCGTTTGCTAGCCCACAATTTTACCATTTTTTTATGGCAGCTCTGTCCTCTTGAATGGAAATCATTTGTTCATGAACAAAGTATATGAACCCTATTTTATATCTAAATCTTCTTTAGTTTTTCTTTTTTTCGTTTTTCTTCTCTTCTATATCTTACTTAAACTTGTTCAGTTTTAACAGGCGTGATTTTAGTAGGCTTAGTGGTCGCTTCATCCACTTTAATGCTGAACTCCACTGAATCCTTTTTGATGTGCAGAATATTCTTTATTGTTCTCGACAGCTTCTTCTTCGGTTTCGGAGAGTTTCCTATGACAAAGATCTTCTCTGTATTCTTGTCCACGATTTTGATTCGCTTTTTGTTGAACTGGAATCAGAAAAATATTGCTATGTAAATGTTTAGGCATCACTAAGCTAGAAATTGCGCGACACGACGCCCGACAGCGAGTATAGAGATACCACTAGTAATAATTTTCGAGTCTGCGCAATTAGAGCGCAAATTCGGCTGTCACAGTTATTGTCAGAATTGCCACAGGCAGTCAGTTTCTATGAGTAAACAGTGACGCCTTCTGACATGCTTGGTTTTTATGGAAAGTGTTGGCCATACCATCAAGGTATAGCAGCAGCCGCAGAGGCCTCTCCGTGCTGTGTAGTAGGCATTTTTGAAAGCTGTAGGTAAGAAAAGTCGCTTGGCACATCCAAATGGAAAAAAATACTTTCTTCAGCAAACAGTAAAGCTTTTAATTTAAAGTTAACGTTTACTAAATGTGAATGACTACTACTAAACTAAAATCTTGAGGAAAACTCAAACTCAAAGCACTTATTTCAAATAAATCAATTACAGGTCGAGGTCAAGGGGTCGGTCAGATAAAGCTAGTTGCCCATTCCAAAGCTTATTATATATCTATGGAAAAGAACGGGCAAGAAACTCCATAGACACTCTTTTAAATTAACATAAATGGTTACAAAATATTGGTTACATAATTCATGTTGAAATTATACATGTGAGAACGATGTAAAACGTCGAAAGCGTCCGTAATAAAAAAAATAAAAAAAACAACTCAAAAATTAAATTAAATTAAAATAAGCCATGGCAGCTAAGAGATGATCAGTGATCACTGATAACACCCGTTCATGAACATGACGCATGGATTAGCACCATTCAGCTCAACCATTTTGAAGGGAGCTATAATGATCCAACACATCCGCCACCATCAGCGAGACATTACAGTGAGCATGATATACTCTCAGCCGCCAGTGCACATTCAAGTCAATGAAAGACGTACCCAGTAAATGGTAGCTTTATAGTAAGTACATAGTACTCACACATGTGCTACAAGGCTTACAATGCAAAATGCTGTGAGGCTCAAAAAATCTATTTATTTACGTCTGGCTTCAGCTATCTAACAGATTTAGATAAAAACCAGACGTGCTTTTAATCACAAAAAAGATTACAATGTTATTATATATATCGATTGCTAGCAAGTTCTATTTTTCTGAATTTAATATTTAACCCATGTTAAATCTGACACGAGCGCGTTGTCTGTAATTTCAATAAGCTTCCTGATCAAAAATTATCATCGCAGCAAGTTTAACAAGTTATAAGATAAGAGGAACTTGACTTTCTCAAGTATGTTGGTATCAGATTTCAGTCTAACCAGATGCAGTTGAATACCCGAATAAAAGGAACTAACCATAGTACACATGCAGCACCAGGTCCCGAACTTAAAGCAGGCGATGCCTGGAGTCCTGTCCATAGCTTTCCTGAACCTTGCATTAGTGAAGCCGTAGATAAGAGGATTAAGAGCACAGTTCAGATACATAAGGTAGTTGGCAGCAAACCACATTATTTCGTAGCTACCATTGACCTGGAAGAAGAGAATTGATGAATATTGATAGCTCTATTTCATGCAGTTTTGATGAAACCAGGGCCTAGGAAAATTACATTCTCAAGTCAAAAGCGTATGGGATTGAAAACGACGACACACGGCACCCTGAAAATGATTGTTAACAGGCCAGACTGTCCTATACAACGGCACTGGATGGAAGTAGCTATGGGTACGCGTAGATAAGTTATTTCATCACATAACGTCCCCTGTGATTCCTGCTGTACCTATGGTGCTACCACATTGAGCCTCGAGGGCGGGCTTAGGCAATTTAGCTGTGTTTGTGTCCGTACTAACAATTCTAATATAGACTATAAGTACTTTCTGTTACTGACCCATCACTAAACAACCTATGGACTGTTCATGTCTGAAATAAAGATTTTATTTTTTTTATTGACATAAGCTACCGAAAAGCTTAAATCAGTCACTTTTTATTGCAAGTCGTCGTAGAAACCAGAAACAGTCGTCTAGGTTCTAAGATTTTCAGATTCAAAATTACCGTTTTACGATCCAAATCATGCGCCTGATCCAAATCGGGTGGTTCTTCCGTGATTGAAGTATATTCTATTCATTACTTACCGCATTAATTTGCAAACTCATACGGTTTCTCCAATAAATCAGAGCAGTGTAAGGGACTCTGCAGCTCACACTAGCCAGCAGTACACAGGCAGTAATCCTCAACGCGCGACTTCGGGCCCTGGCAACGGATTGACCGCCTCCACGAGACGATAGCTCCCGAACACTGCATTCTAGACGCCACATTATTGTACCGTACTGTGGAATAAATTCATGTACAGAATACAAGATGAATAAAGAATGAAGATACAAATGACAATTATACTAGATGGGTACAGTATGGAACGGTCGGATGTCGCCTCTCAGTCATAGATGAATGACAGTCTTTATCTTTCTTAGATTCGAAATAAGATGCGTTATTTCTACATCCGGATAGGTACTGTTAGATAACTTAATATATAGCTGTTGTTGTAAAAATAATTCATTTGTCAATGGATGCTTTGAAATTAATGAATGCTAGGAATATTAGCATTACAATTTTTTTGGGCTTTACTATCGTTACCGACTCGTAATCACACCAGATTGTCACACCAGTATGACAAACAGTATTTTTTTTCTCGTATGTCACACCACTGATTTTTCCACACCATTTATTCCTAACTAGTACTGTCCTAGTTAGTTAAAATTAAAAACCTTCAAATTACGTTTTTATTAATTTAAAAACCTTCAAATCAACAAAAAGTGAAAAAAAAAACAATGTTCATAAATATTATGTGATATTTGCATATTAACTTGATACTCAATAGTATATTGCATTACACAACTTACAGTGACAACCATTAGACCAAGTGGCACCCACACTAGGAACATCAATAAGAAGTGCCAGTATATGCCAAGTATTCGAACATCTTCCACGCAGTAAGACTCCAAATAATCCTTCCACGGTCGCTCCTGTAAAAATAAGGATATTTGTATTTCAACATTTTCTTAAATTTAAGCTCAAAACGGTGAAGGAAAACATCGTGAGGAAACCGGCACGTCTTAGAACCAAAAATTCGAAGCCATGTGATATCTACCAACCTACACTGGGCCCGCGTGGTTGATTTCGGCCCACTCCCTCTCACAGAGAGGAGGCCTGTGTCCCAGCAGTGGGAACATTAGCGGCTGATTATGTTTTTCAATTTAATAAGAACTTGAGACACACGAGGTAGTGGAGTATTGATGTAACACATCAATCTAAATGAGACACAGCACGAGAAAGGGTAATTTATAGCAACACATATCACCTAGTTACCTAGGTAACTAAATAAAATCTGTAGGTAGACCAAAAATTAAATCGTAGTTCTTCGTGAATCTTTTACTTAAATCCAGCAGATATGATATTAAAACAAAAATATGATAAAGTATGACTTACTACATATTCCCTCTTCAATGTCCATGGCAGGGATAAAGCACAGGAACCAATCCACGTTGCTATGATTATCATAGGAGCAGCTTTTATAGTGACCCTTGCTTCCGCTGTCAGAGCTGCAGCCGCCAGACGGTCATAAGATACCAGCAAGATCGCACAAACACTTGAGAGTAGGAAAGATGCTGAAAATGTCGAAACAGTAAAGCCGGTGAGTGTGTTTTCCTTCACGGTGCAAGTTTCTGGAACGTTCAAGAGCAATAATCGAAAGACATGAAGCACGTTAAATTTTATTGCCATTCAAGAATTGCATGCAAGTGTTAACACGCGATTGCAACGTTTGCCGTTAAAATAAAATTGCATGCGACTTACAAGGCAATTTTATTGCAAGGCGATTATTGCATGAAAATTTTGCCTCGTCCTAATAGAGAGTTGCACGACCTTGTACAATTGATTAAAGTATTGCCCGTATTTGCTCTGCCAAATTCAACTCATTTATTTAATTTTATCAGCAGTCCACTGCTGGACATAGGCCTCTCCCAGGCTGCGCCACAGCACCCTGTCCTCCGCCTTCCGCATCCAGTCTGTCCCAAACACCTTTTTAAGGTCGTTGGTCTATCTGCGCTGCCAAATAATTCATTAAAATTTTATTGAACGTTTTCTCAAGATTTTTTTAACTTGTTTCATTCGTTCGTGTTCGTAGAGTTGTATACGATTTTATTGTACTTGCTGTTTACACCTTTAACAGTATTGAATGGCAACTAACTTGCCCGTATCGTGCAACAATATTTTACGTGTTGTTTAGCAGGTGCCAGTTAGTAGCCCTAGAATTTTATGGTATGCCACAGGCAATATCCTTGCACCGTGTAAATGGAGCTTTAGTAAGTATGATAAATTCAATCATAACTGAGAATATTTTAGCTAAGAACATACAAAACTACAAACATCTTCAAAATAATTTATAATCATTGCGGAAACTAAAATATCGAGTCACTAAAATAAATAGACACCATAAAGAGACAATCGCTTAGAAATAGCAGTACCACAAATACTCGTAGGTTTACCTTGCAAAAATCCTTCAAACCGACAACCAAAGTTCTTCAAAACATACGCTTGGAAGAAATCCCTGACAAGCATGAACCACGGGCACAAAATCAGCGTGAGCAGGTCAGTCAATGCCAAGTTCCCAATCAAATAGTTACTAGCAGACCAGAGCCATTTGTTCCGAATCAATACGATTAATATTATTGAATTCAGAAAGATCCCCGCTATACCTATAACCAGCATTGCTGAACTCTTCAAAGCAATTTCTTGGGCTGGTTTGACGTGCCATAGTGTATTCGGAAATGGCTCTTGTGATGTGTCAAACTGTAATCAGATATATTCATTCATTGTAGGACTTGAATTAATCCGCCTAGTATTGATTTGTGGTCTTATCTTATCGCGTTTTTATGCCTTACTTCGTACAATTGAAAAAAAAAAATGTTTATTGCATCAACTTATTCTATTTACAGTGGGAAGAATCCTTTTAAGCAAATAGTTTGCTTATGTTAGAATGAACGCTTGAAAAAAAACCAGCCAAGTGCGAGTCAGACTCGCGCACGAAGGGTTCCGTATCATTATCTATGAAAACGGCAAAAAAATTACGTTTGTTGTATGAGAGCCCCCTTAAATGTTTATTTTATTATATTTTTTAGTATTTGTTGTTATAGCGGCAACAGAAATACATCATCTGTGAAAATTTCAACTGTCTGACTACCACGGTTCATGAGATACAGCTTGGTGACAGACGGATAGACAGACAGTCAGACGGACGGACAGCGGAGCCTTAGTAATAGGGTTTCCGTTTTACCCTTTGGGTCATCATTCATCATCATATCAGCCGAAAGACGTCCACTGCTGGACATAACCCTCCCCCAAAAGAGGGGGGTGGTTGCCATTATCACCACGCTTGACAGGCGGGTTGGCGATCATAGTATGGTGTTAAAAAACATAGAGAACACTGCTGCCCATTCTCTAGAAAGTCCCTTAGTCGCCTTTTACGACACCCACGAGAAGAAATGGGACGGTGCTATTCTTTACGTCCGGCATCACACGGGGAACCCGGGTACCCTTTGGGTACGGAACCCTAATAAAACCCACTATTAACGAGTTTCAGAAAGTTGTTTCAGTTAGCGATTTCAAGACTTGTTAGATTATTTAAGTAGGATAAACATGATGATGGTACAGAATCTTTTATCAAACATTCATGAGATGAATCGTTAAATAAGTTAGGTAAGAGATCTTCAGTAGCTGATGATTATAGCTGATAAAAAAGGGGTCTCAACCCCAAATAAATTTTTAATAGGGTAGGAGAATGATGATGAAGTAAGCAACTTACATTTTCCCAGTCTATTTCATCCACGTCAGGAGTTTCCATGTTTATTACTTTAGCTTCATTAAAGTCACGTCATTCAATGTTTTAACACGCTACCTGTAATTAAACTTGAAATGTATATTCGCTGTAAAACCACGTTTAAACGCTATTTATCTTTAACACGATAATCTATAGCCAAATCTTCACCTTGTATTTCTTATGTTTCTTTTCCAATTTCACAAAAATATCCAGTACCACCAAAAACATGTCCTGCGAACTGTAAATATTATTACTGAATATTCATAGGGAGTGGATATTCCATACTCGAGATAACATTGGTTTAAGGTAGTCCATTACCGTGAAAGCTTTGTTATCTGAAAGATGATTGATAGGAGGGAAATAACGAACTCTGATGACCAAGGTTACTTTTAGTGATTTGGGATATCAAATATCAATTCGAGCGTTATCAGTACGAATTGCAGTGTGGATGAAAATGTACTGGCTGATAGATAATTATTTTTTGTAGTACAAAACGTCTATACTATGTACCTATTGACCCCTGTATCTTCGATAACATTAAGTTGTGCATATTTTAATTGCATTCTTGCTATATAATATACATATTATACATAATCAATGCTTATCACTAGGCATCGGATTATATGCATTTGCATGTACTTATGACGTTATTTTTATAGCGTTATTGAATATTTTAGTACTATTTCATTGATAGTGCTTATTTTCAGTATTTAAATGTGTTTGGCATCTGGGATTGGCGCGAGGAGGCGAAAAGCTGGGGTGAAACTCCACTGCCGCGAGAAATCACGGCACAGCAGACAGAGCTGCGGCGGGATCTCATGGTGGCATGGAGAGTGCGATTGTCGCTAGTCAGCGCTGAGCACGCCACAATCGTAGCGATAAGTCCTATCTTTGAGGAGTGACTAGAGAGGCGCCACGGCGTCCTCACCTTCCGCCTGACGCAGGTCCTCACCGGACACGGCTGTTTCGGGAGGTTCTTGTTCAGGATAAGGCGGGTGGAAACGCCCGGGTGTTACCACTGTGTGGATCGCCCGGAGGACATGGTGAAGGTCTGTCCGGCTTGGGCAGAGCACCACCGTGTCCTCGCGGAGGCGATCTCTCGCGTCTGTCCCTGCTTCAGGCCATGGTTCGGAACGAGAGTGCCATCACCTCTTTCTGCGCAGCAGTAATGCTCGCAAAGGAGGAGGCGGAACGCTTGAGGGTGAGGCAGGGTTTGCGCCCTCACGCCCTTAGCCGCCGCAGGAGACGCCCCGGGCGTCGGGAGTCCCAAGCTGATTTCCGGCCACGGTAGGCGCGGGCCTGCGGACAGTGAGCGATGGGTAGCTCGCCGTCCGATAAGGACCAGGCCCGGGTCGACGGCACGTTGTGTTTCACGCGCGCCTCAAAGAGATATCAGCACAAACTGATGGGGTCCGGTAGGGCCAATGCCTGCCAGGGTTGCGGGTTTGTCTGAAATATCGTGGCCCTGGCACACAGGCAACTGAAGGAACATGGGTGGGTTTTAGTCAGTAAAAGTCTTACACGTCTTACAGTCTTAATTTCCCAACCAAAAAAATAAAAGGCATGTCGTATTACGCGTAAGAAAGTTAACGCATTTATCAAAGATACCGGCCAAACTCTGCCTGAAGAGGTTTCTGCAGATATGGTGCCAGATTCCATGTTCTGTCCAGTAACGTCAGTTGATGTAGAGAGAGAGGTCATTTTCAGCCTCCAAATGAATATTATGAGACAAGCGTCACTTTTACACAATCTAGAAAAATACTGAAAACTGATTATTAATATTTATTTACAAATATATTGTGAATTTAAATTTTAAAGCTGATTTTAATTTTAAAACAAAAACCGGCCAAGTGCGAGTTGGACTCGCGCACGAAGGGTTCCGTAAAATTATTATCTAAGGTAAATTGCGGTTTACTATTTATGACGTATTAAAAAAAAACTACTTACTAGATCTCGTTCAAACCAATTTTCGGTGGAAGTTTACGTGGTAATGTACATCATTATATTTTTTTAGTTTTATCATTTTACCACTTTGGCGCAAACTATTCAGTTTAGAAAAAAATGATATTAGAAACCTCAATATCATTCAAAAAAAAAATTGAGTTTCAGTTCTAAGTACCCATTCATAGAACCCCCAAAATGTGTTGTTTTTTTTCTATTTTTGTGTGAAAATCTTAATGCGGTTCACAGAATACATCTACTTACCAAGTTTCAACAGTATAGTTCTTATAGTTTCGGAAAAATGTGGCTGTGACATACGGACGGACAGACAGACAGACAGACATGACGAATCTATAAGGGTTACGTTTTTTGCCATTTGGCTACGGAACCCTAAAAACGAACATTGGACTTATTAGACCTACTTACAGTGACCTGAACGGAGCCAAATGTGCATATTTCACCCTTTTTAGTGCATATTTTGGCATTTTGATAATACTTAAATAATCCATGTCTACTGAACACACTTGTACACACGGCTACACATCAAGCTATACATTTCCAGTTTACGCTGATCTCGCACTGTACGGAAATCCTATACAATGTGAGATCAGCTTATACTGGAAATGTATAGCTTGATGTGTAGCCGTGTGTACTATCATAGATAGTGACACTTATGCCTGTATTCCCCGAAGGGTTAGGCGGAGGTGTAAGCAAAAACACCCAGGGTTGTACTCCGAACTATCGGCCGAATGTTCGGCGGTTTTATAACTTCCATAGTTTCCTTTTTTGACTTTGAAGTCGACTCGACTTAAAGTCACATTTTTTACTTTGGCTCTTCTCTTTGACTGTAGTTTTATTAAAATTTTTTTCGCCGTCGGTCATAGTTAGCCGTAGTCAAACATTCGGCTGATACTTCAGATTTATGTTCGGAGTAGACCCCAAGTATAGTACAGTCACGAGCACCAATATGTATACACTCAGCAACTTTTAAAAGTGATTTCCTCCAACTATATTAATTGAAATTTTAATTTACTACGAACATAGTATTTTGGAACCCAAACTATTATGACTTAAAGTTGATGAAGACTTTCTCAAAGTTGCAATCATTATTCCACGAGAAAATCGGTTTTGAATTCTGCTAAGTGTTTACATATTAGTGCTCATGACTGTACACCCACATTTCGCTAGTAATGTTTACGTCCTATGTAGGGGGGGGGCGTACCTATAGCATATTGATTCTACACAGACATAACGTAACAACAAAAATTACAAAGTAAAAGAAAATAATTGCTTTCAACCGGGCACAATTCAGACTCCGGGTTGCTACTAAGCAATTCCTGGCGGAAAAACCTACTTTCTAACACTTTTCACGACCTGAGAATCGAACTCAAGACGCTTATGAAATAGTTGTTACCGCCATCTACCAAGTCAAACTTGAACTTAGCAATCCGCTTGTGTTTTGAGCTACTCTTCTCAGGCGTTTAGGTAACAGGCGTTTGAAAAGCGCAAACAGTTCCACTATCTACCGCTAGATGTCACTTTACCCAATCAAGGAAAAGGACAAATACAGTCTAAAAAAGAACTATTGATAAGAGTATCGTGATGAGATATCAGCCGTGTGAAAAGGAAATTAAAAAATAATAACGTTTAATTAAGCATGTCATCAAGGAACTGCTGCTGCCTGCTTGATTCTGACCCAATGACTTATACAAAATTTTTAAAGGTACGATCAAATAAATTTTATTCATTGTTAAGCAAATTGACACCCTATGTCTATTCAATTGTATTCTATGTTTGTTATATGGCAAGCAAAGCCGGTGTTGACTATTCTGCCAATGTCTAAAGTGAGTTAGGAAAATAATTTGATGTTAAAAAAAACTAGGTTCCTAATAAAATAAAAGAAAATTGATTGATACCGTTGGACACAATGTAGATCTTGTTGGATTAGTACGGGACTGAAACAAACAAAAAATAAATAAATATTATAATTGGTAAGACATAAAATATACGCGAATCGACACCCTACGTCAATAGGCCGCGTTATTTCCATTTCATACGCCTACGCGCCTGTCAAAGAACGACAGTAATTGTGATTTTAATATACGGACAATTTAAGTGGGTAGGTAGATAATTTGCTTAATATTTAGTTTGCCTAGTGAAATGATAAGATATTATTTAATTTAATGGTGTAATGGCAACTTTATAAAATGGAATTGGAAGGAGCTCCACCACACACATACACACATTATGTAGCAATCCATCCATTTATTTCGTCAAATCTTTAGTAGGTATATGACGAGCTTATCACGAAACGGTAAGCGTATTTTAATGAAGTCCAAAAATTCATTGTCCTAAAGTTTCACATGAACAAATGCGATTTTGATGTGTGGCATTGAGATCTCAAGATAGGTGTGAATGTCACTAATGTTAGATTTATCTCCTTAGATGATTGTTTTCGACAAAAAATACAAAATGATTGTACCTACTTCGTGTCTCTGTAAATTGTCTGTAATTTGGAATGTGTGCCATCGAGGTGGAAAGAAAATAGCTGTCTACTTTTATTAATGTAAAAGTAGATTTGTCTCGTATATGATCATGGGGGAGAATGATAACTGCCCAGCCCAGTCCCAACGACGTTGGGGTCGGCTTCTAGTCTAAACAGATCCAGTGAATACCAGTTTGGTGGTATGAGGAACAGGGTGTAAAGTTCACTCATCCACCATAGAAAAGGGAGGATCCCCCGACCAGACGGATGTTGTGTTTGATGGGCAACCACGGGATGTCGGGATGTTGTATATATGCTAGTTGCGCGGTAAACTCTGCTTGCGCGATGCAGGATTTTGCGTGACGTCAGTGTGACGCGTTGTTCGCATGTGGCGATGTTGATGCCGCTACACCAGTCATTTACAGGAAGCAACTGCCTGTCTGACCTCCCCAACTCAGTGGGTAATATGATAACCCTTTGTAAGGGTACAAACATAAAGGATACAGGTTTATCGGTCCCAATATTATGTCAGTACGGGTCGGTGCTGATAGGTATCGGTCAAACCACCAGTCATAAGGGTGCTCGCCCACGAACGATTTTTTCGGCGATTTTTGTGCAAAAGAAATACATTCACACAGTGGTTCTGAATCATAAGATACTATCCTCAGGTGTGAGTTATGTCACCGGACACGGTTGTTTCGGGAAGTTCCTGTTCAGGATAAAGCGGGAGGATACGCCCGGGTGTCACCACTGTGTGGATCGCCCGGAGGACACGGTGGAGCATACGGTGGAAGTCTGCCCAGCTTGGGCGGAGCACCGCCGTGTCCTCACGGAGGCGATCGGCGGCGGCGATCTCTCGCGTCCGGCCCTGGTTCAAGCCATGGTTCGGAGCGAGAGTGCATGGGAGGCCGGCACCTCCTTCTGCGAAGCAGTAATGCTTGTGAAGGAGGATGCGGAACGCGTGAGGGAGAGGCAAGGTTCGCGCCCTCGCGCCCCTAGTCGCCGCAGGAGAGGCCCCGGGCGTCGGGAGTCGCAAACCGATTTCCGGCCACCACCCGTAGGCGCGGGCCTGCGGACGGTGAGCGATGGGTAGCTCACCGTCCGATAAGGACCAGGCCCGGGTCGACGGCGCGTCGTATTTCACGCGCACCTCAAAGAGTTGTCAGCACCAACTGACGGGGTCCGATAGGGCCAATGCCTGCCAGGGTTGCGAGTTTGTCCGAAAGGGATATCGTGGCCCTGGCACACAGGCAAATGAAGGAATATGGGTGGGTTTTACTCAGTAAAAGTCTGACACGCCCTCCCGCTCAGCCCAGAGCGGGAGAAGTTATTTGATAATTTCCCACCCAAAAAAAAAAAAAAAAGGTGTGAGTTATGTGACTCTTGGCGGATAGTTCATTTCTCGGCTGTCAATCTGCATCGTTAAGGTTTGGTCTCTTATTTTATGCTAAATGCGATGTCTGACTTCAGCGTCAACGTGACGATCGACGTTGGCGGTCAATACATCCGCAGTGGATAATGACGCTTCAGTCTTTGCTCGCGAGTGAGCAATGAACTCGTCGAACTATTGCAGCGTCAGGTCGTGGATCAGATGCTGCAATGATTCGAAGCAACTAGAGGCGCAACGCAGGCGTGACGCTGTAAGCGGCCGACGGCGTCCATAGGAGACCATAGCCTTAAGGTTTTATCTGTTAATAACGTGCTGCGATTATTAATCAGACTATCATATTCAGAATCAGAACTTAATTATGTGGACATTCCAACTGCAAATGTAAGTTTGTACGCACAATATTGAGTGATTTACCATGTTATTTTAAGATCACGGACTTCTTATAAGTTTTCCTGTAATCTAGAAGTAAAGAACGATTTTTTTATTTTTATCAAAATTTTAGGCTCAGTAGTGTCGGAGATAAGAGGGGGAGAATGGTCATTTTTCATCTATTTTCTTAAATAATTTCAAAAGTATGTATTTTAAAATTATAAAAAAAAATATATATAAAATCCATAAATCATGCCCTTTCATTTGATATGTCACACAGTACAGTCAGCAAAACTTTTTTTTGTAACTTTTTAGTTTGCCCCCCAAAAGTGACCGCCATATTCAAAACTAATTTATTTACGTAACACGTCCGTGTTTGGGTCACAGAAGTTCATATGTGTACCAAATTTGAACTTAATCGGTTCTGTAGATTCGGAGCAAATCTGCTTTGACAGACGGACAGACAGACACACGAGTGATCCTATAAGGGTTCCTTTTTCCTCTTGAGGTACGGAACCCTAAAAGGAAGAAAATTGTTTATTTGCGGTAAGACATGACGCAAGAAAAAAACCGGTCAAGAGCGAATCGGACTCGCGCACCGAGGGTTCCGTACGTATATATATGATGTTGATGAATTCTGAAAAACTGTGCTATTTAGAGACATCATTTTATTTTTACAGTAATTTTTTACATAAACTTCTGTCACATAGAATAATTTCAGATTTTTATCTATGCAAACTTCGGAGATAAGGGGGGGGACCGGTATTTTTTTTACATTTTTCATCCAAGTCGGAAACTATGCTGTCTAAAAAAAAAATGTTTGAGAATGTGCAAACAGCGTTCTTTCATATGATACCCCACATGCCCTAGTAGCTTCACTTTAAATTTATAAGACCCCCTTTCAGTTCCATTAGGTTTTTTTTTTAAATTTCTTTCTTGTTTTCAAAATAGTTGGCCAAACGTCATCTAAAACTATTTTAAATTTCAAGTTCATAGCTTTAGTAGTTCTTGAGATATCCAGGTGTGACAGACAGACAGACTTAGTCTCACCATAAGGGTTCCTTTTTACCATTTTTGTACGGAACCCTAAAAACAGTCTGTCAGTTTTGTACAGTGGTCAATCATAACTAAGTCCAAGCCATGAAAATAGTTTAACAGCGCAGGATAGCTTTTATCAGTAGTGGTCATCGTATTAGTGGTTCAGCAGCTTCAATATCATCAGGATTGTGCCGGAATATAGCAGTTCGTCGTGGACGTGGTACGACCGCGGCTCTCCTGACTTCATCTTCTGTTATTAGAAGACAGCCGCCACGTAACCATCAATGCGACGCTCTGCTAGAGTGACTGTCAGCAGCCAGTCTCACTCTTATCCGACTTTTTCGGTGATTCCAGTATCATCGTAACAAAACTATATGGCGTCACTTGCTTCGCCCGTCAAGAATATTATGTACTTTATTAAAGTCTTGGTACAATCAATTTTAGGATTTTATTTTATGCAACAACAGTCAGTCCAATATCAATAGTATCATTATTCTTGACCAATGCTGCAAAAGCCAATGGATAAATTATTAATTATTTTGTTTGCTGTGGTTTTTTTTTAATAAAACGTTGCCCCAAACTAGTAATTTCTCCTGTATCGTGGGTGCGTTTACAAACATTTAAACTCACATACACAAACAGCCAGACCCGGAACAACTACTTGTAGGTCATACAAATATATGTTCCGTGCGGGAGTCGAACCCGCGACACGCAGCGCACCAGTCAATCGCTTAACTATTGCGCCAACCGTGCCGTCAATTGGGTTCGGTTATTTATTGTATTGAAGTAAGTTCTTATTTGCAAGAGGAAAAAAAAAAAACCCTATCATATAATGCAGCCTTTAATCTTCAGTCACATAAGGCGCTTAGCTTGTTAAGTTACTTTTAAGTAGGTACATTGTATAGAAAAAATAAGTGCCAATATTGGCAATAAACAAATGTGAGGCAGGAGTGTGGTAGTTTAGCCGGTAGGAGTCCGGCACTGCCCAGACTGGCTCTTGAATGGGTCTGTCTGGGCGTAGATGAGGATTTCCCACTCCTGCCAAAAAAAAAAACAACAGTATTAAGTAATCAAATAGGAATTAATTCGTTTAATGTGGTGACTGTCTTCAAAAAACAAAAAATTTAAGTAACTTTAGCAGAAACCTTACAATGAGGTAATCCATGTTTAATCGACAAAACGTTTTTAAGACAAATTGCTTTGTACATCAGAGCAAGATAATCAAATACTTACATACTTCTTTATAATAATAGCTGTAAAATGGTTTGTCCTCGTCTGAGCACAAAGCGAGAGAGATAATATTACAGCGGTTTAGTATATGTAATGTATCCTTTTATCATTGTTTTGTGATCTAAATGACTGCCAACAAAATTACGCTTGAAGTAGTGAGAATATTCCATTGTTTTTTGAGCTTGATTTTGTTTATGATATGTTAGATATTTTGCAATTACTTTGAAATCAAGCATCGATTTGAAAAGTAATTACTTTTTCTTAAATTAATGGGAAAACCTCACGTAGTCCATCTCACTTATTCTTCTCTCATAATTATTATTATTGTCGGCATGAACTTTAAACCTCTGCGCAGGGTATTACTATAGGTAGGTACCCATACCCACTAAATTAACATAGGTAGGTACCCCAGCCAAGAACATAATATTTTGAATGATTCCTCTAAAAAACTCCAGTTTCCTTAATACAAAACATCTTCAACTTTGCAATCACGGCTACACCTCTGTCTGCACCACAACCTCGTAATGACACAGCGCCTCTATAATCCAAAGACAACACAGAGCCGTGTAAATTCAACCACAATGTACAGAACCCTCCCTAAACATTAACACACAACTAATGACTTAAATAAAGTTGCCATGATGGAAATATGAAGAAAGAAACGTCAACTGTGCGGAATTACGTGTCTGGTGGTCGGATATAAGAAGATTTTGGAATGGGAGATAAGGGATCTGTGGTATTACACGAATGGATAGAATAAGAATCACACTATTTTGTAAAAATTACTAATTTGTAATTTGACATAACTATATTATATCTACTAATTTAATCTTAATGTATTGCATGATTATTTGATGTATTGATTGTATTTGATCTATGTACCAAATTTATGTTATGAATTAACTTGAAATTTAGAGAAGCTTTAGATGACGTTTGCCCAAGTATTTTGCATACAAGAAAGAAATTTAAAAAAATATATTTTTTTTGCAAAAGGGACTGAAAAATTTGTAATGGGGCTACTAGGGCATGTGGGGTATCATATGAAAGAACGCTGTTTGCACATTCTCAAACATCTTTTTCTTTTTTTTTGGCAGCATAGTTTCCGACTTTTTACGAAAAATTAAAAAAAAAACCGTCCCCCACCCTTATCTCCGAAGTTTGCATAGATAAAAATCTGAAATTATTCCTTGTGATAGAAATGTATGTAAAGATTACAGGAAAAATAAAACAATGTCTCTAAACAGCACAGTTTTTCGGAAATCATCAACATCATATATACGTACGGAACCCTCGGTGTGCGAGTCCGACTCGCTCTTGACCGGTTTTTTTATTTTATTTTTGTAATGTGTCTTGTTTGTGCAGAATAAACAATGCTTCTTTCTTTGTGATGCGGAGGAATAAGGAAAATGTCATGAGGAAAGTTTTGAGTAAGAATGTGGATGAGGAGTGGGTTATACGAGTAGAGGAAGACCAGAGAAACGGTGGATGGACTGTGTAAAAGATGATATGGTTAGAAAAGGGATGACTACCGAGATGACGACAAAAAGAAAAATAGGGAAGAATAAGCCATATTGTGCTTACCCCAAATAAATTGGGATAATGGCAGGATAATGATGACGATGATGATTTAAGGGTGCTATCACAAAAAAAACGTTTTTCGTCAATTTCTTATCTAATTGTGAGAAAGCGTGAAGTAATCGAAACAATAAGTATGTATAACTATAAAAGTACAGTTTTCGTAGTGATAAACCATTCGTGTCAGTCTCAGCACCCGTTAATAGTTTCATCACTTTTGCGCTCTCGAAAATATAGCTTATTTCGCCGTTGATTTACGCCGTTATTTTACTTTTAAATAGACTATTTTATATTTTTTCGAGCAAGGTAACATAGTTAACTTAGTTATTAAATAGTTTTTGTTTGAATTTGGGTTTTAAATTCGTAGATAAAAAATAAAACTTCGGATGAAAAATGGTCAGTAACTCTCTGTTTTACAGAATTATTTTTGGTGAATTACTGTACGAAATATAATAAATTGATGAAAGCGCTCCCAAGTATAAAATACAGTAGTACCATGGACATTTTTATAATTTCTGAAATTACGTTATCTTCGGTGTAAAAAAGCATCAAAAGATACCCAAAAGTAAAATTTTATGAAACATCCTTTGCAGAGACAAGGTTTTTACTGATTTATGTAAATAAATTGAAATATTTATTTAAAGCGCTCCCAAGATAAATAATTAAACTTGCTAAGGCATATTTTATTTTTATTTTATGGCTATATCTAAACCATAATCACACATCAAAACTCGAGTAAAACGCGCAAATTCAAGAAAAATTGTGATAGCCCTCTTAACAACTTCCCTGTCCAATGAGTCACTAATGACTCACGATGACTCACGAGAGTGTACTAAGATAAGTTCATGAGTCACATGTGACTCATTTTTCTATACAATATTGGGCAGATTACTTGTCATGAACGTGTCGTGATATTACTTTAATGATACGTGGACGTATACCAAAAACCCTAACCTTTAAGGAAATAAAACAAAATTTCGCGATTTTTGGCTCTTAAGCGAACTCATCAGAAGAAAAATACAGTGGGCGTGGGGTATTCATAAAATGCATTGTATGGGGACAGGGAAGTTGTTAAGATGAAAACAAAATCATATTATTAACAAGAGAGCCTAAAGAAACTAGGTATACCCTTGTATCAGTATGACTGTCATAGCATACCTGACATACAGTGATTGAGAGTTATATTAGTACCTAACTAGCTTATGGCCTCAACACGTCTGCGTGAAATTTCTTGTATATCTTATGTCAATCGACAATGCTGCGGCTTCCCAATAGTAAAATATTTTTTGGAATAGGAGCAGTTGTTCCGAAGATTACAAACTCACAAATTCAACCTCTTTATAATTTATTATTAAATTGATGTATAAAACTCAGGTAGTTTATCCACGAAACATATTATTTGCATGTGTCTGATCAGTTAAAATTATATTTGACTATGACTTTGTTATAGCTTAAAGTTTGTTCCTCTTCTTCTTCACACACCCTACGTCTTCTGCCCGTAGTGGCACCTTAGTGCTTAAAAAATCCGACTTACCTACTCTACTTTTGATGTCTGCTTCCACTCTTTGTCGCAGTTAAGCGCGACAGACTACAATCGCACACGACGTCTCATTTTGTGTAACGGTGTTAATATTGTATAAGTTTATTGTATTCTGTTTGTTCTTAAGAAGGATGGGCTACGGTAAGAATAACGTGCAGTAGACTACATGTAGTAGCTAAAATAAAGCTATTGCATTTGGCAAACAAATGTAGTATCGATCTCAGAAAACTCTATAATAGCTGTAGGCTCCATTAATGCTGATGATCAAAATTTAAGTAATGACAAGGTATGAATACATCATCATAGAGCCAAAAAGGCTAGTTCTGGGCACGAGCCTCCCCAAGAACTGCCACATCGACTGCTCCAACGCTGCTAGCTGTTTATTACTTATGCTACTGCCATAGTTTTTCAAATTCTACAAATTGAAATTTAAATAACTGAAAACTTTTCAAGGGGTCTTTGTACTCGTCATCATGAACAAATTTTACTACAGAACCAAACCTGAAATCACGAAACCTTTTATAATAGTTTTTTTTTTTTTTGGTTGTGAAATTATCAAATTTCTCCCGATCTGGGCGGAGCGGGAGGGCGTGTCAGACTTCTACTGAATAAAACCCACCCGTATTCCTTCATTTGCCTGTGTGCCAAGGCCACGATATCCCTTTCGGACAAACTCGCAACCCTGGCAGTTGATGGAAAAACCCAATAACACTTTGTCCTAACTCGGGAATCGAACCCAGGACCCCACGCTGAGCAGTCGCGCTTGCGACCACAGTCCTACGGGGCAGTCATCTTTACACTTTGTATACCTAGTGTCTTAAACCGACCGACCGACATCACTTCGTGGACAATAGTGTGGGTTATATGTTTATTTGACTGTAATAAAACGACTTTTTGTAAATGCTGTAATGTATAACTATTTTTTTGTCCCAAATAAATAAAATAAAATAAAATAAATACCCAAAACAGTTATATGTATAATTATGAACAACACAGGCACAAATGATATTAAAAATTATAGTTTGCATAATACAAAAACGGACAGCTTATAAGAAAACAACGTAATGAACGTTTACCGGTCATGCCCATGTCACGAGTGATCGACTGACCTTTGTGTGTACCAGTGTATGATATCAACTGGGACAGTCTTTATTCTGATATAAAAGGCATCACACTTCAGTCAACAAAAAAAATCAGCTAGACGTAATTATAAAAGGGAACGTTGAGGCAATGAGAAAAGAGAAAGATCGGGGAAAAAAAACTACATGGACTAACAGTCATGATTTCAGCCGAAAAGACGTCAACTGCTAGACATAGGCCTCCCCTAAAGGCCGGTTTGCCAAGCCAAGCTTGGCAGGCGGGTTGGTGATTGCAGTATGGTGTTTAAATGCATAGAGAACGCTGCTGCCCACTCTCTAGTAAGTCCTTTGGTCGCCTTTTGCGACACCCACGGGAAGAAATGGGATGGTGCTATTCTTTACGTCCGGCCCCAAACGGAAAAACAGACAATGGACTAACAGTAACTGAGGGCAAACAGCAAAAGTAGAAATATAAGTAACTAAAAGAATTAGATGGATAGAGAAGACGTGCTGCACTGACCCCGAATAAATTGGTATAACGGTAGGAGGATAATGATATAAGAAGGATATTGGTTTACCCTTTATCCAGCACTTAAGTTTTGGATTGATGGAATAATTATATAATTAGTCCCAAACTAAAGCAGGATAGATAAATATCACCCGTCTCTCCACTATTCCAATGCTTGCTCAAGGCTGAAAAGTCGGTTGGCTCTAATAATCCTACCTATCCCAAAGGCACGTCTTCCCTACCATTATCGCGCCCCCCGGTGACTGGTCTGACTGATTGGTGACGGTGACGGTGACCGGGACTACTCTTTGATATGTCAATGTGGTCCCATGAAACATGAGGCTCCAGGGGCTAGTGTGAATCTTGGGGTTCATTCGAGCAATTGAGTCTGGTCAAACCACGCTGGGGTCGGTGCATTTCATTCATGCATTCAATTAGTCCCAAACTAAAGCAAAGACATAAAGCATAAGTAGAAACAATCATTGGTTACTCCTCCGGCTTATTTCAGGATGTCATCATTATCTGCTTAACTTTATCCAACCTATATTGGGGTCAGCTTCCAGTCTAACCGGATGCAGCTAAATTTCAGTATTTTAAATGCAGCGACCTATCTGACCTCCACAACCCAGTTGCTGGGTAATACGATACGTACCCCTTGGTAAGACTGTTTGTCAGACATTCGGGCTTCGACGACCCGTAACGACGTATTTCACGATGTAATTATTAATTTACAATATTCCTAAATAATTCTATCGTGAAATAGGATTACATACATAAGTGAAGGTATTAGAAGACGACGTCGTCTCTTTTTGGATTCCCTGACAAATGACGAAAGAAAAGCAATGCTTCATTAAAAAAAATATTGCATTGGAATTAATTTTGAAGACTTAAACCACTTCCTTATTACAAAACAAGATTTATATTTTGACATGGCTTAAACCATGGAGCCAGTTTTTGTAATAAGAACGTTACAGTGATTGAAATACCGTTCTTTATACAAAACTGAAAACTTAGTTCGGTACTAAGTTGTCAGTTTTGTGTTTAGGAACTTTACCATAGTCGGAGTAAATATCGAAATTCAATAATGACTCCATGTTTTAAACCTGGGTCTGAAGATAAACCTTATTTTGTAATAAGGGGGAAAGTGTTTGTATGAAACTGTAAATTTATTTATACTTCTTCTGATTTTCGATCTGACAGTGCGGAGTAGTATAGCTCTCAAAACTACTGGACTTTTAAAACTAAGAAGCTAAATAAAGCATAAACACATACACAAACAGAAAAAAACCAATTCAGAATACACCCGCATCAGAAAACCACAACTGTCGACAGCAATTTCGTACGAATGAGGTTGGCATACACGTCTCAATCCCTCCAAATGTCTTCTAAACTGAACCATAATGCTTTGAAATAAGGGTTAGGGGTCGAAAGGTAATTTTGCATGTAATGGAAATCGTGAGGACATGTATACGTCTAGCACTTTGGAGTACTTTGCGACATTATGATTGTTGTTTGAGTTCATAATTGAGGCATATGGCGCTATTAGCTTGATTGTGTGTTGAGAATGAGGGATTATTTTGGATATCGTCGAGTTCATTGTAAAATGGTGAAGAATGTGTGACGTGAAATCTGACAATTTAGTGTTTTGTTATAATCTTTAATTTGATTTGAAAAGATTCATAAACATTTATGTCGCAGGCAGGTGTATAATTTGTCATTATACATACGGCACCGTCCGTTTAAAAAACCTCAGTAGCTCTGAAATATGCCGAAGGTAAATTGGCAACTCGTGCAATTGTTATAATTTCGACATCCAGGGCACCCCGACCTAATGGGTTAGGTTAAGTTAGAGCTGTGACAAACCGCGCGCGAGCCGAGCGAGCAAAGCGAGCGGTGCCATGGCAGCGGCCGGCGAGCGCCTTTAGAAATAGATTTACAATTTACCTTCGGCATGTTTCATAACTGCGAGCGTTTTTAAACGGACGACGCCGTTTGTAAAAAGTGGAATCATACAAATTGCCTGCAACACATATACAATGTCGTAATTAAAGTATTTGCTTAATATAATTGTGATTCCAGTACGGTAAGCTTCCATTGTACTGAAAATTGTTTTGTTCATCAGTCATAGCTGCAGGAGTGGTGATTAAAGAAGTCTCGCATCAAATAAGTTCTCTCTTCTAAGTCTTTATTCCCGAAAGAGGTATTTAGAGGTGCTAATTTCCCCAGTCCTACCAATCACAAAACAAGACTGGTTTTTCTACTGAAAAATTCCTAATTTCCAAATAAATTAGCTCATTCGTAACCAGAATATACAGAACACAAGCTCCAATATTAACCTATTCACATCCATAAAATCTAAATCAATATTACAAAGAATCGCAGACATTCTTCAAATCTCCAGACTGAATGAAATCTAATAAAGTCTAGTGGCTGATAAAAATTCACTGAGACACACGGTATCAGAAATTAAACGTAATGATATGAAATGACGTGGAAGGGGAGTCGGTAAGCAGTGCGGGTGTGTGGTTACGTCTGTCTGGGGCATTAAAGAGTGATTGAAAAGTATTTTTCATTGGGTTTCCATAACTTATCGATTGCTAATGGTTAGCAGTATGAATGGAAAAGTTGCACGAATTGAATGTGTTTCTTTAAGACCCAGTTTTGGCAAAAAAAAAATATTTTGTGATATTTTGACTGTTTAAATTTTTCACAGTTTGTCTGATGGAAATAAGCTCGCCTATTACACGGGACTTAAACATAACTAGCGAAATGTGGGTGTACAGTCATGAGCACCAATATGTATAAACTCAGCAACTTTTAAAAGTGATTTCCTCCAACTGTATTGATTGAAATTTGATTTTACAACGAACATAATATTTTGGAACCCAAACTATTATGAAATAGATCTTTTCTCAAAGTTGCAATCATTATTCCACGAGAAAATTGGTTTTGAATTTTGCTCAGCGTTTACATATTAGTGCTCGTGACTGTACTATAGGTAGGCCTTCATTCCCCGATGCATTAGGCAGAGGTGTACCTGTGCCAATTAGGGGAATCAAGCCGTGATGAATTTTCTCATTGAAAAAGCTTAATTAATTTCTCACATAAGCCGAAAGACGTCCACTGCTGGACATAGGCCTCTCCTAAACGGGGGGTTTGCCATAATCGCCACGTCACATCATCGTCATTTCAGCCGAAAGACGTCCACTGCTGGACATAGACCTCTCCAAAGGCGGGTTGGCGATCGCAGTATGGTGTTAAAATGCATAGAGAACGCTGCTGCCTATACTCTAGTAAGTCCCTTAGTCACCTTTTGCGACACCCGCGGGAAAAAATGGGTTGGTGCTATTCTTTACGTCTGGCACCAAACCGCCATACGTACTTGTCTCGTTCTTAATAGGTACACATAGGTACGTGTGTACCATACATAATGATAAATTAAACGTAATGATACCTATAAAATGACATGGAAGGGGAGTCCATAAGTAGTGCGGATGTGTGATTTCGTCTGTCTGATCAAGGAGTTATTGAAGTGCGTTAAACGCGGGAACCGCTTACTAAATTTTTAATGGTTAGAATTACGACACGGTTAATGTGACAAGGAAATGTATGCCACAGGGTATTGAAGTTGATCGTTCTGATTTTTAGAAAATAGTTTATTATAATTTAATGCTCCACCCCTCCTCCTCCTCCTGTCTCTCCCTTCCTCCTTTAGTACCATTTGTTGTCATTAACATGTTTTTCTCTACTTCTTATTTCTTTCAGTTTTCGCTTCGTTATCATATCTAGTACCAGTCTTTCACGCTGAAATAATTAGATTTTCAATGTAAAACACACATTATACAGTTTTATGTGGTTTTCTAAAGTTTTAACTTACATGGGCATGTCTTAACAACTTAAAACTAAAAATTATGCCGAACATCTTTTTGAAAATTACCACAGAAACTGATACGAAACAAACCCACCTAAACTATTAATTCAAATCCATTGCCTAATAAGAATGAAGATAGCATAATTATTTTCTCAGTGTACGGAACCGCTATTCCACTCCGACCTTTAGTACGAGTCTGTTTGGTTGAACTCAAGCAGACACACAGAATAGTACTGCAGAAGGCCAACTCCATACAACGAGTGAAAACGCACGCGCACACACACACGTATATCGAACAGCGAGTACGAGCGCACTCGCGACTGGTATTCGGTTGAGGGACTTTACACATTGGCTACACTGAATAGCCTATCCTCGATGCGTCAAAATTAGACGTGAAGTGTACGAAATTGAAAAGCCGTAGATAATTGAAGACACCAAATTATTATATTTTCACAAATAACATAAAATTCCACGTGTAGCAGAGCCTAGCCAACAAGAGGAAGAAAGTGTGGGCGGACGTGATGTATTAGTGTCGGTATCAAAGTAACTCATCCAGAAATAAAATATATAAAACAAGTTACATGACTTGTGATAGTGAAGTTAAACTATCGAATTATTGAATTTGTCAAAAATTACAAGACGTCAAACTACACTTGTTAAACAAAGAAAGGCATTAATGTCATTATTGCCCGTTCGTCCATTATTTGACAAACCTGCATATTTACTAACATAGTTTTTTAAGGTTAATTCATTTACTAACAATTTAAGGATGTAAAATTTATTCTGAAATAAAATGATGATAATTATATTATTATTGTCTACTGGCTGTGATTCGTTCCCCCGATCCGATGTCGATGGCACAGTTTACAGAATATCGCATATGTACTACTCTAAAGATCGAATCGGATTCCGTGTCCACTGCATAGATCGTACGCGTATCGAGATCACCGTTCGTACGCGTCTATGAATACGTGTTCCAGTTTTTGCTGGTTGTATGGAACTGACCTTCTGTATTATTTTGTGATTGAATTGGTGGAGATCTAAGACAGTATAATGTGTGCACTGGTTATCTGAAGGCGACATGCAGTCTGCTAGCAGGAGGGTTAGATAAAAAATAATTCATTCATTGAATTATGAGTTTTTTTTTTTAAGAATACGGTAAGAGGGAGGTATTTATGAAGTTGGAAAAAGGATGTGAATGATTCAGATGATCAAGAGGATTGCGTTGATAACACAGAACTCGTTTTTGAAACGACATGCCATTTTCTGCAAGCTGTGTCGTGTATACAGTAAACTACGCTATGCTATGATACGTATGCTATATTATGCTATGCTGCGCATACTGATATATCCAGAGATGCTGTTAAAAAATTAGAGATATGCATACAAATAAGTCTACCTATTCTGCCAACGCTACAAAAAGCAAATATTCGTTCACATTATCGGTGCATCGGGAACATTTGAAATATTCATATGTAACAAGAAAGCATTAATGTTCAATGAAGCTTTTATCATACGTGCTTCACTGGCTCTCCCGTCCTCTGCCAATTTGCAAATTGTGATAACATTCATGTAAGTATATTTATAGAGCAATTGGGTTTTAATGGGTTCTTTATTCTTGTGTTCTTTGGTTGTATAATGATGATGATTGTGGAAAGAAAATACTGTAAGTAAAACTTCTTATGGTTTCTATTTATGTTTCTCTAATCTGCTGACTAACGTTTTTGGTTGCAAAGTGGCTGTATTCTTGGATTTACCAACAGGTCACTCTTACTTGTTGAGCATCCGAAAGCAAATGAATGTGGTTCATCTCTGATGATGGAAAGCACAGAACCGGTTGAAATGCCAGCGCTGCGGTAATTATTTTTTAAATATCGCGGCATTATGCTGAGATAGGGACCTTTTTGGCATCGCACAACCAAGCTTTGGTTGTTTTTATTGTTTAAGTTAGTTTTAAATGCTATATTTGTATTTCTTGTGCGTGTCCCGAATAAAATATTTTTCTTTCTTTCTTTCTTTCAAATGGCGGTGCTTGGGGGAGGTATATGTCCAGCAGTGGACGTCTTTCGGCTGAAATGATGATGGTGATCTATGATTCATTCATAGATCACCATCATCATTTCAGCAGTAAGGTGAATTTAAAAGCCCAATGTGTGAGGACTTTAACTATAATATTGTATATCTAAAATTTGTAAGTTGGAATGTAGGTGGTAATCTCTGGAAGTACTGGTCCAATTTCAAAAATAATTTTACTGGCAGATTGCTACATGTTACAATATAGTATGTTTTACAGCATACTTGACAACCATGCGGGCGAAACCAGGCAGAAGCTAGTCTTAAATAATTTTACAAATTGAAGCTACTGAGTATCGTTGAGTTCGTCTCATTGTTTCGACGCACTTATCACAAGAGCTTCTTAATGTTTTAATTCTTTACACCAACACTTTTACTAAGTTATCAGAAATCAATCGTACCCGTCGAAAATGAAAACATAAAAGCTTTTAAATTATCTTCCGCACTCAAATTCCGATACATCTCCGAGTAAAATCACTTTACACCACGTTATTAAACAATTGGAAATGATTTCAGCATCCTCTAAGTAACACATTGTATGCTTCCCTTACTCTCGAACCTTAATAAATAAATTAACAGAATGAGCTTAGTCATTCGTTCGTATTCATTAATTAAGATCACACGCGAGGCTTATACCAATCTTGAGAACAATTGGCTTCATACTTGGAGTAGGGTGACCATGGAATTGTATAGCAGTGGGTAAAGACTTGCCTTGACTTGTTTTATGATTATTATTATAAATAAGTTAAATATGTTATATATGTATTTATTGTATAAATGTAATGGTACACCACAGACTACCTGCAGTATTGTCTCTCCTTCCTCACTTAATCCATCCAAAGGTTGTTTTTAAAAGATCGCTTTTGTGATAAGAGCCCATTGGTTCACCCTATGTAAAATTTCTACATTTATATCTGTATTTTTATGGTCTATATAGAAAAGAGTATTCTATCTAAATAAGGCACCGCTTTCCTCATGTAGTCTATTACTACTAGTTCGTATTTTTTTAACTATTGAATTCTGCTTCCGATGCATCAATTGTTTTGTTTTATTAAGAGTTAAGCTCGACTACTTTCAAATTATGTTGGATAGTTATAGGCATCAGTTTGATCATGTTTATTTTGCCTTCTCTTAATCTTCAGGTAAAATAATTTAATGATTGAACAATAAAAATGCTTGCACTGTAACAAACAAGCACTCAACCAAATATCCTAAAAAATCCCAAATCAACATGGTAACCCAACATCCAAAACAACAAGACGTGTATTACTCTTACTCAAACTTTTGTATAGAATTTGTGGAAAGAAAGGAGACGGGCCCAAGTGGGGGGGGGAGAGATGCAGGGCTAAAGGGGGGAATGCTAATGATAACACACTCACACACAATTTCTTTTGTTTCCAAGCCACAGTTGCAAGAAACTGGAGTGTTCTTTATCTTATGTTTTGAGTATTCAAGAAAGGTTGAATTATCTTGGTATGGAAATGAGAGAAAACACACAGAACGTAGTGCAGAATATACAGCGTGCCGCTTTAGTGGCGACATTAATTTAACATACCTATACGGTTTCGCGTTTTCTTTTTATAAATATATTTTAATTTTATTAAACGTTATTACTTATTGCTATATTAACAATTTTCTAAAATAGCATTTTGGAGCAACCTGTACTTAAAGAACAGAGGTAATTTTCGGGGATCGGATCATAACATCGCATCAATGAAATTAAAACGAATAACGTGCACAGAGTAGGCGAATTGAAGGAAAGAATGAGCATTATTATTTAGTTTGTTTGAAAATTTGAATTTTTCTATGTATGAATTATTTTATATTATTATATTTTTTTATGATTACTGGTCACTAGCCCTATCCGTGTGTTAAATTAATGTCGCCATTGCAGCGGCACGTTGTATACACTTATATTTGAATGAAAATTTTGAAAATTTTGAAATGAAAATAATAATATATGAATGAAAAACCGTCCGTCGTTGGTTGGTCCTCTGCCTAACCCTTCGTGAATCACAGGCGTGATGTTATGTCATGTGTGAACTTTAACTTGACAATCTCATTGGCTTAGTCGTGGTTAATGCCACTGCTACGCATTGCAGTATTGCAGTGCCCCCCTGGGTTAGATATTTGGGTCGGCAAAAGTGTAAATTTGGTTTTTCCCAGTTGCAACCCTGTGTCCCGATTTGTATTCTGTCAAATGACCAGCTCGCTCCCTATTTTATGAATACTACAACAGCTGACACTACGTACTAATGACTCTCAAATTAACTATGGAAAAGAAAGTAGTACGTACATTGATGTATTACATAGGAAGATATGGTACGCGCTCCTCGATGTAGACCACATAAATTAGGGGAAAGGACACAATCGACCTACATTATTCCCGGTTTGCAGGGAATAGCTGAATCGTAGTTTGTTTGGGAGTTGTTATGGGTACGTAACAGTGACAATTATTGCGATCTCTTTCCCGCTATAGCCTGCGTAATATTTCTATCTATTTAGGTCGTCGCATCGTTCCTATTTAATACATCAATGAGTACGTATGATAGATTAGTTCCGTTCTGCTTCAATGCATTCACTTGAAAGTTTTACAAGTAGATTTTTTAAAAAAAAATCTACTGCCCGTGACTTCGCCCACGTATCCTTACCAAATATGTCCTATGACACTCGTCAATGCTGTAGCTTCCCATCTGTGAATGAATTTACGGAATCGGATCATTCTGTGACGTTCCGAAGACTACCCCCTACATCTATGGATGTAGTCTGTTAGTCTGGTGGTATGGTAGTGGTCACCCGATGTAGGATGTGTCCTACATCGGGTGACCACAGCACAGCGCTGGTTTTCAGTGGTCACCCGATGTAGGACACATCCTACATCGGGTGACCACTGAAAACCTCTCAAAAAAAAAACCATAGTACAGCATCATGCTGAGTTGAAGCGTTCTTGTCACAGCCAGGACGTGCAGCTGCCGACTTTTTGTTTGTTTGTGTTCGTATGTATCTATTTTGTTTTATTTTTTTGTTTACCTACTCCATTTAAATATCTTTTTTCTGTGTGTTTCTGTGACAATTATAAGAAACCAGAACAGATTGGAACAAGAAAACGAGCAGCGTAACGTTATAGCTCTTTATTTTACACGGAACTAACTTTAAAATGCACTGACATTTGCTTGTATACCTTTCTACATATTATTATAAAAACTGCAAACCAGCGGAGTGCCAAGCAACTATTAATATAAAATATTTTAGTCAAGTTTGCAATCGACTTCCGTTCACTAATCGGAGACGGTATTTACAGCAAAAAGGTAAATTTGCAAAAAGGTCTCACAGAATTAAATAAAACATTTACAAAATAATCTGCCCCCAATCAACAAGATTTAGTTACATTAAAACCAAAAGCTAACACAATTAAACTTATATTTCTTTATTTCACAAAATCACAAATTTTCCCTCATTATCTATACTTTTGCAGTAGGTAGGTAGAACAGCAATACCCCCAAAAAATACAATCCTTATCCTTATCACCACACCTTATCCAAAAAACTTGCAGAAAAAAAGGCTCGGTAAACAAAAACCGTTCCCCCGTCGCAGTCAGCAACAATGCTTAATAATGGTTTCGCGAATTTTGCAATACATTCATTAGGGCCTTTTGTTCATATATTTGGGGGTAGACAAAAATTATAACATACAGTGTATTGTGCGGCAGGCGACGCGGAATAAGTGGCGAATTGGGGTAGGGTTGGCGATCGTAAGATTGCGAATTTACTTGTGAAAATCTACTGAATAAATGTTTAAATTCATTCACTACCAGACAACGCACAGCCTAAACAGCTGGGTATAGAAGCATGAAATTTTGCACAAGATATCCTTTTGTAACGAAAGTGAGCACTAAGTAAGGTTTTTTAAAATTCTTCCCCTAAATGTTAAATAGTGATGAAAGTTTGCATGGAAGTGTGCCACCTGCAAGAATGTTCAAAGAAAAAGATTAAGACGTAATTCATTAATGTTATCACAGACTACTTAGTGTAAAGGTTATAAAGAGTAATACTGATCACAGACTACTCAGTATCAAGGTTTTAAAGAGTAATACTGGTCACAGACTAGTTAGTGTAAAGGTTATAAAGAGTAATACTTATCACAGACTACTCAGTATCAAGGTTGTAACGAGTAATACTGATCACAGACTACTCAGTGTAAAGGTTATAAAGAGTCATGCTGATCACAGACTGCTCAGTGTAAAGGTTATAAAGAGTCATACTTTTCACAGACTACTCAGTGTAAAGGTTATAAAGAGTAATACTGATCACAGACCACTCAGTATAAAGGTTGTAAAGAGTTTTATACTGATCACAGACTACTTAGTTTTAAGGTTATAAAGAGTAATACTGATCACAGACTACTCAGTGTTGAGGTTATATTATTATAGAGTATAATAGCAGTATTACTCTGTACATCATTTGTTTATTTAAGTTTTTTATATTGCAATAATGCGCACCCCAAATACATTACATGACATTTAATAATAATAATACCCCATATTTTTACAACTTTTTAGAAGATATTTTTTTTTAGACTCAATGTTATTAAAAAAAACATATAAACATAGATTTCCCCAAAATACCCAATTTTTTTGAACTCTACAACCCTATCATTCGTCGCCCAAGATTTAAATGCGCCGAGGCGTCTCACGTTAATGCTAAGAAAACACGAGCCTACAGGGTGCTCTCAATTCATTCACAAACAGATAAACAAAATTGTTTCTGTGCCTCTAACTCTAGACAGTCATATGTTCTGGGAAATTTGGTGAAAACAAATGAAGATCGAGTTGTTTGTGATTTTGCTTGTGTTTTTTTGTGGCTATTCATTTGTTTCCATCTTTTTATAATTTACTATCTATTAACCCGCCACTGCAGCTTGTCATGGTTTTTCCTACTTCACAAAACATCGAGATTTCTTTATTAAATGTTATTTTAACATTACCTATGTTACATTATTTAAAAACTTTCCGGAAGGAATTCTCTAAATGATGGTAGAAACCTCACCTAAATCTGTTGCGTTAGTGATAAGAACAAAGCGGTCATACAGAGTAGACACACACGAAAAACGACTTTAATTTAAAATATGTATAGATACAGACCTACAGACGTGGTAGACCCATTAAAAGATAGAGTGACAACATAATAACATGGAGAGGACGTCTAGCTGGAGGTAAAATAAGATGCAAACAGATGGAGGAGGCTTTTACCGCACTAGGCGGACAATATGCGGGCTATAATGGAATATGGAAACAAAATAAAATTCTCCTTAAAAAAAACTACTAAGCTGTTATGAACTTTGTACTAACAATAATAATTGCTAATAATTTCAATGTACATGTGGTGCCGGACGTAAAGAATAGCACCATATTTCGTAAAAGGCGACTAAAAGACTTACTAGAGAATGGGCAGCAGCGTTCTTTATGCATTTTTAAAGCCATACTTCGATCGCCAACCCGCCTGCCAATCGTGGCGATTATGGCAACCCCTTTTTTTGGAGAGGGCTATGTCCAGCAGTGGACTTCTTTCGGCTGAAATGATGAATGAATTTCAATTTAATCAATTTTACAATTATTTATTTTTGACATTTATTTTCAAACACTAATATTTATTCCAGATTGGAATAAAGTTTGAAATTAATTAATTTCGATTGACTCTAATAATAGCCTGTGATTTATTTATTAGTAGTAAACAATAATTTATGATTTTATTAAAATTCAATTGCAAATGTATGTTTTTTGCTTTTTATTAATAGGGTATGTAACGAATTAATAAAATATTTTTATTATTTATTTTATTTTATAGATACAGATAATTAAATTTAACCTTAGTAGTCCAGGTAAGAACTACCACTTTTTTTCTGCCGCCAAATAGGGATTCTGTGTTCCGCTTTGGAGGATATGGGTGCTTGACTAATTACATGGCCTATGAGACATGACAGTAATCTTTGTCTCAAGGATGGCACCAGACCTGAGATGCCTCTGGCATAAAGCTGGCTTCCCACGGTGCGTGATATTACGGACGGACGCGGATGCACCATGGTCAAAGTCAAAGTCAAAAATAGTCACTTATATGGCACTTTTGAACGTCAAAATTTACAAAGAAAATAGAATTGATTCTAGTCGCCCTTCCAAAAGGTAGCTTCGTATGGAGAAAAATGGACAAGAAACTCTACCGTTACTCTTTTAAAATGTTTTACAATATTTTGGATAGGTAAGTACATCAATTATATAATTATATGTAAAGACGATGCACCTAGAATAAAATTACTATAATAATACACAATAGGTAAAAATAATTAATAATGGGAAGAGCATCGTCAATGGTAGCGCAGACACGTCCGTCGCGGTCGCCAATCTGGGGCGAGTTGGTAACTCCAAAGACGCGGTGCGAGTTCTCTTTCACTTTTCACTTTGCAATGAAAATGGCTTCCGACCCAGATAGACCGACACGCACCGTTGGAAGAGTCTTCATGTGCGGTGCGTATCGTAGCTGCCCGTCATTGTCCTGGACCTTTGGATACGAGGTGCTCCAGCTTGTGGCGCGTGCTGTCCGGGTGTGGTGGCTAAGCTAGGGAGAGTGCTGCACCTCTGTACACGAGGTGGGCCGCCTGCTCATACCATCATCATTTTCCTGCCATTATCCCAATTTATTTAGGGTCGGTGCAACATGTCGTTTCCTTCCACACTTGTCTATTAGTCGTCATCTCGGTAGTCATCCCTTATGTAGTCGTATCATCGAATCACACAGTCCATCCATCGTCCATACATCGAAAAAAAGTGTGGCGACAATAGCAGTCGAATAACAACGTGCGCGAAACGGCATTAAGCCCATTATCGAATGGCAGACCGGCGACGAAGTCGTGTGTGGTTGCAAGCCCATTTGGAGAGAGTGCTCTAGGGACACACATGGCTACAACTTGTAAGGGATCAAGAAGCGCCTGCGGACCAACTAAATAAGATTGCCAAGGGTGCTATGTCCGCAGCCGCCCCACGTTTCGGCCCGTATAACGTTTACATTTTGGTAGGCCCATGGGAAGGTTGGAGGGAGTCCATCCATCGTTTGACATAAAAAACCAGGTATGATTGATTCAAGTAAGAATTTACGTTAAGTGTGTCAAATGAATTATCGATTTGTGGTTAGGGGGAAAACCAATACCTAGTTGATTTGTATTGAAATAGCGTTATATGACTTTAACAAGATATTGGTTAAATTATGTAGGTAACCAATTAATTAATTAATACAGAACGGTTACCACAATGATGGAGGAAAACGCAGTAGGTAATATACATACTAGTGGATAATTGTCCGTGTAGTGCCGGACGTAAAGAATAGCACTAATCCATTTCTTCCCGTGGGTGTCGTAAAAGGCGACTAAGGGACTAATTACTAGAGAATGGGCAGCAGCGTTCTCTATGCATTTTAACACCATACTGCGATTGCCAACCCGCCTGCCAAGCGTGGCGATTATGGCAAACCCCTCCCCCCTTTTGGGGGTGGCCTATGTCCAGTAGACGTCTTTCGGCTGAAATAATGATAAAAAAAAATTATAATAAATAATAAGTTTATTGATTCAAAATATACATAGACACGGGTTGTATACTAGTTACATGCTAAGACTTAATCAACTAACAATGGACACAAGTGGAAAAAAATAAAATAAAATAATTGTCTATAAAAACAAAAATTTAAATCCTGTCTCCTAAACTAGGGATGGCCTGTATCTTAGGAGACAGATGATGATGATGGATAATTGTTTAATTATTATGAACAAGAAATTATGAATCATCATAATCTCCCTAGCCTCTTTGGGGGTCGGCTTCCAGACTAACCGGATGTATCTGAACAATACCTACATTTTATATTGTTTTTTTATCAATGTGAGGACGTTGTAGGTTTAATAGATCTGTAGACCATTTTCTATTTTGTTAAGTACTTGGTACTTTTGACGGGACTGAAAACAATGAAAAAGCCAAATTTTTTTTTTTTAAGAGTGGCCGTGGAGTTTCTTGCCGGCTCTTCTCCATAGGAAACGACCAATTGGAACCGTGCACCTAGCTTCTGACGTTTCATAAGTGCCCATGTAGGCTTATGAGAAATAACAATAGTTTTGATTTGATTTGATTTGAATAGTATTTAACATGGAGCGACTGCCTATCTGATCTCCATAACCCAGATATTGAGTAATACCATACTCCTTAGTAATACTAGTAGTCAGACTGACAGACCCACGAGTGACACCCAAGACCAGCGGCTTAATGTGCTTCCCGAGGCACAGAGGGGTCTTGGTATAAGATGGTCACCCATCCACGGACCAACCGTGGCAAGCGAAGCTTAACCTGATCGATCGACCAGTGTGGCTGTTATTACTTAGTCCCAAGTACTCCTGTACTATATTTATTTATTTATTTTATTTTACCGAAAGCTTACAGACGAATAACACGATTAAAAATCATTAGCAGGTAAGTAATTTGCTAATTACAAGCTTCCACATGTATACATCTAATTACAAGTACTTGCGTTGATGTACGTTAACAGCAATTTGCAATCAAAGTGAAAAAAAAAAAAAAACATTTTTTATTTTGGTAATTTAAGAGAAACGTAATTGAAGAGAAAAAATAAATAAAAAAGTCAATAAAAAAGTAAGCAGGGGCCTATTGAATTAGTCGAGTCGTGCAACATCAAAACAGTTAAATCATACATATCCCATTACCCACATAACCAACATAACATTACATAAGATATCACAAACCGAACCATTTGGCAGTTTATGAGCAAGAAATTATGAAAAAACTGAGTTAATTAGTAGATAACCTTCCTATTTATCGTTTTCAGCACTTACGGATTTTGTGAACTACGTAACATAACATCACGCCTGTAATCCCCGAAGGGGTATGCAGAGGGTTATATATCGCCAGGCATATTTCGCCAGTTATGTTTAAGGCGACGATAACCGACCTTTGATGATTTTATACTGAAGATCACGTCTAAACGAGTAGTGTTAATGATTTGAAAAAAATATATGTTAAATTAGAGCATTTTCTCAATAACTTAATATGTGAATATTTAAGATTATGTTTATATAACATAGTGAAATTAATTTGTAAATTTATGTCTAACGCGGATAAAAACCTGAGAATGGCGCAAAATCCACCAAGCGTAATTTTCTGAAACCTTCACCAATTTAAATATAATTTAATTATTGATCTTTTACTATACGCGTTTTATTAAAATACCTTTTGGTTTGTGTATAATAATTTAATAATGCGTCAAATTGGGGACAGCGCTCCTTGATAGGCGAGTCCTATTACTGGCTGAACGTACGACGCGTTGCGTGAGCTCAGTACAGAACACGCAAGCTAACCACTCAAGGTCACTGGCACATATCTCCGTCTTAATTCCAATTTAATAGGGGGCGAGCCTATTGCCATCAACCGGGCACAAATTCAAACTTTGGGCTGCTATTGAGAAATTCCTAATGGAAAAAACCCATTATCACTTTTTCCGACTGGGTATCGAACTCAGGACCTGATGCTCAGCAATAGCGCTTGCGACCACTAGACCAATGAGCCAAATTTGAGATCGACAGATCTCAAATTTGGCTCGTTGGTCTAGTGCCAAATGGGGTTTTTGTAATAAAAATAAGATGCTAAACGAGATGCGTTTAAATTCGTTGCAATAGAACAGTCACGTTTGAAACAAAACGATTATTAATTTAATATCCGATGGGAGAGAAACAGGTACTTCCTAAAGCAGAAAAATAATAAAATATTATTTTAATACTGGTATGTACTTTAAAATGGCTAATTTTAACCATTAGCAGCGGTTGGCACAAAATGCGGATCGCTCGCTTCTGCTACTCGCCGTTAGATGGCGCTACGATGCATGTTCTAAAGTTATTACACCAAACGTTACAAAATAATAATATTCGGTGGTCGATATCCGTTAGTTTATACTTGCGATAGATGTTATATGCAAACGTATCTATGCATCAACATAACTTTTCGATATCTGCCTAGCTTTTCCCAACTATGTTGTACGAACTATTAAAAAACCAGGCAAGTTCCAGGCAATTCATTTCACTGGCTGGTTAGATTTCGTATTATGACATTTCTAATTCTGACCGACTTCACGCTGGGTAGTTTGTCTATGGCTTTTTTTTTTTGGTGGGAAGTTATCAAATATCATCTCCCGCTCTGGATGGAGCAAGACAGATCGTGTCAGACTTTTACTGACTAAAACCCACCCGTGTTCCTTCAGATGCCTGTGTGCCAGGGCCACGATATCCCTTTTGGACAAACTCGCAACCTTGGCAGGCATTGGCCCTAAAGGACCACGTCAGTTGGTGCTGTGCTGACATCTCTTTGAGGCGTGCGTGGAACAAAATGCGCCGTTGACCTGGGCTTGGTCCGTATCGAACTGAGGCCCTGTGTTAACGATTCGGTACTTCAATTCAATTAATTTCTATTGCAATCCATAATGTACACATAATTTCAGCCGAAAGACGTCCACTGCTGCACCTTTTGGGGGAGGCCTATCCCCCCCCAAAGGGTGGGGGTGGGGGGGTTGCCATAATCGCTACGCTTGGCAGGCGGGTTGGCGATCGCAGTATGGTGTTAAAATACATAGACAACGCTGTTACCCATTCTCTAGTAGTCCCTTAGTCGCCTTTTACGATACCCACGGGAAGTAATGGGATGGTGCTATTCTTTACGTCCGGCACCAAACGGACTTTGTTAACGAATACTTTAATTCAATTCATTTAATCTTTATTGCAATCGATAATGGTTACAGGTTACGGATAATGGTAAATATAAACATTACAGGTGGTAAATAATAGTACCTAATAATAAATAGAAACAATTATGAACCCTGTCGGGCACAGCAACATTTTCAATAAGTAGGAGAGAGTAAGAGCGCTTTATTGATTGTCCTTATCACTAAATATTTAAGTTATTTACTAGCTATCTATTTTTTTCACAAAAGTATCAATTATTATACACGCTGTTTGGAAGCTAGCAAAGCCAGCTGACAGTTGACACCATTTTGAGCATGTTTTTAAATGGTTTGAACCATTGAGGCTATTTTATTTATCAAGCTTTAAAAGTATTCTACTACTTCAAAAGTGTCTACTGTACCCTGCAGATTATCACACATTTAGTTACCTAAGTTCATTATATTTTAACTCATTTATTTTTATTGATTTCCTTATCTGGTAAACAATAATTACATCTAGTTATGATTGAATTTATACATTAGATAGTCGTCTATACTTGCTAGTGTTGAGATAGTTAATTTGGTCTTTGTGATTCTTGGAAACTCCTGTGATATTTACTACTTTACTCTTCTATCGCAAAAACGAATAATTTAGGAAAAAACCGCTTATCTCTTTCCTATAAGTAAAACAGTTCAAATCCAACAACCGAATTAAATCGAACACAAACAAGCATTAAAAAAAAAACAAAACACAATCAAAGATGTCCAATTAACAAATCTATACAGCCAGTCAGTACAGATGATAACGAAGATAATTAAGGAACAATAGTCTTATGATATTGCATTGACGTCTTATTAAACTTTGATTATAAATATGTATGATTAGAAGACCAAAACATGCCGCAAGTGTGATCAAAAGATAACTATGTTTGTGAAGCAGCTCGCCTGTGCTATGATAACAGTCAAACTCAAGCATTTATTTAAAGTAAACCAATTACAGGCACATTTGAATTGTCAAGGGGTCGATCAGTCAGAAAGATGAAGCCAGTTTTCCATTCCAAACCGCAGTAGGTTCATAAGGAGTATTACGGGCAAGAAACTCACCATCATTTCAGCCGAAAGACTTCGTCGCCACATTGTCCGGTTCTGTGCTGGTGAGATCCAGCGGAACATCAGTCTCCTTTACACAATAGACAGCTGAAGAAACCTAACCAAAACCAACCAAGACCAAGTTAAACCAAGGTTGGTCTAACCAAGTTGTGTAGAGTGAACAAGCTTCTTCTGGGTAAGCTCACTCCATCGTCGACTTTGTCTCTGTCACCTCTGCCCTAGACTAAGGTTAAGAGCAAACCCATCCTAAATAAAAAAACAAAAAAAAACGTAATTTTGTACCGTATAGGTTTTAGTGCAATGGTTCCTCTAGGGGAAAATGAAGAGAGGAAATAGTATACAGGGTTATTTTTAAAACGTCAATAACCTCTTAAACGGTAATTGTACTCATCATTATGAACAACTTTTACTATGGGACCAAACCTGAAATAGCGAAAAAAAATCTGCTGTTCCCTACTTTTTAACGTATTATTCGAACATAAATGTAGGGAACAGCTGGTTTTTTTTTCGCGATTTCAGTTTTGGTCCCATAGTAAAAGTTGTTCGTAATGATGAGTACAATGACCCCTTAAGAGGTTATTGACGTTTTAAAAATAACCCTGTGTATATTATGTCAGATCTTTCATGAGTATGCACTTGAAATGAGACAACCGCCTTTGTTTAGCGTTGTGCGGAGTCTAGAATTGAGTTTGGTGTCCGATACGGACCATGGAGGGGCTGTGATTTTTGAGACGTGTTCGCAACACATACTGACCTAGGAACTGCTCAGTGTATCCTTTTAATTTCAGAGTATTATTTAGTTCAGTAGTGTTAGTAATTGACTCTGTAACAATAAACTGTGTAGAAGTTAAGTTATTGTTTTATGTAAACATGGAAGTTATAAAACAATCCACACATTTAATTTTGAAAAAAGAAGCGAAACAAATTCAATAGTTTGTCAACTTTGTCACAACACTAAAGTTAAGTCATTCATCCCAGGACATTAAAAAAATGTTACACGCGTATAGACACGTCTCCAGCAAAAAGCATCGATTCTCGAACGAGTTCTCGATAAATCGGATAATAGACAGGATGTGGTCGTCCCGTCCGAACGCACATGCATTTCGAAAAACAAATGAATCACAGAAATGTTTACACGTTCTTATTCTAAAGACATACGGTTCATATTCAAATGGGAATTTGTTTTGTAACGGTAAACATAATGTTGTAAGGTCGCGTGCGTGCAAATCGATTATCGAAAGGATTAACGATTACTGTGATTGGAGATCACGGGGTCAGTCTGAAGATACACATGCATTTATGTAGGAAGGGTAATGAAATGAGGTACTGGCAATCAATGGCTTTATCAAGAAATTAATTACCTACCTTTAGAAGTTTAAAATTATGGAGATATATTTTAGCAATTTGGATGTGCTTAGAATACTAAAATAAGCTTTTGAAAACATATAAAATTGCTGTGAGCTTTTAGTTGATTAGAAGTTATTTTTACGTGCATAACGGTATGCAAGCTAAAAATGAGCTTCATCATCATCATCACTTCAGTGGAAAGACGTCCACTGCTGGACATAAGCCTCCCCCAAAGGGGGGGTTTGTCATAATCGCCCCGCTTGGCAGGCGGGTTGGCGATCGCAGTACCGGGTAATACGGGGTGAATATAGATGCAGGGGTGAATAGAGACGCAACTTTAAAATGGATTTGAAAGTTGAAATAATATATTTTGCAGCCAAAAAGGACTATAATGTGTTACCTGTACTATAATTAACGATAAAGTGTCCTTGTTGGCAATAAACTATATTATTTCAAGATTAAAATCCATTTTAAAGTTGCGTCTCTATTCACCCCTGCATGTCTATTCACCCCGTTTTACGGTATGGTGTTAAAATGCATAGAGAACGCTGCTGCCCATTCTCTAGTAGTCCCTTAGTCGCCTTTTACGAGACCTACGGGAAGAAATGGGATGATGCAATTCTTTACGTCCGGCACGACACGGGGCCAGAAAAATGAGCTTGTGAGCTTCTAATAATCACAGAATAATTGTTTCACTACCGATTTTGTAAGCAAAATAACCTTTCTAGACTAAAACATGCAAATTCAGTTCTAGCGGAGCATTGTTCTCATAAAAACGTACGTAAATCTTCGATAGTGTTTATTACGTTCCAATATAAGTAAATAGCATGTTGTAGAGTCTTATCGTCGGACCGATCGCCAGTTCTTGCTCTCGTTCAAGCACTAACATTACCCAAACTGAATCGTTCCCACGGCGTCTGCACATCAGTCTTCTTCAACTATCGTTGCATTTATCGCAAAGAATAAACAGCTTTATGTCGGGTAAACAAAGTGTAATTTTGTTTACCAAAGATTCTTATTAAAGATACGTTAAGCGTAACAGTGTTCGAATTTTAAGATCCGTTGTTTTAAATTTTGCTGAGTGAAATTAGACTTTAAAAAGTAGAAGGGTTAGGTTCATTTTTGGGTGTTCCTAAAATAGCAGCTAAGTTGGTTTCAGCATAGCGAATGTATGTAATACAATATTCAAATATTTCGTGAATCATGCGCATCCGTGTGTATAATTACGTTTTTAAGATCAGTTCTTATCCAGGGGTTCGAAATTTTACTTGCCTATCGTTTTTTTTATTATGTTCTAAGAAGGTTCCTAGTTTAAAAAAAAATTGGCAAAATAAAAACAACACCAACGATGTCTTCAATATAATTGTCAGATAAGTTCCATTGACTTCTATTCCGTAGTCTTAGTGATGGCATTAAAAGCAAAAACGTGGTTACAATACCAACTGTTTATTACAGCTACCATTTGTCATGCCGTCAACGCAATACCTATACGTCAAAATTGGTTGAATGGACTGTAAAAAAGGTTTATTTAAATGTCTAATCTTATTTCAAATGGAGTATAGATTTTCTCAAAAAAACATACTTATTATCTAAATAGGTAAGTAGTATCAAACGGAAATATGACGGCTCGACGACTTGCCAAATACATACCGTATTTGGCAAGTCTTCGAGCCGTAATATTTCGTGCCTATATTTTCAACCAACTTCAAGAGAAGAAGGAGGTTCTCATCAATTCAACGTTCAGATCAACGACTCCGCCCTGGGTTGTAAATGTGGTGCTGTTTCACAAACAAAGGGGTACATAATAATATGTCGTGTTCAGCATGTCCAGCGGGTCTACTCCGAAGATAAATCCGAAGTATCGGCCGAATGTTCGGCTGACTATGGCTGGCTACGGCGAAAGAAAAAAAAAAACGACAGTCAAAGAGATAGGTCAAAGTAAAAATGAAACTCGAAGTCGGATAAGGACACAAAGTCAAAAAAGGAAACTTTGGAAATCAAGAAACTGCGGAATGTTCGGCCGATACTTCGATTAGGCCCTTTTGTTGCCTGCATTTTGCAGGAGCTGATGGACGTTACTGAAGGAACCAAACTCGTAGCCAAATTATGGGCTAACTGTATTATTCACATGAACACGCTAAAACTATGAATATTCAGCCATATGTTATAGGTTTTTGGCATTTTTACTTCATCTTTATTACCAATCTAAATAGATTTCGTTGTTTCTTCTTTTTTTTACGAAAAAGTGCAAAGTTTACAACCTCTGTCGATAACGGGTCTTGCGTAGCTCGGTAGCGGGTTCAGATCCAGCGTCACGCCGCATCTGATCTGTGACCTCCTAACGAGACATCTGCTTTATTGCTGTCAGTCCGACGGTATTTTTGAATTATTTGAAATTAATTATATCTTTTACAGATTTTGTTTTGACTGAGATTAAGAATGGTGGTGTTTGATTGGATGATCATTCAACATCTCTTAAAACTCAGATATATGCCAATGACCTTGAGTGGTTAGCTTGTGTGTTCTGTACTGAGCTCACGCAACGCGTCGTACGTTCAGCCAGTAATAGGACTCGCCCATCAAGGAGCGCTGAAAATTGGTTGAATACCAATTTGACGCATTATTAATTTATTATACACAAAACAAAAGGTATTTTAATAAAACGCTTATACTAAAAGATCATCTTTAAATTGGTGAAGGTTTCAGAAAAATACGCTTGGTAGATTTTGCGCCATTCTCAGTTTTTTATCCGCGTTAGACATAACTTTACAAATTAATTTCACTATGTAATATAAACAAAATCTAAAATATTTACATATTAAGTTATTAGTATCAAAAATGCTCTTATTTAACATATATTTTTTTCAAATCATTAGCACTACTCGTTTAGACGTGATCTTCAGTATAAAATCATTAAAAGTCAGTTATCGTCGCCTGCCAGGGCTTATTTGTAATCTTTTAATCTTATCTTAGATTATTGAATAGTTTTTTTTTTTACATGGTTCTCATGTAAAGAAGCGACAACAATAATGTACTCAGGATTTTGTAATATGCTGATTTAAAAGTGTCCTTGGAGTTTCTTGCCTGTTCTTCTCCATAGAGATCTACGTTTTGGAATTTGCAAATAGCTTCAACTTTCTGACTAACTGACCGACCCTTTGACAATTCAAAAGTGCCTGTAATTGGTTTAATTGGAATAAATGATTTGAGTTTGAGTTTGAAACGTTGCACCAGAGTTCTACTGCACTATGTTGTGTTGTTTTTATCGTGACAGCAAAATGCTCACTCCCTGTTACCTACATGAGACTTGACATTATACTTGCAAGATATCATCAGCCTATAATGTTCCTACTGCTGGGACACTCCTCTCTTAGAGAGGGGCTGTAATCTACCACGCAGGCCCAGTGCGGGTTGGTAGATGTCACATGTCTTCGAATTTTTTATTCTAAGACAGGCCAGTTTCCTCACTATGTTTTCCTTCAACGTTTTGAATATGTGTTTACTATACTTATACCGCCTTATTACCAAACAAGATTTATATTTTGACATGGCTTAAACCATGGAGTCAGTTTTTGTAATAAGAACGTAACAGTGATTGAAATACCGTTCTTTATACAAAACTGAAAACTTAGCTCGGTACTAAGTTGTCAGTTTTGTGTTTAGGAACTTTACCATAGTCGGAATAAAGTTCGAAATTCAATAATGGCTCCGTGTTTTAAACCTGGGCCTGAAGATAAACCTTGTTTTGTAATAAGGGGGATAATGTCTGCCTACCTTTTTGGAAAATACAGGCATAATGTTGTTCTGCTAAAAGGACAGCATGCTTTTTTTATAAATTAGAAGTATTTTGTCTATTGGTAAAATAACTTTTCTTCGGTTTGCAAAATATTAAAAATTTATCATCCTTGAAATAATTTAGAATTACTCTTACAAACCACTTTAAAATTCATTGTTTTAGTGGTGGAAGCGATCATCGTATTAGTGGTTTATCAGCTTCAATATCATCAGGATTGTGCCGGAATATAGCAGTTTGTCGTGGACGTGGTATGACAGCGGCTCCCCTGACATCTTCAGCTATCATCTGTACCCCAAGTGTAAGTTTGCAAGTAAACGTAACTGGCGCGTTTGCTTTAAGATTTTTATTCTCACTCTTATACTCATAGCATTATGATCTATCGGTCAAATCTTAACGCAAACGAAATAGTTACGTTTACTCTCTTGCAAACTTACACTTGGGGTACAGAATACAGCCGCCATGCAACCATCAATGCGACGGCGACGCTCTGCTAGGGTGACTGTCAGCAGCCAGTCACTCTTATCCGACCTTTTTGGTGATTCCAGTAACTTTGTGATAAAACTAGATGGCGCCACTTGCTGCGCCGTCATACTTATCACTAACTGTTTTCATAGAAGTGGTGGTCTGCAGGGCTATTCTGTAGAAATTTAACCTTGAAAACTTGGGTGAAGTAAGTTTAAAGTGACCTTTCATTCCACCTGATGCTAGAGTCATGATTTCCAAATCATCATCATTCTCCTGCCCTTATCCCAATTTATTTGGGGTCGGCGCAACATGTCCCTTTCCTCCACACTTCTATATTAGTCGTCATCTCGGTAGTCATTCCCTTTCTAGCCATATCATCTGTCACACGGTCCATCCATCGTTTCTTTGGTCTTCTCCTACTCTTATAGCCGAATTATATAACGAAATTTTCCCATTCCACCTCAGTCATGATTTTCAAATAAGATTATAATACTAAATATAAAATTGAAAGTATGTGATATTTATTTATATATAAACAAGTAACAAGACTCAAATGTGTTAGTAACAATATTTCTTATTATCTATGTAAACTAAACCTACACATTTAACCAAACACCTGCCCCATAGTTCTGAGAATCCCTGCTACAAGCTCAACACTGATGTGGAAAGCTTGCAGCAGCGATTCACACACAAGCAGTCCAGTCTGCTCGCGACACACTGTAGTATAATGTTGGGGCTGGCCCGCACCCGGCCCATCAGGGAGGCAAATCTTTTTCGCATCGTAGCGTAGAAGCAATCGACACCAGCTTCAGCAAACATCCCCGATGCGCTACAGAAGCGGAACAGCCCCATCAATACCCGGAACGCATTATTATATTGAATTCGAAGGGCGCTGTACGACTTTTGAGTGTAATCTACCCACAGGCTGCATGTGTAAAATGAGGTGTAATATGCACGAAATAAGGTTCTTTTAACTGCCTTCGAACAACGTACAAACCTGCGAGCGATCATATTAGCTCTCGCTGACAGCGCCCTCCTTTCTATGAAAATGATTTTTGTATCAGGGTTCTAGTCATGAAATTTATAAGAGAATATTATTAATTTCTTTCTTAATACCAACGCAGGGTCAAATTAAACTCTACAGACGAGACAGATAACGATAACTCATCACGACAAAATAAAAAAGACTAATGGATTGTTTATGGACTGTTGGTAGTGTGGAAATTTAAATAACGACACCCATCATGTCTGTGAAGTTTACACAAAAAAAAAACTGATATTTCAAGTGACTACAAAAACCACGATGCGTAACCCAAAAAAAAACTTTTTTTTTGTTTTAACGTGCTTAGATATCGATGTCTATAACTTCTGCAGAGTTTCACTAGCTAATTTAATTTGACCCTGTATATTAGTCACATCACTTAGTACTTAGGTGCATAAAAAGAGCATCCCAGGTTAAGGCGACGATAACCGACTTTTAACGATTTTATACTGAATATCACGTCTAGACGAGTAGTGTTAATGATTTAAAAAAAATATATGTTAAATTAGAGCATTTCTCAATAATTTAATGTGTGAATATTTTAGATTATGTTTATATTACATAGTGAAATTCATTTGTAAAATTATGTCTAACGCGGATAAAAAACTGAGAAACAAAATCTACCAAGCATATTTTTCTGAAACCTTCACCAATTTAAAGATAATTTAATTATTGATCTTTTAGTATACGCGTTTTCTTAAAATACCTTTTGTTTTGCGTATAATAAATTAATAATGCGTCAAATTGGGGACAGCGCTCCTTGATGGGCGAGTCCTATTACTGGCTGAACGTACGACGCGTTGCGTGACCTCAGTACAGAACCCGCAAGCTAACCACTCAAGGTCACTGGCATATATCACCGTCTTAAGTACGTACATCCTAGTTAGAGTCTCTAAGTCTGATACAGGACGAGCCTAGTGGAAATTGCCACGTACTGAACTCTTAAATCCAGCCTCTGCCTGCTACTGAGAATTTTCTAACCGATAACACTTTTCCCGACCCGAGAATCGAACCTTAGACTTCACGTGCAGCTGTAGGCACTACAATCACTAACGGAACTAGCCAACAAATGAGGTATGACCATAATCACCTTGATACGTTAATATCATTCCAAATACAAATAATCGATTCTAAATTCAAACCTATTGAAGGGTCAGCCATGATTGGTATTTAAGAACGCATATCAGTATGCGTGCCATTCTCTCATACATATTTAGTGCGTGTGTGTTTGTGTGTGTTAATTATTGTCATTGAGTGGGCGTGGTCAAAGGTTCGGTATGGGATACTGGCCCTTTATGACAGTCGAGATTATAAAGTCGTGATGTGTTGCGGGTATTGCGAAAATAAGAATGGATGGGAAAAATGTCTCTATGAATAAACTTATAACTTGCCCTCAACATTTGACATAAATAATGTCAATGTTTGGCAGAAAGTGAAGTGTGTCATACGTAGGGTCAAGCGATTTCGAAACATGAGACGTGCAACTATTAATTGTCAAGTTGAACTGCCCTGTGTTTCAACCGCCCTGTGTTTCAACTACCCCGTGTTTCAACCGTCCTGTGTTTCAACTGCCCCGTGTTTCTTCTTCTCTAATATCTTGCTACATGTTAGAATAAGAAGATGAGAGAATAGCCCAATGAATAAGATTTTGGACAGGCAAGAGAGTGGTCGTGATTTGGAACCCTAAATGTGACACTAATGACATTAATTCCTTATAAAATACAAATTACAGAACTCATTGAAAAAAATCGCGTATTTATTTGAGGAACTCGTATCTGCAGCTTAAAATACTGACCCTATACAAGCTCACTTACCTTATCCCAAACAAATGAATTACCCACAACATTGACCGGTCATTTACCGAAATGCCCTATAGTTATTATTGTCAGCAACCGATACATGCATTGATTTATAACTGCCTCAGCCCCCACACGACGGCTGACCGATTTAGATAAAACACGCTGTATATACCAACTAACTTTTCTTTTGTAGCCTCGAAAACGAAAAACCATCAAAATTCAACTTTATTGCTTGAGCATTAAGATCGATATGTGTGAATGTTACCTGCAAAGTTATCGTGGTATTTTGTATGCAAAATGGTCGCCCTAAGAAATGTCGATACAACAAATAGTATGTTGGCTCACTGATTTATATGAGGACTATATCTGGGACAAATGTATGCGATACTGTTTTTGGTGCTAAACTTTGTTGTAAAATGCGACATGTGTCGGAAAGAGACGTAAATATCGCGAAGATTGTGGTTGGATGTGGGTGTGGTGCATTAACTTGACGTCATACTTTGCTTGGAAAGTCGAGTGAGCTAAGATAATTATATTATTATTAATCTACTCGACTACATTGTTCAACACGCATTTTATTGATTTGGATATATTTTGTCTATCTACGCAATCGTTAAAGAAAATTGCTCTGGGTATTTTGTTTAGCGAGTATTTTAGTTAAATTAAGCTAACCTAAGTAACACAGCAATATTGTGGAAGCAACTATTGTTTTATTTTTATTTATCTTTTTCATCACTTCTCTTTAGCACTTTTAACCTTTAGTTAAATCGTGGACAATGGTGTGGGTTACATATTTGTTAATCTTAGTTTAAGTATTTCTTTGTATTTTTAGCATGTAACTGTTTTTTGTCCCTAATAAATAAATAAGTTTGTAGCAATATAATGTTCCGATTGCTAGGAATCAGGCCTCATATTAGATATGAGGAGTGATTCCTAACAATGGCATGTTATTATTGGTGTAAAAACAATTATGTATGTTTTGTCAAGAGCAGTTTTCATCTCAAAATAATGCTGACAGATCCGCGGTCTCATCTATGCTCCATTTGTTATAACATAAGAAAAGTACGGCTAAATAACGACAGGTATTGTGTAATATTGTTGAAATGAGCTGCATTTTAGAGTTATCTTAAAGTGTAAATGGTAATTAAAGGAATGGCTTTGCATTTATCGTGAAATAACGGAGTTACATACATCGAAATAACGATAGGGACCGTAATTTTTCTAATGTTATAATAAATGGAGTATAGTTTTATTACATACAGCGATACAGCTTCCGCAACATTTTCACTAAACCTTAATGGCTTCTACATACTGGCGCGATTTGTCGCGCGACGGGACTCCGGAAGAACAAATTTTATGAAAAAATTAAGGAAATTGCAGGTGTTGCGTCGCCCGACAAGTCGCGCCAGTATGCAAAAGCCTTAACACAAATTGTTCGCTTTTATCATTTCTAACGTAACGATATTATCGTGGACGTCTACGTCCAAAAAATGTATGGTAATTCGTGTACGTTATAACGTTATCGTGGACGGAAATTTAAAAGGGTCTTTATATATTTCCATGCTTTTACTTCCCTGTGTTACCGTGATCGGCGGGACGTGGACGTCCACGATAATATCATCACGTTAAAAATTATAAAAGCGTCATTCAATTAATATTATTAAGTATTTATTATCATTACCACTGAAACTACCGTCTTATGTCAAATTAAATACCAACTACATCTAAACCGTTAATATTCTATAGTTAACTTTATTTAACTATAACCTAAGGAATCTATTATCAATTAAGCAAATGGGCAGTTAAGGAGCGTGTGAGGTTGCAACCGCCGGTTAAAGTAACGCCAGTTTAATGTAACGCCGGGTTAATTAAGACCGTTAAAGTCGATTATCATTAACATGGCAAGGATTTTCTTTCGAAGTAATGAGGCAGCTAGACTGTATGTAGTAGTTAGATGTGTTGGAAAAGGTCAGGGTTTTAGCTACTTGACTTTAACGCTGATAGCACACCTCCGCTCCTCGCTTTTAGCGATAAGACCGCCCATTGTGTCACCCTATGTAAAATTTAAACATTTATATATGTAATTTTTATGGTGTACATAATAAAGAGTATTCTATTCTATTCTATTCTATTCTCCGCCGCAAACCATAGCAGCGAAACCGCAGTAGTTCAACTCTGGATACTGGATCGCGTCATTTTCCGCTATTCGCATCCGATTTGAGTAGCGGAACATGACGCGAGCCAGTGCGGATTCACCTTACGCTGGTAGCTCACCTCCGCCGCGAAACCATAGCAGCGAAACCGCAGTAGTTCAACTCTATTGGATCGCGTCATTTTCCGCTACTCGCATCCGATTTGAATAGTGGATCATGACGCGAGCCACTGCGGATTCACCTTACGCTGGTTGCACACCTCCGCCGCGAAACCATAGCAGTGAAACCGCAGTAGTTAAATTCCACTGAATAGTAGTTCAATTCTACTGACTCGCGTAATATAAAATAACGCGATTCAGTAGAATTGAACTACTGCAGTTTCGCTGCTATGGTTTCGCGGCGGAGGTGTGCTCCCAGCGTAAGGTGAATCTGCAGCTGCAGCTCGCAAAATTCAAATATTCTTACGTTTTTTGCAATTTGCAGGTCAATGTCAGGTCGTATCTTGATCAAAACATGATTCGCGACTATAACAGATAAGTATTTACAGAATTATAATCATTAGAATCATTAATACATCTCTCTAAGTTAGATAATTTGTTCTCCAATGTCATGATTTCATGAAAAATTCATTCAATGGAACAAATCTAACTTAGAGAGATGTATTAATGATTCTAATTCTGTAAATACATACTACTTATCTGTTATAGACGCGAATCATATTTTGAACATCATACAACCTGACACACTGACCTGCAAATATCAACAAACGTTAGAAAATTTGAATGAAATGAAATCGTTAATTCCGTAAATAGGATATCAGAATCACTTTTACACGTCATATAAAAAAAAAAAATATAGGTATATATAGATGTAGCCGACATTTCCTATCTGACTACCCCTGAGAAGAAATGGCGAAACAAACTCAGGGGAATTTCGTGGGCTACAGCTTCAGATCCGTCTTAAATGAGAAAGTACGGAAGTTAAACGTTGGTCCCGATTCTGGGCAAAAAGGCTTTACAATAGACAGAATATTTTTGATAAGAGAGCATCAAATACTTATGGTTTAAAAACAAAAAAAACATAGAAAATTGTTTTAAAAAAAAGTTAAAAAATCAATATCAGAAAGATAAAGTTAGTTTTTGTAGCTGTCTTATTGTAGACACTTCAAATTTAAGAAATAGTTACAACATTTCAAAAGGAGTATTTAACTTCTGCACTTTCTGCCTACATACCCCCATGGGAAGAAGGCGTGAGTCTATGTGTGTTTATGTATGTTACAAATTTTATTTGGTGTTATTCTCTGCCTTAGAGGCGACCCTCATTTTGCTTGAGTGCTCAAAGCGGCAAAAGCCGAAAATAAGGCCCGGTTTTCACCAAAGTCGTGAGGAGAGAAAACGTCATGTAAATAACCAATACTTAGATATTGCGTAACCTGAGAGATGACAAAATAATGAAAATTTTTATTTTGACCCAGGCCATTTGTCGCTGTGAGGTGGCCCGCACCAGCCGGGGATCGCGGAAGTCGCACTAGATCCCAAGATCCCCGGTGCAAGTGTGGGAAGGGAACACTGGGGTGGTTTTTAGTCAATAAGAGTCCGACAGACCCCTCCGCCCACCCCAGGGCGTAGTAGATTTTTCACCCCGGAAACATAAAAAAGGCTATCTGTCGCCATGCTAAGAGACACCTTTACGAAATATTTCATAGCTAAAGAAAGAAAAAAAAAGAAAAGAAAGAAAAATTGTCTGCACAAACAAATCGCACGTTACAATGAAACAACACAAATTGCACACAAACAAAGTAGCCAAAAGCCCCGTAATCAAACAATAAAAAGTTCAGTCCTATCCCAAAATCCTGGGCACCTTTTGAAGGTTTCCTCACAAGAACAAAATAAAAAGGTAACTCTCTGCTAAGCACATATTTATCCATCACAACATACATACAGAAGTACAATGTTTGATCATCATCATCATCATCATCTGCCTAGCTTTTTAACAACAATGTTGGGGTCGGCTTCCAGTCTAACCAGATTGAGCGCCTAGCGCCAGCGGCTGCGTATCTGGCCCCCACAACCCAGTTACTGGTTAATAAGATACCCCTTGGCAAGACTGAGTGTCAGTCTTTCGGGCTTCTGACGACCCGTAACGACTGTTAAAGATCCACAAATGACAGCTGGGCCCAACGGCTTAACGTGCTTTCCGAGGCACGTAACGGTCTTGGTATGTAAATATGGTCACCCATCCACGGCCCCCTCCAAGCCAATAATGTTTGATATTTTTTTTTTTTTTTTATTCATTTAACAATTAACATTGTGTTGAACATTACATATTAATACAATTATCACATGCAGAAATAATACATAATAAGCCTAATTAAAATTGATGTGAATTAATGTGTTCAAGAGTCAATTAATTTAAAGTTAGTCAACAAATTAATATAATGTCAAATTAGTAAAAGCTATACTTAATGTCGAAAATATTGAGAGTACAACTTTACTTAAATTCTGATACCGAGTACAAACATTTTTCCAACCAGAAGGCTTTTAATTTAGTTTAAAAAGAGTGAGAGCTATACATTAATAAGTTTAGGTCAGTCGGTAACCTATTAAATAACTCCACTGCTTGGTATCCGGAACAATGCTTAGCTATGTTAAAAATTGGTGCCATTTTGATATCGAGGTATTAATTCCATAAACAAACATAAATACAATCCTGCATTTCCACTCATCCAAAATACTAAACACAAACTTCCACACAGAATCTACGAGTCTCCAATCTTCAAACAGCAAAACCCATTGGACGAGGCTCGGAAACTCGATAATCGCTCTCTAATCGATACATCGGTAGGTGTCTAGCGAATTATCGAGTCGAATCGAATAGAATATATTAATACGTGAGAATGGGCCGAGTTAGTTTGGAGATGTCTGCCGTTCTAAATCAGTGCAACAATGCGGCTCTGGGTTGCTCTGATTCGCTCGTAGGTGTACGTTTGATTTGTGTGGATGAGACTGCTTAGTAATATTCTCCTGGAATAATAATACATACATAACCTCAGACCGAGATACGAGAGCAGTGGTGGCCCAGTGGTAGCGGTACAAGTAGTAGGTCTTGGGTCCTAAAGGTCCATAAGAAAACCAACGTCAGACAGCATCTGTCTGGCATTAATGCTGAAATGAACCTTTTTGGCGCAGCCGTAAGGCACACATTATTGTTGTTAAAATATATTTTAACAGTTTTTTTTTGTTTGTATTTTGTGTTTCACGGACTGTGTCCAAATAAAATTTATTCTTTCTTTTCTTTTCTTTCTTTTCTTTCTTTTCTTTCTTTTCTTTCTTTTCTTTCTTTTCTTTCTTTTCTTTCTTTTCTTTCTTTTCTTTCTTTTCTTTCTTTTCTTTCTTTTCTTTCTTTTCTTTCTTTTCTTTCTTTTCTTTCTTTTCTTTCTTTTCTTTCTTTTCTTTATTTTCTTTCCTTTCTTTCCTTTTTCCTTTCAGTCCTTTCTTTCTTTTCTTTCCTTTCTTTCCTTTCTTTCTTTTCTTTCTTATCTTTCTTTTTTCTTTATTTTCTTTCTGCCTCTCACAGAGAGGTGGCCTGTGACCCCGTAGTGGGAATATTGTAGGCTGATTATGAACATCATACATCAACAACATATAAACTCAGACCTTCTTCCCATAAGGGTTAGGCAGAAACTACAGAACGCCACCTGCTACGATTCTTATATACTTCTTTTTTTCGCCTACGTTCATACATCTGGTCATACACGCACGCCGGTTGCGAGTACTACGCACCTGACCTTTCTGATGAATGACACCAATACTGGAATAATCTCTATCACTGATTATGACCCAATGAATCTGTATCATGAATTAGTTATTGACTGTGATCTGTCGGACGCTGGAGATCATAGAGGGCTAACAAAAATATTCATCAAAAATAAAAATAAATGTCCAGTGAGTACACCAATGCATCCTAATGCACACGGCCGAAATTTAATACAACATGTGTTTTAAAAAATCTTAAAAATAGTTACTAAGTTCACATGGGCCCGGTGTCATGTCGGGCATAAAAATCTAATAAAATATAAATAGGAGCATTTTTTTTAAATACTACTGTTTAATTTTGTTTTCTTGAAGTAGCTATTACGAGTACTGCACAGAAGCTTTATAGTTTTATAGCAAACACGAAGTCGACATTCTGTGAATTTGTGAGTTAATTTAGCTGAATAAAACCATCAACATTTTTATTTGCTGCTAACAGCACCAACAAGCCAACATTTGCAACCAAACTAGCTGCATACCTAACTGCCGGGTATGTTCTATGAATATAATTATCACCATGCAAACAGTAAGCTGTCATTTCACATCCTAGCATGTGAAATGACAGCTTACTGTTTGCATGGTGATAATTACACGATTCTTGGCGGGAAAGTGAAGGGTCATGTTTAGCAGTTTTGTTTTATTTTCTAAAATTTGTGTTTAGCCGAATATTAATGTGTAATCATGGTGGATTATTATCCATTAAGTGTTCGAGAACGTGCATTAGTGTAGGCAATTGAAACAAAACAGTGCAACATCACTTCAAGTTCTCTCAAGAAGTCCGCGTGAGGTCTCAGTAAATTGCCACATCTTTACTGAAACTCAAGGGGAGCGGGCAGGCTAGGATATAATTTATCATGCATTGTATATAATTCATTTTATAATTATTTAAACAAAGTTTATAACTAAATAAAGACTTGGCTAAACGGTCCCAGCAACCAGGATTTTTACAGAATACTTCGGCTGAATACCACTGTAAAAATAACAAAATAATCATGACGTAACAACATGTGAAAAATAAAGCCTAGTCTACACAAATCGTAAGGCAAGCGGAGACACGCGGACAGTAGACTAGACATCACAAAGTCCGTTCGGATCGGCTTATCTCTCACTGCGCATTTCCCCGCTCTGCCTGAGCCAAGTATGCGTCATTCTGCACACAGCCGACACCGTTGTATCTCATCTTAATATCTGTTATTTGTGTGTTATTGGTGATAGGTAGATTATGTTAACAGATTTTGATGTGTTACTTAAATATCGGAGGAAGAGTTAACATGAGGTTTTTCCTCTTGGACACTTTTATTTTTTACCTAGGTACTTTATTTGTAGTTCCAAAAAAGGTATTGTTAAAAATACCTGCTGGCTGTAGTATAAAGTATAATTGTCATCAAGGCGTGGTTGTCTTCATTTTCGGCGCTACCGTCACCCAACATAGGCACCATGCTGGGTGACACCACATTCCGGCTCGCTACATGTTTGCATTAGGGCGCCCCTTGCGGGGCTCCACATCGCTGTCAGTGCGGTGTAGGAGTCGTCTGCCTCGGACACCATGGCTTATCCTGCAGCAAGAGCGCGGGTTTGATGGCACGGCAAGCCACTATTAAAGAAAGAAAAGAAATAAAAATGTCTTTATTGGCATTACAGCAAAAATACACCATTAATGACATCTTCCGTCAGGCTCTTGTCACCGCCGGAGTGCCAGCTGTTTTTGAACCCAATGGCTTGGCGCGCGACGATGGGAAGAGGCCAGATGGAATGACCATAATGCCGTGGAAGTTGGGTCAGACCTTTGGTGTGGGATGCAACTTGTGTCGACACCTTCGCGCCTTCAGCAGAAAACCTCAAATGGCGCAAATATAACAACCTTATTGGGAGCTATGTTTGAGCCGTTTGGGGTTGAAACACTAGGGCCTTGGGGTCCGAGTACTCTTCAAGTATTTCGGGACATTACCAAGTGGTTGGTCGACTCTTCACGTGACCAGAGGGCTGACCTATTTTTAGCCCAAAGAATCAGTATTGCCATCCAACGTGGCAATGCTGCCAGCCTTTTGGGCGCTTTTCCCTTTGACAGCGATGCGGACGAATTATTTGATGCCCAATAAGCATTTCCGCCCTTTATATACTTGTACATACTATTACATATGTTAGAGTTAGCTTGTTTATTTTAATTAAGAACCAATTGTTATAATTAATGTGATTACTTACAGAAATGAAGACAATGTTTTAAAAAATTGACATAAATAATTATTAAGGGTAAGTCTATGAGGTGACAAACATCGAACCTCCCTTGAAGTGGGCCTAAAAAACCCTATAGTATTTTGTTGAAAATTCCCAACCCAACTTTTAGAGTTCCTTCGTACCAAAATGGTAACAAGGAACCCTTATGGTGAGACTAAGTCTGTCTGTCTGTCCGTCACACCTGGATATCTCAAGAACTACTAAACTTGAAATTTAGAATAGTTTTAGATGACGTTTGCCCAACTATTTTGCAAACAAGAAAGAAATTTAAAAAAAATATCTCCTTTTTGCAAAAGGGACTGAAAGGGGGCCTTACATATTTGAAGTGGGGCTACTAGGGCATGTGGGGTATCATAAGAAAAAACACTATTTGCACATTATCAATTTATTTTTTCTTTTTTAGGCAGTATAGTTTCCGAGTTTTGATGGAAAAAAAAAACCGTCCCCCCTCTCCGAAGTTTGCATAGATAAAAATCTGATATTATTCTATGTGATAGAAGTCTATGTAAAGATTACAGGAAAAATAAAACGATGTCTCTATTTAGCACAGTTTTTCAGAAATCATAATATCAACATCATAAAATATATTTACGTACGGAACCCTCGGTGCGCGAGTCCGACTCGCTCTTGACCGGTTTTTTCGCTTAGTGCAGCTTTCCATTCGAGCAATATTTAATATTTTATGGAGATATTATAGATATTATTGGGCAGTTAATTTGTTAATTTTTGGCAACAATGACTTCAAAAAATCCAAAAAAGTGATCATTACTATTTTATAAGCCAAAAAACTCTACAAAACTCTAATATTTATTTGACCTAACCCGCAACAAATTTGAATCACGTTTAATGCCCTTAATCCCCGATCCCGATCCAGATCCAATTCGCTCATCCCGTCTGCCAGCGCACGCGCATTCGCTCAACCGCTCGTGACTTTCACAGACATTTTATTACCATAATTTAAAACAAATATCTGATTGTGTGTACCGGGCATTAAAGTGTTAAACTGAACAGTAGGGGTGGGCACATCCTTGTTTTGTAAGGGTTTGAGACAGGAAATTAAGGAAAGGATTTTCGGGATGGAGATTTTTTTGGTCGAGAAATTCCGATTCTTGTTTATTACTTTATTACCTACTGTTTGATATCCACATCATTAAGGCTCGTGCAGAATGGCGCGATATCACGGGCACGCTAATGTCGCGTCTCACCTATCTCCGAGAGTCTTTATCCTTCAATGCTTTATCAGCCAACTTCTTTTACATCATCTCAGTCTGCTTTAACAGTGCTGTTTTCTATAAAATGGTCATTCAATCTTATATCTTCTGTATTATGTTATTATGTAAGTCTAATTTGTGCAGAATGTTATTTTTTCTTTCCTGTGTTTCTTTACTTATTTTCATCCTCACAAATCCCTATCAACCCAGCACTTACTTCATTTCCGCTACAGACAAACAGATCCAATGTCTTTATTACCAACGTTGTCAATTTAGATTCCCCTTTCCTGCAAGCCCTGGCAGGAGCAATAAACATTCCTGGCGCAAGTCACGGCGCTCCGACCATCACGCAGCACACACATGGCGGCCGAAGGCACACCGCACACTGACGCTAACCGCGTGTGTGTACAACGCCTTATAGCGCAGGAGGTAAGAGAGGAATACGTAGGGGTTTGGTATAATGAGGCAGATAGAAAAAGAATAGTTTAGGAGGATCAGGATCGTTTGATCAAAATAATAACATAACCTCTGGTTTCAGAAACTGAGCCTCCTCTTCTGCCAGATTAGACTGCTGATCCAATTTATCACAAAATTTGACAGAGCAATAAATTGATCAGAGTTTCATGTAAGCTAGAAGGTAAAATATAAAATGAAGTAGAAATTCGAGCAGAGACGTTGAAGTAAGCGGAGTGTAAGTTAGTATATCCTGAATTCCTGATGATGAAGGAGACATTAAAGTCCATTATTCCCCAATGCCAGTTAAATTTATCCGAGGAATAATTTTAATTTTTTGATAGATGTTCCATACAAAATATGTCAGTCGTCATTTTATTCCACGATTAAAAGTTATCTGGCTTTAGAAAAATCTGTTCTAAATAAATAAAATTTCTTGGTCTTCTTTTGTTTTCCCGTGTGATCAAGACATAGAGATAAACTACGATATCATGGCGCGCCCCTCCATAATTCAAAACGTTTGAAAGTATTTATGATAGTATTTACAAAGCGCCACCGAGACTCACAACGCATTGTGTGCGCACTGAGACTGTCGTCAAACAAAAATAGATCCAATTATTTATTTATTCGTAAGGATTTGACTACATACATTGAACCAGTTATTAGGAGGTGCACGCCATGTTATCGCAGTTTATCTTTTTACGTAATGAAAATCAAAATAATCAATAACAAAGCAAGAAACTAGACGCACTGCAGGTGCCACCATCCCTTCCTGGTTGCTATTCCACCAATTCGCACTAAGCGTTTTCAAATGTCTTTTATAATGCGCACAGCGAAAGAGTGGAACTCTCTACCTGCGTCTGTGTTTCCGAACGCATACAAACCTAATCTCTTCAAAGTTAGAGTGAACAGGCTTCTTCTGGGTAAGCTCACTCCATCGTCGACTTTGTCTCTGTCACTTCTGACCTAGACTAAGGTCAAGAGCAAACCCATCCTAATTAAAAAAATAAAGAAAAGAAAACCAACAAATACACAAAAAACCTGATACAAAATCCACGCTCCCTGCCTACAAAAGCGCTCAGAACTGTCGTAGGCGATACAAGTGCTTCGTGCGGCATGCCCCGGGCTCGGATCTCGGACGCAATCTTTATAAGGTGGTAAAACATATATTTAATGCTAAATGTCCGACACGAACGGCCATTTTGTGAGAAACGGCGCAAGTGTGATCTTTACACTTGCTTTGGCTATTAACTTGGTTGGATATTTGGATAGCTAGTGTACTTTGTTTGTGGAGAAGTTGTTTTTTGAGTATTCGTGTGGAAATTGCTGTTCTAATGAATGATCGTTTTTGGATCTTGTCGCCTTAAAGTGTAACCGGACTGCGATCGACAGTGTGAGATTTATTTAGATCTACGGGGAGTTGTCCTATGTGGTGCCGGACGTAAAGAATAGCACCATCCTATTTCTTCCCGTGGGTGTCGTAAAAGGCGATTAGGGGAATTACTAGAGAACGGGCAGCAGCGTTCTCTATGCATTTAAACACTATAGGTACTGCGATCGCCATCCCGCCTACCAAGCGTGGCGATTATGGCAACCCCCCCCCCCCCCTTTGGGGGAGGCTTATGTCCAGCAGTGGACGTTTTTCGGCTGATATGATGATGATGATGATGATGATGGGGAGTAGATACTGTAGACGAAAATGAGACGTCACTTCTATATGGGTGCAGATTGATCAATTTGCATTGTAGTAATATTGTCAATCGCTTCAACTAAATTCGGTAAATGATTAATTTGCGCATTAATGTGTATCAATTTGTATCATTAATGTGTAATGCGATTAATGTGTATCAATCACGTAAAAATGGACAGTTGCAATTGATCGTTTCGGGGACCATTAAAGTCAAAGTCAAATTATTTATTTCAACTAGGCACATAAAAGGTACCTACTTTAAAACTTCAAAATTTACAAAAAAAATAAATTGATTCTAGGTGCCTTCCAAAAGGTTCGTATGGAGAATAATGCGCAAGAAACTTCACCGTTAAGGCTTCTACATACCGGCGCGACTAGTCGCGCGACGCGACACGACACAAAGGCACCGCTCGTCCTGCGGACATTTTAACGAATTATTCGAACATAAATGTAGGGAACAGCTGGTTTTTTTTTTCGCGATTTCAGTTTTGGTCCCATAGTAAAAGTTGTTCATAATGATGAGTACAATGACCCCCTAAGAGGTTATTGACGTTTTAAAAATAACCCTGTATATTATGTTTGTTTGTTACGCTTTCACGCTAAAATGGCTGAACGGATTTGGATGTAATTTAGCACATGGGTAGCCCATGATTTGAGTTAGGACATAGGACACCTTTTATCTCGATATGCCCACGGGGTCGAGACTTATGTGGATGAAACCGCAGGGAGCAGCTAGTTTTTTTTATACTTTATTTTTAATATTTCTATGATTGTGTTTAGTTTATGATCCTGTGAGAGTCCCAATATTTTTTTTTCTTTCTTTGTTTGACATCTTAGTAGGTATTTACTTTATGAATGCGACCAAATCCGACTATAGACATAAAAAGTTATGTGTCACCTCTATTGATTATACATTTTGTGATTACCTATTACTTATTTTTGTTTATAAAAAAATTATACCTTTACAATGTTTGTATATTATGTGAGCACCATTGTATCTATCACATAATTATGTGTCATTGCTTTATTTTTAATTATTTTTACCTATTGTGGTATATCTACTTAGTAATTTTAATCTAGGTGCATCGTCTTCACATAAAATTATATAACTAATGTGCTTACCTACCTTTAAAAAATACTGTAAAAAATTTATAAGAGTAAAGGCTTCTACATACCGGCGCGACTTGTCGCGCGACGCGACACGGCACAAAGGCCCCGCGTGTCCATTTTAACGAATTATTCGAACATAAATGTAGGGAACAGCTGGTTTTTTTTTTCGATTTCAGTTTTGGTCCCATAGTAAAAGTTGTTCATAATGATGAGTACAATGACCCCCTAAGAGGTTATTGACGTTTTACAAATAACCCTGAATATCCATACAAAAAATCAAATCTTTCTCTTTATAATATTAGTTTAGAAAACAAAAACGAGCCAGCCTTACAGTAGTTGCATATGATTGTGTAACATCTGACATCTCACCTTGGTAATAACCAACTGAGCAGCGACAGAAGTTAACCTCAGAATTTAAAAATGCTAAATAATGAAATATTATTTTATTATAATATAGTACTTACTAATTCCATGCTATTATAAAGTACTTACTAATTACATGCTATTCAAAAGTACTTACTTATTCCATGCTCAAGCTGTCACTTCCAGTCTGCACACTTCCGTCCCTTTTCACGAAATCATTCGGGAATACACGATGTCCAACATACAACAAAACAATTTCATGTAAGTACCACTATCCTGATGTGCCTTGTACCTTTTTGGTTCCAAACACTGAAAGAAGGTCAAGTGCAAGCCAAGTGGTAACTATGAGGAACGCAAGGCGAGGGTGTCTCAAATACTCGTAGGTTTGTCTAACGATGGTACAGGAAGCCTTAACTTTTAAATATCTTCTGAAAAAATATTTTATCTATAAAATTTAAGGTTTTTCTTAACACCCTCGAGTTTAAAACTGTAAAAAGACCTCAATTTTAACCTAAAACCCACCCATCCCAGATCGGCATAGCAACAATTTCCAATCATGTACCTTCACAAAATTCCAAGGTCCAACCTTGCTTATCCAATCCAGAGAGAAGTTAAGGACAAAACAATCGTTAATATCCAAAGGAAATAGGACAGTACGAAGTCCGAGACAATAAATCTACCGATCGCGGCCCATCTAGTCCAGATAATGTATTTCAGTTCGGACCTTACACTTACTTCGGCAATTTGCGGGAACCTTTGTGCCCTTAAGATATCTCGACAGACAATTGTACGGGGGTATTCCATTTTGATAGGACAGAGTTGGTTTAAGTGTGACAAGTATCAGTTTAGTGTGTCGTGATGGGTTATACCTACATTTATAATCTGTGAGATTTTGGACATAGTGTAGTTTAAAATAACGTTTTAAAAAACTGGTTTTCTGAAGAGACTTTCGTTATATTTTGGCACTCAACCTGCACTCAAACAAACAAAGTTGTCCTTAAGTGACACATGTGACTTAAAAATAGGTACCTAAGTTTTTTATTTGGTGCGATATAATCTTACAAAATTGACCCTTATGTTATGCAATGTTAATTTCATATGAATTTAAGTAAAATAATGCTGTTTTTCACCTCGCGGAACTTAAAAAAAAGTATAATCGAGCGAGCGTTACAGTAGCTAACCTTTGTAATTAGCAACTGAGCAGCGACAGAAATTTACCTCAAAATTTAAAAAGCTAAATACTTCAATATTTATTCGAATAATTATTCATTACCAGTGGTCGCTTACTGGTCGAAATTCGACCCTTTTTCTCTACCTAAAAATCTATATAGTACTTACTAATTCTATGAGTACACTTATTTCATGCTATTATAAAGTACTTACTTATTCCATGCTCAAGTTGTCACTTCCTGATACACTTCCATCCCTTTTCACGAGATTACTCCCTCAGAAAACTAGGAATGGATTTTACACATCAAAAAACCAACACCTAATTTGCTTCTATTTTTAGCCAGCTACCGGTCATTTGAAGTCAACAAACAACTCTATACAAATCCCTAACAAAGTTATCGCCGCCTACGTGATATATCCCCGTCTCTAGGAAGGGCTAAGGTCTGAGCCCATTTACAAATCACAAACACTGACCACCCTACCCACCCTTTCACAATTATATACAACCCTTAGTTCACCTTGCGTAACGTTTGAAATATCTGTTGGATTTATATTAGTAATTGTGTTAACTGGGTGTTTAATATTAATGCGTTATTAAGGATTGGGAGGTGGGATGTGTATCGAATGCTGGACACTAACCTCTTTATTTATAAACGTTGCTTATAGTTAAGAGACGTTTAAACGACAAAAATGTATTTAATTTACAAAAATATAAAAAATAAACAGTTAATGTATACACATATATACAGACAAGAAGAAAAACAGAAAAATACGTACAAAGGTGATAATTATTTCTAAAGAAATCTCTTCCAGCATACCTGCGACAGGAAAGTAGACAAAGAGATGTAGACAACGTGTGTAAGAGTAGAAGAGAAAACAAAACACATAAAATCAAAATAAACAAATTACTAATATTACCACACCATTTACCACCATTTTTATTACTATTTGCCTTTTTCTATTGTATTTATTACTTACCAAACTGTTTTTATTTTATTTTCTGCTGATTTGATCTTGTTCCTAATGTACAGGGCTTTAGCTATCTTGCAGGTACTCTTAAATTTTTTAGAATATGTAGCAACGTACTTACTGAAAGTTTCAGTGTTAGTGTAAGGCTTAAGGCCATACAGCTCGAACAGTCAAATCACATCAAATCAAATTAAATAATTTATTTGCATAATACCATGATAAATAAGGTGTTACATGTGTATAAGGTACATTGTATTATAACCTAATGAGGTGTGCAAATTAATTTAATAGGTACTAATCGCAACATTGAATATAAAGAATACATTTTAAATTGAGTTACTTAAAAAATAGAAATAACAAAAACTAAAAAAAATATGAAATACACAAGTCAAATCAAAATTTCAATAGTCATTACCAACAGTCTTTCCCTACCTCTAGTTGCCCAGTCACTAAATATAAAATTAGGGCCAATATTTTTTGTTTTATTTTTGAAAGTTTTATTGAATTCAGTGTGCACTATTGAAAATAAATCCTCATACAATTTATTTGCATAGTCCATTTTAGGGCCCAGGACATTTAACTTATTATTTAGGGTACTATTGAATCTATTTGATTTGCCAGTTATATTGCCAGGTATGGTTAAACAGTCGTTAATCATTACTTACCTTAAAACAACGTTTTAAAATAAAAACGTTAGCTAGAAAAGAAGTTTAGTTAAGTTCTTTATTATTTTGTTTGTTCATGGGACATGATCGGCCGTCGGTGGAGAAATATCATTATCATTATTATATTCATTGCCGTCTGTGGGCCCAATATACTCAGAAATCATACGGCGCCCTTCGCGTTCGGATAGCTGTTGTCAGCGTTTTAAGTATATAGCACAGAAATCTTGATGATTTGTCAAACATTTCTTTCTTGACGTTATCTTTTACAAGGGGCGGGCCCTTGTAAAAGATAACGTCAAGAAAGAAATGTTTTTTCTACTACTGTTCTAATATAGGTTCTGTCTCCCGTAACTTTTCAGTTACATGCTCTATACCTCCTACGTTACCTTGAACCAGCTTCCGCGGAACCACTGTTTTCTTCCTTTCAGCTTCGGCGGCATCTTCCATCTTCGAATATATATTACTGGAAATATATTATGTAGATATATATTTAAAACCTTATGTGGAATAGATAAAAGTAACATAATTATAATGTAATTTATGCAGTATGACACTGAAATAATTGACAATGATGCTTATTTAATTTCTTTAGGATACATATCCTAACGAAATTGTTAAAAAAGCTTTGCTTTGTAGGCGCTATGAAAATATTTGAAGTAGGATACGTTTCTCTATGCATTTTTAAAACCATTCTGCGATCGCCAACCCGCCTGCCAAGCGTGGTGATTATGGCAAATCCCCGCCTGGCCTGGAGAAGCCTATGTCCAGCAGTGGACGTCTTTCGGCTGAAATGATGATGATGATGATGAGGATACGTCCTCGCAAATTCAAGTGAAAATTACTGATACCTACAATTTAAATTTCAACAAGGTTCTAACTTTTATTATTTTAATCATATTTTATTTTATATTGTTTTTTTGTCAATGTGAGGACGTTGTAGGCTTAATGGACTGTAGATCTGTAGACCATTTTCTATTTTGTTAAGTACCTGGTACTTTTGACGGGCCTACGCTGTCCTCTCATACCTATTAACACTGTAATTTGAGAACATTGTAAAAGCCAATTGGAACCGTGCACCTAGCTTCTGACGTTTCATAAGTGGCCATGTAGGCTTATGTGAAATAAAAATATTTTTGATTTGATTTGATAGAAACTGTGTCAAAACCATGGATACTGGAACAAAATGATTATCAGTCAATGTAAACGACCCATTACTACCTTATACATTCCAAGAATCATTACAATATATTCAGTGGCTACCAAGGCTCACCTTATCACCCACCCTTTCCTTGACCATCCCATTTGAATAACTATCACAAGTTAATTCTTCAGATAAAGACGTCCGCCATGTTGGGTGCGGCCGCTTCCGCCGGATGTCCAACTTGGACGGATATTCAAACTCGGCCGGAACTAGACGGTATTGCGACATACATTTCGAATTTCGAATGGCTATTGTTGAAATGGGTTGGTGTTAGTTGGTGTGTGACTTGAATGTATGGATTTGGGGGTAGTTGTGTTTATGTATGTGGATTGGGTTGTCCACTTATCCTGTGTGAATCGAGATTGATGGTTAGTAATGGTTTCCTTCTGTAAGCTAATAATAACAATATATTTCGGATCTAACCACCCACCCTATACCCACCCTTGCGCAGAACGGTTCTGGGTGCTAACTCACCGATTTCTCGCTTGTGTAAAAATTAAAACAGTTGCAGTGATCTTACTGATAAACATCATGACAGCATCGGAACATTTTATAAAATCATTATTGAGTACTATTCCCACAACCTTCAAACACATCTCCTTACTGAATGGTATTTTTTTTATTTTTTTATTATTATTTGAGATTGTTATTATTTTTATTTGTTAAATTTTAATGTTATCAATATTTTTGTTAAATTATTTTGAATTAATTTTTTTTTAATATTATTTGTTACGCGTGAATTACCAAAAAATATTGAATAACTTTAATTGTAAATATTTTTTTGGCTTTGTAATATTATGTAAAACCATAAATGGTGCATGTTGTGTTAGCCCGTAAGTAATTGTTGCACTTATAAACGTACTATTAAGGAAACTATTTTAAATATTGATTATTAAACAATTGTTGGCTAACATAAATAAATCTAAAATCATAAGACAAAGAGTAATGTTTAACAAAATATCAGTTTAACTAACTAATGAGCAAACAAAAGAGATTTAAATTGACCACTAACCATTTATTTTTAACGTCATTACCTACGATTGTATGGAAAAGAAAAATAAAATCTTTGTTCATTACGTAAAATCAAAAGGAAAAGATAAACGTGGATAGAACCATGATGAAGCCGCACTAGTTACGAAAATAAACCAAAACTCATCAACAAAAGATTGATTTTACCAGTGGAGAAAACGAATCTAAAATTCACTCAGTAATATCCTAGATTAGTTCGATTATCAAACACTACTGAGTTGCAGCCAGAAGTTTACTTCAATATAAGAGCTGAACCAAACTAATAACACGCTACTCCACGCGACGGCAATGAAGCGTACATACTCATAGACCACATTTTCATTTCTTGAATCCACCTATCTATCGCTAATGAACACGAATAAATAAAAAAACCGGCCAAGTGCGAGTCGGACTCGCGCACTAAGGGTTCCGTACCATTATCTATAAAAATGGCAAAAAAATCACGTGTGTTGTATGGGAGCCCCCCTTAAATATTTGTTTTATTTTAATTTAATTATTTATTTTTAAATTAAATATATAACTAAATATTCTGTGAATATTTCAAGCGTCTACCTGTTGCCGTTATCAACATAGAGCAAAAAAATCACGTTTGTTGTATGGGAGCCCCCTTAAATATTTATTTTATTCTGTATTTTAGTATTTGTCGTTATAGCGGCAACAGAAATACATCATCTGTGAAAATTTCAACTGTCTACCTATCACGGTTCATGAGATACAGCCTGGTGACTGACGGACAGATAGACAGACAGACAGCGGAGCCTTAGTAATAGGGTTCGCGTTTTACCCTTTGGGTACGGAACCCTAAAAATGACGGCGCTCGGCGTAGCAAGTGGTGCCGTCTAGTTTTGTTATAAAGTTACTAGGAACCACTGAAGAGGTCGAATAAGAGTGACACTGGCTGATTACTGTCACTCTAGCAGAGCATCGCATCGATGGTGGCGTGGCGGCTGTCTTGTGATGACAGAGTGAGAGAGATGACAGTTGTACCACGTCCACGACGAACTGCTATATTCCGGCACTATCTGGATGATATTGAAGCTGCTGAACCACTAATACAATGACCATTTCTGGTAATCATCCAGCTATGCTATCATGCGCCGTTAAATAAATAAAAGATGGATGGGGTGGCGTCACACAAATTTGCCTTAAAACTTTATACAGGAGATATTCTCACATGGACGTCGGATCAAACAAGGTGCTTGAAACTATCTCCCAATTAAGATATTTCACTAATTAGACGTGCTCACTTGACCGAAAATGGATCGGAATATAAGGATTAGGGTTCACTGGCGGAGGAGTATAAGATGGGAATAGTATTAATAGTTGTTGATATTGAATTTGTAATATGCGTTCATGTTTGTGGTTTTTGATTTGTGTCTATGTAGAACTTTTGTTGTAATGGTTTTAGGGGAACTATATTATTCAAAAAATAATCATTGCAAACCTGCTGTACCTTTAAGATGTTGGATAGAGGTAGTGATTATTCATATTGAACTAAGGACAGTTCTGTACTTGGCGGAGTTTTCTTATTATTTTTTTAAATCAGTATAGCCTTTATAGTGATTTTGTTTGTAAAAGTCCATTATACTTTATACATCCATTATATTTTAGCTTCCGATAAATGATAGGTCATCAGGGTTTATCTTAGTACTTTTTTTCCAGCCACCAAACAGAATAAGTTTTTTTATTACTTCAATAATTTTTTTAAACTTTCTATCTTAATTCTCACTCACTGACTGACACGCTATTATTCCATTTTTTTTATTTTGTTTACTGTACCTTGTTGACATTTGACATGTTCATAATAATATAACATTTTTACTGTATTATAAAACACTTGAAGTTAATTAATATTTTGTAATATTTTCTAATTATTATTTTAAATTAGTATAAATTAAACATGTTTTGCATCGTTGAGCTCCTCAAGTTCTGAGTTGAGCTGCACGACTACTGACAAATGCGTGCACTGACTGGACAGGTCCCCTCAATCTGTGTGATTCTTTCATCAAAAGATCATTTCAGGCACCAATCTACATGGTCTTCACATGATTTGACCAAGATTATGTCTGGACTTTAAAAGAGACTGTGACCTCTGACTTTGTTTCAGCCTTTCTTCTCAGAGTAGTCAGTTACGAAACGCCAACCTCATCTAGTTGTTTTTTTGTTTTTTTAAATATGTTTGACGTGTAAAAGTGTTTGTACAAACCTACTTACAGAAAATAAATCATTTATCATTTTATCATTTATCATGACCATGTTCTAACATGGAGGACTATTATAAAAAAAACAAACATCAATGTATTAGTTATCCATATTTGCAAGCTAATAAATAATTTGGTTTTGATTTGAAGACACATTGTAATATATCCGTTGTCCACTACCCCTAACAATGAGCAAGGGCTAATCAATTGAAACAATATTTGTGTGGGGCGCGATGCTGGCTACAGATAATATTTGGCTCACGGGGTGATTACGATGAAGTACTTATGTCTAAGATGGCCTATTTTGCTGAAAGTTTCGAAGAGAATATTTTACAAGAAAATGAAATATGAAAACTGGATATGAAATCAGAGGGCGGTGTTAGTAGGTACAATCACAAGCATCCACCACCACCACTACACCACCAGCACCAGCGCTGGGGCTCTGTCTTGCATAGGGTCGCAGTATAATGCTGAGCGATAGCCGTTTTGCGTGGATGTGACGCATGTTTCCCCCAACCTTTTCTTATTTTTGTGTTTATGTTCTTTGTTGCGTCATGTTTACCGCAAATAAACGTATTTTCTTTCTTTCTTTCTATATAATAACCTTACACTTACGCAAAATTCAGAAGCAATTTTGGCGTAAAATAACGATTTTTATCATCATCATCATTTCAGCTGAAAGATGTCCACTGCTGGACATAGGCCTCCCCCAATCACCGCCACTTAGATCGGTTCTGTGTTACCTGCACCCAGCGCCAACAAAAAGCGCTACCCAAAGGGCAATGGAGAGGGCTATGCTTGGAGGTTTCCTACGTGATCGAATCAGAAATGAAGACGTCCGCAGGCAAAACAAAGTGACCGACAAAGCCCGAATAATTGCCAAACTTAAGTGGCAGTGGGTAGGGCACATTGCTCGCAGAAAGGATGGCCGATGGCGCCGGAAGATGTAGCGTTGGAAGGCCTCTTTATTATTAGCCTTTCAGTTGGACAAACACAGAGTGTAGCCTTCAGTCTCGTATTTGGCGTTTAGTTACGTTTTGTATGTCCGTTTGCCAGTCGGCAAAGGCCTCCTCCAACCTTCTCCATTCCTGCCTCTCTCTGGCCACTCTGCCCCATGTCATTCCAGCGACCTGTCTGATTTCATCATCCCACCTTTTCTGTGGTCTACCTCTCTTTCTTTGGCCGTTTCTTGGGTACCACTGTGTAACTATTTTGCTCCATTTGTCCTTCCCTCTAATCATGTGTCCAGACCATTTCCACTTCAGTCTTCTGATTTTTATGGTTACGTCCTGAACCTTGGTCTTGTGTCTGATGGTTTTGTTCCTTGTTTTGTCTGTTTTTTTAGCTCTTAGCATGCTTCTCTCCATCACACGTTGGCATGTAGCAATTTTATTTGCTGAGTTCTTTGTTAGAGTCCAGGTTTGGCTTCCATACATTAATACCGGTAGTATGCAGGTGTTAAACAGTTTAGTTTACAAGGTCCTAATTGTAGGTGGAATGATCTTGTGAAGGCCGCAGGTAACGATTGTGACTTTGTAAAAAGACCTAATAGTATGGTTTCGAAACTACAATTACTACAATTTATATAAATAATTAAAGAGAAAATCGCTTTTGAATCTTGCATATGTGTAACATATTTATGCTCGTGTCTGTACATAACCTATATTTCACAACTTATTGTATTAAGTTCCATGACTTCCATGCATAGCATAACCATAACCAGACTATAATGTTCCCACTGCTGGGACACAGGCCTCCTCTCTGTGAGATCCGTGAGCCGTAATCCACCACGCGAACCCAGTACATTGGTAGATGCCACATGTCTTCGAATTTTTAGTTCTAGGACATGCTGGTTTCCTCACAATGTTTTCTTTGTCCGTTTTGACAGCAGTGGTGATAAAATATAATTTACACAAAGCAAAGAGCCTGCTTGGGTTCGAACTTACGATCTAACAACTCGTAAGTCGCAGCCGTTTCTACTGAGCCACCACAGCGGGGCGAGCACGGCCTACTGTGACATGACATGAGGCACACATTTTATCACAGTTTGAGCGATAAAACTGTTTTGTCATAAAATGCTAGTAAAAATTGACACGACATAATTTATCATGTCTTGGCACGCCCGTGCTCGGCCCGATGCTCACTGGGCCACCACTGCTCTCTTCTATGTAATATGACTTCCATGCGCTTCCATATAATAGGGAATATTTGAAAATAGAACAAAAGAAAAGCTTGCCAAGTATGTCGGCCATATTAGGCGTATTTGTTTTCAAACATGTTTTACTTTTTAAAACATCTTCATTGCGCTGTTAGTAAAATATAATTCTTATAAGGTATATTTTTATTGCTTTTAAGTACAAGAAAATTATATTTTGTAAGTAAGCGAAGCTTATATAATTATGTACCATGTTCATTACACTTGTAGATATAAAAAAACTACCATTTTCTACCATTCTTCCTCATACGAAACTACCTTTTTGGAAGGGGCGCCTAGAATCAATTCTATTTCCATGTAAATTTGATGGCGTTCAAAAATGCATTAAAGGCCTAGTTGAAATACATGATTTGACTTTGACTATGATCTAAAAAAAAGAAAAACTTGCGTGCAAAACCAGTTAATCATCCAACAAAAACAACTTAAGCTTGCTACCTCATCTATTATTTAAGATATTCATACATCAAGGTTTCTTACTGTCGGACAGGGGTCAAGATATGGTCGAATTAATATTCATACGACAGGCCCAGGTGGTCGTCACTGACTGAGAAGGGTGGCCTTAAGGATTGGTCAATGTTTTGAGAGTATGGGCGAAGATGCGATGTTAGGTTAGGTAATATGCCTACGTTGCGGAAAAGTGTCTAATTTATGAAAAATTAAAATTTATAATAAACTGAAAATGTGTAATAAACTAACTAAAATCCACCACCAAAACCAAAGCTACCATTTATACTATCTCTATTTTTTTATGGTGTACTTAATAAAGAGTATTTAATCTATTCTCTTCTAAAAGCTGGAAGCAGATAAATGAAGTAGCGTTCAAAAATAAAATTATTTATTTTCTAGCAGATAAGCCTATTATAATTTAAATGAATGTTTAGGTGAGAGACTCTATCATGTTTTACTATTTTATTATTTTTAATGATCTTTATAATTATTATCATGACATTTTTATATAATTAGACTCGAAGTGACATCATACTTTATTTTATTAATATTTGCATGCCATTGTTTAAGGTAAGCGTGATGATCTGTTTTTATTATATCTACTTTTAACATCTCTTGCATGCTGACAATTTGTGTTGTATGTATTGTACTAATGTTTGAGCAAATAAATGATTATCTTAGAGCCTTTGTGAAGGAAATGTGTTTTCATTTGATGCTCTTAAAAAACACGTCGAATGCAGAATCTCGAACCCTTTTTTAATTCGGGAAAAAAACGGAAAGGTTTTCAATAGCAAAAGTGTAAAGTCAGTGTCCCATGAATTACGGAAATATTCTCATATAAATAAAATAATTACTCGCTTACTACCGTTGTAATACCGGTTTTCTTAATAGTTTTAAAGTTTTTATATGTATTTTCTGATCTAGTTCGATAAAAATAAGTTTCTCAAAAATGTCTTAGTTAACTGTTATTTTTTATTAATGCGGCCTTTAAAAGGTTATTGAAATACGTTTATTTGTAAAAATGCAGTTTTTATCATAGTCGTAGGTTCGGACTCAGGCAGGCAGGCAGGCTTTACCGTGGCCCTAGCACAGGCAACTGAAGGAACACGGGTGAGTTTTAGTGTTTCTGTGTCCCAGTGGGAAATTATCGGCTTATTATACAACATTAGTTTTATTTTACACTAAACCCGAAAAGGGGTCCATACATTTGTGTTCACTTAAATCGACAAAACGTATGGAACAGCAGATTTTTTTTTTCGTGATTTCAAGGTTGGTCCCAAAGAAAAAGTTGATTGTTCAAAATAATGAGTACAATGACCCCTTATCTTATTTAACAAAAACTAATGTTGTATGTATCGATCAATTATAAAAAAATCGCTCAGTCATGTCTTCCAAATGGCCATTGTAAGATTTGACCAGTCTATCTCATTTCCCTACTCTCTCAGAGGGTAGGTGCCCAAGACAGTCGGGGTGCGGGTTCCGTCCCTCTTCTTATCTCTGCCCACGCCCGAGGACCAGCCTGATGGATTAACTTCATTGTTCCACCATTGCCGAGTGACGCGGAATTTATAATTATACTGGTCCCTGTTTTATTTAGATTTACAACGATTTAGTATGTATTGTTGTTGGAAGCAGAAATTATTGTTTTTATGGCGTTTTGATGTATTTAGGTCAATTGAACACGTAATTGGCCTGGTCTTTTTAATATAGGTAATACAAAAGAGAGTCAAAGGCAAATTCAAATTGTTTATTTCAAATAGGCACATGTATGGCACTTTTGAACGTCAATATTTACAAAAAAATTGAATTGATTCTAGTCGCCCTTTCCAAAAGGTAGTTTCGTATGGAGAAGAATGGGCAAGAAACAAAAATGTATGATCGTAAACGAAGCAAGGAGCGTGTAAGGATCGTAGCAACAGAACGCCACGTGTTCTGTAGTTTCTGCTTACCCCCATGGGAAAAAGAGTTTTTTTTTGTATGTATGTAAAAAAGAGATTAAATAAAGAGTTCTTGGAAGGATTTGGCGTATGCCCACAAAAGGCAAAAAAAAAAATTACCTTACAGGTAGGTTGTTACGTCAGAAAAGTACACTTAAACCAGTAGGTACTTATGGTAAGAAGCACTTGCGGGGTTTCGTTACTGAAAGGCGCTCTAGATTGTTATTTGGAAAAAAAAACGATTTATAAATAAACTAGCTGACCCGGCAAGCTTCGTACCGCTTTATACCGACAGCAGCGCCACCTACCGGGTCCAATTGTGTGTTATCAAACCATCCAGGAACCCATTGAAATATAAATACAAAAGTTCAACCAAATCAGTCCGTCCAGCCGTTTAGGAGTTAATGTGACAAACACACGTACAGAAGAATTATATATATTAAGATATTATATTTCTTTTACGTAGCTGAAAATCAAACGAGGATTTATTTTTTACCCGACTACGGCGAAGCAAAAAGGAGGGTTATGATTTTGACCGGTATGTATGTATGTATGTATGTTCATCTGTTCCCTCATTACTTCTAAACTGCTCGTCATAATTTGACAAATGAGGTATTGTTAGAAGCGTCTTGATCGTCCGCTGGTTAAAGGCTATGTGAAGTTACATTAAATTCAATAAGGCGCCCTCTAGCGGACATAAAGTCAAAGCCTAAAAATAAAAAAATGTTTTGATTTATATACAATTAATCAATCTGCCCTGCCTTTTCCCAACTATGTTCGGGTCGGCTTCCAGTCTATCCAGGTGGAGCTGAATGCCAGTATTTTACTTGAAGTGACTGCCTATCTGACCTTCACAAACCAGTTACTAGGAAACACGATACCTCTTGGTAAGACTGGTTGCCAAACTTTCGGGCTGTCTACCCGTAACGATTGTATATACAACAAACTAAAAAAACATAAAGAGCTAATACTTACCTATTATCAACCTTTAGATGCGTTATCCGCGTTCAATAATGCTAAGTAAAAGCAAGGCAATTGCCTGAATTGGAATTAGTCGCGCGCCAGCCAGTGACGCGGCTACATGCCACGATCACTCGCAATTCTCAGCAATTATTTGTGAAGAAAATGTCTTCCCGTGTCTATACGATGTACAAATTACACTAGGTACTACTGTGGGAGTACAGAAAAATGTCTCATTTCATGCATAAGTACTTATTGTATTTTTTTATTATTATGAAAACGCTGTTTTGTTTTGAAGTCAGCCATTTTTTCTGACTGCTGCAACCGACGCGTACGCGCCAATGAACATGCAGCAGGTAGTGACGTAACTAAAAATGTATGTTTATCTCTTTCTAACAACAGTTATCGGTATAAGAAAGGTATAGGTCTTTCCTTTTCTTCGCGCACACATTCATGGCTTATGCGGTTTTTGAGTGCACTAATGTTCATGTATGACGCGTCTATTTACAATACGTCATTGCCTATTATCAAGATTATTTACACCAAACTTTAAGGAGATCCTACATAATAATCTATAAATCTCAACACAGCAAGCAATAATTAATAATTTCCTCAGCACTACTTATACAAACTCGATGGTTTCAATATTTGTCCTAGTCGGTTTGACCGCCTACCTGAGTACCTACTTGAAGGGGTTGACCCTTATCAAAGCAAACTAAATTAACTGCTTCTAACATCTTGGCCGAGTTATTGTTCGGACTTTGCTCGGGTCCGCTCGGCTGTTCCAAATTTGAAAAACAAACGTTCGAAATACGGTACGTATGCAAATAATAACGGTAAACTAATTAGGGGGTGGGAGGAGGGTTCTGATGTCTTCGGAGGCAAGGAATATGATCACGTCAGCTGTGAAGATTTGAAATCAGTTTAGGTGTCTATTGAATATTTTATAGGGAACGTGGTCAAGTAGAAGTGACAGAAATTTTTTGATTGAAAATCAATCAAAATTTTTCACCGCCGAACACGGCGTGTTTTTTATGATTGATCCTTTCATCATACATTAAAATAAGTTATAAAGTCGAGGTTCTATGACAATTAAGAAAAAAGTTCTTTAGCCGGTGTTAACGCGCGTCGTTTGTGAGAATCGTACTAAGACATTTTGGAGAAAGTGATTGCTGAAACGTTGTTACCTACAACTCCGTATATTTTATAGTCAGTATCAGAATTTATAAAAACTGGTGGTCGCTCACTAGTCGAAATTCGACCCCCTTTACTAATAATCTAAGTAGTACTTACTAATTCCATGAGTACACTAATTCCAAAGTACTTACTAATTCCATGCTATTAAAAAGTACTTACTTATTCCATGCTCAAGCTGTCACTGCTATCACCTATATATCTTCAAGTCATCAGGCCCTGGTACTATGTGTGTGTGTCAAATGCGTGGTGGGGTGTGTCATGTTTTTTTATTAATTTAATTTATTTCTATGCTTATTTAAAAATATTAGCTTTCTGCACTTCTCCTCCATTTAAACTTTAACTGTGCCAATGTATGATGATAACAGAATAAGTCTGACTGACTACTTCAAAAAACGCCTACAGAACTCCTCACACTAATTATTTTCAAGAACTCTTCAAAAAAACAAACGAAAATCTACCCCTATTCGTTGACTCGTAAAAACGCATTGTCATTGTACATCCACAAACGAGTGGCCGCAATTTCCTTAGGAAAGCACTAAGTCATTCCTTAACCACACATGTCACGCAAAACGCTCCCTTAGTATGTTAGAAATAGGGGTGAAAGCGAAGAATGTCTACGATTGGGATACACGGGATGTTATTTGGCACAGCTTGTCGGGAAAGCGGCCAGTTGTTTCAATGATATGGTAAGGGTTGAAATGGTTGGCAAGAACCAAGCTAAGGTCACTTGGGGTCAGCACAACACGTTTTTTTCCTCCATTCTCCCCGAAGAAAGACGAAGACTCATACATACATAAAATCACGCCTTCTTCCCATGGGGGTAAGTAGTAACTATAGAACACCACCTCCTACGCTCCTGACATACTCCTTTTGCTTCGTTTTAGTTCATACTACTGTTCATATACGCACGCCGCCGCGCCGGTTGCGAGTACTAGGCACCTGACCTTTCTGAAGAACATCACCAATTTGTTCACAATCCGCCTTATTACAAAACAAGATTTATATTTTGACATGGCTTAAACCATGGAGCTAGTTTTTGTAATAAGAACGTAACAGTGATTGAAATACCGTTCTTTATACAAAACTGAAAACTTAGTTCGGTACTAAGTTGTCAGTTTTGTGTTTAAGAACTTTACCATAGTCGGAATATAATTTGAAATTCAATAATGGCTCCATGTTTTAAACCTGGATCTGAAGACAAACCTTGTTTTGTAATAAGGGGGTATAAGTCGAAGACGAAGAATAACCATTAAATGACAAAGAGTAAAATGTGTCATCACCATCGAGATTCTTTGAAGAATAGAATGACGTTTATTGTCTCCAATATATTATAGCTAGTAGTAGTGGTACTTACATAAAAAACTATAATACTGGAAGCAAAAGATTAATGCATTATGCTTAGGTCTCCCGGGTTGCTAAGCGCTCGTTTTCAGCTTAAGAGGGATGCGCTAAGGTAGCCCGCGAAATTCAAATTTTCTTACGTTTTTGGCAATTTGCAGGTCAATAACAGGTTGTATGTTGTTCTAAATATAATTCGCGGCCATAACAAATATGGCTTTACGGAATTATAATCATTAGAATCAGCATTACAACTCTCTAAGTTCAAAAAATCCTACTGAGTGATTATTTCTAAAATACTCATTCAGTAAAACCTTGACTCCTGTTTACAATAATGCAAAAAAAAAAACATTAAGCAACAACGGATTACTACACTAAATTATAATTATATGATGATCATACCTACATTTATATTTATTAATTAGAAAAAGAGAGCGAACAGCAGTAGTCGGTTATGATGTGTAACTTCTGACATCTCTGTAACAATCTATAAAGTACTTACTAACTCCATGCTATTCAAAAGTATATACTTACTTATTCAAAGTACTTCAATTTGTTTATGCCAATGGTAACTCTGATCTATATGTACACCCAAATATTTAAGGCAGGGAGATCTGGTTATGTATTAGCAACAGCAGTTAGGGGCAGGCACCAAACACGAGTGTGCTTTAACTTTGAAAGACGGCAGGGGCAGATGGTCAGCTAGCATTGCAAAGTGGATAAACAGGGTTTTGTCAACATTCAGTGTCAGAAGATTATTAGACAGCGATAAACTAAAGATGGTGATGTTCCATCATCCAAGATGTGCTCAAAGGGTCAGGGGCGTAGTATATGACCAAATGTATAAACGTAGCCGAAACCAAAAAATGCGGAAATTTACGTAACCATCATACGATTTGTTCAGTAGGTCAAGATGTTAGGCTGCACAGGATTATCCTCCCTATGTTTCCATCGAAAGGGTAGGGTGTGCTGTGGCATAAATGATCACCGGCCAACACTGACGAAGACAAATGACACCCGATGCCGAAGTTACACTGAGATAAGGTAGGCTCCTTAAATTAGCCACGCTCACTTCAAACGTCTGTGTATTTTTCACTGTCTTAAGGCGAAAGGGTTCGTCCATTAGTTTCAGGGATAGTGAAAGTTCTATTGAGTTGGGTCTGTATGTAAGTACCGAGTAGTGTTGTCTAAAGTTAATTTAGAAGTAAAGGAAAAATTTAGGATATCTACCACCAGATTTTTATTATCGACTGCGAATAAGGTCTTTAAACGTAGTCTTTCAGTTTTTTTTATATGTTGGCATCGAAACTGTGATGATATGAATGAAAATATACTTAACTCAATTGTCCTAAACTACCATTTGCTTCGTTTACTAAATACTGAAATATTTATTTGAATAATTATTATTCATTACTATTTGTCGCCCGACTTACTAGAGAATAGGCAGCAGCGTACTCTATGCATTATAACACCACACTGCGATCGTCAACCCGCCTGCCAAGCGTGGCAATTTTGGCACCCCCTTCCATTTGGGGGAGGCCTATGACCAGCAGTGAACGTCTTTCGGCTGAAATGATTTTGATGGATGGTCGCCCACTGGTCGAAATTCGACCATGTCTATTTACAATCTATTTTCATTAATTTCAGCCAGTCAAAAAATATAAATGTAAGTAAATATGAATCAAAATATTTTTATCATTAAAAATCTAAAGTGTTATAGAGTACATAGCTTGGATCTATTCAGCGGTCAAAACAATAAGAAAACTTTATGAACCTACATTATGTATAGGTACTTACTTCAGATAGTGCCTAAATTAGTTTTTTTTAAACAATATTCATTGTTCGATATCACTTCCGACAGCAAATCCCTGTCGGAAGAATCGATGTGTTCATACCGTATTTGAACCGTCAAAATTGTAGGGATTTGTGAATAGCGTTTGGAGGACTTCGTCGATAACACTGACGTTCGATACGGTACGAAACCGTATCGTACCTTTGTGAATAGCTATGCTGGCCCGGGTCGACGACGCGTAGTGTTCCACGTGCGCCTCAAAGAGATGTCAGCACGAACTGACGGGGTCCGTTAGGGCCAATGCCTGCCAGGGTTGCGAGTTTGTCTGAAAAGAATATCGTGGCCTGGCACACAGGCAACGGAAGGAACACGGGTGGGTTTTAGTCAAAGTATAAAATATTGACTCGCCCTCCCGCTATGCCCAGAGCGGGAGAAGTTATTTGATAATTTCCCACCCAAAAAAAAAAGCTCTCAATCCTAAAGCAACAAGCAACATTTGTTGTTTGTTTTTGACATCTACCAACCCGCACTGGGCCCGCGTGGTAGATTACAGCCCAGTCCCTCTCGAAGAGAGGAGGCCTGTGTCCCAGCAGTGGGAACATTATAGGCTGATTATGCTAAGCAACATTTAACTACTACTTAAATTAGCACAATTTTGTAAACCAGAGCATACATTAGCAAAATCTAAGATACAGAGAACAAACATGAGTCCAGAATGTTGTTTATCTTGCACCACATTATATCGTGGCAAAGTTTACACAAATCACCTCGGCGACCACATAAGGCATGGCGCAAACAGGGCTCCGCTCTGTAATTGTCCGAAAATTAGCTCCAACCGCATATAAATACGTTAAGATAATCTAGTTAAATGTTTGGTATGAGTTATAAGATGTTAGCGACGGTGAATTATTGTATTATTAACAATGATATATATTACGGTGAATTATTAACAATGATATATATTACGGTGAATTATTAACAATAATATATATTACTAGCTGCGCCCCGCGGTTTCACCCACATAAGTCTCGATTTCGTGGGAATATAGGGATTAAAAGTAGCCTATATGTAATCCAGGGTGTCAGCTACCTCGATACAAAATTTTATCAAAATAGGTCCAGCCGTTTTTACGTGAAAGAATAACAAACATCCATCCATCCATCCATTCATACTTACAAACTTTCGCGTTTATAATATTATTAGGATATGAAACAGATATGCTATACACTCACAAAACAACCGAAATAAGTGTTCCGCACAGCAGCGCCAGCACACATATCCACTATTCATTAATGTTACATTTCACTACAAGTAAAAATGATGGCTTGATTTATAAACAACAAGAAAAAAAGAGACAGCTAGTGTTGTCAATTGCGCGTGAATGTAAACAAACATTATTCTGGCCACCAATCACCGAATGTTGGCATCACAGACTAACAAATACGTCCCAATTAGGACGTTTTCGAGTCTTCACGATTGCGCGCTCACAACATATCTGTTTAATAAAATATAATTGATTTATTAATGAGAGTTTTGCCTTAAAATAAAATCATAACATAACATCACGCCTCTTTTCCCCGGAGGGTTAGGCAGAGAAATACCTATAACAAACCCACATTTCGCTAGTTATGTTTAAGTCCCATGTAATAGGAGGCGAGCCTATTGCCACCGGGCACAAATACAGACTGGAGGCTGCTACTGAGAAATGAAATCGTTTTGTTTAATTTCTAAAGGAGCTATTACTTACACTCTATGGTATGTTTACCCTAGATTTCCTACAAGAAGAAAGGTCTGACTATTCCCTGAAAAACGAAGCAGTGCTTCGTAGTTTTTATTCATATTTATTCATCTATTCTGTCACGTCTGGTAACATCTACAAAAAATGGTCTCTTATAATAACTATAAATTCAAATGGTTATGACACTAAAGGCTCGTGCAGACCGGCGCGAATCGTCGCACGACGCGACACCGGTAGGACAATTTCCATGAAATTTTCCTAGAAATTGTTCTACCGGTGGCGCAACGCGCGACAGGTCTCGCCAATGTGTATGAGCCTTAAAGTGTCTTCCAATAAGCCCCCTATTGTTGCCGCAGATCATGTTATAATTTTGCTCTGCTTTAACTTTGCTGTCTATATTTTTTTATTTATAGATAACTATTGAACAGTTTTTAAGTCATGACAAAACGTCGAGATTTCTTTATTTTATGTGTCTTATATTAATGTAATACACATATATCTTCTGGAATAAATTCAATAAATGATGGTGAAAACCGCATCAAAGTCCGTTGCATAGTTTAGAAGAAAAACGCGGTCACACAGACAGAAAAAAACACAAAAAAAGTTCAGTACAGAAAAAGTGAATTTATTTCATAATATTATGTATTAGAGGACTTGCGTTTGACCTTAATCATGCACGGCAGAAATCTATTAGGTTTCCGATAAGAAGAATATACCACAGGCCTGTTCACTGTTGCTATGAAGAATGACGTCAATCGTTTTGACCTATATAACCTACCCACCCCAAATATTAACGCTTCCGCTCATGACTTGCACCACTTTACAAGCACACAGAGCGGGCGGCAACTCAAATAGCGAGTAGGATCTAGGTGGAGGTACGACTGTACAAGGATAAGTCGTCGGGCAGTGTTTTCCAATTTGAAATGGGTAAGTTGAGTGTCCAGTTGCGAGGTTAGGAAGGGATAGACGTGGCTTAATTGTATTTTTTTTTTAAATATAAAGCTTGACTTGACAATTAAACAGTGCCTGTAAATGGTTTAAAATAAAACCAAAACTTTGATTTACTTTGCGTTGTTAGTGCTTTTGAAAAAAGTAGATAAAGTGATAATATTTTGATATTTAGGTTTTCAGGATCCAGCTTTTAGCGAAATTTGCATAATATTTCTTTGTTTAAAATAGCAGTAGAACCTACTTCGCAAACCCATTGGACTTTTTAACACAATGGCAATGTTTTTTTTCTGTTGTGTTAATTGCATACTTGTACCGATTACATAGCACTACCTAATTTAAATGTTCAAATATTCCATGTTTAGATATGTATAGTTGTCACAAAATAATAGGCCCGTTTTGACGTTTAACTTGAATCGATTTATCGTGAGTATCGAGTACCGAGTCGTATGGTTACTTCCCTAGTTACGTCGCAATTGACTATCGCGACGTAACTTGTCGATACTCGATACAACTAAAAACAAGTTAAACGTCAAAACGGGCCTATTATTTTGTGACAACTATAGTCTCGTTGGATTTCTATAATCAATATTTTAAGTAATAATTTTTGGTCTTTATATAATATCAACCGAGTATCTACCTCATCAAATCCTTCTTCTTCTTCTCACTCCGCACATTGAAATACCTCATTTATCGCATTAAGGATACTCTGACTGTACATAAGTCTATGTGAAGAGGCCATGTTCCTTAAATCTTAGTACCCGCACCTCGGGGTACCGCGGCTGAAGACGTCTCACACTCTTCAATGATAACGAGGCACCTGAAACTGTAATACTGTAAAGGTTTTTGAAAAAGGTTTTTGGAGACAAAAGAGAATGAATGGAAGGTTGTTATTTTCAGTGTTAAAAAAATAAACTATTTTACTCACCTAGGTACCTATTTGTATTAACTTCTTGAATGCATTTGATTTGAGGCTTCTACAGACCGGCGCGACTCGCGACGCGACACTGAGGCTGAGGCTACATTAGACCGCGACGGGACCTGCGAGCGATTAAAACAAATAAATGAATGCTCACATAGATGGCTACACCGTACACCAAATATTACTAGCGATCTTTGATTTCTTTAAGCGATCGGAACAACATCATTGACATCTTCTCCAACACCCTAGCTTAATTTCGTAAAAATCTTTTGCAACTTATATTTTGAATTCCATCTTTAATTATATTCTTTGCAATTATTTTTGGTAATGGAATTTATTTCAATTTAATTAGATTTTTCTTATTAAGTAAATTTATTTCATTGTATTATTATTATTATATTACATTTGATTTTATAATTATCTTTATGTCAGATAGGCAAATTATGTAAGTGCTGTGCACACCTTTAAGTGATAAGTTCACTGCAGAAATTTTAAAATATGATATAAGTTCTCTAAATGTGCTTTTGTGAACTAGTCGTTGGAGTGCCATAATAAATAAATAAACATTATTGTAATCACGGCATCGGCTACATCAACATATCAGCGAAAATTAAGCGAATTTATTAGGAAATTTCGTACTTGCACGACTAGTTCAGTTCGTTGTGTATATATGTGTACTGTAGCCACGTCATCGCCGAATATACGCTGGATTTTCGCTTATAATGTAGCCATACCATGTTTATCTCATTTCGCTCTTCCAGTCGCATCGCAAATCCCTGCCTTTTGTAGCCTCAGCCAAAGGCACCGCTGGTCGCGTGACACGTGGGGCCTTTGTGTTAATTGTAGAATATAACAAATATTATATACTTACAAACCTCGGCAAGGGCTTGTATACTTTTTCTTCCTTTTTTTCATGACACTTAATCAATCTACTCAAGTTACCGTAGCCCAGTAAGAAATCTTTTACATAATGTCTTTAAACTCTTTAAAGTCCGAATTATTTTTTATGCACAGAACTAAAAATGCTTCATAATTTTACCTATATTGTTGCGGGCGGGGTACATTCTGCATTCAAGCTTGGTTCTAGTTATTCCGGAATTAAAACAAAATATTTTTACTTAACATTTAACAATTTGACCGGATACAAAATTAAACTATATTCCAAAATTCTTAACATCACACTTACCGCACTATCCTCTCCCCCCGACGATCTAACCCCACTGACCACCACCCGGGGTCAAGGGGTGGCGGGGGCGAGGGGGGCTGGTCAAGGAGTTGCCAGCTCATCCCGGGTTCCAATACATTTCATATTCCGTTGACAGAGGCACAATAATAACGCGGTCCGCCCGTGTAAAAGCAAGACATAGTTGATGTACCAGGATACTGTATTTTACTGGAAATGCTATCATTTCCATCAAGTCACCATAATTATTTTAAAAAGTCAAATCTAATCGAGACATGCTCGCAGGTTTTCCACGAGACAGGCTCGACCTAGTGTGGAGTTCTTAGGTAAAGTACTTCCTTTGCAGCTTATTGAAAAAAATATGTAAACCTAGCTATTAATGTAGGTAAGTAGACTTTATGGAAATGTAAAGCACTGTTTTTGGCAAAACAAACATTATAATTATTAATAAAAAACTTAGTGAGGGGGGGGGGGGGGGCAGAGTTTGTGATATCCAATAAAGAATTAAATTGTAGCCCGCGTTTCAAATTACTTCATAATCATATTTTGGGCAACATATAACCTGACTTCTTGATACTGACCTGAAAATTGCAAAAAAACGTAAGAAAACTTGAACTTCGCCTTTTAAGAGAAAATTTTCCTGAATAATGTTAGTTAACTGAAAAATGTAGATAATTTTAGAATTTCCAAATTAAATTACAGTCAATAGAAACAGAAAAGTAGCATTAGCATAATCAGCCAATAATGTTCCCACTGCTGGGACACAGGCCTCCTCTCGGTGAGAGGGAGTGGGCCGTAATCCACTGTAGCGGCATCAACATCGCCATATGCAAATTACGTGTCACACTGACGTCACGCAAAATTCTGCATCGCGAAGCAGAGTTTACCGCGCGACTAGCATATAAAAAGTTGCTCACCAGACAACACCCGTCTGGTCGGAGGATCCTCCCTTTTCTATAGAGTATGAGTGAACTTTACACCCTGTTCCTCATACTTCTAAACTGGTGACCCCGAGTATGAACGTCAGTGCAGCGTTCGTGCAACTACTTCAGCGTGACGTCATCATTATCATCACTTCCTCAAGCTTTCGAGCGGCGAGTCACACAGCCAGCCAGCACCCACTGCTTCAACGGGTATCCTGATCACCAGCATGCAGCGGATTCCTCATGCCTCTAAACCACCACGCGGGCCCAGTGCGGGTTGGTAGATGTCACATTGTAACAAGTCTACTGCAAACTATTAAAAATAAAAGGGAAAGTAGACTAGTTAACTATATAATTGAAGAATTTTAAAAAATACAGAAAAAATAATTTAAAAAGTTAAGGGAGGTTATAAAAGGATGGTACGAAACGGTGTCCAGGTTCGATACGTCAGGCCTCGTCAGCTCTGAAGCATCCAGATCCGCTTCCAGTTATTTTAGTAGGTTCAACAGGCAGTGTAGAAGTCGTCAGGCCTCGTTAGCTTAGAGGCCTGTAGATCCGCTTCGCAGTATATCTGCCAGTCCAGTCCAGGTCTCTGCAGTAGTGGATGGTCCTCTTGGCAAGTATGTAGTTCCAAGAAGACTGAGTATGTTGCAAGACTTTTGTAGAGATGATTCCTTCAGCGTTACCAGATCAGATCTGTCGGGAATGTGTCAGAAATCCCTTTTATATTCGAGTCTCGGTTGGTTTTTCCACATCATCTGTTTTTTTCTGTTCTTTACAGAATTTAATTTCAAATTCAGTGTTCGAAAAGGCCAAACATATTCGTATCACATATTCATACCAAAAACCTCTTTATGAATTATGAGAGCGTTTCAATTATTATTATAAATGTAAGCTAGGATACAAATATTATACAGTAAACAATTATAATTATCTATAAAATACAATACTTGAGCTAAACATATTGAAAAAAAGAATTTAAATTATATAAATCAAAAGTAACCTTCATGGACTAAGCCAGTAAGAAAACTATGAGAGAAAATTAGAAGAAAAAGTAATGACAGCTTGACAGCCTGACGTAAGTGTCATAACATTGAAAAATATGAAAATTAAAGAAAACTAATCGTTTTTAGAACGATTCGCAAAATAATATTGCAAAACCAATAGAATAATATTCATAATTTATTATTATTATTTTTTTTTTTTTCTTTTTTTTTTTTCTTTTTTTTTTTTCTTTTTTTTTTTTCATTATTCATAATATTTAATGAATGCAAAGTGTAAGTATATGATGTATGATGTAGTGTCTGTAGTATGTAGATACTATAACATGTCTTCGAATTTTTGGTTTTAGGACATGCCGGTTACCTCACGCTGTTTTCCTTCGCCGTTTTGAAAGCAGTGGTGATGAAATAATTTACACAAAGTACAGCGCCTGTCTGGGTTTGAACATGCGATTTACAACTCGTAAGTCACGGCCCGTACCACTGGGCCACCACAGCTCCGATAGAAAAGTGCCTCATTATAATTTTTCAGTACATGGCTACTAGCTCTGGAACTTTGTATTCGGGTCAAGTTCTTATCCTAGGGGCCTCTCCTATTGCGGTGAATAGTGATTATCATCATCATTATTATTGGCTTGATTACTACTACTGTATATTGAATAACATTGTAAAATCCAATTATTTTTTAAAAGATTAACTGTAGATTTTCTTGCCGGCTGTTCTCTATAAGCACCGACCAATTTTCACCGTGCTCGTGGCTTCTGACATAAGTTCCCATGTAAGTTTATAAAATAAATATTTTTCATTGAAAATATGTAGAATTAAATTAACTAAAGGAAATGTTTAATTACTTACAAAAAACCGGCCAAGTGCGTGTCGGACTCGCGCACGAAGGGTTCCGTACCATTATCTATAAAACCGGCAAAAAAATCACGTTTGTTGTATGGGAGCCCCCCTAAAATAATTGTTTTATTTTTATTTAATTATTTATTTTTAAAGTGAATATCTAACAAAAGATTCTGTGAATATTTCAAGCGTCTACCTGTTTCCGTCATCAATATCGAGCAAAAACGAGCAAAATAATCACGGTCGTTGTATGGAAGCCTACCTGTTGCCGTTATCAACATAGAGCAAAAAAATCACGTTTGTTGTATGGGAGCCCCCTTAAATATTTATTTTATTCTGTTTTTAAGTATTTGTTGTTATAGCGGCAACAGAAATACATCACCTGTGAAAATTTCAACTGCCTAACTATCACGGTTCATGAGATACAGCTTGGTGACAGACGGACAGACAGACAGACGGCGGAGCCTTAGTAATAGGGTTCCCGGTTTACCCTTTGGGTACGGAACCCTAAAAAACACATTTATTTGTGCAATTTTCATAAGTGCAAAATTTTTGTTACAAAAAAAATCTCCCAACTTATTCATTCCAGTATCTCTACATCCTCAAATATCCAATAGTTAGACATAGTTGAATTTGGAGACTGGAATTTACGAGTGGACCCCACCTTATGGGTGTCCGGTCATAGAATGTTCTAAATTCACAAGATGATTGCCTAGCAACGGATGTCTTACATAATTGCTACCTGGAGATCTGGAGTAATTTCACTACAATGTATCGATGAATCTGTTCTGAGTCCAGTTGCTTAGAATGCTTGGAAATTGTTGATAATAAATAGAATGTCTATAAATTACGTTATTTTTTTGCATTGCCCTGAATTTTAATATTAGGGTTAAATATACCCGTTTTACTCGTATTTTTAGAATCTACACTGATTGCTTCGAATTGACTTTCATTGACAATCTGAACGAAATTGATAATCCTTATATCCTTCATAATGTTTAAAAAAAAATCTCCTCGGCAATCTACATGACGCAATGAATGTTGTTCAATCGTCAAAATCAAAGGCATTGCCATCGTAAGCGTGTTAGTAAGTGTATCGCAATTACCCAGTTGGGTTTTCTGCTAAAAATAAAACAAGAAACATACGTAGGTAGGCAAGTAACTTTTGAACTTACCTACAGTGCCAATGCATCGGCTAGCCTATTTCAAGAGATAACTATCACTAATCATTGTCGTCTCTCTGAGGGATCGAATCCGGAACGAAGTGATCCGGCAGAGAACCAAAGTTGTCGACATAGCCCACAGAATAAGCAAGCTGAAGTGGCAATGGGCCGGCCATATTAGCCGTAGAACCGATGACCGTTGGGGTAGACGTGTTCTTGAGTGGAGACCACGAATTGGCAAACGTAAGGTAGGACGCCCTCAGGCTAAGTGGAGCGACGGTCTTCGCAGGGTGGCTGGTGGCAGCTGGATGAGAGTTGCCGAGAATCGAGCTGAATGGCGTGCAATTGGAGAGGCCTATGTCCAGCAGTCGACTGCTATGGGCTGATGATGAATCATTGTCGTAAAATATTATCCCTGACAGCTTTTGAACGCAGTTTAAATGTGCTGATCGCGTTTAGTTTCGTTAGTGAAATTCACCCTAGTTCCAGATTTCCAGCCTTTTTCGGGCCTTAACAGAATACCAGCGGTGCGGCACTTATTTTTAATTGTCGCAGCATAATGCTAAGATAGGCCTTTTGGCCTCGTACAGGACTTTCTGTTTTTATTTTCATTTTAATTTCTTTTAATTTATGTTTTTTTATGTTTCTGAGACTGTATTTTAGTTTAATTTGTGATCTGCTGTGCGAGTCCCAATTAATACTTTTTTTTTTCTTTCTTCCAAAAAGCAATCATGACTTAGAAATAAATCATGGCTTAGCAAACAAGCCAACAAACAAGCTTGTTTGCTAAGCCATGATGTTGCTTTCGCATTCAAGCAGTGTGTTTATTTATTTGAGAAAAACATACACGACTTCATAGATAAAAGTTATTGCATAGTTTTTAAATAAAAAAAACATAGCGTTTTCAATGAGAAAGGAGGTCTTTCACAATGCTTGTACCAATCTGACCAGTATCTTTGTATTAAACGTGAAGCGAAAACTTTGTACCCCTTTTTTCGATAATTGGATATGTAAAGTAAAAATTAACCTATATCGACTCCAAAACCATTTCGAGATTTTAAGCTTCTAAGACTTATTTTTCTATTAATAGGTCTTAAAATTATAAGATCGTATTTATTTTCACAAAAATACTTAAAATCACTTGACTTTTATTTGACCTCTAAATGACGTCACAAAGCAGCCAGAATTGGAAACTATCAGTGCCTCTTGTAATTAAGTTGTTCTTTATGTGTCGAGTCAAGTGTCATGACAACGTCAAATTTACATGAAGCACTTATTATTATTCTATTCAGTTATGGTAATAGGTAAATAGTGTAGTTTTTCACCAGCGGCGGACAGTACAAGTCGAATCACATCGATGTATCGCCTCAGGCAAACTTAACTTACGTTCAAATGATCTTCACAAATTCACAATAAAACAGACGCCGCCCAGACTTGTACTTAACATTTACTTCCTCGCACCATTTCCTTTTTATTTCTTTTACTAACAATCAATTTGTGTCGGCTATTTGTTGCGGTGTTTATACTTGACGGTATGAATCACTTAGCAGAAGTAGTCTTTGAATCCATTCATTTTATTAATAAGCCATAACTTTAAACTAAAGTACGGAAATCGCTAAAGTATGAAATGTAAACAAATTAATTGTCAAATTTGACAGTTTGACTTTACTGAATTTTGGCTTTAAATAAGTGTTAAACGTGGCAAAGATCCTAAGCTATTCAGCTACTGGTGACGTAAGTACGAACAATACTTTAAAAAAATATATAAAAATAACTACAGCTTGTAAAAACAAAAAGATGAAATTATGTGTTTCAAATACTCTTATCATTAAAATAAAAATATAAAAAACATACCTGAAAAATACTTTACATACCTAATTACGCGAACGGATAAGTATGAAATTAGGCACAGTTCATATACGGAGGAGAAATGCAGAAAGCTAATATTTGTATAAAATAGGTAAGCGTTAAAAAAAAATTGACACACATAGTACCAGGGCCTCATGACATGAAAATACAGGCTTCTTCTGGGTAAGCTCACTCCATCGTCGACTTTGTCTTTGTCACCTCTGATCTAGACTAAGGTCAAGAGCAAACCCATCCTAAATAAAAAATAAAAAAAGATAGGTGACAGAAGTGACATCTTGACCATGGATTAGGTAATTAGATACTAGGTACTCATGGAATTAGTAAGTACTACATAAATTGTAAGAAGAAGGGGTCGAATTTCGACTAGTGGGTGACCACTAGTCATATTAATTGCATGTCCCTCGGAGTTCCAAATTCAAATCGCCATTCTTAAACACTGGAAAATCGTTGCATCCAGCTGCAGAATCCAAATTCAAAATCCGGACACCCTAAATCGAATCCTTAGTGCTATTGTCCGTGTCTACGTAGACTGTCCGGGCCTTCGTTCGGCGTCCGGGTGTCCGGGTGCCCGGGCATCTTGGCCGTGTGATTGAGTTTACAAGTGTGTGATGAATTTTGATTTCAATTTACATTTAGCTGCAAGTTTCGTATGCTGTTTGGTTGGGTTTCTTAGGTTCGAAGTTTGGCTGGACATAGCAAGTAACTTGTTAAGGCTCACATAAGACTTTAAGCAATGATATTATATTAAACCGATATGTCACTCACAAAATAACCTAAATAAGTGTTCCGCGCAGCAGCGGAAACTTTTCGTTAATTTTACATTTCACTACAAGTAAAAATGATGGCTTGATAAAAACAACAAGAAAAAAAGAGACAGCTAGTGTTGTCAATTGCGCGTGAATGTAAACAAACATTATTCTGGCCACCAATCACCGAATGTTGGCATCACAGACTAACAAATACGTCCCAATTAGGACGTTTTCGAGTCTTCACGATTGCACGCTCACAACATATTAAAGAATAGAATAGAATAGAATACTCTTCTCCTATTATTATCTGTTTAATAAAATAACATTGACTTTAGTAATTTTCTTTTACTACAACTTTTGTAATTTTTACTTTATGCGTCAATACGACCGCTAAGCGACGAAGAAAAGGATTAGTTTACATTATTTTTACAGAGAGTTAGTAACCTGAAAATTAGAAAAGAAATGTAGTCGTAATTTTGCGGCCTCCAATTTCTAGGTGATTTAGATATTCTTTTCTTTGTTCATCATTTCAGTCGAAAGACGTCCACTGCTGGACATAGGCCTCCCCTAAAGGGGGGTGGGGGGGGGGGTATCATAATCGCCACACTTGGTAGGCGGGTTGGCGATCGCAGTATGGTGTTAAAATGCATACAGAATGCTGCTGCCCATTCTCTAGTAAGTCCCTTAGTCGCCTTTTACGACACCCACGGGAAGAAATAGGGGAGTGCTGTTCTTTACGTCCGGCACCACACAGACGACACTTTTCTTTGTACGAAAATATTAAAAAGTCAGTATGTTTTCAGTTGTTTAGTTTATTTCTGTAATTTTTCTTCTTAAACTTCATTCAGAAAATATTGTCTTCAATAAACCATGACGTCGAACTATCCAATCAATAAAAATTGAACATAGAATAATATCTACACAACCATGAATGTCTACGTCCCAACTTCGTCTACCAACCACACAGCACAGTGCTGCCAACCTAACAAAATCATTGTCACCGATAACGTCCACCGACGACCAAAACTAAAAGCTACCATTTGAATACCGCTGTCTTTAACTCGAAATATACAGATAGATTTATTAATAACCAAGGGGGAGGGAGGCACCCAACTATGCCTTAGGGGACGTAGGGGGGCAAAACTTGGCTTACGTTGGTCGTGCACCGGACAGAAGTGGTCATAACTAAGATATTTTGACCGTCAAGCAATTTCTTGGCTGTGTAACATCACAGGGTGTGGCCGAATTGTTGTTTGAGATTTTAACGCTATAATTAATACTGTAATAATAATTATTAGTTTGGTTAGGATGTTGGATTTGGGTGTTTGTTTATTGTTGTGTGCTGTTTTAAGCTGGGAAGCTTGATTAAGCACTTTGACCACAAAAGTGTGTAAAGGTTGAAAGACTTTCGTTGAATTTCATCCAATATTATTTTACCGTAGGTTTATTCTTTAACACGATGAAAATAATATTAACTCTTTCTATTGCCCATAGAAAACGTCACAGAAATATAAAACGATCTGAAATCTACATTCATAAGAGTTCATAGCTACAAATTCACGCTCTAACTTAGCTATCAGAAAATTGTTTGCCAAAAGTAAAACCCCTTCCCTAAAATTCATAATTTTATTTAAAAACAAACATCGTTTTTGTGCCTCAAGGTACGTCAACAACAATTTTATTACAATACCGAAAATACCCCAAAAATAAACAGAAATAATAACTAAATTCTTACAACAACCTGTATAACATCACGGGCCACCAAAGCCAGTTGAATACGATTGTAACTACAAACGTCTGTGTATGGGATGATATTAAATTCCATCTGACCGAGACTGGGCGCTAATTTATATAATATGCTAATTCGGTAGAGTTTCTCTTAATGTTGGTACCTATGAAGGTATGTATGATTTCAGGATCGTTGGGTTGGTAGCTTAATTACTTACCTTTATGATTTAAGTTAGAGACTTGAAGTGGATTTTATGTGTGCGTAGTTTGTAGCATTCGATTGTTTTATAAGTCAGGCAAATCGTTTTTTTTTCGATTGTTAAAGATCATTATGAATTACTAGCGACGCGGCGACGGCACGGGTTTTACGCCTTGTATAAACATCAAAATTATTTCTTCTTCTTCTTTCTTTATTTAAAAAAAAAAACGTTGCCCCACACTAGGAATGTCTCCTGTATTGTTGGAACAACTACTTGTAGGTCATACTACATAATATTTGTTCCGTGCGGGAATCGAACCCGGAACACGCAGCGCAGCAGTCAATCGCTTAACCACTGCGCCAACCACGCTTTATTATATGTTATTTTAATAATAATGTATGAGCACAATCAGCCTATAATATTCCCACTGCTGGGACACAGGCTTCCTGTCTGTAAAAGGGAGTGGGCCGTAATCCACAACGCGGGCCCAGTGCGGGTTGGTAGATGTCACATGTCTTCGAATTTTTGATTCTAGGACATGCCGGTTTCCCCACGATGTTTTCCGTCACCGTTTTGAGAGCAGTGGTGATGAAATTATTTAGACAAAGTTAAGCGCCTGTCTGGGCTCTAGAGCCTACGATACACAACTCGTAAGCCGTTACCACTGGATAACCATGCAATGCTCATATATTTTTATAATACGCATAAACTTTCCGAATTCTCCTTACGAGTCGTGTGTTGAATCGTTGTATACAGGATGTTAAAGAAATTGCGTGCCATAACTTAGGGGTAGGTACAGTATCGATATGGGAAAAAAAAAAAAAAATATTGCAAGATCAACCTAATTTAGTACCTACTTACTTAGTAATTAAAGCATTTAAACAAATAAAATAATGTTAATTCTAAACGATTGCTATTTTAAGTTAGTAGGTACTAAATTAGGTTGATCTTGCCATATTTTTTTTTATGTTTTGTTTTAAATTTTATTTTCCTGATTTTATCTTTAATTTTCCTGGGTTCCTTCATCGATACTGAACCTACCCCTAAGCTATGGCACGCAATTTCTTTAACACCCTGTATACAACATTATTTTTAGTATATGCGAAACCTGAATATAGTTTTTTTCAGAATAAGGAACTGAATAGATTTCAATAATTTTTACAGCATGTTATATTTTTTTTCCAAAAATATTTATGTGTGATGGAAAATGTTATCACCATTTAATTACTTACAATACAATCGCCGTACGGTTAGGTAAGTACCTACTGCAAAACTATTATCAATGAGCGCAAGACGACCCTGGAGGCGCAGGGGCGCCGCGCGCCGCCGCCACTATCATGTTTTTTGTACGGACATGGGTAACATAACAACCTTATAACTTTGTGATTTTTCATGATACAGTTCTGAAATTTTGTACATAGATTCTTTACATAAAAATACTAGACACGTGTTTCGGGTTTCGCTTATACTAAAACTAATATTGTATAATCTTTCGATGTATGTGCATGTAGGTAATTATTTCAGGTATCTTTCACAGTCGTAAAATAAATAATTTCTGGAAAGAATTCAATTTGAAATAATAGAATTAATATTGTCGTCATTAAACATAATTATAACCTTCAACGTGTGTGTGACAGTTATCATGTAGGTAATTATTTCAGGTATCTTTCACAGTCGTAAAACAAAATTATTTCTGGTAATAATTCTATCTTAAATAATGGAATTAATATTGTCGTCAATAATAACGATATTTTACTGTTACTATACAATCCTTGAGTTCTTCTGTCAGGATTTTTTTAGTAGCAGCAGAGTCTGAATTTGTGCTCAGTTGATGGCAATAGGCTCGCCCCCTATTACATGGTACTTAAACATAACTGGCGTAATGTGGGTGTATTATAGATACATTTTTGCCTAGGAAAACAGGCGTGATGGTATGTTATTATTTTTGTTACTGTAAAAACAAAAGCACGTTCCCCCATAAAATCCAACTGCAAATGTAAGTTTGTACCCATAATATTGAGAGATTTATCAAGTTATTTTAACACCATCTAAGACTTCTTATAGGTTTTCCTGTAATCTATAAGTAAAATACCTACTATTACTGTATTTTCTATTTCAAAATTTTATGCTTAGCCGTTTCGGAGACAAGGGGGGAATGGTCAATTTTCATCTCTTTTCTTAAATAACTTTAAAACTATTTATTTTAAAATTATTAAAAAAATATATTTGAAATCCTCACAATAAGTCCTTTCATTTGATATGTCACACGGTACAGTTTGCAAACCTTTTTTTAATTTTCTCATTTGCCCCCCAAAAGTGAACCTCATATTCAAAATTAATTTATTTGCGTTACACGTCGGTGTTTGGGTCACAGAAAATCATATATGTAGGTACCTCAACTTAATTGGTCCAGTAGATACGGAGCAAATCGGATGTGACAGACGGGCAGACAGGCACACAAGGCGACACACGACGGAACCCTAAAAAAATTATGACAGGGCGTCGGGAGTCGCAAGCCGACTTCCGGGAACCGTAAGCGCGGGCTTGCGGACGGTGAGCGATGGGCGAGCTCGCCGTCCGATAAGGGCCAGGTCCGGGTCGACGGCGCGTTGTGATCCACGCGCTCTTCAAAGAGATGTCAGCACCAACTGACGGGGTCCAACAGGGCCAATGCCTGCCAGGGTTGCGAGTTTTTCCGAAAGGGATATCATGGCCCTGGCACACAGGCAACGGAAGGAACACGGGTGGGTTTGAGTCAGTAAAAGTCTGACACGTCCTCCCACTCCGCCCAGAGCGGGAGAAGTTATTTGATAATTTCCCACCCAAAAAAAAAAGTTAAAGAAACATGGTAACTGTGTTTCTGTTGGAGAGCGTAACGTGAAAACATAAGTGAATCTATCATAATTATAGCTAAGAGACGGACAATTGAAGATAATTGAAATAATGATAGAAAGTGAGTAGGAAGACGTGGGGCTATAATGATGTTTGATAGCCTGGAATGGGTGAATGAATTTAAATCCATGATTCAAATAGCTAATGTGATAACTGCTGAACATTTTCATAATAAAGATAAGTTATACCTACTCAATTACACTAAAGGCTGCTACATACCGGGGCGACTTGTCGCGCGACGCGACGCGACACAAAGACCCCGCGTGTCGCGGGACGAGCGGTGCCTTTGTGTCGCGTCGCGTCGCGTGATAAGTCGCCCCGGTATGTAGAAGCCTTAAATCGCGAACGAAGCAATTGGCGTTCTATAGTTTCTGCCTACCCCCATGGGAAGAAGGCGTGAGTTTATGTATGTGTGTGTAATTACACTAAATTAATAGCTTTGTTTTTGTATATTATATTATTATTATGTATAAATAGTAAGTTATTTAGTTAATTTCGTCATCATCATCGTTATTTCAGCCGAAAGACGCCCACTGCGGGACATAGGACTTCCCTAAAAGGAGGGGTTGCCATAATCGCCACGCTTGGCAGGCGGATTCGCGATCGCAGTATGGTGTTAAAATGTATAGAAAACGCTGCTGCCCATTCTCTAGTAAGTCCCTTAGTCACCTTTTACGACACCCACGGGAAGAAATAGGATAGGAAATAGAAATAGGTGATTCATTTAGTATTTAGTGTAAATAGTTGGTTGTATAATAATTTACTATAGTTTATACGCATTCTCTGATAAAAAGTCTTACATAAATTATAAAAGATAAAAAGTAAAAATATTTCTGTATTCCTTTTTTAAATTGATAGTTTTATATAGTCTCATTTTGTTTTTGAAATCAAAGTCTAGTACGAGTATAGTCATGAATATATCTAAAATCCAATCATTGAAAAAAAAAATTGTCGCTTCGGAGTTTAACCAACTATTTTTGCCTGAATTAAACTCTATACGAATTTTGAAACGCCCGGAAACGAATCCCATTTATATAAATACCTAGAAACTTCAAAGAAATAACTCCGAACCCCCACATTCACGTCTTTTGAGACGTCACCTCTAACTCAAAGTTACAAGCACCCAGTCTAAGTTTCCCCGGACACACGCTGGCATACAGCTTAAGATCCCTGTACTTAAAACTTGAACAGGGCATTTAGGACACTTGACTGATCGGCACCAACTTAACCTTAAATTAAGTAATTTGTACACTTAACTACAGTTTGGAGATTCTTACTTACGCTGTTTAAGTTGTTGATAGACTTGAGAATGTTTAGATGTGCGTGACTGAGTTACTAGAAGGCGGAGTGCTTTGCGTTTGAATGTTGGAGTAGAAAAGTTTATAAAATAATATAGTATAATAAAAATTAAATAAAGAAAAATCTTTATTTCAGACATGAACACATACATGAACAGTCCAAAGGTTGTTTAGTGATCGGTCAGTAACAGAAAGTACTTATAGTCTATATTAGTATTGTTAGTAAGGACACAAACACAGCTAAATTGTCTAAAGTAACTTATCTCATGTACCTACAGGGTGTAAGGGACAGCCCTCCGCAGACTGATGGGGTGAATTCAGTATATCGTACTAAGATGACTGGTACATGAAATTATTTCAGGAACGTTATGGGAATCCAATGAACCTGATTTGTCGCGGCGCGGGTGGGGTGGACGGCCGCGCTCGCTGATTTGAGGCGTCGTTCGTTAGAGAATTTCAACATCCATTGCTGATTTTTTTATTTTAGCTGTGTTATTTACATCAATGGAATACTGCGTACAGAGAATGTGGTTTTACATTGAAATAAAGGAATAGTAACTGAAATTACGATAAAAACAAATACAATTTTCCTAAGAAAATTTTCAGTGGAATATGATTCAAAATAAGGAGCTGAATGCACCCTTTTAATTTGCGGAGGGCTGTCCCTTACACCCTGTATACCTATTTCCACCCAGTGACGTTGTATAGGACAGTCTGGCCTGTTAACAAATCATTTTCAGTATATCACACACATTTTTTTTTCAATTTGAATGTTTTGTCCTTCTTCTGGGCAATGTTTGCCCCCACATGCAGCTTTCCACTCTTCCCTTTGTATCTAAGTCATCACGCTAGCGTTTCCTAAGCCTCCCCCGGCGACGACACCCGTCTTCTGGTACCCACTGCATCCTACATACATCGCCCGCCCAGTCCCACTGCGTGACGACTCCATCCCATCTGTCCCGATGCATTCTTCATACATGGCCCGCCCAGTCCCACTGCGTGACGACTCCATCCCATCTGTCCCGATGCATCCTTCATACATGGCCCGCCCAGTCCCACTGCGTGATGACTCTAACCCACTTGTTTGCTAATGTGATAACTATGAACATTTTCATAATAAGATATGTTATACCATACTCAATTACAATAAATTGATAGCTTTATTTTCGTATATTATATTATTATTATGTATAAATAGTAAGTTATTTAGTTTATTTCGTCATCATGCTCGTCATTTAGCCGAAAGACGTCCACTGCTGGACATAGCCCTCCCCCAAAAGGAGGAGGGGTTGCCATAATCGCCACGCTTGGCAGTCGGGTTCGCGATCGCAGTATGGTGTTAAAATGCATAGAGGACGCTGCTGCCCATTCTCTAGTAAGTCCCTTAGTCGCCTTTTACGACACCCACGGGAAGAAATAGGGCGGTGCAGGCTATTCTTTACGTCCGGCACCACACAGACGATATTTTCATTACATTCGTTTTATTCAGCGCACCTGCGGCACTGTATACAAATATGAAAAATTTGCTTATCCATTCGACAAATTATAGTTTCAGCTGTACGTAAATAATTATTGCGGCTTGTACAACAATGGCATCTGTTTCCTCTAAGCAATAAATTTTAACGGAAATTCATAAAAACGTGTAAATGTCACAGGCACACAGACATACATTGTCGCCATTTTAAGGCTGTTACAGACTAACGCGATATCGCGGGCGCGTCAGGCACCGACAAAGAAATTATGCTACTAAAGTCGCGTCGCGCCCGCGAATTGGCAACAGTCTGTACGAGCCTTAAATTTCAATTCCCTTCCCTCTTCCTTCCCTTCCATTGCCTAGGATATCATACTTCCTGATCTCGTCTTCTCTACAGTCCTTAGTAAGTCTGTATCCAGAGTCAATTTGGACAAGAGTGATAGCCAGGCCGGCCTCGAGTGGGCCTCACTAACGACTTTCACTTGCCCGCTTCAGGTGCCAATCGCTCGTTACCGATCATCCGCTTTATATGTATTTGTAACGTGAGATAGTTGGAGGACGTAACTAAATGGAATAATTAGGAAAATATTAATTCAGTTAATGACTTTACTTACACGTTCGTGGGTCAGCCTTATCCAGCTAGCTTATCAGCTTATAATGTTGAGTTAAAGCTATGTTGTTGAGTTGAGTGGGCCGTAATCAATCAATCAATCAAATCAATAATATTTTTATTTCACATGCCTACATGGGCACTTATGAAACGTCAGAAGCTAGGTGCACGGTTCCGATTGGTCGTTTCCTATGGAGAAGAGCCGAAGAAAGTCCACGGTTACTCTTTTAAAATAAATTGTCTTTTACAATGTTTTCAAAGTGTGAATAGGTATGAGAGGACAGCGTAGGCCCATCAAAAGTACCAGGTACTTAATAAAATAGAAAATGGTCTACAGATCTACAGCCTATTAAGCCTAGAACGTCCTCACATTAACAAGAAAACAATATAAAATATGATTAAAACAATAAAAGTTAGAACCTTGTTGAAATTGAAATTGTAGGTATAAAATGTCAAATAAGAAAAACATTATGTCAGTGAAGCTTATAAAAAATTAAATTAAAAAAAAAACGTAATTTGGGAGCAGTTAAAAGACATTTACATAGTTTTGCCGTTAATGAGACACCAGGGAAGCCACATGTAGGTATAGAAGGAATTAATGCCAAACTTCCTTGTCTTCAACGTAATTGTAAATCCACCACTTGAGCCCAGTGCGGGTTGGTAGATGCCACATGTCTTCAAATTTTTGGTTCTGGAACATGCTGGTTTCCTTCACCGTTTTGAGAGCAGTGGTGATGAAATAATTTACACAAAGTACAGCGCCTGTCTGGGTTCGAACTTATGACTCGTAAGTCGTGGCCGTTGCCACTGGGTCACCACTGCTTACCTCACCAGCAGGGATAATTCTAATACATTAACCTAGGGATTGCACAAGCAAAAAGATACCTATGTTCAGAAATGGGTGGTCTGGCTGAGATGATGATGACGATGTCAATAAAAACCGGCCAAGTGCGTGTTGGACGACGCACAATGAAGGGTTCCGTAGTAAGGATTAATTTATCCCAAGAACAAACTTAACGTAGTTGAAAAAACATGTTCCCTCATACATTCCAACTGCAAATGTAACTTTTAACGCACATTATTGAGTAATTTACCATTTTATTTTAAGACCATATTATTATTATACTTCTTTATTACGTCGCGGTTGACCATCGTGACGTAACTAGTGAAGTACTCATACGACTTGGTACTCGATACTCACGATAAATCGATTCAAGTTAAATGTCAAAACGGGCCTATTTTTTTTTACAACTTTAGATTACAAAAAGAAAAAAATATACACTACAAAATATACAATGGGCGGCCTTATCGCTTATTGCGATCTCTTCCAGGCAACCTTGCCCGTTCCCGTTCTTTGCCATAGGAACCTACTACGCTTTGGAATGGACAATTAGCTTCATCTTTCTGACTGACCGACCCCTTGACAATTTAAAATGTGACTGTAATTGAACTAAATGCTTTGAGTTTAAGTAAAAAAGTAGGCTTTCAATTGTGCGTACGATTAAGGGGACGATAACCGACTTTAAATTTTAAACTATTATTTATTGATTGGAAATTTTTTACAAGAATTAATTATTATTATGTTTTATTGAAATATTTTTATTGTATCGACAATTTGAATTATAATAAAATATATTTAATAATGTGTGTCTCTAATTACTAGAGAATGGGCAGCAGTGTTCTCTATGCATTTTAACACCATACTGCGATCGCCAACCCGCCTGCCAAGCGTGGCGATTATGGCAAACCCCCCCTTTGGGGGAGGCCTATGTCCAGCAGTAGACGTCTTTCGGCTGAAATGATGCTGATAATTAATAATGTGTGATAATTTATTATAATCAGCATGTTAGTACTAAAATAATATTTGTACGCCGATGACGGCCAGACATAGCGTTCTTTAAAAATTACAACATCTGTACCTAACTTATCTATGTTCAACAAATAAAAATATTTGTAATAAGTAATTGTATTTGTATAAATACGACACTGAACATTACTGAACAAACCTTAGTATTTCAATGTCAGACATAAGAACACGATTTTCACAATATTTAAGTAAACACTGTGGGGGTATTTAATAGGTGTTTGCTTGAATCATACTTTAACATTAGTGCTGTTATGATTATCTACCTCAATTTGTTATGTTTGCTACTTTAAACGTAAGATACAGGGTATTTTATAGTTAAAAGTCACTTCTTTTACTCTAAATGTCAGCCACCATCATCATTTCAGCCGAAACTCGTCCACTGTTGGACATGGGCTTCCCCCAAGCACCGCCACCTCGACCGGTTCTGTGCTTCCCGCATCCAGCGGATTCCTGCGGCCTTCACAAGGTCACCGATCCAATTAACACGGTTAAACCAATTAAGTACATTAATTAAAGATAGAGACACATACACATAGAAAAGAAAATATAAAATTTTAAAATTCCGGTAAATAAATAAAAACAATAAAAAAAAAGAAAATAAAAACATTACAATACTTTCATGAATCCATCTCACAGTATTTCAGGCATGCCAATAAATTCTTCGTCCATTCATCCGCAAACAGATCGTTTGTTGGATTAGAATCCAAGAGATCATTAAGTGAGACCAGAGTGCGAGGTACTGGGGACTTAGCACGGGAAACGGTGCGACATGGAGACACAGCAAACAGCCTGTGGTTTCTGCCGCGGCAGTAATTGTCTGGGAGTCTGGGACAAAGAAACGAGCCAGCACGGCATGCAGGTCAGGTGCGTCAATAGTGCCACGGAGCGTTTAGAAACGCGTTTAGCGTTAAAATTGTTTCCAGTTTTTAGTCACAACTTACTGATGAGTATTGGTGCTGGGTTCGATACCTGGGTTGAGATAATGTATATGGTTTGATTGCCAAGAGATGAAGGATGGGAAGAACACTAATAATACGCACTTGTTACCTCGAATGAATGTGGTCCGAAAACTCCTTTTATTTGCACACCTTATGGTGCACCGAACAACACGGACACATCGGTCGAATGACAGTAGAACAATGTTACAATGTGTAAATATTAATTAAAATGTTGCAACTTCCAACAATGATATTTGGTTTTATTTTAGGGAAGTTCTCAATAGCAATCTGGAGTCTGGATTTGTGCAATTCAAAAGAATTCTTGACAATTCAAAAGTGCCTTTAATTGGTTTATTTGAAATAAATGCTTTGAGTTTGAATTTGAGTGCTAGGATAGTGGCAAAAGGCATGCTCCGTAATGCATGACACTTAGCTATAAAATACAACATCTGACACACCATAACGAAGATGAAACCTTGACATAACACACGAGGTTTTCGAGGTGTGGGCGAGTGGACTCTCAATTATTATACCGATAATCGTTACAATTAATGGCCTAATATCGGAGAGCCTCAACCAACACCTCAGGAGGCTCTCATTGCGCGGCTGGGTCATGGGCTTGATTCAGAAATCAGGAGGTTCCTCTCTCTCTAGAGCCCTGACCACCGGCAGCTTGGACCCTATTCCTGATGCCAATTATAAATATTTTTAAATGTTTTATTATTAAAAAATGTGAACAATATTTATTATAAATGAAATAAAGGAATAATGAACCCTATCGGTCAGAATATCGTGTCAAATTAAACCTAAACCACCAATAGTTCCATTCTAACGCTAACTGTTCCACACAGCTCAAAGCTACAATCAAGACATCCAAAACCCATACTTAACCGTATCTCTTAACCAAATCAAAATCATTGTCATATAAAACAACATCCTCTGTCCAATCATTACCGACAATTTTCTCAAGCTTACATTTCTGCAAACGCCCGCATCACGACGGAGCGTCGTGCGAATAGACCTCCATTTCTTGGGCATTGCTCTAAATCACGAGTGGGATGGGCGTATCAAGATCTCTCGGTCGACGGTCCTACGATGTGAGTTGGATTATTCTGGTTAGTAATCTGGCTATTGTGTGAGTTGATTTAGTTAGGATGTAATTCAAATCGAATTAAAATATTTTATTTCATATAAAATAAAAATTTATGAAAAAATATATATAAAAGGAAATGTTCTACAAATCTACAACGTTCTCACATTCGCAAATTAAAAAATAATATTATACAAAATATTACTAAAATAATAAAAATTAAAACCTATTTAAACCAAATGACATGATTGCCATTACAAGTGTAACAAATCTGAATTAATATCTTGTCCACAAAAGCAAATTGTTTGATGAATATCATAGAAGTTATTTGGACAGTCTTCCCATGAGATCCTGGGTTCGATTCCCGGGTCGGGCAAAGTGTTGTTGGGTTTTTCCATCTGGAATTTTTCAGTAGCAGCCAGGAGTCGGGATTTGTAGCCGGTTGATGGCAATAGGCTCGCCCCCTATTACATGGGACTTAAACGTAACTGGCGAAATGTGTGTGTATTACACGTACACCTCTGCCTAACCCTTTGGGGATTACAAGCGTGATGTTACGTGTAAGTATATGTATGTTCTTTTTTTTTCGAGATGGGCCCAGTGGGTGGAGCATCAGTGGTGTTTATAGGTTTGTAGCGGCATCAACATCGCCACATGCGAACTACGCGTCATACTGACGTCACGCAAAATCCTGCATCGCGCAAGCAGAGTTTACCGCACAGTTGTGCGGTAAACTCTGCTTGCGGTTGCGGACGGTTTACGTCGGGATGTTGTATATCTACTAGTTAGCAGATATACAACATCCCGACGTAAACCGTCGGACAGTTGCCCACCACACGACACCCGTCTGGTCGGAGAATCCTCCCTTTTCAATAGAGTATGAGTGAACTTTACACCCTGTTCCTCATACCTCTAAAGGTTCTAAGAAGTGCAGGTGTATGGGCGCTTTGGACACTCTAACATGGTTGGTCATGGTTTGATCAAGAGCACCGTAAAAAAAGTAAAAAGTTCAGCTCCATAATCCTCGTAGTTTTGATAGTCAACATAAATTGTAAACGCTCTCACTGCGCATGTTAGAGATGGATATGTGAAGTGACGAAAATGGATAAAGTAAGAAATGAGTATATATGTAATGGGAAGTTTGAAAGTGGCGCCAGTGATAGAAAAGTTGAAAGGAAATTGTTTGGCTTGGTATGTGATGAGGAGGGAGGAAACGCCTGTGACTAAAAGAGTGATGGATATAAAAATGTTCATGGGTGGAGAGGGAGAGAAAGGCCAAAGAAAAGATGGATGGATTGTGTGAGGAATGATGTGAAAGACAAGCAATGGTTAATGGGGAAAATGGCAGAAGAAAACGTTTTTAACCACAATTAATAACATGGGACAGGGGCAGGAAGATGATACTCTTACTGCATATCCTCTGTTTCGCCGAGCGGTCTTAATGAGGCCGATGAAGCCGATGTCAATTATGCGGGATTCGCCAATCGGTCTGATTTAGTCCGACTGATTCAGTTCGTTCGTGGCGCACACCCATTTTCGCGCCAAATAGGCTGGTTCAGAAGAGGTTACCCTCTCATCTGTCAATTGACCTACGTTAGGCCGATGTCAATTATGCCGGATTCGCCATCCGATCTGGTTCAGACCGACTGATTCAGTTCGTATAGTGGCAAATCCCCATTTCGCGCCAAAAAGCCGACACGAGAGAGTTTATGCTCCGAAAATAGGTGCATTTAGTATGAATGCATCTTTGCATCTGCCAAAATCGTGACCTAAGATAATAAATAATATGGACTTCATCAATCATTATTCAAAATAAAATATTGATATCAGACCGTAATATTGTAAAAAATTAAAAACAAACGATGCTATAGCAAAGCATTTGAAAAACTTGAACTAAAAATATATAGCTTTGGCAAAGAATAATGTAAAAGTGTTTTGGTTTCCATTATCAAACTCCCAGAATAAGGCTCTAAGTAAGTCATTGTGGATTACCACAATATATTGCGTTTGGTAAACTGTGCTTAAGCAGTAGTTCCTCGACGTAATACCTGGCTCATTATGTAAATTTGTGAAAACATACTAAATAAAGATGTCAGCGTAATGAGTAGGCTACAACCTGAATGAATATGAAAATTAAAAGAAACCATTTCTGATAAGTCACATTTCTAAAAATGACAACGCCTAAGTTGTCAAAATAATTTTGAAAGAAAAATCTTAATTAGAAAATGTTCAAGATAAAACTGAATTACCCACTAATTAAGCCACCATTAGCGAAAAAACATAACGAGACACAAAACAAAATCAATTTGATCAGAAACAAACAAGACGGACGTATAATCACACGCCGACCCGTAACCTCTTAAACAACCGGAGCCAACATCGGTTCGGAATGTAAACAGCGGACCATCTCCTGAGGCGCCATCTATAATTTTCTAACAATGCTTCGAACGAGTCCAAAATAAGTTGACCTGGACAAAAAACCCACTGTCCCCTCTTGACACCCTGTATAGTGTAAGACGAGGGAAGGGTCATAGATCAGGTTATGCTGGTTACAAAATACACGCTCGATCGATCCAGGATCTATCCGTGGATATTGCATATTTATCAACCTTTGACACGGGTAACAACGTGGAAGTAACATCTTCATGGGCAAAAAGGGTACAAAACAAACATGTTTAGAGGTGTTTGAACTTGTCCGGCGTATGGGAAACGATGTGCACTTATGATGTGGGCACTTTCAAACTGGATAATATGCAATTTTTTATATGGATGAATTGCTTTATAGGAGTATTTGTCAGCGGCTACTTTTCATTCGTTATTACCAAAAACTAAAATATTACAGTATATAATTATTTCCCCCTATTTCTTCCCTTGGGTGTCGTAAAAGACGACTAAGGGACTTACTAGAGAATGGGCAGCAGCGTTTTCTATGCATTTTAACACCATACTGCGATCTTCAACCCGCCTGCCAAGCGTGGCGATTTAATGGCAATCTCCCCCCCCCCCTCAAATTTTGGGGGAGGCCTATGTCCAGAAAGGCTAATTTGCAAGCTCTATGAAAATTGGGGTTGGTTAACAATGATTTCTATTTCCCAAAATATTTTCTTACACAGTCATTTCTTAATTTCAAGCGGAAGATAAAGTAGGAGCTCCAATTTTTACAAATGAATGACACATTAATCTTTATCAACTTTTTCATCAATACGAAAATCTTTCACTCGATTATCGTCTTGGGAATCAAACATAATATGTCAATTTTATTTATCAACTTTTTGAGCCTATTCTTATAGAATTTTCTTTATATAATTCTACTGTATATAAGTGAAAGTTTGTATGTTTGGATGTTAGTTACACGCAAAAACGGCTGAACGGATTTGGATGAAAAGCCAATGACCAAAATTTATTAATTAAATGCACAATAATATGACGAACAAAAGTTAATATGCGATAACATAATCTAACATCAGTCTGAACCGAGTTATATAGTTTTTTTTAGCTCTTTTTTTCATCTAATAGCTTAAAGCTTATTTTTTTCATAAAAAATCATGTTCAAATATATCATCTCGGTCTGCTTTTCTAACACCGACTAAGGTTTCAACGATGACCACGGTATAGAACCAAATGCACAACTTTCCATAGTTATTTGATCGTTGTCCTTTGGCACAGATAATTTATAACCTGTATTAACACGTAGGATACTTTTTATCCCGATTTTCCTACGGGAACGAGACTTATGCTGGTGAAACTGTGGGACGCTGCTAGTGTATTATTTAATAAAGAAAGAAAAGAAAGAAAGAAAAGAAAGAAAGAAGAAAAAAGAAAGGAAAGAAAAGAAAGAAAGAAAGAATAAAGTTTATTTGGACACAGGTTAGTTGGTTGGTTTGGTTTTTTTTAAATCCATTTACAGTGTGTTTAACACTTAAACAGCAGGTACCAACAGCATTCCAAAGTTTCGTATGAATAAATTTCAGATGGATGATAATGGCGTAATATGAATTGAATTGAAAGCTACTTTTTGGTTAGACAAGGTCCTTTAAAGCTTAGTATCGTTCATCGAATTATTGAAGAATTATGCTAATCGTTGGCAGAATATAAACTAGGTAGGTAAGAGAACAAGTACACAAGTAATACGACAGATTGGGTGAAACAATCCAAGGCGTGCAGTGGGCAAATGGGATATGTATGAAATCGGCAAAACTGAAAAACGTATATGCAAATACCAAATTGACCTTCTATAAATCAAATGTAGGTATTGTATATTTTTTCTACCGAAATAATCAGTTTGTGATGAATAATTTAAATAATAATAAAACCTTTGTTATCCACAGAGATCCTTAAAGTGATAGTATGTTAGTATGCTAATCATAATCTTATGCTTAAGACGACGCGGCGACGCGGCGACGATACCTATATATTTTTAAAAAATATTGTAAATATGTGAGCACCATGTATCTATCACATAATTAATTTATCTGTCATTGCTTCATTCTTAACTCTTTTTATTACATATTGTGGTATAGTAATTTTATTCTAGGTGCATCGTCTTCACATATAATTATATAATTAATGTACCTATAAAAATATTGTACTAGATTTTATAAGAATACCGGTGGAGTTTCTTGCCCATTCTTCTCCATACGAAACTACCTTTTGGAAGGGGCGACTAGAATCAATTCTATGTTTTTGTAAATATTGACGTTCAAAATTGCCTTGTATGTGCCTATTTGAAATAAACAATTTGACATTGACTTTGACATTGATAACCGACTTTTAATGATTTTATACTGAAGATCACGTCTAAACGAGTAGTGTTAATGATTTGAAAAAATATATGTTAAATTAGAGCATTTTCTCAATAACTTAATAAGTGAATATTTCAGATCATGTTTATATTAAATAGTGAAATTAATTTGTAAAGTTATGTCTAACGCGGATAAAAAAACTGAGAATGGCGCAAAATCTACCAAGCCTATTTTTCTGAAATCTTTTAGTATAAGCGTTTTATTAAAATACCTTTTGGTTTGTGTATAATAAATTAATAATGCGTCAAATTGGGGACAGCGCTCCTTGATAGGCGAGTCCTATTACTGGTTGAACGTACGACGCGTTGCGTGAGCTCAGTACAGAACACACAAGCTAACCACTCAAGGTCACTGGCACATATCTCCGTCTTAAGTCTGGAGTCGGACCTCACACAATCCACGTAGCATGTAGTACGTACTGGTAGACGTAAGAAGTCCGATCCAGTGAAGCAGCATCGGACAATCCCACCTACCGCACGACGAGCTCAGGATGCTGTACGAGCTGGTACGCATTCTGCGAAAGATCGATGCACACCAGTTACGGAAAACGAAAAAAAAATACTTATAATAAACAAGTTGTGTATTGTTTGTAAACAGTTAAAATGATAGATGATGATTTATTAGTGATAGGAAATTCTTTGCCAATGTGATGTAATAAGCTTCTAGTTGCAAGCTTCTGTCAAAATCCAGTAGACGATCTGACAACTGATCTTGAGAGTAGCTTCTATCTTTACAGTAATGAGTCGCACCAGCAACAAAGACAAGAGGCGTCGTGGGACACCCGGTTGGAAGTTCCTTTTGTTAATAAATACCAATATTTAAAAATAAATTACGAAACATTTTAATTGATAAAGCCTATTACACAATCCAAGATTTCGTGAATTATTGATTGATTTGTTGACCATATAATAATCTTGATATTTTGAAATTTAAAATACCTAACTAAATTTGACATGTAAAATAATTTTAAATTTTATGACAATATATAATAATCATTTTACGCCTATTAGGCAGGAGCAGGACATATTGGAACACTAATTTATTGTTAAGACGGTCACAATAAAGATATTTTGAATTTTGTTTTTGCACACTTGGAGAATGAGAGGTAGACCGAAAAAAGAGTAACATTGTGACCGTCACGGCACTTTTGTTACTTAACACTTTTTTCAGTGTAGCTCTCTCATTGACAAAGTGTACAGAGTATTTGTGCGATATGGAACTTCGTTCGGAGGAACTTGTAGCTAACAGCCGCACGGGTCGATCAATCAGGTTAAGCTACGCTTGGTGCATGGATGGGTGACCATCTTTACATACCAAGACCCCTCCGTGCCTTGGAAAGAACGTTAAGCCGTTGGTCCTGGCTGTCATTTGTGGATCTATATCAGTAGTTACGTCGTCAGAAGCACGAAATTCTGACAACCAGTCTTACTGCGTGGTATCGTATTACCCAGTAACTGGATTGTTGAGGTCAGATAGGCAGTCGCTCCATGTAAAATACTGGTATTCAGCTGCCTCCAGTTAGACTGGAAGCTGACCACAAAATAGTTGGGAAAATGCTAGGCAGATGATGCACGATGATGAAGGAACTGCGTTCCAAAAACGCTAAATCAATAAAACCAAATTAGTACTTATGCCACTGTACTTCAACTAGTATACTAGGCACATCACGCATTGACCAGTAAGTGGTATTGCCCAAGCCTGCTTGATATTCGAACGTGACACGGCCGTGCCCACAGACCAATTTGCTGTAATCGTACTACAGCCATTACCGATTAACCATTTTACATTACAATTCTGGGAACTGGCGATTTTTAAGGTTTTGTATTTAATCAGTCGTGTTTGTGATTAAGTAGGAATCGGTAGTCAAACGGTAGGTTTAATTTTGGTGAATGGATTAATCGTGCAGGTATAGAAGCCAAGGTTACAGAGTATTGTGATGAATCACGTAAAAGGTAATTAATGTTGGTGAAGGGATGTAAAATATTGGCCAAGATAATACATTTCCAAATTAGTTCCATTCTTACGTCATCATTTCAGCCGAAAGACGTCCACTGCTGGACATAGGCCACCCCCAAGCACCGCCACTTGGACCGGTTCTGTGTTACCCGCACCCAGCGCCAAAAAAAAAGCACTACCCAAAGGGCAATGGAGAGGGCTATGCCCCAAAGAGGGTTTGTCATAATCGTCACGCTTGGCAGGCGGGTTGGCAATCGCAGTATGGTGTTAAAATGCATAGAGAACGCTGTTGTCCATTCTCTCGTAAGTCCCTTCGTCGCCTTTTACGACACCCATCGGAAGAAATAGGTTCTTACTAAGAATAGGAATATGGGTAAAAAAATAAAGCTTACAAAAACAAAAGGCCTGACTCGTTGATCTAATGGTTGCAAGAGGTACTGCTGTGCATAAGGTCTTGGGTTTGATTCCTAAGTCGTGCAAAGTATTATTAGGTTTTTACAATAGAAATTCTTAGTAGCAGCCTGGAGGATTTGTGCCTGGGTGATGGCAATAGGCTCGCCCCCTATTACAAGGGACGTAAACATAACCGGAGCTTCATGTGGTGCCGGACGTAAAGAATAGCATCATCCCATTTCTTCCCGTGGGTGTCGTAAAAGGCGACTAAGGGACTTACTAGAGAATCGGTAGCAGCGTTCTCTATGCATTTTAACACCATACTGCGATCGCCAACCCGCCTGACAAGCGTGGCGATTATGGCAACCCCCCTCCCCTTTTGGGGTAGGCCTATGTTCAGCAGTGGACGTCTTTCGGCTGGAATGATGATGAAACATAACCGTAACAAAATCTTGGTGTACTACGTACACCTCTGCCTAATTCTTTGGAAAAAACAGGCGTGATGATATATTATGTAAGTTACTTACAGGGTCAGACAGTATGCAAATAAAACACGAAGTAAAAAACAATAAGTATAGCTTCAAGTTTTTTATGCGAACAGACAGCTGTGCTGCTGGGGAGTTTGTTGCGCCACTTCTTCTTCCCAGCTAAAGCACTAGGAATTGGTGAAGGGTGGGCGTTTTTGGGGGACTGTCTCATGTAATTTTTGACGTTCGAAAAGTGCTGATTCTCAGCCTAGTTTGAATAAATGACTTTTGATTTTGAATAATAGACCAACTGAAATAACAGTGTCAACTCTTGACACATTCCAATCCTTACTAAAGAGTTTCTTAAATTGACAATTTGCTTTGCTGTCAAATCAGAAGAGAAACATTTTGACATTAAAAACCGTTCATCATAACTGGCTATAAAAATCACATAATTGGCCATTAGACTAAACATACGAGTAATAAAAAAGAAAACAAATACAATTTTAATAATGAACTTACAACGATGTAATTACATACTATAATGACGCATAATAACGAAAAATGTCTTTGTGTGAATACAAAATGTACGACGTAAATATGGACATGGGCACTTGACTCATGTTATGTGTAGACGAAATAAGTACTGAATTCAGAAATCTCAATTAGGATTCTGGAGAGTTTATGATGAGTTATGACGGTTAGGATCTTAGCTGGACAATCAGAATTGTACCTACCATCCTGAATCACAAAGCTTCCTTCCTTATTAAGATTCCTGAACTCAGTGTAGTGTTAGCGCTTTAGTTTCTTAAGGTTTGCACCCGTATCATACCCTAAAAGAATAAACACACTCTCTGGTGTTAACGGTGTATTTATTTGTCTACGGAATTGCTTCCATTTCATAGATATACCATATACACTGATAAATGTGGTCCCTTTTTTAACAGCCCTAAACAATTAACAAATCGACCACTTCAAACAATTTATGGGGCCATGTCAAAGCTTCGTCTATTCACATTACAAAGCAACATAACTGTCTCATGTCGATATCAACCATTTTGTTTAGACCCATCACTCTGTCCCATTATTCCCTTCTTTGTCCCTTTTTACTAACACTTCTAGAAGGGATGGAGGGTCTTCTTCAAATATTGGTATCTTTGTCCTATTGTTTCGAGATCTCTCATTCGTGGTTCGCGGGCGATTTCATTATCATTATAAGGTAATCATCATTAGGTTTGTTTGTATGTGATATGGGAATGCGTCGTTGGTCACTGATATGGTTTTTGATATCAAATGTAACGTTATTTGAATTGTCGAGTTAATGAAGTCAATTTTATCTGGTTGAGTGGGTACACTTCCTTTTTTTTTTGTTTTTGGTTGGGATATTATCAAATAACTTCTCCCGCTCTGGGCGGAGCGGGAAGGCGTGTCAGACTTTTACTGACTAAAATCCACCCGTGTTCCTTCATTTGCCTGTGTGCCAGGGCCACGATATCCCTTTCGGACAAACTCGCAACCCTGGCAGGCATTGGTCCGGACGGACCCCGTCAGTTGGTGCTGACATCTCTTTGAGGCGCGCATGGAACACAACGTGCCGTCGACCTGGGCCTGGTCCTTATCGGACGACGAGCTCCCCATGGCCCTCCGTCCGCAAGCTCGCGCTTACGGTGGCCGGAAATCGGCTTGCAACTCCCGACGCCCGGGGCGTCTCCCGCGGCGACTAGAGGCGCGAGGGCGCGAACCTTGCCACACCCTCACGCGTTCCACTTCCTCCTTCGCGAGCATTACTGCTTCGCAGAAGGAGGTGACGGCCTCCCATGCACTCTCGCTCCGAACCATGGCCTGAACCAGTGCCGGACGCGAGAGATCGCCGCCGCCGATCGCCTCCGTGAGGACACGGTGGTGCTCCGCCCAAGCCGGGCAGATCTCCACCGTATGCGTGGAGCAGCGTGTCCTCCGGGCGATCCACACAGTGGTGACACCCGGGCGTTTCCTCCCGCTTTATCCTGAACAGGAACCTCCCGAAACAACCGTGTCCGGTGAGGACCTGCGGAAGGTAGGACGCCGTGGCGCCTCTCTAGCCACTCCTCAAAGAGGGGACTTATCGCCACAATTGTGCCCAGTTGGTACACTCCCTAATTCTTTTTTTTTCTGTCTTAAGACTCGTGTCTAATATAACAATTTATATGTAAACTTCGTGGAAATTATTCTACCAGAATCACGTTGAACCGTCGCGTCGCGCCTGTCTGCCCTTTTACATTTTCTTTGTGTGTTCTCTTATGGATAATTTCTAGTGATGACAATCTTACATTGTTTAATATACAAACGATGATCACAATAATTTAGTGTCACAGCTTTGGGCTCATTCAGGACGGTTTCAGGAAGGAACGAGGGCACGGGGGACCAACTCTTCTCTCTTGACATAATTTTTGAAGAAAATTATCGTGCAAATGGTACCTACTGCTGATTTCTTCCTCTATTTCTCGGTCTATGGTATACCTAGATGAATTTTGTAACGGGTTTTAAACATTTTATATGTTAATCCCTTACAAAATTCATCTTTCCCCAGTCACAGTTTGCAACATACCACACTGGTTCCTAAAGTTTGATTATATCTATATTATTTATTTCATCTGTTGTAAAACCTACCTTATCTTTTCTAACTTAGTATTCTAAATTCAAACCACTGTGCTACTGCCTGACCTAAAGAAGTCAGAGTTCAAACGGTTACTCATTTCGTAAGGTAAAATCGTTTCATACATTCACCTCCTTCATTACCATATTATCGTGTGTGTACAATTTTATCGCTCCTAACATCTGTATATTTATCGTTTCTTATATCAGTATTTATCGTTTCAATTGCTATATGATTACAATGTGGCGTGTATGCTTGTAATTTTTGGTAATTTACGTAATCAGTTCGGAAGTGGTTCGGATACATTTTATTACAATTAATGTTCATGTATTGGGGTCGGGGAATTTGATTAGAGCAGGGTTTTGTTAGGGTTTGCATACGTTTGTTGACTAATTATAAAATAGTGTGATTATAGCATGATTTATCTTTATTTTTTTGATGATAAAGTCTCTATCTTGAACGTGAGGTCATTGGTCACAGTAAGGGCCTGTGCCCACCACGTTGTTTAAACGCACCGTTGACGCGCGTTTGTAGCGATACAGACGCGATATGCACGCGAGTCAGACGCAGCCTGTAGACCTTCTCTAGGATAAAAGCGCGCCATCGACGCACGTTTCTAAAACGCGCGTCAACGGCGTATTTAAAAAACATGGTGTGCACAGACCCTTAGCATCATCTCACCCAGGGTTTGTAAAATTCTAGAATAGTAACCTAACTTATAGCCAAAACTTTAATGTTGACGATGATGGTTTTCTGGAGTGCGAGAATGCAATTTCTACTTCTTGACAAGTTTAAATGAGTTTTCTTGATTAAGACGCAGATATATGCCAGTGACCTTGAGTGGTTAGCTTGCGTGTTCTGTACTGACCTCACGCAACGCGTCGTACGTTCAGCCAGTAATAGGACTCGCCCATCAAGGAGCCCTGTCCCCAATTTGACGCATTATTAATTTATTATATACAAAACAAAAGGTATTTTAATAAAAAGAGTATACTAAAATATCAATAATTAAATTATCTTTAAATTTGTGCAGGTTTCATAAAAATACGCTTAGTAGATTTTGCGCCATTCTCGGTTTTTTATCCGCGTTAGACATAACTTTACAAATTAATTTCACTATGTAACATAAACATAATCTAAAATATTCACATATTAAGTTATTGAAAAAATGCTCTAATTTATCATATGTTTTTTTCAAATCATTAACACTACTCGTTTAGACGTGATCTTCAGTATAAAATCATTAAAAGTCGGTTATCGTCCCCTTAAAACTTAGTTGAAGAGATTGCTGTTACGAGATTATAATGTTGATGACTTTTTTTCGCAGGATTCAATTCCTCATAGTTACGGACGATTCAAAATCAAACTCAAAATTTTCGATTTCATATAAACCTACATGGGCACTTATGAAACGTCAGAAGCTAGGTGCACGGTTCCAATTGGTCGTTTCCTATAGACAAGAGCTGGCAAGAAACTTCACTGTGACCTTCACTTTTAAAAATAATTAGCTTTTTCAATGTTTTCAAATTACTATATGGGAGGACAGTGTAGGCCCATCAACTAAATATTACTATAATGGCTTATATTAATTTCATTCTAATTTGTTAAGTATAATATTACTATTATAAAATCTACAGTCTAATAAGCCTACAACGTTCTCATCATCATTTTAGCCGAAAGACATCCACTGCTGGACATAGGCCTCCCCCAAAAAGGCCCCGGGATTTGCCATAATCGCTTGGCAGGCGGGTTGGCGATCGCAGTATTGTTTTAAAAATGCATAGAGAACGCTGCTGCCCATTCTCTAGTAAGTAGTCCCTTAGTCGCCTTTTATGACACCCATGGGAAGAAATGGGATGGTGCTATTCTTTACGTCCGGCACCAAACGGAACACAACGTTCTCTCATTCACAAAATATAAAAAAAATCTTTATAAAATATTATTAATAAAATAAAAACCTTGTTGAAATTAAAATTGTAGTATATATAATGTCAAATAATGAAAAGATTATGTCAAGGAAGCATGTACTGTGTTATTACGTTGGAATGACTAAAACCCCATGGTTCCTTCTGCTACCATGAATCGGGAGCTCGGGATAAACAAGCACATGTATCGCACACAGGCATTTGAAGGAACACGGTGGGTTTTAGTCAGTAAAAGTCTGACACTCCCTCTCGCTCCGCCCAGAGCGGGAGAAGTTATTTGATGATTTCCCACCCAAAAAAAAAAAAAAAAGGACCCCGAGATGATGTCTTGCTTCTATTTACTTCTCGAAAAAAACAGAATTTAATAAGCGACGCCAAACAAAACTATGAACTCGCTTCTCTATTACGTCACCAAACCAGCCTTCTAAAAAGTCTCTCTCCACAATTCCCGTCAACAATCTGGGTCTAGTCTTTCAAGAAACCAAGAAGGCATGACGTGAAGATCTGTCGTCGGTAATTATAACGTTCCGAGATACCACCTTACCAGTACCACCCCTCGTTAGGGGGCAGTTGTTAAGAGGTGGATGCCTGCATTTTTACAAATTGATACAAATTATTTGAGCGAGCACCCGCTTTGTTCCAACGACGCTTGTTACGACTGTGGAACGGCATTTTATTATTTTCGTACGGTTGACGCGTAGTTGGTTGGGGAAAAGCGCGGTTTTTCGCGGTTGGTAATAATATGCGAAAACCTTTGGCCACGTTAGGACGCGATGTTTTGAATACGATAGCATTATATAATGATATGATTTTACAATAAAAACAAAATCGCTAATTGCTTACCATAGTGTAGCCGCATCAACATCGCCACATGCGAACTACGCGTCACACTGGCGTCACGCAAAATCCTGCATAGCGCAAGCAGAGTTTACCGCGCAACTAGCATATTATACAACATCCCGACATCAACCGTCGGGCAGTTCACCAGACACAACACCCGCCTGGTCGGAGAAGCCTCCCTTTTCTATAGAGTATGAGTGAACTTTACACCCTGTTCCTCATACCTCTAAAATAGCATTATTTAATGAATAGATTTTACAAAATAAATTGCTTACTGCAAACTGGCTAGCATATTTACAATTAATAAAAAATTTAGGGAATAGGTCTTATGTAATATAATAATATAGGGCGATTTATTAATAATTGTAATGATTATAATTCTGTAAATACACTGTTATAGTCGCAAATAATATTTTGATCAAGATACAATCTGACACCGACCTGCAAAATCGAAAAAAAACGTAAGAATGTTTGAATTTCGCTGCAGATTCACCTTAAGACGCAGATATATGCCAGTGACCTTGAGTGGTTAGCTTGCGTGTTCTGTACTGAGCTCATGCAACGCGTCGTACGTTCAGCCAGTAATAGGACTCGCCCAACAAGGAGCGCTGTCCCCAATTTGACGCATTATTAATTTATTAAACACAAAACAAAAGGTATTTTAATAAAACGCGTATACTAAAAGATCAATAATTAAATTATCTTTAAATTGGTGAAGGTTTCAGAAAAATACGCTTGGTAGATTTTGCACCATTCTCAGTTTTTTATCCGCGTTAGACATAAGTTTACAAATTAATTTCACTATGTAATATAAACATAATCTAAAATATTCACATATTAAGTTATTGAAAAAATGCTCTAAATTAACATTATATTTTTTTCAAATCATTAACACTACTCGTTTAAACGTGATCTTCGGTATGAAATCATTAAAAGTCGGTTATCGTCGCCTTAAGATATTTCTTAGCGGTTTTCCGAACCGCTCCGAGATTTTTCCGCTCAGTACGCGTCGCGCTCGCGGTCTCATTCCTTAGACCGAGTCCGAAACATCTTATTCGCGCCCTCATAAAAGTAACTACTTTGGCTCGTTTTTATTTCTGCCTCTGTACCTGTACGGTCACAGTATTTTAATAAACCGCCCCCACCAACAAGCCAAACAGGACTTAAACCCACCATAATAGAACACATTTTTGTTTTGCATTCATAAAAATCATGTTTTGCCCACTTATTTGTAGGACAAGACGATTCTGAAGGACACGGAGAATTTCAATTACTTTATTACGTTTTAATGTATTTTTATTTTGTGAAATTTGAAGGAAATCAGTTCAGGTATGCAGTTAATAAATTTCATGTAATTGTAATGTTTCGTTTGATTACATTACGCACAATAAAAAGTAATAAAGGCGTTTTGGAACTAAGTCAAAGTTAAATCATTTATTTCAAATAAAGGCACATAAAAGGCACTTTCGAACGTCAAAAAACTAGGTAGGTTAAGAAAATAATGGTTCGGAAAAGTTTAGGTAAAAACCTAAGAACAGTTACGCAAAATTCAAAACCTCTCTCTCGTGAAAAAAAAAAAACCTATTTCATAAAAGTTTGGGTTCGATAATACTATATTCGTACCACCATAAAATATATTATATATACACTTTAGGAGAAAATCACTTTAGAATCTTGCGTAAGGTGTAAGGTATTGGTGCTCGTGACTGTACCTGCTACAGTTCGGCCGCTGAGAGAATGCGTTCCTGCATAAGGATCAAATTCGCAAAAACATTCGTTAGTATGACACTGACAGGTGTTAAGAGCACTCTCTCTCGGTGATCGGGCTGTAGTTTACTTACTCGTAGTAAAAAAAATATGAAGAAAGTATCACAGAATAGATAATTATAATGAACAGATTGTTAAAATTTGACCCCTAATCAAAATTGCAATAAAGACTCGTGCAGACTGGCGCGATATCGCGTGTGTGGCAATGGTCACGCTGCCTGTCGCGCCCGCGATATCGCGCCAGTCAAAGTGTCAAAGTGACTTGTTTGATAAACAGCACACAGCGCAGGTATGTACCATTTTTGTCAGTTATTTATCGAATGATTGAAAGAGTTGCTCAAAGCTCAAATTAATGGAGAATCGTCCAAAATTGGAAAAGAAACCAACAAACGAAGATCGAAAATATAAGGATTTTTTGGCAAAGGGCAAAGGGCTAATTTAATTAATAATATTTATTAAAACATTTGTTTGACTACATGCTTAAAATGTTAACCCGTTAAAAGGCTAAACAGTCAATTAGGTAGGTAGGTACCGAGTCTCTAAACCCAAAAATTATGTCAACGAAAAAACATTCCAATACATTTCCCACGGACGGAAGAATTACTCTCCGAAATTATGATGGCGGCTCGTTAAGAAATCCGGATTAAAGAGTTGAGAGGGAAAAAAGGTAAAATGTCGCCGTAAGTCCGAGCCGCAAAATTCCTTAAACGCAGTCCTTGGGAATGGGATGATTACTTCATCAAAACACACTTTAAACGTGTTACGTAAATCTAGTACCACTCGCCCCCTACCTCCCCTTAAAGGGTGTGTTGGAATGAGGACGCAGGGGGAAAGTCACCCCAGGAAATGGGGGGTAAGACGATATGGGCGAACGTGAGCGCCGTCAAGAAAACCTTGATTGCTTTTTTAATTAGTTTTTTTTTTCATTCCCCCTTTTTCGCATCCCGACGATCGTGCAAGAAATATGTATTCGCGTTTTTTATGTATGTGGATTTTATGTACATTATTTATCAATTAGATACGTGTTGTGCTATTGGTTGTGTTGTTTTCTTTCTTTCTGTTTCTCTTTTTCTCTTAATAGCTATTGGATAGCTCTCATTTCGACTTACATTGAATAAAAAATGTTTTAACTACCTAACTAAAAGTCACAAGTGTTCTAGTCTTGACTAATTGTTTCCAACTGAATAAACGACTGAAAGGGTTTGACAGCTTCTAAGTAAGGGTAACCCTAACCGCTGTCAAGAAAAAGAAAAATAGCGAAAGTGCAAAATAGCGAGTCGCCCGCCCCATAATCAATTTAAAATTATTATCCGTTTTCCCCCACCAACAGTGTAAAATCAAGAGCGTAAAAACGTCGAGGAATGTCCATTAGTCGTTCATAATATCGTCGCCATAATGAGGGGAGAGTGGGCTAAATCAGAACAGTGGCGCGACCATAAACGTTCCGGCACGTACTGCTCAACCGTTTCAGACACATTTAATACAGTTTTGTGCGTTCTATGCGAAAAATATATTAATTTAAATGTTTTTTAAGAGCTCTTTGCAGTATATCTAATCTAAATTTCTAGAACTAGTGTTTATATCTTTGTTGGATTTATTTATTTATTTATTCTTCTGTCTTCGTCTTAAACGTTAACACTATTAAGTTTCAAATAAAGGAAGAGTAGGTCATTTTGGTCATATTAATAGGCAGGAGTCGTAAAAGCCAAAGTGAGCTTTGTTTTTATTATATATTAAATTAATTATATATTAAAGATATAGAAAAAGAGGGGCTTGTGGCTAAGTAATAACAGCTAGCCGTACTGGTTGATTGATCAGGTAAAGCTACCCTTGCCGCGGTTGTTCCGTGGATGGGTGGCCATCTTTGCATACCAAGATCCTTCCGTGCCTCAGAAAGCACGTTAAGCCGTTGGTCCCGGCCTTCATTCGTGGATTTTTGACAGTCGTTACGGGTGGTTAGAAGCCCGAAAGACTAACAGCCAGTCTTACCAAGGAGTATCGTATTACCCAGTAACTGGTTGTGGAGGTCAGATAGGCAGTCGCTCCATGTAAAATACTGGCATTCAGCTGCATCCGGTAAGACTGGAAGCTGACCCCAACATTGTTGGGAAAAGGCTGGGCAGATGATGATTAAAGTTGTATAAAACTGGTTCCTAGAATGAGTTTGAGAAAATCTGTCATTACTGAGTTAGAGTTGACATCTTGTATTTAGTTAAGTACCTATTAGGTACTTTTTGAAACTTTGCATCATTATTTTTTTCCTGCTAGTTACCTACTTTACTTTTATATTAAATGACCTACCAAGACTGGCTAAATATACTATAGGCTGTTTAGCCATGTGTGTTCGAATTTATAATAAAATTCCAAGTGATTTAAAAACTTTAGATTTTAGATTGTTTAAAAAAATATTACTCAAATAGTTACACAACAATAATTTTTACAGCAAGAAAGAATTTACATACGGGAAACATTTTGTAATGTAACCAATTTAAATGACTTACCAAGACTGGGTATTTATACTATAGGCTGTTTAGCCATGTGTGTTCGAATTTATAATAAAATTGCAAGTGATTTAAAAACTAGATTTTAGATTGTTTAAAAAAATATTACTCAAATGGTTACACAACAATAATTTTTACAGCAAGAAAGAATTTACAGACGGGAAACGTTTTGTAATTTAACCAATAATATTTGCATGCTATGATATATGCAAAACATGTATGGTCTTTAATGTATTTTTAAAACAACATATAGTTGTTTTATGAAAATAAATATTATTTCTATTTCTATTTAAATCACTTTCATCCAACAAATCAGTATTTATTTTACCTTAAATATGTCGGCAGTTCTAACACGTACATAGATAATATAATTCAGAGATTTACATATCCAGCAACGAAAAAAACATAATCTTTTCGCCGTAAGACGTGACCCAATAAAATTTCGTCTTCGTATTTAGCGGAAAAATAAATTAAGAATTCATTTTGGTCCTGTATGTTGCACACACACAGACGGTCCTATACAAAACACACGCACACAGCCAAAGAGTTTTAAGTCTCGAGGCGTCCCCACTAATTTATACGTTCTTTCGCTTTCATTATAATTATTATTCTTGGCAATTTATTTTCGCACACGAGGGGGCAGTGTCTCCCCGGGGGAGAGTGGGGTGGACTTCTTACAAATTCCCGTTTTTCGGTGGAACTTAACGCACCCTTTTCTTGGCCCTTTTTGTTTTTCATTACATTAACTTTTGAGATGGGGATAATGTGTTGTTAGTGTGTGAGTGTAATTTTTGCGCGTAATGAAAGGTTTCTTTTATCCTGTATCGTGTTTCCTGCTCGTAATGTGGTTGGAAATGTACGCACTAGAATGTATGAGTGAACTTTGGAACGGAACATTTTTTTCTAGCTTCAAGAATTTCTTGAACTTTAAAGTTAGCAGAAGTTTACAGTACGCTCGAACTGCGGGAAAAAAGTAACTTTCGTCGAAGTAAAAAAACATGCATAACACCTCAACTACCCGACGACTCTCCCCAATTCCACTCGAAACTTTAAAGTACACAATTTAGGTTCACATGCACGGAAAACGACGAAGAACTTTCACAAAACAAAAGCGATTACTACAGACTTCGACTACTCGAAAACAAAACGCAATTTTCTCTTAAGAAAATGAGGGAACTCTTTCTCCCCATTGAAAAATCATCAACACCCACCGCGTATGTACCCACCGCCCGACCACCCTCATCTGGGGGGGAAGATCTACGCCGCCGACTTGCGTACGCTTTAATTAAAAATAAAACATAAGAACGATGTAACTGGATGAGCCGAGGAGCGAAGGAAAAATGAAAGAGAAAGCCGTCCACCCCCCTCTTGGAATGAGTGAGGGGAGGGGAGGGGAAACCGCGTGGAAGTCAGTCGCAGAGCGACCGCCGGGGGGAACGGACCTCCCTCCGCATGCTGCTGTGTCACAACGGAATGACATCACTTTTCTTGTCGCTAATGAAGAGAACGTCTTGGATGGTTGCCTTTTACTCGCTAAAGGCTTTTATTCAGACCATGCGTTTTTAGCCTCCACTAATTTATTTAATTAGCTTTTTGCTCTGTTCCTTTACGGAACGAAGTTTAAAAATAAATCTCTGGACTCTTTAGAGTACGTAAGAATTTTTTTACATGTCTTGAGTAAAGATTGAAATTTATTCTGCAAGGAAATCCTTGTGAGAATCAATTTAAATAATTCGCGTCTCATAAATAATATCGTGAGTTGCGACATACGAATGCACGGTGAATCTGTCTTGACAAAACAAAACGTCCAAGTCTTCAGTCTAGACATTTTAATTTTCCCATCTTTACGTTTCGCGGGATCGACAGATAAGACTCTTTCATTAGTCCTCCCCGCACATGTGGACGGAAATCTTTGATGTAGACGTCGTTAGTGACGCGACCGATAAGAGCATTACAGTTCAATGTGCATTCAATATTGTACCACATCATTATTTCGTTTGAGATTTTTCTTTAAATAGGAAATGTGAGGTTCCCTTTCTGTTCTTTGACGTGTTGGGTTTATGATTCAAATAGTCTAGTTTTTTTATGTTATCTAATAAGTGAAAGTTATCAAAAAGTTAAACCAAAAACTTGGTGGTAATTAAAGTAGATTACTAAGTATGATATAAACAAACTAACTTCAGTGATGTTACAATTGGTACCTATAGAATACTCTGTTACACGTGGAGTTACTGCGACCCAATTTAGATACAATTCTTAATTAAAAGAAGACTAAGACAACACTATCTTTCCACTTCGTCATAGTTGCGTATGTATTTATTATTTTAAATTACAATATAATTATAAAATATTCCAGTGCTTTTTATTTTAGAAGTAGGTATGTATGTATGTTAGTATATTCTCATATTAATTGTTTTATATTATTAAATGATTGTTTTTGATTTTATGTACCTATTCTATTTTCAACTCTTAAACACGGTGTCTACATCTTTTTATCTACTTTAATCACAGGTATTCTGGAAGAGATTTCTTTAGAAGTAAGCATGATCTTTGTACAAACGTCTACACATCAAGCTATACATTTCCAGTATAAGCTGATCTCGCGAATAGATTTTCGGTACAGTGCGAGATCAGCGTAAACTGGAAATGTATAGCTTGATGTGTAGCCGTGTGTACGTATTTTTCTGTTCTTTCCTTCTTATTGTGTTTATATAATATGTGTGCACATAAATGGTTAAATAAATAAAAATATTATATGTTGACTATTATTGTATTGTGTGTGTTGTATATTATTGTTGCTGTTTGTTGTTGTTGTGTGTTGTTTGTTATTTTTTTTTATTTGCAAGAATACGAGTACAATTAGTTGACAAGTATACGTAGTACAGTAAGTTTCCTGATGAGTAATTTTTAATTGAAGGTTGTTGGTAAAATAAGAATACTTTAATACAGAAACTAAAGTACAAAGTTTTAATAAATGTAGTATGACCTTTTGAGATTTGAAGTTTCTATTCATGTTCCAGTAATTATCGTTTTTTTTTCTTTAAAACAAATGACATCCCGTAGATAAAAGTACAACAATTTGAGTGCCCAAACAACTTAAACATACGCAAACAAACAATAAGGAATTCGAAAACAAAACAGAATCAGCAAACATCTCAATAAAAACCAGATGTGTACCCTCTCCGCATACGCTCTCACACTTATTCAAAAGTAACTCGGTTGCGGGCACTCTCATTCAATTTTCTAACCCATTTAAGTCTCAGACGAACTGCTTGCACGAAAAAAAGTAAAAATAAATTCCACGACATTCCCAACCGTAGATTTTCCACGATATAATTTCATAAGCAGTCGGCGTATGTTCGTTTTGCCCCATTTTTCCCTTTTGAATTGATTAGGTCGGGTTCATATCGAGTTATGAATGGAGTTCAGATGTTTTAGTTTTTTTTTTGTACTTCCATGGAAGCGGTGGTTCGGTATTTATTGATGAATATTAGTTAAAAGCGGCGAAATTTTCTATTTTCACTTATTATGGAATGTTTTGAATACGAGCTCATATTAAATGTCTAAGGAGTTTGCTTGTGGTATTTACTTGGAAAACGATTTGTGGTTTTATTTAGTTATTCAGTTATTCTATGTTTTGTGTACGACGTTTTGTCTATGATGATTTTGATATATTTTTGGGAAATACTTAAGATAGTTGTTCTTTAGTCCTATTGGCCGCCCTATTTTCTGATCGGCTTAATTTTTATATCAGTTAAAATTCTATTTAACGCTGTAACCAAAATCTTACGACTTAAGAACATTTTAATATTCGCCGAGCACCGCATCATTTAAATATAACTATAACACTTAAAATATATTATTCATAAGATTGTATAAGAAAACCGCGAGGGTGCTAGCATTAAGCTTAGCTAGGCCTGCTTAATGATCCAATTCCTGTCATGTTCAGGAAAGGGTTTACCCCCTAAAAAACTTGAAACAAACGCCGCAAAAACCGAAGACGTTCTCTCTATCGCACCACCCTTAGGGGAGGTTGGGGCAAAACCACCCACAAGGAGGTACGTTGAATAATTATAAAAGAAATAAGATAGACATTGACTTCGCCACGTCAGCCCGTAGATGAATAATAATGGATTTTTGTTTACGTGTGTATCAGCCTTTATGAGCCGTTATAAGCTTTTATAGACTGAAATATTGTTGCCTGAATAAACAGGTTATTAAAGTAGGCAACAGATTTAACGATTTTACAGCCTTTGATGTTAGCGTTGAGATAAAAATGTATATTAAATTTAGATGTAGGTTGATGGGTTTTAATTTAAAATTTGTTATTTATGTGAATTGGTTTTTACTTAGGTTATTTATTGAAAATGTATCAACAAAACTTCGTTATATTTCTTTTTAGTAATCGTACCAACAATTAATTCTTATTTTTTTTTAAACGTCGCCGCACACCTGTATTGTGGGTGCGTTTACAAACATTTAAACTCATACACTAATAGCCAGACCCGGTACAACTATTTGTAGGTCATACAAATATATGTTCCGTGCGGGAATCGAACCCGCGACACGCAGCGCAGCAGTCAATCGCTTAACCACTACGCAAAAAATAATTATTATGCAATTATCTTTAAATTGTATGCTCATCAAAAGTATTTGTTATGCGAAAACGTATCACGTTCTGTAATTACGTCATTCGTAATGTATGAGATGACCTCCCAACCATACTTAGAGCTCATGCATCCAGTGATCGGATTTCCTGTCATCAATGGGAACTACCTACAAAAAAGCCTATGACAAAATAATGTCACACACACAACGACACGCCTTTAAACCCCGAAGAGTTAGGCAGAGGTTTACCTTCATAGTACCTACAAAAATAAATAGGTTGCTACACAATTGTACAAAAATAATTGTCATATCGATTCCTCATTACCCAGTTCTGCAATAATATTGAGGTAAAGTTCATCTCAAGAAAATCTAAAGGCGGATAGCACTGAAGGGAAAGCAATAAACAGTAGCGAGTGCGAACAGTGCAGTGCAGGAAAAGTAATCACGGTTCAGCGTAACTTTGTTTGATGGCGACCGACTGGACTGTGGGCTAAAGTTATGAAGAAACTGGATATAAATATGTCTTTTTTATTATATTTAAACATAATAGATAATTATGTTTATTTTCAAACAAGATAATATTTACATAATATACAAGCTAACACAGTCTTAAAGTAATAAAAAAAGAAGGGAAATAATCATAGAGTATCAAAAAATTCCGCCTCACGTCCGCATCGCTGTCAACAGGAATAGTGCCCAAAAGGCTGGCAGCATTGCCACGTTTTATAGCTGTTATTGAAATGAATGTTTTTTTTAAATAAAGTTTATATTTCTACTTTTATATTCAATTTAGCGTTATTTATGGTCCACCATAAGAAAAATTTAAAAAACAAAAAGGGGAGAAAGAAATTTTAATTATATAATATCGCTCTGTATTTTACTGTGTGTAAATAAATAATAAAATAAATAAATAAATAATAAAATCGTTAATCTCTACTTAGAGATTATATTATTGAGCTGTTTGAATGTTAAATTCTTTGTCTCCTAATCAAATAAATAAATAAAGGACATTTTCACAAAACACATCTCTAATTTATAAGATATAAGTTACTGAGTGTTTGTTCTTTTTTAAGTAAAATTAATAAATAATTCGCAACAAAACATCAAAATATACACAAAATCCTTAAAAACGGTCATGATTTAATGCGTCAAGACATTTTTTCCACGATAACCCACAGTGTAACCACGTTTGTCGTCGAGAAACTGCGGCCGGTGAAGCGCGTCTAAGGGAGGCAGGGGCAAAGCGGAACAGTGTAAATTGATTACGTGTAAAATTGTTAGCCGATGGGTGACTACGACTACTTATATGCACCTCGCTCCGAAAGCGTTTAACGCAATCTAATTTGCACACGTCTGAAGGTGAGCGAAGTTTTTACATCGTGGAAATGAGGTGAAGCGAGTGTTAATGGAGGATAAAGACGGTTAACTTGATCAAGCATGTTCGTTTAGACATTTTATTTAGGTTTTTTAATGAAAATATAAAGATTTTTGATAATAAAAATTATGATGATTAAATTATCAATTCAATTGTCATAATTAGCTATTCATAAAATTAAATTGCTCACATAAACAGACTTATTTGCACCAGAATCTTAATAGAACCAGACATTCAAATACATTTTTATAAGCCGGAAATATATTCAAGCCTTAACCGCATTTAGATTTATTTCCCCGCGTATACTTAGCCGAGGACATACAGACTACTTAAGTCAACGAAATTCCGCAATCCGTTTTAAATTGAGACAAAGAAATAAAAAAACAAAGCTCGGCTCACATGCATAAAGTATAATTAAAGAGTAGAAATGAATATTTAAATATCCGTGGAGGGCTTAGGCCTGTTGTTCACGACACGGTTTCTTAACGGTACGGTGGCGCGTGGCACTGCGGCATATTAGCCGCGCCATAAAATAATCGTGTGAGCCTTTAAAATACACGGCAAGCAACCGGACAATACCGGGCTAGGTACGGCTTAGTTGTGTTTTTCTGTACCAAGCAGACGTGCGTCATGAATCTTTAAAAGAAAAGATTATCATTGCTTCATATGTGTATAGAAAACTCAATTTTTGGAAAAACGGCGCTTATGGTGGCGACCCTGCCATGCCGCCGTGTCTGTCAATAAACTTCCTAAGTCATCAATACAACATCGACGACCGTGCCACACGGTGAAACAACCGTGGTTTTTCACGGCGAAAAAAACGTGTGTGTGTACAAGCGGCCTTACTCAGATCGTTACAATGACGTTTGGGGAGCCCAAATCTAAAAAGATACGTATTTTTGGAAGTCAAGAGCCATCTAAATATACACTGAGCTATTTTAATTTGGGATATTCGAAATAAGAAAGTTATTTTTTCCTTGTTATGCAAGCTTAGTAAGAATAGGTTGTGGTTTTATGGTAACTTAATTTTGTTTTTTGATTGTTATTAAGTTTCTAATGTGATACTCCAATTAACTATTGGCATCTTAGTAGCACAAGTGTAATGAAACTCTTGTATTTTTGTCTCCGTGATAAGGGGATTTTTTTAGCTCAGCAAGTACCAAATTCATTTTAAAATTTATTTATTCTGAGGAACCCCTTATACATTTACGTTAGATACTCCTACACCTAGTTGGCTATATATGCATGTTTACTCACACATAAAATATCAGCAATTTAAAACTTGATGTTGTTACCAAGAATAAATTACTCCCAGTGTGCCTGCACCGACATCGCCGGCGGGACAAGTCAAAGATACAGATACTCGTTGAGGGCAGAAGAGTTTGCCAAAAATTATAATTTTAATTGCGGGCCCCTTTCCCCCTTTCTCCCCCAGGAAACTGCAAGTTGAGCTATAAATATGAAACATACTGCGTTTTTTTTATGATTTAATTGCTTTTTGATATGTAAAGCGGTATTTTTTTGGTTCCGAAATAATACCTTGCTTTCAGTGTTATTTTCTGCAATTAATTTAAGGTAAGCAAATTCAGAGAGGTGTCTGAGTGCGACAGCACAAGTCCATGACAGTGCAATGTGTTATCTATAAAAAGGTAGTAGTAGTTATCTGTACAGGAAAATTGCGCAACAATATTATTTTAAACTCTGTCATTTAGGTTATAAAAGTTATAAGAACATAATATTTGAGTAGAATTATTTTATACCACGAAAATGTTCATGTTGTCGCTCCAATTCATAATCTCAAGGTAGTTACTTTGGTTTTCACGTATTACCTAATTAAATCATCATCACCTTTGAGATCCATGTTCAATAGTCCCAAGCCTCCCCTGGAAAGTAAAGTTTGGTCCTAATCAGCTACATTAGGTAAGATAGTTAGCATTCCAGCAAAAATCAACGCACACACGAAAAAATTCAAATTTTAAAATCAACCCTTAACGCAGTAAATCTCTCATTTCCTCTGGAGCCTAAAAAATTAATGACTCCCAAAACACACACGCGTAAAAACAAAGGGGGTGGGTAGACAGCCGAAATTCGCAAATAAAGCGGTCCGCTAACAATTTCCTTTTACTCATTATATCTGGAAATGCGTTTCGTATGCAAAACTGACAAGGGATTTTTGGTAACGATGCTAGCGAGTATATTACTTCGTGTGTAAAATGTGTTTGAGGCCTTAATTGATTTAGAAGCTCCGTTAAAAAAATGAGGAATGATGCATTATGGATCTATCATGAACTAGAAAAATATTGACCTGTGCAGAAGATTTATGGAACCGCAAACCTATTGAAAGGCAGATCATTGGATTCAATTATTAGGAGAATGTTCTGGGCTAGCAACAGCAGGCTTAGCGCGAAAACCGTAACGAGGCGTTTTGTCGACGGAAGAGTAGATAATAAAAAAAACTTTTTCCAAAGGAAGGAAGTCAGTGGCAAAAACTTAAAATAGACCCAAAGACACCGACTTCCAAAATGAAGGTTATTTTTCACTTTGTAGTGTTTTTTTTGGAAGTCGGTTGTTTTTTCTTTGTAAACAGTTTTTTTATTTTTCACTTTTTAGTGGGTCAGTTTGCAATGTATCTAAGTTAGAGCATAGCATAATGTCAACTGTTCATCACCTTTTACAAAATATTGCTTTTCCCGATGCAGGGGCGTTAATAGTTGAGTAGTTCTCCTGGTAAGAACTAAGAGAACTGATGGTGACTTCACCATATACATACGTAGGTATAAACCCAAATGTTTGCATGTCACATTGTTATGTCTAAGTGTTATGGATCTATATAAATTTATGTTAAGACCGAAATTGTACCAACATTTATGGCAAATTTGATTAGATATGCATTGTGACGAGCATAAATTGCTTAGCAACCATATTAGTGTCTAATCGAATCGCAACAGTGAAATACTTATTATTATTATTAAGTAGTTACGTTGCCCATCTGTGGTTTGCATCAGTTCCACTTCACCAAATGATGCGTCCGAGTTCAAATGCATGAGTTTCTATAAAAAATATTGAAATCGATAAAGGTGTGCCTGTAAAATTTGAGGATTGCCCTCGATTTCCATGGGATCCCCTCATCAGATTCTGACTTGGTGACAATGGGACCACTTCGGGAGCATACCCTTTAAAAAAATTATAATTTTCAAACTCGGTCCACAATTGACGGAGTAATCGGTGAACAACCTTGAAAAAAAAAAAACATACAGCTGAACATATATAACCGACTCCTTTTTGGAAGTCGGTTAAAAATTACGTTTCCGTGTACACAGTAAAAAATTTTTGGTGGACAAGCGATTTCTATTCTACAGAGTTTAAGTAGAAATAGAAAGTGTTATACTAAGCCTGTTGGCAGGGCTCGGAAACCGGGTAATTTTTATTTCCGAAAATAAAAATTATTTTGTATACAATTCATATTAGCTTCAAAGCTTGCTTCATCACCCTAAGTTCAACATAGATTTTGTAACAAAATATTAAATAATTAACGAAATATGTCCGAAAACCTTTATAATAACGGTTAAGGTTACTTAGAAAAATAACCGGTTTCCGAGCCCTGCCGGTTGGTCTATTAGTGTCTGGGATTGCTGGGATTTTACAAAAAAATTCAATAGCTACCGGCACCTGAAGCTTATAATGTAATTTTAGTCGAAACAGGGAGTGACTTTGTGTCTTTCAGTAATTAGCTGTCTGATAGGTACTTTAACGCGACTACCGAGATGATGACATATACAACATGTCCCGGAATTAACGCACAACTAAGAGGTTGTGCGTTAATTCCAAATCTGAAAACGTGAAAAAAAAATCAGATGTTCCCTACATTTTGACGAGTTATTCGAACATTAATGTAGGGAACAGCTGATTTATTTTTCGATGTTTCTGGTTTGGTCCCATAGTAAAAGTTGTTCATAATGATTAGTCCAATGACCCCTTAAGACACGACAACGTGTGTTTAGTTATAGTTTAATTTGGTTAATGTTACTATAGTAAAAATATATTTATCTATGGGCCTGCGTAGCCTGAAATAAATGGATTATTATTATTAAGAAGTTGTGCTTTAATTCCGGGACATGTTGTAGAGAAGTATGACAGAAAAAAACATGTTGCACCGACCCCGAATAAAATGAGAGTGAGACAGATGATGCGGTTGATGTGGTACAAAATCAAAATGGTTGCTATTAATTGTATAATTTGTTATTTTTATCACATTTATTTTACATTCTGTGATTACCTTAACTCACACACTGATATTAGTTTCATCACTCATAATCATTTCAGCCGAAAGACGTCCACTGCTGGACATAGGCCTCCCCTAAAAAGTGGGGGATTTGCCATAATCGCCACGCTTGGCAGGTGGGTTGGCGATCGCAGAATGGTTTTAAAAAATGCATAGAAAACGCTGCTGCCCATTCTCTAATTAAGTCCATAAGTCGCCTTTTACGACACCCACGGGAAGAAATGGGATGGTGCTATTCTTTACGCCTGGCACCAAACGGAACGGATATGAGTTTAGTTTTTTTTTGGAAAACGTGTTTTGTTTTACTATATTTGTCAATATGCGAGCACCATGTATCTAACACATAATTATTCTTAATTATTTTTACCTATTGTGTTATAGTAATTTTATTCTAGGTGCATCGTCTTCACGTATAATTATATAATTACCTATACAAAATTAAATTATGTACCTATTCAAAATATTGTAAAACATTTTAAAACAGTGACGGTGGAGTTTCTTGCCCATTCTCCTACATACGAAGCTACCTTTTCGAAGGGGCAACTAGAATCAATTCTAATTTTTTTGTAAATTTTGACGTTCCAAAGTGCCTTATACAACATATCCCAGAATTAACACACAACCTCTTAAGGGGTCAGGATATGAAACAGCTGATATTTTTTTCGCGATTTCTGTTTTGGTCCCATAGCAAAAGTTGTTCATAATGATGAGTACAATGAACCCTTAAGAGGTTGTGCGTTAATTCTGGGACATGTTGTATACAGTATTTGTGCTATTTGAAATTAATAATGACTTTGACTTTACTTTAAACGAGAAACCAAAGGGTTTTTGACAGGATAGTGGCCTATGTGTTAAGCTACTATCCTCACACCTCAAACCCAAGATAAATCTCCATACAGGTCATTCAAATTCAAGAAGTAAAAGTTCTGAGTGTGATAACTGATAAGGTAGAGGATACAACTCATATTTTAGCGGAATGTATCCGGAACGAGGTTGAGAGGAGTATCTATGTCATAGAAAACGGTTTGAATCCTATTAATGTTGGCATGTATAATAGTATCTTGGCTGCTCCCTTGTCTAGGACAGCTAAAACATTATTCAAAATTGTACTCCTAGGTATTAAGCGTAGATAAGTAGATGTAGAATGCCTCTATGAGAGTGGCATGGTCATTCTGATCAAACTCTCTATAAACTAATAAAGATTTAAAAAAAAAGAAAAAAAGAAGTAAAACAGAAAAAAACTAGCTACTATTCTTATTCCTTCTCTGTCCATGCTGTAAGATTGTGGAACTCACTTCCGCCTAGCATTCGTGATTTAAAAACTGTTTCTTTATTCAAATATCGCGTAAAAGAGCACTACCTTTCCTCTCAACTGTGAGTATTTATATTTATATATGCTTTATGTATTTATTTAAGTTTATGTAGGTTTTGCACGTGTGTACGTATACGTGTGTATTTTTTATATTTAGTTATGGTATAGTTTAGGTATATTTAACATTTTAGTTTAAGACTTCGCATAATCATATTTTTCTCTTCTTGTTCTCACACACTATTGTCTACATTTCTTTTTCATTTCTCCTTTCGCAGGTCTGCTGGAAGAAATTTCTTAAGAAATAAGCAGTACCTTTGTACAAAATTTTTGTTATGTCATATCTCTTTGTATGTTTCTGTGTGTACATAAATAATAAAATAAATAAATAAGTAAAAGAAAATATTGTTATTGTTTTCTTAGGTACTTAAAAATACGAGGTAGAGTTAATCTAAAGCCAGGATTACTGCATAGTACGTACTCAAGTGAAGTTAAATAGGTTTGGTTTCAGCGGTCGCCATCTCCCGAGTAAGGGCTCCGAAGACGTTTTACGAGGGCCGTACGATGTTTTATGTCGATAGGTTTCATCGATGTTTTTATAAATCTCGTTTTTTTATCGATATGTTTGATAGTGTGGTTGACATCACTATTGTTTTTGACGTTTGCACGTAAAATTGTGTTTGGGGTATCGTGTTATTTTTTCTGTGTTTATTAAAAAAAAAATGCGTAGCCTTTTCCCAACTATTTTGGGGTCAGCTTCCAGTCTAACCGGATGCAACTGAGTACCAGTATTTTACATGGAGCGACTGCCTATCTGATCTCCACAACCTAGTTATTGGTAAACACCATACCCCTTGGTAAGACTGGTTGTCAGACTTTCGGGCTTCTGACGACCCGTAACGTCAGAGATGTACGAATGACATCCGGGACCAGCGGCTTAAAACGTAATTTCCGAGGCACAAGCCTGGGCTTATTGAGGTAATATTATTGATACATAAGTAAATGATGAAGAATTGCCAAGCTTAAGTGGCAGTGGGCAGCCCACATTGCGCGCAGAACTGATGGCCGATGGGGCCGAAAGGTTCTACAGTGGCGACTGCGTACCGGAAGAGAAGGCCTTCTACAAGGTGGACCGATGACCTTGTGAAGGCCGCAGGTATCCGCTGGATGCGGGAAGCACAGAACCAGTCGAAGTGGCGGTGCTTGGGGCTATGTCCTGCAGTCGACGTCTTTCGGCTGAAATGATGAGCCTGGGCTTATTGAGGTAATATTATATATGATACATAAGTAAATGTTGAAGAATTGCCAAGCTTAAGTGGCAGTGGGCAGGGCACATTGCTCGCAGAACTGATGGCCGATGGGACCGAAAGCTTCTGGAGTGGCGACCGCGTACCGGAAGACGTAGCGTTGGAAAGCCTCCTACAAGCTAGACCGATGACCTTGTGAAAGCCGCAGGTATCCGCTGGATGCGGGAAGCACAAAACCGGTCGAAGTGGCGGTGCTTGGGGCTATGTCCTGTAGTGGACGTCTTTCGGCTGAAATGATAATGATGATGAAGTAAATGATTAGACAATTAACAAGCTAATTAGACAATTAACAAGCTAATTAGACAATTAACAAGCTAATTAGACAATTAACAAGCAAATTAAATGATGTAACAAAATTGATAATACTAGTTGCATTAAGGTAACAAATAACAATAATATCGTTAATATCGTTACCAATATTGTCGTTTAATATGATTGATCGATAATGTCAATCGACAACAAATCATGCTCCACTTGATTTGACTGTCAGATTTAATCAATACTATTATAATCGATCGAGAATGATTAATCTGAGACTACTAGACAAATGGAAAGCCACAAAAAATTAAAGAACATGTCTACCCCAACGGTCATAGGTTCGTTCTACGGGTAATATGAAAATCCTTAGAAAAATATAAATAATAATTAAAAAATATATAAATAACGTCAAACTTTATCGATGGCATCAAACACTAGAGGGAGAGTGGGGGTGGGAGGCTACTCATGCAAAAATCCCGTCTCAGGTAAAATGAAGTCGCAAGAGCTAAGACAGGACGCGGTGAAATACGAATGTAGCAAAACATAGATACTTATACTATATGGTTTATAGTATATCTTTTTGCTGTGTGGTACGTTTTGGCCGAGTTCACCCTAATCGTGTATAAGCTGGTACTTATGTGATTTGGATTTCGTCTGGAATTTTCATAATGATTGATGAAAATCTATACTATACTTATTATAAATTAAAGTCGCATTTCATGTCTGTCCGTGTGACCGCGTTGTTCTTCTCTACACAACTGATTTTGATGCAGTTTTTAACCATTATTTAGTTAGAGAATTTATTCCGAAAGGTTTATTATCCTAACTATCATCACACTATATAGTAGTTAGAAATCGCGGAAAAAAATTAGCGGGTCCCTACATTTATATTCGAATAACTCGTCAAAATGTAGGGAACAGCTGATTTTTTTTTCGCGATTTCAGGTTTGGTCCCATAGTAAAAGTTGTTAATAATGATGAGCACAATGACCCCTTAAGAGGTTGTGCGTTAATTCTGGGACATGTTGTATATGTTCCTTGAGTAACGCAGTGTAAATTGCCTTTGGTGTCTGGCCTTGACATCAAGCAATGTACAAGATTGTCAATATTTTATTGTACTGAATAGGAGGATTATGGCTACTTTGAATGTCTGTATTTTACATATGTTATTTTTTTGTAATGTGCGTTTTGTTTGTGCAGAATAAACAATTTTTCTTTCTTTCTTTTCTTTCTAATAGATCGTTGCTGAGTCGAGTATTTCTCTTTTTCCCCGATTTTATGCCTTTTTATATCAAGAATGAAATTACCCGGAAAAGAACCGCAGTTACTGACATAGCTTGTAGAGTAAGCAAACTGAAGTATCAGTGAGCTGGTCCATGTTTGTCGAAAGACCGATGGCTGGTGGAGCAGACCAGTCCTGGAGTGGAGACCGTGTATCGGCAAGCGTAGTGTGGGACGCCTTCCGGCTAGATGGATGACGAACTTAAGAAGGTGGCTGGGACAGACTGGATGCGGAAGGTGGAGGACAGGGAGTTGTGGCGCAGCCTGGGAGAAGCCTATGTCCAGCAGTGGACTACGATAGGCTGAGTTGAATACTATTAATTTTCCTTACATATGTTGACATTTGGTCTTGGACCTTTGGAAGGCTTAAAACCTACTCGCAAAGGTTCATTAGACGTTTTTAATTAAATGAGGCACCAATCGACGATTGTCCCTATTCACACGATGCATTCTTTACATAGTACCTATACATTATTATGTTGATTTATTTTCAAATATCATACATAACAACAGTTATGTTTAAGCCCTATGTTATAAGGGGTGAGCCTATTGCCATCAACAGGGCAGCAATAATCCAGTCTCCGGGCTGCTACTGAGAAATTCCAGATGGAAAAACGCAATAACACTTTGCCCGACCCGGGAGAACCCAAGACCTCATGCTCACCAGTACCATATCTATGTAATTTCGAACTTTAAAAATAACACAAACACTTCCAACTATTAAAAATCACACAATAAGTAAACAGTTTAAAACGATCCTTCCTTCCTCATGAACCGCCAAACGAGTAATGTTTTATCTAACTTCATAGACTAAAAAATATATGTGACGCTTGACGAGTGCATTTCAAGACAGTACACAGGAATGAACCGGTAGAAAAATATCACACACAGCGGGCGCAATTAAAAAGTACGTATTGTAGTAAAGAAATGTAGTCATGTGATTTGTAGCACTAAAGGATTTTTTTAAGCACATTGGTTAATTATGAACATCACATGGCTACATTTTATAACTTCGTAAATATTGAAGTTATCACAAAACGGCTTTTACATCTTGCGTGTATAAATAAGGATCAAAATTGTATCAAACACCAAAAATCTAAAAAAAAACAGCGATTTTTGTAGGCACAACGACGATTTATGTTCTTTGATATTAGATATTGATTTTTCGTATTTTTTTTTTATATTTTTTTAATTTGTGTAATTGGTCATATACCGTGTAAATTTAATAAATAAATGACGTATGTTGATTTATTTTCATAATTTCTTAACCAGATTAACCGAAATAGTGAAGAACCACCTAATTATATTTTTTATTACCTTTCCAATCTGAACATTTCTGAGCTTGAAAACAATCGGCCTGCACTACTTGAGACGTCTCTCTTGTCTTTATGAAATACTTCAGAGGACAGCTTCCTTCGCGGAATATTTTCTTTTTTTTTGCTCTGTTTCGTGCTGCATATTTTCGTAGTTAGCAGTTCTTTTGGCCTTTGTGTTAAAGATAAATGTGTGTTATGTTACGGTACGAGTATAATAAAGTTATATTTTTTATTTTAATGACGATTGGAATGTTTGTTTTTATCAGTGACATTTTCTATTTATTTTTTATTTACTACGAAAAAAATTACAAAATGACATAATTATATTGTATTGTAATGATGATATAAGTAATCGGAATACCTAGTGAACTATTTTAATATTATTAAGCAAGATATTTGTTGAGAAAAATAACCTTATAAGAATTCTGAAATCCAAAGATATCCATAGACACAGGTTGTATACTAGTTACATCATCTTAAAAATCATTTCAGCCGAAAGACGTCCACTGCTGGACATAGACCTCCCCCAATGGGGGGGGGGCACCACACGGTACTTGTTGTTGTTAGAGAATACTCTCTTACTTTCGATTCTGGTATACAATCTTTGTTAGGTAGTAGGTAATGGTTTTGGGAACATTGACATAATAAGAATTATATTAATCCTGAATTTTATTCCTAAAATAAATTTATTTTAAACAAGTGATAAAATTTGCTGTAAGAAAAAACTATGAACGTACAATTATTATTGTGAAATTCATCCCTAGATTTTTTTTTAAATTGTTAAATTGGTGATAATGTATACTACTTCTCCCGTGACTGAGCGAATAATTTTCAGTGGTTCTATCTGTACGTTGTCTTTTGTCAGTTAGTCAACCAATCAATCAGTCCCACTACTTTTAGTATAACAGTACGTATAACATAACTGGCGAAATGTTTTTGTAATCAAAGATTTCTATACTAACAACCTAAAGGCTCGATTCCACCAAAATTATGTTCAGCACTTTGTTCACAAACATTTTGTACAGAACAACAGAAAGTGCACGTACTGGGGGTCTACTCCGAACATAAACCCGAAGTATCGGCCGAATAAAAAAACGAAACTATCAGAAGACGCACTTGCAATTGCAATCAGAAGACGCAATTGAAGATGTAACAATGCGAATAAGGAAACTGAAGTGGAAATGGACTGGCCATATAATAAGAGGCATTGAAAAGTGGAATAAAAACTTAGTATTTTGGTACCCAAGAAATAAGAAAAGAAACCGAGGTAGACAGTTTCGAAGGTGGGAAGACGAAATAAAGGTCATAGCAGGGAAAACATGGACTAGGAGAGCGCAAAATAGAGCAGAGTGGAAAGAAATGGAGGAGGCCTTTGGTAAAGTTGGGCAAACAGACCGGGTGTTGGTGTCACCGGCTCGCTAGAGTCGTTAGATTAAGTTTTTTTTGTTTTGTTAAATTTGTGTCTGATTAAAGGCTTATATTATATTATTATCGGCCGAAGGTTCGGCCGTTGCTTGATTACGGCTAACTATGGCTGACTACGATGAAAGAAAAAAAAAACAGTCAAACAGATAAGCCAAAGTCTAAAATGTAACTTTAACGACCGACCCAATAACTTATTTTCAGTTAAAGACAGATCGCTATTGATGATAGACAGTATAATTATATCTATGCTCGGATGGCGTCTCACAATCATTGATAAAGGTTATCTATCTAACGAAAACAATAAGTAGGTTTCTCTACTTCGCCCTCCCGTGCGTTCCATTACAACCAACATCACTTTAAAAAACAACATGTGTAATTAGGGTTATATTAAAACTTCTTTGTTTCTTACTTCTAAATAAGTTACTGGATTAAGATGATATAATTCTGTAGAGCCATATTTGTTATGGCCGCGAATCAAAATACAACCTGTTACTGACCTGCAAATTGCAAAAAACGTAATAAAATTTGAATTTCGCGGGATGTCTTAGCTTAAATTTATGTTGGAATGGTGCATGCACGGGGGGGTTAGCATAATCAGCCTATAATGTTCCCACTGCTGGGACACAGACCTCCTCTCTTCGAGAGGGAGTGGGCCGTAATCCACCACGCGGGCCCAGTGCGGGTTGGTAGATAGTGCGGGTTGGTAGATAATATAGATAGGGGGGGGTTAAATTTCTGTTTTTTTTTGCCTAGGGCGCACCGTTTTCGAGATATTTGAATTTCAATTTTTTTTATTACTTTCATATAATATCATTATTGCAAGTACTAAAGAGTTCATTTTAGCTTGGCTACTTTAGGTTTATCCCTGCAATTCGGGGAATAGCCAAATCTGCCATCTGTAGTACTGTCCTGTCAAACAAATCGTATACTTTTGGCATTTTCATACAAAGAGATATCTGTTGTAGGCGATACACCCTTCCATCAGTAGATAGCGTGGGCCGGTATGATTCCTAGATTATTGGGACGTTAAAACCATCGATAGATATATTTTTATATCTCCAATACGCCGAAACTGATGATATATAGGTTATTGGGTTCGGCCGTTAGTCGGGTAAGGATTCAAAGTCAAAAAGGAAACTATGGAAGTTATAAAACGGCCGAACATTCGGCCGATTTATAACTTACGATAAAAAACATTGCGGTAGACATGACGCAAAGAAAGAACACATACTAAAAGAACAAGTAGGGGGACAATATGCGTCACATTCACGCAAAACGGCCATCGCTCAGCATAAAAGCTCGTGCAGACTGGTACGATCCCCGGGCGTCGGGAGTCGCAAGCCAATTTCCGGCCACCGTAGGCGCGGGCCTGCGGATGGTGAGCGATGGGTAGCTCACCGTCCGATAAGGACCAGGCCCGGGTCGACGGCGCGTCGTATTCCACGCGCGCCTCAAAGAGTTGTCAGCACCAACTGACGGGGTCCGCTAGGGCCAATGCCTGCCAGGGTTGCGAGTTTGTCCGAAAGGGATATCGTGGCCCTGGCACACAGGCAAATGAAGGAATACGGGTGGGTTTTAGTCAGTAAAAGTCTGACACGCCCTCCCGCTCAGCCCAGAGCGGGAGAAGTTATTTGATAATTTCCCAAACAAAAAAAAAAAAGACTGTTACGATATCGCGGGCGCGACAGGCAGCATAAAGTTGTAGCGGCATCAACATCGCCACATGCGAACTACGCGTCAGATTGACGTCACGTAAAATCCTGCATCGCGCAAGCAGAGTTTACCGCGCGACTAGCATATATACAACGTCCCGACATCAACCGTCGGGCAGTTGCCCACTAGACACAATACCCGTCTGGTCGTTGGATCCTCCCATTTCTAAAGAGGATGAGTGAACTTTACACCCTGTTCCTCATTTCTCTAAAAAGTACTCATAGAAAGTGTGCTTCTAGTGTCGCGTCATGCGGTATTTAATAAAAACATTTTGGGCATGGCACCCAAAATATACAATAAGTTGCCAAAAAAGTATCACAGATCTACACAAAATGGACCATTTTCAAATTAAGTTTGCATGATTTCCTAGTTGCAAAATGTTACTATTCAACTAATGATTATTTAAATGAAAGATGACTGTGTTTATCTGAAATGGGACCACAAATGTATTGACTATTGAATTTTTTATTTGACTTGTGTATTTTTTTTTTAATATTTGACATTCTATTTTTTAAGTACCTAAATTAATTTAAAATGTATTCTTTAAATTCAATGTTGCGATTAGTACATATTAAATTAATTTGTACACCTCATTAGGTTATAATACAATGTACCATACACCTGTAACACCTTATTTAACATGTATTATGCAAATGAATTATTTGATTTGATTTTGAATTTGCTGTCTCAGCCTCAGAGAGCCTTTTCGCTGCGACCCCGTGTGAGACAGAGCCCCAGCGCTGGTTTTCAGCGACACGGGCGTTGATGGCATTTGAAAGAAACATTTGTGCCGCTCACTGGTGGAATAGCGCCTGAACATTTTTCACCTACCTACCCACCTTATAAACCTGTCAATTATACCCAAAGTAATTTCCTCCATTCCTCCAAGAAAACATTTGTATAACAATATATGAAACAATCGTGAGCGGGCACCATAAGCTGAGCTGTCGATATCAGTTAAACCGTAATGGACACCATGGCCACGCCTTGAGCGTCCTTGTTTAAGGTATGGTCCCGTTTCGAAAGAATTTTATTAGGGAATTCAAATAAAATGACGTACCTACATTAATACTTTGGGAAGGGGTCAAAAGTTAAGACTACAAAAACCATTTAACTACAAAGAAAACCAAAACACAAATGGCCATGTATTTTTTGTGGATAAATAAAATATTTTGGTAATTTAATGCGAATTGCCTAATTACAACAAAATCATTATTTTTTTAATTGTCACGAGATACATGCGACGCGGACGCTTAGTTTGTAGCTCACCAAATTTGACAAAATTGTATTGTAAGTACCTAACTCGTTTTTAGGGTTCCGTACCAAAATGGTAAAAAGGAACCCTTATGGTGAGACTAAGTCTGTCTGTCTGTCTATCTGTCACACCTGGATACTACCTCAAGAACTACTAATGCTATCAACTTGAAATTTAGAATAGTTTTAGATGACGTTTGCCCAACTATTTTGCAACAAGAAATAAATTTAAAAAATATCTTTTTTGAAAAAGGGACTGGGGCTACTAGGGCCTGTAGAGTATCATATTATGAAAGAACGCTGTTAGCACATTCTCAATCATTTTTTTCTTATTTTTTTTGGCAGCATGGTTTCCGACTTTTGACGAAAAATGTAAAAAGAAATACCGTTCGCCCCCCTTATCTCCGAAGTTTGCATAGATAAAAATCTGAAATTATTCTATGTGATAGAAGTGTATGTAAAGATTACAGAAAAAATAAAACGATGTCTCTAAATAGCACAGTTTTCCGGAAATCATCAAATCCATATATACGTACGGAACCCTCGATGTGCGAGTCCGACTAGCTCTTGACCGGTTTTTTAATAAACTTTAATTTTCACTTCATTCTAAAAATAACTGCTAACAACTTCACGTACTGCTACTACAGCATGTCGGCGCGGGCATGTCGGTGACGGGAACCCATAAGTTCTTCCCCTACCAAAAATCGCTCAACACTCCTAAAGCAGCTTTCACTTCAAAAAAATTACTGCCTCGTTATTTAGTATTCGCAAGCGCTACTGCTGAGTATGAGGTACTACGTTTCGATTCCCAGGTCGGGCAAAATGTTATTGGGTTTTTCTACCTGAAATTACTCAGAAACAACCCAGAGTCTAGATTTGCCCAGTTGATGGCGACGAAATGTGGGTGTACTATAGGTACATCTTTGCCTAACCCTTGTAATGACTCCGAAAGCCCGTCTTGCGGGGCGCAAAATATCCCGCATCGACGGTTCTGCCCTATTACTCCACCGTGTCTACTAAAAAAGTCAAAGGACACGTGTATGACCACCTCCTTGACCACAACTGGTCCCCTCTCCCGTCCAGATATTGGCTACAGACAGTAATCCCTCATCTCCAACTCCACGAAGCGACCACCGCACCAGCTGCCAGCTGGCACCGCACCCCAACAAAAGCCGTACTTACCGAAACAGGAACACACCTAAGTCGCGTGCCAACACCCACTCAGCCGACACATCAAAACAGAACTGATACGCAATATTATTTTTACACTGACAGGTATGTAGGGATTTATTGAACGATCTCCTTTGTAATAGCAGCAATGTAAACAAAACAACGCGCGGAAATTAATATTGGCGTCCATCTATGTACATACCCATTAACTGTTTGTTGGATTTTGCTTGTATTTATGATGTTTTATTGAAGCTGTTTTTAAAAGGAAATGGGAGTAGGAACATATTGTTGCTTTTACATAATAACAATAATGTAATTTAAATAATTTCATCATCATCATTTCAGCCGAGAGACGTCCACTGCTGGACATAGACCTCCCTCAAAGGGGGGGGGGTTGCCATAATCGCCACGCTTGGCAGGCGGGTTGGCGATTGCAGTATGGTGTTAAAATGCATAGAGAACGCTGCTACCCATTCTCTAGTAAGTCCCTTAGGCGCCTTTTACAAGCATTTATTTCTATAAAACCATTTACAAGCACTTTGAACTATCAAGGAGTCGGTCAGTTAGAAATATGAAGCTAGTTAGGCGCTAACCTAACCTAACCACTTTTCGACCTTATTACTAGGAGCATAAAGTTGAAAAGTGGTTAGGCGCCAGTGTCCGCGATGGTACATATGGAGAAGAACGGGCAAGAAACTCCATAAACACTCTTTTAAATTATAATGTTACAAAAAACGGCGCAGGAAAGCCTTTACCTGAAGTGATCATCGTATTAGTGGTTCAGCAGCTTCAATGTCATCAGAATTGTGCCGAAATATACCAATTCGTCGTGGACGTAGTACGACAGCGGTTCGCCTGACATCATCTTCTGTCATCAGAAGACAGGTGCCACGTAACCATCGATACGACGCTCTAGAATCCTTTGTTTGTGATGGGTTTAGGTAGTGAAAACAACGTAGATAAGCACATAGAATTTTTAATTTTGGTTTTTCTTGACACTATAGAAAATAACAGATAAAATGACACACATCATGTTCCTAACAAACATATTCAAAACATCCGTCATCTCCCATACCAGCCAGTCTGAGTAACGCTTGCAAACCTCTTCTTAACCCTCCTCCTCAAGCGTTTCCCTCTGACTCACTCTTGCACACCCATCTCCTTACGACAAAACTCATGCTTACTCTTAGGCACAGGTTTTGTCATAATGTCAGCGACCATCACATTTGTTGCGAGATATTTCAATTTAATAATCTCCTTCTCTAAGGCCTCTCTAACAAAATGATATCGTAAATCGATATGCTTAGTCTGCTGATGGTGCACTGGGTTTTGTGCTATGGCCATTGCTGACTGACTATCCGTGTATACTGTGATAGCCTTTTCTTGGGTGTCCACCAGTTCCCCCAAGAACCTTCTCAAAAATATGGCATCTTTAGCAGCTTCCGATAAGCTGACATATTCAGCCTCTGCTGTTGATATGGCTATGCTTCTCTGCTTAGCACTCTGCCATGACACTGCTCCTCTTGGCAATGTGAAAACCTTTCCGGAATAAGACTTTCTATCTATTATATTCCCTCCATGATCAGCATCAGAGAAATCTTGAATCTCTGTACTACAGGCATCATTTGAGTACACGAGTCCCATGTTCTTAGTACCTTTAAGGTACCTTAGAATTCTCTTGGCAGCACTCCAATGGATCTCTTCATAGCAGTTACAGAACTGACTCATAATATTCACAGCATGAGCTATGTCTGGTCGCGTACACACAGCTAAATACATCAGTGATCCTATCAACTCTCTGTAAGGTATTTTGTCACTCGGTATGTGTGAGCCCTCTGGCTTCTTGAAATGTTGACCCTGACACCTGCAGGTGTGGCAACTGTCTTGCAGTCTTCCATGCCAAATCTGCGTAGAACCTTCTCTATATACTCTTCTTGGTCAATCTTTATGTGGCCATTCTCTTGCTTTAGCCGCATCCCTAAAAATAATTCAGCTTTTCCTAAATCTTTCATCTCGAATTTGGACATAAGCTCTTTCTTGACCTTATGCATTTCTCTTGCATTGTTATAAAAGATTAGGATATCATCAACATAAACTGCAAGTATTATCATATCATTCTCGATTCGCCTGGTGTAGACACATGGTTAATTCTTGCAACGGTGGAAATTCAGACTCTCTAGCTCTGAATGAAGTTTAGAATTCCATGAACGTGGCGCCTGTTTCAGTCCATAAAGAGATCTCTTCAATAAGCATACATGATCTTCCTTGCCTTTCTTTTCAAAATATGGTGGTTGTCGCATGTAAACCTCTTCATTTAAGTTCCCATTTAGAAACGCTGTCTTCACGTCCATGTGATTTATATGCAGATTCATCTGCGCTGCTAGTGCTATTAACAGCCTCAAAGAGCTATGACGCACAACCGGGGAAAACGTCTCATCGTAATCAATACCTTTTCTCTGTCTGAAGCCTCTTGCAACCAAACGAGCTTTATACCGAGTCTTATTTCCCGCCTCCTTTTTGATTCGGAACAACCATTTCGAATCAATAATGTTGCTCGCTTGGTTTGGCTCTACCAACACCCAGGTTTGATTTTTCTTTAATGCATCCAGCTCCTCCTGAATAGCAAGTTTCCACAGTTTTGCATCTTTTCTCGTCAGTGCCTCTTTAACTGTTAGTGGATCTCTTTCTTCCACTATCGCTTCATAGGTGATATGATCCTTAAACTCCACAGGCTTTCTGTTCCTGAGTGGGTATCTTCTCTCTTCTACTACAGGTATTATTTCAACAGGTTGCTCTTCCTCCGGCCTCTCTTCAAATGATGTCCACTGTTCATCTTCCTCTTCCATAAATTCAGCGTCTCTAACATCATCTGTGTAATCTCTATCACGTTGAAGGTCGGTCTCTTCTTGATGAACGACTTTTCTCTCTTCATCATTCTCTAGATGAATTGTTGCAGTATTTCTTTTCTCTTCAGTCTTAGTCAAATTATGGTTCATCTGGTTTTCAAAAAATGCCACATCTCTCGCTCTATGAAGCTCTCCGTTCATAGGGTTGACTAATCTGTAACCTTTCGATTCTTCACAGTATCCTACAAATACTAGCTCTTTACTCCTTGCATCCCATTTGGTTCTCTTTTCATCTGGGATATGCATAAAGGCTCTGCAACCAAACACACGAAGATTAGACAAATCTATTTTATGGTCACTCCAAACCTCCTCGGGTGTCTTGTTCTTCACTGCGATGGTGGGAGTCCTGTTTTTCAAATACACCGCTGTATTTACTGCTTCAGCCCAGAATCGAACGGTAAGACCTGCTTCTTGAAGCATTGTTCGTTCTTTTTCCCCTATGGTACGATTGGCTCTCTCCGCCACACCATTTTGTTGAGGTGTGTAAGCAATCGTAAGCTGGTGCTTAACACCGTGTTCTCTCAAGAACTCATCAAACCTTTTATTACAATATTCGCGCCCATTGTCGGTTCTTAGAACCTTCAGCTTCTTACCTGTTTGTGTCTCAGCAAAACTCTTGAACTCCTTCATCTTCTCAAAGGCTTCACTCTTTTGCTTTATAAAGAATACGAAAGTTTTACGCGAAAAGTCATCGATTAAAGTAATATAATATCTAAAACCTCCAAAAGAATTCTCACTCATTGGTCCACTAATATCCGAATGTACCAATTCTAATAAACTTTTGGCTCGCGTGGCTTTATTCCTCTCAAACGGTTGCCGCGTTTGTTTTCCCATTAGACAAGCTACACAGTCTAATTTATCGTTATGTTCAAACTTTACCCCAGTTGCCATTTTATCTCTCAATAGTGTCAAATTCCGTATACCCAAGTGTGCCATTCTCTTATGCCATAGCTCCATTGATGCTGTAGTCGCTATTGCACAGACCTGCTGAGAAGGAGATTTAATTTTATACACACCCTTATCAAGCAAACCTGCCACACATGGTTGTCCTCTCGACGTATACTCACACTCATTGAATATCTCACAACCTCTGTTGGTAAAAACAACAACATTACCTTTTTTAACAATACTACTAACACTCAGTAGGTTCGATGTCAGTTCTGGTACGTACAACACATTCTCAATGTTCAGATGCTCATCTGTTACATTACCATATCCCTTTCCATACATCTTACCTCCATATGCACAAAAACACTTCAACCTCACGACTTGCCGCCGCAAATTTACTCATCCAGTCTTTTCTGCTACTCATATGCATCGACGCTCCTGAATCAATAACCCATGCATCATCTGCTTGCTTCTCTTGACTTCTCGTATCAAGCGCTATCGCCGTCGCTGTTGCTGTCTCCGTCGCCGTCTCAGTCGGTGTTGCAGTTACCATATTAACCGCCTTCGCCTTCCGCTTCGGATTATCCGGACAGTCACGAGCTTTATGCGATCCATCGCAAATGAAACATCTTATTTTCTTTTCTTTGTCTTTATTCCTCTGAACAAACTTTTTCTGATTCTGATTCTTCATCTTAGCTGTAAGTGCAGCACTCGTCGAATTACTGGAACTTGCGCAAGATGTGCCTTGGTCCAATTGCAACAGTTTCGTTTTAACATAGTCTGTTGTCAGCTCAACATACTCCTCCGGTAGTCCTTGCAACATCAGCGCCGCTAACAGCTCATCGTCAACTTCTTTTCCGATATCCCTCAGCTGCTGTGCTACTGACATTAGCGCAGTCACATAGTCTCTCATAGATGTGAACTGCTCAAGTTTTAGGCTTACTAGCTTTGATAAAAGTCTGCATCGGTTATTTAGTCCTTTATCCTCAAAAGCTGACCTTAAAGACTCCCACGCCTCCTTTGCCGTTTTCGCATGTCTCACGTGAATCAGGCAATGCGGTTGTATCATCATACATATCCTGGCTCTCGCTTTTTGGTCTCTCTTTAATCTCTTTAAGCCAAATACATCTGAACTCTCTGGTGTCTCCTGAGTATATTCCCACAGATCATCATGGATTAAATACAACTCTACCATAAACTTCCATGTACTATAATTCGAGTTTCCATCAAGTTTCTCTATTGACATTAAACTCATACCTGTATCTCGTACCGGCTGCGATCTCTCTAGTCCGCCGCCCATAGTCGTGTTTACAATATCTTTCGTTTCCATATTACCTACTCTCTACTACGTGTCTGGGCCCATAACCTGATGGGTTTAGGTAGTGAAAACAACGTAGATAAGCACATAGAATTTTTAATTTTGGTTTTTCTTGACACTATAGAAAATAACAGATAAAATGACACATCATGTTCCTAACAAACATATTCAAAACATCCGTCATCTCCCATACCAGCCAGTCTGAGTAACGCTTGCAAACCTCTTCTTAACAGTTTGCTAAAGGGCAAAGACAGTAATCAGCCAGTGTCACTCTTATCCGACCTTTTCGTTGTTTCCAGTAATTTCTCGTTATAAAACTAGACGGCGGCGCCACTTGCTGCGCCATCATATTTTTACTTTTTCCATGTTAATTGCTTAGTTTGCAAAAAAAAAATGCGATCTGCAATCTTCAGATAATAATAATGAACACTGACGGTTCATTCAATACTCATATCAAAATTCCTTATAACCATTCACTTTACCCTCAAAATAAAAACCTTTTCAGCCATAAACCACATCCCTAAAATTATTACAAACACATTTTCTCTAAACAAAACGCAACAATCCATGTTTCGATATTTTAAACAAAAGAAAAAAAAAACGCATTTATTTAAATTAAAAAAAGTGAAACACACGCTAGCAATACACTTAACAGTATTCACACGACGATGCCCAGAACACACTGTACATTTAGGGTTCCGTTGCAAACGAGCAGTGAATAAAACCATGGAAAATTCAGAGTGAAAAAGGAAATTGATGTGTCGTTTGTTGTGATTCAAGAAATGGGTGACTGTGACACTCGTTGCTAGTTTTTTATTTGACGTAAGTACTTCATTTTTTTTTCTTACCTGCGTATTTTACTGGTGACAACTACAAATAAAGTTTTACTATCCACGATCTGTTACCAAAGGATTCTCAGTTACTTAAGTCGCATTGTTCGTCGGTAAACAGATAACCTTGCAAAGTTGGTGGTGACGGGCAAGGTAGAAGGATAAAGACCTCGCAGCTGGTCACCTAACTGTTGCGCGCTGGCCTGACCAAGTAACCGCCCTCACTGGATTCTCTGTCATCGCCACCCTGCGAGAAGCCGACAATCGAACGAAGTCGAAGAACGTCATACATAAAGCCATGAAGCAAAAAGTAAATATAAATAAATAAAAAGGCCATCAAGGGATACGACTTTCTGTAATGAAGTATGTGACCAAGAAGAGATGCGGAAGAAGGCAGATACTGTTTTTTGTAAAAACTGTGTAAGTCTTAGCCCCGTATTTATAGAACGTTACCCAGTACTCAAGCATTACTTAAGGCTAAATTCAACCAATCCAATGGCTTGAATCTAGTCTTAAGTAATGCTTGAGTACTGAGTAACGTAATATGTGCCTAAGTGATTTTTCAGGAACATGTCCCATGTTTACCAGGCTTAACTAACTGATATATTTTCTATGTAAAAGTCCAGGAAACGTAAAAAATATTATGCAGCAGATATAAAACCTTATCGTTAATGCAGTTAACTAATCACAACAAGCTTAAGAGGTCGCATTTGCAATGAATCAGTTTAAAAACTAAAAGAAAATAAGCGGAACCACAAACCACCCACGACACATTTCAAACAAAAAAAAGAACGCGTTCTTAAAAAAATTTGTTTCCGCGTGCCGTATAAAGCACCCCATTCACAACACAATAGATGTTTTGTGTCCGTTTTGTGCGGTTCTATCGCATGACCCGTCTGACGTGTGACAATGCCGTGTATGGGTGCACTTACTGAATTGTTTTTGTTTTCTATCCAACTTTTTTTTTATTCTTTTTATTTTACTCTTTTATTGTACGCGATATTTTCTTGTTGGAGAGCGCAATTTCAGTTCCTTGAGACATTCTTTATGCTTAACATTCACGTAAAAATTGTGGCGAGGAAAAATGTGTAATGTATATCGTGGGGTGTAGTTTATTTGAAGAAAATCTTAAGAGACAGTCTGGAGAGGAAAGGAAATATAAATAAGGCTTAGAATCTTCTTGAAGATGAGTTCTAAGAAAAACTGAAAAATTCTTGACTGAGATATTATACTTTGTAATTTATTTATTTGCAATTTTATTATGGTCTATTTTGTTTTTTTTTAATTATGTAGAAAACTATTAACAATATTAACTTTGTTAGTTGTTCTTTTCAGATAGTTCAAGCCTTGTTAATTAATGTTCTCACGAAACCATAATTAAAATACACTGAAAATAGCTAAATATTATTCGCGACAGTTTTTATTACAAACAGCTCGTGATTGGTCCTCTTTTATTGAAGTCAGTTAAAAATAAAGATGATTATCTAGCTTTGGGACCGTTAAAAACGCAAAAGTTTTTAAACACAAATACCTCAGCTTTAACTAATTGGAACCTTTAATCGATATATCCAAAGGTGAAAAACCCAGAAATAAAACAATCGCCATTTTGGAAACTGTCGGATATCCGTCGGAAACGGAGCGTATAATTTGACTAACTGAAGACTGCCTCGTTGGTCTAGTAGTCGCGAGCGTTACTGCTGAGAATGAGGTCCTGGGTTCGATTCCCGGGTCGGGCAATTGGGTTTTTCCATGTGGCATTCCTCAGTAGCAGTTTGGAGTTTGGCTCCTGTTCCCGGTTGATGGCTATAGGGTCGCCCCCTGTTACAATGAGACTTGAATATAACTGGCAAAATGTGGGTGTACAATTATTAGTTACACCTCTGCCGAACTCTTCGGGAATTACAGGCGTGATGTTATATTAAAGACCAAAAAATAAAACAGCCGCTATTTTGGAAACCGTGTCGGAAATAAATCGGAAACGGAGCGATATGTAGGTGCCGTACAATTTGGTAGAATACGGTTATTGGGCCGGCTGCGTTGGCGGGAATCGATAATTTTGATTGCCGATAGATTGTGATTGATTTGCTAGGTGAATAGGTGTTTTGGTAGTGTGTCCTATGCTTTACATTGCGATTCTTCTATTATAATATATGTACATTTACATACTTGCAATGCGATTTTTAATAAGGTTTTTTTAAATTACGTACTTACCTTTTAAGTCGGAATAGTTTCTTATTTGATTAGGAACTTATGAATTTGAGACGGTCAAAAAAAATCGGACGAACATTTTATCTGATCAGAAAGTGATTAAAAAAAAGCATGTGCGGGAGACCCCCGGCAGGAACGAAGCTCCTTCTCACGTATGATTTAAAACAACAAAAACTTTTGACACTTAAGAGCGTTTACAACGTACGGCATTAAGGCTTCTACATACCGGGGCGACTAGTCGCGCTGGTATGTAGAAGCCTTTACATACAAACTTTTAAGCCCTTGTTTTTCGAAATGACTAAACCGATTTTAATGAAACTTAATACGCATAAGCAGGATACAAAGGTCTAAAAAGTTAGTTAAGAACATTTTCTAAATGTCTTATTTGAAAACCGATAACTGGAAATCTCTGTTTCTACGGAAAGTTTAAAATCGGTCTAATTTGGCTGTAACACTATTTTTCGAAAATGTTTTTAACTAACTTTTTAGACCTTTGTATCCCGCGTATGCGTATGAAGTTTCATTAAAATCTGTTCAGTCATTTCGAAAAACAAGTGCTTGAAAGTTTGTATGAAATGCCGTAAGTCGTAAACGCTCTTAAATTAAAACTTCAGACCTTGAAAGTGACTTTTATTTGGAAGTTTCTTTTAGCTCGTATTGACTGTTTGACCCACCCACAGACGCGGTTTTAATACAGAGCCATCTAGTTTAAGTTTTTGGAAGCTCTCATAAAATTGTTATGAGTGCTTCTAAAAACTTATAATAGATGGCTCTGTACTAAAAACGTGTATTAAATTCACATACTCTCTCTCTCTCTTTTTCTATAATATATAATAGAAAGAGACAGATAGAGAGAGATAAAGTCGCATCATTAACGATTTTTCTTTACGTGACGATTTCCAGCCAACTCCTACTGCAAGCTGCAATAAAGAATTATTTCGTTCCAAAAAACTCATGTTATGGTTTACTAAAACAATATAATAAACAGATAACAAGGAAAAAAAAATCTGCGTCAGGTGGTACACCTTGTGTTGTCATCTGACATTATGCTGAGCTGAGGCCCTTTTGGCATTATAATAATTTGTTTCTGTTATATATAGTTTTTATGGTGTATTTTTTGCTTTAATGCCACTAAACGCATTTATCTTTCTTTTTTTTGTTTTCTGTTAATTATGTATAGTTTTTATGGTGTATTTTAATTTTTTTTTTACTTTTTGTTTTCGGTTATTTATAGTTTCTATGGTCTATTATTTTCTGTAATGCCAATAAACGCATTTTTCTTTATTTTTTTTGTTTTCTGTTAATTATAGATTTTTTCATGTATTTTTTGCTGTAATGCCAATAAACGCATTTTCTTTTATTCTTTCTTTCTTTCTATAACACTAGAGTGCACGCGCGGGTTACATATACCCAGCGTGTAATATTGTCGTATATAATTTAAACTTGCCGCGCTACAGTGCAGTCGTCTAGTGTATTCCTCAAGCATTACCCCTCGCTCCCGCTGCTAGATAAGTGTATAATCTATGGCTGGCTGGTAGCGTGCCGACTCCCGCGGCTCACGGACGTCTGCAAAAATCGTCATCGAAATTGGTGGGCTACACCTGTAGCCCGCGCGAGCGTTGGAGGAAATTAAGTGTATATTATAGTGTGTAAATGGTGAAATTGAGGTAAATATGATACATTTGTTTCATCTTATTCAGAGAAATAATTGACCAGTAAATGGGCTACACGTGGTAGCCCGTGCGTGCGCTCAAGGAGTATTTAAGGGCGCGTGCACTGTAGTGATAACATCACGACTGTAATCCTTGAAGGGTAAGGCAGAGGTGTACCCATATTTCGCCAGTTAAGTTAAAGTCCTACGTAAAAGGGGGCGATCCTATTGCCATCAGCCGGGCACAAGTCCAGACTCCAAGCTGCTACTGAGAAATCCCTGGTGGAAAAACCCTATAACACTTTGCCCGACCTGGGAATCGAACCCCGGACCTCGCGCTCACCAGCAGCGCTGGCGACCACTAAACCACCAAAGTAATAAAACAACAACGAATCATATAACTTTTAACATGAAATATGACAACAGATTAAATTAAATAGGCTTTCAACAACCAGGGGTTATTGGTACAATTCAGAACTTTTCTTACCCCGTAACTTAGGGGTGGTGCTCACGTAGGGGTAGTTAAGTGATCGACAACCATGGCGAATAATGGGGTTCATGGGTAAAGTTGTAAAGTTATAAAATGACATGGCTTATATTACACGTCGTACATAAAACTTGAGAGGGATTATTTAAAAGTTTGGACAAGATATGATGAAGTTATTGATATCATCCTTTAATGGCGTTATGATATTTTTAGGGTTCCGTACCTCAAAAGGAAAAAACTAAACCCATATAGGATCACTCGTGTGTCTGTCTGTCTGTCCGTCAGTCCGTCTGTCACAGCCAATTTGCTCCAAATCTACTAGACCGATTAAGCTAAAATTTGGTCCAAATATCCGCTTAAATAATCTTACTAAATATATATAAGATATTTATTTATAAAATGATGGATAGCATAATGTCAATTTTTACATTTTCGTTGAAATACAATACTATGAAAAAATACACCGAACAAACAATATTCTTTATAAAATAATTCTACTATTTGATAAGTTTGTTCTAAAAAAAATGTTACTATCAAATTCATTGAATTGTGTTTCTGTGAAATATGTTTCATTCAACTAAATAGTCGTTGAAATAATATTATTCGAAATAAAAATACAAGGACCAATTATGAAACATTTTCTACGAAACAAAATTTTATGAAATTTCTGTCTGCGAAACAAGGGAACACCCGTAAAAGGCGACTAAGAGAGTAACTAGAGAATGGGCAGCACCGTTCTCTATGCATTTTAAAACCATACTGAATCTCACTATGGTTTTAAAATGCATAGAGAACGCCAACCCGACTGCCAAGCGTGGCGATTATGGCAAACCCCCCCTTTGCAGCAGTGGAAGTCTTTCGGCTGAAGTGATAATGAATACGAATACGATTTTATCAAACTTAAAGAATAGTTGGCCTAAGTTTATTTTTCACATAACAGTAAATGTTTCTTTTACAGCCTCCAGTCACCCCTTTTTTCAAAATAACTGCAAAATGAATAAAACATCATAATCAAACGACATTAATTCAAATTAGGCTAAGAATCTTATCTGTGAACAAGAAGTGGCGAAACAAACTCCCCAGCAGCAGAGCTATCTGTAAAGTCAGAAGAATTTGATTCTACACAATACTATGCAAAGTAATTAACATTACAAAATAAAGAAATACAAAACAATAAACTATTTGCCATATTGCAATACAACTCAATATTAAAACATTGTAATGAGCAAAGATAGCTGACGTGGCTCAAAAGGCTGCCCAACTTAAATGGGACTGGACAGGTCATATCTGCCGCATGCCCAATATGACCAACTGTAGGCCCAAATGGCACAGAATTGGTGCCCTGAAACAGTGCGACGGGGTCGCGGCAGACCACGTAGTGGTGGGACTAATTGGATAGGTTCCGGCAAAACTGGAAGGAGGACGCGCGGGCTCGCGAAGGATGGAAGGAGTGGAGGGAGGCCTTTGCCCAGCAGTGGGACAACGTAGGCTAGAGAAAAAAAGATGAGTAGATTATATCAACACAATGTCTCCGACACTATTGCTACATTTCTTAACCATCACTGCTTCTCGTCAAAACACCATTGACCTCCTCGAACAAATAAGTCAATGGAACTGCAAATCAATGTGAAGTTGATCAGATTGTAATTACGTCGAACAGTAGGACACACATTCCTAATGAACACGGAATCTGTCACACGAACTATGTGAAAGACATTCACTCCGTTTGTGGTTATTGGATGGTAGTCGCGTTATGGTTGCAGAGTTAGACGCTAATTTGTGTAATACAATAATATTCTGCATAAATTACTGAACCTTACTTCCTCCTGAATTTTACTAACACACAAGTAAGTAAAGCCTTTATGAAAGAACACTTCCTCTCTCCTTAAACATCATCATTACATAATACAGTTTCCTGCTCTTGTTTCATGTGTATGCTTTGTGTATGTATGTATTTATTGTCTATGTTAATGGTACACCACTGACTACCTGCAGTAATGCCTCTCCTGCTCCCTGTAATCCATCCAAAGGTTGTCTGTAAAAGATCGCTTTTAGCGATAAGACCGCCCTTTTGTGTCACCCTATGTAAAATTTAAACATTTATATCTGTAACTTTTATGGTGTACATAATAAAGAGTATTCTATTCTATTCTAAGAACTGAAAACTTATTTGGAAGGAAATTCTCGGTAGCAGCCCGGAGTCTATAGGTCATGGTATTGCTAGCAAGCTTTGTATGATTATTTGTAAAATTATTAATAGTATTTTTAATTTTTCTGCAATTGGAGGAGTTCATTGGGCATCAAAAATGTGTCTGCATCGCTGTCAGTGGGAGAAGTACCTAAAAGGGTGGCAGCATTGCCACGTTGGATGGTAATGCTGATTTTTGTTTGTATATGTTAATGGTACTCCACCTACCTGCAGTATTGTCTCTCCTGCTCCGTTTAATCCATCCAAAGGTTGTCTGTAAAAGATCACTTTTAGCGATAAGACCGCCCTTTTGTGTCACCCTATGTAAAATTTAAACATTTATATCTGTAACTTTTATGGTGTACATAATAAAGAGTATTCTATTCTATTCTATTCTAAGAACTGAAAACTTATTTGGAAGGAAATTCTCGGTAGCAGCCCGGAGTCTGCATTTGTGCCCAGGTGATGGTAATAGACTCCTATTACATTGGACTTAAACATATTTGGCGAAATCTGTGTGTACTATCGGTACACCTCTGCCCAACCTTTCGGGGAAGCAGGCGTGGTGTTATGTAGCATAAGCTTAATAAGACTATAATGTTCCCACAGTTGGGACACAGGTTTCCTCCCTGTTAGAGGGAGTGGGCTGTAATCCACCACGCGGGCCCAGTGCGGGTTGGTAGATGTCACATATCTTCCAATTTTTGGTTGTAGGACATGCCGGTTACCTCACGATATTTTCCTTCACCGTTTTGAGAGCAGTGGTGGTGAAATAATTTCCACAAAGTATAGCGTCTCTCAGGGTTCGAGCTCACGACCTACAACTCGTAAGTTGCGGTTGTTACCACTGGGCTACGACTATTCTATGTGTGTTATATTGATTATAACTTAACGGCGCAGGATAGCCTTTACCAGAAGTGATCATCGTATTAGTGGTTCAGCAGCTTCAATATCATCAGAATTGTGCCGGAATATAGCAGCTCGTCGTGGACGTGGTACGACAACGGCTCCCTTCACATCTTCTTCTGTCATCTGAAGACAGCCGCCTCATAACCATAGATGCGACGCTCTGCTAGAGTTACTGTCAGCAGCCAGTGTCACTTATCCGACCTTTTCGATAATTCCAGTAACTTGGTAACTAAAATAGACGGTGCCACTTGCTGCGCCATCAAACTTATTTCTGAAAGCAGTGTCAAGCAGTGTCGCCATCATTGTTCCGATTTGAAGAGTTTCAACGGTTAGTTACAGGTGATCGAGATATTCTAGCTTTGTTTCTCGGATAACAACACATCTGAGATAAGTACTGTTATATCTTGATTTCGTAGGTGTAATTAATTAATACACTCGTTAATGTTTGATCAACACAGATTTTATATCTTTATTAAAGAACCAGAGAAAATACAATCCACTGACGTTTCACACCGAACACCTCCGGGCAGTCAGTGTTGCCCCGTTGCTAAATGTAATGTTACAACACTCTTCCCCACTTTACTGAAAAGAATTAAAACTTAACTAGAACATTTATTTATCTATATAATAAAGAAACACAGCTAATAAGTTGTCATAGCTTTCGTTTAATGGTGTTTCTGGTATGCACAATGTTGTTAACAACTCGTAGACCTTTGTACTTAATTTTGTTATTAATAATGGCACTTTTTTATCATGCTTTATTTCGTTCAATAATAAGAAACATTCGAATTGTTGTTTATATGCGCTCCAGTTTTCACCGGTAAATACTTCTAAACTGGAGATCGCGTTCATGATGATGCCACGGGGATAGTCTTTTGTTTTTATTCTGTCTATGTATTCACGTAAATATTTCCTAATTTCCTCAATAGAATGCGTTTCCACAAATAGAATTTTCTGTGATAGTTTATTTGCAATCTCTATTAATTCTGCTTTAGTTTTTCTTGTATCCAACCTTTTTTACCTTGTTTTATTTGTTGTTCGACTAACTCCATTAATTTTACCAAACCAACACTTTTTAACCTCAAACTGTTTCTTTTTATTGATGTTGTGGTTACAAAATTTGGTTCGTTTCTCGCTCGTCGCCAATGTTGTATCTTGATTTCGTAGGTGTAATTAATTAATACACTCGTTAATGTTTGATCAACACAGATTTTATATCTTTATTAAAGAACCAGAGAAAATACAATCCACTGACGTTTCACACCGAACACCTCCGGGCAGTCAGTGTTGCCCCGTCGCTAAATGTAATGTTACAACAAGTACCTATTTTTAGTTTTGTCAAAGTTCATAGACGAAAGTGACGACTTTACCGTCAGGTAGGCAACATCCGTGTTTTTCCAAACAATGTCACTGATTAAAAGTAGGTAAAATGTTTACCGTCACAAATGAGAGCATTCACTAGAATTGGTACTACATAGATACAATATCGGGCCATCAGAATACCAGCGCTGCGGTATTTATTTTTAAATATCGCAGCATTAAGGTTCTTACAGACTGGTGCGATACCGCAGCCGTGACAAAAGTCGCGCTACCAGTGGTGCACGACAGTCTGTCTGACAAGTCTTGATTGTTTTTTTTTTTGTATAATCGAACAAATATACATGTCAATTTTGTTAGTCAAAGTAAAAAATAAGGAGCATTTAAAGCTCCTTTTTTTTACTTTTTGTATTTCTTGTGCGTGTCCCTAATAAAATATTTTTCTTTCTTTCAATATCTATTTATTTATTTTAAATTAAGGTACTATCACTGCTACCCAAACTAAGTCAGGGCTTGTAATTTGGGAGTCAGTCCTCAAACTTTGACGATTACAAAGAGTGAAAAATAATGTATCAAAGTCAATAGAATAATCGGGATAGTTCAGTGAGGTAGATACCTAATAACTATTTCCATAATTATTGCATATTTACTAAATACTACTAATAGTTAAATGCCAATAAATAACACTCACATGGTTTTAATGTGACGTCATCAACGCGTGTAACCCCCAACCACGGAGGTGTTAATTGTAGCGCCGCGATTAATGAACGTGTTGGTGTCACGATGTGTGAAGAGCTTTTGAATTACGAACAGACATTTTGAAATTCGAATCTTTTCAATTTGTTTATTTTTTTTTTTGTCTTTGCCGTGCAGTTTTTTAAGTTTATTTTATGAGTAAGTGTCCTTAAGCCACTAAAAACTATAAATTTGAACCGTATAAATACCTAAACATGACTTCTTATAATCCGTTGCTTTAGAACATGAATCTTTAATTAATCTAAAAATAATATTTTTTTCAAAAGGAACAAATATTACTTATTTATAGCTATTTAATTAACAGTTATATTCAGCATACTTGTAGCAGAAAATCAAACAGAAATTATACACCGAATTTATTAGTTCCGACTGATTGGTTCATTCACAGAACATAAAACGATTATTTTTCTCCGAATTCATTTGTTCGATATTCGAAATATTGACCTCTAAAGTGTGACTGGCCAGCTATAGGTCAAAGGCGTGGCTATAAGAGAGTTTACACATTGACTGGTTGTTAAGTGTTGGGCTCCAGTTTTGAATAATAACATATAAAGAAAACAAGTTATAAAAGTATCTCTCATAAATGTACCTAATAGTTGACTGCACGACAAATTCATCTTTCGTTTTAACAATTCCTTTTAGGGCATTATCAGTTTACATTGTGGAAATGTGCAAAAGAACAATTAATCAACTTGCTGCAAGATTGAGTAACAAAAACTTTTAAACAGCTAATTTACTCTAAGCATACTTAGAGTAAATTAGCTACATTTGCTACTAAAAAAAACGAAATATATTGTCACCATACATCGTTTGAGACACCACAAACTCAACAGTGCATCACCCACCTAACTTTCGGCCCCCATCGACCATCCAATGTGTGATCCCCTTAACAGATTCAAACTGCGTTCGTAATTTGAAACGTGTTCGACAATTGAAACAGCGGGTATCGATGCACCAGCACCATCTGTAAGGCCATCAGTTTAACCTACATTCTGAATTTAAATTAGATTATTTTACCTACTTACATTGGGAAAAATGAATATTATGGACCATTCAGATTCGCAAAGCATTTCTTTTGGGGCTGGTTGCAAATTCCGAGTTCTCATAGAGTATGTCGGGACATTACCCAGAAGTTGATTGACCCTCCACGTGACCAAAGGGCTGGCCCATTTTTCTGCAAAAGAATGGAATAGAATACTCTTTAATATGTACACCATAAAAGTTACAGATATAAATGTTTAAATTTTACATAGGGTGACACAAAAGGGCGGTCTTATCGCTAAAAGCGATCTTTTACAGACAACCTTTGGATGGATTAAACGGAGCAGGAGAGACAATACTGCAGGTAGGTGGAGTACCATTAACATATACAAACAAAAATCAGCATTACTATCCAACGTGGCAATGCTGCCACCCTTTTAGGTACTTCTCCCACTGACAGCGATGCAGACACATTTTTGATGCCCAATGAACTCCTCCAATTGCAGAAAAATTATAAATACTATTAATAATTTTACAAATAATCATACAAAGCTTGCTAGCAATACCATGACCTATTATTAATATTAAGGTGTTAATCAGAAGAAAAATCCTACTCCTCGCGTTGATAAAGTCACAGCTATGCTAGGTCGCGTGAGTAAGATTACATGACGGGAGAGCGCGGTGTCCGATGAAGTAGAAAAATGTGGATTGCATTCTCGAATTGACGTCGACAGCGTATAGAATAGTACTGTAAAATACCTTAAACGCGTCAAATACTTGCAGTACTACGGTTTTATGGTAAAACACTACAAAAATTTGTTGTAAGTAGTTTATCCAAAATTTGTGCCAACGAAATCGCTTAATCCTTACTGTACAAAAACAGTGACATTTGCTAGGTGCTATTTAGAGTTCCGTAGTCTACGAGTACCTACCACTCCTATAGTTTTGCCATGTCTGTCTGTCTGTCCCAGGCTTATCTGAGAGGCCCTTAGTACTAAACAGCTGTAATTTGGCATGGGTATGTAAAATGGGGATGATATTTTTTTTTCGTCTATATAGTGTTGGGTATCGTTGGGTAGGCCGTTTCAAATATTGCAGGGTTGTGAAAACTATTTTTTGATTCAAGAATCCGTTTGCGTAGAAAATGTTAAAACTGTATCATGAAAAATCACAAAGTTGTAAGGTTGTTATATTACCAGGTTGTCCGTACAAAAACATGCTAATGGAGTCCCCGTGCCTCCAGGGCCTTCTTGCGCTCATTGATAATAATTTGGCAGTAGGTACCTAACCGTACGGCGATTGTATTGTAAGTAATTAAATGGTGATAACAGTTACCATCACATTTAAATATTTTTGGGACAAAATATAATATGGTGTAAACATTATTGAAATCGATTCAGTTCCTTATTCTGAACAAACTATATTCAGGTTTCGCATATACTAAAAATAATGTTGTATAATGAAATTAAAAGGAAAACTATCACACTAAGGCTTTACAAGTTAACGAGTAATAGTCGACCAACTTACATTTGCAGCTGGAGACTTGACCGTGAAGTATATCGATATGGGAGGGGAGAACATGTTTTTCAATTACCATGTTAAGTTTGATTTTGGGATAATTTAATTTTCATTTCAACTGCGGAACCCTTTATTGTACGTGGTCCGATACGCACTTGGCCGGTTTTATCAAACAACATTAAAGTAGATAGCATACTTGTTACAAATAAATGAAACTCGTAACAATTAATCACTTATCGAATAAATAAGTGATAAACAACTTTTCAATGCAGTAGACAATAAAAAAAAACAACTTTTTATTTGAACAGTCAGTCCTGACATGTAATTTCAAAATTAGAATATTAATACGCTAATGCTCATGCAATACCGGTCATTAGCGAAAGGCAGTAGTCACCAATTTATGTAGATACCTCATAACGATGGCACCACATTGAAAGGGTTAGTTCTGTTAATGGCCGGTAAGTGGAGACTTCATTTTACATGTCTGCGAAGGGTTAATAAGGCTGCGCATTCATTGTGTTTTAAGTGTTTCATAATTTGTTATATGTATTTTAAATTGTAAAGTTTTTTTACTTAGCTTAAAATTAATTAAATCGTTGATTTTACTTTTCCAATTGTTTACTTTGTACTGTTAGCCTGCATCATCCTACTGCTAGGCAATGGCCTCTCCCCATGACTTTCCATCTCTTGTAATCCGGGGCGAATGTGAACCACTGGTCGTTTGTTTTTCGTTTGTTTTCTCCAGCCCATCCGGGTTCGTCAAAGGGAACTAAAAAAAATATATAAATAAATAAGAAAAAATGTCTTAAGTGTGTGTGAATAATTCTGTTAAATGTCTAAATAAAAAAAGGAGTGTGCTTTAGACCACATGACTGAAGTAAAACTTACAAATAGTAATACTAAATAAACTTACTTACTTACAACATAGGCCTGCACTGTGTCATAGATATACAAAATGCAAGTGGCTGTGACAGAAAGAGAGAAAAAAAATGCTTGCTCACACCTCTCTCTCTTGCCCCTACAGTAATATACGAAACGTAACTCTCTCTATTTCTATCTTCACTAACTTATATCTTCCTCTAAATTTCCGTTCGCTCGCTTCCGTAACGCTCTCGTCAAGCATTTACCAGCTTACTCCCCAAGTCAAGCGTGCGTAAAAAAGTTTTTCTTAAAAAAATAAACAGATGATATCGAACTTAATGGAATAACGGTCTAAAACTCCTCTCCGATAACATTAAACTGAAATTACTCTAGAAAACGGCATTACATGCCTTTCACGCCTCTCCCAGTGGTGCTTCATACTCTACTACTTCATTCCAGCCTACTGGTCTTCTTCGCTTTTCAAATTTCTGATTAGCTGTTCTATTCACAACGGCATGAACTACTCTCGTATTACTCGTATCGATACGAGCTAACACCCAGCAAAATATTACATGAAATAATAACAAATCAATGCTACCTTATTACTACAGCCGGATTGTATTCCACGCGGTTCACACCCTTGCATTTCAAATTAACATTCGAAATTCAAACGTCTGCGGTAACGACCCTCCGGTCACGTGATCCGACGGTCGGATGGGCTAAGAGTGTGTTACACACTGTATGATATTTAAGCGTACTTATATAGCTATCTCTATGATAGATATTATTTCAATAAACACAAAAGAAAGCATGAAACTACGTCATATTTCAACTATTCAACATGCCTATTTCAAAGAATTTCCTTTGAAGTTTTTTAGTTATTTCATTTGTAATCAAAGCCATACTAAGGTCTTGATATGGATGATCAACGGTTTTATGTTCCCTGATATATGTTAATTCCCAATTTATTTTAAGGATGTTCAGTGTTATTCAGTGAAGGGTACAAAATACTTTAAGCAACTGTGACATCAACAACTAGACTTCATCACATCATGCAAAAAATTACTAATTCATTATTGTTTTACTTCTCACCTTAAGGCGACGATAACCGACTTTTAATGATTTTATACTAAAGATCACGTTTAAACGAGTAGTGTTAATGATTTAAAAAAAAATATGTTAAATTAGAGCATTTTTTCAATAATTTAATATGTGAATATTTCAGATTATATTTATATTACATAGTGAAATTAATTTGTAAAGTTATGTCTAACGCGGATAAAAAACTGAGAATGGCGCAAAATTTACTAAGCGTATTTTTCTGGAACCTTCACCAATTTAAAGATAATGTAATTATTGATCTTTTGGTATACGCGTTTTATTAAAATACCTATTGTTTTGTGTCCTCTTACTGGCTGAACGTACGATGCGTTCTGTGAGCTCAGTACAGACCACGCAAGCTAACCACTCAAGGTCACTGGCATATATCTGAGTCTTAAGAGCGTTTACGACGTACGGCATTTCATACAAACTTTCAAGCCCTTGTTTTTCTCGATTTTAATGCAACTTCATACACATAAGTAGGATACAAAGGTTTAAAAAGTTAGTTAAGAACATTTTCGAAATGTCTTATTTAAAAACAGATAACTTGAAATCTCTGTTTCTATGGAAAATTTAAAATCAGTCTAATTTGGCTGTAACACTATTTTTCGAAAATGTTCTTAACTGACTTTTTAGATTTTTGTATCCTGCATAATGCGTATGAAGTGTCATTAAAATCGGTTCAGTCATTTAGAAAAACAAGGGCTTGAAAGTTTGTATGAAATGCCGTACGTCGTAAACGCTCATAATTTTTTATCACTGTAGTCTTTATTTCTGGCACTGTACATGCAGTTACATCATCTTTTATAAACCACTGTGTATATTTCAGTCTAAATAACCCTTTCCCTAAACGCATAAAATAATGCACTGCGACCAACTCCAAGCTCTTTTTTATTTTCCTTCACTAGAACCCATTCGTGACTGAGTCTAAGGCGTTTATCATTATAATTGTATGCAATTTCGCGATGATTCATTAAGGAGTCTACACATGGGGTATTCAGTGATACATTATGAAAAGGCTCCTTGCGTGAGGAACGCGGGAACCCTTGAATGTGTTGTTGGTAGGGTAGTGTGGACGCGCCCTTTCTTTGTTTGTTTGACAGTTTGGGATTTTTTAACGGTACCCTTCGAACATGGTTTCTGTTTTTTTTTGTTGCTTTTGGCACCAACTAAATATTTTTATTACATTAGTTTTTTTTTTTTTTTTTCCTTCTGGCTTCGCACGGTTTGTGCATTTAGCCAATGTCAAGTTTTAGTTCATGAAATGAATTATAAATGCATGATGATGATATCCCCGCCCACTCCCCTTGAGTTTCAGTAAAGATGTGGCACTTTACTGAGTCCTCACGCGGACTTCTTGAGAGAACTTGAAGCGAAGTTGCACCGTTTTGTTTCATTTGCCTACACTAATGCACGTTCACAAACACTTAATGGTTAATAATCCACCATTATTACACATTAATATTCGGCTAAACACTAATTTTGGAAAATTAAACAAACTGCTGAACATGACGCTTCACTTTCCCGCCAAGAAGTCATTACACTAGTTATACTTGTCAAAAAATAATAGGCCCGTTTTGACATTTAACTCGAATCGATTAATCGTGAGTATCGAGTACAGAGTCCTATGTCCGACTAAATAACCCTTTCCCTAAACGCATAAAATAATGCACTGCTACCAACTCCAAGCCCTTTTTTACAACATAAAAATATGCATTAAAAATAGTAAAAAGTCTGTGTCAACTTTCTCTGTCAGTGTCTGTCCCATCCACACTATGTCCACCGCACATGACGGATAGCGCCAACCTGGCCATTCGTTTTAGTTTCATTTATGACACTCATAATCCATTCAAGCTTTCATACATTATCTATACAAATATTTGTCACCGTTTTTCTTGTAATAGTTGTCTATAAATTGTAGAATTTTATACTTTATTTCTTTTTATGAGTGGCGAGAGAATAAATCTTTGAATTCAGGGAATATTAGAACGTGATGTTACATTGTGGGCAATACATAATTATTTTCTAAGTGGGGAAGAGCGCTGATATCTAAAATACAATATTTTATATCTAGTTTGGACACAAATGTTCAATATCGGATCATAGAATAAATTGTATTATAGTGTATCAACATAATATTTAAATGTTTTTGAACAAATAAATTATTGTTATTCTTAAATTATTCTTATTCTTGGAAGGTGTGTTACGAAGCTGGCTCCTTATGTAGGCTCAAAGCCAGCAACCGGAACTCTTCATACTGTGTAGGATTCTGTATGATTTTAGAGTCTGACATAGCAATTTCAATAAGTAGCTATATAACTACACTACAATATGTGTACTTAGAGGACAGACATGTTCAATAAACTATTAAATATGAGTCCCAAAAACTCATCATAACACCTCACGTGCTGGTCCTCATTACTCAAAAAACACGTCTGAAAACAATACAACAATACGCATCTAAATCCTAATTTAACAAACACGCAAATCCGACACATGAACGTGATCCCGGCTCTAATTTATAAACGGTTTACGCCTAATCTCCCTCTGTGGGGACCGCGACACGCGCGGCCGTTTAGGTATAATATAAATTAGTATACTGGACTGTCTGTGGACGGACTTGTAAGTAAAATTACAAAGATAGGTAGACCATGATCTGGATTAGGATAAAGGATACTTTTTATATCGATATTCCCACGGGATTGAGACTTAGGGCTCGCGCTGATTGGCATGATATCGCGGGCGCAAAAGGCGTCGCGCCAGTCTGCACGATCCTTTATGCGGGTGAAACTGTAGGGCGCAGCTAGTTAGGTATATTTCCAACTTAAGAATTCTACAGACCATAAAAACTATCCTTTATCCTAATCCAGATCATGGTCTACCTATCTTTGTAATTTTACTTACAAGTCATAATTTTTTTGTTAATTTGGGTAGACATGTGACTTTATAACATGAGATTCAGATGAATAGGTATTCACTTAAAGTTGAGATGTTGGCTAATATGGAATGCGCTTTTGTATCGAAAATCTCCCGCGGTCCCGGGATCGACAAAAATTGAGTTTTCTAATTATAGAATCCGTTGTATATTTACTGACTTTCGAATGTTGACTTATATGGAGTGCACTTTTGTATCGATCGTAAATATCCCGCGATTCCGGAATTGACAAAATTTGTGTTTTTTTATGACTATAGAATCCGATGCATATCTACCTACCTAATATTGTAAATTAGGTAGGTAGAAACCAAACTGCCATAGCAAACAACGTCACGATAAGATAAAGGACTACATAATATTTAGAATAATTCATGTAACTATTGAAAAAAATTGTGTGGGAAATTCGGTTAAATTTATTTCTTCTCTCCACATAGCGAAAAAAAACAGTATAAATGTTAGCGCCGTTACATTAATAGAAGGCAACGGTAAGCATTTTGCGAGTGTGCGAGTGAGAACTAACACACACAACCCCTCCTCCTACGCGATTTTTTAAATTTTATTTTGGTGAGAAATTATCAATTATCTTCTCCCGCTCTGGGCGAAGCGGGAGAGCGTGTCACCCTACAGTCACATATTTGCAAAGGAGGTTAAACATTAATTTTAAATAAATATGCATCTGCATAATACGCAATCCAAGAATCCCGGGTTTATTTTTTTTAAAGTTGTTTCCATACTATACAACTGACATGCATTCCTGGTGTTCCTGGCATCCCGGGATTAGATTACAAAAAATATATTTTTAGAACCTTCCATACTTTCATAGCAAACATTAAGTTTAGATAAATATGCATCCGAATATCCGATCTCTACTTATAACATCGTCTTGGATGAGTCTGTAAAGGTGTTATTAGTATATAATTGTGATTTAAATTAATAAACGTGATGCTAAACGTCCTTCTTTGTTTCATAAGAGGCCTTCTCAGAAAATCCCCACCCTTCACTATAAATTCGGAACATAAACCCAATGGCAAAATACCATACTCCACGCAACTAAGGCCCTACAAAGTATAACAACGCTCTTCAGTTTACAGCGCAACCTAACGAGATGCGCACTAAAATAATAACCCGAAAAAATAAAAAAAATCTAATAGAAAAACAAAAAAATTGGTTAAGCGGCACACAACCGAATCTGAAACGTTCTGGATTGCCCTCGAGAAGATAGGTACGGGCTCTGTGTGGGGCCTTAGAACCAGAGTGTTGGTGTACCATTCAAGGAGAATAATACTTTCACGGTGCCATAAAAATTTACTGCATTGTTAAAAAAATCTTAGGAAATATTTTTCTTTTAACCCTTTTAAAAGAAAAATATTTACCTACCCTAAAATCGATCTCACTGCAAAGATCGACAAGAAAACATGCTGAAGTCAAAGTGAAATCAAATTTACTGCAAAGAACAAGAGGAAAACATACTGAAGTCAAAATTGAAATCATTCTTACTAGAAATAACGACAGGAAAACATCATCATCATCATTATCATTTCAGCCGATGGACGTCAACTGCTGGACATAGGCCTCCCCCAAGGGATTTGCCATAATCGCCATGCTTGGCAGGCGGGTTGGCGATCGCAGTACGGTGTTAAAATGCATAGAGAACGCTGCTGCCCATTCCCTAGTAAGTCCCTTAGTCGCCTTTTGCTACACCCACGGGAAGAAATAGGATGGTGCTATTCTTTACGTCCGGCACCACACGGAACCAGGAAAAAATAAGAAAGTAAAATAGCCGGAAAAACAATTTCAACTCAAATAATAAATAATTGAATTAGAGGAGAATTGAATGCCTTCGTAATAAAAATGAGAATTAGAATGCCTTCGTAGAAGAGTCTCATACACTGAAGACAGCCGGAACTTTTTAATGGTAACGGTATACCTCGTACTTTAAAAATGTACCGGGTAAGGTATATAGTATGCCTTTATAAGTCTCCTCGAATCATTCCGCTTTGCCCCACCGAGCCGCCCCACTGGTGGGGCAAAGTGGAATGCTTAAAATTTTTCAGTGGAATCTGCCCCACTACTTCGATTTAGTGGGGCAGATTCCATTACTCTAAAATCTTGTTAGATTCTGCCCCACTAGGGTTGGCACCTTATAATAAAAGTACCAAGCCCCGGCTTCGCACAGGTGTGAAGAAAAGTAAATCAAATCTTCCATTGCAGTACGACCATTTAATGAAATAAATTGACATTTAAATCATTTTAAAACTTTTAAATAAAAATGTACTTTTATTCTAAGCTGCCAACCCTAGTCATAACCCAACAAGATTTTAGAGTAGTGGAATCTGCCCCACTTAATTGCAGTAGTGGGGCAGATGCCAGTGCAAAATTTTAAGCATTTCACTTTGCCCCACCAGTGGGGCGGCTCGGTGGGGCAAAGTGGAATGATTCGTCTCCTCAATCCTAAACAGCATGAAAAAAGAGTGTATACAATACACCACAAGGCACAAACCCGCTCTCCTAGTGGCTCGATGCTAACAAACGCTACGACTGAAGCAATCCTTTTTTTTCATGCTCCTCTCCTTTACCGGGAAATGACTTTCTGACTCTTAATCTCTCTCGCAATCTCATTAAAAATTCATAACTCAAAACTGCGAAAAAATGAAAATTTGTTATAGGTCTCCTCGGTAAGGATGGATCTGTGGCTAGCCTTCAGTCTGATAACTACGAAAAGGCTTGCTTTGAAAATAATTATTTCGAAACTGCATTTGAGCTGGGCTAAGTTTTGTTTTGGATTGTAGTTGCTGGCAGAGCAGGAAGATAGTTTATCTTCTGGTACTTATCGTCGCCTTAGAATGAAAACCTCGGGAATGCAATTTTGCCCATTTTTATTTTATTACATGTTTGGAAACAAAACCTCGCAACACACGCCCTAGTTTCAAACAAAAAAAGTTAAGTAACTTGTAACGCCATCTATGACGAGTTTACAAAACTCGCAAACGAACATACGAGGTTTTCAATTTACTGTTCAGAACTTTTTTCATGATTATTTGCCATACAGTTCAAGTGTTAATTATTAATAAAAGTTAGTTAAGTAAGGCAACGAAATAAAATGGATTAAAAGAAGTTATCAATTTTTATTATATAATGTATAAACTTGTAAAAACAGCAAACCATGTGGTTTTTTTAAGAAAAGCTCACAAGTAGCATTTTACGCTTTTACGATAGCAAAATGAAATAAACATATTAAGCAGCAGAACATTTATCCAAATTGCAAAATAAAAGACACAAATATTTGAAAAAAGTGTGGTAATAAAATTTTCTAGGGTGCGGTTTTTCTTTCTCCTGTAAAGTTACCCTTTTCGCTTATACGAGGTTTGTACTCTAAGGCGACGTTGTTGTATTTTTATCTGACAAAGCGACGCACGCTTTACTTGTGGTAACCAAGTGTACAAACACGCTGTGAGTGTGTGCGTGAAGACGAGTAGCGTCAGCACATAACACACACATGCACACTCACACTTACGACTTCGCCATTGTCTCGGACGGTACCTACCGAGAGCTCCTGCGCTTACACACATACATTCACAGCGTTTGTACACTTGTTAACCACAAATAAAGCACGCGTCACTTCGTGAGATAAAAAAACTGTAGGTAGGTATAATAAAATAATAAAAAGTATACTGGGTTATTATAAATTGGCTAGCTAAACTCCGCAGACGCGGTGGGTCTTAATACAAAATATGTCACAAATTTTATTCGATTGCCAAAGCCCAAAACGACCCAATAGGAAATGGCCATCGGAAGAAAAGTGCTTATTGCCGCGTATGAACATGCATAAATTAAAGATATAGTTATGGATAATATGATGTGCTGACCTCGGAGATAATAGTTGGTAAACCAAAAATCTTGTGACATATTTCTGTAAATCTACAGAAATACAGAAACAGAGATTGAAACTAATGTTTTTGTGAAGTAGATAATGTCAAAAAAACTTCAACACCGTTCTTTACGACTCTGACGACTTTTTCAAAAGCTGTTCTTACAGAATATATGAAAAACTCTCAAAAACAATATCGACATTACAATCACACACTTACTCATACACTTACTGCTCACCCCCATTTCGTATATCTTCATCCCAGTCGCATTTTATTGTCACAGGAAGTGAGGTTACTGCCGCCGCGCCGCACAAAAAGTTGGAAGGAAACTCACAAAAAAAAGACTCGCTCGGGGATGCACACTGGCAGATAATCTATTCCTCCCTACCTTTATTTATGTTTTAGTAAACTAAGAGAGATATGTTTTGGTATTTTATGAAAGATTTGACTAAGATAAAAAAAAAATTTAGTTTTTTGTATTATTTTTTGTGTCGGCCCTAAAAGAAAACCGGCCAAGTGCGTGTCGGACGTTGGGATGAATTTATTCCAAGAACAAACATAACATTGAAGTGAAAGTGAAGGCATGGGAATATATTGACTTGGAATTAATGACTCGATACATGATGGTGAACTGGCTCCAAGCGGATACACGATAATTAGATGTGACCGCACGGATGGCCGCAAGCACGGAGGGGTCATGCTGATCGCCACACCGCGTAGCACTCTCGACTTACGCAAAGTACCGTTACCTGATAACGCTAGCTTGAACCACCACCCGTTCGAAATTGTATGTGCGTCGGTATACCGTCAAAATATTTTTTTGTATTTGTGTTGTGTTGCGTATATTCCACCTAAAACTATTGATAGGGAATATATGTTTATGTTCCATTTGCTAGAGCAGTTATGTGTTAGCTGTGACAAAGTTGTTTTAGTAGCTGATCTAAACATGTATTTAACAAGCCAAGATATACAATGTTACTATGAATACTTTGTTACCTTCTGTGGATTTCGCCAAAGTAACAATGTTCTTAATTGCAACAATCGCACGCTCGATGTTGTCTTAACTACTTTGCCCGTAGGTGATATCGTTGTAAAAGAGGAACGTGGGGAGTGTTTGTCATGCATAGACCCACAGCATCCACCGCTACGAATAAGTATAAGTCGTGAGCGGGTGACTTCTAGCCCTAGTTACCCTGTACCGCAGGTTTCCACCGCCCTACCACGATGGAATTATAGTAAGGCGGACTTCCGTGCTTTGTATTCGGGGCTTGCAGGGGTGGACTGGAGCGTCTTGTATGAAGCGAGTAATGCCAACGATGCATATAGGATATTTTACGATATTTTTTACAGGATTTTGGATGATAGCACTCCAAGAAGGAGCTCCAAGTTTGATTGCTTTCGTTATCACTACCCTGAATGGTTCACTGCTGACTTAATAGACCATATTAAGAAGAAGGCTCTGTGGCACAAATCTTTTAAGAAGTCTGGGTCAGACAGCGACTATGTTGAATTTTCTCACTGCCGTTCTATTGTCAAAGACAAAATCAGTGCCGCATACCGCGATTATCAGAGGCGTACGGAGCAACAATTTGTGAAAGAACCGAGGTCTTTTTGGGGTTTTATCGGAGGCAAGCGCTCGAAACGCAGTAGACCGAAGATAACTAGGGATGGCGAGCGGAATATGATGCAGTTGATCGAGGCTATCAGAAGACCAGCCTCATCATCGAAGATCGCTCTGCCAGAAATCAACCCAGAGTACCCAGATTCTGATCCACGTGCCTGGTGCGCAACGGTTGACGTCTGCCTGGATGAACATCCACTGGAGGGAGCATCGCTCATCATAGCTCTCAGCAAGGGTGGTGCGTCCTCTGTGGACCATGCGGTCTGTAGCAGCGGAAGGGGCACCGTAGCTGAACGGCGCGTCGACAACTGCCAAGTGGCAGGTGTTTGCGGGCAATTGCAACAATCTGGTGAGTCGTATTATTTTTATTCCGGTGCCGAATGCTCTCTTGTCAAGCAATCTGTCAGTCGTAATTTCATTGGTGAACGTACATTTGCGATGGTACGTATACAGGGTATACGAACATTATTGGTTCGAGCATATGGCCAAATAGTTCGTAAATTTGTCGATGGATGCTGACGGATGTATAACTTATAAACTGTCAAAATCACATTCAGGTCGTGTGCAAGCCTAGCTTCATCCAATCCCTAAGATTAGTATACCGTGGTATACTGTGCAAGTTGACATAACTAGCAAACTTGGTGGCAAAAATGATTCAAAAGAGTACGTCATAGTTTTAATCGATGCGTTTACTAAATTTGTCCTTATGTACCATGCTCTTCGAATTAAATCTGGTCTCTATTTGGAGCTCCGGCTCGAGTTATTGCAGACCAGGGTCGATGCTTTGCCAGCATGGAGTTTAAAGATTTTTGTGAGAGTCATGGTGTTTCTTTACATTTAATTGTTTAGAGTTCAAGTCGCGTCAATGGCCAATTTGAAAGGACGATGAGCACTTTAAAAAGTATGCTTACGGCTGTAGAAACATCAGATAGGTCTTGGCAAGAAGCGTTAGAAGACGTGCATCTAGCTGTGAATTCCTCTGTCAATCGTGTAACAGGAGCGAGCCCACTTCAGCTTCTGATAGGACGTGTGGCTAGACCATTAAATCTTCTAACTTTGGATGATACTGAACCAGAAATAGACATTGACAAGATAAGAGAGCAAGCGGCTACGAACATAGAAAAGTGTGCAAATTTATGAAAAATCTAGATTTGATAAAAGTAAGCTAAAGTAATTAAATTTTATGTTGGTGATTTCGTTTTAATTCAGAATGAAGAGAGAAATTAGACGAAATTAGACCCGAAATACAAGGGACCATTTAAAATTGTGGTTATTGCTTGATGGTGATTGTTACCTATTGAAAACTTTGAATGGTAATAGAACCTACAAGTACGCTCACGATCGTATACGAAAGATGCCTCTAAGTAATGTTCCTAATGAGTTAAACGTAGAGGACGGTGATGAAAGTACCTCCACTGAGTAGTAGACACATACCATGGCTATTTGGTCGCACCATACGCACTAGTCTGTAGTCGTAACTGCAGCTCACTTGTGAGCTGTTCAGGGGGCGATGGGCAGCTGGTGGTACGGTGGGGACCTGGGTCTCAATGGAGACTATTGTTGTTTTGGTCTTGTACTGACCTGGGAGTCGCAGACTCTATGTGATGTGTGTGGTCGTATCACATGAGGTGATGACGATATGGGTGGCATAAGTATCACTAGCTGCTGCGGCAGCTGGGCCATGAGCGTTGTATGTGATCGAAGTTGATTTAGTTGCTGAGTAAATATGATGGAGACTTAGAGGAACCTTTTGTTTGACAACTGTTATTTTCAAGTTGTGCTTTTCCTTAAAGATGTGGTCAGGTTGACCGAGCCTGTACTGTTGCTCCAAATTTGTGTGTTTTCTTTTCGAAATTTGATAATTATGATGCTTGGAGGAACCTTCTGTGTTGAAGTTGTTAAAATGATTTAGAAGTTTGTTTGGTTGTTGAGACGTGAGTATTGAATAGTTATTGTAATTAAAAGTTACGGTCAGGTTGGCCGAGTGCTCAAAAATGCTTCAAAGTTGGTTATTTTGTTACAGATTTACACGAGGACGTGTAACTCGTCAGGCTGGCCGTGTCGTGGAACGATATTGTTTTAATAAAAAAAGTTGCTCAACTGATTAATGTAGTAGAGGGGCAAACGCCGTGACGTTATTTTGTAATGGCGATGGCGGCACGTGGACAGAGTCGTTTTGGAAGGTGGGGATTGTCGAACGGGCACTTCGCATCGAGACGCGGACCAAGTCACTTCTCCAAAACGAAACTGTTGGTTTGCCTAGTTAAATTATTATCACTTGTTATTATCTATCTAGTTTTTCTGATTAAAAGTGAGTCTATATTACACTTCGTATTATAATTCAACGACATCAACGAAATGGACCCTTTACCACCGAATCAAGATGGTGACGACCCTATCGCTCCGCCGTCGCTGACGTCGTCATATATATATATATATCCGTAAGAAGTTGGCAGAATCATCCCAGCGTTGATTCGTTTTCTCCTCCACCAATCGTTATTTCTCCTGACACTTTTTAATTGGTTTATAAGTATGTATTAGTATATATTTTTGATTTTCTAAATATCTTTCCCCTATGTTGCACCTACCATGTTTTGTCTCTGCATCGCCCTAAGGCTGACTGGTAGAAAATGCCTCAGGCATTAAGTCCGCCTTTGTACAGTATTTTTTTACTTGTGCATGAAGTTTTAATAAATAAACATTGTAGTTGAAAAACAATTAATGTTCCCTCATACACTCTAACTGTAAATGTAAGTTTGTACGCACATTATTGAGAGATTGACCATGTTATTTTAAGATCAGGTTTTAATGTAATATATAGGTAAGTAAAGAACAATTTTCCGTATTTTTTTCAAAATTTTAGTATTCTTAGTTTTGGAGATAAGGGGGGGAAGTTCACTAGGTAACGACGCAGCTAACGAACTAGCTAGGCGAACATCCAGCGCGTCAGTCTATGGACGGGAACCTAACGTACCCATCCCATTCAACCAACAACGCAGGTGGCTATAGGAGTTCACCCACACACAAGCGGAGAACTGGTGGACCTCGACACCGGGCTACAGGCAATCCAGGGAAGCCATGCAATCCTTAGATGGCAGGCTAACCAGGCGTTTGCTACGCCTGGACAGGAACGGCCTGCGCCTGGTGACGGGGACCATCACTGGACACTGCTCACTAAACAAACACTTCCACACAATAGGCATAACGGACAGCCCTCTGTGCAGATCTTGCAAGGAGGCTGAAGAAACCGTTGCGCATGTGATATATTTCCAATATATATTTGGGAACCTAGATATTCTGTATTCCAATCGGAATAAAGACACACTACTTTAAGAATATGTTTGATTTACAAATTATTTTAGGTATTACGTTTGTATGAACTACGCATTCATCGCCGGCCGCTTATTCTCCGAAACTAATCATCCGATTTCAAAAAATCTTCCGCTGATAAAAAGCTACGTTTTGGCCTAGTGCCATAGGATTTGTTTTGTGACGCGATCGAAGTCGCGGGCAGAGGCTAGTTCTAAATATTATTAAACTAAATTTCAAATCTTACAGGATGTTTCCCCCGGAGCATATTTATGAAGATAAAATCATTGATACATGGTACATAGACACACGTTCTCATGTATCCAAGTATGTCAGCTCCATTAAAGACTATTAGAAGCCACAGAGGAGCTAATTAACAGAGGCTCAATAACCGCCACACTTTGATAGGTGGGCGGCGTTAACTGTACGAAACATTAATAAGACAATCGGTCACGCGCCATTGCGCGTGACTTAGCTCTTTAATATGAGCGCTTGCGCAGATTATGTACTCGTACGTACACAAGTCTTTAGCTGAGAAATTAATATTTCTTAGGGAGTGACCTGTAAGTCATGTTCGATTTATCTATCCCTTAAGTAACTTTTTTTTTTTACATGCGCATTTTTTTTTTTTATAAATAAAAACATATCTTGTATTTGCTTAGTCACATCAGCTGATATTACCGTTTCCAGCAGCAAATACTCTAATCTCCGCAGGCGCGATTTTCTTAGGGAAATGTTTAAGGATATTAACATCATGACGTGACGGTGCCTTGTCAATATATCTATGAAAACATCATGTACATAAGAAAAAATGTACATCTTTTTAGTAAAAGAGGTGAAAGACATAATTATAGTAGGTACTAGAAGTAGGGATTTATTAGCTCAACCAGGTTTCAGACTGGCAAAAGTAGACTCATCTTTCATGGGGTACTGTTTAAAATGTTATAATAAAATTCCTCCCCACATACTTCAACTGAATGAGACGAAATTCAAATCTTGTATAAAACGCACACTATGCAAGCAGGCATACTATAATTTGGGGGATTACATCGCTGATAAAAATGCTTGGCTCAATGCTGGTCCAGCTCCACAACCACAACTAATTGATTAACATTTGAAAATACTGTTGGAGCTGCTGAAGATTTCAAAAACTATCTTTGCATTGTATAAATTCAATCTCTTAGTATTATATAATTGCATAGCACATGTGTGAGCACTATGTACTTACTATAAAGCTACCATTTACTGAGTACTTCTTTCATTAACTTGAATGTGCTCTGGCGGCTGAGAGTATGTCATGCTCACTGTAATGTCTCGCTGATGGTGGCGGGTATGTTGGATCATTTAGCTCCCTTCAAAATGGTTGAGCTGAATGGTGCTAATCCATGCGTCATGTTCGTGAACGGGCGCCATCAGTAGGGACTGGTCATCTGTTAGCGGCCTTGGCTTATTTTAATTTTTGAATTGTTTTTTTTTTAATCTTTTTTTTACGGACGCTTTTGACCCCTTGACAATTCAAAAGTTCCTGTAATTGGTTTATTTGAAATAAATGCTTTGAGTTTGAGTTTACCCAAATCCTGAGAACCTCCGAATTAAAAAAAAAAAAAAACACTAATCGGTTATTTTGTTCATATTATTGTATTTTTTTGATTACTGCCTACTCCCTCTCGAAAAAAAAAAGAGGTAATTTCTCTGTAAGTGATTAATTGTAATCTTTTGAGAAAAATAAATGTCTTAAACCGTAATTTCTGATAACCCCAATGTTTTCATGTAGGATAATGATCCTATCAAATCTTCTCTCTTGCTTTTAGTGCTTTTATTTAAAAAACTAGTACTACACTAATAGCTTATTAGGCTTCTCAGCTGGAAGGTATTTAAGATAAAATAATATTAAAATAATAATATTTATTATTCTTTGGCATATCTCAGGACCTTAGGGTCCCGGACTTTTGGAAGGCGTATTGGTTGGCTGAAGCCAACTTGTAGAGGCCCGCTTTGACATTTTCAATTAAATGAAGCACCAACCGACGATTATCCCTGTACGCACTATGCAAGTGCACCTTAGAACAACCCCTGGCTTGTGTAGAACTAGTGCAGAATATGGAAACAAAGACATTGGAGTATGTGTTTGGATGGACGGAGTGGACTGGTTACCAGAACTATGGAAGGACTATACCTGCCTAATAAATCTTAAGTTAATACACGGATAAAATGGCAGGATGATAAAAAAAAATATTTATTATTATTTTATTAATATAATAATTAAGTACGTTTATATTTATAATTATTTTATTATATCAATCTATTGACATATTTAATTTTATATTTACATAATTTAAAAACTAAACAGACTTAAAATAAAATAATAATAATTATGTAGGTACAAGTATTTAAAAATATATATTATATTATATATTATAATTATTTATTATTATAATTACTGCCTCATTGGTCTAGTGGTCGCAAGCGCTACTCTGCTGAGCATGAGGTCCTGGGTTCAATTCCCAGATCGGGCAAAGTATTATTGGGATTTTTCATTAGGAATTTCTCAGTAGCAGCAATAGACTCGCCCCCTATTACATGGGACTTAAACATACCTGGCGAATTGTGGGTATGCTATCGGTATACCTCTGGTTAACCCTTCGGGGATTACAGGCGTGATGTTATGTTATGTTATTAAATTTATTTTAATATTTTAGATTTTATTTTATACTGACACGTGCCTCTTAAGCACTTTACTTCGCGATATTACAAACATGATACAAACACGTTTGCAGACAGGTCGCCACTAAACTTAATAGCAAAGTGTCGTGTATGTGCAGCCTAATCTAAGCACAGCGTGCTGAATTGGAACTCCTGTGTAAACTGAATTTAGGAAAACTTGATACAATTACAAAATTATTGGAGATAAATGTTGAAGTATAAACGGGTAATTACATTATTTTTTATTACACGACTGCCCAAAAAGAAATGTGCTTAGGGTTCATGTATTTATTATGTACTAGCTGCGCCCCGCGGTCTAACCCGCGTAAGTCTCAATCCCGTGAGAATATAGGGATAAAAAGTAGCCTATATGTTAATCCAGGGTGTTAGCTACATCGATACAAAATTTTATCAGAATTGGTTCAGCCGTTTTTACGTGACAGAGTAACAAACATCCATCCATCCATACTTACAAACTTTCGCGTTTATACTCGTAATGATGAGTTTTTTTTTTGTGCCACTCCATAAATTTAAAATGCCTAAACAGATTTAGATGTGTAGGGTATCGTTAGAATCCTTACATCACCCCGAGTGACATAGGTTATAAAAATATTTTTTAACCAAAAATCAATAAGGCGATAGTATGGCTCCATTTTCAAATGTGAAAAATAAAAACCTTCAATTATTACAATTTGGGGCCTTGAGGAGGAGGCGTGTTTTAATTGTTTTTAATTATTTATTTTGGATGTGACGCATGTTTCCCCCAACCTTTTCTTATTTTTGTGTTTATGTTCTTTGTTGCGTCATGTTTACCGCAAATAAACGTATTTTCTTTCTTTTCTTCTTCTTTGTATTATATTAAAAGGTGCTCGTTTAACATTCATGCTCATCAAGGCCCCATTTTTATCTAGGTACTTCATTTTGCACATAAAGCAGTAAAAAAAATACACACCTACACCAAGATCACCTTACTTACCCTACTCGTATAACCAAGCAAACAAAGCTTCCAAGTTCACTGCTGATTATGACCACCACGATGACACTAATCCATATTAACCTACACGTAGACAGGTCAATAGTTGAATCAGGTATGCGTTTTGCATAATAGTGCATATTCGCAACTCCTGGGAGGCGCGCTCGATCGCGAAAGTACAAATTACTACGCTGAAATTGAGCAGGGTTAATTGTTATTTATTAGGCTTTAATGTCAAACGTGGGCTGCCTCCCAGGAAGCTAAATGCGGAAAGCTGTGTATAGCAAGCTTTAGGAAAGCACTTAGGGTGAATTTCACCAACGAAACTGAACGAGATCAGCACATCTAAACCGAGTTCAAGAGCTGTCAGTGTCAATATTCCAAAGAAAATAATGACACTGACAGTTTTTAAACGTGGTTTAAGTGCTGATAGTGTTCAGTTTCATTGGTGAAATTTGCACTTAGTAAGATGCTGATGCCGTATTTCGGTGACAGATTGGAACAATTTTCTTTTTGTTAAATCTATCAAAAAACTGCTTGCTTTCCACCAAGCAAAGATAAAAAAAAACAGAAAAAGTTTTTTTTTTCTTGTCTTTTGATTATAATTATTTACCTAAGTAACCTCAGGATAAAAGCCACGATTCCGTGTTTATTTAGGTATAAAATTAATTTATAAGTAGACCAGATATCGACCAGAGACCCGCCTGCCAAGCGTGGCGATTATGGCAAATCCCCTTTGGGGGAGGCCTATGTCCAGCAGTGGACGTCTTTCGGCTGAAATGATGAAGATGATGATGAGACCAGATACCTAATTAGGATGGCAACCAACCGATTATTCTTTAATGTTAAAGTTCGCGAGCACATTCGTAAGAAGCTGGCAGTATCATCACAACGGTAAAGTTTTCCCATTGTTTGTTTGGTTAATAATATATTTGTGTATTTATTTGGTTTTATATTTATGTATAGTTAGGTATATAAGAATAAGAATAAGAATAATTTATTTGTTAAAAAACATACAGACATTTAAATATTAAAGTGATTATACTACATACTATATATTATATTTAAAGTTTTAAATAGGTAAATATATTATATCCTTATATTGAAATAAATATTGATTTCACAGTTTTCCTTATTGCACCTACCACTGCTTGTTGCTGCATCACCCAAAGGTTGACTGGTAGAAAATACCTATGGCATTAAGTCCGCCTCTGTACATTTGTGTGCTTTAAGTATTAAATAAATAATACCTTTAGATTGTAGCGGCATCAACATCGCCACATACGAACTACGCGTCACACTGACGTCACGCGAATCCTGCATCGCGCAAGCAGAGTTTACCACGCAACTAGCATATATACAACGTCCCGACATCAACCGTCGGGCAGTTGCCCACCAGACACGACACCCGTCTGGTCAGAGGATCCTCCCTTTTCTATGGTGGATGAGTGAACTTTACACCCTGTTCCTCATACCACCAAACTAGTGACCCCGACGTGTAAATTAAAATTTAATTATTTTTATCTTGAAACCCTCAATATGGAAACAAAACTTAGAACAAATAAACTCTATAACAAAACATATAAATTAAACATATTTATTTGCAACGCGAAATATGTGCAACAAAAAGATTAAGCTTTAAGTATGTTAGTATATTGCATTAATGCAATTTAATCTGCGCGCACGCATCACGAACTCGCGCCCACGCGTGTTCACTTCACACAAGAGAGAATGGTTGCGTGCCAGTGAGGTTTGGAAGCTATACTACTGTTATAGCTTTCAATAATCTATTCCATTTTATTCCTTAACTAGCTTTTGCCCGCGGCATTGCCCGCGTGGATGTCGGAAATCTCCCACGGGAACGTACTATCGGGATTAGAGATTGTTTTTTTAATAATAACTTTCGTAAAATCTGAGAAAAATGTACATACAATTTTATTTTATTTTGATAAAATTCATATTTATTTATTTTCATGTTGTTTGATACATCATTTAACACGCACAAGCAGATTTTGATCTTTAAAAATAAAATTATTGGCCGTAGTGATGTCCATTGTCCATTTATGGTTAGCAAAAAAAGTCTGATTAGAATCTTAGCTAGACCACTGCGACCATTTTACTCATACTTCGTATCTTTATTGGTTCATGTGTTTGGAGATATAACACGACTATACGACTGATGATTTTCTAAATGATAAATTAATATAGACTTATACAACCTGTTTTTTTTGATATCCTATAACTCTAGGGTTATATTCTGTAGGTAAAAATAATACTAAAACTCCTAGAATAGGTGGTCCAAAAATGCATCGTTTCGGAGATATCATCAATCATAATTAAATTAGGTCAAAAATTGTCACCAGTATGACGAATCTTTACTTTTGCGAGGTTGCCAAAATTCGCAGTAGTGTAGTAAAATAAATAGTAAAATAAAATATGTAGGTATGTTGGTATCGGGGCTTCCCGGCGGCAGCTAGTGAAGGGAAAGCTACCTTGTCGACGTTGTCATATTTCACGTAAGGGTGTTTTACATTAATAATCGTGACTTTGCCGAATTATTTTGTATGAAAAATGAAAAAAAAAAGTAACGAAGGATTGGAACATAACTCTTAAGCCAGTTGATTCTTTGATATGGCCTCAATCATACCCTAGAGTTATGGGATATCAAAAAAAAACACGTTGTATAAGTAAGTACTTGACTGGATAAACAAATTTTAATTGAATATTGTGACTAATTGTAATTTATGATAATTTATAATATAATGCTTTGAGCATTATTATTCCATTCCAGCTGTAGAAATTATTCCATATTGTGACATTTATAATTTTTGTTTTTATTTGTTTAACATCGTTCTATTAATTTTGACATAACTACCAAATAATTTGTTTACTGTGTTAATAAAAAATTGATCATGCGAGATGATCAATATTTTATTTCGCATGCAACCATATTTGTATGCCTCTTGGCAAAACATAGTGACCTAAGAACTGTATTCACTACATAAGTTATACAAATAAAAATGATTATGATTAACAAAGCATGCAAGATCCTTCGCACCTCCATCGCTGCGCAGTACTCAACAATCCTAACCAAAGTATGCACACGCTAATGTAATTTAAACAAATGGCCAGGACAGTGTGTGAGAAACCCGAGATAATCGCAGTGACGCTACGTTTAGTTTATAGCACTTGATTTGTTCCTATGTAACGTTGAGGGAACATACTCTCAATTCTCGTATATTGTTGAAATTGTGTGGCGTTTTGACGATAAAAGGAGACTGAGGGGAATCGGTCTATGCAGAAATTGAGATGGTTTTTGTTTTTCAAGACGGACAGCTTAGGAGTCTGACATTTTAAGGCGACGATAACCGACTTTTAATGATTTTATACTGAAGATCACGTCTAAACTAATAGTGTTAATGATTTGAAAAAAATATATGTTAAATTAGAACATTTTCTCAATAACTTTTTAGATTATGTTTATTACATAGTTATTACATAGTGAAATTAATTAGTAAAGTTATGTCTAACGGTAATAAAAAACTGAGAATGACGCAAAATCTACCAAGCGTATTTTTCTGAAACCTTCACCAATTTAAAGATAATTCAATTATTAATCTTTTAATATACGCGTTTTGAACCGATCGATGCAATTATACGTGCTAGTAATAAGTCCCATGTAATAAGGGGCGAGCCTATTGCCATCAACCGGACACAAATCCAAACTCCGGCCTGCTACTGAGAAATTCCTAATTGAAAAAAATACAAATAAGTACGTACGTAAATATTTATTTTTTTTCGTGCCTCATCAGATTTATTGACCGTTTCTCGTTTGTCTCCTAGTCCATTTTCCATACAAAGTCTGACACTCCTTGCAATGTTTGTAGTAACTTTAGTTGTACCAACATCATTGCTATTATCGTTTTAGTTACATGCTAGAGTTAAGTGTCTGTGTTTGTTCGGATTTTGATTCTGTTTTGTTTGTATGTTTATACTCTAATCATCGTAAACAGCCCATGATGTTCCCTCTGCTGGGACACAGCCCTCCTCTCTGTGAGAGGGAGTGGGCCGTGATCTACCACGTAGGCCCAGTGCGGGTTGGTAGACATGCCAATTCACTTACGATGTTTTCCTTCATCGTTTTGAGATCAGTGTGATGGTATAATTTACTCAAAGTAAATTGCCTGTCTTTTTTTTTTTTTTGGTGAGAAATTATCAACTAACTTCTCCCGCTCTGGGCAGAGCGGGAAGGCGTGTCAGACTTTTACTGACTAAAACCCACCCGTGGTCCTTTCGTTGCTGTGTGCCAGGGCCACGATATCACTTCCGGACAAACTCGCAACCCTGGCAGGCATTGGTCCGAACGGACCCCGTCAGTTGGTGCTGACATCTCTTTGAGGCGCGCGTGGAACACAACGCGCTGTCAACCCGGGCCTGGTCCTTGTCGGACTGTGAGCTACCCATAGCTCACCGTCCGCAAGCCTGGCTGTTTCTACTGGGCCACCAATCAGCACCATGATAATGAACTATTCTTATTCAAAGGGAGATTTCTAAATAACGCAATCGACCAATTAAGGTACACCTTCCCTTACATCAATCCACCTACTTAAGTGACATACCTAATGACACCAAGCTAATGGTATAATGATATTCTTCCGCACAACAATTTTTGAGATAAAATCTCCGATACATTTGAATTATTCATCATATCAAGCATTATGGCTCCCGCAAACAGGCGCGACGCAAATGCGCGACGCGATTCTGGTAGAACAAATTCCACGAATTCTTCATAGAAATTGTTCTACTAGAGTCGCGTCGCGTCTGTCTGCGGGACCGTTTACGCTTCGGACTTTAACGGATGCTAACAACTCGCATCATAATTATAATAATCATCACTTTAATTTGATCATAAAGGTAATGCCACATGAGGTAAAATGTGTTGCTATATTTATTCTAACTCAAGGCGCAGATATATGATTTTAGTGACTTTTAAATCTGTTATTACGCCTTCCTTCGCTTTACCTACTTTTTAATTCTATTATTAACAGGCTTTATATGTGTACATTTAGTTATGGAAGAGGGAGGTCTTCTGTCACAGGTATCTATATACTTAAAAGAAGGTCTCTACGACTTATTTGTTAACGTGTTGAATAAGAAATAAAAAACTTTCAAACTTTCAAAACTTCATATAATGCAAGAAAGTTATGCAAAAAAAATATGTTAAACTAAAACGCATAAACATCAATTCTGTATGTGAATACTTAAGTATTGTAGTAAAATACTATATGAAATAAATTCATCTACCGAAAGCATAAAAAACGATATTACTTCCAAACTACTTAAGATATTATCATGTTTTTTTTTGTATGAATAGGCTTTATTATTATCTATAATTCTATTTGTGATTTTTTTTCAAATATTCATATTTTCGTTACTAAAAATAAATATTCCCTATGAAAGTTAATGATGGCGCGGCGTGAGCGCGGCGTGAGCGCGACGCGCATTCGTATGGCCAAGGTCAATCGCGATTATCTGCCTCTTAATAGTCGAATGCTGAGTTATTTAGTGTAATGAGTTTTTATGTACATTTGCTACGAGTTACCCTACATAGGGGGTTTTTAGAAAGTTGTGGAGTTCCATCAGACATACTTGTACCTATCAAGTTTTACGATAGCTGGATGTCAAAACTCAGTGTTACGCACATCCATTCATTTCATGTTTTCAGGTATACACATAATCAGCCTTTAAAATGAATAGCTGTAATTTTTTATTTTTTTTTAAACGTTGCCCCCACACTATAAATGTCTCCTGTATCGTGGGTGCGTTTACAAACATTTAAACTCACATACACAAACAGCCAGACCCGGAACAACTACTTGTAGGTCATACAAATATTTGTTCCGTGCGGGAATCGAACACGCAACATGCAGCGCAGCAGTCAATCGTTTAACCACTGCGCCAACCGTGCAAAAACTGGTAAGTGCTACAAAACCATTGTAAGAGAAAATAGATAAACTTATTTATTGTTATTTATTTAATGTTCCCACTGCTGGGACACAAGCCTCCTCTTTCTGTGAGAGGGAGTGGGCAGTAATCCACCACGCGGGCCCAGTGCGTTGGTAGATGTCATATGTCTTCGAATGTTTAATTCTAAAGTAACCGTCATGAGAAGCTATAAATACATAAAATTGCAAATTATACAACTATCAACTTTAAACTCAAGATATCTAAGTTGATTTATGAATGAAGAAATTATCGCTAAACGTCATAAAATAATTTTAGTTGCAATGGAAACTGAACCATACGCAATTTCAGTTAAAGTTTTAAATCCCAAAGTATGAAATTTATCTCGTCTCATGGCGTTGACTTTAGAACATGCCGGTTTCCTCACGATGTTTTTCTTCACCGTTTTGAGAGCAGTGGTGATGATTTTATTTACACAAAGTAAAGCGCTTGTCTGGGTTCGAACCTGCGACCACTCGTAAGTCGAGGCCGTTGGCACTGGACCTCCACTGCTCTCAGGTATACAGGGTTAAATTTAATTAGCCAGCGAAACTCCGTGGACGTGTTTGGTATCGATATCCAAGTACGATAAAACGAAAAGATTTTAGTTTTTTTTTTTCTGGTGTCAATGACCCCTGGCCGTGAAGTTAATTGAAGTAGTTAAGTTTTTGTTTTATCGTGTTTAGTTATCGATACCCATCGCATCTGTGAAGTTTACACAGAAAAAAGAAACTGATTTTGAAACTCATATTTCAAGTAACTAGTCGTTGACAGATAGTCGGTTTTTTTTTTTCGTTTTATCGTATTTAAATATCGATACCCAACTCATCTTTAATTTAATTTGACCCTGTATATTAAAGAGTATTCTATCTACAGTGAAGAGTGAAGTCTCCCCTCCGCAGAAGATGATCTTCACTTTAAACGAAATCATACACCAGTCCACCAGCTTAGTCCCAAATAATTCACTCACATTCAGAGAACCATCAAATGCCTTTACCAAATCTCCAACAAATATCCTCCAACCAAATTCAAAGGGTATTCCAAGATGCCTAACGTTTTCTCTAGATACAATGCCGGCACATAATCCCGGTCGTCTTGCAAGACGCTCAGACAGACAGTCTCTGAGCAAACATCTTGAAATTGTTGATTGGCTACCAAGACGCGGCCTATTTGATTTGTACACATCGCGTGTTTGAGCTATTGTATGGTCATAGAGCTGTTTGTACTGCAATAAGTAATTGTTATTTGAATTAAATTCTAAATTCAAATAGGATATTTTTAGGGTTCCGTACCTCAAAAGGAAAAAAAAAGGAACTCTTATAGGATCACTCGTATCTGTCTGCTACATAGTCACTAATGAAAATTCAGAGGCTAGGTGCACTTTTCCAATTGGTATTTACAATTGGAGAAGAGCCCGCAAAAAATCCACAGTTTTACTCTTTTAAAAATAATTAATACTTTCTACGTACATATATTTCCTAGAGAACGTCAGGATTGAGGAGCCACATAAAATATGTTGTATCACCGAAATTATATAGCTTTTCCATTTTATTTTTATACTACAAATTAGAATACATTTACTAATAAATGATACTAAAAATCTGTTGTAATTGGCTGATTATTTTCCAAAAAACAGCGCGGTAAAATTTATGGATTTTTATGACATATCAAAGCATTGTAACTGTCTTAAATTACGCCGTTCAAAACCCATTTTTGTTTGTACAGATTACGCATAGTTGCTATTAAATCACACCAAATTTTCAAAAGTATCCACCGCTTAATTTTTGAGTTCTAAGGTGGCTCCTCAATTCAGACGTCTGAATTAAGGAGCCAACTTAAACGTCCTGTAACTTTTAAGGGTTTTACTACAAATTCCAGGATCAGGCCTACAAAATCTTAATTGGCTTTTACAATATTTCCAAATTACAGTTTTAATAGTAGGTATGGGAGGACCGTTTAGCCCTATCAACAAGTACCAGGTACATAGTACTAGATAAATAAGAAATGGTCAACAAATCGAATCATCTGCGATTCTACAAAGCCTACAACATTCTCACATTCATAAAACAGAAAATAATCTTTTTTTTTAAATGCCTAAAATAGTAAAAATATAAACCTATTTATACCAAATCCCCAATCTAATTGTCTCACATAAACAGCCGCCCATCATTGCTTATTCGGGTGGTCTAAGAGCTCTATAGAGATATGCAATCCATATGTAACAATACAAGTATATCAGGCAGCGAGCGATCAAATACGTGAGATTTGCGACGTTCTCCGATCGTCAGCCGATTCTGTAATGCGCTGTGGACGATCAGCTGTGTGTATAGAGCCTTATTTACAGGGTTTGTTATTGTATTTGTTCCAAAGTAGACATTTAAATAGCAAGCCAGTGATGTTTTTCAAATGATTTTTTACGCAAAATGATTTGATAAGCTTGAGTTGTTTTTTTATTGATTTCGAAAATTAAAGTCTCATACTTTGGAATTGAACTGTTTAAATAGTGTAAAATGGATGATAATTATGTTGGGAGTTCAAGCAAAACTGGTCTAGTTCTCGGCATTTAGTTTTCGAGATATTAGGCAGTTTTGTAAAGTTGGGGTAATAACTAATGCTCAATTATCTACTTACAAGTTCATATAGTTTTTCTCAAATCAAGCTTGTTCAGAGTTTCAAGTAGTTTCAACTTCAAATGTCTGATAAAACTTGTTCCAGTTTTTGAATATTTCTTTAACCCTTATTATCAATTGACTATTCTAGATACCTAATCTAGTCTTAACTCAATACCCCACTACTGGACCCTTTAAGGCTTCTACATACCAGCGCGACTTGTCGCGCGACGCGACACGGCATAAAGGCCCCGCGAGTCGCGGGACGAGCGGTGACTTTGTGTCGCGTCGCGTCGCGCGACAAGTCGCCCCGGTATGTAGAAGCCTTTATACTTGGTCCACATTATTATTATAATATTATTATTATTATTTAGTACGACTGTTATTTTAGCAACTTGTTTATATCGATATTTTTTTCCACTTATAAAAGTTGCACAATGTTGGAGGAGGGTAAAAAATCGGACGACAGAAGAAGAATACACCATTGATGTTGGGTAAGTTTCATAAAAAAATCAGACGAAGGAAGAAGAATACACCATTAATGTTGGGTAAGTTTTCACAAAAAATTGGACGTAGGAAGAAGAATACACCATTAATGTTGGATAAGTTTTCACAAAAAAATTGGAAGAAGGAAGAAGAATACACCATTAATGGTAGGTAAGAATACACCATTAATGGTAGGTAAGTTTTCACTATTACTTTTACTGTTACTTTTTAATAACTATCTACAGGATCTAATTAAATTAGCTAGCGAAACTCCGTAGACGTAATCGATATCGATACCCAAAAACGATAAAACAAAACAAAAATATTTGATGATTTTATAGAGAAATGAAGAACAGGGTGTAAAGTTCACTCATCCTTTATAGAGAAGGGAGGATCCTCCGACCAGACGAGTGTTGTGTCTGGTGAGCAACTGCCAAACGAGTGGTGTCGGGACGTTGTATACGTATATGCTAGTCGCGCGGTAAACTCTGCTTGCGCGATGCAGGATTTTACGTAACGTCAGTGTGACGCGTAGTTCGCATGTGGCGATGTTGATGCCACCACAATTTTTTTGGGGTCAACAACATAATCAGCCTATAATGTTCCCACTGCTGGGACACAGGCCTCCTCTCTGAGAGAGGGAGTGGGCCGTAATCCACCACGCGGGCCCAGTGCGGGTTGGTAGATGTCACATGTCTTCGAATTTTTGGTTCTAGGACATGCCGGTTTCCTCACGATGTTTTCCTTCACCGTTTTCAGAGCAGTGATAATTTAGGGTCAACGACCGCTGGTAATTTTTTTAGTTGAAGTGAGTATGAGTTGAGAACGAGTTTTTTTTGTTTGAATCCTTAAGATAATTATTGATGGGACTTAAAAATAACTGGCGAAAAGTGGATGTTTTATAGGTGGGTATACTATACACCTCTGTCTAACCCTTCTGGGATTACAGGGGTAAACCCCAAAGGGGGCGGGGGTTCGGGGGTTATGTCTTTGTCTAATTATTGATATTCATTGGATCTGCGGAGTTCCACTAGCTAATTTGACCACACTAGGTAAAGTCGTTGACTCGTAAAAAAAACATCAACTCTTTTTTATATTTTTATTATTGTTTGATCATGTTTAGATATCGACAACCATCACGTCAGCGGAGTTCAATCATGTATAGATATCGACAACCATCACGTCAGCGGAGTTCAATGATGTTTAGATATCGACAACCATCACGTCAGCGGAGTTCAATCATGTTTAGATATCGACAACCATCACGTCAGCGGAGTTCACTCATGTTTAGATATCGACAACCATCATGTCAGCGGAGTTCAATCATGTTTAGATATCGACAACCATCACGTCAGCGGAGTTCAATCATGTTTAGATATCGAGAACCATCACGTCAGCGGAGTTCAATCATGTTTAGATATCGACAACCGTCACGTCAGTGGAGTTCAATCATGTTTAGATATCGACAACCATCACGTCAGCGGAGTTCAATCATGTTTAGATATCGACAACCATCACGTCAGCGGAGTTTCGCTAACTCATTTAATTTGACTCGGTAACTATTTTCCAACATTATTATTTTTCAACCACATGACACAATAACTCTACTCTATGACATAGAATAGGCCAGAAAACTTATAAGCTAAGTTTTCAAAGCTTCCTCTCTCCTACTATTTTGCTGTGCCGAACAGCCACAACTCACATACAATTTTAAGTTACTATCTAAGTACCCATTGTGGATTGCAAATAAAGTATTGAGTATTGACTCAAATGGAGCCTCAAGCAGTGACGTGTGTATCATTTATCATTCGACTTCAAAATAAGATGTCGGATTACAAGTTCGGTAACAGCGCCAGCTGACTAGTCCTTGTGTAGTTTGTCCGGCAAAGTTGTATGTTTATCAGACGTATTGGTTTAACTTGTTTATATGTGTATGTATTCCTTGTGTATTGATCTTTAGGATTCTGTGGTGTTAGGTTCGTGTTAAGATTAGAAAATGTGAGTCTTTAATAAATTAAGTGCTGTGTGGAAGATGGAAATTGGAACAATTCGTTCTACAAACTATGATTATGTTTCAAGTCAGACCAAATAAAAACCGATGTTAACTTCTATTGCGTTGGAGGCATGACAAATGGCAGTTGTAAACAGTCTGTTGGTATTATTACCACGTTTTTGGTTTTAATGCCATCCTTATGCAGACGGAATAGAAATCAAAATCAGTTGAACGGACTGTAAAAAAGTTTATTTTTTCTAATCTTAATTCAAATGGAGTACTTATAGTTTCTGTGGCCTAACCTTGGCCACCATTTGGCCATCTCCGCGCCTTACTAAATGTCCTGCCCAACTCCACTTGAGGCGCATCGCCCTGGCCCTACAGTCTCGACATAGATAGGGATCGCTTTACTTCCGAATTGAATAGAATATAATACTCTTTATTATGTACACCATAAAAGTTACAGATATAATTTTTTTTTTAATTTTACATAGGGTGACACAATAGGCGGTCTTATCGCTAAAAACGATATTTTACAGACAACCTTCGAATTCGATTGCAAAGTCTTAATGGGATCTCTAGACGGTTAAGATTGCTTGATAAGCACGAAAAAATTACAATTTTGTCAAGCATTTTTGACCGTCTAGGGAATCCATTAGAACTTTGCGACCGAATTCGGTCGTAAAGCGATCGCTATGTATGTTGAGACTTTAGGAGACTAGGCCCTGTCCCCAACGTCGTTGTCGTAGACTTTCGACCGACGAAGCCCAAATATTGTGACAAAATAAATAAAAACGGACACATTATCCACCCCACATTTTAATCATAAAATTACCCGAGGCGAGTAAAAAATCTGTCGGTAAACCTAAGTAACTCATACACCGAGTTACTCGATATATCGAGAACCGATTCTCGATTACCATAACTCGATGCTTATATCCCGCCGGCTATCGGATTCATATCCGAATTAATAATCTCGATACTGTGAGATGTGGGGACTTGTCACGTGTGATGCCACTTTGAGGAGCTATGAAAATTATGATACGTTATAATCTTTAAATTGGGTGAATTGGTTTTCAAGAGCACGACCATGGATTAAGGTTCTGCTTTGATGGGAACCTCGACGGTTGGGTAAGAAAGCTGGCTGTTTGATAAGTTAAGGTGACGATAACCGACTTTTAATGATTTTATAGTGAAGATCACGTCTAAACGAGTAGTGTTAATGATGTGAAAAAAATATATGTTAAATTAGAGCATTTTTTAAATAACTAAGTATGTGAATATTTTAGATTATGTTTATATTACATGGTGAAATTAATTAGTAAAGTTATGTCTAACGCGGATAAAAAACTGAGAATGACGCAAAATCTACCAAGCGTATTTTTCTGAAACCTTCACCAATTTAAATACAATTTAATTATTGATCTTTTAGTATAGGCGTTTTATTAAAATACCTTTTGTTTTGTGTTTAATAAATTAATAATGCGTCAAATTGGGGACAGAGCTCCTTGATGGGCGAGTCCTATTACTGGCTGAACGTACGACGCGTTGCGTGAGCTCAGTACAGAACACGCAAACTAACCACTCAAGGTCATTGGCATATATCTGCGTCTTAAAAGGAAACGCGGTCGGCGTATTAATTTCAGAAAAAAAAAAACGTAACATAACATCACGCCTTGTTTCCCTGAAGTGTATCATTCTGTAATACACGCACACTAGCCAGTTATGTTTAAGTCCTATGTATTTAGGGGCGAACCTATTGCCATCAACCGGGCACAAATCCAAACGGGCTGCTACTGAGAAATTCCAGATAGAAAAATCCAATATCACTTTGCCTGACCGTAGCGTCGCACACTAGATCAACGAGGCCATTTTCTATAATAATGTGGCTGTTTTGTGTGTAAGTATGTGATATCTTACGACTTCCATGCGAACGAAGTCGCGGGCAGAAGCTAGTCTTTAATACCTTTAAAATTAATTATTCAAAAATTATAAAAAATTTAAAGTTAGAATCCTAATACTCCTGATCGAAGTTTAGGTAAAAATCGGAAGTTTAAAAGTTATACTGATTTGTACAGGGGTCACAGCAGCGAACAAGAATTCAAAAAATGCTATAAAAAATAAATTGTTTTTATAGCATTTTTAATGTATTTATATACAGCGTGCCGCTACAGAGGCGACATTAATTTGACACACTGGTAGGGCTAGTGACCAGTAATCACATATTTTTTTAAATATTGTTTATGTAAAAATACAAAAATATTTTTTATATTATATTACTTAATAATTATAAATTGAAAAAAAAAAAACAAGCAAACTAAATAATAAAGCTCTCTCTTTCCTTCAGTTATTATTCGCCTACTCCTTGCACGTTATTTGTTTTTATTTAATTAATTCGATGTTATGATCCATGACCCCAGCTAATTACCTCAGTGGTACAGTTCTTTAAGTACAGGTTGCTGCAAGATGCTATTTTCGAAAATCGTTATAAATCAATAAATAATAATGTTTAATGAAATTAAAATATTTTCATAAAAGGTGAAGGCGAAACTGTATACATGAGTTAAATTAATGTCGCCTCTGTAGCGGCACCCTTTAAAATATTATATACAATGTGTAACTGATTAGTGCACATTACGAAAGTAGTTTGTTCAGAATCAATTTCTGTAATGTTTAAATAGATAATTGTTAATCCCCAAAAGTAATCAAAACTACCAAAATTACAGTCACACTTCCATAGCCACACTTCCACAAAATGAACGAACTACCTACTACGCTAGACCCTTATAAGTGTGCGACTATGTGCGTGCGTAGATTTGACTACAATTTCCTCCCACAATCAGTATAACTAACTTATATTTTTTTTCTCTTTATTTATTTAGGGGTTTTTATATATACAGATACGCCAACCCCATCGTGCCTTTTAACATTGTAAAAATAACATTAACACTTATTTATAATACATACAAACACATAACTTATTATAATAGTGAACAAAGATGGAAGTCACAGTTTAAATACTGTAATTGAACTACACAACTTTTTAGCACCTTCTGACATTGGTTGCGATAAACCTGACTGTGAATTAACCCCATATTACTTTTGTTTAAGTCAAATTCCCTCAAAAATGACTCCCTCTCGCGCCTGTTCCGGACACAATCCATCAGCAAATGTTGTACGTCCTCAATCTGATTACCAACTCAGCAATTCGGCGAATCAGATTTTTTTATAAGGAATGCAAACTTTGCTGATGGATAATGTCCAGAGCGAAGTCTTAATATTAATTTAATGTTATTCCTACCAAGTTGTTCAACATCGAACCAAGGCACACGAGAAGGCTCACCTTGTATGGTCCTATACCATATAATTTATTAAATAAATAATGTTTTATACATAATAGTAAAAATTCAGTATTGTGATTATAACATAATATTCTAATTAGGGTGTTTGGTAGTGTGCTTTAACTCCGGGACATGTATAGAAGTATAGTAGAATAAGCTTCCCAAAACATATTGTCCACATAAAGCTTCATTAAAATTTCAAAATCACAATACAAAACAAAATAAAATATACCGACTCCAAAGCCATTACGCTCGCACCTCCACGTACAAATATATTAGACGGATTCAATTTCCGCGACACAATATTATTGATATATGATAGCGAAGTACTAATGTGTTTTAAATGTGTGTCTGTCGTCTTTAATGTTCAACCAGTTACAGTTTACAGGGGGTATTATTTTTGCTTTTCTATTGGAAGGAATGCAAATGTTGGACCAACTTTTGTGCAATGAAATAGTACATTATGTTACAAGTGTGCTATGTTGGTCATTACACTCGAGGCGGTATTATTTGATATTTACTTTCGAGTGTATTAACTTTTCCATTGTATAAGAGTTTCGTAGGCCACTACGTGTTGCTCTCCAGATTTTGGTAGCAACAGGCTATCACTCGCGTTTCGTGACTCGATTAGGATTTCTGGGTCAAATCGAAATATTACTCTTCTTCCCTACGACATTAATTTTGTTAGATAAAAAAAAAACTGTGTTTACACCATTGACACGAATCACACAATCACAGCGATTTGGCATGCTTAAAATCAGTTCATCAAAATCACTTTGAGGAATGGCCGCCCCACGTTCTTTCCAACAAGTCAAAAAGTTAATGTGGGGTATGCACGGCATTCATACTCGGCAGAGCTCTTCTTTGGAACATATCCCATGCGTGCTCAATTGGGTTAAGGTCTGGCGATTAAGCAGGCCACGGCAATACGTGCTGATGCGAGCATCGGCAAGAGTGCGTGTTACGATTAGCCATGTGTGGACGTGCGTTGTCGTGAATTAGTCGAAACGAATCACCCAACCGGCTCTGCAAAGGGATGTTCACGTCTGAAACCATCCTCTCCGCATAAATCAAAGCATTGAGGTTGCCCCTGATCCTAATGAGATTGGTTCTTCCACCGATTCAAATACCGGCCAAAACCATTATTGTTCCCTCTCCATATGAATGAACTTCCTGACAAAATTTCAAACGTTCTTGACGTCCAGAGGTCCTCTAAACTCGAGTACGTCTTGTATCCGGCCCCATAACGAAACGAGATTCATCAGAAAAGCAAGAAAAACAACGCCAGTCTTCTACCTCCCAACTTCTGTGTTCACCAGCTCATTGTAAACGGGCCCTACGAATGCGGGGTGCTGTAGGTGGAACTCTCAGCGGCCTTCGGGAAAGCAGACCCACTTCATGTAAACGATTTCGGACAGTTTGGTCGTTTATCAGCAAGCCTGAAGAGCTGTGGATCCTCGTAGCCAACATCATGGCGGAATCGTACAATGACTGGTACGATTCCGTCGAGCAGTATTTTAGATGTACCGGACCTGTCTACGAGTGGTGATGCGAGATCGTCCTCCATGTCACTCAGCCACGTTGCCCGTGATACGATAGTGTGTCCAGAGGCAGCTTATGAAGCTCTGTGTAGTGCCAAGAGTGACGGCCACAGTACGTTGCCTGAAACCAGCTTGCAAGATTCCAACGGCTCTCATCATCTCTTCTCGTGTCAAATGATGTCGTGACTCCATATCGATGCAATTTTTTTCAGTTCCGATGCAGAGAAGTTGTAATGGTTTTGTAAAAATGCTATTACACGCTTTTATATTAAGTCGCAGATAAATGCCAGTGACCTTGCGTGGTTAGCTTGCGTGTTCTGTACTGAGCTCACGCAAGGCGTCGTACGTTCAGCCAGTAATACGACAAGCCCATCAAGGAGCTCTGTCCCCAGTTTGACGCATTCATAATTTATTAAACACAAAACAAAAGATATTTTAATAAAACGCGTATATTTAAATATAAATAATTAAATTATCTTTAAATTGGTGAAGGTTTCAGAAAAATACGCTTGGTAGATTTTGCGCCATTCTCAGTTTTTTATCCGCGTTAGACATAACTTTACAAATTAATTTCACTATGTAATATAAACATAATCTAAAATATTCACATGTTAAGTTATTGATAATATGCTCTAATTTAACATACATTTTTTTTCAAATCATTAACACTACTCGTTTAGACGTAATCTTCAGTATGAAATCATTAAAAGTCGGTTATCGTCGCCTTAATCCTGATTGACAGTTGATTTTCTATTTTTAATCAAAATTTAAAGAAATTTCTTTATTCAAATAGCAAAATTCACTCAAAAGAATCAATAACGATCCAAAAAAGTTAAAATAATAATCGTGAATTGCGGAGATACTCTAAAACGTACAAAATTGATCCCTAGACACTTTTGATGTGTGTATTTGAGTGTTACTCGTAGCTTGTAGAAATAATTGTATTTTAAGATTATCACTTACCTTTACCAATTCCGACCTAAAACCCAACCCAATGCATTAGTCTGAATACATCATGCAAATACCACATCTGTAATGATAATGGAGTCAAAACATATTAATTTTAGGCCCACATCTGCCTCTGTATAAACACGTAAACTTATAGGTCCCTAGTTTCAGTACATAGTTGTGAAATGGTGGTACATTATCATATATTTACATATCATACGGACGGACAGGACTTTGGTTTGTCGACTTTTGGATACAAGGGTAGTGAGTGTGGGTGTGGGTAAAATTAATTGGTAAACTATTTTCAATTGCAGGATTGTAAAATCCAATGTAAGTGTTAAATTTTTGTTATAAAAAAAAATTGTGAAACACCTCATCAAGAGTTTTCAGGTTCCGTTGATCGTTTTATTGGTCCAGTTTTCACCAGCTAATTATTTAGTGTCTTCTTCCTCTAGCTAGTTGACCTTCTTCTTTTTAATCAATCAAAGAATACAATTTTAATGGATTTAAAAAGAAACTTAAAGACTTGATAAGTAATAAAAAACCTTCTTCGAGATAAATCGAAAATAGTGTACTAGTCAAATACATGCGAGCAGGCGGCCGGCAATGTTAGTATGGTTATACTACATATAGTTTTAATATCATTGAGAAAAGCACTATACAAGTCCCGGCCGCAACCAGGCATTGATGGACTCACGTATGATTTTCACGTTCGTCCATCAATGCCCCTTTTGCAGGCCGTTGCAGTGATGTACTATTTTTTTTAACTAATATTTCAAGTGAATATATTAATTGCGGTTGACGGCCCCAAAAAAACTAATCAAATTATTTATTTTTTTGTTTGATCATGATTAGATATCGATACCCATCACGCTGCGGAGTTTTGCTAGCTAATTTAACTCGACCCTGTATACTTTTGGGTTCGCATACTTGATGGTGTTACCTATGCGTAGTGCAGGCTGATGAATGCATTTTATTCTTCTGTGAACCTTAGCCAACCTACAACATGTCCCAGGATTAACGCACACCCTCTTAAGGGGGCACTGTACTCATCATTATGAACAACTTTTACTATGGAACCAAAGCTGATATCGCGAAAAAAAAATCAACTGTTCCGTACATTTTGACGAGTTATTCGAACATAAATGTCCCACAGCTGATATTTTTCGCGATTTCAGGTTTGGTCCCTTAATAAAAGTTGTTCATAATAATGAGTACAATGACCCCTTAAGAGGTTGTGCGTCAATTCAGGGACATGTGTATGATAATATACATAATATTTATCAAGTAGACAACACAGCATAACTTAAGGCTTCTACATACCGGGGCGACTTGTCGCGCGACAAGTCGCGCTTGTATGTAGAAGCCTTTAACCCATGAAAACAATCGCAAAATAAAATAAATTCAACAACAATAATTTAGGCAGCAACACAAATACGCGCCAATATTTGCGGATTCATCCCCAGATTAGGTGCTCGTGTGTGCCCGCCGCGGTGGGGATTATTGGCGATCACGTGATCTGTCGCCATCGGCGCCTACGTGTGTAATACACGAATTGTTATCATGGCATAAATGAGGAGAGCGAGCGGTTAATCAAGAACCAAGAATGCATCGTGGTAAGAAAAGCTCTTAAGTAGCCCAGGTTTGAATGGCTCTTTAAATTTAATTTAATTTAATAAAAAAAGATACGTTTTTTTACGAATTTACGTTTTCAGCAATTCTAACTTCGCAGGGTACATTCATGTCGCACACAAATGGTTATACTTACGTTTATCGTCAAATATCACACAGTTTATTTTTAGCAATATGGTCACATTATTTAGGGGTGAGTAGGGCTTTTTTACATGCTTTGCAGTTGGTCCTTTTGGCAATTTGCTTCTACTAGAATACTGGTGCGTAAGACGGACAAACGCTGCCATCCTCATAATTTTAAACCTTTAACGCTATCTCATTTAACGTGGACCACACATAACCCGTATAATTATAGTGCGTCCCTTGTTAGAATTAATCTCGGTTGGGTTTGCGACATCTGTATTCGACAATTATGTTCATGTGAGACCAATAAAGGTACCTTTCCTCTCTCTCACTCTGTACTTAAAAGAAGGGGATGGAATAAGGGTTCTTCTTGGTTATATTACGTGTGGATTTGCAAAGGGAATTATTTGTTTATCAGTTTTGTGTTTGGATTAAACGGTTATTAATGAGTTACCTTTTGGTATAAAATGGCCTATTATGGATGGCCATTTCAAATAGGTAATGGAAGAATAATTATTGGTCGCTTCGTTTGTTTATTATCGCTGGCGGTATAAGACTTTGGGCAAAAATTTGTGTAAGAATCTGCACGGGTCGATCCATCAGGTTAAGCACACTCGCCAGGGTTAGTCCGTGGATGGGTGACCATCTTTACATACCGAGACTCCGTGCTTAGAAAAGCAGTTAAGCCGTTGGTCCCGGATGTCATACGTGGATCTTTTACAGGCGTTAAGGGTCGGCAGAAGCCCGAAAGTCTGATACCAGTCTTACAAAGGGGTACCGTGTTACCCATTAACTGGGTAACACGGTACCCCTTTGTAAGGCCAGTTTTTGTACCAGTTTGGAGGTCAGATAGGCAGTCGCTCCATGTCATCATCATTTCAGCCAAAAGACGTCCACTGCTGGACATAGGCCTCCCCCAAAAAGGGGGGGATTTGCCATAATCGCCACGCTTGGCAGGCGGGTTGGCGATCGCAGTATGGTTTTAAAAGTGCATAGAGAACGCTGCTGCCCATTCTCTAGTAAGTCCCTTAGTCGCCTTTACGACACCCACGGGAAGAAATGGGATGGTGATATTCTTTACATCCGGCACCAAACGGAACATCGTCGCTCCATGTAAAATACTGGTATTACTCCATGTAAATAGCTGCATCTGGTTAGTCTGGAAGCCGACCCCAACACGACGAAAATGCTAGGCAGATGATGATGAGATGTAGGTACCTATGTAATACTAAATTAGCCTAGACCAGTTGTTATTCTCTAAACCTTAGTTCGTGTTTCCTTGGCAATGTGTTGTCTGGAGTATAAGATTATGCACTAAGTTATCCACATTCCTGGTGCATCTATTTACTGGGCTTAGCTCCGTATCACAGCTACCGACAAAACACATTATATCTGCCGTATAAACAATACAATGGTTAAGTTAAGAGCCGACAAGCTTGCTCAAGGCCTCACTGCTAGCGATGAAGTAAAAATTTGTTTAACAGATTTTTTTTTTAACCTTTCCTTGATTTTGCTAGAGCACACTATACCTTCTTAATAACTACGTAATTAAGTATTACTTAGTTTTTTTTGAAACTATGTTCTTTAAAGCGACTTGCGCTAGAACTAAACTGGCAGAAATCGTCATGTAACAGAAAAAGCGTTATGCCCGAGAAAAGGTCAGTTTCAAGATTCAAAAGTGTTTGTTTTTTTAATACAGAGCCATCTAGTATACGTTTTTAGCAACCTTATAACTAACTAGACTAACTTTTTAGGCGTGAAACTTGAGACCATATTACAGCATTAGTTTTTGTTTATACCAAACCCGAAAAGGGGTCATTGTACTCATCATTTTGAACATATTTTTCTATGGGACTAACCTTGAAATCACGAAAAAAAATCAGCTGTTCCATACATTTGTGTTACCAATTAAATCGACAAAATGTATGGAACAGCTGATTTTTTTTTTCGTGATTTCAACCAACGAAATACACACACAGCATTAACACACAAGCGAGCAAGCAATGCAAGCATGTTGCACGCTCTATGGTATTTTTTTTAACGTTGTTCCTAAGGTTAGCTAGGAATCGGTAAATCGGAGTTGCAAATGACTCATGGCAATTAACTAATCAAGTAGGTCATCGGCCTGTTTGTAATCCTATATTAGCTTTTAATCTATGCATTCTGTCAGTTTTGCAAGAGAGACATATTCCTGACTTTCATGCATTTGGGACATTTTTCAGCTGTGAAAGTTTCACTCATATAAAAATATCTCACCCGCCATCACTGCGCCCCTACCCCACGCTAAGACGCCCAATTAATCAGTAGACGGGCTAATGAGCAAATATTTCATTGTCCGGCTACCGCGCGACAAGACTTGAGGGCTGACGGATGTTGCATACAAATTATAAATGTTTTAGAATATAAATATTTAATACCTAAGGGAAAAATTGTGAGGGATTTTCAACGGAGAGTTGAGAAGGAAATAGTAGTGCTTGATTTTCTTGGACTTGTTATTGAAAAGACTATGAATGTGTAAGTCACACACGGCTCCGTGTGGTGCCGGACGTAAAGAATAGCACCATCTTATTTCATCCCGTGGGTGTCGTAAAATGCGACTAAGGGACTTACTAAAGAATGGGGAGCAGTGTTCTCTATGCATTTTAACACCAAACTGCGATCGCCAATCTACCTGCCAAGCGTGGCGATTATGGCAACCCCCCCTCCTTTTGGGGGAGGCCTATATTCAGCAGTGGACATACCTTTTGGCTGTAAAATGATGATGATGATGTAGTCACACAGATTAGTAAGACTTACCCAATAAGTGTAGATTAAACAATCAGTACTCGTAGGTACTTCAATTACGTACCTACTCCACGCTGGGGAGTTTGTTGCGCCACTTATTTTCATATAAAGCACTAGGAAGTGGTAAAAGGCGGGCGTTTTTGGGGGACTGTCTTATGTAATTTTGACGTTCGAAAAGTGCTGATTCTCAGCCCTACCTAATCAGCCTATAATTTTTCTACTGCTGGGACACAGGCCTCCTCTCTGTGAGAGGGAGTGGGCTGTAATCCACCACGCGGGCCCAGTGCGGGTTGTTGGATGTCACATGTTTTCGAATTTTTGGTTCTAAGACATGCCGGTTGCCTCACGATGTTTTCCTTCACCGTTTTGAAAGCAGTGGTGATGAAGTTATTTACACAAAGTAAAGCGCCTGCATGGGTTCGAACCCACGATCTACAACTCGTCAGTCGAGGGCGATACCACTGGACCACCTGGTGTATAAGTTGCCTGCTCTCGTTCTATTGTATGGGGTAAAATTACAGATATAAATGTTGAAATTAAAAAAATAAATAACATAAAAATATTTGAAATAAATTAGTTTTTTTAATTTTTTCTTTTTGTTTTTTTGATTGAATTGAGTTTCCTTTTATGTTTGTTGTAAAAAGTCATTGATTCAAACGAGGCTGAGAATGTGGAGAAAAGAGCAGTGATGGTGCTCGCGCAAACTTTAGTAATAAGTTTACTATAATAATTGTCAACCGCAGTTTTGAGCTATATTTCCTTCCCTCCCAATTCACTACGACTCCTTTTCAATTACAATTACGATTTTTTTTCCTTGTTTTCTGAGCCAAGACGCCAATTTTATGAATGCATGGATCCTCTAGATACCACAAGCCGTCCGACCAGGCGTGCCCTGAAGTTTGTGCTATGTACAAACTTGCGACTGCATTATTGCGACTTCCTATTGAAACAAAAATGAAAATAAACCGGCCAAGTGCATGTCGGACCACGCACAATGAAGGGTTCCGTAGTTAGGATGAATTTATCCCAAAAACAAACTTAACATTGTAGTTGAAAAACATGCTCTCCCATACATCGATATACGTTACAGTCAATTCTCCAACTGCAAATTTAAGTTGGTCGACTATTACTCGTTAACTTGTGAAGCGTACTTAGCTGTGATAGTTTTCCTTTTAATTTCGTTATATTTACTATTGCCATGAATTTTTTTCACATATCCAAAACCAACCATTTAGCTGGCAGGGGGGGGGGGACACTTGACTAACAAAAAATAGCACATTAAAGCTTAATATTACGCAAACGGATCCCTTAATTGAAAAATGGTTCTGACAAACCAACAATATTTAACGGCCTATCTAACGATACCCCACATCATGGAATAGACGAGAAAAAAAAATATCATCCCCATTTCACGTGTATTTGACGACTTTTCCAGCATGATTAATATGTATACCCATGCCAAATTACAGCTTTCTAGTACGAAGTGTCTCTGAGCTAAGCCGGGGATAGACGGACGGACGGACAGTTAGACAGACAGACAGACGGACATGGCGAAACTATAGGTGTTCCTTGTTGACTACGGAACCCTAAAAATTGTCAACGCACGTCCACTCCTGACGATGTCTATTAGCTCACAGACGCGATTAGCGATTGAAATGATTCTGTTTACGTTGAGCACATCACTAAATGGCTGGGGTGAAAAAATTACACGCTCAGTTTTCATACTATCTAATGAACATGCGATATCTACCCTAGTCTAAATCTGTGGGTCCAAACGTCTTTACTCCCATCAAATCTTATCAAAACAATAATCCACACCAAAACTTAATTTGAACTTCATACAAGATCATAAAAGATTCTCAACTTTCAAACGAACATAACAAGACTGCAATAATATTTCCAACACGAACATAACCAACAAATAATTCAACATCAACACCAACACGTCTGAAATCTTAAGTCAATTTTCTGCTTCAATGCCTTAGTTAAATCAAAGGTTCTAACCTTAAAGTCCGGTCTTCGTAACTATTTAAATAAGCCCGCATTGAGTCCTTGCCCGTTGGGGGCAGAACGGCATAAATAATTCCGTTAGACGCACATACGACAATCGCAGTGTTCATATTATTATATTATTGGCGTCTGTATTAGACAACCCTACGATGTCTTGAGACGATAGCCTAGTCAGGGAGATAGGGAGTCGAATGTTGAGTGTATCTGTTGCTGGGTGATTTTAATTGGTGTGGAAGAGTGGTCGTATTTTCGGGTTTAATCTAATGGTGTGGAAGCTTTATCTACTGATACTTATATATTTTTTATGATTTAGTAAATAATGCGTACACGTGGTATCTAAAATTCATTGAAAATATATAAAAAATTGTTGAAGAGGCTATTTGAACAGTCTCCAGAAATGTGATTATATTGCATCATCATCATCCTTTCAGCCAAAAGACGTCCACTGCTGGACATAGGCCTCCTCCAAGCACCGCCACTTTAACCGGTTCTGTGCTTCCCGCATCCAGCGGATACCTGCGGCCTTCACAAGGTCATCGGCCCACCTTGTAGGAGGCCTTCCAACGCTACGTCTTTCGGTACGCAGTCGCCACTCCAGAACCATTCGGCCCCATCGGCCATCAGTTCTGCGAGCAATGTGCCCTGCTCTCTTCCACTTAAGCTTGGCAATTCTTCGTATATACAGGGTGTAAGGGACAGCCCTCCGCAGACTGATGGGATGAATTCAGTATATCGTACTAAAATGACCGGTACATGAAATTTTTACAGGAACGTTATGGGAATCCAATGAACCTGATTTGTCGCGGCGGGGTGGACGGCCGCGCTCGCTGATTTCAGGCGTCGTTCGTTAGAGAATTTCAACATCCATTGCTGATTTTTTTTAATTTAGCTGTGTAATTTAGAATAATGGCGACGTACTGCGTACAGAGAATATGATTTTACATTGAAATAAAGGAATAGTAACTGAAATTACGATAAAAAAAAATACAATTTTCCTGAGAAAATTTTAAGTGGATTATGATTCAAAATAAGGAGCTGAATGCACCCTGTTAATTTGCGGAGGACTGTCCCTTACACCCTATATATTGCATAATCTTGTTTTTTTTTTTCAATAAATATAAAAGATAATTTACCTACTTAGAACTTTAAAATCATCATTCTCCTGCCCGTATCCCAATTTATTTGTGGTCGGCGCAACATCTTCCACACTTCTCTATTAGTCGTCATCTCGGTAGTCACTCCCTTTCGAGCCATAATCATCTTTCACACAGTCCATCCATCGTTTCTTTGGTCTTCCCCAACTTTTATATCCATTGAAATTCATACTCGAAACTTTCCTCAAAACATTTTCCTCATTCCTCCGCATCACATGCCCATACCATGACAACCGATTTCCGCACAATTTTTCAGTCACCGGTGCGACTTTCAGACTTTCCCACAATACGGTGTGAGAAAGTCTGAAAGTCGCACCGGTGACTACTCTGATTATGTATTTATGTACAGGTAAGGTACCTCTCAATAAAATTGAGAGGTACCTTACCGTACCTTTTATAGAAAGAAAGTTTAAAAATTAAAATTTATTTGCGGTCAACATGACGCAAAAAAGAACATAAACACAAAATAAGAAAAGGTTGGGGGAAACATGCGTCACATCCACGCAAAACGGCTAACGCTCAGCATTATACTGCAACCCTATGCAAGACAGAGCCCCAGCGCTGGTTTTCAGCGACAGCCGGCGCTGACGTAGTGACGTCGTACGGTGCAGCAAACAATTAATATGACGCTGTACCGGTATATCATGCATAACAAAAAATAATATAATCTATAGAAGTGATAGAATAAACTAAACAGAATTATTAAAATAGACATACATGCTGTGAGAATATCATCCTCCATAAACGTTATCGTTTATCGTGAAACGGTACTAATATCCACGTATAAGGTAAATCCAGATTAACATGCCACACATTATTCAACCATCCTATCTCCTAAGCTAAGAGGGTTGTCTTAATCGAAACATGTCGTCCGCAATGAGGGATATTCGAGGCATATGCCGTCGAGGCACGAGCCACGAGGCAGAGGCACGAGGCATCGTCACACGGCACACTTGGTAATAACTCGAGTCGAAGCAGACAAAACATTCCCTTCCACGTGCTGATTGGGTAGAGGTATGTTCGTCCGCGGGCCGAAGGTAGTTTGATTTTGATACTTGGTAATTGAGTTTATGTTATTGAAAGTGAGCAATTATACTGAAAAAAGACTATTAAAAACTAAAAACTAACCGTGCAAACGATTAAAGACTAAAACTTCCTGCATCGTTATGGGGTAAAGTGTAAGTATATGTTTATTTATGAATTAATTTAGCATCTGTATAATCAGCCTATAAAGTTCCCACTGCTGGGACACAGGCCTCCACTCTGTGAGAGAGAGTCGGCCGTAATTCACCACACGGGCTCAGTGCCGTTTGGTACATGTCACATGTCTTGGAATTTTTGGTTCTATGACATACCGGTTTCCTCACGATGTTTTCCTTGATCGTTTTGAAAGCAGTGGTGATGAATAATTTACACAAAGTAAAGCGCCTCCTGTCTGGGTTCGAATTACAACCCGTAAGTCGCAGCCGTTACCACTGGGCCACCACTGCTTGATTTAGCATCTGCCTGCAACAGATGACAGATGCACTGGTAATTCTCAAGGTTTCAAATAGCATGAATCCTCAAATCCTCATTAAGAAAAGGGTTTCTTTATCTGCGGGGAACGATTTATTAAGAAATAGTTAAGATACCTACCTACGCATTTTCTTTAAAATTTATTATGTGTGTCCATTTTTACTTTGTGTATCCTAATAAAACAATGCTATATTGATAAATTAATGATGATATAATTTAGTGTCGCAAAGTATCAACTCTATAAATCACTGTAGAATAATGACCACCGCCTGGGAGAGGTACAAATCTACATATTGGGGTGTGGGCATTTCTTGCAGCCCCGTCTGAGATATGTGTCTTAGCTCCCCGTGTCCAGACCGGGGTGGTAGCAGGGATGTATTTGGGGTATGTTGTTGTAATCATAACGTTAGATAGGTACATATTTAATTAAGAAATATTTACTGGAATTATAATTGTGAAATTTAAATTGATTTTAAAGCTAGCAAGAAGTTTTGGGTGCCTTTATTGAAATAACTGGAAAGTAGCAGCACCTTTATAACAAGGGGACCTCTTACCTATTGCAGTTAGAAATGAAAATATGTATGTATAGTTTTTCGGACAGCATTGAGATTAAAAGACTGCTTGTTCACCAATGATCACCCATCACCATATGTACATTTTCTACATTTATATCTGTAATTTTTATGGTGTACATAATAAATAGTATTCTATCTATATATCTTGTTTCCACTGACGATTACCCAAAAAGTAAATAATTTGGCATCACTTCACAAATTCAATTAAATAATTGAAGTCAATACAAAAGAATAAACTATCCTGAAGAGACAAGTAATTTTCTAAGTCACAAACCATTCTAAGAAAAATATAATAATATAAGTCTATTTCAATAATTGTTTACAATGATACACATGTCATAAAGGCCATCTGGCCAAATGTAGCCGAACTAAGCAAACACCTGTATTTCTTTATTCTTTACTTTATAATTACAAAAATACATCCACCCAAATCCGTCCCCCACATAAATGTTGAAGGTATGCAGATGCGGTACCAGTGTGATAAGTTAATTCCTACTGGCGATCCCTTACCCGTATCAAAATTATAATAGAGCCTGAATATTCTGCAATATGTGGCCCTTCCTCGCTTATTGAAAACTTAATGGCCTCCTAAGATATTGCCGAGTTATGTTAGGACCATTGTTTTGGTAGCATGTGTGGATCTTGGGAAATTTAGGATAATATTTGGAAATTTAGATATTTTGGAATGATCGGTCCTTAGTTCCGCGGGTACCTGGTAAAACAAAGGTTGCTTCTCGTTGCTGGTGACCAAGGCCTTTCTCCCATGAGGCTATTAACAAGTGACTCGCGTTTTGTACGTATATCCTACTACACCTACTCCATTGGTTTAGTTAATTAAATAAAGGTAAACAAATTGTACATGGGGTTTTATATAGATGACACTTTCTTGTTTCAAAATAAGTTGTAACATATAGTTATAACCGAATTACATTTTTTGCTGATTTTTACGATAGTTTTATTATCATTCATCGTCATTTCAGCCAAGACTGTTGGGACTTATGTCCACTGCTGGACATAAGCCTCCCCAAAAGGGGAAGGTTTCCCATAATCGCCATGCTTGGCAGGCGGGTTGGCGATCGCAGTATGGTGTTAAAATGCATAGAGAACGCTGCTGCCCATTCTCTAGTAGTCCCTTAGTCGCCTTTTACGACACCCACGGGAAGAAATGGTATGGTGCTATTCGTTACGTCCGGCATGATACGGAGTTTTATTATAGTTTTATTAATGTATGTAATATCATTTATTCTTAAACTACTCTTTGTAGATATAGCTGCTTGAGCATATTGTTTGGGTTAGATTTATAATAATTCTACAATATTTTGTAAATTGTGTATTGTAAGGAGCCTAATAAGACAGAGGTTCTCTAAACGTCAATGAATTATAACGTTGCTAAATTGAAGAGTACAACTGTGACGTAGCATGACAACTGAGGTGACAGGTATAACGTTTAGTCGGTTACTTGACAGCTTTCTCGTCACGTGGTTTTTTTTGTTTACCTTTATTTAACTACCTAAACCAACGGAGTATACATACTTTCTTGTAAGTAGCCAAAGTCAAAGTCAAATTGTTTATTTCAAATAGGCACTATAAGGCTCTTTTGAAGGTAAATATTTACAAAAAAATAGAATTGATTCTAGTCGCTTCCAAAAGGTAGCTTCGTATGGAGAAGAATGTCCACCGTTACTCTTTTAAAATGTTGTACAATGTTTTTTATAGGTACATTAATTATATAATTATGTGTGAAGACGATGCACCTAGAATAAAATTAATATACCACAATAGGTAAAAATAGTTACGAATGAAGTAATGACAGATAAATTAATTATGTGATAGATACATGGTGCTCACATATTTACAAACATTGTAAAGAAAAATATACGTTTTCCTAAAAAAAAAAAAAAAATATAATTTATGAGATAAGGTACTCACAGAATTTAAAATAAATGTCATAAAAATTATAAATTATACAATTAAAATAGCAACCTTTCTGATTTTGTCTAGATTCTAGATTGTCCTATGGAGCTGGACCAGCATGTTGCCAAGCGTTCTTATCTTGGATATAATCCTCTAATTTGTAATAAACTTGTTTACAAAGTGTACTTTAAATATGAGTTTTAAATTTTCTTTCATTTAGTTGCAATATACCACAAGGTATTTTGTTGTAACATTTACTCGTAACACAGTACTTTAGATAATATGAAAAATGGTTGATGTATTTTATCTTTATTTCTAGTATTAAAATGATGTCTATCACTTATTTTATTAAATAGTTGTAGATTTTGCCGCCATACAATTTCGTTAGGTACCGCATTATCTTAGGTACCGCACTGTATGACGTGACGCGTTGACAACGCGTTAAGGCTTCTACATACCAGCGCGACTTGTCGCGCGACGCGACACGGCACAAAGGCCCCGCGTGTCGCGGGACGAGCGGTGCCTTTGGGTCGCGTCGCGTCGCGCGACTAGTCGCCCCGGTATGTAGAAGCCTTTAGACGTCAGTCGCCGGTACTGGTTGTGTTGGTCGCATGCTACTTGAGTCGACTATAACGCGTCGCATAAAAATGGCGGCCGAACAAGAAGTAGGTAAACATAGCATTTTACATCATTTTGGCATAGTACTCGACACCTCAAGAAATAATGAATGAATATAGTCGAATTTGGGTAGTGCCGTGTACAGAAACCGAATAGATAGAGTAGCATATCAATGCGACTTAATTGTTCACGTCTCGGTCGCGTAGCTTAGTTAATTGCCTCGTAGTAGAAAGGTTTAAGGGATAATGTCCAAACTCCTATTTTTCGGAGTACATCGGTTCCTGTAACTGGTCGGCTTGAGCTTTTAGGCATGGAGTTGACGTCTAGTTCAACTTCAGCGCCACCATAGAGTACAAAGCCCAAACTGCGGCCAAGAAAATGGGCATCCTAAATAGGGTGAAGCGATACTTTACGCCTGGACAGCTTTTGACCCTTTACAAAGCGCAGGTCCGATCCTGCATGGAGTATTGTAGCCACCTTTGGGATGGCTCAGCAAAATACCAACTTGCTGCGCTTTACTCGGTGGAACGCAGAGTTAAGAGGCTCATTAGCGACGTAAAACTGGTGGATGCCAATCTTCACAGCTTGGCCCATCGCCGCAAGGTTGCCTGCTTATCGGTCTTCTACAGATTGTACTTCGGTGAGTGTGCCCAAGAACTCCACGACCTCATTCCACCGGCCCCCTTCTATTATCAGACATCTAGACGCACTGCAGGTTACCCTTCCTGGTTGCTATTCCACCAATTCGCACTAAGCGTTTCCAAAAGTCTTTTATAATGCGCACAGCAAAAGAGTGGAACTCTGTACCTGCGTCTGTGTTATAAAAAAATATAAAAAAACTCAAAAACAAGAGATTTCGTGTATGAATAGATACACCTTATAATTATATTGTGTGTGTGTGTGTACCGTTTTTGTCTTTTCCTTTTCGTTTTTATAAATTTTTAGTTACCTATTTATTCATTGTAGTGGTTCATCGTAGACGTCAGGCTACATTGAACGAAATACGTAGGTCGTGTTAGAATAAATATAATGACGTGCGCTCTACCCACGTTGTGATGACGATCGCGAAGTACCTAAAACGTCACAGAAATCCGTTCTCAGTCATAGTCTAAAGGCTTCTACATACCGGGGCGACTTGTCGCGCGACGCGACGCGACACAAAGGCACCGCTCGTCCCGCGACACGCGGGGCCTTTGTGCCATGTCGCGTCGCGCGACAAGTCGCGCTGGTATGTAGAAGCCTTTACTTTTCAACCAGTTCAATTAGTAACAAAAAGTTGGTCCATAAGTGTCAAACTTAACTTCCCATAAAGACTCCTAAAGCTCATAGTACAAACATTTAAAGATCTTAAATAGGTATTATGGCAGTCCGGTCAAACCTTGCATAATGAGACAAGTCTAGAGGCGGAAGTGTGCCAGATGTTCACACGTTGCTCCACGCTGTATGGACATCATTCTACGCCCTTTGTGCCGTAAATATGGTCCTAGGTTCAGGTAAGGACCAGGTTTTAGTGCGGCTTATGTGTTGAGATGATATTGGGAAACTTTATACAGGTAAAATTACTCGATAAGAGCGCATCTTTAATATGTCATGTCCTTTTTCCTGAACCGTGAAAATTTGCAAGATGTATGAACATAAATGAAGCCAAAGGAGTATGTATGGAGCGTATCAGGTGGCGTTCTATAGTTTCTGCCTACCCCCATGGAAAGAAGGCGTGCTTTTATGTATTATGTAAAAACATGCTATTGTGCTCTTGTTAATAGAGACGATTCTTTCAGAACCAGAGGTCCGAAGCGTTAATCCGAAGTATCGGCCGAATGTTCGGCCGTTTTATAACTTCCATAGTTTTCTTTTTTGACTTTGAATCCTTACCTGACTTAAAGTCACATTTTTGACTTTGGCTTATCTCTTTGACTGTCGTTTTATTTTTTTCGTTTGACGTAGTCAGCCATAGTTAGCCGTAGTCAAGTAAATGCCGAACATTCGACCGATACTTCGGATTTATGTTCGGAGTAGACCCCCAGTTATTGCAGTAATTTATCTACGAAAGGGATATATATTCTCAGATGGACTACGTAGTGATAGTTTATCTAAGCTACGGTCTTTTGGTCCATTGAAGAACCAATGACGATGGTTAGGATAAGCTTTTAAAACAGTTACACAAATTAATATGTGCAAGGCAAATCACATATTAATGTGATTAATATGTGATATAATATAATATATATTACACTTCTCCGGCTTCACAGTTTCACGAAACACGCCTCGTGAGAAAATTAAACAAAAACGAGCGAGCCTTAACGTAACCATATATGATGTGTAACATCTGATTTGACATCTCACCTTGGTAATGTGCAACTGAACAGCGACAGAAATTAACCTCAAAATTTAAAAAAGCTAAATACTGAAATATTTATTCGAATAATTATTCATTAGGTACCGGTTACCTGGTCGAAATTCGACCCCCTCCTTACAATCCAGTGCTTCCTAATTACATGAGTACACTAATTCCATGCTATTCAAAAGTACTTACTTATTCCATGCTCAAGCTGTAACATATACAGGAAGTAATAAAATCTGGAATGCAACCCATTTATTCGTGGCTTTTAGGGTTCCGTACCCAAAAGGTAAAACGGGAACCCTATTACTAAGGCTCCGCCGTCTGTCTGTCTGTCCGTCTGTCACCAGACTGTAACTCATGAACCGTGATAGTTAGACAGTTGAAATTTTCACAGATGATGTATTTCTGTTGCCGCTATAACAACAAATACTAAAAAACAGAATAAAATAAATATTTAAGGGGCTCCCATACAACAAACATTATTTTTTTGCTCGTTTTTGCTCTTTATTGATAATGGCAAAATTTCAAACGTCTACACGTTTGAAATATTCACAGAATATTTAGTTGTATATTCACTTTAAAAATAAATAATTAAATTAAAATAAAACAAATATACGGGGGCTCCCATAGAACAAACGTGTTTTTTTAGCGTTTTTATAGATAATGGTACGGAACCCTTCGTGCGGGAGTCCGACTCGCACTTGGCTGGTTTTTTTTTTATCATTCGCTGCTATACGCCCGATTATCAAAATCGCTTCAGTTAAACACCATAGAATAATACCCAGCTACCTTCTACCACTATAGTCCCACCACATGTCATAGATAGGCCAACACCGTAGGCGTTGCGTGGGCGCACGAAAGTTCCTCACTTATTACTCGCGCTGCAACGGCGAATCAACTAAAAACCAATCTTATCTGAACCCTGGTCCTTTGGTACTTATACTGGAGAACAGGTCACAGGTCCTGGTTACCTGCCTGATTCAATCAGATACGGTTTCCGTAGCATTCGCCAGATTAATGATGATATAGGGATGTGTGCTTTCTAGAGTTCCTGTTGTTATTTGCATATTGATTCAGAGATTCTTAATAATGTCCTGTTTGAATATTTTAGTGGTGGAATGGTTTTTCTATGGTAATGAATGAGGAGTATTCTGATTGTCTTATTTGGATGAGTAAATTGCGTAATTGGATTCCACAGATCTTTCGTCTTTCAACAAATGTTTGTATTCGAGCTAACTTGACTTTTTAAGGTTCCGTACCAAAATGGTAAAAAGGAACCCTCATGGTGAGACTAAGTCTGTCTGTCTGTCTGTCACACCTGGATATCTCAAGAACTGCTAATGCTATGAACTTGAAATTTAGAATAGTTTTAGATGACGTTTGCTCAAGTGTTTTGCAAACACAAAAGACATTTAAAAAAATACCTATATATTTTTTGCAAAAGGGACTGAAAGGGGGCTTAAAAATTTGTAGTGGGGCTACTAGGGCATCATATGAAAGAGCGCTGTTTGCACATTCTCAAACATTTTTTTTAGGCAGCATAGTTTCCGACTTTTGATGAAAAATGTAAATAAAATACCGTTATACCGTTCCCTCCCCCCTTATCTCTGAATTTTGCATAGATAACAATCTGAATTTATTCTATTTGATAGAAGTTTATGTAAAGATTACAGGAAAAATAAAACGAGGTCTCTAAATAGCACAGCTTTTCAGAAATCATCAACATCATATATACGTACGGAACCCTCGGAGCGCGAGTCCGACTCGCTCTTGACCGGTTTTTTTTAAGGTGAATCCACAGGTATAGACCGCGAAATCAAAATTTTCTTAATTTTTTTTGCAATTTGCAGGTCTGTGTCAGGTTGTATCTTGATCAAAATTATGATTCGCGACTATCATCACCATCATTTCAACCGAAACATGTCCACCACTGGACATAGGCTGCCCCCAACATTTAGGGGAGTTGCAGGAATCATTAGTGCATTGTTTTCTTATTATTTTCCTTTTTATTAATAATTATCATTAACAAACTTGCGCTAGCAGAACTAATTACATTATTAACTTTGTGTGGTGTTTGGGTCACCAAGATACAGGCTGTGCCTAGTTTGGGACCCGCTGTTAAATAATATGTAATTTTTCTGTTGGTTAAAATTTCATGCATAATTGTTTGTTTGTTTACTATGTGTAAGTTTAATAAAACGAATTTGAATTTGAATTTGAGTATTATTTTCAAGTCTTTATCAAAATGTTTAGTAACTACGTTAATCTTTTTACCTTGGTATTTGAATCTTATCTTTTGTTGGTCATTATGTTGTTGTGCACGAGTTATTTTCAACTGCAAATGATTCGCTATTAGTTTTTTGTATAATTTGGTCTATATGCTTGCCACATTTTCAATCATCATCATTATTTATAATTTCAGCCGAAACACGTCCACAGCTGGACATAGGCCTCCCCCAACATCTAGGGGGGCTGGCCATAATCGCCACGCTTGGCAAGCGGGTTGGCGATCGCAGTATAGTGTTAAAATCCATAGAGAAGGCTGCTGCCCATTCTCTAGTAAGTCCCTTAGTCGCCTTGTATGACACCCACGGGAAGGAGGGATTCGCGATATGAAGCGACACAATTATTATCCTTAGAATCATTAATATCTACATCTCTCTAAGTTAGATTTGTGTCATGATTTCATGAAAAAATCATTAAATAAAAAAAAAAAATAAAAAAATGGAAGAAATCTAACTTAGAGAGATGTATTATTGGTTCTAATTCTGTAATACATATCGGTTATAGTCGCGAATCGGCCATTTATATATCGGCCAATTATAGAAAGAAAGAAAGAAAAATAATTTTAATTGTCACAGACAAAACGTGCGTACGAAAACATAATAAGTAATGAACTCGAAGGTTACACAAAACAGATCTAAGTACTATCACAAACAAACAAATAGCCAGAAGCTGCACGTCATGACTGTGACAAGAAGGCTTGCACTCAGCACGCTTACTTATACGCATCGCACGCATCTCAACCTGATCCCGAAAAAGAGGATTCCAGAGCCACTTTAACCTGCCATTTCACGGAAGACCTGCCGGAAATCAGCCAAGACGAAGTCGAGGCGGCTCTAAAACAGCTTAAAAATGGAAAAGCCCCAGGGGAGGATGGGATTACGACCGAGCTCCTGAAAGCGGGAGGAAGTCCTGTACTAAAAGAGCTTCGAGAGCTCTTCAGCTCTGTCCTGTTCTCTGGGAGAACTCCAGAAGCGTGGCGAAGGTGTGTGGTCATTCTGTTTTTCGCTCCTTAGCCACGTATAAGTTGTTTTCGAGAGTCGTTACAAATCGTCTAGCGAGAAGACTCGACGAGTTTCAGCCACCGAAGCAGGCCGGGGTATCGAGGTGTAACCTCCTCGAAACCCCGGCCTGCTTCGGTGGCTGAAACTCGTCGAGTCGGTACCATAGACCACATCCGAAGAGTATAATCGGCCCCTATGTCTTGCATTTGTGGACTATGAGAAGGCTTTTGACTCTATCGAGACTAACCACTCAAGGTCACTGGCATATATCTGAGTCTTAAGGCGACTATAACTGACTTTTAATGATTTTATACTGAAGATCGTCTAAACGAGTAGTGTTAATGATTTGAAAAAAATATATGTTAAATTAGAGCATTTTCTCAATAATTTAATATGTGAATATTTTAGATTATGTTTATATTACATAGTGAAATTAATTTGTAAAGTTATGTCTAACGCGGATAAAAAACTGAGAATGGTGCAAAATCTACCAAGCTTATTTTTCTGAAACTTTCAACAGTTTAAAGGTAATTTAATTATTGATCATTTAGTATACGCGTTTTATTAAAATACCTTTTGTTTTGTGTATAATAAATTAATAATGCGTCAAAATGGGGACAGCGCTCCTTGATGGGCGAGTGCTATTACTGGCTGAACGTACGACGCGTTGCGTGAGCTCAGTACAGAACACGCAAGCTAACCACTCAAGGTCACTGGCATATATCTGAGTCTTAAGTTAGGATTAGGATATTCACGTCAAGTGCTGCATTTGCAAAGTGTACGACGGTTGTTGTGACAGTACATCTTATTAAGGTACCCGTAATTTGTATTCAGTGCTTATAAACAGTACCGGTATTAATCAGCACCGAGAGAACTCTACATAATTTAAGCACAGAATTGCATCAATCTTTTCTAATTAAAAATTAAATTTAAGCTCTAAACACCAAACTAAATCAATTCAAAACTACATTCTAACATAGTGGGGTGTCTCCACCGCCCGGGACCTAGGGTGGGGACCCTGGGGTCCCGAGATCCCGGGAACTTGGTGGCACATGTGTGTCTAATATCCTTACATTTGTCAGTCTGTAATTGCGAAGTGATTCTACTTTCCACTGTCCCTTACTTAAATCTTAATGTTAGTTCGGTCTATAGTTTTGATAAGCTTTGTGTCTCAGCAGTTGAGTTGAGCTTTTGCTTCGCTAAATAATATTATTGATGAGTAAGATCTTTCCTCTAGCATTCTGTGGGAGTGATTTCGTGAAAAGGGACGGAAGTGTGTAACAGGAAGTGACAGCTTGAGCATGGAATAAGTAATTACTTTTAATAGCATGGAATTAGTAAGTACTTCATAATAGCATGGAATTAGTAAGTACTTTATAGATTGTAAGTAGAGGGGGTAATTTCTGTCGCTGCTCAGTTTCTTATTACCAAGATGAGATGTTTTTGATGATGATGTTGTCTGTGTGGTGCCGGACGTAAAGAATAGCACCCCCCCATTTCTTCCCGTGGGTGTCGTAAAAGGCGACTAAAAGACTTACTAGAGAATGGGCAGCAACGTTCTCTATGCATTTTAACACCATACTGCGATCGCAAATCCGATTATTGCAAACCCCCCCCTCGCTTTAGGGAGGTCTATGTCCAGCAGTGGACGTCTTTCGGCTGAAATGATGATGATAAAGGTGAGATGTCAGATGTTACACATCATATGCAACTACTGTTCTACTTCTGCTTTTTTTGAAGCTTATAATTTTCCAAGTAACATAAGAATCACAGTTTTATCGGATAGTTTATGTTGATGACGCAGCCTACTTTATTATAAGGTAAGTTAATTCAAGTTTCTGAAATTAATGATGGAATTCCAACGGAAGTTTAACCGGCGATAGCTTTGAAAATTGCCGAGTAGCACTGGGTAGAGATAATCCGTGCAACCATCATAATATCGCGAAGTGTGCCATCGCATAGCTAGTAATACGTAACGGGTCTAATCGACTACATCTGCGTTTACTTACTTGGTGTATGAGGGTATCTTGAAAAGCCAAGGATTTGCCAAGATTCTATACTTATACGACGACTGTTTGAAGTTACTACACGATCGATGGATTGAATTTCCACAATAATGTTTTTTAAATGTCATGAATAAATTCACTTAAAGTCGAATTATTAACTCACTGGAGTAATCTGACATGTTCTAGCGGTCACTTTGTGTAATAAAATGGTCATATTTGTTGTAATTGTGATCGTTTAATCGATTTATTTAGTGTAAAATAACTGACTGGTAGAAAATGCCTATGGCATTAAGTCCGCCTCTGTACATTTTTGTGTGCTTAAAGTGTTAAATAAATAAATAAATGTATAATAATATAAGTAAAAGTCTATAATATAATAAATAATTTATGAACATTTTATTATACAAAATGACAGCTAGCACAATGTCAGATTACTCCTGTGAATTAATCATCATCATTTCAGCCGAAAGACGTCCACTGCTGGACATAAGCCTCCCCCAAAGCGGGGGGAGTTTGCCATAATCGCCACGCCTGGCAGGCGGGTTGGCGATCGCAGTATGGTGTTAAAATACATAAAGAACGCTGCTGCCCATTCTCTAGTAGTTCTGTCAGTGTGATGCTGGACGTAAAGAATAGCACCCCCCCTATTTATTTCCGTGGGTGTCGTAATAGGCGACTAAGGGACTTACTAGTGAATTAATAATTCGATTTTATACATTTCTCGTATTCTTGCAAATAAATAAAGGGCACTGCTAAACATGACATTTTGCTACACTATGTCTTTAGATCCCGATTCTCAGCTTCTAATATTTTGACCATAGCAATGCACTTTTTCCTTTACCATTCCCGATTTTACTTACATTCGCACTTAGTAAAAACAAAATAAACCTGAACCGATTAAACAAATACGTTCACAAAAACGCTGACTGCATAGAGCGTTGCAGTGGCAGCCATATTGAAATCAAAAATGGCGGGCTGTCAGTTGTCAGCAGTTTTTTGCGCCGAACGTAGGTTCATACTCGTATATTTTGTTTACGTAATCGGTTCGTTCTTTTTGTTTGTTCTATATTTGAACCGTCAATTGTTTTCCCGCTAGCGTGTATTTTGGCGGGTTGTGTAAACACTTGATTTTATTGGTATGTGTGTAAGGGTATTCCTGGGTTCGTGGAAATGACAGAAGGGAGTGAATGTGTATTAGAATGGGTTTTAACTAATCGCAAAACTGGTCATTAATACCAGCTTTTATTTTAGGACATACAAAAATATCGAGAATCGTCGTTAATTTAGCAATTCTTTAACTTTGAGGCAGACTTACGGTTACGGATTGTGGATGACAGAAATTCTTCTTGGTTCATGTTATACCACAAACATAATCTTTTTCGTGAGGGCACAGTTAGTAGTCAGTTTTCAGTAGATGGTGCTTGCTGTTGGACAATTTATTTATGCCTAATATTTAAGATATTAATTTCACGTTAATAATTGAAATTATATTTATAAAACTTACCTTTCACATAAAATTAATGAACAATTTCAACTTAATAGAGAAAAGAAATTGAATTTTTCACAACCAAAATATTAACATAAATTGACGGTTAACAAAATTCTTTCAGGAACCAGCCGGATGAATGACTGTTCACTGAATCGAGGTTGAAAAGGGTAGCCGTCTTTCAGGCATTGATAAAAATAAACTTTGTTTTTTATATTTATAATTTGTTATAACATTTACGTGAGGCATTGCGTCATAGGTCTCGGGTAATGAGGTAACGTAAAAGAGGATGACATAATTTTTATGAGTGACATTTTTGTGACGTAATGCAGGAGGGGGTTGGATATAAATAAATAACGTAGGTGGGTGTAAATACTGTTCATATTTATAGTGAGTGCCCTATTAGGATTTTTATATTCTTTTTACCCGACAACGTGGCAGTAGACAGGGTAATATTTTAGGATAGTGAAGGGCTGATAGAGGTGTGTATCAATTAAATTGTATGAATAAAAGAATAAATACAAAAATATGTCAATCAATCAACTCAGCCTATCGCAGTCCACTGCTGGGCATAGGCATCTCCCAGGCTGCACCACAACACCCTGTCCTCCGCCTCCCGCATCCAGTCTGACCCAGCCACCTTCTTAAGGTCGTCGGTCCTCTTCCTTGCTAGATTTGCCTTTTAATGCGTTTAAAGTTAAAGTTAAATCCAATCTTTGTTCAAAGGCATACTATTCTATCAACGACTACTTAAACGATAAGAACAGTTGGTCGCTGTGATTAACTCAAGACAATGTACATGTTCTTTCTCCAGATAGATTCCCTACTGACAGGTTATATGAGTTCCTATATTTGTTTATTTTATTTGACTGTCTAAGTCAATTTATTTTAATTTATTAGTGACAAAATCTACTCATTACAATGTTCTTTTATGAGTTGTATTGCAATAAGTGGTTAGCTAGCGACCTTAACAAATTGATCACTTTATTCTTGCCTGAGCAACCGGCAGCAAGTTCGTCATACTCCCTTAGATGTCACTGCTTGCGGTAGCGTCGGGGGTCGGGTTGCCTCGTTCCCTCAAATATGGCGAGGGGGGTGATGGCTGATCTTTGCGTTATGCTCGTGAACGGGTGCTGCTTGTGGTGACTGGTCGTTTTGCTGACCATGGTTTTGTTATTGTTATTAATAATTAACTGTTTTTATTTTACTTCGATGGTGCTAGATTATCATTTGTGACTGCGAGTTATAGCTGTAGCTTTATTTAAGCGGGCACGCCCATTATGCCTGGAGGCTTTTATTTAGATACCTTTTGTTTACGTTATTTCTGCTTGAGTATAGTTTTCGATGATTATTATATATATATATATATATATTTGTATAATGGTGTGTGCTAGCTAACATAAGGCAAATAATTTAATTTAACGTTTTGTGTTGCGTAATGCAAATTATTTTATATTGTATTGTATAGCTTCAAGTTTTTTTATGCGAACAGACAGCTGTGCTGCTGGGGAGTTTGTTGCGCCACTTCTTCTTCCCAGCTAAAGCACTAGGAAGTGGTGAAGGGTGGGCGTTTTTGGGGGACTGTCTCATGTAATTTTTGACGTTCGAAAAGTGCTGATTCTCAGCCTAATTTGAATAAATGACTTTTGATTTTGATTTTGATTTTGGTCCATCTAGCTGGGGGGCGTCCCACACTACGCTTGCCGATACGCGGTCTCCACTCCAGGACTAGTCTGCTCCATCGGCCATCGGTCCTTCGACAAACATGGCCAGCCCACTGCCACTTCAGTTTGCTTACTATGCAAGCTATGTCGGTAACTCCGGTTCTTTTCCGGATAATTTCATTCCTGATTTATCGTTCAAAGAGACTCCAAGCATAGCCCGCCCCATAGCGCGCTGGGCGACCTTGAATTTGTGGACCAGCCCGACTGTCAGTGTCCACGTTTCGGCATCGTATGTCATGACGGGCAGGACGCACTTGTAAAAGACCTTAGTCTTCAGACATTGCGGGACAGGCGACGTGGACACTTGACGCAGTTTTCCAAATGCCGCCCAACCCAACTGGATTCAAAACTACGTACCTAATGCTTAATTTAAGAAAATAAAACATTGTTTAACCCTTACAATATGATTTCAAATCATTCATTGGAACGTACCGTACCGGGTTTATTAAAGTTCATTTGCTCGTGATAAATGTATGACACCTTGAAATGAAATTGATCGATTTAATTTTCAGCGCAAACCCTGAAAGTTATGAAGATAAGTGCACGACAGAGCATAACACACACTAGACGGCTAAAACCATAAACACGAATCCAAACTCTGCCACAAGCGAAAACTTTTTAATTGCACCCAATTTGAGACCAATCGAACAATCGAAAAACGGTATTGTATTACGAAATTCGAATCGAATGCATTTACCAAAGTTTTGTTCGTGCAAGTTACCGTCGCTTCGTGTAAATTCGCTACTCAAAATAATGTACACTTTGAATTTGGAGTGCATACGGTACGATTTTTAATTGCTGCCGGTTTGAATTTTTGAATTTGGAACAATTGAAAATTAAGCTGGTAACAGACCTGATGTTGCTAAAACTCAATTTTGATTTGAATTTAAGAGGACCGATAAAGTGCAATGACTTGCAGTGCGACCAGCTCTTTTATGTACATGAAATTATTTATCCATTCATTTACATAATGGTTTTATTTATTTGATTCAGTATACGGAAGTTTTGGAAAAGTTATCAACTTTTTTTTTCTAAATCTTTGCACTTTTCATGAGCTAAAAATCTCCTCTTATAATTTGAAGTATTACCCTAAACCTTTTTTCTAAGAAGCCCTTCAAAACATCAACATTAAAGAAGGTCCGAATTTCCGAAACAATCTAACATATCTATTACACAGATTATACATTACATCGATACCGTATTGCTAGGCGCGTGCGCAGTATCATCTGAGACATTGATTACCGTTTCTCGTATAATTATATAGATTACGTTAAGCACGTGTTGTGAGCTTCAGTGTTGGGGGTTAGCGGGTGTCGTTGTGTTTTCGATAGCGATTGATGGTCATAGCGCATCGCTATAGCGAATATTATTTTTTATTGCAGTTAAATATAGAATTCATTACAAAATAAATAGTGAATTATAGAGTGTAATAGTGTATCCTTCTAGAGTAAAATATAATAAATAATATTCTGAAATTGTAAAGATTTTAAGCTATATTTAAGTGCAGCAGTCTTGGCATAGTTTGCATCATATTTATATTCACAATATGGTATAAATGAAATGTTATCTGATATTTAAATGTTTTCTATTTCAGATCAATCACCACATTATATGACAGGGTTTATACAACGGACCTGCTGTTAAAGTATGATTTTCTTGTTTGGCCAGTTTGATAAAAACCTAATGAAATAAAATATTTAAAATACCTACCACGAATGATCAAAAGTGGGACAATAGTCTCAAACCCTATCAAGTGGAATGTCAACTCACTTCAAGCACACTTTACCTAAGTTATCACGGTGAGATTTTTACAGAATAGAAGATCGGCAGTTGTCGAAATTCGGTAGGGATGAAAAGTGGTCGAACGATCGACAACTCCTGCTAACCCTCATAGTAATACAGCGGGAAGTAAGAATGATACATTAAAGTATACTATTACTGATAGCATTGACGACGTGTTATTGTGTTCAATACATGAGTACTATTGAATTTAATGACACCCTATATCTCTGGTAGGGACAGTAATCATAGGGAAATCTATTAAAATGGTTTCTTAATGTTCTTGATTCTGAAACGTTACATTAGGTAAGGGGTTTAGTGGTAGTAAAGGATTTATGAATTAGCTCGTAATGTGAAATTCCTCGATGGGCTTCTGCTAGTGTAATTATAGCCACATTATAAGTATACAACATGTCCGGAATTCACGCATACCACCAAACACCTCAATTAAAATATTGTTATAATCATAATAAATGAAAAGTATTATATTTATAACTTTAATTTATAGTGAATGTGAGCAATATGTGGATTGTGGGTATTTTTTTATCTTTAATCTTTTTTTAATTTTTTTATTAGTTTTAATGATGGTCTGGCATTTTGAGCACTTTATGCAGCCTACCCAAATGTCCTTTCTTTGGTATTGTTTGTCGAGTCGTTGAGGTCCTTAAGTCTTGAGTTGAGCTGCACGATTACTGACAAATGCTTACACTAATTGGACAGGTCCACTCAAATTTGTGTGGTTCCTCAAAGACCATTTCAGACACGGATATACATGGTCCTCACATGATCTGACCAGGATTATCTCTGGACTTTAAAAGAGACTTAGACCGCTGAGTTTGTTTCGTCATTTAATTTTCTTCTCAGGGGTAGTCAGATAGGAAATTTTGGCTACATCTAGCTTATTTTTTATATTTTATTTTAATATGGCTTGTAAAAGTGATTCCGATATCCTATTTACGGAATAAACGATTTCATTTCATTTCACATGCACTGAACTTTTACTATTATAATATAAACTATTGTTTTTTTTTTATTTATTAGTAGAGAAAATTGTGGTCACATTAGAAATCTACGCACGCACACAGTCACAAACATTTATGGGTCTAGCGTACAATCAATCAACTCAGCCTATAGCAGTCCACTGCTGGACATAGGCCTCTCACAGGCTGCGCCACAACACCCTGTCTTCCGCCTTCCGCATCCAGTCTGTCCCAGCCACTTTTTTAAGGTCGTCGGTCCATCTAGCTGGGGGGCGTCCCACACTACGCTTGCCGATACGCGAACTCCACTCCAGGAATCGTCTGCTCCACCGGCCATTGGTCAAACATTGCCAGCCCACTGCCACTTCAGCTTGCTTACTCTGCAGGTTACGTCGGTAACTCCGGTTCTCCTCCGGATAACTTCATTTCTGATCTTATCCTTCAGAGAACCGCCGCCGAGATAGACCGCTGAGTGACCTTGAATACCTAGCGTCTAGCGTACCTGGTAGATGTTTCATCCATTTAGGTTTTTTTTTACTGTACTGCGGAAGTGTGACTGTAATTTACATATTTTGAATTATTTTTGGGATAAAAATTACTCCCAAAAATTACAAAACATTTAAAAAATTACAAAAAAAACAAAAATCGAGTACAATTAAAAAATTACAAAAATCGATCCAGTAAACGATTCTGAACAAACTACTTTCATAATCACTCAATGCCCTTCGTGTACAATATAATAACGCCTTTAGGATGCTGATGGGGCTATCGAGATGCTGTAGTGCGTCTAGCATGTTTATAGAGGCTAAGATTGATGGCTTTCATGCCATCATGAGAAGGAGAGCGGCCTCCATATTGCACCGTATCCGAGCAAGCTCCAATAGCGTTCTAAAGGTAATAGCTAGCAGACTGGACAGTCCTTTTCTTGGGCACTGGATTGCACTCCATGTGTCCAACAAAATATGATTTGGTTTTATTTGATTGTTCTTGTAATTTTATTTGTTGGACACATAAAACCACCTATGTTCACTAACATAGGTCTTAAGCATTTACTAACACAATTATGGATGTCTTTTATGGTCCGAAATAAACAGATTATATATATTTATATATATATATATATAATGTGCATAAATTCAGTTACACATTGTATAGCTTCGTCTCTGGGATGATAATTTCACTTTTCATCAGGAGAACCACTTGCTTACCTGTTTGTTTAAAGCCAACACTTTCAAGCTGAGTTAAAAAAAAATCACGGCATCAGTACCTAAACGACGAATAGATCTATACTTAAACTTGTATGAATCTTGCCAATAATGTGGTAACATGAATTGTACTTAGCATTAAAATTAAATTCAAAAATCATTTCACTTATAGGCAACCCAAAATGTTAAAGTTTGGTATCAAATAATCGAACTGGCTACATATTGGCAATGAAAAAATAGTGCTATATCCGATGTATTTTTCATTCTCTCTTCAGTCTGACTCTGTCATTGAATGTTTCTATGTGTGCATACAACGTGCTGCTACAATGGCGACATTAATTCAACACACGGGTAGGGCTAGTGGCCAGTAATCATATAAAAATATAATAACAAACAAAACAATTAAAAAAAAAAAATGCTCTTTCCTTCCTTCAATTCACATTCATTCATTTTCTTCCTTGTGTGTTATTCTTCTTGTGTTTTAATTTCGTTGATGCAATGTTATGATCCATGACTCCGGCAAATGACATGTGCGCTACAGTTCTTTATCTAGAGGTTGCTCCAAGATGCTATTTTAGAAAATTTAAAATAAAATAACGTTAAATGAAATTAAAATATCTTTATAAAACGTAAAGGCAAAACCGTTTAAGTGTGTTAAATTAATGTCACAACCAAAGCGCCACGCTGTATAAATCAATTTCTTGCATCCATATTTTAACAAAGCCATAATTGCCAAGCGTGGCGATTATGGCAAATCCCCCCCTTTTTTGGGGGAGGCCTATGTCCAGCAGTACGTCTTTCAGCTGAAGAGATGATGATGATGATGATATTTAACAACTATCTAAATTATTTATATGTAACACAAAAATGCTGTGCTAATGCCATGCAACTTTGACCTGCAATCTTTATAATTAAATAGGTATAGGTACCAATTTTAACCTTCCATTGCCACATACCTCGAAAGCAATAAACCGATAACTAGACACACTGCCATTATATTTTCGCAACATCCAATTTACTGTAACAAAGGGGTTCATATCGATATGGTTCCGTTAGAGCAGGTATTTTTGATACGCCACACAATGCCGCCGATATTTCTGATAAATTCTTGATGTAAGGATGCTGGATGTGTTCTGACATGTGGTTTTGTTATTGATGAAATGAAATGAAATCGTTTATTCTGTAAATAGGATATTAAAATCACTTTTAATAAAAATAAAAAAAATAATCCAGATGTAGCCGACATTTCCTACCTGACTACCCCTGAGAAGAAATGGCGAAACAAACGTACGAAACGATGTGAAACATCTATAGGCGCACGTAAAACGATTGCAGGCAGGGCGACGCATGCCGCATGGCGATCGGCCACTATCACAGACTACTTAAAGGCCGTCTATATGTAGTACCTAGTGTGTAAATGTGTGTAGTGCGATGTTTCACATCTGCCAGTCGTCCCGTGTTGGCTCAATTTTTTTTTAGAGCAAAATATTACATGAACGTACACACGGCTACACATCAAGCTATACATTTCCGGTATAAGCTGATCTCTCATTGTATTGGATTTCCGTACAGTGCGAGATCAGCGTAAACTAGGAATGTATAGCTTGATGTGTAGCCGTGTGTACAAGTATTAGTGAACAAAGGGTAGATTTTTTTTACTTGCAATATTGTGATTCTTTTTACAAAATAATTCATAATATGTGAGACAAAATTCGGTCTGATTTTGACCCTGTAACCGAATAACTATGGCTCTGGATATTTCTCCATATTTGATGCCAGAGTTGGGTTGGTTGGAGGTCAGATAGGCAGTCGCTCCATCAAAAAGGCAAGTCAAGTGATGATTGGTGATGCCAATCGAGATAGCGAAATATTCATACCAGATTACCCAATCAAGTATACGGTACAAGCACTCAATAAGCCCTATTCGCACAGTAAAGAAAAACGGTAATTTACCGATCAAATCGAAGTCGCTTCCAGTAACCGAACTCTCCCGAAGCTGCGATGATATTCGGCTTTTTATATCATTAATAGGATCGACTCATTTGGGCATGACTGGCGAAACAGAACGCATGTGGGGTCCGTACGGGAACTTACTTTTTTATTTCTTTTGAAGACTTTTGTTTTAAAGGTTAATTGAGCGTATGCTTTGGTTAGGTTATGTTTTATTTTTGGGTGTTTCATTGGGAGTAAAAATGCTGAAAATTTCTGTGCAATTTACTGATTTCCGCAGTAGGTATGCTTTTTTCGTTACTCCATTTTCGCTCGAACTTTGGGCACTCTCATCCATTAGCTTTCAGCTAAAAGATGCAATTGGAGAGACCTTGCTCCAGCAATAGACTACTCTCGAATGATGATATTTTATCTAAGTATTAGAACAAGAACTCAAAGCATTTATTTTAATTAAACCAATTACAAGCACTTTTGAATTGTCAAGGGGTGGATCAGTCAGAAAGATGAAGCTAGTTGCCCATTCCTAAGTATAGTAGGTAGGTTCCTATGGAGAAAAACGAGCAAGATCTTCAACATACACTCTTTAAAAAATATTGGTTACAGCATTCATGCTGCTATTATACATGACGTGAGAAAGATGTAGAACGATATCCTAAACGAAAAAGTCAACTACCTCTGACTACATACCAGGGTTGTTGCGATCATCAGCATCAGAGTCAGCATCCGCGGAACTTCAGCGTCATTTTCAACATCAGCATCAGCATCCGCATTGATCGATGCTGATTATTAATGCTGAAGTTCAAGTCGTAACATGACCGCGAGGATTTATAGCACGTGTTGTTTTCGTTTGCGAGTTTTAAGCAATAATGCCATGGACTTGCTCTATGGAAATTTTCCATTAATTTAATGAAAGACAGATAGCAGGCATATTAGTCTAGGTACTTCATTACTAATCTAGTACTAAACTAGGTACTTAGTTTGATTCTATTTTCTATTAAAGGTCACAAAATTATGGAAACAAATATTTTATTTCAATACCAAGGAAAACTGTGCAACTTTTAGGTAAGTATATATTCATAATGGTCACTACTTTTTCCCTGCTTTTTTAAGAAAATAATTAAAATTAGCATCAGCATCAGCGTCCGCTGATGTAAATGATAAAAAATCAGCATCAGCATCGCATACGCTGATGTGAAAAAAATATGCATCAGCAACAACCCTGCTACATACCACATGGGGTTACAAAGTTTGCTCACCAGTCACCGCTAACAGTAACCCACTGTGGTACCATTGTGTGGTTCAATCAATTAGTTTTATTGTAACTGTATCATGTTACAATCGTAATTGGTGATGAGGATGATTAGCTATTGAATGAGGAATTTGATTGTTGTTGTGTGAGGGAAAACCCGAGTGCTATTCGATAGTTTTTGTTTTCAGATTTTATTAGGATTCAAGCTGTTTTTGTATTTTTATAAGATTTTAATTTGATCTAAACGAAATATTAAAATAAAAAACCGGTGATCAGCTGCCAAAGCAGTGGTCAGAAATTTTTAATTAAAATGATCATCCATTTGAAAAATTATAGTCATTTCTGCGATATGTTCGTACGTGCTCCAAGCACTTGCATCATCTAAACACTTCCAAAGTAGTAGTATAATAATATATGTTAAAAAATAATCGACTAAAATCGATCAAGAATAACACAACAACCATACATTACGAGTACAGCACTATTCTGTTAGCAGGAAGAACGCGCACGCGCACGTTCCCACGTGCCCCCTTTGTCGGCTCGCGACAAAGCATCGCCGACAACATGCCTCATCTATGAAACAACACAACCCACCCGAAAACAAACCGTAAGTTTTATTCAATAAGATTTAAATTTCATACGAATGCGTCCGGAAAAATCAGGTCTAGAATTCCATTTTCAAAAGCGGTAACTGTCCACTTAAGCAAAAGACTATCAACTATATCAGCCAATGCTAAGGTTTGAATTCGTTTAGCTCAACCAAAAAGGTGGCTTCAAAAAGTTTCGCCGTGAAGGCAGCGTTGACCCCTCATTTAAGGTAGGGCAATTGTTTATCAATATGTCTATGATTAATGTGTATGATGTGCCTTCGTGATCGGATCGCGGTCGGCCCGGGCAATTAGCGGCGATCACGATTGCCCGAATGATATGTGATGGGTAATGTTGCTAATTTGTTTGGGGGGTCGGCCGTATGGGCGATAATTTGTGTAAACGGTTCATTATTGGGATCGATTGAGATTGGATGACTGAGAGTTAAATTAGTAATAGACCTTAGACCTTTGGCCTACGCCGAAAAAAACTATTGCATATTTGTTTTTTGGCCTCAGGCCCTGAAAGGGGATTGGCAGCAAAGGTAACATATAGGAAAGAGTAAAAGACTATACCCAGCAGAGGATCAACAGGTAAAGGTTGAAAAGAAAGACACTATATACGATGAACAGTCCCTGCTAACTGAAAAGGTTTTCTTATTTCCACTAAATTCATGCATAAAGATGTATAGTATATTAAATTCCGATCCAAAACTAAGCATATTTCCTAATTATATGCATTCACTACCACGCGTTTTCCTGCAAAAATAATCCCAACCAATTTCTATCCAATATATCAAACATTAAAGTTATAACCAATAAATATTCATAATCCCTCTGCAGACATCATGCAGTGGGCGTTAGGTCGTTTCGTCCTAATTCTAGTCAAATAATTTCCTTTAATACTCGACTAAGTCGGCCGTTGTACACAATGACACAGTATGTCACACGTAATGTGTGCACTGACAACGCTGTGCTGACGCCATTTTGTTTGCGGATTTTGACGTTTTGATACTTGGTTCTGAGCTTTGTATTCAGGGAGGTAACTTATCACAACATCAGGGCTGTATTCCCCGAAGGGTTATGCCTGTTTAATACACTCATACTTTACTAATTATGTATAAATCCATGTAATAGGAGGCGAGCCTATTGTCGTAAACCGTTCAAGGATTCACACTCGCTATTTAGAAATTCCTGATGGAAAACCCAATAACACACTTCCTGACCTCGAACCCAGGAACCAACCTTGTTGGTCACTGGGTGCGGCTGCTGCCAGCTACCCACTGACCAACGAGGTTGAAGTTAGATTTCTTTTGTAACTAGATTCTGTTAATTTATTGTTTTGACTTTTTAGCAGTGGACAAACTCTGCTCTGCCATTATAAGTTTCGCAGCCATAAGAATTGTTGCTGCATGGTCATAATCATAATAATACGTCCAACATGATGTCACGATGTTAGATCGTGCAATCAAAGTTCGCACGAAAGTTTTCTATAAACACGGACACGTTCCCGACATCAAACGTCGGTGACCGTGTTCTTCCTCACACTTTGCCCGAACGTTTGACTTTTTGCTAAAAAACAAACAGCAATCCTTTTTGTTTTAATTGTTGAACACAAAAATTCTGCCAGACTTGGGTCGAACTTGTTCGGAATTCAAATAGTTAAAAGTCAGAAGAACAAATGAATTAAGTAATACAGATCCACAAAGTTGGTTCTATGAAGATTAAACGACAAACGTCATCATCATCACGCTTCTGCTTCAGCGCCAATTTCTGGTATAAATGTTTTTTATAATATGTTTTACTCTTGGATATATTACCATCTCGGTATTCACTGGTTTCCAGCCATAATTATCTTTCATACAATATATCCTTCTTGTCCTTGATATTCCTTGATTCATATAACCAACTTAACTCTCAAAAAAAATCTCGTGTCATTAATTTTTAATTGGTGATCATTGCTCAATTTGCTCATGCCGATGAGAAGAGACTTGCCTTGCCGTAGGATATTTATTTTATTATTATTATTGTTAACTTCTTAGTCATTGGCACAAATTGGCGCCACTTTCAGACAGAGTTCAGCAAAATCATGCTTTATTTTAACTCAACTATCAAAACCATCTGACCGCACTACATAGGTATAGTTTCGGCGACACTAGCTCTGTTTAACAGCGTCGTTTATCCGATATACGAGAGACGCGATCAGTCGCAGCGTGTTCTGCGATTATACATTAATGCATCGTGTGTTTAATTCACTTACTACGGTCTGGTTACGTATTTTGTGCATTTGAAGGAATGGCGTCGCATTTGCCACTGCTTGAAATTACGAGTATGATATTCAAACAGCTGCCACTAGAATATTTTCAGAAAACCTGGTGGTTTTTTTAATATGACAATAACATTTGTCTCCCAAGGTTGGGAAGGTAAGATTTTAAAATAATGTTATTTTACGTTTTTGGAAAAAAAATATGTTTTTCTTTACATGATTATATAATTATTTTAGTCGCTCGTTGTCAATACCTTGTTTGAAGAAAAATTGCAGAATGGGGATGTACATTTTTTCTTTTTCTTTCAAACAATTGAAAGGCAGAAAGTAACAGAAAATAATATGCAATAGTAACAAACTCCACCATAACCGTTTACCAACTTTTCGCTGAAGATAAGTAGTAGTGATTATCGTAAACTTTCAGCATTACTCGCACACACTCATTAACAATACAACAGTACACTCAGTACAATTTAAACGTGAATTTTATGCATACTACTCTTGATTTCTGGGTCCGAAGAAGGAAAAATAAACTCTGGCTTATGTTTTTTTATATAATAAAGTAGATAGTTGAGGTAGTAGATGCTTGGTAGGTACCTCTCAACTATTTTTCAAGTTTCCGTGGGGTTGGTTAACGCGATCTAATGCCCAACACTAAATAATAATCCTATTCTTCTACTTTTGAAAATAAAATTGACACCAAACATGGTACTTAGTTCTTAATTCATTGAAATCTAGTTTTGGAGATCAAGTTCTCCTAAAAAGATTAGCCAAGTGCGTATCATACCACGCACAATGAAAGGTGGTTGGAATGAATCCCAAGAACATAAGTACTTGAATTCTCCAACTACAAAAAACAAATGTAATAAACCTACAAATTATCGATTTTCGGACAAAAGTCCGAAAATCGATAATTTGTAGGCTTTACTTGAGCTGTGAGCTTGCTTATTTATTATCTGATAATGTATCAAGATCCCTCCGTACCTCGGAAAGCACGCTAAAGGCTTTTGTGTCGCGGCGCGACTCGCGACGCGACACAAAGGTACCGCTCGTCGTGCGACACGCGGGGCCTTTGTGTCGCGCGACAAGTCGCGCCTGTATGTAGAAGCCTTTAAACCGTTGATCCCGGCTGTCATTCTTAGATCTTTGACAGTCGTTACGAATAGTCAGACGCCCAAAGTCTGAGAACCAGTCTTACCCAGGGGTATCGTGTTACCCAGTACCGAACTGGGTCGCTCCATGTGAAATACTGATATTCAGATGCATCTGGTTAGATTGGAAGCCAACCCGAACATAGGAACAGGCTAGGCAGATTGATTTTTGATGTTATCGTACATAAGTATAATAGTTTACATGAGTATAGTTTACATGAGTATAATTTTCGACGTTTTAAGGGTTCCGTAGTAAACAAGGAACCCTTATAGTTTCACCATGTCCGTCTGTATGTCTGTCCGTCCGTCCGTCTGTGCCCGGCTTAGCTCGAAGACGCTTAGTCCTAGAAAGCTGTAATTTGGCGTGGGTGTACATATTAATCACGCCGAGAAAGTCGTGAAATAAAACCATGAAAAAAATAGATTTTTTTTAGGGTACCTCCCTTGCACGTAAAACGGGGATGATATTTTTTTTTCTCATCTAATACATGGTGTGGGGTATCTTTGGATAGGCCGTTTAAAACAGTGTGGGTCTTTGAAAGCCAGTTTTCAATTCTGAGATCCGTTTGCGTAATATTAAGTTTAAAGTGCAAATTTTTGTTAGAGTCAAGTGTACACCCCACCTGTCAGCTAAATGGTTGGTTTCGGATATGTGACAAAATTCATGGCAGTAGTTTATATAACGAAATTAAAAAGAAAACTATCACAGCTAAGTTGGGTTTACATATTAGCGAGTAATAGTCGACCAACTTAAATTTGCAGTTGGAGAATTGACCGTAACGTTTGTCGATGTATGGGAGAGCATGTTTTTCAACTACAATGTTAAGTTTGTTTTTGAGATAAATTCATCCTAACTACGGAACCCTTCATTGTGCGTGGTCCGACATGCACTTGACCGGTTTTTTTTGTTTTGTTAGCTAACATAATATAATTATGGATAAAATCTAGTATAAAATCAGGAATTAAATTATCCGGAAAAGAACCGGAATTACCGACATAGCTTGCAGAGTAAGCAAACTGAAGTGGCAGTGAGCTGGCCATGTTTGTCGACGGACCGATGGCCGATGGAGCACACAAGTCCTGGGGCTCAATTCTGTAAAATAACCAACGTGTCAATAGTGTGTCAGTAGTGTCTCAATAGAATAGTCATTGACATTTGCTATTCTGCAAACTGTATACGGTCATTCACTTGCCACTGTAGTGCCATTGAAACGCCATAGTAAGACGATTGTAATAATTGGTAGTCTGGTCCACTATAATGTTACAATGGCATCATGATGGCTAAACTTACGGTAGTCTGTAAATATTTTAAGTGTATTTGACAGTTGTTTCTATCGTGTATGAATAGTGTTTTGGCCATGAAACCGCCATTGTGAAGCCATCGAACAACGACACCTATTTTCCCTATTGATTGGATTAATTTGTTTATTTTTTAAATTTAAAATAAAATGTCCTTGTGTGTGTGCGTCTTACGTATCGAAATTGATAAAGTGGACGTAGTTTTTCGCCATAATGAGGCCTTCTGTACCTACTTTGCGGTGGCGTATTATGTCATTGGCTTATAGTGCCGACCGCCAAGGTTTGCTTTTGTGCCAGCGCGCAGCGCCACAAATCTCATGCACTAATGAAACTGCAAGTGAATGCCTTTCATGAACTTCCCAAGATGTGGTTTGTCAAAACGTTTCAGCTTGGTATGGGAGCAAGCAAGGGAGCTAATTGACGAGCTCATTGCCTTTCTCCAGAGACACCGACGGCGGAAGGCGGAATGGAATCCCTGCTGAATTAAAGGTTTGTATGTGAAGGTACCTAACTTGACACTCCGACCGAAAACCATGAGACGCTGTAAAAAATCCACGAAAAATTGTTTTTTTTCTTCAGTAGGTATTCAAATATTTTTTTATTAATAAGATTTAAATTCAAATATTTCGAAAACGGTGCGTCTTAGGCAAAAAATAACCAAAATTTGACCCCCCCTAAGGTACACCCCCCGTGTAAGCAGCATCCCAACATGAATTTAAGGTTTTTTTTAGTAATAAAAAATAACAACAAAATAATAATCCAAGGCCCATAACTCGGAAACGGTGCGTCGTGGGGGCATGCGTATCAGGGTCTAAATGGTTTCTATAGTCAAGTTTAACCCGGTACTGCAATAAAATTGGTAGAATATAAAAAAAAAATACGATACATTTTTTAAATTTCAAATCCTCGCGCCATAGCGTCCCTAAGGCCTACACTCATTAAACGTTATTATACGCATGTTTTTAGTGAAATTTGATGTTTTTTATAATAAAACGTTTTTATATTATTAAATAAACCCATATTATAAAGATTTAATTGATTAAAATAGGATTTAAAAAGTGGTAGGTTTGGTATACCTCATGGTAGATTTTTGTTAGCAACACTCAAAACTATTGTACTGACACACTATCGACATACTATCGACACACTACTGAGACACCACTGAAACGCCATTGAAGTTTTTGCAGAATGCCAAATTTGCAACAGTGGCAAATAATGTCTGTAGTGTGTCGATAGAGTGTCAGTGGCGTGTTGCATAACTCAAAGTTACAGAATTGAGCCCCTGGAGTGGAGACCGCGTATCGGCAAGCGTAGTGTGGGACGCCCCCCAGCTAGATGGACCGACATCCTTAAGATGGCTGGGTCAGACTGGATGCGGAAGGCGGAGGACAGGGTGTTGTGGCGCAGCCTGGGAGAGGCCTATGTCCAGCAGTGGACTGCGGTAGGCTGAGTTGATTGATAATATATTATGGCAAATAATTTAATTTAATGTTTTGTGTTGCGTAATGTAAATTATTTTACATATTATTGTATAGAATCAAGTTTTTCTATCTGAACAGACAGCTGTGCTGCTGGGTCATCCCAGCAAAGAACTAGGAAGTGTTGAAAGGCGGGCGTTTTTGGGGACTGTCTTATGTAATTTTCACGTTTGAAAAGTGCTGATCCTCAGCCTAGTTTGAATAAATGACTTTTGATTTTGATTTTTTTCATCTAAACAAAATCACTTTAAAAGCTATAGGTACATAGCTTTCCCCAGCATCATCTACATTCGCGATCGCGTTACACAACTGCTTGTACCAGCGCGGCGTGAAGTAAACACGTCACCGCGACAGGTCTGCACGGGACACGAACCCCCGACACGTACAGATACTACCGTATCGGGTTACTGATTTAGTACGGCGTGTCGTCACAACGTGGCGGTTAGGGTAAGGGTATAGTGCGGAGAGAGCGGATTGTGGAAAGGTGGCGTTTTTCTTTTAAGATCTCCGGTACACATTTTTTTTTTCAAGAATGACCTTGGTATCGGTCCATCTTTTAATGGTTTTATTTTCTTGGCAAATAGAATATAATCAAATACTCTATATTATGTACACCATGCGAATTACAAATATAAATGTAAACAGGCATTAAGAGCGTTTACACCTAACAGCATTTCATACAAACTTTCAAGCCCTTGTTTTTCAAACTAACTTTTAGACCTTTGTATCCTGCTTATGCATATGAAGTTTCATTAAAATAGGTTCAGTCATTTCGAAAAACAAGGGCTTGAAAGTTTGTATGAAATGCCGTAAGTTGTAAACGCTCTAAAAAGACAGTCATTATAATATTAATTGTTATTCTATGTGCAAAGCGACATACCTAATCGTTATTGTGTCATGCTTATAATGATCCTAGGTCTCTTTTTCAATGTGATATATCTACACAAAACAATCACTGACCCCCTAGGTCCACGTTGGAATGTAGTATGGACTGTTTTGATTAATGTATAAACATTTTTTTTTTATTATGCTTTATTAAAAATAACCAGGTTCTTAATAATGAATTACAATCTAGCCCATAAGATTAATAAGTAATTTGAATCTAAGTTAATTTTGCTATGTGATAATTAATTAGTAGTATGGACTGTTTTGATTCATGTATAAACATAATCTGAAAAGTCAGCAGGATCTTCATCATCTTCATAGTATTACAACCTTTCTACAAAATTTTGATAAATTTATGAAGCACAGAAAAGCGTCCCAACAGCTCGCCTAAAACGTGTACTAAAGAAATGGCTTCTGAAACTAACATACACCAAAACAGACGCATTTCTCTAACGTTTGTCGACAAGCTAGCAAACAACAAACAACATCCCTCTCTTACTTTCACCCTCAAAGCCACTCACACAGACCCAACAAAACACACGCTTTACTAAGATAGCCTTGTAAACCGACATCATTCTTTCTGCTCAATCGCACTCCGACCAAGATACAAACCCTGCTTAGTTTGGGGGTCAATGATCAAAACAAAATACTGTGATGTATAAACTCATTTGTGTTTATGTAGGATCACTGTCTGTCATCACCTTTTCCTTTTGCCAGTAAAACTTTTAGTATTTGTATAACAAGTTAACAACTAGTGTTGTAATCTCCGCCTCCACTTCCTCCTCCGCTTCCGCCTCCGTAATTTTTTTGCGGAGTTATAACGGAGGTTTGTATAATGTATACGTCACGTCAACGCGCGAGGAGCGACGCTGGGCGACGCAACGCGCCGCGCGGTTGAGTCGAAAGCACGAAATGGTCAGAATTGTGTATTTAACTGGTAATGTACTATGATGTATCTATTTTATTTATTTATTTTAGTACATCGAGGACTTAGGTACAGCTAATAAAAAACAGATAAAAAATGGAAAACATTTACCAGAAAGCCAATTACAAATCCTCACGTACGTGAGGATTTGAGACTTTGAGACTTATAATAATAATATTTATGGTGTGAGCTCAAGAACAAAAAACACATTGCGTTCATTAAATTAAGAAGCAATATAAATACTTGGTTTGCAATTATAAGACCGAAATAATAGGAAAATATAATTAAAACAAATACAAATATTTTCGGTTACTATTCGGTTGGCGCAGTGGTTTAAGCGATTGACTGCTGTGCTGCGTGTCGCAGGTTCCATTCCCGCACGCAACAAATATTTGTATAACCTGCAAGTAGTTGTTCCGGGTCTGGCTGTTTGTGTATGTGAGTTTAAATGTTTGTAAGCGCACCAACAATACACGACTAATTCCTAGTGTGGGGCAACGTTTAAAAAAAAATATATATATATACCTACGGCTACTTAAAATTTTTGAAGCTTAACCACTTTCTGGCCGAATTCACACATAGATCAAAATCATATTCCTTGCTTATATCATTGAAATTTCTGGTTGCGCGCACAATATAGGTAACCGTTCTGCCTATAAATTCGAAGATGTATTTTGAATGAAGATTTTCTGAATATGGTTAGGTAGATTTTATTTCATTAAAAACATTACCGTCCTCCTGGGGCAGTCGGGTAATAAATGATTATAGTAATGATCTTTTCCCCAGCTAAACTTACGCCTCTGTTAACCTCGAAGGCCAAGCTCTTCACCTCCGCATCCGCCTCTGCTTTTACATCATCCTCTATGCTCCTATATCCGCTTCTCCCGTCAACATAACCTAACTCTTACACACAAAGGGGCTTGTAGGAAACAAGATTAAACGTTGTATGTGATAGTTTATTCGGGACTTTATTTTCACTACACTATTCTGTATCACTTCGTGGTTTAACGCGAATTTTTATGTTCACCTTAATAGTGTGTTTAAATATAGACGGTTTACGCATTGGGACAATGGAGCTGCAATAAATTTTGTGCGTTTTGGACCATCTTTGTGACAATTTTGGGCGCAGATTTATTTGATTTACCAAATACGTTTTGATTGCGATTTTTTTGCAACCTTCGTAAGTGCTGCCTTTCTCTGGATCTGAAGCAAAAGGTAATGGTACAATTTACTCTTAAAAACGGTAACTGTTACCTTGACAATGACGATACAAATAACATTGAACTAATTATTAAAACTGTAAATTTCAGGCTACAGTAGATAACAAACAAGCCCATAAAACAATTATCAGCAGTAGGTATTCATAGATTCCCTATAGTTTAAGGAATACAAATAACATCTATCCGTTCAAAAGTTATGCAACAGAAGAACAGCTTTGCAAACCCATTGACAAAACACCCCCATACCCAATGAACATACAACTTAAGACAAAACATAATTATATCCCAACATTGCCAAATACCAAATATTGCCTTACCTGATACGGCGGGGCTATAATAAACAACGAAATGCCTCGCCTCCATACACTAGAGCAATAAAGCCGTATGGTGCCCGATTTGATAAGATTATCCGACACATAAATTTGTCAGTGATCTGTCTATGGCACCCGCCAACGTTGTCTGTCTTGCTCCAAGGTATGTATGAGCAGTGTATGTTGAAACTGCAGATCGATTTTGTAAGTTTATTGGCTGGCGGTTTGTGATTCGATTTCCGTTTGAGGTACGTGGGTTTCGGAGATTTGGTGGTGTGATATGGTGCTGTTTCTTTAAAGGGTTTTCAAGTATTTATCAACAGGTTTAACATCTTAATATTGACGCAAAATGGAAAGGAATAACTAAAATGCAGGTTATATCCAATAGTTCATATTGCAATAGTTTTTTTAAAATTTTTAATTTATATATATAAATTTAATTTTAATTTTTAATAGCTTAATATTTTTATGACTTTTTACAGTTAGCTTTTACAATTTTTTTATATTTGACATTTTATTTTTTGTTGATTCTGACATTTTATATTTTATTTTGGAATTTGTTCAATATGTAATTAATTATAATTTTTAAATGTTTAAAGTTTATTGGGTCACAATGTTAATGGTAATGGTGGGTATACTGTTGTTTGTGATCTGGGTGTGTGAGTGGTTTGTTTCTATAAGTTTATGTTTAGCAATGGGTGTTATTTACCTGAAATAAATGAATTTATTTATTTATATCCGTATCTTCGAGCATTCCAACACTCTTCTCTGTATTGTACAATGCTAATCCTCTCTAAAGATCACAGAGCGCATTAAATCTTGCCATAGACCAACAGGCATCAAATTAATCCTTTTAATAGTTACCACATTAATACCCTATCTTTAAATATGCTGATGAAACTGCTTTGCTCATACGTGGGAATGATTGGCCTGAATTTTAGACGCTACAATGCATTCAGCAGCTGCACGATCTCAAGAAGATCCCTTCACAACTCTCCCAGCCCTCCTTCTTATCGTATGTCTCACTTCCAGTATCTATGTTCTTCCCACGCTAAGAATCTGCGTTCTTCCAACAATCTTCTTCTACTCTGTCCTTCTCATACTTCTGACTTTGTTCATTCTTCCTTTCATATTCAGTCCATTCTTCTCTGGAATGCGCTTCCTCTTGATATCAGGACGGCCACCAGCCGGTATGCATTTGAGCGGAAATTTCAGAGTTATTTACAAAACTAATAGCGTAGAGTCATCTCAATTACCTCTTTTCCTTGAATTTGTATTTACGAGTATATTTATATGTTCCGTGTAGTGCCGGACGTAAAGAATAGCATCAGCCTATTTCTTCCCGTGGGTGTCGTAAAAGGCGACTAAGGGACTTACTACTAGAGATTGGGCAGTAGCGTTCTCCATGTCTTTTAATACCATACGAGTACTGCGATCGCCAACCCGCCAGCCAAGCGTGGCGATTATGGCAACCCCCCTCACAGATCCGGTCGAAGTGGCGGTGCTTGGGGGAGGCCTATGTCCAGCAGTGGACGTCTTTCGGCTGAAATGATGATGATGATAATTTATATATATATATATAATATATAAAATGTAGGGATATATTATATTATAGTAAATATTATGTATGTATGTATATTATAAGTTTATAATCTATTTATGTACTTGTGCACCTATTTATTTATAATTAATTATGTTATTATTTAATATTTTTTAATATTATTATTTTCTCTCAAGCAGAGCATCCGCCGTCGCGGGTTCGAACCCAGACAGGCGCTTTACTTTGTGTAAATTATTTCATCACCACTGCTCTCAAAACGGTGAAGGAAAACATCGTGAGGAAACCGGCATGTCCTAGAACCATAAAATTCGAAGACATGTGACATCCACCAACCCGCACTGGGCCCGCGTGGTGGATTATGGCCTACTCCCTCTCACAGAAAGAGGACCCAACAGTGGATAACATTATCGACTGACTGATTATGATGAGCACCCGCCGTCTTATCTCTTCACCACCCTTGGTTGACTGGTAGAGCCTATGGCATTAAGTCCGCCTTTGTATCTAATTGTGTGCGAGAAGTTTAAATAAATAAATACCCTGAAGGCGGAAGGAATAACCGAGAATTCTGACGTAACTTTTGATAGGCCCGCATTCAGAAGTGGACAGCGATAAGCTGTCTTGAACGTTAAGTCTCTAAATTCTGCTCCACCAGCCGTAAAACAAAAAGGCTCGTATTATTTTACATTTGCTAACAAAAGCGAGAAAAGCAAAACAAACTAAATATCTGTTGCGGCTGTAAGTCAAGAGTTGCGCCACGCTAACGGCGCGTGCACATGAGTTAGTACTGCATTAGCGTCCGAGATACGATATCTTAACGCCTTGCCTACGAGCACTAGGTAGGTGACGGGCAGTAGTAGAAGTTTGGTAGATACTGTCTTATCCGCTAGCCAAAAAAATCCGGTCAAGAGCGAGTCGGACTCGCGCACCGAGGGTTCCGTACGAATATATGATATTGATGATTTCTGAAAAACTGTGCTATTTAGAGACATCGTTTTGTTTTTCCTGTAATCTTTACATACATTTCTATCACATAGAATAATTTCAGATTTTTATCTATGCCAACTTCGGAGATAAGGGGGGGGTTATTTTTTTTAATTTTTCATCAAAAGTCGGAAACTATGCTGCCTAAAAAAAAACAAAATAAATTTGAGAATGTGCAAACAGCGTTCTTTCATATAATATTCCACATGCTCTAGTAGCCCCATTTCCAATTTTTAAGACCCCCTTTTCAGTCCGTTTTGTAAAAAAGATATATTATTTTTATTTTTTTCTTGTTTGCAAAATAGTTGGGCAAACGTCATCTAAAACTATTCTAAATTTCAAGTTGATAGCATTAGTAGTTCTTGAGATATCCAGGTGTGACAGACAGACAGACAGACAGACTTAGTCTCACCATAAGGGTTCCTTTTAACCATTTTGGTACGGAACCCTAAAAATGGTGCGTTATCGCTAAGGTGGGAACAAATGATACCGTTCATCGCTGAGGGACATAATTACCCCTTGACACAGACCCACGTAATATTCTAAAGGGCATCCGGTATCGCTGAAGACAACCATTGCATGATTTTAGTTATTCAGAATACTACTTCTTTGCCTTTCTCAAACAGTGAGCAGGGGGTCTAATCCGAAGCGTTAATTCGAAGTATCGGCCTAATGTTCAGCCGTTTTATAACTTCCAGTTTCCTTTTTTGACTTTGGCTTATCTCTTTGACTGTCGTTTTTTTTCTTATGCCGTAGTCAGCCATAGTTAGCAGTAGTCAAGCAACGGCCGAACATTCGGCCGACACTTCGGATTTATGTTCGGAGTACACCCCCAGTTATTTCACGACCACAGCCAGCCAGACAGTAGCTCGTGCCAATTGATCGGTGCTTTTCGTTGTTTATAAAGAAAAAACCAGACGATGACCTTGTGAAGACCGCAGGAATCAGTCGGATGTGTCACAAAACCGCCTATGTCCAGCAGTAGACGTCTTTCGGTTGAAATAATGATGATGAATGGGAAACACGAGCGACCCTTCCAGTAGTCAGATAAAATATGTAACATTGTCAGATGTTACATATTTTATCTGACTACTGGAAGGGTCGCTCGTGTACCTAAGCAATATTTATTCACCCTCTGGTCGAAATTCGATCCCCTGTACTTACAATCTACATCATCATTCCAGCCGAAATACGTCCACTGCTGAACATTGGCCTTCCCCAATGGGACCCCTTCCATTGGGGGAGGCCATTGCCATAACCGCCACGCTCAATCGCAGTATGGTGTCAAAATGCATAGAGAACGCTGCTGCCCATTCTCTAGCAAATCCCTTAGTCGCCTTTTACGACACCCACGTGAACAAATAGGATGGTGCTATTCTTTACACTTACATTCTCTATAGTACATACTAATTCCATGAGTACACTAATTCCATGCTATTATAAAGTTCTTACTAAATCCATGCTATTAATAAAAAGTACTTACTTATTCCATGCTCAAGCTGTCACGTCCTGTTATACAGTTCCGTCCCTTTTCACGAAATCACTAACACATAAAGCGATAAAGATGATACACATCAAAAATCTAGGCATAAAAACTACACAAAATCGCACAGACTTCAACTACTGCCCCATACTTCCACCCACCCCAAGCACTTGGCAGAAATAGTTGTAACACTCAGAACATAACATAAACATTGTGAGTTCATGTGATAAATACCGGTTATGGTGAACAGTGATTATGTTTCAGATCTAGTTCCCTTATTTATAGTTAAAACGATAACCCTGATTTGTATATGATTGGTCAGCCAATGATATATAAGGTATTTGTAATGTATTGCCTAGATTTGGGCGCGTTTTAAAAGCTGACCGATACGAAGTCTGCGTTTATCTCTGTGCCTACTCTAGTTTGTTTATTATCGTTAAGAACCATAGAATTTCGACATTTGTGACTTCCTAAGATTCCAATAGCAAGTAGAATATCTGTTTGATATTGATTAGAAATATTCTCTAATAATGGAGGAAGTACTCTACGAGTATTTGCTCAGTAGCAATCCGGAGTCTAGATTTGTGCCAAGTTCATGGCAATTGGGTCGTCCCTTATTACATGAGACTTGCGAAAAGTCGGTGAACTATAGGTACGTCTCTGCCTAACCTTTCGAGGAATACGGCGTGATGTTATGTTGTATTATTCCACGAGTAACGATTGACGAAGCCTTGATTGCCAGCCCCGCTACCTTGCTAAAACTGGATGGCAAGTCCTATAACAAGGACATAAAATCAAAATCAAAAGTCATTTATTCAAACTAGGCTGATAATCAGCACTTTTCGAACGTCCAAAATTACGTGAGACTGTAATTTTTTATTATTTTAATTTTTTTGTGTATAGTAGTGCTTTAGCTGGGAAGAAGAAGTGGTGCAACAAACTCCCCAGCAGCGCAGCTGTCTGTTCACATATAAAACTTGAATTTATACAATAAAATGTAAAATACAACACAAAACATTACTTAAATTAAATTATTTGCCTTATGTTAGCTAGCACTCACCACTATACAAAAAAAAAAAACCTATACATCAACTATTGTTGTGTATCTAGTATCTACAAGAGAGAAGAAGAAGAAGATTGGAGGAAGCGTGGAAATAATCATGATGATAACCTAAACCTATGGCAAATTACTTGTCGTATGAGATAGATTAAATTTTGTAGCTACTACACATCGCATGAGAGCGTGCACTTTCATGCGATACGATGTGTCTATAAACGACTTTCACTGAAGCAACGTTGATATCTAAAATTCCAAAGACTAAATACAAAATACGCATATCAATTACCGACACATTACTCTCCATATCAACCCTCACACTACAAGAAAAGCAGCCACACAAACACACACACAAAATAAAACAAATGAAACAACATTCTCATTCAGTGCAGCACAATTTTTTCACACATTATTCTACACAGCCGGGGCTATTACGCACGACATAGTCATAATGGCCGTAATGGGCGGGTAATAGCCCCTTTACGCCACTCCAGGTGTTACGTGTGCATGAATACCCTTTTAAAAAAGGCGCTAGTGTGAAATATAGCATGTCTAGAATTTTTCCCGAGTCTAAGCTGGTGGAAGAATTTTTTGCAGCATTTTTCGTCGAGTTTTATGAATATTTTTCGAGTGTGGAAACGGGGTTAGGAAGTGTACACGTTTTTTTAAGATGAGAATGTAGCATTTTTTGCAAGAGAACATCTTATTGTAAGCATGATGATAAAAAATGAAATAGGAGAATCAGGTGCAATCATTAAAGTACCTATAACCTCTCTCGTGTCGGCTTTTTGAATCAGTCGGACTGAATCAGACCGATTGGCGAATCCCGCATAATTGACATCGGCCTCATCAGCCTCATTAAGGCCGCTCGGCGAAAGAGAGGATAACATAACAAAATTTAATTTTTGGAAGACAAGTGACGATCGCTATTTGTTCAGCAAACAATTAAAGACGCTGTTACTTATTATATTGACTTGAAGGTTAAGACCTAAGAAGTAATATTAACCTTTTAAGAAATCCTGAGAAATATGACATCTTAAATCTAAATAACCGACTCTCTTCAGGTGGTTGATTATAATTTCTCTTTTTTATAGAATCTTTTATATTTTCTGAATGTGAGAACGTTATTTATTTAACAGTTTATGTACTCACAGACAAGAAGAAAGGAACAGAAACATACGTACAAATCAAATCAAATCAAATCATTTATTTCAGATAAATATCCATAGTAGAATTGTTTATGTCATAATACAAAATAAAATAAAATCGCAAACATAGAATTAAAATCATAATTAAGTACAAAGGTGATGCTTATTTCTAAAGAAATTTCTTCCATCATACCTGCGATAGGAAAGTAGACAAAGAGATGTAGACAACGTGTGTAAAAATGTTGTAGGCTTAATAGACTGTAGATTTCTAGATCATTTTCTATTTTTTTGTTAAGTTTCTGGTACTTGTTGATAGGCCTATTAATATGTTACACTGTAATTTGAAAACATTGTAAAAGTCATTTATTTTCGCCGACCGTACACGGCACGACAACCGTGTTGTTACTTGCCGGCTCTTCTCCATAGAAAACGACCGATTGGAACCGTGCACCTAGCTCCTCACGTTTCATAAGTACCCAGCATGTAGGTAAGTACCTACATGCTGGGTGCATGTAGGTTTATGTGAAAAAATATATTTTGATTTTGATTTCTTCCTACCAGTTATTCAACCCTCACTTTTCTTAACACAAATCGCGTGATCGATTTGATCTTCAAAAAGATCCGATGTGCAGTAGTTGAACAAGATACAAGAGCGTTGGAGTAAGGATTGTATCACGTAGTTTTCTGCCCACCTCCTTGAACGCTTGTCATAATATTATGACACGGAGCGATACTGGCCCTATAGTGTATATTGCCTTAATCTCTAGTTCTTCCTACGCAAGTTTATAATACTAAATTGAATTGAGCTACTACAATGTCTGCAGGCGGCCATAGCAATAGTGTTCAGTACTTCTGCCTGAATAAGAATACATAACATTGTGTTGGTGATGATTTGAACAGGTTTGGATAGTTTGAGGAGTGGGATACTGAAGACTTAGTGAAAAATCGATATATTTTGGTAAAAAATAATGACACTAATAGGTATTTTGATGGAGAACGTTAATTAAAATATTAATGCTTTGGGTAACAATGAAGCCAGTGACGTCACATCAGAAACTCTAACGGAAATACCCCAATTGCTTCGGTAAAAATAATCTCCAATCCATAATAGAATTATTGGGGCTAAGTTTCTATAGCCGTTTTAAACTTTTTCCTGAAGCTACGTTGGGGATATCAAATGCTAAACAAATGAATACCTTGTATTTGGGTGAATACGAGTATGACATAATTACAACTTACACTGTCTTTTAGTACTCACTTTGTTACCTCATCATCATCATTATCATTTCAGCAGAAAGACGTCCATTACTGGACATAGACTTCCCTTAAGCACCGCCACTTCGACTGGTTATGTGCTTCCCGCATCCAGTGGATTCCTGCGGCCTTCACTAGGTCATCGGTCCACCTTGTAGGAAGCCTTCCAACGCTACGTCTTCAGGTACGCGGTCGCCACTCCAGAACCTTTCACCACATCGGCCATCCATTCTGCGAGCAATGTGCGCTGCCCACTGCCACTTAAGTTTGGCATTTCTTCTTTGTTAGCTACCACGTTTTATTCATCGAGGTCCTTCCTATAAAGCAATTTATAATGTATACCATCTGTAGATTTTATTCAGGCGAGGCGGAGACCTGAAAACGCCATCGGAGAAAAAAAGAAAGAAAGGAAAATATGTAATGTTTTAATATTCCCATCCGTCATGATGTGTTTCAAGGCACAAGCGGTAGCGACTTATTAATATCAAGTATTTTGTTATAATAATATTTTGATCCAAGCGTCGTCACGGCGGGGGACGGCTAATGAAAACGCTAAACAGACGAGGCATATATCTAGTAATAATGAATATATACTCGTACTATTGTAGAAAGGATAGCTGCTGTAACTTCCGTCTTTTCACTAGCCGTCCCCCGCCGTGACGACGCTTGGACCAAAATATTACCCACAACTTATATTAAACTTAAAGGACCAATACATATTATTTGTCGGCGGTTTTCAAAATTTTGAATATAACTTTTTTTATAAAAAGTATCACTATTGGTGATACTTTATTCACATTACAATATAGCTTATTACCTAATAATTAATTTAATAACTTAAACTGCTAAGTAACTATAAAATTAAGAAATTGTCCAATAACGTCTTTCTCACTTTAAGTTATCGAGAAGACACTTAATTCATGTGTTCTTTATAAAAGTCAGCACTTGCACTACAGTTTAAGTTCACTTACACTGCACTAAACTAACTAAAACGGTTTTACCTTATTAATTAAGTCTTCGCACTAAATCAGTGTTGTCAAGGAGTTGGATCGCCTCGACATTCACGTGTTGATGATGTCAGTGTTCATGAGCTTCTTCATATTTTTGTATAACTATGTTCATGACATCCATTTTGAGGTCACGGTGGACGTCGTGGTTTCTAATGTACTATGGTGCGTTGACTATATCCCTAAGTACTTTCTTTTAAAAATTTTATCATTTTGTGTTATCATTTATTGTGTTGTGCTATATTTGAGTACCGTTATTCTGGAAGCCGCTACATTATAATGAGAATGGGGGCTGTATTAGTGACATTTATTGGTCATTGAAAAACTATGGTGATCCTTAACCTATTTTAAATAAGTGATTATTTTGAATGGGATGAGGCCACAGATGAAGCTCATCCCAAAATGAAGACCAAGCTATGTGGGTATTAAAAAAGCAGGTGAAATAAGAGTCGTTTTGTTACGTTCTTTGACCAGAATTTTATGGCCAACGGGGTCAACTATTACGAGCTGGCAAATAATGAGCACCAGTCTACACCGACGTTAGTTCACATCAAGTCCACTTTTCCACACATAAAACCCACCATTGAAACTCCTTTAACTTATAACTTGCATCCCATCAGTGTGACGTGCGGACGTGTCATTAGTCGGTTGATGAATGCCGCGCGTTAATGCGCCTCCCATTCAAACAGACGCGTCGGACTACACGGTTCGCCTACTTATTCTGAAGTCTGACGTCATTTGTCATTGTGTGGCTTGTCGAGATGTCGGCAGACCACTTGTGTGGTGGCAGGTGTGACGTATGTGGTATAATTGATATATTATTGTTAGAGATACTTGTACTTGTCTGCTTCGAACAACCATTCTCGGTATCGATCGTCTTAATATCTAATGCATTTTCTTTTACAATAATTACAAGCTACAGTAGAACACTGACTCCTAGGTCACAGGGTTTCCCTAGTTTAGGAGGCAGGGGTTTTCACTATTTGTGCAGCCTTTTCCCTAAATCAAATGTTCCTACCTATTGTGAAATGTATTGAATTGTACGAGTATACAAAAGGTATTTTGTTTCAATAAACTTATTTTTTTTATTTTTTTATTTGGTGACATCTATGCGTACAGCTAGCAATATTGAGATTCCTCAAATGGGTCATCATAAACGTAGAACACCCATTTTTTGGCTTCTAAAGTATTGACTTTGTGGTTACCGATCGGTAGAGGAGACGTCAATGGAAGAGGTATCCTCCAAAGCATGTCATTGCTAGTAGAATATCGTTGACTGTCACGCCACTACACTACCCTATCTTAGCCAATTATTGATCAATGTTAATATGGGTGATACCTTCTTAACTTTTACGAACCCTGAGATTTCTACGTGCAAACAAAGACACACATTATAAATATATTCAACAATAAATTTTCATCATCATAATTTCTTTTAAAACTTTAACTGCAATAGAATACGGACACGGAGGACTAAAACGTGTGAATTAAAAAGATTTTTATGTTAAATGCGTTAATGCGCGACTCAATGTACACTTTGCAGTTTATTTTTATATCAATTTCATATTTATGTTGACACGTTTCAGAAATGAAATGTCTGGAGTGAATAGAAAGTTTTTGTTGCGGAAAACGTTGAAAGGAAAACACATCTCTAGGGCACGTGCATATTATGTATAGAACCTCACGTGTTATGCCTACCTTGTTGTATGAACGCACATGGCGATGTCGTGAACCTGAAAATAAGGGTAATTTAAACTGTAAATTAGGCTGAGAATTGCAATTGATTTACAATTATACTCACCACGCACCAACTAGGGCAAAAAAAATGTGATATACGAGGGTGCTGCCTTGTATAATAAACTACCAAATAACATCAAAAATGCAAAATCCATGTCAATAAAGACATCTCAAGCCCGTAAACAATTTTGTAAAAATGCTACTTCAGAAAATTATTTTCGACTGGGTTCACTTTAACTACGTGTTAGGCCCTGTGTACACACGTTTTTCTTGGCGTGAAAACTACGGTTTATTCGCCTTAAGTAGGCACGGTCTTCAGTGTTGTCTCATATTTTTTTAAATTTTGTTTTGCAATTTTATTTAATATCCCACTAATTACCTATTTAAATATGTGTTATTATTATTATCTTACACTTTATTTTATTTAAGTATACATACACATATTGCAGTATAAAACTGATTTACATCCGTCACCTCACACTTCAGGTCTTGAATTGAAAACCAGCGACAGGCACTATACTCCGTTTGAAATAAGATTAGACATTTAAATAAAACTTTTTTACAGTCCGTTCAACTGATTTTGACTTTTATTGCGTTGGTGGCATGACAAATGGCAGCTGTAATAAACATTTGGTATTGTGACCACGTTATTGCTTTTAATGCCATTCTTATGCCTACGGAATAGAAGTCAAAATCGGTTGAACGGACTGTAAAAAAGTTTATTTTAATTTCTAATTTTATTTCAAATGGCGTATAGTTGTCTGGCATTTTTGCTGAAATGGGCCTATTGGCGCCGCCGCGAGGCACACTTATCTGCTAATTTATATCATTAAAAATTACCATGTTTTCAAATGAGAGTGTTAATAGATATGGGAGGTCAGTGTACGCCCGTCAAGTACCTACCAGATTCGTAACAAAATAGAAAATGGTCTACAGTTCTGCAGTATATTAAGCCTATAACGTTCTCACATTTACAAAATACAAAAGAATCTAAATAAAATATTAATGAAATAATAAAAATAAAAACCTATTTAAACCAAATTACATGATTGCCATTACAACTGTAACAAATCTGAATTAATACCGAGTCCACAAAATCCACTCATAAATAGTGTTTTTTTTTTAAAACGTTGCCCCTCACTAGGAATTTCTGCTGTATTGTGGGTGCGTTTACACACATTTAAACTCACCTACACAGACAGCCAGACCCGGAACAACTACTAAGGTCGTACAAATATTTGTTCCGTACGGAAATCGAACCTGCGACACGCAGCGCAGCAGTCAATCGCTTAACCACTGCGCCAGCCGTGTCATCAAATTAAAATTAAAATGCTAACCAACCTGCTAATGCGATTTTTCTAGGCACAGATATATGATTCAAGTGACGTTTAAATCTGTTATTATACCTTCATAAACTGCAAATACGCTATGCGAACAATGTATGTCAAACTAGAACGCATACACATCAATTCTATATGTGAATATTTAATTATTGTAGTAAAATAGTTTAAGAAATAAATTCAGGAAGTAATGTCTACCCAAAGCATAAAAATCAAAATTACTTTCAAACTAATTATGATATTTTTAATGTTTTTTTTTGTATCAACAGACTATTTTATTATCTATAATTCTATGTGTTTTTTTTCAAATATTCATATTTTTGTTACTTAAAATAAATATTCCCTTTGAAACCGAGTGGTGCGCGGCGGCGCGGCGCGGTAGCTTGGCGTGAGCACGACGCGTATTTGTATGGCCAAGATCAACGGCGATTACCCGACCCTAAAATGCTTCCAATAACCAACAATCTTTACCCTTCACAAAATAAAGGCATGACAATATAAAATCTGTTTATTTCAACCATCATCACACCAGCTGTACATTTTCCGTGTCACTTGCCATACTTGCCCATCTAAGCGTGTCGAAGGCTGTACGCGCCAGACCGCACAGTCACATGCTGTGTTAGTGTATGCCCTTAGTTTTTATGTTTTCGTGCAGTTGTTTGTGTTTATTTATTAGGGACTTGGAACCTATAACAAGTCATGTCAGCCCCATAATTTCCTTAAGCAATTTACTTACAAAATTTCCTTAAGACTATTAAATATAAACTTATAAATAAGCTTAGCTTTATTGCTTGCAGGGGTTTAGGGTTATTCAATACCCCCCCCCCCCCGTTTGCCCCCTTGTCACGAGCCTTAAGATTATTAAATATTATTTCTATGGAGGTAGATTTATTTCACTGCAGCCTGAACAGATTCACTGTAGCAGCACTGAAGTGCATTGAAAACATTTAGAGGCCCTTTTATTATTTTTGTTAATTTGTTTTTTTTTTTTTTTGAAACGTTGCCCCACACTAGGAATTTCTCCTGTATTGTGGGTGCGTTTACAAACATTTAAATTCACATACACAAACAGTCACAAATTTAGTAGGTATAAGTATAATGTAAGTTTTATTGTAGTAGCATCGCATTGGCACTTATAGCTGTTAAGGTGTTATTTACGTAATTTTTAAATAAATAAATAAATACATGGACCTGAGTGGATTTATGGTCTCTTATAGCCTCTTGTTGGACTCGATGAATAGTAATCTTTTTGATCCAATTTTGTATGCATAGTATGGCATAGCATAACCAGCCTCCAATCAACCGACCAACCAACCACGCGCGCCTCAAAGAGATGTCAGCACCGACTGACGGGGTCCGATAGAGCCAATGCCTACCAGGGTAGCGATTTTGTCCGAAAGGGATATCGTGTGACCCTGGCACACAGGCAACTGAAGGAACACGGGTGCGTTTTAGTCATTAAAAGTCTGACACGCCCTCCCGCTCCGCCTAGAGCGGGAGAAGTTATTTGACAATTTCCCAAACGAAAAAAAAAACAGCCTATAATGTTTCCACTGCTGGGACGCAGGCCTCCTCTGTGAGAGGGAGTGGGCCGTAATCCACCACGCCATAGTGCGGGTTGTTGGATGTCACATGTCTTCGATTTTTGTACGCAGAAATGGAAAAAAAATATGTTTTTTTTTTTACACATAATATTGTATTGATTTACTAGTTTTGAAATGAAAACTTCATTAGACGCGTTAAGCGATTTTCGGTAGGGGAAAAACTTAAAGGCATGACAATATAAAATCCGTTTATTTCAACCATCATTCGTTCGCGTCACCGACATGCTAATGGGACTTGTTGGGCCAGACTAGTGACACGCAGCGCCCTGTGTATGTATAGGCATCATCATCATCATCTCAGCCGAAAGACGTCCACTGCTGGACATAGGCCTTCCCCAAAAAAGGGGGCATTTGCCATAATCGCCACGCTTGGCAGGCGGGTTGGCGATCGCAGTATGGTTTTAAAAATGCATAGAGAACGCCGCTGCCCATTCTCTAGGCATTCTCTATGTATAGGAATATATATTATAATATAGATAATTATGTTATTAAAAAAAAAAATAGAGATGACAGCCTATTTTGTTTTTATGTGGGCTTCTAAGCAAAAGCGCCCAGTCTTGAGTATTGAGTTAAGACTAGATTCGGTATCTAGAATAGTCAATTGATAATAAGGACTCACTTGACAACTGACATCAACGGATTCAAAAACTGGCACATTTTTTATCAGGCATTTGTAGTTGAAACCCTGGAGAAACTTGATTTGAGAAAAAGCATTTACAAATTTGACATGACACTGGTACCTTTTTACAAAACTTTTCTGTTAAAATTTCTTCTTAGTACCTACTTAGAAACATCATATAAAGTCATTTACTATATGAACTTGTAGATAATTGAGCATTAATTAATAATCAACTAAAATAGCGAAATGCAATTTTTCACACAACTTTACAAAACTGCGTATAACTCGGAAACTAAAAGTCGAGAACTGGACCCTTTTTGCTTGGATGCCCACATTATCATTTTAGTTAATCCATAACGATTAAAGAAGGTAGGTAGTGGTACTTTTTATCTATTACTTAATAAATTCCTTGAAAGATCTTTGTTTTTTTTTTGATGCGACACCGGTAGAACAATTTCTATGAAAAATTCAAGGAAATTGTTCTACCGGTGTCGCGTCGCGCGACAAGTCGCGCCAGTATGTAGAAGCCTTAAATCAGAAAGCTGGCATTAATTTTGATTTAATCTTTCGATAGTTATTTCTGTTGTAATAATATAAAGGAGTATGTATTTTGCAACGATTTGACGAATAAGTTGAAAGGTATGTTGTTAGTAATAGCCTAAAGCGAAACTTAACTAGGTAATTTGTCAACGTTGTTATGTTTGCTTAGTAAACTCAATATAATTTGAACTACATAGAGTCAAACATACAATCACCGTAATAATTAAGCTGGCTCTGGGTCTTGGACCAAGACCTAGAGCCAGCTTAATTCTTGGTACTCTTGGTGTACGGTCAGCAACCGCACATTGTACTTTAGTTAGCCTAGTTACAAAATACTGCAAATATTGTTAAATAAGAAAATGTAGTATCATCACGGACGCAAGTACGTCAGTCTTCGGTTTAGCATCGAGCTCGCACAACATTCGCATTTTATAACATTTTTTATTAAATTAATTTAGTGTAGTTTATCATTAAATACTTTCTTAGAACATTAACATTTATTTTATTAACATTACATGTAGGGCTTGCCCCTACACTTGGTATTTTACAAGTAATTCATTGTTAGGTGGCGTCCAAGCAAAAAGGGTCCAGTTTTCGTTATTTAGTTTCCGAGACAAACCCAGCTTTGTAAAGTTGCGTGATTTTTTTTTAAAAATTCACGATATCAGTAGATTTATTAATCAATGTTCAATTATCTACAAGTTCATTTATAGTTTTTCTCAAATCAAGTTTTTTCAAAGTTTCAACTTCAATGGTCTGATAAAAAAGGGTCAGTTTTGAATATTTTTTGAATCCTTAAAAAATTAAAAAAATATTCAAACACTCACACATTTTGCGGTATCTAGAATATAGTCAATTGATATTAATATCAATTGACTATTTTATACACCGAATCTAGTCTTAACTCAATACCCCACTACTGGACCCTTTTTGTTTGGACTCCCCCACACATTATTCCAGAATCACCATATTCAAGCATTTTCAATGTACAATGTATGTTTGTGAGATTTTATTCGTTACTAGAGTCCAAAACTCTATTGGACATTTGTTTTCTTTTCGATCATCATTTATTTCTTAACTAGCTGCGCCCCGCGGTTTCACCCACGTAAGTGTTGATCCCGTGGGAATATCGGGATAAAAAGTAACCTATGTCTTAATCCAGGGTGTCAGCTACCTCCATACAAAATTTGATCAAAATTGGTCCAGCCGTTTGAGCGTGAAGAAGTAACAAACATACACACACACACACTCACAAACGTTCGCCTTTAGAATATTAGTGTGATGTGATAAATTAATAGTTATAATTTAACACATACATACATCATAACGTCTGTATTCCTCAAAAGGTTAGGCTGAGATTAATTGCACATTTTGCCAGTTATCTTTAAGTCCCATGTAAGGGCGAGTATATTGCCATCAACTGGGCACAAATTCAGATTCCGGGGTGCTACTTAGCAATTCCAGATGGAAACACCTAATAACACTATGCCCGACACGGGATCGAACCCTGGACTTCACGATCAGCACTAGCAGTTGCGACCACTGGACCAACGAGGTTGTCTACACTTTTGATGCCAAGTACCCAGCTTAAGGGTTGAAAAGTAACTCGTTCGTGTGCCCACAACCCGCTTCCAAGTCGTCGCTATACGAAGCTATAGATGACTTCTGTGTTCTGTGTACTGACGGGTTGTTATAGATTTACATAACACATTATATGGCATGCAAATTTGTATGCATTCTATGTACTTAGCAGTAAAATTGTCGTAGTGATTATGAGTTATTTAGCAAAAATATTTTCTTAGCGTGAGAGACTGTTCGTAAGTGAAATGATTCCTTCAAGCTTAAAGTAACCAGGCACAAACCACTATCCAACTAAAAGTGATAATGATATACTCCAGTTTGACCACCCTATTTACCGGCAAGCAGTGTAAATTAATACCAAGAAAATAATTATAAGCCTACCGATTAACTAAATCAAACCTCGTAATAACTTGTAACGATCAGTTGGTCACCTGAAAATTAAACGTATTAATCATTTGTAGGGCTTACAAATAATTTATGGCTGAATAGTTTACACATTGGAATCTATAAAGTCATTATGATTCGTACCACATTAGGTACAATCAAATAATTGAGAGCGGTGTATGCAGAATGCTAAAATAAATTAATAGGTACTTACGGAAGTTAGTGGTGCCTACTTTTGAAACAAATCGATATGAAACTGTTGAGATCAGTTTCAAAATCCAAATCAAAATATTGTATTTCACATAAACCTACATGGGCCCTTATGAAACGTCAGAAGCTAGGTGCACGGTTCCAATTCATCGTTTCCTATGGAGAAGAGCCGGCAAGAAACTCCACGATTACTCTTTTAAAAATAATTGGCTTTTACAATGTTTTCAAATTACAGTGTTAATAGGTATGGGAGGACAGTGTAGGCCCGTCAACAAGTACCAGATACTTAACTAAATAGTAAATGCTCTGTCTGTCTATTAAGCCTACAACGTTATCACATTCACAAATTAAAAACACATAACATCACGCCTGTAATCACCGAAGGGGAATGGGCAGAAATGTGTCTTATAGTACACCCACATTTCGCCAGCTATGTTTAAGTCCCATGTAATAGGCGGCAAGCTTATTGACACTAACCACGAAATTCCAGATGAAAAAAAACACCAGTAGTATTATACCATCATCATCCTAAGACTTGTCCCAACGATGCTGGAGTCGGCTTACAGTCTTACCGAATGCAGCTGACTACCAGTATTTAACATGGAGCGACTGCCTATCTGACCTCCATAACCTAGTTACTGGGTAATACGATACCCCTTGGTAAGAGTGGTTCTCAGACTTGCAAGTAATTAAATGGTAATAACATTTTCCATCACACTTAAATATTTTTGGGATAAAATATAACATGATGTAAAAATTATTGAAATCGATTCAGTTCCTTATTCTCAACAAACAATATTCAGGTTTCGCATATACTAAAAATAATATTGTATAGATGGATTTGCAAAAATATTTTTTTGGTCGAAAGGGTATGCTCTCGAGATGGTCCCGTTATCACCAAGTCAGATTTTGATGAGGGGGTCCCATGAAAATCGTTACTGGGTTATACGATACCCCTTGGTAAGACTGGTTGTCAGACTTGCGGGCTTCTAACAACCCGTATAGATTGTCAAAATCCACGAATGACAGCCGGGACCAACGGCTTAACGTACTTTCCGAGGCACGGAGGGTTCAAGGTATGTAAAGATGGTCACCCATCCACGGATCAACCTCGGCAAGCGTAGCTTAACCTGATCGATCGACCCGTTTGGCTGTTATTAGTTATTCACAAGCCCGTAGCCAGTAGTATTATAACTTTACAGAAAAATATTTTTTTACTAAAAATTGCCATTGTAAGAAAAGTAAATTCTCATAAAAGTATTTTTATATGGATACACATCGATTTATAAATACCTCATAATATTTTACCCGATTGCGGCACGGCAAATGGCGTGTGGAAATTTTTCAGCTTTAATGTTATCAACACAGTAATTATAATGATAAATGATGTATTTCTGTAAGTAGATTTGTCCAAACACTTGTACACGTCAATAATATTTAAAAAAAACTAGACGAGGTCAGCGTTTCGTATTTGACTACTCTGAGAAGAAAGGCCGAAACAAACTCAGAGGTCACAATCTCTTTTAAAGTCCAGACATAATCTTGGTCAAATCATGTGAAGACCATGTAGATTGGTGTCTGAAATGATCTTTTGATGAAAGAACCACACAGATTGAGGACCTGTCCAGTCAGTTCAAGCATTTGTCAGTAGTCGTGCAGCTCAACTTAGAACTTAAGGAGCTCAACGATTCAACGAACAATACCAAAGAAAGGACATTTGGGTAGTGCGCATAAATTACTCAAACTAGCAGACCATGATAAAAACTGAGTAAAAAAAACCAATAACCCACATAGTCTTCATATTTACAATAGGTACTTAATTAAAGTAATATAATACTTAACAAAGTAAATATTCATGTCATTGTATAAATAAAATTCATCAATGTCAATGTGTTTATAAAATACGGATATAATCTTAGTCAGATCATTTGAGGACCATGTAGATTGGTGTTTGAAATGGTCTTTTGAGGAAAGAACTACCTAGATTTGAGTGAACCTGTCCAGTCAGTGCACGCATTTGTTAGTTATCGTGCAGCTCAACTCAAAACTTAAGAAGCTCAACGATTCGATGAACAATACACCACATAAAGCACTCAAACTGCCAGACCATCATTAAAACTAAGAGTAAAAAAAGCGTATTAAAATAAAAAAACCCACATAAAGGACTATGTCGCTATGACATTCATAATAATTAAAATAATTTAATACTTTACAAAGTAAATATTCATTTCATCGTTTATTTATAATGGTATATATTATAAATAAAAATATAAATAGTAGGCAAAAAAAAAAATCTAATCAAGATTCACTGTAAATTTATTGGAGCAGCTCAACCCCAAGCCTTTATGCAGCATAGTAATTACCATTTACCAGTGTTGCTTAAGACCCACACTATTCATTTTATTAGACCAGCATTTACAAACACCATTCTCAAACAAAGCTGTTGATACAAAACATTCTTTCGAGCAAGTTTTCAGCCACAATCAGAGTAATAAGTCTGATTCATGCCATATCAGGTACAATCAAAGCGGGACTGCTATATGCAGGTATGCTAGGATCACTTATTAAACGTCTACATTATTTATGTCCTTACAGATTCGGTCTAATTGTAATGTGCGCAGACTTGTGCCGATTTATCAGTAGCACTGTGCGAGAATTTTGGTGGGGAGGAGTCGGTGTTTGTTGTAAAGAATTTGGATTACATATTACAATAATTAATAGTCACAGAAAATTATAAATAATAATTATGTATGCTAGGTATCTATCGTTTATCATGTCTAAGTCAATTATATATATCCTACTAATATTATAAACGCGAAAGTTTGTAAGTATGGATGGATGGATGGATGGATGTTTGTTACCCTTTCACGTAAAAACGGCTGGACCAATTTTGATAAAATTTTGTATCGAGGTAGCTGACACCCTGGATTAACATAAATATGCTACTTTTTATCCCTATATTCCCACGGGATCGAGACTTACGCGGGTGAAACCGCGGGGCGCAGCTAGTTATATATAATTATAAGTATATACGACATAACATCACGCCTATAATCCCCGAAGGGTAAGGCAGAGGTGTGCCTAACACACCCACACATAACATGCCAGTTATATTTAAGTCCCATGTAATAGGGGGCGAGCCTATTGCCATCAACCGGGCACAAAACCAGAACCGGATTCTGTATTTGTGCCCGGTGCTGCTACTGAGAAATCCCGATGGAAAAACCCAATAATACTTTCCCCAACCTTTTTTTTTTGGGTGGGAAATTATCACATAACTTCTCCCGCTCTGGGCGGAGCGGGAGAAGTTATACTACTTCGCAGAAGAAGGTGATGGCCTCCCAGGCACTCTCACTCCGAACCATGGCCTGAACCAGGGCCGGATGCGAGAGACCGCCGCCACCGATCGCCTCCGTTAGGACACGGCGGTGCTCCGCCTAAGCTGGGCAGACCTCCACCGTATGCTCCACTTTGCCCGACCTGGGCTGGGAATCGAACCCACGACCTCGTGCTCAGCAGTAGCGTTTGTGACCATGACTATCGAGGCTATATGTATGTGTAATGCAATTTTTTCTCAACTTCAAAACTGTCAAGAGAACATCAGTCATTTCATAAACATTTTTAGTCACAATAACCACTCTACACCTTCTTAGTCGCTGCATTGTCCAGTCATCTGATTGCACAGTCCAACAACTTAGGTGTACTATAAGCAATGCTATTTACAATACTAATATCATTTTACACCATTATTTATCTGAAATTGAACCCTATTATTATTGCAATAAGTGCGAGTAAAGCTGTTGTGTGTAAGTTTGTGCGCAATGTGTATTTACTGAACTGCTACTGACCTGTGTCATATTTTGAAACAAAATATTAATTTTCTTGGAACTCTTTCTCGAATAAGGATTTATTTAAATGATCTGTCGTAGAAACGATTGTAACACTAAATTTATTTAATTTGCGTTAAGTGGTACAAAATGCATTTAGAAAAGTAAAAATTGTTCCAAGCTACAAATGACTTGTATAGGAAAGAGTTCCACGAATACTAAAATATTTAGATTGATGTTATTGGTCATGAGTAATGAGTAAGACACACGCTTAAGACGCAGATATATGATTTTAGTGACTTTTAAATCTGTTATTGCGGTTTAATACGAGTATAGTGCAATTTTATAAATGAGGTATTGTAGTAAAATACTTTATGAAATAAATTCAGGAAGTAATGTCTACCCAAAGCATAAAAGCGATATTACTTTCAAACTACTTAAGATATTTTCATGATTATTTTTCTATGAAGAGACTATTTTACTATCTATATTATTCTGCCTGTGATTTTTTTGAAATATTCATATTTTCGTTACTAAAAATAAATATTCCCTATGAAACCGAAGGGTAACACGGCGCGCGGCGTGAGCGCGACGCGTATATCTATGGCCAAGGTCAACGGTCATTACCCGTACCTTAATAATTATTTCATGAGTTAATCAACACTATCTAACTTACCGCACTTATCATTTTTTTTTTGTGCCTTTAGTGGAACAGCTCCAGGTGCCATTCGGTCAAGTGCCATTAAAGTCAGTGCTCCGAGTGGAATACACTATTATTTTTGTTTTAAATCATATTCCGCACGCGAATAAACCTTATTTTTAAGACAAGTCTGAAACGATTCCACCAATATCGAAAATCTTAGTGTTATTTTCCAATACACACATACAATTGATAATGTTCTGTGTAAACGCAATGCAATGTACTGTTTAGCGTACTTCGTAAACGTGTTCAATATAACTATGACAGCTGCCTGTCATCTGCCAACGCTCGTTCGCTTTATGAAGCTCATGGTGGTCATGTATTTCCCCCGCCGAATACGGCGTATTACAAAACGACTAAACGAAATACATAAAGGCACTTTTTTCTATTACGGCTGATTGATGTTCAGCCAAAATGTCGTAATAATACGTTCGCCATAACGGACGCCGCGGCGGCCAACCCTAGCCCTATCGCCGCTAGTGGCACCCCGACTAAATGGGTTAGGTTAGGTTAGAACTGTGATTGGTGGTCGGCGGAGCTGGTGGGGCTTCAAGCAGCGTGTGTGGCGGCAAGGAGGGCTTACTCGCGGAGCAGGCGGCGGCGTCTACGGGACCGGCCCAACGAGGACCACCTCTATGAGGTGTATTTGGGGGCAAAAATGGTCCTCGATCGGGCCATCGCCGCCGCCAGAGACTCGGCGAGAGAGGAGATGCTGGAGGGTCTCGACAACGACCCCTACGGGAGACCATACAAGGCGGCGCGCAACAAGCTGCGCCCCTTTGGTCCCCCGGTGGCCGAGACCCTGGAGCCCTCATTCCTGGATGGGGTGGTTCAGTCCCTGTTCCCGTGCAGGGGCAACTTCACCCCACCAGTGATGGTCCCACCGCTGGGGATAGCTCCGCCAGTGGAGACGGAGGAGGAGGAGGAGGCCCCTCCTGTCACGGAGTCGGAACTTGGCGCGGCGATTCTCCACATTCGCGCCAAGAAGACAGCTCCGGGCCCCGACGGTGTCCCAGCAAGAGTGGTGGCGATCGCTGCCACTCAAATGGAGGAAAGGTTTCGGGACCTCTTCAGCGCATGTCTTGCGTCTGGAAGGTTCCCGAAACCGTGGAAGGAGGGGCAGTTGTGCCTCCTTCGCAAGGAGGGCCGCCCAGCAGACTCCCCCTCGGCATACCGGCCCATCGTCCTGCTCGATGAGGTCGGTAAAATGTTCGAGGGCATAGTCGCTGCTCGCCTAAAGAGCCATCTGCGGGATATCGGGCCGGACTTGTCGGACGCTCAGTTCGGTTTTCGGGCTGAGCGTTCCACGGTGGACGCGCTGGCCTGCCTTAAGGGGCAGGTGAAGGAGGCGATGGAAGCGGGGGACGGATTGTTGGCCGTGTCATTCGACATAGCCAATGCCTTCAACTCCGTTCCCCACTCCACCATCCTAGAGGCGCTCCGATTCCACGGAGTGCCTCGATACCTGCGCAGTCTGCTGGCCAGCTACCTGGAGGATCGGGCGATCCTCCTGGTGGATAAGACTGGCCAAGTCCGGCGGTATGCCGTTGAAGCCGGCGTTCCACAGGGGTCGGTCGTAGGACCTCTCCTCTGGAACGTCGGCTATGATTGGCTCTTGCGGGGAACTCTCCTCCGAGGCACGAGTGTCATCTGCTATGCGGATGACACTCTCCTCACCGCCCGGGGGGGGAGTTTCAGGGAGGCGGCCAACTTGGCCTCGGCGGGCGGATCCTTGGTCGCTGGGAGGATCCGCCGCCTAGGTTTAGCGGTGGCGCTGCACAAGACCGAGGCCGTGTTCTTCCACGGGCCTCGGCAGCGCCCCCCACCTGACGCCCACAAAAAAAAAAAAAAAAGGTTAGAACTGTGATCAACCGCGCGCGAGCCGACCGAGCGAAGCGAGCGGTACCGCGGCAGCGGCCGAGAGCGTTATATCCAAATTGGTCGCAGAAATGGCATTTCCAACTAAAAACTACAAAACGACGACGTGCCGTAATTTTATTATGGCGGATTGTTGATCAGCCGCATTGTAGGACGCGTTGCGCTATCACAATGCGGCCTAAGTTTATTCAGTCATACCTTTTGGCTGAACGTCAATCAGCCGTAAAGGCTTCTACAGACCAGCGCGACTCGCGACGTGACACAAAGGCACCGCACGTCGCGCGACACGTGGTTCTTTGTGTCGCGTCGCGTGTCGCGTCGCGTGTCGCGCCAGTATGTAGAAACCTTAATAGAAAAAAGGCGCCTTTATGTATTTCGGCTAGGCATTTTGTAATACGCCGTATACAATTCGGCTGCGACATATGCATCTGCAACTGAATCTTGACAGTACTTCCTTATATGCCCATAATCCATCAATATGGTCGTCCAAGAAATCAGTATAAGTATACTATTTTAATCCTTTCTTTACTCTAAACATTAACTGCACCATAAAACTAATTCCCAACAAATGTAAATTAGTACTAAGTGTTTTAGAAAGGGTATTTCTATCTGTTTTCACCGCGGTACAGATAGCAAGAGACGCGTATGGTAGTAGCGTCAGCGAAACAAGCGGGCAGTGCGTGCGTGAGATAGTAACACGCAAATAACTTGCCGTACGAGATTAGACAGCGAATAGCGGTTTATGTACGGTCAGCAAAATAAGTTTAGTGCGTTTTGTTTTGTTTATGATTGTTTACCTTTCAATGCGTGCATTGTTTGGCTAGTTTCAGGACAAACGAAACCTAGAGAGAGTGACATTCAACAACGAAAGAAAACTTAAAAATGTAGCTAAAGGACTGACATAATGTACCGCGTTCTCTAATGAATTTTAACACCATACTGCGATCGCCAACCCGCCTGCCAAGCGTGGCGATTATGGCAAACAATCCCCCTCCCCTCTTTGGAGGAGGCCTATATCCAGCACTGGACGCGTCTTTCGGTTAAAATGATGAAGTTACCGAAAAGCTTATAGCAGTACTGTTTAAAGTAAAAAAAAGAAAGAAAATAAATTTATTTGCGGTAAATTTGAGCCAAAAAAGAACAAGTTTGGGGAAAATATGCGTCACATCCACGCAAAACGGCCATCGCTCAGCATAATGCTGCGACCCTATGTGAGACAGCCCCAGCGCTGGTTTTTAGCGTCAATAAGTACAAGTCTTTGTAGAAATATGAAACGCTTTGAAAACAATGGCCACTTCTAGGAGGCTCTTTGATTCTGTGGTTGCAAAACTAATTGAAATTTTTTACAGTATGTCTACACTCATATAATCATCATGTCATAGGAATAGGCAGTTGCTCCTTGTGAGGTACTGGTGTACAGCTGCATCTGGTTAAACTGGAAGCCGACTCCAACACCATTAGTTGAGAAAAGGATAGGCAGATTGATTTCTTTAAATAAAAACAAGATTAAAAAAAAACAAGTTTTGACTCAATGAAAATATCATAGTGTAATTTAATTTTCTATGAAAATCTATGACCAAAATCTGACACGTAATCCATTCAAAGCGTTTGCTGGTAGTAAACAACCAAGGTAAATTTTTCAAATATCTTTTTGGACTAAGTATAACAAACAACCAACCAATCACCAATGTATCCACCAATACCAATGAACGGTGTTTATGTAAGACCAATGTATTATGATTCCTTTTATTATTTATTTGAGTTGACATTGACTTTTTTATTCGTATTTAATTTTTAAATGATTTTGATTTGACATTTAATTTATTATTTTCTTTTGATGTGTTATGTTGTTAATTTTTAAACGACCGATATTACGTGTATTTTTTATTATCTAGAATTATATTTCAAACACAATGTAAATTGTTAATGAATAAATTGAATTGAATTGAACAAAAATTGAATTTATCCAAACAAAATTATCTCCTATAACTACTATCCAAAAGAACTTTCAATTCCTAAAGGGGTTATCGAAACTGCAAGCAGAACGAATGTGATACTCGAATACCGATTAGGAACACACAGGAATAATCGTAAGACTTTTGCGAGATGTAGATTTGAAGCTGAGAGGGCTTTTATTTAAAGTGTAGACACTTTTGCAACGCTGTTGCGGTGTGGTAAATCTACAGGACGAAAAGTAAAAAAAAATAAACAGAATTTGTAAAAATATGTTTACAAAATAAATAAGAATATCAGTCTCCTTACAGATTTGTTTTGTCTTTAACGATCAAAACTTAAAACGCAGATATATGCCAGTGACCTTGAGTGGTTAGCTTGCGTGTTCTGTACTGAGCTCACGCAACGCGTCGTACGTTCAGCCAGTAATAGGTCTCGCCCATCAAGGAGCGCTGTCCCCAATTTGACGCATTATTAATTTATTATATATGTTACCGGCCAAACCCGATTTCAGGACAAACTAGTTTAGCCTAGGCTAAACTAGTTCTTCCTATACGCGATAGGATTAACTAGTATAGCCTAGGCTAAACTAGTTTGTCCTAAGCCCGATAGGATAAACCAGTTTAGCCTAGGTCGAATCGGTTTATCCTAGTTAGAATTTACATGCTTTAGGATAAACTGGTACGTTCTAATCTGAAATCTGATTGAGCGTGCTGCGGGAGCGGCGTGACCGAAACGAATCGCAGCAAAACCGACTCCACGTAGTCTTGTCTGCCCTACCCCTAGAGTGTTATTTAAAATCGCGTAGGCGCGTAGGGGCGAGGCGGCCCGCGAGCTGAGGAGCAGGTGGTTTCAACGCTTCCCATCGCGGCTGAGGCTGGCCGGCAGAGCCGGCCAGCAAGCCGAAGCCTCGGTGGTGAGCGTGAAACACATCTGTGACGATAAGCTCGCATGGAACCGCTGGAGCCCTGCAGCGCCGGAGCCGTGACAGAAAACATGCCTGCTGCATGCTTGCTTGCACGTTTATCATATTAGACTAAATAGGTTTTATGTCTTTTGAGTGGTATATCAAACGATTCGACCTAGGCTAAACTGGTTTATCCTATCGGGCTTAGGACTAACTAGTTTAGCCTAGGCTATACTAGTTAATCCTATCGCATATAGGAAGAACTGGTTTAGCCTAGGCTAAACTAATTTGTCCTGAAATCGGGTTTGGCCGGTAACATATACAAAACAAAAGGTATTTTAATAAAACGCCTATATTAAAAGATCAATAATTAAATTATCTTTAAATTGGTGAAGGTTTCAGAAAAATACGCTTGGTAGATTTTGCGCCATTCTCAGTTTTATATCCGCGTTAGACATAACTTTACAAATTAATTTCACTATGCAATATAAACATAATCTAAAATATTCACATATTAAATTATTTAGGAAATGCTCTAATTTACCATATTTTTTTTTTCAAATCATTAGCACTACTAGTTTAGACGTGATCTTCAGTATAAAATCATTAAAAGTCGGTTATCGTCGCCTTAAAAGAAAAGGTGGTAATCCCAATCAATTGAAATACTTGCTAGTTATTCATTTGTTGGTGCATATTATGGGACCAGTGTCTATGTGCCTAGTTTAAGTGATGCTGATGCTGGCGCATTATTTTACTAATCAACCAGGCACATAGCTGAACCGTCCCAAAACACCTTATTCCACCGACACGCGTTGCCTTATAGTCGGAAAATGTCTGCATTCTGCTGTGTATAGTTTCTAAGAATAACCATTCAATGTTTCAGTCGAATAAGTTAATATCATTATCATTAAACATATTAAGGCGCTGACAAGCGGCAAATGATAAAAGTTGGCTTGTCTTAAACAAAAAAATTGCCAAATCTATATAAAGGGAAAAAATATATGTTATTCTTGAACACATTTCTCAGAACTTGGTGGTTACCAAAATACGTTTAGAAAAAAAAATCTCGATACAAATTTACGGTAAACTAACTCTTTACTTTCGAGTTTCAATCCAAAATATCTGTATTAAATATTAACGTACGGTTAGTATTTAATTAATAACAAGAACGTCTTATTTGTATGCAGAACTTGGGTGTTTTTTTATTTTCGATTACTCAACTCATTTCTGAGTAAACAGATAATTGCTTCATAATTTGCAATAAATTACAAGCGTTGTGTCATCGCGCTTCTCTTTCTTTTGTATGCAGTCTGACAGTGACCGCGGTTTAGCTGTTGTTAGCGTTTTACTACGTGAATCGAAAACTTTGTACCCCATTTTAAGAAAATTACGCGGATGGAGGAGTATGAAATTTGGCACAGTTAAGTTTATATGGAGGAGGAGTGCAGAAAGCTAATATTTTTATATATTATGCATTAGAAATAAATTAAATTAATGAAGAATACACAGACTACCTGCGTTTGACTTCAAAATAGATAAGTGGCAGAAGCACAGAACACTATTACCTACTCCTAGCGGAGGGCAGAAGTGACAGCTTGAGCATGAAATAAGTACTTTTTAATAGCATGGAATTAATGTACTCATGGAATTAGTAAGTACTATGTAGATTGTAAGTAAATAAAATAAATAAACAAAACAAAATAATAAAAATAAAAAGGCCTTTATTTTCAGCTACCCTAACACAAGTAGTTTAGATGCTTGTCTTATGACACTATCACTTTTTAAACCTAATAAACACCTATTACTTATTTACATGTTTTTATAAAACTATATTTATGTAGTTGTCGCCTCTAGTCTGTGGCGTAGGCCTTCCCTAAATCTTTCCACTTGTCACTCTCACGCGCCTTCCTCATCCAGTCTGGTCCGCATTGCTGGGTGAAAATGTCTTTCCATCTCATTCTGGGTCTCCCTTTCTTCCTCTTACATTCAAGTGGTATCTATTCCGTAACCCTTTTTGGCCACCAAACACTTTCCAGTCTGCAAATGTGTCCAGCCCAACTCCATTTTAACGTCCTTATTCTTCTCTTTACATCTGCTATTTTTGTCCTATTCCATATTATCTTATTGTTTACTTTGTCCCAGATTTTCAAACCCAGTATGCTTCTCTCCATTCTCCTCTGACATACAGCTAGCTTTTCCTCGTCTTCCTTTCTCAATGCCCATGTCTAGCAGCCATATGTTAGGCATGGTAGTATTGCCATTTCGAAAACTTTATTTTTTATGTACATGTTGACATTTTTGTTTTTCATTATTTCCTTGAGAACAGTACTTTTTCCATGACAGAGCAATCCTTCTGATTCATCATCAGATTGTAAGTAGAGGGGGTAAAATTTCGACCTGTGGGCGATCACTAGTTCTTTTAAACGAACCACATAAATCATTAGGAGAACACACCAAATAATTGAAATGAACGAGCAAACATTTTCAGACCCTCCACACCCAACATCCGTAAATAATTCCTTACCAACGGATGCCTTACCATGCGTACTGTACCTATTACAGGCACATACGGGCCAGATTAATGAACAATTCATGTAGTATAATCCTACTTGTCGTTGCTGGCGTGTGTCGATAGCTGTAATGCACGGTATGTGCACGGCTATGTGAAATACTTCCTTGATCGTTAGTAGGAAGCTTTCGATATGGACTTCTTGGTAGCATTACGATTATCTTTCATGAATTAAGTAAATGTGACTGAGTGGTTTTTATTTAGGGTGCCCGCCCACGAGCGACTTTTTCTCGGCGATTTTTGTCAGAAAGAAATACATTGACATAAAAATCGCCGAAAAAATCGCTCGTGGCACGCTTAGAGAGATTTAGGGGCTCGTGGGCTCATTGTCCGTGTGGCGCCCGACGTAAAGAATAGCACCTCCCTATTTCTTCCCGTGGGTCGTAAAAGTGAATAAGGGACTTACTAGAGAATAGGCAGCAGCATTCTCTATGCATTTTAACACCATACTGCGATCGCCAAACGCCTGCCAAGCGCGGCGATTATGGCAAACCCTTTGGGGGAGGCTATGTCCAGAAGTGGACGTTTTTTCGGCTGAAATGAATGATGAGGGGCTCGTGGCTAAATGATAACAGTCACACGCATTAATTGAAGGTTAAGCTTCCCTTGCCGCGGCTGTTTCTTGGATGGGTGACCATCCATTACATAGCGAGACCCATCCGTGTTTCGGAAAGCACATTAAGCTGTTGGTCCCGGCTGTTATGTGTAGATCTTAAACAGTCGTTACATGTAGTCAGAACCTCAAAAGTCTGACAACCAGTCTTAACAAGAGGTAACGTTTATTGTATTGAAGTAAGTTCTTTATTGAAAAAAAAAAAAGTTAGTTTTAGGTACAGAAAGATTTAAAGCTTCTACATACTGGCACGACACGCGACGCGACACAAAGGCCCCGGGTGTCGCGCGACGAGCGGTGCCTTTGTGTCGCGTTGCGAGTCACGCTGGTCTGTAGAAGCCTTTTAGAGTATAATAAAATTGTATAGCTTTAGAATTTAGGGCAAAATTGAATATTGGTAATAAACAAATGTGAGGTTGGGATTGTGGCTAGACTGGCTCATGAATGAGGCAGTCTGGGCGTCCATGACGATTTTCCACTGCTGACAATACAAAAAAAAAAAACAAGAAGTAACGTGTTACCCAGTTACAAGGTTGTGAAGGTCAGATAGGCAGTCGCTCCATGTAAAACACTGGTATTCAACTGCATCGGGTTAGACTGGAAGCCGATCCCCAACATAGCTGGGAAAAGGCTGGGCAGATGATGACCTTCTTAAGGTCGTCGGTCCATCTAGCTGGGGGGCGTCCCACACTACGCTTGCCGATACGCGGTCTCCACTTCAGGATTCGTCTGCTCCATCGGCCATCGAGCCTCTTTACTTTGTGTAAATTATTTCATCACCACTGCTCTCAAAACAGTGATGGAAAACATCGTGAGGAAAGTGGCATGTTCTAGAACCAAAAAATCGCAAATATGTGACATCTGGGCCCGCGTGGTGGTTTAGGTACTGCCCATTCCCTCTCTGTTCCGTTTGGTGCTGGACGTAAACAACAGCACCATCCCATTTCTTCCTGTGGTGTCGTAAATGGTGACTAAGGGATTTACTAGAGAATGGGCAGCAGCGTTCTCTATGCATTTTTAAAACCATACTGCGGTCGCCAACCCGCCTGCCAAGCAAGTCTTATCACAAGAATAAAATTAACAATTAAACATACAGCCGACTTGAGAACCTCCTCCTTTTTGTGAAGTCGGTTAAAAACAGACAACACGACACTAAATTGGCATCAAGTTTCCGGGGCGATTCAGCGAGCTAGGCGAGCTACTGCACTAACGTGCAGCTCAGTGAATCACCCGAAGATCATGGCGACAAGTGGTGTTGCAAACACCAACAATAAGTTGTTAGATCTTCTCCAGAACCTGTGTACGACTGAGGCCAATTTATTTATTTTAATCGCATGACACAGACGCTCATTAATTTTTATTTTAAAGTATCAAACAGGTGTTTTCAAGGACGTATAATAGTGCCCCTATGTCAATGCCTGATCATTCTCTGGCCAGTTAATCCACCGTCAAATCTTAAATGGTTGAAAGGTTGACCCAAATTGCATCAGTCAATCAAAACTTATGACATGAAAATAGAATAACTCAGAGAGAACACGAACAAAAGACAAAATTGAATTCCATAAAAACTCTATCTATCCTTACTATCTATCCTTACATCTTCAAAAAAATGTCACCCATAAAGTCACATAATTTACAACGTAAAACATCCTATTACACACATCAACGCCATCAAATTCCCGGTTATAGGGTAACGTTATCATCCCATGGGGTTTCCGTTTTCCCCCTCGTATTATCACTTATCACACGTTACGCTAAACGTTTACGTAACAGTTAGCGTTACGGTAAACGTTTACTGCGTACGTGGTTGTGGTAAATTAACTGTGTGCTGAAGTGATTTCAGTAATGGGTTGAACAATGTGTTTAGGTTTACTTATGGTGTCTTTAAATATGTGTTTGTGTCCTTGATGTTAAGGGTATGTTACTGTGTGTGTTTATAAAGATTTTGTTTGGTTTGGTAATGACGTGTATCCTACTTAATATTATAAACGCGAAAGTTTATAATTATGGATGGATGGATGGATGGATGTTTGTTACTCTTTCACGTAAAAACAGCTGCACCAATTTTGATAAAATTTTGTATCGAGGTAGCTGACACCCTGGATGAACATAAAGGCTACTTTTTATTCCTATATTCCCACGGGATCGAGACTTACACGGGTGAAACTGCGGGGCGCAGCTAGTTCTTTAATAATTGTTTTCTGTTTTTATAGTTATAAGGTGTATTTTTCTTTGCTGTTTGCCAGTAAACGCATTTTTATTCCCTTCTTTTCTTTCTTTCTTTATTAGAAATTGAATATAACGTAAACATAACATAACATCACGCCTGTATTCCCCGAAGGGTTAGGCAGAGGTGTACCTATTTATAGTACAACCAAACTGCACCAGTTATTTCTAAGTCTCATGTAACAAGGGCCATTAACCGAGCACAAATCCAGATTCAGAACTGCTAATAAGAAATTTTAAATGTACAAAACCAATAATTAAATTATGAAGAATATCATCGTAATTATTATGCTAGATGCAAAAATAACCTTAAGCCGTTCCTTGCAACGGAGAACTTTTCTGATTAACCCTTGGTTTGCCGTAAATACGTCTTATCACCTCACTTCAGAACTCTATTTTTATGCAAATACAAGTTAGTGTTCTTGATAGTTAAGTTTTCAAACAATTATTATTACTAGGCATTTTTTTCCGTAAGTTACGATTATACAAAATAACCGGCTAAGTGCATGTCGGACCACGCACAATGAAGGGTTCCGTAGTTGGGATGAATTTATCTCAAAAACCAACGTAACATTGTAGTTGAAAAACATGTTCTCCCATCGATATAAATCACGGTCAATTCTCCAACTTCAAATGTAAGTTTGTAATCGCAAAACAATTAACGATTTTCGGAGTGTTTCCTTTACTTGTGCTGAGACTTTGCTTCTTGCAACACAATTCTTTATTGCATTCCATAATGTTAGTAAAACAGGTGGTAGGCTTAAAATTAAAGACACAATTATGGACCCTGTCGGGCACAGCATAGTAGGATTGAGGAGGAAGAGCGCTTATTTGTGTTTATATTATTAAGGTACTTATTCAAGTAATTGTATTTATATTTTATGACCATTTTTTTCTTCTAATATTGAATTTGTTCATGCACCTATAAATTTAGTAAATCATTATTTTGGTTAAGTTGTAAGTAGTACCCGCTTGAGTAAGTAGGTATTTTTGTGTTATACTTTTAAAGTTATAGTTAGTTATCAAACTCCACTTCACTTTTCTTACTAAATTTCATGATTCTAGGTCAACGGATAGGATGTTAGCGGTGGGTTATTTGCGTGTACCAAAATATGCCGCATAAATGGCCGTTTTTTTTGCGTTGATTTAAAAAGTTGATTGTTTAGAGCTCCAAGGGACCGTAGGCCTACGTATTTGATATTTTTTCAACTTGATACCTCTATACGTTCCTGAGAATAGGGGGCAGACTGACAGACAGACGAACGGACAACGAATTGATCCTATAAGGGTTCCGTTTTTAGGGTTCCGTAATTAACAAGGAACCCTTATAATTTCGCCATGTCCGTCTGTCTGTCTGTCTGTCCCCGGCTTAGCTCAGAGACTCTTTGTACTAGAAAACTATAATTTGGCACGGGTATACATATTAATGACGCGATCAAGAAGGCTGTTGGAGTCAAAGTCAGTCAATGCTGCATAGCTTGGAGACGCGTCGTATGTGGTCGCGATCCTCAGCGTTGAGGGAATGACGAAGAAGAGAGAGATACATATTAATCACGTCGAAATAGTGATAAAATAAAACCTAGTTTTTTTTTTCTCTTCTTTATCATGACGTGGGATAGGCCGTACAAAAATATTGAGGGTCTGTGAAGACCATTTTTCGATTTAGGGATCCGTTTGCGTAATATTAAGCTATAAAGTGCAAATTTTTGTTAGTCAAGTGTCGTCCCCTGCCACCTAAATGGTGTTTTTTGGAAAAGTAAAAAAAATCATAGCAGTAGTAGATATAACTAAATTAAAAGGAAAACAGTTCAGTACGCTTTATAAGTTAACGAGTAATAGTCGACCAACTTACATTTTTGCACTTGGAGAATTGACCGTGATGTAAATCGATGTGTGGGAGAACATGTTTTTCAACTAAAATGTTAAGTTTGTTTTTGGGATAAATTCATTCCAACTGCGGAATCCTTCATTGTGCGTGGTCCGACACACACTTGGCCGGTTTGTTTCCTTTTAAGGAACCCTTAAAACAGATTTCTGAAAAAAAACATTCACACATCAAACGTATCCAATATAGACCCAAAAAACAATTGCACATCTACCACACAAATCAAAACAAATTCAACATCAGCAAACATCAAAATAAAGTAACAAAACACAAATTGAATCACAAAACTCACTCTTTACCATAAACCGAGCATAAAATAAAACCTCACTCACATGTGCCCATAAATCCATATCACATTCATGAGCTCACTATAATGCTCTCGAAAGAGGGTAGTCTGAAATTTATTCGGTGTGGGCCCCGTAAAACAAAAGTACGACGTAAATTGCCTGCCATGGGCCCCTACACGTTGGCCTCGGCTTTTCCCGACATATGAGAAAACATTTTCCGTGTAGGATTTGGAAGGTGCTCTATTTTATTATTTTGAAATATTTGTTGTGCCCGTGGTTTTCGGCACCTGGGGGCCTAAAATGGACGCTTTGGCAGAATCTTAATATGATAATATTATGAATCATATTAAAATTCGTAAAATGATCTCAAACTGACAATTCATAATATGATCTGCGTACAATTCATACCCCACAATTCATCTAAAAAACAACTACTATTTAAAAAATAAATGTCTTTCATTGCTTGTAGATTACAAGCAATGAAAGACATTTATTTTTTAAATCTAAGAATAATAAATTAGCACTCATTTTGCACTAGAAATAATGGAAAAAGTAGGAACTTTCTTCGCTGTACTAAGAATCGAGTAATTTCCGCAAACTTTGTATATACAGGGTCAAATTAAATTTGCTGCGAAACTCCGTGATGGGTATGGATATCTAAACACGGCAAAAAAAAAAAAAAAGATTTTTTTTGGGTCAACGGACCGCTGTTAAGTGTTGTTACTTGAAGTATGAGTTGATAAAGTCTGTTTTCTTTTGTTTTTATACACGAAAAAAACAGATTTTCAAGTGACTAGACTAACTGTTTAAAAAGTCCCAAAAAAAACTCGACCGATACCCATCACGTCGGCGGAGTTTCGCTAGCTAATTTAATTTGACCCTGTATAGGTTTTTTCTACTTTATTAGTCCCTAGAATGTTCGTAACAATTAGAGAGAGGATAAGCCAATACAGTTACTTTAATAGGGTGGTTTGAGTTGCTGGTATCATTTGTGCATTGTTTTCTCTACTAAGTCCTTAGTCGCCTTTTATGACACCCACGGGAAGAAATAGGATGGTGCTATTCTTTACGTCCGGCACCACACGGAACTCAATAATCATCAACAACAGTTAATATATTTTTCTTAAAAAATCTATCAACAAGCAGAGCCTTGTATCAGATTCACCTATGCAAAAAAAAAACTCACGTAGAGCATTTTCCGGAACATACTGCGTACACCGTTTAACCCTACGGGCAGCCACCTGTTGAGTTCATACGACAACCCATATAACGTGTCTACGTCACCCCTACGCTACCCATGGAACACACGTATAGGCTAAACCGGGACATTTTCGTTCGCTCGCGAAAATTCGCCGGGACATAGGAAAAGCCGGGACACGGTTGAGGAAAATTGACTTCATTTTATGTGGTCGCTGAAGGGTTTATTTATTTTGTCGGCGGTATCGGTAGGGTTGAGTTTATTTTCAGTTCGGGTTGCTTGTTTTTCGGTAACGACGTGTGGTTGGTTTGAATATGCATGCGGAAGTGAGAGCTTTTATTTTTAATTGAGCGTAATGTGTGGTGATTTTAGTCAATGGTTAATTTTTGTTCAATGTTTTACTCTGTCTTGTTTCATTTTAAGGTCATCATAACAATCCGCAAAGAGAACTGAATTTCTTATCTTCAAAACCTTTACGGCGCAGATATAATATGATTTTAGTGACATTTCATTTGTTATTGCGTAATAACAAATGAAATGTCACTAAAATCATACTCGTATAATGCAAGTAAGTTACGCAAAAAAATTATGTTAAACTAGAACGCATACATATCAATTCTATGGGTGAATATTTAAGTATTGTATTATGTTGAAATCTCAGAAATCTGTTCACTAAACAGCATCAAAATATCGATAGCACAATGTGAGATTAAAAACATTATGTCAAACTCAAAGCATTTATTTAAAATAAACCTTATTACAGGCACTTTTGAATTGTCAAGGGGTCGGCCAGTCAGAGATATGAAGCTAGTTGCCCATTCCAAAGCTTAGTAGGTACTTAGGGAGAACAACGGCTAAGAAACTCCACGGATATTAAAATATGTTTACAAAATATAGGTAACGTCATTCATGTTGAAATTATACATGTGAGAACGATGCAAAACGTCAAAGCGTCCGTGATAAAAAAAATAAAAAAAACCATTCAAAAATTAATTGTGTAGTTCAAAACCGTGAACATGCATTACACAATATTTAACATTAGGTACTGCTCTGCAGATTCTCATTCCATCTGAATCAATTACGATAAATCATCTTCAAACATATTATAAAACCGCTCCATATCTCCCGATCTTGATGACAAATCGATTAGAACGCGTTGAGTGTATCATTGCGCAGCATTCTGAGCCAGTTGTAAAAGTCACCGGTCTGAGCCAGCAACCTATGTTATCTCTTAGTACAATCTTTAGACTCGATATGTCATTACCATTCGTGTTTTAGTCACGGAAAGACTTTGCAATTTGTATCTCTTTTCACTATTTAATTTACATGCGCATGCGCATGCGCATGCGCATGTAAATGCGGATATACCCAAAAACGTTAACGAATATACACATTGCGATACCTAATAAGAATTGTTAGTACATACATAAACTCACGCCTTCTTCCCATGCGGGTAGGCAGAAACTATAGAACGCCATCTGCTACCTCCTTACATACTCCTTTTGCTTCGTTTACGTTCATACATCTGGTCACACACTCACGCTGGTTGTAAGTACTACGCACCTGACCTTTGTGAAGAACATCACCAATTAGGTCATTATATATGTCCTCCCAGGGCGTCCCCTCCCAGCGTTTCCACTCACCTCTGCTGATTTGTAAGTACTGCTATCATATTGCATTTTAAGGTTTGCTACATATTTACTAATTCAATTTCAGTCCAAGTGTTGGTATTTACTCGATTTGAATGTGCAAAAATGAATCGATTCTTACTTTCTGATAATAGCAACACTATCACTCAATGTTTACCATAAAACCGACAATTGACCTCAGTTAGTTCCTCTTCCTTTTGATATTTGCTGCGATAGGAGACAAACCCCTTCCTGTGAAACGTCAAATATTAATGAACGTTATTAATTCAAAGTACTGCTTTTTCACGCACGTAACCTAATTTCCTACACCTCAATCTTCTATATTATTACTGTAGTTCTATACAGTTTCAATGCATCATGTCCTTTCATTCTTTCCCAAATTGAGTCCTAGCAACTCTACAGAACAGCAAACGCCTATTTACTCGGAGTACAATTTCTTTAACCCTCTTTATATTTTCTTTAAGACATCTCAAGCGCTAAGCTCTAATTTTAACCATTTCCAGCAGCATATTTAATCATTTTACCAGCAGTGGAACATTATAGAAGACAATAATACCCCACTGCTGGAACTCGAGCCACCTCTATTGAGAAATATCTACCACACGAGACCAGTGACGGTTGATAGATCATGTCAGATATATGTCTTTTTAACCCCGAAGAAAAAGCGGTGTGTTATAAGTTTGTAGTGTGAATCTGTTAGTATGTGTATCTGTTACTCTGTGCATCTATGTGTCTGTATGTGGCATCATAGCTCCTGAACGGATGAACCGATCTTGACTATTTTGTTATTGTTTGAAAGGTGTCTTAATCGAGATTGTTCTTAGCTATGTTTCAAGAAAATCTGCATTTGATGATGAAGATCATAACCACTTTTCTAGTCGATGAAGAGATATAAACAACTTCCACAGGTTTGAGCGATTTGAAATTTTAAATCCTGTCAATGGGATAAGTTGTCAATGATATTATAAAAGTATGATAACCTTGACCAGATGTGCAGGCATCACCAGGATCCTGCAGGATACCCAACCCGCCAGAAGAACTCCTCAACGGTGTACGGCATCTACCTTGTATGTGGGCTCATACGTTGCGTTTTGAGAAGCGCATGCTAATCAGCTAAGCGGCTATGGTCATATTAATCTACAGGTTTCTCTAAATAAAACAAGAAATAATTGGTTCTATAAAACATCTTTTTATTTATCACACAATACAATAATATATTACATTCTATTTTTATTCCCCACCACACGTCGATGATATAATGAGCCTATAAAATATTCCTCTCAGAATAGAAGGCACGAGCTTCCACGGTTCATTCATGACATCTATCCGACCCCTAACCTCTGGCTACACGTCGTAATAAGACGTCGTTTAACTCTCCACACACGTTGCTTATTCGTGACTTTTGGGAGCTTTTGGGTTGGTTTAAGGGATGAGCTGATGAGAAACGCTTTGAGACATTGCTCACTCGGTCTATCCTCTTCACAATGCGGCTGTCCACAACTCACAAGGTGTAAGTCTGTCAAGTATCTCGGAGTACATGTGGATAGTTCTTAAAACATGAAGCCATTATTGAATTTCGAACTTTATTCCGACTATGGTAAAGTTCCTAAACACAAAACTGACAACTTAGTACCGAACTATGTTTTTAGTTTTGTATAAAGAACGGTATTTGAATCACTGTTACGTTCTTATTACAAAAAATGGCTCCATGGTTTAAGCCATGTCAAAATATAAATCTTGTTTTGTAATAAGGCGGATTAGGTTTTGAATAGGTACTAGGATTTAGCAATTATTATTTTTTTCTTATTTTTATTTCTGTCTTAAAATATTATTGCAATTTGGCTACTTTGTATTAGAGTGTGTATTTTGTCAATTTTTATTTTATTATTGTAATGTGTGTCTTGTTTGTGCAGAATAAACAATTTTTCTTTCTTTTCCTTATAAGTCGTGTTCGTTACCACTGGGCCACCACTGCACTGCAAAGTGACGTTAATTCTTAATATCGCTAAAGTCTTAAAATTAGACCACACCGCACATCTCCGAGCCTAGTTACTTAACCCGACCGCACACGTCGTAGGTACCACACTAATTCTAATGACGTTATTATGAGAAATGTGATTATATGGATTATATTATAATGTATGTCAGAGTAATGTATGGGAGAGGCATTTCGATTGTATAGCACGGTGGTGCAGTCTTGATAGTTTAATGTGTTGCAATCTTCTTTTGTATACTTAGAATGAGTCATTATCTTATGCGAGATAACTATTTACGAGTATAATTTCCTGTCCGCCTAGTATGTACATCAGCACAGCACTACGGTCACTTTATACAGTGATATCGTTTAACTTTAAAATACCCACCGTACCTCCAGAGTACGGCCAGGGGTACGGTGGGTCTGCAGTGTGATGTTTAAAGTTTTTTTCGTTTTTGGTCAAAATGGCTGCCTGTCAAATCGCATCGAATTCAGGGATCGCTTTCTGGTACAGTCACTGGCATAAATACGTTACAATTTCGCAAGATTCAAAAGCAATTTCCTCCTAAAGTATTGATAGCAAACGGTGTTATGAACGTAGTATTATCGAAACCATACTATGTAATATGAAATAGATCTATTCTCTTTTCGTAATCGGTATTTCACTAGAAAATTGCCTTTGGATTTTATAAAAGTGTAAAGTCTTTGTATGCTCATACCTGTACCATTCTGGCTGTAAGTATGGATATATAAACATAAAAACGTTTTATCATAAAATTATTATGTAAACTAAAAGTAATAATATAAAAAACAGTAATAAACAAAACTCATTTTATCACACTCTTTACTGAATCTAACCATAGTGATGTAAGGTAAATAAGTAATGAATTTTACAAAAAATTAAATCTTCAATTAAATTGATCTCATTTTCAAATCTTTATTCCAATCTACTCTGCAATTTATACCTCTTTAAACAATACATGTGTCACCTTTATTAAACATTTCAAAACGGACAACAATGCAAGTATCAAAACCGCTCCATCCAACTTCAGATGCTATCAAACTCATGCGCGTACGCTAAGCAAAGATCAAGCGGTCTCCACATAAATGTAACTTACTGTCACCGGCCCATCTCGAATGTTCCCACAATCGATCATCACGCACTTATCTGGAACTTAAAAGGCTTTATCTATCAACTGTTTATTTATAAATAGAGCTTTAAGACTGATTTAGAGTAAGTATAAGTAGTTATAGGTACTTGAGTAGGTGATCAGGTAACGTATTTCTAAGTTAGATCACCTCTTTAACTTAGAAGGATGTGAAAGAGACTTAGAAGGATGTGAAAGAGAGTTTGTAGAAAGATAGACAAAGCGTTTACAAAGAAACTAAGCAAAGAAGTATGAAGCTGTCAAAGATTTGCATTAAGACGGAGATATATGCTAGTGACCTTGAGTGGTTAGCTTGCGTGTTCTGTACTGAGGGCCTAAAATGGACGCTTTGGCAGAATCACAAGTACAATTCATATCCCGCAATTCATCTGTTTGACAGTTTTGTATGGAGTTTTATAAAATGGTCCACAAACTATGAATTGCTATAGTGAAATCTAATGTCAAATATCAGCTGTCAAACAGATGAATTGCGGGATGTATGAATTGTACGCAGATCATGTTATGATTCTGGCAAAGCGTTCATTTTAGGCCTCCTGCCCCTCGATTGCGGTAATTTAAAATATGTTTAATACGTGAGCGTTTCATCTCTGCTTGGGTTCCAGTACCAGTCCAATCGGTGCAGAATTTGGTATCGCGGTAAAGTTCACGTGTTAACAAAGATGAAACAAAGCTGGAACGCAATTGGGCTGTAAGCAAATATAAAAGTTTAGAGATATGACACGGTATTGATAAGTAATGTGCTTTTTAAGTATAATCGACAGTCGATTTGAAGATATATGGGCTAGCCTCAGGCTAGCTCTACTTTGTAAACGCACCCACAATACAGGAGAAATTCCTAGTGTAGGAAAAAAAAAAACATGGGTCCCATCGACACAGGCCAGCAGTCCCGGCATTGTATAACGCCTGTTAAACAATTTCAATCAATATTTTCCTTCAAAATGTTCATTGATAAATTCAAAGTAGGTATTATTTATACTTAACTCTCTTTTATCTTGTTTTCTTTCTTGTCGTTGAAAGGGGAAAGATACATATTTGTTTAAAATAGAGGGCTTGTTTAAAGTCATTACCACCTGCCGGATTGCTTTGGAAACACTGGCTTGAGAAACGCAGTGTTTCCGGTTATCTCCTACAAGAGTCTGATAAGACCTAGAAGCAAAGAATGCTAGTGCAACCAAAACCTATAAGAAAAATACTTATGTAGGTAATGGAATTTTAGTATCATAGATATGTGGATTACAAAAACCTCACCTAACTCTTCTCGTCTTTATGAGGAGCATTTCTTACACTCTCTTTGTGAGGAGTTAACTCGGAAATCAGCTCCCGAGTAAGATCCTTGGACAGCCGGTATCTTTTTACAAACTTTCGATCACTGAGATCGAAAGCCGGATCACTCTTCCTCGCCAATAAATTCAGCCGCCTAGCCTCCGCACGAGCTACGGCTACGTCGTACGCGTAAGCACATTCTAATAGGTCTAAATATAACATTTTTACAGCAAACACAATAAAATAAACAAATATCACTCAAAAACACAGCGAATGTTCGTGAAATGTTTGAGAAAAAGTAGCTTCATGTCAACTATTCCACAAACGCAGCAGTTGCATTCTGTTTGCGTTCTATCTTCGTTTGAAGTAAATGTCAAAACTACACCGCGATACGAAATCATGTAAAGTTTGAACTTCGTTCATGTTACATTTACGTTTCATTTGAAAAAAATTACCGCAATTCGGGCCCTGAGCTCACGCAACGCGTCGTACGTTCAGCCAGTAATAGGACTCGCCCATCAAGGAGCGCTGTCCCCAATTTGACGCATCATCAATTTATTATACACAAAAAAAAGGTATTTTAATAAAACGTGTATATTAAAAGATCAATAATTACATTATCTATAAATTGGTGAAGGTTTCAAAAAAATAAGCTTGATAGATTTTGTGACATTCTCAATTTTTTATCCGCGTTAGACACAAATTAATTTCACTACGTAATATAAACATAATCTAAAATATTCACATATTAAACTATTGAGAAAATGCTCTAATTTAACATATTTTTTTTACTCGTTTAGACGTGATCTTCAGTATAAAATCATTAAAAGTCAGTTATCGTCGCCTTAAGTTTTTTGCAGGTTATTAACAGGTTGTATGTTGGTCTAAATATGATTCGCGGCCATAACCAATATGGCTTTACAGAATTACAATCATTAGAATCAGCATTACAACTCTCTAAGTTCATAAAATCCTACCGAATGACCGCGAATCATATTTAGATCAACATAGGTACAACCTGTTACTGACCTGCAAATTACAAAAAAACTTAAGAAAATTTGAATTTCGCGGGCTACCTTAGCGCATCCCCCTTAAATACAATCTTTTGTTTTAAGATTCGACGAAAAAAAAGATATCTGCTTATTTGTAACTAGCTGCGGCCCGCGTGTCTTTCTAAAATAAAAGTAGCCTAAGTTATATCATATGCTATCTGCCAGTGAAAGTCCCGTCAAAATCAGTCCAGCCGTTTCGGAGATTAGCCGGAACAAACCGACAGACAGACAGACGGACAAACAATCTTTTTGTTTTTTTTTTTGTTATAACATAATAGCCTGTAATCCTCCAATGTACACCCACATTTCGCCAGTTATGTTTAAGTTCCATGTAATAGGGCGCGAAGCTATTGCTGTTTTTTGTTATGAGAACCGTAATTATGTTATTTTGATATTACAATCGATTTAAATACCAAATTATGATATGCAAAAATTTTGATATTAAAAAAAAATAAAAAAAAACATTATTAAACAGTATGTTTTCACTACCTGGGTATACTCATAGCAACCTTATTTTAAAGCGACTTCTCTTCTATCGATCGTATCCCAAGTTTTTTTTTTGTAAAATACAATGACATGACTGCTTCCAGTTTTTACAAGTTTCAGTAGCAAAAATATATTATGCGGTACAGTTAATGATCTATGCTCTGAATCTGTTTTTCTTGAGACCTTATTGTTAATATTTTTTGTCGCGGTTTTTGTTGTGGATTAACAGATAACGTTTTATATGACAGTATTGTGACTAGTTTGCAGAAAATAAAATCTAGGTAAGGTTTTGTTTTTGCTGAGATAGCACTTTTGTATAAAAACGTTGTATGCAGAGCGCCAATAATTTATAATAATATCCCTAACTGTACCTATAAAAAAATTACCTGTACCTGTACCTATACAGAAAATGCTTATTATATTTAATAATATTAATGAATTAATGTTAATGAATTTTTAAATGATAAATCGCTCTGAACATACTGACTGAATCTATTTTATTTATTTTGAATCGCATGACTATTAACCTATTTTTTTATTTAATATTTGTGTTTTTTATTTTTGTTGATATATTTATATTATTATTCTTTGTATTATTTATATTAATATTTTGAAATCCTATTTATTGCCTCTTGACCTAATTTGTACACCAGCCATAGTGTAACATGTTGAGCCAAAAAATACCTTGTTGCACCCAATTGCATCTATAATAAGCATCGTAACATGTTTATTATTTACACAATCATGTTTTTGTAAATAAATTAATCTGAATCTGAATCTGCGTATTCTATTGCATAGGATATTAATGTTATATTTATAGTGCTTATTATAGAGGGTCAAATTAAATTTTCTAGGTAAACTCCGTAAACAAAATGAAAAATAAATTAATTTGATGAGTTTTTTTTTTGGGTCAGCAATCGCGGGCCGATAGGGTTAGTCACTTCAAATATGTATAACATCTGACATCTCACGTTGGTAATAAGCAACTGAACAGCGACAGAAATTAACCACAATATTTAAAAAAGCTAAATGTAAAAATATTTATTCGAATAAATATTAGTGGTCTAATAATTCCATGAGTACACCAATTCCATGTTATTAAAAAATACTTACTTATTCCATGCTGAAGCTGTCACTTCATGTTACACATTTCCGTCCCTTTTCACGAAATCACTCCCATAGGAAGCAAGGGAAAAGTTGTTACACATATAAAAAAAAATCCAACTACAGCCATTATAATCAATTACAAATACCTTCACCTGTTACCATAAACAAAAAAAAACCACATCACACTCTCATAAACGCTGTTTTTTTAAGACCCCGTACACGAGACAGTACCAGTATCAAACTCTGATTTATAAAATAAAACAATCTATTTCTTATCATTCTGATCATTATCATCATAAAATAGCCATAAAATCAAACCTAAGATCTAAAATAATTAATTATTTATTTTCAAAATATGGCTTACATCATGCGCTAGAAATTGTACTTCACAGCAAAAAACATGAAAGTCAACCATTATAATCAATTAGAAATACCTCTGCCAAGTACTCGTATAAAAAAGGCTACAGCCCAAACATCACACTCTCATAAACGCTGTTTATAAATGCCCCCGTTCACGAGTCAGTTACCAGCATCAATTATTGTACGTGGCGCTGGTAGCGACACGGTGACGAGTGACAAGACGGCTTTAGATCATATCAAGCGATGAGGTGCATATAGGATGGTGTTTTTTAACATTTTTATAAATTGGATTGCATTTTAACCAATTTAATGGTTATATATTCATGTATCTTGTAATAATAATTTCTATGCAATGCTACCAAAGTAAAAAAAAAAACGAGTGTGCTTTAGCCCACACAACTGAAGTAAAACTTACAAATAGTAATACTAATTATACTTATTTACAACAATAAGCCTGCACTGTGTCTTAGATAATATACGAAACGCAAATGGGTATGAAAGAAAGAGAGAAAGAACATGTGTGCCCGCACCTCTCTCTCTTGCCCTTACAGTAATATACGAAACGTAACTCTCACTTTTTCTACCTTAGCTAAATTATATCTCTCTCTCAACTTCCGTTCGCTCGCTTCCGTAACGCTCTCGTCACGCATTCACCAGCTTACTCCCCAAGTCAAGCGTGCCTAAAGAAGTTTTACTTAAAAACATTTATCAGGAACTGTAAGCCGCACAGCCCTGTCACAGTTTTTTTTTTCTTTTGTTCCTTCTTTTTAACCATTTCTGAAAAAAAAAACTCTAGGATGAATGTAGCCCTATCTATCCTTTCCTAAGTATTTTTCACTTAGATCGGCGACATACATGCTTATTTCGTTCTTTGCCATGTTATCTTTGTCATTAATTCCTAGACCTTTTACAGCCACATTTTTTTCCACTCATATTTTCCATCAGCCTGTATTTAAACCCCGTTACACACTATCAGTTAGGATGCGCAGCTCTTAGCTCCATTGTCTCAAGCTACAGGACAAATTAATGACCATCTATCTCATAAGTGCTTCTTTTTTTACTTTTATTTACGTGGGAATCTTAAGATGCGTTGCTCCTATTAATGTTCTTATTTTGGAGCAAATAGTGATTGTAGTGGCTGATAGTATGAGGATTTAAAGACCCGTTCAACGATACAAGTGAACGATTAGGTACTCCGATTCGATTCGTTTTGGATTCTACATCCGGGATTGTTAATGAATTTTAAGGCGATACCAAAATAAATTGGGGGCTTTTTCGTAACTATTTATTTCACTAAGAATTTTACAGCACTATGGATTTAATTTTTCGTTATATGTTTATTGACGGAAGGAAAACGCAATTGGGTTAAATTTCCTCGATTGAATTTAATTCCGAAAATACCTCTAAATTTTATTAATTTTTCTGTAATCCTATAATCCTAACTAATTTCATTGCAAAATTGTATTCAAAATGTTCGTATTAGGTAATTGAAAACAAATATTTTTGATACATTGCTTAATTTATTTTTAAACTATTTTTATGCGGTTTGGCGCTCTTACGTTGTTTTATTTTGGTTCCAGCGCATTGTTGCTCTCTTTTTTCGCACGTAGAAGTATTGACTCTGTCACTTTCTTTCGCACCCGCCCAGTTCGCTATGATTTAATTTTTACGTATCACCTTAAGCATTTTGTACTTACTTTTAATTCTAATAGATTTGACCATAGCGGGGCAACTGCCATTATTTTTGCCAGAAATCTAGGGTTTACGTCGAATCCCTTTCAATTTATTTAGAATGTAAATATTATCATACATTACATCGGTTCATTTAGTAACCACTAGCTATTGCTCACGGCTTCACTCGCATGGCTGTCAGAAAATATCCGACGGGAACGTATTACCAGAATTAAAACTATCCTCCAATCCGTTCCGCTGTTTTTGTGTGATTGAGTAACAAACATTCAAACTTTCGCCTTTATAATATTAGTGTGGTATTTAGAGATATAGTAGGATTGGTGAAGTAACAGCAGGAAATAAAGAGGTACTTGTAAGTTGTTACGGCCCACGCATTTGCTAACGTACCTTTCAACCGAACCTGCCCGATTATAATTCTAACAAAACACTAAATATTAAAATATCGCACTCTCCATACAAAAGTCGTAAATTCGCGTATAGCATGTATAAATAATAACGCATGTCGCGATATCTGGCGACAAATAGTCGCGTTTCAACGCGTGTCGCAACAGACGGGACAAAACGCGGCGGGTATGCGCGACAAGTCTGAATTATTGCGATAGTTACGGTAGACGTACTCACTTTTGAGACTCGTGTACAATCGTTAGGTATAGCTTGTACCTACGCACGTTGTGCCCATGAAGGTGCCTACAAATGTGAAGAAAGATTAAAAGCAAAAAGCTTTACGTATGTCATGTGCGGGCATAAAATAAATGCAACTACAGTCCGGCCGTTGAAAGAATGCGTTCTTATTACCTGTCAGTTTCATATAACGAATATAATATGTTTTGCTAATTTGATCCTTATTACAACTAAAAATTGTCCAACTGACAGGTAGTATTTATTAAACTACTAGTTTCTGATTTGAGAATTTAAGCCCGCGAAATCCAAAATTTCTTACATTTTTTGCAACTATATCTTGATGCTTAAGAGCGTTTACTACTTACGGCATTTCATACAAACTTTCAAGCCCTTGTTTTTCGAAATGACTGAACCGATTTTAATGAAACTTCATACGCATAATCAGGACACAAAAGTCTAAAAAGTTAGTTTAGAATATTGTCTAAAATAGTGTTACAACCAAATTAGACCGATTTAAAATTTTCCATAGAAATAGAGATTTCCAGTTATCGTTTTTAAATAAGACGTTTCGAAAATGTTCTTAACTAACTTTTTAGACCTTTGTATCCTGCTTATGCGTATAAAGTTTCATTAAAATCGGTTTATTCATTTCGAAAAACAAGGGCTTTAAAGTTTGTATGAAATGCCGTAGGTACGTCGTAAATACTCTTAAGTAGAGTTTGACAAGTTCTCAGATTAAAATTCTCAATTCAGAAACTGGATGTTTGAAGACTCAAAAGTGAGAGTAGTCATGTTTTTTCATTGCAATTAATACGACGATAGTAACAAGGAACGACTTACGAAGCTTCGATTAGTTTTAAGATACTCAAGACAATATGACATTGCACTTCCACATTTTTCTCATCCATTTGTAAAAGAAGCCTGTACCTGTCTATTGAAATTCAATTAAATTTTTATTCAGGAACAATTCACATTGTGTTTGAAATCATAAACAATAAACAAAAAAAAAAAAAAAAATCACGATCATTAAATTGATTAAAGTAAAACATTCATACAACAATAATTATAGAAAATAAAACTAACTACATAACATATTCACAACATATTAACGTACTATGAACAAAAATATTGTTCTTGCTCAACATAACATAATATCTTTATTAATTCCTCACATTCGGCTCACAGAGAGGAGGCCTGTGAGGCAGCAGTGTGAATTATTATTCTTTGTCCTCACATTACTCCTTAAAACTAACATAGCGATACCCCACTCTCTTCTGTTGCCAAACATCACTGCTTCATCGTCTAACATGCCACGTAAATGCTCTAAGGCCAGTACCCACTCGTACTGTCAAATGTCAATACTCGTTCCATCGTCAATCACCCATCACAAACGTACTTATTCCGCCGATCACTTATGCACCCAGCCTAACATCGGCTTGTTTGCTTGTCAAATAGGGGTGCGCTAATTTGTGGCAAGCCTATTTCGGGACTTTATGTCGATGTTTGGGACATTACCTCTTAATACTGTTTGTGTTGTTGATTCATTGGTTTTGTGAGATATGAAGTAGGTATTTTGTATGGGTAGGTTTTTTTTTATTCCATTAGAATCGACTAAATATTTTTGACAAAATAAATTGTATAGTGACGAAAATAAATTGACGTTTTTATCAGCTAGTCCCAGACCGTCTACCAGTGTCTTTATTCTAGTCTATTACAAAAGTTCTAGTTTTAGTTGGAGAAACTAACGACACATTAATGGATTTTGGAAAACCTAGAAAGGAATGGATGACTTTATCATTAAACTGAAATGCAAGATCAAATATGGAGATTTTGCAGAATTAAAAACGGACCACACATGTTACAGACCCAAAAAACAATAGTTTTATTTACAAGAAAGATAGTTTAACTCAACATAATTATGAACCGATAAAGAGATACAAACCCATACAATTTATGCGCGTCCATATGCAACAATAAAACACCGGAGTGTACCGTCGTCGGCGCGGGCGCAGTACGGTGAGCGCATGTCCCGGACAAAAGGAGAGATCGCACAGCACACGGATTATTGCGATATGTAGTATATGGGAAACCTTTAAATAAATAGTTTAGTAGAGAGGGATAAGGCTGCAAACATATTTCAAACAGTGATTAAGTGATGGCGAAGACTGTTATGAATTCGTTCCTATTTTTGCGCCACATTGATGTCGAAGATTTATAGTTTTTATCAACATATTTCTCTGGAGTAAGGTGAACCAGCTCAATAAGAGCTATTGCATACTTCTGTTTGTAACCGTCAATTGATGATATTGATTTAACTTCATATGAGATTCAGAGAGACAGCAAGGCAAAATATGCGAATAGGTACACACTTGCTGATAGGTGTGCTTTGACGTTTCCGTCAAAGACAAAAGGGACTTTCTTTTTGAAGAAAATTACATACTATCAGGGGTAACGATGATGGAAAATCAAAAATGTATTGAGTTTAAGTTACCGAAAATCTTATGACAATCCTGTTGAAAGGTACTGTAGAAACACGAAACACTTTATAAGCGATTGCTACTGGACTAGGCCCTATGGTGTATTAAAAAGAAAATATAAAGGATCTGCAATTTTCGCATATACTATAATCTCTATGCATGGCCATTGAAATAATCTATAAAATTGTCATGCACATACCGAGCACAGATAAATAATACGGATCAGATAACTTGTGTCCCACAATAATAACATATTATTGTGGTAATTCTCTGTTTTGTCTTCCATAATGTCCAGTAATGCCGGTGAGGGCATGTCGGTGACCGTATTTTGTACTATGTAGGTAGTTATTGAGAAAACTTTCGTATCGGATTCAATACGTGGTTTTAATCTTAGATTATTATGGAGTAGGTAAGGCCTATAGTTGTATCTGCATAGCAAAAGTAATAGGCAGAATATACTGGATGTAACTTCTGGACGAATAATCCGTTTGGTGCCGGACGTAAAGAATAGCACCATCCCATTTCTTCCCCGTGGGTGTCGTAAAAGGCGACTAAGGGAATAGAATAGAATACTCTTTATTATGTACACCATAAAAGTTACAGATATAAATGTTTAAATTTTACATAGGGTGACACAATGGGCGGTCTTATCGCTAAAAGCGATCTTTTACAGACAACCTTTGGATGGATTAAAGGGAGCAGGAGAGACAATACTGCAGGTAGTCAGTGGTGTACCATTAACATATACAATAAATACATACATACACAAAGCATACACTTATCTAATAAATCTATATATATAAAAGAGAAGTCCACTCACTGACCACTCATCACGAAATCTCGGAAACTACTGGGCCGTGAGGTCTAAAATTTGGCACAAGCACTCTCTATGGGGTGCAGGCGCGCACTAAGAAAGGATTTTTATAAATTCGCACCTTAAGCGGTTGAAAAAGGGTGTCAAAGTTTGTATGAAACTCCTATGTTTTTAAAGTTAGAGACATGAATGTTGGCCTGATTGTTCCTTTCGACTTCTAGGTGCTCACTAAGAAAGGATTTTACGAAATTCGGCGCTTAAGGGTGAAAATAAGGGTTTTTAATGTTTGTATGAAAAATGTACCAAATGCAGTTAAGATCCAAATTGAATCTTACGGCAACGAGTTATGCATACTTTACATTGAAATTAGAATTCGGAGGCCGATAAAGATCTAAATTGAATTTTACGACAACGCGTTAATGCATATTTTACATTGAAATAAGAATTTTTGGAAGTTTCTTGAGGTTTATATTTAGTTTTTTTTCTAGGTGGCCAGTATGTTTCAGTGCAGGCGTGATAACGTTCTAAAGTTTTTATGCCAGTTCTAGGTGGCCAGTATTTTTCAGTATGCAGGCATCTGCTAAAAGATAATGAAATGAGGTTCTAATTGGTATTCAGGTAATTTGAACGTTGCATTTATAGCATTAAAGTCGAGAATGCCAAGGGGAAAACTTCACAATGTTTAACGTATCAAAAAACGAAGTCATGTATCAATCACAGAATACAAACCTAAGCGATACACGTTCAAGCTATAGTTACCGAAATTTCTGTTCTGCGATATTTTGTTATTACTTACTACTAATTTGCATTGAAATATTTTTCATCGTCGTTGTTTGGTTTTCGTTTTGGTTTGTTTCGCTTCCTAATTTTAAATTGGAGGATAATTAATGTGTTTTTACCTATTGCCGGGTTGGAGTTTTGTTATTTCTATTTCTTTGCGAATTACTTATTGTGTAGGTATTTCACACTATGGTATTACTATAATAGTTTTTAGTATTAGTTGTTCTTACTAGAAAAAGTGTCCTTGAATACCTACGTTCGTATTTTAATTTTATTGCTTAGTATCTTTGGTTTAGGCTGGTGTTGTAAGGGTTGGAAAAAGGCGGGAGAACTATTCCCATTTAAAATAGATGTCAGCACCAACTGACGGGGTCCGAAAGGGCCAATGCCTGCCAGGGTTACGAGCCTGTCCAAAAGGGATATCGTGGCCCTGGCACACACAGGCATTTGAAGGAACACGGGTGGGTTTTAGTCAGTAAAAGTCTGACACGCATCAAAATGACCTTCATTGAAATTTCCTGAGAATCAGATTATTTTTACTCCCTGTTGTGCGTCCCCAAAACCAGCAATAATAATACCATCTTGAAACACCTGGAACGGTTGTTTCGGGAGGTAAACCTCCCGAAACAACCGTGTCCGGTGAGGAAGTGCGTCAGGCGGAAGGTGAGGAAGCCGTGGCGCCTCTCTAGCCACTCCTCATAGAGGGGACTTATCGCACAATTGTGGCTAGCAAATTCTTTGCCAAATAGTAAATATCCCTGGCGATGGCGCATGCTTATTTTCATCTCTCACCTATTTGGTGAACAGTAACGTGGCCATGTCATTGTCTTCTCAAATTCGAGATTGTGCTCCACGTGTCTAAAAACTGGGAAATATTCCAACCTTTTACCCAGGATCGGTCAGGAGGAGTTTTATGTTTATGGTTCAAAGCGTGAATACGTCGCTGAAATGTCTTGTAATGGCACCTACGGAACCACCTGTGAACTCATGGCAGCGGGAGCACTATTCCCATTTGAGTTCCAGGTGTTTCAAGATGGTATTATTATTGCTGGTTTTGGGGACGCACAACAGGGAGTAAAAATAATCTGATTCTCAGGAAATTTCAATGAAGGTCATTTTGATGCGTGTCAGACTTTTACTGACTAAAACCCACCCGTGTTCCTTCAAATGCCTGTGTGTGCCAGGGCCACGATATCCCTTTTGGACAGGCTCGTAACCCTGGCAGGCATTGGCCCTTTCGGACCCCGTCAGTTGGTGCTGACATCTATTTTAAATGGGAATAGTTCTCCCGCCTTTTTCCAACCCTTACAACACCAGCCTAAACCAAAGATACTAAGCAATAAAATTAAAATACGAACGTAGGTATTCAAGGACACTTTTTCTAGTAAGAACAACTAATACTAAAAACTATTATAGTAATACCATAGTGTGAAATACCTACACAATAAGTAATTCGCAAAGAAATAGAAATAACAAAACTCCAACCCGGCAATAGGTAAAAACACATTAATTATCCTCCAATTTAAAATTAGGAAGCGAAACAAACCAAAACGAAAACCAAACAACGACGATGAAAAATATTTCAATGCAAATTAGTAGTAAGTAATAACAAAATATCGCAGAACAGAAATTTCGGTAACTATAGCTTGAACGTGTATCGCTTAGGTTTGTATTCTGTGATTGATACATGACTTCGTTTTTTGATACGTTAAACATTGTGAAGTTTTCCCCTTGGCATTCTCGACTTTAATGCTATAAATGCAACGTTCAAATTACCTGAATACCAATTAGAACCTCATTTCATTATCTTTTAGCAGATGCCTGCATACTGAAAAATACTGGCCACCTAGAACTGGCATAAAAACTTTAGAACGTTATCACGCCTGCACTGAAACATACTGGCCACCTAGAAAAAAAACTAAATATAAACCTCAAGAAACTTCCAAAAATTCTTATTTCAATGTAAAATATGCATTAACGCGTTGTCGTAAAATTCAATTTAGATCTTTATCGGCCTCCGAATTCTAATTTCAATGTAAAGTATGCATAACTCGTTGCCGTAAGATTCAATTTGGATCTTAACTGCATTTGGTACATTTTTCATACAAACATTAAAAACCCTTATTTTCACCCTTAAGCGCCGAATTTCGTAAAATCCTTTCTTAGTGAGCACCTAGAAGTCGAAAGGAACAATCAGGCCAACATTCATGTCTCTAACTTTAAAAACATAGGAGTTTCATACAAACTTTGACACCCTTTTTCAACCGCTTAAGGTGCGAATTTATAAAAATCCTTTCTTAGTGCGCGCCTGCACCCCATAGAGAGTGCTTGTGCCAAATTTTAGACCTCACGGCCCAGTAGTTTCCGAGATTTCGTGATGAGTGGTCAGTGAGTGGACTTCTCTTTTATATATATAGATTTATTAGATAAGTGTATGCTTTGTGTATGTATGTATTTATTGTATATGTTAATGGTACACCACTGACTACCTGCAGTATTGTCTCTCCTGCTCCCTTTAATCCATCCAAAGGTTGTCTGTAAAAGATCGCTTTTAGCGATAAGACCGCCCATTGTGTCACCCTATGTAAAATTTAAACATTTATATCTGTAACTTTTATGGTGTACATAATAAAGAGTATTCTATTCTATTCCCTTAGTCGCCTTTTACGACACCCACGGGGAAGAAATGGGATGGTGCTATTCTTTACGTCCGGCACCAAACGGATTATTCGTCCAGAAGTTACATCCAGTATATTCTGCCTATTACTTTTGCTATGCAGATACAACTATAGGCCTTACCTACTCCATAATAATCTAAGATTAAAACCACGTATTGAATCCGATACGAAAGTTTTCTCAATAACTACCTACATAGTACAAAATACGGTCACCGACATGCCCTCACCGGCATTAACTGATTGACGCTGGTTTTCAACTGGACCGCGTTATTCGCAGGTATCATTAGACTCCATCCAGTCATTATCATCATCATCATTTCAGCCGAAAGACGTCCACAGCTGGACATAGGCCTCCCCCAAAGGGGGGGGCTTGGCAGGCGGGTTGGCGATCGCAGTATGGTGTTAAAATGCATAGAGAACGCTGCTGCCCATTCTCTAGTAAGTCCAAAAAAAACACTTCCTCTCTCCTTAAACATCATCATTACATAACACAGTTACCTGCTCTTGTTTCATGTGTATTATTGTTTATATGTATATACTAGCTGACCCGTGCCCACTTCGTTGGGCGGTAAACATTTTACCGTCTTTTCATTTTTCGGATTAAATTATGGCCTTATGTTATGACACTCACAAAATAATAACGTGGCTTTCAATGGGTAAAAGATTTTTCAAAATCGGTTCAGTAGATCCAGAGATTACCCCTACAACCTCACAAACTATAAAATATTAATATAAGTAGATGAAGCAACGGGTAAGCAATATCCTTAAAAAAAATGACTCGCATTCCGTTTGCTCACTATAGGCAAGCGACTTCTCGACAAAATCAATAGCAGTGAATTGGGACTGGGATTGTGAATTGAACTGCACATTTACCGCTGAGTCGGTGACGGTCGGTGATTCTTCAATTTTGCCGGCGTGAGGGGTCAAAAGATATTTTTAGAGTTCCGTACCCAAAGGGTAAAACGGGAACCCTATTACTAAGGCTCCGCCGTTTGTCCGTCTGTCACCAGGCTGTATCTCATGAACCGTGATAGTTAGACAGTTGACATTTTCACAGATGATGTATTTCTGTTGCCGGTATAACAACTAATACTAAAAAACAGAATAAAAATAATATTTAAGGGGGCTACCCATACAACAAACGTTGCTCGTTTTTGCTAGATATTGATAAACGGCAACAGGTAGACGCTTGAAATATCCACAGAATATTAAGTTATATATTCACTTTAAAAATAAATAATTAAATTAAAATAAACCAAATATTTAAGGGGGGCTCCCATACAACATACGTGATTTTTTGCCATTTTTATAGATAATGGTACGGAACCCTTCGTGGGCGAGTCCGACTCGCACTTGGCCGGTTTTTTATTATTTAAATTAGCCAACGGAATTAAAACATCAAAATGACCTTCAATAAAGTTTCCTGAGAATCGGATTATTTTGACTCCCTGTCGTGCTTCCCCAAAACCAGCAATAAAAATACCATCCCGAAACACCTGGAACTCAAATGAGAATAGTTCTGCCGCTACCATTTTTTTTTTTTGGGTGGTAAATTATCTAATAACTTCTCCCGCTCTGGCCGGAGCGGGGAGGGCGTGTCAGACTGTTACTGACTAAAACCCACCCGTGTTCCTTCAAATGCCTGTGTGCCAGGGCCACGATATCCCTTTCGGACAGGTTCGTAACCCTGGCAGGCATTAGCCCTTTCGGACCCCGTCAATTGGTGCTGACATCTCTTTGAGGCGCGCGTGGAACACAACGCGCCGTCGACCCGGGCCTGGTCCTTATCGGACGGCGAGCTACCCATCGCTCACCGTCCGCAAGCCCGCGCCCACGGTGGCCGGGAATCGGCCTGCGATTCCCGATGCCCGGGGCGTCTCATGCGGTGACTAAGGGCGTGAGGGCGCGAACCCTGCCTCACCCTCACGCGTTTCGCCTCCTCCTTCGCATGCATTACTGCTTTGCAGAAGGAGGTGACAGCCTCCCGTGCACTCTCGCTCCGAACTATGGCCTGAACCAGGGCCAGATGCGAGAGATCGCTGCCGCCGATCGCCTCCGTGAGGACATGGTGGTGCGCCGCCCAAGCAGGGCAGACCTCAACCGTATGCTCCACCGTGTCCTCCGGGCGATCCACACCGTGGTGACACCTGGGCGTTTCCTCCCGCTTTATTCTTAGGCTCACCGTCCGCAAGCCCGCGCCCACGGTGGCCGGGAATCGGCCTGCGATTCCCGATGCCCGGGGCGTCTCATGCGGTGACTAAGGGCGTGAGGGCGCGAACCCTGCCTCACCCTCACGCGTTTCGCCTCCTCCTTCGCATGCATTACTGCTTTGCAGAAGGAGGTGACAGCCTCCCGTGCACTCTCGCTCCGAACTATGGCCTGAACCAGGGCCAGATGCGAGAGATCGCTGCCGCCGATCGCCTCCGTGAGGACATGGTGGTGCGCCGCCCAAGCAGGGCAGACCTCAACCGTATGCTCCACCGTGTCCTCCGGGCGATCCACACCGTGGTGACACCTGGGCGTTTCCTCCCGCTTTATCAGTAACAGTCTGACACGCCCTCCCCGCTCCGGCCAGAGCGGGAGAAGTTATTAGATAATTTACCACCCAAAAAAAAAAAATGGTAGCGGCAGAACTATTCTCATTTGAGTTCCAGGTGTTTCGGGATGGTATTTTTATTGCTGGTTTTGGGGAAGCACGACAGGGAGTCAAAATAATCCGATTCTCAGGAAACTTTATTGAAGGTCATTTTGATGTTTTAATTCCGTTGGCTAATTTAAATAATAAAAAACCGGCCAAGTGCGAGTCGGACTCGCCCACGAAGGGTTCCGTACCATTATCTATAAAAATGGCAAAAAATCACGTATGTTGTATGGGAGCCCCCCTTAAATATTTGGTTTATTTTAATTTAATTATTTATTTTTAAAGTGAATATATAACTTAATATTCTGTGGATATTTCAAGCGTCTACCTGTTGCCGTTTATCAATATCTAGCAAAAACGAGCAACGTTTGTTGTATGGGTAGCCCCCTTAAATATTATTTTTATTCTGTTTTTTAGTATTAGTTGTTATACCGGCAACAGAAATACATCATCTGTGAAAATGTCAACTGTCTAACTATCACGGTTCATGAGATACAGCCTGGTGACAGACGGACAAACGGCGGAGCCTTAGTAATAGGGTTCCCGTTTTACCCTTTGGGTACGGAACTCTAAAAATATCTTTTGACCCCTCACGCCGGCAAAATTGAAGAATCACCGACCGTCACCGACTCAGCGGTAAATGTGCAGTTCAATTCACAATCCCAGTCCCAATTCACTGCTATTGATTTTGTCGAGAAGTCGCTTGCCTATAGTGAGCAAACGGAATGCGAGTCATTTTTTTTAAGGATATTGCTTACCCGTTGCTTCATCTACTTATATTAATATTTTATAGTTTGTGAGGTTGTAGGGGTAATCTCTGGATCTACTGAACCGATTTTGAAAAATCTTTTACCCATTGAAAGCCACGTTATTATTTTGTGAGTGTCATAACATAAGGCCATAATTTAATCCGAAAAATGAAAAGACGGTAAAATGTTTACCGCCCAACGAAGTGGGCACGGGTCAGCTAGTATATACATATAAACAATAATACACATGAAACAAGAGCAGGTAACTGTGTTATGTAATGATGATGTTTAAGGAGAGAGGAAGTGTTTTTTTTGGACTTACTAGAGAATGGGCAGCAGCGTTCTCTATGCATTTTAACACCATACTGCGATCGCCAACCCGCCTGCCAAGCCCCCCCCTTTGGGGGAGGCCTATGTCCAGCTGTGGACGTCTTTCGGCTGAAATGATGATGATGATAATGACTGGATGGAGTCTAATGATACCTGCGAATAACGCGGTCCAGTTGAAAACCAGCGTCAGGCACTAGTTGTCTGGCATTAATGCTGAACTGGGCCTATTTGGCGCAGCCGTGAGGCACTCAATACTAAAGTCCATTTCACGAAAGAAGTCCCGCGGAAATAAGTGGAACTAATTATTATTATACGCTAAGTTAGCAACATTCCTAAAATAATCCATGCCTGCAGCGCCACGTCTGCGGGACTTCTTTCGTGAAATGGACTTTATTTTAGGCATTTGTTCTGTTTTTTGTTTTTTTGTGTGAATATTGTGTGCCTGTGTCAAATAAATTTATTTTCTTTCTTTCTTTCTTTCTTCATAATATCTGCTTTTCTCAACTATGTTGGGGTCGGCTTCCAGTCTAACTGGATGCAGGTGAATACCAGTATTTTACATACAGCTACTGCCTATCAAAACTCCACAACCCAGTAACTGGGTAATAAGACTGGTTGTCAGAATTTCGGGTTTCTAACGACCTGTAACGATTGTCAAAGATCCACGAATGACAGCCGGGACCAACGGCTTAACGTGCTATCCGAGGCCGGAGGAGTCTCGGTATGTAAAGATGGTCACCAACCCCGGCAAGCGTTGCTTAACCTGATAGATCGACCCATGCAGCTACCGTAACCTAATAGTTTTTACTTACCCACGAGCGTGACGTACCTGCGAGTATGCTTTTTGTAATAGCTTACATAAAAGTTGATGACAATAACATTGATATTGATATAGTTTGTGATCAAAAAGCTAGGTTAGATTTAAAACAAAAACTCTCATAAGAACAATATATAGGTTCACTTACAATGAGATACAAAGTAATTGCTTTATTCTAAATGAAATACATTTTGCCTCAGCTTGTTTTTAAACTGTACCAATGAGCATGACGTGTTCCTAAAAATACAATTTATGAGTAACCAGAAGATATGATGACGTTCCGTGTGGTGTCGGACGTAAAGAATAGCACTGCCCTATTTCTTCCCGTGGGCGTCGTAAAAAGCGAATAAGGGACTTACTAGAGAATGGGTAGCAGCGTTCTTTATGCATTTTAACACCATACTGCGATCGCCAACCCGCCTGCCAAGCGGGGCGATTATGGCAAACCCTCCTTTGGAGGAGGCCTATGTCCAGCAGTGGACGTCTTTCGGCTGAAATTATAAATGATGATGATGATTATGAACGATGAGATACTACGCTTGCACAAGCAAGATGCATCGGGCTTAGCAAAAGGATCTATACATACGAGTACATATGACACGACACGGTTGGCGCAGTGGTTAAGCGATCAACTTCTGCGCTGCGTGTCGCGGGTTCGATTCCCGCACGGAACAAATATTTGTATGACCTACAAGTAGTTGTTTCGGGTCTGGCTGTTTGCGTATGTGAGTTGATATGTTTGTAAATACACCCATAATACAGGAGAAATTCCTAGTGTGGGGCAAAGATTTAATAAAAAAAAAAAAAAAAAATTACGCCTTGTTTCCCCCAAGGGATGGGCAGAGTTTTGCCACTTATGTTTAAGTCCCAAGTACCTAATAGAGGGCGGGCCTATTGACTTGAACCGAGCACAAATTGCCGGACTTCGGGCTGCTACTGAAAAATTCTAGAAAGAAAAAGACAATAACTGCTCGACATGGGAATCGAACCCAAGACCTCATGCTCACCAACGAGGCAGTCTATTTAAAAAAAAAAATACCGGTCAAGGGAGTCTGACTCGCGCACCGAGAGCTCCGTACGTATTTATGATGTTGATCTATGCAAACTTCGGAGATATGGGGGGGAACGGTATTTCTTTTTTACATTTTTCATCAAAAGTCGGAAAAAATGCTTCCTCGAAAAAAAAAATTGATAATGTGCCAACAGCGCTCTTTCATATGATACCCCACATTCTCTAGTAGCCCTTCAAAAAACTTCAAAAAAGTTTTTTTATTTTTTTATAATTGCAAAATGGTTGGGCAAACGTCATCTAAAACTATTCTAAATTTCAAGTTGATCGCATCAGTAGTTCTTGAGATATCTAGGAGTGACAGACATACAGACAGACTTAGTCTCCGTTTCCGGTTCCGTACCAAAATGGTAAAAAGGAACCCTTATTGGGTTCCTTTTTACCATTTTGGTACGGAACCCTAAAAAGACAATATATGGGTACTTGAATTGAGCTCTAACCAAATAATGCCTTAATGCCAATAAACGACACGATAAAGTTAATATTCTACCCATGAGTGCAACATTATATAATCTGATAGCCCGCATATATTCTCTCTACCGTTTGATTGGAGGGCGTGGACTATAAAGTTTAGCATAATCGTATCACTTTCAAATCGACCAATAAACAGTGTGTGTTTACTGTTTGATTTACATATACTCATACATTATCTATGCACCTTTAAGCATTAGCAAAATCAGCCTATAATATTCCCACTGCTGGGATACAGGCCTCCTCTCTGTGAGAGGGAGTGGGTCGTAATCCACCACGCGAGCCCAGTTATTTATAATCACACTATGCACCTATAGGTATATGTGGTATGTGGTTTGTATTTTTTACAAAGCTGTTGAATACAAAGCCTATCGACGATTTAACCAGCATAAGCACGTACTTTAAGACAGCTGTGCTGCTGGGAAGTTTGTTGCGCCACTTCTTCTTCCCAGCTAAAGCACTAGAAAGTGGTGAAGGGTGGGCGTTTTTGGGGGACTGTCTCATGTAATTTTTGACGTTCGAAAAGTGCTGATTCTCAGCCTAGTTTGAAATGACTTTTGATTTTGATTAAATACCGTAGTCTTCTCCAAACAATTCCGATACGCAGTGTGTTTCCGAAAAATGTGTCGGATGCCAAACCAATTTTGGAATTGAACAAGTCTGACCTCATTCTAAAATTAGAATGAGTTATGACACTATCAGTGCCTACTGCTGAGGAACTAAAAGTCGACAAAGACAGTTAAGTAATAAGTCTTCAAAACTGATAGTCAAAGACATTAAATTATTTACTTAACAATAGACGAGACATAGCAAACAAAATCGTAAGCCGATAAATTTGTCCTAGTGGGCAAAAGTCGCTCAGTCTAGTGTGGTACGCCTGCATATTAAGTCGCATTCGTGTCCACCAAAAGTAATATATTTTCTAAGTATATGTGCCTAATATTATGCCATAAGGTATTGCAAATCTCGTAATAATAAAACGTTTTGACTTATCCACGGTTTATTTTCGTTAATATTTTGTAATTTACCCAGAATTTAGATAAAATAAATAATTTTCTTAGATTTTTCAAACTATTTGACGGTTCGTAAGCAAAGGTTGGTGTCGGTAAAAGTGTAACATATCAAACTTATCTTTAATTGAATTTTGCTATATTACGCTAGATGGCGTCACTGAGACTTGGGATCACAATTTTTCTATGACATTCTATCTATGGGATCACAATACTTCTGATGGCCTCTCTATAGTATCTATCTTAAATCTCTTTGCTGATGGTGGATTTGACGGCCAACCGTTTGGCACTACTCGTACTAGAAAAATAAAGAATGAATCAAAACAGCCAAATTATATTACATAACGGCGCAGGATAGCCTTTACCAGAAGTGGTCATCGTATTATCAGCAGTTTCAATATCATAAGGAATATAGTAATTTTAGTTTGTGGTACGACAGCGGCTCCGCCATTTTTTTTTTTTTTGGGTGGGAATTATCAAATAACTTCTCCCGCTCTGGGCGGAGTGGGAGGGCGTGTCAGACTTTTACTGACTAAAACCCACCCGTATTCCTTCATTTGCTTGTGTGGGCCACGATATCCCTTTCGGACAAACTCGCAACCCTGGCAGGCATTGGCCCTAACGGACCCCATCAGTTGGTGCTGACAACTCTTTGAGGCGCGCGTGGAATACGACGCGCCGTCGACCCGGGCCTGGTCCATATCGGATGGTGAGCTACCCATCGCTCACCGTCCGCAGGCCCGCGCCTATGGTGGCCGGAAATCGGCTTGTGACTCCCGACGCCCGGGGCGTCTCCTGCGTCGACTAGGGGTGCGAGGGCGTGAACCTTGCCTCTCCCTCACGCGTTGCACCTCCTCCTTCGCAAGCATTACTAATTCGCAGAAGGAGGTGACGGCCTCCCATGCACTCTCGGTCCGAACCATGGCCTGAACCAGGACCGGACGCGAGAGATCGCCTCCGTGAGGACACGGCGGTGCTCCGCCCAAGCTGGGCAGACCTCCACCGTATGCTCCACCGTGTCCTCCGGGCGATCCACACAGTGGTGACACCCGGGCGTTTCCTCAAAGCGGCTCCCCTGACATCATCTCTGGGAGCCTAAAATGGACGCTTTGGCAGAATCATGCGTGCAATTCATACAGCCCGCAATTCATCTGTTTGACAGCTGCTATTTAACATTAGACTTTACTATATTTATTCTTAATTTGTGGACCATTTTACGAAACTCCATACACAACTGTGAAAACAGATGAATTGCGGGATATGAATTGTACGCAGATCATAATATGATTCTGTGAAAGCGTCCATTTTAGGCCTCCTGTAATCAGAAGACAGCCGCGGCCACCACGCAATCATCGATGCGACGCTCTGCTAGAGTGACTGTCACCAGCCAGTGTCACTCTTATCCAACGTTTTAGTGATTTCAGTAACTTCGTAACAAAACTAGACGGCGCCACGTTCTGCGCCGTCATACAATAAACTAATTGCGAAATGAGGTAGAATGAGGTTTGGCTGTAAGTACATGTGTCCACATTATGTACGGTTAACATTTAACACACGCAAGCCAGCACTAACAAGAATTTCAAACGAACCCTTTTACATATCTCCGATCAATTCGTAACTATATTCTAAGTCCAATTCAAAACCTATTGTTCCAACCTAACGCGTTTAATTAGTCGTGCTAGTGCTAACAGCTTGTATCGGCTTGACATTTCGTATGTACGTGTGTATTGTGTCGCAACTGGCATGGTGCAAATTGCTATCAGCCTTACTAATTAGAAGTTCGAAGTTAGATTGTTTTGATAAGTCCTGATTTGGTCTAGGGTATGTTCACATGTGGTGTTTATGTTGGTCGTTGTTTCAAAGTTATGGTATAAGAACCATAATTATTTTATAGGTAATATTTTTCCTCTCGCCGTCTGTGTGTAAAAGCAAGTGACAGTTTGAGCATGGAATAAGTAAGTACTTTTTACTAGCATGGAATTCGTAAGCACTTTATGATAGCATGGAATTAGTAAGTAGTTTGCTTCTACTACATCTAATTATGACTTATTTATAATACATACCAAACTATAAAGTACATTTAGGTATTAATATATCTTATCATCTCGAAACATTAACAAACTTAAAAATATTGATAGGTTGCTACTACAATTGACTATGTGTAATTGACTTGCCATCAAGAAGCGATATGTAATTGTACACTCACTTTTTCTTGTTACCCACAACATTGCAAGAAAAAAAAAATATTTGTGCAGCTACCTAATACTGACTATTATAGATTATTTACGAGCAACTACCGTTTCTTCATAAGTTCGTTTATTTAGTACTAAGATTAACTTGTATTTCTCATGTCAAGTGAATTATGTTCTTTTTGAGGAATAAATGTCTTAAACCGTAAGTACTGTATAGATTGTAAGTAGAGGGGTCGAAATTCAACCAGTGGGCGACCAGTAGTAATGAAAAATATTCGAATAAATATTTCAGTATTTAGCTTTTTTAAATTTTGAGGTTAATTTCGGTCACTGCTCAGTTGCTTATTACCAAGGTGAGATGTCAGATGTAACATGGAATAAGTAAGTACTTTTTAATAGCATGGAATTAGTAAGCACTTTATGATAGCATGGAATTAGTGTTCTCATGGAATTAGTAAGAACTATAAAGACTGTAAGTAGTGAAGGTCGAATTTCGACCAGTGGGCGACCACTAGTAATGAAAAATATTCGAATAAATATTTCAGTATTTAGCTTTTTAAATTTTGAGGTTAATTTTGGTCGCTGCTCAGTTGCCTATTACCAAGGTAAGATGTCAGATGTTACACATCTTAAGCGACTACTGTAAGGTTCGCTCGTTTTTATATTGCTATTTTGCTATAGGTTTTGATGTACACTACGCAACATCCTATCTAGCCTATCCCGTAATGTTTGAAGACTAAGGTCTTTAACCAGTGCGTCCTGCCCGTCATGACATACGGTGCCAAAACGTGGACACTGACAGTCGGGCTGGTCCACAAATTCAAGGTCACCCAGTGCGCTATGAAGCGAGCTATGCTTGGAGTCTCTTTGAAGGATAAAATCAGGAATGCAATTATCCGGAAAAGAACCGGAGTTACCGACATAGCTTACTCTGCAAGCTAACTGAAGTGGCAGTGGGCTGGCCATGTTTGTCGAAGGACCGATGGCCGATGGAGCAGACGAGTCCTGGAGTCCGCGTATCGGGAAGCGTAATGTGGGACGTCCCCCAGCTAGATAGACCGATGACCTTAAGAAGATGGCTGTGTCAGACTGGATGCGGAAGGCGGAGGACAGGGTGTTGTGGCGCAGCCTGGGAGAGGCCTATGTCCAGCAGTGGACTGTGATAGGCTGAGTTGATTGATTGATTGACGCAACATCACGCCTGTAATCCCCGAAGGGTTATATAGGCAGAGCTGTACCTATAGTACACCCACAATCCGCCAGTTATGTTTAAGACCCATGTAAAAGCAGGCAAGCCTATTACCATCAACCGGGCACAAATAAAGACTCAGGGCTGCTACTAAGAAATGGCTGATGGATGTTGTTTTTTAAATAATAACTAAAAGTCGGTACAGATAGTGCCATCTACGCGATGCGCCCCATTATTTTTTGGTCGAGGGAGCCGCGGGTTGTGGGGAGTTTGATCCAAGCTGATTTATTCACGTAGTGTACGTGAGTACTCATAGGCAATTCATTCATATCGACAGCACTACAACACTAGCGAAAGGTTGAACACTTGCACTGTAAGTGATTAGGAAAAAGAGGGGCGCGTCTTCGTGGATGGTACTATCTGTAGCGAACCGATCTTGAATGTCCTACGAGTAGGTATATTTGCGCTTTGGAGATGTAGTGGCATCAACATCGCCATATGCGAACTATGCGTCACACTGAAGTCACGCAAAATCGCATCATCGCGCAAGCAGAGTTTACCGCGCAACTAGCATATATACAAGGATACAACGTCCCAACATCAACCGTCGGGCAGTTGCCCACCAGACACAACACCCGTCTGGTCGGAGGATCCTCCCTTTTCTATAGAGAATGAGTGAACTTTACACCCTGTTCCTCATGCCTCTAAAGAGATATTGACAATTACACTGTCCTTCCATACCTATTAACAATGTAATTTTAAAACAATAACCAATTATTTTCGATTAATTATTAACCGTGGATTTACTTGCTCTTCTCCATAAGAAACGACCAATTGCAACCGTGCACCTAGCTACTGACGCTTCGTATGTCCTAGTAAACCTACATGGGCATGTAGGTTTATGTGAAATAAAATATTTTGATATTGATTTTTGATTGTGGAAAAAAACACTGGCTGACTGGAAAATATATTATCTTTTCTTATTTCAAAAAGTGGTAAACCAAAATTTCCATAAAGGATTCGTACCACATAAAAAAACCACAATGTAAACCTTTTTGACAACTTTCAAGTTCAAATGTTTCAAAACTTCGTCTTTTTGGCGGTTATGGAGTGGTGCGGTGTTAAACCACAATGGCGTTTGACACTTGTTGCCTTGTTCTGGTCACGACTAAATGTAGATCAACTTCGCACAGGTCCCCCAGTCCCCAGTCATTCACTTGGATCATTTATCAATAAGCAATAATATCAACTTAGTACTATAAGTACAAGTTACAAAATCTTGTGATTATCAACTTGGAATATTTGTGTTATCTTAAAGCTCCGTAATTTTTGTTTTTTTTTTTATCAAAACAATAATTACTATAACTTATGTGTACTGTATGAAAACTATACAAAATATATTAGGCACCTTCAAATAGTTGTGAAACCTAACCAAGTTGGAGAAATTATGGGGAAGAGTAGAAGATTATTTTTAGAAACGTTCATTTTTATCCACATCACAATATTTGCAAATAAAAATCAAATAACACAATACTATTGCTTTTAAACTTTACACTATAAGAATAACTCACAGCACTTTTGCAACACAATAAAAGAAAAAAAAAACAATAAACAATTGCCAGCTGCCATACGTGCATGATTTTATTACGACACTAGCGACGTGCCTCTGCTTCGCACGGTTTGTATGACTTGACAAAACATAAAAAACAATCAACAACAACATAAAAAACAACAATAACATATAAAATCATATAACTGCACCTTAATGACTTCTGTTATTACGCCATCACCTTAAATTATACAAAAAATATAAGTATGAAATAATAATAATATAATACTTAAATATTCACATGGAATCGATGTGTTACGATTCCATGTGAATATTTAAGTATTGTAGTAAAAAACTTTATAAAATAAATTCAGGAAGTAGCTTGAAGCTTTGAAACTACTTAAGATATTTTCATGTTTATTTTTGTATGAACATACTATTTTACTATCTATAATTCTGTGTGGTTTTTGTTCAAATATCCATATTTTCGTAACTAAAAATAAATATTCCCTATGAAACAGAACGGGCGCCGGGCGGCGCGGCTCAGGCTTAGGCGTGAGCGCGACGCGCTTTTGTTTGGCCAAGGTCAACGGCGATTACCCGACCCTTAACATGATTGTATAATACACGTGTAAGTCTTTCGGAATAAACTCACTTAATGATAGTCAAAAGCGCATCAAAATCTGTTGCGTAGTCTGGAAGAACAACGCATACAGACACGAAAAGCGACTTTAACTTATAATTTATTTAAAGAAGAGAATTCAAATTTCGAATCAGACAAGATAGGCGGCCATCTTGAACGGTCACGTACTCTACAAATTATAATGATGTGACCTTTGATTTGGACCATACGAGTGCTAGAGGTTAATACAATTTTTTATCTGTAACAGTGGCTTGATTTGACTGTTAGGAACTGTTCATAATGGTGATCGATGTTTTTGTTATTATTATACCTATTCGTTTTATCAATTATAATGTTTTTTTTTATTAATATTGTTTGTATTGAATAAAAAAATTAAATTATGATGTCGTTTTTCGACTACCTCAGTACTCATTCGGGATAGTACCGACCTTAAAGTATTTGAATAAAATAGTGCCTAAATGTATGTAGGTATTATTTTATTCACAAATAATGACCCTCGGAGACAGTCCGCACGACTAAGACCTTTAAGTAATGTGGAACATGCTAAGTAGCAAGACACTTGGACCACGAAATAAATAGACTTAGTAAATTAGCATGTAATTATTGTTATTCAAGTTCTTAAACACGAAATAGTTCCGGGTTTCCATCACTCCTCGATTCCATGACCAGTATTTTTTTTAATGCGGGTTTTATTTAGATGTGTTACAAAAAGTCCTGTGTGGAAATGGTTAATAATAAAAAAATATATAACTAAACACACATAACATCACATCTATAATCCCGAAGAGTTAGGCAGGGGTGTACCCTATAGGACACCCACATTTGGCTAGTTATGTTCACGTCTGATGTAATAGGGGCGAGTCTATTGCCATCAACTTGGCACAAAATCTCCGGACTTCGGGCTCGCTACCGATAACTTATAGGAGATAACTAATAGATAAATAATAATAGGAAATTAATCAAATTGTTGATTGAATTGTACTTGATGTGAAACAAAATCCTACATCAATTTTCACCTAGCAAAACTCAACTGATGCTAAAAAGTTCAATTTCTATTGTTATTTTGATCGCATCACTATTTAAATCTAGAACATCTAAATCTAAAACAATACAACCTCATTCGAAAATAGAACGCTCACATTCGAAATTATTTAATTCGCAGTTGCATCACAGCGCTGCAGCGCATTCGACCACTGCCTTAGATTATGGCTTGAGATACGCTAAGCGCTTTGGCATTTGTTCCGCACAACGGGTCCGCTCCGTTGTTGCGCTTAATGGAAATCTGTTTAGCTATTACTGTTGTGTGTTATAATTGTTTATGTTGTGATTGAGAAAGTGAGAATGACGTCACATAAGATATGGTTTTGTTGAATGTGTGTGTGGGTTTTTGGCTTCGCCACGGGAGATGAGGTGTCTAATATGTGAGCTGCTGATGAACTGGAGGCTTTTAAGGACTGATTTCGGACTCTTTATTGGTGAATGTAAAAAAACTTTTCTCCCCTTTGCAGCTTTGAAGTTGAGTAACTAAGAAATTGTCCGTGTGGTGCCGGACGTAAAGAATAGCACTAACCCATGTCTTCCCGTGGGTGTCTTAAAAGGCGACTAAGGGACGAATTACTAGAGAATGAGCAGCAGCGTTTCATTGTCATTTTAACACCATACTGCGATCGCCAACCCGCCTGCCAAGCGTGGCCATTATGGCAAACCCCCCCCCCTTTGGGGGAGGCCTATGTCCAGCAGTGGACGTCTTTCGGCTGAAATGATGATGATGATGATGAACTAAGAAATAGTATTTAATTAATAGAGGCCATCTTTCTATTTCTCATGAGTCTTCAAGAACTTTATGAAAAAATCACATTATCAATAAAATTGCCAAGCAATGGGGTTCACTATCTAAGAGCGTCAGTCATAGTGATTTCTGTGTCATAAATAATGGAGGGTCTTTTTTAGACATTCACAAACCGAGATATCCTTAGGCAGTGTTCTAGGAAATCACACGCTACCAACCAAACAAAATCAATTAAACCAATCGTGTTCGCACAAATGAGCGCACACACGATCGATACGTTACGTCACAATGATATGTGATTTTGCGTTACAATACTAATAATGTGTACTGCGACCGGCACGCTCAACAGCGGGACACCGTGTTCACGTTATTACAGCGTGTTGCTATTAATCGAATGGGGGAATTAACTGCTCTAGGTTAGAAGGAGTTTATACTGGACTTGCGATTTATTTGCGTTATAATATGTAACAGGCGTTTTACGCGTGTGCGATATATGTCGTGAATGAAATAGCGATCAATTTCCTATTCGACTAGTCTTCGTACTGGTCTTTGGGAAGCCAATGTATGGACTGATTACTGACGGTAACTATTAATTTCACAAGCTTTTAGTATTGCTTGGATCAAATTACCATTGTCAACATTGTCTTTCTTACTTAGTTACAAATTTCCATGCTTTTATTGTAACTGCTATTTGTTTGCGTTTTAAGACTTCTACAGGCGTCAGGCTTTCAGGGATAAATTTCCGGCTAAATATGAATCTGTGTCCCGTTTTTCTATTTTTGGGCCTACCAAACCTTTAAGCGATCCGTGTCGTCAACATTTTCTTCTTTGACTTTTCTTCGTAGTGGTCATCGGGAAGCCAATGTATAGGCTGATTACTGATGGTAACTCACTTTAAAGCTTTAACTTCTGCTCAAATCAATTTATTATCAGTCAACATTGCCTTTATTGGTTAAGTATTTTAATGATTAAGTCCTAAAAATATTGTCTCGTCATCCTACAAGACCTTGAGTTTCTTTTAGCTCAAGGTGTTGTAGGATGATGATGGTCCACTAATTTTTTAAATCATTTATCAGGAAAAGCACAAGCTTTTTCTGATAAACGATTTTGAAAATTAGTTTTTTTTTATGAAAATCGCTGCTAGCTTTCGATCAGTGTATAATCTTCTTAATCTAGCTTTCGCTGCGTACGCGCTTCCAAACCAATATGGCGCCTGGAACGTGTTAATTTGTACCTCTGTCTACTCGAGGTACTTGTATATGCTGGACTTGTTATAAAAATTAAATTGTTTATAAAGTTGTTGTTAATAAAATTGTACATGTATTGTAACAACTGTACTGTAAAAATATGTACAGAAAGTATGTTTTGTGGAACATGGGCCAATTTGCCACTTTCGTTTTTTGATTAATTTTTGTACACAAAAATGTAGGTTGTCTATGGGTTAAACCAGTTGTTAACCTATCGGGGCTAGCTGTAATGACTCTTAAAATTTTTAAATTTATTATTTTCTAGAACTATAATACAATAAGGTGAGAAAGAAAATTAATAAACGATGAATAAAACATTTATTTCAGGGTTTAATGTGTCTGAAAATTTTATAATTATGTCGTTTAATAATTTATAAAAATATATAAAAACCTTTAAAATATAAAAAAATGAGTTGAGCTGGTGTCGGGAGCAGGCTACCAATGATTTAGGCTGCAGAGACAGGAACCTCCTCAAGACGCGAGCCGTATCGAGGAGTACTGCCTTCTGAATCAGGCTCTTGATCCAACCGCCTACCGATAGCCGCGAGAGATGTTGATCGAGTCTTTCGGTCATCAAGCCATTGGCCGATACGGCAATCGGCACAATAACAGCCGAGCTCACATTCCACATGTCAAGTTCCTCGGGTGCCAAGTCGAGATATTTTAGTTCTTTCTCTTTCTAAGCTTTCACGAGGTTCTCGTCGTGTGGAATGGTAGCATCGGCAATCATTGCGCGGGGCGCTAATCGATATATCACAACTATAATAGGCTTATTGGTGAAAATAGACCAGTCAGTAATGATAGACCGATCCCAGTACAACGTGACGTGATCATTTTCGAGAACTGGGTCGGGCACATACTTGTAATATGGTACCTCAGAGTCCACAAGTTTATATTTCAAAGCAAGTTACTGGTGAAGAATCCTGGCCACTTGGTTATGCCTGTGCAAGTACTCGCCGTTACCCAGACGAGAACAACCAGAGATAACTTGTCTGATGTACTCACCTGGACGGTGGCCCGACAATCGTCTACCGTCCCGTCCTTCATAATATGTCTCCGGTGGTTATTCGTCGAGATAACTTCGTCCAATATTTAATAATTGCACAATCAAAACCTTCAGTTTCCCCGAAAAGGTTACCAAAACGTTATTATTAGTTTGAAAGTCACTGAAAAAACAATTATTTGATTATTGCCTACAGCAGTAAGGCATTATGTGAAATCACTCGAAAATTTGGCGTTCAAAAATGCCTTTTAAGTGCCTATTTAAAATAAATAATAATTTGACTTTGACTTTGACATTGAAATACTTTCTTTTTCCATTCTATTTACCTATCTACCAATATAACGATCAAAATACGACATAGATGCTTAACTACGAGATAAAATAATAATAAAATTGCCATTATTATACCACATTATTACCCAACACCTATTTATTAAGTATTTGAAATGGATTGAATTATAATTATATGGATATCGTACAATTGAATCTATATACGGCAGACTGCGGTTACAATCTATTGTTATGTACTTATTCTATTACAATTGCTACTAAACCGCAATTTGTTATACTCGTACCTGATTTAGTTAGAAATTACGACAGACACATAGGTAGGGAAATAAGAATTAGTTATTGAGTTTTTCTTTCTTTATAGGGGTCAGCCACCACTGTTGCGAGCTACCAATGCTGCTAGGAGCTCGTCTGGGATTATATGTATCATAAATCACTACATATTATAAAGTCCCCCCCCCCGCCCGCGCCGCGTCTGTCTATCTGTCTGAACTCGATAAACTCCAAAACTACCGAACGAATTTTCATACGGTTTTCAATGGACGGAGTGATTCATGTGGACGGTTTTGGTGTATAATTCATTATGGTTTTGTGTAAGGTGGCTGAAATATGACGATGATTGTTGAAGATGTCAAAAAATCATACTGATTGAGAGGTTTACTGCCGTGCGCCGCGTAAACCAATACCCCCTTATTACAAAACAAGGTTTATCTTCAGACCCAGGTTTAAAACATAGAGCCATTATTGAATTTCGAACTTTATTCCGACTATAGTAAAGTTCCTAAACACAAAACTCACAACTTAGTACCGAACTAAGTTTTCAGTTTTGTATAAAGAACGGTGTTTCAATCACTGTTACGTATTACAAAAACTGACTCCATGGTTTAAGCCATGTCAAAATATAAATCTTGTTTTGTAATAAGGCGGATAGAGTTATATGTAAACAATTTATCACGGAATAATTCCTCTTAATAAGATCTATTCAACTGTATCACCGCTATCGCTATAATTAAGTCTATCTGCATTTTTAATTTCTCTCTGGATCCAATTCTGAATTCGGGGTCGTTAGTTTAGTATCAATATCGCTTTTGTTCATCAGTTCAGCCGAAAGACATCCACTGCTAACGAACGCTGCTGGCCATTCTCTAGTAAGCCCCTTAGTTGCATTTTACGACACCCACGGTATGAAATGGGATGGTACTATTCTTTACGTTCGGCACCAAACGGACAGACTTTTGATCATAAAAGTACAATTTGCTAAATATTTATTCACAGTGCGTGTTGACAGTCCTTCGAAGGCAAATAGTTTTTCACACGAGAGATAATTAACATTGCTGATGGCCCTTTCGTTTTGTTCATTTCATACGATAACCTCTAGTTTTCATTGCAATTTTTTAAATCAGAACTTACAAAAGAACCAATCACTTTGAACTTTCGGCAACTGGACAATTCATAAGCAGCAATCAATCAATCGTGAGGAAATCGACATGTCCTAGAACCAAAAATTCGAAGACATGTGACATCTACCAACCCGCACTGGGTAAGCGTGGCGGATCATGGCCCACTACCTCTCACGGAGAGGAGAGGTACGTCCAAGCAGTGCGAACGTTAAAGGCTGATTATGTTGAATCAATCAATAATTTAATGTGATCACGCCAATCCCTTAATGTCTGGACTCTGGATATGATAAAGAAGTTATTATCATAAAACCCTCAGTCATATAAAATCTATTTACTTAGCAGTTTAGGTTATATTTAAATTACTTATTAGCGAATAGGCTAGATTGTAATGTCAATAAGGTATCACCAGCTGTGATACTTTATTTCCCCATTTCCCCAATTTTCGTCAGTATAATAAAATTTCCTACATCAATATTCAATGCAAGTAATACACGAACAGCGTATAAAAATGTATCAAATTTACCACAACGTATTACACCGATACAATTTATGTCAAACTTCCTCGTTCCCATGTTATCCACACAGGGGCACCTTATCAAAGTTGTCGCCTCAACCAGTTAAGTACGCCATTCAATCACCAATAATGTGCAATACACTGTGTAACAATGTCACCCGAGTTTCCCTTTTCGAAGAAAAACTGCCTATAAGCCAACTTTACTGTCAAAGGAAAGTCAACCCTGTTTTGTTTGTGTTTAGAATCAAGTGATGTCAAGTGTATATTTTCTGAAAAAAAGAACGTGCATTTTTATTTTTATTGTTGCATTGAAAATTGTGTTCTAGATCGATAATGATAAGGTTTAGTTTTGTTTGGTGAATGTTTCACTTAGTAGCATGGGGAAGAAAGGGCAAACACCATCATATTAAGTGAGCACATGAGAGAGGGAAACGCGAAAATGTGTGGGAAAAGCGGATATAGACGTTTATCGTCGGATTTTTCGCGTGATTTACCCGCGACAAATCTGAGGGCTTAACGCATCTAGTATAAGTTGAACTCTGTACGTAAATTGTGTGTAGAATTTAGGAGACCATATTATATTGGTGTTTCAGAATTCACTAATACGCTGTTGACATAAGGGCATGTCGATTTATTGCCGTTTATTCGGCAAAGGGGAATCTTTATTTATCTTTTTCTAGTCGAAATAATTTGCCCCTAACGCGTGTCTCGTGAGTGTCAAGTGAATTATTTTATTGGTTGATATATAAGGGATAATACAATATAATAAATAGATAAGGAAAATAGGATTTATAAATAAAAATTTCACTACAGCGATGTCAGTTTTCAGTCCTTGCTGAAGTTAATATAGCTTCAAAAATCTACAAAACATTGGAAATTAATTTGTCACTGTATAAACAGCAATAATCATAATCATAATCATTTATTTATTTGTTAACATATGTGTTTATAAATACAGATCATAGCGTAGATGAAATAGAGCGCTATGTTATGCCAGGAGGCGTACAAATATGGTGTTCAATTAAAATTAGTTACAATAATGTCAATTATTTTAAGTCACACTTACAGTAGGCGTATTGAAAAAGAAAAATTATAATAACAATAAAGTAATTCGATCCTAAATTAATTTATCATCTAAGTATTCGTCAACAGTAGGTATAATAACATTTATCAACAAGTAATAATTTAATTTTTTTCTTGAAATGTATTTTTTTATGGCGTCGGGAATTTTATTGTAAATACGAGGGGCGATACCCAGAACACTCTTTTATATTAATGCAGTTTTACATTTACGATTAAATATGGAATTTTTGTATTGACTTCGAATTGGATTTTTTGCAATTTGACTGCTTCGTTGGTCTAGTGGTGGCAACCGCTATTGCTGAGGTCCTGGATTCAATTCCCAGGTCGGGTAAAGTGATATTGGGTTTTTCGATTAGGAATGACTCAGTACCGCTCGGAGTCTGAATTTGTGCCCGATTGATGGCAATAGGCTCGCCCCCTATTACATGGGACTTAAACATAACTGGCGAAATGTGGGTGTACTTTAGGTACACCTCTGCCCAACTCTTCAAGGATTACAGGCGTGATGTTATGTTACGTGATGTTATGTTAAACAGCAATTCATCATTTCAGCCGAAAGACGTCCACTGCTGGACATAGGCCTCCCCCAAATGGGGGGGTTTGCCATAATCACCATGCTTGGCAGGCGGGTTGGCGATCGCAGTATGGTGTTAAAATGCATAGAGAACGCTGCTGCCCATTCTCTAGTAAGTCCCTTAGTCGCCTTTTACGACACCCACGGGAAGATATAGGGGAGTGCTATTCTTTAGGTCCGGCACCACACAGACTTTAACAGCAATTATTATTCTCGTTTCAAATCATCAGCCTAGGATTTCCCAAACTAGTCTTGACTTGGACATTTCCATAATCTGGTGCGCAATACGAATACTAATTATGAAAATACCAATCACGAAGCCGTCATCATCAAACTAAGTAACTTTATTAGCAAAAATAATTGCTGGGAAACGACTTTAATGTACGTCACTAATATGTAAACTCTTAGCAGAAATAAAAACCGATTTTCTCGTGAAATAACGATTGCAAGTTTGAGAAAACATCTATTTCATAATAGTTTGGGTTCCAAAATACTATGTTCGTAGTAAAATAAAATTTTAATTAATATAGTTGGAGGAAATCAGTTTTAAACATTGCTGAGTGTATACATATTGGTGCTCGTGACTGTACTATGTACTTACACAACGTTTTTTAGGGTTCCGTACCCAAAGGGTAAAACGGGAACCCTATTACTAAGGCTCCGCCGTCTGTCTGTCTGTCCGTCTGTCTGTCTGTCTGTCCGTCTGTCACCAGGCTGTATCTCATGAACCGTGATAGTTAGACAGTTAAAATTTTCACAGATGATGTATTTCTGTTGCCGCTATAACAACAAATACTAAAAAGTAGAATAAAATAAATATTTAAGAGGGCTCCCATACAACAAACGTGATTTTTTTGCTCGTTTTGGCTCTATATTTATAATGGCAACAGGTAGACGCTTGAAATATTCACATAATATTTATTTATATATTCACTTTAAAAATAAATAATTAAATTAAAATAAAACAAATATTTAAGAGGGACTCCTGTACAACAAACGTGATTCTTTTGCCATTTTTATAGATAATGGTACGGAACCCTTCGTGCGCGAGTCCGACTCGCAATTGGCTGGTTTTTTTTTATTTTTGTCTCACTAGTACATAACCCTATCTTTGATAATTCTCTAATTCAAAATTTACTTGTGTGCTCACAAAAATCGCTCGACTTAATGTAATATGAAGACACTGCCTCCCAAGATAGATGATTTTCCTAGTTTGGGGGGCAGGGTACCTATTCTTATTGGACTTTCAACCTCATACCATCACTACTTACCTTTTGTATCCAATCTTTGTGTTATTTTACTCAAGTCTGTTTACCCTTCTGTATATTTATTATTGTCAAAGTTTGTTTCGAGAATAAAAAAATAAAAAATATGAATTAATATTATTTTTTTTTTGACTAACTGCTGCCCACATTTCGCCTGCTGGCTTATTCTAAAATAAAAGCCTTAATTATTCCTTACAACATCAGCTATCGGCCAGTCAATGTCCCGTCAAATTCGGTCCTGCCGATGCCGTTTCGGAGATTAACCGCAACAAACCGATAGACAGACAGACAAAAAATTTAGAAACAGTTTTTTGTTATACGAGCAAGTACCGTATAGGCGAACATGCATTTGGTAAAAATCTGTTATTTCGACTACAAACAGATACATATTTTTTTTATTTGTATACATGTGAAATCGCACACACTTGGCATGCGGGTTGGCGATTACAGTATGGTGTTAAAATGCATAGAGAACGCTGCTGCCCATTCTCTAGTTAGTCCCTTAGCCGCCTTTTACAACACCCACGGGAAGAAATAGGGCTCGACATAGTCCTCTCCAATTACACGCCATTCAGCTCAATTCTCGGCAACTCTCATCCATCAGCTACCAGCCACCCAGCGAAGATCGTCGCTCCACCTAGCCTGAGGGCGTCCTACCTTACGTTTGCCAATTTGCGGTCTCCACTCAAGAATACATCTACCCCAACGGTCATCGGTTCTGCGGCTAATATGGCCGGCCCATTGCCACTTCAGCTTGCTTATTCTGTGGGCTATGTCGACAACTTTGGTTCTCTGACAGATCACCTCGTTCTGGATTCGATCCCTAAGAGAGACTCCAAGCATAGCCCGCCAAAAGTCTATCAAATCAGTAATAGCTTCCACTCCACTTCGAGTGCTAGATTAATCACCCAGGACCTTAGGGCTAGGTCCACAGGATCTGGAGGCAACAATTACTTGATGCAAGATGTATGACGTCGCGGCAAGCCAGCGGCTAGCTTGCTCAATACAAAATGACGACATTTTGTATTGAGCAAGTTGAAGGCTGAAGAGGGTAGCTTTTACGAGTTGAGGCAACTGTGTTGAGTGTGACCCGCAGCTGCCGACTATTTTTTTTGTGTGCTCGTGATTATACATCTGTTTTTATTTTTTTACTTGAATTATCTTTTTTATGTCGTGTACATAAAAAAAGATAATTCAAATAAAAAAACATTCTGTGACAAATAAACTTTTTTTTTCTTTCTTTATAAGTGCCCACATTATGAGTCAAAGGGGGTAGCATATTTAAACTAATCATCATCATATAAACTAACCAGGCACAGTATTGGTTTTGAGCATAAAAAACAAACAAGATTTTTTTAAAGTATTCAAATAAATAATACATTACCTTTGGTGGAGGTCAGATAGGTATTCGCACCATGTAACGTATTGGTATTCAGCTGCACTGCGGTAATCTGTAAGCCGACCTTAAAAGTTTGAAGAAGGCTTGACAGATGACGTAATTTAAAAATAATTCCTTTCATGTTTTCAGAAAAAATTAAGATCAGAAGTAAATAAATAATATAAAACTATCAACAGAATAAGCATAAAAATATTATTAAAATCTCGATTGTGATTGTAAATGTAATTGTAATCCTTGGTGAATCCCTAGCATCAGTGGAATGACACTGACAACTCACTCCACGCAAGAATTCACGGTGAGATTTTTACAGAATAGCCATACAGAAGGTTGCGTGTTCATAATTATCACGTTGGGGTCACCAATTTTATGAGTGCGTGTAATGTTCTGGGGAATGTGTACAGAGAGGATTCAAACGTGGAACACACATACAACTGAGGCTCACTGAGCATGTAACTTTAATGAAGTACAGAATGTGTGCGTCAGCGTTTTTTTACACAACTAACAAACCGTCAAAACGATTCCAGGCAGAGATGAAACAATGTATTACTCTGGGTCACACCATAAAAAAAACATACAAACATCATATTTCTACTATCGTCTAAAACCAATCTTAAAGCAAAACGCTTCAGCTTATGCTATAGACCATAAGCGATCAATATTGAACATAACTTGGTACCTATATCATGATACGTTTCTGCATTGTCAAAGCTGCTAATAAACTCAATTAGATATATTGCTATTTAAAAGTTAATTGCATTTAAAGAACGTATGAGTTATGGAGAACAGCGGGGTAATTCCGTAACACACAATCAGTACAATGGGTTACATTTTGACAGTTTAACAACATTCATTACGTTATTTACGTTGTTGAGTAGACAAAGGACAGTGACCAAATCACTATGGGAAGTGGTGCATTTGGTTTTATACCGTGGCCATTTTGAAACCTTAGTCAGTATTGGAAAAATCTATCATAAAAATGAATTAATAAACGATTTTTCTACAAATGCAGTCCGAGATGATATATTTGGACTTGAATTTTTAACCGACTTCCGAAAAGGAGGAGGTTCTCAATACGGCCGTATGTTTTTTTTTTTTTTGTATGTTTGTTACGCTATTACTCCGTCAATTATGAACCGATTTAAAAAAATCTTTTTTTGTTTGAAAGGGTATACTCCCGAGGTGGTCTCATTGGCACCAAATCATAATCTGATGAGGGAATCCCATGGAAATCGAGGGAAACCCTCAAATTTTATATGTAAACATATAGCGATTTGGGTATTTTTTATAGAAACTCGTGCATTTACTCTCCACTTAAAGCAAAGAAAGCACTTTTTGGTGAAGTGGAACTGATGATGGAGACCACAGATGGCCACCGGAACAATATAATAATGAGTACCTATTTAACGGGTTGCGATGAAGCAATTTATGTTCGTCACTATGCATAATGCTATCCCAGCATCGGCAAAGCAATATTTTATAAAAGGTGATGAGCAGTTAACATTAGGCTATTGTAACTTAGATAGATTCAAAACTGACCCACTAAAAAGTGAAAAATAAAAAACTTTTTACAAAAAAATAGTAACCGACTACCAAAAATAACACTACAAAGTGAAAAATTACTTTAATTTCGGAAGTCGGTGGCAAAAATCTCAAATACAGATCCAAAGACACCGACTTCCGAAATTAAAGTAATTTTTCACTTTGTATGTTATTTTTGGTAGTCGGTTACAATTTTTTTGTAAAAAGTTTTTTTTATGTAAAAATAAGCTCTAAGCTGTAAAAACCTGCTTTTAGATGGTAAATAAGTTAAAAACTTCTTTTTTTATTTTTATTATGTAGATATTATATAGCTCCGTTCAGACTGATGTTAAGTTATGTCTAACTTTTGTTCGTCATATTACGAGTATTCTGCATCTACTAATTAATAATATTTGACTGATGGCCGCGAAGAAATTTAAATTGCACGACTTTTGGTCATAGGCTTTATTCGAACATAATATAATTATCAATGGAAATATACTACAAAATTATTAATTTGTGATTGATGTTAGAGATTTGTGTTACGCAATTAGGGAGCAGTTTTGTAAAGATTTTTTTATTTTTTATTATTTTCAAACAGGTGGACGCCAGCAGGTCCAGCTACCCGAAACTGTCAAATTTTCCCAATCAACCTTGAACCTTATGCTTTAACTATAAAGTTGAAAATCTTTTAAATAAATTTACAGACTGTAGTAGCTTGGTGTGCTGGTGTCTGTACATTTGTTGATTTTAAAATTTCACTCGCCAAACTTTCCAGTTTGATGGCGAGAAGCGCTTGTTGACATACACAAAATATAAACTTGCAAAAAAAAAAACGATTTGGAAAGACTATTCCGTTTTGTGACTTGCTTATTTTAAAGTACATACTTATCTATAACCCGGAATTTTCTGTTCTTGTCATTTTTACACAAAATATCCTGAGCATGCCCTGATTAGCTGACCTAAGAGATTTCAAAATTGCAATTACGCCGTAAATAATTTCTAACTGCCTCGTTGGTTTAGTGTTCGCAAGCGCTACTGCTGAGCAAAAGGTCCTGGGTTCGATTCCCGGGTCGGGCAAAGTGATAGCGATTATGGCAAACCCCTTTGGGGGAGACCTATGTCCAGCAGTGGATGTCTTTCAGAATGATGATGTTGTCTTAATTAAATTGTAACAACTAAATGTACACATGAATGCAATAAAGAATTTGAATTTGAATTTGTAGGTGATTCTGCCAATGAACTTTTCTGTAAACATCAATCTGTCTCTACTTACAAAGTTTAGGAAACATTTACAGTACTTACATAGGTACATACATAAACACACGCCTACTTCCCACGGGTATAGGCAAAAACTATAGGACCTGCTACGCTCCTTACATACTCCTTTTTCTTCGTTTACGTTCATACATCTGGTCGCACACGTAATTTTTCCAGTACTTATCATTCGATTAATTTATCAAGTACCTACAAAAGCCTTCTAACAATTCACTAAATACACATTCTCCTATTACAACACTATACGCGATAGAGTGGCTTATTGTTAGTAGAACAACAACAAAAAAACGTTTAACACTGCTCCACATATGAGAACAAAAATATTACAAAACAGCTCCAAGGCTTTTTGTAACATGTGATACATATTACTTTTTAATTGAACGCTATAACATACTCTTTTGATATCACGCTTGCCTCACATGAATATCTACCTGTGTTACGGTATACATGGTGTGTTTTTGAGACGCAATTATAAAGTTCAAAGATATGTGCATTAAAGAAAAAGTATCCGGGTGTCAGGTCAGATTCATCATTGGGGGTATTGTAGTGAAAAACCTAGAAAAAATTAAAACAAGGTGTTTTACTGCATTTTAAGAAGCCATTATTTATTATTTATTTATTTATTAAAACTTTATGCATAAGTAAAAAAAGACACTGTACAAAGGCGGACTTAATGCCTGAGGCCATTAGTCGCGTATTGAAAAAAAAGTCGCTGAGAATTTAGAGAATCAGCTTCTGCCAAATAAATAACGTTTGAATTTACAGTATGTTATTCAATAAATACAAACGCTTTTTTTTTATTTTTTAGTTTTTTTTTTTTTATTTACAATGAGTATTGTAATTTTTTTCACTGTTACTTTAACGTTCGCTGTAGTAACAAAAAGACGATTGTCTCTGTTAATTTGTTTGTGAACTAGTCGTTGGAGTGCCGTAATAAGTAAATAAAAGCTACAAAACAGCATGTTTACTTTTTTTTACACTTTTAAAGTCAACATCTCTCTGTCTAAAAACAAATTCAATTAGCAAACACTCTGTATATAACATTTAATGTAGTGCAATCGCCCGGGGTGCGACCTGTAATTGTAAACAATGGTATTGTAATATTAATTGAATTCAGTTACAATTAAACCCGGCGGTATAATTTAGGAAAGTAATTAGGTCTATCTTTGTATGCAAGTGGAGTATGCTAACGGTTTGTTTTGTAAACTACTCGTACATAACTCGGTACATGGTGTTATTGATAATTATGAATGTATTGTGCGATGTTGGATGTAGGCAATGTATTTTGGAGTTCAGTTGTTTAATCTTTACCTTGCAGGTGAATGACAGAAGTTTTTTTCGTAAGGAAAAGTTACAAGAGACATGCATACACATACACAAGATGTAACATAAATAACGCACAAGCTCAAAACCGACTTTTAATGATTTTATACTGAAGATCACGTCTAAACGAGTAGTGATAATGATTTGAAAAAAAAATATGTTAAATTAAAGCATTTTCTCAATAATTTAATATGTGAATATTTTAAATTATGTTTATATTACATAATGAAATTAATTTATAAAGTTATGTCTAACGCGGATAAAAAACTGAGAATGGCGCAAAATCTACCAAGCGTATTTTTCTGAAGCCTTCACCAATTTAAAGATAATTTAATTATTGATCTTTTAGTATACGCGTTTTTATTAAAATACCTTTTGTTTTGTTTATAATAATGCGTCAAATTGGGGACAGCGCTCCTTGATGGGCGAGTCCTACTCGTATTACTGGCCTGAACGTACTACGCGTTGCGTGAGTTCAGTATAGAACACGCAAGCTAACCAGTCAAGGTAACTGGCATATATCTGAGTCTTAAGGGGTCTTTATACTCATCATTATGAACAACTTTTACTATGGGACCAAATCAGAAATCGCGAGAAAAAAATCAACAGATTGTTCCCTACATTTTGATAAGTTATGAGAATATAAATGTATGAAACAGCAGATTTTTTTTCTCGCGATTTCAGATTTGGTCCCATAGTAAAAGTTGTTCATAATGATGAGTACAATGACCCCTTAAGAGGTTGTGCGTTATTTAAGTTACACCTTGTATAAGAAAATAAACTTTGTTAAGAGAAATAACGATCAGTTATGGGAGAAAATTAATCCGGCAAATCAGCGCTCGGATATTTCTGCCAACTTCTTACGATTGTGTCTGTTTTCATCAGATCAGACTTTTGACTGCCAGGAGTTCTCCTGGCGACACATAGGAAAACTCTCCTCAAACCTATCAAGTTGTGACTAAGAGTAACCATGTCCAAAATTTCAAAGAAACAAAAATATCTTCAACACCTGACATTTGCAGCCCACACAACCTACTTAAGTTAAATGGACTATTACAAACGTTCGCCTGGATCTGATACAGCACCGTTCGGCCCGCGATCATAGCACAAGCACGTAACAATGAGATCTTGTCACATGTGTCGAAAGTATACCCTATTCTGTACATCGAACGATATTTTAATTAACGAGTGCTGAGTGCTTTTTAATTAGAGACATAAAAGTTGATGATTTTTGATAGCTACTAATGTGGCAGCCCACTATTTGTCTGCGGATACTTTCTACTATATTATTGGTTATGTAAACGAAGCAACAGTATTTTTCAGCTCTATACGAAATTATATCCCAAGTAATGTCTTTAAAGATGAAGCTTCTAAATCTAAACATTGCTCATTCATCTGCACAATGATGTCATACTTTGGTCAGCAATCCGTCTGACAAATTAATCATATATTAATAATGCCTACATGTAGGTTACTTGTAGGCATTATTCATATGATTTTCACCACTCATCGTGCTACTCGTAATTATTGTGTGGATTGGTTCACTGTAATGTTTGTTGCTGCCTGTTGCACCACATAACTTGGTTGAAGATCGTAATAGTCATCATTAGCATCCCTTATGTCGTCTGCTAACCATTGGCTTTCCGTTTAACCACTGCCAACCCGTCTTCGCATAAATTATTCCAAACCATACAACAAAGGAATCTCGCATGGTATCCCCAATTGGACCCCAGTTTAGTATACTGTCATTCACTATTATTCACCCGCTGACTACTAAAATGATGTCATCAATCTGTGACCTATGGCTTTACCAAACCATACGAAAAATTAATCTCGCATGGTTACCTTATTCGAACCCTCGTTCAGTACACTGTCGTTCACTAACATTCACCGAAGCTATCAGTAAATGCCATCGAGTGTCATGATTTCACGGGACGCATTAGCGTTATTGCGTTCTGCGAGCTATCAGTTAGGTTTGATCTCGCAAATGTGTGAAATAATTAACTAACTCATCATGGTATATTCTGCTACCGTTTTCACCACAAAGCTTGATTAAGTTACCGTATCATCATCATAACATCCTCAATTAAAAGACTCACCACTCAACACTGAAAGACTTGAGTTTGTCTTCGAACGTTCTTCATAAATGGATGAACCTATAGCCAACATCGTGCAACAGTAGAATCTAGTGTGGTTTCCAGATTCGAACCTTCGTTCAGCACACTTGTAGCGGCATCAACATCGCCACATGCGAACTACGCGTCACACTGACGTCACGCAAAATTCTGCATCGCGCAAGCAGAGTTTACCGCGCAACTAGCATATATACAACATCCCGACATCAACCGTCGGGCAGTTGCCGACCAGACACAACACCCGGCCGGTTGGAGGATCCTCGCTTTTCTATAGAGGATGAGTGAACTTTACATCCTGTTCCTCATACCTCTAAACTGATGACCCCGACGTCACTAACATTCGAAGCTTTCAGTAACTTCTACTGGCCATAATTAATAAAATGACAGAGAAAATTCGCATAGCCTTCCGAATAAAATCTCAGTTCAGTACACTATCGTTCACTAACATTCACCCACTGACCACTAAAATTACCCTTCTTCATCAATCTGTGACCAAACCGTACGTCAAACGAATCTCGCATGGTTACCTTATTCGAACCCTAGTTCAGTACACTGTCGTTCACTAACATTCACCGAAGCTATCAGTAATTGCCATCGAGTGTCATTTCACGGGACGCATTAGTGTTATTGCGTTCTGCGACCTATCAGTTACGTTCGATCTCGCAAATGTGCGAATGTGTATTGTTGTGTTGAAGGCGTAATTAAGTATTGAGTGGTGTATGATAGTAGGTTATTGGTTCTATAATGTCTTATCAATTTTTATTACGTTTTGTTTTTGCATTACCTTTGATTTGATCTGTAAAGGTAATAGAGTTGAGGCAAATAATGAAGGGCTGTGAAAGTTTGTTGAATTCATTAAGCGAGATAACATGATGTATGCATCATTTTGTCTGTAATATCACATGACATTGCTAGAAATCTGTAAACTACGCCTGAATACGTATGACATTTAAAAACAAACCGGCCAAGTGCGTGTCGGGCCATGCACAATGAAGGGTTCCGTAGTTGGGATGAATTTATCCCAAGAAGAAACTTAACATTGTAGTTGAAAAACATGTTCCCCGAATCATTCCAACTGCAAAATGTAAGTTTGTACGCAAAATATTGAGTAATTTACCATGTTCTTTTAACACCACTTCTTACTTCTTATAGGTTTTCCTGTAATCTGTAAGTAAAAAACTATTTTCTGTATAATTTAAAAAAAAAATTAGGTTTTAGTAGTTTTGGAGGTATGGGAATAATAGTCAATTTTCATCTATTTTCTCAAATATCTTTAAAATTATGTATTTATAAATGTATATTTTAGACACTCATAATAAGCCCTTTCATTTGATATGTAACACGGCACAGTTTGCATAGTTTTTATTTTATTTTCCAATTTGCCCCCAAAAGTGACCCCTCATAATCAAAATTAATTTATTAACGTTACACCTCTGTGTTTGGGTCACTGTATTAGGAATTCAGTGACCCAATTGTAATTTTGGTACACATTATGATGTGTACAAAATTTCAACTTTATCGGTCCAGTTTTGGAGCAAATTGGCTGTGACAGACGGACAGACAAAGACAGACAGACACACGAGTGATCATAAAAGAGTGTCGGTGGAGTTTCTTGCCCGTTCTTCTCCATATGAACCTTCTATTTGGAATGGACAACTAGCTTCATATTTGTAACTGACCGACTTCTTGACAATTCAAAAGTGCCTGTAAATGGTATAATTGAAATAAATGCTTTGAGTTTGAGTTTGAGTCCGTTTTTCCCTTTGAGGTACGGAACGTATACATAATAACAATAATCTTTGGATAGAATAGTACATTACTGCAGCGGCCAGCAAAAGAGGCATTGATGGACAAACGTGGGCCGAGGCGAAGCCGAGGCACACATACGTGAGTCCATCAATGCCTAGTTGCGGCCAAGGCTTGTATAGTGCTTTTCTCAAATAATGCGTGGAAATTCAAGCTAAGTAAATTATTTACAAATTCCAGATTCAATGACGAACAACGATAGTTTTTCACTCGCCAATGTGTTCATTTTTTTTTTCAATAATCAGCTTTCTATTTGCAAGCCAGTTCGAAATAAAAATAAAACCTTTGATAAGTTACCTCCTTGGTTGCCATGTTTCAGTAAAAGATCGTTCCATTTTTAAATTACACGATAATTTATTTGGCCGCTAAACCTCGACACATAATTATGGATTTTCATACAACTTTTGTTGGCCGCTGCTCGCGTGTATTTGACCAGTACAGCAATTTCGATTCATCTCGAAGAAGGTTGTCAAAATAATGCTCGAATTTCCAAGCATGTTTTAGAACACAAACATATTATTTAACACGTTTGAAATACTTAATTGGTCTAGTGGTCGTAAGCGGTACTGCTTACCATGAGGCCTTGGGTCCGATTCCCAGATACGGCAAAGTGTTATTGGGTTTATCCATTAGAAAAACTCTCAGTACCAGCCCGGAGTCTGGATCCGTTACCGATTGATGGCAATAGGCACACCTATTACATGGGACTTAAACATGACTGGCGAAAGTTTGGTGTGCTATAGGTCACCTCTGCCTAATCTTTCGGGGAAAACAGGCTATGATATTATTATTATGTAAGAATATACATGTCATACGAGTATAGCATGTTCTATCTGTGTTCTATGTTAGAGAGTTTGGTTTCTGCACTTAGTCCTTCATGTGGACCATTATGCGTGGGCCATATACCACTTATACAGGGTCAAATTTAATTAGCTAGCGAAACTCCGTGGACGTGTTGGGTATCGATATCTAAATACAATAAAATTAAAAACAATAAGATTTGATGTTTTTTTTTCTGGTGTCAATGACCACTGGCAGAGAAGTTACTTGAAGTAAATACGTTTCTGTTTTATCGTGTTTAGTTATCGATACCCATCACATCTGTGAAGTTTACAAAGAAAAAAAAAACAGATTTTGAAACTCATATTTCAAGTAACTAGTCGACCTCAAAAAATACAATGTTTTTTTTTTCGTTTTTTCATATTAAGATATCGATACCCAACATGTCTGCGGAGTTTTGCTAGCTAATTTAATTTGATCCTGTATAGCATTCGAAGTTTAAATCGTGTGACATCTCCGAGGAAAAATACAAGGAAAACTTGAATCTATTCATAGACACTTCGCTTATCGTATAAAACGCATACAGAAAGGCGTAGATAAAGCCTTTGCACACGACCAACTCTATATAGTTATTCGCAATACGACTAACTTACATTTAACGCCTCCTTAGACCTTTACCAAGTTACCCCTTCACTTAGATTCAGTGAATACAAACAATTTGAGATCTTAAGTCAGTGGTGTAAGGATGTATCTTTTTTTTCGGGGATGCAGAATAAAGTAGGAAAAGTTATAGTATTGAACGTAAAACTTATGTGAAGCACGCTTGAAAAGTTTTATGGGGCTTAAAGTTTCCATTTAAGAAAGTGTAAAGTGAATTTTTCATGTGAAAGGATGTATTTTCCATGTGAACACTGGCAGCTATTTGGTGCGTTGCACATTTGGAAATAGAATTGAAGTAAATATCTTCTCTTTTTTGCTTTGATTGATGTTCGTTTGTTTTTCTACAATTTTAATGAGAGTTTTCATGAGAATTCATGGCACAAGTTGGCGCTACTTTGAAAAGAAGTCTTCCATTTCGACAATGAATATAAAATATATGATGACGTTCATGATTCCTTTCATTCATTTTGTTCATCATCAGTCAGTTACGACTAATGAAAACCCCCTCCTCCTCCTCCTCCTTTGACACTTTGACCCCAATTCATTAAAAAAAAAAACCCACATTCAATTCCTCGAACAGAAATATCTGAAAAATAACCGTCTAACATAAATCACACATGCACAAACACTTAGGTCGGGAAAAACATTTTGTAACAAACATTTATTACAAGCAGGAATCAAGCACGACCCCATACCACAGAAGCCAATTACCCACCCACTGCATACACCCTCAAAACTAACCCAGCAAAACATACCCTTTGTATAGCTTTAGCATGATAAATTTCTCCCATTTCTCGAGACATACTCGTTCGAGTTCGTGCGTCTCGATTGAGTGTAGTGTGTGGGAATGTCCCACAGGACGCAGCACATTTATGTGCCGCGGACACACGCGTGCGGAATGACACAGGGCTATGTATATTTTAGACAGGGAAGCAATAGAGATTCGAAGACGAACGTTTTTGCAATAATAATAAGTGATAATAAGTAATGATAATGTTTGATAATGATAATGTTTGATAATGATACTGTTTGATGACGATAATGTTTGATAATGATAATGTTTGATGATGATAATGTTTATTTTGGCAAAAACAGTGCTTTACATTCCCATAAAGTCTATTTACATTAATAGCTAGGTGTACATTTTTTTTTAATACAACGCAAAGGAAGTACTTTAGCTAAGAACTCCACACTAGGTCGACCCTGTCTCGTGGAGTCCTTGGGTGGTAAATATGAAAATGCGCATTACATTAATGGATTGTTATTGTTACAATCGAGAAGCACATGAAAAACAATATTAATGACATATTAATCTAAATTAATACTTGGACGATAATGCAAGTTATGTGGATAAATAAAGAATTAGATAAGAATGAGTAAGTTAAATGCTATGAATCTGTGATTATGTTTGTCATTTATAAATATATTTTAAATTGTATACATAGAATAAGAAATGTTTTGTTTTTCTAATTGTAATGCCCTTATTTATATAACTTTACTCAGTACTCAAGCATTATTTAAGACTAGATTCAAGCCATTGGATTGGTTGAATTTAGTCTTAAGTAATGCTTGAGTACTGAGTAAAGTTCTATAATACGGGCATAAAACTGCTCGAAATATTGTTAACTTTGTTTTAGAATATAATTTTGCGTTGATATGTAACTTCTGTCATTTAATTCTGTTACTTTCCTAATTGGTCCCGACTCTCATTTGTAGATCTTTAACAGTCATTATGGGTCGTCAGAAGCCCGAAAGTCTGACAACCAGTCTTACCAAGGGGTATCGTGTTACCTATTAACTGGGTTGTAGAGGTCAGATAGGCAGTCGCTCCATGTAAAATACTGGTATTCAACTGTATCCGGATAGGATGGACGCCGATCCTATCATTCTTGGAAAAAGGCTAGATGATGATGTTTTTGCAATAATTGATAGACCCTAAGCTAGAAGGTGAAAATTCCATTTCTTACACCAGTAAGCAGGTTTGCCTGTCATGCAATTTCGGTCACGGAATGTTGTCATCGAAAGTTAGACGTTGCCTTATTATATATGACAAAAAAGCGACTTTTATTTGCAGAAGACAAAAATCTCTCTCAATAAAAATGGAGTCGACGATCTTGATTCAGCCGCCATTCTTAGTGACGTCAATCCAAATGTAAGTTTTTTTCTGGTTATAGGCAAAGTGAACTTTCGCGAACAGTTGCTCCATGTGAAATACTGGTATTCAGCTGCATCCGGTAAGACTGGAATCCAACCCGAACATATTTGGGAAAAGGCAGGCAGATTGATATAGGCAAAGCGAATTAAGATGCTGACAACAGGTAAACCGCTGTCACTGTCAGACTGCATGCAAAAGAAAGAGAAGCGCGATGGCTCTGAGTGGAATACCTCGTAATTTATTGCAAAATATGAAGCAATTATTTATTTAAACAAAAATGAGTTGAGTAATCGAAAATAAAAAACAACCAAGTTCTGCATACAAAAATATTAATAAGACGTTCTTGTTGTTAATAAAATATCAACCGTATGTAGTAAAGGGTTAGTTTACCGTTAATTTGAATCGAGATTTTTTTACTCTAAACTTGTTTTGGTAAAAACCAAGTACTGACAAATATGTTCAAGAATCTGCCAAACACCAATACTTCACATTAAGTACACTAATCTACAAATAAAATCATAAAGAACTAAATATACTCGATTGCAATAAATTAAAATCTAAGGTTATGGAATGGCTACTTGAACAGGACTATGCACAAACTGAATCACTACTCAAATACATTGCCTAATATTGCATTCTTTTTTTGCACTTATAACACCTCACACTCACTACTCTCATACAAAAACTCACCATAAATACACCATATACATCATAAATACATCCCCACACACATTCACCCATTCATATTACATAGGTATTTAATTGTTATTTTATATTTTTATTTTCCTTTGTCTTAGAATATATTAAGTTTAAAAGTTAAAAGTTAAGTTACAGACTTCTGCAGCGTAGTTAGCATCTTGTTAATCAGTATATACTAATGTATGTTTCTTTGTGACAATAAACTATTACTAATTGAATGACATATATATTTTTTCCGCTATCACAAACTGTATAGATTTGGCAATTTTTTTGTTTAAGACAAGTCTACTTTTATCGTTTACCTCTTGTTAGCGCCTTAAAAGCTCTCAGGAGATGGGTCTCCCGAGAGCTTTTAATTCGAATAATCGATTGTCCGCTTTATAGGCTGATCATGTTATGCTAAAGTCTCACTCTGAGCCTATTATGATCAGCAATACTTACATATTTTTATTTAGCTTGATGTTTTATGTGAAGGTCGGTCTGCAAAGGGATATATAACATTCATTATTTCAGCCGAAAGACGTCTACTGCTGGACATAGGCTTTCCCCAAAGGGGGCGGGGTTGCCATAATCGCCACGCTTGGCAGGCGGGTTGGCGATCGCAGTATGGTGTTAAAATACATAGAGAACACTGCTGCCCATTCTCTAGTAAATCCCTTAGTCGCCTTTTACGACACCTACGGGAAGAAGTAGGATAGAAAAAAAAAAGAAGAAAAAGAAAAATTGTTTATTCTGCACAAACAAAACACACATTACAAAAATAAAATACAAATTGACGAAAAAAAAACACATTCTAATACAAGTAGCCAAATTGCAATCATATTTTAAGACTATGAATAACCAGAAATAAAAATAAGAAAAATAATAAATAATAATTGCTAAAAGCCTAGTATTCAAAACCTTAAAAGTTAAAAGTTTGACAATGGTGCTATTCTTTACGTCCGGCACCACATAACATTAAAGTTGTGAAAAAATAATAGGCCCGACTAGTTTCGTCGCGATGGACAATCGTGACGTTAAGTTACCATAGGACTCGGTACTCGATACTCACGATAAATCGATTCAAGTTAAATGTCAAAACGGGCCTATAATTTTTTGACAAGTATACTTACAATAGTTATATAAGAAAAACTAATAGCAATAAATAGTTTCCAGGATTCATATCTTCGTGAGGCAAAGTCAGGCACACTATGGGTCGGTTGGCCGGTACTCTTCGTGTAATCACGACTTAGTTTACACTTTGAAGTCCATCTTATCAAGTTAAACTTCAAGTTACTGAACTAGCTTCAAGCAAGTCTAATACATCTTGTGTTGATGGCTTAATCTCTCTGTGGGGAAGAAAATCAGTGAATTATTACTGAAATGTTAGGAGTCACGATTTTTTGTTAGGATGAGAAAATCGTAGCATTTTTGCATTGCTTATAAAGGATGATATTGTGTTAATTATGCTGTGTGTTTTTTATGCCAGCTCTTTAATGATTTATTTGTTATTCTCATATCAGAATCCAACTTTGTAGATTTTTGTGGGCTGATTAGGGTCACCATTACCAATTTTCGCAATCTTGGGAGAAGATTTGGCATTCGTTGGTTTTGCTAAGAATCGGAGTATTAAAAGTCGTGATGACCCGGGTTACAGAATAAAATATCTTCGTCAAATAAGACTGCGTGTCTTTTCTTGGCATACAACACCCTATGCACCTTCAATCATACGCAAAACAGGAACTACAACCAACAAATCAGACTAACACTATAAGTAATTCACAATTAATACGACAACTATACCCGTACCGTCTAACCATTCCTAAATCAGCATCGATCTACAATAGATCCCTCTTGCGGCCGCCGGCGCACGACCACGCTCACGATTCAGATTAATCTATCGAAAATCGTTTTACAACATATTATTTATAGAGAGCATGCGCCAGCAATGATCATCAGTCCGTGTGCGTAGGGATGCGCCCCGACGCATTCCGCGCGCACCGATGTGTCGATGCGGAAACATCGATGCGACGTTATCGATATCGAGATGTGAGTACTCGAGATGCGTTTGTGATTAGTCATGTTACGTGTGCGATTTTTTTATTAGAATAACGTTTGGTTTTGTGTGTTCGTTAGTTAGATAGTGTCAGGGAGTGATACGTTATTTCATTGATATGCATCGGCAATTTTATTTTGTTGTGGAACTAATGAAATTTAACAAAAATTTAACATCTACCACATAAAACATTTTACAGTTCTAACCCAACCCTAAAAATCACATCGCTTACGCCTAAAACCATAATTAAAATTCAAAAACCATTAAAAATTAACGCCGTCAAATCACGGCCTTTATTGTCAAAATCGGACGCTACGAACTTGCTCTTCATAACTCGTAAAAGTTGAGTGATGTCGTAAAATAAAACCGAAAGCATTCCGACTGAAGTCAACAATTAACCCCGGTTTTAATGAAACTTCTGAACTAGCCCCAGCAGTGGCGTGGAATCGCAGCCTATTTTAAAGACATTGAATATTTAAGAGAGCTAATTGAAATGAGCGAGACAGTTTGGAGTGTCGCCAGGATAATTACCTAGCTTCTAAGATGAGATTTAACGTGCCACGCTTAAATGGTTGGAGCCTCGGAGGTCTCTCTTTAAGGAAAAGTTTATTTCCGGGGATTTTTTCTTGTTAATGAAGTCAGTTGGCAATCATAACTGTTTAGTCAAATTAAATAGTGTATGCAACATTTTAAAATTACTAAGAGTTAACATTTTAAAGTGTTTTGATTTTATTCTGCTATTGACTTACATACATGAGCCGAGTAATTAAATTGTGGGAAATATTCCACTGATACTCTAAAAACTTACTGACCTTCTAATCTGTCTATTTAGCCCGTAATATCCTACTTTTGGGCCACCCTTTGCCTTTTTTTGACATTACAGGCGAGCCCTTTCGGTAGGAGTCAAGTTCCTCCCTCCCTAAGACGACCCACTGACCCTCCATATTCCTCTTGGTCTGTCGCGATGTTTGATGGGACCCAATCACTGGTTCTTTTAGCCCACAGCTCATCTGACATGCAGCAGACATGTCCGGCCCAATCCCACTTAAGATGAACGTAATTCTTTTAGGTAAAGAACCTCTAAAAACTTTTTGGGCAAAGCCTAGCTAGTCATTACTAAGCTTTATCCAAAAAGTTTTTAATACGCTACGTTTTTAAAGTTTCTAGTTCGCTTTATAGCGACAATGTAGCCGTAGCATTCCACAGCTACATTGTCACGATAAGGTGAACTACACTGCACGCTCTCTCTTGCATATCGCTTGAAGTCTCGCTGTAAAACAGAGAGTGCGCGAAATGTAGTTCACTTTATCGCGCCAATGTAGCCGCAGCGTTAGGGTAACAGTCCAGAAACCTGCTCTCTGCATTACTAACAATCCAAAAACGAGCAACATGCAACAAAACTCCACACAATTGACCATCAACTTTTTCGATAAACCTGTCAACCAAAAAATCCTCGATATCGATACTTCCCATCACTAAACATTGTGTGATGTCGAAGGTTGTCGATTCGTGCAGGCCGTGTGCGACCCGCTCTTCCGGTGTCCAACACTGCTACATTTTAATGGACGCCTATTTGTACGTGAATTCACATCCAACGATTACCTTGTTTGCTTACAAATTGCGTTCGACTCACGTAATTATGCTGATTCGAAAGCACTGTAAGGGTTGTGTGTATTTGTGGATGTATTTTTTCTTTTTTATACATGCTGGTCTTTTTTGTTCCTGTTAGGCTTTCGTGAGTTTGTTCGCGTGGAATTTGAGGGTGCTACGTATTTCAGGTATTTGTTGGCAATGAAGGTAGTCACTTCAATAACAAGATAGAATTTTCTGAATCGGTCGGTGCATTTCATTAATTCATTAGATTGAATTATTACAAAGTTAATTAAAAATTAGACTACTAATTGTGGAAACATTGTCTCATTACTTCTTTCAATGAAACGGAGCACTCTCAAGATTATTTATATTATTTATTTAGATAAAATAAAAATAAAATAAAAAAGCTTCTACTATAATTTACAAAGAACAATTTGAGCATAATAATTATTTTATCATTTCCTACATTGGTTATTACACATTTCATTATCATTTATATTATTATTTATTATTTGAGTTAGATTCATGTTAATAATTTTAAAATATAGTTTAAAATAAGTATAAAAGGATTTAAAAAATGATTATTAATATTGGCATGCACGTGATATTATTTATTTATGGAAGTCGCCTCTGCGGCGTAGTCCTCCCCCAACTTTCTCCATTTTTCCCTATCTCTAGCTTGTCTCCTCCAGTCTGGTCCACATCTTTCATTATATATTATATAATTCCCAGCGCTTCCACGGCCTTCCTCGTTTTTTTTCCATCTCTATGTACCCACTCTATAATTTTCTTTGTCCAACTTTTGTTTTCCAGTCTACAGATGTGGCCCGCCCATTTCCATTTCAGACTTCATAATCTCTCTACTACGTCAGTATTTATTTAGACACTTTGGTTTTATTGTTACTCTATGTATCACATTTTCAAGCTAGCTACAACAACTTAACTAGTAATTGGATACGAAAACAAACTTTGAAAACCCAGTCTAAGCGAATAAATACTCTACTCTTAATACAGCCACCAATACTAATCGAACCAGACTTTCATATCATACACACACCACATTTCAAACCATCAGACACCATGATTCAAATACCCATAACACTAAAAGATAGTTTACAAACAGTACGAATCGAATATACGTACATCGTAGTCCCATTAGTTCAACATAGAAAATGCCCTTAAATACTGTTCAAAATAAATCTTAGCCAGCTACAACTTATTCCAAGCTCCCCTTTCACGTCTCGATGTGGTCATTGGAACATGCAAATCGAGTGTAAGACCATAATTGTTAATTTTGAGCAAAATGCCCGCAATAGCTTTCAAGTTGCACTAACTAACGATCCCATTGCTAGATGCCTATCGGGTTTCTGGGCATAGTACCTGGTCGGTGGCACTGTGTGGTTAAACGACGGTTTAAACTCCGATTGAAGTTAGAAGAAAAGGCAGATTAAATAGTAGGGTGATGTTGAGAGATGTCTTAATCTGGCTTCCACAAGGCCTAGCCATACGGATGATTTTTTGCATTACAGTATGACATTCTAAGAAACAGGCATCAACATTGTCCAAAATGAGAAAAGCTAAGAACTCCTTACGTCTGACCTTAACCAAAGGGACGAAAATAAAGGATAATCATTTTTAGCAAAATTATCTGTGAACGTTAATAAAAAATAAAATTAAAAAAAAAACAAGAAAAACAATATTTTCCTTTCCTTTGTTTAAATACCTTGCAATAGTCTTAGCTATGCTTATCAAGTAAATACATTGTCTCTGCTTAGATAAACACACATAAGGAACATAATTACTGCCTTTAGAAAAGATAAAGTGAAATTATAGTGCAATTTCCTTTAGCATATTCTATCTATTTACTCTTCATAGTATTACCTTAAGTTCTTTGACCGTGTTTTTTTTATTCCTTTACAGATTGTGTCATCATCATCATCATCATCAGCCCATAGTAGTCCACTGCTGGACATAGGCCTCTCCAATTGCACACCATTCTGCTCGATTCTCGGCAACTCTCATCCAGCTGCCACCAGCCACCCTGCGAAGATCGTCGCTCCACCTAGCATGAGGGCGTCCTACCTTACGTTTGCCGATTCGCGTTCTCCACGCAAGAGCACGTCTACCGCAACGGTCATCGGTTCTACGGCTAATATGGCCGGCCCATTGCCACTTCAGCTTGCTTATTCTGTGGGCTATGTCGACAACTTTGGTTCTGTGCCGGATCACCTCGTTCCGGATTCGATCCCTCAGACAGACTCCAAGCATAGCCCGTTCCATAGCTCGCTGAGCGACCATGAATTTATGGACCAGCCGTACCGTGAGTGTAGGACGTTTCGGCTCCGTAAGTCATAACAGGTAGGACGCACAGATTGAAGACCTTCGTTTTTACGCTGTGTGGAATACGCGACGAGAAGACTCGACTTCACAGCTTGTGTAATCTAATCGAAAAATCCAGAGGCTGGCATTACACCGCATTTCGTGCCTTGTATTGTGATTTAAAAGCAAACCATAGAAGCTGCAACAGTTGAAATGACTCTGACATCGTGTGAAATATAACATAATAAATGCTTTTTCTTTATTTCTATAACTTATCATCACGCCTGTATTCCCCGAAGGGTTAGGCAGAGGTACACCTAGGTCATAGTACATCCACATTTCGCCAGTTATGTTTAGTCCAATGTAACAGGGGCGAGCCAATTGCCATCAACCGGGCACAACTCCAGACTATGTTACGTTATTACCTATAATATGCATGTATAATTTGAATATCAACTAAGATTTAGAGAGGATTCTGTCGAGGACTAAGCAGAAATATTTTTAACCGCCACAACTAACCCTCATAGTGCAACCGACCCTAAAAATGCGAGTACATAATGCATGCGTACACGGCGCGACGCACAGATCGATGGATCGTATCGATCTGCACAAAGGATCGAGTCGTGATCATGATTGCGTTACGTTCGAAAGTTTCGCCGTTTATGTAAAGATTTAGTCTTGTTCTCTTTGCTACGTGCGGGAATCGCAGAGATATTGTTAGCGTTTTTGCGACTGTGTGAGGTCGCCATGTTAATTGTGTGGAGTGGGCTTGTAATTTGGCTTTGACGTTTGTGTGAAATGTTCCGAGAATGATTGAATGGAAAGAGGAGGGGAGAAAATGGGGAGGTTGCATCTTTTAGATGGTTCTTGGAATTGGAGATGTTTTGAATGAGAGAATTTAAGAGATAGTACCTACTAGCTATTTCCGGGAGACTTGCTGGCGATCGCAGTATGGTGTTACTTAGTGTACCTATAAAAAATATTGTACAAGATTTTAAAAGAGTAACGGTGGAGTTTCTTGCCCATTCTTCTCCATACGAAACCATCTTTTGGAAGGGGTGACTAGCATCAATTCTATTTGTTTGTAAATATTGACGTTCAAAAGTGCCTTAAATGTACCTATTTGAAATAAACAATTTCACTTTGACTTTGACTTTGGTGTTAAAATGGATAGATAACGCTGCTAAACATTCTCTAGTAAGTCGCTTACCTAGTTAAGTTGGAAGAGATTTTACTGACGTATTTTTCTGTTCCCTTCTTCCTGTCTTTTTATATGTATGCATTCATCATCATCATTTCAACCGAAAGATGTCCACTGCTGGACATAGGCCTCGCCAAGAAAAAAGGGGGATTTGCCATAATCGCCACGCTTGGCAGACGGGTTGGCGATCGCAGTATGGTTTTAAAAATGCATAGAGAACGCTGCTGCCCATACTCTGTAAGTCCCTTAGTCGCCTTTTACGACACCCACGGGAAGAAATGGGATGATGCTATTCTTTACGTCCAGCACCAAACGGAACCCATGTATGCATTATATACAGTTAAATAATGAATCAGGGAACAGCCATCTAATCAGCAGAGTATTATGATAACATTTTATTAGTTCTTTGCAGACATCTGCGAATCTCTGTCTAAACATATGAAAAATTTAATAGATTTAATTTAAGTATCTGTAAATGTCTTAATTTCTTCTTTTTATGACCTTTAAAAATTGATTAACTGTTCCAAATTTTACCTATACTCCGTTTGAAATAAGATTAGACATTTAAATAAACCTTTCTTACAGTCCGTTCAACCGATTTTGACTTCTATTGCGTTCGTAGCATGACAAATGACAGCTGTAATAAACAGTTACCACGTTGTGGTATTGTAACCACGTCAAAATCAGTTGAACGGACTGTAAACAAGTTTATTTAAATTTCTAATCTTATCTCAAATGGAGTATAGGTATTATTAGTATTTTAACTTTGTTAGCTTAGTTGTTAACTATATTGAGCATGCTGTGGTCTCCCTTCCCTATAAGGGAAGAAGAACACCTACTTAATACCTGGTGTTGCCTTTTATTTATGTGTAATGTATTGAGTAAATCTTTTGTTGAAGATCCTAAATCAATAAATAAATGCTTTTCTTGAATCTTCGTACCAATTTTTGCGTAGATACATAACGTACGTATCTAACGAAACTTTTATCAACTAGTGTCACACATTTATGTACTACCATAAGTCATTCGATCAACCCAATCTAAGTTAACCTTTTTTTTTTGGGTGTGATATTATCAAATAACTTCTCCCGCTCTGGGCGGAGCGGGAGGGCGTGTCAGACTTCTACTAACCAAAACCCACCCGTGTTCCTTCCGTTGCCGGTGTGCCATGGCCACGATATCCCTTTCGGACAAACTCGCAACCCTGGCAGGCATTGTGCCTAACGGACCCCGTCAGTTGGTGCTGAAATCTCTTTGAAGCGCGCGTGGAGATCTAAGTTAACCCTGAAGCGATAATAACTTCAAATGTACGATAAAATACTGAAGCCATTGCTTGACATAGAATACGTTATTAGCGGATTTACAAGACGCTTGTAAAATACGTTCACACCTTTTAAGATAGGTGTCGCGCGCGAGTTTGCTTTAATGGCTAGTTATAGCGAGTAAAAGTGAAATGTGTTTTAGAGCCCGTTTAAACTTAGGAAGAGATAAGTTAGATATTATGTAACGAGGGTTATAATAATTTGTGGAGGTTATGACTTATGATAATTATAATAATAATATCGTATCAGCCAATGGCTTAATCGCCAAGAGCCTCGACCAACGCCTAAGTAGGCTCTCGTTGGGCAGCTGGATAAAGGGCCTGACTCAGAGAGCGGTACTTCTGGACACGGCTCGCATTGTTAGGAGGTTCCTCACTCTGGAGCCCTGACCACCGGTAGCTTGGACCCTGTTCCTAATAGCGGTGGGATACAATTTTTTTATATTTTAAAACGTTTTTACATATTTTTTATATTCTAATATTTGAAAATATAATTAATATGTTGTTAATGAAATATAAGAAATAATAATAAAACATTTATTTTCAAGTAACATGGACTTGGCGTTCATTACAATTATTTACAAACTATGTTAGTAATATTTACAAAACATTAAAAGCAACAAAAACAACAAGTAACAAGTTCCTAAACAACTACACGTACCTATTAGCAAGTACATGCAGCTGGCTTAAAAAGTAAATGATAGGGCAATCCAGTTAGCTAGCAATGACACCCAGGAGTAGGGCTTCGCAGACTGTATTCAATCTTGGTATTTGCGTCACTAGGAATTTTCAATCCCGCGGGATCCTGGTATTTGCGGGATCCCGCATACAGAAAATATTAATATTTATATAAGGCAAATAAAACAATCAATTAATCAACATTTATTTAAGTTTTAGCATGAGATCAGTCGAATTACACCGTTTATTTATTACAGAAAAAAGAAACAAATACGGAAAAAACTAAAAATCTATCAACAAAAACAAAATATAACTACTAAATTAAAATCAAATAATAACCAAAAATATTTTCAACTGAATGCTGACACAAGTAATTATGACTTAATTATTTAGTTTGGTCATTTTGTCAGCATTCAATTGAAAATGTTTGCGAAAGAAACATAACATATATTTAAAGTGTCGTCTGCTAAATCATTCAGCATTTCTAAAACATAATCATAACATTATTAGCGTATCGATCGGCAAAAATATCAAATATGTTTGGCTCAAAATGCAGATATACGAGTACGAAGTGCGCTCACTGACGCAGTCATCAGATCATCAAATGCACAGGTGACAGCATCCTCATAAGTCATCATCTTTAGATGTGCTCTGTCTATGATGGATTTCAGTCTAGCTAAAAGTTGGAATAATAGTTCTTTAGTGGGTCCTTCAAATTAGCCATCAACTTGTCTGGCTGAAATTATGACCACAAAACGAAATTGTCATTACACGTACCGCGTTAGAATAGAAAAACTTTTCCAGTACAAAAGTTCTTAAAAGCCTGCATAGTAACAGATATACTGTATTAAAAGCCTTATTGTCTGATGCCTAATAAATAAATTAATTTCAGTTAAATAACACCCATTGCCAAACATAAATTAATAGAAATAGTCCATCGCTCTACACTCACACATCCAAATCACAAACCATTTATTACAAACTATCTGGCCTTCCGCCTGGGCTGCAAGGTGTGTGAACCCCACACATGCACCTACAGTTCCATGGTGGAGGCCAATGGCCATCGCGCTTTGAGTTGTCGTCGTTGTTCTGGGAGGTTCCCGCGTCACCATGCCCTCAACGATATTATGCGGAAGGCATTTGTGTCGGCAAATGTCCCCTGCGTGCTGGAGCCTCCGGGTCTGTGCAGGACTGACGGCAAGAGGCCGGACGGGCTGACCCTGGTGCCTTGGAGGAACGGCAAATGCCTGATATGGGACGCAACTTGCGTCAGTACTGTTGCCGCCAGCCACCTTGGTCGCACCGTCCTCTCGCCGTCAGCAGCAGCGGAAGACGCCGCAGAGAGGAAGAGGGTAAAATACGCACCGTTGATGGAACGCCACCATTTGTACCCATTGCCGTTGAGACCATGGGTAGTTGGGGCACTGGGGCCAGGAACCTCATTAGTGAGATAGGGCACAAGTTCCGTTTAAATACGGGTGACTTCCGCGCCGACTCGTTCTTTGTGCAAAGGTTAGCCATTGCCATCCAACGTGGCAATGCAGCAAGCGTTATGGGCACCTTTGCGCCGGGAACAGTTAGGGGCGGGTTATTTGATTAAGTTTTTTGACGTGTTGTGAGTTTGTGACTTATGCATGTATTTCAATTAATGTATTTGTATTTTATTTAACTTTTAATGTTATATTATTATTATGTTAAAATAAATTAGTAGGTATTATTAAACTATCTCAAATTCCAAACTAGCACAAACCCAAAATAAAATTGTAATCAATTTAATTTAAACATTCAACAAGTCATTAAAGAAAAAACAATCATTCAAATTGCCAAAAAAAAAAAAAATGTCAGAAACTACAAAAAATAAAATGTCAAATATATAATGATGGCTTAAAACAAAAAGAAAACTTATTGGAATTTGCGTGAAAACAGGACCGATACAGTTTTCTTAGAACTTCGGATTCAAAATTCTCTATTAATAGTGGTGTGGGATTAAAATCGTGACCCCTGCAAAACATCTGCACTGGTTTAGGTTTAACTAAAGACGCAGGGTATAACTAAAGTAAACACATAAATCATGATATTGCCTTGACTTGCATGCATATTCATCAGTTGCTATGTCATCGATCGCTAAAACTGGTTATAGACTATAAAAACTCGATAAGTACCTACAGATAGTTTCTTATCAATCAACATAAAACACAATATAAATAAAACACGATAACATACTCATTAAAATCATCAAAATTAAAATCTAATCTATTTTAATTTAATTTATTGTAATAAATTTAGCTTTTTAATATTTTTTATTTTTACCTAAATTATGTATAATGTACTTGTTTTAATTATATAATTGCGTTATTATCTGTGCATAATGTAGTGCATGCTGTGCTTTTCTATAAGTAATGAGGCGCTTAGACTTAAGTTTGCAATGTACAAATTTTAAAGTAATAGTGTACTCATTGTTGAAAAGCCTAATAAATAAATAAATAAATAACATCACGCCTTGTTTCCTCCAAATGGTTGTGCAGGGGTGTACCTATAGTACACCCACATAAGCCCACCTTTCGCCAGTTATGTTTAAGGGGACGATAACCGACTTTTAATGATTTTATACTGAAGATCACTTCTCAACGAGTGGTGTTAATGATTTGAAAAAAATATATGATAAATTAGAGCATTTTTTCAATAACTTAATATGTGAATAATTTAGATTATGTTTATATTACATAGTGAAATTAATTTGTAAAGTTATGTCTAACGCGGATAAAAAACTGAGAATGGCGCAATATCTACCAAGCGTATTTTTCTGAAACCTTCACCAATAAAGATAATTTAATTATTGATCATTTAGTATGCGCGTTTTATTAAAATACCTTTTGTTTTGTGTAAAATAAATTAATAATGCGTCAAATTGGGGACAGCGCTCCTTGATGGGCAAGTCCTCTTACTGGCTGAACGTACGACGCGTTGCGTGAGCTCAGTACAGAACACGCAAGCTAACCACTCAAGGTCACTGGCATATATCTGCGTCTTAAGTCCTATGTAATAGAGGGCGAGCCCATTGCCATCAAACGGGCAAAACACAGTGTTTTAAATAGTTTTAATAAAATCGAATGCTCCTTAAATGCTCCGTTGGTCTTGTGGTCCAACCACGACTACTATGTGTTAAGTCCTGGGTTCGATTGCCAGGTTGAGTAAAGTATTATTGGGGTTTTCCTTTAGGATGACAGTAGCAGCCGGTATTTTATCATTTATTTGAATTTAGGTGTGCTATACTCACTTGCACAGATGTTTACTGCTGAGGAGCTCATGGTTAAGTAATAACAGCCACATGGGTCAATCCATCAGGATAAGCTACGCTTGCCGGAGTTGGTCCATGGATGGGTGACCATCTTTACATACCGCGACTCCTCCGTGCCTCGGAAAGCACGTTGAGCAGTTATAATCCCGGCTGTTATTCTTGCATCTTTGACAGTCGTTCCAGGTCGTCAGAAGCCCGAAAGTCTGACAATCAGTCTTACCAAGGGGTATCGTATTACCCAGTTACTGGGCTGTGGAGGTCAGATAGGCGGTCGCTCCATGTAATACTGGTATTTCAACTGCATCTGGTTAGACTGGAAGCTGACCCCAACATTGTTGGGACAAGGCTAGGCAGATTGATTGATGCACATCTGTTTCCCCTTCTGGGGAATACAGTCGTGATGTTATGTAAAACGAATCTAAATATATCGACAATTTTTGTCAGTCAAAATCAAAAGTCATTTATTCAAACTAGGCTGAGAATCAGCACTTTTCGAACGTCAAAAATTACATGAGACAGTCCCCCAAAAACGCCCATCTTTCACCACTTCCTAGTGCTTTAGCTGGGAAGAAGAAGTGGCGCAACAAATTCCCCAGCAGCACAGCTATCTGTTCGCATATAAAACTTGAATTTTATACAAAACAATGTAAAATAATTTGCATTACGCAACACAAAACGTTAAATTATTTGCCTTATGTTAGCTAGCACACACCATTATACAAAATATATATTATGTATTATAATCGTCGAAAAGTATGCTCAAGCAGAAATATCGTAAACAAAACGTATCTAAATAAGAGCCTCCAGGCATAATGGGCATGCCCGCTTAAATAAAGCTACAGCTATAACTCAAGCCCTAATCACACAAGCCCAGTTGTACCTAAGCAAAAAGTAACCGACATCTTGAAAACTCTTTCCTATGATGACACAGAGAAATAGCTCCACTCAAAATAGCACTTGTGTTTAAACAATTACCTGCTCTTTAATCACCATTTCACATACACATTCACCACTATTCACCTACACATTCAACTCCATTCTCTACCATTCACCTAACATTCATCACCATTTACCACGCACCCTTTGACTGCTTTTGTTTGTGTTGTTTTAATTTTCCTTTTCATTTTTATTTATTCACTTACACATTCACCACCATTCATCTCTAGTCACCTACACATTCACCACTATTCACCTACACGTTCAACTCCATTCTCCACCATTCACCTAACATTCATCACCATTCACCACGCACCCTTTGACTGCTTTTGTTTGTGTTGTTTTAATTTTCCTTTTCATTTTTATTTATTCACTTACACATTCACCACCATTCATCTCTAGTCACCTACACATTCACCACTATTCACCTACACGTTCAACTCCATTCTCCACCATTCACCTAACATTCATCACCATTCACCACGCACCCTTTGACTGCTTTTGTTTGTATTGTTTTAATTTTCCTTTTCATTTTTATTTATTTTTGAAGTAAAACTTCTTTAGGCACGGTTGACTTGGGGAGTAAGCTGGTGAATGCAGGACGAGAGCGTTACGGAAGTGAACCAGCGGAAGTTGAGAGGGAGATATAAGTTAGTGAAGACGGAAAGAGAGAGTGTTACCTTTCGTAACGCTCCGTATATTACTGTAGCGGCAAGAAAGAGAGGTGCAAGCACACGTTTTCTTTCTCTCTTTGCAGTGTACAGTGCAGGCCTATTGTTGTAAGTATTTAGTATTACTATTGGTAAGTTTTACTTCAGTCGTGTGGTCTAAGCTTTGAGTATTTGGTCTAAAGCACACTCGTTTTTTTTGTTTTAATTGTTTAGTAGTAATACCTCCCTGTTTATTTGTATGATGCCACTAAATGGGGCCTGGTGACCTGTAATACAGGTTTTTTCTAAAACCTTCTTCAGGCACCAGCTCTCATATATAACCATTGTGAGAGAAAATAAATAAACTTATATAATAGATTAATTTCATCACGTATGTAAGATTAAAATAGCCCTCAAATAAAAACATAAGGTCACTTAAATAAGATCAACTCTGGCTTGGGAACCGAACTATGAAAATCCGTATCCGTGACGGAACCACTCAGGTGTGAACAGTGTGTTAAATGTTAAGAGCCCTAAAAAAAGTTAGTTTTGACATCATTTCACGTCGATCAAGCGGCCCGATGAATAACGCGGTCCGACGGAGAAAAAAAAAAGAACCTCCGTTCTGAATGCGACTCATTTTATGAATGAAATAAGATTTTTTTTCTACGGAACCGCGACAAATACGTGCTTTCCTTTCTCAGCCGTCTGAGGCGACGTGCATTCATTTTCGATTAGTTTTTTAATTCCGTTTTGATCTATCACACTTTTTGTTCCAACGTGAATTCAACCGTGTGGCTGCGGGTCTAGGGTATGAATTGGCTGGTGGGATCTTTTTTATAAGCGCATGTCGTAGGTTTCTTTGAGAAGTCCGTCGCAGCAACTGCTTCAATGTAACGCTCGGTACACAGATGCGGTCTGAGTAACGAGAAATTATTTGTAGCAAGTGATTTATTAGTGGGATTAGAGATTTTGCGGGATACGGTTATATGGAAAAGATCGAAGGAAACGTTACTTTGTAGCTTGTATTCATGTATCAGCCTATGCATGTTGTGATTATTGTTATATCATATAAATATTGTATGATTTACTGCTTGCAACTTGCCAGAAGTAATTTTACCATTTAACCATTTATGTACAAACATAATTATATATAACATGTCCCAGAATTAACGCACAACCCCTTAAGGGGTCATTGTACCTTTTTTCTTCCCGTGGGTGTCGTAAAAGGCGACTAAGGGACTTACTAGAGAATGGGCAGCAGTGTTCTCTATGTATTTTAACACAATACTGCGATCGCCAATCCGCCTGCCAAGCGTGGCGATTATGGCAAACCCCCTTTTGGGAGGCCTATGTCCAGCAGTGGACGTATTTCGGCTGAAATGATGATGATGTTGATGACTTCAAGTAACAAAACAACCAAAGGTCGTTGACCCCAAAAAAGCATAATTTCTTTTTATTTTGTCGTGTTTAGATATTAATTTAATTTTACCCTGTATATATTGTAAGTAGAGGGGGTCATTTCTGTCGTTGCTCAGTTGCTTCTTACCAAGGTGAGATGTCAGATCATATACCACTACTGTAAGGCTCGCTCGTTTTTTTCTTATTCATCAAGATACGGCGTCATCTTTTGGGGAAATTCTACTGATTTCAATATCGAATCAAATCAAATCAAAAGTCATTTATTCAAACTAGGCTGAGAATCAGCACTTTTCGAACGTCAAAAATTACATGAGATAGTCCCCCAAAAACGCCCACCATTCACCACTTCCTAGTGCTGTAGCCGGGAAGAAGTGGCGCAACAAACTCCCCAGCAGCACAGCTGTCTGTTCACATATAACACTTGAATCTATATAATAAAATGTAAAATGCAACACAAAACATTCAATTAAATTATTTGCCTTATATTAGCTAGCACTCACCACTATACAAAAAAAATAAAAATATATATATAATAATCACATTCAAGGCCCAAAAGAGATGCATTAGGTCAATGTTTAGGCTAAAGACTGTTGATACTTGTAAACCGTATTTTATATGATACAAGATATTAACTTTACCGTGCCTGTATATCCTCGAAACTGTGATGTTTGTTAAAGCGAATCCCAAATTATTTCCACGCTTACAGGACGCTGTCCCACGTAATAGACGGGATATGAGCATAATTCGCGAATATCTTGCTAAAACTGCACTCATGTGCAAAAGTACCATCTGCATGGCTCCAACTATAATATATTTAACAAGCTACCTAAACGTTGGAAAGAGCTAAATATAAAAGCGTTCAAACGTCAGTTGATAATGTTTTTATCGCAAAAAGCATATCACAGTGTGTCTGAATTTTTAGTCGAAAAACTTGTCTGACATTAATTTTATTATAATATACTTGTAAGTTTGACATAGCAGTTTGGTTAATTTCTTTTTATAATTAATGTGACTAAAATATTTATACGCCAATATATTATAAGGCTAAACATGATTGGACTTTATTGTAATTTATTATCATCTTGCATGCTGTTGTATGTACATAATACCATGTTTACACAAATAAATGAATCTTATCTTATCTGATCACAATATTTTCTCCAATATTTGTTACTAACTAGCTTCGCTCTCCTATTTAATCAACCAAAAAAAAATCAATAAACTCAAACACCTAGTCATTACCAATCAAAATGATTCACCACCAACACGGGGTACTACGGGACTTCCATTGAAATAAAAACGAGACAGCAGCCAGTATCCATGTGGTAAGATCGAAGGCATTCGGACGCAAAAACTGTTGGTTTTCGTGGGAAGTCCATTACACGATTAGAGGGCTATAGAGGTACAGAGGGCTCTCGTGAACCGATGCAATGGTCCGATGATCCGATGGACCGCCGTGGCAGACGCACGGTTAAGTTTTCAGGGATGGCGGTTTTTTTTTAATTAATTTGGGTGATACTTAAAGTAAATAGTATAAGGAAGAAACAGGCATTAGTTTACTCTTTATCTATTTTATTGTCATAAAAAATAGCTATCCAAATTAGAAAGTGTTTTATCACCAACATTCGGTTTAATTTTTTCATCGACGTTATGATGTTTTTAGGATTTAGTACATTATTTATTTAAATCGGCCTTTGGGGGAGCCCAAAGGGTTTTCCATAATTGCCACGCTTGGCAGGCGGGTTGGCGATCGCAGTATGGTGTTAAAATGCCATGCCATTTTGGTACGGAACCCTAAAAATTATTTAACTGTGTCTAAAATGCACTCATAGGTATGGGTAGCCAATCAATTTCAGCAAAAAACTATACACGATGATGTAACCAAACAATTTACTTCGCTAACAGTCAGGTCAACGCCCTCACAAAAACTAATATTTACCAAACAAGTGACTTGATTTCACTTGCATACGTAACAATGCATACACACAGATTTCACTTTTGAATGCACTGCATTTCATCAAACACTATAATAGATCTATTAAAGGTCTTTTGATAAGGCATTTTAATCAAAGATCACTTACATCGATATCTACTTTTTACTCGACTGCCCCAGAAGGAGAGGAGGAGTGAGGGGGGGGAGGGAGGGAGGGTGTTTCGAGAGTAAGCATGTAGGTATGTCTATTTCTTTGGCAGGCTCTGTAGCCTAAACCGCTTGAAGGATTTTAACCTAAGAGGTGTCGTTATTTTATTCATAATTGTGGGAGTCACGTAGGGTGTTAATATTTATATAATGCATCCGCAAATATAAAAAACCGGTCAAGAGCGAATCGGACTAGAATCAATTCTATTTTTTTTGTAAATATTGACGTTCAAAAGTGCCTTTTATGTGCCTATTTGAAATAAACAATTTGACTTTGACTTTGACTCGCGCACCGAGGGTTCCGTACGTATATATGATGTTGATGATTTCATAAAAACTGTGCTATTTAGAGACATCGTTTTATTTTTCCTGTAATCTTTACATAAACTTCTATCACATAGAATAATTTAAGATTTTTGTCTATGCAAACTTCGGAAATAAGGGGGGGGGGGGCGGTATTTTTTTTAATTTTTCATCATAAGTATTTCATAAGTTTTCCATCACCTTGGCATAACTCTTGACGCCAAACTGCGTTGGAAAGCTCACGTCAAAAAGAAAAGACGAGAACTTGACATACGTTATAAAAGTATGTATTGGTTACTCGGAAGAAAATCCTGCCTATCAGTACATAATAAAATTATATTATACAAGCATATTCTTATGCCAATTTGGACGTATGGCATCCAACTTTGGGGCTGTACTAAACGAAGCAACGTTAAAATAATCCAACAATTCCAAAATAAAGTACTCAGGGACGCTGTAAATGCACCATGGTACATTAGAAATGACGACCTCTACCGAGACCTAAAAATGGAACCCGTCACCACCATCATCCAAAAATTTGCTAAAGCCCACGAACACAAACTTCACCGACATGTGAATGTCGAGGCAATTCAGCTGCTAGACAACACGGACATAGTGCGTAGGCTAAAGAGAACTAAACCATTTGAGTTAGTGTAGTGTATAAATAGTGAATGAATAATAGTAACAATGCTGTGCTATATATATAACACATGAACAAAGTGTTTTTATTAATTATCAGACTCTAAGAAAGTGCTACGGAATTGTGTAAAAGTGCAAATTGACACTATTCTTAGTTATAACGTAATCTATCAAGTAAAATAATAAGTTAGAGTTAAATTGCTTATTAGTCTATTAGGCTAGATTGTAATAAATTATTAAGAACTTTAGTTCTTATTAATAAGGAAAAAAAAAAAAACATAAGTCGGAAACTATGCTGCCTAAAAAATAAAAGTTTGAGAATGTGCAAACAGCGCTCTTTCATATGATACCCCACATGCCTTAGTACTTGCCCCACTTCACATTTTTAAGACCCTTTTGCAAAAACGATATTTTTTTTTAATTTCTTTTTTATTTGCAAAATAGTCGGGCAAACGTTATCTAAAACTATTCTAAATTTCAAGTTGATAGCATTAGTAGTTCTTGAGATACCCAGGTGTGACAGATAGACAGACTTAGTCTCACCATAAGGGTTCCTTTTTCCCATTTTGGTACGGAGCCCTAAAAATGGAGGAGAAGGTTTTCTTTTTAAGATAAATTACGACAATAATTTTATCAAATAAAAGCTAGTAATGAGTCAATTCCAAATATTTACACAACATGTCCCAGAATTTACGCACAGCTTCTTAAGGGGTAATTGTACTCATCTTTATGAACAACTTTTACTATGGGGCCAAACGTGAAATCGCAAAAGAAATCTGCTAAAAAAACAAAAAAAAATACAAATGTAGGGAATACAGTTTTTATGTTCTCATAACTCGTCAAAATGTAGGGAACAGCTGATTTTTTTTCGCGAATTCCGGTTCGCCCGTTCGTGGTTATATATAGATACTAGCTGCGCCCCGCGGTTTCACCCGCGAAAGTCTCGATTCTGTGGGAAAGCCACCCTTAACACTTAGGGGTATAAAAAATAGATAGTAGCCGATTCTCAGACCTACTGAATATGCATATAAAATTTCATCAAAATCGGTCACGCCGTTTCGGAGGAGTATGGTAACTAACATTGTGACACGAGAATTTTATATATAAGATTTTTGTTTACTTACTCGAGTTAATTATGTTTTCATAAGCACGTGTTTCTGGGACAAAAAAAAATTTTCTTTCTTTCTTTGACAATGCGAGATCAGCTTAAACTAAAAAAAGTATAGCTTGTTATGTAGCCGTTTGTATAGGTATAGCAGTTTTTTTTTTCAGGCATAAAAACGCAGAACGGCTCTTGCTACGATCCTTTAGTTTCGTCCACGTTAATGACATTTAATATAATTATTAAGCGTCCATCTATTTATTTTGTTTTGTTACCATAATCAGCCTATAATGTTCCCACTGGTGGGACACAGGCCTCTTCTCGGGGAGAGGAAATGGGCCGTAACCCACCACGCGGGCCCAGTACGGGATGGTAGATGTCACATATGTCTTCGAATTTTTGGTTCTAGAACTAGGTTGATAGCATAAGCACTTATTATCAAAACATTCCTACATACCAACATCTAATACTCGGGTAATTATTGAAGATTGAATGCATGAATGAAATGTACCATCCCCAAGGTAGTTTGACCAGACTCGATGACTCGAAGAACCCAAAGATTCACACTAGCCCCTGGAGCCTCATGTATCATGAGACTACAGAAACCATTGCATATCAAAGAGTAGACCGGGGGGCGCGATAATGATAGGGAAGACCTGCCCTTAGGACATGGAAGTATAATTAGAGCCGCACCGGATATGCATCCTAGAGTAGGCAATGGAATTGTGGAGAGACGGGTGGTTTATCTTAGTCGGGTACTTGAAGATTGAACACATTATTCGAGAGACAGCCAACTCAGATCGTGACACGTACCAATGTGTACCAGATTCATATAAAAAGACTCTCGACTCAAATCGCTTCACCCGTTCCGCATTACCAAATACGTCTGAAAAATGAAGAAAACTAAGCCTTTCGTACTTGCTCAATAAATAGCTGGAATACTGAATAAAACCTGTAACTCTTACATAATTGATAATAAAGACCTTTCACACTTATAATTAAGTTTTTAATCAAGCGACATTGTCGTCTTAATAAATGCTTTTATAAATCTGTTAAGGGGTCATCGGACCGTAAAGTTGTATAAAAGATTTATATTATTATCAAATCTAGCTTCGAGATTAATTCTATTTTTGGTAGAATGCCCGGGCATGTTTCGTAAGCTTACATTTTTATTTATTTCTGTACGATCTTGGTACACGTTACTTACGAGTATAACAGTGAATGCTTGTGCTGAAAATGAGCGCTAAGTACACTCTGAACAGTCAATAACTATTTACTTAGCAAAAGTTTTAGACCTTATAATATTATGACAGCTATTCATTGCTGGATGGAATTCCTATAGCTTTCCGAGTACCTCTTATAGCAATGTCCCATTGAGAGCCGTTCTATGGTAAAAGGATACCCTTTTAACATAGAACTTCTCTCAAAGCAGCTGCCCCATGTGTAGGGTTGCCAATCCTACTATATAATATAATATCCTGCTATATTAGACGCCTGAATACAATATTTCTAAAATAAAAATATAGTAGGTGAAACTATTATTTCAATACAAAATGGCAAGATGATCGCAATAGTGCCAGTATTAAATAAAAGCTGAATTGATGGTATTTTGTAACCTTAATTTAGAGTGTAAAAATAGTTAGGAAACATTTAGGAGACACAAAAAAAACCATTTAGTAAAGGTTTATTGTTGCACAAAATATGCATTTAAAAAATAGAAATATTTTTGAAACATCATCATCATTTTCATTCCATTTCAGCCGAATGACGTCCATTGCTGGACTTAGGCTTCCCCCAAAAAGGGGAGGATTTGCCATAATCGCCACGCTTGGCAGGCGGGTTGGTGATCGCAGTATGGTTTTAAAAATGCATAGAGAACGCTGCTGCCCATTGTCTAGTAAGTCCCTTAGTCGCCTTTTACGACACCCATGGGAAGTGCTATTCTTTACGTCCGGCACCAAACGGAACCTACATTTGATTAAAAAAAAAAATTGCAGCCTTTCTTTGCAGCAATTCAATGTGTAGGGATAACCCTTATAGCTGATCATCAAAATAGTCTATTGAAATGCTGAATCGTGGACACCGTTTCTCTGAAAACCATACAAATTACATAAGCACTGACATAATACCGACAAAAACTACCAACACATTACAACCTTAGTTTCCCTACCGATGCATGTCACTAACTATACCTCTTTCTCTTTGTCCCCAAACCGTTACATCCCACAATAGTCTTTCCCCACTTACTATTAATCCAACTACCAAGTGTGTCCGATTATTCGAGACGCCATTACGTCTCGCAATCGCGACGCTCATTCGTCTAGAACATTTTCCGATCGCCAGTTGCATTCCCCTTCCGAAGTTAACTAGAACATAGGCGTCGGTAATTATTACTGACAAAAAAGTCGAGGCGACTGATTGCTTTCACAAGATGCCACAATGAAGCATGAAATGAGCTTCGTCGAGCCACCGCGTTACGCATCGTTCGTGTGAAGAAACTAGTGGTTGTCGGAATAATGTCGATGGAAAAGTGAGTGAGAAGCGATCGAGATCGGGTTCCGTACGTATATAATATGATGTTGATGATTTCTGAAAAACTGTGCTATTTAGAGTCATTCTTATATTTTTCCTGTTGACATTTTTCACCACAAGTCGGAAACTATGCTGCCTAAAAAAAAAAAAATTAAAAATTAAAATAAAAAATTCTTGCTTACAAAATAGTTGAGCAAATGTCATCTAAAACTATTCTAAATTTCAAGTTGATAGCATTAGTAGTTCTTGAGATATCCAGGTGTGACAGACAGACAGACAGACTTAGTCTCACCATAAGGGTTCCTTTTTACCATTTTGGTACGGAACCCTAAAAAAAGGGACTGACGTGACTAAGGATGGACTGTGTGGAAGATGATTTGGCTAGAAAGGGCACTACCGAAATGACTACGAATAGAGAAGTATGGACGAAAAAGGATAGGGATAAGGAAGGATATTGGGATAAAGACCACAATGCCTGAAAACCAAATTGTATGAACTATGTGTCTTGCCTAACTTATGGGGCTAAAACATGGACGCTCACTAAAGAAACTGGATACAAAGTCCAAGTTGCACAAAGGGCTATGGAGCGCGCTATGTTAGGCCTATCACTGAAAGACCGAGTCCATATCTCAGAGATCCGACGTAGTACTAATGTTCAAGATGTAGGACTACGGGTACCAGTTTTGAAATGGAGGTGGGCAGGACACTTGGCTATATGTGGTGATGGCAGGTGGATCAGAGCCCTAACGGAATGGTTGCCGAGAAACGGTACAAGGACCAATAGCCAGGTGGATATACGACCTACAGAAGATCGCGGGGAAGACTGGATGAGAATTGCATGGAGCAGGGAAGTATGGAACAAAAAGAAGGAACTTTCTATATTCAGCAATGGGTGGAACAGGGCTGACAGTGATGATGAAAGGCAAGAGAAGGATGTGAATGATGATGTCCAGTAAATCATAAAGAAGGGTCAGCTTTTACGAGTCTTGGACCTAGTAGTCGGCACTAAGATCAAACTCTGGCATAAGTATTCGAAAACCTTCCAAGTCGTTGTAAGGTGTTCTCTGTACGCAGCTTCATATTTTCGATTGTACCAATTTGAATGCTAACTGCAGTGCGAGGGTGGATTTGGTTTTCATCCTGTGTAATTTAACCTAGAACATGTAAAATAAGTATGTCGGTAACATAAGAATCTTGCAATAATATTTTAGTTGCAGTGATATTAATATCACTTTCATCCACATTTTAATTTTGTAATGTCACATAGTAGGGGCGACATTATCACAACAATTACTAACCTACAACGCTAACACTCTTTCTAAACACACAACAAAATTAATTTTGTCAAGTTTTTTCATTATAAAACCTGAATGGAACATATACTGTTGTACCAACATAATGATTGTACTCGTTGGCGCATTGGTTCTTGAGGCAGATTGTCAAAACTTCAGTCATGGCTTTTTGATTTCCAGATTAGACAAAGTATCTCCGTCTCGTTTAACCGCCTCTATGGTCTAGTGGTCGATTCCCAGCGGGGGCAACATTTTGCTCGATTTGGTTGATTGTGACCATCTTCTAAGTCTGTCGCCATAGCAACAATGTTAACTGCATTGTTGTTTTTCGGCAGTTAGAGTTAAAACAGCCAGTTCCTCGATAGTTGAGGAATCCAGGTGAAGCTTCCACCTTCGACCTGATCATCACTTACCATCAGGTAAGATGCAGGCCAAGAGCTAACCACCCCCCCTATGGGCGAGGCCTATGTCCAGCAGTGGACGTCTTTCGGCTGAAAAGAAGAAGTGTCATGCCTAGTTCGTATGTAGCGATTTAGATGCCGCTACATTACTATAAATTCAGCACAATGATTCGAGACCCCCAGTTTTACGTTCTTCTAGCGGCTGGTTTTTTTACAAGGAGTTCTCGAGACAGCGCCTTTAATTATGTCGTAGGAGTGAAGGTGATGTCTTAGTGCAAGTGTTACAATTGATATGCTATGACTGTACTCATTATCAGCTGCCTAGCTTTTTTCCCAAGTATATTGGGATTGGCTTCCAGTGTAACCGGATGCAGCAGACTACCAGTATTTTACATAAAGCAACTGCATATCTGACCTCCACAACCCAGTCACTGGTAATACGATACCCCTTGGTAAGACTGGTTGTCAGACTTCAGGCTGACGACCCGTAACGACTGTCAAAGAGCCAACGCATGACAGCCGAGATCAACGGCTTATCGTGCTTTCCGAGGCACTGAGGAGTCTCTAAATGTAAAGATGGTCACCCATGCACGCACCTATTGCCACAAGCGTAGCTTAACCTGATTGATCGACCCGTGTGGCTTTTATTACTTAGCCTCGAGCCCATTCTGCGATTGTACTAGGACTTAATATTGTTCGTAAAAAATGTGGACGTAGAAATAGTAGATTGTTGCACAGAGCGCAAAGTGGATGCCAATCTTCACAGCTTGGCCCATCGCCGCAAGGTTGCCTGCTTGTCGGTCTTCTACAGATTGTTCTTTGGTGAGTGTGCCCAAGAACTCCACGACCTCATTCCATCGGCCCCCTTTTATTATCGGACATCTAGACGCACTGCAGGTTACCATCCCTTCCTTGTTTCTATTCCACCAATTCGCACTAAGCGTTTCCAAATGTCTTTTATAATGCGCACAGCAAAAGAGTAGAACTCTCTGCCTGCGTCTGTGTTTCCGAACGCATACAACCCTAATCTCTTCCAAGTTAGAGTGAACAGGCTTCTTCTGGGTAAGCTCACTCCATCGTTGACTTTGTCTCTGTCACTTCTGCCCTAGTCTAAGGTCAAGAGCAAACCCATCCTAAAAAAAAAAAGAAGTTATTAATGCACGAGTGCATTAATAACTTAGTTTAGCAAGGTGCGTAATCTACTTTTATTTCAACTACCAATCTACCTGATACATACGAGTATACCTACTCAAAATAAAAACTCAAGTTATTGAAAACAAGGTTTTTCATCGAGTCGGTTTTATTCAGCTGATTTTTATTTTCACCCAGTATCTTTTTGACCTAATGCATGTACATTTTATATTAAATGGGAGACATTAAACCTTTGTAGTTTTATATCTAAATAAAAATTAAAAACAGTGCAGAAATGTTGTATGAAATCTCATTATGGCACTGAAAAACAGTTCGGTTTTGGCTTAGAAAAGCAAAAAATACGTGCATTGTGATCAGTGTTGTAGTGATTTATATCGATAACATTACTACGTAGTTGAATGTAAAACATTTTTGATGACCTCTTTGTGAGATAAGCACAGACATAGTAAGTACTGCATACGACTGCAGCACCCAACCTATCCCCTACCAAACACGCAACACAAGGCCTTAAGGGACATTTGCGTATTCGAACGGTGAGTGAAACTGGCATAAATGTACAACTGATTATATGTGAATGGCTCAATCAAGGCTTTGGTTGCACAAGGCGTTATGTCGATATGTTTTGACGTGTCCAAGTCGGACCGTCGCGCGTCGGTCGCCAGTTACACGCTAGTAAATTGCTACAATTATACCGAGAAGTGTGTCAAGTGGTAACCGACGGGGAGGGTGGGGTTGAATGGAACAATGAACATGTTGGGTGCTCGAATAAACAATGTGACATTTCCAGGAGGTTGTTTGTTAATTTTACTTGATGAGTATGTTGGCAGAGTATTTAATTGAGTTGTGGTTTGGGTAAAGTAAAAATTATTTTTGTATTCTACGCAAAATGTAAATATGAAAGTGTGTAGAATAATTTGTTGATACAAACTTATTTGTTTGATATTATGGGGATTTATTTGAGCATTATAACACATACGTATCATTATCTTGTAACATATATTGCCAATACTTCTTTATGGTGTAATTCCAAATAACTGAAAACCTCGTATGAGATCATTGTAGTCATCATTATGAACAAATTTTACTGTGAGACCAATCCCGCAATAGCAAAAAAAAAAGTCAGTAGGTGTCGTGGGACGTATAGTATATATTAAGACGCATATATATACCAGTGACCTTGAGTGGTTAGCTTGCGTGTTCTTTACAGAGCTCACGTAATGCGTCGTACGTTCAGCCAGTAATAGGACTCGCCCATCAAGGAGCGCTGTCCCCAAATTGACGCATTATTAATTTATTATACACAAAACAAAAGGTATTTTAATAAAACGCGTATACTAAAAGATCAATAATTACATTATCTTTAAATTGGTGAAGGTTTCAGATAAATACGCTTGGTACATTTTGCGCCATTCTCAGTTTTTTATCCGCGTTAGACATAACTTTACAAATTAATTTCACTATGTAATATAAACATAATCTAAAATATTCACATATTAAATTATTGAGAAAATGCTCTAATTTAGCATATTTTTTTTTCAAATCATTATCACTACTCGTTTAGAGGTGATCTTCAGTAGAAAATCATTAAAGTCAGTTATCGTCGCCTTAATGCAGAGCCGTCTAGTGTGGTATCAGCTTGCTAAAAAAGTATACTAGATGCGATGGCTCTGTACTAAAAAACAAAAAGTTTTGGCACTTGAAACTGACTTTTTCAGGCATAATCCTTTTTCGTTACATGACAATTTCTGCCAGTTTACTCCTACCGAACGAAAGCCGCGTTAAAGAACTTCATGTCAAAAAGCAGCTGCTCGATACGTTTCGATTTCTTTTCAGGGTTACTACAAAACCCGTTTAGAAGTTTTCAGTTATTTCAATATTTACATGACCTTCTTTAATTGATAGCTGACTCACATTAAATAACGACACTAAGAGACGCGAAATAATGCAAGAAATTTTGGGGAGACCATGTTTTACTGCTTCTTTGAAACAGTTAAGAGGCCGGCGATAGATGCGTAGTTCATACAAACGTAATAGTAAAATAATTTGTAAATCAAACATATTCTTAAGGTAGTGTGTGTTTATTCAGATTGGAATACAGAATATCTAGGTTCCCAAATATATATTTTGAATGGACACTGATTAAAACAGGAGCTATGAGAAAAATAAGTTTTCTATAGAAATTTTCATATCTCGTCTTTATATCATTGTCCTTCCAAAATATATATTTGGGAACATAGATATTCTGTAATCCAATCGAAATAAATACACACTACCTTATGAATATGTTTGATTTACAAATTATTTTGGTATTACGTTTTTATGAACTACGCATGCTACGCCGGCCACTTAAATATCTAAATGTCGGAGCTTTCTCATAAAAATGCCCGCAAAAATTATATCACACACTACATAAATAAGATATAAATGACGGCGCAGCAAGTGGCGCCGGCTACTTTTGTTACGAATTTACGGGAATCACCGAAAAGGTCGAATAAGAGTGACACTGGCTGCTGACAGTCACTCTAGCAGAGCGTCGCATCGATGTTTGCGTGGCGGCTGTCTTTTGATGACAGAAGATGATGTCAGGGGAGCCGCTGTCGTACCGCGTCCACGACGAACTGGTATATTTCGGCACAATCTTTATGTTATTGAAGCTGCTGAACCACTAATGATCACTTCTGGTAAAGGCTATCCTGCGCTATTATACCTATATAATAAGTAGCCAGACCCGATTTCTTCAAATGCGAAGGGCAACGCTGAAATGTCGTCGTTTTAAACTGCTGTATATCAACTCCGCTACCTCTCTTACGCCACAGTTCCAATCCACCCCACTCTCCCCCCACTCTAGTAGCAAATTCCGCCCTAAGCCGGCACATGGACATTGCCTATCATTACAAAAGTATAAGCGCATTACAAGATTATATATAATTGTAAACATATGAAGTATAATGTGGATATAAGATCTAGTTGCAGAGGAGAACGATTAGTTTAGCTAGGAATTAAAAGATTTCTAATTATTAAGAAAGTTTTGTATGTGTGAAACGTTAAGGATGTTTGTGTTTCTCTATTTATGGCCTTATTAAAGTAACATTACGCCTGTATTCCCCAAAGGGTAAGGCAGAGTTGTATGGTCAGCATCAAAAGTTGATGACTACATTTAGATTTTCAAAATCAATAATAATATAATAATATATAATGTACAGTGATTTTGAAAATTTGAATGTGGTCATCGACTTTTGATGCTGACTGTACCTATAGAATACTAACATTTCGCCAGTTATGTTTAAGCCCCATGTAATAGGGGGCGAGCCTATTGCCATCAACCGGGCACAAATCCAGACTCCCGGCTGCTACTGAGAAATTCCAAATGTAAAAACATTTTGCCGGTCCCGGGAATTGAACCCACGACTTCATGCGCAGCAGTATTGTTTGCGACCACAAGACTAACGAGGCCTTATTATTTTGTATTATTTAATAAACGAAACGACGTTACTATGTTTTTAAGATAACCAAACGGTTTAAATGTTGCGTTCGAACGGAAATGTCATAATTATTATTTATCTTTTATAAATTCGTAGGTACTTACTTAATTATAAAAAATATCTAATGATTATTCATCCCATTTCTTCCCATAGGTGTCGTAAAAGGCGATTAAGGGACATACCAGAGAATGGGCAGCAGCGTTCTCTATGCATTTTTAAAACCATACTGCGATCGCCAACCCGCCTGCCAAGCGTGGCGATTATGGCAAATTCCCCCCCTTTTTGGGGGAGGCCTATGTCCAGCTGTGGACGTTTTCGGCTGAAATGATGATGCAAAATCATTGCAAAACTGAAAAAGTCGGTTACAGTGCAAAGACACGTGACGCTGTCTTTTTAATATATTTCGTTATATATAATAAGATATATTTATGATAATAATTATGACCTTTCAGCACCCTAAAATTGAAAAAGTTTAAGTCTTACCATTTCTCTATGAGACAAATCATACAATCTACAGAATTATCAAAGATAAACTCACTTTCATTCTTAAATCTATCACTACAGTTGGCAAAAACGAAAAACGCTTATAAAATAACTCACTTTATCAGAAAACTATCCACAATTCCACACATCATCCTTATCATCCATCTCAAACATCCACATACATCAACGCGACCATTACATCGATCCGAACAAGGCAATCGATTCATAAGCGATCGACTCCCGCGCAATCGTTGTTTGTCAACCGATAGCAGCTGCTGACAAATTGACACGTTCTACTTGACACATTGTCATGATGTCTAGATTCAGACTTTTTATTTGAAAGTATGTTTTATATTTCGTAGTTAAAGACTAGGTACAAATTAGTTTTTACAGTTATCAACTGATTTAGTTTGAGAATGTCGATCATAGATGGCGTTAGGCGCTTGATAACTTTTTAATAGAACAAAATATCTGTAGTGAAGTATAATTTTCTAAGGTTGAAGGGTTTTTATTCAGTATAAAATACTGACACTGCCCTCTCTGTACATATTTGAGGTTGCGGTATTTGTGAAAACCAACCCAAAAGTGTTTACCTATCCATATGACTTAAATAACCGGAGTCGACGACACATCAATATGTTATGTGCAAAACTGCAAAATAGTCTAAGACAGCTCTGATGCGTAAAAGTGTTTTTTGCATGGCACCAAATTATACAACATTAGTTTTTGTTTACTCTAAATCCGAAAAGGGGCCATTGTACTCATCATTTTGAATTTTTTTTTCTATGGGACCATTATTTTGCGATTTCAAGGTTGGTCCCATAGAAAAAGTTGTTCAAAATGATGAGTATAATGACCCCTTTTCAGGTTTTGGTTAAACAAAAACTAATGTTGTATATCATCACATACCAGAATCAATCAAAATCTTGTTGTGTGTTAATTTGTCTAACAGGAATTTAACAAACTTTCTCATAGGTACTTATAATAAATTGTATTATAATATCTCGGAGTTTCTATCGGAAAAAATCTGTGGGACCTAAGTTTCGATGTTGTTGCAATTTTAATTGGTAGGTACTCATTTTGTTTTCAGCTTTAATATTTAAAAGTAAAATGTAAGTAAGTAATTGGTTGTATGGCTTTTTGATATAATAAATTATTTATTTTCTTTTAATTACTTATTTAAAGTGACATGCTTGTAAATGTAACAATTGACATACTTTTTATTGTAGCCAGTGACATTTTATGTAATATTATGACATCTTCTATTTCAAATGATCTGACATTAATTTGTAAAATGGATTTATAATAATATTCTATGTTAGTTAAAATTATATTAATTGATTAAGATTTGCTTTCCCATGTGACGGCAGAACATTGAGTACTAACTTTATGACAACATCTATGTACCAATCTACCCATGTTTGCAAATAAATGATAATGATAAAAGGAATTAATGTGATAATTTTTCAATTTATTTATTTCAGAAAAACTTTTTTTTTTCTGTTCTTGTAATATCGGCGATTAGTCCCAGGACTATGAGCAGATGTAATGTTTCAGCTTTGGCATGCAGAGTGTACTCTCCAGTGAGAGTACCTACTCATATTTAGTAGCCTGGTGCTACTGTCGATTTTTATAGCTCTAGTTTATTACGTCGCTTGAGCCGGTTGTTATAGTCTTGGATGGTCAACTGACGAGCCAGTTCATCAGGATGATGTATCAGCCGTTCCCTATATTTTGCTGAGACATCACGTATTTCCTCCTTAACTGTATTGACTGACAGATTCTGGTGTATTTTGGCATTGGTGTCATACCATGGTACCTACATTTGCTATTGACCTCAGTATCTTGTTTTTCACTCTTTGTATGATATTGATATTGGAGTCTTTTGCGGAGCCCCACAATTGTATACCATACATCCAGGTTGGCTTTAATATTGTTTGATATATCAGAAGCTTGTTGTCTAGTGATAGTTTTGAATTTCGTCCCAACATGCCATAGAGGTTTCTGTGTCAGAAAAACTTAAATACATTTAAAATTCATCCAAAGGTAGAATAATTAATAAAAGCTAAAAACGCAAAAATGACCTATTACTCGTAAGTCGAGGCCGTTACCACTGGGCCACCACTGATCTCAACCAGACATATAACAAAAGCAAAATAAAACTTTCCATTTATTTACAACCACATTTTTTACACAACCAAATCCAGCTATTTATAGCACTTATAAAACTATTGATATTCCTAAACGGTTCAATTTTATTAGAAGAATTTCTAATTCGTGACAAAATGCAATGACGAAATAACAAATAGAAAAAAGAATACCAGTCAAATACTGGCCTAATATAAACTTATTTTCGGATGGAAAAAGTTAATCTCGAATTCGTCGCGAATTTCGCAATCGATATTGTATTTCGATGCAAAAAAAAACGAGAATCGTTACTCATAATCGCTCATTACAAAAGAGGGTTTCACTTCCACGAGCGTCACGTCTCACGATCAATTGGAAATAATATTGTCACAGAAATAGTGTAGGACTGGAAGCGATAAATGATAAATCTGAGTTTGGGTACACCCAAACTCAGATTTATCGCTTCCAGTTCCATACTACATTTCTGGGTTACTTAAGCTATAGCTTCAGTAAACCAGAAATACACATGGCTTACAATACATTAAACCTTAACCCGAACGATGTTTAAAAATAAAAAAAAAACAAAAAACCCAACTAAAAACACACACCCAACTGAAAAGAGAAAAAATACAAGCAATATAAATTAATTTTATAATCTAGGTTTAATTTTATTTTTATTTTAATCTAATTTAATTTGTTATTGCAGTCGGGTGTTTTCTTTTTATGCTTTATTTTAAGCTTTTTTTTAATTTTATTAATATAATATATATATATATATATATATATAATAGGTATATTTGGAATTTACTCTTTCCTAGCTTTTATTTGATACCAATAAAGTTGTATTTTTTTGTCACTCCCAAAATGAAGACGCATCTAACGACACCTCATATATGTTAAAATCCATTAAGCCGTTTGGGCTACAGAGCGTGCCAAAGAAATAAATAAACTTACATACACTCAAAAAAAAATAACTTCCTTTTCGGGAAGTCGGGTAATAAAGCAAATTACATCCCATGCTTTAATTGTGTCAGCAAGATTTTTTTATGGTTAATAGAAGGTACTACTCGTATTACAATTACTATTGTAGGTTGTAGTATTAACATTCTACAGTCCAGCCGATGAGAGAATGCGTTCCAGATACCTGTCACTTGGACAATTTCTAGTAACTATAAGGATCAAATTCACAAAACACATATTCGTTCGTATGAAATCGACATGATGGTGTCAAGAACACATTCTCTCGACAGCCGCTAACTAAACTATAACTGTATAGTTATAGTTTAATATTCTAAACTAAACTAAACTATACTTCAAACTAAAGTATAAACTAAACTATACTACTAACTAGACTATAAACTAAACTATACTTCTAACTAAACTATAAACTAAACTATACTACTAACTAAACTATAAACTAAACTATACTACTAACTGAACTATAAAAATTTTATAAATACGAAAGCTCATTCCGGGGGCCGAAAGGTTCTAGAGTGACAAAGTCAAAGTCAAATTATTTATGTCAAATAAGCACATAATATGGCACTTTTGAACGTCAAAACACAAAGAAAATAGAATTGATTCTAGTCGACGACATTCTGGCTGACGACCGCGTACTGGAAGACGTAGCGTTGGAAGGCATCCTACAAGGTGGACCGATGACTTTGTGAAGGTAGCAGGAATCCGCTGGATGCAGGAAGCACGGAAACGGTCGAAATGGCCGTGCTTGGGGGGGGAGTTCTGTGCACGTTCAGCAGTAGACGTTTTTCGGCATGATGACGATGATGAAAGTGAATTTGTTTGTTTGGTACTCAATAACGCAAAAATGGCTAAACAGATTTGGATAAAATTTGGCACACAGGTGGTATATAACCTGGATTAACAATTTCCGACCTCCACGCGGGCGAAGACGCGGTCAAAACCTATAGTTTACCATTTAAAAAAAACTTGGTATCTTTAAAAGGCCAGCGGCATTACCCTTTCATCAACCCAAACATTTGTTTTACAAATGTTTTAAATGTTAGTTAGGTACATACATAATTAATTAAGATAGTCTAGCATAACCTTTTAGGATAATCCATTAGCTAACAGTGTAGGCGTCACACTTTTAAGCCTAAGACAGTACAAACACCAATTACCTAGAACTAACTTTAATTTTAACACAAAACTCTTCGAAATCAAAGGTCGCTTCCATTGAATCTCTAAGACTAAGTTCTTCTCAGTCCAATAGTCAGAATCGTGTTCGGACTACCGTTTTGTTATTGTTCAATATGTTTTCCAATAATCCAGTTACAGATTACCGGAGGTAGAAAGCCTTGATTCGCACGGTTACGTAGAAAGCGGACCGAGTGCGTGTTGGTCCCTTAAATTACTCAGTACTGATATCTGTGTTCCACGCCATAGATTTTGACGTTAATTTCCTCTATAATGTAGTGCAATGTTGCCTTGCGTAGGTGGAAGATGTTGCTGTGCAAAAATATATAAAGTCTTCTTGGTAAAAGACGACCTCATTCCACCGGCCCCCTTCTATTATCGGAGATCTAGACGCACTGCAGGTTACCATCCCTTCCTGGTTGCTATTCCACCGATTCACACTAAGCGTTTCCAGATGTCTTTTATAATGCGCACAGCGAAAGAGATGAACTCTCTACCTGCGTCTGTGTTTCCAAACGCATACAACCCTAATGTCTTCAAAGTTAGAGTGAACAGGCTTCTTCTGGGTAAGCTCACTCCATCGTCGACTTTGTCTCTGTCACCTCTGCCCAAGACTAAGGTCAAGAGCGAACCCATCCTAAACAAAAAAGATAAAAGTCCCGATATACGCTTTTCTATTTCCTAGTAATTCTGGTTTTCCTCATTTTTATAATTATGTCCTGTGTTTATGTTGTACCTTTCCTCTCACTTTCTATATGGAAGTGATTTCGTGAAAAGGACCGGAAGTGTGTAACAGGAAGTGAAAGCTTGAGCATGGAATAAATTACTTATTATTAGCATATTGTGTTGTAGCGGCATCAACATCGCCACATACGAACTACGCGTCACACTGACGACACGCAAACTCCTGCATCGCGCAAGCAGAGTTTACCGCGCGACTAGCATATACAGTATGTAACAAAAACCCTGTTGTTCCTTTTAGGGACGTATACATTTACCTACAAGCACAACATTGGTGGAATTATAATTTAAAAAAATTTAGCATTGGCTAGTCGAGAAATCAAAATCAAAGAATTAAAGAGGTAAGAAATCAGTTAAACATTACAAATATTAATAATTGAATATTTATTTTAATTATTTTTGTTGACAAGTTTTTATAAATGACTTGCTTTATACGTATGTATACCGATTCTTAAAACGTAGGTAGAAGGAACAACAGGGTTTTTGTTACATATTGTGTACAACGTCCCGACATCAACCGTCGGGCACTTGCCCACCAGACACAACACCCGTCTGGTCGGAGAATCCTCCCTTTTCTATAGACAATGAGTGAACTTCACACCGTTCCTCATACCTCTAAAGTGTTTATCATTAAATAATTTAAAGATGTTTTAAAATATGTGTTATGTGGTACCTGAAATATGTATATAATTTTTTAATTTATTGAATTAGTAAGTACTTACATTAGCATCGAATTAGTAAGTACTATATAGATAGTAAGTAGAAGGGTCAAATTTGGAATAAGTAAATACTTTTTAATAGCATGGAATTAGTAAGTACTTTATAATAAAATCATGGAATTAGTAAGTACTGTAGTGTGCGGGACGTACTACATTAAGAAATAATAATCCTTTTGGATAATTACGGATATAGTTCTATTTATCTTTAAATTAATACATGTTTGTTTGACCGTTAAAGTCTCTCTGACAACCCATCATTTCAAATCTATATTCTAATTTAAATATTTATTTTTATTAAGCTGCCAGTGCCAACTAGCGGTTACAATGATGTATTATCATAGAACCTCTACAGTATCTACTATATAGATTGTAAGTAGAGGGGGTCGAATTTCGACCAGTGGGCGACCACTAGTAATGAATAATTATTCGAATAAATATTTCAGTATTTAGCTTTTTTAAATTACGAGGTTAATTTCTGACGATGCTCAGTTGCTTATTACCAAGGTGAGATTTCAGATGTTACACATCTTATGCGACTACTGTAACAACTTTTTTAAATAAATAGGTAAATAATACATACATACATAAACTCACGCCTTCTTCCCATGGGGGTCGGCAGAAACTATAGAATGCCACTTGCTACGCTCCTTACATACTCCTTTTGCTTCGCCTACGTTCATACATCTAGTCATACACGCACGCCGGTTGCGAGTACTACGCACCTGACCTTTCTGAAGAACATCACCAATTTGGTCACTTACCTCCTTATTACAAAACAAGATTTATATTTGACAGGGCTTAAACCATGGAGCCAGTTTTTGTAATAAGAACGTAACTGTAATTGAAATACCGTTCTTTATACAAAACTGAAAACTTAGTTCAGTACTAAGTTGTCAATTTTGTATTAGGAACTATAAAGAAGGAGGTAGAATAAAGTTCGAAATTCAATAATGACTCCATTGTTTAAACTTGGGTCTTAAGATAAACCTTGTTTTGTAATAAGGTCGTATATGTCCTTCTAGGGCGTCCCCTCCTGGCGTTTTCACTCACCTCTGCTTTATAAATACCTTTTGTTTGTCGCCTTTCACTTTCTCTCCACATGACCAAACCCTCTAAGCATACTATTTTCAATCTTAGTCACTACATCTTCTTTTGAACTGCACCGTTACTATAGGTAAATAAATACATGCTAAATACGGTAATCAAGTAACACTTCCTCTCTCCTTAAATATCATCATCACATAATATTGATTACTCTTCAATCTGCCCAGCCTTATCCCAACGATGTTAGGGTCAGGTTCCAGTCCAACCGGATCCCGCTGAATATCAGTATTTTACATGGAGCGACTGCCTATCTGACCTCCACAACCCAGTTACTGGGTATTACGATACCCCTTTTCATAAGACTGGTTGTCAAACTTTCGGGCTTCTGACGACCCGAAATGACTGTCAAAAATCCACGAATGACCACCGGGACTAACGACTGAACGTGCATTCTGAGGCATGGAGGAGTCTCGGTATGTAAAGATGGTCACCCATCCAGAGACCAGCCCCGGCAAACGTAGCTTAACCTGATGGATTGACGAGTGTGGCTGTTATTATTTAGCCACGACCTCTATTTGTAATAACCTTCCAGTGGATATAAACAACTGTATCACAAAAACCTCCTTTAAAAATAAAATACATAAGTACCTCTTTCATATGTTTTGTAAAAGCCTCGCTGCAGAGGACACATACTAGGGAAAAATTAAACTGTTTGTGTTTTTTTTTTTAAACGTTGCCGCACACTAGGATTTTTTCCTGTATTGTGGATGCATTTACAAACATTTAAATTCACATACACAAACAGCCAGACCCGGAACAACTACTTGTGGGTCATACAAATATTTGTTCCGTGCGGGAATCGAACCCGCGACACGCAGCGCAGCAGTCAATCGCTTAACTAACTGCGTAAACCTATACCTATGTGAAAAAGTGTCATTATGGAAACCAAGTTTTAAACTTTAGTTACAAAAAAAAGGAGCTACGTCTGCCAACTAACTGCTGTGCAGTTTGGCAGTAGTAAAAAATTTAATGTGTTTATTCAAATCATTAATATAATATGTATGTATATTAATGATTTGAATAAACACTTTTAATTTTTTTTTTCTCCTTCAATATAGTTCCTTGCTCTTGTTTCATGTTTATTAAAGCTCGCGGGCGCGACGCGCCACTAGAAGCACAATTTCTATGTCACTTCTTGTCGTGCCCATGAAAGAAAGAAAGAAAAATGAGTTTATTGGCATTACAGCAAAAAATACACCATAAAACTAGAAAACAGAAAACAATTATTATAATGCCAAAAGGGCCGTGATATCATGCCAGTCTGCACAAGCCTTTATTCTATATGTATATGTATTTATTGTATAATAAAATGAAAATGGTACACCACTGACTACCTGCAGTATTGTCTCTCGTTCTCCCTTTAATCCATCCAAAGGTTGTCTGTAAAATATCGCTTTTAGTGATAAGACCAACCATTGTGTCACCCTATGTCAAATTTCAACAATTATATCTGTAATTTTTATGGTGTACATCAGCTATACTCAAAGTGAGCTCCTCGGGGCCCTCCTCCGCAAAGCCTCTGTGGTGGCTCCGCGGAAATACTGGTCATAATAAAAAAGGGGTCTTATATTTTATAATACTCTACAACCTAATCATGCCTATAATCTCCGCAGGGTTAGGCAGGCATCTCACCAGTTATGTTTAAATCCCATGTAATAGGGGGCGAGTCCCTAGTGATGAGGCAGGAGCGGGGGGGGGGGAAGGTGAAACTAAAATCTATATAAATATTCATAATGTGCTTGTGCTATAGTTTCTGCCTACCCCCATGGGAAGATGTCAAGTAATATGATTACGTATTACTAAAAAATTCATATAAAACCATTATTGATTATTTTAGGTCTCCGTCAAATATTTCGTTTTCCAAAAGGGTTTCGTCGCCAAACAAGTTTGAGAATCCCTGGTGTACATAATAAAGAGTATCTATTCTATTCAAGAATGCCTAACTCTAGTGTTAAATAAAATGTCCAAAAAGGTCGCATCTACTAAATTGGTCACATTTTCATTCAAATTAAATTACCACTTGCCTTAGAAAATAATCATTATTGTTATGTTACAAAATGGCAACTTCGCATCTAATCGGTTTAGGCAAAAACTTTTAAAATCTTATAATCTAGTCCCGCTTAGCAAAATAGGTTTACGAAATTGCAAATTATATGGTCAAAGTGAAGTGATGTGATTATTTTGTTATGGTTCGTTTGATTTTGTTGCAATAGTGAGTTCATTTTGCAGATAACTTTATTTTGTTTTATGCTAGCACCTAGCTAGTTGGTTAGACTTAAATGATATGCGATGGGATCAATAAAGAAAATAAAAATAGTTAGGACCCTAAACAAACTATTTGGATAATTATATCAAACATGTTCTTCCATACATTCCAACTGCAAATATATTATTTGTACGCACAACATTGAGAGATTTACCATGTGTTTTAAGAACATAAACTTCTTAAAGGTTTTCCTGTAATCTATATGTATAGAACAATATATTGATTTGTTTTCAAACATTTAGACTCATTAGTTTCGGAGATGAGGGGGGAATGGTCAATTTTCATGTATTTTCTTAAATAACTTTAAAACTATTTGTATTAAAATTATTAAAAAAGGGACCCTCACAGTAAGCCCTTTCATTTAATGTGGCACAAGGTACCTACTGTAAACATTTTTTTTTTAATTATCTGATTTGCACCCTAAAAATGACCACCATATTCAAAATTTATTTATTTTCGTTACACGCCCACGTTGGTTGGATCACAGAAATTCATATTTATACCAAATTTCAACTTAATCGATCCCTTAGATGCGGAAAAAATTTACCGTAACAGTCGGACAGACACGAGTGATCCTATATGGGTTTTATTTTTTCATTCGAACGTACGGAACCCTAAAAACTAGTAGGTAAGTAGGTACTAGTCCTGACTTTTTTAATATTATAAATGCGAAATCGATCGATAAAATTTGGCACATGGGTAGACCATGAGCTGGATTAGGACATAAGATACTTTTTATCCCGATATTTCCACGAGATCGAGACTTATGCAGGTGAAACCGCGGGGCGCATCTAGTACCAGAATATTTCAGAAACGAAATATTGACTGAACTTATAGCCAACACTGGCCACTGCGCTGGCGCATGTGCGTGTTGGTTTGCGAATGGATTTCATAGGTATCTAGGTACCTTTGACATCCATTCGCAAACCAACAGGCCAATTTTTTGTAATACGTTGCAGCATAAAAGTAGCTCTAAGTACTTACATTTCAATTACTCTTCAATATGCCTTACTTCCCCACAAACATCAGCCATTTGAACATTGCCACACATTGCAACAGGTATAATTTCAAGCATGCCATATGTTTGGCATGCAGATTGGACATAATCGTAGATCATACGACATAGACCACAGCAAACGGCTCATTACGAAGGCGATTGCCGACTACACTGATGGGTTATTCTCATTTCTGAGTAATATTTTGATGCACAAATTTGGTCGCAAAAAATTGGCAAAATAGTAACTACTTTTTGGCCACTGTGCGACCAAATTTTCAGACTTATTAGGAATGTGTCATTTGTAGGGCAGTTTTGAGCACAAGGTAGGTCACGGTGACAGTAAACAATTGCATAAGGTACAAAATCACGTTTATATCACCTCCAAGTCATAGACTATAGAAGTATAGAGAGTAGTGTCCTTCCGTCCGCTGTTTGCTGTTAGCATATACAAGTTTCTATTTCTAGTAAGTAACAGTAATTTAGTTCTAATTAAAAATAACCGGCCAAATGGAAGTTTGTACGCACGTTATTGAGAGATTTACCATGATATTTTAACACCATAGACTTCTTATAGGGTTTCCTGTAATCTATAGGTAAAGAACAATTTTCTGTATTTTTTTCTAAATTTAAGGCTCAGTAGTTTCGGAGATAAGGAGGGAAATTGTCTATTTTCTTAAATAATTTTAAAAGTATTTATTTTAAAATAAAAAATAATAAAACTATCTGAAATCCTAACAACAAGCCCTTTCATTTGATGTATCACACGATATACTATGCAATGTTTCTAGTTTGCCCTCCAAAAGTGACCCCCATATTCATTTACGTTATACGTCCGTATTTGGGTCACAGAAGTTTATATGTCGTTCCAGTAGGTTCGGAGAACACCGGCTGTACCAGACAGATAGACCCACGGGTGATCCTATATGGGTTCCCCCTTATAGGATCACTCGTGACCCGCGTGGGTCTGTCTGTCTGGCTGTCTGTCTGTTTTTTCTTTTGAGGTAGGTACGGAACCCTAAAAACCTCACCAAAACTAGTTTTTTAGGTATTTTCGCTTTTGAATTAAGTGATCTTATCGCATAAATTGATACGAAATAACAATAGAAAAAAAAAATACAGATACAATACACTCAATAGGATTAGGTGCCTAAGTGATTTTAGAAAAACATGACGCAATGATTGATTTATGTTTACGTTTTTTTTTAGTTAAATAGGTAATGTAGCTGTTCTAAAAAAACTTTTATATAACCCTTTGTATCCTGCTTATGCGTATGAAGTTTCATTAAAATCGGTTCAGTCATTTCGATAAACAAGAGCTTGAAAGTTTGTATGAAATGCTTTACGTCGTAAACTCTTTTACTTATCACGGTTTTAATCACAATCCGAGAGACTTGAAGGATATTGTTATGTCCGAATAAAGGCTTCTACATACCGGGGTGACTAGTCGCGCGACGCGACGCGACACAAAGGCAGCGCTCGTCCCGCGACACTCGGGGCCTTTGTGCCGCGTCGCGTCGCGCGACAAGTAGCGCTGGTATGTAGAAACCTTAAGTCAAGTCGAGCGTTACACGACCACATTTGCTACCCAACAATATTTCATCCTAAGTTCTAAAATATACAACAAGCTTCAAAACAAATTAACAATAAATAATCTAAACCATTTCGATTTAAAAAGTAAATTGTTAAATTTGTTCTTAAAATATAAACTATTGCGATAAAGAGGATTTCATTTATTCTACGAATTAACGATTAAAATACCAAGTTTTTCACTTCCTTGACAGCTGTTTTTTGACAAGTATACCACACTCACACACAAATTACAACAAACCAGCATCCTAATTGCGTAACACAGTTTGAATCGGAATTGGAATGGTTTTGAAGTATATTGCTAACCCATTGCTTCATATGTTAGAAAACTTTGTCTGCTCTACAACGTAAATAACGCAATGAATGTTGTTGAACTGTCAAGTTGAAACCGATTCCTACTGATAGTGTGTTACGCAATTAGCCTACAGTTTACTCCACAGCAACACACACAAACTCTATTCACAATTAACCTTTACCCACTTAATAAATGTTAACATCACAATTATTACGCAGTCATAAATACTTTGTAAAACGTGTCAATCCCACTAAAGAACACTGTCCTTCAAGATACAGGATTTTCCTAGTTTGAAGGGCAGGGGTCTTACTCATTAGTATATATAGCATACCCATCCCTTACTCAAACAAAACTGATGTTAACTAGGCTAAGTTTTTAGTAAAAATAATAATAGAATAGTATATAATAAATACTCTTTAATAAGTACTTACACCATAAAAGATAAAAAAAAACCGGCCAAGTGCGTGTCGGACCACGCACAATGAAGGGTTCCGTAGTTAGGATGAATTTATTCCAAAAACAAACTTAACATTGTAGTTGAAAAAACATGCTCTCCCATACATCGATAAACGTTACGGTCAATTCTTCAACTGCAAATTTAAGTTGGTCGACTATTACTCGTTAACGTGTATTTGCTTAGCTGTGATAGTTTTCCTTCTAATTTCGTTATAAATACTACTGCAATTAATTTTTTCACATATCCAATGCCAATCATTTAGCTGGCAGCGGGGGGGGAGACTTGACTCTAACAAAAAATTGCACTTTAAAGCTTAATATTACGTAAACGGATCTCAAAATTAAAAAATCTCGTTGACAGACCCACAATATTTTTAAACGGCCTATCCAACGATACCCCACACCATGTATTAGATGAGAAAAAAAAAATCATCCCCGTTTTACGTGCAAGGGAGGTACCCTAAAAAAATGTTTTGCATGGTTTTATTTTACGACTTTCTCAGCGTGATTAATATGTATACCTATGCCAAATTACAGATTTCTAGGACTAAGCTTCTCCGAGCTAAGCAGGAGACAGACAGACGGACGGACAGACAGACAGACAGACAGCCGGACATGGCGAAACTATAAGGGTTCCTTGTTTCCTATGGAACCCTAAAAAGGTTACTTCCTGTTTTTCTAATCAACTGCTTCATAGGTTTAATAAATTCGTCTGCTCAACAACGTAAATAACGCAATGAACGTCGCTGAATGCCAAAATTAAAAAAAATGGCGATCGATTGTTATTCTATGTAAGTATGTTACGCAATAACCCTGCCGGTCCCAAACTATCATTCACAGAAAATCCCATCAAATTCAATTTAATAGTTCTTGACACTAACACACCATACACACGCGTGCGGCGTAATTTATATGAAAGTCTCAGGTGATTTGTGGCTAATACGCCATTTTGTAGCTAGATATAAATCAAAATGGCCGCCGGCTATTCGAATACAGAACGGTGAATTGATTTTTTTGGAATCGCACCTTTTTTATTTATTGTTAACAGTTTATTTTGATTCATTGTGTGATGTTTAGTGATATGATAGCTATTGAATAGTGTTTTATTAGCTCTGAAAATATAAAACACTTTATTGTTCAATTAAATTAGTATAGGAGTATGTAAGGAGCGTAGTAGGGCGTTCTATAGATTCTGCCTACCCCCATGGGAAGAAGGCGTGAGTTTATGTATGTATGTATAATTATTATAAGTTATTTGATTGAGAAGATACTTCTAAGCTTGATCTTTGTCTGTGGTATGATAGGTAGTTGGTCTATGATCGGTTGCCGATATTTTAAATCAAAACGATACCTATGCGAAATTCTTCTGAACGTGAAAAGGTTATTAGTTGTTAGTTGTTAGATTTACACGAAGAAAGAAAAAGGCAAATAATATATATACTTACTTAGACTTATATATAAATTAATAGAATTACTCATCCCTTTCTTTTTTTTCTATAAATAGGTACCTACTTGTATTATACTTTATATTTAGTGTTAGATTGTATATTTATTGTATTTATGATTATTCAAATGTACCTAAATAAAGCACTTATTATTTACTAAATGTTCTTGTTATATTAATGAAGAATGTAAATGGGTTCCATACAAACTGTAACAACTGATTTGGACCTAAATTAATTGCAAATAATTATTATATTCTATTGTAATAAAAAAATATAAAATATAATTCACACATATTTAAAAAGATTGTACGAAAACACTTACTCTGGTTAATTTATAATAGTACTAACAACTCATTTATGATTCTGAAATTGCACACACACACACACTCATTCACAGATAAGCCAAAATAGTGTTAAGTCTAGCAATTTTATTGCTAAATTATTTTAAGTTTTTCATTTGTTAAATTAATTTCCTAAGGAGCCTATATGTATATCTTAAGTTCTCTCTAATTTGTTGCTCTACGGGTCACAGCAATGAGGACTAAAACCCCACTATAATACAGTATCAACTAGTACGAGGGGTATTGTGACTTTTACGTAGCGGCCTTATGTAATGTCAACAGTATCTATACTTATGGTAATAAATTATGCATAAATAAATAAACAAATTCTAAGTTAGCAGAATAACACTCCAACCGCAAAAGCATTTCGTATTTCAACCTCACCTAATAATTACAACAACACATGACTACCAAGTTCCGCAACCATGTGAATGGAAGCCACTGTCCCATCATTATCGTATAAATCAGTACCGATTCAACCGGTAATTGCATCGATATCGATGTATCGATACTATCTCGGAACTGGTAAATTAAAGTTTGCGTTCAATATAATTTTCATGTGAAATGTGTGACGTATAATAAATTATTGGGTATTAGATATACTGTGTGGTATAAATCTTGAGACTTGTAATGTATGGACGGGATATTCACAGAGGTGATCAAGTAGGTATCAATTGGATGGAACAGCTTCTGATATGAACTGTTCTTTTAGTACCTGTTGGATGAGTTTAGTGGCTAATAAAAGTGGACTGGTTTTGCTATTCGTTGTGACGTTTTCTAATATATGCTGGTGAAGTTTATGTACGCATTGAAGAGCTTTATAGTATAATTATTATTTTTGATTATTTACATGTCTAGATAGTGTCGCGCTGCAAAAGAACTAAAACAAAGTGGCCAAGTTTGACAGGCTGTGGTGTGCGTGACAGCTACATCTTACACTCGCGTCACGCATTGTGCTGTCATTGTGTTATTCTAGTGTGCGTGCATTTTGCAGCCAATAAACTACCTGTACACTTCAAGTCAATTTACAACTTAAATCAGTTTAAGCAGCAGTTAAAATAATTTTTGGTAGAAAAATGCTATTATACCCTTGATGAGTTTCTCTGTGACACATACAATTAGACTTTAATTATTTTTATACTATTTTTATTGAAAATGTTTTAATTTCTTATTTGGTTACTGTTTTCAATAATGATTTATATTGTAATTCTTTTAGTTGTTATAATTTTGTGTAAAATTCCGATACAATGTAAAATTGTTACAGAAATAAATAAATAATAAATAAAATAGTTGGACGCTTTTTTTTTCGACGAGTTCTCTATTAAGTGAGTTGTCTATTTAGACATTTATATCTTTGTATATTAAATTGCCTTGAGACTTTGCATTGGTTATTGCAAAGATAAACGTTTTCTTAGTTTGGATTTGAATCATATGAAAAAATACGGTATCAGGAGAATCATTTGTTAAGTCTTTCAAATTTTATAATATTGCCCATGATCAAAATATTTTTTGTTAATTCTTCCCTTAATCAGACGATTAACTTTTAAACACGTTTCAACATCGATCATTTTAAGTCTAGGTATATGAAAACCTATTGAATAATTTGACCGTCCCAAAGATCAATTAGTCAATTTTAGCACCAATTTTGTTTGTAGAGCATATCAGCCTACAATGTTCCCACTGCAGCACTGCTGGGACACAGGCCTCCTCTCTTCGAGAGGGAGTGGGCTGTAATCTACCACGGGGGCCCAGTGCGGGTTGGTAGATGTCACATGTCTTCGAATTTTTGTTCTAGGACATGCCGGTTTCCTCACGATGTTTTCCTTCACCGTTTTGAAAGCAGTGGTGAAGAAATTGTTTACACAAAGTAAAGCGCATGGCTGGGTTCGAACCCACGACCTACAGCTCGTAAGTCAGGGCCGGTACCACCAGGCCACCACTGATCTCATATCAAGTATCAATTAGACTTAGTCTGTATACCATATTTTTCATAGTCATGAATATTTAAATCGAGGTGCCTATTAAGCGATTTTTATACCTATTTTTTTATTTATTTTTTAACGTTGCCTCACACTAGGAATTTCTCCTGTATTGTGGGTGCGTTTACAAACATTTAAACTCACATACACAAACAGCCACACCCGGAACAACTACTTGTAGGTCATACAAATATTTGTTCCGTGCGGGAATCGAACCCGCGACACGCAGCGCAGCAGTCAATCGCTTAACCACTGCGCCAACCGTGTCTTCAAGCAAGTATCAATCGTAAACAACCATTTTGTCTCTCCACGCAAAGAAAAATCGCAACAATATCACAAACCGCCCGATTACACCACACAACCATAACAGTGTTTACCCATGATCCGTTTAACTCAAAGTTTATGTTAAAAACCCGCCCTGAGCGGCCTATCAGCCGCTTTAAATCATTGACGGTAAGACAGACAGCCGCCCATAATTGTAGCCGTAGGCCTCTCGATGACACATTCCATCAAAACCGATCGTTCAGGAACTTTTCTATAACGGTGCCACTGGTTTTAATAGTAGTTACACTCCATGCACCCCCGTCAATATGTCATTGTGGCTTGCAAATCGAGTTCTTGAGAAAATTGCTCTAATACTCTTTAACATATGCAAAGGGAACATCCCTGGGGACATGGAATCGATTATAATCGATTAGAAGTGTTTACGTGCGTTTGGCGTGTCGTGTATAAGATTTACACAGGAGATTGGGTCCTTTTCATTTGTGTATCTCTTATTATTAAGGCAAAGCATGGCATGGCATGTGGTTAAGTTTCATTATAATTCTCCTGACCTTAGCCCAATTTATTTGCGGTCAGCACAAGATGTCTTTTTTAACCGACTTCCAAAAAAGAGGAGGTTATAACAGTCCGTCTGTATGTTTTTTTTGTGGTCACGGATTTCCGTCAATTTGTGGACCGATTTTGATAATTAGTTTATATTTGGTCTTGAGGTGGTCCTATTGTCACCAAGTCGGAATCTGATGAAGGGAACCCATGGAAATAGAGGGAAATCCTCAATTTTTATAGGCACACGCCAATGGGTGTGCCTATATTTGAGGATTGCAAATGCGCGAGCTACTTTATACAATTTTTTAATAGTAGCTCGTGCATTTGCTCTTGGAAAGCAGCAATTGGTGAAGTGGAACTGATGATTAAGACCACAGATGGCCACCGGAAATACTTAATAATAAGTAATTCACGGGTTGCCATTCGATTAGGTACTTTAAAATGGTTGCTTAGCAATGTATGCTCGTTATAATGCATATGGTGACCTGGTTCTTACCAGGAGAACTCCTCAACAATTAACGTCAATTAAAAGAAATATTTTGTTAAAAGGTGATGAGCAGTTAACTAGGATATTGTAACTCAGATAAATTACAAACTGACCCACTCGAAAAGTCTAAAATAACAAAATCGTTTTCCCAAAAAATACACTAATAAGTGATAAGTAACTTTAATTACGGAAGTCGGTGGCAAAAAAATAAAATACAGATCCAAAGACGAGTGATCCTATATGGGTTCCGTTTTTTCATTAGAACGTATCTACGGAACCCTAAAAGTGATCATAATAATGGGAAGAACAAGTGACTCTCGGCTCGAAAATACTAAAGGGCCTTCTCCAGTAAACATGTATGTCGCACTTGAACCGACTATTACAAGTCACAGTTAATTATACATGTAGGGTAGTACTTAATATCAAATTACAGGCCTGCTTGATTTAGTGGATGTAGTTTTTGTTAGGTACTACACGACATGCATGTAAATGGTTTTTCAACACGCTTGTAAAGTGACTCTTATGGCAACACATTTAGGTTCATAATTCAGCTAAATACACTGGTGTTTTTAGAGTTCCGTACAACAAAAAGAAAAAACGGAACACTGAAAGAAATGCGAGCTAACTAAGATACATTTTCTCTTAGTTGGGATTAAAATTTTTGGAATCATTATTAATTTATTTACTATAAACAAGATAGCATATTTTCCAGAACAAATTAATTTTATTTATATCGACAGTGTGACATATACAGAATAATCACCGGTCTTTGTTACTTCATACATGCTTTGTTTGATTTTACTTCTTCACTTTTGTATATCAAATAATAATTTAAGTTGATGGTAACAAGCAACTTGTTAGCATTATATCATTGTGAAACTGGCCAACATTTCAGTTAAATTAAATAAGTACCCGTTATTAAACTAATTAATTACTTTGTTGACGGAACTACGATAATTTACCAAAGTTCTCCTAGCTTCAGAAGTCAAGATCTTGTTAGGCTCGTATGGAGTCAAGATGAGTGATCACATTAAACAAGATTTTTGTTATAGCAAACACTTTTTTTTTCAGTGAACCCTTATAGGATTACTTCGTTGTCCGTCTGTCTGACTGTCTGTCAAGACTCTTTTTCTCAGGAACGCGTGGAGGTATCAAGTTGAAATTAATATCAAATACGTAAAGGCTTCTACATACTGGGGTGACTTGTCGCGCGACGCGACGCGACACAAAGGCACCGCTCGTCCCACAACACGCGGGGCCTTTGTGCCGTGTCGCGTCGCGCGACAAGTCGCGCTGGTATGTAGAAGCCTTAAGTCTACGGTTCCTTGGAGCTCTAAAAAAAATCAAGCTTCTACGTCAACGCAATAAAAAAATATAGCGATTTATGCGACATATTTTGATACTAGCAAATAAATCAAAACCCGGTACTTCGGTACTTCAAGATGGGTTGGCGATTTCAGACTTAAGTACATTAACTATTTAGTCCAGATTTCCTCACGATGCTTTCCTTTATAAAAAAAACCCGAAATGATTAGAATAAAAATCAAAATGGACATATTTTCAAGTAAAATCAAAATCGATCTCTATTACACCGATTATATCGATTTCAAACGAAACTAAAAGTGGCTCGAACAGTATCGTGACACACTTGCAAGCCATGGTTGGTATAAACACACGTATGTCAGACATTCCTCCGCATAATGAGTACATTCGTAATAAGCATGGCGGTTGTTATGTCGTTCACTTAAAGCACTGCTTGAAAGTAAGAGTTATATTTAACTGGAATACCAAGATAAATCTGCAAGAATAGCATCTAAATCAGAGTTATATTTTATTTATGCTATAACAATTATCATCATCATTTCAGCCGAAAGACGTCCACTGCTGGACATAGGCCTTCCCTAAAGGGGGGTCTGCCATAATCATCACGCTTGGCAGGCGGGTTGGCGATCGCAGTATGGTAACGTGTTAAAATGTATAGAGAACGCTGCTGCCCATTCTCTAGTAAGTCCCTTAGTCGCCTTTTACGACACCCACGCGAAGAAATGGGATGGAGCTATTCTTTACGTCCGGCATCAAACGGACAACTGCTATATCAATATCACCATTAATTTGAAAATCGCATCTTAAAGCTTTTTGTTTTTTTTCGAACTTGGGCAATCAAATTGGTGACCTCAGGCATATACATATTCCTAGTGGAATTCATCCATCCACCCATATTTTACATGGAGCGACTGCGTATCTGACTCCACAACCCAGTGACTGGGTAATACGACAACCCTTGGTAAGACTGGTTGTCAGACTTTCGGGCTTCAGGCTACACGTAACGGCTGTCAAAGGACTACGAATGACAGCCGGGACCAACGGTTTAACGTGATTTCCGAGGCATGGAAGGGTCTCGAATTCGCTATGCAACGAATGGTCACCAATCCACGGACTGACTTCGGCAAACATAGCATGACCCATGCGGCGGTTTAATCACTAGCCCCTCTATTGTCATCTACCACTCAATCTTAAAAATAACACATTCACTCTTTTAGGGCTAGGTCATCATAATCAGCCTATAATCTTCCCACTGCTGGGACAGAGAGGACTCTGTGAGATGGATTGGGCCGTAATCCACCACGCGGGCCCAGTGTGGGTTGGAGGATAGATAAAAGGTAGGTAAAATAATGTTATCACAGCCATTACCAATTTCATAATCATCGCAGTATACAGGGTCAAATTAAATTAGCTAGCGAAACTCCGCAGACAGAAAACACGACAATTTTTTTTTTATGATTTTTGGGGTCAATCAAAATCTCTGGTGGTGTTGTTACTTGTAGTATTAGTTGAGAAAAACTGTTTATTTTTTGTTGTTTTATCGTGTTTATATCGATACCCATCACGTCTGTGAAGTTTACACAAAGAAAACTGATATTTCAAGTAATTACAATACCTGTGGTTGATTACCCCAAACAAAAAGTCATGAAATTAATTTACTTTTTGTTTAATCATACCATCGATACCCATCACGTCTGCGGAGTTTCGCTAGTTAATTTAATTTGACCCTGTATAATATAGGTGCAGGCGTAATGAAAGTTTGTGCAAAGCAATACCTAGATTTTGTTTTCACTTTTTTTAAATCTTGTTCGTGGAAAGGTTCAAAAGAGTTCATGCCAGTCGTTCAAAAAAGTGAAACACGAAAAATTTTCCAATAATCCTTACAATAAGTTAGAATGTGTAATGCTGCGGTCCTACAGCCCGCTTTGTCACAGGCCAGATCGCACCAGGCCAGACAGACAAGCCGTAGTAACCGTCTATCCGATGAGGCCTGTGCACTGTGGTGGGAATGCTCGGCATTGGTCGCGACAGGCCTCAACATGAATGGCCGCGCGCCAGGCCACGACAGGCCTCGCGAGGCCCTGGGAACGCGGCTTTAGTTACGAGGCTCCGATCGTTAGAATTTATCAAGAACTGACTATTTATACATTCCAAGGACATCAAAATATTAAAAGCAGAGTAACATAATTATTATAGGCCAATGTGGAAGAGAAACTTATGACCGGGAACTGTGGAAGAATATGGGGGAGGGCTATGCTAAAGCAAAACAATCTTCTTAAAACCGATGTCTGGCGACGAATAAACTTTTATTTTCATATTATGTAAATATTAAATGTAATTAGATGGAAGAATGTTAATAAAGGCATTTATTATTTTAACATATTATAGCAAATTATGTCTTATTTTAATATTATTTATTAATAAATACACAAGCAGCTAGCCTTCAAACAAAAACCTAACCTAATTTAATTAGGTACGTGATTATTTTGATTGTACAGACGTGTTCTGTACAATCAAAATAATCATGTACTTAATTAAATTACTCTTAGCCCGAAGCAAACCTGTATCATTACATTACATTGTTAGTTTACATGTCAACGGTAGTAAATTAAGAATAAATGTGTATTGTATAACATTTAACGCAAACTGTAATATGATTGATAGCAACGAATTGTAGCGAATAAAAACGAAAGTCGATATTGATATTCTAGTTTAGTTAACAGGCTCGCGGATTTATTGGATTTAAATGACCAAAAACCCAACAAGACTATTATAGAATTCAGTGTGTACCTTAGAAAAGATTGTGTCAATTTCTTTGGTTTTTTTTTGTGTACATTTATTTACTTCTACAAGATGTAACATAAATAACCAACGGCTTAAGACTCAGATATATGCCAGTGACCTTGAGTGTTTAGCTTGCTTGTGTTCTGTACTGAGCTCACGCAACGCGTCGTACGTTCAGCCAGTAATAGGACTCGCCCATCAAGGAGCGCTGTCCCCAATTTGACGCATTATTAATTTATTATACACAAAACAAAAGGTTTGTTAATAAAAACACGTATACTAAAAGATCAATAATTAAATTATCTTTAAATTGGTGAAGGTTTCAGAAAAATACGCTTGGTAGATTTTGCGCCATTCTGAGTTTTTTTAACCGCGGTAGACATAACTTTACAAATTAATTTCAATATGTAATATAAACACAATCTAAAATATTCACATAATGTATTATTGAGAAAACGCTCTAATTTAACATATATTTTTTTCAAATCATTAACACTACTCGTTTAGACGTGATCTTCAGTATAAAATCATTAAAAGTCGGCTATCGTCGCCTTAAGGGATCATTGTACTCATCATTATGAACATTTTTTACAGTGGGAGCAACCCTAAAATCGCGAAAAGAAAATCAGCTGTTCCCTACGTTTTGCCAAGAACATAAATATATGGAACAGCAGATTTTGTTTTTGCTATTTCGCAGGTTTGGTCTCATAGTTAAAGTTGTTCATAATTGATGAGTACAGTGACCCCTAAGAGGTTGTTCGTTATTTATGTCACATTTTGTATTTAAATACAATATACAATCTAACACTAAAATATTTATATTATTTACAAGTATAAAAAATAAAATAATAAAAATCATTTATTAGCAGGCATCGTAGGCCCTTAAGACGCAGATATATGCCAGTGACCTTGAGTGGTTAGCTTGCGTGTTCTGTAATGAGCTCACGCAACACGTCGTACGTTCAGCCAGTAATAGGACGCGCCCATCAGGAGCGCTGTCCCCAATTTGACGCATTATTAATTTATTATACACAAAAAAAATGGTATTTTAATAAAACGTGTATACTAAAAGATCAATAATAAAATTATCTTTAAATTAATTAAGGTTTCAGAAAAATACGCTTGTTAGATTTTGCGCCATTCTCACTTTTTATCCGTGTTAGACATAACTTTACAAATTAATTTCACTATGTAATATAACCACAATCTAAAATATTCACATAATAAGTTATTGAGAAAATGCTCTAATTTAACATAATATTTTTTTCAAATCATTAACACTACTCGTTTAGACGTGATCTTCAGTATAAAATCATTAAAAGTCGGTTATCGTCGCCTTGACGTGTTAGTTTACAAGTAACTTAAAAACGATGTTAGTAGTAACAAAATACGCACACAATACAATATTAAAACATTATTCCCTTTATTCATTTAAACCCTACTCTAAAAAGGAAGGTTAATCAAGCCCCATGTCAGACATGTAGCTTGATAAACCTATCCATTGCAGGCCCTTCTAACCTATCAGAAAAACCTTCAGAATGCTATTGCCGCTTCCTCTCATATATGTATATATGAAAGAAAAATTTAAAAATAATAAAAAAGGGGAAGAGCTCAATAGGCATCAAACAATTAGTTCGCATCGCTGTCAATGGGAAAAGTGCCCAAAAGGCTGGCAGTGTTGCCACGTTGATGGCAATGCTGATTCATTTCTTTGGTATGATAAAGAATAAATCTGTGAAAGCCGTTAAAGGAACACCATTAAATAAAACCGGCCAAGTACGTGTGGGACCACGCACAATGAAAGGTTCCGTAGTTTGGATGAATTTATCCCAGGGACAAAATTAACATTGTAGTTTAAAAACACGTTCCCTCATACCTACATTCCAAGTGCAAATGTAAGTTTGTACGCACAATATATCTTTACCATGTTATTTTAAGACCATAGACTTCTTATTAGTTTTCCAGTAATCTATAATTATGTAAAGAACTATTTTCTGTAATTTTTTCGACGTTTTATGCTCAGTTTTTTCGGAGGTCAGGAGGAGGGGAATGGTCAAAAACAATGCATATGAGCCATGTTTGGTCTTAAAATTACAGACAGTTGCCAACCATATTTTATTAAACATCAAATTCTCTCACTTCCTTCCTTGTATATATTAGAAACTGTATTATTTGTTAAAAAGAATCCCCAACTGTTTCCGAAGTCTTCAGATGGTTCCGAAAGAAGTAAATGTGATAATCGGAGACTTCGTTTACCTAGTGCTAAAACAGCTCTCATACGTAAGAGTAGATATATTCTGCATGGCCCCAAAATTATACAACAAGGTACCAAAGGCATATAAAGATTTGGATATTCTTAGTTTTAATGAAAGCATGAAGAAGTTTTTAATAAATAAATGCTACTATAATGTTGACATTTTTATTATTATTTTTAGATATTAATTTAACGTAACTTGATGATGTTTGTACTTTGAATATATTATTACTGTATTTGAACACACGGCTACACATCAAGCTATACAATTCCAGTTTACGCTGATCTCTCACTGTACGGAAATATTATACAATGCGAGATCAGCTTATACTGGAAATGTATAGCTTGATGTGTAGCCGTCTGTACACCTGTCTAGGCAAAACATGTTGAAACTTTTATTTCTTTATGTAATCACTCCAACTGATTGTAAACCTACACGTGTTTTTGACAAATAAATATATCTTATCTTATCTGCTCGGCGGCACAAAAACACTATGATGCATAGGCGCCGGGAGCGGGGTGCAAGAGAGTGCACTTCAATACTATAAAAATATCCGAAAACTCCTAATATATTACTAGAGAACTACTACTATTCGAGGCAAGATTTTAAAATGTTCCTCTCAATTAAAACAATTCGGTGCATTAGTCGGCAAAGTATCGAACTCGTATTTCCGAAAATCTAATCGACCATAGGCGGAGGTGCTAACATTATCGAGCTTGCTTCGCTCGCTCTTGCATGCTTCTCGCTTAATTCTTAGGCTTCTTTGCATAAATCGACACGGTTAGTCCTCTTTGTGTATGAATGGACAAAATAAAATCTATCCCATTCGAGGCGGATACAAAAAATTTCGAGCTCGCTTCGCTCGTTCTTGCAGCCGTTCTCTTAAGCAGGAGATATATGCCAGTGACCTTGAGTGGTTAGCTTGCGTGTTCTGTACTGAGCTCATGCAACGCGTCGTACGTTCAGCCAGTAATAGGACTCACCCATCAAGGAGCGCTGTCCCCAATTTGACGTATTATTAATTTATTATACACAAACCAAAAGGTATTTTAATAATAAGCGTATACTAAAAGATCAATAATTAAATTATCTTTAAATTGGTGAAGGTTTCAGAAAAAATACGCTTGGTAGATTTAGCGCCATTCTGAGTTTTTTTATCCGCGGTAGACATAACTTTACAAATTAATTTCACTATGTAAAATAAACATAATGCAAAATATTCACAAATTAAATTATTGAGAAAATGCTCTAATTTAACATATATTTTTCTCAAATCACTAACACTACTCGTTTATACGTGATCTTCAGTATAAAATCATTAAAAGTCGGTTATCGTCGCCTTAATTGCTAAGTTTTCCTGCATATGACGACAAAGTTACTCCTTTTATGAATAGACAAACGATAACTTAACATATCCGAGGTGAACTGCAAAAATGATCGAACTCACTTCATGGAGCTGAAGATGCACCCCCTAGAAAATAAACTTGCCCGAGCCCATGCTATGATGATAGTACTCCCTTGGACCAACTCTATCACAGGAAGCTTCACTACAACGAGACATGTTAATGAAAGTCTATGGCCTATAGCAATGTCCGATGCAGTTAAAGGCTACAATAACTTTACGCTAGCAAAGCGATATGCAAATCTTATGCACATTCTACTTCTACTATTAGCCAACCGAATATGCGCAGCAATTTAATACTACACACACACGTACTATCTAGAATCAATTCACAACACTAAACAAACGTAATTACGTGAAATACGATATCGCTATTAAATTAGCAGTTTAATGATACAATTGTATTGAATCAGTTATATCCAAAACAGTTACACATATATCAACCTGTCAAATACCGGACCAATTGCTGTGTTTAAAACGCAAAGGTGCGTTCAAACGTGTCCCCCACTTGCGCGAATTCCTATGAACATTTCGCAACTACTGAGCGGCTATCCAACTCCGCCCTAAGATACCCACCTATTACACCGTTCGCTACCGAACAACCTTGACTATTATTTAGAGCACTGACCATTAACCAGACCGCGTAAGCATAGATACGGAGTCACCAGAGGCTGATATCTCGTCGACAGCACGAATTACATTAGCGAATTATCCTATTTTCCGTTCGGGAGCCCGGAGCGAACGGCTAACAAGCCAGCCTCATGACGTAGAAAGCGCTCCCATATTTCCTAGGCTAATAAAACCGATGATAGTCTTGGGGTGTTCTAAAAAACGAGCGCTATATCAAACGCGTGCTCGAGGTAAACTAGCCGAGTATAAATTCTAATAAGCGTTTATTCTATGCGCCTCCCGAGGCAACAATGCTCTTAATCTCGACTATTATAGCTTGGAAGTTTTAAAATCCAAGCGGTAGTTGCTTACACTTAATATTTAGTTGCCTCCTACGCTCGTCCGAGTAATAAATTGCGCGGGATTGATGCCTCGACGCCAGGTTTTAAGCTTCCGTATGTTTTAAAAATGGAATAGTGTTCGATCAGTCACGGTCCATAGATAATTCATATGCACGATGGGACATGAAATAAATCTTCCTTGCTTTGAATCTCTTTGGTTTCATTTTTAAATCGTGTCTCGTGATTAGATTGGCGTGGCATTTACTGATAAGTTTGACGTTTAAGAAAGAGTTTTTACTTAGCCGCGTAAGGTGCAATGTTAATGGATGCAATTAAATGTTCTTATCTTTATGAGTTGTATGGTTACCGTTTTAGAGAAAGTCTTTAATCATTAAAAGCCAGCTCTGACGGTGCAGATGCTGAGAAATTGGCTTTTTTACTACTGGTCGTGGATTCAAATCCCAGAAAACAGGAGTATTTGTACAGCCTCTTGATAATCAACGGCAAACATCCCATCCAAGATGCGTCCACCATGCCTTGTCGAAAGTAATCGCCTGGACAGCTATAATTTGAAATTCCACATACTGAGCTACATGCAGGATCTTTTGGGGCTTGAATGAAATGACATTGACAGAAGGGCGCTGTTTATCAACATTTGTGATAATATACAAATACAAATATTTATTGAAACAAAAACACAGATTTACAAAATGTTTAGTGTTCGTTAACAGCTAAATTCGTTTTGACAACTTGGTTGCAGCCATTAGCACCCATCTCCGAGAGGGGAGACGTCGGCGAATATTTTGTGATATTGTATTGAAAAAAAAAAAGATGGTGGATGTAGTCCCGATTTTGATGAAAGATCTCTGTACAGATAGCAGTACAGAAATCTCCGCCATAACACCATCATCATTCGCCGTTTCAGTCGAAAGACATCCTGCTGGACATAGGCCAAGTACTGCCACTTCGACCGGTTCTGTGCTTCCCGCATCCAGCGGATCCATACCTGCGGCCTTTCCAAGATCATCGGTCCACCTTGTGGGAGGCCTTCCAACATTACGTCTTCCGATACGCGGTCGTCACTCCAGAACCTTTCGGCCCCATCGGCCATCAGTTCTGCGAGCAATGTGCCCACTGCCACCGCCATATTATTATATATGTATATGGACACAAATGTAACATCTAACTATAGAGGTTCGGGTAGCGAGGCCAGATAAGACAGCATATTATATAGGTACATATCCGCAAATGTATATAGGACCCAATGATACGAGTACCATAAACCTAACCCGAAATAGTATAGCTTTGTCCTTTTCCTTTACGTATTATAACTTAATACTATATCCCTTTCTTGTGAGAATGAAATGGAGCTACCCGCCGTCTATACATTTTTTTGTCTAAGATCTGGTAACCAGAGAGAATATTTTTAAATTCCTCATATGCCAGTAATTTCCCCAGCACAGCAAAGAGGTCTAATTACCAACCCCTTCGAACAATATAATCCTTTCAATAAACGTTCTCACACACGTACGGTGAGCGGCGTAACGTAATGGCGGCAGTAAGGAAGTATGAACACCTGTTCAACAATATAGTGTAAGTACCATTTCATATAGTCGGGCTACGTTGTGCGAAGAATGGATATGACATTACAGAAACAAACCCTGAAGGCTTTTCTGGAAGTTTTTATTTTAAGGAAATACAGATTGTTTGTATCATGACTGCTTCGTTGGTCTAGTGATCGTTAGTGCTACTCACGATTTTCTGGGTTAGATCCTCGGGTTGTGAAACATGTTAAGTATATTTAATTTTCTCGTTAGGGCATTCTGAGTAGCTGCCTGGAGTCTGAATGTGTGCATGGCTAATGGTAAAGGTGTTTGTTGAAGGACCGATGGCCAGTGGAGCAGACGAGTCCTGGAGTGGAGATCGCGTATCGGCAAGCGTAGTGTGGGACGCCCCCCAGCTAGATGGACCATGGCTGCGGCAGACTAGATGCGGAAGGTGGAGTACAGGATGTTGTGGCGAAGCTTAGGAGACGCCTATGTGCAGCAGTGGACTGCGATAGGCTGAATTGATTGAATGGTAATAGGTCTAGCGGGAGACAGAGGCTTAAACATAACCACTGTTATGAACATTGAAAACAAAAACAAAAGGTGCATGGTCAAATATTCACACAATTCTCACTCTTCAATTCTCCATTAATTCCTATCTTCATCCAAACCTCGACCACTGTTACAATCACCACGTCTGTTTACTCAAACACTGTTTTGGTGCATAATAATATGGCTTACGTTCTGAAGGCAGTAATTCTCACTCTCCACACTGCCTTATAATCCTCCCTGCGGTCACAACCTCAAGCCCTGTTGCTTAATTAAATTAGGGTAGAATCACCACATCTGCTATCTTCGGACATCTGTTGAGTTGCGTAATATGGCCGATGTCCTGAAGGCAGTAATTCTCACTCTCCTCACTGCCTTATAATACACACTGGATTAGATGTTGGTACCGTTTTGTACTTACGGCGTATTCATAGTCGTGGCTGGTTGTAATGGGTAATTTATTTAATACGGCTGAAGTGGTACACCGAAGATTAGAAGTATATATTTATAGCGCAATGTGATCACAGGGGTGTCGTTGATCTGTCTTGTCTGTCTTTTAAATCAAAATACTACTTTGTTCAACAAATGTATTTTTTTACAACACTTAGCTAAATACTTTGATACATATATATTTCATGAAACTGAGGGTTGAGAGGCATGAGGAACAGGGTGTAAAGTTCACTCATCCTCTAAAACAAAGGGAGGATCATCCGACCAGACGGGTGTTCTGTCTAGTGGGCAACTGCCCGACAGTTGTTGTCGGGATGTTGTATATGCTAGTTGCGCGGTAGTTCGCATGTGGCGATGTTGAATCTACAGGCAAAACTATCAGTATCTTTATTTTTCAAATAAAGCTTATTATTTATAATCTTTGTTTATTATTTATATATTTTTTTAAGTATGTTTTATCTTATATGGAAATCAAAAGAGTTATTTAGTACCTAATCCAAGACTATAAATACGAGCACACAAACAATATCTGCCCGAGGGCCATGTGATCCCATAGCGTTCGATAACCGATACCATCGCGCACCACCTTGTTCGGCGCAGTCGGTTAAAAGGTCCTTACGCCATTCACTTGCACACTTGCAGCTGGTCGGGTAACCGCCGTCATTATAACATATTTGTATGTTGGGTATTATTACATTTTACCTACATTTTTAGTTTTTACGTATCAGAAAAGCTACCAAAAGAAAAAAAGTCGTGAGATGTCGTGGGACACCCACTCCTTGCGCTGTATAAGTCATTAAATAAATTAACAACGTTTGAGGTATACTGAATAATAACAAAAAACGTTTGACACTTGAAACTGACTATTTTTCGAAGTTTCTTTTAGCTCGCATAGACTGGTTTCTGGTTTTGGTTGGTTTTGGCGGTGGGTTTTTTTTTGTGGTGCCGGACGTAAAGAATAGCACCGCCCTATTTCTTCCTGTAGGTGTCGTAAAAGGTCACTAAGGGACTTGACAGAGAATGGGCAGCAGCGTTCTCTATGCATTTTAACACCATACTGAGATGGCCAACCCGCCTGCTAAGCGTGGCGATTATGGCAACTCCCCCCGTTTGGGGGAGGCCTATGTCCAGCAGTGGACGTCTTTCGGCTGAAATGAATGATGATGAGACTGTTTTACCCACCCACAGACGGGTTTTTAATACAGAGCCCTCTAGTATAAGTTTTATACTTATTTAAAACATAAACTAGATGGGTCTGTCTTAAAAACGCGTATTAAATTCACGCTTTTTGTCACTAAAGAAAGACGCATGGAGGCATAACACTTGTTCGTTAACTGACGTTTATATCAGACTACTTCTACAGCAAGCCGCATTCAAGAAATGGTTACAAAAAAAAAAATCGTTGACATGTAACATCTACTAACCCGCACTGGGTCCGCGTGGTAGTTACAGCCCACTCCTTCTCGAAGAGAGGAAGCCTGTGTCCCAACAGTGGCAACATAGGCTCATCATTTCAGCCGAAAGACGTCCACTGCTGGACATAGGCCTCCCCCAAAGAGGGGGGGGAGGGGTTGCCATAATCGCCACGCTTAGCAGACGGGTTGGCGATCGCAGTATGGTGTTAAAATGCATAGAGAACGCTGCTGCCCATTCTCTAGTAAGTCCCTTAGTCGCCTTTTATGACACCCACGGGAAGAAATGGGATGGTGCTATTCTTTACGTCCGGCACCACACGGTAGCAACAGGCAGTGGCAACATAGGCTGATTATGCATAAAACGAGCCGACAATCCTAAGTTTGAAGAGAAGTGTAATTTATCTTCCACATTTTCCACATGGGTTAAATCCTCTCTCGTGTCGGCTTTTTGGCGCGAAATGGAGATTTGCCACTATACGAACTGAATTAGTCGGTCTGAACCAGATCGGATGGTGAATCCGGCATAATTGACATCGGCCTAATGTAGGTCAATTGACAGATGAGAGGGTAACCTCTTCTGAACCAGCCTATTTGGCGCGAAAATGGGTGTGCGCCACGAACGAACTGAATCAGTCGGACTGAATCAGACCGTTTGGCGAATCCCGCATAATTGACATCGGCCTCATTAAGGCCGCTGTGCGAAAGAGAGGGTATATGACTGAAAGGATATGTTTTTCTTAAACACAACCTGGAGTTTTCTTCTAAGTTCATCTGTCTACCTCATTTTCTTAGTCCATATTTTCAGCTTACGTAACATCATCATCATTTCAGCCGAAAGACGTCCACTGCTGGATATAGGCCTCCCCAAAAAAGGGGGGGGATTTGCCATAATTGCCACGCTTGGCAAGCGGGTTGGCGATCGCAGTATGGTTTTAAAAATGCATAGAGAACGCTGCTGCCCGTTCTCTAGTAAGTCCCTTAGTCGCCTTTTACGACACCCATGGGAAGAAATGGGATGGTGCTATTCTTTACGTCCGGCACCAAACGGAACGTAACAACGTTACGTGTAACGTTACGTAACATCCTACCCTATAAATCGTTTATTAGAATAATGTTCACAATACTAATCACGAGCGCGCTGATCTCTCAGATAAGTGGCGATTCCGATCTCCAATGATGAATGGTCGACACCCATACTGTGTCTTTGTTAGAAATAAACTGGAAAAACCGCTACTTTTAAGCCTTAGACTTTGTGGTTTACCGGTTCAGAAGGAACGAGTTTGCAGGCTTGAGGCAGGTGATTGGATAAATAGCCCCCCAGTAACGGGGGAGTATGCTGGGCCCGCCAGCTAGGCGGGCATGCGCCGGGAGGGTTGTGGATGAAAAGGTTCAACCGTTATCCCATGGCCCTCCCAACACGGCGATGTGGGAACACCGCTGAGTTTTAGTGGGTATTCTGTCGTCATTACCGACAGGAGTCCCACTTACCCCGACTCGTCCCCCACGATGCACTCGCGGGGATGCGTAATACACTTCTCAGCGAAAAAAAAAAAAAGAAAAAAAAAAGGTGACTGGATAAAGGGGACTGAGAGTGTTGGCAAGACAGTATCACTTTTTTACAAGAAAAGGCCAGTCAAACCATAATAATAATACATTCCATGCTGATTTCCGCTATGGCGGCTATTTCTGTTTCACTCTTGACAACTATAGGTTACAAACATAATTTTATATGACGGATGCTTGAGCGGGCTGAGACACCACGTGTCGCTGCTGATCCGTCATCTATTAGTCCTCCATCATAGGCGTGTACGTGCATGTATTCGAAAAATAATATTCGAAAAATAACGCACTTAATTTACTCACAAACGCACCAAAACTTAACCATAAAAAATAACGATTACAATGATTACACTGAAAAAGTCTAACCATATTTTTTTAAGCTTGCATCCAGAGCAAATGGATTTGTGGGTAGGTATGCACCGCATAACGATCGCATCAAAAGTGATCCCTCGGCCGCCATGACTCTCACAACCCCATTCGGTGCTACCCGCTTTAAATAAAAATACCACTAAAGAAATAAATTCTAAAGCACTGAGTAAAAATAATCGAATACATATTTAAAAAAGTGTTACAATAAATCGACTAAATCATCGCGCCGTCACATACATAAACTCACGCCTTCATCCCATGGGGGTAGGCAGAAACTATAGAACGCCACCTGCTACACTCCTTACATACCCCTTTTGCTTTTTTTGACACAATTGATACGACAGGACAGCATGTATAAATGTCAAGTCAACTGTCACCTGTCAACGGGGTTGACGTTAAGGGGGAGCACTCTATCAGACTATATCCGGTTTAATAGCCAGGGGCCTGAGAGGTTAACGTGCTTTCCGAGGCATGGAGGAGTGTTGGTATGTAGAGGTGGTCACCCATCCACGGACCGACCCCGGCAAGCGTTGATTAACCTGATGGATCAGCCCAAGCGGCTGTTTAGTCTTAGCCACGAGCTCCTCCCCTTCCTTGTGCAAAAGTGTTTATTTTTCTCCTGCTTATGCACATTTTTAATGTGCATGAAAGCACCAGTTACAAATTTTTAAATACTGTTGGCTATTAACTTAGTTTTACAGGTACCGGTACACATACCTGCAAGGATATACCTGATGATTCTTGTTCCAGAGACACTGCTCCAGAGCCGATAATATACTATAACATGACGCCTATTTCTCCGAAGGGTGGGGCAGAAGTTTACATACTATAGTACGGTCAGTGCTCTGCATTACCTGACCCCTCTTACGAAGAAGAAGAGGGGTAAGGGGGTCAGCTTATGCAGGTCCTTGACTGTACACCCACATTTCGCCAGTTGTGTATAAGTTCCATGTAATGGGGGGGGGGGGTTATATAATATAGTTTAAATATTTTGATATTGATCTGTAACATATATTATTTGATTTAAGGTCTCATAAGTAGATGTAATACTTTATTACCAGCCAAACGGCAAACAGTAGTGGTACCCAATAAATTGTACAACAAACACCGTGCATGTCTTATCACGTGATCTGGTATCGGTATCGCGGTATCTTACATGAGTCGTTTGGACACGCCTAATGTGCCGTGACGCCGCTGATAAATTGCTGTGGTATGGTGTTGGGTTCGCTCCTGTCTGGAGCATTCGTTATTTGGGGTAATTAGGTATCGTGTAGTACAAAATATGTAAGTATATTGCTATACAAACTGTCAACTTATATTTGACAAGTTTACCTCAAAATTATTAATTCTGTGTATTCCGATTATTGAGCTCCTTTTAATAGAAACTAAAGTCTTAAGTCTTTTTAAATAAATTAAACTTTGTAAATATCCGACTTGTTTAGAATTACACATTCCATTGCATTGGCACATAAATATTCACTTTACTTAAATAATTAAGATTTATTAGACACGACTATTATGTTACACTTTTAAAACCTCCAATGTTACTTGATTGATTCATATATTAGGATTATAATTTTAAAAGTTTTTAATTCATGAACAATATGTATTTCTCAAAAGAAAATGTACCGAAACAGTAACCTACCAAAGACTCGTGCGTGCGCGGGCGCGTGCGGTTGCCTCTGTATATTTAAAACTATTTAATCACTTTTACTGTGATCCATACGCATTACTTACACATGGTGTCCTATTACTTATACATTATATGTGCTAAGAAGTGTGAGGAAGTTTAAATATTTATTTATTTATTACTTTAAGCACACGAATGTACTGAGGCGGACTTAATGCCATAGGCATTTTCTACCAGTCAACCTTTGGGCGATGGAGAGACAAACAGTGGTAGGTGCAATAGTGAGAATTGAGGAATAAATATTATTCATATATAAAGACATACATATACCAGAACTATAATTATAATATAATATTATAAACTTAAATTATCTAAGTAGTTTGTATTTATTTTGTTTGCGCTGGGGCTCTGTCTCGCATAGGGTCGCAGCATTATGCTGAGCGGTGGCCGTTTTGCGTGGATGTGACGCATATTTTCCCCCTACTTGTTCTTTTTGTATTTATGTTCTTTCTTTGCGTCATGGTTACCGCAAACGTATTTTCTTTCTTTCTGTATAAACCTAATTATATATAAATCTATGCACAAATAAATATACATAAATATATTTTAAAAAAATAAGACAAACAATGGGAAAACATTACCGCTGTGCGCAAATTCATGCTGAATTTAGCATGTTCCCACTGCTGGGACACAGGCCTCCTCTCTTCGAGAGGGACTGGGCCGGGCCGTAACCCACCTCGCGGGCCCAGTGCGGGTTGGTAGATTTCACATGTCATAAATTTTTTTGGTTCTAGGACATGCGGTTTCCTCACGATATTCTTTGTCGGTGTAACCGGATGCAAATGAATACTCATATTTTACATGGAGCGACTGCCTATCTGATCTCCACAACCCAGTTACTGGGTAACACGATACACCTTGGTAAGACTGGTTGTCAGACTTCAGGGCTTCCGACGACCTATAGCAGATAGTGCCTTTCTTAGTCTACTACGAAATATACTCTCCTTTTGTTTCGCTTACGTTCATACATCTGGTCATACACGCACGCCGGTTGCGAGTACTACGCACCTGACTTTTCTGAAGAACTTCACCATTAAGGTCACACACTTCTCTCCAAAATCGAACAATAGAAAGAAGAGAAAGAAAAATAATTTTATTCGTCACAGAAACACGTGCATAGGAAAACATAAACTCGAGCAAGTAAACATTAAAAAAAAACCTATCTACATTATAATCACGAGCACAAAAATAACAAATCTCAAACTCAAAGCATTTATTTCAAATAAACCAATTACAGGCACTTTTGAATTATCAAGGGGTCGGTCAGTCATAAAGATGAAGCTAGTTGCCCATTCCAAAGCTTAGTAGGTACCTATGGAGAAGAACGGGCAAGAAACTCCACGGACACTCTTTTAAATTAACATATGGTTACAAAATATTGGTTACATCATTCGGGTTGAAATTAAACATGTGAGAACGATGCAAAACGTCAAAAGCGTCCGTAACAAAATTTAACAAAAATTAAATTAAAATAAGCCAAGGCCGCTAAGAGATGACCAGTCTCTACTGATGGCGCCCGTTTACGAACATGACGCATGGATTAGCACCATTCAACTCAACCATTTTGAAGGAAGCTAAATGATCCAACACACCCGCCACCATCAGCGAGACATTTCAGTGAGCATGACATACTCTCAGCCGCCAGGGCACATTCAAGTCAATGAAAGAAGTTCTCAGTAAATGGTAGCTATAGAGTAAGTACATAGTGCTCACACATGTGCTAAAATAGGCGGCAACTGCACGTCATGACTGTGACAAAAAGGCTTGCACTCAGCATGATGCTGTGCTATGGGGGACCCACAACACAGCGCTGATTTTCAGTGGTCACCCGAAAAATACGTACAATAGTTAGATTTCAAATAAGTCCAAACACACTGTATTAAATCAACAGTGACCACACAATGCGAAGCCTGCGGACAGTTCATCCATCAAGTACACTACCCGAATTCCTGGGACACTACCCACGTGCTTTCTTGACGGTGGTTAATGGTCACCCTACGCCCGCTGTGCGATCATTTGTCAGCATGCGTGGACAACATTTAAATGAACGGTACAAAAATTCACGTATGACCCTTTTTAGTAAAAGAATAGGGTGGAATTTAGGATGGTTTGTGGTTTTACAAGTGTAGAGGTATAGTTGTAGGTTTATCAAAACGCTATTTTGTTTGTGATATAATTATATGAGTCTAATTGTATCTATGTGTAGTAAAAAAGTCAATGGGGCTGTGACTTGTTTGCTAATGCATAATTATGGCTAGCCTTTACATACCTGTAGTCCAGACATCCAGATCAATGGTCTCTTTCATCATCATCATTTATTTCAGCCGAAAGACGTTCACTGCTGGACATAGGCCTTCCCCAAAAGGGGAGGCGAGGTTGCCATAATCACCACGCTTGGTAGGCGGGTTGGCGATCGCAGTATGGTGTTCGAATGCATAGAAAACGCTGCTGCCTATTCTCTAGTAAATCCCCTAGTCGCCTTTTGCGACACCCACGGGAAGAAATAGGGTGGTGCTATTCTTTACTTCCGACACCACACGGTCTCTGTCATACTTTGTTTTAATCAAACCGAGTTAAGAACCATTTTACATTGCATTTTGAACTTTTAGCTAATACAAGGCGTTCATTCTTATAGCATTTATTTATACAAGGTAAGTAACATTTGTTCCTTAAGAACATAAAATTTGTTCTTATGGAACGAATCTAACTAAGAGAGTATGTGTATGATGTAATGATGAATGAAATTATTAATTATAATTCTGTAAATACATATTAATTAGGGTCGCGAATCATATTTTGATCAGGATACAACCTGACACTGGCCAGCAAATTGTAAAAAACGCAAGAAAATATCGAATTAATATACAAGGTGTTAAAGTAACTGCGTGCCATAGCTTAAGCGAAGTTTCAGTGTCGATAAAGGAACCCAGAAAAAAATTTATATGAAAACAAAAAAAAATATTGCAAGGTCAACCTAAGTACAAACCTTTAGTAACTACTAACTTAAAATAGCAATCGTTTAGAATTCAAATTATTTTATTTGACGGTCCTAAGCCCGTTAAGGCGACGATAACTGACTTTTAATGATTTTATACTGAAGATCACGTCAAAACGAGTAGTGTTAATGATTTGAAAAAATATAAGTTAAATTAGAGCATTTTCTCAATAACTTAATTTATGTGAATATTTTAGATTATGTTTATATTACATAGTGAAATTATTTTGTAAAGTTATGTCTAACGCGGATAAAAAACTGAGAATGGCGCAAAATCTACCAAGCGTATTTTTCTGAAACCTTTATCAATTTAAAGATAATTTAATTATTGATCTTTTAGTATAGGTACGTGTTTTATTAAAATACCTTTTGGTTTGTTTATAATAAATTAATAATGCGTCAAATTGGGGACAGCGCTCCTTGGCGGGCGAGTCCTATTACTGGCTGAACGTACGACGTATTGCGTGAGCTCAGTACAGAACACGCAAGCTAACCACTCAAGGTCACTGGCATATATCTGCGTCTTAAAGTACGAAGAGACTTATTTAAATTTATTTTTTATGTTTTATAAAAAAAATTGCTTATGTTTTTTTTTCCTGGGTTCCTTTATCGATACAGGACCTACCCCTAAGCTATGGTACGCAGTTACTTTAACAGCCTGTATAAGATATAAGAAAATTTAATTTCACGGGCTACTACTGCGGATAGCCCGCTTACCAAAATTGTGAGGAAACGTTCTTAGACAAGAGCTATCGACAGCATCATCGCTTGCCACCAGGTCACATAGTGGTTAAGAGCAAAACATTTTCTGCTTTAGGTAGTCTTTTTACCCGACTGCATAATCAGCCTATAATGTTCCCACTGCTTGGGAGACAGGCGAGAGGGAGTGGGCCGTCATCCACCACGCGGGCCCAGTGTGGGTTGGTCATACGAGTATGTCTTCCAATTTTTTGGTTCTATAGGACATGCCGGTTTCCTCACGATGTTTTCCTTCACCGTTTTGAGAGCAGTGGTGATGACATAATTTACACAAAGTTAAGCGCCTGTCTGGGTTCGAACCTAAGACCTACAACTCGTAAGTCGTGGCCCTTACCACTAGGCTACCACTGCAGGCTTAGCACGAGAACCCTCTCTACGCGTTTTGTCGACGGAAGAATAGACAAAAATGACGTTTCAGTGTAGACAACAGAAAGTTTTCTACTGTCTGTAGCACGGCGATTACAAAACCAAATGTGAAGAGACTTGTCTTCTCTACCCTAGACAACTGTCTACAACGTCGAGCACGGCGTACAATCTTTCTCCGGTGTTGACAGCTTGGGATAGAAACCTTTCTTCCGAAATAGTCTACATATAAAATGACCTAGACAACGATTCGTTAGTTGTTTTTTCGTTAATTCGAGTAATTATAGGCGGTGCTTTTTTACTTTTATCATGTATTAAGCTGAAATTAACATGTTGGGTTCAAATTGCGCTTTTTATTTAAGTTTTTTTATAGAAAAACTTCAGCGAAGATGGGAAAGAAATACTATTAGCGAGCTTGCTTTGCTTGTTTGGGAGCCTTTGATCTCACGGGAAGTGAGTTCTGTAGAATTATAAAAAAAGCAAGGAGATAGTGCAATCAATGTTTATGCGAAGAACTCGGCTAGGACCTGTCACCCAAAATAAATAATAGATTTTTGGAATTAACAATAAAATAAGAACAACAATATAAGTATCCTACAGTTTTTACACTATGTTGTCCCTTAACTTTGATTTATTAGATACCTACATTCACAGGGAATATAAAACATCTGACTATGAGCCAAAATCTCCTCATTGAACACTAAATTATTTATTTATGAAGTACTAGCTGCCGCCCGCGGCCTCGCCCGCGTTGCATTAAGGCTTCTACATACTGGCGCGACACAAAGGCCCCGCACGTCGCGTGACGAGCGGTGCCTTTGTGTCGCGTCGCGAGTCGCGCTGGTCTGTAGAAGCCTTTACTATGTAGTGATTATTATTTTCATTTACTAAATCTTACACACTCAGTTTTAAATGGAGCATTTACCTACTAATAAATAAAATATCGATAAACAACAATACAATAACAATGTTAGTACCTAGTAAAAACAAGGGCTCCCGCAGACAGGCGCGACGTGATAGCGCGACCAGTCTGCAGTACCCTTAAAGGATACTTCTTGCGTGACGCCATCAAAATAGTATAATTATGGCTCTTTATTTAAATAATGCCTGTACATTTTATGCAAGTAGCCCGTGAAATTCAAATTTTATTACGTTTTTTGCAATTTGCAAGTCAGTAACACGTTATAAGTTGATTTAAATATGATTCGCGGCCGTAAAAAATATTGCTTTACAGAATTATAATCATTAGAATCGGCAAAACAACTAACTCTCTTCAAAAAATCCTTAGAATTCAAAAAACGTTCGAAAATTTGAATTTCGCGGGCTACTCAGCGCATCCCCCTTGACCATTTGCGTTTTGTAATTGAAGAAATATTCGTTAAAAACACTTTGCTTCATAGATTTGTTTGAGAACGAAACGCAAAAGTACGGTAAAATTGGGTAGTAATACACACCACTAGCGAATACCCCGTTGCTATGGACAAGTCACTGTCTACGAAGAAACCCGAGTCTAGGTGTGTCCTCGTGCTCGCGAAGAAGAGATAACGAGAAGTGTAGACAAGCGATGTCTATTCTATAGTAGAGTAGAGATCGAAAACGCCATGCTAAGCCTGCAGCTCACCACTCACCCGACTGCGGTGCAGCCCAAAAAGAGGGTAGTAGTTTTTAACAGATTTCTAAAAAGGAGGAGGTTATAATGTTCGTCTGCAAGTTTGTTTGTGCTTTTTTTTATGTGTGTTCATCGATTTCTCCGTCAATGCTGGACCGATTTTTTTTTTTTAATGTTGGTCCCATTGTCACCAAGTCAGAATCTGATGAGGGGATGCTCCCATGGAAATTGAGGGAAAGCCTCAAACATATAGTGCACACCTATAGCGATTTGGATATTTTTTATAGTATCTCATGCATTTGCTCTCGGAAATCATCGTTTGGTGACGTGGAACTGATGATGAAGACCACAGATGGCCACCGGAACTACTTTATAATAAGTGTTTCACGGTTGCGACTCGATTAGACACTTTAATATGGTTTTCAAGCAAATTATGCTCGTAACAATGCATAAGGTGAAGTCACTATCAACTCCAGTTCTCCTGGTTCTTAACAGTAGAACTCTTCAACAATTAACGCCCTTGCATCGGGAAAAGCAATATTTTGTAAAAGGTAATGGGTAGTTGACTATTATGACTATAATGGCTATTGTAACTTAGATAAATTACATACCGACCCACTAAAAAGTAAAAAATTAAAAAACTTATTACAAAAAAAAACAATCGACTTATTTCGGAAATCGGTGGCAAAATACTAAAAACAGTTTTAATGAAATTAAAGTTTTTTTTTTCACTTTGTAGTGTTTTTTAAGGTTTTTTTTACCCTTAATGTTTGTGGGTACCTACGTATTAATGTAGGTATGTTTGAAAACAAAAAACATAAATAATAAAAAAAAAAAACATAAAATGTAAATTACGAAACAACTATTTGTTTCGTAATTTTGATTTTATGTATCTAAGACAGGAAACATCAACAACACAGCATTGATTAACACAAAGCCTTAAGCCAAGGTCAGCTCTAGTTGAAGCCAAAACACTCAATGGTTCATGACTCAAAATAATTCAGGATCTGTACCGTCAGGCAGGGAGTTCATTTGCATATTTCAGTAGAACTTCCACTAACAGTGATTTACATAACTCATGTTTGTAAGCTCCGCTGAATCGACAGTAATCTTGGATTCGGGGTGTCTTTGTATGCTTTTTTAGGGTTCCGTGACCCTTAAAAGGAAAAACGAAACCCTTATAGGATCACTCGTGTATCTGTCTGTCCGTCTGTCACAGGTAATTTGCTCCGAATTTACTAAAACCGATTAAGTTGAAATTCGGTACACATATGGATTTTTGTGACCCAAACACGGACGTGTAACTTAAAAAACTTGTTCCCGAAAGTGACCCATTCAAACCTCATAATTATATTTAATATAATTATGAGGTTTGAATGGGTCACTTTCGGGAACAAGTTTTGCTAACTGTACCGTGTGACATATCAAATGAAAGGGCTTTTTGTAAGGATTTCAGAAATATATATTTTTTTTAATTAATTTTAAAATAAATACTTTTTAACTTATTTAAGAAAATAGAAGTTTCCGTTTGGTGCCGGACGTAAAGAATAGCACCATCCCATTTCTTCCCGTGGGTGTCGTAAAAGGCGACTAAAGGACTTCCTAGAGAATGGGTAGCAGCGTTCTCTATGCATTTTTAAAACTATACTGCGATCGCCAACCCGCCTGCCAAGTGTGGCGATTATGGCAAATCCCCCCTTCTTTTTGGGGGAGGCCTATGTCCAGCAGAGGACGTCTTTCGTCTGAAATTATGAAAAAAATTGACCATCCTCTTAACTCCGAAACTATGAGCCTAAAATTGAAAAAGTACAGAAAACAGTTCTTTACTTACCTATAGATTACAGGAAAACCTATAAAATCTCTCTGTATTGTGCGTACAAACTTACATTTCCAAATGGAATGTATCAGGGAACATGTCTTTCAACTACCATGTTAAGTTTGTTCTTGGGATAAATTCATTCCCACTACGGAACCATTCATAGTGCGTGGTGCGACATGTACTTACTTGGCCGGTTTTTTTCTGGATTCTCATTTTGGTGAGTTAAGTTTTTTTTGGCGGTTCTATGAAAATGTTTTAGGTACCTATGTCTGTACGTAACTATTTGTTTCCTTTGTATTTTCTGCAAAAAAAAAATTAAATGTAATGTTAAAAACAAGATTTGAACAAATAATGTTGATATGAGACACGCAAGTAAAAATGTGTCGCGGTTCTTTCCTCAAAAGACCATTTCAGACACCAATCTGCATGGCCTTCACATGATCTGACCAAGATTATGTCGGTACTTTAAAAGAGACTGTGACCTCTGAATTTGTTTCGGCCTTTCTTCTCAGAGTAGTCAGATAGGAAACGCCGACCTCATCTAGTTTTTAAAATATGATTGACGTGTAAAAGTGTTTGTACAAACCTACTTACAGAAATAAAAATCATTTATCATTAATCATCATTTATCATTTACGTAATTACTCCTCTGAAATAGATGAAAAGAAAGAAAAATTGTTTATTCTGCACAAACAAGACACACTTTTACAAAAATAAAAAAATTAATAAAAATTGACAAAATACACACTCTGATGACTCTGAAATATGTTTCGTAGTTGTTCTCGTGTCGAACCATTGAATGCAGACAGTAGCGCTGTCCTTTTGGGAATATACTGGGAGGATAAAACAATTAATCTAAGTGTCTGCACAAAGTTATACATATCCCTACAAAATGACTGAGCTGGATGGTGCTGATCCACGCGTCATTTTCGTGAACGGGCGCCGTCAGTTGAGACTGGTCATCTCTTAAGTGACAAGGCTTATTTGTAAGCTTTTAATCTTCTATGTTGAATTGTTTTTATTTTATTTTTTCTTACATTGTTCTCACATATAGAAGTGACAAGAATAATGTACGCAGGATTTTATAAAATCTTGATTTAAAAGAGTGTCCTTGGAGTTTCTTGCCTGTTCTTCTCCATAGAGATCTACGTTTTAGAATAGGCAAATAGATTCAACTTTCGGACTAACTGACCGACTCTTTGACAGTTCAAAAGTGCCTGTAATTGGTTTAATTGAAATAAAGGCTAAACCCCCTTATTACAAAACAAGGTTTATCTTAAGACCCAGGTTTAAAACATGGAGCCATTATTGAATTTCGAACTTTATTCCGACTATGGTAAAGTTCCTAAACACAAAACTGACAACTTAGTACCGAACTAAGTTTTCAGTTTTGTATAAAGAACGGTATTTCAATCACTGTTACGTTCTTATTACAAATACTGGCTGCATGGTTTAAGCCATGTCAAAATATAAATCTTGTTTTGTAATAAGGCGGTTTGGGTTTGAGTTTATGTATTCACACCTAACTTGAATATAAATGTGAATCTCCTACATGCTATTATTACCGAATGATGCTATTAAACTGAAAAGTAGAGACTATTTCGCAGTTCAAGAGGTCAACTCATTCACTCAGCCACAAACTGTAAACTGAAATAAACTAATAGACTAAAACCAGACGAAAATTCCGGTTCATTAATAATTTTCGAAGAAAAAGAGTAACTATCAAAGTTTCATCGTCGGCCGTCGGATGTGGCTTTATAACCCACAATTTTTCCGTCCTTAATCCTTTACGGAGCTCATTTAGCCGAGTTTTAATCTCAATCTCACCTCATTACCGGATCCCGAATACTCGGAATAGCCAATTTCACCATTAATTACAAGCCCAGGCTCCCTTACCCTTCCTTTTTCGAGTAAAAATAAATTATAACTCATTTATCGTTAGAGCCGAGACACCCGCGACGGAGGCATTGAAATAAATAGCTGTCACGTTGGCGCACACAGCAGTAGCGTGAACCCGTGAAACGACGTCACGTTAACGTGAACGGGGGGGAGGCCCCGCCCAGCGGCTGCGCACTGCACCACACACGCCCATGTGTCGCACATACGGCGTCACGTAACTGGGGCACATACATGAGTATGTATGCTACACGCTCGGTGGGCGTGCGCTCCGGTGGGCGTGCCACATGTGCGATGTGTCAGTAAATGGGTGGAGATAGGCTCACGTTAAAAGGGAAATAGCCGGTCGCGTTCGAGTGTTGACGACTTTACGTGCGCACGGGCGGCATGCGTGTGACGTCACATGTCACGCCCGACCTCACTGACCAACCGCTGACATGCACAGATAACTTCACCGACCGAGGAAATTGTAATAAACGCCGCCGGCGCGCGGCGCGGCGCTGGAAATTAAACAGACCGGCGGGAATAAAAAAAAGAAAAAATAATATTCCCACCTGCGTCCGCAATTATCGGCGCAAACCGCGGAAAATTGCGAGGCGAACGCCAAACTGACACTCGTGGAACTTCCTCAAAATAAAACTTTGGAAAAGTTCAACCGGAAAAGAAAGAAAACGCGAAAATAAAAAAGCCATTGACTCCGCAGTCCGGCCCCGAAAGTTTTAGACGCCTTTTTAAACATTCCCGCGGATGAAATCACGACCGGAGGGATTTTTTTTTATCGCCAGAAGGATTTTCAGTACTCGTTTCTGTCAACTAATTAGAGTTTGCTCTCGAAAATAAAATTAAATGCAAATACTGACGCTTTCAAAATGTCACTTGAGTTGTGGCTTGCGTCATAGTAATTGGTCGCGGTTGAAAGGTTGCCTGATCGCGTTCCTTTTGCGAAGGTATTGAAAAAGCATAAATAGTTAGAAGAGTTTGTAGTGTAGCGAGCATAACAAACAATATGGCAGAAAGTAACGTCGGATCAATAATATATAGGCTAAGAAAACGCGGGCACAGAGCAGTTAAGAATCCGAGGCACCCGTACTACATAGACGAGAGCGAAAACAAATCAGTGCCGGGAGGCGAAAATTGAGCACGTACCCGTTCCGGCTAATTTTATTTTGCAATTACACCCCCTCCCGTGCCCGTCCTACGACCTCACCCCCCTGGCTCCGCTAATACAACATTCTTGGCGACAGCCAGTTTTTGGTACAGAGGCTGTGGTGGGAAATCTTATGATAAAATTATACTGGAAAAGTGTTGTGGAGGCGAGTGTATAGATAGATTTGTGGTACGACCTCATTGTTAGTTGAAAAGAACTGGCTTCTTTGATTTTCTTGCATGGTTTTTAACGTATCTGAAATCACGCGCAAATATCTTACTTACAATAATTAAACAAAAGAAAGTGAAAACGGGCTATCATCAGCTCACATACTTGTGTTCGTTGCTGCGTTCTGCGTTCCACGTTGACAGATGTATTGGGAGCCAAATTGCTGAACAATTCGACGCAGATGGCAGAACGCAGAACGCAAAAGTTTCGGCGCGTTCCGTGTTTTTCTTAAAAAATCCATTATGTGTACTTTTGTATTTTGCGTAAAAAGAAAATGTAAACTTAAACCTTTATTTAGGTACACACTTTAAAAGTTTCTTAAGTATTTTTCGGGAAAAAACAACATTTTTCATTTAAATGATAATGATATACCACCAAAATATTCATTAAAAATCTAGAAGAGGAAATTCTCAATCTACGCATACAAAGTCTCTGTAGGCTATTACTCTGCACCCCCCTGTGTAAAAAGGTTGTAAGAAGACGGCGGACACCCCCGTCTAAGGGAGGTGATCGCCCCCACAACCCTTTCGCTTTTACCCCCGCCGGACAGGGTGATGTTTTGTGAAGAAAATATATCGGCGAAGAAAAAAAGGGTTTCTTTTTCTTAACAAAAAATCAAAATACGTGCATAGCCAACTAAGTCGTTCGTATGGAATGATGAATACAAAACTGTTGGTACCTATAACAAGGGGCTTTACAAGAATGGCAGGAAAATAGAAAATGGTCATTAAATCATTTGTATCGGTTTTAAATAAATGGTTAATACTAACTTGAAGAAATAAAATTAAGAGAAAAATTGGTAGCTTCCAGACATAATGTCATAAAGTGAGCAATGATTAGACTGTATCTATGTAGCTCTCTGCTACTTTCCAGACATAATGTCATAAAGTGATAGCTCTCTGCTACTTTCCAGACATAGTGTCATAAAGTGAGCAATGATTACACTGTATCTTATGATAAGGTTTTCTTTTGATTACTCTTTAGGTACATAATAAATGTAGTTTCAGTGTGGTAATGGCGTAACACACTATCAGTAGTAATGGGTCTCATTTGACAGTTCAACAACATTCATTGCGTTATTTAAGTTGTTGAGGAGACAAATTTTTCGAACATATGAATAACAATTGATTAGCAATATACTTCAAAATCATTTCGTGCTTCATTCCGTGTGTTACGTATTTAAGGTGCTGGACTTTATAAAATTGATAGTCATAGAATAATTATTTAATAGAATAATACTTAATTTTGTAAATCATGTTTTTCTTTTTGCTTTTAAAAAATAATAATTTGGAAACTAATAATAAATTTGAATTAAGTATCTTACCCATCACGTTGGCTATAATTTTAAACTCATTTTGCACTTTCCATTAATTTGTTCAAAGGCTTTCACCATAATCCTCTACATTTATTGTTTCACTTCTTATGAACTTATAGAGTAAGTACCTACTTATACAATTTTTTTTTAATTATTTTTATTTTTATAAAAAAAAATATTATATTTTATGGATAAATATAATAATTTAGGTTATCTTTGATGCTTAAAAGAAGACTCGTTAGAAACAATCACCGTTACACAGTAATCTTTGATACTTTTTGGAACCCTTTTTAAAAATCAGGCTGAGCAAATAATGGTATTATATTAATCAACGATTTTCTCTTTGTTATTATTATAACCTACAAATGACAATCAAAAATCTGACGTTCGGATAAGGCATTTTTATTGGTCATGTTTTATAGTACGAAAATCTAGTGACAAGAAATCAGTCTGTTTCTCATACTGTTGTTTAAACAAAACTCAACATTCAGAATTGTTGGTAGCTTTAAAGAAAGTAATAGGCCATTTTTTCTCAAGATCCACCCGTCCAGAGCCCATAACGAAAAGAACCACACCCTGTACCCGCTAAGCATCTCGCATTTCTTCGACGCTTCTTAAAGTGTTTTACATACAACCGTCGACGCCTGTGTGCGTTCGGTAAATACTTACGCATTGATGTGTGAGTCGCTACGCATTTTTGCCCACCCCCCGTCCCTCCAAGAAAAATACCTTACCCCGTTCCTCCACCCCTTTGATGTACCGGGCGCCCCTGGTAAAGAAGATATGAGACTTTTTCAAAAAGCTTAATTTAAATGAGTCGCTCGGGACGACTCAATGGGAATATTCCTTAATTTAAATACTATCTTGAAGACGAAAGGGTGGGTATTTTAATTGGTATTGAATTTCGATTGGAGAGTCTTGTTTTTTCGACTTTCTCTTGTTTTTTTGTCTGGCTTAAGTTACTAGTAGGGTTGCGTGGGAATTTGTGGAGTTGCTGCCTGTGTTAGGAGGCTCTAAAGATACTGTATTCGTATCTAAAGATATTACCATAAATGTTATATTTTGTCAATTTTCAAAATATAAAGTAAACTCTTCACTATTTAATTTAACATTTATATCTGTACTTTTTTTGGGTGTACGTAATGGAGAGTATTAATACTATTCTATACTCTGTCAATACTGTATACACATAGAACTTATGTACTTTAATATGCCACATATCATTATATGCATAAAGTCAAAGTCAAAGTCAAATTGTTTATTTCAAATAGGCACATAAAAGGCACTTTTGAACGTCAATATTTACAAAAAAAATAGAATTGATTCTAGTCACCCCTTCCAAAATGTAGTTTCGTATGGAGAAGAATGGGCAAGAAACTCCACCGGTACTCTTTTAAAATCTTGTACAATATTTTTATAGGTACATTAATTATATAATTATATGTGAAGACGATGCACCTAGAATAAAATTACTATACTATACATATATTAGTAAATAGTTATCATAATAATAATAATATACTGTGCCGAAGAGCCTCGACCACCACCTCAGGAGGCTCTCATTGCGCGGCTGGATCAAGGGCTTGATTCAGAAAGCAGTACTCCTAGGGGTCTACTCCGAACATAAATCCGTAGTATCGGCCAAATGTTCGGCTGTTGCTTGACTACGGCTAACTATGGCTGACTACGGGGAAAGAAAAAAAAAAACGACATTCAAAGAGATAAGCCAAAGTCAAAACTGTGACTTTAAGTCGGGTAAGGATTCAAAGTCAAAAAAGGAAAATATGGAAGTTATAAAACGGCCGAACATTAAATGATAAATGATTTATTTTCTGTAAGTAGGTTTGTACAAACACTTTTACACGTCAATCATATTTAAAAAAAAACTAGGTGAGGTCGGCGTTTCGTATCTGACCACTCTGAGAAGAAAGGCCAAAACAAACTCAGAGGTCACAGTCTCTTTTAAAGTCCAGACATAATCTTGGTCAGATCATGTGAAGACCATGTAGATTGGTGCCTGAAATGATCTTTTGATGAAAGAATCACACAGATTGAGGAGACCCGTCCAGTCAGCGCACGCATTTGTCAGTAGTCGTGCAGCTCAACACAGAACTTGAGGAGCTCAACGATTCAACGAACAATACCGAAGAAAGGACATTCGGGTAGGCCGCATAAATTACTCAAACTGCCAGACAATGATGAAAACTAACTGAGTAAAAAAAAATAAACAATAACCCACAATTTACAATACGTAATTAAAATAATATAATACTTAACAAAGTAAATATTCATGTCATTGTATACACAAAATTTCGGCCGATACATCGCATTAACGCTTCGGAGTAGACAGACCCTTGGACACGTCACGTATAGTGAAGAGGTTCCTCTCTCTAGAGCCCTGACCACCAGCAGCTTGGACCCTGTTCCTGATGCCGATGAGCCTCAATTTTTTTTTTCATGTTTTTTTATGATTTTTATAACAATATCTAAAAATGTAATTAATACGATACAAAAAATATACTGTGCTAACAGTAGTTGTAGGACGACCTACAACTACTGATTTAGGTATGTTCAAATTACAGGCGAGGACACCGGCACCCTCACCATAAGTTAAATCTTACTCTGGGTGCCAGAGTACATCGAAAACACTCTTTCCTTCACCTTTCCACGTTAATACTAACTTGAAGAAATAAAATTAAGAGAAAAATTGGTAGCTTCCAGACATAATGTCATAAAGTGAGCAATGATTAGACTGTATCTATGTAGCTCTCTGCTACTTTCCAGACATAATGTCATAAAGTGATAGCTCTCTGCTACTTTCCAGACATAGTGTCATAAAGTGAGCAATGATTACACTGTATCTTATGATAAGGTTTTCTTTTGATTACTCTTTAGGTACATAATAAATGTAGTTTCAGTGTGGTAATGGCGTAACACACTATCAGTAGTAATGGGTCTCATTTGACAGTTCAACAACATTCATTGCGTTATTTAAGTTGTTGAGGAGACAAATTTTTCGAACATATGAATAACAATTGATTAGCAATATACTTCAAAATCATTTCGTGCTTCATTCCGTGTGTTACGTATTTAAGGTGCTGGACTTTATAAAATTGATAGTCATAGAATAATTATTTAATAGAATAATACTTAATTTTGTAAATCATGTTTTTCTTTTTGCTTTTAAAAAATAATAATTTGGAAACTAATAATAAATTTGAATTAAGTATCTTACCCATCACGTTGGCTATAATTTTAAACTCATTTTGCACTTTCCATTAATTTGTTCAAAGGCTTTCACCATAATCCTCTACATTTATTGTTTCACTTCTTATGAACTTATAGAGTAAGTACCTACTTATACAATTTTTTTTTAATTATTTTTATTTTTATAAAAAAAAATATTATATTTTATGGATAAATATAATAATTTAGGTTATCTTTGATGCTTAAAAGAAGACTCGTTAGAAACAATCACCGTTACACAGTAATCTTTGATACTTTTTGGAACCCTTTTTAAAAATCAGGCTGAGCAAATAATGGTATTATATTAATCAACGATTTTCTCTTTGTTATTATTATAACCTACAAATGACAATCAAAAATCTGACGTTCGGATAAGGCATTTTTATTGGTCATGTTTTATAGTACGAAAATCTAGTGACAAGAAATCAGTCTGTTTCTCATACTGTTGTTTAAACAAAACTCAACATTCAGAATTGTTGGTAGCTTTAAAGAAAGTAATAGGCCATTTTTTCTCAAGATCCACCCGTCCAGAGCCCATAACGAAAAGAACCACACCCTGTACCCGCTAAGCATCTCGCATTTCTTCGACGCTTCTTAAAGTGTTTTACATACAACCGTCGACGCCTGTGTGCGTTCGGTAAATACTTACGCATTGATGTGTGAGTCGCTACGCATTTTTGCCCACCCCCCGTCCCTCCAAGAAAAATACCTTACCCCGTTCCTCCACCCCTTTGATGTACCGGGCGCCCCTGGTAAAGAAGATATGAGACTTTTTCAAAAAGCTTAATTTAAATGAGTCGCTCGGGACGACTCAATGGGAATATTCCTTAATTTAAATACTATCTTGAAGACGAAAGGGTGGGTATTTTAATTGGTATTGAATTTCGATTGGAGAGTCTTGTTTTTTCGACTTTCTCTTGTTTTTTTGTCTGGCTTAAGTTACTAGTAGGGTTGCGTGGGAATTTGTGGAGTTGCTGCCTGTGTTAGGAGGCTCTAAAGATACTGTATTCGTATCTAAAGATATTACCATAAATGTTATATTTTGTCAATTTTCAAAATATAAAGTAAACTCTTCACTATTTAATTTAACATTTATATCTGTACTTTTTTTGGGTGTACGTAATGGAGAGTATTAATACTATTCTATACTCTGTCAATACTGTATACACATAGAACTTATGTACTTTAATATGCCACATATCATTATATGCATAAAGTCAAAGTCAAAGTCAAATTGTTTATTTCAAATAGGCACATAAAAGGCACTTTTGAACGTCAATATTTACAAAAAAAATAGAATTGATTCTAGTCACCCCTTCCAAAATGTAGTTTCGTATGGAGAAGAATGGGCAAGAAACTCCACCGGTACTCTTTTAAAATCTTGTACAATATTTTTATAGGTACATTAATTATATAATTATATGTGAAGACGATGCACCTAGAATAAAATTACTATACTATACATATATTAGTAAATAGTTATCATAATAATAATAATATACTGTGCCGAAGAGCCTCGACCACCACCTCAGGAGGCTCTCATTGCGCGGCTGGATCAAGGGCTTGATTCAGAAAGCAGTACTCCTAGGGGTCTACTCCGAACATAAATCCGTAGTATCGGCCAAATGTTCGGCTGTTGCTTGACTACGGCTAACTATGGCTGACTACGGGGAAAGAAAAAAAAAAACGACATTCAAAGAGATAAGCCAAAGTCAAAACTGTGACTTTAAGTCGGGTAAGGATTCAAAGTCAAAAAAGGAAAATATGGAAGTTATAAAACGGCCGAACATTAAATGATAAATGATTTATTTTCTGTAAGTAGGTTTGTACAAACACTTTTACACGTCAATCATATTTAAAAAAAAACTAGGTGAGGTCGGCGTTTCGTATCTGACCACTCTGAGAAGAAAGGCCAAAACAAACTCAGAGGTCACAGTCTCTTTTAAAGTCCAGACATAATCTTGGTCAGATCATGTGAAGACCATGTAGATTGGTGCCTGAAATGATCTTTTGATGAAAGAATCACACAGATTGAGGAGACCCGTCCAGTCAGCGCACGCATTTGTCAGTAGTCGTGCAGCTCAACACAGAACTTGAGGAGCTCAACGATTCAACGAACAATACCGAAGAAAGGACATTCGGGTAGGCCGCATAAATTACTCAAACTGCCAGACAATGATGAAAACTAACTGAGTAAAAAAAAATAAACAATAACCCACAATTTACAATACGTAATTAAAATAATATAATACTTAACAAAGTAAATATTCATGTCATTGTATACACAAAATTTCGGCCGATACATCGCATTAACGCTTCGGAGTAGACAGACCCTTGGACACGTCACGTATAGTGAAGAGGTTCCTCTCTCTAGAGCCCTGACCACCAGCAGCTTGGACCCTGTTCCTGATGCCGATGAGCCTCAATTTTTTTTTTCATGTTTTTTTATGATTTTTATAACAATATCTAAAAATGTAATTAATACGATACAAAAAATATACTGTGCTAACAGTAGTTGTAGGACGACCTACAACTACTGATTTAGGTATGTTCAAATTACAGGCGAGGACACCGGCACCCTCACCATAAGTTAAATCTTACTCTGGGTGCCAGAGTACATCGAAAACACTCTTTCCTTTAGTTGTAATGCTGCATAGTGTTTAGTTATCCTCTCTCGTGTCGGCTTTTTGGCGCGAAATGGGGATTTGCCACTATACGAACTGAATCAGTCGGTCTGAACCAGATCGGATGGCGAATCCGGCATAATTGACATCGGCCTAATGTAGGTCAATTGACAGATGAGAGGGTAACCTCTTCTGAACCAGCCTATTTGGCGCGAAAATGGGTGTGCGCCACGAACGAACTGAATCAGTCGGACTGAATCAGACCGATTGGCGAATCCCGCATAATTGAAATCGGCCTCATCGGCCTCATTAAGGCCGCTCGGCGAAAGAGAGGTTAAGTGTTTTTGTACAACCGTAGGTACCAAAAAGTCTTTTATTTTTATTTTTAGATAAACATCATTATGTCACGATGTGATTTGGTGAAAGCTTGTGTATCTAGATTTTTTTCTGGTTTGCAAGCTTACAGTGGTCAACAGAATGCCATTAATGCATACAAAGTGTTAAGTCTCAATCAAGGCAATGTATTAAGCCTCTTCAACGTTCTATCGTCGTTGTAAATTGAAAATCTCTTAGGTGACATTTTCTCGAAAATTTGTTTTTATTTGAAAAGCGATTTTGAATCATAGCAAAAAATCCATGTAAATAACTTATTATTTCGATAAAGCAATATGAGATAATTGTAAATCAAAATGTCCTTTAAGTCTGATGAGTATTAACTAACAGTAAAAAAAAATAAATGTCTTATGACTTTGATCACCCCACGTCAAGCATTACGATTTTGCGCCTATTTTGTAATACTCGTAGGAAGTTTTTTTTTTTGTCAAAAAGATACGTTACACATTAGGATATTTTAAAATTGGAACGACGCTATCCATCTTCAGTGAGGATTTTAATTCATATTAAGAAGTATCTCTAAATTCAAGCCATTTTCCTCTTATTTAGTACTTTATATAATCCGGGACGGACTTAAAAGACATTTAAATTGCTGTCAAATGGTGAAATATTGCAATATTACAATGTAAGCTAAAATTAAAGATGTAATTTAAACCACCGTCTTAACCCGTTCTCGTTAAAAAATAACACCCCTTTTGAATTAAAATGTCGCCCGACATTTATAATCGTCTTGAATTTCGTACAATTTATTATGAATACCAGTTTTTTCGTACGCCTTTGCTTGTTACAAATTAAGTTAAAAATGCGATTGAGGTCTGCTTTGCTGAATGATGTCTCTCATGACCATCATCCAAGCAGTAGATATCAGCTGGTCTTTTCCGTATGTCGAACATCACACTGGGGATGTATGCACAACATCATTAATTATACGCAGTTTAATTTATTGTCGTACTGGCTGCACGCCGTGGTTTCATCCGCATAAATCTCGATACCCTGAGAATATCGCAATAAAAAGTATCTAATATCCTAAGCCAGGTCATGGTCTACCCATGTGTAAAATTTCATCCAAATACGTTCAGCCGTTTTAGCGTGAAAGCGTAACAAACCAACTCACCTTTCTCATGTATACTATTAGTTAGAATCCAGTCATCTCCACCTTGAATGAGGTGCATTATATGATACTACTAGCTGCGCCCCGCGGTTTCACCCGCGTTAGTCTCTATCCCGTAGGAATATTGGGATAAAAAATAGCCCATATGTTAATCTAGGGGGTCTACTCCGAAGCGTTAATACGAAGTATCGGCCGAATGTTCGGCTGTTTTATGACTTCCATAATTTCCTTTTTTGACTTTGAATCTTTACCCGACTTAAAGTCAATTTTTTGACTTGACTTTTCTTTTGCCGTAGTCAGCCATAGTTAGCCGTAGTCAAGCAACGGCCGAACATTTGGCCGATACTTCGGATTTATGCTCGGAGTAGACCCTCAGGATTTTATCAACGTCCATACAAAATTTTATCAAAATCGGTCCAGCCGTATGCGCGTGAAGAAGTAACAAACACACACACTCACAAACTTTCGCCTTTGTAATATTAGTGTGACTACTAGGCCAGTCACATATTTTAGCAAATTATAGTTTTGCCCCTCGGTTTATTCAAGACTTGTGGTTTACCAAACTACACTTGGTCCCGGACTTGGAAACGAGGTCATTTCGAAGCCTCTGTTCTCCATCAGGTAATGATTCGGATGAGATCCACATAAAGCACCAAACTGATAAGACAAGGCATTTATACCAGAGAGTTCTGAGTGTTCGGATTTCTATATAAGGTGTATCTATTCATACACGAAATCTCTTAAGGGGTCATTGTACTCATCATTATGAACAACTTTTACTATGGGACCAAAGTAGAAATCGCGAAAAAAAAATCAGCTGTTCCATACATTTTGGCGAATTATGCGAACACAAATGTAGGGAACGGCTGATTTTTTTTCGCGATTGTATATACACCTTATATATTTTGATGCTATTTTTGAGGTTATTGTTTGATGGACAACCCCGGTATGAAATGTTGGTTTGATCAGTTTGGTGCTCTAGACCTCCTTCATCCGTACTCTGGAGAGCTGCATCAGATCTCATCCGAATCGTTACCTGACGGAGAACCGAGGCTTAGAAATGACCTCGTTTGTATGAAAATGTTGGTTTGGGTACTTGGTTTAGACGGTAAGTGTATTTATGTATTACACTAGTCAGCAGCAAATATTTTTAAAACTCGCTTCAGAATCCTCTGAAAAGATGACGTAGACCAATGTTTAATAATTGTTGGCTACATTTCTCTCATGCAAATAGGAACATACGCAAGATTTTGACATTTTAATTAACATTTTCCCCATTCAAAATCGTCATACAATTGCTACCATTGTGTATATATCATGGACCAATTTATAAAGTCCCCTGTATCTTCAAGCAGTATAAAACCTTTAAAGTAAAAATAATTACACCCATTAATGCTAACAAAGCCTACTTTTCTCTAAACAAAACAAAGCATAGCAAATTCTCGCTTTAGAGCAATCAATACATGTCTCAAAAACAATTTAGAGGAAGAAAATCTAAGACGTCCATGAAACAAAGGGCCGAGAGCTCCGCCCAAATACATGTTGCTAAAGATTTATATGGATTTTCAAGTAAGAGAAAAGCCTTAGAACATAGTGTGTGCTGCCTACTGTTCTTTATTTTGTGATTAGATGTCGTTCCTAATTTATTTTATTTTATTTGGGAAGACAAACAATCGTATAATTATTGTATATTATATCTAGATACAGTAAATGTACAATTCACTACGTTTCCTCATATTACTAGCCTATAAAATATACAGTTTTGGTAAAATTAAATAAAATCATTAAAAAACAACAATACAATTATTTCGTAATCTTTAAACCAAATAGTTGTTAATACATACATAAATTATACATAATCATTAAATATTTTGAGCAAAGCGCCAGATTAGATTAATTAACCACATCATTATACAGCATCAAAAAATTCGCTAGCGAAACTCTGCCTGACGCGATGGACCTTTAAATACAACTTTAAACGCGTTAAAATAAAAATAAAACGGTTTTTTTTTGTCTGTCATTGACATCTGGTAAAATTAGAATTTATTTATTTGTGTGTGTGTGTAGTTTTACATAATATGGTGTTAATATTTTTTTAAGTTCTATAAATTCTACCACAATATGTGTGCAAATATTCAAATGTCATTCTTAGCTAAGAACAATTAAGTTTAAGATTTGTGATTTACACTATGTCCACTAAGAATTAATATTATTATAACTTGATAATCGTTAATTTAAAATTAAGTGTCATCTTGGATTTTTACAATATTCCATAAATTCGGCAATGTAATAGAAGCAATGGGAAGTTCCATAAATGAGTTCGGTAACTTGTTATACACCTAAATGGCATTAACATATTATACATTATTATACATACAGGTAGTTGTTACTGAAGTATGAGTTGAGAAAATCTGTTTTCTTTTATTTTATTGTGTTTTTGCATCGATAACAACCACATCTGTGAAGTTTACACAAAAAAATACTGATATTTGAAGTGACTACACTAACAGGGTTCGATGACCCTACAGACAAAAATCATATTTTAATTTTATTTTTGGTTTATATTGTTTAGATATCGAATGCCATTACGTCTGGGAAGTTTTGCTAGCTAATTTAATATAACCCTTTATTTAATTTCTCAATAGTTATTGTTTTTAATTATTGTTATTGTAATTATTGTTTTTATTCACATCTTGTCATTTTGAAGAACGTTTGTTAAAAGGCAAACAGTTCTCTATCGTAGCTTCTGGTTAAATTTACTGTATCGCTATATTTTGGCTATTGATAAGATCTTGTTCCGTGTTTTTCCTCAGATATTAATTTAAAAACAATAATATTAGGTCCATTACAAGTAGATTAGAATCATAGTTACACCAGTTTCATTTTATTACACCATTTGTCACCAGCTAAAAAAAGAAAACAAAATTCTCTCTTCCAAAAATTTATTTCCAATGAACAAACATAACCCCTTTTAAAATTCTATTACGTACATCCATCGTGTACGTACAGGTGGGGGTGTATCGCACCCCTTTTTAACCCTTTCGGGGTCCAACCGTTTCTTCTTTACATTTATTTCTTATGGCCTGTTTCTTCTTCTTAAATTATAAAGCTGAGCGTTGTTTCAACGGTTTTGATACTTGGTTAATTTAGGTTTTTATGTTTACTTACCTTGTCTTTTACTAGTATCTTGCTCTTAGTGATTAAAAACCAAAAACAAAACTAAACTTGGTTTTTAATTACTAAAAGCAATAATTATTAATAATATGAAAATGTTTAAAAAATTTGTAACAAAAATCTATCAGATTATTTGTATGTCTCAATCCGCCTTTCGCAAATGTGCTGTTTGGTTCATGGCATAACAAACTATAAAAAAACTTGGAACGTAATGCTAAGTAACACAATATACCAACTTTGTTAAAGTATAATCTTCCTTACTATGTAACCTTTTATAACAACTCAATATCTCCAATTATCATCTTATTTGACAGCTACTTGAATTCGCACCTGTAAAACTTTTAAGTAATTGAATTAATGAAGCCCTCGGCTGCAATAAAAGTTTCTGTCAAAACTTAAAATCCCTATTTAAATTTGATAAATCATTAGTTTCTCAATAAAATAACACTTGTTCACAACGGAATTCATACATTTAGATCTCAAAAACTTTCTTACGAAACAACAAAGAAAACGGTCAAGACTGTTCGGTCAGCGTCCACCGGCAGCCGAAATGATGTTACAAAGGCGCGGAACTGGGCTAACACAAGTTTTCTATATTACTGTGCGTACCACCCCCTCGCCCCCCCTCTACCCTCCCGAAAGGGTTGCGACCCACCTTTGAAGATGCGCAGAGCTTTTTCTATAATTCTCCTCTCCTAAGCGATTTGAATTTCGTTAAGTCTCGTATTTCGAGCAAAAAATAATTGTTTGAACCGATTTTCGAGTGTTTCGCCTGTTCGTTGGTATATTTCTTGTTTTTTATGTCCGCGTTGTAAAGGTGGGTTCTGGTGTGAACAAAACTTTTGAAACATGGTCCTAATTATATGATAACAGAAATTGAGATTTGACGATGTATGTTCTTGCCCTGTCTTGATTACGGCGAAGAGCAACAGTAAGTTAGTATATCACTCATATCGATATACTAATAACCTACATTAGAAAGGCTTAAGATTTAAAGAATTTATTTCTCATAAGAACTTAGATAACACTCACTTAAAATGACGTGACAGAGTGCTTACATCTATGTAATTATAATTATCATATTTGCATCTGAGTGTTGGGACGTCACAGGGTACAGTGGTACCCAATTGATAAGGCGCGTCGTGAATCTTCGTTCGCACAGAAAAGAAAGTATGGCCCCGAAGATTAACGAAAGAATGCTTAAAACTTACAATCAACCTTAGGTCACTATTATAAGGTTCATAATACACTGGAGCTGCTAGCGTGCACTCGATCAGAAGTATGGCGGCTGACAAACATGCCACGCAGCGCGCGCTAACATGGCGGCAGCTGCCGACCAACAGCAGTACAGGAAAAATAACCGCGGTGCGTGGAGCGTGCCGATTGGTCAATAGCATTTCCCGCACTTTTAAAATTCACCTTCTGCGCAGGTACATCGGTAAGCCATATCAATTAGGTACTACTGTACGTAAATGCATGTTTCTTAAGTTTTGTTTTAAATATGTTTATACTATGACACTTTTTTAATCCGCCGGTAAATTTTATTGAATAGCTGTACTCCCTCAAACTTAACTTATACTTGATGTGTAGTATGTGCTGTGAAGTTAAAATATTGAATACAAACTGATTACACAGAAACTAGTCTGTTTCATTTCAATTAACATCTAATATTGAAGCATTCAAACAGCGAGTCTTCTTTCCCTCACGGTAGATCCCTAGATGCATTTTTACTACGAGTCTTCTATCCCTCACGGTAGGCATCTATCCTACTTTTGAGAGGGTAAAAAAGACATAATTTCCTCAAAATCTATGAAACTTATGCACAAACAAAAGGAGTACAATCATAGATAAAGATCAAAGTTACTTTATGCAAAAGACGTATTGCCAATAGGCTTTTAATGAATAAGTTATGGCTCTTCATCAAAAAGTGGGGCAGCTATCCTGTACTTACCCAATGTTGAATTATTGGTTTTGTGGTAGGATAGCAAGTCAGCCCAAGGCCCAAAGTATGTAGGTAACTACCTATATTATTTGGATCGTGGGCTGACTTGTATAGAAAAGATTTAAGCAAACGAAAATTGTTATATGTCAGATATTTATTCAGAAACGACGTAGCGATGTAGAGTTGGAAGGCCTCCTACAAGGTATAGACCGATGACCTTTTAAAGGCCGCAGGAATCCGCTGGATGAGAGAAGCACAGAAACGGTCGAATTGGCGGTGCTTGGGGGAGGCCTATGTCCAGCAGTAGACGTCTTCCGGCTGAAATTATGATGATGATGAATTCAGAAAGGTCAGGTGTGTGTAATATAAAGGCGAATACTGGCGCGACACGCGACGCGACACAAAGTACCCGCGTGTCGCGCGACGAGCGGTGCATGCAAAAGGGGTATGTAAGGAGGCCTGGCCTACCTCCATGGAAAGCAATCGTGAGTTTACACAATGTAACTAGTTAACAAAATATTTTGATATAATAATCTTTCGTGAAGGCCGAATATCCCCTTACCAATACTAATCCCTTAACTATTTTAACCAATATTTGTCAGTAAAGCACACCCTTATTCTGACTTAGTAGAGTTTTCACAAATCCTTTTTTATTCCACAAGGTCGAATGGTTCCGTCCATTCATTATTTATGTTCGTTACCTTTTCGCTTTGGTTTTTATTGTCTTGCATAATTCTGTCGCTACGGTTAAGAAACCGTAATGAGCCTTGGTTGAAATGTTAGCTGTAGGTATTAATTATTTTTCTTTAAGGCGGAAATTTCTGAAAATGGTAAAAAATGTGGTTTTTTAAAGCAGTTTATCTCTTAAACCGTAAATAATTTTTCCAAAACAAAAACAGTATGATATTTTCAAGTCTTTTGTGCATACAGTAATGGAACGCAAAACATATTTAAACATAATTTAATACATCAAAAAAATCTTCAAAGACAATTCTTAATTATTTTTAAATGCAGTTTATCCCTTCATTAACAGTTTTAATTATAATTAAAAGTATACCATAAAATTGCAAATGCCAAACTGCATCCGGTAATGGATTAATTTTTATTAATTAGTTAATATCTAATTTTATATGATTTTATTTGCATTTTTACGCCATACGTTGTGTCATCGCGCATCTTTCTTTTGTATGCAATCTGACAGTGACAGCGGTTTACCTGTCGTCAGCGTTTTAAACATAACGGGCGCTATGTGGGTGTACACTACATAGGTACACCTCTGCCTAACCCCACGGGGATTACAGACGCGATATGATGTGTTATTTTTAGGGCAGATTTTTCAATAGTCACTTATATTTTTTTTTTTATGTTTGGCATCTCGCAGGTCAGCCTAGGATGTTGGCCCGCAGAAGCGGGCGCACTGAAAAAAAAGAGTGTTTGGTTTAAGGCTTCTACATACCGGGGCGACTTGTCGCGCGACGCGACGCGACACAAAGGCACCGCTCGTCCCGCGACACGCGGGGCCTTTGTGCCGCGTCGCGTAGCGCGACATGTCGCGCCGGTGTGTAGAAGCCTTTAACAAACATCTTGTTTAATGTGATCACGCATCTTGACTCCATACGAGCCTAACAAGATCTTGACTTCTGAAGCTAGGAGAACTTTGTTAAATTATCATAGTTCCGTCAACTAAGTAATTAGTTAGTTTAATTACGGGTAGTTATTTAATTTAACTCAAATGTTGGTCAGTTTAAGAATGATGTAATGCTAACAAGTTGCTTGTTACCATCAACTAAAATTATTTATTTGATTTAAAAAAATGAAGAAGTAAAATCAAACAAAGCATGTATGATGTAACAAAGACCGGTGATTATTCTGTACATGTCACATTGTGGTTATAAATAAAATGGATTTGTTCTGGCCAATATGCTATCTTGTTTATAGTAAATAAATAAATAGTGATTCCAAACATTTTAATGCCAACTAAGAGAAAATGTATCTTAGTTAGCTCGCATTTTTTTCAGTGCGCCACCAGCTGGGGATCGCGAAGTCGCATTTAATCCTATGATCCCCGGTGCAACTGGGGTGGTTTTTAGTCAGCAAGAGTCTGACAGACCCCTCCGCCTGCCCCGGGTGGAGGATATCCATGAGGATTTTTCACCCCGGAAACAAAAAAAAAGGAGGTTGTCGTCTGCTTAACCGGACTTTCCTGTGGGTGTCTCAATAAATTAAGGCCTTCAGCTAAGGCATACAACTTGCAAACTAAGGGACTACACGCTAAGGGCACCCCCTGTGGGATACGGAGCTCGGCTTAGGGCGTCAATAGTCAGATATGTTATAGTTGAAGAATAAATATGACAGTTTGACATTCCATGCGAATATTGGCAAACCGTAACATTCATCCTTCAGATAAAAGTTCTCTGATTATTGGAAAATTAACCCATAGAGATTTATTTTTTACGGAGCTTCCATCTGTTTATGAAGTTTTCTGTTTTTGGCCATAATTCATCATTTGGCCCCCAAAAATGATTTACATTAAAAAAAAAACATTTACATACATTAAAAAAAAACACAACAAAAACAAACACAACAACAAAATGAATATGTGTGTAATCCAACTTAATCGGCCCAGTAGATTCGGAGCAAATAAGCTGTGACAGACGGACATACAGACAGACACATGAGTGATAATTTATGGGTTATCCGTTTTTTTTTTTTTAGATGTACGGAACCCGAAAAATCAATCTAAAACACTTTTCCTCTTTATTTCAAACAGATTCATCTACTCACTTACACCAAATAAACTATCCTAAACATTTCATATCAGCACTTAAGGCTACATTAATACTTCATTCTACTATTTCATCTACATTAATACAAGCTGAGGTAACTAATTTCAGATAACAAGGCGACCAACAATTAACAAGACGCATCACGCATACTTCATCATTTGCCCCTACTACGATGCGTGTGAGTTTCATACGCCTCGTAAACGAAGTTAATTTCACAGGTAGCACTTCGAATGTCAAAGTCAAATTAAATAGGCTATGTGCCTATTTGAAAAATCTTATAAGAAATGAGTAGCAATTTGAATGTCAAAGTCAAATAATTTATCTCAAATGGGTTAAGTCATCATTTCAGCCGAAAGACGTCCACTGCTGGACATAGGCCTCCCCCAAAAAGGGAGGGGATTTTCCATAATCGCCACGCTTGGCAGGCGGGTTGGCGATCGCAGTATGATTTTAAAAATTCATAGAGGACGCTGCTGCCCATTCTCTAGTAAGTCCCTTAGTCGCCTTTTACGACACCCACGGAAAGAAATGGGATGGTGCTATTCTTTACGTCTGGCACCAAACGGAACGGGTTAAGTGCCTATTTGAAAAATCCTAACATACTTAATTTTGACTCATATAAATCCCAAATAAGATCAAACTATAAGGATTTCTATTCATAACTACTTAACATGCTAATTAATTAATTCGCGTAACATCACAGACACTTATGTCTGTGATGTTACGCGAATTGATAGAATAATAAATGAGTACATAAAAGGAAGTCTGAAAGTGACACCGGTGACTAAAAACCTGTGTGGAAATAGGTTGTCATGGTATGTGATGCGGAGGAATGAGGGAAATGTCGTGAGGAAAATTTTGAATATGATTATGGATGGCTATACGAGTAGGAAAAGACCAAAGAAACGATGGATGGACTGTGTGAAAGATTATATGGCTAGAAAGGGAATAACTACCGAGCTTACGACTAATAAAGAAGTGTGGATGAAAGGGGCATGTAGCGCTGACCGCCGCAGGAGACGCCCCGGGCGTCGGGAGTTGCAAGCCGATTTCCGGCCACCGTAGGCGCGGGCCTGCGGACGGTGAGCGATGGGTAGCTCACCGTCCGATAAGGACCAGGCCCGGGTCGACGGCGCGTCGTATTCCACGCGCGCCTCAAAGAGTTGTCAGCACCAACTGACGGGGTCCGATAGGGCCAATGCCTGCCAGGGTTGCGAGTTTGTCCGAAAGGGATATCGTGGCCCTGGCACACAGGCAAATGAAGGAATACGGGTGGGTTTTAGTCAGTAAAAGTCTGACACGCTCTCCCGCTCAGCCCAGAGCGAGAGAAGTTATTTGATAAATCCCACCCAAAAAAAAAAAAAAATGTAGCGCTGACCCAAAATAAATTAGGATCAGGGCATGAGAGTGATGATATACTTAAGAGTCTTTATTACCTCAGCGCCACCTCACTCTTTATCTCGCTCGTACACTACTGCTAGCGGTCACGCGAGCAAGCGAGATAGCAGCAGGGAGAAGACTCCAAGGCACCGATAGTTTAGTTTATTTCTTTTTACGGTGAAAATAATGGCATATAAAAATAAAATAACATAAAACCTTTATACTTAGTTCAGTTAATATGCAAAGTTTAATTATATAATTTAAAGTATTTTTTTTAATACCAGCGGTTTATTGTTCGGTTTGGAGGTAACTTTGGATTTTTTTTCTATAGAGAAAATTTATGGAATCGTGTTTTCGTCAAACAAATCCTCAACTTTACCATATTTGTTTGAACATTAATGCTGCAGCATTTTCGCCATTTGAGGTAGTATAGGCTCTTAACATGATCACTTTCCATACAATACATTTTTAATGCGTTTATACACTTTGGGTATATCTAGTCTTTTCCTGTCGTACCTCTCACTTTACCATCGCCAAAGACTTAACTTAAGTCAATATTAACGATTATGTCTATCTAAAGGTACAAATTCAGTATTCCCGTTCAACCAATAACTAAGGCCGTCGTAAACTAAACTAAGTTATTTTGTCAATCGACCTAATAAAGATACCAGGCCGAACAGACTTATATTTTGTTACCGATATGCTAATAACATTGAATCGATGAAATCGACAAATGCGTCATTCCACTTAGAATATTTGTGTAATTTAAATTGTTTTTAAACATTTTTTGGGAATTTCTGATTAAGACGCAGATATATGCCAGTGACCTTAAGTGGTGAGCTTGCGTGTTCTGTACTGAGCTCACGCTACGCGTCGTCTTCTTCGCGTCATTCTGTTCAGTCATTTCGAAAAACAAGGGCTTGAAAGTTTTTATGAAATGGCGTACGTCGTGAACGGTTTTAATTACCTGTATAAAATGACAATGCACCGTCAAAACCAATGGTAGGGGCTCATCTCGCGTAGATACGCGATAGAACACGCGTGTCCCGGACAATCGTTTAAGGAAGTGCTTGTATAGCATGGAGAAGCATTTTATAAGGGTGCTTGAGGGAAGAAGGTCAGGCAAGTTTTTTGGGTGATGTGTTAGATAACAATGTGGTTTATAGATTATTTTGGGACGTGAAATAATGTGTGAAATTATACCAAATCCCGGTAAAATTAACATATACTCGTAAACTTCTGGATGTCTTAAAAATCAAAATATGCGTTGATGTAAAGTTGGATCTCCAGCAGAATCAAAAAAGGATGTACTCGTATTTAAATTTCGATCTATTATATAATATAGTTAATAGCTTCAGCTAAAACAGGTTATGATAATACTCGTAATAACAAAAATAACTGGTTTTGGTGAATTAAGATGTTAATGAAGCGGTAATTTTGGGCAGCGGGTGATATTGTTGTTATAACCAAGATTTGAATTGAAAGTACCGGTCACAATGATACGTATATAATTAATGAAATGATTCATCGTAACTTTTATTTCCAATAGGCAAGTATTGGATTTCACTAGAAGTGTTTCAGGAAATTGTAATATCATTTGCAGCATCACATCCTTCAAAAGAACTACCTACTTATTTATTTAAAACAGGTTCAATTTTGTTATTCATTGTAACATTTTTTTTAAACGTTGCCCCACACTAGGAATTTCTCCTATATCATGGGTGCGTTTACAAACATTTAAACTCACATATACAAACAGCCAGACCTGAAACAACTACTTGTAGGTCATACAAATATTGGTTCCGTGCGGGAATCGAACCCGCCACACGCAGCGCAGCAGTCAATCGCTTAACCACTGCGCCAACCGTGCCGTCAATACATGTAAAAGAACTCAAAACCACTTTCCTAATTTAAAATGTTTATTGCAGCTTACAAAATATGAAATGTGTTTTACTCATAAAGCCGTCTCCACATAACACAACAGTGAGACCGTCTTAACAATCTGTCTTCCTCAGAGCTGTCAGCGGCACCTATGCGCATGAGGCACGGTGCGCGCCCCGTGTGTGCACGCTATTATTATTGTAATCGTCCGCGTCGTTTGTTTGGTTAATGTATTTAGAGGTTGTTTTATTTTTTAGTTTTGCTGTGATAAGAGGTGTTTTAATATAAGTATTTACAAACAGAAGCTTGTAAAAAAGTCTTCCACCCATAAGGCCTTCTCCACACCACTCAACAGTGAGACCGTCTTAACAATCTGTCTTCCTCAGAGCTGTCAGCGGCACCTATGCGCATGAGGCACGTTGCGCGCCCCGTGTGTGCATGCCATTATTATTATATTCATCGTTTGTTTTATTAATTTATTTAGAGGTTGTTTTATTTTTTAGTTTTATTTTGCTAAGAGGTGTTTTAATATAAGTATTTATATACAGAAGCTTGTAAAAAACTCTTCCACCCATAAGGCCTTCTGCACACCACTCAACAGTGAGACCGTCTTAACAATCTGTCTTCCTCAGAGCTGTCAGCGGCACCTATGCGCATGAGGCACGTTGCGCGCCCCGTGTGTGCACGCCATTATTATTGTATTCATTATATTGCATGTATTATTGTTTTATTTGTTTAGTTTTATTTTGCTAAGAGGTGTTTTAATATAAGTATTTACATACAGAAGCTTGTAAAAACTGTCTTCCACATCATCGTCTCATGTCATCGTCGTTTGTTTCGTTAATATTTTTAGAATTTGTATTATTTTTAGTTTACCTTGATGGGATGGGAAGTATTTTATATTCATTTTTAATCATTGTAGGATAAGGCTTTTTAGGGTGAAAATGGTTATAGTGATCCTTCTCCTGAACTTATCCGAATTTATTTGGGGTTAGTGCAACATGTTTTTTTCATCCACACTTTTCTCCATCATAGACGAGACCAACGGCTTAAGACTCAGATATATGCCAGTCACCTAGAGTGGTTAGCTTGAATATTCTGTACTGAGCTCACGCAACGCGTCGTACGTTCAGCCAGTAATAGGACTCGCCCATCAAGGAGCGCTGTCCCCAATTTGACGCATTATTAATTTATTATACACAAAACAAAAGTTATTTTAATAAAACGCGTAAACTAAAAGACCAATAATGAAATTATGTTTAAATTGGTGAAGGTTTCAGAAATACACGCTTTGTAGATTTTGCGCCATTCTCAGTGTTTTATCCGCATTAGACATAACTTTACAAATTAATTTCACTATGTAATATAAACATAATCTAAAATATTCACATATTAAGTTATTCAGAAAATGCTCTAATTTAACATATACGAGTCGTATTTTTTTCAAATCATTAACACTACTCGTTTAGACGTGATCTTCAGTATAAAATCATTAAAAGTCGGTTATCGGCGCTTTAACGTAATTTCCGAGGCACGGAGAGGCTGCGGTGTGTAAAGAAGGTCACCCATCTATGGACGAACCGCGGCAAGCTAAGCTTAACCTGATCGATCGACCCGTGCGGCTGATATATTCATTCACATTACCTTCTCTATTAGTCATGATCTCGGTAGTCACTCCATTTCAAGCCATATCATCTGTCACACAGTCCATCCATCGTTTCTTTGGTCTTCCCCTACTCTTATAGCCATCCACATTCATAAACAAAACTTTCCTGGTGACTTTCCCTCGTTCCTCCGCATCACATGCCCATACCATGACAACCGATTTCCACACCACTTTTAGTCTGTGACTGAAAAATTTGTGCTTTTCAGACTTCCTCATATACTCACTGAGAGATAGCTATAGTGTTATCTTGAAACAGGGCAAAATACTCCGGAAATCTTGTTTTATTTTATACAACATGTCCCGGAATTAACGCACAACCTTAAGGGTTTTTTTTTTCGAATTCTTGTTTGGTCCCACAGTAAAAGTTGTTCATAATGATGAGTACAATGACTCCTTTAGAGGATGTGCGTTAATTCCGGGACGTGTTTTATAACGATGGTATGATGGTAATCATAATGTTATGCTTTTGGTCACACTGTTCACTGTAAATTTCCGTATTTTTTTTAATAAGACGTTCTTGACAGTTTTTAAGCAAACGGCTTACTTCTCTAAGATGACCAAGAAGAATTATGTGTCTTCCAGAATCTTCTATGTGGTTGAAATGAACTAGGGTAGGTACCTAATGGAATTTCTGTAACAGAAATACCCTTTATGGGCTTTTGGAAGAGTTATTTGTGCCTTAATAAATTAATTTTATTCAGTTCCGCTTTTACAAGAGGGTGGTTATATATATTTTTTTTTAATATCACACAAACATTATACGTATATTTTGCAAGGGAAATGTAACCACAATGTTACAGGTTTTTTAAAGAATTTTTTCAGGTTTTTTGGTAAATAGGTACTTCTTTTAATAGGCTCGCTGCCTATTATTTTGGACTTAAACATGACTGGTGAAATATGGGTGTACTATTAGGTAAACCTCTGCCTAACTCTTCGGGGATTACAAGCGTGATGTTATGTTATTTTACTTCCTTTTACCTTGTCTCATGGTTTAGTAAGTAACCATTCTACGCAGTTACGCATTGTTTGTAGAAAGGGGAAATATATAAAACAAATAGATAAAGCCATTACATATAAATTTGTTTGGTATGTAAATCTTTAATCATTACTCACAGTCTTAATTTCCACTTCTTATCAGTCAAGTACTAACACCCCATACTTTGAAAGTTTATCATTTTATTTTACGCTTTACCATGAACTGTTAAGGTCGAGAATGAAGTGGCAAAAGCTTTTATCTAACGGAGTCTAAGTTAACGCTATCGTGAACGACTTCAGTGACGCGTGAAAGAATCAAGAAAATGACTATTTTTTGTCGGGAATTGTGTGCGACGGGACAGTTTTTCTATATTGTACCTACAAGCTTGAAGCCTCTAGGAGGACGGCTCATTTTGTATGGAAAGTTGCCCTGAAAGTTAATGTAATAATTAAGTATGAAAAAAGATATGTTAAAAGCACAAATCACTATTTACTCATACTTTTTGATACAAGACTGAGTTTTTAAGAAAATTCAGTAATTACAATTAATAAAAAAACTTTTTACAAAAAAATAATAACCGACTACCAAAAATAACACTACAAAGTGAAAAATAACTTTAATTTCAGAAGTCGGTGTCTTTGGATCTGTATTTGAGTTTTTTTGCCACCGACTTCCGAAATTAAAGTTATTTTTCACTTTGTAGTGTTATTTTTGGTAGTCGGTTATTATTTTTTTGTAAAAAGTTTTTTATTTTTCACTTTTTAGTGGGTCAGTTTTGAATTTATCTAAGTTACAATAGCCTAATGTTACCTGCTAATCACCTTTTACAAAATATTGCTTTTCCCGATGCTGGGACGTTGATTGTTAAGGAGTTCTCCTGGTAAGAACCAGGAGAATTGCCACTCATCATATGCATAGTGACGAGCATAAATTGCTTAATCGCAACCCGTTAAATAGGTACTCATTATTATATTGTTCCGGTGGCCATCTGTGGTCTCCATCATCAGTTCCACTTCACCAAATGGTGCTTTCAGAGAGCAAATGCACGAGTTACTATAAAAAATACCCAAATCGCTATAGGTTTGCATATAAAGTTTGAGGGTGTCCCTCGATTTCCATGAGATCCCCTCATCAGATTCTGATTTGATGGCAATGCGACCACCTCGGGAGTATACCCTTTCAAACAAAAAAAGAATTTTCAAAATCGGTTCATAATTGACGGAGTAATCGCGTAACAAACGTACAAAAAAAAAAAAAAAAACTTACAGCCGAATTGAGAACCTCCTCCTTTTTGGAAGTCGGTTAAAAATATGCTTAAGAATATCAAAATTTCATCCGAACATGCAACCAAAACCGAATATTCAATGGCCCTCTCCTAATCAAAGTTATTTACCAAGTTGCGAGAATCGATAATGGATTAGAGAAATTGGCTGCTGCTGTAACCCAATTCTAACTACCGCAGGATTATGACGTAATTCCAATATGCTGTCTTAGTTAGGAACAGACAGACCGCGTCACTGGGGTATTGTAGATGTGATGCAGCATGCAGCTAAAGGATTATTCCAAAAGTAGAGAATAATCACGTCTATCGAACAATTTTGATATTCAAATACCACGACGACGACGACGAACGAGAAAGCTAATGAGTTTTTGTGATTCTGTTTATAATTTTAGAATGAAAGTGAGAGGATGCTGTATCGAGTATAATGAGAAACATTATACGCGATACAGCATCCTAAATCAGGATTCTGTATCTCGCATTTGTTTCACGATCACTTTAACGTGGTCAATATTAGGATACTTAACATTGACCAGTAAAAAGTGATCGTTATTGTTACTATTATGTCATTAATTATACAGGGTGTTAAAGAAATTGCGTACCATAGCTTAGGAACAACGGTTTTAGAGGAACCCAAGAAAAATAAAAAAAATACAAAAAATTAATAAAATTAAAAACAAAAAAAGAAATTGCAAGATTAACCAGAATTACTAACTTAAAATAGCAATCGTTTATTATTAAAATAATTTTATTTATTAAAAAAAAAAACTTTAAAAAAATCAAAATAAAAATAAATTGCAAGATCAACCTAATTTAGTACATACTAACTTAAAATAGCAATCGTTGGTAGGTACTAAATTAGTTTTGATCTTGCAATTTTTTCTTTTTGTTTTTTTTTTTAATCTTGTCTTGTTTTTTTCCTGGATTCCTTTATCGGTACTGAACCTACCCCTAAGCTATGGCACGCAATTTCTTTAACACCCTGTAAACTAAAATAAACAAAAACTAAAACGGCTAAAGACTTGCCACCATAAGAGAATGCTGTCCCACTCCGACGGAAAAACTGACCAATTTCTTAGAAAATTTCTCCTTTATTTATTCTTTGACCGCGTCTCGTGGCAGTTTGAAAAGTGCGAGTTCGCATAAAGTTTCAGCTAATGGGTTAAAAAGGAGAGAGGGGAGGTGACGGCTCGAATTTTTGGAAATTTCGTATATAATTAGAGGAGCGATCGCATTAGGGACGTCACTTTTGGTTTATAGGAGGCACGTCACGGCTAGAGATGGACCAAGAATCCGCCAGCCAAGTTTTATTGGCAGACTTGCGTTAACTTAGCGGTTTTGTCATTAGGAAATGGGTTTTGTTTTTGAACAAAGAAATGCCTAAGATTAAGATGTGGACGGATTTGGACTGTTCGATAACAATTAATACAAAATTCTTTTGCAAACTAATATTGGACCACACAAGGCCTGCAGCTGAGATGAGAATGCTAAAAGGGGTGTGTGGGAATAAAATATAATTAGGTATATAAGAGGAAGTAAACGCCGGGAGGGGACGCCCAAGGAGGACATATTTTATAGTGACCTAATTGGTGATGTTCTTCAGAAAGATCAGGTGCGTATATAGTACTCGCAACCGGTGTGCGTGTATGACCAGATGTATGAAGGTAGCCGAAGCAAAAGGAGTATGTAAGGAGCGTAGCAGGTGGCGTTCTATAGTTTCTGCCTACCCCCATGGGAAGATGGCGTGAGTTTATGTATGTATGTATGTATAAGAGGAAGTCTGAAAGTGGCACCGGTGACTGAGAAGTTTTGTGGAAATCGCTTGTCATGGTATGGGCGTGTCATGTGATGCAGAGGAATAAGTAAAATTTCGTGAGGAAAGTTTTAAGAATGGATGTGGATGGCTATAAGGCTGCGATTCCACCAGAGATGTGCAATGGAAATGTGTCGTGCGAGGATGTCTAGCTGTGCTGTGAAAATGTGTGGGGGTTTCCACCAAAGCTGTGCGATGAAAATGTGCCTACGAGGATGTGTAGCGGAGCTGTGTAAATATATATATAGATCCCTCGTACACATCCCTCGTACACATCCCTCGCTTGTTTTGTATGCGCAAAAATGTAGCTCCGCTGAGCCGTTTCCACCAGAGCTGTGCTGGCTGAGGCGAGGTAAATGAAGCGATTCTATTGGTTCTTTACAAACACATCCCTCGCTACGCATCCTCGCACATCTCTGGTGAAAACGCAGCCTAAAAGTAGGGGAAGATCAAAAAACGATGGATAGACTGATTGAAAGATGATATGGCTAGAAAAGGAGTGACTACCGAAATGACGACTAAAAGATAAATGAAGTGGACTGTATATTTGGGTGTTTTGGAATAAAAGATTATTCCGGGTCCTTCGCCTTTATTAATACTTGATTTACTTGATACACTTTATATTATTTTATAGTACTTGTTCACGTGTTGTTCTGTTGAGAGCTGGAGATCGACTGTACACTACGCTCAAATGGCGCGCCTTATAAACAGCCCGTTGTGACTTTAATGGGAGCCATGATTTTTAACTGTTACAAAAGAATCAAATCCGTTATGACCGGATCTTTGACTCAACCCATCTCACTTATTCTACGGTCAATGTTGACCGTTTTTGTGTATAAGGCGGCCCATTTATGGCTTAATCCTATTACATACAAATATCTAACTTATTCCTATAGGGGGAAAAGTTTCTAGAACATTAAGTGTTCAAAACACGACTGGGTGCAAATCCCTTACACATTTATCCCTATATCTTCGGAACTCATGGTCCGATTCTCTTTATTTTAACGGAGATGTTACTTCTAGACATTATGCTACCTTCGTAAACAAATTTGGAGACAATATCTCACCAGGCAAAAAAGTGAGTTTTCAAACTACGTAATATTTTCTTAAATAAAAATGTTTACAAATGACTCTCTTTTGGTCTCAAAGTTTTCCTACGTAAACTATACAACAAGAAACTAAGCTATCTATACACATTATACCTTAAAACTAGTCAAAGTTACACACGTTTTAGCGTCTCGCCCACGGCGATCCGCGCGCTACTTGTGCCCATGTGCAAAAATAGGGTCTCCTACTTTGAATTTATACATTACGATTTTACAGGCTCGGCGTTCGTAACAATAAAGAAGTATGGAAAGAAAAGACTTTTGTTGTGCCGACCAAATTTAGATTAACTAAAACAAGCAAGTAATTTCTTATAAACAGTATCCGCTTTTATAACAAGTTGCCAAAGTCAGTTACAGAACTTAGCGATGGAAAGTTCAAAACCCACATCAAACGTGTCCTTATCAAAAAATCATATTATAAGATTAAAGACTACGTTGAAGACAAGGAAGTTTGGCAATAATTTATTCTGCACATGTGGCTTCCCTGATACTTCATTGATGGCATAACTATTTAAATTCTATTAACTGTTACCAAATTACGATGTTTATTTTTATTTTATTTTATTCTAGATTTTTTTTTGTATGTTTTTCCTTGACGTAATCTTTTCATTACTTTACAGTATTTATCTACAATTCTAATTTCAACTATTAGTATTCCCTTGGTGGACAGAATATTAATTCCGATTTATTTTAGTTGTGGGCCATCGTGGCATTTGGTGTCACCAGACTTTTATTATTTTATTTATAATTGTATACAGATTCTTTTATATTTTGTGAATGTGAGAACATTGTAGGTTTAATAGACTGTAGATTTGTAGACAATTTTCTATTTTGTTAAGTACCTGCATAGCTATTCACAAACGTCCGATACGCTTCCGTGCCGAATCGAACACCAATGTTATCAAAAGAGTCCTCTAAACGCTGTTCACAAATCCAAAACCCCGTAAATTTTGTCAGTTTAACTCAAATAGACTGCCGCCATTCTAGCGACAGCTATTTGCTATCGGATGCAAGGCAAATTAGTAATCGAAATAATGTCATTTTCGATTCGACAACTTGTCGAATGGTTGTGAATAGCTATGCAGGTACTTTTTGACAGGCCTACACTGTCCTCCCATACCTATTAACACTAATTTGAAAACATTGTAAAAGTCATTTATTTTTAAAAGAGTAGAGTGGAGTTTCTTGTCGGCTCTTCTCCATAGGTTACGACCAATTGGAACCATGCACCTAGATTGTGACGTTTCATAAGTGCCCATGTATGTTTATGTAATTTTTTTTTTTATATCAATTGATTTGACCCTGAATAAAACTCAATACTGACATTTAGATATAGTTAAATTCTATTACTATCATCTCTGCTCCGTCTTTTTAGTTTGACTCTGTGCGCGATTTTAAATCATCGTTTCTGTTACAAAGTTCCTAGCCTCAACTGCCTTTAAAAATTACAGTGTCACTCACTAAGTTACAAACGGCGTGCTTATAAACTCCTACTCCAGAAAAAAACCCGACTTTTATTCTTTAAATATTCTTATTCTTACCTTGATTTAGTTTTATACCGTGCTAAGTTCAAATATCTTAGCTGTCACTAACTATATCTTGTTTATTTTATACTTTGCTAATTCCATACCACAATAATTCCATCCATGTTTCTACTTCCACCCACAAGTAAACAGGGTGTTTACAAAGTTCTCCTTCAGAAAATTAAAAAGTCAAACAAACTGCTTGCCATGCGCGTTCCGTGCCATTGGCCACACATTAATATATATTAAGGCGTACACTTGGTATTCACCCTCTTTCTGAAGACACGTGCTTCGTCTACATACTTGAATAAAATCATGCTTATGATGTCGCAATTAGCGGGAAAAGATATTTGGTAGAAAAAGTTAAGAATAGTGTAGTGAAAATTGAGTTTGGAGGATTAAAAGAGTCTTTGAGTTTTGAAGAGATAGATAAATAACAGCAAACAATAGAAACTGTTATATTTTAGAAAGCATCTTCCGCTAATCGGGATGCTGCAGCAGAGGTTATTGATCAAATATTGAAAGTTGAATTCGAAGAAGACATCCCCATGATAAGCAAAAAGACTTTGATGTGTAATCGTAAGTGTAGGAAAGATCAAAATTGTACAGACGACAGAAGTTATATAAACGAACAAATACCAGCAAGCGGGTCTAATTCATAACAAAAATCCGTAAAGCAATATCAGAATATGGGACAGAACAGAATATTCATTAAAATCAAAAACAACCAATATTCAATCCGTCAGCTACACAATACATGACAGAATAACACGCAACTAAAACTTCTACATCAAAAAACCTTTGAATAATACCAATTTACAAAAGTACATATACCAAATAATTTTTAACAAAACCAATAATTTGAAAGCTTAATATTATGCTAAACGTAAGTAACATGGTACGGTGTGGTACAAACCTTCGTGCATGGATTTTAATTATTATCATGTACCGAATACGACTCCTAATAAATGTCATTATGAAGCTGTATTACTACCAGCTAATGTTCCACCTGGAGAACTAACATGCATCCTTATGTTGAAGAGGAAAGAGTTTGTTTTTGTGTGGCTGCAAGTTAGGGGATGGTAAATATTACTTGGCCGTGATATAGTTCTTTAATGGAACCGCAATGTCACGTGCGTGACAATGATGGTACGTAAATAATATAGTTGAACGTTTTATATGGATGCAAGGCTAAAATAGCCTTTTGTATTGAAAGTTTTGTTGGAATTTTTGCATCGAAAACTGTGTACTTATGATTATTATCAAGTGATTTAGATTGCAGAAGTTCTAAATTTTCGTTTAAGTCAGCTATTAAGGTGACTTGTGCTGTTTCGTAATTTCAGCAAATGTTTAAGGTGAGTACTTTCACGTGACAAATGAATATCGTTGCTTTCAGTTTGTGCTACTACAGTTAAACAAAGGAGGAATGGCATACGGTACGACTCTGTGGCTTTCATGTTTGCTTCGTTTGATTTATTATTATACTTTTTAATGGTAGATGATAATGTTACCATGTCAAGCCAGCAGAGCTGTTTTTATTTGCTGAAACTAGTTATCAACTTAATTTGGTTCTATTTTGACACTGTCGCTTAGCAAGTCCCAGACTAACATTTCGTATTTCCTTGCCTCGTGAGTTTATTTGTTTTTATCATATTAATTTGAACTGTCACGGTGAAAATACGGTACACAATCCAAGAAAGAGAAAACCACTGCTATGTGTACGCATACATATAATTTTTATGTCACAAGTTCCCGGTCGACCACTTTTCAACCTTATTACTATGGGCATAAGGGTGAAAAGTGGTCGACCTGGGAACACTCGCAGTGGTACCTACAGTCATTCACAAACTACACATCTTATTCAGAAGAAAAACCAATAGTTAAAACAGACATTAATATCGTAAAACAACACATAGCCCACCTTGATCGTCATCCGAATATCGAGCCACCAGCGAACAATAAGAACCAGTAGGCTGTATAACGCGTTTGCGCGCACAACACCCTTAAAAAAGGGGGCAAGACGGCAGGGGGGCAGGCGGATTTAAGTCCTACCCTTTAAAAGATTCCGTCGTCCTCCCATTTTTAAGACTTTACAATACCGACACACACATCAGGGAATTCTTAGCTTATTTCTTTAGGGTGTGTGTGTGTGTGATTGGATTTTTCCGTGTTTCCCGTAATTAGTGAGGGACTCATTAGGGATGTGGGATGAGTCGTAATGAGGTCTTCTGAGGACATCGACCGTTTGGATGTAGATTTAGACACGCGAGCGTAATGATATGAAAGCGAGAGTGTTTTAGTAAAAGTGTTTGCTGTTTTGTACTGAATTTAAAAGTTTTCTTTTCATGATGTTTAAGTTTCAGTAATGCCCCAATTTCATACTATAATAGCGTTTCATTTTTATATTTTAGGCTTGCAAGCAAGCAGGCCTAATAATGGCATCATCCATAGACAACTGCAACGCCCAAAAAGGTTTACCGACACATAGCTAACCAATTTATCAAATTATGGTTTTCATGAAAATTCACGGCACCAGTTGGCACCACTTTGACAAGAGGTATTTCATTTCGACAGTGAATAAAAAATATTAATGATGACGATGATGATGATGTTTATGATTGAGGATCATATATGTTTTAGTCGTGACTGAATGATGAACGAATGATTATTCGTTCATCATTCAGTCACGACCAAAGTAAATATAGGCACTTTGACGCTTTTGACAGGTGCACCCGACCTGACGTCTCAGTGCTCCCAGAAAACATTGGAATAAAATCTCTACTGCCAGTAATTTCACAGGCATCACCAATGATATTCTATGTAAAAAGAGGTAGATAGGTAATACACGCTCCGCAAGTGGCACTTCAAAACTTGGCTAATTAGCCACATTTTCTTCGTCTTGTCCCTTTTTCGCTTCCGATAATTACGACATCCTACTTCTACGTGTCTTCTAATAGTGTGACATTGTGCCGTTTTTTATGGTGAGACTGTCTGTCTCTTTCTTTATTTATGGTGAGACTGTCTGTCTCTTTCTTTTTTAAAAAACGTTGCCCCACACTAGGAATTTCTCCTGTATCGTGGGTGCGTTTACAAACATTTAAACTCACATACACAAACAGCCAGACCCGGAACAACTACTACAAGTAGTTCATAGGTCATACAAATATTTGTTCCGTGCGAGAATCGAACCCGCGACACGCAGCGCAGCGGTCAATCGCTTAACCACTGCGCCAACCGTGCCGTCTGTCTGTCACACCTGGATATCTCAAGAATTACTAATGCTATCAACTTGAAATTTAGAATAGTTTTAGATGACGTATGCCCAACTATTTTGAAAATAAGAAAGAAATTTAAAAAAATATATCTTATTGAAAAAGGGACTGAAAGGGGGTCTTAAACATTTGAAGTGGGGCTACTAGGGCATGTGGGGTATCATATGAAAGAACGCTGTTTGCACATTCTTAAACATTTTTTTTAAGCCAGCATGAAAAATTTAAAAAAAATACCGTACCCTTATCTCCAAAGTTTGCATAGATAAAAATCTGAAATCTCTATGTGATAGAAGTTTATGTAAAGATTACAGGAAAAATAAAATGATGTCTCTAAATAGCACAGTTTTTCAGAAATCATCAACATCATAATATACGTACGGAACCCTCGGTGCGCGAGTCCAACTCGCTCTTCACCGTTTTTTTTACTTATATCATTGGGCATCACCGCGTTCAAAATAAGAACAAAACAAATTTTGGTGGCAAATCAATAATAAGTAGGTACTTCGCAGAAACTCATCAATTCTTACACAAGAGCTGCTTGTGGGAGTAGGTTTCTGGGAAGGTTATAAATAAATACTTAAAACCTATTAAATTCCACGTACTACGTAAACAAGTTCAGACTGGAATTGGTACTGGTATTTTTGCAGCAGTACTCAAATAGCGCTCCAACGCTAATTGGCAGCCGATGAGTCTTTGTTATTGAGCTCGGTGACCGGAAGTTTCTAGTGTTGTTTGGACTTGGCCATTTTAATAGCCATAGCGTACAACCCTAATTATTTAATGCTGCGTTTTTTATTTAGTTTTGTGTTTTTTAAACTTTTTTCATATTTTTTGGTTTCAACGTAGTTGGTAAGTATTAAGTCAAATATGCAATGGCATATTATCATGATGTAACCCTTTGAAAGGGTTTTATACTAGAAACCCATTTAAAGGGTTACAAGATAACCATTGAATGGGTTTCATACTTGAAACCCAGTGAAAGGGTTACATGATAACCCATTCAATGGGTTCTATACCTACTTGAAACCCAGTAACATGAAAAAATCGTAATATTATGTTAATTCGATATCCGCCCAGCACGCGTATCATGACCAATTCTATCTCTATTCTACCCAGGGACCATTTTGGTTACCAATTTAGAAAAACCCTATTGAAAACCCTTTCAATGTAAAGGGTTTTCGATAGAGTTTTTCTAAGCTGTTAATCAAAAACCCATACGGTGTGGGTAATTTTGAATGGCTTAAATTAAGCCGTTCAAAAAGGTTACCCACACCGTATGGGTTTTTATCGAAAACCCTTTCAATGGGTTACCAAAATTTAATTTATTTAAGCCGTTCTTATGGGTTACCCATATCGTATGGGTTTTTGTTTAATCGCTTAGAAAAACCCCATCGAAAACTCTTTCAATGGGTAACCAAAATGGTCCCTGATCTTGATACGTTTTCCAATTGCCTTAATGAAGGCTTTTATTTGGCGCTGATAAAGCTTTTATTTTATTATCTCGTGTTGTGTTTCTGGGCTTGTGGTTATGTAATAACAGCCGCACTGGTCGATCGATAAGCTGAAGCTAAGCTTGCCACGGTTGGTCCGTGGATGGGTGACCATCTTTATATCCCGAAGGCATGGATGGGGGGACGTTTTTTCATCAAGAAATTGACAAAATGTTCAAACTTTTATTGCTTGAATACGACACTTTTGGCTACTTTGTATGTGAGTATTTAATGTATTTTTTTTGTAATGTTTGTGCAGAATAAATAATATTTCCTTCTTTTTTTACTTTAATTTAACGTTTAAAAACCCTCTAAAAACTTGTCTTATGAGAACCCAAAAATTCTAAAAAACCCAAAAAAATCTGCACCAAAACGCGGTGAACATTCATTAAGGTTGACGTGTCGGACGTGCAAGTTCCCACATGTCGCGGTAAACAATACGCCCCTGTTAGCCCCTGTTAGTCCTTAGTCCCTGTTTGTACACCGCGTGCCCCTTTGAATACTAAGTTACTGGGACTTTTTATTTTACACAATGAGAATTGTTTCCACTTTTTAGCTGTAGGAGTATCAATGTGGACTGGTGTTTTTTTTTTCGGTACTTATTTTTAACGGCCAAACCCAATAACTTATTTTCAGTGAAAGACAGATTGCTAGTGATGATAGACAGTTAATTCTATCTATCCTTGGATGGCGTCTCACAATCATAAGGCTATCTATCTAACGAAAACAATAAGTAGGTTTCTCTACTTCGCCCTCCCGTGCGTTCCGTTACAACCAACATCACTTTAAAAAACGACATGTGTAATTAGGGTTATAATAAAACTTCTTTGTTTCTTACTTCTAAATAAGTTACTGGATTAAGATATAATTCTGTAGAGCCATATTTGTTATGGCCGCGAATCAAAATACAACCTGACTGACCTGCAAATTGAAAAAAACGTAATAAAATTTTAATTTCGCGGGCTACCACCTTAGCGCATCCTTAAATTAATGTTTTTTTTTTTAACTTAAATTCATGTTGGCATGGTGCTTGCACGATATGATAATCAAGTCTGAATGACTATCTAGTTACCTAAGCTCCATTTGAAATAAGATAAGATATTTAAATAAATCTTTATTTCAGTACATTCGACCGATTATAAGACTTCTATTGCGTTGATGACATGACAAATGGCAGCTGTAATAAACATTGGTATTCTAACCACGTTTTTGTTTTCAATGCCATCCTTATGCCTACGGGATAGAGGTCAAAATCGGTTGAACGGACAAAAAAGTTTATTAAAATTTCTAAACTTATTTTAAATTGAGTATAGTTATCATTTTTTTTTATCTGTTCAGATAAATGTTTTTCCAAATAAAAAATATAATTAAATTGCTAGTTTAGTGCTAGTGCTAGTAGTCCTAGTTCCAGTGCTAGTTTAGTGCTAGTGTTAGTGCTATTGCTAGTGTTAGTGCTAGTGCTAGTGCCATTGCTAGATAGTGCTTGTGCTAGTGTTAGTGCTGTTGCTTGTGCAAGTGTTAGTGCTAGTTTAGTGCTAATCCTAGTTCTAGTGCTATTTCTAGTGCTAGTTTAGTGCTAGTATTAGTGCTATTGCTAGTGCTAGTCCTAGTGCTAGTACTTGTCCTAGATCTAGTGCTAGTGCTAGTGTTAGTGCTAGTGCTAGTTTAGTGCTAGTTTAGTGCTATCGCTAGTGCTAGTTCCTGTGCCAGTGCTATTGATAGTGCTGGTGTTAGTGCTAGTGTTATTGCTAGTGTTAACGCTAGTGTTAGTGCTAATGCTATTTCTAGTGCTAGTGTTAGTGTCAGTGCTAGTGCTAATGATAAATGATAAATGATTTTATTTCTGTAAGTAGGTTTTTACAAACACTTTTACACGTCAATCATATTTTAAAAACTAGATGAGGTCGGCGTTTCCTATCTGACTACTCTGAGAAGAAAGGCCGAAACAAACTCAGAGGTCACAGTCTCTTTTAAAGTCCAGACATAATTTTGGTCAGATCATGTGAAGACCATGTAGATTGGTGCCTGACATGGTCTTTTGAGGAAAGAACCACACAGGTTGAGTGGACCTGACCAGTCAGTGCACGCATGTGCTATTGCTAGTGCTAGTGCTCTTTATTTATTTCTCTCACCAAGTCTTACCGACTTAGTGATAGAGCATTACTAAATCTTCAACAGTACTTAATTAGAATATCGTGGCTTCTGATATCAATACCCTGAAGTTTAGCGTCCATAGTATCCATTACTCCATTCAAATACCAAGTTAGTCAAAGAGTCAGTATTTCTCTACATTGAAGTGTGTCCAACATGGTATATTGTCTCATTGCCTATAAAATTTTGCTTGCGACATTTGCATTTTCTTGGCTATACTTATGACCTTATAAACATTAATGATCGTTATAATTTTATCAATACAAGCCGTGTACAGTCGGTGTCTTAAATTAGTGGCAGTTGTTGTAAGTGTCAGAAGTAATCTATATTTTAAACATACCTAAATACATAACCTCACGCCTTCTTTACATAGGGAAAGGCAGAAACTACAGAACGTCACCTGCTACAATCCTTACATACTCCTTTCATTTCGCTTCGTTTACGTTCATAAGAACACTGTATGTGTTTGTTTATGTTAGCTGTAAGTTTCCCGAATTGATAAAATAAATAAATAAATACATTTGTATTTTAAAGTTGTCAATTTTTGTGATAAATCATTACATTGCTTTTTAAAATATACAGGTTGTTAAAGAAATTGCGTGCCATAGCTTAAGGGTAGTATCGATAAAGGAACCCGGGAAAAATAAAAATAAAGTTCAAAATAACAAAATACAAACATAAAAAAATATTGCAAGATCAATCTAATTTAGTACCTACTAACTTAAAATAGCAATCATTTAGAATTAAAATTATTTTATTTGTTTAAATGCTTTAATTACTAAATTGCTGAACCTACCCCTAAGCACGCAATTTCTTTAACACCCTGTATTATCTTTTAGGCTAACATAACAATAAAATGGTTGTTTTATTGATTATCTATCCACTTAAACTTTGTGCGACGATGCATTCTTATGTTGCCGGTCTGGCGCTGCATTGCATAGAGCTCCTACTGATATCCAATTTCAAAATTCTGAAATATTAGTATTCAATTATGTTGTCGACTGTACTATACATACCACAGCATTCATATCGTATTACATTCTCTTTGAATCGTTCCACATTTTCAACAATAGAAAACACAATTTTGAGGCAAAAGCGATTCTTAGTCAAATATCAAAGAAATCGTTAGCGTGAACCCGAACGGTGGCAAAGTTGAAATAATAACAAATAAACGAGCAAAACAATCGGCGCTTAAATGTTTTAATGTTAAAACAATGAGGACTTCTAATAATAAATTATTGAATTTGTCCCGCTTTGTGTAACGACGACGCGCGACGCGCCGAACGAGAATTGTGTGATTTATTTGAGAAAGCGTCGAGTGAAGAAGTAATTATAGCGTCTAATATTATAAGTATAACACACACATTTAAAGCCACACAAACATTAATTGAGACTATACTTTAATTTAACCACTCAGACCCTGGCCTGTTAAACCGGATAAAGTCTGATTGCTGAAGTGCTCCTCCCCCGTTGACAGGTGACAGTTGACAGTTGCTTTGACATTTATACATGCTGTCCTGTCGTATCAATAAAACAATGTTATCGATAAAACGATGTTTCAATTTCAAAATAAAAAAATTGTACCAAGATTCCTCAAACAAAACACAAAAACCGCTGTACCTTGTGAAGGAAGCGAGATAGAGCAAAAATAACACTTTTTGGGGGTGTCATAAAGGGGTTTCACTAATCAAGACACATCGATCGAGAGGTTCGCAAACCTGAAAACCTATTTCATATTTTTAAATCACATCATCGATATCATCTATCGATACGAGTGGACAGCATTTAATTACGTCAAGTCAACTGTCAGTTTCGTCAACTGACAGCTGTCAACGGCACTTTCCGTTAAGGGTGAGCATTTTTTCGGGAAACTACTTCCGGCACCTTTTAGGTGCCAGTAGGGTCTGACCGGACAACATGCTTCCTATGATATTTCTTTAAAAGAAAAATTATAAAAATAGAACAAAATATATAAGACTTGTAAAGTTAATTATAAATGATTTTTATTTCTGTAAGTAGGTTTGTACAAACACTTTTACACGTCAATCATATTTGAAAAACTAGATGAGGTCGGCGTTCTCTATCTGACTACTCTGAGAAGAAAGGCCGAAACAAACTCAGAGGTCACAGTCTCTTTTATAGGCCAGATTTAATCTTGGTCAGATCATGTTAAGGCCATGTAAATTGGTGTCTGAAATGGTCTTTTGAGGAAAGAACCACACAGATTGAATGGACCTCACCAGTCAGTGCACGCATTTGTCAGTAATCGCACTAATAGTATGTAATAGTAATCTTAGACTTAATAATAATAACAAAATAAGCAAATACGCTGATCTTAAAGAAGCAGTTACAAGAAGTTGAATACAAGATAAAGTTTATGTTGTTCCTGTAGTTCTCCCCACCACAGGTGTTATTCCCAACCATCTCCTCCGTAGCTTGTAAATAACAGATCTAGAAGAATTACTTTACATCAATATGCAGAATCCAGCAGCCATCCTGAACACATCGCACCTCCGCTCAAATAGTGTCGTAAGTCAAAAACATCAGTCATAAGAACACTATCTAAGATAAGATTAAGAAGTTTTCGAAAACGAATGGTACATTAAAATAATTATTCCAATTTTTTGAGTTGTGACTCTATTTGAGCGGAGATGCGACATACAGAATAATTAGGAAATTTATGCAGTTAGACGAAAGTACACTCTCACCATAAAATTCACCACACGCTGCATTTACTTGGCTTTGGCTCGTAAATGTAGCTAAAAACCAGCCTATAGCGCAAAGCGGAGAAGAGCGGAGAGGAGAGGAGATGTTTTGTAAACGACCAATAAGATAGTTACGCGGAGAGGAGATGTGGAAAAAAGATATCTTATTGGTCGTTTACAAAACATCTCCTCTCCTCTGCGCTCTTGTCTGCTTTGATGTAAACCGGGCCTAAAAGCTGGGAAAAAAAAACACTCCCGCTAATAATAATACCGTTTATAATAATATCTAACTAGCTGCTGCCCGCGCCTCTTGAATGATTCTCTCCGATCTCCTATCTGCCAGGGCTTATTTGTAATATTTTATATTTTGTTTTGTTTTTTTTTTTTAATTATTTATATTTTTACATTGTTCTCACATAAAGAAGCGACAAGAATAATGTACCCAGGATTTTGTAATATCTTGATTTAAAAGAGTGTCCTTGGAGTTTCTTGCCTATTCTTCTCCATAGAGATCTACGTTTTGGAATGGGCAAATAGCTTCAACTTTCTGACTAACTGACCGACTCTTTTACAATTCAAAAGTGCCTGTAATTGGTTTAATTGAAATAAATGCTTTGAGTTTGATTTTTTCATGCAATCATGACATTGGGGAACAAATCTAAGTTAGAGAGATGTCTAATGATTATAACTCTGTAAATATACGTATATATACCTGATATAGTCGCGTATATATTTGAATTTGTGTTCAAATTCAAATTCATTTATTTGCTAGAATAAAAAGTTATCGAATCGAAAAAGTTAAGAGTCGAATCGTCGGCGAGAGGCATCGCAGGCCCCTTAAGACTATCGTGGCCCAATTACATTCTACCATTACATACGGTGTGCAAATATGTCATAATAACATTTAATTTAGTAATAAAAGGTAATTTAACAATGCGATTTAAATGATTAAGTTTAAGGAACATACATTAATAAACGATAAAATAGAAAAAAAAGAAGATTATTCAAATAAAAAAAGTGAAATTACAAATATAATGCAAAGTCCATACTTCTTGTAAGTCACCACGATTCAATAATATTTAACATGAAATTAATTATTATATGTGTGTACTATATCAATATTATTTAGATTGACCTTCTGCACGATATGACATACCTACCTACATTCGTTTAAATCATAAAAACAATTTTCTTTTAACCATTATGTCAACTTTTTTTTGAACATAGTCAAAGGTAAATCTTTGAAGCCGTCTGGTAATTTATTATACACCTCTATAGCCGTAACTATATGAGTTCCAGTTCGAGTTGTTATATGCATGTAACTTTTTTTTTCACTAAATCAATAATTAATAGACAGTAATATAAACCCAAGAAAAGCCATCATCATCATTTCAGCCGAAAGACGTCCACTGCTGGGCTGCTTCTATGCAACGATGCGTAAACGGAGCACGTCTCTGGTGTGCAGGGTGCGCGGCAGCCCCAACAGCGTGCTAATGATGATAGCCGACAGGCTCGACTGTCCATACACGAGACACTGCAGTGACTTGCACGTCACCTACAGTCGTCAGTAATGTAAGTTTTCATAGTGTTATGGTTGTTTTGTATTGTATTGTAATGTTATGTGTTGTCTGTTGTATGTTTATTGTATTGAATATTGTATAATATGAGTCATGTAACTTGGAGAGAATAAATGAATAATAGGCCTCCCCAAAAGGGGGGATTTGCCTTAATCGCCACGCTTGGCAGGCGGGTTGGCGATCGCAGAATGGTTTTAAAAATGCATAGCTACATTCTCTACCAAATCCCTTAGTCGCCTTTTACGACACCCATGGGAAGAAATGGGATGGTGCTATTCTTTACGTCCGGCACCAAACGGAACCAAGAAAAGTATTGAAAGTTAAATTCAAGTAGATAAGTACTGATAGATGCCCAAAAAAATTATGAAACTATGTAATTATGAAACGCCCGTTTCTGTTGCGGTCATGGTTTGAAGGCTTCTACATACCAGCGCGACTTGTCGCGCGACGCGACACGGCACAAAGGCCCCGCGTGTCGCGGGACGAGCGGTGCCTTTGTGTCGCGTCGCGTCGCGCGATAAGTCGCCCTGGTATGTAGAAGTCTTGACGTCATTTACCACGAAACTGCTTTGTTTACATCTGTTTTTTAGCCCGAAATCATTTACATTAAATTATTGTCTATGCTTGATTCAAGCAGAAATCGCACTTACTGATTTACCTTAGTGAGATTTCAAGCATTTAGCACAGAATAGATTTTATTCACATAATTATTTCTCTCGTCACTTCCGGCATTTTCGAAAAGGACACGTTTTGAGTCTGCGTTCCGTTCCACCAAAAAAACGTAACATAAATTAATTAATTGAGAAATAAGTAACACATAAAAAAATAGGAATTTGCTTCTTGACTCCTACACAATGTATATTAAAATAATGGACAAGTTTTGAATCACGTGCATAAGCAAAATATACAAATTATCCCATTTGAGGCACTCCCGATCAAAACAAAAGAACCGCCTCTAAACAATCCAAAAAAGTCACGTAAAGCCAGGGGCAGGACACTAATTTCGGCATAAATATTAAGGCCGAACGCCGAATTTTAAAGGCGGCAATTTGAACCTACACTCTCATCCTGATCGCAGGATAATTTATCTTAACGAAAGAAAGGGGTGGCCGCGGGGGTGAGGTGGGTAGTCGCCCAAAAATTGGGTAAAAATGTTGCCAGCCAGCGATTAAACCGTTGGGGGAGATGCGTCGTATTAATCACCACCCAGGCGTCTTCGTGGATTCTCGCGGTATTATTATAGAGTTGTTAATACCTACTTTTGACTGGGTTCTTTTTCAGGTGAGAGTACCTAGCTTCATAAAATAGTTTTAACCTATCGCTAGCGAAAACATACTCCTTATAAGTTTTTAAGAAAAATAATAATAATATTGATCGGCTAATAATATAGAATAGCAAGAGTGCTTAAATATCTCGTCATATATCAGCTGTGTTATATCAATGGAATCAAAAGTGTCAATGTTTATTGAAAAATCAACGAAAGGCAAAAGTAACGTTGACAGTTGCCACCTGGGCAGTCGGCCTAGCTATTAACATGGCCAATTCGTAATTACAATTTACACTATGGCATAAGCTATAATTGAAAAAAAGGGCCGTGTGGTGCCGGACGTAAAGAATAGCACCATCGTATTTCTTCCCGTGGGTGTCGTAAAAGGCAACTAAGGGACTTACTAGAGAATGGGCAGCAGCGTTCTCTACGCATTTTAACACTATACTGCGATCGCCAATCCCAGGCGGATTGGCGATCGCAGTATCGCCAAGCATGGCGATTATGGCAAACCCTCTTTGGAGGAGGCCTAAGTCCAGCAGTGGACGTCTTTCGACTGAAATGATGATGATAAGCTATAATCGCTTCTTTCCTATCACAGGACAAGAAGTATCGTAGATCTTCTTTACAATTTGTCATATGAGATGTACAACCGGAGTCGATGAACCACGCATTACTTTGATGAACAAACAAAGCTGAAGCGAAGCTTGTAGACTCATTCTTCTTGTCATTCTTCATCTTGTAGCATTTGGCATCTTTTATTTTTTAGCTCCTTGTAATAAAGATGGACGACAGATAAAAATCGAACTCACAACTCTATAAAATTCATCAAGCTGGCCTGTCCGTAGAAGGCAGGGCGGCTACCTTGGCTTTGTTTTAATATTTTCGCAAGCATTATGAAGGGTTTGCTTGCTTTCAAATAATTTCGGCTTCTGTTCCTGAAGTTTTGATAAAAGTTTCATTCTATCAATAATTAACGGGAACAATCCTGGTTTGCTGATGCGATTATAAAGGTTTCGGGGTTTTTGCATTATCTTTAATTATTTTTTCTGGAATGTCAAAGTTCGAGAGTCGGGTCGAGTTTTCTTTGTTAGTAATTGAGTTTGGCAAGTTTTTGAAAGGGGAAACGCGGGTTAATACTTATTTTAATTTATTAGTGCAGGAGTAATTCTGATGGGTAAGTACAAAGGGTATAAGTTGGAGTTAAGACGCTAAGTAGAGGAGAGGTATTGAAAGTTTCTGTACCTTGCTTTGGGTTCTGAACTTCTTTACTCAGGATATTACTTGAAAATTAGAAGAATTCTAGCTTTTGTTTTTAATTTTTATAAAGCAAATCAAGAGTAGGATGAGTTTTCGTGTTGTTCTTGATTGTATATTAATATATTTGGGTTTTTTTTTCTCTTTATTTTTTAGGGACTTGGAACCTATAACAAGTCATTTCAGCCCCATCATTTCCTTAAGCAAGTTACTTACAAAATTTTCTTAAGACTATTAAATATAAACTTATAAATAAGCTTAGCTTTATTGCTTGCAGGGTAAGCCAGAATACATTGAAATTTACCTAAATGTAATGCATTCAATTTTAATTTTTTACATAAATGTTGTCTTTCAAAATCATTGCGAATACAATATATAAGGAGGTGTCGGACATCTTCTGGTTTATCATAAGCAGTACAGTTAGGTGAAAGGGATTTCTTCATTAAAAATGTATATTTTTTAAGTGGTACATGTCCAGATCGTATTCTAAAAGCTATTTTAAGTAATCGCATACCCAGTTTAACATCGGTAAACCACGGTAACCGAGGAGGAGTCTATTTGGTTAAAATATTTCCTAAGTTCTTCTGAAAGTAGTATATTCATTCCGATTTGTTACAGTTGTAATGTCAATCATGTCATTTGGTTTATTTTAATAATATTTTATATTTTGTGAATTTGAGAACGTTGTAGACTTAATAGATTTTAGATTTGTAGACCATTTTATATTTTGTTAAGTACCTCGTACTTGTTGACAGGCTTACACTGTATTCCCATACCTATTAACACTAATTTGAAAACATTGTTCACCAATTATTTTTAAAAGAGTAACCGTGGAGTTTCTTGCCGGCTCTTCTCCATAGGAAACGACCAATTGGAACCGTGCACCTACCTTCTGACGTTTCATAAGTGCCCATGTAGGTTGATGTGAAATAAAATATTTTGATCTTGAGTAGTTATTTGGTTATGGTTAACCGTCTTCCGACTGTCTTCTACGGAAGAGTTAAGAGACTCTAATTCATTGATGCAAATAATCAATTTCATTTCCATAATTAATATCCTAATCTTTTTGATTTGGTTAAGTATTATATTGTTTTAATTAAGTATTGTAAATGTGAAGACTATGTGGGTTATTGTTTTTTTTTTACTCAGTTTGTTTTCATCATTGTCTGGCAGTTTGAGTAATTTATGCGGCCTACCCGAATGTCCTTTCTTTGGCATTGTTCGTTGCATCGTTGAGCTCCTCAAATTCTGAATTGAGCTCCACGACTACTGACAAATGCGTGCACTGACTGGACAGTCAATCTGTGTGATTCTTTCGTCAAAAGATCATTTCAGGCACCAATCCACTTGGTCTTCACTGATATGACCAAGATTATGTCTGGACTTTAAAAGAGACTGTGACCTTTGAGTTTGTTTCGGCCTTTCTTCTCAGAGTAGTCAGATGCGAAACGCCGACCTCATCTAGTTTTTTTGTTAATATGATTGACGTGTAAAAGTGTTTGTACAAACCTACTCACAGAAAATAATTAATTTATCATTTAATTAAATTAACTACCAGGGGCAGTTATGTATATATTATTCAGTTATTTTTAGTTACACAAAAACAAACCTGCGTTTAAACTAATTGTTGCTAGTGAGTTCAAACATGATCGTGGGTTCGATTCTCAGCCCACGCATAGTCTAATTGGAATTGTATGTTACAACATTCTTAGTTATTGCACAGATTTAGTACCTATTATAACTGTAAATACTAGTTTTGTTTTAGAGTAAGTTATAAGTGTTATAAAGCGAGCACATAAATAATTAGCAAATTTTGAACTCCTGAAAATACCCATTTAAAAAGCGCGCTTTAATCAAACACATTTTACTTAGAAACGTTAACACTACAGACAGAATATTTTAAAATGTGTTTCATTTTATTTCTGTTCTCATAACGGCGTATTGATTTTTCAGAGTAAAAACAAACTTCTTATAATCTGTATCAAATGAGATATTACACAGATTAATCGTTACCAAAGTCCCATTTTGCGAGAAGCTAGGGCTGATTTGCAAAATTTCACCATACTCACAATAATAGATACATTTTTTGGAATCGCAGTGACCTAAAGGTATATCAAGAACTTCAACGTCTTCCTCTAAAATATCCTAAACACAAATTCTTCGTATACAAATATATTACCTAGGGTATTCAAAAATCACAACCGTAACATCGAATCCATCAATGAAAACAAAACAAATGACAACACAACTATGTACCGACTTAAAAAAAAACCTCACATTTTGGCGCTCGTGCCAAATGTCACACAAGTGCGGCGCGTAATGTCAACACACACACATACATACAAAAAGACATAGTATGGAGAAGGAAGAACGGGAAACTTCCACGAAATTTGCTCACCAAAATGACGACGCTTGTTTTTTTAGGTGGCTGCTTATGACGTTCGATTAGAGTGGATGTGGTTGCTCTAATTAGTGGGGGAATATTTTCTTTAGAAAGCAATAATGTATAGAAAGAAAGAGGGCATTAAGTTCACCTATGAACCACTAATGTACTTGAAGGTACTCGTACATAAATATTATAGTACAAAAGTCGTTCCAATATGTCAGTCTTTCAGGCATTATTGTCACGATCGCGTGACGCGACACCGATAGAACAATTTCTAAGAAAAATTCAAGGAAATTGTTCTACCGGTGTCGCGTCGTGCGACAAGTCGCGCCAGTATGTACAAGCCTCAACTAAGAAGCTACCTGCCAGGGTTGCGGTTTGTCTGAAAGGGATATCGTGGCCCTGACAAAGGCACCTGAGGAACACGGGTGGGTTTCAGCAAAAGTCCGACACGCCCCTCCCGCTCTGCCCAGGGCGGGAGAAGTTATTTGATAAATTCCAAAAAAAATGTGCCTATAAAAGTGACTGATTTTTCTAGGGTAGTTATTTTTGAAGTAAGTACTGTAACGTTACGGTTGGCCGGTGGGTCAGCCGTATGTCACAAGTTAAATAATATAAAAAGGTATAAAGGAATTCGAGCTTCAGAGGCATAGAGTCAGGATAGCAGGTTTAAACCGGTTCAGGAACAAGAACTACAGCGTCAGCATCGCACACTTGGATGGAAAAGCAGGTACGGGAACAGGATCCTCAACCGACACCAGGACAGGAACAGGACGGATCAGCAGCCGGTATAGATCAGCTGCCGCGGGAACCTCACAGTACCTACAATACTCGGCTGTTAACATGGCAGTTTGTAGTTTTAGAATACGTTCAGCCTTACAAAGCGTCCTCCCAGTCACTGATGCGTGACAGTTTCTGACGAATCTTTGAACAATGGAGTTTAACAATTCGGTTGTCTTTAAAGCACCCTTTATTACCACAAAATTTGTATATAATTTAGTTAATTATTGTAATAAATTAGTCATCAAGCTGGAGTCAAGTTTGATTCATCTCCTGTAACTCCTCTCACTCCTCCCACCTCTCGCCAAGTCACCTTTAGCCGTGATCAATCCTATTTGTCTGTGGGATCGGCAGTGAGAAAACCATTTGCTGTGTACATTGCACGACGTACATGAAACCCTATTCCTACCCAAATTCCGTCTGTTACCGTAGTATCCTTGTAACAGACTACCCGCACGTAAAACCAACGTAACTTACGTTTGGTAAGGTTTGTATGGTCGGTTAGGGCGTTAGGGTAACTAGGGTGCTAAGTAATTACTGTAGGGTTAGGTTTACGGTCAGTAGAATAGAATAGAATACTCTTTATTATGTACACCATAAAAGTTACAGATATAAATGTTTAAATTTTACATAGGGTGACACAATGGGCGGTCTTATTGCTAAAAGCGATATTTTACAGACAACCTTTGGGTGGTAGGGTCCTAGGTAACTGATAGGTACTAGGCTCAATTATCTCAAACATAGCCCGCAGTCTCTGTACACGTGTGCCCTATAGGTCAGTTTTACAAAAAACTCGTACGGTGCTCTGCGAGTCCTATATAACAATGCCTTCAGGGTGATGTTGGGACTACCGCGCTTTTGCAGTGCGTCGGGGATGTTCGCGGAAACCGGCGTGCCGGATTTTTACGCGCAGATGCGTCTGCGTATAGCGTCCCTGATGCGGCGAGTGCACGATAGTCCCAACAGTCTTTTGGCTACTGTGGCCAGCAGGATGGACAGCCCCATAATGTGGCATTGGAAAACGACTCACAGAGCGTCATTCCAATGCCTTAAATAATGTTATTTATATTTGTGTTTATTTTATTTAACGTACGTGTGTGATGTGTATTGTGTTTTTTATTGTAATGTTTTTTAACATGGACTTTGTGTCTGATATTAAAGTTTCTATTCTATTCTATAGCCACACTGTACGCGGTTTGGATAGTGCCCATACTAAGCTGTAAGCCCCAGTGCGTACAAAACCAACTTGAATTCATTAAGAGTCACATCCTCTCAACACTAGCGCACCCTAACAAACTTATTAAGATTTCTTTTCTTTTTACTGTACGTGGTTAGCGACGTATGACGCAAGCTAACGGCCACAGGGGGGAGGCACGAGGCCAGGGTAGGCCAGGGGGGGCAGGGGAGACCCTCGCACGCATGGCCGCTCTCATGATTTAAGCACAGGGATAAGAATGAAATTAAAAATACATCCTCGCCATTCCTTAGGGTGCCGGGGGGACATATATGCAAATGAACCACCCCCTCCCCCCTCTCATAAGACAGGGGGGAGTTTTTTGTTAGGATGCTATTAATTTGGGGTGTAACTCACTAAGTATGGGTACGCATATATGAGGGAGTCTTCGTGCGTTTCTTAGAGATTCTTTTCCCATTTTTCTGTTTAAATTATGTAGGGATGTGAGCGGAGATTATTAAGTGTATTTCAGGTGAAATTTATTAATTTTCCTTGTGGAGAATGTGGGGACCAATTTGTTGGTACAATTATGGAAATTGATTAAAATTTTGAATGGTTTGTTTTGGTTATAAATCCATATCTTTTTGTTGAGTAACAGAAGTTGAAACTTAATGCGAAGAACTACAGACTTAGTGAACAAGATAATATTCTATTAATTTGGGATAAATCATTTTATCCCAAATTAATACTAAACTGTAACTGATTTTTATAATGATCTAAGTCACGGGTAATAAAGTTGTAAGTTACAGTAACAAATTAATATAATAGGCTTAAAAGAAACAGCAATTGCTAGTCCTAGAACTTATGAACGAATCAAGACTTCTGTTTTTCAGTAGCTAGTCAGATAGCTGGTGACAGAAATAATAAGACACCTTTAAGGACCTTTTCCAGAAAACAATCTTTAACCGAATAGAAGAGGTTCTATGACATACATGTGGAAGCTTGTAATTAGCAATTTTCGTACCTACTGCTGAATGATTCTTAACTGTGTTATTAGGGCAATATGACCCACCTATTAATGATTGTATCTACTTCCATTCCCTTCTTTTTAGTTGCTTTTGTGGTGTTTTTTTTTTTAAATATAATTTTGTTTTTCTGATCGTATTTGTAAACATAGCTTATTTTTATTCTATTTTATTTTAAAATCTTGTATGTAATGCAACTAATATATTGTCCGCAGATATACAGGGTTATTTTTAAAACGTCAATAACCTCTTAAGGGGTCATTGTACTCATCATTATGAAAAACTTTTAGTATGGGACCAAACCTGAAATCGCGAAAGAAAAATCAGCTGTTCCCTACATTTTAACGAATTATTCGAACCTAAATGTAGGGAACAGCTGGTTTTTTTTTCGCGATTTCGTGATTGACGTTTTAATTTGTGGTTGAAAAAACCCTGTATTGTACGTAGTTTTAATTTGTGTGCTAGTGCTGTCACTTCTGTAAGTGACGAATTCACAATTCCTTAAACTTGTATGTTATTTTTGTCTGTGTATGTCTTAGTGAGTAAGTCGTTTATGTGCCATAAAAATAAATTAATAAATTAGTCCGTAAGCTTTTTGTAAAAATTAAAATCAATCTGCCTTTTTCCAACTATATTGGGGTCGGCTTCCAGTCTAACCGGATACAGCTCTGACCTCCACAACCCAGTAACTGGGTAATACGATACCCCTTGGTAAGACTGGTCGTCAGACCTTTGGGCTTCTGATGACCCCAAAACGACTGTCAAAAATCCACGAATGGCAGCCGGCACCAACTCCTTAACGTGTAAAAAATACTTATTGAAATTATTGAACTTATTCCCCATGCCAACCATACACAACTTTTTCAAACACCGAATCAGCTCACAAAGGATTTCAAACTCTTAAACGTTCGCTGATCATCAAATACCATTGTAAATCAAGTTCGCGGCATAACAATGTGTCGATACAATCGTAGCCCGGGGCAAGAGGGCCCATGTTTTCACACGTTATACATTCATTGGGATGAGTTGACACTTTTCTCCATGTAAAGTTCAATAAGGTGGTTGTAAACAGGAGAGGAGATGAGATGGAAATGAAACTTTAAGAAAACAAATGACGCTTCAAAAGTACGGTCTTTTTAACAGTCATTTGTTTTTTTTTAAGGTTTTAGTATAAGGTATTGCTAAGTTGTGCAGTGAGTGCATATATGCAGGCAATGATATTATTATGTAAAAAAGCGGCCAAGTGCGAGTCGGACTCGCCCATGAAGGGTTCCGTAGCAGCAAGTAACATAATATAAAAGTTCTTGTAGTTCGTTTTAACTTTGATCATCATTACAGCAGTTTTCTTAAGTTACAAAACACTACTTACTAGATCTTGTTCAAACCAATTTTTGGTGGAAGTTTACATGGTAATGTACATTACCATGTAAACTTCCACCAAAAATTGGTTTAGTACATCATATATTATTTTTTGTTTTATCATTCTCTTATTTTAGAAGTTACAGGGACACACACACATTTTACCACTTTGGAAGTGTCTCTCGCGCAAACTATTCAGTTTAGAAAAAATTATATTAGCTGAAAAAATTATACTGTAGCGATTTGGGTATTTTTTATAGTAACTCGTGCATTTGCTCTCGGAAAGCACCATTTGGTAAAGTGGAACTGATGACGGAGACCACAGATGGCCACCGGAACAATATAATAATAAAAATAACCGACAACCAAAAAAACACTAAAAAGTGAAAAATAACTTTAATTTCGGAAGTCGGTGGCAAAAACTAAAATACAGATCCAAAGACACTGACTTCCGAAACTAAAGTTATTTTTCACTTTGTAGTGTTTTTTTTTTGAAAGTCGGTTACTTTTTTTTGTAAAAAGTTTTTTTTACTTATAATATCATTGTATGTAGGCACATTTATCTCTCATCAATCGTGAGATACATACGGTCTTATCTGTAAAAATCTCACATTAAAAACTCAGGTGAAGTTACCTTGAACTGAGCTGTCATTCAACCTGATGCTAGGGATTGACACTACTGACAGCTATCACTTTACCTTAGTTTTCCCGGTAACAAACAACCGATTAAAAGTTGTTGGTATAACAAAACATTACCTTAAGACGCTGACAACAGCTAAACCGCGGTTACCGTCGGACTGTATACAAAATAAAGAGAAGCGCAATGACACAACGCTTGTAATTTATTGCAAAATATGAAGGAATTATCTATTTACTCAAAAATTAGGAGATATTCCACTAAGAGCACTGATTTCAACAGCACTTGACCGAACCACACCTGAGCACTTCCACTAACCGCACTGAAACAAAATTTTGATAACTGCGATTCGGTGGCACAGTTTATTAATCAACAGCACTTGACCGAACCGCACCTGAGCACTTCCACTAACCGCACTGAAACAAAATTTTGATAAGTGCGATTCGGTGGAACAGTTTATTAATAATATATTATTAGTTATGTAATCGAAAATAAAAAACAACCAAGTTCTGCATTCAATTATGACGTTTTTTTTATTAATTAAATACCAACCGTACGTTAATATTAAATACAGATATTTTGGATTGGAGCTCCAAGTAAAAGGTTTTTTGTGTAAACGTGTTTTGGTAAAAAAACAAGTTCTGAGAAATATGTTCAAGAATAACATACATTTTTTTCGCTATGACAAACTATATAGATTCGGATTTTTTTTTGTTTAAGATAAGCCTACTTATATCATTTGCCTCTTGTCAGCGCCTTAACTAGAGACTAAAATCTAATGTTCACTATAACTATGTAACAGAATTACTATAATGCAATTCTCATTAAGAAAATATCAAGTGCAAGTAAAACCTCCACTAAAAACCGAATAAAATCTCCTCCAATAGATTAAAATGTGAATAATTTTCCGTATAAAATAATTCAAACGACGACGATCGATCGTTACTTAGAAAGGTTACTTACGTTCTTAAAGGGTGGATTTTTGTTTGAAAACATAATACTATTGTGACTCAAAGATTAATTAAAGATGAGAGAGTAATATCATATTATAAAGAAACATGGCGTTGCGTCGCGATATCTTTTTACAGGAGCAATTGAAAGTTTTGAATTTGAAGAGGATTGGGGAATTTCCAATGTCGTACTAAATCAGAGGTATTAAGAAAAAGAAAGAAAGAAAACGTATTAATAAGGGCTCGCACAGGAAGATCACAAACTAAACTAAACATAATCATAGAGACATTAAAAAACCAGACAAGTGCGAGTTAAACTCGCATGGTGAGGGTTCCGTACAAATTTATATGTTATCTACCATGTTTTTTATCCCAGGATTATCCCAAGAACAAGCTTAACATTGTAGTTAAAGAACATGTTCTCCCATACATTCGAACTGCAAATGTAAGTTTGTATGCACAATATTAAGTGATTTACCATGTTATTTTACCACCACAGACTTCTTATAGGTTTTCCTGTAATCTATAAGTAAATAACTATTTTTAGTTTTTTTACAAAAAAAAAAACTTAATCTAAAAATTTCGGAGATGAGGATGGTGTGAAATGTTCATCAAATTTTTGGTAAGTGTGTATTAGTACGTAGGGAATTGTGTGGTATTGTGTAAGTAATTGAATTATTTGAAATGTGTGTCTGTTGTTTCGACACAACTTACTGTATTATTCTTATTCTTATTCTTATTCTTATTTGTATGCTCTCGAGTAGAATGCAGCGAACTAACCATTCTATTATAACAACCTATTGTATCGATACCTACATTAACGAATAAATTTGATTTGATCTATTTTCTTAAATAATTTTAAAACTATTTATTTTAAAATGATAAAAATTGATTGATAAAATGATAAGTATGGTGTTAAAATGCATAGAGAACGCTGCTGTCCATTCTCTAGTAAGTTCTTTAGTCGCCTTTTACGACACCCACGGGAAGAAATAGGGTGGTGCTATTATTTACGTCCGGCACCACACAGACATGTTTGTGATTAGATATTATGACCTTGAAATCAGACTAAGCTATAAATAACCACCAGAACTAACTTTAAAATAACATTTCTTAATAAACAAAACACTCTAATTTGTATTTATCAAAACATACCAAATAACAGCCTGTGTATCAAACCTAACGTATTCAAATCGTATAAGGGGATCGAAGTGTATTCTATATCTGCAGGCTCCCGTCATCCCGCCGACAACATCCGCGGCCAAATTAGATAATCCACCGCGGATTTTGTAAACATGTGACAGTTTTTTAACGTGGATGTTACATTGAGTGAGATTTGTGTTGTGTTTGTTAGACACAATTATGTTGAGGTTTTAAAGAGATGTTTATTTGTGGGCGTCCAAGGAGTAGTGGGGTATGGAGTTAAGACTAGATTCAGTATCTAGAATAGTCAATTGATAATAAATAAAGATTAAAAAATATTCAAAATCGGGCACATTTTTGTTAATCAGACATTTGAAGTTGAAACTCTGAAAAAGCTTAATTTGAGAAAAAGCATTTTCAAATTTTGCTACATTTTTACTAAACTAAAATAAAAATAAATTATACTGGTACATAGAAACGTAGAAACATCATAATTATAAAGTAATTTTATATAATTGAACTTGTAGATAATTTGAGCATTAATTAATAATCAATTAAAAACGTGAAATGCAATTTTATCATCCAACTTTACAAAACTGCGTATATCTCGGAAATTAAATCCTTTTTGCTTGGAAGCCCACATTTGATTACGACAAGTACAACACTGGTGGCTGATTTGTTAGCCCTTTGTGGTCAGCGTACCGCACATAGCTTCTTTTAACTAACTTGATGACCTTAGCCTTCAAACTGACTTCTTCCTTGGTCCAAAGTAATCCATCAGGCAGGGAGTTTGGACTTCATAATAAGGTTACATTATGATAAACTTCTAACAGCCTTTAACTGATCTTATATTGTATTTAGCTAGGTAGTGTAAGACTATGTTAATCTTCAACTACAATTTCTAACAGGTAAAAGAATTTAATTCCCCGTTTTTCTTGATCTCCAAAATCAGGCGTTGAACCAGAACGCTCAAAGCACACAGCGTTCATAAATGTTTGAGTAGCAAGACAAAGCTGCTCCACTTTTTAATTCAAACACGTCTTCCACACACCACACCTGCAATTTTGAAGCCCCCATTATTCAGGGACGAAGAGGTATACCCCGTGAACTTTGGCTGCTTCACGCTTCGAATAGCAAAGGGCAGATCGATGGCTGTCAAACAATAAATGTCACGTCCACTCCCTCATGTTAATTCACATCAGTATCACCAACACAAACCAAACAATTCTGAGCTTTATATACGTAGAATTAAGGATCATGATAACTGCAGTGATAAGGTGGTGAATCAACCTCCCGATTTTTCTTTGAGGTGCGAACGATGCCCCAATTTTTGGCAAAACGTTTGGTATATTAAAAAGTAAATGTTTGAAACGCTGAGCGTGAGGTGTAACGTTGACTTTCTGATATACGGAACCGTGTTTACAAACTTGTTACTTTTGATGCTACTGATTGTAAGATGGTGGTATAGAACTTTATACTTTTAATCTCTTGGGGAGGGACAGTTTTCAGAGCTGCAGTTTTTCACAGAATTAAACTAACAACTTACAAGAATTACTAAGCAGTTATAAATAAATATTTCGTCAAGCGTGTCGATCCCACTAAAAAACCCTGTCCTTCGAGATACTGGATTTTCATAGTTTGAAGGGCAGGGTAAGACTTTATCATTTCAGCCAAAAGACGTCCACTGCTGGACCCCCCAATAGTGGGGGGGTTGCCATAATCGCCACGCTTGGCAGACGGGTTGGCGATCGCAGTATGGCGTTAAAATGCATAGAGAACGCTGCTACCCTTTCTCTAGTAAGTCCCTTAGTCGCCTTTTACGACGCCCACGGGAAGAAATGGGACGGTGCTATTCTTTACGTCCGCACGAAGCTTAAAATCTTATAAATAAAAAATCAATCAACTTTAAAAATCTAAAAGATTTGATGATTTCCTTTGGGGCAACGAATTTTTATCATTTTAAAATAAATAGTTTTAAAGTTATTTAAGAAAATAGATGAACATTGAACATTCCCCCCTTATCCGAAACTACTGAGCCTAACATTTTGAAAAAAAGGCAAATGATAAATGATTTTGATTTCTGTTAGTAGGTTTGTACAAACACTTTTACACGTCAATCATATTTTAAAAACTAGATGAGGTCGGCGTTTCCTATCTGACTACTCTGAGAAGAAATGCCGAAACAAATTCAGAGGTCACAGTCTCTTTTAAAGTACAGACATAATCTTGGTCAGATCATGTGAAGGCCATGTAGGTTGGTGTCTGAAATGGTCTTTTGAGGAAAGAACCACACAGATTGAGTGGACCTGACCAATCAGTGCACGCATTTGTCAGTAATCGTGCCGTGTCATTAAAGGTCGTCAGAAGTCTGACAACCAGTCTTACCAAAAGGTAGCATAAAAAAAAATATATATACCTAAAAACATTGGAAACTTTACTCTATTTGAATTTCATTGTAAAACATTCACACATAAATCTCAACATTACCTCTCCACACGTAAAATGTACGACATTTGTGTACGCATGCATGTATGCATTACGATATTACATCAGACTTATTCAAATATACTGTAAACTTCATTACATACTATTGAATGGTACAGATTTGAAATATCTGTAAACGCTACAATTCATGTCTAGAGTTAGTGTCGCTTCTCACAGGACTGCGGGCGCTTATCAGATTTTTATTCGGAGTTAGAATATTTTTGCATCGAGGAGCTTTTGGTTCAAAAAGAACAATCAACGAAATCAACGTGGCCACCTTCTAAGCTCTAAAAATATGAAAACAACAAAGAAGAGTACCATCGACTCAAAATAAAGAAATTGAAGAAAAGGTTAGGTAGGCAGCTGATGGTAGGAAGAAAACCTGCCAAGTGGGTGTCGAACCACGCACAATAAAGGGTTCTGTAGTTGGGACGAATTTATCCCAAGAACAAAATTAACATTGTGGTTGGAAAACATGTTCTCCCATACATTGCAACTGTAAATTTAAGTTTGTACGCACAATATTGAGAGCATTAACATGTTGTTTCTATAAGTATAGAACTATTTTCTGTATTTTTTTCAAAAATTTTGGCTCAGTAATTACGCAGATAAAGGGGGATTGTCAATTTTCATCCATTTTCTTATATAACATTAAAACGATTTATTTTACAATTATAGATAAAATATATTGGAAACTGTCACAGTAAGCCCTTTCTTTTGATGTGTCACACGGTACAGTTTGTAATTTTTTTTTTTCTATACCAAATTCATTATTACTGAGAATTCATTTGTATACCAAATTTCAACTTAATTGGTCCAGTAGATTCGGAGCAAATCGGCTGTGACAAACGATACAGTGATCCTATAAGGGTTCCATTTTTACCTTTTGAAGTACGGAACCCTAAAAATTGTTATAGCGAACACAGTATTGTTTATCGGTTTGTTTGCAGAATTTAATTAGTTACCCAGTCATGAAGCATATTCTTATTTGAAGATAAGGTACTTACTTAGTGTTACCCACATAATGTTAAAACGGTGCATGTCGCTTTTATGTCACAGTCATGATGAAAATACACAACAGACCACGCTTTTAGTCCTCAGTATGAACGGCCATTTCTTTTAAGACATCTTCAATAGCTGTGAAATCAAGATGATATTTATTTGTTTGCCACAATGTCACAAAATCAGACATAAACAATTGGCAACCGCGTCATCCGAACGTTCGATCTCGCATAACCCAGCACTAAGTCATAGCACCCACAACCAAGCCCGAACGCATGACTTATGCCAGTTTGTCACATTCGCAATCAGACTGACTCTGTCCCATGCAATGATTAATGCCTTTCTTAATTACTAAGTTATCGTTGGAAACGGGGGGCCGATACATGTGTTCCTGGGCTTAATTTATTGACTTTTGTGGCGTGTTTTAGGGGACGGCTGATTGCTTTAGTTTGTTCGCGCGTGCCTTTTAATTTAATTTTGCTTGTTTTTCGTTTTTTTTTTTGTTTAATTGTTAGTAAGTGAGAAGCTCGTAGCTAAGTAATAACTGCCGCACGGGTCGATCCATCAGGTTAAGCTACGCTTGCCGGGGTTGGTCCGTGGATGGGTGGCCATATTTAAATATTCAAATTGTTTATTTGCAAGAAAATACAAGGTTTACCAGGAAAGATCTGACAGCCTTAAGGTCATTGTATTCTGCCTGCGAGCAAGCGTGCAAATTATTCATGATTTTAAGTCACAATTATCATGCAGATTCTATTAATACCTAGTACATTATTATTATTATTTTTATATTTGACACTACCTCCTGTAATACAGTGTATACTAGCGCAGGAGCTAGGGAATTCATAAAAATCTATATGCATAATTATGTCAACAAAGATTATAAATATTATTATTATTACATTATTATAAATTAATATACACATATTGAACACATTTTTCTTATAAATATCTTTATGACCAGCTGTATGATATAAGAGGTTGTGAAACTTAGCCCTTTGTTGTCTTGGTATAACCTCGGTATGTAGCTTAAAATAATGCATGTGTGACTTCGTAAAAATGCTGATATCTCTAATAAGGGCAGTGAGAGAATTTTAAATTTTTGAAAGAGGGGTCTACAGCTATCCAAGAACAACCGAGACTCCACCGTGCCTCGGAAAGCACGTTAAGCCGTTGGTCCCGGCTGTCATTCGTGGATCTTTGACAGTCGTTACGGGTCGTCATAAGCCCGAAAGTGACAACCATGCAGTCTTACCAAGGGGTATCGTGTTACCCAGTAATTGGGTTGTGGAGGTCAAATAGGCGGTCGCTCCATGTAAAATACTGGTATTCCCTGCATCTGGTCAGACTGGAAGCCAACCCCAATATATTTGGGAAAAGGCAGGCATTGAGTTAGTAAGTGACAGTGTTGGATCATTCGGTTCCCTACAAAAAGGTTGAGTTGGATAGTGCTGATCTACGCGTCATGTTCGTGAACGGGCCCCGTCAGTTGAGACCGGTCTTCTCTTAACTGCCAGGGCTTATTTGTAATATTTTGTATTGTTTTTTAAATAAGTAATTTAATTTTTTACATTGTATCACTTATAGAAGCAACAAGAATAATGTACCCAGGATTTTGTAATATCTTGATTTAAAAGAGTGTCCTTGGAGTTTCTTGCCTGTTCTTCTCCATAGAGATCTATGTTTTGGAATGGGCAAATAGCTTCAACTTTCTGACTAACTGACCGACTCTTTGACAATTCAAAAGTGCCTGTAATAGGTTTAATTGAAATCAATGTTTTGAGTTTGAGTTTGACAGTTACAAGCTTCCTATAAAGACGTATTACGGATATCGAAAAGGTCAAGAAATTTTGAGGGTTTTTTTAAAACTAGTTAGATTTTTCTCCAAGTTAGGCTGCTTTGAAAGATAGAACTTTCCTTCATAATACCTAGGACATGAGGAGACAAAATAATTTACCACCTTACCTACTGCCCATATCAATCAAAGATTTTATTATTACTTATCAAATATAAACTAAGTTCACTTTAATATTAACAATAATAAATTAATAAGAAAAGCTGGATTTGGGGCCTGATTCAGAGAGCGGTACTTCTGGACACGGCTCGCATTGTTAGGAGTTTCCTCTCTCTGGAGCCCTGACCACCGGTAGCTTGGACCTTCCCGATACCGGTTGGCTACTATTTTTTATATTTTTAAATGTTTTTATATTTTTTTTATATTCTAATATATAATTTATATATATATTTCATGAAATAATGTTCCGTGTGGTGCCGGACGTAAAGAATAGCACCGCCCTATTTCTCCTCGTGGGTGTCGTAAAAGCCGACTAAGGGACTTACTACAGAATGGGCAGCAGCGTTCTCTATGCATTTTAACACCATACTGCGATCATCAACCCGCCTGCCAAGCGTGGCGATTATATGGCAAACCCCCCCTTTGGGGGAGGCCTATGTCCAGCAGCGGGTGCAGGTCTGCAATAAAGATTTTTATTATTATCTCCTTTACCCTTTTTATGGACCATGTGACCATGTGGTCACATGGTCCATAAAAAACACAATAAAATAGTTAAGTACATAATACAAAAAAAAAATACAATAATATTACATACAAACACAAACATACTTACGCCTTTAGTTATAGTTTTCAACGACTTATCCTAGATTTCCAAGTTTACAGTCATAGTTGAATGCAACCTTTCAGTACGCCCACAATTTCCTTTCACATCATGAAAAATGGCCGAAAACTTCGTGCCCAATCTGCATAATAACAAAATTCTTACATAAAAATTGCGTCTTAAAACCGTCACCTTAAGCTTAATACACACGCGCGTCACGTTTCGCGCTCATTTGGAGGCGTTCATCGATCGGAGACAAAGCCTCGCCAGCCCCGATAAACGAATTAAGGAAATGGGAGATTTTTTATCTGGGCCGTGGGGGGTGGGGCACGACACGCGTCGTAAAACGCAGCAATACTTTCTTATGCAAAGTCCCTCCGCGCCGATAATTAGGTGAGCTTCGTCGGTGTGTGTGCGCCTTTATGCGAGTGTTTTGTTTTTAATTTTTAGAGGGGTGACGTGTTTTGTAAGGTTCCCGATTAGAAGCGTGTTCGATGTTTGAAATTTTGGAAGACGAAAATGTTTGGCATTCAAAATTACTTACCGTCATTTTGAATGCCAAACTAAATTTTATTTAGTTTAATACTCATAAAATCAATGACATTTTGATCACTAAACAGATGATTTAAATTGAAGTTATAATAATTAACTGAGCTACGTGAGCAAATAAAATCGAATACATACATTTATATTTCTAAATAAAAAATAACAATAAATAAAATCCACGCAAACGAGGTGACATAAAAATCGCAACATAAACATTCAACATGTAACTGCGCAACATTTCAGTAATATCGCGGTACGAGATAGATATCACGGTACGAGTACGACATAGATACGAATTACAATCGTTTGCAAATGAACGAGCGAACGACGACTGTCTTGCACATGTATTCACTCAGCGTAACAAGTCTTGATACTTGTCATTTACTTATAAACTTTGCAGCGTGAAAATTATCCTTGCACACTATTGTAACATGCTAGATATGGGTCACACAATGACCGTTACATTCTAGTAAATAAAGTTTTTTACTATTTTCTGCTAACTTATGTTTGCATGTCCATTGTACAGAGAGGAGGTCTGGGTTTAAGTCCCAAAACTGGCAACGTTATAGGCTAAGCATTATGTCATATAATTTTGACAATCATCTTTGGTAGATATGTGTGTTCACTTGTCTATCGGAAAGAATAATGTTTTTTTTTTATGGTTTATTCTGTAAATAGGATATTAGAATCACTTTTACACGTCATATAAAAAATTTGAAAAATAATCTACTTAGATGTAGCCGAAATTTCCTATCTGACTACCCCTGAGAAGAAATGGTGAAAAAACTCAGGGGTCAAAGTCTCTTTTAAAGTCCAGACATAATCTTGGTCAGATTTACGGATGCGGATTAAAACCATTCGTAAATGATTAAGTGACTGCAAATCTACTGCACATTTTTCTTTCACCATGCCAAGTAATCAAATCAAGCAACAAATGTAATTAGTAGGCCTTAAAAAAATGTTCTAAGTGTGTATGTGAAAATCTTGAACATTTTTAAGCTTGTAAAATTTTTATAATCAACTAAAGAAGCTGTTCAACACCCAAAATCTAAATTAATTACACTTTTTATACAACCAGAATCTTAAAATTGAATGTGTTCCCATTACGGAGCATCAGCGTAATATCTAATGCTGCGAAAAAAAGATAAGAAATGTCTTAAAGTATCAAGAATCACCGCCCCACACATAACACTTTTAATTTACCCTCCTTAAAAAAGGGAGGGCAGCGGTGTTTTCGGCCCTAGCCGTGTGTGGAGGTACCCCCCTCCCAAAGGGGGGGGTGGTAATCAAGACACGCAATCTTCGGCGAACCCTTAAAAACTTTAAAACTCATCGCCGCCTTGCGATGTATACGTTTACATTTGTATATGTTTACATCTGTACATGTTTACACGTGTACATGTTTAAATTTTTTGGGAAGTTTGACGGTTACTTTAATTTGCGGCAGTAAGATCTTGGTCGGTTATTTTATTTAGGTTGGGGTTTATTAAGGTTTGATGTAAGTCTTGTTCTGTTTACTGCTAGGGCTTGAATTAATTAATATCAGTGAACTTGCTATAAGATTCGTTACAGAAATCGACTTATTATAATTATATTATGTAAAGTTCTATTTATATTAAAGTTTTTCAACTAAGTTATATATTTTTTTGTAATTTCAATGATAAAATGGTTTTAAATTATGAAGAAATAATAAACTATGCAATTACTCATTGGTTAATATTTTGTTTAATAAACTATTCAAAGCTATTTTAATAAAAAAAACATAAATGTCAGCTTATCTACGCATTTCTTCGACGGCTACTCTATTATCAATTAAGTAATCTCTATTTCAAATCAATTCTTTTACTCCGCCAATTTATTACATTTCCCTAACAAAAACAAACTATCAGTTTACTACGCAGAAATTTTTTTACACCTCAATATCCTTATAAATCATTAAATGGTTACCTCCTGAACCATTTTGTATGTTAAACTCCTCAAACTGTGAAGTGTGACTCAAGCTTTTGCTTTTCTTTGGGTTACCGCTTGTGACCACTGCTCAAATTGTCCATGCAATCGTTCAGATTACAGACGATTTGAGCCCCTCTTTTTTGTATTGACCAAGATTTTTATATATTTTGTTAACAATTTTCGGAAATGATTTATTAGCTCTAATCTGGATTGTGAAATTAATAATAAACTGTGCATATTGAAATACTGATTCGACTAAATTTATTTATTTTATTATTTATGTACACACAGAAAAATACAAAGAGATATGACATAATAATAATATAATTACATTAAACAGTTTTAAACTATACGGAATACACATTTAATTTTTAATATACATTATAAGTACTCTCTATTTTCTCATTTAGGTTTAAGCATATTCAAATTAATTATTACATTGTGCTAATGAAACAAAAGAGGAGATATGATATTATATGGGAGAAAAGGCTAAATTCGTATTGAGAACCCTTATCGAATATTATCATCCTGATCATAGCTTTATAACAGAACTACTTACTCAACCAGATCTAAAAAAATAAACAAAACAAACACAAATTCTATTTTCAAATTCAAACTCCCGAACGCATCATAAAAATTCAAACCTATACAAAATCGCACATCCTACCGTGAATAGTTCATTAACTTCCTTACATGTGTGTGCATCTATTAGTCATATTACCATGCGCATGTGTGAGTACACAAACAGGGGGTTTTAATTTTTGGGGGTTCTTTAATGACACTTCTTCGCATCGATTTTAGCATTTTACGAAGGGTTCTGCTTTTGTTTTGCGTTATCGATTCGAGTTTTTTTTTTCTTTTCAAATAGATGAGTGCGTGCATACGTGCTGAGCTTGCTTGCACACATAGGGGATGTCGGATGTGGAGGAAATTAATGTGACGTCATCGATTTTTTGTGAACTTTGCTTTTTAGGGCTACGCGGTTTCTGAAGTGTGGATTATTGGAAAACCGTTTGATGACACACACAATAGGTTTTTAATAAACTTTTGGTTTAGTTTGAAAAACTAAACCAAAGATTTTGAGTTATTAGTTATCACCTAGCACTACATTAAGCGACTACTGTCGGTTTAAAAATAGGTACATTACAATCCTAATAATACTAATAAGGTCATGGAAAATTAAGTTATTACGTACATTACTTTCAATACAAAAAAGTGGTAGATAATTTGTCAACAGTTAAAAGATCTAACCTTCCTTTTGAGTCCTTCAACTCGCTACCTCGGATGACCTTTTTAGGGTTCCGTAGTAAACAAGGAACCCTTATAGTTTCGCCATGTCCGTCCGTCCGTCTGTCCCCAGCTTAGCTCAGAGACGCTTAGTCCTAGAAAGCTGTAATTTGGCATGGCATGGGTATACATATTAATCATGCCAAAAAAATGGTAAAATAAAATTATGAAAAACATTTTTTTTTAGGGTGCCCTTACACGTGAAATGGGGATGATATTTTTATATTATTTTATTTATTATTCTCGTCTATTCCATGATGTGGGGTATCGTTGGATAGGCCGTTAAAAATATTGTGGGTTTGCCGAAACCATTTTTCAATTAAGGGATCCGTTTGCGTAATATTAAGCTTTAAAGTGCTAGTTTTTGTTAGAGTCAAGTGTCCCCCCCCCCCTGCCAGCTAAATGGTTGGTTTTGGATATGTGAAAAAATTCATGGCAATAGTATATATAGCGAAATTAAAAGGAAAACTATCACAGCTAAGTAGGCTTCACAAGTTAACGAGTAATAGTCGACCAACTTAAATTTGCAGTTGGAGAATTGACCGTAACGTATATCGATGTATGGGAGAGCATGTTTTTCAACTACAATGTTAAGTTTGTTTTTGGGATAAATTCATCCCAACTACGGAACCCTTCATTGTGCGTGGTCCGACATGCACTTGGCCGGTTTTTTAATTTAAAACAAAGAAGTTCGGTTAATATTTACAAAAGCACTGTAAACATTGCACAACTTAGTAGGTTCTTATGTTCTGTACGCTAACAGAACGCTATTGGAAAGCTACATGTGATGTGAATTGCCTACATCCACATTAAATACCACATTTAATAGCCCCCTAACACGTATGGCAAGGCAATATAATGAAAGGTCCAACTTGACAGATTACCCTATTGATATTTTCTCCATGAGTTTCGTTTCATACAGGCGTTCCCTATTCAAACAGTGCGAAGAGTGCACGTCTGTGTAGCTCAAATTGGTTTGTTTTGTCGTGTTCTGGATTTGGGTCTCTGGACACACTTTTAATTTTTTACACTTTTAATTTTTTCTCTTTTGTCTCTAATATTCATATGTTAAATGTCATGCATACCTGTTATTTGCATGGTTACTAAAGCGCCAATTTTATATGTTATTTATTTTTGAATTGTAAGTGACTATGCTGTTGGTGTGCTTATTATAAATAAATAAATAAATAATTAAATGTTTCTAAAAATGTTTACATCTAATGTTTCCATTGCAACATTAACAAAACGCTCTTTAATTATAGAAAATATGGCCAATATACAAAGCAGATGTTTCCCAACCAAGGTACAATCTAGGCACTAGTCGCATTACCTCATTATCTTACACACAAAATAAACAAAGGCACAAAACGCAAAAAAACGCGATACACATTAACAAAGCAAAAAAAAATTAACACAAATTAAAGAAACGAATAACTGGATGAAGACGCGCCAATGAAAGGGGCAAAGTCGCCCCCCTGAACACCCCCTAAAAAATTTAATTCATCACCGCCGTTGAGACATATCTCCTTCTTGTCCCTTCCCCTTTCTTCCACCATTCTTTGCTTTCTTGTAAGGTTTTTCCGAGAGCACGACAAGCGTACTCATTTACAGACTTTTGACAACCTACACTGCAATTTCAACCTTATGTTTATAAAGTTAAAGTTGAATTTTGATTGGACTCTAATCACACTTAGGACTTTAGTAGTAATTCAATACACAGCCCGTTTCATTCGTTCGCATTGAAAGCTTAAAACAAATAAACCTACAGTGAGTACGATAAGGTTTTCTTGATGTCGGTAGGTGATCAAAAGGCGATATGTCTTATCGTCGGCTAGTACAGAACGCATCATTAGGCTTTTGTAGAGCTTGCATCTCTAAGAGCAATTACAGTGAGATGGGCTGATGCCTTTGTGTCGAGGTCTTGAACGGAGAGAATTTGGTTCAGTATAATTGTCTTGAATTAAATAATAAAATAGTTTATAACTTTTTTCGTATGTAAGGAAGTAAATTAAGGAAAGTGTCAGTGCGCAAAAAAGCAATGAAAATCAGATTTTTTTTTGGAAAATTTTGAAGTGAAGAAAGAAGCTCGCGTGAGGTGCGTTGAGCGATTTTTGGCGTCACCGACATGCCCGCGGTGAAATGCTGTAGTAGCAGTAAGGTGACAAGTTTAATTTGTGTAATTAACTGTATTAATTACCATCGTTAGGTGTGTTGAGCATGTCTTCCCTTTTGTCCCCATGACTGCCTATGTTTTTTTTTTGCATACTATTTTTATTACTTTTAACCCCTAGAAACTATTGTTTATAAGCACCATTATCTATGGATACCTGCCGCTGTCGATGCGTTCTGCGTCTCCTGTTCCCGTAACGTTACCAAAACTCATAATAATTTATGCAAAACCAAGTGCTTAACTCGTACAGATGTTTTAAATAGCCGAAATTCCCATTTCTTCTCGTAGGTGTCGTAAAAGGCGACTAAGGGACTTACTAGAGAATGGGCAGCAGCGTTCTCTATGCATTTTAACACCATACTGCGATCGCCAACCCGCCTGCCAAGCGTGGCGATTATGGCAAACCCCCTCTTTAGGGGAGGCCTATGTCCAGCCAGCAGTGGACGTCTTTCGGCTGAAATGATGATGATGATGAATAGCCAAAATCGGCACGGGAAGTAAAATCAGGAAAATTAATTGTTAAGCCAATTGACTGCCATCTTAAATTGTCCATATATTCAAATCTCAACTTTCATTCTTTGATAGTTGTATGAAATGGCTATAACACGGCAAATTGACGTAGAGTGTAAAATATTCTTAAGAATTGATTTCGCTTACTGTATTATTAATATGTCTCGTAATGGACTTTTCCTGAGGACCCATTATTTTTATTTTGATACTAGCTGACCCGGCAGACGTTGCTGTCCTGTCAATTTTTCAATCATTCATAGGTCATACAAAACTCCCAAAGAAAAAAGGACTTTCAGTTTTTCCCGAATTTTCCAATTTTCTGGGCAAATTTTCCAATTTTTCTTTTCTTAAAAACCTAATTCGGCCAATTACAAACACTTAAAATAAAATATCCTAACGGTCCAACCATTCTCAAGTGATGCGCTTACAAATAACAGGTGTTTTTTTATACCGACTTAAAAAAGGAGTTCGTCATTTATGAACCGATTTTAATCTTTTTTTTTTTTTTTTGTTTGAAAGGCTATAATAATATAGTCCTGCTGGTCCCTTAGAAATTTGGTCAAGAGTGAGCGACTGAAAAAAAAAATCAAATTCAATTTTTTTTTTGTAAATGTATGTTGATGTTATTGTAATAAGTTCCTATCACTGTTATTTTACATATCTAGCAAGTAGTGGAATACGAATGTGTATGCGGTAGGTACCACAACAATAAAGTGTTTTTTTTTTTACAAAAAAAAGAAAATACGTGTATTTATTTTTGTATTTTCGCTTTTTGCCACCGACTTCCAAAATTAAAGTAATTTTTCACTTTGTAATGTTGTTTTTGGAAGTCGATTGCTTTTTTATAATTTTATTTTTTTATTATGAAGAGAATATTTTTTTTAAACGTTGCCCCATACTAGGAATTTTTCCTGTATTGTGGGTGCGTTTACAAACATTTAAACTCACTTACAAACAGCCAGACCCAGAACAACTACAGAAGAAAGAAGAAGAGAAAGAAGAGGAAGATAAGATATACGATGGATAGATATATATATATATACTAGAAAGTACCTATAGAAGGGCGTGTATACATTGTCAGCAACAGTTATCTTAAAACAAAATCCTGCTATAAAATGGAAGCAGTTTTGCGCAGTAATAAAAGGACTTTAACGGTAGTAATCATCATTATCAACTTTCATTACTTGAGAACATTATTTCCTAAATTAGATATAAGACTCCCTGGATTTGTCCCTGTTACAAAACTGTACTTAGGTTCAGGTTCTTCGTTTTAAACTCTTGGTACTTAGAGTCCCTATTTTTTTTCGATTTACTTTAGATGTATTTAATTGAGTAGCTAATACCTACTCAATCCGTAAGATAATAAAATATGTTTGTAATTGACTTAATGACTGGCATATTTTAAAGTTCACTAATTGATTCCCAAATATCAGTAAAAAAAAAACTATGGCTAACAATTTTTTTTCGATTTATTTTAACTTTAGATGTATTTAATTGAGTAGCTCAAACTCAAACTCAAATCATTTATTTCGAATAAACCCATTACAGGCACTTTTGAATTGTCAAGGGGTCGGTCAGTCATAAAGATGAAGCTGGTTGCCCATTTCAAAGCTTAGTAGGTACCTAAGGAGAAACTCCACGGACACTCTTTTAAATTAACATAATGGTTACAAAATATTGGTTACATCATTCGTGTTGAAATTAATCATGTGAGAACGATGCAAAACGTCAAAAGAGTCCGTAACAAAAAGATTTAAAGAAAAACAATTCAAAAATTTAATTAAAATAAGCAAAGGCCGCTAAGAGATGACCAGTCCCGCAGTCTAGCTACCTACTCAATCCGTAAGATAGTAAAATATATTTGTAATTGACTTAATGACTGGCATATTTTAAAGTTCACTAGTTGATTCACAAATAATAGCCAAAAAATAAACTATGGCTAACAGACTATTCTTGCAAATTGTCAACTTAATTTCTTCAGATTACAAAAAAAAAACATTTCCTAGAAAAAGGTTAATAATATTACCTAAGTATTTAAGTTTAACTTGCACTAAATTCAAGATCGTAAATTGAATAATATTGAATCTTCCTTATAAAATAGCCGAAACACATAATGTATCTAAAAATAAATTTCTTTCCCTAAATCCCTTTTCACCCCCATTGCTCCCCAAAATCTCTTTACATCATTAAGTCCTTACCGGAAGACGTCCTTGTGTCCTTCAGTAGCCGCTTAAACCATTATTGGGTGACCATGACCCTCATAATATCAAAGGACCGGATCTTAGAAAGATAAATAAAATCTTTCGGAAAAATCTGGCAAACTTTTTCAAGAGCCCGTGTTGTTTATTTTTATAAAGTTAGTGCAGTGTTTATTTACGAGGTTTGTAATTTTGCGTAAAAAAATTAAGGCAAATATTACAGAGAAAAAAGGGGTTTGTAATGTCTTTACAACGCGTAATAAACTCTATCTTCAATCTTCATTTTAATTTAATTTTCATCATAAAGGATAAAGATTTTTCTACACCGATAAACCCGTCACGAGGTTGTTACATATTTTTCTAGGGGATACATAAATATCGATAGTTTCATAATTAATTTCCAAAAATGTGTAGGTACCTATTTATTCTAAATAATTTAATGCAGCCAAAAGGTGACATCGTATAACAAAACATAATTTTAAGAGACGCTTTTAGTCCAAAAATAAAATATCAATCTCAACAAATTCCAAACTTTACGCAAACTAAAAGTTCTAAGCCAAAACTTTACGCCGCCGCATTATTTTTAATTATTACGGAGAGGAGACATGTTAAAATCAAAATCAAATAAAAACTGTCTCGATACTGCTGTCTTTACCAGGCTCTTATCGGAGAAAACCGCTTTCAATTAACCAGTAAATAACGCTTATGTACTTACTAACTCTTCACATAATGAGTTAATAACACAACACTTACACATGCGCGTTACAAATGGAAAATCCTCGACACACACATAAAGTTGACTCACACATTGACAGTTTCTCGCGGCTGTACATAAAACGCGTCTTTCTTCTTGTATTCTTAATTAGCGTGTCGTATGCCTCCGTCTCTTTCCCTCACGGGGTGTTAATTAGAAGGGCGTCCCTTTCGCGCTTTCTTAATACATTCTTCCTCTCCGCGGTGTTTCTTTACGTTTTTATTTGTGTGCGTGTCTGTGTGCGGTGGTGTTTAATTTACATGTACTTGTATGTCAGTGTACAGTCGAAAGGAAAAGTGGTTAAGTAACGGCGTAGGCGGAAAAGGGATGTTTGGTAACAATGTGACTGTGGACGCCCATTACGTTATTTTTAATTTACTTGTTAGTTAGTTTGTTAGTATTTCTTTGCTTATCAATTTCCAATTTTCAAATTTATTTATTAACTAGCCGCTGCCCGCGGCTTCGCCCGCGTGGCTTTTACTCTTGAATCACTATATCTATTTAAAAAAAACCGCATCAAAATCCGTTGCTGAGTTTTAAAGATTTAAGCATACATAGGGACAGACAGGTAGCGGGAAGCGACTTTGTTTTATATACTATGTAGTGATGAACAGATTACACAAGATCAGACTGGACAGTGTACAACTTTTTACTTTTATTAGTATTTTAGTAACATAATAATTAAAAATAAATGCATTTCTGGCATTTTCCGAATCCTTACAAGTCTATTTTTTAGTAAAGACGATACCAAGATTAAAGTGGGGTTTGAAGTTGCATCTGTAATACAAAATTAACTTACGTTGAATGTTTCCAAAACTTAATGCATACCACAAGTAAAGTAAATTACTTAGCCATTTAACTAAACATTTATATCCAATATACCCTTATCCATAAAATTCTCAAAACCAATACCACCCGAAATCCAGTTTCGCCATCTCCTGTACCGGGTGTTTTATACGAATGTGGGTATGCGCGAAAGGGTGTCAGCGGCGCGGGGCACTCCCTGCGCGGGGTGAGGGGGGTGGGTACGTACACATAAACACTTATAAAAGTTTTTTGACAACAACCTCCCCCACCCCCCGTTTACCCCTCGAATTCGCTAATTTATGTTGCTTTTTTAATCAATACCGGGGTGTGTACGAGTTATAGGTTCCATCGACTCTTGTTGGATTGTCTCGAGACAATTTTCTTGGCATTTACGTCATTGCGCTTCTGGTTGGGGGTGATGACGTATTTGTGAGTGGGGTATGATTGACTTGGAAGAAGTGATGTTTTATTGGAAATACCTATTATGAAAAGGCATGGATGAGTGAAAATGTTGTTCTGTGGTAGGTCTCCTACTTTGTTCCGTATGCCTTTAATTTTAATGAAGTGCTAAATAATGAGAGGATCTTTGAGCAAAGTTTAAGTTCTGTTCATTTCATTTCTGGTAGAGAACATAATAGAAATCATTCTAAACGCTCGAAAACAATAAAGTGAATTTTTGACCACTGCTGTCATAAAAACTTCATATTGTAATATTTTTTTTTTTAAACAAACAAGTTTTCTATTATTGGGTTATTTGTTAGTTGGTAACAAGTCTTTAAATGCCAAATGTTTATTATCAGCAAATTTTAAAGAAATATCCTAACCAAAGACTGATTTAATTAAATATAAATTCACAAACATTTTTTATTGACTGAAAAAGTCCAAACCACTCCAAAAATATGTCAGCAATAAAGCGAAAATCGTCCTCAAGTGCCTCACAACCTCATATTCCCAAAACATAATAATCCTGCAAACCTTCGCGCCAATAAACGTAACGAGATAAGCGCGTATCACGGAATATATCACGACTCACCTACTTAAGTCGTCAATCTCTTCCTAAAAAATAAAGTTATATCGCAATTTTCCGTTTCGGCAACCTCCTGTACTTACGTGTGACGAAAAATCCGAATTTCAAACAATCTGTACTTTGCCGTTGCGAAATTCGAATTTCGAACTTTTTCTTCCTTCGAAATTCAAATTCAACCGCATGTGGACGCTGGTAACATATTCCATAACAAACTTATCCCTACGTTACCTTAAAGGAATTTAAACTCAATTTTACAGGAGTTAAGGTGGGTGTTGTGTGTCAGCGTGTTTGGTTTTCCTGTAGGCATGCGGCGTGATGGATGGCTTGTGTCACGCGTGACGTCGTTGTCACGCTGCTTCACGTGGATGAGTGACGTGGTATTAATACTTTATTTGCGGGATTCTGGTTGCGACATTTTATTTTATTTAAGCACGTTGAATCAAAGGGGATGGAGCACGTGAATTAATCAAATATGGTAAAGAGGAAAACCATGAATCTAAGAAATAGAAAGTACCTACTGCAAAGTTATGAATGGGAATGAGGAAATTTCTAAAAATTTCAGTTACCAAGACAAAAAAGTTAAAAAAGACCTAGACACAAAATGTCATCTTGGCCTTCTAGTAGCCCCTATACTTAGAAAACTTCAGAGGAGCAGGGATCATTTATAGCCCACCCCGTCCACTGCCAAATATTGTACCTAGATTACAGAACAGCTCGAACTGGTCACCTGCCGTGTGGAAAATCTGGTCAGCAAACGTTAGCAATAGGGTTAATAGCCAGGTACACGGGCGCCGTCAGTTGGGACCAGGGACCATTTTGGTTACTTACCCATTGAAAGGGTTTTCGATAGGGTTTTTCTAAGCGGTTAAACAAAAACCCATACGATAAGGGTAACCCTTATGAACGGCTTAAATTAAATTTTGGTAACCCATTGAAAAGGTTTTTGATAAAATCCCATACGGTGTGGGTAACCCTATTGAACAGCTTAATTTAAGCCATTCAACATTACCCACACCGTATGGGTTTTTGGTTAACTGCTTCGAAAAAATAGGGTTTTTCTAAAATGATAACCAAAATGGTCCCTGGGTAGAATAGAGATAGAATTGGTCATGCTACGCGTCCTGGGCGGATATCGAAATAACATAATAAATATTATGATTTTTTCATGTTACTGGGTTTCAAGTAGGTATAGAACCCATTGAAATGGGTTATCATGTTACTCTTTCACTGGGTTTCAAGTATAAAACCCTTTCAATGGATTACACCATGATAAAGGTAACCCATTGAATGGGTTACCCCTTCGAAAGGCTTAACCCTTAACCGGGGTTGTACGGTCCCTGGTTGGGACTGGTCATTTCCTAGCGGGTTATTTTAATTATTTTATTTTGATTCGTTTTTTTTTTTTTTTAGGATTTCGTAGGCTCAAATCCTCTTATTTGGGGTCGGTGAATATGTCCTTTTTTCCATAATTCTCTATTAGTGGCAGTCACCCACTTTCTAGGCATATCAACATGCAAGGCGTCGGCGATATCTGCGAACCCGGCTCAATGACGTCATGCAAGCTGGAGAGATAGCAAAAAAATTCGAGAGGTAAAAATAAAAACCGGCCAAGTGCGTGTCGGACCACGCACAATGAAGGGTTCCGTAGTGGGGATTAATTATCCTACGTACAAACTTAACATTGCAGTTGAAAAACTTGTTCCCTCATACATTCCAACTGCAAATATAAGTTTGTACGCACAATATTGACAGATTTACTGTGTTATTTTAAGATCATAGACTTCTTACCATGGTTTTCCTGTAATCTATAAGTAAATAACTATTTTCTGTATTTTTTTCAAAATTTTTGGCTCAGTAGATTCGGAGATAAGGGTGGTCAATTTTCATGTATTTTCATTAATAATTATCATTAATATATTTTTTTATTATTTATATAAATATTAATTAGAATAATATATCTAAAATCCTTACAATAAGCCCTTTCATTTGATGTATCGCACGGTACAGTTTGGAAAACTTTTTGATTTGCCCCCCAAAAGTGACCCCAATATTCAAAATTAACAAAAACGTCCGTGTTTGAGTCACAGAAGTCTCGGTCCAGTAGATTCGGAGCAAATCGGCTGTGACAGACGGACAGACAGACAGACAGACACACGAGTGATCCTATAAGGGTTCCATTTTTCCTTGTGAGGTACGGAACCCTAAAAATATTGTTTACATATTTTTTTTTACTTTTATTATTAGGTCAATCTGTACTTTATAGGGTAACGTGCGGGGAAGGGCGAGAAGAAGCGCATTTCAGCGAGGTTCGCAGATATTTCCGACGGCTTGTAATCATTAACTTCGACTAGTAAACACGTCTTAAGTCTCATAGTAGCGATGTAAGGCACAATTACAATTATTAGCGATCTAAAGCACAATTACCGTTAGACTACACCCTTGACGTGCCCTCATTAGGAAGGCACTCCACTAGTCGGCAATTAATTGGATATTTTTCTCTTATTAATTAAATTTTTTGCATCGGGAAAGATTTTATTATATTTTATCTCATACAGAAAGAGACGATAATTGGGGTTAATAACCCCAATTCTTTTTTTTATTTAAATGTCGCGATGGACTGTGGTTATAGCTTCGTTATGGGTTCAAATCCGGGCAAGTACCAATGAGACTATTCGACCACTAAGGTCACTTCAACCCAAGTGACCTTGAAATTAGCTGTCATTCCATCTGATGATAAGGACAGGTCCGGACTTAGAGACTCAGGGCCCCTAGGCACTTCGACATTTGAGGCGGGTTCATTCCGAAGCTATTTTGGAAATTTTATAAATAAAATGCACTATAAGTACAAGAAATTTCAAACAATTATTTTGACTTTAATTACTAAAACTAAACATCATATAATAAATCATCAGTCTATGCTATGCATGTCACTATATTAGTAACGCTACGTTAACGGTCGTCATACGCGGCGAATAATATACCTACCTAAGAGGTGGCCCAGTGGTAATATTCCCGACTTACGAGTTGTAGGTCGTGGGTTCGAACCGAAGCAGGCGCTTACTTTGTGTAAATAATTTCATCACCACTGTCTCAAAACGTTGAAGTAAAACATCGTGAGGAAACCGGCCTAGAACCAATAATTCGAAGACATGTGACATCTACCTACGCCGACATCTTCCTAACCTAACCCGCACTGACCCCGCGTGGTAGATAATAGCCCAATCCCTCTCGAAGAGAGGAGGCCTGTGTCCCAGCAGTGGGAACATTATAGGCCAATTATGATGATTCTATATGCTTTATTTATAGAATCATACGGCGAACTTTAGGTGGGTGGCCCTAAGCTGGCTGGGCCCCTAGGCCACGGCCTTGTGTGTCTAGACATAAATCCCGGCCTGGATAGGGATTGAAATCATTGACTGCTCATTTGAAGCTCACCTTTTTTTTTGTCCTTAGGACATCCTCATGGACCCTCGGTCTGGGAAAAACGGAGGGTTATGTTCGACTCCTACCGGAGTGAAACCCCACTGTCCCTTCTAGTACCACCACTTCACTTAAGATTTTACGATGATATTTTTACGGAATATACCGGCAGGTCCTTATTACAAAACCCTCAACCACCTGTGGTTTATCTATAGACCGACAACAACCAGAACCATACACCTATCAATTAATAAACATATCAAGCTCATGGTAGCGATGTAAAAGTCACAATTACAACTACCGTTACAACCACACCCAGACGTATCTGCTCTCATTAAGCATAGTGCACACGACAGCAGCCTGAATCGGCCACTAACTCAACCCGCGCCCGGGGGCCCGCAGCGAACGTGTAATACTGGCACATAAATCTGTTGTATCGGCCATTTTGAGCTGGTTTAAGCGCTTTTTGTGTGGTTTGCTCTTGGGTTTATAAAGTGATGTATAGATAAAAAGTGGGTATTTGGTTTTTATTCGTGAAATAATTGAATTTTCTATTAGACAGAGACAGGAGAGTTCTGCTAATCTATTACGTTGGCCAAAACACTCAACAGGGCCAGACTAGGACTTAGCTGGCTGAGTTCTTTTTTGTGAAGGCATTGACAATATTTCTTTATTTATGTAGGTATATATACTCCAACGATTTATTCACTAATAGCATAATTATTACATCATCATCATCATTTCAGCCGAAAGTCGTCCACTGCTGGACATAGGCCTCCCCCAAAGGGGACTTAGAACAAGCGTATGGCTTGTTATAAGTTTACCTGGCTAACTAAGCTACCACCATCTGATCTGTCTGTTAACAACAGAACCAATCAGAAAAATTTCCCCCGCTGAGAATCGAACCGAACCCGGGACATAGTTCCCGTTATAGGTCCCGTAGACCATCCTGTCTCAGACCCATAGGGGTCTGAAACTGATGGTCTTACCACTAGACCACAGAGGTGGTTAAATTTGGGAGAGGCCTATGTTGAAGAGCTGCTCAATCCACTGAATGCTATTAGTTTAACTTGATTATTTGTTTAAAAGGACAGTAAGTTAATGACCAATTTTATAACATTTATAGACAAAAGATTTGGTCACTTGATTATGAACATACATATATACATAATCAGCCTATAATGTTCCCACTGCTGGGACACAGGCCTCCTCTCTCTCCTAAGAGGGAATGGGCCGTAATCCACCACGCGGGCCCAGTGCGTGTTGGTAGATGTCACATTCACATGTCTTCGAGTTTTTAGTTCTAGGGCTTCCCTACGATATTTTCCTTCACCTGATTATGAACATGAAGAGATAATGCTTTTTTTTTTTTTTTTGGTGGGAAATCATCAAATAACTTCTCCCGCTCTGGGCGGAGCGAGAGGGAGTGTCAGACTTTTACTGACTAAAACCCACCTTGTTCCTTCAGATGCCTGTGTGTGCCAGAGCCACGATATCCCTTTCGGACAGGCTCGTAACCCTGGTAGGGTGAAGAGATAATGCTAACATGAAGTATTCAGAGACCGGCGATGGATGTGTAGTTAATACAAACGTAATACCAAAATAATTTGTTAATCAAACATGTTCCTAATAATATAATATAATAATATATAATACAAATATAATGATATGTCTTTATTCCGATTGGAATACAGAATATCTAGGTTACCAAATATATATTTTGAATGGACACTGATTTAAACAAGAGTTATGAGAAAAATAAGTTTTGTATAGAAATTTTAAATTCCTCATATCTCGTCTTTATATCATTGTCCTTTCAAAATATATATTTGGGAACATAGATATTCTATAATCAAATCGAAATGAATACACACTACCTTAAGAATAAGTTTGATTTACAAATTATTTTGGTATTACGTTTGTATGAACTACGCATGCTACGCCGGCCCCTTAATTACATGTAAATCTACATATTACTTAGAAAATAGAACTATTTCAAATTCTCAACACTGAAGTAAAGATACAAAAGCCTTATAAGGCTACCAATGCCCACAATCCACACACAACATACCCAATCAAGCGCACTCATCGCTTTACAGCGCATGCAAGCCCATATTAACTGATAATAGGCAATAAATAATACCGGCCACTCAGCAGCTTCATTGCTTGACGACCGGCACCGATTGTTTACGCGATCGCTATCTCAGAAACTGGGATTTTGTTGAGATTATATCTAGTCTTAAAGCATTTAAGTTTATTGATTGTAATATGAAACCTCGTTGTTTTATTCACACTGTTATGGGAGTTGGGGTATAATTTTCTTGAGAATATTCTTCCTTGGTCTTGGAGAAGAGAATAATGATTGTGAGTCTTATAGTTCTATTTTGATTTCAGGACTTACGAGAGGAATGTTAAAATCGACTAAGGAGAAAACAAAAGACATGCAGTTTCCCTTTATTACATACAGCAGCATAGGAACCGTGGAGTTTCTCAACGAGGCTCTGATTTGCAAGACATTGTTGAGACTATAAGCCAATGCAGCCAACTTAGCCTATAATATTGTCATGAATTCCCTTGGAGAATGTATGCAGAGGAAAACGATGTTCATCCAGATGGGCAATCGAGGTATACTATACAAGATGTATATAAATAGCGCACAACCTCATATGGGGTTATCGTACTCATCATTATGACCAATTAACTACGGGATCAAACATGAAATCGCGAAAAAAAATCAGCTGTTCCCTAAATTTATGTTCTCATAGCTCGTCAAAATGTAAGGAACAGCAGATTTTTGTTTTTCATTGGTCCCATAGTAAAAGTTGTTCATTATGATGAATACAATGACCCCTTATGATGTTGTGCGTTGTTTATGTTACATCTTGTATATATTCATAACAAAGTGTGAAACTAAGGTGGACAAACATCTTACAAAGTGCTCAAAATAAAAGACAACAAATATTTCGGTTACGATTATGAGATCCGTCTTGGCTAGCCGTGGTCATAGCAGATGGAGCAGAGCCCTAATGGAATGGTTGCCGAGAGGCGGTAGCGAAGCGTTGGCAGACCAACAGCCAGTACCCACCTACGACGAACGCCTTGCAGAAGATCGCGGGGAAGATCTGAATAAGACTCGCAGTAACCAGCAAAGCATGGCACAAAAGGTAGGAGGCCTGTACTCAACAGTGGGTGGAACAACGCTGCCAATGATGATGGTGATCATCATCAGCGCATAGCAATCCACTGCTGGACATAGGCCTCTGCAACTGTGAAAATCGTCGCTCCACCTAGCCTGAGAGCGTCCTACGTTACGTTTGTCGATTCGCGCTCCTACTTAAGAACACGCCTACCCCAACGGTCATCGGTTCTACGGTTTAATATGGCCAGCCTATTGCCACTACAGCATGCTTATTCTGTGAGCTATGTCGACAACTTTGGTTCTCTGTCGGATCACCTCGTTCCGGATTCGATCACTCAGAGAGACTCCAAGTATAGTCCGTTCCATAGCTCACTAAGCGACCTTGAATTTATGAACCAGCCGTACCGTGAGTGCCCACGTTTCGACTACGTAAGTCATAAATAACAGGCAGGACGCACTAATGATGCTGATGAGATCTATAAAATCAAGATCAAGTCAATGTCTGCAGTAAATTACCAACGAAACTTCTAATTTACTCTAGATTTCCACTATAAACTTAAAACAAGAAGCTTTTAATTAATAATCTATAACATCTCCATACATATTCTATGTAATATAACATGGTATCGCGTGGCAGGTTAATTGCATATTAATCGTACCGGAATCCGGGCCTGCTTAACTGTAATTATTGACCGCACTCATATTGTGGCACACCCAAGTCCAAGACGTGAGAAACGTTGATTAGTAGCTTCAATCTAATAGATATATGGCGTATCCATATCTAGGCTTGGAAAACATGGGGAAACAGGTGGTTAAAATAAAAGGGGGATATTGAAAAATAAAGTATCTTACTGAACATTCTCCCCCTTATTCCAAAACAAGGTTTATCTTCAGACCCAGGATTAAAACATGTAGCCATTATTCAATTTCGAAATTAATTCCGACCATGGTAAAGTTCCTAAACACAAAACTGACAACTTAGTACCGAACTAAGTTTTCAGTTTAGTATAAAGAACGGTATTTCAATCACAGTTACGTTCTTATTACAAAAACAGGCTCCATGGTTTAAGCCATGTCAAATATAAACCTTTTTTTGTAATAAGGCGGTCTATGTTAGAAGGCTTGGTTTCCACACTTAGTCCTTCAGGTGGACCATTGTGCGTGGGCTATGGTGGCTGTCAGTGGTCATCTAACCAGCCCACCTCCCTCCAGAAGTTGATTACGTCTCCTGGTCTGTGAAGGATCTGGGTGCCCCGAGGGTTTCTGTTCTAATCTGGTAGGCGTTTAAAAAATCAAAATGGCGGATTTATGAAATGATAAAAAAAAACCGGTCAAGAGCGAGTCGGACTCGCGCACCGAGGGTTCCGTACGAATATATGGTGTTGGTGATTTCTGAAAAACTGTGCTATTTAGAGACATCGTTTTATTTTTCCTGTAATTTTTACTTAGGCTTCTATCATATAGAATAATTTCAGATTTTTATCTCTGCAAACTTCGGAGATAAGGTATTTTTTTTTTATTTTTCATCACAAGTCGGAAACTATGCTATACGGGGCTCACCAATTATATTGTTTACAGATTTCTGCAGCATAGATTTTGTTTCTTTTGCTCTGTCCTTATTTCCTACCACTAGCTGTTATTAATTAATACCTTTAAGTTAATTAAGTCTGTAACCTATTTTGGAAATAAATACATTTTATTATTATGTCTTTGACATATATCGGGACCCTGGAGTCCCGGACTTTTTGAAGGCGTACGAGTTGCTAAAGCCAACTCTTAGAGGCCCCTTAAAGATTTTTAAGTGTTGAGGCACGATTATTATATAGACATCCTTCCTAAAGTGAATTTTCAAAGAATTTATTTCCAACAAAACAGCTTCGCCACTACAATAACGTCTCTCGCGCAGATATTGATAACACACTCTCGTCTTGAAGTGGCAGGTATTTTAATAGGAGTCCCGGCTAGTCACGTTGGCGGCCATATTGCGCGCGCGTGCGCACCCGAACCGCACTGGTTATTGAACCTTTACGGTACTGTTTATTAATTAAATTCGTGATTGTTTAATCGCATCTTGTGGGGTGGTGAAATGGATTTCACGTGTGGTGGGCTGCTTGAAGGATCCGTTTGACTAGAAAGCATGAGCATATTTCGTGCTGGTCTTTAGCCTAAATTCCAGTACCAGGAATATCTTGTTCCAGTTTTATTAATCTGCATTAGTAAATTGATCGTGTGTTAGGCCTCAACGGATTTATTAGAGGCCAATGCGACGTGACATCTGGTTCACCGCCTACCGCAGCGGTTCGCGGTGCCGTGTGTTAAGCGCCTTAAGAGCGTTTACACCTTACAGCATTGCATACATATTTTTCTGAAACAATCCAACCAATTTAAAAGATCAATAATGAATTATTGATCTTTTAGTAAACGCGTTTTATTAAAATACCTTTTGTTTTGTGTATAATAAATTAATAATGCCTCAAATTGGGGACAGCGCTCCTTGATGGGCGAGTCCTATTACTGGCTGAATGTCCAACGCGTTGCGTGAGCTCAGTACAGAACACGCAAGCTAACCACTCAAGGTCACTGGCATATATCTGCGTTTTAAGAGCCTATACTACCTCAAATGGCTTAGGATGATCCTCCGTTCCTCCGAAAATACTGCAGCATTAATTTTGAAATAATTATATGGTAAAGTTGAGGAACACGAGGAAGTGTTAAGTACTATGTTTGACGAAAACACGGTTCCATACAAATTTTTCTATAGAAAAAAAATCCAAAGTTACCTCCAAACCGAACAATAAACCGCTGGTATTAAAAAAATACTTCAAATTAGATAATGAAACTTTGCTTATTAACTGAACTGAACTATAAAGCAGGTCTTATGTTATTTTTTTTGTATTACCATTAGGGTCAGCTCACACCGAGACGCGACGCGACGTGACGCGACGTGACGATATTGGAAGAGGCCAGTGATTTCGCGCTACGCCGCGCGCCGCCGCGAGACGCATCGCAACGTCGCGAGGCGCATAGTAAAAACACGACGCCTCGCTGCGCAACGAGACGCCGCGCGGCGCAGCGCGGCGTACATTCGCCACGGGCCCATTTGGGCAAATTAAAAAGAAGACATCACATAGGAGTATTTGGGTTGTAGTATTTACTCCAAAACCCAAATACTCCTATGTGATGTCTTCTTTTTAATTTTATTTTTGTACTCTTCTTCCTCTTCCTCTTCTGCAAGAAGTCCGATTATAACAAGATCCGAGTCTATCATTATAATTTCACACGAGCACTCGACCGACCTGCATCAATTCTACACGTCTGGACGGAAATAGTAGAGACAAGTCGCCACGGCAGCCTCGGCTGCGCCTCGGGGCGTTGCGCGGCGTCGCGCGGCTCGTGAGGCGCAGCGCCACTCTTACACGCCGCGCGTACTCACCGCTGCGTCGCGATGCGTCGCTCTACGCCGCGATGCATCACGAGGCGTAGTGCTGCGTGGTGTAACGTATTCTAAATTCTCACAATGAAATGTGTATCTTGTCGTGTAGAAAATAAAGTTATATTTTGAGTCACTCTTTTAAAGTGTGCGCGCGTCTCGGTGTGAGCTGACCCTTATTTTCAGCGTAAAAAGAAATAAACTAAACTATCGGTGCCTTGGAGTCTTCTCCCTGCCACCATGTCTCGCTTACTCGCGTGACCGCCAGCAGTAGGTGCGAGCGAGATAAAGAGTGAGGTTGCGCTGAGACTCTTAATTTAATTTGTTCTCTCGCTCCTGTAACTTTTGATTAGCGCTTTAGTTGTAAATGATAATGTGACTACACAAAATAAATAAAACTACTTAAGTCAAAGAAAATATAAGTTTCCACTAATAAAATCGTACGTAGACTTCCTCCCTCCTTACCTCCAACAAATATGAGAATAAAACGTCTACATCAGACTATATAAACGTTTACGATCGCAGAACGTTCTCGAAAGTTTGTGAAGAACATAAAAACAAGGACATCACTGAAACGAACGCGTTTGTAGATAAGGCGTTATGCAACTGTGTTACACCTACTAATGTGGACTACTTTGTAGAATTCAAAGAAGTACCTAGACTTGTAAAGTGTTATCTTTATCCTTTTTTTTTCTTTGCATGATTTGAAATGTTACAAAGAAGTTTGTGTCCAGAGTAGCAAAAGGTTTGAAGAAGATAGCTAGCATGATCTTGATGCAGAACGCAGAGGACCAGCTGTAGTGCAACTTAAGACCCAGATATATGCCAGTGACCTTGAGTGGTTAGCTTGCGTGTTCTGTACTGAACTCACGCAACGCGTCGTACGTTCAGCCAGTAATAGGACTCGTCCATCAAGGAGCGCTGTCCCCAATTTGACGCAACCTTAATTTATTATTCGAGTACACAAAACAAAAGATATTTTAATAAAACGCGTATACTAAAAGATCAATAATTAAATTATCTTTAAATTGGTGACGGTTTCAGAAAAATACGCTTGGTAGATTTTGCACCATTCTCAGTTTTTTATCCGCGTTAGACATAAGTTTACAAATTAATTTCACTATGTAATATAAACATAATCTAAAATATTCACATATTTTTTTTCAAATCAATATTAACACTACTCGTTTAGACGTGATCTTCATTATAAAATAATTAAAAGTCGGTTATCGTCGCCTTAAGAGAGGTATATCCGTAGTAAAATGGAACGCCATAAATAATAAATATTACTTATATCTTATAATTAATTATATGTTTTATTTCTATAACATAAAACGGCCATGGTCAATTACGTTAATGAATGACAAATGCAACAAAAAAGGCCATACAGTACATAGAGTATACAACTACAACAAGGATAGCATCGGGCCCAGGATTAGTAAGGCGTTCTAAATTATTAAATTATGATGGTACAATTACTGTACTCTTGATGACAAGACTTAAAATACGTGTATATTATATCGTATATTAAAAGAAAATGTTGTACACAATTGAACAAAACAACCAGGTTAAACTAATATCATAGTTATAGTACCGCGCGTGTTGACCGCACTAAATAAGCTCGTGGAAGCCAACCCGGACTGCGATCTGTTCGCCAATAAATTTGGCAATTTAATGGTTTTGTGCCAATTTTTTTTTTAAAACAATTGTACTTAATTGGTGTTATTAGTGTATGTGTTATATTTGTAGGTACTTTGATTTATGTAATTGGTTTTTTTTTTTTTTTAATTCAATAAATTAAAAAAAAAATACTCCAGCTGTACATAGACTGATAAAATATGCTACAGAATAATACAATACCACACTAAGGGTGAAGCCAAACGAATATAATTTTGTGAGTCGTGAGTCGCAGAATTTGGGTCGCAGAAATTCTGCTGCATTCGGTTGCATAAAAAAGTCCTATTTGATTCACACGGCGACGCAAAATGAGTTGTCTGCCGACTCACACGCATTATTCGGACCAAATTGAGTTTGCGGGGGGCAAGGGGGCCGAATTGAGTTTGAGGGGGGGTACTTTTCAAATATAGGATTTGCACATAAACGTTCATATACATTGTGGAACTGTCCAAGCATCAGTCTTTCACTATTAAGCGGATTTACCCAGCATCTTTTTCTGGCATTATCTACTTCTTCGTCTTCTAAATATGCTTCGTAAATGCACAAAATGTTCATCGTTTCCATTGCACGACACAAACATCCGCTATAAACGTTGGATAGTAACTGAATAAAATGCGCTCGTCTGGCATCCCAACAGAATTTCTGCCGGGCAGAATTTCTGTGACCGAAATTCTGCGACTCACGACTCACAAAATTACGCTCGTTTGGCCTCACCCAAAGGGTTTATAAGAAACAATGTAAGGCTACTGACTAGTTACTAGTAGATCACCCTCAAGCAATAGAATTACCTGTTGCCTTTAGTTTACCATAGTAAGTTACGCAGGATGATACCCGTCTGTTATTATTATAATAATATCTTACATTTGTTTATTATTACAAGACCAAGAAAACTATGGATCTTTATACAAGGCTTAGACTCGTAAGCAGACCGTTTTGATTTAACCCTTCTTTATTAGATTATCGCTCTTGATATTGATTAAAAAACTCTTTTAATGCTGAGATCTCATATTATGCATAAAATGCCGAAAACGTCGTCGTCAGTGTAACAATTTGTCTTAGTATTCTTTATTAAAAAAAAAAACATCAGTATTCTTCATTTTCAAATCCACTCATTTTACTTTTAATTCAGAATCCAATAATCGTAGCCGATGTAACCAACTTAATAAACAACTGACACCACATACCAAAAACTAGGCTAAATAACAAAAAGCTCATACGAACAAAGTACTTGCCAATATCCAGTGAACCTGTAAATGGTCAGCGGCCGTACGAGACGCCTCACGATCTCCAGATATATAGTCGGCGCTCGCTCTAAATAAATCACTTCCTACTTGCGATACAATGCTATGAGATTTCTAGTAGCTAGCGATTCATAGAATGGACAAATAGTAGCTTTGAACTTGTATGGTCAGCATCCGGGAAACGTGCTTTTGTAGGAAGTACTAAAGAGAGATAATATTGGAGATGATGTACAGGATAAAGCAGGATTAGTGTATCTAGCAGGAAGAATGCTTGAAAGCACCATACGTTACCTATTGACTTTATTTTGTTACCATAGAAAATCTCTGCTCTATTGGTCTTCTTTTGTATATCTCTAATCGGCTTTGTTCCGTTGTAGTAGAAGAATGCTTGAGCCCTGTTTTGATTGTTATTCTTTTAAATGTCTCAAATCGGCTCTAATTCGTTGCAATAGAAGAATTCGTGAGTCTTCACCCCTTTTGTATCTGATGACCATTTCTCATAATTTCTTTCTCAAGTTTGCCTTGCAAGTCTCTTTCATTGTCACTTGTTTGGTATTGCATAGTATGCATATGAAGCGATATCTGTATGAGGCGTGATATATCGTCCCTTTAGCGTTAATAAGTGATCACAGGACTCGTGATCACCAATAGCAAGAATGTGACTTACATCACATAACACTTTGACACACACACATGACAATTCAATTAATCAAATTCAATTCAAATTCAATTTTCAATTCAATTTAAACATTTATATCTGTAACTTTTATGGTGTACATAATAAAGAGTATTCTATTCTATTCAATCATTTGATCACTGTTATATTTCTTAGTGTGTTAAAAGTGGGCCATGGTTTAGACGTTTCCTTGGAATATTTAGGTCGTCGCATATAATGAAAAAGGTGTACTAATTCGGAGTCAAAAACAGCAAGGTTTTTTATGAGAGGGTAAAAATTCCAGTACATTTTTACTTCTAAAATCTTCCTTGAAATTTCTCCATTGTCACTTCTACGGCATTGCATAGTGTGTATGTGAGGCGACGTCCGTATGAGGCGTGATATATCGCCCCTGTAGCGTTAATAAGCGAACACGGGACTCGTGATCGCCAATAGCGAGAATGCGGACTACGTTACACGAATATTGTGTTTAAATAAAGTGATTTGTGGATCGAACCAAACGTTGGTGGGGGAGGCATAGGTAACAGTGATCAAAAGAAAAGCAGGTCAGTTAAATATAATAAGTTTATTTTGTGTAACTCTGATCATTTTAATTTTCCTAACACAAGGGTAAAATAATGACTTTTTATTTCATGGATGAAAATTTATTTTTAGCATTTCGAAACAAAGATCCCTAACTTCCGGCTCCAAATCAAAATTGCTAAGTCACGTTTGAGGGTTTTAGAGATCCTAAGCCTTAGGTTTAATTTACTTACTAAAATAACAAAGATGTCCATTGTCTTCCCAAATTCGTCTCAGCGAAGCCGCACCTGTTACATCTAGGTCACATTCGCGCGAAGTGCCCGTGTTTGGACGCGCTGCGCCGGCGCCGATAAATATACACGTCACAGGAACGTGTACCACAATGACAAACATAATTGTACAGCCAACGAACCAAAAAACATCCGAATTCTAACCTTATTTTATTCAGCATAAGAGCTGAAGTAATTAACGAGCGATGAAAGTTACAATTCTGCAAGATGTGACAAGATGCTTCTAAGGAAATGTTTTTCAGTGAATATTGGACCTTAAATCGTAGATCCTAGAGATGACGATGCAGTTCTAGATCTGTAAAATTAATTTGGTAATGATATAAGATCCACACACGAGTGTTTCGTGATCGCCGTGACAAACATTCATTTAACTGATTAAATTTCTTACGTTTGCATCATCTACCTGTATGGAATGGATTTGTGTAATCTATTTTGATGTGGGGAAGAACAGCATTTAATTTGATTAAAATAACACCTTGCTTCCTTCAAACCTGTATTCTATCATGTTGGTTAGGTTCACGACTTGTATTACCAATATAAATAAAGATCGCTGATTTCATTCAATAAGTAAAGTCAGTATTGTACTAAAGAAGCTACAACGATATAATAAATTCAATAACTTCAAGGAAGAAGAAGAGACGATTATACATAAGTGCCATCATAATAGTTCATCAATCGGTCAACCATCCAATAATACGCCATTCTTAAATACTGTCAGTAACTCTGTTTCTTCTTTGCTTCGGTCTTGACAGAGAGGTCGTGGTCACGATGAATTATGTCCAATCGCTGGTGTGTTCCTATTCCATCTTCACAGCTTGGCCCATCGCCGCAAGGTTGCCTGCTTGTCGGTCTTCTACAGATTGTACTTCGGTGAGTGTGCCCAAGAACTCCACGACCTCATTCCACCGGCCCCCTTCTATTAATGGACATCTAGACGCACTGCAGGTTACCATCCCTTCCTGGTTGCTATTCCACCAATTCGCACTAAGCGTTTTCGAATGTCTTTTAATAATGCGCACAGCGAAAGAGTGATACTCTCTACCTGCGTCTGTGTTTCCGAACGCATACAACCCTAATCTCTTCAAAGTTAGAGTGAACAGGCTTTTTCTGGATAAGCTCACTCCGTCGTCGACTTTGTCTCTGTCACCTCTGCCATAGACTAAGGTCAAGATCCCATCATAAAAAATGAAGTAAATTTACGTCATCAGTTTAGCAGATTTTCGGTTGAATATCGAAACCGTATTATTATGAGTCCTTAACAGAAACATAAACATTTCAAACTATATTAAACACAACTTGAACATCCTTCAAACACTTTCTAAAACATCCCGTACAATAAACATGACGTAAGCAGTAACCTTTCGACCTATATAATTGAATAACACGGCTATAGTACCCAGTAACCGTATGTTCTAATGAAATCTACTTTCAAAGCAATCTGTAGCCCAGAGGTGTGTATTGTTATCAAACTAATACTATAGTACACACGTATTGTTTAGAAGAACTGAGATGTACCGAGAGCGATGCAGTATTTGACCACATTCATTTCGAGCCATTAATTTCGTGATGTGTCAATGCTGTACTTTGTGCCTATTGAGTATAGTAAGTTTATTCTAGGTACATCGCCAACCCGCCTGCCAAGCGTGGCGATTATGGGAAACCCCCCCTTTTGGGGAGGCCTTTGTCCAGCAGTGGACGTCTTTCAGCTAAAATGATGATTCTAGGTACATCGTCTTCCTCACGATACTCATCAGGTCTGTGAAGTTTAAATTTTTTTTGTATACTTCACAGACGTGATGAGTATTGTGATATCTAAACACAATAAAACAAAAAAAAATGTTTTTTTTTCAACTCATACTTCAAGTAACAACACTACCAGCGGTTGTTGACCCAAAAAAAACAACATCAAATCTGTTTTATTCTTATTTTGTTGTCATCACATCTGCGGAGTTCCGCATGCTAATTTAAATTTGACTTTATATAATTAAGGTACCTATACCAAAAAAAAATTATTTAAAAAGAGTAAAGTCTTCTCCATACGAAACTATACCTTTTGGGGCGCCTAGAGTCAATTATATTTTGTTGTAAATCACGTTCAAAAGTTCCTTTTAGTGGCCTACTTGAAATAAATGATTTGAGTTTGACAATGAAAAATGAAATACTAGAGCTCAGTTAGCGTTAAAATCGGTTACAAATAAGTGACTTCAATACAAGCCTGTCACAAAATAGACTGCAAATATTTTTTGTAAAATGCCAAACACTACCAAAAGGTTGTTTCCGCAAATTTACGAATTGTAGTAGTAGGCGTCATAAAATAAATGTAGGTTGATTACCAAAGCAACTTACATTCGGAAAATCGCCAATAGACAATTTACCTATGGCACAGCAAAACTGACTTCAACATTATCCAACTGAGCCTATAAATAAATTGAACTCATTACTAGTTTAACGTATTTAAAATTGCAGATTTAGAAATCAATCCATTGCGAAAAACGCAGAGTATTGTAGTAAAAACAAACAAATCAATAAAAATAAAACTATTTACCCATTTCATAACGCAATTTTTCGCAAATCCGAAACTACCGGCACGTCATCACTAGTCTGTTCGTAACAATTTATTTTTAAACATTTCAATTATAGACGTAACAAATATTTTTTCTATCTTTTACCATGTTTCCCTCACTGTGCTACGAACCTAAGACAGGTTGGTAGTACTGCCCTGCATAGGATGATATAATATAGTCTCTAACACGGATATTGCTAGATAATTCCATGTTCCACTTATTTTACACTAGTTGAAGTCTTGGCTTTGCTTCTACGGAAGTCATGATGGCTTAGAACTATGTAATGAAAGTTTTACCGACAGTAGCTAAAGTTCGCTGTGCAGAAGATTCTGTAGTACTGTGCTTAAACTGTTTTAAGATAATGTCTTTAAATAAGTTTGAAAGTATGTGGTGGTGCTGTTTAACGTTAAATCTAGTAAGATAGTTTTACGTTGCATAGTTGGAACAAAAATGCATTTTTGGGCGACTTAGTAACAACTATACACATAGTATTTTGAAAGATACCAATCATGACGATGACGCCAATTAGGACGATGACTGATGACTTTTCCTGTTGACAGCGATGCCGACGAATTTTTTGATTGACGTTCAAAAGTGCCTTTTACGTGACTATTTGAAATAAATGATTTGATTTGACTTTGATTCTTGCCCCTCCCTTTTTTATATACTTGTACTTAATGTTATTATTATTTTAAGACTATTATCTTTTAAATTATGTAAATATCAAGAAATTAAAAAATATTTGAAGGATGACAATAATGTTAGATAATTGTTTACCTTTCCTGGAAATACTTATTGATCCAGCAAACTAACCGGTTACATACTACTATCCCAATATGCGACTGTGACACTCCAGCGTTAAGAAAAGGCATTGAAAATCTTTATTGAAAAATTGGAACTAATCAAAAGTGTACCATAATTTGATGACGACGGTTTACAGAATACTCATCAAAGACCAATAAAAGGGTGATATCACCCAACAACATAAAAACAAAAAATATCCCACAATTGCTGAAACAGTCAACACAGACAGACAAATCAATCCTTTTCCAGCTTCAACATGGATCCAACGCTCTCCAACTAATGATAAAGCCGTAAATCGGGGGCGTAGGCGTGATTGTTTATGAATTCGTTCAATACTGGGTTTCCAATTATTCGCCCGTTGAGCCAAAGTAATCGAGGACCTATTGAAAACACCCTGGAAGCTGTTTGTAACCCTAAATTATAGCTCGGAACGTGTTTTACTACAAATTTGTAGGTTTCAAATTGCAATGATAGATTAAGGCCTTTTGTTTCTTGTATTTCTGTTAGGGCTTTTATAGTTGGTGGGATCGGTAGAGGCGTTTTATCAAATATCGTACGTAATTCGTTGATTGTGATAAATTGAAAGAAAGAAAATACGTTTATTTATGGTAAACGTGACGCAAAGAAGGAACAAGTACAAAAACGAACTAGTTGGGGGAAATATGCGTCACATCCACGCTAAATGGCCATCGCTAAGCATAATGCTGCGACCATATGCGAGACAGAGCCCCAGCGCTGGTTTTCAGCGACAGCGGTATTTAACGGGACCTTTTAAAGAGAAAGGATAATCAATAATAGATAATGAATATTTGTACGATTTAAAAAGAAACTAGATACTGTAGGAAGAGGAAGTAACAAAGATACCGTCGTAATAAAAGTATTTGAAACAATATAAACGGCCCTGAACTAAGAACCTAAGTCACTTAAAGACACCACACTAACAACAAATATCAACAACAAAATATAAGTGCACCGTCTAAAAGCTATCAGATATCTGCCAATAAAAGTCAATTTGAAGCCAGTGTACGTCGAACGGTAGCACATTGTTCAGACTTGGAAGCGACTGATGCTATCGAACCAATGATATATGTGTAACGAACCCCACCGAGGTGGTCCTGAACTCCTAGTTTATGTGGAAACTGGAAAAATATGGGGAAATATAGATAGGATACTTTGCTTTGTTTTTTTTTTCTACCGAGCAAAATCTTTATTAGGTTGATACTTGCCAAGAAAACGTAGAAAGAGATAATCATATCATCCATGTATAATATTATTACATTAGGAAACATTTTAGTGAGTATTTATAACTTCTTGTTCATTTGGAAACAAAAGGACGACGATGCCATACAGATATAATTTTGAACGAGTCCGTTCTATTTACGTTCGACAATAATAGAAGTATCAAGCAGTATTACTATTAGAAGGCTTAGTTTGAAACATATTTATTGTCACCTTACACCTGTCACAACTATAATAACCTTGCGTAGTTTGGAATGCTGCTTAAATTGAATTCAAAGCTTCACTGCAAATATTGTCACTTGTATTAACTGATAAGGATCAGCTCTAATAGAATAATTCAATGAATTCCTTAATATAACTTGATCCCAATCTTCAACGTCTCTAAAATACTGTTTTTCTTCAGTCCCCTGAGAAACTTTATATTGATTTATATTGCTTTTGCTATACATGAATTCCTTCAGCGATAGCTTTTGCCCGGGTGCACGTGACCCCACGGCATATCAGAGTTTATTTATTAGTCCCTAACTTATTTTCAACTGTCTATAGAGAATGTGTCGTTAAATTTTCTACTATAGTTTTAGGCATATATTCTGTATTGTAGTTAAAATCTGTCTTGAAGATTGGAGGTTCAATACATAATTTATCATCAGGGAATTGTGCAAATGGAGTAGCAACATCATCCTTGATCGGAATCAATTGCATTGTTAGATGCATCCTTCCAAAGCAGAGTACTAGCAGCAGATGAATGGTTGTATGCCAATGCACAAAATTGTCTTTAACATTTCAATCGTTACTCTATTGTTATTTATCAATAAGCGATAAATCCAGTTCAAGTAAAAAGTCAAATTCAAGTTCAAAATATTAACACATCTTTTTGACAACTCACCTTTTCTATAATTAATTGTGATCGCATTATGCATTATGGCAAATTCAACAATACTGGTAGATCATTTATCAGCAATGTGAACTAATCCGTTATAAAAATATAATGGAGCAAAACCATCGTCCTTGATCCTTATCACTTCATTGTTAGAAATAGCCTTCTTCCACAGCGCAATATTAAACCTGCACAAATGGAAGGCATTATGCAATGTGGCCAATTCATAAATTAAATCCCATATTTCAAGCCAATATCCTTGCAGTACAATTCTAAACCGGACGACATTAAAGCACCGAGCTTCGCCGAGCAATTCCGAATTTCCTGACCATATATCAAATTAATGTCCTTGATTGTGTATGACGGAACAAAATCTAAATATAACATGTTCACACAAGCTGTGTCTCCCAAGTAAGAGATTGCGGCGTCGAGCTGCGCTGTCACATAATTGTGATTAATTTCTAGTGAGCGTGTGCTTGCGGTCACCGTAGGAATGTCGTCCTAGCGAGCGATACTGGATGACTGCGGATAGCAGTATGAGAGGAGCGGGTAGCGGGAATAGGAAAATGGGAAAGCGGAGAAAAATGTAGTTTAGATTGTAATGCTTTTTCGGGAAATGAAAAGAGATCGTTGGAATTTCTGTCATTCAAGAAAAAAAAACCATAATACTAACTATTAAAGAACTAACACTAACATTATTGTGTACACACATTTTTTTTTATTGTATATTAAAAGTTAAAAAGTTTATTGATTCCCAATTTTACTAAAACATCCGCCATGTCCTCTTATGAAATTTTAAATATCAAAGTTGTAACACTTATCTTCAATCGGTACCACATCTGTAGGCAGTGCAATAATTATCCTTCCTGACCTTTAAACAATCGAATGTTCCGTTACAAAATCAGCATTAAATCAGACAAAACCATAAATCCAGAATTAAATCCGGACCAAAGCAATATAGACCACACATCTGTAACCACCTGACCGCTGCCCACGCGCATTTAACGTTCAACATAAGTACTTAGCGTTTTGACAGAAATTAAGTTGCACAATTAGAGACTGTAGACGAGAACAATATCGTGGTTGGGATTATTATTGATGGTGGAAACATTCGCTTATATTCTAAGATTGACGTGGCAATTGAGATAAAATAAATAGATGGACATTTACATGATTGTGATTTACGTTTGTTTGAGTGGGTGCTGTCCTTTGTAAACCTGCAGTAACTACTGGCAATGAAATTTGGTCAGCTTCAAGTAAGGTATGTGGAGCAATAAAAGACTATGAGAGCCTTGTTTAACTAAATACTTCAGAGAAAAAGAACCGGTGTAATTAATGTATTGTTTTTTTTTCCTCATTTTGTTATATACTTTCATAATTTTCATATTTAATTTTATTAGGTACGAAAGTAACTGTTTCATGTGTCAATTCTGTGATGTTTAACATAATATCGATGACAACATCACCAATTATTTTAAAGCGTGTCATAGCCAATAGTGTCCTTACAATATGTATTTTCTTCTTTTGTTTTTTTGTATATTGGCACCTTTTAGCTATTTCCTAATATACATTTAATTACTGTAATTATTTATTCGTGCTTTTGTATGATGTATTATGTCTTTTGTGTGCACCAAATAAACGATTTATCTATCTATCTATCACCACTACCCAAGCGGTCATTTGCTCAGTATGATGTTCTCTTCTGTTCTCTAATGGACATACCTTAAGTATTACATACCTTACGTAGCTAAGCGCTATTTTCTGTCGCATTTATCCCAGCATGACCTAACCCTTAAACCGCATTTGCTAATAGAAAACTCCTGCGCACTGTATTCTCTAGAATTAGGCACATTTCCACCACTGTGTAATTTGGCAACGTTTACAAAATCACGACTTTTGTGCATCTCGTCTCTGATGTTGAATCATATTATAATTTGTGAAACTAATTTGAAAATGGGGTCAAGTTACAAGTATATTATTATGTCCTCGTAAATGGGAATATTCTTCTTCGTTTAAGTGTCGCTTGCCCAATTTTATAATCTGCTTTGTTTCTGTTAGTGTTAAGCAAACAAAAGTTTTATTTAGTTTTACGAAACCACTTAACCTGATTGATGTTAAACCATGGCTTTCCAGAGATTTTGTATAAAAATTTACCTAACACTTATTCCTAAGATATATAGCATACATATACTACCTGTTTTCGACAGAAATTATATAAATTTAATGATTTAGGGACTCATTCAAACAGACAACCAAGTCTCCAGCTAGAGGATCAACAATAACTTCAAAACGAATCCAAACGCGCATACTGTAACCATTACATAATACATCTAACTGTCCTTAATATATTCTTATTTCACAACTAGCATATTTGCCTCATGCAAGGAAACTCAAGCGAAATAAATCAGCATATAACAACACTGTACATAACAGCTTTTGTTGCAACAACTATAATAAAACCACTGACCCAAATACTTACGCATTTTATGACCTAACTTAAGTAAATTCGATTCGCCGTGGCCACTGTACTTAACACTATGTGATAAATAGGAATTAAGTGTAACGCAATCATGTTTATAATTATTACTGTTGATAAAACAATCGTTCGCCTAAACATCTTTGCAGAACGTCAAAATACAAATTTAAAACTTAAATAAGAATCATAATACATTTTTATATAACCTTCTTATTTCCCACAGGTCTTAATATTATTAATAAAAATACTCACCAAATGCCAATTTTTATTATCACATCACACTATGCCAGTAAATTTATTATGTTATTGTTATATGTTATTGTTCTGTTTTAATAATTTGTGTGTACTGCAGTTCTTGTACCAAATACATAAATAAACTCCCCGAAGAATCAAACTCGACTTAAAAAGATATTTATGTTGCAAATAAGGTGTTATAGGGAATAGGTTTACCCATATTTTACCAGTAGGCATGCAAAAGTTACAAAATTATAAACTATACTAATCTACTAAACTTTAAAAAACAGAACAAAAACAAACAACATAAAAGCAAACATAATTCTTATTTTAAACATACTCCGCCTTATTACAAAACAAGATTTATATTTTGAAATGGCTTAAACCATGGAGCCAGTTTTTGTAATAAGAACGTAACTGTTATTGAAATACCGTTCTTTATACAAAACTGAAAACTTAGTTCGGTACTAACTTGTCAGTTTTGTGTTTAGGAACTTTACCATAGTCGGAATTAAGTTCGAAATTCAATAATGGCTCCATTTTTTAAGCCTGGGTCTGAAGATAAACGTTGTTTTGTATTATGGGGGATAATGTTAATTTTTTTTCCCTTCAAGAATTATGTTACGCTATAGTACGCATTGACTGTCAAAAAGCTTCGAAGCCTTTTTTTTAATAACGATAGCGGCAATTAGACCCCTATAAGTCAATAACCCCCCTCCCCTCCCCTTTGGCCTATGTCCAGTAGTGGACGTCTTTCGGTTATATATCAAAACAAAAACCCACAATTCAAACTTAACACGAGAAACAAAACAGCATCACTAATCAAACCTTACAAAGCACCATAATAAGAGAAAATTCAAAAACAATTCCAAATCCATCCATTGACTGGAAATCAATTCATTATTGTATAAAAATGGTGGTGGTCGCCACAACATTCCCCCGGCATAGCTTAACACGACAGCAGACCATAATTCCCGTCTCTAATGGAGTCTGTAACACGCACTAGCTACACATCAACCTGGGACAGACAGACGGACTTGTAGAGCTTTGTTTGGAACACCATATGAATATAAACTTTATTGTTATCGAGTAAGATTTGAATTTCAATGGCGAGAGTTGGGTGTTCGGTGTTGAGGGGTGAGTATATTGTCCATGAGTTCTAGAATAGGAAACTAAGATATTCTTGAAAATGTTTGCTAGTATACTCGTAGTATAAAATAATCGATTATTCTTCACTCATCACTTTCAGCTTGAATACAACCGCCATTGTACTATATATCTCAACGTCTCCTCTTGCTACACCCATGAGAAGAATTAGGCTGAACTTTGCTTGTCTTGAAGCATTTTCTCTGTTCTACCATATTGTGACATGCTCTGGAGCTTGGCCCGTATCAAATTCTTATCACTCATCCCTCCTGGTTCAAGTTATTGTAAGTTATGAAGAACTTTTGGAATCAGATAACCTCTCGTATATAACAACTTCTTTAGTTATTCTTCATGTTTTTGAAAGAATACGTTTTCCACATCAAGTTTAAACTTCACGTTGTCTTCTTAAGCGTGCGCGTCATATATCACGCATCAGACCAGTCACATAATTCTGCGTCGAAATGATGACACAATTCTGCGCGGTGGGTATATATCTATCACCTATATACAATTCTGTCATTCTACTTTACATCACATCTGACGAGACCCATTCGAAGAGTAGGGTTGGTCTTTCCCTAAGTTGTTCCTTGTTCTAACTTCCTTAACAGATTGATCCACGCCTTCATCTTTTTTCTAGTCTTTCTAGGCTTCATTTGTTTTAATATGATACACCTCTAATTAGCGTGATCTTTTAACACATTTAAATATTTATTTACATGTTTGTAAAATGAAATATTTCTTGACGTATTTTGTAGTTTCTGCCCCATGGAATATCTAGATATCTGTTTCAAGGATCAGTGTAAACTCCCCGTTGTCTTCTGAGCGTGTGCCCGCGTCACATCTCACCCGTCAGAGCCGTCACATAATTCTGCGTCGGAATGAAGTCACAAATCTGCGCGCTGGATATATCTATCTCCGCGGCGATTCCATACATACCTGTCGAACGACTCGCCTGAATAATGTTGTGATTTTAAAACTAGGTTAAACACTATCGTTTATTTTATACTTGGGTACATTATAATATTGTAATGGTTTAGTGGTGGAATGTCTGTCTGTGAAATATTATGGATTTTAATGTGATTGCGTTAAACACTAGTTTTATTTTTGTTTTGTTATTTAATGAGACCTCCGTTTATGCGAATTGTTCGTATTAATTTTATGTACAAATAGCTTATGCTTTTGGTTTCTATTTTAGAATATCCATACATTTTTACGGGATAAACACCATTTGATTTTAACTTTAAAATAAACAATAAAACCTTCACATAATTATGTATAATTAATATGCTGTTAGTAGCGTACCTAATATTGTTTTTTTTTCATAGAATCTAAGAACATTATAAAGTATGCCGATTAATACTGGAGACCATATTGCAACAAATCGATTATACTAATGGATATTATCAATTAGTTAGTTTGAATAGCCCAATCTATAACTGATTACCAACAGCCTGACATTATAACAAGGTAATTATCCACCGTTTACTGTACACAACTTACGATCTAAAATAAAACTAAAACGTAACCTAACGATGTTAGGTAGACCATATCATTAGAATATCGACCATCTAATAAAGTCAATATAGTCTAGTATTAAATACAAAAAGCTTCTCAATTCTGATGCTATACATAAATTGACATTGCAATAGTTTTGTTGTATCGTATCATTAATATATTTTCAATACACTTCCTCGAAAACTGGTTCATATCGCACTACGATTAGGTACCACAATGCAATGTATTTCACACGCGGTCGATTTTTTATTTTCCAACACGTGTGCGGGAATAAAAATTGCCACAGATAACTTATACGGGATACCTATACTTAGTCCAAATTGGTTCAATGCCTCTATTCACACCGTCTCGCGCCAGAGACGGTCCTCTCTATTCGGAGGTGATTTTTTTTTTAAATCTCGGCATTGATGCGTCTTTACGGCATTCATATTTTTGGAATATTTAAATAATGTTTATAAATAGAATACCATGATTATTACAATAAAAAAAACGTTTATGTACAAATTCACATTAATTTGTGTTCTAAACTCAAAAATATTTGAATTTTCTATTTTTCTTATTAGGCTATTTATCGACTTTATATCTTTGCTTCTCCTTCAATCTAGCGAAAGCAAAGCGCGGAAAAAAATGAAAATTAAATCATAGTTTCCTAATAATTCATGACAAAAATATTTTTCGTTAATTTATTTTATTTCTTCAAAAGTGTATTGAAAAACGTCGTTTGATACACGTGGACATTTGTTATTGCAGTTCTCGGCCCAAAAATCACCTCGCCTACAGCTCGGGTGTTAATTCCGCCTCGAATGCAATAACAAACATTCTCCACTTGTATCAAAATGTACTATTATTGTATCACTACATATTGTATACGGTATCCCAGTGTTTATATAACAAACATAAAATCTTGGCTTACCATCATTACCTACTATCCATTCCTTTAATTCCATACACATTCTACGGGTCCCTTCCAATGACTTGATGAAGACATGCAGCACCATAGTATACTTTCCCTCTACAATATTTATGTAACCACTTTCATTGATTGTCATTTCTTTAATTGGTTCTTCAAGATACGACCCAAGACTTTTTACTTGGACTCTCGATTTCAGGGAGCCAATGGGGTTTTTCTGAAATGACGTTAAATGATAAATGATTTATTTCTGTAAGTAGGTTTGTACAAACACTTTTACACGTCAATCATATTTTAAAAACTAGATGAGGTCGGCGTTTCCTATCTGACTACTCTGAGAAGAAAGGCCGAAACAAACTCAGAGGTCATAGTCTCTTTTAAAGTCCAGACATAATCTTGGTCAGATCATGTGAAGACCATGTAGATTGGTGTCTGAAATGGTCTTTTGAGGAAAGAACCACACAGGTTGAGTGGACCTGACCAGTCAGTGCACGCATTTGTCAGTAATCGTGCAGCTCTACTCAGAATTTAAGGAGCTCAACGATGCGACAATCAATACCAAAGAAAGGACATTTGGGTAGGCCACTTATATGACTCAAACTGCCAGACCATGATTAACACTAACTGAGAATAAAAGAAAGGGAAAAAAAATATTATGCAATAACCCACATAGTCTTCACATTCACAATAATTAAAATAATGTAATACTTTACAAGTAAATATTCCTGTCATTGTGTATAAAATAATAATTAAATGTCACTGTTTATAAAATAATAAAGTTAGCAAAAACAAAAAAAAACAATAAAAATAAACTACCTCAATATGTACAAAAATTGGAGCAGCTCAATCCCAAGCCTTTTTGTCCTCAATATAATCTTTAACAGTATAAAAGGCTTTCTGGCACAACTTACGTTTAATGAATGATTTGAATTTATTAAGGCTTAGATCTTGAACGTGGCTTGGAAGTTTATTATAAAAGCGTATACATTGACATCGAAACGAGCCACCTATTTTCTTGAGCCTTGTTGTAGGTACAACAAATTTTTGTTTGTTCCTAGTATTTATATTGTGGATATCACTGTATTTTTTAAATAATTTTATATTTTTATGGGCATATAATAGATTTTCAAAAATATACTGAGAAGGCACAGTCATTACATTAATCTCCTTAAATTTCTCTCTGAGAGAGTGTCTTGGACTTAATTTATAAATTGATCGAACAGCTGTCTTCTGCAAAACAAAGATAGTCTGAATGTCGGCAGCATTTCCCCATAACAGAATACCGTACGACATTACACTATGAAAATAGCTAAAGTACACTAAACGGGCTGTCTCTATGTCAGTTAAATTACGAATTTTTCTAACAGCATATGCTGCGGAGCTTAGCTTTTTTGACTGTTTATCTACATGTGGGCCCCACTGAAGCTTAGCATCCAAAGTCAAGCCCAAGAATACTGTGCTATCTTCAGGATTCAATTCTTCGCCCTTTATTAACACATTAGTTTTCACCTGCCTAACGTGAGGTAGCGTAAACTTAATGCATTTGGTTTTTTTTTCATTTAGAAGTAAATTATTAACATTAAACCAGTGAACTACTTTTGAGATTGCGCTATTTACATCGTCAGAAACCAGCTGCTGACGTTTAAATTTAAACAAAAGTGAAGTGTCATCTGCAAACAACACTATATCATCATTATCCTTTATGAGGTAAGGCAAGTCATTAATATAAATAAGAAACAAGAAAGGACCAAGAATTGAGCCCTGTGGGACTCCCATTCTTACTATAGATCCGGGATATCTTTTCCCATTGACGTCAACGCTCTGAATCCTATTACTCAAGTATGAAATAAGAAGATCCAGAGCGGTGTTCCGGATCCCGTAGTGGCGGAGTTTCCTGATTAACGTTTCATGAAAAACGCAATCGAATGCCTTGGACAAATCACAAAAAATGCCCAAGGCATCGCATTTATCTTCGCCGTATCGTTCGCTAGATATGTAAGAAAATCCAGGTGTTTCGTCACTTTTGACAGGTGCCCGGACCCTAGTCTCAGTGCTGCCACTGAGACTAGGGTCCGGGCATCTGTCAAAACTGTCGAAACACCTGGATTTTCTTTAGTCGTGACTGAATAATGAACGAAGGAATGATCGAAAAAATTATGAACGTTATCATATTATATTTTATATTCATCCTCTTGTCAAAGTAGCGCCAACTGGTGGCGTGAATTTTCAGGGAAGCCTTCATTAGATGAATGAATGTGTGCAATGCCACTAAATACTTTCTTTCTTTCTTTCCAATGCTTTTATAAGCCGGAGAAGGAAGGGCTCATGGCTAAATAATACCTAACAGTCGCTTGGTTCGATCGAAAGATAAGCTACGCTTTTATTTATTTATTTAAGGATTACCAACGAGATACACAATCAGACAAATGGAGCAAAAGAGTAACCGTTTGGTATCCGAAAAACGGCAGACGAGATAGAGGAAGGCAGAGAAAACGCTGGAGCGATGAGATGGAAATCACGGCAGGAAAATTATGGACTTGAATAGTAGTCGACAGAGAAAAATGGAAGGAAATTGAGAAGGCCTTTGCTAATGGGCACACAGACCAAATCAAACGGTGTCAATAATATAATTATTTTTTATTTTAAATGCAATTTTTTTTTTTCATGTAATACTTAATAATTTGATTTTAGTAGCATAAGTTTCAAATGGTCTGATTAAATGACTTTTATTATTTATTATTATTAACGAGATACAATAAAATAATAAAAACTAGTCTATTATACATTATCCTATAATGCACACTCAATTACAGGTAACCACAGCTCACACATTATCGAGTACACATGCAAAATTAAAATTAAGAATACATAAAAAACAATGTACAGACAGCTACACATCAAGCTATACATTTCCACTACAAGCTGGCGTCTCATTGTACGAAAATCCTATACAATGCGAGATCAGCCTAAACTGGATATGTATAGCTTGATGTGTAGCCATGTTTACATGGTATTATACTTACATGACCGTAATACAATACAGTAACCAAGCATTAACTTGATTTTCAACTAACGCTTGCTGCAGTCGGTTTGTGAATAGGAGACCATCCATTAAATACCGAAACCGCTCCGTGCCTAGGAAAGCACGTTAAGCCGTTGAACCAGCTGTCATTCATAGATCTTTGACAGCCGTTACGGGTAGTTAGAAGCCCAATGTCTTAACAACCAGTCTCACCAAGGGTATCATCATCATTTCAGCCGAAAGACGTCCACTGCTGGACATAGGCCTCCCCCAAAAGGGGGGTTTGCCATAATGGCCATGCTTGGCAGGCGGGTTGGCGATCGCAGTATAGTGTTAAAATGCATAGAGAACGCTGCTGCCCATTCTCTAGCAAGTCCGTTAGTCGCCTTTTACGAGACCCACGGGTAGAAATGGGGAAGTGCTATTCTTAACGTCTGGCACCACACAGACACACTCCCTACATTTATGTTTGAATAACTCGTCAAAATGTAGGGAACAGGTGACAATTTTTTTCGCGATTTTAGGTTTGATCCCATAGTAAAAGTTGTTCATAATGATGAGTACAATGACCCCTTAAGGTTGTGCGTTAATTCTGGAACATGTTGTATAAGCCGTGAAAATTGAGATGTCATAAGTACCTGAAAGTATCTTACCTATCCCTGGTACCGTCATATCCCGTACCCTGATAATCTTCGAACTACAAAGATACCACATACACAAACTAATCTACTACAAAGAGTAACCAAGTAGATACAATCAAGTCTTGGATACCACATGCGGGTGAATACTTGTATATCTAGTAATTGCGTAGACACGCGTATCAAACAGTTTCATGTAAATATAGTGCGATCCTTTGCTGCGGTGTGGAAACTTGATTGTAGGATAATATAGGAATTGTGTAAGAAGATTACAATAGTGCGTATGTTTGAGAAGTATCATATTCATTACTTTAATATTCATCATTCAAGAAGCTCGGCGAAGCTGGACTAGACGCAATCGGGTGGCGTCGTAACTAGCGAGATTTACAGTAAGTAAAGTAAAATTTTATTTGTTTAATCATGGTGTACATGATATATTTGATTGTCAAAAATGTTTTGTGTATTGGATACGAGGGTTTTGGCTATTTTGTATGTATGTATTATAATTGTGTAGATTTGTTGAAATGTGCGTTTTGTTTGTGCAGAATAAACTATTTTTCTTTCTTTCTTTTCTTTCATATATACATTGCATGCAAGATAATATGAAATACAGAGAGTTCTAACATGTTCAGCCGTATATCGTGGCGTAGAAATTGGTAGGAAGAGATGGTGCACAAATCGTGATAATATTCATCAAAATTAAATTATTGAAATTATAAAATATCATTATTAATTAAAGATTAAGTATCATTACAATTCAGCAAGCATATTTTTAGATACAATTAAATGTCAAAGTAGTCATTAAATAAATTAGTCAATAAAAAATTATTAATTACTATCATACAAAATTACAAACTACAATTATTTTTTATGTTATTACAAATTACATGAACTCTGAAACGGATAGTGAGACCTCAGACAGACTCTGTAATCAGCAACGTGTAATACAGCATAGCAGTGACATAGTCAAGAACAGAGAGGACCTGAGCCAACCGGGTGGCGAAGCTATTAAAAGATGCCCCCCCTAGATAAATATAACCCGTCTCTCCACTAATTCCAATGCTTACTTTAGGATGCATATCCAGTAAGGCTCTAATAACCCCACCATATCCCAAGGGCACGTTTTCCCTACCATTATCGCGCCCCCCGGTCTACTCTTTGATATGCAATGGTCTCTGTGGTCCCATGAAACATGAGGCTCCAGGGGCTAGTGCGAATCTTTGGGTTCATTCGAGTGATCGAGTCTGGTTTAACCATGCTGGGGTCGCGCGGTGCATTTAATTAATTCATTCATTAATTTATTGTGAATGTGAGCACTACGTGAGTCATTTTGTTTTTCTTAAAAAAAAATCTGCTTCTTTTTCTCTCTTTTTCAGAGTTAGTTTTAATGATGGTCTGGCATTTTAAGCATTTTATGCAGCCTATCCAAATTTCCTTTCTTAGGTATTGTTCGTCGAGTCGTTGAGCTCCTTAAGTCTTGAGTTGAGCTGCACGATTACTGACAAATGCTTGCACTGATTGGACAGGGTCACTCAAATTTGTGTGGTTCTTTCCTCAAAAATTCATGTCAGGTCTACCTGGTCCTCACATGATCTGACCACTGATTTCATTTCATTTGTGAGACACTCTTTGAAATAAGTCACAAATACTCATGATTATTTTTTACTTGCTCAAAACAAAAATTACTTTTTTGTGAGTTTTGGTAGCCTCACTTTATGAAATTGATTATCATAATCAGCCTATACCTGCTGTGTGGTATTCCCACTGCTGGGACACAGGACTCTTTGAGAGGAGGTGGGCTGTAATCTACCACGCGCGCCCAGTGCGGGTTTGGTAGATGTCACATGTCTTCGAATTATTGGTTCTAATACATGCCGGTTTCCTCACGATGATTTCCTTCACCATTTTTGAGAGCAGTGGTGATGAAATAAATACTAATTAAAACGCGCTAGCCCACGTAGCCACAGTTTATTTGTACTAATCGTAGAAAACAACAGTCTCCAGTCTTTCAAAACTGACAGTTATACTAGAATTTAGAATACAAACAATGTTCCGAAAAGGTGATAGTAAATATGCTATAGAAAGTTCGGTTCGTAACAATATCTGTGGTTCGAACCCACGACCAACAACTCGTAAGGCAGGGATTACCACTGGGCCTACCACTCTCTGTGAAATGAAATTGATATTATCTATAAAATATTATATTAAAGACTGGTAAATCTCCATACAACATCGAATATAACAATGAAGAAGTCTCAATAAATGTCTTTGGATCTGTATTTGAGTTTTTTGTCACCGACTTCCGAAATTAAAGTTATTTTTCACTTTGTAGAGTTATTTTTGGTAGTCGGTTATTTTTTTTTTTGTAAAAAGTTTTTATTTTTCACTTTTTAGTGGGTGAGTTTTGAATTTATCTAAGTTACAATAGCCTAATGTTAACTGCTCATCATCTTTTACAAAATATTGCTTTTACTGATGCTGGGACGTTGATTGTTAAGGAGTTCTCCTAGTAAGAACCAGGAGAACTGCCACTCACCATATGCATAGTGACGAGCATAAATTGCTTAATCGCAACCCGTTAAATAGGTAGGTACTCATTATCATATTGTTCCAATGGCCATCTGTGGTCTCCATCATCAGTTCCACTTCACCAAATGGTGCTTTCCGAGAGCAAATGCACCAGGTACTATAAAAAATACCCAAATCGCTAGAGGTACATAAAAATACAATACAATACGCATATAAAATTTGAGGGTTTCCCTCGATTTCCATGCGATCCCCTCATCAGATTCTGATTTGGTGGCAATGGGACCACCACCTCGGGAGTATACCCTTTTAAACAAAAAAAGAATTTTCAAAATCGGTTCGCAATTGACGGAGTAATCGCGTATCAAACATAAAAAAAAAAAAAAACATACAGCCGAATTGAGAACCTCCTCCTTTTTGGAAGTCGGTTAAAAATATATAAGGTGTACCTATCTATTCATACACGAATCTCTTAAGGCTGGGGAAAACAATGACCATTGTTTTCATCATTATGAACAACTTTTACTATGGGACCAAACCTGAAATCGAGAAAAAAAAATCAGCTGTTCCCTACATTTTGTCGAGTTATGAGAACATAAATGTATGGATCAGCTGATTTTTTTTCGCAATGTCAGGTTTGGTCCCATAGTAAAAGTTGTTCATAATGATGAGTACAATGCCCCTTAAGAGATTTCGTGTATGAATATACCTTATATATTATGATTTTGTTAAGCTAGAACCAAACACCTAATCTTGTTAATTAAACAACAAACTAAATGCAGGAAACCCTATTTAGAGCTCAGTGTTATCGTATCAATAATTACTAGAACAGATTTTACACAGCCGGTATACACTCGCTTTTACACAACCATAACATTTTCCATCGGTTTGCACTTAATTAAGGGATTTGTACGAGCGGCGCCGGGGCGCGGCGCTAGCGACACACTGCAGGCTTGTTCACTTGTTAGGTTCAGACGAGCCACAATCGCAGACATACAAAAGCGACAAATATGTCGCCGGCCACAATCTTTTACGAAAATGCGCAACAGTAGGTACCCAGTAGATGTCTTCCCGTGGGTGTCGTAAAAGACGACTAAGGGACTTACTAGAGAATGGGCAACAGCGTTCTCTATGCATTTTGACACCATACTGCGATCGCCACTCGCCTGCCAAGCGTGGCGATTATGGCAACCCCTCCTTAATGTTGGGGGAGGTCTATGTCCAGCAGTGGATGTCTTTCGGCTGAAATGATGAGGTATCCAGTAGAGCTCTTTGTAAAGGAACTCATCGAGAAAGTTCTTCTACAATTCTAGGTCAACGGAAGTACCCTATAGGTTTTGATTTATTTGCGAGTATCAAAATATGTCGCATAAATCACCGTATTTTTTATTGCGTTGACTTAGAAGCCTGATTTTTTAGAGCTCCATACGTAGACCTACGTATATCATATAATTTCAACTTGATACCTCCACGCGTTCCTGAGAAAAAGGGTCTTGACAGACAGACAGACAACGAAGTGATCCTATAAGGGTTCAGTTTTTTCCTTTTGAGGTACGGAACCCTAAAAATATCGCAACCAAAAGTACTATGCACGCCGACAACGCAACCACTGTCTAGCAACAGTTTTGCCACTGTCGTACGGTTGTGGCGTAGTCCGTCTGAAAAGACCCTTAAATGTCTAACATTTCATAACAGATTTTATCTCATTGTGTTCAAGCCGCACCTATCTATAGGCTTCCTAGTTTTAATTGAAATAGTCGTTTTTACTACGTACTTGAATATTCATTCAATGTCACTGAGTAGGTTTTTGTTTGCTTTCTGCAGTGAAATGAATAATTTACATGCTCTTGATAGCGGAGTTGATCGTTTATTACTTTCTTATCTGCGTGTGCATATCGATAGATTAGAGTAGACTGGAAATAAAATGTAATATGTAAAGCTTTTCACTAGCAGTTCCATGGTGCAATTCTTTGTATCGTAGTGCCATTACATACAAAATTGGAAAAACAAAATGGTTGACAAAAATACAGGCTCGATTTTTATTGCGATGTCTCAATCCAACGCATCAAAACTGCACCGAAAAGAAGTTCTCATTCCCATCACAATTTAAAGAAAGAACAAACATAACCATAAGCTGTTACAACACCAAACTAGCCCAATTCCATAATATCATACTCCAGTCCAAATCTAGACCCAAGCAAGCTCCTTAACAAACCATAACCGAACAGGAATAAATAAAACATGCAATACCTACGCTGAAACCGTAAGCTCCTATATTATAACAGTACCGACACACAAGCAACGTTAATGCTAGAAGGCGTGTGTCCAATTTAACATATCGTGCGGCGGGCTATATCTCGCTGGAGACAAGCGACAGAACCCGCAAGGTGCGTAGGACGGCGTAACGGACGCGGTAGTAGCAGCTAAATCAACCATTGTCTGATTGGGTGTAGCCTGCCGCATTCTCTGTGCGGACTACGCGTGCAGAGGAGAGGCGTAAGATGCTTTAGTATCCATTTTAGAGTAAAAAAATGGGTTTTTAGGAAGATAATTTGGAATATGGATGCTTTTTTGCCGTTTTCTTCTTGCCTGATGGGTTGCTTACACAAGCCACACGTGTCTTCGCAAGACTTCCAAAGACCGTTTGGCATCTTAGACCATTTATTTTGGCGTTAATCAGCTGTATTTTTGGTAGGGCTTAATTTTTTTTAACATATCATGCGGTGGACTATATCTCGCAGAAGACAGACGACAGAGCCCGCAAGGTGCGTGGGAGGGCGTAACGGACGTGGCAGGCCTAGGAGGTTCTATTAGCTATTCGGAGAGTTAAATATAGTTTTTGCACCAAAATTTGAAATATGGATGATTTTTTTGTCAACTTCTTGACGCGCACGACACGATGTCAGTATCGCGTCGTCTTTGAATCTTGGGACTTACAAAGACGGTTTTGGCCATTTTTTTTTCTTTTAATTGCATTATCTTTTAATTTCTATTTACTTTGAAAACTCCACTCATGTGTTGAACTACATTTCTATAAACAGAGGCATCCTCGGTTAAGCATAGGCTTGTTTATCAGCTTTCGTTGTACTTACTTTCAGAAAATCAAATGAAAAACATATTGCTGTAACATATTATGCACAATCTTCAGATTTAGTATTTCCAACAATCAATTTACCCTATCCAATACTGCACCGAAGGCTCTCTCAAGTTGCCTTTTCTGAACACTAATTTCTTCCTCTTTATCATCCATACCGTCCTAGTCTTCACATAAATCATTAAAATATATCTTCCCAAAAGCATCACTGATCCAGTCCATTCCACAATTTTCCTATTCTTGTAGAGCACACGTCGCTGGAACACACGGCCGCGCGTCGGCGACTACCCGCTGCTATATATCGGCCATAACTCGCGGCACCGTTGCCCAGGAGTCCAGCCGCGTCCATTATATGACTACGCTCGTACACACAATTAAACCTCATAAAACCTATGATCTCCTGGTACTTTGTTGCTGTTTATTACTTTATGTTGAATAGTGTAAGTTTGTCGTTAGTTTATGGTGCATGTGTGATCGGTACGGGAATTCAATGTGGAGATCGGATTTTGTGCAATTTTCAAAGTGTTTGTTTATTGCAGCGGCCATATGCAGGCCTGACATATTCAGTAGTGTTTTATCTGGTGGTAAAAGGATCAATCAACTGATTCTTTAAAAATAAAATATTATTTTATATCCCGCTAAGGAAGCTAAAAGCGATATTTTAATACATTTTGGCAAGCTAACAATGTGATGTTTAACAATACTCGTACTTGCTATTATTGACAATGTGTAATTGCTATTGATTTGCCATCAAGAAACGATATGTAATTGTACACTCACTTTTTCTTGTTACCCACAACATTGTAAGAATTTAAAAAAAAAATGTGCATCTACTACTGTATTATAGATTATTTACGAGTACCAACCGTTCTACATAAGTTCGTGTATTTAATATTAAGATTAACTTGTATTTCTCATGTTAAGGCGATGATATCCGACTTTTAATGATTTTATACTGAAGATCACGTCTAAACGAGTAGTGATGATGATTTGAAAAAAAAATATGTTAAATTAGAGCACTTTCTCAATAATTTAATATGTGAATATTTTAGATTATGTTTATTTTACATAGTGAAATTAATTTGTAAAGTTATGTCTAACGCGGATAAAAAACTGAGAATGGCGCAAAATCTACAACGTACGACGCGTTGCGAGAGCTCAGTACAGAACACACAAGCTAACTACTCAAGGTCACTGGCATATATAATATATCTCCGTCTTAAGTGAAGTGTATCCTTTTTGAGGAATAAATGTCTTAAACCGTAATATTGGACAGCAAAGGGGCCAGTGCATCAGTGTATTTATTTACTTAGTTCTTACTCATTTATCATCATCATTTCAGCCGAAAGATGTCCACTGCTGGACATAGGCCTTCCTCAAAGGGGGGGTTTGCCATAATCGCCACGCTTGGCAGGCGAGTATGCGATCGCAGTATGGTGTTAAAATGCATAGATAACGCTGCTGCCCAATCTCTAGTAGTTACTAGAGATTGGGCAGCAGCGTTATCTATGCATTTTTCTAAGGGAGTTCTCTTAGTCGCCTTTTATGACACCCACGGGAAGAAATAGAATGGTGCTATTCTTTACGTCCGGCACCACAACGACAAGGGTTTAGGTCTTATCAGACGAATAAATCAATAATTGCACTGGATATTATTCTTTGAGTATTTTGATCAGTTGTCTATCTACATTTACATTATCTATTGCCTTCTTAAAACCACTATTTACCTACGCACTAATGCGCTTTCCTTAGAATCTAGAAGTTGCAATACTTATTTTCCATCATCCCGTAACTCACACGCACTTCCGTCATGAAGATCTACTTATCGGCACATTACCTAGAAGTGTCCCCTTACTAACATGACGCTTCAAGCAGGCCTCTCCATCAGTGCTGATATGCTCGTAAGTTATGCAAATAACGTCGATGTACTGAGCATTATGCTGAGCATTAAACGAAACGAATTTCACATTAAATCGTTTGAGAAGTGACTGCTGATCGTAAAATTCTAGGATTACTGTTACTTTGTAAGTTTTAACTGTATTACGATGTTCCAGATAGTTTATTAATAACAGCTTTTTACTATAAGCTTTTGCTGGGGCGTCGTTTGGTTCTTAATGGTCTATGAAAATTAGTTCTGTTTTCAAAATTCCCATGGCATGGAATTTTTTCAAAAAAAATCCAAATTATTTATTGCTTTTTTTCCTGGGTAATATACAGGGTCGAATTAAATTAGCAAGCGAAACTCCACAGACGTGATGGGTATCGATATCTAAACATGATCAAACAAAAAATAAATTAATTAGATGAGTTTATATTTGGGGTCATCAACCACAGTTTGAGTAGTCACTTGAAATACCAGTTTTTTCTTTTGTAAACATACTTCATAGATGTGATGGGTATAATATGGGTATAGTATGGGTGTAATATCTAAACTTGATAAAACAAAATAAAACGGATTTTCTTAACTCATACTTCAACTAACAACAATAACAGCAGTTGTAGACCCCAAAAAAAAACCATCAAATCTTTTTATTTTGTCGTGTTTAGATATCGATACCCATCACGTCTGTGAAGTTTCGCTAGCTAATTTAATTTGACCCTGTATACTGAGGACAAAAATACATTTTGATCTAAGTGCATCTAACTCAGGCTTACAGCTAAACTGTATTGGTGGCATTAAGATTAGGTATCAAAGATGTGCTTGAATACCAAAAAAAAAAATAGAAGTGAAAACTTCTATAAGCGCGTTGAACACTTTTTGAGTGAACAAAAACCATGGAACTCGCGTCATCGTCACCGAACGCTTTTCACGAGCTATATGTATATTGTTTTCACTTCTACCACCGGTCCCCAAAGACTGCCCCGCATGTTTTTTTTTTAACTTAATTGCCACATTAAATGCTACTGGTCAAATTCTCTTCACAACCCTTATAAATTCAGAAAAATATTAAAAAATAAAGACAAACATATCCCAAGTATTAATATAACACTAAAGATACATGATTTTCTACGCAGAGATCTAATAATAGAAATACATAAAATGCTGGAACACTCACTATCTCGGCTTATCGCGGTCGTTACACTTAACTAAGTAAATAAGTTACTATAATGCTCATATGTATACGAGGGCTTGAATTACTTGATGTGTAATTCAAGTTCTATACTTTAACTTTTATTATCTTGGAGTTAGGCATAGACTATAAATAGTGCGCATTTTCATCGCGTCTGTGTGTCATTTCAACGTGTCTTGCCTTGTTTGGGTCTTACAGGATGTTCAGGCTTTACAAAGCCTTCAAAAGTGGCAACATTTTATATGTGATTTTATTATAAATTATTTTGGCAACATTGTGTTCGGTGTCAATGTCATAGTGCCGGTATCCCTTTTTTATATTGAACCTGTGGACTTCCTTTACCGCCAATACCCGAAAAAAAAAACATTGTAAAAACTGTCTGCAATTATAACTTTTTAATACTGCAATTTCTGGGCCTTTTTTTGCACCATTTTATTCCCAAAGATATAACACAGGATTCTGTATTTGTAATTAACGGCTCGTATGTGAGCCGTATCAGACTAATCATTTATACTCAGCTTTACAAATAAGTTTGTATGAATTAGTTTGATAATTATAACTTTTAATTTGTTAATGTTGGATAGGCTTTATGTACCAAATCGATGACTACGAATACCACTGGTCTGGTAGCTAGGTTACTCGTTTACAAGTCCGTAAACCAATGCTATTGTCCAGCCTGATGAGAAAGAGCAAAATTTTATACGTGAAGAGGCATAATACACACACACATACACACGACTATTTATGCTGACGACTTTAAATAGTAATTATTTGGACAATTTCAATGTCAATTTAATTATTTTTATTATTAACTTAATGACATTACTTATAATTATCTACTATACACATTATCGCATTTGGTCAAATATTGAAATTAATTACCTAACATTAACTACCTATTGCCTTCTATTAAATTACATTTATTTATTTTTTAAATTGACAATGATTTCACTCCTGAATTATTATAAATTAATTTACTTAATGGCCCAAGCCTAATAATTGTATGTTTGTACGCCAAATGGCAAAACATAGAGAAACTTTATATTAATACTTGTAACATCTTGCACATTGTTGTAACCTAGGTTTACAAATAAAGATTATTGATTGATTGATTGAATAATGAATGTTCGCTGCATGAATTTGGAGCAGAATTCCAAACCCATTATGGATTGTCAACAGGTTATCGTCTCATTGAGCTATTGCTAAATTATTGACCGTGATAGCGAAATCATTATGGTAAGAATTATTACTTCAATCTTTTTGAAAAACTAAGTACGAATTCATAGTCCCAGTTTAGTCCAAAATGTAGTAATACTCGTATAATTAATCAAACAGAGAATAGATATCACCACAAATTTATCTCACATATCAGTAAACCTTTCATCAGATCCAGATACCAATGAATATACAAATACAGCCATAAATAAGTATACAGCATAAAATGCAGGAGGTATTCAGTCCACTCGGCAATATATGACGTTGCGGGCGCCGCGCGCCGCCAAGCTCAGCTCATGAGTAATGTTTTAGGCCCCGCGATGCCTTATTTATAACTATAACTGTAACACACGCAGATAAATGCGTTTGCTGGCGGCCAAATTAACTTATACATTTAAATACATTACCTGTTTAAGTTAATGAAGCCGTTTGTATGAAGATTTATATGAATAAATAAGTTCATAAGAGCGTATTAGTCTATCGACGGTCGTAATGGCAGCACTTGAAAGTGATATAATAATTATGACCGGACGTGTAAGTAAGTGTTCATGATAGTTTTTGCATAAAATTATTATTAACTTTGACAACAAGACACTATTAAAGGGACCCAATCAAATAAATATGGAATGAATCATTCGATACGAGACCGTATTCTTTAAAATAATAAAAAGAAAAAAGTTAAAGTAATCCTACTAACTAAACGCAACTCTTTAGACTGAATTCTGTCCTCTTGCCAATATGAGGTTACAAAATATTATGGAAAATACGTAAACAATTGATGCAGTTTAACTGATTTTGCTACTGCACTACACTGCTCTATCTACAAAATGCTGTTCTAAATCCTATATTAAACATGCAATAACATTAATTTCAGAAACATTTGTCTGGTGCTATTTATTTGGCCTCCATTGTGCAGGATCTATTCAGCTCCGATGGCTTCTGTATCGCGATATACTACAGCAGGTGATTAGAGGCACGAGCGGCGCGCGCGCATATCCTATACATTGTTGTACCTACTTGAACTTGTGTTACCAGTACCCCCAGTGTAAGTTTGCAAGTGAGTAAACGTAACTAGCGCGTTTGCGTTAAGATTTTTATTCTCACTCTTAGCATTATGATCTACCGGTCAAATTTTAACGCAAACGCAATAGTTACGTTTACTCTCTTGCAAACTTACACTTGGGGTACCGGTAGGTACTTTATGGACAGTTAAAGATTTACATGTGAACATGTAGAGCTATACAACATGATTTTTAGGATATGTGAAACCTGAATATAGTTTGTTCAGAATAAGGGAACTGAATCGATTTCAATCATTTTTACACGATATCTTTTTTCTCCAAAAATATTTAAGTGTGATGGAAAATGTTATCACCATTTAATTACGTACAATACAATCGCCGTACGGTTAGGTACCTATTGCCAAATTATTATCAATGAGCGCAAGACGACCTTGCAGGCGCGGGCGGGGGCGCCGTTAGCATGTTTTTGTACGGACAACCCGGTAACATAACGACCTTATAACTTTATGATTTCTCATGATACAGTTTTGAAATTTTGTGCATAGATTCTTTACATAAAAATACTAGACACGTGTTTCGGGTTTCGCATATACTAAAAATAATGTTGTATATGACGTAGTTTAAATAAAGTAACAAGCCGTGTGCCTGATGGGTTAATATCGGTTAAAATGACGAACTTCCATCTCCTATTTAACCTTCTAAGTCTAAGGGATGAATATTCAAAAATTACGCTTTGGGTGATAATCAGGTCAAACTCAAATTTAAAGCATTTATTTCAAATAAACCAATTACAGGTACTTTTGAATTGTCAAGGGGTTGGTCAGTCAGAGAGATGAAGCTAGTTTCCCATTCCAAAGCGTAATAGGTTCCTATGGAGAAGAACGGGCTAGAAACTCCACGGACACTCTTTTAAATTAAAATATTGTTACAAAGTGTTGGTTGCACAATTAATGTTGAAATTATACATGTGAGAACAATGTAGTAAGACGTGCACGTTAAAAGCGTCCGTAATAAAAAGATAAAAACAATTAAAATAAGTAAAAAAATCGTCCAAACCTATAATGTGATCCTATTTACGTATTATGATTGTTACCTGTTGTAGTTTTCTTATGAATAAATAAAATCCCGCCTTAATGCTAACTTCACCATACATTGAACTCCTGTGCAAAATTTCATGTTTCTAGGCCCAGTGCTTCAGGCAGTGCGTTGTCTGTCCGTGATTAATTTAATTTAAGATTTTTATTAAGTAGATATTTTGGGTGGGTCAATAATTGTAGCCGCCATTGTATCGAACGATTGAAACACATTGCTAAATTAGGGACTGGAGATAAATGGTTGCAGAAGTGGCTGATCTATGAGATTTAAAGGTGAACTAGATATGCCACCGTATAATTAAGAACTTCCTTAGTTTATAATCTATCGGTATTATTTCCGTTAGATTATAAACTGTCGAAAAATTGTGAACTGCAACAAACCATTTACAGTTTAACGCATTATTTTTCGATAGATTCTAATCTATCCATAGGAAGCCCATATTGTGAACTGGTACCAAACTTGCTTGCGACGTGTAACGCACCTTGCGCTAATACTAAATAGCCTGCCTAGCTGCGAGCAACTTGGAAGTAGCGCTCGCCGGCCGCTGCCTCGGCACCGCTCGCTTTGCTCGGTCGGCTCGCGCGCTGTTTGCCACAGTTCTAAAAATGTATGACTTTCATGCCATCATGCGCAAGCGGTGTGCATCCATGTTGCGGCGATTTAGGGGTAGCCCTAACAGTATTTTAGCTACACTGGCGGACAAGGTTGATGGACCATTTATCAGGCTCTGGATTGGCAGACATGTGCGTGTCACCAATTAATGTTTATTTATTGTACTTTTAAGATATTAAATTTACTAACATAAGCTAAGTTCATACTAACACTATATGGATCCCTTGGTCTGAAATAAACATTTTCCGTCTTATTACAAAACAAATGTTAAATTTTGACATGGCTTAAACCATGGAGCCAGTTTTTCTAATAAGAACGTAACTGTGATTGAAATACCGTTCTTTAGAGAAGACTGAAAACTTAGTTCGGTACTAAGTTGTCAGTTTTGTATAAGCAACATTACCATAGACGGAATGAAGTTCGAAATTTAATAATGGCTCCATAGTTTAAACCTAAGTCTGAACATGAACCTTGTTTTGGAATAAGACGGTTTGAATTTGAATAAGGTTCTAACCTAAAACTAAAATCCTTCCAACCCAAAAAAATGCGCGCCCGCAATCCTAATCTCAATTTACTTGCGACAGTAGTGAGGAAGTTACGTGACACGCGGCTTGTGATCAAATAATGGGCAAATTATTCTCCACCAATAATAATAATAATATAATAAAGCCTCTTTATTCCGTAATTTAAAAAAAAAATTACAAAGTATAAATAAAAAGCAAATAATAAATAAAATAAAGTAATCAATTAAAGACCCCTCCTTGGGTAAAGGCCTCCTCCCTTTTTTGCCACTCCTTTCTGTCCTGTGCTGCTGCAGGCCAATTCTGGCCCGCTACTTTTTCGATCTCGTCGACCCATCTTTCTCGGGGCCGACCTTGTTTACGTTTACGTTTCTCCACCAATATTCTGTGTTTAATTTTCATCCTTCACCTTAAACTCCAAAACCAAAACCAACAACAAAAACATAACCCACCTTTTGTGCTTCGCCACAGTCGCATATAAAGGTTCTAACCTAAGACTGCGCGCACGCAATCCTGAACTCAATCTCCTTGCGACAGTAGTGAGGAAGTTACGCGACACGCGACATGTGATCAGATAGTGCGCACGCGTCGCGCGTCGCCACTAACTGCCTGTAACCAGATGTTCCTCTGAAGCGATACCATTCGGGATCATTGTTCGCGTTTCCTTGTGGAGATAACGTTTTCTACAAAGGAGTTAGCATTGTTTTGCAGTTTAGAGTTGAATAATTTTTGTTTCAGCCGTCTTACCTACGGCAAACATAAAAGCTCTTGATTTAAGGGTTCTGTAGGCAACAAGGAACGCCGCCTTAGCTTAGAGACTCTTTGTACTAGGAAGTTACAATTTGGCACGGGTATACATATTTTTTTTAGCGTTTCCACCCGTTTCCTTCCGTTGCCTGTGTGCCAGGGCCACGATATCCCTTTCGGACAAACTCGCAACCATGGCAGGTATTGGTCCTAACGGTCCCCGTCAGTTGATGCTGACATCTCTTTGAGGCGCGCGTGGAACACAGCGCACCGTCGACCCGGGCCTGGTCCTTGTCGGACGCGAGGGCGCGAACCTTGCCTCTCGCTCACGCGTTCCGCCTCCTCCTTCGAGAGCATTACTGCTTCGCAGAAGGAGGGCCTGAACCAGGGCTGGACGCGAGAGATCGCCGCCTCCGTGAGTACATGGCGGTGCTCCGCCCAAGCCGGGCAGTCCTCCACCGTATGCTCCATCGTGTCCTCCGGGCGATCCACACAGTGGTGACACCCGGGCGTTTCCTCCCGCTTAGTTACATCTACGGTTTGACGTTACTATGGCAACAGCAACAAACTGCAATGAATCTAAAAAACATACTAAGCGTGGGTGGTGATTAGGTACCTACCTATGACAATTTTTATTTAATGCAATATAGTCCCTTTTCAATCCATAAATGACGCATCAGTTACTCGTAGCTAAATAATAACAGCCACAAGGGTTGATCTTCAAGGTTAAGCAACGTAAGCTGAGGTCAGTCCGTCGATGGGTGACCATCCATTGCGCATCGAGATTCCTCCGTGCATTGGAAAGTACGTTAAGCTGTTGGTCTTGGCTGACCTTTGACAGTCGTTACGGATAGTCAGAAGCCCGAAAGTCTGACAACCAGTCTTACCAAGGGAAATCGTGTTACCCAGTCATTGGGTTGTGGAGGTCACATAAGTAGTCGCTCCATGTCAAATACTGGTATTTAGCTACATTCGGTTAGACTGGAAGCCGACCCCAACATATTATAGTTCGAAAAAGTCTAAGCAGATGATGATAAATTAATTATATCGCATCGATTTCATACAATTTGGATAAGTAAGTATTGATCTTATCACTTAATTTTGAACTTTAGGCCCCGGCACGTAAGTTGGCAAGAGTTATATGCGCAGAAGTCATTTTTTAGGTCCCTTTGGTGGTCGCGCGACGCAAGCGGGACGAGGGGAATGAGGGAGCACCGTTCGCGTTCCGAGCACGCGATTGGTGCGTCAGTCGACACTCACCTCGCACCTCGACCCGCGTTCCGTTCGCTCCCGATTACACTTGCGTGCACTAAAATTATAAACCTTTGTTTTGTTGAGTTTTTGTACGAATTGTTGTTACTATTTTAAATTAAGTTTATTTTATGAGTGTATTTTTGCGGCAGCTACTAATAAACCTTGTTGACATACATGAACATTGTTTTTTGAAAGACCACAATAACTGAAAATATTTTATTATATATTTTATTTATAACACATAATAAACTTCACGAATTCCTCTGCTTTCTTTAACTTTCTTCTAAACAGACATTTTTAAAATAAATGTTGAAAATTTTTTTGGTGCATAAGTGTACTGAACTTACCCCCACTTCCCCAAAACCTTGCCAAAAAACGTGCCGGCGAGTGTACCTACTTTGATTCGAGTGCTTAAAAGGAAGCGTTATTCCTCCTACATCATACCTTTTCCAATTCAACCTGCAACAGTCGCTAGCTAACGCCACACGATTGCATCTGCAGTGACAATACGCAGCTGATTTGAATAATTGCGCAGGAGTCGACGCGATCGCCTGATGGATCGTAGACCAGATTGTGCGGGATGAGTTACGTTCGGAGGTTGTGTATGAACGCTAGGAATAGATGTGTGGGGAAAGTATTGAAGTTTCGTGTCATCGTGAATTGATGATGTGAAGACATCAATGAAATTGATAGAACCATCGATAACCTACCTTCTTGTTAAATAGAAAATTAACTGGTCATGGTATTATTATTGCTTAAAGCCACCATAGGTACGATTTAATTTGAGCAAATTGAAAAATAATAATTTGAATAAAAACAAAAGCTGTCGGTTAAACCTGCCAGTAATAGTAGCGTAGAAAGAGTTAAAATGAGAATAAGTTCAGTTGTTTTATAAGAATATAACGGCGCAGGATAGCCTTTACCAGAAGTGATCATCGTATTAGTGGTTCAGCAGCTTCAATATCATGAGGATTGTGCCGGAATATAGCTGTTCATTGTGGACGTGGTATGACAGCGGCTCCCTTCACAACTACTTCTGTCATCAGAAAACAGCCGCCACGTAACCATCGATGCGACGCTCTGCTAGAGTGACTGCCAGCTGCCAGTGTCACTCTTATCCGACCTTTTCGGTGATTACACACTGTTAGCTTTTCATCCAGCTAGTAACGTGAAGGTCACGTTACTGAGGAGTGTCTCGCACTCACTGAATGTTGTCACGTACGTATGTAATATTGATAAACGCATACCAGTTAGCTATGCACAGTAACATCGCTAAGGGCTTCACGAGCCTCCCTGGCAGCTCCTCATCCAGCTAGTATCGTGCAGATAACGATACTGGTGACATCTCGTGTCTCTGGAGAGATAATGTTTGCAAATTTGCAGCAACTGGCAATATGCAGTGTTAATGTCCACCATAGTGCTTAAACACACAAACACAAAACACTTCCTCTCTCCTTAAACATCATCCATAATACAGTTCCCTGAGCTCTTGTTTCATGTCTATTATTGTATATATGTATATATTTAAGCAGTGGTGGCCCAGTAGAGCAGTGGTGGCCCAGTGGTAACGGCCCCGACTTATGAGTCGTGAGTTCGAACCCAGGCAGGTGCTTTATTTTGTGTAAATAACTTCATCACCACTGCTCTCAAAACGGTGAAGGAAAACATCATGAGGAAACTGGCATGTCCTAGAATCAAACATTCGATGACATGTGACATCTACCAACCCGCACTGGGCCCTCGTGGTGGATTACAGCCCACTCCCTCCTTACCGAGAGGAGGCCTGTGTACCAGCAGTGGGAACATTAAAGTCTGATTATGTGATATATTTATTAGATAAGTTATGCTTTGTGTATGTATGTATTTATTGTATATGTTAATGGTACACCACTGACTACCTGCAGTATTGTCACTCCTGCTCCCTTTAATCCATCCAAAGGTTGTCAGTCAAAGATCGCTTTTAGCGATAAGACCGCCCATTGTGTCACCCTATGAAAAATTTAAACATTTATATCTGTAACTTTTATGGTGTACATAATAAAGAGTATTCTATTCTATATAAAGCGCTGTCAGTATCACGAACGAGGTGGTCAATTAAAGCCAGGCACTCTCGCGCATTAAGGTTGTGGGAGGCCTCCGTACAAAAATAGACAGCGCCACTTGCTGCGCCGTCAATATATTTGACAACAAGTGGCGCCGTCTATTTTCGGAAAATAAAGGAAATCAAACAATGAAACATCAAAACACAACCAATTCAAATAGAGTAACAATTGGCACAAGGCTATTCGGTACACGACACCGAAATTCTCCAATAATTTATTCGTCATTACCGCCCACTCGAACACGTATGTGAATAATAAGCGCCTGCGTACGTTACATACCAATGTTCTACTGTACCGGTAGTACATTGATATGTTTTGTTATGACTAATGAACTTAAATAAATGATTAACATCAAGTCATTACTGGCTGAGATCTTGATTCGTAAATAAATACTGGTAATGAGAAAAGAATCGGAGTTACCGACATAGCTTGTAGAGGAAGCAAACTGAAGTGGCAGTGGGCTGGCCATGTTTGTCGAAGAACCGATGGCGTTGGACGAGTCCTGGAGTGGAGACCGCGTATCGGCAAGCGTAGTGTGGGACGCCCCCCAGCTAGATGTACTGACGACCTTATAAGGGTGGCTGGGACAGACTGGATGCGGAAGGTGGAGGACAGGGTGTTGTGGCGCAGCCTGGGAGAGGCCTATGTTCAGCAGTGGACTGCGATAGGCTGAGTTGATTGATTGATTGAATGACTATGGCAACGCTGCTTGTTATTTAATGTTTGTAAGTATTAATACTATGTTGGTTGCTCATTTTGTGTGCTATTATAATTATGATTGCTTGTGATAAGAGTAGCCTAACTTGTATCAGGTGGGGATCGAACCCACAATCCCTAGCTAGCCGTTGGCTATTGCTACTTTTGTGACTTACAAGTCTTAAACTTTGATTTCCCGAAAAAATATCAGAAATACTTCTTTGAAATTGTTAAGTTGGCAGACAGGGAGACAGCATTGAAACACGGTGGTCGAGGAAAGAATAGTTTATTGTACCTACCTCGTTCACATCTATTTCTCCTGCCAACCTTCACATGAAGAAAGAAAGAAAAGAAGAAGAAAGAAAATACGTTTATTTGCGGTAAACATAACGCAAAGAAAAAAAAAAGCCGGTCAAGAGCTAATCGGACTCGCGCACGGAGGGTTCCGTACGAATATATAATGTTGATGATTTCTGAAAAACCGTGCTATTTAGAGACATCGTTTTATTTTTCCTGTAATCTTTACATACGCTTTTATCATATAGAATAATTTCAGATTTTTATCTCTGCAAACTTCGGAGATAAAGGGGGGGATGGTATATTTTTTTTGCCGTTTTCATCAAAAGTCGGAATCTATCTTGCCTAAAAAAAAAACATGCCCTAGTAGCGACCCTTCAAATTTTTAGGAGGGGGTCCTAAAAATTTAAAGGGTCGCTACTAGGGCATGTGGGGTATCATATGAAAGAACGCTGTTTGCACATTCTCAAACATTTTTTTTTTCAGTCTCTTTTGCAAAAAATATATAAATTTTAAATTTATTTTTTGCTTGCAAAATAGTTGGGCAAACGTCATCTAAAAACATTCTAAATTTCTAGTTGATAGCATCAGTAGTTCTTGAGATATCCAGGTGTGACAGACAGACAGACAGACAGATTTAGTCTCACCATAAGGGTTCCTTTTTACCATTTTGGTACGGAACCCTAAAAACACAAACATAAAAGAACAAGTTGAGGGAAAATATGCGTCACATGCATTATTATAATATTGAACAATCGTTCATATAAAGTAATTTAAATATACCTACAGAAATTATCAAAAAAGGCTCTCTACGAGCAACGCAAGCAGATATACTCTACCCTTCACTTAAAAAAAATAACTGTGATACTTATCAAACATTGCGGTATCGAAGTTCTAAGCATCGCTTGAAACGGGTAAATGAGTAAAGCAAAAACTGTATGCCCACATACGAGTTAAGTATCAATAAACTAACGGTAAGCCAATAAATGTTTAACATAACATCATTAGAAGTACCATAGAATAAGTACATTATGTCAACAGAAGCGAAACAATGTTGGGACGTAAGATACGTTCATGATTGACATTGATCGTCAAAACAAATAACTATATACCCTGTCTTAGATAGGGCAAACCCGGGTCGTAGCAAAGTGCTGGAGTTTTTTTTTTTTTTTTTAATAAATTGTGTCTCGCAGGCCAACCTAAAACCCAAAAACCAGCAAAACAATCACGTTTGTTGTATGGAAGCCCCCTTAAACATTTATTTTATTCTATTTTTTTGTATTTCTTGTTATAGCGGCAACAGAATTACATCATCTGTGAAAATTTCAACCCTCTAACTATCACGGTTCCTGAGATACAGCCTGGTGATAAACGGACAGACAGACAGACGGCGGAGCCTTAGTAATAGGGTTCCCGTTTTACCCTTTGGTACGGAACCCTAAAAAGGAACTAACTGAGGGCAGTTGTCGGTTTTATATTGAACATTGAGTGACAGTGTTGCCATTTGGACCTTTTTGGCATCGCACAAGTCTTGATTGTTTTTATTGTATAATTTTAATTTTAAAATGTTTTTTTGTATTTCTTGTGCGTGTCCCAAAACAAAAAATATTTTTCTTACTTCTTTAATTATCAGAAAGTAAGAATCGATTCATTTTTGCACATTCAAATCGACTAAATACCAACACAATTTACTGGAGTACTACTTTTTGTCCCACCTTGGAATCGAACCAATAAGATAGGACTCCATGTCAGGACCACTTGCAAATATGAAACTAACGAGGCAGTTAAGCAGGATTAGCGAAGAAATTAAAGTGTAGTGGCATCAACATAGCCACATGCAAACGATACGTCACACTGACGTCACGCAAAAACCCTGCATCGCGCAACTAGCATATATACAACGTCCCGACATCAACCGTCGGTCAGTTGCCCACCAGACACAACTCCCCTCGGAGGATCCTCCCTTTTCTATGGAGGATGGGTGAACTTACCCTGTTCCTCATACCTCTAAAAAAGTATTCTCTAGTTTTGTCAACATCATCAAAAAAAAGAAAAGAAAAAGAAGAAAGATCATGTGCCTAGCCCATTCCCAACTATGTTGCAGTCGGCTTCCAGATTAACTGGAAGGAGCTGAATACCAGTATTTCACATGGAGCGACTGCCTACCTAACCTCCACAACCCAGTTCCTGGGTAAAACAATACCCCTTGGTAAGTATGGTAATCAGACTTTCGGGCTTCTGACGACCCCTAACGACTGTCAAAGATCCACGAATGACTGTCGGAACCAACGGCTTAGGCGATTTGCACACTGCACCGCATTACGCAGCGTAGCGCGGGAGTGCGTGTTCTTACGTTGCTTGAAAGTAGATACTTTCAAGCAACGTAAGAACACGCACTCCAAAGCAAAGAGAGATCTCTTTGCTTTGGAAACACGCGTAGTGCAACACAGAAAACGCATTCATGCGCAGTGTTGCAGGTCACGCGCCTACATGCAGAGAAACACGCACTCTCGCGCGTGGGTGCGGGGCAAGACGCAAGGTATGGCATAATGGCACACCGAGTTCGTGATTTTGACAGAGCCAGACGTGAAGTAATTTTTTTTTTTTTTTAATGTTGTTCCACACTAGGAATTGCTCCTGTATTGTGGGTGCGTTTACAAACATTTAAACTCACATACACAAACAGCCAGACCCGGAACAACTACTTGTAGGTCATACAAATATTTGTTCCGTGCGGGAATCGAACCCGCGACACGCAGCGCAGCAGTCAATCGCTTAACCACTGCGCCAACCGTGCCGTCATTTTGAAATGGATCTCGCTGTGAAATGAGGTCTTTGGGCCAACATATACTATACTGCAGCTCCGCGCGTTTGCGCGAAGAAATCCGTGTGATGGTGCAAATCTGCACTCCCGCAAACACACGCGTGACTTCATCGCCACGCACCCCGCAGCGCATAGCGGGCCAGTGTGTGAATTGCCTTACCGTGCTTTCTGGGGCACGGAGAGGTCTTGGTATGTAAAGATGGTCACCCATTCACGGACTAACCGCGGCAGGCGTAGCTTAACCTGATCGATCGAACCGTGCGGTTGTTATTATAACTTAGCCACAATCCACTACTTACAAGAGTATCGCTTCTGTATGAATTTCTTATCTATGCCAGTACTAAGCTATCATTACTGACCGTATTCAATGTTCTAAAACCACAGCCACATAGTACAAAAACTAATAAAAAACCAGCCAACTGCAAGTCGGACTCGCGCACGAAGGGTTCCGTACCATTAACTATAAAAACTAAAAAATCATGTCTGTTGTATGAGAAAATTAAATATTAATTTTATTTTAATTTAATTATTTATTTTAAAAGTGAATATATAACTAAATATTCTGTGAATAAGATTTCAATCGTCGACCTGTTGCCGTTATCAATATCGAGCAAATACGTGCAAAAAATCATGTTTGTTGTATGGGAGCCCCCTTAAATATTTATTTTATTCTATTTTTTAGTATTTTTTGTTAAAGCGGCAACAGAAATACATCATCTGTGAAATTTTCACATTCATGAGATACAGCCTGGTGACAGACGGACAGACAGACAGATGGACGGACACCGGAGTCTTAGTAATAGGGTCCCGTTTTACCCTATGGGTACGGAACCCTAAAAAGCTATCAATTACGTAATACGTAAATATATCCTACGTATGTAGGTGGTTATTAAATGGTTGTTGGAGGCAAAAACTATATTGATGTTCGTATGTGAAACTAATTATAGAGGCAACAATGATAGCGGAAAGAGAATGACTGATTTTACTCGTTGACATTTCCCGTGACCCAAGGGCTGGTTTTACCTTGGCCAGAGGCTAAGCATTGCCATACAACGTGGCAATGCCGCCAGTCTCTTGGGTTCATTACCAGTCGACAGCGATGCGGAGGAATTTTTCGACGTGTGTAGTCTTTGTGAATAGTTTTAATTAAGTTAGGATATAATTTTGTTATTTTTATTAACGGTATTTAAGTTGTTTTTTATGTACCACCGCGAAAATTCCCGGTCGACCACTTTTCAACCTTATTACTATAGGCATAAGGGCGAAAAGTGGTCGACCGGGAATGTTCGCGGTGGTACAAGTTATTTTAATTCTGAATAACTTAATAAAGGTAACACATACACATACAAAAAGAAAACCGTTATTGATAGGTTTAAATCGTGTTAATGATGGAAGAGAGCAGAAGAAATATATTGGTAATGTCCACTTTTCACACGGGACTTGTTTTATTCTTCAACGGTTTTTCAAGCTTTAGATAACTTTTATCTGAGGAATAAAAATTGCGGAGCGATAACCTTTATATAGAACATAATATGTCAAACCGCCATAATTACTAGTTCTTCAGATATTTTTTTCTGACGGTTGAAAAACGGCCCTAACTAATACTCCCGATTGCTTAATAAATTCTATTTTGTCTGTAGACTTCTGATCCGCTTGACATTTACCAAATATTTCGTAACATTTTTGAAATTTCGTATCAAACATTTGACCCAACCACCAACCAATTGCACATACAATAGCCCAGCCATACCATACGTTAGCGAATAACAAATGCTCACACGCACGCGACATGCGTTGTGAAGCATCAGTCAATGCCGTGCGATCGAAGTGCTGTCATTCATAATGACGGCACGATCCTAGGATACGATACGGAGACGGGTTCTGTTGAAGATATTTAAAGATGAATATTATGCTTTAATTAAACGATGTTGATGAAACGTTAACAAGCTGTGTCGAATGATAATGATGTCTCAATTTGAGATATACATTATACATTGATCAAGAACTCATGAAGTTATTTTAATAGTCAATGATTTGATTTTTTCCCAATGATTGGAATATCGTCCGTGTGGTGCCGGACGTAAAGAATAGCACTAACCCATTTCTTCCCGTGGGTGTCGTAAACGGTGACTAAGGGACTAATTACTAGAGAATGGGCAGCAGCGTTCTCTATGCATTGTAACATCATACTGCGATCGCCAACCCGCCTGCCAAGCGTGGCGCTTATGGCAAACCCCCTTCGGGGCAGGCCTATGTCCAGGAGTGGACGTCTTTCGGCTGAAATTATGAATGATGATGATGATGATTGGAATCTTAGTTAAATAGAATACTTTTTAGTGTACACCATATCAAATTACAATTAAGAACTTTTTTTCTTACAAACACACATTACAATTTCCTGTGGGGTGATATTATTATACTAATATACTGAAAAAACATTTCCGGTATAGACATCTGGATCCTGATATATTGAAATGTACTTAAGACATTTTTTATTTAAGGACCCAGCTTGCAAAAATGTCATATGAAAATGCTAAAAGTTTTTATTACTTCTTGAATAGCAGAATCAGAAAGTGGATGATTTCTTTTTGACTCAGGAAATTGTATAGATAGCATATATTTTTTGGGACCAAAATTTAAACTTTAAGAGCAAACATTTTGTAAGCAGTATCGCATTAGCTTTCCTTGATAATAAAGGTAATGTTTTTATTTTAATTAATCTTGAAAACACCAATCACAGACCCAAAAACCACTCAATTATTCAAAAACATGTCCCTAAAACAAAACACCATCATCCACCGTCCTATCTCACATTTATTTAGTTTTGCATCTCAACAATAGACCATGCGTACGCGCACATGCAAAGCTGTCAGTCCAAATGATGCAGCGATTCCAAACGAAGATAGATCCATCTGCAGTTACTACTTTGTATTCTTCGTATTGTAATACACATGATCCTGTTTGTGATTTAATATTGCTATATTTTAAACAGGCAGCTCTGATGGTTTTAGCAGGACTAGCTGATAGTTTTTTGTTTATTTTCATCGTCATATATCTATGATCTGTGGCTGAAATTGAGCTCGTTACGTTGATAGTTTCTTAGTTATTGAAATAGCTGATGGTACACGGATAAGGTGGGCTGAAATCATCACAAGAAACAAGTTTTCTTGTAATTTTATTGATTATTTCTTCATGTGAAACTCGGCCGATCGCTTTGGTTTTGGTTGTTAGGCCTAATAATATGATTTTTGGCGTTCAATTAATCTCCATTAGTTTCAGGGTTTAAACTACAATATAGCTACTGATCCAGAACACAATTTAATAGTGTTATTTGTTACAATCCAAATTAGCTATATTTAATACATTTTACCAAAACGCAAAATATTAAATGCTTATAATGAAGATGCAGCATAAAAATCTAGAAATCTATAAAAATCAGATTCATTGCATAACTTTCTAATCTTTTGAAAAAAATATCTTTCTTTATTATCAGTAACGCACTACTCTATAAATTAAGCAAATTAATTCTCCACGCTGCAGTAAAAGATATAAATAACGCTAACTGGCTTATCTGTCTTTACAACAATTTCCTTTTTCAACGCCACGACTGGTCTAATACAACTATAGTTGTTGCATTTTAGCATTGCAATAACGGTCATTGACCCACCACCTGTATTATCGACATTATGTAACATCTTTATTTAAAAAACGGGAAATGTCCGAATTTTTCACAATTAAAAACGACACGTCGTTTATTATTCAGGTTCCTACAAAAAAAATATTATTATTAAAAGGGCCGGGTAACGTTATTGTGTAGGTATTGTTAGTCCGTTTCCATCCTGAATTGACATCTATCGTGAATATTGTGTTACCCGAATTTTTTGAACAATTATGAACGACACATACTTTATTATTCGTCGGGTTCTTCCGATAAGATATAACAGGCGGCGGGCTGTAAATCAGTGTTGATCAGCAGCTTGGCTATGCTTATCTCTGTCTTTTTTTTTCTATTCTGCACACTGTTCAACATTTGCTGAGCAGACAGCAACATACAATTTATTTATTTTTACAATATTATATTATATTTTATGTGTTGGTAATCTTTCTTTCCTTCCTTCAAAAAATATTACAGAAAGGGTAATGACCACTAGTGCCATGCTAAAACGCAACAAGTATATGCGACTGGTCTAATATGCAAAACTAGATACAAGTTATAGAGGCAGTCATTAGATGGGCAACACATTGTACAGGATGTCTCGAGGCCAACTCCCTAGATCTGATACATACACCGCACCCAGCTTTCTATGAGTGATACCACGAAAACTAGGTTATTATTCGCTTTAATAAGATCTTTTCGGTGAAATATTTTTGCACATTTATTTGGACAAAATATCTGCGGCTTTTGCAGAGTTTAAATGTTATGCTATCATTCAACCCTCTATCAAAAAAACATTCATCCATGTTTTTCTATTGAAAAACACACAATTTGTCATCGTCTCCTACAGCAAAGAAAGTCACCGTATCATCATCATCATCGGCAGCCTTGTTCTAAGTGCTTGCTGAGTTTCTAAGGCCTCCCCCGTTTTGGGTCCAGTCAGGGGATAGTCTTATAAAAATGATCTATTAAATTATCATATAAAAAAATATTATCATTTCCAGAATCCAACAACCGATTTTTTAATAACTAAATATCTGTTAAGGGGCCATTGTACTCATTATACAGGGTCAAATTAAATTAGCTAGCGAAACTCCGCAGACGTGATGGGTATCGATATCTAAACACGAAAAAATAAAATAAAAAAGATTTGATGTTTCTTTTTTGGGTCATCGAACCTCTGTTAGTGTTATTACTTGAAGTATGAGTTGAGAAAATCTGTTTTCTTTTGTTTTATCATGTTTAAATATCAGTACCCATCAGGTCTGTGAAGTATACACAAGAAAAAACAGATTTTTCGAGTGACTACACTGTCTGTGGTTGAAGAACTCAAAAAAAACTCATCAAATTTATTTGATTATGTTTAGATGTCGATACCCATCACGTCTGCGGAGTTTCGCTAGCTAATTTAATTTCACCCTGTATACAACTTTTGCTTTGCGACAATCCTTGAAATCGCAAAAAAAGTAATCTGCTTATTCCCACATTTTGCAATTTATAAATGTATGGAGCAGATTTTTTTTTCGCAATTAGAATTAGAATTACGAAAAGGTTAGTTTCAATCGCTACAAAAACGGTTGTAGGATCTACTTCAAGAAGTTCTTATCGAAAACCAGTAGCATCTTGCCACTGGTCTTTCTAGTCAACGCAAAGAGATATGTCTCAATCAAGACTCCGATATCTGACGTGTCTCGTATGTGATTCAAGACTCACGATAATTTAATTAAGAGCACTATGTTGGTATTTTTATCTCTTTTTAATTACCCCGTTTACTTATCACGAGAAACCCTGTTTTTTTCGAGATTGAAGGAAACCCAGTTAATCCTACCCTCTTCTGGCTGAATTAACATATTTTTTAACAATGATGTAATTTTTTTTTTGGGGAACATACTTTTACAATGTTTGTAATAGTTACACATTACACACATTATTATTTTGTATTAGTTACTATTACATAATTAATTTATCAGTCAATGCCTCATTTTTAATTATGTTTACATATTGTGGTATAGTAATTTTATTGTGGGTGCATCGTCTTCACATATAATTCAATGAATGCACGTATAAAAAATATTTTAAAAGAGAACGGTGAAGTTTCTTGTCCATTCTTCTCCATACAAAACTACATTTTGGAAAGGGTGACTAGAACCAATTCAATTTTTTTGTAAACTTTGACGTTCAGAAGTGCCTTTTATGTGCATATTTGAAATAAATTGACTGGCTTTGACTTTTTTTTCTTTTGTTAGCAGGTTTATATATACACTTTTACATGTCTATACTAATATTATAAAGAAGTCAAAAGAAAAAAAAAATGATAAAAAAATGGAATAAAACCAAAAAAATATGAAAAAATTATGATGATGATGTTAAATGGAATTATAAAGAGATATTATTGATTGATTGATTGAGCGGCCTCTGGCTCTGGAGGCTGCTGTTTCCTGTCCAACTACTTTTTTATATAGTATGAAATCTTTAATTTGCATGAATAACTCCTTTTTTAACCGTGTCATTTGGCCCCAATGCATCTAAGAACTGCCCGCACTACACTTTCGACTAAGATCACGCACCCACACAATCATAATATTTACGGTTTATGATACTATATTACACTCAAAAATAATACAATTTTTCACTTATATGTAATAATGTAGTAATAACATTAAGTGTAGCGACGGTTCACCAAAAAAAAAACTAAAATTAATTTAAAAAAAAAACAAAAGTTGGTAAAAACTTACAATTTAAACATTTTCAAAACATGGTGCTTTAGTAGCCTTTTACAACTTTGAAAGAGATTTTGATTCCTTAATCACTTTAGGTAATAACTCCTTGATCCGTCCTTCTACGTCTCACAGAGAGGAGGCCTGTGTGACTGTGTCCCAGCAGTGGGAACATCATAGGCTGATTAGGATTATGCCCGTAGTTTATCCTCGATGCTCATAAAATTAAATAAATAATATTGTTAATTTTAATATTTTTCACAATGTTTCCCAAGTCGCCACTCACTGCGCTCGCGACGTTTGCAGAACACTTTCTATATGAATTGTAGGTGCATGCATTGTAATGGTTACATGATAGATACAGGATTGGAAAGTCTTTTCCCTCAGGCCTACGATTACCATTATATACAATCGATTCACTTAACTCGCACTTGCTTAACTTCCGTTTTGAATTATTATGTGGAAAATAGGGACTCTGTAGGTGCATGCTTTTCTTTGTTTGACCTGGTTTAAAATGCTACAAACGACCCTTTTTAAGCTCATTAAGGCGGCGCGTAGCATGCGTAGTTCATACAAACGTAATACAAAAATAATTTGTAAATGAAACATATTCTTAAGGTAGTGTGTATTTATTTCGATTGGATTACAGAATATCTATGTTCCCAAATATATATTTTGAAAGGGCAATGATATAAAGACAAGATATGAGGAATTTAAAATTTCTATAGAAAACTTATTTTTCTCATAACTCTTGTTTAAATCAGTTTCCATTCAAAATATATATTTGGGAACCTAGATATTCTGTATTCTAATCGGAATAAGGACACACTACTTTAAGAATATGTTTGATTTACAAATTATTTTGGTATTACGTTTGTTATGAACTACGCATCCATCCGGCCTCGTAAGCGTACTTTTTTTTTTTTAATTATGAATAATAATTTTAAAATAAACACTCAAAAAAAAAATTGTCGATTAAAAACAGAATTAAAATAGGAACATAAAGTTTCTCATTTCTGCTAGATTTTATCTGATATCTTTTCATTATCTTTATCTTTATCTGATTTTATCTGAAATGGGACCACAAATGACTTAATGACTTTGAAATTTTGATTTGACTTGTGTATTTTTAATAAATTTTTAAATTTTTTGACATTCTATTTTTTAAGTAATTCAATTTAAAATGTATTCTTTAAATTCAATGTTGCGATTAGTACTCATTGAATTAATTTGCACACCTCATTAGGTTATAATACAATGTACCTTATACACCTGTAACATCTTATTTAACATGTATTATGCAAATAAATTATTTGATTTGATTTGAGGGAAATTTTTATAGTTTCAAAATAACTGCCTGTGGATTATCAACTAATAAAACGATACACCGATGTTGCATTAGTTAAATAAGGCCGGCTAACTCAAAACCAAGTCTCAATCTTACCCCACATCCGCAATCTCCTAAACAACTTTAAGCTCTAATTACGAAGAACATATTAAATAATTTCATATAAAACGCTAGTTAGCAGCCTATTATGTTAATGAGATCTGATCAGTCGGCATCGTTATCACTAGATCAGAGCGATATCAGACGAGGGAGTTAAATCAATAGACGCTATCTAGACTTGATTTTCCACCCATGCATGTACGGCAGAATGTGTGGAGTTGACTTTGCTTTTTGTTAATCTTGGATGTATGCCTTGATCGATCTTTTTTTTGTGAAACAGGCACGTTTGGATAATTGGTATTTATTTAATACTTTAAGCACACAAATGTATAGAGGCGGATGTTAAGAGGCTGGCGATGGATGTTCATAAATTAAACATATTCTTAAGGTAGTGTGTCTTTATTCCGATTGGAATACAGAATGTCTAGGTTCCCAAATATATGAAGGCAGAGGGTCCAACATCATAAATGAAAGTAAGAGATATAGCAGAAGTCAACTTTTATTTCCACAACTTATTAATTCACTGTAATAATAATTTAATTCAGACTACAGTATATAAGCGCTACAACATGTGCACCGGGCCGAGCCTGCGACAAGAATGATCCCCTCGTTTTTTTTTTTTTTTTTTGTATGGCATTCGTAGCAGACCTAGAGAGGTCGTTGCTACTTAACCGGATATTCCTGTGGCTGCCCTAAGGTTTTTAATCTTAAAGCCTCCAGCCAGGGCGTAAATTATATATATTAAAACTAAACGACAGCGCACTAAGGGCACCCCCTGTGGGGTACGGACCTCGGCTTAGGGCGTCGTTGGGGGATCACAAAATTAGTAACAATTTGGGGACGGGCTGGATCAACATTTTGATCATGATTATTATCGGGGGATATTATATTTATTGCTACGGCGCTCTCAGCCTCTAACCGGGCGGCTGGCGCATCGACATTCAAGGGACGGGGGGGAGGACTTTTATTAACATTTACTCGGGAAGTTCGCGTGGTACCTCGGCGGCGAGGACGGAAGGTCGGTTTGTGTATTTTGTGCACTGTACTCGTGGCCCTATTGCTTTCCTGAAGGAGAGTGATGGGGTCATCCGGATCTAAGAGAGGATCCCCTCGTTGCAGCGCGCTCGCTTATATAGAGCAGCTCGAGTAGTGGGGAGAGTGGGGATGCCTAAGTGACACATTGCAGTGCGTAACTCGGCCCGTTGCACGTGCTGTTTACAAAGGTGACGCCGTCATATATATTAGAAATTATAGATAGATATTTATAGATATTCTGAATAAATGGTGCTGATCCATGCGTCATGTTCGTGAACGGGCGCCGTCAGTAGGGACTAGTTATTTCTTAGCTGCTACGGCGTATTTTAACTTAGGTATTTTTTTATTTTATTTTATTTTTATTACGGACGCATTTAAGGTGCACGTCTTTCTACATTGTTTTCACATGTATAATTTCAACATAAATGATGTAACCAATAATATGTAACAATATTTTGATTTAAAAGAGTGTCCGTGGAGTTTCTTGCCCGTTCTTCTCCATAGGAACCTACTACGCTTTGGAACTATCTCTCTGACTGACCGACCCCATGACAATTCAAAAGTGCCCGTAATAGGTATATTTGAAATAAATACTTTGAGTTTGATTTTGCATGCTACGCCAGAGGCATTTTCTACCAGTCAGCCTTTGGGTGATGCAGAGACAAGCATTGGTAGAAGCAATAACGAAAATTGTGAAATAAATATTCATTTAAATATTAGGATATATGTACATATATATACCTATTCAATCTGCCTAACCTTTTCCCAACTGTGTTGAGGTCAGCTTCCAGTCTAACCGGATTTAGCTGAATACCCAGTATTTTACATGAAGCGACTGCCTATCTGAGCTCTGACTACCTTTCTGGGTCTGAAATAATAAGCGTCATAATTTATTATTTTTATAATCATCATCATTATTTCAGCCGAAAGACGTCCACTGCTGGACATAGGCCTTCACCAAGCACCGCCACTTCGATCGGGACCTCAAGATGGATGTCGTAAACATAGTAATAAAAAAATATGCAGAAGCTCACGAACACAGACTTCATCATCACGTGAATGTCGAGGCGATCCAGCTCCTTGACATCACTGAATTAGTGCGAAGACTACCTACCTTTTGAGTTAGTTTAGTGCAGTGTGAGTGAACTTAAACTTTAGTGCAAGTGCTGACTAAAGAACACGTGAATTAAGTGTCTTCCCCTTAACATAAAGTGAATAAGAAAGACGTTATTGGACGATTTCTTAATTTTATATTTACTTAGCAGTTTAGGTTATATTTAAATTACTTATTAGCGAATAGGCTAGATTGTAATGTGAATAAGGTATCACCATCTGTGATACTTTATAAAAAAAAATAAAAAAACTTCGACCGGTTCTGTGCTTCCCGCATCCAGCGAGCCTTCACAAGATCATCGGTCCACCTTGTAGGAGGCCTTCCAACACTACGTCTTGCAGTACGCGGTCGCCACTCCAGAACCTTTCGGCCCCATCGGCCATCAGTTCTGCGAGCAATGTGCCTGCCCACTGCCACTTAAGCTTGGCAATTCTTCGGGCTATGTCGGTTACCTTGGTTCGCCTGCGGTTCTCTTAATTTCTGATTTCTATAATAATCCTACTAAACTTAGATTTATCCCCTGTAATAAAAACAATAAAAAAAGAACAACAAACTTCTGGTCAGTTTGTCTTACGTAACTCCGTCTAGACAAAAGGTTTTGTTTTTTTTTTAACGTACAAAAGTAGTAAAAAGGACAAAAGTTGTCACTTTTTACATTCTCCAAGTTTTTGCGCTTAAATGTGAAAGAATAACCGATCTTGTTTAAGTTCTGTAATGATCTCTTGTTTGTTCTGCTAGCTACGGCAAAAATACTTATGGATAAATAAGGGTGTTGAAGTCATTGCGTGCCATAGCATAAGGGTAGGTTCAGTATCGACAAAGGAACCCAGGAAAAAAAAAATATACTTAAACAAAAAAATTAACTAAACATTAAAAAAAAATACGTCTCTTCGTACTTTAACGGGCTTAGGACCGTCAAATAAAAATAAAAATTTGGGCACGCCACAATTGTGGCGATAAGTCCCCTCTTTGAGGAGTGGCTGGAGAGGCGCCACGGCGTCCTCACCTTCCGCCTGACGCAGGTCCTCACCGGACACGGTTGTTTCGGGAGGTTCCTGTTCAGGATAAAGCGGGAGGAAACGCCCGGGTGTCACCACTGTGTGGATCGCCCGGAGGACACGGTGGAGCATACGGTGGAGGTCTGCCCAGCTTGGGCAGATCACCGCCGTGTCCTCACGGAGGCGATCGGCGGCGGCGATCTCTCGCGTCCGGCCCTGGTTCAGGCCATGGTTCGGAGCGAGAGTGCATGGGAGGCCGTCACCTCCTTCTGCGAAGCAGTAATGCTTGCGAAGGAGGAGGCTAAACGTGTGAGGGAGAGGCAAGGTTCGCGCCCTCGCGCCCCTAGTCGCCGCAGGAGACGCCCCGGGCGTCGGGAGTCGCAAGCCGATTTCCGGCCACCGTAGGCACGGGCCTGCGGACGGTGAGCGATGGGTAGCTCACCGTCCGATAAGGACCAGGCCCGGTTCGACGGCGCGTCGTATTCCACGCGCGCCTCAAAGAGATGTCAGCACCAACTGACGGGGTCCGATAGGGCCAATGCCTGCCAGGGTTGCGAGTTTGTCCGAAAGGGATATCGTGGTCCTGGCACAAAGGCAAATGAAGGAATACGGGTGGGTTTTAGTCAGTAAAAGTCTGACACGCCCTCCCGCTCCGCCCAGAGCGGGAGAAGTTATTTGATAATTTCCCACCCCAAAAAAAAAAAAAAAAAGGACCGTCAAATAAAATAATTTTAATTCTAAACGATTGCTATTTTAAGTTAGTAGGTACTAAATTAGGTTGATCTTGCAATATTTTTTTTATTTTCATTTTTTTTTTCCTGGGTTTCTTTGTCGATACTGAACCTACCCCTAAGCTATGGCACGCAGTCTCTTTAACACCCTGTACAGTTAAACAATTTTAGGCAGTATGGTGCGTCACGTAAAGAATAGCACCATCCTATTTCTTCCCGTGGGTGTCGTAAATGGCGACTAAGGGGCTTACAATAGAATGGGCTGCAGCTTTCTCTATGCATTTTAACACCATACAGCGATCGCCAGCCCACCTGCCAAGCGTGGCGATTCTGGCAACTCCCCCCTTTGAGGAACGCCTATGTTCAGCACTGTACTTATTCCGGCTGAAAAGATGATGAAAAAATTTCAGTACATGGGTGAAAAAAGTTATCTCGGATGCAAGTTCATATGTTAGGGCAAAATTGCCCCAACCAGTTGATATGAAACAACTAAGCTAGGATACAACAGAGATGGAGTCAGCAGGTGAAAACAAATTTTGACAAAAGGGGATGATTTAAAAACTTGATTGATTTTTATAACTGCAACAATAAATACACTGAATGTCCAGGAAAAAAAATATTCGAACATTTTGCTATGAAAGATTTAATCAAAACGGATCCAAGAAACTGTCAATACTTAAGAGCGTTTACACCTTACAACATTTCATACAACCTTTCAAGCCCTTGTTTTTCGAAATGACTGAACCGATTTTAATGAAACTTCATACGCAAAAGCAGGATACAAAGGTCTAAAAAGTTTTTCGAAAATGTTCTTTACTAACTTTTTCGAAAAACAAGGGCTTGAAAGTTTGTATGAAATGCCGTAAGGTATAAACGCTCTTAACAGCCAACACCATATTATTATGTCAGTTCATCTACATAAATAACAATGAAATGCTGTTCGTTGGTTAAGCGCATCACTAGTGCACGGGAGAACCGATTTGGCTATTTTTAAATGTTTGAAAAATCCGAATTAGATTTTAATGGAAATTGTTTTTAAGGTTCCCGGAGTCGGAAAAATTTGAACGCCTTTTTTATATGGGTGATACGAATTTTTATTTAAGTCGTATTTTTTTTCCGTAATTTCTAATTTCTTCTAAGGTATCCTATCCACTCTATAGCATTTGAAACTCTTTATCAGACTTATTGAAATTTGGTCAGGACAACGTGGTCAGTCTGGTCAGCTAGTAATGAATATGTGCCACCACATACAGTGAAACATACCGCTATAAATAACCTTTTCAATATATTACAAGAGTCAGAATAAGTATAGAAAACAGGTAAGTAAAGCGACAGGCTTTTAAACTTTCTCCGTTTACCTACAAACGTAATTTAACTAAATATATTGCTGCTATAGGTGGCTTTAGAATTTCCATTATAACAATATACCTCCCTGGTGTTAAAATAAATTGTTATTGCAGAAACTGAAGTTCCTACTTTAGATATAGTCCGCGCGCAACTGGTAGTCACTGTTTGAGATATGTGAGCGGTAAGACGGGGGCAGGCCTCTTTGACAAGATTGGCAGATTGAGTTAGCTTCACTATTGTCTACCTCCCCCGTCACATACCTCAGGTGGTGACTAGCAGTGGCGTGCGGACTATAGTAAGTCAGTCCATACAATCATGTTACTAGATAACGAAGTTCTAAAAGTACAAAAAAAAACAGTAAATCCATAAAGATTGGACCGAATACTTCCTGTGTCTAGGAAATTCTACATGTTATGGTTAAAGGAACGATAAGGTCTGTAGAAAATTAAATTAATTAGCAATTTGGGTTACAGTTTTTGTCCGATAATATCTTAAACTTACAAAATAACCAGTGCAAACTTAAGTCATATTCTACTCTCTTATTAAGGACATCATCATAACCTGTCTAGCCTTATCCTAGGGGGCCAGCTTCCAGTCTAACCGTATGGAGCTGAATATATTTTACAATTAATATTATATAATAATTATTATTAAGAACACTAGTTTCAAATTAAAAGAGCGAAAACGAACAACAGTTCCCGTTACACTTGCCTGGCCTTCGACCAATTCTCCTTAATTAAAAAGTACCTATTCTGTTCTGTTTTGTGCACGTGATTATAGATCTGTTTGTTTTATTTTTATTCGAGATAAGTTATCTTTTCTGAATGCATGCGTTTATGTGACAAAAAAAAAACCCATTTTTCTTTCTTTTTATTTCCATCGTAATTTTTTTCTTCCACTAATTTCTAATTTGCTCGAAGGTATCCTATCCACTCTATAGCATTTGAAACTCTTTATCAGACTAATATGCAAATAGAATATATCGAGCAAACCGGAGTTTTCCTACGCGCCGATACACAGGAGCTACAGGTTGAAGCCTTATTCTGTGACGATACTGCGTTCCTAATTTAATTTCGCAGGTAACTTCCACGTTGTGTGTAGACGAAAACGGGGATAATTTAAGGACATATAGGTATCTTATTTTTCTTCAGGAAAGGTATGTAAAAAGTTGTTCTTAGATCCACTGGTTAGAAATATTAGTTACCTTACATAATGCGATGGGTGTCGTAAAAGGCGACTAAGGGACTTACTAGAGAACGGGCAGCGGCGTTCTCTATGCATTTTAATACGATACTGCGATCGCCAACCCGCCTGCCAAGCGCGGCGATTATAGCAAACCCCCCCTTTAGGGAAGGCCTATGTTCAGGCTGAAATGTTGATGATGATGATAATGCGATAAAAATCGAAACTTGTTGAAGAATCCAGAAGAAAAAGTTAACTTCAAAGGTATTTGTGTAACTATGTATTTGGAAAAACACGATTTTTTCACTTTTCATTCGTGTGAAAACCTTTTTTCTTTTTTAGCAATAGTTTTAGCTGAAAAAGTGTATTGCTCTATGTTTATCGTAAGTTTGCCTCTATTTTCACATATTCGTTAAGAAAAATATTTTCAAAAATGAATTCCGGATCCCTAGAATAAGACGCTTTACATTAGTTTTTATTAGAATATGTCGTACGCATACATTATTGTAATGGCAGGCATTCCGATAACTATTTACCTTCGTAATTAAATGATTATTGGTAAGCACATAATGTGCGCTTACGCAGACCGCTACGTACGCTTTATGATAATCTTGTACTTTAATTGGATTAAAATGATAGTTCTTACGAATGGCTTATCGACTAGGTCAGGGAATGATGTTCGCAAAAACTTGGATGTTAAACTAGTTTTACTTGAGCGAGTTTCACTACTTGTTCATTGATGTTATATGTACTTATTAGTAGATACAGAATTATGATTATGTTTGGTTTTGATGACAGATTTTAATATCAAGGATTGGAATTGGTATTTCAAATAGTGTTTTAGCTAAGCCTATGTCGGACGAGGCTAGAATTCTGTACAAAATATATTATAATCATATAAAATAATTACAATTCAAAATTTGGCTATGATGGAGCGACATAGTCAGTATTGTGACAAAGCTCCTTAATAAAGATTTAAAAAAATAAAAACTATCAAAGATTCTCACTAGCCGGTTGTATTTCGGAGGCTCCACGCTTTCATATAACACCAAGACACTTTTACACACGGCTACATATCAAGCTATACATTTCCAGTATAAGCTTTTAGCTCCGCCCAAGCCAGGCAATCCTCCACCGTACACTCCACCATGTCCTCCGGGCGATCCACACAATGATAACACCCGGTCGTTTCCTGCCGCCTTATCCTAAACAAGAACCTCCTGAAACAACCATGTCCAGTGAAGACCTGCGTCAGGCGGAAGGTGAGGACGCCATGGCGTCTCTCTAGCCACTCCTCAAATTCCAGTATAAGCTGATGACGTCGCATTATAATTCGATTATTGGTATTAGGATTTCCGTACAAAGAGGTCAGCTTATACTAGAAATGTATATCTTGATATGTATCGGTGTGTACACGGCACGGGTTTTTTACGGTACGGCGTATAAACCGTGCCGTAGAAAAAACGTGTTTGTCAACAAGCTTCCATAGAAATGAAATGAAATGAAATCCTTCTACTCAAGCGGCCTGTGGGTAAGATATTACGCAGCGAGCCTACAGAGCACTCAGTACAATAATGCGTTCAGGATGTTGTTGGGTCTGCCGTGGCGGTGCAGCGCGTCTGGGGATGTTTGCTGGAGCGCGCACTGATGGTTTTTTCCAGGCCATCATGCGCAACAAAGCAGCCTGCTGGTCTATAAGAGGTGTATCTATTCATACACGAAATCTCTTAAGAGGTCATTGTACTCATCATTATGAACCACTTTTACTATGGGACCAAACCTGCAATAGCGATTAAACTATCAGCTGTTCCTTACATTTTGACGAGTTGTGAGAACATAAATATAGCTGATTTTTTTTCACGATTACAGGTTTGGTCCCATAGTAAAAGTTGTTCATAATGTAAGTACAATGACCCCTTAAGAGATTTCGTGTATGAATACATACACCTTATATACGGGGTAGCAACAACGGCATTCTGAACGCAATAGTTGTACGTTTTGACGGTCCCTTTCAGAATCAGCCGTGTCTTGTGTAGCCGTGGCTAGTCATTGCAAATAAAAATGTAAAGAAATAATTATGTGCTAATTACCAGAGAATGGGCAGCAGCATTCTCTATGCATTTTAACACCGTACTGCGATCGCCAACCCGCCTGCCAAGTGTGGCAATTATGGGAAACCCCGCCTTTGCGGGGGGCCTATGTCCAGCAGTGGACGTCTTTCGGCTGAAATGATGATAATGTACTAGTTGAAGATTTCTATGAGTCTATACCACCCGAAATAAAGTTTAGATTTATTTATTTTAAACCGTAGTTTTCACGGCAAGAAACACGTGTGTGTACAAAGGGGCCTTAAAGTTTATTCCTATTTTTCAGGAAATTAATTAAGAGTTCATCATTCGATAACACTATCTCGTAGTCGCTAGTCAGCCTATATAATGTTCCCACTGCTGGGATACAGGCCCCCTCTTTCTGTGAGAGGGATTGGGCCGTAATCCACCACGCGGGCCCAGTGCGGGTTGGTAGACGTCACATGTCTTTGAATTTTTAGTTCTAGGATATGCCGGTTTCCACACGATGTTTTCCTTCACCGTTTTGAGAGCTATCTCGTAGTAGCAAGGAAATATAGTGAAGTCACCATCAGTTCCAGTTCTCCTGGTTCTTTCTTACCAGGAAAACTCTTCAATAGTTAACGCCCCTGCATCGGGAAAAGCAATATTTTGTAAAAAGTGATTAGCATTTGACATTAGGCTATTGAAACTTAGATAAATTTCAAACTGACCCACGAAAAAGTGAAAATAAACAACTTGTTACAAAAAAACAAACAAACTACAAAGTGAATAATAAATTTAAATTCGGTAGTCAGTGGCAAACAACTAAAATACAGATCCAAAGACACCGACTTCCGAATTTAAAGTACGGCAACGTATAAAATGCTGGACATAGGCCTCCTCCGGGGGGGGGGTGTGCTGGGGGGGGGGTGCCATAATTGCCACGCTTGGCAGGCGGGTTGGCGATTGCTGTATGGTGTTAAAATGAGAACGCTGCTCCATTCTCTAGTAAGTCCCTTAGACGCCTTTTATTACACCCATGGGAAGAAATAGGATGGTGCTATTCTTTACGTCCGGCACCACACGGCACTATTAACAAGTACTTAGAGATATTTTCCAACATTTTGATAAACGACACAACTATAGCAAACATAGGAACGTGTGCAAACAAACACTTTCTACCGGCGCCCGGGCACGCGACGACCGGTCCTAGGTTCGATTCCCGATAACAGCACTCTTAATGAGAATACCAGTTAATTGATTTATTGCAATGGAAAATGTGCGTAGTATTAGAAAAGTGGTATAAATAAATTATATTGTGGCGCTCTTGTTTGACAATATTAACTAGTTTGATACGGTATGTGGCGTCATTTTTATAATAATCTATTGCTTTTATGGTATTTTATTAGGGTTTCCCTGTTACTTTAAAATGTTTAGTAAAAATCTTAGAATAGAATAGAATAGAATACAGGGTGTAAGGGACAGCCCTCCGCAAATTAACATGGTGCATTCAGCTCCTTATTTTGAATCATATTCCACTAAAAAAAATCTCAGGAAAATTGACATTTTTTTATCGTAATTTCAGTTACTATTTTTTTATTTCAATGTAAAATTACATTCTCTGTACGCAGTACTCCATTAATGTAAATAGCACAGCTAAAATAAATAACGCAGCAATGGATATTGAAATTCTCTAATGAAACGACGCCCGAAATCAGCGAGGGCGGTCATCCACCCCGCCGCGACAAATCAGGTTCATTGGATTCCCATAACTTTCCTGAAATAATTTCATGTACCGGTCATCTTAGTACGACATATTGAATTCAACCCATCAGTCTGCGGAGGGCTGTCCCTTACACCCTGTATATTTATTGTAAAACATGAGCATACATCAAATAATATGTGCAAGGTCTTAAAATAGCAGGTAGATCTACATGTTTTGCCATTTCTGGCGTACAAAATAAAATACTTTTGGTTTAGAATAAACCTTATAAGATTTGAGTCTACACCTCTACTCTATAAATAAAAGTAGAACAGCGTGCAGAAACCAAAACCGAAGCACCGACGCCCAGTGACTGATGATCAATAAGTTATTTCCTGTATTAAATAAAGAAAAAAAAATATTTATTGGGACTCGCACAGGAGATCACAAATAAAAATAAACCACACTCACAGAATAATAAAAAACAAAACCAAAAAAAATAAACAGTAAAATAAAAATAAAAACAGAAAGTCCTGTACGAGGCCAAAAGGCTCCTATCTCAGCATGATGCTGCGGCACTTAAAAACAAGTCGTCGTGAATGAATATTTCATGAAATCCTCATTCAATAGGACTCTATGAACTTAGAGAGTCGTATTGTTGATTCTAATGATTATGATTCTGTAAAGCAATATTTGTTACGGCCGCGAATTATCTTTAAATTAACATACTACTTCTTACTGACCTGCAAATTGCAAAAAAACCTAAGAATATGTTATATGGCGGGCTACCCTGACGCTTGAAAAGTTACGTGAAAAGTTTAATTTGTGTATCCAGTGCATTGTTTAAGACGCTGATATATACCAGTGACCTTGAATGGTTAGCTTGCGTGTTTTGTACTGAGCTCACGCAACGCGTCGTACGTTCAGCCAGTAATAGGACTCACCCATCAAGGAGCGCTGTCCCCAATTTGACGCATTATTAATTTATTATACACAAAACAAAAGGTATTTTAATAAAACGCGTATACTAAAAGATTAATAATTAAATTATCTTTAAATTGGTGAAGGTTTAAAAAAAATACGCTTGGTAGATTTTGCGCTATTCTCAGTTTTTTATCCACGTTAGACCTAACTTTACAAATTAATTTCACTATGTAATATAAACATAATCTAAAATATTCACATATTATGTTATTGAAAAAGTGCTCTCATTTAACATATATTTTTTTCAAATCATTAACACTACTCGTTTAGACGTGATCTTCAGTATAAAATAATTAAAAGTCGGTTATCGTCGCCGTAACATACAACCTCTTACTGACCTGCAAATTGCAAAAAACTTTTTTTTCTGGCGGACTACCCTGACGCTTCAAAAGTTACGTGAAAAGTTTAATTTGTTTATACTGTGCAGTGTCTAAACTGTGTTTTAGATAATCATTATTATATTGGGGGAGGTCTATGTCCAGCAGTGGACGTCTTTCAGCTTAAATGATGATGATGATGATATTGAAGTAAAAAAATTTTTGGTGCGTCGAGCGATAAGTTTTCATTTCTGACTGCAGTCCCCATGAGTGCCTATGTTTCTTTTCCACGACCTTATGATCTTGTGTGTTAAATGTTACAATAAAATACCTTTTGATATATTGCAACTAAATGAAAGAAAATTTAAAACTCATATTAAAAGAACTCTTTGTAAACAAGCATATTACAAATTAGAGGATTATATCCAAGATAAGAATGCTTGGAAACATGCTGGTCCAGCTCCATAGGACAATCTAGAGTCTAGACAAAATCAAACAGGCTGCTATTTTAATTGTATAATTTATTCTTTTTATGACATTTATTTTAAATTCTGTGATTACCTTAACTCACACTGATATTGTTATTTTTTAGGAAAATGTATATTTTTTTTTTTACAGTTGTTGTAAATATGTGAGTACCAGGTATCTATCACATAATTAATTTATCTGTCATTTCTTCATTCTTAACTCTTTTTATTACCTATTGTGGTATAGTAATTTTATTCTAGGTTTTCACATATAATTATATAATTAATGTACCTATAAAAATATTGTACAAGATTTTAAAAGAGTAACGATGGAGTTCCTTATCTATTCTTCTCCATAGGATACTACCTTTTGGAATGGGCTTCAAAAGTGCCTTATATGTGCCTATTTGAAATAAACAATTTGACTTTGACTTTACTCCTCATATCATTCACATATAAGAGAAAAGAAGACAATGAGGCTGTTTCTGAGCTGTAGGCTAAAAATAATTAATTAAAATAAACTCCAACACCAAGTACCAACCCTTCTCCTATTAAATGTGTTCAAAACATTTCACAATCCAAGGATGTCCGTTGTTTATTAGCAGTAAGTAATTTAATACCGATCAGCACTTAATTACGAGAAGTTTGGACGTAAAGACAGGACAATGGAGGATCACGTTACCCGCTATCATTTTACAGATTAGGAAGATTAGCTCAATGTTTTGCTAACTTTAAGTATTGTTTTTGAAGGACGCTATCTTTTCAATTTGTCTATCTAATCGGGAATGTTTATTTTAGTCGTTGAAAGAATTTTATGCGTGCTGGAAGTAATTTTGCGGTATCTTACCAACCTTTTATTGCAGACTGGATAAAAGCGTGCAGTTAGGGTTGCCAACGTTTTTTATATCAAATATAGTAGTTTTGTAGTCATTTTTATTCTTTAAAAAAAGAAAAAGAAAGAAAGAAGAAACAACAAGAGACAAGCCATTTACACAAGAGAGTGTGCAGAGTTCTGAGTGTTCGGATTTCTATACATTTTGATGCTATTTTAGAGGTTATTTGTAGCATGAACAACTCCGGTATGAAATTTCGGTTTGATCAGTTGGACGCCTTAGGCGCTCTAGACCTCCTCCAACCGTACTCTGGAAGGCTACTATCAGATACGAGATACGTTGACGGCACGGTTGGCGCAGTGATGAAGGGATTGACTGCTGCGCTGCGTGTCGCGGGTTCGAACATTTATTGGGACTCGCACAGATCACAAATTAAATAAAACACACTCATAGAAACAAAAAAAAAAGAACAAAACCAAAAATAAAACAAAGTAAACAAAAAGAAAATAAAAACAAAGTCCTGTACGAGGCCAAAAGGCCCGTATCTCAGCATGATGGTGGTGGGGCAACGTTTTTTAAAAAAAAGATAGATGGAGAACCGAGGCTTTGAAATGACCTCGTTTGTATGAAAATGTTGCTCTGGGTACTTAGTGTTGACTGTAAGTGTAATAACAGCCACACGGGTCGACTTACAGCAGTTGGTCCGCGGATGGGTGACCATCCCCACATTCCAAGACCCCTCCGTGCCTCGAAAAGCACGTTAAGCCGTTGGTCCTGGCTGTTTATTGTAGATCTTTGACAGTTGTTACGGGTCGTCAGAAGCCCGAAAGTCTGACAACCAATCTTACCAAGACGTATCGTGTTACCCAGTAACTGGGTTGTCAAGGTCAGATTGGCAGTCGCTCCATGTAAAATACTGTTATTCAGCTACATCCAGTTAGACCCTCAGGGGGGGAGGGTCTTATTTTTAAGTGCCGCAGCATCATGCTGAGATACGGGCCTTTTGGCCTCGTACAGGACTTTCTGTTTGTATTTTAATTTTTACTTTGTTTTAATTTTAGTTTTGTTCTTTATGTTTCTATAAGTGTGTCTTTTTTTAATTTGTGATCTGTGCGAGTCCCAATAAATTCTTTTTCTTTCTTTCTTAGACTGGAAGCCGACCCCAACATAGTTGGGAAAAGTCTAGACAGATGATGAACTATATAAATCTGATCCGATCAAAATAAACGCCTCACACAGTATCACATTACAGCTTAGCCCACACAATACGTGAATAGACTGATAGTCTATCAAATAAACAATTACTCAAAGCAAAATAATTAACCAAACAATAGTAATAAATAAACTGCTTGCATTACGAAGAGGCGGTTCCAGTCACCATACATCTGATCTCCAAGTCCTTATACAAACTTACATTTGCACCTCTGATGTTCTAAATTCCCGGGACATTCCACCTTATTACGATTGGGTAAGGAGTAGTGTGGCAGTTTTTTGGGGTTATTAAGTGTATGGTTAAGTTGGTAAAGGTATAAATCGAGTGTTGGCATATGAATACGGTTGCGCACAATGCAATGTCCTCGCCAGTCGAAAGGCGACATTCGCGTAAATAAGAAAGTAACCTATCAACCTTATCTTTTTAGCGGTTTAGCTAAATAGTGGTAGTTTGGTGGGATGGAGTCGCTTGTTAGAAGTATTTTTTTAGGATAAAAATATTTGTCCAAAAAAACCTTTTATTTTTTCCTTAAAACAATTTTTTCGATTATTTTGTGATACCTTACTACACTATCATTCTAAATATTAAGATTAAAATTGTCACAATCAAAAATACTTTTGTTATAAAAAAACAGAAAAGTTTTTAAAATTAACGATTTTACATTCGCACATACTTTATTAAATATTTAACACAATTATTTAATGTAAGTACCTACTTAATTCATTACAATACATTAAATACATACCGTATTTTTTCTCAATTTTTTTTTTGCAATATTAGTTTGCTGAAACTTTGCTGTTTGAACTACTCAACAGTTTTCTCTGCTCCACCCAAGGACTAAAAGAGAAAACAATTAGTGGGTGTTCTCAAAATTGCTATAAATTAGCTCTATCTTCTGTCCTGTCCCATAAAACGCCATAGCTATGGTCTTTACTGCACACGAGCTCAACTTTATATACTCCATGGTACGAATAAAATTTTTGCTATAAAATCATGGTGGCTTTTAAAAAAGAATCTATGCGATAATTGTTTAATAAAACTTCTATCTGTAGTGCAACATTATTCAATGAAAAAAGATGATTGTATACTAAATTTTGAATTTGGGCAAAATAGTATATATTATAAGCTTATATTTGTAATGCCCCATAGATAAATATCATTCGTCTCTCCATTATTCCAATGCTTGCTCAAGGCTGAACAGTCGGTAGGCTCTAATAATCCCTCCTATCCCAAGGGCACGTGTTCCCTACCATTATCGCGCCCTCCGGTATACTCTTTGATATGCAATGGTCTCTGTGGTCCCATGAAACATGAGGCTCCAGGGGCTAGTGTGAATATTTGGGTTCATTCGAGCAATCGAGTTTGGTCAAACCACCCTGGGGTCGGTGCATTTCATTCATTCATTCAACCAGAGGAAACTGCAAAAGCTCGTGACCATAATCACATTAAGTTGTTCTTTAAGCAAACGATATGCCTGGCCTGGGAAGTCAAACTTTCCCTTAGTCGCCTTTTGACAATAGCCAGTGAAGAGAGTAGCCCAATTTTCCCCACAAAACACCATTTTCTATCGAAAAAATTTGTCGCTAATTAAAGTAAAATACAAACTAACTTGCAAAAACTCCAACTGCAAATACACTTCTACTCTAACAGTGAAACTTCAACTCAGTACGGTGAAACTTCCCGATATTACTTGTTAGATATTAATTAACACATGCCGTTGGCGTCCTCTATAAATCTCCGGTGTCGATCTGTCGATATGTCGATGTCGATAAAAGTTGACGCCCGGCTGACCGAGAACTACACTAGTGGACACTGTTTTACCGGCTTTATAGATTTAGACTTAGTTAATATTCTAGGGCTAAATATAGAATATTGTAGACTATGTTTAGGGACCAGATTTAGGTGTAGATATCTTTGATTCAAGTTTTGATCTGCTACAGGTTGGTAAACGGATTGACTTACCATCCGATCGAAACTTTACCTTTTTGGCATTTTTAACGCCGAAGTGAAGCTGTACTTATCTGTAAACGATGTTGACTGCTCTCTACTGCACATTCTGAGGGACAATTCCCTCATTTTTAAGAACCAAATCAAATCAAAAGTCATTTATTCAAACTAGGCTGAGAATTAGCATTTTTCGAACGTCAAAAATTCCATGAGACAGTTCCCCAAAAACGCCCACCCTTCACCACTTTTTAGTGCTTTAGCTGGGAAGAAGAAGTGGCGCAACAACTCCCTAGCAGCACAGCTGTCTGTGCACATATAAAACTTGAATGTATACAATAAAATGTAAAATAATTTGCATTACGCAACACAAAACATTAAATTAAATTATTTGCCTTACGTTAACTAGTACACACCACTAAACAAAAAAAAAAAAAATATATATATATAATAATCGTCGAAAACTATACTCAAACAGAAATAACGTAAACAAAACGTATCTAAATAAAAGCCTCCAGGCATAATGGGCGTGCTCGCTCAAATAAAGCTATAGCTATAACTCGAAGTAAAAATAACGTTGGGATCATAGATTATACACCTATATGTTGGCATTCTGATTTCGGTCTCAATCTGTCAAAATTCGTTTTTAATTACAAGAATATTGGCCTTCTGGTCTTTTGAGCCACTTAGAGGGTATCCTCACAACAGCAAAAAGTTCTGAATGTTGCTCCAGAAGTGAGGAAATGTTACAAAGAAGTTACTTGTGAGACTAAATTAACCATCCCAAAATATCCACATGAGCCGGAATTTCATGAATTATTAATAGAACTAATGGTCGCCCACTGGTCGAGATTCGATCCCATACTTACAATCTATAGAGTACTTACTAATTCCATGATTAGTACTTACTTATTCCATGGTCAAGCTGTCACTTCTGTTATATCTATCTTCAAGTCATGAGGCGCTGGTAAAGTCCATTTCACGAAAGAAGTCCCGCGGAAATAAGTGGAACTAATTATTATTATACGCTAAGTTAGCAACATTCCTAAAATAACCCATGCATGCAGGGCCACGTCTGCGGGACTTCTTTCGTGAAATGGACTTTACTATGTGTGTATGTGTCAAACGCATGGAAAGATAAAGATAAAGGTAAAGATTTTTTTTTATTTCTCACCACAATATATAGTACATTTTCAAAATATCCATACATAATAGTTTTAGAAGTTATACTGTGGGAGACTGGTGCCTAAGCTAGGCTGTAAGGCCTGTATTTCAGGACACCAGGTCTCCACCCCTTCGGAAACGGTTACCTTTATTTAGGATTATGCACTCGAACACGGATGCGGTAAGTTATATAAAAACTGTTCTCACTATTGATTATTACTTATTCTAGGGTTAGTAAATGTGTGTGTGTGTGGTGGTGTGTGTGTGTTTATGCATGTGTGTGGTGTGAAGTGTGTGTGGTGTGTGTGTGCGTGGTGTATGTGGGTGTGTGTGCGTGGTGTGTATTTATTTATGTGCGTGTGTGTGGGCGAGTGTGTAAGGGAAAGGTGAAGGGCTGAATGCACAGAATGGTGATTATATGTAAATATATAATTATAAAACCTATATACACTTTAGTAAGTATGTTTGGTCAAGAATGAAAAAATAAATAAAAAATTACAAACATGCAAGTTATACCGTGGTAGCTAGAAGTTTTTCCGTAAGTTCATAACTTAATTCCTGGAGCCAGCTCCTAACCTTCATTTTGCACTTAGTTTTGGTAAGATTATAAATCGAGAGCGTTATATTTATTTTATTGTAGAGAAAGCGACCAAGGTAACAAAAGAAACGCTTGGAGAACATAGTAGTAAGTCGTTTACCATGGCGATCTACTAGGTCAAAACGTCTTTTACTTCGTGACAGCGAGGAGTTATATGTAAGGAGTCCATGCTGTTTTAGGGCCATTTGAAGAACAAAGAACTGACGTACAGTTAAGACTTTAGTGTCTTTATATAAGAGAGCTGTGGGATATTGAAAAGGTAGAAAATTAGATACCTTCAGAATAGCTCTCTGCGCTCTTTCCAATTGTATGATTGTGTATTTAGGTGCACCGCCCCAAGACGTTATACAGTAGGTTAATAAGGACTGGGCGAGGGCAAAGTAGATTGATTTCATCAGCCTGACGTCAGCCACATGTCTTAGGGTCTTAAAGACGAATATTAGTTTACGCAATCTATTACTGAGGGTGTTGATGTGTTCACGAAATGTCAAGTTGCAATCTATTATAATTCCCAGGTACTTTACACTATTTGCTTTTTGTAGGCGGGTGCAGCCACATGTGTTGTCATTTTGGTTAGAGCAGGAGTGGGCAGTTATAGAATATAACGGAGTTGCTTGAGTTATGTGTGTGTAGGACCTTAGAGAAAAGGCAATGTACTTTGTTTTGTCCGCGTTTAGTGTGAGAACATTATTATGCAACCACCTCAGTACAGCGTCAAAGCCTGTCTGGACGTTCGCGTAAACTTCATGCCATGAGTTAGCGCTAAAGAGAAGGGCAGTATCATCTGCAAAACTTATAATTTTACCCTTGGGGATGGTCAGCATACCCAGCTCGTTAATGTATATGAGAAAGAGTGTCGGACCGAGTACGCTACCTTGTGGCACTCCATAGATGACGGTGCGCTCTTCGCTGACGATATCACCGACCTTAACGAACTGTGTACGCTCACTCAGGTAGTTCTCAAAAAGTTTAAGTTGAAACCCCCTTATGCCTATTCTTTCCATCTTGTGAAAAAGAATGGGTACAGAAACAGTGTCAAAAGCTTTGGCAAGGTCTAAAAAGATACCCAAGACCTTCTGCCCCCCATCCATGTTTGTGACAACATAGTTAGTCAGCTCATGAACAGCATCGGACGTTGATTTGCCAGCCCGAAAACCATATTGTGAGGGTGACAATATGTTAAACTTTTCTAAGTAATCAACGAGCCTATTGTTCATGATCCTCTCTAGTATTTTGGATAGGGCAGGAAGCACAGCAATAGGTCTGTAGCTATTGACACTGCTCCTGTCCCCACTCTTAAATATAGGACGTATAATGGATCTTTTAAATGGTTTGGGAAATTGACCTGATTTGAGAGCGATGTTGCAGATGTACGTAAGTGGTGGTATAAAAGGCTATTAGAAATTCTGTCCCAGCCCACAGCACAGTCGTTACGTAGGGATGTTATCAGATTAGCAACTTCATTTTCATCCGTAGGTAATAGTGACATAGACTGTAAGAAGTCGCTGTTGGCAGTCTGGGATGACTGGGATGCATCGTCAGTTGATCTAGTTACTATTTGTTCTGCGAGATTTCTGCGTTTTTTCTGCGTCTAGGAACACTAGTGTGTATGCGTGTTACCTAGATCTAAGCCGCGCGTTTGATAGTTTAAATTATGAATTATTATGGGATAAGTTGAGAGATTATAAAGTACCTTCAAAAATTGTAGACATCTTAGAATACTGGTATGAAAATCAATGCAATCAAGTGAGATGGAATAATGCCCTGTCGGAAACATATAAGTTGACGTGTGGCGTGAGGCAGGGTGGACTCACTTCCCCGATTTTATTTAACATGTACACTAACGAGTTGATTGAGGAACTGAGCAGTACCCGAGCCGGCTGTCGTATTGGTGATGTAGGTTTGAACAATCTTAGCTATGCGGATGACATGGTGCTGCTCAGTCCCTCAGCCAACGGCCTAAGGAGACTTGTAGCGATTTGCGAGAAATATGCAGCTGAACATTATCTCACCTATAATGTTAAGAAATCGGAGGTTATGATATTTAAATACGGTAAAGGTCCTGATCATATTTTACCGAACAAGTTGTGTGGAACTGCCCTAAACATTGTTAGTAAGTTTAAATATCTTGGACACATAATTAGTGATGATTAAGCAGATGATGCTGATCTGGAACGACAGAGGCGTAGTATCGCATGTCGAAGCAACATGTTGGCTAGACGCTTTTCTCACTGCTCCAACCAAGCTAAAATAACTCTGTTCAAGGCTTACTGTCAGTCATTCTACACCAGTCAGCTCTGGTACACGTACACGAGGAGTGCTTATAACACTCTTCGTGTACAATATAATAACGCCTTTAGAGCTATATTAAAGCTGCCTTGGCGGTGTAGTGCGTCTGGCATGTTCGTTGAGAACAGAGTTACCGATTTTTACGGGCTCTTGAGGAAACTCAAGGCATTCTTCCTGACTCGACTATGTGCATGTACGAACCAAATAGTGTCTGCAACACTTCGCTGTGTGTACATGCTAAGACGCTGTATTTTAATGTAATTCATTTAATTTTCTATATCCATTGTAATTTAATTTAATTTTGTGCATGTAATTTAATTTAAATTTATAGTGGATTGTAATTTTGTTTTATTTTTATTTTTGTAATTTTACTATGGGTTTAATACCTGAATTAAACGATTTTTATTTTTTTATTTTTTTTTTTACCGATTTCTGCAAAGAATTTGTTGGCCAGGTTAACGGATTGTAGAGGAGTAGCTGACATATGTAGTAGGTGCGGTGTAATGTCTTTCTTGTGAGTTCTATTGGATATTGTGTTTATGGCTGCCCAGATTTGTTTGGTGTGCCTGCGTTTTCAATTTCATTTTTCTCAAATTCTCGTTTAGTCTTCTTCAGTAGCTTGTTGCAGTAGTTTCTGTATCTAGCGAATGTTGTTCTTAAAATTTCGTTGTTAGGTGACTTTTTTGTTTTTTTGTGTAGGTTGTCTCTATGTCGGATACATCGGAGAAGGCCCGGTGTGAGCCAAGGTTTTAGGATATTTTTCCGATTTGATATTGTAACGATCTTTGTATTTGAATCAATCTCCTATGTTATAAGGCCGATCATTAGCTTTGCAGCTATGTGAGGATTTTCAGTGCGATAAACTGATTCAAAGTCAATTTGCTGTAATGCAGCGTCAAGTAGATTGTAGTTGATTCGAACAGTTGATTTTCTTGCAGATTTTTTCGGCATGTTTTTTACTAAGAATAATAGGGTAGTGTAATGATCAGTCAGAGCGGAGTGGGCAACATGAGTTGATGCAGGTAGAGTAGTTTTAAGAATAAAGTAGTCAAGGCAAGCTTGAAGTCGCGTGGGCAGAGTGTGTGCAGGCAGTAAACCATGTGAAGCTAATAGATTGAGGTAACTATGTTTGGTTGAGTCAAGACACTGATCATTAATGTTTATGTTTAAATCCCCTGTGATAATTATATTTCTATAGTGTGTCATGCTAGACAGGATCACGTTAAGTGAGTTTAAAAAGTTAGTAATATCTTTGAAGGCCGGCCGACGATATATAGCCAAAAGGATAGTGCTGTCGTCGATTTTTATTAGTAGAAAATTAGCATCTTCAATCGAAGGTTCTTCCACAGACACGTTAAGATTTTTATGAACATAAACAACTACCCCCTCATTTTGCGTTAGATTGTGATCAGTTTCGAAATAGTTGTAGCCCTGGAGATGCGGGATGTAATTAGTATTAAGAAGCCAGCATTCGGTTAACGTTATTAAGTCCCATTCAACCTTGGTTCTGGCAAGAACAGTGTGTAACCCTGCCATATTTTTTGTTATGCTTCTAATATTTTGATTAAGGATTTTGAGTGATTGATTAGGATTGAGGTTGGGTGGTATACAGTTATCTAAGTCACAGGTTGATGAGTCCGACACGGAAACAGAATCTAAGTTATTTATATTATTTTGCGTATTATCGAATTATATTTATTTTTATCAATATTTGCATTTTTATTATTACTGAGTTTTGGGTGAGTTATGCTAATAGTACTAATAGGGCATATTAGGACATGATGAAATAGTGTTATTATGTCATAATTTTGCGAACAAGCTCTTATTTCATATTTGTGTTGTGCGTATGAAACAACCGTTAATAATAAAATAAGTGTGTAATTTGGATGTGTAAATAGATGTGTCAGATATTTTTCTATGTAAATGTAGATATGTGGGTTAGTAATTAATTTGTTTATAGCATTAGGAACAAACGATAGTAACAATAGTAGTGTGCAGTTAGTATTTGTGCATAAATGTTTAAGACAATTTTGTAGGTATTTGTAAATAGGTTTGTTAGTAACAGATTTTAACATAGGTACATAATATAAGCGGAAGACATTTTTAATGAATATGGTACGGCGAGGTAGAATGGTTGCTAGTCATTTAGTTTTCTCTTGACGTAGTTTAGCAGGTCGTCTTCGGATCTTATGAGCCGGCTGGGTATCCCTTCTTTTTCGCGAACGTATACTTTGCCGTTTGCAGTCCAACATTGTTGATAGTCACTGCTTTTTATAAATTCTCTGGTAAGATAGTGCAGGCGTTTTGCTGAGGAAGTTAAGGCTTCCGATACGTAGATCGGTTTCTTAGGTCCTGCAGCTTGTAAGTGGGTAGTATTAAGACGATTTTCTATATTTTCTTTGTTATAGGTTTTAGTGGATTGCATAAATTGTTCTTTCATTGATGTGGAAGAGAATTCCACAATGATTGTGCCTATTGTCTCTTTCTTTGGTCTCAAACGAAAGATATTTTTGACATCGGATGGTGACACAGGTAGGTTAATAATAGTACCGAGTTTATTAACTAACCCATACAGGGTTTCTTTGGTCTCGAGGTTTAAAGTCGGGATATTTTTTATTTCAATTGTTGCAGCTTTAAAGTTTCTCTCCAGATAGTCTACCTTAAGTTCAAGTGTTTTGGAAAGGTGTGTAATATTGTTTTAATTTATTTATTTTATTTCTAATGCATAATTATTATACAAAGATATTAGCTTTCTGCACTCCTCCTCCATATAAACTTTAACTGTGCCAAATTTCATACTCCTCCGTACAAATTTACGAGTATATAATAACTAGCTGCGCCCCGCGGTTTCACACGCGTAAGTCCCGATCCCGTGGGAATATAGGGATAAAAAGTAGCCTATATGTTAATCCAGGGTGTCAGCTATACCCTGCCAGGGTTACGAGTCTGTCCGAAAGGGATATAGTGGCCCTGGCACACAGGCATTTGAAGGAACACGGTGGGTTTTAGTCAGTAAAAGTTTGACACTCCCTCCCGCTCCGCCCAGAGCGGGAGAAGTTATTTGATAATTTCCCATCCAAAAAAAAAAAGGTGTCAGATCTCGATACATAATTTTATCAAAATTGGTCCAGCCATTTTTACGTGACAGAGTAACAAATATCCATCCACCCATACTTACAAACTTTCGCGTTTATAATATTAGTAGGATAATATTATATAATATAATATAATGATAATAGTTCGTATACCTATTTGAAAGCCACAGAATCCGCTGTGGCCTTAATAATTCAATGTAGTGTCGGCGTAGCGTCGATAATAGTTGTCACCGGTAGCGGATGGCATGCGGCAGCGCCAGCCTAGCATTGCGCACACGCACGCTAAAATAAATGTATGGATAGCCGGTTTAATGTAAGGAAAGGGTTTTTAAGCGAATACTGTTATCATGAATACGTAATATAAAGTTCTTCTCGCATAATAAATCTACTTAATATTGAATATCAAAATGTCAGACAGATCAGTATCAAATCTGACTTTGTACTTTAGGAGTGTCATCACTCTTGTTGACTATTAACTTTTGCTAGAAAAAAACGAGTGAGACTTACATTAGCCGCGTATAATGTGTAACATCTGACATCTGACCTTGGTAATAAGCAATCGCTGCTCAGCGACAGAAATTAACCTCAAAATTTAAAAAAGCTAAATACCGAAATATTTATTCGTATAATTATTCATTACTAGTGGTCGCCGATTTGTCTAAATGCGACCCCCTCTACTTACAATCTATAAAGTATCCATGAGTACACTAATTCCATGCTATTATAAAGTACTTACTAATTCCATGCTATTAAAAAGTCCTTACTTATTCCATGTTCAATCTGTCACTTCCTGTTACACACTTCCGTCCCTTTTCACGAAATCACTCCCACATGAAGCGAGAGGAAAGATGTTACATATACAGGGTGTTAGATTAACTGCGTGCCATACGTGGCTTAGGGGTAGGTTCAGTATCGATAAAGAAACCCAGGAAATAATAATTTAAAAAATACATAAACAATTTTTTTTATTTATTTGCATTTTTTTTCTTTTTTTTTCTGGGTTCCTTTATCGATACTGAACCTTTATAAAAAATTGCCAAACTTAAGTGGCAGTGCGCAGGGCACATTGCTCGTAGAACAGATGGCCAATGGTGCCGAAATGTTCTTGAGTGGCGACCGCGTACCGGAAAACGTAGCGTTGGAAGGCCTCCCACAAGGTGGACCGATAACCTTGTGAAGGCCGCAGGAATCCGCTGGATACGAAAAGCACCGAACCAGTCGATGTGGCGGTGCTTGGGGGAGGCTTATCATGTCTAGCGGTCTTTCGGCTGAAAAAATGTAAAGAAAAATTAGATAGATCATCACGGTTACTGATTGATGATCTCGATGTGATAATACCGGTCTGTAAACACAAGGACACTTCTGCGCATACCTTTGACAAATCCCTGGTCCTCTACACTTATCAGGATTTGGCTTATTCTATGTATTATTCGAAAATCGCAAGACAATTAGTCACACTGCCAATAGTTCAATAGTTGTCGATGGCAGTGGTGGTCATGTGACATTCACCTACCCGCACTGGGCCGCGTGGTGGATTACGGCCCACTCCCTCTCACAGAGAAGAGGCCTGTGTCTTAGGCCCGTATTAATAGAGCGTTACTCAGTACTCAAGCATTACTTAAGACTAGATTCAAGCCATTTGATTGGTTGAAACTAGTCCTAAGTAGTGCTTGAGTACTGAGTAACGCTCTATTAATAGGGGCTTAAACAATGGGAACATTATAGACTGATTATGCTATTTAATGGCATTCCTAATCCTCACTAATATTATAAATGCGAAAGTAAGTTTGTTTGTTTGTTTGTTACCTTTTCACGCCTAAACGACTGAACCGATCACCCTAAAATTTTGCTTATATGTTGTCAGGTGTACAGAAACGGACATAGGGTACCTTTCATCCCGCAAAAAAGTACTGTTCCCGAGGAAAACAACAAGAACGTTCTTATGATAATAGTTTGAATCATGATTGTATCGAAACTTTAATAATGTGTTAAGAGTTTTTTGCCGCCAAAGGCCAAAAAACAAGCAGTGTACAACTCGAATTGATTGGCAAATTCTAAATTAACGCGTGCGAAGCCGCGGGCAAAAGCTAGTAGTTCAATATAACTGAAGGTATTGAGGTACTCAATACTCAATATATTTATTGCTTGCATTATGTGAACTTAGGTGCTAGGTTTTACAAAATATGATCATTGTGGACCTTGTCGGGCACAGCAAACGTAGGAGAGAGGAAGAGGGCTTGGGGGGGGGGTATTATCTAATTAGACAAGCAGTTATTTATTTTATTTTGTGTTGCGGTACTGTGCTTGTAGCAGTAAGTGGTACAGTCACATCAAGTTCTCATCCGTGGACACACATTCAGGATAAAAATAATAAAATTGCGAAGTGCTTTTCGACGTATTTGTCAGTTAATGTTTATAACCGGATATTATCAACAGTTCGTGCATTAAACATAACGATCAATTTTACTGTCATCCTTCCTTTCACACGATCCGTTGTGGGCTTATTGATGAACTACTTATTACTGTATTGATTATTTGTTTTGGAATCCTATTAAACAGGTAGTCCAGATGATTACAACATAACAAGTAAAAACAAGTTTCAACGAATGAGTACATGGGCACGGACTGACTACGGCAAAAAAATAATATTGGTTCAATAATTTACCGAAAAACAAATCAACTGATCCCTTTCATGTAACTCGTCAAAATGTAGGGAACAGCTGATATTTTTTTCGCGATTTCAGGTTTGGTCCCATGGTAAAAGTTGCTCATAATGATGAGTACAATGACGAAGAGGTAGTGCGTTAATTCTAGGACATGTATATTATATTACACAATATACAATATTAGTTTTAGTATATGCGAAACCCGAAACACGTGTACAACTAGTATTTTTTTGTAAAGAACCTATTACAAAATTTCAAAACTGTATCATGAAAAATCACAAAGTTATAAGGTTGATAAGTTACCGGGTTGTCCGTACAAAAACATGCTAACGGTGCCCCCGCGCCTCCAGGGTCGTCTTACGCTCATTGATATAATTTGGCAGTAGGTACCTAACCGTACGGCGATTGTATTGTAAGTAATTAAATGGTGATAACATTTTCCATCACATTTAAATATTTTTGGGACAAAATATAACATGGTGTAAAATTTATTGAAATCGATTCAATGCCTTATTCTGAACAAACTATATTCAGGTTTCACATATACTAAAAATAATGTTTTATATATTTTTTTTTTTATTATTAAAATCAGATCCAATATACAATATAGGATTGGACATTGATCCCTTAACTGGACGTTTTGCCCGTATCTTGAAGATCAGAGTTGCACATCTAGCAACTTATATCAATGCATGTGGGTGATCAATATCTTTGTTATTTTCTTGGTGCATGTAAAAGTGGGTTTAAAACAAAGGAACATAAAACCAGAACAAAAGCATAATTTTCTTAATATGACAATCGCACCTCCACTCAAAGAGTGTCATAAGTCAAAAAAGTTGTATTTATACATTTTATGTCTGTTTATTGTCATAAGTCTGTCATGTTTATTGTCATAAGTTTTTAAATTAAAAGCCGAAACGTCAAAAATTATTTAGAATAATTTTAAAGGCTTTTTTCTCGATATTTTGCTTTTTTGACTTATACAATTTCCTTGAATTTTCCATAGAAATTGTTCTACCGGTGTCGCATTATGTAGAAGCCTTAAGACTGCTCTCTCGAAAAAAGCTTGAAAGAATCATTCAGATGAAGCAACTTTTCGGCGACATTTACAGAGAAATTACATCTGAAAAAAATAGTTAGTAATCTACATGATATTATTATGATTAGTACATAATTTGGTTTAGCTGTAACTTTTCTATCGGTATCATTTATTAAGAAAAAAAAACACCAAGTAGTTGAGATGAAACCATTTACTCCTTCATTTTTTATCAAAAGATTATAAAAAAACATCTACTGCTATACAATACAAAGGGAAATGATTTGATTTTGTTACTTTTTAAAAATATGTATTATTTTTATTATTTTAAATTAAAAATGCGTCCGATGCGGGTAGCGGAGTGGCGCGGAGATGGGTCGTTAGCTCCGCCCAAATGTTTAAAGACATTGGTGTGATTACAAGCCTTAAGACTTAGATATATGCCAGTGACCTTGAGTGGTTAGCTTGCGTGTTCTGTACTGGATGTCAACGCGAAGTAAGTTCAGCCAGGAATAGGACTCGCCCATCAAGGAGCTCTGCCCCCAATTTGACGCATTATTAATTTATTATACACAAAACAAGTTATTTTAATAAAACGCGTATATTAAAAGATCAATAATTAAATTATCTTTAATTTGGAAACCTTTTCAGAAAAATACGCTTGGTAGATTTTGCGCCATTCTCGGTTTTTTTTCTGCATTAAAGATATGTCTAATAACTTTACAAATTAATTTCACTACGTAATATAAACATAATGTAAAATATTCACATATTAAGTTATTGAAAAAATGCTCTAATTTAACATATATTTTTTCAAATCATTTACACTACTTACACTACTTTATTTCATTTACACTATTTACACTACTTTAGACGTGATCTTCAGTATAAAATGATTAAAAGTCGGTTATCGTTGCCTTAAAACCCTATTACAATTTGCATACTCGTATCAACGAAAAAACAAATGCCATTCAAACTTAAAACAAAATCCAAACTAATACAGTTACAACTGCAAAGCTATTATTAAAATGATCCACTACTTTCGCAGAAACTACCGCTTGCACATCAATAATACATGTATCTCGTTCGCAAACATCAGATATACATAATGAATGTACATATGAATATACATGCTGATATAAAGGGTTTTCTAATCAAAACTTTGTTATTTATAGGTAACTGGTCGAATTGATTTGCATATGCTAGTCTAGTGATAAGTAATGGAGGGTTAAGATGTACGCTTTTACTTTGTAGGGTTAAAAGTCTACAATACTTCAAATTACTTACCTCATATCCTCCGTTAAATCGAAAATACTGCACGATTATTTTTGAAATAATTATGTATGGTGAAGTTGAGGATTAAAAAGACTCAGATAAATATGCCAGTGACCTTGAGTGGTTAGCTTGCGTGTTCTGTACTGAGCTCACGCAACGCGTCGTACGTTCAGCCAGTAATAGGACTCGCCCATCAAGGAGCGCTGTCCAGAATTTGACGCATTATTATTTGAATATACACAAAACAAAAGGTATTTTAATAAAACGTGTATACTAAAAGATCAACAATTAAATTATCATTAAATTGGTGAAGATTTCAGAAAAATACGCTTGGTAGATTTTGTGCCATTCTCAGTTTTTTACCCGCGATAGACATAACTTTACAAATTAATTTCACTATGTAATATAAAGAGAATCTAAAATATTCACATATTAAATTATTGAGAAAATGCTCTAATTTAACGTATATTTTTTTCAAATCATTAACACTACTCGTTTAGACGTGATCTTCAGTATAAATCATTAAAAGTCGGTTATCGTCACCTTAATGTTAAGTTTGACAAAACACGAATCCATAAAATTTTCTCAACAGAAAAAAAAATTGTAAGTTACCTCCAAACCAAACAATAAGCCGCTAGTATAAAAAAAAATCTAATCATTAAACTTTTCATAATAACTGAACTAAATATAAAGCAGATACCTTTTTTTTTATTACTATTATTTTCACCGTAAAAAGAAATTACTTAAACTATCGGCACCTTAGAGCCTTCTTCCTGCCACCCTGGCTCGCTTGCTCGCGTGACCGAGTGGAGTGTGCGAGCGAGATAAATAGTGAGAGGCGCTGAGGTATGATAGACTGTTAATGGTAGAAAAACAGTTATTATTGAGACAATGAGGCGATTAATCTTCTGATTTTTTTGAGTTTTTGAAGATTACTGATAAGATATTTATAAATGGCGCTTTTGAGACAGTCCAGGTTAATCTAGAGCTAAGACCAATATTTATAGGTATTAAACAATAAACATCTACCAACCCGCACTGGGCCCACGTGGTGGATTACGACCCACACCCTCTCAGAGAGAGACGAGGCCTGTGTCCCGGCAGTGGGATCATTATAGGCTGATTATATAAACAATAAACTAATCAACAGCTCGACATTCAATAAAATATTTATGAGCATATTCAAACAAAAAGAAAGTACAGTAGTCAATCAAACAGTTTGTCCAAGGAATTCTTATAATTTTCGAATCTCAAGGACATGAGACTATTGAGAATTTTTTGACATTTATTTATTTAAAAATTACGTAAACAACACCATAACAGCTATAAGTGCCAATGCGATGCTACTTCATAAAACACACACACACACATGGCCTACATCGTTTTGGTAGCAGCCGTATTCATCCGAAAAAATTCCCAAACTTCAATTAATATTATCAAACAAGGTAGATGCACTCCCTGTTGCTTTAAAAGTAATGACCTACACGTATCCATATCCTGTCTTCAAATGACACATGTTGGCCAACCTAAGGGTCTGTGCACAGGCACACCATGTTTTTTTAACGCGCCGTTGACGCGCGTTTGTAGCGATACAGACGCGATACGCACGCGAGTCAGACGCAGCCTGTAGATCTTCTGTAGGATACTCGTAAAAGCGCGCCGTCGAATCACGTTTCTAAAACGCGCGTCAACGTTTAAAAAACGTGGTGTGCACAGGCTCTAAGAAAACAGTGGCAGGATTCGTCAAAATCAAAATATATTTTTGCACATAAACCTACATGGGACTTATGAAAAGTCAGAAGCTAGGTGTACGGTTACAATTATTATTGGTCGTTTCCTATGGAAAAGAGCTGGCAAGAAAATGCACAGTTACTTGACACATGTTAGCCAAACTAAGAAAACAGTGGCAGGATTCATCAAAATCAAAATATTTTATTTCACATAAACCTACATGGGGACTTATGAAACGTTAGAAGCTAGATGTACGGTTACAATTGGTCCTTTCCTATGGAGAAGAGCCGGCAAGAAAATCCACAGTTACTCTTTTAAAAATAATTGACTTTTACAATGTTAACCTTTCAGACCCTGTGACATAACAAACGTCAAAATGCTCAAGTACCAATCCTTATCGTAATGGCCGACAGATTTATGACTTCCGTCGCCAATGTAAACAAACAAACGTTTTAACTAATTTGTATGAGCTTGGCATCCATTGTTTAAGCAGATTTGGCATTGTGTTTAAAATTATAATAATAAACAAATAACACAATGGACATAGGAAGGGTATTGTATTACTAATAATAAAAGAATTACAGATAACAGCTGTAATTGTTTTGGTCTTATGTTATGGCTATTTCTGATAAAACTATTGTATCAATTTACACAAAATTTTGCAAGTTACATTATGAATAGATAAGAAATCTAACAACAGCTTTTCTTTGAGAGTTCTATGTAACATTGTTGTAATAATAAATCACAAAGTTCATGGCACTTGAGGCCGGCCTCATGATATCTTTGAAACTTTGAAGATTCATATCGGAGTAACACCGAGTAGTTTCTTATAAAAAAATGTTACTAAAATACTACATAAACCTTTATTGACTGATAGCTACCTATATCTTGTAAAAATATACCACCATAATTAATTAATAAAAGATTTTCTTGAAGAAAAGGGGGGGGGTTAATTGATTTATTTATTAATTAAATAAAATTTTTTTTTTTTTTTTTTTTTTTATATTAGTGATAAATGCACAAGTGGGAACTATACTGTCATATTAGTTTAACACTTAGTCATTCTTGTGGAAAGAAATAAAGATAATTTAATTTAATTTAACCTCAAAGTTTAACAATGTTGATGCAATTTTTGAAATATGATATTTTGAAACTTTTCACAAGTATTTAGTGCAAATATTATCTAAAACGATGTTTCAAGCACTTATTTATGATTATTATTGATTATTTGCAGTCGATAAAACACAAAATAAGTCCAAACTCCGACGATAGAACGGATTTTTGTCGAAACTTTTCTTTGTTCAAAAATTTCGAATTTTATGATGCAATTTCGTGCAATTATTATCTACAATGATGTATTAACAACAGATAAATGAAAATGTATCCACTTACCCATATAAAATACACTTATAAAAGCACTTTTCACTCACTTTATTTTCACAATACAAACACGACCACAGAAAAGTAAACTGACATTCAATACTTTTTTAAAATGTTGTCATACCATATTTTACGTTCGGATACCTTCAGTTTTTGAGAATATCTACCAGACAATCGACTAAAATCGCCACAAACAATACTAAACGTTATTCTTTAGAAAAATTTGAACTTTTAATAGCGAGTAGTGGGGCTTGACGGAACTGGCAACGCCGCCGCCTCAAGGCGGCGTTCGGGCCTAACCGGTAGTTAAGGTATGGGAGGACAGTGTAGGCCTGTCAATAAGTACTTAACAAAATATAAAATGGCCTACAATTTCTACAGTCTATTAGGCGTATAACGTTCTCACGTTCACAACAAAACTTTTTACAAAAAAAAAAATAACTGACTACCAAAAATAACACTACAAAGTGAAAAATAACTTTAATTTCGGAAGTCGGTGTCTTTGGATCTGTATTTGACTTTTTTGCCACCGACTTCCGAAATTAAAGTTATTTTTCACTTTGTAGTGTTATTTTTGGTAGACGGTTATATTTTTTTGTAAAAAGTTTTTTATTTTTCACTTTTTAGTGGGTCAGTTTTGAATTTATCTAAGTTACAATAGCCTAATGTTAACTGCTCATCACCTTTTACAAAATATTGCTTTTCCCGATGCTGGAACGTTGATTGTTGAGGTGTTCTCCTGGGAAGAACCAGGAGAACTGCCACTCACCATATGCATAGTGACGAGCATAAATTGCTTAATCGCAACCCGTTAAATAGGTACTCATTATTATATTGTTCCGGTGGCCATCTGTGGTCTCCATCATCAGTTCCACTTCACCAAATGGTGCTTTCCGAGAGCAAATGCACGAGTTACTATAAAAAATACCCAAATCGCTATAGGTTTGCATATAAAATTTGAGGGTTTCCCTCGATTTCCATGGGATCCCGTCATCAGATTCTGATTTAGTGGCAATGGGATCACCTCGGGAGTATACCCTTTAAAAAAAAAGAAGAATTTTCAAAATTGGTTCATAATTGACGGTCAAACATAAAAAAAAAAAAAGATACAGCCGAATTGAGAACCGCCTCTTTTTTGGAAGTCAGTTAAAAATATAAAATATCTATGTAAAATATTGTTAAAGTACTAGGCGCAGTTTAGTGCCGTGTGGTGCCGGACGTAAAGAATAGCACCACCCTATTTCTTCCCTTGGGCGTCGTAAAAGGCGACTAAGGAACTTACTAGAGAATGGGCAGCAGCGTTATCTATGCATACTGCGGTCGCCAACCTGCCAGCCAAGCGTTACGATTAAGGCCCCCCCAGATTCGGGGGAGGCCCACGTCCAGCAGTGGTCGTTTTTCGGCTGAAATGACGAGCGCAACATTACACGTATCCATATCCTACCAGTGAACTTAAGAAAACAATGACAGGATTCGTCATAACTGAACCATCACTACAGTAGCTGAACTAACAGAGACACACAATGCGGTGCAGTATGCGAGCTAAACAAACACTCGGCGTGACTCGGCGTGTTATCACGACGTGCTCCCAGCGGCAATTGACGTTATTAACTGTCACTGCTTACTTTGTATTCGATGAGGTCGTATGTATGTATGTGCTTTTTGTATCACAAGAGCACTCTTATATTCTTCTATTGTTCTGACTATATAAGATAGTGGGTTTCTTAAGGCGACGATAACCGTCTTTGAATGATTTTACACTGAAGATCACGATTTGAAAACAATATATGTTAAATTACAGCATTTTCTCAATTACTTAATATGTGAATATTTCAGATTATGTTCATATTACATGGTGAAATTAATTTGTAAAATTATGTCTAGCGCGGATAAAAAACTGAGAATGGCGCAAAATCTAACAAACGTATTTTTCTGAAACCTTCACCAATTTAAAGATAATTTAATTATTGATCTTTTAGTATATTATACGTGTTTTATTAAAATACCTTTTGTTTTGTGTATAATAAATTAATAATGCGTCAAATTGCGGACAGCGCTCCTTGATGGGCGAGTCCTATTACTGGCTGAACGTACGACGCGTTGCGTACAGAACACCCAAGCTAACCACTCAAGGTCACTGGCATATATCTCAGTCTTAAACAAAAGTGATGAACTTTTTTTAAAATAGACTGTACTTTTCTATTATTACGAACAAAATAGTCACCGGGGTTCCGTACCTCAAAACGAAAAAAAACGGAACCCCTATAGGATCACCCGTGTGTCTCTCTGTCTGTCAGCCCATCTCTCACGAATCTAGAAGAAGTCTATGGTGTTAAGATAACATGGTAAATCTCTCAATATTGTGAGTACAAACTTATGTTTGCAGCTGGAATGTATGGAACATGTTTTTAACTACAATTTTATGTTTGTTCTTGGGATAAAAAACATGGTAGATAATTCATTGGTCGGAACCACTGACCACGCGATTTCCACTTCATCCACACATTTTTTAAATAAAGAAATCAAAATATACTATTAGGTGTACATCACGTTCAATTCCAAAACCATTAGTACTAAATTATATCCAAGATTATCAAAGAATTTTCTCAGCACCACACCACTTTTCACCTAAACACGCCCTAACTACACCAGTACAACCAACCATAGCATAAAAACCCATGCATACTAGTACCGCAACGGAACTGCATACATTAAGTCCCAAACATCAATCAATTGTGACTTTCAAGCTAACGAGTGCGTTTTCTCCGAGACACATATGCATAGAGAAACCATAATTTAGACATTGGCCCACTCACTAACTCATAGTAGACTGGCGACAGGTTGATTTGGCATGTACACAAATAATACTAACCTACATGAATATATGCGGGTAAAGCCGTGTTCAGATAACCCGTGCACGCCCCGCACACGCGTTGGGACCGCCTTGAAACCGCGTTCGCCACGCGTAAAAGCCATGCACGCCACGCGCCCGCTTCGCACCCGCTTATCATCATCATCATTTTCAGCCGAAAGACGTGCACTGCTGGACATAGGCCTCCCCGAAGCACCTCCACTTTGACCGGTTCTGTGCTTCCCGCATCCAGTGGATACCTGCAGCCTTCACAAGGTCATCGGTCCACCTTGTAGGAGGCCTTCCAACCCTACGTCTTCCGGTACGCGGTCGCCACTCCAGAACCTTTCGGCCCCATCGGCCATCAGTTCTGCGAGCAATGTGCCCGGGCAGGGCCACTTAAGCTTGGCAATTCTTCGGGCTATGTCGGTTACCTTGGTGCCCGCTTATACTACTTATTATTTAATCAAAAAACGCCCTTGATCACAGTCAATACGGCACAAGGCATGTGCAGCGCATGTGCGGCGCGTGTGCGGGGCAGGCGCGAGGCGGGCGCGTGGCGTGTGCGGGTTGACTTTGATAAATGCAATTTTAGATCTATTGATGTGTTTTAAGACTCAAATTATATACAACAAACAAAGCAAGCGGGGCGGGCGCGGGGTGGGTGCGGGGCGGGCGCGTGGCGTGCGCGTAGCGGGTGCGTCTTGTCTGATCCCAGCCTTAGGGTGTGTTTTCAGTTACAGCCCAATTCAAACTTTATGGCGACTCGGAACATGAGGCGAGTCGCTGCGCAGTAACGAATTTATGTGTCAGCGGGGGTGAAGGGCGGCGTACTGCGTAGCAAGTAACGCACTTCAGAGCCACCATTATGTTTGACGCGTACAATAGCTCTCGCTTCTTGGTTACGTATCTTTTGTATGAATTGTTTGCCTTATAAAATGTCTCCCAACTGAGTAATTAACAGAGAAGAATGAATGTAGGTACATCAGCAACGTGTAACACAGCATAGTAGTGACACTGAAATGAGTCGAGAAAGCAGCTGAACCTTTTTTTTTTTTTTGTTCACGGGGTGGAAATTCCTCATGGATGTCCTCCGCCCTGGGGCGTCTGTCAGACTCTTACTGACTAAAAACCACCCCAGTGTTCCCCTCCCACACTTGCACCGGGGATCTTGGGATCTGTTATTCCTTCCGCAATCCCCGGCTAGTGCCGGCCCGCCTCTGCGGGCCACCTCAAGTCTGGGGGGGGGTGAGGTGTCTGACCCCCCCCCCCCCCCCCCCGCGATGTCTGCTAGGGGCGCGCGTGGAACACTACGCGCCGCCACCTCGGGTCCAATGTGATAGGGGGCGGCGGACGTTCCCAAGTCCGCCGTCCCTGGACCCATTTATGGGGGCTGGAAGAGGGCGTTATCGGCCCTCCGCCGACGCCCGGTGCGCCTGCTGCGGGCCGGGTGAGTGGACGAGATCTCCCGCTCCCTTTCCGCAGCCTCCTTCTGCGACACGACTGTTTCGCAGAAGGACACCACCGCGTCCCAGGACTCCTCACTGCCGGCCATCGACTCGACCACGGCCGGCAGCGATAGGTCACTGAAGCAGCTGAACCTGAGCCAACCTGGCGGCGACGCTGTTTAAAGATGGCCTTTAATAGATAAATATCATCCATCTCTCCACTATTACAATACTTGCACAAGGATGTATATCTGGTAGGCTCTCATAATCCTTCCACATCCCAAGAGCACGTCTTCCCTACCATTATCGCGCCCCCGGTCTACTTTTGGATATACAATGGTAGAGACCAGTCCCATGAAACATGAGGTTCCAGGGCTAGTGTGAATCTTTGGGTTCAATCGAGTAATTGAGTCTGGTTTAACCACGCTGGGGTCGGTGCATTTCATTCATTCATTTAGCAGGCTCTGCTCGAGAACCGTAGAGAAGTGTTTGTCGACGTAAGAGTAGACAAAAATGACGTTTCCGTGTAGACAAGCGAATTCTATTCAACAGTCTGTAGAGTAGAAATAGAAAACATCATGCTAAGCCAGCTGACCATTAAAAAAATAGAACCAAAGAGTTATATAGGATGGTCTGAATAACAGCGATCGGACTTTCTGCCCCTGTAAGGTGGACGTGGTTCTTCTCCGTTTTTGTGCCTTTCATTTCATTTCATTTTCATTTAATTTATTTTCATTTTTCTTTGGGTCTCCTTTGCGGTTAAGTTATTATGTTAAGGCGAGGCGAATAAATTTATACTTAAGATCACGTTTAAACGAGTAGTGTTACTGATTTGAAAAAAATACATGTTACATTAGAGCATTTTTTCAATAATTTAATATGTGAATATTTTAGATTATGTTTATATTACATAGTGAAATTAATTTATAAAGTTATGTCTAACGCGGATAAAAAACTAAGAATGGCGCAAAATCTACCAAGCGTATTTTTCTGAAACCTTGACCAGTTTAGAAATAATTTAATTATTGATCTTTTAGTATAAGCGTTTTATTAAAATACCTTTTGTTTTGTGTATAATAAATTAATAATTTGTAAATTGGGGACAGCTCTCCTTGACGGGCGAGTCCTATAACTGGCTGAACGTACGGCGCGTTGCGTGAGCTCAGTACAGAATACGCAAGCTAACCACTCAAGGTTACTGGCATATATCTGCGTCTTAAATCAAAATTAGATTCAAATCCTGCGTACTACTTCTCCTAACCTACGTATCTACGTACTCATTACCATAGGTTTTACATCACATTTCTAAGTCAGCAGCTATTTTGACAGCGACAATATCGCATTAACGCCATTATTTAGGCTCATGCCACTTCAGGGCAACTCCTTAAGAAGGAATCAAGGTCGAACCACTATCGCGCACAACTCGCTTAATATGGAGCAGACGCTATACAATTCCGTTAAATACTTGCTGATTGTATTTACGTAACAGTACTTAAGTAGGTACATGCTTAACGTGTAGACAATGTAAGTGGGGTAGTAAGGACCAGTTTCGTGTTCTGTGATCCGAGAAAAGGATCAGAAATGGGAATTTTTGTTTGTCTGTCTGTCTCTCCATGATTATGCTTAATACTCCAAAACCACGTAGCCGATTCACATCACTTTTTTGCAGTTTATAGATATGTTTCTGACTAATATAAGATTGCGTATGCCCAAAAAGCAAACAGCATGCATCTTTCAAATTAAGTTTTTTTTCTGTCAGTCATTAATTGTGCTTAAACTCCAAAACCACGTAGCCAAATTACATCGCGTTTTTGCAGAAAATCGCGTATGCCCAAAAAGAACAGCATACACTTTTTTCTCTCTCTAGGATAGAACTGAAGAACTAGTCAGCAAATCCCAAAATATGCACATCATTAATACCGTAGACATTCATAAACATTCCATGATTGATCACCAAACCTATTAAGAATTACAAGGAAAAATGGTATGCCAAATATCGCGTAGCGTGCATGCGTGAAAAATATTCAAAAATACGGCACCACAGGTGGTCTAAATAGCGTCTTCAAAAGCAAGGGGGTGAGTGAAGTACAAAAGACTCCCTTGTAATATGCACCCTGCGTTTTTCTCAGGGGATCGATTTTCTAATCAGCAAGATTTGTCAAATATGTAGTTAATATCGTCGTTGTACAATGTATGGGCATAAGTAGCATATATACAAGATTATTTTTAGTAGACGCAAAACCTGAATATAGTTGGTTCAGAATAAGGAACTGAATCGATTTCAATAATTTTTACACCATGTTATATTTTGTCCTAAAAATATTTAAGTGTGATGGAAAATGTTATCACCATTTAATTGCTTACACAATACAATCGCCGTACGGTTAGGTACCTACTGCCAAATTATTGTCAATGAGCGCAAGACGACCCTGGAGGCGCGGGGGCACCGTTAGCATGTTTTTGTACGGACAACCCGGTAACATAACAACCTTATAAATTTGTGATTTTTCATGATACAGTTTTGAAATTTTGCACATGTTTAAGTTCTTTACATATAAAAAACTTTTTATAAAAAAAATAACCGACTTCCAAAAAACACTACAAAGTGAAAAATAACTTTAATTTCGGAAGTCGGTGTCTTTGGACTTGTATTTTAGTTTTTTGTCACCGACTTCCGAAATTAAAGTTATTTTTCACTTTGTAGCGTTTTTGGAAGTCGGTTATTTTTTTTTATAAAAAGTTTTTTATTTTTCACTTTTTAGTGGGTCAATTTTTAATTTATCTAAGTTACAATAGCCTAATGTTAACTGCTCATCACCTTTTACAAAATATTGCTTTTCCCGATGCTGGGACGTTAATTGTTGAGGAGTGCTCCTGGCAGGAGAACTGCCACTCACCATATGCATTGTGATGAGCATATATTGCTTAGCAACCATATTAAAGTACCTAATCGAATCGCAACCCGTTAAATACTTATTATTAATAAGTTGTTCCGGTGGCCATCTGTGGTCTCCATCATCAGTTCCACTTCACCAAATGGTGCTTTCCGAGTGCAAATGCACGAGTTACTATAATAAATATCCAAATCGCTATAGGTTTGCCTATAAAATTTGAGGGTTTCCTTCGATTTCCATGAGATCCCTTCATCAGATTCTGATTTGGTGGCAATGGGACCACCTCGGCAGCATACCCTTTCAAACAAAAAGAGAATTTTCAAAATCGGTCTATAATCGACGGAGCAATAGGTGAACAAACAAAAAAAAAAAAAAACAAACATACAGTCGAACATATAACCGCCTCCTTTTTGGAATTCGGTTAAAAAATACTAGACACGAGTTTAGGGTTTCGCATAATATAAACTAAAACTAATATTGTATAGTGCTTATTTTGTTGTTTGCTAATATTTTCCTGTTTTCCAACGACCACTATACAAAGGAAAATGGAAAAGGCTCATTAAAATCTTCCACTGTACAGTCTTCTTTCACATAGGTACATTCGATCTATTCTATCTCTTTCTCTCTTTAGAAACCTAGAGAGTCTTTTCGTTCGTTGTCAAATCATTGAGTATAACCCAGGCATTAAACCAAACAATGTTTGTCCTAGTCATCGCTAGAATTTCCGATATTTGGCCCTGCAAATACTGTGGCACTATTGAAGTACCTAATAAAGTGGCCTTCTATACTCAAGCTCTCCAAGAACGCAAGTGAAGTGCAATCTAATAAACGCATACTAACTAAAACAGCAATTTCAAATTACGTGCACATTCCTTCATTAACACCGCGCAAGTGTGAACAGCACCTAGCTGCGCGGTAAATAACAATCTGTGCAAACGAGCAGTGTTGATGTTGATACAGCGGTGTCCACAAATCACGGCCGACACTGTGGACACACGATGTGTGCTCGATTGTGTCCGGCGTTGTGTCCGACACTCTGGCGAATATTACAGTTGGTGTTGTTTTTGAAGTGCGGTGTTGGTACCTACCTATTATATAATTTTTGGTTAGAACTTATTTGAATGTGCCTCAGAATGTGATAGATTTCTGCGAGTGCTATATTGAAACTTACTGCTAAAGATTTTTAAGAAAACATTAATTAATTTAGAAAGTCGCAGGCGTCTTTTATGTACCGAATACATAAATCTGACAATGGAATATTGAGGGCCATACTCGTATACGAGGTAAACTATTTCTTCGTATATGGCAATTGGTATTGGTATTGTAATGTAATAATTATTGTTGTTATTGATTGATTGATTGTTTTGTATAATTTAATAATAATGAGTAATGTGTTATTTGTAATTTGTAATAGGGTGTTTTTTATATGGGTGTACTTATACCTGAATTAAAAATTATTTGTAATATTATTTCTGTAACAAGGAATGTTTGGCATTATGATAATGACATGTTAAAACTTTTTTCTGCTCAAGGCAAGTTTATCTGCTCAAGAAAATACCAAAATTCGAGACAATTTCTTGTTTTCACCAACTTATCTTGTCAAAAATGTGTCTATGGTACCTAAGACACGGTTATTTCAAAATAATTTATTCAGGTTTATTTCTGAATTTCATAATTAGAGGAATTAAGTCCTCTATTATTTTTGTTTGACTTATGCCCCGTTCGATTGTGTCAAGTGTCGACTGTCGCCAGTGCGCGACACTATCGTGACAAAAGGTTAGACCCTACAGTCTACATGCCATTGTCTGAATGTGATATGATTATTTGCTAATCCTGCATACCGCAGGTGGATTTATTTGGGACAGCCATATCAGACCCGTTTGAACGGAAGTATTTACACACAACATTTTCATAAGGGAAATGATTAAATTGATAATCTAAAAACTTTTTGGTCGACTAATGAAAAAATGCCTTTTTTAATAAATTAAACCTTTTTTTAACATTCTGGCCTTTTTATGAAATTTGATTGCAGTAACTAAGCTAGTGTACCCCGGCCGAATGTGACGTTAGAATTGTGACCAACCACGCGCGAGCCAAAGCGAGTGAAGCGAACTTGGGGATTACAAAAAGACTCTCACTTATTCTAATAGCGGAACTATTTATATTTTAGGTAATCAAAATGGGAATTATTTGAAGATCCATTAGATGCATGTATTTTCCACTAGCGAGCCACTAGGTACCACACGTTTGCGTTTCTGATAGATACTATTAAACATTTAACTTAGTATTTCATGATAAAACATTGTTGTCTACGTAATATTGTTTCATTTAAACTACTCATTGTTAACAATCATAATTTTCGCAACGTTAGCAATGTTCTAAGCAATAGAATATCAAGATTAGTTAGGTTAATAACGATTTAGCATAGTACAACACTTATCTCCGGTACACATCGCTCGCCTGCCTTATTTTCTTTCCTAAACCAAGTTGGTTTACCACTACTAATGTCCAAGCAAGTTCTTTATCTCGAGAAATTTATTCGCACTCGCCAATCAGTTTTGCATACGACACGTTAGTTGTCCGCATCGTAAACCAGTGGTAGAGCCGTTACTCATAATGTTATGATAATCCATCGAGTGGTCCGTGTACGAGTGACTTGCGCCACTCACTCGCCTTGTGTAAACGAGGCTTAAGTAAACTTTAGACAGAGCTATTGTTAACCAAAGTGCAAATTAAGTGGTATGGTTTGACTTGGAATGATTTATAGTCAAAAAGTTTGCATTTGTTATGGATTGACCAGGTGCGCAGTGTTTGGGATATTTTTGCATCAATTAACAATGTATATATACTACGCTTGTTTCATATCGAAAGCTGGAGAATGTATGCGTAACTTGCTAGCCTATTATAATTTAAATGAATTTTTAGATGATAAATTTTGATTTAATAATTTATTATTTATAATGATATCTATATTATCATGATATTTTTAAATTAGACTCGGAGTGACATTATTCTTAATTTTATTAATATTTGCATGTCATTGTTAAGGCAAACGTGATGATCTGTTTTTTCTTTACTTTTCACATCTCTTGCATGCTGACAATTTGTGTCGTATGTATTGTACTCATGTTTAGCAAATAAACGATTATCTTATCTTAAAAAAATAAACTTTTATTTAAATTTATACAATATAGTTTAAATAATAGTTCCTCTTTTTCAGAGCGGAGTGGGGCCTGTGTGTCATACGTTAAGGATACTCAACGCCCTCCTGACAACCAATCCTAAATGTGATCTGTTTGCTGATGAATGGAGTAGAATTATGCGTGTATGTCTGATGTTTTGTGAAAGAAAGTATGCTAGGGTGTCTCCTCCATTATTTTTTAGTATTTGAAATATTTTTTGTTTACTATACTTAACTGTTTAAATCTCTATGTTAATTAATGTAATCGTTGTTACCGTTTTAATTAACAATAAATAATAAATACATTTTCAGATGCGATTTATTTCAATTTCACTAGCAACAACATTTGAATCAACTCTGGATACCCATGGAAATAAAATCGATACTAGCGATGCTCTCGATCCAATCAAATTTATTCTCTTCATATCGATATTTTACCGTTATTCTATGAATGATCGATAGTATTCTTCTTCCCTACATAGTAACATCACTTAACATAACCTAACAGTGAACTGTCCTCCAATATTTCATATGCCATATGCTTAACGGCCCCATATTTCAACCTGGAGTCGTAATCAGCATTTCAAAGGAGTTGTCTGCTCATAAATACGATGAATTCGTATCAAGCACACACGGCTTTGCATGGCAAGATGACGGTAAGTTATACTTAGGTGGCGCAAATCTGGAAGGATTTGCTGTTAAGACACTGACAACAGGTAAACTGCGGTCACTGTCAGACTGCATACAAAAGAAAGAGAAGCGCGATGACACAACCCTTGTAATGTATTGCAAAATATGAAGCAATTATCTATTTACTCAAAAATTTGTTGTGTAATCGAAAATAAAAAACAACCAAGTTCTGCATACAAATAAGACGTGATTGTTATTGATTAAATACCAACCGTACGTTGATATTGAATATAGATATTTTGGATTGAAACTCAAAGTAAAGGGTTAGTTTACCGTTAATTTGTAAGAGTTTAATTTTTTTTCTAAACGTGTTTTGGTAACATCCAAGATCTGAGAAATATGTTCGAGAATAACATATATTTTTTCCGCTACCACAAACTGTATAGAATTGGCAATTTTTTTGTTTAAGACATGCCAACTTTTATCGTTTGCCTCTTGTCAGCGCCTTAAGTTTTAATTTACTATTTTGGTGTAGCGTTGTGAGGGATCTCAACGGTAAATAGTCGAGTGATGCTAAAAATCTCACAATTAGTTAGTTGCTAACCACAACTCTAAAAAGGTGGTACAACACTAATTTCCTAAGATCACTCGGCCATTTCGACATCCGCTGGCATAGCTAGCAGGAGCTATTCCTTGAACCTCAAGATCTGTGTGGCCCAATCTAGGAGTTCTACGTCCAGGCAGGAGAAACGTACACGCTGCTCTATCTGGACGCTGCTCCATCTGCACGCTGCATCTAACTGCATGCTGCACGTGTGCTAAGCTGTGCGCTATCGGCGTCCAAGGCCTGCTACCAACACACTCCGCCTACGGAGTTTCGGCGGCCTGACCGGCCCATGCGGAGCCTGTGCCGGCAACCCCCCTACGTCTGCCACGTGCTGCCAAGGACGGTACCCTTCCTCATTTAAGTGTGATAGTGCTCAGAACAGTAAAACAGTGACCTTACCCGCCGGTAAGGTCACTGTTTTACTGTTCACCTGTTCACCGGTATAATTACTAGTAGGCTAGGTCGCCACCTAGCCTACTAGTAATTATATCATCATCATCATCACAGATTGTTCGCCGTGCCTTGGAGTCGAACCGTCGCTCGAGCCCAGTCTCCTGTCCCTCTCACGCTCTCTGCGCTCAACGCTCTCTTGGACGCTAAGCCTCACTGTGATGTGTTCGCGGATGAATGGAAGAAGATCTGGTCAACATGTCTGGAGTATTGTGAGATGAGCGTATGACTGTAGAGTAGCTGTATTCTTTTGTTTTTGTACTTATATAATGTGTTGTGTCTTTAACTAATGTAATTGGCCTTTGGCCGTTTTATGTTAAAGTAAAATAAAATAAATAAATCATCATCATTTCAGCCAAAAGACATCCACTGCTGGACATACACCTCACCACAAAAGGGTTTAGATTAGCCATAATCGCCACGCTTGGCAGGCGGTTTGGTGATCGCAGTATGGTGTTAAAATGCATAGAGCCAGCCAATGGTCATCAGTGACTGGTCGTACGTCTGCTACAGTATTTTGGTCATCAGTGACTCTGCTAGTGTAGTATTTTTATCACACGAAGCGACGCGCGCTGTACTTGTGGTAACTAAGTGTATAAACACTTTATGAATGTGTGCATGAAGACGTGTAGCGTCAGCACATAATACACACACACCACACACGCTTCCGAGTTCACCCGTGTTTCAGACGGTACCGAGAGCGCCTGCGCTTACACACCGAAAACACTTACAGCTGAAAAGGGTTACAAAACGCTGATGTAAGGGGATCTTAATCATTTGAATGTAATTTTTGTACCAGTTCGTAGTGGTCTCTAGATACTAATACCAGTAGGTATAGTTTTATTTTGGGCCTAACTGCCTCATTGCTTTTCATTGCCTTGCTAACGACAATTGTTATTTTAATTTCCATCTGATAAATACTGAAACCTTGCAGATAACACGGCTATAATTTCAATAGGTCTGACACCTTGGGGTTAAGGGTGGAAACTGAAATACTGTCCAGTAAAGTGGCAAAGGTGTGGGAAAGTATTGAAAGAAATTATACTCGTGGAAAAGAAAACCAAAAGGAAAAGCTTCTTGAAATTATAGAAAAAGAGGAAAAGAAGGTGCAGTAAGTCAAAGAAGAGCTATGTCATAAAACTGGTTTAAAATTGAAGCGCACAACGTACTTTGATGCCCAAGAATTAGAACTCACATGTAAAAAAGAAGCAGAAAATATTTCAAAACTTACAGTTAGTTGAAAAAGAGCTATATTACACAAAACTGGGGGGAAAGTGAAGCCCACAACGTAATTTAATGCCTACGAATTAAAAATCAAAACTAAAATCCTTCCTACTAATATTATAAACGCGAAAGTTTGTAAGTATGGATGGATGGATAGATGGATGTTTGTTAGTCTTTCACGTAAAAACGGCTGGACCAATTTTGATAAAATTTTGCATCAAGGTAGCTGACACCCTGGATTAACATATAGGCTACTTTGTTTCCCTATATTCCCACGGGATCGAGACTTACGTGGGTGAAACCGCGGGGCGCAGCTAGTAGAAAATAAACTATTTCAACGATGGAACGCACAGTTAGTTGAAGAAAAGCTTTAAGGCACAACTAGGGGGGACGGGGGACGATGTGCAGGAATTAAAACTCAAATGTAAAGGAGAAGAAAATAAAAAAGCAACGGTAGAACATAGCTCTTATATTCAACAAGAAAAAAGCAGAAAGGCAGTCAAAGTTGTAACTAGCTTACAAACTAATATACAAACTTATTCAAAATCAAAAATCTTAAGAGCTCATAACTAAAATTGAATAATAATCCAATGCAAAAAACCGTTACGGGGCATAAAGTTTGTTTAATATCATTATAATATTAAAATGATAAAGCTCAGGCACCTTCTAACTGTAACACAGTAGGGCTGCTGCTTATCCTAATGACATTCGCGAAAATATATATATTTTATGTGTGGCAAAATTGCATCGCCCATTTAGAGGTAAAATCATCGTCAAATATTTGCATCTTAAACATAAACACATAACATAATGCCCGTAATTTCCGAAGGGCTACGCAGGGGTGTAGCTATAAATAGTACACACACATTTCACCAGTTATGTCTAAGGCCCATGTTATAGGGGGCAAGCCTAACTATTTGCGTCTTCTGTTATGATAGAAATCATTTGTCGAAAAGTATGCAATGGTTTTAATTATTTCCACTATTCCATAAAAACTACGGTTCCTTCTTAAGAGGCCGGGATGGATGCGTAGTTCATACAAACGTAATATCAAAATAATTTGTAAATCAAACATATTCTTAAGGTAGTGTGTCTTTATTCCGATTGGAATACAGAATATCTAGGTTCCCAAATATATATTTTGAATGGACACTGATTTAAACAAGAGTTATGAGATAAATAAGTTCTCTATACAAATTTTAAATTCCTCATATCTCTTCTTTATATCATTGTCCTTTCAAAATATATATTTGGGGACATAGATATTCTGTAATCTAATCGAAATAAATACACACTACCTTATGAATATGTATGATTTACAAATTATTTTGGTATTACGTTTGTATGAACTACGCATGCTACGCCGGCCCCTTATAATAGGCTACTGTGTACAACGATATTCATAATTTTCCTTCATGATGGTTTAGGCTTTATCAATAAAAAAAACATCTTAACAATACCGCTTTGTCGCCTTGCCTTATCAACATCACGAAAAATCACCACATCCACCAACAACCTAGGTAACATTAAACAATACCGCCTTTGGTATAGGTAGCGCCCTACCCCCCATAAACAAGTGTGGCAGCCCTGAGCTATGTATGTGTGCTGCGCGCGCGCCGCGTCCGCGCCCGTGGGCGAGCGGTAGCACCCACGATATCGAAGGACAATGTACCGTAAGAGAAACATATTATACAGCGAGATTGTTTTAAGTGCTATTATTCATTTTGCTTAAGATTTTGGTAGTATAGGTATGGCCGATTACGTTATCTATTGATAAAGATCATAATCCGTGACACATTTCTTGTAAAAATTAGGGTCTCAGAGGACCCTAATTTTCATTGCTCTCTCATCATAGGTTTTCATAATAACCTTGATACCAGGGGCCTATCGACTCGCTCGCTCCTAATTGTACTTCCTAATTATTAATCTCGGGAGCAGTAGGTCACGTGGCTTGGATTATAAAGTCTTAATAATTAAAATGAATGTGATTATTTCTTTTTTAAGTTCTCTAACAATGTTTGTTTATTTATTTCATTATTTATGTACACACAGTAAAATACAAAGCGATATGATATAATTAAAATGTAAGTACAAAGGTACTGCTTATTTCTTCAGAAATTTCTTCCAGCAGACCTGCGAAAGGAGAAAAAAATAGTAATATTAAGAATAAAAAAATGAAAATGAATATTATGTCTAAAGTCCATTTCACGAAAGAAGTCCCGCGGAAATAAGTGGAACTAATTATTATTATACGCTAAGTTAGCAACATTCCTAAAATAACCCATGCCTGCAGCGCCACGTCTGCGGGACTTCTTTCGTGAAATGGACTTTAAGTAAAGATTAAAGGTACAATTCTACATTCTACAGCATAGCTATGGTAACAATTTGACACTGACAGGGCAGTAGCAGTAAATGCGCTTTAGGCGATACAGTCGATACTTTATAAAAACCGACGTTCGATACGTGACAGGTGAAAAACCAGCAATCTAAAAGCTTTTTTCATAGTTTTCTGCTTTATTAAACAGCACGGGTCGATCCACTAGGTTAAACTACGCTTGCCGGGATTGGTCCGTGGATGGGTGACCATCTTTACATACCGAGACTCTTCCGTGCCTCGGAAAGCACGTTAAGCCGCTGGTCCCGGCTGTCATTTGTAGATCTTTGACAATTGTTACGGGTCGTCAGAAGCCCGAAAGTTTGACAATCAGTCTTACCAAGGGGTATCGTATTACCCAGTAACTGGGTGGTGGAGGTCAGATAGGCAGTCGCTCCATGTAAAATACTGGTATTCAGCTGCATCCGGTAAGACTGGAAGCTGACCACAATATATAAAAAAAAGTAAAAGGCGGGCAGATTAATTGACCTGTTGAGAAAAAGTGTCAATTTTACAATTATTTTACAAAATAAGACGCTCACCACCATCATCATTTCCACCGACAGACGCCAACTGCTGCTGCCAAGCACCGTCACTTCGACCGGTTCTGTGCTTCCCGCATCCAGCGGATACCTGCGGCCTTCACAAGGTCATCGGTCCAACTTGTAGGAGGCCTTCCGGTACGCGGTTGCCACTCCAGATGCATTGTGAGTACCTAATATTAAATAGGGCCCTCTAGGTAAGAGGTTCAAAAGGAGTCCACTTGTGCCGGCAGTCCACGGTCCTGTTGGTAGTCATTCCCGTTACCATCATTGCGGACTGGTTGACCTATTCCCAATTAAGGAAAACATAAACTTTTGCGATGTTTGTAAATATGTGAGCACCATGTATCTATCCCATAATTAAGTTATTTTTCATTGCTTAATTTTTAATTATTTTACCTATTGTGGTATAGTAATTTTATTTTATTCTAGGTGCATTGTCGTCACATACAATCTTATTATGTAGCACTTAAACAAAATATTGTAAAACATTTTTAAAAGAGTAACGGTGGAGTTTCTTGCCATTCTTCTCCATACAAAACTACCTTTTGGAAGGGGCGACTAGAATCAGTTCTATTGTTTTTGTAAATTTTGACGTTCAAAAGTGCCTATTTGAAATTAATAATTTGACTTTGACTTTGAATGCGTGAGCTTATCAATAAAATCCTTTGCCGAAAACAGCTCCTCTATTGATAGAAAAACACATATTTATATTTTTCGTTTACTTGATTGACACGGAAGTTATGACAATTAACCATTTATAACCTATCAAGCGTTTTAAAATGTCCTCTTAATCATACCACTTCCAAATATTACATAAGACAGTCAGTCCCCCAAAAACGCCCGCCCTTCACCGCTTCCTTGTGATTTAGCTGGCAAGAAGAAGTCGCGCAACAAACTCCCCAGTAGCACAGCTGTCTGTTCAGTTAGAAAAACTTGATTCTATACATTGTTCTTAGACAATATTAGTTTTAGTTTATGCGAAACCCGAAACACGTGTCTAGTATTTTTATGTAAAGAATCTATGTACAAAATTTCAAAACTGTATCATGAAAAATCACAAATTTATAAGGTTGATATGTTACCGGGTTTTCCGTACAAAAATATGCTAAAGGCTTCTACATAGTCGCGCGACAAGTCGAGCTGGTATGTAGAAGCCTTAACGGCGCGGCGCGGCGCCCCCGCTCCTCCAGGGTCGTCTTGCACTCATTGATAATAATTTGGCAGTAGGTACCTAACCGTACGGCGATTGTATTGTAAGTAATTAAATGGTGATAACATTTTCCATCACACTTAAATATTTTTGGGACAAAACATAACATGGTGTAAAAATTATTTAAATCGAATCAGTTTCTTTTTCTGAACAAACTATACTCAGGTTTCGCATATTATACTAAAAATAATGTTTTATAATCTCTCTCGTTATTTATCAACTAATACATTTAAATATAATTAGCTGTGCGTCGCACCCTGTATCAGCATAGTCCCGTGGTGTTTCCATTCCGCGTTTTATAGGGTACCGGGTAACACCTGATTATCTGTCCGCATTGTACGGACCTGCACATTGTGACCTTACAAACGCTTCATTTATATCCTATTAAGTGTAACTATTGCAATTAATTAATTTAGTCATATGAGAATATTGGGAGTATATTTAATATATAGAGTTTCTGACATTTTTGGTTATGACCAACTTGATTGCTTGCTTAAAAACTTGAAGGTTATAAAGAATTTGAGGGGAAAGTTCACATAACTTTTAATACTGTTACTCCTGTAGCAAACTCATCATACATAATCAGACTATAATATTCCCACAGCTGGGACACAGGCCTCCTCTCTTCGGGAGGCAGTGGGCTGTGATCTGCCACGCGAGCCCAGTGCGGGTTGATAGATGTCACATGTCGTCGAATTTTTGGTTCTAGGACATGCCGGTTTTTAAAGCGCCTGGATTCAAACATATGACCTACAATTCGTAAGTCGGAGCCGTTACCACTGGGCCACCATTGCTCACTGGGCCACAACTGCTCACTGGGCCACAACTGCTCATTGGGCCACAACTTCTCACTGGGCCACAACTGCTCACTGGGACACAACTGCTCAATGGGCCACAACTTCTCACTGGGCCACAACTGCTCACTGGGCCACAACTTCTCACTGGGCCACAACTGCTCACTGGGACACAACTGCTCACTGGGCCACCATTGCTCACTGGGCCACCACTGCTCTTCATTCGTTCACGAACTCGGTCAAATACTTTATTTGAATTAACTTTGCGTAAAAGAATATTGAGACATCGTCGTAAATGCTATTTTTCTTCACCATCTATTTTAAACATAGCTCTTATTTTTAACATTTCTTCTACACACAGTATGCATACTATGCGTCAGCGTCGGCGTAGGGTAAGACCGTACCTATTTCTGCATACATTCCACCAATTACATCACTCTGGCCTTCGAAACAATGCCTTTATTTATACGCTATATAAATCTAACGAGCTACTGCAATAAAACCTCCTTGCCCAAGCTCTATGATCATGTAATTGTTTAATAATGTGCTAATGACTGTAAAAAGTTTTTATGCTCGGCCGAGTATGAAATTACTGAAGTAGACTTATTACTTACAATGGAACCCGTGAATGTTCTGTACAAAATTATGAGCATTTTCTTTAATTAGATCTGCACTATAGATGTTATGATATATTGTAGTAAACTCTTTTATATCGCAGACGGTTAGTTGACACTTCCAGTCACCCAAGGGCTGACTTTAACCTTATCTAAGCATTACCATACAATGTGGCAATGCCGTCAGTCTCTTGAGCAGATTACTCATATAGTTGACAGCGATGCGCATGAATTTTTCGACGTCATTTTAGTTTGTTGCTAGGTCCAGTGTTAGGATATTTTTTATTGTTTTGATAACTTGATTATTCCTTTTTAGGGTTCCGTACCGAAAGGGTAAAACGGGAGCCCTATTATTAAGGCTCCGCTGTCTGTTTGTCTGTCCGTCTGTCACCAGGCTGTATCTCATGAACCGTGATAGATAGACAGTTGAAATTTTCACAAATGATGTATTTTTGTTGCCGCTATAACGAAAAATACTAAAAAATAGAATAAAATAAATATTTAGGGGGGCTCCCATACAGCAAACGTGATTTTTTTGCTCGATATTGATAACGGCAACAGGTAGACGCTTGAAATATTCACAGAATATTTAGTTATATATTCACTATAAAAATAAAAAATTAAATTAAAATAAAACAATATTTAAGGGGGGCTCTCATACAACAAACGTGAATTTCTTGGCATTTTTATAGGTCATCATCATCATTTCAGCCGTAAGACGTCCACTGCTGGACATAGGCCTCCCCCAAAGGGGGGGGTTTGCCATAATCGCCACGCTTGGCAGGCGGGTTAGCGATCGCAGTATGGTGTTAAAATGAATAGAGAATGCTGCTGCCCATTCTCTAGTAAGTCCCTTAGTCGCCTTTTACGACACCCACGGGAAGAAATAGGGCGGCGCTATTCTTTACGTCAGCGGCACCACACAGATTTTTGTAGATAATGGTACGGAACGGAACCCTTGGAGCGCGAGTGTCTCGCACTTGGCCGGTTTTTTCTACCCCCATATACAATATCCCTTGTGGTTTCTTACTTCAGTATCTGATCTGGTATCTTTCCAGTTCGAGTCGAGTGACTCGCACTTGGCCGATTTTTTCTACCTCCATATACAATATCCCTTGTGGTTTCTTACTTCAGTATCTGATCTGGTATCTTTACAGTTTTGTTCTGTCCATTATCTTATTTTAATCAATCTTTTTCCTCCAGAAAACATGTCTCTGTGTACAGTTATATAGTCTCATTTATTACAACATCTACCAAGTCCTAATCTTCGCAGACATTAAGATTCAAAGCCACACCAACGTTATTTCCTTACAGGCCAACAATTACAATCATCTAACGACCTACAAACAAAACGACCACATTGGCCTATATCGATGCAAGCAATTACAATAAACTCAGTATTACGTACAACGTCCGTAGGTATTGTTGGAAAATGGCCGGTAGGTCGTAAGTCGAATGGCGCTAGTGCATATAAACATTTAGTGGCATGTCGCTGTAATGATGTGAATGAGTTAGGAGGACTTCACACATGTGGAGACAATAATTTCTCTTTTAATTCCTTAAATAACGTGATGCTTTTTATTAGGTTAAAATTACTAACAAAAGCTGCTGATTGACATATTATATATTCTACTATATGGTTTAGAAAAAAATAATGATTCAATTCTAGTTTATCTCCAACAATACTCGGTACTTTCCTAACACTGAATCATTTAACACTTTCTTGCGATTCAAGAAAGGGCTATAATTAACGTTTTGCTAGTTCATTGTGATCGTACTTGGCCATAGAGATAATTCGTAGGCATTATTTTCAAAAATCCTGTTTAAAATAATTAAAAAAAAACGGGTCAAGAGCGAGTTGGACTCGCGCACCGAGGGTTCCGTACGTATATATGATGTTGATGATTTCTGAAAAACTGTGCTATTTAGAGACATCGTTTTATTTTTCCTGTAATCTTTACATAAACTTATATCACATAAAATAATTTCAGATTTTTATCCATGCAAACTTCGGAGATAAGGGGTGGGAACGGTATTTTTCTCTCATCACCATCACGAAAAAAAAATCAGCTGTTCCATATATGTTGTCGATTTAAGTGAACACAAGCTGATTTTTTTTTCGTGATTTCAAGGTTGGTCTCATAGAAAAAATTGTTCAAAATGTTGATTTTTTCCACCTTATTACAAAACAAGATTTATATTTGACATGGCTTAAACCATGGAGCCAGTTTTTGTAATAAGAATGTAACAGTGATTGAAATACCGTTCTTTTTACAAAACTGAAAACTTAGTTCGGTACTAAGTTGTCAGTTTTGTGTTTAGGAACTTTACCATAGTCGGAATAAAGTTCGAAATTCAATAATGGCTCCATGTTTTAAACCTGGGTCTGAAGATAAACCTTGTTTTGTAATAAGGGGGAATGGGTTTAGTGTAAACAAAAAAACGAATGTTGTATATAAATTCATTTCATCATTATTTAAAAACGTTTGTAACTAAATAAAGACTTGGCTAAAAGGTCCCAGCAACCAGGCCATTAAAATATTATTTAAAAAAAAAGTGATTGACACTATTGACAGGTCACGTCACCTAAGTTCTCACGGTGAAAATTAGAATAGGCAGGCAGTTGTCAGATCCGAGCTTGTTGCTTCTAAGGAAACTGCAGTTGCTTTCTAAAAGCATACCCATTTTACCGTTGCCAATGTGACAATAGCCGTATGTCTTTATGCAAGTCCACATGTCCACTTATCTGTAACGGTCACGACGCGAGATCGGTCGATAGTTACTTTCGCGTTAAACTTTTATTATACAACATTTAACCAGCGTTATGCAACCCTAACTCACGACTGTCGTACGTGTTGTGTGGACCCGCCCTTATCTTGATTTTAATTCATGTTAGAGTTAAGTTTAATTATAATAATATGGTAAATGGTTGTGTGTTTATGACTGTTTTTTGAGATGTTTGTTTTAGGTTGAGAGATATATTTTTTCGATCAATTTGGCCAAATATCTACAAATAATAGCTAACCTCGTCACCTTTAGGGACAAGGGACACTTATAGTTTCGCCATGTCCGTCTGTCTGTCTGTCCGTGGCTTAAGAGGCCGGTGATGGATGCGTAGTTCATACAAACGTAATACCAAAATAATTTGTAAATCAAACATATTTTAAACATATTTTTAAGGTAGTGTGTCTTTATTCCGATTGGAATACAGAATATCTAGGTTTCCAAATATATATTTTGAATGGACACTGATTTAAACAAGAGTTATGAGAAAAATAAGTTTTCTACAGAAAATAAATTCCTCATATATCGTCTTTATATCATTGTCCTTTCAACATATATATTTGGGAACATAGATATTCTGTAATCCAATCAAAATAAATACACACTACCTTAAGAATACGTTTTATTTACAAATTATTTTGGTATTACGTTTGTATGAACAACGCATGCTACGCCGGCCCCTTAACGCAGAGACTCTTAGTACTAGAAAGCTGTAATTTGGCATGAGTATACATTATACATAATACTCACGCCGACAAAGTAGTAAAATAAAATCGTATTTTTTATTTAGCGTATTTTCCCTACACTTGATGTGAGAATGATTTTTTCTCATCTATCTCATTACACGGGGTGTCGGTGGAAAGGTCGCTAAAAAATATTGCGAGTATGTGGAAACCATTTTTGGATTCAGGGATCCGTTTGCGAAATATTAAGCTTTAAACTTACATTTTTTGTTAGTGTACCCCCCAATCGACTATTACTCGTTAACTTATAAAGCTTACGAGTACTTACCTGTGATAGTTTCCTTAAAATTTCGTTATAATATATACTACTGCCGACGACCTTAAAAAGGTGGCTGGGACAGACTGGATGCGGAAGGCGGAGGACAGGGTGTTGTGACGCAGCCTGGGAGAGGCCTATGTCCAGCAGGGGACTGCAATAGGCTGAGTTAATTTGTTGATTGATATACTACTACCATGAGTTTTTTCATATATCCTCAATCAAACATTTAGCAGGCAGGGCTAGCAAGGTGCAGGCAAAGTGCTAACTTTTGTAAGAGTCAAGTGTCCCCCACACTTGACTCTTACAAAAGTTAGCACTTTAAAGCTTAATATTACGGAAACGGATCCCTTAATCCAACAATGATCTTGATAGATCCTCTTTTTTTTAACGGCCTATCCAAAGATACTCCACATCATGGGATAGATAAAATACCACCCCCATTGTCATGGTTTTATTTTACGACTTTGTCGGCGTGATTAATATATACACCCATGCCCAATTACACCTTTCTAGTACCTACTAAGAGTCTGAGCTAAGCCGGAGACAGACAGACAGACAGATAGATGGAAATGGCGAAACTATAGGTTAACTATAGGTTCCTTGTTTACTACGTGTATGGTACCTTGCTAGATCATACATTACTTATAGATGAGGGATGAATGGAATAAAAGAAGGTAAGTACTAAAACACTACTGTATTGTCTCAAAGGTACATAAAGGTAAAATGAGCTAAATAGACTGATGGTAGATATATAGAACCCTAATAATAAACGAGCGAGCTTACAGTAGTCGCGTATGATGTGTAACATCTGACATCTTACCTTGGTAAAAATCAAGTGAGCAGCGACAAAAATGAACCCCTTTTTTTTTTTTTGGGTGGGGAATTATCAAATAACTTCTCCCGCTCTGGGCGGAGCGGGAGGGCGTGTCAGACTTTTACTGACTAAAACCCACCCGTATTCCTTCATTTGCCTGTGTGCCAGGGCCACGATATCCCTTTCGGACAAACTCGCAACCCTGGCAGGCATTGGCCCTATCGGACCCCGTCATTTGGTGCTGACAACTCTTTGAGGCGCGCGTGGAATACGACGCGCCGTCGACCCGGGCCTGGTCCTTATCGGATGGTGAGCTACCCGTCGCTCACCGTCCGCAAGCCCGCGCCTACGGTGTCCGGAAATGACCCCCTAAACTTACAATCTATATTATTATCATCATCATCATTTCAGCCGAAAGACGTCCACTGCTGGACATAGGCCTCTCCCAAAGGGTGGTGCCATAATCGCCACGCTTGGCAGTTGGTGATCGCAGTATGGTGTTAAAATTGTTTCATCATCACAGCACGGTTGGCGCAGTTAGTTAAGCGATTGACTGCTGCGCTGCGTATCGCGGGTTCGATTCCCGCACGGAACAAATATTTGTATGACCTACAAGTAGTTGTTCCGGGTCTGGCTGTTTGTGTATGTTAATTTAAATGTTTGTAAACGCACCCACAATACAGGAGAAATTCCTAGTGTGGGGCAACGATTTTTAAAAAAAGAAAAGAAAGAATTTCAGCCGGAAGACGCCCACTGCTGGACATAGGCCTCCCTCAAAGGGTTGCCATAATCGCAACGCTTGGCAGACGATTTGGCGATCGCAGTATGGTGTTAAAATGCATAGAGGACGCTGCTGCCCATTCTCTAGTAAGTCCCTTAGTCGCCTTTTACGACACCCACGGGAAGAAATGGGGTAGTGCTATTCTTTACGTCCGGCACCACACAGACACACTATCTTTATAGTGCTTACTAATTCCGTGAGTACACTAATTCTATGCTATTAAAAAGAACTTAAATATTCCATGCTCGAGCTGTCATTTCCTGTTACACACTTCCGTCCCTTTTCACGGTCCCACAGAAAGCAAGAGAAAAGATAACACAAACAAAAAAACAATTGAACTCTGCTCATCATGCCATCAAATGCTTGACAAAAAACAGACATACAGAAAACCAAGAAAGAGCCTATGTGGGAAGATGTTTCATATGTAAAGGTTAAAGTCGTGTTTTTGAGCGGAAATAATTATATCTTAGTTCAAACGGTAGTTTATCGGTTTCGATTTCATTTACTTCGACGTCGTATTTAGCACCGTTTACGATTTAGTCATTAATATTTTCATACAAGCATTTTAATTACCTTTAGCTTTCTGGGTGTGAGGCGAAATAAGCCTCTTACCCTTCCTACGCAAATAACTGTAGAAGTAAAATGGCTTAGTTAATAATCAACTGATCGTTAAGGCTTTTGTAATAGTCTCGTTATATGGGTTATAAGTTTTCCCATAACATCCTATCATACTTGTGTTTTCCAATAACCGTAATCTTCAATTTATGAGTAAATAAATTAGTTCTAGGCAATCGTGGACCATCATTGGTCGCATCATCGCTAACCATCTCAAGTGAGATAGTGGTCTTATAGTGGTCATATGTGCGTCCATTAAAAACCATAGCCAAATGGGTTTTTTTTATTGGATACTTGTCAAAGTTAAAGTCAAATTGTTTATTTAAATAAAGCACATAGAAAGCATGATTGATGAAAATTGGTTCTAGTTGCCCCTTCCAAAAGGTAGTTTCGTATGGAGAACAATGGGCAAGAAACTCAACCGTTAACTCTTCTAAAATATTTTACAATATTTTGTGGAGGTAAATTAATTATAATTGAAGAAGATGTATCTAGAATAAAATGACTATACCACAATAGGTAAAAATAATTAAAAATGAAGCAATGACAGATAAATTAATTATGTGATAATATTATACGTTTTTCTAAAAGAAAATAAGTAATAGGTCAGTATGTGAGTTAAGACTTAAGACACCTAATATGCTCTACTATGAACGGCCAATAGAAACATAATTATTCTTCTGAATTGTATTCAGTAGAATATATAAATGAATTAAGACTGAATACCCAAGTTTGGTAGACAAATTCGTGACAGCAGGTGGTTACTAGCAGAAGATGCTTCTGCTTACATCCTGTAAATCAAGCACCGACACTCTGACGGTTTCTGTGCTTTTCTCATCCAACGGTTTCCTGTGGCCTTCACCAGGTCATCGGCCCACCTTGCGGGAGGCCTTCCAACGCTACATCTTCCGGTACGTGGTCGCCACTCTAGAACCTTTCGGCCCCATCGCCATCTGTTCTGCGAGCAATATGCCCTGTTCACTGCCACTTAAGTTTTGCAATTCTACGAGCTATGCCGGTTACCTTGGTTCTCCTACGGATGCCTACATTTCTGATTTGATCACGTTGGGAAACTCCAAGCATAGCCCTGTCTATTTCCGTTTGGGTGACTTTCAGCCTTCCAATGAGGCTCATTGTGTAGGTAAACATATCCATATTAATTACTATTTCTCTTGAGAACTAGCGGTCAAATAATCTCGTTAGGTTTTTTTTATCATTGTTTGTAATTATGTAGGATGACGACTCTTTGACTTTTTGTCTATTTGATAGCAAAGTCAAAGAATTTTAATTACTAATTTCGTTCACTTCTCCGAACCAAATCATTAAATTCAAAGCCACAACACTGGAAAGCTACAAAACTAATTCTAAATCCCAGACTAAAATATTAATTACTCCGTTAATTACACACCCAGCTTACGCATACTGTTGGGCAACACACACATACCTACATACATACATTAATTGGTAAAGGGAGCATTACAAAACAAATTGTTACTATCCGGCGCCCGCGCAGTAATTGCAATTGTACCAAGCTTACAAAATGTCGCCGACACTAACGTGCGAACTGTTCTGTTTCGTGTGTTACGTAATAAGTTTTGTTGTATTGATAGTGCGTAGGTAGATTAGTAATTATTTTGATTAGGAATTTATGAATTGGGGTACTACCTACTGTTACTCCTCTACATTGTTTCAAACACAAACTCAAAGCATTTATTTCAAATAAACCATTTAATTCCTAAGCTACTAGAGAATGGGCAGCAGCGTTCTCTATGCATTTTAACACCATACTGCGATCGCCAACCCGCCTGCCAAGCGTGGCGATTATGGCAAACCCCTTTGGGGAAGGTCTATGTCCAGCAGTGGACGCCTTTCGGCTGAAATGATGACTTTTTTCAACCATAAACACACTTTGAATTATTATTTTTATGACATTTATTTTAAATTCTGTGATTACCATAACTCACACTGATATTATTATTTTTTAGGATAACGTTTTTTTTTTACAATATTTGTAAATATGTGAGCACCATGTATCTTTCACATAATTAATTTATCTGTCATTGCTTCATTCTTAACTCTTTTTACCTATTGTGGTATAGTAATTTTATTCTAGGTGCATCGTCTTCACATTGTATAATGTACCTATAAAAATATTGTACAACATTTAAAAAGAGTAACGTTGGAGTTTCTTGCCCATTCTTCTCCATACGAAACTACCTTTTGGAAGGGGCGATTAGAATCAATTCTATTTTTTTGTAAATATTGACGTTCAAAAGTGTCTTATGTGTCTATTTGAAATAAACAATTTGGTTTTTTTTTACTTTTATCAAAATTATTGCAGCTAACAAAACATCCTTTCATCCTTACACATGCCGAGGATCACCTACCTACACACACACGTCCCAACCCACAACTTCACAAGCACTAGCCTAACCGGTAGCGCGGTAGGCACGTCAACATAATCCCGATTACATCAATAAATGATACAACAATTACGATGCTATCAGCACACATACGCCTTGCCATGCACGAACTGATAAGCACATTCTAATCAGCGACGTCAGGCTAATGAAGTACTGGGCCTGCTCTTAATTAGAAACATAGGACGTGTAGAGATAACGGTTGTACGAATATGGTGATACATGCTGACAAGTCATGGGAAAATTAATGGGGTTGGCGAACTAAAGGGACAGGACTAGACATGGGTAATTTGTTGAGTCTATAATGATAAAATTGATGAAGTTCATGACACATCTTAGTAGGGTTGGGTTGGGCCGTCTGGGTCTAGGGATGGCGGACTCGGGGACATCCGCCACCCCCTATCATACAGGACCCGAGGTGGTGGCGCGTAGTGTTCCACGCGCGCTCCTCTTAGACGTCGCGGGGGGGTCAAACACATCACCCATACTTGAGGTGGCCCGCAGAGACGGGACGGCACCAGCCGGGAATCGCGAAAGTCGCACTTGATCCCATGATCCCCGGTGCAAGCGTGGGAAGGAAACGCCGTGGTGGTTTTTAAAAAAAAGGGCTGGGCATGTCATCCTCTTGTTAGATGAACTGTGGACTACAAAAAAACAACTACAGATTGGGTCCCATTAAATGCTAGGTGACATTGCGGTCGACCAAGATTTAGGGACGAACTTGACTCCTACCGAAAGGACTGGCCCACAATGGAAGAGGACAGACGTGTGTGGAAAAGGAAAAGGGAAGACTTTGCCCAGCAGTGGGCCATTATGGACTAAATATATAGATAGATCATCATTCATCATGTCAGCCGAAAGACGTCCACAGCTGGACATAGGCCTCCCCCAACATTTGGGGCGGTTGCCATAATCGCCACGCTTGGCAGGCGGGTTGGCGATGGCAGTATGGTGATAAAATGCGTAGAGAATGCTGCTGCCCATTCTCTAGTAACTCCCTTAGTCGCCTTTTGCGAGACCCACGGGAAGAAATAGGGTGGGCGCTATTCTTTACGTCCGGCACGACACCAAACGATGATACATAGATCATAATTATGTCTTATAATGAGAATCTGTTTTCGCTACCATGATTATCAGCATAGCTAAGTCTGTTAAATTAAAGCTGAACAGATGGCTGATGGGGCCGAAAGCTTCTGGAGTGGCGACCGCGTACCCGAAGACGTAGCGGTGGAAGAACAAGGTAGACCGACGACCTTGTGCAGGCTGCAGGAATCCGCTGGATGCACTGAAACGGTGTGACAGTTAAATATGTTACACTGCGGGCCGAACACGGGCATGCCAAGACGTTTGTGACAAGACATGATAAATTATGTCATGTCAATTTGTACTAGCATTTTATGATTAAACAGTTTTATCGCTCAATTTGTGATAAAATGTGTGACTCAAGTCATGTCACAGTAGGCCGTGCTTGCCCCGCTGGTGGCAGGCAGTGTTGATAAACCATTTCAATTTTTAAAAACACTGATACATCGGATACATCGAATGACTTCTTCACTAAAAAGTTATAATGCCAAACAATCATGCGAATGTCCGTTGGCCTGGTTGCTGGGACCTTTTAGCCAAGTCACTATTTAGTTACAAACTTTGTTTAAATATTGATGAAATGAATTATTTTCAATGCATGATGATGATATCCCCGCCCGCTGCCCTTGAGTTTCAGTAAGGATGTGGCACTTTACTGAGACCTCATGCGGTCTTCTTGAGTGAGCTTGAAGTGATGTAGCACTGTTTTGTTTCATTTGCCTACACTAATGCACGTTTACGAACACTTAATGGTTAATAATCCTTATTACACAATAATATTCGGCTAAACGCAAATTTTAGAAAAAAAAACAAAGCTGCTAAACATGTCACTTCACTTTCCCGCCAATAACTCCTGAAAACTGATTCAATCTGAAGATGTTGCCCTACTAATTCGGCAGAATAGACCGAAAAAATTAAACAAATACCAGTGACATCAAGATAAGATTTGGCACCACCCCCTACACATTTTTTATGATAAGCCCAAGACAGTGTTGACACCAACCAAGCCTCTTAGACCCAACACATTGTTGGCACACCCTCAAGCTACCACATCATACTAAAACAAAGTACCGTCTATTGCTATTGCCTCAAGCCTGCCTATCCAAAAAAGGAAGCAAGCGTGAACTTATAAATTAACGCGGCCTACCGCTATTAGCGATTTAAGGCTAGATACATACGAATGAACTCCCCGGGGCTTGCTATCGCATATTCTTAAATCTCGTTGTATCGCTATCATTTATCTCTAAACTGGATGCATGCGAGATGCGCTGGTCGCTTGCTACCGTGTATCCGTAACCTATATTGTGACGTGGCTTCCTTGCAGGTGTGGTCAACATTTTTTTATTGTTTTTTTTTTATGTTGTTGATCCGTTTTTCCTATCAGGCTGTAGCAGTTTATAGTTGGAAGTAGAAAGCGCTTATAAAGGTTTTTACCAAGGAAAAAATATCACAATTAGATCATTTTTAAATAGTCCAGGCACCAAGGTGATAATAATATCCTACTAATATATCCTACTAATATTATAAACGCGAAAGTTTGTAAGTATGGATGAATGGATGGATGGATGGATGTTTGTTACTTCTTCACGCTCAAACGGCTGGACAGATTTTGATAAAATTTTGTATGGAGGTAGCTGGCACCCTGGATTAACATATAGGCTACTTTTTATCCCGATCTTCCCATGAAATCGAGACTTATGCGGGTGAAACCGCGGGGCACTACTAGTGCCATAATAAAATGCAATGCTATATATTCTTTAGTCAGACAATTATCACACTTCTATAAAACAAATATATATATTTCTGTAATTTAAAAGAAAAGAAAATCTTTGCTTATATCAGAATAATTACCACAAGTCAGAAGGCATATTCATTGACATCCGTAAACAATAAATCATACCTTATCCAATAAACAAACTCCTAAACCAAAGCCTATAACAACAGGTGCAAAACAAAGAGATCGTCAACCGTTGGCCCATATGTAATCTAGTTCACAGCGGCGCCGCAATTGTCTGGAGGGCGCCGCTGTCGTCTCGCTAATAAGCATAGCCCGGGCACCCGCCTGGCACACATTCCCGCCATCTATTAGCAATTCTGATATGCGAAAGCGATATTGTAGCCTCATAAGAGGACCAACTTCGAGCGCACCATTTCATTCTATCACATAGATATTATTGGCGATAGCACATTTAATAGAACGCTAGTATTACCCACCGATACAGCGTTATTGGCCACATAAACTCGCTTGACGTAATAAGCCGCGAGTTTCATATATTTGTCGTACAAATCGACCGTTTTCGCCAGATTATTACGCATATAGTCTCACTTGCATATAAGATATTTTGCTTTTATTGTGCAATTTATAGGGAAATTATCGTTTTACTTATTACAAAGTGTGCTTGAGTAAAGTATGTATGGAAATTTTGTTTCGCTTAGAATGCCTATTATCTTAGAATTGTCGTATGAATGGGACACTGAAGTTATAGTAATGTACTACTGAGTTTATTTTGTATAGCCGCAAAGTGAATTCTGAACGTAGGAAGAATTCCTGTAGTACTTATAGATAAAGCGTTTAAAATCTATGCCCGATAAAGTTATTTCTATGTAGAGTATTATTTCATGTTTATGTAATGGAGTAGGTGCAATGGTTTTGTTTCACAATGTTGTTGCAAGAACCGTATAACAGTAAGTAATTACCTGTACAACATGTACCAGAATAAACGCACAACCTCTTAAGGGGTCATTATACTCATCATTATGAACAACTTTTACTATGGGACCAAACCTAAAATCGCAAAAAAAAAATCAGCTGTTCTTTAAATTCACGTTCGAATAACTCGTCAAAATGTAGGGAATAGCTGTTTTTGTTTTTCGCGATTTCAGGTTTGGTCTTTCATGATACAGTTTTGAAATTTGGTACATAGATTCTTTACATAAAAATACTAGACACGTGTTTCAGGTTTTGCATATACTAAAACTAATATTTTAATATATATTATGTTATTATGAATCACATTTTGTTCTTACTAAAGTAATTTGTACTTTTGTTCGGCATCTCTTGGCGGGGCGGGGTTGACCAAACGCCTAACAAAAGCTGGACAGCGGTAGACAACATGTACCAGAATTAACGCACAACCTTTTAAGGGGTCATTGTACTCATCATTATGAACATCATTTCGCTTATACTAAAACTAGTGTTGTATATATTACGTCGTTTAGTTCCCGGAAACGATACAAGTCATTATGCAGTAATTATTAAAATAGGTTTCCTTATGATATCCGCCAACCCACAATGGTCCCGCGTGGTGGACTAAGGCCCACTCCCTCTCACAGACAGGAGGCCTCTGTCCCAGCAGTGGGAACATTATAGGCTGAAGATTATGATTATTTATTTATGATATCACTTCGTCAAATAAGCACACAGCCTGCAACCACGAATTTGTCTACAAAGCGATCACACTTGGTAATTCTAGTTTTGCAAATAACATTATTAAAGAACTGACTGCCTCGTTGGTCTAGTGGTCACAATCGCTACTGCTGAGCATGAGGTCCCTGGTTCGATTCCCAGGTCGGGCAAAGTGTTATTGGGTTTTTGTAACAAGGATTTCTCAGTAGCAGCCCGGAGTCTGGATTTGTCAAAAGTCAAATTATTTCTTTCAAATAGGCACATAAATGGCACTTTGAACGTCAAAATTTACAAAGAAAATAGAATTGATTCTAGTCGCCCCTTCCAAAAGATAGCTTCGTATGGAGAAGAATGGGCAAGAAATTCCACCGTTACTCTTTTAAAATGTTTTACAATATTTTGTATAGGTACATCAATTATAATATAATTATATGTGAAGACGATGCACCAAGAATAAAATTACTATACCACAATAGGTAAAAAGAATTAATAATGAAGCAATGACAGATAAATTAATTATGTGATAGATACACGGTGCTCACATATTTACAAACATTGTAAAATAAAAAAAAATAAAAAACGTTTTCTTAAAAAAATAATATCAGTGTGTAAGTTAAGGTAATCACAGAATGTAAAATAAATGTCCTAAAAATCGTACTTGTACCCGGATAATGGCAATAGGCTCGCCCCCTATTACGTAGAATTTAACGTAACTGGTGAAATGTAGGTTTACTAAAGGTACACCTCTGCCTAACCCTTTCGGGATAAAAAGGCGTGATGTTATGTTTAAATGTAAATGATTAATGAACCTAGGCACCATTTACATTACCCTAAAAAGAGATGTCACATCATATTTTAAATGGAATACGATATTTTCATACCTTCTCAATAATTATCACCTCCCGGGATAGCTAGACATTCAAACAACAGAGAGAGAAATGTAATTTGTACGTTCTCGTTAAAGAGAAATCAATTTAATGTGTGATATCCTGCCACCACACGCTAATTAATCCCGCATCAAACTTTCTTGCAATCAGAATTTAAGGCTCAGAACGCATTAACGACCGCAGGTTGGGAGCCCCATCACACGGATATTCATTAAGATTGGAAACGCGAAATGATTAGAACGACCCGTTAAGCGATTGATCAATAAAGAGATATGGACATATGCAGATGTAAACACGCCCTTACCAAATAAGGAAACTACGAAGAAGTGCAGACGGGCGATTTTCACGATCGAAGAGATGCAAAAAATGTCGTTGCTGATTAATTTACTTATGAATGTACCAATAATTATTTTTCAATACTAGCGACCCGCCTCTTGTTTGCACGGTTTTACGACTTGATAAAGTATAGAGATTCTTCATTTTCTGTAAGTTTAATAGTAATTTACATGACACATTTTAAGTACGTCATTTGAAATCTAGTCATATAATATGTGCTATTACTATTTACTGTAATATTTTTGGGTACTTTGTATTAGAGTGTGTAATTAGTCAATTTATTTTTTTAGAGATGTCTTGTTTGTGCAGAATAAACAATTTTTCTTTCTTTTCTTTCTTTCTTTCTAATTTATAAAACCCATAGATCTTTAGGAATAAATTATCTAAATTATGGTGTAAACCGCATCAAAATCCGTTGCATACCTAGTTTAGAAGAACAACGCGGTCACACAGACATACATTAAAACCAGCTTTAATTTTTGTTATGTACTTGCTAGCTGACTCGACAGACGTTGTCCTGTGCAAATTTCAATCATTCGTACAAAATTCCCACAGAACACTTTCAGTTTTCTCCGTATTTTCCTATTTTCCCGCCAGCATCTCTAATTTTTCTTTCTGTAAGAACCTAGGGGTAATCTAGTATCGGCGGGGACACACACACACACACTTGACTCTAACTAAATCGGCCTATCCAACGATACCCCACATCATGGGATAGACAAGAAAAAAAATTGCATCCCCACTTTACGTACAACGGACTTACCTTAGATTTTTTTTGTTTTTCAGGTTTTTATTTTACCACTTTGTCGCCGTGATTGTATGTATCCATGCCAAATTACACCTTTCTAGTACTAAGAGTCTCTAAGCTAAGCCACGGACAGACAGACGGACATGGTGAAACTATAACTGTTTTTGTTGACTACGGAACCCTAAAAATTAAATGCTGTTCGTTGGTCAGCGCATCACTTGAGAACGCCTGGATCTATTTGGCTATTTTTTGTTTTAAAATGTTTGTTATAGTCCGAATCAGGTGTACTCCGAAGCTATAATCCGAAGTAGCGGCCGAATGTTCGGCCGTTTCCTGACTATGGTTAAGTACAGCGAAAGAAAAAGAAAAATCGGTCTATACTCAGTCAGATAAGTCAAAAACGTGACTTTAAGTCTGGTAAGGATTCAAAGTCAAATAAGGAGACTTTGTAAGTCAAGAAACGGCCGAACATTCGGTTCTTGTCTATCCCATGATGTGGGGTATCGTTGGATAGGCCGATTTAGTTAGAGTCAAGTGTGTGTGTTTGTGTGTGTCCCCTGCCAGCTTAATGATTGTTTTTGGATATGTGAAAATTCATAACGAAGTTAAAAGGAAAACTACCAAAAAGAAAGCTACCAAATCTAAGTAGGCTTTACAAGTTAACGAGTAATAGTCGACCAACTTACATTTGCAACTGGAGAATTGACCCTGACGTATATCGATGAATGGGAGAACATGTTTTTCAATTACAATGTCAAATTTGTTTTAAGGATAAATTTATCCCTACTACGAAACCCTTCATTGTCCGACAGGCACTTGGCCGGTATTTATATACTCGTATTTACATATATTATATAGATTGTGGCACTATCATCTGTGGTGGTGGCCATTCATTTAGCAAACTCCACAAGTAACAATTAATTATTCTGAGTTTTTTGCTAACAGTATGCTTCGTTACCAACCATTTGGCCACGATATCCTATTGGTAGGTCTTGCACGAAATGATAATAGAAGACTGACGTATTTCCAGCTAATGTGAACTGAGTTCTGCCAAACAGAGGAAGGGCTTAATATCTTCATAAATCCTTAAGGATAATAAGTGTCCTCAAATCCTTAAGGATAATTCCAAGTCCATTAATAGTGTAAAACATGTATACTTACTATGGTAACACCGCTAATGAGATGTATTTGTCATCTGGCAACTTTAATTACGTCCCTCTATTTAAAAAGCGTGTAATTTATTTGCTAAACTGTATATAAATAAATAAATACTGACCTGGCAATCGTGATGACAAACATGCTGTAGCAATTTTTCATCCCACATTATCAATTTATGCATCTCATATGGGAAAATCTTGATTAGCGCAAATCTATGGCTGTAGTGTCTTTAACTGATTTTGTATAATAATAAATACTGCCCTCAGTTTAGCGTTTTGACAGTCAAAGCATGCTATAGCGTAACAGAATTCTTAAGAAGATTTTTTTTTATACTTAGATGGCCTTATTACAAAACAAGGGTTATCTTCAGACCCAAATTTAAACCATGGAGCCATTATTGTATTTCGAACTTTATTCCGTCTACGGTAAAGTTCCTAATACAAAACTGACAACTTAGTACCGAACGAAGTAGTCAGTTTTGTTAATAGAACGGTATTTCAATCAGAGTTACGTTCTCATTACAAAAACTAGCTCCATGGTTTAAGCCATGTCAAAATAGAAAACTTGTTTTGTAATAAGATGGAATCTGTTTAGAATGTTTAAAATAAGAATTATGTTTGGTTTTGTGTTGTTTTTTTTTGTTCTGTTTGTTAAAGTTTATTAGATTAGTAGAATTAGTTTATAATTTTGTAACTTTATCATGCCTACTAGTGATTCCATATATCACCATGTACTGTACCCATATTTGCATTTTTTTTTTCTCTTTGTTATATAATTTGAAGAGTCCAAAAACCACTTCTCATGACAAACAGTGACCTAACACAATAAATAAGACCTAACAAATTTCCTTCACAATTTTCGATTTTTTTTATACCCCACATCTAAATTAATGCCTTTCCTAGTCCACTATAACAATGCAGTCTTCCTGTCTCTCATTACTGTAATGACCACAGATAATGAACGTCATCAAACCAGCCAATGATCTGAGACAGCCAAGGATATGCAAAAAGATAACGAGGGGTTTTTGTTATTAGATAATGTAGGTTTTGTTCGTACGTACGTAGATAAATACTAATTACTTGTTTAGAAACTGACTCGGTTTTGAATGTTGTGACACTTATAGAAAAACAATGGTACTGGGAAAGTTACAGAAAGAAAGCAAAATGTTATATTTGGGACACGCACAAGAAATACAATAAGTAAAAAAACCGGCCAAGTGCGTCTAGGACCATGCACAATGAAGGGTTACGTAATTGGGATGAATTTATCCCAAAAACAAACTTAACATTGTAATTAAAAAACATGCTCTCCCATACATCGATATACCTCACGGTCAATTATCCAACTGCAAATATAAGTTGGTTGACTATCACTCGTTAACTTGTAAAGCCTACTTAGCTGTGATAGTTTTCCTTTTAACTTCGTTATAATATTTTAAAAGCCTATCTAGCGGTACCCCACACTATGGGGTTAACGAGAAAAAAAAATATCATCCCCACTTTACGTGCAAGAGAGGTACTTTTTTCAAGATTTTATTTTACCACTTTTCGGCGTGATTTATATGCCATACCAAATTACAGCTTTCTAGTACTAAGAGTCTCTGAGCTAAGCTGGGGACAGACAGACAGACAGATGGACATGGCGAAACTATAAGGGTTCCTTGTTGAATACGGAACCCTAACGAGGAGCATTTAACACTAACAAAATTGATCAATATTTGTTCGAACAAAATACACAATCAAGACTTGTGCGAATCCAAAAGGGCTCCTAACTCAGCATAATGCTGCGATGTTTAAAGATGATATGGCTAGAATGAGAGTGACTACTGAGATTAAGACTAAGTAATAGAAGTAGTAGAGAAGTAAGGAAGGAAAAGACATATTACGCCGACACCAAAAAATTTGGTTTAGAGCAGAAGAATGATAATAATCGACTGGGAAAGTAGAAACCATTGGATGGGTGACATCTCGCTGTATGTAGTGATGGTAGTGGTTTATAATCAAACCGACAAAATTTAAGATCAGTGATAAGTAGAGAGTGTCACAACACAGCGGGCCCTATCATAATACCAGCGCTGCGGCACTTATTTATAATTGTCCCAGCATCATGCTGAGATAGGAGCCTTTTGGCCTCGCACAGGACTTTGTTGATGTGAAACATCTATAGGCGCACGTAACACCGATTGCTGGCGCCGCGATGCATGCTGCGTGGCGATTCACCGCTCACTCCACGCGCGTAGTCCCTCCGCTACACGAACTTTTTCTCGATGTTTGTTTGTTTGATTTCGATGTTAATTGTGTGATCTGCCAGGCGTCCTATGACGGCTCACAATTTTTATTTTATTTAAATTTTACTTTGTTATTATTTTTCTAAAAGTGTGTTTTAGTTTAATTTGTGATCTCCTGTGTGAGTCCAAATAAATATTTTTTCTTTCTTTCTTTTTCTTTCATAAATAATTACATGTTGTGTATCTATTCAATGTTTGTTATTATTACTATATTAAATTCTTTTTATATATACTTTTTCATTTTTAATTTTTGATGTGTAATATGTTTCCTCTCGCTTTCTGTGGGAGTGATTTCGTGAAAAGGGACGGAAGTGTGTAACAGGAAGTGACAGCTTGAGCATGGAATAAGTACGTACTTTTTAATAGCATGGAATTAGTAAATACTATATTGATTGTAAGTAATAATTTCTGTCGCTGCTCAGTTGCTATTACCAAGGTGAGATGTCAGATGTTACACATCATATGCGACTACTGTAAGGCTCGCTAGTCTTTTTTTTTCTTTTTTAGATCTCATTTTACTCTGCACCGGTTGACGTCATCACGTCAAAGCCTGCTGTCCCTAAAAACCAGCGCTGGGGCTCTGTCTCGCATAGGGTCGCAGCATTATGCTGAGCGGTGGCCGTTTTGCGTGGATGTGATGCATATTTTCCCCCAACTTGTTCTCTTTCGTGTTCGTGTCCTTTCTTTGCGTTATGTTTACCGCAAATAAACGTATAAATTTTCGTTCTTTCTTCTTTCAAGTACAAATTACTACTGATATCTTAGAAGATAGATTCTAATTTGTAGCCAGAATTGTTCACCCTCTATTATCCAGGTATGTTTTGCAACAGTCTATTAATTATATAATTATTCAGAATCAGAAGGCTTTATTTGTAAACATAGGTTAAATTACAACAGTGTGCGAGATGTATGATGATGTATGTGGTGCATGATGTATTTAAATTACAACAGTGTGCGAGATGTATGATGATGTATGTGGTGCATGATGTATTTAATAAATAATCCATCGATAACGTTATTGCGTACACGATAGATACTTATTTTTATAATTCGTCCATCCTTCCGTAATAAAAAAAAACTTAACAACTACAAAGTGGAAAAACATGTTCCCCATACATTCCAACTGCAAATGTAAGTTTGTACGCACAATATTGAGTGATTTACCATGTTATTTTAATACCATAGATTTCTTATAGATTTACCTGTAATAAGTATAGAACTATTCTCTGTATTTTATTCAACATTTAAGGTTCAGAAGTTTCGGAGATAATTTAATGGTAAATTTTCATCTATTTTAATTAATAACTTTATAAACTAATTATTTTTAAATTATAAAATATATATATTTGAAATCTTTATAACAAATTCTTTCATTTAACATGTCACACGATAGGTACAGTTTGTTTTTTATTTCTCCCCAAAAGTGAAACTCATCGTTCATGTTTGGGTCACAGAATTTCATATACCTACCAAATTTCAACTTAATCGGTGTAGTAAATTCGAAGCAAATCGGCTGTCACAGACGGACAGACAGACAGACACGAGTGATCCTATAAGGGTTCCGTATTTTCCTTTTGAGTTACGGAACCCACAAAAAAGATACAGTATACACCAAATCTGAATCACACCACACCACACATGCACTATACCTACCTACATATTCACATAACTTTTTAAAAACAGAACACCCTGATCCTATTATACAAAAGCTTTCTACACTTCCATTTATCACGATTACATTTCGCTGGTGTTGCCATATTATTTTCCGAAGGTGTATTATTTCTGGTCCAAAGACAATAATTCACGCATTCAAATCGCTCGGCGCCATTTTTTATATCGCGTGTGTTTCGCGCCTTTTTCGGGTGCGGGCGTGTTCCTAATAAAATTAGGCTCGGGAATGTAGACTTATGAAGCTGTAGAGGTATTGGCTAATAAAATAGGACAGGAGTGAAAACTTAAAACTTTGTATCACATGATACAGTAGAGTATGGGACACTGAAGATAAAGTAATGTACTACTGAGTTTATTTCGTATAGCCGCAAAGTGAATTCTGAACGTAGGAAGAATTCCTGTAGTACATAAAGATAAAGCGTTTAAAATCTCCGCCCGTTATAGTTATTTCTATGTAGAGTATTATTTCATGTTTATGTAATGGAGTAGGTGCAATGGTTTTGTTTCACAATGTTGTTACAAGTTCTGAACCGTATATCAGTAAGTAATTACCTCTACAATATGTCCCAGAATTAACGCACAATCTCTTAAGGGGTCATTGTATTCATCATTATGAAAAACTTTTACTGTGGGACCAACCCTGAAATCGCGGGAACAAAATCAGCTGTTCCCTACATCTTGACGAGATATTCGAACATAAATGTAGGGAACAACTGATTTTTTTTCAGCGACTTCAGGTTTGGTATCATAGCAAAAGTTGTTCATAATGATGCGTACAATGACGCCTTAAGTGGTTGTGCGTTAATTCTGGGACATGTTGTATACAATATATTAGTAGCATGTCGGTGACGCGAACCCATAAGTTTTGCCCCTACCAAAAATCGCAAAGAAGTTATGTTAACTACTGGTTTTCAGCTGCATCCGGTTACACTGGAATCAAACCCAAGATTGTTTTGGTAAGTTCAAATTCAGCATAACTCCTTATTTGAAGAGCTACATTCGCCTGAATTATACAAATTATCATTTTTACGGTGCTAAAAAATAAAACACAATCAACGTAACTAAAGTTATGAGCTGCAGCATTTCTTTACTCACAATATTTCCAACGAATAAAATTAATACTCTGCACATTAATACACAGGGTTATTTTTAAAACGTCAAAAAAAAAATCATCAATCGCGAAAAATAATCAGCTGTTCCCTACATTTTAACGAATTCTTCGAACATAAATGTAGGGAAAAGCTGGATTTTTTTCGTGATTTCAGTTTTGGTCCCATAGTAAAAGTTGTTCATAATGATGAGTACAATGACCCCCTACAAAATATTTTTAAAATCCTTAAAACAAGCCCTTTCATTTGATATGTCACACGGTACAGTCAGCAAAACTTTTTTTTTTAATTTTCTAATTTGCCCCACAAAAGTGACCTCCATATTCAAAATTAATTTATTTACGTAAAACGTCTGTGTTTGGGTCACAGAAGTTCATATGTCTACCAAATTTCAACTTAATCGGTCCAGTAGATTCGGAGCAAATCAGCTGTGACAGACGGACAGACAGACAGACACACGAGTGATCCTATAAGGGTTCCTTTTTTCCTTTTTAGGTAGGGAACCCTAAAAGTATGTTAGTCTGCATTTTTTTCAGTCCTCCTGACTCTCACGTTTCAAACAGATAAATGTCTCAATCCAGCTCTACATACTTCACAGAATGAGTACGTCTACATTTCTACACACCTACATCACAATTTTAACGCCATAGTCTGCTCAATGACAGTGAAAAATTCCCAGTCGTTTGCAGCGTCTAGTCGTCCCGTACTCTTCACGAACGCTACCATAAATTGCCGGATTCGTTTCTTGTCTTTGCTTGCTTCGCCCAATGTTGATTTAACATGGTTTTAGTCTTATTGATTCTTTATTACGTAAATACACCCGTATTGTCTATGCGCACGCGAGTTTTGTATGTCTTTTAATTAATATAAGGGTGGCAATTATTTTAGTTTGATTATTACGTGGTATCACGATATGGAACTATTCAGCCACCAGGTTGAATAGTTGAATCCGGTATGATATCTATAATATAACATTAAATAATGAAAATGAGAGGTTCGCGTCACTAAAAATATTTGAAAGCAAAAAATGCACAAATTATTAAAAAGAAGTTTTGCGACTCAATCTTAATTAACATCAATAAACCGACCATGAGGGTACTGTAAATCTGTTAATGTTGCTTCTGTGAAATCCGCCATAACATCCTCCGTTTTCTGCATAACTAACATTTAGGTATCTCACCTGAGCCATGGCAATTGAAGGTCCGCTCTAGATATGCATCAAAAGTAGGAAATTATAATTGTGTTAAAGAACCAAAGGACCACCTGTTTCTTAATTCACATGATCACCATGCGAATTAAAAACCACTATGGTCTTAATAGACATTTAATAAATGGGTTTCAATTAATTGTCTTACGTCTAGTTTTAAACTCTGATATTTATTCCTCCTAATTCCTGATAATCTTAGCTGATACAGGCCGCTTCAAGATCCTTCAATCAAGTGAACGGCCCTTTTACCATACAATTAAATTTAAATTAATTATTAATTCTGTCATAAATATAATCAGATCTAAACCGTGACACCCACTTAATTTTAGCATAAAACTAGGCTATTAATTAAAACCTAGATCGAAACACAGACAGTTTGCAAACGGTCGAACTTGGAGATACATGCAAATCTTATCGACTATGTGGATTGAGGGACTGACTTGTCTTAGAATAACAAGTGTGAAATGTTTAAAGTGGGTTATAACAAGTTTGATATTATCGTTTGGGCTACAAGAATTGTACCTAAATCTTTAGATAAACCTACAATGTACCTGTGATAAACATACACCCCCTTATTACAAAACAAGGTTTATCTTCAAACCCGGGTTTAAAACATGGAGCCATTATTGAATTTCGAACTTTATTCCGACTAGGTAAAGTTCCTAAACACAAAACTGACAACTTAGTATCGAACTAAGTTTTCAGTTTTGCAAAAAGAACGGCATTTCAACCAATGTTACGTTCTTATTACAAAAACTGGCTCCATGGTTTAAGCCATGTCAAATATAAATCTTGTTTTGTAATAAGGCGGACAATGTTCTGTGTGGTGCTGGACGTAAAAAATAGCACCATCCTATTTCATCCCGTGGGTGTCGTAAAAGGCGACTAAGGGACTTACTAGAGAATGGGCAGCAGCGTCTCTATGCATTTTAACATCATACTACGATCGCCAACCCGCCAAGCGTGGCAATTATGGCAACCCCCCCGCTCCCCCCTCCTTTTGGGGGAGGCCTATGTCCAGCAGTGGACTTCTTTAGGCTGAAATGATGATGATGATGATGAAAATGTACCTAATTGTCAACCGAAAGGCGCCTTATGTAAACATGATCCTACTAAACACAAACAAACATTTAAAAAAATATTTCTTAATTTCAGGGTCAATTTAAATTAGCTAGGGAAACTCTGCAGACGTAATGGGTGGATATCTAAACACGATGAAATAAAAATAAAAATATTGAATTGGTTTTTTTGGGGGGGTCGACGACCGCTGTTACTGTTAGTACCTGAAGTATGAGTTGAGAAAATCTGTTTTATTTTGTTTTATAATGTTTAATTAATAATTATTGTTGCATAAATAATGATGTCCGTAGAAATGATTTAACTTATACAAATTACGACCATAATGGCATAAATAATCATCATAATCAGCCTATAACGTTCCCACTGCTGGGACACAGGCCTCCTCTCTTCGAGAGGGAGTGGGCTGCAATCTACCACGCGGCCCAGTGCGGCTTGGTAGATGTCACATATCTTCGAATTGATGGTTCTAAGACATGCCGGTTTCCTCACCGATTTGAGAGCAGTGGTAATGAAATTGTTTACATAAAGGAAAGCGCCTGCTTGGGATCAAATCCACGACCTACAACTCCTAAGTCGAGCCATTACCACTGGGCCACCACTGCTCGATATACATATAAAATAATACAAATAATATTAAACAGTAAATACCATTTTATTCTTGGAACCAATTCTAAACTCCAAAATAGTATTGAATCTCATTGATGGGCGGAAACAAATTCTATCACCGTACATCAAAATATGTACAGCTATAGCCAGAATTAATAACGTTTAAATATAATAATAAATATGATAAAGTTACTCTAGGGAATGATTTAGATTTCCTTATCGAAGTTGGAAAGTAAGGAAAAGTGAAAGTTCCAGTTGTTTATCATACTGGTCTAGTTTCAGGAATTATTTGTGGGATATATGCTAGTGGAAACATGTCAGTGACTGCTTATATAAACGTTTTGCTTATATAAAATGATGTGTTTAAAACTTTTGATCTAAAAAGGACAACTCACAACAATATAAGTACTTAGAACTGCATTTTATTCTCCTTCTCACAAAATTTAAATGTGATTTTTGAACTTTTCGATATATTTTTCAAACCAGTCCTTGATGGTTCTTTTCCTAATAAAACTAGAATTTCGTAAAAAGTAATGCAACATGTAGGTTGTTCCGTTTGGTGCCGGACGTAAAGAATAGCACCATCCCATTTCTTCCCGTGGGTGTCGTAAAAGGCGACTAAGGGACTTACTAGAGAATGGGCAGCAGAGTTCTCTATGCATTTTAACACCATACTGCGATCGCCAACCCACCTGCCAAGCGTGGCGATTATGGCTCCCCCTCTTTGGGGGAGGCTTATGTCCAGCAGTGGACGTCTTTCGGCTAGAATGATGAATGCAACATGCCGTAGGTAACAATAGTATCGGTCCAACCGTCCAAGCAGAGAGCATTTATTGACATTGTAATATCAAAACATTGCACTGAAAATGACGGATTTCTCCGGTACCCATAATAAACGACACACACTTATTATACTGTTCCTAGTTTAAAAAGTCTGATAATTTGGAAAGTATACGATACTATACTACGCTGATACCCAAACACCAGCTCAGTAAACACAATTTTGTGACGTCATCGTGTCGTCTCGTTGAATCCTATTTATTAGCAAAAGTTCGTGTTACAAGCCGGCACCGACTAATGACATCATCAGTTAGTGTGTCCTTCCCAAAGTACATGCATCCAGCTGAAAAATATCAGCGTCACAATATTGAACATGATATCTGGAAAATGGTTTGCAATTTTGTAATGAAAAACGGAGTTGCAAATGAAAATAGAAAATTCAAACCATATAGAAAAGGACTAAATACCAAACCGTTTGTTTAGACGACGTTGTACTCGTAGTAGTGTTTTTGTAAAACTTAATGTTGCAATTATCTTATTGTGTACTGCATATTTGACAAAGCTTTGATGTACAGCACACATCAAGTTACTATACTTAATTCTAACTAGGATAAGTTAGGATTAAGTTATGAGCAGGCAGTCTAAATAAAATTTCGAACGCAAGCTCCGCCCCTCGCTCCCCGCCACTCCGTTATGTGCTAAACGCTATTACATCAGTAATAAAGTTGAATATTGCGTGCGCTCTTTGATCGTGTCCGAGCACGAAACGAAATAACGTGTCTCAATTCTTATTTCGTTTATAGTAATAATTGATCTAGAGAAAAAATATCTTGTAAGTGGATAAAAACTATATTTTCTGCAGTGAATATTTATTTTAGACATAAAAGCCAAACAATCTTGTTTGTTTTTTATAATTATCCTTAAAAAAGACATGATTTTCGAATAAGAAATGTATTGAGAGAAAATATTACAATTATGTAACTGTCTTCAACATGGAAAGAAAAAGATCCAAAAAATCATAAACAAAACTTTCATTTTGCTTGTATGTGTGACTGTTTCAGAATATTCATGCAAATTAACATAAAAATAGTGGATATTTGCCAGCTTCTAACACACGACCCCGTGGCCCAAGACTGCCTCGTTGGTCTGGTAGTCGCAAGCGCTACTGCGGAGCATGAGGTCCTGGGTTCGATTCCCCGGTCGGGTATAGTGTTATTAGGTTTTTCCATCAGGAATTTTTCAGTAGCAGCCCGGAGTCTGGATTTGTGCCCGGTTGATGGCAATAGACTCGCCCCCTATTACATGGGACTTAAACAGAACTGGCGAAATGAGGGTGTACTATGTCTATAGGTACGGTACACCTCTGCCTAACACTTAGGGGATTACAGGCGTGATGTTATGTTTTATTCTAACTTAAGAAATGCATAGGAAGTAATAAAATAATCTATTTCATACTGTTGCATTTAGGGTTGCCAGGTGTTCGGCTTTAGGTGGACTTGTCCAAAATATACAACATGTCCCAGAATTAACGCACAACCTCTTAAGGGGTCATTGTACTCATCATTATGAACAACTTTTAATATGGGACCAAACCTGAAATCGCAAAAAAAAATAAGCTGTTCCCTACATTTTGACGAGTTTTGAGAACATAAATGTAGGGAACAGCTTAGATTTTATTTTCGTGATTTCAGGTTTAGTTGATGTTAATTTTACCGGGTTGTCCGTACAAAAATATGCTAACGGCGCCCCCGCGCCTCCAGGGTCGTCTTACGCTCATTGGTAATAATTTGGCAGTAGGTATCTAAACGTACGGCGATTGTATTGTAAGTAATTAAATGGTGTTAAAATTAATTTAATTAATTAATTAATTAATTTATTAATTAATTCTAACATTTTCCATCACACTTAAATATTTTTGGGACAAAATATAACATGGTGTAAAAATTATTGAAATCGATTCAGTTCCTTATTCTGAACCAACTATATTCAGGTTTTGCATAATTATACTAAAAATAATGTAGTATAGTTAAGAGTAGAGTAAGCCTGAAATGAATAACAGTTACAAATACACAAATATATAAAAGTATCATTTTTTTTTCTTTTAAAAACCAGTGTTCAGCCTTTCAGGGCAAAATGTCCGGCTCTATGAATCTTTATCTGGCTTTCCTATTTTTGGTCCTAGCAACCCTAGTTGCATTCATAGCATATTCCTTTCATATGTTATAACAGTCATTTGTAACTAACAATATCATAAAATAGATCCATTCGAAACCATTTAGCGCTGTTAGATAAATTCTCCACATATAAGGTATTCCTGTTATAACGGCATGGAATTGCAATAGATACAGTATAATATAAATATGACTTTATAGAGTTCCATGCGGTGCCGGACGTAAAGAATAGCACCATCCTATTTCTTCCCGTGGGTGCGAAAAAGGCCTAAGGGACTAACTAGATAAAGGGCAGCAGCGTTCTCTAAGCATTTTGACACCGTCTGCCAAGCGTGGCGATTATGGCAACCCTTCTTTTGGGGGAGGCTTATGTCCAGCATTGGACGTCTTTCGGCTGAAATTATGATGAATGATGCCTTTATAAGCGTCTACACACATGGGAAGTTGGGATTTCATCAGACCTGCTGGTGAAGAACTTTAAAATAACTTACTTTAAACACAGATATATTTTAATATCAATCTGTCCAGCCTTTTCCCAACTATGTTGGGGTCAGCTTCCAGGCTAATCGGATAAAGCTGAATACCAGTATTTTACATGGAGCGACTACCTATCTGACCTCCACAACCCAGTTACTGGGTATGACGATACCTCTTGGTAAGACTGGTTGTCAGACTCTCGGGCTTCTGATGACCCCTTTTTTTTTGGGTTAGAAATTGTCAACGACATTCTGAAGGTCATCAGTGATAAGCCGTGTTGCACCATTATGGCGCATTGGGTGCATGTACATGTGCATGTACCCGGTGCGTCAAGTGAGTGCAACAGGTATTTGAATAAAAAAATTGAGTTGTATTTGTTACTAACATACCATAAGTTTTGTGTATTACTAACATTATATGGATCAAGGTCCGAATTAAAGGATTTTTTTTTTAATTTATTATCAAATAACTTCTCCCGCTCTGGGTGGAGCGGGAGGGCGTGTCAGACTTTTACTGACTAAAACCCACCCGTATTCCTTCATTTGCCTGTGTGCCAGGGCCACGATATCCCGTTCGGACAAATTCCCAACCCTGGCAGGCATTGGTCCCTGATAACCCCTAAAGACTCTCAATGATCCACGAATGACAGCCGCGACCAACGGCTTAACGTGCTTTCCGAGCTACGGAGGAGTCTCGGTGTGTAAAGATAGTCACCCATCCACGGACCAACCCCGGCAAGCGTAGCTTAACCTGATGGATCGAGCCGTGCGGCTATTATTACTTAGCCACGAGCTCCTTACAGATATCTTTATAATCTTTCATCATACGATACTTTTCCGTACGATTTTTGATGGTATTCATTCAAGGGGGACACCAGGTTTTTTTTGTCCAATTGTTGGGACTAACAGTTTGTATGACAACCATTGGACATGACTTTTGTGTCAGTTATAGAAACTATAATATATTATCATGAAAGTAGACATTGGTTAACATCTAAGCAATGTTTCTTGCATATCTATAAAATAAAGATAAAATATATAAAAATAAAGCTTGCAATCTAACTTCAATACCGAACATAAAAATAAAGATCTCCGATACATTACGAATGAATATTCAAAATCTCGTAACAACTCAGGAGCATAAATAACCCGCATCTAAAGAAACAAAAGCAAACAAATGTCTTTTACAAATCTCGCGAGACTTAATGCCGACGCCACCCATATTTCCAATATAACGATGTTCTAGCGTAGAACACGGTCGCATTGCACTGCCATTCACATATCCAACTTACTAATTAAGTCAACAAGCAAGAAGAAAGCTCTAACTTTGACAATGTTCAACATACGTAACAGTTCAAACGATAACCAAAGTATTAAGACCCTCGAAGACTTTAATCGAAGTTTTTATATCAGATGTAGAGACAGGTCAAGTGGTATTGGCCGATGGTAAAAGCGAAGCCGCAGGCATAGATCTAGGCTTATTTAGACACTTCCAAATGCGCACAGTAGCGCCGCCATATAAAGTAAACAATAGTGCACCAATGACAATCGCGCGATCCCGTGCTGCCCTCATTATGCCCCATGTGTGACTCGACTTGGCTTTTGAAATTATGGATATGAATACGGCGTATTTTCAATAGTGAATGGCCGGCATAATAAATTTTATTTAGCAAAATGAGGATTGGATTGTTGGGGCTTTTAATTTATGTCTATATGAATGTCTAATAGTGGTTTTGTTGGTATAAATGCAAGTAATTAACGCAGTACAGTGTAGTGTAGTGTCTTCTCGTCACCAATCCCACAGTGTTTGAAGACTAAGGTCTTCAACCAGTGCGTCCTGCCCGTTATGACATACGGTGCCGAAATTTGGACACTGACAGTCGGGTTGGTCCATAAATTCAAGGTCACTCAGCGTGCTATGGAGCGAGCTATGCTCGGAGTTTCTCTGAAGGATAAGATCAGAAATGAAGTTATCCGGAAGAGAACTGGAGTTACCGACATAGCCTGCAGAGTAAGCAAGCTGAAGTGGCAGTGGGCTGGCCATGTTTGTCAAAGGACCGATGGCCGGTGGAGCAGACGAGTCCTGGAGTGGAGACCGCGTATCGGCAAGCGTAGTGTGGGACGCCCCCCAGCTAGATGGACCGACGACCTTAAAAAGGTAGCTGGGACAGACTGGATGCGGAAGGCGGAGGACAGGTTGTTGTGGCGCAGCCTGTGGGAGAGGCCTATGTCCAGCAGTAGACTGCTATAGGTTGAGTTGATAACGCAGTACGGTATCTATTCTCGGTAAATGGAATTGTCTAGAGAATCATAATACCTCAAATGGCTTAACATGACCGTTATGTAGAAAGTACTGCGGCATTAATTTTGAAATAAATATATGCTAAAGTTGAGGATTAATGTTAAGTGCTATATTTGACGAAAACACGATTCCACAACATTTTCTTTATAGAAAAAAAATCCAAAGTTACCTCCAAACCGAACAATAAACCGCTGGTATTCAAAAAATACTTCAAATTAGATAATTAAACTTTGTATAAATTAACTAAATTAACTATAAAGCAGGTCTTATGTTATTTTAACTAAAATAATGGTGCCTAGGAGTCTTCTCTCTGCCACCCTGTCTCGCTTGCTCGCGTGACCGCCAGCTAATTGTGCGAGCGAGATAAACAGTGAGGTGGCGCTGAGGTAGTATAGACCCTTAAATCAAAATGCGAAAGTGAGTTCGTTATTTACGCTTTCACGCTAAAACGGCTGAATGGATTTAGTTGAAATTTAGCACATGGGTAGATCATGACCTGGAGAAGTGCATAGGCTACTTTTAATCCTGGAGTGTAGACGAAGTTACGGACAACAGCTAGTTTGTAACAATGTAAAAGGTAATAAAATAGAATAGAAAGATGTTTATTTAATTTACCTGGTTCATATGTTACATTATGTCCACAGGTCAGTGGTGTATTCGGCCTGTGGGTGTGTCAGCTACTTAAAGGCTACCTATGTTTGTCTGAAAGAGATCTATATAAGTGTCGTGTAGTGTGTGCTGTGAGCTTGTTAATGTGTACAGAACTAATTTATATAAACTTATATTGTTGTTATATATTGCCCTATCCTATTTATAGCTAATTACAATTTATGGGGACGTGGATAGGGATGAAAATTGCCGAATGTTTCCGAAACTTACGACGAAAGTTTCCAATATTGCACGCAATATTGGGCAATATTGCCGGAAAGTTGCCAAAGTTACATGAGGTTTTTCAAATGCCATTTTCAATGTTTATGCGCTCATGAGGTTTTATGTAATGGTGTAATTATACGTATTACTAGTAAGCCTGTATAATTAATTTGGTATCATAACCAATGAACTATCATGGATAGCTTGTTTCTTTTCTTTAGTTTATCAGTAAGAAAATAAATGTAAAAATTGTAGATATGATAGCGGTTCGATATTGTAGATAAGCTAAAAAACTGCCAGCCTGCAGCCTGCAATGTTATCCTACTAAGCAATTATATTGGTAAAAGTGGTTTTCTATTTATACGTTTCTTGCCCAATGTTGCCGGCAATTTTAAAAATATTCCCGGCAGTTTTGGCAACTTTGGCAATATTGCCCGCAATTTTCATGGCTAACTTGGAGCGGCCGTTCGCTTGCTGAGCAGTCGACTCCTGTCATTTTTTGGTACATAGACGATTTGACCTAGTCTAGTATTAGTTAAGAGGGGATTGTGCTGTCCGTATCCGAGGTAGGCGTCACCAGGGGTCTCTAGATCCTTAATCTGCATTTCGCGGAGTTGGCGCAACATGTCCTCGTTTAAGTCTTGTGCACGGAGGTGCCATGGATCCCAATCGAGCATATCCCAGAGTAGTGAGGTTAATAAAAGAAAGTTTATTGATCAAGGATTAATTTTGTTAGCCGAAAATTCTTGTCCATACAAGCAAAACAGTAAGTAGGAATTTCTAGTGTTTCCAATAACAAGACTATTATTTAAATTATTAACAATAACAATAGCCCTCAAGTTATAGTACTGGCATTATATTCAAATAACACACAACCGTCGAGTTGTGCTCCAGATTTCATTTCTTTTATTTTATTAATTAATATGATATGCTATTGTAAACTGCAAAATAACTCAAACTCAGCATTTATTTCAATTAAACCATTTACAGGCACTTTTGAATTGTCAAGAAGTCAGTCAATTACAAATATGAAGCTAGTTGCCCATTCCAAATAGTAGGTCACTATGCAGAAGAACGGGCAAGAAACTCCACGGACACTCTTTTAAATTAAGTATTGGTTACATCATTCATATTGAAATTATACATGTGAGAACGATGCAAAACGTCAGAAGAGTCCGTGATAAAAAGATTAAAAACCAAAAAAATACAAAAAGAAACTAAAATAATTAAAAATAAGCCCTGGCAGCTAAGAGATGACCAGTCCCAACTGACAGCGGCCGTTCACGAACATGACACATGGATCAGCACCTTTCAGCTCAATCATTTTGAAGGGAGCTAAATTATCCAACACACACGCCACCATCAGCGAGACATCTGAGTGAGCATGACATACTCTCAGCCACCAGGGCACATTCAAGTCAGTCATTCAGTAACATACATAATATCACGACTGTATACCACCCACATTTATAGTACACCCACATTTCGCCAGTTATGTTTAAGTTCCATGTAATAGGGGTCGAGCCTATTGCCATCAACCGTGCACAAATCCATACTCCGGTCTGCTACTGATAAATTCTAGATGGAAAAACCCAATAACACTTTGCCCAACCTGGGAATCGAACCCAGGATCTCATGCTCAACAGTAGCGCTGCGACCACTAGAACAACGAGGCAGTTTAAAAAACAAATAGGTAATGTTCTGGTAACTTTCGTGCAGTATGCGAAGTATGAAGTTCATTACTTTATTCTCATTAATACATACTACATTCTTAAAAAATAGTACATTACTGCAGCGGCATGCAACAGGGGCATTGATGGACGAATGTGAAAATGTGGGCCGAGGCGAAGAAGAGGCATTCATACGTGAGTTCATCAATGCCTGGTTGCGGCCAAGGCTTGTATAGTGCTTTTCTCAAATAATGCGCGGAAATTCAAACAATGTAAATGATTTTTAAATTCCAGATTCAATGACGAACAACGATAATTTTTCACGCGCCAATGTGTTCATTTGTTTTCTATTTGCAAGCCAGTTAGAAATTTAAATAAAACCTTTGATAAGTTACCTCCTCGGTTGCCATTTTTCGGAGTAAAAGATCGTTCCATTTTTAAATTACACGATAGATATGAGTTTATTATGTAATTTATTTGGCCGCTTAACCACGACACAAGGATTTTCATACAACTTTTGGTGGCCGCTGCTCGCATGTATTTGGCCAGTACAGCAATTTCGGTTTATCTCCTATTTATCCTCCTATCTCCTATTATATTCCAAGCATGTTTGAGAAAAATGTTTTATCAGTAATGACACAATTAATTCCATAAAAGCTCAAACATCATAGGTACCCTTACGTGGCATCATTATCCCAAACTAAAGATTTACTTAGCAGTGCTTCTACTAACAACTTGATATTGTATCTCATTAAGGAGCGCTCGCGTCCGACGTTTTACGTCATTAAATATGTAAATAGTTGGAATACGGGCGTCCATTCAACTGACATGTCGCGACGGAGAATTTTGTAGACTTAGCGATCTATGGAGATTGACGGTGGGGTTTTTTTTTTAATTTTCCCTTTTTATTATCTGTGATGGAAGAATTGAGATACAGCTTTTGAATTTTGAAACAATGTGATAAGTTGGCATCCCATCGAAATCAGTAATATCGTTTCTTTTTTACTCAACTACAGGGACTTATGGCTCCCTCAGACAGGTGCAATAAATGTTGGTATGAAAACTTCACGGCAATTGGTCTACTGAAATCACGTCGTGCCTGCCTGCGGGAGCCTTTATGAAAAGTGCAGAATAAATTACAAAGTCCCAACAAAACAAATCATATGGATCAATGTAAGAAACCATTGAAAAAAAACAGAAAAGCAACTATTATTTCCTATCTTTGTCTAGCACACAATTTCAGTTATTTCTTTAAGATTTTCCTGTCATCTTCAATCTACATTTAAAAGTCCTCTCCTCCTTTTTATTGGGATAACCACATCAGTCCCTAATCTCTAATGATTAGGTACTGAAAAAAGCCTACTCTATGCTACTTCTATAACGTCTAACAATAAAACACGATCAGTCGACAAAACCTCTACATAATTGTAGATTTTCTTTTGTTTTTTCTACCAATTCAATTCTAAAACCTTCCACATCCTACATCCCTTTGACTATAATCGGCGGCAACTCTGACGTATGGTAAATAGTGGCACTATTATCAGATAAGTCTGGATTACTGCGCCCGCGTCACTTATGGCGTATGAAATCATTTGCGCGTAATCCGCGAGGTGATTATTAAGAACAGTTCGTAAACTGGACGATTAGCCGTGTGTTACAGATTATGTCAATTTATGGGGCCAGGTTGTACGCCTGCATACATGATTGATGTACTGGGAAAATTTTATATTAAGTATTAAGAATGAAACAATTAAATGAAATCGTTTATTTCTAAGTATAGATCCAACTTAAAATAAACACATTATTTATAATTCAAATAATATGTACAAAATAACAACTTATATCGAATTAATTCCTAAAAATAACAAAATTATATGGTATTTTTAAGGAAATCTCGAAAAGGCTGGTTGACACTTCTCGTGACCCAAGAGCTGGCTATTTGGCCAGAGACTAGAGTCGCCAGTCTCTTGGGTACCAGTCGACAGCGATGTGGAAGAATTTTTTTACGCCATATTTTACTTTGTGTATATTTTTAGTTAAGTTAGGATATATTAATTTATTATTTATACATATAATTTTTTTTTTACATATTGTACACATTATAATAACCGAAAGAAAGAATAAAGATAACATAACACTCAGAGATGAGTCAAACTTACGCGCAACAGCAATTTTTTATCCGACGCGTCGGTGAAAGAGCGATAATCACTTCCGTCACTCATCAAATTTCAACGAATTTACGGTTTTTAGGGTTCCGTATCTCAAAAGGAAAAACGGAAACGTGGCTGTCTGTCTGTGTATCTCTCCGTCTGTCTGTCTGTCCGTCTATCACAGCCGATTTGCTCCGAATCTACTGGACCGATTAAGTTGAAATTTGATACACTTATCAATTTCTGGTACCCAAACACGGACGTGTAACGTAAATAAATTAATTTTGATTATAGGGGTCCCTTTTGGGAGACAATTCAGAAAATTTAAAATAAAGTTTTGCAAATTGTCCGTCTGACATATCGAATGAAAGGGATTGTTGTAAGGATTTCAGATATTTTTTTTATAATTTCAAAATAAAACTTTTAAAATTATTTAGGAAAATAGATGAAACTTTACCATTACCCTCTTATCCCCGAAACCTACCGAAACTATTGAGCCTAAAATGTTGAAATAAATACAGAAAATAGTTATTTAAAGTACATAGAGATTACAGGAAACCCCGTATGAAATCTATGGTCTTAAAATAACATGGTAAATCTCTTAATATTGTGCGTACAAACTTACATTTGCAGTTGGAATCTATGATCCCACATGTTTTTCAGCTACAATGTTATGTTTTTTCATAGGATAAATTCATTCCAACTACGGAACCAATCTTTGTGCGTGGTCCGACACGCACTTGGGTGGTTTTTGTTTTATCGTACGTATTGATACTCTAGCCCTTATTACACATAATTCAAACAAGGCCACACAACACAACTCCAACACTAGGCCTCCAAAAAGCACTCAGTATTTAACATTGACTATATAGTTTCTCGCGAATGACACTTTCGATTTGCAGCGGACGCCGTAAATTAAAGGCACATGGCCGGCATTAAGCTGTCCCCTACATCATGCCACGACACTTCTTAATTAGTGCCTGTACTGATATGAAGATTACGGACGCAGTTATTATAGTTGAAGGGTTTTTTTTTTTCCGTAATAACATGACTATTTTCTATGGATAAGGAGGAAATAATCTCAAACGGAAAAATGCGACATAACTCTACTGTTATAGATGTAGTGAGACGAGGCAACTTTTTTTTTCCGTAGGTTGAAGATCCTCATGGATGTCCTCCACCCTGGGGCGGGCGGAGGGGTCTGTCAGACTCTTACTGACTAAAAACCACCCCGGTGTTCCCTTCCCACACTTGCATCGGGGATAATGGGATCAAGTTCAACTTCCGCGATCCCCGGCTGGTGCCGGCCCGCCTCTATGGGCCACCTCAAGTATGGGGGGGTGAGGTGTTTGACCCCCCTGCGACGTCTAAGAGGGGCGTGCGTGGAACACTACGCGCTGCCATCTTCGGTCCTGTATGATAGGGGGCGGCGGACGTCCCCAAGTCCACCATCCCTGGACCTATTTAGGGGGGCCGGAAGATGGTATTATCTGCCCTCTGCCGACGCCCCGTGAGGGAAGAGATCTACCGCTCCCTTTCCACAGCCTCCTTTTGTGACACGACTGTTTCGCAGAAGGATACCACCGCGTCCCAGGACTCCTCGCTGCCGACCATCGAGTCGACCACGGCCGGCAGCGACAGGTCACTGCCTACTCCTGAGATGAGGGCAAGGCGTGGCTTCTCCCAAGCGGCAGACTCTGCCAGCGTATGCCGCGCCGTGTCCTTCCGACAGGAGACGAGGCATCTGAGGAAAGGTGGATGACAAAAATACCTATCATAATTAACCCTAGTGAAACTACACAAGGAAATACGACTCACAAAAATGTAGCATGGAGATATAGCTCTGACACCAAAAAATTACAAACGATGAAGCATCAACTATCAAACTCATTAGAGCCGTCTTCAATCTTTTGCCACGACATTATTGTGTGATTGATACCTGCCTTCTTTTACTGGCTAAAACCCACCCATGTTTCTTCAGTTGCCTGTGTGCCAGGGCCACGGTATCCCTTTCAGAAAAACCCGCAACCCTGACAGGATACCTGTCAGCCTGTGCTATAGAAACCGAAAACTGTAGTTACCATAGTAAAACGGGATTATAAAATCTTCTACCGCTATTCCACCGACCCAAATGAAGACAAGTTAATCAACGCAGAAAAATTACCCCTTTCTTCAGTCAAACAATACTCACAAATAGTTAAAAGTTTTTTTTTCTAAGCGTAACCGTGGAGTTTCTTGCCGGCTGTTCTCCATAGCATTGTCGGTCAGAGCAGAGGTCGCTATGGCTGCACTTTTTGGGGCACAGTGGGCAGGATAGGATGTGGTCAGAGTATTGACATGTAGATAATCGACAGTTTCGTCTCCCATGGTAATTGTTGACAGGCCTACACTGTCCTCCCATACCTATTAACAGTGTAATTTGAAAACATTGTAAAAAACAATTATTTTTAAAAGAGCGACCATGGAGTTTCTTGCCGGCACTTCTCCATAGGAAACGATGAATTGGAATCGTGCACCTAGCTTCTGACGTTTCATAAGTGCCCATGTATATTATTTCACACAAATCTATATTATAGGTTCGTGTGAAATAATATACACATTTTGATTTTGCAACTTAGAATACAACAGCGATCACAATCTATTACCATCCTACGCTATAACTGCGTTTTGAATCTATAATTATACATATTAGAAATTAAAATCACTTTTCGTGTTTGTTTGTGATCGCGTTGTTCTTCTAAACTACGCCAGGGATTTCGATGCGGTTTTCAACATCATTTTGTGAATTTATTCCGGTACGTTTGTGAATATTACGTAAGTACAGACGCCAACAGAAACTGTCAAACTTTCTAAATCAACCTTGAACCTTATGCTGTAGAGATAAAGTTGAAAATCTATTAAAGTAATTTGACAAATTGTCGTAGCTTGATGTGCTGGCGTCTGTACATTAATAATTAACTTAGATATAATAAGTTAAAAAGGAGTGGCTAAGTAATAACTGCCGCACGGGTCGATCCATCAGGTTAAGCTACGCTGGCCGGGGTTGGTCCGTGGATGGGTGACCATCTTTACATACCGAGACTCCTCCATAGCTCGGAACGCACGTTAAGCCGTTGATTCCGGCTGTCATTCGTGGATCATTGAGAGTCTTTAGGGGTTATCAGGGACCAATGCCTGCCAGGGTTGCGAGTTTGACCGAAAGGGATATCGTGGCCCTGGCACACAGGCAAATGAAGGAATACGGGTAGTAAAAGTTTAGTCAGTAAAAGTCTGACACGCCCTCCCGCTCCACCCAGAGCGGGAGAAATTATTTGATAATAAATTAAAAAATAAATTTAAAAAAATCCTTTGGACCTTGATCCATATAATGTTAGTAATACACAAAACTTATGCTATGTTAGTAACAAATACAACTCAATTTTTTAATTCAAATACCTGTTCCACTCACTTGACGCACGGGGTACATGCACATGTACATGCACCCAATGCGCCATAATGGTGGAACACGGCTTATCACTGATGACCTTCAGAATGTCGTTGACAATTTCCAACCCAAAAAAAAGGGGTCATCAGAAGTCCGAAAGTCTGACAACCAGTCTTACCAAGAGGTATCGTCATACCCAGTAACTGGGTTGTGGAGGTCAGATAGGCAGTAGCTCCATGTAAAATACTGGTATTCAGCTGCGTCCGGTTAGACTGGAAGCCGACCCCACAATAGTGGGGAACAGGCTATTGATTGATTGATAATAAATGAACCGATTGAGCCCTGTGACTGAGCCCTGTGACATAAGTCAAGTATCTGTCCTTATCTTAATGGCCTCCAGATTTATTGCCCCTGCTGCCAATGTAAACAAAGAAAGTCTCAAGTGATTTCTAAGAGCATAAACATCCTTTGTTTAAGCTGTTTGGGCCGTCGGTGGGACTTGACGGTTGGGGACACTGACGCACTGGTGCGTCGGCGGGCCTTTAACGGTGAATCTTCCTGTTTTGCAAATCGTATTAACCGTGCGAAGCACCGGCCTACTCCGAAGCGATAACCCGAATCATTGGCCGAATGTTCTTCCGTTTCTTGACTTCCAAAGTTTCTTTATTTGACTTTGAATCCTTAACTGACTTCAAGTCACGTTTTTTACTTTGACTGTCGTTTTGTTTTTTCTTTCGTCGTAGTCTGCCATGGTCAGCCGTAGTCAGGAAACGGCTGATCATTCGGCCGATACTACGGAGTAGACCCCAGTAGCGTGGCGCTAGTTCTCAATAATAAACACTTTGTAAGTTATTCTAGAGGTACCGATAGCTACTACATAGGTACAGTAGGTACATCTCTGGCGGTTACCGCACGCAGTCCCCGTCACTTCGCCACGCAAATTGCTTTACTGAACGCTAGCGCCGCCTTGAAGCTGGACAGTTTTAGGGTTCCGTGTGACGAGAGAGGCATTCATTTATTGCATAAATAATTGTCATTAAAAATGAAACATTAAGGAGAAGTTTATTTATTTATTTATTTATTCAACATCAAATACATTTGTTTTAACAGGTAATACCCAAGCTAACAAAAGTAGTCATCATTTCTAATTGTTCGGTCCCTAATAACGGGTCCGGGTAAAGCACAAGTGTCACCCTCTGGAATTCCGCCAAAGAGCAAGAAAATATGTCCAACCGACGAGAGACACTATTAAGTATTTTTGACACGTAATGTTTTAAAAACTAGGGGCATCAACTAAAACGTCATCATCATCAGCGTTAAAAATATTTATTTTCTAATTCTATAGAATGAGTGCATATTGCAATAACACACATTATGGTCCTAAAAAGACATGACCATTTAATGGCGAATGGCAATCCTTGCCAAGTTGTTTTTAATTTTATTTTTTGTTTTTGCTTGTTACCCGTCTTATTTACGTTAGTCTGTTTCAGTTTATTTCAGTCTTAGTTTAGTTCATCTTCATCATTTCAGCCGAAAGACGTCCACTGCTAGACATAGGCCACCCCCAAAGGGGGGGTTTGCCATAATCCCCACGCTTGACAGGCGGGTTGGTGATCGCAGTATGGTGTTAAAATGCATACGCTGCTGCCCATTCTCTAGTAAGTATACTACTATTTTACATGGAGCGACTTTGCATAAGCAGGATTGTTCCAGTAACTGGTTAATACGATACTTCTTGATAAGACTGGTTGTAACGACCGTCAAAGTGCCACGAATTACAGCCGGGACCAACGTAATGTGCTTTCCGAGGCATGGAGGAGTCTCGATATGTAAAGATGGCAAGCATAACTTAGCCTGATGGATCGACCCAACATCATCATCATTCATTATTTCAGCCGAATGACGTCCACTGCTGGACATAGGCCTCCCCCAATTTTTTGTTGACCATAATCGCCATGGTTGGCAGGCGGATTGGCGATCGCAGTATGGTGTTAAAATGCATAGATGACGCTGCTGTTAATTCTCTAGTAAGTCCCTGAGTCGCCTCTTACGACACCCACGGGAAGAAATAGGATGGTGCTATTCTTTACGTTCGGCACCACACGGCACGCATCGTACAGTGTGGCTGATATTACTTAGCCACGAGCTCCTCACTGCCCCAACTAGACGCGATGTTAATTATTTAAAGGACGTCTTGTTTGATGCTTGCCAACTGTTGCAAATATCTACCTACATGATTGTGTGTGTGTTTACCACATTCGTGATCTTCGGCTCGATGTGACGCGGGGTCTTCTTGGGGCGGCTCGTGCACGGCTCCTCGCTCATCTCTAACATCATCTCGTCCGGCTTAGGCCACACATTCTTAAAGTAATCCTTCAAGACACGGAACCCAGCAACAGTAACAGTAAACAAGCATCACACTTTTTCCTTTTGCCGCTAAAATTAGCCGACGGATTGTTATAGGTTAAATTATTCAGAAGGCGTTCGATGCCTTTAAGTGAATTTCGCGATCGGACCACCACAGTTTTTCTATTCTAGGCACCGTATACCCAGTTGCTGGCAGAATTATGACGCTGCTGCCAGTAACTGGTTAATGTAGTCATGTTGTTACTGAAGAAGTCGTTTTAACGAAGATGAGCGGTATTTTCTTGTCTTCACTGAATAATTTTCTCAAACTCAAACTCAACAATTTTCTATGTTTTAGATTCGTAGTATATTCGTACCTTGTGCCGAAACATGATCATTTTTGGAGGTGTTCATTGTCCCATAATTTACTTAGTAGAGATAGATGTCTGATTTTTTTTTATTTACTCATAATTTTATTTTATTGATATATTATATTAACATAATAAACGCTACCAGACTCAAAATAATAATAAGGTGTATCTATTCATACACGAAATCTCTTAAGGGGTCATTCATCATGGGTTCATCATTATGAACAACTTTTACTATGGGACCGAACCTGAAATCGCGAAAAAAAAATCTCCTGTTCCATACATTTTGACGAGTTATGAGAACATAAAATAAATATAGGGAACAGCTGATTTTTTTTTCGCCATTTCAGGTTTGTTCGCATAGTAAAAGTTGTTCATAATGATGAGTACAATGCCCCTCAAGAGATTTCGTGCATGAATAGGTACACCTTACATACATGTATACAGGAAAAGTTTTTATCCACTGCGCAAATTTTGACAAGTTAAACTTAAACGAATTTTATTAAACATGTATTTTTTATTTTGATACGTCTTAGTACAAAAAACAAAAAATATCGTTAACGAAAGATGTTTACTTTAAAAGTGGTTGTATGGCTACCCGGTGGCGCGCGGCGAAGCGGAACGCGCGAAAGTACCTACCTATCAGCTGTGCGCTCGCTCGATTCGCCGGCGTAGGTATTTACGTGGGTTACAATGTACTGATCGCTAATTTTATCAGGTTCGAACTAGACTTTTTTATGTTTAGGCCGTGACCTGAAGTTATTTGAAGAGTAATTCCAATTTTTCCTTCATACTTTAATGGGCTTAGGATGGCTTCTTCGATTTCGATCGCCAGTCAGGATCACGGACAGTTCAGAACCCCGAATCATGCACGAAGGTCTGGCTTCGTGCATGATTCAGGGTTCTGAACTGTCCGTGATCAAGCAGCCTTTGAGTGGCCGCTAAAATGGTCCTTTCATTAGGGACCGCGGGGTTAAGGATTCCATGGGCTCGCATTCGAGGTATGCTCTTCGTCGCATACATTCTGCGAGCTGCTCGCAAACTTTTATCACTCAGTACATACACTCGCACCATCTCGTAAAACTCGCGGTTACTGAAGTCCAACATCGTGACCGGCACGGCACACGTGCGGCAGCGCGGCGCTTGCGCGGGGAATCGATTAGACGCGACGTCACACGACAGCGCGTGCGATGAGCGAACTGTCGAGTGTCGGCCACAGCGCCCGGCGCGCCCTGCCGCCCGGGAGGGGGTTTCACCCCCGTGCAACACGGCTTGCGCCGGCCGCCGCGCGCGCCCATTGATATTATTGCGAATAGATTGTGTCCATATTTTGCTGATTTAAAGTAGGATAAAAAAAAAAAAAGTATTGAATAAATAATGGAAATGTGTTCTGTTACTGATATTGAACCACCAAAAAAATTTTGCGCACTGGTTAAAAACTTTTCCTGTATAAAAAAAGAGGGGGCAGAATTATAGGGCATAAAACAATTCATCCGCATCGCTGTCAACAGGAAAAGTGCCCAAAAGACTGGCAGCATTGCCACGTTGTATGGCGATGCTGATTCTTTGCCCAAAAAATAGACGAGCCCTCTGGTCACGTGAAGAGTCGACCAACCGCTTGGTGATATCTTGAAAAACCAAGTGGGCACACGGACCCCATGGCCCTAGTGTTTCAACCCCAAACGACTCGAACATATAACTCCCAATAAGATTGGAATACTTTTGCCGTTTGACGTTTTCTGCGCCTGCAGCAGCACAGCTCGCCGAAAAGTCATAAAGAAACAATTGATTATATGGCACTTAACCATTGACTGACGAAATGTGGGTGTACAGTCGGTGACCAGCATTACCCGACCCCTCTTACAAAGATGAATAATGGGAGCGGGGTCAGGTAATGCTGGTCACTGACTGTATTATAAATAGGTCTGCTTCTTTGGAAATAAGGCATGATATTATGTTATGATTTTAATTGGGAAAGTAAAAAGTGACAGACTTGACTGATCAAATCAAATCAAAAGTCATTTATTCAAACCAAGGCTGAGAATCAGCATGTTTCGAACCTCAAAAATTACTTAAGACAGTCCCCCAAAAATCTTGCAATGACACTCACATTAATCCGTAAAAAGAATCCAGTTTGATTTGAACTTTGACGCAAAGACAGCGCATTCGTGCAGGGCAGTTTTATTAAAAAAAAAATAGAATTTATGTTGAATCTTAGGATTTTTGTGATAATTATTTTTAATTAGAAAGAAAAAATATGTATTGGGACTCACACAGGAGACCACAAATTAAGGCTAGTACAGACTGGTGCGATATCGCGGACGCGACGCGACACTAGTAGCACAATTTCTTTGTCGGTGCCTGTCGCACCCGCGATATCGCACCAGTCTGTACGAGCTTTTAAGCTAAAACACACTCTTAGAAAAAAAAACGAATGTGCTTTACTACACGACTGAAGCAAAACTTACAAATATTAATACTAATTATACTTCCGTACACCGAGTTGAGACCGCGTATCGGCAAGCGTAGTGTGGGACGCCCCCCAGCTAGATGGACCGACGACCTTAAGAAGGTGGCTGGGTCAGACTGGATGCGGAAGGCGGAGGACAGGGTGTTGTGGCGCAGCCTGGGAGAGGCCTATGTCCTGCAGTGGACTGCGATAGGCTGAGTTGATTGATACTTCCGTAACGCTCTCGTCATGCATTCACCAGCTTACTCTCCAAGTCAAGCGTGCGTAAAGAAGTTTTACTTCAATAAAAAACAAAAACAATAAAAAAACAAAGTAAAATGAAAATAAAAACAAAGTCCTGTACGAGGCCAAAAGGCGCCTATCTCAGCATGATGCTGTGAAATTACGTTTCAGTAGTCAGACATATTATATTCTCTAGTCTAGCCTTCAGTTTTTTCGACATGTAGACTTGTAGAGTTCACCTCTAACTTTTTAAATAAACACGTCTGGAATCGCTCACAGACTTTAGAAGACAATGATAAATGAGTATGTCTGTCTGTCTGAAAGTTTTTTAATACTTTTTAACATAAACACTGACATTATGATTTATTTAGTGCAGTAATGTTGCGGCTTAGATCGCATGAATTTGGAACGTTGACAAAAAATGGTTCAGTTCTTTTAAGGTAAGTATCTATTCTTTTTTGGAACTTAGATTGAAAATTATTTTGCATTGCGTGCAAAATATGTTATTTAAAATAATGGTGGTTTATTCCACGTTTTCGTACCTGCAACAAGGTTTTTTTAAGGGCTCACCTTTCACAAAATTTTATATCTCGGTAAAAGATACACTGAATAAGATACAATAATCACTATCTCTTAAGATACAGGCCATCCCTAGTTTAGGATACAGGTTTTAATTTTTTGTTAATATCTAAGACAATTATTTTTTTTCCACTTGTGTCCATTGTAAGATGATTCAAGTCTTAGCAAGTAACTAATAAAAAACCTCGCCCTTATTACAAAACAAGGTTTATCTTCAGACCCAGGTTTAAAACATGGAGCCATTATTGAATTTCGAACTTTATTCCGACTATGGTAAAGTCCATAGACACAAAACTGACAACTTAGTACCGAACTAAGTTTTCAGTTTTGTATAAAGAACGGTATTTCAATCACTTCGTTCTTATTACAAAAACTGGCTCTATGGTTTAAGCCATGTCAAAATATAAATCTTGTTTTGTAATAAGGCGGTCTGTGTCTATATATATATATTTTTTTGTATCAATAATCTTATTATTATTATTATGCAACCTTTTAACCGAAAGATTATTGTCGAAGTGACAATACAAAAGTATATCCATCACACACTGGGCAGTAAGCTCCACAAGCAATCTTGCGGGAGGTCTACTGACACATGAATTCAAATATTTTATTTCACAAACAAGTCCATGGGCACTTGTGAAACGTCACAAACTAGGTGCACGGTTCCAATTGGCTGTTTCCTATGGAGAAGAGCCGGCAAGAAACTCCACGGTTACTCTTTTAAAAATAATTGTCTTTTACAATGTCTTCAAATTACACTGTTAATAGGCTCCGATTAGGTAATTTCTTTTTACGGTGAAAATAATGGTAATTATAAAAGAATATAAAACATAGTATCTGCTTTATATTTCATTCCGTTATTATGCAAAGTTTAATTATCTAATATGAAGTACTTTTTTTAAACTAGCGGTTTATTGTTCGGTTTGGAGAAGTAGCTTTGTAATATTTTTCCTCAACTTTACCATAATTATTTATTTCAAAATTAATGCTGCAGTATTTTCGATCTATTGGACGACCATGCTAAGCAATTTGAGGTATTGTAGACTCTTAAAAATAGGTTAATTAAAGTATTATTGTTCAACCGTAATTCACTGACACCTCAAAAATCATTTCAAGAATGTATGACAATAACATAGAGACCCGGACTTTTAAACATGACAACTGCTTACCAGTCAAATCACCAAATGTATCTAACAAAGTTCTGTTCAAGTAAATTATGGCATAAAACATGATTTATTGGTGCTACTTTCACTAAAATAACGATATTTTATCACCGGCAGCCAGTTCTAAGGGAGACACGTGTTTGATACGAGTGGTATTGGACAGCTGATTTACATACATACCGAGGTAAGTAATATTTGGCATGTAATACTACGATTGCACGTGGTAAGTGAGATAGTAAGTTGTTTTGTATTGTTGTATCAGTTCGAAACAGGACCTAAGTTACTAATGTACTTTTGTCGAGAAATACAGGGTGGCATCGACGCTCAACCTGTTACCTTGGATTTAGTACATGATTCTGGAGCGTTGAAATAATTCGTGGTATATAAAAAAAAACTAATTTACCCCCAAAAGTGACCCCGATATTCAAAGTTTATACGTTATACGTCCGTGTTTGTGTCACAGAAATTCATATGTGTACCAAGTTTCAACTTAATCGGTCCAGTAGATTCGGAGTAAATCGGCTGTGATAGACGGACAGACAGGTAGACAGACACACGAGTGATCCTATAAGGGTTCCGTTTTTTCCTTTTGAGGTACGGAACCCTAAAAACGAGCGAGCCTTACAGTAGTCGCATAAGATGTCACATCTCACCTTAGTACTACCAGCAACTGAGCTGAAACAGAAATTTATCTCAAAATGTAAAAAAAATTAAATACTGAAATATTTATTACTAGTGGTCGCCTATTGGTCGAAATTCGACACAATCTACTTACAATCTATATAGTACTTACTAATTCTATGAGTACACTAAATCCTTGCTATTAAAAAGTACTTACTTATTCCATGCTCAAGTTGTCACTTCCTGTTACACACTTCCGTCCCTTTTCACGAAATCACTTCTACAGAAAGCGAGAGGAAAGATACACATTAAGATGTTCCATAGATTTTGACCGCGTAGGAGGAATTTTTCCCACACTTTTGTAGAAAACATTAGATTTTTTCCCCAGAATCATGTACTGAATCCATGGTAACAGGTTGCGAGTCGATTTCCCTGCCACCCTGTATAGACATACCGTTTTTTTGTTCCCGGGCTGGAAAATCCTCATGGACGTCCTCCGGAGGGGTCTGTCAGACTCTTACTGACTAAAAACCACCCCGGTGTTCCCTTTCCCCTCTTGCACCGGAGATCATGGGATCATAAGCGACTTCCCCGATCCCTGTATAGACATACCGTTGAGCTAACTCCTTGGCCTGTTTGACAGTTGAGTGATCGGATATCACCACTGCACCTGAAAAAGTATGCAGAAGAAGGTCATCTTGATCTAAACATTATTCAATATTCAGGCATAACTTACTAATTGTGGGTCTAAAAGAAACATATTGTAGTCTAGCTGCGCCCCGCAGTTTCACCCGCATAAGACTCGATCCCGTGGGCAAATCGGGATAAAAAGTATTCTATATCTTACGCCAGGTCATAGTCTACCCATGTACCAAATTTTATCTAAATCGGTTCAGTCGTTTTAGCGTGAAAGCGTAACAAACAAACAAACTTACTTTACCATTTATAATTAGTTAGGATGGTTGATTAGAAAATAATTTTCATAAAATTCCTATGCTTTAACATCTCCTACCACCTCCGAACCCTTAAATTCCCATTTTCATCACAAATCACATGAAACAATGAAATTTCATCCCTAACTCCTGCATTAATAAAATTCGAATTACGCCAACAACATTGTAACGCGTAATAAAATAGTTTCAAAATATTGCCTCGACAATTTTCACAGTTAGAATCGATTGAAAACAGTATACTTTCGGTCACGTACAGAAATGTTGGCAAAACCAACTTTTAGTTTTGCTATTTGTGTGACAAATAGACATTCTATTATTTTACGGGACTGTGCGTGACTGTTTGTTATTATTTGCCAAAAAAACATAATCCAAGATTTCTTTCTTTTTAGAAAGGAAACATTGGTTCTAAAATGCAGTTAGGTACTTACTGAAACAGCTGACTGGCTATAACACTGCTATGGATAAAATTACAATGGATTCATACTTGGAAGCTTGAGCCTTGCGGGATAATTACGTAACACACGTACGAGGGTTAAGGGGGCAGTTAAAACAAAGGCCGTTCTTAAGGATTTCAATTTTTTTTTTCTTTTTTTTTAAACGTTGCCCCACACTAGGAATTTCTCCTGTATTGTGGGTGCGTTTACAAACATTTAAACTCACATGTCACAAACAGCCAGACCCGGAACAACTACATGTAAGTCATACATTAAAACTTCTCGCTCACAATAAGGTACAAAGGTGGACTTAATGCCTTAGGCATTCTCTACCAGTCAACCAAGGGTGGTGAAGAGATAAGATGGCGGGTGCTCTGATGGAGAGAAAATAATAATAATAAAAAATATTAAATTCTAACCTATTTAAATTACTATTAATAAAATAGGTGCTCAAGTACATAAATAGATTATAAACTTATAATACATATACATACGTACATATTTACTATAACATATCCCTATATTATATATATATATATAAATATAATACTTATAAATAATGTGTTTATTATCCTTTTACTTATATAATGGAAGGTGTGATTAAATAGTATTACGTGAGACGTGTGGTCCCAAGCAAGGCTAAAGGAATAGTAAGATGTTGTTTATTTTAGGTTAGTGTTTTACTATACTCAAAAACGAGTAGAATAGAATAATACTCTTTATTATGTATACCATAATATAAATTGCAGATGTATGTTGAAATTTTACCTATGGTGACACAATGGGTGGTCTTATCGCTAAAAGTGATATTTTACAGACAACCTTTGGATGGATTAAAAGGAGAAGGAGAGACAATACTGCAGGTTGTCAGTGGTGTACCATTTACATATACAATAAACACATAGCCGCTGGTTTTCGAGAACACCGACGCAATTAAAAATCATCGATTTACACTATGGCGGTTTTACATTTATTTATAAATAGAAAGAAGAAAGAAAGAAAATACATTTATTTAGCACAGACTAAGGCACACAATATAATATAAGTACAGCATGTAAAAATAAAAAAAAACAAGTAAATAGTGTAAAGTGCGATGTAAGAAATTAGCGGGTAAGTGTGCCTCACGGCTGCGCCAAAAAGGCCCAGTTCAGCAAAAATGCCAGACAACTAGTGCCAATAGACATTAGACAATAATGCCTAGTGCAAAATACTTTGAAGCATATCTCAAAAAGAGTAATTAATTTATGTAAGACTAACTTTACTGATTAAAATATTATATAGAATAGTAATAATCATTATTCGCAATAAAATATATCAGTGATTTTGGTTCGGTTTACTTAACAAAATTTCAAACAATTTTGAGTTGCGTCGTTGTTCTCGCAAACCAGCAATACATACAATAGCTATACAAGATTTTGTGACTTCACAAAACCTTCTCAAAATACCTGACAACTTAATAACACTTTTACTATAGAACTTACATTACTTAGGTTCATACAATTACTAAAATTCTGCGAACTAAGTTAAATAAGCTGAAGGTTATTAAGATCTTAAATCAAGTCTCGACCTTTGGGGGCAATTAGTAAATTTCACCGTATCATTAACCACCCGGTTACAGTTTCTAATTGAATTCTAATAACCACGTAACAAGAGTATTTCTATTTAATTTGTTATCATTATATTGTCTTGTTTATTCTGGTTTCATTTTAAAGCCTTCGTTTTATTTTCTCTTTTTAAACGTTCTACGATAATATTTAAGTTGTTTTTTTTTTTAATATGGCTCTAAAATATTAAAGTATTTATTATGTTAGAGCCAAATAAAAAAAATAATGCTGTTATTTATAATAGGCCAGACTTATTTCAATAAAGAATAAAATTTAAATCAACTTCCTTTAAACATTTTTGTGTCTGGCCCGAAGGCAGGGCCCTGTACCACACAACTTTATAATTACAATTTACAAGTTACAATTTGCAAATTTTGTAAATTTTACAAGTCTGTGTACCGCTAAACTCTAACCTACACAATTTTAACGGAAAAACTTTACAAATATGTAAATTGTAGTAACAAGTCTACAATTTATTTATACATAGCCTCATTCTTTGTTTTACGATTTTATTAATGCGAAAGAAATGTTAACTCATACGTGTTTGTAATTTCTGTGTTACGCAATTATGCCTACAATTTCGTAGAATTGTAGACTTGTAAAGTTTTGCAGTATAGGGCCCTGCAGGTCCTGCAGGTCTTTGACTCTTTATCCTTGTACCGTTGTACTAGCCTGTACGCTTACTAAGCGTTTATGATGGTTTTTTCTTTTCTTTCACAAGTGGTGCACTGAGAGGAGCCCCCGCCGACTCCCAACGGCCGCGTCTCCATCACCCACAACTCCTTAGGGCTTGGCTTAGTGGCTGAGTACTCCTACTGTGCTGCAAACTTCAGACTACAGGGATCCAAGAGGATTACCTGCCTCGCCTACGGCCTCTGGGATAAGCCAGCATCCAACTGCCAGCGTAAGTGATGTGAATGAAGGAAGAGGATGTGACAATGTCGGATTTTTGTCATCCTCCTGACCTTCTTCCTTGGTAAAGATCTAAGAGTGTAGGTGATGTGCAAGGAATAAAACACACGTCTAAGACCTCTTGTATTAAAAATCTCTGAAGTCGAAACAAGAACATCACCAAATAGACACCAAACGATGTATTCTTTGTAAAAAAACAAACGCGATTAGCATAGACTTTATTACTCAGATTTTCGACCACAAATTAACAGAAAACGAGCTCCAAACACAGCCAAAAACGATTCAGTTCCGAACTATCTTACCGGCCATCTTAAAGAAACCTCGTGGATGTGCGGCAACCCTCGCGTGTTATAACTCGTAAACCTCGGCCGCGCATTACCAAAATACGTATCAACTCGTATCGTATGCGTGTGGACGATAAATTATACTAGTTAATACGAAAACCCTTCCACCAGCGTTATTCGGCTGTAATTAATAACGAAACCATACGATACCATCTTTTGGTTAAGTCTTTGCGCCGACACGCACACCGAGTTTTGGGGTGTACAGATTCGGATACAATGGTGGCTTTTCTTGATACAATGGGAAATAGGACTCATAGGCTTATAGAGGTATGAGGAACAGGGTGTAAAGTTCACTCATCCTATATAGAAAAGGGAGGATCCTCCGACCAGACGGGTGTCGTGTCTGGCTGGCAACTGCCCGGCGATTGATGTCGGGTCGTTGTATACAGGGTCAAATTAAATTAGCTAGCGAAACTCCCCAGACGTGATGAGAATCGATATCATAATATGATAAACCGAAAAAATATTCATTGTTTTTTGTTTTTCATTTACTTGAAATATCAGTTTCAAAATCAATTGTTTTTTTCTGTTTTAACTTCACAGACGTGATGAGTATCGTTACCTAAATACGATCAAAATAAAAATATACTGATTTTCTCCACTACTTCAAGTAATTTCACTACCAGTGGTCGTTAACCCCAGAAAAAAAACATCTATCTTTTGTTTTATCGTCTTTAGATATCGATGCCCTTAAGGTCTGTGGAGTTTCACTAGCTAATTAAATTTGACCCTGTATATGCTAGTTGTGCGGTAAACTCTGCTTGCGCGATGCAGGATTTTGCGTGACGTCAATGTGACGCGTAGTTCGCATGTGGCAATGTTGATGCCACCACTGGCTGTTAAAGAAAAGAAAGAAAGAAAAAACATTTATTGGGACTCGCACAGATCACAAATCAAACTGTTGTAACTAGGTTCGGTAAAAGATAATGGATGTATGCTGTCATAGTTACTGCGATTTGTAGGCGAAAAGTATTCACAGAGAGCGACTAGTATGCAAGAAGTCCTTGCGGTGCTTGTACTCTTCCACTATCTGATCACCATTGATTAATCCACTGAAATACGAAACTATATTTTCTGCAGATATCAAACTTCTTTGTCTCAAACTTTTTTTGTGTTCTTCTTTGTCTTCTTTGTTTTTTGTTATTTTTTTGTGTCTTCTTTATTTGTTTGGATCATTTTAAACTCAACACCTGTAACATGTACCTACTTTCTATGTAAATAAAGAACTATTCTATTCTAATGATAAAATATTATAATAATTCAACCTCTAATTCTGTAGCATTCTAGACTCAGACTGTCATGGCGGACTTGACCAAAAGGACCAAATCGAAGTCCTCTAAAATTATTGCCACTTCCCAAATCAACTAATCATCATTTCAGCCGAAAGACGTCCACTGTTGGAGATAGACCTCGCCCAAAGTGTGGGATTATCATAATCGCCACGCTTGGCAGGCGGGTTGGCGAGCGCAGTATGGTATTAAAATGCAGAGAGATCGCAGCTGCCCAGCGTAAGCGTCTCTAGTAAGTCCTTTAGTCGCCTTTTACGACACCCGCGGGAAGAAATAGGATGGTGCTATTCTTTACGTCGGGCACCACACGGCACCAAGTCTACTAATACGAACAAGTATTACAGCATTTCCAGACTAAGTTAATAGGTAACACCGAACAGTGGCGGCCGTGTTCACACGTCCTGAAATTAAAGATTAAGTGCCGTGATAAGTTGACGCGTTCCGTTTTTAAAAACAGTTGACAAAACGCCATCTTGGTACGTCATCTGTGTGAAATAGTTTCGTGTTTATTTTGTACCAGATTGTTCTTTACAACTTAATTTTTTTATCGCAGGTGATCTGGGGAAACAAATTGGTATTTTGACTGGGATTAATATTTTTTATTGGTGGTGATTTGTAACACTAGGAAAACTGTATTATTTTTTAAGGTTCCGTACCTCAAAAGGAAAAATGCGGAACCTATATAGGATCACGACTTCGTCGTCCGTCTGTCTGTCTGTCAAGACCCCTTTTCTCAGGAACGCGTGGAGGTATCAAGTTGAAAATAAGCTTGGAGCTTAGAGCTCTAAAAAAATCAAGCTTCTAAGTCAACGCAATAAAAAAATCGGCCATTTATGCAACATATTTTGATACTAGCAAATAAATCAAAACCTATATGGTACTTGCCGTTGACGTACAATCATGACTGGCAAGAAGCAAGGTGTCACAGTACAAGTAAAGGAAAATGTCCGAAAATCGTTAATCTGTAGTTTTATCACATACATTTTGTTTTGCGATTACTAACTTACATATGCAATTGGACAATTGACCGTGACGTATATCGATGTATGGGAGATTTTTTTTTCAACTACAAAGTTAAGTTTATTCTTGGGATAAATGCATCCCAACTACGGAACCCCTCATTCTGCGTAGTCCGACGCAGACAAGGCCGGTTTTTTAAAACCCTTTTAATTCATTACCGACGGAACTTGCTGAGAAGCTAAAACAATATAGTCGGGGCCTGCAGTCTCGACATACATAGCGATTGCTTTACGACCGAATTTGGTCGCTAAGTCCTAATGGAGGTGACAAGATTGTGATTTTTTCGTCAAGCAATTTTGATTGTCTAGAGATCCCATTAGGACTTTGCGATCGAATTCGGTCGTAAAGCGATCGCTATCTATGTCGAGAGTTCAGGGCCTGGTTCCGTTTTTTCTGCATTCTTGAGTGAAATATGCGAAGGATCAAATAATTATTGGTCCTTCTCATACATTATAGGGATATCGAATACCTTCGGTAGTAACAAACACACATAAGACAACATCACGCCTTGTTTCCCCGAAGGGTTGGGCAGAGGTGCACATATAGTAGGTACACCCACATTTCGCCAGTTATGTTTAAGTACCATGTAATAGGGGGCGAGCCTATTGCCATCAACCGGGCACAAATCTAGACTCCGGGCTGCTACTGAGAAATTCCAAATAGAAAAACCCAATAACACTTTGCCTGTCCCGGGAATTGAACCCAGGACCTCATGCTCAGCAGTAGTGCTAGCGACACCAACGAGGCAGTAGCGAGGCGAGGCGGGGTAGTAACAAAGACATTAAGGCGCAGATATATGATTTTAGTGACATTTAAATCTGTTATTACGCCTTCATATAATGCAAGTAAGTTATGCAAAAAAAAATGTTAAGCTCTAGCTTAACATATTTTTCTTATTATTGTTTTTTTTTGTATTCTAACGCATTCACATCAATTCTATATGTGAATATTTAATTATTGTAGTAAACTACTCTATGAAATAAATTCAGGAAGTAATGTCTACCCAAAGTATAAAAAACGATACTACATTCAAACTACGCAAGATATTTCCATGATTTTTTTTTTGTATGAAACGACTGTTTTATTATCTATAACGCTATGTGTGATTTTTTTCCAATATTCATATTTCCGTTACTAAAAATAAATATTCCCTATGAAAGTTAATGGTGGCGGGGCGTGAGCGCGACGCGCATTTGTATGGTCAAGGTCAACGATCAATCTGACCCTTAAATTAATAAAATCTTTGAGTAGTAACAGTATAGACTGATTTCAGAAACGAATGCATGCTCATTTGTCATAAGTTGCTTACCAAAGCTTCTATACCCATTTGGCAAATGCCACCACAACTCTATTCAAAGTAAATTTAAAAAAAAATACCTGATAGCAAAATGTTATTAGCCTAATAGAATTATTAAATGATCGTACTTAGTTCCTATCATTATGACATTTCTTCGATCTCAAAACATTTTACAGTTTTAAAGTCTTTATAGATTATGTTCTTAACCGTACTGCGCGACAGTAGGTTGAATTATATATTTTTTTTGTTATGTATAAATTCAAATGGATAACTTGACCAAAAATAAAAATATAATTTTATACGGCATAATGGCAAGACATGTAGATCCTGTTCCCCAATGTTATTTAAAGTTCATGCAATTCTATTGTTTTTACAAAAAATAAATATCTTATATTATAATCACGAATGGACACAAAAATAACCTAAATTACTTCATCCACATCAAGTCCAACGCATTAAGCCAACAATTTTTCCACATTTCTATATAAAATTGAAGGCAAAAAACCCCATTGGCTTCAATCGATCCGATCCTCATGTCTTCGATATTTGCGGTTTCAATATACTTAGTGATTGGTATCAAAGTGGCAGAGTTTCACACGTACTCTGATGTGCATGGAGTAGATAGTAAATGGAGTACTGATACGTATGTTTATCTGATCTCACTATTACAGAGATTGTAAGCATTAAGCACTTTTTTCGTGGAACATCATTTCATTCTGTATCTGGATAAGTGCGTTGTTAGCTGCGCTACAGTTTATACTTATGCAGCTATCATCATTTTACTTGTTGTACTTAGTCTTGTGTTCCGAAACAAACTTCTTTTTTTTTTGTGGGAAATGATGTGCCGTTTTTAGACGATCGCCGTCGGTCGGTAATCCTATCCGGTTGCCTAGCTTCTGAAATGTAGACAGAGCAACAGCCAGAACCCATCTACCTACAAAAGACCGTGAGAAAAAGCTGGATGAAACTGGCACAGACCAGGGAAGCAAGCATGGCTCAGAGAAGAGGAAGCAGAGTAGGAGGGAGACGGGGGGGAGAGGGGAGATTCACAACAGTGGGTAGAACAAGGCTGAATAATGATTATGATGAATCATAAACATCGTCAATAATGAACTTATAAGTTATAACTCTGTTCACTCACTATTCTGTGTCAATGTGAGACCGCAGCTGATATTATTGTTTCTTTGAAATTTTACTTAGAACTGCTTCTGTTTCGTTTCCAATGTTTTTTTATGGTTTATTAGTGGTATGGCTGGTTTTTGTGGCGGGCAGTTAGGCGTTTGTTACTTTAGATGTTGTATTTGCTTAGTACCTACTTATAGAGTAAGCTATCAGAATGAGATCTGCACCTGCCTAGCCCTTTCCAATTTTTAAGAACGTTCGCATTCTAATCTCAGTGTCAATCTGTCAAAACATCCTCTAATTTCCCTACATTTTTGATAAGTTTTTGACATTGATTGTCGTTGAGGTTGCAACTTGAATTTGAACGTTTTTAAGTACGAGAATTGGCTTTCTGGTACATATGTACCAGAAATAAAACAAAATGTAAAAGAAACCATACGGTTGCCAGAAATACGCACCTGACCTTTCTGAAGAACATCACTAAATTTTTTTTTTTTTTAAACTTTGCGTGACGCTAGGAATTACTCCTGTATTGTGGGTGCGTTTACAAACATTTAAACTCACATACACAAACAGCCAGACCCGGAACAACTACTTGCAGGTCATACAAATATTTTTCCCATGCGGGAATCGAACCCGCGACACAGCAGCACAGCAGTCAATCGCTTAACCACTGTGCCAACCGCAATTAGGTCACTATATGTTCTCCTAGGGCGTCCCTCGGCGTGTCCACTCACATCTGCTTTGTAAATACCTTTTGTTAATCGCCTTTCCATGTAATAACCTAAATCCCAACATTCATAGTGTCCTCTAAACAAATGAATCGAAAGTACAAACGTCCAAACGGCTGTACTCTCGTCGACCGCAAATTTCCTGCAGCTTCCGCCATGATTGCAGGAATCACGCTCCGATCCACACACCTGCCATTGTGGCTTGTACCAAACCTATTTAAATGTATCGAAACAGCTTATATTTGTATGTATTTTATTGGTTTTCTTGTTATAATATAATTGGGGATACTGGGTTGGTTGTGTGAAAGCCTACGGTTTGAAGTCTGTTAATATTGTCTGGTTCACTATTTCATGTTAGCCTTAGAATTTATTATAAAGTAAATGAAAAGTGTCTAGGCATCAATCACCTTTTTTTTAGTTACAAATAATCAGGTTTTTTTTTTTAAGGTGGTCGACTCGTTAACTTGTAAAGCCTACTTAGCTGTGATAGTTTTCCGTTTAGTTTCGTTATACATATATATGCTATTGCCGTGATTTTTTTCACATATCAAAACAAAACCATTTAGCTGGCAGAGGAGGACACTTCAAAGCTTAATATTTCGCTTAAACGGATCCCTGAATCGAAAAAACCTTTCCAACGATACCCCACACAGTGGGATAGACGAGAAAAAAAACATCCCAATCCATCCAAAGGGGTACAAAAAAACATCCCAATCCATCCAAAGGGGTACAAAAAAACATTCCCACTATACGTGTTTCTACACGTAAAGTGGGGATGTTTTTTTTTACACCTCTACCGTAAAAGAATTTTTTTTTAATTTTATTTTACCACATCGTCGGCGTGATCAATATGTATACCCATGCCAAATTAAAGCTTTCTAGTACCAAGAGTCTCCGAACTAAGCTGGAGACAGACAGACAGACAGACATGGCGAAACTATAAGGGTTCCTTGTTGATTATGGAACCCTAAAAACTAAATTGTAACTCTTCCAGCAAAGTTACCTCTTCATCATTTCAGCCGAAAGGCGTCCACTGCTGGACATTGGCCTCTCCCAAAAGGGGGGATTGCCATAATCGCCACGCTTGGCAGGCGGGCTCGCGATCAAAGTATGGTGTTAAATTACATAGAGAACGCTGCTGCCCATTCTCTAGTAAGTGCCTTAATCGCCTTTTACGACACCCACGGGAAGAAATAGGATAGTGCTATTCTTTACGTCCGGCACCACACGGAACCTAACGTTACCTAATCAATGTCACCCAATTCGATGCAAGTTTCTCATCGACTTAAGACGCTGACAACAGGTAAACCGCTGTCACTGTCAGACTGCAAAAGAAAGAGAAGCGCGGTGACACAACATTTGTAATTTATTGCAAAATATGAAGCAATTATTTATTTACTCAAAAATTAGTTGAGTAATCGAAATTAAAAAACAACCAAGTTCTGCATACAAATAAGACGTTCATCTTAATAATTAAATACCAACCGTACGTTGATATTTAATACAGATATTTTGGATTGAAACTCAAAGTAAAGGGTTAGTTTACCGTTAATTTGTATCGAGATTTTTTTTCTAAACGTGTTTTGGTAACAACCAAGTTCTGAGAAATATGTTCGAGAATAACATATATTTTGTCCGCTACCACAAACTATTTATAGATTTGGCAATTTTTTAGTTTAAGTCAAGCCTACTTTTATCATTTGCCTCTTGTCATCGCCTTAACCCCTTCCTTTCTACTCACATTTTCCTCCACCGTAAATAAGTAACATCATCTAAAAATCATCAACCACTTAGCAAAGGCTAAGTACCAACTAAACTATAAAAAGTCTGGGAAAAGTCCCAACTATGTTGGGAACGGCTACCAGCCCAACCGGATGCAGCAGAATACCAGTATTTTACATGGAGCGACTGCCTATCTGACCTCCATAACCCAGAAACTGGGTAATACGATACCCCTTGGTTAGCCTGGTTGTCAGACTTTCGGGCTTCTGACGACCCGTAACGACTGTCAAAAATCCACGAATGGCAGCCAGAACCTACCGCTTAACATGCTTTCCGAGGCACATAGGAGTCTTGGTATGTAAATATGGTCACCCATCCACGGACCAACCCCAGCAAGCGTAGATTAACCTGATGGATTGACCTAGCGGCTCTTGTTACTTAGCCACGACCTCCTCATCATCATAACATCATAAAAGAAAGAAAGAAAGAAAAATTGTTTATTCTGCACAAACAAAACACACATTACAAAAATAAAATACAAATTGACGAAAAAGAAAAACACACTATATATATACAAGTAGCCAAATTGCAATCATATTTAAGACTATGAATAACCAGAAATAAAAATAAGAAAAATAATAAATAATAATTGCTAAAAGCCTAGTATTCAAAACCTTAAAAGTTAAAAGTTTGACAATGTTGTCAATTGCTTGATGTCAGTGTCATCATCTACAGATAATCCAAGAAAAAACTAAACGATGATGCAGCAACCACAGACAGCTGCTGACAAACAACTGTCAATGTGACTGGCTTAAAACAACGGGCAGGGTATCGCACTTAGAGTTAGAAATCTATAGAGGTTCGGGTAGCGTGGCCAGATGAGACAACATATTTTATACATATCCATAAATGTTTATAGGACCCAATGATACCATAGACCTAACCCTTTACCGATGGACCGATGACCTTGGGAAGACTGCTGGTATCAGCTGGAAGCGGGAAGCACAGAACCGGTCGAAGTGGCGGTGCTTGGGGGATGCCTATGTCCAGCAGTAGACGTCTTTCAGCTGAAATGATGAACCCTTTACCCTGAGTTTCAAAACAAAAAAGAAATCAGCAAATTGATGATTTTATGATGTAGAAAAGTGCCAATATAAACTTCACAATTTCACAAAAACGCCATGAAAGTCGAGAAGTCATGGAAGTCGAGCTACATATGTCGCTGACCTTGAAAAACTGACCCGCACTGAGAGACGGAAATAGTATAGCTTTGTCCTTTTCCTCTACGTATAATAACTTAATACTATATCTCTTTCTTGTGAGAATGACATGGAGCTACCCGCCGTCTATACATTTCTTTGTCTAAGGTATCGCCTGATTGGTCACACATAATCCAACCGTTTTTTGCCCATACGCTGTATCTCCGTAGAAAATTACTGTCCATCGCAAGACCAGGTTTTTCGATGACTCAAGGGACCGGCGGTAATTAATTAATGGAGGTGATCCTGATACGGGAATTAAGCGGGTTTGTACCGTGAGTACTTGTGAGGGGAGTTATGTAATCCCCCTTGTAACTAATCTATAAATCGTAATGATTTTTTTAAGATTGGTAGCTTTATTTTTTTGCTATAAATACCCCAATATTTTTTTTAATTACACAGGTAAATGATAAATGATTTTTCTTTCTCTATGTTGATTTGTACAAACACTTTTACACGTCAATCATATTTTAAAAACTAGATGAGGTCGGCGTTTCCTATCTGACTACTCTGAGAAAAGCCCGAAACAAACTCGGAGGTAACGTCCAGACATAATCTTGGTCAGGTCATGTGAAGGCCATGTAGATTGGTGTCCGAAATGGTCTTTTGAGGAAAGAACCACACAGATTGAGTGGACCTGACCAGTCAGTGCACGCATTTGTCAATAATCGTGCAGCTCTACTCAGAACCTAAGGAGCTCAACGATGCGACGATCAATACCAACGAAAGAACATTTGGGTAGACCGCATAAATGACTCAAACTGTCAGACCATGATTAAAACTGAGAACAAAAGAAAAATGCAAAAAAAAAGAAAAGCAACCCACAAAGTCTTCACATTCACAATAATTAAAATAATATAATACTTTACAAGTAAATATTGATGTCATTGTCAGGTAGTTTATGTTGCTTTAACTTTTATCTTTTTTGTATAGATCTTCCAAACTCACCCTGTGTATAGTATTAATGACACACAAGTCAAAGTCAAAGTCAAATAGACACATAGAAGCCACTGTTGAACGTCAAAGTTTACAAAAGAATAGAACTGGTTCTAGTCGCCCCTTCCAAAAAGTACTTTCGTGTCGAGAAGAATGGGCAAGAAACTCCATCGTTGCTCTTTTAATATGTTTTACCATATTTTGTATAGTTACACTGACAATAAAGAGGATATGTGAAAATGCTGCACCTAGAATAAAATTACTATACCACAATAGGTAAAAATAATTAAAAATGAAGCAATGACAGATAATTTAAATAGGTGATAGATAGTGCTCTCATATTTACAAACATCGTAAAAGTACCTATACGTTTTCCTAAAAAAAAATTTAAAAAAATCAGCGTGTGAGTTAAGGTAATCACAGTATATAAAATCAATATCATAAAATGTATAAATTATACAATTAAAATAGCAACCAGTTTGATTTTGTCTAGAACAACATTATTCCTCGCTTTCGTCGCAAAAAATGTACAGTGTGCAGTGACAACTACGTTAAAAATCCCTCTTTTATTTTTTGTGTAAATCTAGACCTCGTGAAAGCCTACAATGGTCTAACGGAATACCTGAAACTAATCTAGATTGCCGAGAAATTTGGCTAAATCAGCCGGTTAGAGACTTTCGTTTCAGTGACTTACCGATCCCCTACTAAAAGCGACAACGGTTTTTTCTACATTTTAGAAATAACTAACGACCTGCACCTGCTTTGCACGGATTTTTACAATTCGACAAAACCTAATTTTCTTCATTATAATGTAAGTTTAATGTAAATATAGCGTTCTAAACTTTTCGTAAATAAATTCTCTAAATCATAGTGAAAACCGCATCAAAATACGTCGTGTAGTTTAGAAAAACAACTCGGTCACATAGACAGACATTAAAAGCGACTTTAATTTACAATATTTATAGAACTATCAAGATTTTTTTAATACTGTATAATTAGACAACTTTGTCTTCATGTTTTGTTTTCGTCTAGTTAATTACTTGCCTCATTTCGTTTTTAAAGGAAAGTCGATAGACACATTTTTCTGTTATAGTTTTTTGTTTTGGCTGATTAATTAAAGTTTGTTTTAAGTTTATGTAATGGTAACAGAAGTATTGAATTAATATTTAATTATTCACTAACTAACGGCATGATAAATGCTGATCTAGTTTCTTTTTTGATAAGGCGTGAACACTAGTTTTTCAGCTTATTTCTATGTCGAAATAGAAACGCAATAATTATATTTAATTAGTATAGGTTCAGTTACAAATTGACATTATGACATCAATAAGTTTTACGAACTTATTTTATTACATAAATCTTTAAAACACTCAGCAAAAATATCGCCCTACATCATTTATCTACCGCAGTAAGCAAAAACACAAAAAAAAGCAAAGACAAAATCCCGTAGTACCGCCGTTGACATAACTGGCAGAAAGCATGTTTCCTTCGCCCGGTATTTGTACAAATTTTTACATCCGCACAATGCAGCCAACCATGTGCAATTTTTATTCCAATTTTAAATGCGCTGCTTTTTCTTTCGAGGTTTAAAGGCGTTTAGGTAAATGTTAGGTGCAAGTTTTTTTGCTTTTAAAATGGTGGAAAGAGCTTAGAAAGCTCTTGAAACTTATTGTATATGCATGATGCTCACGTAAACGTACAATTCAGGTACAGTTCAACAAAAGGCATTTTAATTAGAATATCCCTAAACCTATACTCCGTTTGAAATAAGATTAGACATTTAAATAAACCTTTTTTACAGTCCTTTCAACCGATTTTGACTTATATTGCGTTGGTGGCATGACAAAATTAAATGGCAGCTGTAATAAACAGTTGGAATTGTAACCACATTTTTGCTTTTAACGCCATCCTTATGCCTACGGAATAGAAGTCAAAATCGGTTGAACGGACTGTAAACAAGTTTATTTAAATGTCTAATCTTATTTCAAATGGAGTTTAGAGTCATTTAACAAATTAGTGATCATTATTAATCTGAGATGTCAGTGAAACTAGCCCACTTGTGCCTTCAAATTGCAATTTTTGTACAGTCATTGATAAAACTTTTATTCGTCAGAAATTCATTCAGAAATCTAAAATACGATTAGTTAATTTCCTCTATGCATATTCAATGGACTCAATTATTTCCGGGAATATTTAAATTTTATTGCAGTTGCTGATAAGGTCATCCGATCTGCTAGATTTTCGACACACATTTCGTCCCCAAAATGTCATTGACGGGCTATAATCACTTCATTTTCACAGTCTATCATTTTGACAAACGATTACCAACCGTTCAGATTTCTCAACCATGCACTTACAATTTAAATAAACGTTCTATTACATGCTAGTTAAGGCTATGTATGTTGTCACTGCGTTCCAACAGTTTTATTTTTTTAATCGAAACCGATACGCTTCAACTATTCATACTTCATAAAGAAAAATAAATCTAAACTCAATGGAACAAAGTTTTAAATCTCTTGGCGTTTTCAGGCTATTGATGTAGATATTTTTTAAATTAATTGCCTGCTTTTTGCTATGGTCAGCAATCTATGTTTTCATAGATATCCGTAACCAGGTTAATGACACGAAATATAAATTCGTTCACAGGCTGACAACTGTTAGTTCATGGAATAACTATCAGAGCGAGTAGTAACCACGCATACGGATTTATTACTGGTATTAATTTAATTTATTTCGGAAACCGTGATGATCAAATTGAAAATATCCCTTATGAAGATAATTTGAGAATAAATCATTCATGTCTTCGAAAAAACTGTTCTTATCTTATTTGTAATAAAAGTATGAGCAAAAGTACAAACTTTGCATAAAATTTCGGGACACACAATCTTTTCTCAAGGATGATACTTCACCAAAACAAACAAACATACATCCAGACCCTACGACATCAAAGAAGCCTTAATCCAAAAAATAAACCTCCTGAAATCCCTTAATACGGAAAAGGGGCCTACATACGGAGGTGTAATAAAGGTACCTACACGCGGACGCCTCAAGAATTAAAAAAAAGAAAAAGCTCGAGGGCGCACAAAGTCCACAATGTCAAAAAAGTCTCCGTCAACAAACAAAGTAAAAAAAAAAACTCCATATTCTTAATTTAACTTGAGTCACTCTTACATCCCTACTTCAAGTAACAATTAATAGAAGACCTTCCCCACCTCTTTTCTGCCCCACATTATAGATGTCAAAAGAGGTTTTAAGGGGAATCGTAAATGCCAAGTTATGTTGGACGCGTGACTCGAATATGGAGGAAGAAAGTAAGCAAGGCCCCCATTTCTTAAGGCAATACAACGCGTTATATGTGTGTGTTACTTAGACGATTCTGTTCGGGACTTACCTTAACACACCGTTTGCGGTAACTTATACGGAGAAGGAAAACTGGCCTATTTATTATCTTTTTTCTTCTTTCTTGCCAGTTTCCAAAGTATGCGGCTGACTGTTAAATAAGATGAGGAAGTTCTTATGAGGTTTAATAAGAAATATAAATCTTGGCCATGTCATGTCTTTTAATTAAACACACAATTGTTTCGTAAATATTTCTTAATCAGCCTATAATATTCCCACTGCGGGGACAGGCCTCCTCTCTTTGAGAGGGAGTGGGCTGTAATCCACCACGCGGGCCCAGTGCGGGCTGGTGGATGTCCCACATGTCTTCGAATTTTTGGTTCTAGGACATACTGGGAAGGAAAACATCGTGAGGAATTAGGATGTTTTCCTTCACCGTTTTGAGAGCAGTGGTAATGAAATTATTTACTTAAGAGGATATATAAGAGATATATGCCAGTGACCGTGAGTGGTTAGCTTGCGTGTTCTGTACTGAGCTCACGCAACGCGTCGTACGTTCAGCCAGTAATAGGACTCGCCCATCAAGGAGCGCTGTCCCCAATTTGACGCATTAAAATTTATTATACACAAAACAAAAGGTATTTTAATAAAACTCGTATACTAAAAGATCAATAATTAAATTATCTTTAAATTGGTGAAGGTTTCAGAAAAATGCGCTTGGTTGCGCCATTCTCAGATTTTTATCCGGGTTAGACATAACTTTACAAATTAATTTAATTATGTAATATAAATATAATCTAAAATATTCACATACTAAGTTATTGAGAAAATGCTTTAATTTATCATATATTTTTTTCAAATTATTAAGACCACTCGTTTAGACGTGATCTTCAGTATAAAATCATTAAAAGTCGGTTATCGTCCCCTTAAGAAATATGCAAATGCCGTTACTACGTCTCAGCGTTATAGCTAGCTCAGCTATAGAGAAATAATTATGTTTTATTACTATTAGTTTAATTCTAATTAGTCTACAAACACAAGCATTTCAACATTCTTACAACTGACAATTTAAAAGTACACGTCATGCCAGCTACACGCATAGCTCCTCCACTGCAAAGACGTAAACTCAGAACAAAATCTAATTAAAATAAAGCTCATAAAAATTCGCCAAGAGTACCACGATCAATACCTAAAAAAGTCCCTAATCTCGGTCCCTTATCAACTTGTCACAAACTTAAGTAACCCCCGCTCACACATGCACACACACACACGCACACTTACACACACACAATCACAAACACACACTATTCATTATAAGGGTAACTAATCACTGAGCTGTGGAGAGAAAAAAATGTGAATTTTTTTATTCATTAACCACCCTCTCTTCTTAGGCTGATGTCCCTGAGGAATAGGGAAATATTTGGAGACGGATGTAAAAAGTTCTTTGTAGTATTTTTTAACTGTGATCTAAAACGTTTCTTTTGGCTTGTGTATGAATGTGATATTCCTTAAAAAGTTGCAAAAGTCGTTGTAGCCTGATTTGGAACGACTTTAAGTCGTACTTCAAGCTCATCTACACTAATATTATAAAGAGACTAGCTGTTGCCTGCGACTTCATCTGTGATCCGGGATGAAAAGTAGCTTGCTTTTCTCCAGGTCAGGGTTTATCCATGTGCCAAATTTTATCTAAATCCGTTCAGCCGTTTTAGCGTGAAAGCGTAACAAACAAACAAAATCACTTTTGCATTTATAATTTTATAGTCAGGATATGGTTTGTAAGATTGGAAGTAGGAGGTAATCTCTGAAAGTACAGATACGATTTAAAAAATCTTTCACTGGCAGAAAGCTACACTATTTCCAAGTGCCAAAGGGTATGCTTTATCGTATAGTTGACTACAACGCGGGCAAAGTCGCGGGCAGAAGCTAGTTAACGATATAATAACGACTGATAAAAAGTTTTTGCCAAGACAACGTAGGTAAATTTTCGTTAAAATACGATACAATGCGAGAACATCGCATTGTATCGTATTTTAACGAAACATGTATTTTAGCTGTAGCTACAAAAAGAAGATTCACAATGATGGAAAAAAGTACCACTTACATACGCTGTGTTCCAAGGCTCTGCCATTATTTTTCAATTTTAATTTACTGGCCGAAAGCACTGCCCAATATCTTCCTTATGACCCCAAGCTACCTATCTACCACTATTGTACCTATAGTTCTGATAACGCACTAAACCAACGCACAATCACACACGAACTCACACACACAGAACTTTGTTTTTATTTTCATTTTACTTGGTTTTTTTTTTATAGTTGTTTTTGTTTTTTATGTTTCTAAGAGTGTTTTTTTAGTTTAATTTTGTGATCTCCTGTGTTGAGTCCCAATAAATAATTTTTCTTTCTTTCAAATCTGTGTAAAGACCCAAAAAATATTTACAAGCCCAAAACCGTCTCCATTCATCCTCCTGTGCCATCTCTGCATACGACGCACACTCGCCATAGTACTAAAGCATGAATTTGCATATTTGCTCGCTCACTAAGTGCAATAGCTTGTTTGTACGTACTTCATACATTCTTCCATCTAACGTTCGACGATTCACTAATTAATACCGTTTTTCAATTTGTTCGGAGTAAACAAATGTTTTGTTTAAGACGATTCGTGTACTTTCTATGTACTCTGTGTACAGGCGACGCCAATTGTGTTGGGTATTTTGCTGTAGGTGAGGAAAACCGCCCAACTTTCTTTTTCTTGGTCCTTTTTGTGCTGACTTATTTGCTTTTATGTACAGTATCATTTTGTCTTACAGTTTTGGTTGTTCACGTTATAGTTAGATAGAAAAACCGGCCAAGTGCGAGTCGGACTCGCACACGAAGGGTTCCGTACCGTATTAAAATCGAGCAAAAAAAAACACGTTTGCTGTAACACGCCCTTTATTTATTAACTTTATTTTTAGTTATAGCGATAATAGAAATGCACAATCTGTGAGCATTTCAACTTTCTACCTGTTACAGTTCGTAAGATACAGCCCGCTGACAGACAGACCGACGGACAGCGGAGGGTTCCGTTGGGCATCCTTCGGGCACAGAACCCTAAAAATGGATTATCAGAAGGAAAGAAAATTACATTTCATCTAACAATGAATCGATTATGACAAGATCGCACTTCAAAGTTTTCTTATTGGAGTGTAGGGCAGTTAGTACAGGTTCCAGTTGCAATTATATTATGATAATCAGCCTATAATGTTCCCACTGCTGGGACACAGGCCTCCTCTCTTTGATAGGTATACTATAGACCTGCATAAATCCGTTCTAAGGAGACTCCAAAGCGATGAGTTAACTTTTTTCGATAAAAACTCACAGAAAAACTGCATTTTGTTAATTACAAATGCCTGTCAGATTGTAGGTTCATCATCATAATTTCAGCCAAAAGACTCCCACTGCTGGACATAGGATTCCCACAAGAGGGGTTTGCCATAATCACCACGCTTGGCTGGCGGGTGGGCGATCTAGGATCAAAGTTTAAATGCCTAAATAGAAATTCTAATCGAATCGTAATATAATCAACCTTGTAACCAATAGAAAAAAGTTTGAGAAGTTATGATCAAGTTTTTTTTTTATATATTTACCTTGGGTATGTGCTTCTAACTGTTTAGAGCATGATGTGGCTCAGGCATCTTGTAACGTTATGAAGTTTAAAATAATAAAGATAACTAATAATAGCTATACAATATTAGTTTTAGTATACGCGAAACCCGAAACACGTGTCTAGTATTTTTATGTAAAGAATCTATATACAAAATTTCAAAACTGTATCATGAAAAATCACAAAGTTATAAGGTTGTTATGTTACCGGGTTGTCCGTACAAAAACATGCTAACGGCGCCCCCGCGCCTCCAGGGTCGTCTTGCGCCCATTGATAATAATTTAGCAGTAGGTACCTAACCGTACGGTGATTGTATGGTAAGTAATTAAATAATGATAACACACTTAAATATTTTTGGGACGAAATATAACATGGTGTAAAAATTATTGAAATCGATTCAGTTCCTTATTCTGAACAAACTATATTCTGGTTTCGCATAACTATACTAAAAATAATGTTGTATATCTCCATTGTTTCTAGCAGCTTTACCCTCGTTGATGACACTGTATTCCTTATCACAACCCTGCCATTGTTATTACCTGAAGTTTGTAATAAACTTTAATAAACGCGCGTCATTTAAGAAAAGATAAAAATCAAAGAAAAAATATCTCACCGTATAAAGGCCGTTATAGGACGCCCGTCAAACAAACGCTTTTCTTAAGCAAAGCAGCGCCTAATTTCAATATCCGAACGGAACGTGGACCGTTCGAAAACTCTCCTTGGGGAATAAATTACTCCGTCTATTCAATATTTCATCAGGCCGAAAGGCCGACTCTGAATATTCAAAACTAGAGGAGACACGTAAAAGCACGCGCAAGCCATTTTTCGCGCCTATCATCTCGGTAACAAAACGCACTCGTAATTACCCCCTCCCCGCGACTACCCCCCCTACCCGCGGATACCCCACCTCACCCCCCCCCCCCGCGCCAGGGAGAGGGGGCCGCCCAGTGACAATTATTGATCAAAAATTCTCTCTCTTCTTTCGCAAAAGAAAACTTGGACGGGTTATGTGTGAACCGGTATAGTTTGATATTTGTAATTAGATATTTTAATGATTTAATTTTTTCTTACAATTTCTTTAACCTATGCTACAGAGCCTGGATAGTACACATAACTGTACTTATGTGCTCGAAACTAAAGATAAACAATGACAGAACGGTCATGACCAAAACCGGCTTTTATTAATCTTACTGAAATTGGGATGTGTCAAGCAAGCAAAACATAGCAAATAATGTAATCTTACAAATCAGTTACACTACAACCATGTATTTAATTGTATAAAACACAGAATTTACTATAAACATAAGCCCTTTTTTTGAAAAAATGGCAAATATTTACAGCAAATTCTCTGAAGTTAGAACTTCCATTGGAAAAATAACGGTTCATTTCGATCCGTTGTGTACCATTACTTCAGTTTTGGTATCCAGCTGTATGAAAAGTAAGTTAAGCCTTGAAGTTCAAATAATTGAAATATCATAAAGTCCACAAGACTATCCGCCACTGAAACCACCTAACCATTCAACACCAAAATTCATTTCAATCTTACATATTAAATCAACCAACCAAAAAAAAAATGTCAAGGATCAAGTCACCTCAGTCAGGGTACACGCGGCCGCCTCGGCATATTAATTGCACGCGGCGCTACCGGCGGGTGGCAAGACATGGGGAGGCGCGGCCGCGAGGTCAACCGTCGCCTTGCCATTGTTTTGTGCGTGCGACTGTACTTTCTAAGCTATCTATACATTTATTCACCGGTTTCTTAAATACAAAGTGGGGTAAAGAGTTTTGTTCACGTATATACTTTGTAATTTTGTATTGCATTTTGGTAATGGAAGAAAAACAGAGGTTATGGAAGGAAGGGTCGGTATGATTAAGTATGAATTAATCAGGATTAATTTTGAGTTTTTTATTAATTTAGGTTTTCTACGCCAAATGTTGCAGTTATGAGCAATTTTCGATTAAGCAATTTGTCTTTTTATATTTATTGACGTTGTCATTATAATCTGTCAACCTTGTTAAGTTGGTAGTTTACAAAAAACGTAAATGGAAAATTGATTATTCTATAAATAGGATTTTGGAGTCAATTTTACACGTAATATTACAAAAAGTATAAGCTAGATGGAGTCGACATTTCCTATCTACTACCTCTGAGAAGAAATGGCGAACAAACTCGTGGGTCAAAGTCTCTTTTAAAGTCCAGTCATAATCTTGGTCAGGTCATATGAGGACCATGACTAGATTAGTGCCTGAAATGGTCTTTTAAGGAAATAACCATACAGATTTGAGAGGACCTGTCCAGTCAGTGCAAGCATTTGTCAGTAACCTTGTAGCTCAACTCAAAACTTGAGGACCCCAACGACTTGACGAACAATACCAAAGAAAGGACATTTGGGTAGGCAGGATAAAGTACTCAAACTGACAAATCATCATTAAAATTAACAGAGAAAGAAAAAAAATAGCCACAAAGTCCTCACATGCACAATAATGAAAGTAAAAAAAGAAACTTTATACAGTAAATATTCATGTAATTTTGTATAGCTAATAAAATTGAATTGACATCGATGCGGACGATTACTTCGACGCCTAAGTGTCGTTTTGTTTTTTTTTTGTTTTTCTAGTTCGTTATTTAATTTAGTACATAGTGTAAATAGTTAGTTGCGTGATATATTGTATATAATGATTTTAATGTATTTGTAATTTATAAATGCATATTGTTTCAATTTTTTTTTGTATATAATATATATCGTAAATGTCAATGTGTATGTAAAATTAAATAATATATGAACAGCACACAGCTTTACATTATAATTTATAACATCAATTGGAATTTATATTTCTCGGGTTCGATTTCCAGCGGGCGCAAAACTTTCTGCTCGGTTTGGTTGATCATAGGCTTTGATCAATAACATTGATCGAAGATCGTAGGGCTTGTTATAAGTCCACTAGCTAGCTACCACCATCTTATCTAAGTCTGTCACCATAACAACAATGTTAACAGCATTTGTTGTGTTTCGGTAGTTAGAGGTAAGACAGACAGTTCCTCTGTGGTTGAGGATTCCGGGTGAAGCTCGCTTCCACCTTCGCCCTGATCATCACTTACTATCAGGTGAGATGACGACCAAGAACTCACTGACTTGGATAAAAAAAAACCTATTGCGTCAGGCACTAGTTGTCTGGCATTTTTGCTGAACTGGGCCTTATTGGCGCAGCCGCAAGGCACACTGTCCTGCAAATATCTTCAACTAGCTAATGCCCGCGGCTTACCCGCGTGGAGGTTGGAAATTATTCCACGGGAACTACCGGAATAAAAATAATAATATAAGTAATTCAATCATGATTCGAAAGATACGTGGCGTCAACTATTATCATAAGAACGTTATTGATGTTTTCCTCGAGAACAGTATTTTTTTCGGGATGAAAGGTACCCTATGTCCGTTTCTGGACACCTGACAACGTATATGCAAAATTTCAGGATGATCGGTTCAGTGGTTTAGGCGTGAAAAGGTAACAAACAAACAAACAAACTTACTTTCGCATTTATAATATTAGTTAGGATTAGGATTTTGTACACTTTTTATTTATTTTATTTTTACTTATAATATAATTATGTTGTGTTGTGTGTATTTTAGTCTGTGCTAAATAAATGTATTTTCTTTCTTTTCTTTCTATTAGAATTTATTATCATGATGACAATGATGATTTTGTCCAATAACAATCCAATAAGAGCCGGTCACATGAGTATTTTGGTATCTCTTCACAATCCCCACACGGTTAGATAAATTAGATATTCGAATTGGACTTTAAAGCGTGTAGATAACGATTATATTGCATACTTACTATTAAATAAGAACCTGTAGAAGCTTTGGTGAACATGTTACCTTTTTTTAGGGTTCCGTACTCGAAGGGTCCAAACGGAGCCCTATTGCTGGCACTCACGTGACCGTCCGTCGTCAGTCACACAGGTTTTACAGCCCAACAGAAATTTTTACAGTATAAGCATCTTGTTTACTCAAAGCCATACAAATTGACAAAAAATATTGTAAAATGTTTTTAAAGGGAGCTCCCATACAGTTAAACGGGGGAGCAAAAAAATAATTGACCTACCCCATCGAATGGGGTATCGTTTTTTAGAGCTCGTTTATTAGATAAATACTGTATTTTTTGTTTTAAAAAAATATTGGAAAACAAACGAATAAGAAGCCGCCAAAGTCAGCGTTTTTTAACAAAATTTTGTTCTGAAGAATTTCTTAACTTCACATTGACCTATGAACTTAAAATTTGGTGATAATGTTTATTATTATGTATATTTTACTTAAAAATACCAATATATTGATAAATCAAATTTGGAGCCTTACAAAACGTGTTACTAAGGTCACTCACCTACTGCTTATGAATAATTCTGCCATTCGAACGGCTTATATTCTACATTTGGTACGGACTCATAAATGTACGAATTTTTTAGGGTTCCGTACCTAAAGGGAAAAATGGTAACCCTATTATTAAGGCTCCGCCGTCTGTCTGCCCGTCTGTCTGTCTGTCCGTCTGTCACCAGGATGTATCTCATGAACCGTGATAGTTAGACAGTTGACATTTTCACAGATGATGTATTTTTGTTGCCGCTATAACAACACATACTAAAAAACAGAATACAATAAATATTTAAGGGGGCTTCCATACAACAAACATGATTTTTTTGCTCGTTTTTGCTCGATTTTGATAACGGCAACAGGTAGACGCTTGAAATATTCACAGAATCCTTAAGTATATATTCACTTTAAAAATAAATAATTAAATAAAATAAAACAAAAATTTACAACCATACAACAAACGTGATTTTTTTGCCGTTTTTATAGATAATGTTACGGAACCCTTCGTGCGCGAGTCCGACTCGCACTTGGCCGGTTTTTATTTATTCTTATGAAATATATCGTTTTGACAATCTAAATTATCATTATTATTAAACCATACATTCACAATTAACGTAAAAACCTAGGTAGGTCCGGCACTCCTAGTTTTCCAGCTTCATCGCCAACCTTATGAATAGCTAGTTTTTCTATCAAGTATTCTAGTAAAATTACTTATTTCTGAGCAGAAGATGTTTATGATTGAAACAAAATGAGTTTGCCGCGAATATTTTCATGTGTTTTCATCTGAAAAATTAGCCGAAAGAAATAGTTTTGTTTACCAAAAACAACCGGCTCAAACAGTTTTATATCTGGGACATGTTTTTCTTTGGCTTTGGCAGACTTTTTCAATGATAACCTTATTTTGTGGAACATGCTCAAAGTAAATAAATGAACAATGATACCAGTAACTGTAGACTTACTGGTACAACGGGTACAACAAAGGTCAAAGAAAATTATGTGAAAAAATAAAGAAAGAGAAAGAAAAATTATTTATTCTGCATAAACAAGACGCACTATACAAATATAATAAATCAAATAAAAATTAACAAAATAGACACTCTACTACAAAGTAGCCAATTACAATCATATTTTAAGATTATGATGTAAATATTATCCATACATACAAATAATAAGTTAGAGATAAATCGTATAATAGTAAAATTGCTCTTTAGTCTATTAAGCTAGATTGTAATAATTTATTTAGAACAAGAAAAAAAAAATTGCTGTTATGACTTGAGAGTCATAATGGAATATTTAAATGGTAAAGAGTATAAAGTCAGTTTAGAGTTAAAGAACTACAGTTATGTGCGTTTAAAGGGGAAAATATTCCAAGCACAAAATTAAACAACTACCTACTTGTATTCTATAAATATAAAGGAATCTGAAACAAGAATGGGGCTTAAACCACCAATCCAGTCATCATGTCACCTTGTAACTCAAAAAGTATTATCGAACTTAAAGGCTTCTACAGACCAGCGCGACACGCGACGCGACACAAACGCCCCGCGTGTCACGCGACGAGCGGTGCCTTTGTGTCACGTCGCGAGTCGCGCCGGTCTGTAGAAGCCTTAAACAGTTATTTCAACTCCCTATTCTCAATATCTCGTCTCTTTTTCTAGACTCGTCTTACCATAAGTTCTACTGCAGTTACAGATCTCAAACTAAAAATAGAAAGAAGTACGTATGCTCGTGCATTCAGCTCACAGAATAATGTATTCATGTTCCCATCCCAATCCGTGGGAGCGGATTGTTTTCCTCCGAAGCTGCACATTATGCAGGAGCTCTCCCGATGCAGTTCGCCGCATAAAACAAATCGGAAAACCGATCGCTTCCTTCGATTTTCCGCGCCTCTGTCCATTATTGTGTTTGTGAGCTCACCACGTATGTAAATCATTCTATCCGCACACACAAACACAACCCATCTCCCTCACACGTACCTGAAAGGAGTAAAACAGACAAGGACGGCAACAACCGAATTGGTGTTAATTTACAGTTGGCAATTATAATTTTCGTATTCATGTCCCTTTCTTGCGTTGAATTTTTTTGTTGTCCGTCTCTTTTGCGGCGGGGGGTTAAGATAAAGCGGTGAAGACGCGAGATATGTAGAATTTTTTAATAAAAACCGCGCTTCTGTGTGCGCTAAGTGATATGCCTTGTTCTTTTTAATTTCGTTGCGAATGCGAGCGCAGTCGGGATCATCTATCTTGGTTTTTTTATTTATCTGTGCCTTGTGCCTCCACACGGAACGCTATAAAGATTTCGCATGGGATATGAATATTGATTGTTTCGTTGCCGACTAATGAAAGCTTGATTGGTGTGCAATGTCGATGTGTAATGAACCCGCTGGGGAATGGGGAAACGTAAAAGGTTTTTCGACGCGTTAGTTAGCGAGCTTTTTTATTGGAATGATTCTTTTAATTGTGAATGGCGGAGACTCAGCTGGGACTTAGCATTTATTTATTGTGCCGTTTTAAATTACATATATACCGGAACAAACATAAACATAACATAATCAGCCTATAATGTTCCCACTGCTGGGACACAGGCCTCCTCTCTTCGAGAGGGACTGGGCTGTAATCCACCACGCGGGCCCAGTGCGGGTTGGTAGATGTCACATGTCTTCGAATTGTTGGTTCTAGGACATGCCGGTTTCCTCTCGATGTTTTCCTTCACCGTTGTGAGAGCAGTGGTGATGAAATTATTTACACAAAGTAAAGCGCCTGCCTGGGTTCGAACCCACGACCTACGACTCGTAAGTCGGAGCCGTTACCATTGGGCCACCACTGCTCCACCGGAACGGTTTATCCAAATAGTCTTTTTCACGTTGAATTATTAGTACATAAGAGAGACGGGGACTCATAATATCCTATTTTAGGAGCCAAACGGGCATATGGTGAGAACCCGTATCGTAAATCGGTTACAATTGAGATTTTGTCCCTCTAGTTGAATGAACAAAAGCTCTGATGTAAGGGTGGGTCAGTATCTGCACACAAGGAAACTACAAAATGTATCAAACAATAAATATATTTATACAAATATAAGTAGCCTAACTTAAATTAGGTAGGTGAAAATAAAACCTAAGGTATGCCAGCCAGCTTAGATTCCAGTTGATAAGAACTAGGGTCGTGGGGGGTTGGTGATAAACCGAGTACTGTTCCGTGTAGTAGTTTAATTAGATTAAATATTAAAGAATAAATCTGAATTACAAGATTATATGACTATAAATTACACATACACACAAATTATCACGCCTGTAATCCCCGAAGGGAAAGGCAGAGATGTAGGTACCTATAGTACACCCACTTTTCGCCAGGTATGGTTAAGTCCCATGTAATAGGGGGCGAGCCTATTGCCATCAACCGGGCACAAATCCAGACTCCGGACTGCTACTGAGTAATTCCAGATGGAAAAACCCAATACCACTTTGTCCGACCTGGGAATCGATCCCAGGACCTCATGCTCAGCAGTAGCGCTAGCGACACCAACGAGGCAGTAGCGAGGCGAGGCGGGGTAGTAACAAAAACATTAAGGCGCAGATATATGATTTTACGAGTAGTGACTTTTAAATCTGTTATTACGCCTTCATATAATGCTCTACGCTAGACCAACGACGCAGTCACAAAAAGAGTCAGTAATTAAAATAGAAATCGTATTAAATCAGTTAACCGACAGGTAAACTGAATTTAATGTCTATAAGATAACATAACAGAACTTTGGTCTTCTCAATTTTCTTGTACGGCGCCGAGTCCTGGACGATAAAACAGAGAGAAAGGGCGAAGATCGACGCTTTTGAAATGTGGTGTTGGAGACGAATGCTACGAATACCATGGACCGTACGACGTACCAACATATCCATCCTAGAGGAGCTCGGAATAACCACAAGGCTGTCCGCTACCTGTTTTCAGCGAATCCTTAAATATTTTGGTCACATCGCTCGGAGAAACCCTGACAGCTTAGAGAAGCTGATGGTTGTTGGCCAGGTCGGCGGGAAGAGACCACGCGGGCGCTCACCGACCCGGTGGTCTGACCTTGTAAAAAAGCTCACTGGGCAACCAGTATCCGAGGCTATTAAGACCGCTGAGGACAGAACCACTTGGAAGAGCATAGTGCATCGAGTGGTCAACAGTTCAGATTAAGCACGACCTTCAGAAATGAAGTTAACGACTAAGAAGCAAAAAACATAACGAACTTTCTAAATTAATAATTATCCTTTTTAATTAATTAATTAACTAACAGAAAACAAAAATACTACCAAAAAATTTCAAACTACATGCTACATAATTTCGTAGCCCGTCGGTGCGCGTACGCCGCTACGCCTGCGTAGGCGGCTACATGTGTGTAGAAGATTTCAACGCATGTACGTGCTACGTGCTACGAAATCTGATTGACGTAAGCTTGTGTTTAATAAATATTTGTATTTTAATAATGTAAGACACAGACACAGCAATAGTCTTATTCACCTATTATCATGCATAGGGTTAAACCATTAGTTCGTTCATTGTAGACCATCTTCTATTTTGTTAAGTACCTGGTACTTGTTGACGGGCCTACACTGTCCCTTTAAAAAAAATCGCAAATCCCTACGCTTGCCACGTGGCCATTGCTTCATTGTTAATTATTTTTACCTATTGTGATGTAGTAATTTTATTGTAGGTGCATCATCTTCACATACAATTTAAGAAACTACCTTTTGGTTGTGAAAATAACACAAAATTAGAACTGATTCTAGCTGTCCCATAATTAGAATCAGTTCTATTTTTAACCGACTTCTAAAAAAGGAGGTTACTCAATTCGACCGTATATATGCTTTTTTTATGTTTGTTCACCGATTTCTCCGTCAATTATGGACCGATTTTGAGAATTCTTTTTGTGTTTGAAAGGGTATGCTCCCGAGGTGGTCCCATTGCCACCAAATTAGAATCTGATGAAGGGATCCCATGAAAATCGAGGGCAACCCTCAAATTTTATAGGCAAACCCATAACGATTTGGATATTTTTTAAAGTAACTAGTGCATTTGCATTCGGAAAGCACCATTTGGTGAAGTGGAACTGATGATGGAGACCACCTAAACAACATAATAATAAATATTTAACGGGTTGCGATTCGATTAGGTACTATAATATGGTTGCTAAGCAATTTATGCTCGTCACAATGCATATGGTGAGTGGCCGTTCTCCTGGTTCTTACCAGGAGAACTCCTCAACAATTAACGTCCCAGCATCGGGAAAAGCAATATTTTGTAAAAGGTGTTGAGCTGTTGACAATAGGCTATTGCAACTTAGATAAATTAAAAGCTGACCCACTAAAAAGTGAAAAATAAAAACTTTTTACCAAAAAAATAACCGACTTCCAAAAAAACACTACAAGGTGAAAAATAACTTTTTTTTTTGGTAAAAAGTTTTTTTTGTGTTATTTTTGACGTTCAAAAGTGCCTTTAATGAACCTATTTCGAATAAATGATTTAACTTTGACGGATTGCTGATCATAGTATGTGATATTATAGCAAAACTCTGCGGTCAGCACAGCTTCAGCCTTAGTGAATAGTGGCTTATCTTGTAACCACGACATGAGTTAGTAACTAACTTAACTTCCTCCCATTTACTTGCTACTAATTGATATTCGCAGGATAAGTGGAAGGACTTATTTTCGCGTTACCGGTAAAATAACAAAACAGGACGAAGCATTAACACATTTAATTTCTTAAAGACTTGTGCCCAAGTAGAGACATTAAAGCCCGTCCATCATTTCGTAGATTTTCTATATACAGATATAATAAATAAGAAGTACTTCGTTCCTTGTAAGAAAGTTCATAATGAAAGCATAATTTAGTTTTAACTTCAGTACGCGCCTCTAAAATGAAGCCCTTCAAGCCTTTACAAAGTAAAAATTTAATTTAAGATCGTGTTCCGTGCCTTAATTTCTCATTAAAATTCTGTTTATTATAGGTATCTAAGCGGTTTGGAATATAAATTTGACTATCGTTTACTACGTGTGATATTCATCCTAGAGGACGCCCTAGGAGGACATATAGTGACCAAATTGGTGATGTTCTTTAGAAACCGCACGTAGTACTCGCAACCGGCGTGCGTGTATGACTAGATGTATGAACGTAGGCGAAGCAAAAGGAGTATGTAAGGAGCGTAGCAGGTGGCTTTCTATAGTTTCTGCCTACCCCCATGGGAAGAATGCGTGAGTTTATGTATGTATGTTTTCATCATATTTTTTTATTCATATAATGACAATGCTAATGTAAGAAGTCAGACATCATGGTCTGTGAGGCAGGTGGTAAGAACCCTAATAAGGTGCCACCTGTTTTACGTTATGGCACGCCTTTAACAAGGGTCCACAAGTTTAAGTATCTAGGTCATATATTAACCCCACGGTCATTTATTAATCTCAAAGACGATGACGACATTGAACAGGAGCGGAGAGCGGTGTCGGTTAGAGCGAACATGCTGGCTCGCAGGTTTGCACGATGCTCACTTCCTATAAATATAACGCTATTTTGAGCCTACTGTACGTCTTTTTACACGAGCAGCCTGTGGGCTGGCAAAGATAAAAGAAAAAAAGAAAGAAAGAAAATACGTTTATTTGCGGTAAACATGACGCAAAGAAAGAACATAGATACAAAAAGAACAAGTAAAAAGGGAAAATATGCGACACATCCACGCAAAACGGCCACCGCTTAGCATAATGCTGCGACCCTATTCGAGACAGAGCCCCAACAACGCTCGAAAATCGAAGATCGTTCAACGCTCTCCGCGTTCAGTGTAATAACGCGTTTAGGATGCTGGTGGGGCTGCCCCGCTTCTGTAGTGCGTCGGGGATGTTCGCGGATACGCATGTAGATTGTTTCGACACAACCATGCCATGAGCAAAAAGTGCGCTTCCATGGTGTGCAGGGTGTGGGGCAGCTCCAACAGTATCCTAAGCATGATTTCAAGTCGTCTAGACTGTGTTTTCGTGGGTCGCTGTTGTGCCATCTCACATGGGTTGCCACAACGATGATATACTACCATTTGTTTGTTTTTGTGAAGTGTCAATTCTTACTAATATAGTTACAAGTCTTACTAATCATTTTATTCTATTCTATAATACGACCTTCTGATATTTGTTTTGAGTATGGGTCGTACCCCGCGACCTTACCAAAACCGACGGTCGCGCGAGCACGCGATTGACGCGAACATTTGTATAAATTATGACGTAGCAACGCGACTTGATTGCTCGTGAGACTAAGTCAACTTAATATAATAATTCTTCTGTACGTGTGTTTGTCACCTAACTCCTCCTAAACGGCTGGACCGATTCAGTTGAAATTTTGTATATTTCAACGGGTTCCTGAATGGTTTGACAACACAATTGGACCCGGTAGGTGGCGCTGCTATCGGTATAAGGTGGTACGAAGTTCGCCGGGTCAGCTAGTATTCATATAAAAGAGCTCAAAGATCGCTTTTGGTTAGGACGCAGACATATACGTTACAAAAGAAATAACGAGCAATATCTATTCATGAGGGCTGGGTAAGGGCATGTGGCTAAGATATAACAGCCGAAGGGTTGATCGTTCAGGTTAAGCAACACTTTCCGCGGGTGGTACGTGGATGGGTGACCATCGTTACATACCAAGACCCCTCCGTGCCTCGGAAAGCACGTTAAACCGTTGGTCCCGGCTATTATTTGAAGATCTTTAACAGTTGTTACCAGTCTAATCCTCTTCTTCTTCCAACCAGTCTTACCAAGGGGTGTTACCTAGTTACTGGGTTGTGAAGGTCATATAGGCAGTAGCTCCATGTAAAACACTGGTATTCAGCTACATCCGGTTAGACTGGAAGCTGACCCCGACACAGTTGGGAAAATACAGACTAGGCAGAAAATGATGATCGACTTTATGATGAATTGTGCCATTCTCAATCTTTTATATTTCAAATAATATATTAAAGTATTCATCACACTAACACTCATCACATGCTTACATACACTCATCACATTCACACTCACACTCATCACTTACATACTTACACTCATCACACACGTACGTATATGATGAGTGAAAGTATGTAAGTATGAAAAAAATCAGCTGTTCCCTCCATTTTGACAAGTTATTCGAACATAAATGTAGGGAAGAGCTGATTTTTTTTCGCGATTTCAGGTTTGGTCCCATAGTAAAAGTTGTTCATACTGATGAGTACAATGACCCCTTAAGAGGTTGTGCGTTAATTCTGGGACATGTTGTACAGGCGAATAAAAAAAAAATGTATCTTTATGAAATTCTATTGTTTTGTTTTATTCATATAAATACCAAACAAGGAACAGAATTTCTACACACATACTTATGTAATTGCTTAATCATAAATTAATAAACCATTGATAAAAATAAGTCAACAAAATTTTACGGCTCTGAATTGCAGCGGTTTTAGTCAGTGGCACCAACAGTGTTGCTATTGGAAATATATCGTATTTGATATTATTTACACAGATATCGCCCAAAAATATCGATATATCGATACATCGATATCCTTTCTACAAGTCACTGGCCTAAGAATCTAGTATTCGCTTAAAACTATTGATGGTTCAACGAAAGTTATTTTAATTGAACACTTATCGTTAGAAAATGATTCATAAATAAAACCTATACACTTACCACATTCTCCCCACTTCGTGTCGTAACTAATCCTGTATGTCGGATCACCTATTGGGGCGGAACGCATCTGTGTGATGACGCTGCTGTTCAGCTCACCCCCCAGCAGCCGCGCGTGAAGGAACGACCGAGATTGGAAATGGTTTAACACAACTTTGTAAACACACAATAAAATTTACACCTTGGGTTTCGAAACTAGAGTTCGAAATTGCGTGAGATGAACTGTGAAGTCAAAGAGGTAACTGTCATTGGAATTTCAATTTTACGTTTCTAAAGATTGGATTGGTTTTCGGTTTATACAAAGTGTGTAAGTGTGAAGAATGGTCAGTGTATTTAAAGGCATCGTTCTGGTCTGCGTGTTCTGAGTCGAATCGTCTTCCGGCGTCAGACGTGATTTCTTGAAGAAAGTCGAATCAATGGACGCAGTGGACATTGGCCTCGCGATTGTGTTCGGAATTTGTCCACAAAGCCAGCGGGGAGGCGAGTTGAATGAGTCTGTTTCACATAACGGTTGTTTAAGTTGATGATGCCAATAAAAATGCAGGAATTGCAGTAGCGTGGTACAACTTGCTGTGAGGACGATGGCAGTTAAGTTTTGGAAACATTGAATACCATTGCAAGCAAAACACATGCATAATAAATAGACATTGGATTATATGCCAAAATATGCATGCAAATATGCACCAAAGAATGGCGAAATATGCACAATCAAAATAAAACTTATTATTAAAATTTACGTTTATTTATTTTATAATTTATGTACATACAGTGAAATACAGAGCGATATGACATAATTAGTAAAAAGTAAGAAATAAGTTTATTTTCACGATTTATTTAAATAAATATTAATAATCAGTTGTATATATATAAGCCTTTATTTCTTCCATATCTTACATAGTAATTGACACTTTAAATTTAAATAATAAAATGTTATTATGTGGTTTAATAGATTGCTTACATGTAGTTGTTAATATTAATTTGAAGCTCACAATTTGGGTTTAAGATATGGACCCCATCCTGGGTGAAGGCCTCCTCGAGCTTTTTCCATTTAGTTCGGTCTTTTCCAATTGCCATCCATCCTTTGCTTGCTATTTGGATGATATCGTTGAGCCACGATCTAGAGTCTAGACAAAATCAAACTGGTTGCTATTTTAATTGTATAATTTGTTATTTTTATACTACTACTACATTGATTTTACATGTCTGTGACTGTGATTACTTAAACACACACACTGAATTATTATTTTAATTTTTTTAGGAAAACATACTTTTACGCTGTTTTTAAATATGTGAGCACCATATATCTATCTTATAATTAAGTTATTTTACATTGCTTTATTTTTAATTCTTTTTACCTATTGTGATATAGTAATTTTATCCTAGGTGCATCGTCTTCACATATAATTATATGATTATATAATATGTGAAGACGATGCACCTAGGATAAAATTACTTTCGCTTCTAGGTTTAAAGAAACTTTATTCTCAATAAAGACATAAATGTCACTCACTTGAGAACAATAATAGAACACCCGCGTATGTTTCGATCCCATGGGAATATCGGGATAAAAAGTAGTCTATGTCATAATTTTATCAAAATTGGTCCAGCCGTTTGAGCGTGAAGAAGTAACAAACACACACACATCAACTTTCGTTTATATAATATTAGTGTGATTACATAAATTACACAAAGTTCATCGTCATCATTGCATTTACACAATACTATAACATACACATATTACACAAAGCTCGTCGATATCAGTTACAAACTAGATAAACAATACAAGATCAAAAAGAAAGTCAAAAATTTTCTAGCAGATAAAGCTTATTATGATTTAAATGAGTTTTTAAATGAGAGATTTTGATTATGTCTTGCTAATTTATTATTTTTAAAGATCTCTTTATTATACCATGACATTTTTTTTTAATTAAATTTGAAATGACATTTTACTTAATTTTATTAATATTTGCATGCCATTGTTTAAGGCAAACGTGATGATCTGTTTTATTCTTGTACTTTTCACATCTCTTGCATGCTGACAATTTGTGTTGTATGTATTGTACTCATGTTTGTGCAAATAAATGATTATCTTATCTTATCTTATCTAACAATGCCTTCATTTCTCCAGAAGTGATCGATCCGCGATTATATACTGACTAAGTTGACAAATAAATAAATTTGAATTTGAATTTTGAACGCATTAAAAGAGTGAAGATTTCTTATACTAGAGGGTGTTCTATTATAAAGTTGTGCTCCTTCAAAAGTAAGCATTTTTTTGCCATAGTTCGTTCTGGTTTTGGGTAAAACCAGCAGGCTAGCTCGCCGTGTGCTACGTTGACTAATTTGTTAGGGTTCCGAACCAAAATGGTAAAAAGGAACCCTTATGGTGAGACTAAGTCTGTCTGTCTGTCTGTCACACCTGGATATCTCAAGAACTACTAATGCTATCGACTTGAAATTTAGAATAGTTTTAGATGACGTTTGCCTAACTATTTTTCAAGTAAGAAAGAAATTTAACATAGTTTCCGACTTTTGTTGAAAAATGTAAAAAAAATACCGTCCCCCCCCCTTATCTCCGAAGTTTGCATAGATAAAAATTTGAAATTATTCTATGAAATAGAAGTGTATGTAAAGTCTCTAAATAGCACAGTTTTTCACAAATCATCAACATCATATATACGTACGGAACCCTCGGTGCGCGAGTCCGACTTGCGCGCTTTTTATTTTTATTTAAATTCATAATAATTAGATAGATGCACACCATATTTGTATGCCTCCTGGCATAACATAGCGTTCTGTTCACCAAACTCAAGATCTGTATTTCTACCTGTGTTAACAAATAAAAGTGATTTGATTTGATTTGATTTGATTTGATTTGACTCGCTCTTGACCGGTTTTTTTTATATTGAGATAGTGTTATGTTCATAGTTCGTTCGGTGCCGGACGTAAAGAATAGCACCATCCCATTTCTTCCTGTGAGTTTCGTAAAAGGCGACTAAGGGACTTACTTACTAGAGAAAGAGCAGCAGCGTTCTCTATGCATTTTAACACCATACTGCGATCGCCAACCCGCCTTTCAAGCGTGGCGATTAAGGCAAACCCCCCAGGAACCCAGGAAAAAAAAAAATAATAATAATAATTTTAATAAAAATTTTATTAAACATTTAAAAAAAAATAAGTCTCTTCGTATTTTTACGGGCTTAGGACCGTCAAATAAAATAATTTGAATTCTAATCGATTGCTATTTTAAGTTAGTAGGTACTAAATTAGATTGACATTGCAATCTTTTTTTTTCCTTTAATATAATATAATGGATACTAGGCGATTTCCAAAATATGTTAAAAATGCATCACCTGTAGCTGGTTCAAGAAAGCCTTTTTTAACCAGGATAAGCTGAGTAGATTTATTGATGAAATTGTCAAAATCAAAGAATCTAAAATATTTTATTTCACATAAACCTACATGGGCACTTATGAAACGTCGGAAGCTAGGTGCACGGTTCCAATTGGTCGTTTCCTATGGAGAAGAGCCGGTAAGAAACTCCACGGTTACTCTTTTAAAAATAATTGGCTTTTACAATGTTTTCAAGTTACAGTGTTAATAGGTATGAGAGGACAGTGTAGGCCCGTCAACAAGTACCAAGTACGTAACTCAGTGAACTGCGATAGGCAATTGTTTTAATTCAATCTGCCTAGCCTTTTTCTATGTTGGATTGTTGGGTCACCGGATGCATTGAATACCAGTATTTTACATGGAGCGACTGCCTATCTGACCTCCACCACCCAGTTACTGGGTAATACGATACCCCTTGGTAAGACTGGTTGTCAGACTTTCAGGCTTCAGACGACCCATAACGACTGTCAAAGATCCACGAATGACAGCGTGACCAACAGCCTAAACTGTTTTCAGAAGCAAGGAGGTGTCTTGGTATGTAAAGTTCGTCACCCATCCACGGACTAACCGTGGCAAGTGTAGCTTAACCTGGTCGATCGACCGTGTGGCTGTTATAACTTAGCCACAAGCACCTCCCCAGCCCCTTATAAAATCGATATTAACGTATTTTCTTTCTGCTTTTCTTTCTTTATATTGCACGTTATTTCTTTCGTAACGAAAAGCGATTACGAGATTTAATTTTACCCAGAGGGTCCAAAGCGTTAATCCGAAGTATCGGCCGCATGTTCGGCCGTTTTATAACTTCCATAGTTTCCTTTTTTGACTTTGAATCCTTACCCGACTTAAAGTCACAGTTTTGACTTTGGCTTATCTCTTTGACTGTCGTTTTTTTTTTCTTTCGCCGTAGTCAGGCAACGGCAGAACATTCGGCCGTAACATCGGATTTATGTTCGGAGTAAACCCCCTGTTCATTTATAGACATCGGTGAATTATCACTGATATCTTCATGACTTCCATATGAACTAGAATATCGTAGCTGTCTTATTATGGCCCTTTAATAACATTTTTCCATATTTAACCAACAGAGTTGAAAGTTCATATGCTTATTAGCATAGGTAAGATTAGATACGACCGATTAAGTTAACACGGATGTGTAATGTATTCTGTCACAGTTTGATAGAAAACTACGTGTTAAAATGAACACCAAAATAGATTTATTACCCGTGGGCTAAAAATAAAAATATCAAAAACAACAAATAAATCTCTTAAAAATTAAAACATCAACATGTATTTTCATTTTCTCCAGGGTTCGTTGGTTCCATTTTTAAAAGTGCAAAGTGCCAGTAACCTCGGTGCTCCTTTAATTTCAATAGTGGGGTCGCGCTCAAGGTCACCGCCCGCGAGGGGACACTCCACGATCAGCTGATATTCTCTTGTTATAATATTTGCCGCTGTTTTTAATCTGTGCACAGTTTTATTTTGAGCACCCGAAGGTTTTATTGAAAAGTTTATTCTTTGTTTTTGATAGTTTTGATATTTTTTACACTGCCCCAGAGAGAATTTGAGGTACCTACAGAATGACAATGAATAATAATCATATCTGCTTATTTTTACTGTACCATAGGCAAAACGAGTCCTCTTGCTTTGCTCGATTTGTTATTTGTCTCTTTACATATAGTTATGCATCTTTGTAAAAAAAAAAGACGTTGGCAGCCACGAGGACGATACATGTCCACATGCGAAACAATACATACGCAACTCCGGCTATTTGAGTAAATAGTCCAAAACGATTACCTAAACAGTGACCAATAAGTTATGTAACCTCAACCTCACAGCCAAATATTCCTAAATCATAACGAACGAACTTCCAAACTTTTTAACATTCCCAACTCGAAACTACCAGTTGCATCCCAAGTTTAGGGGCTCGATAAAAGTAGCAATAAACCACGAGCGTGGGCAGAGGGCAGCTGGGGGGTCGGAGGGAAGCGGGGGAGGGGGTGCCGGTCATCTCCCCCTTTTTATCTCCGCAAGTCAAGGGCGCGTGGGGCAGGTTCGGCCGGCCGCCGGCTATTGACATTCTGTTTTCAAATTTACCTACTTTTTTTCCATTGTCCGTAACTTTTTAATATCGCGGGGTCGACGAACGGAATGGCCAGTGCGGCCTATTGCGTAATCCGTTTTGTAATGTTGCCGTTTTAAAGAATCTTGTTTTGTTTTTAACTGGCCGTTTAGAATATTGACAGTTTTACGTAATTTATTTTTTGTTTGCGCTTTTTTAAGGTTAGTCAAGTTTTAATCGTTTCGGCGATTTTTATTTGTTGAACAGCCGGATACACAAAACAAGTAAAAATGTTTAATACCTTCTTTTATTTTTCGGATACCTATTGGCTGATAAAAATAATGGCTACGCAATTATTTCCCATACTTATGTGACACATGTCGGCAAAACTACAAAGTAATTTCTGCAAATCAGCATTACGCCATTAACAATTGAAACAAATAATTATTATGGGTCATTAAACTAGACAATGAAAAATTTGCAATTTTGGCGCCATCTCATAATTAACTTAATATGGTATTTAGTCCTATCGGCGAACTTAAAATAATGTGTTGCAACACTATTAGGATTACTTTGCTAAGGTTTTGCAACTTTTAATTCGTACCTAAAGGTAATCTGCAGTAAAGGTACATACGATGTAAGGCTCCCGCAGGCAGGTCAATTAACTCAGCCTATCTCAGTCCACTAGGACATAGGCCTCTCCCAGGCTGCGCCACAACACCCTGTCCTCCACCTTCCGCATCCAGTCTGTCCCAGCCACCTTTTTAACGTCGTCGGTCCATCTAGCTGAGGGGCGACCCACACTACGCTTGCCGATACGCGGTCTCCACTCCAGGACTCGTCTACTCCATCGGCCATCGGTCCTTCGACAAACATGGCCAGCCCACTGCCACTTCAGTTTGCTTACTCTGCAAGCTATGTCGGTAACGCTGGTTGGTTCTTTTCCGGATAATTTCATTCCTGATTTTATCCTTCAAAGTGACTCCAAGCACAGCCCGCTCCATAGCGCGCTGGGCGACCTTGAATTTGTGGACCAGCCCGACTGTCAGTGTCCACAGGGCACCTCCCTGTGGACACTGACAGTCGGGCTGGTCCGGTCCGACGCGATAAAGCGACGGGACTCCAGAAGAACAATTTCCATGCAGTCTTCATAGAAATTGTTCCACTAGAGTCGCTTCCCGCTGTCGCGTCCAGCCCGTCTGCAGGAGCCTCTGACTTTACTTGTATCAACTCAACCTATCACAGTTTGCTATGCCTTGTCATAGCAAAATCAGGCAGAATCGTAGACACAGAATAAATATAAAGTCAAAGTAAAATTATTTATTTCAAATAGGCACATTTATAGCACTTTTGAACGTATAAATTTACAAAAAAATAGAATTGATTCTTGTCGCCCCTTCCAAAAGGTAGCTTCGTATGGAGAAGAATGGGCAAAAACTCCACCGTTACTCTTTTTAAATGTTTTCCAATATTTTGTATAGGTACATTATAATTATTATATGTGAAGACGATGCACCTAGAATAAAATTACTATACCACAACAGGTAAAAAGAATTAAGAATGAAGCAATGACAACTAAATTAAGTATGTGATAGATAAACATGGTGCTCACACATTTACAAAAATTGTAGAAAAAAAAAAGGTTTTTCAAAAAAAAATTAAGTCAGTGTGTGAGTTAAAGGTAATCCACAGGATGTAAAATAAATGCCATAAAAAAATATACCTACAATTAAAATAGCAACCTGTTTGATTTTGTCTAGACTCTAGATTGTCCTATGGAGCTGGACCAGCATGTTTCCAAGCATTCTTATCTTGGCTATAATCCTCTAATTTGTAATACTTATGCTTGTTTACAAAGTGTACTTTTAATATGAGTTTTTAATTTTCTTTCATTTAATTGCAATATATCATCACAAGGTATTTTGTTGTAATGTTTAACACAGTACCCCATAAAAGATGAATTTACTTTAGATAATCTGAAACATGGTTGATTTATTTTATCTTTATCTCTAGTATTGGAAACTATGTCTTTCACTTATAATAATTTTATTATTAACACATAACATCACGACTGTTGTCTGCGAAGGGATAGGCAAAGATAGAAAGTACCTACAGGACACCCACATTTCACCAGTAACAATAATTAATTACCATTAATTTTTATTCACCTCAAAATTACACTAATCTGTGATCTCAAAAGTGTTAAATTAGATGAAAAAATTACCAACAAAGAAAGAACACAAACACGAAAGAACAAGTTGGGGGAAAATATTCGTCGCATCCACGCAAAACGGCCACCGCTCAGCATAATGCTACGACCCTATGCGAGACAGAGCCCCAGCGCTGGTTTCCAGCGACAGCCGGCGTGATGACGTCAACCAGTGCAGCATAAAATGAGATAAAAATAATAAGTAAAATAAATACAATACTAGTTCAATAATTAAAATTAATTAGCTACAAAACAAATGAATGTATGTTTTTTTTTCAAAGCGCTGTTCTACTTTTCAAATATAACCAGCTACTTTTCAAATATAACCAGTATTTCTTACTGTGCAAAAGTTATTATCATTATATTTTTTCTATCTAATGGCTATTCAAAATCTAAACTGTCAAGAGCTAAGATAAACGTCAAATACACAACACTTAATTAAGTTAATATTAAGAGATTAGCAGTGTTAAAGCCGTGTACAAAACATAGAGTATCTAATGTCGAGTGTTCGTTATGATCGGTCGAGATGCGAGCGCGATATCTGTCATCTTACACAACTTAATATCACCAGTACTATCGATATATTACCATCTGTTGCGGGTAAACTATGAGGTTGGGAAGTAGACAGTTTGGGAAATTACTGACTGTAAATAAGGTGGATAAAAGAATAGGTAAGTTGCATATTTGAACATTTAGAATCTAAGATCAGTAATTCTTGACGCTTAATTAGGTAAAGGCAATATTTTATACATATCTGTTAAATTGATAAGAAAAGTTATTAATGTATCTGTTAATTGAATAAGAAGAAGTTATGTTACATGACGAAATTTCTTATGGGATGTTTACTTTCTAAACTGATTCAATTTCTCTAATAAGAATTGTTACTAATTATTTGCATTTTATTAAACCCACTACAAAGTGCCAGGATTATAACTCTGCGATGATGCAAAATAGCTACGGAAAAAGTAAAAAAGTAAGAATTTCTAAATCGAATCCAATAAGAAACCCTTCTACGTTTAATCTAGTCATCGCCCAAAACGCAGCTATTCCAACTTGATCCACAACATATCGATATATCGACGGGCACACAAAAACTCCGAAAAGTTTGAGTGACAGGACCGCCGTAGAAAAACGATGTCGATAGTCGATAGTGCAACAAAGCACCCGCCGACCCATCTCTATTGACAGGACGGCTAGAGCGTGTGCTACGTGTGAATGCTATCGATAATATCGAGATGTGTTCATGTCGATAGCTTGACCATTACGTGCACGTAAAAATATCTTGGGAACCGAAATGAGACCGATATAATCGATCGATACGGTTAGTGAGGTGTATGAGCCGGGAAATACGCGCCATTGTTTCGATTTTTTTTACTGTTTAAGTACTAAAATTAAGTACTTATAATTTTAGCATTAAAACAGTACTAAATAAAGGATTTGCATATGCATACTATGTACTAACCTAGTACGCATTTGCAAATTCTTTGTTTATAAAAGAAGAATTTAGATGTCTTTCCGCGTCTGCAAAAAAGTTTCTGGAAAAACTTATTACTTCGAAGGGATAATTAGGGGCAACCTACCGTACCAAGATTCATAAGCAAGTAAAGCATACCAGATATTCAAACAGCTTTACCGGTAACAAAAGAGAACACTACAAAAATGGTCACAAAACAGAAGTCTCGATTAAAAGTCGCCAGTAACATCGAAGCGCAAAACTATCGGAAACAAAGTAAACAGATCGCTCGCTACCACAAAAAAGATAAGTCTTCCACAATGCGACAGACAACTTGTTCATTGACCTCCGGAGCGGCGCGTGCGACGGACAGACAGATGTGCCAGTCACTTCATAATCATAATGGCGGATAAAATACAAAGCCAAACCAAATCTATGAGATATCTCGAAAGGATTACGTTACAAATTTTAACTACAATTATGTTACTGTTAACTCGACGCAGCTGAGTAATGAACTTGAATTTGATCAAACACTCCGAGACAATATAACTTACGTGAATAAATCCCTACGAGTTGTAGGTCGTAGGTTCGTACCTTGACAGGCGTTTTACTTTGTGTAAATAATTTAATCACCACTGCTCTCAAAACGGTGAAGGAAAACATCGTGAGGAAACCGACATGTCCTAGAACCAAACATTTGAAGACATGTGACATCTACCAACCCGCACTGGGCCCGCGTGGTGGGTTACGGACCACTCCCTCTTACCGAGACGAAGCCTGTGTCCCAGCAGTGGGAACATTATACGCTGATTAAGTAAGAGATCCTTACAAAGTCAAAGTCAAATGATTTATTTCAAATAGGCCCTTAAGACGCAGATATATGCCAGTGACCTTGAGTGGTTAGCTTGCGTGTTCTGTACTGAGCTCACGCAACGCGTCGTACGTTCAGCCAGTAATAGGACTCGCCCATCAAGGAGCGCTGTCCCCAATTTGACGCATTATTAATCTATTATACACAAACCAAAAGGTACTTTAATAAAACGCGTATACTAAAAGATCAATAATTAAATTATCTTTAAATTGGTGAAGGTTTCAGAAAAATACGCTTGGTAGATTTTGCGCCATTCTCAGTTTTTTATCCGTGTTAGACATAACTTTACAAATTAATTTCACTGTGTAATATAAACATAATCTAAAATATTCACATATTAAGTTATTGAACAAAATGCTCTAATTAAATATATATTTTTTCAAATCATTAACACTACTCGTTTAGACGTGATCTTCAGTATACATTAATTAAAAGTCGGTTATCGTCCCCTTAAGAAGCACTTTTGAACGTCAAAATTTACAAACAAATAGAATTGATTCTAGTTACCCCTTCCAAAAGCAAGAAACTCCACCGTTACTCTTTTAAATGTTTTACAATATTTTGTTCAAGTAAATGTATACTAATATGATTATATTATTATATGTGTAGACGATGCACCTAGAATAAAATTACTATACCAGAATAGGTAAAAATAATTAAAAATTAAGCAATGGCAAATAATTTAAATGTGATAGATACATGGTGCTCAATATTTACAAACATCAACAACTCAGTAATCTAGCTAGGAGAGCAGCGATTCACCCAACGATTATATGTACCTACACCATCTTACAATAATGCATACTTTTTAATTAAGTCTCTCATGTACATCAAAATCTTTATTTACCTCAATAAATTATTAAAAATATTATTATTATTATTATCGTAAAAGTAAAATGTTTCCCTAAAAATTAAAATAAAATAATAAGTCAGTGTGTGAGTTAAGGTAAGCTTACGAAACGTAAACATGCTTTGAGACAAACAATGAACGGGGAGAGATTAAAATCAATTTAGAAATCGCGCGACGCAATCGGCACTATTCGATTGACGATTTCGTCGCGGACGGTGGGCGTGTGTAGTTGATGAAAAAAACATATCACTCCCACTCCGACCGGTTACACAACAACAATTCTAACGAAGCGCTAATGATGATAATATGAACTCTTTACCCAACAGAATAAGAGTCACAGTGCACGAACAGTTACGGTTGCAGATTCGCACTGGCCACACCACGCCTCGACACCCGTCATTGGCAGAAATAAAAACGGCGACCACGCGTAACTCGTCACGTCTCGCCGGACAGTGAAATCGTGCGACCGGTGACAATGTGTCAGTTTGCCAATTCATCGAGAGCCGCCCTGCCCCTGCAACTGTTTCACGCACAGGTGTTGACACGAGGGTTGCGAACCCCACCAGGGGTCAGTTAAAGCTGGACGCGTTATTCTGTACCGCATTCGTGCCGTTGCGTCGCCGTGCCTTATGAAATGACAGTTGAAGCTTCAATGCGCAGACGTTTACCCGCAAAAGGAAATTTCATCGATCACGCTCACAAATTGCTACGTAACTATCGAGATGTAAATCGCTTATGGCTACCGTTATTTTGAAAAATCGATTCGTGATAATCGATTCGTCACAGTTGCGTTCCGTTTACGCAGTGGACTGTCCCACGGTCGGTCTGTGTGCGACAAAGTTTCAAGGCGACACAGTGCGACACTGTGACCTGTGTGACTGCACCGTGTCGACCTATCGTGCCACTACGAAATAATCGACTGTAAAATCGTATTTGAAGGACCATTAAGAATTGCCACACACTATCTCTCCGAAGACATTCGAATTGCTGAATGTTTTTTTTTTTATAGGATTAAAACCTTATAAAACAGCAACTTTGCAACATTGACAGCTGTGAACAAGGTCCTCTGGTTTCAGCTTTCAACAGGTATTTCAGAGAAAATTAGTGCATTTGTAATCCATTCATAGCGAATAGATTTTTAAGCTCTAAAATAGTAAATTGGTGAGGAAATGGAAGCGACCTTAAAAAAGTTGTTAGCGGTGAATGAATTAATCACTGAAACTTAAAAAAACACTTAGAAGAGTGCATCTTGAACATCATCATTCTCCTGAACTTATCACAATTTATTTGGGGGCAACATGTCTTTTGCGTCCATATTCTATATAAGCCCCAATTACACTATCATATATTTATCATACAAATATGATTTCATATCTGTTAAATTCTATGATCATAGTTAAATGATGTGTTCTTAATTTTAACGCATTATTACATACTTCATTTTATTACACATAATATGATCATAATATAAACGTCATACTTAATCAATAAGGATAACGATTTATCCGTGTTTTCCGTTGCTATGAGTGCAATTTTATTAATTGCATTATAAAAGAAGATACACACAGTTAAAAAAATTTAAAAAAATACTCATTTTCCTCGTAAAGGTTTATTAATATTTTTGTTGTTTCGATATTCCAGTCGATATTCTTGCATTTTGACGCCAATTTTGAGGCTGATGAGATAATGATAAGGCAGAGATGTATGAGTAATTTTTATATAAAGAAGCTATGACGGTATAATATCTACGTATGATTCAAATTGTCTATGATCATAGTTAAGGGAGCCTATTTGACACCAAGCAAACAAAATATGGTCATATCCATCTAACCTCTAACATGGCATTAAAATGCAATAATTTCAACTCAAATATCGAAACAAAAATAATATTAATAAACCTTTACGATGAAAACGATTTTTTTTAAACTATTTTTTCATTGTTTTTATCTTCTTTTTTTAATGAAATTAATAAAATTGCACTCATAGCAACGGAAAACACGTCTAAATCGTTATCAATCTTGATTAAGTATGACGTTTATAGTTTAGAAGCATGAGGAACACGGTGTAAAGTTCACTCATCCTCTATAGAAAAGGGAGGATCCTCCGACCAGACGGGTGTTGTGTCTGGTGGGCAACTGCCCGTCTGTTCGGAGGATCCTCCCTTTTCTATAGAGGATGAGTGAACTTTACACCCTGTTACTCATGCCTCTAAACTGGTGACCCTGACGTGATGAATGTTGATCATAAGCGTAATATGTAAAAATGAAGAACAGCATCATTAAACTATGATCATAGAATTTGACAGATATGAAATCATATTTGTATCATAAATATGTTTATGATAGTGTAATTGGGCCCTTCGTCATCATATCGGTAGTCATCCCCTTTCTAGCCATATCATATTTCATTTCTTCTTCCCCTACTCGTATAGCTAAAGAAGCCAGTGAAGAATGTGTTTTTTATTAAAAATATGCTAAGGAGTTAAATTAAGAGGCCGGAGATACGCATCCGTAGTTCATACAAACGTAATATCAAAATAATTTGTAAATCAAACATATTCATAAGATAGTGTCTTTATTCCGATTGGATTACATAATATCTAGGTCATGTATATTTTGAACGGACACCGATTTAAATAAGAGTTATGAGAAAAATAAGTTTTCTAAAGAAATTTTAAATTCCTCATATCTCGTCTTTATATCATTGTCCTTTCAAAATATATATTTGGGAACATAGATATTCTGTAATCCAATCGAAATAAATACACTCTACCTTAAAGAATATGTTTGATTTACAAATTATTTTGGTATTACGTTTGTATGAACTACGCATGCTACGCCGGCCCCTTAAGTAGTCGAAGAAAAACTTATGCCTATCAAATAATCGTTAAATCCAAATCGTGTTCATAAAGCCCTTGTAACTTCAAAACGCATGCTACCTTCGAAATCTAATCCTACACAAAGTTTCACCAAATATTTACATAAATAAACTAACATTAAACACCTATTAATCTAAACTCCTAGTAACTGTCAAACCTAATAAGTGAACCATCGTAAAACTAACGTTCAGTAGTAAAAAGTATTGCAATAAAACGTTAACTTTTTCATGTCATTCACTGGGTAAAGCGATATGAAATTACTGACATATTTATACAAAAATAACCTTTATAACCTTATCGATTTATGTTTATTGCTTCATTATACGTTAGAGAATGTAATAAGGTCGATATTCTCGTGAACCGTCTCATTAGTTTGTGTTGGGCAAACATTGGTAGTCATACAGGCATACGTGAAGACAGCCGGCAATTATACAGAGTGGGTAGAGTACGGCCTGGTACCGAACTGCCCGAATTTGCGCCATTTACACTGTATACAGGTTGTTTATTTGTTTTATAATAGGCAAAAAATATTTACAATGAAAACGACACATTATTTTTGCTTTTTATAAAAAATCATTTTACTGAAACTTCAATTACAAACTTCACAACAATGTCTTGGACATTTTTAAAGAAAATTGACATAACCCACCAACTTACTACAGTACATGAAGAACATTGGTTACTTCAATAAAATATTTTCAAATATACAACCACCCTAATTGCGTAACACAATTAGAATCGGAATTGGAATGATTTTGAAGTATATTGCTAATCCATTGCTTCTTGAGTTAGAAAATTCTGTCTGCTCAACAACTTAAATAAGACAATGAATTTTGTTGAACTGTCAAATTGAAACCGATTCCTACTGATAGTGTGTTACGCAATTAGCCTGCTGTACTGGTTAATAAAGTTATTAAACAAACAATCCTCCATCCACGACCCAAAATGACCCAATTATTCTTCAGCACTCACAAACCCACAATAAACTGTGCTATTAATTACAAACGCCTGTATAATTGCAATCACCCTTTAAAGAGTTAATATGAAAGCTTATTCATTTGCATTTGTCGTGGCAAGCACGTGTGGCGGCTCGCGTGCCGGCGATGTATTACGAAAAACGAATATTGCACGTACATCCTGTATATATACGATACAGAGTATGTTATTTAGATGTGCAAATAGGCATAATAGGTTACTTTACTCGTGACAAATAATAACAGCCCGTGGGTCGAAGGTTAAGCTACGCTGGCCGCTGTTGGTCCATGGATGGGTGACCATCTTTATATACCAAAATCCCTCCGTACCTCGGAAAGCACGTTAAGCGGTTGGTCCCGGCTGTCATACATAGATCTTCCTCATTGACAGTCGTAATGACTGTCAATGTGACACGGTTGGCGCAGTGGTTAAGCGATTGACTGCTGCGCTGCGTGTCGCGGGTTCGATTCCCGCACGGAACAAATATTTGTATGACCTACAAGTAGTTGTTCCGGGTCTGGCTGTTTGTGTATGTGAGTTTAAATGTTTGTAAATGCACCCACAATACAGGAGAAATTCCTAGTGTGGGGCAACATTTTTTTAAAAAGAGAAAAAAAAATATGGAAGATATATTAGGGTAGCCAGGATCCCAAAAGTTTGACAACCAGTCTTACCAAAGGGCATCGTGTTACCCTGTAACTGAGTTGTGGAAGTCAGATCAGATCAGATAGGCAGTCGCTCCGTGTAAAATACTGGTATTCAGCTGTATCCGGTATTTTTTTTTATTTTTTTATTTAATGGTTCACAAATCGGGCAATACAATATTACTTAGATATACAAGACAAACTTAAAGAGACACATCACAATGCATGCCCTAAAATAGTGAACACAGCATGCACAGTGTATGAGCTAGTTCAAAGTAAATAACTATAAATAAGCTTATAAATAATATGCAGCCAATGCCATTGGACTAATTATTATTAGTCGAAAGGTTGCACAGGCTCATCCTAATTTTAATTTTGGCTGATGCTAAGGTTCCGGAGAAAAAAAGTATTCCGGTTAGACGGGAAGCCGACCCCAACAAAGTCTGGAAACGCTAGGCAGATATAGGCTTTATAACTGTGAGGGTAGAACAGAAATGTTCCGTTTGGTGCCGGACGTAAAGAATAGCACCATCCCATTTCTTCCCGTGGGTGTCGTAAAAGGCGACTAAGGCATTTAGCGTTTCAACGTTCTCTATGCATTTTTAAAACCATGTGGCGATCATGGCAAATCCCCCCCTTTTAGGGGTAGGCCTATGTCCAGCACTAGACGCCTTTCGGCTGAAATAATGATGATGAGATCAGAAACGAGGGGTAATAATGGCTACTTATTGATTTGATGTTATAAATTCCATAGCAGCATCCACAACCTAAAGGCGAGCTGAAGATTTGTACTTAAGATCACTGGTACCCTTTAGACTTCGCAGGTTCGAACCAAGGCAGGCAGTTCTTTTACTTTGTGCAATTAATGTCACCAGCACTGCTCTTAAAATGGTGCAAAAACACCATGACATAGAACCACAAATCTAATACAAAATTATGTGACATTCACCTAAGTACCAACACTGGGCTCTCGTGGGGGATTACACCTCATTTAGGAATGTCTGAGAAAACTAAGGTATCCCGTTATAAAAGTACTTTTTAAATTGGGTTTCTCCATAAGAACGCTAACACACCGGGCTGCCATGGCGGTGCAGCCAGCCTAGGTCACGTCGCCAACAAAATGTATGGTAGGCTACGTAATCAAGCGGGCGCCAGGTGAGCTACCCACCTTTGAGCTGGTGACGTCGCCATGGTGGCGTCCCAGTGTGTTAGCGTTCTAAGCCCACATTTTGACTTCTGTTCGCCACCTCATCACATTGATATTCCTTTAAGACCCGCCTGCACCACAAATCACGTATATAAAATATCGTTCTGTTTGTAGTGAATGATGTATTTAATATGTTTAGCGTTAATCGCAAATGTACAAGCGTAGCGTTAATAAAAGCAGGCCAGGTATACAATCGATTGCACCTTAGTCGTAGTTTTTTCGACATTAATTATAAGCCAATAAAAAAGGTGTGTGCATAGACCACACGATAGGAGTGTAAACTTATGACTGGAGCCGAGTATACGCGATTCAGCGCAGAGTATACGTGATTCAGCGCTGAGTATACGCGATTCAGCGCATAGTATACGCGATTCAGCGCAGAGTATACGCGATTCAGCGCAGAGTATACGCGATTCAGCGCAGAGTTTACGCGATTCAGCGCAGAGTATACGCGATTCAGCGCAGAGTATAGGCAATTCAGCGCAGAGTATACGCGATTCAGAGCGGATTATTTGCGATTCAGCGCCGAATATACGCGATTCAGCGCCGAGTATATGCGATTCAGCGCAGAGTATACGCGATTCAGAGCGGATTATTCGCGATTCAGCGCCGAATATACGCGATTCAGCGCAAAGTATACGCGATTCAGTGCAGAGTATACGCGATTCAGCGCAGAGTATACGCGATTCAGCGCATTCAGGGCAGAGTATACGCGATTTTGTGAAGCCGACTACCGACTGGAGCCGAGTAGGCCCGATTCAGCATCACCGACCCGACCATGACGATTCAGTTTCGTGCACTGTTCAGAAAGAGCGCAAAATGTTCCGAGAGATTTTTTCACTTCAGAAATGCACACGCACACCTCTATCTTCCAACAAACTTAATCTATACCCTAAAAGCGATTGTAGGACTGTATGAGTCGATGTATCACCCTTAATGAATCAGAACCGAAACAGTCGGGTAACTCGCTCATTAATACGAATTGTGTGATCGATATCATGCTTGGTACCGAGGTTGTGATACCGTATGATATATGACACTTGGTAGGAATACGACCATTTATGGACAAATTGTGTGTGAGTTGGAGTATGTAGATTTGATAGGATAGAGAAATTTGAAGTGGAATGTTTGTACAAAATGGTTGAACTGGATGGTGCTGATCCACGCGTCATGTTCGTGAACGGGCGCCGTCAGTTGAGACTAGTCATCTCTTAACTGCCAGGGCTTTGTAATCTTTTAATCTTATAAATCTTGTTTTTTTTTTTTACATTTTTCTCACACATAGAAGCGTCCTTGGAGTTTTTTGCCTGTTCTTCTCCATAGAGATCCCATTTTGGAATGGGCAAATGGCTTCAACTTTCTGACTAACTGACCGACTCATTGACAATTCAAAAGTGCCTGTAATTGGTTTAATTGAAATAAATGATTTGAGTTTAATACGATACCCCTTGGTAAGTCTGTTTGTCAGACTTTCGGGCTTCTGACGACCCTTAACGACAGTCAAAGATTCACGAATAACAGCCGGGACCTGCTTTGTGCTTTCCGAGACATGGAGGAGTCTGGGGTACGTAAATATGGTCACCAATTCACAGACCAACCCCGGCAAGCGTAGCTTAACCTGATGGATCGAGCCGAGTGGCTGTTATTACTTAGCCACAAGCTCCTCACTAACATGAAGAACTAAAACACTTTTAAGCTTTATTAAGGCGACGATAACTGACTTTTAATGATTTTATACTGAAGATAACGTCTAAACTAGCAGTGTTAATGATTTGGAAAAAAATATAAAAAAATATAATATAAATATAATAATATATGTTAAATTAGAGCATTTTCTCAATAACTTAAAATGTGAATATTTTAGATTATGTTTATATTACATAATGAAATTAATTTGTAAAGTTATGTCTAACACGGATAAAAAACTGAGAATGGCGCAAAATTTACCAGGCGTATTTTTCTGAAACCTTTACCAATTTAAAGATAATTTATCTATTGATCTTTTGGTTAACGCGTTTTATTAAAATACCTTTTGTTTTGTGTATAATAAATTAATAATGCGTGAAATTGGGGACAGCGCTTCTTGATGGGTGAGTCCTATTACTGGCTGGACGTACGACGCGTTGCGTGAGCTCAGTACAGAACACGCAAGCTAACCACTCAAGGTCACTGGCATATATCTGCGTCTTAACAGACTATTAGCACTTTGTGAGAAGAATTCAATGTCATCTCTACCTGCAACCCCTGCAGGTTGAAACATGAATGTTTAAGGGTATTAAGACGCTGATAACAGCTAAACCGTGGTCACTGTCAGACTGCATACACAAGAAAGAGAAGCGCGATGACACAACGCTTGTAATTGTAATTATTGCAAAATATGAAACAATTATCTATTTACTCAAAAATGAGTTGGGTAATCGAAAATAAAAAACAACCATGTTCTGCATACAAATAAGACGTTCCTGTTATGAATTAAATACCAACCATACGTTGATACATTTTATTTTTATTAATACAGGTATTTTGGATTGAAACTCAAAGTAAAGGGTTAGTTTACCGTTCATTTGTATCAAGATTTTTTTTTCTAAACGTGTTTTGGTAACAACCAAGTTCTGAGAAATATGTTCAAGAATAATATTTTTTTTTTCTGCTACCACAAACTATATAGATTTTTATTTTTTTTTGTTTTAGACAAGCCTATTTTTATCATTTGCCTCTTGTCAGCGCCTTAAGGGTATTAAATTACCATATAATAATAATACGGACAGTCCAATGTCACTCTCATCGTAAAAATGACATGCATTCTATTGGAAGAGCATTTAAACAAATTACACTGTTACCTAAGAGCCCCTTTCCAAGACAATTGTTTGGACAGGTACAGTCGTAGCAATAAACATTACTTACGTGAACATTGTCCGTCCGTCTGTCGGCACGTTTGTACGAAACATGTTACCGGGCGTTCCCGATAACGTATTTATTTTAAACAATAAACTTTTTAGAAGGGAAGGATAGTAAGTGAAAAAATTATACCGCTGTTACAAAATAAAAGTGACTTTACGTGATGGTTCATGCATGTTGTAAACTATTGCTTCGAAAGTTTTTTTTTTTTCGAGGATTTACTTCGGTTTATACAATTCACTTTTTATAAGGCCTCTTTTCGACAAAAATCTATACTAATATGTAAAATAAAGCTGATTTTTTTTTTCTTATTTCAGTACATTGTGTATCTTCCGACTTCTACGCAAACGAAACGCGAGCAGAAGCTAGCTATACTCCATTTGAAATGAGAGATAAGATTAGATTGTTTTTTTATTTGTACGCGCTAATTTTAGGAACTAAACTAGTAATTATCATTATATTATTATAATTTCAGGAACTGCCTTTCGGATTTGAGAAAATCCTTTTTGCATTGATGGCCCAATCCTTTAACTCAATACTCAATCATTTATTGCATTCCACAATGTAAGTACTTAGGTGGTAAGTAAACAGTAGTTGTAACAATCGTGGACCCTGTCGGGCACAGCAAAATAAAAAGGAAAGGAAGTGGGTGGGGGGTTAGGAAGGTTATAGGCGTTTTTGGGGGACTGTCTCATGTAATTTTTGATGTTCGAAAAGTGCTGATTCTCAGCCTAGTTTGAATAAATGACTTTTGATTTTGATTTATTATCACGCTGCGACTCTTAGGAGCCGAGCAAAAAGAAAAAAGTTAGAAAGAAAGCTAAGTGAAAACGAAGTAATAGCGCGGGGTAATCCGACGCGACGCGGTAGGCCGAGGGATTTTTATAAAAATGTGGCTGTTATTTCAGTACATTGTGTATCTTCCGACTTCTACGCAAACGAAACGCGAGCAGAAGCTAGCTATACTCCATTTGAAATAAGATTAGAAATTTAAATAAACCTTTTTACTCTTATCTTTACTCTCTTATAAAGCTTCTTACGGTCCGTTCAACAGATTTTGACTTTAATCCCGTAGGCATAGGGATGGCGTTAAAAGCAAAAACGTGGTTACAATACCAACTATTTATTACAGCTGCGATTTGTCATGCCACCAACGCAATAAAAGTCAAAATCGGTTGAACGAACTGTAAAAAAGGTTTATTTAAAATTCTAATCTTATTACAAATGGAGTGTGGATAGATGTCTAAAGCATTAGCATAAAAATCGTGTTGTTTCATACTATCATATTTATAATCCTGTGAAATTATCATACATAAACCTAATCTTAGTATTGTTAGTAGTAACTTCCGCGACTTATGAGTTGTAGATCGTAAGTTCGAACCCAGACATGCGGTTTACTTTGTTTAAATTATTTCATCACCCCTGCTCTCAAAACGGTGAAGGAAGACATCGTGAAGAAACCGGCACGTCCTAGAACCAAAAATTCGAAGACATGTGACATCTACCAACCCGCACTGGGCCCGCGTGGTGGATTACAGCCCACTCCCTCTCACCGGTAGGAGCCCTGTGTCCCAGCAGTGGGAACGTTAGAGGCTGATTAAGGCGGGGTTCTTCGAATAATCATCGTTTTGTATTGTGTTTTATTCGTAGATGGTACGGATTTTTTTTTTTCATTATTCACTATTCGATCTAGATATTTCGGTCGTCCGATAAACGATTACTTGCACTTTACGATTATGCTACATTTATCGTTTAGCAAATAATTACCTATTAAGTACTATAAACTATTGTTATTATATTTTAAGTTTTTAACTACTATAAGAATCTAAATACAAATGAAAGATGTTATGGAAATAAAAAAAATAAATAAAAAAAATAAAAATAAAATTTATTGTGTCAAATAATTGGTCTTACAAATTGTTGTGTTCGGAATCTTCTTTTAGACAAATAATGCCTGTAGTAGAAGACTCCGCCCCTCCCTATTTTGTATAGCGTGATAATTAACACAATATTTTTAAAGTGTAAAAGAATATTAAGTCTAGGCTAACCAAAATAAGAAATTAAAAAGAAAAAAAAAATTAAAGAGTGTACTTAAAGGTTGTGAGTGTGCCTGTATGTGTTGTATGTTTGTGTGTGTGTGTAAGGGTGTGTGTGTGTGTATGAGCGTGTCTGTCAGAGTAAGTGGGTGTGTGTGTCTGTGAGTATGTGAATAATTCCGTGTTATAACAATGCTTCTGTGTCTTCATACTTAAGTGGTTTTATCCACTTAATTAGTGTTTCTTTACAGTCATATTTATTTTTCGAGTGTATATTTATCTTTTTATTTATTCTATTATACAATTGAGCTGATCGTTTACGATATTGATTACATGCAAATTTGGTCTTTGTTGATGGTATATCTGCTATGCTGAACTTCCTTCTTTTCGGGGTAATACCCACATTAAGGGGCAAAGACTTATGTTTTTTTAATATTGTTTGGACTATGTACAGCTTTCTGACAGAGAGTACATTACCAATGTGATAAAGGTCTACAGTAGGGAATCTAAGTCTTTTAAAATGCATAATCTTTAGGAGTGCGCGTTGTGCTCGTTCTAGTTGTATCAATTTGGTCTTTGCTGTACCTCCCCAAACCGGAATACAGTATCCGAGCACAGATTGTACAAGTGCAAGGTAAACTTGTGTGAGTAAATTTTTAGACGGGCAGTTTTTGTTTGCTTTTACCATTGGCGCAACAAGTCTTAGGGTTTTGAACAACCAACTTAATTTTCTAATTCAGGCGGTAACTTGTTCTACATGAGGGTACTTACCAGGATAGCCTATTATCCACTACTACACCCAAATACTTAATTTCGGTAACTTTTCGAATACTTGGGCAGAAATAACTAATAACTAATTATTATGAAATTATGAAAATAACTAATGTACTTAACAATTTATTTTGGAAATTAATTAAAATACACAATACCTACATGTTAAAAAGTTAAAAACAAATTATTAAACAAAAAAAAAGAACATATTTTTAATGCATGAAATAAAAGGCTTTTTTTATTTTATTTTATTATGCTTATGCTTAGTCTTGTTCTAAGGACTAATATATCCGGTGTTAATAATAACACCCTAATTTCCAACTTAACCATCCCTTTAAACACATTCCCCTTTAAGCTCTTCTTTTCCTTAACACGTCAGCAACAAAAAAACTTAAAAAAAAACTTTTAAAATCACGTTTTCACACAAAACTTCTCAACATTCCTCCCCTTTCAGAATAAAACCCTTCTATTTTTAAAGAACAAAAGCTCTTGATTTGGTACTGAAAGTTTCTGAGTAACATAAATAAATGCGACACGTAATAAAGAAGTCGATATAGAGTAGTTACTCATGTTAATTATAAGCCACGACCACAATCTCCCCTGTTAATATAAAATTAACATGTTTTTGTTACCGACTGTACGCAGAGTACGCCCACTCGTGACATATAACGGACTATTTCAGGCTATTTTAAAAATAGGTATTTTTTTTTAGGGAAATGTAATTTTGTTACAAGGTAAAATTCGATTGAGTTGGGTTTATGGATATCAGGTGCCTTTAGGCTACCGCAGACTGGCGCGGCGTACGACGCGACGGTGCGACGCGATTCTGGTAAAAATATTCTCATAGAAATTGTTCTGCTAGAGTCGCGTTGCGCCTGACTGCGAAAGCCTTAAGCATTTTATGTAGGTGTAAATAATTTCTACTTCCATGCTATTCATCATTATTTCATCCGAAAGACGTCCACTGCTGGGGCCTCCCCCAAAAAAGGGTGTGGGATTTGCAATAATCGCCACGCTTGGCAGGCGGGTTGGCGATCGCAGTATGGTTTTAAAAATGCATAGAGAACGCTACTGCCCATTCTGTAGTATAAGTCCCTTAGTCGCCTTTTACGACACCCACGGGAAGAAATGGGATGGTGCTATTCTTTACGTCCGCCACCAAACGGACCATGCTATTATAAAATACTTACTAATTTAATTCCATGCTAGTAAAAATTACTTATGCTCAAGCTGCCACTTCCTGTTACACATTTCCGTCCCTTTTCACGAAATCACTCCCACAGGAGAAGAACACATCAAAAACTTGTAACCTTTTTTAAAGGTCTGCTGCGTAGGACTCGTATGCGGCACGGCACGCGGCGAGCGTCTATGTCCAGATATATGTATGTAAATGAAGTAAAAGGAGTATTTAAGACGCAGATATATGCCAGTGACCTTGAGTGGTTAGCTTGTGTGTTCTGTACTGAGCTCACGCAACGCGTCGTACGTCCAGCCAGTAATAGGACTCGCCCATCAAGGAGCGCTGTCCCCAATTTGACGCATTATTAATTTATTATACACAAAACAAAAGGTATTTTAATAAAACGCGTATACTAAAAGATCAATAATTAAATTATCTATCAATTGGTGAAGGTTTCAGAAAAATACGCCTGGTATATTTTGCGCCATTCTCAGTTTTTTATCCGCGTTAGACAACTTTACTAATTAATTTCACTATGTAATATAAAAATAAAATATTCACATATTAAGTTATTGAGAAAATTCTCTAATTTATCATATATTTTTTTCAAATCATTAACACTACTCGTTTAGACGTGATCTTCAGTATAAAATCATTAAAAGTCAGTTATCGTCCCCTTAAGGATCGTAGCTGGTGGCATTCTGTATTTTCTGCCTACCCCCATGGAAAGAAGGCGTGAGTTTATGTATGTATGTACATTTTTTCAAGCATCACCGATATAAGGCACCAAGGAACCTTCTCCATCACCCCTTCATCACCAAAACCACTCAAACTACACAAGTTCTTTATCAGAGCACCATCAATTAATCGCAAGGGGCCAACCAATTACTGGCAACATTAACCGGGGGTTAACTATAGTAACCGTACTTAACCGTAGTTTGGACGATAGTTTAATCGTTGCGTATAACTCGTCTAATGTTTATGATAGTTGAGTGTTGTGGAATGGGCGAACAATTAATTTTGGTTTTTGATAGGACAATGATGTATGGGGGTAACGAATTATGTTTCTGGGTTTTGAATGAGGGGATGATAGGGATACCCAAGACGGGCAAGGTATTATTGTGTTTTTTATGTAAGGAACTTGTTAGTAGCAGCCCGGAGCCCGGTTTATGGCAATAGGCTCGCCCCCTATTCCATGAGCCAGCACTTTAAAGTAGACAGAGCTGGAAAATGCAGAAACGCTCGGAAACTCATGTTCTTGAAAAATTCCTGTTGGTAAGTTAGCAAGCGGATTTTTTTTATTGCATTTTATGCACCGTTATCCCGAGTAACTGGCTAGTTATTAACTACCCTTAAGCTATGGCACGCAGTTACTTTAACATCCTGTATAATGCAATCAATTGATTCAGGGCATCCTGCAAGAACATTTTGAAAACTAGCAACCTAGGTAAGCCCTGGAAATAAGCTAGATTAAGCCATCAAAAAATGGGTCACCTACAAAAATATTCGCCCAACAAAAGAAATCCCTTAATCCTTACAAAAACTCGCGTGTGGCGGGCACCCAACATTAACACATGACCTCAAAGACATACGGCCAACATGCTATCGAAAAATGCTAATGCTGCCGATCCTAATCTCAGCCTTAACGCGTGAGCCGGACCACGCATACTTGACTAAATGTAACCCTTGAACTATCTGATAACACCTTTGATTTCCACCAGTTAAACATGACCCCACCACCCCTTCGAAATTCAAAATTTCCAAGATGGCGGAAGAGAACCTGTTCGGGACGAGAGAGGTCTTGTTACGCTGGGTGTTGCCAGCATGCGACGTTTGAAATATGTGTAGTGACGTCACATTTATGTCAGCCAATCCATTAATGTCCTTATCTGGACTTCCGAATTCGTGTGTTTCTTGAGGAAAGTGTGTGGGTTTTATTGACGCGGGACATGACACAGCAGGTTTTTGGAGTAAGGAGTATCTTTTGGGCGTAAATGTAGGTTATAAGTTTGTAGTAAAATAGTTCTTGATGTTTGTCTATGTAGTAATTCGTTTCGAAATGTTATATGCTTAGGTACATTGCTTTGTTTATGATTCAAGTTTCGTCTTTAAAAACGGTGAGATAAGACCATGTGGAGATTATCGTAGACTTAACGCACAAACTACACCCGACCGCTACCCTACCCATTACCAAGACTACTTGATTTCACATATATACTCAAAATAAAATCTATATTTTCAAAAATTTACGTTCGGAAAGCCTACCATAATATACCAATGGCTCCCGAAGATATTCCAAAAACTGTAGTCATAACTCCATTCAGTTTATTCGAGTTTACAAGAATGAACTTCGGGTTACGCAACGCAGCGCAAGATTTTCAAAGACTTGTCAATAATGCACTAAAAAGTCTAGATTTTGCATTTCCTTATTTGGATGACCATGATGACCAGATGACCACCATCACGTCGGGGTCACCAGTTTGCCGATATGTGTATTGTTGGTGTGATTAAATCAGAAGGTTCGGCAAATGAATGAAACAGCGTGTTACTAGTTGAAAGTTTACTGATGGACTGATGTTGTATACAGTGGTTGTGAGGACAGAGAGTAAACTTAAAAGCTACGTAATACATTGGCAAAGACTAAAGATGAAATATTATGCCTATGCGCTACAATATCTTAAACCTCAAGTTCTTTGAACTTTTCTTGTCCAACTGAGCGTTATTTAAAACGCCAACTAATAGTTGTTCGTATGTTAAAGAACAGCTTTTTATTCAAGGAATTTGGATGGTCTTTTAAAACTGTAATTCCGTGGCTCATCAGTACTCACAACTTTCCATTGAACATAAAAGCAGTAATTACTAAGGATTACCTACACTGCTTATCACCACAAATGGTATCTTCACATAATCCTCCAAACATACTGGAAAGTCCCGTTAGGGCTCGCAAAATTCCCAGAAAGCGCATGTGCTGTTAAAATTCCCCATTGATCGTATACCCGAACAGTATTTGTTCTAAGAACTAAACACAACTATGTGCGAAGTCAGGTAGATACATTGTTTTCTCTTTAAAAAAAAATAGTCGGTCTATTCATTGACGTCATTTAACCATTTTTGTTAATTTTATTGGATTACTATTGATCGTTAGCTGTTTCCAAGTATGTGTTGAAAAAGGGCTAAAGAAAACGAGCTACACCGTGATTGTAAAAGAGATAGATCATAAACTCAAGTTTGAACCAGTCGTAAGGAAGTCATAAAACCTTTATGGTAAAAAAGTGTGTATGAAAAGTGTTTACTTATTTATTTATAATAAGCATAAGCGCACCAACAGCACAGCCACTTAAAATTCAAGTTAAATAACATCTAAAATTGGCACTTCAGTAACCATGCAAATAACAGGTATGCATGACATTAGCTTATGAACAATAGAGACAAAAGAGAAAAATAAAAAAGACCCTTTCACTACTAGAAGAGCACAGAACCTCTACTAATATCGGTAAACCTGGACCTTATCAAATACAAATTATATATATATATTTTTGTTTAATTGGCTTGAATACCGATGGGTCTTGCGTCTATACCTAGTCATCATTTCAGCCGAAAGACGTCCACTGCTGGACATAGCCTACCCCAAAAGGTGCAGGGGGGGTGCCATAATTGGATATCTTTACTTGATTTTTGGCGGAATTCCAGAGGGTGACACTTAACATATTGTCTTCTGGGTGACTTGTTGTACTCAGAATCCTTACTTGAGACTTGATAGTTATCGAGTGATGCTTGGGTGACTGTCTGACTGACTGCCGATTATCCACGATAATCGGCAGGTATAAATTGGACACTGTCAGTCAAAATAGGACAGTTTAAAAAGAGTTCGTTTTTGTTGGTGGTGATGGTGTGTGATTATTTTTTTGGGTGACGGCTCTGAGTGTGGAGATTATGACTACATTGTTGTATTGGGTTCTTATCTGTAAAAACAAATGTATGTGGTAATACTATAATAAATAATCGCCAAGCTTGGCAGGCGGGTTGGCGATCGCATTATGCGCTGCTGCCTATACTCTAGTAAGTCCCTTAGTCGCCTTTTACGACACCCACGGAAAGAAATAGGATACACCGAGTACACACAATAAATAGAATGCACATTAATGTAGGGGTGGTGTAGAACAGTCCTGCCCTTGACCACTGTCTTACTTTGTAGACACGGACTAGAATATCAGGCACCCAACCTCTTGTAATGATGACATGTTATGAATAGCTAGTCAACACACAAGACCCCAACTCATCCTTACTCTCCATTCCTCAAAACATACCTAAAAAAATTGCTCAAGCTTCCCTCCAAAAAATAAAAAAGTAACATTACCAGTTTTCAACTCCTCGTTCTACAAAATCAGAGCCAGCCTCGTAACACCAGTAAATTTATATAACTCGTTGAAGTAGACTAGGAACACAAAACGAAGCAGACATTCGACTAACTACGTAACAGTGATGGCGAAAAATAAGCAAAACCCACGTGTAAGCACGAGCTTCAGCCTGCTAAGCCTTATTAGAACGTGCATGTAGAAAACTTGGGGTGAGCGGAAAATATGTCAAAATTTAAGTTATTCTGGGTCCTTTTATTTGGGGTGAACGAAATATCTCAAAATTTAAGTTCTACTGGGTCCTTTTCTTTACGGTGAACGGAAAATATGTCAAAATTTAAGTTATACTGGGTTCTTTTATTTGGGGTGAACGAAATATATCAAAATTTAAGTTCTACTGGGTCCTTTTCTTAACGGTGAACGGAAAATATGTCAAAGTTAAATTCTACTGGGTCCTTTTATTTGGGGTGAACGGAAAATATGTCAAAATTTAAGTTCTACAGGCTCCTTTTCTAGGGCTAGCCTATGAGAAAAAATCACTGTTGATATGAAATCAGGAACTGACCTCAGAACCTACTCTATACTAATGAGATCATTATCAGTTCACTCTCATTCTTGGGCCGTCAGGTAAAAAGACTAGGAGGAGGACAAAAATAATACTCAGGACGTCAATCTGGATGGTCAAGGGTGGAGAAGAACAGCAGGCAAAAGGGATATCTGAATGTCCCGTTGATCCCGTTTCATTATCATACTCGTATCAGCTCCTGAAGCAGGCAAACCAAATTCCTGCTCGTGTCCATCGCGCAGTGATAGTACACCAAACACAGTGATATTTTCCTGTCAATTTCTTTCTTTTACTTTCTTCTGCAGAGCACTTTTACTTCCTTATAAATGTCTGCCTTTGACTTTACCTCATCCACCCCAATTTTGACCTCCCAAAGTTATAAACACGTGTGCTATGCAGGTACACGGAAAGCCAACGGTTAAAACTGTAGGAAAAACATTGAAAATTTGGGCGCTTATCAGCCGGCGTGCTAACTTTTATTTTTGGCGCCCGAGGCTCGCTCCGTGTGTGCACGAATTGTTTGTAGACTTTGGGGCTACTAGACACGGCGCCGTTGTATGTTTGGAGCAGATTTTTGTTGTGAACACAAAGGTTGACTTATTACCATAATACAGTCAAAAATAAGCATAATGCTCGTGCTTTCTCTGTATGAGAAGATGCCTTTGCTCTGCAGAGTGACAATAATAGGCTGGTATTATACATCACAACATAACATCACGCATTGTTTCCCCAAAGGGTTGGGCCGAGGTGTACTACAGTAAACCCACATTTCCCCAGTTACGTTTAAGTCCCAAGTAATAGGGGGTGATCCTATTGCCATCAACCGGGCACAAATCCAGACTCCGGGGTGCTAATGAGAAATTCCAGATACAAAAACCCAATAACACTGCCCGACTTGGGAATCGAACCCAAGACTTCATCCTCAATCTAGCGTCTAAACAAAATCAATCTGGTTGCTATTTTAATTGTATACTTAATTAATGTACCTATACAAAATAATTATTCTAAAACATTTTAAAAGAGTGGAGTTCCTTGCCCATTCTCAACACGAAACTACCTTTTGGAAGGGGCGACTAGAATCAATTAGTTGCACTTTTAAACGTCAACATTTACAAAAAAAAAAAATACTTCTATAAGTGCCTTTTATGTGCCTATTTGAAATAAATAATTTGACTTTGACTTTGCCTTTCAGCGGTAAGTGCTTGCAACCACTACACCAACGATGCAGTCCTACTGGTATTATAATTTCCTTTATTTCATTAAGTAATTCTAAATACACATAAATTATATTTTGAATTATTTGGAAATAAAACAATATAAAAACATTTTAAAAAATATAAAAAATAGTACCACACCGGTATCGGGAACAGGGTCCAAGCTACCGGCGGTCAGGGAACAGGTTCCAAGCTACTGGGCTCCAGAGAGAGTAACCTCCTAACAATGTGAGCCGTATCCAGTACCACTTTCTGAATCAGGCCCTTAAGGCGACGATAACCGACTTTTAATGATTACAATCATTAAAAGTCGGTTATCGTCCAAACTACGGTTAAGTACGGTTACTATAGTTAACCCCCGGTTAATGTTGCCAGTAATTGGTTGGACCCTTGCGATTAATTGATGGTGCTCTGATAAAGAAGTTGTGTAGTTTGAGTGGTTTTGGTGATGAAGGGGTGATGGAGAAGGTTCCTTGGTGCCTTATATCGGTGATGCTTGAAAAAATGTACATACATACATAAACTCACGCCTTCTTTCCATGGGGGTAGGCAGAAAATACAGAATGCCACCAGCTACGATCCTTAAGGGGACGATAACTGACTTTTAATGATTTTATACTAAAGATCACGTCTAAACGAGTAGTGTTAATGATTTGAAAAAAAATATATGTTAAATTAGAGCATTTACTCAATAACTTAGTACGGGAATATTTTAGATTATGTTTATATTACATAGTGAAATTAATTTGTAAAGTTATATCTAACGGGGATAAAAATTGGAGACAGCGCTCCTTGATGGGCGAGTCCTATTACTGGCTGAGCGTACGACGCGTTGCATGAGCTCAGTACAGAACATGCAAGCTAACCACTCAAGGTCACTGGCATATATCTCCGTCTTAATCCAGCTGCCAAATGAGAGTCTCCTTAGGTGTTGGTCGAGGCTCTGTATATATTATATCATGTATTATAATTATTATTATTTTCCTCTGCCGCGTCTACGCGTCACAAGCGTAGTTGTAAAGCGCACGCGAGCCAGTATTTACGGCCGGTATTTCGGCCGTGTGTTCTCACACGTCGGCCGATACACATCTGATTCATTACCAGCTGTTCTGTCTATACCTGTACTTACAGGTAAGCTTGGGCTTTGATATAGACGTGGAAGTTTAGGCGCGGCCATTTTAAAATAGATTTTGGGCGGTATTTTATGTGCTACTCCACACATATTTGGTTTAGTTACTGCTGTGTCAAAGTTAAATTGTACATAGCTATAATGTAATGCTACATAATATGTATTTTCGTCTGTAACTTATTTGAAATAAATAAATGTATTATTATCATTTTTTCAATTATACATACATACATATTGATTATAGTTATAAATATTTTTATAAAAACATAAAAAAAAACAAAATACAGTAGTCCATCGGCATCAGGAACAAGGTCCAAGCTGCCGGTGGTTAGGGCTCTAGAGAGAGGAATCTCCTCACTATGCGTGCCATGTCGAGGAGTACTGCTTTCTGAATCAAGCCCTTATTATTATTAATGTATATTTGACTAGCTTTTTACCCCGCGGCTTTGCCACCAGCGAGCTCGGAAATTATAAGTATTCTATGTCTTAAAGGTTCGTACAGACTGGTGCGATATGGCAGGCGCGACAGGCAGCGACAAAGAAATTGTGCTATTAGTGTCGCATCGCGCCCGCGAATTCGCACCAGTCTGCACGAGCCTTAACTCAACACATGGTCTTTCCGTGTGCCAACTTTTATCCAAATTCATTTAGCTTTTAAAATGCGTAAAATTGAACAGACACACAAACACGCATTTATAATATTATTTTGCTAATGTTGCATTGCACGTTTTTATCAGTTTCGGTAGTTTTAATGAATAGAACAGCATGCTTGTAACTTCACGTTCTTGATAGTATCGTACATTAATAAAAATAATAAGTCAGTTGGAGCCAGCTAAAAAGCACACACAAATTCACTACATCGTTACTACGTCGCTTCCCGCTCTCTGTCTGTCCCTGTATGTACCTATGCTTAGATCTTTAAAACTACGCAACGGATTTTGATGCGGTTTTTAGGGTTCCGTAGCCAAATGGCAAAAAACGGAACCCTTATGGATTCGTCATGTCTGTCTGTCTGTCCGTCCGTATTTCACAGCCACTTTTTTCCGAAACTATAAGAACTATACTGTTGAAACTAGGTAAGTAGATGTATTCTGTGAACCGCATTAAGATTTTCACACAAAAATAGAAAAAAAACAATAAATTTTCGGGGTTCCCCATACTTAGAACTTTTTTTTCATCAAACCCATACGTGTGGGATTTATGGATAGGTTTTCAAAAATGATATTGAGGTTTTTAATGTTATTTTTTTCTAAACTGAATAGTCACTTCAATTCAATAGACACGTCTTCCAAAGTGGTAAAATATGTGTCGTCCTGTAACTTCTAAAATAAGAGAATGATATAACAAAAAAATATATATGTTGTACATTACCATGTAAACTTCCACCGAAAATTGGTTTGAACGAGATCTAGTAAGTAGTTTTTTTTAATACGTCATAAATCGTAAACCGCAATTTACCTTTTTATAGATAATGGTACTGAACCCTTCGTGCGCGAGTCCGACTCGCACTTGGCCGGTTTTTTTAATAGATAGAGTGATTCAAGAGGAAGGTTTGTATGCATAATATATGTAGTAGAGAAACAGTGCACATCAGCATTGCACCCATGCGAAGCCGGGGCGGGTCGCTAGTACTTAACAAAAAGTTTTCAGGACCGCTTATTTACCTACATCTACGAAGGCATTAGCAATGAAATACGGAGTTTAGAAAAAAAATACTTATATCTCATGTGTCAGTAATAAAAAACAAAAGTTATAGGTAATACAAGTGATCATTATCTTGTCGTAATTACATCATCATTTGAAAGCCGATGACAGCAATGACATCAATGACATATGAAAGTACGGAAGCGATCGTTAACAATGACATTCCGTGTCCTATGATTCATGTTACTGACACACTGATTGATATTGATAAGCGGAACCTAGGTTTAAGTTTTATGCTTTCTAAAAATACCTACTTTGATACTGCAAAGGGGATTCTGAGGTAGCTAAATTAACGAGCTTTGCAGTTTAACGAACTAAAATCAACAGCAAAGAAACAACGGCATAGCAACTGCAATAACTAAAATTTGGACTACTCTCGTGCATGTTTCGAGTATGCCCGACCTATTTCGCACTTAACTGGAGTCCTTTTTCAAAGCTAACTCGGTGAATTTGAAATAAGATTAGAAATTTAAATAAACCTTTTTACAGTCCGCTCAACCGACATTGACTTCTATTTCGTAGGCATAAGCATGGGATTAAAAGCAAAAACGTGGTTACAATACCAACTGTTTATTACAGCTGCCATTTGTCATGCTACCAACGCAATAGAAGTCAAAATCGGTTGGACGGACTATATAAAAGGTTTATTTAAATGTCTAATCTTATTTCAAATGGAGTATAGTTGGACTTGCCCAAAAACGGTACATTAGAAATTTTACATATTTTTTGTCTATCTCACGACTAATGGAGAAGTATGGAAGAAAGGGACATGTTGCGCCGACCCCAAAAATTGGGATAAGGGGGGGAGAATGATGATGAGGTCTGTGAGTCTGTCTGTTTATTCAGGAAAATCTCCGAAACGGCTGGACAGATTTTGACGGGATTTTCACTGGCAGATAGCTGATATTATAAGGTATACAGGGTTATTTTTAAAACGTCAATAACCTCTTAAGGGGTAATTGTACTCATCATTATGAACAACTTTTACTATGGGACCAAAACTGAAATCGCGAAAAAAAAACCAGATTTTTTTTTTCGCGATTTCATGTTTGTTTCCATAGCAAAAGTTGTTCATAATGATGAGTACAATAACCCCTTTTCGGGTTTACTATAAACAAAAAGTAATGTTATATATTATTTTTTTTAAAGACACGTGGGCAAAACTGCGGCAATAGGCAATAGCTAGTCCATATATAAATGGCACTCATCACTCACCCTTATAATTTTTCAAGTATTTTATGTTCCTTATTCAAGAAAAAATATCTAGTCATTCCATTACACGAAAATCAAGTAGCTAAGTACCTATAAGTGTTGATACTTGATCAACTTAACGGTCAATCCGAGGTTATCGTTCTAAAATAGTAAAACAAATCTAATTTGTTGTGGCTACCGCTAATTTCGTAGTGTCGTCTGCCACGACCGTAACTGTTTTTATTGTTGAGAGAAAAATATCAAACAGTGATTTTCGGTATATTTCACACGCCTTAATTTTGTGAAAAGAAATTATAGTGGGTTTTAAAGCGATTTGCCTCTTTTAAGAGCGTTTACGACGTACGGCATTTCATACAAACTTTCAAGCCCTTGGTTTTCGAAATTACTGAACCGATTTTAATGAAACTTCATTCGCATAAGCAGGATACAAAGGTCTTAAAAGTTAGTAAAGAACATTTTCGAAATGTCTTATTTAAAAACAGATAACTGGAAATCTCCGTTTCTATGGAAAACTGGCTGTAACACAATTTTTCGAAAATGTTCTTAACTAACTTTTTAGACCTTTGCATCCTGCTTATGCGTATGAAGTTTCAACAAGAACAGTGACCAATAGGGAAAGATTTTTTTAAATTCATCAACATAATTAACCATCACCATAATTGCCACGCTTGGCAAGCAGATTGGCGATCGCAGTATGGTGTTAAATGCATAGAGAACGCTGCTGCCCATTCTCTAGTAAGTCCCTTATTCACCTTTTACGACACCCACAAGAAGAAATAGGATGGTTCTATTCTTTACGTCCGGCACCACACGGAACTGACCTGATAGACCTTCTGGCCATTCTAAATAAAATATATATCCCAAGTAGTAAATATCGGTTTTCACAATCTTACGGTGAGATATAGAAGTGAGCAATAGGGAAGGATTTTTTTTTTAATTTATCACCTCATCATCATTTCAGCCGAATGACGTCCTCTCCCAAAGAGGAGGGTTGCCATAATTGCCGCGCTTGGCAAGCTGATTGGCCGTCGCAGTATGGTGTTAAAATGCATAGAGATCGCTGCTGCCCATTCTCTAGTAAGTCCCTTAGTCGCCTTTTACGACAACCACAGGAAGAAATACGATCATCACTTATAGGGGTTAAATAGGGGATAGAAGTGTGTATGGAAGTAAGTAAATTTTGCCGAAAGGACATCCCAGTGGGCACACTTATAAATTGCTTTTGTTATTCTTCTTCCAATCATCCTCAACATGACCAAACCATCTGAACATTCTCTTTTAAATTCTTGCCCCCATCTTAAAATTACACACCACACTACCTTCCTATAAAGCATGAACAAAAAAAATACTACCTCCTAACTTGAGCGAAGTGAACACGACTGTACCAGTACCTACAAGTTGGAAACTAATCTAAGTGGCGAGTACAAGTTGGCAGACAAGTGCCGACGTGGACGGGCCATGTTTTTTTTAGTTTTCACCCTTCAGCCAACTGCTCCGAGTGATATGAGCATCGCATGCATGGAGGAGCCAGAGAGTAGTTAGCCACAGAGACATACAAAAATTTGCTGTCAGATTTTTTTTCGTTAAAGAAGATTGTTTATGTCATGTTTGCTTTTTTATTAACTCTGGATGGAATAACTTCTTCGATCAGTTTGTAGGGTTAATTTTCTAAGCAAGAGTTTAAAAATCTTAATAGGGGTCAAAGTTATCTGAAGGCCAAAACGTATAAAATCTAGTCGCTATTTCATCTCAGCGACAACCAATGTCAAAAACTATTCAAAAATGTACAGAAATTTAAGGGGTTTTTAAAAATTGAAACTGGAATTAGAATGCGAATGTTCTTAAAAATACGGAAATTGTCGCTGGTCTGAAGCAGATAGTTTATGGGTAATGGGAGTGATGAAAAAAAAAGAAAAAGGACGAGCGTGCTAAAGCTTTCTAAAGAAGCTCAACAACAAACAAATTACACTTAACTCAATTTTCACCCATTTCGTAATTGTCATGGAAAACCACAATAAAATAGATGCTAAACCACTTCTTCTTATTATATCAATTGCACCGCCTTTCGAAAATGGTGGCAAGTACGTGTTGTAAATACAATGCGTTTATTTTACATCTTACAAGCTTTTATTTAATAAAAAAAAAATCTGATATATTATTTCAATCCATATAAGATCATATTAAATGTTGTACAAAATTAAAATTGAATCACACTAAATATATATAAAAATAAAAATAATTAATAAAAAAATATAAATAGAATCAAAATAAGAATTATCAAATGATACCTATTAAAATCATAAAATAAACTAAAAACGATTATTAATACACTGCCTCTGTCATTCAGTCATTTGTTTGTTTGTCATTACGTTAATCAATATAACTTACAATGTTTGTATGTATGTATGTTTAAGTCAAATGTTGCAACTGAATTTTAAAGCAGTGATACTCAACCGATTGAGATATAATTTTGCATACACGTTTAGTTTTGATGCATGGTTAGCTAAGTGATGTCATTCTAAATCTAATATGGCGGACGGCCCAAACTGGCGGACTAGTTATTTTTTGGCACTCCCATGCTATGGGAGGATACTCGAATGAAAGGATTTGCTTAGAAGAATACGAAAAAAAGTACAAAAAAAAAATAGTAAAAAAACATTATTAATAACAAGCTTTAATTTAAATGCTCTAAAAAGAAGAAAATAAAGTTTAAACTAAATCAAACCAATCAATTTATTATTTACATAATTTATATGATATAAAAAAGTTGTCACGAGATTTACTTGTATAATAAACCAGAATACAATAATCATGTAGGTAACTTGATCTTGACAGAGGTAAGTCTAAGAAAAAAAAACGTATTTTATAAAAAAGTTAAATACAAGTAAATCTCGCGACAACCTTTTTATTTATTTTTACAAAAATTACCAAACGGACTTAATTATGTTAGTATTTTTTAGGGGTCATCTTTCTCACACTACCACTTGTGGGCCGAGCACGGGCGTGTCCAAGACGTTTGTGACAAGACGTGATAGCTGATGTCATTTTATTTTATTATTTTATTTTTTTAATTATTTTTTTATTTTATTTTATTATTTATTTATTATTTAAATTTGTTCTAGCATTTTATGACAAAACAGTTTTATCGCTCAAACTGTGATAAAATGTGTGACTCAAGTCATGTCAGAGTAGGCCGTGCTCGCCCAGCTGGTAGATAGACTATACAGCAAGTATCAGTAAGGTGTGGTCATGGTACAGGCCATCAAACTGAACAACTTTCTCCATAGGATCAACATCGTAATCGCGAAAAAAATACCAACTGTCGTTTACAAAACTTCAAAACCAGTAACCAGTCGACCATATGAAACGACTGATTATTTTACTTGCATTTACCACACCCTAGACACTGATTTAAACAAGAGTTATGAGAAAAATAAGTTTTCTATAGAAATTTTAAATTCCTCATAAGTATCTCGTATTTATATCATTGTCCTTACAAAATATATATTTGGGAACATAGATATTCTGTAATCCAATCGAAATAAATACACACTACCTTAACAATATGTTTGATTTACAAATTATTTTGGTATTACGTTTGTATGAACCGCCCCTTAAATATGACCTCACCCTTCTCATATGTATATCAGTGTGTAGCACAAAACATTGCCAAAACAGTCAGTACTATCCAAAAATCCAGGTCTCGAAAACCTAAAGCAATAAGCCCGCAGCCTCTACCCGAAACTATTCTGCGCATAGCCTTCGAAGACGTCTGGAAGGTACGTGCTGCCAAAAAATTCATTTCTTCCGCCTCGCCGCCGCTGCTCGCTCGAACGTTCAAGCTTGCATTCTGCTGATTTATACGGTTCCAGTACACCTTGTTATCGCCATATATGTCTTACTTACAAGAGTTTGGAAGTATCTACGGTCTTGGGTTCTGAAGATGGAGTGGTCTAGTCTTTTGCGAGTCTTGGGGAAGTCATTTGAAGTATGTCTGGACTATGATTGGTATTGGTCAAGTGTTCCTTTGTGTCTTTGATGTGACTGAGTGCGAAAGACCAGGTTTTATACCTATCCTACTGGTGACAGTAGTTTAGGTATAAAACCTGGTCTTTAGGAGTTTTTCAAAAATCTAAATAAATCACCCTCTTCAAATCTATTGAATGTAACATGAGATTAATCGTTGTCTTCCAGACAAGACAAGGACGTCTTAAAACGAACCGAACGCCTGGAGGAGCTACTGGTCCATGAAAGAGCAGATGAAAGGAAACATCTGTAAATCAAGCGAAAATCATGGGCATGTGCATTCTTCCCATTTTGACATATGGATTCCAGACTTGTTCTTTGACAAACATTCAAAAGTCCAAACTCAGGATTATTCCAGGCGCCTTTGCCCAGCAGAGAATTGATACAGGCTAACAGTAACAGTAACTTTTTTTCATTGTAAACAGCACAATTCTACTATTTGATTAGATCATAGTACTCAATCTGAGAGCAGTGGTGGACCAGTGGTAACGGCCGCGACTTACGGAGTTGAAAGTCGTAGGTTCAAACCCTTCGGGGCGTTTGACGTTGTATAAATGATTTCATCACCAGTACTCTCAAAGAAGGAAAACATCGCGAGGAAACCGGCATGTCCTAGAACCAACATTCGAAGACATGTGACATCTACCAACCCGCACTGGGTCCGCGTCGTGGATTACGGCCCACTCCCTCTCACCAAGAGGAGGCCTGTATCCCAGCACATTATAGGCTGAATAAGCTATCGTACTCAATCACAGATTACAGTTCACTGCTAGACTATTTCGGCTGGCCCACAGATTAAAAATTAGTTCCTCGTCAATAAAGACCAGAGGGTTAATAAGGACCACGCGGGCCCAATGGGGGTTAGTAGATGTCACATGTCTTCGAATTTTGGTTCTAGGACATGTCGGTTTCCTCACGATGTTTTCCTTCACCGTTTTGAGAGTAGTGGTGATGTCTACTCCGAAGCGTTAATCCGTAGTTCGAATGTTCGGCCGTTTTATAACTTCCATAGTTTCCTTTTTTGACTTTGAATCCTTACCCGACTTAAAGTCAAATTTTTGAAAAACGACAGTCAGACTGTCGTTTTTAGGGTTCCGTACCAAAATGGTAAAAAGGAACCCTTATGGTGAGACTAAGTCTATCTGTCTGTCTGTCTGTCTGTCACACCTGGATATCTCAAGAACTACTAATGCTATCAACTTGAAATTTAGAATAGTTTTAGATGACGTTTGCCCAACTATTTTGCAAACAAGAAATAAATTTAAAAAATATATCCTTTTTGCAAAAGGGACTGAAAAGGGGTCTTAAAATTTGAAGTGGGGCTACTAGGGCATGTGGGGTATCATATGAAAGAACGCTGTTTGCACATTCTCATCCATTTTTTTTTTAGGCAACATAGTTTCCGACTTTTCATGAAAAATATAAAAAAAACTCTTCCCCCCCTTATCTCCGAAGTTTGCATAGATAAAAATCTGTAGTTATTCTATGTGATAGAAGTGTATGTAAAGATTACAGGAAAAATAAAACGATGTCTCTAAATAGCACTGTTTTTCAGAAATCATAACATCATATATACGTATGGAACCCTCGGTGCGCGAGTCTGACTCGCTCTTGACCGGTTTTTTTTTTCTATCGCCGTAGTCAGCTAGCCGTAATCAAGCAACGGCCGAACATTCGGCCGATACTTTGGATTTATGTTCGGTGTAGACCCGCCAGTAACTCAATTCCTCCATGAAAACACAATCAACGATTGTTTTAAACAAGCTCTCAGTACACCCCAATGACCTCACCAGCCGAACTTATAACCCATATTTAGCCCAATAAATCACAGTACATTATTAAGAAAGCCGTTCTTTCCCCATTACGAAGTGAGGTCAGATGTTATCAGCCCACATACAGGTTACACACGTAATGCTGATTCTGACGTGTGCCCACGCACGGGAGGGTGCCTTTATACGACGTCAGAAACAAATTGAACTGCGAAAACAACCCTTATGGCTACGAAATAAAGACGCTGCCAAAGTCGAATTGTAACGGTTTTGTAGTTGACTATAAATTCGTGACTTTTCGTGTTAAATTGGATCTAAGGTGTTTAATGGGTGCCTGTGTGCGCGTATGTTTTGTTTTTCTTCTTTTTTTTGCTTTTGGGGTGAATATTTTGTCGAGCATTTTGGAATACTGTAATGTTTTTAGGTGTAACAATACACGCGACTTTCTCAAATACCTACGTAGGTACACGGCATCTCAGACCAATTAAAAAAAACTAGCGAGCCTTAAACAGTAGTCGCATATGATGTGTACATCTGACATCGGGTTATTGTACCTACATTCGCCACAAAGTAAGTTCGCCATGGAAAAAAGTATGTGTAAATTTGCCACAATTCTATTTTTTATGAAGTAAATTCGTCACAGTTTAATAATTTTGATTATTTTAAATTCGTCAAATTGTTTATTTCCGCACAGACAGCAGAAAATCAAACACTAAGTAGAATAAAAACGTTATTTATTTATTTAAAAACCAATAACTGTACGTACCTAAAATTAAGACTTGTAGTTGTGACGAATTTACACATATTTTTAATGCAAGTGGCAAATACATTTTCAATGTATGGAGTGTACAAAAATGTGACGAATTTACTTTGTGGCGAATAAACACACGGCTACACATCAAGCTATACAAATCCAGTTTACGCTGACCTCTCATTGTACGGAAATCCTACACAATGCGAGTTCAGCTTATACTGGAAATGTATAGCTTGATGTGTAGCCGTGTGTACAATAACCCCTGACATCTCACCTTGTTAGTAAGCAACTGAGCAGCGACTGAAATTAACCTCAAAAAATTTGTGAGCCGTTACGGGACGCCTGGCAGATGTGAAACATCGAAATCAAACAAACAAACATCGAAAAAAAGGGTCAGGGTCACGTAGCGAGGCGACCGCACGCGCAGAGTGAGCGGTGAATCGCCACGCGGCATGCGTCGCCCCACTAGCAATCGGTTTTACGTGCGCCTATAGATGTTTCACAGCAAGAAGGCTTTTACGTATTCTTAATTGTATTAGAAACCGTATGACGAAGTATTTTCGTAAATTATTTCGATTTTCATTTACCGTTATGAAAGTCGCCACCCACTTAAATGCCTACACAGGGAAATCAACTGGATATTCTTAGCATTTACAATTCATCAGCTTATTCAGCCTAAACTTCCCCTCTGGGGGAGGCCTATGTCAAGCAGTGGACGTCTTTCGGCTGAAATTATGATGATGATGAAAAGCCTTTCAAGTAATTGTCTAATTAAGAATAAATTATGGTAAAATCAAAGAATATGTCTGGATAGACAAAAGTGCGACCTCGTCGATAGCATTGCGTCCAACAGTTGGCCGCAAAATGCACGCACACTAGAATAACACAATGACAGCACAATGACGTGGTGCGAGTGTAAGACGCAGCCGTCACGCACACCAGCCTAGCAAAGTTGGCCTGTTTGTTTTAGTTCTTTTGCAGCGCGACACTCTATCTAGACAAATAAATATAATCAAAGGGTAAAATATATCAAAATATAACATGATGCCTCTAATCCTCGAAGGGGTATGCAGAGGTGTAACTATAGGAACACCCACATTTCTCCAGTTATTCACTTACTTCACGTACGGCCAACATTTCAAGACCCACGACTTTTTTTGGTACCTACCTTAAGGCGACGATAGTTTAATGATTAATTGAAAAATACAAAAAAAAAGACAAAAGACGATCAGTCACAATATGAACGTTCGAAAATCGAAATCTGTGAAAAGTCTAAAAAGACACAAAAGAAAGACGAGGCATTCTTTAAAAACTTACAACATTGCATCGTCGCGTTTCGTGTCTGTCCGTGTGACCGCGTTGGTCTTCTAAACTACGGTACGGATTTTAATACGGTTTTCACTATGATTTAGAGATTTTTTCCCGCAGGTTTGTGTTATTCAATTTAACTTACATATAATAAACAAATCTCTATGTTTTGTCAAGTCATAAAAACCGAGTGAAGCAATAGCGGCCCGCAAGTCTTTACTCAAATTATAAAGAGATAAAATTTGTTTGTTTGTAAGTAGGGGGTAATCACTGAAACTACCAGTCGGATTAGAATTTTTTTTCTGCATTTGATAGCCAAATTCTTGAGGAAGGTTATAGGCTATTTAACATCACGCTACGACCCTTAGAAGCCGAGTAAAAAGAAAAAAAGTCAGGAATAACGCTAAGCGAAAACGTAGTAATAGCGTAGGCGGGCGATGCAACGCGAAAGAGCGGGGTCGGGGAACAAGAAATTTCACGCGGACGAAGTCGCGTGCAGAAACTAGTATTCTATAATCTACAAAAACCCGGTATGCCGCCATCACAAAGTAAGTTTCCCATATCTGAGCGGCCATTCACAAATCCACTTCTTTTTTTTTCCCGCGTAAAGTAGGTTCAAAGCCCGGGAAAGTGACGGATGCTTTCACGCCTTAACCGCTCTTGAATGAAACCTTTTTACTCAAATCCAACTATTTCAGTCCCACGATTATTATTTTATGGTAAATTATGAGACAATCAATAGAACATTTATAGGAATATAATGTGAGAATAGAATAGAATACCTACTCTTTATTTATTTTTTTATGTACTCCATAAAAAATACGGATTTAGATGTTGAAATTGATTAAAATTAATGTGAGACAATGGAATGAATTTTGTCCTTGAATTATTTCAGGTTTGAAGGTCATCGAGGGCTGCTATAAAGTATGTATAGGTATTTTTATTGTAGTTTGATTCAAACTGCCTTCTATATTAAATAGTGGCGTTTATTTTGGCGATGGGCCCTATTTGAAGTAAAAATAACTCAAATAGGTGCACTAATAGATTCGTTGTTATTTTTAACTAACTTCCAAAAAGGAGGAGGTTATATTAGTGAGTGAATCTAATGAAGAAATTCGATACATTTTAAAATTTTACTACAAATAAGGTAAAAATGCAACACAAGCCGCGAAAAAAATTTGCGATGTTTATGGACCTAGTGCAGTGTCTGTGAGAGTAGCACTGGTTTAAGCATTTTCAATCCGGAAATGTTGATGTCAAAGATGCACGTCGCTCTGGTCGCTCTATTACGGATAAAATGGATGCCATTTTTGAAAAAGTGGAGCAAGATCTACCTACAAGATCTACTATATCAGTAGTTACGACGTTGCTGAAGAACTGGGAATTGACCACAAAACAGTTTTGCCACATTTGAAAAAAACTGGGTACACAAAAAAGCTCGATATTTGGGAACCTCACGAGCTCACTGAAAGAAACCTAATGAACCGTGTACTCATTTGTGAATCTTTATTACGACGTAATGAAACCGAACCATTTTTGAAGAAGCTGATAACTGGTGATGAAAAGTGGATCACGTACAGTCAGCATCAAAAGTCGATGACCACATTCAAATTTTCAAAATTACTGTACATTATATATTATTATTTATATTATTGATTTTGAAAATCTAAATGTAGTCATCAACTTTTGATGCTGACCGTACGACAAGAACGTGCGAAAAAGGTCGTGGTCAAAGGCAGGTCAGGCCTCACAGACTGTGGTGAAACCCGGGTTAACTCGCAACAAGGTGATGCTGTGTGTGTGGTGGGATTGGAAGGGCATTATTCATTATGAGCTGTTACCACCAGGCAGGACCATCGATTCTGAACTCTACTGCGAACAACTGATGAGATTAAAGCAAGAAGTTGAGAGAAAGCGGCCGGAATTAATCAACAGAAGGGGTGTGGTTTTTCATCATGATAACGCTAGACCTCAGACATCTTTAGCCACTCAGCAAAAATTAAGAGAGTTTGGCTGGGAGGTGTTAATGCATCCGCCGTATAGTCCTGACCTTGCACCTCCAGATTTCCACCTGTTTCGGTCTTTCGTATCTGACTACTCTGAGAAGAAAGGCCGAAACAAACTCAGAGGTACAGTCTCTTTTAAAGTCGAGACATAATCTTGGTCAGATCATGTAAAGACCAAGTAGATTGGAAACCGCGTGTCAATAATCGTTATTATCATTATTAAATCTTTATTTACAGACCACAGAGATCCATACATAAAGTTTTACCCTTTCAATTTTAATTCCAAACTTTTACATGCTGTCAGACTTTCGGGCTTCTGACGAAAGTCGGACAGCATGTAATAGACTGGAAGTTCGTCATAATCGCCACACTTGGCAGGTGGGTTGGCTATCGCAGTATGGTCTTAAAATGCATAGAGAACGCTGCTGCCCATTCTCTAGTAAGTCCCTTAGTCGCCTTTTATGACACCCACGAGAAGGGGAAGAAATAGAATGGTGCTATTCTTTACGTCCGGCGCCACACGAAACGGAACATAAATAAAAGCACTAATTATTTAATTCAATGATCTTTTCAAAATAAATTATCTCTAGAACTTATGTTCTAAATAAATGTTTATTTCATTCCGTCCACATTGCCACGCGAACTGCTAATTAACTTCGTACCAAATGTATATTAATATGACTTTAATATAAATATCATAAACTTCGTTTAAAAACACTTCGAATTAATGTTTTGATTATGAATTGAATTGTTGACTTTAATGTGTGACGTCACCCCAATTGTGAACACACTTTCTTCAATCGCAATCCGAAGCATTTGAAGGATACTTAATAATTTATTTCTAATAGAAGGAAAAAATATTTCAGAAAAAAACACTTAATATAACATAACATCACGCCTGTGATCCTCGAAGAGATAGGCAGAGGTGTACCTGTAGTACACCCACATTTCGCCAGGTATGTTTAAGTCCCATGTAATAGGGGGCGAGCCTATTGCTATCAACCGGGCACAAATCCAGAGAGGCTGCTACTGAGAAATTCCAGATAGAAAAACTCAATATCACTTTATACGACCCGGGAATCGAACCAAGGACCTGACGCTCAGCAGTAGCGATTGCGACCACTAGACCAACGAGGCAGTCATAAATATACTGAAAAAGTTAAAAACAATTCGCCAGGTTTTAAGTAACAGCAACACCTAATACACAAACTAAAAACCAACAACAATTGAAATAAAATTTCTCAGTAGCAGCCCGGGCTACTGAGAAGTTAACTTTACCCGACCCGGGAATCGAACCCAGGACCTCATGCTCAGCATTAGTGCTTGCAACCACTAGACCAGTGCAGACTGGCGCGATATCGCGGGCGCGACAGTCAGCGCGACACTCTCCATGAAGTTTTCATAGAAATTGTGCTACTAGTGTCGCGTCGCGCTTGTCTGCGGTAGTCTTCATGAGGATTAAACCACATTAAGGTAAAAAATCTATTTACGCAAATTAAAAAACTAAGCATTTAATAATGAGTAAAAAAACGGATTATGGACGGATATTTTTATTTAAAGACTCCGATTCTAGTAAATTATCATAAGAGTAACTATTAGTGAATTATAATGTGTCGATAATGCCCTGTATCCGCAGAATGTTCTTACATGATTTACTTCTAATTATGAATAATTCACGGATAATCTTTTAAAGCGGTGGATTATTAATCATTAGTATCTTCGATGATTAAAAACCCGGAACATTGTAAAAATAGAAATTAAGTACGTACTTATTGGTAATTCATATTAAACAGGCTTATAGGTAATAGGTGTGAAATTTCGAAAGAAATAAGGAATAAAGGCTCGTACAGACTGGAGCGATATCGAGGGCGCGACAAGTCACCCTGTGATATCGCGCCAGTCTGTACGAGCGTTAACATTTATATGGCCACAGTTCATGAAACACAAAATAAAAAAATAAAAAAAGTGCAAATAATGTTGATTAAAATACAATGTTAAATGTTAATGTTGTTGACAATTATATTATATTAAACAGATATGATATACACTCACAAAACAACCGAAAAACTGTGCCGCGCAGCAGCGGCAGCACACCCCCACTTTTCATACATTTTACATTTCACTACAAGTAAAATACGTCCCAATTAGGACGTTTTCGAGTCCTCACGATTGCGCGCTCACAACATATATCTGTTTAATATAATATCATTGGTTGTTGTGCTGTGTTGTTGTTGTTTGTACATTTTTTACTCCCGAACCTATATGAATGCCAAAACTTAAGTTTTATTTAAGCCCTGTGTAACCAGGCGCAATTCCAAACTGCTACAAATAAAAATCCAATAGAAAAGTCATTAACACTAACCAATCCAAAACAAAGCAAATTCCAATCCAATGCAAATTCGTCCGAAATTACCAACATTTTAACACGACAAGAGAAAATGTACAGTCAAAATATACTTTCATCATAACAGCCGAAAGACGTCCACTGCTGGACATAGAACTCTCCCTAAAGGGGGGTTTGGCATAATCGCCACTCTTGGCAGGCGGGTTGGTGTTAAAATGCATAGAGAACGCTGCTGCCCATTCTCTAATAAGTCCCTTAGTCGCCTTTCACGACACCCACGGGAAGAAATAGAAAAATATACATTACGCCTTGATAGTTCAAACTTACCAAGCTCTAAGCTAAAAATGCACTCAACAAGTACATCACTAGTCATGTCAATTAAAAATTACCAGAAACAATTAAAGAAGAACAAAAATTTTATACATTCATAAATAAATTAAAACAATTTCTATTATCTAAATCAATACTTAAATAATACATTTTAAATTGCATGGTTTATAAAATAATTACAAGATATTTAACAATTAAGTAGTCAAATAAAAGCCCTCTTTCTCTCTCCTACTTTTGCTGTGCCCGACAGCCACAATGATCATATTTTGTAAAACCTATCACAAAAGTAATCAACATCATTTCAGCCGAAAGACGTCCACTGCTGGACATAGGCCTCCTTCAAAGGGGTTTGCCATAATCGCCACGCTTAGCAGGCGGGTTGGCGATCGCAGTATGGTGCTAAAATGCATAGAGAACACTGCTGCCCATTCTCTAGTAAGTCCCTTAGTCGCCTTTTACGACACCCACGGGAAGAAAGAGGGTGGTGCTAATCTTTACTTCCGGCACCACACAGACAGAATTATATAATAGTATTAGTATAATATTATTAGTCTCAGCGGAGTCCAGCCTTCCACCAGCAATCCGACACGACCGGAGAGAGATCAGGCGCCAAAGGATTAACGTACTTTCCAGGACACGGGGATATCACACCGCCAACTTCCGAACTCCGGGCTGTTACTAAGAAATTCCTATAAATGGTAAAATCCAATAACATTTTGCCCGACCCGGGAATCGGACCCAGGATCCCACGCTCAGCAGTGGCGCTTGCGACTACGAGACCAACGGGGCAGTCACTACCTGTGAGACTAACCTAACAAACATAAAACAGGTAGGTACATGTATATAGGAAAGACCGTTTGAAACAATAGGTCAGATGCCCCATTGTCTCTAAAAGTTTACCTGACGGTGACGCCGCCGGTGCTACTCCTATGTTTGTACACGTGGTACTTATTATGTTATCTATAGTTTAATATTACTATATATACTCCATTTGAAATAAGATGACTTCTTGGCGGGAAAGTGAAGCGTCATGTTAAGCAGTTTGTTTAATTTTCCAAAATTTGTGTTTAGCCGAATATTAATGTGTAATAATGGTGCATTAGTGTAGTAAAAGTGCATTAGTGTAGGCAAATGAAACAAAACACTGCAACTTCGCTTCAAGTTCTCTCAAGAAGTCCGCGTGAGGTCTCAGTAAAGTGCCACATCTTTACTGAAACTCAAGGGGAGTGGGCTGCGATATCATCATCATGCATTTATAATTCATTTCATCAATATTATACAAGTTTTGTAACTAAATAAAGACTTGGGTAAAAGGTCACAGCAACCAGGCCATTAAATTAAAATATTATTGAAAAAAAGATTACAGTCCGTTCAACCGATTTTGACTTCTTATGCGTTGGTGGCATGACAAATGGCAGCTGTAATAAACAGTTGGTATTGTAACCATGTTTTTGCTTTTAACGCCATCCATTATGCCTACGGAATAGAAGTCAAAATCGGTTGAACGGACTGTAAACAAGTTTATTTAAATGTCTAATCTAATTTCAAATGTAGTATAGGTATCTATTATATCTGCCCATCCTTTTCCCAACTACGTTGGCGGTCGGCTTCCAGTCTAACCGGATGCAGCTAAATACCAGTATTTTACATGGAGCGACTGCCTATCTGACCTCCACAACCCAGTTACTGGGTAATACGATATCCCTTGGTAAGACTGGTTGTCAGACTTTCGGGCTACTGACGACCCGTAACGACTGTCAAAGATCCACGAAAGACAGCCGAGACCAACGGGTTAACGTGCTTTTCGGGCACGGATGAGTCTTGATATGTAAAGATGGTCGCCCATCCACGGACCAACCGCGGCAAGCGTAGCTTAACCTGATCGTTCGACCAGTGCGGGTGTTATTACTAAGCCACCAGCCCTACTATCTAGGTATCTATGTTAATTAATTTATATCTATGGTTGTCGCGTTTTAGCATAGCTCTAACGGTCATTGCCCTTTCCCTAATATCTCTCCATGGGAACCCAAAAGAATCGAATTAATATATTTAGCTAACAAGTAGTTCTTACCTATACAAGTAGCATGGTATGAAATTCTTACTAACAGAAGACGTAAGTCCCGTATTACAGAAGGCTACTCAATACTCAAGCATTACTTAAAACTAGTTTCAACCAATCAAATGGCTTGAATCTAGTTTTAAGTAATGCTTGAGTATTGAGTAACCTTCTGTACGGGCTAAGACCCGTATTACAGAACATCACTCAATACTCAAGTAATGGCTTGAACCTGGTTTTAAGTAATGCTTGAGTATGATGCTGTAATACGGGAATTAGGCCCGTAATAAAGAACGTCACTCAATACTCAAGCATTACTTAAAACTAGATTCAAGCCATTTGATTGGTTGAAACTAATTTTAAGTATTGAGTGACGTTCTGTAATACGAGCATTATAGACAGATTATACAATAAACTATGTGTGGTTTTTCGGCATAAGAACATGTTGCTGAAAACAATAGATATTGACTCAGAACTTTAACGGACTTTATTTCAGTTTTTGAAAGAACAAAATGCTAGGAAATGTAGATAGGTCAATGACCGTCATTGCCAGGCTGAAACGCGACAACAGAACTATAGTCTACTATAGCTTTTGCCAGCATCTTCACCCGCGTGCATGTCGGAAATTATCCCACGGGAATGTACCACCGGGATAAAAAGTATTCTATGTCCTTATCCAGATCATGGTCTACCCGTTTGCCAAATTTCATCCAAATCTGTTCAGCCGTTTTAGCGTGAAAGCGCAACAAACAAACGAACTCACTTTTGCATTTATAATATTATTATAAGTTAGTATTAGATATCTCCGTCAGGTAAGGTTAGTTAAGGATAGTTAAAAGTTACCGAATCAGTTTTGACGTGTAGTTCTCTGTAAAACTCAAAGCATAAACATTTCCTTGACCGGGTTTTTTTTTAAGTTTTCATGTTAGACATAAGTAAACGTGAATGAAAAAAAAATGATGAGTAGGTAGCAGTAAAAGATGGCTGACAAATGACAACTAAACTATGTCGGTAAACGTTTTCATAATTCCAAGGACTGCACTATCAGTTACACGTTATTCTATTCACAGAATGGGATTATTTTTAAGCCCCTAAATGACTTTTAAACTGTCTTACATTAAAAAAAACTTTTATAGGTACAGACGCCAGCACATCAAGGTACTACAATCTGTCAAATTTCTTTAAAAGATTTTCAACTTTATCGTTAAAGCATAAGGTTCAAGGTTGATTGGGAAAATTTTACAGTTTCAAGTGACAATTGATCGCAATCCGCCTTATTAGAAAACAAGATTTATATTTTGACATGGCTTAAACCATGGAGCTAGTTTTTGTAATAAGAACAGACTTAACAGTGATTAAAATACCGTTCTTTATACAAAACTGAAAACTTAGTTCGGTATTAAGTTGTCAGTTTTGTGTTTAGGAACTTTACCATAGTCGGAATAAAGTTCGAAATTCAATAATGGCTCCATTTTTTAAACCTGGGTCTGAAGATAAACCTTGTTTTGTAATAAGGGGGAATGGGTTTTATTTTGACAGTTCACTCACATCCATTGCTTTATTGACGTCGTTTAGCAAATGATTTTTTCAAACATACGAAGCAATCTAGAGTCTAGACAAAATCAAACCACTTAGTGGCTATTTTAATCCCATATTTAATTATTTTTATGACATTTATTTTACATTGTGTGATTACTTTAACTCACACACTGACTTATTACAGTTATTACTTTAAAATGTTTTAGGAAAACGTATACTTTTACAATGTTTGTAGGTATATATGTGAGCACCATGTATTTAACACATAATTAATTTATCTTCATTGCTTTATTTTTAATTATTTTTACCTACTGTGGTATAGTAACTTTATTCTAACTTCACATCATAATTATGTAATTAATACAAAATATTGTAAAACATTTGAAAAGAGTAACGGTGGAGTCTTCTCTATAACTTACCTTTTGGAAGGGGCGACTAGAATCAATTCTATTTTTTGTACATTTGACGTTCAAAAATTGTATGTGCCTTTTCGAAATAAATAATTTGACTTTGAATAGATAAGCAATGTCCTTCAAAATCCTCGGATTGTGATTGATTTGTTACGCAATTAGTGTGCTGAGCATACATACGGCTGTTCCATTTCAAAACCTAGTGAGGGACAGTTGTTTTTGTAGGTACATCGTTTTAAGTATTGCATAAAGGCTTCTACATACCAGCGCGACTTGTCGCGCGACGCGACACGGCACAAAGGCCCCGCGTGTCGCGGGACGAGCGGTGCCTTTGTGTCGCGTCGCGTCGCGCGACAACTCGCCCCAGTATGTAGAAGCCTTGAGGGTGCCCGCCCGCCCACGAGCGATTATTTCGGCGATTTTTTGTCAGAAAGAATTAATAAACAATAAAATAAAATAATAAAATAAATAATAATAATAAAAATCGCCGAGATAATCGCCGAAAAAATCGATCGTTAGTGAGCACCCTAATCCTGCTAAACTGGTCCCAGTTAGCAAGATTATGCAATAAAACGATGTGCGAAAAAAGTGTCCCTTAATAGGTTTTGAAATGGGACATCGGCATAGCTTGCAAATACAAAATATCACCAATGTATCATATTAAATGGGAATTTAATATACCTGGCAGAATGTGGGTGTACTAAACACCTCTTAAGGGTTGGCCTTCGGGGAATACAGGCTGTTATGTATGTGTCATATTCTTCCGAATATGACGCCCCGTGACGAGCAAATTGTTATTAGGTTTTTCCTTTGAGATTTCTCAGTCCGGAGTTTGGATTTGTGCTCGAGTATGGCTGTTGTGTTGCTCTTTTGAGTTCATAGGACTTATAACATAACAGGCTAATTAAGGGTACCTTTAACTTATTTTTATTTTAAACTAGCTGCGCCCCGCGGTTTCACCCGCGTAAGTCTCGACCCTGTGGGAATATCGTGATCAAAAGTAGCCTATATGTTAATCCAGGGTATCAGCTACCTCCATACAAAATTTTATCAAAATCGGTCCAGCCGTTTGAGCGTGAAGAAGTAACAAACATCCATCCATCCATCCATGCATATTTACAAACTTTCGCGTTTATAATATTAGTAGGATATATAGTTACTTAGGTATCATCTCAGCCGAAAGACGTCCACAGCTGGATATAGGTCTCTCCAAGGGCGGGGGTGGGTTGTTGCCATAATTACCACGCTTGGCAGGCAGGCGATCGCAGTATGGTATTAAAATGCATAGAGAACGCTGCTGCCCATTCTCTAGTAAGCCCCTTAGTCGCCTTTTACGACACCTACGGGAAGAAATAGAATGGTGCTATTCTTTACGTCCGGCACCACACGGAACTTAAGTATGCAAAATGGGAATTGTGGGTGTAGGTACTAATTTACCTACACCTCTGCCTAACAGTTCGGGTTAAACAGGCGTGATGTTATGTTTTATGTACGTAGCACAACAGAATATTGTTTTTTTTGCTGCAGGTGGTAAATATACCTAAGGAAAAAGATACACATAATCAGCCTATAATGTTCCCACTGCTGGGACACAGGGCTCCTCTCTGTGAGAGGGAGTGGCACGTAATCCACCACGCGGGCCCAGTGCGGGTTGGTAGATGTCACAGTCATGTCTTCGAATTTCTGGTTCAAGGACAGGCCGGTTTCCTCACGATGTTTTCCTTCACCGTTTTGAAAGCAGTGGTGATGAAATAATTTACACAAAGGATAGCGCCTGTCTGGGTTCGAACCTACGATCTACAAGCTCGTAAGTCGCGGCAGTTACCACTGGGCCACCACTGCTCTCAAGGAAAAAGATATATGAATAATGATAATTATTATAATTGAATGTTAAGTCTGCATACCTAACTGTAATATTGAGTTTTTTTTTTCTTATATGTTATAACCATTTAAATTGCAATACCAATTAACAGGCAACTAAGTTCTAGAACCTACCTATTGTTGACATCTACAAAATCCTGTACACTTAATTTGCAATAAAGAATTTAAATTTGAAAAAGATGTAGTGACGAAAATTGTAAAGAGTATGCTTAGATGGTTTGGTCATGTGGAGAGGATGTGTGAAAAGCGACTAACAAAGGGTATTTATAAAGCAGAGGTGAGTGGAAACGCCGGGAGGGGACGCCCTAGAAGGACATAATATATAGTGACCTAATTGGTGATGTTCTTCAGAAAGGTCAGGTGCGTAGTACTCGCAACCGGCGTGCGTGTATGACCGGATGTATGAACGCAAAAGGAGTATGTAAGGAGCGTAACTGGTGGCATTCTACAGTTTCTGCCTACCCCCATGGGAAGAAGGCGTGAGTTTATGTAGCTATGTATGGTAAACATAAAGTTAGTCAAAATAATAAAAAAAACTATATCTAATTACAACATTAAAAGATGCGTTTGATTTATATATTTTTTTTTTTTTTTGTAGTTTGATAGTTAGCACAATCTCAATAAAAACTGAGTTCATATAGAATATTTTGGTGTGAAACAATTTCTGAAGTCGTGTGATGTTTTTTTTGTTTTCGTATAAAGGATTTACAAAAATAAAACGAACCGCTTACAATTTTACAACCTGCCAGGAATGGTCACTATACATTGTCAGGTATATTTTTTTTCTTATATTTCGAGGGTCCATTCATCCGGTACTGGGCAAAATGTTTGTTTACAGAAATCATGCGAAGACAGTGTGATAATTAGGTAATTCTAGTCCTCGAAAATTTGTCTGTTTGGAATTGTCAAGATGATCTGAAGTGATTTTTCCTAAATGAAATGAATTCTCATTGGTAGCACAAAAAAACTCACAAAACAAAAAATAATGAAGAATTAACTTTAGAATACATTAAAACAACAAATATTGTGAAGCAAAAATAATATTCAAATTACTTACAATACATTTATATCTCCTTAAATCTATCCTTATCCCAATTCGGTACTTCCTCGAATAAAATCTCGTTACTAATATATTTGTTCGTGATTTGTGTAGTATTGCCATCCGTCCGCGTTATCTCGGACATGTCCTAATTTTCGCTCGACCTCGGCTTGACTGGGGGCGCGCGACAAGTCGACAACACCGCATTTCGGATGCAAAAAAGTTACGATCTTAAATTCTTCATCTAAATAACGAAGACACCCGAACGGCCAGTACCTAACTGCTGTCTCAGCGTAACATTTTTGCGTACTTTTAGAAAAGTTGCTGAAAAACTTACCTACAGTAAAATTTTCTTCGTAAAACTTCAGAGCCGACAGATAAATAGAGTGTAGGTATCCGAAAAGTATATATTGTGAAGGAGGCGTCACATGTGTAGGTATTCAAGTAATGTGACACATGTGTGGTGGCGGGAGCGGGCGCGCGGGGGGAGGCGTGCTCGCGTCGTACGTACGTGTGTGTGTGCCGGGGCGGGGCCGGGTCCGCCCCACACCGGCGCGGGCGGCCAGTGCCCGCCGACCGCACGCCGAGCCGATATTCGGCATTCGCGCGACACCGCCGCACCGCGCGCTCGTCTCGACAGTTCACTTCACGTTCGCGAGCCACCCGCGACACACGTACGTGCTGTCCTCGCTCCCGTCGCCACCCTCGACGACAACGCGCAGCCACAGCGACGCAAACTGTGTAGTGCTACCAAACTTTTCGACTCAGTGCTTACGGACACAACTGTTGTTGAAAAAAAATCTGTGTGAACTCAAACGGAATAGTGCAATGCGAAGATTGCGGTCCGGCGGGAAGGCGATTCTTTGAGCGACGAAAGGGTTGGGGAGTGCGGGGTGCGAAGCGGGCGGAGGGCGGCGCGAAGCCGCGCACGCGCCCGCTGCTGGACCGCGCCGCGGATCCAACACACGCGTTGACACCGGCGCGCGCGATGGCCGATAAGACAACCGCCGTCGGCGGTGGTGAAGTCGGTGAAGAACATTACAGTCTGCGTTGGAACAATCACCAGGCGCACCTGCTCCGGTCCTTCGAAGCGCTGCTGCATGCTGAGACTCTAGTGGATGTGACGCTGGTGTGCGCCGAGCGCCGTGTACGCGCTCACAAGGTGCTGCTGGGCGCTTGCAGTCCACTGTTTCGTCGGATATTTAGCGAGAATCCGTGCAAACACCCGGTGATCGTGTTGAAGGACTTTCAAGGATGGGAGGTGCAAGCAGTTGTAGACTTTATGTATCGTGGAGAGGTATCTGTGGCGCAGGAACAGCTCGGAACTGTGATTCGCGCTGGAGAGTCGCTTCAGGTTCGGGGTCTGGCTGATCAGGACCGTGAGGAGCATGCGAGGTCTCCGCCTCCGACGCCGCTGGCGCGGAGCCCGGTGCAGACGACACCGCCGGCGCCCTCACCTCCAGTGAGCCCAGTGAGTCCTCAACCGAGACGAAAACAGGCACGACCTCGTCGTCGTTCAGGAGAATCAGATACGCCAGAGAACTTGTCGATGCGCCGTTCTCCGAGTGGAGGCCTGAAGGCAGTGCGTCTGTCGAGGCCTCGCTCACCACCGAAGCAAGAGCAGGAGGAGCCAGAGGCCGAGGTGCCGCCGCCGCCACGTATGTTCGCGCCGCACCAGGACATGTTCCCACCAGTACCACCCGCCGTCTCTGCAATGTCATTAACACCACCGCACAGTAAGTACACAATGATATTTAATTTTATATCCGAATTATTGCGAAATATTCAACAATATTTTTCTATGTTATACACCACGAACCACCGCCAATTTTACCAAAACATTTACACAAATATTTAAAAGTTAACATTTTCGAAATAGGGCGACAATGTTTTTGAAATTTCGAAAGATTTATATTCGATAGTGTATTATTTTATTCATTCGACTTACAATAAGTATATTTTCTTGGAAATACAATTTAATTATTTTAAAACGCATGCAAGTGGGTAGCTGCACAAAATCATTATCTATATCAAAAAACAAAGGTCGATCATACCAATGCCGTTATGGGCGAACAATTACTAAGTAAACAAATAATTAGTGGTAAAAACTGACCTCGATCACTCATTGTCAGCATCTCCAAAACCAATCTGAAGATGTTTTTTGCCCAAAACGTATTTGCACCATATTTTAATCAAGTATAATATGCAATCGACCTACAAAGTGTTTACTAAAAAAAACTTGACGATATTATCAATAAATTATTATACAAGTTCAGATCTGTTATTGAAGTGTTTCCAAATAATATTTTCTAATTAGAATCTAAAGAGATGTGATCTATGTTACGAACGCTTAATCGGAGTGGTCGATGTGAATAAATCTAAAAGTCTAATTAAACTCGAATCATCAAAGGATCCGTAATCGTTGAAGGCTTATCGATTTCATAAATCGCATACAGGTTACCGGTGATTCGATTAGCGACCGATACCGAGTGTTAACCGGAATGGTTCACAGATAAATTAAGATCACCTATTCATACGTCGGGTGCATTATCTCTAAGATCGCGTGAAAGGTTTTAACTTTATAAAGTCCATTAAGTGTGCATGTCGCAAACATTCGCCGTAAAATATCATTATAAATGGACGGTGGGGCTCGAGCCATGATCGTGTATGGTCCCCATAAAGGTGTGTCAGTGTAAATTTTACACCTCAATAATTATTGCTTGTGGGTCTCCTTATGCGTATAAAAGAGGAAGCAATTCCAGCAGTCATCTTGTTTTACGAGCCCTTTTCGATTTCTAAACTTGTTTATGGTGGAAATTCTCTGATTGTCATAATCTAATTTAGGAATCGTATTTTAATCTCGTCCGATCATTTCTCTTTATTGTTATAGATTTTATAGTCTGATATATAAATATTGAAGGTTGGATTGGATTTACAGTACGCCTGAGTTGAAAAGATTTTGATGATTTATGTTATCTGAAAACACACTTCTCCAAATGCAAACTGAGAAATATTTTGAGACCAGCCAACTTCATTCTCAGCGTGGAGACATTAATTTGGTCAATTAAAGTTGAGTGCCCAATCTATTTGAAGGCACACTCATAAATTACAGTTCTAGTATATTTTACACAACGGACCGTAGAGGCTCAGGTTGAAATTAGTCCAAGGAGTGGTTTTATACGTCAATTTTGTTTTATTGTTTCCTCAGTTTCGCGTATGTGCCGAGTGCTTGATTGCGCCATAATAGTCGTAGGTTGTAATGAAGGGGTGCACGCACTCGGCTCTCGCCGCCGACGTGCGTGGGGATACTAAACGCAAGGGGAGCTTGAACGTTTCCGCACTTGTCATTCCGTTTCGAAAATCAAATTTCAAATTGCCCCAACTTAAAATGTTTATTCGTGTTTACATTTTCGTATCTGGCAATCCGAACGTTCTGTAGACAATGCTGCTTCATTTTGTTGTTTATTTTTTATTGACCTGCCGAATTTGGCGAAGAAAGGTTTTTTTGTTCAGGTAATTTTTAAGTGGTCAGCTTCTGTGGCAGTTTATTGCAGATGTAGTACATTTTATTGTATCCATCTCCGTGTGTGATGAGCTTGATTACAGTTAATGGTGGTGCGTAAATGTAATGAGGGGTTGCCAGGACTGCTGGCAATCACGGAGCGTCGGCGAGCCGTCCTGATTGGACTCGAGCAAATCCAAATTTTCTGGCTTATTCTTTCATTACTGCTATGATTAGAAGTAATAAAATATTCAATTTAAAAATCTATCGTTAAGCTAACACAGGAACTCTTTTTGTCATAACTATGGTTTATTAGTGCAATAAGGTTTCAAATGAGGTTATAAAACGTCCTGAGGTTTGCAGTACGAAGGCAGTACGTCAAATAGGTAGACTGGGAATGGGGAAATCGCTAATAAGTTTGCAAAATACAAAAAGGTTTTACCCTAATTTCCACGTCGATATAACTATGTTAGAACTGAGAAATAAAAACGTGAATAAATTTAAAAAAAAAAAACGTAAATAATAACTGCCGTTTCCTAACTACGGCTGACTACGGAAAAATAAAAAAACGACGGTCAAAGAGATAAGTCAAAGTCAAAAACGTGACTTGAAGTCGGGTAAGAATTCAAAGTCAAATAAGGAAACTTTGGAAGTCAAGAAACGCCCGAACATTCGCCCGTTACTTGCAAAATGAGTAAACAGCGGGGTAATTACGTAACACACTATCAGTAGCAATCGGTTTCATTTTGACAGTTCAACAACATTCGTTGTGTTATTAACGTTGTTGAGCAGACAAATTTTTCTAACATTTATGAAGCAATTAATTAGTTATATTGTAACCCGGCTCTGTGGTGGTGTACAGAAATGATCAGAAATTCTGGATGTTGTACGTTTCCTTGTGGATGTATACTCACAATATACTTCAAAATCATTCCGATTGTGATACAAACTGTGTTACGCAATGAGGGTGCAGGGGAGCAGGTATGGCTGAGAGTTGCCATTAGATTATAATTATATAGTATAATAGTTAAATAGAGAGGTTAGAGGCCTATGTCCAGCAGTGGACGTCTTTCGGCTGAAATGATGATGATGATATAGTATAATATAATATAACATCATATCGCATAGGGCGGGATAGGTAATTTCTCCCACATTTTCATTTTATTTGTGTAAGTGTTCTTACTTTGCGTCATGTTTACCACAAATAAACATTTGTTTTTTCTCTTAGATTTAATAACCTTGTCAACTATTGGCCTATTCACTTATGATGTGGAACACCTATGGAGTGTTTTAGTTCCATTGCAATTCTGTTTACTCTCTATCTAAAAAGAAAATTGATCAAGTGTAATTACATGAAGACGCTGGAAAATATTATCTAGTGCCTATAACATGCACACATTAGAGTACATATAAATATTATTGTCTTCCATTGTTCAAGATACTCACTTACTGAACCGGTTTGATAATGTCTCACTTACATTTTTTTATCACGCCAACCCAATTACCTTCTATTTCATAAATAAAATATAGATTCAATAAATATCTCTCCAATAAAATTGACAACTAAACTCATAAATTTTTCCAACCAAAAGAGAAATTATGAAAAATATGAAAACTCATAGCAGAAAACCTTTATTAAAATGCTTCAGCATTTCAATGAAGGTTTTCTGGCAGCACTGAGGACCTGTCAAAATTGTCAAAACACCTACCTCTAGTAGAATAGAATAGAATACTTTTATTTTCAGACAAATGTCCATAGAGTTAGTAACAATTTTACTTATCATCTAGTGTTAGTACAGACAAAGATTAATTAAAATTAAAATTCAGCGTGGAGCTGCATCCACTTCCGCAACATCGGGGAATCCCACCGATCTGTGAACACACGGAGAATACGCGAACACGCGACATCAGGGATGCACATCTTTTTCTTATAATGGCGGCAAAACCATCAATGTTACCTATATTATCTTATATTTTTTATTCATTGTTGAAATAAAAGACCTCTTGTCATAGTCATAGCCAACTTTCACGAAAACCCTCATTAAACCACTGGCACTTTGTAATTGTCAAAGGATTCGGTCATTCAAATAAATAAAGCTAGTTGCCCATTCCAAAGCCTAGTAGGGGTTCCAATGAGCAAGAAACTTGAATGTCGAAAAATCATCCTCAACAAAATTCCCCAGTGAAAATCAATGACAAAATATCTCTGACAATATAAAATTTTCCTTCAAAAATCCACATTGTGATTAGTAATTTGTTTACATTAATTCACCACCTGACACGCGAGGTTTTACATCAGGTACACGACCTTCAAGGGTGGCAAAAAAAAGAGAGAAAAACTGCGCAGGCGACGACATTGGCACGAAGCGCTAGATACCGAGCGCACACGCAAGGGCGAGTACGGTCAATATGCGTCACTGCGGTACGGGACAATCTACTGTTTGTGTCATTTGCACTTAACGTGACTGACAAGTACCAACTGGTACTTGTCAGTCACTCTGAGTAATAAGTATACGTTATACGTACGTTGCTAAGTTGAATTTATTTTTTTGCAAGACGTTTCATGAAAGGGTTTTTTTTGGTCGGTTGATTTTAATGTGAAGGGCTGATCCAGTTTGAAGATTTACTTTCCACACAATTGGAACTGAATTGAGTATAAGTCTTTAAGTCGATGAAAGATCGGTTACAACTGATACAATCTGTTGAGTACAAAATCTAAGACATCATTAAGAGCATTTACGACGTACGGCATTTCATACAAACTTTCAAGCCCTTGTTTTTCGAAATGACTGAACTGATTTTAATGAAACTTCATACGCATAAGCAGGATACAAAGGTCTAAAAAGTTAGTTAAGAACATTTTCGAAAAATAGTGTTACAGCCGAATTAGACTGATTTAAAATTTTCCATAGAAACACAGATTTCCAGTTATCTGTTTTTAAATAAGACATTTCGAAAATGTTCTTGACTAACTTTTTAGGCTTTTGTATCCTGCTCATGCGTATGAAGTTTCATTAAAATCGGTTGACTCATTTCGAAAAACAAAGGGTTGAAAGTTTGTATGAAATGCTGTACGTCGTAAACGCTCTTAATATTCCACGACTTTAAACTTGCGCCCTCATAATGAATGCATAACATCACGCCTGTATGCCCCTAAGGGATAGGCAGAGGTGTACCTATAGAACACTAACATTTCGCCAGGTATGTTTAAGTCCCATGTAATAGGGGGCGAGCCTATTGCCATCAACCGGGCACAAATCCTAACTCCGGTCTTACTGAGAAATACGTCACCTCACCTCATACAGCTTTGTTGAAATTTACTCAATAAGAGAAAGTTAGAATGGAATCAGCATAAATGAAACTGAACTTGTGACCACAATTTATGACGTCATAATTTATGATCATTTATGAAATACGTAATACTAACAAGCGTATGCGCGTTTTAAACATTACACGGTCATTAGTGAGAATTACTGTCAGTTTCTAATTAGTCATCTATTCCAGCAATTAAATATGTATTATGTTTCAATAAATTACTATTGACACACTATGGGATGTACACAAATTAATTAGTAAACATAATTTTAATACCTAAACGACCTACCTTAACGGCTCCTGCAGTGTGTCAATAGTAATTTAAACTTTATAACGAATGACTGTCAATCAAAAACCTTGTTTGTTACTAGAAATTCAACAATCAAACTCAAAAGCGTGTATTCAACAGGCACTGTTTAATAATCAAAAAAGTCTGTCATCCAGAAAAATGAAGCCTGTTGCCCATTCCAAAGCGTGCAGTCTGGCCGTCGCGTCGTGAGAATTTTAGTTGGACAGTTTCTAGTAACTTTAAGGATCAAATTCGCAAAACACATATTTGTTACTATGAAACTGACAGATGTCATGAACGACACAACATTTTTCGACGGCCGGACTGTAGTAGGTTCCTATGGAGATGACCGGGCAAGCAACTCCGTGGACAAAGACAAATCATTGGTACAAATCAAATTATACAGAATTATTACTTGGTATGTAAGTAGTACAGTAGTGTAGTAGGTTCCTCCTAAATATAAGTAATGCAACAGATATTACACCCCCCGCCGGCTGATAAAACTACATCCGAAATCCTTGCGCCAAAAACAAAACAAAAAAATACAATGTGACGAAAAATTGGAAACCCAAAAGCTAATCATGTTTTGTCTCTGCATCACCCTGAGGTTGACTGGTAGAAAATGCCTCAGGCATTAAGTCCGCCTTTGTACAGTATTTTATTTTTACTTGTCCATAAAGTTTTAATAAATAAATCATTAAAAAAAAAATGCCAAAAATGTATTTTGCTTTTAAATTATTAAATTAAGAACAAAACAAACAACGCTCAACTTAAAAAAAAACATAATCTCTTTATAAGAAAATACTCCAATTTGTCCAGTTTAGAACCAAAAGGGTGCGCATCCTACAAAGGATGAGAGCGTGGCCTGCGCTTGCGCATTTACATTGAATCGACACCGCGTCTGCTCGGTGACCTACTTGTACATTACGATTCAGGGTAAATTAAGTTTACTGTAAAAACCATAAAAATACTGAAAAAATGGAAGGTCGTTTGTTATTATTGTTATTAAGTATCTAAAGTCGACGACTGTACGGCGACAAAGAAGACTGTTATTATGGTTTTTGAAGCGCGTTGAGTGATTTTTGGTAAGAGAAAAACTGATGGGTTCGCGTAACTGATATGCCCGCGCTGACATGCTGTAGTAGCAGTAAGTGAAGTTAAATTGACCACGTGAAAAGTTTAATTTGTGTATCCAGTGCATTGTATAAGGGGGAGATTTCTGAAAATGGTCAAAAAGGGGGTTTTTTAAAGTAGTGTATCTCTTAAACCGTAAATATTTTTACCAAAACAATAACAGTATGATATTTTCAAGTATTTTGTGCATACGGTGATGGAACTCAAAACATAGTCTAATACATCAAAAAAATATTCAAACACAACTTTGTTAACAGTTATAATTATAATTAAAAGTATACCATAAAATTGCTAGTGTCAAACTGCAACCGGTGATAGATTAATTTTTATTAGTTAATATCAAATTTTATACGATTTTATTTGCATTTTTACGCCATACGTTGTGTCATCGCGCATCTCTTTCTTTTGTATGCAATCTGACAGTGACAGCGGTTTACCTGCTGTCGGCGTCTTAAATTGTAGTTTGGATAATCATTATTTTATTGAAATGAAAAGTTCTTTAAACGCGTTGAGCTATAAGTTGTCACTTCTGTCGACAGTCCCTATGACTGCCTGTTTTTTTTTGTTGTTTTAGTTAAGACGCTGACAACAGGTAAACCGCTGTCACTGTCAGACTGCATACAAAAGAAAGAGAAGCGCGATGACACAACGCTTGTAATTTATTGCAAAATTTGAAGCAATTATTTATTTACTCAAAAATAAGTTGAGTAATCGAAAATAAAAACCAACCAAGTTCTGCATACAAATAAGACGTTCTTGTTATTAATTAAATACCAACCGTACGTTGATATTTAATACAGATATTTTGGATTAAAACTCAGAGTAAAGGGTTAGGTTACCGTTAATTTGTATCGAGATTTTTTTTCTAAACGTATTTTGGTAAAAACCAAGTTCTGAGAAATATGTTCAAGAATAACATATATTTTTTTCGCTACCACAAACTATATAGATTTGGCAATTTTTTTGTTTAAGACAAGCTTACTTTTATCATTTGCCTCTTGTCAGCGCCTTAATACCATACTTTAGACAAATAAAATTGAATAAGACCACTCTCACTGCATAGAGTTACATGCAAAGTATGTTCGCGGCCTAACTTCCCACATGTCCAACAAAATAAAGACCACAAAAATAAAATAAGGGCCAAACAAAACATACATGATCTTTTTAAGACACTTTTTACACGTGAGAGATTCTATACAACGTTTAAAAAAAGAAGTCGTGTTTAAAAATAAATATTCTTGCAAAAAGACTGGGATCAAAACTCGATCATTGACCGAGGGGTGCCTTGACAGCAAGTCTGACAGACTGTCTGGGTAAGGCCCCACCTGCCTGTCTGCCAGTATTTTACTGACCTAGCACAACTAAGTATCCAAAAGTAAAACCTGTTTTCTAAAAAAGAGATGCGAAACTTTGTTAAGTAAAGACGGAGTATTTTGGGTTTTGTTTTATTTTTCTTCCGGGATTACATAAAAAACTGGCAGTTTCACTAAAATAATTCTAAGTAGGAAATATTTAGGAAGAAAAAGATATGAACTTAATTACGATTTTACCATTATTAATGCATTTCTTTTTCATAAACTTTTAAAATTCCCAATTTTCAAGCACTTTTGAGTTTAAAATAGGGACAAAAAAATAAATTCTCGTCCCATTTATTTATTTATTTTAATACTTTTACCACACAAATGTACAGAAGCGGACATAAGTCTTCAATTCTACCAGTCAATTTTTTTAAATTAAAATTAATATCCATCAACTACAAGTTATTATTGACCTAACTCGTCTACAACCTACATACTAGCAAAATAAACCACTATAAAAAATATTTAGGTACACCTAGTAAAAAAATCAAACTATTTATCCAATATCCGCGTCAAATCCCATCAAATTATTGTAAGATCTTCCATAAACGTTTGGTTTACGTCAACCAATTGTTATATGGCCATAAAAACTAGTAATGAAACAAACACACATTACTAATCCTTCAATTATAATCACGTAACATATCTGCGTGTCGCGAGCGCATGCAATTAACATTCTAATCAAGCATTGTATTGCTTGAGCTGAGAGAGCAAAAAGCGAGCAAGCGTGAACGTGGATAGTGTGAAAGGGTTTCGTATGTGGGTTAATTTTTGTTCTTACCCGTAGACGCGGTCCACTTTTTTAAATACTTCATCATCATCATTCCAGCCGAAAGACATCCACTGCTGGACATAGGCCTCCCCCAAAAAGGAGGGGGGGCTATAATCGCCACGCTTGGCAGGCGGGTTGGCGATCGCAGTATGGTGTTAAAATGCATAGAGAACGCTGCTGCCCATTCTCTAGTAAGTCCCTTAGTCGCCTTTTACGACACCCACGGGAAGAGATGGGATGGTGCTATTCTTTACGTCCGGCACCAAACGGATTTAAATACTTATTTCATTCGTTTTATTTATTGTATAATGGTTAACAAAGACGTCAGAACAATAAGATGTTGCTACAAGAAAAGCCGTTTTATCCATTACTTAGTAATTCGGGAACTACCAATCATCTGCCACCAAGAAATTAATTTAACAACAAAAAACTTTAGCTTAGAAAATGAAAACAAAAGCGTTATTTTAGTACCAAGAAATATTGCTGTTATTCTAACACTTCGCGAAAATGGTTAGCCTGCAGGCCATTTTACAAAAAATGAGCTTAATTGGTTCTTAGAGAAAATAAACATTGAATCTACCTACTAAAGCCTTGTATTCCCTGAAGGACTACTCCTGCAGGGAATAAAAGGCTTCAAAGTAGTAAAGGTGTATCATGATTAGAGATTGGATAATCGGATGCATATTTACCTAAAGTACGTTTTTTTCCCGGCAAAGAATACAAAGTATGGAAACGGCTTCTTAAAATATATTTTTATTTCGGGCTCGCGTTCGTCGTTCATCGTTTCATTAATAACAGTGTGTAGGTATAAAATTTTGTATTCCTAAGTATAACAAATATTTCTTAACTATTTAGAACTAGGCAAGAATTTAGTGGAAAATATAACACGTTTCAAAAAAACTATTAAAATTTCTTCAAAACCCCTAATTCTAAAATGAAATATATTTATTCGGGGATACACAATACAAAAGAGTAGTTCTTAAAAATTCTTCAGTCCTAGAAACAGACACTTTTTCCCGTACCGAAGCGCACCCCATACTAGTCAACTCTCAAACTTTAGGTGAATATGCATCCGAATATCCGATCTCTAATCATGATACACCCACAAAGTCCCAGACAACACCCCCCAAGATCCACCCTATTGCTATCAACCGAGCACCCACTGACACACTCGGAACAGCTACTGAGAATTTATAACGTGAATCCGCAGCTGTAACCCGTGAAATTAAAAATTTCCTACGTTTTATGCAATTTGCAGGTAAGTGTCAGTTATATCTTGATCAAAATATGATTCGCGACTATAACAGATATGTATTTACATAATTAGATTCATTAATACATCTTCTCTCTTAGTTAGATTTGTTCCCCAATGTCATGATTTCATGAAAAAGTCTTTCAATGGAACAAATCTAACTTCATCATCATCATCATTTTAGCCGAAAGACGTCCACTGCTGGACAGGCCTCCCCCAAAAAAGAGGGGGATTTGCCATAATTGCCACGCTTAGCAGGCGGGTTGGCGATCGCAGTATGGTTTTAAAAATGCATAGAGAACGCTGCTGCCCATTCTCTAGTAAGTCCCTTAGTCGCCTTTTACGACACCCACGGGAAGAAATGGGATGGTGCTATTCTTTACGTCCGCCCGGCACCAAACGGAATCTTTTTTTTTTGTTCACGGGGTGGAAAATCCTCATGGGAGGGGTTTGTCAGACTCTAACTGACTAAAAACCACCCCAGTGTTCCCCTCCCACACTTCCTCCACCTCACACACAGCAAAAAATGTAAGAAAATTTTAGTTTTGCTACCATCCTTACCTATGGGAAAACCCAATATTCATTCCCAGCTTGGGAATGATAACCAGGATCCCATATTTCAACTATTAGACCAACGAGGCAATCATTGAAAGGAATCTTAACAATTATTTTGATACGTAACCCTAAATGTGATGTAAACTTTTTGCGGCGCCTCCAAGCTACGTGTTGAACACGTGTTTAATTAACTGTTAATGATATGTAGAACATACACGCTACTGTAGGTGGTACAAATAAATTGAATTCACCAGATGGTTCGATTGAAAAAATCATTGAACTATTATTTTTAACCGACTTCCAAAAAGGAGGAGGTTATATGTTCGGCGTTTACCGATTGCTCCGTCATTTGTGGACCGATTAAGAAAATTATTTTTTTGTTTGAAAGGATATGCTCTCAAGGTGGTTCCATTGTCACCAAGTCACAATATGATGAGGGAATCCTATGGAAATCGAGGACAATCCTCAAATTTTATAGGCACACCTATATCGATTTCAGTATTTGTTATAGTAACTCATGCATTTGCACTCGGAAAGCACCGTTTGGTGAAGTGGAACTGATGATGACGACCACAGATGGCCACCGGAACTACTTAATAATTAGTATTTCACTGTTGCGATTCAATTAGTCACTTTAATATGGTTGCTAAGCAATTTATGTTCGTCACAATGCATAGGATGAAGTCACCATCAGTTCCCCTGGTTCTTACCAGAAGAATTCCTCAACTATTAACGCCCCTGCATCGGGAAAAGCAATATTTTGTAAAAGGTGATGAGCAGTTGAAATTAGGCTATTGTAACTTAGATAAATGCAAATTGACCCACTAAAAAGTCAAAACTGAAATTATTGTTTAAAGAAATCAAAATTGAATCTGTCCAAACAAAAAAAAATAAACCGACTTCCAAAAAAACACTACAAAGTGAAAAATTTTGTTTTGGACAGATTCAATTTTGATTTCTTTAAACAATAATTTCATTATCTTTGTCATGGTTTGGGAGAAAAAAACAAGTTCCATTTTGTCTGTGTATGTTGTATTTAGAACTGAACACCGTATGTGTTATTAGTTTAAATTTCTCATTTCCGCCAAAACCAACGCAGACAACTCTGTGAACAAATGAACACTTTCGTTAAAACTATAATTTTCCTGAGCGAATAAAAAGCAATACCTATATTATATTTACACTCATTCATATACCTTAATGTAGAGAATTGAATAGGGACAAATTAACAGAAAAACAATAAACATTTTAAGACTTCCTCCAAGATTGAAATATTAAATAAAACTAATATCCTAGCCAATTTTAAAGCCCATTCATAAATATAACATAACGCCTTGTTTCCCCGAAGGGTTAGGCAGAGATGTACCTGTAGTACACCCATATTTCGCCAGGTATGTTTAAGTCCCATGTAATAGGGGGCGAGCCTATTGCCATCAACCGGGCACAAATCCAGACTCCGGGCTGCTAATGAGAAATTCCAGATAGAAAACGCAATATCACTGCCCGACCCAGGAATCGAACCTAGAACCTCATGCTCACCAGTAGCGCTTGCGACCACTAGACCAACGAAGCAGTCATAAACATACTGAAAAATGCTAAACAACAATTAGCCAGGTTTTAAATAACAGCAACACCTGAAACACAATCTAAAAACCAACAACAAATGAAATAAAGACAATCTAAAAATCAACAACTATACACAATCTATAATCCAACAACAATTCAAATAAAAACACAATCTAAAAGCCCGCACCGTTTTAAATTGATTTGCATACCGTTAAAACGGTGAGACATGTAGCAGTATGTAATGATACGAACACCTTTCGTAAACATACCATGTTTCTGGCAAATAAATATTCTATTCTATTTTATTCTATTAAACGTACAATCTTACAATAATTTACGTGCCTATCTATCAGACACAATTTATTCAGCAGGTGACCACGTCGTGAAAGGTGAGAGTTGTCGCAACGACACACGGCCACACGACCGACTTGAATAACTGATATCGCGAATTTCAATTCGCGTTTACATGTAAAGGTTGTTTTACTAGCGCGCTCCAGTTTCTAGAAAAATAGGTTGACTAGAATGGATTATAACAGTAAGACATTTGAAGATACTTCATGAGATTAAACTAGAATATTGATTTGGAGATACTTATAGATTTGGAACGTGAATTTTGAAGACAGGATGTGGGTGAAGGGAGTGTTTTTGGTTGACGAAACAGATATAGAATAGAATATACTGTTTATCAAGTACGCCATAAAATTTACAGATATAAATACATAGAACTATTGTTCTATGTATTTATATCTGTAATTTATATAGTAGATATTATATAATACATATTATAATTATATATTTATAGAGTATATTCTTTATCTTTCAACTGAATTATGATGATGATGATCATAGTGACAATATTTCTAAGAATGTCAATACAGAAGATATTATGAATGGTAATATAGAAACAGTTCCTTCTTATGTGTGTCTCAGCATTCTCAGCTTAAAAATATCAAAATCCTTATAAAAGCAAACCAAAATATATAATGTGTAAAGGCTGTTTTACTAGCGCGCTCCAGTTTTTAGAAAAATAGGTTGACTAGAATGGAGTTTATCAATAAAACATTTGAAGATAGTTCATGAGATTTAACTAGAATATTGATTTGGAGATATTAATAGATTTGGAACGTGTATTTTGAAGACAGGATGTGGGTGAAGGGAGTGTTTTAGTTGACAAAACAGATAAAGAATAGAATATACTCTTTATTATGTACGCCATAAAAATGACAGATATAAATACATAGAACAATAGAATAGATATTATAATTATATATTTATAGAGTATATTCTTTGTCTTTCAACTGAATTATGATGATGATGATCATAGTGACAATATTTCTAAGAACGTCATACAGAAGATATGAATGGTAATATAGAAAGAGTTCCTTCTTATGTATCTCAGCATTCCCAGCATGAAAATATCAAAATCCTTATAAAAGCAAACCAAAATACGTAATACATCCGACTTCGACTGCAAAAGCCGTTACGCCATATGTTACCTTAGGTTTTCTACATACTTAGTTCCTGTTGGTAGCTTTGCTACGTTAACAAGTGCATAACAACCGCACTATATCACAACGAATTTAATACCAAAGATAATGTGCACCGGACACATAATAACAAACTTAATATATTAGCAATAAAACCGATTAAAAGGCCATGCGGACCAGATTAAAATTTTAAGTATCAATTAAAGCGATATACTCATTCCTGTATTAATTGATAATCATGAACAATTATCTGAGTAAATCTAAAAATGATAAACAGGAAAAGGTATAATCGATATGGAAGTTGTAGGGGAGGACTAATTAAACGATAGGTGTATTGCGTGAAGATACGGCTAAAAAGGGGATGTATACTTCGATGAAGGCTCATAGATATGAATGGAAAAACGCATGTTGCGCCCGATTCCAAAGGAATTGTGATAAAAGAAAATAATAATGTTGATCAAGAACTAAAACAGACGTAAATATTAGAGGTACCAAAAGTAAACGGTAACAGGAAATAGAAACAGTAAAACGTTCTGAATAGACATTTTCGTTTCGACGTTTTAATTACATTACACTATTAATTCCTTTTTAATTCATTGAACGTTAAAAAGGTATTAATAGTGTTAATGTTAACGAAGAGAAGTCTAGTTAGCAACATCATCAGCATAAAAAACGAACGTTGATTCAATTGACTTTTGATAACTCATAAAAAATGGTGCCAAAGCCGACTCATATATACTGTGAAAAGTTAATAAACATATTTTGTGTAAAATGAATAAGGATTTTATTGACATCTTCAACGCATTCATTCAAAGCATTCGACTCAAATTAATGTATGATATTCACATACATATTAACAACCCATTTACTATTGCACAGGTCTATCGTAAAAGTCACAAGTAGCGATTAAATCTATCGCATATTAGAATTCCTTAAACTAATTAGCAGAAGCAAATCAAACGGTTTATAGTGGTCCGTTAAAACGTAAAGCTTAACGCGTAAATCAGTAAGCAATTTTTCTAAATATAACCAGAACTGGAGCTCTTTTGATTACGCATATTGTTTGTGTCAGACGTGCGAAAATGAGACATAAATTATAATTCAATTATTCAATGTTTACGTCCGACTTAAGGCTCCCGCAGACAGGCGCAACGCGACACTAGTACCTAGTACAATTTCTATGAAAACTTCATGGAATGTTTCGCGCTGCCTGTTGCACCAGCGAAATCGCGCCACTCTGCACGACCCTTTATGTGGCAACCAGTTGTTCTCAACGTTAATCGCTTTACTGGGAATCTGAAAAAACTTGTCAGAAAAATGTGAAGTACCTATTTATTTTCTTGGAATAAAAGTCAAACGACTAATTCTAATAATTAGTCGTTTGACTTTTATTCCAAGAACTATCTAACAAGAAAATACATTTTACGAGACTATGAATGTATCAGATCATTATTACATGTAATATGGTAAACAAAACAATACAAAAAAACAATTTTTGCTATAACTTTCATGAACAAAATACAAAATGATGAAAACCTTTATATTGTACGAGTAATAGTACTGAATTGATTTCCCCCTTTTTATGATACTTATATTTAAACTAGAATTAAATTAATAATTTTCCCTTAACAATCAGTAAGTCCCTGAGTACTTTAATATTATTATACAATAAATAAACTATTGAATGAGTTGAAAATTATAGAAATTATTTATTAGCAACACAATTATTATATAATGCCTACGTAGGTACACACTGAAGTCAAACACCTATTACGCATAACAGCACATATATTATATATGACATATATAAAGCTTAACCACTATGATTATGACGTCAAGGTACATAATTATAAGCACATCATAAATATGAGAAAATATGATTAAAATTCAAATAAGGCTATTGACACCTTTCAACCGTCATAAGTATGCAACTTGTAAATCAAAACTGTTATAATATCTATTATTCTGTTTAATAAATCTTTTGTATCTACAATGACTCCTATGAACCAGAATTTGCCATCAGTCACAGTTGAAAAATCTTACTATGGACCTTGGTGTCTCCCAGGGAACTATCTTCGACCCAGATCGGAAATTAACGATAGCGATGACCAGTTTAGAAAATATAATACAATGAAGAATATCAGAAACTACGTATGACTGCCTACTTAACTTGTACCAACTTAGAAACTAGTATTTTCTGTATCCTACAAGATTTGGATTGAAGAAAGTAAAATCCATTCAACAGCCAAAATCAGACATAAACGGCGTGCCTCCTCTGTTCTGATGCAGTTACGGCTTTTGGGTCCAGCTACGTTAGTCGTAATTAAGGGCACGTACTCAAACATTTAAGATTATTGTTTTACGAGTAAAATACTTAATCGTTTCCTGCTCAATCAAATAATACAATTATTAATTTGGATGATCAGTAATCAATAATTACTGTCATTTGTACGAGTGCATAAAATATCCTTCCTCGCAGTCTGAAATACGATCGCTTTTTCCTTTTCCTTATTCATTCATTAGTACATAATTATAAGTCTTGTACATACTGCAGTATAATTCCTGCATTAAAACATTTTTGCGCATTGTGCATTTGAACTCTGTGTATATTGGGCTAGGTTTGCTCTTGACCTTAGTCTAGGGCAGAGGTGACAGAGACAAAGTCGACGATGGAGTGAGCTTACCCAGAAGAAGCCTGTTCACTCTAAATTTGAAGAGATTAGGGTTGTATGCGTTCGGAAACACAGACGCAGGCAGAGAGTTCCACTCTTTTGCTGTGCGCATTATAAAAACATTTGGAAACGCTTAGTGCGAGTTTGTGGAATAGCAACCAGGAAGGGATGGTAACCTGCAGTGCGTTTAGATGTCCGATAATAGAAGAACGCCGGTGGAGTGAGGTCGTGGAGTTCTTGTTTTCAAACTTCTACTGTGCAATGAGCACTATTGGCAAAATCACCCCAAAGAAAAAACTGAACAGCATGATTGCAAGATCTTCTGTTTGCGCAAAGAAAAATACTTATACTAATGCAAACGTTATTGAATCCACCGGGAAGAAAGAGAAGGTGTCCTCTTATTACCTTATGTGTGTAAATGCGACAACAATGTCTTTGTTTTCGCATGCCACTATGCCTTGGCTAGACGTGCCGTCGAGAAATATCACTCAGGCCGGTTTCATCACGATGTTTTTCTTCAAGCATGAATCCGAAAAGTCAGAGGTGCGTGTCTTGGGAGCAGGGACCATTTTGATTACCCATTGAAAGGGTTTTCGATAGGGTTTTTCTAAGCGGTTAAACAAAAACCCATACGATAAGGGTAACCCTTATGAACGGCTTAAATAAAATTTTGGTAACCCATTGAAAGGGTTTTCGATAAAACCCCATACGGTGTGGGTAACCCTTTTGAACGGCTTAATTTAAGCCATTCAAAATTAGCCACACCGTATGGGTTTTTGATTAACTGCTTAGAAAAACCCTATCAAAAACCCTTTCCTTTGAAAGGCTTTTCGATAGGGTTTTTCTAAAATAGTAACCAAAATGGTCCTTGGGTAGAATAGAGATAGAATTGGTTCTGCTACGCGTGCTGGGGGATATCGAAATAACATAATATAATGATTTTTTCATGTTACTGGGTTTCAAGTAGGTATAGAACCCATTGAAATGGGTTATCATGTAACCATTTCACTGGGTTTCAAGTATAAAACCCATTCAATGGGTTATCATGTAACCCTTTCAATGGGTTACACCATGATAAAGGTAACCCATTGAATGGGTTACCCCTTTGAAAGGCTTCCCTTAACCGGGGTTGTACGGTCTCTGCTTGGGAGACTATGACTTGGCAGTCCGATAGTCACTGCTGTTAACAAAAACTAGTAACCTCAATGACGTATTATAAATAGACGCGTCATACACGAACATTAATGCACTTAAAAACAGCGTAAGCCATGATTGTAGCTACATACTTGCATACAATCATACAGCGCGTGAAGAAAAGGAAAGACCTATACCGATATCTGTTGTTAGAAAGAGATGAACATACATATTTAGTTACGTCACTAGCTGCTGCATGTTCATTGGCGCGTACGTAATCATAATTATTATTATTGTAAATGTCAGGCAGTTGCCTGGCATTTACTTTGCCATTATTGAGCGCAGGTAACGCATCATTGAGTAACCCATATTTTTGATTGAACTAATAAAGAAAAGAATTATGTGAAACAAAATAAGTCATTAAAGTGGCATAAATACTGTGAGGATTAGAATCCGACCATGCGCGGGCGCCTGCAGTCAATACCGCGTCGTTAGTCACGTGCATTGACAAATACTCGCAGTTAATTGGATGAAAACGCGCACTCGCCGCTGTCCGCGCAGTAAATAACGCGCTTTACGACGACGCACTGTTATCAATAACCCTTGTATTGAAAGCTGTTCCGTTTATATGTTCGCTATTTGATAGGTTCAGTTAGTTATATTCGCATATCCGCTTCGTATGTCATTTCTACAGAGTTTCTAGCGAGCTGTGCCGAGTGATTTGACGGTGCGACTGTACTCGGTCTGCGTATTCGTAGAACTTTCGTTGTGGTTGTGGAAATAACAACAGGTTTGACACAGTGATATTTTTCAGGAGTAGCCCTCGTCATAGACTTCATTAACGAATCACGAATGGCCAGGAATATGGTATTTTCCTTATTTCCGCTTGTCTGGCAGTGCAATGACTAACGCCATGACATGGCGATGTACTTACGTTGACTCTAGTACACATAATACTGCTGCGTCATTCGCTCAGCCGATACTGGCTGGGTGATGAGGTTTGTTGTGCGTTTAGCGACGTAAGACCCACTGTCCGCGTCTTCCCTTTTGGTTGGGAAAACCCGCTCGATACTCAACAACTACGTACTTATTAAGTAACTGTTATGCACCACATTACAAACAATCTAACAACTTTAACCTGTAATTATTATTTAGTAAAACAACGTCATTAAGATTAATCAAACGCGTTTAATAATAATTATAGAAATGTAGATTAGCTATCTCCGTAAACGCGGGAGCATCAAAATTATATGTAAATCATTGCCATTTTAGAACACAGATTTGTTTGTTAGAAAATCTCATAGAGAACTGTTATTCGGGTTCCCATCACGAAACCGGAACTGAAATCACACATTAGATTTAATTTTATACGAATTTAATAACAAGTGAGATGCGCGCTCGTCCATTGTGCTCCGTGACCATGAGAAAAAAAGCACTGCTCGATTTTTTGGTTGCCGATAAAGAGGTGCCGACGTACAATTCGGAGCAAGATTGATGCGCATGCATGATCGTATCTGCCCGCTGTGAGCGCCGCGGTAATAATTAATACTCCATAATCCATTCATCCCCACATTACGCGATCCTTTCACCGCGCCTCCCTGCATCCCGCGCGGCTCCACCGCTCCACTCGCGACCTCCACCGCCAGCGGTAGCAATACGTAATCGTCACACATCCGTAATTGATTCTGCCCGTTAAATTCGAAATTTGAATGAGCTCGCGCTGAATGAGAACCGAAATAAGATCACGAGTGTAGTGCGCTCGGAAACGCTGACGAGTCTCGGCGAAGCTCTCGGTGAGCGGCACAATGACCGCGGCGCACACAGCCAGATCTCTCTCTTGATAAACTTATAAAAAACGTAACGAAAAAACTACATGTCATGCATCTACGTGTGCTAGTCAATTTCACAGCGACCGTCATGGGAATCGAGCGACGAATGGACTTTAGAAAGCAATTAAAATCTGTGCCCACGAAAAGGAACGCGACCAAAAAGTGCGATCGACACATGAAATCGGCGACCACGTCGCACTTTGTGCACGAATCTCTTAGATGTAACTCCACCCTCGAGCGCCGCTGTGCACGGAGCCCGGCCTGCCGAATAGTTCTCGGAACTGAATGATTTTGACAAAAAACTGACAGCGTACACCGATAACGAGACAGGAAAAAGAAAATCTAAGAATGATCTCGTCTACTTTATTCAGCGCAAGCGGTTGGTTATTACTTTATACAGCCGTACGGCGAATAACTGTTTAACGTTTTAACAATTTTTACCTTGGCGCCACAAATTTTATTGTCTCCTAAATCAAGGCAAATACCTTTGCAAACAACTGATCAACTTTGTGTACCTTTTACTTCAGAAACACGATACAAAGGGGGACTACTTAGAGACCAAAAGTGGACTTTACTTTTTTACAACCACAAAAAGGTCGGTATGAAATCGAAATCAGATTACGGATCCTGCGATTATAAAGTTTCGGCCGCGGACAAAGGGATGACGACCACAATTTGGTTGCGACCGCACGGCCATACATTATGGAGATACGTTAGTGAACGTACGTGTTACTTTGGACGTGACTTCCGAGATTGAAAACGATGACAAAAAAACGATTGGAAAACAGTTTCCGCGCTGTTTTTGGAGTCAGCAGTTTCTAAGAGAAACTTTGACCACAGAAGTACCAACTTCTTCAGGTTGTTGAATATGTTTGCAGGTCATGTCGACATTTATCATGTTTAGAGATCGGATATTCGGATGCATATTCACCTAAAGTTTGAGAGTTGACTAGTATGGAGTGCGCTTCGGTACGGGAAAAAGTGTCGGTTTCCAGGACTGACGAATTTTTAAGAACTACTCCTTTGTACTGTGGATCCCCGAATAAATATATTTCATTTTAGATTAGGTTTTGAAGAAATATTAATAGTGTTTTTTAAGTGTTATATTTTCCACAAAATTATTGCCTAGTTCTAAATAGATAAGAAATATTTGTTATATTTAGGAATACAAAATTGTTTCGCGATCCCGGAATAAAAATATATTTTAAGAAGCCGTTTCCATACTTTGTATCCTTTGCTGGGAAAAAAACGTACTTACCTAAATATGCATCTGAATATCCGATCTCTAACATGTTGCACACATCTGTGCAACATGATAAATGCCCTACTTACTTACTTGATGTTGGAATGTTGTAAAGACCTCCTCCTTGATCTTGTCGGCGGATAATCTATTCTTTCTCTATTTTTGGCACAATAATGAGAACCAACTGCCAGTAGGTTTCAATTAGTTAATTATATCTGTGAATGAATCAGACCCATACAATTCGTTGCTGCAGACCATCAGACTCATTAATTAGCCTGTTACACAAGCACGTGCCTTTCGACTTATTGACATGTTTGGCATCCAATCAATCTTGTAACATATTAGTTAAAAACGTTACTAAGAAATAATGGCTGTCATTGCATTATTCCCAGTAATTTAATTACAAATTACATAGGTTTATTTATCTGCGCACGAGTGACTCACTCATGTGAGTAATAATGGCGGCGCAGGCGCCGGTTACCGGTGTTGCCAGATGAAGAGGATTTGCCCATTTTAGGGGACTTTGAATTATTGCTCGGGTGTGTTTGTAGGATAAACGGTAGGATGATTTGAAAGGGATTGCTTGTAGGTGATTATTATGTGCAGGGTACATGATGGATGGTCTCTGATAAACAAATCCAGTTTCATCCTTTAATTTATTATAGTGGAGAGTAGATAACACTTTATAAATATTACGTGCATTTTATAAGTGCAAAAAGGGTAGGTTCTACAAGAATTTGTGTGGATTTTTGTGGGTTTACCAACGAGGACTTTTAATTTCTTAACTAGTAACACAGGTTGCAACGAATCATTTGCGCGGTCAACCGCACTTGTACATAGCAATTTTGAAATCAATCAAAACTTTTTCTATAACTTCAATATCAATAAACTTTTATTCAATGCATATTATGCTAATTTTAAGTCAAAAGCAAAGCAAATCGGAGAAATTAAAAAAGTTATCTAGATAACTTCAATTAAAATGTTTCTCGTGATAAAAAAAACTTATTATTTACATCAGATTATTATAAGTTAACACCTTCACAGACTCATCCAAGGCAATGTTATAAGTCACAATGTCTACTTACACAGATTTATACAAAAAATATTATTAATTACATTTTATTAAAAAAATTACAACGTTTATACGTTTTATTGTTTTAAAGAGGTAGGTAAGCCTCTTTCAATCATGGACACTGGACTTTGGAGTTATGAATGAATGATGGACTGTGTCCTTAGAATTAACTTAAAAAAGGATTTAATGTTTCTACTTGAAGTAGTTTGGAAAGCAACTGATGACTACAAAGTAAAATACCGTATAAAAATTAAAACCGGTCAAGAGCGAGTCGGATTCGCGCACCGAGGGTTCCGAACGTATATATGATGTTGATGATTTCTGAATAACTGTGCTATTTAGAGACATTGTTTTATTTTTCCTGTAATCTTTACATAAACTTCTATCACATAGAATAATTTCAGATTTTTATCTATGCAAACTTCGGAGATAAGAACGGTATTTTTTTTTTACATATTTCATCGAAAGTCGGAAGCTATGCTGCCTATAAAAAAACAAAAAAATGTTCGAGAATGTGCAAACAATGCTCTTTCATATGATACCCCACATGCCCCAGTAGCCCCACTTCAAATTTTTAAGACCCCCTTTCAGTCCCTTTTGCAAAAAGATATATTTTTTTTTATTTCTTTCTTATTTGAATAATAGTTGGGCAAACGTCATCTAAAACTATTCTAAATTTCAAGTTGAGAGCATTAGTAGTTCTTGAGATATCCAGGTGAGACAGACAGACTTAGTATCACCATAAGGGTTCCTTTTTACCATTTTGGTACGGAAACCTAAAAACCAATAAAAAAATTCCAACATTCGTTTGCCTACTACACTGGTCATCAAAAAAATCGACCCACCCAGTTTTTGTTTAATATTAGTAGATTATTTCACCGATAAGCTGTTTCACATGTTTGTTTTTTATTTTGAGGGTCGCTATGATGATTGACGTCTTGTTTGTCATAAATCTTATTGCACTTGAAGGTACATAACAATTTTTTTATACAGAAATACTGTTTTGTGCTGATTTTACGGTTTTACATCGGAACAAATGGACTCGTACTTCCAGTCAGAAACAGACTTTTCTAGGGATTTCATGTGCATATCGTTAAGTTTAATTGCTGAGGCTGTAGTTTTGATTAATTCTGTTTAAAAACAATGGACACTACTGAAGCTGAAACTTTATAATCGTAATTTAATTTTTTTAATGTTGTTTTTGTTTATATTGCGCTAAAATTGGTGTAAATAAACAAGTCAAATTAAACATATCAATACAAAATAATTTTGTTTTGTTTCGCTAAAGAAAAAATGTCATTTGCGGTAAAACTACAGGTGGGCCGATTTTTTTGATGACCAGTGTATATAGTTTACATGAAATAAATTAATAAATATCCTAATTACGCAGCCAAACTTGGTCATCAATGAGACGTAAAGTGTTGCCTGTAACAATTGTCCTCATGACGCGAAATGACGCCGTCAACATAAAAACAAATGAACATCGTACGCACTATGTATGTAAAACAATAACTAATTACACGTTTCCCTATCACTTACGTCGTTTGACGAATGTCGTTGGTCTCGTGGTCGCGAGCACGACCGCTAAGCGTGGGTTCCTAGATTATGATTCCGAGGTCGTGCAAAGTGTTATTGAGCTTTTCCATTCGGAATTTCTCAGTAGTAGCCCGATGTTTGATGGAATTTGGTGGTGTGATACCCCCGTGTCTCGGTAAGCACGTAAAGCCGTTGCACTGAAAAATAAAGTGTTTCCTTAACAAAAATCTTGTTTAAGGCGGTGACAGAGGCAAATGATAAAAGAAGGCTTGTCTTACACAATATAAATTGCCAAATTTATATAGTTTGTGGTAGCGGAAAAAATATGTGTTATTCTGGAACATATTTCTCAGAACTTGGTTGTTACCAAAACACGTTTAGAAAAAAAATCTCGATACAAATTAACGGTAAACTAACCCTTTACTTTGAGTTTCAATCCAAAATATCTGTGTTAAATACAAACGTACGGTTGGTATTTAATGAATAACAAGAACGTCTTATTTGTATGCAGAACTTGGTTGTTTTTTATTTTCGATTACTCAACTCATTTTTGTATGCGCGCTAGTACGCGCTTCTCTTTCTTTTGTATGCAGTCTGACAGTGACAGCGGTTTACCTGTCAGCGTCTTAATGCAGATCACGCATCTTGACTCTATATGAGCCTAACAAGATCTTGACTTCTGAAGCTAGGACAAATTTGTTAAATTATCATAGTTCCGTCTACTAAGTAATGAATTAGTATAAGATCACGCATCTTGACTCCATACGAGCCTAACAAGATCTTGACTTCTGAAGCTAGGAGAACTTTGGTAAAATTATCATAGTTCCGTCTACTAAGTAATGAATTAGTATAATTACGGCTAGTTATTTAATTTAGCTCAAATGTTGGCCAGTTTAAGAATGATATAATGCTAACAAGTTGCTTGTTACCATGAACTTAAACTATTATTTGATATTTATACAAAAGTGAAGAATTAAAATCAAACAAAGCATATATGATGTAACAAAGACCGGTGATTATTCTGTACATGTCACATTGTCGATATAAATAAAATTAATTTGTTTTGACAAATATGCTATCTTGTTTACTAAATATAGATAAATAAACATTCCAAACATTTTAATGCCAACTAAGAGAAAATTTATCTTAGGTAGTCTGCATTTTTTTCAATGGTCCTGCACCTGATCTCTCCACGGTCGTATCGGAATGCCATGCCGTCTCATTGGACTATGAGAGTGAGGGAACAGAGAGTACTCCTGTGTCTGCGCACACACTCAAAATCAAAAATATTTTTATTTCACATAAGTCTACATGGGCACTTATGAAACGTCAGAAACTAGGTGCACGGTTCCAATTAGTCGTTTATTATGGAGAAGATCCGGCAAGAAACTCCACGGTTTATTTTTTTTATACAATATAAAATGATTAAAACAATAAAAGTTAGAACCTTGTTGAAATTAAAATTGTAGGTAAGTATAATAATGTCAAATAAGAAAAACATTATGTCAGTGAAGTTTGTAAAAAAAGATAAAATAAAATTTAAAAAAACATCGCAATTTGGGAGCAGTTAATAGACATTTACATAGTTTTGCCGTTAATGAGGTACCAGGGAAGCCACATGCACAGAAGGAATTAATGCCAAACTTCCTTGTCTTCAACGTAGTCCTTAATCTTATCATATGCTTTTTTGATAAGGGCACGTTTGATGTGCGTTTTGAATTTTCTATCACTAAGTTCTATAACCGATTTTAGCAACTTGTTATAAAAGCGGATACTGTTTGCAAGAAATTACTTGCTTGTTTTAGTTAATCTAAATTTGGGTATCACAATTTAATGTTTACTACGTGTATTTATATTATGGAAATCGCTTCTTATTTTGAAAAGTCCTAAGCTTTTGCGACACTTGTGCACTACAATATCTATTGCGTACCTGGCTAATCTCCGTTGAGATTGGCCACCGTGACCGAAATCGGTCGGGAGGATATATTATTGTTATGAGCAACACATTTTAACACATTCACTCTTTTGTATAACAAGATTCGTTGCGTTACAAACTTAACAAAAGGTACTTAACTTATAATTGCACCTCACTTTCCATTACGCCGACATAATTTATGTAACATTTGCTTTGTAGAAGAAATAATTTGACATTTCATTTATAATGAAAAACACGAACATGGACGAATTGATAATAATGGATTCCGGATTATCTTGATTGAATTGTGTGAAGTGTCTAGATAGACTTTTGTTGTCTAAATTGGCTACCTAACTATTAACCGTAAAAGGCTTCAAATAAACTGTGTGTGAAAACTAGGGTTGCCAACCATACTGTTAATAACAGTAAAATAAAGTATATGAATACAGGCTGACTTTGAAAACATGAGACAAAATTTAAGGGTGTGTTCTACCCATCAATATGAACAACTTTTATTAAGGGACCAAATTAGAATTCGCAAAAAAAAAGTCGACCTTCCTTTATAGGTACATAACCGATTGTACAATTTTCTCTATGAACGTCGACTTTTTTTTTTGCGAATTCTTATTTGGTCCCATAGTAAAAGTTGTTCACATTGATGGGTAGAACACTCCCTTAAATTTTGTCGCATGTTTTCAAAGTCAGCCTGTATACTGTATTTTCACTGATATAAATTTCACTATGCCTAAATAAAAAGTTTCATGTATTACATAGACATGCATGCACCTGGGCATGGGCGCGGTGATTCAGCTACCCTTAATTTTAGAATGGAATTTTCGGGACATAGTAAATTGTTAATTATTGTTATCAGAATAACTTTTAGATTCCACTTTGACCATAATATATTTTTATTATTTAACAGTTTATGCATGTACACACATAAACAGATAAGAAGAAAGGAACAGAAAAATACATACATAGGCGATGTTTATTTCTAAAGAAATCTTTTCCAGCATACCTGCTATAGGAAAAAAGATAATGAGATGTAGACGTGTGAAAACAAAATATATACTTAAAATAAAAAATACTATTCACTAATTCTAATTTATACATACCTACAGTAAGAGAATATCTTTCATACATACTTCTAAAATAAATATCACTATAAATACATAATAAGTTAATAACAAACAATATATTACCTCTATTGTTTGTTAAAGTAGGTATATATCCCTACTTTATTTCTTGTACAAAAAGTTGGCAACCCTAATGAAAACACCTTGACGGTAGCACCCAATTTGTTATAACTGTTATTATTACATAATAAATAAAAAACAAAGTCCCCCCGCTGCGTCTGTCTGTCTGTCTGAACGCGATAAACTCGAAACTACCGAACGGATTTTCATACGGTTTGCACCAATGGACGGAGTGATGCACGAGAAAGGTGTAGGTGTAGGGTTCCCAGGTCTTAAAACCGAAAAGCCGGACAGGCCAGCCAGTTTAGCCGGACATTTGGGTAAAAAGGCCGGACACTCTTAATTAGTTTAGTCTTAGTAGGTATAACACGACAACTTTTTTTAAAGTAAAAAAGCTTTTTTACCATAAAATCTTCTTAAAAATTCTAATGAAACAACAATAACATTTAATGAATCAGGCTTTTTAAATTTGACATTTTTTTTTTACTTTTGTCATGTGTTGTTTAATGTTGTAATTATAACAAAAGCCGGACAGGCCGGACACCGTCTAATTTGGCCCCACACGCAACCAAAAAGCCTGACTGTGTCCGGCTTTATCCGGACGCCTGGCAAGTTGGCAACGTATTTAATTCATTAGGTTTTAGGTTTTGTATGAATTGGCTGAAATATGAAGATGTTAGAAAAAATCATGGCGACTGAGAGCTTAAAAAGGCTTCTACATACCGGGGCGACTTATCGCGCGACGCGACGCGACACAAAGGCACCGCGTCGCGCGACAAGTCGCGCTGGTATGTAGAAGCCTTTATTTGAAAACAATGTATTACGGAATTAGAGTGACGCTGACAACAGCTAAGCCGCGGTCACTGTCAGACTGCATACAAAAGAAAGAGAAGCGCGATGACACAACGCTTGTAATGTATTGCAAAATATGAATGCGTTATTTACGTTGTGGAGCAGACAAATTTTTCGAACATACGAAACAATGGATTAGCAACATACTTCAAAATCATACAGATTAGGATTGATTGTGTGTTACGCAATTAGAGTACAGTTCTCACGATGAAAGTAACTCTAACCTACTCTATCATTGTCCTTTCAAACTATACAACATTATTTTTAGTATATGCGAAACCTGAATATAGTTTGTTCAGAATAAGGAACTGAATCGATTTCAATAATTTTTACGTCGGTGCTCCATGGACCAATTGAAATTTGACCAGTTGGTCTATGGGGAAAATTACATGTTTCCATCGTCCAATTACTAACTGGGCTATGGATACTTGAGAAATGTTCCGCTGCCCAGTTTAATAGTATAGTAAAGCCATGTTCATATTAAAAAATAATTTGTCATATTTTTTTTGAAACAGTTTAATAGATTGTGCGTTTGTGAACCACTGCTGCAAGGTATCGGCTGGGCCTGTCACCTTGCAGCAGTGATGTCACAAATTGTTTCTGTGTTAATGTTTTACCAACATAGTTTATACGTAGGTATCTATATGGTTACTAACACTTTGAGTCTTGTTGCTTGAATTAAATGATTAAATTAAATTAATAATAAAGTATAACAAAAGCTTCTTTGAACCTAATGTATAGACTGGTGTGAACTCAGGGTTATAATGTTACAATGGAACATGGTTTTTGTTTACGTCAAGTATTCTCCATAGCCCGGTAACACGATACCCCTTGGTAAGACTATGTCAGGTATGCTTTGTAAGTTTATTAATTTATTAGTTAAAAATGCTATGTGTAAATGCTACGTTTCTTGCTGATTCATGTAGTTAAGCAGGTAAATCAACTTTTATGTTAATTTCCCATAGGTGTTAAATATTTTCTTTCCTGTTTTGTCAAGCTAGACATCAGACCTGTGCCTCAACCATGTCTCAACTTAATTCTACTAAACATGCGTCAAAACTTTGGAATCGTTTTGTTTTTGAATTACTATTGACGTCTCCGTCCTACGCACTGAGAATCAAGAAGTGACTTCTCCGTAAGATCGTATTAATGACTTGTAGCATAACAACAGACTAGTCATCAGTATTGGATAAAAAAAGATTGTACGTTTCATTCAAAAAAATTGTATTTATAAACAAAATATCGTACACCTATCGGAAAAACAGAATCAAACACTATAATCTCTCCCAGTAGGTATAACACTTTAAATTTAGAGGAAGAATAAATAAAGGCACCAAGAAAATATAGAAGTCACAATTTAATCACACAATTTAATCAGTTATGTAAATGAAACATGTATTTCGATTTCTGCAAACTGTTCAGTGCTTTGTTCATACTGCATTCTGTCAGTATTTTTGTCATTGGCTCTTCTTAACATTTCTTCTGTGGGTTCGAAATCGATGCAATTACCACTTTAGCTAAGTTTTACTGCATCGCATGACATGATGACTAAGTTTTGTTTTTTTTTTCATATTTTAATGGCCTGGTTGCTGGGACCTTTTAGCCAAATCTTTATTTAGTTACAAAACTTGTATAATATTGATGAAATGAATTATATTCAATGCATGATGATGATATCCCCCGCCTGCTCCCCTTGAGTTTCAGTAAAGATGTGGCACTTTACTGAGACCTCACGCGGACTTCTTGAGAGAACTTGAAGCGAAGTTGCACTGTTTTGTTTCATTTGTCTACACTAATGCACGTTCACGAACACTTAATGGTTAATAATCCACGATTATTACACATTAATATTCGGCTAAAAACAAATTTTAGAAAATAAAACAATAGGTACTCATAGATATGTCACTTCACTTTCCCGCCAAGAACCCTTTCGGTATTTCTTTTTGCGTAAGATAATTATATAAGGATAGTATATCGTACTTTATGGCAAATAATCGTACAAATACGATAATTGTCGTACAAAATCCAACACTGCTGGTCATATAATTAAACAAACATTTGTTAAACAGTGTCATGTAAATTATTCTACGTTTTGTTGATTTCGAAAACAGGGTTAATTGGTGATGCTCCTGAAATGATTGAATGTCAATCATGTTTCTAATCTCGGCAATTCTGAACGACTATCCTCAACATTATCCGCAAGCATACGATTTTATTGTAGCAGTATGCTAATCAAACTTTAGTGTTCGAATCCTCATTACATTGCTTAATTTATTTACGTCCCATCGTCCCACGTTATAAAAAAACATGGCCAGCAACGTACAAGCAAACAAAACAGTAATTTTGTATTAATTTTCCGTTAATAAACCTAATAGAATGAACACAGCTAAATTCTATCAAAATCCCATTCAAAAATTACGTAACAAACTAATTTCATATATATTACAATGAACTTTTTGTTAAGTTCACAGAGAAAGTCGCTAACACTTGATTAAAAACCGTATCGATTTTTTATTTACTCGTATCGTTTCAGCAACTCGGAATCGATTCTTGTGCCCGACCGCAATCGTTTTGGATATCATTCCACATGCTAGATTACATACACAACGGAAGCGAGTGACCGCAAAATATATTATGAGAAACTGACTTCCATTTGCAAATATCAAACAAATAATAATTAACGTATTACATGGTGTAACGTAAACTGTGGCAGAAAAATAATGAGTATGACAGTGAAGGCTGTATGACGAATTACTTTTGCATAAAACGAATAATTGTATGATTCATAACCTCAATAAAAAATTAACCCTTCGTCTGATTCGTTTTGGTATTTGGTACCAAAAGTGCACGTATATTTCTTGGTGAGATAGACGTAAGTCGCAAATCTCTTCAAATATGAAATATGGTGGTAGAATCTAGTATATCTTAGCTGTGCATGAATATAACGCGGAACTTTGAAAGGACTGAAAGTTATAGTGTACTTAAACATAACGTACGGTGAAAGTATTTTAAGATTTAGCTGTTAACCGCATTATTTATTCATGGCTTGCAGTAAACATAAATCGCATTTTAAACAAGTGCATTTTATAACACTGACTATAAAAACTACTTTAAGTAAATTACGATACTAAACTTCATCTCATGATCTCGTGCACTTTGTGCTGTCTTCCATAGAAGAATTATTATATTAACTATTATAGTTTATTAAACAGCTTTAAATATTTGTTTTTTTAAGGAATTCACTTCGTAAGTACATTCTTTTATAGAAGCAAGATGATTAAATTATAAAGCTTTTCCACGGTAAACATTTTTAGATGTTGAATCTACTTATATTTAAGAAGGTAATTACTGATCAGTGAACATTCATTAACCGTAAATTTTAGCTAACGTAATCAACATTATTCGGTCGAGATTGTGTTCTTTATTTCAAAATAAATTGAACCGTTATAGAAAAACGAGGCAAAGATTCAACCAAAATGATTTCCCTTCAAAATCAATCACACATGTAATTAGATGACTGGGCCAATCTCAATACAACAATGGCCAATTCCCCTTTCTAGTGTGAATGCCGTGTGGTCTACTAATCGAGCTTAGAAAAATGAGATGTCTGGTATTAAAGCCTCATCTATGGTATTCCGTGCGCATAGACAATGAGCGACTCATTTTGGAAGCTCGTTCGGAAACAATAGAAAGCGGGCCTCCTACAACTTCACACGGGACGCGCAACCGGTGGAAAGTTAACGAAAATACATTTCAATAGCTAAAAGCAAAATTGGATGAGTGGCCTTACGAAATTATCGCGTTAGCCGTAATTCATTTGTGAGTGAACTCTCCCAGGCGTCGTGTGACCGTATGTGATCACGCTAATGTGATCTTGTTATAACACCTCTTGCGCTTCGTTTTGAAACCTGTCATTGTGCAGCTTAATTACTATTCACACATGAACAAAATGTTCACGAATTTTTTTATAATAATTATGTTCCAGTTAATTTTATAAAACACGAGATTATATAAAATAACGTTACAAGTAAGCGGCCATTGTTTTATCAGTGATAATCAAACGGTACTCAAGGTCTACCAGTCTTATAAATATTAAGTTGCCTTTATGAGCATTCGCTGGTATTTACACCCCATATTATTTATGTAATGGGGACTTATATTGGACACGCGATCTTCTCGAACAATGCAAGGAGACGATGCCCATCATCAGCGACCTAGACTTCTTCCACTTTAATTGTTCCTCACATCGATTATAACGTATATTTCACTGAAACAATAGATTAACCCAGTTGCGGCATGTTCTATAATAGTTATGGCGTTTCTCGTCCCGCGATATTATTGCTTTCGTATCCTTGGCGTGAGCGGCTATCTATCATGTGATCTATTGTACGTACAGTCGACATCGGTATTAGATTAAAGCGATAATTAATGCTGATTCCATACGACCTAGATTCGGGCCCGCTCGATAAAGTTAATTTACAGTTATAGTTGTAAATCTCGTTGCAAAATAAACGGCGAGCACGCGCGCCTGCCTGACCGTAGACAACACGCGGAGACTCCCACACACACCGCGATACGTCAGCGCCCTCCCCCGCACCGCCCGTGTGTGCCTCCACACCGCGTGAATGGGACCCTTCCCGAACCGTAAACATCACGTGGCTGCATGCGCGTATAACCCGACTCGAACGAAGTACACCCTCGCAGGAAGCCCCCAATGCGCAACAGGGCTTTCTCAATCCCGTCGGGTTTCAGGGAAAACGCACGCATGTGTGACGAGACAGACGAAACAACACACGTGCGTGACCCACGCGCGAGAGAGAGGGTGCGTCAACTGTTGTCTGAATGAACGGGGTGAACTTTGACAAGTTGTGTACACATGGCCGCGAAAGGGTTGAGCCAAGTTGCGAACTAAGTTTGTGAACGCTTTCGATTTCAACGCGTGTTGCATATGGGGCGAACGTCGATCGATCGTAAACTTTGTTCTGGTGAAGTTCAGTGGGTATTTCGTTTAAATCAGATTAATAGACTGGAGAACAACTTTGTTAACTGCGAGAATACGTTGCAAAAAGTCTGTTAAAATTGAGTTGTGAAAATTGTGGAAAAAATGTCGGATCGAATCGTGGTCGTCGTGCTAACGTATTGCGTCCACGTCAAGTTATCGGGTGTGTTTCGTAAATCATTGTTTATGGTCGAATAGTTGTCTGAAGGGGTCCGAGAGACCGGAATTAGAAAGCGTCAAGCGCGCCGACTGCGCTACGGCTAATTGACCGCAAGGTTTACGCGATTCTGCTAGAAATTGTGTCGTAATATAATAATACTGAAAATGGCACCTGTATAACTAGGCTTACTATACGTCCCGGTTTGACCGGGATTGTCCCGGTTTCATGCATTGGTCCCGGCCGGTTTGGTATTTTGTCCCGGTTACGGGTTAAGTTAACATGTGGTTTGTACGACCGTCGCAACGTGTATTATGAAAAACGAACGAACTAAATAGTGCCCAGTACCCGGGGGTGGGTGCGGTGTGCGGACGGCGCGCTGTGTATCCTCTTACCTCCACTTTTTACTTTCGGTATAGTTACTTAAGATGCAGATATATGCCAGTGACCTTGAGTGGTTAGCTTGCGTGTTCTGTACTGAGTTCACGCAACGCGTCGTACGTTCAGCCAGTAATAGGACTCGCCCATCAAGGAGCGCTGTCCTCAATTTGACGCATTATTAATTTATTAAACACAAAACAAATGGTATTTAAAAAAAACGCGTATATTAAAAGATTAATAATTAAATTATCATTAAATTGGTGAAGGTTTCAGAAAAAATATACGCTTGGTAGATTTTGCGCCATTCTCAGTTTTTTATCCGCGTTAGACATAACTTTACAAATTAATTTCACTATGTAATATAATCATAATCTAAAATATTCACATATTAAGTTATTGAGAAAATGCTTTAATTTAACATACCTATATTTTTTTCAAATCATTAACACTACTCGTTTAGACGTGATCTTCAGTATAAAACCATTAAAAAGTCGGTTATCGTCGCCTTAACTGTTTTTAAGTTACTAAAATGAAACATATTTTTGGTTTTGATTTTTCTTCGGTCGTTGTCTTCGGCCTATCCTGTCTTCCACTCCTGTAGCGGTATGGAGCTTCATGATTATGGTAAGCCTATGTATAACCCTAATTGCGTACCTAACACACTATCAATCATAAACTAAATGATTTTGAAGTATATTGCCAATCCATTGCTTCATATGTTCGAAAAATCTGTCTGCTCAACAATGTAAAGAACGCAATGAATGTTGTTGAACTGTCAAAATGAAACCCAGTGTTACTGATAGTGTGTTACGCTATTACCCCGCTGTTATACTTGGGGTACCAAAAGCAAGTTTTTTTTCACGGACGTCATAACCAGGGACCATTTTGGTTACCCATTGAAAGGGTTTTCGATAGGGTTTTTCTAAAGTGATAACCAAAATGATCCCTGGGTAGAATAGAGACAGAATTGGTCCTGCTACGCGTGCTGGGCGGATATCGAAATAACATAATATTATGATTTTTTCATGTAACTGGGTTTCAAGTAAGTATACTAGAAACCCTTTGAAATGGGTTATCAGGTAACCCTTTCACTGGGTTTCAAGTATAAAACCCATTCAATGGGTTATCATGTAACCCTTTCAATGGGTTTCTAGTATAAAACCCTTTCAATGGGTTACATCATGATAAAGGTAACCCATTGAATGGGTTATCCCTTCGAAAGGCTTAACCCTTAACCAGGGTTGTACGGTCCCTGGTCATAACTGGTTTAACAACTCAATTTTGAAATATTGGCCACATAAATAAAGAAATAAGTAAGTAGATGTTCATTTCTTTTTTTAAATCTGACGTTAAATTACTTTGTGAAACTGGCAACTTTCGCGTTTAACTCGTTCCTATTTCCGAATCGATATTTCACCTGATTCGATGATTAAATTTATTTTGGATTATATTAAACTTGAAAGAAAGTATAATCCGAAATAAGTTTCGACTTATAATGAGAAAAGTGGAATATGATAACAAAAAATTCTACACTGCATCAAAAGTGTTTGTAGTTAGTTACCTAACCGCGTTTTTGCCACAACTACGATTTTTATATTATACAATTTAATATGCCTTACATCTCTGAAATTGCGTTTAACATAAAAACTTATTGAACGAACTGTACATGTTTCCGCAGACACTAACCTTGTACCTGCGTTATAATAAAATAAAACAATAATAATCATTACAATTTTAACAATCAGTAATTGATAAATTGTATCCTTTACAATACTTTTATATTTCACATAAACTATAAAAAGCTGCCAATCTAAACAACTTAGTGTACCTATTTGCGTCTCGATCTAGATTTGTCTACCTTTATTAGGGTCCTGCAATTAAATCATAAGAACCGTTTACTGTATTCAATTGGATCTGTATAATTATAGTTCATAACATCTCAAAGAGTTTCATGTTATGTTGTTTTCCTTCGCAGAATGCATAAATCTAACGTTTAAATATTTTGTAACCACCGTTTTAAGTATCTACGCTTAAATCTAAGATTACCGCGATAAGTTTAAAAGGGCCATGGAGTGGACCGTGCCATGTTAGGCATATCATTAAGAGCTCAAGTCCGAAATTCTATGCTGGACCAAATTCCAAGGCATCGGGCAATGCGTTTGCTCTATAATAGTGACGGATAGGACAGAGACAAGAGGTAGTGATCGCAGAAGAAGAAACAACAAAAAAATATTGAAAAGTCATGACGATTTGCAAGGTGTTGTAGGCAAAACCTGAGATTGGATCAATTTTCCATTTTTTGTACTGGGAAGACTTGCTACAAGGGAAAAACCTGAGATTAAAAATATTAGGTAATTAGTAATTAGTAACAATTCATCAGCTAATAAACCTAATTGTAATTTTCAATATGATATAATTACTTTGTAAAACACGTTTAACCGAATATTTGTAAAACAATAGTTGTGAAACTGGACCAACATGTCGAAGATACGTCATTCCATTTGTTACGACCTCCAGATTCTACGTTCTATTATCAAATTATTACGAACTACAGTAAACCAATAATTCCAAAGGTATAAACCGTAATTAACTACTACACTCAAATAAACTAGAGGTAGCCAATGGTCTTCAGAACCCACTTTCCACGTCAACATGTGCACTTGAAACGTTTATTTTTAAGTCTTCGATCCGAATGTGGGCTTATTGATTGTCGGTAATTATGCAGAATAACGAGTCGCGGACTGGCTCGCATGCTCTAACTAGTGACGTGTATTAACGGTTCGTTAGGACCGCCAGCAGTAAAAGTTAAACCCGACGTTACAAAGACACTGCGTGCGGAAAATTGAATGAATTCAACACTCCATAATTTTAATACGAAATCGACAATCAAATATGCGCTTAAATTAAGAATATAGTTTAAATTAAGAACATAACTTCTAAGGTTTATTCGATTCGAGATGATGCAGACCGTACACATTATAGTGGGCAGTAAAACTGCTGCCTGTGTGCACATATCGTGGTAATGTACCTATCTGCAGTTTACCTAATTAGACTCACCGACGTTTAGTGTAGTAATGCAGGCAGATAACATGGGATTATGGCATAAATAAACAGTTACATGTAACTGTGAAGAAAGTTGCTTTTAGTGGCAAAAGCTTCACTGACTTGATTGGATTTCCATATGAGTTAATGTCAAATAGAGATGAACGTAAATACATGCATTCAGTGTATTTTATAATGTCAAATTGTCAACTAGGGTGATTGAATGTTATTATAATATTATAGTTAGTAAATAAATAAAGATAACTTTTATTGACAATTACGCCTTTGACATCACTTGCAGTATATCAATGTTAACGGTGGATTTAATTAGCGTGTAATGCTCATTTAAATTGAGTATTAAGACCGATGACTAAATGCTGTAGGTACATGCTAAAGAACTGGCCCGCCATTCATCCAGAACTTTAAAGTGGGATCGGCCAAGAGTACATTCTTCTTTTGCACGCAGATCTTTTGCATTTCTTGGGTCATATCTCTACTCAAAATTCTACTCCCACAATAGAACTATACTCACCTTAACGTACAACAGCTGTAAAAATGCTATATTTAAATGGCTGCATCTCGAAAATGATGACCAAACTGAAGACCTTCTGCATATACAGTCGTAATATCTGACATATCAATGAAAATTATATAATTATAAAGCCGGAAAAAAAAAATAACTTATCGTGCGCGCACCAACCCACACATTGTCACTACATACGCCCCACACATCACACACCCCCACACTTCACACACACCACACACACTCACACCCAAAAGCACCTAAATATTTTGTCATCAAAACCATCTCTCTACAACATAATAATTATTGTTAGTCAACTTTTTTATACATTTACACTGTACTTATTGTTTGAACTATTATTTTTGCCTTGTTTTTATTTTATTTTATCTTTTAAAGTATTACTTCACATAAATTTATTTAAAAATGTTTTTTTTTTTTTAATTACTTGGGGAAGAGACTGGACCCCACAACACAGGGAATCCTAGTGTGGGGTTCGGGGAATTTGCGAAATCTAGCATTTATGGCTCTTATGTAACCTATTACTATTTTTTTTATGATGTACCGTGTTTTTTTTTTTTGAACTGAATAAAGTTTTTTTTTATTTATTTTATTTTTACATCATATCTTGTAAGTACCTATTTGAAACGGAGTTACAATCCACAGCTATGAGAGAACGACAAGGTAGAAGCAGAAGCTCAAGATTTAAAAAATAAAGAAGTTCTATGCACTGCAATAGTAATTTATTATTAGTTTTGACTTTGGTGACTCGCCACTTCGAAATTTGAATTTGAAGCATTAATTAATGTCTTCTACGGTACATAATATATCTTTGAAATTCGAATCTCCACGTCCACAATAATCTTGAAGATAAGAAGTACTCTAACATCTACCTAAGTTAGTAAGCAAGAGGTGTCTCGGTGTAAAACAGCGCCAACGGTATCGATTCGTAGCACAATACGTTGCCTCCTTGAATCGCATCTCATCTGAATACAGAGTAAATGCAATTCTTCATTTCGCTAAATTTTTGTCTGTCTTTGTATTCAGCGACAAGTTAAGCATTCCTTTAAAGTGTTACTGTTAACGATGTTAGTCCATGCATTGTGTCTTCTTGGACTTTGTAAAACCCTACTAATATAATCAATGTGCAAGCTTATTTATTAGATGTTTGTTAATCAAACACGCAAAAACGGCTGAACAAAATTTGGCACGCAGATGGACCATGACCGGGTAATAATAATAATAATAGTTTTATTGTCAGGCATCTAAGGCCCATAGATAATGGCATAGGCTACTTTACATGCGGAATTGCAGACGACGGAAAGCTAGTAATTCTATAAACAAAACCGGAGCTGACGTAACTATGTATTTTGTTTTTACAAAAAAACAGCCCATTTTTCGATTGATGATGTAAAGATTTCTCGCTATCATACTTTGTATAGAACAACGTCTAATCATTACTCTGTAAATTAGATCTCATGCGCCACAGTTTACAATTGAAAATCAATATCAAAAGTCATATCAAACTAGGCTGAGAAACAGCACTTTTCGAACGTCAAAAATGACATAAGACAGTCCCCCAAAAACGCGCCCCCTTCACCACTTGCTATTGCTATAGCTGGGAAGACGAGGTGGCGTAACAAACTCCCCAGCAGAATTAGGATGTTTTCACACATCAATCAAAAATACCACATTAATCAATAAATATGCAAAGCAAATATAAACTCTAAGGCCCGTATTTACAGAACGTCACTCAATACTCAAGCATTACTTAAAAGTTTCAACCAATCAAATGGCTTGAATCTAGTTTTAAGTAATGCTTGAGTATTGAGTAACCTTCTGTAATACGGGACTAAGACAGTCGCAATCTCAATTAAAAGTACTAGGAGCACATAAACGCAAAGCATTACACTACAGAACAAAAGACCACATTATCATTAACAATTACAATGTTAACACTTTAAATATTTAACCAAATCAAAAATAAACTTCTAATTCGCAATCTCAAGTACTAGGCGGACATATAAACGTAAAGCATTACACTACAGAACAAAAGATTCGCAATGAAGCAACGAGAGCGATCGATTTGTCGCATTCGATTAGCGGGCGGCGACACTAGGTACGAGATGTTGTTTATTGTACTTATACAGGTATGCAACAGTCTTGTTACCGACCACTTCAAGCCGTTCAGATAGGAAATAATTGTAATTAGAATTGTTTTGTTTCATTCAATACTTTCAATTAATATTAATATCAGGAATGCACTTGTGAGTGTTGGTATTAAATACCAAATGATTGCATCTAGCAATTATGAAATGAGAAATAATCTACTATCTACAGTTTTCTGTAGTCGTGTCACTATCACAAAAAAAATATGGCAGTACCTACATATTGTAATTTAATTATTGTAATCTAAATCAGTCATTTAATGTCCATTAACATTTCATTATACAAATAACTAAAGTAATAAACCAAACTTTCGCGATGTTGGGTAATCTCGAAGGTTTGCGTAGTAGCTAACGCCATCTAGCATCGAGTAGCAGAACTATTAGTCGTAGCAGCTTAGCAAGTGCCTTGCTTTAAGACTTACTTTGCATTATAATCTGAAATAGAATTAGTTTCTAATAGTCAAGCAACTTATTTAAATATTTTATTTACTTACTATTTTTGTTGTCTAAATCATTATTGGCACTTTTGTTCCTAATAACAAAAAAAACATCGTATGGAGAAAAATGGGCAAGAAACTCCGCAATGTTTTGTATGGATATAGGTACATGAATTATATAATTATATGTGAAGACGATGCACCTAGAATATAATTACTACAAGTACCACAATAGGTAAAAATAATTAAAAATTAAGCAATACATGGTCTTCGCATATTTACTTCAAATATTGTAAAAGTTTAAGTTTTTCTAAACATTTTAAAGTAATAAGTCAGTGTGTCAGTTAAGGTAAGTTAACGGCACCGTACTATTATAAAATCTCTAATCGTGTTATAACAATAGTATTTCTGACCCAAATGTACACGGAGGCGTCTTTCCAGTTTAATTCAGGTTCCTAGACTAGCGTAGGTTTTAGTTTAGTGCCAATTCATGATATAGACACCCAAGTGTAAAACGAATAAATACGTAGGTCGCTTAAACTTTTTAATATTGTATAGGTCACCGCGCTTTACTTGGAGCGTGAGCAATTAGAAACATTCATTTATTTAAAAATGTCATTAGGTATTTTACTAAGTCTTTATTTTTATTCTGGATCTATTGTGAAATTAGAGTTCACCAGCAGTAGGTACCTTGAGCCACACTTGTCTGCTATACATTATATATATTTCTTTCATCGCACTTTACATTTTTTACATGTATTTCCTTTCTTTTCTTTTACCTACATACAAAACCATGTAAGGTGAATCCGCAGCTTTAGCCCGCGAAATTTAAATTTACTTACGTTTTAAAAGCAAAACTTCTTTAGGCACGCTTGACTTGGGGAGTAAGCCGGTGAATGCATGACAAAAGCGTTACGGAAGTGACGAGAGCGTTACGGTAGTATAATTAGTATTAATATTGAAGTAAAACTTCTTTACGTATGCTTGACTTGGGGAGTAAGCTGGTGAATGCATGACAAGAGCGTTACGAAAAGAGGCTACGGAAGTTGTTTAAATTTTAAACATGGAACACACCGCGTTACCGCCGCGGGCCGTCCCGCTTATTAGGTATTTTTTTAATTCACACTGGCTGTTTATACACTCACAAGACCGCAGCTTTTTTGAAGTAAAACTTCTTTTGCTAGCGAGCGGTGATTTCTGTTTTACTTTAGACGTGTGGTCTAAAGCACATTCGTTTTTTTGTTTTGCAGTTTGTAGCTTGATCAAAATAAGATTAGTGCCCATAAGAAATAGAATTGTTATAATAGGGGTTGGTCCGTGGATCGACCATCTTTTGCAAACCGAGACTCTTCCGTGTCTCGGACAGCACGTTAAGCCGTTGTTCCCAGCTGTTATTCGTGGATCTTTGACAGTCGTTAAAAGTCGTCAGAAGCCGAAAAGTCTGACAACCAGTCTTACCAAGGGGTATCGTATTAGCGTGAAATGATTACAAATAAACAACCAAACTCACTTTTGCATTTATAATTATAGTTGGGATTATGATAAAATAATGTAATGTATCGTCATATACCTTCCGGAATAAATTCTCTAAATGATGGTGAAAACCGCAACAAAATCCATAACGTAGTTTAGAAGGATAACGCGGTCATACAAACAGACACGAGAAGCGACTTCATTTAATTTATAATTATGTATAGCTATAGAATATCTTCGTAACGGCTACCTGCAGCATCCTCTTGCGAATAATATCTGCAAATCTATAACGCCAAATTGATCAACTGTAGCATGCAATTTTTACGCAGGGCATGTTCCAAAAATTACGAAGCTAAGCGAAACCTTAAGGCCTTTAAAAGCAATTAAATTAATAATGATCATTTACTTAATTCAGAGAAAACTCTTACGGCCTTATTACAAAACAAGGTTTATCTTTAGACCCAGGTTTAAACCATGGAGCCATTATTGAATTTCGAACTTTATTGCGTCTAAGTTAAAAGTTCCTAATACAAAACTGACAACTTAGTACCGAACTAAGTTTTCAGTTTTGTATAAAGACCGGTATTTCAATCGCAGTTACGTTCCTATTACAAAAACTGGCTCCATGGTTTTAGCCATGTCAAAATATAAATCTTGTTTTGTGTAATAAGGCGGATAGGGTACATATTCATAATATAATAATAACACAAAATGTTAGAGCGTTAGTATCAATTTGTACATAACTATAACACAACACATTAACACAATATAACAGACTAGCTAGGTTCCGTTTGGTGCCGGACGTAAAGAATAGCACCATGCCATTTCTTCCCGTGGGTGTCGTAAAAGGCGACTAAGGGACTTACTAGAGAATGGGCAGTAGCATTCTCTATGCATTTTTAAAACCATACTGCGATCGGCAACCCGCCTGCCAAGCGTGGCGATTATGGCAAATCCCCCCCTTAATGGGGGAGGCCTATGTCCAGCAGTGGACGTCTTTCGGCTGAAATGATGATGATGATGAACAGACTACCTCGTGGATAAGCTACGCTTGCCGGGGTTGGTCCGTGGATGGGTGACCATCTTTACATAATAACGAAGACTCCTCCGTGCCTCGGAAAGCACGTAAAGACGTTGGTCCCGGCTGTTATTCGTGGATCTTTGACATGTCGTTACGGGTCGTCAGAAGCCCGAAACTCTGACAGCCAGTCTTACCAAGGGGTATCGTGTTACACAGTTACTGGGTTGTGGAGGTCAGATAGGTAGTCGCTCCATGTAAAATACTGGTATTCAGCTGTATCCGGTTAGACTGGAAGCTGACCCCAACATATTTGGGAAAAGACTGGGCAGATTGATTGAATAAAAAGCAAGAGGGAATCAAAGCGCATCAAATTTTTCCACCACAGCGCTGTCAAAAAATTCTTCTTTCGTTTCAAGTTCTTCAATCTCAAAGCTTCTTCTTTTTTTCCTGTTTGTCTAACATTGTTGTCTGTTTTGTTCCAGTGTTCGGTATGGACTCTCCACTGGGGCTGTTCCCGCCAGGCCTGGAGCACAAGATGTATCCGATGATGGACGTGGAACACCGCGCGCCGCTTGATGCACAACTATTTACTAACGTTAAAAAGAAATGTAAGTTTGTTAATCATTTCCATGCATCATATTCCAGAATTTATTGGCAACCGGCTCAAGTCAATGCAGTCCCGGAAACGCCAGCCTTTCATAGCTTTTTAGTGACTAAGCCGTATGGAAAGCGAGGAAACATAGGTACTACAGCTACATTTATTTCAGTCATTCCTACGAAGAAACATGTTGAATAATACGAACAGAAAACATACCCATATTCGGCCCCCTAAAGTATTCGTTACATGATAGTCCTTTAAGAGTATGAGAACACATCTTCGTTCATCGTACCAAAGTTCGAACTCTCAATCAAGAATAATAAACCCCCGGTTTCTGTATTACGCCACAACAAACGCCTACAGCAAATATTCTTTGAAAGACCCACATACGTATTCAAGTTATCAGTGAACAATGGCGCTCATACACTCACATCACAAATAGTAGACGCGTGCCGAGTCGCAACAAAGGATCGAAGCGCAATAATGCACGCGCTGCATACTCGCGTCCCCATCACACATCGAGTGGTCCCGCAATCTCGCTGCGCGAATGTTAAACGCCCATTGTTTCTGAGCAAATGTTTATTAAGACAATCTGATAGCGTATCTCATAGGGGAACAGACGCCGACTCTAACGTATGCTTTGAATACGCTCCGTGGCTGGTCGCCGACGGTTCCACCGACCGCACAATAGTCTCCGATCGATTAGCTCCATCGCTCGAGACAGGCACACGTGTACCCAGCTCCGCTCCCTCGCTAACGAGCTACAAATAGAAAACATCCTTTTTAATTTTCAAAGCTCGCGTGACCCCCGACGACTATTAAAAGAAAAACTAATTTCCATAATAAAATATCATTTCTCCGACGACGACGTCCCGAAATGTTCCTCGAATTATCTGATCGGAATCGAGTTAACGTGCTCCTTTGAAATTATAAAACTATAAAGTTAGGGGCGACGTCGCCGGCGTATGCATGTCCGCGTTTCTTTTTGACAAACCGCCGTAATAGTCGCGTGTTCGCATCGAATTAATGACAAATCGCCGCCAACAAAATGTCGCCGCAACCCGCTCATTTCGCTAGCTCGCTCCGTACACAGTTATTGCTCAGCCGAAACATGGTTATTAGATAATGGTGCATTCGCGTAATGCCGTCGCGGTGGCGCGGCACACGGCACATGTCGTGCCGCGGAGCCTGCACTTCGCCGCTCGTAAATCACAGAACTCGCGGTTGTTTCGTTATGTAATTAGTTAGCTAAACATTTCTGTTTCGTTAACACGAAACCTCAAACCGCATTGATAGTTTAATAATGTTATCTGTGTTCTGCAGGGCGACCGAAGGGTCAGCACAGCGCGCCGCGCGGCGGTCCACCTCGATCGTGGACGAACGCCGAGCTCACGGAGGCGCTGCAGCACGTGTGGAACAAGAAGATGACAACAAGCCAAGCCTCCAGGATCTTCGGCATCCCGTACAACTCGCTGCTCATGTACGTGCGCGGGAAGTATGGGAAAAGCCTAAAGCTGGAGCAGCTCAGGAAAGACTGTATCGGCGGACCCCTCGACGTGCTAAACCTTAACTCCGGCAACAACAACAACAACCAACCCTCAAGCAAACACCACGACAAAGACGACCACTCACAACGACCAGCGAGCTCCGAGCCAGACATCGGCTCAAATCCCATGTTCAATCCATTCCAGCAAGGTTTCTACCCGGAGTTCCCTCCAGGATTCCCGATGCCGCTCAACATGCTGCATCTACTCCCGCCGAACGACAAAGCGAGGGAACTGTATCAGTCGATGCCTATGGCTCTGGACTCGCTGTCAGGAGTAACGAAAGAGGAGGACTGTAAGAGTGACAGGTCAAAGGAGAACTCGGCTGATGAGGAGGGCGACTCGTACCGCGCGCCGTCGCACCCGCCGCACCCGCCCGACACGCGCCAGCTGCTGCACCACAACGGGCAGGACTAGGGCTGTCGCACCGACTGTCTCCGATATGCATGTACCTTCAACTGTTAACAAACCACTAGGTGTATATGAGCGGGCTCCGATGTTGCCGCTGCTGCGCTGCTGCAGCTGATATCTTCAGGAACTCGCTTGTTCTATCTGTTGACGGACTAAAACTGGAATTTAGTTAGTGTATTAATAAGTCTCGTAACATATTTACGTGTTTTAGAAATTAATTTTATATCTTGTGGTCGATCACTGGCGACAGAACTTAAAGTTGGTGTGCTTAGTGGTACTATTGTGAAACTTCTAACGTTTTAATGTCTACCAGCCAAATGGTGAGGTGACGCGTTATTTAAAATTGGTGTAAGTCACAGAATTATGAAAAATGGAGAGCGGTTACGTTTACGTTAGACGCGTGAAGACATTTTTCATTTCTGTGACGTGTACTATTTATTGTTATTACTTTTGTAGAGGTATCACTCGCGAGGAAATCAATAAGGATCTGGCGAGGCGGCCACATAGTGTAATATTTCGATTGGAACCTAAAACTCGCTTAAATAACTTCGACGGTAGCTGAACGCCCGTGTATATTTGCTATTGTTTTAATGTGCAATACTAAATTGGAACTTACTATGAATACACTAGAGAGGTTTCAGTTTTACGGATAACGTAAATTGTGTTAGGAAGTATTTGTGAATCTCCCGGGATCGCGACCGGCGACGTCCGCATTAAATTAGTTAAATTTATATTTAAAAGATGTGTTAATATTGTAAATGTATATTAATATCGCGTACTAAGTGATAGGCGATAATTTATTTTGAAGGAGTGCAATAAGTATGAAAGGTGTTGTGATTGTTATCGTTAAGACATTCCGAATTTCATTATTGTTAACACATTCCGTTACATTCCCTATTTTTAGATAATGTACTATAATTTCTTACGATTTTTATTATTGATTGTAATAATACATTGATTTCTTCATTCATAGTGAAACCTTTGTAGATATAATACGTTATACGTGCGAATTCACTTCTGCATTTCACCAAAGTTTGTAAAATATTTCGTAATAATAGTTATAATTCGATGATAAACAATTTTTAAATGTAAATAGATAATGATAAAAAATTAATGGGATATAAATTTTTGAATTAACCAGTAAATAAGGTGGACATTTATATGTGTCTAAAATGGTAAATAGTAGTGTATTTGTAATTGTTGTAGTGTTAGTGATGTGAATCAGTGAGCTGGGCCGAGTGGGGGACGTGACGTCACAGGGGGCCGCGACGCACTAGTCACGCACATCCACTCACCAAACGTTTGAAATAGCGTTCCAAAGTCAAATGCCACAAAATTCAACAGACTACCCACGATATAGCACTAACTGGCGCAAAACGAGGACCATGTCCAATAAAAAAGAAATTTAATTTCGTTCAAGTTTAGTTTTCAATAATAATTAATGAGATGAGGAAAAGAGCTGCAATTATTACCCAGAATCATTGATTAGTGCATAAGAAAATTAGAACAATCTGTGTATTCCAATATTTATAAAGGCACAAATTCAATATCAACTTTTATTAATTGCCAGTCTCTAAAACTCTTCAGAAACAATTTCAAAGAATTTCCACAAAACAAAATGACAGTGCGCGCCACGTTTAGACAAATAATGTATCTGCACTCAATGTTCAAATAAAAAGGAGCTTTCAAGATTTTAGTAAATAATGAAAGTTAGAATAAATCGTTCAATACTATCTGGCTTTAGATAAATGTATACAGTGATCACTAGAGATACCGTGTGGATACTTAGAACACATGATTTTACCTGTTGTAAATATTATTTGTATAATAATGAACTATAATATCTGTTGAATAAATCGTTTCCTTTATACGCTATACCCAAATCTAACAGTATTTACGTTCTATGACAATTCGACTCCTTTCAATATAAATGTTCCCGCGTGTTTTACTCGGAATAATCAATATTTTCATCCAAATTAATTAACTATATTCGACGGAACATGAAAATCTCTCAACAGAAGACTGAACACTATTTACGATTCTATTTTATAAAAAATATTGTACATTTCACATGCAGTACAGCAACAATGGAATCCTCATACCTACATACAGTAGTAACACATAGTGTCACTTCATAATAACAATATTATCATTACAGGGATTTTATATATTAAACGATTAAATATGATTAAAATATTGTAATAGTTTTAACAGATTTTATATTGCTTTTTTCTCATTCCGTTTACGCTGGCAACATTTAAAAATGCAAAAACCGCGCACTTTTGTATTTAAATGTAACGGATTCACATGTAGATAATAAAATAAGGTCATGTATTGAATAAATAAACAATTGTCTGTATGAAACGTAAATACATGTGCCAAAAATTGTAAAGAAATGATTTCACGAGTTGCGATGGCGTTGTGTTACTGTTCTACATGTTCTCTGAGCTTGTGTTGTGACTTGTGACCATAGATTACGTTCAATATTTACCTAATTCGTACAAATTCAGCAGTATTAGAGTGATTTTGTTAAAGTTTTAATTGAGAAGTTTTTTTTGTAATTAAGTTTTGTTATTTGTTAATGTGTAGGTCCTGCGATTGACGAAATGGTTATGATAAGAGAATGTTTTACAAAGTTCAAACGGAATATGTTCTGTATATGTCTATATGTATATTTATGGTTCTGTGGTTTACCTTATTGCTTTAACACTTCGTTATATAGTAAATTCTGTTTATTCTCGACCTCTACGCCGCTAGACACGTTCTTATAAAACTACGTTCAGCTTTTCAGCACTGTTCTCATTAAGCATAGGTGACATCAGGAGCCAAATGTAATAACGTAAAGAATTAATAGATAATATATTGTACGACATTGAGTACTTATTTTTAGTTAATAAAATGTGATTGTATTAATTTTAGTAAAAATTCAAAATATTTAGTTCCTTCAATTTTTGTTATGATTATTTATAAATTGTAATTGCAATGATTTTTAGCTTTTAGATAATTGTTCTCTCCGATAAAGAGTATAATTAATTGTAAGTTTTATTTTTTGTAATTTAATTTGTTGTATTTTTGCTTAATATAATGACAAATTAAATTAAATGATATCGTTACATTAGGGTGTAAAAAAGATTATCTATTTGATCTTAAATAAAATACGAAAAAATATTTATGTTCTAGTATCATTCTAACGTGTAATTGAAATCGAAAGATGGAGCGTTGTAGTAAAATTCGTTTACGGTCACCGACGTAAAGTGTAAAAAATAAAAATATGAAATACCAATTTGTCGTTTCATTTTATTTATGACACCGACACTCACGAGTCCAATTTGTACACGTATTGTGTTACATCTCCATTTGTTATTTTTTCCTTAATGGGAAAACTCCACAAATGACATGAAAAAGATGGATAAAGATAATAATTCCGAGGGTCATAATGACATTTCTATGGAAAATTAAAGTTCACTAGATCTACGAAGAAAAAATGGTGGGGATTACAGTTCGGGTCAAGTAAGTTTGCCGCCTACTAAATCCCAAGAATTTTTAACACAGGTCACGGGCAAGCTTAATTAAGTCATCCATAAACGCTGCCCCCTATTACATGAAACTTAAACAAAACTGGCGAAATGTGGGTGTACTATAGGTAGGTACATCTCTGCCTAACCCTTTGAGGATTGCAGGCGTAATGATAAGTAAATGCTGAAATCATACTTCTACATTTTTGGAGTTGTTACAGGTGGTCATATTTAAGTGACTGGGTATGACGTCATATATTTTGAAATATTTAACTAAACCTTCTAAGTAATAAAGTTGATAATATTTTAAAGATTTTCGTAACATTTTACGGTTTTAATACATTTAGATTTATACATGAGACGTCACGTAATTAATTACTCGTCGGCCCTTGTCACACAATGTCACACTTTGTTGAGCCTAAAGTCTGACGTTATATAAGGATGGCCCCATAGCTACAAAAAACTGCAGTAAGGTAACATGAATCTAGGTACCCACCAGAAAAAATATCATCCCGCTAAGTTGCAGGCGAAATATCCTTCAGCTAAGTTGCAGTCGAAAGTCAATAACGATCAACGCCCTAAAAGATTCCGGTCCCGCTTACACGAAATTGGACAATTCAACCCGTTCCTTTTCTCAAATAGAATAGACGACATAGGCTCAGCGCAGACAGAACGGAGCGCAGCGGAGAGGATTTTATTAGCGCACTTGAAACTAACTTTAAAATGATTAGAATGAAGTGCATAAAGGCTTGAACCTAACAAAAAATGCTCGCGCGTCCTCGAAGATACGCGACCCGTATAGAAATTGATTATTCCTCTCTGTCTGCGCTGAGCCATAGTATCTATATATAAACAAATCCGAGAGAGGCAAACCGCTCCACAAAAAAAAGACCCTCCCCCGTCAGTACCTATAGAGGCTTTGACTCGCAGTCACTCCTAGTTTATAAGTAACTTCAGGTCTAGAAACTTCTCACACTTGCTTTAGGGTATATAATTAAACCGTGTGTGAATAGAATTACACAATAGGTTGCAAAAGATGGGGTCCCGGAAAAACTGTGCCAAATAAAATACACCGAATGCACTTGTAAAATTCTGATTTGTAAGTGACATGTAACCTTTCTGGGGCCTAAAATGGACGCTTTGGCAGAATCATAATATGATCTGCGTACAATTCATACATCCCGCAATTCATCTGTTTGACAGCTGCTATTTGACATTAGACTTCACTATAGCAATTCAGTTTGTGCTTGTGGATCATTTTACGAAACTCCATACAAAACTGCCAAACAGATGAATTGCGGTATATGAATTGTACTTATGATTCTGCCAAAGCGTCCAGTTTAGGCCCTCTGAGCGTTTACACTTTACAGAATTTCATACAAACTTTCAAGCCCTTATTTTTCGAAATGACTGAACCAATTTTAACGAAACTTCATACGCATAATATGCAACAAAGGTCTAAAAAATAATGATACAGCCAAATTAGAACGATTTTAAATTTTCCATAGAAACAGAGATTTCCAGTTATCTGTTTAAGACATTTCGAAAACGTTCTTTATTAACTTTTAGACCTTTGTATCTTGCTTATGCGTATGAAGTTTCATTAAAATCGGTTCAGTCATTTCGAACAACAAGGGGTCGAAAGTTTGTATGAAATGCCGTACGTCGTAAACGCTCATAATACCAATGAAATAAATTAATTTTCTATTCTATGCAGTCGAAATGTAACCCTGTTCAACAACATACGTCATAGGTTTCGAAAGTGATGGGCTTTCACGGCGGTTACAACGCATATGGTGATACGAAGGGATGTGCTATAAATCAAAAGTTATTTATTCAAACTAGGCTCCGAATCAGCACTTTTCATACGTCAAAATTACATAAGACAAACCCCTAAAACGCCCGCCCTTCTCCACTTCCCAGTGCTTTAGCTGGAAAGAAGAAGTGACGTAACAAACTCCTCAGCAGCACAGCTATGTGTTCAGTTAGAACTATGACATTCAGACCTGTAATCAGATACAGAGTTTGCCGTTTCTGCCAAAGCGGAGAAGTAGTGTTTGGGTTATTTTCACATAACTCCTTAGCTTCAAGGAGTATTTCCTTGAAGCTAAGGGTGTAAAGGTGTTAAAGTAACAGGGTGTTAAAGTAACTGCGTTCCATAGCTTAAGGGTAGGTTCAGTATCGATAAAGGAGCACAGGAAAAAAAAAGATTGCAAGATCAACCTAATTTAGTACCTACTAACTTAAAATAGCAATCGTTTAGAATTAAAACTATTTGATTTGACGGTCCTAAACCCGTTGTTCGAAGAGACTCATTTTTAGGGTTCCGTATCTCAAGAGGAAAAACCGGATCCCTTATAGGATCACTTCGTTGTCCGTCTGTTTGTCTGTCTGTTAGTCTGTCAAGAACCTTTTTCTCAGGAACACGTGTAGGTATCAAGTTGAAATTAAAATCAAATACGTAAGGCTATGGTCCCTTAGAGCTCTAAAAAAATCAAGCTTCTAAGTCAACGCAATATCTCCCGTGAGGCGGCGAGCCTCCTTGCCGGACTGCCACCATGGGATCTGGAAGCGAAAGTCCTCGCGCACATGTGGGTGTGGCGCGAAGAGGCGAAACGCCGGGGTGTAACTCCGCTGCCGCAAGAAATTGCGGCACAGCGGACGGAGCTCCGGCAATATCTCATGGCGACATGGAAAGTGCGATTGTCGCAACCCAGTGCTGGGCACGCCACAATTGCGGCGGTAAGTCCCCTCTTTGAGGAGTGGCTAGAGAGGCGCCACGGCGTCCTCACCTTCCGCCTGACGCAGGTCCTCACTGGACACGGTTGTTTCGGGAGGTTCCTGTTCAGGATAAAGCGGGAGGAAACGCGAGGGTGTCACCACTGTGTGGATCGCCCGGAGGACACGGTGGAGCATACGGTGGAGATCTGCCCTGCTTGGGCGGAGCACCGCCGTGTCCTCACGGAGGCGATCGGCGGCGACGATCTCTCGCGTCCGGCCCTGGTTCAGGCCATGGTTCGGAGCGAGAGTGCATGGGGGAGGCCGTCACCTCCTTCTGCGAAACAGTAATGCTCGCGAAGGAGGAGGCGTGAGGCAGGGTGCCCGCCCTTCCGCCCTTAGTCGCCGCAGGAGACGCCCTGGGGCCGATTCCCGGCCACCGTAGGCGCGGGCTTGCGGACGGTGAGCGATGGGTAGCTCACCGTCCAATAAGGACCAGGCCCGGGTCGACGGCGCGTTGTGTTCCACGCGCGCCTCAAAGAGACGTCAGCACCAATTGACGGGGTCCGAAAGGGCCAATGCCTGCCAGGGTTACGAGTCTGTCCGAAAGGGATATCGTGGCCCTGGCACACAGGCATTTGAAGGAACACGGTGGGTTTTAGTCAGTAAAAGTCTGACACTCCCTCCTGCTCCGCCCAGAGCGGGAGAAGTTATTTGATGATTTCCCACCAAAAAAAAAAAAAAAGTCAACTCAATAAAAAAATACGGCGATTTATGCGGCATTATTGCGACATATTTCGATACTCGCAAATAAATCAAAACCTACAGGGTACTTCCCGTTGACCTAGAATCATGAAATTTGGCAAGAAGCAAGGTCTCACAGCACATGTATCGGAAAAAGTCCTAAAATTGTAAATTTGTAGTTTTATCACATAAAAAAAATTGTTTTTTGCGATTACAAACTTATAGTTGCAGTTGGAGAATTGACTGAGACGTATATCGATGTATGGGAGAACATGTTTTTCAACTACAATGTTAAGTTTGTTTTTTGGATAAATTCATCCTAACTACGGAACCCTTCATTGTGCGTGGTCCAACACGCACTTGGCCGGTTTTTTTTTAAATTTATTTTTTGTGTTTAATAAAAAAGAATGGTTTTTTTTATTAATTTTTTTCTTGGGTTCCTTCATCGATACTGAACCTACCCCTAAGCTATGGCACGCAGTTACTTTAACACCCTGTTTAAATATAATCACACTAATATTATTAGGTACACTAATAATAAAAAGGCGAAAGTTTGTGTGTGTTTGTTACTTCTTCACGCTCAAACGGCTGGACCAGTTTTAAGCTGACACCCTGGATTAACATATAGGCTACTTTTTATCCCGATATTCCCACGGGATCGAGACATACGCGGGTTAAACCGCGGGGCGCAACTAATATATAATCTATCTAATAATCTACTAATAATATAAATGCAAAAGTGAGTTAGTTTAGCTGAACGGATATGGATGAAATTTGGCACACGGGTAGACCTGGAGAAGGACATAGGCTACTTTACATCCAGTCGCGGGCAACAGCTAGTATCTATGGTGTATCTATTCATACACGAAATCTCTTAGTGTCATTGTACTCATCATTATGAACCACTTTTAATATGGGACCAAACCTGAAATCGCGAGAAATAAAAGTCAGCTGTTCCCTACATTTTGACGAGTTATGAGAACATAATTGTAGGGAATAGCTGATTTTTTTTTCACGATTTCAGGTTTGGTCCCATAGTAAAAGTTGTTCATAATGATAAGTAAAATGACCCCTTAAGAGATTGTATGTATGAATAGATACACCTTATAATTATATCCTTTCCTAACTAATATTATAAACGCGAATGTGACCTTTGAGCTAAAACGTTGTAGCGGCGTTTAATACTTACCAATAGTGTGAAAGCAGTGGTGACCCAGTAGTAACGGCCCCGACTTACGATTTGTAGGTCGTGGGTTTGAACCCAGACAGGCGCTTTACTTTGTGTGAGTAATTTCATCAGCACTGCTCTCAAAACGGTGAAGGAAAACATCGTGAGGAAACCGGCATTTTCTAGAACCAAAAATTCGAAGACACGTGACATCTACCAACCCGCACTGGGCCCGCGTGGTAGATTGCAGCCCACTCCCTCTCACAAAGAGACCTGTGTCCCAGCAGTGGGATAGGCTAATCATGTACCCTACTACAAAAAGAAAGGTTATAGGCACTTTGTCCTATCATGCAGATTTGTGTCCGCGTCCGTGTCTGGCCCGTATCCTATCGTTCTACAGTTGCCCTGCACATCAATTTACCAAAAACTGTAAAATTTTCTCATTCGATTTTGAACTTAACTATCAACATTTTAAGGTTTAAAATCATTTGGAGAAATTTGATAGTTCGATCATACTTTACCTCTAAGTGCTTGGTCACACTGGCAGCGCGGTGCGGGGAGCGGCTCGGGTGCGGGAACACGCGCGCTTGTGCCTGTCCGCAGACGACCGCGCAACAACGCGCGCGGTCAGCTCGAACTAGTTTGAGATCCCCGCTCCCGCGCGGGTTGACGGTTGCCGCCCACGCACTCACTGCGGCCACTTGTGTGAACGAGCCATCGCGAGTTGCCCGCGTGCTCCCCGCGCCAAGGTTCCCGTGCCGCTCCCCGCGTCTGCCCCGCGCCCGCGTGCCCACTATGGACGCTCAAATGAAGTTCTTATGTATAAGTACGTCGCACCGCGCCCGCGTTTGCAGTCCCCCCCGTCCCTTGCACGTCGAATCGCCAGCCGCCCGCGCCGAGGCTGAGTGCGTCGTAGCATTAATAGTAACCCCAGTTAATAATTATGATCTAAACTTTGATCCAGCCCTTCCCCAATTTGTGATCCCCCAACGACGCCCTAAGCCGACGTCCGTACCCCACAGGGGGTGCCCTTAGTGCGCAGTCGTTTAGTTATAATATATATTTTACGCCCTGGTTGGAGACTTTAAGCTCAAACTTAAGGCAGACACAGGAAAGCTCGGTTAAGTAGCCACGGCCTCTCAAGGCCAACTACGAGATGCCATACAAAAAAAAAACCGCGTTGCAGTCTGGACTCACACTACGCGGCAAGCCACACGCTCGCGGGACGCGGGAAGATTATGGGTGCGTCACACACGCTACGCTCACGCATGCGGGTGAGGCACGCACGCGGGTACAGGAAAAAGGCACCAAATTACAAGGAATTTCACTGAACTTAACCTTCAAAAATAAGTGGTAAGTTAAGAGGATTGACATTAAAACAAAATAATTATTCGATATCACATGAAATCATACCCTTTATTTTCAGTTTCATTAAATACGATTTTATAAATACAAAATTATACACTAATCGAACGGTGGCTACTGTCAGCGCTTAGAAATATCGTACATACTCCACTTTGAGCAAATGCAAGCAGTTTTCCATTAATTTTACACGCGTTTTTATAATCTGTCTTACAATTTTATATCTTTTTTGTAGTTCTATCTATTGAAATTAATATCGAATTTGATTAACCTGTGATCTAAAGTAGAGTGAGTAAATAACATGACATAACACTTCATTTTAGTTTATTCGAGTTTCCATAAATCATATTTTTTTTAACTCAAATAACATATGCATTTGCGTTCAGAAATAACTTACCGACGTGCACACAGTATTACAACAATATTATAGAATTTGGACGTCTATTATGTAAAAATATACTACAAGAACTGATATTAGAACGCCAGGCGCATCAGTGGTGACTGAATTCATTTTAACAGCACATCAACATCAATTTAAAATTATTTTAGTACTCCACCAGAGTAAATACTAAAGAAAACCATTACAGTTCACAGGTTAAACAAATAATCGTAGCCCATTTACTTATACATTTACGTCATAATTCATACTTTAAATTCTATATCGACAAATAGAAAATTGCACATTACTATACCTTCAGACTCTTACCCCCTTATTACAAAACAAGGTTTATCTTCAGACCCAGGTTTTAAACATGGAGCCATTATTGAATTTCAAACATTATTCCGGCTATGGTAAAGTTTCTAAACCCAAAACTGACAACTTAGTACCGAACTAAGTTTTCAGTTTTGTATATAGAACGGTATTTCAATCACTGTTACGTTCTTATTACAAAAACTGGCTCCATGGTCTAAGCCATGTCAAAATATAGATCTCGTTTTGTACTAAGGCGGATAGGGTAAGTGATGTAACGACAATCTTCCACTCTTTTGACTCAAGAAGTAAATGGGGTACAGAAAGTTTTGAGGTAACTATTTTTTTAATCATATGGGCTATACGTTGAGTATATCAATATCACACGGCTTTGAATCAATATATTCGATAAATATGTTATTTTATATACACATTATACTGAAGAAATGTTATAAGTTAATATAATTGAAGTATTTTAAGTACTAATAAACCAATATTAATGTTTTCTCCTTACTCATAAGTTGTGTGGAACTTAGTAAATGTGAGACACACTTTTAGCAAGAAATTAAAGTTATTTCCGAAATGTATCTGCAGAGGACTGCTAAGTAGCTAAGCTACCAAACTTATGCAAAAAAAAAATTATAGGACAAGTGTTTTAAAAAAAGTTACAGCAATTCGTTTAAATACCTAATAAGTAAGTAAGAAGCTTCTAGTTAATTTTCCAAGTGTAATAGCAGTTATGATTCTAAACAACCGCAGTTTTCTTCTGATTACATGCACGTTTTAAATCGTAACTGCAATTTTGACACTTAAAATTATGTAAATAAAGGACAACTTCGTATGCACCTAGTCGATTCGATCCGACATTCACAACTCGTATAGACCATATTTACGTCTAAGATTTTCTAAGCATTTCCCTGTCTTATCAGCAGAGTTTGATTTGTACACTCAATTTTGAATCTTACTTAAGATACATAAGGTGCACATAATAAAATGTTATGTGAACTAAAAGGAATGATGATCTAGTCGACTTAGGGACTAACCACACTTATTCAGCTTTGTCCGTAGAAAACAACGATTTTGTATGATGAGATGCGTACGCATCCGTTCGACGCGGAAAGCTGAACGGATGCGTACGCATCTCCATATAAAAAAGTTTTTTTTTTTTGTATGGACAAAAGCCGAACAGAGCTGAATAAGTGTGGTTACTCCCTTAAATTGTAGTGAACACATCAAAAGCTGCCACAATTCTCTAAACTATTTATTTACTTGAATATTCCAAATATATCATTGTTTATTTAGTTAATGTTTCTAACAACTTCATATCGACTTTACATGTACAACTTTTACAAAGCTTATCACACATTAGGCACTGTCCCAATAGACCGCCACCCGAACAAATACGCAAAGTAGCCTTAAAATAGGTTTTTACACTTCCTTTTCATATTTTGACATTCGCACAAAATAAGCATTCGGCCAAAATTCGCGTCATGTCTTTCTATTAAGACAAAGCCTAATTGATCTCAGAGATCGAGAGCAGTTGTGGCCCAGTGTTAACGGCCGCGACTTACGAGTTATTATGTAAATTATTTCATCACCACTGCTCTCAAAACGGTGAAGGAAAACATCGTGAGGAAACCGGTCACATGTCCTAGAACCAAAAATTCGAAGACATGTGACATCTACCAAACCGCACTGGGCCCGTGTGGTGGATTACAGCCCACAGAGAGGAGGCCTGTGTCCGAGCAGTGAGACATTATAAGCTTATTATGCTAATCGATCTCGTATCTATCTTGAACACAAGTGATTTCAAACAGTCAATGGCCATAAAACACACCCATAACATTTACATCCTAAACATTTGCTATGTAAACAACATCAATATTCCAATGATTTCTTAAACCGACCCATAAATTCGGATGGACACAATTTCATAAAAACGTCACAGAAAAACGAATAATAATTTAAATATAAAATTAATTAAACATGAATGAAAAATTTCTAAAGTTACGTTAGTATTAACCTTATCCTAGTTTAAGCAAGTTACGTTAGTTTAGCTTATTTGGTAAAAATCTATTAAAAAAAATCGCAAATCAGTGCATATTTTTTTTTGTACTGTCACACCTAAAAAGCCAAATTGTTTATAATTTTGGTACTAAAGGACTATGAATTTTATTCTCAGTAATTAATTTTAATAGGAGTTTATATTTAGGCGCATGACATATTTGATTGAACGTTTGTTTCATAAAAACAAAAGAATTATGAATACGACTATTTTTTATACACACACATTTTATATCATTTAATAAGGCTTAAATATGAGCTTTTAGTTTCCAGTCGGTTTTGTATTATAATTACTTCATTTTAAATACACAACAATAAATTATTTCATAATACTTTACGATAACGGAATTACTTTTGTTCTCGATCAATCAAATAGGCCATGCGCATGAGCAAGCGCGCATCAACCTGACACGAAGCGAATGGTGACGTATATACAATGTTATAAACCTAATGTATAAACCTTCTGTACATATCACAGACCAGCGGGCTTTTACTTGTTTATAGTTTTAAACCTAACTTAGGAGACTTATTGGAATGCTATTGGAAATAGATTCGATTTTTTTATTTGACTGGTAATAAGCTAGCACACAGCTCGGTAAAAATAAAGTTGAATATGAAACGATCAAGAATGGTAACAATAGAAATTGGGGTTTTGAGAACATAAAATATTACTTGAGGACCAACCCTATACTCCGTGGGTTTAGGTAGTTAAATAAAGGCATTGAGGTAGGAATACTATGGAGAGGGCATATTCTACTATATGAAGAATAGTTATACAAATATCTATCATATCGACACAGTCATGTCAAAAAGCGTTTTGTTTCTTTCTAACTCATCAACAGCTACAGATGAAAAAAGAGATATCTATATGTTTGTCAAGGACTAAATTTGGCAAGACTTTTGTGTGACGTCAAAATCTGTCTATGCGTGACCGGTCGCCATGTTTAATGCCAACTTTCGTGGTACAAAACTCGGCATGTGCTGTCAAACGGTTGCTTGCTTTCTCTCTCGCACTCGCAGTAACGACCCTATAAAAGGCAGCCATTTTAAGTACTCGATTTTTGTAGGTAGTCACGCTAATTTTGTACGTATGGCAAGTCCATAGGTTTATAAGTCAATGAATAAAGGTAAACAAAAAAAACCACGTGACGAGAGAGCTGTCAAGTAACCGACTAAACGTAATACCTGTCACTTTAGTTGTCATGCTACGTCACAGTTGTACTCTTCAATTTAGCAGCGTTTTATTTCGTTGACGTTTAGAGAACCTGTATTTTTGGGCTCTTTACAATAGACAGATAACAAAATATTCTAGTATTATTATAAACCTAACAAAAAAATTGTGCTCAAGCACGCATTACATCTACGAAGAGTGCAACGTATTTTTAACAAGTAAGTGTCATCTATAAAAACCCTTTTTACGATTTGTTTACCTTTATTTAACTACCTAAACCAATGGAGTATAGTAGAGATCGCGGGGAACCGTTGATACTGATTACCTTAACTAACACACTGACCTTTTATATTTTTTTTTTTTAGGAAAACGTATATTCTTACAATATTTGTAAATATGTGGGCACCATAAACCTATCACATAATTAATTTATCTGTCATTGCTTCATTTTTAATTATTTTTGCATAATGTGTAATAAAGTTACTATACAATTTTATTTTAGGTGCATCGTCTTCACATAATGATAATTAATGTACCTATACAAAATATTGTAAAAAAAATTAAAAGAGCCACGGTGGAGTATTTGACCATTCTTCTCCATACGAAAATACCTTTTGGAAGGGGCTACTAGAATCAATTCAATTTTTTTTTTAAATATTGATGTAAAGTGCTTTTATGTGCCTATTTGAAATAAATAATTTGGCTTTAACCGTTAACTAAAAGACAACTACCTTTTGTTCATCAAAATCCTTCCATTTTAAGTCCAACTCTATCTTTTGTGAAATAGTAACAAACATGAAAGATCCAGAATGGTAATAAAAAGCAATAATAAGCTCTACAGTGAGAGCACCTTATAATTATTTATTTACAGGACGTAATAAATATTGAGTAAAACCATTTGACTCTAAAACTACTGTTTTGAGCACAACGCCATCTCTTGTCGAATAGTATGAAACATGAGGATTAAGTACAAAATACAAATTACATGGCAGTGTTTAGCGAGGTACCTAATGACTAACATGTGATGAAGGTATTAACTATAATAATAAAATTCTTCTAGAGGAATTAATTGTGAAAAAGATCTATAGTGCTAAATATGCTATAACGTAAATTAATACTGTTGTATGTCTTAGAATACAGATGGCGTTGTGTACAGTTCTACGGGTACGTATAAGAATTACGCCTTAGAAAGTATCTTACTCTTTCTATCCGAAATAGACTTTGATTAGAGCACCAAACACAAAAAAGTAAAATGCGATCGGCGTTTTTCAAAGACTTCTTAGAATAATCTCTCAAACCAATAGCATTTCAATCAGACATTAATTATTGGTAATCTCACTCACAATTTGGCTCATTAGGAATGGTTAATATTCGCTTATTTTTAGGTTAACACAAACCTGACGAAACAATAAACTCTTCTGCTATCGAAATAAACTCGAAAATTCATCATTACGCTTTCTTAACCAAACCTTCATAAGTAGTAATGCGATATCCAACCTTATTCCAATAACACAAAGTTCATTATTGCTTAACATTGGATAGCTCTTAGACAAGTTTGCATCAACCGCCACTCATCATCCACATTTACTCATGATAATATTATCGCAAAGCCATTTAGGCAGTGATCGGTATGTCCATATTGAGGACAACATTGGTCTCTTTTAATTATCGAAGTTAGGATGAGCACAGACAAGACCGTAGTGAGACCTGAAGTTTGTAAAATCTTTAGATTTAACAAACTTCAGGTCGAAATACAGTTTGTCTGCATCCACCCTTAAGCACCTCGTCCACAATAGTGCTACAAACCTTTGAGATAAATCTACGTAGACTTTAGTATGTTGTAGTGATGTCCTAGCTAGTGATGGCAAACCGGCTAGCTCCTCGGAAAAGACTATACTCCATTTGAAATAAGATAAGACATATAATTATACCATTTTACCAGCCCGTTAAACCGATTTTGACTTCTATTGCGGCATGACAATTGGTATTGTAACCACGTTTTTGTTTTTAATGCCATCGTTATGACCACGGAATAGAAGTCAAAACCAGTTGAACGGACAGTAAAAAAGTTTATTTAAATTACTAATGTTATTTAAAATGAAGTATACGTAAAATTAAGAAATATTTGTGCCAAGGCAGCCCAATGTGCAGATGCATAAAATTACATACATTTTTTTATCAACATTGGAATTTATATGTACAGCACTGACGTTTCGTTAATTTTCGCCTGTCATTCGGCATATTTCACTCGAAGTGAAACACAAAAGGAACCGAATGTGAAAAATGAATGCATTATTGAACCGCTAGAACGATGTTGGATTTCGGCACTCGGCATCTTTAACTCGGCTACCGAATGATCGAAAATAGAACTAAAAGGAGCAGATGAACGTTCATTCCTAAATAATTATGTCAGTGTCGTTTGAACGTGGAATAAAACAAAAATTAATCGTCGAGTGAAGCATTTGATATCGGCTTTAACGAGGTAGTCACAAAAATAATTCAAACTAAATTGTTCGTAACACGTTTCATGCACAGCTTTGACCCGACTTAGCCTAGGTCATCCTTGTGACGTCATGGACGAGGCGCTGTAGATATGATCGAATTCGTATAAACACGGAATGTTTTATTCCAAAGTTTTCATCTACGACCTATACTGATAGCAGTTAATACTAATGGTAAATCGATACTCGAAACATTACCGATTTTAACTCGATTCTATTTCGAAACATCGATTAAAATTTATCAATACCGATATCCACTTCGATGTTGTAGAAAATAAGTTATAGTTTTTTTTTTTTTTTTTTACATACGTTCCGTTACGCAAAGTAAGTCGCAGGAAGCATTGATAACGTTCAATTCGTGTAATTGTCATGGCCGTTACAGCTTCATACATAAGAATATCCAGATTATATTTTAAATACGTAATTAATAATAAAACTCGCTCGTTTATTTGATCTACTCGTTTACAACTTGCCATATCCTTGCGAGTTCTTCATTCACAACTCAACCTCCTTTTACGTCACTATAATAATAAAAAAAACAAAAACCTAACAAACGTCACAACTGTTCTTTTTTCAAATTCATCATCCTCCAACATTCTGATGAACAACATTACTCTAAACCTCATTTGTACATTTAACCAGGCTTACGTTACCACAAACAATTGGAATCGACAAATATAACTTTAACTTACAATTTTAGTCCTGCCAACCATTATGGATGTTCATTTCTTGGCGTGTTGCAAGTACCTAGTGACTGTCGCATGAAGTTCTTGCGGTAACTTCGTTCGGTCGTATTTCGTGGAGTATGCTTGGACGATGTGGGTCATTTGCGCGTGTAGATCCAGGATCGCTTCAAGCCCGATAGTTCGCAGTGACTTCGCGTTTTTATATACAACGTTATCTAACTCAGTCTTGTTTATCAGTACTTTCTCCGTGTCTGGAATGGATGGAAAAAAGTATTTGATCTTTTGGATGGAGAACAATCAAATTCTTATTTTTAGAGAAGTAGTAAGATGGTTGATCCTGTTAGCAACCAAGCCAGGCAAAAACCAGAAATATCAAGGTATGTCAAACAGAATACCAATAAATAAGTAGCTCAAAGTATACAAACCTCCACTGTGGTCGTGCCCTGAATTCCTCTTCTTTGGTGATGTCTTTGACGGTGTTTTCTCTGAAGACTTCGTAGGACTGCGAAAACATTATTCGGTTTTAAAAAGATCTTCAAATATTGCAATATTTTATTTCTCATGTAACGATTAGTAGTGTTTTGCAAGTAGCTTTAAAATTACCTAATGAACTCTTATTCATTTGTACCAAATCTGGCGTCCTTAAATGCAACTAGGATTGTTTTTGAAGCTAATTCTATGTGAGGCCATCGTGAGTAATATATATATGACGACACACAGATTAAGAGTAGGCTAGACACCGCATGTTCATTAGGTATCCGGTACCGCATGTTCATAAGGTTCGCGCCCTCGCGACTCTAGTCACCGCGGGAGACGCCCCGGGCTGATTCCCGGCCACCGTAGGCGCAGGCTTGCAGACGGTGAGCGATGGGTAGCTCGCCGTCCGATAAGGATCAGGCCCGGGTCGACGGCGCGAAAGAGATGTCAGCACCAACTGACGGGGTCCAATAGGGCCAATGCCTGCCAGGGTTACGAGTTTGTCCGAAAGGGATATCGTGGCCCTGGCACACAGGCATCTGAAGGAACACGGGTGGGTTTTAGTCAGTAAAAGTCTGACACGCCCTCCCGCTCCGCCCAGAGCAGGAAAAGTTATTTGATAATTTTCCTCCCACAAAAAAAATAAGAAAAGCCATTTAGTGATGTGCTCAACGTAAACAGAATCGTTTCAATCGCTAAGCGCGTCTGTGAGCTAATAGACTTGGTCTGGAGTGGACGTGCGTTGACATTTTTTTCATTTGACATGCAATAGGAAGTCGTAATAATGACCGAAGTTTGTGCTGTAAACTTCGGGGCATGCTTGGTCGGAAGGGTTGTGGTATCTAGCCTACTCTAAACGACATGGTTGGCGCAGTGGTTAAGCGATTGACTGCTGCGCTGCGTGTCGCGGGTTCGATTCCCGCACGGAACAAATATTCGTATGACCTACAAGTAGTTGTTCCGGGTCTGGCTGTTTGTGTATGTGAGTTTAAATGTTTGTAAACGCACCTACAGTACAGGAGAAATTCCTAGTGTGGGCAACGTTTTAAAAAAAAAAAAAATCTGTGAGACGACACCATCGTTTGAGATCAAATCTAACCGGGATTCGGGAAAGTTCGGCTAGATTCGGAATTGTTCGTCAAACTTACCTCTCTAACACATGGTTGTTAACCACAGACTGCGCAGTAATATTGAACATGGTATCGTTGTCTTGCGGACGCCGCAGCGGCGCGTCGTCGTCTGAGGCTGATGACGTAGTTACTTCACCGTTGGGGAGAGGGGTTGATGTGATCGGTTTGTTCTCTTTGGACTCTTCGTCTGTGATCGGCATGCTTGAGTCTTTGAAGTTCTGTAAAAGTGGAATTGTTTATCTTTAAAACTAAAGTACGAAAGACGTAAGCCTAGAAGTAGTTTTTTTCATTTTTTTTTTTTTTGCCTTGGCGCTGGTCAGTGCTCTACACACACTAGCTCTTTATTTTATACTAGCTATCGTCCGCGTGAAACTTCTTGTTCCTCCTGACCCACTGCGTCGCATTGCATCGCCCGCCCGCGCTTCTCCTCCGTTTTCGCTTCGCGTTCTTTTCGACTTTTTTTTTCTATTTGCTCGGCTCCTAAGGGTCATAGCGTGATGTTAAATAGCCTATAACCTTCCTTAAGAATTGGGCTAGGTAATACGGGCTGGTGTCCGCAACTCCACGTCAATGCGCGTATTTTGCGTACGGGTGGGAAAATCGATTATTCGATCCACCCCAGCTCCTCAAGGAAGGCCAGCAACGCCTTGGTGTTACTGACAATCTCACGTAGGATACCTGGGTTACCGAAGTACTTTGCCCTGTATGTGGCGACCACCGGGCAGTTTAACAGCACATGAGCTGCTGTCTCGTCGTCCTCCATGCATGCCCTGCACAACGGACTGTCTGTGACTCCTATGACAAAGAGGTGTTTATTAAATGACCCATGGCCAGTTATAGCCGCTGTAACTGTACGCAGCTGTTGTTTAGTTAGTTGTAGAACCCGTTTCGTGAGGCGGCCGTCGATAGTAGGGAGTGCCTCCTTCGCCTGCCTGCACTCACTTTGGTCCAACCATAGTTTGTGATGTTGGTCCCTGGTTCGTTTCCTTACCAGAGTGCGTAGATAACCGAAGGGGAGTGGCGCGATGGGTTCAGGTCCCACTGGTGCCATGCTAGACTCTCTTCGGGCCAGTTCGTCGGCTGCATCGTTACCTAGCGAGCCGCTGTGTCCTTTAATCCATTGAATGGATATATTATTGAGGCAACCCACCTGGTTGAGGCGCTGGTGGCACTCGTATATCAGCCCAGAGTCAACTGTATGACTATTTAGCGCTTGCAAAACAGCCATGCTGTCTGAGAATATGCGTATCGAGTGGTCCTCAACCTTCCTGGCCATGATCGCTGAAGCGGCAAGAGAAATACCCATGCATTCGGCCTGGAACACTGTGTTATGGACTCCCAATGGTGTGGCTATGTGTATGTTGAAGTCCTCCGAGAAGATTCCAGCACCTGTGCCACTACCTGTTTTGGATCCATCCGTGAAGATGCGCAGCTCTGCGGGGCGCAACCCCTCGCATCGGCGATCCTCATGAAGTTGGATTTTGTATTTCTTATCAAAGATAAATTGTTTGGGTACCCGGTCATTAATGGCTTTCGTAATAGGGAACTCATTGTGTAGTCCCTCAAGCAGAGCGGTGTGTTGTGTGTCCCTCTTACCCCAGAGATTTATTGCATTTAGACGTACCGCCGCCATCGTCGCTTCCTGCTGTATGAACAGGTGGAGTGGTGGTAGGCCCAGCATGGCTTCGACTGCTGCAGTCGGAGTAGTCCTCATGCAGCCCGTGGTCGCCATGAAGGCTAGTCTTTGCATGCGTTGTAGTTTGTTGGAGGCCGTAACCAGTTTGGTGCGGGGCCACCAGACCACGGCCCCGTAGGTGATTATGGGGCGGATCACTGCGGTATACAGCCATAGTATAATTTTGGGAGATAGGCCCCACTTCTTACCTATCTCTCCCAAGAATTGAGCTAAAGATTCTTTCAAATCCGACTGGTACTTACAAAGATTACCCCTTACACAAAATAATATTACCTCCTTATAATATTACTAGCTGCGTCCCGCGTAAGTCTCGATGCCGTGGGAATATCGGGATAAAAAGTACCCTATATGTTAATCCAGGATGTCAGCTACCTCCATACAACTTTATCAAAATTGGTCCAACCGTTTAAGCGTTAAGAAGTAGCAAACAAACACACACACACACTCACAACCTTTCGCTTTTTAATTTTTTTTTATTTAGGATGTGTTTGCTCTTGACCTTAGTCTAGGGCAGAGGTGACAGAGACAAAGTCGACGATGGAGTGAGCTTACCCAGAAGAAGCCTGTGCACTCTCACTTTGAAGAGATTAGGGTCGTATGCGTCCGGAAACAGACGCAGGCAGAGTTCCACTCTTTTGCTGTGCGCATTATAAAAGACATTTGGAAACGCTTAGCGCGAATTGGTGGAATAGCAACCAGGAAGGTATGGTAACCTTATAATATAATATATTATAGTAACAACATATACAGTGAATAATATGTCTCAAGACTCATTCCGCCTTATTACAAAACCAGATTTATATTTTGACATGGCTTAAACCATGGAGGCAGTTTTTGTAATAAGAACGTAACTGTGATTGAAATACCGTTCCTTACACAAAACTGAAACCTTAGTTCGGTACTACGTAGTAAGATGTTTGTTTAGGAACTTTACAAGTCGGAATAAAGTTCGAAATTCAATAATGGCTCCATGTTTTAAACCTGGGTCTGAAGATAAAACTTGTTTTGTAATAAGGGGGATAGTGCTTAATGTCTACCTTTACCAAACTTAAGCTAGAAACACACTGAGACAAATTCGCACACTCGGAACAAGTCAGTCTATGAAGATTGTACGTGACACAAGTCCTGGGCGGGATGCGAGTTAGTCTGTTTGAAGCTTTACATTTTTTTTTTCTTCCATAAACGCAGACTGTGTCTCATTTATTTTAAATCTTATGCTATCAACCTCGTAGTTACAGCCACCACATACCTTAGCAGTCTTCTGTCTTTTGACGACCAGTCCTTTAGACCACGCGTTCATTCGTCTGCGCTTACGCTTGGCTGACTGCGGATCACTCTTGTCCCCGTTTTGTAGAGATCGCGATTTTTCACTCACTATTGAGTCGAAGTGATCTGTAAATGAAAAAGTAACTTGATAAAACGACTCATCATCGTCATTTCAGCCGAAAGAAAGAAGTCCACTACAGGACATAAGCCTTCCTCAAAGGGGGGGGTTTGCCATAATCGCCACGCTTGGCAGGCGGGTTGGCGATCGCAGTATGGTGTTAAAATGCATAGCGAACGCTGCTGCCCATCCTCTAGTAAATTCCTTAGTCGCCTTTTACGACACTCACGGGAAGAAATAGGGAGGTGCTATTCTTTATGTCCGGCACCACACAGATAAAACGAGTAAATAAGTAAAAACACATACTGAGTTTTTTTTTTCTGTAAATCTCAAGGCGTTTGTCCACCGACACCGTCAACAAGAACGAGATGACGGCGCTTAAGTAGAAATACATACATTTATTATGGCCGTGTGTCCACCGTCTGTCACAGGGACGTCACGTTCGGTTCGAATAATCTCGTTTCTCGTTGAAATACCGAAGACGGCTGCAGTGGACAAACGGTGTAACAGCCTACTTTATAATTATTAATTTATTTGAGAAAAATGTATTGTGTGTGTACACACGGCTACACATTAAGCTATACGTTTCCAGTTTACGCTGATTTCTCACTGTAAGGAAATCCTATACAATGCGAGATCAGCTTATATACTCGAAATGTATAGCTTGATCTGTAGCCGTGCGTACCTAATACATTTTTTTCAAGAGATGCCTCCTTTGTCAGCTTTGATCCAAATTTCAGAAAAATAAAAGCCAGCCAAGTGCGAGTCGGACTCGCGCACGAAGGGTTCCGTACCATTATCTATAAAAATGGTTGTATAAATATTTGTTTTATTTTAATTATTTATTTTTAAAGTGAATATATAACTAAATATTCTATGAATATTTCAAGCGTCTACCTGTTGCCGTTATCAATATAGAGCAAAAACGTGAAAAAAATCACGTTTGTTGTATGGGAGCCCCCTTAAATATTTATTTTATTCAGTTTTTTTGTATTTGTTGTTATAGCGGCAACAGAAATACATCATCTGTGAAAATTACAACTGTCTATCACGGTTCATGAGATACAGCCTGGTGACAGACGGACAGACAGACGGTGGAGCCTTAGTAATAGGGTTCCCGTTTTGCCCTTTGGGTACGGAACCCTAAAAAAGAACAGTCCTAGAGGATAATTGATGCAATTTTCAGCGGCAAGTCAATCTAATTTAAATCTTACTACCTTGTCACTTGTCACAATATACCACTTCAAAAGTGCTTAGGTAAATTAGAAGCCGTACATTTCGACATCAATCAGCGCGTGCGATGTTTAACTTTATTCCCTTGTAACAAGCCACAAAATGCGCTACAAATTCAAAAACTACTTACGTAAATTAGAAGCCGTACAAATAAAGTCCGGTAGATCATTGTCAGCTATATCGCCTTCAACCTGCCGTCTCTTCGCGATCTCTTGACATTCGAGCTCGAAATCGCTGTCCATTTCAACGTCGATCAACGCGTGCGCATGGTCGCGTAACGAACACGCTTCGTGACGTATCTGTTTGTCTGAAGACGTTCTGTGGGAAGAGAGAATGGATTTGTTGGTTTTGGATAAACTGGTAGGTTTGTGACTAGTTGCCTTGAATTCAGTTTTAAGAGATAGGTATTTTCTAAAATTAAAGACTGAGTTTAAGTATCTGGAGCGTGTGTAAAATTCATCGTCAGTGATTATACTGTCGTGAAAATGTATTGAGACAAAAACAGAATTCAAGACAACATCTCTGAACATGCCACGATTAATTTCCAGCGATTACCCATTTTACTTTAGATTATATATTTTCTGCAGGTAAATTGATTGTAGAATATATCAAAACGCAACAATATAATCGTAGCATGTTTAACTATGTTAACTAAATTATCAGAAGGGATTTTAGAAGCAAATTCTGAAAGTATATTGGGATAGTATCAGTACTACTTATAATAGGCTAGTTGACAGTTTTTAATAAACCGATTAAAAATGTTCCTTGTATAACACAAGGAACATTTTTAATCGGTTTCTGCTTAAAACATGAATGTATCATCAAAATATTAACATTAACAATACAAATTTTTCATTGAGAAAACTCAATTTAATTTTCATAGTCAAAACGTAAGGGCACATTGTAATGGCGGCTCGATTGATGTCATTATCTTTAGTCGTCAAATCTGCGACATGTGACAGATTGTCTGCCTGTCAAACAAGTAAAAACAAATTCATTGTTTCCACCATCTGCTCTTGGATTTCCTCAGTGATGTTTGAAATCGATCCAAATAATTGATTATTTATTTATGTTGTTTTTTTTTTAACCAATCAATGAATCTAAAATCAAAGTTAAATAATCGTTATCATCAATTATTACTCGTGAAATCAATCGATTAATAGCGATTTCAAAATAAAGAAGCGGTGACTCGTGATCTAAATACCTAAAACGCAAATGGAACGGACACTCAATAGCTCTTTTTTCAAAACGCATCTGACGTTTTCGTTTTTACATTTCATAAAATCATACATTTCAATCGTATTTTTTCTGGCTATTCCATAAATAAACATGAAAATACTATTTACTTTTTCTAAACTAAATTAAGGGGAAAATATCCTGAAGGTGGAACCCTAAAACAATGTTATTTTGTCAGTGACATTATGACTTGATGACTGAAGATCGTGACGTACGCGCTCTCAATCGCGTTCAATGTCACGTGACCAATCTATTACGTAATTATTTCTCAAAAATATTAATTAATCTAAAATCATTTACAAAACTAAGTTGAATTTTGAATCTTTTAGCTCTTAAGGCGACGATAACAGACTTTTAATGATTTTATACTGAAGATCACGTCTAAACGAGCAGTGTTATTGATTTGAAAAAAAAATATGTTAAATTAGAGTATTTTCTCAGTAACTTAATATGTGAATATTTTAGATTATGTTTATATTACATAGTGAAATTAATTTGTAAAGTTATGTCTAACGCGTATAAAAAACTGAGAATGGCGCAAAATCTACCAAGCGTATTTTTCTGAAACCTTCACCAATTTAAAGATAATCTAATTATTGATCTTTTAGTATACACGTTTTATTAAAATACCTTTTGGTTTGTGTATAATAAATTAATAATGCGTCAAATTGGGAACAGCGCTCCTTGATGGGCGAGTCTTATTACTGGCTGAACGTCGACGCGTTGCTTGAGCTCAGTACAGACCACGCAAGCTAACCACTCAAGGTCACTGGCATATATATCCGTCTTAAGTCACAACCATTCTACATCACATTCATAAAGTATTTTTCTTACTGTCAACTAGCCTATGATGTATAGACATGGCGCTTTTACATCGCATTTCATATCTTGATTTTATGCAAATGTAAATGAAACCAATTTTACGATGCACAAAAGATAAAAAACGTTGTCTCAAGAACACTTCCGAATGATCAAAATTGTAAATATATTCGGATTCGATAAATAATTATACTTTCTATCTAAAATACTAGAAAAACTAAAAAATACCTGTGTGATTTGAAGTGCAATTTACAGCAGGAACTTGTCCATTGACAAAGTTTCTACTTACAGTGCGTTCTCTATAACTTGACGCGTGACGCAATTGGTAGCACTGAATTTTGCAGTCATATGATTGGTTGTTCTGTTCTATCAGTCACCATTTTGAACTCTATTAGTATCGAAACTAAGACTGCAAAATTCAGTGCTACCAATCACATCACGCGTCAAGTTATAATGAACGCACAGTAGCACAGTAAGTCAATGACGTAGATAGGTTAGCTACCCAACATTCGATCTTCAAAAACAGCAAAATGTCACACTATTAAATGACACGTGGAAGTAGGACGGCATGTCGTAATTATCGGGGGCGAAAGAGACAAAACGATACTTAATTAGGCTACTTAGCCAAGTTTTAACGTGCCACTTGCAGAGCGTATATGACCTATTTAAGTACCTCATTTTACTTATAATATCATTGACCTATACTCCATTTGAAAGAAGATTAGACATTTAACAGTTTGTTTACAGTCCGTTCAACCGATTTTGACTTCTATTCCGTAGGCATAAGGATGGCATTAAAAGCAAAAACGTGGTTACAATACCAACTGTTTATTACAGCTGTCATTGGTCATGCCGCCAACAGACTGTAAAAAAGGTTTATTTAAATGGTTAATCTTACTTCAAACGGAGTATAAGTGATAATCAGTGATAGGAATAGGTAGTGCCTATTTGCCTAAACTTCGAAGAACAGAGACGAGACTTCCTTAGGACTAAATTTTTTGCGGGACATCTGTCCCCAAAATTCGGGACAACACTTTTAAATACATTAAAAAAATATGTTATTTGGAATAAGTAATTCGTCTATACTCGTATTTACCTAAAGTTTGCGACTAGACATAACATAATAAATAACATTCACAGTCGTTACAACCATAAAATTGCCTGATTTTTTTTTTCTTCCTATCACTGGTGATAATACTATCGATGAAAAATCTTTTTGTCCATAAAATTAGTTTCATTCATTCGTAACTTTTTATAAATAGTTCTAATTATAATTATATCTAAGTTTATGTATATCTATTGCTATCTAAGATTATGTTAGTCACTATTTAAGCTACATACATGCTAAGTCGCTACATGCATATTTTCTGAAATATTATAATTAGCGGACAAAAGGTTAGAGGTTGTTGTATACACATGGAAGTTTTATATGTTTTAGAGACGTGGCGTTCTATAGACAAAAAATCGAAAAATAAAACGTTCCAAAAATCACTGTAAATGCTCTCGCAAATATTCATCTTTGCATATATTATAAATTAAATTCGGTTTTAGTGTCTTGTGTGTGTGTGTGTGTGTGTATGGGGATGTGTGTGTGGGGGGTGGGGTGTGTGGGGGTAGGGATGTGTGGGGGTGAGAGGGTGGGAGTGGGGGTGTGTGTGGGGTTGTGTGTGTGGGGGTGGTGGGGGCGTGGGGGGTGTGGGTGTGTAGGTGTGTGTGACCGCCTTGTTCTTTAAACTACGCAACGGATTGATGTGGTTTTCGGCATCATTTAAACAATATATTCCGAAAGGTTTTTGTGTGTAATAGATCAAAACTAAACCAACATAATCATAAAGTAATCTCAATGTTTTGTCAAGTTGTAAAAACGCGTTTTTTTTTGCGAATCGTTTCTTAATTTTATAACACTACATTACATCACGCCTATAAACCCCAAAAGGTTAGGCAGAGGTGTACTTGATTGTACACCTATATTGCGCCAGTTATGTTTAAGTCCCATGTAATACGGGGCGAGCCTATTGCCATCAACCGGGCACTTATCCAGTTTCCGGGCTGCTACTGAGAAATTCCTAGAGGAAAAGTCAAATAATACTTTGCTTGACCCAGGAATCGAACTCAGGACCTCATGCTCAGCAGTAGCGCTTGCGGCCATTGGCATTCATTTCTAAAATGTTCCTTAATAATTATGATAATACAAAATATAGAAATTAAAAAGTAAAATAACATTCGTACCGCCATACATCTCTAAAATCACTAAAAAGTCCGGGTGTATATTTTCTTTATATCAGCAATACTTATACTTAAATAATAATACGTTCTATTGTAATAGTGTGCTAATAATAATTATATTATTTACAAAGCGTTGGTTTAGCTCATACCTATACATCCCTCTAGCCCTTTGATTGGCGCCGGGAATGTGGAAAGAAAACACGTTCAAATAAATTAAAAATGAATGGTCGTGTACACAATGGCGTAAGTTTGCAAGATATAATATAGAGTCAACAATATATTTGATGAAAGCTACACACAACCTCACATCTGCCCGTCTGCCGCCGGGTGTTATTCTGTTATGATCACTTCACCTAAATTTTCGCGGTGTGATTTTTACAGAATAACTGCCGGCGTTGATCCCGCGTAGTTAATAGTCGAACGTAGCTGCAGCGTTGACGCTGCTCGAACGTGACGTAGTAATATATACAGTCACATTAATTCGATGCTAGCGAAGCGTATGCAACAGCAACATCTACGGGACTTTAACGCCAACAATAGTTATACGCTCTGTGCAACTTGATGACTCAATTTGAAAGTATACGAATCTTTACGCCATTACGTAAAAGCCCAAAAGGTAAATGGAATGGAATGGTTGAGTAAATTAATATAGCTGTGAGAAAATAAATGAATAAAATGATACTTCAATAGTGACGTAATGAATGATATTAATTTCAAATTAAGAGCGTGTACGACGTAGGGCATTTCATACAAATTTTGAAGCCCTTATTTTTCGAAATGACTGAACCGATTTTAATGAAACTACATACGCATAAGCAGGATACAAAGGTCTAAAAAGTTAGTTAAGAACATTTTCGAAATGTCTTATTTAAAAACAGATAACTGGAAATCTCTGTTTCTATAGATAATTTAAAATCAGTCTAATTTGGCTGTAATTTTACGAAAATATTCTTAACTAACTTTTTAGACCTTTGTATCCTGCTTATGCGTATGAAGTTTCATTAAAATCGGTTCAGTGATTTCGAAAAACAAGGGCTTGAAAGTTTGTATGAAATGCCGTAAGTCGTAAACGCTCTTAAGGGCCTGCGCCCACTCGCGGTACGGTACGGCAAGGGATTTTTATATGACGAATAGAAATATAACATAATAGTATGACAATAAAATAGAAATTTCAATGGCAACGATGCCGCGGTATCCTTAGGCATGACGCGACGTCCTTAGACATCATCATTGAAATTTCAATTTTACTGTCGTATATACAGGTATACAGCTAGCGAAACTCCGCAGACGTGATAGGTATCGATATCTAAACATGATAGAACAAAAAAATATTAAATTTATGAATTTTTTTTGGGGTCTGCAACAGCCGATCAACAGTCACGTGAAGTACCAGTTTTTTTTTTTTTGTGTAAAATTCTTAGACGTCATTACGTCTATGAAGTTTACACAAAGAAAATATATTTTATTTTAAATAAAATATATATATTTTATACCGATGGGTGTCGATACCTAAACACGAAAAAATAAAAACAAAATATATTTTCTCAACTCATACCTTACCGCCAATCCTAAAAACGCCATAATAAAAAAAAAAAAAGTTTTTTTTACATTTTTTTTTTCATTATGGCGTTTTTCGGATATCGATACCAATCACGTCCGTGGAGTTTCTCTAGCTAATTTAATTTGACCCTGTATTAGTTATATTTCGATTCGTCGCATAAAAATCCCTTGCAGTGCCGTCCGCCATTTGTCGCAGGCCCTTAGGGTATGTTCTATCGCGGGTGTGCATATCGTACCAAAATAAGGACTATTTCTGCTTGCAGTGCACGGCTGCTATAGTAACGCTTACCTACGCTCATCAACCAATAGCATCGCCGCATCAGATTTTTGCTGAGCCCCTTGTTTTTGTAAATAAAAAAGACCGTACGAGTATAAAAAACGGGTAAAGGGTGGTCAGGCATCTGTGATCATTGTAACAGAGGCTGAGAAATTTATTTAAACAAAAGAAATTATTTTTATTGGTCGATGCAAAAAGGGGGGCGGTAAACAGACGTGGTCATCGTGAGCATGGGATTTTGTTTTGAAAGTGGTCAAAATCAATCAAAATCAAAATATTTTATTTCACATCAACCTACATGGGTACTTATGAAACGTCAGAAGCGAGGTGCACGGTTCTAATTGGTCGTTTCCTATGGAGAAGAGCCGGCAAGAAACTCCACGGTTAGGCTGCGTTCAGACACTCCGTGCCCGCCCCGCGCCCAACCCGCTCACTTTGAAATTTGTTGTATATAATTTGAGTCATAAGACACATCAATAAATCTCAAATTGCATTCATCGAAGTCGACCCGCACCCGCTCCGCGCCCGCCTCGCACCCGCCTTGAGCCCGCGCTTTGGCTAGTGCCGTATTGACTGTGATCAAGGGCGTTTTTTGATTAAATAATAATAGTATAAGCGGGCGCCGATTTTGCGCGTGGCGAACGCGGGTGCGGGGCGTGCGCGTGGTCGACGCGGGTTTTGCGCGTGTCGTGCGAACGCAGCCTCACGGTTGGTCCGATTTGCACACCCGCGATACTACTTAGGGGTTCTCAAGATGACAGTGGTCTCGCGTAAGTCGAAGGCCCCCTAAATAAATTTAGCGCTAAATGAATTTTAAACATCGCCATCATCAATCTGCCCGCTTTTTCCCAACTAAGTTGGGATCAGCTTCCATGCAGTCTAACTTGCAGCTGAATACCAGTATTACATGGAGCGGCTGCCTATCTGACCTCCACAATCCAGTTACTGGGTTACCACGATACCCCTTGGTAAGACTGGTTAACAGACTTTTGGCCTCCCGTAACGACTATCATTTACCATAGATCTACTAATGACAGCCGGGACCAACGGCTTAACGTGCTTTCCGAGGCACCGAGGGGTCTCGATATTTAATAGATGGTCACCCATCCATGAACTGACCGCGGCAAGCGTAGCTTAACCTTCGATCAGCTCGTACGCGGCTGTTATTATTTAACCACGAGCTTCTCGATAGTCAGTTTAAAATATCAACTATTTTCGGGCAATGGCTTGGGCCCGGCGCCCACTGGGGCCACGGCATGGCAAGGTATTTTAGGCGACGAATAAAAATATAACTTAATAGTATGATAATAAAGTTGAAATTGCAATGTTAGTAGAATGTTAGCATACCGCGGTATTGTTTTTGTACTTACGACCGTTAACAGGCCTTGGAGTTGATAAACAGAAAGGAGATTAAATATGTTTAGCGCTAAATCTATTTAGTGATTTGTTGTGGAAGCGGGCCAAGTCTATCTTTGAACGACCCATTTGATATTTGGGCCATCATGACGTTTGCCCTTAGTAGATATCATTATTACTTTATACAAATTGTACATTAACTTTTCATATTTATGATATGTATCTGTGAATTAGTTCAATACTTCAACTTATTCCTTTTGTATATTCTTTAAAATCAGTATTCCAATCAATTTAATTTAGAACACCACTCATCGTAAACTCTCACGTCACAATATATTACCTGTCCGGGTTATACTCGAGTGCGTTCGCGCAAATGAGGTCGATGTCATCAAGAAACTCTTTGGCGCAATTGTATTTGTGCAGGTCCACCTTTGTCATCATTGACTCGAGGTCCATCGGCTGTTTGACTATGTCTAAGTAGTCGGTAACCTGGGAAAGGAAATAGGCATATTTTAACAACAAACAAGTAAATAAAAACCGGCCAAGTGCGTGTCGGACTACGCACAATGTAGGGTTCCGTAGTTGGGATAAATTTATCCCAAAAACAAAGTTAACATTGTAGTTTAAAAATGTGTTCTCCCGTACATTGATATACATCACGGTCAATTCCCCAACTGCAAATGAAGTTGGTCGACTATTGCTCGTTAACTTGTAAAGCCTACGTGAGCTGTGATAGTTTTCCTTTTTATTTCGTTATACAACGTGTTTTTTTTGATATCCCATAACTCTAGGGTATGATTGAGGCCATATCAAAGAATCAACTGGCATATGAGTTATGTTCCAATCCTTCGTTATTTTTTTTTTTCATTTTTCATACAAAATAATTCGGCAGTCACGATTATTAATGTAAAACACCCTTACGTGAAATATGACAACGTCGACAAGGTAGCTTTCCCTTCACTAGCTGCCGCCGGGAAGCCCCGATACCAACATACCTACATATTTTATTTAACTATTTATTTTACTACACTACTGCGAAGTTTGGCAACCTCGCAAAAGTAAAGATTCGTCATACTGGAGACAATTTTTGACCTAATTTAATTATGATTGATGATATCTCCGAAACGATGCATTTTTGGACCACCTATTCTAGGAGTTTTAGTATTATTTTTACCTACAGAATATAACCCTAGAGTTATCGGATATCAAAAAGAACAGGTTGTATATGTACTAATGCCATGGTTTTTGTTCACATATCCAAAAACCACCGTTTAGCTGGCGGGGGACACACACTTGCCTCTAAATACATATACTATGGGGTAATTTACAGAATCAGTTTTTACCTCTTCCAAATCCACAGGTTTAGTGAACTTATAGAACCGTCTATTAGACGCTAGTTTGCGGCAGATGTCTCGTAAGAATATCCTCAACTCGCGCAGTTTGTAATCCTCCTTACGTTTGCGACGCGTCACCTCATCCGCGGTCTCACGGGGCGGCGGGGGCGGGGGGGCTGTGGGATATACACATGGTCACTTCCAAAAGCTCAATATAAGGGTAGAATATATAAGGGAAGCTTCAGGATGGATTCTAATATTGGCCAGGGGTAGATGAACAAGTTTGTGGCTGTATGGCAATTTTGGTACAGCCTGTTGCCCAGTCTAACATGAGGCCATTCGCAAGTTGGTCGGACGAACAGTGGAGTTCAAGTTATTGAGAAACACGAATCTAGATAGAATAAAAAAACTTCATACAGGTAGAAGCGAAATTTCCGCTACAAACGTGTTAAAAATTGCGCTTTTAGCCTCGGAGCGTATGACAAACCCACTTTCGCATCAAAACAAAACATATATTTGCATAAAACTAGTTTATTTGTTACATTGGTACATACTCCATTGGTTTAGGTAGTTAATTAACACTTTAATAACGTAATGAGGTCTGCAAATCAAAACGTTTGATCCACATTTATGAGGATTTTTGACGACTAACAGTAACGAGGCTTTGATAACTGACTGATGTTTCCCATAGGGTATTTTACTGTTTTTTTTTTTTATTTTATTTCGATTTTTCGAAACCATAAAAAAAAATAAGCCACGATAAAACAAAATGGTTTCAATCTCTCAAAAAATGCCGAAGTTGTAAGTTAAAGTCTATTGTAGACAGAGACAGCACTACTGCGATCTGGCGTCACAACACAGGAACGCCATAGTAACTTCGCGCCATTCAGTAAAATGATCGTTTTGCGTGACAAGAACAGTAGAATAATTTCAAAAGCGTGTAACTTCTCCATTTTTCCACCGATTATTTTTTTTTCACAAACAGTAATCATTTTAGTAACATCTTTAAATAAGTATTAATTCATGTATATTTTTGATAGCAGTCAAATACCCTATTTAAATACCCCAAGCCATAGTGAGCTTCATCTGTAATTTTGTTTAAGCTTCGTATATCCTTGGTTCACTCACCTCTAGGTAACGGAGGCGGAGGTTCATTGCTCTCAATAGGCGGCGGTTCCAACAACGCATCAGCAAGCACTGGCTTTAAGAAGCTGATCACTTCCGACGCGCTCGGCTCACGCACCCTGTATACGCAGTCTTTGTAGACAGGGAACAGGTCTTGTAACTGAAACATAATTATGTTTTTTTATGTTAAAGGGATATGGTATTACCCAACTGGGTTGTGGAGGTCAAAATGGTGTTAATCCATGCGTCATGTTCGCGAACGGGCGCCATCAGTAGGTACTGGTCATCTCTTACTACTTGACGTTCAAAAGTGCCTTATATGTGCCTATTTGAAATAAACAATTTGACTTTGACTTAGCAGCCATGGCTTAATTTAATTTAATTTTTGAATTGTCTTTTTTAGTTTTTTTATACGGACGCTTTTGACATTTTGCATCATTCTCACTAACCAACATTTTATAACCATAATATGGTTACTAAATGTTGGTAACATATTATGTTAATTTAAAAGAGTGTCCGTGGAGTTTCTTGCCCGTTCTTCTCCATAGGTACCTCCTCGTTCTCCTACTAAGCTTATGAATGGGCAACTAGCTTCATCTTTATGACCGACCAACCCCATGACAATTCAAAAGTGCCTGTAATTGGTTTATTTGAAATAAATACTTTGAGTTGAGTTGATAGCCATGTAAAAGACTGGTATTCAGCTACATCTGGTTAGACTGGAAGCCGACCCCAACAAAGTTGGGAAAAGGCTGGACAGATGATGATGATGATATGACAAAGGTGTGGCAACACTTGGATGAGAGGCCTAAGTCCAGCATTGGCCATCATCAGGTTGAAATGATGATGACATCAAAGGGTCTTTCCACACAATTTAAGTGGCCTACAGGACTATGAGCTTTCCAGGCTTGGTGTTCTGTCAGGAACGGTAAAAAAATTGCTTGCACTAGTTTTGTATGAACTTGTTTTCACTCAATCGGGCCTATATTTCAGAATTGAAATGAAATAGGGCTAGTGTAGCATTTGCGAGCGTTAATTTCAATGAAAATCCCCGCCTTATAATATTTTTTGAAGTGACAACTTCATTAGGCGCGTTGAGCACTTTTTGGGTTAACTTTAAATCATGGGAGTCGCGTCATCGTCACCGAACGCTTTGAAGTGAAAACTTCATTAGGCGCGTTGAGCACTTTATGGGGAACAAAAATCATGGAACTCGCGTCATCGTCACCGAGCGCTTTGAAGTGAAAACTTCTTTAAGCGGGTTGAGCACTTTTCGGGTGAACAAAAATCATGGAACTCGCGTCATCGTCACCGAACGCTAGCTCGACGATACAATTCACAAGTTACATAGTTTTCACTTCTATCGGCAGTCCCCAAAGACTGCCTCGCATCTTTTTTTTAATAGATTTGCTTGAGTTTTATAACAACAGTAAGTTTGTAACATAATAATCATATTAATACCTCTATCGGTAGCTGGTCATGTCGGCAGTCAGCTGTAGCTAGTAACAATGTGTTTTCTCCGGCCGCTCTAGCGCGACACAACTGCCGTAATAGGGTTGATAAGGCAGCCCATACTAAGACAATGTCGCGAATGAATAGGACGCAGCCGCGGTCAGCTCGGCGGCATTCGGAGAACACCTGTGGAATACATAAATAAGGATAACATAGATATAGTGTTTACAAGCCATGTATACGATGGGATTTCCCATCGGCAAAAATGACTAAAACTTTGATCCCCGATTTTACCCCGTTAGAGAAAGAATTTTCAAAAATAGTTTTGTAGTAGTACTTTCGTTATATACCAACATGTCCCAGAATTAACGCACAACCTCTTAAGGGGTCGTTATGCTCATTATTATGAACAAGTATGGGACCAAACCTGAAATCGCGAAAAATAAATCAGCTGTTCCCTACATTTTAATGAGTTATGAGAACATAAATGTAGGGAACAGCACATTTTGTTTTTATGTTGCTGTTGTTTATTCTGGGACATGTTGTATACAGGGTGTTAAAGTAACTGCGTGCCATAGCTTAAGACGCGAGATATATGCCAGTGACCTTGAGTGGTTAGCTTGCGTGTTCTGTACTGAGCTCACGCAACGCGTCGTACGTTCAGCCAGTAATAGGACTCGCCCATCAAGGAGCGCTGTCCCCAATTTGACGCATTATTAATTTATTATACACAAAACAAAAGGTATTTTAATAAAACGCGTATACTAAAAGATCAATAATTAAATTATCTTTAAATTGGTGAAGGTTTCAGAAAAATACGCTTGGTAGATTTTGCGCCATTCTCAGTTTTTTATCCGCGTTAGACATAACTTAACAAATTAATTTCACTATGTAATATAAACATAATCTAAAATATTCACATATTAAATTATTGAGAAAATGCTCTAATTTAACATATATTTTTTTCAAATCATTAACACTACCCGTTTAGACGTGATCTTTATTATAAAATCATTAAGTCGGTTATCGTCGCGTTAAGGGTAGGTTCAGTTTATCGATACTGAACCTACCCTAGGTTCAGTATCGATAAAGGAACCCATGAAAAATAAATCAAAAAAATTAAAACAATAATGTAAACACAAAAAAAATATTGCAAGATCAACCTAATTTAGTACCTACTAACTTAAAATAGCAATCGTTTAGAATTAAAATTATTTTATTTGACGTTCCTTAGCCCGTTAAAGTACGAAGACTTATTTTTAAAAGTTTTTGTTTATGCTTTTATTTTTTCTTTTTTTTTTCCTGGGTTCCTTTATCGATGCTGAACCTACTTCTAATATACCTACCCCGCTATCCAAACGGGTATCCGGGTCAAAGGTGGAAAGCCGGCTGCGGTCATTAAGCTCCATACCAATCATTTTTTTTGGAAGAGTTCTATGTCCCGCAAGGAATTTTATAGGCTTCATACTGACCGATATAAGCGCCTGTTCCTGCGTGAACGTGTGCGCGGAGTGTAGGGTAGACATGCTGAGCTCCTTCACGGTGCAGTGTTCTAGTTGGGCAAGCAGGGCGGGTGCTATGTGTGTTTCCGCACACTCGCCTGTGATTAGTAGCACGCTTTGTGAAAGGGATGGGTCGCAGATCCTGTAAAAAGAGAGCAAAAGATTAGAATTTGCGGGAAAATTAAACTACATAATTCATAGTTAAAATATTTGGCAATGATAGTACTCGTACGTATGTAGAAAAACAGTGCATCAACTTTGGTGCAAAGTGACCAACACAGGAAACATACAGCAAGCAAAATTTTTGGTTAGAACATTAATTCAAAAAAGTTGGGTGGAAATTGAGAAGGATGAAAATTACATTTTATTTTATCACAAGTATGACGCAAAACTTTGTTATTCTCTTCATCGAGAGCCACGATATACAAAAACGAATGCGTTCATCACTATGAAATCCGGAACACGATCTGCAACACGTTGCACGCGGGCTGTACTTTGGCTTGTGTTGTGTGTGTTTTTGTAACAGCGGCGCACTGTGAAGGTAATTTATTGACTGCTAGAACATTGCTGTAATCTATCTCTTCTTGGTAACAGTGTGTAGCGGGAACATTTTCTGCAACACGTTGCAACGCGACATGCTTGTAACAGCAGTGAAGGTAACGTCTTGGCTGCTGTAACCTAACTCTTCTCAGTAACAGTGTGTAGCGGGAACACGTTCTGCATCACGTTGCACGCGACTTGTGCTTGTGCTTGTAACAGCGGCGCACAGTGTGAAGGTTAGCTATTGGCTGCTAGTACGTTGCTATAACCTACCTCTTCTCGGTGATAGTGTGTAGCGGGAACACGTTCTGCAACACGTGGCACGCGGCCTGTACTTGTGCTTGTAAGAGCGCTGCACAGTGTGAAGGTAATCTCTTGGCTGCTAGAGGGCTTGTTCGGGCCCCGGCTGCTACTAGAGAATGCATCGCTTCTAGGAGATCGATTCGCGTTACTTCTACCTGTGGTTGTAAAGAAATTGGGTGATAAAGTAATGAGCTTTTCACATAAGGTGTTAACCTCCAAAGTGCTTTAAAAGGTGCTGAGATAAAACAAACTGTCGATTTTGCCAGCGGGGCGAGCACGGCCTACTGTGACATGACTTGAGTCACATATTTTATCAGTTTGAGCGATAACACTGTTTTGTCATAAAATGCTAGTACAAATTGACATGACATAATTTATCATGTCTTGTCACAAACGTCTTGACACGCCCGTGCTCGGCCCGCAGGATATGATAAGGGATGAAATAGGAAAATATTTCTTTTAAAAAATATTGTCCGGATGGGTTTGTGAGCGAGACAATCACAGTACATTGCAAGTGGGCAACAGCGTTAAAAATGTCGAAACACGATGTTGCTTTTCTATTTTACGAGATATAAAATTGTACAAATTTACTTACATTTTTAGCATCAATCATCAAGGCGTGTTCACTTTCATAGACTTGAGGATATACTCGTCGCAGCGCTTTCAGCACCGCTTCAGAACATAGTGCCTTTAGATCGGAACCTAAAAACAAAACAATATCATTCCACAATTTGTATGGACAGTATGGACACTGGCTAAGAAAAGGATATTGTATTGCAATATGTGGTTAGCTAGCGAGCTCGACATTTGATGATATTATTCTTGCCTGAGCCACCGAAAGCAAGCTCATCATGCTCCCTTAAATGTCACTGCTTGCGGTAGCGTCAGGGATCGGGTTGCCTCCTTCCTAGAAGACCTATTTCGTCCGACTGCATGAGGTAAGGTCATCTTGTTTCCATCCTTTTTAAAATTCAACTTTTACACGGTCGCTTTTTGATGTTTTTAATAGAACTTTTTTTTTTGTTACTTTAGTGGCGTGTGCTAGCTGACTTATGGCAAATAATTTAATGTTTTGTGTTGCGTAATGTAAATTATTTTGCATATAAAGGGTGTTTAAACAAGAGAACTTTGTTTTTTAAAACAAAATAAAACGAGTTTAGATGAAAATGATTCAAATTTTTATTGTAATAGAAAGAGTAAGGTTTGGCAATTATAAATAAAAAAATATATCGGACATGTCCACTACCACCACGCACACAGATTTCGATCCTTTTCATCATGAATTTATTGCAATTTCCCGATCGCATAATTTCATCCGATCGTGTGATTTAACTCCACTAGATTATTTTATGTGGGGCTATGTTAGTTATATGTGTAATACTCGAGGGGTTTGGCGCTGATAGCCGAAATACAGGCTCTGCCTAGTTCGGCTACAGATGAGCTATACTGACCTAAATTAGTCTGTTAAAATATTTTGTAATTTACGTCTAAGTTTTCTTTGAATATACTTAAAATCTTATCTATACTATCTATGTATTTATACTATTTACAGTCAGATTAAATTAATCTATTCTGCCTGTTAATCAGCACTCCAATTATTTCCTACATCCATCAGTTAATATAATATTTTTCGAAGATCCTTACCCCCATATCCTCCAGTGACTTCCGCCAGATAATCCAAGGTATCCTCACAAGGTCTAGGCTGCCATTCCTTCGTATAAATCTCCAATATATCCCTCCTTGCGTTGGCATGTGGTGGAGGGAAGTGTAACTCGCGGTCGAATCGTCCCGCGCGACGTAATGCGGGGTCAACGGCGTCTAGGCGGTTGGTTGCACCGATTATCACCACTTCGCCTCTGGGAATAGAGGTGGGTTTTGAGTGGCAAGTTGTGAGTGTGGCGATTATCGAGTTAAGAAAGAAAGCACTTTATCTGTTTTGAATACCAATGTGGTAATCCATTACCACATTGTTGAATTCGGAAAAAGTGATGAGAGAAAGTGAAAGCTTTCGGAAATAATTATGTCGATTTTTGCCTTCCTGTGTTGATCTACTCTTATGCAAAGGCCTCAGTCTTCCTTGAAGTTTGCTTAAACGATACCATGTTAATCTTATTAAAATCATTAATATTCTCAGCTAAAAAATTTAATGTTGACGCAATATCTAACACTTATATTATTTTATTTCTTAAGAAAACTTACAGCTAGGATACAGATAGTTGACAGTTAGTGAAAGAAGACCAAATAAAAGTTTTCACTAACAATATTAGGGTAGCATAAGAAACAGCAGACAGACAAGCAAAAGTAGGAATAAGTAAGCACTCGGAAAGAATTAAGAAAAGACTGAACCGGTTTTAGTGATTTTCAAAAAAGTTTTTACATATAATTTTTTTAAGTTTAGGAATACTGGTGGAGAATAAATCAAGATCATCAACACTCTGACTCATCGAGTTGTATGCCCTGCTAGCTCTTATCATATAAGAGTTTTGTCGATATGTGCACCACACAAAGGGAACAAACATACTTTAACTATAGCTATACAGAACTTTACATTAAAAAAAATTGAGTTTTAAACTTTACAATCGTTTAAAACACACATAATTTTACTGCATATTACGTACCTATCACACAGTCCGTCCATCTCAGCCAGCAATGTTCCAACAACGCTAGTATGTACTTGTTCTTGGCGTACACTTCGCACCGGCGCAAGCGCATCGATCTCGTCGAAGAATATTATTGATGGCTTCATTTTGTTCGCCTGGTTTATGGCAAAAGGTTTGTAGTTAATTTCTTTTAGAGATTAACTAGGATAATATGGCACAGAAAGACGTCCACTGCTGGACATAAGCCTCCCCTAAAGGGGGGTTTGCCATAATCGTCAGGCTTGGCAGGCGGGTTGGCGATCGCAGTATGGTGTTAAAATGTATAGAGAACGCTGCTGCTCATTCTCTAGTAAGTCCCTTAGTCGCCTTTTACGACACCCAAGGGAAGAAATAGGGCGGTGCTATTCTTTAGGTCCGGCAAAACACAGACCTAATATGGCACGCCCCTCCAAAATTCAAAACGTTTGAAAGTATTTGTACGCATGTGTCCGTAATGAGACGACCGTCAAACAAAAACAAATCACGGATTTGTTGCTCGACTAGTGGCATCATTAATCGCTCATTATTATTAGTATGGCGCTGCACTGACGTACTCTATGAAAACGACACGTGCGTTGTTTGCGCGATCGGCTAGTTATGATTAGTTGACCAACAAATCTGGTAATAAGTGCATGAGATATTACGAGTACTTACAAACGCTACATACAAACTCTTTCGTAAGGATGTGACTACACACATTGAAACAGTAATTTGGAGGGGCGAGCCATGTTATCGTAGTTTCTTTCTTTCCTTTCTTTTTTTTTAAAACGTTGCCCCACACTAGGAATTTCTCCTGTATCGTGGGTGCGTTCACAAACATTTAAATTCACATACACAAACAGCCAGACCCGAAACAACTACTTGTAGGTCATACAAATATTTGTTCCGTGCGGGAATCGAACCCGCGACACGCAGCGCAGCAGTCAATCGCTTAACTAACTGCGCCAACACACACACGTGTGCGTCTCTACATGAGTACAGGAGCTACGGAGGAAGGCATTTTTACTTCAAGTGTTCTTGATAAGTTTCAGTTAAGGCGCTGACAAGAGGCAAATAATAAAAGTAGGCTTGTCTTACACAAAAAATTGCCAAATCTATATAGTTTGTGGTAGCGGAAAATATATATGTTATTCTTGAACATATTTCTCAGAACTTGGATGTTACCAAAACAGGTTACAAATCAACGGTAAACTAACCCTTTACTTTAAGTTTAAATCCAAAATATCTGTATTAAATGTCAATGTATAGTTGGTATTTAATTAATAACAAGAACGTCTTATTTGTATGCAGAACTTGGTTGTTTTTTATTTTCGATTACTCAACTTATTTTTGAGTAAATAAATAATTGTTTCATATTTTGCAATAAATTACAAGCGTTGTATCATCGCGCTTCTCTTTCTTTTGTATGCAGTATGACAGTGACAGCGGTTTACCTATTGTCAGCGTCTTAACTTGTAAGACGGATAGCTAATTTCATACAAATTCTGATGCAGTAATAGAGTCAGTATAGTATCTGATACTTATAAAATGTAGAGTTTATTTTAGGTTTCTTGGGTCTATGTTATAGTCTTTTTACACAGAGAACATTGATTAGCAAATACTCTTGGACTTCCAAAAGCTATCTGCTTGCTAATTTCTGGCTCACTATCAAACATGCGTATGCCTTACAAAGCAGATATGCCTCTTTTACCAAAAGGTATATAACATGGAACATAATAGGACAACACAACAAAAATGCCAAAAAAACAAAAACAAATCTAACATCAAATCACCTGTTGGAACAGTAACTTCAAGTGCCTCTCGCTCTCTCCGACCCACTTCTTCAGACAATCAGCTCCCTTCCTCATGAAGAAGGCGACCTTCCTTCCGCCAACTAACGTACATTCGTTGGCTAAAGCCCTGGCTAACAAGGTCTTGCCTGTTCCGGGAGGTCCGTGGAATAAAACCCCTTTGGCCGGTCGAGTCTTGAATTTTTGGAATAAGTCGGGGTACATTAGGGGAAAGAGTACCATTTCTCGTAGACATTTTATGTGCTCTTCTAAGCCTCCGACCTGTAAGAATTGATGTGTTTAGTTTGGCGTAAAGGTGGCCAATTATACAACTGTAAATCAATATAATTTTCATTACAAACGAAAATGACCGGATATTGTTCTATAATTATAATATTCAGGTTTGGCAATTTTTTACGGTAAATAAGCTCTGATCTTTTTCTTAGGCCCGTATTAATAGAGCGTTACTCAGTACTCAAGCACTACTTAGGACTAATTTCAACCAATCAAATGGCTTGAATCTAGTCTTAAGTAATGCTTGAGTACTGAGTAGCGCTCTATTAATACGGGCCTTTATAATGCACACCTGAATTCGCGAAAAATAAATCAGCTGTTCCCTATATTTTGACGAGTTATGAAAACATACATGTAGGGAACAGCTGATTTATTTTTCGCGATTTCAGGTTTGGTCCCATAGTAAAAGTTGTTCTTAATGATAAGACCCCTTAAGAGGTTGTGCGTTAATTCTGGGACATGTTGTATATTAGTTTTATTGAATTTTAATTTTTATACAATGTATGGACTATGTCTGAAATAAATGCATTAATAATAATACATTATTTCCACGCTCACAATATGGTGCGTGAAAAGTAATGAGAAATATAAGATTTGCTCGCGTCTTTGGTTGATATAATTATCCTGCATTTAAGACAAATATTAAAATTGATGTCCCGAAAAAAAATAATGAAGCATACGTATTTAAAAAAAATTAAAACCCTTCTGAAGGTAAATCAACACAGTTGATTCATACATAATTATCAATTGGAACCTCATTGTGATACACCGTCTCTTAAGATACAGGATACCCTAGTTTAAGGTGGAAGCATAGATGATCTCACTGCCATTTTGTCGCTAGATGGCGACACATCCACAATTTCGAACATTTTCAATTTTTACACTTAACATAGACATTTTTAATAAACAACTTTATTATTAGCGAAACCTAGGGCATTAACTTGATTTTTTTAGATCATCACTGTGCTTGTTAACTGGTATCATACAAAGATTAGAACATAATAATGATTTAGCCGCATGAATTTACTCTTTACACACACATGCAAAGTAAATAGTAGTAACTTCCGACTCTACTAGATGTCGTTTTATTCAAACATGGTTGGAAATTAAAATGTCCAGATGGTGTTAATTTTAAATAAAGAGGACCAAATTATTTATATGATGAATATCCTTACAGTATAGCAAAAACTGAAAACAAATATTAATTTACTAATTAAGCATACTTTAAATTACTAGAGGATTGTTATGTTCCAATCTATTTCTTAATAATATAATTATTGGGTTATGCATACTTTTGTTTCTAGGCTCGGTATCAGATACCTTTTCACCTTATCAAATTATTCAGATAAATTATTTTGGGTAATAAAGGTATATTGTACATAAATAGGTTGTTGTAATGTGACTGAACCTAAATAGTACCTAACGTGTAAATAAATTGTGACCTGTACTAAATAAATAAAAGATTATGTATTCAATTGTAAAGCGTTTTATTGTATCTTACTATAAATTAATAATATTTATCTATGGTTAATATTTTCATACAAATATCGTTTTATTTACTCTCACTGCATTTACCTAAATATTTTCTGGTTGGATTCGAATTTGGATTCGAACCATCGACTCGTACCACCACACAAAGATAAGTATCTTACACAACAACACAAAAGTGGTTGCTAGCTAACCATAACATTTATGTTTCAAGAATACCCACTTATTATACAACTTTGAACAATAAATATTCTTTTACAATTGAATTGTTTGGCTGGTACCTAAATACATGAGTGAAACATATGTACACAGAAAAATCTTATAAACTAACAAATAACATAAACTATACATCGCTACGTACAAAAATAGCATAATAATTAGTCTATAATGTTTTCACTGCTGAGACTCAGGCCTCCTCTGAACAGTGGTGATGAAATAATTTACACAAAGCAAAGTGTCTGCTTGGATTCGAACCATCGACTCGTACCACCATACAAAGATACATAAAAAATACTATAATAAAATATCTTCTCTTCTACACGCTACTTTTTGCTGCGCCGCCCCGTCGCCGCGCAGTATCAATCTTCTGCTTGTCAGTTTTTACTTCCATTTATATCATTTCCGTGCGATCTGAATCAATTGCTGGGAGACACAGTTTTCGCTGCAACAAATGAATTTACACAGTTTTGTTAGACTATTCTTACTGAACCCACACCTCAGAAACCTGAGGATTAAGTTAGGAAATGAGTAAGACTTATATTTTCATACCTTTTAATTCCTTGATGTCTAGACATTTAGCATTTTTCTCAACTCGTCTCAAAATAATTTCCGGCAGTACAGATGTTTTGAAAAATGTTACCAACTTCGGCATCATAGCGTTGATAAATTCCTCATCCCGGTTAACTTCTATGACAGTCAATGGTTGGGTGACAGATATAAAGCAAATGAAGTAACATTTACTCATTTTGGTAATTCGCAATTGACCCTGGACCTAGAATCAAAATAATAATAGCTGAGAAACAATCCAAGAAATACATTATATTTATACATACATGAACCAAGAAATAATGATCTTGGTTACTTACTTGATAATAAAAATTATGCTTTTTGTTCATAACTAAAACATCATTTTCCAAATGAATAGGAAAATTTCTATTTTCTGATGCTTCTCTAATATTTTGAGATTTCCTTTTCAAGGAAGGAAAACATTTTATTTCTACAATAGTATTTTCTGCATCTATAATACCTGTAAAAAAGAACAATTTTTAGGCCTACGCCACTGAACCAAATTAAAAAATCCACGCGACACACAAGATCCATGGGGGTGGAACCACAGGCAAAAGCTAGTTATTTGTATATTTTTATTATTGAATAATCTTACCATCAGGGCTAGCTGCTAAGAATCCAAAGTCTTCATCAATAAATAGACCTGATGGCCTGACAATTTTGCCATATTGTTGCATAAACATACTCTTTGCAACATGTTCATTTTGTTGTCCATACATCATATCTTTAGTACAAATATTATTTTTGTAGAGAATGCATTTCACATGATTGTGACATGGTGTGGCATTACGACGCTTGCAAACCTAAAATGAACAAAGTGACAATCATAATTCTTGTACTGGCTTGAGCTGTGGCTTCTTAGAAAGTAAGAAACAATAAGAGGATGGCTGATATCTTACCATTCCAAACTGACTTGCTGTGAGACGGTCAGATCTGTATGAGAGATACTTTTCATTATCATGTTGACCCACAGTCTGGTTTTCAATTAGTACTATGTTTTGTGTATCTTCTTGGAATTTAAGCAATCTCAATTCACAGAGCCGTTTTAATTCTACCTCATTAATGTCGACAGGGTCACTTGCTTCTGGGCCATAGTCCTTATCAGGTTGAGTTTTAGTCTTTTCAGTAAAAAGCCGTTTTCGAGTCATTTTCTGTTGGCGCAATCTACTTCTCTCTTTTTGATGGACATATTTTTTAAAATATTGTCCAGGGCTCTGTGTTGTCTTCTTTTTCCATGCAGTTTGATGCCATTTATGTCCTACAGAATGAGACAATCCTGAAAAACCAAATCATAGTCACATACATGCCTGTTTGCAACCTAAGCTTTCATTGATGACCATTGAAAGTTCTATAAGTTGAGAAAAACCTCTTATATTATGAAGAGAAGAAGTCATAGATCATGGGGGTTGCTAGAGATGTCATATATTGTTTTAAAATATCTATAAAAAAACTTATTTACCTGCTACATAAACACGCCGCTGATAAGAGCCTCCTTTTCCAAGACTGAGTCGTTTTCCACAGTTAAATTTATTAATGACACTCATAAAATTCTCTGCAAAGTTTGTTGTCTCGTTAGACAACCGTCCAGCTTTCAAAGCAATTCTTTCATTTGCAGCATAAATAAAAGCCCAGACCTCTGGTGCTGTATTTCTTAGGATTTCTACTTGGTTGTCTTGCTGTTTATTCTCGTCAGGTGGTAATTGCTTCACTGAACAGTAATATTCCTTACATTTTTCATGCTGTCCAAATACATGAAGTGGACTATTCCTTAAATCATCAGCCATTGAACCTGGCTGACTGCTATTGTGAACAATAATCTTTCGCGCTACTAGTGTCAATTTCATCAATTTAGGCCTCAAAATATTTCGTCCATACAGAGGGAGTTTCGTATTACCTAAAATCTTAAATAAAATATAAATATTAAAACATAGGAAGAGAAAAAATCTTTTTTGAAAAAAATACAACAGACTTCTAAAAACAACAAAAAACATTGAAAATGCCAATAAAATTTGAGGTTTACCCTCAATTTCCCTGGGATCCCATTATCAGGTCCTCATTTGTGACAAAAAACTTTGACAAAGAATTTTGAAAATCGGTCGACAATTGGCTGAGAAATCGGTGGACAAACAGTCGAATTGATAACCTCCTACTTTTTGGAAGTCGGTTGAAAAAGAGAGGAGCATTTATTTTATAGTAGCTAAATCCTACTTTATGTGAAATTTTTGTTTTTTTTATATTAAATGTATACCAAGCACTGAAAAATTACTGAACGGAGATGGATGAAATTAGGCACACAGATATTTTATAACCGCGACATAGGACTTACTATACTTTTTATCCAGGTAAACATTTTAACGCGGGCAGAGCCGCAAGTAAAAGCTAGTGTAAAATAATTATTATAACACTAAGAAGTGGTTGTATACCTTGTAAAGTGCACTCGTGTAGTTTTTTATAACATGATTCTTGCATTCAATTTTCTTTAATTGGTTTCCATAAGACACCTTTTCTTTCAAATTAGCAAACACTGAAGAATCCCCATCTCCTACAAAACTTAGGTACCGAAGATTATGCATATTCTCACTCTGTTGAAATCCTTCAACAATTATATCAGATTCCATCGCAGTAGATGGCCCTGTAAAGTTTTTGCAGCAACCATGACTTTTAGTGTCTGAACCTGTTCGCTCATAATACTGGCATGTATAACAATATTTGTTCCTGACACCAAGAAAAAGACATTTCTTGGTTTCCTTTCCAATAATGCAGGCCTAAAATAAAAGTTCTTAGTTCAAATATTGTAAGAAATCATAAATCAAAACATTGAACATTGTGTAAAATATGTTGACAAGCAAAAGAGTACTAATGAAATGAACACAAAAATATGGTATCAAGTTGGGACTTACCATTCCAGATGAAGAATCAAAGTTGTGACCATATGACCTTTTCAACCATCCGCCATCTACATATACAGTAATGTATGGAATACCATCTATAGAAACATTTCCTTTATCAATAGCAATAGACCTTTCTTGCTCACCAGCTTTCTTTATTTCTTCGGTCAAATGTTCATGCCATACATTGCCCAATTGTTTTTCAATTGAACGGAACGTTTGTCCGGTCATTGTTGGTATATCCATTAGACTAGTGATGTGTGCTGCTTGCGTGTAGTAACTTCCAGCAGTCACAGTTGCCCATACAAATGCAGTGTTAATTTTCTGCTTCTTCTCTGTGCTTTGCTGCCATATTTTATTGCACATGCTACATTTAAATGTTAACAAACTGTGAAATCCTTTCCGGTGTTCACTAATATACTCAATTTGAGATGACTCACAAGACTGACGATGTTTTTCCATTTGAAATGCCCATTGGATCACATGTTTCAAGTCAACAATACGGTATCCTACCAAACCTGATAAGTTGTCACTTGATGTTCTTTCCACAGTTAGTTGATAAGCTTCAGTCTGTGGATCGGGTTGCGGCCAATCAAAATCAACTGTCTCTACTTGCTCTGTAACAGATTCAACTCTATTAGAGCTAGAGCTGCAGGTTATGGCTTCGTAACGAATTTGTGGTATACCACGTGAATACGTTTTGGGCGTATCTTGAGTTGTGGAAGGGTTGGATAGCTGATCATGATCTTGAGTTGTATTTGGACTGAAATAAAAAATAAATAAATGAAATAGGTACAGTTATTAAAAACAATGTTGAGAGACAGAAACATATTGATATGTCTGTACCTACCTAAACACAACAGGGCAGTCCGCGGTTTCTTCCACTACTTTTTTTTTATTGTTACGCCATGCTTCCAGCCGGCTGCAATTTGATAAAACTTGCTCAATACACTACTTGAAACTAACCTTATCGAGCTAGCCGTTTCTTTTTTTCCTACTGTTATCGACGAGACACAATAGATAAACAATTGTCATAAATCTCCTGGAGGTATCGTAACAGACAAGGGTCTACAGAAGAAATGGCGGCAAACCAACGGCAAACGAAGACATTACATCACGGGCCAACGAGTATCAAATACACTCATAGGTACATTCACGTAAATCTGATTCGAATCTTATGGGAATCTGATTTACTCACTAAAAATCATTAGAAGAATTTCCATGATGTCTTTTCAATGTTGCTTGCACTTTTTTCCGTGATTTTCGCGGCCCTGAATACATATGTCGTATATAGGCAAGTTTATTAGTCGGATTCATCTTAGGCAGAGTTGCAATTCAATCTGTAATCAAAAAGAATAATTAAACACAACAGCAAAAGTATCGTAATTATGAAATGCTTCAAGAAATTTGTATTAGTCAGAAATAACACCACCATTTGTCACCATCAATCAAGCTGTCAAGCTGTGTGTGAAAATTTGCAAAACAACTGACAGAACATGAGAACAGACCAATTAGAGATGTCAATCTGAGATCGATTGAGCAAAGAATCGATTTTTTGGAACAAATAAAAACGTTTTTTCAAATCGATATCTAGTACTGAATCGATACAGGGAATCGATATTTCACCCTAGAACATCAGTTTTTTGTTTGTTTGAATTGTTAAGAATTGTGGTGGCGGGAAAATTACGAAGCATATCCAGTGCAAATCCTTTTGCGTAAAAATACGGATTTTTTCCAGATATGAGACTAGTTAAATTCTTTTCGCTCATAGATCGTTTTTTCGCCCTCGTAAACGTGTACGTTACCCTAGCAAGAAAGTGTCTCCTAGAGTTATATGAGTGGAACGTATAGTTGGTGCCCAATCTGCTGTAAATGTGCCCTTACATAAAAAATTGGTGCCCCTTGTCATTTTGGAAAAAAACAGAAAAAACGATTCCTGCTAGGGTAACGTTTTTCCAGCAGGAAAATTCTAAACCAATGATCTGAGAGAGACTTCTTCTGCCAGATAGAAGGATAACGAAAGGGTCACCTACTCAGCATATGCTGGGTGTAAAACACTCAGCGCTGCTTTTCAGTAGGCCCCCCGCAGTGACACACGGATGAGGGTAGTAGATAGTAAATAAATAATGTTATTTTTATAAATGGGCATTTAAAAGTGTGTAATAAAATAAATAATATACAATAAATATTTTTGTCACAGAGGATGACATAATTGTTGTGAAACATAACTCCAACAGGAAACGCGATATCTCGAAAACCTGAAGGGGCACACATTTTCTTTTTAGGTGCACACTTTGGCACTAATACTATAAGCTCTCTGGCCTTGCACAATGTTTCTCTCTCAGATCATTGGTTTAGAATTTTTCTGCTGGAAAAACGTTACCCTAGCAGGAATCGTTTTTTCGGTTTTTTTTTTCAAAACGACAAGGGGCACCAATTTTTTTACTTTTTTAATTTTTTTTATTTTTTTATTTTTTTTTATTTTAACATTTACAGCAGATTAGGCACCAACTATACGTTCCACTCATATAACTATAGGAGACACTTTCTTGCTAGGGTAACGTACACCCCGTAAACCCCTACATTGCGAATTTCATCGAAAACAAATGATTGATTTTTGGAAAATTATTTCTTTTTTGTGAATCGATTTTTCATATTTTCTTTCGAATCAATTCAGTAACGGATCTTTTTCAGAGTTTTTTTTTGGTTCCTTTCTGGGACAGGCAAAGTGAGCTGAGACCATACAGCCATTTTTTAGAGAGAATTGACGTCCCTATTAGGGGGAAATATTTGAAATTTAGAGTAGGTAGGTATGTGATGTGATGACAATCAACGAGTGTTGCTAACGTTTGATTTTGTATTTCCTCTTCTAAATCTTACACTTTTTAAGTTTTAAGGGTAATTACTATTATAATATAACTCTGCATCACCTTCAAGCAGAAAAGCATCCTTTGTACATAAAAATAACACTTACCGTCAATAAAACACAAAAACACTTCACTTTTAAATAAAAACTCTTTCACGGATGGCACTCGTATGAATGGTTCTCAGTAGTAGCCCCAGTCACCAATTCTAAACCTGAATGGTGCTTACTACTTACTTAGCTGTTCAGACGAGCGAAATTGGAACTACAGCCTACCATTTTGCGAACGTAATTTCGCTGACAGTTAAAAACCCCGAAACCATAAATGAATGATGTACAGCAGTGGTGGCTCTGACTTGTAAGTCAGAGCCACCACTGCTGTACCTATATCATTCATCGTTTTAAATATCAGAACATCCTACAACTTACTACTAAAATACTGCCCTATGTTTTATTTCCCCTTTTTCTTGGTAAACTTCTTAGATGGCAAGACCAATTTATCTCGACGCACTTTGACGTGTGCTAATAATAATAAAATGTGCAATTGTTATGAAAAATCAATGTGGTTTGTCTGTGTATTCACTTATCTTGATGGTTTCACATAAATTAAATATGATTCAATCAATAGATGTAAGTAGTACCTACGTGTCACCATTGCGTAGGTAGGTAATTAGAAAAAAAATAGGTAAAATTGCCTACGCTGATCGCCTGATTTAGGTATACCCTAAGTTTACATGAACTTCTATTCTCTGATTTTATTCAACCCAAACCAATGAATTAGTACCTAACCGTGTCAGAAAATGTATTATCAGTACCTACTTACATACAGTAGAAAGATTTTTAAATCTTTAGGTACTTTATATTTAAAGTAGATAATACAATAATTACATTAGTATTGTATCTGTGTGAACCAAATGGAGATCGCAGATATTTTTTTTCACTTTCTAACATTCTTTCTCATTCCCTAATAAAAAACATTTTATCAATCATAAAATGTAAAACCCGCGGGCAAACCCGCGCGCCGGCGCTAACTTTCTAGAAACACAATTTTGGAAACGATTCGCAAGTTGTCAAGACAATCACGCATGGACTGACTGGAGCAATTTGGCAACAACGCGGGGTGCGTCTGAATGGCAACGTCGCATCGCCGGTCACTCGACGTGTAACCTTGGCGCTTGTTCCAATTTTCGAACGAAATTTCGAAGCGCCATCTATTATAAATGTTTACCGAACGTAAACTCGTAACACAACAGCAAATAACTCTTTCTTGGTGGTCCTTCAAATTTCTGTTAGATGGCGCGATTCAGGTCACTCACACATGTAAAGATTTTTCGTTTTTTATTGGGTCTAATTCTCCTAGAAATACTGTTTTTTTTATAAAATTTTGGCGTTACGCGAACATAATACATTATAAAGTCTCATTATACTTGCTTTTATTCTGCAGAAACCGTTTATTTACGGAGATTACAACCCCTGAAAAATGTATGGCGAGGCCTGTCTAGGCATCCGCCTTAAGAGACAGAGTTTAATCTATTGTGTACAGATTTCTGCACCATCCAACTGTTTTGTTTATGTGAATGTTTGCTACCATAATTTCAAAAGTTGTAAACTTATAGTACAATTATCTGTATATGCTTTTGGGAAATAAAGCTAATTTATTATTAGTGGTGTATTATTTAAATATTGTTATGTACTTACCGAAGTAAATCTGACGCTACCGTCAACTTCAACTGGTTGTATATCTCTCAACGCTCTGTCTGTTTTCTTATCATCCATGGATTTCGACTTTTGTCTAAAAACAAGCAAAGGCAATAAACAAAAAAACAGGACTTTAAAAGAGACTATGACCTCTGAGTTTGTTTCGGCCTTTCTTCTCAGAGTAGTCAGATAGGAAACGCCGACCTCATCTAGTTTTTAAAATATGATTGACGTGTAAAAGTGTTTGTACAAACCTACTTACAGAAATAAAATCATTTATCATTTTACAATATTATAAGGCAACGATTTTAAATCTGTCCAAATAAATAAAATTCAAGTGTATGTACATATGAACCACAATATTTTTATTTTTTATTTTGTCTGTTTGTTAACACAAACTGAAACATTTTAAAGCATCATATTTTAAGTGATTATACATTAAAATATAATATAATTTAAATTTTACTGTATGTACGGAGTTACATTGTTTTTCCGCAACACTTCGATCTTATATCACTGTATGCGATACAGATTTTTTAATTTCCCATAAAAAGTACCAATTTACTGTTAAATAAAATTGATCTCAATATTGTTACCTAATTAAAGTTTAATAGTCTAACACATTTTATTTCACAAGGTCCTGAAAGTCAATATTGTCAGTTATTTTTGAGAAAAAACCTTCTCCTGTAATGTTTTGGTGCTTACAGTTGTATGCTTCTCAGGCACAGATTTATCATTGTGTTAGTGTTTCAAATGGAATGTCATAGTAACTCACCTGCCCTTGGTTTTATTCTTCATTGAAACGTTAAGATCCTCCTCCGTGTCTGAGCTAGAAGTACTACTACTAGTGGAACTGGACGGCGATTGTGCTGCAAAGAAAAATATCCATGTATTTCATGTGCTAAAGTAGAATCACCTTTATAGTTAATGGGATAAGACTTACATCTGATTGTCTTTCTACGCAATATTTTTGGTTTCCTCTCTCTCAGACAGTATGGCTTCTTTCTGATTGTGAATGTTTTCGCTGGAAACAGAAATAGCTGTTACTTTCAACAACTTATGTACAGTTACTTAATTGTTTCGATTGTAATAGTAACTTCTTTTAATCTATACGACAATAAGATATTCAGAAGGAATTCCACTTAGTTTTTTACTGCCAATTGGTTTAAACTTTTTCCAACATTTTGTAGCGAGCTCACTGGCGCTGTTATTAGCGCATTTCTTCTTCATTTACTTTTGTCGACGGAAGAGTAGACAAAAATGACGTTTCCGTGTATACTCCATTGGTTTAGGTAGTTAAATAAAGGTAAACAAATCGTAAAAAGGGTTTTTATAGATGAAACTTTCTTGTTTGTTTCTTTCTTATAACCAAATTAAATAGATTGTTGATTTTTACGATGGTTTACACTTTCATGAATGTATGTTAAACTTTATCTTTTATTCATAAACTTCTATTCGTTGATGTAACTGCTTGAAAAAACATTTTTAATTAGATAAAAAAAAAAGAAAATAAAAAAAAAGTATTATATATTGTAATCTGTCTATTGTAAAGAGCCCAAAAATACAGGTTCTCAAAACGTCAATGAATTATAACGTTGCTAAATTGAAGAGCATAACTGTGAAGTAGCATCACAACTGAAGTGACAGGTATTACGTTTAGTCGGTTACTTTACAGCTGTCTCGTCACATGGTTTTTTTTGTTTACCTTTATTTAACTACCTAAACCAACGGAATATAGATTGACAGTTTTCTACCGAGAAATGTAGACAAGTGATTTCTATTTTACAGTAGAGTAGAAGAAATACAAAGCGCCATTCCAAGCCTGCTGCTGGTAGTTGAAATCTATTATTTTGGCATTTTCATACAAATAGATATCTGTTGTAGGCGATACACCCTCATATCAGTAGATAGCGTGGGCCGGTAGATTAAGAGATTATTGGGACGTTAAAACCATCGATAGATATATTTTTATATCTCCAGTAGGCCGAAACTGGTGATATATAGGCTATTGGGTTCGGCCGTAAGTGAATCTATGTCTTTTCACGTATTAAGCATTTATTATAACATGAAAATTCCCTAAATATTTTGATAACATATAACTTTTTTATGCCAATAAACATATCCAATATAAAAACAGTAATGACCAAGTGCCCAGCGATTTGAGTTGCGTGCGATTTTATTTAGGCATTAATTTCACTAAGACTAGTTAGTGAAAACGAGTAAAACATAAATACCTCTAGATCTAGTCTCGTCCTGCGCGATCTGCACGAAGGCCTGCTTGGGCTTGCGCGTGCGCTTGGAGCGGCGCGGCGCACGGCTCAGCGTCAACTCGCTGCCAGACTCCGACGATGATGACTCTAATTAATATAGGTACAACGCGTTGTTAGAGAATCATCATTTCAGCCGAAAGAAGCCCGCTAATGGACATAGGCCTCCCCCAAAGGGGGGGGGGGGGGCACCACACGGTAGTTGTTGTTGTTAGAGAATACTCTCTTACTTTCGATTCTGGTCATTTATTACAATCTTTGTTAGGTAGTAGGTAATGGTTTTGGGAACATTGACATAAGAACAAACATATCATGATCAGAAATAAAGATGTCAGGGGAGTCTAGTCCGAAGCTTGGCTTAATGCTGGTCCTGCTCCACAACCACTTGGGCTCACTTGTTAAAATTATAATATTTGGAAGAGATGCTTCCCCCCTTTTTTATGTTCTGACATTACAATCATATCGATTTTATAAAATGTAATCGACGACGACTAAGAAGAAGAAGAAAATGTAATCAAGTTTTAGTTGTTGAATACTTTAAAAGGTAATAATGATTTTCCTTTTGCTAGTCAAATTTGATTAATTTTTGAAATACATTGTAAGCTATAGTTTTGTATAATTTAGAAGCATTTTTTTTTTTTCATTTTTGTTAATGTGAGTACCATGGAGCCGTTTATTATGATAAGATGTATGTTGTCTTAAAAAAGCGTGGCAGTTGAGAGTATGTCATGCTCACTTAAATGGCTCGCTGATGGTGGCGCGTGTGTTGGATCATTCTGTTCCCTACAAAATGGTTGAGTTGGATGGTGCTGATCCACGCGTCATGTTCGTGAACGGGCGCCATCAGTTGAGACTGGTCTCCTCTTAACTGCCAGGGCTTATTTGTAATCTTTTAATCTTATATTTAGAATTGTTTTTTAAATAAACATTTTTTTTTTTACATTGTTCTCACATATAGAAGCAACAAGAATAATGTACCCAGGATTTTGTAATATCTTGCTTTAAAAGAGTGTCCTTGGAGTTTCTTGCCTATTCTTCTCCATAGAGATCTACGTTTTGGAATGGGCAAATAGCTTCAACTTTCTGACTAACTGACCGACTCTTTGACAATTCAAAAGTGCCTATAATAGGTTTAATTGAAATAAATGTTTTGAGTTTGATAATCCGAAGTATCGGCCGAACTTTCGGCCGTATCTTGACTTCCAAAGTTTTCTTTTTTGACTTTGAATTATCTCTTTGAATTACTTTTTTTTTCTTTCGCCGTTGTCAGCCATAGTCAGCGGTAGTCAGGAAAGATACTTCGAATTTATCTTTGCAGTAGACCCCCGTCGTCTAACTAATGTGCTTAGCCTTTCAGGTGACTGTGGAACCACAAAAAATCGTTTTGAGAATGTGGGTTCTTTACAAAGGAAAGCGAGGAACGAAACGGAGCGTTGTGTTTCCATACAACATTTTTTCCTGACCTGCAAAAGACTTAGTAGCAGCGCCTGGAGTCTTACTCCCGAAAACGATTCGAGTTTGATTTTGTTTTCGATTCGAACTCGTTTCTGATCTAAACTCGATTTAAAACCTTACTCCCGAACCAAATCGAATCGTAAACCAAGATCGACATAGGTTCGAGTATTATCATCGTCGATATGCGTATCCGGCGGATTACGTCATCGTCAAGTATTTTATGTTGTTGGTTAGAAACTTTTATGTGGTTGTATTTATTTACTTCTCTAACTTTTCGATCCAAACGAATCTTTCGATTGAAATTAGTGTCGCTTCGAACCACCGCAGGATCGTGCGCTAGTGACGGATAAGTATGGATCGTCATTTATTTCGAATCAAAATCGATTGATTCAGTACTCGATGCTGTCGGGAGTAAAGTGTTGCCCGTTGGCACTCTGTCGCGCACAGGATATCGTTGATCAAACATTTTGCCAACATTCGGCAGCTAACACGATTTCGCTCGCACGACAGCGCTGTCTCCTATCTCTGTTCTTGTCTATCTGTAACTGTAGGTTTGCGACTGTGATCACACCGACTGAATGTCGCCGAGCACAGGTTTACTGATTGCGATGTTAGCGCGTAACATATCTTCCTCCTTTTAATATATCAATGCGCCTACGTATCATTGAGCGAAGAGCCTATGATACACGCAGTGACATACTGACTTTATTTGGTAATTTTATGTAGGTATATTATTTCCCGTACCTGTGTAGATTTTGCTTATAAACAATGTACTAACAAATGTTTCCATAAATACTGGAAGGCACGGTAATCAGTTTTCTAAGAACCGTATAGTGTTTTCACACTGCCTTTTTCCAAAGACATTAAATTGCTAGAATGAATATTCGCGCATTTTTTTAGAAAGAACAAGGGTATGATACCGCGCGTGATACCAATAGATAAGGAGTTTTCATTGCCTACGCTAAGAATTTTGAACAAGAACACATCACATAATTTTACAAACACGATTAAGTCCGAAAATACCATAAAAAAATATTTATTTACATTACATACAATATCAAACTATTGACAGTGAGTGGCGTCTGTCATGCATGATAGACGTATTTTTTTTTTTAAAGAGGATATATTTTTTTACTGAAAAGTAATATATATCTTTGAGTAGGGCCTCATTTTGCAATGTTTTGGATTTTTAACATCTTTCCTTTCGCTTTCTACGGCAGTGATTTGTTAGAGGTTGCATTAACATCAAGTGTATGCTAAGAACTCTTTTGTAGTAAATATTTTATAATGCTGTATGACATATGAAAAAGTAATATTAGACAGTTCTATTAAGTCAATGTATCTGCAATATGATTTCGTGAAAAGGGACGGAAGTGTGTAACAGGAAGTGACAGCTTGAGCATGGAATAAGTAAGTACTATACAATATGTAACAAAAACCCTGTTGTTCCTTCTAGCTACGTTTTAAGAATCGGTATACATACGTAATAAAGCAAGTCATTTATAAAAACTATTCAACAAAAATAATTAAAATATTTTTTTAATTATTAATATTTGTAATGTTTAACTGATTTCTAACCTATTTCACTCTTTGATTTTGGCTTCTCGACTAGCCAATACTTATTTTTTTTTAATTATAATTCCACCAATGTTGTGCTTGTAGGTAAATGTATAATACGTCCCTAAAAGGAACAACAGGGTTTTTGTTACCTAATGTATAATAGCATGGAATTAGTGTACTCATTGAATTTGTAAGTACTATATAGATTGTAAGTAGAGGGGCTCGAATTTCGACCAGTGGGCGACCAATAATAATTAATTAATTATTCGAATACATAGTTCAGTATTTAGCTTATTTACATTTTGAGGTTAATTTTAGTCTCTGCTCAGTTGCTTATTACCAAGGCGAGATGTCAGATGTTACACATCATATGCGACTACTGTAAGTATCGCTCATTTTGGATGTAAAACATCTATAGGCGCACGTAAAACCAATCGCTGGCGGGGCGACGCATGTCGCGTGACTAATCACCGCTCACTCCAAACGCGCCCCCCCCCCCCGCTACGCGACCCTAACCATTTTTCGATGTTTGTTTGTTTTGTTTTCGATGTTTCACATCTGCCAGGCGTCCCGTGACGGCTCACATTTTTTTTTTATTATCACGCCATTATATTCAGAATACATGGGCAGGCAGGTCAAAAGGATAATAAGACAGTAATTACCTGTTTCCTGTTGACTGTCCCCCTTCTTAGCTTGTCTGCCTCGAACAGCCTTTCTTCTACTTCTTGTGGTAGCTTGATTACTGCAAATTGAACATAATCATAATCACAAACTAAGTGCCGAAAGTACACCAGTTTTAGAGCCGCTTTTGTAATAAAATTATTTCTGCAACTTGGATCTTTAGGGTCTACAGTGATCATGTCTTTGTAAACCTACTAGCCCAGTTGTTATTGTGGAATGTCATAAATACATATATTGAGTACTTAAATAAATTATTCATCGGCATTTTGGTGGCAAACCTGATTTCAAATGGTCACCGCCGCCTATAGCTGCAATTTTATAGGTATCGAAAGCGCGTTGAGACGAAGCTAATGTCTTCTGTGGCTGTAGAGATAAACTACGATAACATGGCGCGCCCCTCCAAAATTCAAAACGTTTGAAAGTATTTATGACAGTATTTACAAAGCACCACCGGGACTCACAAAGCATTTTGTGCGTACTGAGACTGCCATCTAACAAAAATAAATCGAAGTATTTATTTATTCGTAAGGATTTGACTACATACATTGAAACAGTAATTGGGAAGTGCGCGCCATGTTATCGTAATGTATCTCTAATTACACCGCACTTATTTATACCCAACCAAGAAGCATTGCTGTGCTCCCTGCACAGCAATGTTATACAGGAAAAGTTTTTAACCAGTGCGCAAATTTTTTTTGGTGGTTCAATATCAGTAACAGAACACATTTCCAGTATTTATTAAATACTTTTTTTTTTTTTATCCTACTTTAAATATATGGACACAATCTATTCGTAATAATATCAATGGGCGCGCGCGGCGGTGTTGCACGGCTCCCGGGCGGCAGGGGGCGGCAGGGGACGGCAGGGGGCGGCAGGGCGCGCCGGGCGCTGTGGCCGACACGGACAGTTCAGAACCCCGAATCATGCACGAGGGTCTGGCAGACCCCGACTGGCGATCGAAATCGAAGAAGCCATCCTAAGCCCATTTAAGTATGAAGAAAAAATTGGAATTACTCTTAAATAACTTCAGGTCACGGCCTAAACATAAAAAAGTCTAGTTCGAACCTGATAAAATTAGCGATCAGTACATTGTAACCCACGTAAATACCTACGCCGGCGAATCGAGCGAGCGCACAGCTGATAGGTAGGTACTTTCGCGCGTTCCGCTTCGCCGCGCGCCGCCGGGTAGCCATACAACCACTTTTAAAGTAAACATCTTTCGTTAACGATATTTTTTGTTTTTTGTACTAAGACGTATCAAAATAAAAAATATATGTTTAATAAAACTCGTTTAAGTTTAATTTGTCAAAATTTGCGCAGTGGATAAAATCTTTTCCTGTAGAAATAGATGAGTTTCAAGGTCCATTTATAAGACATTCCTATGACTATCAAAAATGCTAAAATTAAAATAGCTATCGAAGCTTCACAGACGCGCTAGCGTCTCTTTAAAACGTCAGACGCTACCGGCAGCGTGCGGTGACGTCACGACGGACGACCGACACGTCGCCGGTTGCCAAAACGCAGCTGAAGATCGCGGAACCACACACGCTTCAGCCGAAAGACTCTTGATCTTGTTTAATGTGATCACGCATCTTGACTCTTAGGAGCATAACAAGATCTTGAATTCTGAAGCTAGGAGAACTTTGTTGAATCATAATAGTTCCGTCTACTAAGTAATGAATTGTTTTAATTAAGGGTAATTATTTAATTTAGCTCGAACGAAGTTTAAGAATGATTTATAATGCTAACAAGTTGCTTGTTACCATGAACTTAAATTATTATTTGAAATTATTATCATCATCATCATTTCTAGCAAGCTAACCACTCAAGGTCACTGGCATATATCTGCGTCTTAATATAGGTACAACGCGTTGTTAGAGAATCTTCATTTCAGCCGAAAGACGTCCACTGCTGGACATAGGCCTCCCCCAAAGGGGCGGGGGGGGCATAATCGCCACGCTCGGCAGGCGGGTTGCCGATCGCAGTATGGTGTTAAAATGCACAGAGAACGCTGCTGTCCATTCTCTAGTAAGTCTCTTAGTCGCCTTTTACGACACCCACGGGAAGAAATAGGATAGTGCTATTCTTTACGTCCGGTACCACACAGAACTTTTACTTTATATCAGGAGGCTTTTATTTAGTTATTGGGTTCTGTATACGTTTTAATTGCTTGAGTTTAGTTTCAAAGTTTTTGTTGGTATACATAATCAGCCTATAATGCTGCTGGGACACAGGTCTCTTCTCTGTGAGAGGGAGTGGGCCGTAATCCACCACGCGGGCCCAGTGCGGGTTGGTAGATGTCACATGTCTTCGAATTATTAGTTCTAGGACGTGCCGGTTTCCTCACGATGTTTTCCTTCACCGTTTTGAGAGCAGTGGTGATGAAATTATTTACCCAAATAAAGCGCCTGCCTGGGTTCGAACCTACGACCTACAATTCGTAAGTCGCAGCCAATACCACTGGGCCATCACTGCTCTCTGTTGGTATATTGGCAAATAATTTAATGTTATGTTTTGTTTTTTTTTTATTTGTAGTGCTTATTACTTTGCATACTATTGTGTAGAATCAAAATCTTTTAACTGAACAGACAGCTGTGCTGCTGGGGAGTTTGTTGCGCCTCTTCCCAGCTAGAGTACCTAGGGAGTAGCGTTTTAGGGGACTGTATCAGCCTAATATGAAAAAAATATTTATTATGTTTGTGAAGTTAATTTGACTTGTTTTTTATTTTGCAAGGCTACTGCAGTTGGAATCCATTGAACATACCTTTCACTATCCGGATCCAGCACCGGCTGCTCTCCTTCCTGCTTAACTTCCTTATCATTATTCTCCTTCTCTTCTACCTCCATCTTGTCATCTTCTTTTTTGTTCTCTACTGGTTTCTTCTCGATGACAGTCTGGTTGTTATCCTCGTCGGAATCCGATTCAGTCGCGTCCTGGACATTTCGATACAAAATATATTTGAGGTTATTTATTATATGTTTTATTTTTTATTAATTAATTTTGTACTGTAATAAAAATCTTCTTCATATTTTTAACAGACTCTAAAAAAACCGGCCAAGTGCGAGTCGAACTCGCGCACGAGGGGTTCCGTACCATTATCTATAAAAATGGCAAAAAAAAAACACGTTTGTTGTATGGGAGCCCCCCTTGAATATTTGTTTTATTTTAATTTAATTATTTATTTTTAAAGTGAATATAACTAAATATTCTGTGAATATTTCAAGCGTCTACCTGTTGCCGTTATCAATATAGAGCAATAGAAAACACGTTCGTTGTATGGAAGCCCCCTTAAATATTTATTTTATTCTGTTTTTTAGTATTTGTTGTTATAGCGGCAACTGAAATACATCATCTGTGAAAATTTCAACTGTCTCACTATCACGGTTCATGAGATGCAGCCTGGTGACCGACGGACAGACAGACACACAGACAGACGGCGGAGCCTTAGTAATAGGGTTCCCGTTTTACCCTTTGGGTACGGAACCCTAAAAAAGGAGGAGGTTTTCAATTCGATTTTATCGTTTTATTTTTAATGTTTTATCATTTCAGCCGAAAGACGTCCACTGCTGGACATAGGCCATCCCCAAAGGTTGCCATAATTGCCACGCTTGGCAGGCGGGTTGGCGATCGCAGTATGGCTGTATGGTTTCAATGTTTGTAACCTCAGAACTCCAGGTTTTATAAACCGATTTCGAAAATTATTTTTTTAGGGTTCCGTACCTCAAAAGGAAATAGCAGAACCATTATAGGATCACTCGTGTGTCTGTCTGTCCGTCTGCCACAGTCGATTTACCCGAATCTATTGCACCGATTAAGTTGAAACTTGTCACACATATGAATTTCTGTGACCCAAACACGGACGTGAAACGTAAATAAATGACTTTTGAGGGTCACTTTTGTTGGGGCAAATTAGAAAATTTTAAACAAAAGTTTTGCAATTGGTACCATGTGACATATCAAATGAAAGGGTTTTATGTACGGATTTCAGTTTTTTTTTTTATAATTTTAAAATAGATACTTTAAAAGTTATTTAAGAAAATGGATGAAAATAGACCATTATCTCCTAAACTACTACTTATAATTTAGAAAAAAATACAGAAAATAGTTCTTTACTTATAGATTACAGGAAAACCTATAAGAAATCTATGGTGTTAAAATAACTTGGTCAATATTGTGCATACAAACTTACATTTGCAGTTGGATTGTATGAGAACATGCTTTTCAATACAAGGTTTAGTTTGTTCTTGGGATAAATTCATCCCAACTACGGAACCCGTGATTGTGCGTGGTCCGACACGCGCTTGGCCGGTTTTTATTTGAAAGGATATACTTCCCATAGTCCCTTAAAAATTTAATTAATTTTGCTGGGGTAGTTTTTGAGTTAGCTTTAGTAATACGTATTTAATTAATCCACTCGATGTATGTTGATGATGTTATAAAAGTTCCTGGCACTGCTGTTTACATAGCAAGTCAGGTATACGAATTGGTGTCGGGTAGTAGGTAGCACAGCTACAAAGTGAAAAATCGGAAGTCGGTGACAGAACCAAAGAGACCGACTTCCGAAATTAAAGTTATTTTTCACTTTTTTGTGTTTTTTTTTTCAGTCGGTTGTTCTTTAAGGGTTCCGTACCCAAAGGGTAAATCGCGGGAACCCTATTACTAAGGCTTCGCCGTCTGTATGTCTGTCCGTCTGTCACCAGGCTGTATCTCATGAACCGTGATAGTTAGACAGTTGACATTTTTACAGATGATGTATTTCTGTTGCCGCTATAACTACAAATACAAAAAAACAGAATAAAATAAACATTTAAGGGGACTCCCATACAACAAACGTGATTTTTTTGCCATTTTTATAGATAATGGTACGGAACCCTTCGTGCGCGAGTCCGACTCGTACTTGGCCGGTTTTTTATAAAACGTTTTTTTTATCTGAGAGTTAGATGTGGTAGTTCTAATAGCGGAATTGTGACGCGCAATTATTACATCTTCCTGTTTATTTGAGGTTGGCGCAGTATAAACCTACGCATTTTTCATATTCAAATATACAGGGTCAAATTTAATTAGCTAGCGAAACTCCGTGGACTTGTTGGGTATCAATATCTAAATACGGTAAAACGAAAAAAAAAAATATTTGATGTTTTTTTTTTCTGGTGTCAATGACCACTGGCAGTGAAGTTACTTGAAGTAGTTAAGTTTTTGTTTTATCGTGTTTAGTTATCGATACCCATCACACCTGTGAAGTTATCACGCAAAAAAAAACTGATTTTAAAACACATATTTCAAGTAAGTACCTAACTAGTCGTTGACCCCCAAAAAATACAATGTTTTTTTTTTCTTTTTATCGTATTTAGATATCGATACCCAACACGTCTGCGGAGTTTCGATAGCTAATTTAATTTGACCCTGTATATTTATATTAGTCATTTTCTCAGGGACTACGCTACGTAATTCACAAATGGTCCGTATTGAAATAAGAACTAAAGTACGCAGTGAGGCTAAAAACTGTGCACAGATCAGTAAGTAGAACTTACATTCGTTTTTTTGTTGTTGAATCTAGCAGAAGTTCTTCTCTGTCGGGATAGTTGAGTGTCTTCGTTGTTGGTAGGGGGATGACTACGGCTCTGTGAAAGATAATAAATATTCACGATTCCGAACCCAATACTTCAGAGAGAATTTACCGCCGCGAGCAGTCAAACAATTTGATTTGTCACGTTGAACCAAAAGCAGATTAAGTTTCGAAATAGTTGTCAGTTTTTCTAAAATATACTGTATTGAATGCTACTTAAAGTTCATATTTCAATGCTGCTTTCGTGCTTTTCTTGTAAATGATGACTCACCAGCTGTTTCTTGCTGGCGACTCTCGCGACCCTGGCTTCATCAGCCGAAGAGAATTCGTCTGAGGAGCTAGAGCCCGGGAAGCCGTACAGGTCAGGATAGCCTTTCACTTTGAGCTCGTTGGTGATCCAGCTCTCGTTGAAATTGTGGTGCAGGAGCTTGCGCTTGCGACAGCTGCGGCGAACATCTGGGAAAGGTAACAGAGCATAAGAATAATGTTTTTAGGGTTCCGTAGCCAAATGGCAAAAAACGGAACCTTTATGAATTCGTCATGTCTGTCTGTCTGTCCGTCCGTATGTCACAGCCACTTTTCTCCGAAACTATAAGAACTATACTGTTGAAACTTGGTAAGTAGATGTATTCTGTGAACCGCATTAAGATTTTCACACAAAAATAGAAAAAATACAATATTTTTTGGGGGTTCCCCATACTCGAACCGAAACTCAATTTTTTTTTTCATCTAACCCATACGTGTGGGGTATCTATAGATAGGTCTTCAAAAATAATAAGATATCTATAGGTAGGTCTTCAAAAATGATATTGAGGTTTCTAATATCATTTTTTTCTAAACTGAATAGTTTGCGTGAGAGACCCTTCCAAAGTGGTAAAATGTGTGTGTGTAACTTCTAAAATAAGAGAATGATAAAACTAAAAAAAATATATGATGTGCATTACCATGAATGAACCAGATCTAGTAAGTAGTTATTTTTTTATGGATAATGATACGGAACCCTTCGTGCGCAAGTCCGACTCGCACTTGGCCGGTTTTTTTTTTTGTGAAAGTTTGTTCCAATTCCAATTGTTCCAATTTAGCAGCATTAGTAGCATGCAGTTACTCGCGAGTTTTTTCTACATACATACAGTGTGTAATACTTAGTATAAAAGGCCCAACTAGGGGTGCGGCTACTAAACAAATTGCATTATCATGTCGACCCACAAATACCTACGACTTGTAGGTATTTGTGGGTCGACATGATAAAAACTGAAGAGGTTCATGTTCATGCAGTTGTAGGCTACAACTGAACATAAGCCTCTTCAGTTTTTTAAGTCGTCTTCAATAAAAGACGTAATGAAATAAACGCCATATGCGGACGAGTTAATAACTACAGTATGATACGTAGCGTAAAAGAGGATACTACCCAAACGCCACTTACGGGAAAACGATTATATGGGGGAACCAAACAGAGCTAGGAACTTGTAGTAATAACACATGTCATTCATGTGAATCCTACAGAATGGTATTGAAATATGTATGATAGTAAGTAGCGTAAAAGAGGATACTACTCAAACGCCACTTTCGGGAAGAGGATTGTATGGGGGAACCAAACAGAGCTAGGAACATGTAGTAATAATACACGTGAATCCTACAGAATGGTATTTCAATATGAATGATACTAAGTAGCGTAAAACAGGATACTACCCAAACGCCACTTACAGGAAGAGGATTATATGGGGGAACCAAACAGAGCTAGGAACTTGTAGGGATAATATATGTGAATCCTACAGAATGGTTTTGAAATACTTACTCTCCTGTATAGGCTTGTCCTCACTATCTTCCATGTAGTTCTTCCTGGGACCGCGACTGCGCCGTATCTTCACGCTACGGTTAGTGGTGTCATTACCATCGGCGAAGAACACTCGTACTTGTCTGGATCTAGAAAACATATTAATTAAAGAATATTAACTGTGTTTTTGGACAAGCTTGTATGTCGCATGTGGAACCATCGCCTCAAACCGCGATAACATTGTAGGTACATATCTAGTAGCAGACAAAAACATGTACGAAAAGCTATGGTATTCGCAGCGATAAGTGCGTTGGGGTCTAACTGCGAACATCCGTGGCGTGTCAGGGACATGGAATTCGTGCTCTCGAAAAATATTCGGTACTACATTTTATGACTGTACTCGTTTATACAATATGTCCGGTCGACGTGACCGGACATGTATCAAGGGCCAAAAAAGACTATAGCTACTTTTAGTCTCGGCGATTTGGTGTTTTTTGGAAGATCCGCATACTTAAGTAGGTAAAAACGCCAGTTGCGGTAATTGAGTCGCATTTTAGAAGCTCGATGCAGGGACTGATCGTTCACTCGCGTAGTTTTAATACAGGGCGTCTACTCCGAACATAAATCCCAAGTATCGGCCGAATGTTCGGTCGTTTCTTTACTACGGCTAACTATCGCTGAACACGGCGAAAAAAATAACCGGTCGACGTGACCGGACATGTATCAAGGGCCAAAGAAGACTATAGCTACTTTTAGTATCGGCGATTTGGTGAATTTTAGGAAGATCCGCATACTTAAGTAGGTAAAAACGCCAGTTGCGGTAATTGAGTCGCATTTTAGAAGCTCGATGCAAGGACTGATCGTTCACTCGCGTAGTTTTAATACAGGGCGTCTACTCCGAACATAAATCCCAAGTATCGGCCGAATGTTCGGTCGTTTCTTTACTACGGCTAACTATCGCTGAACACGGCGAAAAAAATAACCGGTCGACGTGACCGGACATGTATCAAGGGCCAAAGAAGACTATAACTACTTTTAGTATCGGCGATTTGGTGAATTTTAGGAAGATCCGCATACTTAAGTAGGTAAAAACGCCAGTTGCGGTAATTGAGTCGCATTTTAGAAGCTCGATGCAAGGACTGATCGTTCACTCGCGTAGTTTTAATACAGGGCGTCTACTCCGAACATAAATCCCAAGTATCGGCCGAATGTTCGGTCGTTTCTTTACTACGGCTAACTATCGCTGAACACGGCGAAAAAAATAACCGGTCGACGTGACCGGACATGTATCAAGGGCCAAAGAAGACTATAGCTACTTTTAGTATCGGCGATTTGGTGAATTTTAGGAAGATCCGCATACTTAAGTAGGTAAAAACGCCAGTTGCGGTAATTGAGTCGCATTTTAGAAGCTCGATGCAAGGACTGATCGTTCACTCGCGTAGTTTTAATACAGGGCGTCTACTCCGAACATAAATCCCAAGTATCGGCCGAATGTTCGGTCGTTTCTTTACTACGGCTAACTATCGCTGAATACGGCGAAAAAAATAAAAAAAGACAGTCGAAGAGGTAAGCCAAAGTCAAAACTGTGACTTGAAGTCGGGTAAGGACTCAAAGTCAAAAAGGAAACTTTGGAAGTTATAAAACTTCCGAACATTCGGCCGATATACTTCGGTTTACCGCTACGGAGTAGACCCTCAGTTATCGAAATAGTCGATCTCTGATGCTTAAAGTAGCTAGTCTGTTTTGGCCCTAGCACAGCGTGGATGTGTGCAGTTAAACCTTACGGTGTTTCAAATTCAAAACATAACTTACCTTCTCGAATATTTCCTGGTTTCTGGTTCTGTATCACTTTCGGGGAACACGATCCGAGGCATCTTGATTGTACGAAGCCGGCGGCTATCTGCAATATTACTAGAACATTAACTACCTACCGTACAGATAAGGCGATTAAGGGACTTACTAGAGAATGGGCAGCAGCGTTCTCTATGCATTTTAACACCATACTGCGATCGCCAACCCGCATGCCAAGCGTGGCGATTATGGTAACCCCCCCCCCCCCCCACTTTAGGGAATGCCTATGTCCAGCAGTGGACGTCTTTCGGCTGAAATTATGATGATACAGATAATGGCGGCAGGCGGCGCCCGTTTTTTTAATTGAAAATGCTGTACGATACTGGTAAGGACTTCACCCAAGCAACCCGATTTTCAGTTTTCGACGGCACTTTGTTGCTAAGGCGGTGACCAAAACCGACGACATCATTACTTGACGTTGAAGATGGAGATGCAAGAGAGTCTCAAGGCAGGGGTCTTCAACCTTTTTGAAGTCCGAGAATACTTTGATTTTGGTTCAGCGGGCAGCAACACAGGAAATTAGGATTATATTGCATTTTAAACTTATAAGTAGGTAAGTAATTAATCAACAATCGCTGCAGTTATCTAATATATAATTTTACAAGGCTAGAAATAGGAAATGATACTAATAAAATTCAATCAATCAGATGTTTGACATTGTTTACTCTTAACTAATTTATCAATATCAGCCATTGATGTATTAAATAGGATGATATGGTACGCGCTCCTCGACGTGAACCGCATAAATTAGGGGAAAGAACACAATCGACCTACATTACTCTCGGTTTGCGGGGAATACCCAAATCATAGTTCGTTTCCGAGTTGTTGTTTCCGTGGATACGTAACAGTGATAATTATTCCTATCTCGTTCCCGCTATAGCCCGCGTAATATGTCTCTCTATTTCGGTTGTCGAGCACATGACGCACGACGTCGGGGCCTATTTTCCCATATAATACATCAATGATATCTGCCCCTATAGTGGTTGTTGCAATTCTCAAACAGAGGGCTAATTGCGTAACACACTATTAATAGGAATCGGTTTGAATTTGACAGTTCAACAACATTCATTGCGTTATTTACCAACGTGAGCAGACATTTTTTTCTACCATAAGAAGCAATGGCAAAATAATTCCGATGACAATTCAAACGGGTGCTGTTTTCGCGCGTTAGTGTAAGTACTTGTCTATTTTGTTTTAAATTCTAGACATGAATAGTAATAAATTAATTGAATTTTGCCAACCTATTGCCGGGCCGCCAAGGAAGCCACCGGGACCGCGGGTTGTAGACCTATGGTCTATGGCATAGATTTTTTCATCATAGTATATTAGAAACACCATGATGAAAGGGAGACGGGTATATCCCACATACTCTTTATTACTCCTTAAGTATAGATAGACTGCAGCTGACTTGAATTTCCGTATGATAGATATGATTTAAACTACAGATCATACAGAATATGATTTTATTAACTAGAAAACCAATACTCACATTTAGTAGGCCAGCGTTGTATTTTCCTAGTCACTTTATACTGGCTACTCCTCAACTCTCGTGGTGTCCAATTAGATGGCTTTGGAGTCTAAAATTATTTAATTATTATTACTTTTTTGACAACTCCGACTCCAGTTACATTATGTTAATAAATATGGTAACTATAGAGAAAAAATATTTAGCAGGAGCATAACATGGACCTTACTACTTGGTCCCCTAAGGGAAACTGTGCTGTTACCAACAGGTGACGGTATTAGGTCACAGGAAATAGGGGGCAATTCTAGCCAGCTAGTGCAGGTACAAATACCAAACTGTAAGTATGCGATTTGCCCCCTATTACATGGGAATTAAACATAACTGGCGAAAAGTGGGTGTAATATAGCTGCCTAATCCTTTGGCGATTATAGGCGTTATGATATATGTTGTATGCGATTTATTTGTATAGAATCACCCATTTATATCTGAGATTTAATTTCAATATGGAATTCAGTCTGAAATTTCAAGGTTGGATGGATCTGACCAATACACACAATACAACAAATGTGTAGTAAAATGGTATGTCCAACTTCATAAACTCATTTATAATGGTGATAAATACTTTATTATACATTCATAACTTCAAAATTGTATTTAAATTTGAGATGGGTTCATAATTTAAATCTTATAAGTGCTACATAATAAAACACAACTATAATATTTAAAATAATATTTAACATACTTGAACCACATACACCCCATGCAGATACTAATTTAAATATATCTTAGCCATCTATTATAAGATTATTATATTTTGACTTTTGAGGAAACTTAGTAACATGTTAAGGTGTCTTACATGAAAATAACTAGTGTAAAATAGAAAATGTGCTGGAGAAACAAAAAACAGTATAATTATGACAATCCCTTATCTTAACTAAAACTTTGTGATCTCAGCGGATCAGGTTGATTAATAATTATAATGACTAGCCATTTCTTCTGTAATAGGAAGCATATTGTTATCATTAGTTACTTTCTTCTTATAGTATAGATAAGAAGTAGATTTAAAATATTGTAGTATTAATCGTGTGATCCACTTTGCATCACATAATATTCATGTGCCAAAAGGGGTTTTACCAAGATCTATGGTGGATAAATGTAGCTGCACATCAATGCATGTAGGAACGAAATGGATAATGGTCTGCCTCATCATTGAGTGTTATACTCTCTTACATCCTTAATTACTGGTGTGTAGAATTACTTTCATGAATCAAATTCATCTTTTTCTTTTTCTCTTAATGTTAATCAAATAACAGAATTTAAATCAGTCACACTTTTTTTTACTCTATTTTATTTGTATTATTCAATTATATCATAATAATAATAGCCTTTGGCCATTCTATTTAAAAATAAATAATACGCTGCCTGCGGAAGGAGTAAACTGGCAGAAATCATCATGTAAAGAAAAGCGTTTTGCCCAAAAAAGTCAGTTTCAATGCTAAAAACTTATACGGCTTCATGCCATCATGGCCAAGGAACTTTAGGATCACTTGATCCGCATACCCTCAGACAGCATGGGTGCCCAGCTAGCGCTAAGCAGTCAGACAGTTGACTCAACCAGGTGGGTAGCCTCAACAACATAACCATTCAATGGATCAAAGGACACCGGTTTGCTAGGCAATGATGCAGCAATGAACCTGCCAGTAGGGGGTTGAGCATGGCACCAGTGGGACCTGAACCCATCACGCCACTCCCCTTCGGGTACTTACACACTCTGGTAAGGAAACGCACCAGGGACCAACATCACAAACTATGGTCGGACCAAGGTGAGTGCAGGCAGGCCAAGGAAGAACTCCCTACAATTGATGCTCGCCTCACAAAACAGGTCCTCTGACTAAACAACAGATGCATACAGTTACAGCAGCTATAACAGGCCACGGATCATTCAATAAACACCTCTATGTCATAGGGAGTCACAGACAGTCCGCTGTGCAGTGCCTGCATGGAGGACAACAAGACAGCGGCTCATGTTCTACTAAACTGCCCAGTGGTAGCCACGCAGGGCAATGTACTTCGGTAACCCAGGTACCTTCCTTGAGGAGCTGGTGTGGATCGAATAATCGATTTTCCCACCCATACGCACAAAACGCGCATTGACGTGGTGTTGCGTACTCCAACCCATATAACCATAATTATACTAGATGGCTCTCTATTAAAAAACAAAAAATATACAGCGAAAGGAACTTGTGACTTTTTAATTTATTTGTGGCTCAGTTCATTGATTGAGGACAGCTGCCAATGCCATGATAATTTTGTCAATACAGTATTTTATGAGATTAATCGACAACATGCATGTGCAACAAACAGATGGTTCTGCTTTCAGAGCAAGCTTTTGCTGCATGCTATGCTATTGGTGCGTGAACCATAAATATAATAATTTTGCTGTTTTTTTGTCTGAAACTGAACTTATTTAATGATGAATGACACAGTTTTGAAACAGCTGCTATTTTATTCACACTGCATTCTACGTAGAATCAGGCCTTATATGAGGCAGATTCATGTGTGTAAAACTTATTTTTGCATTACAAAATAATTAAAATAATTCTTACAAGAATGTAAACAAATAACATCTGTATTCTAATTCACAACAACTCCACAGACTGCAGTATTGAAATGACATCAGTGATACAACTACAACCATCACTATTGACATTTAAGTGTAAATTAACTGTGTGTAGCTTGTATTTGGTTATCCAGTTTATTATTCATATTTAAATAACATACTTAAGAATGCTGACATCATAGCTACGTGAAATCATATAGATATACATTAATTAGATATTACACACACACTCAAGTAGCCTGTAGGCTTACAAGTAACTAAAAGTGGAACAACTAATTTACTAAAAAACCCCAGCTGTATTCATAACTATAAATTTCCAACAATAAGCACTAAAAGCGCATGCATCGACGTGCACTCACGACAATCATGTACCTACAGGGAAACAAGGACAGGAAGTTGGTACAAAGTGTAGCATACAAAGCCTTGATACCAAACCACTGCACAACAAACGAATGGCTGCACAACGTCACCTTCTCATCAGTCACGATGCTCACGTCGTTCATAGCGTAATTCCCATCGTCAACCTCCCCGTTTTCTCCATTACTGCGGCGGGTTTTCACCATTGCAGTAGCTGTGTCGTAACTTTACATACAAGACCCAAAATCCGTTATGTAACAGCCCTACGACGTTACAAACACACACAACTCGTAAATCATTAACAACACAAATGTTTTACACTCAAAATAGAAAACTAGCACGACAAAGGACGAGCGTTATCTATCACCCGCACATGTCGTTACACAGCGCCATGTTAAATGACCAATGTACTTGTGCTCCCAGCTACTTTTACAGTTGATAACTCACCAATCGAACGCACCGTGTTCTTTAATACACTTTTGATTAAAATAATAAACTATTTCACTAACGAAAACCATGAAAAATCAATGAATTAAACTGATACGAAACGAAATCCACAACTCACGATGTTTTTATTGACAACTGTCAAAAATTCCCGCAAATTTGTCATTTTTCAAATTGCTATGCGAAAACACCGTTGTAAGCATTGCAGTTTGTCGATACTCTTTTGGCTTGCAGAAAATCGCGTTGCGTAATCATGGTGCAATTCTCCGTAGTCATGCTAAAAGTTGTACATTAACAACCAGAATTTTAACTTTAAATGAAGTGTAGTCCAAGTAATAATATGAATTCAATTTTGTTTTGAGATTCCAATAGTGTAAGATAATTCTATAAATAATAGAAGAATTGGTGGTAGTGAGGCATGATAAATAATATAAACCTCAGACTATTATTGATTATTTTAGTATGGTTTATTATGAATAGGCAAAAACAATAATAATACTTTCAAAACTTGTTTGGTAATTGTATTGTATTCAAAATAAAATAAAACTCTATCGCCACATGTCATGCATGAAAGATCAAATCATGGAAACCTATCTAGTCTGTGATCAGATCACCTTGTGATCACGGACATCACTTGAGTTGAGAATGAGAGTGCTTGAGATCACAGATTACTAATATGTAGCAAGCTACTTGAGATCGGCTCGACCACAGACTAAAAGTTCGTGTCACGAAAGAAGTCTCGCAGACGTGGCGCTGCAGGCATGGGTTATTTTAGGAATGTTGCTAACTTAGCGTATAATAAATGATAAATGATTTTATTTCTGTAAGTAGGTTTGTACAAACACTTTTACACGTCAATCATATTTTAAAAACTAGATGAGGTCGGCGTTTCCTATCTGACTACTCTGAGAAGAAAGGCCGAAACAAACTCAGAGGTCATAATACACTCAGTTGCAGAAAGCTCACCATTAACACTTCATTACATAAAGCAACATTATCGCTAATGAATTCATTACTTTAATGAAGTTGCACAAACAAATTTTAGATAGCATTAGACATTTTTAATGCCACTTTAGTTAAAGAAGACTTTAAACAATATTGCCAGGAACAAATTACCATATTGAACGAAAAGAGTGAACATTTGCGTTCTGTTATTATCCGTACGTACAAGTACACCACAATTTTAGAATAAAATAAAGTAAATGTAGTTGATTTATGTGTATTCAGTGTACTCTGTGGTTTAATGTAGTTTAAATAATCTGGTTTAAGGGGGATGCGCTAAGGTAGCCCGCGAAATTCAAATTTACCAACGTTTTTTGCAATTTTTATACTTCTGATTCATATTCTAATGATTATAATTCTGTAAAGCCATATTGGTTATGGCCGCGAATCATAATTAGATCAACATACGTGTTACTGACCTGCAAATTGCAAAAAACGTAATAAAATTTGAATTTTGCGGGCTACTTTAGCGCATCCCCCTTAATCTAATAATTTTAACATGTGTGCAGTCTAGAGCTCCGGCCACACGTGGAAATCCATCAATTTCATAAAAACCTTCTGCAACTCTACGTAGTTCCGTCCGGTCTGGCATTTTAATATAGAGGTGGCATAATTTTGCTAGCTCACGGGATACTTTTTGTATAAACAAACTGACAAACAACCCGACCCAACCTGTTTCCGACAAACTGTTGATTTATTTATGTTTATTAAATCACCCAATACCTACTTGCTGGAAAGATCCAGTGGCGAAAAATCTCAAACATATTAAAAGCTGTGTCAGGCCATTAATGGATTTATTTCTTTGCGTCACTGGTTCTAAATCTTAATCAAATAGGTTACAAATTTGAAGAACTGCCTCCTTGGAAATTCTATACTTTACACGAAACTCTTTTCCATCATGTTTTAAAAATGAATTCACTCGGTCTGGGATTCGACGGCGAGGTAAATCTACTAAATAAGAATCAGATAATGACGAAAGACTGGTTAAAGACATCTTTCAATTACAGAAATGCATTCAAGTACCGTAGAAAACACTAATGTTGCTCTTAATGGATGCTTTTCGGCCCATTAAAATTAAAAAATCTGAAATGTCAAACTTAAAGTTCACCACCTGCTAATGGGCGCTAATGAAGTTACGTGCAACGTAAAAGTGTTTAAAATGGCCGGTTTCATTAGGTTTGACATTTCATTAGTTAAATTTAATGGAGCATTAAAATAAAATAAAAAATGGTTTTGTGCAATGATTTAATGCTACATTAGTGTTTAATGTAGTCTTTAAAATTTAAAGATCGTTTCTGCAACTGAGTGATAGTCTCTTTTAAAGTCCAGACATAATCTTGGTCAGATCATGTGAAGACCATGTAGATTGGTGCATGTACACAGGTTGAGTGGACCTGACCAGTCAGTGCACGCTTTTGTCAGTAATCGTGCAGCTCTACTCAGAATATAAGGAGCTCAACGATGCGACTATCAATACCAAAGAAAGGCCATTTGGGTAGGCCACTTATATGACTCAAACTGCCAGACCATGATTAACACTAACTGAGAATAAAAGAAAGGGAAAAAAAAATATTATGCAATAACCCACATAGTCTTCACATTCACAATAATTAAAATAATATAATACTTTACAAGTAAATATTCCTGTCATTGTGTATAAAATAATAATTAAATGTCACTGTTTATAAAATAATAAAGTTAGCAAAAACAAAAAAAAAAAACAATAAAAATAAACTACCTCAATATGTACAAAAATTGGAGCAGCTCAATCCCAAGCCTTTTTGTCCTCAATATAATCTTTAACAGTATAAAAGGCTTTCACTCAGTTGCAGAAAGCTCACCATTAACACTTCATTACATAAAGCAGCATTATCGCTAATGAATTCATTACTTTAATGAAGTTGCACAAACAAATTTTAGATGGCATTAGACATTTTTAATGTCACTTTAGTTAAAGAAGACTTTAAACAATATTGCCAGGAACAAATTAACATATTGAACGAAAAGAGTGAACATTTGCGTTCTGATATTATCCGTACGTACAAATACACCACAATTTTAGCATAAAATATAGTAAATGTAGTTGATTTATGTGTATTCAGTGTACTCTGTGGTTTAGTCTAGTTTAAATAATCTGGTTTAAGTGGTATACGCTAAGGTAGCCCGCGAAATTCAAATTTACCAACGTTTTTTGCAAATTTTATACTTCTGATTCATATTCTAATGATTAATTCTGTAAAGCCATATTGGTTATGGTCGCGAATCATAATTAGATCAACATACAATGTGTTACTGACCTGCAAATTACAAAAAAGGTAATAAAATTTGAATTTCGTGGGCTACCTTAGCGCATCCCCCTTATTCTAATAATTTTAACATGTATGCAGTCTAGAGCTCCTGCCACACGTGGAAATCCATCAATTTCTACGTAGTTCCGTCCGGTCTGGCATTTTAATATAGAGGTGGCTTAATTTTGCTAGTTCACGGGATACTTTTTGTATAAACAAACTGACAAATAACCCGACCCAACCTGTTTCCGACAAACTGTTGATTTATTTATGTTTATTAAATCACCCAATACTTTCTGGAAAGATCCAGTGGCGAAAAATCTCAAAAATATTAAAAGCTGTGTAAGGTCATTAATGGATTTATTTCTTTGCGTCACTGGTTCTAAATCTTAATCAAGTAGGTTACAAATTTGAAGAAATGCCTCCTTGGAAATTCTATACCTTACACGAAACTCTTCTCCATCATGTTTTAAAAATAAATTCACTCGGTCTGGGATTCGACGGCGAGGTACCTAAATCTATTAAATAAGAATCAGATAATGACGAAAGACTGGTTAAAGACATCTTTCAATTACAGAAATGCATTCAAGTACCGTAGAAAACACTAATGTTGCTCTTTAATGGATGCTTTTCGGCCCATTAAAATTAAAAAATCTGAAATGTCAAACTTAAAGTTCACCACCTGCTAATGGGCGCTAATGAAGTTACGTGCAACGTACAAGTGTTTAAAATGGCCGGTTTCATTAGGTTTGACATTTCATTAGTTAAATGTAATGGAGCATTAAAATAAAATAAAAAATGGTTTTGTGCAATGATTTAATGCTACATTAGTGTTTAATGTAGTCTTTAAAATTTAAAGATCGTTTCTGCAACTGAGTGTTTCTGGCACAACTTACGTTTAATGAATGATTTGAATTTATTAAGGCTTAGATCTTGAACGTGGCTTGGAAGTTTATTATAAAAGCGTATACATTGACATCGAAACGAGCCACCTATTTTCTTGAGCCTTGTTGTAGGTACAACAAATTTGTGTTTGTTCCTAGTATTTATATTATGGATATCACTGTATTTTTTAAATAATTTTATATTTTTATGGGCATATAATAGATTTTCAAAAATATACTGAGAAGGCACAGTCATTACATTAATCTCCTTAAATTTCTCTCTGAGAGAGTGTCTTGGACTTAATTTATAAATTGATCGAACAGCTCTTTTCTGCAAAACAAAGATAGTCTGAATGTCGGCAGCATTTCCCCATAACAGAATACCGTACGACATTACACTATGAAAATAGCTAAAGTACACTAAACGGGCTGTCTCTATGTCAGTTAAATTACGAATTTTTCTAACAGCATATGCTGCGGAGCTTAGCTTTTTTGACAGTTTATCTACATGTGGGCCCCACTGAAGCTTAGCATCCAAAGTCAAGCCCAAGAATACAGTGCTATCTTCAGGATTCAATTCTTCGCCCTTTATTAACACATTAGTTTTCACCTGCCTAACGTGAGGTAGCGTAAACTTAATGCATTTGGTTTTTTTTTCATTTAGAAGTAAATTATTAACATTAAACCAGTGAACTACTTTTGAGATCGCGCTATTTACATCGTCAGTAACCAGCTGCTGACGTTTAAGTTTAAACAAAAGTGAAGTGTCATCTGCAAACAACACTATATCATGATTATCCTTTATGAGGTAAGGCAAGTCATTAATATGTAGTCAAGTAATAATAATTAGTTCCACTTATTTCCGCAAGACTTCTTTTTTTTTTTTTTTTTTATGAATGGCATCTCGTAGCAGACCTAGAGAGGTCGTTGCTACTTAACCGGATATTCCTGTGGCTGCCCTAAGGTTTTTAATCTTAAAGCCTCCAGCCAGGGCGCAAATTATATATATTAAAACTAAACGACAGCGCACTAACGCCACCCCCTGTTGGGTACGGACCTCGGCTTAGGGCGTCGTTGGGGGATCACAAAATAAGTAACAATTTGGGGACGGGCTGGATCAACATTTTGATCATGATTATTATCAGGGGATATTATATTTATTGCTACGGCGCTCTTAGCCTCTAACCGGGCGGCTGGCGCATCGACATTCAAGAGACGGGGGGGAGGACTTTTATTACCATTTACTCGGGAAGTTCGCGTGGTACCTCGGCGGCGAGGACGGAAGGTCGGTTTGTGTATTTTGTGCACTGTACTCGTGGCCCTATTGCTTTCCTGAAGGAGAGTGACGGGGTCATCCGGATCTAAGAGAGTGTGCCTCGGTCGGCGAGTCTGACTAATGGCAGAAGGCCTGTAACTAGCGGCCTGCACAACCAAGGGGTTGCGATGACGTTCCGCGGATTCGAAAAAGCGCTTTGCAAGGCGCTTCATAAACTGCTTGATGGTAGGCATCTTAAGGTCTACGTGAAGTTGTTCGTTCCGAACGAACCAAGGAGCCTTCGTAATTCTACGGAGAAATCGGTTTTGAAGCGTCTGCATCTTATGGATGTGATACGACTTTGCGTGAGCGAAGACTACGCAGGCGTAAGTCATGATCGGTCGAATGCACGCGGTGTAAATACGCAATTTGCACTTAAGGGACAACTTGCTGCGCGGGTTGAGTATGGAGTGTAGTCGGCCGAGAGCAAAACTGGCGCGCGAGCGCACCTGTTTTATGTGCTCGCCGAACGTCATGTGATGGTCTAAGACCACACCGAGATATTTGGCTCGCTTCTCCCAAGGGATAGGCTTGCCGAACATGGTGATCGGTTGGGGGAGGGTGGGTGATCGCCGGGGCCTACAGAATAGGACCCCCTGGCTCTTATCAGGGTTGACTTCGATCCTCCACTTCCTGAACCAGGCCGCGAGTCTGTTGACTTCGGCCTGAAGGATGCGGGCGATATTGTCTTGCCTGAGGCCGGAGTAGTAGATAGCCGTGTCGTCTGCGAACAGAGCTAACTGCGCCTTTCTACATTTGGGGATATCACTAGTGAATATAGTGAATATCAGCGGTGCCAGCACAGCGCCCTGAGGGACGCCTGCGCGGAGCGGATGGGGCGGGACTTCTTTCGTGAGACGGAGTTTAAGTAGTTACCTTAGACCACAGAGCACTATGCCTTTAGACTCTGAGCTTTTAGACTCTATGGGCCAGCAGCTACGCGACACTACTGACGTTAAATATTATGTCTGGATCGGCTGTCCAATAACAATGACTTTCTACTGTAGTGTTGGGAACCAACACACTATCAGTAGCAATGGGTTTCTTTTTGACAGTTCAACAACATTCATTGCGTTATTTACGTTGTTGAGCAGACAAATTTTTCTAACATATGAAGCAATGGATTAGCAATATACTTCAAAATCATTCAGATTATGATTCAAACTGCGTTGGTTGGTTTTAGAGTGATCGAGTTTTACGTATTGATACATGCCTCTGTTAAAAGTCAAGAATGATCTCGTAAAAGAATCCATATGAAAATAATATTTTATATTTTCAAGAGTACTACTGATCCCACTTCTGATTTTAGGAATTTAATGAAATAATAATCAAGAAGTTAAGTCAAAGGAAGTCTGTTAAATAAAATTAATCAAGTTACAAAATACAAAATCGAGGAGTTATTATTTTTAAGTGAACAGATGGGGAATATAATGTAAAGCGCGCGCCGCCGCCGGGTTCGGTAATGAATCCGTGGTCATAATTTTATTTGGAGTGAAATTGAGTGAATGGTTTGCAAGACTCAGAATGAACGTTTGAATACGAATATCAGCACTAAAACTATTTGCAGCATATTGCGGGCTAATCATACATTTGGCTATAAAGTTTGAGTTTCATAATGCAGTCAGTAGTGCCATCATTTTAATCATCTACTCATTTGTCGTGTGCAAAATGACGGCCGTATGAAAATCTGCAATTTTCACTGGTGTAGTTTCTTGGCCGCTCCCACAGACTAAGTAGGTGCTAAGTAGTACTGCCGACTGCTGCCGCTCCTAAATATTTGGCCACCACAGATTACATGGAGATTGGCCGCCCTAGACAGGGCCTCTTCAATCTTAGGAAATGTCCGCCACTGTGCACGACCATCATTTGGAGGACGATATGAGATAACACTGCTTTCTACAATCCGGGCTTTGATTGAATGATGATTGATTTCAGCCGAAAGACGTCCACTGCTGAACATAGGCCTCCCCCAAAGAGGGGTTCACCATAATCGCCACGCTTGGTAGGCGGGTTGGCAATCGCAGTATGGTGATAAAATGCAAAGAGAACGCTGCTGCCCATTCTCTAGTAAGTCCCTTAGTCGCCTTTTACGACACCCACGGGAAGAAATAGGATCTTGCTTTGATCTTAGTTTATTCACAATCATTTATCGATAACATTCATTTATCGACTTCGAACATTTTTTACAGGCTACTTCCGTACAATGTTCATCACTAAATGTCAAAAACTGCTCAAATTGTATCAATAGAATAAGCAGTAGACTTTCTTTCAATGTTTTTGATAACGGTTTAGAAACTTATAAGATGGTGTTTATTTATTATGGTATTAATTATTAAAGAAACTCCAATACCTTTAACACTAGAACTATTTAATATTGTAAATTGTATCCTCATTTTGTTTAGTCATTAGTGTCTGTTCATACACCTGCAGAATATTGATGTAAATAGGTAACCATTGATGTAAATATGTACATTATAAAGTCCATGACATCAATGGATAAAACTGAACTTTTATCATCACTTCCGATAAGTAGGTAACGAATTTTTATAGTCCGTAATTTAACTATATTTTCAGATTTTACGATGGCCGAAAATCCAGAGCAAGTTTCTCCATTGGGAGAAGAGAAAGAAACATTCAATGACTTAATAAGTAAACAGCAATCAGAGATCGACCTGGAAGAGGAAATATCAGCAAGAATGACAGCATCGTATAGCGAGATATCGTTCCACTCTGACCAGAGCCAGCCTGAGGCACAGGAGAGAGTGGCAGGACCGTCTAGACCCTATGACTTACCATCAGAAAACCGGAAACAAGAAAAGCTTCCCTTGGATTTAGATGGACATGTGAGAAAGGAAGGAGAAATGACGCACTATGTAGCCGATGACTTAGAATTCAAAATAAAAATATCAAGCCCAGTAGCAAAAAGAGGTGAAACACCAGTATTTGGTAGTTCTAGTGCATCTCGCTCCAGTACCCCTTCAGGGAAGTTATACAAACAAATACTGGCACCTCAGATTGGACAGATAGACATAACAGTATTACATGACCTAGAATATGAAGCACAGAGAATTGCACAATCAGTAGATAATTTAATTGAAAACCTTTCAAGTATATTGCACTCAAATTCTTCACTTACTGCAGAGAATATGGAGGTGTATAAAGATGCAGTTGGCAAAACCTGTGATGCCATGGATAATAATATCAAGAGTATGTACACAATTCTAGCGAAAGGAGAAGAGGTATCTCAAGCAATGATCCCTGTGCAGGCACAAGCGGCGAGAATAGCTGAAATAAAGAGACTCCTCCAACTTTTTGAGGATAAGTTCTAGTTAACAGCTGGATACCTATGTTCAATGTGAATTATATTCATTACTAGCTGCTGCCTGCTGCTAGGCCGCGTGGCTTTTTCTAAAATAAAGGTAGCCTAAGTTACTCCTAACAGCTATCTGCTAGTGAAAGTCTTGTCAAAAACGGTCTAGTTGTTTTGGAGATTAGCCGGAACAAACAGACAGAGACATTTTTTTATTTTATTGTTTCTTTGTTATAAATACAGTAGACTTTCAGAAGCGTTTGGTAAAAAGCTGTTATTTTGACATTACAAACAGCCACTTCAATTTAATTTATTTGTTTATAAGATTTAAGTATATCAAGAAAAACATGAAAAACTGTTTGATTTAAATACCTAAAATAAATAAGGTTCATCGATTTACACAAAATGATGAACTTCGTCATTTTGTTTATGAAGAAATCTTGGTCGTACAAAGAGCTGTATGATAGCATGTTTTCTTTTTTTAATGTGATATATATTTTATATATCCATAGACGCAGGCCGAAACCACGCCCTGCCCAAAGTTAGATTGAAATAATTTTTGACGATTGAAATATTTTTAAATGCTTTCAATCCACAGACATGTTTCAATCACAGAGTACATTATATATTGGTTTCAATCTTAGATTTTATCACCAGACTGGAGTTTTTAGACGGAATAGTAAATGTCAAAATTAAGTAAAGTCCATTTCACGAAAGAAGTCCCGCAGACGTGGCGCTGCAGGCATGGGTTATTTTAGGAATGTTGCTAACTTAGCGTATAATAATAATTAGTTCCACTTATTTCCGCGGGACTTCTTTCGTGAAATGGACTTTAGCCGAGGATCTAGACCAATCTAGACACAGCAGGCGCTTAATAACTAAAGACACAGGCCCTAAAATATTTTTTGTTTTTGTTTTACTAATGTATGTACACACGGCTACACATCAAGCTATACATTTCCAGTATAAACTGATCTCGCTTGGTATAGGATTTCCGTAGTGCCAGATCAGCGTAAACTGGAAATGTATAGCTTGATGTGTAGCCGTGTGTATGTACAGACGGATACACATCAAGCTATACATTTCCAGTATAAGCTGATCTCGAATTGTATACGATTTCCGTACAGTGCGAGATCAGCGTAAACTGGATTTGTATAGCTTGATGTGTAGCCGTGTGTACATACATTAGTAAAACAAAAACAAAAAAAAAACATACATACATACATACTTTCTGTAGCTGTACTAAACATAATTTTATATTTCCTCAACTTAAAATTTAATTGTGGTACAAAAAATATGATTGTGTACTATTGATCGAAGATTGTGTTCACTATTTCCAAACTAGTGTACGTATCGCTTTAGGGTTTTTGTAATTTGCCACCCTCTAGCATTGTCATGCGCGATTTTCTGTCAGTTCGTGTGGTTTGACACATGTTGTCATTTCATTCCGTCATAGCGCATCGACCGAGGTGGTTGTAAAAATAAAAAGACAGAAAAATGTGTTTTAAATCTAGAAAAATGTAAATTGTATTACTAACATGAATGTTAACATCTTAATAAAATTAAGCGTGCAGTTGTTGGTCTCATGACCATTTAGTATTCAGCTGCCGTACAGAAATAACGTATAAATGGGTGACGTTCTAAGCTTATTTTCTGTGATAATAATGAAATTTAAATCTAAGTTCAATGAAAGTAAGATTTATTTCCACTATGATCTTCCGTGGGAGAAGCTGAAGTCGGTGAAGTGGATGAATCAGAAGGCCACCGCGAACAGGGCCTATGTGCCCACGACGGTGAGTGCTCTTTCGCATTTTCTATTTATAGCAAAACATTAAAACATATTTAATTTTACACGATCGGAAAACTCATTACTATTGTTATTGTTTGTGGGAACTGAAAAACCGGACAATATAATTGTCAGCATAATTTTAGTGCCCCAATTTTAATTATTTCAGCTCAATTTATATTCAAGTAGATACTGTGTCTTACTTGCGCAGTTTAAATAATAGGATGCATTTTGTAACTGATAAAAAATATATAAAGCTTAATTCAAACACTTATGAATAAATTCTGGTCAGTGGGTCGTCTTTCTGCATAATCAGTGTCTATTTTCAATCAACTCAGCCTATCGCAGTCCATTGCTGGACATAGGCCTCTCCCAGGCTGCGCCACAACACCCTGTCCTCCGCCTTCCGCATCCAGTCTGACCCAGCCATCTTCTTAAGGTCGTCGGTCCATCTAGCTGGGGGGCGTCCCACACTATGCTTGCCGATACGCGGTCTCCACTCCAGGACTCGTGGACGTGTCTATTTTGAATGTTGTAATTTATTTACATGCCCTATTTTACTCTGAAAAACTAAGTTGTTAATTAGCACAGTAGACAGTACAGTTACCCAGCTTCCAGTAAAGTACTTCTGGGATAAAAAGTATCCTATGTGTTAATCCAGGTTATAAACTATCTGTGTGCTGAATTTCATCCAAATCTGTTCAGCCGTTTTTGCGTAATTAAGTAGGTACAAACATACAAACATTCACATTTATAATATTGTAGGTATAGTAGAAAGTAGGATTAGATAATTATGGTTGATACGTTTGTGTTTTGTTTGTGAGTGCTTTCAAATGAACTCATTGATGAACTCTAAAAACTAGTGGTCAATTGGTCAGTGTTGTTATTGATCATAAGATAATATTATTTATGATAAACAGCTGACTATAATAGAAGACTTTGTTGTTAAATTATTTCCTTGCATTGTTTTTATCAAACAGAAAACATAAACATAATCAGTATGTAAATACATAATAAACATAGTAATTTGTAAACATAATATTAAAAAAATAATATTTAATTAATCTATTGAAATTTGTTATGTATTTTTTAAATGAACTAACTTTTTGTTTATTCTAATGGTAATTGTATAATCATAATCATAAGCAATTTAAAAATGTAAAAATACAATGTATTATGTCTTATTATAAAATTAAACTTAAGCTGTAGGTACACTCAATCTGCCTTATTACAAAACAAGATTTATATTTGACATGGCTTAAACCATGGAGCCAGTTTTTGTAATAAGAACGTAATGGTGATTGAAATACCGTTCTTTTTACAAAATTGAAAACTTAGTTCGGTACTAAGTTTTCAGTTTTGTGTATATGAACTTTACCACAGTCGGAATAAAGTTCGAAATTCAATAATAGCTACATGTTTTAAACCCGGGTCTGAAGATAAACCTTGTTTTGTAATAAGGGGGAATTAATGCAAATAAATTTCATATTACATTCATCGTCACCTTAATAGCTTTTTCCCAGCAAGGTTGGGTTCGGCTTCCTGTCTAACCGGATCCAGCTGAATACCAGTATTTTACATGGAGCGACTGCCTATCTGAGCCCCACAACCCAGTTACTTTGTTACACAATACCCTTTGGTAAGACTGGTTGTCAGACTTTCCAGCTTCTGACAACCCATAACAACTGCCAAAGATCTACAAATAACAGCCAGGACCAACGGCTTGACATGCTTTCTGAGGCACAGAGGGTTATTGGTATAGAAAGAAAGTAAGAAAGAAAGAAAAAACATTTATTGGGACTCGCACAGATCACAAATTAAATAAAACACACTCATAGAAACCAAAAAATGAACAAAACCAAAAATAAAACAAAGTAAACAAAAAGAAAATAAGAACAAAGTCCTGTACGAGGCCAAAAGGCCCGTATCTCAGCATGATGCTGCGGCACTTAAAAATAAGTGTTGCAGCGCTGGTATTCTGATAGGGTCCGATGTGATATCACGGATAGATTAGGAAATAAATTAAATTAAATTAAATAGATGAATGAAATAACATAATAAAAATAAACATATGATAATTATAAATAAAATTATGTACAGATGGTCACCCATCCACGGACCAACCAATTACATTTATGAAGTGAATATAGTATGCATGATATTATGCGTAACAATAGCTGTTTTACAATCATGGGTTTAGGTTTACCATATTATTATTGAACTATTTTGTTATGAGCCCAATTATCTCCTAACTCATAACTCGAACAAGTGTTTATGACGTATAATTATGAAATAATAATTTATGTATGAAAGGTATATTTGTAAAATACTGAATGATGTTTGATATTATTCTTTAAATTTATTTAAATATTTATTGACTGACTGATGTGCTTTTTTACACACTCTTCGTATAGCTTACGTAGACGTTTGCCGAAAGAACACGCTGCGCTGACACAGCGTCATATTCTCCTCAAATTAGCCAAGTTTTTGTCGTGATATTACCTACTTTTTAACATTCGTTAACACCTCAGGAGTTCAGGACCCACGACAGCTGATTTCGGCCCTGACATTTACAAAATATTGCTTTTCCCGATGCAGGGACGTTAATTGTTGAGGAGTTCTCCTGGTAAGAACCAGGAGAACTGGAGCTGATGGCGACTTCACCATAATTATGCATTATGAGTATGACGAGCATGAATTGCTTAGGAACCATAATAAAGTGTCTACTCGAATCGCAACAGTGAAATACTTATTATGAAGTAGTTCCGGTGGCCATCTGTGGTCTTCATCATCAGTTCCACTTCACCAAATGGTGCTTTCCGAGTGCAAAAGCATGAGTTACTATAAAAACTATTAAAATCGATTTAGGTGTTCCTATAAAATTTGAGCATTGCCCTAGATTTCCATGGGATCCCGACATCAGTTTCTGACTGATGGGACCACCTCGGGAGCATACCCTTTCAAACAAAAAAAAAATATAATTATTCAAAATGGGTCACAATTGACGGAGAAATCAGTGCTTCCTTTTTTTGGGAATTGTTAAAAATTCGTTACAGATAACTAAAGCTGATTGTGTAACATGACATGTTTACCCTGTTTAAATACAAAACTAACCATATCCTGCTGTTAACATGAAACAAACAAAGGTATTAGGTACCTACTTATTAAGTTTTATTAGTACCTACGTCAAAACTGTCGCTAGAGCAAGTTAACTTAAAGGCTTCTACAGACCGGCGCGACTCGCGACGCGACACAAAGGCACCGCTTGTCGTGCGACACGCGGGGCCTTTGTGTCGCGCCAGTATGTACAAGCCTTAACTAGGGGTCTATTCTATGTCCAATTCACAGGCACACTTCACGGTTTAGTGATCCGATTCTGCGACAATCATGATCGTGAACCATAGTTACATTCAGAAATTTCCAAACTTTCTCTGGAAGACAAGTGATTCGTTGTTTATGCCTTTCATGATCATCATCAGCCTATACCAGTCCATTGCTGGATCTTAAGGCTTTTTTTTTTGTAACGGGCTGAATATCCTCATGGATGTTCTCCGCCTTGGGGCGGACGGAGGGGTCTGTCAGACTTCTACTGACTAAAACCACCCCGATCGCACACTTGCACCGGAGGCGACGGGGGCACTTAAGCACTCTTCAACGCAGCCCCCGACTGGTCGGCCGGCCCGCCTCTGTGGGCCCCGTCTGATCAAGTGGGACTGGATAAAGGCCTGCCTCAAGCATTTCCACGACGATCGTTCTTGTTCTTCCCGCATCCAGCGGATTCCCGCGGCCATAGATTATAACCTTTTTCGATATTCAATATGGAAAACTTGATACTTGAGAACAGCTTGATCTACTAACTGATCTAATATTTTAACAGTAATACTAATATTGTCAGTCAGAATACCTCTGACCCATAGCAGATGAAAGGTCAAATGAATTCAGATTAAAACTAGAAATTTTCCAGATCATCAATGAAGGGTCTATCTACGTCAAATTGCTAATGCACAGCTAAGTAGGTATATCCTCATGTCCGTATTCACCTGCTGGCTGTCGGTAACCCACCAGGGCCATCGATGACGGAAATTAACAGGGCCAATTTCAAACTCGACTGAGCTGAGCGTCGATTACCTATCTAACTCAGGTTCGTTTGGCACAGGTATACCAGTGTCGCGACAGACCCTGTAAAACGAACATACATAAAATCACGCCTTTTTCCCATGGGGGTAGGCAGAAACTACATAAGGCCCCCCGACGATCCTCCCCATATTTTCTTTGCTTCATTTACGTTCATACATCTAGTCATACACGCACGCCGGTTGTGAGTACTACACACCTTACCTTTCTGACGAACATCACCAATATGGTCACTATAATATGCCCCTTCTAGGGCGCCCCCTCCCGGTGTTTCCTGTCACATCTGCCTTTTTACCGATTTGAGAAAAAGGAGGTTTCAATTCGTTTTTTTTTTGTGTTTTTCTCGATTACTCGAAGACGGCTGGACCGATTTGGAAAATTATTTGTTTGTTTGAAAAGGTATACTTCCTAGGTGGTCCCATATATTTTTTATTAACTTTGCTTGGGTAGTTTTTGAGTTAGCTTCACTAAATAATACGTATTTTTCCCACCCAGTCTGTGTGGATGATGATATACTATCTTCCTGTTACTGTTATTTACATAGCAGGTAGTAGTAATTGAATTTGTGTGGGGTAGGTATACCACAAGGCACAACTCAAAAGTGAAAAATAAAAACTTTTTTACAAAGAATAACAACCGATTTACAAAAAAACCACTACAAAGTGAAAAATAACTTTAATTTCGGAAGTCGGTGGCTTAAACAAAAATTCAAAACCAAAGACACCGACTTCCGAAATTAAAGTTATTTATCACCTTGTACTTACGTAATGTTTTTTTTTTTATAATAAAACTGCAACCAACACTGCTATACAATACAGATTTTTACTATTTACACAGCGCTCTCGTGATGAGCGAAAAGTAGCGTATGCCGTATAAATATTATGTAACGCATGTTTACATACAAAATGAACTGTCTGTGAGTATCTGTCTCGTTGATAAGAACGTACGAGCGTACAATCACGGACCACGCCATGCGATGAGGGGATGTCACAGTACTACCTACATTATGACTTAATTAGTTGCAGTAAAATGACACTTCTTACTGTCATTTCGTCAATAACTTAGAACATTTTTTAACGAAATGTAATTTTACGGCAGCTAATTAAAATTCAGACTTTAGACGATTATTTCCAAATCGTAAATATTCCCATTAACATTCGGTTTATTGATTGTTACATCTTTCCAAATCCATTCAAGATTCATGTGAGTCGTCAACTCGTCATCCAATCGTTATGTCGACTCGTGTGGTCTCAATCTCAATGTCTGTTTCTTTATGCTCGCGTAAAATCTCGAAAATTTCTGGAACTGATTGGTTGAATTTCCATTAAACAAGGTTTTTCAACGCTTTTTTTAGCCCTGTGGTTTATGTTCTCGGGAAAATATAGCGGTCGTAAAAAACTAGAAACATCGTTCGGAACGTCAGAAGACTGTTTGTTTTTTTATTTTAAAAGTTTTCATGAGATTGAGCTCCTTGTTACAGCGAGAGGCATCATTATGTACAAGTTGCACGGAACTATAACTTCGTGAATAATTCTTGTCGCTGATAACTTGGTCCTGTTTGTCTTTAGCTTACTACGTAATACGGGTCTTGACTTCTAGATGCATAAGTTTATTTATCAAAGAGCTTCCGGGCTTACCGTCTTCTGCTAGCCTTATCATTTAGTTTACATTGATTTCCCGAGTCTTGGTAACGATGATATTGATCACACAGGTCATATCCGGTACAAATCAGCTCCGTGGATCGCCGCGCGCCGTGTTTGTAATCTGAGGGCCTAGCTAGACAAAGTAACATTCGATTAGCGATAACGCTAGTAGAAAAGCCACAAAATGTATGGGGTTGACATAAGCTATCGAAATGTCACGTGATGATTAGCTAGACAAAGTTATTATCATTCGATTCCATGAAACTAATCGACAGCGTCGAACGATAACTTCCATAGAGATGCGTAGCTAAGTGGAACTTCTTAACAAGCGTTAGTGCCTGCCAATCGAACTTCGTTATCGTTGAAGCGATAGCGATTGTAGAAATAGAATCGCTCCGAAGCGAATGCCATTGGACTAGGCCCTCTGGGCCTGCAGTTTCGACATAGATAGCGATCGCTTTACGACCGAATTCGGTCGCAAAGTCCTAATGGGGTCCCTAGACAGTCAAAATTGCTTGACAAAATTGTGATTTTTTCGTGCTTGTCAAGCAATTTTGATTGTCTAGGGACCCCATTAGGACTTTGCGACTAAATTCGATCGTAAAGCTATCGCTATCTATGTCGAGACTGCAGGGCTTGTGCCCAACTTCTCAACACAAATGTTTAGAGTGTTTTGAAATCCTCATCATCTTTCTTCTCTCATCCCAATTCCCCCAATTCTCCCTTTCCTCATCCCAGGAAATTTGGACACCTAATGAAAAAAATCGAGTCCCCTAATTGCTAAGTGTGTAATAAAATCGAAGATGTCCAACATTTGCTGGTGGAATGTGAAAAGAACAGGAGAGAGAGGGAGATAGCGATGCGGGAGTTAAAAGTTAATATGTTTGATGTTGGGGCTTTCATTAGAATATTATCTACACCTAATTCGGGAGAAGCGAAACTGATTTATGAAATGGTTGCTGCATCACTATCTCCCACACTTACGCAATAATATATTTGTATAATTACATGTAATAATAATTAGATTAGGGTATGATGAGGCTGACGTACCTCTGTAAGGTAAAAGCCTCTAAATAAACAAAGATTAAAAAAAAAAAAAAACAATTTATTTAGGGTCAGTGCAGTACGCCTGATTGGTAGGAACTTCATCTTGAACCTCTAAAAATCAAGTCATTTATTCAAACGAGGCCAAGAATCAGCACTTTTCAAACGTTTCGTTTCGTTGTTTTGACAATGAGTTACGATAAGACTGAAGATTTACTACATGTATCAATCGCTTAATCTTTAAGTAGTTAATTAATTCATATATTTATAATTACATTTACACAGACTTATATACACACAAGTTTTCACCATATTTAATCTCTCTCTCAATACATACTCAAACACATTCCCCCACATAGGTACTTTAACAGACACATCATAACATGCATTTTCTAGTAGTAAGTAGTTTTTCTTAATAATAATATACTGTGCTCGTCATACAACTACTGTTATATGTTCAAATTATAGGCGAGGACGCTGGCACCCTAAACACAAGTTAAATCTTACTCTGGGTGCCAGAGTTCATCGAAAACACTGTTTATTTTAGTTGTTACGCTGCATAGTGTTTAGTGTTTTCCTAAGTGTTTATGTACAATGGAAGATAATAAAAAAAAATATATATATAAGTATATATATATATATTTTTTTAATTCCGTTGTCTAAAACCTGTAACAGAGTATATTTAGTCGCAATCAATCTGCCCGCCTTTTCGCAACTGTGTTGTGGTCGGCTTCCAGTGTAACCGGATGGAGCTGAATACCAGTATTTTACATGGAGCGACTGCCTATCTGTCCTCCACAACCCAGTAACTGGGTAATACGATACCCCTTGGTAAGACTGGGTCTACTCCGAAGCGTTAGTCCGAAGTATCGGCTGAATGTTCGGTCTTTTTATAACTTCCATAGTTTCCTTTTTTGACTATAAGGGTGTTTTTAATATCGTGCGGATTTAATCACGCATGCGGGATCGCCCCGCAAATGTCCTTTTCATACAAGTATTTATTGTAAGGACGCGGGGTGTGAACCTGGGCAGCAGTTACGCGTGCGGGGCAATCCCGCACGGTTTGTGCATTTAGCCAATGTCACGTTTTAGTTCTTGTACAGTATTGATGAAATGAATTATAAATGCATGATGATGATATGCCCACTCCCCTTGAGTTTCAGTAAAGATGTGGCACTTTACTGAGACCTCACGCGGACTTCTTGAGAGAACTTGAAGCGAAGTTGCACTGTTTTGTTTCATTTGCCTACACTAATGCACGTTCACAAACACTTAATGGTTAATAATCCACCATTATTACACATTAATATTCGGCTAAACACAAATTTTGGAAAATTAAACAAACTGCTGAACATGACGCTTCACTTTCCCGCCAAGAAGTCCAGTTTTGTGTTTAGGAACTTTACCATAGTCGGAATAAAGTTCGAAATTCAAAAATGGCTCCATGTTTTAAACCTGGGTCTGAAAATAAACCTTGTTTTGTAATAAGGGGGTTAAAGTCACATTTTTGACTTTGGCTTATCTCTTTGTCTTTTTTTTTCATTCGCCGTAGTCAGCCATAGTTAGCCGTAGTCAAGCAACGGCCGAACTTTCGGCCGATACTTTGGATTTATGTTCAGAGTAGACCCCTTGGTGAAACTTTCGGGCTTCTGACAACCCGTAACGACTGTCAAAGATCCATGAATGACAGCCGGGACCAACAGCTTAACGTGCTTTCCGAGGCACGGAGGAGTCTCGGTATGTAAAGATGGTCACCAATCCACGGAGCAACCCCGGCAAGCGTAGCTTAACCTGATGGATCGCCCCGTACGGCTGTTATTACTTGCCACGAGCTCATGTTACATTTAGTCCCATAGAAACCTTGAGCCTTCTAACTGCCCCAATTACTGTAATTAATACCAAGGTACGCATGTAACAATTTATTCATAGTAACCACATAAATGCTTTAGCCTAAGTCACGCTAAGTACGAGTAAGTTATCCAGCCTTGAACGTACATGTAGTGACTCTTAATATTTCTTTAGATTCTAGAATCTTAGCACCTTGCGGATACATATGTATCAACTCAGATGTTTTAAAGCAAAATAAGAATGAGAGAAGTAGTTCCTAAGATCCGCAATTCAATCCCAAAATACTGCTACCGAACGACCTCACAATACTATTGAATACATAATTTTGTAATTTGAGTCCCCTAGGTAGATTCCATGGGCCCCGGGCGAATCACGACGGTCGGGACTTCGGGAGCTAAATTAAGCGACTCCATAAAGGTCTCACATCAATCGTATTTGCCATTTTCATGCCCTACCCTTAGCATACTAACAGAAAACTTTCCTCACTATAATATTGAGTGGGTACGGTCAACAACGAAAGCGTGGGAGGCCCCTATACAGTCGGTCGACGACATTAGAAATATTACAGGTCACATGTGGCGCCGATTAACGGCCAGGAAAGTGACCCGAACAAAGACAGGCCCATACTGCACTAGATAGATACAGACAAGATGGTTGTTGTACCCGTGAGTATCAGATACAATAGGGGTTTTGTTTGAAGTCCGTGAATAGATGCAAACTATGCTCTAGGTCGATAATATCTTCATCGCTGATACTGCAAGTATTCAGCTTGATCAGTCATTACCAGAGACCGGAATAGGTAAAGCTTAATTACCTAAACTTCGAGGAAAGAAGTAACATAGAGTGGATAAATACCTCCTCTAAAATCCCGGAATAATTATAATGACGTTTAAGTTAATCCCGGGATTTTGGGCTTTGATATTGGACTTTATGTACTTATAGTTACAAATTATTGATTTCAAAAATCATATCATATTTAGTTGTGTGACAAAAGATATTTTGAAACAATAGAAACCGCCACCGCTCTGTTCCTGGGCATGAATAACCAAATATCTGTACAACAAAATGTATGTAGATACCTATAATCGAAGCGTAAGTTTTAATAAATCAGCCAACCTAATTTTATTTTACCTACATACAACAAAACACTTGAATTTGACACAATTTTAGAAAAACCACGAATTATTTATTGGACTTTTATTTATAGCTACAAATGATTGATTTGATATTGTCATTTTTTAGGGTTACGTACTAAAATTATGCCAAATTCAAGTGTTTTGTTTTATACAGTATTTTTAAAAACGTCAATAACCTCTTAAGGGGTCAATGTACTCATCATTATGAACAACTTTTACTATGGGACCAAAACTGAAATCGCGAAAAAAAACCAGCTGTTCCGTACATTTATGTTCGAATAATTTGTTAAAATGTGGGGAACAGCTGATTTTTATTTCACGATTTCAGGTTTGGTCCCATAGTAAAAGTTGTTCATAATGATGAGTACAATTACCCCTTAAGAGGTTATTGACGTTTTAAAAATAACCCTATATAGGTAAACAAAACAAATCTAAGGTAGGATAGCTCACGGACTATCAATAATTTAAAAAAAAAACTCGGCCATCCAGCAGGTTCCATGAAATATCGATAAGCCAACAAAGAACTGTCATTAGATATGACTCCGTCTCTAAACTCTAAAGATACATAACTACATATCCATACTAAAGCAAAAGTAACTAACTGTATGTCTGTTTGTTTGTTACCTTTCACACCTTAACGGCTGAACGGATGCGGATAACATTTGTCACACGGATAGACCATGACCCGCGGGCTAATTGCGTAACACACTATCAGTAGCAATCTGTTTCAATTTGACAGTTCATCAACATTCATTGCGTAAATTACGTTGTTGAGCAGACAATTTTTTCTAACATATGAATCAAACTGTGTTACGTAATTAGGGTGCTGGGTTATAAACATATATGACATGGTATGAATATTTCTAACGACCTCCACGCGGTCAAAGCTATGGGCAAAATCTAGTTTTGAATAAATCCTTACTTCCACGTAGTGATAAGCTGACCTCGAGTTATTAATTACACTTCAATTAAAACATTTCTAAAGCTTCCTTTCTTCAATATTTCCAGTGAAAACAAGTTGCAATTCTTTGCAAGTTTTTCTTATAAAAGAGCGAAGGAATTTTTAATACAAAGTAGGTAACAGCGACTCGCTATTTGCCAGTAAGCCAGTTAGTGATGAGCATACCTATAAGTTGATCCAATGTTTCTACGTGATCCAATTTATGGAGTACTTCATTTTCTATTATTATGGTCGGGTAATGTTTATTCAGCAAACTGAGGAAGTCATAAGAAGGCAAAATGTTCAATGTACTTAGTTATTTTCAATATTACTTCAGTTATAGTAACTAGTTTCGTTCCCTTATTGCAAGCTTGATTGATTGCTTTTGCTGCACGCTGTTCTTGCGTTTTTGCAACCTATATTGTCATGAAATTTAATAACTTTGCGACTAGCTTAGTTTAAGTTGACTACTTTAAAACGGAAACCACTATTCTTATACTGTCGGTGTATTTCTTCTCAGTGGGATTTAACTTTTCTTTCTTCGCAATCGTCGTTGTATGTCGTTTTTTTAAAGAAGGACAATTTCTACTTTTCTAGAGACATACTTAAAAGTATTATTTTTTCATGAATCATGAGACTAGTGCCTTTTAAACTTTAAGCTGGCTGTAATGTTACTTGAACACGATGCAGATTGGTGAATTCGAATTGGTGAAACCTTAGTAAAAAAAAGGATTTAGGCAATAAAAAAAACTGTCGAATTCAGAACCTCTAGTACTGAGGCTAGGGTTGCCAGGCCTAAAAATAAAAAAGGCGGACACAAATTCATATTTAGCCGGACATTTTGCTTTGAAAGCACTGGATTTAAAAGAATTTAAAAAAATATAGGTTCTTTTATTTCTATAAGTATTTATTACTGATATTCATTTGAGACTTACTTAACTCTTAGTTTGTAAATATATATTATTATGTTATTATGAAACTCATTTTGTTCTTACTAAAGTAATTTGTACTTTCGTTCAGCATCTTTTGGCGGGGTGGGGTTAACCAAAAGCCGGACTTGTATATATTTGACCGGACACGATTATAAAAAGCCGGACACCTGGCAACCCTAACTGAGGCTATAGGCTACTCTACTAGCTACCTTAATGCGGGAGATTTTGTTAGGATAGTAGAAACCTGAAAGGCCAATCAACTGTTACCGAAAGTTGTCGAGTTGTAATCCAATTTACTAGCCTTAAATACCCTACGTCTATGTCAGGCAGAAATGTGTCTGTTTTTGACAAGCCGCCAACACCTGACTTAGGCCATAACTTGTACTTACATAACGTACCTACCTGTTAGGTTGCACACTTGGTAGGAGTTCTAACTACGGGATACGTGAAACTCAAACGCCCCGGTTAGAGACACACTGACTTTTATTCAATATGGCATTATGGCGGCCGGCGCAACAAGCACACGCTAGCCAAGGTATTTGCCAGCCTATGCCCAACACAACACTACCCAAAAAGTTTCGAATAGGGATTCGGATGACTGGTAGTGGAACTTAATCCTAGAAAAGGATTCTTCTCAATCCTAGAACCATTTCAAGACCCATACAAATTTTCTTAATAAGCTGCCACTGTTCCTCCTCCTACATAAGAAGTACCGCAGAACAGGGACCGGCGAAAAGAATGGAAGAAGGCCTTTCCAAGAAGGCCAACCAGCTATAATAATATACGGAAATTCCTACACTTAGATTTATACAATAATTTAAATGTAGTACAAAGCATACAAACTTAAAATCTCACCTTGAATTACTATATTATTTTTGTGTATGTAATTATAATTATGAATTATTTTAATAGACTCTAAGAAAGTGGAATGGACTTGTGTAAAGTACAATCAGCAAATTGAAATTGTTTATTTGCAAGAAAATACAAGGTTTACAAGGTCATTGTATTCTGCCTGCGAGCAAGCGTGCAAATTATTCATGATTTTAAGTCACAATTTATTATCATGCAGATTCTATTAATACCTAGTACATTATTATTACATTATCATTATTATTACATTATCATTATTATTACATTATCATTATTATTACATTATTATCATGCATTATTATTACATACAAATGTCCTATAAACTAAAATAAATTCAACTAATTAATCTAATAGATATTTTTATGTTTTAAAAACACTATTCTAAGTTTTAAAATAATTATCACGTAGCAAATTAAGTTAGATTCAAATTACTTATTAGTCTTATAGGCTAGATTGTAATTAATTATTAAAAACCTGGTTCTTTTTAATACAGGATAAAAAAAAAATACCTTGAATTACACCCATGAAATTTTAAAAAAATACCTGGTTCTAGCAAACTGAGAAACAACATGTTGAAATCAAGATAATAATAATATTATATTCTCTCTTGTCCCCAGGTCGAGAACGTAGCGAACGTGTGCACGCACGCACTATGCGTTGCGCCCGCGTCACTAGGCGCTCGGGAGTTGCTCACGCGCTCCGTAAACGCGCCGCAAGCGATCGCCGCCGTCGTCTATGGCCTGGCACTTTGCCTGCTGTTCGCGGTGTCCACCACCTTCCACTCAGTGTGCTGCTGCAGGTCTGATACGTGAGTTAAGATAGTAAAAGTATTTTGTGCTTGTATGCTTCTCATCGCTTAGGTTCTGTCTTTGCTGAGCAGCGCCTCGCTGTTACGAAAATCAATTTTCCAAGATGTGATGCGATGCACTGCCTAGCTCGGACAGAGATACACTATCATGAATATCATATTATAAGCGCTAAAGTTGCAAAGAGACGTAAAACCGGGGTAGAAGATTTTGACCACAGCATTTGGGATAGCCGTGCTCTTAAGCTTCCTGAAATTCGGAACATAACGTTTCGAAAAGCATTTTCAGACTGAAAATAGTAACGGTACAGAATTCAATTAACTCATGTTATCTCCTAAATTGTTATCAGTAACGCCTAATAAACTCGATCGCAAGTATATTATAACTCAATAAACTGACTGGTTCTTGATGTGTTGGTCCTTTTAGCTTCTTGGAAGCTAACGCCGCGAGGTTTGACTTTGACGTGTTCTCGTCTCTATCTTGCACTTGTAGACCAGTGACAAAGCGCTTTTGAGAGTCCAAAAATCTGAGAAATTCTGAGCAGTATAGGGATGGAAGAAAAATTTAGGATAAATTATACATATTCGTAAACGTGAAAAACTGATTGGACCGCAATAGATGACCGGAAGGTAGGGGGGTAGGGGTGCGAAAATGTGTGGTTTTAGGGGTGAAACGCGGTTTTACACGATTTCTGGGAAAAGCCGATCTCCTATCGAAATAAGTAAAATGTAAAAGTTGTAGGAATACAAAATCTACAACTTTTATTCGAACTATTATTGACATTGAATTTTTATTTCCTCAAAAAATATCGGCACTGGTCTATTTGTAGTACGACAGTGTTGTGCGACAGTAACAAGAATAACGCTTAGCCAAAGCACGTGCTAAGTAACGTTTATAGGCCTCGGCCTTGAAAGTTCTTAAAATCCTTTGAAGTTTTAAATCCGAAGGACTTGCTGCGTCTTTCGGTTCAAATGGCCAACGCGATCCATTCCAATCACTTGTATTGAAAGTAATGTTTAAAGTTGGCAGTTTCGCGCAAACTTTGGCCGTTGCGCTCAAGTTTTTTCCAGTGAAATAGCAGATGGTTAACGCAAAGCAGCAGCTTGACCTCTTTACATATCTTTCCAATGACCCACCCCATATTTTACGTAGTAACGTAGGGGCTGGCCTCGATTTAAAGCAATGAAACGTAAGTACTTTTTCCACCCTGAATGTTACGACGGAATAATCAGATATGAGAAAAACATTACTTAATAAGGCCCGGTTTCCACCAAAGCGGATTGGAGAGGAGATGTTTGTAAACGACCAATAAGATACCGTTACCGTACCATCGCATCGAAATAAAGATACCTTATTGGTCGTTTACAAACATCTTCTCTCCGCTCCGCTTTGGTGGAAACCGGGCCTTAGACTGAGTACGTATTGTTTTGCAGGCTAATAATATAGCAAGCATGGGTGGGTCGTCTTAGTCCCTACATACTTTCTTGAATGTTCGGCTAGTAATTCCCAAATGACGATAGATCAGAGAAGGGTAGTTTACTAGACTACCCCTGGTGAATGGCTATTTATTTAGCCCTCTTCCTTCCCCCTTAAATGGGTCCAGGGACGGTGGACTCGGGGACGTCCGCCGCCCCTTATCACACTGGACCCGAGGTGGCGGCGTGTAGTGTTCCACGCGTGCCCCTTTCAGACGTCGCGTGGGGGGTCAAACACCTCCCTCCCCTACTTAAGATGGCCCGCACAGCCGGGCCGGCACTAGCCGGGGATTGCGGAAGTAATAACATATCCCAAGATCCCAGGTGTAAGTGTGGGAAGGGAACACTGGGGTGGTTGTTAGTCAGTAAGAGTCTGACAGACCCCTCCGCCCTCCCCAGGGCGGAGGACATCCATGTAAATTTTCCACCCCGTGGACATGAAAAAAAAGGTTTGCATAATGAGGTGATAAGTCTCGATACTACCACTAAGGTGCAAATCCCGATACTCCTTTTGCGACTTGTACCGGCAAAATGCATCTGAAATGTCCAATTCCCAATGCTTAGCACTTTGAATTTCGATTTGCGCCGAAGTCGACACCACGTGTCTGTACACCAGTCCGACGACCACTACAAATTTCCTATTTATTGAGCCATAAATTCCCCGAGCGTATCGTATAGGGATGGATGCGCTCATTAATTAGGACAAGGTCACATTGGAATGCAAGTAAATGCTTTAACGTTCGCAGATACAATTCCCCTGTCAGTAATCATAGGAACGGTGGTATTTACACGGTGGAATCTCTGAAATAAAACCTTTGTGAACCAATTAACTTAATTAGTCTTTAATAAGTCAAGCGTCACATTTTGGTAAAGGCTTTTGAAATTGCCAACGAATGTTGAATAGCGTCATTACTGTTTGTGGCATTGTTGGCTGGTGCCTTGTTTTATCTTTAAAAGAACAAAGAAGAAAAAAAATAAAAAAAAAAGGGCTCATTTAGATACGTCTTTTTACGTAGAGTTTGGTTCTGTAAGTAAAAAACTAGGCGGGATAATGTAAATTTTTCTAGTTTTGTGCTTGTTTTACGCTCCGCGGAAAACTGGAAAGCGTGCCTTCCGCATACGTTCATTTTACTAGAAGAATTTTCTCACGAATACAAAATAAGCAGTCAATGAATCTGTTTTTTCATCATCTGTAACTTGAAGGCGACGATCTCAATGTCCAAATCAATCGAGTAATTCAATGAACCGATAGATAGGTCAAAGACTGGTCAGAATTAGCTGTACCTTAGCCCTTTTGAAATTTATAAACAACTCCCAAGACTACGTCGTTAATAGACGGAGACCCCGCTGGTTTTGCCGCGAGTCAAAGGTGACCTATTAAATGATAAACAAGCAATCATCTACAACTATTAATGAGATTCGGTTGGTTTGGTTAACGGATGGACACATGGATTCAATGTGGCCATTTGATGAATGTTGAATATCTTTCAAGAATAAGCAGAATATGTAGTAACAACAACAATCCGAAATGCGGAAAGACACAATCATAGGAGTCAGACTGCGTTAAATAATGGCCTCTCCAAACGATGCTTCTGCTGGGAAGTTTGCCAACTCAGATAGTCTCACCATCTGCGGCTCGTCAATCATATAACCAGCTGTGGTCAACGATGACCAATATTTTCACAAGATAATCTGTTGTACAGTATCTGGTCAAAAATATGGCTCAGAGCTTTTAAAAAAAATTTGATGTGTGCTTTTTTGATCACACGTGACGAAAACTTACGACTGGAGTCTAGTACTTATACGCGATTCAGTGCCGAGACTACGCGATACCGACGGACTGGAGCCGAGTATACCCGGTTCAGCGGCACCTACCCGAGCGTGACAGTTCAGAGGGTCCGCTCCGAAGACAAATCCGAAGTATCGGCCGAACCCATTTCCTGACGGCTGACTACAAACAAAACGACTGTCAAAGAGATAATTAATTAAAAGTTTAACCGGTCTGGCACCTAAAAGGTGCCGGAAGTAGTTTCCTGAAAAAACGCTCACCCTTAACGGAAAGTGCTGTTGACAGCTGTCAGTTGACGAAACTGACAGTTGGCAGTTGACTTGACGTAATTAAATGCTGTCCACTCGTATCGATAGATGTTATCGATGATGTGATTTAAAAATATGAAATAGGTTTTTCAGGTTTGCGAACCTCTCGATCGATGTGTCTTGATTTGTGAAACCCCTTCATGGAACACCCAAAAAGTGTTATTTTTGCTCTATCTCGCTTCCTTCACAAGATATAGCGGTTTTTGTGATTTTTTTTTGAGGAATCTTGGTGCAAATTTTTTATTTTGAAATTGATACATCGTTTTATCGATAACATTGTTTTATTGATACGACAGGACAGCATGTATAAATGTCAAAGCAACTGTCAACTGTCACCTGTCAACGGGGCTGACGTTAAGGGGAGCACTCTATCAGACTATAACCGGTTTAACAGGCCAGGGTCTGAGTGGTTAAAATATGACTTGAAGTCTGGTGAGGACTCAAAGTCAAAATAGGAAACTTTGGAAGTCAAGAAACAGCTGATACTTTGGATTATCTCTTCGGAGTAGACCCCCAATTTCGTTCACTGCTCAGAAAAAACGCAAACTGCGCCTAAAGAAGTTTTCTCTTAAAAAATCGGTTTTAAAGAGCATCGTCTACGCGTGTGACATTCTCTTTCGAAAGCTGGTTGTGTCATATTAAGGGCCACGTACCTAGTGTAGAATTATCAGTCCTTATCCAGAAGCAGTTTCTCATCAATGTCATGCACAAAACGTCACAGTGACAAGTCGCCTCTTGTATACGGATGTCAGTCTCCGCTAGACGTACAGCTGATTTATTGCCACTTTACACGTACCCATGCTGGTTCTCCTGACAGCTGACTAGATTAAAAAATAGCCCGTCTTCTATCAAGCCGAGTGTTCGCTGTTCCGTCAATTTCCTCTGTGTTCATGAATGTGTGATCTGATTAGGCTTGTTCTTTTTGTTCTCGTCTATACAACATTAGTTTTTGTTTATACTAAACCCGAAAAGGGGTCATTGTACTCATCATTTTGAACAATTTTTTCTATGGGACCAACCCTGAAATCGCGAAAAAAAAATCAGCTGTTTGCAAATGTATGGAACAGCTGCTTTATTTTCGTTTTCGCTAAAAAAACGCTCCTAATGTTGTATAAATACGACAGTTTGTTGACTAATGTTATGGATGCTTATTGTATGTTAGTTAAAGGTTTTTAATTTGCTGCCTTTCAGTGATTTTCTGAAACGTTTATTCAATTCATTGACGGAAATTGAAAACTCCTCTAAAAATCTCAAAATCGTAGTCACTTCAAACAAATTAAACTATAATTTAATATTATTTCTTCCTAAAAATGGATGAATTATGCCTAAAGCCCTTGGGCTTCGTCAGTCCCGGAGCAGTCTCGGAGGATTATATTGTAATTAGCAAAGTGGAAACTTTGGGAATACTCCTAAAACCTATTATAAACTAGACTTTAGTATAGGACAGGGACAGTACTATGTTAACCGTATGTATCGCACGTACCTTCGCGTTTATGACTTCATCAGAAAAGTTTTAAGGTTTAAACCAGATGCAGAACAAAGGACCGATTGGCTATTGAAGAGAGGTCTTAATGTGATCGATAGTAAAAAGTCACTGAATGATGTCTTGGAAAGAGTAAACATTTTCAAAATCTAAAAGTGCACGCTTCTCAGACAGAAACATGTTGACAATAAATTTTACCGAAAACAATCTAAGAAAATTCGCAAGCAAGTTTGACACCAGTTCACAATTCGGCTTCTCATGGATAATCATCATCATCATCATCATTTCAGCCGAAAGACGTCCACTGCTGGACCTAGGCCTTCCCCAAAGGGGGGATAGATAATAAAAAATGCGATAAATTGTAAATAACCTTTGTTGCAGTTCATAATTTTTCGAGAGTTTATAATGTAACTGAAATAATACCGACAGATTGTAAACTAACGAAGTTCATAATTATACGGTGACATAAATATATCAACGAATATCTATCTAAAAATATATTAATCTTATAATGTCAAGTCTCTAGTTTTTAAAATTTCCCTGCTTATATGAATTCCATGTATAATTAAGAGTATAGAATCGATTTTATGTTGGAAAACTTTGACAAGGCGACATTTCGAGAGTAGAGCTCTCTCCCATGCACGCTGAAGCGTTGTGAGGCGTGCAATAATTTGTAAAATAAAACCATTGGGCACATTTGATGAATGAAGATTTCAGGAAATGCATTTTATATTTAAAAAAAAACTGTGCTTGAAAGTTTAGCATAGTTATGGTAGCCACACGTAAACTAATCTACAAAACAAACAACTAAACTAATTGTTAGAGAGACCTAATAAACATGCAATTTTAGAATAAACATTAATCTAGTAACGAAAACAACAGGCTATTTCATTAGCAAAGGAAACGTACTGCAATTATCACAAAATGCTTTTCACTCCACACGCCCCACCCAATTGTTTCAGTGAATTATTTATTTATTAGAATGCTAAGAGGGATATGTGAGATGTTACCCGAATGGATAGAATAAGAAATGAGTATACAACATTCGTTTTTGTTTACCCTAAACCCGAAAAGGGGTCATTGTACATTGTATGAACAATTTTTTCTATGGGACCAACCCTGAAATCGCGAAAAAAAAATCAGCTGTTTGCAAATGTATGGAACAGCTGATTTTTTTTTCGCGATTTCAAGGTTGGTCCCATAGAAAAACTAGCGATAACGCTTGTCAAGAAAGTGCCACTTGGCTACGCATCTCTATGGAAGTTATCGTTCGATGCTGTAAATTCGTTTATCATGGAATCGAATGACGATAACATTGTCTAGCTAATTTCTATTCGTTGACCTATGATCACGTGACATTTCGGTAGCTTATGTCAACCACATACATTTTGTGGCTTTTCTACTAGCGTCATCGCTAATCGATTGTTACTTTGTCTAGGCCCTCTGGTTCGCTAGTTGTGTATATCAGATGGCGATTGGTCCTTTTATATCCAGCAGCTGTTATATGCATATAGTTCTAATGAGCTATGATTGGTAGTTAAAATTAAAAGCTCTTACATAACAGCTTTTCCGCTCTTCATTCCTAACGAGCACTAGTGTTCTCGCCAACTCCTTCAATTATCTGTATGTTTCAACTTTTGTCGTCTAGTGCAATGCAATATTCAAACAATTTCATGCGTAACGTCATTATGGACCCATTCTTATTATATCTAATGAAAATTGTTGTCAAGCACAGACAGCCTTAACACCCATTGAGCGAGAGGGTACGCGCAACGAAGCAAGAGGGGTGCAGTGCCTCGGGGACGCCTCAAAGAGATTAATCCTGGGTATAGCAGCGTATAGGCAGGTATATACTAAACAGATGGGAGCACGGATGGGAGTGATATTAGGGACTGGGTCTTATGTACACGTACAGTGTTCTATCTATAGTCTGTCTACAAAGAAAGGGTTGACTAATTTTGGAACTCTGCCGATGACGGATTTAAAGATGAAATAACAAGGCGGTCTAACTTTGAAATAGATTCAGCGATTCCGATAAAAATACACTACAAATTGCTGCTGAAAACGCAAACGTTGCTTAATAAGTAAACAAAGTACACAGTACGTAATTTCCCTTCGGAATGTTTACAAATGTCTAACATACGTATTGTTTAAATAAATTACAGGGTAAATTTAACTAACGATGCTGATCGTTTATTAAACGCTACAATTTTGCCGTCAAGTCAAGCATATGTTCATAACGGGTGACTAATGATATGAATAAATGAATTCAATAATAATGTCATTGACATTCTACTTTTTATCGCTTACAATGATAATTATTTGTCGTCGAACTTCGTAAACAATAAACATTTATTGCCGACACCGATTGAATTATCTTTAAAAGTTAGATCTTGGAATAAATCGTAAGAAAAAACATTGTAGACTACGCAAAATACGCGCATTGACGCGGAGTTGCGGACAGCAGCCCGTATTACCTACTTATGGCTTGTAGACACTTTCTAATTAACGATAGTAAATCATTTATTTGCAATTTGACAGATTAGGTGATATGGCAGACAATGGGAAAGCCCGTTGCGGACCATGATATGATTTTTGACGAAATTTCGTTAGCTGAAAATATTATGTTTTTTTTTCATTGATATTGTATGCGGTTGCGGATCTCCTTTGGGACCTTCGATGACAGCTTAGCTTCGTAGCATATTGCAGAGTAACAATATTTCCCAAGAGCTGTAGCTGTAACTTAAGTAATAAAAATATTATGAACGGATATTAAAGTTATCTGTTCATAGCTTTCAAGAAAATGGATCATTGCCTCGTTAGATATATATTTTGTTGTATGTTTTTAGTACTAGGAAGTATCATCAGCAAAATAAGTATCTAAACCTTATTACTTTATATACAAAATTGCAATCGTACTAAAGGTACGGTAGGTTCTTCATCATTTTCTCGAAAGCTATAAAAAGATAACTTTAATATCCGTTCATAAATTACAGACCATGAATAGAGATTACCTAATAGTATTTCTATTCCAGTATTTTTGATATATAGTTTGTTCGTTACTACCTTTTTGAGATCCTTAATTCCAGCAAATGTTCCTATTTCCTTTTTTTCCTATAACCTTCTCTTTCATTTTCAGGCTGCAAAACAGAATTCTAAGAATCTTTGGCTTCGGCAGGTAAATAAGTTGAAACTTGTTCCTACACTAAGAACTAATTCATTAATTGGAAAACAGTTAAGTATTCCAGACGTCACAGTTATTTACGTAGAAGCTTCCATCAACAATATGGTACAGTAGTACCCAATTGATATGGCTTACCGATGTACCTGCGCAGAAGGTGAATTTTAAAAGTACGGGAAATGCTATTGACCAATCGGCACGGTCCACGCACCGTGGTTCTTTTTCCTGTACCGCTATTGGTCGGCAGCTGCCGCCATGTTAGCGCGCGCCGCGTGGCATGTTTGTCAGCCGCCATACATCGAGTGCACGCTAGCAGCTCCAGTGTATTATGAACCTTATAATAGTGACCTAAGGTTGATTGTAAGTTTTAAGCATTCTTTCGTTAATCTTCGGGGCCATACTTTCTTTTCTGTGCGAACGAAGATTCACGACGCGCCTTACCAATTGGGTACCACTGTATTGTTGATCGAAGCGTAGAAGGTAGAATCTAAAACAAAAGCCTGCCAACAACATAGTTTCATGAAGGGTGTTTTTATAAATAGCAACAGTCCTTGTATAAGTTCTAAGGCTTCATGTACTAGGAACAAGGTCGGTAGCAGGAAGTGGCTTGTTACGTTTAAGACCACTTCTACCGTTTAGGCTATATAGATGTGCTACCACTTCGTGCAATTTAAAATAGTCCTTTGTGTGGGTGTTCAATAGGTAAAGATGGATTACCTAAATTGGATTTAAATTTTCTGCTCACGAAGTCACGATGTGGGAGTTGGTTACTTTTAACTGACAGCTTTACGAGTCATTTAAGAAAAGAGTGTTTCTTGAAGATATTACTATATCTTTCCCATCTTGCTATTTTGAGTTTCGCCTTATCTAGGCTACGTAAATATTAAAACTTTACCTCTCTTCAACACCAACGCATACAGTCCAAACCTTATTAATATTTGAAGAATTCAATCACCCAGATCCAGCCCAAAATATTTGACTTATCGTTTTTTTTTCCCTTAGAGCCTCCGTTTATTGGCACAGCAGGCTTTATCTGCTTTATTAATGGACCGGGGCTTTTTTATCAAAACGTTGATGAAGCATCTCAAATTGATAACCCTTCCGCTAAATAGGTATATAATACGGATCGATTGGTATCACCGGGTCAACAACAAGACCGACGATAGATTACACAATCTACTCAATCGACTATTGTTGTCTTTAAATATGCAGTCATTAAAATATTTTATTAGGGAAATGCATAATATTGTCGAGATATTAACTGTAGAGTACTGTTTTAGCGTATGTCTTAATTATACTTAGAAAAAAATTGCAATACTTAAAAATTTTCAGACTAAGATCCATATTTATTTTATAAAAAACAAAAATTGTGCAATTATTGTCTGGGCATTTAAGTAGCACCTTCGAAGGTTGCTTGCAAAGCCCATGTTTTTTGGCAGATTGCTTATCAAAGCAATGATTATGAGTGAATAAATGTATATTGCAGTCAATAATATTATATTAAACAGATATGTTGTGAGCGCGCAATCCTGAAGACTCGAAAACGTCCTAATTGGGACGTATTTGTTAATCTGTGATGCCAACATTCGGTAATTGGTGGCCAGAATAATGTTTGTTTACATTCACGCGCAATTGACAACACTAGCTGTCTCTTTTTTTCTTGTTGTTTTTATCAAGCCAACATTTTTACTTGTAGTGAAATGTAAAATGAATGAAAATTGGGTATGTGTGCTTTTTTCGGTTGTGTTGTGAGTGTATCACATATCTGTTTAATAAAATATCATTGGTTGTTCACTTACCCTTTTTTGTTTTTTTTTTGTTTGGGAAATTATCAAATAACTTCTCCCGCTCTGGGCTGAGCGGGAGGGCGTGTCAGACTTTTACTGACTAAAATCCACCCGTGTTCCTTCCGTTGCCTGTGTGCCGGGGCCACAATATCCCTTTCAGACAAACTCGCAACCCTGGCAGGCATTGGTCCTAACGGACCCCGTCAGTTGGTGCTGACATCTCTTTGAGGCGCGCGTGAAACACAACGCGCCGTCGACCCGGGCCTGGTCCTTATCGGACGGCGGGCTACCCATCGCTCACCGTCCGCAGGCCCGCGCCTACGGTGGCCGGAAATCAGCTTGCGACTCCCGACTCCCGGGGCGCCTCCTGCATCGGCTAAGGGCGTGAGGGCGCGAACCCTCACGCGTTCCGCCTCCTCCGCGACCATTACTGCTTCTGCAGTTCATTTACCTACCTATGTCATATTTTTGCAAGATACTTAACAAATATCCTGGTTTATTATTTCTATTACATCAGTCGGACGAGATCATAATAATCTGGTTATTTACTAGGGTCATCATGAAGCACCGGGTTACTAGGTTGCGGCTGCCAAGCTAACTTACATTGCTATTTATTGACACGTCGTCGTCTAATAGGCTCACGTTAAGCTGACTGTGCAAGTGTGCAATGCGGTTGTCTATTATATGGTTTACCTACCTACAATATTTATCAGCTTAATTATGAAATAGGTTAGGTTTTTCAGAAGCCTGGCGGCCATCATCTTTTATTAAGACGCAGATATATGCCAGTGACCTCAAGGTCACTGGCATATATCTGGTTGGCTTGCGTGTTCTGTACTGAGCTCACGCAATGCGTCGTACGTTCAGCCAGTAATAGGACTCGCCCATCAAGGAGCGCTGTCCCCAATTTGACGCATTTTTAATTTATTATACACAAAACAAAAGGTATTTTAATAAAACACGTATATTAAAAGATCAATAATTATCTTTAAATTGGTGAAGGTTTCAGAAAAATACGCTTGGTAGATTTTGCGCCATTCTCAGTTTTTTATCCGCGTTAGACATAACTTTACAAATTAATTTCACTGTGTAATATAAACATAATCTAAAATATTCACATATTAAATTATTGAGAAAATGCTCTAATTTAACATATTTTTTTCAAATCATTAACACTACTCGTTTAGACGTGATCTTCAGTATAAAATCATTAAAAGCCTGTTATCGTCACCTTAACAGTGGTTTTCGGTGCTTAGGTGCGTTTTACAAAGCTAACAACAATAAACTTCCATCTTCAAATCAATCTACCTGCCTTTTCCCAACTATGTTGGGGTCGGCTTCCAGTGTAACTGGATGTTGCTGAATACCAGTATTTTACATGGAGCGACTGCCTATCTGACCTCCACAACCCAGTAACTGGGTAACACGATACCCTTGGTAAGACTGGTTGTCAGACTTTTGGGCTTCTGAACAACTGTCAAAGATCCACAAATGACAGCCGGGACCAACAGTTTAACGTGCTTTCCGAGGCTCAGAGGAGTCTCGATATGTAAAGATGGTCCACGGTCGGGTGATCCACGGACCAACTTCGGCAAGCGTACCTTAACCTGATGGATCGACCCGTGCGGCTGTTATTACTTAGCCACGAGCTCCTCACTCCTCGCCTCCTCACAAACTTCCTACTTCAAATGTCGGACAAAAAACTTATGCAGGTTCGCTAACTTTTGCCATTTGTACATAAAGACCAAGTAGCTACCTAATGCAAGTCTGTATTTCTTATTGAGTACCTAATGCAAGTCTGTATTTCTTATTGAGTACCCAATGCAAGTCTGTATTTCTTATTGAGTACCTAATGCAAGTCTGTATTTCTTATTGAGTACTTAATGCAAGTTTGTATTTCTTATTGTGTATTCCTTTTTGGTCCTTTTAATACTAACCGCCTCCGAGGACCAAAGCTGCTGCGCTATACAGGGTCAAATTAAATAAGCTAGCGAAACTCTGCAGACTTGATGGGTATCAATAACTAAATACAATAAAATAAAAATTAAATAGATGATGTTTTTTTTGGGGGTTAACGACTACTGGTAGTGTTGTGTTACTATGAGTTGATAAAATCAGCTTTTTCTTTTGTTTAGATATCGATACTTACCTATCACGTCTGTGAAGTTTACATAAAAAAAAATAAGTTTATTGAACTGATATTTCAAGTGACTACAGTAATCGCGGTCGATGACCCCACAAAAAAAAACATGGAATTAATTTAATTTTTGAAGTGAAATCTTTAGGCGCGTTGAGCACTTTTTGGGTGAAAAAAATCATGGAACCCGCGTCATCGTCACCGAACGCTTCGATACAATTCACAGTTACTTAGTTTTCAATTCTGACGTGCAGTCCTACGACTGACAGTTTTTTTTTTATGTGAAAACTTCTTTAGGCGTGTTCAGCACTTTTTGGGTGAACAAAAATCATGGAACTCGCGACATCGTCACCAAACGCCTCGATACAATTCACAAGTTACTTAGTTTTCACTTCTATCGGCAGTCCCCAAAGATTGCCCCGTTTTTTTTTTTCATCGCGCTTACGTTTACTCATCACGTCTGCGCAGTTTTGCTAGATAATTTAATTTGACCCTGTATTTATTAACTGAAAAATTAACTTCGCACTAATTATAAACCGACCAGCTCTTTTATAACAGTCATTGTAATTTTACGCGAACCAGTTATAAAACTCCGCGAGCGTGGTTTAGTTAGATGCCATCGTTTCACTGTGTCGAGTTTTGCTTTTGCACTCTTGTCTAAAGAGTCGAGTAGGGTTATTTTTGGTCGAGCACCTAAGGGCGTAAAAGCCTTGTCTTTGTATGATAACAAGCATTCAAAGTGCATTTTACCTTGACACAACTGCGATTACAAAGTTATGAATCAGCCTTGCTTGAGTAAAGGCACAGATAGGGTAATACTGGCAAAGGTTACCAGAATTTGCGACTTTACTTAATACATTCTCTAATCTGAGGACATTATACAAAATTCTAATGAATAACTCTGCTCATTAAGTTTGACAAGCCATTCATGTTTTTATACGAGACAAAGGAATATGAACGAAGGACAAAGGTCCGAATTTGCAACTTTAGTGTGTTAGTAACGTAATGCTCATCTCGTCCTCCACTCATGCACATTAATCCTCTTAGCAATTAATTGATCAGCCTGTTGTACCATAAAATCATATCCAGCCTACTATAGTTGTCAATCAATAATAGGCCCGTTTTGACATTTAACTTGAATCGATTTATTGTGAGTATCGAGTACCATCGCGACGTAACTAGTGAGTAACCATTCGACTCGGTACTCGATACTCACGATAAATCGATTCAAGTCAAATGTCAAAACGGGCCTATTATTTTTTGCCAACTTTACTACTAAGGTAATACTAATATACCGACTGACTTTTTATTCATTAGCATATTTCTAGGAGACGAAAGAACTCATGATGAACATGAACTGCTTTAAGTAATATAGGACCAAGTCTGAAATAGCGAATAATTTTCAGACTTTGTCCTATACCTAGGCCAAGAGTTTCACCCTCTAAAATATAGCCACTGAATTCAAAGTCAGCCTGTAAACTCCACTAAACCGTATGTGCTAAATGCGAACTAATTTTCACAGTAAAATGAAACACTTCCTGCACCGTTGCGATCGGGCAATGATTTACATATTCATCGCGAGTTCCTACTTCCCGTGGCTGACGGTCGGCACGCTATCCTGCTGGATGCTCAGAGAACTGCGGTGGGTCATCTGGCTGCTGGCAGTCCTCGGCATCACGTACCAGCAGATCTTCCACGAGAGATACAAGATGTTGGAGCTGCTCCTCTATCTGGTCATGGGGCTTGGTCCGGCGGCCATCATTGTCACGTCTAATGTACGTGCTTAATAACGTGTAATAACGTAAACGGCTTAGTAACGTGATATTTTTGGCACGGTCACTGCTTTGAGGATAAATCTGCGTGTATTATGGTTTCCTAATATAATTATTTCTATTTTACCCGAAATTACGTAATTGTATACAACATTAGTTTTTGTTTATACTAAACCCGAAAAGGGGTTATTGTACTCATCATTTTGAAAAAAATCTATGGGACCAACCTTGAAATCGCGAAAAAAAACAGCTGTTCCCTACATTTGTGTTCACTTAAATCGAAAAAAATTATGGAACAGCTGATTTTTATTTCGCGATTTCAAGGTTGGTCCCATATAAAAAAAAAACAAAATGATGAGTACAATGACCCCTTTTCGGGTTTAGTATAAACAAAAACGAATGTTGTATATTTACGTTTTTTAATAATTGAATATGTTTACGTATCCGATGTTTTGGCGTAATCCAAATTCGTTAAAGAAATTATTTCGGGTAATTTTTATATGTGACCGTGACATCGCGATATTTTATCGTTTGCCTTCGGTTATCTGTGCAATGTAGTGCAAAACGTGACCTATCAAGTGCAGTTGCGGTGTTGAAAATATCACGTGCGAGTGAGGCCTCTCTGTTTGTGCAACGCTTTGTACTTTGACTTAGGGCTCGCGTAGATAGAATGCGTTTGTGCGTTAAACATGGGTTTATTTTTTAATTTATTTATAATATTTTAATGGCCTGGTTGCTGGGGCCTTTTAGCCAAGTCTTTATTTAGTTACAACACTTGTATAATATTGATGAAATGAATTATATTCAATGCATGATGATGATATCCCCGCCCACTCCCCTTGAGATTCAGTAAAGATGTGGCTCTTTTCTGAGACCTCACGCGGACTTCTTGAGAGAACTTGAAGCGAAGTTGCACTGTTTTGTTTCACTTGCCTACACTAATGCACGTTCACAAACACTTAATGGTTAATAATCCACCATTATTACACATTAATATTCGGCTAAACACAAATTTTGGAAAATTAAACTAACTGCTGAACATGACGCTTCACTTTCCCGCCAAGAAGTTCTTCAAACATAGGTTTGTGTTTCGTGCATAATGGCAATGGTCAGCTACCTTGCGTCCTATTGTCAATCGTTTTCAAAGACTTTCTAATTCAAGGCTCGTTTTCAGCTGGAATAAAAAGATTTAAAATATTATTTCCAAATAACCCTTGCTTTCCTAGTTCAGATTATCTGAGTGCATTATTTTATCGATTCGAACGTATTCTCTCTACGCGCTCTTATGAGCCTCTACGCTTCTTGCACGTGTGTTTGTATGTATGTATACTTGCTTGCTGGCGGTGTTGTAATAAATATTACTTACCTGTATTTACTGTGCGGTAATTAAGTAGATTGGATTAATGTTTCTTGTGTAATGGTTTGTATTGTTGTAGATTGTTTATTCTGGCAATTTATTTAGTGTACTCTTCGTAACTTTACGGCCAGAATTGGTGTAAGATTTGGAAGCAACCGACGATACTCGACGCGTTAGCGTTTTTATTTTGTCTCTTAAATAATAGTGAATTCACTAGTTGCGTATAATCGCTACAAATCTCAGGTTTTAGATTAATTCTGAAAGCGAAATAGTATTAGAGCGTATTAGCAGAGTGTATTCATTTTAATTCAAGTAAAGTTGCAGTTGACGTTTGACGTTTGACGGCACGGTTGGCGCAGTTAGTTAAGCGATTGACTGCTGCGCTGCGTGTCGCGGGTTCGGTTCCCGCACGAAACAAATATTTGTATGACCTACAAGTAGTTGTTTCGGGTCTGGCTGTTTGTGTATGGGAATTTAAATGTTTGTAAACGCACCCACAATACAGGAGAAATTCCTAGTGTGGGCCAACGTTTTAAAAATATTTAAAAAAAGAAAGAAAAGAAGTTGGGAAAACCACGAGTCCGACATAAAGCTTAAGTTTTGGTTTTTAAAGTTTAAAGTTCACACTAGGCTATGCCAGCCTGTGCCTATAGATAACTAGTGCGGCCTCTGCCCTTCGAAATTCACTAGAAATTAGGCCATTCCTAAAATACCCCAGATATGTTCTAACACTTGAAATACCCGTATACAAGGGCTTGCAAGCTTTGTTGACGAAAAGATGACCGATCTATATACATATCATAAATTAAAGTCGCTTTTGGTGTCTGTCTGTGAGACCGCATTGTTCTCCTAAAATATTCAACGGATTATGATGCGGTTTTCACCATTGCATCGTTTGAAGAGAATTTATTCCGGGAGGTGTACGTGCATAATACATCAATACTAAACTTCCCTATAGTAAAGAAATCCTCGATGATTTGACAAATCGGAACAATCGTGCGAGCGGGTCGTTAGATTAATATAATATTTTAATAATCATAAACACCTTCAGTATTAAATATAAATCCCGTTAATTATGATAAAAATACACGTATAGTTCGTGTACGTAGTTTGCAGTATTTCTAATGGGTTTTACGTAATCACTCTCTTTTATAGTGTGTTGGGTACAAAGTTCATGGCATCGCGTTATCATCCGTCCGCAGGGCTAGGTCGCCTAGAAGTTCATGGCATCGCGTTATCATCCGTCCGCAGGGCTAGGTCGCCTAGAAGTCACGCTAGTACTGTAAGGCATTCAACAAGTAGTCAAGTATTTACCTTTGGGCTCCTGTCCCACCGCCCGACGACGAAGCCACTACTTAGCTATCAACTATTTTCTCGCTCAAGAAACGTATTATATCAGAAATAGGTCGTGTGAGTAAGATACATTATTGATAGTTGATCACTGACTGTTCACACTGGCCGGCGAGAACTCTCCACTAGTTTGTCGCAGCGACAAGAGCTACTCTATCAAAAAAAATACTCGCTCAGCGATGTTAGCTTGGCGGGTAGAACACTCAAAGTCAAAGTCAAATTATGTATTTCAAATAGGCACATAAAAGGGGGCACTTTTAAACGTTAATATTTACAAAAAAAAATAATTGATTCTAGTCGCCCCTTCCAAAAGGTAGTTTCAGTTTCGTATAGAGAAGAATGGGCAAGAAACTCCACCATTACTCTTTTAAAATGTTTTACAATATTTTGTATCGGTACATTAATTATACAATTATATATGTGAAGTAGTAGAACTCGCTGAGAGACTCGCTTGGTATATACTACTTACGCGTACCAGCAAGTGACTGGGCAGTCATTCTACTCGTCGCACTCGCGCACTTGCGAAAACTACATACTGGCTAACTCGTACTTGCTAGCTCTACTCGCTTTTCAGTTTTCGCTAATCGTCGGCGCGGCGTGGCGGTGCCGCCGCCGCCGCGCGCCGGTGGGACAGGAGCCTTGTTTGAAAATCTTATCTCTTGTAATGTATGAGTGACATACTGACATGCTAAACCTCTTTGTGTGCCGTTAGCTTTGAAATATACTTAACGCCTCGGCGACCTTTATTCGAAAATGTGCAAATAAATACTTAGCTTTTACCAACTTTTCATGCGGTAAATGAGTATGGTTATTATTAGTTATACTTATACCTAATGTTACTGTACTTTCTAATACTTTTGAGTTATTTATTATTTGCATTTAGGTCATTATTTATTATTTGCATTTATACTCCATTTGAAATAAGATGAGACATTTCAATAAACCCTTTTTACAGTCCGTTCAACCGATTTTGTTGTATGTTCAGCTTCTATTGCGTTGGTGGCATGACAAATGGCAGCTGTAATAAACATTTGGTATTGTAACCACGTTTTTGCTTTTAATGGGCTCCTTATGCCTACGGAATACAAGTCAAAATCGGTTGAACGGACTGTAAAAAAGTTTATTTAAATTGCTAAACTTATTTCAAACGGAGTATAGGTCATTATTTATTATTTGCATTTAGGTAATTTTTTTAAACATCTTTGTTTGCAATTTTTGGTAAGTACATATACCGCAGTTTAAAATAAATTTTCCAGTAATTGACAAAAATAGCTATGCAAAGAATTTGATTAGGTTAACCGATGGGTTCATAGCTTGTTGATTTTCAAATTCATTGTTGTTTTTGAGGATTTTCGGTTAAAGTTAAAAAAAGAATAAGTTCTCGTTGCCTGCAAGAGCTACTGCTGAGCATGAGGTCCTGGGTTCGATTCCCAGGTCAGGAAAGGGTTATTGGGTTTTTCCATGGAATTGTCAGTAGCCGCTCGGACTCCGATGGCAATAGGCTCGCCCCCTATTACATGAGACTTAAACATAACTGGCGAAATGTGGGTGTACCTTACTATAGGTACCGCTGCCTATCCCTTGGGGGATTACAGGCGTGAAGTTATGTTAAAAAAATAAATCAGGCTCCCGAACTGAACAGTTCCTTGAAAGTCTGAAAACTACACCAATTTTCATAGTATTAATTAAATTGACTCTTCGTAGGTGGAGCCAGATAATTATATGTCACTATCATAGTATGTGTGCGTTTTATATATAGTGTTTTGTTTATATGCATAGCTGAAACTGAACGAGAGCATTGATTGTATCTAGAATCTACCCACATCATAATTGTAAATGCCAGTTCGGAGAAATTGCTGGCTCTGCGTGCGTAAGGAGCAGTCTCGAATCTGTAAAATTTTCTAAACTTTTATAGCTAAAGCCTGAGTGTCTGTAAAATACAATAAAATAGTTTTTCTGTGGATTCGCTAAGCATGCAGTTCTATGCTACTTATTTACTTGATGAATTTGATGCAGTTTCCAGCATCGAATTTGTTTAGGAAGGTATAGTTGGCCTGGTTCCTAGACTTGCTAGTTCATTTATAAATCAGAGCCAATTTAATTGATCAAATATTTGATAAAAATTAGGGAGCATTTTTTTAATATGCATAATTACCTACCTAATATTAATAAATTGAGCTAGTTCATTTATAAATCAGAGCCAATTTAATTGATCAAATATTTGATAAAAATTAGGAAGCATTGTTTTATATCCATAAGTACCAACCTACCTAATATTAATAAGTTAAGCTAGTTCATATAAATAAATCAGATCCAATTGAATTGTACAAATATTTGATAAAAATTACGAAGCATTTTTTTTTTGTTATGCGTAAGTATTATGTACCTAAAATTAATAAGTTAAAAACGTGAAGGTACCTATTATACATATTATTATATGTATGATAAAATACTCATATTCACATACCCATGAGACTATCTCACATCGCTAACGAGTTATTACAAAGAAACTATTTTCTTGTGTAGGTACTTGTCTATGTAATAACAATGCACATTCTAGTGTTCCCGCGTATGTAAAATGAATGTACATACAATACGTAACTGATGTCAGTTACAGTACAATTTTATTTCACGGCGATCTGAAATATAATTAATTAAACAGAGTAGTGTTCCTTACACACACGTATTAACATCGCATTTTTAGAGATAAAATATATATATTTTTTTAAGTCGGATTATTATCTCAGCGTTGGCAAGTGGCAACACAGATACTTATGTCACTTTTCTTTCTCGCGCTGACATGACATCGCAAGAAAAAATTCGCTCTCATCAAATCGTTAATTTCTATTATGTTTACAGTGCTCTTTACTGAAATTATGATCTTTGACAAAGTGTCAATTATGCCAAGTGATAGAAAGTGTAATGAGTGCATTGTTAGTGGAGACCTGAGACGGCCACGAGTCCACGACGTTCATGAACGACATCAACAGAAAGCAGATAAATACATCAGAGGCAGACTGCTAAACCTGACCCAAGATCCGGAGGCATCCCACAACCTTAATGTGCGAGAGTGCCTGGCTTTAACAGACCACCTTGTACGCGATACTGATAGCGCTTTAAATAAGCACTATGGTGGACATTAACACTGCCTATTGCCAGTTGCTGCAAATTTTATAAAGCATTATCCCTCCAGAGACACGAGATGTCACCAGTATTGTTATCTCAACGATACTAGCTGGATGAGGAGCTGCCAGAGAGGCTCGTGAAGCCCTTAGCGATGTTACTGTGCATAGCTAACTGGTATGCGTTTATCAACATTCAGTGCGTGCGAGACACGCCAGTAACGTGTGACCTTCCCGTTACTAGCTGGATGAAAAGTTAACAGTGTGTATAGCTAACTCGGGTATGTACTTGTAATAACAGGTAAGTCTCATTTCTATGATCAAGGTTAAGAAAATTTAAAAAGGTGGTTTGATAGGATTTTAACTTAAGAGCATGAACGCTGCGAGTCAGCCTTACCCAACCCTGCACACTGTCTGTGTGTTATAAACTTGCAAAAGCATTATACGCCCTTGTGAGTGCTGGACCGTACCTCCGTACCTGGATTGTTATCATTGAGTATAAAATACTCTTCACGACACTGACTCTTGTCATAAAGGGGGTTTGATATGCTTTTAACTTACAGTATGAAAGCTGCGTGACAGCTTAGTCAACCCTGCACACTGCCTGTGCGTTTATACACTCGCAAAGCATTTGTTATTATTGAATATAAAATACTCTTAATATGCTCATAGCATGTTATCCCACCACTATGTGACCTAGCTCTCGCATCAAGGACAATACTATACTACTCGCCTCAACAGGTTACTTTTTATCAGCCACCTAGGTGGCTTAACTATCCTGAGGTACAAATGATACCTATTTTGTAAAGTATATAAAGCAAAATTGTGTAACTTTTACACTCATACATTCAAATACTATAAGTACAGGATATGTTAAAATGATTCTGTGATGCAATGGCTGACGGTACAAGATACTTTGCAAAAATGATTATGTGACACAACGGCAGACAACAAATGCTTCAGATATCTATGGAAATTTCCCTAAATGTAACTGAAATGAACCAAAACCATACAAAGTATTATTCAATGCTCCCTTAATTATCTATAAGGTAATAGTGTACTTTCAGATTCCTCTAAACTGAGGGAACAAGGGATTGACATAAACAGGGGGACCGGTTACCTCTATCATAGGGACAGCAATGACTGACCTTATGCTCATGAAGAACATAATACAAACACAAACTGCGGATTGACTCGGCTGATGCAACAAAAAACACCTGCCAACATAAAAAATAACTAGTGCAACTTATCCAAAGCACTACGATGAGCTGACTCGTAAACTAGAAGACAGCAATTACAAACGATTACTGAAGACAAGTGACGCCATCTACAATCTTCGTGTGCAACAATCTGCGCTAGCGCCACCCGCGAGTTATCTGCTCCACAACTACAGACGACTACGTGTAGATATTGTGCACACATGTAAACTGTCCGCCTTTATAAACAGAGTTGTCTTCGAACAAATTGTCATCAGTCTGCTCAACGTCTTCGGCAAAGTCTATGAGAGGCTTATTTATAAGCGTCTCAGAGACTATGCCGAGACGAAGGGCCTCATCCCAAACGAACAGTTCGGGTTCAGATCCCAACATTCGTGCGTACAACAGGTCCACCGTATCGTCGAGCATGTAAGCGCTGGCTTCCAGCGCGGGCTCATGACGGGTGCTGTGTTCTTCGACATTGCGAAAGCGTTCGACAAAGTCTGGCACAACGGCTTAATATATAAGCTCTACAAACTCGGTGTGCCCGATCGTCTCGTGCTCATCTTACGAGACTTTTTGTCGGACCGCACCTTCCGCTATCGCATCGAGGGTGCGCTATCCTCCCCCCATCCGCTCCGCGCAGGCGTCCCTCAGGGCGCTGTGCTGGCACCGCTGATATTCACTATATTCACTAGTGATATCCCCAAATGTAGAAAGGCGCAGTTAGCTCTGTTCGCAGACGACACGGCCATCTACTACTCCGGCCTCAGGCAAGACAATATCGCCCGCATCCTTCAGGCCGAAGTCAACAGACTCGCGGCCTGGTTCAGGAAGTGGAGGATTGAAGTCAACCCTGATAAGAGCCAGGGGGTCCTATTCTGTAGGCCCCGGCGATCACCCGCCCTGCCCCAACCGATCACCATGTTCGGCAAGCCTATCCCTTGGGAGAAGCGAGCCAAATATCTCGGTGTGGTCTTAGACCATCACATGACGTTCGGCGAGCACATAAAACAGGTGCGCTCGCGCGCCAGTTTTGCTCTCGGCCGACTACACTCCGTACTCAACCCGCGCAGCAAGTTGTCCCTTAAGTGCAAATTGCGTATTTACACCGCGTGCATTCGACCGATCATGACTTACGCCTGCGTAGTCTTCGCTCACGCAAAGTCATATCACATTCATAAGATGCAGACGCTTCAAAACCGATTTCTCCGTAGAATTACGAAAGCTCCTTGGTTCGTTCGGAACGAACAACTTCACGTAGACCTTAAGATGCCTACCATCAAACAGTTTATGAAGCGCCTTGCAAAGCGCTTTTTCGAATCCGCGGAACGTCATCGCAACCCCTTGGTTGTGCAGGCCGCTAGTTACAGGCCTTCTGCCATTAGTCAAACTCGCCGACCGAGGCACACTCTCTTAGATCCGGATGACCCCATCACTCTCCTTCAGGAAAGCAATAGGGCCACGAGTACAGTGCACAAAATACACAAACCGACCTTCCGTCCTCGCCGCCGAGGTACCACGCGAACTTCCCGAGTAAATGGTAATAAAAGTCCTCCCCCCCGAGCCTTGAATGTCGATGCGCCAGCCGCCCGGTTAGAGGCTGAGAGCGCCGTAGCAATAAATATAATATCCCCTGATAATAATCATGATCAAAATGTTGATCCAGCCCGTCCCCAAATTGTTAGTAATTTTGTGATCCCCCAACGACGCCCTGAGCCGAGGTCCGTACCCCACAGGGGGTGCCCTTAGTGCGCTGTCGTTTAGTTTTAATATATATAATTTGCGCCCTGGCTGGAGGCTTTAAGATTAAAAACCTTAGGGCAGCCACAGGAATATCCGGTTAAGTAGCAACGACCTCTCTAGGTCTGCTACGAGATGCCATACAAAAAAAAAAAAAAAAAAGAACAAATTGTCATTCACTAGCTAGAGGTTCTGAGCTCGGTAGCCACGCAGCCAGCTCTGATCCTGAGTACAACTAGTTCCTGCTTCGATAGCTCCGCAGTCTTCAGGAAACTAGTCAGCTAGGGGAGGTCTGAAGGGCGATAGCCACGCAGTCCCTTTCATCCCTCCACTTAGGGTTGCCTTTGATATATTGATTATTGTAACATTTGTAACGTGTAACAAGTTAAGTTGCCAATAAATCATCATCAAGTTCAACGGGGCTTTAATTTCACAACTAGCAACCCTACATAAATAAATAATAATATAATACTACCAAATTAAAACCAGAATAAAACTAATATTGCTTCAAAAATTTACATGATTGCTAACTTACTCTATTTGAAAAACAAGCAGATACAATAACAAACTTGGGTATATAATTTTATAGCCACAAACAATAATAATTAATTAATACATATTAAACCCACAAGACATTCACTCTTGCTATCTAACGCTATCAATCTGGTTTTTTTTATATTATCTATTTAGAATGATTTCTTTGACATTATTATTATGATAATAGAGAAACTTACCAGTCCTTTTGAAAAAATGTACCTAAATAGCACAACAGGAGTTGACTTGTTATAGTAAATAATAAATAAATAAATCCTACAACTGGGTACAGAAATCAATCAATATGGAAAACAAAGATGAATGTTGTTGGTGGACCTTAATAACAATCCGGCTTATATCTACACTCCTGAATGACAATTTATCAAGATTGATACTGGAATGCAACAACCATATGCTATGCCGAAAAAACAGCTGCAGACCACTGACCCTGTTATCGGCCGTGGGTACAAAGATACAATAAACTATTTGATACCTATCAAAATTCAATACCTCAACTTCTGAATACCATTTCAGCTAGTAAAAACCAAGATGAATTAAAAATGCATTAAGTACAGATTTACAATGAATTTGTACATTTTAGACCCAAACAAAATAGAAAATTTAGCTTCATTCTGAACCTAAAACTGGTACTTAACCCCTCCTAGGGCAGTGAGAATTCCATTATTGGTACTTAATTGACAGAAAATTACAAAGCTCCCAGATATAACCCTATTACTTTATTCTGCTAACTTGTACACTATTCAATTATTTTTCAACCTATCAAAATAGATAGGTATCTACTTATATGATTTTATTCTATAGGTACCCGCAGCATTCTTCCTATGACCAGATAGGTTAAAAATAAGGGCTCATTATAAATACATTGTCTAATAACTTCTTTAATAGAATTCTCATACTTCAACTGTATCTTATAGCTCTGCTGTATTGACCTATAATAAATGTAATCAGTGGTCTTGACTAAATTACCAGTAGTGAGTGACACTTAGGTACCGAAACAAGATTTCCTACCAACCCACCCTGATTATTTATTCGTCAAAATATCAAGACCGACATAATAAGCACCTTTATAGACAGACCAATTTACGTGTACAAATCGAAAATCGCCCGAAAATTAACCATGGAGATCTAACACCTTGAAACAAGTGCCTTGAAATAACTATATTAAAACAAAAGTAAGAGTTTATTTACATAACATTACGCCCGCATTCCCAGAAGGGCCGGACAGAGATGGGTGATCTTATTCAAAGGCTATAAAATCAAAATGTCTAATTAAACATTTAATCATTCCAACCAAGTACTAGACTACACATTTAGCAGTACCTAGATAACAATGATAATCACAACACTAAAGTAAAATTGTCAAGGAAACAAAGGGGGGGGCAGCGCATTGTGAGGATAAAGTATTGATGGATCGTGATTAGAACATGAACAAGGCCAGGCATACCATACAATCAATGCAGGCACCATGAACAAAAGTACCTAAAAATTTCTTCGTTCTTAAGCACATTGTACAGTGAACATAACTAATTATACAACTTCCTCACCTAAGGCATATAACTCAATTTAATGCCCCATAGATGAAACTAATCTTTTCGATTAGCTCTCAACTTGTCAAGTAATAATTATTATGACTATTTGCTAGCAGAACGTATGAAAATCATGTGGAAGATAGGACCCCTTTGATCATAAGTACTTGAAGTAAACGGTTTCACTATAAATTAAGAAATATATTTTCTTCTTTTTTAAATTCTATTAAGTAAATGGTGCTTACAAAACTTAAAAGTGATCAAGTCAAAAGCTTCATCTATTCAGCTGAAAAACATCCACTGTTGGACATGGGCCTCCCCCAGGGGGGGGAGTTTCCCATAATTGCCACGCTTGGCAGGCGGGTTGGCGAAAGTGTCAAAAGCTTATCCAGCGCCAATACAACGCAAAAAAAAAAAAAAAAAACAGAGCTTTTACAACGATCTGGGCAACAAAATCTGCCACCTCAGTGACTAAAACACATATTATAATACGGAATTAAACGGAAAAATAGAGTTCATGAGCTTAGTGCAATCTCACGCAGTAAGTTCCACACTGAATCCCAAATAAGTGAACGTTAAAGCTTATGGAGACATATAAGGCTGCTATTCCCAGTCACGAAAATATTCAAAACTATTCAATCTCACATACAGAACAAACTTTACTAAACAAGTTGGCTGCCGTTTTGGCTCTAATGTTGACTCTGTGGACTAATAAAACAAATACTTCATTATAACCGTAAGTTACGATAAGCGAAATAGTAAGCTAAAGTAATATTAATCCTTTACCTCTCACAGTACAACAAATACAACAGCTCAACTTAAAGTTGACATCAATTGAGACAAACACAATGTGGGTTTTCTCGATGTTGATTATGCCTCATTGCTGACTAACAATAGCCAGGAATAGGAATAATAATTATATGTAATAGGAATTCTAATTCCTAACAAAGTAACGGTAATGAACAAAATAAAAAGTACCTACTTAACAAACCAGAATATTTATAACCAGATATTGCAGACAACTCTAAACATCTACTCTGTTTAATTAATTATATTTCAGATCGCCGTGAAATAAAATTGGGAATCAAACGAGCTTACTTCTTAAGCGAAGTCTTGATTCTAATTTTATGAACGGCGATCTGAAATATAATCACCCACCCGCCACTAGCTAACAACCCCAATGCTGCAATAATCAGTCTACCTAATTCACTTATCCTTTCAGGAAACCCTAGTGAATGTAAGTATGCGGAACTACTCTGTACAGAAAACAGAGCTTGTTCCTTACAAGGATCTCTAAAATAAGTGACATAAGTATCTGTGTTGCCACTTGCCAACGCTGAGATAATAATCCAACTTAAAAAAATATATATATTTTATCTCTAAAAATGCGATGTTAATACGTGTGTGTAAGGAACACTACTCTGTTTAATTAATTATATTTCAGATCGCCGTTCATAAAATTAGAATCAAGACTTCGCTTAAGAGGTAAGCTCGTTTGATTCCCAATTATACAATATTAGTTTTAGTGTATGCGAAACCCGAAACACTTGTATAGTATTGATAAGTAAAGAATCTATCTACAAAATTTCAAAACTGTATCATGAAAAATCACAAAGTTATAAGGTTGCTAAGGCGCGGGGGCGCCGGTCTTGCGCTCATTGATAATATTTTGGCAGTGCACACAGGTAAATGAAGGAATACGGGTGGGTTTTAGTCAGTAAAGTCTGACACGCCCTCCCGCTCCGCCCAGAGCGGGAGAAGTTATTTGATAATTTCCCACCCAAAAAAAAAAAAGAGCACCATACGGCGGCGATTGTATTGTAAGTAATTAAAATGGTGTTAACATTTTCCATCACACTTAAATATTTTTGGGACAAAATATAACATGGTGTAAAAATGATTGAAATCGATTCAGTTCCTTCTTCTGAACAAACTATATTCAGGTTTCGCATAATTATTATATTATACTAACAATAATGTTGTATAACCATCCATACATCACAGCCAGTCACCAGAAATCAATCATTTGTAACTATAAATAAAGTTCAATAAATAAATCCCGGGATTTTAACGTCAATATAATTATTCCGGGATTTTAAAGGAGGTATTATCCACTCTATGTTACTTCCTTCCTCGAAATTTTGCTCTACCTATTCCGATCTCTGTGTAATCAGCCATCAGCCTTATTTGCGGCAAGTTAAAAGATTGGCGACTTCGTATGATTTTAGAACGCAAAATATTTTCCTTGCGGTTTACCTTGACTTGACTCGCCTTTTAAAAGTACCTAACATGCAATGGGATTAATTACCTACTCAGTGAGAAGTTTGTTGAACTTTGTGGTAATTTTGTTAATGATGTTTAGTTTGTAACTTTAAGTAGGTACCTACAATGCTTCTGCTTTTGTGTCGTTGGAAAACAGTCAAAAATTAAAATATTTTATTTCGCATAGCTGCACGGTTCCAATTGGTCGTTTTCTATAGAGAGCTGACAAGCTCTCATCGAGCTCTTTTAAAAATAATTGGCTTTTACAAAGTTTTCAAATTACAGTGTTAATAGGTATGGGACGACAGTGCAGGCCCGTCAACACAACAAGTACCAGGTACTTAACAAAATAGAAAATGGTCTACAAACCTAGTCTATTAAGCCTACAACGTTCTCACATTCACAAAATATTTAAAAAAACTATATTAAATATTATTAAAATACTTAATAAAACTAAAAACCTTATTGAAATTAAAATTGTAGGTATATTGTCAAATAATGAAAAGATTGTCAAGGAAGTATGTAAAAAATAAAATAATAAAATATCGTAATTTAGGAGCAGTTAATTTAAATTTACATAGTTATGCCGTTAATGAGGTACCAAGGACCCACATGTGCAGAAGGAATTATTTCCAAACTTCCTTGTCTTCAACGTTGTCTTTATTCATAAAATATTATTTTTTGATAAGGACACGTTTGATGTGGGTTTTGAACTTTCCATCGCCAAGTTCTGCAACCGCCTTTGGCAACTTGATATAAAACAGTACTTATAGTTTTTCTATAGTATGATCATAGTGCGTCTTATTCTCTTTATCAACATCTAAGTATCAGTTATCCAGTTACAAGTTATTAATATAACTACTAACTATAATTATACGTTTACCGTTTTAGCTCGCCTGACACGCAATACCTACTTACTATGTTAACATCAAACAACTACCTATAGTCAAATAAAACATACACATTAAATAAACTATTAGTTAAATAAAACAGACCCAGTAGATAAATCAAAGTGAATTCGTTGATATAAACAGAAGAACACAGGTCGCCTATAAAGTTGCAAGGACATAGGCGCGTCTAATAAACAATCACAAACAAAACGGTGTGAAATGTAGCACGCAGGAGTTTCGTACACAAACCCGCAACCCTGGCAGGGTTGAGGGTTTGTCCGAAAGGGATACCGTGGCTCTGCCACACAGGCAACTAAAGACACACGGGTGGGTTTTAGCCAGACACGCCCTCCTGCTCCGCCCAGAGCGGGAGAAGATATTTGATAATACCACCCAAAAATAAAAGGAGTTTCGTACACTTGATGCAAAAATAATTGGAAATTTATGCAAAAATTTGCGACCCGCGCCTCAATCGTCTAGGCTTGTAGAAAAAGTATCGATTAATCGATACATCGAAATTTTTTGGCGGTATCTATTATTTCGATACATCGATATAAAATATCAAGTATCTCTATCATTTTATGTAGTACTCGTAGTAAAACCGTTGTCGCCACTGACTAAAACCGCTGGAAGTTAGAGCCGTAAAAAAGTACACGTAATTTTATCAATGTTTTATCAATTATTGATTGTACCTCTGTATTAGTGTTTGATATTTATGTGAATAAAACACAATAGAATTTTATAAAGTACAAATACTTACTTAAAAAAATATATATGTATATGGAATTAGATGTTTTTTTTTAGATATATCAAAATCGCTAACAATATTTATCGTTTAAAGGTTAAGAAGTATAAAACGGCTTATTTCTAATAGAAATTAAATTATTTTTTACATTTTAGTTATTTTTTATGAAAAACGAATAAAACTTCGTTAAAAAAGAGTTTTTTATTTTTATACGTATGTTCCGATAACAATCACAGTCTATGAAGTACACTAGTTAATTTAAAAACGCATAAATCTTCCGGAACAAATTCACTAAACGACGGTGAAAAACGCATTAAAATCGATTGTGCAGTTTAGAAGAACCAAGCGGTCATACAGACAAACAAGAAAAGCGACTTTTTATAATGTGTAGGTATAGAATTAACGAAAAATAGCCGTAGGGTTTACTGAAGATTTCTTAGCAGGATCATCTTAAGCTGTAGTATGTTTCTGCTAAGTCATGAGTAATTGTATTAATTAAACCGATCCGTCTTTCAACCGGACTCAGTGTCAAGGCCATTTTATGCACTTTACCTCGTACTCAACTGAAATCGTAAACAATCGTAATTCTGGTCGCTAGGACTGCGTGAATCATTTCCATTGGGAATTCAGGCTTCAATAAAAGATCCTTTCTATGTCCAAACAAGTCGGAAACAGACAGGACAGGGACAGACAGGGTCGCAGCATTATGCTCAATTTTCCCTCAACTTGTTCTTTCGTGTTTGTGTTTTTTTTTCTTTGCGTTATATTTACCGCAAATAAACGTATTTTCTTTCTTTCTTTAGAAACATGCAGTCTTCTTCTGTCTGCCCCGCTCAGTTACATTTTTTTCCGTTTTCCAGTTCTCCTATCTGCCCGTCTCCTAACTCCCTTAACTTTTCATTCATTTTCTTTTGACTACCTCTCTCTCCCCATCCATCTACATTAATATTCATCTTTCTCATAATCATATTCCTTTCATCTTTCCTCATCACATGAAAGAAATAGTTTATCATTATGTAAGTACAAATATCTGTTGAGCATAAATTAGACCATCGTAGCATTCGTATTTCATAGCCGAGGCACAAAAGTCGGAAACTCAGCTGTCAACATGTCTCTCACAAGCTAGTAAAGTGGCTTTCTGCACCATTCTGGCATTAAAAGTTCCGTTTGGTGTCTTTGTACGCTAGGCTTTTGAAAACGTATGTAACAGTAGTTTTGAGGTCGAGCCACGGTCGAGCTTTAAATCCATTTTTAGGCTTGTATTTTTGAACTATGCAATGTTTCAATGTGAATGGCTATTAGAATAGAGGAAGGCTAAATAAACTACAGATAGATTTTGTGGAAGATGATAGGATTAAAAAATCTTTTTACGCAAAAAAAAACACAACTGACTTAGAAAAAAAAAACATTTTATTTTTGACTTAATAGTGTTTTTTTTTTGGAAGTCGGTTATTTTTTTTTGTAAATAGTTTTTACAAAAAAAAACAACACCAACATTACAAATTCGAACCTGGTACGTAAATAACAGTGACAGGAAGTTATTATAACATTATCCACATAGACTAACACCCGAATACTGAAACGCCACTCAAATCTCATAATCATCTAAAAGCTACTTAAATCCTCAAATTTAAATGGTATACACAAACGCCACTCAAGCAATTCGACCCCATGATTAACCAAGCAGTCCTCAAATGTTTACATCATGGCAACATCCTGCTCAAAAATTGTTATCAGCACGTTCTCAGTTACAAAATAATTTACTTTACGTCTCGTATTCGTTTTACGCAGTCTTCTTTGAACAAATATTTTCTATAATTATTAATCAGTTGAAATATAACAACGTAATGTAAGTTTGGTTTGAATTACGATGGAAATTATGTATACTATTTACATAAATATCAAAAGAGGACGTCATAAGAAAAGAAAATTCCTTGACATGATTGTCTTAGATTGGAACGTCACACTTGACATTTTACGCGCGATTATTTAACAAGATTATTATTAACTGATTCACGATGGAGAGGAGAAGAAGAAACGTGAATGCAATTATACACCTGCTGAGAAAGATATGGTCTTGGAACTGATAAAGTAGTAAGTACCTACATAAACAATGAAATACTGTAAGTACTTTAAACTTATATAACCGCAAGAGCCGGTGCATATTGTAATAGTTTGTTATTAGACAATACATGCCTATAACATACTCGTACATATCCAGGGGTGGCCAGGACAACCGTTGTCTGTATCAAGCACTTACCTACGGAAACTTGTGACCGCTTACCATCTGAAAGGCTCAGAATAAATACACGATTTATGTCTATGTACCTACAAGTACTTTTATTCCTACAAGTTTATATACGGCCAGATAATGCACGTTTACACATACTCAGCTGAACATTTCACAGATCCCAAGTTTAATTCCAAACTGTTTCATGTTGTAAATAATAAGTTACATAAGTATTACAAATAAATAAATATTCCAGATATATCAAAATATAATTGAAAATAAAGAAACTGATGCAAACATAATTTTGAAGGCGCGAGAGGCTTGGAATAGAGTGTGCCAACTGTATAATGCTGTCGCTGTGAGCGGCTGCAGGACATGACAACAACTCCGGCCGCAGCACTTCTATGAAAACCTCAAACAGAGGCCTAAAAAAAATATAGCCAAAGCAAATATAGACTTGATTTTTTTATGATAAGTAATATTTCTTTATTTACTCATTTAATTCAAAAACAGTTGGCCTTTCGTGATCCGAAAGTGAAGACAAGGACGATAGACATATTTTTATCACTATTTGAAAAGTTTCAATAGATTTAACTTGATTTGAGGGACCTCGCGACCACTCTCAGATTTAAGGGCTGCTCAAAGCAGTTTGACAGTTGATTTGACAGATAAATAACGTTGAGTAGCGTTCCTGTATACGACTTTTAAACTGAGTGGTGTTTGAGCATTACTTATTTTAAGTAGCACTTATATTTAAGATGATACTCAAAAAAGACGTTTAGGTATACGAAATTAAAGTTTAGGAGCTGCTCAAACGTTTAAGCAGCCCTTAAATATTTGAGTGGCGTTTCAGTATTCGGCCGTAAGGCCCGTATTGCAGAAGGTTCCTCAATACTCAAGCGTTGCTTAAAACTAGTTTCAACCAATCAAATGGCTTGAATCTAGTTTTAAGTAATGCTTGAGTATTGAGTGATGTTCTGTAATACAGACCTAAGTGTAAAAATATGTATTATTGAAGCTGAACTCAAAAACTACCCAAGCAAAGTTAATAAAATATGTGACCACCGCGAATGCTTCCTCTACCAAATGATAATAATTATAAAAAGAAAGAACTTCCTAAATCGGTCCACGGTTGACGAATATCGATGAACATATATTATTATATATAAAAAAATAGGGGGTAGGGGGGGGGGTTGCCATAGTCACCACGCTTTGCAGTCGGGTTGGCGATCGCAGTATGGTGTTAAAATGCATAGACAACGCTGCTGCCCATTGTCTAGTAAATCCCTTAGTCGCCTTTTACGACACCCACGGGAAGAAATAGGATGGTGCTACGAGTATTCTTTACGTCCGACACCACACGGAACAGAATACTTATACTTACTGACCTTAAACTTTTCATTGTGATTCCATACGGCAAGCGTCCCTGATACACCGCCTTGTCGCTGTAACTACATTTTATCTGTTGTCACGTCAAGAGTCAAGACCTACCCTGTACCCTCCCGTGTTTTTTTATCATGTTACATAAATTCCATTTAGAAACTGCCTCGTGTCGAGAGATTGAAATATAGTTAACTCGGTCGCATTCCCAGAGGAGATAAGGAACTCTACAATATTACGTACATTGTGTTCATTGTTCACATTAGGGCGGATGTTCTCGACTCCTATTTTATACTAAATAACCATTGATGTATTAAATAGGAAGATAGGCCACTCTCTAACATCACGTAAATATTAAATGGACCCGATATCGTGCGTCATGTGCTCGACAACCGAAATAGAGAGACATATTACGCGGGCTATAGCGGGAACGAGATAGCAATAATTGTCACTGTTACGTACCCATAACAACTCGGAAACAATTTACGATTCGGGTATTCTCCGCAAACCAAGAGTAATGTAAGGTTGATTGTGTCCTTTCCCCTAATTTAAGCTGTCCACGTCGAAGAGCGCGTACCAAATCTTCCTATTTATACATCAATGGTAATAACTATTCAGTTTAATTTAGCTTCTGCCTCGTTTTATGAAGCAAAATGTGTGTAAAATACTGGGGGTAAAAATCTCTGAAGTATTCACTGAATATAACTGAAACATGTAATTTACTGTATCTCCTTTTGATCTCAGAATGGTATTGTCTCGAAACTCAAACTCAAAGCATTTATTTCAAATAAACAAATTACAGGCACTTTTGAACTGTCATGGGGTCGGCCAGTCAGAACGATGAAGGTAGTTGTCCATTCCAAAGCGTAGTAGGTTCCTGTGGAGAAGAACGGGCAGGAAACTCCACGAACACTCCTTTAACTTAACATAATATGGTTACATCATTCATGTTGAAATTATACATGTGAGAACGATGCAAAACGTCAAAAGCGTCCGTAATAAAAAGATAAAAAAAAAACAATGAAAACATTATATTTAAAAGGCCATGGCAGCTAAGAGATGACCCAGTCCCTACTGATGGCGCCCGTTCAGCAACATGACGCATGGATTGTACAGACGGCTACACATCAAGCTATACATTTCTAGTATAAGCTGGTCTCGCATTGTATATGATTTCCGTACAGTGCGAGATCAGCGTAAACTGGAAATGTATAGCTTGATGTGTAGCCGTGTGTACACGAATAATTGGTTTTGGATTTAATATTTCTAATCTCAGATTATATTTCTATAATCTGAGTTTCTAATAACTTATTCATTTAACTTCGTGGGCCCTAAACCGACTCCCAAAAGTCCAAACTCGGTCCATCGGCCATAAGTAAAGACAATTATTTAGGTGGCCCATATTTCATCATGACCTCTGCGCCCTGACACTTGTACCCGGAACGTAACTAATGCACGCTGACGAAAACGCTATCCATGTGGCACAGAGCAACAGATTATTCTTGCCATCAATACGATGTATGTAGATAGAAGATCGACATACTTAATAATATTATAATTCTCTTTATAATCCTAACTAATATTATAAATGCTAAAGTGAGATTGTTTGTTTGTTACTCTTTCACGCTAAAACGTTTGTGGGTAGACCATGACCTGGGTCCTACCCTAGGTCATGATCTGTATGTAAGTAAAAAGTATCCTATACGTCCTACCTATACTTTTTATCCCGATATTACTACGGGATCGAGACTAAAGGCTCGTGCAGGCTGGCGCGATATAGCAGGCGCGACAGGCAGCGAGACACTCCGTGAAGTTTTCATAGAAATTGTGCTACCTAGTGTAGCGTTTCATCGCGATGTCACCTCGCGACTCGCGATGAAACCGTGGGGCGCAGCTAGTTTAAGTAATAAAAAACCCGGTCAAGAGCGAGTCGGACTCGCGCACCAAGGGTTCCGTACGTATATATGATGTTGATGATTTCTGAAAAACTGTGCTATTTAGAGACATCGTTTTATTTTTCCTGTAATCTTTACATAAACTTCAATCACATAGAATAATTTCAGATTTTTTTCTATGAAAACTTCCGAGATAAGGGGATCAATAGTCGGAAGCTATGCTGCCTATAATAAAACAAAAAAATGTTTGAGAAGGTGCGAAAAGCGCTCTTTCAAATGATACCCCACATACTCTAGTAGCCCCACTTCAAATTTTTAAGACCCTTTTTCAGCCTTTTGCAAAAAAGATATATTTTTTTAAATTTCTTTCTTGTTTGAAAAATAGCTGGGCAACCGTCATCTAAAACTATTCTAAATTTCAAGTTGATAGCATTAATAGTTCTTGAGATATCCAGGTGTGACAGACAGACAGACAGACTTAGTCTCACCATAACAACACAACTTTTAAGACCGGAACAAGCAGTAAAAAAAAACTGCTGTTTCCTACATTTTGTAGAGGTAAGCTAAGCGAACAGTTTTCAGTTCAGAATTACCTAAACGTTGTAGATTTCCAGGCAAACTGAAGAAGTCGCCATGTATATTTGATCAGCAGCATATTGAACGAAACACATCAGTTAAAAGTAACCTACTTGGAAGGCAACTCAATAATGCATGACTGAATTTACAATAGTCGTTTCCCAATACGTTAGCGTTTTCAGTGCCCTGATTAGATAAAGCGAACTGTATAATTAACTATTTAATTTGTGGTTACACTATTAATTTCTATTGCTGGTTAATTTTAGTTTAGATTACTATGTAGGTAGAGGAAAGCGTCTAAAGTTGGTCAATAGTTAAGACGCAGATATATATGCCAGTGACCTTGAGTGGTTAGCTTGCGTGTTCTGTACTGAGCTCACGCAACACGTCGTACGTTCAGCCAGTAATAGGACTCGCCCATCAAGGAGCGCTGTTCCCAATTTGACGCATTATTAATTTATTATACACAAACCAAAAGGTATTTTAATAAAACGTGTATACTAAAAGATCAATAATTAGATTATCTTTAAATTGGTGAAGGTTTCAGAAAAATACGCTTGGTAGATTTTGCGCCATTCTCAGATTTTTATCCGCGTTAGGCATAACTTTATAAATTAATTTCACTATGTAATATAAACATAATCTAAAATATTCACATATTAAGTTATTGAGAAAATGCTCTAATTTATCATAATTATATTTTTTTCAAATCATTAACACTACTCGTTTAGACGTGATCTTCAGTATAAAATCATTAAAAGTCGGTTATCGTCCCCATAGACAACAGATCGCCTTTGCGACGTCATCATGATCAAAAGCCAGTGCTTGCCATAAGCTCCAGTTGCTGAACTTAAATGAACTACAGTCAATATTAATTTAAAACAATACAACAAAATAATATGAACTGGAACAATCAAAATGAAATTAATTATCAGCCGTGTTCATTATCGTAGAATGAAGGTTCATCAATTGATATGATTGTGTACAAATTAATAGTCTTTTATATGGAGCAATATCGTGAATTCTGTGTAATTACTTTTCCAAGTACTAAATATTTAATGGAAGCAGTGATCGGTGAAATTTTGGGACAATGTAATTATAGTTGCTCGTGTAATTTGGGTATATGTAACAAAAACCCTGTTGTTCCTTCTACCTACGTTTTAAGAATCGGTATACATACGTAATAAAGCAAGTCATTTATAAAAACTTGTCAACAAAAATAATTAAAATAAATATTTAATTAATATTTGTAATGTTTAACTGATTTCTTACCTCTTTATTTTTTTTTTTTTTTTTAAATCAAATCTTATTTATTTGATTTTGACTTCTCGACTAGCCAATTCTTAGTTTTTTTTAATTATAACTCCACCAATGTTGTGCTTGTAGGTTAATGTATACATCCCTAAAAGGAACAACAGGGTTTTTGTTACAAACTGTATAACAATCTGCCCGCCTTTTCCCAACTATGTTGGGGTCGGCTTCCAGTCTAACCGGATGCAAATGCATACCACTATTTTGCATGGAGCTACTGCCTATCTGACCTTCACAACCCAGTAACCAGGTAATACCCCTTGGTAAGACTGGTTGTCAGACTTTCGGGCTTCTGACGACCCGTATCGACTGTCAAAGATCTATGAATGACAGCCGGGACTAACGTCTTGCTTTCTGAGGCGCGGAGGAGTCTCGGTTTGTAAAGATGGTCACCCATCCACGGACCAATCCCGGCAAGCGTAGCTTAACCTGATGGATAGACCCGTGCGGCTGTTATTTACTTTGAATAATGATCCGAAATTATCTCTCACTAATAACAGTTACCTACGGGAATCCTCTGAATTAGACATGGGTAGCTCGTGAGCGAATGATAGAAAAGAGCTAGCTCTTTTTGCTCACTCACTCGCTCACTAAATAGCTCAAATGAGACAGATAACCGTAACTAAGAGTCCGAACTTCCAAAGAGCTATTGACATTGACTATTGAGCGAGCCGAGCCGTCTCCTTCGACGTGTGTGCGGCGCGGCGTGAGTCAAATGAGCTAACAGTCCACGTCTAAGTCACTGAGCTATAGAAGAAGAGCTAGTGAGTAACAACGAGTCCAAACTTCCAAAGAGCTATTGACTATTGAGCGAGCCGAGCCGTCTCATTCGACGTGCGTGCGGCGGCGTGAGTCAAATGAGCGAATTGTCGGCGTCCGAGTCACTGAGTAGCTGAGATATACATAGAAGAGCTAGTGAGCTACAAGAGTGGTATTTTAGAGTGAACGAGCTAATCGCTCTTTTTCTTTTCAGTGAGCTATTTCGCCCATGTCTACTCTGATGTACAATTCTGAAGAGTTCACAACGATTCATCATGATGTCTGTACACTAGACTTCAGGATGTATAGTTATTGTGCGAACATTTTTCTCATCTCATCGTCCGCCTGCCTGTATCCTAATCTATTTGAGGTCGGCACAACATGACTTTTTCTTCCATTCATCTATCAGTTATGTGTTATCTTCCGTACTACCCAGTATCTTTACTTTAGTCTGGCTCTTTTAATTCCCGTTTAAAATTAACAGTTTTGCTCCTCATTCCTCATTACATGTTCTTGCCTCGACAATCGGTTTCTCTTCAACTAATTTCATTTCGCTTTTTTCAAACTCAAATGTTACGTAAGTACGTTCTATTTTAGAGGGTTTTGGTTTCCGCACTTAGTTCTTCATGTGGACCATTGTGCGTGGGCCATGGCGGCCGTCGTTGGTTATTCCAACCAGCCCAACTCCCTCCAGAATCTGATTAGGTCTCCTGGACAGCGGCTGAAGAGGACTGAGGACTGTCCGTTATGCCTGGTGTGTGGAAGTGTTTGTTTAGTGAGCAGTGTCCCGTGACGTTACTTATGTTTGCGCTATGTTATATAAATGTTCCTGTTTCATTTCTCCCTATCACATGTCCTTACCGTGACAATCGGTTACTCACAAACTTTTCCATCTCACAGTTTTCAAAGTCAACTGCTCGAAATGCATCATATTGTGTTCAATGTTTATCCAACGTAAAATGTTTACCTACCACTTTCAACGCGCGGTGTAATGGCACTTATTCCAGTAGCACTATCAATCAATCAATTTTGATGAAAACGAAATTCAATAATACAATAGTTACTAAAATAAATAATAGTTACGGTTTAATCTGTTTACTTCGTGGTTTTAAGTAACGTATTTATTTCGGGTTTTCCGACTAGTTTCGACCTCGAACGGAGCCCTAAGGGCATTGTCAGACATGGTACGTTTAGAATCGGCGATTTTGCAACTTCATTCTTTTAATTGCTATATCTCGTTTTGGCGACTCAGCTTTCGAGGGCAGTATCGCTGATCGCCGATACTAAAAGCACTGTTACTGTTTTATCTAACGCTCTAAAAATACAGATTTTATTCCTAGGTAGACCATAAACAAAATAAGCGCACCATAAATTGTTTCCCCTGGATTTTCCGCTCGATTTCTTTCACGAGGTGAACAGAATTCTTAGCACCGTCACTAATCATTGGCACTATTCTAATCCACGTGTATTCGGTGCTGAAGCATTCCCAATTCTTACAAACCGGCTCTTGCCAACACTCACATTTTGTTCTTTGTGAACTAAAGATTATACATACGAAGTTATTTTCATAAAAGCCATCAGCATCATTAGACTATAGATAGTATATTGTTGGGCATAGATATAGGCTTCTCCAATGGAACGCTATTTTACTCGATTCTCGGCTACTTCTTAGCTACTTTCGCTCCATCCTCCGCTACTTGGTTATTTTCATCCCAAATAGATTTTTCAGAATCAGAAATATTGTCTCTTGAAAGAGACAATATTACTTAGTAAAATCTGAGTAACTGCTCTCAAGTAATTTCAGCGCTATGCTAAAAATAAACGTTCTATTTATACACTCTTTCTTCTGTACATTCTTTCTTCTTTGATTAGCTTGGCAAAATTGCCAGAATTGTCAATGTTAGGGTTCCGTAGTCAACAGACGGATGGAGAAGGAGACAGATGAACGTGACAAAACTACGGGTACATATTTGAACGTCGAAATTTAAAATACCCGCGGGTAAAATTCGACGTACCCGTAAATACTCGTATGTACCCGAAACTACATGTTATAAGGGTTCCTACCCTTATTTGTAGTTTCGTCAAGTTCATCTGTCGGTCTGTCTGTCCCCGGCATAGCTCAGAGACTTAGTTCTAGAAAGCTGTAATTTGGCATGGGTATACATATTAATCACGCCGAAAAGTGCTAAAATAAAATCTTTAAAAATATTTTTGTAGGGTACCGCCCTTGTACGTAAAGTGGGGATGATGTTTTTTTTCTCGTCTATCCCATAATGTGGGATATCGTTGGATAGGCCGTTCAAAAAATGTCCCTCCCCTGTTTGCTTTTGGATATGTGAAAAACACCATGGCAATAGTTTATATAACGAAATTAAAAGGAAAGCTATCACAGCTAAGAAGGCTTTACAAGTTAACGAGTAATAGTCGACCAACTTACATTTGCAGTTGACGTGACGTAAGTAATGTATCGGAGAACATTTTTTTTTCTACTGAGTACAATGTAAAGTTTGTTTTTGGAATAAATTCATCCCAACTTCGGAACCCTTCACTGTGCGTGGTCCGACACGGACTTGGCCGGTTTTTATGTGTATTTGCTTTGTAAGGCAATTTGTAGCAATGTTGGTTGTTGAACGCGTCCTTTTCATTTAACGTGCCGTAGCTTTTTGTTTTTTGTTGATATAGGACTACCGTACCTTTATTATCCAATCATAGCTTTGTTTGGTGTAATTATTCTAAGGTATCTTAGTTGTTGTGTGCTGTGTAAATTGCATGTAATGTAGAGGCCTTATTCGCATTGTTAATGTGTGTTAGTAATTTTGTATATGAGTGCAGAAAGATAGCCAAAATTGGAGTTTACTGAAATCTTTAGTGATTGAACTAATTTAAGGGTCCAATATAGATTCCCATACGCTCAATCAACATATTTTAACTTATTTATTTTTTAAAGCCTTTCTGCCACCTAAACACAAGCAGCTTCAAAATAAGTTACGCTTTAATGTTCACTAATTAACATCCGATTTGCCTATCTACTGCGAATTTCTTTATTCGATAGTATGTTAACGTGTAGCATTTGTTTTCCAGCACCAGTTCCCGGCCATGTCGGACCTGAAGCTGGGCGGCATGCTGTACCTGGCTGGCGTGTTCTTCTTCAAGTCAGACGGCCGCATCCCCTTCGCGCACGCCATTTGGCACATATTCGTCGCACTAGCCGCCACCGTACACTATCTGGCCATCCTGCGACATCTCTTCCCAGAACTTAAATCTCATTGAAGACTGCCCGTTTAACCTATTGAATCTCCATTATTAGAGCTCTCTAAAGCTATTTTTGTATCCTAACTCGACAACAAGGCCGCAGATTAAATCATTCAGCCGACAATCGTCCGACGTTGGACGATCGACGGTATTGCAGCTGCGATCTTCGCGGCTTTGTTAGCGTCTTCGTAATGTGTGTGTGAATGTTTCATGTAGTGATTTGGAATAGACTAAAATAGATTATAGTACCTACGTTTTATGCTGTCAGCCGGAACCAATCGTAATTGTATACCTGTGTGACCCAGACTGCCGTGAGCGACATATAATCACTGATGGATCTGATTTTTTCGGTACGATGAGCACTTGATTGAGGTCATTATCATGAAAGTTTATGGTTATCAAAAGTTTGGATTACCTCAAATTAAAACGCGGAACAATATCATTAGGGTTCGATGAATCCCATCCCATAGGGGTGTGATGGGTGTGAAAAAAAAAATCCATTACATATATCCAGCCTATTACACTCATTTATGTTAGAAGGAACGTAAATTCACCGTATAAATTTCCGGAATTTCGCCAGTTTTGATAACCATTTTTTCATAGGGGCCGGTGGGGTACGTCACGGGAATCATTTCGTACCTATACAAGTATATTATTATCATATCACAGAGAGTGCTCGAGTCGCTCGGGTAGTGGATATAATGCCCCATGGCATACAGTTACGTGAGTTTCCGGCCTCACGGCGCGCCATGCTGCAATCAATATTGTCATATCAAGGTCACATAGAGCAGCGTCGGATACGTTGAGGCTCTTCTTATTTATAAATCTCTTTGAAATTAAGAGGTAATGAGCTATTTAAGTTGACTCGTAAATAAGTTAAAGAAAACAACAAAAATTGGGGAGACTTGGTAATATCGATCTAAAAAAATACGAGCCCTGAGTGAAAAATGATGTGAGGAAGTAGGGTGGTGCAGGCAGGCCAGGCAGTGTTTATTTTAATCAAACAGCCGGTCTATTCTGCAAAAAATCTCACCGTGAAATTTGGGTGAAGTGAACTTGTAATGAACTGTCATCCTATCCGATACTACGGCATCTAGAGGTTGACAGCTCACTACAAACTCACTACACCTCAGTTTTCACGGTGACATTATTACAGAATACCACTGCAGGTTCATAAAATAAGCAGTACTTTTCGGTAGCATTGCCTCTGCACTAGTTCGGAGCTCGTAATCGAATAATCAATCTATAATTTTGTCGGGAAATTGCGAAGGAAGTTTATCGAGCTACCGCGCGCCGACAGCCTGTAAAAGTCATCTACTAAAGGACGGCGTAGGCCGCGCCACTCCGTACTAACTTCTGAAAACTTTTCAATCGGTTTAACTTGGGTCCATGTTTTGTAAATTATTTATAGACAAATATTTGTCCGGAGTGACCATTGTTGTGGTATCACGAAAGCGATAAACAACGAGTAGGAGTTTCTTCGAAATAAAAAGCAATTTAAGTTTGAAAATGGCAAATGTTCAGATGAGGGTAGTTCATAAATTTAAATGAAGTACGCCTTCGCAGTTTCTAGACTTGGAAATTGTTTGTCCTACATCCATCTGATGGGTCCGTGACACAATCTATCGAGTATTTCGTGTCATGTCTCCCTTGCGTACGTTCAGTGAGTGCCCTTCAGGCAAACTTGCCTTAACTGACTGATAGTGGAATATGTGAATCATCACAGATCGCACTATCACTTTACTAAGTAAGCGTTCCACCACACGAATATGAACATTAAAGTTATAGTAGTAATGTTCACATTCCTATGCGACGCTTCAAAAGTTAGTAGTACCTAAATTAAAATTGCGATCTGAGAATCAGGCCCTCAGTTTAAATTATGTAGGGGTTCAGATGACAAGTGACTGGCTGAATACCAGTTTGCGTTATCCCAATAAGATTGTGAGTTGTTGTATGATTGCTTTGTAAAACGCCTTGATAGCGTGAGACAGTTCCTTGTCATATGAACGCAGCCTTATAGCGTACAGCTCTGTGTGACGGTAGCTCATTCTATACCCCCAGTGTAAGTTTGCCAGTGAGTAAGCGTAACTAGCGCGTTTGCGTTAAGATTTTTATTCTCACCCTTATATTCTTAGCATAGTGATCTACCGGTCAAATTTTAACGCAAACGAAATAGTTACGTTTACTCTCTTGCAAACTTACACTTGGGGTACTGATGCAGTATAGCGAGTTCACTCGATCGGTTTCCTAACACAATCACTATAGATACGAGTATTTATTAGATGTAGCAGCATGAACGACGTTCGGCCAAACTTACTACAGATGATGTTAAATGTGTGTATATTTTGTAACATATTGTTGAACTTATTGTACTATTGTTGTAGTGTTTGTAGTCGTATCTCAGAATCTCGAGACCAATCCAACCCTTTTTAGAATAACTATTTAAAAAAAATCGTATTGAGGGTTTTTAGAAACATTTATACCTATTAACTTATTATACATAAATGAAATCCAGTTTTTTCAGCGAAGTCTTTTATACACCTCAATGTGACTTTTTCCTTAGTATTAATACGTTATAGTGTAGCTAGTTGACTGTATATATACCATCTCGTGTCTATTGAATACGATTTTAAATTTTATCAACTTCAAGAATATTTATTTAATTTAAAATTATTTATTTATGTGTCCCCCAATTTAGATTTTTTAAGGATTGCTCAATCGTTCGTGTGACTAAGTAATATTTTGCCAGACTTCCAAACGTTTCACTAGAATCTCCATAATTAAACAGGGTAAAATTAAATTACCTAGAGAAACTCCGCAGACGTGATGTGTGTCGATATCTAAACATATAGAACAAAAAATAAATAAATTAGACGTTTTTTTTTGGGTCATCAAACCGCAGTGTAATGGAAATATCAGTTTAAAAAATCAGTTTTTTTATGTAAACTTCACAGACGTGATAGCTATCGATATCAAAACACGATAAAACAAAAAAGAAACAGATTTCTCAACTCCTACTTCAAGTAACAACACTACCAGAGGTCGATGACTCCAAAAAAAAAACCGTTGCAAGTCTTTTATTTTTATTTTGTCGTGTTTAGATATCGAGACCCATCACGTCTGCGGAGTTTCTCTAGCTAATTTAATTTGACCCTGTATATCGAATACACCGTTGGGGGAAGTAATTCAAGTTTGAACGTGTTTGAGAGGTGTTTGGAGATGACACCGATGTAGTTATCACACTGGCACTCACCGCCATTGTTCGTCGCTGTGCTCGAGTTGTGGTGGCTAAACAATAGTCTGCGCCGACAGCGCACGTCCATTCTTAGACAGTTGCTCACACAATGAACATAGGGATCGAATATACAACATTAGTTTTTGTTTAAATCGCGAAATAAAAATCAGCTGTTCCATACATTTTGTCGATTTAAGTGAACACAAATGTAGGGAACAGCTGATTTTTTAGTTGTGATTTCAAGGTTGGTCCCATAGAAAAAATTGTTCAAAATGATGAGTACAATGACCCCTTTTCGGGTTTAGTATAAACAAAGACTAATGTTGTATACTTCAGACCTTTAACCTGTTTGGAATACAAAATACTCTTATTTTATTTTAAATATACGCTAAAGCGCATTATATGATAAAATGTGCTAATTTGTAATTGTCTTTCAATGGATTACCTAATAGAAGGGTTTTTAGTGTCACATGAATTAAGTGCTATATTTTGATTTTGTAATAATTCTAGTCATTGTATTTGCTACAAACATTTAAGTGTGTTAAATGTAAATTAATTTTATGCAATGGACATACAGTCGCGTAGTTAAAAGATCAAAAACCAACTCAGTGTCACTGTGGCGGTTTGAAATTAGGCTAATTGCAATATAGATGCGCGGCTTATGACATTTTAGTGAATTGGTTGAGAATAGAATCATGAAAACCGGCTAGCCAAGGTTATCACAGGGTAATAATCAAATATTACAAGATTGCACAAAAACTAAAATTGTAAATTCATTTTTAACGTATTAATCTCACTACGATTAGTTGAAATAAATTCAAAAAATTATTTTAAAATTAGGGAAATGGTATTTCTTTTAGAGTACGGTATCAGGTAGAAAATGTAAGGCCGCTTCCTATTTAAAAGCGATGTCACTTCTGTTCGGAAAACGCCCTCTATCGGTGCGACCACGCGTTCAGGTTCACCCAAAGTGATTTATAGATACCTAATTTATAGAGGTTAAGCGAAGAAATGTCATAGAAAAACTGTGATGCCATCTAGCCAAAAATAAACCGAGTTAGGTCCAGTCGTTTTATCATAACGAGATTTGCAATATCGTAATGCGCAACTGCATATTTTCTTAGAAAATACATTTCTTTTGTGGACACGAATGCGACTTGACATGCAGGCGTACCACACTATGGTCCATTTGAAATAAGATTAGACATTTAAATAAACTTGTTTACAGTCCGTTCAACCAATTTTGAGTTCTATTCCTTAGGCATAAGGATGGCATTAAAAGCAAAAACGTAGTTACAATACCAACTGTTTATTACAGCTGCCATTTGTCATGCCACCAACGCAATAGAAGTCAAAATCGGTTGAACGGACTGTAAAGAAGGTTTATTTAAATGTCTAATCTTATTTCAAACGGAGTATAGATCTCCGTTAGGAGTATATGTGTTCTGTGCACTAGACTGAGCGACTTTTGCCCACTAGGACAAATGTATCGGATTACGATTTTGTTCGCTATGTCCCGTCTATTGATAAGTAAATAATTTAATGTCTGGGTTCACTGAACAAAGTGTTTTAAGAGCACGGCGATCGCTTTTAAATAGCAGACGCGGGGTAACGATACCTAGTTCTTATAACATAATAGATGAGAATTCCTCTAAAGTGCAAAGTATAATTAAGTAGGGAAGGGTAGCGTCGGATCGTGTTTAAAGTGTAATGTTTCGGATATTATTAGGGTCCTATTATTAAATACGTACGATGGAGACAATTTTCTGTAGTCATTGTAATATAGTCGAATCATGTGGCGCCGACAGTACCGGTGTGTAGTACTCGTCGCTTTGATTATACCTAGCCAAATACATGCTGTATATTCTCGTATTGTGACTGTTAAATGTCGCCATTAATGTTGATATTGCTAAAACAATTGCGTGTCTCAAGTCTTCCAGAGATGCTATTGGTAGGTCTTTTAAATCAAATTAACATTCCTTACATATTCCATACTTTTGAAAGTAATCAAAGCTTTCTTGTGACCTTTGGAGATTTATTTTTATTTTTCAACCACCTTGGGTCGCAAACTCCTCTATTTTCAAAACTCTGTAAACTGATTCTCAAGTAAAATATTTATCTTTCAATATTAATATTTATTTATTTATAAATTAAACAACTGCGGGTCTTAGGGACCATTTACACGAGGCCATTTCATTCCAAAGCCAAGCCACTAATGGCGTTGTGTAAATAGAGACAATCCATTACACTTCTGGCTAAATTAGAATGATTTCTAATTTTCGGCGCCACTATCTTAGGGCCTTGCTTAGTGGAATGGCTCGTCAATTGACCTCGTGTAAATGGTACATTATAATAGAAAAATATTTTTAAAAGTAATATCCACTAAACTAGGCCTTTTAATTATTTCCCACTGTTGAAAATTGTGCCCATGTTTATTAACATATTGTGACGATACTCAGTGTTAACAATACTAGATTTTGATGTATTATTAGTGGGAATAATCTTTTTTTATAAATACCTCCGCAGGAAGGGTCCACCGTTCCAGTCTATGTAATAAACAAAAACATAATTACCTATTGCTTTCTATGGGAATAATGATTTTTTAATTTGTGCTCTTTGCCTATTGACTTAAGATTGAATGTCGCATGTGTCGTTTTGTGTCGGTGAACACTTGTGTGGAGGTATAACTTGTTGTCTGTATGATGTTTAACGTGATGTATTGTCGTTTATAAGGTAAGATAATACAAGCATCAGATAACATAAGACAGGTAACGCATTGGACATGTGGCTTTTCGGCAGCCGCGCTTATTTGTGATCACTCTTACGGCCGAAACCAATAACTTAGTTAAAGACAGATCGCTATTGATGATAGACAGTATAATAATATCTATGCTCGGATGGCGTCTCACAATCATTGATAAAGGCTATCTATCTGACGAAAACAATAAGTAGGTTTCTCTACTTCGCCCTCCCGTGCGTTCCATTACAACCAACATCACTTTAAAAAACAACATGTATAATTAGGGTTATATTAAAACTTCTTCGTTTCTTACTTCTAAATAAGTTACTGGATTAAGATATAATTCTGTAGAGCCATATTTGTTATGGCCGCGAATCAAAATACAACCTATTACCGACCTGCAAATTGCAAAAAACGTAATAAAATTTGAATTTCGCGGGCTACCTTAGCGCATTAATGTAATTTTTTTTTTTAACTTGAAATTTATGTTGGAATGGTGCTTGCACGGGGGGTGTTAGTAAGGGGGGGGTTAAATTTCTGTTATTTGCCTTGGGCGCACCGTTTTCGAGATATTTGAATTTCAATTTTTTTTTATTAATTCAAATAAAAAAAAACACCTATGATCATTATTGCAAGTACTAAAGAGTTCATTTTAGCTTGGCTACTTTACGTTTATCCCTGCAATTAGGGGAATAGCCAAATCTGCCATCTGTAGTACTGTCGTGTCAAACAAATCGTATATTGGGACGCATACTTTGGCATTTTTATACAAAGAGATATCTGTTGTAGGCGATACACCCTCCCATCAGTAGATAGCGTGGGCCGGTATGATTCCTAGGTTATTGGGACATTAAAACCATCGATAGATATATTTTTATATCTCCAGTAGGCCGAAACTGGTGATATATAGGTTATTGGGTTCGGCCGTTAATGAAGCGCAACGCTCTTATCGATAAGTTGTACTAATTTGACATTTGTGGTTATTTATCTATAACAGCTGCTTTACTGATTTCGAAATTATATAAAATAGTATGCATGTCGGATTGGAATCCTTTTATCGATATTGCTGGCCACCAGAGCCACTGAATGTCTGATACGCTACCTGCCTTCAAATAAAATCCAGTGACTATTCTATTAAATTTTTCGAACAGATAAAATATTGTTACAAACATGAAAGTTACCATTGATAACGGACCCTGGTATAGTTTTGTAGAGGTTTTTGGGAACTCAATAAATAAAAAATTTACAAACACATTTTCGTCTTATTATTTAATGTACAAACCTTTAGGCATTATAAATTATTATTACTCGTATAAATTATTAAAATTGTGATAGGTATGCCTAAAACTAAGTACCTACTTTGAGTAGTTACATTTTAGATACTGTTTTGATTCCCAAAATCTCTAAACATTTCTCCATGACCCTGGCAGTGACTTCACAGAGCATTAATCTTTCGTAGATTATCTTGACAATTTTGCCTTCCTTATCTTTTTCAACACAGTAGCATTTGTCATAAAATTCTGTGAATGCAGAGCAAATTTCATATAAATACTCGCACAGGCTGTGTATGTAGAGATCGGATGATACTTTCAGTATTATTTCTGGGAACCTAAGTAATACTTTTCCAAGTTTCCATTCAGCTTCATGGCCAAACTTGAAGCCAGATTTTTCAATCTCAGCTGCTAGTTGTTCCTGTGAGATCTTAGCTGTCCTTGCTATTGAACGGATACGAGTCAAGGCATACAACAGATAGACAGCAGTGTTACCTTTGTCATCTAACATCTTGTCAAAAGAGAACACATAGTCATTTATCCTGTTATGTGAGAGATCCGCATACTTCACACACCCATAAGCTATGGCTTCCTGAGCCTGCTTCAACTCTGCAGGTGTCAAGACTTTGTCTCGTTCTTTCTCAACAAGTTTGTCCAGAGCTCTCTTCAATCCTTCATCAAGTAATTCAATAAGTTTTATAGTGTCCCCTGACCTTGTCTTGAATTTCTTCTTATCCTCTCCTAATACAACACCAAAACCAACATGCTCAACCTTCTGGTGGTCATTGAGAATACCAGCCCTACGAGCACAGGCTTCTATAATAGTAAAATGTGTAGCTTGACCAGCATCAGTGACATATATAAACCTGTCTCCCTTTTCTTCTTCCACCCTTTGTTTAATGGTTGCCATATCTGATGTATCATAAGTGTAACCTCCACCAGACTTTACAACTGTGAGTGGTATTCCGTCATGGTTATCAGAGTTGCTCCACATGATTAACCTGCCTTCATCCTCTTCTAAAAGCCCAGCATCTTTTAGTTCCTTCACTACAACGTTCATTCTGTCCTGATAGAAAGACTCTCCTCGATCAATATTACTGATATCAAGACGGTCATATATCTTCTGGAACTCTTGTAGAGATACATCACAAATCAGTTTCCAGGCAGCAATGTAATCAGGCTTATGGGACTGCAGCTCCACCACACATACATAAGCTCGTTTCTTGAATTCTTCATCTTCATCAAAACGTTTTTTGGATTCTTTATAGAATGCTTGCAGATCTGAGATTGGTGGAGAAACAGTCTTAAAGTTGGGGAACTTGTCTTGTAAATGTGCAATCAACATCCCAAATTGGGTCCCCCAGTCTCCTAAGTGATTTATCCTTAAGACATCATTACCCAAGAACTCTAGTATGCGAGCAATGCTGTCTCCAATGATGGTGGACCTCAAATGACCCACATGCATCTCCTTAGCAATGTTTGGAGATGAAAAATCAATAATAACCTTTTCTTTCTTCACTGGAGGAGGTTTTATCCCAAACCGCAGTATACAGTTTAGAATATGTTCAGCCATCATCTTGTTGATATAAATGTTTAGGTACCCAGCACCAGCCACTTCCATCCTCTCTATGAAAGGTGAAGTTGGGGTTTTGTTCAAGATGTTGTTAGCCACTTCTCGGGGGTTGGTCTTCACATTCTTAGCTTTAAGCATTTGTGAGATGGCCATAGCTGAGTTGCATTGATAGTCTCCGAATTTTGGGTTATTCCCAGACACCGTTATTACAACTGGGGGATCCTTCAAGTCAGGATATGCAGATGCAATAGCAACTTCGAATATATTTTTCAGTTCGTCCACTAAACATATGTTGCCCTCAACAGAGTTGACGTCAGTGATCAAGGTGGGACGTTTCTTCGATGCTTTTTTGACAGCTGTTGACTTGGTCCCAGAACACTCGGCTTTAATCGCATTTTCTAAAATAACCAAGCGATGTTTGAGCTTCTCGTTCTCAGTCGATAGTTTCTCTAGCCGCGGATCACCGATAAAACTGAGATCGCCTTTAGAGATCTTGTCTAGTTCCTCTTCAATTGCCTTGGTTTCCCTCTCCGCTTTGACCGTCCTTTCTTCTAACTTTATCTGATCCTGATCGGCCATTTTACCAGTAAAATGTACTGCGAGACACAGTTATCAGTTTCTGATGTATTTATATTGCTGTTTTGATGTATTTTACTTAAAACTTGTTAAAAATTGAATCAAATTATAGGTTATTTGCCACCGCAACAACAAGACCAACACATTGATTTGTCATAGTTGTCAAAAATTACATCATTCAATTTTGACATTGACATTATTTGTTTCGTTTGGAAATCATGTTGTATCGTTAGAAGGCGATTTTTTTTTTCTCTAGTTGGGCCAGCAACTAGAGAATTCAGTTTTTGTTACAAAACGGAACGTTTGAGGTACCTAAGTATCTAGAGAGAATATTTTGTACTTACCGAATCCAAACGAAACAATGCATCCGTAAAGGTATTCCTTCATTGTAGGAATCAGGTACATTGTAACCATAGTAACCAAGGTCAAACAAACAGCGGCAAAAATATGTTTCAAAAGAGGCAAGTGTGACCGAAGAATTATCAATAATATTTATAAAAAAAGCGTTTTTATTAACTGTTTAGTGTGTTTACGTAGATAGAAGAAGTTGTTTCATTATCAAATATGTACCATATTGAGTGGGTGAAATAATGAGTTTAAGATTCAATAGATTTTTACATTCTCTTCAAAGATAACAATAATCTCATGGCTCAAGGATGGCACATCAACAAAATGGGTTTGACTATACAAACAAGGCCAGGGACGGGCTGCCATACTGGCTTGAAAACCTTACCAAGTAAGTTTGACCTTTTTCCTATTAGCACTCAGAATGATTAATGAACTCGTTTACTTTAGCTACATAAAGGTAAGACGTCGATATGGAAATTCTTGGTACAATGCACTCTACAACTTCCGTGTCAAGGCTGGGCCAGCCAATACTTGGATGGACGAACGATGCCAATGAACGCCTACGTTAAAACAGTTGTTACCTTTCAGGGAGATGAAAGAGACGCACATTCGAAACAGCAACATTGAGTCTCCAATTTTGGAAGATACAAAGTATAAAATTGAAAGTTCTCAATTGGACGCACGCAGGTAAGAAATACATACTCAAAGCTAAGGATAAAGGCCTATTCAGATATAATAAGCTCGGTAGCGATATTGGTTCGCCTTCTGGTTAGTCACTTCTGTACCGCTACCGAGCGCGACAACGATATCGCTTATTTAACTGAATATGCCTTTACCCTAGCAAAAGAAGACCTAACTAAATGACCTTATTATTGTTTTTGTTTACTTCTTAGACTGACGCGTAGGACATCACTGGATACAACGATGGATATGTTAATGAAACCACAATTGGGAGCAGTTGCGCACTCCGCTGGTACCTTCCGGCAATCGAATGGTAAACATTGTTTTATAAAACTGAGCAGAAATCCTTGTGTTGTATAGGTATCATACTTAATGATCTGTCGGCAAAAAAAATGATTATAATTCCAGGTTCTTTAAATTAACGACGTTGAAAATGCATGTTCTAGGTTACAGCCAGAACGGGAGGAGAGTATATAACGTTAGGGGTAAATTAGACTGGGGGGACTCTTCAAACGCATCCTCAAACGACTTCCTATCAGACTTACTGCCACATTACGTCACACCACGACACCGACGAGCCAATAACACAGGTGACGACGACTTTCATGATGTCATTCTGGGTCCTAGTAAGTAGAAAATGTTTTTTTCCATGAATGTACTCGTACTTAGCAGATTTGATGAGAAGGGACCATTCAGAAATGTTTTTATTTTAGGACCTCAAGAGACAAAAAGTCGTAAAAAGCTCATCTCGAAAGAATGTTCCATTAATTTACAACAGAGCAGTTCTATCAAAAGAACTAGTTCCAAAAACTCGACGAAGAAACCGGCATCATTGAGTTCTTTTCCAACAAAGAATGGACAAAAGGAGAAAGTCAAAAACGAGTTTATAATCCCCGAATTGCCTGAAGGACGTCTGTTAGAATTGAAGATATTCTCTAATTGGGGAGATAAATATTTGGTTGGACTGAACGGACTAGAACTCTTCGATTCGGATGGAAATGCTGTCACAGTTGAAAAGGTATTATGATAATCTAGACATGGTTTGCTGTTCGGTGTTTCAAAATAAGTCAATCAGTACAAAAAAAATGTGATGCTCAAATCTGGTAGAATCTTCACTGGTTTCTCGAGCTAATAAAAGCATAAGTTAGACAAGGAAACCAGAACCTGGCAGTAGACCAAAACAAGAAAAAGTAAATTAAAACAATAATTCCATTTACTATAATGTCTCAGGTATGGACGGACTCTGACACTGGGGACCAATCAAAGCACGGTCGAGCTGAGAATATAATAGACGGGGTAATGCGCACGCGTGATGAAAGGCACGCGTGGACCGTGCCAGCTCCCCGAGGCAACCCGATAGCATTGTCTGTGTTGCTGGCTGGAAGTGCCAGCCTGGCTCTAATGAGGATATGGGTAAGTGACGCTGGGATATGAGAAAAGTTTTAGTTCTATACAGGTAACGCGAGTTTCAGTTGTGCATCTGTGTTTAAGGTATGATTCCTTGCCCTGCAACATTTTGCATATAATCGGTAACCGACTCATGCAAATAAATGCTGCACGTAATGCCTCCTTTTGTCTCAGTTTGCTGACGAAAGAAGGCATTACGAGCAGCATCACTGGAATCCTATCTTTAGGAGACAATTAAATTATACGGTTACCTACGGTATGCCAGGTTACGACCTAGAAGGCGAGGTTACAAGTTGTATTATTTTTGCAGAATTACAACAAATCTCGCATATATTCGGCACGTGGTGTTCGGTTGATGCAGATCAAACTGGATGACCAAATTATATTCCACGGAGAGATAGCGAGGTCGAGTGGTGAACTGAAAGGAACACTCTCTTCTTTTGGCGATGTAAGTATCCTACTACTTATCCTATTGATGGGATCACGTCCGATTTGCATAGATACTTGATTCTTCTATTGAACCTGACTTTCAAACCTGCGGGCTAATTGCGTAACACACTAGCAGTAGGAATCGGTTTCAATTTGACAGTTCAATGACATTCATTGCGTTATTTACGTTGCTGAGCACACAAATTTTTCTAACACTATGAAGCAATGGATTAGCAAAATACTTCAAAATCATTCCGATTCTGATACAAACTGTGTTACGCAATTAGGGTGCTGCTTAACTTAAGTTCTTAAACGTAGTATAATGTTCAGCCGTGGACATTGACCGGCCGTGCTTAAAATAAGGCGTATCTACCTATAAGTAAAAATTCGATTTTTTGAAAAGTCCCCACAAAAAGCCGGACATTTGCCAAAAATATCTTGACATTTTACTTTTTAATATTTCTTTGTTCGGAATATTTAAAAAAAAACCCTTTTAACGATTAGTCCGGAGAAATGACAAGGCCGGCGAAAGTCCGGAACCCCGCCCCAAAAAGCCATGTGACTTCAAAACCACGCAATTGTAATTGCAGCGTTGTGTTGAAAATTGATGCGAGCTGGCAGTAATTTTAAAATTATGTAGGGCGTTATAAACTCGTCCAAATGACATGATGAGGTGTTCGTTTCACTCGCCTATTTAATAAATTCATGATACTTCCGACACTGACACATCCGCTGTAAATCGATTTACATTCTTGGAAGTTCCAGTACCTAAGACTATCGATTAAATTAAATTAGATAAGTTGGTATCAAACATGTGTAGCGATTTTTATTGTTCCTCGTAATTATTGTAAACGTATTAACGCAGGTATTAATTAATTTTCCAATGGTTGCAAGTCGCATACAATATAATAATTTATAGTTAGGTACTGGGTTAATTATATCTACAATCGCCGGCGCGTAACTTGGCAAGGTTTTGGGGTAGTGGGGGTAAGTTCGCGCATAGTACAATAGGCAACAAAAAAATAGTCACTTTTATTCTTTGGTTATTGCCATCATTTATTTTAAACATATCTGTTTAGAAGAAAGTTAAAGAAAGGAGAGGAATTCGTGAAGTTTATAAATAAAATATATAATAACATATTTTTAGTCATTGTGGCCTTTCAAAATAAAAAAAAGGTTCCGTACGTATATATGATGTTGATGATTTCTGAAAAACTGTGCTATTTAGAGACATCATTTTATTTTTCCTGTAATCTTTACATAAACTTCTATCACAGAATAATTTCAGTTTTTTATCTATGCAAACTTCGGAAATAACGGGGGGGAACGTTATTTTTTTTTACATTTTTCATCAAAAGTCGGACACTATGCTGCATAAAAAAAATAAAATGTGCAAACAGCGTTCTTTCATATGATACCCCACATGACCTAGTAGCCACTTCATTATTAGCTGCCGCAAAAATACATTCGTAAAATAAACTTAATTTAAAATAGTAGCAACAAATCGTAACAAAAACTCAACAAAAACAAAGGTTAAGTACCTATCATTTTGTAATCGGGAACGAACGGAACGAGGGTCGAGCTGCGGGAGGCGAGTATCGACTGACGCACCAATCGCGTGCTCGGAACGGTGCTTCCTCATTCCCCGCGTTCCGCTTGACCACCAAAGAGTCCTAAAAAATGACTTCTGCGCATCTAACCACTCTTGCCAACTTACGTGCCGGGGACTTTACATTACGTTGAAATTCCTCATACCGACACAATAGCTCTCACGTGAAACCTTATAAGAAAACCACAAACTTTTTGTCAACCACGAACTCCACGAAGTACTATGGTATTATTTACTTCGTGTTCCTAACGAAAATATACAAAACTGCCCAAAATTTCCAGACAATCCTCTTCACCAAGGACCCAGCGATCCTAGAGTCCATAATGCAAAACGACAAGAACTTCCAAGAATTACTAAAGGACAATGAACCGATGAACGATTACCATAACATAAACGACAAACGTCCTCCGACCGCCAACGATAGCAACCACAATATGAGCCCTACGGCGCTGCTGGAAGCTCTGGACATTGAGGAGAAGGAGATGAAGTATATGGCCAAGAATGTCAAGCTGACCCTCATGTCTAATTGGGGGCAGAGGCACTTGATTGGACTTACAGGTAAGAATGTAAATAGATGCTAGCACAAAACCATGCTAATTTTGAGCAGATGCTACCTAGTAGTATAGAATTAACATGTGTAAACGAAAAGAGTACCTATGATCATTTTTCACTGCACACAGACCAGAGAGCATGCTTTAATGAGCATACTATACTTACTGTATAGCAAACATGCATGCTTTTTAATAGCATCTGTATTTCAACCTTCTTCATAGTCTGATTGGATACCTATGCTTTTATCTGAACATATAATAACTCTGGTAGGTTTCGTGGTTTCATAAAAAATAAAGACATGATTTGGGTTAAATAAACTGCACCAGCCCGTCGCGGATAAATTGACAGTGACGGAGCGTCATATTCATGAAGAGAAGGATTTTGCACCTACCCTCACTTTGTTTTTAATTGTGTTGGTTTTTCGCTCTTCAACGTATTCACACTTTCGAAAAACGGTATTCAAGAGAAGCATATTTACAGTCAGTGCTCTGCATAACCTGACCCCATTTCCCATATTCTGCTTGGTAAAAGGGGTCAGGTAATGTAGAGCACTGACCGTACTACTGCCGATGTCATCAGGACTCTTTGAAATAGCGATACTAGAGTTCCTTTACCTGGCATTCAACAGGCATCGAACTCCTTTGCTACAACGACCCTGTAAAGGTCCACCGTGCGTACGCCTACACCTCCTTCATAACGGAAGACCAGGCGCCGGAACACAGCAACCTCATAGAATGCAAGGGTTTATTCAGCGGCAGGAATATTACCACTGACTTCGAAGACATGTGGTGCACCAACTTCGCGACCGGCACCAAGTTCTGTCATATTGTAATGGAGCTGTTGGAGCCGACTGAGATTACTAGTAAGTGGGACTATGTAGTCTAAGCCTAGCTTTCGTAGACTTATGTAATCATTTGTGATTTCTGTTGGCAGCTCACTCAGGGCTGTCAGATTGTAGTCTACTATATGCGAAAGCGGGTACTAAGTATGAAAACTAAGAAGGAGTCATCATTGTTCCTTTGTGAAAAGCGGTGCTATTCGAACTGTACTCATAGTATAATAATATATATCTTTTATTTCATCCTTATCATCGCAATGCAATTTTAAGAATAATACAATAATAATAATACAGATCTAAATAACAGTACCTACCTACTTAATTAACAGTTTATAATAAGGTTAAGCCATAGAAACTAGGGAGCCTACTCCGAAGCGATAATCCGAAGTACCTGCCGAATTTTCGGGCGTTTTTTGACTTCCAAAGTTTCCTTATTTGACTTTGAATCCTTACCCGACTTTAAGTCACGTTTTTGACTTTGACTTATCTCTTTGACCGTCGTTTTCTTTTTCTTTCGCCGTAGTTAGCGCAGAACTTTCAGCCGATACTTAGGATTTATCTTCGGAGTAGACTCCCTGAACCGTCCAAAAGCGCGTTGGGTTGAAGATATCGTCAAACTCGTGGGAAACACCTAGGATCAGGGAAGCGCGGAACCGGGAAGTATGGTATAGAAGAAAGGGGAGACCTATACCCACCAGTGTTTGATTCCGGGCTGAAATAATGATAATGAACAGTTTATAATTAGCTATAGCTATAGCTTCTCCCTTTTTTGCACTGGAGCAATGATGGCTCTAACGAAAGTTCTGCCACTGATGACATTCTCATCCAACAGGACTCTCCCTTAAAGGATTAAACATTTAAGTGTTGTTGTGAAGAACAAAACTTCATAAAAATATCCTGAAGTTTTGTCCTTCTTTAAAAACTTCCTCCTCATTTAGGCATCCGCATGTGGAACTACAACGCAAACATGGAACTTTCGTACATTGGGGCGAAGCACGCACGCATCTGTCTGGATGGCACGGCGCTCCACTATCGACCCCTGCTGCTGCGTAGGGCTCCCGGGGACACCTGCTACGATTATGTGCAACAGATAGACCTGCTCGCTATTGACGATAGGTAAAACTACTGCGTACATCTTCCAACATCATTTAGCGCAAAATCTCTAATTAGTTAGGCGTGTTTTGGTAGTTTGATAGACGATACTCGGGATCCTCCTGCATATAGGTATCCGACTTGAGATTCCGTCATTTGCAGCTATCCTTATTGATTTTAGGCTGAGTGACTGTTAAAATGTTGTGGTTATAATGAACTCGTTGGGACTACTACTGCTGTCATTGGCCAGCGGTAAATATTTTTGGAAGATGGAGATGTTCTTCTGCGACTGCATTTTATACTTCGTCATGTGTTATCCTTGCTTCATCTGATTTTATTTGGAAGCTCACAAACAAGCCGTTTTAAAAACTCTATCTATAGAAACACAGTATTGAAACTTTCTGACATATTATTCCCCATAATAGGTTAGATGATGCGGAAGATTCGGACTCTTTCCGTATGGACTGCTTGGTGTACGGTACAAACCTGGACATGGGAGCTCCTACCGGTTTCGTGCTCCAACTGAACATATTCTCCACCTGGGGTGATCCGTACTACGTCGGTCTGACGGGGGTCGAGCTTTATGATCCTCATGGGAACTTGATACCGGTCACTGAGACAAGTAAGTGGTATTTTAAATTACTTGTGATTTAATCTGTTACAGAGTTAAAAATGTATCTGGCATACATTTTTGGGAAAAGGATGTTTTTTTCTATTATCTAGAAAAGGCATTTTCCAAAAAGACTGAAATATCAATCAGCTCTCCCAGTGTTGACTATGAATGGTATTGTTCTTTGAATCATTGACCTCCTTAATTTCTGAGTAAGCTGCACGATTACTGACGAATGCGTGCACTGACTGGACAGGTTCACTCAATCTGTGGTTCTCTCCTCAAAACACTATTTTAGACACCAATCTACATGGCCTTCACATGATCTGACCAAAAATTATGTATGAACTTTAAAAGAGACTCAGTTTTTTTCCTATTTATTTCTCAGAGTAGTCAGTCAGCTAAGAAACGCCGACCTCATTAAGTTTTTTTTAAATATGATTGACGTGTAAAAGTGTTTTTACAAACCTACTTGCAGAAATAAAATCATATTTATCATGAACCCCATAAATACAAGCAATGTTCTTTGCACATAATGCAAATTACTAGTATTCCTGGTAACTACTGCTGATAAGTTGGGTATAAATTGTAACGAGGGATCGAACTGACCTCTAGCACATCAGACCACGCGTTATTTTTTTTGGACTACATCCTCGCTTCATTGTTCTTTGTGGTCAAGCTCGGTAGTGCACAACAAGTAATGTTGTTCGTTTGTTGTCCACCAGACGTATGCGCGCACCCAGCGAGCGTGAACGTGCTGGATCCGCGCGCGGCTGACGTGCGTACTCCCGACAAACTCATAGACGGACACAACGCGCGTGTCGGCGATGCTGCACATTCCTGGCTCGCGCCTGTATTGCCGCATACGCTCAACAGGTCAGTGATTAAATACCTACCAGTAACTTACCTTTCTCATGGCGTTTTTGTGGGTCCTTTCAGGAACAGAAATGAATCGCGCGCGAATCTCTGAGAACGAATAGCGTTTTTATCCATATGAGACTGGTGAAATCTACCTACGTATAGCTATGTCTAGTAATGTAAAAAAAATTGTAACGAGTAGTGGCATTGAACTCGAAGCTCCTTTAGTTAAAATCTTTCACTTTTGCAGGGTATACTTTGTATTCGATGTCCCAGTTTCCGTGTACGGCATAAAGATCTGGAACTACGGGAAAACTCCAACGAGAGGTGTCAAGGAGTTCGGAGTAAGTAATCCAAACTCGCTGTACTTATAGTAACCGGCACGAGTCGTGACTCGTGAGCACAAACTGACACCTGCGCAGTAGTTTATTTTTCGATCTCTTTGGTGGAATGAAGAAGCTTTGGGGGGGGGCGGCGCTGAGCTGCCCGCGATTGGTTCATCAGTCGATGCTCGTTGTCTATTGGACTGTCGCGTGTCATTCGGCTACTATACACTTTCGTGCAATTTTAGTGACTTACGTTTTAGATTTTAAAATGTTTATTTTTGTTATTTCGTATTTGTTTTAATAAAGTAAGTAAAACTTCTTTACGCACGCTTGACTTGGGGAGTAAGCTGGTGAATGCGTGACGAGAGCGTTACGGAAGCGAGCGAACGAAAGTTGAGAGGGAAATATAAGTTTTATTTTATTTTATTTGGGAAAATAAACGGCTAAGTTAGTGAAGATAGAAAGAGAGAGTTACGTTTCGTATATTACTGTAGGGGCAAGAGAGAGAGGTGCAAGCACACATTTTCTTTCTCCCTTTCTCTCATAGCCAGTTACGTTTCGTATATGTAAGACACAGTGCAGGCCTATTGTTCTAAGTATAATTAGTATTACCATTTGTAAGTTTTACTTCAATCGTGTGGTCTAAAGCACACTCGTTTTTTCACGTTAAGACACGAACTCTTCAAAATGCCTAGGAGAAAAAATACAGTTTTAAATAGACAGGCAAGACAAATGGTGTATTCAGTGTTTCATAAAGAACAACGCTGTTTACAACGAGTTAGGTATTGACAAAAGTATGCTGGAAATGTATAAAGACAAACGTAGGCGACTAACACCTCAGTAGCAACGTACGGCGCGCGGCGGATCGTTAAAGAAACGAATGGTTCAAAATTTCTGATTTGATTTTGTGTACCTACCTATCAATAATTTTAGTAAAAAACGGTACTGGATAAAGGCCGAAAGTGTACATGCGCGTGCTTGCCCCCACTACTGTCAATCTGTGCTCACGACTCGTGCCGGGCATTATACCAGTATTGAGCACCCCTAAATGACGAGTAGGTACCATTTTACTCGATAAGGGATTGTATTCGTTTTTCTATGGGAAGGAATGCTTTTTTTTGTTGTTGTAGGTACCTAATATTAGGACTACTGCTTACCTTTTTTGTTCCTCAGGTTCTAATAGATGACCTGCTGTTGTACAACGGAACTTTGGACTGTGCCAAAAACGACGAGAACCTCAACTCGCAGTGGTTCTGCTTGCAGAACTTAGATGTCGACACATTGACGCCGTCGTGAGTAACCTTTATTATGGTGGCTATTTCTCATTACGAGGGTTTGGCTCCCGCATCGTTGGCTCTCTTAGCATTCATGAAGTTATTCTGGTTAAAAGGACGAGGGAATCGCAAATGTTTGGCCATTACCAACGTGTCCACAGCCTTTCTTAATGGTTTCCGCTGTCCGCACTATGCTGTGACTATCAAAGGACTCTTCAACTTCAAGCTTAAGACGAAGATATATGCCAGTGACCTTGAGTAGTTAGCTTGCGTGTTCTGTACTGAGCTCACGTAACGCGACGTACGTTCAGCCAGTAAGGCCTGAAACTGCATTAAGCGGGCGCCCGCGACGGGCAACCGTCGCGTGTCTACGCGCGTGGACACGCGGGTGGGCTCCGTGGGAACGCGACGGTCCCCGTCGTGGAGACCGGATTATTTTATTTACGCAGTGGTGCTAGTTCAATTTACCTTCAGTCTGTCTGTCTGTCCGCCTGTCACCAGGCTGTATCTCATGAACCGTGATAGTTAGACAGTTGAAATTTTCACACATGATGTATTTCTGTTGCCGCTATAGCAAAAAATACAAAAAAATTGAATAAAATAAATATTTAAGAAAGAAAGAAAGAAAGAAAATACGTTTATTTGCGGTAAACATGACGCAACAAAGAACATAAACACAAAAATAAGAAAAGGTTGGGGGAAACATGCTCCCATACAACAAACGTGATTTTTTTTGCTTGTTTTTGCTCTTTTCTTTATAATATTGAAAACGGCAACAGGTAGACGCTTGAAATATTCACAGAATATTTAGTATAATATTAACTTTAAAAATAAATAATTAAATTAAAATAAAACATATAATTAAGGGGGCTCCCATACAACAAAGGTGATTTTTTTGCCATTTTTATAGATAATGGTACGGAACCCCTCGTGCGCGAGTACGACTCGCACTTAGCCGATTTTTCCATATTGAACTCTCAATCTAAGTACATAATCACCTACGATAAAAATGTGTTCTCAGAATGCCTGTTTTACATGAATCATGTAACCGGTCCGCTGGCGGGCACCGCGCGTGCCCCCGCAACGGATTCCGTCGCACGGAGGCGGGCCCCGTTGCGTGGGTGCGGGGCGCGCCACCCCGTGACGGACGTCCGCGCGGGTCCCCGTGACGGAGCACTTTTATATGAAACCGCGCGGGTGCCCGCTTAACGCAGTTTCAGGCCTAATAGGACTCGCCCATCAAGGAGCGATGTCCCCAATTTGACGCATTATTAATTTATTATACACAAAACAAAAGGTAATTTAATAAAAAGCGTATATCTACTAAAAGATCAATAATTAAATTATCTTTAAATTGGGGTGAAGGTTTCAGAAGAATACGCTTGGTAGATTTTGCGCCATTCTCAGTTTTTTATCCGCGTTAGACATAACTTTACAAATTCATTTCACTTTATAATTTAAACATAATTTAAAATATTCACTTAATAAATTATTGAGAAAATGCTCTAATTTAACATATATTCTTTTTAAATCATTAACCCTACTCGTTTAGACGTGATCTTCAGTATAAAATCATTAAAAGTTGGTTATCGTCGCCTTAATCTGGCGTATCAAGGTTATTGGGATTATTCCGTTGGTTGTGTTCATAAAAATGTATTTTCAAAGTACTTTCAGCTATTCTCGCCTCTTAAACTTCAGCACGGTCTAACTGCAACTTGTTTCTTCCAGTTCATCGGACCTCAGTCAGCGGACGACGACAAGCGGTTCGAGCGAGAACGCGGACCCTTCGGCACGGCCACAAACCAGCGTTCACGTGTTCCACAAACATATACAATAACAGACACGCGGCCCAACGCACTCTGTCAAATTCCGCCATCTTTCAACCCAATTCAACTTCTTCAGTGTTTTTGGGTTTCCCATCAGGAATTTGTCAGTAGCAACCCGGAGTCTGGATTTGTGGCCGGAAGATGGCAATAGGCTCGCCCCCTATTACATGGGATTTAAACATAACTGGAGAAACGTGGGTGTAGGTACACCGCCGCCTAACTTTTCGGAGAAAACAGGCGTGATGTTCTGTTTATTGTGACTGTACTGCCTTAACAATAAATACTATAATCATTTGCGTGATTTTGTCATGAAGGAACTTATTTGCCAGTTGTGTTTGTTATGGTAGGTACTGTCAGTTTTGGACCCAAACAAGACGTAATAACAATCTTCTTTAAAATGTGTTTTAAACGAATTTGCCCCATTTTAGAGAATATTTGTAATTTATATGATATGGTTTAATGTTAGATGCTTAAAATTTTAAAGATTTTCGAATGGTTTAGAATAAAAAAAATTTTTTTTTAAAGAGCGTAGACTATCCACTTTAGCACTTGGTTTCATTGAGAATGTATTAGTTTTTAATAGGAAATGCAGGCATGTAGTAATTACGTAGACTGCGCACTCGCCAAAATAATTTTTTACCTTATTTATATTCACTTTTACTGTTGTACCTCATAGGTCATAAGTTCATAACTCTTAAGTTATAAAAACCGTAAAAATTAAAACGCTTGGACGTAGTGTTTAAATTATTGTAAGGTTGAAACTTAGTGTAGACTCTGTCCATATTTAGTGAGATGCTGTGTGACCTGGAACGGTGATGTTGCTGGTCGGAAATTGTTGTAATTAGTTACGTGACCGTGTAACGTGAATTTTTGTACTACAAATAAATGATAATTTATATTTCGGAGGTTTTTCTGTTCTTTACGTACCTACTTCACATTAAACTACACACTTCCCACTTTTCCTGTAGATAAAATTACTTACGCTTTGGTATTAGGAACCTTTTTATTTTTTTTATGACGTGTAAAAGTGATTCTAATATCCTATTTACAGAATAAACGATTTCATTTCATTTCTTAATAGGGATGATGACTAATATTAGAAATGTTCGAACAAATAATGTTATTTCAAAGAAGGCGTAGTAAAATGATATAATCTAAAAAATCTGTAAGATTGATGGAAATATGGAAAAGCTAGGTACACGATTTTAAAGTTTTCGGAAAGATATTATAGTCTTTGTATTGTCATGCGGTCACTGCAGACTTGTATAGTGGAGGTCAGTGCGTGCAGTACATGCACAGATTTAGAGTACCTAGGCTAAATACCGCATGTTCATTATGTAGATATTATATTATATCGTATGTTCTGTACTAATCGATACATCGTGTGTACTTAAAAAAAAAAGAAATACGGAAGCCTCCCACCATCTATGTCACTTTACTTTCTTGTTTTGTAAGACGGACGTCTATCCTTTCTAGTGATTTTTAATCATTGCACTTCAGTTTCACTGTACATTGCTTTCTCCATCGTAGAGAATAAAAGGATGAGGCAACTTATCCTAAACCTGCCTCTAATCTCTAAAAAAAGCCAAGTGCATTGAATTTTTTTTTATTTTGATTTCGATATGAATAAACTTGTAAAAATTAAACATTTAAACTGGTATTTTGTATCACGGATAATCAGACTCATAGAGACAGTAATTAATTTAGGAAAGTAATAATCGAGGGCGGCACTGAAAATTTCGGGAATCAAGGAAGTGACACAACATTACTATTTAAAAATGTATTTATTGCTTTTCGAAGTATTCTTCGCGAAATTTGACACATTTTTCCATACGATGGAACCAATCATTGAAGCAACCATTCCATTCGGAAGTTGGGGTCTCCAAAACGGCCGTTTTGTAGGCGTCCACATTTTCTTCAGGTGATGAAAATCTCTGTCCACACAATTTATTCTTTATTTTAGGGAAAGTATAGAAATCATTAGGGCTTAGGTCGGGGCTGTACGGCGGATGGTCTAATAATTCTATGTTTTCTTGCTCTAAAAACTCTTTTGTTCTGTGCGCGGTGTGAGAACTCGCATTGTCGTGATGGAGGATGATGCGGCGGTTGCAGTTCTCTTTACGGAGTTCAGAAACGACCTGTGGCAAACAAATGCTAGCATACCATTCTGCATTAACCGTTCTTTGTCCCTCAAGAGGAATAGTCGTAACATGGCCGGTTTTGGAGACAAACGTGGCCACCATTTTTTTTGCAACACTCCGGGAACGAACAATTTTTGTTGGCTTTAACTCATTTTCGAACACCCAAACTCGTGACTGGTTTTTTGTTTCGGGTTCGTACGCGTATATCCAGGATTCGTCACCTGATACAATGTTGTATAAAGCATTTGAGGATCCTGCGTGGAATCTTTCGAGAGTTCTGTCGCACCAAGTAACGCGAGCCGCTTTTTGCTCTTCACAGAGCGAATGCGGTATCCATCGGGAAAACAACTTTTTGACACCTAATTGTTTATGCAAGATTATTTGTATTTGACTCATGCCAATGTCTAAAGTTGCCTGAATTTCGCGGTATGTCACATGTCGATCTTCCTCAATCAGCTTACGCACAGCATTAACGTTTTCTTGGGTGACTGCAGTTTTTGGACGACCTTGACGGGGATCATCACTGAGCTTGACACGTCCATGTTGAAATTCAGCAAACCAGCGATAAATTGTGGTTTTGGATGGGGCTTCATCACCAAATGCAGAAATCATCCGGTCAACACACTGTTTTTGTGTTAAACCACTTCGAAAGTCATAATAAATCATCGCTCTTGAATTTTCTCGAGTCAATTCCATTTTCTCAACGACTAAACAAGTTTGACAAAACCTTGTGACAAGATCGAGAATCTTTTTTTAAATAAATAAATGGTATTCGATTTTTAAAACCAAGGAGTTTTCAATTAAAAAGATTTTAATATGACAGGATCAGTGGAAATATTCCATTCCCGATACTTTTAGTGCAGCCCTCGTACATAGTAATCATACTGGGAATTTTTATTTCCATTTGCCTCCGGTGGCAATCCCCGCGGGGGCGACTGGGAATATAGGCGTGCCACCAATGCTGCAATGGCACGGGTGCCATTGGTTCGCCGTCCCTGAACTACAGTATGAAGTTACATAGTCGTGACGTCATTTCTGTGATAGTGCCGTATATGTCTAGTTTTGTAGTGGTTTTAAAACGTATCTTGGCAACTTTTTAAGCTTGTACACAAAGGGAGGATCCTCCGACCAGACGGGTGTTGTGTCTGGTGGGCAACTGCCCAACGATTGATGTCGGGATGTTGTATAGTATTTATGCTAGTCGCGCGGTAAACTCTGCTTGCGCGATGCAGGATTTTGCGTGACGTCAGAGTGACGCGTAGTTCGCATGTGGCGATCTTGATGCCGCTACAATCTTATCAAAGTGATCAATAAAACAAATACAAATATTCAGCTTAATTTATTGTTCAACAACTAACAATCACAGTTTTTATGTTGCTTTGCATTGCAACTAGATAACAGGACAAAATCGAAGGTTTTCAACTTTGCCAATATTTGGTTCTCAACTTATGGTTTATTTTTATTTAAACATATACATTGGACGAATGGTCGAGTGTGAAAGTGTCCTTTATAAACCAAATATTAATTGGTAGTTCATTAATACTAACACAGCAATTTTTGTACTCTACAAGAGTCAACTAAAATAATATACTATATAGTTATTTGTACACAAATCCAATTCTCAGAACTGCATTATTTTTCCTTTTGGTAAAAGGCAGGCTGTCGAAGAAAATGATCGCAAGTTTTTTCTTCAATTGCGAAGAACAACTTATGTTTTGTATTGCAGTCACTACGGCAGTCAAAACTAGTGTTTATGAAGAACATTTAAGATTCAATTTTGTTTGAAATCTCATAACTCTGGGCAGTTCTCTACAATCAGGAAAGAATCTGTTTTTTTTTTTAAGTTTCAAACATACATAATAGTATCAAGTTTGAGTGGTTTTATGCTTGTTTTGTTTGAAATCTTTTAAGTTTTCGCAGTTCTCTAAAGACACGGCAGTGAGTATTTGTTTTTAAGAAAATACGGCAGTCATTATTGGTATTTCCAAAAAAGAATTTAAGATTATTTTTTTTAAATCTCATTTAATGGCAGTTTGCAAATAAGGCGGTAAGTATGTATCCTTTTTTCGAACTATGCATCCTATCTTAAAATAACTGCCTCAAGAACGTCTTCTTAGTTATTTTAAGATAGATTTTCGTACAAACAACTAGATTCGTATCTACATTATCAAAACTTTGAGACAAAACGAACTAAACACAAAGCCAGTCTCAATAAATCAATGGAAGAAGAAAATAATAATAATGTATAAAATTTCTTACTAATATTACCAGCAGTAACAATCGTTAGAAAAATACAAAAGCCGACAAAAGGCCTACAATAATTATGTAAATAACCACCACACGTTGACTTCAGTCTTTCCCTGGTTCCTTACATGGCAACATTTTGGAATATTTTTTTTCATTTGGGTTGCCATTCTCTTAGATGAAATCCTTGTCTAGTCTACTTCTTTGTCAATCCATTACTTATTAATATCCATCTTATTTACTAATAGTAACGTGTCCCCGCTACATTGATCGGATATTCTGTGGATACAAAAACGCTAAATCTAAAGCCTGATTTACACGGCGCTTTAAAATTGTCTGCGGCATACCATAAGTTGAGGTAACAATAAAAATTGTTTGTTGCTTCAACTTTTAATGTATGCCACAGACAAGAATCTAGCTTCGTGTAAATGTAATTTTTATTTGGTTGTCTTTTTCTTTCTAATACAATCATCGTGCTATTTATGAATCAGGCAAAGAATAAACTGTTCCCGCCTCTAGAAAATCTAATTCTCCCTTAGTAAAAGAAAATGTCATATCCGATATGAAGTACTTGTCATAATACATTTTTTTATTCAGATATCAGGGGCGGTATTATGAAGTATAAATGCCATTATGATTCCAGACCGAAAAAGGGATGGTGCTAGCGGTCATGTATAGCGTCATCTCTTTCTTGACTGGAATCAAAATGGCATTAAAACGTCACAATACGGCACCTGTATTTCGAGTTATACATAGAAACTTAAGACCATAATTATACATCGTGGCATTTTAATCGTCTTACAACGGCATCCCACTTCATGTATTCAATGACTACTAATCAAACATAAAAGTAAAAAAAAAAAATATCATTTTTTTTTTATATTGTTTATTATGAATGACACATGATGTAGTTTGAAACACTGTAATGAGCGCAGTGCGAGCCTTGCACTCCATTCCGCGCCGCCCTTGGAACGCAAGTTCCGCACCGCGCTCGTAACAGGCTGTTTCAAACTACGTCATACGTCATAATTAGAGATCGGATATTCGGATGCATATTCACCTAAAGTTTGAGAGTTGACTAGTATGGAGTGCGCTTCGGTACGGGAAAAAGTGTAGGTTTCCAGGACTGACGAATTTGTAAGAACTACTCTTTTGTACTGTGTATCCCCGAATATATATTTTTTTGTTTTAGAATAAAAGGTTTTGAAGAAATATTAAGTGTTTTTTAAACGTGATATATTTTCCACAAAATTCTTGCCAAGTTCTAAATAAATGAGAAATATTTGTTATACTTAGGAATACCAAATTGTTTACCTAAACACTGTTATTACTGAAACCCCGCGATCCCGGAATAAAGATATATTTTAAGAAGCCGTTTCCATACTTTGTATCCTTTGCCGGGAAAAAAATATACTTTATGTAAATATGCATCCGAATATCCGATCTCTAGTCATAATTAATAATTTTTATTTTTTACTTTTATGAATGATTAGTAGTCATTGGCTACATGCCTGTAGGCTGCCGTTGTAAGACTATAAAAATGCCACGGTGTATAATTTGCAGTATCTAACATCACTCATCGGGAATAAAAAAGATACTATCACGCAGGGTATGAGTGGCAGAGAAAACGACCTACAAAGCCGAAAGTTTTCCGAAATACGAAAACGTTTTCCGAAATACGAAGTGCAATATTTACAGCCGGGTACTGTTATAGTGTTTTCTTGTATTACAGATAATACCTATAGTTACGAGGTAGGGAACCCTAAATATTCTGTAATATTTTTGGTAAATATTCGACAATATTCAAACTAATAGAAAATATCAACTAAATATTAATTTGTTTCGGTTATCTAACTGAAGAAGTAAACCGATTTTAGTACGCTATTTAGTTTGAAATCTCCTTTGCTGGGCACTCTTTGTAGTAGGTTGTTGACGCGTTTCTTGTTCGCTGCGCCTGCGCTTCTGTCCTCAAGCTCACTGGAATAGACAATAAATTCATGTTGAAGGGATTATATTATGGTATAAGACATGTATTTCTCAAAAACAGAATACAGTTATTCACTTAGAATGAGAAACACTGGTTGCATACATATAAACATTCCTTGGAACGAGTATCGGAACGGTAAGTTAGAGGTTAGAAGAAGTAGGTATGTTAGTCATTAAGACGCTGACAACAGGTAAACCGCTGTCACTGTCAGACTGCATACAAAAGAAAGAGAAGTGCGATAACACAACGCTTGTAATTTATTGCAAAATATGAAGCAATTATTTATTTACTCAAAAATGAGTTGAGTTATCGAAAATAAAAAACAACCAAGTTCTGCATACAAATAAGACGTTCTTGTTTTTAATTAAATACCAACCGTACTTTGGTGTTTAATACAGATATTTTGGATTAAACTCAAAGTAAAGGGTTAGGTTACCGTTAATTTGTATCGAGATTTTTTTATAAACGTGTGTAACATGGTTGTTACACACGTTTATAAAAAAATCTGAGAAATATGTTCAAGAATAAAATATTTTTTTTTCGCTATCACAAACTATATAGATTTGACAATTTTTTTGTTCAGTCAAGCCTACTTTTATCATTTGCCTCTTGTCAGCGCTTTAACTTATTATAAAGTTGGTAAAATAAACTATGTTAAAATAAATCGAGTTAAGAAGGCATTTAAAAATAGAAAATAAATATTTTTACTTGATGTAGGCAATCTGCAAAAAGTATTGAAGGTCCGGCGCCCATTGGCGGCGCGGCAAGTTATTTTTAGGCGATGAATAAAAATATAACTTAAAATAGAAAAGATATAAAGTTGAAATTTCAATGTTAACGGTCGTAAGTACAAAAACAATACCGCGGTACCGTTAACATTAAAATTTCAACTTTATTTCCATACTTTTAAGTTATATTTTGATTCGTCGCTTTAAAATACCTTGCCATGCCGTGCCGCCAATGGGCGCCTCGCCTTAGTCCGTATTTCGTATCGAAACACAGTTTCTATCATAGTTGCCATTGAAAGCTTATTTGCTTTTTAGTGTTTATTTAATATTTAAACTTAGCTTTATTTTTGCTTTAAGTAATCGTTTTGTTGTATTTGTTGTGAATAATATTCTTACATTTTCTTTTGTGTGGGTAATGTAGGGATATATTATAGTAAATATATGTGTATTATATCTAAGTTAGTAATATATAACCTATTTATGTACTTGTGTACCTATTTTATTTGTAATTAATTATGTTATATTTTAGTACAAAACAATACCGCGGTACCGTTTACATTTGGCACGGTTGACGCAGTGGTTAACCGATTGACTGCTGCGCTGCGTGTCGCGGGTTCGATTCCCGCACGGAACAAATATTTGTATGACCTACAAGTAGTAGTTGTTCCGGGTCTGGCTGTTTGTGTATGTGAATTTAAATGTATGTAAACGCACCCACAATACAGGAGAAATTCTTAATGTGGGGCAACGTTTTTTAAAAAGAAAGAAGACAGAAGAAGAAAACAGAACACATTGCAATTTTCTAATTCTCGGTATGTAAAGATGGTCACCCATCTACGGACCAAGCGTAGCTTAACCTGATGGATCGTCCTATGCGGCTGTTTATTACTTAGCTACGAGGTCAACCAAACTAATATTATAAAGAGGTTAAATTGTTTATTTGTTTTTAAGAGGATAGTAAGGGCCGGCGCTCACTGCCGGCATGGCACGGCAGATTGTGCTGCGGCATCCCGCGGCGTTCCGTAGCATGCCGTGGCATGGCAGGTTGTGCTCCGGCATGCCGCGGCGTACCGTGACATCCCGTGGCATTCTGCTGAAAGCCCAGCCAGAGAGGCTAGCTTAGCAATCATATTTCCTCGACACAGTGACCCATACGTCTCGCGAGATGCAATGGCGTGCTGCGGCAACCCGTGGAATGAAACGGCATGACTCGTCATGCCACAGCATCCCGCGGCGTGCCGGGGCGCGTCGCGTCATGCCACGGCATCGTGGTATCGAAATAAAATAACATGAACTCTAAACTCATTGAAATAAGATTCAAAATAACTTGATTAGTAATAAAATCCTTTGCCATGCCATCCCGTGCCGTGCCGGCAGTGAGCGCCGGCCCTAAGAGGTAATATTTGGAAGTACCGATCCGATTTAAAAAAATCACTTGTTTCGTAGAATTTTTGGATGAGGATTTATTTTTGGTATAGAAAATACTCACCGTTCGTCGTAGCTGTATCGCTTTATTAGAAACTCGGATAAATCTTCTAGGATCGGCTGCGAATGTAGAGCGACGAACTGCTCACGGCAAATCTGAAATATAATAGAAAGGAGACGTCAAAAGTGGTATAATATTCCGAAGATTTTTAAACGCTAATATGATGTACCTTATTAGAAAGCTTATTTAATATGCTACTCGATTATAGTTAAATCTGATTTTTTCAGGCGCCTGTTTATGTAAAAAGTGAAAAATGTTTCAGTATAAACAAAACGCACATTGTCTTTATTTATTCATTTCTATGCAATATCATTATTTTAAATGAGTCTAAAGTTTCCGTTTCTATTAAATACTTTGAGATTTATTATAATTTTAGCTGCAGCTCTATGAAATTGAGACAAAAAAACATTGATTATCATGACAATGCAATAAAAAAACGTATCGAAAAAAGGTCGAATCTGTAAATGTCAAGCCGTCTGACCCGAGTCCTGCCGACTGACTTTGTCGCTGTCGTTGTCACGTCGTTTGCCACAGGGCTACCATATCTCAAATATAAATAATGTTTGTAGTTAGTGATGCCAGCATTTTATTTTTCAACCTTTGTTTAAAAAAGAACGGGCGGCTGTAAAAACAGATTAAATGCCGAAAGACATCAAAATAATTACCCTTTTTCGGCCTATAAAGCTCAGAAGGCCGTTAAAATTTTCAATTATTTTAGTAGGTACCAAGCCCCATACATTTTATGAACGTCTCCTTTGTGTTAGCACTATGTTCAGCAACGTCCTAGATTGACGTTCAGCAGTTAGATGATGGCAGAGAATAGAATATAATAGAATACTCTTTATTATGTACGCCATGAAAATTGCAGATATAAATGTTGAAATCTTACATAGGGTGACACAATGGGCGGTCGAATCGCTATAGGCGATTTTTTACGGACGAGCTTTGAGAAGATCTTCATCTAATAAAATATTGACTAGCAAGGAGTTCTTGTCGATATCAGTAGATTGGTCTGAGCTAACTGGAAGATTACTTTCGATGTCTAACGTAGTGACAACTAGAACATACCTCTGAGGTCTGATGACTGAAGGGAGGAACTGATTATTCCGTGAACTCAAACTACTGACATTTTCCTCACAAGTTATCTTATATGTACAGTCAGTGAAATCAATTGTTAAGTAAATTGACATCTTACGTCAATTTGCTGTGTTACAGGCATTTCATTAAACTATCAAGGACTGAAAGTTAAAAAGTTAGAAAAAAAGGAAAAAAGTTGTTATTTGAATATACGGACTATAATTAAGTTGGTAGTCAACTCGACTTTACAAGACACGAAGTAAACAAATCCGTATTTTGTCAAAAAGAAGACTTCAGTGTAGCTATTCACAACCATTCGACAGGAAATGGTGTCGAAAATGACACATTTCGATAACCTGATTTGCCTTGCCCCCGACAGCAAACAACTGTCGGAAGAATAGCGGTCGTCCTTCTTATAAAGACTGACAACATTTTCGGGTTTTGGATTTGTGAACAGTGTTTAGAAGACTTCTTCCATATCACTCATTGATTTTATTTATTTATTTTATTTTTATTTATGATGTTCGATTCGGTACGAAAGCGTATCGAATGGTTGTGAATAGCTAGCCAGAAGTCCACAGTTGTTCAAGCCACTAGGTCTTAGTGTATTTATTTATTTGATTTAGGATCTCTAACAAAAGATTGAGAGATTAATAAATAAAAAGATGTACACAATACATGATTTTCCTTGTTTCCCTGAAGGGATAGGCAGAGGTGTACCTCTGGTACAACCACATTTCGCCAGTTAAGTTCAGTATAGGGGGCGACCCTATTGCCATCAACCGGGCACAAATCCAGACTCCGGGCTGCTACTGAAAAATTCCATATAGAAAAACCCAATGTCACTTTGCCCGACCCGGGAATCGAACCAAGGATCTCAATGCTCAGCTGTAGCGCTTGCGACCACTAGACCAACAAGGCAGTACACAATACATGACACATAAATAAAGGGCAACTTCAGTACGTCGTCAACGTCATCATCAATACGATAACATGGCCCGCCCCTCCACAATTCAAAACGTTTGAAAGTATTTACAAAGCGCCACCAAGACTCACAACGCATCTGTGCGTAATGAGACGGCCGTCAAACAAAAACAAATCACGGATTTGTTGCTTGACTAGTGGCGTCATTAATCGTTTATTATTAGTATAGCGCTGCACTGACGTACTCTATGAAAACGAAACGTGAGTTATGATTAGTTGACCAACTAATCTGGTAATAAGTGAGATATTACTAGTACTGATTGCACAAAAACTATGAATAAATACGACCAATACGAAGACGAATACTTACAACTACATAAAAACTCTATCGTAAGGATGTGACTACATTGAAACAGTAATTTGGAGGGGCGAGCCATGTTATCGTAATTTATCTCTATTAAATAGGTGCACTCCTTCACTCATAGCATGCACAATAAAGTTAACTGGTACCTCATTTACGGCAAAACTATGTACTTAAATGTCTATTAACTGATCCCAAATTACGATGTTTATTTTAATTTTATTTAATTTTTTTCCTTACTTCCTTGACATTATCTTTTCTTTATTTGACATTTTATACCTACAATTTTAATTTCAACAAGGTTTTAACTTTTATTATTTTAATAATATTATATTTTTTTTTTTTATATTTTTGTATATGAGTACGTCGAGAATTAAGCCTGCAACTTAATAGACTGTAGATTTGTAGAACATTTTCTATTTTATTAAGTACCTGGTACTTTTGACGGGCCTACACTATTCTCCCATACTTATATCTATTAACACTGTAATTTAAAAACATTGTAAAAGCCAACTATTTTCAAAAGAGTAACCGTGGAGTTTCTTGCCGGCTCTTCTTCATAGGAAACGACCAATTGGAACCGTACGCCTCGCTTTTGACGTTTCATACGTGCCCATGTAGGCTTATGTGAAATAAAATAGTTTGATTTTGAAAAACTAAGCTAATAAAGTTAAAATAATAATAATAGGTAAAATTTACAGGACAAAAATATAAGAAAATAAAACATTTAGAGATACGTAAATTAAATATATCTTATACTAGCTGCGCCCCGCGGTTTCACCCGCGTAAGTCTCGATCCCGTGGGAATATAGGGATAAAAAGTAGCCTATATGTTAATCCAGGGTGTCAGCTACCTCAATACAAAATTTTATCAAAATTGGTCCAGCCGTTTTTACGTAAGTAAAGAGTAACTAACATCCATCCATCCATCTTTGGTGGTATGAGGAACAGGGTGTAAAGTTCACTCATCCACCATAGAAAAGGGAGGACCCTCCGACCAGACGGGTGTCGTGTCTGGTGGGCAACTGCCCGTCGGTTGATGTCGGGACGTTGTATATATGCTGGTTGCGTGGTAAACTCTGATTGCGCGATGCAGGATTCGCGTGACGTCAGTATGACGCGTTGTTCGTATGTGGCGATGTTGATTCCGCTACACATCCATACTTACAAACTTTCGCGTTTATAATATTAGTAGGATTTAGTTTACCTCGTTCATGCGGTCCACGGAGCGTGGGTGCGTCCAGAAGCAGTCGTGCACGGACACGAAGGTGACGGCGCCGGCCTCGCAGTGCAGGCCCGTCAGCATCATGTGCGACGAGTCCAGCGAGTGGATGAAGTTCGGCGGGAAGGCGTTGCGCTGCTTCATTGTGCACGGCCGCCTGCGGACCGACGGGATACACATTTATAACTCACCAAGGATAAAGCGGGTGTTGTTGTACTAAAATACGGCAACAGCCCGCAACTCCACATCCAAGCGCGTATTTTGCGACGAAATCCTAACGGTCTTATTGTTTTTGAATTACGAACTTTGTTCCGACTTAGTTAATAGTAGATTATTCACTAAGGGGATAAAACAGCGCCTTATGTCACGGGAGGTTGTTTGAATTCCGAGCGTAACGATCGAGTTCTGAGTTAACTCCTGAACATAGCGAGGCAGTTAAGACTAGAAAACTAATTGCAGTAAGGAATTCAAGCTCGTCCAAGACGAAGACACTTTTCGCTGGTCCCTAGTAAGAAAGTCGGATCTGCAAATATACAACTTTTCAAGAGAGTGGTTTAAAGTTTGTTTTGTAGCGGACATTAGAGTTAAATCTGTAATTTTATAAAAGCTAGATTTTATTTATTTATTGGTTATCAAAGATCTTTGTATTTAGTACCTAATAATGTAAAAAAGGGAAAATGCGCCAAAATGTAATTCCGACATTCTTAATAGGGACCAGCGTTTTATCTCCGAAGAGAATACTCTATTTTTCACACCTGCGAGGTATACATTTATACAAAAGACAATTATTCGGTTGACAGTACTTAAAAAAAAACTTCTAGCCGAACACATAAGTTCCTCCTTTTTGGAAGTCGGTTAAAAAGCAATTAAAACCCAATATTTTTTTTTATCAAAATATGATTCGCGACCGTAACGTATATGTATAATTTACAGAATTCTATTAATTAGAATCATAAATACAACTCTATCATAATTCCGTTACAAATTTGTTGCGGACGCGAATCATAAATGTTGATCAACAAATAACCTGATACAGACCAGAAAATTGCAAAAAAAAAAAACACGGGCTACCTTCACGCTTTCCCGCTTAATAGTGATAGGGGAAGATTATAAGGACTTACTGAGCCTGATCTAAAGACGGTCGGTACTGGGCGGTGCTTGGTCCGGAGCGCCGGTAATAGGGCTGCACCACAGGGAGACCTAGCGGAGTCACCCACTCCACGCTCTCGCCGCATACCGCTGATATTAATCTGGTGCAGGAAAGAATAATATTACAGTGTATTTTTGGAAACTGGGACAGTATGGGGACATCCCTTTTTTTAATTTTTTGATTATAAAAAAATTAAAAAATTCACAGACAACGCACAACCGAAATCGCTGGGTCTAGCTAGAAGCATGAAATTTTGCGTTCCATATACAACATGTCTCAGGAGGCATTTTGACGAGTTATTCGAACATAAATGTAGGGAACAGCAGATTTTTTTTTTTCGCGATTTCTGGTTTGGTCCCAGAGTAAAAGAAAAGAAATAAACGTCAATCTTAACACCTTTAAAGACCTTTGTTTAAAAATATGTAAGTCATATAAGTTTTTTTATTATTATTTATGTACACATGTAGCGGCATCAACATCGCCACATGTGAGATACGCGTCATACTGACGTCACGCAAAATCCTGCATCGCGCAAGCAGAGTTAACCGCGCAACTAGCATATACAGTATGTAACAAAAACCCTGTTGTTCCTTTTAGGGGCGTATACATTAACCTACAAGAACAACATTGGTGGAATTATAATTTAAAAAAATTAAGTATTGGCGGGAGTTATTGGGCTAAGTCGAGAAGTCAAAACCAAAGAACTAAAGAGGTAAGAAATCAGTTAAACATCACATTAATAATTAAATATTTATTTTAATTATTTTTGTTGAACAGTTTTTATAAGAGACTTGCTTTATAACGTATGTATGTTACCGGCCAAACTCGATTTCAGGACAAACTAGTTTAGCCTAGACTAAACTAGTTCTTCCTATACGCGATAGGATTAACTAGTATAGCCTAGGCTAAACTAGTTTGTCCTAAGCCCGATAGGATAAACCAGTTTAGCCTAGGTCGAATCGGTTTATCCTAGTTAGAATTTACATGCTTTAGGATAAACTGGTACGTTCTAATCTGAAATCTGATTGAGCGTGCTGCGGGAGCGGCGTGACCGATAGGATAAACCAGTTTAGCCTAGGTCGAATCGGTTTATCCTAGTTAGAATTTACATGCTTTAGGATAAACTGGTACGTTCTAATCTGAAATCTGATTGAGCGTGCTGCGTGAGCGGCGTGACCGAAACGAATCGCAGCAAAACCGACTCCACGTAGTCTTGTCTGCCCTACCCCTAGAGTGTTATTTAAAATCGCGTAGGCGCGTAGGGGCGAGGCGGCCCGCGAGCTGAGGAGCAGGTGGTTTCAACGCTTCCCATCGCGGCTGAGCTCTGCCGGCCAGCAAGCCGAAGCCTCGGTGGTGAGCGTGAAACACATCTGTGACGATAAGCTCGCATGGGACCGCTGGAGCCCTGCAACGCCGGAGCCGTGACAGAAAACATGCCTGCTGCAAAACATGCCTGCTGCATGCTTGCTTGCACGTTTATCATATTAGACTAAATAGGTTTTATGTCCGATTCGACCTAGGCTAAACTGGTTTATCCTATCGGGCTTAGGACAAACTAGTTTAGCCTAGGCTATACTAGTTAATCCTATCGCGTATAGGAAGAACTAGTTTAGCCTAGGCTAAACTATTTTGTCCTGAAATCGGGTTTGGCCGGTAACATGTATACCAATTCTTAAAACGTAGGTAGAAGGAACAACAGGGTTTTTGTTACTTATTGTATACAACATCCCGACAATAACCGTCGGGCAGTTGCCCACCAGACACAACACCCGTCTGGTCGGAGGATCCTCCCTTTTCTATAGAAGATGAGTGAACTTTACACCCTGTTCCTCATAGCTCTAAACTGGTGACCCCGACGTGATGAACGTCAGCGCAGCGTAGCGCGTCGCAGTAAGAGACGCAATAATAAAAAAATAAAAAATTCACAGACAACGCACAACCGAAATCGCTGGGTCAAGCTAGAAGCATGAAATTTTGAATTCCATACACATGTCCCAGGAGACATTTTGACGAGTTAATCGAACGTAAATGTAGGGAACAGGAGATTTTTTTTTTCGCGATTTCTGGCTTGGTCCCAGAGTAAAAGTTGTTGATAATGATAAGTACAATGACCCGTTAAGAGGTTGTGCGTTAATTCTGGGACATGTTGTATAGCGAAAACGAGCACTATCGAAGGATTTTTGAAAATTAATTTCCCTAAATGAGAGGAAGAAAGGCTTTATGGAAGCTTGCCATTTTTGCAGATGGGAAATACCATCGAACTCACAATTTAGCAAATTTTTTTTTTTTTTTTTATATATAAACGTTGCCCCACACTAGGAATTTCTCCTGTATTGTGGGTGCGTTTACAAACATTTAAATTCACATATACAAACAGCCAGACCCGGAACAACTACTTGTAGATCATACAAATATTTGTTCCGTGCGGGAATCGAACCCGCGACACGCAGCGCAGCAGTCAATCGCTTAACTAACTGCGCCAACCGTGTCGTCACTTAATAATCGTCAATGAATAAGTTACTTGGCACAGTCGGTGAACCAGTCCTGTATCAGTTTGGTAGAGGTGAACATCTCCCGCAGACTGTCGAACGTCTTCGTGGTGAGGTACTGGGAACTCGGCCACACGTGCTCCTTGGGGAACTCGTCTATGTCTGTTGACAATCATATTGAAATATAGAATGTGAACAGCAGATTAGCAATTCTATGCAGTACACTTTGTGCAATACGCCATAGAACAGCGATGTTTGACAAGAGTGCATTTTGTATGGGCCCTAGAATATATAATAAATTACCTAATAATATAAAAGACGCAAATAATTTTACATAATTTAAAAATAAATAAAAGACATATCTGATCAATAAAGCCTATTTTACGATGAATGTAATTAAATTTTTAAGTTATGAATAATAAAATTATATAATTAATCAATTTTAATTTAATTGCAATTATTTATTTCAATTGTATTTTCATTTTAATTTGTTTTCGATTATTTATTTGGATTTTATGATATATGCGTATTAATTGAACGTGTCATCAGTGTCATGACTAACATAGTTTTATGATATTATTGTAATACTAACAAAATATGGACCAAAATTAGGTCTGAATTAAATGTATTTTATTTTATTTTATTTATCAGTATTTTTATCAGTACATTTTAGTGTACCCACTCAGAGCTATTACGAAGACAATACTTTAAAGGGAAACATTGATAATAGATCTGCAATTAAATAAAAATAACATAGGATTGTTCCACGAGATTTTGTCTATGCCACTTTCTGATGCTGCCAAAAGTCTGTTTAGATTTAAAAGTCTTCGTTTTAAGTCTACCTAATGAGTTGAAGTTTGGTCTAAGAGGCTAATTATAGGAATTCCTGTATTGTAGCTGTAATAAGGTAGAATGGGAGTGCCATGAATTTTATATAAAAGTCCCCAAATTAAATAAAGAGAAAAAAAAAACTTTTAATTTTTTCCATCTTATCTTTATCTGGAATTTCTCAGTAGCAGCCCGGAGTCTGGGCCCCAAGTGTGCTATTTTTATAAATTCAGTAATTCCAACATGATCCCATTGTAATTTTGCTAAAAGTTCGTAATCTGCTAAATTCATAATGGTCGATCATTGGTCGGTCAATGTTCTCGTAATAGAATTGTGTTATTATAATGGCATTGTCGTATTGCCATTATTATAAAACCCATTAGTAGAAATGTCATTCATTTGTCATTATGTACGAGATTACCAATAAATGCAAATTCTTTCAATGTAGTGTCAGTGGCCGACCATTGGAAAGTCATAATGACACTATTTTATTAGTAGATTATCAAACTTGTCAAAATCAACAATTATGAAATCAATGATCAACCATTCTGACACTATTGTAATAGCAGACTTGAGGCCCTGGAGTTATGCCCAGTTGATGGCAATATGCTGGCCCCCTATTACATGGGCCTTAAACATAACTGGCAAAACGTGGGTGTACTCTGCCTAACCATTCTTGAATTACAGGCGTGATATTATGTTACTGTACCTTTCAGCTGCTTAGCGATCTGCAGCCGGGCTCCGAACCTGGTGACTCCATACACGGTGGTCATGACAGTTTGCTTGATGACCTTCCGACGCACGAAGTTCTCTAAGATGATGGCAGCGGGAACCCCGGCTGCCGCATCACGGATTCGCATGTCTTCTACCTGTATAAATGTTTTATAATAAGTTAGACATAGTTGAATTTTTTTACGGAGCGATAAATAATAATTAGCCTATAATGCTCCCACTGCTGGACACAGGCTTTCTCTCTGTGAGAAGGAACGAGTAATCCGTAAATTTGTCTCTCTGTCTGTACGTCTGTCAGTCTGTCAATACCCTTTTTCTCAGGAACGCGTGTATGTATCAAGTTGAAATTAATATCAAATACGTAGGTCCAAGGTCCCTTGGAGCGCTAGAAAAATCAAGCTTCTAAGTCAACGCAATAAAAAAATACGGCGATTTATGCGACATATTTCGATACTCGCAAATAAATCAAAACCTATACCACCTTATTCCAAAACAAGATTTATATTTTGACAGGGCTTAAACCATGGAGCCAGTTTTTGTAATAAGAACTTAACAGTGATTGAAATACCGTTCTTTATACAAAACTGAAAACTTAGTTCGGTACTAAGTTGTCAGTTTTGTGTTTAGGAACTTTACCATAGTCGGAATAAAGTTCGAAATTCAATAATGGCTCCATGTTTTAAACCTGGGTCTGAAAATAAACCTTGTTTTGTAATAAGGGGGCTAGGGTACTTTCCGTTGACCTAGAATCATGAAATTTGGCAAGAAGCAAGGTCTTACAGCACAAGTATAGGAAAAAGTTCTAAAATAGTAAATTTGTAGTTTTATCACATAAAAAAAAATAGTTTTTTGCGATTACAAACTTATATTTGCAGTTGGAGAATTGACCGTGACGTATACCGTTGTATGGGAGAACAAGTTTTTCAACTACAATGTTAAGTTTGTTTTTAGGATAAATTCATCCTAACTACGGAACCCTTCAGAGTACGTGGTCCGACACGCACTTGGCCGGTTTTTCTGCACGTCCCAAAAAAAATATTTTGCTTTACGTTACAAGCTATTTATTAATTTAATTTATCCTCAAACTAGAACCGAGTGAACAATTATCATTTCTTCATCCTAAGTGTTCCTGAGCCGTTTCCGTTTGGTGCCGGACGTAAAGAATAGCACCATCCCATTACTTCCCGTGGGTGTCGTAAAAACCGACTAAGGGACTTACTAGAGAATGGGCAGCAGCGTTGTCTATGCATTTTTAAAACCATACTGCGATCGCCAACCCACTTGTCAAGCGTGGCGATTATGGCAAATCCCCCCCTTTTTTGGGGGAGGCCTATGTCCAGCAGTGGACGTCTTTCGGCGGGAATGATGATGATGATGGTGAAGCGGTCCTGAGCGTGGTATAAAAAGAAAAGTGACATACCATAGCCGCCATACCAAAACCTTTTCAGCCTTATTACAAAACAAGATTTATATTTTGACATGGCTTAAACCATGGAGTCAGTTTTTGTAATTAGAACGTAACAGTGATTGAAATACCATTCTTTAAACAAAACTGAAAACTTAGTTCGGTACTAAGTTGTCAGTTTTGTGTTTAGGAACTTTACCATAGTCGGAATAAAGTTCGAAATTCAATAATGGCTCCATGGTTTAAACCTGCGTCTGAAGATAAACCTTGTTTTGTAATAAAGGGGTTTGAGTTAGTGTAGTGTAAAAAGTGTAGACATAATAGTGAAAATGACACACATAATAACACATGAACATAGTGATTATATTATTATATTAGACTCTAAGAAAGTGGAACGGACTTGTGTAAACTACAATCAGCACTATTCTAAGTTTTAAAATAATTATCACGTAGCAAATTAAGTTAGATTCAAATTACTTATGAGTCTTATAGGCTAGATTCTAATTAATGATTAAGAACCTGGTTCTTTTAATAAAGGATAAATAAATACCATAGCCGCTACAGCGCTGTAGACGTCCTGCGGTCTATCAAGCGGCGCTAGATTGACCGCTGCAGCTCCGGCCGCGTCACGTCCGAGTGCCGCGTAGTGTTGCAGTCCGTTACAAGAACCATCTTGATGGACTGGGAATCCGCACATGTATTCTATGGGAACAGAAATATACCAAATAAATAAAGGTATCTCGATACAAATGAACGGTAAACTAACCCTTTACTTTGAGTTTCAATCCAAAATATCTGTATTAATTATCAACGTACGGTTGCTACTTAATTAATAACAAGAACGTCTTATTTGTAAGCAGAACTTGGTTGTCTTTTATTTTCGATTACTCAACTCATTTTTGAGTAAATTGCTTCATATTTTGCAATAAAAATACAAGCGTTGTGTTATCGCGCTTCTCTTTCTTTTGTATGCAGTCTGACAGTGACAGCGGTTTATCTGTTGTCAGCGTCTTAACGCGCGAAGGTTGTAGCTGCTAACCTACTATTTTTGCTACCGGTTTTTTTTTTTTAATCCTAAATTTAGATTAATTGTCGCCGCGTTAAATACATACCATAAATAAATATACGTTTTTTGTACAAAATAATTAAATTAAATTGCTACCTCGTCTGTCTGTGTGTTCTAAACTACGCAACGGATTTTGATGCGGTTTTCACTTTCAGAATTTATAACGGAAGGTTTGTGTTTGAAACTTAAATTTTATACCACCGGTGCGCAAAATAAACGCTTTAATGTGAAGTTAGAACATAAATAACGCGTTGTGCGTTATTTATGTTACACCTTGTAAAAGTATGCACATGGAAAAATGCACCTTTATTTGTATAACCAACATGTCCCAGAATTAATGGACAACCACTAAAGGGGTCATTGTACTCATCATTATGAACAACTTTTACTGTGGGACCAAACATGAAAACGCGAAAAAAAAATCAGCTCTTCCCTACATTTTGACGAGTTATGAGAACATAAATTTATGGAACAGCTGATTTTTTTTGTGTTCTGACGTTTTGCGTTATTGATGTTAATCTTGTATACAGGGTCAAATTAAATAAACTAGCAAAACTCCGCAGACGGGATGGGTGTCGATATCTAAACACGAAAAAAATGTATAGTTTTTTCCGAGTCAATGACCTCTGGTAATGTTGTTACTGGAAGTATGAGTTGAGAAAATCTGTTTTATTTTTATTTATTTATTTATTAAAACGTTATGCACAAGTAAAAAAACACTGTACAAAGGCGGACTTATTGCCTGAGGCATTTTCTACCAGTCAACCTTAGGGTGATGCAGAGACAAAACATGGTAGGTGCATTGTACGGGATAGATAGCTGGGAAATAACTATAAAATACCAAGCATAGACACTAATACATAAATAGATAGAAAGATAAATAGATACATTTTTCGTGTTAAGTTATCAATACCTATTACGTCTGTAAAGTTTACACAAAAAACCGGGTTTTTTTTTACTACACTACCGGTGCGTTTTTTTGGGGTAACAAAAAAACCTTATCGTTTTACCATGTTTAGATATCGATACCTATCACGTCTGCGGAGTTTCTCTAGCTAATTTAATTTGAAGCTGTCTAAAGAAATCTCAATGATTTGTCAAGTTTTATAAAACGTGTGAAGTTACCTAGCTACTGATAAAACGGTCGAACTCAAAGCATTTATTTCAATTAAACCAATTACAGGCACTTTTTAATTGTCAAAGAGTTAGTCAGAAAGTTGAAGCTATTTGCCCATTCCAAAACGCTGCAAACGTTGTTCTCTATGGAGAAGAACAGGCAAGAAACTCCAAGGACACTCTTATTTAAAACCAATTTAAAATATAAGATTAAATGATTTCAAATAAGCCCTGGCAGATAAGAGATGACCATTCTCAACTGACGCCACCCGTTCACGAACATGACGCGTGGTTCAGCACCATCCAGCTCAAACATTTTATGGGGAACCGAATGATAGTCAGATTTGATGATCAAGCTAAAACACGTCATTTGAAATTCCATTAGTTACCTTCATGGTTAGGAGAGCGAACTGCGTTAGCAATCTCCATACAGCATGCGAGGGTCTGCCAGGGCTCTTCAGACTCTGCCCACCAGCGATCACCTTCTAAGGGACGGTCGGCCGAGTCCAGGATCTTGTCCATTATACTATCTGCATACGCTAATCTAAAAAAAAACAATAATATTTATCTGGAAGTTCTGATGGTTCTGAAGCCAGGGGCCGTCGTATAGGAAATTGTCAGAGTCGTCATAGTTTTAGTGGGAAAAAGAAACGGAACTATACCGAACTATTAGCGCCATTTCGATTACGCACTGCAATAATTGTGATGGTAACTTTTTTGTATGTACGACCCCGGGTTACGATAGTCTCTTATCTGTAAGTCCACTGCCTAATTACATGAAAGAGTTATGATTCATCCATCATTCTCAAAAATCAAAATTGTAAAGAGAATGCTTAGATGGTTTGGTCATGTTGAGAGGATGAGTGAAAGGCGACTAACAAAAGGTATTTATAAAGCAGAAGTGAGTGGAAACGCCCTAGGGGGACATATAATGACCAAATTGGTGATGTTCTTCAGAAAGGTCAGGTGCGTAGTACTCGCAATCGGCGTGCAACCAGTACCCCAAGTGTAAGTTTGCAAGAGAGTAAACGTAACTATTTCGTTTGCGTTAAAATTTGACCGATAGACCATAATGCTAAGAATATAAGGGTGAGAATAAAAATCTTAACGCAAACACGCTAGTTACGTTTACTCACTTGCAAACTTACACTCGGGGTACTGATGTATGAACGTAGGCGAAGCAAAAGGAGTAAGTAAGGACCGTAACAGGTGGCGTTCTATAGTTTCTCCCTACGCCCATGGGAAGAAGGCGTGAGTTTATGTATAACCAACTTAAAATCAAGTAAGACATTTTGCATAGGTTTTTAGAGACGGTAAATATCCCAAGCTGCTATAAAACAGTTCAAGTCACGTAATTTTTTGACATTGACTGTACAGGTACACTCACGAGCATAAATACCTTACGCTTACAGTGGTAAAAGCTCCTTATAACACGATTCCTACCGGCTCACCTAGGGAGGTTCGCAACAGCAACTCTACCGCTATTGAGAAATGGCACAGTCAATAGTGTCTAATATTGCCAAAAAATATAGTTACACTCAATGACGTTTTCAATGACGATTATAAATAGACGCGTCATTCACGAACATTAGTGCACTCAAAAACAGCGTAAGCCATCATTGTAGCTACATACTTGCATACAATCATACAGCGCGTGAAGAAAAGGATAGACCTATACCGATATCGGTTGTTAGAAAGAGATGAACATACATATTTAGTTACGTCACTAGCTGCTGCATGTTCATTGGCGCGAACGTAATAATTATTACTATTATTGTAAATGTCAGGCAATTGCCTAGCATTTACTTTGCCATTATTGAGCGCAGGTAACGCATCTAAAGGTAATAAATACATCATTGGTTACACTCCGGATATTTAATTCACCATAACATTCAAACAACAAAAACGCCTATTTTTATCTTTGAATTATAACAAAAAAAAAACTAAAATAACCCGGCGCCAAAACGTCATAATCGGCGTAAAATTTTCTTATCCGATTTTGAACTTAACCATCAACATTTTAAGGTTTGAAATCATTCGGAAAATTAGACAGATTGGTATAACCTGATGTGCTGGCGATTGTACAACGGATATAGACAGGATATAGAAAAATCCTTAGCGAGAACGAGATGGAGGAATATTGCACATTTTTTTTAGTTTATTCGATTCTTTTTATTCATTTAATAATTTTAGAACCTTAATAAAGTTGAGTTTAATGTCACACAACATTGAAAATTTTGTTTGTGTAGTGATAGCGTCTTTTTGGTTCTGCTACTTGACGATAGATGCTGTTAAATTCAGTAAAGGAAAGAATTTTATTTTTAAGTTGATAAATTAATTTTTACTTTATTGATAAGTAAGGGTTCCGTGTGGTGCCGGACTTAAAGAATAGCACCGCCCTATTTCTTCCCGTGGGTGTCGTAAAAGGCGACTAAGGGACTTACAAGAGAATGGGCAGCAGCGTTCTCTATGCATTTTAACACCATACTGCGATCGCCAACCTGCCTGCCAAGCGTGGCGATTATGGCAACCCCCCCTTTTGGGGGAGGCCTATGTCCAGCAGTGGACGTCTTTCGGCTGAAATGATGATAAGTAAGGACTTAAAACCGGCTTCGCTTCGGCTTCTCTCTTATCTCTTACAAAAATGGACACCTCACCGCTGTACGCTTATGCAAGATTAAAAAACGATTTTCTCCTAAAGTATTGATATATATTTTATGGTGTTACGAACATTGTATTATAAGATAAAGTATATAATTATTATCAAAACCATACTATTATTCAAATAGTGGTTTTTTCAAAGTTGCAATTTTTATTTCACCAGAAAAATGCTTTTGAATTTTGTGTAAACGTAAGGTATTTATGGTTTTAATTTAAACCACTAGCACTGAAAGAAAAAAAGAAAAATAATTTTATTCGTCACAGAAACACGTGCTTAGGAAAACATAGACTCGAGCAAGTAAACATTAAAGAAAAAAAAACCTATCTACATTAAAATCACGAGCACAAAAATAACAAATAGTCGGCAACTGCACGTCATGACTGTGACAAAAAGGCTTGCACTCAGCATGATGCTGTGCTATGGGGGACCCACAACACAGCGCTGATTTTCAGTGGTTACCCGAAAAATACGTACGGAACTCAAGTCAGGTTTAATGAGTTGAACAACAAAATAAAATAAAATAAACAGTACTTATAATATAATCACTGCATCTCACCTCTCATCAACAGTGCTCTTCTTCATGGTGCCAGTGAGGTTGATGGCGTGTAGCTTGAGCCAGCGCAGGCCGCGCGGGCCCAGCGGCAGCGCGCGCGCGAAGCGGAGCAGGGCGCGCTGCGCGTCGGCGCCCAGCGCGGACACGTGCGGCCCGCACGCGTACACGCGCCCGCGGAAGTCCAGGTTGTGCGGCAGCCAGAATATTGACTCCCTGATGAATTCACTTGGTTTTAGCATGTGTAACTTAGCTGTTAGTTTTTTAGGGTTCCGTACCCAAAGGGAAAAAGGGAACACTATTACTAAGGCTCCGCTGTCCGTCCGTCTGTCACCAGGCTGTATCTCATGAACCGTGATAGTTAGACAGTTGAAATATTCACACATGATGTATTTCTGTTGTTGCTGTTATTGTTTTTGGTATACAAATACTAAAAACAGAATAAAATTAATATTTAAGGGTGCTCCCATACAACAAACGTGATTTTATTTGCCGTTTTTATAGATAATGGTACGGACGGAACCCTTCGTGCGCGAGTCCGACTCGCAATTGGCCGGTTTTTTTTTGTACTGTTGTTTCGCATAATTGAGCTACCGAAGATGTAATGAAGGAATTGTAATACTAACAATACTAATACTATGGATCTCATCTTTGTTAATCCGCAATAAAGATTTTTATCATTATTTAAATGTCTTTGACATATCTCGGGACCCTGGGGTTCCGGCCCCTTGCAAGGTGTACGAGGGACCGAAGCCAACTCGAAGAAGCCCATTAAGACGCTTTTAATGAAATTATATTATTAGAGTATGAGAAGTTTTTGGCTAGCTAAAAATAACATGAGACGTTAGCGAGAATTTTACTATAATATAACATTAAAATAAACATCCATAAGTTAATAAAAAGCACATCAGAGATAAAAAATTAACAATAACATTATACAGTTTTGTTACTACTCTCCAAAGATATTGCGCTTCGCGAGTTTACGAATGCGCAAAGTGAATGCTCAAAGTGAGTACGATCCTTTTCACGGTAATTTCTTAACATGAAATAGATGTAGATCGTAAATAGGAAGTCTTCTTTATTTACATAATCAGCCTATAATGTTCCCACTGCTGGGACACAGGCCTCCTCTCCGTGAGAGGGCGTGGGCCGTAATGCACCACGCGGGCCCAGTGCGGGTTGGTAGTTATCACATGTCTTCGAATTTTTGGTTGTATGACATGCCGGTTTCCTCGCGATATTTTTGCTCACCGTTTTAAGAGCAGTGGTGATGAAATAATGTACACAAAGTAAAGCCGACGGCTTTGCGGCCATCATGCGCAAACGGTGCGCTTCTATCATGCGCCGCACGCGCGACAGTCCCAACACCATCCTGCGCGCGCTGGCGCACCGGTGGGACTCCGATGCTGGCTCGCTGGACACGGCTGCACGCAGTCGTATAGTGATTTGTCACCGGCATCGGGGAGTCCACCCGGACCGGCCACTTACTGTTTGCTATTATTATTATTTTATATGATTTAATTAAATTATTATTTAAATTATTTAATTAAATTATTATCTAAATTATTAAATTAAATTATTATTATATATTGTTTAATTAAATTATTATTACTAGCACTAGTTTGTAAGCTCGCAGTTTTACTAACAAATATGGATGTAATCATAATGATGAATCTGAAATAAATTATGATTTATTTATTTAAAGCGCTGTCAGGGTTCGAACCTATGACCTACAACTCGCAGCTGTTTCCACTGGGCCACCACTGCTCAACTTTACTGCTCACTGCTTCTTTATTTACGTACCTATAATGGTTGGCAAGCGACAGTTTGTACAGCGCGTCGCACCACAGTGAATGCATCTCAGCCCTCGCGCGGTTGATAGCGACGCGTCGTTTGAACACACCGGCCGCGTCGGCGCCGCTCGCGAACTGTGACGTGTCTAGTTTAGAGGAGGGGGGAGCTATGTCCAGCTTCTTGTTACCACCGTCCCTGTGAGTGGAAATGTTACAATTGGGAAATTTACAGGGAAACTATATTTGTAGCCTTTGGCGTTCAGTGCAAGCCGCACTGAAACTAAAAGGGCAATACATTCTGATTATTTAATCACCAGCATCTGTTAAAGGAATGATACTATTCACGTGATTAAATAAAATTATATATTATTACGTTAAATACAATAACGACGTTACGTTAAATATAATTCAAATACTAGATTGTTTGCCTAGGGAGCAAACAATTATTTTTTTGGTTCGCTCTATTTACTTTATCATAAAGCCTGTGACTTGTTCAAACAATGTTCATGATTGATCTCTTTGGTGATTGGAACTTTTACTAACAATATCCACGTTCCAAATTCAAATCACTTTTAGTCCTTAAGGATTAAAGAGCTGACTTTTCTTGGAAGTTGTTATTTTTTGCACAAATCAGATATGACTTTTATAGAATTGTACCGGTAGCTGGTGATTCTACAAGGCAAAAAAGCTAAGGTAAGGTGTTTTCACGGATGCAGTTAGGTACCTAAATCAATAGCTTACTTAAAATTATGACGACTGCAAAATTGCAAAATACGTCAGGGAGTACTATGGTATGTACAATTTGGATAAAATTTTAATCCTAACTAATATTATAAACGTGAAAGTGAGTTTGTTTGTTTGTTACGCATTCACGCTAAAACGGCTGAACTGATTCGGATGAAATTTGGCACATGGGTAGACCATGACCTGGTTGACGACATTAGATACTTTTTATTCTGATATTTCCACGGAATCGAGACTTATGAGGGTGAAGCCGCGGGGCGCAGCTAGTTTACTATAATTAATTAAAATTTTGCGAAGATTGATAATATGTGCAACGATAGTCCTAAGAAACGAATCCGATAACGTGAAATCTTACCTAAATATCTGTATCTGCAGATCGAGTATAGGCTTGTTGATGAGCCAGGGCACCTCGCCCAGCTGGTTGAGACTGTCCAGGACTGGGTGCAGAGTCTCCGCCGGCGCCGACTCAAGGCGCTTCCATTGACTCATCACGTGGAATGGCATTCTGGATGGGTTTCAGAAAAGTACTTAAATAACATTGTATTTGAAGTACTGAACATTTGGTTAAAAAAATCATTTGACAGCTAAGCAAATTAATCCTATTAAATATTTTAAGTTTGTTTAATTTTCGCTGTTTTGAAACTTGTTATGCGCTACTTGCGGAACCCTAAATTCTTACAACTAACACCGCATTGCTGCTCCGTGATATTGCAATGGCAACGAATGAAAGATTGTGCAATAGCAGTGATTAATATTGATTTAGTGTATTGGTGGAGCACTCCTGTTTCTCGCATCGAACAAATGTCGCGAATCTTGGTTTTACCGATCTAATTGTAATACATAATTATATTAAGTAAATTCTTTAAGTAAATTAGATCAGTTATTTTGCAGCCTCGACTGCAGTTGAACATAATTACCTACAGGACAGTGTTTTAAATATGCGATTAAACCTCGTTTGGAATTTGTCACTGTTCTGTGAAGGAGAAAAACAACGCTACAAAGTTCTTTTGACGTTGGCAGAATAGATGATATAAGCTTAGTTGCCAAAGAAAAAAAAAACATGCGGGGCAGTCTTTGGGGACTGCCGATAGATGTGAGAAAACAGTATACATATAGCTCATGGAAAGCGTTTGGTGACGATGGCGCGCGTTCCATGATTTTTGTTCACCCAAAAAGTTCATAAAGCGCCTAAAGAAGTTTTTATTAAAAAAAATAGAAGACGTTCTTTTGACGTGTGGCTTAAATCGGAACTAATGCCGCCATCTTGTTTTTGAATACATTTTTCATAAAACAATTACACAAAATGTGCTACCATTGACCTATAAACCTATGTACTTGCCATACCTACAAAAATCGAGTACTTAAAATGGCCGCCTTGTATAGGGTTGTTACTGCGAGTGCGAGAGAGAAAGCAAGCAACCGTTTGACAGCACATGCCGAGTTTTGTACCACAAAACTCGGCATAAAACATGGCGACCGGTCACGCATAGACAGATTTTGACGTCACACAAAAGTCTTGCCATATTTAGTCCTTGACAAACATTTAGATATCTCTTTCTTCATAAGTAGCTCTTGATGAGTTAGAAAGAAACTAAACGCTTTTTGACATGACTGTGTCGATATGATAGATATTTGTGTAACTATTCTTCCTATAGTAGAATATGCCCTCTCCATAGTATTCCTACCTCAATGTGTGCTACAAAGATCTTTTGGCGCTCGAATGACGTTGAGAAAGGGGCGCTCTTTGTCGAGGTTATTCGAGCGCCAAAAGATCTTTGTCGCAGTGTAAGTCGTCATGTCATGTATTACATTATTAATGTGTAACTACATTTGTGTTGGTGCCAAATAGCCTAATAATTACAATAATAACGGTCAAGTTTTTATACTTCTTCCTGAAGAGTGTTGATACGTATTAATTTTACAAAGCACCGCACCGCACCGTCTACGCTAAGGGGCCGCCTCCACGAGCGAGAGAATCGCGATGGACCCGCGTTTCAACGACGGGTAATCTCCACGAACGAGCTATTATTCCGTCCGCGTATTTTCGCGACTCGTAACGGAATCGCCTCGTTGGAACGTTGGTTTGCCTGCGTTAAGACAGCGCCCTCACCGCGCTCTCGCTGGAGAGCGCCACGTCCCGCGGCGAGACCGCGACGGGCGCGCCGCTAGTAGCGACGAGCACGCGGCGATACGATGACGTTTCGCTCGCACTCAGCCACTCGTTGCATCGCCGTAATTCTCTCGCTCGTGGAGACGGCCCCTAAGAGAGTGTATAGAAATACATGGCACGACGATAATATCGCCGCGATTCTTTTGCTCGTGGATTCGGCCCCTAACTGTGAAGACATCGTTACCTGACTAGCGGCGTAGGAGTAACGAGATAGGCCCCGCGGTGCGTGGCGGCCCAGGGCGCGGGCGGCGCGGCCGTGGGCACGAGCGCGGCGCGCAGGCGCAGCGCCGGCGCCGCCGCGCCCGCCCACGCGCGCGCCAGCACCGGGTGCGGCTTCAGCTCCAGGCGCACCAGGCGGCCCCAGGGCCGGTGCACCTTGTATACTGCTGGGAGCTTCTTCCTGTATGGACATTACGTAGCTCAATTTCGATGGCGGGGTGCGGGACGACGAGGCGGCAAGAGCCAATTAGCACCGACCGTCGCACGACGCCAGCCGTGCGTCACAAAAAAATCTTTATAGCGAACAGTCATTGTTTCTCTGGTACCAAATATTTAGCCTTTTACGTTATACCCCAGTCCACTAGTTTTAATTCTAAGCACCAAGAACACATCAAAACAGACCTACACAACATTAGTTTTTGTTTATACTAAACCTCTGAAGGGGTCATTGTATTCATCATTATGAACAACTTTTACTATGGGACCAACCTTGAAATCGCGAAAAAAATATCAGCTGTTCCCTACATTTTGACGAGGTCAGCGAACTTAAATGTAGGGAACAGCTGATTTTTTTTTCGCGATTTCAAGGTTGGTCCCATTTATTCATAATGATGAGTACAATGACCCCTTAAGAGGTTTAGTATAAACAAAAACTAATGTTGTATAAGTCGAAGGAAGGAAATTAAAATCTTATCAATTTAATAGTCATTGAATTTTTTGTGCCAGCTCGTGAGTTAGAACCTCATTTTTGGCAATGAAAATGCCTTTAACATACACGAAGAATAATAATAGCCTGTAATTAGCTTGGCTTTGTGATCCAACTTCGATAAATGATAATGATAAATGATTTATTTTCTGTAAGTAGGTTTGTACAAACACTTTTACACGTCAATCATATTAAAAAAAAAAAAAACTAGATGATGTCGGCGTTTCGTATCTGACTACTCTGAGAAGAAAGGCCGAAAAAAATTCAGAAGTCACAGTCTCTTTTAAAGTCCAGACATAATCTTGGTCAGATCATGTGAAGACCATGTAGATTGGTGCCTGAAATGATCTTTTGATGAAAGAATCACACAGATTGAGGGGACCTGACCAGTCAGTGCACGCATTTGTCAGTAGTCGTGCAGCTCAACTCAGAACTTAAGGAGCTCAACGATTCAACGAACAATACAAAAAAAAAAAAATCTAAAATAAATGATATTAAAAGTAGCCTAAGTTACTCCTTATAACATGCGAGTGCGAGTCCCGTCAAAATCGGTCCAGCCGTTCCGGAACAAACAGACAGACAAACATTTTAAAATTGTTTTTTTTTGTAATAAGTATCGTATTTAATTTCACAAGCGTAAACGCTTGTGAAATTAAATTACTAAAGTAAAAACCTGTTATTGACGTTGTATTTGACGTTACCAACAGACACTTTGGGCCTTATTACAAAACAAGGTTTATCCATGGAGCCATTATTCAATTTCGAACTTTATTCCGTCTACGGTAAAGTTCCTAATACAAAACTGACAACTTAGTACCGAACTAAGTATTCAGTTTTGTATAAGGAACGGTATTTCAATCACTGTTACGTTCTTATTACAAAAACTGGCTCCATGGTTTACGCCACGTCAAAAAATGAATCTTGTTTTGTCATAAGGGGGTTTAAGTTTATTTATTTTGTATAGATTTCAATAACATTAGAAAAAAAAAATGAAGCCCTGAAGTCCCAAACTGGTGTATGACAAGCACGAGAAATATGCTTCGCCCACTTCTCCTGCGCCAAAAGATAACAATAACTTACTCTTTAGCAGCTTTACTCTTGAACATGTTGACGTCGATCTTCACGTCGTTTATTATAATGTTGTACAGAAACTTGCCGACATTTTGCCGCATTTCCATTGTCCACGGCATTTCTTCCACATCCTGAACCAAAAAATAACACCTTATGAAACTGAAATGTGCAAGCTATTATCGACTTTAGGGTGTGTGCAAATGTCTTGTCAGGGAGAAGGATTTAGTTGCATGCATTTTGTATGAACTTACTCCATATTCAAATGCTTGATTCCAATAGAAGTTATTTCCACTTAAACAAATATGATCTTTATACTAGTGAGCATTAAGTTGATTTCAGAATAGCTAGTACTATTGAAAGTCTTAAAAATTGTAGTGCAAACTGAACTTTATAAGTGTGAGTTAAAGTTATTTTTCCAAAAACAAATATTTGTTTACATTTTTGGAAACTAAATTGCGGAGAAACTAAAACGGAGGATAGTTTATCTCGTACATAAATAAAGGCGGAAGCTGAGAAAGAAACATACAAAATAATGACTTAATGAGCTATAAATAAAGCTGCTTCTACATTAAACCAGGGACCATTATGGTTACCCATTGAAAGGGTTTCCGATAGGGTTTTTCTAAGCGGTTAAACAAAAACCCATACGATATGGGTAACCCTTATGAATGGCTTAAATTAAATTTTGGTAACCCATTGAAAGGGTTTACGATAAAAACCCATACGGTGTGGGTAACCCTTTTGAACGACTTAATTTAAGCCATTCAAAATTACCCACACCGTATGGGTTTTTGATTAACTGCTTAGAAAAACCCTATCGAAAACCCTTTCCATTGAAAGGGTTTGCGATAGGGTTTTTCTAAAATAGTAACCAAAATGGTCCCTGGGTAGAATAGAGATAGAATTGGTCATGCCACGCGTGCTGGGCGGATATCTAAATAACATAATATTATGATTTTTTCATGTTACTGGGTTTCAAGTAGGTATAAAACCCATTCAATGGGTTATCATGTAACCCTTTCAATGGGTTTCTAGTTTAAAAACCTTTTAATGGGTTACATCATGATAAAGGTAACCCATTGAATGGGTTACCCCTTCGAAAGGCTTAACTGTTAAGCGGGGTTTTACGGTCCCTGCATTAAACTCACCAGGCTGGCACCGTCTCTGTTCAATGTACGAGAGCTTGCCACGCCTGTCGTCTGTTGTACGGCAATCCGGTGCCGTCCACGGACCGGCGCGCGTCGTACCACTCGCAGTACTTCTCTTACAATAGTTACTTACCAAGCTAGCTCCGTCTCTGTTCATATGTACGAGAGCTTGCCACGCCTGTCGTCCGTTGTACGGCAATCCGGTGCCGTCCACGGACCGGCGCGCGTCGTACCACTCGCAGTACTTCTCTTACAATAGTTACTTACCAAGCTAGCTCCGTCTCTGTTCATATGTACGAGAGCTTGCCACGCCTGTCGTCCGTTGTACGGCAATCCGGTGCCGTCCACGGACCGGCGCGCGTCGTACCACTCGCAGTACTTCTCTTACAATAGTTACTTACCAAGCTAGCTCCGTCTCTGTTCATATGTACGAGAGCTTGCCACGCCTGTCGTCCGTTGTACGGCAATCCGGTGCCGTCCACGGACCGACGACCGAGATACCACTCACAGTACTTTTCGAATACACGCTCGATCTTTTTCAAAGTGCCGTTGCGACGGTATTGATCGATTTGATACCTGTACAAGGGATTCATTGTTGCTGTTTAGTTAAAAGTTGATTGACAATAGGGAAAAATCTATGGTTTTGGCTTGATGGAGCAAAAATATCAACCTACGACATAAGAGCATAGAAAAGAATACTATTTATCGAGAAATAACAGAGTTTATTAGACATTTATATCGAAACGGTGACAGCCGTTATTTTTCTAATGTTTTAGTAAATGGGATATACAGGGTCAAATTTATGCTAGAGAAACTCGGTGGACGTGTTGAGTATCGGTATCTAAATACGATAAAACGAAAAAAATAAAGATTTGATGTTTTTTTTGTCTGGTGTCAATGACCACTGGCAGTGAAGTTACTTGAACTAGTTAAGTTTTTGTTTTATCGTGTTTAGTTATCGAAACCCATCACATATGTAAAGATTGTTATCTTTTCGGACAAAAAAAACAGATTTTTACTCATATTTCAAGTAAATAGTCGTCGTAGTCGGCCCCAACAAAATGTTTATTTTTTATTTTTCGTATTTAGATATCGATACCCAACACGTCTGCCGAGTTTCGCTAGCTAATTTAATTTGACCCTGTAGTTTGATTACATAGGTCGGTTATATTATGGCTGAACACTTACTTCTGATACACTTGCGTTCCTAGATCTCTCTGCAAAAGTTTGAGCGTAGGGCTATACGTTTCGCTGCCGTCCACCAACTTACTTAGTTCGCACATTATTAGCTCTACAAATTGATCTACCTGTAACAACATAGAAAAATACTCTGTTAGCTGTAGTATAACTGATCTAGGATTTATAATACACACGTATTTCCCAAAAGAAGTAAGGTAAGGGCGGTAACTAGGGTTGCCAACGAAAACATCGACATTTGAATCAAATCGATGCTGAGCCTAGCGTGTCGTTCAAGAAGGACAAAGTTTTAATATCGATGTTTTTATGAGCGAAATTGCAATTTGTGTCTTAACTTTTTGTAAAAAAAAAAAAAAACTACGATACGATAGGTTACGAACGAGAATGGGCAGCAGCGTTCTCTATGAATTTTAACACCATATTGCGATCGCCCACCCGTCTGCCAAGCATGGCGATTATGGCAAACCCCCCTTTGGGGGAGGCTTATGTTCAACAGTCTTTCGGCTGAAATGATGATGATGAGGTTACGAAGGAACGACTCTCGGCTCATGCCGCGCCATTCTGAATATAACACCAAGGTAGGTGTAACATTCTGAATATATCAGACTTACCTCTAGTACAGTAAGATAAGGGTACAGCGTGATGGCGGAATGTGAGGCGCAGCTCTGTGACTTGAGCGTACCGAGGTTACGGACAAACGACTCCCGGATCACGCCGCGCCATTCTGCCTTCGTCTCTGATAGCTTCTTCCTCTGGAAGACAATGAAAAAAAAACAGTAAGTTGTTTATCCAATATTGCCATCATATAGGTATAGAATCCAAGATAGACTGGATATTTGTGTGTTATCACTGTAGGCTTGTTCCTGATTTTTTGACTGGCCGGAGCTGGCAACACACAAGGAACAGTGGAAAATCTTTCCCCAGCAATGGGACAATACAGGTTGATTTAAAAAAAAACAGAATTAGGTTCAAGACAGTGTCATAAGATCCAATTAATTCGGTTTACGTTGTCATGTAGAACATCCTCATTTAATATGGCCTTCTTCTGTCTAATACTTGTCAAACCCCGCTGATAAAATTCCGTACATAAACTTTTAAAACAAATGCACACAATACTCACACAAAACTTCACAGATTCCGATTGCTCATCTTTGACCCCAATATTATGTATTTCAACCTCCCCTTTAATTTCAATATTCAACTGTTCTTTGCCTTTCTGTATCATCTCCTCCAGAGACAATAGTCCTTCGGCCGGTGACGTCATGAGTCCTTGTCTATTCTCTACGTGGTCAAGCGTGATCTTGTCTAGTAAGGGACAGTTGTAGTCCAAGACAGGAGCTGTGTATTGAGGTTGAAAGTCGGGCTGTATTCTGTGGATAGCTTGCAAAACCACCTCGCGTTGGTCGTAAAGGAATTTTGTTTTGTCTAGTAAATCATTTAGTGTAATTTTCTGTAAGAAAATAATTGAGAAATTATTGCTGAAATGAGATGAATTATAATAATACAACTTTTGGTGATAACAATTTAAAACTTTTGAACATAGGCAATGGCAGCACCAGCCAAAGTCAAAGTCAAATTGTTTATTTGAAATAGGCCCATCTAAGGCACTTTTGAACGTCAATATTTACAAAAAAAAGAATTGATTCTAGTCGCCCCTTCCAAAAGGTAGTTTCGTATGGAGAAGAATGGGCAAGAAACTCCACCGTTACTCTTTTAAAATTTTGTACAATATTTTATATAAGTACATTAATTATATAATTATATGTGAAGACGATGCACCTAGAATAAAATTACTATACCACAATAGGTAATAAAAAGAGTTAAGGATGAAGCAATGACAGATAAATTAATTATGTGATAGATACATGGTGCTCACATATTTACAAAAGTTGTAAAAAAAAAAAAAAAATGTAATGTGAATAGAACTATTTTCTGGATTTATTTAAAAAATTTAGGCTTCGTTTAGTTTCGGAGATATGGTGGTCAATTTTCATCTATTTTCTTAAATAACTTAAAACTATTTATTTAACAATTATAAAAAAAATGTACTTGGGACCCTCACAATAAGTCCTTTAATTGGATATGTCACACGAAACAGTGCGCAAAACTTTATTTAAATTTTCTTATTTGTCAAAATTCATTTATTTACGTAACATATCCGTATTTAGGTCACAGAAATTGATATGTGTACCAAATGTCAACTCAATTGCTCTATTAGATTCGGAGAAAATTGGCTGTGATAGACAGACGAGTGATCCTTGAGGGGTTCCGTTTTTCATTCAGACATACGGAACCCTAAAAATATCAGTTCATTAGTATACCAGTTTACAAAAATAAATATTTAAATACACACCTTTTGCTCCATCTGTTCTTTATAATACTCAAGTAGTTCTATTTTGTCCTCCACACTACTTCTCTCTATGCACTCGAAGACTGCTGCGAATGTCTGTGGGTTAGCTTCCACTCCATCTTCAGACATGTTCAATAGCAGTTGTTTTGTATTGTCCAACATTCCCTGCAAAAGTTTTTATGATTTTTAGCCTATTGAGATTTTATTAGGAAGTTTTGTGGCTGGCTATTGATCATATTTGAGTGACAGTCCTCTGTGCAGCGCATGCATGGAGGCTGTAGAAACCGTTGCGCATGTGCTCTTTGAATGCACAGACGTCACCCAGATCAGAACAGAACACCTCGGGTCGCCCAGATCCTTCACAGATATCCTAAACCGACCACGAGACCTAATCAGCTTCTGGAGGGAGGTGGGCTGGTTGGAATAACCACTGACGGCCGCCATGGCCCACGCACAATGGTGCACATGAAGGACTAAGTGCGGAAACCAAACCCTCTAATATAGAACATAGATCATATTTGAGACTAATTTAATAACTCCAGTCAATTCTGAGAACAAAACATCTTGATAGACAAATAGACATACAACAGAGTTAGGCACCCGCAATAGCCTGTTTCACTGTATGCATAACCTTTCTGAGGATAGATTTGATTACTAGGAACATAAAAATTCATGCATTTTTACAACAATTATAGCTACAGCTGTCAGACAATTTAAGACTCAGATATATGCCAGTGACCTTGAGTGGTTACGTTGCGTGTTCTGTACTGAGCTCACGCAACGCATCGTACGTTCAGCCAGTAATAGGACTCGCCCATCAAGGAGCGCTGTCCGCAATTTGACGCATTATTAATTTATTATACACAAAACAAAAGGTATTTTAATAAAACGCGTATACTGAAAGATCAATAATTAAATTATCTTTAAATTGGTGACGGTTTCAGAAAAATACGCTTGGTAGATTATGCACCATTCTCAGTTTTTTATCCGCGTTAGACATAACTTTACAACTTAATTTCACTATGTAATATAAACATAATCTTAAATATTCACATATTATGTTATTGAGAAAATGCTCTAATTTAACATATATTGTTTTCAAATCATTAACACTACTCGTTTATACGTGATCTTCAGTATAAAATCATTAAAAGTTGGTTATCGTCGCCTTAATCGAAACCAATCTGGAGGTAAAGAAACTGGATATAAAAATAGTACATATTTTATGATACTTACAGAATGTGCATATCCATGTAAAAGCGTGGTATACACTCTGACGTCATTAAGTTTGGGATGATTTGCGACCCTCGACCCTCTCTGTCTGTAATACTGTAACACTTGATGGGCCTGTAAAAAGGTATATATCATGTTATGGTAACTTTACTTCGCATATTTGCCAATGCAAAATATACTTTATTTTTATAGAAATTGGGTACATTTGGTATTGACGAAGTAACACGAATATTTTTCTTCAACGGAAGTGCCAATGCATTACAATAGGAATGTCTTCTCTCTAGAAAACGGGATGTAATATAATTTCTGCGTACATGGGGGTCAAATTTTAATTATTTACATTCGACTCGAGAGTTCATTAGTAAATCCTTCGCCAGTCTTGTCCTCAATCAAGTCGCTAATTTAGTGCCGCATTTTTGGTCCATAAAAACATGATAATATTATGATCAAACATACATAATGCCCTGGATTAAATTCTTAAATCGGCTTATCTTATTTAGCGCCTGTCGCGGTCACCGACTTCCCTGATAAGATAATAGAGATTTCGCATAAAAACTAGGTTACAAGTGACTCGTTTGATGCGTAGTTTTTTTAGAGAACACGAGCGCGCTTTTTTCTAATTTGAACCTTATTTCAATACTAATTAAAATTCGATTTAATTCGAAAAAAGATTCACGTAAACATGAATGGATGTCTGGTTTTATTAATGCTATTATTTACTTAATTACAGATGCAAAATTAACATCTTCAATTAATAAATGACACTGTTTACTTCCTAATCTATTGTATTAATAAAATCATACCCAATATAGAAATCTGAGCAGATATTCTTCAAAGAGTTACTTAGTTAGTCAAATAGGCGTGACCTACATAATATATGTATAGTCGTCACTTTTAGACGCTATGTGTATGCTAATTGACACAGAAATTCCGTGCTAATGACCGCAAACCACAAGACAAATAACACAAGATGAACTTTGTAAAGAAAATTATATTTTCTAAAAACAAATAAGCAGCTTCTAACTGGAAAATGAACATGCTTTGCTAATAAGAACTTTAATACCATACTTACAAAGTTCAGTTACTTTTGAACTTACAAATTTATTGCTACTTTTACTGTCATTCTAAAATTAACTTTGTTCCCATTTCGTTAAAGTAGATTATTCCTCGTTTATTTTTTAGTAATTTTAAATGTTTATTCGAAAAGTAGTCGAATGCATTTGGAATTGAATTTTTGGCTTTGACAGACTCAATGCTTTAAAAATTTCTCACCTCCTGTATCATGTTAAGTGAGCAGAGTAGCTGTAGATGAGCCGTGAGCACTCGATGCAAGGACTCTTGCTTGCCCCGTCGCTCCACATCCCTCATGTCTTGCTTCATACTCAACTCCTGCTTAGCACGACGCTTGTCGCGTTTCGCCTTGTTCCTGTCTCGTATTGCTTTTTTCCTGTGGACCCAAAAATATATGCAGTTTTAATGGACTATTAGGTATGGTATATAGTGGTATTTCGAAAGTATCCTGTGCAATATAATAAATTAATAGATACAATAATTTGAGCTGAAGACTGTTGATTCATTCATTTTACAGACAGGATAGTTTTTTGTAAGCCCAATATACATTAGGCTTACAATTAATCAAATTAATTCAATTTCAATCATCAATTCAATTTCGCAATTATTATTTAAGAGTACCTTAATTTTGCTTATAGTATACTTTTTGCTTATTTTTAATTATTTTAGTTTTCAATTGTTATCTTTTTATCACGGACGCTTTTGACGTATTGCATCGTTCTCACATCTTTAACTTCAATATGAATGATGTAACCAATATTTTGTACCAATATTTTAATTTAAAAGAGTGTCCGTGGAGTTTCTTGCCCGTTCTTCTCCATAGGAACCTACTATTTGGAATGGGCAACTAGCTTCATATTTGTAACTGACCGACTTCTTGACAATTCAAAAGTGCCTGTCAATGGTTTAATTGAAATAAATGCTTTGAGTTTGAGTTTGACACTTGTAACAAAATTAAGGTCTCTTAAAAATTATGATTGCAAAATTGAATTGATGATTGAAATTGAACTAATTTGATTTGTTGATGTTTGGATTGATTGTGTTTTAAATAACATAAGTGATAACAAGGTAAGGCAGAGTTGTACGTATAGTACACCCGCATTGATAATTATGTTTATTATTGATTTAAATAAACAGATTAGTTTGTTTATATTCTGCAAACAATAATTTAAATAAAGTTAACACTTACGCTTGTTTCATTTTCAAGGTTTTAGCATGAGTAGGTTCCACATGATCTAAATCCAGGTCCTCTCTGGTATCTATTATTTCATTGTGCAGTGCTGCGTCATCATAGATGTCTTCTATTGCTGGATGAGCAAGTCCTTGAGCTCTGGAAATAATAGGGCAAAAGATATTGCATTGGAATCAGACATTGGAAGTTATTGAAGATGGATAGGTTGGGTTTTATGTTCTACAGCTTAATATTGTCATATTTTTATCCATTTGTGAATATTTTCTTTATTAGAAATTTATAGCATTTTACATAAAAGCAGCCAGTATTGAGATTAAAAACCAACTTTTGTGTTACTAGTAAAATAAATATACATAATTGTACTTACTGCATATTAGTGATATGGTTCATCAGTTCTTGATCATAGCCATCTAATTGATTATCTACAAACAATTCCCTGAACACTGCATGTGCACCCTTTGGTAATGGTCTAAAGTGGTTGTCTGACATGAGGTCAGTTTTACTAGAACTTGTCTCGTTTAGATTAAACTCTTGATTCAACCCCTCATTTATTGCATACCTAAGGTCTTGCAACTTCTGATCATACAGTGTAGCTTTTTGAAAATCATAATAACTCTCTTTTATCATATCTATGTATTGTTTTGTATTGAATTTGTCTTCTAAGTTCGATAGTGGATGGCTTGTGTATATCAGTGCACACTTGTCATCTTCTAATATTATTTCTGACAGGTTTGCCTTCCCAGTGACTGCCTTTGGGGGTTTCTTCATAGAGGTTTTCTTTAGTATTTTGTCCCTGACAGATTGTAGTAACTCAGGGTCTACTTCAGCTACTCTTAAGTTCTTAGCAGGCTTTGTAGTCAGTTGATGTAAGTGACCTAGGGAGACGGAACTAGAAGCTAACTTTGAGAGATGCACAGCTCGGAATTTACTTATTGACACCTTGGTTTCAGTCATAGCCTGGTCGCCAACTACAATAAATGAAGAAATTATGCATAAAGTCATTTATTTACTTGTGTAGGTCAGTGTTAATAAGGTAAACAAACGCTTACCTTCAAGTAATTCTCCATATTTCTTATAGTTCTTATGTTTAGACTTTTTTCTCAGCGAACTGAGTAGATTAGCCGTTTTCGTAGATTGGTGTCTCGCAGTATATAAGTTTTCTAGAAAAAAAAAAATACTTATTGGAAATGTTATGCAACTCAATAACCTAAGTATAGTGCGGGTATCTATTCTATGTGATATATGCTGTCCAAATTGGATTATTCTAGATAATTAAAATAAAATTACCTGCACCAAGGCGGCCTAATAAAATCCTTCGGCAAAACGAACATTTTATTTCCGTATTTGACGTACTTTTTAGCGAATTGTTCGCAGGTAGCGAGACTCCATGAAAGGAACTCTGATAAATATTCCTGGCAGACGCAAGTCGATGCATTGTCGCCAATTTAATTCAAAAATACAAGATTATTGTTTAGAACATGCCGATAATGTAAAACCACGTGAAAATTGTAGGACGAATCGCAGAACCAAAATAATATTCTAGTGATGTCCAATAATCCGAATTTATGTCAAACTAACACAAATGTCAAACAGCCTTAGAGATGCTTAGAGCAGTTACTTCATAATACGGTTATTAAAATTCTATTTATAGTCGATTTTCACTAGAAAATGTTGCCTGTTATAAATAACTGTCAACTTACAAAAATATCAAAACAATTGGCCAACTTGTCATAATTTTAGAATATATTATCAATTTATATTAAACAAATACCTGGATATTTTCCTATTATTTAAAACAAAGCAAATGGTTACAAATCTGAATTCTTATTATGGAGGATAAAACTTTCGTTTGTGAGTAGATATGGCCAGTCGAAACATCATAGTGGCGATTCCCATTATTTACTCAAGCATTTAAAATATTTTGTGTATTGTATGTTTTAGGGACGTCTGAACTCAATAGAAGATTGTTTCAACTTCGTTTCAAAAATGATTGGCTATTTAAAAGTAAAAAGCAACCGTGGGGGTGAGTATCGCTTAAATGTTTCGTAGTTGTCTCTAGTTAGAGTCGGTTTTAATGACACTATTTAGAGATTATTAATTAGAAAAGAAAGTTTGTGGTTTATCTAGTTTATCGTCGTCATAAAGATGACTAAGATTAATCAGCCAAGTAGCTAGATTCTCATTCATAATTTTAAAGTTCTATACTTGACCCATTGGCTCTACTATAAATTGACTTTATGCAATAAGCTCATATTCATAGGCATATTCACTTGAAGACGTCTTAATTAATTCCCAATACCAAAAACTGTAACAAAATGTAGATTCACAATCACATCAGATTGTAACTATCAATAAATCTATGTAAAAAATACTTTGACCATTCATGATTACGTTAAACCCAGCCTCCCAGAATACATTAGTATTATGTATATCTAACTATCCATCTATCTTCACCGTTATTGTCTTTACAGGGAGTTTCACAAACTACTACTAGAACATGGATTTCCCAGTGAAATGACTATTGACCATGTCAGAAAGAAATGGTCTTATACTTATGATGTAAGTAGATAACAAATTTCATATAAAAAGAAACTCTCATAAATATTTATTAAATATGGGAATATGATAAAAGGCTTAATTGTATAAATTAAAAATCTAGTAAGATTAAGCTGTATAAAATAGTTATTTTATTTCAGATGTACAAAATAGCCAAGAAAACAAATAACAAGAGCTGGAAGTACTTCAAAATGTTTGACAAACATTTTGGGAAAAACGAAATACTAGACAAATATGAATCATGTGAGTATTGATTCTAATAAGAATTCAAGTAGGTGGTAATAACAAATCAGTTGTTAGTCAAACGTTGGTTAAAAAACGTTGGTTGTTCGTTTTTGTATGGATTCGGTTTTGTAATTTTTTTTTATTTTTCACTTTTGAGTGGGTTAGTTTGCTATTTATCTAAGTTACAATAGCCTCACGTCAACTGCACATCACTTTTTACAAAATATTGCTTTTCCCGAAGCAGGGGCGGTAATAGTTGAGGAGTTCTCTCGTAAGAACCAGGAGAACTGGAACTAATGGTGATTTCACCATATGCATTGTGATGAGCATACATTGCTTAGCAACCATATAAAAGTGTCTAATCAAATCGCAACAGTGAAATACTTAATATTAATTAGTTCCGGAGCCATCTGTGGTCTTCAGCATCAGTTCCACTTCACCATATGGTGCTTTTCGAGTGCAAATGCATGAGTTACTATAAAAAATACTGAAATCGATATAGGTGTGCCTATACATTTCAGGAGTGCCCTCTATTTCCATGGGATCCCCTCATCAGATTCTGACTTGGTGACAATGGGACCACCTCGAGAGCATACCCTTTCAAAAAAAAAAAATTTTTCAAAATCGGTCCACATTGACAGAGTAATCGGAGAACAAACAAAATAAAAATTAAAACAAAAAATTAAAACATACAGCCGCACATTTCACATCCTCCTTTGGAAGTCAGTTAAAAAGTGAAACACATTAATACTTAATCTTATGTCTATTAAATAAATCCCCAACACAAAATAAAATAAGATCTAACTAAATAAACGCAAATAAAGGAAAAAGGAATGGAAAGAAGAAGGATTATTTACTTTTATTTAAGAGAAAAACTGCATTTTCCAACTTTTAACTCTTCTCAAAACTGTGTTTAAGTTTGATAATCCCATGCTAAAATACAATATGAGGTGACTAGGGTGGATTGTTAATTACTGCAGCTACACATATTATGTTAATATTACTGTCTTGTTGCAGGGAGTGATGAATGGCGACTAAAATTAATTATCTGTGTGTCCGAAGCTAAAGATATGAAACTAGATCCTCACACCATGTGGAGGTAATATAGGATAAGACAAAAACAACAAAAACACACTAAACACCACAACACAACAACACAGATACACAACAACAACACACACACACTCAACAACAATAACACACACAGAACAACAACACAGTACAACTTTAACCTTATGCCTACTTGTGTTTAATAATATAATAACAGGTACTTAACTACTACATAGTTTTGCTATTACCTTGCCAAAATCTATCACACCTTGGCAAATAGTAATGATTGTTGATATTATAATATTGATTGAAACAATTAAATAAGGCAATGAATTCTAAAATTATAGTAATGCCCTAGGTAGAGTGCTTTTGTTGCTTCAAACACAAGGAAAACTTCTCTATGTGGTGATGTCTTTTCTGGACAAAGCACTGATGGAAAGCTATGCATTTTCAAGGTTGCTTTATCATCGCGTGTGTATTTCAGGACAGTTGAAAGAGCCATGCGTTGTCAGGATCTGCCCTTAGACTGCTGTGTTCAAGACATGAAAGGATTGTGGCACCATATTAGAACTACTTTTAATGTAAGTTCATTTCTATTATAATATTAATCAATTTAAGTGAATTTCGGCTTATGGGCCAGTCAGCTAGTCCATGTGCCGAACATTCATTCACTTTTTCGACATTCATTCATTCATTTATTTATTAACAATTAACATTGTGTTGAACATTACATATTAATAAAATTATCACATGCAGAAACAATACACATATTATAAAGGCCTAATTAAAATTGATGTGAAATGTGTTCAAGAGTCAATTAATTTAAAGTTAGTCAACAAATTAATATAATGTCAAATTAGCAGGTATATTGTCAAAATTTTATGTCAAAAATATTGAGAGTACAACTTTACTTAAATTCTGATAACGATTATAAACATTTTTCCAACAAGAAGGCATATTATGTTCGAACCGAATATTCGCCTAATCCGAAAAATATTTTTATATTCTGTCAAAAAATGTCTCCTGTAGGTTTCAACTTGTTACAGAGGAAACATCGCATGCAATTAAAGAAGGGTTCAGAGCAAAGCGAATGGCCGCTATACGATGATATGTTGATCTATAATCGGAAGTTCGAACCTGATAATTTGGCCTCCTTAGATGCACAGGCTCCTTGCATCTATAGAATAAAAGGCTCTTCCAGATATTCCAAGCACAGCAAAAAGAATATGGACAAGAATGACGACGAAAATGAAAATGAGTTTCATTGTGAGTTTGTATTTTATTTTATTTTGTTATCATTACTATTTTAATGTTTCATATTTGAAGTAAAGTATTTTTTTTTCTGCAGGGTCTAAAGACATCACGGAAACGTTCATTCAGATCAGGTTGCAGCACGACTGGCTGTTTAGACAGAAGAAATGGGCGTGGAAGTAAGATAATCATTTTACACTTCCACTTACATCCATCAACCTTATTCGTCATAATCGATATCTTTTTAATAATTTGGGAGCGTAATAATATAATGAAATACTTGTACCATACACACCAGTAAATGTAAAAAAAACGGCAAAATAAAAACAAGTAGTAGAATATTACAGCCATATTTCTGATATCTCTACTACACACACGTGGACAGAACATTGGTCCTTGAGGGACACCTACGTGAATGGAGTGAGAGAAACGTAATTGCGGCTGTTTTTTTATCTTGTACTGTCTCACTGCAGGGCAAAAGTCTCCCCCATACTTTTCCATTCGTCTGTCTGCTGCCTTTTCCGGCCAATCAGCACGAGTCTAGGTCGTCGCGCCATCGTTTCTTATATGGTCCGTACTCACATTCAGTATTACTGGACAGTTTTACTCCAAAACGAGTAAAAATCAACGTGTGGACCGCAAAACTCACACACTCGAACGCTCGCATCGAGCCGGTTTGATGGAATTAAATAAAAGTAATTTCCTTCGCACCTACTCGAAGCGAGCCGTCGAGCTTGACTCGAGCGTATGTACGTGTCCGCGAGTCGACCGTTAGTCCTCCATTGTCGATCGTAGTTAAAACTCAAAAGTTATTTTAATTAAGAATTGCGAGACTTGCCAAATGTAGCCACCGTCTACTTTATTGTACAGACATCTTTTGGCTCGAACGGTTCGCTGTTGTACTTAGCTAGGCCTGCCCTTGGTGACGACGCCCGTCTTCAGGCACCCACTGCGTGATGACATGACACTGACCCAACTGTCTGGATTCATACTGTAGATGTGGCCCGCCCTAGTCCCATTTTAGCGTCGCGGTCTTTTCGCCGACATTGGTGATGCCTGTCTACGAGCGTATTACTGTGTTGCAAATTCAATCCGTTGGTTTTATTTTCAAAATGCTACGCTCCATCGCTTTTTGGCAAACCTTAAGTTTAGACTTCTGAGCCTCGGTCAAAGACCAAGTCTGAGTGCCTCAGCGCCATAAGTTAGGATAGGCAGGATACACATATGTCGATGAGCTCACGCTTTAGTGATATTGAAAGGTCACCCTTCATTAGCGCCTTTATGGACCAGTAGCGTCTCCAGGCATTTTAGACGCGACGGTCGAACTCTTTGTCCTGCCTGTTTTGGAAGGAAACTAGCTGGTCCAGGTAGATATATTCGTCGATAAAGTGTATTTCTTGCCCATCGACCTCGACCTAATGGTTAGCGGCATTGGTCAGGACTTTAGTATTTGACCAATTCATCGTCAATCCAATTCCAAGACTTGCAGTACTCAGTTCTTGGAGCATTTGTTGAAGTTGATCTGAAGAAGAAGCAAAAAGAACTACTTATATCGTCTGCGAAACGGAGATTTGATAGCATTCTGCTGCCAACCCGGATGCTCTTCAGTGTCCACGGTTAGTTGTTTAAATATCCCCTTCAGCGTAGCAGTGAAGTTTAGGAGAGAGCTGATCACCCTGTTTTACTCCTTTTCCTTTACCTGGTTATTTTGAATGTGATGCCTAAAGAGTCCAGTTTAATATTAGCCGTGCTATTGTTGTAAATTACTTTGTAATTCTATAAAGGTTTCCTCTACATCTTGGTTTCATAAGGCTGCGAATATTGCGCTGTGGTTGATGCTATCAAAAGCCTTTGCGTAATCCACGAAAGCAGACATAAAGGTGTCCGAAATCCTGAATATTTTTCTATTTACTGATTAAGGGATTGAAGGTGGTCTGTGGCGGAAAAGCTTGGGTAAAATCCGGCCTGTTCTGGTGTTGGTTTGAGTCTAATATTGCATCAATACGGTTGTGTATGACTTTTATGAATGCCTTATAAAATCAAATCATTTATAGATAAATGTGAAACGAAACTGATAGAGGCCTGTAGTTGTTTATATTGCATTTGTCCCCTTTTTAATGGAGAAGAATAATGTTTGAGTGATACATCGCAAATCGATCAATACATTTCATTGATGTTTTATATTTGAAGAGTCTAAGTACAGTCTTACGAAAATTGTAGTAGCTTAATATGTTATAATTATTATAAATCAATTTATTTCTTATTTCAAATAGCGAGATGTTAAAGATCATGATAGAAGAATACGGATTTCCTAAAACGTTAACATCAAGGGAATTGGGAAGGAAATGGGCGGCGACGTTTTCAGTAAGTGCTCTTCTGGTTCGTTTTAAATCCCAGATAGTAATTTGACTGGTGCAAATGTCAAACTTTAAATTGAAAAACACCAAAGATTTGAAATGTCAAATTACTATCTGGGATTAAAAGTCGAACTTTACACAGAACAGAAATTTCTGTTCTGTGGAACTTTACACTGTTAGCCCACGTTCGCAAGGAAGTAAAAATATCGCGGTGTTGAACCGAACGTTGAAAATCGCCCGCGCAAACCTGGGCTTAAACAGTAACCGAGAGTAAATATGACACATCGAGGTTGAAATGTTAAATGATATTTATCTCTGGAAATTAGAACAAACATTTATACGTCAAAAAAAACTAGATGAGGTCGATGTTACTTATCTGACTACACTTCACACTCGGAAGAAAAACAAAAACAAACATAAAGGTCACAGTCTCTTTTAAAGTCCAGACAGTGTTAAGTGTGCCAGTGTTCGAAAGAAACTGCCACACATATGAGATAATGCTCAACTAAAGCGAACTGTTCTTAAAAATCGATGGGCCATATTTACGCCCGGATACTTTACAAGTCCTTTAGAGAATAGAGTAGAAGTAAAAATTGTTTTTCCTCTTTCTACCAGGAGTATCAAAAAGCGAAGGCGACTAACAATAAAATGTGGGTGTACCACAACTTGTTCGAACTGTATTTGGGTGAATCATCCACTCTCAGTCTGAATCCTCTAGTTGATTGTAAGTATCAATAATACTCCGTCTTGTCCAGTTACATTTACTTTTAATACTTGACTTAAAACATCAAACTGGTCTTTTAGGACCGTATTTATAGAACTTTACTCAGTACTCAAGCATTACTTAAGATTAAATTCAAGCCATTGGATTGGTTGAATTTAGTCTTAAGTAATGCTTGAGTACTGAGTAACGCTCTATAAATACGGGCCTGAGTAAATTTCTATAAATACGGGCTTTAGTAACGGTTCATAATTTTGGCAATTGTCGTAATGTTTAATTTCAAATCGAACTTCATACATAATTCCGAATTACTGCTTGCAATCACTCTTGGTCTTACTCAATTTTCATCAATCTTCAGTTCAATTTACTTTAAGATCGAGATCTTTAAACGTAGTACGTACCTAGCACGTACTTTGGCTAAGCGTTATTCCAGTCACTGTCGCACCACTGTCAAACTACAAGTCCCAGATAGAGACGGCAACATGTCTATGCCAAAGCACGTGCTAAGTAACGTTTATAAATCTTGGCCTAAGTTTCTTGCAGTTTTATCCAGTCTTAAACAATCATGAATGTTATATTTTAAAGTATTCCTTGTGTTTGCTAAAGGGCATGAAGAATGGGTGTTTAACTTCATTAGCGCTCGGACAGATCTGGAGCATACATTTAAGACATACAAGGACCCACTCGGTGGATGGCGGTATGTAACATAGCATTAGTAATAAAATGGTTTTAATTGTAAATATGTCATTTATAATATTTGTTTCAATTGTTTCATTAGCGAGGTCGAAAAGAATTTACGGAGTATCGGAATACCACTGGATCACAGTTTGTTAGACCTGCAAGAAATCTGGATTCATTTGTTAAAAACATTTAGGGTAACGTTCTCTGTTAATCTAAAATATGTTTGTGTTGTGTAAAATTACCCATGGCAAACAAAACTCAATCTTTCATTTTCTTTGTAGTGGAAAACGAAATTCGCAAACAAAGGCATTTTAAATGAGCAATGGCCTTACTTCGAGGCTATGGGCCGTTATTCTGAAATTCAAGAAAAGAACTCAATAAAAAAACAAAAGATTAGCGAAATACAAGAGACCAACGATCAATACGCTGATGTCACAAACGATGACGATTACGAAGATGACATGAAGTTAATGGACCTTAAACATAGGTTAGAACTCCAAGTGCAACCTAAGTTTGAAGTAGAAGACTCTGATAGATGCAGGTCGTGCTCCAATCTAGCAGCTTGTGTGGATATATTTGAACAAAAAGATGGCGACGAATTTGATGTGGCTTACAAGCTGAAACTTATCGGCGGGGTTGAGGTAAGATATCTACTAAATAAAGTTTATCTTCTATTGGCAGAACCGATGTAGTATTTATTACTTTTATATTTGTCCTAGGTGGAAAAAACGGACAATTTACCATCGCACATATGTATGAACTGCCTCCAAGAATTAGAAAACGCTTATAAATTCAGACGGAAATGTCAGGTCGTCGATAAAATGTTCCGTTGTTCACCGCGACATATCAAAGTAGAAGTTATCGATAAACACGACCATGACCACCATAAAGAAGACCATGATAGTCATGATGCAGATGAAATAGTAGTCACATTTGAACAAGAAGTGGGTGAAACAGTCGAAGCTAGTCAAGAAAATGATGCAAAACCTAAAGTAAAGAAAGAGAGAGTTATGAGAAAGAAGAAAAAAGTTCGAAGATTAAAATACGACTACTGGAAAATTTGTGAAGTGTGCGGAAAACATACGAGAAACCTCGTGAGCCACTTAGACACGCACTCTACTGACAAACTTTACTCGTGTGAAGTGTGCGACAAAAAGTTCAAATTCAAAAGTGGTTTGATCATACATAAAGCGATCCACGATCCTACGCCGAGGAAGACTTGTGAGGTTTGTGGAAAGACTTTTCATATATTGGCTCAGTACAGAAGACATTTTGTCTATCATGCTAACGAGAGAAAATATGGCTGTGACACGTGTGGGAAAAGATTTAATACTTTAGATATATTAAGGGTTCACCATCGAACACACACTGACGAAAGGCCCTTCAGTTGTCAGGAGTGCGGTAAAACGTTCAGGACGGCCGGTTGCGTTAGTAGACATAAGAGAATTGTACATAGAAATGTTAAAAAAGTTCAATAAAATCTATATGGGAAGAGGCCTTGATTGTTTGATCTTCCGACCTTTTATCGATAATTATTACTCACACATCGTTATCATTTTCTTACTTTCCCAGATACGTTTACTGTGCGTTATAGTTCCTGGAAATGACTTAACTACTATTAATGACACTTATTTACAAACTTTACAGAAATTAAGAAAATTATATTGATAAATGATAAATGATTTATTTTCTGTAAGTAGGTTTGTACAAACACTTATACACGTCAAACATATTAAAAAAAACTAGATGAGGTCGGCGTTTCGTAACTGACTACTCTGAGAAGAAAGGCCGAAACAAACTCAGAGGTCACAGTCTCTTTTAAAGTCCAGGCATAATCTTGGTCAAATCATTTGAAGACCATGTAGATTGGTGCCTGAAATGATCTGATCAGGGGGCCTAAAATGGACGCTTTGGCAGAATCATAATATGTTCTGCGTACAATTCATACATCCCGCAATTCATCTGTTTGACAGCTGCTATTTGACATTAGACTTCACTGAAATAATTCATAATGTGTGGACCATTTTACGAAAATCCATACAAAACTGTCAAACAGATTAATTGCGGGATATGAATTGTACGCAGATCATATTATGATTCTGCCAAAGCGTCCATTTTAGGCCCCCTGATGTTTTGCGAGGTAGTAAATCTGCATCATCTAACTGGGCTAAAAAAATATAAGCGCATACTTCAAAGATAGCGCCCGGCGCCAACACTTATATTGACTTAACCGAAATTAAGAGAGCAATGTCCTGGCTTATTAGCCTGGTGTTTGTGATGCTCTCACCTACAGAAGGGACTTACCTACTTGAACAACGAAACTTTATTGAGAGGACTTGTGAACAGTTTATCCTATAATAAGGGATTAAGAACTGTCTGTATCTGTATACTTACTGATAATGTCCAAAAATACAGGCCTCTCAACCCTTGGAATGTTGATTGAAATAATACATCAATAAGTGATTATAAGCAGGCGCATTGGGCATTGACGGGCCTGCACCGGCGCCGGCGCAGCTCTATAAAGTTCATCGTCAGTTCGCAGTAGACACCGCGCGCGGACGCCGTCTCGCACTCAAGCTAATTTAGAATCTTCGCCGCGCTCGTCAGTGCTACACTAAAACGAACAAAGGGTGCTTCCTAGTTTAATTTAGAATTAAAAGGGCGACATGGCGATATACAGCCCGGTAAGTTTATTTTCTTTTATTTTTTTGTGTTCTCTTTTTAGTCTAGATGAGATTATAATAACCATTTACTCGAACGTGTCGTATATGATTACCATTTTAATGAGATGCTATATACGTAATAAAATGTCACAGTGCGGATAGTCTTTCATAGGCTTCGGTTAATTAACTACGTTCTTTCTTCCATGTTTGGGGTTTTTTCTTTACTTTCTACATCGCGAGGCTTTATTTTTATTTATTCAAGATATCCGTTACACTCCGGTAACTTAACAGTGGATTTAATATGTTAAATTATATGCCCAACAGCAACATTCTGTATGAGTATTTTACATAAAAATTACACTATTAAATGGTACAGAAACCAAGAATTTACTGAGGAAATAACATTACGTAAGGAAGTTCATTAAGAGCTTGACCTAACTATGTCCTACATTAAACAATAATCTTTGATAGAATGCTAAAATCGGGTCTAAATAATTATTTCTTACTAAGTAAGTAGCTACTGACATTGATTGAATCTCTTTAATTGTAAGAGAAGGGATACAATCAAATTATGGAAATAATCCAGATCGAAAATAGGTAACACTGATTGTTATGTTAATTTAATCAGAATCTGACATTCGGGTCAATGGAATTAAGTCGCACATTATTGGAGCAAAGACTCACTTATCAATGTAATTACTGGCAAAACGACAAAGTAATTGTATTCATACATAACATTAAGATTACACATTGCCAGAGTGATTAGACATAGCTTTATTCTTCGTAAAGGTCTGCGTCAAATTGTTTCCACCAAACACTTGTGACATTATTGCTCAGTGTAGCCATCAATACGAAAGTTTATTGCCCTAAGGTGTTGCATTAACGCGTGCTTTTCGCACCTTCTCAAGCACGTTTTGCGCACACGCATATTTAACGAGCGGTTAGTTTGTTTTGCGACAACGATAATTGGACCAAATATGGTGTTTTGTTGCTTTCAGTATTTCTTTATGGGTCTGTGCCGTTTGTTTGTGAACCCTATTGTATCTACCTAGCAATAAATATGACCGAGAAGTTAAATATTTCAAAGGGCGCGGTTTGAGCCAGTTGTTATTGTTTAGATAAAATTTTGTGTCAATAACAACCTGAATCTATTTGTTAACTTAAACTTAATAAGTAGATCCCTATCTTAGTAACTACTCTCCTAATAAACGCAAAAAAAATGGCTTTATCTGTTTATGTACCTATTATGTTTACAAAAAATAACAAGATAATACAGTTTAGGCAATAGAAGATAGGAAGGTACGGTATAAACTTATTTTTAACCGACTTCTTAAAAAATGGCTGCCTCGTTGGTCTAGTAGTCCCAAGCACGACTGCTGAGCATGAGGTCTTGGATTCGATTCCCAGGTGTGGCAAAGTGGAATTTTCCATTAGGAATTTCTCAGCAGCAGCCCGGAGTCTGATTTGTGCCCGGTTGCTGGCAATAAGCTCGCCCCCTATTACATGGGACTTAAACATAACTGGCGAAATGTAGGTGTACTTTAGGTACACCTCTGCCTAACCCTCCAGGGATTATAGGCGTGATGTTATGTGTGTCTTAAAAAAGGAGGAGGGTTTGTTTTCTCTATATTCATCGGTATTTTCGTAAATTGTGGACCGATTTTTAATTTAGTCGTAGTAGAGTAGTAGAGGAAGCTTGCGGGGTTATTATTCTTTGCTTGAAATTATCAGCCGTGAAGCCACTACCTAAACAAAAAAAGCAATAAAAATTACGTGAAAAACTATCGCCCGATTACTCTTATTCGTATTTTATCCAATGTATTCGAAAAATTTATGCTAAACTGACTTGTCGACTTTTGTAGCAAACTTAACCCCTTACTGCATGCATGAATTTTTTTTACTGCAAATTAACAATTTGGATTTCAAAAGCACAAATCGACAACACAGGCAATATTTTCCATTTTGAACAATATCCTGTCCTGAGTAATCTAAATAATACTCACATAACAACGGGACTTTTTTTCGACCTGTCACAAGCTTTCGATGTTGTAGCACATGAGGTTTTATTAAAAAGTTAGAAAGCATTGGAATAAAAGGAATAGCATGCAATGGATTTTGCCTTATTTATGTAATTGGAAACAATACGTTGTCATAGATAAAGTGCATGAAAACTTACTTTCTTCCTATTCTTATGAGTCCAGGGATAATAAATGCGGCGAGGGAGTGTCTTAGGACCTATTTTATTTATACCATGTATAAATGACTAGTGACTAATCACAAATGTTTATTATTTGCAGATGACATTTCAATGATTTCATTTATCGTAACGTTTGTTATGAAGTATAAATCAATATCTGATCATGAAATGAACATCAATAATACTATTGACAATATTTTAGAATGGCTACAGACAAATAAATTAATAATCAATTTACAAATCTAATTTTATACAATTAAATAAATCTAAACATGCTAAATACAATTTTAAACTTAGTATTGATAGACTGAAAGAAGTTACACAAACCAAATTCTTGGGTGTATCTACATATAGATCAAGAAAGAAAGAAATAATTAAGTTTATTAAGACTTGAAAAGAATTGAAAAGTACAGAAGTAAAGAATTGAAAAGTACATGGAAAGTACTAGATAATTTGTACAATAGGATCAATCAATTTGCTTATGCTCTCAGACAGGTAAAGAACGTGACAAATACAAAAACGGCAATTACTACTCATAATAGTATAATAGAATCCATTTAACATTCCGGACGTATTATATTGGGGAACAGTAGGTACGGATAAGGGTAGATCATTTATTGCACAAAAAAACCGGCCAAGTACGTGTCGGACCACGCACAATGAAGGGTTCCGTAGTTAGGATGAATTCATCCCAAAAACAAACATAACATTGTAGTTGAAAAACATGCTCTCCATCTATATGCGTTACGGTCAATTCTTCTACTGCAAATTTAAGTTGGTCGACGATTACTCGTTAACTTGTAAACCCTACTTAGCTGTGATAGTTTTCCTTTTAATTTCGTTATATACACTACTGCCATGAATTTTTTCACACATCCACAACCAACCATTTAGCTGGCAGGGGTGGAGGGGACACTTGACTCTAACAGAAAATAGCACTTTAAAGCTTAATATTACGCAAACGGATCTCAGAATTGAAAAATGTTTTTCACAGACCTACAATATTTTTGAACGGCCTATCCAACGATACCCCACACCATGTATTAGATGAGAAAAAAAAATATCATCCCGTTTTACGTGCAAGGGAGGTACCCTAAAAAAATATGTTTTTCATGGTTTTATTTTACGACTTTCTCGGCGTGATTAATATGTATACCCATGCTAAATTACAGCTTTCTAGGACTTAGCGTCTCTGAGCTAAGCTGGGGGCAGAGGGACGGACGGACGGACAGACAGACAGACGGACATGGCGAAACTATGAGGGTTCCTTGTTTACTACGGAACCCTAAAAATGCATCAGGACCATTTGTGGACTCCATCCTGATGAGTTCTGCGAACCAAAGTGAATGGCTATTAATGTATTACCAATAGATCTGCGACATTCTATTCACCTTTAATTCGTTTATTAATTATTTTTCATACAATTGATACAATATTCTGTATAGCTAAACATGTGGGCATATCAAAACCAGACTGTAACAAGTTTATCTTGGGTAGTTTTTCAGTTAGCGTCAATAGATAATACGTATTTTTTCCACTTAGTGCATGTTGATGTTGTTATAATAACTTTCAATATTGATATAAGCCTGATACACCTGATAATGATATCCAACAGCTAAAAAGTGAAAAAAATAACCAAAAAAGACAACAGACTTCCAAAAAAAAAACACTACAAACTGAAAAATTACTTTGATTTCGGAAGTCGGGTGTCTGGTTCGGCATTCTCGTTTTTTGCCGCCGACTCATAGTCGGTTGTTTTTCCAAAACTTCGTCTATAGGCAAACTAGGACTAACTGCTAATCACTTTAGTTAAATATATGAATAGGTGTTACAGTTACAAAGATGCGCCGTGGTTGAGTCTACCATGGCCGTCTGCAGTAAGTGGTATCTACTGTGTAAGTCACACATTCGTTACTAACTGGTAAACTGCATGGGAGACAAGTGTCACCAATAAAAAGTTCAACTTTAACTCGTAATTAATACTTTTGTGGAAGAGGCGGCTACCATTGTTCTACCAACGCTACCTCCTGTAATAGACCATCAAACGAAGGAGTGTGTTCAGTGAAAAGTTTGGCCAATCCGAAGTGAATCTGAATACTAAAGATTACTTATTTTATTCTTTCTGAATCTGACTGTTGTGTAACAAGGAACCCTTATAGTTTCGCCATGTCCGTCTGTCTGTCTGTCCGTCCGTCCGTCCGTCTGTCCCCGGCTTAGCTCAAAGACGCTTGGTCCTAGAAAGCTGTAATTTGGCATGGGTGTACATATTAATCACGCCGAGAAAGTCATAAAATAAAACCATGAAAAACATTTTTTTTTTTTAGGGTACCTCCTTTGCACGTTAAACGGGGATGATTTTTTTTTTCTCGTCTAATAATGGTGTGGGGTATCGTTGGTTAGGCCGTTTAAAAATATTGTGGGTCTGTGAAAGACATTTTTCAATTCTGAGATCCGTTTGCGTAATATAATATATAGCTTTAAAGTGCTATTTTTTGATGGAGTCAAGTGTCCGCCCCCCCCCCCCCCTTGCCAGCTAAATGGTTGGTTTTGGATATGTGAAAAAAATGATGGCAGTAGTATATATAACGAAATTAAAAAGAAAACTATCACAGCTAAGTAGGGTTTACAAGTTAACGAGTAATAGTCAACCAACTTAAATTTGCAGTTCAAGAATTGACCGTAACGTATATCGATGTATGGGAGAGCATGTTTTTCAACTACAATGTTAAGTTTGTTTTTGGGATAAATTCATCCTAACTACGGAACCCTTCATTGTGCGTGGTCCGACACGCACTTGGCCGGTTTTTTTCTTTCTGCGCATGCAGTTTTTCTAGTCTTCCTAAGAAGGAAAAGCACAAATATCATACAAAACTGTCAAAAACTAGTGACAAATGACTGCATGGTCAGCTGTCACAGCTATGCGGGTTTGGTTGGCAGGACGGCTAATGAATTACTTAAATAGCTCGTTGAAAGCTTTGTCCGTCTACATGACTTGCCTGGATCCCGGCCAAGGTCTCACGCGCCGTTCCAGAGCTTGGACTCCTTTCGCTTTGTGATAATGTTTACTCTAAAATAGGATTACCTACCTACGTAGGTACCTAAAGTCATAGATGCGTTATGTAGTGACTGTGGTTAGAACAATATATAATTATTTCCTACGTTTAGGTTTGTATTTTTTGTATCACACTACCAACTTAAACCGCCTTATTACAAAACAAGATTTATATTTTGTCATGGCTTAAACCATGGAGCCAGCTTTTGTAATAGGAACGTAACAGTGATTGAAATACCGTTCTTTATACAAAATTGAAAACTTAGTTCGGTACTAAGTTGACAATTTTGTGTTTAGGAACTTTACCATAGTCGGAATAAAGTTCGAAATTCAATAAAGGCTCCATGTTTTAAACCTGGAAATTCAATAAAGGCTCCATGTTTTAAACCTGGGTCTGAAGATAAACCTTGTTTTGTAATAAGGGGGTTAAAGGTAACTGGGCCAATAACTCTTTAAGGGGACAATAACCGACTTTTAATGATTTTATACTGAAGATCACGTCTAAACGAGTAGTGTTAATGATTTGAAAAAAATATATGTTAAATTAGAGCATTTTCTCAATAACTTGATATGTGAATATTTTAGATTATGCTTATTCTACATAGTGAAATTAATTTGTAAAGTTATGTCTAACGCGGATAAAAACTGAGAATGGCGCAAAATCTACCAAGCGTATTTTTCTGAAACCTTCACCAATTTAAAGATAATTTAACTATTGATCTTTTAGTATACGCGTTTTATTAAAATACCTTTTGGTTTGTGTATAATAAATTAATAATGCGTCAAATTGGGGACGGCGCTCCTTGATGGGCGAGTCCTATTACTGGCTGACCGTACGACGCGTTGCGTGAGCTCAGTACAGAACACGTAAGCTAACCACTCAAGGTCACTGGGATATATCTGCGTCTTAAAAGATAATAAGCACTTTTTTCAGCATTGCAATGCGAATTATTGGGAGATCTAAGAATGTCATAATATTCATAGAAAACCACGACCTGATTCGGTAACCAGATGCAAGGAACCATTTAACTAATAACTTATACTCCTGAAAAAAAACCTTCGTTCTCGGGAGTTTCAGAGTTCGAAAAAAAGTGAACTTAATCTAAATGATAGCCGTAAAGGCTTCTACATACCAGCGCGACATGTCGCCTCGGTATGTAGAAGCCTTAAAATGAAGGTAAAAGTGACGAGTCATGAAGTTCAAGTGAGCATCTCTAAATTGACCTACGAGGAATAAACATGGGATGATTTCAAGTTTACGAGTAAAATGTATAGGACTCAGTGGCGAAAGCACCGCATAACACGATTCCTACCGGCTTCCCTTCGGAAATTCGGAACGCAACCATTCAATCGGTATTTAAAAATGACACACAGTCAGTAGTGTTTATTAAAGCCAAATAATATAATAACCACATTGTAGGTATTTAATACGCCATACAATTAAAACATTACAAAACGCCTACATTACATTTTTTGTCTTTATATCCCAACAACAAAACATTTTGCTCTAAAATAACTCAGTGAGTTCAGTTTCTATACAAAATCGACGTCATGACGAGTTTATTTTTTATAGAAAAGATTGTTTTTGCTCCGGCTTAACTATCTTATAAAAATTACCCTTCGCCACTGATAGGACTATATTCCCTTATGCAGTTGACGTACCTACCTATGCATTCTTGACCATACCAGCCCTTGCGAGCTACCTACCTACCTGCAGATTAACGTTGCCATCAACGTCATCAATTGCATTATCGCTGAATTTACAGTTGCACGCGCTATCATCACTTCATCAGGTCATGATAATCACGATACTACAATATTATGCTTCATCCGAGCATCCCTGCCTACTAGCCCGATCATACACTCCCAAGTTCTTAAGACCAGTTTAATCAAGTATTCTAATAACATGAAATCCTGCTCATAGCGGAAGCGAGAAAAGTTTGAAGATTAAGGATTAAAACCAGTAAAATTAATTGCGATGTAATTATGAGGAGGTAATAAACTGACCAAACCGGCTGATGTCCTAACATCGGTGTTTTTATCTCACTATGGTTAATTGTCATACGTGCTTGCCTACGATTAGTACATCGTAAGTTTATCTGCTTGGTCTTGCATAACAAGTAGGTAGGTACCTACTTAACATAGCCATAGTGATAGGGATTTCTTATCAAGTTACTAGGTAGGTCGATGAAAACGCACATGATTCGACTTTAAAGGGCCCAAAGATCTGTGCTTAAAGTAATGACGTTTAGGCCTTTTAGATTCCCCACATCAACTTTGTATGACAAGTGTCAAGTTCTCACTGTACGGCAAATGTATGTTTTACATATAGTTACCAAGCAGCATCTTATCACACCATTCAATAAGCAAGTTTTAAGTAAGCGTACTATAAGGGACGTTTGCCTATCTGTTAAATTTGACACCGCAGCTGCTAGAAGGCAACGCATGTATTTGGCAAGTCACGTATATTATAAAACAAACAGTGCTCTCAATATTAATCCTCTTACAATAAGGGAAGCTAAAACTAAAACTAAGTCATGGCTATTGACACAAGAGTACAGTCAAATAGAATCCATTTTAATATAGGTATTATATGCATTTAAGTTCAGTTAGATCACACATCACCCGCGTACTGTACACACCCTCTCATTAACGTCCATTCATAACACCACCACACTCCACATAACCATAATTAAAATAAATAATAATAATACGTTAAACACACACTCTTTACACTTCACACTCACACTTACACAAATGTGAACGAGAAAAATCAATTGTTATCATAATTTTTACTTCTCTTATTATTATGAATTCATGACTGTATTTAATAACTAGGTATTTTAATCATAAATTCAATTTTTTTTTATTATGAATGTAACTACTATTTTGCTATTTTAATTATTACTTTTGTTTGTCGTAAGTAAATTCAATCGATGTATATTGCATACAATCCAGAACCTATTGTTTGGGAGAAGACACTGACTCCTGTAACACAGGTTTTTTACCTAGCGCAGGAGTCAGGGCTTCACTTTGTTTGTACACATTTTTTATGCCAATAAAGAATTTTTATTTATTTTATTAATATAAATCAATGAAAGCATAACCAGTCGTCAACTTCTCCCCAGGGCTTGAAACCGGTTAATTTTGATTTCTGAAAATACAAATTATTTTTGATACAATTGATATTCGCTTCAAAGATTGCTTCATCACATTACGTTCAGCATTTATTTTGTAACAAAATATTAAATAATTAACGAAATATGTTCGAAAACCTAAAGTCCTTTACCTTAGGTTTTCGAACATATTTCGTTACATAGAACATTAACCGGTTTCCGAGCCCAGCTTCTTCCTACATTGCAGGGTGTAGCTCTTGACGACCACATCAATCAATTCATATACCACAGTTTCACTCATCTCTTTATCAAAACTATTTAACCAATGATCAACATCGATGGCAATCAATAACTTTCACTGGTTACGTCCAGCAATTGCCCCATGGCTCACATCAAACTGGACTGGAACGATGAAAAATGATTATTTTATTGATCAGTTACGACATCCCACAGTTACACTGACATGATTGAAGATCTATGGCCAAAATTATTAGAACCCCCATAACCAGTTGAGGGCATAGAATCAAAGGTCTCGAGTAATTGATCTTCCAATGGAAAACTCGTAACAGCTGTTGTCCCTAATCTTTATGCCCGTAACAGGTTCATATTGAGTCCATGTCTCCAATGTATTCATTGAAATGTACATATACAGCAATCTTATAGTACCCTTATTGGGTTAAGCTAATGCTAAACAATTATAGGTACCTATTTGCTTAGTAGTTAATGTTGAATGAATGTGTTGACTGCGTCGATTTATCTCTTACTCGTATAGCTAACGTCGTCGTTAGATACTGCATGAGTTGTTAACTTGTTATAATGTTTTCCCGTGGGAATACACATATTTTATTAGATAATGCATAGCTGTCTGCTCCTTCGTATAGCGTTTTGTTGGTCTATGATTTTAAGACATCAATTCCAAATGTTTTTAGGGTTCCGTACCTCAAAAGAAAAAAATGGAACCCTTAAAGGATCACTTCGCTGTCCGTCTGTCTGTCTGTCAGTCTGTCAAGACCCCTTTTCTCAGGAACGCGTGGAGGTATCAAGTTTAAATTAATATCAAATACGTAGGTATATGGTCCCTTGAAGCTTTAAAAAAATCAAGCTTCCAACTTAACTTAACTTAAAATACGGCTATACAGGGTGTTAAAGTGTATATAGCCTGTATAAGCGACATTATTGCGACATATTTCGATACTCGCAAATAAATCAAAACCTATGGAGTACTTCCCACTTCCCGTTGACCTAGAATCATGAAATTTGGCAAGGAGTGTAAGTTCTTACAGCACAAGTATAGGAAAAAGTCCTAAAATTGTAAATTAGTTTTATCACATAAAAAACAAATTGCAAATATCTCGCACATGTGTAAATCAAAACCTGTAGGGTACTTCCCGTTGACCTAGAATCATGAAATATGGTAAGACGCAAGGTCTCACAGCGTCTCAGCACAAGTAAAGGAAAATGTCGAAATTTGTTAATTTGTAGTTTTATCACATAAAAAAATACTTTTGCGATTACAAACTTACATTTTCAGTTGTAAAATTGACCGTGAAGTATATCGATGTATGGGATTCGGAGAACATGTTTTTCAACTACAATGTTAAGTTTGTTTTAGGGATAAATTCATCCCAACTAAGGAACCCTTCATTGTGCATGGTCCGACACGCTCTTGGCCGGTTTTTTTATTAGAGTCAGTACTTACCTATATACCTAATTTATTAATGCCGTTTATTAGACAACTGATTTACGTGTTATTTATTCAGATTAGGCAGTTAAAGTCAACTTTCGCCTGGAGTTAGTGAAATAGTCTCGTTAGTGGATAGGTACTTACGTGCTCAGGAATCCATTTCCGTCCATTCTTCTCTTAATTTAATAGCCTAGGTCTCAAAGCGTTCGTTCGTGCCTTTGTATGAACGAAAGTTATTGCTTTCAGCATTGAGATATGCTTAGGTTTTAGAGTTACTCGTAGAGGGTGGTATTAGTTATAACTCAAACTCAATTCAAACTCAAAACATTTATTTCAATTAAACCTATTACAGGCACTTTTAAATTGTCAAAGAGTCGGTCAGTTAGTCACAAAGTTGAAGCTATTTGCCCATTCCAAAACGTAGATCTCTATGGAGAAGAATAGGCAAGAAACTCCAAGGACACTCTTTTAAAGCAAGATATTACAAAGTCCTGGGTACATTATTCTTGTTGCTTCTATATGTGAGAACAATGTAAAAAAAAAATATTTGTTTATTTAAAAAACAATTCAAAATATAAGATTAAAAGATTACAAATAAGCCCTGGCAGTTAAGAGAAGACCAGTCTCAACTGACGGCGCCCGTTCACGAACATGATGCGCATTATAGCGCACTAGGCTAGCACCTCATCGGCCGGCGCCTCTCTGGTGGTCATGAGATGGTCATCATGGTCACCTTTATATCCCTCTTGCTTGTTTCACTCTCAAAGTTGAGAGTTGTTGAGAGGGATAGTTATTGTGAATATCGTAAACAATTGGCAGTCGATTGTTTTTAGGGTTCCGTACCAATATGGTAAAAAGGAACCCTTATGGTCTGTCTGTCACACTTCGATATCTCAAGAACTACTAATGCTATCAACTTGAAATTTAAAATGATTTTAGATGACGTTTGCCCAACTATTTTGCAAACAAGTAAGAAATTTAAAAAAATATATCTTTTTTGCAAAAGGGACTGAAAGGGTCTTAAAAACTTTAAGTGGGGCTACTAAATCTTGATGTGGGGGGTATCATAATGAAAGAACGCTGTTTGCACATTACCAAACATTTATTTTTATTTTAGGCAGCATAGTTTCCGACTTTCGATGAAAAATGTAAAAAAAAATACCGCCCCCCCTACGATACCGTCGTGGAGGTGATGCGAATATTTAGTTTCTGAAGTAAGTAACGAAACAGCCAAGCCATACATTTTTACTGATATGTAGAATTTGTGAAGTTAGGGTCGGTAGAGTTAGGCCGTGAAGATTCAGAAGCTTGGCTCTATATGAGATCTGATATCTTTTTCACAGGGCAAACCTTATGTGGTCGTCTTTACATGAAATGTTTTTGGTGGGATTTCAGTTCTTTTTGTAAGTTGCTAGGCAGTCTTTTTAGTGTTTATATTTTTCTTCTTTTTTTGGGGTGTATTTCTTGCACATCAGCAGTGCCGGTTTTTATAGCCCATTCTCTGTCTTTGCCTTTTTTCTTTGATGGTTTACTGATTACCATAAGCGATAAATCAGGGCGATATTTCGCTCTTAAGCGATTATATTCAACTATAGCTGACTGTTGTGCTTTAATACTAGCAAAGTACCCTAACATTTTGAAGTCTCACACAAACTTCCACCCCCCCATTTTAGGGGATGGGGGGGGGCGAAAGTTATAAGTTTATGATTTTTTTTGTTGGTTGTATACTAAACTTAGATTACATACCAAATTTCAGCTTTCTAGCACTTCAGGAAGTAGCCAAACATTTTGATGATCATCAGTGTATCAGTGATGAAATCGGCGTATTTTAGATATCAATAAAATCTAAAGTATTAGAGCTATTATTATTCAATTGAGACTTTGTATGTTTAATAAGTCTATTATTGACATCATATCCTGAGAATATGAACTATCTGGTACAACGGAAACCAACTCTATGAGGGTTCAAAAAAACGACGAAACACTTCGAGAAAAGGTAGGTAGTGCCCTTGCGCTTCGCTTGGCTCGTCTTGGCGGGGGCACTACCGTGCCCCCAGATATTTTGATTTGTTTTTGTTTTATTTCAATCTAATGAACTATTATGTAACCATAAATAATTCTTTGTAATCTCGCGCCCCTAGGCACGTGCCTAGTTTGCCTTATGGATAATCCGCCACTGGGTTCACGTTTAGTCGAGAGCAGTGGTGGCTCAGTGGAAACAGCCGCGACTTGAGGTCGTAGCTTCGAAACCATAAGGCACTTAAATTTTTGTGATAATGATTTCATAACCACTACACTCGAAACGTTGATGGAAAACATCGTGAGAAAACCGGCATGTCCTAGAGCCAAAAATTCGAAGACATGTGACATCCACGACCCGCACTGGACCCGCGTGGTGGATTGCGGCCCACTCCCTCTATCATAAAGGAGGCCTGTGTCCCAGGTCCCAACAGTGTGAACATTATTTGGGCTGATTATGCACCTTTAGTCATTTAATTTGGACGATACGGTTGGCGCAGTTAGTTAAGCGATTGACTGCTGCGCTGCGTCGCGGGTTCGATTCCCGCTCGGAACAAATATTTGTATGACCTACAAGTAGTTGTTCCGAGTCTGGCTGTTTGTGTATGTGAGTTTAAATGTTTGTAAACGCACCCACAATACAGGAGAAATTCCTAGTGTGGGGCAACGTTTAAAAAAAAGATTATGAGTCAGCAATTCATCATACTCATCATTAGTCATCAATTCATCATACATTACTTGCACACAATAAAAAAAAAATACTTATACAATAACCGACTTTTAATGATTTTATACTGAAGATCACGCCGAAACGAGTAGTGTTAATGATTTGAAAAAAATATATGACAAATTAGAGCATTTTCTCAATAACTTAATATGTGAATATTTTAGATTATGTTTATATTATATCGTGAAATTAATTTGTAAAGTTGTGTCTAACGCGGATGAAAAACTGAGAATGGCGCAAAATCTACCGAGCGTATTTTTCTGAAACCTTCACCAATTTAAAGATAATTTAACTACTGATCTTTTAGTATACGCGTTTTATTAAAATACCTTTTGTTTTGTGTATAATAAATTAATAATGCGTCAGGGCGAGTCCTATTACTGGCTGAACGTACGACGCGTTGCGTGAGCTCAGTACAGAACACGCAAGCTAACCACTCAAGGCCACTGGCATATATCTGCGTCTTATGCAATGTTTGCGATGCACTAGGTAGGTACAGGTTATGTTGATAAATCAATAGATTCTTCCATAATTTGTTGAGGGTTATTATTTCATAGGTATCATCTTAAAGATCACTAGCACACAATAGGTACCTACTCTTGTATTAATTAACATTACTAGCCTCAACTGTTAAATATTTATTGCTCATTAAGTAAAGTATTTCTACGCAACAATTTAAATTGTAAATACCTTCTTATTAGAATGTCAAAAAGCACATAAACAATTTATTGTGGGCAATAAAATGCTTGACTTAGTGTTAGAAAAGATAATATTAATAAAATTAACGTTGGATAGGTACATATAAATCAAAGGCGACTAAGGGACTTACTAGAGAATGGGCAGCAGCGTTCTCTATGCATTTTAACACCATACTGCGATCGCCAATACGCCTGGCAAGCGTGTCGATTATGGCAAACCCCCCCTTTGGTGGAGGCCTATGTCCAGCAGTAGACATCTTACGGCTGAAATGATGATGATGACATATAAATCCACTGCCAAAACGGCTCTTCCAAAACAGTCAACTCCAGGATGTCACGCTGAGCAGAAGAATTGGTGACCGCTGCTGCTGCCTAACACCTGCACACGGTCGGACTATCTCCAAAAAGTTTACGGTAGGTACGAGTATGGAAATCGAGGATTTCCCCCGAATTTTATAGGCAAACCTATAGCGATTTGGGTATTTTTTATAGTAACTCGTGTATTTGCTCCCGAAAATGCCACCGGAACAACATAATAAATATAAGCATAAGTATTTAACGGGTTGCGATTCGATTAGGTACTTTAATATCTATGGTTGCTAAGCAATTTATGCTCGTCACAATGCTTAAGGTGCACAATTAACGTCCAGGCATCGGGAAACGCAATATTTTGTAAAAGGTGATGAACAGTTGACTTTAGGCAATTGTAACTTAGAAAAAAAAATTACCAACTTCCAAAAAAACACTACAAACTGAAAAATAACTTTAATTTCGGAAGTCAGTGGCAAAAAAACTAAAATACAGATCCAAAGACACCGACTTCCGAAATTAAAGTTATTTTTCAGTTTGTAGTGTTTTTTTGGAAGTCGGTAATTTTTGTTTTACAAAAAGTGTTTTATCTCTTATTTAGATACGCCACTTACTTGATAATAAGTAGGTTTTTAAGGAGAAGATACTTATCTCAGTGTAGAGTAAGTTCTTATAAGTTATAATGCACCCGATGTTAAATCTCAACGGCTCTACAGGTCAGTGCCGGAACTTATTAGCGCCGTATGCGTTCATTCACAGTTGCTAATAATAACACCATTGTATATTTATAGCACCGCGTGCAGTGACTCTTATCTTTCTTTTGAGACCTATCCTATAAAACCTTTAAAAACTATGCAATGCATTCACTTTCTGCGATTAGGTAATGAGTAGCGTAAACTATCTGAAAGTTAACGAATGGACCTAACGAAATTTAGGGAAGAGAAACCCATAAAACATGTTTGGCAAGGCCTTCTGATTGCGTTGCGCAGTTGCAGCAGTGTGCCTCTACCATAGTCCTTACCGTCCCGCGAATGGTAGCTTCAGCACCACCGGCCGCTCGGATTGTCTCAGGCAAATATGTTCGTGAAAGTTAAATCTCCACGAGATGACAGGATACAATCTTCCTTCAACGGTCAGCAAGTTACAAATAGTTTAGTATTTTGATTTTGGTTATTGGTAGTTGAACTGGTTCGTTATAGACAACATCAGCACCATCGTTCACGAACAGTTGTTTCTTCTTAAAGTTCCCGGTTTATGGTTTAACGACCGACATAATGACAACCAACATAAATATTCAGCTGAACAGTTTTATGGTGCGGTAACAGTTTAACATATACCCCTCGACGCCTCTTGAAACCGCTAGAAAGTGAATTCACAAATTCACACCTCTTTATTTAACTGCTGGGAACTTGGATTGGTTTCACAATTTTCTGCTTAACTACTTTCGAAGATATGTGGTTTACTGTAACAATTCTGTCATTGTTTGTTGTCTTTACTCATGCCTGGTCGTGTGCTTCTCAAGAAGAATTATGTGGCGCTCTTGTCATTCTCCTTTCTTCGGGTCCTAGGAAATAATTATCATGAAAAAGGTCAGCAACGTTTTCCTGCCAGTTTATTCTTTTGTCCTCATCTAATATGAAAATACTTAGTTCTTGCAAGCACTGTGGATGGTAGCTAGGTCGCTTATCTTGGGTGCACCGGACGAACATTGCAGCGTCTCTGGTCGTCGGCTGGAAGAGTCTCGATAACTCTACTTGCATCACTATTTATGATCTAGATACCAGCTATAACAATATGGACCAACTCTCCTGTTTCTTTAGGTCCCAAATGTTCACCTTTAGTACCTAGTATCAACTAGTGTCGCTCTAGCTTTAAGCAAGGTAGCAACTCGTAGAATTCGGTAGAATAAATAAAGTATATTAAACTAAGTACCTAAACATGCCGATTCCACGACGACGCACGGCACGCGAGATAGTGTGACGTCATCACCGAAGGGTCACTTTATCGCGACCACACGCTCAATTATTCACTAATAAATCATATTTTACACTGCGACACGGTTATAATTACATAAAACGTAGGGCGGAATTTATAGTAGTGTAAGTGTAATCAGACTTGTACATGCCGTGACCGTGAAAAATAATTTATGTACCTAAGTTGTGTGGGGATGCTAAGGACAGAGAATTAACCCTGCGGTCAACGGGGCCGGATTTAAAGGTGTGGAGGCCCTGGGGCAACTAAATGATAAATGACTTATTTTCTGTAAGTAGGTTTGTACAAACACTTTTACACGTCAATCATATTAAAAAAAAAACTAGATGAGGTCATGAGGTCGGGCGGCGCGCGGCGTTTCGTATCTGACTACTCTGAGAAGAAAGGCCAAAACAAACTCAGAGGTCACAGTCTCTTTTAAAGTCCAGACATAATCTTGGTCAGATCATGTGATGACCATGTAGAATTAAGAAGTGGAGGTCCCAAAAATGTATTTAGAACAGACAAAAAAAAATACGACTTAAAAAGGTACCTTGTGAATGTGTTTTTTTTTTCTTTGATACACAATAAATCTGCCAGCCTTTCCCCAATTACGTTGGGGTCGGCTTCCAGTCGAATAGCTGAATACCAGTATTTACATGGAACGACCGCCTATCTGACCCCACAATACGATACCCCTTGGTAAGACTGGTTGTCAGACTTTTGGGATTTTTTTTCTTTGATACGCAAGGAGACTCGTTAAACGTCCCAGCGTCCAATACTCGTAAAAACAATTCAATGAATTAACTGTTTACGATGCAAGTTAACTCGTTGACGAATTTAACTAGTTGATCGACTAGTTGACGAATGTAAATCAACGTTGACGCCTACAAAGGATGTATTTTCTTTCTTATCTAAAAAAATCAAATTGTGGAGGCTCCTTCTTTGTGGAGGCCCAGGGCTAGAGCCCTTGTTGCCCTGCCCTAAATCCGGCCCTGGGTCAAGCTCATTCGTTGTACTACTCGTATTTGTTGAAATGATGTAGGTAGTATTTGTCACCGTCTAATTATAAACTTCGTTAGTTTATAAAATCTATCGGTATTATTTCAATTAGATTATAAACTGTCGAAAAATTTATGAACTGCAACAAAACATTTATAAAATTTAACGCATTATTTTTCGATAGTTTCTAATCTATCTATGGGAAACCGACAAATTGTGAACCAAACTTGCTTGCGACGTGACGTAACGAAGCTTGCGCTAATATTAAACTTTAATAGCCTGCCTAGCTGCGAGCAACTTGGAAGTAGCGCTCGCTCGGCTCGCGCGCGGTTTGACACAGTTCTAACCTTTTTTTTTTTGTTCACGGGGTGGAAAATCCTCATGGATGTCCTCCACAACATCAGGTCTGTCAGACTCTTACTGACTAAAAACCACCCCAGTGTTCCCTTCCGACACTTGCACCGGGGAACTTGGAATCTGTTATTACTTCCGCAATCCCCGGCTAGTGCCGCCGGCCCGCCTCTGCGGGCCACCTGGGGGAGGGGGGTGTCTGACCCCCCGCGACCTCTGAAAGAACACGACTGTTTCGCAGAAGGACACCATCGCGTCCCAGGACTCCTCGCTGCTGACCATCGACTCGACCACGGCCGGCCGATAGGTCACTGCCTACTCCTGAAACGAGGGCACGGCGGGCGTGGCTCCTCCCAAGCGGCACACTCTACCAGCGTATGCCGCGCCCTGTCCTGGGAGGTCACAGTTCTAACCTAACCCAGCCCATTTTACCCAGTTCACAAATTTTCGACAGTTTATAATCTAACGGAAATAATACCGATAGATTATATACTAACGGTTCTCACAATCTTACGGTGACATATCGATCGCAGTCCAATGCTTGGCTAGGCCTCATTTAAAAGCTATAATAGGGTTTGCTGGTGTTATCAAGGACAGAACAGAGTCATAAGAGAGGTAACTGAGGCAAAGCATACATCATCTAGTCTAGAACTCGGAAACTATTGACGTGTGCCTGTATTTGTCTTAGGATGACAATTTATGGTGACGGAGCAATGTTTTTTACACAGAAAAAACCTAAAGTGTAGGTACAAAAGTAGATAATGCCTACTTATACTTATGAGTTTTTGAAGTGAAAGCATATTTAGGCTTCTTCAGGTGAACAAAAATCATGGAACTCGAGTCATCGCCACCGAACGCTTCGATACAATTCACAAGTTAAGTACTTATTTTTCACTTCTATCGGCAGTCCCCAAAGACTGCCCCGCATCTTTTTTTTTCCGCAAGTCTTAACAAAATCAAATTAAGACGGAAGGGAGAAACACGGTCTCGTGTGTGGTGTGGACTAGGTACGTAAAAAGTAACATCAAAGCTCATGATTACAAAATAGATGAGATAAGCTCCTAAGCTGAGCATTATTGAATAAATTATACGGAGAGCTTCATCCGGATGCAGGATACGTCATACAGCTCTATACAGGACAGGTAGGTAGACTGTGCCTTACCCGCGACTTCGTTCATGTGGGTTTCCGAGTTTCCCATACAAACTATGTACAACATAGCATAGTTTAGGGATTGTTTTTTTAGAAAGCCCCAGGGTTAAATCTATACAGTATGTAACAAAAACCCTGTTGTTCCTTTTAGGGACGGATACATTTACCTACAAGCACAACATTGGTGGAATTATAATTTAAAAAAATTAAGCATTGGCTAGTCGAGAAGTCAAAATCAAAGAATTAAAAAGGTAATAAATCAGTTAAACATAACAAATATTAATAATTAAATATTTATTTTAATTATTTTTGTTGAACAGTTTTTATAAATGACTTACTTTATTACGTATGTATACCGATTCTTAAAACGTAGGTAGAAGGAACAACAGGGTTTTTGTTACATATTGTATAAGTAGGTATAGGTTTAAAAAAACCATAAAATACCGGCCAAGTGCGTGTCGGACCACGCACAATGAAGGGTTTCGTAGTTGGGGTGAATTTAACCCAAAAACAAACTTAACATTGTAGTTGAAAAACATGGTTCTCCCATACACCCCGATGTATGTCACGGTTAATTCTCCAACTGCAAATGTAAGTTGGTCGATACTCGTTAACTTGTAAAGCCTACTTTAGCTGTGATATCGTTATTATGTACTACTGCCATGATTTTTTTCACATATCTATTTTAATTAACATTTATTTTAATTAAACCTATTACTTACAGGCACTTTTGAACTGTCAAAGAGTCGGTCAGTTAGTCAGAAAGTTGAAGCTATTTCCCCATTCCAAAACGTAGATCTTTATGGAGAAGAAGAGATAGGGGGTGGGTGATTAAATCAAGATATTACAAAATCCTGGGTACATTATTCTTGTTGCTTCTTTATGTGAGAACAATGTAAAAAATTAAATTACTAACTTATTAAAAAAAAAATAAGATTAAAAGATTACAAATAAGCCCTGGCAGTTAAGAGAAGACCAGTCTCAACTGACGCGGCGCCCGTTCACGAACATGAGTATGGATATCTCAATGCTGTCTAAAGTATAGGGTCCGTCTATCTTAAGTAAGGTCGGTGCATTTGTACTGCCAGTATTGCGATTTATGTGCTCTGATAATGTCACCTAATGCACTCGAGCTGCCTAACGATCTTGTTGTAGATTTATGTAAGTAGGTACCTAACTACTAACTAGATCAATGCTCACCACTTACCAGCACTTATTTAATCTCAGAAACATCTTTATAACTCTGAAAGGCATTTCCTGAACAGCTGAACGTAAAATGCACTTCCCGGACTCCTAAATCGAGCCACCGTGCATTTTTATGGCTTATCAAAATATTGATTAGTCAGAGAAAAAGCTGACATACATAGGTAGGTACTTTTTTTTTTTTTTTTTTTTCTTCTGGCTTCGCACGGTTTGTGCATTTAGCCAATGTCACGTTAGGTAGGTACTTACTTACAACATTTCGGTATTCACCATTGTTCTAAATTTAAATTCACAAATTTGAAAAAGAAGAAAATCGGGGTTTGGTAGATCCTTAGAGATGCAACAAGCTTTGATTAGAGCATCTTTAAATCAATAGTTATTTTTTTGTTATTAGTTCTGTTTTGTATTAAAAAAATAAATTAGGTACAAAAAAACAACAATGGACTTCCAAAAAAAAACACTACAATGTGAAAAATTACTTTATTTTCGGAAGTCGGTGTCTTTGGATTTGTATTTTATTTTATTGCCACCGACTTCCGAAATTAAAGTTAGATATTTTTCATTTTTTATGTTTTTTTTTTGGCAGACGGTAGTTTTTTTTTTGTATTTTTTATTTTTAGCACCTAGGTTTGTTTGTAATTTATCTAAGTTACAATAGACCAATGTCAGCTGCTCACCACCTTTTACAAAATATTGCTTTTGCCGATGCAGGGGCATTAATTGTTGAGGAGTTCTCCTGGTAAGAACTAGGAGAACTGACACTCACCATATGCATAGTGACAAGCATAAATTACTTAGCTGAACCATATTAAAGTACCTAATCGAATCGCAACTATTCGCAACCCGTTACCTAAATACTTATTATTAAGTAGTTCCGCTGTGGTCTTCATCATCAGTTCCACTTTACCAAATGGTGCTTTCCGAGGGCAAATGCACGAGTTACTATAAAAAATACCCAAATCTAATACATTATGCTCACAATTTACAAATATTGTAAAAAAAAAAAAACCTTTTCCTAAAAAAAATAATATCAGTGTGTGAGTTAAGGTAATCAGTACCCCGAGTGTAAGTTTGCAAGTGAGTAAACGTAACTAGCGCGTATGCGTTAAGACTTTTATTCTCACTCTTTTACTCTTAGCATTATGATCTATCGGTCAAATTTTAACGCAAACGAAATAGTTACGTTTGCTCTCTTGCAAACTTACACTTGGGGTACAGTGTCACAGAATGTAAAATAAACGTCATAAAAATAATAACCTCTGATCTAAATTATCTATGCCTCCCAAATAAAAGCACCCAGCTATAAACAAAACTAAATCAAAGAAAAATCATAATCCCAAAGCTTCAATGCCCGCACGTATTGAATGCAGTATGCATGCGAGGAGGTAGTCGTATTTCAGTGTTGCTGAATTATTTAAAATTAAACCCACATTCGTTGAGAGAATAAAACCAAAGACAGTATTCTGCAATAAAAATCCATAGGTAGGTAATTGATTCCTTTTACGTGATCCACCATGAGCTCAGACATTAACATAAATCAAGGAGAGCTGTCTGATCAAAACGACGTGTTGAATAAAGCTCCATATGAAGTGACGTCATCATAGCTCGCGCAGACACGACTAGTTTAGTCATAGTTAATATTCAAGTTATTAAAGTTGGCGCTTGTCCCCAGAGAATATGGTGGTTCGCCGTGGCGTTGCTGTTGTGGGCCCCACACACACACTGTCGAGAATTCACGTAAGTATACAAGCACAGTCGAATAAACTATTTAATAAACAGACAGCTAACTTGCAACTGGTGACTTACGGTTCACTAGTTACAGGCATTTTTGGGGCACCAGTCTTTCACAAATGTTAACCCTATTCTTTAGATTAAGCATTTCCTGTCCAAAATTTCTGATTTGAAATAAATAAATAAATTATTTAAAAATATTATAAATTAAATTAAAAAAACTAGATACTTAGGTACTTTTTCATTCTAATTCAAATATTTATTGCTCTCATGTCAGTAAAAAAGTTATAAGATACAGTGTTAATACCTATTGTATAAATTGCTGTGCCCTTATACCTAGGTGCTGGATCCTTAAATGTAGGACAATGTTGTGCGTGTAGAATTGAATAAGTACCTACTCACTTATTCAATTCTTATATACCAGTACCATTCTCGTATGTATGTTTGCCACAAGCTTAAAAAGTTATTACGGACACGATAACAATAAATATTAACAGTGTAAGTAGTGGAAATATGAATATTTTTGCCTGTATACCAAATAGCTTGTTCGACTGTACAGAATAATAAGTAGCTGTGTTCAGCTTTGTTACATTTCTATTTACACCACCACAAAGCTTCAATGGAGCGCGCGTATTGAATGCAGTATTCATGCGAGGAGGTAGTCGCATTGCAGTGTTGCTGAATTATTTAAAATTAAACCCACATTAGTTGGGATTGTTGAGAATATCATAAGACAAGGAAAAGCTCTATCTTTTGTGCTACCTACTTAACAAAAATATACCTCGGATTTTTTGTTACCTATAACTGTCCAAAAACATTATCTTTTCAACGCATTTGCTCAAAAAATGCATTTACGAAGCCTGTATACATTGTTCGAAAATTAAAAATTACGCACCTTAAAACGGAACGGGCGGTAAAATATGTACTCTCACCTAAGTACATGTTTTACCGCCCCCTTCGTTGTATAGCGCCGTGCGTAGGCACCTATCCTTTACGGTTTTTTTAATTACCATAAAAATTGTATAAGAATTCCACCAAGGATTTCAAATTACGAGAATACATAAGCTGAATAATCGAACCTCCTTGGAAGCAGTGTCATAAATAACTATTGTGATCTGTTTACTTCAAATTCAGCGGGCAATGAAACACAACACACAATTTTTACAGGCCGTTAATTTAATATTTAGGTGGTCATGCTAAACTGAACGGTCATAAAATTAACAAATGCGAAACTGTTTACGGGGAAATAATCGAAATTTTGCGGAAACCTGAACTATTTGAACTCATTTGACTGTGTGTGAAGACACCCAGAAAAAAAATCAAATGATTATATGTAGATGAAATACTTCCAACCTCGGATTAACAAAAAAAACTTTTAGCGGTTGTAGGTTTATAGTTTCTAGGGACTCATAAAAATAATATGATACGACACAGATCAAAATATTCTTGTCAAGTTCTTATATATATGCCTACAAAACTTTTAGCGACTTCAGCATTATGGTTATTTTAATAGAAACCTGTTTAATCAAGAGAATCAACGAACGACATAAAAATGTCAAAAGAAAACTTTATGGCAATATGCAATCTTTTAAAATTCGTATACGGTTGATGTGAACCAATGAAGCCGGTCATAAATCTTCAAATAATATTTTTATCTATCTGTAACTGAAGTGCATCGTCAGATAATGCATGGAAACCCATAAATCTTCATTAAACGGAACGCTAGGAAGAGACCATAACATTAAACCGCTGCTATTTATGTTCTGATTGATGTTCTATGAATAGAAATTAAATTAAAACTTTATTTATTTATTAGACAGCGCAGATTGATCTTTTTACGACGATGTAGTTGCGTTTTTATGACATTCGTTAACGAGGCACAAAAATAACCGATTTTTTTTTGTTTCTGGGTAAAGGTGAAAGACCAGCCTTTATTTTAAGACGTCAATTATAAAAATTACAAAAAAAAAGTTCATTGTATATTTAAAATAGTTATTTTAAATATAAAATTAATTTTTCAAATTTTTTTACTTTTTTATTTTATTTTTTTTGTTTATTTGTATAATAGAAATAACTTGCCTAATAAAAATAAGCAAGATAAATTTTACACCCGTACATACCCATAAATTGAAATAGAATTTTAATGAGGCATCAACAATTAGATACTTGTCCGCCTTTCATCTTATTCTATGATGCACAAATTATTGCACACACGGCGCACGCGTTTTGTATTGCCAGCTGGAATGCATTATTCTACGGTGCAGTTTAGTAACTAGAACTTGAGCTATTAATAATACACTGAGCCAGTTCTGTTTTCTGCATTTCGTTGTATTTTAGGAGTACGGTTACCTGCCTTAAAATAGTTTCGACAGATCTCGACATGCGTTTTACGGACTGTGACATAGAGCACTTGTAAGTTGTAAGAGTGACTAATTAATGTATGTGTTACTTTGTAGTTTGTTATCTAAGACAGGTACTTTGTGGGGATAGGCAGAAACTAAGAACCCTTCAAACTCCAGCAGGCTTAGCACGAGAACCGTAAAGAAGCGTTTTGTCAACGGAAGAGTAGACAAAAATGACATTTCCTGTAGACAGTTGACAGTTTTCTACCGAGAAGCATTGGCGTATTTTAAGATTTGACGCCCAGGGCCAATACGGCTTGTCGGCCCGTACTTTAACAAACAAAGAAAGAAAAAACATTTATTTGGACTCAACACAGGAAATCACATATTAAACTAAAACACACTCTTAGGCACATAAAAAACAAAAACAATAAAAAAAACAAAGTAGAATGAGAATAAAAACAAAGTCCAGGGCCTCAAGTCTGCTATTACAATAGTGTCAGAATGGTCGATCATTAATTTCATAATTGTTGATTTTGACAAGTTTGGTAATCTACTATTATAATGGCGTCATTATGACTTTCCAATGGTCGGCCACTGACACGACATTGAAAGAAATTGCATTTATTGGAAATCTCGTACATAATGACAAATGAATGACATTTCTACTAATGGGTTTTATAATAATGGCAATACGACAATGCCATTATAAGTAATACAATTCTATTACGAGAACATTGACCGACCAATGATCGACCATTATGAATTTAGCAGATTACGAACTTTTAGCAAAATGACAATGGGAGCGTGTTGGAATGACTGAATTTATAAAAAAAAAAGCAGACTTGGGGCCCTGTACGAGGCCAAAAGGTTCCTATCTCAAGCATTGATGAACAAAACAAATTTGGGAACGAGGGAAGTGAACTTGAAAATAACACCTCGGATAGATCAGATTTTGTTTTACCATTCATAAAGATGATATTGAAGTTACTTTGTCTTTGTTTTCTTTTTTTTAGATTGTAGGATGCAAAAAGAGAGCGGAGCAAGCTCAAAAATTTTACCACCCCGCCTCAGGTAGGTTTTTTGAGACCAATATACAGATTATAATTTACGGCAGTTAGTGTTAGGCAGACTGCAAGGGGCCCTTGCGCCGCCCTTCGTAGTCTGCCGCCCTGGGCCAAGGCCCTCTTGGCCTAAGGGTAAATATACAATATTAGTTTTAGTACATGCTAAACCCGAAACACGTGTTTAGTATTTTTATGTAAAGAATCTATGTACAAAATTTCAAAACTGTATCATGAAAAATGACCAAGTTATAAGGTCGTTATGTTACCAGGTTGTCCGTACAAAAACATGCTAACGGCGGGCACCCCCGCGCCTACGCCTCCAGGGTGGTCTTGCGCTCATTGATAATAATTTGGTAGTAGGTACCTAACTGTACGGCGATTGTATTGTAAGTAATTAAATGGTGATACTGATAACATTTTCCATCACACTTAAATATTTTTGGGACAAAATATAACATGGTGTAAAAATTATTGAAATCGATTCAGTTCCTTATTTTGAACAAACTGTATTCAGGTTTCGCATATACTAAAAATAATGTTGTAGATACATATTTCTAACCTTTTATGACTTTAGGACTAGGTAGTTTATAATCTAATCTCATTGGTAAACTGGGAATCGAACCCCGGAAGAAACAATTTGTAAGCCGTGCACTTACCAATTAGGCTAATCGGTGATTGTAATCGGTGTATTTACCCTCTAATACCGGAACAGCTTGCTTTGCCTATTTATAAATAATGTATGTTCTCCGAATCGGAAATCGATTTGTAAATCGTGGTTAAATATGTATGTACTGTTTTGCCCACAAAAAATACCACATTAGTTAATAATTATATCTAACTGCTTAAAAAAATTAAAAACTGATTTTCTCGTGGAATAGCGATTGCAACTTTGAGCAAAGATTTATTTCATAATGGTTTGGGTTCAAATACTATGTTCGTAGTAAAATAAAATAAAATTACAATCAATATAGTTAGAGGAAATCCCTTTTAAAAGTTGCTAAGTATATACAAATTAGTGCTCGTGACTGTACCTAATCCTTAGAAATGGATCAGCGGGGTAAATGCGTAACACACTTACAGTAGCAATGGCTTTCATTTTGACAGCTCAACAACATTTATTGCGTAATTTTATTTTTCGAACTTATGAAGCCATGGATTAGCAATATCCTTCAAAATCATTCAGATTGTGATTGATAGTGTGTTACAACGGTGCTGTTCGAAATGTGTACCTAATCCTTTATGAATCTGCAGGCTTAGCATATGACGCTTTCTATTTCTACTGTAGAATAGCAATCGCTTGTCTACCAAAAATGTTCTACTGTCTACACGGCAAAGAGATTTTAAGATAGATCAGATACTTACGAAGGGCTATCAGAATTAATGTTATAGACACATTGTGATCCCATGTCTCAGTGACGCCATCTAGCGTAATAAAGCAAAATTACAAAATAGCTGTTTGACACTTTACCGACACCAACCGTCAAATCTTAGTTTGAAAACATCTAAGAAAAAAACTTTTTGTATAAAAAAAAATACCGACTTCCAAAAAATCACTACAAAGTGAAAAATAACTTTAATTTCGGAAGTCTGTCTTTGGATCTGTATTTTAGTTTTTTGCCACTGACTTCCGAAATTAAAGTTATTTTTCACGTTGTAGTGTTTTTTTGTAAGTTGGTTATTTTTTTTTAACATAAAGTTTTTGATTTTTATCACTTTTTAGTGGGTCAGTTTTTAATTTATCTAAGTTACAATAGCCTAAAGTCATCTGCTCATCACCTTTTACAAAATATTGCTTTTCCCGATGCTGGGACGTTAATTGTTGAGGAGTTCTTCTGGTAAGAATCAGGAGGACTGCCACTCACCATATGCATTGTTTTGTTGGAAAGGGTATACTCCCGAGGTGGTCCCATTGCCACCAAATCAGAATCTGAAGAGGGGGTCCCATGGAAATCGAGGGAAACCCTCAAATTTTATAGGCAAACCTATAGCGATTTGGGTATTTTTTATAGTAAGTCGTGCATTTGCTCTCGGAAAGCACCATTTGGTGAAGTGGAACTGATGATGGAGACCACAGATGACGACCGGAACAATATAATAATAAGTATTTAACGAGTTGCGGTTCGATGTGGTTGCTAAGCAATTTATGCTCGTCACTATGCATATGGTAAGTGGTAACAATTAACATCCCAGCATCGGGAAAAGCAATATTTTGTAAAAGGTCATGAGCAGTTAACATTAGGCTATTGTAACTTAGATAAATTAAAAACTGACCCACTAAAAAGTGAAAAATAAAAAACTTTTTACAATAAAAATAACCGACTTCCAAAAATAACACTACAAAGTGAAAAATAACTTTCATTTCGGAAGTCTGTAGCAAAAAACTAAAATACAGATCCACAGAAACCGACTTCCGAAATTAAAGTTATTTTTCACTTTGTGCTATTATTTTTGGAAGTCGGTAATTTTTTTTTGTAAAAGGTTTTTGTTCGCTATGTCCTGTCTATTGTTAAGTCTTAAGTCCTGTCGATAGATTATTAATAATTTAATGTCTTTGGTAAACGCAAACGTCATTTTTGTCTACTATACCGTCGACAAAACGCTTCTCTGCGGTTCTCGTGCTAAACCTGCAGGTGTATGACAAATGGTCTTTTCTCCAAACGTTTGGGGCTCTTTAATATCTTCAAATCATCTTCTATACACCCTATGTGCCTTTAATTTCGTATAGAATTATTTTAGCTATACTCCGTTTGAAATAAGATTAGACATTCAAATAAACCCTTTTTACAGTCCGTTCAATCGATTCTGACTTCTATTGTGTTGATGGCATGACCGATGACAGCTGTAATAAATAGTTGGTATTGTAACCACGTTTTTTCTTTCAATGCCATCCTTATACCTACGGAATAGAAGTCAAAATCGGTTAAACGGACTGTAAACCAAATTATTTAAATGTCTACTTATTTCAAATGGAGTATAGGTGATTACAAACATGTTTTAGGACTATGACCAAAACGTGAGAAGTTAGGTAGGTATGTGTGGGTAGTTACAGGTTTTCTATTCATAGTATCTTTTACTAACTTTCTAGTTTAGAATAACAGCAGTTTTAACGGTACCTAGATATTTCGATCCTGTGTGTTTAAACTTTTAAAGTGGACACCATATTTCACATGTCGGTATGAATAAGGAGTCGGCCTACGCTAACCAGTCTAGCCACATCCATTTCTTTGACAGCGAGATGTTTAATCTTAAAATTAGAACCTCTTTGTTTGAATCATTGTTGTCAAATATCAGTTCGTCTACCTCTGCTTTATAAACTTTAAGGGATAGGCAGATAGAGATGATAATTAACTTCACATATACGCTACATAAATCGTTAAAAATAATATAATTTCGGCATTACAAAATTAATTAATCATTGCGCTGTAGATAAGTATGTCGTCATCTCGATAAGGTAAGTATACCTATTATAGGTACTTATTAGTTAGGCAGAACTTTTGTTAATCAGAATTCGTTGAAACAAGTGATTACCCTTTCGCAATAAAGTAGGTTGCAGCTTTCGGTCATAAAAAAATATTAGACAACAGATAAAGCAGTCACTGTCGGACTGCATAGAAAAGAAAGAGAAGCGCGATGACACAGCGCTTGTAATTTATTGCAAAGTGTGAAGTTATTATCTATTTACAATGAGTACTCACTCACACAAAATACCAACGTACGTTGATATTTGATTATTGATAGGATTGGAACTCAAGTTATAAGGTTAGTTTACCGAGTTTTTAAACGTGTTTTGGTAACATCCAAGTATTAACATATATTTTTTCCGCTATCACAAACTATACAGACATGACTATTTTTTGTTTTTAAGACAAGCCTACTTAGATCATTTGCCTATTGTCAGCGCCTTAAGTAGAGCTTGGTATGATAGAAGCAGAACTTTTCGAAGACATTTCTATAAATACATATTTCTAACCTTTTATGACTTTAGGACTAGGTAGTTTTATCTAATTTCATTGGTAAACTGGGAATCGAACCCTGGAAGAAACAATTTGTAAGCCGTGCACTTACCAATTAGGCTAATCGGTGATTGTAATCGGTGTATTTACCCTCTAATACCGGAACAGCTTGCTTTGCCTATTTATAAATAGGTAATGTATGTTCTCCGAATCGGAAATCGATTTGTAAATTGTGTATTTAAATATGTATGTACTGTTTTGCCCACTGAAAAGACCACATTAGTTAATAATTATATCTCACCAGTTTAACTTTTCCAACGTATTCGCGTTTATATTTGTTTACGATTTCATTAACGTTTGTTCTGGGTTATCGCGGACTAATTTCGGCCTCGACTTAATCAGAACATTATACAATAATAACACTTTGCCTGGCCTAGGAATCGAAACATACGGGGTCAAATTAAATTAGCTAGCAAAACTCCGCATACGTAAGGGGTATCGATATTTATACACGACAAAATAAAAAAAATCAGATTTTTTTTGGGGTCAACGACCGCTGATTTTTTTAAATTTTGTTTTACCTTGTTTAGATATTGATACCCATCACTTCTGTAAAAATTGCACAAAACATATTTTTTAAATAGTTATTTCCACTTCACTGCGGTTGATGACCTCAAAAAAAACATCAAATTATTTTAATTTTAATTTTTTCTTGTTTAGATATCGATACCCATCACGGCTGCGGAGTTTCGCTGGCTAATTTAGTTTGACCCTGTAGTGGTCGCAACCGCAAATACTCAGCAAAGGGTCCCCCTTTGCTGAGTATTTGCGGTTTTCGGTCCATGAATCAAAAAATAATTAAAAACTACGTAGTCGTTTTAAATTGTACGTAGGTTAAATTAGGTTTTGTTTTTTTTTTAATTATTATTTTAATTATTTGTAGCACCACTTACATTTAAACTATTTTCTAGGCACGAAGACATCAGAGAAGCAATGCTGTCACTCGTCCACATGATCCGAATGTCAGAAGACAAACTGGAGAGGCACGAGTTCAGAGAGAAAGCTCTCGGTGAACAGGTGAAGAAGATGCTGAACGGCCTCGATAAGAAGCACAGGGCTTTAGAGCCGTTGAAAGGCATGATCTCAAGGCTGGATGAGCGGTTGTCGAATGTAGAGACTATACTTTTACAGGTTTGTACGTTTTGTTACTGTTTTTATGCTATTGCCCTTTATTTGAAGGGTGATTTTGCCGAAATTCGAGCGTTAATGTGTCTGTTTTGTTATGGCCCTTGCTCTATAATTTTTTATCTTGTACAGACGCTAGCAGGTCAAGCTATCCGGAACTGTAAAATTTTTCCAATCAACCTTGAACCTTATGTTTTAAACTGAGAATGGCGCAAAATCTACCAAGCGTATTTTTCTGAAACCTTCACCAATTTAAAGATAATTTAATTATTAATCTTTTAGTATACGCGTTTTATTAAAATACCTTTTGGTTTGTTTATAATAAATTAATAATGCGTCAAATTGGGGACAGCGCTCCTTTATGGGCGAGTCCTTTTACCGGCTGAACGTACGACGCGTTGCGTGAGCGCAGTACAGAACACGCAAGCTAACCACTCAAGGTCACTGGCATATATCTGCGTCTTAAACATAACTGGCAAAATGTAAGTGAACTACAGGTACACCTCTGCCCAACTCTTCGGGGAAACAAGGCGTGATGTTATCTTATGTTTTTTAAAACCCTTTGTCATTTTTATTTGCAGAAAGAAGAACGTGAAAAGACTTCCCAGACCAAGATCAATAAAGCACTTGAAAGTATCGAAAAAGCTTTGGTGTCCTTGACGCCAGCGCTGGCACCCCCTGCTGATTTTGACAACAATCTGACGGCCAATGACGACGTCTTGCAGAGAAGGCTTGACGCTACTGACTCTAAGATTGATGCAGTCAAGAAAGAAATTAAAAGCTTGAAGAGTAGTTTAAGTCCGGTAAGTCCAAAGATTAAAACCTAGAATTGCTGTATTGAGTAATACCTTTTTTTTTGTTTCCGGGGTGGAGAATCCTCATGGATGTCCTCTCCTCCGCCCTGGGGCGGGCGGAGGGGGTTGTCAGAGTCTTTACTGACTAAAAACCATTCCAGTGTTCCCTTCCCACACTTGCACCAGGGATCTTGGGATCTAGTGCGACTTATGCGATCCCCGGCTTTTGCCGGCCCTCCACTGCGGGCCATTAAGGGGGGCTGGAAGAGGGCGATGTCAGCCCTCTGCCGACGCCCGGTGCGCCTGCTGTGGGTTGGGTGAGCGGAAGAGATCTCCCGGTCCCTTTCCGCAGCCTCCTTCTGCGACACGACTGTTTTTCAGAAGGATACCACTGCGTCCCAGGACTCCACGCTGCTGACAATCGACTCATTGAATAATACCTTAACCTATCCTTCACCATCCTCTTGGTCTAATCACAATGTATTTGGAGTCGGCACAGCCTGTATTTTCTTCTTTAAATGCATCTCTATTAGCCGTCATATCAGAATTCTTCTTTCTTGGCCATCTCATCTTTTACACATAATCCATACATATATCTCTTCTTTAGTGTCCCTCTCTTATAGCCTGAAGAAGTAACACTATCCGTTCCGTTGTCCTTGTACTTCCCTATGAAACAAACTTGTTTGTGGGTACGTATTTAGAGGAATGAGGAACAGGGTGTAAAGTGCACTCATCCTCCATAGAAAAGGGAAGATCCTCCGACCAGACGGGTGTTGTGTCTGATGGGCAACTGCCCGACGATCGATGTCGGGATGTTGTAATATGCTAGTTGCGCGGTAAACTCTGCTTGCGCAATGCAGGATTTTGCGTGACGTCAGTGTCCGTAGTTCGCATGTGGCGATGAAGATACAGCTACAAGGTACAGCTAGAAAAATCAGTCTAAAAACTCCTTTTTTTCCAGGATTCGTTGCGCTCCATGTGTTTAGAAGTCGCCTCAGACATGAACCCGTTCGAGAAGCACATAACTGATGCAGAGAAGCTGCTCAATAAGTACGAACTCAAGCTGAATGAGTACAACGGAACTAAGGTGCAGACTGATTTCGTGCCGCTGAACGAAGTGTCGCTTGCTGATGAGGCGTGGCACAGCAACATGACTGAAGGTATATAATGGCTTGACTTTTAACTACAGTGGTAACTATTTAAGTAGGTAACTATTTTCGTTTCTAATTACTTATAATCCCCGGCACGTAACTTGGCAAGGTTTTGGGGTAGTGGGGGTAAGTTCGCGCATAGTACACTGATGCAACAAAAAAATGGTCACTTTTATTGTTTGTCATTATTCTATTGTTATTGCCATCATTTATTTTAATTAAACATGTCTGTTTAGAAGAAAGTTAAAGAATGGAGAGGAATTCGTGAAGTTTATTAGGTGTTATAAATAAAATATACAATAACATATTTTTAGTTATTGTGGCCTTTCAAAAAACAGTGGTAACGAGAACTAAAGGTCAACAAGCTTCATTAGTAGCTGCCGCAAAAATACACTCGTAAAATAAACTTAAATTAAAATAGTAACAACAATTCGTATCAAAAACTCAACAAAAACAAAGGGTATAATTTTAGTGACTGCACGCAAGTGTAATCGGGAGCGACCGTAACGCCGCCACCGGTCGAGGTGCGGGAGGCGGAATCAACTGACGCACCAATCGCGTGCTCGGAACGGTGCTCCCTCATTCCCCGCGCCCCGCTGGACCACCAAAGAGTCCTAAAAAATTACTTCTGCGCATCTAACTACTCTTGCCAACTTACGTGCCGGGGACAGTACTTGTTTCATAGTCATCTTTGATTGGTTTATTTAATCATCTACTAGCCTAGCACCACAGTACACTTTCTATTTCGATTTAATAGATATACCTTCGGTAAAATAGCTTACTTATTTTTTAGCAGTGTTTGTATAAGTCGGCTTGTAGCTCCACTATCGGTCTTTATTCTATGATTAATAGTAGATCATGATGCTTTTATAATCATCTTCGTATGAAACCCGTTCCACAGTCAAGTTACACCCGAGGGCCGAGATGTATTCGCTTTTGAATAATTTATGTAGACATGTATGCATAAATTCTTATCATTAACATAGTGAATACATTTCTCCATATTTAAGTTATTTAATTTCCCAGTGATGGAGCGGCAAGAGATAGAAGTTAAGAAGATCCATCGGTTGCTAACTGACGCGGAGAGCATGTGGAAGGACCTGCCAAGACTCGCTGACCTGGTTCGCTCCACCAACCACACGATAGAGACTGTCAACAACGCCACTGAAACCATACTTATTAACAACGAAATGGGTGAGTTTATGACACCTTTTTTTTGTAGCAAGTAAAAATGTACTATACAGAGTTACATTAAATTGAACTAGCGAAACTCCGCAAACGTGATGGGTATATCGATACCTAAACATGATAAAACGAATAAGAATTTTACTTGATGTTTTTTTTTTTTTGTTGTGTCATCGACCGCTGTTAATGTAGTGCTTTTTAGGGTTTCGTACCAAAATGGTAAAAAAGAACCCTCATGGTGAGACTAAGTCTGTCTGTCTGTCTGTCACACCTGGATATCTCAAGAACTACTAATACTATCAACTTGACATTTAGTATAGTTTTAGATGACGTTTGCCCAACTATTTTTCAAACAAGAAATTAATTAAAAAATATATATATTTTTTGCAAAAGGGACTGAAAGGGGGTCTTAAAAAATTTAAGTGGGGTTACTAGAGCATGTGGGGTATCATATAAAAGAGCTCTGTTTGCACATTCTCAAACATTTTTTTTTAAGCTGAATGGTTTCAGACGTCTGATAAAAAATGTAAAAAAAAAAAACCGCTCCCTTATCTCCGAAGTTTGCATAGATAAAAATCTGAAATTATTCTATGTGATAGAAGTTTATGTAAAGATTACAGGAAAAATAAAACGATGCTCACTAAATAGCACAGTTTTTCAGAAATCATCAACATCATATGTACGTACGGAACCCTCGATGCGCGAGTCTGACTCGCTCTTGACCGGTTTTTTTTTGGGTTTGAATTTATCTAATAACTTCTCCCACTCCGGGCGGAGCGGGAGGGCGTGTCAAACTTTTACTGACTAAAACGGAAAACCCACCCGCGTTCCTTCAGTTGATATGCCTTTCGGACAAACTCGCAACCCTGGCAGACATTGGCCCTAACGGACCCCGTCAGTTGGTGCAGATATCTCTTTGAGGCGCGCGTGGAACACAACGCGCCGTCGACCCGGGCCAGGGTCCTTATCGGACAGCGAGCTACCCATCGCTCACCATCCTCAAGCCCGCGCCTATGGTGGCCGGGAATCGGCCTGCGACTCCCGACGCCCGGGGCGTCTCCTGCGGTGACTAGGGGCGTAAGGGCGCGAATTTTGCCTCTCCCTCACGCGTTCCGCCTCCTCCTTCACGAGCATTACTGTTTCGCAGAAAGAGTTAACGGCCTCCCATGCACTCTCGTTCCAAACCATGGCCTGAACCAGGACCGGACGCGAGAGATCGCCGCCGCCGAATGCGTCCCTTGAAATATCAGTTTAAAAAACCTTGTTTTGTGTAAACTTCACAGACATAATTGGTATTTATGCCTAAACACTATAAAACAAAAGAAAACATATTTTATCAACTCATACTTCAAGTTACAACACTACTTACAGAAATAAAATCATTTATCATTTATACCAACTTTCGTTGACTCCCAAAAAAATACTTCAAATCTTTTTTATTTTTGTTTTATCGTGTTTAGTTATCGATACCTCACATCTGCAGTTTTGCTAGCTAATTTAATTTGACCCTATACAATATGTCCCAGAATTAACGCACAACCTCTTAAGGGGTCATTGTACTCATCATTATGAACAACTTTTAGTCTTTTACTATGGGACCAAACCTGAAATCACGAAAAAAAAATCAGCTCTCATTGATGTTCGAATATCTCGGCAAAAAGTTACAACTGATTTTTTTTTGGGAGTACGATGTACCCTTAAGAGGTTTTGCGTTAATTCTGGGACATGTTGTATATTTATAGCACTTTATACTATTTTTTTTGTATTGATAACCATCATTATTTTTGTCGCCAAGCAGCGTTTCCATCTTCCGATGCATGAATGCATAAATCAACTTTTCTCTTAGATTGCAATGCCCTCCCTGGCATTGCATGATGTCCATAGCTAGAGGCGGTGACCAAATCAAAAAATAATAACCTGGTACTTAACTTACTTTTTCGTAACGAACCTACCGATAACTAGTATAGGTATTGTCAATCGAAGTTTATTCAAGCCACCTTGAAAATACGATGGTACTACTGATGCGTCCATTCATCGATTGATTTGTTTTGATGTTCCTAGTCACGGTACATTATCATTCGGCCATGGCTTGACCTACTTAGTTTACTAACCTCTTGCATTTGAATTTCGAATGGTGGAATAAAGTAGTTGTACGGTCAGCAACAAGTAGGTATTAATTATAATTTGTGCCACATTTTTACTGAAAGTCAGGGGAGCGGGCGGAGATATAATCATCATGCATTGAATATAATTCATTTCATCAAGTTTTGTAACTAAATAAAGACTTGGCTAAAAGGTCCCAGCAACCAGGCCATTAAAATATTATTAAAATATATATATAATTTTAATTTATTTTATATTTAAATTATATTATAATTTAAGTAGTGTCAATTTAAAATTTTAAATGGACACAAAATTATGTGATGCTATGGTAACCTGGATTTCAGTACCTGTTTCAGTAGTCAAAGTTTAGGTAGGTATGTTAATATGTTTCGATCTCTTTTTTAAACATTGTGAATATACTCACATAGATACTTACATCATTTTTCAGTACCTAATAGTACAGGTTACAATATAATACAGGGTAGTACCAAGGTATAGTTTTAATTTTAATAAGTAAAATGTTATTAGACTTTCTTTGCTGACTGTAGCTATAGATCCGACGACGTTTAGTAAGCGTCTGTAAAGGTAGGTACTTAATTAAAGCAGCAATATTTTACGTTTTATGAATTTTATAACCAACTTGGTTGGCCGGTAGATACCACGGCGATGTATGATGATGTTTTTCTTAACTCCAGTGGTAGGTAATTGGTAGCAATCAACAATCAAGACGAAATTATCGAATGCCACGTTTATCGATTACAAAATTTGGTACCGGTATCCGTCGCATAATTGACCCAAAGAACTTTAAACTTTAGTTCAAATATCTTACCTTCCTCTATATTCTATAGTTACTTGTCTTAGGGCACCGGATGCCACTTATTACAACAGAGGATAGAACACAGACTAAATAAAAAACCAAGACATAGCGCTGTCAACAGTGACGTGTGGCCAGTTTCGTAAACATGTGTGCACTTAGTGAGGTGTAGTTTGGTTGTAAATGTGTGCGTGTGAGCGTGTATGCACAAACCGAAGTGTAGTTTTGGCATGCTTCAATGTGTTGTTCGCAGCGCTATGTCTTGGTTTTTTATTTGGTCTGAGGGATAGAAGTAGTAGGTAGATAAATTTTACTACACGAAGTTAGTGTCAGAATTTAATTAAAACTATACCTATCTTCATATTGCGACTATGGAGACAGTGAAGCCCGGGGCTGGACCGAGGCCATAAAAAAGTAGCCAGGAAAACTGAACGTGGAAGGCGGAGAATTGAGTGTTGTGGCGCAATTTTTGAGAGGCCTAGTTCCTGAGAAGCTCTAACTGGCGTTAGATCTTACCCAAATCCTGACTACATCAGTAAAAAATTCAAAACGCTGCGTTGTTACATTCCTTTTTAGGGTTCCGTACCCAAAGGGTAAAACGGGAACCCTATTACTAAGGCTCCGCCGTCTGTCTGTCTGTCTGTCCGTCTGCCACCAAGCTCCATCTCATGAACCGTGATAGTTAGAGAGTTGAAATTTTCACAGTTGATGTATTCCTGTTGCCGCTATAACAACAAATACTAAAAACCTCAGATTATAGAAAGAAGCAGATAGACCGCGCGGAACACCGAGAGTGCGGCCAACAAAGCAAATACAAATTCAAAAGCGAATACAATATCGATTCAGTACAGCACGAAGCGTCGCATCGTTAGTACGTCACGGGCTCTAACAGATAATTTCAGAATAATGCCGTCTTGTATTTTTAAACATTGTAAAAACTGTTCCCAAAAACAAAAGAAATAAGATGGAGTATCTTTCATAGGTAAAATATTGATTATTTGTCTATTTGGATTTATTTTACGTGTTTATTGTTAGTGACATCTTGAAACACAAAACCTTAACAAAAATCATTCGGTGTTGCTAGTTTATATTGAAACATTTACCCCTAAGTTAGGAAATAAGTATAGGATACAGGAGTATCGATTTACAAAAATATTTATTTTGATAATAGTGTTTTATTTATCGCCTGTTGTGGTTGGTATGTTTATAAATAAATAAGTATGTATGTGTCTTCGTAAGTGTAACTAGTTAATGGATTTTATAATACTTATTACATTAGTCGATTTGCTATATCATGGGTTATATGACGTCACCATAAAGTAAATATAGCTACCAAAAACAATAAAATGTTGGTGTCTCAAAATAAAAATATATCGCAAATGTATCCGGTATATGTGTGTTATACGGGTATTGTTAATTTGACGTGTACTGTTAATAAAACCAAAAAATAAATATTATGGCAAAATTTTTCATTATCCTGGCAACCGTACACACACACATAGAGGCACCTGTTCTTGAAGTGCTGTCACGTGGCTGCTACGCACACATGTCTACAAACGGGCCTCACTTTATTGTTCCGCGCGGTCTATCTGCTTCTTTCTATAATCTGAGCTAAAAACCAGAATAAAATAAAAATTTAAGGGGGCTCACATACAACAAACGTGATATTTTTGCTCGTTTTTGCTCTAAATTGATAACGGCAATAGCTGCTTCAAATATTCTCAGAATATTTAGTTATTTAATTTTTAATTTTATTATGTTAAAAATAAATATTTAAATTAAAATAAAACTAATATTTAAGGGGGGCTCCCATACAACAAACGTGATTTTTTAGCCATTTTTATAGATAATGGCACGGAACCCTTCGTGCGCGAGTCCGACTCGCTCTTGACCGGTTTTTAAAATGCTTCTGATATTTCAGCTGTAACAAAGGTAGTGTCGAAACTGCGTGAGATGGGCGACCGTCTGGTGACGACCAACGAGGATGTGCAGCGAAGCCTGACGCAGAGCAACACCATGACAGAACACGCCTACAACGACATCTCCAGGAGCTACGAGACTTTACGTACTGAGGTCAGCGGACAGATCCTTATATTATATTAGGTACTTGAAGCGAAAGCGCCAGGGTAGCCCGAAGAGTCAGTCAGGGTCAATCAATCTGCCTAGTTTTTTCCCAACTATGTTGGAACTATGTTGGGGTAGTGTAAACTGATGCAGCTCAATACCAGTATTTTACGGAGCGACTGCCTATCTGGGCCTCAAGTCTGCTATTATAATAGTGTCAGAATGGTCGATCATGATTTCATAATTGTTGATTTTGACAAGTTTGGTAATCTATTATAAGGCACGGTTGGCGCAGTGGTTAAGCGATTGACTGCTGCGCTGCGTGTCGCGGGTTCGATTCCCGCACGGAACAAATATTTGTATGACCTACAAGTAGTTGTTCCGGGTCTGGCTGTTTGTGTATGTGAGTTTAAATGTTTGTAAACGCACCCACAATACAGGAGCAATTCCTAGTGTGGGGCAACGTTTAAAAAAAAATGGCGTCATTATGACTTTTCAATGGTCGGCCACTGACACTACATTGAAAGAAATTGCATTTATTGGTAATCTCTTACATAATGACATTTCTACGAATGGGTTTTATAATAATGGCAATACGACAATGCCATTATAATAACACAATTCTTTTACGAGAACATTGACCGACCATTATGAATTTTGCAGATTACGAACTTTTAGCAAAATGACAATGGGATAGTGTTGGAATGACTGAATTTATAAAAATAGCAGACTTGGGGCCCCTAATGTCCACAACCCAGGAACTGGGTAATACGATATCCCTTTGGTAAGAGTCAGTCAGGGTATCTAAAGAGTTGTTTTGATGATTCATAAGATTATAATTCTGTTAATACATTTTTTTGTAACAGGAGTTGCAAAAACGTAAGGAAATTTGAATTTCACGGGCTACCGTAGCGCATCCCCCATATCAGGAGGCTCCCTCCCTATTTTTATGTTAATTTTCATGAATATTCTGAAACAGTCACACATACAATCAAAATGAAACTTTAGTATATGATTTATTGGATCTTTTTCCTTCCATGTTTAAAGACAGTTACGTAATTGTAATATATTCGCTCGTTACAATTTTTATTCGAAAATCATGTTTTTTTAAGGATAATTATAAAAACAAACTAGATTGTTCGGCTTTTATGTCTAAAATAAAATATTCACAGCAAGAAAATATAGTTAATTATTACTTAAATTATACACAAATAAAAATTTAGACTTACGCTATTTAGTTTCGTGCTCGAACACGATCAAAGAGCGCACACGATATTTAACTTTATTAGTGATGTGTTAGCGTTTAGCACATAACGGAGTGGCGGGGAGCATTGGGCGGAGCTTGCGTGGAAATTTGATTTAGACTGCGGTAATTACAGTCACACGGTCAACCATCATTCATCTCATCAGTCTTATCACTCATACATCTAATAGAGAGCGAGCTTCTCGATCGCTTTTAGCGATAAGACCGCCCATTGTATCACCTTATGTAAAATTTTAACAATTATATCTGTAACTTTTATGGTGTACATAATTAAGAGTATTCTATTCAATTCTATTCTTCTCACCACTTACCGAGCCAGACCTACATCTATCCTAGGCTGCCACCTATATTCCTCCTGCTAGGGTTACGAGTCTGTCCGAAAGGGATATCGTGGCTCTGGCACACAGGCATTTGAAGGAACACGGGTGGGTTTTAGTCAGTAAAAGTCTGACACTCCCGCTCCGCCCAGAGCGGGAAAAGTTATTTGATAATTTTCCACACAAAAAAAAGACCTCCATCTGTAGTAGATGTAGGTCTGGATTAGTGCTCGGTTCTTCGTTTTGTCGATGCTACTGAGAATTCCTCAACTGAAAAACTCAAAAACACTTCGTCAGACTTGGGCATCGAACCCGTGTTCAAAAGCTTAGCAGTCGTGCTTCAGACGACATCAACGATGCAAATATCCATGAAATACTCCACCAGCACTATTTTAGACCCTCTAACTAAAAGCACAGCCCAGCCCAGCTCTAGCTAATAGCAGCAGCAGGGATTTGAGAATTTGAAGTTAAGAAATTGTCAAACTGCCCGCGTTATGCGAAATTTCTTACGTTTTTAGGGTTCCGTAGATATGTCCTAATGAAAAAACCGACCAAGTGCGTGTCGGACTACGCACAATGAAGGGTTCCGTAGTTGGGATGAATTTATCCCAAAAACAAACTTATCATTGTAGTTGAAAAACACGTCCATACATATACGCCACGGTCAATTTTCCAGCTGAAAATATAAGTTTTAAATTACATTTTTTTTTAAGTGATCTACAAATTATAGATTTTCGGACTTTAAATTTCCTTTACTTGCGCTGTGATACCTTGCTTCTTGCCAAATTTCATGATTCTAGGTCAACAGGAAGTAGCCTAGGTTTTGATTTGTTTGCGAGTATCAAAATATGTCGCATAAATCACCATATTTTTTTATTGCGTTGTCTTGGAAGCTTGATTTTTTTAGAGCACGAACGGACCATAGACCTAGTAGGTATCAATTTCAACTTGATACCTCCACGTGTTCCTAGGAAAAGGGTCTTGACAGACTGACAACGAAGAGATCCTATATGGGTTCCGTTTTTTCGATTTGAGGTACGGAACCCTTATAGGATCACTCGTGTGTCTGTCTGTCTGTCACAGCCAATTTGCTCCGAATCTAATGGAAAAAAGTTAAAATTTGGTACACATATAAATTTCTGTGACCTAAACACGGATGTTACTTAAATAAATGAATTTTGATTATGGGAGTCACTTTTGGGAGACAAATAAGAAAAAAAAAATGTTTTGCACACTGTATCGTGTGACGTATGTACATAAAACAAATAAAAAGGCTTAGGTATGTGAGGGTCTCAATTTTTTTAATTATTTATTTAAGTATTTTTCAACACATTTGCTCGATTAAAAAATGCATTTACGAAGCCTATACACATTGTTCAAAAGATAAACATTACGCACCATACAACGGAATGTGCGGTAAAATAAGTACGCTCACCTATGTACATATTATACTCCGTTGTATAGCGCCGTGCGTATCCTTTATGGTTTTTTTTTAATTTCCATAAAATATATATAAGAATTCCACCAAGGAGACGAGAATAAATAAGTTGAATGATCGAACCTCCTTGGAAGCGCTTTTGCTCAATAAGTTTATCTCACTTTATTATTAAAGAGAAAATGAGACGAAAGATGTAGTACTTACTAATTTTCTCCACGCGCACATGGCGACATTTGCATATTCGCGCCATTTTCATATTAGAAACGTCAAAGTTTGTTGCGACTCGACTTTCCGACTGATATTAATAAACAAAATAATAATATGAGTTCAAGCGAGGAACCCGATATTAATTTGGAATCTACTCCTCTATCTTGAATGAGGCGCAACTTGCAGAAAATTGTCTCTTGCCGCCAAAACCGCGAGAGCGCTATTTAAAGATTTACAATAATTTTATATCATGGTACTCAATCATTCACTGAAAATGTTTTGATGGCTTGTTTCATAATCTATTCTACTGTTTTCTCGCAATTGTGTTGAAAAACGTTGTATGACACACGTGCGGAAATTGGTATTTACAAACTCGTGACTATGGTGACCTTTGTCTACTCGTTTGTAAAAACCAACTTACGGCACTAGTCAAAATACAGAAAATATATTAGTTCTATACTTATAGATTACAGGAAAACCTATAAGTCTATGGTGTTAAAATAACATGGTAAATCTTCCAATAACATACATTTGCAGTTAGAATGTAGATGTGGGAGAACATGTTTTTCAACTACAATTGGGATATCCCAACTACAGAACTCTATATAGTGCGTGGTCCGACACGCAGTTGGCCGGTTTTTTGGAAAGTTTGGAGTTTCACGGGTTTAAAGTACTTACTTAAAGAAGAAAGTAAGTAAATCATACCTATGTAGGTAATGAAAAAGTGTAGAGGTTGACATTGTTCTCAACTTCAAATTCTCAATTCAGAAACCTATTCAGTCTTTTGTGTGAGTGGGTTCTTGGCAAAAGTGCATCGGGTAGCATTAAAGCTCACGATGACGTCTCAGTTTGAAGCCTTGATTGATTGGATGAGATTGCCTTTATTAGGTGTCTCGCGTCTGCGGCACAGATCTCTAGTGTGGGTCGAGTGGCAGTTATCTGTGTCGAGTGGGGTCACGAGTCGTGAATCTGCCTGCCAAAGCACGGCTCGCAGAGCATTATTCTTCGAAAGCTTTACGGTCGCGGTCAATAAGGTCGTTCTCTGCCGCCGCAAGTACAGCTCGATTCAAATTTGATGGCGGCACTTTTTTTTTTTAGTGGTAAATTTTCAAATAACTTCTCCCGCTCTGGACGGAGCGGGAGGGCGTGTCAGACTTTTACTGACTAAAACCCACCCGTGTTCCTTCCGTTGCCTGTGTGCCAGGGCCACGATATCCCTTTCGGACAAACTCGCAACCCTGGCAGGTGATGGCGGCTCTGCAGTGCGTTACTCGTTGCGCAATACCGCACCCCTCAACCCCGCTGACGCGTGAATTTGTTACTCGCAGCGACTCGCCTTATGTTCCGAGCCAACATAAAGTTTGAATCGGGCTGTAACAGGAGGCGCATAAGAGTAAAGGGAATGGGGTAAAATGAGCCTTATTAGATCCGCCTTTTTTGTTTAGTAAGGCTTATTTTTCTTTACATTTTTACCTACGGAGGCAGTCTGGCTTATAATAATGAACTGCGATTCGCGGAGTTATTTGACTTTAGTATTTTTAGGGTTCCGTACCCAAAGCGTAAAACGGGAACCCTATTACTAAGGCTCCGCCGTCTATCTGTCTGTCCGTCTGTCACCAGGCTGTATCTCATGAACCGTGATAGTTAGACAGTTGAAATTTTCACAGATGTATTTCTATTGCCGCTATAACACACACTAAAAAACAGAATAAAATAAATATTTAAGGGGACAACAAACGTGACTTTTTTGCTCGTTTTTGCAATCGGTAACAGGTTGAAATATTCACAGAATCTTTAGTTATATATTCACTTTAAAAATATTTAAATTAAAATAAAACTAATATTTAAGGGGCTCCCATAGAACAAACGTGATTTTTTGCCGTTTTTATAGATATTGGTACGGAACTCTTCGTGCGCGAGTCCGAGTCGCCCTTGGCCGGTTTTTTTAGTTCGTAATGTGTTAGAAAATCTCTTTGAGATAACAGTTAGTTAAAATATAACATACCTCATACAACGCCCGTTTTATGGACACCCATATTTCGCCAGTCATAATTAAATCTCACGTAACCGGGCACAAATTTAACCACCACGCGGGCCCGTGCGGGTCGAGGTCACATGTCTTCGAATTTTTGGTTCCAGGACATGCCGGTTTCCTCTCGATGTTTTTTTTCACCGTTTTGAGAGCAGTGGTGATGAAATAATTTACACAAAGTACTCGTAAGACGGGGCGTTACCACTGGGCCACCACTGCTCGAGTATCTTCTAATCTATACTATACCTGCAGGTTCAACTGCTATCGAAGAGCGAACAGGTGATTTTGGACACAGCTGACAACGTGATAGCCACTAAGAAACGCTTCGAGTATGGCGTTCATCAGATCTTGATGGAGGTCAGCGAACTTATCAAATTACAACACAAGAACATGAACAAGACTGTCAGCGGCAAGTGAGTACAAAATAGACTTTTTAGTACAAAAAAAACTTCACTTAAAACTTACTTTTTGTTAAAATATTCAGTTCGGCCAAAACAAAAAGTTCTGTTCCTTTTCATCGATACCTACTACATACACCCAAGTAGCGTTTGAAAGTTTTGGAAAATGTTATAAAAGATTCGAATAAAAATTCATCAGGAAAATTCGAAAATATCCGGGTCAGATTGCAACCACCTTGCATGACAAGAGTCAACGTGTCCGCTCTGTTCCTAGTCCATACCAAAATCATTTCGCTATCAAATTCGACTCTGAGGAAGATATATAGATATTATGTTTAAGAAACTTTACTTACTTTTTCCTCGCAAGTGTGTTGAAAGTGAGCTTATCATTGTACACACGGCTACACATCAAGCTATACATTTCCAGTTTACGCTGACTTCTCATTGTAAGGAAATCCTATACAATGCGAGATCAGCTTATACTGGAAATGTATGGCTTGATCTGTAGCCGTGCGTACTCTCAGCTCCATTACGCGGGTCACCTTCTGTTCGGGCTGCAATCTCGCCTTGATTGCAGTGACTAACTTTGCATACTTGCATCACAGTGTATTATTTTCCTATTTTAGATTGGACCACATCGAGACAGCGATAACAAACAACCAGACCACTGGAATGAACGCGTTGGGAGCCAAGGTCGAGGCGGAGATGTCACAAGTGTGGCGGCAGATCGGCATCATGCACCAGCAGATCATGATGAGCAGCCAGGCTCTGAACCAACTGTCCGTAAGTAATACACTCTCCAGGGCTATCTTTAGAGCAGCTGCACACTGCAGTACTTCTGAGATAAGAGATTCCAGTCAGCAAAGCATTAGCGTAACTAATGCCCTGATGAGTACTTAGAACATAAATTACGTACCCGACTATCTGATGATTAAAACTGTAGTTCTATAGAAACAATCGCATTATCAATTTTGGAAATAATTCTAAATTCGCTTGAGTGATCGAATGCAACCAGTTATTTTTCTGCCAACCTGTATGATGTTAGGTTCCCTTTTACAGACAACCTACAAAGTACCTACTTTATACAATGTAGGTAACTAAATTAGTGCACATTATGAAAGTAGTTTGTTCAGAATCATTTACTGAATAATTTTTTGCTTTTTTATTATACTTAGGTAATTTTTTATACCAAAAATAAAACTAAACAAACAAAATGGACGAAGTCCCTACTATGCTAGACCCTTAAACGTGTGCGATTGTGTGCGTGCGTAGATTTGTAATGTGATGTGATCACGATTTTCTCCCACAATTAGTACATAACTATCTACTTAATGTAATAAAAAACATTTTTTTATACATAATAGTATCAGAATCAGAATTATTTATTTGTAAAACATAGGAAAAACATAAAGGTCAAGGTCTTATATAATAACTATATGTTGGTCATTGATGACATACAAATAACAGTGAAGATTATATCAAATAAAAACAAACAAAATTCACCATAATTAAAACAAACAAAAAATATCAAAACAAAAGGAAATATAAGCATGCAATACATTGGATTATTGGTTTAAACCATGGAGCCATTATTGAATTTCGAACATTTTTCCGACTATGGTAAAGTTCCTAATACAAAACTGACAACTTAGTACCGAACTAAGTTTTCAGTTTTGTATAAAGAACGGTATTTCAATCACTGTTACGTTCTTATTACAAAAACTAGCTCCATGGTTTAAGTCATGTCAAAATATAAATCTTGTTTTGTAATAAGACGGACAGTGTTTTATCATTTAGACATCGGATAAATTATTATAAATGTTGGGAGCAACACCAATTAAGCTTATTTTCATTAATCTCGACATGTTGTATAGCGAAGTTTGGGTTCGTCTTTCCCCATGGTGAGGCAATAGTCAGGTAGAGGGCTGACGGGCAAGGGTACCTACATCCGACGTAGAAAATTCGATACCGCTATGTGACAGCCAAGTTCCTCTTAATTAACATTGTGGTTCAGTCAGTTGTTTATGTAGTTACTCACCGCACACCAGTGCTTAGCGTAACAATGTAAACTAGGCTGAGCATTTTTATGGGTCTCCAAGGAGTCAAAGCAACGACTGCGCTTCGTATTGTATGGATTCTTTTGCCTTTTTAGTTGATCGCTAAAAGATAATTATTACCGTAACTAACATTGCATTCTTATATAAAAAACTGTCACACATTCAATAAACTTAACAGCTTGTCATTAGGGTTCCGTAGTAAACAAGGAACCCTTATAGTTTCGCCATGTCCGTCTGTCTGTCTGTCCGTCCGTCCGTCTTAGCTCAGAGACGCTTAGTCCTAGAAAGCTGTAATTTGGCATGGGTGTACCTACATATTAACCACGCCGAGAAAGTCGTAAAATAAAACCATGAAAAGCATTTTATCCTCGTTTTACGTGCAAGGGAGGTATCCCTTGCACGTAAAACGGGGATGATATTTTTTTTCTCGTCTAATACCTGGTGTGGGGTATCGTTGGATAGGCCGTTTAAAAATATTGTGGGTCTGTGAAAGACATTTTTCAATTCTGAGATCCGTTTGCGTAATATTAAGCTTTTTAAAGTACCTTTTGTTAGTCAAGTGTCCCCCCTGCCAGCTAAATGGTTGGTTTTGGATATGTGAAAAAATTCATGGCAGTAGTTTATATAACGAAATTAAAAGGAAAACTATCACAGCTAAGTAGGGTTTACAAGTTACCGAGTATTAGTCGACCAACTTAAATTTGCAGTTGAAGAAATGACCGTAACGTATATCGATATATGGGAGAGCATGTTTTTCAACTACAATGTTAAGTTTGTTTTGGGATAAATTCATCCTAACTACGGAACCCTTCATTGTACGTGGTCCGACACGCACTTGGCCGGTTATTTTTTAATTGGAATAAAAACTAATTACCTAATGTCTTTCGTCAACAGTCATTCTCAGAGGACTACGTGAATGCTAGTACAGCAACAATGGACAAGGTGAAAAAAGAGGTAAGCTCTATGCTAAACGACCTTTAAAGCAAATAAATAAAACAAAAATTGCAATAAGCTCTGTGAGTTTCATTAAGCCGATTGTGTTCGTTCCTTCGTTCCCAGGTGACCGGAATCACGACACGCATCGTGGAGCTGGAAAGCAACCTGAACTTCGTCCTGGGTGAACTATCCGTAGCCAGCCAAGAGTTCCGAAAAATGGCATCCGGACTGACGGATGCCCTAAACAAAGCCAATAATAAGAGCACTACCGCATTACCTATGATTGAAGGTAGATAATTATAGTAATTGCTACTTAAATAAGTAGAATGCACAAGTAAATTGTATTTACAAGCGCATTCAAAATTCCGTAATTATTAATTCAATAATGATCATTCCTGTGCTCAATGATTCCTCGTGTTTGTTTCAGACGCCGGCCCCGGACCTCACAAGATCGCGAGCGAAGAGAAAACTACATAAATAACTGATACCAAATAACATAGATATAGTTAATTAACAATTAAAGATAAGTTCTTACCGCTTAGAGATTAATCGTAAGTCGACTGATATGAGGCGTTTTGTATGAAAATGAAATAAAACTCATACGATATTAACTTTTGCAAATATTTAATCTCTTTTATAATTGTGGATCTATATATTTATATTGTACAAGTTATATGATACAATGAAAATTTTATTGTGACAGATATCCCGTCACACACAGGTGAACCATAAAACCCAACAATTTATACAACTGACGGGGATCCTCTAAGAAAACGTGAATCAATCAACTGTACAATCATAATATTGATATTAATTAAATATTTATTACTGATCTTAAATAATATACACACAAATTATTTGTCATCCGTTTTTGGTTATTTTTATTAATCCAGAATACAACCTCATTTTCCTATGTGCAATTAATATTTAATGTAACAAATGAATGACGCATAATATTCTGATAAATATGTAAATGATTAGATAAAAATACGTGCCCTTATTTATTGAACTGTTCCATTATATAATTATTATGAACATTGAAAACAGAATACATGATACATCACAGAACAAATAAACACTTGATACATATTAAGTATTAATTTCGGCTATGTGTCTGACAACTGTGTTACGTATATGGTTGTACATATTTACTGTATAGCTTATGACACGGGATGGTGAGTTGGGAGTCCACTTAAAGGTAAAACACTAGACACATTCGTTGTTAGTGAACAGCCTAACTTAGGACATCTCTAACCTATGTTATCACGGAACAACAAAACATGCCCCGGGACAGGAAATGTTTAACGACAAACAAAAGGAAAGTTAGTTATTACTAGGCGAACCAGTCGCTTCTTGTCTTTGGAAACTTATCTACTAAGTAGGATTTCTTCAGTTTACTATAAATGTATTGTATGCACTTTATTATTTTTATAATATTATAATGACATTAATATGGGGCTGCACTGGCAGCCCGCAACATTTAAAATTTCTTACGTTTTTTTACAATTTTCAGGTCAGTATGTTGTATCTTGATCAAAATATTATTCGCGACCCGAATATGTTTTATTATCTAATGTTAAGGCGCTGACAGGAGGCAAATGATAAAAGTAGGCTGGTCTTAAACAAAAAAATTGCCAAATCTATATAGTTTGTGGTAGCGGAAAAAATACATGTTATTCTTGAACATATTTCTCAGAACTTGGTTGTCACCAAAACACGTTTTGAACAAAAATCTCGTTACAAATTAACGGTAAGTTTAAATCCAAAATATCTGTATTAAATATCAACGTACGGTTGGTATTTAATTAAAAACAAGAACGTCTTATTTGTATGCAGAACTTGTTTTTATTTTTATTTTCGATTACTTATTTATTTATTTAAACTTCTCGCACACAATAAGGTACAAAGGCGGACTTAATGCCTTAGGAATTCTCTACCAGTCATTACTCAACTCATTTTTGAGTAAATAAATAATTGCTTCATATTTAGCAATAAATTACAAGTGTTGTGTCATCGCGCTTCTCTTTCTTTTGCATGCAGTCTGACAGTGACAGCGGTTAACCTGTTGTCAGCGTCTTAATGTATTCCCTAAGAACAAATCTGTTATGGTGAAGTTCTTCTAACTTAGAAGACATGTATTAATGATTATAATTCTGTAAATACATATTTTGATCAAGATACAATCAAACAATGACCTGAATTGCAAAAAAACGTAAAAAACCTTGAATTTTGCGGGCTACCGCTGCGGATCCGCCTTAAAAAGAAAACTTGAAATCGAATATTTAACCAACATAACAAATAGGCAAATCTTAATGGCAGTGGCATACTTAACACCCATACACGAATAGCACTTGAACATTTTTACATTATGAATCATTATGTACATGGATAAATGTACATGTAAACTATATTAATGCAAAAAATATTTACACTTCCTTAATTAATTATGTGTTAAAAAGCACTTAATAGCCAACCCCTTGCACACACCCCTGAGTACAACCCAAAAAGTTTAAAAAAGCAATCAATAATTATTATAAGCAGTAAAAACAAACAAATATAACTCGCGAAACTATTAAATTGTTACATAGTACATTGATCATGCATAGTAGATAAAAGTTTTATATTGATAACTAATAAACAATATATCCAATCCAAGCATAATTAAGCTTTATAAAGCTGTTTAGATAATTCCAAAAACATTTCCTATGTCTATTATGATAAAAAAAAACTTAAAAAATCGTAAAGTTTAACGTGAATCTATCAAAAGCCCGAATATGAAGGTACAACAAGCTCCCTAAGTGAAGTAACTCTAAGTAGTCCATGAGATGGACCTCTGTCTGTCCGTGCCTCCGACGCGGCGACGAAGACACGACACATCTACACTTTGTACAATGCGGTATCAAAACAAGGTGTGCGCGGCTTGACGCGGCGGTCGCGTGTCGCGTGCCATGTCAACACCGCTTATATTTACTTAACGCAACTGTACCCTACTATTTATAATTTATTAACTCCTAACTAAGTTTCAAGTGTAAAATTGTGCCACACAAGCGATCTCGATGGGACATCTAAAGCCGAACGCAACGAAACGGTCGCATGCGCGCCGCGGACGCCCGCACTCGTCGAGTGATCGAGTGCCCTCGGCCGCGTCTACTAGTTCCGCTGTTGATGGAATGTCGAACATGGAATGAATATTATAAATTCCTGTAAAACGACAGGGTTCTCAACCCTGTAAAATGAGTGAATGAATTACATTGTGTAATTTCCACTACGACTCGTATCATATAATACATCCGCTACGATTACTCCACCTGATAACTATGTATAATATGACTATGCTCAAATTTAGATTCAATTTAGAGCCCCTATCGCGATAATTTCATTACATTATCTAATTTATATAGATGTGGCCGGATATAAAGGTGATGTTTGTATACCCTAATACCGTTCACATTGTTACATTATTCCGACACGTTACGCTAAACTTGTTCTTATGTGATGGAACTTACATAGGAAGACATACAACTATACATATACGCCTTTATAGACATCGCGAAATTAAATCGTTTTAACCTATTTTGTAGTACATTTGGTAATGAAGGAAATTATTGCATCTGTAATATAAACCACGTAATAAATATGAGAACGTTGCAACAGATGAGTGGGGTCAGTAGGGAGTTGGGAGCGGAACGGAACACTTTAGGAGCGCTAGTGCGCCGGCAGCTGTGGTTCAGTCTGTCTGACACGACTCATACCAAATCTCGGAATCGAGTCTGCAAATTATACATGACCACCCCATAAATCCGAGGCACTTACATGATCTTAAGAGTAATGATATACAACTACTAACTAGTGGTACCAAATGTTAGCTCATTGTCATCCCGCGAAGGACCCGTTGATACAACGGGCGTGACACAATTAAAGCTATGGACATGTTCCACGTACTAATCGTTAATAAAGTCTAACCTACCACGGAGAGAGAAGGGAGCTATCGTACACGTACAAAGTACTTAACTATATAAACCTACTTTCAGCTCTTAAAATTTACACGAACTGACCGTTAACCAGTGCGATTACTTACAAAACTGGTGTAGTAAAATGAGTGTCCGAATCCATAAAAATGTCTAACGTGCTGCCATGTTAAAAAATAAAGGGTCAAGTATAATTTGCCAATGAAATTCCGCCGAAGTGTATCGATATCTATAAACAAAAAAAATAAAAATGAAAAAGATTTGATGATTTTTTTTGGGGTCGCAGACCGCTGTTAGTTTTGTTACTAGAATTAGTATGAGTTGAGAAAATCTATGCCCATCACGTCTGTGAAGTTTACACTAAAAAAAACTGTAATTTCAAGTGACTACACTCAATCAACTCAGTCTATAGCAGTCCACTGCTGGACATAGGCCTCTCCCAGGCTGCGCCACAACACCCTGTCCTCCGCCTTCCGCATCCAGTCTGTCCCAGCCACATTTTTAAGGTCGTCGGTCCATCTGGGGGGCGTCCCACACTACGCTTGCCGATACGCGGTCTCCACTCCAGGACTCGTCTGCTCCACCGGCCATCGGTCTTTCGACAAACATGGCCAGCCCACTGCCACTTCAGCTTGCTTACTCTGCAGGCTATTTCGATAACTCCAGTTCGCTTCCGGATAACTTCATTTCTGATCTTATCATTCAAAGTGACTACACTACTGGCGGTTAATTACCCAAAAAAAAAAACTCATCAAATTAATTTCTTTTTTGTTTAATCACGTTTAGTTACCGATACTCATTACGTCTGTGGAGTTTCGCAGCTTATTTAGCTTGACCCTGTATAGTGGCTCCCAGTGAACGTTGAAAAAATTTAAACGAGTGCAGTAGTGAAAAATATCCATTCAAATCATTATTCATACTTATCTCATACTTTGTCCTAACGTAGTATATGATTAATAAAGGTGAGAGTAGGTGCCACATGATACATGAACCTCTTCAACGACCGAACCGAACCTACGAAGCGGAATGTCACAACGTCCACGCGTGATCTATGTACATTATATCGACAAGTTGCAATAACAAAACAACAATTACTTTATGTATACTTTAAAACCATCGCACATAATGTTTATGTACAAGTTCAACGGGTCCCGTAGTACCGACTGAACGTAACATTATTAGGTTTCAGAGATCGCGCGGCACCTCGCCTCGGGATGCGGCTGTTCGAGCTACTCGACGCCCGGGGCGCCTTCAATTCCTATAACGCTATATTACAAATAGGAGCTCTATGATACCGTGAGGCGTCCCGTGCGAGGTGACTCGCGAAGCGTTACAAAATATTAATCTTATGTACATATTGTCTTCGAAGATAAGAGTAAGAACTATGTCTATATTAGGTGCGGGATATAAAAGGTGTCGGCGCGGGGTTTACCTCCGCGTGCTTTTGGAGGAGGGGCGCGAGTGAGAGTGTGTGTGGGGGGTCGCGCCCCCCCCCCGCTCCTAACTGGAACACGACGCGGCCGATACGGGCGACAGTGGCGAGTCGCGTGGGCAGCCCGACAGCGTCACTACCACCTGCACGGAAACACACCAGTATTAGCACAAGGCATATTATGTAAGGCAGTCACCAAACTTCTACACAAAATCATATTAGAGATGAAGGGCACAATAGTGTTGACTTCACAGACATCAATCTGGACGATTTCTAATCCGGATTTGTCCAGACATGTCCGGCTATCTGGCCGTCTCTGTCTATCGTATCTGTCCGGACTTATTCGAGCCTTGTCATTTATCTGGATTATTTGACCTATGGGGATTATTTTAGAAAATAGAACAGTTATAATTATGAGTACTGAAAAAAGAAATGAATGAATGTTCAGACTTCTTTGCTAATGTCAGTCTTTTCGTCAGGACTTTTCAAATTCTAAATGGTAACCCTACTGCAGGACTACAATATTCTATTTAGGCATGAATTTCAGGAATATTTTCAATTTATGGAGTAGCCAGTCTTACCTGGGGTACCAGTGGGTATTTATTACCCAGTAAATGAGGTTTTGGAGGTCAGATAGGCAGTCACTACATGTAAAATACTGGTATTCAGATGCATCCGGTTAGACTGACCCCCAACATGGTTGGGAAAAGGCTAGTCAGATAGTGATAAAATTTTCAATTTATGGAATGGAATACGATCTATCTTGTTAGTCTAGTAGTCAGAGGCCTGGGGCCCCTAAAATGGACGCTTTGGCAGAATCATAATATGATTTGCGTACAATTCATACATCCCGCAATTCATCTGTTTGACAGCTGCTATTTGACATTAGACTTCACTCTAACAATTCATAATTTGTGGACCATTTTACGTAACTCCATACAGAACTGTCAAACAGATGAATTGCAGGATACGAATTGTATGCAGATCATATTAAGATTCTGCCAAAGCATCCAATAAAGGCCCCCTGGTGTGTGTTTGACCCAAAGTTTCATCCGTGGTTTGGCATTATCATTGAGATCAGAAGATTCTCAGGTTTACGAACCATACTGTTAAAAACAGTATTATATTTTTTTTTACTCTAAAATACTGTTTACTGTTCAACAAAAATAAAGTAGATGAATATACTGTTCTCACTGTTAACCAGAGCTACAAATGAATAGTTCCATCTACTGCATAGAACATATTGCATGCAACGGGGCATGGGCGCAGTGTTTTTGCCAATTTCATTACATTAAAATAATACATAATTATTTATGTTTGCTGTTTATTTTCCTTATCTAACCATAATAAACTTTATTTCTTGTAAAAAAGTTCTCAACCCTTTGGCAGCACAGAGTCTACATTTACGATCAGGTCATGGCAATACACTTGCCCTCTATTACAAGAGATTGATAACATGAGTGGATTGCTTAAAACCTCTCCCTACACTTCAGGTAATACATGTGTGATGTTATGCATTCATTCATACTACCTACACTTTTCTCTTGAGCAACCTCTGTTAGCCATCACACTTGCTTCACTATCAGAAGTCATTGAAGTTATAAACAAATTGATTCACTAGCTTTTTCATGATGTAATTTTATTATTATAGGAAAATCCTGTAAATAAAGAACTTGTCATATCTTAAAAGTATATTAATAAATGTTACCTTTCGGCTGCCAGCATGATTCCTATGCTCGCAGAGCCAAACCCCTTGCCAGGTTCCCAGGTTTAGTTTCCCGTCTGTGATGGGGATTGTCAGCGATGACCCAAGGAAGCAGGCCTTCACATGGGCAGGCTAAGGCAAAAACATTAAACTTTACATTCATTCAAAGGTCCGTAAGTGTAACAAATTTAACAACAGAGGTCATCTCTAGACATGTCCCAATAAAATGCCTCAGTTTATATAAATAAACCAGAAATATACTGTTATAACCTCTGTTATCAGTAAATAAGACAGTACAAGGTTATTGGTGCACAGCAATTAGCCTGTAAGCATCACATCTTTAGCACTGATATGATTATTAAGTTAATACAAGTACAGACGTCTAATTACAATATATAAAACATTTCCAATATGCAAACATGCACACTTTACAGTAAATATGAATAGTTAACAAATGTTAATTACAGATGTATTCAAGTATGTAAATATGACCTAATAGCTGCTTTCAAAACATTGTTTATTGCCAATTCATATTACATTTGCAATACATAGTAAATTCTGCTAAGACAGGCACTGCTGCAGTAAAAGCTGGTTGGTTAGAAGGTGAATACCTTACAACCACACTGCAACTGACATTAGTAGATCATTTGTTTTCAGATTAGCAGCACAATCATGATCTCTCACAAACAAATGAATATTACACATTCTAAATTCAAATTAGACATGCTGCAGTGTAATGTAATAGACCAAAATGTTAATGAGTGATTAGCACAACAAACACTCACCATGTCGTCGGGTCCCTCGCACGAGTGTCGATAAGGCAGGCCTTCTGGCACTATTTTGTTGAGCATCATCTCCATATCGTCTCTGACATCAGGGTCCCAGCTCTCGTTGAGCGCGAGACTCGCCGATGTGTGCATTACTGGAAACAACAGCAATTGATCAGCTGGCTACTGCGCGTCTATCACATTGATAACATTTGACAACACTTGCTCGTATCACTTCACTATGTACGCACTAATAAAATAGCGCGAGATTATATTATGTGGAGTAAATATGACAGTCGGCAAGGATGCAGCATCGGCGGCAAGACAAGAATGCTGTCAAAGCAGCGGATACTCACTCTGGATATGGCAGAGGCCCACAGCGAACTGCGAGAGCTCCGGCACCTGCTTGAGGATCTCCTCAGTGACAAGGTGCACGCCCCGGTGCTGTGGCCTCAAGTTCAGCTTCCGTTGAAACCACGCGGATCCGATCTGAATTCCTCGGTTCGAGGCCATGTTTAATTTTTTAAAACGCTACAGAGTGATCGCAAGAACACAAACGATCTTACACAACATCACTTAGAACAACCTTTACATGAATTAATCCACAATTATCATAAAAGATTCATCTTCGATCTTTAAATAGTGATAAATATAACGGAGGTTATAGGACAGATTCGACACCCTATTTTCTGCGGGAAAGTGAAACAGTCTTCAAACGAAAGAGAAAAACGAATAAATGTTGTCAATGTTAAAAAATATTACTGAACCAGCATGAACTTCATTCATAAAATTATGAATACTGAAAAAAAAATCATGTAAACTAAAAATAATATTATGATTGAGTTATTTGATAATTGTCAATTAGCGTTAAAAAACGCTTTTCCTTCACCAAGCTTGTTACGACATTCCATTTTTATGCGGGACCAACTGTTTGTGTTTGTTTTACGGTTAACGTTATTTTTTTGACAAAACTGTTTGCATAATTTTGAACACATACTTCGGATACTGTTAATAAAAGTTACATTGTTTTTATTATCTTTCAAATAATTTTCAGTTAGAAAAATCATTATATTTTACCGCAATGACGTCGCCGGTCGCAGATGAACGACTATTTGTAAATATAGCAACATTCCTTGTTAATATGAAAAGGAGCACGGCCGCGGATATTTGAATTTTTACAGATGCAAAGCCTATGTACTTTTTGTTTACAACATGGTTTTATGTTCTAAAACTTGATCATACTTAACTAGTACGCAGAATATTTTTCGCTTTTATACCCTGAATGAAAATAAAGTGCTGTTATCAGAATAGCGAATAATGATACTATGGGAGTGCCGAGGGGTGATATTTTTAGGTGTGGCATACAACCACTCCTTAGAATTGAAACAATTAGTTCCCACCGCAATCGGAATCATTGCGGACGCGTTCTTGATAATTTTGTAACTATTTTTGAGATCGTCGTTCGTCTACCAAGACTATGGATCCGCTAATGGACATAATAAATAACTCTGAGGAGCCTGAGTGGCTCGAAAGAAGAATAACGGGTGACCTGAGGCTATGGCAAGTCATGTTTCTGATTGTGGCTAGCCTTGCTTCTCTTAGTAAGTAAAAAAAGTTACTTAATTATAAGTACATTTTTTTTTTGTTAGGTGGGAAATTATCAAATAACTTCTCCCGCTCTGAGCTGAGCGGGCCGGGCGTGTCAGACTTTTACTGACTAAAACCCACCCGTGTTCCTTCCGTTGCCTGTGTGCCGGGGCCACGATATCCCTTTCGGACAAACTCGCAACCCTGGCAGTCATTGGCCCTAACCGACCCCGTCAGTTGGTGCTGACATCTCTTTGAGGCGCGCGTGAAACACAACGCGCCGTCGTCCCGGGCCTGGTCCTTATCGGACGGCGAGCTACCCATCGCTCACCGTCCGCAGGGCCGCGCCTACGGTGGCCGGAAATCAGCTTACGACTCCCGACGCCCGGTGCGTCTCCTGCGGCGGCTAAGGGCGTGAGGGCGCGAACCCTGCCTCACCCTCACGCGTTCCGCCTCCTCCATCGCGAGCATTACTGCTTTGCAGAAGGAGGCGACGGCCTCCCATGCACTCTCGCTCCGAACCATGGCCTGAACCAGGGCCGGACGCGAGAGATCGCCGCCGCCGATAGCCTCCGTGAACTTAATTATACCTAACATGCAAACCTGTTAGTCCGAATTGGTTAATAAGTTTTTTTCAGTTGTGATAGTGTGCTGCTGTTTCCGGTTCCGTATCCCTCGAACGAAGCAGCAGATCGAAGCAGACTATCAGCGGCGGAAGATCACCACAAAGTTCCGCGCGAAGCTGGAGACTATACAGGACGCTAAGATGGATGCAATGTCGTTAACAGACGGTAATCAAATTTGAACTAGGTATTTCAATCAGTGGAAATCGGAATAGTCAATAGGTAGTATTTAATGGAGCTCCCATTCAACAAACTGCAGACTATTCCGATTTCTACTTCCGCTTCAACTACACGACAAAAGGGATTATTGATAAACAACGAATTAGTTTTTAAAGATAGGTTACTTTTAGCTTGCATCATCCCAATGTTGGGCAGGCCTGTCCCCATGACTTCCAGCTCTTGCGATCAAGGGCTAATGTGGTCGTTTGTTTTGTCCAGCTCATCCCTCCACTCCATCTCCTGCGAGGTGTGCCGCGACGCCTTCTGGCTATACCATATACAGGGTGGGTTTATTTCTGCCTAGGTATAAAAATAAATGTCATGAAGTTTGGAAAGAATATTTTAATCAAAGATCTAAAGAAAAAGGAATATGATAAAGGTCTATAGTTTCGGAGCCTCCTCACGTACCGTGGTTTTGTAATACTAGGCTTAGCAGACAAATTATAGTTACAGCTCACAGACTGAGATCGGGACACATCCCGCTCAATAATTTTGGATTTTTAATGAAAAAAATTGATTCACCTAATTGTGAGGTATGTGGCACACTGGAGGATGTTATCCATTTATTGACGGAGTGTGTCAGATTTCAGTCTGCAAGAGAAGATAATTATACTTAGAGAGTTTAATATGAATATGTACGATGTTTCCATGTTCCATCATATTTTGTCGTCACCTAACTCCGATGCTGCATAGAGTCTAATTAAGTTTGTGTTGTTACGTTTTAAATTATAAGTTCCAATGGGACTGGCTTATACAATTGTATAAAAGTCCCTAATAATAAATAAAGAGAAAAAAAAAAGAGTGGATTTTTGAGATGAGCAGTACCGTGGTATTGTGAATCATCATCATTCCTGCCCTTACCCCGCTTTATTTCTCTATTCGTCGTGATCTTGGTAATAGTCACCCCTTTTCTAATAGCCATAAAGGTATATTAATTTGACGCCTAGAATACCTACTGCGTTCCATTTGCACGTTAGCAAACCAAGTAGTCTACTCCAAAGCGTTAATCCGAAGTATCGGAGGAATGTTCGGCCGTTTTATAACTTCCATAGTTTCCTTTTTTGACTTTGAATCCTTACCCGATATTTTTGACTTTGGCTTATCTCTTTGACAGTCGTTTTTTTTTCTTACGCCGTAGGCAGCCATAGTTAGCCGTAGTCAAGCAACGGCTGAACATTCGGCCGATACTTCCGATTTATGTTCGGAATAGACACCCTTGACTTTGTACTTTTGAACGTTCGTCAAAGACGAAGTCTGGGATCATTGGGTCAAAATGGTAACTTGCAATTACTTACTTAATTATTTTTAATCCATGTGTGGTATGTGTGTGCTAGTTATTTTACCAATTTAAATCAACTAGCGAAACTCCGCAAATCTAATTCTAAACACGATAAATTAAACATCGAAAAGATCTGATGATGTTTTTGGGGTCAACGACCGCTTGTTGTGATGTTACTTGAAGTATGAGTTAAGAAAATCAGTTTTTTTCAAGTAAAACTTCTTTTTACGCACGCTTGACTTGGGGAGTAAGCTGGTGAATGCGTGACGAGAACGTTACGGAAAGAGGCGAACGGAAGTTGTTTAAATATTAAACATGGAACACACCGCGTCACCGCCGCGGGCCGTCCCGCTTAATAGGTATTTTTAGGGTTCCGTACCCAAAGGGTAAAACGGGAAGCCTATTACTTATAAGGCACCACCGTCTGTCTGTCACCAGGCTGTATCTCATGAACCGTGATAGTTAGACAGTTGAAATTTTCACAGATGATGTATTTCTGTTGCCGCTATAACAACAAATACTAAAAACAGAATAAAATAAATAATTAAATATTTAAGGGCTCCCATACAACAAACTTGATTTTTTTGCTCGTTTTTGCTCTATATTGATAACGGCAACAGGTAGACGGTTGAAATATTCACAGAATATTTAGTTATATATATTCACTTTAAAAATAAATAATTAAATTAAAAAAAAACAAATAGTAAAGGGGGGCTCCCATACAACAAACGTGATTTTTTTGCCATTTTTATAGACAATGGTACGGAACCCTTCGTGCGCGAGTCCGACTCGCACTTGCCCGTTTTATTTTTAATTCACATTGGCTGTTTATACACTCACAAGATGGTGATTTCTATTTTACTTCAGTGGTGTGATCTATAGCACACTCGTTTTCGTGTTTTGTCGTGTTTAGTTATCAAAACCCATCACGTCTGTGAAGTTTAAACAATTTTCTTCTTTTTTTTAAACAGATTTTTCAAACGTTAGACCCAAAAAAAAACTCATCAATTTTTATTTTTTATCATGTTTAGTTAACGATACCGAAAATTTAAAGTGTCCCCGTGTAGCGTTATGAGGGGTGATAAGATTGTCCAATCAACCTTGAACCTTATGCTCTAACGATAAAACTGAAAATCTTTAAAAGAAATTTGACGTATTGTAGTAGCTTGATGTAAGATAGGCTAATTATATCTATGGTTACCTACACCTCTGCCTAACCCTTCGGGGGTTATAGGCGTGATGCTAAGGTATGTTCACACATAATTTTACCCTTTACTGCACGTCAATATGAGGGTTTCGTTTATGGTTTGTGCACACGAACCCTAACAAAAAAAATCGGCCAAGTGCGTGTCGGACCACGCACAATGAAGGGCAGAAGTTGGGATGAATTTATCCCAAATCCACATTGTAGTTGAAAAACATGTTCTCATAGGGGAGAATTCACCGTGACTTATCGATAAAAGTCACGGTGAATTCTCCAATTGCAAATGTAAGTTGGTCGAATATTACTCGTTAACTTGTAAAGCCTACTTATCTGTGATAGTTTCCTTTTAATTTCGTTATATATGTACTACTGCCATGAACTTTTCACATACTTATCCAAAAACGACCATTTAACTGGCGGGGACAAATACACTTGACTCTAACAAAAATTAGCTTAGTAATATTACGCAAACGGATCCCTGAATCGAAAAATGGTTTTGACACACTCGCAATACTTTTAACGACCTTTCCAACGCCCCATTTAATAAGACAGGCTGGAAAAAAAATATCCCCACTTTGTTTTTTTTAGGGTAGAGCTCCTCCTACACGTATGTAGGAGGAGCTCTACCCTAAAAAAAACTTAAAATGGTCTTGACAGACCCTCAATATTTTTGAACGGCCTATCCAAGGATCCACATCATGGGATAGACGAGACAAAAATAAGTTTCTTTAATAGATTTTCAACTTTATCCCTACAGTATAAAATTCAAGGTTGATTGGGAAAATTTGACAGTTTCGGGTAGCTTGACCTGCTGGCGTCTGTACCCTAAAAAATATTTTTCAATGTCATTTTATTATTTACCACTTTGTCGGCGTGATTAATATGTATACCCAATAAACCCATGCCAAATTACAGCCTTCTAGTACTAAAAGTCTCTGAGTTAAGCCGGGGACAGACAGACAGACGGACATGGCGAGACTACCATAAGGGTTCTTTGTTGACTACGGAACCCTAAAAAACTAATTGCAATCAAGAAACAAACAAAAGAGAAGACAATCTTTTAATTTTTAAAGTAAACAAGTAGTCTCTTTAACGCCCAGTTACCCAGTCACTAATGTCCCAGTGCACTACATCACATTTTATTTGCACGGAAAACATCTCGAGATAAGATAATAAATACATTCACTCAGGTATTGTTCTTGTGTGTTGCAGCCTTGGATTTACTTCACGAGCAGACCAATATTAATATGGAGGGCGAAAATCAGCAAGGATCACAGCCAAGCTCTATCATGTCGCCTCAACAGAGTAAGTAGCCATTTTTTTATTTTATTTTTCAAACATGGAGTATTGACTCATTCCTCCTCCAGTGGACGCCTCTTCTCGAAGATGGTCGAATCGGCAAAGATCTAATACCATGTAAAATACAGTTTGTCAACACAGATGACTGGGGGCCTAAAATGGACGCTTTGGCAGAATCATAATCTGCGTACAATTCATACATCCCGCAATTCATCTGTTTGACAGCTGCTATTTGACATTAGACTTCAATAGATTAATTCTTAATTTGTGGACCATTTTACGAAACTCCTTACACAACTGTCAAACAGATGAATTGCGGGTTATGAATTGTACGCAGATCATATTATGATTCTGCGAAAGCGTCCATTTTAGGCCCCCTAGTCAGTGTTACGTCGTAGGCAGAATCTCGACCTACTGGAATCTCAAGATATTTTATTCCAAAGTAACTAAGCACGTGCGGCTTGAGGGTGTTCTTTATTTCCGCCAGATAAACGAAATTGTTGTAGGTACCATTGCAATTGTTGTACATTTAAGTTAACAACAATTTTATTTTACTCTCTATTCATTTTCTTGGTAGGTACAGACGCCAGCACATCAAGCTACTACAATCTGTCAAATTACTTTAATAGATTTTCAACTTTATCCCTACAGCATAAGGTTCAAGGTTGATTTGGAAAATTTGACAGTTTCGGGTAGCTTGACCTGCTGGCGTCTGTACATGGAAGAGCACAATCACATCCAGTTAATCCATACCAATATAGATTGTTTTTTTTTTTGAGCCGAAGCACTTTAAATTGAAATAAAACGGAAAAATGTTTTTTATTATGTATAATATCAATGTAATTGGTTTTTAACGATAATTTTATGGCATTTAACGTTTGATTAAGATTTCGGGCATGTTACCGCCGCAGCTGACGCGAAGGCCTAGTTTACCTACCGTAAGCTTATTTTTTTTATTGGCTTATTTTACTGAAAGAAACATTTGACGATCAACAAATTTCACGAAATGGACCTGTTAACCGGTCACCTCGTACGTGCGATTTTGAGCACTTGGATGCCAACATTCGCCGCAATATTTCCGAAATACACAGCCAGATTTAGGTACTGCGAAGTGTGTCAAATTTGACCTCCAGCAATTTGCGTACCACAGTTTGAATTCGAATCGGAATGATTTTGAAGTATATTGCTAAACCATTGCTTCGTATGTTAGAAAAAATTGTCTGCTCAACAACTTAAATAACGCAATGAATGTTGTTGAACTGTCAAATTGAAACGGATTCCTGCTGATTGTGTGTTACGCGATTAGCCCGCAGATTACGCCATGTACTCGCCAGCCGCAGCGGCCACATGCCCGAAATGTTTTACTTAATAATCAACATTTTAAGGTTTAAAATCATTTGGAGAAATTTGACAGTTTGGTATCACCTGATGTGCTGGCGACTGTACCAAGAAAATGAATAGAGAAAAATTAAATTGTTGTTGCTAACAATGGACAAAAATTGCAATGATGCATTCTTTAAATACATAAACTCACGTCTTCTTCCAATGGGGCATAAGACGTGAAACGTCATACGTAATACGCTAGTATTAGGCAGAAACTATAGAACGCCACCTTTTACGCTCCTTACATACCGTTTCGCTACGTTCATAAAAAAAAAACTTATAAATAAGTATTCATATTCATTTATTTGCAGTAGGTACCTAAATGCGGAAGTAACTCTGTCTGCCGGATTTCAATGAAATCGCACACAGGTAAAACTTAAGGCGACGATAACCGACTTTTAATGATGATAAACTGAAGATCACGTCTAAACGAGTAGGGTTAATGATTTGAAAAAAATATAATAAGTTAAATTAGAGCATTTTCTCAATAACTTAATATGTGAATTTTTAAGATTACGTCTATAATACATAGTGTAAAGTTATGTCTAACGCGGATAAAAAACTGAGAATGGCGCAAAATTTACCAAGCGTATTTTTCTGAAACCTTCAGCAATTTAAAGATAATTTAATTATTTATATTTTAGTATACGCGTTTTATTAAAATACCTTTTGTTTTGTGTATAATAAATTAATAATGCGTCAAATTGGGGATAGCGCTCCTTGAAGGCGAGTCCTAATAGTGGCTGAACGTACGACGCGTTGCGTGAGCTCAGTACAGAACATGCAAGCTAACCACTCAAGTTCACTGGCAAATATCTGCGTCTTAAGTACGTCGCAGTACCTACGAGTACTTTCCCGTGGGATAATTTCAAGTCCGCGCGGGCGAAGCCGCGGGCAAAATCTAGTATGTAAACTTAGGCAATATTACTTAAGTATTTTAAAGGAATGATTGTAACCACTTAATGACCTAAAGATTTTATTAATTGTATAGTTTGATAATGAGATAGACTCACGATAGCATAAGTTTAAACCTTAGCCGCCTTATTACAAAACAAGATTTATTTTTTGACAGGGCTTAAACCATGGAGCCAGTTTTTGTAATAAGATCGTAACAGTGATTTAAATACCGTTCTTTATACAAAACCGAAAACTTAGTTCGGTACTAAGTTGTCAGTTTTTTGTTTAGGAACTTTTTTTTTTTTTTCCTTCTGGCTTCGCACGGTTTGTGCATTTAGCCAATGTCAAGTTTTAGTTCTTGTTTAAAATATTGATGAAATGAATTATAAATGCATGATGATGATATCCCCGCCCACTATCCTTGAGTTTCAGTAAAGATGTGGCACTTTACTGAGTCCTCACGCGGACTTCTTGAGAGAACTTGAAGCGAAGTTGCACTGTTTTGTTTCATTTGCCTACACTAATGCACGTTCACAAATACTTAATGGTTAATAATCCACCATTATTACACATTAATATTCGGCTAAACACTAATTTTGGAAAATTAAACAAACTGCTGAACATGACGCTTCACTTTCCCGCCAAGAAGTCGTTTAGGAACTTTACCATAGTCGGAATAAAGTTCGAATTTCAATAATGGCTCCATGTTTTAAACCTGGGTCTGAAGATAAACCTTGTTTTGGAATAAGGGGGTAGTGGTTTTTGATTGCTATCTATTATTTAATCCTGTGTTCTTTGTTTATACGATAATAAAAAAAAATAAAAAAAAAGTTTGAATAAAAATGTTAATCATGTCGTTTCTGACAGGTTCACTGGATGCGTCATTCCAACCGGAAGGCGGTCAGAAGCCGGAGCAACAAGCATCAGGTCTCAGTTTTGTCAAGTTTGCGTCGAAAGTCGCCACGCTCTCCAAATTAGGACAGCCCAAGTCACCTACATCGCCCACGCCCTCTGGAAACGGCAACAAAATGGACTTCTAACAGAATTTGATGTTTAATATAGGTACAGTCAGCGTCATGATGTGGTTGTGGCCACATCGTGACGGTGACTGTACATACTAATTATGTCGGGTGTGAAAAGACGCTAACGAAGCCGGGTCACTGAGTTCTTCTTCCCGTCATTTTTTTTTTGTATTTGACCATACCTGGGAACCTTGTAATGAAGATATTTTTTTACGAAAAAAGTTTGAAATGTTATTTTAAGTTATAACATTTAAAATGTAGGTTAACACGTTTCCTGTCCCAATACAAAAATGGAAAATTGACCGACAAGTCCAATAGGATTTTTTTAATAATTTCCCCGAATTTCCTGGATTTATTTAATTGTTCCGGCGTTTTTCTTTACTTTATGATCGTACCAGCGCGTCCAATGCAGAAACAGTACAGTTCCAGCACGTCCAGTGGAATTATTCGCCTTAGAAGTTGTATATGTCTCCTGACGCACATATAGCTCAGGAGCGTATTAGTGCCTTTCAAGCGCACGTTTCCTGAACCATAGGTGGCTCTGTGGACAGTGAAAGTGTTAAATATGCCAAAAAAAATTGTAGCGCTGGGTGCGCCCATTAGCACAATGTTGTGACTTGTGAGTGCGTAACGCTACTTTTACTCACCAAATAAAAATCTTTTCCCAGTAATTATTTTTGTGCAATATTACTTATTTTGATGTGCAGAATGCAGAGTTGACGGCTATTTGTTGGGTCTATAGACACCCCGTAAAATGTTTTTGATAGAGATCTATTTGTTATCTGTGAAAAATTGTACATATGTGAATGGTGTCTAAAATATTTTTGAGGTTGATGTTGTAATACGTATAGGATTTATTAGATGTCTATAAATAAAATAAACTTTAAAATGCAGTAAGTTTTCTTTAATCTAGAAAATAAAAAATACAGTATAAACGGATTTTAAATCACAAGAATAATTACATATTCACAAATAACTTCGGTATTCTGCGCTGTTTACATAATCTCGCAATAAAACTGACAGTAAAAATAACTTCCAATGTAAGCAATAACTTTAAAGCAACATTTAACTTACACTTTATAATACATAAATTATAATACATCTTGCAAATAAAAATTACATAAATTCAAGTTAGCTAAGTTTTATTTATTAAATAGTTAAATCGCTCTACATACTTGTATTACGTTCCATCTTAACCATATACTCAATCCCCCTTATTACATAACAAAGTTTATCTTCAGACCCAGGTTTAAAACATGGAGCCATTATTGAATTTCGAACTTTATTCTGACTATGGTAAAGTTGCTAAACACAAAACTGACAACTTAGTGCCGAACTAAGTTTTCAGTTTTGTTTAGAGAACGGTATTTTAATCACTGTTACGTTATTATTACAAAAACAGGCTGCATGGTGTAAGCCATGTCAAAATATAAATCTTGTTTTGTATTAAGGCCGTATATGTTGCTTTGAGAACCTTCAAGTTAATTTCAGGTTAAATGTCACTAACTTTTCATTTATCTGACTTAGTGAATTATATTAAAAATTTATTGTAATCCCACTGACTCGACACACTTTCGATAGCCTAACCTCTCAGTCCATGACTCAATATAACTTTACCACAATCTCATTCAAACACAGGTAATAATTTATTTATCGTATCTTAAACGCTAGACATCGCATCTACTCCATACTTTACGTTGTTCTATTAGTGTATTCCCGTTGTCCTCGTTTGCCATATCCCCGTCACGGGGACAGCGGGACGTGATTAAATTTATTTCCCGTTGTCCCCTTATCGTACGAAGTAAACCTTTTTTAAATCGAAACAGTTAGGTTAGAACTGTGACCACACAACGCACGAGCCGAGCGAGCGTAGCGAGCAGTGCCGCGGCAGCGGCCGGCTAGTGCCAGAAACATATTTTTGAATGTAAAACCAAACCACGGGGACAACGGGAAGTATTTTTAAATATTTAATTGAAGTACCGCTGTCCCCGTAGGACGGGGACTCGGCGTACGGGGACAACGTGAATACACGGTTCTATTGTTTCACTCTGATAATAATATTCTAGCTCCTTGGTGTTCGCAATATTTTGAGCAATTATTTAATTGTTGGTGCAAATGTGACACGAACACAATACATACTTGCGTCGAATGAGAAGTGTTTAGCTACGGGACGAAACTAACTACAAAATTGTCTCAAAATGTGAAATAAATTTTTGCTAGAATGTATTTTATAGAGTTTTTATTCTCTGTCTAAAACTAAAAATGCAATTTGGAATAAAATAATGTGGTGTGTAATCAATTGAATTGCACTTAAACGTTAGATACATAGTGTATCGTGTTCTAAACTAGCGACTCTATAGGACCGAAGCCCGTACGGCTCCATAAACAGAGCAAACTGAACTCAACCTCCATCATAAATAAGGCCCGTTATGATTTGTTCATCGAGTTCCGATTGACTATGGAAGAATCTATTGACAAATACTATACACTTTCACTTACATTAGAATTGAATCGGACCTACCTAAAACGTAAGGGGTGAAATTCTTAATAAAATTATTGTTCGTATATATTGCGTAGCATTATTAAACTAAATAAAGGAGCGGCGTAAAAGTAATAATTGAATATAATTCGTACGAGTTTTGTGCATGATACCTGTCTCGATATTCCAGTGATATACATTTTTACAAGTTTGTAAACCGAAACGGTAAGTATAGGCTAGATTTTATAATACACTTTATCCCATGAGGATTGGTAATGTCATAATAACCTACAACAAAATTACGTAAGCTACAAGTGATCGCTCCCGATGGACACTACGTTTACCTAACGCGTAACAATGAAATCAGGGTATGCTAAACATTTTAGGAACCCAAGTCTGGATGTCGCAGTGCCACCGCTATAAATATACCTCTCGTAATAATAAAGCATAATTTAGTTATCAACAAGAACTACGGCAACATTATTTATTGACTTTAACGCTATGCTTGAAGAGTTGACAATAAATATTTATGATAAATACAATGTGCACATTTCCTTTGCTTAATATAAACGTCGATGGGCAGTACACGAAACGTTGAGCATAACAGTGATTATTTGGCAATTTTATTTTATTTAGAAATGGCATCAAGATGATTTTAAGAATAAGTACTTTGTGACGTTTGAATGAAACACAAACAATGTATTTTAATAAATAATTATCATATATGTCATTTCATTTAAACTTGGAAATATGAAATACTCGTCCACTCGAATAATATCTCTTATCGTGTGTGATACAGGTTAATAACTTACAATGTTGGAACTGTGGGCGGTATGTGTCTGAACTGGGTGACTCTCCCGTATGTTGTGTATGGTGAAGGGGAGATGTTACCGGAGTGGCAGCGTTAGCTAGAGAACGTAACGTAACAAGTGACAGCTGAGCTGTGGTCGGCGCCTACGTCCCGCCGGAGCGCAACACTCAGTCTCGCCTCACAAATGTTCTTCCCCTGTAGGAATTGAAGAAAGCGGGTCAAATTAATTGTATTTCAAATGGGAGTTATGTTACATACCAGACCTTTGTATGGTTAAAGTTATCATGATTATACAACATGTCCCAGAATTAACGCACAACCTCTAAGGGGTAATTGTACTCATTATTATAAACAACTTTTACAAAAAAAATCAGCTGTTCCATACATTTTGGCGAGTTATGAGAACATAAATGTAGGGAACAGCTGATAGTTTTTTCGCGATTTCAGGTTTGCTCCCATTGTAAGTTGTTCATAATGAGGAGTATAATGACCCCTTAAGAGGTTGTGCGTTAATTCTGGGACAGGTTGTATAACGAAAATGAGCAATGAGGGAAGATTTTTAAAGGGGTTCTTGGGGTTAAATGGGGGATGTAAGTTTGTAAGGAAGTTCGCCATTTTTACTGATGACACAAGGCTTGTAGTTATAATAAAAGTAATACTAACGTGATAGTCTTGCGCTCAATAGGACGCGAGGTGTTCTGCGGGCGCGCTCTGTTGAGCACCTTGAGCAGGTCGCCGGCCTTGGCGCGCATGCGTGAGTGCACGTACACCTTGGAGCACTTGATGTGGTAGTGAAGGTAGTCGCGGAACATGTGCAGCAGGTCGATGGTGTTGTCGCGGGCCGCGGAGCACGTGTGCCGGGGGAATAACACTGGAAGAAACGGAATTATTTATAAAATCTGCCAAGACAACCGCACATTATGACCAGCTGGCTTAGAAGACAGACTATAGAGTTTCTTATTTTATTTTCAGTTATCGTAATTATTTGGTCGAAGTTGCCAGTACACTACCATGTTTAATTTTTCTATCTACCTAATACCCTAGATAACTTACCAAACGTAACATAACTGATATTATCGCCTACTCTCGCGTCCGTGTCCATTAGTTCTAAGGGCGGTTCCTTGTGTGAAAACAATACCTGAAAAAAAGAGAAGAAATATGTATTACATAACACACAATGTAGTTCATTATAATATCTATTAAGGCTCGAGCAGACTGGGGCGATATTGCGGGTGCGACAAGAGTCACACTGCTTGTCGCGCCACTCTACACGAGCCTTTAAGCTGAACAATCTAGACAGCCTCTAGAATATAATTACGTGAGTATCGTACCTAATAAGATAATTAGAATATTTTTAAGTGTTTACATAATAACAATTATTGTAACGACAAAGTACATCAAACCGCTCAATAAACCTTTTTAGGGTTCCGTAGTAAACAAGAAACCCTTATAGTTTCGCCATGTCCGTCTGTCCGTCTGTCCCCAGCTTAACTCAGAGACATAGAAAGCTGTAATTTGGCATGAGTGTACATATTAATCACGCCGAAAATTTTTTTAGGGTCGCTTGCACGTAAAACGGGGTTGATATTTTTTGTTCTCATCTAATACATGATGTGGGGTATCGTTGGATAGGCCGTTTATAAATATTGAGGGTTTGTTAAGACCATTTTTCAATCCTGAGATCCGTTTGCGTAATATTAAGCTTTAAAGTGCAATTTTTTGTTAAGAGTCAAGTTTGTCTTCCGTCCCTGCTGCCAGCTAAATGGTTGGTTTTGGATATGTGAAAAAATTCATGGCAGTAGTGTATAGCTATAACGAAATTAAAAGGAAAACTATCACAGCTAATTAGGATCTACAAGTTAACGAGTAATAGTTGACCAACTTTTTGCAGTTAAAGAATTGACTGTAACATATATCGATGTATGGAAGACCATGTTTTTCAACTACAATGTTAAGTATGTTTTTGGGATAAATTCATCCTAACTACGGAACCCTTCATTGTGCGTGGTCCGACACGCACTTGGCCGGTTTTTTTTTCTAATAAACTTTTTGTTTACAAAACCAGTATACAGTATGTTCTAAATAATCTGTTTCTACAGATTATTTAGAACATACTGTATACTGGTATAATGCTATTTGTCATTTAAAATGCTGACTATCGAGTTATCGTGCCGTTTTACTCGATGTATTACACTGCAGATTAGAACTTGCCAAGTCAATGACCTCTTCCTAACTCTCGCGGGATACGTGTCATATTGCCGGTCGGTAGGCGCCCCACAAATGAGGGGGCGATGTAAGTACTATTAGGTCAGGTCCACTCAAATCTGTATAGCTCTTGAGAGGCCGTTTCAGACATTAACCTACACGTTTTGCAAAATTGAAAGACGTTTCGATGTTATTAGGTCAGAAACAACAACCTCATTCAGCTTATAAAATTGCTGACCAGAATAGGCGTTTATTTTTTTTAAACTTTGCCCCACTCTAGGAATTTCTCATGTATTGTGGGTGCGTTTACAAACATTTAAACTCACATACACAAACAGCCAGATTTATGACCAAATTCTGTCTATCTAGGCCATATCGTCCCAAGGCAGACCAGATAAACCCCTGCACCTTCGAATCGCTAGACGCTGCGAACGAGAATATACCTAACCTTACAAGCGTAAAGTGAGTTTTGCTTTGTAGCTGCGCGCCGCCACGTGGTTATTCGACCGAAATATATGGCGTACGTACGCACCTCGTAGCTGTCGGCAACCCACTGTGAAATGGATCGCGTGCGACCCGGCGGCCTGTAGGTAGTAGGCGCGCGTAAGTACATGGAGTGATTTATCTGGTAATCTGTGCCAAAGGCCTCCGTCTCCTTTTTCCACACACTTCTGTGCTCTGCAAATGCGGGTCAGTCCTTTCGATAGGAGTCAAGCTCATCCCGCTATCTTCGCCTAGCTCTGACCCGGTTTCGCCACCAACCAAACAACCAATATAATGTATAACTTACTTGTGGCGCGGTGTGAGATGCTCTCCGTCCTTCCTTGAGCTCCTGCATGAAGACCTTGCCGATAACCATGTCGTCTTCGTGTCGGAACACCGTGGAGAAGACCACTGTAACGCGGTCTTCTTGCGCTTCCACGTATCTGGAACATCAGATAATTTATTTTATGAGAAAGGATTATGCAAAATTAGGAAAAGAATACTAATTAAATCAAAATTATAAAGTCCATTTTGCTGATTCGAGGCAATTATTGAAATATTACCGACTGCATAAAGAGAGGACGATAGTGATGTATTTATGCATAGTGTGGATGCAAGCTTTTAGTTAGTAGTCAGGAGGCATAACTTAGTGAACTCGAGACCAATATGGATTGACCAGCCACAATGTTCATAGCTTTAACATATGCTTCCGCCGCGGATGTCTATTAATAGCAACTATAAATACTATAGAATATACACTTTTAGGCATATACCAATCCGCTCTGGGCCAACCTGGTGGATTACGCCTCACTCCCTCTCAGGCCTGACAGTGACAACATTATTATACTGACCAAAATGATACTTTTTTAACCCAGCGCAGTCATAGAGCAAGAAATAATTGCAAAATTGTTCTTTTTTCGAATCGACGAATCTTTTTCGATAAATTGAGCCCATAAGGTGGCCACGTTAATAGCAGCGTCAGTGGCGATCAGTAGATCCTCAAAGGCGGTATGGCAGGTGTACAAATTCTTGGCACAATTTAAATAGTTTCATTTTATTTTACATAGTTTAGTTGTAAATACTAAGCAGTTTCTGCCTACAATCATGGGATGAAGGCGTGAGTTGATGTATGTATGTACTAACAGTGTCTCATCCTGTCGATAGTTGATGACGGCGCGTTTGTGGCTGACGTCGCCATCTTCTTGCAGCCGAAAGTAGCGTTCGAACACTGACGCAAAGCAGTTCCTTTTGAGGAGTCCGACCTTCTTCACAACGTCCTCCCAATCATCGGGAATGTTCTCCAAGTCGAGAAGCAAGGATATGTTGTAGCCTGTAGGTGGAAAGTTTAAGGATGGTTATATGAGTTAAAAGTGGTGCTACATAAAGGCTGGAATTATAGTTATCTGCTTTTTAAAGGCTGTCGTGTGGTTGCTACATATTGTACTTTACTGCCGCTCGTACGATTTCTGGTGACTTCGCGACGGATTGGCCTTGTAAAAAGGATATGTTCGGATTCAGTGATTATGATGCTCTAGTTTATTCTGCCTTGAGCATAACATTACATGGAACTAATACAATTTTGTTGGCTACGTGATTGGACTGAGTATAACATGGGCTTTCCGTCGCAATGTAGAGACCGCCAAAACACGTCCGCACGACATATTATGCATCCATATCAGTAGTAGTAACTAACATAGTAAGCGCGTCAATGTATTTCCATGAACACATTTTTCCCTAGAGACACAGTTACTTTGATGATTATGGCAAAGGTGTGTCGTTTTATGACTAATCAATACGCGAGTTCAAAGTACTACTTTATCATGGGCTGTGAATATTTTATGTTCACAAATTATCGTTACAAACGGAACCGCCTCAATAACTACGATTGATTTGACCGGCTACAATATTCAACCACTTTTGTAGGTCAATAGAAAATTCCTTTAGAAAACCATTAATTTATATTCAGTGTTTCATCAGCACTTTGATTATACGGATATTATTAGCTATGCCGTAATTAAGTTCAACGATGCTGAAAACGAAATTCGAATTGTAGCAGAATATATAGGCATATGATAAGCCACAAGTTCCAAATTAAAACATTTATATCTTATCAACACTGTTTGATACATGCCAACTAATCTTATCAAAATGTTTCCAATATGTATGTGTACAAATAAAGAGTAATATTTATATTATAAAATAACATTTAGTTGTTGATGTTCCCATTTCAATGACAAATAAGGTGTTTCATTGAGATTACTTGATGACCTAGACATCATTAAGTTCAAGTGATTGTATTAGTCTCTAGTACCAATGTATATCTTTATATGGGTATTGTTCTTAATACAAATAAATAAAATGTATGTTTATGGTTAGTTGAAATAAACATGTAATTAACTTTAGTTTTTTAGATTTTATAATAAAGTCAAACATTATATTAGGCTCTAAAGTACAGGTTTTCTCTCTTATTTTGATTGTGTTTTATACAAAGCTTATAATTTAGGACCAATTTTTACATTGCCAAGGAAAATATGCTGATAATAAACGGTATATTATGACGCCTATCGTTCAAATTCACAATAAACTACTACAACATAACAGTTTTTATCAAATTTATGACTCACTAAAATAAGGAAGGTTATACTTGTGTGACATGCCTGTGACCATAAATAATATTTCCTTAAATGCTAAGGAAAACCATTAATATTAGATATATTTAGATCTAATGTATGAAGTGGAACAATAACTGCTCCAGTGAACACTGGTAATTATGCAATGCAAAAAACAGGCTTACATACTCGCTTTCATTTTTATGCAACAGTGGATGAACTAGTTTTTGTTCTGCATTGGAAACTGCACATTGCCTGGGCTACAGATTTAATTGATTATTTATATTACACTATTGAATTATTAATTAACAGCAGTAAAAATTGTTTACCACTTATCTATTTGCAAGAATCATTTGTTTGGGTAGTGGTAAACTACAATGATACACTTACATATATGCATACTTTTTAGTAATTTTTCCTTGTATTCAAACACATTGAAATTTGTGGTATGGTGTTTTGCATTATTTAGAGCCGACCTACATGAATTCCCATACTAACATAACATTGTTATTGTTTTTAATTGTTGCCCCACACTAGGAATTACTCGTGTATTGTGGGTGCGTTTACAAACATTTAAATTCACATAAACAAACAGCCAGACCCAGAACAACTACTTGCAGGTCAAACAAATATTTTTTCGCGACACGCAGCGCAGCAGTTAATCTCTTAACCACTGCGCCAACCGTGCCGTCGAGGGGGGATGGGGTTACTTATTGTATCACATCTGTATTCTCCAAAAGGTTGGAAAGAGGTGTATAGTAAACCCACATTTCTAGTTATGAAGTCCCATCTATCAGAAGGCACAGATCCTGACCTTCAGTATTCAACTGCTGTTTTCCTGTTGCATGTTTCTTAGGGTTTTATAATAGTTCTATTTCTTACCTGACTCTGACTCAGTAAGGAGTGGCCCATATACTCTTTTGAGCAGTTCATCTGCTCCATGTTCTTCCAACTGCTTGTAGAACTTCAGTGATATACTAACCTGCAAACAAATTGGATATTATTGACATGGCTCAACATCTTACTATGTAAGAGTATTAGAAACATAACAACTGATTGAAAATACAGTAAATGGGATATGAATTTACTAGACATAGTTTTCTAAAATTACAGTACACTTTTCTAGGGGGGCTTTTTATAAATTTAAGGGGGAATAGTTCATAAAACATTATCATGGCAAGTAAAGACTTAGTACAGTAAAGACTACAGTCTAAGACTAGCCTGTCTCCAGTGGCAATTATTATGAATACCTCGTGAATACTTATTGACAGTGAACTAATCAACACATTCTTGTATGAGTAGCTGTAGAAGTATGTATTAAATTAGATGTTCTAGCCAATTATGTATGTTTTTAAAATTGGAGAGCTGTTTATGTATCAGGTAAATTACTTTACAGACAGTATGAATAAGAGTTTAGTACAAATTCAACAGAAAAAACAATTATTTTAAGTGTATTGTTGATCACATACCCTAACTTTGGTTTTATCTCCATTCACATTAGATATATGAAAGAGTACTCCATCAAAATCTGCAACTTTCACATCTATTGACTCTGGCTTTAAGCTGGAAACAACAATAATAAATAAATGTTTGTGGGATGACAAATCAACATCAAATTACTCATATCCTGGGACATGTCACCACATTATTATTATGGCATTCTTTCACTATATAAATGGATATCAGTATCACATATCAGATTCATTACATTGTTTACCACCACTGGAATCCAAAAACATTACGGGATGTATCCGCACGCACACTACCGAACACCAATAAACAACTGATATGTATGACTCATCCATGCTGAGATAGCCACTATCACGTCATATTCACTACATGACATAATACACTTCAAATCACTTTATGCCCTGTTTCTATACATTTACATGAACCTGCTGTGATGCTCGCGGCCAACGTGGGCCCACCCCAGGAATTTGACACTTGTCAAGATACTTCCGAAAAGGGGTTATGGCCAGGAATCACCCCCTCGTAGACAGTTCAACTGCAGCAACCGGGTAGCGAAACTCATGCATATGAACTGCATGCTCGTTAAACACATCACAATTATGAAAAAACAGTACACTTTCTAAGCGTAACGTACTCACCGCGCCAGTGCATTTTTATATTTAACTGTTAAAGTCTCTTCTATAATTCTATTATTGATCTCGAGTAAGATCATTATTTAACAATTTATAACCTACAGCTTTTTCATAAAATCAACGCCTATAGCACCTTCATTTAATAATCTATACGGAAATCTTCAACGATGACCGCCCGTTTATAGATATCCATACGACAGAAAGAAAAGGAAGCTCCAAATGAATGAATGAAATATCGGCCATGTAACCATAGAGCATAAATTATTTGATTACATCAAAAACTCACTGGATAAATCTTAATTAAATTGAGTAAAATTACTTTAATTAAATAACACGAAATCATACTTTATTAAAAATATTTACTTCGAATTTGCACTTTTGATAAAGCTTAAGATTTTGTAGTTTACGACTTAGCTCTAAAAGAAAACCGTAACTTACTAAAACAAAAAAGAAGCATGATCCCTAGCGTTTTGACATTTGAAAATAAAAAAGCACTTTTTTTACTCTATGATCGTTTTCAATTCGGTATGGAAAATACTTTGTTTATTTATAAATGAATTGAATGAAAAAAACGTGTGTTAAGTTACGGGGATTGATTTGCACGTGCATCATGAAATAAAACAAAAACAAGATGTCCAATCAAGTAGGTGCCTTCGTTGCGGGGCTGAAGTCCCGGAACGTGGAGATCCAAATCAAGACAGCTCGGGAACTCTATCATTTTGCTAAGACGGAGCTCCGAGAGGTCCCACAGGAGGAACTCACTCAATTTCTCGATGAGTTCAACCACCAGATCTTTGAAATGGTCTCCAGTAACGATGTCCACGAAAAGAAAGGAGGTGTTTTAGCTATAGGTAAAAGACGACAATCTTCCTTTCTTGTATTTTTCAGTAACGTCGTATCTACAGACCATAATTTTATTAATTCCAATTTTCAGTATGTCTCATTGGCGGTGACTGTGACACCACTAAAACGCGTATTACAAGATTCGCTAACTATCTTCGCAACCTATTGCCTTCATCCGATGTGGGTGTGATGGAACTGGCCGCTAAAACAGTCGGCCGGCTCGCCACAGTATCGGGCGTCAAGCGAGCTGAATACGTCGAGTTTGAAGTCAAGAGAGCATTTGAGTGGTTGTCTGAAGAGAGAAATGAAGGCAGGCGCCATTCAGCAGTGCTGCTGTTAAAAGAAATGGCTATAGCCATGCCTACTTACTTCTACCAACAAGTATCAGGGTTCTTTGATCACATCCTTGTAGCCTTGAAGGATCCTAAGCCCCAAATCCGTGAGGCTGCTGCAAAAGCCTTGAGAGCTGGCTTAGTGGTGACAACTCAGAGAGAAACAGCTAAACAATCCACTGCCAAACCTCAATGGTACATGCAGTGTTATGAAGAGGCTATGTTGTCATTTGAAGAAATTCCTTTGAAGGAAAAAGGAATGTCAAAGGAAGATAGAGTTCATGGAGGCTTGTTAATCCTAAATGAGTTGCTAAGATGCTCAAATGCTGTGTGGGAGAAGAAATATTCATACCTAATGCAATGTCTGGACACACAGCAGGATAACACAGTATCTGATGATATTATCTTTATAAGTACTAAATTGCACAGTCCATCAGTAAAAAGAGGGTACCTGTGTGATGGGTTCAAGACTGAAAATGTTACATACCCAGTTCCTATTTATGAATCTGAAGTATCCCATAAACTACTGACTGAAAAGTTTGAGAGGATCTGTAAAGGTATGAACAAGTGTATGAACTAGGTATAAATTCATGCTTAAAAATGTCTTAGACCCTTTTTTTATTGTACAAGCAGCCAAAACGCAATTGTTTAAAAAAATGTGTTTTCATTATCTGTTAATGGTCAAAGGGCAAGCTCACTTATCATAGGGGGATAAATGTAATAATCTAAAGTTGCAAAGGACAGATGATGCTCATTTCAAAAGTAGATTAATAAAATTATTACTCAAATAATAAACAAAGACAACTGTTTCCGAACGCATACAACCCTAATCTCTTCAAAGTGAGAGATCAGGCTTCTTCTGGGTAAGCTCACTCCATCGTCGACTTTGTCTCTGTCACCTCTGACCTAGACAAAGGTCAAGAGCAAACCCATCCTAAATAAAAAAAGACCCAAGTTATAGTATACTGTATAAGTGCATTACTTGCTAATGCATATAAATGCACACAATAACCTTTCTCATGGGCTATGATTGCCTAAACATACGGAAGCATTATTTTGTTGCTAGTGTATTGCAGACAATCACTGTGTACTTCTTCTAATAGCATAGTTTTTGTTTCCAGATGTAATGAGCCAGCGTATCCTCAAAACTCAAGGAGTGCCACAAATTCTTTTGGTCATAATCCCAAGATTAGCTGCTTTCAATAAAGAGTTTTTCTTGAAGAAATACCTTACTTCTACAATGAGCTACTTGCTTTCCTGCCTTCGAAGCAGAGAGAAGGACAGGAATATGGCCTTCACCACCCTAGGCCTCATGGCTGCCGCCATCGAAAATGACATCAAGAACTATATCCCCAGCATAATGGATGTCATCAAACAAACACTGCCCATTAGAGACACACAAACTAAGAAGAGGGTCTGGATTGATCCCTCAATCTTTGCCTGCATTACCTTACTAGGGAGTGCTGTTAAAGATCTGGTTATCACTGATATAAAGGAATTACTAGACGCTATGTTTGCTACAGGTCTAAGTCCGTCTTTGACTATCTGCATGAGAGAGTTGAGTAAAAACTTGCCCTCCCTGAGACAAGAAATATCAGAAGGGCTACTGAATATGCTTTCTCTTGTATTGAGAAACAAACCATTCTTACATCCAGGGGTTCCAAGAAGTTTGGAACAGCAGATGAGTAATATGAGTTTGGTAATGGAACCCCAAGACACTGCCAGCATTGTTCTTGCACTAAGAACTCTTGGGTCGTTTGATTTCGAGGGTCAACACAGCTTACTTACGTTTGTTAGGCGTTGCGCTGATCACTTTTTGCAGAGTGAGCAACAAGAAGTCAGATTAGAGGCTGTCAAAACTGCTGCAAAATTATTAGCTGATTCTACCATCAGAACTATGAACACCCCATCAAGGACACTAACTCTTCTGACAGCAGAAGTAGTAGGCAAGTTACTAGTTGTGACAGTTACAGACCCAGATTACGAAGTTCGTTATTGGGTACTAGAGTCTCTATACTATATATTTGACACACATTTGGCCCAAATTGAGAACTTGAGTTTCCTGTTCATGGCCATGAATGATGAACACTTGGCTATTAGAGAGTTGGCCATCTGTACTGTTGGTCGTTTGAGCGTAGTTAACCCTGCTTACGTCATGCCGGGGCTTAGAAAGACTTTAATACAGTTCCTAACTGAACTAGAACATTCTGGAATGAGCAGGAATAAAGAGCAGGCAGCCAGGATGTTAGATAATCTCATACGTCATGCTCCGAAGCTTGTCAAGCCATATATGGAGACAATTCTGAATGTTCTTGTCCCAAAACTACGAGAATCTGACTCAAATCCTGGTGTAGTCATCAGCGTTTTAAAAGCCGTAGGAGATTTAGCTGACGTACATGGTGATAACAGTGGACTCAAGAAATGGCTGTCAGAACTTCTGAGCATTCTTCTAGAACTGTTATCTGATGCAACTGCGACAGAAAAGAGGAGTGTTGCTCTTTGGGTGTTTGGCCAACTGGTCAGTGCTACAGGCTACGTCGTGGCTCCTTACACTGAGTACCCGACCCTTATGGATGTCCTGTTGAACTTCTTGAAGACTGAACAGCAACCAAAAGATAGGAGAGAAACTATTCGTGTTTTAGGATTGTTAGGAGCTTTGGATCCTTACAAACACAAGATAACTAGAGGTCTGATTGGTGAACAACCTGATTCTAGTTTAGTTCCTGTAGCTGATAGCAAAACCGAAGAAAATAACTTCGATATGACGACCAGTGAGATGTTAGTTAACATGTCATCTCCAGTCCTTGACGAGTACTATCCAGCCATTGTTATATCTACACTTATGAGGATACTGAGAGATCCGACACTACAGCAACATCACACGAGTGTGGTCCAAGCAGTGACTTTCATCTTCCAGTCTTTGGGTATCAAATGCGTGCCATACATATCTCGAGTCACACCTAGCCTTCTATACGTGGCGAGAGCTACCGACAATAATAATTTCAGAGAATTTCTCTTCACTCAATTGGCTAGATTAATTGCAATCGTAAAGCAGCACATTCGTAATTATTTAGACAAAATATTTGACTTGATCAGAGAGTTTTGGACGCCCAACAGTCCTTTCCAACCAACTTTGATTTTGTTGGTTGAGTACATCGCTGTGGCTCTTGGGTCAGAGTTCAAAGTGTACTTACCTCAGCTGATGCCACAGATTCTGCGTGTTTTAGCACACGATGCGAGCAAAGATAGAATTGTGACTGAAAAACTGCTTTTCGCTCTACAAAAGTTTGAAGATAATTTGGATGATTACATGCATTTGGTGATACCATCGATCGTTAAACTTTTTGACGCATCAGACTGTCCAATAAATGTGGCAAAGGTAGCAATGGAAACAGTTGACTATCTCTCTGATTCCTTGAACTACAGTGAACTGGTTTCCAGAATTATTCATCCTTTAGTTAGAAGCTTAGATACGTGCGCCGTGTTGCGTCCCACTGCAATGGATACGCTATGTGCGTTGATTGTCCAATTAGGACGCAAGTTCACAGATTTTATCCCACTGGTTCAAAAAGTGGTGGTCAAACATAAGATACAGCATCAAAATTACGAACTATTGCTCTCTCGAATGCAGTCTAGTCAAACTTTGGCGATGGACGAGTTCTTACAAAGCACGAGGCGAAGACCAAGGAATAATAATCAAGAGGTAAGTGGAACTTTTGTATTTTATCTTAAAGGCCCTGTGCACGAAAAAAACATTTTTTTCCTCAATTTATTATCGTATATAACTCTGTGTAACTATAAAAGTACAGTTTTCGTGGTGACAAACCATTCGTGTCAGTGTCAGCACCTGTTGATAGTCTCATCACTTTTGCGCTCTCGAAAATATATTTTATTTCGCTTTTGATTTACTTAATAAAGATATTCAAAGTCAAAAGTCAAAGTCAAATTGTTTATTTCAAATAGGCACATAAAAGGCACTTTTGAACGTCAATATTTACAAAAATAATTAGAATTGATTCTAGTCGCCCCTTCCAAAATGTAGTTTCGTATGGAGAAGAATGGGCAAGAAACTCCACCGGTACTCTTTTAAAATTTTGTACAATATTTTTATAGGTACATTAATTATATAATTATATGTGAAGACGATGCACCTAGAATAAAATTACTATACCACAATAGGCAATAAAAAGAGTTAAGAATGAAGCAATGACAGATAAATTAATTAGGTGATAGAACATGGTGCTCACACATTTACAAAAATTGTAAAAAATGTATACGATTTCCTAAAAAATAATAATAATATCAGTGTGAGTTAAGGTAATCACAGAATTTAAAATAAATGTCATAAAAATAATAAATTATACAATTAAAATAGCAACCTGTTTGATTTTGTCTAGACTCTAGATTGTCCTATGGAGCAGGACCAGCATGTTTCCAAGCATTCTTATCTTGTATATAATCCTCTAATTTGTAATATGCTTGTTTACGAAGTGTTCTTTTAATATGAGTTTTAAATTTTCTTTCATTTAGTTGCAATATATCACAAGGTATTTTGTTGTAACATTTAACACAGTACCCCATAAAAGATGTATGTACTGCAAATTCATAAAATAACCTTTTGATTGTATCTCAAGGATACCTGAAACTGAGCTGAGCTGTGTGATTTTTAAATGTATTATGAGGTTTGCTAAATAATAAGAAAAAATACATTACAGGTTAGGTTTAAAAAAAAACAAGCTTTTTTTAACATGTTTTTCAATTTAAAAAATATCATAAAAATCATTATACAACCTGTTTTTTTTTATATCCCATAACTCTAGGGTTATATTCTGTAGGTAAAAATTATACTAAAACTCCTAGAATAGGTGGTCCAAAAAAGGATCGTTTCAGAGAAATCCTCAATCATAATTAAATTAGGTCAAAAATTGTCACCAGTATGACGAATCTTTACTTTTGCGAGGTTGCCAAACTTCGCAGTAGTGTAGTAAAATAAATAGTAAAATAAAATATGTAGGTATGTTGGTATCGGGGCTTCCCGGCGGCAGCTAGTGAAGGGAAAGCTACCTTGTCGACGTTGTCATATTTCACGTAAGGGTGTTTTACATTAATAATCGTGACTTTGCCGAATTATTTTGTATGAAAAATGAAAAAAAAAATAACGAAGGATTGGAACATAACTCATATGCCAGTTGATTCTTTGATATGGCCTGAATCATACCCGTTAGTTATCAAAAAAAGAGAGTTATGGGATATAAAAAAAAACACGTTGTATAATTATGTTTATGATATTTTTTAATATTCAAAACTAGAAAGTAGTTTCTTGTAAAAAGATGATCAAACGTCTCTCTCGTCCTTTTTTGGAAAACCTATTGCGAATTTTTGAAATTTTCCAACGATTTTCCCCTTAAAGACAGCAACACTTGATTTGTCCTTCCTAAACATTTTTAATCCGCAGGCTCGCATCGGCTACAACTGCGACACTTCCCAATCGATTCGCAAGTTGTGTGTGAACGCGCACAACTTGAAGCTAGCGTGGACAGTAAGCTCTCGTGTATCAAAAGATGATTGGCTGGAATGGCTGAGAAGGTTCAGCATTGGTTTGCTGACAGAGTCTCATAGTCCTGCTCTTAGGTTAGTATAGTATATATAATATATATATATTATTATACCTTCATTTTTAATTGATTTTCTAAATCTAATGCATGGTTCCCGTCGTGGCGATACTGCAGATATAAACATAATGCACGGCACGATCAACTGCCGTCCGCAATAATGTAACAGTAAAATTGGACCTTTTTTTACTAAAGTTTGTCGCACCTGCATAGCTATTCACAACGGTACGTTTCGCTACCGTATCGACAACGGCACTTGTTCGATAACCTGATTTCTGAACCGAAGGACTGGCAAAACGCTATTCACAAATCCGTGGGGAAACAATTTTTTGAAAACCGATTGTAGGTGTGTGTAAGGGGAATGGTAGAAAATGGTAGTAAATAGAAAATTGTGGTCGAAAATGTAAAATTGTACTTTAATGATTTTTATTGGGTATTTCATTTAGTTCAACTATAGAATATGCATCGAGTAACTATTAAACAAAAAAAGAAACAGTAAACAATGATTTTAACTTAAATAAAATTTTCCTGATTTCTATTAAACTTGCTTTGTAAACTTCAACTTTGAGTTCATTTTGGTATTTGAATAACTTTGAACAAAAAAACTTTGACTAGTTTATTAATATGGGTGTGGGTATTTTATCAGTATGTAACCATTTCTATTTCTTGTTAATTGCTCATTTTCAAGTTCTAAAACGTACTTAAAAATGCGTATTTTCAGACAAGATTGTCAGGGGAGCAGCGGCAGGTGCTCATTGCATTCATGCAAAGGCATTTTATAGGGGATGCGCTAAGGTAGCCCGCGAAATTTTCATTACAATTCTCAAGTTCAAAAAATCTTACTGAATGATAATTTCTGAAATAATCATGCAGTAGGATTTTTTTAACTTAGAGAGTTGTAATGCTGATTCTAATGATTGTAATTCAGTTAATCCATATTTTTTTATGGCTACGAATCATATTTAGAACAACATACAACCTGTTACTGACCTGCAAATTGGAAAAAACTTAAGAAAATTTGAATTTCGCGGGCTACCTTAGCGCATCCTGCCCATGTTACGGACGATGTAACCACCTAAAATTGTATTATCTTTGAAATATAATTATTATAAATCAAATATGAGTAGAAGCATTATTTAAAATAAATGTAGTAAGTAAATATGAATCAAAATATTTTTATGGTTAAAAATCTAAAGTGATACATAACTTGGATCTATCCAGCGGTCAAAACAATAAGAAAACTTTATGAACCTACATTATGTATAGGTACTTACTTCAGATAGTGCCTAAATTCGTTTTTTTTAAACAGTATCCATTGTTCGATATCACTTCCGACAGCAAATACCTGACGGAAGAATCGATGTGTTCATACCGTATTTGAACTGTCAAAATTGTACGGTTTCGGATTTGTGAATAGCGTTTGGAGGACTTCGTCGATAACACTGACGTTCGATACGGCACGAAACCGTATCGTACCTTTGTGAATAGCTATGCTGCACAGATATTACGTCGGTCGATGAACGATTTGTCTCTTGTAAGAAAGGGGTACGAACAAAAATGCTTTTAAGGCGCGGTGTTACCTCAATATTCACAAAAACTGGTTTCTTGGATAGTCGAGTATGACATAACGCAATGAAAATATCCGACGCAAAAAATACAGTGGACAGAAAAGGGTTTATAGAAAAATTTTAACCGAATAGAATAGTAAAATATATGTTGATATTCCCAATAAAAAAAAAGAAAGTTACTACACAAAAATAAACTTTGGCGTCGAATATCTCTGTATTTTCAGCGAAAACAACATTTTTTTTTAGGATTCTAATTGCATTAGCTTTGTTTTAAAACTTTAACCGGACAATTATTTAATATAATGTGTATATTCCGAATAATCTAAATAAAACCCGTAAAATAAATGCCCATTCGCAGCTTAGTCACATCGTCAACATAAATGTTTATTCAATTTTCAACCTTATTTGAAGCGGTTGTGTGAGTGCAGTTGCAGCGTTTAAAATCGTAGTCAGTCTGCGCTTTAACGACCCAAATTTAATTTACAGGGCATGTCTAGCCTTAGCACACAACTACTCCCAACTCCTGCGCGACCTATTCAACGCCGCTTTCGTCTCATGCTGGACGGAACTCGACAACACTTCCCGCACTGAGCTATCGAATGCTCTAGAACAAGCACTGACCGCGCCCGATGCGCCAGAACTGGCACATACCGTGCTGAACTTGGCTGAGTTCATGGAACATTGTGAAGGGGGCACTCTGCCGATATCTACGCATCTGCTCGGTGAAAGGGCTATGCATTGCAGAGCTTATGCAAAGGCTTTGCATTATAAGGTAAGAATTTCTTGTAGAAATGTCCGAACAATGCTGCGAAAGTGGGATAAAATATACAGTGCACGTACAATTTTTATTCTATGTTGGAACGAAGTTCTTTTACGCGGCTTGCGGTAGACGTTGACTGGTAGAAATCGTCACGTAAGGAAAAATCGTTATGGGCCATGCATCGAGATTTGAACAGAGAAGCATTGTGCGCGGGAATTTCGGTCCTAACGGAGATCCCCAGAACGCACACGTTTTATTAATGTTTGTTTGTCAGCTCATGTTTTTTTTTTCATTTTTTATTAATAGATACATACAATCTGTAGTTTTTCTCTCTATTCAACTAAATAAATATCTAACAAAAATAGGAAGTTGTTTATTTTCTAAGCCCCGTATTTAAAGAACATTAGTCAGTACTCGAGCAAGAAATGAAATGAAAGCCAGTAAAAGTCAAAGTCAAATTGTTTATTTCAAATAGGCCCATAAAAGGCACTTTTGAACGTCAATATTTACAAAAAAATAGAATTGATTCTAGTCGCCCCTTCCAAAAGGTAGTTTCGTATGGAGAAGAATGGGCAAGAAACTCCACCGTTACTCTTTTAAAATCTTGTACAATATTTTTTATAGGTACATTAATTATATAATGCTTGAGTACTGAGTAACGTTCTAAAAATACGGCCCTAAGACTATGCTTTGTATGACGTCCGCTTAGTATGACGTGTTTGTCACTTCCCTTCGATGTCATTATAAGCGGATTCTATTACATACATTTTTTTTAATGAATCTTCATAATAAAGTTGTTTTAATGTTCAATATTGAGAATTAATACTAATGAGGAAACTCTTTATTTTTTGGGTAACTTGATCGTTTTACTTTATGCAGGAAGAAGAGTTCCGTAACGGCGCAACATCTCAAGTCGTAGAAGCTCTGATTCATATCAACAACAAGCTGCAACAGAAGGAGGCCGCCGAAGGCCTCCTAGAAAGAGTCATGGCACAGCGCGAAGCCGGCGACGCTAACCTCAAGGTTCAAATAAGATGGTACGAGAAACTACACAACTGGGAAAAGGCCCTTGATTTGTACGGAGAGAAGTTAATTGACGATGTTAGCGATATTGACTCTTATCTCGGCGAGTTACGGTGCTTCGAAGCTCTAGGAGAATGGGTGGAATTGTACAACACAGTCTCTAAAAAATGGGTCAAAATGACCAACGAAGAGAAATTTAAAGCGGCGAGACTTGCAGCTGCTTCAGCTTGGGGCCTCAGCGAATGGGACTCCATGTCCAAATACGTCAATTTCCTCCCAGAAAATACTCAAGATGGTGCGTTCTATAGGGCAGTTCTTAATATCCACAATGGAGAATTTGACAAATCTAAACTATTCATCGATCAAGCGCGTACCTTATTAGACTCTGAGTTAACTGCTGTAGCTGGCGAAAGTTATCAGAGGGCGTACGGTGCTTTAGTAAACGCCCAGTTGTTAGCAGAATTAGAAGAAGTAATCACTTACAAGTCAGTTGTGGAGAGGAGAGAATCAATTAGACAAGGATGGTGGACAAGACTGCAAGGTGGCCAAAGATTAGTAGAAGACTGGCGCAGGATTCTGCAAGTTCGCAGTCTAGTTCTAACACCGCAAGAAGACATGGCTACATGGCTAAAGTTTGCCTCTCTATGTAGAAAGAGCGGTGCGCCACGCCAAGCACACAAAACATTGGTAATGTTGTTGGGAACAGATCCTAGCAAGAACCGAGACATGCCACTGCCAACACACGAGCCAAGACTGACATTAGCGTATGCCAAACATTTGTGGGTTGCTGGCGACAAACAATTGGCGTACGACCAACTTCAAAGATACGTTGACTCGACTGAAACGGGCGATGCAGAACACTGCAGACTTCTAGCCCGATGCCATTTAAAACTGGGATCATGGTGTGAATCCTTACTCGGTATAAACGAACTCTCTATTCCGGAAATTCTACGGAACTATGCAGCAGCCACTGATCTGTCTTCTGATTGGTACAAAGCTTGGCATGCTTGGGCTTACATGAACTTTGAGACTGTTTTGTTCTATAAACACCAGGATACCAATATCCCGCCTGAAAGAAGGCCTTCTCCGGAGTGTATTCAACAGCATACAGTTCCTGCAGTGGAAGGATTCTTTAAATCCATTAAGCTGTCCCACGGCAGTTCGCTTCAAGACACTCTTAGGTTGCTAACTCTATGGTTCGACTATGGCCACTATCCCGCCGTTCATGAGGCTCTAGTTGAAGGCATCAGAACTATCGAAATCAACGTTTGGCTACAAGTAATACCTCAACTTATAGCTCGAATCGACACGCCACGGGCGCTCGTTGGAAAATTAATTCACTCTTTATTAATCGATATCGGAAAATCTCATCCTCAAGCGCTAGTCTATCCTTTGACAGTAGCTTCGAAATCATCGTTTATTGCTCGGAAGAACGCAGCCAATCAAATTTTGAAGTCGATGTGTACTCATTCTAGTAACTTAGTCAACCAGGCTGCCATGATATCTGAGGAGCTCATTCGAGTGGCTATTCTTTGGCACGAGCAATGGCATGAAGCTTTGGAGGAAGCTTCAAGGTTGTATTTCAGTGAGAATGATGTGAATGCCATGTTTAAAACGTTGGAACCTCTCCATGCGATGTTGGAGCGAGGCCCGCAGACACTGAAGGAGGTGTCGTTCAGTCAGGCATATGGACGAGATCTGAATGAGGCGCAAGAGTGGTGTAATAGATATAAGGTATGTTTAATTTTTCATTATTAATAAATAATTTATAGTATCAAAGTAATTTATTTGTCAGAAACACTGTACATAATTATGATGTTCATACATTACGAAAAGGTCTACATGCAACAAGATTACAAATTACAAATAATCCTTTTCCCATTACAAAATTCCTAGTTACTAAAATTAAATAGTTTTAATTCAATTAAACAATGTCACCATTATATTCCTAATATTTATTTTTTAATCAAGTCGTTATTATATTTTATAAAAAAAATATATTTAAGCTATAAAAACATTCACATAATCTAATCTTAAATATTCGAATTAATTGTATCTCCATTATACATTTTATTGAAGACCCATATAGCCACTTTTGTCATTATTGTGGTAAAGTACAGTCAAACGAGAATGTTGACTAAAGAACCATCCACAAAAACATCTTAATCCGCAGTTTACTACAAGTCGCTGTTTCTTCAGCAGCAGTAATTTTTATTACAATTCAAGTCTTGTCATTTAACTTACCTATACTTATTTCGTATAATTGATCCTTGTCTCAGGAATCCGGCCTAGTACGAGACTTAAACCAGGCATGGGATCTATACTACCACGTATTCCGTCGCATCAGCCGCCAACTCCCACAGCTGACGTCACTAGAGCTGCAGTACGTGAGCCCGCGCCTGCTCAACTGTCGCGACCTCGAGCTCGCCGTGCCCGGCTCCTACGTGCCCTTGCAGGACCTGATCCGCATCGCGCACATACAGAGCAGCCTGCAGGTGAGCTACACGTTGTACTAGCCATAGTACGTGAGCCTGACGAGCCCGCTCAACTGCCGCGACCAACCATCGAACGTTTTCACTAAAAGTCACTTAAGGAGATACAGGGTCCGGGGATAGCGGAAGTAGCACATATCCCCGGTGCAAGTGTGGGAAGGGAACCCCGGGGTGGTTTTTAGTCAGTAAGCGTCTGACAGACCCCTCCGTCCATGACGATTTTCTATCCCGGGAACAAAAAAACGGAGTTACAGGGCCTATACCTTTTTGTGTGTTGTATCATAATTTGATATCAAGATCCGTTACGTTTGTGAAGTTTTGCCAACGAATAAAATTTGACCCTGTATGTCCTGCAAAATCGAAATTAAATGCGGCTTTCATTTCCAAGGCTCAAAAAGTCACTTCATTATAATTCAATTGTTTCCCCACAGGTAATCACCTCAAAGCAGCGTCCACGCCGCCTCTGCATCCGTGGCTCCAACGGCAAAGACTACATCTTCTTACTCAAAGGTCACGAGGACTTGCGTCAAGACGAACGGGTCATGCAACTGTTCGGTCTAGTCAACACTCTACTTCAGGCTGATCCCGACACCTTCCGAAGAGATCTGGCCATTCAGAGATACGCCGTCATTCCGCTGTCGACGAACTCTGGGTTAATTGGATGGGTGCCGCACTGTGATACTTTACATTCGCTTATAAGGTTCGTTTTGAAACACTCTTTCAAATATATTATGTTTAGCCTGAAAAGGAAGAACAGCGTAAGCGACATAATGTAGGTATTTCACTTTTTCAATAAATAATTAAATAAAATCAATAAAGTTATCAATAAAAAACTTCTCCTGTAAATTTTAATTTATGTCGCTTAGGATGTTCTTACTTTTCAGGCTCAATGTTTTGAGACTAGTTTAAGAGCTTAAAATTGCTGTGAAAAAGAAAAAAATTCATGTTGAAAAAAATTGGTGGTCAAAGAATTTAAGACGAACGAGACGAATAAAGGTGCACATGTTCAATGAGAGCATGGTTGTTAAAGCTAAATAAATATCAACTTTGTCACAATTGACATACAACTCCAATATAAATATACTAAGTCCCCCTAGCCTGCGAGAGCAGCAAAGCTAACAAATGCACGCAGTTAAGCTTATGAATTTTCGACTTTATTTGAATAAGCGTAAAGTTTATATTTTTTGGCATTTAAATTCACTATGCGCTTCGCTTCGCTTCGCCGATTTTTTTTCATTGTAACCGACTTACTGAATAAAAATCGTTTATGTTTTAAGGGATTATAGAGAGAAGAGGAAGTGCTTGTTGAACATCGAACATAGAATCATGCAGAGGATGGCGTCCGATCTCGATAAGCTGATGTTGATGCAAAAGGTTGGTTTTATTATTATTATTCTTTGAGTTAGTTGCTAATTTATATTACTATGTATGCAATGATAGTACAGTCAGGGAATTGTATTGTTTAGCACAGATATGGGGCACGACCCGGACGTGCCGACCCGAATTATAAGTCAAACGTAAAAAAATGTTTCAGCCCTCGGAACATTTTAAGATCTAAGCACTGTAAAATCGGGAATTATACTACTATGTATGCAATGATAGTACACTAGTACAGTCAGGGAATTGTATTGTTTAGCACAGATATGGAGCACGACCCGGACGTGGCGACCCGAATTAAGTCAAACGTAAAAAAAATGCTTCGGCCCTCGGAACGTTTTAAGATCTGAGTAGTGTAAAATCGGGAATTACATTACTAGGTATGCAATTATAGTACAGTCGGGAATTGTATTGTTATTGTTTAGCACAGATATGGGAACGAACCGGACGTGCCGACCCGAACCGAATCAAACGTAAAAAAAATTGTTCGACCCTCGGAACGTTTCATGATCTACAGTAAAATCGGGAGCTAAATTAAAATGTGAACTGTTCGATCGCCTACGAAAGAATGACAATGGCATCTACATACGTTATTCGGTGCTTGTTTTGAGCACTTTTTTCATTTGACTTTGAAAGATAACAAGTGTGATAGATAGCAAACATGATAAGAATCGCAATGACGTTGTTTTGATGCAGCCGCTTGCTTACATTTGCCAATAATTAATAATTATTATCGCCTTAAAGGCATACCTTCTAACCGTCACTCACTATCATTCGATAATGGGAGTCAGATAGCATGCATTTTGTTTTAAATTTTGTATTTGTTCCTTATTGCAAGCGACATTAAAATACTGTGTTCCTATTGGTTGAGCCAATCTGCTGACGTATCGCACAGGCTTTAGTGTGTTTTCGAAATTATTGGCAAGATATTTTTTGTTGCGTGCGTACGTCGATCGTTTCTGGTTGATACTTAATTTTCTTTGTTTGGAAAGTTTCTCCGAAAATGGCTGGTGTTAAAAAGCGTAAAGTGGACGCCGAATGTCGCCAATTTGAAGAAAAATGGACTGATGAATACTTTTTCACTTTGCTCTATGGTAAGCCTATCTGCTTGTTGTGTCATGAGTCATTGTCCGATATAAAAGAAAACAATTTTAAACGGCACTATTCGAGTAAACATTCTGCACAGCATACCCTTACAGGCCAGTTAAGAAGAGACAAAATTCAAAAGCTGGTTACCAGTTTGGACAAGCAAAGGACACAATCAGACAATGCTGTGGAAGCTAGCTTAATAATCAGTTCAAAAATAGCAAAGTCATCAAAACCATTAACTGACGGAGAATTTGTCAAAGAGTGTCTGTTAGATATAACAGAAGTTATGTGTCCCGAGAAGAGAAAAGAATTCGAAAATATAAGTTTATCAAGACGTAAAGTTTGTCAACGTGTTGATATGATGGCTGCAGATATCAAGAGAAAGTTGTCAGAACGTGCGTCTGAATTTCAAGCATTTTCAATTGCTCTGGACGAGATCAGTGACTTGTCTGATACTGCGCAACTAGCTATTTTTATACGAGGTGTTGACAAAGAATTTAATGTAACTGAAGAATTGCTGGCACTACAGCCGCTTAAAGAGACCACCACCAGAGAAGATATCTTTAATGAGGTTCGAGCTGCTATCGAGCAGAATGGCTTACAGTGGAACCGATTGTTTGGAGTTTGCACAAATGGAGCACCTTCTATGGTCGGTTCACGAAAAGGTTTCATCAGTATTTTAAAAGAAAAAGCGATAATGCTGAACGTGGAAAAAGAAGACTTGATAATCCTCCATAGCATTATCCACCATGAAGACTTTTGTTCCAAGTCTGTTCGATTGCTGAGCGTTATGGACGTGCTAGTGAAGAGCATCAATTTTTGTCTTTCCCTTGCGCCGGACCATCACCAGTTCAAATCATTTTTAGATGACCTCTCTTTAGAACATGATGATTTGACATACTATTGTGAAGGGAGATGGATAAGCAAAGGCAAAATGCTAAAAAGATTTTACGTTCTTAGAAAAGAAATTGCCGAATTAATGGAAATCAAAAACAAACAATTATCATTGGAAGTCAGTGATCCGAAATGGGTATGTGACTTAGCCTTTCTGGTTGATGTCACAGGCCACTTGAACGACTTGAACAAAAAACTTCAGAAACAAGGTCAATTGGTAAATGAATTGTACAGCCATCTGAAAGCGTTCCAGAACAAAATTCGCGTTTGGGAAACACAAATGCAATTTGGAAACTGTTTTCATTTTTCAACTGTATTCTGTCAGGAAAATATTGCATACGCTCAGTATGCCGAAGAGCTGAAATTACTGTCGGAGCATTTTTCTAGTAGACTTGCTGATTTCAATAACATGGACAGCAGCTTAAACCTATTTAGTATTCCAATAAAAAGTGTCGTAGAGAAGGCTCCGGCTCACCTGCAAATGGAACTGATTGAGCTTCAAGAAGAAACACGTCTCAAACACAAATTTGATGAAGTAGAGCTACTAGACTTCTACAGAACATATCTATTTGAAGAAAAGTATCCAAAGCTGCGAGCATTCGCAAGAAAATTTATTTGCGCATTCGGGAGCACGTATAAATACGAACAGTTCTTGTCAAAAATTAAAATGAACTATTCAAAACAGCGAAGCAAGCTAAAGGATGAAAATGTTGAAAACACTTTGCGTGTTTGTTTAAGTGGTATTGAGCCAGATATAAATAAACTAGTTACTCAAGTTCAGATTCAAGCTGCCCATTCATTCGTAATTTTATAATTTTATAGGTTCATAAAATAAAATATAGGTACAAAATGAAAGTCTTTTTTTACCCGACTGCCAAGGAAGAGTTATGTTTTTTGTATGTCTGTATATTTGTTTGTAAATTTCTTTATTACCTCGTATCTTCCAAACGGCTGGAAGAATTTCGACAGTTAAGGTATCGTTATATTCGTCTTAAAAGCCCAAGTGTCCTTAGATAGGTGTTTGTAAAAACGAGTTTTTGACGCTAAATAGATATTAATATATTAATAAAAAAAACTTATTGAGTAGGGTATCAAAATAAAGGAAATTAAAAGCGGATCACAAATATACAACATTATTTTTAGTATATGCGAAACCCGAAACACGTATCTAGTATTTTTATGTAAAAAATCTAAACTGTATCATGAAAAATCACAAAGTTATGAGGTTGTTATCTTACCGGGTTGTCCGTACAAAAACATGTTAATGGCGCCCCCGCGCCTCCAGGGTCGTCTTGCGCTCATTGATAATAATTTGGCAGTAGTTACCTAACCGTACGGCGATTGTATTGTAAGTAATTAAATGGTGATAACATTTTCTATCACACTAAATATTTTTGGGATAAAATATAACATGGTGTAAAAATTATTGAAATCTGAATCGATTTCAATAATTTTTACACCATGTTCCTTATTCTGAACAAACTATATTCAGGTTTCGCATATACTAAAAATAATGTAGTTGTATATAAGTTATATGTTTAAAGGAGATGGATAACGGTCCCATACAAGTTTGGCCCAGAAATGAACACAAATAAAACAAAATGTATTATGAAGCTATATTAGTGTTTCATAGACCTGTATATTTATGTTAGTCGTAAAACTGTGAAGGGACATAAGATGCTTCTCAAATCTGATGACTTCAAAAAAATTATTCATACCTGTCGATCGCGGAGTAAGCCACTGTCTTTCAGCAGATTGAATTTCACTGAAATGTAACGACTGTATCCCAAATGATACATTTGCTATGTTTATGTAATAATACATCGTAAAAATAGGCCATGTTTGTGTCAAACCTCGTGCTATCATATGAAATTTCAAATAGTTATAAATATCCGTAGCCCTATCATATTTAAAACTGCAAACGTTATTTTGTATATTATTGATTTAAGTTGATAAACAATTTGCTAAACAATCCGTTTCTCTAACTGTACATAAGACGGCCCAAGATCTTTTGAATTAAAATCAAATAAATGATAGTAAATGAACTGCCTGTAGCAGTCAAAAGATCAAATACTTAATATTTACATACATTTTTGTAGGTGGAAGTCTTCGAACATGCCCTAGAACATACAGCAGGCGATGACCTAGCCAAGTTACTCTGGCTGAAGAGCCCGTCTTCCGAAGTATGGTTCGAGCGTCGCACCAACTACACTCGTTCTCTGGCCGTCATGAGCATGGTGGGCTACATCCTAGGGCTCGGAGACCGGCACCCCTCCAACATCATGCTGGACCGAGTCACCGGGAAGTTCCTGCATATAGACTTTGGAGACTGTTTCGAAGTAGCTGTCACGAGGGACAAGTTTCCAGAAAAGATTCCGTTCAGATTAACCAGGATGCTCATCAATGCTATGGAGGTAAGATTAAAAAAAAATCATTTCATCATTCATCATTTCAGCCGAAAGACGTCCACTGCTGGACATAGGCCTCCCCCAATTTAAGTGCATAGAGAACGCTGCTGCCCATTCTCTAGTAAGTCCCTTAGTCGCCTTTTACGACACTCACGGGAAGAATTTCCTAGAATAGAATTAAGAAAACTGACCGTTAATTATTATCCAGTGTTATCTAAATTCAATAAAATTTAGCCAACGACGCATTGACAGATTAAATTGACAAGAGTTGTCGATTATGTATAATCGATATTAATCAGAATCGTTACAACATAATCAAGTTCTTTCTCAGATAACCTTTGTCAAGGTTTTCTGAATTTAAATATAAAAATTATTATGTAGGTATTAAATTATTATGCACTTAAATACTAAGCGAAGGATCATTCCTCGTAAATCACACCCTTTTATTTTTGGGTGGGAAATTATCAAATAACTACTCCCGCTCTGGGCGGAGCGGGAGGGCGTGTCAGACATTTACTGACTAAAACCCTACCGTGTTCCTTCCGTTGCCTGTGTGCCAGGGCCACGATATCCCTTTCGGAAAAACTCGCAACCCTGGCAGGCATTGGCCCTAACGGACCCCGTCAGTTGGTGCTGACATCTCTTTGAGGCGGGAGCGAAATTACCCTGCGTTCTTTTACTCAGATATGCCCCCTATTCTAAGGAGGCTTGGTATTACAAGTTCCTCCTCTAAACCTTGTCTCAAATTCCCCAGGTGACCGGCATCGAAGGTACATACCGTCGCACATGCGAGTCAGTGATGGAGGTGCTCCATCGTCACAAGGACAGCGTCATGGCCGTGCTAGAAGCATTTGTATACGACCCGCTACTCAACTGGAGGCTCATAGACGCCGGACGTCGTTCCCGAGCTGACGCAGAAATCTGTTCAACATCAGACCCAGCTTCTTCCCCACAACCGAGTAGAAGCAGGGTACATGTAGGACTAAACGACACTCTCGACCAACCAGCGGAGACGAATCTAAACAAAAGGGCGCTGGCTATCGTGAATCGAGTGCGGGACAAGTTGACCGGTCGAGACTTCCCGCATATCGACGAGATAGTCTCGGTACAGAAGCAAGTAGATCTGCTCATACAACAAGCTACGAGTAACGAGAATTTATGCCAGTGCTATGTGGGGTGGTGCCCGTTCTGGTAATACCAAAGGATGATGTATGTAAAGTCCATTTTTTTGTACTATCTTATTTTTGGGCCCGTTTCCTATCCGGAAAGAAAAAATCAAAAATAGCAGAAAATTTGTAAGTAATAATTTTAGGGTAAGCGGAAGGTATCAGGAGATGAGGAAACAGGCCATAAGTTTACTGACACACATATATCATTGATATACCACTTATCATCATTGTTTCTGTGTGTTTGCATGGCAAACGAGAATCCACTTAAGTCATTTATTTATTATATTTTATTTTATTCGAGAAACTTACAGCTAACAATATGAAATTGGAAGCCATTTACAAATTTCCACTGATAAACACTAAAAATAAAAACGAAAAAATAAATGGTTGGTACAAAATACCTATCACAAATTAAGAAATATATAAATGATCGACTAATACAAACTCAAATCGTTTAGACGCATCCATTTCTTTTCCGCGAAGAGAAAAGATTTCAAAGTAGTTGTACTCCCTAGGATTTAGATAACGGCTTGGAGGGTATCAAGAGATTGAAACCACAAAGTAGTAAACAAAGTGCGACCGCCATTCAAGTTAATAAAATATCATCATCATTTCAACCGAAAGACGTCCACTGCTGGACATAGGCCTGTCCCAAAGGGGAGGGCTTGCCATAATCGCCACGCTTGGCAGGCAGACGGGTTGGCGATCGCAGTATAGTGTTAAAATGCATAGAGAACGCTGCTGCCCATTCTCTAGTAAGTCCCCCAGTCGCCTTTTACGACACCCACGGGAAGAAATGGGGTGATGCTAATAAAATATAGGTGTGTCTGAATTGCACACTAATTAGGCGTTTATTTCCTACTTTGTGATCGAAATGGTTCGCAATTTACAGCTGGGTAATTAATTTACACTATATAAACGTGTCACGTAATTATCTCTAAACTACTGTAATGCATTTATCTATCTGCACTCAGCATTTAGTCATAACTTTTGTTAAAAATAATAAAGCTAAAAAAATACCAGGGCGTCTACTCCGAACATAAATCCGATTTCTTGACTACGGCTAACTATGGCTGACTACGGCGAAAGAAAAAAAAAACGACAGTCATAGAGTTAAGCCAAAGTCAAAAATGTGGCTTGAATTCGGGTAAGGACTCAAAGTCAAAAAAGGAAACTTTGGAAGTTATAAAACGGCCGAACATTCGGCCGATTCTTCCGATTATCGCTTCGGAGTAGACCCCCAGGTAGATCAGCAAAATTGTATAATCACCGTTGTCGTTTCGCCATCGAATAATGTTGTATATAAATTGTAAGAGCGCCATATATGAGGGTATTTGGAATAAGAAAAGTGCAAAGGGCTGGTTAGCAAGAAACACGTATAGATTTATTTGTTTGTGGTAAAGGTAAAATTGACATCGTAATGGCGTTACCACTCTAAGATTGAATGACCAACGACACAAAACGTCAAGGTCTACTCTTGATTTAAGACCAATGATAACAGTTTACTGGGAGTTTCGTCCAAAAGTAGGAAGGTAATTTTGAGGTCGACTAAATATACTATCGATGTGTAGTGATTTATCACAAAGAATACACTGCGCGTTAGTACTTGGTACGCATTGCAATGCACTGCTCATCAACTTCAATAGAAACTCTATAAATCAATCTCCACACGGCGATGTCATCGCGGCGATAATTTGATGGCACGGCATGACTATCGCTGCGATTCACTCGCCCATGGAGCCTAAGCCCTGTTTCATTTTAATTATGAATTAATTAACGTGCGTTGTTCGTATAACCCAGTGAATAGCTCTAGCTACATATTGATTATAATAATAATAACGCCGGCCGCCGCCGTATTTCTACGTTGTCGTCGTGGCGGGGCTTGCGCGCTCCGAACTCTAGATCTGTGTCGGTAAAATTTACTTTGCTGAAACAAGTCTAGGGTGAGGAGCCAGACCAAGAGAGACACTTAAACCTGCAGGGCAAATGTGGCGAGCTGTTGGGCAGTAGCGACCCCACGGACCCTAGTATCTCCCGGGAGAAGCCATGTTCGTCATTTTTGGCTTGCCTTTATTAGCCGGCTGGAGTGAGCACAGACGAGGAACCGAGCTCCCATCTGATTATCGACTTTATTGGCCGGCTTAAGTGGCAAATCGCAAGTGCAAACGTGCTCGGAGGAAGGAAGTATTCCAAGAAGATGCTGGTAGGGATCTTGACCGTATTTCCGGGATTGTCCTGATAGCCGTTGAATACCTCTCCACTCTTCAAGCACCTTAGGATATGTTGCCCCCTTGTCGCTACTTCACCATGTGCTAGCGTCGCATTCCGGGGGCCCATTATTGAGTGTGCAGAAACTTCTCCCGCTCTGGGCGGAGCGGGAGGGCGTGTCAGACTTTTACTGACTAAAACCCACCCGTGTTCCTTCCGTTGCCTGTGTGCCATGGCCACGATATCCCTTTCGGACAAACTCACAATCCTCTTCCTGCCATTTTATCCGTGTATTGTATGTATAAAACATTGGTCCAGGCAGGGAGCATAGTCCTTCCATGGTTTTAGGTAATCAGTGCACTTTAACAACTCAAATCCAAAGTCCAATATCTTTCTTTCCATATCCTGCAATAGTCGTACACCAACCGGGGGTTGTCCTTGGGTGCACTTGCATTGTAAGTAAGTACCTACAGGGATAATCGTCGGCTGGTGCCACATTTAATTGAAAGCCTCTACCGGGCCTCTGCGAGTTGGTTTCGGCCCCACGTAAGCCTTCCAAAGGTCCGGGACCCCAGGGTTCCGAGATATGTCAAAGACATAATAATAATGTCGAGGACGGTACGGTTGACATCTGTCGGACTTGCCACCGTCCCGGTGAATCAATCCGACATATTGTTTCCGGCTGTTCTCGCCTTGCTAAAGGCGAGTACTTGCACGAACACAATCGAATGGAGCTATTTCGTCTGCTCATCACAGGGTCGGCCTCTCGCTCAAGTACCTGGTGGTCCAGTCCCTTTTACTGGCCTTATAGTCCACCTGTCATCACCATATCTAGCCACATGTCCTGTCCACTTCCATTTTCTCTGCAGTAAGAAGTCCAAGGCGTCAATTACTTATGTTTTCGCGCGAATGTCCACATGTCTCACTTTGTCTTTTAGTTTAATGCCTAGGCAACTTTCCATTTTTTCTGAGTTGTTCGAACTTTGTATCTTGTTTTATGGACGAATGTCCAAGTTTGGCTACCGTAAGTAAGAGTAAATAGCAGTATACTAAATCTGAGTCCATAACTATTAGTCCACATCGGGAGTTTCGACTTGAATACTTCTTTATGACCCCATGCAGTACCTACTTCTTCAGGTGATCGCTATTCTTCTGTTACTTCTTTCACGTTTTTTTCTTTACTAAAAGATACATGTTTATCTAAGTCAATGATTTCAAAAGGAAGGATACGCCCATCAGAACATTTTACTTACACCTTTTTCATACAAGCAAAAAGTAGCGCCATCTGTGACAACTCATCTGAACTACGTGAGTGCCGCTTGCATAGGTCGACGACGTAACCTTGTATGTACGACATGTACGTGCGTACATGTTATTATAATCACATTTTATCGGAAATTAGTTAACCACTGAGGCGTCCATACTTTGACAGAAAACGTAATAAAACAAATAATCTCGATCAGCTTTATTTGAAATTGAAAACAATTTAATTATTATTATTATTAATTTAATAATGATTAAATAAAACACAAATAAAAAATGACGTCCGTACAAGGTTACTTCGATAACGTCGCGGGCGCTGCCAGCAGCGCGTGACATGGCCGCCATTGTGGATTTCGGTAGTAAAAATTATAACTTACAAATGTGTTTATAGAATAATTTTATTGGAACAAAGGCAATTTAAGGTTACATATCGATGTTATGATATCCTACGCAACTAGGCATTCTAATGACAGAACTGTACTGATTAACTCCCCTGCGCGTGGACCGCGTTCGACTGAGTCGCATTGGCCCTAAACTGTCATTTTAGGGCCAGTGCGCTGGTGCCATTTCGTCGCGCGGTTAGCCTGGTCCTTACTATCTATGTCAATGATCTAAGTAGATACATTTTTGTACATCATCATCAGGTATCATATGAAGGTGTCATAAATTTCGTTTTGTCAAGGTTTATTAATTTCCAATCCGACTTTTGTACTCCCTTGATGCAGTTCGTTCAGCATGTTGTTTAATTGTTGTGGGTTATTCCAGAACAAGACAATATCTTCGGCAAACCTAAGGTTACTTAGGAAATTCCTATTTATGTTAATGCCTTTTTTAGACCATGGTAAGGTTTTCATTACATGTTGTAGGACGGCTATGGCAAGGCGATCCGTACCCCGAGTGTAAGTTTGCAAGTGAGTAGACGTAACTAGCGCGCTTGGGTAAAGGTTTTTATTCTCACTCTTATACTCTTAGCATTATGGTCTATCGGTCAAATTTTAACGCAAACGAGATAGTTACGTTTACTCTCTTGCTAGCTTACACTTGGGGTACCGATTTCTCCAAAACTATTCTTAGCAGAAATCGGGTCACCTCTTATGACAAGATTGACTGACATGATGACTCATCAATATATTGATTATACCAATGGTAAATAAAAAGGGCCGAAAACGCCACTAAAAAGCGCGACTGCTTCTCCCAGTAAACTTATTTTAGCTGTTATAGACATTATGTCAAGTAAATAGGGTTGTTTTTCATATAACGTCGACATTTAGTTAAGGTTGTGTAATAATAGGAACAAAATGCGATGTAACGTTCTTGTATAGGAAATATAAAATTGTGCCTATATTGTGATAACATTAACATCATTTCCTTATGGAAAAGATATCATACTACTTGTAAATAAGCTATTTTTATTGTCTTAAATTAGATTGTTTTTCACGGAATAAAAGATTTGTTGTTATTTGATGGTTTTCTTTTTACAATTAGATCTTAGCAGGTAATGTTAAAGCACTACACGGTTTATAGTAGCTGCAATTTATAAGACATGTTGAAACACTCCAATTAACACTCAATTACAAATGGTTGAGTACCTTGATTACGCCTGTACAAATCGAAGTGTAATTGTAAATAGACTTTTGTTTTGAAAAAGAGTGATATAATAAGTTCTATCAAGGTTCTGATAGCTTCCTGCTGTGATAAAACGAGATTAAGTATTTATTACAATGATAAAGCAAAACTACACGCGGGCATTGTTATAATAATGATGTAAAGAAACAATAGAGAGCACTATCGCTTGCACAGGTAATATAATTTTAATCGATCTCATGCTCACTTAAATGTCTCACTGACGGTGGCGCGTGTGTTGTATCATTTGATTCTCTAGTATGATGACGGGTGATAAATGATGCATGATGTGAAAAAAAAATCTCTGTCCCTACATTTTGACGAGTTATGAAAACATCAATGTACGGAACAGCTGATTTTTTTTTGGCGATTTAAGGTGGGTTACGAGCCTGTCCGAAAGGGATATCGTGGCCCTGGCACACAGGCATTTCAAGAAACACGGGTGGTTTTAGTCAGTAGAAGTCTGACACGCCCTCCCGCTCCGCCCACAGCGGGAGAAGTTATTTGATAATTTCCGAACCAAAAAAAAAAAACCGGCCAAGTGCGAGTTGGACTCGCGCACGAAGGGTTCCGTACCATTATCTATAAAATTACATAAAAATAAAAATGGCACAAAACACGTTAGTTGTATGGGAGCCCCCTTAAATATTTGTTTTATTTTAATTTAATTATTTATTTTTAAAGTCAATATATCTACATGTTCTGTGAATATTTCAAGCGTCTACCTGTTGCCGTTATCAATATAGAGCAAAAAAATCACATTTGTTGTATGGGAGCCCCCTTAACTATTTATTTTATTCAATTTTTTGGTATTTGTTGTTATAGCGGCTACAGAAATGCATCATCTGTGAAAATTTCAACTGTCTAGTTATCACGGTTCATGAGATACAGCCTGGTGACAGACAGCCAGACAGACGGCGGAGCCTTAGTAATAGGGTTCCCGTTTTACCCTTTTGGTACGGAACCCTAAAAATGGTCCCATAGTAAAAGTTGTTCATAATGATGAGTAGGTACAATGACCAACGAAGAGGTTGTACGTTAATTCTGGGACATGATGTATAGAAGTTAACATATTCCAGCCAACACATCATCATCTGCCCTGCTTTTTCCCTACTATGTTGTGGTCGGCTTCCAGTCTACCCGGATATTGCTGAATACCAGTATTTTAGATGGGGAACTTTGCAAGAGTTCTATTGTCAACCGAAGACCATGGATGATGAAAGGCCAGAAGATGAGTTTGCTAATTAACTAAAGCCATAGGTATAGCCAAATATTGTGTGCCTTAACCTGGGTCAAATAATTTATTTTCTTTCTTTTCTGTCTTTATGCGTCATTGATAATAGCGTACCTACCTACGTGATTAATTTGCAATTCGATGACCTACCAACGTATAAAAGGACATGACCTATTCATGGTTGCATACAGTGCCGGATTAACCACGTAGCAAGAATAGCAATTGCTACGGGCCCCGCGTATCCAAATCCGCCCACCTCTCGCTGAGCGTAATTTTTTGAGTGAAACTTACTATCGGCCGAACCCAACAACTTATTTTCAGTTAAAGACAGATCGCTATTGATGATAGACAGTATAATAATATCTATGCTCGGATGGCGTCTCACAATCACTGATAAAGGCTATATAACTAACGAAAACAATAAGTAGGTTTCTCTACTTCGCTCTCCCGTGCGTTCCATTACAACCAACATCACTTTAAAAAACAACATGTGTAATTAGGGTTATATTAAAACTTCTTTGTTTCTTACTTCTAAATAGGTTACTGGATTAAGATATAATTCTGTAGAGCCATATTTGGTAGGGCCGCGAATCAAAATACAACCTGTTACTGACCTGCAAATTGCAAAAAACGTAATAAAATTTGAATTTGCGGGCTACCTTAGCGCATTAATGTTTTTTTTTTTTTTTAACTTAAATTCATGTTGGAATGGTGCTTGCACGGGGGGTTTTAGTAAGGGGGGGGTTAAATTTATGTTATTTTTTGCCTAGGGCGCACCGTTTTCGAGATATTTGAATTTAATTTTTTTTTTATTACTTTAAATAAAATAAAACATCTATGATCATTATTGCAAGTACTAAAGAGTTCATTTTAGCTTGGCTAGTTTACGTTTATCCCTGCAATTCGGGGAATAGCCAAATCTGCCATCTGTAGTACTGTCCTGTCAAACAAATCGTTTATTGGGACGCATACTTTGGCATTTTCATACAAAGAGATATCTGTTGTATGCCATACACCCTCCCATCAGTAGATAGCGTGGGCCGGTATGATTCCTAGATTATTGGGACGTTAAAACCATCGATAGATATATTTTTATATCTCCAGTAGGCTGAAACTGGTGATTTATAGGTTATTGGGTTCGGCCGTAAGACGTGGCGTACCTATTGTATTTATTTGATGTCATATAAACGTGACACGTAACAGCTTTCCCGATCGTAATAAATTATATGTACCAAAAATTAATTTTCTTTTACCCTATTTTTTTTTTACCACTACATACGTAAGAATCCGTAGCAGATCAAGGGCCCTTCGATAGAATTTGCTACGGGCCCCGCGCTTAAATAGCTAAATCCGGCACTGGTTGCTTATAAGACACGGCAATGATTGACTCACATAATAATAATTATGACTCATTGGTCATTACAGTTCAAAGTTGAAACGAACGATTTATTAGGAAATGGAAATACAAATACCTAATGACATTGAAAATGTCCTCGTCTGAACTTGCTAAATAGATAGATAATATTGTCACCGTATGAATATGAACATCGTTAGTTTATAATCTAAGTACTTACCTATCTATAGTGAGATTATATTTTATGAACAATGTTAGTTTATAATTTATCTATAGCGAGATTATAAACTATAGAAAATTTGTGAACTGCAACAAACCATTGCCGAAGCCTGTGCTTCGCTTTGCTTATTTCCCTGAACTAAGTTGAACTTGTGTTCAACTTAGTTCAGGGAAATAAGCAACTGTGCTCTATTTTTGCTGCTGACTGCGGCAAAGGCAATAAAGGAGGGTTATAGTTATTGCACATGTGACCCTTTTATAAATGAACGATTATTATTATTATTAACAATTTAACGCATTATTTTTAGATAGTTTATAAATTTATAATCTATCCATGGCAAACCGACAAATTGCGAACTGGCACCGTAAAACGGGGTGAATAGAGACGCAACTTTAAACTGGATTTTAACCTTGAAATAATATAGTTTGTTGCCAACAAGGACATTTAATCGTTAATTATAGTACAAGTAACACATTATAGTCCTTTTTGGCAACAATAGATATTATTTCAACGTTAAAATCCATTTTAAAGTTGCATCTCTATTCACACCGTTTTACCCGGAATCTAACTTGCATGCGAGGAACGCACCTTGCGCGAATACTAAATAGCCAAGTAACTGCGACCAAATTGGAAGAAGAGTTCGCCAGCCGCTGTCACGGTACCGCTCGCTCGGCTCGTTCACGGTTGGTCACTGTTCTAACCTACCCCTTTGGTCGGGGTGCCCTGGCTTACCTATACTCCGTTTTAAATAAGATTAGACATTTAAATAAACCTTTTTTACAGTCCGTTCAACCGATTTTGGCTTCTATTGCGTTAGTGGCATGATAAATGGCAGCTGCAATAATCAGCTGGTATTGTAACTACGTTTTTGCTTTTAATGCCATCCTTATGCGTACGGAATAGAAGTCAAAATCGGTTGAACGGACTGTAAAAAAGTTTATTTAAATTTCTAATCTTATTTCAAATGGAATACAGTTACCTACTGCGACCAATTCGACTACCGCTAAGACCTACCAATCAAGTGATGTTCACAATTTTACGGGTGTTATAATCGGACAGATTATGAACCCTGTCGATACGTGCAGGTTCGTTTACAAACCGCAGAAGTCATATACTCCTAACGGAGTTGGTGACGAACTGACGATTGAATTGGTTGGTAACGGAGTTGGTTACAAACTGACGATTTGACATTGACAGATTATATAAAAACTACCGAAAATGAATGCGTTTTATTGTACTTAATTCACAGTTTTTCGAGACTTTTTAATCTCGCTAGATATATTATACACTAACGGTGTTAACAATCTTACGGTGACAGCTGATTATACTACGCTTTCACTAGCAGAATGATGTAAGTAAGTTAAAGGGTATTACAAAATATATAATGTGTACTGTATGTGTCTTTTAAAGAAATCTAAGACTATCTAAGGGTCTCGTAAAAGGCGACTCACCGCTTCTGCTTACAGCTAGTAGAGATCATCATATATACAGGATGATCCGTTGAAATGGGCCTGTACCTACATGGGGGAAAATCGAAAACTAGGTGTTAGATACAGAGTTTGTACTTAGGAGCAATAATGTCATCGGTTTACGATAGAAAAAAAAAACCGGTCAAGACCGAGTCGTACTCGCGCACCGAGGGTTCCGTACGTATATATAATGTTGATGATTTCTGAAAAACTGTGCTATTTAGAGACATCGTTTTATTTTTCCTGTAATCTTTACTTAGGCTTCTATCATATAGAATAATTTCAGATTTTTATCTCTGCAAACTACGGAGATAAGGGGGGGGGGGGTATTTTTTTTTACATTTTTCATCACAAGTTGGCAACTGCTGCCTAAAAAAAAATGTTTGAGAATGTGCACAACAGCGTTCTTTCATATGATACCCCACATGCTCTAGTAGCCCCACTTCAAATTTTTAAGACCCCGCCTTTCAGTCCCTTTTGCAAAAAAGATATATTTTTTTAAATTTTTTTCTTGCTTGCAAAAAAGTTGTGCAAACGTCATCTAAAATTATTCTAAACATGTTGATAGCATTAGTAGTTCTTGAGATATCCAGGTATGACAGACAGACTTAGTCTCACCATAAGGGTTCCTTTTTACCATTTTGGTACGGAACCCTAAAAACTGCACACAAAGACTGATCTCAACATAGGGTCACTCTGTATAGATACTAATGTTCTATCGGCCTATGGTGGCCTTGGCCTATGATCAGTCATGTAAAAAGGACATACTACGGCTAAATAACGTGCTGGTATTGAGTACACCATGCTATTGATCACATAATACCTATAGTTTGAATGGTTTTCCTGTCTATTAATGCAATTAATTATTCATATTAGACAAACCCGAGTCAGCATTTACCTAAACAGGAAAACGCACGCGTGTTTATTTACCTTAGTGAAATATAAAGGGTCAAATTAAACTCTATTCCATTTGAAATAAGATTAGAAATTTAATTTACCTTTTTTACAGTCAGTTCAACCGATTTTGTCTTCCATTCCGTAGGTATAAGGATGGCATTAAAAGCAAAAACTTGGTTACAATACCAACTGCCATTTGTCATGCCACTAACGCAATAGAAGTCAAAATCGGTTAAACGGACTGTCTAAAAGGTATATTATTATAATTACAAACGGAGTATAGCTAGCGAAACGTATGCGTAGACGTGATGGGTATCGATATCTAAGTATACAAATGATCAAAAAAAAATAAAAAAATAATGAGGTTTTTTTGGGGTCATCAACCGCAGTTAGTATTTCTTGAAATATTAGTTTAAAATCATTTTTTTTTGTGTTGGTTAGGTATACTTCACAGACATCACGTCTGTGAAGTATACCTAACCTACTACTACTAACCTACAATTTTTTTTTTTTAAGTGTGACCGTGGAGTTTCTTGCCGGCTCTTCTCCATAGGAAACTACCAATTGGAACCGTGCACCTAGCTTCTGACGTTTCATAAGTGCCCATGTAGGCTTATGTGAAATAAAAATATTTTAGATTTTTTGATTTTGACACAAAAATAAAATTATTTTAAACTGTTTCGATATCTCATCAAGTCATCATTCATCATCATTTCAGCCGAAATACATCTACTGCTGGACATGTATGGTGTTAAAATGCATAGAGAACGCTGCTGACCATTCTCTAGTAAGTCCCTTAGTCGCCTTTTACGACACCCACGGGAAGAAATGGGATTTGATATCTAAACATGATAAAACAAAAGAGTAACAACACTATTCTTGTACAGGGTGTTAAAGAAAATGGGTGCCATAACTTAGGGGTAGGTTCAGTATCGATAAAGAAACCCAGGAAAAATAAAATAATATTAAAAATAAAACATAAATAAATATTGCAAGATCAACCTAATTTAGTACCTACTAACTTAGTAATTAAAGCATATTAATAAATAAAATAATGTTAATTCTAAACGATTGTTATTTTAATTAAGTAGGTAAGTACTAAAGTAGGTTGTACGAGTATGTTTATGTTTTTTTTCCTGGGTTCCTTTATCGATACTGAACCTACCCCTAAGCTATGGCATGCAATTTCTTTAACACCCTGTATGAATAATTTATTAATATTTTACTTTTATTATATAATTTGAACCTATAACGAAACCGCTAAAACACAAACCGCTAAAATATTAAAACAACATCGCTCGCCGGATTTAGCCAAACAAAGGAGATCCCCTCGGCCCTCATGCGTGAAGAAAGTAATTGTTTCCAGTGCGCGCCGGTCATTTGAAACAGAAACACCACGCTGTTTGTCACAAGGGATATTCAATCATAAAGCACTATCTAATCAACGATCGTTTGACTTAATCAGTTGGCCGGTGACCGCAGAGAGCGCTGAGCGCCCCTTCGACTGCTCCGTACGAAATACCACGCGAACGCACGCACATGGATAATTACGAAATTCGCGACTTCAGCTCACTGAGTAAGTTTTGTAATATTTATTGCCAAATGCACAATTTTTTATATCGTGTTACTACTTACTTACTCAATTTCTCTTCAAAACAATGTCAATATTACGTCTTTATTTTATTGTGTTCAGCTACTTCGCAAATTTTGCATGAATTCTATCTAAGACATGGCCTAGATACATTAAATAATAGTTACGGAAACCAAAACAAATATTTAAAGACTGTTTAACAACATTGTTATGCGGCCGCTAACTCGTTACCCTTCGAATCTACTTAAGTAGATATGCATCAATGTTAGATTAATACGGAAACACTCACTATTTCCTAGTTGTTATATCTAATTTAAAAATGTGATTAAAAATTTAATTTAATGTTATCTAGTCAAAATGAATTGGTATAGATAAATTATTATCATTATCAGACTTATTTATATAACAAATTATTATTTTTGTTTATATGTTACTAGCTCTGCCCCGTGGTTTCACCCGGTTAAGTCTCGAGCCCATGGGAATATCAGGATAAAAAGTATCCTACGTCCTAAATCCAGGTCATGCTCTACCTATGTGCCAAATTTCATCCAAATCGGTTCAGCCGTTTTAGCGTGAAAGCTTAACAAAAACAAACTCACTTTCGCATTTATAATAATTATTAGTTACATAAATCAGCGCACAGGCAGGTTTTGTTTTGACAGGCAAGAGATTCCACTGAACTGCTGCTGCATAGCAAATAACTTGCACAAATATAAGTTGTTTCCTTCATGACTCCATATGTTTCGTATAATTTGTGCCAACTTTAGTCATGGCTCGTGACTGCACTATGCAATATTTCATCGCCATCATATTCATATCAATCAATACTTAAGGCGACGATAACCGACTTTTAATGATTGTATACTGAAGATCACTTCTAAACGAGTAGTTTTAATGATTTGAAAAAAATATATGTTAAATTAGAGCATTTTCTCAATAATTTATTATGTGAATATTTTAGATTATGTTTTTATTACATAGTGAAATTAATTTGTAAAGTTATGTCTAACGCGGATAAAAATATGATAATGGCGCAAAATCTACCAAACGTATTTTTCTGAAACCTTCACCAATTTAAAGATAATTTAATTATTGATCTTTTAGTATACGCGTTTTATTGAAATACCTTTTGTTTTGTGTATAATAAATTAATAATGCGTCAAATTGGGGACAGCGCTCCTTGATGGACGAGTCCTATTACTGGCTGAACGTACGACGCGTTGCGCGAGCTCAGTACAGAACACGCAAGCTAACCACTCAAGGTCACTGGCATATATCGGAGTCTTAAACGAAAGTTAGGTAAGAATCGATTAGCGCAGTGGTTGAACGGTTGTCTTCTGGGTTACGGTATGGGTTCGTTGCAACCATGGTTTTTATAGGAACCCTTTGTATGGCATTTCCGGGATTTGGAAAAATGTACGGCCCTCCAATAAAGCCACTCTGATTCTAGAGGTAATTTATATTTAAGTACAAATTTTGCTATCCATGAACTAAAAGGAGTTGTCTGTAATTGATGTTGGCCTTATAATCGGAATTGACAGGAAACCAATTTAGTCATTACCGTCCTTATCGACACAGTATAAAACCGATAGCGAATTAACGGCTACAAAAAAAGAATTAATGAACTTTAATCGGTTTACAGGTGAAACTGTACAAAATTTACTGAGAGCAGCAGCAGAAGTAAGAAAAAGATCATACTGTCCGTATTCAAACTTCGCAGTAGGATGCGCGATATTGACAGAAGAAGATGACAAAGTTTACACAGGATGTAACATAGAAAACTCAACTTTATCGCCGTCGCTTTGCGCCGAGCGTACGGCGATAGGGAAAACAGTATGCGACGGATACCTTAAGTTCAAAACAGTAGCTGTCGTGGCACATCAACAGAACTTCACAGCCCCTTGTGGGGTATGCAGACAGTCGCTCAGTGAATTCAGAGCATCGGATGGAGACATCGAGATATACCTCGGCAAACCATCGCAAGACAAAGTGCTGTGCACTAAGCTATCACATATGCTGCCACTAGCATACGTAAGCTATAAGAATGATAGTATTATATCGTAACATTGTATTTTATATAGTGAAGTGACATGTATGAAATATATCGATAAATTGTAATGACCGCTGAAAATTCTAAATGAAATTAGAAATAAAAAGTACGAAAAGCTTTAACGGTTTTATTGCGTATTGTATTTACAAAACTTATAACTAATAGTATGGGTCCAATATACACAGCGTAATGGCAACGCGTTTTACGTGAAGCACTCATTTATACTTAAAGGGTATTTACAATAACATAACCAAAAACGATCATTCGCTTGTATAATAACAAATGCAATCATAGTTAAACACAAAATGCCGTAACAAAAAATATAATATCATTTTATTTTTCAGATTATTTTGACGCACGCAGTTGCGCCCTTTTTATCAAAGTCCAGGGTCAACGTCAAGAACCGTGACATTCGCAGTCACAAAACGTGAAAAGGACGGTAAATATTTAATAGAGTATTTCTGATAAAGTCCGGTCGCGAAGCGGAAAGAATTTCGTACAATTTATTAAATACTTTAAGCACACAAAGGTACAGAGGCGGACTTAATGACATAGGCATTTTCTACCAGTCAACCTTTAGGCGATGCAGAGACAAACAGTGGTAGGTGCAATAGTGAGAATTGAGGAATAAATATTATTTAAATATTAAGATATACATACACCTATCTCTATCGCTCGCGCACAATTGTATTGCCGTCGCACTCGCATATTATAAGGATCTTAAAATGAGCGAGCGCGACGGCAATACAATTGTGCGCGAGCGATAGAGATAAGTAATGAGGGGTCATTGTACGAAATTCTTTCTGCTTCGCGACCGGACATACAGGGTCAAATTAAATTAGCTAGCGAAACCCCACAGACGTGATGGGTATCGATATCTAAACATGATAATACAAAAAAAAATATGAGTTATTGAAGTGAAAACTTCTTTAGGCGCGTTGAGTACTTTTTGGGTGAACAAAAATCATGGAACTCGCGTCATCGTCACCGAACGCTTTCCATGAGCTACATCCACCGGTCGTCATCTGGGCATGAGCTGTTTTCACTTCTATCAGCAGTCCCCAAAGACTGCCCCGCATATTTTTTTTTTGGGTCGTCTACTACAGTCACTCGAAATCAGTTAAAAAAATACGTTTCCTTTTGTTTAAAAACACGATAAAATTCAAATAAACAGATTTTCTCAACTCATACTTCCAGTAACAACACTATCAGCGGTTGTTGACTCAAAAAAAAAAACATCAAATATTTTTAAATATTTACGTGTTTAGATATCCATACCCATCACATCTGCGGAGTTTCGCTAGCTTATTTAATTTGACCCTGTAGTGCCGTCTCGCTCTGGCATTTTATGACCACGACTGTCCAAAATGTTAGCATTTAGAATAGTAGCTTTTGCACTACTTACCGTGTGTGGATCGGTTTCGTTGCACCTGCATTCATTTTAGAGTTACACCTCGTGTTAACAACATGTTTACAATTTGTGTTATCGATATTATAGCATACACACCTCGGAAGTTTTATTTCAATGTAAAAATCGTGCAAATATTAATATAAACACATGATTGTTATGGAACTCCAATCTGACAAACGTATTCATCGTCCATTAAATACCCGTAGTTGACAACGTATTTTGAACTACAATTCGGTGGTAAAAGATAATAATAAAATACTGGTGTCGTTGAATAAATGCTATTAAGTTTATAATGTATTGTATTAACTTGTCAAAATTGTGTTTTTTCAATGGCAACACAATCTCACTGGATCCTTTAGTTATAGCCCTATCGGATTATGTGTAAGGTCAAATTTATGACACTATCTAACGAGAATTAGGTGTACTTTTAGGTACACATCTGCCTAAGCCTGCCGGGAATACCGGCGTGATATTATGTTATGTTATATATATTGAAATACATAAATAATTAAATTAGATAGGTTCATAGTCTGACTGAGAAAGCACATTTCGCCAATCACTAACTCATAATTAACATAAACAAAGTATAACAAACTTATATCAATTTCCTTAATAAATATTAATATCATAACATAAATAAAATAATTAGTCTTATGTAAGTGACTATATTTTTACATTATAAACACGGTTATATGATAAGGTGCAAATAGAGATAAAACAATATTTTTATAATCGTCGTAGTAATAAAACTATGTTTACACCTGACGGAACAAAGTTATTTACATAAAACAGCGAGTTTTCTTAATCACTCACGAACGCTTTCAGCGTTTCCGAATAATACGTGGAAAGGCTAGCGCATATTTGGGCGAGCCGCAACGCATGTCTCCCTCCATCACATTCGTACAGTCAGGGAATTGATTATTGAGCAGACTGAATCACAGGGTCAATTTTCCGTGTCATAGCCGCCTTACGACTGACAAAGAATGATAGCTGTTATGAATTGAATTGACGGGCAATTTAATCTGATAGTCAGTTTGTTCATCAATCAAGCTGCACGAAAGTAATTTTTCATTTTCTATGAACTATGAACTACCGCACACTCAGGCGGTCCGCACCTTTTTGTTTTGCAATGCGATGCGCTGCGACGCGATACGGCTGTAATTTACACTAGACTAAATAAATACTATAGAGTTCATCACTCACTCACCAATACGGACACCAGCCGATGTAGCACTGACACAAGTTCTCATTGTTCGTCGCCTGTTTGATGAGCAAGTCCACTTGCTTGGGCACGCTGACCACTGCCTCGACATGCGGGAAATCTCTGCCAGTCAGTTTGTCTCTTATCCTGGTAAGGATCGAGAGCGCTCGCTTGTTGAGGTTCGCTTCGGGAGGAATCTCTAGAGATTCATAGTGTAGATGATTGCGCGAACGGCTTGGGAGCGTGTAGGATGAGTCTATGTCCGAGGAGAATGAAGATTCGGTGATAGAGTGGTGGTCGTTGTCAACGAGCCTCCAGTTGAGTAGAGGGTCGTACACGAAGGCTTCCAGGACGGCCATCACACTGTCTCGGTGTTTGTGAAGCACATGCATCACGGATTCGCATGTTGAACGATAAGTTCCCTCGATGCCGGTTACCTATGACAAAAAAGATAGATGTTATAAATCGCTTTTTTAATGAATGAGTCTCCTGGGGAAAACAAATAATATTGTTTTTTTTTTTAGTCTTATTTATTGAACGTAATTATTGACTATTGTTTCCCTCAAAACATAATAAGCGATTATCTCATTATCTTTTCTTGATCACTTCTATTCTAGAGGTCATCGCCGGGGAAGTACCTATATTTAACGCTGCACGCATGCACTTTGATAAAACAGACATTCACATTGCATAGTATCAATAATGACTGAATGTATTTTTAATTGAAATACAATATAATCCTTTTTTGCGTTATTTATTCAAATTTAATGCACAAGTAAAAAAAAATACTGTAGAAAGGCGGACTTAATGCCTGAGTCATTTTCTACCAGTCAACCTTAGGGTGATACAGAGACAAAACATGGCAGGTGCGACATAGGGGATAGATAACTCGAAAATCTAAAATATATACTAATACATAGATACATACATAATTATAAACAAAAAAAAGAGTGTGAGGAGAAATAACGACTGGTGGAGGAGAAAACGAATCTCGCCTCCCTAAATTTAAGATCCCTCTTCCGACAAATTTTTCCTAACATAATATTCCTCTCCAGAACTGCTTGTGGCGCTGTTGACCTTCATCCGTCACAATAACATAAAGTTATGAAGTATTCCGTTTATGTGGGTGTGGTATGCGTATATTTTATGTTTTAACAATTATGTTTTTTTTTTTTTTCGTTTGTGTCAGTCCCATACTAATCTAACAAGATCTACATTGTATTCAACTGTATCAATCGAAGAGTTTTATTAGTTTTTTTAACACCTAATTCTTTTTTTTTTATTCTTATTTTTTACAATGCATGCAGAATAGTCGACTCCGGCTTTGCCCGCCATTCAACAAAAAATAGAATAGAATAGAGAAATCGAATCAGCAGCGATGGGATGATTCTGCAAACTTCTTACGAATATATCCCCGTGCCTTCACTTTAAATGTTAACGGACCGGTTGCCATCCTGATGTTCAGAGGGAGCTCATTCCAAAGAAATTACGTTGTTGAGCAGAATATTTAGGTTGTTGAGCAGACAAATGTTTCTAACATATGAAGCAATGGATTAGCAATATGCTTCAAAATCAATCCGATTGTAATTCAAACTGTTATGCATTTATGGTGCAGGATCGATTGGCATCAAAAAAAGTTTTTGTAAAACCTGCCCATTTTCTTTCTGACTGTGCATTTTTTCAAAATCTGTGAATTAATCCCCGCCTTTTCGCAACTATTTTGGGGTCATCTTCCAGTCTTACCGGATGCAGCTGAATACCAATATTTTATATGGAGCGACTGCCTATCTGACCTCCACAACCCAGTTACTGGGTAACACGATACCCCTTGGTAAGACTGGTTGTCAGACTCTCGGGCTTCTGAGGACCCGTAACGACTGTCAAAGATCCATGAATGACAATGAAAATCTGTGAATGCAGATCAAAATATCTCAAAAGGTTTATGGACTGGTTGTAGCGACAACGGTTAAGCTATCTGTACTTGTTACCCCATCCTCTGAGTTGTTGTGATCTCTGAGTTTGTTTCGGCCGTTCTTCTCAGTGTAGTCAGTTACGAAACGCCGACCTCATCTAGTTTTTTTTTGTTTTTTTAAATATGTTTGACGTGTAAAAGTGTTTGTACAAACCTACTTACAGAAAATAAATCATTTATCATTTATCATCTCAAAAATCCACCCTATAAAGGGTGTCCGGAACAGGCGCGCGAGGGAGTAATTTTTGAGGGAATTTGACTTAAACAAACATGATATGGGGTTAATTCAGTCAGTTTTATCGCAACCAACGTCAGAAGGTGCCAAAAAATTGGGTAGTTTAATTACACTACTTAAACTGTGACTTCCATCTTTGTTCAGTATTATAATAAGTTATGTGTTTGTATGTTTTATATATAAGTATTAATGTTATTTTTACAATGTGAAAAGGCACGATTGGGTTGGCGTATTTTTTCAGATAAAAACCCCTAAATAAATAAAGTGAAAAAAAAATAAAAAATAAAGGGTACCTAAAGCAATAAAACCAAAGACTAACTTAGGCTACTTTTATTTTAGAAAAAACTACGCGGGCGAAGCCGCGGGAAGCAGCTGGTGGTGTATAAACAGTTAAATACTTATTATACTATAATTTGTGCTAAAGCCGAGGTCGGCGGGATCAAATAGATTTAGTAAACGACGCAGTTGCCATTATTGTCTCAGGCAATCATTATCCGCCCGACTTTAGTGTGTACACTAAATTGCGATGCTGATAATGATTGATGAATGTTAGAATAAAGATTCTTGGGTAGCGAAATCACTATCATGATTCAAATAAGACGTATTGCACTACGGTAGCAAGAATGCTGTGTGCACAATCAAGTTTTGGGGTAGTGGGGGTAAGTTCACGCATAGTACGCTTATGCAACAAAAAAAATGGTCACTTTTATTGTTTGTCATTATTCTATGGTTATTGCCATCATTTATTTTAAACATATCTGTTTAGAAGAAAGTTAAAGAAAGGAGAGGAATTCGTGAAGTTTATTAGGTGTTATAAATAAAATATATACTTAATACAAAAAAAAAAATGTTATTGTGGCCTTTCAAAAACAATGTTAACGAGAACTAAAGGTCAACAAGCTTCATTAGTAGCTGCCACAAAAATACACTGATAAAATCAATTTAATTTAAAATAGTAACAACAATTCTTAACAAAAACTCAACAAAAACAAAGGGTAAAATTTTAGTGCACGCAAGTGTAATCTCTCTCTCATTCCCCGCGTCCCGCTTGACCACCAAAGGGACCTAAAAAATTACTTCTGCGCATCTAACTGCTCTTGCCAACTTACGTGCTTGGGACTGTGACATATTTATTTTTGTTACATAATAACGGGCCAAAAAGAAAGGCCCGTATTTATTTTGAACCAGGATTATTAACAGCGCCAGTCTGTTCTGCTTATGCATTCGGCGCTGGACGTACAACAATTCAAAAATAAATTAAATGCTACCTTATCTTGTATGTCATCATGTTATACCGCCAGGCTTTGAATATCATAATTATCTGGTCATATGAAAGTTAATTATATCATTATAGCTTAATAATCTAATCGTTTTAGGGTTCCGTAGTCTACAAGAAACCCTTATAGTTTCGCCATGTCAGTCTGTCTGTCCGCGACTTACCTCAGAGACTCTTACCGCCTTATTACAAAACAAGATTTATATTTTGACATGGCGAAAGAGTGGAGCCAGTTTTTGTAATAAGAACTGTGATTGAAATACCGTTCTTTATACAAAACTGAAAACTTATTTCGGTACTAAGTTGTCAGTTTTGTGTTTAGGAACTTTACCATAGTCGGAATAAAGTTCGAAATTCAATTATGGCTCCATGTTTTAAACCTGGGTCTGAAAATAAACCTTGTTTTGTAATATGGGGGCTTGAGTACTAGAAAACTATAATTCGGCATGGGTATACATATTATATTAATCATGTCAAAGTGGTAAAACAAGATCTCAAATTGTAGGGTACTTCCCTTGCACGTAAAGTCGGGATAATTTATATCTATTCTCGACGATCCCATGGTGTCGGGTATCGTTGGATAGGCCGTTCAAAAATGTTGCGGGTATATGAAAACTATTTTTCAATTCAGGGATCCGTTTGCGTAATATTAAACTTTGTCCAAAATTTTGTTAGACTCAAGTCCCCCAGCCCATCCCTGCTAGCTAATTGGTTGTTTTTGAGTATGTGAAAAAAATCACGGCAGTAGTATATTATAACAAAGTTAAAAGGAAAACTATCACAGCTAAGTAGGCTTTACAAGTTAACGAGTAATATCGACTACCTTACATTTGCAGTTGGAATGTATAGGATAAAATGTTTTTCAAATACAATGTTAACTTTTTTCTTGGGATCAATTCATCCCAACTACGGAACCCTTCATTGTGCGTGGACCGACACGCACTTGACCGGTTTATTTTGTATAAAACCGATGAATCCATAGCCGGTTGAGTACAACTTACCTCCATAGCGCTGATGAGCATCCTGGTCAATCTAAATGGAATTTTCTCCGGGAATTTATCTCTTGACTGAGTTACTTCAAAACAGTCTCCAAAGTCTATATGCAGGACTTTCCCGGTGACTCTATGCAGCATGATGTTGGAGGGGTGCCGGTCTCCGAGCCCTAGGATGTAGCCCACCATGCTCATGACAGCCAGAGAACGAGTGTAGTTGGTGCGACGCTCAAACCAAGCTTCTGCTGATGGACTCTTCAGCCATAGTAGGCGGGATAGGTCGTTCCCGGGAGTCTGTGAGAGGGTGTATTCGAAGACTTCCACCTGTTTGGAGAAATATTATGATATCAATCTTTATAAATTTACGAAAGAATTTTGGCTTTCTTACTGCCTGGTTGTGAATGACAACAGAGTAATCTATGAAAGTACATAATAGATTGTAAATTATTTCTTGTACCACCGCGAACGTTCCCGATCGCCCACTTTTCGCCATTATGCCCATAGTAATAAGGTTGAAAACTGGTCGACCGGGAACTTTCGCGGTGGTACATCATTATAAATTACAATTTGAACTTTTAAGAGTTACAAAGTGTCACAGTGGGCAGTCTAATCGCTACAACTGATATTTTTTGGGTATAATTATAAGGTAATCATTGCATTTGAGGTAAGCAAAAATGAGAAAACTGAATTGAATATTCAGATCCGAGTTTATAATAAAAAATTTGGTCTGCACCCAATAAATAATGAAAACAGCACAGTCTCTTAAGGGGACGATAACCGACTTTTAATGATTTTATACTGAAGATCACGTCTAAACGAGTAGTGTTAATGGTTTGAAAAAAATATACGATAAATAAGAGCATTTTGTCCATAACTTAATATGTGAATATTTTAGATTATGTTTATATTACATAGTGAAATAAATTTGTAAACTTATGTCTAACGCGGATAAAAAACTGAGAATGGCGCAAAATCTACCAAGCGTATTTTTTTGAAACCTTCACCAGTTTAAAGATAATTTAATTATTGATCTTTTAGTATACGCGTTTAAATAAAATACCTTTTGTTTTGTGTATAATAAATTAATAATGCGTCCAATTGGGGACAGCGCTCCTTGACGGCGAGTCCTATTACTGCCTGAACGTACGACGCGTTGCGTGAGCTCAGTACAGAACAGGCAAGCTAACCACTCAAGGTCACTGGCATATATCTGCGTCTTAAGAATAAAGTAGTTTATAAATACATACCTTATGCTTCAACATCAACTTCTGATAATCGGACGCCATTCTCAACATAATCTGCTGCTCCGTACTCAACGCCATTTTATTAGTCTTCTTGTCTCTATAGTCACTAATGAGGTTGTATAGCGTGTCACACTGGGGCACCCAGCCTATTAACCCGGAGTTAGGGGATAGCGGTATTACAGCATACCGTTGTATGGCCAAGTCATGCCTGTAGGTGTTTGTGTCTGCTTGCAGTAGCGTGTTGACTAGACCGAACAGTTGCATGACACGCTCGTCTTGACGTAAGTCCTCGTGTCCCTTGAGTAAGAACATGTACTGTTTGCCGTCGGAGCCTTGAATTGTTAGGCGACGAGGGCGCTGTTTGGATTTAATAACCTGCGAAATTGGGAAGGTTAAGTTAGGAGATAATATACTACTATGCTGCAATCGACTCATGGGACTTGAAATGCGTCCACAAATGGTAATGGTAAATATAAAAAAAACACTTTTATACAGGTTGTTAAAGAAATTGCGTGCCATAGCTTAGGGGTAGGCTCAGTATCGATAATGGAACCCAGGAAAAAAAAATATTGCAAGATCAACCTAATTTAATACCTACTAACTTAGTAATTAAAGCATTAAAACAAATAAAATAATTGTAATTCTAAACGATTGCTATTTTAAGTTAGTAGGTACTAAATTAGGTTGATCTTGCAATATTTTGTTTTATACCCCTTCCCTCCCTCCCTCGAGGTCCTGGGTTCGATTCCCAGGTCGGGCAAAGTGTTATTAGGGTTTTCCATTAGGCATTTCTCACTAGCAGCCCGGAGTCTGGGTTTGTGCCCGGTTGATGGCAATAGGCTCGCCCCCTATTAAATAGGACTTAAAAATAACTGGCGATATGTGGGTGTACATAGGTACACCTCTGCCTAACCCTTCGGATTACAGGCGTTATTTTTGTTTATGTTTTATTTTTATTCTTTTAAATTATTATTTTTATTTTTCCTGGGATCCTTTATCGATACTGAACCTACCCTTAAGCTATGAAACGCAATTTATTTAAGACCCTGTATATTTACAGGCAAGCGCAGATAGATTGTACTGAAGTTTTAAGAACACAACGGTAAGCAATATCAATATTTATAACACCAAATAGCGCCCGAATGGGCCGCGGAAATGATCTTTGTGACCTTTACACAAGCTTTCAATTGTAATAATTACGGTGTTGCTTTTGGAAATGTATTATAAGTAAAGACTGGACAGGAAATAGGAATACTCACTTGTAAATGGCTATGTATGTGCGATATCCTGCAAACCTTCTCATTAGGTACATAGGACCCCGGCACGGCCAGTTCATAGTCCTTACACGAATGAAGACGTTTGCTGACATACTGTAGCTCTAGTGACGTCAGCGAACGAAACTGTGACGCGATGCGACGGACCACGTGGTAGTACAGGTCCCAGGATTCGTTTAGGTACCTGTTCTCGCTAGTCTCCTGGAAGATGAAGAGGTTTGTAACTGTGTAAGATGTTTAACTAGAAATAATTTTGACTATCTGACCTCCACAACCCAGTTACTGGGTAATACGAGACCCCTTGGTAAGACTGGTTGTCAGACTTTCGGGCTTCTGACTACCCGTCACGACTGTCAAAGATCTACAAATAACAGCCGGGACCAACGGCTTACTCGACGTGCATTCCGAGGCGCGGAGGTCTTGGTATGTAAAGATCACCCATCCACGGAGCAACCGCGGCAAGCGTAGCTACACCTGATTAATCGACCCGTGCGGCTGTTATTATTTCACCTCAAGCCCCACACATTGTGTAGTGCAATAAATTTATTAAAGTATGCCCTTTTTTTATCAAAATTCTGTTTCGAGCAATTTGTGCTAATGACTTCTCCGCGAAATGGTAAAAATATTATGTTGCTAAAAAAGAAACCCCTCTCCCTTTTTCTAAAGAGTAAGAAAGGGTCTGATCAGTAAAATGTCATGTGAATGGTTAACTTATAAAAATATTATCAACCAAACATTTATTATGAACTAGCTGACCCGTGCCCACTCCATTGGGCGGTAAACATTTTTACTCTATGACACTCACAAATAACGTGGCTTTTTCTACCTGCCTACCCTACCTACCTACCTGCCCTACCTACCTACCCTACCTATCAACCCAAAAAAAAAAAAAAAAACTTCACATAAACCATCTACTAAATAGTCCGAACAAAGCCTAAACCTTTTATGCCAAGAGAGAGATTGAGAGATGAGATTTTCATGCCAAGCTACAAAAGAATAAGAATCCAAGGATCGTGAACTCGTTATGAAGAGACCTATGACAGCAGCGGACTGCTATAGGTTGATGATGATGTACTACAAATAATCTCAAAATATGAATCGTTACTTAAGACGCTGACAACAGGTAAACAGCTGTCAGTGCTGTCACTGTCAGACTGCATACAAAAGAAAAAGAAGCGCGATGACACAACGCTTGTAATTTATTGCAAAATATGAAGCAATTATTTATTTACTCAAAAATGAGTTGAGTAATCGAAATTAAAAAACAACCAAGTTCTGCATACAAATAAGACGTTCTTGTTATTAATTGAACACCAACCATACGTTGATATTTAATACACATATTTTTGATTGAAACTCAAAGTAAAGGGTTAGTGTACCGTTAATTTTTATCGAGGTTTTTTTTTCTAAACGTGCTTTGGTAATAACCAAGTTTTGAGAAATATGTTCAAGAATAACATATATTTTTTCCGCTACCTCAAACTATATAGATTTGGCAATTTTTTTGTTTAAGGCAAGCCTACTATTATCATTTGCCTCTTCTCACCGCCTTAAGAGGGCCCTTCCCGGTCCGTTTATCGTCAACGCGAGGATGTTCGAAAAGCTTGTTGTTTCATACAGCGCAAGTGAGAACTACTAACAAGCAAGTGAGAACGCGATAACATTGAACAAAAATAATATGCGGATATTTCATAAAACTTATTCCAGGAAATACGTGTTTTTAAGTAAGCGTTACAAGTTTGTGAAATAATTGTTTGTCCATTACATGTGCAAGGTTTCTATCGAGATGTTTTCTTTGCTTTTACAATTTATGAGTACATATGAACGGCAAAAATTCAGCTAAAATATGTGCAAAAAAGCAGATTTTTGCATTTTATTTTTTTGTTTGAATAGAAACCTAAAGTGCACAAGATACCTATTAGTTCAAAAATATCAAAGAAAGATGTGTTACAACTCCATAATCACGTACGAGCGTTTGTATGAAAAGTATGACGGGTTGACCGCTCATATTTTATGAGTCTACAATACGTCAGCGCCACCTCACTCTTTATCTCGCTCGCACACTACTGCTGGCGGTCACGCGAGCAAGCGAGACAGGGTGGTAGGGAGAAGACTGCAAGGCACCGATAGTTTAGTTTATTTCTTTTTACGGTGAAAATAATGGTAATTAAAAAGAAATAACATAAGACCTGCTTTATAGTTAGTTCAGTTAATAATATATGCAAAGTTTAATATGAAGTATTTTTTGAATACCAGCGGTTTATTGTTCGGTTCGGAGGTAACTTTGGAATTGTTTTCTATCAAGAAAATTTTATGGAATCGTGCTTTCGTCAAACATAGTACTTAAAATTAATCCTCAACTTTACCATAAATATTTATTTCAAAATTAATGTTGCAGTATTTTCGACAAAACGGAGGATCATGCTAGGCCATTTAAGGTAGTATAGGCTCTTAATATGAAGTAATGGTGAAAACTTACTTTGTACAGTTCTAACCATCGATGTGCCTCCTGCAGATCTCTTCCATACATCTGTAGGAATGAAACCTCTTTCAACGTTTCTGGAGGTCGGTCCAGCATCGCATGCATTTTATCTAACGTCTTGAACATTCCGCGGTAGTCCTTTTCACTGAAATATAATCTGAAAAAAAAAAGTGTTATATATAAACAGTTGGTATTGTAACCAAGTTTTTGCTTTTAATGCCTTCCTTATGCCTACGGAATAGAAGTCAAAATCGGTTGACCGGCCTATAAAAAAGGTTTATTTAAATGTCTAATCTTATTTCAAATGGAGTAAATAGGTAAAAGATAGCTAAGATCAATGTTTGATATGTAACATCTTTCTTCTCGCGTTCTGTGGGAATGATTTAGTGAAAAGGGACGGAAGTGTGTAACAAGAAGTGACAGCTTGAGCATGGAATAATTAAGTACTTTTTAATAGCATGTAATAGTGTACTCATGGAATTAGTAAGTACTATATAAATTGTAATTAGAGGGGGTCAAATTTCGACCAGTGGGAGACCAGTAGTAATTAATAATTATTCGAATAAATATTTCAGTATTTAGCTTTTTATATTTTGAGGTTAATTTCTGTCGCTGCTCAGTTGGTTATTACCAAGGTGTGATGTCAGATGTTACACATCATATGCGACTACTGTAAGGCTCGCTCGTTTTTTTGTAAACCAACCCTACGGCTACATTTTCGCTATAAGGCGAACTCCACATCGCGCGCTCTCTCTCGCACACCGGTCGACGTCTCGCTGTACAAAAGAGAGCGCGCGAAGTTTAGTTCGCGTTATCGCGATAGTCTAGCCATAGCATAAGAGGATGAACATCAGGAGCAGATATAATATTTACCTAGAAGCCTCATCCAGCGCAATGAACACTTGATCATGCCACAAAATGGCTACCTTTATCAATTCTTCTGATATGACAGCGGCTTCATTCACTAAGTTCTGTGAATGTGCACACATCGTCTTCAAAATATAGTTGGCAGCATTCTTTCTCGTCACGAAAGAGGATTTTGTTGCCACTGTCAGAGGATATACCAACGCTTGTGGGTGCAACTTGCCTATATCTATAAGCAGTATATGAACCAGTTTGGCTACTAAACTCCTTGGTGAGTCTATGCGGGCGATAAGCTGAGGTATCACTTGCAACCAAATCTTCACATCTATTTGTCTGATACCCTCAAATAATGCGTCGTATATCGCAGGGTGGTGGCCGTGGTCGAACCATAACGTTAGCAGTCGTAATGTATCCTGCAACGCGCTACCATTCGATAAACTAATCGATTTGAAGAAGCCTTCAATAGCTGGTATAGTATGAGTATTAATAAAGTCTGCTCTAGACACTTTCTTTTCGCCAGAACCTCCAGCCAAACTACTCTCGGATATATTGTCTTGTTGTTTATAAAACAAAACAGTTTCGAAGTTCATACATGCCCATGCATGGCACGCCTTATACCAATCCGGCGCGAGAATCGTCGCAGATGCGTAGTTTCTTAATATCTCAGGTATTGATAACTCGTTGATTTCTTGAAGAGATTCGCACCAAGATCCTAGCTTCAGATGGCAGCGTGCTAGCAACCTGCAGTGCTCATCGTTATCCGGTTCAGAGTTATCCAAGAACCTTTGCAATACGTCATAAGCGTATCGTTTGTTCCCAGCATCCCACAAGTTCTTACTATAAGCTAACACGATTCTCGGATCCTGCATTCGCAGTAGTACTTCAGGGTTAGTGATAGGATCGCATCCTAATATCGAAAGAACTATCTTATGTGCTTGATTAATAGCGCCGGTCTTCCTACATAAAGACGCGAACTTTAGCCAAGTCTGGAAGTCTTCCCGTGGAGACAAAACTAGACTGCGTATCTGTAGCATCTTCCTCCAATCTTCAACCAACCGCTGCCCGCCTTGCAGTCTCAACCACCAACATTTACGAATGGGATTTCGTCTTTCTTCAACAAGTTTGTAGGTAATGACTTCTTCTAGTTCCGTCAATAGTTGAGCGTTGACAAGAGCTCCATACGCTCGTTGGTAACTTTCGCCGACTACAGCTGTCAACTCAAGGTCTAGCACACTTCTAGCAGAGTCGATATAATGCCTAGACTCGGGCCAGTGGCCTTCATGGATAGCGAGGATGGCTCTATAAAACGCACCTTCTTGGCTATCTTCTGGGATGCAGTCCACATATTTTCGCATTGAGTCCCATTCCTGCAGTCCCCAAGACGCAGCGGCGGCTATTTTCGCAGATTTGTTCCGGATATCTTCGGCTGCATTTTCCCACTGTTCGGCTGTGTGGATGTATATCTTCCTCCACTCTCCTAAAGCCTCAAGGCACCTCATCGTTCCTAGCCGGGATTCTTCGTCCAGTGGTTCTACTTCTAACTTCTTGCTGTATAGTTCGAGCGCTTGGTCCCAGTTGTGAAGTTTCTCGTACCACCTAACGTGAACATTAAGGGAGGCGTCACCGTTTTTCTTTTGCGATATAACTTTTTCGAGGAGACCGTTACTCGCCTCGTTTCTTTGAAGTTTGTTGTTTATGTGTATGAGTGCCTCAATGACTTGTTTACTGGGATTCCTTTTGTACTCTTGTTCCTGTAAATAGTGAGATTTTGTTTAAGGAAATGGTCAGATAGTTCTTGCGTCAAATGAACAATTGAGGTAGTATGTTTTTTTTTAATATGTTGATGGTTTAAAACGGTACTTTTGTTTTATTTCCAACCTTATCCGCCTTATTACAAAACAAGATTTATATTTTGACATGGCTTAAACCATGGAGCTAGTTTTTGTAATAAGAACGTAACCGTGATTGAAATACCGTCCTTTATACAAAACTGAAAACTTAGTTCGGTACTAAGTTGTCAGTTTTGTGTTTAGGAACTTTACCATAGTCGGAATAAAGTTCGAAATTCAATAATGGCTCCATGTTTCAAACCTGGGTCTGAAGACAAACCTTGTTTTGTAATAAGGGGGCTTAAGTTCGACGTCGTTACATTCTAGCATAAACATCAGATATTTTTTATCACTTTTATCTTACCTTATAATACAAAGCTTTGGCATACGCTCTGCAATTAATAGCTGTATCACCTAACAACTTGATAGGTATAGGCAAGGCACCCTTCTCACAATGTTCTAAGAACTCAGCCAGGTTCAGTACAGCGAGTGCCAACTCCGGCGCATCGGGCACTGTAAGAGCATGCTCTAGAGCTAAGACCAGTTCTTTTCGAGACTTGTCGTCGAGTTCCGTCCAACACGACATGAAGGCTGCGTTGAATAACTCGCTCGCTAGTTGTGGGTAGTTTTGAGCGAGAGTTGAACACGCTCTGGAAAGAAAAAATAATTACAGCAATATATTGTGACCAACTTTTTTTTTAACTTTCTACACTTATATGATACCCTTATCAAGCATTAGAACAACTTTGGTAAAATTTAAGGGATCAATTTCAGTTCTCATCCAGTTAAATAAAAATAAATAAAATTAGTAAGTTTTTATTTTGATGTTATGTATAATTGTTTTCTCTTCTACTCTTACACGTTGTCTACATCTCTTTGTCTACTTTCCTATCGCAGGTATGCTGGAAGAGAGTTCTTTAGAAATAAGCATCACCTTTGTACAGACGCCAGCACATCAAGCTACTACAATCTGTCAAATTTCTTTAAAAGATTTTCAACTTTATTGTTAAAGCTTAAGGTTCAAGGTTGATTGGGAAAATTTTACAGTTTAGGGTAGCTTGACCTGCTGGCGTCTGTACGTATTTTTCTGTTCCTTTCTTCTTGTCTGTATATATGTGTGTACATAGACTGTTAAATAAATAAATAACCTCGAAAACGTTATTTTTGTACACTAATTAATTATCGTTATGTAATGCATTTCGGTCAGCACATAAACTAGAACTGAACACTAAATACCGCATAAACAGCCTATATAATGTTCCCACTGCTGGGACTCAGACCGAGTGGGCTGTAATCTACCACGCGGGCCCAGTGCGGGTTCGTAGATGTCACGTCTTCGAAATTTTGATTCTAGGACATTCCGGTTTCCTCACGATGTTTTCCTTCACCGTTTTGAGAGCAGTGGTAATGAAATTATTTACACAAAGTAAAGCGCCTGGCTGGTTTCGAACCCGCGACCTACAACTCGTAAGTCGGGGCTGTTACCACTGGGCCACCACTGCTCTACCTAAATACACCGGCGAATAATAACTAATCGCTTTGAGGTTTTTAATCAAGTGACATCATTGATGTATTAAATAGGAAGATATGGTACGCGCTCCTCGATGTGGACCGCATAAATTAGGGGAAAGGGCACAATCGACCTACATTACTCCCGGTTTGCGGGGAATACCCGAATCGTAGTTTGTTTGAGAGTTGTTATGGGTACGTAACAGTGACAATTATTGCGATCTCGTTCCCACTATGGCCCGCGTAATATGTCTATCTGTTTCGGTTGTCGAGCACATGACGCACGACATCGGGTCCATTTAATATTTACGTGATGTTAGAGAGTGGCCTATCTTCCTATTTAATACATCAATGAGTGACATGATGCAATTTTCTAAGATACTAAGGAATTTCTAGCTTTGGTACATCTAAGCACAAGTGAACTGACCTTATAGCAGGGCTATTGGACTCAGTCAAGAAGCCGACACTCAACTGTCTCAGCCATTCCATCCAGTCCTCTTTGGACACTATATTCTTTATTGACCAGCATTTGCGTAAGTTGGACACATTCAGTGTTAATTTCTGTATGGTTTGTATGTCACCTGGACCAACAACCTAAAAATAGTCATAAAACATTAGTAACACTTAACTTGGTTTAATAATATAGGTTTATTTAGATTTAATAATCTCAACTCACATCAGTCTTTTGATTTCTCAATCGTAGTCGAGTTTCATCCAAATAATCGTCATCAGATGCTAACGTAGATATAGCTTGCAACCTTGTCACTAGTACGATATAGTTAGGACACTGTATTTTATGCTTTATCAGTATTCTGTCCACTGACGGTATGTAGTCAATGTATTCACGGCCCAGTTGAACAATCAACGCGCAAAGTGTATTCATGGCGGTTTGCCGCAACGGCGGATTGTTGTCCAAAACTTTGGCCAAAGCTTGTATTATAACCGCCGAATACGGCCTGAAGTACAAATACATGGACAAGTGCTCCATAGTCTCCATTGCAAGCTTCGATATTGACAGCGGAATATTTCTGCCGTCAAACAGCCCCGTCACAGCAGGCACTATGGACAGTAGCACATCATCCAAATTATTCTCAAATTTCTGTATGGTCAGCAACAGCTTTTCAGTCAAAACTTTATCCTTGCTATTGTCGTATTTCAGAACCCTCAGAATATTGGGCAGAATTTTCCGAAGATACACTTTAAACTCCGGTCCGATCGCTACAGTGATGTGTTCTACCAACATTATGAGCGTTGGCTGCAGTTGACTGTTTGGCGTCCAGTACTCCTTGATTATATCAAATATATCTTCCAAATAGTTTCGTATTTGTATTTTGACTACGGATATAAGTTGCGCCAGTTGAGTCAACAGAAACTCGCGGAAGGTGCTATTGTCTGTTGTTCGTATCACATTCAGAAGGCACGGCGTCACTCGAGATATGTAGGGCACGCACTTGATGCCTAGAGACTGGAAAATGAATGTAACTGAATGCACCACGCTTGTGTGATGTTGTGTCAACATCGGGTCGCGGAGCATTCTCATCAGCGACGTGAGAACAATGGCCGGGTAAAATTCATCAAGAATAAGTGGTGACATGTTAACAACCATTTCACTAATATTTACGTCAATATTTTCATTGGTAGCGTCAGATACAGGAATCAAAGTGGACACGGTTTGGAAGTCGATTAAACCCTGATTAACTTTATTTTTGTATGGATCGAGGGCTCCCAGCAAACCTAACACGCGAATAGTTTCTCGTCTTTCTCTAGGCTGCTGTTCTGTCCTCAAAAAGTTTAGCATCATGTCCATTAGATGAGGATATTCCATGTAAGGAGTAACGACGTGACCCGTGGCGCCGACTACTTGACCGAAAGACCAGAGGGCTACGCTCCTTTTTTCTGGTTGATTAGGGTCCGAAAGGATACCAATCTGAATAGACATTAGTTCCGGCAACCATTGATTGAGAGCTGTTCCGCCCCCATTTACTTCTGCTAAATCGCCTATCGCCTTCAATATAGTTGAAACCATAATGGGATTATCAGCTTCTGCTTTTAATTTGGGTACTAGAACATTGAGTATGGTATCTACAAATTGCCGCGTAATCCTTGGTGCATGTGAAATGATATTGTTCACCATTCGAAGTGCTTGTTCTTTATTACGTGTTGATTCTGAATGTTGCAGTTCCATTAACACTTGCACAAACAGTTGACGTAATGTCGGAATGGTGTAACTGGGGTTTATGTTGCTCAGTCTTCCAACCAAACATAGTGCTAATTCACTAACATCATTATTGGAGTCATTAATCGCAACAAACAGACAATTAAGATGTTCTTCTACAGCTAAATATCTATCGAAGATTGGATTGGTGAATATTTCCAGCACTCTGTACCGAACTTCATGATCGAAGTCAGAGCGACCTACGGATAACAGTTTACCGAGCGACTCATCAACGATTACGGTCAAAGTCCGCGAATTAGTCTGAGCGCATCTTTCAACCGCTTTTATTAGTAACTTCGACGCAGTTTTTACAGCTTCTATTCTGATGTCATGCTGTTCACTTAAAAGGTAATGGTCTGTACATCTTCTTATGAACGACATCAGAGTATTGTTCCATTCAAAGTCAAACGAGCCCAGTGTGCGTAACGCTAGAACTAATTTAGAAGCATCGTGCGGCTCCACCAACATGGCCGTCGTGAACATGTGAACTATTTGATTCTCCCCATTACTGGGTGCGTAGGGTTTCTTCCGCAATATCAATGACAGCATGTTGAGAAGCCTGTCAGTTATTTCCTTTTTCAGAGATGGTAGATGCTGACTGAGTTCTTTGAAGCATGTTGTGAGTTGTGGACTTAAGCCAGTTGCACACATTGGGTCCAGCAGCTCTTTTACTTCATTAGCGACATCTTCTTTCATAGCAAAGCCTAACAATGTTACGCAATTAAATAATGGCGTGTCTGAACCATTACGCTTTTTGGGAGTGTCTTTGAGTGGTAAAGTCAATTTAATAATTTCTATGATCCTGCTAGAGTACTGCTGGACATCAGACTCTACTGCTACACAAATAAGGCCTAAAGTGGTGAATGCCATAGCTTTCTCCTTTTCTCGTCCACGTAAGAAGGTTATTAAGTGATTTATAGTGGATTTAAGATGCCTCTTAGCATAGGCTTCTCTGTTAAAAGCAGCCAGCCTCGGTATCATTAACAGAAGCAATTGATGAACATTGTGTGCTCTAGATATTTGTTGGGCCATCACATCTGTAAATAATAAATAATTATTCAGCATGCTGACAGCAATCAGCAAGGGCCTGAAGATTTTAGTCTTTGATAACATAAATACAATGTAAAGAGATTCAACTATTAATTATGGTAATATTTATGCATAACATGGTAAAGAAGGCTTCAATGAAGTTCAGTACCACTTTTTGTAATGCTCAAGCTCAAGCACTTGAGCACTAATTTAGAGTCCATCCTAAATTGTACCTCTCTGCTTGCCTGACAACTTCTCGTTGTTGTCATAGCTGGAGGTAAGCTCGTGTATATGTTGGTTGAAGTCATTGAGTACTTGCGTGAGAGAATCCTGGGCCATCTCTCGAAGGTCTGTTTTGGTGAAGTGCAACAGTTCTCTAATGGCTATATGTCGCGTCTCCGCATCGCGTGACTTCAACCCCGACACCAAATCTGATACTTGAAAACTCGTCATTTCGTTAAATACTAATAACAAATCTAATCCACCAACAAATTACAAGATAATTCTATCAAAGAATTACATTATTGACAAACCTTAATTGCACTTCACATTACTAAATCAATATTATTTAATTCCTTCCACAGTAAACACTTAATTGTAAATTATTTTATAGGTACTCACCTAAGCAAATCTTCTCATATTGCTCTGCAATCAGCGTTTTACAAATACTTGATTCATAAACAAGTGTATTTTGACTTTTATCATCAGGGAATTGTTGAGCTGTCCAAGAGTTTTGTACTTTTGAGTTCAGTGATGTCATCTCATCTGATATGTCTTGTTCTGAATCAAGTTTCTGCATCAATGTTGTATATTTCTTTTCCCAAGTAGCATTGGAACATCTGAGTAGTTCATTAAGTATCAATAGTGCGCCATGAACATGGTCATCTCTGGTCAAGCCCCTCTCTCTACCCGGTTGTTCAGCAAATGATAACATGGATTGCTCATAACACTGTATATACCAATGAGCTTTGTTACTCTGCTCAGGAACCTCTCTCTGGGAAGTTATTACTAAAGCAGCTCTCAGGGCCTTTGCTGCAGCTTCCCTGATCTGCTCTTTAGGATCTCGTAGAGGTATCATGATATAATTAAAGAAGCCATTTATATGTTGAAAGAAATATGATGGCATAGATATAGCCAGCTCTCTCAGTATCATCACAGCTGAAAGCCGTTTCCCTTCATTTCGTTCCTCTGACAGCCACTCATATGCCCTCTTTAGTTCAGACTCCACATATTCTCCTCTTTTGATTCCAAGTGTGACAGCAAGTCTACCCATAGTCTTGGCTCCTAACTCCAAGACATTCAAATCAGTAGATGGGAAGACATTTCTGAGGTAGTATGCATAGCGAATGTTTCTTGTTTTTGTTGTTTCGGTATCTCCGCCAATCAGGCAGACTACAACAAAACGCAATAATTTTGATTTGTTTATAAAATTTTCAAATCATAACAAAGTTGTTTTGAATGTAAGTAGAACTACAAATAATTTAGATTGCTTTATGATTCTAGACCATGGCTTAAATTAATGTAAAATATCAGTTTGCGTGATAATAACACAAGGACAACTCTGTAATATCCTTGTTTTAAGGATGATTGATAGTGATAATAAATCAAAATAATATAACCTATAAAGTACACACCTATGGTTAGGATTCCTGCTTTCTTCTCGTTGTTGTCGTAGCTGGAGGTAAGCGCATGTATATGTTGGTTGAAGTCATCGAGTACTTGCGTGAGAGACTCCTGGGCCATCTCCCGAAGGTCTGTTTTGGTGAAGTGCAACAGTTCTCTAATGGCTTTATGTCGCGTCTCCGCATGGCGTGACTTCAACCCCGACACCAAATCGGATACTTGAAAACTCGTCATTTCGTTAAATACTAATCACAAATCTAATCCATCAACAAATTACAAGATAATTCTATCGAAGAATTACATTATTGACAAACTTTAATTGCACTTCACATTACTAAATCAATAATATTTATCTCATCTTTAACACTAATCATAAAGATGAAATTAATTTACGTTTACTTTAAACTATTCACAAAAAAATGCAAATAATAATAGAGCAATTTTTTAACAATCCAAACGTAAACAAATTGACAATACATGCGGCCATTGACCACATAACTTTCGTTCTAAAATGTTTTTTTCTAAACATGATTTATACAGTTAATCACAGCATATTTTTATATTTATCATTGTTTTAAAATCGAAAGCAAAAATCTCTGGGACTCCGAATCAATCCATAGTTTTCCTTCATACTATTATTTTAATTAACCCAACCAATATCGAACATTCTTATAAAAACAGCAGTACTGGCTAAGCCCCTAACAAAGTTTTCCAACGTTTTTTTTTTTTTAATCAAATTTTTTGGTCTTATCGAAAAACATTCCATTACGTTGTTTCTTGGAAACTATGCATTGTTGTTGGTAATTAGCAATACGATTACATTTTATTTAAAAATAAATCATTTACGTTTGACAAAAATGCCGTGAACCGAATACGCTTCAGTTTAGATAATAAACATACTTACATAGTTAAAGATTGGAACCAACATCATTCGTGGTCTCGTTCGGTTCAATTTGAATTGACGGTGATAGAAAGAGAAAGAAAATTTTAAGCGTTTGTTGGGGCTGGAGCTCGAGCAAGGATGACGCGTGTATTTTCAATACTTTCTCGTCATTGTACCAACCACAAACGTCAAACAGCTGAGCGAGGTGACTGACTCGCCGTTGTGTGGCTTGCTCTTCTTTCTTATCCAAAATTTTGAAACTAAATTCAAAGAAATAGTGGTTTCAATAGTTATTGCTCAAAGTGCAGAATAGTAATCTTCAATCATGAGTGAGCTGAGTCAAGAAGAGGTAAGTAGAAAATTTGTTTTGTAAACGAACCTTGGCGTAATGCGTATGGCCAATCTAATTTCGTAACAAAACAAAGCGTTTGTGTTTGACGTTGTGCGCGCATAAGGTTCACACATGTGCTGCAGGACCTCATGTCGGTTGGTTGCAGATACGGAGACGTCGCCTAGCGCGCCTCACCGCACTCGGTGGCGCAGGCTCAGCGCCGTCGCCAGCCAGTCCTCCGGTCACACCAGGCGCATCGATGCCCTCGCTAGACCTGCAGACATCCTCACAAGCTCGCTTCTCCCCCGCACCTGTTCCCCGTGGCTCCACCGAACCCTCCACCCCTGATGTGGCCAACACAAACAAAGAACCAAACTATTCAGATGGAGTTAAAAGTGAAGTAGACGACCAGACAAAGATACCAGCTGATGGGTTAATTGTCACTGAAAAGACAGATAATAATTTGTTGGATGAAATGCCTGATACCAAAATGACAGATCTGTCACAAACAAGACAGTACAACAGTTTTGACTCCATGGGTGATGACACATTGTTGAGTTGTGGATCAGTTAGAGTGGCCAGTTTACCACAGTCTACAGTGGGTGTGTCAGAAGGTGCTTCAACAAGAGAGGACAGCACATCACGGTCAATATCCCCAGCACAGTTTGCCGAGCCATCACCAGTGCGGCCGCGGCCCAATAATGCCTCGCCCAGTTGCTCCCGACGGTCTCTCTCCATGGAAGTTGATGATGTGTCAGACAGGAATTTACAATCGGAACAACAGCAGGAACCAATGGAGGTTAGTTACTTACATAATAATACAATCTTTACTAGGTGACATAAGTCATAAGTCTTAACTTCTGAAATGTGTATCAATTAAATTTTATCTTGTGATTTTCTGAGTTTAGCATTACTCAACACTTATGAGGAATTATGTTGTTAGTGTTACCTGTATTGCATTCAATAAAAAACAATTCAATGAAATGGCCAGTATTCATATCTAGGATTAGACAGTCCTCCCCAGTGACTGTTGAATTTGATATCATAATATTGCATATTATTTTGTTCAAAATTATCATCAGTATGAGTTATCATTTTTGCCTTACTGAGGAGGAGTATTATATTCTTCCCTAACCCATAGTTTTAAAAGCCTATTCAATTTTATCTGTTGTTTAATCTTTTAACAACTTATTATGATTGCTTGGTGTATATATTTTGTTCAGCCAATCATAACAACTAACATAAGATCACAGTGGCGAAGGGTGATTTTATAAGAGAGTTAAGAAAAAAATCTTATCTACACAAAATAAACTCGTCATGACGTCGATTTTGTATAGAAATAGAACTCACTGAGTTATTTTAGATCAAAATGTTTTGTTGTTGGGATATAAAGCCAAAAAATGTAATGTTTTAATTGTATGGTGTATTAAATACCTACAACGTGATTATTATATTATTTGGCATTATTAAACACTACTGATTGTGTGCCATTTTTAAATAACGATAGAGTGGTTGCGTTCCGAATTTCCGAAGGGAAGCCGGTAGGAATCGTGTTATACGGTGCTTTCGCCACTGTAAGATCATCAGATTTACTAAGACAAGTTTGCTAAGGTACATTAAAAAAAAATATTGCCATATTTTTAGCAGGGACCGTACAACCCCGGTTAAGAGTTAAGCCTTTTCGAAGGGGTAACCCATTCAATGGGTTAACTTTATCATGATCTAACCTATTGAAAGAGTTTTATACTAGAAACCCACATGTTACTGGGTTTCAAGTAGGTATAGAACCCATTGAATGGGTTTTATACTTGAAACCCAGTGAAAGGGTTACATGATAACCCATTCAATGGGTTCTATACCTACTTGAAACCCAGTAACATGAAAAAATCATAATATTATGTTATTTCGATATCTGCCCAGCATGCATAGCATGACCAATTCTATCTCTATTCTACCCAGGGAGCATTTTGGTTACCATTTTAGAAAAACCCATACGGCGTGGGTAATTTTGAATGGCTTAAATTAAGCCGCTCAAAAGGGCTACCCACACCGTATGGGTTTTTATTGAAAATCCTTCCAATGGGTTACCAAAATTTAATTTAAGCCGTTCATAAGGGTTACCCATATTGTATGGGTTTTTGTTTAACTGCTTAGGAAAACCCTATCGAAAACCCTTTTAATGGGTAACCAAAATGGTCCCTGATTTTATGTCAAGATTGGTTTGTGTATAAGAGTGTATTTAATGATCTATAACCAAACAACTATCAATTGCAAAACAGTAATCATCAAAGGCTTGCAGCTGGAATTATTGTTTTTTGTTTGATTTCATTAGATAGTTAGCCACTAATCTGATCAATAACTTACCATAAGTAACAAGGTCTTCAGAACAGTTCTGAAGACCTCACCCTATGTGTAATAAAGTACAATGAGATTAAATTAAAGTCGAAACACAGTGTGTGCCGGAGGATGTACGTCGTCTCCGTGGCAGGCCTATGAAGCGCAGGCGAGGCGACATAGACGACTTTCCTAAGGTGAAGGCATTGTAAAGAAAAGTTAGGATGTTAAAGGGAATCACATTTCCTCAGGACCACATAGGCTTACGGATTTTCCACTAGGAATCTGAGTCTACAATAGAAGAAGGTCAAATTGACTAAAGCTTAAAACTAGCAGTGGTTATGGCCTTTAAAAGCTACCACAATATAGCTTGGCCCCTATGAAAAGTATACGAATACCCATCATCTTTGTTATCTGCAATCAATTTATAAAGCCCATGGTACCAATGTATGTTTGTATTGTTATTCTGATGTGATGATTTGTGTTATTATTATGGTCAACCAAACTTGCAGTGCTGCTACCAAAAACTACATAGGTAAACAAACTCTATAATCAGATACTTCATCACATTTTCAAGACACACTTTTGCAATATTGTCTTTCAAATTATTCATTAAGTACATTGGGTGCCGCAATACATCAGACCTTCCTATCCTGGGAGCGATCAAAGAGGCGATATTAAATGGTGGAACACTTTGCTAGGTGGACGACAATGACAATCCGACGGCGTCACCGGCCCGCAAGATACACCGGTCGCGCACAGTGAGCTGCACTGAACTGACTGAAGACCAACTAAAGACCATCGTCGCCAAGATCCTACAGGTGTCCTGGTCAGAAGACAGTGCAGGTTTGTTACACGAATGGGTATGGCGGGTGTAAAAAGACAGCCGAGAGTCATTTGTTCTTCTCTCTTTTTTTTTTTACTGACCATACCTTCTGGTTACAGAGAAGATTGAAGGTCGAAGTAATTTTTTTTTTAAAATAGTTTAAAAGGTTCTATCAAAACTTTAAATACCCCCACGACCCATGTACAGTTGCATGCACCCGAAAGCACAATGTTTCGCGTGCGTTTCATAATGCACGCTACCGTAAACAGCGATTTCTCACACCAAAAATTTTTTTTTATAAAAAAATATAAACGACTTCCAAAAAAACACTACAAAGTAAAAATAACTTGTAAAGTTTTTTACTTTTTTGGGTCACTTTGTAATTAGTCAAAATTACAATAGCCTAATGTCAACTGCTCACCTTTTACAAAATATTGCTTTTCCCGATGCATGGCCGTTAATTGTTGAGGATTTCTCCTGGTAAGAACCAGGAGAACTGCTACTCATCATATGCATTGTGACGACCACAAATTGCTTAGCAACAATATTAAAGTACCTACTCGATTCGCAACCTGTTAAATGCTTAATTATTATTAAGTAGTTTCGGTGGCTATCTCTGGTCTTCGTCATCAGTTCCACTTCACCAAATGGTACTTTCCGAGAGCAAATGCACGAGTTACTATAAAAAATACCCAAATCGCTGTAGGTGTGCCTATAAAAATTGATGATTTCCCTCAATTTCTCCAGGATAATGGGACCAACTGTAAAGTATACCCTTTCAAACAAAAAAATAATTTTTAATTTCGGACCGGCCGTATTCGAGTAATCGAGGAACATACATAAAAAAAAGTAAAAGGTTCCGACAATTGCCTCCTCCTTTTTTTTGAAGTCGGTTAAAAATAATCAATCGTCATCCATTATTTTTGTACAATGTTACTTAGTTTAATGTACAGAATGCGTAGATTACAGTTTTGTGATGGGTTTTTTACACCCTGTAGAAGGTGTCAATACTGTCTTGTCAATACAGCGCGCTATAGAAGATGTGTGAGCAAGTTCACCTTGTTCTCAAGACGCTATAGTTAGCGAGCGGTACGCGCCGCGATCAGGCGACCTTGGTGCACTTCTGTTAATTTATTCTTCCGGGATTAAAATGAAACAAACTCTTTCAATTGATAAAACATTTTTATCCAAGATTTCAAAGTCAATTCTCATCATAATACGACTTCCGATTACTGAAAAGATAAGTAGGTACTTACCCAATTTTCTCATCAGGTTTAGTCATCCACTTTTTTCATACAGTTATTTTATTTCAGGTGGAATATTTGTACCGTCGGTCGCAGCATCCCTGCTCGACAACCCTAAACTAAGTTTAGATGAACTGGCATCAGAGGCTTTGATTGACGTTATTACTCAAATAGCGGATGGTTCAGATCCCCTTAACCAGAAACTCATCGCGATTACCGAAACTACAAAGAGGCCTACTGAAGACTGTGGAGACGATATGTTGACTAGTGGACAGATTGGTTCGGAGACGGAAACTGACAAGGCAGATTGCCCCGCGCCGTCACTGCCGCTGCCGAAGACGATACCCACACAAGGTCTAGCTGTGAGCTACATAGTGCGATTCTATACAAACATTAACTCATATGAACGCGAGTACTCGAAGAAGAGTTCAGAGCCGCCTTTAAGCGACTTGCTTCAAAGTTTAAGAACATTACTAGTGAACCACTTAGTGCTAGTGCTTCAGGGCAAGTTCGAGTTGGAGAAGTGCAGGAAGTCGGCTCTGCTGCCATACATGCTGGTGGTTTCGCCGCCCACTGGCCTCATACCCGAGTTGCTACTTGCTACCTATAATGATAAGGAAGTCTTTGAAGAGGTGAGTGATACCTACCATTTTTGTATCAGAATTTTTTTTTTGTTAGTACCAAATTTTTATAACTCAAGGCAAACAGCAACTGCGAAGAACACATCAATGAAACAGGTGTTACCTAAATCTATTTCGTTTTGTAAAGTATCTCATACCTTCTAGGCCACTTTGACCACTATAATACTCTATGTTATTTAGTTATTTAGTTTCCAAAATATACGCAGTTTTGTAAAAGTGGGTGAAAAAATTTATTTCGCGATTTTAATTGATTATAAATTAATGTTCAATTATCTACAACTTCATATTATTATAGTTTTTCTTAAATCAAGCTTTTCAGTCTTCAAATGACTGATAAATAAAAATGTGCCGGTTTATAATATTTTTTAATCTTTATTAACAATTGACTATTGATTTAGTTACCGAATCTAGTCTTAACTCAATACCCCACTACTGGACGATTTTGGCTCGGATGCCCACGTAAACTAAACGCCTGTAGGTACTCGTGACTGTCGCGCTCATAAAACTTGCGTGCAGGACGGCATTTATTCTCGCTTGCACCACAAATTACTAAATGCGTTTAGCGCTAAACATATTTAAAACATAATTCTGTCTCTGTCATCTTCAAACGATTGTCACAAACAGAAAGATGTTTCAAGTTCGTTTAGCGCTTAAACGTATTTAGTACCTATCATGAGCGGTTTGTTTAAAAATGAGTCTGTGTGTGCAGGTATTTATCCCACTAGTAATGGGCATCCGCGAAGAGATGCGTCGTGCGGTATCCCCGCTCGGCGGTCGCGGCGCGTGCGGCGGGGGCTCCGCCCTGCGAGCCCTGCGCGCGCTGTGCGAGCTGCGCGCTGGCCCGCGCCACGCGCGCCGCCCTCTGGCTGAGTTGCTGGCGCGCCTGTCCAGTTTGTGCCCCGACCCCGTCACCACCGCGGCCGGCAGGGAGATCGCGCGTGTCAGTTTCCTTGGACCATTCTTTGCGGTGAGTGTTATAATATAACTTAGATAGTATGAACGTGTTCTGGAGTAGCAATCGTAATCTAGGACGCCCTCAGGTTAGGTTGAGCGATAATTTCCACAGAGTGACTGGTACAGTGACTGGTTCGCAGAGTAACAGCTAGCTGGATGTGAGTAGCCGAATATCCAGCTAAATGAGGTAGAGGTCTATGTCCAGCTGCTATAGCTGGTGCTACCTATTTTTGATGAGCAAAGAAGCAGATACAAACCTGAGGCATTTTTATTTTGGGGTTAGAAATTATCAAATAACTTCTCCCGCTCGGGATGAAGCGGGAGGGCGTGTCAGACTTTTACTGACTAAAACCCACCCGTGTTCCTTCCGTTGCCTGTGTGCCAGGGCCACGATATCCCTTTCGGACAAACTCGCAACCTTGGCAGGCATTGGCCCTAACGGACCCCGTCAGTTGGTGCTGACAACTCTGAGGCACGCGTGGAACACAAAGCGCCGTCGACCCGGGCCTGATGGTCCTTATCGGACGGCAAGCTACCCATCGCTCACCGTCTGCAGGCCCGCGCTTACGGTGGCCGGAATTCGGCTTGCGACTCCCGACGTCCGGGGCGTCTCCCGCGGCGACTAGGGCGTGAGGGCGCGAACTCTGCCTCTCCCTCACGCGTTAAAAATCGGGGGCTGACGATACCATTAAGAGCTCATTGAGCCTAAATACTGAGAACATTTTTTTTAATATAAAAAATAAATAAAATTGTTATAAATAAACTCCTTTATGTGTGTAAATGTACGAAAAACATACTGTTTTTATTTTCAAGACTATAAAATTCTGCAGCATTTGTTTACGCAGATTTAAGTCTTCGTGTACGTTGTAGTCAAGAACTAAAGAGTAATTCGCAGTTAACAAGACATTTGATGTCAACGAAACGACGATTTCATTTCATTTCATTTGATGTCAACAATCTGCCAACGATTCAATTCTAAAAAGCTTGCCATCACACTTTATACATACAATTGCAAAACATTTACACCTTTAGATTAATTAGACTGTAGAATTTTAATTTTATACCAAATCCTAACTAATATTATACATGCGAAAGTGAGTTTGTTTGTTTGTTATGCTTTCACGCTAAAATGGCTGAAACGATTTAGTTAAACCACCTGGAGAAGTACATAGGCTACTTTTCATTCTGGATCGCGGACGAAGTCGCGGGCAACAGCTAGTACTGTATAATTTGAGTCACCAATTAGATAATATCATAATCATTTCAGCCGAAAGACGTCCACTGCTGGACATAGGCCTCCCCCAACAGGCGGGACGTTGCCATAACCGCCACGCTTGGCAGGCGGGTTGGCGATCACAGTATGGTTTTGAAATGCATAGAGAACGCTGCTGCTCATTCTCTAGTAAGTCCCTTAGTTCTAGTTGCCTTTTACGACATCCACGGGAAGAAATAGGATGGTGCTATTCTTTACCTCCGGCACCACACGGATCGCCAACCAATTAGATATATTGTATTTAGTTATAAGTACAAATTCTTGCATGCAAAATGGTAGAATGTACCTGGAACCAAACATTATTTTGTAACAACTCACTTGTATATCTACATTCTATATTTTTTTTTTTTTGTTATGTTCTAACAGATATCGCTGTTTGCCGAAGAGAACCCTCGTCTAGCGGAGCGTTTGTTCGCGACGGGTTCGGGCGACCGAAGCCTAGCGTTCGCGTTACAACGCGAGGTGGAGGCGAGTCGCAACACGTTGCATAACATCTGCCACAACATCCTGCTGTGTCCCGATGCGAGGGAACCTCTGCTAAATTACTTTGCTGCGCTACTGCAGAGGAACGAGAGGAGAGCGCAGCTGCAGACTGATGAAAGATCTCTGGCCGGTGAGTAACAATCTTCTACTATAAAGAAATCCACTGACATACAACACACAGCTTAAACCACTGGCTCTAAAAGCAAGAAATGTTGTACAAGTATTCCTCATGACGTAAGGAAAGCGAGCAGTCTTAAAGGATTTTTGAAAATTCGTCAATTTTGTCCATGGAAACTTACATCGAGCACATGGCTTGTTATTTATACTTGATTAAGGTAGCCTCCTAGACGTTGAGGTTGCACGAAACCAACATTAGTTTAACGGAGACTTTAAATTCATGTCATCCCTTACATTTTGTATCAAAAAGTAAGTGACAGCATCAATTTAAAGTCTCCGTTAAACTAATGTTGGATTCGTGCAACTCACCGTATGTTGCGTTACTTTAAAGTACTCTCGGCCAACCCTGGGCAGTCAGCTTTGCGACCATCTTGATGACAATTAAATATTTTAAATGATAGTAAACCTTATTTGAATCAAAAAGTTTTGTAGTAATCTTGTGACGTCGATTCCACGGATCCGTTTTACACAACGCTGCACCGTGAGCAGGGACCATTTTAGTTACCCATTGAAAGGGTTTTCGATAGGGTTTTTCTAAGCGGTTAAACAAAAACCCATACAATATGGGTAACCCTTATGAACGGCTTAATTTAAGCCATTCAAAATTACCCACACCGTATGGGTTTTTGATTAACTGCTTAGAAAAACCTTATCGAAAACCCTTTCGATTGAAAGGGTTTTTCTAAAATCGTAACCAAAATGGTCCCTGGGTAGAATAGAGATAGAATTGGTCATGCTAAGCGTGCTGGGCGGATATCGAAATAACATAATATTATGATTTTTTCATGTTACTGGGTGTCAAGTAGGTATAGAACACATTGAATGGGTTATCATGTAACCCTTTCACTGGGGTTCAAGTATAAAACCCATTCAATGGGTTATCATGTAACCCTTTCAATGGGGGGTTTCTAGTATAAAACCCTTTCAATGGGTTACATCATGATAAAGGTAACCCATTGAATGGGTTACCCCTTCGAAAGGCTTAACTCTTAACCGGGGTTGTACGGTCCCTGACCGTGAGACCGATTTATAAACAAAATCTTAATCTTTATATGGAGAAGAGGACAAAACTTGTACTTACTGAATGAACTATGAAAAGAGTTTTGCGAACTCATTGCTTAAAATAGTTTTAGAGGCAAAGTTAGTACTTATCATGAAACAGTAAATCTTTACTACTAACTTTATATTGAACAAATCTGTTCATTGGTTCTCAATAAACAAGACAATGCACGGAAAGCATTGGACACTTAATGTACTTACAGAATTTCGTTCATGACTGCGTGCGTATATTTGTGTATTTTGGTACACCAAACGCATACATATTTCACGTTTAAAATTGCTTTGTTCTTTTATTTATAAATGTATGCCAAGACCTCGTTGATAGCCGGTCGGTTGGGGCTCTTATAACTAATTGATAAAGACATTACTGCAAATTTATCAGAACACAGACAACTGTAATAAATTGAAGCGTTATGTGCGTAGTTGAGTCCTAGTAATGACTGGCGAAAATAGACCACATATTTCGTTGAAATGTCGCTCAACTCGCCTTGTCTAGTAGACGAAATTGTATTGGCACTCTTCCAAATAATTTACTTTCCAAGATTCGGATCGAAACATTGAGCGCTACTTGTTGACGATTTTCTGTAAATATTTACGTTTGTAACGTTGTCAGGTGTACGAGACAAACAGACTTCTGTCGCAAACAACATGCAAATTATATTACGATTGTTATATTTATAACTGATACATGCACTCTTGTAGACCTTCGTATTGATACAACAAAACAAAACTCGGTCCGCAATTAACAATATAATTCTAGTAAATATTACGGTAGAATACATCTCTCGTCTGTCATTTTTAGGGTTCCGTACCCAAAGGGTAAAACAGGAACCCTATTACTAAGGCTCCGCCGTCTGTCTGTCTGTCTGTCCGTCTGTCACCAGGCTGTATCTCATGAACCGTGATAGTTAGACAGTTGAAATTTTCACATATTATGATGTATTTCTGTTGCCGCTATAACAAAAAATACTAAAAAACAGAATAAAATAAATATTTAAGGGGGCTTCCATACAAGAAACGTGATTTTTTGCTCGATATTGATAACGGCAACAGGTAGACGCGCTTGAAATATTCACAGAATATTTAGTTATAAATTCACTTTAAAAATAAATAATTAAATTAAAATAAAACAAATATTTTAGGGGGCTCCCATACAACAAACGTGTTTTTTTTGCCGTTTTTATCGATAATGGTACGGAACCCTTCGTGCGCGAGTCCGACTCGCACTTGGCTGGTTTTTATTTCCCTTACTATTGTCAAACGCCGCATCATCTTCTTTTGCGTGTGATTAGTGACTAAGCTGGTGTCAGAGTTTATATGCCGCCCATGGGCCTCTGACTTGGCTTCACATGCCGTCGAGAAATATCTATCTCTCAGGCATTTTCTCACGATGTTTTCCTTCACCGTTTTTTAAGTGATAATTATACAATACGCACATGAATCCGAAAAGGCAGATGCGTGCTTTGGGTTCAAACTCAAGACCTATGACTTGGAAGTCTGATGGTCATACCACTACGCTATCACTGCTATACAAAATGTAACAAAAACCCTGTTGTTCCTTCTACCTACGTTTTAAGAATTACGGTATACATACGTAATAAAGCAAGTCATTTATAAAAACTGTTCAACAAAAATAATTAAAATAAATATTGAATTATTCATATTTGTAATGTTTAACTGATTGCTAACCTCTTTAATTCTTTGATTTTGACTTCTCGACTAGCCAATACTGATTTTTTTTTAAATTATAATTCCACCAATGTTGAGCTTGTAGGTAAATGTATACGTCCCTATAAGGAACAACAGGGTTTTTGTTACATACTGTATAATATAATACTTATGTAATCTTTATTTCCAGTTTTACAATTTTACATTTACCAATTGGATAACATGATACATTTTGTCATATAAATCATTTATAAATCTCTGACACCCAAGCTAAGATTAAACTTGTGTTATGCTTATGAGTGTCAGGGCTCTCAAGTTAACTATAACTTTACTAGAAATATAACAGTAAATAAACGAAATACAGGAAAAACAAAGACAAACATCCAATAGTCTAATATAATTATATTTTAGTATATAATAATAAACTTATTCTAATTCCTGTAATGACATCAATAAGCAATGTATTTCCGTGCCTTGATTACAAATCAACATGCTGCGAAAAAGATGCGTATATGGCAGGAATATACAATATGCGCATAACAGGAATATTATATCGTAAAACTACACATATTCTTACAGTACCTATAGGTATATTTAACATGACGCTGTCAATTTACCAGAATTTCTGTAAATAAATCAAGTTCATCTGCACTGGCGCACTCAGGCACTGACGCTGATAGAACACCTCCGCCAAAAATCCATAGCAGCGAAACCGCAGTAGTTCAATTGTACTGGTCCGCGTCATGTTCCGCTACTTGAATCGGATGCGAGTAGCGGAAGTCGGGGCACTCGACCAAATAATGGAAAAAGGGAAAAACAAAGCAGATTAACCAGTCAGCACGGCCGACTGCCCTGTGATGCACTATAATCTAGACGAAGTAACAACTTTTTGTATTGTTTCAGGCGACGGCTTCATGCTGAACGTATGTTCAGTGCTGCAACTGTTGTCGGTGCGCATCAAGTTGGAGCGTGTGTATCCTCTTTACACCTTCCAACCCGATTCTTGGGTCAACGTCCGCGACGAAACCAGGCTGTACTTCACCGCGCAGGAGGCACAAGACTGGCTCGATTCACTCAGTAAGTAAACAAGAGATTGTATAATTATGTTGGATAGGTTCCTCTTTAATTCAAAATATCTTACGTCGTTTGAAAATTGCGGCCTTGATTTACGTTGTATGTGTATCAAAATTAATTACGTACAATTATGATAAAATCATGACTAAATTATAATCATTTAAAACATGAATATAGCTCTCGAAATTATATTTGCTGCAAATAAGACAATTTTGTGAAAATATGACGATTTCCAACAAATATAATTTGGAATCACCTTAAGAAAATAAATGGGCCACATCTCTATCCCTGTTGGTTCAGCGATGACTTCCTATTCAATTTTGCCCAATGTCCTTTAGACGACGTAATAAATTATTTGTTTAAATTTTGAGTTCCTTTCAAGTCAAAATTACTTTTATAAGGGCCATAATGTTCTGACAATTTGAAGTCATGTAAACACAAAGTCAGACTTCGTATAGAGAACAATACATGGTCCTATTAATGGTACCAAACTGGAGAAATGTTTTTAACACATGCTTACATTCTCGGTAAAGCAGCGTGTTGCTATGCGGACATCACTAAACAGTGTGCAATCTGTACAGTTATAAAGGCACAGCAACTGTACCAAGCCTGTCAGCACTCCACTTATGATGATCCTAACAGTATTGTGTAGGTACATTTAAACACAATGACCCACAAACGAGCTCAATGACCCTCAATTTTACGTTGACCCCAAAGCACACGTCATCATGGACAATTTAATTTTAATTGTAAGTCATAGTACCAAGTTCATGGGTAGAACTAATTACCTGTTACTGTGATATCTCAGTTGTATCTAAAAATTACATGTTTTTCATGGCCCATCTATGTATTTGAAAGGACTTGAGAAATGTCAGTGTTGTTGTCATATTATCTTAGGCCTGTTTTCCACCAAAACGGAGGTAAGATGTGTCTCGACCGAGCAATGTGATTGCGTTATTTTGGTATAATTTATTTGCGTTGGTTAGCTTCAACGCTATTCCACGTTGGGTGTTTACATCCCTCCTCTCCGCTTTAAAAATTACATACTGTTCATGCCGTTCATGGCCCATCTATGTATTTGAAAGGACTTGAGAAATGTCAGTGTTGTTGGCATATTATCTTAGGCCTGGTTTCCACCAAAACGGAGGTAAGATGTGTCTCGATCTCGACCGAGCAATGTGATTGCGTTATTTTGGTATCATTTATTTGCGTTGGTTAGCTTCAACGCTATTCCACTTGGTGGTTTACATCCCTCCTCTCCGCTTTTCTTTATTTTTAATAAAGTGGAACCTGTGGCCTTTTTCACGTAAGCTCCGCTGCCCCCCCCCCCCCCCCCCGCAACCCGTCTCACGACTGGCTTGTGAATACCTCCGCGTTGACCTATACTGTAAGGAGTTCTAGATAGACTGTGTTGACATGATTTTTTATCTTTATTTGAATCAATTTACGTGTCATCGATATTTAAAGTGAAAACTGGCTGTGAATGTGAATACAGTCAGCCTCAAAAAGATGTATACATCGACAAAAATTAATGTAATTGTCAACTATCTTGTTCCATAATATTGTATCAATGTGTAACCACCAGAGCTTGTAACCGGTTAATTTTTATTTCCAAAGATACAAATTATCTTTGATACAATTGATATTAGCTTCATCACAGTAAGTTCAGCATTGATTTTGTAACAAAATATTAAATAATTAACGAAATATGTTCGAAAACCTTTTTATTAACGGTAAAGGTTACATAGAAAATTAACCGGTTTCCGAGCCATGGTAACCACAAAACATATTACAAGTTGGGTTCTTAATCTTAATTGTAGCTACACATTGATACAGTATAATGGAACACAAATAGTATCCTGATAATAATAATGGTTGGTCTTTAAAAAGAGATCATGAACTCTGAGTTTATTTCGGCATTTCTTTTCAGGCATTAGTCAGCTAGGAAACGCGCGCCATCTAGTTTTAAAATATACGTGCAACAATGTCGTAAAGATCTTCGACGTCTTTTAAAAGAACTGGTTTTCATTTAGCTAAGGACCCAGCTCACAAGTGGCCCGAAGCGAAGTTCCAGACAGTGTGCTGGTTCCTGACACTGCACATGCATCACGTGGCGCTCATCCCGGCCCTGCACACGCATCAGAGGCGCATTCGGTGAGTGAAGTAGTACCCGTATAGTATAGTATTCTGGCAAGAAAAACAGCTGCTATGGAAAAATTGCTGTCGGAATAACTTTATGTGGCTGGATTAACGCAGTGTTACGGGTAATCAAAAGCCCGGCAGTGACAGATAGATATATTTATTTATTTGCATAGAATGTCAGTAATTAAGACTCGGATAAATGCCAGTGAGCTTGAGTGGTTAGCTTGCGTGTTCTGTACTGAGCTCACGCAACACGACGTACGTTCAGCCAGTAATAGGACTCGCCCATCAAAGAGCGGTGTCCCCAATTTGACGCATTATTAATTTATTATACACAAAACAAAAGGTATTTTAATAAAACGCGTAGACTAAAAGACCAATAATTAAATTATCTAAAAATTGGTGAAGGTTTAGACGTGATCTTCAGTATAAAATCATTAAAAGTCGGTTATCGTCGCGTTAATACAATTAGGTGTTACAATGTTTTTGAATCCTTATACATTCTGCCTGGCAATCAAAAATTTGTATTAACTAAACTAACAATTATATAATCATATTTTATTTTCTTAAAGCTATTTAATTACTTAATACAATGAACATTGTACATTAAAATTGTATTGTCATTTAAAAAAATCTGATACAGAGTAATAGCATTTTTGAATTAGGAATTTTTCAAGGGAATTTTTTAAATTTTCTTAAATTTTGCTCTTTAATCTTTTTTGGCATATGGTTATAAATAAGAGGAGCCATGACACTCTTTCTCAATAATGCTGTTTTATATCCACCTATGCATAACTTGTCTTCGTATTGAGTTCTTAAAAACAAAAGTGACAAACAGTTTTATCAATCGGGTATCGTGTTACCCAGTAACTGGGTTATGGAGGTCAGATAGGCAGACGCTCCATGCAAAAAATACTGGTATTCACCCTACATCCAGCTAGACTGGAAGAACTTTTCAACGTTTTTAAAAACCTAACTCGGACTTTTACGAACATTTTATAATCGGTCCAGCCGTTCTCAAGTGATGCGCTTACCAACGAACAGCATTTCAGTTTTATTTATATATAGATTTCTTTTCAGGGCATTCCGTGATCTGCAAAAAGTGATCGAAGAATTGATGGCAGCTGAGCCACAGTGGCGCAACAGTTTTTCTGCGTTGCGCAACCGCGAGTTGCTGCGCAGGTGGCGCCGGCAAATAAAGAGGCTACACAGGTAATGTTGTTATTACTTTTTGATTAATAGTACTCAAGTAACACAATCGCGTCTAAAAACGGACTATTAGATATCTAATAGAATTTAATTTTTTTGTCTACCTTAAGAGTAAGATATGTCCCAAGTTATATTCAAGAACGCTTATAGACACAGTTTAGTAAACGTGGGCACAATCTTATACCCTCTCATAAGAATGAGTTAAGAAAACATGAATAGATAGAGATGAGAGTTGTAAAATTTCAAATTGTCTGTAGAGATTTTTCTTGTGACTCACTAAACTTTATAGACCAAAAATTTTACTAGTAGCTTAGAGGTAAAGTTTAGACCTTTAAAGAAGTCTTTACTCGTCAAGTTTTTAAACCAAAATTAACTCAAGACTAACAACTTTAAGTAACATTTGATTAGTGAGTGAAGAGTTATTTAAACTTATTATTGTATTGCATCATGGCGTAACAAATTTCTTAATTCTTACATTACTCGTGTTTTAGCTAGTTAATAATGGGTAAACAAGCAAATCTATATGCGATTGAAATTCTATCGTCGAATATTATGTTAAAACTCTCTTAAAATAAGAGCGCCCGCTGTAAATGTAAGATTTAATATATTTTTTACCAAATATGAATATTATTTATTATAAGAAATTTTTTTAAATTGCATTTTAACGTTTAAAACACTCAGTTTATTTAAAATATAGTAATCTAAAACATATTAAATGTTTAATTAGACATAATTTAATGATAAAAACATAAAAATAAGCATTCAAATATGTAACGAAAATCATTTGAAGCAAAAATAGGCAATACAAATGGCGTCAAGATAAAATTTACTAGAAAAACTCATTTAATAGAACAAACACTCTAGAGAATTTTCTGTAGTATGGCTCTAGCTCTATGGAAAGAATAATTTCACTTGCTATATACTAAACTATCTAGTGAAAGAATAAACAGAGTTATGAGTGGTTTAAGATTACCTAGTAACTGTCATCTCTTTAGTCCTTTTTATCTTCTCACAGTATTTCTAGACGTTCATCAGTGAACAGGTAATTTGATGTGTTGTGAACGGATGACAATTTTATGCAGTAACAGAGCAATTTAATTATTCAATTCAAGAGGGTAAAAGTAAAAGATATTTCTGTTTTATTTATAGACAATGTGAAAAATAGTATAATAGTAGGTAGGTATGTATAGATATACGCCGGCGGCGGTGCTAAAGACGCAAAGTCATAACATAAGGCTGGTATACAAAACTAGACGGATCCCTCCGTAGGTAGCTACGTATTCGTATTTAATTTGTAATGTGCGTATTCCCGCGTTTTGGAGGAAGTTACTTGAAAGTTTCGATTCTGAATCTGAATTATTTTGCAACTCTTCTTAATTTTTCTTCCTTTTTAAATATTTGCCGATTTTTCGACGAAAGCCACCAGACCTTTTAATTTTTTTTTCGCTGTCTTCATTGCATAAAATCATCCAATTCAAATATTTAATACAAATGCACTTAAGCCATTTTTAGGAAAGAAACCACTAAAAATACGTTTTCGCTATCACTTTTTTAGACAGACTGAAAAATATCTATTAAAGTATTTTATCTAGTCTTAAGTCTCTTTATAAACAAAGATTAGAGTATCAATAGCTAAAATAGAATGTTTTATCTAAAAATATATCATCTTATATATAAAATTATTTCAAGTTAGGTACCTTTAGGCTTAATTAACTATTTGTAGAGCATGTTATCTTAAAACATTCAATATACCCATAAACGTACTTAAAATAAGTGTGCTATAAAACGAATGCTCTAAAAATAATCGAGCTTGAGAAAAAAAAGTCTATAAGAATACATTTTCTTTATTGTAACCATCATTAGAAAGCCCCTGTCTAAAGATTAACCATGAATAGACTCAATAGACAGATTTGTTTTAAACCTCTAAGACTGTGTTACTTGGGTACATTACTGCAGCGGCCAGCCAAAGAGTCTGTGCTTCGCCTCGGCCCACATTTAAACGTTCGTCCATCAATGCCTAGTTGCGGCCAAGGCTTGTATAGTGCTTTTCTCAAATAATGCGCGGAAATTCAAACTAAGTAAATTATTTATAAATTCCCGATTCATTGACGAATAACGATCATTTTTGACGCGCCAATGTGTTGTTTGTTTTTTTTTTTTTTTCAATAAAGAGCTTTCTATTTGCAAGCCAGATCCTTGGTTGCCATGCTTCGGAGTAAAAGATCGTTCCATTTTTAAATTACACGATAGATATGAGTTTACTATGTAATTTATTTGGCCGCTAAAACTAAAGTCTAAAGTCCGGTCGCGAAGCAAAAAGAATTTCGAACAATGACCCCTCATTACTTATCTCTATCGCTCGCGCACAATTGTATTGCCGTTGCACTCGCACATTAGAAGGACCTTAAAATGATGGCGGGTGCTCTGATTTAGAGAAAATAATAATATTATAAAATATAACATGATTAATTACAAATAAAATAGGTACACAAGTAAATAAATAGGTAAGTATAATTGAATTAGTACATTATTGTCTGACCGCGTGCTACCAGGTCCAAGCAGTGCGCGGAGACGGCGCTGCTGGAGGGCGAGCTGATGCGGCGCAGCCTGCAGTTCTACGCGTCCGTGTGCGCGCTGCTCACAGCGGCGCTGGACGCGGCGCGCGCGGGCGCGGGCGCGCTGGCCGACGCCTTCGCCGCCACGCCCGAGTGGTACGTCGAGGATATCGCCGAGTTCATGCTGTTTGCTGTGCAGTGAGTATCTTTCGTTCTCAAAAAAAATAATCTAGTTAATCTTTATTTCAGACAATGTTACATTTCAATGTACAAAATCAAAATCAAAAGTCATTTATTCAAACTAGGCTGAGAATCAGCACTTTTCGAACGTCAAAAATTACATGAGACGGTCCCCCAAAAACGCCCACCCTTCACCACTTCCTAGTGCTGGGAAGAAGAAGTGGCGCAACAAACTTCCCAGCAGCACAGCTGTCTGTTCGCATATAAAACTTGAAGCTATACAATACAATATAAAATAATTTGCATTACGCAACACAAAACGTTAATAGTTATTTATGATATTAGGGCGGTAAGTTGGTCTTTACAAACGAGTAGACGAATGTAATAGTCACGAGTTTGTAAATACCAATTTCCGCGCGTGTGTCATACAACGTTTTTCAACATATTTGCGAGAAAACAATACAATAGGTAATAAAATAAGCCATCAAAACATTTTAAGAGAATGATTGAGAATTTCTTCGAGTCTTCCATGATATAAAATTATTGTAAATCATTAAATAGCACTTACGATTTTGGCGGCTCATTCAAGATATCAGGTGCAGTAGATTCCGTATTAATATCGGATTCCTCGCTTGAACAAATATTATTATTTTGTAAATATCAGTCGGAAAGTCGCAACCTTAGAATAATATTATTATTCTAAGGTCGCAACAATCTTTGACATTTCCAATAAGGAAATGGCGCGAATTTGCAAATGGCGCCACGTGCACATGGTGGAAATTAGTACTACATCTTTCGTCTCATTTTCTCTTTATTAATAAAGTGAGATAAACGTATTGAGCAAAAGCGCTTCCAAGGAGGTTCGATCATTCAGTTTATTTATTCTCGTAGTTTGAAACTCCTTGGTGGACTTCTTATATCATTTTTATGGTAATTAAAAAAAACCGTAAAGGATACGCACGGCGCTATACAACGAAGGGGGCGGTAAAACATGTACTTAGGTGAGAGTACCTATTTTACCGCCCGTTCCGTTGTATGGTGCGTAATTTTTAACTTTCGAACAATGTATACAGGCTTCGTAAATGCATTTTTTGAGCAAATGTGTTGAAAATTAAATTATTTGCCTTATGTTAGCTAGCACAGTCCATAGAATCATCATCATCATTTCAGCGGACATGCCAATTTTTTTTTGCCATTTTTTTTGGACATGCTGTTTTTCTAACAAAGACAGTCTTAGAGCAGTGGTGATGTAATAAATCGCTGTATGGCACGAGGGGAGTGCCATAACTAAGTACTACTAGTGCTATAATACAATAATATTATTCTATTCTTCCTGTTCTGTACTTCCCGCATCCAGCGGATACCTGCAGCCTTCACGACTCAAGTGGGCTTGGGGGAGGCCTATGTCCAGCAGTAGACGTCTTTCGGCTGAAATGATAATGATGACGGAACCCTTCATTGGGCGTGGTCCGACGCGCTCTTAGCCAGCTTTTTTCGATGAATTCACAGCTTTGACTGTCTATTTAGACATATTTATATCTTTGGTATTAAGCTTACTAACAAATCAACATCTCTTTTCAGATACGTCCCACAAATAGTGGCTGACTACATCGAAGACCCGATCATAACTTGGCTCCTAAGTGCCATATGCCACTCGCGGCTCTTTAAAAACCCTTACTTAGTCGCCAAGATTGTGGAAGTGCTCTTTGTGATAAACCTATCCGTGCCACTAAAACTTAAGAATGTATACGAAAAGTTTATGGACCATCCGATGTCGCAGACAGCTCTGCCGAGTGCCCTCATGAAGTTCTACACGGATATAGAAACTACTGGACAGAGCACGGAGTTCTACGACAAGTTTACTATACGATTCCATATCAGTATTATACTGAAAGGGATGTGGGAGAGACCGATTCATAAACAGGTGAGAACACAAATGCAAACTTGAATTTTGATCTTAATCTATCTAGCAATACGGTACAAAGTAGCTTGTGAATCGTTCGTAAATTCATGTTCGTGAGAGCCACCTTTAGTTTAACGGCCTCATTTCGAAACCTTTTAGTTAAGGCGACGATAAACGACTTTTAATGATTTTATACTGAAGATCACGTCTAAAATAGCAGTGTTAATGATTTGAAAAAAAAAATGTAAATTAGAGAATTTTCTCAATAACTTAAGTGAATATTTTAGATTATGTTTATATTACATAGTGAAATTAATTTGTAAAGTTAAGTCTAACGCGGATAAAAAACTGAGAATGGCGCAAAATCTACCAGCGTATTTTTCTGAAACCTTCACCAATTTAAAGATAATTTAATTATTGATCTTTTAGTATACGCGTTTTATTAAAATACCTTTTGTTTTGTGTATAATAAATTAATAATGCGTCAAATTGGGGACAGTGTTCCTTGATGGGCGAGTCCTATTACTGGCTGAACGTACGACGCGTTGCTTGAGCTCAGTACAGAACACGCAAGCTACCCAGCTAGCAAAATACCCTTACAAACAAAAGCTTGTAAAAACTATGGTTTCATACAAGGTTTATAAGTGTTCTGATTAAGCCAGAAACCCTAAATACCCTTACAAACAAAAGCCTGTAAGAGCTATGGTTTCATATAAGGATTATATGTGTTCTGATTAAGCCAGAAACTCTAATAGTGCTATTTTATAAGTCTATTTAAGTTTTAAGATCATTCATACTTCTAACATATCCTTATAGACGTATATAAGAAAACGTTTTATAATATTATTAAGAGCAGTGGCATTATAAGCGCTTTTTACAAGTTGAATTGTCTTTAATTCTTAATTATTACTTTTAAATACATTTTATAAGTACATTCAATCTTAGAAGTGACTTTACTAAGACTTCTGTAAAAGTATTATTTTAAAAGTGTGATTTATCTCACCTAAGACATATTAAAGAGTAGTAGCACTATAAAAGTCCTACAAGTGTCTTAAACAATTCTATTAAAGGGTTATTTATTTTCTTTGTTATGTCTGACTCCAGAAATTTTCTCTAGTTTTATATAAACCTTACACAAGAGTACTGGACTTATATTTTTCTGATAAAGCACTTATGAGTCGTAATGGCGACATTTTGATATTATTTCACAAATTATTAAAATAATTTATAATAAAAGACACATTTTTAAAAAGGGAGGTGATAATATTATTATTCTAATTTCAAATTAATCGAGAAAACCTTTCTTTTCTTTCTTATTTACACTAGCGTTTTGTAGGAAAGTGAAATAAAATATTATAAGTAATACATATTATTTTCGCAAACGTTTCAAAGCAATTCCCAACTTCACGGCGGTTTGTGATTATACGAGGGCGGCACTGAAAATTTCGGGAATCAAGGAAGTGACACAACATTACTATTTAAAAATGTATTTATTGCTTTTCGAAGTATTCTCCGCGAAATTTGACACATTTTTCCATACGATGGAACCAATCATTGAAGCACCATTCCATTCGGAAGTTGGGGTCTCCAAAATGGCCGTTTTGTAGGCGTCCACAGCTTCTTCAGGTGATGAAAATCTCTGTCCACGCAATTTATTCTTTATTTTAGGGAAAGTATAGAAATCATTAGGGCTTAGTTCGGGGCTGTACGGCGGATGGTCTAATAATTCTATGTTTTCTTGCTCTAAAAACTCTTTTGTTCTGTGCGCGGTGTGAGAACTCGCATTGTCGTGATGGAGGATGATGCGGCGGTTGCAGTTCTCTTTACGGAGTTCAGAAACGACCTGTGGCCAACAAATGCTAGCATACCATTCTGCATTAACCGTTCTTTGTCCCGCAAGAGGAATAGTCGTAACATGGCCGGTTTTGGAGACAAACGTGGCCACCATTTTTTTTGCAACACTCCGTGAACGAACAATTTTTGTTGGCTTTAACTCATTTTCGAACACCCAAACTCGTGACTGGTTTTTTGTTTCGGGTTCGTACGCGTATATCCAGGATTCGTCACCTGATACAATGTTGTATACAGCATTTGAGGATCCTGCGTGGAATCTTTCGAGAGTTCTGACGCACCAAGTAACGCGAGCCGCTTTTTGCTCTTCACAGAGCGAATGCGGTATCCATCGGGAAAACAACTTTTTTACACCTAATTATTCATGCAAGATTATTTGTATTTGACTCATGCCCATGTCTAAAGTTGCCTGAATTTCGCGGTATGTCACATGTCGATCTTCCTCAATCAGTTTACGCACAGCATCAACGTTTTCTTGGGTGACTGCAGTTTTTGGACGACCTTGACGGGGATCATCACTGAGCTTGACACGTCCACGTTGAAATTCAGCAAACCAGCGATAAATTGTGGTTTTGGATGGGGCTTCATCACCAAATGCAGAAATCATCCGGTCAACACACTGTTGTTGTGTTAAACCACTTCGAAAGTCATAATAAATCATCGCTCTTGAATTTTCTCGAGTCAATTCCATTTTCTCAACGACTAAACAAGTTTGACAAAACCTTGTGACAAGACCGGGAATCTTTTTTAAAATAAATATATGGTATTCGATTTTTAAAACCAAGGAGTTTTCAATTAAAAAGATTTTAATATGACAGGAACAGTGGAAATATTCCATTCCCGATACTTTTAGTGCAGCCCTCGTACTCTTATTAGGGAATCACAAAGAGGACTACTAGCGATATTACACTTAAAATAGCATAAGTAAGAGGACTTTAAGGTTATTTGCCCTTAAAGCGTCACTGTAAGTCACTTGTTAGTTTGTTTGTCGCTATAAAAACATGAGCAAGAGTTTTGTAAGTTTGAAAATACACTTGGCGAGACCATTACAAGGCAATTGTAAGGGTGAATATACTTATAAAGTACGCCCAAATCCACACTTATAAGTGTCTATAAGTGTGATATAAGACTGAAAAAAATATGGTCTTGGGATATTTGTAAGATTCTTTTTTGCTAGCTGGGTAACCACTCAAGGTCACTGGCATATATCTGCCTCTTAATTCGTGACATAAAGAGTATTCCAAAAGTTTTAAATTCCTCATGAATGTTTAGTCAAAATGGTTCCATTTTCAGTTCCTAAAAGCTACGCGGATATAATCTATACTAATATTATAAAGAGGTAAAATTTTTAAGGTTGTAGGGGGTAATCTCTGGATGTACGGAACCGATTTTCTTCGACCCATAGAAAGCCTCGTTATTTGTGAGGGACATAGGCTATAAAATGTTTACCGCCCAACGAAGTGGGCACGGGTCAGCTAGTATTTTTTTTTATTTAGGATGGGTTTGCTCTTGACCTTAGTTTAGGGCAGAGGTGACAGTGACAAAGACGACGATGGAGTGAGCTTACCCAGAAGAAGCCTGTTCACTCTAACTTTGAAGAGATTAGGGTTGTATGCGTTCGGAAACACAGACGCAGGTAGAGAGTTCCACTCTTTTGCTGTGCGCATTATAAAAGACATTTGGAAACGCTTAGTGCGAATTGGTGGAATAGCAACCAGGAAGGGATGGTAACCTGCAGTGCGTCTAGATGTCCGATAATAGAAGGGGGGCGGTGGAATGAGGTCGTGGAGTTCTTGGGCACACTCACCGAAGTACAATCAGTAGAAGACCGACAAGCAGACAACCTTGCGGTGATGGACCAAGCTGTGAAGATTATATTATATTTAGTATTAAATAAATATGTAATTTCTTTTCAGGCTATAGTCAAGGAGTCTCGCTCGGGCCGTCAGTTCGTGAAGTTCATCAACATGCTCATGAACGACACTACATTCCTTCTCGACGAGTGTCTCACGGTATGTATTCAAATGTTCTCTAGCTTAATTAATTGGAAGTACACACAGCTAGACATCAAGCTATACATATCCAGTTTAGGCTGATCTCGCATTGTATAGGATTTGCGTATAATGAGAGGTAAACTGGAAATGTATAGCTTGATGTAGCCGTGTGTACTATCATCGTCTGCCTAGCTTTCCTCCCTATGTTAGGGTCGGCTTCCAGTCTGACCGGATGCAGCTGAATACCAGTATTTTACATGGAGCGACTACCTATCTGACCTCCACAACCCAGTAACTGGGTGATACGATACTCCTTGGTAAGACTGGTTGTCAAACTTTCGAGAGCTTCTGATGACCCGTAAAGACTGTCAAAGATCTACGAATGACAGCCGGGACCAACGGCTTAACGTACTTTCTGAGGCACGGAGGGGTCTTGGTATGTAAAGATGGCCACCCATCCTGCAGACCAACCGCCGCGGCGGTTAGTCGGCGCGGCGGTTAGTCGATCGATCGACCCGTACTGCTGTTACTATTTAGCCACAAGATTGTACCAAAAACACATTTAAACCTTTAAGAGGCCGGCGATGGATGCGTAGTTCATACAAAGGTAATACCAAAATAATTTGTAAATCAAACATATTCTTAAGGTAGTGTGTCTTTATTCCGTTTGGAATACAGAATATCTTCCCAAATATATATTTTGCATGGACACTGATTTAAACAAGAGATATGAGCAAAATAAGTTTTCTATGGAAATTTTAAATTCCTCATATCTCGTCTATAAATCATTGTCCTTTCAAAATATATATTTGGGAACTTTATATTCTGTAATTCAATCGAAATAAATACACACTACCATATGAATATGTTTGATTTACAAATTATTTTGTATTACGTTTGTATGAACTACGCATGCTACGCCGGCCCCTTAACACATTTAAATCGGTTTTACGAGCGCGTGCGTTTAGATGTTTCACATGAATAATGTTGTTTGCAGTACCTAAAGCGCATCCACGAGGCGCAGGAGGGCGCGGCGAGCGGCTCGGCCAGCGGCGAGGCGCGCGCGCGGGCGCTGGCGCAGGACGAGAGGCAGTGCCGCTCCTACCTCACGCTCGCCAGGTAACACCTACTTACTACTGCGGCCCTCATACCGTCGAATCATCATCATTCCAGCCGAAAGACGTCCACTGCTGGACATGGGCCTCCCCCAAAAAGGGGGGGAATTACAGTAATCGCCACGCATGGCAGGCGGGTTGGCGATCGCAGTACGATTTTAAAAATGCATAGAGAACGCTGCTGCCCATTCTCTAGTAAGTCCCTTAGTCGCCTTTTACGACACCCACGGGAAGAAATGGGATACCGTGGAATACTTATGTGTTAATGCTAATAAAAATAAATGGTAAAAATCAATGAAGAGGACGTATGCCCAAAGCCCGATTTCTGGAACGAAAATTAATACAAAAAATAGCTAATAATTTGACAAACGCGCGATGGTTGAATGATTTATGAAAAGACAATCGCATCACTTGACTTGCGTTTAATTTTAACGCATCGATAATTTTCGTTCCACGAACTGGGTGTAATTGGTTAATAACTTCGGTGTTTTACTATATGAACAACCGAAGGATTGATATTGGTTGTTTATAGCAAATAAGTGGCTGAGCGTGTCATTTGACGTTTTTAAAAAAAAGCAAGAAAGAAGATTCGATGATACTAATTTGGCCTCGTGATCTTTCTCAGTTAGTCACAACGTGTTGTGGCTGTTTTTCAAGAACAACTACAAAATTTTAGCGCATTTATTTTATTTAAAAGCTTTGACTTTGAAATTTGACTTTGAGTCTTAACAAATTACATCCCAATTTTTTTTTCCAACTAAGTACATATTTATGTTATTGTTTCTTGCAGGGAAACCGTGGACATGCTGGAATATCTGACAGTAGAGATCAAGGAGCCCTTCTTGCGCGCGGAGCTGGTGGACCGCCTGGCATCCATGCTCAACTTCAACCTGCAGCAGTTATGCGGGCCCAAATGCAAGAATCTCAAGGTAATTAATAAATTAAAACTTAATTCGGTTCAGAAAACACGGTACATAACAAAAATATTGTGATGTAATCAGGGAACACTTTGGTTACCCATTGAAAGGGTTTTCGATAGGGATTTTCTTAGCGGTTAAACAAACACCCATACGATAAGGGTAACCCTTATGAACGGCTTAAATTAAATTTTGGTAATCCATTGAAAGGGTTTTCGATAAAAACCCATACGGTTTGGGTAACCCTTTTGAACGGCTTAATTGAAGCCATTCAAAATTACCCACACTGCATGGGTTTTTCTAAAATGGTAACCAAAATGGTCCCTGGGTAGAATAGAGATAGAATTGGTCATGCTACGCGTGCTGGGTGGATATCGAAATAACATAATACTTATTATGGGTTTCAAGTAGGTATAGAACCCATTGAAATGGGTTATCATGTAACCCTTTCAATGGGTTTCTAGTATAAAACCCTTTCACTGGGTTACATCATGATAAAGGTAACCTATTGAATGGGTAACCCATTCAATAGGTTATTTAGTAATTATTTTATTATAATTGCCGCAAATTGCATTATGCTCAATGTACAACGACACAGCGCTGCAATTTTCAAAAACGTAAGAAATTTTGAATTTCGGTTTGCCGCCTTGACCGAATCCCTTAAAAAAACGTGAGATCCGCATCCGCAGATGTGAGCCACCAAAAATCCGCATCCGTATCCGCGGATGTAAAAAAATCTGCATCCGCAACATCCCTAGTTTCAACAGCTGCAGTTTTCCTACCTTTAGAATCATTATCACAAGGATACTTGGAACAAAGTCAATATCGTGTTTTTGCATCGCAACAAGAAATCTTGTCATTGCGGCTTTAAGTTTTTAGTTTTGACTACAGCTGTTTGCGATCCCTTTAACGCCACGTTTCGTAATAAACCCTCTACTACACATTTAGTTTTAAATTTCACAGCATCATGCTGAGATACGGGCCTTTTAGCCTCGTACAGGTCTACTCCGAACAAAAATCCGAAGTATGTTCGGCCGTTGCTTGACTACGGCGAAAGATAAAAAAAACGACAGTCAAAGAGATAAGCCAAAGTCAAAAATGACTTTAAGTCGGGTAAGGATTCAAAGTCAAAAAAGGAAACTATGGAAGTTATAAAATGGCCGAACATTCGGCCGATACTTCGGAGTAGGCTCCCAAGACTTGAATTTTTTTTTTTTTATAAACTGTTGTTTTAATTGTTTTTTTTTTTTTTTTGTGTTTTAATGTCTTGTCTGTGTTCTTCCAGTGCGTGTCCCAATAAATACATTTTCTTTATTTCTTCCTTACTATTCTACTTATTTGTTTTGCACAGGTCCGACGGCCTGAAAAGTACGGCTGGGAGCCGCGGCGGTTGTTGAGTCAGCTCGTCGACATCTACTTGCACCTCGACTCGCCGCAATTCCATGCCGCACTTGCCGCCGACGAGGTAATATTCAAGTGTGATCGCGACGATAGGTCGTAATGAGAGCAAAATGAAAGGAGTGGACTGTATATCATTTATAATGCAAAATAAAAGGAAAATTACAAACAACTGTGTCGACTGACAAGCGAACAAGAGGATAATTTTAAGGACGTTAAAAATGCGTTAGCGCAGCCGTGCTTGAAGGCGCGCAACAGCTGACTTGTGTGTTGCGGAGACCAGCGCCCAGCCGTGCCGCCGTCTTGCTCGTCCCCGCACCCCTCGTTCACTGCCGCCAGCGCGCGGCGATGTTGAGGGAGGCTAGTCTCAACAAGTGTGTTTGGAGAACGGTTACTGATACTTTAAGGGCATAATTATACAATATTAGTTTTAGTATATGCGAAACCCGAAACACGTGTCTAGTATTTTTATGTAAAGAATCTATGCACAAAATTTCAATACTGTATCATGAAAAATCACAAAGTTATAAGGTTGTTATGTTACCGGGTTGTCCGTACAAAAACATGCTAACGGCGCGTCCAGGGTCGTCTTGCGCTCATTGATAATAATTTGGCAGTAGGTACCTAACCGTACGGCGATTGTATTGTAAGTAATTAAATGGTGATAACATTTTCCATCATACTTAAATATTTTTGGGACAAAATATAACTTGGTGTAAAAATTATTCAAATCGATTCAGGTCCTTATTCTGAACAAACTATATTCAGGTTTCGCATATACTAAAAATAATGTATACTCATTTTTATCGACCACTTTTATAAATACTCCTAACCGAACACCCCGCGAATCGTACAATCAGTCCTGAACGATTGCTCGAGGCAGGTTCCGGCGATGGACCCCCATCGCCGAAAGCTGCCGGACGATGTGCGTGAACTGCTGACTGAGAAGAACGCGGCCACTCGTGCATACAGTGTCTTTCCCTGTGACGCTAACAAAGTCTTCATGCGCCAATTACAGAGATCTGTAAGGAAGCGTATGAAAGAACTGCGTGAGGCCCACTGGGACAAGATGCTGGGCGAACTAGAGCCCACTCATCTGGCCTTCTGGGAGCTTCAGAGGAAACTCAGATCACCGCAAGTAGCTTCTATGCCCCCCTCTGACACGACCCGACAGGACGATAGCATTCGACGACACCGACAAGGCTGAATGCCTGGCTGACACTCTCGAGACTCAGTGCTCGCCCAGCTCTCAACCAGTAGACCAAGCTCACCTCGCTGAGGTGGACGCTGAAGTCGAACGTAGGGCGAATCTCCCTCCGGTCGAAGACCCTGATTGTCCTCTGGCTCCCGTCACCCCAGGCGAAGTGCACGACATTATCAAGGGTCTGAAAACCCGTAAATCTCCCGGATCAGACGGAATCACCAACAGGGTGCTCCAGCTGTTCCCCGCTCACCTGATCATGCTAATGACCACCATCTTCAATGGCGCTCTTAGCAACAAAATTTTTCCTCAAGCTTGGAAAAGTGCCACGGTCATCGGTATCCCGAAGCCCGGCAAACCTAAGACCGAACCTTCCAGTTACCGACCCATCAGTCTGCTCAACGTCTTCGGCAAAGTCTATGAGAGGCTTATTTATAAGCGTCTCAGAGACTATGCCGAGACGAAGGGCCTCATCCCAAACGAACAGTTCTGGTTCAGATCCCAACATTCGTGCGTACAACAGGTACACCGTATCGTCGAGCATATAAGCGCTGGCTTCCAGCGCGGGCTCATGACGGGTGCTGTGTTCTTCGACATTGCGAAAGCGTTCGACAAAGTCTGGCACAACGGCTTATTATATAAGCTCTACAAACTCGGTGTGCCCGATCGTCTCGTGTTCATCTTACGAGACTTTTTGTCGGACCGCACCTTCCGCTATCGCATCGAGGGTGCGCTATCCTCCCCCCATCCGCTCCGCGCAGGCGTCCCTCAGGGCGCTGTGCTGGCACCGCTGATATTCACTATATTCACTAGTGATATCCCCAAATGTAGAAAGGCGCAGTTAGCTCTGTTCGCAGACGACACGGCCATCTACTACTCCGGCCTCAGGCAAGACAATATCGCCCGCATCCTTCAGGCCGAAGTCAACAGACTCGCGGCCTGGTTCAGGAAGTGGAGGATCGAAGTCAACCCTGATAAGAGCCAGGGGTCCTATTCTGTAGGCCCCGGCGATCACCCACCCTCCCCCAACCGATCACCATGTTCGGCAAGCCTATCCCTTGGGAGAAGCGAGCCGAATATCTCGGTGTGGTCTTAGACCATCACATGACGTTCGGCGAGCACATAAAACAGGTGCGCTCGCGCGCCAGTTTTGCTCTCGGCCGACTACACTCCGTACTCAACCCGCGCAGCAAGTTGTCCCTTAAGTGCAAATTGCGTATTTACACCGCGTGCATTCGACCGATCATGACTTACGCCTGCGTAGTCTTCGCTCACGCAAAGTCGTATCACATTAATAAGATGCAGACGCTTCAAAACCGATTTCTCCGTAGAATTACGAAGGCTTCTTGGTTCGTTCGGAACGAACAACTTCACGTAGACCTTAAGATGCCTACCATCAAGCAGTTTATGAAGCGCCTTGCAAAGCGCTTTTTCGAATCCGCGGAACGTCATCGCAACCCCTTGGTTGTGCAGGCCGCTAGTTACAGGCCTTCTGCCATTAGTCAGACTCGCCGACCGAGGCATACTCTCTTAGATCCGGATGACCCCGTCACTCTCCTTCAGGAAAGCAATAGGGCCACGAGTACAGTGCACAAAATACACAAACCGACCTTCCGTCCTCGCCGCCGAGGTACCACGCGAACTTCCCGAGTAAATGGTAATAAAAGTCCTCCCCCCCGTCCCTTGAATGTCGATGCGCCAGCCGCCCGGTTAGAGGCTGAGAGCGCCGTAGCAATAAATATAATATCCCCTGATAATAATCATGATCAAAATGTTGATCCAGCCCGTCCCCAAATTGTTACTAATTTTGTGATCCCCCAACGACGCCCTAAGCCGAGGTCCGTACCCCACAGGGGGTGCCCTTAGTCGTTTAGTTTTAATAAACATATATAATTTACGCCCTGGCTGGAGGCTTTAAGATTAAAAACCTTAGGGCAGCCACAGGAATATCCGGTTAAGTAGCAACGACCTCTCTAGGTCTGCTACGAGATGCCATTCATAAAAAAAAAAAAAAACCCCGCGAATGGCAGCCATCTTATTTTTTTAATCGGCTGTAATAGACTATGTGCAATAAAATGCTAATATATCTTTGAATCTAAGAGACCTATAGACGTGCAAATGCAATGTTTACCTTATTGCAAAGGTAAACGTTGGGGCTATTGAATAACCAAAATTTTTTTTTTAATAATAAGCTAAAAGAGCAAAAAAGTATATATTTTAGGTACACTAAATAAACGGTGCCCGCACCATGACCATTTATTTACAGGGCACGTCAAAGTTGCCCCGCATATAATTCAAAATCGCTTGACACTTCACATGACACCCGACTTTTTTAACACCTAACGAATATTGGTTTACTATGAGAGCACGGCCTACTGTGACATGACTTGAGTCACACAGTTTGAGCGATAAAACTGTTTTGTCATAAAATTATAGTACAAATTGACATGACATCATTTATCTTGTTTTGTCACAAACGTCTTGACACGCCCGTGCTCGGCCCGCTGAATGTGATTTAGCGTAAAAAAAACTGTTTGGTGCAGTTCAAGTGATGAAAATGCCCACAAGTGATCGTCTATTGTTCCGTCCCAGTTTTAAACCTTGTTTTTTTAGACTCTCACCTACCTATGTTTTTCTATTTCTGAATCTGGACGACTGTCGGTTTTGATAATTTAATGCAGTGTTTCTTAACCAGTGCTCCGCGGACCACTGGGGGTCTGCGAGCATGTGTATGGGGGTCCGGTCCAGTGTCATCTCTGGACTATTTATCAATAATAAATAAATGTCACAAAAAGTTCGTAATCGTTACGCTTACTTACCACGGCGGACTCCGATTTGAGAATACTTTAGTTTAGTATAATAATTTACTTGCAAAAAAGCAAAACCAACCTAAGAATCTTTTGCTAACGCATGTATAATAACAAAAACAAAATACGATTTTTTTATAAAAAAGCTATTTTTATTTTTTGTAATTGTCGTATTCAAATAAATGGTCCGACATTTATTGCTGTTTTTTTTTATTAAGGGGGTCCTTGGTAATTGCGCTTGATTTTCGTGGGGTCGTTAACTGAAAAAGGTTAGGAAACGCTGATTTTAATGGATAACCGTGTAACCTTTTGTATAATATGGACCAACATTTTAGTCTTCTAAACTGCGTTAATCATAAAACGAATCCTTCCGTTTCCAGAGATCATTCCGCAAAGAGTTATTCGAAGAGGCTTCCGTGCGGCTAGCTAAGTCTTGCATCAAAACGCCCACAGAAATAGAGCGCTTCAAGTCGCTCGCAGACAATGCATATCAAATCGCAAGTATGTTCCATATCTACTTAATAAAACTCTAACCCCCTTATTACAAAACAAGGTTTATCTTCAGACCCAGATTTAAAACATGGAGCCATTATTGAATTTCGAACTTTATTCCGACTATGGTAAAGTTCCTAAACACAAAACTGACAACTTAGTACCGAACTAAGTTTTCAGTTTTGTATAAAGAACGGTATTTCAATCACTGTTACGTTCTTATTACAAAAACTAGCTCCATGGTTTAAGCCATGTCAAAATATAAATCTTGTTTTGTAATAAGGCGGTAACGGCCTGTGCACACCACGTTTTTTTAACGCGCCGTTGACGCGCGTTTGTAGCGATACAGACTCGTTTGTAGCGAGTCAGACGCAGCCTGTAGACTTTTGTAGGATAAAAGCGCGCCGTCGACGCACGTTTCTAAAACGCGCGTCAACGGCGCGTTTAAAAAACGTGGTGTGCACAGGCCCTTAAACTCATTCATTCACTGACAGGCAATGCATTGCCCGCCGAAACCACTGGATCTAGAAACATGCAATTTTGCATGTTATAAAGTTTATAAAATCTTAACTCAGTGGGTTCCTCTTGTTTCAGTATCCAATCAACAGAAAAGCGACGAATTCGCTGACGCTCCTGAGGAATTCCGAGACCCGCTCATGGACACGCTAATGACTGACCCAGTCTTATTACCCTCTGGGAAGGTGAGTACTCTTCTTTCATCCTAACAGTAGTTGGGCTACAATATGACGTATCGCACTTTAGAAAGAGACTGACATAGGTATGAGTGAGACGACGCTCTACGAAGAACGTGTTTCTAAAACTCGATGTGCCCTATTTACGGCCAGGTACTATAAGCATAAGTCCCGTTGTACACGGCATGGTTTCTTTACGGTACGGTACGTTAAATAATCGTGTGAACTTGTAAATAAAACTGAAAAAAAAAAATTGATAGTTGGCAGGGCGCCATCCAAAGGCACTGGGTAAAGGTAGTTATAGGAAAGTAATGAATGAAATTAAGTACTAATAACACTAACATAGCATAAAACGAAAAAATATTATTAATATAAAAATAAATAAAGTTTTTTTTATTTTCATAAATTATTATTATAATTCTAAACGTCAGGATTAGAAATACGTTTTCTGGAGACTATGGTTTCCTTTTTTTGTCTGTTTGTATTAGCTGTAAGGCCTCCATGTTCTAAAATAAAATAAGCACAATCTGTTTCTAACCACTAACAACATAAGTGCTACTTCGAAACTTTTTTTTTACATCACGGCAAAAAACCGGTTGTTTATAAGGCGACGGCGCCGTGCCGTAATGCTGCCGTGTCTGCCAACAAACTTCCATAGTGATCCATACACTGACTACCGTGCCTACACACGGCGAATCAACCGTAGTTTTTCGCGGCAAAAAAACGATGTCCGTGACTACCGCCGCCCCACCAACGCCAATCGATTCCATATTTGGCAAATAATTAGTGCTCAATTGGTGCTAATTAGTGCTCGAACAACAGAATTGGTGCCTTAGTAGTTTTCGAGATAATCGACTTTGAAGGTGCTCCTGCGGTAGTCACGCTCCCTTCAGCAGGACCACCATGAGCGCAGAAAAAGGGGGCATGCTACAGCTATTCTAAGTATACAAATAATTAGTGCTCTTAAATGTGATTCATTTCGTAACAAAAAAAGAACTGAAACATTTGTATTTACCGAGAAATCAACGATGATAACTTTCGCGCGCTCGTTCAGCAGGACCACGACTTTGAGTGGTGATTCCAAGTTTCAGAAGCTAGTCGCTTTCCTCAAACCTACATAGAAAATTAGTGCTCGGCGAGATAAAATTGATACCCAAAATTCAAAATTACTACTCCAGTAGTTTACGAGATATACCATACCATTGGTGGGGTGGCGGTAGTCACGGTGTTAAATTTTCATTTGAAGATTTCTCTATTAAAAACTCTGTGATTTCTTCCCAAATTTATACAAAAATTAGTGCTCCTAAAGAAGTTATAGTGACCAAAAATTCAGATACCCAAGTGTTGTATTTTACGAGAAATTAGCTTTCATTACTTTTCCATACTAAATGTCCGCATATAACTCGACCAAATTAAGTTGTCAATGGTATTGAGCTGTTTATGAGATGTACACTCGTGCACATAAATTGATGTATGTCGGAATAGTAATAACAACAGTTCAATATCTATAATTTTTATACAAACTGTGTATGTGTACCTTTACTCAAATTGAAATAGAATTAGACATTTAAATAAACATTTTTTACAGTCCGTTCAGCCGATGTTGACTTCTATTGCTTTGGTGGCATGACAACTGGCAGCTGTAATAAACAGTTGGTATTGTAACCACGTTTTTGCTTTTAATGCCATCCTTATGCCTACGGAATAGAAGTCAAAATTGGTTGAACGGACTGTAAAAAAGTTTATTTAAATTTCTAATCTTATATCAAATGGAGTAAGGTAAGTACATATTAAGAAAACAAATAACGTGTAATGTGATACGTTTGTTAATGACGTGGGTAGGTAGGTACTCCAATAATGATTTTTCTGTATTGTAAGTACCTACCTTTTGTCAGCGACAGCGATAGGTATTTCTTATTTATCTCTTTTCTACTAATTTACCGTTGCTGCAAGCAGTACCTAAGTATTAAAAACCAAATTTATTGCATTAAAAAAATCTGTAATTTTGAAGTAGTTTTAATAATGATTAATTTAATGGTATATAATTTAATAATGATTAATTTAATGGTATATAATTTAATAATAAATAACTTACTACCAATAGATAATAATTTGATGTAAATGAAATGATGTTTGTTTGTTTTTTGTAGATGTTTTTTGTGTAATGTTTACTTACTCGAGTTTATGTTTTCGTATGCACGTGTTTCTGTGACAAATAAAATTATTTTTCTTTCTTTCTAAATATTTGCATGCCGAATGGCAAAATATGGCTGATCTTTGTACAGTACTAACACCTATTGATGTATCATCTACCCATATTTGCGAAAATAAAGTTATTCTTATTCGTCTTATTCTTAAAAATAATTTTCATTCTATACATAATTGTTGTAACTATGCATGAATATCCAAGCTTTTTCTATTCTGTTCTATCGAACCTTTTTGTTAGATATATATAACATATTTCTACTTTTGTTTATGGTTCTACCTAGCTACCTACTAGTCGGCCTATCTTAATAGTCTAATCGAGTTAATTGATTTGTGTTAATAAATTTAAGTGTACATTTTATATTGTTGATTTTTAAGTACCTACTTAAAATTCTACTGATTTTACAAACTGTGATCTATAATCAATGAAACTTATTCGATTTATAAATGTATTTTCCGTTAAAAATACACCTACTAATTTATAAATCTTAACCTAGCTTTAATAAATAATAAAGTAGGTATTGAATTGGTAACTAAAAATACACCCAAGGTCCATACACAAATTTCCACTGACATACATAGGTCAGTGGAAATTTGATAAAATCGACTTCAGGTACTGAAAAATACATAACTATTACTTATGCCATACTTTTATACTAATGTTATTGGCAACATATTATTAATGCAATAAATTAGGTTTTTAATACTTAGGTACCTACTGCTTGCAGCAACGTTAAATTAGTAGGAAAGAAATAAATAAGAAATACCTATCGCTCTTATATCCATATAACAACACAAAAGGTAGGTACTTACAATACAGAAAAATAATTATTCGAGTACCTACCTACCCATGTCATTAACAAAGGTATCTCAGGCCATGGGTAACGTGGTTCGGAGCGAGAGTGCATGGGAGGCCGTCACCTCCTTCTGCGAAGCAGTAATGCTTGCGAAGGAGGAGGCGGAACGCGTGAGGGAGAGGCAAGGTTCGCGCCCTCGCGCCCTTAGTCGCCGCAGGAAACGCCTCGGGCGTCGGGAGTCGCAAGCCGATTTTCGGCCACCGTAGGCGCAGGCTTGCGGACGGTGAGCGATGGGTAGCTCACCGTCCGATAAGGACCAGGCCCGGATCGACGGCGCGTTGTATTCCACGCGCGCCTTAAAGAGTTGTCAGCAGCAACTGACGGGGTCCGTTAGGGCCAATGCCTGCGGGTGGGTTTTAGTCAGTAAAAGTCTGACACCCAGAGCGGGAGAAGTTATTTGATAATTTCCCACCATAAAAAAAAAGGCCATGGGTGACGATAGGTTATTTTTTTTTTATAAATATGTACCCAAGTTCACAGTTTGTATAAAAATTATAGATATTCTATTCTATTCTATTTTTTAATATGGCAAGCAAAGCCGATGTCGACTATTCTGCCAATGTTTAAAGTGAATTGGAAAAGCAAGTGTGCATTGTTGTAGTAAAAAAAATTAAATAAAAATCTTTGATACAACTGTTGAACTTAATGTAGATCTTGTGGGGTTAGTACTGGACTGAAACAAACAAATTATAGATATTGAACTGTTGTTATTACTTTTCCGACATCCATCAATTTATGTGCACGAGTGTACATCTCATAAACAGCTCAATACCATTGACAACTTAATTTAGTCGGGTTATATGCGGACATTTAGTATGGAAAAGTAATGAAAGCTAATTTCTCTTAAAATACAACACTTGGGAATCTGAATTTTTGGTCACTATAACTTCTTTAGGAGCACTAATTTTTGTATAAATTTGGGAAGAAATCACTGAGGTTTTAATAGGGAAATCATCAAATGAAAATTTAACACCGTGACTACCGCTACCCCACCAATGGTATGGTATATCTCGTAAACTACTGGAGTAGTAATTATGAATTTTGGGTATCAATTTTATCTCGCCGAGCACTAATTTTCTATGTAGGTTTGAGGAAAGCGACTAGCTCCTGAAACTTGGAATCAACACTCAAAGTCGGGGTCCTGCTGAACGAGCGCGCGAAAGTTATCATCGTTGGTTTCTCGGTATAACCAAATGTTTCAGTTCTTTTTTTGTTACGAAATTAATCACATTTAAGAGCACTAATTATTTGTATACTTAGAATAGCTGTAGCATGCCCCCTTTTTCTGCGCTCATGGTGGTCCTGCTGAAGGGAGCGTGACTACCGCAAGACCACCTTCAGAGTCGATTATCTCGAAAACTACTAAGGCACCAATTCTGTTGTTCGAGCACTAATTAGCACCAATTGAGCACTAATTATTTACCAAATATGGAAGCGATTGGCGTTGTGGTCCTGCGGTAGTCACGGACATAAAAAAACGTGTGTCTACAACGGATCTAATGCTGGAGTAGATTTCACTCGTCGATAGTATTCCGAAGAATTTTTTTTTTAATGACCCCAAAACATGTTTACTTGCAGATAATGGACCGGTCGGTGATCTTGCGTCACTTGTTGAACAGTGCCACCGACCCCTTCAACCGACAACCTCTCTCCGAGGATCAACTACGTCCAGGTATACTCACTTTTATTACCTAAACTAGCTGTTGCCCGCGACTTAGTCTGCTATCCAGGATGAAAAATTGCCTATGTTCTTCTCCAGGTCAAGGGTTACCCATGTGCCAAATTTCAGCCAAATCTGTTCAGCCGTTTTAGCGTGAAAGCATTTATAATATTAGTTATCATATCACAGTAAGGGTGCTCGCCCACGAGCGATTTTTTCGGCGAGTTTTGTCAGAAAGAAATACATTCACACAAAAATCTCTCGTTGAGGAGCATCCTAATGCACACTGAACATGATTGTATAATTACGTTTCAAATGCCTGTATAACTGAGCCTAACCTAAATGTTGAATGTTTCAGCAACTGAGCTCAAAGAGAAGATCATCCAATGGCAGCGCGAGAAGAAATCGACGTCGTCGTAATCGTCCGCGGCCAACACTAAAGTCTGATGTATATAACGTAACCCATATATAAAGACTACCGGACGGATTTTTCCGCCTTTGATGATGGGACTATTGTCCGTATGCATGAATGTGAGATTATTCCATGTATGTTATTCAGTGCGAATGTTTCGTGAAGTTGAAACTACTAGTATTGTCACGTTTCTGACCTAACGGATCATTTTCAATTTACATACAGGTGTTAATTTAATCATTACTTGGATTTCGCATTGTCACAAAATTCTTCCATTAGTATTACCCATTGTGACAAGAACCAAATTTTATCTTAACCACCACTAAATTAATATATTTTACAACTAAATTAAAGCTTTAATTAATGTCTTCACGGAGTATTGAACTTGGCATCTATTTTTTTAGCTTTAACACATACAATGCACGTGAGTCTCGATATTTTATATCTTTACAATAAATGAAATTAGTTAAATTAAAATCTAATAATAAAAAACTTAAATTAACATCTGTATCATTATTTAACCTTTGAACTTTAGCGTTGTGGAACGCTAAATATGAATGTTTACTGAAATTACCATCACATGTAAAGGCCTAAATTCTAAGATAAAACCAACATGACATTTCTGAGTAAGATAGGGTGCTTTTGTCTCGACCCCAAGACTTGATGAGTATAAAACATGAGCACAACCTTAGTATTTGGTGTGAAACTTGTAAGCTGGACGTCTTTCTGCATTTTATAGGAAATCTCTGTAACGAAAATTGTGAGCAAGTAATTTCGATTTTAGATTGGTTAGTCCTGCATTAGTTTAACTAATGGTTATACATTAGGATATAAATATATAAACATATAGGAATTGTATGGAATGTTGAAGACTTCTTATTTTTGTGCAAAATGAAAATTAGAAAAATGTATTTAATTACTATTTGATTATAGTGATATTATGTTTAGTCTTTGTTAGCAAACATGATTTTTGTATTATCATTTAATACATTGTGATTTGTTCCTTTATAACTTTAGTTATGATTTGAAATGGATTTTCACTTGAGAATTAGGGAATAATATTCATTATAATATCATTAGCATAATTCAATTAATAATATAATTAGAATCAGTAACGGCCTGTCAATGTCCTGCAAGGTAAGTAACTCGCGGATGTTATAACCATTCGACTGAGTATCTAGGATGATGATGGCAAACTTGAAACATGCATAATATATTTCCACAGTGGGTACACAAGTTCCAATGTTGGACTAGCGCACTATCAAGGCGTCACTGTATCAGAATCTAGTAAGTTTGTTACATGTATCTCAAGTTTATCATATTTCTCCAGTCACTGCCAATATATTCAATGTAGTTTTTAGAACAGGCATTCCTGAATGAAATCCATTTCTTTAAATTACATGGTCTCACTTGTATGATAATTTGACTTGTAATTTATAATTATATTATGAAGATTCTATATTATAGAGGTCTCCTACGTTGATTATATCAATAAAATTAAATAAATGGAAATTATATTGTTTTTGTCATCACAATAATAAATAAATTATTCACTTCTTCATGAATTATATTTGACTAAATTTTATTCTTTATCTAGCTAAATAAATAAATTATTGTCAATTCACAATTAAGAGATTTCATTGTATTCAAATTACAAAAGTACTACAACCACAATATTCTTTACTTAAAAATCTTGATAAACATCAATAGCTCTTATTAAAAATAACGTTGTAAGAGGTAGATAATATTTAAAAACAGTGTATATGTAACATAACCAATAAAACTAAAGCAAAGTCACATAGGCATTCAGATGTGATATGACTAACTGCTTTCTTGTTTGACTATATTGTCATCACTGAAATTATTCAGACTCCATTCTGTATAATAATAATAGTTTAAAGCCAGTAGGGTAATGCTACTTTTGTATTCATAACAAGTACAATCATTTAGCATTTGTTAGAGAGGTTCATTGTCAGCAACCTGTGTATACACAACTATGCTGGTCTGATGTTCATAACAAAGCCATTTACAAATATGATAATCAGATTTACATAACAAAGAAATAAATAAGAAAATTTTGACCTAAGCACACTACTTCCGCTCACATTTTAAGGAAAACTAAGCACAAACCAAAATCATTATAACTCTTTACAAATATTTCTAATACCTACTTACCTTTCAAAATTAAAGGCCTTGAAACAATGATGCTTGTGCTCAATTATTATCCAATTTTCTTTCTCATAGATTACAAAAATATACAAATTTTAATATCATGAATTTGTGTCTGACAAAACTAGTCACTGTTCATATTCAGGCAACAATAATTCAAAAGGCCATTCTTGTACATTTATTTCATAAGCTCAAGAAAGATTATGAAGCATTTATTCAGTTTTCTGCTTTATTGATTAGATACAGTCAATATTTCATCGGAGAAGGAATGGAAGACGATAAGCAAACAAACATGAGATCATGTATAGCATGCCAAAATAAAAATTAAGCCTGGCTGTTTGCCTCGGTACATATCTCATTGTCTCGGGGCTTCTAAACCTTCTTTCTATTTCAAAAGCTCTTGGTAATGTCAGCATTGGAATTAAAAACCACAAAGAACAGCGCACGGAAGCTACCACAAACATAATATAGGGAGTAAATAGTAAAAATGCATACAACAAGTATGAAGCAGTCCTCCCAATCAATATTGCTAATGTCACAATTTCTGCTTTACTGTCTGTCTCGAGGTCTCTTGTGTTGTTACTATGTAAAATAGCCTCTGTATTTAGGGCAAGTGGTATTGCATAGTAAATGATGGGCCAGTCCACCCTACCAGTCTGAGCTAAGAAAGCAAAAACCACAGACACTGGTCCAAAAATAACTAAAACTAGAATATCACCAAGGGCTATATACTTCAGTCCAATACCACCAGTATATAAAAATGATGAAGATAATCCACCAAAATATACAAGAGCCAAATGTTCCATACGGGCTGGAGATAAAATGACAAGTGGAACAAATGAGGCACATCCAGCTAAATATAATATAGCACCCAGGGATACCACCTCATCTATACTCAAAATATGATCAACAAGAGTTCTGTCATCAGATTTACGGTTATCTATCCCTTTTACAAAATCAAAGTATGTATTGACAACATTGCCTGCACCATGAACTGGTATAATTGTACATAAGGTTAATAACAAGGTGCACCAACTGAAGCCACTGTCGCCGGGCAGACGGTACGCGAGCGCAGCCCCCAGCAGGGTCGGCAGCAAGCTCGCACTCAATGACCACGGACGCAACGCAAGCACATACGTTCGCACTTTCATAAGCGGATTTCGAGTTGCCAATGTTTCCTCTTTCGGTTGTTGTAACAGGTTTCCTTCGACGTTTGGTATGTCCATATCTTCAGTTTTCTTATTGTGATCCATTTATGACGAGATGTAAAACAAACCGTTAATCACGAAACTTGAGCAAACTTAAATCATTGTTATATGTATAAATACGATGGTGGTTAGACTCATCATCGAACTACGTGTAGATTAAAACTGTTTGCACATAATCCCGTTATTGTTGGTACCGGTGATGACCGATATTCAAAGAGAAGGAGAAATCTTAAATTAAATACTGCAAACCTTAGATCCGCAAGTTGATCTGTCATCTTAACTGTCATTTCGACATCTGTCTCTGATAGCCAAAACTGTTTCATAGTGTTGTTCAAAATAAAAATCGATTTCTTGTCTCAAAGTTCGGTTTTAAAACGTAGGTATTCATCAGAATAATGTGTTCCCTCACTTCCCTTTAGAGAGCAATTCACACAGCATCAGTATCACTTATGATAGCGCTTAAAAATTCCATTCATCTCGGGCGAGGCGATTGACTGTTTAAACTAGGAAAGAATAACCTATTCCACATCGCAGGTATTATTTCTGGTTTTGTTATTGCATGGTACTTAGCTGTATTTCCATAAAAAGACCCATTTTATGGAGTTCGCCTCAAAACAAAGTAGATTATCTATTAATTTTTCATCCAAGCGACATTTATTTTTTCTTAGGCGATCTGAAAATAAAACTGTCGGTTGTATGTAACTGAGCAGCAGAATTACAAATTAGCTGAGTAAATTACCGTGGTAATCGCAGTCGGGGTTAACAACCCAATAACATCATTGTTATGATTCGGTTAAAATAAACACACAATCATGTCATTAACAAGGTCGTTTGTAGAATAGTACCTAGGCAGTAGGAATAGTATAATATTATCAAAATCAAGAAGAGCAGCTGCTTTTTATTAATTTTATGCCCGGGTAAGTAGATCGCATAATAACGTCGGGTAGGATACAGTTAACAGTAGGAATTAGTTAAAAAAGTAACTTCGACTATTCGGAGTAAGTTTTTTATTTATCACCTAAACCTAAAGTAGTAATTATGGAAGATTATTAGAATATTGTCATGGTTTTTTTATCCAAATGAGTCAGGACCGAACTACCGATGCGCCAGCAGCGCGCGTCTCTCGTATGACTTTGTCGAGTCCAAGTCTTGTGGCTTTATTCGGCAGTCTCTTTTCGGTAGGGTAAATCAATAGGTACCTAATTCGTACGATTTTTTTTACATTTAGTAATAGTATTCGGTCGATTTAGGATTTCACATACATTTTCAAAAACTCGCATAGAATTTAGGTAACATTCAAATTACTTGTTGGCTCTAGTACTAGCATATATTACAATATTTATAGCTTAGGTTTTGTTTCGCTTAGGTAAAAATTAAAACAATAACGGAAGCTAGTTATATCGCACTAGTCACGAGCACACAAGGTTGGCAAATAATTTAAATTGTCACGACATCATTCATAAGACAATTTAAGAGCGAGGGGTTCATATATGGGTCGCTTCCTAATTTTCCTCTAGGGCATACAATTTTATGAGAACACTTAGAGGTGACACAGCTGTAGGTAAGTATCAAATAATAATTCACGCAGATGGATGTTTTATACACAACTTATCTAATTAAATAAATGTACGTAGACAAAATAAACGTCTGACACGCTAAACACCAGATCGAAAAATTACTCACGGATTTTTCTACTTTTAAACAAAGTCGTGCCTAGTTACTTACTGCTTTTTTAACATTTTTGGAATGATAATGTAGATCTTATTTCATTACAAGCTTTGAGTTGTTTGTTACGTATGTACCTACAGTAAAAAGGCATTACAATTATTTAGGTTTATTTTTATTTGAATTAAGCTTAGCTTCTATTACTTTAACCCAGTTTGCGTATTGTTCGTTATCTTCTTCGTTTAATTCATCACAGAACTTGTCAATATCCTCATCTTTAATATCTTCTTCATTGTCCTGAGAAGATTCTCCTTGATTCGTCCGTTTTCGTTGAATTGGGGCATTATCAACTTCAACTGGTTCATTATCGTCATCGTTAAATATTATTTTTTTATTTTTCTTTTCATTCCCATCTTCGGTCGACTGTGATTTATTCTTATTTTTTCTTTTAACTTGTTTGTCCTCAGAATTTATAATTGTCTCCTCAGGCTTAGATTCATTATTTGTATCACTACATTCGGGCTTAATTTTTTTATTCTTCACTCGTTTGCTTTCAACCACTAAGCCGGGCTCATTAGCAGTGCTACGTGATTTGCTTCTTTTGCCCATGATCCTGAGAAAGAAGAGAAATAATTTTATTTGGGCATTTTCGTCAATGAGATAGGTACTAATACATCCTGCATAAGTGCCTATGTTCGATTTGCTTAAGACAGAAAGGGCAGAAGGGGAGATTTAACAACAGTCGTTATTGTTAAGCTTTCGTAAAAGTCGTTTCCTACTTATTTACATCCCACTACGAGATACCCTGTGATTTTTTTACGTTAGTTATGTCTGTCCTATCCTACTGCAACATTTTTACCGAGTTGGCACATAAAATGTCAGAAAAACAATACGGTGGCAAGTTAATTCTGGGTAACAGCACATTATATTTGATTATATTAGTTACTGTCGTCAACTCGATGTAGCGTTTTGATTATAACTAAATATGATGAATTATTTTGACACATGACAGAAGTCTGACGTCAATGCTGATAATATCACTATTTTAGACTCAGCTTCAATAATATTAGAGTAATTGCTGGTGTCTGCTTTGAGTGTCTTGCAGATTGATTAATTATTTGGCTCAATCAGAGAAAGAACATACAAAGTGCGCGAATGTTTACAAGTGCAACAAAAAAAAAAACAATTTGTACCTGTTATCGTAAAACTAATATCAACTGAAGTTATTTATTAGCTGTAAGTCAGTGAATCGTTGAAGTGTTTGATAAACACATCGACCACTCAATGAGATAAGGAATACAAACCTACCTTTACGTAATATAACTAACACGAGGTCGATGCGGGCGTATTGCCACCAGACGAGACCACCCGCCACCCACTACTCATGCGGGCTGCCGTGATCGAGCAATCGAAACAAATCGCCGCACGGCTTGTGTCGTCTCGTCTCACTGCTTTATCGAGTGTGTTATTTTGTTAACTTCCAATTATTGTTTTTATTCAACAGCAACATGGCTGAGAAGAGTTATATTTTGGGTATGGATATTGGAACGACTTCAGTGAAAGTTTGTGTTTACGACCCTAATGCGAAAGAAATTGTTGCTAAACAAAATAAGGATACAGCAGCAAACATACCGAGCGACCAGGGTATTGAAGGTAACAAGCAAGATGTGCCAAAAATAGTATCAGCTGTTCACTATTGTATCTCCCGTCTTCCAAGAGATGTATTACGGAATGTGACAAAAATTGGAGTGTGTGGACAAATGCACGGAGTTCTGTTGTGGAAGAAAGGGTATGTTTTAACTAACTGAATTTTATGTACCTACCTATATCTACCAGTTAATTTTATTTTACTTCCTAGCTTTTGAAATGTAACTGTTACTCCATATTGTTTTTAACCGACTTCCAAAAAGGAGGTTATATGTTCGGCTGTACCTGTTTTTTTTTCTTTTGTCTATTTTCTATAACTTTAGTTATGTGCTTTCATAATCATGTTAAATTAATTAAAATGGGTCCTAGTCTAGATGACTCCTGCCAAAGTTGAGTACTTAACTTCTTTATAAATGTTAGTGTACTATTGTAAGAAGAGTACCAGTAATGAATGCATTTTTGCTTTTGTTTTAGTGCTTGGGAAAAGGTTGAAAAAGATGGAGTAGTAATGCGATTTGAGGCGAAGCGAGAAAATATGTCGGCGTTGTATACCTGGCAAGATACAAGATGCAAACCAGAATTTTTAGATTCACTCCCAAAACCTGATTCACATCTTAATTGTTACTCGGGATACGGGTGCGCGACCCTTTTGTGGATGCTTAAGCACAAACCCGAAAAACTCAAAAGTTTTCAATATTCTGGAACAATACAAGATTTTGTTGTTACTATGCTTTGCGATTTGGAGGCACCAATTATGTCCGACCAAAACGCTGCAAGTTGGGGCTATTTTAACACTGAAAAGAATGAATGGAATATCGATATTCTACAATCAGTTGACTTCCCAGTAAAACTCTTACCTAAAATTAATAAAACTAGGGAATTTGCCGGAAAGTTAAATGCCTCCTGGAATGGGATTCCTGAGGGAACGCCTGTGAGTGTTGCTATGGGCGATTTGCAATGTTCTATCATTGCTACACTCGAAAGTCGAGAGGATGCTGTATTAAACATATCAACTTCTGCTCAACTAGCGTTTGTCGTGAATAACATGTCAGATCTAGGCTGTAAAACAGTCGAGCATCTACCATATTTTCACAATACATATTTGGTTGTTGCTGCATCTTTAAACGGAGGCAATGTGCTGGCGACGTTTGTCAAAATGCTCCAACAATGGATGCTTGATCTAGGATTTCCTACGCCACAGTCAAAGGTATGGGAAAAACTAATTGCTTTGGGTCTAGAAGCAAAGACATCAAGTATGAATATAATTCCACATTTATTAGGTGAAAGACAGTCACCAACAGCTAAAGCTTCAGTGGAAAATATCGATCTTTCTAATATACATTTGGGTAGCGTATTTAAATCTCTCTGTGAAAGTTTAATTCAAAATTTACACCACATGATGCCTAAAGAAATATTGCGAAGCGCCAATGTTAAGAGAATTGTTGGAAATGGTTCAGGGTTATCCAGGAATGCTGTATTGCAAAGAGCTGTGGAGCATTATTACAGTTTACCACTGGAATTTACGTCAGGGGGAGATGCAGCGAAAGGTGCCGCTATTGCAATTATTTAAGTTGTGTTATATTATTTAATTATTTGTTTATTATTTATTACTTTCTCGATCTTGTCTCGTTGTTTTAATTGGTCTGAGATCATTATGTTATAAAATAATTTATATTATTTAATATATACCTCCACTTTGATAAGAAGGAAGGTCACGTAGTATTATAATGTTAAGCCGCGATAAGTAGCAAGCAACTATGATCAGGGTTTTAGGAAACAACCACAATTTTGAAAACTGTAAATTCAAATAGACTTCCATTATTCTTGAATCACGATGTGTTACATACATACTAAGTATACAAGGTATTTATTTCGGGTACAACTTCCATTAATCATAATTATTATATGATGAGGAACGTTTTCAATTTATTATAACGGTTCTGTAGACATTCATAGGGAATTATTTCCGTATTTTATGAGACAGATCATTCCATTTGATGTATTATTATCGCACACGTAAACAAACTATGCAGGAGTGAAGCCTAAAGCCACCAAGAGATCCACGCAGCTATAGCCTATAAATTAAACTATCTAGTTACTAGTAAACCTTTCCATTCAGTACTTGTTTTTTTTTTACTTTCGTAACTTAATTGTGTTATAATTAATAAACCTACTTATGAAACGAATGCGGTTGTTCATCATTTGGTCTTACCCAATTCCTAGACCTATTTTTAGATACCAGTTTGTCATTCGTAGATTCCTACTCGTTTCCATCTTATCCGAGATAGCTAGCTGTTTCGCTTCAACACTGTTTAGGCCTAACTAAACAGTATACTAACAGTAATAAATAAATAGACATGCCACAAATTACTTATTATGTAGGTACTTTTTTCGAGTGGGGCTGTAGGTTTTTAGACAGACTTCATAAAAGATTTTGAAAAATAAGTAGTTGTATAAGTAAATGTAATTGTATCTATTTCGTTATTTAAAAGGTCTTACTGAATAACTAGTCTTTATTTTTTTTTGCGAAAAATATAACGTTAGTGATTAAGGGGCCGTGCACGAAATCGACTGATTTTGATTAATTTTGTTCATTGTTTGTGAGAAAGGGAAAACGAATGTAAACACAATTATTAGTGAGTATTAAGTCGAGTTTTTTGTTTTGCATGTGGCGGAAAAGACTTTTTCAAATAAATTAAGAATTCCTGGAAAATTACAAAAAATAGCAACAGGTTTTCCAAAAAATGACGACGTTTGATCATCTTACTTTCTACTTTTGATTTTGAACATCAAAAATATGATCAACATTACTTTATGGTCTGCTTGCATGTGGGGGAAGCACTTTTTTCAATTTCTATACTAATTATAGCATAAAAATAATGTTGGAAAAACCTATACTATATTTTTTTTTAAACCCGTCGTAGCCGTCGGTAATGTATTTTTTCTTATTATTCAGCAAACCATATCAAGAGATTTAAAAATCACACGCTGGGCTTCTATCCTTGAGATAAAATCAAAATTTGATTTTTATGATTTTGCAATACCTTCATTATGTAAATAAAAGGCGAAATCATAATTAATATTACGAATGCGAAAGTAAGTTTGTTTGTTTGTTACCTTTTCACGCCTAAACCACTGAACAGACCATCCTGAAATTTTGCATAAACGTTGTCAGGTGTACAGAAACGGACAAAGGGTACCTCCTTTACCTTTCATCCCGAAAAGAAGTACTGTTCGCGAAGAAAAAAACAATAAGGCACCACGTCACCACGCGCCACGCCACATCACGCCACGCCACGTCTTTTGAATCATGATTGAATTATGATACGGGATTTAAAGCACTTTAAATTTCATTGAGCAGAGTACAACCCGAAATTATTGTCAAATTCTAAATTAACGCGAGCGAAGCCGCGGGAAAAAGCTAGTAAACTATATTTTAGAGAGCGCAAAAGTGATGATGATGAAACCTTAGAGTAATTAGGATGAAACTATTAACAGGTGCTGTGAGCCTGTGACTGACACAAATGGCTAGCACCACAAAAACTGTACTTTTATAGTAACACAGACTTAATGTTTAAATTATTTCACGCTTTCTCACAATTAGATAGGAAATTAACGAAAAAGGTTTTTTTCGAGCACGGAGCCTTATCATTAAGTAAATTTTTACCTGTTGAAATTATTCCTTGCTAGAGATTTTTTCTAATGTTTCATTAGGTTCTGAACATTTTTTATTGTCACCAACAATTAATGAGCCTCGACAACGGTACAACAGTAGAATTCTATTTGTTTACCAACTTGTTTTAATTGATGTAACCTCAAAACTGCAAAAAAAAACTACCATGTTGTAAACATTTCAATATAGGGAGTACCGCAATCGAATTCTTTGAAAACCGGAAATTCTCATTAATCGCCTAAAAAAATCGATTCAACTAGTCTGAACAAAGAGTCTGAACTGAAGAGTCAAAGCGAGCCTTCAACGCTCAAGAAACCTCAAGGCTCAACTATTTCAAGTCTTGTTCTTTTCTACGGAGTTTCCGACGGCGCTTTGTTTGTGGTTACTGGTTCATTTTTCGGATGCATTTGGTCCTCGGCTGTGGTCTGAAGTTTTGCCGAGTTTTTGTTTACAAGCGACGCCACTTGGAAACTGAATTGACGGTTCGGAACTTCGGACCAAAGATTTCTTTGAGCGTATTTTAATATTTTAAACCTTGTGAAAAGGGATAAAATGTCTACGTTCATGTTCATTGAAAAAACCTATGCCTTTGATAATTTTTTAGGTACATCTAATCGTTGGGTGAATCGCTGCTCTTCTAGCTAGGTTACTGAGATTGGATCCATTTGTCGTGCTGCACGATACGTGCTACTCCTAGGCATCTGTGCCACCGCCGAAGAGGAAGCGCGTAGCTATTAACGATTTTATTTATTTATTAAAACTTCATGCACAAGTAAAAAAAATACTGTACAAAGGTGGACTTAATGCCTGAGGCATTTTCTACCAGTCAACCTTAGGGTGATGCAGAGACAAAACATGGCAGGTGCAACATATGGGATAGATAACTCGAAAATCAAAAATATATACTAATACATACATACATACATATAAACAAAATAAAAAGTGTCAGGAGAAATAACGATTGGTGGAGGAGAAAACGAATCAACACTGGGATGATTCTGCCAACTTCTTACCAATATATTCCCGTGCCTTCACCGTCCGGTTGCATCCTGATGCTCAGAGGGAGCGCATTCCAAAGGAAAACCGCCTGGACAAAGAAAGAAGAGTGAATGAAACCAGAGCGGTGAGAAGTACATCGTTGAAGACGATTGTTGGTGGAACGGAGATTTTTACTGTGGGCAGAGCACAAGTATTGAACATGGGAAGTTAGGTAAGAAGTTGAAGTGGGTTTGTCGAGTATGGAAAACAACATAGACAAAGCCCTCAACTTTTCCTAACCTTTTCTCGCTCGAAAACCATTAATTCAATGATACAAATACTTTTACATGTCCATCTTATTTTAAAAACTAGATGAGGTCGGCGTTTCCTATCTGACTACCGACTACCTACTCTGAGAAGAAAGGCCAAAACAAACTCGGAGATTACAGTCTCTTATAAAGTCCAGACATAAATCTGTCCCTGCCAGGGTTGCGATTTTGTCCGAAAGGGATAAATCGTGATCGTGGCCCTGGCACACAGGCAAATGAAGGAACACGGGTGCATTTTAGTCAGTAAAAGTCTGACACGCGAGAGCGGGAGGTTATTTGATAATTTCTCGCCCAGAAAAAAAAAAAGAAAAGACAATCTCGGTCCAGATCATGTGAAGGCAATGTAGATTGGTGTCTGAAATGGTCTCTTGAGAAAAGAATCACACAGATTGAGTGGACCCGTCCAGTCAGTGTACGCATTTGTCAGTAATCTTGCAGCTCAACCCAGAACTCAATGATGCACGATGCGACGAACATTAATACCAAAGAAAGGACATTTGGGTAGGCCAGGGTAGGCCGCATAAATTACTCAAACTGCCAGACCTTCATTAAAACTAAATGAAAAAAAAAGACAATGACCCACCTATTTCATCCTTTGAGTAATAAATACTCAAAGATTTCATCATTGGGTCGAAAACTGAAAGCTCGTCATGGGTGGCAGCACAGTTATACGTCTACAATTTAGAGAGCCATTGTTTTGTATTATTACTTTTGTTTCGATCACAAATTAAATGAAAACTAGATAAATACATTTAGGTCATGCGACTTGGAGTGTATGTATGTACCACTAAAAAAGACGAGCTAAGGACAGGGGAAGCGTCTAACACTGGTAAAAAGGCAGCTGTAGTGGAAAAGTCGTTAGCTATGAATGTTTTTTAGTTTACCTATAGGTTATTTGGTGTTTGTTGACTTTCGGTTATTTTTTGTTGAGTTTGTTTTTTGGAGACGTACGTCAGAAATAGCCTGTTCGGAGTTGAAAACCAACTCGAGGATGATCTATCTGACTGAAAAATTTCAGAGATGTTAATTCTAGCACTGATCTAATATGATATTACAAAACACACATAGGTCTTATAAAATATCACATCACAAGGGTAGGTAAAGAAAATGTTTTGTTCTCCCATATAAGTCTTCAGGCTACAAAAGGATAGCACATAGCCTCGAAGAAATATCGGGTTTCCGTTTTGAAGTCAAACTTCTTTACGCACTTTTGACTTGGGGAGTAAGCTGGTAAACGCGTGACGAGAGCGTTACGAAAAGTCGAGGCGAACGGAAGTTGTTTGTGATTACAAACATGGAACACACCGCGTCACCGCCGCGGGCCGTCCCGTCCACAGAACATATATACTCTAAAGGGTCCCGTCCCGCTCCCTACTAGGAATAATAGTGTTCTGTGGTCCCGCGTTAATAGTGGTAATAAAATGTTAAATTCACACTGGCTGTTTTACTTCAGTCGTGTGGTCTAAAGCACACTCGTTTTTTATTTTTGTTTTTCCGAGAGCATTTTTTCAGTTTTCGTCTTTTAACATCTTTGGCAAATACATGGTTCTCCGTAGTTTTGCAGTCAACAGCTGCACAACGGGCCATTTAAGCGCAAAAGAAGTCGCTTGTATAACAAAAAATGACGTCGGATAGTAGCGACATCTGAAGTGAGCAAGTGGCAGTTTTTATCCTCAAATATTATTTGTTATGTTGTTGTGTTTTTCAGCCTGCTGTTAGCATTCCCTTTGCCTCTCCGCTGGTCTCTGACTAGTTTATAGATATATACAGGATGTGGCGTAAATAGTGGTCCAACGTTGAGGGATCGACACGCGAAAAATTCAGCTATCACATACCACAATTTGTTTTTTTTTTTACCATAGGTCTCGGAATAAAACATTTTTTTATTTTTTTTTTAAATCTGTACCATGACGACGAAGTGTTATAATTAGTCAACGAAGATCCATTTACTTCAATTCGTGTCATAGCACGCAGGACAGGCATTTCCACAAGAACAGTAAATCACATTTTAAAAGACATGAACTCTACTACCCTTATCACTTTCAAGGGGTACAAACTTTGCTTCCACAAGATTATCCACAAAGAGTGACATTTTGTAGAGAAATGCTACGAAGAATAAGGAAAGACCCATCGTCGAACACTTGGTTAATATTTAAGTTAAATATTACTTGTAATTAGGTAAGGAGCGTAGCCAGTGGCGTTCTATAGTTTCTGCCTACCCCCATGGGAAGAAGGCGTGAGTTTATGTTTATGTATGTAATTAAGTCCAAAACATTTTGCAATACCTGTAACGTATTTAAATTTAAAAGTGTATTTTTTTTAATTAAGGTCCTTTTGTAGGTAAATGCCAATTACTTTTTTTTACATTATGGTATCAGTTATACGTGATTAGAATCTGCATTTAATGGATAACTTTTTTCAATAATGGGCACCGACAGTGTAATACATTTCTTTTACACCATTCGCTCCCAAAGTCTGATGATTCTCTGAAGAGTATGGTTAAAATATGAAATAAACACATTTTTTTGAAAAATGAAATAAACACAAGTTTACAATATAAAAATTACTTGCATATGATAGCACATGTATTCAGCAGTTATAAACAAAAAACAAACTCGCAAAATAATGTTTTTTGTTGAAATTAGAGCCAAATTAGTAACGCCAAGTGTTAATTTTTAAAAAAAAAATAAAAAAAATTGCTTTATTCTGAGACCTATGGTAAAAAAAAAATCCAATTGTGGTATGTGATAGCTGAATATATCGCGTGTCGACCCCTTTACGTTGGACTACTATTTACGCCACACTCTGTATATCTGTGCCTACTTCTGCTCATGTTGTGCTGCTGCTGACATCCGACCTCAATTCACAACTCAGTAACTCACAAGTGTTCTTTATATGTTCTGTGCTCCCGCTAGAGAGTAGTCTATTCCTTGGTTCTGTGGTTCTGTGCATCCGATCCAAAGAGTATAATAATATTAGGGGAGATCCGATCCGTCTGAATCATTGAGATAGGAAAACTAGTTATAGGTCTACTAGGTTTATATGTCAATGGTCTGAATCCGTCATCTGTATTCTGTGAGAGCCGTCAATCACAGAGTACATTATATATACGGCCGTCAATTCCGTCAAGTCAAATGTCATCAATATTGCATGGCACGTGCGGGTTTTATAAATAATTTAAATAATAATAGAATAGAGCGCTTATAGAATTTATGCAACATGACAAGGTTTGCTAGAGCCAAAGGCTCGAAGTCTTCAAATGAAAGAACCCCTGAAGACAGTACTCCATGGGAGGTTATGAAAGAGCAGTTGTTGCAAGCCAAAAAAGATGGTGACGAATCCAAGAATAGGAAAGAGGTATACAAACACATATTATAAATCCAAAAATGTAATATTTATAAAGGTGCCATAAAAATAGTAATCATCATGAATTATTTTAAACAGAGTACTTAATACATCCCCTCATGGCTCATTCATAACTTTTTAGTCTTTATTTTTGTCTAATTCTAGGCTGAAAAGCAACGCATAGAAAACTATGAGAAATTCCTTAAAGAACACAAAACTCAAAAAAGAAAAGCAACCTGGTGTGATTTTCCCGAAACTGAAAATAATAAGAAAGCAACCAATTTGCCTCTGACAAATGGTTCTCTGGCTAAAACTAAAAAGAAAAATAAGAAAATGATTGCCAGTGCAGCAGAGCGCTCTGAAGTCACCAACATTGATACTAATCCACAAAACCATGGTTCCGAGAGTAATGAGGGCACAGGGAAAAAGAAGCCTAAAAAGAAGAAGAATAACTCACGAAGTAAAACAGAGCCACAGAATGAAAACAAGTCTACAGAAGTAACAGAGACCATTCCAAGTCCTAAAAAGAATAAAAAGAAGAAGAATAAACAAAATGCAATGTCTGCAGAATCTACAGAGGTTTCTAATACTAATGTTGCCAATTCTTCAACAGAAATTAATGAAAAGAATAATAGTTTTCTTAACCCTAAGAACAATAATGAAGCAAAACCGAAAAAGAACAAGAAACAAATAAACGGCAACCCTGTTCGCAGGAAGGAGATAAATGACAACAGTTTCCAACTTATTGTACATGGCAAGGAAATAGAACTGGTCAGATTTGATGGTTTCCCCGTGATGAAGAAAGATGCTGAAAGACTGCAAGATTTGAAAAATAACATGATCAAGAAAGGAATACCAAAGAGTGAGGTTCAGAGGACAATGAAATTGGAACGAAGAAGGGCAGAGAAAGCATTGGCAAGGATGAAGAGAGAAGTCTGCTATAACTGTAGGAAAGGAGGCCATGTTCTGTCTGACTGTCCTGAGTTGAAGTCCAAGATACCAGGGGATTTGGCAGACGGAGTTTGTTTCAAGTGTGGCTCTACAGAACACAGGCAGTTTGAATGTAAAGTTCAAAGAGAAGAGAGTAAGGAGTTCAGATTTGCCACATGCTTCATTTGTAGGGAGCCTGTAAGTAAACACATTATTCATTCATACGCTAATATCTCAATCTTTTATTTATAATCATCATCATTCCAGCCCAAAGACATCCACTGCTGGACATAGGCCTCCCCCAAACGGGGGGGGGGGGTTTGCCATAATCGTCACACTGGGCAGGCAGGTTGGCGATCGCAGTATGGTGTTAAAATGCATAGAGAATGCTGCTGCCCATTCTCTAGTAAGTCGCCTTAGTCGCCTTTTGTGACATCCATCAAGAAATAGGGGAGTGCTATTCTTTACGTCCAGCACCACACGAAACAATTATTTATAATAGCAGCCTATTATAATCTTGTTCCACTACAAGGCTCTTATCATACAGAGAAGGCATTATTGTAATTTACGTTTTATTTATATTTTCAGGGTCATATAGCTAGGCAGTGTCCTGATAACCCCAAAGGACTTTACCCCAATGGAGGTTCCTGCAAGCTTTGTGGTGATGTCACACACCTGAGGAAAGATTGTCCTACTGTGAGTACCAAATATGCACACATAGTTAAGAGTGTTTAAGCAGGATACAAAGGTCTAAAAAGTTAGTTAAGAATATTTTCGAAATCTCTTATTTAAAAACAGATAACTGGAAATCTCTGTTTCTATGGAAAATTTTAAATCGGTCTAATTTGGCTGTAACACTATTTTTCGGAATGTCCTTATCTAACTTTTAGACCTTTGTATCCTGCATATGAGCATGAAGTATCATTAAAATCCGTTCAGTCATTTCGAAAAACAAGGGCTTGAAAGTTTGTATGAAATGCCGTACGTCATAAATGCTCATAAACAATCATATTTTAAGATTATATAATATAACAGAAAATGATTTATAGGATTATAATTTTAATACTAATGGGAGAATTGCTTTTTTTTCTAGGTCATGGACAAAAAGGAAGAGTCTTCAGTAAAACTTCACACATTAGACAGTTCAGAAAATATTGAAGATGTGGGACTACAAAATAATAAATTAACATCAGCTGAACCCAGCAAAAAGCCCAAGAAAATAACATTCTAAAGTGTAATAAATTATTATGAAATAAAACAAAAATCATTATCCTATTGACTACATTTTATTAATTGAAAGAATTGAGAGATCATTGTTATTTTGTCTTTTCATAGCTTTTTGGGAGAATGTACTTACAAGTTATACAAATAAAATAGAATACAAATTAAAAAAAATCGAATTCAAGGGGCACTTAAAAATAGTTAAGTACCAACTACAAGGTATCTCTGACTAGAGTTTATAAGCACTCCAGGCTAGCTTTAAGTTGTTCCATGGACTGCTGAGCGACTTGTCCAGTGATTCCTTCGGGACTATGCGGATCTTCTCTCATCAGAACCCGCGCGGCTTCGGCTAAACATTGAATTGGTTCTTGCAACTGTTCCTTCAATTTGTCTTGAGAGATAAGGCCGGCTCCGAATTCGTTTCTTGCTAAGAACATCAGCGGTGCGTGTAGCTCGTATAACATCATACCTGGAAAATGTAAGTACACCAGTCTTTAAATGCTTGTCAAGTGTCCCGACAATTATAGTCAATTATTACAAAGATACATGCATGCATACAGGGCCGGATTTAAAGGTGTGGAGGCCCTTGCACAACCAAAAAGTAGAGACCCGAAAAAAATTTGGACAAACAGTAGGTAGGTACTTTAGTAATTTTTTTTCCCTCGATTTTCAATAATTTATAAACATGTTGGATTGTGGAACAGGGCAATAAATAGGTACCTTAACCGTTGCACCTACAAGAAACGGTCGAGCAGACTGTTCTTAACTTTTGATCTGCATTCACAGATTTTGAAAAAAAATGTGAACTTGTGAATGTGAACTTTTTTTCTCTTTGATACATTATCTAAAACAAAAAAAAAAAGGAGGCGTCCCTTGTGGAGGCCCGGGGCTACACGGGCCGGGGCCGGGGCGGGCTCTGTTGCCCTGCCCTAAATTCGGCCCTGCATGCATAGGTAAGTACTTTAGTAGACTGTAATATATTGAACAAACTGCCATGTGAAGAGTCAAGTCTTATTTGCATTCAATTATGTTCCGATACTTCCTATAGCAGCCGATCAAATTTAAAAAATCTAAAAACCTTTTTGCGCAGTCGGGTTTTTTGGATTTTTTTAATTTTTCAATATTATTTTTGTTTTCAATAATATAAACTGCAAAGACGTTAACTGACTTCCTTTGCTGTATCATGTACCTATCTACAAGAGAAAATACTAAAACATGGTATAGCCATAGAATCATTTTAAAACATAATCTTCTCATTACTTCTCATCCTAGTCTCTCCCGGCGTGATAACATCCAGGGTTTTGAGCACGAGCCGACAGAGCTCCGCCTTCCTTTCCAGCATGAGGTCAGGAAGTTCATCTATACCGTACCCTTCTACTCGTCCATACAGCTGTGCTAACGAGTGCTTCAAGGACAGGAGGAGTGAATGGCGAGGATGGAACACTGATTTGTACTGGAACAGAAATGTTACGGAAGTTTAATGGCTAGGTATATCTACTCGGTACAGTACCCGGCGGGAGTTTTATAGGTACCTACTATCATGTAACATCGAATTTTAAATAGGAAGCTTTTAAACTCTGCCATTTTTCTACAGACCAGGCACTCTAAAACAAATTTCCACGAATATCCGCCCCATACTCTCCGCCACTCCGATAAGTGCTAAACGCTAACACATCAGTAACAAAGTTGAATATCGCGAGCGCGCTTTGATCGTGTTCGAGCAGTAAACTAAATAGCGTAAGTCTTTATCTAAAGTACTTAATTTTATCTAGGGAAAAAAAATATCTTGCTGTGAATGTTGATTTTAGACATAAAAGCCGAACAATCTTGTTTTTACTTTTAATTATCTTTAAAAAAGACATGATTTTCGAATAAAAAATGTATCGAGTGAAAATATTGCAAACCGTCTTGGACATGGAAATAAAAAGATCCAATAAATCATATACCTACTTAATGTTCCATTTTGATTAATATGTGTGACTGTTTCACAATATTAATGCAAATTAACATAAAAATAGGAAGCCTCCTCTTACCGGTACAGTCACGAGCATAGGTACCTCATTCACACGAGCGGTACGCGCCAAACGGCATGTGTTCTGTGTTTCCCCCTGCCGATGCCGTTGGCGCGTGCCGCTCGTGTGTAGCTCGGCCTCGGCGGCCGTCGACAATTATTTATTATTAAATTATTATTATCGAAATCATACAAAGTACTTATTATGAAAATATCAAATGGGTTTTTTTCTTAAAAGTTGAATTTTTTATTTCACGAGAAAAACGTTTGAATTTTTCGGAACTATTTAAGGTATTGGCTCGTGGCTGTGCATAGTATACCCGACCATGGTTGAGCATGGGGTCCTGGCGTCGATCCTCGGATAAGTGGAAGTCATATCGTTTTTTTTTCATAAGAAAATTAGTAAAGAATGGATTTATAGGCACACTCCCCACCCCATTACATGGCACTCAATATAACACAACAAGGATGTGTAAGTGGCTTTAGCACAGCCTCCCCACTCTGTTTATGTATGTATCGTACCTTATTAATAGTAGCCTCCCTCTGCTCAATGGCGCCAGGGCCGGGCTCCAGCACTTCAAGCTGATCGATCTCTGCCTGTACCACCGCCAACATTTTGCGCATCGCGGCATTGGTCGTCTTGAACCCACAATTTTTGTCCGAACACGTCCATGGGGCGTCGTTATCTATAAATATATAGAGAAGCCCCTTAACAACACCGTCAGGTTAAGGGCCAGGTCCAAAGCCAACTTTACCACAAAATAGGAGGCTTACATACCTACATAAAGAACAACCTCTTCATAACTACCACCTAGCAGACATTCATCATCATTTCAGCCGAAAGACGACCACTGCTGGACATAGGCCTCCCCCAAGGCGAGGGTGTTGCCATAACCGCCACGCTTGGCAGGCAGGTTGGCGATAGCATTATTGTGTTAAATGCATAGAGAAAACTGCTGCCCATTCTCTAGTAAGTCCGTTAGTCGCCTTTTACAACACCCACGGGAAGAAATAGGATAGGGGGTGACTAGCAGACAGTAATTCAGTACAATAGCCGACGAAGCCCATAACACTGGGTGGACTGCTAGCTCACCCACCTGCCCACTTACTGCTTCTGATCCTGTGTTCATCTTAATACCGTTCAAATCTTTCAAATATTTGCAGATGAAGTCACGACTGTCAATTAGCTTAGTCGGCTTGTAATCCCGGTATTGGCATTGCCCGGCCTACTTTTGTAGATCTTCCCGTCGTCGTAATAATGAATAATCGTGTCCGTTTCCCCGCTCATATTAAAATAACAATTGGGTCAACCTGCACGTCAGCGTTGGTTGGTATTCAATCTTTTAGTAAACAATACTGTTAAACAACCCATAACGTGCCATAACTCAAGTCCATTAGAACTTTTGACAAGTCACAAAAAAAATCGATTACGAAACTGCTCGTATTTATTTTAATCACTACATAGTATAAAACAAAGTCGCTTCCCGCTGTCTGCCTGTCCATAAGTATGCTTTGATCTTTAAAACTACGCAACGGATTTTGATGCGGTTTTTTTAAATAGATAGGTTGATTCAAGAGGAAGGTTTATTGTTTATGTAATACATGCATATTATAGAAGAGAAACAGTGCATGAGTGCACATCAACTTATCACCCGTGCGAAGCCGGGGCGGGTCGCTAGTAAATTATAATACGTTCGTACATGAAAGCACCGGATAAAGTAACTATGATGGTCGAATCGTCGAAGTATCATCAGTTGGCTCATTTCTGTTGTACACACGGCTACACATCAAGCTATACAATTCCAGTTTACGCTGATCTCGCACTGTTCGGAAATCTTATACAATGCGAGATCACTCTATAGTGGAAATATTTAGCTTGGTGTGTAGCCGTCTGTACTGCATGTTAGCGAAATAAGGAGTCTATTGAGACCCTCACTCATTTTAATGTTAAATGCTTTACACCATTACCTACCTAGAGGATTAGTCGACAGTATAACGCCGTTGTCACATTTACTGCACTTAATTGTGCTAAGGTGCGTGCCAAGTTCCGTAGGGTCAGCACAGCGCGCACAGTCGCACTGGAAGAACTTGGACTCCGCCAAAAAGTCCCGTCGAACCAGTGTTGAGGATAAAGAGTGCGTGTAACAAATATGGAGACTGTCCCCCTCTTTTATTGGGACTGCTGCTCTAATTTGCACACTGAAAACATGGAATAGGAAAAAAAAACCTAATGAGCTAAATATTCATTCCAAAAAAAATAAAAACAGAAGTATGATTGCTTTTGTTCAGCCAATCGCACATCACAACATCATCACGCCTGTAATTCCCGAACGGTTAGACCAACGACCATACAGCCCGGGGGGGGGGGAGGGGCTTGGGTTATATGGTCGTTGGGTTAGACATAGGGTATACCCACATTTCGCCAGTTATGTTAAAGTCCCATGTAGTAGAGGGCGAGCATATATTGCCATCAAGTGAGAAAACCGTAGATCAGTGGTAACAATTTGCCATTAACAGCGTGTACACACGGCTACACATTAAGCTATACATTTCCAAATCCTATACAATGCAAGATATGTACGTAGCCCTATGTATAGCTTGATGTGTAGCCGTGTCTACAACCTTTGTACAGGGCACGGCTTCTTTACGGTTCGACCGTGCCGTAGAAAAAAACGTGTCCGCCAACAAGCTTCCATAGTGATTCATACAACACTAACGACCGTGTCTACACACGGCGGATAAACCATAGTTTTTCACGGCAAGAAAAAGTGTGTGTGTACACACGGCTACATATCAAGCTATACATTTCCAGGAACAGCTGATCTCGCATTGTGTAGGATTTCTGCACTTTTGCATTATGACAGGTCAGCTTATAGTGGAAATGTATAGCTTGATATGTAGCCGTGTGTACAAAGGGCCTAAGGGTGATTTTCTTAGTGCTACTATTACCACTGATGTGCGCAGGGCCGGATTTAGACGTGTGAAGGCCCTGGGTCATCCAAGAAGTGGCGACCCCGAAAAATTTCTTGGATCAGATCAAAAAAAAACCAAGTACACAGCTACATATCAATCTATACATTTCCAGTTTAGGCTGATCTCGCATTGTATAGGATTTCCGTACAATGAAAGGTCAGCTTATACTGGAAATGTATAGCTTGATGTGTAGCCGAGTGTACCTAAGTATACAGGGTGTTAAAGAAACTGTGTGCCATAGCTTAGGGGTAGGTTCAGTATCGATAAAGAAACCCAGGAAAAAGAAAAAGAAAACTTTATTTAGTACCTACTAAATTAAAATAGCAATCGTTTAGAATTAAAATTATTTCATTAATTAAAAAATATAAAAACATAAAATATTGCATGATTAACCTTATTTAGTACCTACTAACTTAAAATAGCGATCGTTAGTAGGTACCTACTAAATTAGGTTGAACTTGCAATATTTTTTTATGTTTTTATTTTTATTTATTTTTTTGATATTTTTTTTTATTTTTCTGGGTTCCTTTATCGAGACTGAACATACCCCTAAGCTATGGCACGCAGTTTCTTTAACACCCTGTATAAACAGGTACCTTGTGAATGTGAACTTTTTTTTTGATGGACACAAAGGAAGATGTACTTATTTTTTTCGTATCTAATAAAAATCTAATTGTGGAGGCTCATTTATTGTGGAGGCCCGGGGCTAGAGCCCCTGTTGCCCTGTCCTAAATCCGGCCCTGGATGTGCGGTTTTCGGCGGGACTGTTCTTATTATTAAAATCGGATGGCCTTACTCACTGGTAATCATTTTGCAGTATGGTGTGAACGATGTTAGGAACACAGTTGTGCGCTGCGATGGCTAACCGAGGATAGAGGGCCCGTATGCTGAAGCCACCTCGAGAAGGTATCTCCACGGAATTCACCTGTGCATAATTGCATACAAATGTTATTTTCGCAACAAAAAAACATTACGATCACGCGAAGTAGAAAGAAGTGGGTTGGACTGCTGAAAGTAGGTAACAAAACGTCCATGACTTGTGGACGTATGTACCTTATGTAATCTATAATGAAGTATTATAAATTAAACTCGCTTTCTTGCCTGTCTAACTACGCAACGGATATTGAATTTTGATGCGGATTCCAACATCACATAAAGAATTTATTTGGGAAGGTTTAATAAAAGGAATCTCGATGTTTTGTCAAGTTATAGGAACCGTGCAAAGCAGGGGCGGGGCGGGTCGCTAGTACCTACGTGATAAATTAGAGTGGTACCTATGGTACCTAATGTATAGACAAAAAAATACCTAGGGCCGAAACTCAAAACCGCCTAGATTCGGACGCCGAGCCGATGAGCAAGATCGCAAATTTTTGCTAAACGCTTCGAGTAACAGCGTTGCGATTTTTAAAGTTTGATCCTAGACAATAATACAAAAAAATCGTTGTATTCTCACCTCAAGAATGCCACAAACTTTTTGCACCAGATCCTTATCAAACCTCTTGGCAAGTTTGCAGTGATCTACAAGGAAAGTGGCAATGTTCACTTGATCAGCGCCCCAGGTTGGCCTCAGCTTCCGCTCCTCTGTGTGTGTCTCCATAACGTCCAGCTCGCGCTGCCATCGATCTGGATCTTTTTCTTTTGCCAAAAGTATTCTGCATAGAAAATTAAAAAAAGAATCAATACGTAAGTAGTCAGACAGAGCTTTACTCGCTGCCTACGAGTTTATTGGAGTCTCAACTAATGAAGATGTGACGATATTAGGCGATAGTAGATCTCTGGGTACCCCTGGCGTCCACTTTCCAAAATGATTACCTAAGAGTATTAACGAGAACATGTACCTACTAAGAAGAAACCTACTTAAAAAAAACTAGCTGTTCTCTACATTTATATTTACGAATAATTCGTTAAAATGTAGGGAACAGCTGATTTTTTTTTGCGATTTCAGGTTTAGTCCCATAGTAAAAGTTGTTCATAATGATGAGTACAATGACCCCTTAAGAGGTTATTGACGTTTTAAAAATAACCCTGTATAGTATGTAGGTATACCTTAGCGGTGTAATACAATCAAGTTGCGGCGCGCTGGCAGTCCAGTCCTCAACCGGCTGGAACCTCACCCTGGCGGCGGAAAAGACGCTACATTCACTGGCGTGTATAGTGGACTTCCCGCAGTCCTCGCTGCAGACCGGCCACCCGCAAGACGAGCAGAACGTGTTCTCCACAGGGCAGTAACAGCTTAGACATAGAGGTGGAGTGTCTGTATTAAACAGAAAAAAAAAATAATATAAGTAATAAGTAGCTACTCTTTATTAAGAGGCCGGCGATGGATGCGTAGTTCATACTTCAAACGTAATACCAAAATAATTTGTAAATCAAACATTTATTTGGATTATAGAATATCTTATAGGTTCCCAAATATATTATATTATGAATGGACGCTGATTTAATTTTAAACAAGAGTTATGAGAAAAATAAGATTTCTATAGAAATTTTAAATTCCTCATAATTATCTCGTCTAATCATTGTCCTTAAAAGAAATTTGACAGATTGACACTCAGTTGCAGAAACGATCTTTAAATTTTAAAGACTACATTAAACACTAATGTAGCATTAAATCATTGCACAAAACCATTTTTTATTTTATTTTAATGCTCCATTAAATTTAACTAATGAAATGTCAAACCTAATGAAACCGGCCATTTTAAACACTTTTACGTTGCACGTAACTTCATTAGCGCCCATTAGCAGGTGGTGAACTTTAAGTTTGACATTTCAGATTTTTTAATTTTAATGGGCCGAAAAGCATCCATTAAGAGCAACATTAGTGTTTTCTACGGTACTTGAATGCATTTCTGTAATTGAAAGATGTCTTTAACCAGTCTTTCGTCATTATCTGATTCTTATTTAGTAGATTTACCTCGCCGTCGAATCCCAGACCGAGTGAATTCATTTTTAAAACATGATGGAAAAGAGTTTCGTGTAAGGTATAGAATTTCCAAGGAGGCAGTTCTTCAAATTTGTAACCTATTTGATTAAGATTTAGAACCAGTGACGCAAAGAAATAAATCCATTAATGGCCTGACACAGCTTTTAATATGTTTGAGATTTTTCGCCACTGGATCTTTCCAGCAAGTAGGTATTGGGTGATTTAATAAACATAAATAAATCAACAGTTTGTCGGAAACAGGTTGGGTCGGGTTGTTTGTCAGTTTGTTTATACAAAAAGTATCCCGTGAGCTAGCAAAATTAAGCCACCTCTATATTAAAATGCCAGACCGGACGGAACTACGTAGAGTTGCAGAAGGTTTTTATGAAATTGATGGATTTCCACGTGTGGCCGGAGCTCTAGACTGCACACATGTTAAAATTATTAGATTAAGGGGGATGCGCTAAAGTAGCCCGCAAAATTCAAATTTTATTACGTTCTTTGCAATTTGCAGGTCAGTAACACGTATGTTGATCTAATTATGATTCGCGGCCATAACCAATATGGCTTTACAGAATTATAATCATTAGAATATGAATCAGAAGTATAAAAATTGCAAAAAACGTTGGTAAATTTGAATTTCGCGGGCTACCTTAGCGCATCCCCCTTAAACCAGATTATTTAAACTACATTAAACCACAGAGTACACTGAATACACATAAATCAACTACATTTACTTTATTTTATTCTAAAATTGTGGTGTACTTGTACGTACGGATAATAACAGAACGCAAATGTTCACTCTTTTCGTTCAATATGGTAATTTGTTCCTGGCAATATTGTTTAAAGTCTTCTTTAACTAAAGTGGCATTAAAAATGTCTAATGCTATCTAAAATTTGTTTGTGCAACTTCATTAAAGTAATGAATTCATTAGCGATAATGTTGCTTTATGTAATGAAGTGTTAATGGTGAGCTTTCTGCAACTGAGTGTGATAGATTTAGAGATTTGATCTAGATTTTTAACTTTATCGCTACAACTTAAGGTTCAAGGTTGATTGGGAAAATTTGACAGTTTCGGGTAGCTTGACCTGCTGGCGTCTATACCTAAAGCTAACTAGCTTCTTCTTCTTTTCTTCTTCTTTCTTCTTCTTCTCTTCTTCTTCTTCTTCCTACTGCTTCCTAAGAAACCGGACAAAAAAAAAACCGCCAAGCCGCCCGGTGCCGCCGCCGCCACGCTCGCCGCGAGCACTGTATTTGGGCCACCGCTACGACCGTTCATAACGGTGGCCCAAATACAGAGCGTTTATGAAAATGACAGATTTTCTTGGCGGCCGTTAGAATAGGATGGAACCGCTTTCTTATGAACCCAGCTAGCTCAAGTCAACGAAAACTAGGAAGCCCTTATTACCTCTTGACATTGCACGTGTTATAAATAAGTAAGTATACTTATTTTGGTATAATAGTGAATGAATTTCTTAAAGTTTCGTTCTCATTACGTGATGACGGCTCTATGATTATAATTTACGTGGGTTGGCTTGGCGTAAGTAAACAGAAATTACCTACCTCTTCCCACTTTTATATACCTAGGTCATGGAGAACGCAGCCTATAAGCAAGCAGGCCAGTCGTATAAGTTCTTAAACTCAAGATTGAGGACCACCTCAATCTTGAGTTTCAGACTGCATACGGGGTGTGTGTAACTTAAACTTTCATGAGTGTCGCTAACTTTTACACGAACGAATGGTTCACAAAGACCAAAATGAAATACACTTGTGGGCACGGCAGTTCTGGCATTTCTGCGGGTAAGTAAGTATAGGTACAGACGCCAGCACATCAAGCTACTAGGTACAATCTGTCAAATTTATTTAAAAGATTTTCAAGTATATCGTTAAAGCATAAGGTTCAAGGTTGATTGGGAAAAATCAAAATCAAAAGCAAAAATATTTTTATTTCACATATGCCTACATGGGCACTTATGGAACGTCAGAAGCTAGGTTCACGGTTCCGATTGGTCCTATGGAGAAGAGCCGGCAAGAAACTCTACGGTCACTCTTTAAAAACAAAAAAAAAAATTGGCTGGTACAATTTTTTCAATCACAGTGTTATATTAGGTATGAGAGGACAGCGTAGGCCTGTCAAAAGTACCAGGTACTTAACAAAATAGAAAATGGTCTACAGATCTACAGTCTAACGTCCTCACATTGACAAAAAAACAATATTTATAATATGATTAAGATAATAAAAGTTAGAACCTTGTTGAAATTTAAATTGTAGGTATATTATAATGTCAAATAAGAAAAACATTAGTTAAGTTAGTGAAGTTTGTAAAAAGAGATAAAATTAAATTAAAAAATAACTTCGTAATTTGGGAGCAGTTAATAGACATTTACATAGTTTTGCCGATAATGAGTTACCAGGAAAGCCACATGTACAGAAGGAATGAATGCCAAACTTCCTTGTCTTCAACGTAGTCCTTAATCTTATAATACGCTTTTTTGATAAGGGCACGTTTAATGTGCTTTTTGAATTTTCCATCACTAAGTTCTGTAACCGATTGTGGCAACTTGTTATAAAAGCGGATACTGTTTACAAGAAATGACTTGCTTGTTTTAGTTAGTCTAAATTTGGGTATCACAATTTCATGTTTACTACGTGTATTTATATTATGGAAATCACTTCTTATTTTGAAAAGTCCTAAGTTTTTGTGAACATAAAGAAAGAAAATTTTACCGTTTCGGGTAGCTTGACCTGCTGGCGTCTGTATACCTACATGCCTATGATAGTTAATATATATTGTACGAGTACAGTCAGTGGAATTCAACACCTTTTCCCATGCAGGCATAATCATGATCTATTTTACCTAGGTGATAGCATGCATGGTATTTAGTGGTACCTACCTATAATTTATTATTTACCTACTTCCATATAATGCTTTTAACGAGGGGCTAATAGGATTTACTAACTCGCAATATCTTTTCAATTAGCTACTGATAGAACTAAACTAAATCAATTACTTGCCTGGTTTGGGTCCCACAGCGAAAGGTGTGTCTGTAAATATTAATTCGCCGCCCACTAAATCCTTATTTGCAATTAGATACCGTCCATATTTATCGTTCTGTTGTATTTCGTAATGACGCACGTCGTCACCCATTTCGTTTATGTACAAGTGCTCCTTGGATTGATCAGATAGACATTGAGCGAGAAACTGTTTGCCGAAATGCCGACTGAACAAGATTAGCGTCTAAAATAAACTTCGGTCCATTCGAGAATTGGGACGCTCGAACTTTCGGAACGTTTCCATATGATACGATATAAGTTTACATACCTACCAGTAATACCTATTGTCTTCTATATTTATAAATTGTATATACGTCCAATACTATAAATATCTGGCGTCCAAGTCAACTCAATATCAAGTGGACGCGGTCGCTAATTGAGTAAGCCTAGCCGGAAATGCTGAGATTTTTCAGTGATAAAGTGAATAGGTACAATCACAGAACAGATAAAACCTCTTTTATCTGTTCTGTGGGTACAATATTTTTTTTTTTGAAGAATCGATCTAGGCATTCAGTTTTAATACTTCTTATTCGGTACTTTTTAGACTTACCATCACTCTAAATAAACTGTCTAACCATACTATTGATGTCCTGCTGGTATTCTACATAAACTTATATTTTCTACCAGGCGGCTTCGCCCGCGTGATATCTGTATAAATTATAGCTTATTTCCCTCAGTGATAATAATTAATATAGCATTCTACTGTTGAAATAATTTTTAAAATCGGTCCAGTAGTTTTTGACATTATTCAAACAAATTTTTTTTTTACAAATCTTCTCTTTGTTTGTAATCATGTTCAAATTGTCCAATTAAGTATCAAATAGAACGAATTTGTTGGACATACTTATTTCACTTCTTCGGAAGAAACCCCTTTCAACTGTAGGCATAGCAGATGTTTAGATCTAGCAACTGTGGAGTGTGGAGCAATGCCAATAAGATAGGTAGGTACTCCCTCTAAAGGTAGGTAGGTTACTATATCCGGAAAGGTGATCCACGGTACGGTCCGGTCATTCACACCTGATGACGCGTATTTTTCTGCATCAGTTCTTTGCATAGTTTAAGTAACAAACTTGAATGTCAACCCCTGTTACAATGTAAGCGGTGTAAGCGTACAAATGTTCAGGGGTTGACTTCTTTTCAATTACGAAACTGCAGCTTGCTCGGAAATACAAACTTGTAGAACCGGAATAAGAACCGTAACAATTTGTCAATTCTTAAAAAATGTATTATTGGGTAAATATATGAGCATGTTCATTAATCAAAAATATATAAGCAATGGTAAGTTTCATAAAACACTAAACAGCTTTGCCTTACAATAAATTGTAAACAATCTGTGACATCATAAATATGTGACTACAATAAATCAATAATATTTCTACAGACAAAGACTAAAAAATGTGCGCAAGCCCTTGTTCATATTATTTAGCGCAAAATTAGGATCACAAATATCTATGCAATTTTTAGATGAAAAATATCTTGACAATTTGACAAGACTCGAATTGCTGTCTTAAATTTTTTGAACAATCTCTTTACGGAAGTATATCCTATTGTAATCTTGTATCCTATTGTAAGTGGCCACATTTACTCGCCGCTAGCGGGGGGCGCAGGACAATACCTTCCAGTACGGAAAACCGGCTGTTAAAAACAGGCAGCTCCTGCCGCACTAGGGTCAAAACCCGGTCTTCCGCCGGCAAGGGCAGGCCCTGCCCATGCTGCGCTCCCCCCTGGGGCCAGCTCCTCGAAGCCGGGCCAGGTCCACCCGGAACTCTACATTCTCCTTTCGGAAAAGCTCCATGGCAGCTGTCAAGCGGCCGTCCTCCGCCCGCATCTTGGATATTGCGTCCGACGGAGGCCCAACCTGAAGGGCCCTCGCTGCCGCCTTAATGGAGGCCGTGGCAGCGGGTACGACCTTGTCTTTAAAGGACTGAATTCTCTTTAAGGCCACACCCCTGATTGCGGCTACCACGACCTCCTCAAAGCTGCTTGCCACTCCTTTCACCTTGGACCTGCCAGCGACGTCCGGCTCACCACCCGATGACTCAGAGGGAGCCGCCCTTTTTTTTTTTTTGATTGGGAACTTATCGAATAACTTCTCCCGTTCTGAGCGGAGCGGGAGGGCGTGTCAGACTTTTACTGACTAAAACCCACCCGTGTTCCTTCATTGGCCTGTGTGCCAGGGCCACGGGCCAGGGCAAAGGGATATCCTTTCGGACAAACTTGCAACCCTGGCAGGCATTGGTCCTGACGGACCCCGTCAGTTGGTGCTGACATCTCTTTGAGGCGCGCGTGGAACACAAAGCGCCGTCGACCCGGGCCTGCTCCTTATCGGACGGTGAGCTACCCATCGCTCTCCGTCCGCAAGCCTGCGCCTACGGTGGCCGGAAATCGGCTTGCAACTCTCGACGCCCGGGGCGTCTCCTGCGGCGACCAGAGGCGCGAGGGCGCGAACCTTGCCTCTCCCTCACGCGTTCCGCTTCCTTCTTCGCGAGCATTACTGCTTCGCAGAAGGAGGTGACGGCCTCCCATGCACTCTCGCTCCGAACCATGGCCTGAACCAGTGCCGGACGCGAGAGATCGCCGCCGCCGATCGCCTCCGTGAGGACACGGCGGTGCTCCGCCTAAGCCGGGCAGATCTCCACCGTATGCTCCACCGTGTCCTCCAAGCGATCCACACAGTGGTGAGACCCGGGCGTTTCCTCCCGCTTTATCCTGAACAGAAACCTCCCGAAACAACCGTGTCCGGTGAGGACACAGGCGGAAGGTGAGGACGCCGTGGCGCCTCTCCAGCCACTCCTCAAAGAGGGGCTTATCGCCACAATTGTAGCGTGCCCAGCGCTGGGTTGCAACAGTCGCACTCTCCATGCCGCCATGAGATCCCGCCGGAGAGAGGGAGCCGCCCTACGGCTAGTCTCTCCGAGATGGAGCCCCTCCGTGACGAGCCTCTCGGCTCGCTGGGCCAGTTCAGCTGGGCTGGCTCGGCTGGGCTCGCAGGCCTCCTGAGTGGTGCCCTCTACCCACACCCCGTCCTTGAACCCCCCCTGCAAGTTTTCTCCGGGCCGAGCTTAAACCGGCCATCAGAGGACGACCCCTGGCCGTCCCCTGGCGTGGGGCGCTTCCTCAACTTTTTGGAGTTCTTCCCAGCGCCCACTTCTACGGACTCCGGGCTCTTAAATAAGACCTTCGCACCAGATGCGGCGTCGGACTCGGACCCCGCATCACTCCCTTCCTCTTCGCTTTGTTGTTTGTTATTAGGTTTTTCCATAATTAATCCCAAAAGTGTGGAGGATATAAAAAGTAATCCTAGGCCAGCAAAAAGGCTAGTATGTCCTTACCCCCTGTACCCAGGTAATCAGTTTTATTATTAAAGTTAAGTACTACGCAACGTTGTCAGATTGATATAGTCCTATTACGAACGGCAACATTGCATTATTACTCGTACTTCTGCTCCGGCAATCAAAAATAAATTTAATAGTAAAGGCCATTTAGTTGAATATTCAAAGCTGTATGGATATTTACGAATCCTAGGTTGCATCAAATGTATTGAAATCTAGAGTATTTAGATATTTATGTTCCGAAGCGTAGTCAGATATTTTTGAATGCACTAACGTAACATACTTAAGAATAGTTTATATGATAACATTTTATTGATGTCTAAGTTTTTATAGAACTATAGGATCCTATAGTTCTATAGTTCTATTTTAACGCTTACAATTTTTTGAAACATTGTCACTGCCAATATATTAGTGAACTCGACTGTGCCTACCTTTAATATGAATAGGAGGATGATATTGATGATTGATCACATGAACACCGTACATGCGGTAAATTTCACGAATTAAAAACCGGCCAAGTATACTACTGCCATGATTTATTTCACATAACCAAATAGGTACTTACAGACGCCAGCAGGTCAAACTACCCGAAACTGACATATTTTCCCAATCAACATTGCACCTTAATGTGTAGCGATAAGTTGAAAATCCAATAAAGAAATTTGACAAATTGTAGTAGTTGATGTGCTGGCATATGTACAATCATTTAGCTGGCAGGGGGACACTTGACTCTAACAAAAAATTGTAAGAAGGTACTTTAAAAGCTTTACGTAAAAGGATCCCCGAACCGAAAAATGGTTTTCTCAAAACAGCAATATTTTTGAACTGCATATCTAACGAATAACGATACCCTACACCAATTAATAGAACAGAAAAAAAAACAATTTTATTGTACCACTTTGTCGCCGTGATTAATGTATACCCGTGCCAAATTACAGCTTTCTAGTAATAAGAGTCTCTGAGCTAAGCATGGGGGGACAGACAGACAGATGGACATGGCGAAACTATAAGGGTTCCTTGTTGACTACGGAACCCTAAAAACTAAGCTGCAGGTAGCAGCGCGGTACCTGCTGCGAGTACAGTTACAGCCCGAGTCAAACTTTTCGGCGTGGAATGAGGCGAGTCACATGCGCAGTAACAAATTCACGTGTCAGCCGGGTGAGAGGTGCGGTTGCTCTGTGGGTGCGGTACTGTGGTGCAGCATCAAGATTGAATCGAGCTAGAGCACAGAATAAGTATAGTTGACAAGACCCATATACAATTAATGTACTCTGTGACCAGAGCCATGACATGAAGGTGTAGATAAAAATGGAGGCAACACTATAAATACCTATAAGTGCAGACGACTGTGGTCGGACTCTCTCTTTCTGAATACATACATAAGATAAAGAAAACACATATCACTGTCTCGTTCTTATGTATGTATTCAGAATGAGAGAGCCCGACCACTGTCGTCTTCACTCACTTCACAGTCGTCTTCACACAGGTATTTAGAGTGTTGCCTCCACTAATCCACTTTTATCTTTACGGTGCTCGCCCACGAGCGATTTTCTCGGCGATTTTTGTCAGATGCAAAGATACACGTAATTTGGCAAGGTTTTGAGGTAGAGTGGGGGTGAGTTCGCGCATAGTACCTACACGTATGCAACATAGTACACGTATGCAACAAAAAAATGGTCACTTTTATTCTATGGCTATTGCCAATAACCATAGAATAAAAGTGACCATTTTTTTGACAACAACAACAACTTATTGCCATCATTTATTTTAAACATGTAAGAAAGTTAAAGAAAACAGAGGAATTAGTGAACTTTAGGTGTTATAAATAAAATATATACTTAATAAAATACGTTTAGTTATTGTGGCATTTCAAAAAACAATGATGTCGAGAACTAAAGGTGAACAAGCTTCATTAGTAGCTGCCGCAAAAATACCCTCATAAAATAAACTTAATTTAAAATAGTAACAACAATTCGTAACAAAAACTCAACAAAAACAAAGGGTATAATTTTAGTGCACGCAAGTGTAATCGGGAGCGCACGGAACGCGGGTCGAGGGACGCACCAATCGCGTGCTCGGCTCCTATAAACAATGTACTCTGTGCTCGGAACATTGCTCCCTAATCCCCCGCGTCCCGCTTGACCACCAAAGAGACCTAAATCTAAAAAATTACTTCTGCGCCTGTACACTCTTGCCAAAATGCCAACTTACGTGCCGGGGACTGTACATTCTGACAAAAATCGCCGAGAAAATCGCTCGTGGGCGGACCGCCCCCCACCCTCGAACCCTTAAGCTTCTGCGCGCGCTATGTTGAGCATGAAAGCAACATCCCCTCTTATAATTGTTGTGGTTGCATTGCAATACACCGATGGTTTTCTTCTTCTTTTCTATAATCTGAGGTTTTCTTATGAAGATTCCAACTACCTACAGTGTGTTTATTAATTACAGCCTTTGATTGTTGACATTTATATAATCAAAGATTACATCATACTAGATATGTTTTATTTAAACATTTCATTCCAAGCGAACGATCTAGTCGTCCTCCCTTGTCATTTAATTTTCGTTACAATATTATAGTAATTTTAATGTTTTTTTGTTAATTATGTCATATTTTGAGCATTTATTTGATTTCAATAATGGTACCGTTTTGGAAGATTGTTGGCGAAACTTGAAATTTCCAATAATAGTAAGCGCAGCAATTTTTCGAGAATCCACACCATGCATTTTAGATGTAAGTACCTAAGTAGTTTCATCGTACAGTCGGGAACATTACATCCATCTTGAGATTACATCTTACTTTTTGCTGGGACTCAAGCCTACCTACTTCTTGGTGGGGGGCGCGGATCATCACACGGGCCCGCCGCCGCTGCCGCCGGTGTGGGGTTCCACGTCCTCCATTACTTACAGATATTCGATTACTTGCAGGCCGACTCCCTTTAATTGATTAATAGTCATTCGATAGAAATATGAATGGTAGGGTTTACCTACCTAGGTAACTTACTTAGTTACCTAATGAATGCATTCAAAAGATTACGATACAAAACAAGTATCGATACTCGATACTCGCACTCACACACACACTCGTTTATAATAGAAAGAGACAGAGAGAGAAAGAAAGTCGCATTAGTCGCATAACGCTTTTTCCTTACGTGACGATTTCTACCAGTCAACAATTTTGTTCCAAACACCAATTTCCGTAATATACAGGGTGTTTGGTGCATCGTGTGCCAAATTAAAATGGTCGACTGAAGGGGTCATCCGCTAGCCTTTCAGACCCCTTAACACCCCTCATGCTCTGTGGATTTTTTTTTATCGACTTTTTATTGTTTTCCAAAAAAAAGACCCAAATTTTACATTCAAATACAGATTTAAAAAAAAATATAAGCCGTAGACTCTGAATTTTAATTTTATTTCGATGTGTATTGTTTAAGAATACTTTTAAATACAAAATTTGTGATATTAGTCACCTACTTTTTTTTTTAATTCACTCGCAAAGGTAAAACTTAAATTAAAGCTGTACATGTTACAGCTATTTATAAGGCTACAAAAAAAAAAACAAAAGCGACCGGGATCTTCCAACTGCCTCATTAATTCTCCAGTCTATCCTCTTTCTAATGATGTGCCACATGCCATAAAAGTATTTTAACAACTTTGTGAATTCGCTAGAATTGTGAATCAAGTCACATAAAACTACATTCCAAATTCTAATGAAAAAATATTTATTGCGGAACTGTTACTTGAGAAATAGGTAAAATTTGTTTTCTCACTCTTTCACAGTAAAATCTATCTTCTATCTCTTTCTTGCATACCTTAAATCGGTTTGAACAAATCGCGCCGCCCGACCCGCCATTTTTTTAGTCGAGACATGACTGCCTCTGCTACCTAACGTGTGTGCTAGTTCACCATACTCCGCGATTCTTTTATTACTTTGTTATCGTTAAGTTTTGCTGGTTCTTGTTACATTTGTTTAATTTTTGTTGTTATTGTTAAACTTTGAGTTTTTTGTTATTGCAATGGCGACATTCTCTAACGAAGAATATGCGGACATCATGATGGCTTACGGAGCCGCTAATGGCGTCGCTCGTGCAGCGCAACGACTTTACCAGGAACGCTTTCCTGGTAGACGATTACCTGGCCGCAGAGTCTTCCAAGACACATACCGACGCATACGCGAGACTGGCAGTGTTACTTTTAATGAACCAAGGGGCCATATTGTGCGACATAATGTTGAAGTAGACGAGAGAATACTGGCACTTTTTGAGGAAGACCCTACAAGAAGCATTAGAAATGTGGCATCACATCTTGATATTTCAATATGGAAAGTGTGGAAAGTACTTCGTCAAAACAAAAAGCATCCATTCCACTACACTCCGGTGCAAGGTACGTAATTTTAAACTAACTTTAAACCCGTGCAAGCTTTGTTTGACCTTGCCTTTGTTTAGCAGGTAATGGGTATGGTATGGCGTCACTTCCAGGTAGTGAATCTATTAGCACGAACAGCGGGTCCTTTCTTGTGCAATTACTTATTGCCCAAGAGAAATTTAAAAGAGTTTTTTGTTTGTTGCAGGTCTTGAGGGTGGCGACTTTGAGAGACGAGTGGCTTTTTGTCGGTTTCTTTTACACACGGATGTGGATGATCCTGATTTTTTAAAAAGAATACTGTGGACGGATGAATCCAAATTTACCAAGGATGGGATCCTCAATTTACACAATTTGCACCACTGGACAACGAAAACGCAAAACCCACGTGTTAAAAGACAGAAATCTTCTCAAAGAAGGTTTAGTGTAAACGTTTGGGCAGGAGTGATTGGGAATCAGGTAATTGGACCGCATTACCTGCCCGATAATCTCAATGGCGAAGACTACCTGGAATTCCTACAAAATGACCTGCCCGAATTAGTGACCGATGTGCCCGTATTTAATGAACGTGTGCCCATTGTATTTCAAAATGACGGCTGTCCCGCGCATTGGCGATTGACTGTGAGGGAATATCTCGACAATGTGTTCCCCAATGCATGGATTGGACGCGATGGCCCTATTCCATGGTCGCCACGTTCCCCAGATCTAACTCCGTTAGACTTTTATGTCTGGGGACGTGCCAAAGAGTTGGTATATGCCACGGAGGTTCCAACTAGGGACGTATTAGTCCAACGCATAGAAGCGGCATTCAATACTATTAAGGAGGAAATACGACTTCGTACAACAACTGTTGAAATACGAAACAGGTGTCGGGCCTGCATTCGCAACAGAGGCCAACAATTTGAGCAAGATTTGTAACAATGATTAAATAAATGTTAAAAATGCAATTTAGTTTTTTTATTTCAAGTAAATCCGACGAAAGATACAGATATGAGACACGAATTTACCTAACCATAAGAATGAGATAGCAGATTTATAGGTTTGACAGGTATCATTTAAGAGATTTTTTTTAAATCATAATTTTGAATATTAGCCTTAGGTGACTCGATTCACAATTCTAGCGAATTCACAAAGTTGTTAAAATACTTTTATGGCATGTGGCACATCATTAGATAGAGGATAGACTGGAGAATTAATGAGGGAGTTGGAAGATCCCGGTCGCTTTTGATTTTTTTTTTGTAGCCTTATAAACAGCTGTAACATGTACAGCTTTAATTTAAGTTTTACCTTTGCGAGTGAATTAAAAAAGAACTAGGTGACTAATATCACTAATTTTGTATTTAAAAGTATTCCTTAACAATACACATCGAAATAAAAATTAAATTCAGAGTCTACGCCTTATATATTTTTTTAAATCTGTATTTGAATGTAAAATTTGGGTCTTTTTTTTTGGAAAACAATAAAAAGTCGATAAAAAAAAATCCACAGAGCATGAGGGGTGTTAAGGGGTCTGAAAGGCTAGCGGATGACCCCTTCAGTCGACCATTTTAATTTGGCACACGATGCACCAAACACCCTGTATATACTTTATTTTATTCATAGGATGGCTCATTGAGTGAAGAGGTAACCTGTAAGGATGAAGATGGTAAAACCGTGGATTGCCCAGAAAATGCGGACGACCGAGAAGATAATCACGGTTCATGTGGATTTCTGTGCTTCGTTTCAGAAGGGCTTGGACTTGGATCATCAGTAAGTAAAAACGTGTGCGGTCGGGGGATTCCCCCGTCAGGAACGAAGTTCGTTACACACACATACACACAATCATATAACAGAAAGAGACAGAGAGAGAAAGTCGCATAGAGGGGGAGTACCGCTTTTTCTTTACGTAAAGATTTCTACCAGTCAAGTCAGTCTTTTTTGAAACTTCGTTAAAAAAATGGATTTCGTACTGTTTTGATGCCTTGAATCACACCCAACCATCATCCTAAGTACAAAATATACCTATAGTAGTATCTATCAATATCTTTATAGATTTCTCGGTAGGTAGGCTGGTATGGGCTCTCTCTGCTTTATTGAATACCTCAATAGAGGCACGGCCTCTATTCTTCTCGAATCCTCTTTTTAAAATTCCTTTCACAGAATTTATTTAGGATAAACCCTGACGGGATGCCTAAAATAAATGATATTAGTGTAGTGCTAATTGTCAGTGTATCTCTTTATAAAATTCGCGCGAATTTATGCATCGTGTCATCATGATAGAGGAAAGTAAAAATACATTTTTTTATTACTCAAGTATCCCTTAAAATTAGTCTTAAACATCAAGATAATTTACACAAAATTTTAAATACGTTCAAAAACCAAGGAATTTACAAAATATTTGAAATAAATTGTATTAGGACATCAAATTACAAAGTGTGCTCGTCTTAGAACGTCACTGAAAACATTCAGAGTCAAAGTTTTACTATTAATACTTTGAAAACAAAATATTGACTTAAAGTATGATATTAAACCATATTATGTTTTATCTAAAATAATAACTGTAATGAAATACATGAACTTAACTCTTTAGCACTACATACAAAGTGAAATATTATTATCAATAACGTGAGTTCCGGAAATCACGCCCTCTGTCGACATTTTGTCAGAATTGAAATTGTCTTGTGGTGTGGTAGAGTGTAGAGGTCTTGTTCTCGGCTTCTCGGTAAATTGCCTGAAATTCCTGTGAAATAGTTCCATCATGTCAGTAAGTATTCCTCAAGCTTCTCTTATTATGTTTCGTTTTCAATCATAATAGTCAGACTTTCATAGCAGTAGTTTACAATTTGCTGAACGAGCCGGTGATAACTGAGAACAATCTACGTCATTCTCCCATTTTATTTATTCTTCTTATCCTCCTTCAATTAGAAAGGGTGTAAGAATCATTTATAGGACAAGATCTTTACTGTTTTCAGGATAGTGTATATTATAATGTCTCCATAGTTGCTTAACTGAAACGCCACCGGGGCGCATGACGCATGTGATTTTTGAGCTCAACTTGGGCCCTTTTCTCGAAGGTCAAGTTTACGGCCTCACTGATTGTACTTTACTGTATATAATCATGTCATGGTTTCTCTCAGTCTGGAACGTAATAGTAGTACAGCTTCAGTCATAATGTATTGATGTTATGTAATACCTTGTGAAGAAGTGGCTTGTAAATAAGTCACTAAGCCGATTTCGACCCTGACACAGCTGGCACTGATTGCAATTTCGAGACTTTGCTAAACGTGTAAAGCTTCACCTTGGTTCGTGTGCTAAGGGTCTGTGGCTGAGTTTTAATTAATATTGGTAATATTTTAAGGTTAATGACCCGTTAGTCTCGACAGTTTTTGTATAACTCCTATGTATTACAAAAAAAATACCAAATTATAAATAAAATTTTCTTTAGGAAGCGAAACCTACCCCATACTATGCTGATCTTGGAAAGAAGGCCAATGATGTCTTCGGCAAAGGCTACCACTTTGGTGTGTTCAAACTTGACCTGAAGACTAAAAGTGAAACAGGTGTTGAATTCACCAGTGGAATCACCTCGAACCATGAAAGTGGGAAGGTAAGTAAGGTACAAATGTGAATATGAATGATCTGTAGCTAAAACTCATTTAGAAAATGTACTAATGAGCTAGCTATCACGCAAGCATATTTATACTTATACCTGTCTCTGATTTAGTAACATTGTTTCTTGCTTCTATCAATTTAATCTTTGTATTTTGATATAAATGTCATTCTATTTTCACCGTTTAACTTTAAAGTACTGTACATAAAGTAAAACTAGCATTTTATTACTTTTATAAAAAGAGAATGTAGATAGATAGTTCAAAGATGTAATAATAACTTCCATCAAGATTTTGATAATGAATCCAATAAAGCTACATTGTCATTTCACTAAAATCTTGAAGGATATTTATTTGTGTATCAACTTTCAGGTGTTTGGTAGCCTTTCATCAAAATATTCAGTGAAGGACTATGGTCTCACATTCACTGAGAAATGGAACACAGACAACACACTTGCCACTGACATTACCATTGCAGACAAAATTGCTGCTGGGCTTAAACTTACCCTCGAAGGAACCTTCGCTCCACAAACAGGGTAAGAACATGTGACAGTTTATTTGGACAAGTTTTGGCAAATGAAAAGCAAAAGCTTTTCAATACTATTATTGCATTCCACTTGTAGTATTCATAGGTGGTAAACTTACAGTTAGATCATATGGATCCTGTTGGGCACAGCAATATATGTGAGTTAGGAGGGTTTTCATCAAATATTACATAACAACTTAATTTGCAGGACCAAGACCGGTAAACTGAAGAGCTCATTTACCAATGATACTGTTGCCATAAACACGATCTTGGATTTGGACCTTGCTGGTCCTATCGTGGATGTGGCTGCCGTCTTAGCCTACCAGGGCTGGCTTGCTGGTGTACATGGACAGTTTGACTCACAGAAGGCCAAGCTCTCCAAGAACAACTTCGCTCTTGGCTACCAATCAAAGGACTTCAACTTGCATACCAATGTGTAAGTCATTTTTCTGAAAGGCATCACCAAAATTCTTGTGTTTATTTACTCCAACTATAGATCCTACTGTTTATTTGTTAATATTATAAATGTAAAAGTCCATATGTATGAATGGTTTGATCATTCATGGGTGAAATTTTACTAGAATAGGATACTTTTATAGGATATGATAATTAGGGTTCCGTACCAAAATGGTAAAAAGGAACCCTTATGGTGAGACTAAGTGTGTCTGTCTGTCACACCTGGATATCTCAAGAACTACTAATGCTATCAACTTGAAATTTATAATAGTTTTAGATGACGTTTGTCCAACTATTTTGCAAACCACAACAAAATAAAAATAAATATGTCTTTTGCAAAAGGGACTGAAAGGGGGTCTTAAAAATTTGAAGTGGGGCTACTAGGGCATGTGGGGTATCATATGAAAGAACGCAGTTTGCACATTCTCAAACATTTGTTTTTTAGGTAGCACAGTTTCCGACTTTTGATGAAAAATATAAAAAAAAAATACCAACCCTTATCTCCGAAGTTTGCATAGATAAAAATCTGAAATTATTATATGTGATAGAAGTTTATGTAAAGATTACAGGAAAAATAAAATGATGTCTCTAAATAGCAGTTTTTCAGAAATTATCAACATCATATATACGTACGTATACGTATATACCCTCGGTGCGCGAGTCTGACTCGCTCTTGACCGGTTATTTTTTCGGTAGTTTGCCTTTGAGATAATTTTACTCACATGTGGCTACATGTGAGTAAAATGGCTGGCAAAGGGTAGTACTTGATAAGAAAAATCAATGTTTTCACTAAGCTCAATCTAGGTCTATAGGGCACTTAATAGCTAGAGACTGAGTCACTGCTATTGATTTTATATGATTGCATAACACATGGCCTAGTTAGGTTTAGCAAAGGATGTCATCTCTTTTGTTATGCAAACCAGTTAATACTAGCTTAGCACCAAGGGAGTGAGCTAAATTGTTCCATACATTGAAATGAGTCTAGTAAGATCTAGTTCTTAATTTTCGTGACTTAACGTTTTTGCCTGACTATTTGGAAATTCAACAGTTTTCTCTTTTGTCAAACTCAAAATCATGTAGATTTTAATAAAACATCATTTAGTTACATTGCTATACAATGTGGTTTTCTTATTGGTTGTAGTGACAATGGAAAGGAATTCGGCGGTTCTATCTACCAGAAGGTGTCGGAAAAGATTGAGTGCGGTATTAGCATGAAGTGGACCTCAGGCTCATCTGAAACGCTGTTCGGTGTTGGCACTAAGTTTGCAATGGATGCGGATGCTTCGCTGCATGCCAAGATCAACAACAAATCGCTCATTGGTCTTGGATACCAACAGAAACTGCGCCCTGGTAAGACTCCTATTAATATATATTTGAAAATATTTATACATTAACCCCTTTATTTATAAACGCTGTGTAAAATAATGATTAGCAACTATTTAACCATACATTTTTGACGTTTGACCCCTCAAAATCTTATTGGAAGTTATCTCAATCTTTCTACAAACACTTTTGTAAGCATAATAAACATTCATACATTTTTACTTTTCTAAAGATTATAAATAATTATGGCCTGATTCATTACTACTGAAAATTATGATAAAATCATGAATAATTTCATCATTTATGATAAACTAATATCATTTATTTATGAACATACTGATATAGATTCAACATTATGTCAGTTTCAGACATTTGTATTATTAATTATCTCATCACTGAATAGCATCAATAAAAGAGTTATGTAACTAATATTACAACAGGTTGAAACTTCATTGTTCAGTTAAATCCGATCATATGATCATTGTCTTGTTTTCTCTTGTGCGTGATTGTTATGCGTTATCTATATTATCAGTTATCACAAAGCCGACTGCAGTGCAGATTTTCTTACATAATGTTATCATTATTTGCAGGTATCGTCTTGACGCTGTCGGCGGCTATCGACGGCCAGAACTTCAACGCTGGCGGACATAAAGTGGGCGTCGCCCTTGAGCTCGAGCCCTAAGGACTCGGAGGCGCTTCGGCTTTTAGACTTGTAGATAATAATACATAATGCCACATTTACTGTTATTTAATTAATAACAGAAAAGGAAGCGTAACTATCAATCAATTTATCAAACAGTATCTTCAAGTGTTCTCTGTATAGTGTATTCTGCGTTCAAAACGCAACAATAAAATTGTCATACACCTAATTACTTCGTGTCTTTGTAAATGCAAGTTTGCGCCGTCAGTCAATATTATAATATTTCAAGGCGGCGGACGCTTTTATCCTCGATATATTATTATTAGAGTTCTTAACGTACTATGAATTAGCACGCGGCGTATAAGCATACCTGGATTGCAAAATATCAATATGAACCTATATTACGTCACCCACGCCAGTTATCTTGTAAATAAGCACCTATGGTGTATTATCCTATTGATTGAATGGTAATAAAAATGAATAGTCTGTTGGAATCAGCGCGCACTTGTTTTATTAGACCTTTACCTATTCATTCCTTTCCTTGAGTATGTCCGCTATTCGTTACAATATGTGTTTTCGAAGTGGTTAGGAATTCTATATTATATTTTTTAATACTGTGTTAATATTTTATAATAATTTGATTGATGTTGTACAATAAAGCTTTTTTGTATATGGTTCTGTTTAAATGTTTCCAATACATACTATGCAGACATAATTATTTTAGTTAAAAAAAAAATACTTTCCACAAATAAGTTTCATACTAGGTCTTCATTATCATAAAAAGTTTATTATATACTGAAAAATATTAGCAAGAACAGTTTCATTGGGGAACTACCAAGAGTGCTACTGTATCATTTCTTCCTCAATGAGTTTGGCCATCCACTCTGGCTCTGCAGCAGCTATCTTCTCTATCAGACTGTTCACCTGGTAACACAGACTTTGTATTTGTTTGTCCCACTGTGGTAAGATCTCACGTGCTGAAATGAAAACATGTTTTAGTATCAGTGATAGAAATAAAGTAAGATCTTTACCACAGAAAAACTGGCAGAGTACTTGCACTGAGAATGACAAAATACCTGGGCCTCAAGTCTACTATTACAATAGTGTCAGAATCGTCGATCATTGATTTCTTATTTGTTGATTTTGACAAGTTTGGCCAATGACACTACATTGAAAGAAATTGCTATTATTGGTAATCTCGTACTTAATGACAAATGAATGACATTTCTACTAATGGGTTTTATAATAATGGCAATACGACAATGCCATTATAATAACACAATTCTAATAAGAGAACATTGATCGACCATTATGAATTTAGCAGATTACGAACTTTTAGCAAAATGACAATGGGATCGTGTTGGAATGACTGAATTTATAAAAATAGCAGACTTGGGGCCCAGGTAGGTAGTGATGCCGTATGCATCACACATTAACCATTAGGTACTTGGTCGTATGATCATGTTTCTAACTTTCGCAAGATACAAGTAATTGGCTCCCTACTCGTCATTGGAGGAACTGATGTCTCCGGAAAAAAAAAAAAAGGGTTGTGGAGGAAGATGTAAAGCAGACACTATTCTGCTATATATCTTCCTCCACAACACTTCATTTTTTTTTGGGTGGGTAATTATCAAATACCTTCTCCCGATCTGGGCGGAGCGGGAGGGCGTGTCAGACTTTTACTGACTAAAACCCACCCGTATTCCTTCATTTGCCTGTGTGCCAGGGCCACGATATCCCTTTCGGACAAACTCGAAACCCTAGCAGATATTGGCCCTAACGGACCCCGTCAGTTGGTGCTGACAACTCTTTGCGGCGCGCGTGGAATACAACGCGCCGTCGACCCGGGCCTGGTCCTTATCGGGCGGTGAGCTACCCATCACTCACCGTCCGCAAGCCCGCGCCTACGGTGGCCGGAAATCGGCTTGCGACTCCCGACGCCCGGGGCGTCTCCTGCGGCGACTAGGGGGGCGAGGGCGCGAACCTTGCCTCTCCTTCACGCGTTCCGCCTCCTCCTTCGCAAGCATTACTGCTTCGCAGAAGGAGGTGACGGCCCCCCATGCACTCTCGCTCCGAATCATGGCCTGAACCAGGGCCGGACGCGAGAGATCGCCGCCGCCGATCGCCTCCATGAGGACACGGCGGTGCTCCACCCAAGCCGGGCAGACCTCCACCGTATGCTCCACCGTGTCCTCCGGGCGATCCACACAGTGGCGACACCCGGGCGTTTCCTCCCGCTTTATCCTGAACAGGAACCTCCCGAAACAACCGTGTCCGGTGAGGACCTGCGTCAGGCGGAATCCTTCACAACCCTTGAACGCCATTCTATCTGCGGGAACGCTTTTCCTACGCCCGTCCTTCTGATGCAGATTGCATCTTAGAAATCTACTCCTTCACTGTGCACGCGGTTCGGTTGTGGAATTCACTTCGGTTCCGCTTGTTTTTTTGTTTTTTCTTCTACTCACGTTGTCTACATCTTTTGGTCTTTTGGTTTGGGCAGGTATGATGGAAGAGATTTCTTTAGAAATAAGCATCACCTTTGTACTTATTTTACTGTTTCTTTCTTCTTGTATGTATTTAAGTGTGTGACGCCAGCAGGTCAAGCTACCCGAAAATGTAAAATTTTCCCAATCAACCTTGAACCTTATGCTTTAACGATAAAGTTGAAAATCTTTTAAAGAAATTTGACAGATTGTGGTAGCTTGATGTGCTGGCGTCTGTACATAAACTGCAATAGCGGTCGTATATTTGGTTAAACTCACAAAATTTTCGGGTTTTTGATTTGTGAACAGCGTTAGGACTCCTTCGATAACATTGATTGATGTTCGATTCGGCACGGAAGCGTTTAGAATGGTTGTGAATAGCTATGCAGATCAGTTATGTACCTACCAAACTAAAATATCACTTCCGTGAAATGCTGAAAAGCAATATTGTAGATAGGTATCGAATACTTCTGTGTCAATTTCGATGATAATATTATGTAAAAGTCTGTTGTTTGTTAATGACCTGTAAGAACGCTTACGAACGTAACGAGTTGGCTTTTACGGCTTGTTAGGGTTCCGTACCCAAAGGGTAAAACGGGAACCCTATTACTAAGGCTCCGCCGTCTGTCGCCAGGCTGTATCTCATGAACCGTGATAGTTAGACAGTTGAAATTTTTACAGATGATGTATTTCTGTTGCCGCTTTATCAACAAATACAAAAAAAAACAGAATAAAATAAATATTTAAGGGGCTTAAAAACGTGATTTTTATGCTCGTTTTTGCTCGATATTGATAACGGCAACAGGTAGACGGTTGAAATATTCACAGAATCTTTAGTTATATAATCACTTTAAAATAAATAGTTAAATTAAAATAAAACAAATATTTAAGGGGGGCTCGAGATAATGGTACGGAACCTTCGTGCGCGCGAGTCCGAATCGCACTTGGCCGGTTTTTTTCACTTCTGAGGCGTTCGGGAATTTATATTGGTCGATGACGCGTAAGAAGCGTCAACTGTGAACTGTTAACACGTCTGTCGTGTCATTAGCCAAATACCTAATAGGAATGTTAATATAATGAAAGTATCTTGAGATACCTACCTACTTTTTATTTAATTTCTAGTCGATACAATACCTACTGGACTTCAATAACTACAGCTTATTGAAACCTAGCTATTTATCATCTCCCATTAAACTAACATCACGCCTGTAATCCCCAAAGGGATAAGCATAGGTGTACCAATATCGTACACCCACATTTCGCCAGCAATAACTTCGTGTATTCCCCCCCCCCCCCCCCCTTACTTCGTCCACCTAGGGGGACGAACGAGAATTTACAAAAATAATATTTTTGCTCCCGATCGTCTCGGGATTTTAGTGGGACGAATTCCCATTCGTGCAAGATAATATGGTAATATTATCTTAGATTAGTGCCATTCTTCGTAAATAGTTTTGTTTATAAATTCGATGGCGAGTTGCGCCGGGCGATGGCGCTACTGAACAAAATTGTGCCGATAACATTGTTTAGTTTGCGTGAACCCTATTTTTTAGTATCCTTAAATAAGTCGGTGGGTTAGTGGCAAAATGCCCGATGGTTGTAGAATTTGTAGATACGTTGATATAATCTTTTTGGGTTTTCTGTGCCCGTGAGGACCTGCGTCAGGCGGAAGGTGAGGAAGCCGTGGCGCCTCTCTAGCCACTCCTCAAAGAGGGGACTTATCGCCACAATTGTGGCGTGCCCAGTGTATTTTGATACTTAAGTACGTAAAGTTGATTCTGTGATTTTAACAGTGATTTTTATTTTAATATTTATTTTTTATACCATTGAACAACCAGTCTGAAATTATTTGGTGGGAATTATAGGACTCGAAAAGAAAAAAAGATTTCCGTTCGTCCCACCAACAAAATCAGTGGGATGATCGGGAAAAAAAATAACGAATTCCCGTTCGTCCCCCTAGGTGGACGAAGTCGGGGGAACGAACGAGAATACACGAATAAATTTAGCATTTATGATAATTTCTTCGCTATTTCTACCTTATCAGCAGTGTCAATGTATTTATTGTAGAATAAGTACCTACTTGTTTTGTGTACTATCTAGTGAATATATCACGCGTTTATATCTTAAAGTGTTTACGTTATGCCTATGCGTCGATTGATTTTGATCGATTATAATGTTATGTCGTTATAACCAATATGTTTTTTTCTATTGATTAGGTATTATCAAAACTGATAAAAAAGAACTTTCGATGTATTGACATTTGACCGATTAACACCTAGACGTGCCTAAATAATTTACAATATAGATAATGCGTCTAACTGAGATAATTACGACTACGTCTGATTTCCGAAGAGATTTTATTGATTGCCAAATCGGAAATTTTCTGAAATGCCATGAGCAGGTAGTTTATGAAAGTGAATCAAAGTAATGCCACCTGTAGCTATGATTGAATGCAAAGTTGAACCAAAAATACTTACTTTCAAAATGTACAACTGAGCTGATTTGGTCAATATATCCGTTCATCCGCCCTTCGCTGATCATGTGGCTGGCAATCCTCTCCGCTTTGGCGGGCGGAGTCTCAAGCAACGCACCCAGCTCTTCAAAAGTTATATTATTGTACAGTTTGCTAGCTGAAAGGAGGTTGTGTTCAAATACTGCGCGATCCAGAATCGTCGTTCCATCCGACGTAGTGGACTGTTGAGAAAAAAAAAACAAATTGTTAATAGAGAACTAAGCAGTGTATTTAAATACAAAGTATCACAATGTAGAGTCGGGCCATAAAGTATATAACACTAGATCCAAGATATTTGAAATGTGTGTTGATGTTTTGATCACTTCTGGAGGATAGTTATTAGTAGTGCGAACTTTGATAAAAGGTCAGATGCGTAATCCTCGCTACCGGCACGTGTGTAGATAGAAAAAGCAAAAGTGGATAGTGTAGATAGTAGCACGAGGTACTCCGTTAACACACGTACTCATGGGTGCTTTTTGAACGCAACGTTTTTTTTACAGTACACTGGATTTTCAACGCTCGGCACAGCGGTGGGAGTCATAATCCCATTTTTATTTCTCATAGTTGGAAAGTACGCTTGAAGTTATCTGATCAGAGGGATGAAAACAGTACTTTTCGTCCCTGGGAAACGATTTTCCCTGCTGTCAAAAAATTTAAAAACTATGCATGCCATGTCCCAACTTTTTATACAGCCACTCTGTTCGATCGCGGTGTAAAATTGTAATTAAAAAATATTATCAACAGTTTTGTAACTTTTCACAAAAGTATATTTTTTATAAAATTTACTTTTTTTAATTTACAATAAAAAATTTACAATTTAAAATTTACTTTTCACAAAATTATTATTTAATTTACATAGATTTGAGCTAAATATTAACCATCATCAGTGATAAAAAATAGAAACATAAACAGACAAAGAAATACAAAAAGGTGTGAAAGCGACAATTCAATCTTTAGTTGTTTTTTCGGCTGAAGAAAATCACAAAATATTGCTTACTACAACATTTACAGAAACTCAAGTTTCGCAAAAATATCTATCATTAATATACCAGGAAAGAACCTTTCCGTGTCGTTTAATAATTGCTCTAATTGTACTATCAATTTTAAATAGACTATCTTACCATTTACCAATATTGTTTATTTATGTTTTAATAAAATATTGTTTGTTTAACTAATCAGGTTTTTATTTACTTTCCTCGTATTCGAAATGAAAAGCAGGGTGTTTACCTCGGGTGAAAGACTTATTTAGGCACTTGAACTATTGGCGCCAAATCTCGTGCTTAAATAGGTCCCTTTCATCCCTTGTATAACAATCTACTATTACAGACGGGCTAAGGATTTTTTTCATCACGCTTAGTTAGATTCTCTAAAAAAATCCAGTGCTCGGTAGCAAAAAGTCGCGTTAAAAAAGCGTCCGTGCGTCTGTGGGCTTATTGTCTGCCTCTAACCAGAAATGACGTAAATTGTAAGTGAAAATTAAAAAAAAAGAGATGCCGGTGACCATTGGTTGTAGCACAAACTCCATGAGCCGCTCATTCCTACTTAGCCAGTACCGAATGATAAATATGACACGTTGCCTTCTGGTGCGTCTGCATCAGTGCTTCAAACTCATGCAGTTCTGAACGCCTGATTATTCGATCTAGATACATTTTCTCTAAGATCGAATATGCTGGTAACTGTTGACATCTTTCATCTTTGAACAGAGTTGCTAGCATTCTGGAACGCTGCTGACCTGCAAAGCAAAACAGGAAATAAGAAATACGTAAGTCGGACCACGCAAAATGAAGGATTCCGTAGTTACGATGAATTTATCCCAAAAACAAACTTAACATTGTAGTTGAAAAACATGCTCTCCCATACATCGATAGAATTCTTCAACTGCAAATTTAAGTTGGTCGACTATTACTCGTTAACACGTTCGCGTGAGCAACCTCTTCTCTGAATGCTTGTACTGAGGCGCAACTCTTTCTCCTACAAAGTTATGGCTGGACGCGGCAACGTGCAGCCTAACTGCCAGTGGGGATAATGGTGCAAGGGAGGACGTCATAAGACGTTGCGCATGTGTGCGCGCAACTTTTACATGTGTACGTACAAAACTACAAAAATATTTTTTTTTATGTCACGCGGCGGTATAGCCTATCAAAATCGAATGAGTTGCGGCGCAAAATAGATGCGCCATAGGAATTTGACCGTAATACAGACGTCCAAAGACGTTCCGTCGAAATAAATATGACAATCTAGAGGCCGTCATATAACGTTGCGCCATTTCATAATTATACCAACACGACGCACGTCGGAAGACGTTGCTCACGCGAACGTGTTAACTTGTAAACCCTGCTTAGCTGTGATAGTTTTCCTTTTAATTTCGTTATACATATATACTACTGCCATGAGTTTTTTCAAATATCCAAAACCAACCATTTAGCTGGCAGGGACACACACACTTGACTCTAACAAAAAATAGCACTTTTCAGAATTAAAAAATGTTTTTCACAGACCCACAATATTTTTGAATGTATTAGACGAGAAAAAAAATATCATCCCCGTTTTACGTGCAAGGGAGGTAAGTACCCTAAAAAAAAATGTTTTTCATGGTTTTATTTTACGACTTTCTCGGCGTGATTAATATGTACACCCATGCCAAATTACAGCTTTCTAGGACTTAGCGTCTCTGAGCTAAGCCGGGGACAGACAGACGGACGGACGGACGGACAGAAAGACGGACATGGCGAAACTATAAGGGTTCCTTTTTTACTACGGAACCCTAACGAGTGTGCTTTAGACCACACGACTGAAGTAAAACCTACAAATAGTAATACTAATTATACTTACTTACAACAATAGGCCTGCACTTTGTCTTACTTATACGAAACGCGACTGGCTATGAGAGAAAGAAAATGTGTGCTCGCACCTCTCTCTCTTGCCCTTACAGTAATACACGGAGCGTTACGAAACGTAACTCTCTCTCTTTCTATCTTCACTAACTTATATCTCCCTCTCAACTTCGGTTGGCTCACTTCCGTAACGCTCTCGTCATGCATTCACCAGCTTACTCCCCAAGTCAAGCATGCCTAATGAAGTTTTACATCAAAAATCTCTACTGACACTTGTACATAAGTACTACAATTCTCTAAATAACTTTAGCGCTAAACGAATTTAAAACATCGCTGTTTCTGACAATCGTTTGTTTATTACAGTCAATCTCGGCATTTTTTACATAAGATACTAATAATAAAGTAAAAATACTAAGTAGATACTTACTACCTGCAGACGCCAATACAGTACATATGAGAGCGTTCCTCAGACACGTCATTCGTTCGTCTTCGTGTATAATGTTGCGGTAAGACAACTCATTGTATCTCTGTGCCGCTTCTATAAACTTCCTATAAAAACAATGAAGACTAAGTAGAGCTTGTTGCAAATTGGGTTGCAAAAAATCTTTAAAATAAGAGTTTTTCTAAACCAATTTTTAGCTAGGCATACATTTTGATAGGCTGTGCAGCAATAGTAATATAAGTAAAGAGGTTGATAGGTTTCCTACGGAACATTCGGTAAGTATTCAAAAACGGCATACTAACGAACACGTTTATAAATAACGTAAAGGAACATGTGGTACGCAGCACGTTTCCTTTGACACCGCGGCGCGAATCTGAGTTCAGGTTTGCTAACTAGCCTAATTTTAATATTTCACTTTCGGAGCGCGTATAACCTATCAACCTCTTTTCAACCGACTTCAAAAAAAGGAGGAGGTTCTCAATTCGTCGGAACTTTTTTTTAAAACTTATAATATCATTTGGCTGCAGCAATTGCATCCCATCAAGTCAAACTTTAGCAATTAAGCTAAAATTTGCAACATGATATAAGCCTTTGATGAATAAGATTTATATTGATTCATGCATTATAAGAATACACTTGAAACAATACAGTAAAGCAACCTTTGAAACTATAGCACAATTTTAGTGCAAGCCAAAGTGACTGAGGAAACCCATTATACTTAATTGAAAAGATTATAAAAGTCTTCCTGAACTTCAGCATAATGTGCATAATTCAATTTATGTGACTATTCCTAGCAATACCCAAACTCAAACCATTTATTACAATTAAATCAATTACAGGCACTTTTGAATTGTCAAATTTATTTGCCCAATCCAAAACGTAGATCTCTATGGAGAGGAACAGGCAAGAACCTCCAAGGACACTTTTAAATCAAGATATTACAAAATCCTGTGTACATTATTCTTGTTGCTTCTAGTGAGAACAATGTAATGTACCTTCTGTAATCCAAGACCCTGGCATAGCAAACTTTGTAGTAAATCTGTAGCTGTTCATTAGTTGTCTCCGCCTGTAGCAGTGAAGCTCTGTTAACAAATGCTTCCGCCTGCACTGGGTCATCAACCTCCAAGTACAGCCGAGCAATCTTTAGATATGTTTCTAGCTTATAATCTACAGAGTATTGCCTGAAACAAACAAATTAATTAATTACTAATTAAATCACATGGATCATAATTATGTATTACCTGTTCTCTAAAATTTTTATTCAGAGCTATTTTTATTGGAGGCAAGTGTGTCATTTCATTGTTATTTTCCATTTTTAGGGGTTTGCCCTGCAGTGACACAACATAGGCTGAATTCTTATTATAATAATTACAATGCATGTTAAATGCCAAGCAGATTTTACAAATTAATGTTTTTCTTGAAAGTAAATAATTTATGATTAGGAAAACTATGAAACGCATATTGCATGTCATAGAGGTTGACATTTTCTCTACATTAATTTACTAAACCTCCGTGTCCTCCAACATGGTCTCAAAACACAGCACGTTAGATGTTAGTGTATTTAATAGCTCAAGGAAACTGAACAACACACGTGACTCGTTCAGTCACCTATGGGCGAGTAGCGGTCCTGAACAAGTTAATGTTACATTGTTTTAAAATAAGTTAGTTGTAGGTACTTTGTAATAAAAGTGACATACTTCTGTCCAGTCTCCAATGGTATTCCCACTAGCACATTGGCAGCTTCCTTCCAATTTTGATTTCTTTCATAAATATCCGCTAAGTGTTGTCTGATACTGGCCACCTGGAAAGAGTAAAGTAATTGATAAGTTTTATCTTTCTCTATAGGCCGCACTAGATGGTCAATGCGGCTTAGCGCTGAGAGTTGAAAATCTAACAGTGCGCTTCTAACGCGCAAGGAATGCGCTCTATTGGATTCCCTGCATTCGGTATTTCCCAGAGAGTTGAAAATTCCAGTGGGCGGTAAAAAAAGCCCCCCTTAAATATTTGTTTTATTTTAATTTAATTATTTATTTTTAAAGTAAATATATAATATAAATAAAGATTCTGTGAATATTTCAACCATCTACCAGTTTCCGTTACCAATATCGAGCAAAAACGAGCAAAAAAATAACGTTTGTTGTATGGCCCCTTAAATATTTATTTTTTTTGACGGCGATCTGAAATATAATTAATTAAACAGAGTAGTGTTCCTTACACACACGTATTAACATCGCATTTTTAGAGATAAAATATATATATATTTTTTTAAGTCGGATTATTATCTCAGCGTTGGCAAGTGGCAACACAGATACTTATGTCACTTTTTTCTTTCGCGCGCTGACATGACATCGCAAGAAAAAATTCGCTCTCATCAAATCGTTAATTTCTATTTTTTCTATTATGTTTACAGTGCTCTTTACTGTAATTATGATCTTTGACAAAGTGTCAATTATGCCCAGTGATAGAAAGTGTAATGAGTGCATTGTTAGTGGAGACCTGAGACGGCCACGAGTCCACGACGTTCATGAACGACATCAACAGAAAGCAGATAAATACATCAGAGGCAGACTGCTAAACCTGACCCAAGATCCGGAGGCATCCCACAACCTTAATGTGCGAGAGTGCCTGGCTTTAACTGACCACCTTGTACGCGATACTGATAGCGCTTTAAATAAGCACTATGGTGGACATTAACACTGCCTATTGCCAGTTGCTGCAAATTTTATAAAGCATTATCCCTCCAGAGACACGAGATGTCACCAGTATTGTTATCTCAACGATACTAGCTGGATGAGGAGCTGCCAGAGAGGCTCGTGAAGCCCTTAGCGATGTTACTGTGCATAGCTAACTGGTATGCTTTTATCAACATTCAGTGCGTGCGAGACACGCCAGTAACGTGTGACCTTCCCGTTACTAGCTGGATGAAAAGCTAACAGTGTGTATAGCTAACTCGGGTATGTACTTGTAATAACAGGTAAGTCTGATTTCTATGATCAAGGTTAAGAAAATTTAAAAAGGTGGTTTGATAGGCTTTTAACTTAAGAGCATGAGCGCTGCGAGTCAGCCTTACCCAACCCTGCACACTGTCTGTGTGTTATACACGTGCAAAAGCATTATACGCCCTTGTGAGTGCTGGACCCTACCTCCGTACCTGGATTGTTATCATTGAGTATAAAATACTCTTAACAACACTGACTCTTGTCATAAAGGGGGGTTGATATGCTTCTAACTTACGAGTATGAAGGTTGCGAGACAACCTTACTCAACCCTGCACACTGTCTGTGTTATAAACTTGCAAAAGCATTATACGCCCTTGTGAGTGCTGGACCGTACCTCCGTACCTGGATTGTTATCATTGAGTATAAAATACTCTTAACGACACTGACTCTTGTCATAAAGGGGGTTTGATATGCTTTTAACTTACAGTATGAAAGCTGCGAGACAGCTTAGTCAACCCTGCACACTGCCTGTGTGTTTATACACTCGCAAAGCATTTGTTATTATTGAATATAAAATACTCTTAATATGCTTATAGCATGTTATCCCACCACTATGTGACCTAACTCTCGCATCAAGGACAATACTATGGAAGCACACCTCGCCTCAACAGGTTACTTTTTATCAGCCACCTAGGTGGCTTAACTATCCTGAGCTACAAATGATACCTATTTTGTAAAGTATATAAAGCAAAATTGTGTAACTTTTACACTCATACATTCAAATACTATAAGTACAGGATATGTTAAAATGATTCTGTGATGCAATGGCTGACGGTACAAGATACTTTGCAAAAATGATTATGTGATACAACGGCAGACAACAAATGCTTCAGATATCTATGGAAATTTCCCTAAATGTAACTGAAATGAATCAAAACCATACAAAGTATTATTCAATGCTCCCTTAATTATCTATAAGGTAATAGGTGTACTTTCAGATTCCTCTAAACTGAGGGAACAAGGGATTGAAATAAACAGGGGGACCGGTTACCTCTATCATAGGGACAGCAATGACTGACCTTATGCTCATGAAGAACATAATACAAACACAAACTGCGGATTGACTCGGCTGATGCAACAATAAACACCTGCCAACATAAAAAATAATGAAAATATAAATAAATAATAATATAATACTACCAAATTAAAACCAGAATAAAACTAATATTGCTTCAAAAATTGACATGATTGCTAACTTACTCTATTTGAAAAACAAACAGATACAATAACAAACTTGGGTATATAATTTTATAGCCACAAACAATAATAATTAATTAATACATATTAAACCCACAAGACATTCACTCTTGCTATCTAACGCTATCAATCTGGTTTTTTTTATATTATCTATTTAGAATGATTTCTTTGATATTATTATTATGATAATAGAGAAACTTACCAGTCCTTTTGAAAAAATGTACCTAAATAGCACAACAGGAGTTGACTTGTTATAGTAAATAAGAAATAAATAAATCCTACAACTGGGTACAGAAATCAATCAATATGGAAAACAAAGATGAATGTTGTTGGTGGACCTTAATAACAATCCGGCTTATATCTACACTCCTGAATGAAAATTTATCAAGATTGATACTGGAATGCAACAACCATATGCTATGCCGAAAAAACAGCTGCAGACCACTGACCCTGTTATCGGCCGTGGGTACAAAGATACAATAAACTATTTGATACCTATCAAAATTCAATACCTCAACTTCTGAATACCATTTCAGCTAGTAAAAACCGAGATGAATTAAAAATGCATTAAGTACAGATTTACAATGAATTTGTACATTTTAGACCCAAACAAAATAGAAAATTTAGCTTCATTCTGAACCTAAAACTGGTACTTAACCCCTCCTAGGGCAGTGAGAATTCCATTATTGGTACTTAATTGACAGAAAATTACAAAGCTCCCAGATATAACCCTATTACTTTATACTGCTAACTTGTACACTATTCAATTATTTTTCAACCTATCAAAATAGATAGGTATCTACTTGATATGATTTTATTCTATAGGTACCCGCAGCATTCTTCCTATGACCAGATAGGTTAAAAATAAGGGCTCATTATAAATACATTGTCTAATAACTTCTTTAATAGAATTCTCATACTTCAACTGTATCTTATAGCTCTGCTGTATTGACCTATAATAAATGTAATCAGTAGTCTTGACTAAATTACCAGTAGTGAGTGACACTTAGGTACCGAAACAAGATTTCCTACCAACCCACCCTGATTATTTATTCGTCAAAATATCAAGACCGACATAATAAGCACCTTTATAGACAGACACCAATTTACGTGTACAAATCGAAAATCGCCCGAAAATTAACCATGGAGATCTAACACCTTGAAACAAGTGCCTTGAAATAACTATATTAAAACAAAAGTAAGAGTTTATTTACATAACATTACGCCCGCATTCCCAGAAGGGCCGGACAGAGATGGGTGATCTTATTCAAAGGCTATAAAATCAAAATGTCTAATTAAACATTTAATCATTCCAACCAAGTACTAGACTACACATTTAGCATTACCTAGATAACAATGATAATCACAACACTAAAGTAAAATTGTCAAGGAAACAAAGGGAGGGGCAGCGCATTGTGAGGATAAAGTATCGATGGATCGTGATTAGAACATGAACAAGGCCAGGCATACCATACAATCAATGCAGGCACCATGAACAAAAGTACCTAAAAATTTCTTCGTTCTTAAGCACATTGTACAGTGAACATAACTAATTATACAACTTCCTCACCTAAGGCATATAACTCAATTTAATGCCCCATAGATGAAACTAATCTTTTCGATTAGCTCTCAACTTGTCAAGTAATAATTATTTTGGCTATTTGCTAGCAGAACGTATGAAAATCATGTGGAAGTTAGGATCCCTTTGATCATAAGTACTTGAAGTAAACGGTGGTTTCACTATAAATTAAGAAATATATTTTCTTCTTTTTTAAATTCTATTAAGTAAATGGTGCTTACAAAACTTAAAAGTGATCAAGTCAAAAGCTTCATCTATTCAGCTGAAAAACATCCACTGTTGGACATGGGCCTCCCCCAGGGGGGGGGGGGTTCCCATAATTGCCACGCTTGGCAGGCGGGTTGGCGAAAGTGTCAAAAGCTTATCCAGCGCCAATACAACGCAAAAAAAAAAAAAAAAAACAGCTTTTACAACGATCTGGGCAACAAAATCTGCCACCTCAGTGACTAAAACACATATTATAATACGGAATTAAACGGAAAAATAGAGTTCATGAGCTTAGTGCAATCTCACGCAGTAAGTTCCACACTGAATCCCAAATAAGTGAACGTTAAAGCTTATGGAGACATATAAGGCTGCTATTCCCAGTCACGAAAATATTCAAAACTATTCAATCTCACATACAGAACAAACTTTACTAAACAAGTTGGCTGCCGTTTTGGCTCTAATGTTGACTCTGTGGACTAATAAAACAAATACTTCATTATAACCGTAAGTTACGATAAGCGAAATAGTAAGCTAAAGTAATATTAATCCTTTACCTCTCACAGTACAACAAATACAACAGCTCAACTTAAAGTTGACATCAATTGAGACAAACACAATGTGGGTTTTCTCGATGTTGATTATGCCTCATTGCTGACTAACAATAGCCAGGAATAGGAATAATAATTATATATAATAGGAATCCTAATTCCTAACAAAGTAACGGTAATGAACAAAATAAAAAGTACCTACTTAACAAACCAGAATATTTATAACCAGATATTGCAGACAACTCTAAACATCTACTCCGTTTAATTAATTATATTTCAGATCGCCGTGAAATAAAATTGGGAATCAAACGAGCTTACCTCTTAAGTGAAGTCTTTATTCTAATTTTATGAACGGCGATCTGAAATATAATCACCCACCCGCCACTAGCTAACAACCCCAATGCTGCAATAATCAGTCTACCTAATTCACTTATCCTTTCAGGAAACCCTAGTGAATGTAAGTATGCGGAACTACTCTGTACAGAAAACAGAGCTTGTTTCTTACTTAAGGATCTCTAAAATAAGTGACATAAGTATCTGTGTTGCCACTTGCCAACGCTGAGATAATAATCCAACTTAAAAAAATATATATATATTTTATCTCTAAAAATGCGATGTTAATACGTGTGTGTAAGGAACACTACTCTGTTTAATTAATTATATTTCAGATCGCCGTTCATAAAATTGGAATCAAGACTTCACTTAAGAGGTAAGCTCGTTTGATTCCCAATTTTATTGCGACAACAGAAATACATCATCTGTGAAAATTTCAGCTGTCTAACTATTACTGTTCATGAGATACAGCCTGGTGACAGATGGACAGACAGACGGCGGGCGGAGCCTTAGAAATAGGGTTCCCGTTTTACCTTTTGGGTATGGAACCCTAATAAAAATGAAATGCTGGTTGTTGGTAAGTGCTTCACTTGAGAATGGCTGGACCAATTAGGTTTTTTTATTTTAAAATGATCGTAATAGTCCGAATTAAGGCTTCTACAGACCAGCGCGACTCGCAACGCGACATAAAGGCACCGCTCGTCGCGCGACGCGCGGGCCTTTGTCTCGCTTTGCATGTCGCGCCACTATGTAGAAGCCTTTAGGTTTTTATGTAAAGAAACATTTTAAAAGATTTTAGAAAATGTTATAATGTCCTATTTGTCTATGGGAATTTTGTATTGAAATTTGGACAGGACAACATCTGCCGGGTCAGCTAGTTTCAGTTTAAAAATATGTGTATCATGGAGCAAGTTATTTCTACATCAAAGATTTCTGTCAAAAAGGATTGATGTTTATTAATGTAATAACTATTGAACTTATGTAAGTAATTAATTTACCTGTTCTTCAAAAGAAATGACTCTAGGTTGTATAACATCCAGCGCAAAGTGTGACACCTCCTGGGACACAGGGTCAGGCAGTAGGGCTAAGTGAGTGCTCACATCCGTCAGCAGCTGCCGTGATATCACTAGGCTCACATTCTCATTCACAACTGGAAACAAGAAACAGCATTTGAGGTTTCAAGTCCACCTAAATCATTAAATGCATTTAACACTAAACAAAAAAACACTGTCTCTCAACTTCAAACAATTGGCAGAAATAGAACAATCTTTTAATTGCATTTAGTGGTGAAAGTGAACCTTAGTTTGCAATTCTCATTTATTTATAAACATAATGCCTGTAATCCCCGAAGGGTTAGGCAGAAGTCTACCTATACATAAAAGTATACAGATAAGTTTAAGTCCCATGTAATAGGGGGTGAGCCTTTGCCATCAACCGGGCCCAAATCCAGACTCCGAGCTGCTACTGAGAAATTCCTAATGCAAAATCCCAATAACACTTTACCCAATCTGGGAATCGAACCCAGGACCTCATGCTCAGCAGTAGCGCTTGCAAGCACTAGACCAATGAAGCAGTTATTTATTTATTGTTAGCATAAAATAACAATCCAATAGTGCTGTGAAGAACTATGGAGTTAGAGGATTGTGATATTTAACATATCACACTTTGTTTTGGTTCTGGTGGCCAAAGCTTAAAAAGTTGTTAGACGAAAAACTGAGAGATAAACAACCTCCGTAAGACCAAATAACTAAATATAAAGACTACTTATGTTGCTAGTGCCTTAGCCATTGTTTATTGGATGTTACATCCAATGAATAATGGGTAAGGTACTCTAATAACTTGAGTAAAAAGAATTTATGAAATATATATACATACTTGCTTCTATAAAAGCTTTTAGACATTCCGCCAACTCTGTTTCAGTGCTTTTCAGTATTTCCATAAGAACATTGCGATACCTAAAAAGAAAATCAATAGCATTACAATAAGGCTTTCACGTGTTGGTAAATTAAATAACATAAACTTGTTCATACTAAAATTGAGTAGGAAAAGCACACAACAAGTAACCGTACTCACTTTTCGGCTTGATCTTTGTGCAAGCCGCCAGAATTTCTCAATTCACTTAGATATTGACGTACGCCTTGTAAATTAATAGGCATATTGTTTTTTATAGAATTTATTTATTTCCCACTTTAGAAAATTTCAAGCACAAGAAACTTTGACAATAATGACAGATTGACACTTTTGAGAATCAATGACAACCTAAAAAAAAACAAAGAATGATTGCATACCACAGAGAAACCACCACCACAGATGTTTTTGCTACTTACTAGCGCTTTATCTTCAGCAATACTATTACGGTTTTTAAGTAGTCGATTTATGATTAGCACTGGGGAAGATCGGTCAAAGCCTTACAGCATTTAAATTTAAAACATGGAACACACCTCGTTAGCGTCACCGCCACGTTCTGGACGAGGGCACTCTAGACACTAGAGCACTTGTTTTTTTCCTGTCCTTGTTTTAACCACTCCTTTTTATGACGTACTCCCTTCTGATGTTCACCGCTTTATCTTTAGCCCATACCCCTGCAGTTAAAATCCTTTATAAATTCATTAGCATGAATAAAATCCAGTTATAGTTGATATTTTCTATATATTTATTATATACCTACTGAATGTTCTAACATTTATTTTGTGACGTTTTACATGTTCTAACCAAAAATGTTTTGTCCTTTTTTAGCTTGGGGATCTATGGAGGTCACCACTACAAACACTGATGAATAGATAAAGCAATAGTTTTTATAGTTTACTCCTCATACCTTGACGTTGGCAAAATCATCGAAGGTTATCGATGGAGCCAGAACTTTGAGTTGAAAAAAATTGAATTGAATTACCAGGTAATTTTTTAAATTCACACTGGCTGTTTATACACTTCTGTTTTACTTCAGTCGTGTGGTCTAAAGCACACTCTCACTTAAAAGAGTGTCCGTGGTATATATGTTCTGTGTTCTTGCCCGTTCTTCTCCATAGGAACCTACTACGCTTTGGAATGGGCAACTAGCTTCATCTCTCTGACTGACTGACCCCTTGACAATTCAAAAGTGCCTGTAATAGGTTTATTTGAAATAAATGCTTTGAGTTTTTGAGTTTGAGACTCGTTTTTTTGGGTTTAGGTTTCCTCACGATGTTTTCCTTCACCCTTTTGAGAGAAGTGGTGATTTTGGTAGTTGCCTTTCCTCATATTATTATTAAGATAGTAAATAGTATTATTTACTATATTTGCAAGTATTAGTATGACAATACAGAAATTACAGTTTGAAACATTTCAATGGGGTCGGGTCGTTCTGGGTCGTTCTCAGAGACAAACTTTTCCACAAAAGCATTCCCATGGGCCATGGGCCACAATCTAAAGTAGTACTGTTACACCTTTGATATGTTTTTTAATGGTAAAAGGGAACCTTCCGAACCAAAATGGTAAAAAGGAACCCTTATGGTGAGACTAAGTCTGTCTGTCTGTCTGTCCCTCACACCTGGATATCTCAAGAACTACTAATGCTATCAACTTGAAATTTAGAATAGTTTTAGATGACGTTTGCCCAACTATTTTGCAAGTCAGAAAGAAATCTAAAAAAATATACCTTTTTGCAAAAGGGAGTGAAGACCCCCTGTCTTAAAAATTTGAAGTGGGGCTACTAGGGCATGTAGGGTATCATATGAAAGAACGCTGTTTGCACATTCTCAAAGATTTTTTTTTTAGGTAAAAAATAGCACAGTTTTTCAGAAATCATCAACATCATATATTCGTACGGAACCCTCGGTGCGCGAGTCCGACTCGCTCTTGACCGGTTTTTTTATTTATAAAAAGTTTACATCAGTCATAAACTTAAAACTATGGCCCAAAATACCGAGTGAGTGAGGAAGTAGATAGGACAAAGCTTGTCGATATATTTTAGATTTAAGGGTCTATACTACCTCAGAAAGAGTGAGGTGGCAACCTCACTCTTTATCTCGCTCGCACAAGTAGCTGGTGGTTACGCGAGCAAGCGAGACAGGGTGGCAGGGAGAAGACTTCAAAGAACCGATATTTTAGTTTATTTCTTTTTACGGTGAAAATAATGGTAAATAAAAAATAAAATAACATAAGACCTGCTTTATAGTTAGTTCAGTTATTATGCAAAGTTTCATTATCTAATTTGAAGTATTTTTTTGTTCGGTTTGGATGTAATTTTTGCTTTTTTTTCTACGAAGAAAATTTTATGGAATCGTGTTTTCGTCAAATATTAAGAATAAATCCTCAACTTTACCTTAAATTTATTGCAAAATTAATCTTGCAGTATTTTCGATATAACGGAGGATCTTGTCTCAAACAAAGCCATTTGAGGTATTATATACTTTTACTTTTATGAGTGATGAACTGATGATTTAACGGTCGGTTACTTTGCTGACTGACTATTTAATATTTCTACATAGGACCAAAAGAGAAGAAGTTTTTGAACTGTAAAGCAGGAATAGCAAACAATACTACTATTTGTCTAATTTATCTGGATTATTTTCAGAAAAACTACTAACTCATTTAGTAATATTAGAATCGATTTACAGTCAATTCGATAAAAGTTTGTTTTCTAAGGTTGGCAACTTGTGACATCAAAAAATTGAAAGAAGCGCCATTATAATTTTTCTCGATTTTGATGCATTTTACAAGCAAATTGTTTGTTTTGTTCACGTTTAATGCATCACAAACTAAAGAATAATTGACCTTTTTTGTTTTTAAATGATAGTTACTGAGAGCGTTGAAGACTTTTGTCGAATAATATCGTTATAAGTTTGTGGCGATTTGTTTTCAACCGTGGCGACTTGAGAGACTTGGAGGGCTTGTCGGAAGAATTTGACAACTTAAAATGGCGGCCTCTTTTGAACTCAAAAATGTTTTTGATTTTAACCCAGTGTAAAGTGCTTTTTGTGTGCATAAACTATTGAGTGGATTCTTAGTTTGAAGCTTCATCATGGAACACAATTTGGACGACTCTCTTAACTTGGAAAGTACCATGGGCGATGTAAGTAGTGAATAAAGATTCCTTTGGATTACTTTATCTTTATTCAGTCTTTTTCTAGAGTTTCCTTTTTCACTTGTGTATAAAACAACCAAGTTCTGAATCTAATTTGTGGTGGTTATAAGATGTAGTGATTTTTTCTACCTTAAAATTTGCTGCTGCTCTTTAGCTCATATTCTGTTTATCATTGCAAACTGTATCATTGTCAACAGTTTCAGTGTTTTTAAAATAATAAATAGTAGTTTCAGTTTCAGTGTTTTTAAAATACTAAATAGTAGGCCTTTAAGTAGTAAGTATTGTCTTATGTATATGGTTAGCAACTTTGATGAACAAATGTCCATGAACAATCTCATCATTTTACAATCTGTTGTAGCTTTTATGATAATGTACCATTTATTTATTTATTTTGATTAGTTGTTAGAAGGCAAATGAATTGTGATTGTACTTTAATATCTGTTTAACAACCATATCAAAAAAGTTTTAGCTGACAGCAGCAAAACATTAACTAATAAACTCAAACCATATAAACAATAATCAATTGAACCATTTACAGGCACTTGAATTTGTCAAGGCGTCTGTCCGTCAGAAATATGAAGGTAGTTGCTCATTCCAAAGCATAGTAGGTACTTATGGAGAAGAACGGGCAATAAAGTCTGGAGACTTAAAAAAATCATATTGTTACAAAATATTACTTTTAACAGTAATGTTGAATTTATAATAATATGTGAGAACAATGTAAAAAAGACATAAACGTTAAAAGCATCCCGAGTACAGCAAATAAAAGTGAAAAATATAGCAATATAATTAAAAAGTTGTGGCAGCTAAGAGATTACCAGTCCCAACTGACTGTGCCCGTTCACAAACATGACTCAACTCAACATTTTTGATGGGAGCTAAATAACATACTCTCAGCCATCAGGGCACATTCAAGTCAATGAAAGACATATTACCCAGTAAATGGTAGCTCTATAGTGCATAGTACTCACACCTGTGCTATTCAATTGTATAATACAAAGGTGATTGAATTTATACAATGCAAAGATAGTCTTACAGTCTTCCACAGCTCCAACAGTATATTCAAATGTTAATCAATTAGTTGTGGTTGTGGAGATGGACCAGCATTAAGCCAACCATTTTCATCAGCCATGTAATCCCCCAACTTATAATATGCCTGCCTGCATTTTGTGCGACTTAAACAAGATTTAAATGTCTCATTCAGTTGTAGTACGTGGGGAGGTATTTTATTTTATTGTAACATTTTAAACCCCATGAAAGATGAGTCTACTTTAGCCAGTCTGAAACCTGGTTGAACCAGTAGGTCCCTATTTCTAGTACTATAATTATGTCTTTCACTTTTTTAGGGTTCCATTCCCCAAAAGGAAAACACGGAACCCTCATACTTGGATCACTTGTGACAGACAAGTGATCCAAGTATGAGGGTTCCGTGTTTTCCTTTGTCTACCTAACACAACCAATTAGCTCCGAATCTACTGGACCAATTAAGTTGAAATTTGGTACACATTAAGGCTTCTACATACCGGGGCGACTTGTCGCGCGACGCGACGCGACTCAAAGGCACCGCTCGTCCCGCGACACGCGGGGCCTTTGTGCCGCGTCGCGTCGCGCGACAAGTCGCGCCGGAATGTAGAAGCCTTTATGAACTTATGTGAGCCAAACATGGATGTGTAACATAAATAAATGTTTGAATATGGGGGTCACTTTTGAAAGGCAAATTAGAAAAAAAAAAAATAGTTTTGCATACTGTACCATGTGACATATCAAAGTGAAAGGGCTTATTGTAAGGATTTCAGATGTATATATTTTTAAAATAAACACTTCAAAATTTAGGCTCCACTGCAGTTGATCGCCCGTTCGTGCGAAGCTTGACAATTTTATAGCGTATAGATGTCTTCGGGTAAAACACTTTCGCAAAATCTCACACTGTACAAACGCCTAGTTTTTGAGAAAAAAATCCTAGTTTCAGAAAATTAAACTTATTTACGGCGTATTTAGTACTAATAATGTAATTTTTTAACTATTTACAATAACTACTACAGTCTTATATGTATTTTTAAAAGATCGTGGGTAACGAAACGTAATAAAATACAATATGTAAGTGAAAGTGACCGTGACGTGTTTGACAAATATCACTCATCGTACTAAGTGCAAGGCAATGTTACTACTGGAGGAGAACTTAGGATGGAAGAGCGAGCGAAGCGAGCTCGGGACTTCGGGCACCTCGTTATTTTTTTTAAACCATTCAGAAACGCCTTATTATTGTTTGGTAACAAAAGCTCCGCCACGTGATCTTCCCCATCATTAATACTCCCACTTTCCCACAAATCGCGAAAGATACTGGTATTTTTTTTCTCGGCACCTATGCTTTTGCACACTTTGGGATTTTCAAAATAAACTAATAATGGTCTATTCTACCTAAAAAAAAATACCTACTATAAAAAACGACGGGCGATCAACTGCAGTGGTTCCAAAATAATCTTATCCACTCCATTTAATACTCAATTAATAACAGGGTCGTCAGAAGCCCGAAAGTCTGAAACCAGTCTTACCAAGAGGTATTGTATTACCCAGTAACTGGGTTGTGGAGGTCAGATAGGCAGTTGCTTTATGTAAAATACTGGTATTCAGTTGCATCTGGTTAGGCTGGCCGAGAGCTGCTTATTATACTTCATATTTTAAGTTGGGGAAAGAAAAGAGAAGCATGGTCATGGAGCATATAGTTGTGAAGTTCAGATACTATTTTTTTTTTATTTTTATTATTTTAGGTATGTAAATAAATAATAATAATAAATACACATCTATTATTTACATCATAATTGGAATTTTCAGATGGACTTTGACCACTCGGGTGTGGTGGTGAATCAAGACGACATCTCTCTAGAGACAACTGGCCATGAACCGGACATACCTATGGAATTTGAAAACATAGAGGAACAGCAGATGCTCATGGATACTGGCAGTGAAGAGATTATAGGTATATAATTTTTTTCTCACATTTCATATGCAAATCTGTAACCATTTTATTAGCTGTTAGTGTTTCAAATAAAATAAAATATTACATAGTTATTAACACTTAAAGGTGCAGGGGACCCATAGAAAAAAATTATAATGACCTGCTGTATTGTAATGAATAGATTGTCAATTAAGTCTAAAGTAACCATCATGAGAAGCTATAAATACATAAAATTGCAAATTATACAACTATCAACTTTAAACTCAAGATATCTAAGTTGATTTATGAATGAAGAAATTATCGCTAACCGTCATAAAATAGTTTTAGTTGCAATGGAAACTGAACCATACGCAATTTCAGTTAAAGTTTTAAATCCCAAAGTATGAAATTTATCTCGTCTCATGGCGTTGACTTTAGATGTTGCTTGGATTTCAATACTTTAACCATATGATTCCTGTTACATCATGTTTGTAATGATTGTTGATTTTTATTGCTATGCAAATGATACTCTTAGATCATTTTTAACTAGAAATGCATCAAAACTAACAGTTACTATTGTGTTTTATATGTACTTACCAAAAATTGGGTTATGAAGGTCACATGGAAAATTAAAGTGTGTATATTAATTGAGATAAAACTAAGGAGGATGTGTTTATTTAATAAAATAATAATAACTGAATGTTTGGTGATCATTCATTTTTTCACACATACAATATTCATTCATTTTAGTATCAGTTTCTCTAATTTTGAATAAAATACAACTTGAATTAAACATTTATTTTTTACTATGTCTTCAGTTTCAGACTTCATGAATGACCAGTACACATTGCAAGAGTACTCTGTTCAAGATGATGGTTCCGAACAAAGTGTATTGGATGAGAGCCATGTATGTATACAATCCTGTTAAATTCCCAATCTAAAAAAATAAATTTAACAAAAATATAACATGATCCATCAGGTAGGTATCCAACTGTTTCACTGCTATTGAAAACTTAAAGGCCCATTCAGAAATTTTTGAAGCAAACAACACTCATTTTGCTTGTTTATCCTACTCAGAGACCGTACAACCCCGGTTAAGGGTTAAGCCTTTCGAAGGGGTAACCCATTCAATGGGTTACCTTTAGGTAATACGGGCTGGTGTCCGCAACTCCACGTCAATGCGCGTATTTTGCGTACGGAATGGGTTACCTTTATCATGGTGTAACCCATTGAAAGGGTTACCTGATAACCCATTTCAATGGGTTCTAAATAAAAATTATATAATTATATTATACCTATTTGAAACCCAGTATCATGAAAAAATCATAATATTATGTTATTTCGATATCTGGGCGGATATCGAAATAACATAATATTATGATTTTTTTTGGCACGCGTAGCAGGACCAATTCTATCTCTATTCTACCCAGGGACCATTTTGGTTACCATTTTAGAAAAACGCTATCGAAAACCCTTTTAATGGAAAGGGTTTTCGATAGAGTTTTTCTAAGCAGTTCATCAAAAACCCATACGGTATGGGTAATTTTGAATGGCTTAAATTAAGCCGTTCAAAAGGGTTACCCACATTGTATGGGTTTTTATCGAAAAACCTTTCGATAGGTTACCAAAATTTAATTTAAGCCATTCATAATGGTTACCCTTATCGTATAGGTTTTTGTTTAACCGCTTAGAAAAACCCTATCGAAAACCCTTTCAATGGGTAACCAAAATGGTCCCTGATCCTACTACATCAAATAAAGCTCTAAAGCAGTCAATTGCCAAACAGAGCAACAGTGGGGCAATTGAGTAACACAAATAAAGTGACAATTGATCGCAATGGGCTTCATTTCACGACAGTCCATGCATGTCCATTGCATTATTTACGTTGTTGAGCAGACGAATTTTTATAGTTTACTTTCTCATACCTTGACATTGGCAAAATCATCGAACGTTATCGATGGAGCCAGAACCTTAAAAAAAAATTGAAACCTATGAAGCAATGGGTTAGGTCCAAAACCCCACCTTCAAAACTCGGATTGCGTTTCAAACTGTGTTACGCAATTGTAATACAATTTGATGAAATTAATGATGTTTTGATGCTAAAGTCCGGTCGCGAAGCAGAAATAATTTTGTACAATGATCCCTCATTACTTATCTTATTGTATTGCCGTCGCGCTTGCGCATTTTAAGGTCCTTCTAATGTGCGAGTGCGACGGCAATACAATTGTGCGCGAGCGATAGAGAGGAGTAATGATGAGGGATCATTGTACGAAATTCTTTCTGTTTTGCGACCGGACTTTAGTACATATGAGGGTAAAAAAAAACCTTTTACAATTTACAGGGGCTAAATGTACAAGGGGAATCAATGATAGACTTGCAGTTTGATTCTGATATACCTCATAGTGTGACTCAGGAGGTTACCACGCAACCTAAATATATTTCTGTCAAGGTAATTATAAATATTTCACTTTTATCAGTAAGTTATTAATTTATTAGACAAAAAACAACCAAACACTTAATAACACATCCTTACAGTTAATAACTTCTTAAAATACTTTTTAAATCATTACTAGACTATTTTCTTTTTTGACTCTATTTTGAACCTTTACATTTCGTTACAGTAAAGTTCTGGTAAAACTGAGGCGAATACCGCTCGGAACGAAATTCCCTAGCACCGATTGTGTCAACGCTAGTTTCAGTCCCGTGATTTCCTACTCATTAAAATAATCGACGTGCGCAGCCGCGACCCGCGTAGGATTCGCCTCAGTTTGACCTGTACTTTACAACTTTTTCCTAAAAAAAATAACCTTTTCAGGCGGCACCAGCGCGTAAAAAGAACGAAACAATAGTGACCAGCAACCCACCGCGGCAGGTAGCGATAGCTCCCAAGCCGCCGAAGTTGGTACCCACAACGACTACAACCTTCTCGGGGTCGGGCAAACAATATGCGATAGCGCCAAAACCGGTAGCAATGGTCAGCAATAAGAATCCCAGTTTGGTCAAGAAGATGTCTCTAGCAAGCGTGTTGCAGAGCGGGATGAAATCCGGGAATACGTTGCTTAGTGAGTCCGCTTTTGTTTAGTTGAAAACTAAATGTACTTGTTGGAAAGCATGCCGCGTAGTTTGTTATTTAAATTCAGTTGAAAAATTCTTACTTTCAGTTTCGTTTTTCGGGTGACCACTGAAAATCAGCGCTGTGCTGTGGGTCCCCCATAGCATAGCATCATGCTGAGTGCAAGCCTTCTTGTCACAGTCATGACGTGCAGCTTCTGGCTATTTGTTTGTTTGTGATAATACTTAGATCTGTTTTGTGTAACCTTCGGGTATTATTACTTAATATGTTTTCGTACGCACGTTTTTTCTGTCACAATTCAAATTATTTTTCTTTCTTTCTTTCTATTTACATGAAATGTTCTTGTAGGGGGGATTGTGGCTAAGTAATAACTGCCACACGGGTCGATCGATCAGGTTGAGCAATGCTTGCCGCGGTTGGTCCGTGGATGGGTGACCATCTTTACATACCAAGTCCCCTCGGTGCCTCAGCAAAGCACGTTAAGTCGTTGGTCCCGGCTGTCATTTCTAGATCTTTGACAGTTGTTACGGGTCGTCAGAAGCTCGAAAGTCTGACAACTAGTCTTACCTTGGGTTATCGTGTTACCCAGTAACTGGGTTGTGGAGGTCAGATAGGCAGTCGCTCCATGTGAAATACTGGTATTTAGCTGCATCCGGTTAGACTGGAAGCTGACCCCGACATCGTTGGGTAAAAACTGGGCAAATGATGACATGAAAATAAATTATTTATTTATTTCTTTATTAAATACGTTTACAAAAAAACTGTACATAAGGACTTTGCCCCGCAAAACCGTTTTCACGGTTTGTCTGTGGGAACAGAACACAATTTTACCATTTTTGTTTATTAGTGCGGACACTTAAATTTCACTAACTGCACCTATAAAGTTACTAACAATTATCTGATCTTATGAATTACATCTTTTAAAATATACCTAAACACTCATCTGCTCTTCCCCAACAATCTGCAAACCATTTTCCTGCTTATGTAATTTGGCAAATTTACCTTTTATTTCCTGACTTCTTATATCAGTAGGCAATTGGTTGAGAAGGTATGGAACATGTCCTTGTGTTTTTTATGTGCTTATGTTATTACTCAATAATTATTTCTTGAAAATGACACTATTATAGAAAATGTCAGGCAGACCATCTATTTCTTTTAAATTGTATGATAAACAATATTTTTATTTCTAGCTCAAATAGGGAAGCAACTGGTTATGATGCCAGCTGGTGCTGGACAAAAACTCAAACTAGTTACGTCCAGTTCGGGGGTGCAATCAGTACAATATGTGCGAGCTAATAACGATCAGGTATAACATCTACATACAAATATCTACATGTACAAACAAGGCAAAAAAAAATATAGTAAAAAAAAAATACTGTGTTTGCAGGCTGAACTGATCAAAAATGTTGGCAGCAATACGCAGAAGCCAGTACTAGCGAAAGTAATAGTGCAAGGTATGTATTATTACTATTAAAAGTTAACAAAAGTTCCCGTTATTAAAAACGTTGAAAATCCAATTGCAATAATTACCATAACAACTTCACCAGTCCCTTAATTCTCCTAGCATAAGCATAAGCATAATCAGCCTATAATGTTCCCACTGCTGGGACACAGGCCTCCTCTTATCGAGAGGGACTGGGCTGTAATCTACCACGCGCGCCCAGTTCGGGTTGGTAGATGTCACATGTCTTTGAATTGTTGGTTCTAGGACATGCCGGTTTCCTCACGATGTTTTCCTTCACCGTTTTGAGAGCAGTGGTGATGAAATTATTTACACAAAGTAAAGCGCCTGCCTGGGTTCGAACCCACGACCTATATCTCGTAAGTCGGGGCCGTTACCACTGGGCCACCACTGCTCCTAACTTACCTCCAAATATGTATCATCTGCTGCAGAAAGCAGCGATACTAAACACAAGGCACACAAAAAATTGTATGAAACTAGTATAGAAAATCTGATTATCTCTGAAACTACAAGTAAAACCGTAATATCCTTGCAGATGGTTATAGAATTAATTATTTATGATTTTTTGACATACTCCATATAACGGTTGCGCCACAGTAACCGTAACCAGTAACCAAAACGACATTAAAAATGGAATACCCTAAGTCTATGAAAGTCGATGTTCAGCCCACCGTGCGCCGTGACATCAAATTCTATAGAAATTGTATGGAGCAATCTCCTCGCGGAGCTATCATCACGGCGAGAATTTAAATGGCACGGCGAGATTATCGCCGCGATTCCCAGATGGCGCCGTACAATGCGAACGTCCTAAAAATACGGCAATTTTTTTTCATCTAAATCAATAAATTACAGTAATATAAACCCAAGAAAAGTATTGAAAGTTAAATTGAACTATTGATTGATGCTCAAAAAAATTATGAAACTCCTTCAATTTCCTACTACAGTTCAAACGTCCGTTTCTATCGCGGTCATGAAGTGACGTCATTATCCACGAAACTTTTTTTTTTTTGTAACTTTGCCCCACACTAGGAATTTCTCCTGTATTTTGGGTGCGTTTACAAACATTTAAACTCACGTACAAACAGCCAGACCCGGAACAACTACTTGTAGGTCATATAAAAAAATTTGTTCTGTGCGGGAATCGAACCCGCGATACGCAGCGCAGCAGTCAATCGCTTAACCACTGCGCCAACCGTGCCGTCAAACAACTGCTTTGTTTACATCTGTTTTTTAACCCCAAATCATATACATTAAATTATTGTTTAAGCTTTATTCAAGCAGAAATCGCACTTACTTATTTACCTGAATGAGATTTCAAGCACTTAGCAAAGAATAGATTTTATTCCCATAGTATTTTTCGTCACTTCCGGCATTTTCGAAGAGGAAGCATTTTGAGTGCGTTCCGTTCCACCAAAAAAACGCAACATAAATTAATGAATTGTGAAATAAGTAATGAATTAAAAATTGTAATCAAAAATGGAATTTGTTTCTTGACTCCTACATAATGTATATTAAAATAATGGATAAGTTTTGAATTACGTGCATATTCCCGCTCCTCTGGTCCTATTAATATATTCGACGAAGCAACGTTGACCGCCTAAGCGTCTCTAGTCGACCCGAATTCGATTGCGAATGGTTCTATGCCTTATTGTTAGTGGCATAAAGTGCAAAATGTAGAAACATCGACGTAGACGTAGTGGGTCTTCGGGCATAGCACGACCGAACTCATTTGCGCTCTTTAAGTAACTGAAAATAAGGTTTATTATTGAATGTCGCAACCTCTGCGTTGCCCTTCTTTCGGTCTGCGATGATTCTTGGATGCGTAGTTCTTTGCTAAATCTTAAGTTTTTGTGTCTGTACATAGTTATTAATAATCTGTATTTTTAATTCAACAGGGCAGCCAAACCTAGATTCCCTCGGCCAATCAGCGGTGATAACTAAATTGATGCCTTCATCGTCTGGTGCCACTACACAGACGCGATACGTCATGCAACAGAAGACTGTGCCCATCTCTATAGGATCTAATAAGGTGAGCTTGATTATTTATTACTATCGCTTTAATTTTTAGCTGTATGCCACAGGATATTTTTGTAGTCTTCAAGGAATTGCAATAATGTCATTGTGATGCAACTTTGTTTGGAAAGCAAGAACCAATAAAAAGACAAAAAAAAACTAACTTAACTTCAACAATAGCAACATTAACAGCTTAATACCAACATCTACAAGTATGGGAAAAAGTTCACTTAAGGCGACGATAACCGACTTTTAATGATTTTATACTGAAGATCACGTCTAAACGAGTAGTGTTAATAATTTGAAAAAAATAGATGTTAAATTAGAGCATTTTCTCAATAATTTAATATGTGGATATTTTAGATTATATTTATAATACATAGTGAAATTAATTTGTAAAGTTATGTCTAACGCGTAAAACTGAGAATGGCGCAAAAACTACGAAGCGTATTTTTCTGAAACCTTCACCAATTTAAAGATAATTTAATTATTGATCTTTTAGTATACGCGTTTTATTAAAATACCTTTTGTTTTGTGTATAATAAATTAATAATGCGTCAAATTGGGGACAGCGCTCCTTGATGGGCGAGTCCTATTACTGGCTGAACGTACGACGCGTTGCGTGAGCTCAGTACAGAACACGCAAGCTAACTACTCAAGGTCACTGGCATATATCTCAGTCTTAAATTACAGGTGGTATTGGCGTCTCCTTCTAAACAAGGAGTGAAGTTCGCCAAGAAACAAATAATAGCAATAAAATCGCCGACACCTAAATTGATGCCGATGACGTCACAAGGTGAGGTTTTGTTTAATACCATAGAATTTGATTGTTTTTTTTTTTCTGATACAGGAATAGAGTCACAGTTGCGGCCTTTTTACAAAGACATAGCATTAGCAGGGGGCGTTTGCTCTATACAGGGTGGTAGGGACATCGACGCGCAACCTGTTATCACAGTATAAATATGAACAGTACAGAAATTACGTAGTAAATGTTCGAATCGGCACACACACACAGACGCGCTCATTGACGAGATCCCAAAGCGGTTGCCGGTTGTTGCGGTGCTGTTAGTCGCGGTTGCCATGTCGAGAGGAGTGGTCGCGGCGCCTAACGCTCAAATTGAGCGTAGGTAATTATTCCAACAATTAGCCCTAGTTTCCATACTGTTCATATTTATTCTGTGCTGTTACATGGATTCACTACATGGTTCTGAAACCCCCTGTGTTGAAATTTGTCGTCGGTTAGAAGAAAAAAAAAAAAAAAAACTGTTACATACATTTTGACCGCGTATTGCATTTTTCTATAAAACAGCAGATTTTTTTTTGTTAACCGACGAACAATTTCTACGTTTGTTCTAGAATCATGTGATTATTCATAGTTACAGTTTGCGCGTCGATGTGGGATGCCACCCTATGCTAGCGAAACTCCAGACGCGATTGGTATCGATTTCTAAACACGATAAAAGAAAAAAAAAAGATTTTGATGTTCTCTTTTTGGGATCATCGACCACTGCCAGTTTTTTTTTTATCGTGTTGAGATATCGATATCCATTACGTCTTTGAAGTTTACACAAAAAAAAAACTGATTATTAGACTGATATTTCAAGTGACTACACTAACTGCGGTCAATGACCCGACAAAAAATTATCAATTTAGATTATTTTTCGTTTCATCATGTTTAGATATCGATAATTCGATACCCCGTGTCTGCGGAGTTTCGCTAGCTAATATAACTTGACCCTGTATAGGAAAGAAGTAAGGAAGAAAACTGCGTTTCACAATACTTTCTAGAGGTAAGAGGAACAGGATGTAAAGTTATTCATCCCCCATAGAAAAGGGAGGTTTCTCCGACCAGACGGGTGTTCTGTCTACTGGGTTACTGCCTAACTATTAATTTCGGGACGTTGTATACAAAATTAGTTTTAGTATATGCGAAACCAGAAGCACGTGTCTAGTAATTTTATGTAAAATATCTATGTTAAAAATTTCAAAACTGTATCATGAAAAATCGCAAAGTTATAAGGTTGTTATGTTACCGGGTTGTCCGTACAAAAACATGCTAACGGCGCCCCCGCGCCTCCAGAGTCGTCTTGCGCTCATTGATAATAATTTGGCAGTAGGTACCTAACCGTACGGCGATTGTATTGTAAGTAATTAAATGGTGATAACGTTTTCCATCACACTTAAATACTTTTGGGACAAAATATAACATGGTGTAAAAATTATTGAAATCGATTCAGTTCCTTATTCGGAACAAACTATATTCAGGTTTCGCATAAACTAAAAATAATGTTGTATATTCTAGTCGCGCGGAAAACTTTGCTTGCGCGATGCAAGATTTTGCGTGACGTCAGTGTGATGCGTAGTTCGCATCTGGTGTTGTAGATGTCGCCACAACTCCACAATACTTTGGAAAATAATATTATGCATACAAATTGGTGTTAGCTGCTATAAAATAGGTTTTATTTTGTTTCAGGTGCTACTACTACCAAAAAGGTTCTGATAACAGCAAATTCAAGTCAAAACGTCATATTGAAAACCACTGCACCTCCAAAAACTGCACAGGTATGTAACGACGATTGAACTTGCACTAGTATACTACTACTAGTGTGTAGTAGTATTAACGTGTATGGAATTAGCACTAGTATCCGACGCATTTGGTGGCATGTGGTATGTCCAGCTGTTCAACCTGATTTTGACCACAACTTGTGTTTCTCTTTGTACAATAAACTTATATTATATTTGGTGTCACGAAGATATATGCAGGTCTAAACTTGCGCTAGTATATCGTAAGGCAAAGGTCTTTAACCCATGGCCCCCGGACCGCCTGCGACCCGCGGTGGCTTCCTTGGCGGCAATAGCTCGGCAAAATTAAATTTTTCTATTACTATTCATGTCGAGAAATTGAAACAAAATAGACAGGTATTTACACTAACGCGCGAAAACAGTTTGATAATTGATACAACCACTATTGGGGCAGAAATAAGAGTAAACAATTTCAAACATCTCATTGATTGAATTTTATTAGAATCAATTCCTGTTTCTAGCCTTGTAATATTGTGCAATGATTGTAGTTATTCAATTATTTCCCTACATATAATCAATTTCCCTTGTGTTGCGGCCCGTTGAACCAAAATTAAAGTATTATTGGCCGTTGATTTCAAAAAGGTGAGTAAGAAGTACCATAATCCTCTTGTATTGATTTTGGCACCTGGTGAAGATTACTAACAATATTTTTAGGGTTCCGTACCAAAATGGTAAAAAGGAACCCTTATGGTGAGACTAACTAAGTCTGTCTGTCTGTTTGTCTGTCACACCTGGATATCTCAAGAACTACTAATGCTATCAACTTGAAATTTAGAATAGATTTAGATGACGTTTACCCATCTTTTTTGCAAAAGGGACTGAAAGGGGATCTTAAAAATGTTCAGTTACTAGGCTACTAGAGAATGTAGGGTATCATATGAAAGAACGCTGTTTGCACATTCTCAATTTTTTTTTAATTTTTTAGGCAGCATAGTTTGCGACTTTAGATGAAAAATTAAAAAAAAAGTCCGTCTCCCCCCCATAAGTCCGAAGTTCGCATAGATAAAAATCTGAAACTATTCTATGTGATAGAAGTGTATGTAAAGATTACAGGAAAAATAAACGATGTCTCTAAATGGCACAGTTTTTCAGAAATCATCAACATCATATATACGTACGGAACCCTCGGTGCGCGAGTCAGACTCGCTCTTGACCGGTTTTTTTGTTTTAGATAACTAAGGATGGTAATGTGGTGCTACAGGGGCAAAGGTCGCAGCTACATCAAATAAACGTACCTGGGAAAGGTGTAAGTATGATAAGTTGATAACACACCATTGAGATTTTCCATTATCGATTTCTCAGTAGCAGGCCGGAGTCTGCATTTATGTCCGGTTGATGGCAATAGGCTCGCCCCCTATTATATGGGACTTAAACACACCTCTAGGTACACCTCTGCCTAACCCTTCGGGGATTACAGCCGTGATGTTATGTTATGTGATAACCAGTGATCGGAAAAGGTGAGCTAAAATAACTAAAGTTCTAAAAATAACAGAGACAAAGTGGAGACTTCCTTACAACATTTTTTTTTTAAATATTTATTATTTATACAACATTAGTTTTTGTTTACACTAAACCCGAAAAGGGGTCATTGTACTCATAATTTTGAATTATATTAATGTTTTTTTTTAACTTATATTCATGTTGGCATGGTGCATGGACGGGGGTGACACGGGGGTTAAATTTCTGTAATTTAATAATAAATATCTCGAAAACGGTGCGTCCTAGGCAAAACGTTACAGAAATTTAACCCCCCCTGTGTCACCCACAATATTAATATTCCGAAAAAAAAAAATGTGCGTAAGGAAGTCTCCAGTTTTTTTACTTTGTTCTTAGAACTTAGGTATATTAGCTCTACTATTTCGATCACTGGTGATAACACACTAAAAAGCTAGTGCATGGGACGAAGAGTTACTGTAACGTGGAACATTATAGGCTGATTATACTATACTTCATTGCCCTCAAAAACTTGTATATAAATAATAAAATTCTATGTTTTGTTATAGATCCAATATATCCGATTGATAACAAACCCCAGTCCCGCGCCGCAGAAGATCGCGGCCAAATCGCAGACGCCTACAATGGCAGTTCCTGCTAAAAGTTTCGTTTTGACTGATAATAAAGGTATATCAATTAATGAATTATTAATTACTTGCTGTTGTCCCGTGACTTCGTTTGCGATCCATGATAAATAGCCTATGTCCTTCTTCAAGTCCCAGGCTATCTATTAACGATTGGGGGGGGTAGATCGATTGGCGTCCTGATTGTCAAAGTTTGTTAGTGAATTTGAATACGAGGCTTTGGACTGCCTTGTAGGTGTGTATTTTAATGTTATTTTGTTGTAACGTGCGTTTTGTTTGTGCAGAATAAACATTTTTTTTTTTTTTGTGCTTAACACTCAGTTGCAGAAAGCTCACCATTAACACTTCATTACATAAAGCAACATTATCGCTAATGAATTCATTACTTTAATGAAGTTGCACAAACAAATTTTAGATAGCATTAGACATTTTTAATGCCACTTTAGTTAAAGAAGACTTTAAACAATATTGCCAGGAACAAATTACCATATTGAACGAAAAGAGTGAACATTTGCGTTCTGTTATTATCCGTACGTACAATTACACCACAATTTTAGCATAAAATAAAGTAAATGTAGTTGATTTATGTGTATTCAGTGTACTCTGTGGTTTAATGTAGTTTAAATAATCTGGTTTAAGGGGGATGCACTAAGGTAGCCCGCGAAATTCAAATTTACCAACGTTTTTTGCAATTTTTATACTTCTGATTCATATTCTAATGATTATAATTCTGTAAAGCCATATTGGTTATGGCCGCGAATCATAGTTAGATCGTGATACTTGACCTGCAAATTGCAAAAACCGTAATAAAATTTGAATTTTGCGGGCTACCTTAGCGCATCCCCCTTAATCTAATAATTTTAACATGTGTGCAGTCTAGAGCTCCTGCCACACGTGGAAATCCATCAATTTCATAAAAACCTTCTGCAACTCTACGTAGTTCCGTCCGGTCTGGCATTTTAATATAGAGGTGGCTTAATTTTGCTAGCTCACGGGATACTTTTTGTATAAACAAACTGACAAACAACCCGACCCAACCTGTTTCCGACAAACTTTTGATTTATTTATGTTTATTAAATCACCCAATACCTACTTGCTGGAAAGATCCAGTGGCGAAAAATCTCAAACATATTATAAGCTGTGTCAGGCCATTAATGGATTTATTTCTTTGCGTCACTGGTTCTAAATCTTAATCAAATACGTTACAAATTTGAAGAACTGCCTCCTTGGAAATTCTATACCTTACACGAAACTCTTTTCCATCATGTTTTAAAAATGAATTCACTCGGTCTGGGATTCGACGGCGAGGTAAATCTACTAAATAAGAATCAGATAATGATGAAAGACTGGTTAAACACATCTTTCAATTACAGAAATGCATTCAAGTACCGTAGAAAACACTAATGTTGCTCTTAATGGATGCTTTTCGGCCCATTAAAATTAAAAAATCTGAAATGTCAAACTTAAAGTTCACCACTTGTAATGGGCGCTAATGAAGTTACGTGCAACGTAAAAGTGTTTAAAATGGCCGGTTTCATTAGGTTTGACATTTCATTAGTTAAATTTAATGGAGCATTAAAATAAAATAAAAAATGGTTTTGTGCAATGATTTAATGCTACATTAGTGTTTAATGTAGTCTTTAAAATTTAAAGATCGTTTCTGCAACTGAGTGTTAGCCGTTTAACGGTAACAGACGAGTTATTTTCGCATTTATTATAATTATGACTAGCTGCGCCCCGCGGTTTCACCCGCATAAGTCTCGATCCTGTGGGAATATCGGGATGAATAGTATCCTATGTTCTAATCCAGATCATGGTCCACCCATGTGCCTAATTTGATCCAAATCCGTTCAGCCGTGTTAGCGTGACAGCGTAACAAACAAATAAGCAAACACTTTCGCATTTAGTTAGGATATGGATTTATGCACACACAACAGGCAAAGAAAACAGGAGTAAAACAAAGATTGAGTAAAAAGGCACAGATTACCAGACAAATTACTCCATGTACTTACGCGTGCTAACTACCTACAGGCCGCCGGGTCGCACGCGACCCATTTCTCAGTCGACAGCTGCGAGGCGCGTACGTACGCATATATTTCCGCGGCGGCGCGTGGCTACAAACCAAAACTCACTTTACGCTTGTAAGGTTCGGTACATTTTCGTTCGCAGCGTCTAGCGACTTGAAGCTGTAGGTATTATAGCAGTAGGTATTGAAAATTTTGTATGGAGTGATTTTCTGGTAAACTGTGACAAACATACTGCCAATGTTGCTTATTCGACAATTCCCCGTATTTTGAAGCCTATAAACTGCAATAATTTATGAAAGACGCAATATTTCGCATCACGCCCAGCTGCTCTCAAACTCCTAGTATAAACGCGCCTTTTTTTTTTAGAAGTATCACATTTTATGATTTTGTAAATGTTTCAGGTAATCTAATTCAAATGACGGCGGAGAAAATGATCAGTGGGCAGCCCCCACCATTAGTAATAACTGGAAATCCCACTGCCAAAAGTATGTTAACAATTATTTTTTTAAATCAGTCTATAGCAGTCCAATGCTGGACATAGGCCTCTCCCAAGTAGTGCCATGACACGCGGTTATTTTGTAATAACAGAAATTAAATATACGAAAACACGAAGCTTAAATAACTTCACACTTAACTTTTGCACTGTGTAAAATGACACAATTTTTTCAAAAATGGAAAACGCAAAATTCAAATAATATTGACACCCTAGTCCAATTACGAAATGTTTCTCTATTTGAAACTTTAATTTAAAAATATTAAACTTGGAACTAACTTTGGAATAATTTTAAATTGTAATAGTCAGTTGTCAGTAGTTGGAATGTTTTGCTGAAGAGCTAACATAGAATTAATAAAATTGTATTTTATTGTGCAGTGACGACGAAGCCACAAAAAAAGTTGGTGCGAATAGCGCCCGTGGCTATGAAACCTTCGCAGCCCATTCAGGTATGTGAAAGTACGGAAAATGAACGAATCAAATCTACATTCTTGTACCGTGTCGTGTAAAAACCTCTACCATAGTAAATTTTATATTTTACTTTCGAAATACCTTCTCTATATAATTCATGTGTGAAACGAATATAACCATAATCTATGAGCTTTCATTAATAATTCGATGCTCAATATTTTGATTAACTTGTAAGTAATTACGATTTACCGTGAAGTATGCTGCGATTTGCATTTGAAAATTATTAGTTTTAATTTCATTGCACAAAAGCGCCATCTATCCAATGCCCTATTTCTGATATTAGTACTTTAGTACACAAGATCTTAAAAGGGTCAATTTAACGTCACTTACCCAAATCATGTCTGTATCCTCAGCAGGGGTAGGTAGACACGTGATTATTACCGATGTTTCGCCAAAATTGAAGTAAAATATTTTTTTTTCACTAGCAACAACAAACATCCCGTTCTTCACAAAGTTTACTCGCGCCGCTATCGCCGATGGCTGAACCCGACTTGGAAGAAATGTCAGAGCTTATAGACAGTCGCACTATGACCGAAGACGAGGAGGCGACGCTGACTGAGCGACAAGCGGAGCGAGACGCAGAGTGGGAAGCGGAACGTCGAGCAGAGCGACGAGCGCAGCGGAGCCAAGAAGAGCGAGAGTCGAAAGCGGCTTTGAGGGCGCTTATAGCGGATACTGTGGCTGATGACTCACAAGAAGGAATGCAAGAAGTTGAAGTGGACTATGAGAGACAGGAGGTTAGTGTAAGTTAATTTGAATAAGAGCTTTTTTCCAGATTGATCTTTATTTAATTGATAAAACATTTCACATTCTCTATTCAATAAGCTGTGACAAGTGTTCTGTACCCTAAGTATAAGTTTGCAAGAGAGTAAACGTAACTATTTCGTTTGCGTTAAAATTTAACCTACAGATCATAATGCTAAGAGTATAAGAGTGAGAATAAAAATGTTAACGCAAACGCGCTAGTTACGTTTACTCTCTTGCAAACTTACACTTGGGGTACTGATGTTAATGTTTCATTGTCAGACGCCTGTGGATGATGAGAACAGCATGGATCACGACAGTAGCTACCGGTCGGACGAGCACCCGCTCATAGTGATACCTTCCAGCTACGGGAAACAAAACAACCAGATGAGGGTATGTTAACATCTTAAAATTAAATCTTGGGTATTGACAAATTATAACATAGCCTTTGCCTGCGGCTTGGCCCGTGTGGACGCCGGAAATTATCCCACGGGGTCGTATTAGCACGTGTTTCTGTGACGAATAAAATTATTTTGCTTTCTTTTTTTTCTTTCTTATTACCGGGATAAAAATGTCTATCTGTGTGCTGTCATTTCATCCAAAGTCGTTAGCAGATAAAGAATAGAATAGAATACTCTTTATTATGTACACGATAAAAGCGTGAAAAGGTAACACAACATACAGTTACGCATTTACAACATTTATTTATTTATTAATAGTTTAGCCTACAATTGCTTACACATTTCCTTGCATTTAACAATAAACGCTATACATTTATAAGTGCAACAATTACTTACAGGGTAACACCACATGCACTATACAAAATGTCCCAGAATTAACGCACAACCTCTTAAGGGGTCATTGTACTCATCATTATGAACAACTTTTACTATGGAAATATTTCGTAGGAAATGTATGGGAGCAAAAGTTTTTTTGCGATTTCTGACTTTTCTAGTACTGAAACCTCGGTTAGTCCAATAGAGATTTTTGATCCTTATAAGAAACAGAATCGATTGGCATAAAAAAAGTTTTTGTGAAAACGGCGAATTTTCCTGCTGACTGTACATTTTTTTGAAAATCTGTGAATGGGGATCAAAATAGTCTCTTAAGACCATTTTCGCGTAGCTGCAACGGATAAGGTACTTCCCCTTACTGCCCCGCTGAAAGTTTCCAACCTGCATATGGACATCATAGCTAAAAATCATAAATCTAAAGATTTTTCAATGTTTTGGAAAAATACGAATAGATTGAATCCGAGACCGCGCGTCCCCGTGAGCGTGGCGGGGCAACATGAGCCGACTGCGATAGCAAACTTATTTGTGAAACATTTTCAAGTTAAATCTCCTCTTGGCTCCGCGTTGCAGGCGGTCGATGCTGAGGGATATCTGAAGGAGTTAAATGTCAGGTTCTCAGCAAAAGATGTTGCTATTGTTATCAAAAGTATGGTTCGGGGCAAGTCACCAGGGCATGACTATCTCAGCATCGAGCACCTGCAGCATGCAGGAGTTCACCTGCCTAGGGTACTGTCGATGTTCTTCTCTCTCTGTCTAAGCCACGCTCATTTGCCCAGTGACCTTATGAAAACTGTGGTTGGACCTATTATGAAGGATAAGACTGGGGACACATCAGATCTCTCGAACTATAGGCCCATATCCCTTGCTACTGTCATTGCCAAGGTGCTCGACAATTTGCTTGATAGGCATATGGCGACCCGCATCGAACTGCATGATGCGCAGTTTGGGTTCAGACCTGGTCTCTCCACGGAAAGTGCTATACTGTCTCTCAAGCATACTGTACACGTCTAGGAAAACGCCAGTTAATGCGTGTTTCTTAGACCTTTCCAAAGCGTTTGATCTGGTGTCGTACGAATTGCTGTGGCAGAAACTTTTAAATGATACTTCAGTGGATAGATAAGTTATATCGATTCTACGGTTTTGGTATAGTAACCAGATTAATTGTGTAAGGTGGGCAGGCTCGTTGTCGGATGTGTATAGGCTGGAGTGCGGGGTGAGGCAGGGCGGCCTGACCTCCCCTCGCCTCTTCAGTCTGTACATAAACCGGTTCATCGTAGAGCTCAGCAACACCTATTAGGGTTGTTATGTGGACGGAGTATGCGTCAACAATATTAGTTATGCTGAAGATATGGTGTTGCTGAGCCCTTCTATTAACGCAATGATAGGCCTGCTTACGACATGTGAGAGGTATGCGGAGGCTCACGGGCTCAGATAAAATGTTAAGAAAAGTGAGGTATTAGTCTTTAAGGCAGGTTCTAAGACGTACCCGATTGAACCACAATTGAAACTTTGCGGAAGTTCCTTAAAGCAAGTCACTTCTTTCAAGTATCTGGGCCACTGGGTATCCGAAGACCTAAAAGACAGTCTGGATATTGAGCGTGAGCGCAGGGCGTTGGCTGTTCGCTGCAATTTGTTGGCTCGCAGATTTGCAAAATGCACGACTGAAGTAAAGGCCACTATTTACAGCGTACTGTCAGTCGTTCTATACATGCAGTCTGTGGGTGAACTACACGCAGAGGGCATACAGCACTCTACGCGTACAATATAATAATGCTTTCCGGGTGTTGATGGGGTTGCCGCGCTACTGCAGTGCTTCCGGCATGTTTGCAGAGGCGAGAATAGATGGCTTTCACGCCATCATGCGCAAGCGTTGCGCTTCCATCATGCGCAGGGTACGCGCCAACCCCAACAGCATCCTGAAAACAATAGCTGATAGGTGGGACAGCCCCATACTGGGACATGGGATACGCCTACATGCCACTGGCGTAGTAATTAATAGTTTGTATTGTTTTTCTGTTAGATTTAAGTACTAACACTAGTTTCTAAGTCGTGTGTATACTAATCAAATGGATTTATGGGTACAAATAAAAGTTTTATTTTTTATTTATATACATTTCAAAGGCACGGAATCTTTTGGTGATAAAAAACTACATGGCAATATTTTTGTAATACCTACATAGTGGTGAAATGTGGGTGTACTATAGGTACCTCTGCCTAACCCTTCGGGGTTTATAGGCGTGATGTTATGTTAATTATAAAGTTAAGAAACATTTAACTAATAGAAATCAAATGTTTCCAATTTAATTCTACTCATCTTTTGACCAAGTCAGCTGATCGGTACACATTTTAATCCATTCGTTCGATCCCGCTGCCAATCGTGCCTACCCGCGCCGCCGCGTGTCGGTGCGGCGCCGTGTCGCAGAGCTGTGGCAGGTGCGTGTGTGTGCAGTAGGCGCACAGCCACAGATAATGGATAATGACCCTCGTTGTGCGGTGACACGTTTATTATGATTTAAATTTAATAAACCATAGAAGAAAAAAAAAACAATCATTTACAAAGTTATTCTTTTTGAGCTGAAATTTTGTGCAGAGATTCAGAACCAGATGCACTCTTCACCCTGTTTGTATGGATATGCCCTTTCAGTAACACGCTGTATACTTCAAAATCATTCCGATTGTGATTCAAACTGTGTTACGCAATTAGGTTGCTGATTGCCTTCACATATTTTTAATTCGATGCGTTTTTTTTTCAGGACGATAGGTCAAGCTACTCTAATATGGAACAAGAAAACATGCCGTACCTCTCACCGCGCCAATCATCACAAGCCCTCTCTGAAAGTGGTAAGTTCTAATGATAGTTTTGATCATGAGCTCACTTTGATTCTTACTTGATGTGAACTTCGTCCCCGCCACAACTGTATAATGCTCGTAGCGTACGCACCCGTTGTCATTTGTCTTATTTGTAATATAATACACGGGATTTAAATATCATAAATGGCCTCTTGTAGGGTCTTGCTTTAAAAGTCCTGAAAAAAAGACGGATATTTGCGAAAAACTCTTAATTTAACCGCTCAGGCCCGACCGCCGCCGGCGTAAAGACATTTCATACAAACTTTCAAGCCTTTGTTTTGAAATGACTGAGCCGATTTTAATGAAACTTTATACGCATAAGCAAACGTTTCGAAATGTCTTATTTAAAAACAGATAACTGGAAATCTTTGTTTCTATGGAAAATTTAAAATCGTTCTAATTTGGCTGTAACACTCGAAAATGTTCATAACTACCTTTTTAGACCTTTATAACCTGTACAAAAAAGTAATTCTTAAAAATTCGTCAGTCCTGGTAACCGACACTTTTTCCCGTCCCGAAGTGCACTCCATACTAGTCAACTCTCAAACTTTAGGTGAATATGCATCCGAATATCCAATCTCTAGTTATGTTATAGTTCTTATAATATAGTCATAATTCTTCCAGATTTAGTATCCGGCGACCTAGGCCTCAGGCCTCGCAAGGCATGTAACTGCACAAAGTCACAATGTCTCAAACTGTACTGCGACTGCTTCGCTAACGGCGAGTTCTGCAACCGCTGCAACTGTAACAACTGCCATAATAATCTGGAGAACGAAGAGTTGAGGCAAAAAGCTATCAGGGCGTGTCTGGATAGAAACCCTAATGCTTTTAGGTAAATATAGTTTGAATTACTAATACCACTGTTAGGTCTTACGTACCTGATGGGGTCCATTAGGGCCGATGCCTGCCAAGGTATCTGAAGGTTTGTCTAAAGGGATACCGTGACCCTGGCACACAGGCAACTAAAGGAACACGGTAGATTTTAGTCGGTAAAAGTCTGACACGTCCTCCCAGAGCGGGAGAAGTTATTTGATAATTTCCCACACAAAAAATAAATGAATGGGTTTTGTCGATGATTGATTAATATCACAGAGACCGGAGACGCCTCGGCGGCCGTAGAGACGGCATTGTAAACACTTTTCCATACAAACCAAGCGTCACCAACATCATTAATTTGTCTTAGTGTTACGGTGACCGTCTAGGCCCGGCGGCCATTGGCGGCACGGCATGGCAAGGTATTTTTAGGCGACGAATAAAAATATAACTTAATAGTATGGAATAAAGTTGAATTTTCAATGTTCCGCGTATGTTTCATACCGCGGTATTGTTTTTGTATTACGACCGTTAACATTGAAATTTGAACTTTATTTCCATACTATTAAATATATTTTTATTCGTCGCCTAAAAATACCTTGCCATGTCGTGCCGCCAATGGGCGCCGGGACTTACACTAAGACACAAATGAATGATGTATAGAAACTGAAGGTATTGAAGGCGGTCCGTGGCAGAAATTGTGCTCTCAATGCACCTTCGGCGCCACGACTTATTAGTAATGCCGTGTCTAGACGCTGCCGGCGTGGCAATTCCGTGCTCTGTGATCTATAATCCAGTTGCTGCAATTTAACCGATGAGAATCCGTCACTGACAAAAAGTGGACTATTATGGACTAACCACACTTATTCAGCTCTGTTCACCTTTTGTCCATAGAAAACAACTATTTTGTATGGAGATGCGTACGCATCCGTTCGACGCGTAGAGATAAACTACGATAACATGGCGCGCGCTCCTCCAAATTGCTGTTTCAATCAATGTGTGCAGTCACATCCTTACGAATAAATCAAATCCTTGAATTAATTTTTGTTTGACGGCCGTCTCAGTACGCACGCGTTGTGTGTCTTGGTGGCGCTTTGTAAATACTTTTACAAATACTTTCAAACGTTTTGAATTTTGGAGGGGCGGGCCATGTTCTCGTAGTTAATCTCTAAAGCTGAACGGATGCGTACGCATATCCATACAAAATCGTTCAAATTGAATTATTTTTTAATGTAATCTATTGGCATGCCACCTTAATTGTAATTGCTTGTTTATGTTAATTTTGTACGCCATATATTGGCAAAACATAGTGCACATATTTTAGACAATATACTATCTTTAACCATACCTATGTTTAACAAAACAAATGATTCATTGATTGATTTAAGGCCCATATTTATAAAGCGTTACTCAGTACTCAAGCATTACTTAAGACTAGTCTTAAGTAATGCTTGAGTACTGAGTAACGCTCTATAAATACGGGGCTAAGTGTGATTAGTCCCTTAGTCTGTCGTCTGTGATAAGTCAGCATTCTTTAAAATTTATAAATAGAACTACAAATACAGAATTTTGTATCATTACAGGCCGAAGATCGGTAAAGCAAAAAGCGGTGGTCCAGACATTATAAGGAGGCATAATAAAGGATGTAACTGTAAAAGGAGCGGCTGTCTCAAAAACTACTGTGAATGTTATGAGGTAATCTATACAAATGAATAAAATTGCAAGTGTCTGTTTGGAATGTCAAAATAACAGATTTTTTACTAAATCCATATGAAAGTATATCCGGTACTTATAACAAACAACAATTTAGCATTTTTGTCTGTCTGCTTGTTCCGGCTAATCTCCGAAACAGATATACCGTAGACCGTTTTCGACGGGACTTACACTGGCAGAGATACCAGCAGGCTTAGCATGAGAACCGTAGAGAACCATTTTGTCACAAGAAGAGTAGACAAAAAATTGAGCCGTCACGGGACGCCTGGCAGATGTGAAACATCGAAGTTGTTTACACACTACTACATAAAGACTGTATAGTAGCGACGCGTCGCCACGCGGCATGCGTCGTCCCGCCAGCAATCGGTTTTACGTGCGGCTATAGATGTTTCACATCAAAATGACGTTTCCGTGTTGACAGAAGAAAATGTTCGGTAAATTACCGATTTCTATTCTACAGTACAGTAGAGTAGAAACAGAAAGCGTCATTCTAAGCCTGCTGATGTTATGCTAGTAACTTAGGCTACTTTTATTTTAGAAACAAAGAAACGATTTCTGTAAAGATTTTCTTGCATCAGCTTTATAAACCCGTTTTCGTCTCCAGGCTAAAATAGCCTGCACAGTGATGTGCAAGTGCTACGGGTGCCGCAACGTGGAGGAGACGCTCGAGCGACGGCGCGACGCCATGCGGCTGCGGGACAAACTAGCTGATCCCATGTTCAGACCACCGCCGGTTGGACAAGTCAAGTGAGTATGGTTTTATGTTATTGTGGAGCATGATTTTGATATTACTTATGTTGTGATGGCTGTCCATGAGTGTAACTTAAATTCTTATACATGGTGTTAAAGTAACTGCATGCCATAGCTTAGGGGTAGGTTCAGAACCGATAAAGGAAACCAGAAAAAAAAAAAAAAACTTAAAAAATAAATAAAAATAAGTCTCTTCGTACTTTAACGGGCTTAGGACAGTCAAATAAAATAATTTTAATTCTAAACGATTGCTATTTTAAGTTAGTAGGTACTAAATTAGGTTGATCTTGCAATATTTTTTTTTAATTTGTTTTTTTTTTTTTTTTTTTTTTTTTTTTATTCCTGGGTATTCTTTATCGATACTGAACCTACCCTTAAGCTATGGCACGCAGTTACTTTAACACCCTGTATAACTTTACGTTACACGGAAATAATATCGCTTGACGAAATATCATCTGATTATTCTTTCTGCATTTTCGTTTTTGCTAAGAGTTCAGTTTTCATTGTATTCATTTCGAGTATCTTGACATTGTTTTGAGCCTTGAGTATGAGTATGAATTCCCTGCATAGGATAGGTTTTTAAACTTCTTGAGCAGTGTGTCGACTACTAACCGCTTTCCCTTATATTCACAGACAACCATGCAGCTTCATGACCTCCGAAGTAATCGAGGCGGTGTGCCAGTGCCTGCTGGCGGCCGGCGTGGAGGGCGGCGCGGGCGCGGCGGAGCGCGAGGCGCGCGCGGAGCCCGACCCGCTGCATGACGTCATCGAGGAGTTCGCGCGCTGTCTGCAGGACATCATCAGCGCCTCGCACCAGTCCACATCGCTCTCTGCCCTCGATGATGTAAGTATTATAGGTCGTTTTGCTATTCGTCGCCGTGCAGTGAAAACCTCGTGATTGCATGTTATTTTTCACACACACATATAACATCACGCCTGTATTTCTCTAAGGGTTAGGCAGAGATGTACCACCGCGAACGTTCCCGGTCGACCACTTTTCGCCCTTATGCCCATAGTAATAAGGTTGAAAATTAGGCAAAATATAATTAGGTAGAAACGGGGAACTTTCGCGGTGGTACCTATCTTACATCCAAATTTCGCCAGTTATGTTTAAGTCCCATGTATAATAGAGGGCGAGTCTACTGCCATCAACTGGGCACAACAAATCCAGACAAAAACACCAATCTAGACAGAAATCAGGGCTGCTACTGACAGATTCCAGATTGAAAAACAAAATACGTCACGTTATTTTTCAGGTGAAGATAAGAACTATCTGAAAAGTGCCCGTTTTTGACATTTTAGGTTCTCATTATAAGCTATAGAAGGCATTAGAAGTATCTTAGAGCTGTTCACGTTTGTTCTAAATGTGCATTACCTGGTTTTCTACCCAACAAATAAATAAAAGAACAAAGGTCCAAGACTCAAAGACTCTCTACCTGCGTCTGTGTTTCTGAACGCATACAACCCTAATCTCTTCAAAGTTAGAGTGAACAGGCATCTTCTGGGTAAGCTCACTCCATCGTAGACTTTGTCTCTGTCACCTCTGCCCTAGACTAAGGTCAAGAGCAAACCCATGCTAAACAAAAAATAAAAAAAGTGCGTGTCGAACCACGCACAATTAATGGTTCCATAGTTGATGGATGAATCTATCCCAAAAACAAACTTAACATCGTAGTTGAAAAACAAGTTCTTCCATACATCGATATACGTCACGGTCGATTCTACAACTGCAAATGTAAGTTGGTCGACTATTACTCGTTAACTTGTAAAGCCTACTTAGCTGTGATAGTTTTCCTTTTAATTTAATTAATTATATACTACTGCCGTGTATTTTTTCACATATACAAAAACAACCATTTAGCTGGCAGGGGGGACACTTGAAGTCTAAAAAAATTTTGCACTTATAGTCTTCACAGTTCTCAATATTAGAACGGCTTATCCAACGATACCCTACATCATGGGATAGACTAGAAAAAAATATCACCCCCACTTTAAGTGCAAGGGATCCCTTCCCTAAAAAAAAATACCAATTTGTCGGAGTGGCTAATACGAGTATGTATACCCATGCCAGCTTTCTAGTAGTTACTAAGAGTCTCTGAGCTAAGACCTTGTCCAGAAAGGGCGAATTTGCCGCGAAACATTTCGCGCGAAAATTCGCGCGTTAGCGAGATACTAGGCGTCAGTACATTGCGTCCACAAGCATCGCGCGAGTTCAAAATACGCACGTAAATCGCGAGCACTTCGCCAGAGTCTGGAATCGCGCTTGATTCGCGCGAGTCGAGATACTAGAGACGCTTTGTTGCGTCCAGTTAACGCGTGAACTCCAGAAGTCCAGAGCGAGTGCACGTATCGAGAGAAATGGAGCGCCAAAATTTTGATACGGAAATGATTATTGCCGCGCGTTGGTACGCTCCTTCTGGACGCAACGGTCGCGCCTAATACGCGCTAGAGAATCGCGGTGAATTCGCCCTTTCTGGACAAGCTCTAAGCTGGGGACAGACTGACAGACGGACATGGCGAAACTATAAGGGTTCCTTGTTGACTACTAAACAGAACCCTAAAAACAAATAATTTTCTTTTCGGCTTGACGGATTTTAACCTATGAGGTATCCTTAGATTCGTTTTAATTGTGGGAGTGACAGAGGCTTTACAATTTTACTATGGCATTTGCGAATCAAAAAAGAGAGGGAGAATAAAAAAAAAAAATACGATTTTATTAATATGGGTATCAAATAAAAGCTAGTAAATAGCCAATTCCAACTATATATATTTTATAATACTTTTAAGCTACTATTTTGTCACAAACTACAAATAAGTACATTTTCCTTAATAACAAAATCAAAGCGAAGTTAAAATTGTACATTGAATATTTTTGAAAAAAAGTAATTGGTTTGAGGTCTGAGATCGTTCTAATGCCGAAAATATAGTTTTTTTTTTAATTTTTGTCTGTTTGTCTGAATGTATTTTCTTTTTTTCTTTTTAAAAAACGTTGCCCCACACTAGGAATTTCTCCTGTATTGTGGGTGCGTTTACAAACATTTAAATTCACAAACACAAACAGCAGTATGTTCGAGCATCACGCAAATTCTATTCGGATACATTCTGTTCAAATTTTGCATTTATATTCCTTATAAGTCTGGTTAACCGATAGGTCATATATTATCACGCTATTTACTATGGGGGATGGGCAATATTGCATTGTTTGTATCTCTATGGTTTACAGCAAATTGTAATAAAACAAATTATTAAAAACAGTTGGAGGCAAATTTTAAGGCGTTCGTAACATCCTAGATGCCTCCGACTGCATTTATTTATTTTTGATACATAAAAGATACTGGTTTTCTTTTCATCTTGTTTCCATCTTTTCATTTATTTTTTTTGCAGTCGGGTTATTTTTTTTTTTTCATTTTGAGAGCCTTTTTTACCCTCGAATTTTGATACCCTCTAATACGTGACCTTCTTGTTTATTAGATCACTAATAATATAGGTAACTATTATTAACAACTTGACTAAGCTATAACATTTTTTCTTTCTTTTTCAGGGACCAGCGTAGCATAAGGTTAAATAATTTAGCTGCCATTGACGAAAGTGATTTTAATTTTATGGTAGTCATAGGATGGCAAGTCTCAGTAGTGACAGACAAGATGACGTCATGATTCCGTGTGTATCTTACTTTCATGTGATGAATACAATACAGCAATAACTAGTTAATTATCATGATAAATAACATAGATTAGCTCAACACTAACATAACTATTTGTACCGTTGTGACAAGACTGTTGTAATATAATATTTGCGATGCATTCGCGACATAAAATTAGATTATGCACTTACCATTTCAAGAATGGAATAAAACTGTTTATTACTTTAGCGAATTTTCAGATTTTTTATAAATTGTTTTTGATAGACATGTACATAATGTTGTTGTAAATAAAATAGTTTACTAGTCCTAAGATTACCTTTAAAATAAGGTAGACATTACTGTAAATATAAATAGTAATAAAATGCAACATTTCTTTCTACAAACGCCTTTCATTTATAACATTATTATTCACTACACCTGCTAGCAACAAAACAGACATACACAAATTACGATACATTAAACGCATAATCATGGGCGCCGGCAAGTTTGTTTTCAGGGGAGTGAATCTTCAGCTCAACGAAGCTTGATCATTTTTGCAGTTCACCTCGGATATGGGTTATCGTTTGTCCATTGGAGTAACTTTGTCGACTTAACAATTAAGAGAACGTAGGATGCAAGAACGAGCGAAGCGAGCTCGGTTAAGTTTCCCATGACAAGAGAAGCCCGTGACGAAATCAAAAGATGGTAAAATTTCTATAAAATCTTACTTTTAGAGATATTGTTATTAGGAATTATCTTAATCTTTAAGCAAAATATAATAATCTGTTTTTTTTTTCAGTTTATTTAACTGTACTTCTGGTATATTGCGAATCTGGTATTTTGATAATCTGTTATATTGAGAATCTGGTATTCTGAGATTGAGCCGATAATTTTTGCATCCACCTCGAATGGGATAGGATTAATTTTGTCCATTTAGACAGAAAGGACTAACTGTGTCGATTTATACAAATAAGCTTAGGAATTCAAATATAATAGGAACAACAGCGAGTGAAGTAGGCTCCATAGTGTTAGCACCCCGCCTAGGGTCGTTGGAAATAGAGTTGGGTACTTTATCGACTAATGCACAGAAGCTTTAGGCTCAGCGCAGACAGAGAGGAATAATCCCCGCGCGGTTTTGGGCATTTTCTTTACGGATCGCGTATGCTCCCGCGTATTTTCGAGGATGCGCGAGCATTTTTTGTCAGGTTCAAGCATTTATGCACTTTATTGTAATAATTTTAAAGTTTATTTTCAAATGCGTTAATAAAATCCTCTCTGCTGCGCTCCGTTCTGTCTGCGCTGAGCCTCAGAATGTTTAGAGGAACATCTTAGGATCTCGCCTCAAATAGATTAAGTTTTCTATTATTGTATTAGCCGTTTTTGGATATTTTTATAGTTATGAATGTTTTTACACCTATATTTTATTTTGAAGCCAGGGAGTGCAAGTGCATGCACTTGCACCCCGCTCCCGGCGCCTGCGCATGGTTAAAACGTAACCGCGTGGAAATAAAAGATAGGCAGTGTACGAAAATCAAAGCATCGGCTGTCAGAATTTCGCGATGTTCTTCTACAGCGGCGTCATGGCCCTAAAAATAGCCAACCGGCTATAAATACGGCTAGTCTTCAGTTACTCGCGTCCGTGTGCGGGTACCGGTTGGTTTACCTGTGCTTTCATTGTGAAGTAGGTACTGCAGAATGACCGCGCCAAAGACCGCACGGTACGAAGTGCAGACCTCTGAGAAACTCGGCAGGTGTGTTAAGGCCTTTAAAAAGAGAATGTGACAACTTCTCGCATGTATGTTTGTTGGTGTGTCTGTTAACTACCCATTAATTTGGAATAATCAGTGTATAAAGAGAAAAGATTTTCATAATATTCCTCTGAAGTGTTCTACCCCGGAAGTCGCAGTAAAACGATGCTTTGTGATTTATTTAGGACAAACGCTCTGAGATAATGATGTAGTGTTTTGCAAAAGAATAACTTGTGGCTATTATTATAAACACTGGATTTGTAATGAGGACAATGCTTTTTGAAACTACGTCTCTTATTTTTTGAGTAGGTAGTTAGAACTTGGATTCATGGGGTCGGTGATTTGCCAGGTGGAAAAAGGATCATAGCATTTTTATATTCTTTTGTTTTACCCTACCCACGTTCTAGAAAATTAAACGCCGGGTTTGTGAGTATAGATTTATGACAGACGTTCAAACCTTCTTATTAGAATGACTGAAAAGTTTTGATTGAACTCGCTACCGCACGCCTTCCAGTCAATGTTTTATCCATTGAGCTATAACATTATTAGACAAAGTAGACAGTCCCTTCGTAAGGCACGTGGCACGTGCCAACGTGTTGGGCCACGTCGTTATTAGTTTATTTTGTAAAACTTTACTAACATAGTTTCTAAGTCATTGTTACTAATAGTATTATTATATGGATTGTGTGTACTTGTATGTGTAGTCCGAATTAAAGAATATTATTGTTAAAACGCCTTATTTTTTTAGCTACTTACATCATTTACACATTCCTAAACTGTGTGTCTACCATTTCTAAACTACACTATATTTTCTTCTGACTTCAAGATACCTAGTAGCCGCAAAAGACCTAAAGCCGGGTGAGACAATCCTATCAGATGAGCCGTTCGTCCTGGGTCCCAACAGCGACACTTCGCTAGTATGTTTCAACTGTTACCTGCCTCTGATGAGCAAGTTCGTCGTGTGTAAGAAATGTGTGGTCGCTCCGATATGTCCCGGGGAAGGGTGTCCTGAACATCTACATAAGAGTAAGTAGAATAAAAGGAATGGTTATGCCCTGTACGTTTGACGCAAATAATTATTAGGTTATCTGCTGGAAAGTAACCGCGTGTACGACATGTTTTTCGTAAGTATTTTTTTTTAATGTACCATCGAGCCTCACATACAAGGCCGTCTATTTTTAACCGATTTCCAAAAAAGAGGAGGATATATGTGCGTCTGTTTTTTTTGTGAATAAGTGAAAAATAAAAATCTTTTTTACTAAAAAATACAAACCGACTTCTGAAATTAAGTTATTTTTCACTGTGTAGTGTTTTTTTGGAATTCGGTTGTTTTTTTTTGCAATTAGTTTTTTGTTACAAACTTATAGACACAATTATTTATTTATTATAGAATAGCCCAGTAGCGCCTATAATAATAAGTATATGGGTTATGTAAAGGTCTGGCACCTTTCGGAGGGTCTAGGTTGACTTCTTGAACTCTGCAATGAGTCTCATACAAAAATCATAAGTTATTTATTCAATTTAGGCTGAGAACACATCACTTTGAACGTCAAATTTACATAAGACAGTCCCCAAAAAGCCCGATGTTCACCAGCGATTTAGCTGAGAAAAAGAAATGGCGCAACAATCTCCCTCAGTAACACATTTTTGTTTGAAGAACTTGATTCTATACAGGGCGTAAGGGACAGCCCTCCGCAGACTGATGGGGTGAATTCAGTATAACGTACTAAGATGACCGGTACATGAAATTATTTCAGGAACGTTATGGGAATCCAATGAACCTGATTTGTCGCGGCGCGCGGCGGGGTGGACGGCCGCACTCGCTGATTTCAGGCGTCGTTCGTTAGACAATTTCAACATCCATTGCAGACTTCTTTATTTTAGCTGTGTTATTTACATTAATGGAGTACTGCGTACAGAGAATGTGATTTTACATTGAAATAAAGGAATAGTAACTGATATTACGATAAAAAAAAATACAATTTTCCTGAGAAAATTTTCAGTGTAATATGATTCAAAATAAGGAGCTGAATGCACCCTGTTAATTTGCGGAGGGCTGTCCCTTACACCCTGTATGATAGTATACAAAGTAATTATCATTACAAAACAATGAAACACGAAACATTAAATTTAAATTAAATTATTTGTCGCACGTCAGCTAGTTAGATCATTAAGTTATTGGGCACTGGGCAGAGAAATAATCGATCGCATATATTGTATGTTTTTTTAATTAAACTTCATAGTTTGGTAACGCGATTGTTTTTTTTTCAGAATGGCACTCCGAAATGGAATGCGACTTTTTCAGGAGTATCAAACTGACCAATGGTTTGCATCCCATGACAATGGTTCAAAATGTAGGATCATTACTAGTGCTACGCGCTTTCATGAAGAGAACTGTCGATAGTCAAGCTTGGAAGGAGTTCATGCAATTGGAAACTCATTTAGAGGAAAGAAAAGGCACCATTGTTTGGGAATTTTCAGAAAATACTGTTAAGGTGATACACTCTAAAACATTTTTTAAATCTGGATTACCTACCAGTTGGCCACTGGCAATGGCAACTGGCAACAATGGCTTAGCAATCTTTTTTTGATAGTTTGGATGTCAGTGTGCTGCTAAAAGAATTAAAGTGATAAATTCTAATTCTGGGGTGGACTTGACCTACCTGGCGCGCACTCTGTAGCACACCATATATCTGTATTTTTTGTAGAGTCAGTGGGTGTAGGTAGGTATAATAAAGAGTATGCTATCTATCTACGCCTAAAAGAGTATTCTATCTATCTACGCCTATGGCATTAGACTATTGACTTTGCTTTGTAGAACAAGAGTATTAAAACATGACCAAATTGAAACAGAAAAGTCCCTTAGCCCCCTTTAGTCTCTTGGTTGACTGGTAGAGAATGCCTAAGGCATTAAGTCCGCCTTTGTACCTTATTGTGTGGGGTAAGTAATATTTGATATAATTACAAAATCTCTAATATTTACAAGATATAACAACTGAATTTATTATTTTATTTGATATAATGATCAGTTAATATAATAAACGATTGATATAATTTTAAAGCAACTAATTCTTATAAGCATAATCATACATTGAATATAAAATCGTTTGATATACCACTCAAAAGACATAAAACCTATTTAGTCTAATATGATAAAACGTGCAAGCAAGCATGCAACATGCAGCAGGCATGTTTTCTGTCACGGCTCCGGCGCTGCAGGCCTCCAGCGGTCCCATGCGAGCTTATCTTCACAGATGTTTTTCACGCTCACCACAAGCGTTGAAACCACCTGCTCCTCAGCTCGCGGGCCGCCTCACCCCTACGCGCCTACGCGATTTTAAATAACACTCTAGGGGTAGGGATGACAAGACTACGTGGAGTCGGTTTCGCTGCGATTCGTTTCTGTCACGCCGCTCCCGCAGCACGCTCAATCAAATTAATCGCAATATTATATATTTTAAACGATAGGCCTAATGATTTTCTATTAAATAAACGTTATATCCGATAACGATATACGAAATAAGTTTTAGAATAAATAAATGTTGTATGTATAGAAATTATATCAACAGTTGGATAAACCAACTCACGTTGATTATATCTTATGAACGATATTAAAATGAAATTAGAGCGTTATCTATCGAAACAACACTCGAGGTACCAATGAGTCTGTGAAGTTACGTAAAACATACATAAACTTACGCCTATCTCCCATGGGGGTAGGCAGAGACTACAGAACGCCACCTGCAGTGCTATTCTGTAATAATATTACCGTGAAAACTTAGATGAAGTGAGCTGTCAATTGTGTCATTCCTATCACAAGGTTGCATTAGAGCTCACTTCACGCTCACTAGACCTAAGTTTGACGGTGACATCTATACTTACAGAATAGACCGGCTGATGCCAGGGATTAACATGATTGACAGCTCACTTCAACCTCACTTCACATATGTTTTCACGGTGAAATTTTTACAGCACTACAGCCGGTCTATTCTGTAAAAATCTCACCGTGGCAGGTGATGTGAGCTGTCATCCATTGATGCTAGGGATTGATGCTCACTTCACCTAAGTTTTCACGGTGAGATATTTTACAGAATAGTCCCTACATACTCCTTTTGCTTCGTTTACATTCATAACGTTCGTGCCAACGCACGTCCTGAGGGCCTAAAATGGACGCTTTGGCAGAATCATAAGTACAATTCATATCCCGCAATTCATCTGTTTGACAGTTTTGTATGGAGTTTCGCAAAATGGTCCACAAATTATGAATTGCATAGTGAAGTCTAATGTCAAATAGTAGCTGTCAAACAGATGAATTGCGGGATGTATGAATTGTACGCAGATCATATTATGATTCTGCCAAAGCGTCCATTTTTGGCCTCCTGACCTTTTTGTGAAGTTTTTCTAGCTTATTTAATTTGACCTTGTATGTTTTACATTGTATTCCAGTTCATCCAGTCATTAAGCATAATGGACGATATACCGGACGCTGACTTGATCCAAAAGATTTGCGCAGCTATCGACGTGAACAGTTTCGAAGTACGCGGCCCGCCTCTTCCCGCTATTGGTTGCGCAGAACTTTTGCGCGGAGTGTACTTGAAAGCTGCGCTATTGGCGCATGACTGCGTAGGAAATACGCACATGTCTATCAATGATAATAATGTTTTGGTGTGCCATGCCAGTACGAATATCAAGAAAGGAGAACCTATTTTTTATAATTATACGGATCCTTTGAAGGTGAGATTCAGTAAAAGCTGATTAGTAGGATAAGAATAATGCCTCGTGATATGTCTGTATACTCAGTAGCCGGTCTTCGCCATGAGGAGCAGTGGTGGCCCAGTGGTATCGGCCCCGACTTACGAGTTGTAGGTCGTAGGTTCGAACCCAAGCACACTCGTTACCCGTGGTCCCGGTGGGTCGACCCATTACCGGGTCCATGGGTAATTTTAATTACCCGTGGTACCATGGCATTAGTGATTGTCCCGGAGTTCTGACTAGGTATATCGATAGAAAATGAAAACCATCAGTTACATATAATGTAATTCGCCGTAATTAATTCCATTAGTGTATCGGTTATAAATTCATCATTTTCAATTGCTATTTTCGTTCTAGTTCTAACTGGATTATTCTTTTTATTTTTCGATAATTTGACCTAAACGTTCAGGAGATTCATTATGTTTGTGCATTTTTTTTTAAATTTAATTTTGCTATGCCAAGACTCCGACACGTTATTGGTTCGGTGCCTTTCTCCGAAGACACTGACAGTTTTAACAATATCATTCTTCAGCCAAAAACGTTGCAAGTAATTTAAAAATTTCTGGACTTTGTTTTTCAAAAGTCGTTCACTTGGTAATAATGGCAATACTGAACACAGTGACACAACTCTTGCTTGAGGTTTACTTTTTGTAATGGCGAATACCCAGCGCGCTATGGAGCGGGCTATGCTTGGAGTCTCTTTGAAGGATAAAATCAGAAATGAAATTATCCGGAAAAGAACCAGAGTTACCGACATAGCTTGCAGAGTAAGCAAACTGAAGTGGCAGTGGTCTGGCCATGCTTGTCAAAGATCCGATGGCCGATGGAGCAGACGAGTCCTGGAGTGGAGACCGCGTATCGGCAAGCGTAGTGTGGGACGCCCCCCAGCTAGATAGACCGACGACCTCAAGAAGATGGCTGGGTCAGACTGGATGCGGAAGGCGGAGGACAGGGTGTAGTGGCGCAGCCTGGGAGAGGCCTATGTCCAGCAGTGGACTGCGATAGGCTGAGTTGATTGATTGAATGCCGAATATCTTTTTGCCCATCCTCCACTTAGCTTGCTGCCAGTGATAATAGCACCCTATAATCTCAATGTCGCGAAAAACATTATGTATGGAACTTAAAGCTGCAAGTTCAAAATCGCAGTGATACTTTACTGGTCCCCAGTTTGGAAACTGGGATTTTAATATATTGAAAAGGGCTGTATGCGTTTCGGTTTTCTTATCACCCAGTAAAGCGTAAATTATTGGTTTTGTTTTAGTTGTACTAGCAGTACTGCCTAATTCAGCGTGTAAGTATTGTAAAAAATTCAACGAATGGAAATGGGCTACAATTGAACGTTGCGTCACAAAATATTTCCTTAGTTTGCTCAATTTTAACTCTATCTTCTTGCTTATAGAACACCAAAATTGTTGTGTCTTGATAATAATATTCTGCCAACACTAAATTTTGGTGTTGCAGTGGAGCTTGTCATGAATGTTTTAAAATTAATTTTAGTAACTCCAGCATATTCATTCCGCGCGGTATAAAGACGATGCTTCACACTGTTGAATTCCGGAAAGGGATTCAATGGATACAATATATTGTTCCCTTTATCCATCCAGCTCTCTTTCGCCTCTTCATATAATTGTGTAATAGGGCGATCAGTTGTTCGCACCTCCGACCTTAAACTGTCTAGAGATTCGGTTAGTTCATTTGATATAATATGAAATATGTATGAGATATGTTTTTTATTACAATCTGTTCCTGTAAGAATGGGAATACGAACAAAAAAGCAAATGATGAATGTTAAGTTATACTACTTTTACGACAGCCAGCATAAAAAAATCAGAAAAAAATGCTTCTGCTTGTTAATAATTATGTCAAAATGACAAAAGAGAACAAATGAATAAAGATTATATTACATAATATTTATGACAAAATGACTAATACCTACAGGAAAAAGTATGTGATCTCTTTTGACGTACTTAATATGCTGATAATAGGGATTTGTATTTTTCATCGATATATTAAGAAGTCCAGGAAACAATCCCTGCTGCCATGGAACCACGGGTAATTAAAATTACCCATAGACCCGGTAATGGGTCGACCCACCGGGACCACGGGTAACGCCCGAGCAGGCGCTTTACTTTGTGTAAATAATTTCATCACCACTGCTCTCAAAACGGTGAAGGAAAACATCGTGAGGAAACCGACATGTCCTAGAACCAAAAATTCGAAGACATGTGACATCTATCAACCCGTACTGGGCCCGCGTGGTGGATTACGGCCCGCTCCCTCTCGGAGAGAGGAGGCCTGTGTCCCAGCAGTGGGAACATTATAGGCTGATTAAGTAAGATCTTCGCCATTTGCTTAGCCTTTTCCTATGTTAGGGTCGGCTTCCAGTCTAACCGGAGGCAGCTGACATACATGGAGCGACTGCCTATCTGACCTACACAACCCAGTTACTGAGTGGCAGTCGGCGTAGTGAATATAAAAGGGATGATGCATGGCTGACATTGGTTGAATGCATTGAGGTAGGAATACTATGGAGATAGCATATTCTACTATAGGAAGAATAGTTATACAAATATCTATCATATCGAAATCAAAATCAACAGTCATTTATTCAAACTAGGCTGAAAATCAACACTTTTCGAACGTCAAAAATTACATGAGACAGTCCCCCAAAAACGGCCACCCTTCGGCCTTTACCACTTCCTAGTGCTTTAGCTGGGAAGAAGAAGTGGCGCAACCAGCAGCACAGCTGTCTGTTCACTTATAAAACTTGAATCAATCGACACAGACATGTCATAAAGCGTTTTGTTTCTTTCTAACTAATCAAGAGCTACATAAGAAAAAAGGGTCATCTAAATGTTTGTCAAGGACTAAATTTGGCAAGACTTTTGTGTGACGTCAAAATCTGTCTATGCGTGACGGTCGCCAAGTTTAATGCCAAGTTTTGTGGTACAAAACTCGGCAATGTGCTGTCAAACGGTCAAACGGTTGCTTGCTCTCTCTCACACTCGCTGTAACAACCCTACGAAAGGCGGCCATTTTAAGAGCTCGATTTTTGTAGGTAGTCACGCTAATTTTGTAGGTATGGCAAGTCCATAGCTTTAAATAAGTCAATGGGTTGAATGAGAGTGGCCGAGAATCAGAAGATAAGCTAATATGACTCGCAATGGAGAGGTTTTATGTCCAGCGGTGGACTAGGCGCGATGATAATGATGATGAATGACTTAAATGACTTAAAGAAGCTAAATGAAAACTATAACCGACGGAACAAGAATAGATTAATACTACCCATCGCAAACTTAAAAGTTATCGGGAAAAGCCCATATTCACGATTAGCTAACATATTTAATAAGCTACCGGAAAGTTTGAAATCCCTACCAAATGACTCATTTTTTTCGAAACAGTTGAAATCTCTATTATTAAAGAAAGGCTACTATACCGTTGAGGAATTTAAAACTGACAAATTGTGAATCGATCGACCTTGTACTATTAAGCTTGACGTAAATGTGTGACATAATATATGACTTAAATGAATGAACGAATTGTTAGTAATAAATGATTGGTTAATGATTAGTATAATGTAATAAATTGCTAAATAAAATAATTAGAATCAATAGTATGTAATTAAATTTAATAATAATAATTCGATATATTATACAATTTGCAATGCCCTTACAGGGTGCATGTCTCAATACTGTGTCATGAAATTTTAATGCATGCCTACTAACCAGTGTTTTACATGTTAGCAAATAAATAAATAAATAATGCGATTGATACATTAGATAGCAGTATTTCTGTACTTTTTATCGTAGTATTTTCTGTTCAGGGAACCTCAATACGCCAGCAGCATCTAATGATCGGCAAGTACTTTAAATGCACCTGCGACAGATGTTCAGACATCACAGAGATAGGCACTCACATGAGTTCCGTCATTTGTCCTGAATGCAAGACCGGCTACGTGTCTCTCACAACTCCCAAAGAATGGACTTGTGACAACTGTAGTAAAACCTTTGAGGATAATAATATTGGGTTTAAAGTTAAATGCTGTATGGATAAATTTGGAGTTATAAGTACGTACCTAAACATATTTTTTAAATACAATTAAACAACTATTATTACTACTTAGCTCTCTCCTCATTCCATCTTAAAATTCATGTAATTTGCCATTCATTTCCACCAATAAAACCATAAATGGTTACTTTCTTCTGAGGCACAAACATTCGTCTGGTCTAGGGTTGCCAATTTAATAAAATGCATTAATTCAACATGGCTTTCTTTCACAGACAAAAAAGATGAAAGGGAACTCGAAGGATACATAAGAAACGTATCATTGATTCTTGCTCCGAACCATTACTTACTTCTGGAAGCCAAACAACGTCTGGCCGGAGTTTTAAGGGATACCATAAACAGGGAGCCCCGACCCACGAAGAAACTATTGAGACGTAAAATGGAATTATGTAAAGAAATACTTCCTGTCCTTGAGACACTGTGTCCCGGAATATCTAGAACAAAAGGTATCTATTTCATATACATTAAACAAATTTGTATACAATATACAGGGTCAAATTAAACTAGCTAGAGAAACTCCGAAGACGTGATGGGAATCGATATCTAAACATGATAAAATAAAAATATTATTAATTTGATGATTTTTTTGTTGGGGTCATCAAGTCACTTGAAATATCAGTTTAAAAAAATATTTTTTTTGTGTTAACTTCACAGAGGTGATGGGTATCGATAGCTAAACACGATAATATAAAATAAACAGATTGCCTCAACTCATACTTCCACCTACCAGAGGTCGGTGACCCGAAAAAAAACATCGAATCTTTTTCAATTTTATTTTTTCGTGTTTAGATAAGTATCGATACCAATCACAACTGCGGAGTTTCGGTAGCTAATTTAATTTGACCCTGTATAATACAACAAACTATTTAAACTCGGTACTAAATTAAATGACTAACTAATTAACTAAACGAATAAATACAAAAACAAAAGGACACTTAGACGTCGAAGTAGATACTCGTCCGCATCGCTGTCATCCGAAAACGTGCCCAGAATACTGGCAGCATTGCCACGTTGAATGTCAATACTAATTCTTTGGTCAAAGAACAAGCCAGCCCTCTGATAACATGAAGTGTCGACCATGTCGGCGAGAAATTTCCATAAAAAGGAGACGCGCACTCGAGACCCATGACCCGAGCGTTTCGGCCCCAAACGGCTCAGAACTGTAGATTACCCATAAGGTTACATATTAAAGTATTTGCGCCGCTTGAAGGTCTCGGCAGCCGCAGCAGCGCAGCTGCTTGGAACATAAGATGGCGCAAGGGTGTCGACACAGGTTGCGTCCCACACCAGAGGTCTACCCACCTTCCAAGGCAAAACGCCATGCAGTCTGGTCTCTCCCCATCGTCACGTACCAAGCCGTTTGGTCCTAATACCGCTGGTACGCTGGCGCGGTGGTGTCAAGGGTTCGGAGAATAATATCGTTGATGCTGGCGTGGCGTGCTATGTGACCTGCGCTCCTGCAGCAGGACAGGCCAAGGTCCGAGTCGGTCGTCGGCTTCATCACAGTGACACCGATGCAGAGCGTGTTGCTCTGCATCGGTGTCGGCTGTGATGAAGCCGTGAAGGTGCGCCCAAGCGGAAACACGTAGCGAGCCGAAACGATGAGTCATCCATTATATAGTGCCTATGGTGGATGACGGGAGCGCCTGAAGCCACAAGCCTTACTTCCATTCTCCCACAGCCATCAGACGGGCATATTATGCTCAACAGTATTAGGTAATGTGTTTACCAGGGCATTCCGTATAATGCTTCAGAGCGGCACGTCCAACCGTCTCTGGGAGGACGGGTGGTCAGGCAAATCCGTATTTGGGCCAAGCCATGTTCCAACAGTTCAACGCCGCAAGGTACCTTAAAATCGACTAGTGAGAAATATAAAATGTTCCTGGTTAATTTATCAGTACTGTGGACCGAGGAGAGAAAGGCCGGTAAACTTCTACTTGAAATTTTGCGGAAGCCGAGACCACCCAGGGAAATGTGAAGTGTGGCTTGCTGCCTCGCTCGGTCGTCCAGGGCCATAGGATCGAAGTTAATGTGTTCCTAATCATTTCTAAACGTTGTGATGTTTCCATAGATGGGAGAAGCGAAGGCTTTATGTAAATTTTGGTCTAACTAAAGCAATATATTATAGTATCAAATGAGTGTGAAGGCTGAATGAATGTTATTTTGAAAAGTCGTTCCGAGACATCATTCAAATTTTGTACTTATGTAAAATAAATAAATACTTAGCTAAATTAGGCAAACATAAAAAAAAAATATATAAATATATTCGACGGAACCGTAATTCGATCATTAGGGTTCCGTACCAAAATGGTAAAAAGGAACCCTTATGGTGAGACTAAGTCTGTCTGTCTGTCTGTCTGTCACACCTGGATATCTCAAGAACTACTAATGCTATCAACTTGAAATTTAGAATAGTTTTAGATGACGTTGCCCAACCAATTCGTAAACAAGAAAAAAAAAATTTTTGCAAAAGAGACTGAAAGGGGGTCTTAAAAATTTGAAGTAGGGCTACTAGGGCATGTGGGGTATCATAATTATGAAAGAGCGCTGTTTGCACATTCTCAAACATTTTGTTTAGGCAGCGTAGTTTCCGACTTTTAATGAAAAATGTAAAAAATACCGCCCCCCCTTATCTCCGAAGTTTGCATAGATAAAAATCTGAAATTATTCTATGTGATAGAAGTGTATGTAAAGATTACAGGAAAAATCTGTCTCTAAATAGCACAGTTTTTCAGAAATCATCAACATCATATATATAATACGTACGGCACTCTCGGTGCGCGAATCCGGCTCGCTCCTGACTGGTTTTTTTTTATATTGCAGCCATTACATTATATGAACTGCATGCTGCAATGGTCCAGTTAGCGAAAAAGCTCTTTGACGGGCGAGAAATCACAGGCACAGAGTTTATGGTAAGAATGCAATAAAATAACGTAACTATTAGGCGAGTGTTTAATTTTAGAGCCGAAGTGTGATCTAAAAATACGGCTGTTTACAGGATGAATTAATGTCTGCCGAGAAGTATTTGAAACGGTCTCTAGAAATGCTGTTCATCGAGCCAGGAAACTCTCCGGAAGGTGAATTATGTGCTAAGGCACTTGAAGAATATAGAGCGTTGAAAACCACGATGAGTAGCGTGCTAGACGCTATACACGCCGAAGGAAAATCTTATGTTAGTGCCGCGGAAGGAAATAGCTCCGATCAGCAATAAATGTACCTAATTTTACTATCTTGTCTTTATTTTTGTCTTAATGTGCCCGCATTCCCTGCCTATCCTATTTTCTTAGAAAACAGGTAAGTAACAGACGTTTTAAAAATATTCGTCTAAAAACGTTCGGGAACATTTTTTAGTTCAGTAACAAAAAAATATATAATAGTGATTCATAAAAAAATATATATCTTGATTATTCTACACGTAAATAAAAATATATAATTATCTTTACTTTTATTTTTGCTTGCAAAATAAAGTTGTACGTTTACAAAGTAACACGTTTCTAAACTGAAGAAAAGCTGTCCAAGTGGCCAGTCAAATGAAATGTCAAGTGTCATTGAATAATGCTATTTGTGCGAAACCGAAAAATCGTCGATGTAAGAATAAACACAAAATTATCTGATATTTAACGACCGGCGCGTATTAAAACTTAATTACTAAGGGTATCAAATCTTGTATTTACCATAAAATATTATTATTCATTCATCATACCGCTAATCGTGAGTGTTCACTTGGATTTGTGGAGGTGAATTGAATTGTCCGTAATTGTTTAGTAGTTGCGGTTACTATTATTTAATTAGCATAATAACCCGTAATATTTCCTCAGTCCGGTTATGGCGGATCAGTCGTCAGTTTTGGCTTTGGTAATACTGGCAGTTGGGGTCACTGTGCACTTCTCGTTGCACAAGGTGGATGAGGGACATGTAGGCGTGTATTACAGAGTAAGTAACATTCACAAATATGTACTTAGGTAAGTAGCAACTAGTTTGTACTTAGTATTTAGAAAATGTATTAGGCACAGCACCAGCTCCAGTCCAGAAAGAACAAACAGACTTTTCTTAACCAACCAACATGCATGTTATCTCGGATCCAATACACGATCCACACACATTCGACCTTATTTGCTGTATCTGTAAAAGTTCCTTCATTTCCCAGGCTACTCAATAAAACTGGTACTAACTGGGTATCAAACCTGAGACTATGCTTGGTAACATATTTAGATAAAGTAGTTAATCACTAAAATAGATGAAAGTAATGACCGTTGTTAAAGGAAGATAAAGCCAGTAAATTGTATTGTATCGTTGTCAACATTACATAATGAGGATAAGGACAAAGTCATAAATAAAAATATGCTGACATATTTAGTTGACTAATCACTAATTGCACTTTGTTATTGTATACATAAAAAAAGCTGGTTAAAAAGTGGTTAATTCCAGTTGTAAAAAACTTTGTTGTATTCCAAAATAATTGAAAAACAAAGCATTTACTACAGTGGCCAAGATTTACCTTTTATTTTAATGTGCCACATCCAGAAGTATCACAATCGGCTTTTAAAATCTTGACTTAGCTGCTTATTAATGGCATTTATGGCTGTTTAATTAGTAGACCTTTTGCTGTAAAACTATCAGTATCAGTGAAACTGCATACTCATTATTACTCTAACTAATATTAGGGACATAATATGCGAATAAATGATTATTTATTTATTTATAAACATATTTTAAATAAAATACAAAAGTAGGACAAATTAAATGTTTTTTTTTCTGTTCGCAATCAGTCATCGGACCCTAAGCAAATTTATTTTACATGTCTAATGGCATTGTGGTGGAGCAGCGAGTGCTGCACCTCCCACTTATAGAAGGTGGTTCCTCTTTAGCCTTTGTACCACCGCTGTTGAGTTTAGCAGTTCAGTAACTAGTGGGGTTAAATGTTTAATTACTTACTTTTATTTTTAAATGTTTGAATACTTGTTTGCAGGGAGGGGCCTTGCTCCCAGTCACCAGCCAGCCTGGCTTTCACATGATGATACCACTACTAACATCATACAAAGCTATACAGGTATTATTACTTTTTTTCCTTAGGTTTATTTGTGCCATTTTGTTCATACAATATTAGGATTTAAAAGAGTGTCTGTGGACTTTCTTGCCTGTTCTTCTCCATAGGAACCTATTACGCTTTGAAATGGGCAACAAGCTTCATCTTTCTGACTGACCAACTCCTTGACAATTCAAAAGTGCCTGTAAATGGTTTAATTGAAGTAAATGCTTTGAGTTTGAAAAATGGCAGTGGCTTATCAATTGAATGATTCAATTGACTAATGAGGTTTAAGTAATGTTGATGAAGTAATTGGCCATCATAGTCAAAACTGTTACCAAGGACTAACATGGTGACTGTGTCTCAAAAAATGGGACTCAACTAGTATGATGTTATCTGGAGTTTCATTGCTGCATTAAAAATGTTTGTAGCCACCATGTAGATATTTTTATAGACATTTCACTATGGTCACACACACTATGGGTTACTGAAACTGTAGTGCAAGTGCTGACTAAAGAACACGTGAATTAAGTGTCTTCCCCTTAACATAAAGTGAATAAGAAAGACGTTATTGGACGATTTCTTAATTTTATATTTACTTAGCAGTTTAGGTTGTATTTAAATTACTTATTAGCGAATAGGCTAGATTGTAATGTGAATAAGGTATCAGCTGTGATACTTTATTTAAAAAAAAAAAAAAATCACTGGAAACTGTAACAGTATCCAACACGTTAATTTAATCTGTAGTGACAGAATCCAATTAGATTGTAACAACTCAGTGATTAACTGATTACTTTCTCCTAAGATATAAAGTAGTTTCTGTTATAGTAAGATAAACTAAAAAAAAAATGTATACAACCTCTACTACAAGATGCTTATTCTTTTTTGCTGTAGACCACTCTTCAAACTGATGAGGTGAAGAATGTGCCGTGCGGTACGAGTGGAGGCGTCATGATATACTTCGAGCGGATTGAAGTGGTGAACAAACTAGAACCTATTAGTGGTAGGTATTCATTTTGGGAGCAAAGTTATATCACGCCTGTATTCCACGAAGGGGTAGGCAGATGTGTATCAAACACCCATACTTATTACAAAATGAGTTGTATACCAACGGCCTTATTACTACTTTGAATTTCGAACCTGGTTCCGTCTGAGATAAAGTTCTTAATACAAAAACTGATTTTAAACCCGAGTCTTAAGTTGTCAACGAACTTTATCTCAGACGAATTAAACTTCGAAATTAAACAATGAGACGATGGTTTAAACCTGGGTTTAAAGATAAACCTTGTTTTGTAATAAGGCCAAGAGTCCAAGACCAGACAAAAGTGTTTTTTCTGGTCTGAGTGGCTGAGTTTTGGAAGACCTCGGAAAAAACTCGATTTGTATTGTAATCAAATAGGATTAAAACGAAAGTTTTGGGTTGAGGCCTGGTTTAGAAAGATATCTGGTGTATTGTCCATAACTGGATACAAATCCAAGGAGTATGTATAAAAACAAATAAAAAAAAGGTATGGATTTGTATTTTTGGCATAATGTTTAAAGTCATCTCAAATCATCCTCCAGAATAAATAATAATTTTAGTACTAACACTTCTTATTTTCTAGTCCTCGACATGGTGCGTAACTTCACGGCGGACTACGACAAGACTCTCATCTTCAACAAGGTGCATCACGAGCTGAACCAGTTCTGCAGCGCGCACACGCTACACGAAGTGTACATTGATCTGTTCGATCAAATTGATGAGAACTTACGAACTGTAAGTGTATTTCTTTTCATCATCAGCCTTTATAAGTCCACTGTTCATGCTGACAGCTGGACATAGGCCTCTCCAATCACACGCCATTTACCTCGACCCTCATCTATCATCTAGATGGTACCAATGACCATAATATAGTGGCGATCTTCATTGAAGATCATCATTCCACCTAGTCCTACGTTGGTACCTAAGACCTTCAAGCTAAGTAGATTCCTACCGTGTTTTGTTTTCTGATTAGGTTAGATACTTACCATTTTTATTACTTAATAAATAGTCCCATAGTATATAAAACCATCAATAGTTTGGAATATTGTGGAAGTTATTGTTTTTAATATTTTCGTAGGCACTACAAAGAGATTTGCACGAAATGGCGCCTGGCCTACAGGTGCAAGCAGTCAGAGTAACAAAACCAAAGATACCAGAGTCTATTCGCAAGAATTATGAGCTGATGGAAGCAGAGAAGTCCAAACTCCTTATTGCTGCACAACATCAAAAGGTAACAAAGACGAAATTTCAAAATAAACAAATAACAGTCAAATTGTAATAGGCACATAGATGGCACTTTTGAACGTCAATATTTACAAAAAAATAGAATTGATTCTAGTCGCCCCTTCCAAAAGGTAGTTTCGTATGGAGAAGAATGGGCAAGAAACTCCACCACATAACTTATTGGCATCCCCTTTTTATGAATAAGTACCTAACATTATAAAAATATCGAATTTCAACATAATATTAATATTATTATTTCAATATTATCTTCTGTCCATAGGTTGTTGAAAAAGAAGCAGAAACAGCACGACGAAAGGCCGTCATTGAAGCCGAAAAAGAGGCTCAAGTCGCGAAAATTCAATACGAACAGAAAATCATGGAGAAAGAATCTTTGCAAAAGATAGAACTTATTGAAGACAGTATACACAAAGCAAAACAGCAAACGAAAGCAGAGGCAGATTTTTATCATTTGAAGAAACAGGCGGAGGCTAACAAAATGCTGTTAACAAGAGAGTACTTAGAACTGAAAAGATACGACGCTCTCGCTAGAAACAATAAAATCTACTTCGGCAATGATATTCCCAACATGTTTCTGCAAGCTACCGTCGGTGACAGTGTTCCTATACCAAATGGTGTCCATGTTGAATGAGTGTTAATTACCTTGAAACACCTGCTAGTCACGGAATAGGGGCGACGAGCGAGTAAGACTCAGTGAACCATGAACTTTTGTGCCTCAACGTTTTTGACGAATGTCGTGGTCTAAGGATAACGGCCCTAGCAGGAGCTTCTATTACCAACTTTTGCATCAGTTCCATGATGTTGGATTTGTACAGACTGCTTAACTTTTAATAGTTTTCTGAAATGCTTATCTACTCGTGGTAAACAAAAGATTCTCACAGCTTTGGTTGATGCAAGAGTAATGCATTTTTGGCTGTCTAAATACTTGTATCTACATGCAATACTGTGACAATTTTTAAGTACTTACCCTAATCTCAAAGTATTTGTGATCTTTAAGAGTGCATAATCATTTAAATGTTTTATGAATTGTGATATTTATTATAAATATTGTATTACTAATGTTCAAAAGACACTATGTAGTAAGAGTGAACAAATTAGGAATTTTGTAAATGTTAATGAAATGCATCACATTGTCTGCACTCAGTTTTTGACTGACTATTATTTTGGTGTTGAATTTTCTATGTACATAGCTTTTTTAAATGTGTAATAAAAGTGAATTTATGTGGAAAAACTTTGATTTTATTCAAAAGTAAACTTAAAATTAAATAGGCTCGACATTTTAGATCTTGTTGAAAGCAGCAATATCAACAGACTGGACAAAGTCTTCGTTATCCTGGATCTTTTCAGTCAGAAGGTCGACTGAGACCTTGTCGTCTTCAATGACGCACATGATCTGCAGTTTGTTGATTCCATACCCAACAGGGACAAATTTGGAAGCACCCCAGAGGAGACCGTCCATTTCGATGGTGCGGACAAGTTTCTCCATTTCCTTCATGTCTGTTTCATCATCCCAAGGCTTGACGTCAAGGAGTATAGATGACTTTGCAATAAGGGCAGGTTTCTTGGATTTCTTTGCAGCATAGGCTTGGAGGCGTTCCTCACGAACTCTCGCTGCCTCTGCATCCTGTTAAACAGTTTTTTTTTCTATAGTCATAACACTCATAACAAAACAAATGGTAGTACTAAGATGTAATGGTTACTGACCTCTTCCTCATCACCAGAGCCGAATAGGTCGACATCGTCGTCGTCATCGGCGGGTGCGGGTGCTGTAGTGGTTTTGCCGCCAGCGGTCAGGGGGCTGGCTCCAGCAGCCCATGCCTTACGCTCGCCGGCAGCGTAGGAGGCGATCTGGTTGTACCACCGAAGGGCATGGGGCAAGCTTGCGCTCGGGGCCTTACCGACTTGTTCAAACACTTGAACATCGGCTTGAGTTGGTGTGTAACTAAAAATAACCAAGATGATCAATAATTATGGCGAATGAATAACTTACAGCTGGTGGTCAAGGTCGTAATTTTGTTCAAGCTATGAGTTGAAAACATCAAAAAATTACTAGTTCACATAGGCCGGCTTTTAAAATAGTAGGGCAGAATTTATAATTTCCTTTGGATTTATGCATTTGAGGTTATAATGAGTTTCTTACAATCTGTGTCAGGTTGACGTGGATCTCAAATTTATCCCACAAACAACTTACCCGGACACATAGCTCTTATCAGCCAAGTATGTGTTCAGCTCGTTGAGGCCTTGTGCGGTTTTTACGTCTCCTACTGCCATTTTTATACAAAAAACGTTTTCTTTTCAAGCAACAACCACACACCCCGGCACAATGTGAGCGAGAAGGAAAAAAAAAGTTGAAAATTTGACAGTCGCTGAACGAATGATTGATTGAATGAATGAATGAATGAATGAATTACTATCTGCATTTATTTGACATCAGAAACCGGAATAAATAATCGACTAGTTTCATGGCTTTGACAAAACCGTAATTTCGCAAGGGGTTGCTGGCTGGATGTTTACTGAGATTTTTGACACTGGTGACAGTTCTTGTATCTGTCACTTTACTAAAGATTTTCGATACATATTTTTAGGTACGAATTTAACGAAAATACGACGTAAATTTTAATAAGTAATTATTTTTATGTGTTTTCAAACGTGAATTTATTGTAAACCGAGTAGAAAAAGTTATAGTTTTCATTATATTTATTTAGGTTATGTGTTGATTCTTATGTAATAATAACAGAAGAATTGCTTGTATTTAGGGGTGTTTTAGAAGGTTTTTCATGTCGCAGTAGTGTCGTACCACTAATAAGATACAGTGGAACATATTCCGAGTGCGAACCTCCGTGAAAAGTAATCCAATTAGCGTGACATTCGTTGTAAACGTATTGGTGTTTTCTGCAGAAAATGCTGCGCCAGCCGCTATCCAGGGCGCTTACGTTAAGCTCGCCGGTGCGTGCTGCACCGCTGGCGGCTCGCCCTTATGCCGCCCAAGTACAACCACCCCCAGAGAAATTCGAAGTCTTCGTTGATGACAAACCTGTCCAAGTTTTGCCTGGCACCACTATCTTACAAGTAAGTAATGGATGGATACCCCTAAACAGGGTTCTAGTAGTCTAGGGGATGCTTAAATTACTGATTTGGAGTCTTAATTATATTGTTCTCTAAAGATAATAAAAAATATTTCTTATTGTTGTGTCAATCATCAACTCATCACATTTCTATTATAAAACTTTTCAGAAATAAAATACAAATCTTTTTCGCTTTTGTGTGAACTAAAGTGTGTAAGTGTACCTTACCTGTATTTGCAATAGTAGTTGTAGTTAACAAATACAGGTAAGTTTTGGTCTGCCAGGGTTGCAAGTTTGTCTGAAAGGGATATTGTGGCCCTGGCACACAGGCAACTGAAAGAACATGGGTGGGTTTTAGTCAGTAAAAGTCTGACACACCCTCCCAATCTGCCCAGAGTGGGAGAAGTTATTTGTACCAACCAAAAAAAAAAAACCAAGTTTGGGTCAATAGTAGCTATGCCAATCTGAAAGCAATTGGGTGAAAATGTTTTGTGCAAATTTAAAAAGTAGCTATACCTACTTTCAGATTTAGAACCTTGTATTTATTTTTCATGTAGTTTTAATACTTTCACTGTCTAGTGACTCCCCAGTTTAATTGTATTGTCTAATATGTTGAATAAGATAGAAAAACTTTAGATAGTTTAATGGTGGATGGTTTAATCCAAAGAGCTTTAAGATAGATACTATAGAGACGCCATCAGAAGTAATGCCAGAAAAATTTTGGTCCCTGGTCTCAGTGACGCCATTTAGCGTAGTATAACAAAATTCAATAAAAGCTAAGTTTGACACGTTACCCTTTTAATACTATATTGCACAATTAGACATTATACGTTGAAAATAATTTACTTTTGGTGGACACGAATGCGAATTGCGACTTGGCATGTAGGCATACCATACTAGATTCAGCGACTTTTGCCCACTAGGACAAATGTATCGGATTACTACGTACCATCTATTGTTAAATATTTGAATGTCTTTGGTTTAATCCAACAAGGTTTGGTATTGTTGTGTCTCGGGGTTAATTAAAGACAGCAGAATATGCAGAACATGATAACCTTTAATAAAATATTGTTACACAAATATTAAATCTGTATTTTATCATTTAAATGATAAAATAAAATGAAAAATCTATACATGTTTGATGGACTATATCTTTTCACACACATTTGACGAACAAGATTTTCGTATACCTAACAAGCAGTTGTCTTTTTAACCGACTTCCAAAAAGGAGGAGGTTATATGTTCAGCTGTTTTTTTTTAAATGTTTGTTCACCGATTTTACCGTCAATTGTCCCCGACCGATTTTGAAATTTATTTTTTTGTTTGAAAGGGTATGCTCCCGAGGTGGTCCCATTGTTACCAAGTCAGAATCTGATGAAGGGATCCCATGGAAATCGAGGGCAATCCTCAAACTTATAGACACCTATATTGATTTCAGTATTTTTTATAGTAACTCATGATTTTGCACTCGGAAAGCACCATTTGGTGAAGTGAATGGATGATGAAAACCACAGATGGCCACCGGAACTACTTAATAATAAGTATTTTTCGATTAGACACTTTAATATGGTTGCTAAGCAATTTATGCTCGTCACAATCCAATTATGGTGCAGTCACCATGAGTTCCAGTTCTCCTGGTTCTCACCAGGAGAACTCCTCAACTATTAACGTCCCTGCATCGGGAAAAGCAATATATTGTTAAAGGTGATGAGCAGTTGACAATATGCTATTGTAACTTAGATGAATAAAAGTGCAAACCGACCATCTTCCAAAAAGAAACACTACAAAGTGAAAAATAACCTTAATTTCGGAAGTTGGTGGCAATAAACTAAAATAGATCCAAAGACACCGACTTCCGTTAAGGTTATTTTTCACTTTGTAGTGTTTTTTTTTTAAAGTTGGTTGTTTTTTTTGTAAAAAGTTTTTTTAAACATCCCATTTAGATTTCAAACACTAGATGGATTTCTTACTTACAAATGGTTCATAACAAGCAGTTGGCATATCTGCCATAAAGATCTCTATTAAAAAAATCACCAAATCAACTGCACTAAGTACCTACTTGTCAACTACAGTGCAGCCGCCGAGAGAATGCAAGACTGAAAATTAGCAAAACACATATTCTTTTGTATGAAACTGACGGCAGTTTCATACAAACGAATATTTGTTTTGCAAATTTGATCCTTATTATAACTAGAAATTGTCCAACTGACAGGTGCTAGGAACGCAACGCATTCTCTCGACGACGGGCAGACTGTCTAACTTCTTAGTAATGAAGCAAGTCAATTAAAGTTCAATATAATTTTCACTAAGAGGGAAGCGAGTCCTTTGCCCTGCAATAAGACAACACAAGGTTATAATAAGAATAATAATAAGGGTAAAAATGATTATGAGAAGATAAGTAATAATAAAAATCAGTAAATTAACTTTACATTAAGTTACATAATTACTTAATGTAGGAATGTCCTCTTTAAGAGACTTGTGTCGGGTCTAAATGAGTTCTGAAGCAAGTTTTCAGCAAAAGATATAAGGCTGGTCGCGCGACGCGACACCGGTAGAACAATTTCGTTGAATTTTTCATAGAAATTGTTCTACCGGTGTCGCGTCGCGCGACAAGTCGCGCCAGTATGTAGAATCCTATATATTGGTACAGTTAAAGGTGAAAAATCAATTTAAAACCATAATGAGCCCTTCGCTCTCGCGTTAGTTAGTACACTGTCTGTTGGCGGGGGTGCGAGGGCGCGGGCGGAGTGTCGTCTCCCGTCGCGCGTCGCCGCGCTAAGGGGACGTCCGCAATCGTTAACTTTAATTTGGATAAAAACTCATAAATATGTTTTTTTTTGTGTATCAGGCCGCTGCCCAAGTAGGAGTAGAGATCCCCCGTTTTTGCTACCATGAGCGTCTTGCCGTTGCCGGTAACTGCCGCATGTGTCTGGTGGAAATCGAGAAGTCCCCCAAACCTGCCGCTGCCTGCGCTATGCCCGTAATGAAGGGAATGCGGATCAAGACCAACTCGGACCTGACCAGGAAAGCTCGTGAGGGTGTGATGGAGTTCCTTCTCGTCAACCATCCCCTGGATTGCCCCATCTGTGACCAGGGTGGTGAATGTGACTTACAAGATCAGTCCATGGCTTTTGGATCTGACAGGAGTCGCTTTACTGATATTCATTTCTCTGGCAAGCGGTGAGTATTGATTTCATAATATGCATTTTTGGTATAAAAAAACTCGTTCGAGCAGCTTAAGGCTTTTTCATTAAAAAAATCAAGTCATCATTGAATGGCGATATGAGGTATTGCCCTAGCCAAGTGAATCTTTTGTAAATAAGATTAATAGAAATTTAAATAAACCATTTTTACAGTCCGTTCAACCGATTTTGACTTCTAATCCGTAGGTGTAAGGATGGGATTAAAAGCAAAAACGTGGTTACAATATCAACTTTTTATTACAGCTGCCATTTGTCATGTCACTAACGCTATAGAAGTCAAAATCGGCTGAACGGACTGTAAAAATGGTTTATTTAAATTTCTAATCTTATTTCAAATGGAGTATACGTATAAACAATGGGCGTGGTGCGTGGGTTGCGGCGCGGCGCGGATATGTTTGTATACATAGTGTCCATTTGCACTTAACATTAGGTGGACTGGGCTTGATTGCCATGAAATAATATTGAAAAAAAAACGTATTTTACTTTACTCCGTACCAGCGACTATACATAGATATTATAAATGATAAATGATAAATGATTTTATTTCTGTAAGTAGGTTTGTACAAACACTTTTACACGTCAATCATATTTTAAAAACTAGATGAGGTCGGCGTTTCCTATCTGACTACTCTGAGAAGAAAGGCCGAAACAAACTCAGAGGTCATAGTCTCTTTTAAAGTCCAGACATAATCTTGGTCAGATCATGTGAAGACCATGTAGATTGGTGTCTGAAATGGTCTTTTGAGGAAAGAACCACACAGGTTGAGTGGACCTGACCAGTCAGTGCACGCTATTTATATGAAACTTACATTAAAAAAAATTACAAAAGCACACTTGCGCCGCTTGAAACCGCTCCTATTGTGTGGAGCTGAATGCCTTTATTTTTAATTATTTATTTTTTTCTCTACGAAAGTGCCGTCGAGGACAAAGATGTGGGTCCCTTGATCAAGACCATAATGACTCGTTGCATCCATTGCACGCGATGCATCCGGTTCGCGTCCGAGGTGGCTGGCGTTGATGACTTCGGTACCACTGGCAGAGGCTCTGACATGCAGGTTATTAATTATTTATTTCAGACTACTTGTATAAAAAATTTTGTGTTATAAATAAATGGAAGAAGAGGAAGTTTTTTTGCTGTAACTTCTTCTTATTTCCAGCTTAACAATCCACTGCGGCAAACGCCTTTCTGCGTATTTCTATACAATATGTAACAAAAACCCTGTTGTTCCTTCTACCTACGTTTTAAGAATCCGTATACATACTTAATAAAGCAAGTAATTTATAAAAACTGTTCATCAAAAATAATTAAAATAAATATTTAATTATTAATATTTGTAATGTTTAACTGATTTCTAACGTCTTTCATTCTTTTATTTTGACTTCTCGACTAGCCAATACTTATTTTTTTTAAATTATAATTCCACCAATGTTGTGCTTGTAGGTAAATGTATACGTCCCTAAAAGGAACAACAGGGTTTTTGATACATACTGTATACTCCCTCAGGTGCGGCAAACGCCGTTTTTGCAATATAACTTTTCGTTACTTTCCAAAACATTGCTGATTATCAGCCTATTTTTATCCAATTTAGGCTGAATTATGAACAGCTTTGGATATTCGTCAGACTTTGTTCTAATTTCTTTAATTCCTCAGGTTGGAACATACGTGGAGAAGATGTTCCTATCTGAGCTTTCGGGCAACGTCATAGACCTGTGCCCCGTGGGCGCGCTCACCTCCAAGCCCTACAGCTTTGCTGCACGACCCTGGGAAACTAGGAAGGTGAGATATTTAATATACAGGGTGTAACAAGCCGTCAATTACGCATTCTGTACATGAAACTAAGGAACACAAATAATTGCTGGGAAAAATCATTTTTGTTGTGAAAAAACGCTGTTTACGGTAGCACGCAACGTAACGCACGCAGAACATTGTGCTATCGGGTGAATATACAGGGGTGGTGAAAGTATATAAATGTTTTCTTAAAAAAAAAAGTGGAACTTTTTCCTTAATTATCTCCGTAACCAGAAGGCATGGTCCAGTAAAAAAAATATCACAATGACGGGAGAAAAATTAATCTCCGTTATGCTCCACGTTACAGATAGTCTGTGCAGTTCTTTCGGAGTTATTTTACCTCTTGATTTTTTATCAACGTGTAAATCAAATTAATCTTTACTGTCGTTACAATAAGGATGCTGGTAGATTATTGCATGGGTTGCTGTCAGAGGTGGAATAACTGTGAAAGGACTGTTAACTGCCAATGACATAATATGGAATTTTGCAGGGCTCATTGGATTACTAAATTATAAAATTGACCTAACTGGAGATTTCTAGAAGCTCCATGAAGTCCCTGATCGGTAAATTACACTTAAGTCACTTAAGTTCTTATGTCATTAAATGATTTATGACATTTCAGTCACTTAAGTTCATACGCCATTTAATGACTTATGATACTTAAGTCACTTAAGTTCTTATCTCATTTAATGCATTTTCTTTAATTCTTAAATCTGTTTTACATTTTAGCTGTTGTATTTTGTAATTTATTTTTGTGGAACATCAGCCAACCTATGATAAAATATTAAATTGTGGTTCTATAAATGGATCCATAGTTTGGTATAAATTAGCCGGAAACAAATTTTCTATGGGAATATTGTATGATTTCTGATAATAATATAAATGTTTTGTTTACAGATTGACTCTGTAGATGTTTTAGACCCCCTGGGTAGCAACATCGTGGTTTCTACGCGTACAAATGAAGTGTTGCGTATTCTCCCGAGAACCAATGAGGTAAGGGTGTCTGTTCCAAAATTTTCTGAGGAAAATGTAAACAAATGAATCAGAAAATCAAATTAAGTACTTTGATTTGATTATTTAAACCCGATATTATAATTTTAAATCACTTTAAAGATGAGATAAACTATAATAAATAAAATTAAGGTTAAACCTCTATATTCGACGACGATTCAATTACAATTTAATAATGTTATTCAAACAATAACGCTGGGTCGCTGGTAGCACACGTCCGCCACGAAATCATAGCAGCGAATCCGCAGTAGTTCAATTCAACTGGCTCGCGTCATGTTCTACTACTCGAATCGGATGCGAGTAACGGAACATGACGCCAGCCAGTTCAATTGAACTACTGCGGTTTCGCTGCTATGGTTTCACACGGCGGGGGTGTGCTATCGGCGTGATTGCTGAAAAAAGTTGTGGTATATAAAATTAAAACCGTCTAAATACAGATAAATCCCTTTATTGATTAATTGCGTAAGAATTTAACCTGAACAGGGTTTGTTTACACTTTCATCAGATACTGTTGTAACAGACAGTAATTATTTATGTTATTTATACTTTGTAGACATGATTTATCTGCTGAATGAGATTCATCACTGGTAATCTCTCGACATTTAATTATGGCTGACAGTGCAGGTACTAAAGTCCTTACTAAAGTTGTCAAAAAATAATAGGCCCGTTTTGACATTTAACTTGAATCGATTTATCCTGAGTATCGAGTAGCGAGTCGTATGGTTACTTGACTGACAACTAAAATCGTATATAATTATTATAATATTAACGTATTAAACGCATATACCTTCCTAAATAAATTCTCTAAATTATGGTGAAAACCTCATCCAAATCCGTAGCGTAGTTTAGAAGAACAACGCGGTCACACAAAAACGAAAGGCCACTTTAATTTGTAATATGCATAGAAGGCTAGCTGCGCCCCGCGGTTTGACTCGCATAAGTCTCGATCCCGTGGGAATATCGGGATACAAAGTATCCTATGTCCTAACCCAGGCCATGGTCTACCCATGTGCCAAATTTCCAATCCGTTCAGCCGTTTTAGCGTGAAAGTTTAACAAATAAACAAACTCACTTTCGCATTTATAATATTAGTTACGGTATACATAGAAGACGAGATTTATCTGCTGAATGAGATTCAAAATCAGAATGTTTTATTTCACATAAGCCTACATGAAACGTCGGAAGCTAGGTGCACGGTTCCAATTGGTCGTTTCCTATGGAGAAGAGCCGGCAAGAAACTCCACGGTTACTCTTTTAAAAAGAATGGGCTTTTACAATGTTTTCAAGTTAGTGTTTATAAAAAAAAAAAACATTTATTTTTCAGACGTAGTCCATAAAATTACATTAAATAAGATCACAAAATCACACATACACAATAATATTATACTAAAACATTCAAATCAAATAAAATTAAAACACATTATTTAAACTTATCATCAAACCAAATTTAAAATACACACATATGTCACATCATTTTTTTCATTATCTGAGAGAAATAAAAACATATCTAAAAAGTCATTAATAATAAACAATATAAATTACAATTAAGTATATAGTTCATCTTAGTCTAAATTTAGGTTTGGATCCGGAATGCTCAATATGCAGCCTGGACCAGTACCGCATTATTGGGCAATCCAAATCCAGATCCATTCTCCATGCGAACAGCTGAAGGTAACTGTTGGAACTGACTCGTATGCGACGCATCAGGGACACAACTCTCTTGCGTATAATCGCCGCAAATCCATCTATATTTGCGTCCGCAAACATACCCGACGCGCTACAGTAGCGAGGCAGCTTCATCAGCGCCCTGAAGGCATTATTGTAGAGAACACGCAGGGTTTATAGGTATGGGAGGACAGTGTAGGCCCGTCAACAAGTACCAAGTAATTAACAAAAAAGTCTTTATTCGTCACTAATAATATTTGTTACTTTCGTCTTTACAATTATGGCTAACTGTGAAGTTAATCCAAAATCAACCTTGGCTCCAAGTCGCGGCAGTATTAAGAGGCATAGTTGGATGCATAGTTCATACAAACGTAATACCAAAATAATTTGTAAATCAAACATATTCTTAAGGTAGTGTGTCTTTATTCCGATTGAAATACAGAATATCTAGGTTCCCAAATATATATTTTGAATTGACACTGATTTAAACAAGAGTTATGAGAGAAATAAGTTTTCTATAGAAATTTTAAATTCCACATATCTCGTCTTTATTATCATTGTCCTTTCAAAATATATATTTGGGAACATAGATATTCTGTAATCCAATAGAAAAAAATACACACTACCTTAATCATATGTTTGATTTACAAATTATTTTGGTATTACGTTTGTATGAACTACTCATGCTACGCCCGCCGGCCCCTTAAAGAACAGTGAGGCGTTTAATAAGTTTCTTATTACCACTTATCTCACACCTAACCACAATATGTAAAAATTAAACTTGTCGGATCTGTGATGGTGGTTTTAAGTATAGTGCTGAGGGTCTATTCATGTGGTCATTTTTATATAATTATCTAAGTAAATAAATAAAAAATATTTGAAGAAAAATATAAAAAATTATAACCCCACATTTTGAATTCAGGTGCAGACAAGTCATAACTCTGTTGAAAATTTGCAACAAATTTTGGTACTAAAAATGTGAATTTTAAGTAGCAATATTTTTTAATAATAATGTTATTGCCCTATTCTGATCATGCAGGGTTTTTTTTACATGAGTACTACATAATGCATGAATATGGTCCTTCATAAAAGTTATCACCAACAGGAGATCAACGAGGAGTGGTTATCGGACAAGTCCCGCTTCGCGTGCGACGGTCTCAAGCGCCAGCGACTTGTGACGCCCATGATGACGGACAGCCGCGGGAACCTCACGCCGGTGGAGTGGCAGGACGCCATGGTGGCTGCGGCCAGGGCGCTGAGGGACTGTCCGCCTGGCAAGGTAAGATGTCGTTAACGATACCTGGGGGTCTACTCCGTACATAAGTCCGAAGTATCGGCCGAATGTTCCGCCGTAGTTTGACAACGGCTTACTATGGCTGACTACGGTGAAAGAAAAAAAAAAAACGACAGTCAAAGAGAGTCAAAAATGTGACTAAGTCAGGTAAAGACTCAAAGTCAAAAAAGAAAACTATGGAAGTTATAAAACGGCCGAACATTCGGCCGATACTTAGGATTAACGCTTCGGAGTAGAAAACCTTTTTTTTTTTCTTTTTTTGGGTGGGAAATTATCAAATAACTTCTCCCGCTCTGGGCGGAGCGGGAGGGCGTGTCAGACTTTTACTGACTAAAACCCACCCGTATTCCTTCATTTGCCTGTGTGCCAGGGCCACGATATCCCTTTCGGACAAACTCGCAACCCTGGCAGGGAGTAGAACCCCTGGAAACTTCATATTCAGTTCAAAATGTATTTGCTTAACTGTTGCAGTTTTTAAAAGAAGAGTGAAAGAACACTATCTTTCCACTTCGTCATAGTTGCATATTATGTATTTATTATTTTATCATTACTTATACAACATTAGTTTTTGTTTATACTAAACCTCTTAAGGGGTCATTGTACTCATCATTATGAACAACTTTTACTATGGGACCAACCTTGAAATCGCGAAAAAAAATCAGCTGTTCCCTACATTTAAGTTGCTGAACTCGTCAAAATGTAGGGAACAGCTGATTTTTTTAAGAGGTTTAGTATAAACAAAAACTAATGTTGTATATATTTTAGTGATAATTATTTTAGAAGTATGTATGTAAGTATATTCTCTTATTGTATGTTTATATTTGAATTAGTCAATGATATTATATTAAACAGATATGATATACACTCACAAAACAACCGAAAAAAGTGTGCCGCGCAGCAGCGGCAGCACACCCCCACTTTAAATACATTTTACATTTCACTACAAGTAAAATACGTCCCAATTAGGACGTTTTCGAGTCTTCACCATTGCGCGCTCACAACTTAACTGTTTAATATAATATCATTGGAATTAGTGATTAGTATAGTAGTAATATTAGTAAGTTTTTTTTAAATGTATTTTGTTTTCTGTTCTACTCTTACACGTTGTCTACATCTCTTTGTCTACTTTCCTATCGCAGGTATGCTGGAAGAGATTTCATTAGAAATAAGCATCACCTTTGTACGTATTTTTCTGTTCCTTTCTTCTTGTCTGTTTATGTTTTTTTTTGACATTTTAATTTTAAATCTCCTTTAAGATGTTTTCCATTGGATATTCGATGTTACCGAAATTTTAATTTTAAATCTCCTTTAAGATGTTTTCTATTGGATATTCGAGGTTAATTTTAAAACCTCAATTTTCTTCGATGACTTTTCGTTTACTATTTAAAAATGATATTCAAACAATAATTGTTGGAAAAAGTAGTGAGATATAAAGTTGAAACCTAATTACAGAAGAATGTGTTAATAATTCCCTTTAGTGACTGATTGTCTATGAGTTTAACATGAACAGGGGTTTGTTTGCATTTTTCCTGATATTTTTTGGAACAGACTAGCCATTCACAAGCTATGTGATTTCGAAAAACAACTTTATTTTTATTTATTTTTTATTGAAAGGAACAGCAAACAGGTATATTATAAGAACTTACAACTAATTTAACATAAACAATTTTAATAATAATTAAAAAAACCCACAACGCTGTCCACAGGTAGACATAAAAGTAAAGTAAAAATATATAATCGCTAGGAGTTTTAGTAGCAGTACAAGCAGTTCTTAGTTATGTAATGACTAGTGAGCATTAATAAAGTTAAATTTTGATAAAGGATACATAATATAAAAATATGACCTTATAAAGTTTGATGATTTTCAGAAAGGATACAAACATTGGTTTTCAAACTTTCAAACTTTAGGGCCTGTTCGATAGAGATGGATAACAGTCCCATACAAGCTCGGCCCAGAATGAACACAATACAACAATGTATAATGAGGCAATATTAGTGTTTCATAGCCCTGTATATTTTTGTTCGTCGTAAAGCTTGGTGGAGGGACATAAAACCCTTCCCAAATCTGATGACCTAAATAAATTCAAACCTTTCGATCGCGGAGTTATCCACTGTCTTCCAACAGATTGGAATTTCACTCAAATCTAACGACTGTATCCCAAATAATTCATTTACTATCCCCTAGTTCATAGAACGTTGGATCTCCGTTGGAAACCAGGCAAAATCAGAGTGGTCTGAAATGCGAGTTACCTTTGTAGCCGACTTAAACTGTAATGTGGAAATCCCAAGCCCAATGTGAAGATACCAAGGAAGGCGAATTTACTCAGAAATGCAAGAAAGATAACCACAAACACAGCCAATTAATTGTTTTACAAATCACAATAACAACAAAACATTCATGAATCATGATGCTGTCACACGCATCACTACAGAGTTATAAATACAATAGAAATCGTCAAAGCTTATTACTCTACTGCCTAGAAGGGTTTTGTTTTTTGCTAGTGTCTTTATTCCCTGTGTATTTGGTATTCCCTTGGTATTTATGCCTTATGTATGTAAGATTCTTTATTCCCGCATCCAGACGTTTGAATGTATTTTAATGATTGTAATATTGTTTTGTTTGTAGTGACAGCCCAGCGTAAAAATAATAATTATATCCCCTGCCAATTTCTGCTACGGTGACCATTTCAGTTTCTTATTACTACTATAGGTTACGAGCGTGTGCTCTGGTGTGGCTAATGTAATCTATCTTGTCCAGCGTAACACAGTTTTAATATAAATACGAAGGATTTGGAAGGAAGTTCCTAATCCGATAGGTGATAGATAGGTGACGTTTCACAAAAATCAACATGGCGGATTTTATAAGACAAAAAGTAAGGTCGTGAAAAATAAGTTTTTAGTTCGTCAAAATAAAGGGCTCGAGGAGACGATTACATAAATATGACTTATGATCCTGGTGACCCAGCCTCTACGTCCAAAAAAAAAAACAAATATATGTACTAAAGCGTACTCTTTACTCCAGATAATATTCATTACACCTTAAATATAGTTTTAATATTTTATATTCTAAAAATACAAATATGAATTCTTAAAATTAACATGTTCCAATTACCATCCCATTTCTAATACTGGTAACATAAATATCTTATCGATTAACTGAATCAAAATAATATTATTTTTAATTAAAATATAGCTGCAAAGTTTTACGAAGTAACGAAAGCTGTGATGGGATTTTAAATTATTTTATAATATCTGTCACTCTGTCTATCTGTTTGTTTATGTATGCTGGGCCGAACTTCAAAATACCCATGCCCTATAGTTTCTGTTGCAACTTATGTAAGATTAAATATTGTAGAAGTGTGTAAAGTAAACTAAAATAAAAAAATATTTATTTTATTTATTTATTTTTTATGACATTATTTTCTCTTTATCACCAGCTATTGGCCGTCGCCGGTGACTTAGCCGACGCAGAATCCTTGGTGGCTCTCAAAGACCTGGTGAACCGTCTGGGCTCAGAGAACACCTGCACCGAGCAGTACTTCCCGCTAGAGGGCGCCGGCATCGACCTACGCTCCTCATACCTCTGCAACACTAAGATCGCCAGTGAGTCTAAAACTTTAATTTTATAAAATCTTTTTAATCGACTTAAAAAAAACGAGGAGGTTATGCATTCGGCGAGTATTTTTTTCATGTGTTCACCGATTTCTCCGTGATTACTGGACCAATTAACGTGATTCGTCGTTCGTGCGTGTTCGTTTTTCGTTTTCGTGATTCTAATCAAATCAAATGATCTGACCAAGATTATATCCGTATTTTATATACACATTGACATTGATGAATTTTATTTATACAATGACGCGGCCTACCCAAATGTCCTTTCTTTGGTATTGTTCGTTGAATCGTTGAGCTCCTCAAGTTCTGAGTTGAGCTGCACGACTACTGACAAATGCGTGCGCTGACTGGACGGGTCCCCTCAATCTGTGTGATTCTTTCATCAAAAGATCATTTCAGACACCAATCTACATGGTCTTCACATGATCTGACCAAGATTATGTCTGGACTTAAAAAGAGACTGTGACCTCGTGAGTTTGTTTCGGCCTTTCTTCTCAGAGTAGTAAGATACGAAACGCCGACCTCATCTAGTTTTTTTTTTAAATATTATTGACGTGCAAAAGTGTTTGTACAAACCTACTTACAGAAAATAAATGATTTATCATTTAATGATTATAATTCTTTACGGTTACGAATCATATTTCGATCAACATAATAAAACCAGGCACTGACCGAAACTGTAAAAAACGGAAGAAAATTTAAATTTTGCGGGCTACTTTAGCGTGTCCCCCTTAACATTGTATTCCTTCTTCAGACGTGGAGGATGCCGACTTCGTGCTTCTGATCGGCACTAACACTCGCTTCGAGGCGCCGCTACTGAACGCGCGCATTCGCAAAGCCTTCATTCACAAGGACACCGATGTTGCGCTCATTGGACCTAAAGTAGACCTTACTTATGAGTACATGGTAAGGAAACATACTATTTTTGTACTGTTTTTGTTTCTACTTATTTACGCATTCTGTAGCATTAAGTCTAGCCTACTTTTTTAAGTAAGGTCATAGAAAAAGTAATATCTTTTCGTATACATAGAAGCAAGGACACTTCCGATAAATGGGACACACACTCCCAACTCTTTAAGATCGCTCTATAATTAGCCTACAGAAAAACTGGGCATGTCATACCCCAAGTTTCGCTTTTAGTATGATTTCTTTTGCTATGCCGTAGGCATACAGTTTAGTTTGGTGATCACAGAAAAATACTGCTTAGCATTTTGTTGATACAATAACTAAGTAAGTTTTTTTTTGTCAACCTATCTCAATATTTATATATGTCGCCATCTAGTGGTAGGAATGTGTACTACACCTGACTTGTCTTTTATATTTGAATAAATTTAGTCCTTTTGTCATTGGACGCGTTGTTTCAGTTTTAGACCCACAGGAAAAAAAGGTGGGCTAATCTTAAAAAAAGCACTTATTATTACTACAAACTAATACTTTCTTTTTTCTCACAGCACGTAGGTGACTCAGCGTCCGCTATCAAAGACCTAGCCTGCGGTTCATCATCGCACGAAGTCATGAAGCGTCTGGAATCTGCTCAGCGACCCGTCGTCATCTTAGGAGCTGACCAGCTGAAGACACCAGAGGGAGCCGCCATACTTGCGTACACACAAGAGTTAGCGCTGCGTCTGCAGGACAAGCTGGAGGATAAGAGCTGGAAGGTAAGTTGAGAAGTAGTTATGTTGGAGTCAGTGTGGCAGCATCAACATCGCCACATGGGTGACGTCACGCAAAATCCTGCATCGCGCAAGCAGAGTTTCCCGCGCGACTAGTATATACAGGGTGTCAGGGACATCGACGCCCATCCTGTTACCATGGATTCAGTACATAATTCTTGATCTCCATGCGTTAAAATTTTTCGTCAGTTATTAAAAAAAATTCGTTGTTCCATACATTTTGACCGAGTAGGTATTGCACTTCTGTAGGAAAAAGCAGTTTTTTTTTTTAAATTGCCGACGAAAAATTACAACGCACGGGGGTCAAGTATGATGTACTGAATCCATGTTTACACCGTCCCGACATCAACCGTCGGGCAGTAGCCCACCACACACAACACCCGTCTGGTCGCAGGATCCTACCTTTTCTATGGAGGATGAGTGAACTTTACACCCTGTTCCTCATGCCTCTATACCTGGTTGAACTATCCTTATATTGTTTATATCTGAAAAATTAATAACAACTAAGAAGACAGATAAAGACAAGATTAGATTTTAAAGAAAAGACAAGATCGAAACTGGATCAATATGGTGGTTTCTTAAGAGCGGCCAACCCGTCATACTTTTCATAAAAACGCTCGTACGTGATTATGGCGTTGTAACAAATCTTTTTTTGTTTTTTTTTTAAACAATGGGTATCTTGTGCACTTTATAAATTATTGGATGTTAATACGGCCCTAGTATTACAAAATTGTTTATCATTTGTTTACGGATTTACACACGACGTGTTTCAAGATCGATTAACAAGTTTCGGCCTCATTTTTAGGGTGTTTAATTGTTTAAGACTTGAGTTCAGTTTCCATTTTTCATCATCATCCTCATAATTTCAGCCGAAAGACGTCCACTGCTGGACATAGGCCTCCCCCAAAAGGGGGGGGGGGGGATTTGCCATAATCGCCACACTTGGCAGGCGGGTTGGCGATCGCAATATGGTTTTAAAAATGCATAGAGAACGCTGCTGCCCATTCTCTAGTAAGTCCCTTAGTCGCCTTTTACGACACCAACGGGAAGAAATGGGATGGTGCTATTCTTTACGTCCGGCACCAAACGGAACCCACTTTTCAACCTAATTAATTAATGACAATAATTAAATACGACATTTGTTATCATTTGGATATTACAATTAATACGAGTAATAATCCTCTATTTCCAGGTGTTAAACGTCCTACAGCGTACCGCATCTCAAGTGGCGGCTCTCGACATCGGCTACCAGCCCGGTGTGGGCAAAGTATTGCAGGACGGGCCCCAGGTCGTGTACCTACTGGGAGCCGACAGCGGGCTCGTGTCTCGGGACCAGCTGCCTAAGGTCGCTACTGTCATTTACCAAGGTAGGAGACCAACCTTTTAAATTCTTATTACGCTATTGTAAAATTTAGCTAATTATAGGCCTTAGAATAGAATACTCTTTATCCTCCCTATCTGATTATTTATTTATTTCTTTAGAAAACTTAAGTACTTAAGTGTGTAATTGCAAGTCTTTATTTATTAACAAATGGCCGAAAAACAGTTTGTACGTTTTTAAGCGGACAACTTACATACGAACATTGTAAGTTAAATAAAAGCTTATAAAAATAAAATTGTAATAAAGGCTCTGGGAATACACAGCACTGTTCACAAAAAAAAACAAGAGTATACCAACGCTAAAAACCATAAAAGATAAACATTAACCCCTTTATTACAAAGCAAGGTTTATCTTCAGACCCAAGTTTAAAACATGGAGCCATTATTGAATTTCGAACTTTATTCCGACTATGGTAAAGTTCCTAAATACAAAACTGACAACTTAGTACAGAACTAAGTTTTCAGTTTTGTATAAAGAACGATATTTTAATCACTGTTACGTTCTTATTACAAAAACTGGCTTCATGGTTTAAGCCATGTCAAAATATATGTCTTGTTTTGTAATAAGGCGGTATAGGACCAGACGCCTGAAGGGCGATTTTTGGGGCGTTTGCCGCTGGGAGTTGGAGTTTCTTGCCCATTCTTCTCCATACGAAACTACCTTATGGAAGGGGCAACTTGAATCAATTCTATATTCTTGTAAATTTTGACGTTCTAAAAAAATATCACCTCTTCCCTACATTTGTGTTCGAATAACTCGTCAAAATTATGGAACAGCTGTTTTTGTTTTCGCGATTTCAGTTTTGGTCCCTTAGTAAAAGTTGTTCATAATGATGAGTACAATGACCCCTTAAGAGGTTGTGCGTTAATTCTGGGACATGTTATATATCAATTGGTGTATTATCTCAGGTCACCACGGCGACGCAGGCGCAGCAATGGCGGACATAGTCCTGCCGGGCGCCGCCTACACGGAGAAGCGCGCCACCTACGTCAACGCGGAGGGCCGCGCGCAGCAGACGCTCGTGGCCGTCACGGCGCCGGGCAAGGCACGCGAGGACTGGAAGATCATCAGGTTACTACTTTACTATACATTTTAGACAATCACAACAGTTAAAACTATACTGTTGGTCAAGACCGCCGAAGAAGCTGTAAGATCGCAACCGTGGGAGGCGAGCGGATGAGGACTGGAAGATCATCAGGTACGCATACAGACATACGTAGAACAATTTTTCAATGAATCTTTAAGAAACAAAATCGAGCATCCCGTATGCACTCGGGCAGTTTCTGAGAATAGGCTTCGTGCAACTACTTCAGCGTGACGTCGTCATCATCATCACTTCAAGCTTTCGAGCGGCGAGTCACACAGCCAGCCAGAAACCACGGCTTCAACGGGTATCCTGATCACCAGCATGCAGCGGACGCGCATTCCTGGTCATCACCCACAGCCTCATCAGCAACTGCACTTTCGGCCGGTCCACAAGCAGAGAACATGATACGTCTCCTTGTCGACGCCAGCAGTCAGCCACAACCCGGCGCTGTACTACATCCGACGCACTGGAGCATAACGCAGCGCCACCCCGACTCACTGGGGAATCACCGCAGGCAGTTCCGACTCACCGAGAACTATGCGGCAACCGGTTCCGACTTACTGGAACCCTCTACTGGCACTAGCAAGTATCGCAAGATACACGACTCAGCCCACTATCGACCTCCGGTCTCCGGAGGCCCGTGATGTAGCGGCATCAACATCGCCACATGCGAACTACGTGTCACACTGACGTCACGCAAATCCTGCATCGCACTAGCAGAGTTTACCGCGCAGGGTGGTTGCCCACCAGATACGACAGCCGTCTGGTCGGAGGATCCTCCCTTTTCTATGGAGATGAGTGAACTTTACACCCTGTTCCTCATGCCTCTAAACTGGTGACCCCGAGTATGAACGTCAGCGCGGCCTTCGTGCAACTAATTCAGCGTGACGTCATCATCATCATCATCACTTCCTCAAGCTTTCGAGCGGTGAGTCACACAGCCAGCCAGCACCCACGGCTTCAACGGGAATCCTGACCACCAGCATGCAGAGGACGCGCATTCCTGGTCATCACCCACAGCCTCATCAGCAACTGCACTTTCGGCCGGTCCACAAGCAGAGAACATGATACGTCTCCTTGTCGACGCCAGCAGTCAGCCACAACCCGGCGCTGGGACTTCTTGGCGGGAAAGTGAAGCGTCATGTTCAGCAGTTTGTTTAATTTTCCAAAATTAGTGTTTAGCCGAATATTAATGTGTAATAATGGTGGATTATTAACCATTAAGTGTTTGTGAACGTGCATTAGTGTAGGCAAATGAAACAAAACAGTGCAACTTCGCTTCAAGTTCTCTCAAGAAGTCCGCGTGAGGACTCAGTAAAGTGCCACATCTTTACTGAAACTCAAGGGGAGTGGGCGGGGATATCATCATCATGCATTTATAATTCATTTCATCAATATTTTAAACAAGAACTAAAACTTGACATTGGCTAAATGCACAAACCGTGCGAAGCCAGAAGGAAAAAAAAAAAAAAAAAAAAAAACCCGGCGCTGTACTACATCCGACGCACTGGAGCATAACGCAGCGCCACCCCGACTCACTGGGGAATCACCGCAGGCAGTTCCGACTCACCGAGAACTATGCGGCACCCGGTTCCGACTCACTGGAACCCTCTACTGGCACTTTTAAGTATCGCAAGATACACGACTCAGCCTACTATCAACCTCCGGTCTCCGGAGGGGAGTGATGTAGCGGCATCAACATCGCCACATGCGAATTACGAGTCACACTGACGTCACGCAAAATCCTGCATCGCGCAAGCAGAGTTTACCGCGCGACTAGCATATATACAACGTCCCGACATCAATCGTCGGGCAGTTGCCCACCAGACACAGCACCCGTCTGGTCGGAGGATCCTCCCTTTTCTATAGAGGGTGAGTGAACTTTACATACCCTGTTCCTCATACCTCTAAAGTGATACCTCTTAAAAAATATTCTTTTGCAATTCATCATCATCATCATTTCAGCCGAATGAAGTCCACTGCTGGACATAGGCCTCCACCAAAAAGAGGGGGGATTGCCATAATTGCCACGCTTGGCAGGCGGGTTGGCGATCGCAATATGGTTTTAAAAATGCATAGAGAACGCTGCTGCCCATTCTCTAGTAAGTCCCTTAGTCGCCTTTTACGACACCCACGGGAAGAAATGGGATGGTGCTGTTCTTTACGTCCGGCACCAAACTGCGATTCTACCAAGTTGCGATGTTTATGTTATTTATTTTTTACATACTTCCTTGACATAATCGATGTTTTTTGATTTCAACAAGGCTCTAACTTTTATTATTTTAATCATATTTTATATCGTTTTTTTGTTAATGTGAGGACGTTGTAGGCTTAATAGACTGTAGATCTGTAGACCATTTTCTATTTTGTTAAGTACCTGGTACTTTTGACGGGCCTACGCTGTCCTCTCATACTTTGAAAATATTGTAAAAGCCAATTTTTTTTTTAAAAGAGTGACCGTGGAGTTTCTTGCCGGCTCTTCTCCATAGGAAACGACCAATTGGAACCGTGCACCTAGCTTCTGACGTTTCATAATTGCCCATGTAGGCTTATGTGAAATAAAAATATTTTTGATTTTGATTTTTTTGAAACGGAACTTTTTGCTTTATTTGCTTTTGCAATTACAAACTTAAATTTCCAGTTGGAAAATTGACCGTGGCGTATATCGATGTTTGGGAGAACATTGGCCTTGGAACTTGGCCGGTTTTATTCTTATTTTAAACAACATATTGTCTTGTCCACAGAGCCCTATCAGAAGTAGTAGGCCAGCGTCTTCCATACGACACCCTAGACGAGGTGCGCGACCGTCTCAGTCAGATTAGTCCCGCGCTAGTCACGTACGGTGATGTCCAGGCCAACAACTACTTCGCGCAGGCCAGGTCTCTTGCAAAGGTACGTGATACGTCATTTTATTAGTAAATTTTAGGGTTTCTGTAGAAATATGAGTCATTTGCATTACCGCTATCGCTACGGTGTCAGAAATCAGAAATCAGAAATCAGAAATCATTTATTTGCTAATAATGTAGGTATACAGATATGATGGTAATTTCAATTAGAGTCCCGATACATTTTGCCATACGGCATGCAAAATTATTAAACATAAAACATTAATTATACAAACAAAAGCCACCAAACCCACACCAAACACCAAACTCGGGTTAAGCCGGAAACATGTATGTGTCGTGTCGTGACGTGGGAGAACCAATCAAACGAATCTATTCAGGACTACGTCACATCACAACGAGTCTTGATTGACTAACACTGCCTCAGAAGGCGTCACGACACGACACGACACGTAAGTATGTTTCCGGCTTTATGTTCGCCATAGAAAGTTTAGTTCTTCTATAGACAAACGCTTTTATGCTGGATTTAGAATATCTGTGAAACCTTCAGAATATTCGGAAACTTTAGAAAGATAGAGAGGCCTTAGCAGAACCTACTTATTTTTGTTGGGTCCTAAAAAATGTACGTGGATTATGCCTCTAAAGTGGTCTAACATCGATCTCGGTTGATTTCCATCGATTCCTAAGTTTATAAAATAGAATAAACACTGTTTTTGACCTCTCTTGGTGGGTCCAAAAAATCGTTTATGGCGTACAGAGATAGTGATGAATTTTCTTCACGAACGCGCGTCAATTATTGCAATTTACACCTTAAAACAATGACATATAAGTCACATGACGCACGCTCGTGAGTTGCAAGATGTATAATTAAGTAACAAAAAACAATAAAATCCACAGAGCCTTCAAAAGCCAGTATCGGGCAAGGTAGACGTGCAGCTGAAGACACTAGAAGACTTCTTCATGACCGACACGATCAGCCGCGCATCGCCCACAATGGCCAAGTGTGTACAGGCAGTGATCAAGCAGAGGCAGTCCAAGTACTAAATCACAGACAACTTAGGAGTATGACACACGAATCCTTGAATAAAAACTCTTTTTGAAATAAGAGGCTAATATCGCCTCTATGTACTTCCGGTAATCACCTTATTCTTATACAAATACGTACTTATACTTTTTTTGGATTTACAGGGATGTTGTGTGTTGTACAATTTATTTAAGGATATATTCCCATCTTTTTTCGCTTGAGTTTTGTCTACTAACACCGTTTTTCGTATTGGTACAGTTTCAAATAAACTTTGCATTTTGGACGGCTGTTTGTGATGAAAACTCAAGCGTTCAAAGTTGTTTTTAGGCTAATTATAAAATTTATATTTTGCCTTTCTGCAATCATTTTTACGAAGGAAATACTACAGAAATGCTGCTGCGTGGTTAAGAGTCCATGTTACCTCCGTACCTCAATAATATTATTAATGGCAAGAAGACATTTGACCACGCATGTACAGTCGCCAGCATATCAGGTTCTACCAAACTGTCATAATTCTCCAAATGATTTTAAACCTTAAAATGTTGATGGTTAAGTTCAAAATGGAATGGGAAAATTTGACAGTTTGTGGTAACTTGATGTGCTGGCTGTACATTGTGATTTCTAGCTATTTATTTTTTTATTTAATAGATAAGCGTAACAGTGTTTCACCAAGTATATTTTAAATTATTAATGGTACTCATTAGATGGATCGAAGAAATGAAACAGCTCGTAACTTGAATGTAAGGACAGATATTTTGTAAATAGTAATGATTGTAGTATAAAATAAAACGTTATGATTGTCGAAATCGTTTTTTATTTCATTTATAAACCAAAATGTTATTAAAATAGTTTTTCATTTGTAATTGGTTATAGAAAGGGTAGTCTCATCCAACGCGTTGTATTTTCTGAATTCCTGTAATGTGTAGTTATGAATTAGGACTGACGTCTCATGGCAAGTCAGACAGACTGCTGACAGACAAAGACAGATGTCTATTCGAATGGTACGATGATGCTGATTCTTGCATGCGTTTATATGTTGGCACACTTGATGGCTTGATGGTCTCACAAAGTGCATCTGGCTACGGTCTGGACACTGACACAGTCGCCTATATTGAATAAGAATACAGATACCCACTAACCATTGTAGAAGTCCAGGAAATTACTCTATAATTTTTAAAAACAAATCTTAATGTTTATGTACATGTAAATACCTACATGAAGAAAACCAGATGCCCTTTGTGTTCCGATTAGGATGGAATAAAAATAAAGGCTAATAAATTACCGACTTTCCAGTGCGAGAGAACGAGCTATAAAAAAAAAATTAAATCTTTATTTCAGACCAGGGTTGTTGCTGATGCATATTTTTTTCAAATCAGCGGATGCTGATGCTGATACTGATTTTTTTATCATTAACATCAGCGGATGCTGATGCTGATGCTGATTTTCATTATTTTCTTAAAAAAACCAGGGAAAAAGTTTAAAAACCATTATGAACTTATACCTAAAAGTTGCACAGTTTTCCTTGGAATAAAATATTGTTTCAATAATTTTTTGACTTTTAATAAAAAATTTAATCAAACTAAGTAAGCACCTAGTTTAGTAATAATTAGTACTAGATTAGTAATTAAGTACCTAGAATATTAGATAGCAGGTTATGCACATAACCGGCTATCTATTAGTCTAGTTAGGTCAGATCCTTCCAATGGAAAATTTCCAAAGCTTTTCCATTTATTTAACATTGTTTCGTATTTCCGGGCAATGTGCAAGTCCATTGCATTATTGGTTAAACCTTTGCGGTCATGTCACGACGCGAACGTCAGCATTAATAATCAGCATCGATCAATGCGGATGCTGATGTTGGAAATGATGCTGAAGTTCCGCGGATGCTGATGCTGTTGCTGATGTTCGCAACAAACCTGTTTCAGACATGAACACATACATGAACAGTCCATAGGTTGTTTAGTGATGGGTTAGCAACAGAAAGTACATAGTCTATATTAGTATTGTTAGTAAGGACACAAACACAGCTAAATTGCCTAAGGTAACTTATTTACGTGAACTTATACGTCTACGTACTACGTATACCTATTTCCACCCAGTGACGTTGTATAGGACAGTCTGGCCTGTTAACAATAATTTTCAGGATGCCGTTCCGAGTGCTTCGCAAGCGCTGTAGCAAGGAAGCCGCTTTTTTACGCATGATGGCGTGAAATCCATCTGTGTGAGCTTCGGCAAACATGCCCGAAGCACTACAACGCCGCGGCAGCCGCAACAGCATCCTGAAGGCATTATTATATTGAACGCGCAGGAAGTTGTAGGCTCGGCTTGTATATGACACCCACAGGCCGCTATAGGTACCTACATTATATCGGGCACCTCCTTCCTTTTCGCAAAGGAATCACTATGACATTAATACTTCATAATACGACTCCAATTCCTGTATATTCGTGATTATTTAACCAGCGGGGCGAGCACGGCCTACTGTGACATGATTTGAGTCACACATTTTATCACAGTTTGAGCGATAAAACTGTTTTGTCATAAAATGCTAGTACAAATTGACATGACATAATTTATCATGTCTTGTTACAAACGTCCTGGCACGCCCGTGCTCGGCCCGCTGTCTATACTACTATATCTTAAGATACTAACATCAACAACTTTCCTCGCCGGTATTTTGTACTTGCACTCGCTTAGCGTTTTATCTGCGTTCCTCATAAACAGCACGTGCGTTTGTTCCGCACCGGTCCATGGCGACGGCTCATTCTCGCGATGTTTCAGCGCTGCCAACAACTTGTTGCATGGACCGAAGTACGGTGGAGGTCTTTCTGTAGGACATGAGATCACGATGTATTCAAGCAAAGGTGTACACCCAGATTTTGCCACTTATGTTATAAAATATTGCCATTAACTGGGCATAAGTGGCCAACAGCTGCACGGGTCAATCGATAAGCTACGCTGAGCGAACTCCTGCCTCGAGAAGAACGTTAAGCCGTTGGTCCCAGCTGTTATTTGTGTAGATCTTTGACAGTTGATACGGGTCGTCAGAAGCCCGAAAGTCTGACAACCAGTCTTACCAAGGGGTATCGTGTTACACAGTAATTGGGTTGTGGAGGTGAGATAGGCAGTCGCTCCATGTGAAATACTGGTATTCAGAAAAAGGCAGACAGATGATGAACTGGGCATTAATCCAGACTCCAGGCTTGTACTTAGAATTATCCAATAAAAAAAGGATAAAACACAAAAAGTCTGCCCGGGCCGAGGATCAAACCTTGCAGGACTCCTCGCTTTGCAGTAACGCTTGCGACGACTAGGACTCGACCAAGAAGGCCGTCTTCAGTTTACCAATTATTGCTTTTGAATTTTTAAGGACACAAGTCCTACGACAAACTTAAGACCTTGTCCAGATAAGCCTATTCAGGTTAGGACGTAGCTGAGATACCCAAGAGCCAACACATTCTGAACACATACTCGAGGTGTCTTGTTGCACCCCAGGGGGCCTAAAATTGACGCTTTGGCAGAATCATAATATGATCTGCGTACAATTCATACATCCCGCAATTCATCTGTTAGACAGCTGCTATTTGACATAGTTTCAATTCATAATTTGTGGACCATTTTACGAAACTTAATACAAAACTGTCAAACAGATAATTGCGGGATATGAATTGTACGCAGATCATATTATGATTCTGCTAAAGCGTCCATTTTAGGCCCCCTGAACACCTGCGAAAAATAAGCATTACAGCGCAATTCCCTGCTACCTGTGTCAGTGTGTCAACGTGATACTAACCTTTATCTTCAGATTCAATATCAACTCGTCCTTTCGTCACAATACGTGGTTTATCAGATTTAGTAATAAGGCACTGTCGGTCACAGAAGCATTTATTGCTGCATTGTCTTTGATTCACGTATTCCGCCATCGATTTGTTGATCTCTGCTATCGTGATTTTCTTATTACGATCTTGTTTTGTTTTCTCTTTAGCTTTTTGCTCTCTTTTGGCAGCTCTAGAAATGATTACGAGTTTAGAATGTTTTCATTGATTACTCAACTATCTGTTTTTTAACTACTGCCAAATATAAATGTCTTAGGGCGTCTGAATTTGGCCAGGTTCAGGATACTAGTCGACCAATGGACTGGTAGATATATTGGACAATTTTAATCCATCCACAGAGGATGGACTAAAATTGTGATCTGATAATGATGGTTAGGTGCCATTTACTACACAGTTTCTTACGATAGGTTAGTATTAAAAATTACATTTATTTACCTATCTTCCCCTTTCTTACTACTTTTTTCAATAAATTCTTCATAACGTTTCTTTTTTTCTTCTTGACATTTTTTGACTGTTTCAAAAGTGATTGCTGCTGCTGAATTTGTGCTTTCTTTGTATAGCTAGCCAGTAGTACCCAGAAATTATTAATAGATTGGCATATTATTTATTTTGCAAAACTTGTCGAAGCTAAAAGTTCTTATAAGGATACAAATTTTCATATATGGATAATATATTACTGATATATAAGGGAGTAGTGTTATACTACCGTTCTATCTTGTAAAAATTTCATCGTGAAAACTAAGGTGAAGTTTAAGATTTAAAGGTTTAGTTTAGATTCAATTCCCAGGTTAGATTCTACTGGTACCTATCCAGTAGAATCTAATCTGGGAATTGAATCCGAAGCATGTATTTGCATCGGCGCTTAGGTCAAATAGCCAGAAATGAAATAATGCTTTAGATTGTGATAATGTTGCCTACAACTCACCCGTAGGTGTACTTTTCTAATTTTACAATTCAATTCTTCTTGCTCTTTTCGACTCTTTTCTATTTTGTCACAATACTCTGCTTCCCATTTAGCTCGTTCTTCTTTTGTATTCTTGTGTTCAGCCGTATATTGTTCGAGAGCTTGTTTTTCTAACAGTTTTATGTTGTCCTGGAGGATGTATAAATATTAGCAAATTAGCGAAACTTCTCAATAGAGATTAGGTTGTTTCGATTCTGACTTTACCCCTAGTTACTAGATCCCCTAAATACTTTCTAATCGGAAATTGCAATTTCCTGGCAAGCGTTGTACGTACCTAGATACTTACATACAATCGCCGGCACGTAGGGTAGTGGGGGTAAGTTCGCGCATAGAATGCAACAATTTTTTTTTTCACTTTTATTGTTTGTCATTAATCTATGGATATTGCCATCATTTGTTTTTTACATGTCTGTTTAGAAGAAAGTTAAAGAAAGTAGAGGAATTCGTGAAGTTGATTAGGTGTTATAAATAAAATATACCTATACAGTTAAATCTTAAGAAATGTATTACTGAAAAAAAAAATACAATTATGTGTCGTCGTCGTCACTACTAATAGTGCTACCCCTGGCAATAAATTTATGGTAGCAGTTGAGCTGGTAGAAGGAGTTGGCTCCTCATCCTCAACATAACACTCGTCACTCTCGTCGCTTGAGGAGTCGCTGTCGTCACCGGCGTAAATAATGAATCAACACTCGTAAAATAAACTTAATATAGTAACAAAAACTCATCAAAAACAAGGGTATAATTTTAGTGCACGCAAGTGTAATCGGAAGCGAACGGAACGCGGGTCGTGGTGCGGGAGGCGAGTGTCGACTGACGCACCAATCGCGTGATCGGAACGGTGCTCTCCCTCATTCCCCGCGTCCTGCTTGACCACCAAAGAGACCTAAAAAGCGACTTGTGCACATCTAACTACTCTTGCCAACTTACGGGCCGGGGACTATACCTACCGTTGACTACTGGATGTACAGGCTTGTTTGATGAGACACAAATTAAAACGTAATTTCACGTTTCTTAGACCAATCTCTTACATTTCTAGCTAGAAGAGTTGCTCTATAGTAGAGAACTTTATATATGTATAAAATGAGTTGCTGTTATGCCTTGGACCTTAGCTGTGTTACCTCGGCTTCCTGTTCACGGTCGAGAAGATACTTCATCAGCTGTGCGTCAGTAAGGTCTGCCAGCTTTGCTTCTTCCTTTGCCTTAGTTTCCTCTTCTTTTTTCTTCTCATACCTTAAAAGTAGGTTTTTCATAACAATTACTTATTGTCACAATTTCTTCAGGCGTGTACCCACCACCTTTTAAGATCATACTGAGATCATGCATCACGTTAAGTACCTAGCTGTTAATTTTTCGCTTTTTAGTGGGTCAGTTTGTAATTTGTCTATGTTACAATAGCCAATGTCAACTGCTCATCACCTTTTACAAAATATTGCTTTCCCCGATGCAGAGAGCTACGTTAATTGTAGAGGAGTGCTCCTGATCAGAACTAGGAGAACTGGAGCTCCACTTCACCATTATGCATTGTGACGAGCATAAATTGCTTAGCAAACATATAACCAAATCGAATCGCAACCCGTGAAATACTAGTTATTAAGTAGTTCCGGTGGCCATCTGTGGTCTTCATCATCAGTTCCACTTCACCAAATGGTGCTTTCCGAGAGCAAATGCACGAGTTACTATAAAAAATATCCAAATCGCCTATAAACTTTGATCGAAACGGGATCCGCTCATCAGATTCTGACTTGGTGACAATGGGACCACCTCGAGAGCAAACAACCAAAAAAAAAGTATTTTCTAGTAGGTCCACAATTATTGACGGAAAAATCGATAAACATTTTATTAAAAAAAAAACAAACATACAGACGAACTTATAACATCGTCCTTTTTGGAACTTGGTTAAAAAGTTATTAGCAGGTCGTCTCAACTTGACATGAGATATTTAATTTTTTTAAGTGTTATACAATCACCTAAACAAAATTAAATTCTTCAAGTTCTTACATCTCTTTATTCTGTCTTGCGTTTTGTACTCTTTTACATTTCTGTAGATCCTCCTTAGCGGTGTCATTTTTGTCCAAATCGAACGTGCAGAACGTCGCTGTTCTACGCTTTTTTCGTTCTAGTTCAGCTTCTTTTTCTTTTATTTCTTTGGAAAAATATATTTGTGCGTCTCTTTCTTCCAGTGTTTTTGATTCATGAAGGGCACTGCAAAATTTTAAAGGTGGGTAAGTCGTAAGGTGCTATTTTCTTTTCTCCATGCTTTCACCTTCAGGGCTAGTAAAAGTTCACTTTGATTATTTCTAAATTAAGCTGCTGGTGTTCCTACAAAATTAGGCCATTACTTAAAACTAGATTCAAGCCATTTGATTGGTTGAAACTATTTGTAATGCTTGAGTATTGAGTGGCGTTCTGTAATACGGGACTTCGTGTTCCCATTCGCAACTTGGCGCAATAAAAACCGTTAAATAAGTACCGTAAAACGGGGTGAATAAAAATGCAGGGGTGAATCGAGACGCAACTTTAAAATGGATTTTAACCTTGAAATAATATAGTTTAATGCCAACAAGGACACTTGATCGTTAATTATGGTACAGGTAACACGTTATAGTCCTTTTTGGCAACAAAAGATATTATTTCAACGTTAAAATCCATTTTAAAGTTTCGTCTCGATTCACCCCTGCATTTCACCCCGTTTTACCCGGTAGTTATTGTTGCTTTGTTTTATTGTGCTTTGATTATATTGTATTGTTATTCAATACCTACCTTATGAGTTTTGTGCCGTAACAGCTTCTATCAAAGATCTTTTGTTTCGCATTTTGGATGGCTTCGGCGTTGTTTATACGAACATTTTTCTCTGAGAACGCCTCGACTGCAGCAATTTCTTCGGCGCGTTGTTTTTCTTTTTGCTTTTCTTTTAACGCTACACACCCCTGAATAATTTATACAAGTTAAAGAAATGGTTTTGATAATTCAGGTAAGAAACCGCAGAAACTAACAAAACGATATTTAAGATAAAACTAGCTAGATAAAACTAGCGGGTGAAACCACCCCGCGGTTTAATAATATCGGGATAAAAAGCCATACAAAATTTTATCAAAATTAGTCTAGCCGTTTGAGCACACACACACACACACACTCACAAACCTTTATAATATTAGCGTGATTAGCTAGTATCAGTAGGTAGGTAATGTGTATCATAGATAGAAATTGCATTTGTCCAAAAATTTTCCCCTGAGAAGAATCTTCATTTTTGTCAAGATTGAAGCACATGAAGTGCGAGTGTGCTCAGTGCTGACTGCCACAGGTAGACTGACGGCACGGTTGGCGCAGTGACTGCTGCGCTGCGTGTCGCGGGTTCTATTCCCGCACGGAATAAATATTTGTATGACCTACAAGTAGTTGTTCCGGGTCTGGCTGTTTGTGTATGTGAGTTTAAATGTTTGTAAACGCACCCACAATACAGGAGAAATACCTAGTGTGGGGCAACGTTAAAAAAAAAAAACATTTAGGTATTCAAGTATTACGTACGTAAGGCTACCTTGATGGTAATGGGTCAAGTGCATGACTGCCTTTTGATATCAATGATTTAATACCTACTTTGAGTTATTACATAGAAGTAGCTTCAACGGTTTATAACATACTTGCACAGTATCCGGCCAAGTTTTCATCCATTTCTGCGACTTCTCCACCATAGCTTTCAAGTATTCATTCTCCTGTTGCGAAGGTTTCTCTGGAGCGCTGGCTTGCTTCTCCAGTCGGTCCCATTCGCTTCTATGAAAAATTACCGCGCTTGAACCACCTTTAGGATTTTTATAAAAGTATATTTTTGATTGCGTCGACATGTCTAAAATCGAAGCTTTTGAAATCTATGCAGCCTCGACGTTATTTTCTCATTTCAATTTGAAAATATCTCTTTGATTTAGGTACATGTACTTACCGTCTGTTTCGTGCCGGACGTAAAGAATAGCATATTATCCCATTTCTTCCCGTGGGTGTCGTAAAAAGCGACTAAGGGACATACTAGAGAATGGGCAGCAGCGTTCTCTATGCATTTTAACACCATACTGCGATCGCCAACCCGCCTGGCCAGCGTGGCGATTATGGCAACTCCCCCCCCCTCATGGGGGAGGCCTATGTCCAGCAGTGGACGTCTTTCGGCTGAAATGATAACGTAATGAATGTTGTTTAACTGTCAAAATCGAAAAATCCTACATTAGGTAATTTAAGGGAAAAAATACTATTTTTCTTTTTAATTTTTGCTGAACCCATTGGAAGGGTTTTTGATAGGGTTTTTCTAAGCGGTTAATCAAAAAACTCATACGATAAGGGTTTTTATTGGGTTTCCCTTTTATTGGGTTTCAAGCAAAAACCCATTCAAAGAGATACTTCATGATAACTACTTACTACTAACTTAACTCTTATCCGGGGTTGTGCGATCCCTGGTTTAAACCGGTTTATACCGTTTTTTCATCGGTTTATACCAGCCTCTCCCAAAGTGGGCTATAACGCCCCCTTGTGGGCGCTGCAGGCCTAAAGGGGGGCGGTAAGAGACAGACCCAGTAACGTAAGTACTTAAGTAAATTGGAACCTGATATCAACAAACTCATTAAACAGCATCAGATTCATCCTTCATATTAGTTTTTGTATTAGAATCGATTGTGTTTGTTTTATTTTGAATAAAAGATACTCTGTCTGAATACTATAAAGTTGCGTTTCAATAATCATTCTCATTGGCAGGTGTAGCCCATAAGAGTTAACTTTAGAGCTGAGCGCCGTTGTGTACTACCTACAGCGCTCAGGTCTCAAGTTAACTCTTGCGGGTTATAGTAAAAGTATCATTTAGAATGAATGTTTAATCTCCGCTAGTATAGCTCACAATAATTAACAGGGGCCGGCTTTAGAGCAGGGCAACAGGGGCTCTAGCCCTGGGCCTCCACAAAGAAGGGGCCTCCACAATTTGATTTATTTAAATAATAAAGAAAATACATCCTTTGTATATCAAAGAAAAAAACCCAAAAGTCTGACAACCAGTCTTACCAAGGGTTTGTGGAGGTCAGATAGACAGTCGCTCTATATAAAATACTGGTATTCAGGTGCATCCGGTTAGACTGGAAGCCAACCCCAACATAGTTGGGAAAAGGCGGGCAGATTGATTGTGTATCAAAGACAAAAACATTCACAAGGTACCCTTTTAAATTGTTTTTTTTTTGTCTGTTCTAAATACAATTTTGGGACCTCCACTTCTTAGTTGCCCCAGGGCCTCCACACCTCTAAATCCGGCCCTGATCATTAATGTAATTTGAAGTTATACTTAGTGGGTTTTAAGTAGGTGAAAAAATGGGGGCGCTGAAAAATAATTTATTCTCAAAGTGGGCAGTAGACAAAATAAGTTTAAGGACCCTTGGTTTATATACTTACTCTACTTTTGGTAATCACTCACACAAATGCAAAGCTCAGCTAAGGCCTCGCGGACTGTAAATTTAGTAAACACGTAATCGTAGGTAGGATATCCGCCATAAATCTATATGTAAACGTAAAAAAACCTCGGCTAAATCATTACTATGCGTAGGTACACCATGGCCACCACGGGTACATTCGTACAGACAAACCACATTCTTATTTAGGCCGACATCACACACACATGCACATCAGTCCTTCATGTGGTTATTTCGGTAAGCATTTAGCTCTTTGATATAAAGTTTTATTTCGCGCCGGATAGAGTTAATTAGATTAAATAACAGCCATGCCATGGAGTGGGATAGGAAATTGAGCGGAGCGGTGGTCGGGCGCCATTTGAGCCACCGTGTTGGGCTCATTCGTCAATGTCACCCCACCACGTTGTTTGCAGTATATTTTTGCATAAAAATAACTTATACAGCACTAGGAAATGCTGTGGAAATGATAAATTGTTTAGTCCCTGTGTGCGGGAAATGTGAATAAGATGTAAAATCTCGTAGCAATATATTTACATGATATTTTGCTGTTCAGTTATTGGTAGTTAATATTTAATGGGACCATAAATTACTTTAGTTTAACGTTTATGTTTACTTTCATGGTAACTTACCTACAGGGTAAATGATATTCTAAGATTTATTCAATATTGATTGTTTTATGGAGACTGGTTCTGCATAATAGGAACATAAAAATGGTATGAATACTTATTAACATTTACAATTCTATCAATTACTTTTGTTACAAATATTATAGTGTCGCCGATGCAGCATCGTAACGACCACAAAGCAATCTCAATCGCATTCATTCCGTATTCAAATTGTTTCTTAACGTCCATACAAGTCATACTCGTAAAAGCTGTACCTACACGTGTCGATATCAGTAACACGATTGTGGAAACGCTTCGAGTGGGCCAATACACAACAACTAAACAAAATGCTCGCCCCTCGCGATTCCAAGTTCCGACACATGTGAGCTTTGCCCGCTTTGTAACTGTCCTAACTTTTTATGCAAGCCTGGTACCACCCGGCCATCTATTTCAATTGCATTGCTTTGTATGTAGGTTTGAAAAAGTGAGTAATACGTTGATGTGTGGTCTTGGGTAGGAGTGGGACCACCCCTTTGCTTGCCGTGGATGTCGTAAAAAATAATATCAACGAACACACGAACGCATCTTTGTAGAGGATGCAAAGCGGCATATTATGCAGTCAACAATCTTCAATGACACGGCTGCCTCAGCCCTCTGATTACAAAGATTGGTGGTTAAGACGTGATTCTAGTAAAAACACGCGGTTTACGTTTAGTGAACATTTTTAGGTCAGATATAAGCACGAACCGAGTGGCATATCAGCAAATCACTCAATCAATCACTTTGATTTAGGTACTAACATGACGATGAGAATCCAAATCATGTTTTGGAGTAGGTAAGTAAGTGCTAGTAGAGCAGACTTACGCGAGTTCCAAATTACATTACCAAATAACATTTTCATAAAATAAACCTCCGAGTTTTCCGAATCCGTCAGGTACACACACCTCCAATTCGAACGTCTAAGGAATCCATCGCTTTTGAAATAGAAATACGAATAGCAGAGAAATAGAAATTGTATTGAGCGCCAATTGCTTAGAGTTGTATGTTGTGTGTACCCTACCTATAGTAGACCAACTCGGAATTTTAGAGCTAACATTGCTAGCAGCATCTACCTATTAATTGTTAGTCGCTTGTGATTAATTATAATGAATTCGTGCTGATGGTCTCTCAATTAAATTAATGTTTTGGGAGAAGTTTGCCAGCTCGTAGGTAGTTTAATTTTGATGGTTGTTTAATTATGATCAAGGTGAATATAATGATGGCTGTTTATTGAATTCGTTTTTAGTATATTAGTAATAAGCTGTCTTAGTTAGCTCTATTTTGCCAGTTATGTTTAAGTTCCGTGTAATAGGGGGCTAGACTATTTGCCATGAACCAAAAATCCAGACTCCGGGCTGCTACTGAGATATTCCTAATGGAAATGGAAACCTGTGCCTAACCCTTCGGGGATACAAGGTGTGAAGTTATGTTATGTCTATCTTGTTGATTATTACTTTGGAATGATAGAAAGCAAATTGCTCATTGAAGTTTACTTAGAACTTATTACAAGGAACATGTGAGAGCCACTTCAGGCGATAAGCTTACACTAGTAAGGGGTGGTTTTTTAACATAAGCACCTTTAGCTACACTCAGGCACACACGGCTACACATCAAGCTATACATTTCCAGCTTACGCTGACCTCTCATTGTACGGAAAACTTAACAATGCAAGATCAGCTTATACTGGAAATGTATAGCTTGATGTGTGGCCGTGTGTACCTTTATTACAGCGTTTTGCCCATTCGTCATAATTTGCATACGTTTCTCGGGTATCGCGATATCATCAATGTTCGCTATAATTATGGAAGGAAGTGAGACTCGCCACAGAAGGCAGGCTGTAAAACTTTGTAAAAGTTAGCCCAGATTTAGTAGAATCTTTGCCTGGTGACTGTATTCGGAGATTGTGTCACATCTCATCCTTCTCTCGTGTCGAGTTCTACGAAAACAGCTCCTGATGCTGTGGAAAAGTTATAGCTTTGCAATCAGCAAGGTATCGGGGCTGACTGTCCAAGATGTGCTCGATGTAATCAGCATTCAAGGCAGTTTTTTAAATATTTTTAAAACGCGGCCAGAGATAAAAAAAAAAAAGATTGCACCAAATAGAGAGGTTTGGAAGGAAAAAGGGGAGGCCTTCACTCACCTGTGGGGCACAAAGTAGACAAAAAAGAATCTATTTATCATTATTAAGTATAGGTAGGTAGCCTGAAATTTATAATACATTTTTCTATTCTTTAAATGTAGGTTTACATTTTGATTTGTAACACCTCTCAAAAAGCAGACAGTAAAACAATTAAAAAAAAAATTATTTGTCCAATGATTTCTTACTAGTTTTAAGTTTGAAAATGCAGTAGACGGGACCCAAGCTATGTACGTAGTGTTACGAATTCGGGAGACTCCGATTGTGACACACCTCATCGTTAACTTGTGTCAAGTTCTCGTTCAAAAGAAAATGTTTATAACACATATTAAAAGTACACATTGTAAACAAGCATATTACAAGTCAGAGGATTATATCCAGGATAGGAATGCTTGGAAACATGCTGGTCCAACTCCAAATCAAATGGTTGCTATTTTAATTGTATAATTTGTTATTTTTATGACAATGATTTTACATTCTGTGATTACTGCATCCCAAGCTTGGGAATCAGCAGGCTATCGGGAGTGACTGTGTGCTCGACTTTTTAGTATCGGCGCTTGAAGGGGTTTTTTTGTAGTATCTAAAATGTTCATCAATAGCTAGCCCAAAAAATACTAAGTATATAAGCTTTTCTACACACTTTAAAAGTGCTTAGTTATAAAACACTTATCAGTTGTAACAACTCCCAAAACAATAAACATTTACATAAAACCAGCGGGGCCGCAGTTCATTCCTTGAGAGAGGCCATGGTAGAGCGGACAGAGTTGACCTTAAGCATTGTCTCCCAGTGGGGTGATGATAATCTGGTCACTTTTAACGCCACCAGAACACAGGCGTGTCTTTTTACCGCTAAAAGGAGTCGTTTCGACCAAACTCCAACTTTTCGGGGTACATCGGTTCCTGTAACTGGTCGGCTCGAGCTCTTAGGCATGGAGTTGACATCTAGTCTCAACTTCGCCGCCAGCATCGAGTACCCCATTAATATCTGTAATTTTTATGGTGTACATAATAAAGAGTATTCTATTCTATTCTATTCTATTCTACAAAGCCCAAACTGCGGCCAAGAAACTGGGCATCCTAAATAGGGTGAAGCGATACTTTACGCCTGGACACAGTGCAGGTCCGATCCTGCATGGAGTATTGCAGCCACCTTTGGGATGGCTCAGCAAAATACCAACTTGCTGCGCTTGACTTGGTGGAACGCAGAGCTAAGAGGCTCATTGGCGACGTAAAACTGGTGGATGCCAATCTTCACAGCTTAGCCCATCGCCGCAAGGTTGCCTGCTTGTCGGTCTTCTACAGATTGTACTTCGGTGAGTGTGCCCAAGAACTCCACGACCTCATTCCACCGGCCCCCTTCTATTATCGGACATCTAGACGCACTGCAGGTTACCATCCCTTCCTTGTTGCTATTCCACCAATTCGCACTAAGCGTTTCCAAATGATTTTTATAATGCGCACAGCAAAAGAGTGGAACTCTCTGCCTGCGTCTGTGTTTCCGAACTCATACAACCCTAATCTCTTCAAAGTTAGAGTAAACAGGCATCTTCTGGGTAAGCTCACTCCATCGTCGACTTTGTCTCTGTCTCCTCTGCCCTAGACTAAGGTCAAGAGCAAACCCATCCTAAATAAAATAAAAATAAAATATATTTATCCAATGATTTCTTATTAGTTTTACGTTTGAAAATGCAGTAGATGGGATCTAAGTTAAGCTTATGTAGTGTCGCTCCAGTGAAGTCAAATTTGAGCATTATCGGAAAGACGCGAGATACGTCTGCCGGTCTGCGTGACTCTTACAAAATTCGGGAGATTCCGATTGTGACACACCTCATCCCTAGCCTCTTGTGTCGAGTTCTCGTTCGAGAAAAAATATTTAGCAGCTCAAGCTCAGCAATCAGCAGGCTATCGGTGCTGACTGTGTAAGCTGTGCTTGACTTCTTAGTATCGTCACTTGAAGGGTTTTTTTTTGTAGTAAGTATCTAGATTTTCATCAATAGCTAGCCCAAAAATTACTAAATAAATAAGCTTTTCTACACACTAAAGTGCTTAATGAATGAATGAATGAAATGCACCGACCCCAGCGTGGTTAAAGTTAAACCAGACTCGATCACTCGAATGGACCCAGAGATTCACACTAGCCTCTGGAGCCTCATGTTTAATGGGACTACAGAGACCATTGCATATCAAAGAGTAGACCGGGGGGCGTGATAATGGTAGACGTGCTTTTGGGATATGGAAGGATTATTAGAGCCATACCAGATATGCATCCTTGAGCAGGCATAGGAATAGTGGAAAGAAGGGTTATATTTATCTATGGGTCGGGCATTTTTCAATGACGCCGCCGCCAGGTTGCGTTCAGGTTCAACTTTGCCGAATCTTGTTTGGTTGATCTTTTGGCGGGGTTAAAGGCATCTTTTAATGACGCCGCGTTCAGCTTCGCCGAATCTTGAATGGTGAATCTTTTGGCGGGGTTAAAGGCATCTTTTAATGACGCCGCCGCCAGGTTGCGTTCAGGTTCAGCTTCGCCGAATCTTGAATGGTGAATCTTTTGGCGGGGTTAAAGGCATCTTATAATGACGCCGCCGCCAGGTTGCGTTCAGGTTCAGCATCGCCGGATCTTGAATGGTGTGGCGCGGTGGTGGTGGTGTGGTGGTGTTTTTGCGGGGTTAAACTGCTTTCTCGACGCTTTTCTATGTTACTGCTATACTGTTTGCTGTTGTTCAAAGTGCTTAACTGATAAAACACTTTCAGTGGTACCACTATGTAAATGTATATTAACTGCTCTTAAATTAAAATGTTTTTTTTAAATTTAATTTAATTTTTTTTTTACAATCCTCACTGACATAATGTTTTTCTTATTTGGCATTATTATACCTACAATTAGCCTACAATTTTAATTTCAACAAGGTTCTAACTTTTATTATTTGAATAATATTTAATATTGTTTTTTTTTTGTCAATGTAAGGACGTAGTAGGCTTAATAGACTGTAGATCTGTAGACAATTTTTTATTTTGTTAAGTACCTGGTACATTTGACGGGCCTGCGCTGTCCTCTAATACCTAATATAACTGTAATTTGAAAACATTGTAAAAGCCAATTTTTTTTTTAAAGATTAACCGTGGAGTTTCTTGCCGGCTCTTCTCCATAGGAAACGACCAATTGGAACCGTGCACCTATAGCTTCTGACGTTTCATAAGTGCCCATGTAGGCTTATGTGAAATAAAAATATTTTTGATTTTGATTTTGAGTTGTAACAACTCACAAAACAAAAACACATGATTTCTTATTAGTTTTACGTTTGAAAATGCAGTAGACGGGACCTAAGCTTAGCTTAGTAGTCAGTGGCTCCAGTCACTAGTGCCAGCTTTATCGGAAATCCGTGAGATACGTCTGCGTGACTCGCATGGAAATTTATTCATGAAAGTGTGTTTCTATGCATTGATACAGATATTTGCAATAAAAAACGTCTTTGTACATCATGTATTAATGTATGAGTTTTGTCAAAGTTGCAGTGGGGTGCGCTAATTTGTGTGCTTTTAAGTTTATGTCTAAGGTTTATGGCTTTTGCAGATACCTAATCCTAAATTAATTTATTTAGCCCTCTACTTTTGTTATACTTTAAAATTGTATTTGTCAGTGAGCAATAAATACCTACAAGTAAGTATAAATCTCTCTCTGAGAGCAATTCGAAATTATTTTGTCACCCTATTACGTTTTTAGGGTTGCGTAGTCAGCAAGGAACCCTTATAGTTTCGCCATATCCGCCTGTCTGTCTGTCCGCGGCTTAGCTCAGAGACTCTTATTACTAGAAAGCTGTATTGTTGTGTATTAATCACGCCGACAGTGTTAAAATAATATCTTAAAATATATTTTTTTTAGAGTAGGGCGAACACGTAAAGTGTGGATGATTTTTTTTTTCTTGTCTACTCCATTGTGTGGTTGGAAAGGTCATTCAAAAATATTGCAGTTTGTCGGAACCATTTTTCGATTCAGGTTTCCGTCGAAATATTAAGCTTTTTGTTAGAATCAAGTGCCGTCCCCCTGCCAGTTAAATGGTTGTTTTTGGATATGTGAAAAAATTCACGGCAATAGCATACCTATATTAAAAAGTTAAAAAAGCAAAAAAATCTAAATCAAAATATTTTATTTAACATAAGCCTACATGGGCACTTATGAAACGTCAGAAGCTAGGTGCACGGTTCCAATTGGCCGTTTCCTATGGAGAAGAGCCGGAAACACCACGGTTACTCTTTTAAAAATAATTGGCTTTTACAATGTTTCAAATTACAGTGTTAATAATAGGTATCAGAGGACAGTGGCCCGTCAAAACTACCAGGTACTTAACAAAATAGAAAATGATCTACAAATCTACAGTCTCTTAAGCCTACAACGTCCTCACATTAACAAAACAACAATATAAAATATTATTAAAATAATAAAAGATAGAACCTTGTTGAAATTCAAATTGTAGTTCTACAATGTTAAATAAGAAAAAGATCTGTCAGTGAAGTATGTAAAAAAAAAAATATACATCGTAATTCTTTTTTTTTTTTTTTTTTTTTTTTATTAATGTTCAAAAAAAATATATATCGCAGAGTTAATAATTATGCTAAAAATCACAGAAGCCTTCGATGGCTTATACATGGCTAGTGAGTTCGGAAATTATATTTATACTTAATATCTATAATATAGGTACTACAAAGTAACAATCTATACTGTAAGCTTGTAAGTTTACTTAATTATTATCAGAGATCGGAATCTAGGCGTAATACCAGGGCCGCATGTAGAAAGATATTATTCTTGATTTTAAAAATATTGAAAAATTAAAATTTAAACATTTATATCTGTAACTTTTATGGTGTGCATAATAAAGAGTATTCTATTCTATTTAAAATTTTATTGAATTTGGGAGCAGCTAAAAGACATTTACATAGTTTTGCCGTTAATGAGGTACCAGGGAAGCCACATGTGCAGAAGGAATTAATGCCAAACTTCCTTGTCTTCAACGTAGTATTTAATCTTATAATATGCTTTTCTGAAAAAAAATTGGGCACGCTTGACGTGTGTTTTGAATTTTCCATCACTAAGTTCTGTAACCGACTTTGGCAACGTGTTATAAAAGCGGATACTGTTTGAAAAGGAAAACTATCACAGCTAAGTGGGCTTTACAAGTTAACGAGTAATAGTCGACCAACTTACATTTGCAGTTAGAATGTATGGGAGAACATTTTATTCAACTAAAATGTTAAGTTTGTTCTTGGGATAAATTCATCCCAACTACGGAACCCATCCTGCATGATCCAACACGCACTTGGCCGGTTTTATAAATAGGCTACTTTTTTTTTAGCTACTTTCGACCAATTAAACTTTTTTTTTGCATTTTCAAAGATAAAAAGAGAATTTTGTGGGCTACATATTAAAACATTACAGAGGATTGTTTTAAAACAAAACTTTATTTCTAGAGGAAATGCAATTAGGTTTCACGAAAGAGTTCTTATTATAAAACCCAAAAGAAAAAACCTTGTTCTAAAATTAATTTGAGTTTGCAGTAACGAGTGAACCGGTACCCTAATTGCGTAACACAGTTTGAATCTGAATAGGAATGATTTTGAAGTATATTGCTAATCCATTGCTTATTAAGTTAGAAAATTCTGTCTGCTCAACAACTTAAATAACGCAATGAATTTTGTTGAACTGTCAAATTGAAACCGATTCCTACTGATAGTGTGTTACGCAATTAGCCTGCTGGTGGATTTGTATAATTACAGCCGTATTGCTTGGCGCCACTCCACTACTCGAGTGGAGTCGTTCTGTCCGTCTGTTTGTCCCACGTTCGTAGCACTTGACTTTTTTCAGGTAGCCGCCCGGTGCTAACAAGGATTCCAGCCATTCTTCTGATGTAAGTAAGTATCTTTATAAATATATTTTTAAATAAAATTAACTAAGAGAAAACAAAAGAAACAACAATCAATATCTAGGTATTTATTTTAGTTATTTTTAATTTAATTTTAATAAGAAATACTTAGCCTATCTGTCGTTTACAAAAGCGTAGAAAAAAAATATCCAAAAAATCTTCTGTAGGTAATGGGTATTTATATATGGTATATAAAAGTAAATGATGCTGAATCAAAATATATCTCTCTGCATCTGACATTTTTGTTTATTTTTAAAGATCAAGTCTAATTTCGTGCTTAACGTGATATTTTAATTGAAGTTCCAATAAGGTTCACAGATACAATGAAATAATTTAAAAAGGCTGAATCAGTATGAAACGCTGTAAATTATTAATTCACTAAATGTTAAATACGAATATTTGTATTTGTATTAAAATATTTTCAAACAGCCATAAATCAAGCAAACTAAAAAAAATACTTCGAAACAGTTTATTACCAAGCTCTGTAACTGAACAAAATTGGTCACATCTGTGCACTGTTTAAATTAAAAGTAATTTTCTTATGCAGAATTAATTAATGACTAACGAGCTCAATAGGGTTCATCAGGCGGAAGCGCTAGAGAGCGACGGCAGTATACACTTAAGCATACGAGGGACAAGGACGGAATGTGTAGAAGCTGGAGTTGAATGAATTTATGCCGGTCTATTTAGTAACGCGTCAATTTGGCGCGAGAAAGGTTGTGGGGGAGGTTATATTGAGAATATAATGAAAAGCGCGCGAATTATTTTATCGTGTAGTGTCTGTGGAAAGTTAAAAAGTGAAATAAAAAAAAATGTTTTTGTTTTATTCCTTCCGTTACTAATTAGTTGTTCCGTACTTTAGGCGCAAAATTGGTGTTGTGTTGTGAGTTTGTGACGAATTTTAAATAAGTAATTAGGACCTAGTAAGCAGAAAAAAGATTAGGAACAAACAATACAGATAAGACATGTTCGGGACTAAAGTTTGAAGACACGTGATGAAGCAGACTATAAATGACCCGATAATATCAGAAAAAAAACAACACTAGGCTTATATTGGTAAGTACCTACCTAAGTACTTAATAACAAATATTAAAAGACTATACAAAAAAATATCAAACAAAACTTAAAATAGCTCTTGAATATAATTTTTGACTCAATATTTATTACACAATTCTCAAGCAATCACTACGGCAATCTCTGTGATCTAATTTTCCAAAGAAAATGTTCCCTTTGAAGTTTTTAATGAAAAAATACTTAAATAAATTATACTAAACAGTTGTTAGATCTAAGATTTCTGGATTAGCTACATGAACATAAGGAAATGCAGGCATTTTTTTAGATTATTATTTAATTCTTATTAGTTAAATGTTTGAATTGTAAGTTTTTTGTATTTTTAGGATTCCGTACCTCAAAAGAAAAAACGGAATCCTTATAGATTTACTCTTGTGTCTGTCAGCCCGTCTGTCACAGCCAATTTGCTCCGAATCTACTGGACCGATTAAGTTGAAATTTGGCACACAAATGAATTTCTGTGTCCCAAACACGGAAGTGTAACGTAAATAAATAATTTTAAAAGCCGGGGGCTTTTAAAATTATTTATTTACTTAACACACTAGTGCGGTAAGTTAGTTTTTACAAACGAGTAGACGAATGTAACTTCTTACCATAGTCATCAGTTTGTAAATACCAATTTCCGCACGTGTGTTATAAAACGTTTTTCAACACATTTGCGAGAAAACAGTACAATAGGTAATGAAACAAGCCATCAAAACATTTTCAGAGAATGATTGAGTATTTCTTCGAGTCATCCATGATATAAAATTATTGTAAATCATTAAATAGCCCTCTCGCGATTTTGGCGGCAAGAGACCATTTTCTACAATTTGCGTCTCATTCAATATCAGCAGGGTGGATTCCATTTATTAATATCGGATTCCTCGCTTGAACTCATATTATTATTTTGTTTTTATAACAGTCGGAAAGTCGCAACAATCTTTGACGTTTCTAATATGAAAATGGCGCGAATTTGCAAATGGCGCCAGGTGCGCGTGGTGAAAATTAGTACTATATCGTTCGTCTCATTTTCTCTTTAATAATAAAGTGAAAGACACGTATTGAGCAAAAGCACTTCCAAGGAGGTTCGATCATTCAGCTTATTTATTCTCGTATTGTGAAACTCCTTGTTGGAACTCTTTTATACTTTTTATGGAAATTAAAAAAACCGTAAAGGATGCGCACGGTGCTTTATAACGGAATAAGCGGTAAAACATGTACCAACATAGGTGAGAGTACCTATTTTACCGCACGTTCTGTTGTATGGTGCGTAATTTTTAACTTTCGCACAATGTATACAGGCTTCGTAAATGCATTTTTTGAGCAAACGTGTTTAAAAATTTGGATAAGAATTTTACGAAGGAGTTTCACATTACGAGAATAAAAAAGCTAAATGATCGAACCTCCTTGGAAGCGCTTTTGCTCAATACGTTTATATCCCACTTTAATATTAAAGAGAAAATGAGACGAAAGATGTAGTACTAATATTTTCACCACGCGCACCATTTTCCTATTAGAAACGTCAACCGTAAAATATTGACTAACCTTTTCACATACCACAAATATTTTTTTAAGAATAACAACTGTTATTATTGTGGAATTTTGTAAATTAAGCTTTTGTTAATTTCTCTTAATGCACAAGATGTGAAGTCACAAAGGATTTTAATTTTAATTAATTAATTGAAATGAAATGATTTTATTTCTCTAAGTAGTTTTGTACCAACACTTTTACAGTCAATCATATTAAAAAAAAATCTTTTTGTAAAAAAAAATAACCGACTTCCAAAAAAACACTACAAAGTGAAAAATAACTTTAATTTCGGAAGTCGGTGTCTTTGGATCTGTATTTTAGTTTTATGCCACCGACTTCCGAAATTAAAGTTATTTTTCACTTTGTAGTGCTTTTTTGGAAGTCGGTTATTTTTTTTTAGAAAAAGATTTTTATTTTTCACGTTTTAGTGGGTCAGTTTTTAATTTATCTAAGTTACAATAGCCTAAAGTCAACTGCTCATCACCTTTTACAAAATATTGCTTTTCCCGATGCTGGGACGTTAATTGTTGAGGAGTTCTCCTGGTCAGAACCAGGAGAACTGCCACTCACCATATGCATTGTGACGAGCATAAATTGCTTAGCAACCATATTAAAGCACCTAATCGAATCGCAACCTGTTAAATACTTATTATTATGTTGTTCCGGTGGCCATCTGTGGTCTCCATCATCAGTTCCACTTCACCAAATGGTGATTTTCGGGAGCAAATGCAGGAGTTACTATAAAAAATACCCAAATCGCTATAGGTTTGCCTATAAAATTCGAGGGTTTCCCTCGATTTCCATGGGATTCCCGCATCAGATTGTGATTTGGTGGCCATGGGACCACCTCGGAAGCATACCCTTTCAAACAAAAAAATAATTTTCAAAATCGGTCCATACTCAAGAATAAAGTCTCTTTTAAAGTTGACATAATCTTGGTCAGATCATGTGAAGACCATGTAGATTGGTGTCTGAAATGGTGTTTTGAGGAAAGAACCACACATATTGAGTGGACCTATCCATTCAATGCCCGCATTTGTCATTAATCGTCCCGCTCAACTCAGAACATAAGGAGCTCAACGATTCGACGAAAAATATTTACCAAAGAAAGGGCAGGGGTAGGCCGCATAAATCACTCAACAGACCGAGATTAAAACTGAGAGAGAAAAACAAAAAGTAATACAATGAGCCATATTTAATAACGTCAATCAATCAATACATAGCCTATTACAAACAGTCGCTTCTCTCATTTGAAAAATTGTTACAAACCACACATACAGGCCACATTTAGCGGAACATAAAAAAAGGCCAAAAATTATTAAAAATACCGTTTAATTTAAAATCTAGTACTTAGTCTTCTCTTCTTATTTAAAATTACACCATTTAAAATTAAAATGAGATCACATTTAATATTAATTTTGCGAGAAAATATTTATTTGGGAAAAATGTACTCTCTTGTTTTTTTTAAGGTAACCAAGGAAACTTGAAAAAGCTAAATAAAAAACAACAAAACAATAAAAATAATACAAGTTAATATCGCGTGTTTCCTCCACGTGCTCTTATTAAAGTTTCCACCCGCCTAGACATGCTGATAATGATTGTTATCTATTGTTTCCTGTGACAGTCTCTGCCATTCCTCAACTACGACGATTCGCAGTTCATGCACCCACATTGATAGAAGTTAGGATTTTGGATTTTACTCTTTGTTTCAGCAGGTCCCAGATGTGTTCTATCGGATTCATATCCGATGATCTCGCCGGCCACCCCATAACTGTGATATTCACATTATTAAGATATGTTCGAGTTGAACGAGCAGATGCGGCAGAGCATTATCCTGCATCAAAACAAAGTCGTCACTGATAAAGGGGTCAAAAATTTTCTTCTAAAATGTCTCTTTTATGATGAGCCGCGGTCAGACTCCCTCCATCGACCACCACCGGGTCCGTACGACCTCCCAAACGTATCCCCCCCGAAACCATTATTGATCCTCCACCATATGCCACTGTAGTTTTAAAATTTGTCTGATTATAAAGTTCTCCTTTGCGTCTATTATTCTATGCCTTCCATAAACTTGATTTAAAAGAATTCTGCACTTATCACTAAAAATATTTTACCCCATTGGTCCGTGGTCCAAAGTCGATGTTCCCGAGCAAAGGTTAGTCTGTTTCTACGATGATGTATTGGAGCCTTGGCGTACGAACCAAAACCAACTTCTTTGAATCTTCTTCGTACCGTACGCTCACTTACTGTGACACCTCGAACTTCCTCAAGCTCATTTCTGGCTTGGACGGCCGTTAGACGTGGGTTCCTACGTACACAAAGCTGAATGGAACGATCATCCCTGCTCAAAGTACGTCTTTTTCTGCCTTGTCCCGGTCATCTCACAAAAGCATTACTCTCCCTGAATCGATGGATACTGCGATAAGTTGTTAAAACAGGTCGGTGAAGAATTATTGAGATCACTCTGTAGGTTTGATAATTTCTCCTCATCTCAAGTGCCCTGGCAATCTCAGTTGCGCTCAAGTCAGGCATAATGAAGTCCTTGGCTTTTAAAAAGATCTAAATTTTTGTTATGTTCCGCTAATTTTCAAAAATTTTCTTCTAAAATGTCTCTTTTATGATGAGCCGCGGTCAGACTCCCTCCATCGACCACCACCAGGTCCGTACGACCTCCCAAACGTATCCCCCCCGAAACCATTATTGATCCTCCACCATATGCCACTGTAGTTTTAAAATTTGTCTGATTATAAAGTTCTCCTTTGCGTCTATTATTCTATGCCTTCCATAAACTTGATTTAAAAGAATTCTGCACTTATCACTAAAAATATTTTACCCCATTGGTCCGTGGTCCAAAGTGTGTGTATAATGTCACGAATCACCTACACAGATAAAATAAACTGAGCTTTTTTACTTGATTGATTCATCCTGCACAAATTCTATAAGAATACAGTTAGTAAACAAAAAAATGGTATCAACAACGACCTTTCTCTAAAATACATAATATTTTCTTCAGCAACGAGCGCACGTAAACCTGAATTCCTTCGGGTTTTCAATTTTTCTTCATAAACTTCAGTCATTAACATGCTTACTTTCACGCTTATTTCTTTTATGGAGGCAAACGTACTACTTAGTCGTGTCTTAGGGAGCAATAAAAAGATAAGTTTCAACGTTATAATATGCCATAAACCGGATATTACGTACATTTTCCACGATATATTGAAGCAATAAGCTTAAACATAATTTTATCACAAAAGCTTAAATGCTTAGTGATACTTACTTAACATAATCCTTTCTATCAAAATCTACATTCAAATAAAGTTCCATATTTTCTTAACAGCCACAGCGATAAACTTTTTAATTTGCATTACGGAAATTGAAATTGAAATTTCTTTTCAAATATTTACGGAGGTTCCTATAATGGCCGGATACTTGGTACATTTTCCACGATTATATTGAAGTAATAAGCTTAAACATAATTTTATCACAAAAGCTTAAATGCTTAGTGATACTTACTTAACATCATCGTTTCTATCAAAATCTACATTCAAATAAAGTTCCATATTTTCTTAACAGCCACAGCGATAAACTTTTTAGTTTGTATTACGGAAATCGAAGTTTAAATTCCTTTTCAGATATTTACGGAGGTTCCTATAATATCGTGGAAATGTACCAAGTATTCGGCTTATGACCGGATACTTGGTATATTTTCCACGATATATTGAAGCAATAAGATCCTTTCTATCAGAATCTACATTAAAATAAAGTTCCTTATTTTCCTAATAGCGACAGCGATAAACTTTTTAATTTGCATTACGGAAATCCAAGTTTAAATTCCTTTTCAAATATTTACGGAGGTTGCTATAACATTCACAAAGACTTGTAGAGTTCTAGACAACACTTTACGGCGTTAAAGCCTAAGTTTACTTGGAGTTGAGTCCGCGTAGAACGATAAAACAGTTTTATTTTAGTTTGGTAGATTCACACGGTCCGCCGGTTTTGCTTTGATTTGTGCGAAAAGTTGGGACGAATGTGAACGCAAATGTTCCACGTATCACACATTAATGTGAACACATGTTATTGTGGCCGCTTAGATACATGTGTTCTTGTATATTTGTTACAGGCGTACGACTGATTGATACGCCGACTATTTAATTAACATTTGGAATATGGGTCGCACTCGTAGACGTAGCATGGCTTATTAATTGGGACACGATTAATATAAAAAAATAAAAATAAAAAACAGCAGTTATTAACGCCCGTGTTCTTCTTTCAAACGCTGACGATGACGACCGACGCGTCGCTCGCCAGGAAAATGAAAATATTTTTCATATTTTTTTCTGTCGGTGTTCATTAATTTACTAATGATTTCGTTATCCGGTTTGGTCCTTGATGTCACGGTTTATTTTTTTCTTCCGCTCTTTTTGTAACACCTAAGCTAGTGACTGAAACCGAATACAGGAAAAGGAACAAACTTATTTCTGTATTTAATTGAGTTTTTTCTTTCACATTCCTAAAACAAAATAATTTAATTAGACGCGATAATTACTCAAAGGACCACTTACAAAGTTGGCATCACCCTACGCAACGTTTACAGACTCATAAAAGTTCAATTACGCGTCCCGCTGTAAACTGCCGAATATCTCTGTTCTCTATTACATTTAATCAAGTGCAACATACGAGTCTCAGCCGTGTCGTACTTGTAAACGAGAACGCGCTCTAATTAGTCCCAACACGGCGATAAAGGCGGTAATGTGATAAATTAACGAATGTTCCTCTCACCGTCTTTGATATCAAAAGCTTACGTTACACTCTGGTAGGGCTCATAAAATATTATGTTTAGACACTAATATGATTTGTTGACGACCTACTAAATGTGAAGGGTTAATTATTTTTCATGTTGATTATGATTACGTAATGACACTTTGTTGGCGACTGTTCATGTTTTGTATTTGTTGTAATAAAAAAAACTTTTTGTAAAAAAAAAAATAACCGACTTCAAAAAAACACTACAAAGTGAAAAATAACTTTAATTTCGCAAGTCGGTGTCTTTGGATCTGTATTTTAGTTTTTTACCACCGACTTCCGAAATTAAAGTTATTTTTCACTTTGTAGTGTTTTTTTGGAAGTCGGTTATTTTTTTTTTACAAAACGTTTTTTAGTTTTCACTTTTTAGTGGGTCAGTTTTTAATTTATCTAAGTTACAATAGCCTAAAGTCATCTCATCACCTTTTACAAAATATTGCTTTGCCCGATGCTGGGACGTTAATTGTTGAGGAGTTCTCCTGGTAAGAACCATGAGAACTGCCACTCACCATATGCATTGTGACGAGCATAAATTGCTTAGCAACCATATTAAAGTACCTAATAGAATCGCAACCCGTTAAATACTTATTATTATGTTGTTCCGGTGGCCATCCGTGGTTTCCATCATCAGTTCACCAAATGGTGATTTTCGGGAGCAAATGCTGCGTTACTATAAAAAATACCCAAATCGTTATAGGCTTGCCTATAAAATTCGAGGGTTCCCCTCGATTTTTATGAGACCCCCTCATCAGATTTTAATTTGGTGGCAATGGGACCACCACGGGACCATCCCCTTTCAAACAAAAAAATAATTTTCAAAATCGGTCCATAATTGACGGAGATATTGGTGAACAAACATAAAAAAAAAACATACAGCCGAACATATGTATAACCTCCTCCTTTTTGGAAGTCGGTTAAGAATAAAGAGTTTCGCTATGCGTAGTTGATGCGAGTGTACTTAATCGAGCATCAATCACGTAGGGATTGCTTGATTTATTGATTCGATCGACGATGACTCAATGTAGATGTATTGTGATTGTGCGGTACTCAAAGTAGATACCCTTCCTATTTATTACCATTACACTTAAATCACACATAATATGTATGTCCAGTCTGATCATTTTTATTTTCTTTCTTTATATTTAATTGAACCTAGAATTTAAGTTAACTTCATCACATACTTACTTTGTTAATTATTAATCTAAATTAGTATGTACATATTTAAGTATTGGGGGGCCTGGTGACCCGTAACACAGGTATTTTATGCCTTTTTCGGGCACCAGTCTCTCACAAATGCTAACCCTATTTTTTTAGATTAAGCACCGTCTGTCCAAACCAACATTTGTGATGAGAAAATAAATAAATAAATTATTACAATTATTATTATTACCATGCGATTTTGTGTTCATTCACAATTTAAAGAATATACTTAATGAAACAGTTTCAAGGCAAACTGTGGTTGCTCTATCATTTCAAAGAGTAATAAACATTTTAAAGACGATTGATTTTACCTAACTCAAAAATAATATAACACAAATAATTAGATTCCGTATTGTCCGTGTGGTGCCGGACGTAAAGGATAGCACCGGCCTATTTCTTCCCGTGGGTGTCGTAAAAGGCGACTAAGGGACTTACTAGAGAATGGACAGCAGCGTTCTCTATGCATTTTAACACCAAACTGCGATCGCCAACCCGCCTGCCAAGCGTGGCGATAATGGCAAACCTCCCCCTTTGGGAGAGGCCTATGTCCAGCAGTGGACGTCTTTCGGCTGAAATGATAATGATGAAGTAGATTCCGACCGAAAATTGTATTTTTTTCGACCGAAAATGAAGACGAAATTTAGTCGAAGTTAAAGCAAATAAGTAAACTACCTTACTTGTAGAGAAAACAATTAAACTGAGCAATTTTATTTTACAGATGTAGGAGAATATTGTGAGAGGGATTTGTAAAATGGAGACCATTAAAAGTTGCAGCAGATTTCGAAGAAGGCACGCAGATATGCTGAAATCCAGTCTTATACTCGTCGTAATAACACTGGCCTGTGTGAACTCGCAAGGTAAGGAACATTCTCTATTTCTGCTGTTAAATATTTTTCACCTTTCAGCTACAGGCTGTTTTTTTTTAAGAAGGTTCTTCATCTTCGAAGACATAGACCATTAGGTTAAATTGTCTAAAGCCTTCAGGGCGACGTAAAACATAAACTGGGAACTAAATTAAGCGGCAAACAGCAAAATTTTTTATATATTAATTTTAAGATATGTAAGTAACAAGGATCACTTTCCGAAAGTGCAAAAGGAGCTACAACAAGTCAGGCAAATAAAATAAAACCTTTAAGTACCAACAGGGTATGCCAGATATAAAAAAAAAACTGTTAAAAAGAGTTCCTATTTCATTTGAATAGAGCCAAATTTCTTTTTAAAATAAAAAGAACGTCATACGTTCAAATTATGTCACATTGAAATGACATAAGCGCGGCGGAAAAGTGGCGCCAAACTGCACTATTCACTGCACTTTGCTTCCAGTGCAGCGATTCAACTTTTCTCGTAATTTCAACAAGCGTCTCACTTGGAATTCGATCAGTAAATATCCCTATCGCGTTTCTGGTATGAAGAGGAAATTATTAATAGCCCTTTACAACTATATTTTGCGTTGAGTGGCAGTAGTGGCGTATACACTTCAAGTGATGTAGGTTATAATAAAGACAGCTTTATAGAATATGATGCGGTTATCCGGTTTAGCGACACTGTAATCATAGGTCTGAACTGAATTATCCCTCCATAACGGTTTGTGTACGCTATCGTCTAGTTTGTTTTTGATAACGCTTTGTTTTCAGAAGCGGCAGGAAAACAGCTATTAATCAACGACTTAGTACTGTCTAAACATAGCACGCAGTCAGAGATAAATCTTACCGTTTTTATAAATTACTAGATGTGACTGCGGTTTCCTCTGCATTTTGTAAACTTTTCCAGTCTCCTGAAAACGCAGGGTGTATTTTTTAACATCTGTTTGGCAATTTTTCAATGTATGGCGTGATTATCAAAAGTCAAACCCTCAAAAATGATTATCTCTGTACTCCATGTATTAGAACATTAGAAAAATAACGGTTATCACCCCCTCGTTATTTCGATATAAACATAAGTAGGTATAATAAAATTCCGTTATTTCACGATAAATACAAAGCAATGTAATCTATTTACCATTTACATTAAAAAATAACTGACACTAAAACACGACAAAATAAATAGATGATTTCTTGGGATCAACGACCTCTGTTGGTATTGTTGCTTGAAGTATTAGTTGAGAAAATCTGTTCATTTGTTGTTTTATCGTGTTTATACAGGGTCAAATTAAACTAGGTAGCGATACTCCGCAGACGTGATGGGTATCGATATCTAAAAAGGACAAAATAAAATAACAAAAGATTTGATGTTTTTTTTTGGGATTAACGTACCGCTGTTATTGTTGTTACTTGAAGTATGAGTTGAGAAAATCTGTTTTCTTTCGTTTTCAATATGTTGAGATATCGGTACCCATCACGTCAGTGAAGTATAAAAAAAAAAACAATTTTTCAGGTGACTACACTAACTGCGATTGCAGACCCCACAAAAAAAAAAACTCTTCAAATTAATTTTTTTTTGTGTTGATCATGTTTAGATATCGATACCCATCACGTCTGCGGAGTTTCGCTAGCTAATTTAATTTGACCCTGTATATCGATACCCATGGCGTCTGTGAATTTTACACAAAGAAAACCGATTGTTACTGATATTTCAAGTGATTACACTGCCTGTGGTTGATGACCCCAAAAAAAACTCATCAAATTTATTTATTTTTTGTTAGATCATGTTTGTACTTATATCGATAACCATCACGTCTGCAAATTTGACCCTGTAGGATCTTAATATTTTCATATTTGAGCCTGAACACATCGTAACAGAAGTGAGTTCCCAAACACATAAAGCAGAATAGATACGTCAGAATCAAATTTGATTACGATCCGTTCAAATATTTGTGTTAGGAGCTCTCTGAGATCCGAGAGCGCGATAGTGTAGAACTCGCTTAGCTATAGTTAGTTCTAGGTAAGCTAGTCTAGTAAAGTATACTTCCTATAATTTGGTTCTAACAAAATCGGGCTCTAGGGGATTGGCTTATTAAACTGGTTTGCCGACAACTTTGTAACATCTACTGCTTTCTCCCTGTTATTGAAAGTAATTACTTTCGTATCTTGCAAAATATAGTCTATTACATTATAGTTTTGGATTTAATTAAAAATTTAATTATGTACTTTAGTACTTAAAGTTCGTTTTCTAATCCCAAATACTAATTTGACATTTTTCAAATGATTGTTGTTCTTTTTTTTCAATTTGGAGTTTGACATTTGCACCTGTAGTATCTGGGTTTAAAAATGAACTGTAGTTCTGACCTTCAGTTTTTCGTATGTATTTATACTTGTGGTATGCTTGTGGTAAGAAATTTTAATGAAAACTTAGGAAATTAATATCCTAATGTCAAATCTCTGTGAAGTTTCTTAGACTGCCTGTTATTTTATGTAAAAACAAACGATAAAAAAGTATTAACAATTCATATAAGGCCTGTTCTAATATCGTAAACAAAATCATTAAACAGCATGAGAACCACAATTCCCAGGTCAAGAACGTCCATTACATTGTGGCTGGTATTCATCCCGATATCTAAATCGTGCAATAACCGGGAGTGATATGAATAAAAGCGGTCGTTAGAGGAAATAGATCAAAAGCTTTATACCGTCATCTGTAACTGTCACAGCTACTTTATTGTGGTCTGGCACCAGCTGTTGTGCTCCAGCCGACTGATCCCTCGCCTATACAAATAACTTGGGTGCTATAAAACATTCTGTATTCATGTTTCTAATTTTGTTTCAGACATAACTGCTTGCTGTGACAAAGCCGAGGGGACGTGTCGCAGTGTTTGTGACAAGGTAGGTAATATTCATCACTTGACCGCATTCTCCAGTGTCGTCGAGCTGCATGTTAAAGTTCCGATCTAATCGATCGCGTTTTCCCGTGTGCGGCACTGACCGTGTCATATCAGGCACGTTTCGCATAAGCATGTCGGAATCCTTCGTTAACACGAACACGGACATTCCACCAACTAAGTACCTACCTATCTCCTCTTCGTCTTCAACTGTTAAATCTTAGTCGCGATCCACAAAGATTTCCAATCAAAGTTTTCAGTGGAAAGCTAAATTGACTAATTAAGTAGATTTATTGCTTCCCCCAAAACTTTTCGGTCGTCGTATATTTTTATCCCCGTCTGCCGAGGTCATTCAATATTTTGTTCAACATAATGGTATCGTACAGAAACCAAAAAAGAAACGCGAGTCTTTGAAATCGTTGAGATCCTTTTATAGTGTCCGTCCTCGGCTTTGATGTAACGTTTCATCTAAAACAAATAAAGAATCCGTTGACACCAGTCATCTATGAAATCATCTATGATTTCCTTGGGAGAGTCTTCCTGCGGTATTAAAATATTATGCTAAGGAAACTATTCGAGTCGCCGCGTCGATCCTAATCAAGAATCGCGTCACAGCGCGGTCCGTTCCGAGAAAGCGCGTCGAGTGAATAAAAGTTAAATTATTAAAGCGCGTAAGAAGAGACGAACGCCGTGCACTAATACATTCGTATTTAATTTAATTCTGTCTTGTTATGGAACACCGCGTGACGGCCGCTTCCTCCCCCGCGACACTGTTTGAATAAGTTACGCGCCACCATCGATACTTTGTTACATTCATAAACGTACTCGATAAACTTTTATGATGACATGCACTCTTAAGATATTCAATATGATAGTGTAAAAGATACTTATAAATGCACATAACATTACTTTGTAACTTTAACTTTATTCGTAGAATAAGATAACGTTTCCTACTCTTCATTTCCACGATTCGATAAAAAGTTCGTGACCAGTTGTAATCCTAGTTCATAATCGATAGATAATGACGCCACAACACTACTCATCCGGTGATTTGCTACGTCACAGCCCAGCGGGGTCGAGACGGAGACAATCTAAATAAAGTGGCTCCTCGTTAAACCAGCTATTAAACGTACTTAACCCCTTGTAAAGGGCTTTTGACAATTAATTGAGCCGATATGAAACCATATGCTATCTATGAATAGAAAAATAATTAAGGGACAAATATAATAGATCAGTCTGTAATTTGAGGTACCTACATGGAAATTATATTGTTTACTGCGTGTAGGAATGTAATATTGGTAGTGGATGACAAGGCAGCGTTTTTCAGTGTATATAATAGCTTAATAACAGCGTCAGCCATTTTGCTGTGAGGGTGGACAGTACAGGGTAATGACATCAAATAGTAGCCGGAATAAAGCTATGCAGTATTTCATGGGGTTTTTCCCCAATTCCCTGAAACAGCACTATTAACGTTAATGTTATGAACTCATAAACTTTTATGTAAATAGCACGGCTATCAGGGTGACAACGAAAAGGAATTTATTAGGTGCAAAGAAATTGACGGAATTTATGGAGGCCTTCAATTAACTCTTGAAATAGTGTCAGGTTGGTCTTTTCGTGTTAGTTTAAAATGCAGTACATATTCTTCAGATATCTTTGAAATTGAAGGAATACCTTAAATATTCATGAAAATAGGAGTTATGTTTTAGAATTATTTATAAATGTACAGGATAACATTACAGAAATATTAAACAAATTATTCACACGAATTTTATTAGATGTTTGATTGCGTCTATGTAAGAACATCTGTAGGGTTTAATAAGACGTTACAATCTCATAAATTGCTGTGGAATTTGTAGTGTGGCAGTGATGAATCTAGCGAGCGTTAGTAATCTTCTCGCGACACACAATGAGCTGAGCAAAACATACTGATGCTAAAATTATAACGAATTCCTGTGTTATCAACAAGTCACGCTACATGTAGCAGAATTATGTAACATAATTACAGTAGAATAAGATACAAAGATAATGATTTTTGAACTTTATAGCAAAAAGTTCGTCTGTGGCCGTAAAAAAATCGTTGTGTTTTATAAAACAAGGACTGTAACTTTGTTCTTTATGTTAGTGTGCGACAACCCTATCAGCGTAATGGTTTACTCGACCAGTGAACAAGCGAGTTTATTAGATACACGATGTGCAATCTTGTACTTGTTACTGTTAGTATTCATTGAAACTGATGTTGTTTATTACACGACTTGTACGTGGTCCATTGACCGAATGAAAAATACATTTTATTAATATTTTCAGCTGTAAATAGCTTTGCGTAGAACCGTTTGAGGCGACTAGATCAAAGGCAGCGGTTTCTTTGATTCGCGCTGCGAATGGCCCAGGTTGTCACGAGAGTTTTTAAATATGTTTGTACACCATAAATATTTTGACGACGACATGCGCAAAAATGAGAATGAAACAGAAAAATAATTTATCACCGACATAAAACTGTCACCAAGTTGTCGCTCCTGGATTACGTCAATGTGAATTGATGATAAGGGCATAATGGAGTCAGACAGCCGACTAATGTATGAAAAGGCCTTGTTTTCCGTAATGGTGATATGTAATATATCATCCTCTCATTGTCCTATTTAACAGATTCATAAGCAGTGTAATTATATGTTTTTTACCACTGCCACTCGAAAAAGAACATTTCATTCATCGTTATCAGTGAATAAAATATAACTCTCTTATAATCACCGAGTGAATAAAAACATTTTGAATTTGGAACAAGCACGAATTATAAGAATAATGTAAGTACAAAAAATAAATAAAAACTGCTGAAAATACCTATTGGCTGGCTAAATGCAGATATTCCACAGAGCTTACAAATTAAACTTAAAAATAAAATATCCCGCCAATTTTACTTATGTTATTTTCTACTATCTGTTAACGTAGTTGTTTAATGTCATTGAAAATCTATTGCCATAATTAAAGTAAAATTAGTTCTTCCAGTGGCGAAAATGACACACTATTTAAAATACTATATAAACCACTATGTATTATCTCGCAGTCAATGGAAAAGTAGTTAGTCCCTCGTATTAAATTCCCTTTTTTTCACTTGTTGTATTATCTAACCTATTGATTTAGATCCCTGTTGTACTAACAAATTAATGGCCTTACTTTACAATATTAACACAGCCCGATTACCATAAGTATTCAACAAAGCTGTGCTTGAATGTTCACGACCACTCATGTCGAAGTCGACTCGTCCGCACATTTACATGGTGTATTGGGACCGGGATGCACGTGACGTTTCGTTACAGGGATCGTCAACCGTGACAATCACGCCGCGGTCCCGTCGTATCGGGAATTTGTTAAGCGTGATCGGGATGCCAGCCGAGGCCCGGCTGAGGCCGATTCTATTGGATGCCGAGCACGTACTTACCCTCAACTTTAGTGGCGTTTACCCGACATTCACGTTGGCTGTCCGCTCGAATAATTTGTAACAGATGGCCCAATATATGTATGTTTCTTTGCAAAGTACTGTAATAAAACTATGCCGAATTCCCATTGAACATTATAGGTATATGATGAAGTCCAAGCAAAAAGCGTCCAATAGTGGGGTATAGAGTTAAGCCTTGATTCGGTACCTATCTAGCTAGAATAGTTAATTGATATAAAACGTGTAACGTTGAATGCGCAAAACCTCTTAAGGGGTCACTGTACTCATCATTATGAACAACTTTTACTAAGGGACCAAACCTGAAATCGCGAAAAAAAATCTACTCTTCCATACATTTATGTTCTCAGAACTCGTCAAAATGTAAGGAACAGATAATTGTTTTTTATGGGGCCAATCCTAAAATCGCGAAAAAAAAATCATCTGTTCCCCTTAAGAGGTTTAGCGCATTTAACGTTACACGTTGTATAATAAGGATGAAAAAATTTTTCAAGAACTGGCTCATTATTGTTTATCAGACATTTGAAGTTGAAACTCTGAAAAAGCTTGATTTGAGAAAAACCATATGAATTTGTAGATAATTGAGCATTAATTAATAATCAGCTAAAATCACGAAATGCAGTTTTATCTCCTAATTTTACAAAACTGCGTATAAATCGGAAACTAAATCCCGAGAACTGGATTTAGTTTCCGATATACGAGTACGCGGTTATTGCTTGGACGCTCACTTATAGAAACTTACTAAAGTGTATGATAACTCGCTTCCTAATCCAGCTCCAATTATTTTTTATTAACAATTAACGTGCCCGTATGACTAATGAAGTTTCCAGAATAAGTTACCAAGTGCTGTCTGTCGTAAAGTTGAATTCTTAACTGCCAACCTAAAAATGATCATGACACGCAATAAATTACGATATAAAGTCCCAAAGTAATATCATAATCCGTCGCGCATTCCCCTTCAACTTGAAAGTTGCGAATACAAACAAACAAACAAATACGTCCGATGGTTCAAAGCGGGTGAAAATAGACTCGTCTGAAATCCTTTCATGTCTGTCGGTCCGTCCCACGTCCGCGACATGGCGACACCGCGACTCTCGGAATACGATACGTAATATCTTATTAAAATTGACACTTAGGAACATTTGACTTGCTAAAGAGAGGTAGTCAGTCAGCACCAGCACATTATCGTATCTTGACGAAAAACTTATTGCCCATTTTAGTTAAATTCTCCTCGAAATCATCAAAGTCTCACGGGACCTATACCTGCAAATATATTATTTAGTTCGCGATTTCGTAGCACGGCCAGCTTTCCAATTAAAACTCTGGGAACTAGGCAAACTTATTTTCTGCGACAATTCCATTTTAAAATCTGTTAGTGACACGACGGTGGAATTGCGACAGGGAACAAATTAGTGCCATCAGTACCAAAAATAAGTAGTTCATTATATTCATTAGGAGGAGCATTCGACTGTTGAATAGTTTTTTTGCGTCTTGTAGATATTATTCTGTGTAGAACAGCAAACACACTACCGACTCTGGGAAAACGGGATGGTCTGTGAAAATGGAACCTACCGCATTATTGTTGTATCAGACAAGAACATCTCCGGGGGAGGCTGAGAGAGGAAGGGGAATGTCACCAGCTCGTTAATCACTGCTGTCGCCACTCTCGTGACATCTCCAACGTTTTGGCCAAACTTTATTGCTTCTCCAACAAAAGAGTTTAGTGAAAAAGACACACGTTCTACGTCGTAAATGTCCCCACTGTTTTAAAATAAGAATTCACAAATAAAACATCAGTATTACTGTCTACATCTTCGCCTTGCTTGGATATTTTAATAACAAACAGAAAATTCTTCTGAAGTTCGAAAATTCTTCAGTTCGAATATTATGTTTACAAATTGTGATGGTAGAAAACCACTGATAGTTTGCGCGTTTGAAATGCTGGATTTAAAGTCAGTTATTTCCAAAGAAACCGTGTAGGCTGGTATGTAAATCAAGCCATAGGAATGGCATCAAAACTTTACAAAGAAACATCAAAGCTGCGACGGAGCCACCGTTTTGATTCCGTCCTTTGATTACTGGCCGAGTTTGTCCCGGGTTTGCTATTTTCGTGCTGTTTGTTGGAGCGTGACGCTGATAAATTGGAACAATATGAAACAAAAATGTTCGGAATACTCGAACGGTTTTGTTCATGTTGAACATGGTTGAGCAATTGAAACATACATACGTGTCGTGGCAATTGCATTCGTGACAGCCCTGGGCACATCAGTAGCCGGTCGCCACGCGCCGTCGGCTTCCCCGTGGCAATAATTACAGGCGGGTAGTTGCTAAACTATTTAGGGCGTTGTTCAGAGTACACTGCGTGCGTCGTTTTATTATGTCAACTGAAAACCCTTTGTGTTTTAATTAGCCCCGAAATGGTACTCGAGATGTTTATTGGGTGTTGCGGTGTTTTAAGATATCATTAGCTGGCAGTTGATTTATTGGCATATTAAATTGATCTATTGATGTGCAGTTTATTGAAGTTGTGACGAGTGATGTTGAAGATCTCGTTTGCTCCTTTATTATTTGTTTTGACAACTGCATCTTTAACGATCTGCGTCTGATTATAATTATCTTCTCTACTCGCCTTGTCTTTAATTATATTCTGCATCGAATATTCAGCCCTGTGTACGTTTGCTTAAACAATCAAGGCTCAATCGCTGTGATGTATGCTTGACACCTGGTGTTTGCCTGCGATGGGCCATTACAGTAGTAGTAAGGTAATTACACATCACAGGTGGCCTTATCTACCGCCGTTCTCACGACATTCCACGCAATTATGTAGCAACATATACGAAACGAAATAAAGGGACCATGTGTGAAATCATCACACATTGTCACTTTAGGTCTGGTCTAGGAAGCATTTTCTATCAGCCATGCTTAGGAACCAAATAACTGGCTTAAGGCGCGGACTGACTACGCGCTACTGCACTCACACAATCGCTTCAAATAAGGTTGAAAATTGCATAAACATTTGTGTTGACGATGTGACTGAAGCTGCGAATGGGCATTTATTTTACGGGTTTTATTTAGATTATTCGGAATATACACATTATATTAAATAAGTGTCCGGTTAAAGTTTCAAAACAAAGCTAATGCAATTAGAATCCGAAAAAAAATATGTTGTTTTCGCTGAAAATACAGAGATATTCGACGCCAAAGTCAACATTTTTTATTGGGAATATCAAACTATATTTTACTATTCTATTCGGTTAACATTTTTCTTTAAACCCTTTTCTGAACACTGTATTTTTTGCGTCGGATATTTTCTTCGCGTTACGTCATACTCGCCTATCTAAGAAAGCAGTTTTTGTAAATATTGAGGTAACACCGCGCCTTAATAAAGTCGATAGTGCTAGGCTTTGTTTTGAGGAAAGTTCCAGTAGAACATTGTGGATTAATTAAAGATATACAGTTGTGGACATATTATATAATTAGGAACGACTTATAACGAAGTCACTTTTGGATAAACAAGTTGCTTTTACTTTTGAATCAACTTACAGATAACAACTTTGAACCACATACATTAATAGCTTTATTAGTAAGTTTTAATGATTCATACTTAATAATCAAAATAGTTGCACTTCCCTGTTAAAATCAATTTATCGTAAATTGGCTGTATTTCAAAAGTATGCTGGCCGCTGGATAAATTATTAAGAAGGCAAACAATTATTATATGTTCTCAATAATTCTGAATTTCGAAAATAAATAGCACTTTTTTTTTATTTCCCGCCTATTCTTTTGTGACTTTTTCCTGCGTTTTTTTCAGTAAAAAGTGCATAATTATTTCAAAATCATGGATAAAAAGGAAAGTATCATCGACCTGGCACTGTATGAACGTGATTGGTCGTATAAAAAGATTGCTGATCATATGGAGTGCTCCAAAACTAAGGTTTATAACGCTGAAAACCACGTCAATAAATTCAACACTACCAGTAATGTTCTTCGAAAACCTAAATCTAGAAAAAAGTCACCGCGTATAGATGATTTGATTGTTCGTTCATCGAAGACTTATAGAAGGGAAGTTTTTGGCAATGGAGGAGTATCAGCGCGTACAGTACGAAGACGCATAATGGATGCAAAGTTATTTGGAAGAATCGCCCAGAGAGTACAACTTCTCAAGAAGGTGCACCGAAAAGCAAGATTCGATTTCGCTAGAAAGTGTGGTGACTGAACAGCAAGTCAATGGCAAAATATATTATTTTCTGACGAAATGAAGATAAATAGAGTAGGTTCTGACGGTAAACAGTATGTGCGTCAACTGGCTAAGCAGGCATTGAATCCTAAGTTCACGAAAAAAGTAGTAAAGCAGGAGGGTGGAAACATAAAAGTTTGGGGATGTTTCTCAGGGCATGGTGTTGGGCCAGTTAGAAATATTGAAGGCATTTTATACCAATTTCAATGCAGGCAAATATTGGAGAATACTGTGCTTCCTTATGCTGAGAAGAGGTTGCTGTAGTTTGGACATTTGTACATGATAACGATCCCAAACACACTGCTCATTCAGTGAAAAAGTTTGTTAGTGATCAACTTGTCACTGTGTTAGATTGGCAAACAGCCCAGATCTTAATTCGATCGAAAATCTATGGGGAGAAGTAAAGAAGACTGTGGCTGCTAAAAGAGGAAGTAATTTGAATGAACTGTATGATGTCTGTCGAATCTTGGAGCACCATTTCTGTTGAAACCTGTAAAAAAATTGTAAATTCCATGCCCCGTCGCTGCAGAGCAGTTATAATAAGCAAGGGTCATCCTACAAAATATGAATGCTAAGTTTTGTAAGCAGTGGTAAAGCCTATTTAATAAGTATTATTAATTTAATTTAATAATAATCTGATATCGTTTAATAAATGAAGTTATTTTACCCGTTCCTAATTATTAGTCCACAGCCAAGAAGTTTCGAACAGGTAGTTCAAAAGGACCATGGTTAAATTATTAATAGAATTCCAACTATTTTGCGTATCTTGTTTGTAGTATTAAAATTATTATCTTATTTTAGCCTATTAAAATTTATGTTTAACCATGTTGTTTTTTAACAACATGGTTAAACATAAATTATCTTCAATTATTATCAGTAAATTGAGATACAAAAATAATAGCAACTTGTTTACCGAAAAGTGATTTCGGTACCAGTCGTTCTTAATTATATGTCCACAACTGTAGGTATCTCAACAATCATCATCATCATCATTTCAGCCAAAAAACGTCCACTGCTGGACATAGGCCTCCCCTAAAGGGGGGTTTGCCATAATCGCTACGCTTGGCAGGCGGGTTGGCGATAGCAGTATGGTGATAAAATGCATAGAGAACGTTGCTGCCCATTCTCTAGTAAGCTCAACAATAGACTGTGTTAAAGTGTTACTTGAATCCGTTAAATATTTTCAGAGTATTTTTGGTGTTAAGTGGTGAAAACTTTCGTGAATTTATTTTTAGGAAAATGGAAATGAAAAAGAAGAGTGAATTTAATGGAACTGGTATGAAACTAGTTGATTAAATAAAAACAAATAAGTCATCCATAGCTAGCAAAGTTCAGTTATAGTTGAGCTTAGAAGCAAAATAACTGATCATTTATAGGTTTCACAAAGTTAATGAACACATAAACCGCGAAGTAATCAACATCTCCTATCGAAAACGAGCAGGGTAACGCGCGAATTCACCGCAAAATGCACTGGAGAGCAGTTAAATTTTATTAGAGCCACTATTATTACGTTGTATGCAGAATGGTTGCCGTGCGTGCGTTCCAAATTCTAATAGATTCATTGTCTTCGCAGTTCCTTGAATGGTGCTATTTGTCACAAAACTTGTGTCAAGGACCTCACTGTTATCAACTCTTCATCAACGTTCATGTGGAGTACGCTACCGGACTTCGTATGAATGTTGATCGTCAGATATTTGTGGAGAGTGAGCAAACTGGCAGCCTACAAAGTAAACGGTGAAGTGAAAGGTGACAACTCCTGCTTACAAGATATTTCTTTGATTTATGGTCTGATGCAACGCCATCATGGCCGCAAGATACCGATGAGTAGTGTTGGCTGTATTGTCTTCTAAGCTTGGAATACAATACACAAACTTAATTGTTTTCGCGCAGAGGTGACGGAAGATTTATGGTCACAATATAACCACGCTTATGAGCGTTTACAGCAAGACTAATAAAAGTAGAGATAGACGATTGCATGATTTTATACTCTTTGATTATAATGAAGAAGTAAAAATTATCATAAAATACTAATAGAGAAACAATAAAACGAAATTCATCGGATCAATTTCAGCTGCAAATGAAATGAATCACGTCTAACTTATAGTTAAAGAGTTAAAGTAAACATATCCAGGAAGTATAAGTGCTGAACGGATGATTGAATACTTGCATAGAACTAACATTCCAACCACGTTTAACACAGGACGTGTCAACTGTCATGGCGTCAATGCCAGCGCAATGATGTCAACCACATCCGATTGTCTCCATGCTAATACCATGGGAGACCACCTTGGATTTTTTATTCTCTGCCACCATTGACAAATTTTAATGTTCGGTGCGGATTGAATATTTTGGGCAGCATTTCTGTTTTTTATGTTTATTTTTGTGGATCAGACGCTTGTCTGTCATCTGCGTTTCCGCAGACATATTTTTGTGGCTGTTATTTGGAAGCCTGACATTTCATTATTGCCGTATGACGCCATTCCACGATTAATTCGCTTAATTTGTACTGTTTGCTCTTGGCATGCGAATGGGAACTGTAATATATCTGGCTTAGACTGACTTTCAAGAATTTGTCTTTGATCACTGTGTGATCGATCAAGTTCAATTGTAGCTGTAATTAAACGCATACTTAGTTTATTATCTTGCCAAGTAAATCAAACGGCATCGTACTCATCCTCATCACCATCGTCATCTGAGCTGGCAGGGATATTGGGTATAGGCCTGTTTTGTTTTGTGCCACTTTCCACAGTTTTGTTGAGCTGAAAGTTTAATTAGTAGTACCGGTCCGTCCCGTTCCTACAAACGCCTAGAATATTTTACATGTTGGTCTTGGTTTTGTTAGAAATTAATACTAACTAAAAGTTCCCGTGTCTATTCTACGAGCGTTTAATTGTGTCTGTCGCATTAGGAAGTTATATCGGAGTACGGCGGTGAATGCTGCCAACACTCATAGTATGTCGGTTAGAAGTTGTCTACCGACCGTGGCGTGACTCACGAAGACTAAACGATCTACACTTAAAAATAACGTCATGTTTGTACTTTTAATTAATTAATTTGCACGCAAATGATAATTACTGTAAGGTATTGAAGCACTTTGTGTAAATTATTGCATCACCACTGCTCTCAAAACGGTTAGAAAAACATCGTGAGGAAACCGGCATAACCTAGAACTAAAAATTCGAAGACTTGTGACATCTACCAACCCGCACTGGGTCCGCGTGTTGGATTACAGCCCACTCCTATGTCCCAGCACTCAGCAGTGGGAACATTATTTTTATTTTATTTATTATAATACATAAAGTTAACAACACTTTAAGTTGCAATATTGTAGTCCACTGCAGTATCCGCAAATAAGACATATTCAAAGATCAGTGGTTGCCACTAGACGAGCATTACCACTATTAACAAATATTTTGAAATGAATAAATAAGTTACTATAAAGCTAGCTATAGCTACAAAACCAAATTAGATCAGAAACAGTTTCATTTACTTAAATGATGCTATAAAAAGTAATAATAATAAGATTACAATTAAGATTAAAAAAAATATATAATATTAGATTTAAATGGCCTAAGGGGTTTAATAAAGGCTGATTATGTTATGGTATTGAAACAAATATTTTTCAGGGTTTCAACACCATTTCTCATCACATTATTCGCGCGAAATGAGAATAAACTGCTCCGAACGAATAATTGAAAATGAACGGATGAACCTCAGAGCTTAAATTCTTAAGTGGGCGTTTAAATTATGAAATCGCTGACGCTGAGAAGGAAAGGCACTTAATTTGAATTGGCATAGTAATGAGTTAGAACAGGAATTCATTAATAAAGCTATGCAATCCTTTCTGCTTATTTCACGAGGGCTACGCAGTCTGGGTACTGATGATATTTAAAATAAAATATGACATTAACATTCAACTTGATGTTGAATACCAATTTGCAGTTCGTCGATTGTCGGAGTATAAACCGTGATTGCAGATTGTGTGGGTTGAATTAGTCTTGTTGGCACCATCTGATTTGTATACAATGATCATTGTTCCGACACTTCTCGAGCGAGGCTTGGTGCTCATAGTGTGCCCATAGGTTAATCGACGACATTATTCGATACCTCGGGGCTTTCAAGACTTAAGGGACTTTAACGTTAATGACTTATGCGCCCTTTGAGTTCAAAGGTATCACTGTTTTAGTATCAGAACTTAATATTTACTCTGTGATCTTATTGTGACAGCTTAATAACTGAGAAAAAATATGCATACCGTTTTTATGGTCGTGTCTTCGTGTTCGTATTTTTAAACACTCTCCGCCTTTGCCTTTCGTCACTAAGGAAAAATATCGTAAATTATACCCTCGAAATTGTCAGCATAGACGATTAACTTCTAAATGATGGGTGTTTCTTTTTTGCAGAACTGTGTCGCTGTGTCGCATAATAATTATTGTTATTTCGTGCCTAATGTTCTTTACGATTGTGTTTCTAAAAATATTGTGGCTATATTAACAAAAAATTTCTTAAAGACTGCACTCTCTCTAGAGTATTATAAACTTTGTTGTCTTACACAAAGTGTTGTTGTTTTTTAAGAAATCGACCGTTTAATAAATTCTGACAATAAGAGAGTTTCATTATTTTCTGTACCTTTAAAGTTTGCAGAAATTTTAGCAATCTTGCCTCCTGAGTCTCCTGACCTTTCATGAACTCACAGTACTTAGAAGTTGTTCTATTAGTAAAAAATAATTAAACACTCTTTATCAGCAGCCAGACATCGTGTGTGTTTATGTTTGTGTGCTCACCTCTACAACAGCTACTGATAACCCTGTAGCACCGTCTGAGAGATAAAGCGACCCACCAGATGCACATCTCACTTATTTATGCATATTACTGTGATTTCATAAGCATCGTAGGGTTATCTAATAAATGTGATTGCTTCCATAAATTTTGACATGACATTAAGATTATGTTTTCTTCCAATTGTGTGGACGAATAGTGCTGTTGGTTGATGTTTCAAATTGAGAATTGATGACCTAACGGAATAGACATTATTTAATCCCACGTGTTGCATGTTTTTGGTGGAGATTATTTATGAAAGCAACATTAACGTAACATCGTACAACTAATCTTAAAAAATAAATGCGAATGAAAATAACTTTGATGTTTAACACAATCTAAACAGTAATTTGTCGTAGTGACTTAACAAAAACAAAGTTAAACAAAATCAAGAAATGATGTCAACTTAATTGTATAATATGTAAGAATGCCAGAATTATTTTACAGCTATTATTATTGAGTTCAAAACAAACATAGCCAATGAACTTCAACATAACAAGATAAAATGCAACGAACAAATCTATTGCCCGCTGCCCAAACTCTTAATTAATAAAAGCAGTGAGACACATCTAAATTGATAACGTCGTAACTGGATATTTTAAAAGCGACGTGGTACGACAGTTGTATACCTTGTAGTGTTGAGCAATGTGTAGCGATGTGTCCGGACATCAATTAATATCATTAAGCGTAATGCGTGCGATCACAAAACAAGGAGTCACAGAAAATCTACTTAGCACAAATCTAGATGATGAAAAAAAAGTAGTAGAGGTGGCTTGGTGAAAACGATCCGACAATTCATACAAGGTATAAAGATAATTTCAGAAGGGCTTGCTCTTCGTCTTGAACTCTTGACTGAAGTCATCGTACTTTACAAGTAAGTTGGCCATGTTAGAGCCAAGACCTTCAAAGTTCTACGGGATTTTACCATAAGGATTAAAACAACAGCAGCTGCATTTAGCTACGGCAGATCTTCGCAACTAGCTGAACTTATGGTATACGAATTACAAATCAATGACCAAGATCAGATAATAATTTAAAGCACTTCCACATTGAGCTTTCTGTACTTTCTTATACACTGGTACTACGTCCTAACCGTAGGGAACACGTGTTTATTTACCACTAACATGCTCCCCGGCAGTTGCGCTACTTTTATTACATCTTAATCAGCGTTAGTATTCAATGTTGTAATTACGAGGATGTGGATATATTTTGCGTTTATGTATTTCTGACGAGGGAAGCAGATGTATAGGTAAATGTTGGGTAGTGAATGCTGAATACGATTAATTGAATTACCATTTTTATTGTCCTCATGTAATATCATAAAATTTTGATTCATTCATATTGAAAAATGGAATAAGATGCTGGTTGTTGATAATTTCAGGACTCTTCGCATCCGTCTCCTTGAAAGCGTATAGTGTATTACATTTTATTTTTGTTTGTAATTGCCATTGTGCCCATTGTGTCACCCTATGTAAAACTACATTTATATTTGTAATTTTTATGGTGTAAGTACATAGTAAAGAATATTCTATTCTATTCTAATTATGTTTGTTTCAGATGTCTTTAGTGGAGATAGCATCAAATACATCTACGTTTGAACAATGGGTACCAAACATCTACAGATTTTGTACACCACGTTTAGTAAGTATGCACAGTTTTTAAACATTGAGCTGACTAAATAGAACTCATAAAAACATATTTGTACGAGTACTATTGTCTTTTAATGTTATAGTGAAACATCCGATATTGCTTTACCAAAGTTCTTTCGAGACTTGGAATAAAAATTTAAGGCAAAACCTCCCATTTTCGTACAGTTACTGCTCTATATTTACTTCCTTAAGTACAAACTCCTTAGCTTCTATATCTTCAACAACCACAAGACGACGCCAAACCACTTCAAAGCACTTACCAAAAACATTAGCCCGTGAATAAACGTTAGCAATATCAAGTGGGATCGTAGGCGTAAGGCGATACCATCCATTCAGACAATCACAGTTTAAGCCGCCATTGAACTCACTCTCTGAAATAAATCTTCATTCATTTTTGTCAATAAACCGCCTATCAGTATTGTATTGTAATTGGGGTGGGTTTAGAGTTTCCTCCCCACACAATGCAGTACTCGATGTATAAAGTTACCACAAACAATGGTGGATAAGAAAAGTAAAGATAAAAGACGTAATGTGGTTTACAAATGATAGGTTGTGTATGTGCTGTGATTTTTGTCTGATCAACTGTTTTCGTTCCAGATTGAGTTTTGGATATGCATGAACAAGACGATTCAAGGTAATATTTCTTTATTTCTTGAAATTATTAAAGCGTTCTGAATCAAATACTTAGATTCCAGCTTCCAGCCATGCTTTTTCATCCACGACCATATACTCGTACTGTCATTCCGCTTACTGTTTAAACTCTTCAAACCTTTGCTACCACCAAAGCCTTGGCTTCCACGTCAGCGTTTTCCACTAAATACTTAGATAGTCATCACATCATCCCATTATAATTTCAAATTCCATTTTCAAGCAGAAGTGGTGTCCGGCTCCGGTTGGTGGGGCCGCGCGTGTTGCTCATTGGGCCGCCTGACGTCATGCCGGCACGCATGCGCGATGGCTGCCAATGAAAGCGCGCTGGTCGGCGCGGGCGCATGCCGTAGATCTGATGAGATTGCCTTCTTTGACTGTGTGCAAAGACAGGAGGAGGCTCAGCATTGCTGTTGTGAGTAGATAAGAAAAAGTTAGGTACTTTATATTAGAAAGATGATTAGAGCTCAATGTTTAATCTCGATAGTCTATAGGATTTGTTAACTGATAAAAACTTGTTCCATTCAAAAGTAAATGAAACAAGAATTTGACAAAAATCCAGTACTTAATCAAGCATCAGGGTTCGGTTCCTTAAAAATCTAAAAAAGAGCACACATGATGAAGTACAACTTTCCAAAGAAAAATATGCGCTTCGTTAGTGCAATATATGCAGTTCGTTAGTTAGTGCATTTTATTACGCTTATTATTATTTTTACAAGAAATTGACTTGTATGGTGTACATAATAAAGAGTATTCTATTCTATTCTATTTAAAGTAAATTATATTATAATTGTTATTAGATTAATTGGTGGATTGATGTTTTTGTCAAGTAGATATTAAATACATATAAATATTCATATATTTATGCGTCCTTTCATCCCAAAAGGTTAATGAAAATGACGAAATGTTGCAAAAAAATTTTATTCTTTTTTTAAATACCTTCCTTGTAAATCTTATTTTTCTTTGCAGACATTCCAAATAATACATTATTTCCGTCTCCCTGCAGCGCAGACGCAATCCATGACATGTCACGAAGAGTGTCAGAAAGCGCTATGGCGTCTCGGTCAGTCGCGCGTCGACCTGCAGGCCAGAGCTAACGCGTTGCAGTCCTGTGAGGAGTCCCCTGATCTCATGAGGTGTCTGAGAGACCTCACAGATTCTGTCGTTTCTACGGATACTACTAAATGTAGGTAATCTACGAGTTTGATTTTATTTATAGGAGCTTGTGGATCTCCAGGTAAGAATCAATGTGTTACTGGCGTGTATGTCAACTGAAGGCACTGTCCAAAAGCATCCTGCGGATTCCCGTGACCTTATTTGGTCGTGAAAAAAAAGTTTGCTGTTCCATACATTTATGTTCTCATAATCCACTCCCGCGATCAATACCGAAATTGGGACCGGAACGAAAACGCTTGATTGAACTTTGCCAAAATTGGGACTTGAAAACAGCGTTCTCTTTTTTGTTTTATTTAAAAAAAAATAACGCAGCTGCGGGTGGCCGGCGGTGGTGCCGAATATGGTGGCGAAAAGCCTTTGTGCCAAGCATGTTTTTTTTTCACGATTTTAGGATTGGTCCGATAGTAAAAGTTGTTCATAATGATGAGTACAATGACCCCTTAAGAGGTTTTGCGCATTTAACGTTAAACGTTGTATAAGTTTGGAATTTGACCATTGATAGCTTACTCATGAAATTACAGCTTTCTTTAAGATTTTCTAAGATCTTGTCCTCATTCTGATACAGATCTATCTTGTTGTCGCGAATCAAACAAGCAAGAATGCCAGCCGACTTGCGAACGAGTCCTGCGTAGTCAAGGCGTGTTGCAAGAGATAGTAGAGGCTCTAGAGGTGGACTGTGGAGCCCCCTTCATCCTCGATGGCTTCTGGCAATGCTTCCTGAAGAAGGACGCGCCACCCGAACCTAAGGATCTGATCCCGCATGATATTGCTAAACTGCATTGCTGTCAAAAGGTGAGGTTTTGACGATTTTGATCAGACAGGTCGATAACTGGTGTCAAATGGCAATATCTTCGTGTCCACATCTATCTAATTATGACCAGTAGGTACTTACTTTGACTTTATTTTATTTGACATTTTCGTTTTGTTAAAATGTGACATTTTAATTACGCAAACAATTTTGTATGCCTTCTGGCGGCACGTATTAAGAAATTATATAGATGTATAAAATTAAATTTTGAGCCAAATTTCATTTTAAACATCTATATAATTTTTTACCCTATGTTCACAAAATGAACGAATGAACCTCTGACGTCCTCTACGTGTCCTTTCTCCAAGGCGGTATTTATTTTAAAGATGTTGGCTTCAACTCTTTTGTCTAAAGCTGGCTTCCCACGGTGCGTGATATTGCGGACAGACGCGGACCAGCCCACAACGACGCACCATGAAAAGAGTATCGTCTGTGGTAGCGCAGACACCGTCACGGTGAGTCCGATCCGCGGCGAGTCGGTAACTTCAAACTCTCTTTACGAGTTCTCTTTCACTTTGCATTTTGGAATTAAAATGGTTTTGAATCTCAAAACCCACAAACACCGACACGCACCGTTGGATGAGACTAGGTATGCGGTGCGTGGCTGTCCGTGGTCGTCGGCCGTGCGGGCTGGTCCGCGTCCACCCGCAATATCACGCACCATGGGAAGCTGCCTTGTTATTTAAAAATAACAAAACTAAGCTAAACAATAATATAATCTCATATCAATATTAATTTTTAGCTGTTTTCTAGCGAAATGAGGGTGTACTATAGGTACACATCTGCCTAACCCTTCGGGAATTACAGGCGTGATGTTATGTATGTAATGTAAACTTTTTGGAGCTCAATTTGAGCTTTGGAATCCATATTTTCGTGATTCGAACGTCACGTGTCCTTGATCCACTAGGGGATCAAACTTCGCCTTCGCAAAATTTCCAAGAAGTTCTGACTTCTTTAGCAAACGAAGTGTATTATGTGCCAAAGAAAGTAACACAAACTTTGTTTCAGGCCGTGACAATAAACTGTCGAAGATTATGTTTCGAGACGTTCAATTCTGGGTGGCAAACTAACTGGCAGAAGTTTTACTCGGAATGTTTGGGCGATCCCCAGGAGATCACTCTCTCCGAGTGTATGGACGATGGTAAGTTTTGTTTGAAAACTAAAAAAAAACGGATGTTAAGAGTCACATGTTCTTTTCGTCATTGCGATCATTTTTTGTTGTACCCGAGAACCCTTGTTACCAACTTTTTTTTACGTTTTTTGACGAAATGTACCGTTGCATGCAGCCATAAATAAGCACACAATTTTGCGTTACCGTAAACAACGATTTTGCACACCAAAAATAAAAACGTTCCCAGCAATCATTTTTGCTAGATGTCACTTAGTTTTTGATCTACAGAATGTGTGGATGACGCCTATGTAATGGGTTTTTTTTGTGCGTTTATCCACCGCTACCGTCACCGGGACGTCACCGAGAGCGAGATGATGGTGCCGAAGCTAAGTAGGGATACATACATTGACTATGGCCGCGTGTCCACCGTACGTCCGTCATCCCGGCCGCCGAACTTTCGAGTTTAGTTCGGCGCGACCGCTAGAACTCAGCCCGAGATTGTGACGCGCCGATGTACTGGCAATACAAAATACGATTGATCTTGTCAACACTGCCGTCGCGCCGTTTGCCTGGCTTTTGTTTTGTCTATCATAACATAACATACTGAACCGCCAAGTTCGGTGGCGGACGTGGCGGTGGACAAACGATCAGCGTCACCGGGATGTCACGTTCGGATCGAATAACCTCGTTTTTTTCGGTGACGTTCCCGATCTCAAAATTGTCAAAGCATAACTGTCGACCTTTATGGTGATCAATCAGACAGAATTGACCACCCCCTGTGTCCCCGTGGGGTAATAAAATGGTGTCATTCTTTGCAAAAAATTATATTCCCTCGTGACTATGAATATAAATGTGTACATCTTAAAAAAAATATAATCACGTTATTACGTAAGTACATGTCCTTAAAATGATCATAGATATTTCCTGCACATTCTACATTTGGCGTTTTTTTCTCACAAACAGAGAACCTCGTCAATTCTATGATTTAAAATATCCATAAATTGCTTGGTATTATATCGAATAATGACCGTCATAGACAACTACCAATAGTAAAAAAACCTTATTACTTATAGTTTTCTAAACATAAAAAATACCTTAAAAATGACTCATTTTGTTAGCAGAAATTACCACTATTTGTTTTAACTTAGCCAAAACTTATTTATGTCGTTTAATCTAAGTGGCATATTACGATAGCTTAGTTTTTAAACATTATTGCATAAAACTTTTAAAACATTAGTGTTCATGGTTCATAAATAAATTAAGAAAATGTTAGTATGAAAACTGCAACTTCTTTAAAATTCTCCATACAAAACGCTTATTTCATAGGTTCCTATTATAAACTGTTGTGTCCTCCATATTTCCAATTCGTACACATGCTGCAGCTAGAAAAAGATGCTAAATTGCTCGCATCCATATTAATGTTGCATTCCCACACCTTGATGGGACGATGCGTCAACCATGCAGATCAGGACAGCTGACTAGAATATGCCTTTCTGATTACCTTAGCTCTTTAGCGGTGACTGTCGGAAGCTTAGAGATTCTTTGTGTTCTAAACGGCGTGAGATTGCAAGTGCAATAGATAATGGCATCATAGGTTCAGATATATCGATGGCGACTCTTGGATTTCTGATGAGTTGAGCCTATAATAGATTCTATTTTTTTTTCACATAAACCTGCATGGGCACTTATTATGAAACGTCAGAAGCTAGGACCACGGTTACAATTGGTCGTTTCCTATGGAGAAGAGCCGGCAAGAATCTCCACAGTTACTCTTTTAAAAATAATTGGATTTTACAATGTTTTCAAGTTACAGCTTAATATTTATGGGAGGACAGTGTAGGCCCGTCAACAAGTCATAATGGTTGATACAGCTACAGTCTATTACACCTACAACGTTCTCACGTTCACAAATTAAAAAGAATCTATATAAAATAATTGCTATAGGTCATGCAAAACCAACTCAACGCTTAAACGCACTTTTGAATTGATACGGAATCGGTCAGTTAGTCAGAAAGTTGAAGCTAGTTTGTCCGTTTCAAAATGTAGATCTCTATGGAGAAGAACGGACTCTTTTAAATCAAGATATTACTAAATCCTTAATACATTACAGTAAATATAGTTTTTGTCTTTTTGACGATAAACAGTTTAAATTAGTGCAACACGAATGACGAGAGGCCCACCATGGGCAAACGGACCCACTGCTACTTAACTGTGATTCTACTGCGTTCTACAGATAACTTGTATCGTCATATTAAACCAGTCCGTATCCTTCCAGTTTTCAAATCTGCCAAGTAAGAATCTGAATAAAATTGAAAACTACCTGCATAGCTATTCACGACCATTCGATACGCTTCCGTGCCGAATCGTACATTAATCAATGGTATCGAAGGAAGTCATCTCAACACTGAAAATGTTGTCAGTTTAAATAACTTTAAATCAAATAGTCGACCGCTCTCCTTCCGACAGCTGTTGGCTGTCGGGGGTAAGGGAAATCAGGTAATCAAAATGTGTAATTTTTGACACGATAGCCTGCCGATTGGTTGTGAATAGCTATGCTGAAGTCCTATTTACACGACGTCAGTTTCTTCCCTGTGGCATACATTAATATAGAAGCAAAAAATAAATCCACCATGTAAATCAGGCTTTAAGGATGTGATGTCAGCTCAACTACAGAAGTATCGAGGTTCATTTCCCTTGTTTTAATTTCCAGTGGACGCACCATGTTCCCTCGGTTGCGCTGGCCTGACGTACTGCAGTCAACTGAACAGTCGTCCGACCACTCTATTCAGATCATGTACTGCGCAGGCAGACCTCGAGGCACATCTAGCAGTCGCCGAGCAGAAAGGAAGTGGGTAAGATTCCCGTGACTATCAATTTAAGAAGTATGACACTGCTCAACAAATATCCTGCTGTAAGCTGCTGGATCAACAAATTGTAAGTTATCCTGTCCTTTAACCATGCTACTCGTAAATGTTGTCATCATTATTCATTAATCATTTCAGCCGAAAGACGTCCGCTGCTGGACATAGCATAAGCATAATCAGCCTATAATGTTCCCACTGCTGGGACACAGGCCTCCTCTCTTCGAGAGGGACTGGGCTGTAATCTACCACGCGCGCCCAGTGCGGGTTGGTAGATGTCACATATCTTTGAATTGTTGGTTCTAGGACATGCCGGTTTCCTCACGATGTTTTCCTTCACCGTTTTGAGAGCAGTGGTGATGAAATTATTTACACAAAGTAAAGCGCCTGTCTGGGTTCGAACCCACGACCTATGACTCGTAAGTCGGGGCCGTTACCACTGGGTAACGGCCCCGACTGGACATAGACCTCCCCCAAAAAGAGGGGAGGGGGTCGCCATAATCGCCATGCTTGGCAGACGGGTTGGCGATCGCAGTATGGTGTTAAAATGCATAGAGAACGCTGCTGCCCATTCTCTAGTAAGTCCCTTAGTCGCCTTTTACGACACCCACGGGAAGAAATGGGATGATGCTATTCTTTACGTCCGGCACCGCACGGAGCCGTTGTAATTATAATGTATCATCAATATTTGTCAAAATGAGATAGAGTAGTTGTAAAAATCGTTCGAATTCCCAAACTCAAACTCAAAGCATTTATTTCAATTAAACTAATTGCAGGCACTTTAGAATTGTCAAAGAGTCGGTCAGTTAGTCCGAAAGTTGAAGCTATTTGCCCATTCCAAAATGTAGATCTCTATGGAGAAGAACAGGCAAGACACTCCAACGACAATCTTTTAAATCAAGATATTACAAAATCCTGGGTACATTATTCTTGTTGCTTCTTTATGTGAGAACAATATCAAAAACTAAATTAGAAACTATTCAAAATATAAGACTAAAATATTACAAATAAGCTCTGGCAGTTATGAGTTGACCAGTCTTAACTGACGGCGCCCGTTCACTAACATGACGCGTGGATCAGCACCATCCAGCTCAACCATTTTGTAGGGAACCGATGATCCAACACACGCGCCACCATCAGCAAGACATTTATGTCAATTATCGTTACGTTTCCGTCACGCGTTCGTCCTAGGACCTCTAATCTTCAAAAACATGAAAATCTTCTATTTATGATAAAGAAAATAAAGAATACATTTGTATGTTACAGAGTTTTGATCATATCCGGTATGGAGTTGCCATTGAAGAATTCAACTCAATGTCCCATCGATATTTGGAAGAGCGTTGCCTGCGCGCTACACGTCAAACCCTGCACTGCCAAGGTGAGTGAATTTGTTATACGAAGCATAACTTCAAAGCTTTGCAAAGTGAACGAGGAGTCGTGTCAGTATATTGTGTGTTGAGAACATTAGCTGGTCTGATTTAAGTACCTAAGTTGTCATTGGAACCTGGAATCCTCTTTTTGAGTTTTCCACAAATATCTCAAAAGCGATTGGTAAAAAAATATGAAATTTTCATCTCTCCCTGTACCTATAATAATAATAATACTTCCTCGAATGGTTTTGTCTGCAGATTAAAGGCTTTTACAGACCGGCGCGACTCGCGACGCGACACAAAGCCACCGCTCGTCGCGTGACACGCGGGACCTTTGCGTCACGTCGCGTGTCTCGCCGGTCTGTAGAAGCCTTATTAATGGATGGCTTTTTATTGACCTAGACCATGATCTTTATCAGAAATTTACACACCCTATTATTTATACGTCATGAATGACGCGAACTGTATTACCAGCGACTTTTGTCAAAAATTGTTGGATAATACAATTTTTGACAAAAGTCGCTGGTACACACGGCTACATATCAAGCTATACATATCCAGGGGCTCTACTCCGAACATAAATCTGAAGTATCGGCCGAATGTTCGGCCGTTGCTTGAATACGGCTTACTATGGTTGACTACGGCGAAAAAAAAACCAATGACAGTCAAAGAGCAAAAGCCGCAGTCAAAAATGTGACTTTAAGTCGGGTACGTATTCAAAGTCAAAAAGGAAACTATGGAAGTTATAAAACGACCGAACATTCGGCCGATAGTTCGGATTAACGCTTCGGAGTAGACCCCCTGTTTAGGCTGATCTCCTCGCATTGTATAGGATTTCCGTACAATGAGAGGTCAGGTTATACCGGAAGGGTATAGCTTGATGTGTAGCCGTGTGTACAACCAGCGACTTTTGCCATGTGTTTGCCTCGCAGTAAAATAGCTATAATTATGTTGATTGTATATCCCCGATCCGTCTCTTTCCAGGGTCACAGCAGCCTGCTGTGCGCTGAAGAGTGTGCTCACTTAGTGTCGTCGTGCGTGGAGTGGTCTCGAGCTCCCCCCACGCTGAGCGCGCGCGCGCTGTGCGCCCGCCTCACGCCGAGCGACACGAGCGCGCCCTGCGTGCCGCTACAACAGTTCATGTCTCCTAGTAAGTGGGATCGTTCAAATACTTTTATAGTTCGTTTTTAGGGTTCCGTACCAAAATGGTAAAAAGGAACCCTTATGGTGAGACTAAGTCTGTCTGTCTGTCACACCTGGATATTTCAAGAACTGCTAATGCTATCAATTTGAAATTTAGAATAGTTTTAGATAACGTTTGCCCATCTATTTTTCAAACAAGAAAGAAATTTAAAAAATTATATCTTTTTTGCAAAAGGGACTGAAAGGGGGTCTTAAAAATTTGAAGTGGGGCTACTAGGGCATGTGGGGTATCATATGAAAGGACGCTGTTTGCACATTGTTAAACATTTATTTTGTATTTTTTAGGCAGCATAGTTTCCGAGTTTTGATGAAAAATGTAAAAAAAATATCGTTCCCCCCACTTATCTCCGAAGTTTGCATGAATAAAAATCTGAAATTATTCTATGTGATAGAAGTTTATGTAAAGATTACAGAAAAAATAAAACGATGTCTCTAAATAGCACAGTTTTCAGAAATCATCAACATCATAATATATACGTACGGAACCCTCGGTGCGCGAGTCTGACTCGCTCTTGACCGGTTTTTTTAATCCCAGATACTAAATTGAGTTGCTGTACGGCCTCATCACCGTACATTTTCTGCTTACTCTGTAACCTACTTTAGGTCAACGATGCGCGACATAATTTAGCATAATAAAATAACATGACTAACGAATTTAAATATAGTGAACTTATAACTGTGTAGCTATCAACAACTGAGAGAAATAATCGCCTTCCACTCTAGTACTGTTACTTACTCTTAACTTAACTAAACTTAACTACTTAGTGCATCTTAGTGGAAAGTGTTTCTCTAAACTAACTGAACTTACAAACCTTCACGACTAACCAAAGAGAACTACTACAACCCGTACAGTTGCCAAATGTCAAAGGGCAATGGAGAGGAGCATGTCGGGCTCAAAAGAAAAAGAGAGAATCAGAAACGCTGATCTTCGTACCAAAACCAAACTGACTGACATATTGGCAAGAATAGACCAAGAGAAATGGAGATGGACAGGGGACATGATGCGAGACGCAAAGAGAAAATGAAGCCAAGCAGTGACGGAGTGGTAAACGAAATCGCGGTAGCCAGTTTACCTGATGGTAGGATGAAGTCAAAATAACAGCAGCTCCAAACTGGAGGAGGGTTACACGAGATATTAAGCAATGGAAGTCGTTAGAGGAGGCTTTTGCCAACGGGCACGCCGAGATCAGGGATATCTTGTAAATCTAGTTATAGGACTATTATAATGTGAACCTAATTTCGGAATAAACGGCGAATATATTAAATTATAATAGACAAATTTGACAGATGATCCATTGGGTGCCTGAACTCCAGTATTGGACTAAAGTAACCGTCATGAGAAGCTATAAATACATAAAATTGCAAATTATACAACTATCAACTTTAAACTCAAGATATCTAAGTTGATTTATGAATGAAGAAATTATCGCTAAACGTCATAAAATAATTTTAGTTGCAATGGAAACTGAACCATACGCAATTTCAGTTAAAGTTTTAAATCCCAAAGTATGAAATTTATCTCGTCTCATGGCGTTGACTTTAGTTAGCGTTCTTAGGTTAGCAGTTTTATTAGTCCGCAAAGGGTATTTCGTGTATCTGACTGTAACGATTGCTTAGACAAAGAAATGTATAGACGGCGGGTAGCTCCATTTCATTCTCACAAGAAAGGGATATAGTATTAAGTTATTATACGTAAACGAAAAGGACAAAGCTATACTATTTCCGTCTCTCAGCGCGTGTCAATTTTTTCAAGGTCAGCGACATATGTAGCTGTACTTTCATGGCGATTTTGTGAAATTGTGAAGTTTATATTGGCACTTTTCTACATCATATAATCATCAATTTGCTGATTTGTTTTTGTTTTAAAACCCAGGGTAAAGGGTTAGGTTTATGGTATCATTGGGTCCTATATATATTTAAGGATATGTATTATAATATGCTGTCTCATCTGGCCACGCTACCCGAACCTCTATAGTTTTCTTACTCTAAGAACGATTGTGTACCTATATTTTTGTAAGGTTGACGTCTATCCTGATCAGTGTCAGTGCCGCCCTGTCTAATGTTTGACAATGCTTTTCAGGTACTGAAGCCCCTTTGCTGTCAGCGACGGAAGTGGTTACATCACCATGCTCAGGCTCTCCATGCAGCTCGCCACAGACGTGCGTTATCAACAGGAACTGTTTGCACGGCGGCGCCTGCCCTCGCTACTACTGTGTCGATGGCTGCCCGCTCGGTAAGTCCCTATGCCCACAGGATTATCGACGATAGATCCAACGCTAGCCGTCGTTATAAACAGTTTTTGGGAAGAATCCGCCGTGGATCCTCTCTACGCTGTTTAACATAACTGTTAGCTGTTTTACAAAACAACGGCACGGTTGGTCACTGTTCTAACCTAACCTAAACCAATTGGTCAGTTTATTACTACGACCGATTCGGCATTAGAAGCCACACCAAACTCTTATTGTGAGTGTAGATATAATAATAATAATATAATATAAGCTTTATTGGTTCTCACAGTATAAAACCTTAAGACTAGAATGCTACAGATTAACAGTGATCGTAATTTTATAGTCACAGTACGTATCGCAACTGGCATCTTAGCTAGATTACAGAGTAACCTGCGTTAAAGATACCAGTCCCATTCCCCTATAAAAACTTAAAATTTCACATCAGATTCCAAGCATTTATACTTTCTAGAATTACTTAACAAAGTGAGAAAAACAAAAGTAAAATAAAAACAAAAATAATTAAAAACTAATGGAAAATTGTCTTTTATGCGTGCGCGAGTGTTAAAAAAGGTATGTGTAAGTGTGGGTGTAATTGCGTTTAGATATGTGTGTGTGTGTGTATGTGTGTGTGTGTATATGTGTGTGTGTGTGTGTGTGTGTGTGTGGGTGTGTGTGTGTGATATGTAGATGTATATTTTAGTATAATTATTTATACTACACCATATGAGCCATTCTATATTACGTCTAAACGTGGGTAGCAGTTTTGTTAAGCGTAACGCAATGGCAATCCAGCAAAACTTTGTTCAGCTGTTTTGTAAAACAGCTAGCGGCTATGTAAAACAGCGGATTCTATAATCCATCTGCGACATATTATACAAGTTTAATTCCTTTTGCAGGCGATAGTTCATCACAAATAGTACCAGTTGGTTCGTGGGTGCGGGTGCCAATGCCATCCTCCCTTCACAAGGCGTGCTTCAAGATCTGTCGCTGTGGTCACAAGGGACTCACGGACTGTCAACCTCTACCCTGTGTGGAACTGGAGAACTGTCAGCTACATGACAGAGAAGTTAAGCAAGGTAAGACGGCTTGAAGAATGGCACTGAGTTAAAAAAAAAAAAAATGTTTCAGAATATCAGAGGTGTCATACTATAGGCAATAGGGTGTTGGGTGTGTGATAGTTTCAATTTCATTCTCAACTACCTGTTTAATCAAAACACCGTCTATCTGTTTAATCTGTATTTTTGTACATAAAAGGCGTTTTAAAAGTGTAAACGTGGTATGAACTTTAATAGTCACAAAACAGATGGCGTTGCAAACCAGCGCGGTGATTGCTGCACACATTTTATGTGTTTATAATTGAAGTATTAATGAGTCACAGGAGATACATAAAAAAAAACCCACCACCTGCTCGGTAATGTCAAATTATAAATCATGCTACCCACACCTCAAGTTAGTCATAATAGCCCTAAGATTTAGCCAGACACTAATATTGTAGGTTCTGAATTTCATCATTATGGTTTGAACTTGGAACTTCAACAAGTTTGCATAAAATCTTTTACGATAAAAAAAAAGTTATATTATTCTAAAATCGAATTGCTTTTTATTAGCTTGCAGAAGAAGTGAAAGTCTTAGGCAAGCTTGAATCCCTCACTGCACTGAAGGATGTTGTCTTAACTCTCGCTTCACTCAGGAGTTAACTCTTCGTTACGCTCGGGATTTAACATAGCATCCGTGACATTTGAGTTTGACACTGCCTATCCCCTTAGCAAAGAATCTACTATTTTTAGTTCAGCGCCATCTAGCGGTAAAATAGCCTGAGAGCACGCCGTATGTATCACTGAATCAGCAAACGCTGTTCCATAACAGCCCAAGTAACCGCTCTGTATATCCAGGTGAAAAGTACTACATGGAGTGCAACGCGTGCGCATGTCGCGGCGGCGAGCGCGTGTGCGCGCGGCGCGCCTGCGCACGCGGCGCCGCGCTGCCGTGCTACTGCCCGCCGCATCACCTGCCGGTGCGTGCCAGACACACGCCCTATCCCAACGCTTGTCTAGCCAAGTGAGTAGCTTATACCTAAACAGACAGTACTTAGGGACATCGCGCACTGAGCGGACACGACCACGATTGGTCGAGGTCGTAGCCGCAATCTTGACCGCAGAAGATCTGACCAAGATGCGGACGTTCATACTAATCCGCACATAAAGTTTAGCCGCAACTGGCATTTAGGATGTAGGTAACAAACACCTTAAAAATTGCCTCCGACTGCATTAATTGAATACATTATTTGCCTCAGACTGCTTTAATTTATTCTGCCCTCTTCCGGCCTCCCTAAATGGGTCCACGCATGGAAGAATCGGGGAGGTCCGCCGCCCCCTATCATACAAGACTTCTAAGTGGTGGCGCGTAGTGTTCCACGTGCGCCCCGATTTTACGTCGCGGGTCAAACACCTCACCCCCCTTGACTTAAGAAGGCCCCCAGAGGCGGGCCGGCACCAGCCGGAGATCGCAGAAGTCGCAAAAGATCCCATGATCCCCGGTGCAAGTGTGGGAAGCGAACACAGCGGTGGTTTAGTCAATAAGAGTCTGACTGACCCCTCCGCCCGCCCTAGGGTGGAGGACATCCATGAGAATTTTCCACCGCGCCCGAGCCGAGCTAGCAGGGTGCTACTGTAGCGGTCAGCGAGCGTCTTAAGAAATAGAACTAAATACTTCAATTTGTCGCGGCGTTCGTAAACGGCGTTTGAATTGTCCATCAAATCTTGGGGCATATTATTGTAGTGACAATAGGCAATTTACATTTTACCTTCGGCATATTTCATAACTGCGAGCGTTTACAAACGGACGACGACTTTTGTAAAAAGCGGAATCATATAAATTCATGTCGCAGATGGATTGTCGAATCCGCTGTTTAACATATCAGCTAGCTGTATTACAAAAAATCTCCGCAATGTAAAACATTGCCATTGCGTTACGTTTGACAGAACTGATAACTACGTTTAGACGTAATGCAGAATGGCTTATCTACAGTCATAATATGTGTTTGGTGTGGCTTCTAGTGCCAAATCGGTAGCTGGAGCACTCTGATCAATTGGTTTAGGTTAGTTTAGAACTGTGACCAACCGCGCATCCTCCAAGTTGGTCGCAGTTACTTGGCTATTTAGTATTCATACTAACTTTAATAAAATGCTGATAACTCTGTTTTTTATTTCTTTTTTATCTTTTTTTAAAAAGAACCAGGTTCTTAATAATTAATTACAATCTAGCATATAAGACTAATAAGTAATTTGAATCTACACTAATAACTACAGTAATTTGAATCTAACTCTATGTTACAATTTTCCTTAATTTAAATCATTGTTTTCATTTGAGTTTGGTGATTTTCACTTATATTACTAGTTCAATTTATTTCTGTTTCGGACGACATTATTGTCGTTAAGACACAGAGCCACGAGCGCCAAAGTTTAGAACTAAAATCTAATTATGGAAAATTGCTAAACGTGGTTCAGCTGTTTTACATAACGGAGGGGGTTTTGTAAAACAGCGGATTCGACAATCTATCCGCGACATATAGACGAGGAGAGCCATGCCCTCCATTCTATTTATATTTTATTCTCAATATTTCTTTATCCAGATGTGCAGGCGCCTCAGACGGCGAGATAGAGTTCGGCACGAGCTCGCCGTGCGCCGGCTCCACGTGCGGGCGGCGCCACGTGTGCATGCCGGCGCCCAACGTGTGTCTGTCGCGTCTGCAGACCTCCTGCCCGCAGTACTACTGTGGTACGTTGTCTATGCTGAGTATAATAATAGTACGATCAGTAGAAACACTTCAACTATGAAAATCGTCCTTCATCATCTACATCAATCAGCACATAGCAGTACACTGCTGGATATGTCCAGGAGTATCGAGCGAGATATATGATCGAGTTCATCGAGTATGATCAACTCGATCCTCGGCAACTTTCACCCAGCTGCTACCAGCCAACCTGCGAAAATCACCAGGCTTGGGACCGTCCTAACTTACGTTTGCCGATTTGCGGTCTCGCGATTTCTAGGCGCTGATAAAGTCAAATTGTTACTATGAACGTATAATATTATTCCTGAAATTAGGGTCTCTAATGAAACCAACCTGTAGGTACCTGTCGCGACTATAGACCTCCTGCCTTCATTACTTCTGTGGTATGTGTCTTGTAGCGACATCTATACGACAACATATGAACGACGCAATCTAGAAGCAAACCAAGTGAAAATGGCGCCACTGTAGCACGTGATTTTGTGTGACGTCTGAGTGTCGACATTTAGTCCTAAACCGCGCCAGCAAAGTTTGACGAGAAATATACTGATGACCCAACTTTAACGAGTGTTTATGTAGGTGTTTCATAAGGCCGCTAAGGCAGTATATTCTTGCCAATGCTGGGTTTATTTTTATTTTAGGCGTTAAAATTTGCTGTTTACAGCAGCGTGCCATGTAATGCACGCAAAACATTGTTATTTTTCATTTTTTCATTAGTGCACGCCACTTAACTTTAAATACCTCCTCGTTAAGTTCGCAAATACATCAGAAATAGTCGGAACTTTGACCTTCAATATCTCCAAAGACCCGGATCCCGGATCTGGTTCCCAGGTATGGTCACTGGACCATACCTGGGAACCAGATCCGGGATCCAGGGTCAGGGGGACACAAAGTTTAATAAAGAGAGTGTAACGTACTGACGTTACACTCTCTTTATTAAACTTTGTGTCCAACTGATTATGATCACGATATCTTAAGATCCCTCTCTTTTTCGTAGGCCGTTTAATCCTGTTATCCATAAATACTCCATTACGATATACTTCAACTTAATATCTGTTTTTCAGTAAGCACGGTGAACTGTAACACCCAGCCGGCTATGCCAGTGTGTGACACAGACGCTCGCACTCACACCAATCCGTGTCACCTGGTCATGAGCGGCCGCAAGTTCGCCTACTGGGGCGCCTGTCTCGAAGGATGTTCTGCTGTGAGTACAATACAATACTACGCGACCAAAATAATTAGATACATGACAGGAATACGGTTTAGTAATTACTAGTAACTTTTATAGTACATGAACACTTTTAAAAACTACAAACTAGTACACTTTTTTTTTGTTCTTTTTAGTACACTTTTGCCATGGTGTTTATGACTAACTACTAGTACTAGTTGTAATCTAGTCCCAATGACGTCTTAGCTGTCATGCGCTTAATTGTTTTGGTCACGTAGTAACTCTAGGTGCAAGTGGGTCAAGGGACGCTCGCACTCACACCAACCCGTGTCACCTGTACCCTAATTGCGTAACACAGTTTAAATCGGAATTGGAATGATTTTGAAGTATATTGCTAATCCATTGCTTCCTATGGTAGAAAAAAATGTCTGCTCAACAACGTAAATAACGCAATTAATGTTGTTAAACTAAGGTCGATTAACCAATTGTAACCGATTCCTACTGATAGTGTGTTACGCAATTAACCCTCTGGTTTTGAGTGGCCGGAAGTTCGCCTACTGGGGCGTCTATCTCGATGGATGTGCTGCTGTGAGTACAAAACATTAGCTCTAGGTGCAAGTCAGTTGGCAGTTTCAAGTTGCAACTCGAATCCTCTCAACCTCTTATATATTGTTAGGATTCGTTGTTTAGAAGTTGTGGTTTTTCTCAATTAACTGAGAATTGTGTCAGTGTGTCTTCAGGTGGGGATCGAGCCCACGACACGTCTCATTCTTGAGCCCAGCCATATTTTGATTCGAACTTGGATTACACGTAACGTATGCTGGAGTCCTGGTTTGTTACTGGAATAGGCAAATCTGGGATTATGCTAAGAGAATGTGATCCCATTTAAAACATCCACCACCAACCGTGATTACCATTGTCATTGCCTAGCAATGTCTACTGTGTTTTAAATGCGAAACAAACCTATTCTCATTAATATTTCAGGCTGGTCCAGTATGCGGTGTCAACGGAGTCTCTTACATCTCAGAATGTGCTGCATGGTCAGAATACGTGAGCGTAGACTACGCAGGCCCTTGTCTAGCCGTAGGCCCAATATCCGATCTTATGGAACCAAAGTGTGCCTTGATAGACAGAATCATCTGTCCTCCACTGAAGAAGCCAAACTGCCTCGGATTTACCGCCCCTGGAGCCTGTTGTCCAAAATGTGGAGGAGCTCTAAGAATATTGTATTCGAAGAAACAAATCGATAGAGCGTTATACGGAACGAATATTTCCGCGTCAGTTATAAATCTGAACAATATTTTGAAAGCACTAGAAAGACATGTTAAGATAGCCGAGTGTGCTCTCAGAGGATACCTCACTATTGAAATGGAAATATTCATCACAGTTGAAACTATGCTGGACAATCCAACTGATTTACAACTAAATGTGTGTATCTTAGAAGCTGAGAAAATAGCAGACATGATTAATAGAGAGAGTGTGTTGATAACTAGTGATTTAGGTTTAAGTTCATTATCTTATGCGTTGACAGTACATACATATCCCACACAAGGTGCAAATACTATAAATCTATCCATAGGTGTTTTATTAGCAAGTTTAAGTATCTACGTTTTAAGGTAGGCATTTTGTATAGCAATTATGTAAATTTGTACAGTAGATGTAAATATTGAATGTTATTAATAGTAACTTAGTGCCATAGTTAGAAATGTCTACAAAGAATTCAGAGATTATGCTTTGGTTTGCTTTAAAATCAGGCGCAAATTATTTAGTCATGTACATCACGTGAGTTCGTTGTGCCATCGTAGTTGTAATGAGATTAATGTCTTTGACTTATACAAAGAATGCATGATAGACTGCAACAAGCATTTTTATAACATTTTTACAAAAGACATTTTTATAAAGTACTCGTAGTCCTTATACCAAATATGTATTACAATTATTACTTTGTTATTAATTTTTAGATGTTTAGCTATTTTGAAAATGTGAATACTGTTTACAAGCTTAAAGATTATTGAAATAAAAACAACATTATTATTCTAAGATTTTATTTAACCGAATTATTAACTCGTTACTCTATTCTAGATATTTGCTCTAAGAAGACCATTACAATGTCATCGAAGTAAACAAAAAAAATATTGCATAACAACACTGGATAGTTTACTCTTTCTTGTAGAAAATAATATACATATTTATTAGGCTCTAATTACATTAAAAAAATAGGCAGATCTTTTTATTATTTAAAGTTACCGTAACAACGATGACGTGACAACCTATCGTGAAGTAGTACTTGATCATAACCTGCTTTCGAATCGAGTGTTACAATTGGAAGTTATAATTAGAGATTATTAGGTAGTGGATACAATTTGATCGCACTTTTGGTACTACCGGTCGAATTGGCATTGTTCTTTACTTAAATATTCAAAATCGTGGGTACAAGCAGGTCCTCATTTTTCACGGTTCAGGATAGTTGAAGTAGTGTTTTGCTAACTCATCATCGTTATCATTATTTCAGCCGGATAACGTCCACTGCTGGACATAGGCCTCCCGAAAAGGGGGGGTTAGCCATAATCGCCACGCTTGGCAGGCGGGTTGGCGATCGCAGTATAGTGTTAAAATGCATAGAAAACGCTTCTGCCCATTCTCTAGTAAGTCCCTTAGTCGCCTTTTACGACACCCACGGGAAGAAATAGGGCGGTGCTATGTTCTAGGTTTGGTTTCCGCACTTAGTCCTTCATGTGGACCATTGTGCGTGGGCCATGGCGGCCGTCTATAAAGGGCGGTGCTATTCTTAACGTCCGGCACCACACAGACATTTTGCTAACTGCATGGTATAAACTGGATCGTTCTCCTGTACCTGTTAATGAAGACAATAATGATTATTTTAAATAACAGCAGTTATTACTCTAGGTAATAACAAAAAATAAAATAGGTAATAGTAAAAAAAGCGTGGTGCATGATCATGGCATACATGAGTGAGACATGAATCAATGCCGGATAATTGGCTGGTTTTCATGGTTAATAAAGTTGAAGATTTTAAAGGTTTTTAATGTCTTCGTAAGATAAATCTGAATTATAAGAATTCAACCTTCTGATGCATCGATAAAAGAAGTCATCGGGTATGAGTTCGGGTTTATACCATTCTGCCTTTCGTCATTCGGTGTAACATAATCCAAAAATACTCATCTCAATAAAATCTTGAATCTTCATACTTACGTCCGCCGAGTCTCGGGATTGTCCAGCACGGAAACCTGCGTTCGCAATGTAGATGCGGTGAATCGCAGTGAGGTCCAACAATACGCATGAAAGGCGGGCGTTTTGGGGGACGACTGTCTTATGTAATTTTGACGTTTACAAGTGTTGATTTTCAAACTAATTTAAATAAATGACTGCATTTTGATTTTGTTAGTGGGAGAAATCATAGAACTACGTAAAAAATATCAAAACCAATAAAAAGATCCTACATAATTAGACATCATTAACACAAATGGCACACAAATATAAATTATAACACAATAAGTTGAGAAAATCTTGAATGTGGAATTATGATGTCTTCACTGATGAAACAGTGAAAACAAGACAAGAATAGTATCAAATATAGACACTGTGAAGATTTTGATCCTGAATTCACTACGGTACACAAGTACACGCAGTGATGCACGGAGTTATCTAAAGGTACACGTAAATGATAGTAAAAAAAAAATTGGGATTATAATAGGTGCTTAGGGTACTTAGTATTTCTAATTCATACTAAAGGTATTGCAGGCTTCTTTAACAAAATCTTGGATTTTCATTTCACATTAGATTGATCAAAAATCAAATCACAATGATTTAAAGTTAAAATCAGATCCAGATTCTGGCACTACCGAATATTTTAAATGAAAAAAGCATGGCAGACATGCACTCCGGATCCCGACACGGCCGTTGTGCAAGTAATGAGTCTACAGACAGCGCCGCGCGGAATAGGTAACTGTCTACCTATGTGCCTGTATAAATCACTTGCAGCGGGAGCGAGCAGTCTAGATTAATTTGGATGGGGATGGGAGTCTGATACAACTACCCTTCCACCTCATCATCAGCTACACCCATGAATAAATATAATTTGCATAGGGAGTACCTACGATAGGACGTGTAGTCCGAATAAGTCGGAAAGAGAATCGCGAGGGTAGTGGGAGGTAGAAGGAAAGCTGACCACGGTTACGTCAATGATGAACATAATTTTCAAATGGTTTGAACCGAAACACTGTAGTAAAGATGCATTCGTGAGTCGTTATTCTACGCGTTTTTCGTAGACCGCTACGACGTAGCGCGGCTACACTAATTGCAAGCACAATTGCAAGTATTGATTTAGGATTGCCCACTACACTCGTTTTGTGCGTAGGTGACCAAAGCTTTTTAATCATTGCAACATTAATTTTCGAATCGATTATATTAGAACTACGTTCCAATCTTAGATTCTAAGGTCCGAAAACTTGTTATATTTAATAGAGAGTATTTGCATGTTCCTGTGACTATTGAAATGGATCCATTTGGTTACAAATGTTGTCTTTGGCCGTAGCAAAACTGTTCCTTTCACAAGACAGGAGGTTTGGAGAGGACTACCTACCTAATGCTTTATCTAAGACAGTTTGCCTTGCTTGCTTTTGTCTATCTTAACGTCGATTGTAGCTCAGTGGGTGGTACCTACCTCCTAAAATATTATTTTAGTTAATGACAGTCAATAATGAAGAAAAATATGATTTGTCACCGAAACACGTGCTACGTCTTTACTTGTATTTAGCTTATCTTACTGTATAGTCATTATATAAAAAAAAGTATTTAGTTCTACAAGGTAAAGGATTATTAAAACAAAAAACGCCATTATAATATGATTGTATTTTTTCACATAACACCGACAATCGAGGAATATAATATTATTATAATGTGAATTTTATAATATCACAATTAATTGATCACTTATAATTAAATTCAGATAAGTCTTTTTTATCGAAAAATATATTGATTCTATCGAGTAGTTGTGGGTCGGTGACAGTTTTTGCGAGTTGCACAAACCCACTCTGCAGTACTGGGTGAATCAGTTGAAACCTCTCTAGCGAAAACGTCAGGACCAATTCCAGATATGCCATTAAAATATTTTGGAAGCAATTACGTTGCACTTCAGTATCCTGAAAAAGACAAATGCTGGCGTTAAAATTGGCTGAATGCATGGTAACAATCGGTTTCAGAAAGGCTGATCAACACAATTTACTAACACTCTGCCAAAACTTTATATTATGTGCAGTAATTGGACAACAGAAAAAAAAGCTACCAATAATTTCACACAAGAGATTGGACTAGAAATAAAACTACATCCGTCTTATTACAAAATGAGATCTTTACTTCTAGCCAAACCATTGAGCCAGTTTTTGTATTTTGAACTTTATTTCGGCTTAGCCAAAGTTCATAATACAACTTATAACCACCCGAAAAATAATTGTCAGTTTTGTATATTGGGTGGAAGGGACATCGATGTGAATCCATTTATCATGGATTCAGTACATCATTCTTGACCCTCCTGCGTTAAAATTTCTCGTCAGAAAAACCTTGTTTTCTAATAAAAACGAATGGATTTTCAAAAATCGGGGGTACTACCTACGTGATTATTAGTGGAATATGATTTTCTCACCTTGCTAATACTCAAAGCTCGTTGTTGTTCTATTTCCGGAGGCACGGGCTGCGGTGGTAATATTGGTTCAGCTACTTTGGTCTTTTCATACGAGGGTCCATCACAGATAGTAATATTTACTTTACGTGTATCGATGTTATGATTTTCTATTATATCCGGTACACTGCCTTTCTTTTCCTTTATTGGAGTCTCTTTGTTTTCCTCTGTTTCTTGTTGCACATTACCATTTATAGGTTTGTTAGCATTAGCGTCGGAGCTTTGGTCGTTATCTATAACAGTTTTAGGAGCTTCTTGAAGTGTATCTTCCTTAATTTTCTTATTTGATAGTATATTTTCAGTGTGGATCTCTACAGTGATAGATCCTTGACTATTAGCTTTGAAATCAGCGAATGTAAATGGTTTTGGTTTTTCAACACCCTCTTCTGGTGTTATGTTGAATTTTTCGTTGATTACAGGCGGCTCTTCAGAATTTTCTGGAGGTTCTTGTGCATAATACTGTTCGTAATGAGTTGACGAATTATCACTTTCCACGGAACTACAAGACATTCTCTCTTTAATATCATGATCATCAAAGTCTGACACACTTATCAGATGTTTTACATAGTTGTGACATAGCAACTCCCATGTATGTTTTAGATCGAATATTTTTGTCACAAATTGATCATATTCCAGCGTTAGATTCAATGTGGTTGTATAATTGTGCAATATTATAGATATATCTGTCGATTTTAGTTTAAATCTGTGAACGCCATTGAAGAATATCTCTGTCAAAGCAATGATTTTGATCAACCACGAAGAGGTGGTTTGTTTATATAGGTTGGCAGCGTGATCCAAGTTGGACACTTTTTGAACGAGAAACTTCAATCCTGGCCTTGAATCAAATTGCATGGCTCTTGTGAATGATAGTTCCAAACTTCTTAGCAATAAGTCCGTGTTGTCACTGTTTAGGAAGAACTTGTAATTGCATACGTTGGAACCTGTTTTCAGACTATCCAGTAAGATACTGTTAATACCTTGGAAGACATCAGACGATGCTTGGATAAGAACGGTGGCAATTATTTGAACCAATATTTGATGGGCTAACAATCCCACTACTAGTCCTCTATGAGGGATTCTTACGGTGTATAGCTCTGGATTCAGAGAGTTTACTGACTCTTGGAGATAAATCAGGAATATGTAACTTCGATCATCAATCAGCATCAGATTCTGGGAGGAATTCTTGGGAGTTATTTTAGCATGACCATCCCCTTTCAATTGTTCAGTTAGGAACACTTGTTGCGCCATCGCATGCAGCCTTACATTATCATTTACCGAACAATCCCGTCGTGCAGCTACTTTTACTATAGCTAAATCACCATAGAAACTATTTGAGTTCTCTTTGAAAGCATAGGTCAGTTGTTTGAGAGGCGTCAAGCTAACGTTACAAGCTCTGTGCAAACTTGTGCAAACGATTTCCCATTGATTGTCAGTTAGAAGATGTCCTGATGTTAAAATAATATGTCTAATGCATGACGCTCCTAATCTAGCGATTGGTTCTTGTGGTTGAGCGATGCATTCAACTAGAATCAACATGATTTGTTTCAAAGCAAAAGATGCTTCTACACTCTCAATGGGTTCTATTTCCTCTCCATCACCTTTCTCGTCAACCGTTGATCTTTCAATGTTTATTTGCTGTAAATGATGTAGGTACACGACAATAGTATCGGTCGTCATGCCACAGCATTGCTTGAAGTTTGGCATCACGCTATCCCAATGAGTATTAACATTTGAAATTTGCCGAAGCCAGTTTTGAACTGTTGGCAGAAGAAGGTGGTTTATGCAATGCAGACCAAAATGAGTACCGGGGACTTCAACTGTGTTCCTTAACAGCTTAAATAAGGTTTCCATTGCTGCTGGTTGATTCTTCTTAGAACACACGACAGTAGCTGAGATCAAACCCTCAATGAGGACGTACCAAACTTTCAGTATGTTGCTTGGTTTATCAAGTTTCAAAAGGCAGTTATTAGTTGTATTCGAAGGAGGAAGACTTGTGGATAACTTTCTGTATGAAATGAGATCTTCTTCATAATGATCGTTAGAAATGAACTTGGTGATATCAAGAGAAGCACTGGGTATTATCGGGTCCACGACGCACAACGGCATGTCTCCTTTGATTCTGTTACCCGTATTGAAAATAGGACATTTTGGCATATTGTACATCATTGTTAAAATGTCTGCGCAACTTTCTAAGTGGTATAATGCCTCTCTACACATATCTACAATAACTTTCTCAGATTTCTCTTCACTGAGGGGTATGAATTTGCTATTCTTTGAGAATTTCAAACTAAGGCTAGGTTTTGGTTGTGTAGGTGTTGTAGCTTTCTTTGGTTTCACTTCAGTAGCTTGAACTTCATCATAGTGCAGTCCTTTGATATGACTTAAAAGGCACAAGATACAGTCAAGAGCTGCGTTTGCGAAGACGAGTGTGTTGTCTGTGCTGAGAAATACTTTGAATATTTCCAAGATGGCGGAGTATTGGTTGGAATTGTTGGCAGCCCGCAATGTGTTGAATAGCGGTCTCCAGCCTGATCTTAATTCCATTCTGTTTGTCTCCACGAATTCACAGATGCAGGAAATGATTTGTTCCTGGAGACAAATCATTCATTAAGTTAATTATGCTTAATATTCAATATTAATTACAGTGAGTATGTTATAGTTACCTGTATATCATCATCACACAGTTCCAAGCAGAGCAGGTTCTCGAAGGGCTTCAGCAACGCCTCGTTGAAGTGGAAGTGTGGTAACTCTACTTGTTGGTTAAGGAGTGCAGTTGCACAGTCGTGTAGACACTGGATAGCTAGGCTTGCTATCTGGATGTCCTTGTGGCATGCCGCCTGTGTATTAGAAGACAATGATGGTAAAAACGTGGTTACAATACCAACAGTTCATTACTGCTGCCATTTGTCATGCCACCATCGCAATAGAAGTCAAAATCGGTTGAACGGACTGTAAAAAAGGTTTATTTAAATGTCTAATCTTATTTCAAATGGAGTATAGCTACTTAGTACTTTTGTGGAATTTTTGATGTAGAGTTGGTCTACCCTGACAATATTTAGACGTTTGCTACATTAAACGATGCAAATAGTGATAGTGCGTGCTACACGAATCGTTTGGCTCTTTAATGACATTGAAAATAATTGGTAAACACTTGTGTGAAATTGTATTAAAAGAACAAGATGGCAGCGTTAGTTCTGATTTCAGAAGAAAAGGTCCTTGTTCCTGTTGTACATGTGTAGATAGCTACATAAATGAACAGGTAATTGTTACCTGCATAAAGTGTGGTCCCACAACAGTCCATATCGCCATCCTGTGCGCCAATGGCCGCGCAGCTCGGAGACACCGCAGCGCCACGTCCCCGGCGCGACACAGCGCGCGCGCCGCCTCGCCCGCCGCGCCGCGCCCGCCCGCGCCGGGCCCGCGCCGCCACCACCACACGTTGTTGTTAGCTACGTCTGCCTCCCATGAGCAGAATAGCTAAAGGAAGATATAGACGGTTTGTTATCCATTGGTTGTTAATCCATACTTCCATACTAATATTATAAATTGAAAGTAACTCTGTCTGTCACCTTTTCACGCCTAAACCACTGAACATGCATCACTCAGAGACTTTTTTAAATAGTTAGCGAAACTTCAGAGATGGTTATAATTAAAAAGATTTTTTTTTTTGTTGCTACTGGGTTCCGATCACGTCTATGACGTTTGTCCAGTTAATTTAAATAAAATATAATTATTGTAAATACTACCTGTAAGTATAATCAGTACTAAAATAGTAATAAATAAAACAAATAAGAAAAAAACTTCTTACTAATCGATGTTGATGGGCCACCAGCCTTTGCAGCGCTGCCTTCAGCGTAGGTAGCGTGGTAGTGGCTGCTAGACGCGTGAAGAGAGTATCGGCTGCAGCGGTCAGCGCACAACATACTCGAGCCGCACCAGAACCAGATATTACGTTGCCTCCCTAATTAATAAAAACCATGAGTTATATGAATATATATTTTAACTTGACATAGATATATTGTCACTAGACTTTGATTGTTAGCATAATTATTACAAACTAAGTATTACAATTTGAAAGGCTATAATGGCACTTACTTCTTGCCTGCATGTTTCTACAATTTTTGCCACTGACATGTCATTGGTTAAAGTGGTTTCGAATACCGGCTGCAAGAAGTTGAAGACGTCCACGCTGAGAAACAAATGATCATCATCAAAGTACGTCTAATGAGTCTGAACACTTTTACTTTGATACCAGTTACAAAATGATTCTTCTTGTTTAAATGTAGGTCTATAAAACTCACCACGTTTCATCATCTTTACCATCTAACCCCAACTTAGCATCAGCTTGAAGTATAGAAACGGTTTTATTCCTGCCAGTTTGCATGGTCACTATTGGAGTGGCGTTGTTCCCTTGATGTCCGAACAGAGAGTGCTCGAAACTTGACACGTATTGACAGGCAGCGAAAATGTGCTCCCAGCACTCTGGTGCTTTGGATCCAAGTTCCAACCCTCCTACGAAAATATTATAGTTATTAACTCTTGATTAATGAAAATAGCAAAATTTTCATTGTAACTAAGCATGGCACAAAACATTAACATGTCATTTACTTGTTACGTTGGGCGCCAATTTTATATTTACGTCACGTTATATTTACGGACACATTAATGTAATAAAATCTATAGTGAAATTTATGAAAACAATATATAAAGTAGATTTAGATATTATACAGAGACGGGTAAATTACGTGATTCAACGAAAGGTGTGATTCTGTCAAAGAATGGAATATGGCATCTTCTTGTTATTAAGATATTATATCATAATTCCGCTACACATTTTCAGTAACCTAAAACGCAAAAAACAAAACACCATACCTGTTATTAATATGTCCAAAGACAAAGCATGTGTCGATAATATCTTGCCGTTCGGTGGCTGTGAGATGGCGGAGTTGGCTAGGAGAGCCAGTATACTACTGCAACGATTTTGTAAGCTTAAAGTATTGCTTACTCTTGCAGCCTGAAATAGTAGCACTATGTCATAAAGGAAGATTCTCTTTAGTAAAAAAAATGGTTGTTGACTTTTATGAGAATATGTACTTATTTGTAGAAATAAAGTGAAGAATTCATCAATACCTTATGGAGTCCTTCAAGGCATTGAATCGTTAGCCCCTCCCACGCAATCCGCTTCCTTTTCCCGAAAGTATTTATTTTCTTTGATATCATTCCGTGCAGTTTTTGTTTTTTGTTACCGTATCCCGATAGGGGCACACTTAATACCGTAACCATGGAATCCCAAATACAGGTTAATATCCTGAAAGAACACTGATGTTTTAGAATTCTGTTTTTTTTTTTTTTAGTTATACGTAGTAAAGTATGTCTTTTGCTTTTACCTTCTAGCCCAACGCAAACTAGCATCATGCTGCGGGGAGTCAATTGTATTATTATATAAACAAGAGACTTCTTTCAACTTCTGCCAGTCAGACATAACTGGACTTTGATCCAAACCGCCAAGATCTGTCGAAATATACTTTGATATTTTAAGATAACATCCAGATAAGACAACTTTGAAATTTGAAGTTTTGGCTATTATTGGAACTTAAGACTTAATTTTCTGTATCGTCAGATTAGTCTCTATATTATTTCTACAAACTGTATGCAGAAAATATGTTTTAGCAATTTCATAATAGGTTTGCACAAAATCATGTCGAGAATAATTTCAACCTGATAAAAGTCTTTGTTCTAATCCAAGACACAGAAAATGCATTAACATATTAAGTTAACGCATTTTCCGTGTATTAAGTTGTCCTAGTAACAGGATAACTTTATTTTATGATCATTGATGTTTACTTTGGGGTTGGCTATCTAAGGTTGAATGTTCTTACCTGACAGCAAATGTACTAGAGGATGGTCAGTAGTAGGAACTTCTTTCAGTAGATCAGTGGCAAGCACTTGCTGGTACAATTCCCTTAGCCATGTTGCCGATAGATACACCAGCACACCGCTGCCTTGCACTTCCTCTACAAACTCGTCTTCTGTGAGAGATACTTGGACCTTCTGTGGGAAAATAAAACATGTTTTTTTGTCAATATTTTCTCAATTTTCGTTAATACCCATGACGACAGGATTAACTCACGCAATTAGTCACAGTATATGTTCTGATTTTAATAAGATATTAAAATAATTAGAAGATTTTGTCCTTTAACTTCATTTCATAACTACTTAATAAAAATCTTAAATTCATTCATTAATTTACTAGCAGACGACGCACAGTACGCACTAGGCACTGGGTCTAGAAGCATAAAACTTTGCACAAAAGTTCCTTACATAACGAAAGTTAGCACTAAGGAAGGATTTTTGAAAATACATCTCCTAAAGGGGATGAAGGTTTGTATGAAAGTTCGACTTGATCAAACGTAAATTGGTAAAAAAATCAAAATAATGATAAGAATCAATCAGTCTACACAGGTACTCACACTGGGTTGATTATAGTAATTAGTTCTCCGTTGCTTGAGAGTCAGTAGCAGGGCCGCATAAGTAGCAAGATATACGCCATCTGCATTCATGATACAAGCTGTAGCGGGTGGTTGAGCGGCATTGTGTTGGCAGCATTTTGATGCAAATTCTTGCATTGCTTCGTCCACCTGTTTATTAAAATTAAATATCAAATTAGCCCAATGAGGGTGTAATGTAAAGGATTTAATGTTTTTGACAACAATTCGATAGATAAAGTAGGGAATATTTCAAAAGTTAAGTGACTTTCTAGGAATTTCTAATATTTCCGTTCCGCTAAAATATATTTTAGTAGCAGTAATACCTATTTCTTCCCGTGGGTGTCGTAAGAGGCGACTAAGGGACTTACTAGAGAATGGGCAGCAGCGTTCTCTATGTATTTAACACCATACTGCGATCGCCAACCCGCCTGCCAAGCGTGGCGATTATGGCAAACCCCACGTTGCGGAAGACCTATGTCCAGCAGTGGACGTCTTTCGGCTGGAATGATGATAATGATGATGAATACCAACAGCTCCATAACTAACTGCATTTTTTTGATGAGGATTTTTTATGAAAATTGTCGCTACCAGTTGGCGCCACTTTGACATGAGGTCTTCCATTTCGACAATTAATAAAAAATATATGATGGCGTTCTCCTTCGTTTTTTATTTATTCGTTCATCATTCAGTCGACTAAAGAAAATGTAGGCACTTTGACGCTTTTGACAGGTGCCCGGACCTGACGTCTCAGTGCTGACACCTAGTGAACGGCATTTCATCAACCTCATCGTTACCTCGATACAAGTTCGGAGATTGAGCAGCTTTGGGAGAAGAGAGTTTTGCAGAGTTTTGATGAACTGCCGCGCGTTGTGCCTTTCCAAATCCACGTTGCATTCTGTTATGGTGCATCTACAACGAAGAATATGTTTTATATCTAAACTTATACAACAATGTTGAGACTTGTTAAATCGTTTAATGAAACCACAGACTAAAGATATTTTCGTTTGCCTTCTTAAATTGGCGATTGTTTTCATATCAAGGTGAAATCATGAAAACATTAATTCTGTAATTACATCCCGAGTTTCTTGTAGGCTCGCTACAGTACTTTTGCTAAAATCAGAGTTTTCCGAATCTTCTCATTTTACATATTACATAAGTTTAGCTCAACAAACTATTTATGGAGCTGAACTCTGAAAATCTGATAACTCTGATTTCTCTCTCTTCTCTTCATACCTTCCCAGGTTTAAAGTCTTCGGCACAGCCCTAGGTTTGTCATAAACTGTATTCTTGTCACCATCGTTTGATGTAGGGTTACTAGCTCTTGATGGTAGAAATACGTTGTCAGCATCAGAGTCCGCTTCTCCATCGCTGCCAGAACTTGCGTTTTCTGGGCCAGATGTATCTGCAAAGTAAGTATACGATGTAAAAAGACCCATCACGAAGCTGTCATCTACGCATTCTGTACATCAAACTAAGTAACTTGGCGCAAAAATAATTGCTGGGAAATTACTTTTATTTTTGGTGCAAAAATTCTCTTTTACGTTAGTGCGCAATGTAAAGCACTTAAAACGTTGTGCCTATGGGGTGCATGCAACAAACAGTACAGGGATCATGGAAGTATTATAGTTCAGTTAAGTATAACATTTAAAAATTGTTAAAAAAAACATTTAACAAAGAGTTGTTGTTGAAACATAATAACGAAAATAATAACTTACTCTCGGCTTCGTTATGGGAGTTTTTCACCCGTTATTATTATCTAGGTTATTTTACCGTTTTTTTTTTAACTTCCCTTATTGAGTCCGACTGCTTTTATATGTAGAATTTTATATATAACAAGTAGGTACACTTACCTGATGAATCATGTTCCTTTGTTTCAGTACTTTGTAATACAGCCACCATATCCCTGAAATAAAGACAACGGTCATGAAAAAAAAAAATCAATAGGTATAATATTTACGGTATATTTATAGGTATATTTACGGTAAGGTTCTATTTCTCAGCGTAAGTCATTGCATGCTTCCAAAGGGTAAAACTAAAACTATGATTTATCGCTTGCGTTTTTGTATGAAACATCAGATAACTTTTAATGTCGGCCTTTATCCAATAGTCTAAGTTAAAATGTTAGGTTTAGGTTAGGGTGTGTGGGGGTTTGGGTTTGGTTGTGGGGTTGGGTGTGTGTTTTGGGGTATCTATCTAAGTTATCTATGGGCCTCTGTTGCCTGAAATAAATGGTTTATGACACAATAGAAGTTTTATTGTTTTAATAATATTAAAACAATAAAACTTCTATTGTGTCTCGTTCAGTGTTTTTCCTATTGAATATTAATTTCAATTGTAGCGATAAGACCACCCATTGTGTCACCCTATGTAATATTTCAACATTTAAATCTGTAATTTTTATGGTGTATAATATGTCGCTGGCAGGTTGTATGATTCGTCATGATACATACGGCACCATCCGTTTAAAAAACGCTCGCAATTATGAAATATATATTATTTATTTATTTATTTAAACTTCTCGCACACAATGGTACAAAGGCGGACTTAATGCCTTAGGCATTCTCTACCAGTCAACCAAGGGTGGTGAAGAGATAAGATGGCGGGTGCTCTGATTGAGAGAAAATAATAATATTAAAAATAAAACATAATTCATTGTAAATAAAATAGGTGTACAAGTACATAAATAGGTTATAAACTTATAATACACAAACAAACATATATATTGTAATATATCCCTACAATATATCTTAATATATATAATTCTTCTGTACGTATGTTTGTCACCTAACTCCTCCTAAACGGCTGGACTGATTTGGTTGAAATTTTGTATTTATATTTCAACGGGTTCCTGGATGGTTTGAAAATACAATTGGACCCGGTAGGTGGCGCTGCTGTCGGTATAAGGCGGTACGAAGTTCGCCGGGTCAGCTAGTATAAGTATATAATACAAGCTGACCCGACGAACTTCGTTGTGTTTTCAAACCATCCAGGAACCCGTTGAAATATAAATACAAAATTTCAAGCAAATCGGTACAGCCGTTTAGGAGGAGTAAGGTGACAAATACAAGCACAGAAGAATTAAATAAATTAAGATATACATACAAATTCAAGGAAAAGAGGTAATTGAGATGACTCTACGCTATTTGTTTTGTAAATTACTCTTTCCGCTTAAATGCATACTGCCTGGTGGCCGTCCTGATATCAAGAGGAAGCGCATTCTAGAGAAGAATGGACTGAATATGAAAGGAAGAATGAACAAAGTCAGAAGTTTGAGAAGGACAGAGTAGAAGAAGATTGTTGGAAGAACGTAGATTCTTAGCGTGTGAAGAACATAGATACTGGAAGTGAAGTGAAGACATAAGATAAGAAAGAGGGGTGGAAGAGTTGAGAAGGGAGAAAAGTGTGGTCAAAGCGCGCAAACTTCTTCTCTGGCGAAATATGCCGACGGTAATTTGGCAACTCGTGCAATTGTTATAATTTCGATATTCAGAGCACCTCGACCAAATGGGTTAGGTTAGATTAGAACTGTGACAAACCGCGCGTGAGCCGAGCGAGCGCCTTTAGAAATAGATTTAAATTTTGCTTTCGGCATGTTTTATAACTGCAAGCGTTTTTAAACGGACGAAGTCGTTTGTAAAAAGCAGAATCGTACAAATTGCCAGCGACTTATACAATATGTAACAAAAACCCTGTTGTTCCTTCTACCTACGTTTTAAGAATCGGTATACATACGTAATAAAGCAAGTCATATAAAAAAAACTGTTCAACAAAAATAATTAAAATATATATTTAATTATTCATATTTGTAATGTTTAACTGATTTCTTACCTTTTTAGTTCTTTGAATTTTACTTCTCGACTAGCCAATGCTTAATTTTAATTTAAATATATATATAAATTATAATTTCACCAATGTTGTGCTTGTAGGTTAATGTACTCGTATACGTCCCTAAAAGGAACAACAGGGTTTTTGTTACATACTGTATAATAAAGAGTATTCTATGTTATTCTATTGTACTCGGTACAGTTTGTCGTTACCTGTAAGGGCTAGGCAATCTTGCCAACGTCTGATAAGTCAAAGGTCCCGTATAATCAGCATCATTTAGCTTCGGCCAGTGACCCAGTATAAGCGTGGCTATCTCAGGCGATATATACTCCGTGGAGCCAGAACATAGCTTCTCTAACGCGTCCAGTAAAGAGACCACACATTCCACTGCCGCGGCGAGCACTTCTGGGTTACCGCTTCGTCCGCATTCTTCTATGCCGTCCATTATTCTGTAAATTTTAAGTAAAGAGCATAAATGTACAATTAGGGTTTTTTATTTTAATGATATAATCAAATATCTAATATGGTTTTTAGCAATGATTAGTCACCATTTCTTTAGTGCATGTCGTAAAAAACCGGCCAAGTGCGAGTCGGACTCGCGCACGAAAGGTTCCGTACCATTATCTATAAAAATGGCAAAAAAACACGTTTGTTGTATGGGAGCCCCCCTTAAATATTTGTTTTATTTTAATTTAATTATTTATTTTTAAAGTCAATATAGATCTACATATTCTGTGAATATTTCAAGCGTCTACCTGTACCGTTATCAATAAGAGCAAAAACGAGAAAAAAATCACGTTTGTTGTATGGGAGCCCCCTTAGATATTTATTTTATTCTATTTTTTGTTATAGCGGCAACAGAAATACATCATCTGTGAAAATTTCAATTGTCTAGCTATCACGGTTCATGAGATACAGCCTGGTGACAGACGGACAGACAGACGGACAGACAGACAGACAGACGGCGGAGCCTTAGTAATAGGGTTCCCGGTTTACCCTTTGGGTACGGAACCTTAAAAATTACTAGGAAATTATGCCAAGAGGATGCAAAATTGCATAAGCTTCGGACAAGAATTGAAATTAAATTGGCATTATTCATGTTTTTGCCTAGCTTTGTGATTACCTATAGCAAATGGACAAATCTTCAATGGGTCAGTAAGTGTATATATGACTGGTTGCGAAGTTCATGGTCCTTTCAACAGTGAAGTTTTACAGAGTGATTATTTATTTATTCTCAAGGCAACTAAAACACGTCACAATCCTATTACGTCTCAAACTCAAAGCATATTTCAATTAAACCAATTACAGGCACTTTTGAATTGTCAAAGAGTCGGTCAGTTAGTCAGAAAGTTGAAGCTATTTGCCTATTCCAAAACGTAGATCTCTATGGAGACGAACAGGCAAGAAACTCCAAGGACTCTCTTTGAAATCAAGATATTACAAAATCCTGGGTACATTATTCTTGTCGCTTCTATAAGTGAGAACAATGTAAAAAAATAAATTATTTAAAAAACAATACAAAATATAAAATATTACAAATAAGCCCTGGCAGATAGGAGAAGACCAGTCTCAACTGACGGCGCCCGTTCACCATCCAGCTCAATCATTTTGTTGGGAACCGAATGATCCAACACACGCGCCACCATCAGCGAGACATTTAAGTCAACATACATCATAACTTAATAAACGGCTCGATGGTACTCACATTTACAAAATTGAGAAAATGCTTTTAAATTATACAAAACTATAGCTTGCAATTCATTTCAAAGATTAATACAATTTTACTAGAAAAAGGAAAATTATTATTACCTATTGAAGTATTCAACAACTAAAAATGTCACTAGGACTGCTCCGTTGGTCTTGTGGTCGCAAGTGCGACTGACTGCGAGTGTGACTGAGCGTGGGGTTCTGGGTTCGATTCCCGGGTCGGGCAAAGTGTTATTGGGTATTTCTATTAAAATTTTCTTAGTTGCACAGAGTTTGGAAGATAGATAGATAGAAAAACATTTATTCAGTGCACACACAAGACATAGCACAACACACAACAGCACAAAAAAAAATAGATAACAACTTAAAATAATTAAAAAAGAAAAAAACAAAAGGCAAAAAGAAGAAGAACATACTTAAAGAAATAGTGACACTATTACATTAATCAATATTATTAGGTGCGGTGTGGGTGTCAAGGTTGCACCAAATGGGAGTTGTTGGAAGTTGGCGGTGTGATACCCCGTGCCTCGGTGAGCACGTGTCGCCCTTGGCCCTGCGCCTGATCTCTCTCCGTGTCGGATTGCAGTCTCATCGGACTATGAGAGTGAGGGAAGGGAGAGTGCACCAGCGCACACACTTGTGCACAATACAGGTGGATTTTTGTGATGGGGCAGTAAGGGCAGCTACCTTAACCGTTGTAGCTACATAAAAACGGTCTTAGGAGACTGTCCTTAACTTTTTGTGATTTTTGTGAAATTTTGAAAGTTTTGTGTTTTTTGAAAGTGATATTGTGATTTTGAAAGTTTTTTTGTGATTTCTGACTTTTTTAGTACTCAAACCTCAGTTGGTCCGATAGAGGTTTTTGATCCTTATAAGAAACAGGATCGATTGGCATAAAAAAAGTTTTTGTGAAAACTGCACATTTTCCTGATGACTACGCATTTTTTCAAAATCTGTGAATGCAGATCAAAACTTCTCAAAAAGTTAAGGACAGTCTCCTAAGACCGTTTTTCTGTAGCTACTTACTGCCCTATCTCAAAAATTCACCCTGTATATCTCCCGCGCCGAAGGCTGGTCTCCGGTGTGATTGGTCGGCATGGCCAAAAAGCACTATTTTTATTATATCACTAGGTTCACATTATAGGTTTAATTCCGATTACAACGCAACACGCAAGAATAACGATGATATAATAACTACAGTAAAAAGTTTAGTCTACAATATAGATACAAGTTCAGCGTGTTTCCTTTGGAACATACTTCCAGATTATGGAGACAGGGAGCGTGTAGGAGACTAAGCACGCCAGGTAAGGTATATAAGCCGGCTGTTGCTTAAAACCAGCTGGGGCTCTGTCTTGCCTAAGGTCGCAACATTATTCTGAGTGATGGCCGTTTTGCGTGAATGTGACGCATATTTGGTAGTGTCGTTAATTATAGTTGCCAAAAAATCATAATAATTATATATCAGTCGAATTAGATATCAGACAATATAATTTTCAATTTTCCCCAAGTTCATGATTATTTAAAAGAATATGTACATTTTAAACTATATCTTTTATTTTTATAGATTCTGCTTATACTTGATTGCAATTTCAAACTTTTATTATCCCTTGACTATAACTGTTTTGTAAATAAACATGTCCTATCTAAGAGAGCCGGGTGATCTGTAACTCAGGACCCTCCTACCTCAGACACCTTTCTCTATTTGAGATTGTACATTTTATTAACCAGTGCCTAATATGATGATGAGATATATAAAGATTTATGATTATTGATTATGATTATTATGATTATTTCCACCCAATTTGTTCTTTCATTTTTGTTTTTGTTTTCTTTGCGTTATTTTGACCGCAGTTAGACGTATTTTCTTTCTTTTTAATCTGATAACGAGACTGTCTTCTATTCCTATCATCATCATCTTCCTTCATCAATGTATGTTTGATGATGAACTGCATCGATGTTTGCATGCCAAAATGGTAGAATGTACAAGGATTTTTTAATATTATTGTAACCACCTTATTGTAAATACTTACATTCTGAGCAAATAAATGAATAATCTATTCTATTCTAACCTTGTCCCATAAGTTACTTGAGGTCGGTGCAACACCTACCATTTACTGAGTACGTCTTTGATTGACTTGAATGTGCCCTGGCGTCTGAGAGTGTGTCATGCTCACTCAAATGTCTCGCCGATGGTGGCGTGTGTGTTGGATCATTATAATATCCCTTCAAAATGGGTGAGTTAAATGGTGCTGATCCATGCGTCATGTTCGTGAACGGACGCCGTCAGTAGAAACTTGTCATTTATTAGCTGCCACGGCTTATTTTTTTTAATATTTTTATTACTGACGCTTTTAACGTGCACGTCTTACTACATCGTTCTCAAATGTATAATTTCAATATGCATGATGTAACCAATACTTTGTAACAATATTTTAATTTAAAAGAGTGTCCGTGGAGTTTCTTGCCCGTTCTTTTCCATAGGTACCTACTACGCTTTGGAATGGGCAACTAGCTTCATCTTTATGACTGACCGACCCCTTGACAATTCAAAAGTGCCTGTAATTGGTTTATTTGAAATGTGTCTACCGTCACGCTATCTTTCACTCCCTTCTCTTCCACTATCTTCTTGTCTTATACGATATCATAAAAAGCACTTACAGTCTCACGATCGCCATATCATCACTATGCCTCTCATGATGGTCCACTTTCTTCAGCAGCACCAGCTGGCACAGCCGCTTGGGGTTCTGCAGCAGCTCCCTCGCGCTGCGCAGCGGCTCCACGCGGTGCGGCGCGGGCGGGTACAGCAGCATGCGGTGGTACAGGGCTTCGAGGACCGGCCGTAGGTTTGAGGTTGAACCTACTAGGCGGACCAACTGGTTTGCTATGCTGAAATGTGAAAAAGTGTGTAGTGTTGAAAATGAATTTGTGCTGTAAAATAATATTCTATCTGTTAAAGAAGAACGAGCACGGTCCATACAAAATTAACCCACGTCCTACGACAAAGGGAAGTATCTTAAAAAAAGATCAAAAATAGTAAAAAAACCCCAAGGTCCAATGACCTTGGGGTTTTTTTGGGGGCCTCCTGAAATAATTTTTATAGCATTTTTTTTATATGTTAGACTTTAAAGATGCAATTTTTTAATACTATTTTTGATCTTTTTTTAAGATATTAACCCACGTCCTACGACAAAGAGAAGTATCTTAAAAAAAGATCAAAAATAGTATTAAAAAATTGCATCTTTAAAGTCTAACATATAAAAAAAATGCTATAAAAATTATTTCAGGAGGCCCCCAAAAAAACCCCAAGGTCATTGGGGGGGGGGGAAGGAAAAAAATAACGTTTTGCTAACTGTACCGTGTGACATATCAAATGAAAGGGCTTGTTGTAAGAATTTCTATAATTTTAAAATATATACTTTTAAAATTATTTAAGAAAATAGATAAAATATCCTTATCTCCGAAACTACTGAGCCTAAAGTTTTGATAAAATACAGTAAATAGTTTTTTAAATATAGATTACAGGAACCCTTCATTGTGCGTGGTAAGAGTGTAAGACACGCTTTTGTCCGGTTTTTTTGCGATAGTTCTCTTTGCTGTAGGCCGTGGGTTAATTTTGATCCTTCTTCTTTATGTTCCTGAAATCGTTGCTGTGTGATATACTTTTAGAACATGGTAGGTAAGTCTGTGTCAGAATCATTATCATGCTACCTTATTCTTATTTCCTAATCGTATTTAGGGTCGGCGCAGCATCTCTTCGTCTTCATTCAATTGTATAATTAATATGAATTATTTACCAAACAAAATACCTAATTACCATTTTTTTAAAGAGTACCTAACGGTGGTAATTCTTGGCCATTCTTCATCATACTAAACTAGCTTTTGAAAGGGGCAACTAGAAACAATTATTTTTTTTTGTAAATTTTGTCGTTCAATTAAACTGCCATATGAGTGCCTAATAGGATAAAAAAATTAAATGTTTTTAACGTGTGTTAAACTAAATCTTCATAGTATACCTGTAAATAGCTTTGGCTTGTTTGCTGTTGAAGCTGGGTGCAGAGTTCAAAGCGCCAGATCCTCTCCCGGAGTCATCAACCAAATGACCGTCATGCTCTCTGAAATCATCATCACAAGAGATTAAAAAGTCAGTTAAAAACTGTTCAATGTGGAAAACATAAAAACCGGCCTTTTTAGGATTCCGTACCCCAAAAGGAAAAACGGAACCCGTACCCTCACTCGTGTGTCTGTCTGTCTATCCGTCTGTCACAGCCGATTTGCTCCTAATCTACTGGACGGTACACACTTGAATTTCTGTGACTCAAAAACGAACGTATAAGATTTATAAATTTATAAAGCAATTTATAATCTAAGTCGCCGCGAATCTCTTAGGGAACTATTTAAAAATATTAATATTATGACGGTACCTTGCCAATTCATTTATGAAAATATTATGTATGTAAGGAAAAATCTACATCTTTTTAATAAAATAAGTGATAGACATCATTTTAATACTAGAAATAAAGACAAAAAAGATCAACCATTTTTCAGGTTATCTAAAGTACATACATCTTTTATAGGGTACTGTGTTAAATGTTACAACAAAATACCTTGTAATATATTGCAACTAAATGAAAGAAAATTTAAAACTCATATTAAAAGAACACTTTGTAAACAAGCATATTACAAATTAGAGGATTATATACAAGATAAGAATGCTTGGAAACATGCTGGTTCCAAGCATGGATGCTTGGCTCCATAGGACAATCTAGAGTCTAGACAAAAGCAAACAGGTTGCTATTTTAATTGTATAATTTATTATTTTTATGACATTTATTTTAAATTCTGTGATTACCTTAACTCACACTGATATTATTGTTATTTTTTAGGGAATCGTATATATTTTTTACAATTTTTGTAAATATGTGAGCACCATGTTCTATCACATAATTAATTTATCTGTCATTGCTACATTCTTAACTCTTTTTATTACCTATTGTGGTATAGTAATTTTATTCTAGGTGCATCGTCTTCACATATAAAGAAAGAAAGAAAAGAAAAGAAAAATTGTTTATTCTGCACAAACAAAACACACATTACAAAAATAAAATACAAATTGACGAAAAAACATAACATATAATTATGTAATTAATGTACCTATAAAAATATTGTACAAGATTTTAAAAGAGTACCGGTGGAGTTTCTTGCCCATTCTTCTCCATACGAAACTACATTTTGGAAGGGGCGACTAGAATCAATTCTATTTTTTTTTGTAAATATTGACGTTCAAAAGTGCCTTTTATGTGCCTATTTGAAATAAACAATTTGACTTTGACTTTGAAATGAATTTTGAATATGGTTTTCACTTTTGGGGAAAAAAATTGTAAATTAAACAAAAAATAGTTTTGCAAACTGTACCGTGTGACATATCAAATGAAAGGACTTGCTATGAGGATTTCATATATAACTTTTTTATAATTTTAAAATAATTATTTTTCAGGTTATTAAAGAAAATAGATAAAAATTGTCCATTATCTCCGAAACGGCTGAACCTAAAATTTTGAAAAAAATGCTTACATAGTTCTTAACTTATAGATTACAGGAAAACCTATAAGAAAACGATGGTCTTAAAATAACATGGTAAATCTCTCAATATTGTGCGTACAAACTTACATTTGCACTTTGAATGTATGAGGGAACATGTTATTTAACTATAGTTACAATGTTAAGTTTGGGATAAATTTATCCCAACTACGGAACCCTTCATTGTGCATGGTCCGACACGCACTTGGCCGGTTTTTTTTTCTCTTACACAATTATTAACACTTGACTCTCAGATTCCGGTGGCGACGACCCAATTGTTGTCCCAACCCTATGCGTATCAGGGCGGGCAGCACTAGCGATCGGCACGAAGCGATCTATAGACGACACAATATTCGGGAGTGCGCGGGAGAGTAACGTGTTGTTTCTTTAATACAGTATAATTTGTTATAAAGTACCTATTCCTAGTTTAATTTCCAGACCTAACAGTAGGCCTTAACCTTACTTTACCTACAAAGAAAATATTCAAAACAAATCTAGTGTCATCAACTCATCACTTACCTTGACTTAATATTCTTGTCCACTCTCGGAGTTCCAAGGAAGGAGATGAGCGATGGACAGAACTTCTGCCACAGGAACGTCGTGAAGTGCAAGTTGCCGCTCACTCGCTCTGACAGACTTGACATTAGAGTCAGCAAACAATCTAGGAAGAATAACGCCAGTGGGTTCTGTTTTGGCGTCCTGTGGATGTGGAGACGATATTTTAGTAAAATGAGCAGCAATCTAATTGCATAACACACACTTTGAATGACTTTAGTATATTGATAATCCATTGCTTCTTATGTTCGAAAAATGTGTCTGCTCAAACAACGTGAAAAACGCAATGAATGTTGTTGAACTGTAAAAATTTCCCCATTAATTATCAGTAGCAATTGTCCCATTGCTACTGATTGTGTGTTACGTAATACCCCGCTGGACGTTAGGAAACAATATTAAAAGAATATTGTAATTTTGATTGAGACTATGTTTTAGATAGATTAATAGAATTAAATTTAATAGATAGAATACTTTTATAAATTTACTAGATAGAACACTTTTATAAATTTAATATATAGAATACTTTTATAAATTTAATAGATATAATGCTTTTATAAAATTAATAGATAAAATACTTTTATTAAATTAGTAGATATAATACTTTTATCAATTTAATGGATATAATACTTTTATAAATTTAATAGATAGAATACTTTTATAAGTTTAATAGATAGACATCGATCACTAATAAAGAACTAGATACACAATCCGCGTCAAAAAATTACCTCACCGAATGACCGCCCACTTGAACATTTGGGCGGTCTTTTCATCTAGTATCATTCGAACGCTCCGACGGTAAACATGCCTCAGTGCTCGTTTAAAAATTGTAAAAATCACACGTCTAGGACGCTTAAAAAGGATGGAGTTTCATATTTTTGGTAAGTATTAATATTATCATTATATAATTGTTAACACAGTATTGTAAATACTGATATTTTGTCAAGAAATAATCGTAAAAACATTATTTTAAATTAAGTCGTAATAAATAGCAGGCGATATATAGCAGCTCAATTGTAAAGACTCTTACTAAACGTATTAATCATACTGTCGCATGCCCACTTAAATTGTTTAGGTTATGCGCGTTGACTCTGTTCCATTTGTTGGAGACGCTTTATATTATTCTTCTTATTTTTTTTTTATTATGTGAGATTTTATTTTTGTTGTCTTATTTACCCGACTGCACGATGCAAGGGAGGGTAATGTATTTATCAGCCTATGTATGTATAATTGAACTAAAATAACTGCCACCAACTGCATCAGACTGCTTGAAAAGTGACTTGTTCGGAACTTTTTAGTTGTTTTTTATCAGTCGGGATTTTTGAAAATATTTTTTTTTTTTTAGCTTTTCTCGTGATCCAGTGAGGTGTGGAGAATGGATATCCGTTACAGCACGTCAAAGATCTGAAGAATTCTTCAAGCCGACCCAAGGAAGCGTTGTATGTTCGAAGCATTTTTTTGAAAAGCATTTTTTATTGACATCCGTAATTTATTATGAACAATATGTCAACAAATTGGGATAATAATATTCTTAGATTTAGTTATATTCTTACTTTTGTATTCATAATTTTATAATTTAGTATTAAACTTTATATTAGTTGTTTGTCAAGCATTATCCTAAAATTATTGACACAAGATAAAGAATAAATAAATATATTAAATAACTTTAATTTAGTTTCATTAATAAGTAAATGTGGTGACCACATTTATTGATTTATTTTCCAGAAACATTCACGTAACTTATAATCATTACACACACTTAATACACCATAGCATAGAATAAAAAAATAAAAAGTTCTGGTGGCCATCTCTGGCTTTACTCATCAGTTCCACTTCACCAAATGATATTTTCTGAATGTAAAGATCCGATTTGTTACAGAAAATACAAAAATCGCTTATTATATGCCTTAATGTATTTAAGGAGTTCCTTCAATTCCTCATATATTCCATCATCAGAACAAGGATTTGATATAAAAAGGACCAACTTGGGAACAAACCTAATGTAATACCGTTTGAATCATCTCAATCGGTCGATCCGTCTTCGAGTTATCGGTGGTGTACAAACATAAAAAAAACATATTATAATATATATTATACATATATAATAAATACGCGACGAATTGAGTAACCTGCTCCTTTTTTGAAGTCTGTTAAAAATACCATTTATAATATTACAGTACAAACAAAAAATATTGTTCTGGTTCGTCTCCACTCATTCCTTGTCCTAGCGGCGAGCCTAGGTCGTAAAATTTTATTACTTTTTTTGGCACTTAGTAATTCTGACTTTAATGCATGCATATAAGGTTGAATTGTTTTGATGTATGTTGAGCAGTGAGTACCGGTCGTAAAATTTTATTGCTTTTTGTAATAGCTTTGTGAATTCGACTTTAAACATGGCAGTTAAGGTTGAAATTACATTAATGTATATTTATTCTATCTACGCACACACGCAATACAGTTGGCGACATTTTTAAGACAACTTTTCTATGAGATTGTGTATCTAGTTCTTTATTAGTGATCGATGTAGATAGAACACTTTTATAAATTTAATAGATAGAATACTTTTATAAAAATAGATATATCTAATGCTTTTATAAAATTAATAGACATAATACTTTTATTAAATTAATAGATAGAATACTTTTTATAAATTTAATAGATAGAAAACTTTTATAAACTCATTTTGAATTGTTTGCTTGGATTGGTATCATTTTTGATGTGTAACATCTTTCCTCTCGCTTTCTGTGGGAGCGATTTCGTGAAAAGGGACGGAAGTGTGTTCTGTTTTTTAAATTCATGTTTCTTTCTTGAATTAGTCTACTCATGGAATTAGTAAGTATTATATAAATTATAAGTAGAGGGGGTGGAATTTCGACCAGTGGGCGACCACAAGTAATGAATAATTATTTGAATAAATATTTCAGTATTAAGCTTTTTATATTTTGAGGTAAAATTCTGTCGCTGCTCTTGCTTATTACCAAGGTGAGATGTCAAATGTTACACACCATAAGCGACTACTGTAAGGCTCGCGTTATGCCACCGTCATTTCAGGTCACTGAGTCACCAAAATTGTTTGGCTGGTGCGTATTAAGTACCACACACGTAAATATATTGGAATACTTACAATTGTGTTTCAGACAGTCGGCTGCATAGATATTGTATGACTGGAATCACTTCGCTGTAGCAGCCCACGGCCACTATGTGGTTCCTGCCCAAAGGAGAACCCTCCGACAGGAGTTCTTGGCACTCTTCATCTAAACGAAACAATTTATAGGTTAACAAGATATTGATATGTCAACAGTATTATACAGGGTGTTTGGTGCATCGTGTGCCAAATTGAAATGGTCGACTGAAGGAGTCATCCGCTAGCCTTTTAGACCCTTTAACACCCCTCATGCTCTGTGGATTTTTTTTATCGACTTTTTATTGTTTTCCAAAAAAAAGACCCAAATTTTACATTCAAATACAGATTAAAAAAAAAATATAAGGCATAGACTCTGAATTTTATTTTTATTTCGATGTGTATTGTTTAAGAATACTTTTAAATACAAAATTAGTGATATTAGTCACCTAGTTCTTTTTTAATTCACTCGCAAAGGTAAAACTTAAATTAAAGCTGTACATGTTACAGCTGTTTATAAGGCTACAACTTACGATCTTCCAACTCCCTCATTAATTCTCCAGTCTATCCTCTTTCTAATGATGTGCCACATGCCATAAAAGTATTTTAACAACTTTGTGAATTCGCTAGAATTGTGAATCGAGTCACCTAAGGCTAATATTCAAAATTATGATTTAAAAAAAAATCTCTTAAATGATACCTGTCAAACCTATAAATCTGCTATCTCATTCTTATGGTTAGGTAAATTCGTGTCTCATATCTGTATCTTTCGTGGGATTTACTTGAAATAAAAAAACAAAATTGCATTTTTAACATTTATTTAATCATTGTTACAAATCTTGCTCAAATTGTTGGCATCTGTTGCGAATGCAGGCCCGACACCTGTTTCGTATTTCAACAGTTGTTGTACGAAGTCGTATTTCCTCCTTAATAGTATTGAATGCCGCTTCTATGCGTTGGACTAATACCTCCCTAGTTGAAACCTCCGTGGCATATACCAACTCTTTGGCACGTCCCCAGACATAAAAGTCTAACGGAGTTAGATCTGGGGAACGTGGCGGCCATGGAATAGGGCCATCGCGTCCAATCTATGCATTGGGGAACACATTGTCGAGATATTCCCTCACAGTCAATCGCCAATGCGTGGGACAGCCGTCATTTTGAAATACAATGGGCACACGTTCATTAAATACGGGCACATCGGTCACTAATTCGGGCAGGTCATTTTGTAGGAATTCCAGGTAGTCTTCGCCATTGAGATTATCGGGCAGGTAATGCGGTCCAATTACCTGATTCCCAATCACTCCTGCCCAAACGTTTACACTAAACCTTCTTTGAGAAGATTTCTGTCTTTTAACACGTGGGTTTTGCGTTTTCGTTGTCCAGTGGTGCAAATTGTGTAAATTGAGGATCCCATCCTTGGTAAATTTGGATTCATCCGTCCACAGTATTCTTTTTAAAAAAACAGGATCATCCACATCCGTGTGTAAAAGAAACCGACAAAAAGCCACTCGTCTCTCAAAGTCGCCACCCTCAAGACCTGCAACAAACAAAAAACTCTTTTAAATTTCTCTTGGGCAATAAGTAATTGCACAAGAAAGGACCCGCTGTTCGTGCTAATAGATTCACTACCTGGAAGTGACGCCATACCATACCCATTACCTGCTAAACAAAGGCAAGGTCAAACAAAGCTTGCACGGGTTTAAAGTTAGTTTAAAATTACGTACCTTGCACCGGAGTGTAGTGGAATGGATGCTTTTTGTTTTGACGAAGTACTTTCCACACTTTCCATATTGAAATATCAAGATGTGATGCCACATTTCTAATGCTTCTTATAGGGTCTTCCTCAAAAAGTGCCAGTATTCTCTCGTCTACTTCAACATTATGTCGCACAATATGGCCCCTTGGTTCATTAAAAGTAACACTGCCAGTCTCGCGTATGCGTCGGTATGTGTCTTGGAAGACTCTGCGGCCAGGTAATCGTCTACCAGGAAAGCGTTCCTGGTAAAGTCGTTGCGCTGCACGAGCGACGCCATTAGCGGCTCCGTAAGCCATCATGATGTCCGCATATTCTTCGTTAGAGAATGTCGCCATTGCAATAACAAAAAACTCAAAGTTTAACAATAACAACAAAAATTAAACAAATGTAACAAGAACCAGCAAAACTTAACGATAACAAAGTAATAAAAGAATCGCGGAGTATGGTCAACTAGCACACACGTTAGGTAGCAGAGGCAGTCATGTCTCGACTAAAAAAATGGCGGGTCGGGCGGCGCGATTTGTTCAAACCGATTTAAGGTATGCAAGAAAGAGATAGAAGATAGATTTTACTGTGAAAGAGTGAGAAAACAAATTTTACCTCTTTCTCAAGTAACAGTTCCGCAATAAATATTTTTTCATTAGAATTTGGAATGTAGTTTTATGTGACTTTATTCACAATTCTAGCGAATTCACAAAGTTGTTAAAATACTTTTATGGCATGTGGCACATCATTAGAAAGAGGATAGACTGGAGAATTAATGAGGGAGTTGGAAGATCCCGGTCGCTTTTGTTTTTTTTTTTGTAGCCTTATAAATAGCTGTAACATGTACAGCTTTAATTTAAGTTTTACCTTTGCGAGTGAATTAAAAAAAACTAGGTGACTAATATCACTAATTTTGTATTTAAAAGTATTCTTAAACAATACACATCGAAATAAAATTAAAATTCAGAGTCTACGCCTTATATTTTTTTTTAAATCTGTATTTGAATGTAAAATTTGGGTCTTTTTTTTGGAAAACAATAAAAAGTCGATAAAAAAAAATCCACAGAGCATGAGGGGTGTTAAGGGGTCTGAAAGGCTAGCGGATGACCCCTTCAGTCGACCATTTTAATTTGGCACACGATGCACCAAACATCCTGTATAATCATCTTTAACAGCAGTGATGCCGGATTTGTCTGTGTGGTGCCGGACGTTAAGAATAGGACTTCCCTATTTCTACCCGTGGGTGTCGTAAAAGGCGACTAAGGGACTTACTAGAGAATGGGCAGCAGCGTTCTCTATGAATTTAACATCATACTGCGATCGCCAAGCAGCCTGCCAAGCGTGGCGATTAGGGCACCCCCACCCCCCTTTGGAGGAGGCCTATGTCCAGCAGTGGACGTCTTTCGGCTGCAATGATGATGACGATGAACAGCAGTGATAAGTGGTGTGACCGTAGGACTGCCAAGTCATAGGTCTCGAGTTCGAACCCAAGGCACGCACCTTTGACTTTTTGGATTCATGTGCGTATTGTGTATAATTATCACTTGCTTAAAAAAACCATCCTACTTCTTCCCGTGGGTGTAGTAAAAGGCGACTAAGGGACTTACTAGAGAATGGGCAGCAGCGTTCTCTCAAGTCAGAGGCCCGTATGGGCGGCATAACAACTCTGACACCAAGTTTGTAACTAACAGCGTCAGTCTGGGATCCGAAAAACGACCGGGAAAAAGAAGAATATCGTCTCTAAAACTATGATGTTAATACCCAATAGTCGGCACTACTCAACACTCAAAACTACATGAGGTCGGCGCTTGCTATCTGACTACTCTGAGAAGAAAGGCCGAAACAAACTCAGAGGTCACAGTCGCTTTTAAAGCCCAGATTAATCTTGGTCAGATGTGAATATTGGTGTCTGAAATGGTCTTTTGAGGAAAGAACCACACAGATTGAGTGGACCTATCCATTCAGTGCACGCATTTGTCAGTAATCGTGCAGCTCAACTCAGAACTTAAGGAGCTCAACGATTCGACGAACAATACCAAAGAAAGGACGTACATTTGGGTAGGCCGCATAAATCGCTCAAACTGCCAGATTATCATTAGATCTAAATTAGAAAAAGAAAAATTTAAATATATATGATCCACATAGTGCTCACATTTATGTCACGTACCTAAGTCAATAAAAATAAAAATGTAAATATTAATTCCAAGACACATAGTTTGTTGCTTGAGACCCACATTGGAGTAGCTTAATTAACCCAAAGCCTTTTTGTCGTCCAAGTAATCTATAACTTTATACATAGAAACCTTTGAACCCATTGCCGCGCCATTAGACATTTTAAGATTCATTCCATTATTCCAAACACGGTTTCAATCTCGTAAATGGAAGTCTTGATTGGGGTAACCTTATTTGGAATAGGTACCTACATCCCACCTACTATAAAAGATATGGAACCTAGCTAGAAGACTGCCGTGAAGTACAAACAAGTATTCAATAGCACACTTACTAATTATAAACAACTGAGAAGCAACCTGACTCTGACCTGTTTGGAATACTTAATTATTGTATCTAGATATGAAATTGCTTGATTACCGTCAAAACCACTCACCTAACTGAGCACAGTACGCTCTCAGAGCTTGAGCAGCCGCAGCCCTTGCAGCTGCAGCCACATGCGGCGGTGCAGCCGCGGCCTCCCCACAGCGACCGCACGCCCACACGCACAGCCGACCGTTGAGAGTACGCCGCGGAGATAACGCCAGGGATAGGTACATGCGGAAGATTTGTACCTGGTCAATTTGAAAAGATTTCCCTGTAGTGTTTTTTATATTGGCAGTAGGATGTATATCCGGTAGGCTCTAATAATTTATGTATTTATTTCACACCAATAAGTACAACATCTTACAGTATACCCAAGACGATGTTATACTCGTACCAACCTATTACACTATTTATCCTTATAAAATATATTCTTATATTATATAAATATATATATTTTTTTTTTATATTTTGGTTTTATTTTTGAATTTTTGTTTATGTATATAAACAGAACTTCAACAATAAAAATAAAACTAAAATACTTAATAAAAAATTACATTTTCATTTTCAAATTTGTATGCCCAATTTGTATGAATTTGTAATCCTTCCCAAGGGTACGTCTTACCTACCATTATCGCGCCCCCGGTGTACTCTTTGATATACAATGGTCTCTGTAGTGTCATGAAATATGAGGCTTCAGGGGCTAGGGTGAATCTCTGGGTTCATTCGAGCAATCGAGTCTGGTACAACCACGCTGGGATCGGTGCGTTTGATAAATTTTCATTCATTCATTCTTGTAGTGTTTTTTATACCGGCAGTAGGTACGGGAGTGAATATATTATCATAGATAGGAGACGTCCTTATTTTATCTTAATCATCACTGACTGACCCTCTAGAGCCTGATAACGCAAAAGATTAACTGAGGAAAACCTGATCCTTATTTTTATTTTATGATAATTAGCATGATTGTTCTTTATCCTTTGAATTACCTACTATATAATCCCCAACTTAATTTAAGCTTAGTGTATGGTTTACCTGTGTATCATGTAGGTGGTACATAACGGAAGCGGTAGCGCAGAGGAGTTGTGAAGGCATCCATAGTGAGTCATCTTCAGGCTCGATTCCTCTGTGGAACCTATCATCTCGGAGTATTTTCTGCAAGAGAGAAACAAACAAGAATAATCTATCCTAAACCGAGAAGTAGTTTAGCTTTAGCAGGTCCAACTATGTACTTGTAGAAACATTGGCATTATTAGTTCAAGGCTTTTTGCGCGGCGTGGGTATCTGTATTGACCTAGTTCTAATTCTTGATTCGTCGATCTAATAAGATCGATATCAGGATTGACTCCCATTGGCCGTTATCCATATGTTATGAGCGAGAACATAAATTACGACAAAGTTCATCAGTTCAGCTTAACACTTTCCCTGTTCTATGTTTTAAGTTAGCGGGTTTGGTTTCCGCACTTAGTCCTTCATGTGGACCATTTTGCGTGTCACTTTTCCTGTCCATGTCCAGGGAAAGTGGACTGGACACTTTCCCTGTCCACAATAGGTAGTTAAATATCAACCTGAACCATACGTGGTTTATGGGACAGGGAAAGGGCCACTGTTTGAGCTGGACATGGGTTTCTACAATTTTAAACCATTTAACTGCATCCTCAGCCACTCTGATCCAGTAGCTACTACAGATCGTCGCTCCATCGAAGGCCACTCTACTTTACAATTACCAAATTATTACTTACATGGAACCCCTGCAGGGCGTACGTGACCAGGCGCTGCCGCTTGGTCTCCAGTGCAGTCTGAAGAGGTAAGAGGCACGCGCGGCGGAGTTCGTACGACGCACGACGTGCGTTGTTCTCTTGCATGCATAGTAATTCTACACAAAAATAAACCGCCGTCTGTTAATACTCCTTTAAATTATCTAAGCATTTATTACATACAGAGACAGGGCAAAGGTTCATAAAAAGAAGGAACAGGCATTGATCACCACGCATACTTAACTCGTAAATGCCTTTAACATTCAAAGAAAAATACCCATTGAACTGAAATGAAATCGATAATTCTGTGAATAGGTTATCAGAATCGCTTTTACATGTCATACTATTAAAAATTAAAAAATAAGCTAGATTTAGTCGACATTTCCTATTGAACTATCAAACAAACTCAGGGGTCAAAGTCTCTTTTAAAGTCCAGACATAATCTTGGTCAGGTCATGTGAGTACCACGTAGGTAGATCCGTGTCTGTAATGGTCTTTTGAGGAAAGAACCACACATACCTGATACGGACCTACCTAACCACCTATACGGACCTGTCCAATCAGTGCAATCATTTGTCAGTACCTAATCGTGCTGGCTCAACATTGTTAAAATCATACGTTCGCGTTCTTACGTAGCAGTTTACTGGTGTAGCTCCAGCTTTTGATAACGTTTTACTGACCTTGTAAACAAACACAAACAGTTACAATTCAGTTTCGTTACAGTTGGTAAATATTCAATAATAATAATTATTATCTGTACCTACGAGTCGAGTGAGACGCGTAGAAGTTTATGCAAAATTAAAGAATATGGAGATGGAGTACTTCAAGGGCGTGTCTTAAGCCCTGTTTTTTTTCATTATAAATAGGTTTTCAGAGCAAGTCCCTATACCTTCATATAAACTAAGTGTGAGATAAAAATGTCCTTCACATAAATTATCAGATTGATAAGGAAGGACTGAAGATTGCAGATGGTTCTAGAAGGTGAATACAGATTGTTTGGCGCAATAATAAGTAAGACAGTACGATTTGCCACCATTAACACAAAAAGTAATGGCAATTCGTTAATTAACTACCAAAATGTTATGATTATGGTAGTAGTTTTATGTCACCATATGGTAAGGAAATAAACATCAATAGGATAAAAGCCTCAAAGTAAAATACACAAGGCTTTAAAAGTAAGAAGATAAAAACTGCATTTCCGATCACGGCGCAGTGGCGGTCATTATTGCAAGTATTGATTATAGTGTCTCAACTGCACATTAGGTGAAGTATATATCTAACATTTTCTACCTATCTTAGTGACCTCGAAAAAAAGAATAGTGGAGTTCGGCTAATAAATATGTTTACCGACCTAGTGCATCCTGACATGATTTCCTGAGAGCTGTAAACTTTACTCCCGACGCTTCCTTGAATATGTCCTGGAGAAGCTCCTCCATTTTAGCACAAACGAAACATATGACAATGACTCATTTCCCTATATTTATTTACACCACACAATCGGTTCACATTCTTCCCAAACTAATAAAACTTCCCGAGGAACAATATTGGAAACTGAAATGTTTAGTAAAACATGAATAACTGCGAAATAACGTTATTTGAGTGGGTGGAAGTGTGTCTTATCTGAGTTATACGTAGGCACAGCGACGGAGCATGCTCAGTGCGGGAAATCAATACTTCCCGAACGACGTAATGTTTGCGAAAAAACTTTACCAACAGGTGGTTTGGTTTGTATATTCACTTCACGTTACTTCATTTTTTTCTATGACGTTGGAATATACAAAATTATTCTTTTGAGAATCTGGTTAAGTATTCCTAACTACTTTACTCAACTACTTTTGTTTCTTCTTTGTTCTACTGACTTTCTAATCATAAAATGTATCGTTCTCCGTTCCTGCTAAATAGTTAATGATGCCCAGACTACCAACAGGGAATACCTATAACATAATGTCGATACTATATGTATTACCCAAATAAATAAAATATACCACGGCTAACTTTCAGCGATGAACGTTTACGTTTAGAGGACCATGGGACCATGTCGATGCAGCTTATCTCAGTCAGCCTATAAATTCGCTTACCAGGAAAATACACTCGGTAGTCTATCTTCTTAATTATCTGCTTTTCCTAATCATGCTAAACTACACTAGACACATTTTGTTCCACTTCGATTTTTCCTATTGGGAAATTCAGATCCAAACAACGAAGTAACAAACGTATACCTAGGCAGGTAACTAAAAATAAATACCCAGTAAAGTGATGACTGTATGATTATAATAAGTAATATATTTGCAAAAAAATATAATAAAAACGACTGCCGCATCCCGGTGTCCTAAACACCTCTGCCTATCCCTTCGGGGCTAGTGATGACATAAAGTGAAGTAAATAATTAGACATACATACATTATGTATTCTTTTATTTATTTATTTTTCCTTCTGGCTTCGCACGGTTTGTGCATTTAGCCAATGTCACGTTTTAGTTCTTGTATAGTATTGATGAAATAAATTATAAATGCATGATGATGATATCCCCGCCCACTCCCCTTGAGTTTCAGTAAAGATGTGGCAGTTTACTGAGACCTCACGCGGACTTCTTGAGAGAACTTTTAGGTATTCTTTTATTTATTTATTTTTCCTTCTGGCTTCGCACGGTTTGTGCATTTAGCCAATGTCACGTTTTAGTTCTTGTATAGTATTGATGAAATAAATTATAAATGCATGATGATGATATCCCCGCCCACTCCCCTTGAGTTTCAGTAAAGATGTGGCACTTTACTGAGACCTCACGCGGACTTCTTGAGAGAACTTGAAGCGAAGTTGCACTGTTTTGTTTCATTTGCCTACACTAATGCACGTTCACAAACACTTAATGGTTAATAATCCACCATTATTACACATTAATATTCGGCTAAACACAAATTTTGGAAAATTAAAGAAACTGCTGAACATGACGCTTCACTTTCCCGCCAAGAAGTATTAGATATTCTTGTTTTACAACTATGAAATTTATTTTTAATTTTCGCGGGTTTCTTGATTTGTATTGAATTGCCATTTTCAAGTTAACATTTACGAAATGAGTTTATTACTTATTTTACTCCTATTTTCGAGTTTCATACATGATTCTTTTGATTTTCAATCATTTTTTCAATGGAATTGTCTTATATCACATCTACATCTATTAAAAGAATTAAAAGAAAATAATATGTTGGAAAGATTCGTTCAAAAATCTTTTTTTTTGTCATGGCATCATTGGATAAATTTTGTCTTTTGATTTGACGGACAAGCTGTCAAAATAGTCTTGCAAAAATGGTGTCTTGGAGTGGTTTGGGCCGATCTTTCGGCATAAACTTGTTTAAAAACCACACCAAAAAACTAAACAGTGTTCAAAATGTAACCTTTACAACAAGTAAAACATTAATGGATGCCCATGGGCACAAAACTTTCGTGCTACAGCCCTCCAGGTGAGGATCATTTTCAGTGATTACCTAACCAATTTTTTGGCTCATTGTTTGTTATTTTTCTATAATTTTGTGGCTGTCTAAAAGTACATGTCCAAGAATGCCAAAATCGCCGTATTTTTATTATGTTTGTAGTTTGTTTTATTATTTGTAATTTCCTAACCTAAACTCTTGGTTGGCAGATGGCAATGGCACAAGTTCAAGGATATGTTCCATTTCTATACCATGCTGGGCCTGATACCGGTTGGTGCCATCATCTTTTACACCAACGTGTTCATCGGACCGGCCCAATTGTGCCCAATCCCTGATGGCTACGAACCGAAACATTGGGAGTACCACCGCCACCCGATTACGAGGTTTATCGCCCAGTATATCCATCACAGTCCACAAGAGGTAACTGTCCCTTGATATGTTTGTTGTCATCAAAGATTTGTTGTTGTTAAAATTTATCAGGCCTGTTTTCCCTAAGAGTTAGGCAAAGGTACCTATAGTATACTCACATTTAGTTATGTTTAAGTACTGAATAGTAATAAGGGAGCCTATATGGAACAGCTTAATAACACTGCCTAATCCAGGAGTTAAACCCAGGACCTCTTGTTCAGCAGCAGCGCTTGCAAACACTGGACCAATGAGGTAGTCTAACTACTCATATTGTTATTATTGCATAAGTTGCGACTTACCTCTATAAGGCTGCCTGTCCACCGGAGCGGAGCGAGGCTGCGGAGTGGAGAATGTACGAATGTAATATTAACCAATAGGATTGCAAGTGGACAGGGATTTGCAATCCTATTGGTTAATAAATCTCAGTCTCAATCCTGTGGGAATATTGGATTAAAAAGTATCTAATGTCCTAAACCAGGCCATGGTCTACCCATGTGCCCAATTTCAATCAAATCTGTTCTGCCATTTTAGCATGAATGCATAAACAAACAAACTCACATTTGCATTTATAATATTAGTTAGGATTGTATTGTGTTGTTTTTTTACATACAGGGATAATGGGAGGGGGAGCGGTGGGTGTAGTAAAAGTCACAGAAAGACCTATGTTTAGCCCTTGATTGTTATGGGATAAAAAAACTAACCAGCAATGGTTATGTTTTCTGTCTATTTTTAATTATTTGTTAGTTTGAGAATTTGTTTTTTATCTTCTGCTGTGTTATTTAGGCTGCACAAGGTAACCAACCAACTCACATACATAAAAATAGCCATTGAGATTCACACCCTTCTTAAACAATATAATTGGTTTTTGGGTTCTGTATGTCCGAATAAAAAATGGAACTCTTATAGGATGACTTGTATGTCTGTGTCTGTCACAGTTAATTTAATCTAATGGACCGTTTTTGAAATTCAAAATTTGGTTCGCATATCAATTTCTGTGACCCAAACACGGACGTGTTATGTAAATAAATGAATTTTGAATGGGCAGTTTTGGGATACAAATAAAATTAAAAAAAGAGTTTTGTACACTGTACTGTGTGACATCAAATGAAAGGGCTTATTGTGGGTCTCAAGTATTTTTTATTTATTACTAGCTTCTGCCCGCGGCCTCGCCCCCATGGAGGTCGGAAATTAGCCAACGGAAATGTACTACTGGGATAATTTTATTCTATGTGTTGATCCAGGTTATTAACTGTCTGTGTGCCAAATTTCACCCAAATCCGACGTCTTTTCTGTCGTAGTAATGCAGAGGAAATGGTTATTGACTGCCGCGCCACCGTCAACCATAATTATTTTGTTACGCGTAATTTTGAATCTATGATATCTTTTGGAGTATTCATTTAAATGACAATAATATATTAAGTATATGTAAAGGCATATTTTAATACAAATTAAATGCCCAATTTAAATAACTAATATACTAGAGCTATAAAAATCGACAGTAGCACCAGGCTACTAAATATGAGTAGGTACTCTCAATGGAGAGTACACTCTGCATGCCAAAGCTGAAAGATCACATCTGCTCATAGTCCTAGGACTGATCGCCGATATTACAAGAACACAAAAAATAAATAAATTACATATTTAATTGGTTATTATGGATTAATATAATACCTACCGGTTAAGAGCTTCAGAAACAACAATGAAATTTTTATCAAATTCTAAAAGATAAAAACCGGCCAAGTGCATGTCGGACCACGCACAATGAAGGGTTCCGTAGTTGGGATGAATGTATCCCAAAAACAAACTTAACATTGTAGTTGAAAAACATGCTCTCCCATACATCGATATACGTTACGGTCAATTCTCCAACTGCAAATTTAAGTTGGTCGACTATTACTCGATAACTTGTGAAGCCTACTTAGCTGTGATAGTTTTCCTTTTAATTTCGTTATATATACTACTGCCATGAGTTTTTTCACATATCCAAAACCAACCATTTAGCTGGCAGGGGGGGGACACTTGACTTTAACAAAAAATAGCACTTTAAAGCAATTTTTTGCAACCATTTTTCAATTGAAAAATGGTTTTGCCAAACCCACAATATTTTTGAACGGCCTATCCAACGATACCCCACGCCATGGAATAGACGAGAAAAAAAATATCATCCCCATTTCACGTGTAAGGGAGGTACCCTAAAAAAAAATGTTTTTCATAATTTTATTTTACCATTTTTTCGGCATGATTAATATGTATACCCATGCCAAATTACAGCTTTCTAGGACTAAGCGTCTCTGAGCTAAGCTGGGGACAGACGGACGGACGGACAGACAGACAGACAGACAGACAGACGGACATGGCGAAACTATAAGGGTTCCTTGTTTACTACGGAACCGTAAAAATGGTTACTGTGAGTCATCCTTAGAAGATGACATGCTATCGCGGTCTTTTTTGTTGTACTTTCTAAGATGTAGGTACACACGGCTAAACATCAAGCTATACATTTCCAGTATAAGCTGATCACGCATTGTGTAGGATTTCCGTACAATGAGAGGTCATAAACTCTTAAAATTCGCTCTCTCTTTATAATACAGGGTTTTTCAACAAGAACTTTGTTTTTTTTTAACTAAATAAAACGAACAATTTACAAATTTTATTGTAATAGAAAGAGTAAGGTTTGGCAATTATGAATGAAAAATGATATCGGACATGTCCACCACGACCACGCTCACAGATGTCGATTCTTTTATCAAAGACTTCAATCACTTTTTGGCAATATGGCGGGTCTATTTCATTAATCCCATCACGGGTTTTGAGTTTTAAGGCTGTAATCGATTCGAGTGGCTCCGTATAGAACATAGCCCCACATAAAATAATCCAGTGGAGTTAAACCACACGATCGGATGAAATTATGCGATCGGGAAATTTGGTTTGCAATAAATTCATGATGAAAGAATCGACATCTGTGAGCTAGCCTAGTAGAATAGAAATCGCTTGTCTTGCATTTTCACAGTCTACACGGAAACGTCATTTTTTTCTTCTCTTCCATCGACAAAACGCTTATCTACGGTTCTCGTGCTAAGCCAGCAGGGAAAACGCCCCCCCCTCCACTCCTTCCATCTTGAGTTCTATAGGCTGGATTTAAGTAAACTTTGTCTGTTTCAGGACTATGAGAAATTCATGCATTTCCTTGATGAAGAAAAACAGAAGCAGAAACTTCGTGCGTTGGAGAAGCAGATCATTAAGAAGATGGGTGAGCGCCAGGACTACCAAGCCTACTATTACAAACCCATGGTCAACAAATACCTTCGCATCAACAAGAAGGTTGGAGAAGAAATGTATGACCGTGTCGGTGATGACTACAAAGATTAATAGCACTGCTTTTAACATATTGACTCTAGAATATATTTAGTAATCAAGTAAATTGTTACCATATTTCAGTGTAGATAAAATAAATTATTAATTGTTTCTTAACAATTTTATTTGAACAATTCAATTTATTACGTCTGGCAACCCAGTAGTGCTACAATCTATGACACGTTTTGTAAGTGATTTTGTTGTTATTTATTTGCTTACAAAAAAATTTTTCACACCAGTTTTCTAATTAGTTGAACTGGAATGTATTAAAAATATTGGGTATAAATAAAACAGTAAGGCTTATGGTAACATTGTTATTTATTTTACAGGAAATTTCTAACGATTGACAATAATAAATTCCGACTCGTGGAACCCTTACAAAATTAATGTCAACACTTACCTAGCAGTATGCTAATGCCTGATATGATGCTACTTATTTAACTTTAATGCAATATTATATATTTGTGTTACTGTGGTCATATGGATACTGTAGAAATAGGAAAGATTTATCTCTATTGAGGAAAATTATTTTCATTATCCACATAGATGGGATTAGTTATTTTGAACCATGAAGATTTAGAATCATTCAAGAGAGCATAGAGTACTACGGGAAAATCATATTTTTATTAGCATATAATTATTACGTTTTTAATTTCAGTGTTGCAACAGTAACTCATTCTGAAATTAGTCAGTAATCAATTCTAATAAGCTTCACCTACGGACAAACTAAGAACGACGAAAACTACATAATAAATAAATTCTTCGGCGGTGCTGTTTGCACGAAGCTCTTAACTATACTGTTACACAATTAAATTACAAAACGATATGATTTCATTATCCCGTTCTTTCAGTCTTCGCAGTTTGTAGAGTTCCAATTATGACCCAACAACTATGTACTTAGATTGCTTTTCATAATAACATTTTTCGACTTTAAAAATATTTACAACATTCCTAAGTTAAATAACAATTTCGATTTGAAATTGCAACTAAGCTAGATAATTATAACAAAATTGTAAAAATCAGTATCAAAGCGTAAACACAATCATCATATCCGATCGAAGTAAAAAAATAAAATATAAACTAACAGTATTTAATTTATCGTAAGTAATATGGACTACAATAGACTGTTAGATATACGCTATTTAAAATTGTTTTTACGATTTCTCAATGATAACAATTTTCAAATCTAAAATTTAAGACTGCTACGAGTTTCTACAATGTAAAATTTAAACGTTTAATTCTATTTGCTTTTTTCTTTCTCAGCTTGCGCTGCGAGCTTTGCTTCCTTTTTGGCTTTTTTCTTTTCCTCCTTCGCTTTTAGTTTGGCTTGTTTCTCTTCTTCTTTAGCTAATAGTTTAGCCTGTCTCTCCTCTTCCTTAGCGTGAAGCTTAGCTTCTTTCTTCGCCTCCTTCTCCGCCTTAAGTCTCATCTTTTCTTCTTTCTTTTTCTCCGCTATTTCGTTTCTTCTATTGTCAGTACTTTCATCCTTTTTGCTTTTGTCTTCCTGTTTTGAGTTCTCATCATCTTTTTTCTTTTTATCTTCTTTTTTGGGTTTTGATTTGGGGTTCTCTTTTTTCCGTTCAGTCTCTTTGCTGTGATCTCTGGAATCGGGCGGGTCGTCTTTATTCGAAGGTTTCAGTGGCCGGAAGAAGTGTTGTTTGTCCTTTTGTGGCGACGTTTCTAGTTGCGTTACTATTTTCTGGGCACACCTGTAAAATATAATTAAATTTTAATATTTTTTTCTAGTCTTATAATGCAATATAGATCAGTAGTAGTAGTCCTATCTCTCCGGCTACACATTTGCTGTCAAATCTCATTCTGTCTCTCTTGTATTCAGTGATTTACCATTATTTATGCGGTTATCAAATTAATCCTTGTACCTTAAGGGGGATGCTGTAAGGTAGCCAGTTTTCTTTTATGGACAGGTATCGATAAACACGTCTGCGAAGTTTTGCCAATTAAGCCTAAGCGACCTTATTACAAAACAAGGTTTATCTTTAGAGCCAGGTTTAAACCATCGTGTCAATTTTGAATTTCAACCTGATTCCGTCTGAGATAAAGCTCTTAATAGAAAAACTGGTTTTAAACCCGAATCTAAGTTGTCAACTTTGTATTAAGGCGCGGACTGACTACGATTTTGAACGCTGCAACTGCACTCACACAATCGCTTCAAATAAGGTTGAAAATTGAATAAACATTTGTGTTGACGATGTGACTAAGCTGCGAATGGGCATTTATTTTACGGGTTTTATTTAGATTATTCGGAATATACACATTATATTAAATAAGTGTCCGGTTAAAGTTTCAAAACAAAGCTAATGCAATTAGAATCCTAAAAAAAATATGTTGTTTTCGCTGAAAATACAGAGATATTCGACGACAAAGTTGATTTTTGTGAAGTAACTTCAAAAAATTGTATTGGGAATATCAAACTATATTTTACTATTCTATTCGGTTAACATTTTTCTTTATACCCTTTTATGTCCACTGTATTTTTTGCGTTGGATATTTTCTTGGCGTTACGTCATACTCGCCTTCCAAGAAAGCAGTTTTTGTAAATATTGAGGTAACACCGCGCCTTAAGGCGCAACTAGTCGATACTTTTTCCATACAAATTTCGGGGGGGTTTTATTCCACTGTTACACATTGTACATATAAAGTAAAACATGATATCGTTTTGTCTTATTATTAATTTTGTCTGTACGGAAGCAAAATAGTAAAAAACAAAGGCATTAAAAAGTTATGAGCCAACAAAGATTCGTTTTTATTGCTAATTTTAACGCAACTTTGGGCGTAAATAAGTAATAAAAGAAGTATAAAATCTCAAAAATAAAGCTCGTTTCGACAAAGCTCAATTGTCGAAGATTATAATAAATTGATTTATTCGTAATTGATTTATGCAGTAGTTTTTTCATGAAACCCCACCTTCCAAAGGAGTTTTCGTATATTTTTACGCGCACGGTTTAGTATGAATCGTCGTGCACTGTGTTTGTGTGCGTGCGACTAGACGTTATGCGTGTAGACTAGCTTCTAACTGCTCATCACTGGTGCTATATCTGTCGGACACTATGCTAGGTGAGACAGCGTGCTTTTTGGCCGCGCCCGCCAGTGAGTTCGAGCCCGCGACTAGTTGGCTCTTAAGAACTTTATCTCAGACGAAATAACCAGGGAACGAAAGGACGGAATAAAAAGCCTTGTTTTGTAATAAGGCCGTAGAAGTTTCATTCGTTGGTTTTCAACAAACAAAATCTCTGTGATAGTTTTTTTTTCATTTACCTTATTCTAGTAGAGGCGGAGGCAGCAGCGGCACTCTCTCTTCGTCCCTCGCGGAATTCCCTCTGGAACTCTCTGATGGGAGGTAATCGGCCCGATGGCTCACCTGCCGCAGGACCTCCCGTGTAGCTATGGACTTGATAATCTTGTAACCGGGCCTGTGTACAGAGATTTTATTAGTTTAAAATGTGGGAGGAAAATAAACGAGAAGCTTTTGGTTAAAATGTTACAGCGCAGAATTTCTCAAATAATTGGTATCTTTGTTCATAAAATGTGTAGATGAGGTGACGTAGAATTATGTCGTAAAGTGTGGAGAAGTAATTTGCAGAAAGATAGCGCAATCTTCAGTGTATCTTACTCGTGCTTGCACCCAAAGAAAATGCTTCGAGTTACCGGTACCGGCTAACCAAAATGGACGAGATTGTCTAACTAATCCTTCTTGGACCTAAGCTGGGTACGAGGGCGGCACTGAAAATTTCGGGAATCAAGGAAGTGACACAACATTACTATTTAAAAATGTATTTATTGCTTTTCGAAGTATTCTCCGCGAAATTTGACACATTTTTCCATACGATGGAACCAATCATTGAAGCAACCATTCCATTCGGAAGTTGGGGTCTCCAAAATGGCCGTTTTGTAGGCGTCCACAGCTTCTTCAGGTGATGAAAATCTCTGTCCACGCAATTTATTCTTTATTTTAGGGAAAGTATAGAAATCATTAGGGCTTAGGTCGGGGCTGTACGGCGGATGGTCTAATAATTCTATGTTTTCTTGCTCTAAAAACTCTTGTTCTGTGCGCGGTGTGAGAACTCGCATTGTCGTGATGGAGGATGATGCGGCGGTTGCAGTTCTCTTTACGGAGTTCAGAAACGACCTGTGGCAAACAAATGCTAGCATACCATTCTGCATTAACCGTTCTTTGTCCCTCAAGAGGAATAGTCGTAACATGGCCGGTTTTGGAGACAAACGTAGCCACCATTTTTTTGCAACACTCCGTGAACGAACAATTTTTGTTGGCTTTAACTCATTTTCGAACACCCAAACTCGTGACTGGTTTTTTGTTTCGGGTTCGTACGCGTATATCCAGGATTCGTCACCTGATACAATGTTGTATACAGCATTTGAGGATCCTGCGTGGAATCTTTCGAGAGTTCTGACGCACCAAGTAACGCGAGCCGCTTTTTGCTCTTCACAGAGCGAATGCGGGAAAACAACTTTTTTACACCTAATTGTTCATGCAAGATTATTTGTATTTGACTCATGCCAATGTCTAAAGTTGCCTGAATTTCGCGGTATGTCACATGTCGATCTTCCTCAATCAGCTTACGCACAGCATCAACGTTTTCTTGTGTGACTGCAGTTTTTGGACGACCTTGACGGGGATCATCACTGAGCTTGACACGTCCACGTTGAAATTCAGCAAACCAGCGATAAATTGTGGTTTTGGATGGGGCTTCATCACCAAATGCAGAAATCATCCGTTCAACACACTGTTTTTGTGTTAAACCACTTCGAAAGTCATAATAAATCATCGCTCTTGAATTTTCTCGAGTCAATTCCATTTTCTCAACGACTAAACAAGTTTGACAAAACCTTGTGACAAGACCGAGAATCTTTTTTTAAATAAATAAATGGTATTCGATTTTTAAAACCAAGAGGTTTTCAATTAAAAAGATTTTAATATGACAGGAACAGTGGAAATATTCCATTCCCGATACTTTTAGTGCAGCCCTCGTATGTCTCATTGGAGCTGAATCATACGTAAAAGTAAATAGGTTTTAGTAGAATTAGGGATCATAATTAATCCAGTTACAATTACAGGCAGGCAAGCCTAGCCCTACATCCTTCATACGATTCTCTAAGCCTTATTTTTCGCCTGAAGTTGCAAGGTTTGTCGAATAATTTAGTGTTCTCGGACGTAAATCCATATGTTACTCAGACTCAAGACTGACTAGTTCATAAGTACTGCGCTGTTATATTAGTTGGAGGAAACAATAGGTTCCGGTTTTGTAAAGTTAGGGCAATTAATTGATAAGCTAATTGATTAAGTACCAACTTTGTCAGTTTATTCAAATCACAACTGTCATTCTTTGACAGTTTTATAAAATGTATGTAATGTACGGCCAATTGACGTAGGGTGTCAAGGTTGCTTAACAAATAATTTCGCTGTATGTACCTGCTGGTACTTATTATTTACCTTCATACTATGATGCTGCGAGCGTCTCAGCGAGTTGGAGGCAGGTTGCCTGGCGCGCGGCGGTACTGACGCCCTGGGCACTGCGCCCAGGCATGCGCCCCCACACTTGGCACCGCCGCATAGCTTTGTTGAACAGCTGCTGGCGACGTTACCTCCGCTGTTCGAAGACACGGAAGATACTCCTGGAATGAGAAAAGTTGGAAAAGTTTTATAATAGTGACTTGGTAACTGAAAACTGTTGGAAGGCATTCAATGGGTAAGTAATTAACCTATGCAGAGTCGTGTACAGAGATACAAGGCTTTGTATAGATAGCTAGGTTAGGTTTTTCTATTTTTTTCGTACAAAAGGCACAACTAGTCATTAGATACCGTACTGCAAAGTAACCACGCTAGGCTTGGTATCAGCAGAGCTTGTAGATAAACTACAGCTTTCAAAATGCAGCTGCGTGGAGTGTTACCTGGCTATCTAACTAGTCCGCCCTGTGTGTGACGACACACTCGCTTTATAGGTCCTTACACAGTTAATTTACCTCTGATTTTGCATCACACTGTCAAAATCAGTGATCTTTATAATAATAATAATATTAGACAAAATTAACAAAACTGCACAAATCATAGTCATTGCTGTTATTAATACACACAATCTACAGAATACTATAGCAGAAAAGCTCTCAAAATATATAGACCTCAAAATAGAAATCAGCCGAAAGTGGCGGCTTAGCAATGTCACCATAGTTCCTAAAGTTTGTCAACAACTGGTGTAATACCTAAACAGCTTCATCAGTCTTTAAAAACACTCGATTTACCACCCTACACATATCAGACTCTTCAGAAAGTTGCAATCTAGAATACCTGCAGGATTATCAGAAAAACACTCGATTTACCACCCTACACATATCAGACTCTTCAGAAAGTTGCAATCTTGAATACCTGCAGGATTGTCAGAAAAAATCTGCAAAATGACAACGTAACATCAATCGTCTCACACACGCGTGCAGCAACCAACGCACGAACACAGTCTCATGAACAGACACAATCACCATCACAAAACCCGAACACACCATCATCTCATCATAATATAACCAATTCCCAGGGGTAGCACTTGGCTTCGGCCCGTACTACCCCATTACTCCGGCGCAACGTCGAGATACGTAAACGTATAAAAATAATATTATTAAACCATATATTTTCAGTTTACTAAGACCCATAGACCATAACCTAAGTACCTATAGGTACTTAATTATATTAACAATTGCGTTAGTAAATAAAACTTAAAGCTATGTTAGTATCACGGAAAGCGGCGGAATACCACATCCTGAGGCCAAAAGCTTTCCTCCATCACCTGATGCAGGTAGTAAGTTGGTATTCGCGCCACAAACGCCTTAAAGTTGACGTTGCGATGCGACTCCAGCAGCTACACTCTCGGCGCCTTTGGCGCACGTACTTCACGATGTCTTCCGCGTCGGTGGTGTAGTGGAGACTGCAAATATGCACCGGAGTATTCGGCTTCGCAACACGCAGTTTCTCGATTGGCTCCGTAGGAGCCATGCCGCAGCGGTTCTAGCAGCTACTCTCGATGTAATAGGTAAGGTTGCTGGTGCCTGACTTGCTGCTTTGCTGTCAGAGGTAAGTAAAATAACTGGGAGGACTGTAGCAATACCAAGAGTTCGACAGGTAGATACACCTACATAACATTGACGTTTGAGGTTTTTTAATCCCTTGCTTTGGTCTCGTTTCTGTAGCGGTTCATTTAGCAGGGCGTAACAAAATAACATGCAGGTATAAGTACGTACCAGAGAGGGAAGACTCGCCACTGGTAACAGAGTAGAGCGAGGCCGAGGCGGGCACAGAGCGTGCACCCACCGAGTAGCTGGACACAGAACCTGGCACGCCCCACGACTTGGCGCTACCGCTTGACACCTGAAATGTAAAGAAAGTAGGATTATAATGTCGTAATTCGAGTTATATATATATTTTTTATTTCGGAGTACACATACAAGTACACACAATCCATATAGTATTAGTAACAATGACTTACAAACTATGTTAGTAGATTACAAAAAAAAGAAAATGACTAATAACTACGTGGCCCAACACATGTTGGCACGTGCCTCCGTACCCAGTGACCTACGAAGGGACTGTCCCATTATTGACGCTGTTCTTTTCCTTATAATGGCATGAAAATCGTCAACACGGGCTTCCGCGAACATCTGCGAAGCGCTGCAGAAGCGCGGAAGCCCCATCAACTGCACACGGAGGACGTTGTAGGCTCTCTGAGTGTGTTGTGTGTGAGTTATGCTAGGATATGAATTTAGGTTGCTATAGACATCATCTGCCTGCCTTTTCCCAACTACGTTGGGGTCGGCTTCCAGTCTAACCGGATCCAGCTGAATACCAGTACTTTACATGGAGCGACTGCCTATCTGACCTCCACAACCCAGTAACCGGGTAATACAATACCCCTTGGTAAGACTGGTTGTCAGACTTTCGGGCTTCTGACGACCCATAGCAACTCTCAAAGATTACTAATAATAGCCGGGACCAACGGCTTAACGTGCTTTCTGAGGCACGGAGGAGTCTTGGTATGTAAAGATGGTCACCCATCCACGGACCAGCCGTGGCAAGCGTGTAGGTTAACCTGATCGATCAACCCGTGCGGCTATTTTTATTTAGCTACAAGGCCTTGCTAAAGGCATAATTCGTCAAAAGAATGAAGTGACGGCTGTTTGTGCTCGCCGCAGGAGACGCCCCGGGCGTCGGGAATTGCAGGCCGATTCCCGGCCACCGTAGGCGCAGGCTTGCGGACGGTGAGCGATGGGTAGCTCGCCGTCCGATAAGGACCAGGTCCGGGTCGACGGCGCGTTGTGTTCCACGCGCGCCTCTAAGAGATGTCAGCACCAATTGACGGGGTCCGAAAGGGCCAATGCCTGCCAGGGTTACGAGTCTGTCCGAAAGGGATATCGTGGCCCTGGCACACAGGCATTTGAAGGAACACGGGTGGGTTTTAGTCATTAAAAGTCTGACACGCCCTCCTACTCCGCCCAGAGCGAGAGAACTTATTTGATAATATCCCACTAAAAAAAAAAAAATCGGCTATTCTTGCTCATGTTTTTTAGAGCTATCGTCGCGCTTTCAGTAGAGATGCTGATGCATAAACAAAATGTAAGTAGGTATATTGTTACATAGATACTCATGGAACTCGTTCGGGTTTCTAGGTTTCGACATTCCGTTATAAGTACCTACCTACTGTCAATAGCCATTTTTTTTTGGGTTCGAAATTATCTAATACCTAACTTCTCCCGCTCTAGGCGGAGCGGGACGTCAGACTTTTACTGACTAAAACCCTCTAGTGTTCCTTCAGTTGCCTGTGTGCCAGGGCCACGGTATCCCTTTCGGACAAACCCGCAACCCTGTCAATGGCCTGGAAGTATGGGATCATACAAACTAACAACGTCATTATAAGTTAGGGCCTGACGCTGGACCTACAATGGCAGATGGAGGACACAGCTATTGAAGACTGTCGACAATCTTGACACAGGCAAATCTGTGGATTAAAGCGGATGGACTTTTAATAGCCCAGTAAGAAAACCTGTCTTCTCAGCTTTTTTATTCTATATTATAGAGAACCAAGTTCCTATTTATTAATTATCACATTATACAATCGGGCCTATAAGACATTAGTCTATCATCTAGTCAGCAATTTAAATCTTACTTAAATTTTTAACGTGATAATTATTTTAAAATTTAGAATGGTGTCGATTGGTCTTCTTACCTGCCAGCTCTTGCTGGTAACAAGCTGCGGTGCCTGGCGCAGTCGCAGGATCTTCGCTCGACAGATGACGCACCGCAGCGGCAGCAGGCGCTGGCTGACCGCCATCTGGATGGTTTTCACGAAGCAGCGCCGACACACCACCCTGTGCCCGCATGGCGACGTCTGCATCGTCGCCTTCGCGTTCACACATATTACACACTGGAAAAGGATGATTAAAGGGATTAGGTGCGAAGTTATTGTAATGCAAGTTGATCAGGACCACAGTAAATCCGGCCTTTACTGGGCTGCACCACGTGCGTGAATAGCATTTAAAGGAGAGGCAGACAGGCGCGACGCAACATAATTTCTATGAAAACTTCATGGAAAGTGTCACGCTGTCTGTGGCGCTCGTGATGGCGCGCCAGTCTGCAGGAGCCTTTAATATGTGTATACCGAAGCATACTGCAGCTCTTCGGGGCGGTATGCTTAATAGGCTCTTTGTACACACACGTTTTTCTTGCCGTGTTAAACTACGGTTTATTCGATGTGGGTAAACTCTGTTTTTTTTCTCGCTGCGAGTCACTCGGTACCTAGATTATTTACCTACTAGGTTATTTTTATTTCGACACCAAATGTCATTTTAGTCTACCAAATTAAAAATCAGAGTAAAGTTGGATTGAAATTTCTTTTTTGGGGGTCAACGACAGCTGGTAGTGTTGTTACTTGAAGTACCTATGTGTTAAGAAAATCTGGTTTCTTTTGTCGGTATTTCTTTCTATGTTCACTGACTGAATATTTAATTTAACTACGACATTAGACTGTCTACTTAGTTGTGATGCAGAAGCCTTGATACGCGCCAAGGTTGATCATCAGCTGTTTGCGCCGGAATCGGTAGATATTGTTTATTGTTCTCAGCTTTCACTTGTTTCCGATTAGATTACAGTTTAGTGTCAAATTGGCAATTCATTTTTTAAGGTGACTAGATTGGATTTGATTTAAATTCTCTTTGTAGATTGTCCTATTGACATTACATTTACATTTTTGTTAAAGGTCTAAGTATTTTGTGTTCGTGAGTGAGGTAACGAGTTATAGAAACATAGTGTGACTAAATACCAATCATTATCATCTTTCTACTGCCTTTAGGTACCTACTTATCGCCGTATGGGTTGGGTTGGCGCAGTAGTAAGATCTTCTACTTAAGGGTCGGGTAAACGCCATTGACCTTAGTCATATAAATGCGCGTCGCGGTCATGCCGCGCTGCCATTCGGTTTCAAAGGGAATATTTATTTTTAGAAACGAAAATATGAATTTTTACATATACAAAATATTATAAAACATTTTTAAAAGAGTGACGGTGGAATTTCTTGCCCATTCTTCTCCATACGAAACTACGTTTTGGAAGGGGTGACTAGAATCAAATCTATTTTTTTTTGTAAATTTTGACGTTCAAAAGTGCCTCATAAGTGCCTATTTGAAATAAATAATTTGACTTTGACTTTGAATATTTCAAAAAATCACAGATATACCTAATTGTAGATAATAAAATAGCCTATACACAAAAAAAAAAAATGAAATTTGAAGTACTTTGAAAGTAATACTTATCGTTTTTATGATTTGGGTAGTCATTGCTTCCTGAATTTATTTAATAAAGTCGGCATTTTACTACAATACTTAAATATTCACATATAGAATTGATGTTTACGCGTTCTAGTTTAACATACATTATGCATACCTATCTTACTTTTATTATTTGAAGTAATAACAGATTAAATAGTCACTAAAATCATAATCAATACCTCAAATTGCTTAACATGATCCTCCGTTATATCGAAAATACTACTACAGCATTAATTTGGAATAAATATATGGTAAAGTTGAGGATTAATATATTGTTTGTCGAAAACACGATTCCATATTTTTCTCGACAGAAAAAAATTTGAAAGTTACCTCCAAACGAATTTCCGTTATGTACAGATTTTTTTTTTTCTAAGGTAAAATAAAATATATTTTTCTAGAAATACCAGATATACAGTATGTAACAAAAACCATATTGTTATTCCTTTTAGGGACGTATACATTTACCTACAAGCACAACATTGGTGGAATTATAATTAAACTAAATTAAGTATTGGCTAGTCGAGAAGTCAAAATCAAAGAATGAAAGAGGTTAGAAATCAGTTAAACATTACAAATATTAATAATTCAATATTTATTTTAATTATTTTTGTTGAACAGTTTTTTAAATGACTTACTATAATGCGTATGTAGGTACCTATACCGATTCTTAAAACGTAGGAAGAAGGAACAACAGGGTATTTGTTACATATTGTATATAATTAATTAATAATATATATTTTTTTCTATACATTTCTGCCATCTCATCGGAAGGTCATTTATGCCTTTGCGGTAGAACTCTTGTGTGCGTTGTGCATTTTGTATTGCTTCCTGTTAGTTGGTTGGGACGGATGGTTTCTAACTGTAGGTCCTGTAGTGTTAAAATGGTTTCTCGAGCAGTGTGAGGTCTTGCGTTATCATGCAGCAAGAGTTGTGAAGATCGGTTAAAGAGTCGAGGCTGTCTCGCTGCGAGTTTCGCCATCATTGTTTGAAGTTCTGTTCAGTAGACATCTGATTTTATTGCTTGACCGGATCTGAGGAAGCTGTAGTGAATTAACCTAACAGTTACCATTAAGCTATGGGTAAGCTTCGCTTTAGATCATTGTTGCGACGTTTCACCAGGCCCCGCAGTCTCGACATAGATAGCGATCGTTTTACGACCGAATTCGATCGCTAAGTCCTAATGGGATCTCTAGACGGTCAAAATTGCTTGATAAGCACGAAAAAATCACAATCTTGTCAAGAATTTTTGACCGTCTAGGGACTCCATTAGGACTTTGCGATCGAATTCAGTCGTAAAGCGATAGCTATGTATGTCGAGACTGCAGGCCCTGGAGTCAGTGATTGCGTTTTTCGCTTGCCATTATCGTAAAAAATCCACTATTCATCACACGTCACTATTCGCCCCAAAATCCCTTCATTTCTGTACCGGTTCAACAAAGTAAGACAAGCTTCAATGCGCGCTTCTCTTCGCCGATCAGTCAAATCATGAGGCGCCCAGTTTTCAAGCTTTTTTATTTTACCGAAAATTTTACTGAATTTTAAATAGGTCAATATTGTGGGTATGCTAACATCAAACCATGCCGCCAATTCCTTGGTAGTTTGATACGGATCGGCATCCTCCATCGCATTCAATTCACCGTGATTTACTTTAAGTAGTGGCTGGTCTTCCTCGGGATTAATTCTTCAAGTCGAAGATTCCACTACGACAGTGATTAAACCAAAATCGCACGGTGCGTTCATTAGCCATATCCTCTCCAAATGCAGCATTGATATTGCGAGCTGTTTCTGCTGCGTCAGTTCCACGTCGGAATTCGTATTAAAAAACGACTCTCATTTTCAGTGTTTTTTTCAATTGTTTTTTTCATCCACCTTTTTAAAGTAAAGATAGAGATCTTTACTTTAAAAAGGTGGATGAAAAAAACAATTGAATGTTAAACAATCGAATGTTGTTCATGTTTTAAATTTAGAATGTTATGTTTAAGTATAGTTATAGTTTCACTCTGGAATCTCACACCATCCAGGTTTAATTTTAATTCAAAGTGGCTAGAACGTTAAAACGATAGGTACCTAATTTCATATTTACCTATTATTAAAAAAAAAACTTTAAAATTAGATCATGAAACTTTGCATAATAACTAAACTAAATTATTAAATACCATTATTTTCACCGTCAAAAGAAATTACCCTAAACTGTCGGCGCCTTGGAGCATTCTTACCGCCGCCGCGCCGTGTCTCGCTTGCTCAAAGAGTGAGGTGTCGCTGAGGTGTTATGGACTCATAATTAGTTACATCAGCTGTCAAATGATGCGTTTCCTTCCTCCTTAGCTTTTTTAGCCATGTCAGCTTTAACACTCACTCCTATCTTTTCTTCGGTAGGTATTAGGTAATACGTAACATACAACGTGCCGCTACAAAGACAAACTTAACACACGGGTAGGGCTAGTGAGTGGCCAGTAATTTTAAAAATACAATAAGATAAAATAAATCGTACATAGAAAAAAAAAATGTTCAAACAAACTAAATAATAAAGCTGTCACCTACTTTTGCATATTATTCGTTTTAATTTCATTGTCAATGCGATGCTATGATCCGTGACCCCGGCAAGTAACCTCTGCGCTACATTTCTTTAAGTAGGTAAAGGTTACTCCAAATATTTTAGAAAATTGATAATAAATCAGTAAATAATAAGGTTTAATTAAATTAAAATATCTTAATAAAACGAAAACGCGAAGCCTTATAGGTGTATTAAATTGCAATAGTTTGTTATAATTTTTATATATAAATTTAATGTTAATTTTTAATAGCTTGATATTTTTATGACGTTTTTACAGTTTGACTTTTACTATTTTTATTTTGCCATTTTAATTTTTGTTGATTCTATCATTTTATATTTTATTTTGGCAATTGTTCATTAGGTAATTAATTATAATTTTTTAAATGTTTAAAGTTAAGTGGGTCACAATTTTATGTTAATGGATATAATATATATATGAATACAGATGTTTGTGATTTGGGTTTGTGAGTGGTTGGTTTCTATATGTTTATGTTTGGCAATGGGTGTTATTTACCTGCAATAAATGAATTTATTATTATTATTATTAAATTAATGTCGCCATTAAGGCTTCTACAGACCGGCGCGACCCCGGACGCGACACAAAGGCCCCGTGTGTCGTGCCACGAGCGGAGCCTTTATGTCGCGTTGCGAGTCGCGCCAGTATGTAGAAGCCTTTAAAGCGGCACGCTGTCTATGTTTTCCTGCCATAGATCTGTAGCTACATTATTAATTAAAAGTTATTCTTCTCATGTCAACAGAAACAATTTTTTGTAACAAAAAAAATGCGTTGATGTTAACGAAATACGACCGAGTACCTAACTACCCTTAGTTTACTGAAAATATAATATTGCAGGTCGCAGTAATCCAGAGTGGCGCATTGCGATATACAGAGGACGTGTATACGGGAAGTAGCGGTAAACAAAAATATGAAACGCCACAGCAAAGCCGACGGCTATGGAATTAAAAAGTTAATAAAACCCGAAATTGTTGTTAATTCAGGTTTAATCTCACTGCATTAATGAATCTCATTCCAACGGAATGAGAAATTTGATTAAGTATTTATTTTGTTTTGTCTAGGTAATCTTCCTTTTGTTTCTCGTCTCATTCCGTAAACTCCTTCTGAACTTGGTCAACCATTATTGAACGTAACAGCGAACGATGGCGCCACACCGTAGGTACCCATTGTTTACCATCCTAGACAAAGGGATTGGTGCATACAAAATGTTGTTAAGCTGCGTCTACGCTAGGCGAGCCCATCACGAACCGAGTACGAGCGGAGCACGAACCGAACACAATTCGTCTAGTGTGGACCGACTTACAAGCCTCGAACGAGCGCGCTGCGAGCATTTCGTTCGTACTCGGCTGTGCTCCACCAATTGTCGGTTTTTGACGAACACAAAGGGATTTGCTTCGCGTTCGAGGACAGTGATCGTTGTAGCCTAGGTTCGTTGTACGTCCACACTTGACGCTACGAACGGCGAAGCCGAGAACGGATCGGTCGTGCTCGGCTCATGCTCGGCTCGCCTAGCGTAGACGCAGCTTTAGGTTTTGTTATCGGGAGGACATACCCATCTATTGATTTTACGAGATTTAGTTCAGTACCCTTACTTCACATACTGAAAGTAAAGGTATAAATATGTTTAGAAAGACAGTCAAAGCTGTGAATTCGTCGAAAAAAATAGATACTTGATAGCACGGACACTAGAATAACACAATTACAGCAATGACATGGCTCGAGTGTAAGACGTAGCTGTCAGGCTGTCACACACACCAGCATAGCAAAGTTGGCTTGACGACACTATATCTAGACATCATCATTCATCATTTCAGCCGAAAGACGTCCACTGCTGGACATGGCGTTTGCCATAATCGCCACGCTTGGCAGGCGGGTTGGCGATCGCAGTATGGTTTTAAAAATTCATAAAGGACGCTGCTGCCCATTCTCTAGTAAGTCCCTTAGTCGCCTTTTACGACACCCATGGGAAGAAATGGGATAGTGCTATTCTTTGCGTCCGGCACCAACCGGAACTATCTATACATATAAATAATTAATTAAAGACTAAAAGCTGTAGGTATAGTTTGATTTGTAGTCAATCCTCGTGTTTTGTTTGTCAACCAATCACAAAATATTATAAGATTTGACAGCTAGTTAAATCATTTAGATGTCACTAACAACCGTCCGTGTCGGACGTAAAGAATAGCAGCATCGTATTTCTTCCCGTGGGTGTCGTAAAAGAGGGACTTACTAGAGAATGGGCTGCAGCGTTCTCTATTCATTTTAACACCATACTGCGATCGCTAACCCGCCTGCAAGCGTGGCGATTATGGCAAACTACCCTTTGTGGGAGACCTATGTCCAACAGTCAGTCTTTCGGCTGAAATGATGAAATTAAATTATGAACAACATCCGTGATCCGTGTGCGAAAGTCAAAATTAAATACGTAGACTTGTACATATGTAATTACATCAGCTTATCATATTTACCGGTAGTCTTTAACTGGTGTAAAAAGACGCTTAACGAAGCCGGATTTTTATAACGGATTGAAGTTTTTGAAGTAATAGTTATTTATGATATTAGGGCGGTAAGTTGGTCTTTACAAACGAGTAGAAGTCGAGGGCTTACCATAGTCACGAGTTTGTAAATACCAATTTCCGCGCGTGTGTCATACAACGTTTTTCAACACATTTGCGAGAAAACAATACCATATGTAATAAAATAAGCCATCAAAACATTTTAAGAGAATTATTGAGTATTTCTTCGAGTCTTCCATGGTATAAAATTATTGTAAATCATTAACTCACGATTTTGGCGGCTCATTCAGGTGCAGTAGATTCCATATTAATATCGGACTCCTCGCTTGAAAAAATATTATTATTTTGTAAATATCAGTCGGAAAGTCGCAACAATCTTTGACATTTCTAATAAGAAAATGGCGCGAATTTGCAAATGGCACCACGTGCACATGATGAAAATTATTACTAGGTATATCTTCCGTCTCATTTTCTCTTTATTAATAAAGTGAGATAAACGTATTGAGCACAAGCGCTTCCAAGGAGGTTCGATCATTCATCTTATTTATTCTCGTAATTTGAAACTCCTTGGTGGAATTCCTTTATAATTTTTATGGTAATAAAAAAAAAACCCGTAAAGGATCGCACGGCGCTATACAACGAAGAGGGCGGTAAAATATGTACTTAGGTATTTTTTTTTTTTTTTTTTTCCTTCTGGCTTCGCACGGTTTGTGCATTTAGCCAATGTCAAGTTTTAGTTCTAGTTTAAAATATTGATGAAATGAATTATAAATGCATGATGATGATATCCCCGCCCACTCCCCTTGAGTTTCAGTAAAGATGTGGCACTTTACTGAGTCCTCACGCGGACTTCTTGAGAGAACTTGAAGCGAAGTTGCACTGTTTTGTTTCATTTGCCTACACTAATGCACGTTCACAAACATTTAATGGTTAATAATCCACCATTATTACACATTAATATTCGGCTAAACACTAATTTTGGAAAATTAAACAAACTGCTGAACATGACGCTTCACTTTCCCGCCAAGAAGTCGCCCGTTCCGTTGCATGGTGCGTAATTTTTAACTTTCGAACAATGTATACAGGCTTCGTAAATGCATTTTTTGAGCAAATGTGTCGAAAAGGTTTTATAAAGGCATTGAAATCAATAGTTGGTAGGTAGGTATCTATATTATGTATTTATGGAACCTCTAATTTTTTTAATGTACGTTTTGGGAGTCTAGGCATATACCTAATAATAATAATAGTCCTCCAGACCGAATTTTGGCCATGCCTACTAATCTCAGCGAACACCAGCCTTCGGCGCGGGAGATATAAGTGCACAAGTTTGTATTGGATACAAGGTTTGTTTCGGTGGGTGATCACAATGTGATACGAATGAGTTATCAAACACTGTTGGTTTATTATTCCTTTGTAATCTATATTATTATTAATACAATGCTAGCAAGCGAACAGAGAACACAATGAGTGGTTAATGGCTGCCGGGAAAATGAAGTGTCAAGTAGAATTGACAAATAGGGATGTCCCGACATCCTACATTATATAGTGATGGACTTGTGGCGTTCCAACAGTTTGGGCGCAGACACAGGTGCCCTCTCTCTTCCCTCACTTGACCGGAGAGATATCAGGCGCAAGGACCAACGGCTTAAGGCGACGATAACCGACTTTTAATGATTTTATACTGAAGATCACGTCTAAACGAGTAGTGATAATGATTTAAAAAAAATATGTTAAATTAGAGCATTTTCTCAATAACTTAATATGTGAATACTTTAGATTATGTTTATATTACATAATGAAATTAATTTGTAAAGTTAAGTCTAGCGCGGATAAATAAAGAACTTTCTACAAAAAAAAAAATCGACTTCCAAAAAAACACTACAAAGTGAAAGATAACTTTAATTTCGGAAGTCGGTGTCTTTGGATCTGTATTTTAGTTTTATGCCACCGACTTCCGAAATTAGTTATTTTTCATTTACAAAGTGTTATTTTGGAAGTCGGTTATTTTTTTTGTAAAAAGTTTTTTATTTTTCACTTTTAAGTGCCGAAAAAGAATTTTCATAATTGACGGGAGTTATGCGCGAACAAAAAACGAAACGAAAAGATCGTTAATGTGGACAATGTAGATCCATTTTTAGATTTTTATAGATTTTTCAAAAACCGCTTGTTCTATTTCGATAAAAAAAATTAGGACCATTTGGGAAGTATACCCTTTCCAACAAAAAAATAATTTTTCAAATCAGTTGGTAAGCGACGGAGTTATGCGCGAACAAACAAAAAAAAAAAAAAAATATCCGAATTGAGAACCTCCTCCTTTTTTAAGAGTCCGTTAAAAACTGAGAATGCCGCAAAATCTACCAAGCGTATTTTTCTGAAACCTTCACCAATTTAAAGATAATTTAATTATTGATATTTTATTATACGCGTTTTATTAAAATACCTTTTAATTTGTGTTTAATAAATTAAGAATGCGTCAAATTGGATACAGAACTCCTTGATTGGCGAGTCCTATTACTGGCTGCACGTACGACGCGTTGCGTGAGCTCAGTACAGAACACGCAAGCTAACCACTCAAGGTCACTGGCATATATCTGCGTCTTAACGTGCTTTCCGAGACACGGGGGTATCACAACGCCAACTTCAAAACTCTGGGTTACAAAGAAAATCCTAATGGAAAAACCCAATAACACTGCCCGACTCGAGAATCAAACCCAAGAGCCTACGCTCAGCAGTCGCGCTTCTTATCGGTTTAGTCCCATCTGTTCCCCTAGGCGTTTATTCCTACAAAAAAATCCTTTTCAAGGTATAAACGTATAGGGGAAGAGATGGGAAGGGGAAGAGATGGGACTAAGCCTTCTTATCTAGGCATGTAACTTCTGCCTAAAAGTATAACGGAAATGTTTGCTGAGACCTACACAGATGGCTTTCAAGCTATAATTCGTAAAGAAACCGCGTCGCTGCTGAGCAGAGTGCGAGGTAGTCGCAACTATATCCTGAGAGCTGTGGCGGAGAGCTTATACTCCAGATATTCGGCATTTTATCAAGAGGTTGCTCAGGTAGGAAACATGTTTTGTTGCCTGGTCGTCCTCTGCGTGGAGTGTGCATTATTGTATTTTATTTTATACCTACCTATATCTACTACCTACTAACACTAGAATAAAAGTTGTTTTTGCAATACTAACATAATCCGGATCCCTGGGCCCCTAAAATGGACGCTTTGGCAGAATCATAATATGATATACGTACAATTCATAACCCGCAATTCATCTGTTTGACAGTGTTTTTTGTGGAGTTTCGTAAAATGGTCCACAAATTATGAATTGCTTTACTGAAGTCTAATGTCAAATAGCAGCTGTCAAACAGATGAATTGCGGGATGTATGAATTGTACGCAGATCATATTATGATTCTGCCAAAGCGTCCATTTTAGGCCCCCTGTTGTCTGTAATAAATGAATTTTAATTTAATTGAATTTATAACGTGAGAAAACTTTTTCGGAAAAATTCTGACAATTTATTTCAGAACCCCTTGTAACTTCATAAAGAAAGGTACACTTACTTCCTCATCTGGCGAAGAGGCGAGTTCCGGTTCATTTTCTTCCAGCTTATTGAGCAATTTGTCCTGTAACAAGAGAGATGGGCTTTTAAAAATACGCCTTCGCCATTAAATATGTATACCTGCCCTAAAACTTTTAACTCGGGTTGATGTTTTCTTTGAAACGCAAAGAGCATAAAAAAACAACTTTACCTACAAGTTCTTATTTATTTTATAGTTATCTAAGGTTAGGTACTGTAGGCCCCGGGGATCGCGGAAGTCGCACATGATCCCATGATCCCCAGTGCAAGTGTGGGAAGGGAACACCGGAGTGGTTTTTAGTCAGTAAGAGTCTGACGGCGGAGGACGTCCATGAGGATTTACTACCCAGGGAACAAAAAGAAAAAAAAAATTGAGCCGTCACGGGACGCCTGGCAGATGTGGAACATCAAAATTATTTACACACAAATAGACTGTAGGTTTAGTGGCGAGGCTTCGCCACGCGGTATGCGTCGCCTCGCCATCGCCAGCAACGTGCGGCTATAGATGTTTCACATCAAAAGCACTGTAGGCCGCATGTCAGTGGTAACAAAGCCAGTATATGCTGGCTTCTTATTCTATTGAAACTCGGCGCTACGCTAAGCTAGCTTCAGGCGCAGATATAAGTATGATTTTAGTGACTTTTAAATCTGTACGCCTACTTATAAAGCAAGTAGGTAAGTTATGCAAAAAATGTATGTTAAACTAGAACGAATACAAATCAATTCTATTTGTGAAACTACTTATGATATTTTCATGATTATTTTTTTTTATGAATATACTAGTTTTATTATCTATAAATTGTTAATTATATCTTTTAATTATATCAATTAAATGACTAATGTATTATGATTCCTTCTATTATTTATTTGAGTTGACATTGACTTTTTTATTCGTATTTAATTTTTAAATGATTTTGAGTTGACATTGAATTATATTGTTTTGATGTGATAAGTTGTAAATTTTTAAATGACCAATGTGTTACGTGTATTTTTTATTATATTTCAAACACAATGTAAATTGTTAATGAATAAATAAATTGAATTGAATTGAATAAGTATCTGTGATTCTTTCATATATTCATATTTTATTTTATGAAACCGAACGGGTGCCGGCGGCACTCGGCGCAGGGTCAGCGCGATGCGCATTTGTTTATATAATAATACTTAAATAATATTTTTTTTATTAACTAATGTGGGTACAACTCATCTATCCCCTTCACCATTACCTATTGCTTTAACTGGGGAGAAGAAGTGGCGCAACAAATATCCAGCAGCAGTTCAGTTAGGAGAATCCTAAACAAAAACACAATATACAGAGTTTTGAGTATTTTAAAGATCGAGTTAACCACGATGTCGGTGCTAGTACTATCTGTGTGACGGACACCGGGCTTTCCTCCTACAATATGGACAAGGTCAACGGCGATTACTCGACCCTTAAGGTCAAAGTTTTACCACTGACATGAGGCCCACTGTACTTGTAAATATACTGTTGGTGTATTTACAAGTTTTATTAAACGAAAATAAAGACGCACGGGCGTTTATAATAGCGCAGTTGATTTTCTACGCGCGAGTTGAAAATTTAACGTCTGCTTTTCTGATGCGCATGCGATGCACTCTGTTGGATTCTCAATGTTCGGCTCAACACCGAGGGTTAAGATAAGTTAATAGTTAGTCATTTATTCAAAGAAAACTTAGACGTAAATTACAAAATATTTTAACAGGCTAATTTAGGTCAGTATAATGGTATGCTCATCTGTAGCCGCACTAGGCAGAGCCAGTATCGGCTATCAGCGCCAAACCCCTCGAGTATTACACATATATAATAGCCATTAACATTTCTTTAGTATCTTGTACTTTTCAGGTATTCGGTAAGTTTCCTCTTGCATTGCATTTTTGTAAACGGGTATATATTAAGGATTCTATTTAATAAATAAAATAAAATAAAAAAGCCTTTTATTTCCTCCAGAAGATGCTAGTTTACAAATTACAAGTTAGTTTACAAGTTTTTTTTTTTTTTTGTAGGATTCTTATTAACCTGTTGTAAATTAATGGACCATTGTGTGGGCAAAGCGTTGACTAAATTTAGTTTTAAACAGTTTAGTTCTTTCGCATACCATATTTATTCTTCGTTTTTGGAGGAGAAGTGGGTTATAGCTACCTAAGTTCACTGTGTTGTATGAGGACAACGGTTAGTATGTACAATTGCCTCACGGTCATGACCTCCCATTTTTCGTAAAGTGTTGTAGTAGAGAATCGGATAGGCTTGAACGTCGCAACTTTCAGTATTGCACGCTGGGCGACCTCGATAGATTTCAAAGTTGTTTTTGATTGAAAGTGGTTGGTAGTCTAATGCGCGATAAAATCCCGCCGCGATAATTTTATGTCCGTGCGTACGTTGGCTTACTGGCGAGCGGGCACTGCCAGCGGTCGTGAATTCGAACCCTGCTGAACCCATCGGAGGGTTGTAAAACACTCTGTCAACCTGTGTGTGTGTATTTGTAGACGAGACGATGTAGATAAACTTTATTTATTTATTAACTATGGATTACCTACTTACAGAATAGAAAAAAACTTTTTATAAAAAAAAATAACCGACTGCCAAAAAACACTACAGTGAAAAATAACTTTTAATTTCGGAAGTCGGTGTTTTTGGATCTGTATTTTAGTTTTTGCCACCGACTTCGGAAATTAAAGTTATTTTTCACTTTGTAGTGTTTTTTTGAAAGTCGGTTATTTTTCACTTTTTAGTGGGTGAGTTTTTAATTTATCTAAGTTACAATAGTCTAATGTCAAGTACTCATCAGCTTGTACAAAATATTGCTTTTCCGACGCTGGGACGTTAATTGTTGAGGAGGTCTCCTTGTAAGAACCAGGAGAACTGCCACTCACCATATGCATTGTAATTGGAACCATCATCAGTTCCACTTCACCAAATGGTGATTTCCGGGAGCAAATGCACGAGTTACTATAAAAATTACCCAAATCGCTATAGGTTTGCCTACAAAAGAGGGTTTCCCTCGATTTCCATGGGATCCCCTCGTCAGATTCTGTTTTGGTGGCAATGGGACCACCTCGGGATCATACACTTTCAAAAAAAAAGAAAAGAATTTTCAAAATCGGTCCTTAGTCGACGGAGATATCGGTGAAAAAAAAACATACAGCCGAACATATAACCTCTTCCTTTTTGGAAGTCTGTTAAAAAATAGTATGTGAGACTGACAGCCAATTACAAGTCTTCAATTTTAAAACAGATTAGAAAGAAGGAGTGTGAACAGCACAACACACATACCAAAAAGAAAGAGAAAAAAAAAACAGAATAACATTCAAGTTCAAGCTTATACTAAATGGAATTTCACATTTCATATGCAATACAAGAATAAAAACCTGAACATACAAAATCGTAGTTAATAAAGCCAAGGCTCAGATTTAAGGCTTCTACAGACTGGCGCGACACGCGACGCGTCACAAAGACGTGTCGCGCGACGAGCGGTGCCTTTGTGTCGCGTCGCGACGAGCCGCACCAGTCTGTTGAAGCCTTTATATTAGATACGTTTATAATTTTAACAGGTAGATTTATACCTACTAGGATATAAAGTTGTCGGTTTCCTAATTCTTTAAGTAATATTTTTAAAGGTTAGATGCCAATGAAAACGAACTGCACGTTCTCAAACATGATACCTAAATCAGTAGATAATTAGTCTTGCTTTATCTAAAAAACCGGCCAAGTGCGAGTCGGACTCGTGCACGAAGGGTTCCGTACAATTATCTATAAAAATGGCAAAAAAATCACGTTTGTTGTATGGGAGCCCCCCTTAAATAATTGTTTTATTTTAATTTAACAATTTACCCTTTGGGGACGGACCCCTAAAAAACCAAGGCTCAGATTTATATTAGATACGTTTATAATATTTTAACAGGTAGATGTATACCTCCTGATATAAAATTGTCGGTTTCCTGGTTCTTTAGGTCATATTTTTAAAGGTTAGATGCCAATGAAAACGAGCTGCACGTTCTCAAACATGATACCTAAATCAGTAGATAAATAGTCTTGCTTTATCTAATAAACTAGCTTTTGCCCGCGGCTTTGCCCGCGTAGAGGTCGGAAATTATCCCACGGAAACGTACCGGTATTAATTTAAATCCTATGTATTAATCCAAATTAATTAATTAATCCACATCTGTGTGCCAAATTTCATTCATTTCCGTTCTGGCGTTTTTTTTATCCTAGCAATAAACCGTAATTATTTGTTACTCGTAATTTTAAATCTGTGATAAATTTTAAACTATTAATTTAAATGATTTGACGGCACGGTTGGCGCAGTGGCTAAGCGATTGACTGCTGCGCTGCGTGTCTCGGCTTCGATTCCCGCACGGAACAGATACTTGTATGACCTGCAAGTAGTTGTTCCGGGTCTGGCTGTTTGTGTATGTGAGTTGTGTAAATATTTGTAAACGCACCCACAATACAGGAGTAATTCCTAGTGTAAAGCAACGTTAAACAAAAAAAAATATGATGCCAAAGCCCAATTTAAGTAACATATTTTATTGGATAATGATTAATAATATACCGAACAAAAATGAGATTATGAAATTTTTATGAAATTTTGAAAGATTAATCTGGTTGCTGTGGGTCATCTTTAGAAGGTAGTATATATGCTATTGCGGACTTTTTATTGATCTTTTTAAGGTGTAGGTACAATCATGTAGAACATTAACTATGTGTATCTCTTACGGTTTACGCCAGTAAAGCTCCCAGTAGGCATGATTTTTTCCGACATCTTCAACAATAATCGTCATTTTACAGCCAATTTACATAAAACATTAATGAATTGTCTCCTAAACATTCCTCATGAATCACTCCAGCCAATGGTGGAAACCGATTCAAAATCCGTTCAGTAGTTTTTGAGTTTATCGCGTTCAGACAGGGGGCCTAAATTGGACGCTTTGGCAGAATCATAATTTATGATCTGCGTACAATTCATACATCCCGCAATTTTTCTGTTTGACAGCTGCTATTTGACATTAGACTTCACTATAGCAATTCATAATTTGTGGACCATTTTACGTGACTGTTTGACAGTTTTGCATGGTGTTTCGTTTTCGTCGTTTCGTTCGTTTTGATCTGCGTTCAATTTTTATTAAGATTCTGCCAAAGCGCCCATTTTAGGCCCCTAGACTGACAGACGCGGTGGGTGACGTTGTTTTATAATAATGTAAGGATAAAAAACCCTAAATCCTGTCGTGACTGTATCGTATCACTGCTAGACGATCTTTTTAGTTAGGCACACATAACAAACTACTTCCTGGATAGGCTACCTATGACGTAGGTAGGTAGGTACTATTAGAATAACAAAATCTGTAATGAGGCGTTTTTTTTTTTTTTTTTTAAACTTTACTCCACACTAGGAATTTCTCCTGTATTGTAGGTGCGTTTACAAACATTTAAATTCACATACATAAACAGCCAAACCCGGAACAACTACTTGTAGGTCATACAAATATTTGTTCCGCGTGGGAATCGAAGCCCCGACACGCAGCGCAGCAGTCAATCGCTTAACTAACTGCGCCAACCGTGCTGTCAAAGCTAGTGGTGGGGAGCGAAGCTAAGAAAAAAATCTGTAATGATGCTAGTGGTGACGAGCGGATCATTACATTACCCATTTAAAAGTACACTTTGTAAGCAAGCATATTACAAATTAGAGGATTATATCTAATATAAGAATACTTGGAAAAATGCTGGTCCAGCTCCTTATGACAATCTAGAGTCTAGACAAAATAAAACTGGTTGCTATTTTAATTGTATAATTTATTATAATAATATGTATGACATTGATTTTACATTCTGTGATTACTTTAAGAGCGTTTAAGACGTACGGCATTTCATACAAACTTTCAAGCCCTTGTTTTTCGAAATGAGTGAACCGATTTTAATGAAACTTCATACTCATAAGCAGGATATAAAGGTCTAAAGTTAGTTGAGAACATTTTCGAAGTGTTATAATTAAAAACAGCTGGAAGTCTCTGTTTCGATAGAAAATTTAAAATCGGTCTAATTTGGCTGTAACACTATTTTTCGTATCTGTAGCTGTATATGACCAATCTTTAAGAAAAAGGTTAGTTATTTTTATATATTTTTTTAAAGTATTGTTCGTACTGACGTCATTAGTAGCTGAATAGCTTAGGATCTTTGCCACGTTTAACACATAATTAAAACCAAAATTCAGTAAAGTGAAACTGTCAAATTTGACAAATAATTTGTTTACATTTCATACTTTAGCGATTTCCGTACTTTAGTTTAAAGTTATGGCATATTAATAAAATGAATGGATTCAAAGACTACTTCTGCTAAGTTCTTCATACCGTCAAGTATAAACACCACAACAAATAGCCGACACAAATTGATTGTTGGTAAAAGAAACCTTAAAAAGGAAATGGTGCGAGGAAGTAAATGTTTAGTACAACTCTGGGCGGCGACTGTTTTATTGTGGAGATTATTTTAACGTAAGTTAAGTTTTCCTGAGGCGATACATCGATGTGATTCGACTTGTACTGTCCGCCACTGGTGAAAAACTACACTATTTACTTATTTACATAACTGAATGGAATAATAATAAGTGCTTCATGTAAATTTGACGTTGGCATGACACTTGACACATAAAGAACAACTTTATTACCTACAAGAGGCACTGAAAGTTTCCAATTCAGGCTGCTTTGTGACGTCATTTAGAGGTCAAATAAAAGTCAAGTGATTTTAAGTATTTTTGTGAAAATAAATACGATCTTATAATTTTATGACCTATTAATAGAAAAATAAGTCTTAGAAGCTTAAAATCTCGAAATGGTTTTGGAATCGGCGGCATAGGTTAATTTTTACTTTACATACCCAATTGAACTACTGCGGTTTCGCTGCTAAGGTTTCGCGGCGGAGATGTGCTATCAGCGTTGCATTTTACAACATACAGAAGTACATAGGTCTCCTGGCTCTCACACTAGGTTTATACCTGTGACTTAGGAGTCAGTGCTCCATCATTAAAAAAAAAAATTGCATGTTGTGTACGTAGGTACAGTCGGCTTCTAAAATATGTTTGTATCTACAAGAATTAATTTCATTGTCTACAATCAACTCAGCCTATCGCAGTCCACTGCTAGACATATGCTTCTCCCAGGCTGTGCCACAACACCCTGTCCTCCGCCTTCCGCATCCAGTCTGACAGCCATCTTCTTAAGGTCGTCGGTCCATCTAGCTGGGGGGCGTCCCACACTACGCTTGCCGATACGCGATCTCCACTCCAGCACTCGTCTGCTCCATCGGCCATCGGTCCTTCGACAAATATGGCCAGCCCACTGCCACTTCAGTTAGCTTACTGTGCATGCTATGTCGGTAACTCCGGTTCTTTTCCTTATAATTTCATTCCTGATTGTATCCTTCAAAGAGACTCCAATGTCTATAATATTTGTTCCATAATATTGTATCAATATGTGGCCACAAAACGGTGAAGGAAACCGACGTGTCCTAAAACCAAAAATTCGAATACATATTATGACACCTACCAACCCGCACTGGTCCTGCAAGGTTGATTACTCTCACAGAGAGGAGGCTTCTGTTCCAGCAGTGGGAACATTTTTATGGGGTCAGATAGGCAGTCGCGCCATGTAAAATACTGGTATTCCGCTGCTCTGGTTAGACTGGAAGCCGACCCCAACACAGTTGGGAAAAAGCGGGCAGATGAAAATGTGGCCACAAAACTTATCACAGATTGGGTAAGTACTGCAATGTACATATAGCTACATACAATATTACAGATTGTAAACAGTCAAATGAATTCTTGTTTATAAATAAAAACAATAAAAATACTTTAACTCGGACCTTGATCCATATAATGTAAGCAATACACAATACTTATAAGCTATGTTAGTAACAAATGCAATTCAAAATTTTGATTCATATACGTACGAGCATTGCACTGACCTGACGCACCCGGGTACATGCAAATGTACGTGCACCCAATGCGCCATAATGGTGCAACACGGCATATCAATGATGACTATGTCTTTATGTATACATCTTTTGGCTGACTGTACAAAGATTTTTTCTTCAAATTACCCTTCAAGTATACCGAACTAACCCGTATGTAGTCAGTCATAGTCATGCTTCATGTGTGAGTGATTTATTTAATTAAATTTTAGAAATGGTTTTATTAAAAATGCATTTTTTTCACATGACTTTGATAGGAACCACTAGTGACTAAAGTTATAGAAAAAAAACCGGCCAAGTGCGTGTCGGACCACGCACCATGAAGGGTTCCTTTAGTTGGGATGAATTTATCCCAAGAACAAACAAAATTGTAGTTGAAAGACATGTTCCCTCCCTCAAACATTCCAACTGGAAATGTAAGTTTGTACACACGGCTACACATCAAGCTATACATTTCCAGTATAAGTTGGCCTCTCATTGTACGAAAATCCTATACAATGCGAGATCAGCCTAAACTGGATTTGTATAGCTTGATGTGTAGCCGTGTGTACGCACAATATTGAGAAAATTAACATGTTATTTTAAGATCATAGACTTTTTAAGTTTTCCTGTAATCTATAAGTAAAGAACTATTTTCTGAATTTTTTTCTAATCTTTATGCTCACTTGCTCAGTATTTTCGGATATAAGCGGGGGAATGGTCAATTTTCATATATTTTCTTAACAAACTTTAAAAGTATTTATTTTAAAATTATTAAAAAATATATTTGAAATCCTTACAAGGCCTTTCATTTGATATGTCACACGGTACCAGACATCGTATGCGACTTAACTGTAAGGCTGACTCATTTTTAGGGTTCCGTACCCAAAGGGTAAAATGGGAACCCTATTACTAAGGCTCTGCTGTCCGTCCGTCTGTCTGTTTGTCCGTCTGGCACCACTTCACCAGGCTGTATCTCATGAACCGTGATAGTTAGACAGTTGAAAATTTCACAGATGAGGTATTTCTGTTGCCGCTATAACAACAAATACTAAAAACAGAATAAAATAAATATTTAAGGGGGCTCCCATATAAAAAACGTGTTTTTTTTATAGATAATGGTACGGAAACCCTTCGTGCGCGAGTCCGTCTCGCACTTGGCCGGTATTTTTATTTGATAAGTTTAAAATCACCCTGGCAATTAAGTTTGTTTACCCAATATATTTTATTATATTTTCCAAAGGTCAGAAATAGTACTAGGTCAGTAGGTCTGTAGATACAAGATTCCGGTCTTAACCAAAATAATATCAAACTGGTCCAAATTCTCTGGCCCTTAAGTAACTTGGCTCCAGTTCAAAGCCATTAGAAGACACATTAAAATTAATATTCCTTTCGCGCTTAACTTACTCTTTATAGTTTTAATTACAGTGATAATTTATTATTCGTCGTGCAACAGAGGCATGGGTGAGACTTCCACTTAGGAGCGGCCATTTTCATGTGAATCACGTAAATGGAATCTATCTGTCAGGGATATAAATAGTAAATACTTCTTGATGATCATACAATTAATAGTTTACAATACCTCAAATTGATCTTTATTTAATGTTCCTACTGCTTTTCAGCAGTGGGAACATTATAAGCACAACATTCATTTCATTTAAGCCGAAAGACGTCCATTGCTGGACATATGCCTCCCCCAAGCACCGCCACTTCGACCGATGCTTTCTTAGTGCCTGTTATTTGTGGGGGGGATTGCTATAACATAATCTCCACGCTTGGCAGGCGAGTTGGCGATCGCAGTATGGTGTTAAAATGCATAGAGAACGCTGCTGCCCATTCTCTAGTACGTCCCTTAGTTGCCTTTTACGAAAACCACGGGAGGAAATAGGATGGTGCTATTCTTCTATCGTTTTTTAGTAGTTGTTGTTATAGCGGCAACAGAAATACATCATCTGTGAACATTTCAACTGTCTAACTATCACGGTTCATGAGATACAGCCTGGTGACAGACTAGGGTAGGGTTACCGTTTTACCCTTTGGGTACAGAACCCTAAAAAGAACAAGTTGGGGGTTCCGCTCGGTAACCGCTCAGCATAATGCGCTGTTCTGTATTTAATATCTGCAGCATAGTTTAAACCAAGCATCCTTATTCCGTAATGAACCCAACGTCAGCTTACCCAGAATGGATCTAACCGCGGTTTAATTAAGTTCTCGTGGGAGATCGCTTACGGGATACACCTCAACAAAATAAGTACGGATAGATTAATATACTGTCTGATGCAACAGCGAAACCGGGTGATTATCAATTACCATTGTGCAGTTATGGACTTTGGTATTGTTAAATTATTTATGTATTTACACTTACAAAAAAAAAAAATAAAGAAAAAAAAAATTGAGTTAAAAGCCTGTGACAGACGGATAGACAGACAAATATCGTTGGCGTAGTAATAACTAGCTGCGCCCCGCGGTTTCACCGGCCATAGGTTTCAATCCCGTAGACATATCGAGATAAAATAATTATTTTCTTACATATTACAGGAAAACCTTTATGAAGCCTATGGTATTATAATAACATGGTAAATCTCCCAATATTGTATCATGGCCAGCCCTAACAGGGTTCTGAAAATGATTGCTGACAGAGTGGACTGTCCGTATGTTATTCGCTGCTGTCAGTTACATGTGCCATCGTATCGTGTTGTTTACTAACACTTAGTTTTAAGAACAATGTTATTAACCCTATATTAGCCTTGGCTCGAAATAAAGATTTTGAATTTGAATTAGAATTGTGGGTAAAAAGTTACATTAATTTAGAGTACAGATCGAAATGAAACTTGAAAAAAAACTCGTTAAACTTCTTTTAATTAAAATATAAATAAAAAAAATAACACTTCTTGGCTCTTAGCAATCTTTTCGTCTTATGCTCTGTCACCCTTTTTTATTTTTTGCTCACTCCTTCTTTTTATGTTTTTTTTAATAAAAATAATATCTACAGATAATATAATAAGTAGATAAAGCTGCATTCAGACCAGATGCTACTTCATTAAAATTTCCACATTTATTGTAGGTGGAATATATGGGAGAACATGTTTTTTAACCACAATGTTAAGTTTGTTCTTGGGATAAATTAATCCCAACTACGGAACCCTTCATTATGCGTGGTCTGACACGCACTTGATCGGCTTTACTACCTATCATAGTTTGGCCTCCTGTCAGAAAATTATAGTTCTGCTAAGTAAGTAAGCAGTTATAGCTCTGCTAAGTAAGTAAGCAGTTATAGCTCTGCTAAGTAAGTAAGCAGTTATAGCTCTGCTAAGTAAGTAAGCAGTTATAGCTCTGCTAAGTAAGCAGTTATAGCTCTGCTAAGTAAGTAAGCAGTTATAGCTCTGCTAAGTAAGTAAGCAGTTATAGCTCTGCTAAGTAAGTAAGCAGTTATAGCTCTGCTAAGTAAGCAGTTATAGCTCTGCTAAGTAAGTAAGCAGTTATAGCTCTGCTAAGTAAGCATAGCTATGATTTATACTTCCTAGGTAACTGCATTAAATATGTTAATAATTAATACATTATTCTTGATCATTGTTTCTGTTTATATTTTTATTCTTGTCACAGCTTTAATGTTTGTTTTGCATCGGAAGGCTAGCAGAGGCGTATTGTTCATCCACATTTCATCGATGTTTCAGCCCCATCACCCATGTAATAGGGAAAAACATGTATGTTTTTTTATTATCTAAGTATACATTTATAATTACAACGGCTCCGTGCGGTGCCGGACGTAAAGAATAGCATCATCCCATTTCTTCCCGTGGGTGTCGTAAAAGGCGACTAAGGGACTTACTAGAGGATGGGCAGCAGCGTTCTCTATGCATTTTAACACCATACTGCGATCGCCAACCCGCCTACCAAGCGTGGCGATTATGGCAACCCCCCCCCCTTTTGGGGGAGGCCTATGTCCAACAGTGGACGTCTTTCGGCTGGAATGATGATGATGATGATGATAACATTTATAATTTAAAAAATAAAATGTATATATTCAATTGAAAGTTTATCTTTAATTTGAATAATAAATATAAATTACTTAGCCACAAAGCTAGCAAGTTAAATATTCTATATTGCAGTAAATCTATAAATCTAACTTAACCTGTTTTGCTGTCTCTTGCAAAAAACTGCACACCATTTGGTGCGGTCATTCCTAATTTGTTGGGTGTTCGCTTCCGGCATTTTTCAGAGACAAAAAATAAAAATATCGTCCCAGTGCCTTAATTGCTACGTGGCAACGATACCTAGTGGCTTTAGGATAGGTCTAGCTACATGCTTTTTGTGTGCAAGTGCTATTCATATTTTTTTGGTTGCTTGCCTGCAGATTTTATAAAATGAAAAAAAAAAAACTCGATTAATATAATCTATAAAGATAATCTTGAACGAAAGATCACGTTTTGTCGTAGTACACAAAACTTATCGATTTGCGGAATCTCTGCAATTGCACTTCGTCTTTATTATCTAAAATGATTTCAAAACACATCATTACAAGTCTCTTAACTTTACTTATCTAGACCACACTTATTTTATTTAAAACTGATTATCTAAAATACCTTAGTGAAATCAATTCGATCAACTAGATTATTTCGTAGCGTTTTTGTCTTACAGAATACCTTACGTAATCATGGCTGCCATTGGTATCACCGCGGTCGAATTTAAGTATAACAACTAAACAGTTGGCAAATACCCTTCGGCGAAGACAGAACAGTTCGATTTAAAAAAATAGCAATCTCATAGCATACCGCTGTAGAAAGTAAAAATAGTCGAACTTGAAAAAGGAACGGATGCGGCTGAACGCGCTTATGATCTTCGCCTAGTTAAAAAAACCGCACATATATGTGACCGTATTTCCGTGTATTACAACAGTAGCCGGTAAAACCTAATAAGCTCCGGTACTGTACGGTTAATCGGAAAGTTTCTCCGGTAAAAAGGTTTTTAACGAGTTGCAAAGCATTGTACGGGTTCTATTGTGCTGTGTCCCCGGCTCGGCTCTAGCAGCGGGAAAATGCTTCGTTCTGAGATGACGGTTTTCAGCGCTGAAGTGTGTTTTTAATCGTTATTGTTGTAAAATTACTGTGCCCGGAATATGGTGGTGAATGCTACGTCGTGTCAGCTGGCTTCGTTTTTTATCGGTGAGTGTTTTGTTTATGTGTCATGAACTCATGACCTTATTTCGGTATCATGAGTTAAACTTAAGTCCCATAAATGCAGAACAGTGAGTTCGTTGTTAGTGTGAAGAAATTTAACAATCGAGGAATTTATTATAATGATTGCGAAAGAAAAAAAAAATAACTGCTGCTTTTTTAGACATTAGAAGTTCTTGTACCAGTTAATGACTCAGGTTCAATTTATTTTCTTGCCTGGAAATTGAGTCCTTCTACCCAAGGTAGTTAGTTCCATTCCAATATATGATAAAGCCTTGAATAACAAAACCGCAAATATACATAAGTAAATGCGTGTGAAATTCACATTTACTGATACAGTTAGCAGAACATTTTTGATAAGTACTGCTGAAGATATTGATAGTCACCAAATAACATGGGATGAAACTATTGTCAACTTTGGACCTTCAGGGCGCTACTGAGAACCACCAAAAGAAAAACATTGTAATAATTTATTTAAGTATTTATTTTTATTTACTTATTTATTTAAAAACACATACAACTGTGGTTGTATTGTTATTTTGTTGTACAATAGTGTAGATAAAGTTATAATAGTTTACAAAGATTAGACTTAGAATTATATTATTATAAAAAACCAAGAGTAATTTTATAAAATGCGGCCCGTGTGAATTCACTCAGAGTACAATCATTGAAGCAGTCAATCTGTTGTGAGTTTGTGACACCATATTGAGTGTGTGCAGGGCGCGCGTCAGCGGCGCATGCTGCAGCAAGTGCAGGGTGCAGGGCTTTAGTTAGTGGTTGGGACCACCAGCTTATGAGGCTGTGCCTTACCGTAGAAGCTCGTACAGACTGGTGCGATATAACGGGCGCGGCGCGACACTAGTAGCACAGTTTGTTTGTCGGTGCCTGTCGCGCCCGCGATGTCGCACCAGTCTGTACGAGCCTTAACCTAGTGGTTCTCAAACTTATTGAGCAATGGAACCCTTTTGGAAAACGAAATATATGACGGAGCCCTAAAAGAGACAACCAATCAAGACACCTCTGATCCGTCTCGTGAGTCTGCGCGACTGGCAGTGAGTGTACCCTTCCCAAACCTGGAAATCCTGTCTAATATCCGTCTGTAACCTTAGGTCGCGTGGTGCTGACATCCTGAACTTATTTATATATTTATTTATCACATACTAAGTATATGATAGGTTAGGGCTGTAGGGCTTGTAGGGCTTACGACTCGTAGGGACTGTTAGGCTTGTAGGTCTTTGTAGGTTCCTTTAACTTATCATATTTTTTCATGTACTGTCACACCCTTACCTGTATTGCGGCCTTACGTTACGTGTGTTAAGGGTAGACGTACTAATAATCAAGAATGGTTATAATTATGTGTATTCTTTGTTAATAATCAATATCTATCTATCTATCTATGATTTATTCCAGAAATCCCCACCGAAAAATCTATCTATCAATAAATTACTTGACATTAACATTTTTTTTACTTTATATGTTGGAATATTTAGATAATTTTAATTTACCCAGGTTGCAGAGTAAAATAAAACATAGTAGGTACTTAACCCGTTAGTATTTTTTTTTTCATTATGACCATTATTTTCGCGGAGACTCCACATAGGCTTTGTAGGGCTCCGCTGAACACACTTTGAGTATGGCTGCCTTAGACTAATAAGTCTTAGTACTTATTATTAGTATTAGTTGTTAGGTTAGTTTGTAAGTTTTACTAACATAGGTATTAAGTCGACGTTACATAAATATATTATATGGAACGTGTATTTTTAATTTTATGTGTGATCCGAAAAAAATGAGATTATACAACATGTCCCAGAATTAACGCACAACCTCTTAAGGGGTCATTGTACTCATCATTATGAAGAACTTTTACTATGGGAAACCCTGAAATCGCGAAAAAAAAATCAGCTGTTCCCTACATTTTAACGAGTTATTCGAACATAAATGATAAAAAGAAAAAATAAATAAATTATAAACAGCTATCTTAATTTAATTCTGGGACATGTATACGTATTTATTATGATAATCCAAAGTTTTAATTTTTCACGTCTGTCACCAGTGAATGTCTTTTTTTTTGTATCATAATTTTGTCTACTCTTCTCGTCGTCAAAATCGAGGACGAGTAAATGACAGAAAAATCCTTGTACACAGGCCGCTGTGGGACGCCAGGCTGCTGCAACACGTCACATTAGCATTTCGGCAACGCGGCTAACATGTTAGCGAATCAATCATCATGTCGGTGACGCAGGTAGCATGTCGGTGACGTGATTAGTCAGTCAGGGTCGGTTAGCATGTCGGTGACGTAGTAAGCATGTCAGTGAAGCGGTTAGTCAGTCAAGCTCGGTTAGCATGTAGGTGACGCTGTTAGCGTTTGGGTGACTAGGTTAGCGAGCTGGTGACTCAGTTAGCATGTCGGTGACACAGGTACTATGACGGAGACGCTGATAGCATGTCGGGACTCAGTGAGCACATTGGTGACGCAGTTAGCATATCGCCACGTTTTTAACAAGTCGGTGACGCGGTTGGAACGTCGTGCATTGGTTTACGTGTCGGGGACGCTGAAAGCATGCCGGGGACGCTACTGACATGTTGGTGACGCGGTTAGGTCATGTCCAAACTCTGTGAGCAAGTAGGTGACGCAGTTAGCATGTCGGGATGGTTTTAGCATGTCGATGACGTGGTTGGCAAGTCGTGAATTGGTTTACATGTCGGGGATACCGATAGCATGTCGGTGACGCTGATGACATGTCAGTGTCGCGTTTAGCATGTTGATGATTCGGTTAGCACGTCGGTGACACGAACCCACAGATTTAGCCCCTACCAAAAATGTCTCTCATTTTCATTTGCGTGATTTTGTTTTGTATTTTAATTTCGGCATGCCAAAGAATTTTTTTTAATTTTAGTCAAAAAAGTCTGTTACACAAAAAAACTAAACATAAATTAAAAGAGGTGGATGAAAATCATTATAGTACAAAATAATTCCATGCGTAAAATCGAATGAATGAGCTGATGTGGCTATCATAAAAATGATTTGTTTTTAATAATTTGCTACATCGGTCTCTCGTTGCGAGTTATAGAACTGTCAAAGTGCCTTTTTCGAGGTATTGCGTGCTTAGGTCATGTTAGTGTTTAGAATGACGCCAAAATCGTCGACAAAATTCGACAAAACGGGAACGAGAGCGTTCTCGCGCATGTCATGTTAGCCCGCAAATCGCAGGTCGAAAATTATCCCACGGGAACATACTGCCGGCATAAAAAGAAAGTATTCTATAATATGTCATTTCATCCAAATCCGTTCAGCCGTTTTTGCGTAATATTAGTTAGGATTAGGGTAATTCTAACTAATATTATAACACACACAGACACTTGAAAAGCAACTTTAATCCTAATGGAATAAAGTCGTTTTTCAAGTGTATGTGTGACCATGTTTTATCTGTTTTCTTCTTTGCTGTGCCCGACCGGGTCCACAATGATCATGTGTTTGTAAAACCTACCACCTAAGTTCACATAAGGAAACAATAAATATATTGAGTACTAGCTGCTGCCCGCGGCTTCGCACGCGTTGCTTGTTCTTAAATAAAGATAAACCTAAGTTACTCCTTATAATAGCAGCTATCTATCTATCTCCACCAGTGAAAGTCCCGTCAAAACCGGTCCAGTCGTTTCGGAGATTACCCGGAACACAGGCAGACAAATAAAAAAAAATACGAGTGTGCTTTAGACCACACGACTGAAGTAAAACTTACAAATAGTAATACTAATTATACTTCCGTAACGCTCTCGTCACTTCCGCAACGCTCTCGTCATGCATTCACCAGCTTACTCCCCAAGTCAAGCGTACCTAAAGGAGTTTTACTTCAAAAAAGTTTCTTTGTACCGTATATACTTTCATTATGCATTTATCAAAAAGCTGTTAATTTGACATTACAAACAGACACATATTTATTTGTGTAGATTGAGCACCTAAACTACGTAACGGACTTTGATACGGCTATCATGTCAGAAAATGTATTCCGGTAGGTGTACCTGTGTGTTTCATAAATATTTATCTTATATGTATATATACAGAGTGTTTAAAAAAATACTTTAAAACCTATTACCACCTACCCCTGCTACATTATACTTTTTTACGTTTGGTAGAAGGACTGACACAATTATTTGAGGGATAGGGAGTGTAATTTGCTAGCACAAAATTGTTTTATTAATATTTTGTATAAAGAATGTTAAATTTAAAAAAAATCGTTTATAACACCATTTGCAGACTAGAAACACGTAATTAAGTCTTTTTCTAGAACCAATTGTAGGTAAGTATATTAAATGGGCATTGCAAATCTATCACCAAAAGTTATTACGTTCTATTACAACAAAAAGATATGACGACATGAAGACAAACATAACTCAATAACCGTGCCACCTAGAACATAGTTACATAGTTCATAACTACGTAGAACACAGTTCTACGGGTGAAAACTTAAAGCATACGACTCCCGCTTTCTGTTAGAACATTGTGGCGGTCCTTCTACCAAACATCCTGTATATATTATTTATATTATTAAATAAAAAAATATTATATTTAAAAAACCGAGCGAAGCAGGGGTGAGGTCGCTAGTTTACTTATAAAGTGCGACATTATGTTGACTTCCTGCATACATCATAGTTGATTAGCACTTCGGCCGTACCTACTTATCGTACTCTTTAGTATTAGCACGTCGTGTTTAGTGCATCATTCACGATGATCAGCTAATTTATTTGTGATGTTATTTTATACATTACTAGCTGGCCGGCGCGACTTCGTTTGCGTGGTGTCCTACCCCTAACCTACCCCTAAATTTTCGCGGGCGTATGCAGTAAATCTCACCAAAGTTTCATCAAAATCGTCCCGCCCTTGCGGAGTCTATAAAGGACAAACCAACAAACATTTATTTTTATTTATACATATAGAAGAAGATAAATGTTTGATTTGCCGTTGCGAATTTTTTTGACAGTTATTACATTTATAGCAAGATACCCGGATAATGATCCTAAAAATAGACTTAACAAACACTGCAATATTGGCCTGCCATTACCTGACTGAGTTAATTTAGCTTTAAATTTCTAAATGGAACAAAGTATTCAATTTATTTAATTTATTCTTTCTTATTTTGTTATTTTTATCACATTGTATGCTGGACCTGTTGACGTAATCACGTCAACACCGGCTGTTGCTGAAAACCAGCGCTGGCTCGGTCTCGCATAGGGTCGCAGCATTATTGCTGCAAGTATCTGGGCCACATTGTGACACAAGGGTTGCAAGGTGACGCAGACATAGAGGGAGCGCAGAGCATTGGCAGTCCGGAGGAATATGGTTGTACGCAGATTTGCTCGCTGCTCGAGGGCAGTGAAAATGACTGTTTTCAAGGCGTCTGCCAATTGTTATACTCGAGCAGTCTGTATAACCTTAACTCAGTCTGTATAAGCTGCTAGTGCTCTTTCTTTCATTGTGTAATTTTTGCCGCAAATAGACTTATTTTCTTTCTTTATTTTTATTAAATAAATGTCATTGCAGGATTCCACTATACTATACAAACGAGCCTTACTAAATTTTTAATTTTTTTATTAAGGCGACGATAACCGACTTTTGATGATTTTATACTGAAGATCACGTCTAAACGAGTAATGTTAATGATTTGAAAAAAATATATGATAAATTAGAGCATTTTCTCAATAACTGAACAATATGTGAATATTTTAGATTATGTTTTAAATAAATAGTGAAATTAATTTGTAAAGTTATGTCTAACGCTGGTAAAGAACTGTGAATGGCGCAAACTCTACGAAGCGTATTTTTCTGAAACCTTCACCAAGTTAAAGATGATTTAATTATTGATCTTTTAGTGTACGCGTTTTATTAAAATTCCTCTTGTTTTATGTATAATAAATTAATAATGCGTCAAATTGGGGACAGCGCTCCTCGATGGGCGAGTCCTATTACTGGCTGAACGTACGACGCGTTGCGTGAGCTCAGTAGAGAACACGCAAGCTAACCACGCAAGGTAACTGGCACATATCTCCGTCTTAAGGCTTCTACATACCGGGGCGACTTGTCGCGCGACGCGAAGCGACACAAAGGCACCGCTCGTCCCGCGACATGCGGGGCCTTTGTGCCGTGTCGCGTCGCGCGACAAGTCGCGCTGGTATGTAGAAGCCTTTAACGATAGTGCACTTACTCTAAAACAATGCAAAAACAGGATTAGTTATTTTGACGGCTGTTCTGAACTTCTGATACAGAACAAGCAAACTGATTGGTGTTTCAACGAACACTATACTACTCAATTATTAACAGAATGTTTCAGCGGAACCCTGAAAGTTACAAGAGTTAAACTGCAGGAAATAAGCTAATATTGTACGGTAGTTGAAAGTTCTGACCTAACTACTATACTGGAGTACTGGTAAACAAAGTTGAAGCTAGGTTTACCACGGTAATATTCAGGTATAAGGGTAACTATATAGAAACCCCCGAAAGTCTGACAACCAGTCTTACCAAGGGGTAAAATATTACCCAGTTACTGGGGGCCTACTCCAAAGCGCTTATCCGAAGTATCGGCCGAATGTTCTATTTTTTATACAGGTTGGGTTCGCTCTTGACCTTAGTCTAGGGCAGAAATAACAGAGACAAAGTCGACGATGGAGTGAGCTTACCCAGAAAAAGCCGGTTCACTCTAACTTTGAAGAGATTAGGGTTGTATACGTTCGGAAACACAGATGCAGGCAGAGAGTTCCACTCTTTTGCTGTGCGCATTATAAAAGACATTCGAACGCTTAGTGCGAATTGGTGGAATAGCAACAAGGAAGGGATGGTAACCTACAGTGCGTCTAGATGTCCGGTAATAGAAGGGGGCCGGTGGAATGAGGTCGTGGAGTGTTGGGCACACCCACCGAATTATTGTTTTTAATTATTCGGCCGTTTTATAACTTCCATAGTTTACTTTTTTGACTGAATCCTTACCCGACTTAAAAGTCACATTTTTTACTGTGACTTAGGTATCTCTTTGACTGTCGTGTTTTTTTTCGCCGTATTCAGCCATAGTTAGCCGTCGTCAAGCAACGGCCAAACATTCGGCCGATACTTCGGATTTATGTTCGGAGTAGACCCCCTGGGTTGTGGAGGACAGATGTAAAATACTGGTATTCAGATGCATCCGGTTAGACTGGAAGCTGACCCCAATATAGTTGGGAAAGGGTTAAGCAGATTGATTGATTTTGATATAAGAATTGGAACCACAGGCCCGGGTTACAATCCTTGAGGTTGCTTTACTATTTGACTGAAAAAATCTAGCAATTTACCGAATCTCACTCTTTAAACTGTGACGTCGAATGAGTTAATCATTCCGCCAATAAACGTGGAATTCAGCTGTATCAAGCAACACAAAAAAAACATGCGGGGCAGTCTTTGGGGACTGCCGATAGAAGTGAAAACAGTATACATATAGCTCATGGAAAGCGTTTGGTGACGATGACGCGAGTTCCATGATTTTTGTTCACACAAAAAGTGCTCAACGCGCATAAAGAAGTTTTCACTTCAAAAATTCTCGCAGGGCTTATCTGTATCATGGCGAGTCGTTCATTTAAATCTTAATTCTATTACAATATTATACTACATAAAATATAACTTTTAGAACTCGCTTTATATAACGTTTGCAAGTCTTTTGGAAATATTTATATAACGTTATCGTTGTAGTTACTTTAATTAAAGTTAAATAGTTGATAAGGTACCATGGGGTTGGCATATCCGTATGGATAAAAACCCACTTTAATTAATAAAGAGAAAAAAAAAGTCTTCTGGAGGTTTATTAAGAAACATGTATCTAATAAAGTTAAATTAAGAACACTGCGTTGACTACAAGAACACACTTAGTTACTACGGAACCCTATTGTGCAAGTAACAAGAGTTTTAACTACAGGAAATGAGCTAATATTGTTCCGTAGTTAGAGCGTCTCTAACTACTAAAGTACTAGACAATAACGTAGGAGTTAATGAAAGCTTTATATTATGGTTCTTTAAAGGAGATTATAATGTTAGACTCAGTTTTAGACTGACTAAAGCGAACTTGAAGTTGTAACTAAACTTAAGTATGGCGGTAATAATACTTCACTTTTCGGCCCTGTCTTCTGTGATTCAGTTTTTTTTAAACTAGTACATGATACAGGTGATCTTTTCCACTAAATTTAAGAACTGTATTGTATTGCATAGTTTTTACTTATCAATAATTATTGGTGGAATAATAATCTGTAACACTGTTTTTGGAACAATCAAAATGATTAAATTACTAGCTGCGTTCCGTTTTACCCGCGTAAGTCTCGATCCCGTAGGAATATCGGGATAAAAAGTAGCCTACAGCTACCTCCATACACAATTTTATCAAAATTGGTCCAGCCGTTTGAGCGTGAAGAAGTAACAAACACACACGCAACGCACGTAAAGAATAGCACCACCCCATTTCTTCCCATGGGTGTCGTAAAAAGCGACTACGGGACTTACTAGAGAATTGGCAGCAGCGTTCTATATGCATTATAACACCATACGGCGATCGCCAACCCGCCTGCCAAGCATGGTGATTATGGCAACCCCCCCCCCCCTTGCTTGGGGGAGGCCTATGTCCAGCAGTGGACGTCTTTCGGCTGAAATGATGATGAAAAATAAAGCATATACTTGTCTATATTTATATCATAATTTATTATGTTATATTGTCGTCAGACAGACGTTAGATTTTTATTTTTTTACACGAGTAGACACACCTATTGTTCAGAGATCAAGGTGAAGCAATCAGATGTTATCTATCTCAAAATTAAATAAAATGACCTTAAGTATGTATTGTTCTCAAAAACATATAACAAATTCTATTTTACTAATATAATTAGGTATCGCTGTCTCAGCTGAGCAGTGGTGGCCCAGTGGTAACGGCCTCGACTTAAGGGTCAGATAATCGCCGTTGGCCTTGGCCATACAAATGCGCGTCGCGCTCACGCCGCGCCACTATTAACTTTCATAGGGAATATTTATTTTTAGTAACAAAAATATGAATATTTGAAAAAAATCACAGATAGAATTATAGATCATAAAACAGTCTATTTATACAAAAAAAAGCATGAAAATATCTTAAGTAGTTTGAAAGTAATATTGTTATTTATGCTTTGGGTAGACATAATTCCTGAATTTATTTAATTAAGTATTTTACTACAATACTTAAATATTCACCTATATAAGGTGTATCTATTTATACACGATATCTCTTAAGGGGTCATTGTACTCATCATTATGAACAACTTTTACTATGGGACCAAACCTGATATCACGAAAAAAAAAATTTGCTGTTCCCTACATTTATGTTTGCATAACTCGTCAAAATATAGGGAACTTTTGCGTACCTATTGCCAAATGTTATGCTATATTGAATATACTACATACGAATATACTCGCGAGCAATAAACTGGAAACATTTCATCGTCCGCTGCTCGAAATTTTTTTTTTCAAATTCTATGCAATGGACTATGGATTGTGGCATATCATTTGAAAGGCAATTTTGTCAATATCATAACCAAAGTATTCACCTTATGTCATGGAACGTAAAACAAAAAACATAAATTTTTAAAACAAAATACCATATTGTTTGGTAGTCCTGAAACCCTCAAGGGGGCGTTTATGTGCTGAGGCTAGGGATGGACCTAGGATTACATTTACAATTATAATCATGATTTTGAACAGAAACTCAATTTTGTTTTTTAAGTACATTAAATTGAGTTTGACAAAATTTCTGTTTTGCTATTTTATTTCAAAACCCCTTAAATAGTAATGTTAAGACACATAGATACTAGCTTTGAAATAATATAAAATGATCAATAGAATTAGCATTAAATTATTATTGAAATCTCGATTAAGATTATAAATGTAATCCTTGGTCAATCCCTAGCATCAATGGAATGACACTGACAGCTCACTCCTCGGAAGAATTCACGGTGAGATTTTTACAGAATTGACATGCTGTAATACTTCTTTAAGTTTCGAAATGCACTCAAACACTTCACCCGCAGCGTTCCAAATGTACAGTAATCGACGCATTATTGCAGGTATACGAGTACCTACCCCAGTGTTGCAATTTAAAATAATCTTTTTAAGTGCTTTCGTGAGTAATACACCGAATATGGTGTATTTAGAATTATTTAGAACACGGAATTCCGTATGTGAAAAAATCTTGCGTCTGTTTTCACAGTGCGGGTTTATGACGAGCGGCGCCTTTGTGTCGCGTCGCGTTCCGCGTCAATCGCCCCGGTATGTAGAAGCCTTAAGTCAGGGGGCCCCGGTGATGGGGCCCAGATACATGTATATTCAGCACACCCCTGACTGGTATCAGCCCGAAATGCTTACTGGGCCCATCACCAAGTGCCGCCAGTCCCACGACCTCACGTCCTCCCATAAAGGCGCGCATGGAACACTGTGTGTCACTTCTTTGGGCCTGACTGTTCGAGGGACAATACAGCCCCAGTTTCGCCTACAGGACGCTCCTTAAGGTGGCCGGAGATCGTTAAGCTCCCTTCGACGCCCGGCTGCTATTCTGGTGCGAGTGGAGTGAGAGGTATATTGCTCTCTCTCCCTCTCCACCGCCTCCTTTGCATGCATCACCTCCTCGCAAAAAGAGGCGACAGAATCCCACGCGTTTTCGCCTCCGACCATGGACCATGAACCACGAACCACGCCCGGAAGTGAGAGATAACCCGTACCAAGTGTCGTGACGAAGGCACAGCGCTATTGGGCCCAAACTGAGTACTCCTCCAGCGTATGTTGCGCTGTATCCTCGGGCAGTCTACATGGGGATGACAAGCGGGCGTCCGCTCCTGACCTATGCAGACACAGGTACTACTGCATAGTGCCTTGGTACCTTTAATGTATTCTGTCCCTCGGCAAGTCTAAAAAAGAGAAGATAGGTAGGTGATGCATTAAGGCGCTGACAAGAGGCAAATGATAAAAATAGCCTTGTCTTAAACAAAAAAATTGTTATATATATACAACGTGTTTTTTTTGATATCCCATAACTCTAGGATATGATTGAGGCCATATCAAAGAATCAACTGGCATATGAGTTATGTTTCAATCCTTCGTTATTTTTTTTTTTTCATTTTTCATACAAAATAATTCGGCAAAGTCACGATTATTAATGTAAAACACCCTTACGTGAAATATGACAACGTCGCATTTTCTTTCGTCCCTTCTCTAGCTGCCGCCGGGAAGCCCCGATACCAACATACCTATATATTTTATTTTACTATTTATTTTACTACACTACTGCGAAGTTTGGCAACCTCGCAAAAGTAAAGATTCGTCATACTGGTGACAATTTTTGACATAATTTAATTATGATTGATGATATCTCCGAAACGATGCATTTTTGGACCACCTATTCTAGGAGTTTTAGTATTATTTTTACCTACAGAATATAACCCTAGAGTTATGGGATATCAAAAAAAACAGGTTGTATATAGTTTGTGGTACCGGAAAAAAAATCTCGATACCTACTAATTAATGGTAAACTAACACTTTACTTTGAGTTTCAATCCAAAATATCTGTATTAAATATCAACGTACGGTTGGTATTTAATTAATAACAAGAACGTCTTATTTGTATGCAGAAATTGGTTGTTATTTTATAATTGTTTTGCCATAATTGCCACGCTTGGCAATCGTGGTATAGTTAAAATGCATAGAGAACGCTGCTGCCCATTCTGTTGTCCGAAGTCCCTTAGTCGCCTTTTTTGACACCCACGGGTCGAAAAAAGATGGTGCTATTCTTTAAGTCCGGCACCACACGGCACGAGGCAGTAAGATAGACCAGTATCGGAAAATCTGAAACTATGAATGGTAGAGTTTGTTAAACCCTGCATAGACCAAGACAGGACATTATACCAACATAGTTTCATTCCTCGACCCAAAATTACGCAGCTAAAGTAAAACTTCTCAATGGTCGGGCAATACCTACCAGCTATTGTACAATAGCCATTAGGTGACATAATAATTGTCATCTGTAGGTATTCGCTCCACTTTCAAGTTTACGAGTTTACGACAATACCAAGTCATTCACTAAAGGCTATATACATATAGTTGATTCATTTTTTATTGTTCACTTTTACTATGTGACGGCAAATTAACTTTACTTTTTACAATAAAATTGAGTACGTAACTAGAGCTTAAAGGCTCCCGCAGACAGGCGCGACACAACACCGTGACGCGACACTAGTAGCACAATTTATAAGAAAACTTTATGGAAAGTGTCGCGCTGCCTGTCGAGCCCGCGATATCGCGCCAGTCTGGATGAGCCTTAAAATAGTGTTGCTCCTGAGTTGGACACTCTACTTTTTATCACCCTTTATGAGAAAATAAGGAAGTGCACGAAGACCTTGGCCATACAAATGCGCGTCGCGCTCACACCACGCCTCCATTAACTTTCATACTGCGATCAATAATAGATTATTGATCGAAGCTTTCATAGGCAATATTTATTTTTAGTAACGAAAATAACAAAATTTAAAAAAAAAAACAATTCACCACGCGGGCCCAGTGCGGGTTGGTAGATGTCACATGTCTTCGAATTTTTAGTTTTAGGACATGCCGGTTTCCTCACGATGTTTTCCTTCACCGTTTTGAGAGCAGTGGTAAAGATAGAATTATAGATAATAAAACAGGCTATTCACACAAAAAAAAAAACATGAAAATATCTTAAGTAGTTTGAAAGTAATATCGTTTTTAATGCTTTCGGTAGACATTACTTCCTGAATTTATTTCATAAAGTATTTTACTACAATACATTTATTGATGTGTATGCGTTCTAGTTTAACATATATTTTTTGCATAACTTAGACTTGCACTATATGAAGGCGTAATAACAGATTTAAAAGTAAAATCATATATATTTTAGTCTCTGTTTACGAAGAATACACTAGCTCTTTTTGAATAGATGTGATAAGAAACATTTTTACAGCAGAAGAAGGAAGTCTAGGTACAGTAAATCTATTTGGATATTAATAATGCACGAAATTAATGTTTTTCACAGACAAATTCAAAGATGTCGCCCGTATATACGATGAATAAATTTTCAGAGACTTGGCGTTGTCTTAGGGAGACCTACCTGAAAGTTATTGTGTCGACGCTGAAATCTAAATTGTCTGTTCAGAAAGTATCCGATGAAAATTTTAATTTGCAGGAAGGTGTGCATAAAGAAGTACAGGGGAAAAGGGGTCAGGTTATGCAGAGTACTGACGGTACATGGCCTCCTTCGATAGACATTTGCTATTAATTTCAGTCTAATTTTAGAGAGCGGAAGCATAACTTAGGTACACTTTCATTTTAGTAGGATTTTAATCCTATGATGTTGTAAGATTCTTCGATCTTTCACAATCAATTTAGTTTGATACTTGGTAACGAGTCTGCAGTATCCAATTAATTATAAATAGACCTTGAAACAATCTTACCAACTACTCTCGAACAGAAAAATCCTTGATGCAATAACATATTATTATTTAAATTATTCAATTTGCCTGAACAATTTGCAAGAGCAATGAGCACCACAATGAAAATGATTGCAATTTGTTTAGCTGCACGTGTGTGCGTGCTACTACGAGTAATGTCCTTACATGACATGTAATTATGTTAACATAAACATGTTGGTCTTTAACCGCAGACTGATATGCTCCGCCATTTTTTTCAGGCATATTATTTCCATGGTTGCAACTCATTATGGGAAAAGTTGTGTAGGTAGGTGAATTTGATTTGGTGTACTTACAAAGAATATGTTATTACAATGAATATGTTATATTAATGAATATGTTAACCTCCTCCTGTTTTTGAAGTCGGTTAAAAATAACCAAGCTTCCATACGAGTACATTTCAACTGCATTGATGAATAATGTTGTCTTCCGACTGATCTTAAAAACATTTTTAGTGAATAATGATTTGACCTTTGCAATAATAAAACTATCTGCCCGACGCGCCTTCGTTCACGTGGTGTCCTACCCTACCCTACTCCTGCCCTACCCCACCCTACCCCCAAAGTTTCGCAGGCGAACGCATAAAAACTCACCAAAGTTTCGTCAAAATCGGTTTCGGAGTCCATAGAGGACAAACAAACAAACATTGATTTTTATTTATATAGATAGAAGATAATTATTGTATACCTACATGTTTCTATTTAATTATATGTTGTAACTTCCTTTTTTGAAATCGGTTAAAAATAACCAAGCTTCCATACGTGGGTACATTTCATTCAATCGCACTGAAGATTTCATGATCTTATTTCCATTGTCGAATAATAATTCGAACCTGCAAAACAGTTTCTTATAATTTCCCAACAGAAAAAAAATCCAACATACTTTCCCGACTTTGAAATGACCTTACGACATGTCCAACATGGTGGTCCATTCAATGTACATCGCAATCTGCTGTAGCGAATTCTTACTAACAACGGCCTTGGAGCTCAGGGGAACTTACGAGTCGTGATGACAGTGGCATACATTTTTTTTTGTGACACCAAAATCAATTGAATGTTTTTTTTTACTGCTGCTGCTGCATGGCTAAGAAAAAGTAAACAGTTTTGTTTTTCTGTTTCCTTTTATAAAGTATTACGGCTGGTGATACTTTATTTTACGCAAACTAAATATGAACTACAATTACATAAATAAGACTTTTTTTGTTATTTTTATCTTTAAGGTAAATAGTATTTAAGAAAACTACGTATAACATATTGAATTAATTTAATCACTCCCATATGAGGCGAGCCGCTTTCTATGGGAGTGATTTCGTGAAAAGAGACGGAAGTGACAGCTTGAGCATGGAATAAGTAAATACTTTTTAAAAGCATGGAATTTGTAAGTGCCTTATAATAGCATGGAATTAGTGTATTCATGGAATTAGTAACTACCATGTAGATTGTAAGTAGGGTGCTATGATTGAAAGAAAAAATAATATTATAAAATATTCAAATAATATAAAATAATTAATTACAAATAAAATGCCATACCATGTATGTACACAAGTACATACATGGGTTATAAACTTAGATATAATACACATACTCGTATACTTACTATAATATATCCCTACATTAAACAATATGTAACAAAAACCCTGTTGTTCCTTACCTACGTTTTAAGAATCGGTATACATACGTAATAAAGCAAGTCGTTTATAAAAAACTGTTCATCAAAAATAATTAAAATAAATATTTAATTTTAATATTTGTATATTATTATTATTTAACAATTTATGTACACACATTTATATAAATACGAAAAAAAATTACAACATGAATAATATAAAAAGTAAAAAAGACACTTAAGCGTCGAAGTACTCGTCCGCAATGCTAATTCTTTGGCCGAAGAACGAGCCAGCCCTCTGGTCACGTGAAGTGTCGATCAATCGGCGAGAAATTTCCTTAAAAAGGAGACGCGCACTCGGGCCCCATGACCCGAGCGTTTCGACCCCAAACGGCTCAAAACTGTAGTTACCCATAAGATTACAGTATTTGCGCCGCTTGAGGGTCTCAGCAGCCGCAGCAGCGGAGCCAGCACAGCCAGCCGTGCTTGGAATATGAGATGGCGCAAGGGTGTCGACACAGGTTGCGTCCCACACCAGAGGCCTACCCACCTTCCAAGGCAATAAGGTCATGCCGTCTGGTCTCTTCCCATCGTCACGTACCAATCCGTTTGGTTCTAATACCGCTGGTACGCCGGCGGTGACAAGGGCTCGACGAATAATATCGTTGATGCTGGCGTGCCGAGCTATGCGACCTGCGCTCCTGCAACAGGACAGGCCATGGTATCCGAGACCGTCGACGGCTTCACCGCAATGACACCGATGCGGAGCAACACAAGGTGCGCCCAAGCGGAGACACGTAGCGAGCCGAAACGATGAGTCATCCATCATAGTGCCTATGGTGGATGACGGTAGCGCCTGAAGCCATAAACCTGACTCCCATTCTCCCACAGCCAGCAGACGGGCACGCTCAGCAGTATTAAGTGACGAGTTTATCAGGGTATTCCGAATAACACTGCAGAGCGGCACGTCCCACTGTCTCTGAGAGGACGGGTTGTCAGGCAAATCCGTATTGGGACAGTCGAGTTCATTAATATATTAGCCCTTTCAGGCTTCAAAAATATATGACCGTCAAAAAAAAACATAATATTGTGACAACTATAAGCATCATTAAATTGTGGTCAAGATTTCGATTCATTAATATGTGACTGGTTTTTCTCAGTAACATGTATACAGCCAAAAGCACATTATTATATGAACAACATTAAGATCATATTATCTGAACATTGGTTCAGATAATATGATCTTAATGTTGTTCACAATTATGTATGCACACATGAATACAATAATATCTAAACACAAGTAAATGTAATTCAAATTCAACCTTATTACTTACGTCATAAAGATAATTTTAATAGCAATCTTAAAATTGCATGGTCCCTTGACCATGCAATTTTAAGATTGCTATTAAAATTGCAACATTATTTATCACTGGCTAGATTAACTTCAAATGACGTTATGTTTTTCTAATTACTGGAAGATAGTACTGGAAGCTAGTACTGGGAGCTAGTACTGGAAGATAGCACTGGAAGATAGTACTGGAAGATAGCACTGGAATATAGTACTGGAAGTTAGAACTGGAAGATAGTGCTGGAAGATAGTATTGGGAGCTAGTACTGGAAGATAGTACTGGAAGATAGCACTGGAATATAGTACTGGAAGTTAGTACTGGAAGATAGTACTGGAAGATAGTATTGGGAGCTAGTACTGGAAGGTAGCACTGGAAGGTAGCACTGGAAGATAGAACTGGAAGATAGTGCTGGAAGATAGAACTGGAAGATAGTGCTGGACGATAGTGCTGGAATATAGTACTGGAAGTTAGTACTGGAAGCTAGTACTGGGAGCAAGTACTGGAAGCTAGTACTGGGAGCTAGTACTGGAAGTTAGTACTGGAAGATAGCACTGGATTATAGTACTGGAAGTTATAACTGGAAGATAGTGCTGGAAGATAGTATTGGGAGCTAGTACTGGAAGATAGTACTGGAAGATAGCACTGGAAGATAGCACTGGAAGATAGTACTGGAAGATAGTACTGAAAGATAGTATTGGGAGCTAGTACTGGAAGGTAGCCCTGGAAGATAGAACTGGAAGATAGTGCTGGAAGTACTGTACTACTACTACTGTACTAATACAGTAAGTGTATTGTTCTATCTTCCAGTGCTACCTTCTCCAGTGCTACCTTCCAGTACTACCTCCCAATACTATCTTCCAGTACTAGCTTCCAGTACTTGCTCCCAGAACTAGCTTCCAGTACTATCTTCCAGTACTATCATCCAGTACTAACTTCCAGTACTAGCTCCCAATACTATCTTCCAGCACTATCTTCCAGTTATAACTTCCAGTACTATATTCCAGTGCTATCTTCCAGTACTATCTTCCAGTGCTATCTTCCAGTACTAGCTCCCAGTACTAGCTTCCAGTACTTGCTCCCAGTACTAGCTTCCAGTACTAAGTTCCAGTACTATATTCCAGTGCTATCTTTCAGTACTATCTTCCAGTGCTATCTTCCAGTGCTATCTTCCAGTACTATCTTCCAGTACTAGCTCCTAATACTATCTTCCAGCACTATCTTCCAGTTATAACTTCCAGTACTATATTCCAGTGCTATCTTCCAGTACTATCTTCCAGTTCTAGCTCCCAGTACTAGCTTCCAGTACTTGCTCCCAGTACTAGCTTCCAGTACTAACTTCCAGTACTATATTCCAGCACTATCGTCCAGCACTATCTTCCAGTTCTATCTTCCAGCACTATCTTCCAGTTCTATCTTCCAGTGCTACCTTCCAGTGCTACCTTCCAGTACTAGCTCCCAATACTATCTTCCAGTACTATCTTCCAGTACTAACTTCCAGTACTATATTCCAGTGCTATCTTCCAGTACTATCTTCCAGTACTAGCTCCCAATACTATCTTCCAGTACTATCTTCCAGTACTAGCTCCCAATACTATCTTCCAGCACTATCTTCCAGTTCTAACTTCCAGTACTATATTCCATTGCTATCTTCCAGTACTATCTTCCAGTGCTATCTTCCAGTACTAGCTCCCAGTACTAGCTTCCAGTACTATCTTCCAGTAATTAGAAAAACATAACGTCATTTGAAGTTAATCTAGCCACTGATAAATAATGTTGATGTTGATGTTGTTGTTGTTGTTGTTGTTTAATCTTTATGACGTAAGTAATAAGGTTGAATTTGAATTACATTTACTTGTGTTTAGATATTATTGTATTCATGTGTGCATACATAATTGTGAATCCTACAATGTTCAGATAATATGATCTTAATGTTGTTCATATAATAATGTGCTTTTGGCTGTATACATGTTACTGAGAAAAACCAGTCACATATTAATGAATCGAAATCTTGACCACAATTTAATGATGCTTATAGTTGTCACAATATTATGATTTTTTTTGACGGTCATATATTTTTGAAGCCTGAAAGGGCTAATATATTAATGAACTCGACTGGACAAGCCATTTTCCAAGCGTTCAAAGCGTCGTCGGTCAAACACGGTACCTCAAAATCAATATTTGTCATGTTTAACTGATTTCTAACCTCTTTGATTCTTTGACTTTGACTTCTCGACTAGCCAATGCTTAATTTTTTTAAATTATAATTCCACCAATGTTATGCTTGTAGGTTAATGTATACGTCCCTAAAATGAACAACAGGGTTTTGGTTACATACTGTATATACATACAAATTCAAGGAAAATATATTTATTGAGATGACTACGCTGTGTTGTTAGTTTTCGAATAAATATTTCAGTATTTAGCTATATAAATTTTGAGGTTAATTACTGTCGCTGTTCAGTTGCTTACTACCAAGGTGAGATGTCAGATGTTACACATCGTATGCGACTACTGTATGGCTCATTCGTTTTTAGGGTTCCGTAGTAAACAAGGAACCCTTATAGTTTGGCCATGTCCATCTGTCTGTCTGTCTTTCTGTCTGTCCGTCCGTCCGTCTGTCCCCGGCTTATCTCAGAGACGCTTAGTCCTAGAAACCTGTAATTTGGCATGGGTGTACATATTAATCACGCCGAGAAAGTCGTAAAATAAAACCATGAAAAACATTTTTTTTTAGGGTACCTCCCTTGCACGTAAAACGGGGATAATATTTTTTTTTCTCGTCTTTTACATTGTGTGTGGTATCGTTGGATAGGCCGTTTAAAAATATTGTGGGTTTGTTAAAACCATTTTTCAATTCTGAGATCCGTTTGCGTAATATTAAGCTTTAAAGTGCTATTTTTGTTAGAGTCAAGTGTCCCCCCCCTGCCAGCTAAATGGTTGGTTTTGGATATGTGAAAAAATTCATAGCAGTAGTATATACAAACGAAATTAAAAGGAAAACTATCACAGCTAAGTAGGGTTTACAAGTTAACGAGTAATAGTCGACCAACTTTTTGCAGTTGAAGAATTGACCGTAACGTATATCGATGTATGTATTTGGGATAATTCATCCTAAATACGGAACCCTTCATTGTGCGTGGTCCGACATGCACTTGGTCGGTTTTTTTTTTGAAAGCTGCAAAGTGTAATATTTAAAAATCAGTTTTTTTAATTACCTATTGAGATAAATATTTCAATTAAAATCTAATAGAAGTAAAAGTTAAAGCATATTATTAACTCTTGGCTATTATGCGAACTCCTAAAAAGCAGAATAAACAATCATTTTATGTCAATTTAGATGATGTGTAAAACCGAGCCTTTTTTCTGGGTGTACAAATGGCAGGAGGCTCGATACTACTCTATTAAGGCGACGATAACCGACTTTTAATGATTTTATACTGAAGATCACGTCTAAACGAGTAGTGTTAATGATTTGAAAAATTTATATAATTATGTTAAATTAGAGCATTTTTTCAATAACTTAATATGAGAATATTTTAGATTATGTTTACATTACATAGTGAAATTAATTTGTAAAGTTATGTCTAACGCGGATAAAAAACTGAGAATGGCGCAAAATCTACCAAGCGTTTTTTTCTGAAACCTTCACCAATTTAAAGATAATTTAAATATTGCTCTTTAAGTATACGCGTTTTATTAAATACCTTTTGGTTTGTGTATAAAAAAAAAAAATGCGTCAAATTGGGGACAGCGCTCCTTGATGGGCGAGTCCTATTACTGGCTGAACGTACGACGCGTTGCGTGAGCTCAGTACAGAACACGCCAGCTAACCACTCAAGGTCACTGGCATATATCTGCGTATTCATTATTGACAGCATCAAAATCAGTGATGTTGATCTTGGGTTTAGTTACAGACAGATAATATCGCTTACGAAACCGTCCAGACTCGCACAGTCACAACCACGGTCACAACTGATTTTCTCTCACGGATAAGCGATTTAGACATTATTTATCAAGTTGATTATAAGACTTGTGAATAACTCTTTTACTGTATTTTAAAAATCCTTAATTGCATACTTAGTATTATAAATGAAAAAGTAACCGTCTGTCTTTTTGTAACCTTTACGCCTAAACCACTAAACCGATAGTTATGAAATTTCACAGATAGGTCTTTCTTTCTCTATAATGTGGTTAATGACTAACCTTTTTTTTTCTTTTTTTGGGTGGGTAATTATCAAATAACTTCTCCCGCTCTGGGCGGAGCGAGAGGGCGTGTCAGACTTTTACTGACTAAAACCCACTCGTATTCCTTCAGTTCCCTGTGTGCCAGTGCCACGGTATCCCTTTCCGACAAACCCGCAGCCCTGGCAGGCATTGGCCCTAACGGACCCCGTCAGTTTGTACTAACATCTGTTTGAGGCGCGCGTGGACACAACGCGCCGTCCGTCGACCTGGGCCTGGTCCTTATCGGACGGCGAGCTACCCATTGCTCATCGTCCGCAAGGCCACGCCTACAGTGGCCGGGAATCGGCTTGAGATTCCCGACGCCCACGGCATCTCCAGCGGCACTTAGGGGCGTGAGGGCGCAATTTGCCTCTCCCTCACTCGTTTCGTCTCCTCCTTTGCGAGCATAACTGCTTGGTAGACGGAGGTGACTGCCTCCCATGCACTCTCGCTCCGTACCATGGCCTGGTTCAGGGCCGGACGTGAAAGATCGCCGCCACCGACCGCCTCCACGAGGACACGGGCGAGGTGAAGACGACTAACCTGTTGTCAGAGATTTTTATGCCGTCCATGGGCCTTTGACTTGGCTTCACATGCCGTCGAGGAATATCTCTCAGGCATGCCAGTTTCCTCACGATGTTTATTTCACGGTTTTCTAAGCAAGCGATAATTATACAATACGCACATTAATCTTAAAAGTCAGAGGTGCGTGCTTTGGGTTTGAATTTGAGACCTATGAATTGGCAGTCCGACAGTCACACAGATAGATAGATAGTCTGGGGAAAAGGCCATATTTTAATCCTGGTTAATTTTGTACGAAACAATGATGTAATACAAAATAAACGTAGACGAAGTCCCGGGCTACGGCAAGTCCAATTACGAGTATAGATCTGTCCCTCCAAGATACTTAAGTGTAGGTTATCAAAAAACGCAAATGGCCTTGCAAAAAGGTCGTTCAGTAGCCCCTTTGATAACCTAGGAAGGAACCAATTTACAACATAGCTCCGTGGTAGAACTTTCCATCGATCAAACTGGCTTAGCAGTCCATTCCAGCACAAGGATCTCTGTGACAAAGGAGGTACAGTGCCTGTGTAACTTCGTTAGATAACCGGGTCGGTGACCGCTAAGCCGACCTTCTCACAACGGTGACGTTTCTCTGCCAGGGATCTGGGATGCTTATTTTGACTGGCATTTGGAAAGGCTGTCTTTAGTCAGGGATCTGGAAGCCTGGGTTTCATGTCTAGGATTGTCTCAAACAACACAACTGGGATTTTTTAATTAAAACTCTAGCCCCCTTATTACAAAACAAAGTTTGTCTTCAGACCCAGGTTTAAAACATGGAGCCATTATTGAATTTCGAACTTTATTCCGACTATGGTAAAGTTCCTAAACACAAAACTGACAACTTAGTACCGAACTAAGTTTTCAGTTTTGTAAAAAGAACGGTATTTCAATCACTGTTACGTTCTTATTACAAAAACTGGCTCCATGGTTTAAGCCATGTCAAATATAAATCTTGTTTTGTAATAAGGCGGTAGGTGACTGTCCGTAGTTTTGAACTTTCCGCTGAAATAGTAGTCGGTTGACGGTTCCCCAGATACTGTATTAAGTACAATTTGAGGGGTATGTAAGATGAGATATGACTATCCCTTGGGGGCTCTAAAGTGTAAACACTGTGTGTTATCATTCGAAGAATAGAAACAAACACAATTTTGGGACAGTTGGACATTATTATAAAATATTATTATAAAAAATATTATTATTATTTGTTTAATACTTAGTAGAGCGATCGCCAACCCGCCTGCCAAGCGTGGCGATTATGGCAACCCCCTCCCTTTGGGGGAGGCCTATGTCCAGCAGTAGTCTTTCGGTTGAAATGATGATAATGATGACTTAGTAGAGAATGTTACAACAAAGAAAATACCGACACACGTCTCTCCGTTTGGATAGACATAAATAGCATTATTTAAATAATCATAGCTCATATGACTTAATGAAGTTATTATTTCAATTGTCTTTGACATATCTTGGGACCCTGGGATCCCGGACCTTTGGAAGGCGTACGAGGGGCCGAAGCCACCTCGCAGAGGCCCGTTAGACGCTTTTAATGAAATGAGGCACCAACCGACGACGATTATTTTATGTTCGCACTATGCAAGTGCATCCATGGACAACCCTCGGTTGGTGCAGGATATGGGAACAAAGATATTGGGATATTGGGTTTGGGTGGCTAAAGTGAACTGGTCTTGGTCTGGCTCTTGTCCTAGACCTGTTCTGGCAAAGTAAACTCTACCGGTACATACCTAGAGTTCGGAGTGCACAAGCCCCACCACGACCTCAACGTAGAGATACGGTGGGGATGATATTATTATGATTAAGGTGTGACATGAAAGTAGCAGATGTAATTAACTAATAAAAGCCTTGTACACACGGCTACATATCAAGCTATACATATCCAGTAAGCTGATGTCGCATTGGATAGGATTTCTGTACAATGAGAGGTCGGTTTATACTGGAAATGTATAGCTTGATATGTAGGTAGTCGTGTGTACTTACTATGCGGACTTGTGCTAAACGTAAATTTTTACCTCTATATTATTATTGTGTAGTTTAAACTTTATTTCCTAGTTTTATTCAGGTGAGTTTTGTAGGAAACATATTTTGTTTGTTATGACAATTATTACTTATGTAGCAGCTGGTATATAATGTAAAATCTGTGTATCATAAGATTATTTATACTGAATTTGCGGAGGCACAAAGTCTTGTTATGTGAAGAATAATCACTAACGAAAATGTCCTAGAAAATTAAAACAAGTTCGCTCTTTTTAACAATACGTGAATCCGTAATCTGTGTCTTTCACAATATCCCAAGGCTGATGAATTGATTCAGTGGGTTTATCAGAGTAAGCATGATGAGGCTACTTTTATGTTTACAATCAATCACTCTTGTTTCAGGTATAGCAGAAATATGTTTCATGTCTGCGCCAGTTGGTCAGTGCAGCTACTGCTGCCCGAGAGATGAGGCTCTCGATATACAGTATAAGTTATTTACTAGGTACGTATTGATCATCTTATTTTATTCTTCACTGTCTAGCTTCTGCCAGAGCCAGCGTGGATTTTTCTAAAATAAAAGTAACAAAGTTTAAGGCGCAGATATATGATTTTAGTGACTTTTAAATCTGTTATTACGCCTTCATACTCGTATAATGCAAGTAATTTATGCAAAAAAATATGTTAAACTAGAAGGCATACACATCAATTCTGTATGAGAATATTTAAGTATTGTAGTAAAATACTTTATGAAATAAATTCAGGAAGTAATGTTTACCCAAAGCATAAATAACGATATTACTTCCAAACTACTTAAGATATTTTCATGTTTTTTTTTAATATGAATAGGCTGTTTTATTATCTATAACTCTATTTGTGATTTTTTTCAAATTTTCTTATTTTCGTTACTAAAAATAAATATTCCCTATAAAAAATAATGGCAGCGCGGCGTGGGCGCGACGTATATTTGTATGGCCAAGGTCAACGGTGATTATCTGCCTCTTAAGTACTCCTTTTAACATCAGATGTAGTGTACCTGCCAATGTACCGTTGAACCGCGTGGTGTCGGACGTAAAGAATAGCACCATCCTATTTCTTCCCGTAGGTGTCGTAAAAGGCGACTAAAGGACCTGAATGGGCAGCGTTCTCTATGCATTTTAACACCATACTGCGATCGCCAACCCGCCTGCCACACGTGTGCTATTTATGGCAAACCTTTGGGGGAGGCCTATGTCCAGCACAGGACGTCTTTCGGCTGAAATTATGATGATGAACGACCAGTGAAAGCCCCGTCAAAATCGGTCCTACCTTTTCGGAGATTAGCGGGAACAAACAGACAGATAAAAAAAAAGTACCGTATACCGGCTTTCGTATATTTAGTAAAAATCTGTTATTTTGACGTTACAAACAGACACTTCAATTTTATTTATTTCATATATGAAACATAATTTTTAGTATGTGCGAAACCTGAATATAGTTTCAGAATAAGGAACTAAATCGATTTCAATAATTTTACACCATGTTATATTTGGTCCCAAAAATATTTAAGTGTGATGGAAAATGTTATCACCATTTAATTACTTACAATACAATCGCCGTACGGTTAGGTCCCTACTGCCAAATTCAACGAGCGCAAGACGACCCCAATGGAGGCGCGGGGGCGCCGCTAGCATGTTTTTGTACGGACAACCCGGTAACATAACAACCTTATAACTTTGCGATTTTTTATGATTCAGTTTTGAAATTTTGTACATAGATTCTTTCACGTGTTTCGTGTTTCGCAATACTAAAACTAATATTGTAGGTATACTTAGATTATGCGCCGATGACGCTCATAATTTTCATACTTTAAAATCCGTGTCGTCTCAGATCAGGCATTAATGGCGAAACTACCGTTCTTAAATGTTTTAGGCATCGATTAATACATGAACTGAGTTCAGTTGAACTGTATCGAATCGGGCAAACTACTAATTTAATACGACTACATCGATTGATACACTTGAAAATCCTAACTTATTTGGTATCTTCGACAATATTGAAGCATATCTTTCATAGATAAGCTTGGCGACACCTTTTCATTTATACATTTAGGTACCTATTTCAAGTAAAATAAAATATAGCCTTCAAAGTCTACGATTTTTACTACCAAATACTCTGAAATTCAATTCATATTTGTGTGAAAATGGAAAAAACAGGGCGGTTTTATCGCAGAGAGATAAGAAACTGACCTGAACTCTGTAGTAGTAGCCCATTTGGCGACCAAAATGACGCAACAGTCTGCATTTTGAGCTCAGGGTCGCGGGCTCAATTTCCGTAGCGGGACCGAACCGTAGTGAAATGTAGTACACTAATATTTGTTACGAGCTTGAACGATTCTCTACAGATTTGTTTTTACTGTGGATTTTTATTTTATAGCTGTATAGCAAATACTGTGGGTACTACCTATCAATAAGCCCGTTGCCCAGTGCATGAAAAACATACATTGGTGCTTCTGGGAAAATATACAGTACTAGCTTCTTTCTGCCCATGACTTCGTTCGCGTGAAATTTCTTTTTCCCCCGACCCACCCCGTCGCATCGCATCCCGTTGGGTTCTTTCTGAGAGAACCATCAGCTCAACTTCACCATGAGCATTGTTATGAGCATAAATTACTAAGCAACCATATTAAAGTACCTAATCGAATCGCAACCCGTGAAATAATTATTATTATGTAGTTGCGGTGGCCATCTGTGGTCTTCATTATCAGTTCCACTTCACCAAATGGTGCTTTCCGATAGCAAATACACGAGTTACTATAAAAAATACCCAACTCGCTAGAGGTGTGCCTATAATTTGAGGATTTCCCTCGATTTCCATGGGATACCCTCACCAGATTCTAACTCAGTGACAATGGGACCAATGGGAATAAAAATAATTTTCTAAATCGGTCCACAATTGGCGGAGAAATCGGTGAACATTAAACAAAAAACACATACAGACGAACATAATGTATAACCTTCTCGTTTTTGGAAGTCGGTTAATAAAAAAAAATACCCCTTCATGTCTTCATAGAAACACTTTATAAATTCTAAAGTCCTACAATAAACATTACGGTATAATGTACCAGGGCATCATATGACCGAGAAGGTTCAATCGCAAGGCAGCGCATGCAAGCATTTGTTCATTTGACGTGCAGCGTAATTGCTATAACCTTTGTTTAGGCCAACATAGCACGTTTCATGACCGTACCTCATTATTACGAAATGGCTGGACTGAACGAAATGGGGGTGTGATGTCATGTTCGTGATAGCGACCTTTCAAACATCCTTGTGTGAGGAATGGATATTGTTTTGGGCTAGTTTAAAATAAGTTGGGGTTGCTTGGCCGTTTTGCGTGGATGTGACGCGTATTTTCCTCAAACTTGTTATTTCGTGTTTGTGTTTATACTTTGCGTTATTTTTAGCGCAAATAAACGAATTTTGTTTCTCTCTTTTTCAGTTTTCCGGGAATTTTGTGACAGTTTGTTGTTTTTATTTCCGTGGGTGTAGTAAAATAATGGAGGGGCTTGTGATCGATGAGGTTAGGCTTGCCACGGTTGGTCCGCAGATGGGTGAACTGCATCTTTACATACCAAGACCCCTTCGTGCCTTGGAAAGCACGTTAAGCCGTTGGTCCCGGCTGTAATTTGTAGATCTTTGATAGTTGTTATGGGTCGTCAGAAGCCCGAATGTCTGACAACCAGTCTTACCGAGGGGTATCGTGTTACCCAGTAACTGGGTGGTGGAGGTCAGATAGGCAGTCGCTCCATGTAAAATACTGGTATTCAGCTGTATCCGGTTAGACTGGAAGCCGATCTTAACATAGCCGGGAAAAGGCTACCCCTATCAACAATTAGTTATCACTATTTTTATCAACAATTTTGCAAAAAAACAAAGTGTCGTTCAACGATTACGATATTATTATTTTCTTATCAAGCGTCAATCAATCAACCCGCCCTGTCCAATTCAAAGCTTATTTTCTTATAAAATGATAAGCAACTTCACAAACAAAAGAAAAAAAAAATGGTTTGTGTTAACAGCGATTTTTTGACTTTCAATACTTTTCAAAAACTTTCCTTATCCTTATACATTGATGTATTGAATAGGAAGATATGGTACGCGCTCCTCGATGTAGACCGCATAAATTAGGGGAAACGACACAATCGACCTACATTACTCCCGGTTTGCGGGGAATACCCGAATCGTAGTTTGTTTGCGAGTTGTTATGGGTACGTAACAGTGACAATTATTGCGATCTCGTTCCCGCTATAGCCCGGGTAATATGTCTCTCTATTTCGGTTGTCGAGCACATGACGCACGACATCGGGTCCATTTAATATTTACGTGATGTTAGAGAGTGGCCTATCTTCTTATTTAATACATCATCGTCCTTATAACAATTTGTTGTTTATGTTTGCAGGTCAAATCCCACGGCGTTCCAGATAATTCCACGGAATGACGTGAATGGTTTGCGTGCCACGTCGTTCGACTTCTCAAGTCCTACTGTGATATATCTGATGGGGTTTTCCGAGTCGACTGGAGGAGTTGGCACCACGACTGTAAGAGATGGTGAGGAGATTCATGTTTTGTAGTGGAGGTGGCGTGTCTAGTTGAGGAGCGTCTGTTCAAGAGGTCGTATTTCACTTTTCAACTTTTATTTTTTTTATTTTTTTTTTGAACTCATAGCAGAAAACTCCATTGAATGAGCGTAAAAACTTGTTCAAAAGGAGCGTATTTCCCATATAATAAAATCCAAAAAACTTGGATTCCAATCAAAACGGATGTATTTCTGCATTAAAATGTTCCCTTGGATTGTTTTAAACAAAACAGGCATATTTCTTCTACAAATAGCATCTTTTATTTATTTTTCTGTTCAAAAGGTCATATTTTTTTCCATACATAACAACTTTAATAAAAATCGTTTCGTTCGAGTAAATAACGGTATCGAGTCAAAAGATGACGGCTGTACGTTGAATATCATTATCAATAGCAACCCTATAAAATTTTGAACTTTGGAAGTTATTATAAAGTATATGTATTTCTAGAAGTGACAAATCAAAAAGTCGTGTTTCTGATTTTTCCGATCAATAAGTCTTATTTCTGAACTAAAATTAAATAAAAAAAAAGTTATGGTGTATTTTTTTTATTTTTAAAAATGCATGTAATATTGTAGTCTTAATCTTCACAATGATCTAAATTTAATTTAATTTTAGAATTTTTATAATAGGAATTAGATGTTTTTTTCTGTTTTTGTAAAGTTTGTTTATCATAGAAATACGACCTTTTGAACAGATGCTCCTCAGTTGGTCAATGAGGTCTCCATATTTATTAATTTAATTTCCGTTTTTGAAGTGAAAACTTCTTTAGGCGCGTTGAGCACATTTTGGGTGAAAAAAAATCATGGAACTCGCCTCATCGTTACCGAACGCTTTCATTTCATTTTTTCATTTTTTTTTTTTTTTTTTTTTTAACTTTGCCCCACACTAGGAATTTCTCCTGTATTATGGGTGCGTTTACAAACATTTAAATTCACATACACAAACAGCCAGACCCGAAACAACTACTTGTAGGTCATAAAAAATATTTGTTCCGTGCGGGAATCGAACCCGCGACACGCAGCGCAGCAGTCAATCGCTTAACTAACTGCGCCAACCGTGCCGTCGGGTCGGGTCGTCGCGTGTCGGGTTTCCATGAGCTATATGTATACTGTTTTCATTTCTATCGGCAGTCACCAAAGACTGCCCTTTTTAGGGTTCCGTAGTCAACAAGGAACCCTTATAGTTTCGCCATGTCCGTCTGTCTGTCTATCTGTCTGTCCGTCCGTCTGTCCCCAGCTTAGCTCAGAGACGCTTAGTCCTAGAAAGCTATAATTTGGCATGGGTATACATATTAATCATGCCGAAAAAGTCGTAAAATAAAACCATGAAAAATATTTTTTTTAGGGTACCTCCATTACACGTGAAATGGGGATGATATTTTTTTTTCTCGTCTATTCCATGGTGTGGGGTATCGTTAAATAGGTCGTTCAAAAATATTGTGGGTTTGTCTGAACCATTTTTCAGTTTAGGGATCCGTTTGCGTAATATTAAGCTTTAAAGTGCTATTTTTTGTTAGAGTCAAGTGTCCCCCCCCCCTGCCAGCTAAATGGTTGGTTTTGGTTATGTAAAAAAATTCATGGCAATAGTATATATAACGAAATTAAAAGGAAAACTATCACAGCTAAGTAGGCTTCACAAGTTAACGAGTAATAGTCGACCAACTTAAATTTGCAGTTGGAGAATTGACCGTAACGTATATCGATGTATGGGAGAGCATGTTTTTAAACTACAATTTTAAGTTTGTTTTTGGGATAAATTCATCCCAACTACGGAACTCTTCATTGTGCGTGGTCCGACATGCACTTGGCCCGTTTTTTACGTACTTAATTTCATCATCAATTTTATGTTAGACATTACCGACAATCCTAAAATCTCCTCTTATCATATCGTTTCAAGTTCCTTCATGACACATAATAGTTAGCTGAGGTCATCAGAAAACTTGAGACTAGAGATTATTATTACTAAGCATTCCACCTGCTTATATGACAAGTGTTTTACAGTTTTCAAACAGTACGGTTATGGAATACCTTGCACGTGTCTATAAGTAAGGCGTGCTCAAACATTGTCCACTTTTAAAATTCTGGTAAAAAAGCACTTTCACTCTCCTTAAACATCATCATTAATTACTCCTTACTCTTGTTTCATGTTTATAATTGTTTATGTAAGTATATATTATATATTTATATAGATAAGTATGCTTTTAGTGTATTTGTTTTGTATGTAAATGTTACACCACTGACCTGCAGTATTGTCTCTCCTTCTCCCTTTAATCCATCCAAAGGTTGTCTGTAAAAGATCGCTTTTAGCGATGAGACCGCCCATTGTGCCACCCTATGTAAAATTTCAACATTTATATGTAATTTTTATGGTGTCATAATAAACAGAATTATATTCTATTCTACTGATATCAGTGAAGGGAAGCATCGTGAGCATACCTGGAAAATATATAGAATATGTTTGAAATCGCCACCAGTCTTGAGAAAACGTTGACCAATGCTCGTGTCTTAAGATTATGAGACGCTCGTGCGTTCTGTATGAGATTTCAATTTATTTATCTAGTAACAATTCACATTGCGTTCGAATATAATCCAGCCAGAAAAGAGGCCGTTGTCCTGTAGTCGGCCAATAATAGTACCAGCCTTGCAAGTTGGCGTACATTGACAACAATTATTTTCAGTAATGGCGAACGAATGAGTGATTGCAATTTGTTGTTATTCAAAGGTGATTGATGTCTACTATTAATACAACCCCTATGTATTTTCTTTACCTTTTTAACTACCATGTCCTAGAACCACTTGCCCCCGTGGTGGATTTCGAACCACTCCCTCTCACAGAGACCCAGCGAGAGGCCTGTGTCCCAGCAGTGAGAACATTATAGGCTGTTATGCTTATGCAAAGGTAGGAGTAGTGATTAGTGCCAACTATCAATCCAAACCCTATGTGCTTTCTTGACCTTTTACGGAACATACCTACGTTTGATTTATGGAACTACTAGCTGACCCGTGCCCACTCCGTTGGGCGGTAAACATTTTCACTCTATGACACTCACAAATAACGTGGCTTTCTATGGGTAAAAGAATACCTACCCTACCTGCCTAACCTACCTACCTACCCTACCTACCTACCTACCCTACCTACCTACCTACCCTACCTACCTACCTACCTACCCTACCTACCTACCTACCTACCCTACCTACCCTACCTACCTACCTACCTACCCTACCTACCTACCCTACCTACCTACCTACCTATCCTACCTACCTACCCTACCTACCTACCTACCCTACCTACCTACCCTACCTACCCTACCTACCTACCTACCCTACCTACCTACCTACCTACCCTACCTACCTACCCTACTTACCTACCCTACCTACCTATCCTACCTACCTACCCTACCTACTTACCCTACCTACCTACCCTACCTACCTACCCTACCTACCTACCCTACCTACCTACCCTACCTACATACCCTACCTACCTACCCTACCTACCTACCCTACCTACGTACCCTACCTACCTACTATCTCTCAAGTTGGATCGAACTGCACATGGTGTGCGAATTTTATTATAATCGGTTAAGTGGTTTAGGAGTCCATTGAGGACAAACATTGTGACACGAGATTTATATATTTTAAGATGGGTATCTTTAGCGAAACATAGTCATGAGGACTGCCGACCTATGTGAAAACTTATAACTATGTAATTAATAACAATGGTTTTTTTGTTCAAATTGCTTGGAGTATCAATAATTAAAATGTCATAATTTGTATTTAGAGGTATGAGGAACAGGGTTTAAAGTTCACGGGTATTGTGTCTGGTGGGCAACTGCCCGACGGTTGATGTCGGGACGTTGTATATATGCTAGTCGCGCGGTAAACTCTGCTTGCGCGATGCAGTATTTTGCGTGACGTCAGTGTGACGCGTAGTTCGCATGTGGCGATGTTGATGTGACATGTATATTAAAATTATTATTTAAAATGTATATGCTGGCCAAGCGCAACACGTCATACTCATAGCTACAGATATACTGTTAACATTAGCATGTCGGTGACGCGAACTCATAAAACTTTGCCCTACAAAAATCGCTCAACACGCTTAAAGAAGTTTTCACTTCAAAACCACTATTCCTATAAAATCATTTAAAAGAACTGAAAAAAGCCACAGAATTTTTTAAAAATTAATGAATTTTCATTCGTTTATTGAAAGGTCTTTTATCTATTACGAAAGAAAATGCTCCGGAGTCATCCTTTTACCCGTAGAGTATAGATGTCGTAGATGGATTGTCGAATCCGCTGTTTTACAAAACCGCTAGTTGTTTTACAAAACAGCTTCGTTATGTAATACAGCTTAGTTCTATAATATTGTATCAATAGTAAATACACATAACATATTACCCTTATCCAATATAAATAATTAATAAAAAAATAAAAAAGATTTATTGCAGAAACTTGTACAACTTTTACAGTAAATCTTACATAGGAGAATTATTTTGTAGGCATACATTGATACAGTATTATGGAACTTAAATTGTATATAGATAATCAAAAATAACTCTTATTGATGCATACATTTTTATGAGGCTGACTGAAACTCTCTAATTTGAAGTTATGTGCAGGCATTTTCACAAATAGCAGGTAATAACTTGTCCTTTGCGGGGCTTCTAGAAATGTGATTTCTATTACCTTTGAGGTGGCATGCACCTGTGTCATGTTACTAAAACGTGAAATATATATTTTAGTCATGCAACTCCATTTTGCATGACCTGTTTCAAAATGAGTTTCTTGAATTTTGTGTACAGTCGACATACGTAGCATATACACAACTCACGCCTACAATCGTCAAAGGGTTAGCCAGGTGTTCTCCGTTTACAGGAGTCTGTACACCGAAGTCCCATACGTTACGTGGCGTCCTATTGCCATTTTTCACGGACAATTTTCGTACTAAGTTCGTCGTAACATATTTTACTACTTATCTCAATGAGCCTGCTTCAAATCTTCGACTATTTCAAGTAAATGCAAAGATTTTTTTAAAAGTGTAAACTTCTTAAGGCGCGTTGAGCATTTTTTGGGTGAACTCGCGTCATCGTCACCGAACGCTTTCCATAAGCACGACACAACATTAGTTTTTGTTTATACTAAACCCGAAAATTTTCATTTTTCAAATTCAAATTCAAATGGTCATTGCACTCATCATTTTGAAAAAAAAAATCTAATGGACCAACCTTAAAATCGCGAAAAAAAAATCAGGCCTACATTTGTGTTCACTTAACTCGACAAAATGTATGGAACAGCTGATTTTTATTTCACGATTACAAGGTTGGTCCCATAGAAAAAATTGTTCAATATGATGAGTTTCAATGACCCCCCTTATCGGTTTTAGTATAAACAAAAACTAATGTTGTATATATAGGTACTGTTTACACTTCTATCGGCAGTCCCCAAAGACTGCCCCGCATTTCAAAGAATTTTAGTTTATTCAGGTTATATTTTTGTTTAAAATCAAATCAATGTAAAACAAAATAATTAATAATAGATCACTTCTAGTTTCAAGACTGTACTATACTTAAATTCGGAGTTCATTGCAAGTGCATACCGTGACCACTTGTCGTAGCCGTCGTAGGCTCGTAGACGATAACGAGGCGGCTACGCCGTAGCACGTCTCACATGTGAAGGGTTGCTAATAGCGTCTGGCTACATCGTACACCATTACTGTAAGTGCCTGTTTACAAGTAATTAATAAGTTAGTGGTGAATTCAGCCAACACCTAGTTAATTTTAAAACCGAACTAAACATGAGGATTTACTTATTTTTGTAGTGGGTAGTTATAGTAAATAAATAATAATAAATAACCATTTTTTATTTCTCTTCCACAAAGGCGCCTTAAAAATATGAATAATATATTATTCATATTTTTAAGGCGCCTCTAATAATTCCTTTGTGGGAGACTGGTATCTGATCTGCACTAGGAAACCCTGTCACACAGATTACCACGCCCCCCCCCAAAAACAGTGAGTATTAAAATTTAAAGATAATATTAATACATTATTTTAACATTTGGTAGAAGAATCAAAATTATAGGAAAAATAAAAAAGATACAAAATTAAAAGTTATTGTTGAAGATTGTGCGTGAAGTGTGGTGTGGTGTAGTGTAGTGCGGTGTGGTGTGGTGTGGTGTGGTGTGATATGGTGTAGTGTAGTGCGGTGTAGTGTAGTGCGGTGTGGTCTGGTGTGGTGTGATATGGTGTAGTGTAGTGCGGTGTGGTGTGATATGGTGTAGTGTAGTGCGGTGTGGTATAGTGATGATTTTGATAGCATTGGTATGTTAGTGGTGGGCAGTAATCATTTTAAGGGTTCCGTACCATTATCTATAAAAACGGGAAAAAAATCATGTCTGTCGTATGGGAGCCCCCTTGAATATTTATTTTATACTGTTTAACCCTTTGGGTACGGAACCCTAAAAATGGACAAGTGCGAGTTGAACTCGCGTGAAGGTTCCATACAATGATTATGTTATCTACTGTGTTTGTTATCCCATATCTTGTGATTTATCCCAAAAAAAAACTTAACATTGGGGTTGAAAAACCCCCATACTACATTCCAACTGCAAATGTAAGTTTGTACGCACAATATTGAGAGATCTGCCTTGTTATTTTAAGACCATAGACTTATTATAAGTTTTCCTGTAATCTATAAGTAATGAACAATTAGCAGTATTTTTTTCAAAATTGTAGGCTCAGTAGTTTCGGAGTTATGGGTGGTCAAACATCTATTTTCTTAAATAACTTTAAAAGTGTTTATTTTAACATTATATTTTAAACAAGCCCTTTCATTTAATATGTCACACGGCACAGTAAGCAAAACATTTTTTTTAATTTCTAATTTACTGCAAAACTGGTCCTTATACTCAAAATTCATTTATTTACGTTACACGTCCGTGTTTGGGTCACAGTAATTCATATTTATGTACAAAATCTGAACTTAATCGGTCCAGTAGATTCGGAGCAAATCGGTTGTGATAGACAGACAGACACGCGAGTGATCCTACAAGGGTTGCATTTTTTTTCCTTTTGAGGTACGGAACCCTAAACAAAGGTATAAGACTGGCGATCGCGTTATTGTTGCTAATTGAGGGCATCTGGTTTTTTTTTATTTTTTATTTTTTTTAATTATGTTTATGTTTTGATTATGGATTCGGCCAAATTTAAAATATAGTTAACGCTAATTCAGTCTACCGTTTTCACAGCCATAGATTTTTACGAAATAATATTGTGATTTCAGTGATATTGAATGTGACGTCAATATTTGCATGCCCAGAATATGGAAACATTGATACAAGTCTATTTATAGACATATAATTGATATAATGCCGCAGCTCTAATCGATTCCATATACGAATGCAGCGGTATCGGTAAAGTCAATTAGAGCTGTGTTTATAACTATAGTGTGCTAATAGATTATATCGCGGACATTGAAAATGTGTCATGTCGATGATTCATATGCGGAAACAGAAATAAATAGTAATAATAATGGTTTCTCAGTAAGAAAACGCATGGTAAAATTAAATATGTATGAATAAATGTACCCAAAGATTCACCCTAGCCTCTGAAGCCTCATGTTTAATGGGACTGCAGAGACCATTGTATATCAAAGAGTAGACCGGGGGGCGCGATAATGGTAAGGAAGACGTGCCCATGGGATATGGAAGGATTGTTAGAGCCTACCGGATGTGCATCCTTGAGATCCTTGAGCAAGCATTGGAATAGTGGAGAGACAGGTGATATTTATCTAAAAGACGGGCATCTTTAAGTAGCTTCGCCGCCAGGTTGGCTCCGGTTCTCTCGGTTCTTGTCTGTCACTGCTATGCTGTATTACACGTTGCTGATTCCAAGGTCTTCGTCTGAGGTCTCACTATCCGTATTAGTATATTTATTTAATTCACTATAATATTAAAATAGTGGTTTTATCAATCAGGAATAATCTAATATTTGGACTGGGAATTACAATTACAAGCCTTTGTAAAATCAATTGCTCCGTGTGGTGTGTCGTAAAAGGCGACTAAGACTAGAGAATAGGCAGCAGCGTTCTCTATGCATTTTAACACCATAATGCAATCGCCAACCCGCCTGCCAAGAGTGGCGATTATGGCAATCCCCCCCCCCCCCCTACCTTATGGGTGCGGCCTGTGTCCAGCAGTGGACGTCTTTCGGCTGAAATGATGATGATAAAATCTAAATCAAAAGTCATTTATTCAAACTAGGCTGAGAATCAGCACTTTTCGAACGTCAAAATTACATAAGACAATCCTAAAAACGCCTTTCACCACTTCCTAACTGGGAAGAAGAAGTGGCGCAACAAACTTCCCAGCAGTTAGGTATAGTAACCTTCTTGCACCCGTGACACTTCTGCCTATGTGAAACTTGGATCTAACAGAGTTTTTTTCGACATCCACGCGGGCGAAGCCGCGGGCGAAAGCTAGTACTGTATATTATGTGCTGTGGTCAGCCCAGGTCAGACCCTCGTTTGTTATAAGCAAATCAAGCCTCTTATTTATTTATTTTAAGTTTAATTAACACGGTCAAACCAATTACAGTAATTCAAGGCACAGACACATATTCATAAAACAAAATATAAAATTCAGGTAAAAACATAAAACAATTAAAAATGATACAATACTTTCATGAATCCCTCTCATACTCGTAGTATTATATTTCTGGGATGCCAATAAAATCTTCGTCCATTCATCTGCAAACAGATCGTTTGTTGGATTAGAATCCAAGAGATCATTAAGTGCGACCAGAGTGCGAGGTACTGGGACTTAGCACACGCAATTGTGCGACATGGAGGCACAGCAAACAGCCTGTGGTTTCTGCTGCGGCAGTAATTGTCTGGCGAAAAACTGTGTTGTTGACGATTGAGATAAGGATTTCAAATATTTGAAATGAAATCGTTTATTCTGTAAATAGGATATCGGACTCACTTTTACACGTCATATTACAAAATAAAAAATAAGCTAGATCGTCATACTCGATGTAGGTAGAGAATCTATCATATTAAAACAACCTCATCGACTCCTAGATGGCGTTGTAAAACTACAGTCTCTGGCAAATAGTGAGTCGCTGATGCTGCCATCTTGTAAAAAAACGGAGGAAGAAAAATTGCCAGTTCAATAGACAGACTTAGGGGAGGTATAATTTTTTTGTATGGGATTGGGTATCTGTACGTAGTATTATATTATCTGTGGCTAGAGAAGAAATGGCGAAACAAACTCAGGGATCAAGTCTGTTTTAAAGTCCAGACATAATCTTGGTCAGATCATGTGAGGACCATGTAGACATAGGTACGAGAGAAACGTAAATACGTTAAAGACAGGCGCATAAGGAACATGCATAGGAACCGATGGGTACTGGTTACAGGAGCTATTAGAGCGAAGGTCCTTAATGAACCATTTACACGAGGCCATTCCACTAAGCCAAGCCATTACTGAAAAAAACATTAGTGAAAAATAACTTTAATTTCGGAAGTCAGTGGCAAAAAAGTAAAATACAGATCCAAAGACACCGACTTCTGAAAATAAAATTATTTTTCACTTTGTAGTGTTTTTTTGTAGTGTCCCTTTCTATTGAATACGAGTGTGTGTGTCTGTGTGCGAGTATCGTGTAAGGATATTAGTTCCGTTAAAAAAAAAAGCTGTTTAAACTATAAAGATTAGGTAGCGTACCTATCTATGGCCTACCAATACCGTTAGATGCGTTACCTGCGCTCAATAATGGCAAAGTAAATTCCAGGCAATTGCCTGACATTTACAATAATAATAGTTATTATTACGTACGCGTCAATGAACATGCAGCAGCTAGTGACCTAACTAAATATGTATGTTCATCTCTTTCTAACAACAGATATCAGTATAGGTCTTTTGTTTTCTTCACGCGCTGTATGATTGTATGCAAGTATGTAGCTACAATCATGGCTTACGCTGTTTTTGAGTGCACTAATGTTCGTGTATGTCGCGTCTATATATAATACGTCATTGTGGCCTACGCATATTCTACACATACAGAACTGTCAACTTATGGAGTTAAGTTCGTTTTATATTCTCAGATAGTAATTTGACAGGTGCAAATGGCCAAATTGAAAAACAAATAACAATAATTTGAAATGTCAAACTAGTCTCTGGGATTAAAAAATGAAGAACATTCATTTACTTACCAAGATTTCAATAAGTTTTAACTATAAAAAATAAGTGTAGGCAATTTAAGTGTTAATCAGAGTTAATGGACAGTACACATAATTATAATGATGCCTGATAATTTAATATTTATGGAAACCAAACATGGTGGCAATGTTGTAATAAAAACGCCACAATTTTATCGCCATAGACAATAACGTTATCTTTATCGTGTGGTCAGTGTTAAAATTGTTAGTGGTCGTTCTGTGGAGTAATTGATATTGTAAATAAGGAAGGGTGGGAGAGGACATTTTTCTTTTTTGTTTTTAGATACCTACAAACCATTATTTTGATCTATACAAGTAAATAAAATTGAATTGTCAAAACAACTGCTTTTAAATTCACATGAGAGTATACACGATACCTATAACAAAAAATTGCATTTTTTTATTTTTTGTCCGTCAGTCTGTCTGTCTGTTCCGGCTCATCTCTGAAACGGCCGTACCAATTTTGACAGAATTTTCACTGGCGTAGGCTACTTTTATTTGAATAAGCTACGCGGGTGTAGCCGCAGGCAGTAGCTAGTTGTATATAAGTATCTAAGTAACATTGTTAAATAAAACTTGTAGTTGATGTCATTGGTAGTTCAGTCTTGTAATTAAATAAATTCAAATAAATAAAATAAAAGAAAATAAATAAAATATTATTTATTTTAATTATTAAGTTTTTATTATTATTATTAATTATTTATTACTAAAATAAATTTTCAGGTAGGTTGGTAGATACTATAAGTAAATGCCAGTTGGAGCAAAATGTTTAGAAATACTACTCAATTTATAGTTTCAATGCTGAATATGAATTGAAATACGTAAGTACATATTTGAATTTACAGTAAAAAGACTCATATTTTTAAACCTTTTAGATATTAGGTAAGAGAGTAAGATAGATAGACAAAAACAGAGAAATCAAGCTATTATCTTTTCATTTATTTGTCGCCTTGTACGTCATCAACGACAAGAAATGGGTGGTTCGCAGCCTTTGATTCTAAACGAATGACATAAATGCACAATTAAATTGTAATGTTAGTAGTTATACTAGCTTTTGCCCGCGGCTTCACTCGCATGGATGTCGGAAATTATCCACGGGAAAGTACTACCCGGATAAAAAGTATCCTATGTACCCATCCAAGTCATGAAAGGGTTAAGTATAGACAAACAGACAGATAATAAATGTTATAAATTAAACAGGTTTTATGATTCTAAATGTCTAACTTAAAAATAATAATAATTCATTTTAATATTATCACCATTTATTTTAAATACTCTAGCGCCGCCGTTGACCACGTAATATGTACCTACTTAATAGCTATAACTATAAATTGTAATAACTTTTAAGCGGGTGAACCGATTTTAATTAAATAAATACTAAAATAAATATTACCTCAAGATACGGACTCCTTTCCAGTTCCTTAAATCTTTAAAAAAGAGGTATACATAAATGTCAGTTATCATGTGAATTTAAAAATCATCCTGTATTTTACCCCCTTGGGGGATGATTTTACAAAAACGCTGAAACAGAAACTTTTTATTTCATAACAAAAGTATAAATTTAAATTTTCATATACCTAACATAAGAAATTATAAGTTATACAAACTTTCATCCCTTAAGGGGCCGGCGTAGCATGCGTAGTTCATACAAACGTAATACCAAAATAATTTGTAAATCAAACATACCTATTCTTATGGTAGTGTGTATGTATTTCGATTGGATTACAGAATGTCTATGTTCCCAAATATATATTTTGAAAGGACAATGATATAAAGACGAGATATGAGGAATTTAAAATTTCTATAGAAAACTTATTTTTCTCATAACTCTTTCGTTTAATCAGTGTCCATTCAAAATATATATTTGGGAACCTAGTTATGCTTATTCCAAACGGAATAAAAACATACTACCTTAAGAATATGTTTGATTTACGAATTATTTTGGTATTACGTTTGTATGAACTACGCATCCATCACAGGCCTCTTAAATCGCCTATAGGATTATTTTTGAGACAAACGTAGCCTATGTCCTTCCCCAGGAATTTCAGAAGTATAGATTTGCAGGAATATGAGTACAATAAATTGACAAATAAACATAGTTTCCGTCATATTCTACGGATCTGAATAATTATTCACAACCATTCGACAGGATTCAGAGTCGAAAATGACACATTTTCGTTTACCTGATTTGCCTAAGCCTCTTTGATAACATTGATTGATGCTCGACTCGGCAAGCGTATTGAAGGGTTGTGAATAGCTATGCTAGTGTGCACGTCTTAATTGAGGGTTGTTATCAAGGAATGGAAGTACCCTATCGTGTCTACACAATATGAAAATTAAGAAACAAGTATTAAAGTTGCCAAAAAATAATCGGCCCGTTTTGACATTTAACTTGAATCGATTTATCGTGAGTATCGAGTACCGAGTCGTATGGTTGACTAGTTACGTGATGGTCAATCGCGACGTAACTAGTGAAGTAACCATCACCAACCGGTACTCGATACTCACGATAAATCGATTCTAGATAAATGTCAAAACGGGCCTATTATTTTTTGACAAGTATATAATACATAACTTTTCTTTGTTTTCAGCTCACTTAAAGGCAGGCAACTACAATTTTATCGCCGTTGATTGGTCACGGCTCATCGTGTTTCCTTGGTAAGTTCATGTTCATTGTATGATTGCCTTGCAGCTATTATCATGATGATATGATTGTTGTGATTTTATCTTCAATCATCATTGTTGTTTTATAAATGACAATGGCTGAATAAGCTAGGACCTTATAACCTTGAAAACGATTTTTATTGGCGGTTGAAAGACTGATTGGCATAGTATGATGCTGCATTGTCGTTCTTCTGATAATCTTATGATTTTATTGATAATGTCGACTCAATTGGTGCAGCTTTTTCTGCCACGGGATCATGTACCATAATGGACTTACTAGCTTCTGCCCGCGACTTCACTCTCGAAATTATCCCACGTACGCTCTTGTGGAAAAAGTCTGCCTATAATTTTTAGGGTTCCGTACCTCAAAAGGAAAAAACGATATAGCATCACTCATGTGTTTGTCTGTCTGTCGTCTATCCGTCTACCACAGCCAATTTTCTCCGAATCTACTGGACCGATTAAGTTGACATTTGGTACACGTATGAATTTCTGTGACCCAAACACGGACGTGTAACGTAAATAAATAAATTTTGAATGTGGGGGTCAGTTTTGGGGTCAAATTAGAAAATAAAAAAAAAAGTTTTGCAAACTGTACCGTGTGATATATCAAATGAAAGGGCTTATTGTAAGGATTTTAGATATTCTTTATTTTTAATTTTAAAATAAATACTTTTAAAATTATTTATGAATATATTTGAAAGTTCCTTTCCTACCTTATTAAAAATATATTATAAAAAATATATATTAAAAATATACACTTAATAAAATTTGGAAAAAAATACATAAAATATTTCTTTACTTGTAGATTACAGGAACACCTATAAGAAGTCTATGCTCTTAAAATAAAATGTCAAATCTCTCAATATTGTGCGTACAAACTTACATTTGCAATTGGAATGTAAGAGGGTCCCACACGTCTTTCAACTACAATGTTAGGTTTGTTCTTGGAAATTCATCCCAACTTTGGAACCCTTTATTATTCGTGGCCCGACACGCACTTGGCCGGTTTTTTCGTATATCCTAACCCAGATCAAGGTCTACCTGTGCGCCAAATTTCATCGAATATAATCGGCCGTTATACCGTGAAAAGGGAACAGACATACAGACAGGATTACCTATAGCATAGTAAGGATGGAGTCAATCATAGAATTTCTAATCACATTAATATTCTCCCGTAAGTACTAATACTAAGCCATATATTATTAACTGCTACAATAAGCAATACGAAACAAATGACTGAAGTCGAATAAACCGCGTACATAAGCGAAATCCATTTGTCACAGCGTTTAACATGTTACTGAAACGTTATGATTCCGCATACGTGAGGGCGAATGCGACCCAATATTCGCCCCTGAGGAAAACTTTATAGCCTTAGGCATGGTATACACCGATGCGGAGATGGGTGGAGAGGAGAGGAAAGATTTCGCAGATACGTTGGACGCGCATCGTTCATATTTTCTTTCGTCTTCGCTGCGCGTCTATGCTTGATTCCGAGAGGCTAGCATTATACCTTCTCATATCACATCATCACACACTTTAATCGTGCCATATAAATATATGAGAAATCTCTTATCTCTGCTTCTTCTTTTCGAATCGATAGTAATAATCTTTTTCTAAACTTACTTGGGCCAAGTGGCTGGCCACGTTAATCGAGGCATCAGTGGCGTTTTTATGTCCTTTAAGGTACAATTGTTGGTTCACTCTGCTTGAGTCATGTACTTTGAAGCTAAGTGGTGAGTAATGAAATAATTTCCTCTCCTCTCCGCTCATATCCGCTTTGGTATATCCCAGGCCTTATATTAGGTCCCTTATTTATGACGCAGCTCGCAGTGGCTACTAGCCAACAGCGTTTTACTAGATTTATGTCCGTTCCCACGTTCAGGCACAAAGGCCCGCTCTGTTTTTCTTTGCCGTTTTTGTTGTGAGAGTAATTAATTTGAGGCATTTTCGTTAATTATTGGTTCGATGTGGGTTCAATGTTTTGGGTAAAAATTGGAACGAAGAAGAGTTGGTCAGAAATATATTATGTAGCTTTTAGTATCGGAATTTTCTTCTTATAATGAGGCAAGTGACCGAACATTTCGCTTGCTTTTAAGTTTGCGGTAATCACAGCCGACGTACCCAATAAAGTATAGGTACCGGTGTATTCCAACTGAGATCCTGAAGTATATATATATATATCCCCTCTTTGTGCTGAAGACGGCTACCGTGTAATCGACATTACTACTCCTACCTTCACTATGCAAATTTCCATACTTAAGACGCTGACAACAGGTAAATCGCTGTCACTGTCAGACTGCATACTAAAGAAAGAGAAATGCGATGACACAATGCTTGTAATTTATTGCAAAATATGAAGCAATTATTTATTTACTTAAAAGTGAGTTGAGTAATCGGAAATAAAAAACAACCAAGTTCTGCATACAAATAAGACGTTCTTGTTATTAATAAAATACCAACCGTATGTTGATATTTAATACAGATATTTTAGATTGAAACTCAAAGTAAAGGGTTAGTTTACCGTTAATTTGTATCGATATTTTTTTTTCTAAACGTGTTTTGCTAACAACCATGTTCTGAGAAATATGTTCAAGAATAACATATATTTTTTCCGCTACCACAAACTATAGAATCTATAACTATAGATTTGGCAATTTTTTTGTTTTAACTTAAGACGAGCCTACTTTTATTATTTGCTTCTTGTCAGCGCCTTATGGAGTCACTGATATATATTTTCCCCCATTATAATATCTATAGGCTTTTTCCCCATTAGAATATCTGTACTATAAATTAACCGTATACTTCCATTACCCAGGTACATATCAGCCGTCCAAAACACCCGCTACATGGGCAGAAAGCTTGCAGACTTCATCCAATTCCTGGACTCTGTCGGTGTCCCAGCCTCATCCATCCACGTAGTCGGCTTCTCCCTGGGAGCTGAAGCTGCAGGGTTTGCAGGCAAGAACCTGCGGTCACGGGGTTTGCTGCTCGGCAGGATTACCGGTGAGTTATGGAACTATTTAAAGAAAGAATTGCTCGGATTCTCTGAATTTGTTGCTACTGCGTTGGGTATTAATGTTGTTTGTGATAAATAATGGGTCTACAATGTTTGGTGCCTGAAGTTCTTAGAGGTAAATGCAATTTTATTTGTTTGTCAATGTTAGTGAAAAATGTTAGTACAACACTTCTGCCATTCCGCAAAATGAACCTCACTTTGCTTGCAAGGTTGCAGCATTTAGAAACTTTATCAAATAATTATAGCTATAATAAAAAAATAATAAACCTAAAATTTACTTTGTTTGAGACCAGAAAATCAATAATACAATACAAACAAACATCATGTATTGCATTTGAAGTTTGAACGTTAGATAAACTATTGACATGACTTTGCGGAACTAAAAATGAAGCAGTAAATGGCAGTTGCAATTAATGATTATTGTTCCCATACATTTTTGATAAAGGGAACGACGGCTGATTCAAGCTGTGGTATGCCTCGCGTTAGAACTAACTTTATGAATAAGTTGTTATGTTGCATGGCCATTTAAGTGTTAATAATTGATTAGAATTACCTATTAAACCTACGCCAATATAGGAAGCTCTCGATACATTAAGTAGGCAGCCATTTTCGAACCGAGTTTTTCCTGTAGGACTGAAAGATAGTCGTGATTTATACGAAGCGACTGTCTTTTGTTGGGTTTTTGTAACTCCTTACTTAATCAGCCTATAATGTTCCCACTGCTGGGACACAGGCTTCCTCTATCCACCATGCGGGCCCAGTGCGGGTTGGTAGATGTCACATGTCTTCGATTTTATTTTTGTTTCTGGGACATGCCGGTTTCCTCACGATGTTATCCTTCACCGTTTTAAAGGAGAGGTGATGAAATTATTAACACAAAGTAAAGCGCCTACCTGGGTTCGAACCCACGGCCTACAACTCTTAAGTGAGGGCCGATACCACTGGGCCACCACTGCTCTACTCCTTGATTGTTTGATTATTCCAAATTCCAAACCATGCGTTGGGTTTCTATTTTCTATGTTAGAGGGTTTGGTTTCCGCACGTAGTCCTTCATGTGGGCCATGGCGGCCGTCAGTTGATTATTCCAACCAGCCCACCTCCCTCCAGAAGCTGATTAGGTTTCCTGGTCAGATTAGGTCTCCTGGTCTGCTTAGGATATCTGTGAAGGATCTGGGTGACCCGCGGGTTTCTGTTCTGATCTGGGTGACGCCTGTGCAGTCAAAGAGCACATGCGCAACGGTTTCTTCAGCCTCCATGCAAGCCCTGCACAGTAAGGGCTGTCTATTATGCCTATTGTGTGGAAGTCCGTTGGGTTTTTAATGCATTCTATTTTCAAACCATACTAGAAACTACTTTTAAAGTTTTCAGTGATTAGTCTGTTGACTAAAGAGAGGGGCTTGTGGCTAATTAATAACAGCCGCACGGCTAGATTGATCAGGTTAAGCTACGCTTGCCACGGTTGGTCTGTGGATGGGTGTCCATCTTTTCATACCAAGATCCCTCCGTGCCTCGGAAGGCACGTATAGCTGTTGGTCCGGCTGTCATTCGTGGATCTTTGACAGTTTTTAACCAAATTAAATTAATTTTAGATTTTTATGATAGTTTCCTCTTTTATTACTGTATGTTAAACTTGAACATATATTCTTAAACTACTCTTCGTAGATATAACTGCTTGAACCTTGAGCACAGTTTTTTCGTTAGATTTATAACAATACTATATGTTTTTGTAATCTGTCTATTGTAAAGGGCCCAAAAAGACAGGTTCTCTAAACGTAAACGAAATAAAACGTTGTTAAATTGAAGAGTACAACTGTGACGTAGCATGACAACTGAAGTGACAGGTATTACGTTTAGTCCGTTTAGTCGGTTACTTGACAGCTCTTTCGTCACGTGGTTTTTTTTGTTTACCTTTATTTAACTACCTAAACCAACGGAGTATAGACCATAATATTGGTACTTTAAAATTCCAGGGCTAGATCCTGCCTACCCCGGCTACAGCCTATCAAACAGTGACGGCCACCTCGCAAAAGGCGACGCTGCCTTTGTGGATGTCTTACACACGAACCCCGGAGTGTTTGGGTTCCTTCGGCCCATCGGTGACGTTGACTTCTATGCGAACCCCGGCAGCTGGATCCAGCCGGGCTGCTGGGTAGATGAGCTGATTAAGAACCGGGAGTTTAGGTTTGTTTGTGAGTACCTGTAATTTATTTCCATCTTCATAAAATTAACTCTGGCCACCCTAAGCGAGTGCCTCCAAAACCAAGAATACATTCACGGTTTGATTTGCTGGTCCTATGCAATCTCCGAACTACAAGAAGTACTACTACAACTATTCTTTGTTTTAAAGTGATCTGAAATAATAGAAGCTTAAACTATTATTCTGAGTATCGAACTGTTGTACTTAGACGAAATTCCTTAAGAGCCTTTTCGACTGTAGAGATCATCATAACAATGATAGCTTCAATGAATAGTCACGGAGCCATAAACACACAATACAAAACCCTAATCCCAACATTGCCAGACAATCCATGATGACCTATCTTAAGACTCAGATATATGCCAGTGACTTTGAGTGGTTAGCTTGCGTGTTCTGTACTGAACTCACGCAACGCGTCGTACGTTCAGCCAGTAATAGGACTCGCCCATCAAGGAGCGCTGTCCCCAATGTGACGCATTATTAATTTATTATACACAAAACAAAAAATATTTTAATAAAATGCGTATATTATAAGATCAATAATTAAATTATCTTTTAATTGGTTTCGGAAAAATACGCTTGGTAGATTTTGCGCCATTCTCAGTTTTTTATCCGCGTTAGACATAACTTTACAAATTAATTTCACTCTATCTAATCTAAAATATTCGTATATTGAGTTATTGAGAAAATGCTCTAATTTAACATATATTTGACGTGATCTTCAGTATAAAATCATTAAAAGTCGGTTATCGTCGCCCTAATTTTTCCTAGGTAACAAACAGAAATACTTACGTGAAATACAACAGATTTAACTCCTTTGAATTCCTTCTTAGGTTATTATTTTGTTTGTCAATTAATGTAAAAATTGTGAGTGATGTGATTTTTTACATTAATTGACAAAAAGACAGTCGCACAAAAAAAAGCGACTGTAATATTGCTACACTACAAATGAAGGATTGTTGTGTCAATTTACGAAACGAGCGGCGCATTTCGATTCGACAGTTTTCGATTTGCTACTTGACACACGATGGACTGATTGCATCTCGATTGCATAAATTATCTGTGACAAAAAAATATACGATTCGGAATTTGAAAGAAAAGGCGCGTTCGCTTCATGAGCTCTCAACTCAAAGCCCGTTTATTAAAGAAACATAGGGCTTCGTTACGCAACCTTTTTACTTAGAAGGGATTTTTTGACATTGACCTTCACAGGGTTGATTATATTATATTTTTGCGAATAACATCGACAGCCCATCAGGTGTGTAATACAGAATGTTATTTATGTACCTACTACATCAAGTTTCTATTAACCTAATTGACAAATTGCGTGTTGTAACGAACAATGCATGCTGCATCAGATAGGCTTGTAGAAAAAATATCGATGTATCTATCGATATATCGATATTTTTTGGCGATATCTTTTATTTCGATACATCGATATAAAATATCAAGTATCGCAAATGTATTAAATACGATATATATTTCTAATAGTAACACCGTTGTCCCCACTGACTAAAACAAAAACTCAACTTATTTTTATAAATGCTTTATTACTTAGTTTAAGATTTCACATCAGAAATGATGTTTCCAGTTTGGTATTTCTATGAATACAAAACAAACACAATCCAATTTCATAAAGTACTTAATACTTTTCAGAAACTTTTACCGATATATTTTAAAATATCGATACGATATACATTTATCGTTACTTTTTGGCAATTCTTGCATCCCTAGCATCAGATACAGATAGACTGGGACTAAACGAAGCCGCAATAAACAATTTACTCTGCACTAAACCAATTTCCCGTCGAATTTGGCGCGTTAGCTGATCATATTATGATGTTGCAACCCTAACAACCGCACATTTCGGCGGGAGGGTGCCGATCGATGCTCTGACGTCACACGCGGATGCTGCGGGGAGGGGGCGACGAAGCACGCGGGGGGGCACGGTACTAGTACCCCAACCCCGATTATTTGCCTTTCAAACAGCTATTATTAGCGTTCGTGTTTTCAGCTGAAATTAAATTACAAGGTATTTTTTTGGTGAATTTTATGCGCGTCGCTTCAGCATCTCCCTTCTATAATTTTGGGTTATCAGCCTAACTCCATCCCCGCTTTTGCTACGGTTCAGTTTTATAAAGCTTTGATATTATTTTGTTAGGCTGCCTTGTATTTTCTTCCGATAAGATTATTTTTCTTGAAATCAAGATTATGGTTCTGTTCGTCTAAACCAGGGATGGGGAAACTTTTTCCTTCGCGTGCCAATTATATTTACTAACGAAATATGGCAGGCCAAGTTGTTGCAATTTTGGCTATAGGTATTATTTACTGAAATAAAATTATTGATACCTAGTGTATTTTCTGAAACACTAATTTATTATGCATACTTATTACAAAATAACTATTGAAATAATAAAGAAATTGCAATTGAATTGAACTTTTAAGTTAGCTGCAAAGTAGAAGGAGCGCTGGTGGTTGAGGAGCGCTGGTCTTTGTGACATGTGAAACTGTTTTATGCGAGCCGTGCACTGCCAATGACAATGACATTTCTAACAATACGGAAACTTCACTTGATTTTTGTTTGATGGTCGCGGGCCGGAAATGGCCCGCAGGCCGTAGTTTCCCCATCCCTGGACTCTAAACCTACAAGTTGATTAATTCAAAATTGTAAAAATTGAAATGCTATAAAATAACACGTAATAACAAACAGTCCCGTAAATGCGTAACACATTATCAGTAATGAACTGTCATTTTGACAGTTCAATAACATTAATTGCTTTATTTACGTTGTTGAGCAGACAAATTTTTCGAACATAGCTTCATAAGCTATGGATTAGCAATATACTTCAAAATCATTCAGACTTCTCAAAAAAACCGGCCAAATGCGTGTCGGACCACGCACAATGAAAGGGTCCGTAGTGGGGATTAATTATCCTACGAATAAACTTAACGCTGCAGTTGAAAAACATGTTCCCTCATACATTCCAGCTGCAAATGTAAGTTTGTACGCTTAATATTGAGAGATTTACTATGTTATTTTAAGATTATAGACTTCTTATAGGTTTTCCTGTAATCTATAAGTAAAGAACTATTTTCTTTATTTTTTTTTAAATGTAGGCTTAGTAGGTTCGGAGATAGGAATGGTCAATTTTCATCTATTTTAGTGAATAATTTTAAAATTATTTATTTTAAAATTATAAAATAAATATATCGGAAATCCTTACAACAAGTTAAACCGATTAAAAGTTTAAAACCAATGATATTATAAGTAAAACCACGCACAATGAAGGGTTCCGTAGTTGGAATGATACATTCATTGTATGTAATGTATCCCAAAAACAAACATTGTAGTTGAAAAACATGTTCTCTTTTACGTCGATCACGGTCAATTCTCCAACTGAAAATGTAAGTTGGTCGACTATTACTCGCTAACTTGCAAAGCCTACTTAGCTGCGATAGTGTTCCTTTTATTTTCGTTATTTATGTACTTGTGCCATGAAATTTTTCACATATCCAAAAACAACCATTTACTTGCCTCTAAACAAAAAATTGCACTTTAAAGCTTAATATTACGCAAACGGATCCCTGAATCGAAAAATGACCCGCAATATTTTTGAACGGCCTATTCAACGATACCCCACACCATTGTGGTAGATGAGAAAAAAAATATCATCCTCACTTTCCGTGCAAGGGAATAGGATATGCAAGGGGATAGATACCGACCCTAAAAACATTTTTTTTTTTGCAAGATTTTATTTTACTTACTATGTCGGCGTGATTAATATGTACCTACACTCATGCCAAATTACAGCGTTCTAGTACTAAGAGTCTCTAAGGTAATCCGGGGACGGACAGACAGACAGACGGACGGACATGGTAAAACTATAACCCCCGTATTACAAAACAAGGTATCTTCAGACCCAGGTTTAAAATATGGAGCCATTATTGAATTTCGAACTTTATTCCGACTATGGTAAAGTTCCTAAACACAAAACTGACAACTTAGTACTGAACTAAGTTTTCAGTTTTGTATAAAGAACGGTATTTCAATCACTGTTACGTTCTTATTACAAAAACTGACTCAATGGTTTAAGCCATGTCAAAATATAAATCTTGTTTTGTAATAAGGCGGTAAGGGTTCCTTGTCAAAGTCAAAGTCAAAGTCAAATTATTTATTTCAAATAGGCAATTTTGGACGTCAAAATTTACAAATTAAATATAATTGATTCTAGTCGCCCCTTCCAAAAGGTAGTTTCGTGTGGAGAAGAATGGGCAAGAAACTCCACTGTTACTCTTTTAAAATGTTTTACAATATTTTGTATAGGCACATCAATTATATATTTTTTATTTATTTAAATATAGGTACTCCAACGACTTATTCACTATTTACTTAATACATAAATGAACTTATACATCTGTTATTATGGTGAATTTGTCACTTACAGTACACAGCTTAGACATAGATAAAAACACATACCAATTATAAGAATTAATTAAAAGTGATTTAAAATGAACTACTTATCTTATTTTTTAACAATGAAAGATAAATATGAGCTACTTTACCATAGGAAGACAATATAAAGACACAATTATATGTGAAGACGATGCACCTAGAATAAAATTACTATACCACAATAGGTAATAATGAAGCAATGACAGATAAATTAATTATGTGATAGATACATGGCATGGTGCTCACATACGTTTTCCTAAAAAAAAAAAAAATACAGAATGTCATAGGTAATCACAGAATGTCAAATAAATGTCATAAAAGTAATAAATTATACAGTTAAAATAGCAATCAGTTAGATTTTGTCTAGACTTGTTGACTACGGTACCCTAAAAAGAGGTAGACAAGTAAAAAAATCCTCATCTTTAAATCATAAAACCTTATACACATGAAGTCCTTAGGAGCGTTTACACCTTACGGTGTAGCGGAATCAACATCGCCACATACGAACAACGCGTCACACTGACGTCACGCGAATCCTGCATCGCGCAATCAGAGTTTACCACGCAACTAGCATATATACAACATCCCGACATCAACCGTCGGGCAGTTGCCCACCAGACACGACACCCGTCTGGTCGGAGGATCCTCCCTTTTCTATGGTGGATGAGTGAACTTTACACCCTGTTCCTCATACCACCAAAACGGCATTTCGTACAAACTTTCAAGCGCTTGTTTTTCGAAATGACTGAACCGATTGTAATGAAACTTCATACGCATAAGCAGGATACAAAGGTCTAAAAAAATTTGTAAAGAACATTTTCGAAATGTCTTATTTAAAAACAGATAACTGGAAATTTCTGTTTCTATGGAAAAATTAAAATCTGTCTAATTTGGCTGTAACACTATTTTTCGAAAATGTTCTTTACTAACTTTTTAGACATTTGTATCCTGCTACGCATGAAGTTTCATTTACACTAGGTTCAGTCATTTCGAAAAATAAGGGCTTGAAAGTTTGTATGAAATGCTGTATGGTGTAAACGCTCATAATGTCAGACAGTAAATGTTCATCACACGGATTTTTAATCTCGTTCCTTTGTACTTTTCGCAATTACTCCTACACTCGAATAGTCGAGGCAATACATCAAACCACGTTTACAGAGGGGTAACTAGAACCATTCGTTATAAAAAATCGAAATACCCCCGTACAATGGAATGCTTCATAAAGCGACCAATACGAACGAATACAGGCTTTATGTTCCTCTATAAAAGAACGTTAATTAAAGGTGATAATGCGAAATTATTTGGGGCACTCGTAAAGATCTACTTTCGATATGAAACGGCTCGTACAACGAGGTAAATTATGTGGATGTGGCTCTTTTCCCGAAGAAGTATCAGCCTGTCCAGTAAATAATTAATGTAATTACATTTGGTATCTTATTTATTTATTTATTAAGGACGCAATCGCAAACTTGACAAAAATTTGCAAAAGGTACCTACATTTTGCGGCAAAATTAAACTAAACTAAATGTAACTAACAATTGCCACAGATAGATTACTCCTGCATCTCCAAATAGTAGCAATTTTTTATTCGAAAATGTTGGTATATAAAATTGTAAAAAATATTTTCCGAATGTTCCTAAATTCAACACGATATCGTGTTGAATTTAGGAACATTTTCTTCAATATAACACCATAAATTTAGTTAAAAAAAATATTTTATGTAAGCAGACATGTTCAACTCAAAAAGGTAGCAAAAAGAACTATGAAAATGTTACAAATACTCTCAGAAAATAATGCTAAATAATGCAATTTAAAAACACTGTCGGTAATGTTTTTTTTCCTATTAATTAACAAACCTTATCAAGAAATTTAAAAATCACACACTGGGCTTCAGCTATCCGTGTGATAAAATCAAAATCTATTTTATGATTATACAATAAATCAACGGCGAAATAAGCTATATTTTCGAGAGCGCAAAAGTGATGAAATTATTAACAGGTGCTGAGACTGACACGAATGGTTTAACACCACGAAAACTATACTTTTATAGTTACACAGGCTTAATGTTTCAATTATTTAAAGCTTTCTCACAATTCGATAAGAAATTGATGTAAAACGTATTTTTTTGTGATAGCACCCTTAAAACTTTATGCACAAGTAAAAAAAATACTGTACAAAGGCGGACTTAATGCCTGAGTCATTTTCTACCAGTCAACCTTGGGGTGATGCAGAGACAAAACATGGTAGGTGCAACATAGGGGATAGATAACTCGAAAATCAAAAATATATACTAATACACATACCTACATACTTACGAACAAAATAAAAAGTGTCAGGAGAAATAACGATTGGTGGAGGGGAAAACGAATCAATGCTGGGATGATTCTGACAACTTCTTACGAATATATTCCCGTGCTTTCACTTTAAATGTTAACCGTCCGGTTGCCATCCTGATGCTCAGAGGGAGCGCATTCCAAAGAAAAACCGCCTGGACAAAGAAATAAGAGTGAATGAAACCAGAGCGGCGAGAAGGACATCGTAGAAGACGATTGTTGGTGGAACGAAGATTTTTACTGTGGGCAGAGCACAAGTATTGAACATGGGAAGTTAGGTAAGAAGGAGAAATGGATTTGTCGAGTATGTAAAACAACATAGACAAAGCCCTCAACTCTCTGCGCTGACGAATCGGCATCCATTTTAAAACCAATCGGTGCGCGGACACATGATCATGATCTTATCATACAGAAAAGGAATGAACTTTTGATCACTACGCTTACCTTGTTTACTGATAATTGAATAGAATAGAATAGAATTTATTTCTGAGCAACAACAATTTGACAAACAGCTCCTTGCTTTTATTTTCTACAAGCAAAAACAGCTTCAAATCAAATCAGTTCATTTATTTATTGCCAACATGGGTAGGTTTGTCTGTGTGGTGCCGGACGCCCGGATAGCACCAGCCTATTACTTCCCGTGGGTTTCGTAAAAGGCGACTAAGGGACTTACTAAGGAATGGGCAGCAGCGTTCTCTATGCACTTTAACACCATACTGCGATCGCCAACCCGCTTGCCAAGCGTGGTATTATGGCAACCCCCCCCCCCTCCCTTTGGGGGAGGCGTATGTTCAGCAGTGGATGTCTTTCGGCTGAAATGATGAATGAATGAACATGGGAGATAGATATTATACTTTGATAATGTTCTCCATGCTTAGCTGTCACTTGGGCATGCAAAATTTACACATAAATTACAATCTCTGCAATCAATCAGCTTATTTATTTCTGCTAATTACCGTCTAAAATAAATAAAAACATCTTCAATTCATCTCCTACGGCTGTTCGTAAAACTACACAGTTTTTTTTATTTCAATACTCAATAATTTTATTGCATTCCACATGTAGATATTCTTAGATGGTAAACTTATAATCAGATCATATGGACCCCGTCAGGCACAGCAAATTAAGTGAGTTAGGAGAGAGGAAGCATTTGTTAATAAACAAACATTAATTAGCAAAACAACAAGATATTAAAATAATGATGTAGGTATTTTGCAAGATAAGCTAATTAATAGCTTTTATATAAAACTAGCTTTTCCCGGCCCGGCTTCGCACGGGTAGCACTAAGTATCTACCCTACCTACCTACCCTACCTATCTACCCTACCTACCTTACCCTACTTACCTACCCTACCTACCTACCCTACCTACCTACCTTACCTACCAACCCTAGTAAAAAAGTATGAAAAAAAAAGTAAAAAAAAAAGATAAAAAGTATCCTATGTCCGTCTGCTGGTTCTGAGCTACCTCTCCACCAATTTTCAGCCAAATCGGTCTTGCCGTTCTTGAGTTATAAATGGTTTAACTAACAACTTTCTTTTATATATATAGATATAAACTGGTTAAGAGATTTGGTTACTATTATTTAATAAAAACAAGTAAAATTTAAAGTTATGACTTTATAAGTCTATCAATTAGATACGCCCCCGTTCTGTTATAAATAATGTATGTAAGTAAAGATACCGAAACACAATTTCGTGGAGATTTGTCGAGTTATTCTGCATTCTGCATTTTGATAGGAGCTCAGCATATTTTGTTGGCATGAAGAATTTATGAAAGAAGTTCCATATTTCAAATAATACTATCGTATTTTCTGAAACATTTTTGGCAACGGGTATCGTATGGTTTTAGTGAGTTAACAGTTATCCGAGATCTACCGAGATCTACTGCCCCAAATTCAAGCCGGAGATTGTCAAAAGGATTAGCGGTGGGGTTTTCCTGAATATTAATTAAACCGCATTAGCATGAACATCTGCCTGCCCGATGGTAGAGGTTAATACGGAATAGACCCATTGCCTCTAAAGTGAGGGTTCAGATCAGGGTTGTTGCGAACATCAGCATCCGCGGAACTTCAGCATCATTTTCATCATCAGATTATTAATGCTGAAGTTCGAGTCGTGACATGACCGTAAAACGGGCGGGGCTTATAGCACGATGTTTTCGTTTGCGAGTTTTGACCAATAATGCAATGGACTTGCTCTTTGGAAATTTTCCATTCATTTAATAAAAGATAGATAGCAGGCATATTAGTCTAGGTACTTAATTACTAATCTAGTACTAATTACTAAACCAGGTACTTAGTTTGATTCTATTTTCTATTAAAGTCACAAAATTATTGAAACTATATTTTATTTCAATACCAAGGAAAACTGTGCAACTTTTAGGTCCTTTTAAATATAATGGTCACTACTTTTTCCCTGCTTTTTTAAAGAAAATAATTAAAATCCGCATCAGCATCCGCTGATAGATACCTACTTGATTTATTTATTTATTCATTCATTTAGTAATACACTTACATTATTATACATAAAAGTTGGTGTAAACATCAACTCATTAGAGTTTTACCGTGCGCCAAAATCATCGACCACATAATTTAGAGAATTAAACCAAACCTAAGTTCTTAATTAAAATTAAACAACAACAAAAATAACTACTAGGATATTTAGCGAAATATTTAATTTTATTAAACAAACGAGCGAACATCGGTCACCGATTTTACCGTGATAAACAAAGTGGTAATGTGATTTAGATTGATACAGGTTGTTCCTAAAAGTATAATTATTTAATTGCAGAAAATGTGCCCAATCTGTTCTGGTCCTTAGCTTACAGTCTCTCTAATTTATTTTCAAGATGCTCTTTCGAAAATTTCAATTTAGCAAAGCGAAAAGCTCAAATGATCGAATCGTTGATCATGTTAGTTCGTTCAACCCTAAAATGCGATAACCCCATATTTTATCAAGACGCCCTAGGTACGCCACCACTTGGCTTTCGGCCAAAGATTGATCGTTAGAGCAAACTGTCAATAGCAGATTAATAGGCATACCGTATTCTGACCTCCGGAGTCCCCTTACAAAGTATACAATGGAATTAAATGCTACTAGGTTGCGAGGGAAATTATGTAGGTTAATCCTCGAATGTGTGTAGTGTGTCAAATAACAATAATGGGCTCTGTAGGTTAAATACTCTGTACGAAATATATGACCACGGCTTTTCGCGGCTCAGTGATCCAGTAGCCTCCGGAGCAGCCGTTGAGGCTTGAATCCTAAGGCTATTTGATTTTTCTGACAGGAAATTATTGGAAATCTGTAGCTCCGAAACAGATGTACATCATCAAGGCAGAAGAGCCGCGCAATAAATGCGTAACATACTTTCAAACGCAATCCGAAGGATTTTGGAAGAAATTCCTAATCTATTGCTTCATAAGTTTGAAAAATTCGTCTGCTCAACTTAAATGATGTAAGCAGTTTTGTTGAACTGTCAAAATGAAAGGCACTGCCATTGTAAGTACTAGCTGAGGTACTGTGGCGTTGACTATAACTTGACGCATGACGCGACTGAATTTTTCAGTCATGTGATTGGTGGTTCTTCTGTTCTGTCAGTCGCCATTTTGAACTCTACTTATTTTGAAACTAAAGTTGTCAAAAAATAATAGGCCCGTTTTGACATTTAACTTGAATCGATTTATCGTGAGTATCGAGTACCGAGTCTTATGGTTGCTTCACTAGTTACGTCGCGATTGAACATCGTGTCAAAACGGGCCTATAATTTTTGACAATTATAAGGCCCGTATTACTGAACGTTCTCAATACATAATAAAACTAGTTTCAACCAATCAAATGGCTTGAATCTAATTTTAAGTAATACTTGACTATTGACTGACGTTCTGTAATACGGGCCTAAGACTGCAAAATTCAGTGCTTCCATTCGCGTCACGCGTCAAGTTAAGGCTTCTACATACCGGCGCGACTAGTCGCGGCGGTATGTAGAAGCCTTTATAGTTAACGCACTAGATGTTACGCAATTAATGCCTATTTAGATTATAAGCGATATCGCTGTCGCGCTCGGTAGCGATAGCGATAGCCTAGCGAGGGCCTAGACAAATGGCATTCGCTTCGAAGCGATTCTGTTTCTACAATAACTATCGTTATTTCACTTTTTGACAAGAATTCCTTCATACGAATCAAAAAGTACCACTTGGCTACGCATCTTTAAGGCTTCTACATACCAGCGCGACTTGTCGCGCGACGCGACACGGCTCAAAGGCCCCGCGTGTCGCGGGACGAGCGGTGCCTTTGTGTCGTGTCGCGTCGCGCGACAAGTCGCCCCGGTATGTAGAAGCCTTTATAGAAGTTATCATTCGTATCGACGCTGTCGATTCGTTTCATGGAATGGTATTATGATAACATTGTCTAACTAATTTCTATTCGTTGACCTATGATCACGTGACATTTCGATAGCTTATAGGTACCCCATAAATGTTGTGGCTTTTCTACTAGCGTTATCGCTAATCGAATGTTACTTTGTCTAGGCGCTCCTGTCTGGTTAGTCACTTTGGACCAGTTTATATCTGAATAGGCCCCTATTCCGCTGTTTGGTCTAGCTAGCGATAGGCCGTCTACATAGACGAAAACTAAACGAGACAAAGTGGGTGGTCGCAGCAAAAAAATAACACTTTTCCCCTCTATTTAACGAGGCTCTGAATTCTGTATCGGTGAACAAACCTATAGGTATAAGAAACACACCTCGGCTAACCCAATTGGAAAAACGGGGTTAAATAATGTTGTAGGAAGGGCATTATCTCCCTGCTGATCTTGCAAAGAAAAACAAAAGAAGAGATAAAAAAAATAAGTGTGTTTTACATCCTTAGTCGATTGTACGTCTTGTCGTGTGGGACTTAGGATTAACTGGCGGTGTGGGTGTTAAATGTTACCAACTTGGGAGAAAACAAACTTGGAAACACGTTCTTTAATCAGATAACTTTTGTTGTTTAAGAGTTGTTTTGCAATTTTGGCTCTTTTTGGTTGAGAGATTGAGATTTGGAGAAAACATTAGATATTTTTACTCATCAACCAGAACTGGGCCCGCGTGGCGGATTACGGCCCACTCCCTCTCCCTGTGTCCCAGCAGTGGGAACACTACAGGTTGATTATGTATTAGATATCTTTATATTTTTCAGTTTCTATATAGACAATATCTACCTGATATGTTAACCGTAACAGCAGGCAGTGAATAGATCAATATTCTTAGGAACAAATCTTTTAAATACTTACTACGTCGAGTAGTTTCAGGACTGATAAGAAACTTCTTCAGAAGAAACCAAGACATGTTTTATTTGATATTCCTCACACATGAGCTGAATAAACCAAATCAATAGAAAAAGGGGAGAACACACTGTATAAATCATACTTCACATCGGCTGCAAAGACTTTTCCCAAGAGATATTATATTCAATCATTGGCAGAGAGGTTCCTTGTGTCGAATGATTGAAATAAACATTTTTCTTTTTTCCCCAGATGGTTGCAGCCACGTCCGATCGTGGAGGCTGTACTCCGAGTCGTTGGGCAACCCTCGAGGGTTTCCATCAACCTTGTGTGCTGACTGGACCTCTGCGACAAGACCCTGCAGTTTTCAGGTCCATGGGTATATGGGTATAGCTGCTGCATCACCGTAAGTTATTTTTGGAAACCTCTTCTATGAATAGAATATACTCTATTATGTACACCATATCAATTATAGGAGGCGCTTGTGGCTAAGTAATCAAAACAGTCGCTCGGCTCGATCGATGAGGTTAAGCTATGCTTGCCACAATTTGTCCGTTGATGGGTGACCATCTTTACATAAGACACATGGTCTTCACATGATCTGACCAAGTTTATGTCTGGACTTTAAAGAGACTGTGACCTCTGAGTTTGTTTCGGCCTTTCTTCTCAGAGTAGTCAGATACGAAACGCCAACCTCATTTAGTTTTTTTTTTTTATTATTGACGTGTAAAAGTGTTTGTACAAACCTACTTACTGAAATAAATAATTTATCATTTAACAAGACCCCTCCATGCCTCGGAAAGCACGTTAAGCCGTTGGTCTCGGCTGTCATTCGTGGATCTTTGACAGCCGTTACGGGTCGTCAGAAGCCCGAAAGTTTGACTATCAGTCTTACCAAAGGGTGTCGTATTACTTATGCCGCGTCTTCGCGGCAGCACCAACAGTATTCTCAGTGTTTTCGCAGATCCGTGGGATTCCCAGATGTTTCGTAGGTGGATGCAGCTCCACGCTGATTTTTTTTTTTTTGTTATTCCGTGTCTGCACTAACACTAGATGATATATGTAAAATTGTTACTAACCCTATGGACTTTTTCTGAAATAAAAGTACCTATTCTATTCCGTTACCCAGTAACTGGGTTGCGGAGGTCAGATAGGCAATCGCTCCATGTAAAATACTGGTATTCTGCTGCATTGGGTTAGGCTGGTAGCCGACCCCAACATAGTTGGGAAAAGGCGGGCAGATGATGAATTAGACAACATGATATCATGGTAATAATATCATTTTGTTGGTTCAGATTAGAAACGATTATGGCGTGTATTCCCGTTGTACCCGTACGCCGTGTCCCCGTTCTACGGGGACAGCGGTACTTCAATTAAATATTTAAACATACTTCCCGTTGTCCCCGTGGTTTGGTTTTACATTCAAAAATATGTTTCTGGCACTCGCCGGCAGCTGCCGCGGCACCGCTCGCTACGCTCGCTCAGCTCGTGCGTTGTGTGGTCACAGTTCTAACCAAACCTAACCTAGCTGTTTCGATTTAAAAAAGGTTTACTTCGTACGATAAGGGGACAACGGGAAAATATAATTTAATCACGTCCCGCTGTCCCCGTGACGGGGATATGGCAAACGGGGACAACGGGAATACACTGATTATGGCAGTATGACTAGAAACGATCATTGTGGACTCAAACTCAAAGCATTCATTTTTTTCAATTAAACTAATATTACAGGCACTTTTGAATTGACAAAAAGTCAGTCAGTCAGAAAGTTGAAGCTATTTGCCCATTCCAAAACGTAGATCTCTATGGAGAAGAACAGGCAATAAACTCCAAGGACACTGTTTTAAATAAAGATATTACTAAATCCTGGGTACATTATTCTTGTCACTTCTACATAATATATGTCAGAATAATGTAAAATAATAATTTATTTAAAAACAACTCAAAATTTATGATTAAACGATTACAAATAAGCCCTGGCAGTTAAGAAATTACCAGTCTCAACTTACGGCGCCCGTTCACGAACATGACGCATGGATCAGCACCATCCAGCTAAACCACCCACAAACCACAACCACAATAAAATTATTCAGCAATAGACATTTATGACGTCTATGGGTTGGCCTTGGCACCCACATCACCTCATTTATGTCCTATTTTTGTGCTTACCCGTTAACTGAACGGAGTTAATTATCAATATTTTGTTCAACTGAAGCAGTCTTTGGATATGAATTGTGTCTATTACATAAAAAAACTTGTGCTGAACTGTTGAAGACTTTAGAGTATTTAGAATCTAGCAGTGTTTTACCGCAACGTTATAAATAATATACAGGTAGGTACTTAATAGATTCTTTTGCGCATCCCAAATAGTTTCGTACCCTATTATAAGTATAGGTACCACATAAACTCCCCAACTTGACCTTTAGGTCTGAACAACCATTTTACAAAGACCTTTTACGCGTTTTCGTCGCGATTGACTGGTCCCTGTGATTGAAACGGTCGAGGGTTCCTTAATACTGGCTGAGTAAATATTTAAGGCCTTTTTACGGCTACAGTGTACAAAGCACGTCAGTCGTTTGACTCGATCTAACTGTGTACAGACATGCCAATCACGAGCTCAATAACAAGATTTCTGTTCGCGTACAGATGGCCTAATAAAGACCTATTTTTATGTCGCTGGATCAACGGGATTAGCATAGTATTGCAATTTTTGCGGCTTGCGCCGAGAAACGCCAATGTATTGTTTTTTCTGACTTAATTTTAAGCTTATTTAAGGAACTGGAACGGCGCAGCGGTTACTTTTGTTTCCAAAATAAATATTTAAAAAAACCTTTTTTTTTCAGAATGGCTGGAAAGATGTACTTCAAAACAAATGGGAGTCCACCGTTCGCAAGAAATGGTCCTTAAATCTAGTTTTTAAGTGTTACTGTGATTAATTAAAACCAAGCATGTTTTTTTTAAAGATTTTTATTATTTCACTTCAACTTTTTTTGTGAGTTTTCATTTATTTTAAATTTATTGTTTCATATAAAACTTGGGTTAGTACTTAATAAGTTTTCATAAACAGCAACAACAAACTTGTAACATATCAAAAACATCAAATTTTCATTTCTCCGTTGCGTTTTCTTTTACATAACGTTCGAATTTTTAAATGCAAATTTTATTGGCGAGGTGTCAAGTATGGTACTCCATAGAACTAGAGGAGAATCTGGTATCTCCTTTTACTTAGCCTGTCAAATCTTTTGCACAAGTAAGTATTCGTTCATACTCTTTTGGTACATAGAAATTTTTCACTACTTGCGGCTTACGTGATGCGACAGTGCATTCTAAATTTTGTTTGTACCACTCCAATGCCATATCACAACTGCATATCACTTTGCTAAACGCCCAGTCCAGTGAGTCTAATTCGAAAGCGTTCAGGTTGCCGGGAAAAACAAGCCTTTTGCAAATGCCTTTATGGTTTAGAAGCAAGTCCGTTGCCATATATCTGCGCCGTGGAAATAAAAGAATTTAATTAATAAATTGCTTATAAGATTTCGAGTTTAGATTACTAATGTATGATACACCGCGCCTACAACCAGAGTAGTATACAGCAATTCTTTTAATGCTCACTGATGAGATTTGATTGTTGCTTGATTGATGCTGATTCACTTAAAATAAAAATCATAAAAAAGAAAAACAACATTTTATTTGTCAAACAAAATAATAAACACATTTTATCAAATAAATTACATTACAGTAATACCAAAACGTTAACAAAAAATTTTAAAGACACCCACAAAACAATTTCACGATAAAAATCACATATTTGCGTACGCGCAGTCGTAAAATTTATCATAACGTTTAGGATGGAAGAACTCGAACTGGCAGGTATCGAGCCGAGTCGAGGAGCAATGGTATCTACAATACCAGTCATAAACCAGATTTTGTTTGTAACACAGGTTGTTTAAAGCATTATCCACGTAAACAGTCTCGATGTCGTTCATCTTCGGCAGCCCGAGGTTCTTTCGGATGCCTTTCCCATGAATTTCCACAGTGCTGGCGATGAATCTGGAGGCAGAAGACCGTGGGTATTCCTCCATTAAAAGTCCAATAGATATCATTATCACGTAACACTGACATTCTAGCTACAAAATGGCCGTGTTTTGGAAGCCACAGAACGTAGTAGGTATTTTGATATTGTAATATAATTTTATGGTGACCGTAATATAGACTAGGAGAGCTGATGTAAAATTTTTACGAGTATGTAATTACACGATTTATACAATGCGAGTTGAACATGCAACCGAGTGCAGCTATATCTTTAGATATAGTCTCTTCATTTCTACTTAACCCTGATAGTTTATTGTTTTTGTTTTCTTTTCCCGTTTTATTTATCGATTTGCCCAGAACCGATGTGTAGTTTAGAGTAGAGGAAATAAAAACCACTAAACAAAATCGTTTTTTTCGCCAAAACCTTTTGGGTTGGCGTTGATAAATGAGTCTATCAATCAAGTCGCCACTACCCTTACTATTTAGGTAAGTATATGGGGTTTAGATAGTTACGTAAGTTGATTTTACAACACTAGCCAACATATTGGTAATGCCGATATCAAGTCATAAAGTACGTAAAGGTCATGTGAGTAAAGCAAAAGTGATAGCTTTCCCATGAAGTACTTGTGATAAATTTCCCATTTTGGCTTAAGATGGATCCATAATTAGAATAGAATAGAATACTCTTTATTATGTACACCATAAAAGTTACAGATAAAAATGTTTAAATAAAGCCCGCATAATTAAAATTTTGTAAAAATTTTTGCTATATGGGTCAGTGTCAGATTGTATGTTGATCAAGATATGTATTTACAGATTTATAATCATTACATCAATACAAGCACGCACACTAGAATAACACAATGACAGAAAGGGATTTCGTGGCCCTGGCACACAGGCAACGGAAGGAACACGGGTGGGTTTTAGTCAGTAAAAGTCTGACACTCCCGCTCCGCCCAGAGCGGGAGAAGTTATTTGATAATTTCCCACCCTAAAAAAAAAAGCGCAATGACGTGGCACGAGTCTAAGACATATTTGTCACGCAGACAGGCTGGTCTGCGTGACAAATATGACTTACACTCGCATCATCATAGTTGGCTTGTTTGTTTTAGTTCTTTGGCAGTGCGACACTATCTAGACATATAAATAATCAAAGATGCATTAGTTTAGTAATAATATGAGCAAATAATCAAAACAAAGATGAAGCACAGGACTAGTCAATTTGTCGACGCTTGGGAGTGGCCAATGTCCAGCAGTGAATGTCCTCTGGCTAAAATTACGATATTGATGATAATTGAAAACAAAAGAAAACTAATAATAACCTGGCAGGGGATATAACATGTCCAAGATCAGTTTCAACAAAACCCGTGACTCTTGGGATATCGTGGCACAAGAGTCCGTGGGCGACTGCAATCACCAAGCCTGCGAGAGCATGTGCTTCACTGAGGTCTCCGACCCTGGTGCAAGGTCCATCGTTCCTCGATATTGCCACTGGAGCATGCCTCACCGCTTCCGTCATCATTGTAGCATTATTCTGGGAAAGGCGAGGGACGTAGGATTAAGGGCTTAGCCGAGGATTAACTGGATTTAAGTACGTTAGGATAGAAGTTGTGTTGATCGGTGCTGTAGGGATTCGCGTTGACTTTTAAATCGGATTTAGTATTACAGAAAGTAAATAAGTAAATTCGATTGGTGAAAGCGGATTGTTTTTTTTATTGAATTGGCATTTTAGTTCTAGATAACATTGAAACTCAGCCTATTCAAAGAACTTTGAATAGGCTGAGTTCAGAGAGCATCTAATAACAGTACGTACCTGTATTATAGTACCCGGGTGTTCATATGGCACAACAAGTTATAGGAAGAGACACCTACACATGTAAGAGTGACAGAGAGGACGCTTTACAAAGTCGATTTAATTCTCAAACTCGATAATATATGCCACATTAATGACCGCTTACACAAATCGCTAATACAAATCAACGACTTTAATCGTTAGATTCGCCCGACCGCGTCCAAAGATGGTCACGTTTCAGTTTAGTTTACACCGTCATTGTAATAGAAGGTACGGTGAGGGCAAATCTAACGATTACAAGCAATATATTATAAGGTGTTTCAAAGTACCTCAGAGAAATCGAAGTACTCAACAGCCTTAGAGAACAAAGGCACAAGGGATTCGCCCTCCGTGCCTCCGACGCACGGCACCCGACAGTACCGGGGCTCGAGGCAGAGCGCACGCGCCGCTAGCGTGCTCGCACGCATCTCTGGTACCGCCATCGAACCCAGCAGCTTGTTCGGATCGTACCAGCCTGTTTCTTTTAACGTCTGGAGGGAATGAAGGGATGGGAAGGTAAAGCTGCGGTCAAACTGAAGCGAATCCCATGCGAGACGCGAAATTCTCTCGCACCGATTTACTCGAATGATTGCGAGACTACATAATAATTAAAACAATCTAAGCGTGTAGTCGTATCCCATATCCTGCGCGGGGTTTGCCTTAGTGTGGCCTGAGACTAAAGTAAGAGGGTTGACATTTTCCGCCTTATTACAAAACAAGATTTATATTTTGACATGGCTTAAACCATTTTTTTTTTGTTTTGGTTGGGAAATTGACAAATAAATTGTTCCGCTCTGGGCGGAGCGGGAGGGCGTGTCAGACTTTTACTGAATAAAACCCACCCGTATTCCTTCATTTGCCTGTGTGCACCATGGAGCCGGTTTTTGTAATAAGAACTTAACAGTGATTGAAATGTCGTTCTTTATACAAAACTCAAAACTTAGTTCGGTACTAAGTCGTCAGTTTTGTGTTTAGGAACTGTACCATAGTTGGAATAATGTTCGAAATTCAATAATGGCTTCGTGTTTTAAACCTGGGTCTGAAGATAAATCTTGTTTTGTAATAAGGGGGTTTCAGCTAAGGTGGTGTTTGTATAATCGGACTATAGATCTAGTTACGAAACTATAGCGTAAGGCTTGTCTAATACGCGCAAATAGAGCAAGAAACAGTAAGCTGGCTGAAAAATATTCAGATAATCCATAATATAAAATAATTTATGCATAATTTTGCCTATCGCGCTCCGCTTTATTCTCAGTTCAGTAAACAGAATAAATTTTATGATTTTGGGTTTAACACATTGAACAAAATTTTACCGTGTCGACAGATTTCCCAAAATCAATGTTGTTTGACCCAAAAACTGTACGCTACCTGAAGATAAACGAAAATATAGATTAACGATAAAATATATAATATTGCTTACGAAAGAACTCCGAAAACGTAATAATGAAACCAGAAACCATGCTGAGATGTTGTGGGAAAATAAAACTGAAAGAATTCGAGAAGAAAGTTCCAATATCCGTAAGTTTTTCTACTCGGTTCGAGAGCAAACGAGGCTGGTCAAAGATGGCAAAACAACCGTTGCTTTTTGCTGCAAGGAGGCCCAGTTACGACAGCTTTGGAAGAACAAAAACAGACAATTTCTTAGGAGGGTTCGCCCTTGGAGTTTATTGTCATATATAGATGTAAACAAAAAACCAATCTGCAGTTTTGTTTGAGTTTAGTATATTATATTAATTGTCTAACCAAATGCGTCTTGAATTTACAAAGAGAAAGCACTTATGATAAGACAAAAGGTAATCATTACCAACTTAGTGGAATAGAAACAGTTAAATTAACAGATTATTTACGCCTTTTTGTACGCCTTTCCTGCCATTCTAAATGAACTACCAAAGAAAATTGCCAAAACATTAGAAGACAAAAAACCTAAACAAATTAAAAATATCTTAAAAACCTACTTTACTGTGGGGAAGTATGGAATGGAGGATGTCAGCGTGTAGGTTCTCAGCCATAAAAAGTGAGCAACTAGTTAAATAAGCTTATAGCACACATAATCTTATTAAAAATAGATTAAGCGCTATATTTAATGTAAACAAATAAGAAAAGTTGGATGAAATAAACAGATTTAATTTTTTATTTTTTTATTTTATTTAATCCACTAATCGCAAACGATACAAATGTTAGTGTAATCATTCGAACTGTAACCAATATGGATAATGCGAACATAAATTTGAAAGCTTTATTTTATGAAGTATGGTAAACACAAACACAAAAACCTATTTGGCCAGACAATTACCGCGCTCAATAAATATTTACTTGCCGGAATTATCGACAAAGATAAACAGGAATATGGCAGTGACGTTGAAGGAGAAACAATTTGGTTTATTAGTACAATTGTTCCATTTATCGTTAAAGGAGTGGACCAAGATAAGACCCACATTAGCGGAAAGATGTCTGTTGGCTTATCTACTGATGTCGGAATTATCTTTAGAAGTTGGTTAAGTAAGACCAGTCTTGATAATCGGTTTCGGTTTAAAACAATTTATTTCTCAAAAAGAACATTCATAGTTCACTTAAATATGAGAAACGAAACAAAAAATATCTTAAGTAATAAACATAATTGTCGTTCAAACTATCGAGTACATATAGTAATGATTTATTATTGTTGGTTAGACAAATACAACTTTAACATATTCTTAAAAACTTTCACTGATGAAGAATCTCTTATTTCTTTTGGTAAATTATTATAAAGCTACGCTCCCTCAAACTGAATAGTTCTACTTCCGTACAATGTCCTAACTGAACGCAATTCTATACTATCCGTATTCCTGGTGTAGTAGTGGTGAGTTTTGGTGATTGAAGGTGATTTGTGAGTGTATCTTGTTTGTTAAAATTTTCTTTATTAGTATGCATGTGTGGTAAATATGTAATTTTTTAAGGTTAAATAGTTTAGTTTTAGCATAAATTTATTTCGTAGGTGTTAGGTAATTGTAATTAAAAAGAACTTTGATTGCTTTGTTTTGCGTTACTTGTAGGTCATGAAGATGTGTAATAGCGGCCTGCGGCACTTGGATTAAATAGTCTAGATGAGGCCTGACTAGTGTATTATAGATTGTGTAGCGTAAGTCACTGTTAGATTAGGTATATTTTTGAACTTTCTGGAGCAGTAACAGTCACGCTGGTAGGACACCTCCGCCGTGAAACCATAGCAGCGAAACTGCAGTAGTTCAATTCAACTGGCTCGCGTCATGTTCCGCAACTGGAATTGGATGCGAGTAGCGGAACATGACGCAAGCCAGTTGAATTGAACTACTGCGTTTTCGCTGCTATGGTTTCGTGGTGGAGGTGTGCTACCAGCGTCAACACTGATGGTGTCATCGGGGGCATCTTGTCATCAGTTGAGCTGCACGATTATTGACAAATGCTTGCACTGATTGGACAGGTCCACTCAAATTTGTGTGGTTCTTTCCTCAAAAGACCATTTCAGACACGGATCTACATGGTCCTCACATGATCTGACCAAGATTCTGTTTGGACTTTAAAAGAGACTGACCCCTGAGTTTGTTTCGCCATTTCTTCTCAGGGGTAGTTATGAAATGTCGGCTACATTTAGATTATTTTTTTATTTTTTATATGACGTGTAAAAGTGATTCTAATATCCTATTTACAGAATAAACGATTTCATATCATTTCATCAGTTACATTTTTTTAAATTCCATACAGCTTTGTGTTGTGAAAATCCGTTACTACCAAACTAATATCATCAAAGTTACTTATATTGTAGACCATCCAGCCATCTTTACTCACATTACCACCGCAGTTTACAAAGATCAGAAAACAACTGTTTCGGTTAGGATATTCCTATGGACAAGTTCCTCTTCAGTTACAAATGGGATTTGTGAGAACAACGCAATCTAACTCGAGTTTGAGAATGTTCGCCCTCAAGGGAGTATGACGTACAATATTTATCACTTGCTTTCTTGTGTTTGTGCGAATTTATTTTGAAGCTAAACGGACACCGATTAACTTTCAAGGAGTATTGTTCGATAATTCATTCTCGGCCCCGAATATTGGAAAATAGGTGAAGGTCTTCTGTAAATGGGTCTGTTTTGAACGATATTTATATATTTTTAAACGTATTTGCTCATTTTTATAAGGAAAATGATTTGTTATTGAATGCTAAAGTGTCACACTATTTATTTAGCAGTACCTTATTTTAAATTTTGTGGCTCTGTTGTAAGATAATATGTGTTGAAATTGCGGTAATGATATTATTACCTTATTTAATACATTATTTTAGAACGATAAAAGAGGGGGATCTAATTGAATACAACACGGAAGTAGGTAAGGCCATTATCGGGAACATCTTAATGGGTTGTGTAGCTAATAAATTTTCGATTTTGGACATTATTAGTCCATAAAACGTTTAATGCTTTAACAAAACTGCAACACGAAGACAAGACACTTAATGTCCCTTGATGGGTCAGGACCATCAAGAGTCATAAAATAACATTTTCAAAGATGCAAAAAAGATATAACTGTCGTTTCGAAAAATTGTATGCAGGATATCTAAACCAGGGACCGTACAACCCCGGTTAAGGGTTAAAGGTGTGGGTAATTTTGAATGGCTTAAACTAAGCCGTCCAAAAGGGTTACCCACAACGTATTGGTTTTTATCGAAAACCCTTTCAATGGGTTACCAAAATTTAATTTAAGCCGTTCATAAGGGTTACTCTTATCGTATGGGCTTTTGTTTAACCGCTTAGAAAAACCCTATCGAAAACCCTTTCAATGGGTAACCAAAATGGTGCCTGATCTAAACACCAAGGTGATTTCAAGTAGATCAATCATAATTCTATCAAAAGAGGAAAATAATTATGCCGATGTTTGTTCTAAACTTCACAAAACGCTGTTGAGAACATAAAACCATTTACCACGATTTTTGTTTCACTGGATAGTTTAATTAGGCAGTGATAGAAATAATTATTTGTACATGTTACACGTCTTGCCAATAAAAACTCACCTTGTATAAAAAATAATACACATTTCTTTGGCAAACGCTGACGAAAAGGTCGACGAATGGAAATATTGATTTCACATTTTGACCGACAGACATTTATGTCCATTGCTAAAAACTTGCGCGATTATTATCTTTTGGCTTTTTAGGTGGTATTATAGCAAAAATATGTGCCAATTAGAGTTAGTTTATCGTCTTCTAGAAATAGCTAATTACGTTTCTTCCTACGTAAAATATTTTCTTAGGATCCGTTTATTTCCATTTTGTATGTATACCTGTAATAAATGTATGTATCTAATATTTAAACGCCACACTTGGCAGAATGTGATGATACCATTGAGTAAGAAGAGAAGAGAAAGAAGAAACTCTTTTCTTCTTTCTCTTGTCTTCTTACTCAATGGAGAAGAGAAGAGAAGAGAAAGAGAGAAATAAAAAAAGAATAAGCGTGTAAGTGTAAGTTAAGAGTATATACCATTTAAGTACCATATTCTGACAAATAGATGTTTATATGATTATGATAAACATTTTGGTAAGGAATAATGATGTTCAAAATGTATCTATTTTCTAAGTTAGATGGTCGTTTTCTTATAATAGGTGAAAATCGTTAGGGTTAGCAAATTTGGCCAAATATAAGACGAATGTTACTGAGGTAGTACTTCAAGCCTCGTTTCATCATCATCATTCATCATTTCAGCAGAAAGACGTCCACTGCTGGACATAGGCCTCCTCCAAAGGGGCGGTTTTGCCATAATCGCCACGCTTGGCAGGCGGGTTGACGCTGCTGCCCATTCTCTAGAAAGTCCCTTAATCGCCCTTTACGAGGATGGTGCTATTCTTTACGTTCGGCACCACACGGAACACAAGCCATTGTTGGGGAAGAACGAAAATCGTCTTGTCACATTGAACTTGACGATTTGAAAGATTTAGTGTCTGTCTCATCTTAAGATTTTCCTGCTATGATGAAATTTTCGCAATCGTCTTCATTCTAATATAGCTGAGAACTAAGCGGTTGCTTCCGTAATACTGAAGACGCCACATATGGCAGAAACATTAATCTTCTTCAGAAATAAACCATAGTTTCCCGGAACTTAGTATAAGCTTAACGGCGAACCACTCGACATTTTCTATCTTTATCGTTGTATTTTCCCAACATTCTTGCTTAATTTGCTTTCCAAGATTTGGATGGGTTTTGTAAGTAGTTAAAAATACAAAGACGTATTATAAATAGACGCGTCATACACGAACATTAGTGCACTCAAAAACAGCGTAAGCCATGATTGTAGCTACATACTTGCATACAATCATACAGCGCGTGAAGAAAAGGAAAGACCTATACCGATATCTGTTGTTAGAAAGAGATGAACATACATATTTAGTTACGTCACTAGCTGCTGCATTTTCATTGGCGCGTACGTAATAATAATTATTATTATTGTAAATGTCAGGCAATTGCCTGGCATTTACTTTGCCAGTATTGAGCGCAGGTCACGTGGCATCTAAAGGTAAATACATCATTGAAAAAATACCCTTTCAAACCTTGAAGGCGATGATCAGTTTCTATAAGTCTATTGGTAGCAACCGTGGCTTCCAATAGAGAGGTCCTGGGTAATATTAATATCGGGTATTTCTAAAAGATATATATACTAGTAGCAGCCCAGAGCTTAGAAATAGGATGCATATAGCAAAACGCTTACTCCTACTAGCCCTTTCAAGTATACAAGGGTAAGTACTTTCTATTTAAAAAATACTGGTGATTAAAAATGTCCGTATACCTCAGCGATCAAAGGCACCATGCAGTCAATAGGCGTAGCGCACACTATGACGAACGCCTTGGGACACTCGTTGGCGATGGCATCCGCATAGCACTTGACTATGGGAGCCTGGTACTCGAACCTCTTCTCAAATGGCATGTCCACGTTCAGGTAGCCGCTTTCCAGCATTAATACTATATCTGTGTTCTGTAGGAGGAGATGGAGAAAGGGAATAGTGGTTAGTTTGTTGGAAACTAACCAAGTTCAGATAAACAAGGAAGGGGTTAATAGGTTGAGTAGGAGTGTCGTCTTGTCCTAACTTACTTAATACTGAGATCACCATTATTCATGTGTTAGGTAGATGTGGTGATTATGGCATTGTTCCCTATGATCGTTTTAATAGCAAATTACGTATAGTTGCGCCACATCATCATTATTGTTATTCATTGGTGACCATTTCATTTAGGAGTTGTATATTGTGATTCATGGGTTTCAAAGTGCTAATTCGCCGCCAGGTTGATTTGATTTACATACTAGTACAGTATTTATAGTCTGACCGACACCGCTAAACCGTGTCTTAGGAATGCGCGACGAGGCGAGGGGTGGCGTTGACCAATGAGCGGCAGGACGCAGTGAGCTTTGACGAATGAGTGGCCTGCACTACCCTCCCCGTCCCGCCGCGCACATACCTAAGGCGCGACACAGCGGTATCGGACAAACTGTAGGATGCCAATTTCATTACTGTAATATGCACACATCTATTCTAGTGCTAAATAACTGATGTCCCAAACTTAGAATGGAAATATATGAGACTGGATTTTATTTTATTTATTTTATTTTTTAATCTAAAATTTTAATCTAAAAAAGAAAGAAAGGCAGAAAAATTGTTTATTCTGCACAAACAAAACGCACATTTCAACAAATAAACTTAATTAAAGTATACAAAGTAGCCAATAACCTCGTATCCAATACACTAAACATTTTGACAATCTTGTTCATTGGTTGCGATTGGTTGATGTCAGGGCCAGGGACCAAAGACAATTTACATTGCGTTTAGCGTTTACTAGAGTATATTGTCTATGTATTTAATCTGTTGTTGTGGTACTGGCAAACCTGGCAAATGACAACCAGTGATGATAACAAAATCAACATTCAACAAACAAACTTAAATCAAAACAAAAACAAAATGCCGATTGCCGAGTGGAAAAATAACTACTTTTATAACAAACAAACAATAAGTATAAATTAACAATTACAATAACCGGCGTGCGTCGTATCTGTGCAAGAATAGGTATAAGCTAAGCTTGACGGCACGGTTGGCGCAGTTAGTTAAGCGATTGGCTGCTGCGCTGCGTGTCGCGGGTTGGATTCCCGCACGGAACAAATATTTGTATGACCTACAAGTAGTTGTTCCGGGTCTGGCTGTTTGTGTATGTGAATTTAAATGTTTGTAAACGCACCCACAATACAGGAGAAATTCCTAGTGTGGGACAACGTTTTTAAAAAAAAAAAAAAAATGCTGTGACTTCGGACAAACTTATCGTTAACAACGCTGATTTTCAGCAAAAACCATCTAGCTACTATCAAGCTAGATTACCTAGTTGATCTACAGCTACAGGTCACTGCCTACTCCTGAGACCTGAGACCTGTGACCAACCATGCGCGAACTGAATTGGTCGCAGTACCTACCTAGGCTAGTACACCCCAACCAAATGGGCTGGTTAAATTAGAACTGTATCCAACTGCGCGTAACCCGAGTGAGCGAAGCCAGCGGTGCTGCGACCAGGGACCGTACAACCCCGGTTAAGGTTTAAGCCTTTCGAAGGGGTAACCCATTCAATCGGTTACCTTTATCATGATGTAACCGATTGAAAGGGTTTTATACTAGAAACCCATTGTGTTCTATACCTACTTGAAACCCAGTAACATAAAAAAAAACATAATATTATGTTATTTCGATATCCGCCCAGCACGCGTAGCATGACCAATTCTATCTCTATTCTACCCAGGGACTATTTTGGTTTTCATTTTAGAAAAACCCTATCGAAAACCCTTTCAATGGAAAGGGTTTTCGATAGGTTTTTTCTAAGCAGTTAATAAAAAACCCATAACGGTGTGGGTAATTTTGAATGGCTTAAATTAAGCCGTTCAAAAGGGTTACCCACACCGTATGGGTTTTTATCGAAAACCCTCTCAATGGGTAACCAAAATTTAATTTAAGCCGTTCATAAGGGTTACCCATATCGTATGGGTTTTTGTTTAACCGCTCAAACTCAAACTCAAAAAATTTATTTCAATTAAACCTATTACAGGCACTTTTGAATTGTCAAAGAGTCGGTCAGTTAGTCAGAAAGTTGAAGCTATTTGCCCATTCCAAAACGTAGATCTCCATGTAGAAGAATAGGCAAGAAACTCCAAGGACACTCTTTTAAAGCAAGATATTACAAAATCCTGGGTACATTATTCTTGTTGCTTCTATATGTGAGAACAATGTAAAAAAAAAAAAATTGTTTATTTAAAAAACAATTCAAAATATAAGATTAAAAGATTACAAATAAGCCCTGGCAGTTAACAGAATACCAGTCTCAACTGACGGACTGGCGCTTAGAAAAACCCTATCGAAAACCCTTTCAACGGGTAACCAAAATGGTCCCTGGCTGCGACAGCAGCCGGCGAGCGCTACATCCAAGTTGGTCGCAGTTACTTGGCTATTTAGTACAGGTATATTTAGTTTATATTAAACTACTGATTGGCGAGCAGTGGTGGCCCCAGTGGTAACGGTCGCGACTTACCGAGTTGTCGTAGGTTTGAACCCTGACTGGCGCTTTACTTTGTGTAAATTACTTCATCATTACTGCTCTCAAAACGGTGAAGGAAAACATCGTAAGGAAACCGGAATGGCCTAGAACCAAAAATTCGAAGACATCTAACAACCCGCGTTGGGCCCGCGCGGTGGATTACGGCCCACTCCCTTTCACCGAGAGCAGGCCTGTGTCCCAGCAGTGGGGACATTATAAGCTGATTATGCTAAGCTACTGTCTTTGTGGATTTGTCTTTCAATAGAATGTAACTCGGAAGTCCTATCACAATTTCTCACAAAGGAATTTATTGTTTATAAATATATTACTTAATTTTATTCTAAAAGATATCAATTTCAAATCAAATCATTTATTTTTGCTACATTATTTTTGAGTAATTGGTACATACCTACCACACCTAGGTGTTTTCTTAAAAAAGCAGTCCTCCATATTCTAACGTCTCATTGGCATGCAAATAATATTCAATTCCAAAATTAAACAGAAATTTTATTGATATCGAATAATTATAAATGTCAAATAATTAGAATTACAAAAAATAAAAAACAGACTAATAGCGGTAGTAAAATTTTTACATTAATGTCCAAAAAATTATAAAGTATGTCAAGAGTCAATAAGAATAAAAAGTGTCAGAATAGGAACATGTATGTCAACCATTTTATCAATCAGTGCGGAGAGAAGTCGTCAACAACACATCACCACAACACCTGCCCTTTGACATTCTCACCCATTTCGTAAAACTTTCCTGAAGAAATCAATCAAACAAATAAAGTTATTACCCTCTTTAATCCCTGCACGACATTTTACTACGTGGATGGAGGCAGTCATAATACCCTTGAGGCCTTGTACACTTTTACGAAAAAATGCGTAAAAAAAGAAGGTGGAATAAATATTTACGTTGTTTGTCGAGCGTCGTTTTAATATAAATCTTGCGAATACGACTTCAGAATGCGTGTTCGCATTGTCATACATTTTACATGCGTGTGCGGAGCCAGTGAATAAAATGACGGATCGTCTTTTGTTTCGAAATCAGGACATTGAATGGATTAGTTCGGTGGTTGGTTGGTTGATTCGGTTGACTAATTATAGATTCGCAAACCATATTTATTATGTAATGTACAGCGATGTATTAATTTGAATTTTGAATTAAATTATATTTATTCAATGTAGGTATTTTATTTTACCTACTCAATTTATTCGGAAAAACATGGGAAAAACTTTTTGAAAAATTATGTTTTGCTTATTTAAATTCATGTAATTTCTACCTCAATTACCAAATTTTTTAGGAATTTTATTTTTTTAGGAAAACATTATACTTTTACGATGTTTGTAAATATGTAAGCACCATGTCATAATTAAGTTATTTTTCATTGCTTAATTTTTAATTCTTTTTACATATTATGGTCCTTATAGTATTTTTTTCTAGGTGCTTCGTCTTCACATATAATCATATAATTAATGTACTCAAACAAAATATTGTATAACATTTTTAAAAGAGTAACGGTGGAGTTTCTTGCCCATTCTTCTCCATACGAAACTACCTTTTGGAAGGGGCAACTAGAATCAATTCTATTTGTTTGTTAATTTTGACGTTCAAAAGTGCTTCTTATATAGAGGCCTATTTGAAATAAATAATTTGACTTTTGACTTTTTTGACAAACAATTACCAACGGAGTCACTTTTAAAACGGAAACAAAAACGACAAATCTAGAAATATAAGTTTCATTTCATATAAATATCTACGAACAGTTCCAAAGAATAGTATAATCGGTGTAGTGGGTCGAATGCTATTGATTAGCGAGGTGAGGTCAACGTCACCCGGGCCCGCTCGCGAATACCATGCATGGTTAGGTAAAGAAATAGAGAAAAAAATCCCCTTCAACCATTGATTCAACCGCCATTACTGCTGGAGATTGGTTCGTTTATTTTTACACTGTGGCTCGGATTGTTTCTTTAATTGCCTGCGTTTTGTGTAGTGGTATTTCTGTTTTACTGTGTTTTAATAATAATAATAATAATCTACAAATGAAGGGAAGAGAAACCAAAATGGGATCAACATAAATGTATGGAGCAGTTGATTTTGTTTTTCGCGAATTCTGGGTCGGTACCATAGTAAAAGTTGATCATAATGATGAGTTCGATGACCCGTTTTCAGGTTTTCCGTTATTTTAATAACACCTTGTACTTATACAATATTACTTTTAGTTAATGCGAAACCCGAAACACGTGTCAAGTATTTTTATGTAAAGAATCTATGTACAAAATTTCAAAACTGTATCATGAAAAATCACAAAGTTAAAAGGTTGTTATGTTACCGGGTTGTCCGCACAAAAACATGCTAACGGCGCCCCCGCGCCTCCAGGGTCGTCGGGCGCTCATTGATAATAATTTGGCAGTAGGTACCTAACCGTACGGCGATTGTATTGTGAGTAATTAAATGGTGATAACATTTTCCATCACACATAAATACACATTTTTGGGACAAAATAAATAACATGGAGTAAAAATTATTGAAATCGATTCAGTTCCTTATTCTGAACAAACTATATTCAGGTTTCGCATATACTAAAAATAATGTTGTATAAAGTAATACTCAAATATTGTAAGTTCTACAACCACCCTAATTACGTAACACACTATCAATCACAATCGGAATGATTTTCAAAAATTTGTCTGCTCAACAACGTAATGTACGTTGCCTGTGTGGACGTAAAGAATAGCACCATCCTATTTCTTCCCGTGGGTGTCGTAAAAGGCGACTAAGGGACTTACTAGAGAATGGGCAGTAGCGTTCTCTATGCTTTTCAACACCATACTGCGATCGCCAAACTGCCTGCCAAGCGTGGCGATTATAGCAAACCCTCCCTTTAGGGGAGGCCTATGTCTGCTAGGGTTGCGAATTTGTCCGAAAGTGATATCGTGGCCCTGGCACACAGGCAACGGAAGGAACACGGGTGGGTTTTAGTCAGTAAAAGTCTGACACGCCCTCCCGCTCAGCCCAGAGCGGGAGTAGTTATTTGATAATTTCCCACACAAAAAAAAAAAAGGGGAGGCTTATGTCCAGCAGTGGACGTGTTTCGGCTGAAATTATCGGCAATACTGTAGCTTCCCATTCATCATCATCATCATCATCATTTTAGCCGAAAGACGTCCACTGCTGAACATAGGCCTCCCCCAAAAACGGGGATTTGCCATAATCACCACGCTTGGCAGGCGGGTTGGCGATCGCAGTATGGTTTTAAAAATGCATAGAGAACGCTGCTGCCCATTCTCTAGTAAGTCTCTTAGTCGCCTTTTACGACACCCACAAAAAGCTAGCTTAGCTTTAGCTTCCCATTAGTGAAAGAATTTTCAAAAACGGATCAGTAGTTCCGAAGATTAGCCGCTACAAACTCACACCGCCTTATTACAAAACAAGATTTATATTTTGACATGGCTTAAACCATGGAGCCAGTTTTTGTAATAGGAACGTAACTGTGATTGAAATACCGTTCTTTATACAAAACTGAAAACTTAGTTCGGTACTAAGTTGTCAGTAGGAACTTTACCATAGTGGGAATAAAGGTCGAAATTCAATAATGGCTCCATGTTTTAAACCTGGGTCTGAAGATAAACCTTGTTTTGTAATAAGGGGGACAAAGTTTACCTCTATATAGTATTACTATAGATTTTAGTAACATCAAGTGTCTGTTTCTTTAGTAAGTATGGCAAGAAAAAAAACGAAGCGAAGGCAAAACTTGAATGAAATAAACACAAAAGTTTTTTGCCCGTCTCGCTTCGTGGCGAGGTGGCGACGACCGGAAGCCCCTTCAGTCCAAGTCCGGTGAAACTTGTGCCTAGTACTACTCAACCTAACTGTGATTAAAAGTTTACTGTCCATCAATGATACTAAATTAAACAGTTAGTTATACACTGACAAAACAACCGAACAAAGTATTCCACGCAGCAGCGGCAGCACACATATCCACTGTTCATTAATTTTACATTTCAGTGACAAGTAAAAATGATGGCTTGATAAAAACAACAAGAAAAAAAGAGACAGCTAGTTTTGTCAATAGCGCGTGAATGTAAACAAACATTATTCTGGCCACCAATCACCGAATGTTGGCATCCCAGACTAACAAATACGTCCCAATTAGGACGTTTTCGAGTCTTCACGATTGCGCGCTGACAACATATCTTTTTAATATAACAGCAATGATAATTGCTGTCCATACTTTTAATTATAGTTTGAGACACCGCTTTATGCACCGCGCCTTAAGGTAAGTGCGCGGCGAGACGAGGGGGTCATTTGCCAACCACTCACGTCCCGCCGCGCCCCGCTTCACCGCGCATTCCTAACGCGCGGTACAGCGGTATCGGTACTTCGTCGATACTTACACGGCTTTGGCGGTCGATACTTTTGTTTCTTTGTTGATTGAAATTGGTATGCGAAGTTTTCAGTTGTCATAAATATTATTGACTAGATTTAGAAATAAATTCACTTAGATAACTTTATCAAAACAATAATTTGGATTTGGTTGTTTGTAAGAGGAAGGAAGGCCGCCTACTGTTTAATTTATTTAGTTGTTTTTATGTATTTTTCTGGTCATACAATAAAGTATATGACCAGGTTAAGGAACGTAACTAACGCTGATAGCACACCTCCTCCGCCGCGAAACCATAGCAGCAAAACCGCAGTAGTTAAATTGTACTGGTTCGCGTCATGTTCCGCTACTCGCATCCGATTCGAGTAGCGGAACATGACGCGAGCCAGTTGAATTGAACTACTGCGTTTTCGGTGCTGTGGTTTTGTGGCGGAGGTGTGCTACCAGCGTAAAGCAAAAGGAGTATGTAAAGATCGAAGCAGGTGGCGATGGCGTTCTGTAGTATCTGCCTACCCCCTTGGGAAGAAAGCGCGAGTTTATGTGTGTATGTATGTAATAAAGTATATAGTTTTGATAAAGTAGCTATTGAAAGTTTACAGGAAGACCTGAGAAACCGGGCGTTGAACGTGCTTTAGAGGATTTTAAATATCAAAAAAGTAGAATCTGTAGTATTTTGAGCCCCAAAAAGTTACCGTGGAAATACACACAACTTTGCATGATAATTTTAATTAGGCTTCGAAGACACAACGTGGTAGGCGCGGCTTTTCGACAACACGAATCACAACACCTAAATGAAACTCTAATATCGTAATAAGTTTTAAACCTCGATATTTTAGAACGACATAACTATTTTCATTTTACAGGGAAGGAACTTCCTTTTTCAAAGATCATTTCGTAATTGTTTGTTGAACATTTTCTCTCACATAAATAAAATGATACCCTTAAAGGATTTACTTTGTCGTTCGTCTGTGGCCCGAGAATTATATACATTACTCAACTCGTGCTTTGACTTTGAAATGTTCCCTCTCTGTCTTGCATTTATAGTTTGATAGTTGTGCGACAATGACAGGAATAACGTTAAAAGCGACGCGTGGCTTTAATTTAAAACTCAACAATTTGATACGCGTCGATGTCTTTATTTAAAAGTATTGATGTATTAAATAGGAAGATAGGCCACTCTCTTACATCACGTAAGTATTAAATGGACCCCATGTCGTGCGTCATGTGCTCGACAACCGAAATAGATAGACATATTACGCGGGCTATAGCGGGAACGAGATAGCAATAATTGTCACTGTTACATACCCATAACAACTCGGAAACAAACTACGATTCGGGTATTCCCCGCAAACCGAGAGTAATGTAGGTCGATTGTGTTCTTTCCCCTAATTTATGCAGTCCACGGTGAGGAGCGCGTACCATATCTTCATTGTTAATACATCAATGTTTAAAAGTCAACAATTTGATACGCGTCGATGTCAGTGTGTCATGCGACGTTTGTCGCAACTGTAAAAGTTACCACATTGAATTTGAAACAGAAAGTTAGACAGTAGCAAAACAAGCCAAGTTCTCTCCGAGTTTGACATTAGCACTAAAGCTGCCTGCGCCGCCCGATATGCTAATGTCAGTAGTACTGGCAGAACTAGTCGCCAACTGGATTATGCTCCTCTGTGACCTATTACACTCGTGATCGGAGTGATAAATTGCGAATGTTCGAGGGAAGATGCTTAATGTACCTCTGGTTCTTGGCTGAGAAATGGAACATCTAGTATGTTTTTTTTTGTTGTGAAAACATGGTTTGGCGCGTTGTGCGAGTTTTGGTAGGAGAAAAACTAAGGTTCGCGTCACCGACATGCCCGCGCCGACATGCTGTAGTATCAGTATGTGAAGTTAAATTGACCACGTGAAATGGTTAATTTGTGTATACCTACTGTGCATTGTGCAAATTGCGTTTCAGATAATCATTATTTTATCTAAGTGAAAACTTCTTTAGGTGCGTTGTGCGGTAAGATTTCACTTCAGCGGGGCGAGCACGGCCTACTGTGACATGACTTGAGTCACACATTTTATCACAGTTTGAGCGATAAAACTGTTTTGTCATAAAATGCTAGCAAAATTTGACATGACTTAATTTATCATGTCTTGTCACAAACGTCTTGGGCCGCCCGTGCTCGGCCCGCTGTAGGCAGTTCCCATGACTACCTATGTTATATTCTATTTATTACTAGCTGCGCCCCGCGGTTTCACCCGCGTAAGTCTCGATCCCGTGGGAAAGCCACCCTTAAAAATAGATAGTAGCCGATGCTCAGACCTACTGAGTATACATATAAAATTTCATAAAAATCAGTCAAGGCGTTTCGGAGGAGTATGGTAACTAACATTGTGACACGAGACTTTTATATATAAGACTAGCTGCGCCCCGCGGTTTCACCCGCGTAAGTGGGGGGTATAAAAAATACATAGTAGCCGATTCTCAGACCTACTGAATATGCATATAAAATTTCATAAGAATCGGTCAGGCCGTTTCGGAGGAGTATGGTAACTAACATTGTGACACGAGAATTTTATATATAAGATAATCTGAATTCTGATCTGGTCTAATTAGTTTTAAAATACGCTAGCTATTTCAGTACAAATTACCTACTAACTAATTACAAAAGATGCCAATGAAAATAAATAACTCCTACATGTTTCTGGTCTAATTTTTGACAATCCAAATCCAAAATCAATTCAAAATAAACTTTATCCTAAAAGAAATAAGATACAAAACCTGTAAACATCGTTCAAGCTCATAACAAGCACAGCTGAACGCTTGCACCATACAGTTCGTGTTGATATGTTGGAGATCCTGCACTACGGAGCATAGGTCCCGGTTGCAGCCGTGATTGTCCTTTGCTTCGTACAGACGTAACCTGCAATCCGATTAGGAACGGTACTAGAAAATGGTTTATCGGGATCGAATACCTACCGAAGATACCGGTAAGGGTTGTTTCTTAGGGGTCTACTCCGAAAATAAATCTGAAGCATCGGCCGAATGTTCGGCCGTTGCTTGACTACAGCTAACTATGGCTGACTACGGCGTAAGAAAAAAAAACGACACTCAAAGAGATAAGCCCAAGTCAAAAATGTGACTTTAAGTCGGGTAAGGATTCAAAGTCAAAAAAGGAAACTATGGAAAGTTATAAAACGGCCGATACATCGGATTAACGCTTCGGAGTAGACCCCCCTTTTTTTTTTTTGGGTGGGAAATTATCAAATAACTTCTCCCGCTCTGGGCGGAGCGGGAGGCGTGTCAGACTTTTACTGACTAAAACCCACCCGTGTTCCTTCATTTGCCTGTGTGCCAGGGCCACGATATCCCTTTCGGACAAACTCGCAACCCTGGCAGGCATTGGTTCTGACGGACCCCGTCAGTTGGTGCTGACATCTCTTTGAGGCGCGCGTGGAACACAACGCGCCGTCGACCCGGGCCTGGTCCTTATCGGACGGCGAGTTACCCATCGCTCTCCGTCCGCAAGCCCGCGCCTACGGTGGCCGGAAATCGGCTTGCAACTCCCGACGCCCAGGGCGTCTCCTGCGGCGACTAGAGGCGCGAGGGCGGGAACCTTGCCTCTCCCTCACGCGTTCCGCCTCCTCCTTCGCGAGCATTACTGCTTCAAAGAAGGAGGTGGCCTCCCATGCACTCTCGCTCCGAACCATGGCCTGAACCAGTGCCGGACGCGAGAAATCGTCGCCGCCGATCGCCTCCGTGAGGACACGGCGGTGCTCCGCCCAAGCCGGGCAGATCTCCACCGTATGCTTCACCGTGTCCTCCGGGCGATCCACACAGTGGTGACACCCGGACGTTTCCTCCCGCTTTATCCTGAACAGGAACCTCCCAAAACAACCGTGTCCGGTGAGGACCTGCGTCAGGCGGAAGGTGAGGAAACCGTGGCGCCTCTTCAGCCACTCCTCAAAGAGGGGACTTATCGCCACAATTGTAGCGTGCCAAGCGCTAGGTTGCGACAATCGCACTCTCCATGCCGCCATGAGATCCCGCCGGAGTTCCGTCCGCTGTACCGTGATTTCTCGCGGCAGCGGAGTTTCACCCCGGCGTTTCGTCTCCTCGCGCCACTCCCAGATGTGCGCGAGAACTTTTGCCTCCAGATCCCACGGCGGCAGTCCGGCAAGGAGGCTCGCCGCCTCACGGGAGACCGTGCGATGGAGTAGACCCCCTGGTCTCGTTTTGTATCGAATCGAAAGTCGTATACACGAAATAAACTTGTGATTCGAAGACTGGTATTGAATGAGGATACGATATTAACGAACAGTAAGGTAATCGATTCCAGATTTCTATCGACTTTATAAAAGAGCAGTTTCAGTTTGTTTGTTGTCTATTGCACGCCTCACAATGATTCAGTGTGTAAGTGCTCTACTCTTGATATATCGCCATGTCAAAATTTTCCAACAAAATCGTGTCTATATTCTCAATTATGGAATTCTAACAGCAGGAAAGTTTTAAGAATCAGAGATCTTGACATTATAAGATTAATATATTTTAGATAGATATACCTTGTATATAATAAAACATTTAATAAAAAAAATACGTGTCACAGTGCTTTCCGTTGAGAAGTGTCTGTTTGTCGTCACGATTCACGATCTTAATATTCTTCAATAAGTTTTCTTTCATTCTTCGAATGAGAATATTGAATTTCGTTATCAAACTCATAACCGTTAAAAAGATAAAGGGAAAATAAAGGGTTTTTTAAAATGTTAATAAATAAATAAATGTATATAATCTATAAAACAATCATTATAATTCTTAAATTCAATTCTGTATTAATATAACAGTTTAACTTAATATCTCATAACCAATAATAAAATGTATCACATTAAATACCCAAGGTTCTTCCTCCTCTCTCCTACTTGATCTATGCTGTACCCGACAGGGTCCATAATTGTGACTAAAATAATTATTTCCTTACCAACTATATACATTATGGTACGCAATAAAGAATTGAGAATTGGGATATAAAAAGAAAAAAAAAAAAATATTGTATCAGGCAAACCCAGCCCAAGTTAGCTCTTGCTCGTAAAAGTTCTGTCTATTTTGTGGTCAGCGCTGAAAGCAAGCAAACAACAAGTCGCGGTTGGTTTACTTTTCACAAAAGGAATGACCTGAATCTTCTCATCTCTTTAAAATTGCAGTCTGGAGCACACACTCGTGTGGCTAAGTGAGGAATGTTTCAATTTAGAGCGTGAAAGCAGTCCTTCTGAAATGGTTTTAACTGCGTTTTGCGTTTGCTTGAAATTAGTGTTAAGAAATTAGAGACGCTTCTACGATAGGATAACTTATTTTGTCCTAGGTTTTTTTCTCAAATGCTGATGATTTGCCAGATCATTTATTCAGCAATATTTAATAAGTAATCTCCAGGGTACTTACCTACCTATATCAGATTTTTTTCGTAACTAAGATTCCTACTTACATATTAATTGATTTAGGACAAATTTTTCAGTCAGTTTTATCTGATGATTAAATATGTCAATTGGACATACCTAATATTTTCTATAGAAAAGCTGTCAAACCGTAACTTTTATTCCTCAGATAAAAGTTATCCGAAGATTTAAAAATCAGCCTTTAAATCTTTAAGCACACTAATATATAGAGGCGGACTTAATGCCATAGGCATTTTATACCAGTCAACCTTTGGCTGATGCAGAGACAAGCAGTGGTAGGTGCAATAACGAAAATTGTGGAATACATTATTTATTTAAATAAGTAATAGGTAGGTATCTAATTACGGATTCGGATCTCTTCATTTCTGGTCCAATCTAAAATCGGAAACTCTAAGCATAGCCCTCTCTATTGCCCCATTGTATTTAAAAGTAAATGATAATTTAATGAGAATTTTATATCATAGTTACACTGTGCAGCTGTGCTAAAAATATGATGTGTACTTTCTGAATGCCTCGCACAATCTTGGGCTATGGTGGGAATGTATGATGGCAGCACAATTAAGCTTCTGAGTGCATATTTTATGATACAGGAGAAATTCCTAGTGTGGGGTAGGCTTGCAGAAAAAATATCGATCTATCGATATATCGATATTTTTTGTTCGATATATCGATATTTTTCGGCGATATCTATTATTTCGATATATCGATATAAAATATCAAATATCGAAAATGTATCAAATACGATATATTTCCAACAGCAACACCGTTGGCCCCACTGACTAAAACCGCTAGAATTCAGAGCCGTAAAAATGTAAACTTATTTTTATCAATGTTTTGTTAGTTTAAGATTTTACATCAGAAATGATGATTCTAGTTTGGTATTTCTATGAATAAAAAACAAACAATACAATTTCGTATACCTAGTACCATATACTTTTTAGAAAATTTCACCGTTATATCGATATATCGATACTTTTTTTTCGATATATCGAAATCGATATCAATATATTTTTTAAATATCGATACGATATATATCGATACATTTTGGCACTACTTGCATCCCTAGTGTGGAGGCAACGTTTTAAAAAAAAAAAGAAAGAAAAGATATTTTATGATTGTACGGACGTGTAGTGGACGTGGTTATGGCAAATAGTCGTTGTATTTTCCGGGGTAAGCTTTTTCATGAAAATGTTGTTGTATCTGCCTGTTAGCGAGGATTTCGTTTCGTAGGAAATCTTTCGCTATTCATCATCATCATCAGCTGTGTTGGGGTCGGCTTTCAGCCTAACCGGATTCAGCTAAACACCAGTATTTTACATGGAGCAATGGAATCTTTCGGTATTGTTTGTTAAAATGTATAATATTTAATTTGTAATACTTATTGCATGAAGACTGCAAAGAGGACTAACAACATTCGTTTAGGAGACCCATGTAAAGTGAAAGATATTAGGGACCAATGTATGTACTTCACCATTTCCAATTTTACTTCATCCGGATCCGATTTAGCAGAAACAATAATTTATTCAAGTACCCTCATACATTTAGTGTCATCAAAGCTGTGGCTGAACCGTTTGGGTAATAAAACGGACGGCCAGACGTCGAGAGACTCCCATAGGAGCGGATTCATGAGCGTACCTTACGGCTAGTGTCCGTTGTTCCTTATTTTACGGTTTTACGAGACGAGCGCTATTAAACGGGAGAACGAAATAGGTAGGCGATATTTTACTTACATTAAATAGCTAGACGATATTTTGCTTAAATTAAATAGCTAGGCGATATTTTGCTTAAATGAAATATGGTGAAAAATAATGGATTCCAGACTTACATACTTTTGCAATTCATTCAGTGTTATAATGCGGCCCAGAATGATAAAACAATTTTACTGATTTTGGCCTTACTTTAGAGTTATTAATTACGTTACGAAATCACTCAAAATCACCTTAGAACATGGCACTCCCGGGTATGATACTTGCGCGTGTTCTGTGCATGTTTATAATTGCGCGTTGTTGTGTATGTTTATGCTTTGCCTAAGTTAAATTAATAACAGAGATTTATTTGTTAAAAGTGTTACTGTGCTTTGATCAACATGTTTAATTTTCAAGTTTAATATTTCTCGTGTAAGTGGATTATAATTCTTATGCGAAATAAAGATATTCCAAACGTCAAAATTGGCTAAAGGCAATTCTGCATAGCTTCCCAAACAGACGATTCAAACCTCGACTAGCTAACTCGGTCATTGGTCAATCGAAACGCTGGTTATCTCAGACGAAATTGAATCAAACGTAAACCGTATTATTGCAAAACAAGGTTTATCTTCAGACCCAGATTAAAACCATGGAGCCATTATTGAGTTTCAAACTTTATTCCTTCTATGGTAAAGTTCCTAATACAAAACTGACAACTTAGTACCGAACTAAGATTTCAGTTTTGTATAAAGAACGGTATTTCAATCACTGTTACGTTCTTATTACAACAACTAGCTCCATGGTTTAAGCCATGTCAAAATATAAATCTTGTTTTGTAATAAGACGGCTAGTTTACAGCCAAAATGTCAAAATGCCTTCATCCGTACTCTTCATACACAAAACAGTTTATGGGTGATCCGCTGGCCACCCAGCTATGACGTCAGTAACCCTCAAGACGTTTGCCACTAAATAAATAGATACAGAAGACCCTCGAGAACGAAACCTACAGAACACGGAGCAAAGAATAAGGATGATGCATGAGTACAAAAAAAATATTAAGTCCGTCAGTCAGATATAAAAAAAAAACATTAGACACGTATTTTTTGCTTTATCATATTAAAAAACAAATAACTAAGAAAGAACGCATTAAAATGGGGAGTGGGGGTATAGTACGAGGTATAGGGTGTAAAGTTCACTCATCCTCCATAGAAAAGGGAGGATCTTCCGACCAGGCGGGTGTGGTGTCTGGTGGGCAACTGCTCGAAGGTTGGTGTTGGGATGTTGTATATTTGCCAGTCGCGCAGTAATCTCTGCTTGCGCGATTCAGGATTTGTGTCTTTGATACGTAGTTCGGATGTAGCGTTGTAGGGCTTGCTACGTCACAATTCAATATAAAATCTAGCAAGGCGTGTCACGCCTTTCCTTATTTTAAGATAAGATATTTTATTTGCAAAAATGGTTTACTGGTACCACCAGCTGGTGTCTGGTTAACTCAATGTATCGCCGTAATCTTTTGATTACGCAAAAAAAGAAAAAATACGTATCCAATACATAATAATCTGACAACAAAAAAAATATATCATCATCCCTATTGGCTGTATTTCAAGAGAGATATTGTAACAGCATTTCCTACTTCAATTACTGTAATTGAATTGTACACGTGTAACACGAGTCATGTTGCATACATGTATTAAAGAATCGTTTGGCAATAGCGAACATGTCTACACTATTATATACAATACTACATGAATATTTACTTTTAAAAGTATTATGTTTACTGCTTTAATTTATTCTGAATGTGAGCACTATATGGGTAATTTATTTTTCTTTAAATATTTTCCTTTTTTTTTATTTTCTCAGTTTTAATGATGGTCTGGCCTTTTGAGGGCTTGATGCGGCCTACCCAAATGTCCTTTCTTTGGTATTCTTCATCGAGTCGTTGAGCTCCTTAAGTCTTGAGTTGAGCTGCACGATTACTGACAAATGCTTGCACTGATTGAACAGGTCCACTAAAATTTGTGTGGTTCTGTCCTCAAAAGAATATTTCAGACACGGATCTACATGGTCCTCACATGACTTCACCAAGATTATGTCTGGACTTTAAAAGAGACTTTGACCCCTGAGTTGTTTCGCCTTTTCTTCTCAGGGGTAGTCAGATAGGAAATGTCGATTACATCTAGCTTATTTTTTTATTTTTTATATAACGTGTAAGAGTGATTCTAATATCCTATAAACGATTTCATTACCACTGACACACTCCGCGTGCCCACTTGAGCAATTGCTGCTATCCTTTTTAGGCTGGTTTACCACCAGAGCTGCGTGAGACAGAGCGGCTAGCTAGGAAAAAAATCCACTTAAAACTGCTCCATTTTGAAGATGAAACAATTCTATTGATTAATGTATCCCTGCTGCCAACCTAGCGGGCTGTAAGTTAATTCCAGAGTTCTAATTGCAGATTAAACCAGTTCTCCTTCTACGTTTTTCCTTCTTCATGTCTCTACCCGGCTCATGAAATCCCCGGCCCAGAGGGACCGTTCGTCTCGCCGATGTCACAACATGACTGTGTGCGCAACGTTTCACTGGCCCGGCTTGAATTTATTGCTCGACATCAGAATCGGGGTTTGACGTTAATGTGAAGATGTAGATGGGTTTCCAATCCCGGATTGATGAGGACGTGAGAATCTAGTTTTGGATCGTTGTTTTGGGGATTTGGTAAAAGATACAAGCTCTTTGTAATGGTTTGGCAGTAGAGAAAAAATAAAACGTGTAGGTAACTAATAGACTAACACCATACTGTGATAGCCAACCCGCCTGCCAAGCGTGGTGATTATTGCAAACGTCATATCCCTCTTTAGGGGAGGCCTATGTCCAGCAGTAGACGTCTTTCGGCTGAAATGATGATGAACTAATAGACTAAGCGTAGCTTAGGGCTGTCCGCTCTTCAGGATAAAGTGGGAGGAAACGCCCGGGTGTCACCACTGTGTAGATCGCCCGGAGGACACGGTGGAGCATACGGTGGAGGTCTGCCCAGCTTGAGCACCGCCATGTCCTCACGGAGGCGATCGGCGGCGGCGATGTCTCGCGTCCGGCCCTGGTTCAGGCCATGGTTCGGAGCGAGAGTGCATGGGAGGCCGTCACCTCCTTCTGCGAATTAGTAATGCTTGCGAAGGAGGAGGCGGAACGCGTGAGGCAGAGACAAGGTTCGCGCCCTCGCGCCCCTAGTCGCCGCAGGAGACGCCCCGGGCGTCGGGAGTAGCAAGCCGATTTCCGGCCACCGTAGACGCGGGCCTGCGGACGGTGAGCGATGGGTAGCTCACCATCCGATAAGGACCAGGTCCGGGTCGACGGCACGTCGTATTCCACACGCGCCTCAAAAAGTTGTCAGCACCAACTGACGGGGTCCGATAGGGCCAATGCCTGCCAGGGTTGCGAGTTTGTCCGAAAGGGATATCGTGGCCCTGGCACACAGGCAAATGAAGGAATACGGGTGGGTTTTAGTTAGTAAATTAGGAGGGCGTGTCAGACACGCCCTCCCGCTCCGCACAGAGCGGGAGAAGTTGTATTTGATAATTTCCCGCCCAAAGAAAAAAAAGGGTTGTCCGCTCACACCGCGACATTTTTCTTACTTAAAATTAAATGACTTTTATAGACAAATTTTTGATACCTTGGGTTACATGATTGTAATTTTCGTAGGGATCTCTAATTATTTGAAAATAAAATACAGCCCATGTTATTCGCTAATAATGTAGCTTTATATAAGTGAAATATTTTTTTAATCAGTTAAGTATTATTTGAGTTTATTCATTACAAACCAACAAACAAACCCAACATCAAATCTTTTCTCTATATAATACTTATTTGTATATGTAAACAACATGTCCCAGAATTAACGCACAACCTCTTAAGGGCCTCTAATCAGTTGTTCTAATAACTCGTCAAAATGTAGGGAACAGCAGATTTTTTTTTCACGATTTCGGATTTGGTTCATAGTAGTAAAAGTTGTTCATAATAACAGTACAATGACCCTTTAAGAGGTTGTGCGTTAATTCTGGGATATGTTTCTGAATAGGGAACTGAATCGATTTCAATAATTTTTACACCATGTTATATTTCTCAAAAATATTTATGTGTGATAGAAAATGTTATCACCATTTAATTACTTACAATACAATCGCCGTACGGTTAGGTACCTACTGCCAAATTATTATCAATGAGAGCAAGACGACCCTTTTTTTTTTTTTTTTGGTTGGGAAATCATCAAATAACTTCTCCCGCTCTGGGCGGAGCGAGTTGCGAGAGCTGAGTGTCAGACTTTTACTGACTAAAACCCACCGTGTTCCTTCAAATGCCTGTGTGCCAGGGCCACAATATCCCTTTCAGACAGACTCGTAACCCTGGCAGGCATTGGTCCTTTCGGACCCCGTCAATTGGTGCTGACGTCTCTTTGAGGCGCGCGTGGAACACAACGCGCCGTCGACCCGGGCCTGGTCCTTATCGGACGGTGAGCTACCCATCGCTCACCGTCCGCAAGCCCGCGCCTACGGTGGCCGGGAATCGGCCTGCGATTCCCGACGCCCAGGGCATCTCCTGCGGCGACTAAGGGCGGAAGGGTGGGCACCCTGCCTCACCCTCATGCGTTCCGCCTCCTCCTTCGCGAGCATTACTGTTTCGCAGAAGGAGGTGACGGCCTCCCATGCACTCTCGCTCCGAACCATGGCCTGAACCAGGCACGGACGCGAGAGATCGTCGCCGCCGATCGCCTCCGTGAGGACACGGCGGTGCTCCGCCCAAGCAGGGCAGACCTCCACCGTATGCTCCACCGTGTCCTCCGGGCGATCCACACAGTGGTGACACCCGGGCGTGTCCTCCCGCTTTATCCTGAACAGGAACCTCCCGAAACAACCGTGTCCGGTGAGGACCTGCGTCAGGCGGAAGGTGAGGACGCCGTGGCGCCTCTCTAGCCACTCCTCAAAGAGGGGACTTACCACCGCAATTGTGGAAGACGACCCTGGAGGCGCGGGGCGCCAATAGCATGTTTTTGTACGGACAACCCGGTAACATAACAACCTTATAACTGTGATTTTTCATGATACAGTTTTGAAATTTTGTACATAGATTCTTTACATACAAAAACTAGACACGTGTTTCGGGATTCGCATATACTAAAATTATGTGGGTGATTAATGATTATAGACGTGATGTTACTTGTTTATTAAAGAACGAAAACTAAGAAACGAAATGAGTACCTAGCTTTATTTCAACCAAGACTTAACATCATTTAACGCCATATAGACTGGGCTATAGCCGTTTCAAGGTTGAATAAGGCGTTAAGTAAGTAGCCTAAAACACTATTTTACATAATAATAAAATTTCTATTACAAAACTAGGCAACAATAAACAGGGTTAAAGAGAAATGACCTAAAAAAACGTAATTAGGCTTTCCTTTTTACAACATTAACAAAATAGAAGCAGAAAGGTCATGTGCTCGAGCGGGTACGTTTGTAGGTAATCTCCAATTAGGTCAAACGGAATAGGGAAGCTGCAATAGACTTTCTAGTTATTTGTTTTAAATGAGAGTGTGAAGTACTTACGTGGAAATAGGTGACAAACTTTTGCTAATGTAACTTACTAAGGCAATCTTTAGTAAAGACTTGTTAAAAGTGTAACTGTTTAAGTTAAAAAGTATTTACTAAAAAAATCAACTGACTTCCAAAAAAAAAACACTACAAGGTGAAAAATAACTTTTATTTTGGAAGTCGGTGTCTTTAGTTTTGTATTTTCGTTTTTTGCCACTAACTTCCGAAATTTTTGTAAAATGTTTTTATTTTTCACTTCTTAGTTGTGGTACCCACCGCCCACAAATTCAAATACCACTACCTGCTATGTAAATAACAGTGACAGGAAGTTATTATAACATCATCCACTTAGACTAAGTGGGAATAATAATTGAATATATAATAAAAGAATAATTGAAGCTAACTCAAAAACTATCCAAGTAAAGATAATAAAATTAATCTACCAAACAAAAACATACGCACAAAGACCGTCACTAATAAATTGCGTTTTTTTTTGGAGCCAGAAGTCCACTTGAATCATTATTTTGTACACGATTTGAAAGGACTATTCATTAATCAATAACATTTAGAAATAGTGTCGCTAATATGTTTTATTACATATAAAAAAACAAATACCTATATTCCATTTGAAATAAGATAGACCGATAGATAAACGGACTGTAAAAAAGTTTATTTAAATTTCTAATTTAAATAAACTTTTTTACAGTCGGTTCAACCGGGTTTGGCTTCTATTCCGTAGGCATAAGAATGGCATTAAAAGCAAAAACGTGGTTACAATACCAACTGTTTATTACAGCTGCCATTTGTAATGCTACCAACGCCATAGAAGTCAAAATCGGTTGAACTGACTGTAAAAAAGGTTTATTTAAATGTCTAATCTTATTTCGAATGGAATATAGGTATTTGTTTTTATCAGTGTTGACGTTTTGTTGTCTGTTAAATAAATAAATAAATATATAAAATAATGTTGATAAATGTGAGAATCTGGATAAAGAACTTCGAAATCTGTTACGCAAATTGGATCAAACGATTAAAACAATAGAACTCACTTTTTAATACAGGAGCATTGTTTCAGAAGCAGGGCGACGTACTGCCCGATGGCAGTGTCGGCGCCAAGAATTGATACCTGGACACCAGGCCGAGGCGTCGGCACCGGAGGCAGTTTCTTTTCCTGTGGTGCCGGCAACGCAATCTGTTTTGGTTCCTTCGTGTCACACACTTCTGGTTTGCACTGGAGCCGACGAAATGGAGCTATTTGTTAAATTAAATTGATTAATGTAGAACAAGGCAAAGTAGCTAATAACATGAGGGATGTTAAAAGTCTTATGTAATGCACGCTACGGTCCGCTGGAAAGATCTATTTCATCATCATCAATTCAGCCGAAAGACGTCCACTGCTGGACATAAGCCTCCCCCAAGCACCGCCACTTCGACCGGTTCTGTGCTTTCCGCATCCAGCGGATACCTGCGGCCTTCACAAGGTCACCGGTCCACCTTGTAGGAGGCCTTGCAACGCTACGTCTTCCGGTACGCGGTCGCCACTCCAGAACCTTTCGGCCCCATCGGCTATCAGTTGTGCGAGCAACGTGCCTTGCCCATTGCCAGTTAAGCTTGGCAATTCTTCGGGCTATGTCGGTTACCTTGGTTCGCCTGCGGATCTCTTCATTTCTGATTCGATCACGTAGGGAAACTCCAAGCATAGCCCTCTCCATTGCCCTTTGGGTGACTTTTAGCCTTCTGATAAGGCCCATTGTGAGCGACCACGTTTCAGTGCCATATGTCATCACTGGCAACACGCACTGGTCAAAGACTTTCGTCTTGAGACACTAGGATCTATTTATTCAGCCTATAATGTTCCCACTGCTGGGACACAGGCCACCTCTCTAAGAGAGGGAGCGGGCGGAAAGGTCTACGCCCCACCTTAATTGCGTAACAAACAATCAATCAAAATCCGAAGGATTTCAAATGAAATTGCTTATCCATTGCTTCATATTTGAAAAAATTGTCTGCTCAACACATTGATGTATTAAATAGGGCTCAACACAATGATATTATAAGTAAAAAAAAACGTAGATAGGTTACCTACTCAACATTCGATCTTCAAAGGCACAATGTCTATTAGATGACACGTGGAAGTAGGACGCCATCCAGCCTGTCCCCAATTTGTGATCCCCCAACGACGCCCTAAGCCGAGTTCCGTACCCCACAGGGGGTGCCCTTAGTGCGCAGTCGTTTAGTTATAATACGATTTTACGCCCTGGCTGGAGGCTTTAAGCTCACACCTTAAGGCAGACACAGGAAAGTCCGGTTAAGTTGTCACGGCGTCTCAAGGCCACCTACGATATGCCATACACAATAAAAAAAAAGGACGTCATGTCGTAATTATCGGGAGCGAAAAAGAGACAAGACAACGTAAATGTGGCTAATTAACCATATTTTGACGTGCCACTTGCGGAGCGTGTATAACCTGTCTACCTATTTTTAACCGACTTCCAAAAAGAAGGAGGTTATATGTTTGGCTGTTTTTTTTATGTTTCTTCACCGATATCTCCGTCAATGATGGACCGATTTTGAAAATATTTTTTTTGTTTGCAAGGGAAGCTCCCGAAGTGGTTCCATTGCCACCAAATCAGGATCTGATGAGGGGATCCCATGTAAATCGAGGGAAACCCTCAAATTTGATGAGACTGATGATACAATATAATAATAAGTATTTAACGGGTTGCGATTCGATTAGGTAGTTTATTATGGTTGCTAAGCAATTTATGCTCGTCACAATGCATATGAACTCCTCAACAATTAACATCCCAGCATCGCGAAAAGCAATATTTTGTAAAAGGTGAAGAGCAGTTGTCATAAGGCTATTGTAACTTAGATAAATTATAAACTGACTCACTAAAAAGTGCAAAATAAAAAACTTTTTATTCCGAAATTAAAGTTATTTTTCACTTTGTAGTGTTTTTTTGGAAGTCGGTTATTATTTTTTATAAAAAGTTTTTTTTTACTTTTAATATCATTGGCTCAACAACGTAAATAAACGCAATGAATGTTGTTGAACTGTTTTATTGAAAAGCAATTACCCCGTAGGTGTGTCTGCGCAGGTCAACCACATGTTGTATGTTCTAAGAACTGCACTGGTCTATTTCAATGTACGCTCGGGTCTACCAGCACAGGCACACCTGCACACAAACCCCCTTATTACAAAACAAAGTTTATCTTCAGACCCAGGTTTAAAACATGGAGCCATTATTGAATTTCGAACTTTATTCTGACTATGGTAAAGTTCCTAAACACAAAACTGACAACTTAGTACCGAACTAAGTTTTCAGTTTTGTATAAAGAACGGTATTTCAATCACTGTTACGTTCTTATTACAAAAACTGGCTCCATGTCAAAATATAAATCTTGTTTTGTAATAAGGCGGATTGAGATTTAAGATAGATACTAAAGAGAAGCTATCAAAAGTAATGTCGTAGAAAAATTGTGATCCCATGTCTCAGTGGCGCCATCTAGCGTAATATAGCAAAATTCAATAAAAGCTAAGTTTTTTTACGAACCGTCAAATAGTTTGAAACATCTAAGAATATTATTTATTTTATCTAAATTCTGGGTAAATTACAAAATAATAACGAAAATAAACCGTGGATAAGCCTAGTGGTTTTATCACTACGAGATATTGCATAATTTAGGTGTATACTTTGAAAATAATTATCTTTCGGTGGACACGAATGCGACTTGACATGCAGGCATACCACACTAGACTGAGCGACTTTTGCCCACTAGGACAAATGTATCGGAATACGATTTTGTTCGCTATGTCCTGTCTATTGTTAAGTAAATAATTTAATGTATTTGGCCGCTGGCAATTAGGATCGATAACTTATAACTTACTTCCAAAGTTCGTTCCACCCTCAATCACCTTCAGTTTAATCTTGTGTAGGATCCCACCTTTCTTCTTCTTTCGTCTCTCACATTCAGGTTCAGGAGGGATGTCTACTAGAGCTTTTCCGCAGCCCATCGGATCCTTCGAGTCCCCATAATCTCTGCAAAGAATCCGTACCGTCCGTTTGTTCAAAAGCTTTGACGAACTTACGATATTCGACCAGATTGCCCGACTCTTGGACATCATTTTGTTGGAATTGTAGTGTATTTTTTTTTGTTAATTTAATAAATATTTTTAAACATAGGGTGCCTTTTGTTGCTGTTGTGAAAAGTTTTTAATTTTTGACGTTTTCAGTTTTCATTGCTTTTCTTTTATTGAAAAATGACAGAACATTATATTGGGCTTTTTTTAAGTCTAAGGAGGTTGCATTATACTGTTTGGGAGGTTGTGAAAGATATTTAGTGGTAAAAGGAGTAGTTACGCTAAAATCACAACTCACTTTTACGACTAATCATTGACTGTAGCAGCTGTCGTCCCAAATTCCCAAATAACTTACTCATAAAACTAAAATAATTTCATAAAATGAATTAATCATTCATTCGCGAACTCAAATCAATGACTTCATGTATCTCAGTCCATTCCGAACTTGTTAATTAACCCAACATCGTCCAATATAAAACCTGCATCATATTTATAGTCCAGCTCGTTGAGAAGGAAAGCGGGCGTCAATGTTCTGCCTTGACACTGCAGTATTTATAGTCTACTCTCGGCTGTTATTGGCCTATTTCCCCACTAGCGTTTCTAAAATAGGCTCATTCAATCAGTGGACCTTTGTTTACCTTCGCTTTGTTTTGGTTGAGATAAGACTGTTTTTTATGATAAAGATGCGCGTTGATGAGTTTTTTTGTCAGCTGCGAAAGTTAGCACGCATTGTCGTCTTGGTCTTTGTATCTAATGTTGTAGCTAATCTGCACTTCGGGTAAGAGTTATGTGACACTTGGGAGCAGTAGTGTTGGAATCGGACAGATAAAAAAATATCTATTGTACGTTTCGTTCAAAAAGATAGTATTTGTAAACAAAATATCGTACATCTTGGAAAAAACTGTCAAACGCGATAATATCTCCCAGTATATATATATATAAATAAAGGAACCAAGAAAATATACAAGCCACAATTTAATCATCACATAAACTTTAATTTAACATTATATTTATAATTAAATATTTATTTCGATTTCTGCAACCTGTTAAGTGCTTGCTGTAATCATACTGCATTCCGTCAGTATTGTTGTCGTTGGCTCTTCTTAGCATTTCTTCTGCGGGTTCGATTCAATTACCACTTCAGTTAAGTTTTATTTCATCGCATGGCATGATGACAGTAAGGTAACTTGTCAACATAGAAATTATCGTATTTTTGCGTACGATAATTGAATATGTATATCGTACTTTATGACAAATAATCGTACAAATACGATAATTATCATACAAAATCCAACACTACTTGGGACAAGCCAGCAGTGGACACTGGCTTCTCTCATTTGTACCATCATGCTTGCCAACACACTTTCAATCACAATCCGAGAGATTTGAAGGTTTTTGCAAATCCATTGCTTCATAGGTTTGACAATTTCGTCTGCTCAACAACGTAAATACGTCAAAATGAAACCCGTTGCGATCAATGTGTATTTTTACAAGGTAGATTGGTAGTTAAAACAAGATTTCAGCTAAGGACATTAAAGACTACTGAGCTGGATAAAGAAAGGTAACGAGGTAGGGTAGGTTTTCCCGCAGGGAAACACAAGAAAGAAGAAGAAGATGAAGAAGCTAATTACTTTGATCAGTGTAACATAAACAACATAGTCGAACCAAACTTAAGACTGTTAGTTTAGACTTTGCTAGTGCAAAGTGAAGTTCAACTAACAGTCTTAAGTTTTTTTTATTAACACAAGTTTTGTTTTGTTTACAATAAAAATATGTATGTTTAGGCTATGGTATTTATCTATGGGCCTGTATTGCCTGAAAATAAATGGATTTATTATTTATTTTTATTATTATAAACAAAACAGTACAAGTAGTCGAGGACTTAAATCAAACTCTCATTATACGTCCTGTTTGAGTTTTAAACAGGAATGATTTACTTTTGAGGTTTTGAATACTAGGCTTTTGGCTTTTTTTTCTTATTTTTATTACTGGATAATATTTACATAATTTAAAAAGCTAAAATAGTCTTAAAATAATACAAGTATATTTTTTATTTTGTGTTTTTGTCTTTTTTTTTGTAGAGTTTATCTTGTTTGTGTAGAATAAACAATTTTGAAGTGAAAATTTCTTTAGGCGCGTTGAGCAATTTTTTGGTGAACAAAAATCATGGAACTCGTGTCATCGTCACCGAACGCTTTCCATGAGCTATATGTATACTGTTTTTACTTCTATCGGCAGTCCCCAAAGACTGCCCCGCATGTTTTTTTTTTCTTTCTTCTTTCTTTATATACCAAGCTGGTATTTACTTTATATACCAGGTTGGTATACCAAGCTTATTTCGCAAGAATTTTAATCAATGTAATACAACATTGGCACAGCGATATTTCAATTTATATCCCGAAACCAATGAATTAACTTCCGGCCACCAACAAGGGTCAATTTTACAGCAAATTAAAAAGTTTTGCCAGTAAAAAAATACAGCTGACTAGGATGAAGTTTGCTCGACGTAATGGAGGGAGCAATTATAGAATTTAGCTGAGCTGGCAAGACCGAGCGAGTTCGAATAATCTGATAACATGGAGTTTGTACTGCATTCTGAAGTGGTTCCTTGTAATTGTGCCATAAAGGTGATACGTAAAAAAAAATAGTGAAGTGGGCGGATAAGAAAGTGACAGAGTCATTACTTCCACATGCGAAAAATAAGAACGCAACAATGCGTTAGAACCAAAATAAAACAACGTAAGAGCGCCAAACCAAATAAAAATTGTTTAAAAATAAATTAAGCTATGTAAGTATCAAACATATTTTCAGCCAGGGTTTTCTTTTCCCTTTTTTTTTTTGGGTAGGTAATTATCAAATAACTTCTCCCGCTCTGGGCGGAGCGGTAGGGCGTGTCAGATTTTTACTGACTAAAATCCACCCGCGTTCCTTCCAGGCCGATTCCCGGCCACCGTAGGCGAGGGCTTGCGGACGGTGAGCGATGGGTAGCTCACCGTCGGATAAGGACCAGGCCCGGGTCGACGGCACGTTGTGTTCCACGCGCGCCTCAAAGAGACGTCAGCACCAATTGACGGGGTCCGAAAGGGCCTATGCCTGCCAGGGTTACGAGTCTGTCCAAAAGGGATATCGTGGCCCTGGCACACAGGCATTTGAAGGAACACGGTGGGTTTTAGTCAGTTAAAGTCTGACACTCCCTCCAAGTTATTTGATGATTTCCCACCGAAAAAAGAAAAAAAAAGGTGCGCGAGGGCGCGAAGCTTGCCTCTCCCTCACGCATTTCGCCTCCTCCTTCGCGAGCATTACTGCTTCGCAGAAGGAGGTGACGGCCTCCCATGAACTCTCGCTCCGAACCATGGCATGAACCAGGGCCGGACGCGAGAGATCGCCACCGCCGATTGCCTACGTGAGGACACGGCGGTGCTCAATTAACTAATTAATATAGAGTTTTCAATTACCTAATATGCACATTTTGAATGCAATTTTGCAATGAAATTACCTAGGATTTTAGAGTTTACAGAAAAAATATAAAAAACGTAGAGGTCTTTTTGGAATTATATTCTATCGAGGAAATTTAACCCAATTGTATTTTCCTTCAGTAAGAGTATTAATCAAATAGTCAGTAAACATTATATCCAAAAATTTAATCTATACATGCTGTAATAGTAAAATAAATGGTTACTAAAATCCCCCAATTTAATTTGTTAACGCCTTTTATTTGTTCCTAGGACTTAGCGCGCGTGACTCCCAGGAGAAGAACAACTTTAATCAAGAGTGGTCAGGTGTTGGGATCAAGATCAAAAAGAAATATATAAAATGAAGGACATTATAAGCAAATAAGTAGGTAATGAGGTACATAAATGCCCTTCACGACATAGACATCTCAACCACCTTCAAGAATATTAAATTAAAGTATTTTTACTAAATTAATATCTGTGCTAAAACGACTGTAATGATTGGCCAATGTTTTATGCAAAAAGCAATCAAAAGAATACCACTTTATGATTGAGTAACGCGTATAAAATCACTGACAAAATGGAGGCACTAATTGACATAATAAACTGCTCGTTAGTCTTCTGCGTAGCTGCCAATAATATTATAAGTAAAATGTGGTAGAGATAAACTACTATAACATGGCGCGCCCCTCCAAATTACTGTTTCAATGTGTGCAGTCACATAACGAATAAATAAATCCTTGGATTTATTTTTGTTTGACGGCCGTCTCAGTACGCACACATGCGTTGTGAGTCTTGGTGGCGCTTTGTAAATACTTACACAAATACCTACTTCCAAACATTTTGGAGGGGCGCGCCATGTTATCGTAGTTTATCTCTAGATATACACACGCTCCGCAAGTGGCACGTCAAAATATGGCTAAATAACCACATTTTCTTCGTCTTGTCTATTTTTCGCTCCCGATAATTATGCCATGGCGTCTTACTTCCACGTGTCATCTAATAGTGTGACATTATGCCGTTTTTGAAGATCGAATGTTGAGTAGGTAACCTATCTACGTCTTTTTAACCGACTTTTTTATGTTTGTTCACCGATTTCTCCGTCAATTATGGACCGATTTTGAAAACTCTTTTTTTTGTTTGAAAGGGTATACTCCTTAGGTGGTCCCATTGCCACCAAATCAGAATCTGATGAGGGGATCCCATGGAAATCGAGGGAAACCCTAAAATTTTAAAGGGTCTAGTTCAACCAACGTCCCAGCATCGGGAAAAGCAATGTTTTGTAAAAGGTGATGAGCAGTTAACATTAGGCTTTTCTAACTTAGATAAATTAAAAACTGACCCACTAAATAGTGAAAAAATAAAAAACTTTTTACCAAAAAAAAAAAACGACTTCCAAAAATGACACTACAAAGTGAAAAATAACTTCAATTTAGGAAGTCCAAGATCCAAAGACACGGACTTCCAAAATTAAAGTTAGTTTTCACTTCGTAGTGATATTTTTGGAAGTTGGTTATTTTTTTTGATAAAAAGTTTTTTAATTATAATATCATTGGTACCTGCACGACTGCTGGGCTTAGGGTCGAGGCAAGTGTTATTGCGTTTTTCATTAAAATTCTCTTAGTAGCAGTTTGAAATCTGGATTCGTGTTCGATTATAGCAATATTCTCGTCCATATTAAATGATACCTCAATATAACTGTCGAATGTGGGTTTACTAAGCACCCCAGCAAGTTCTGCTTACCCCTTCTTGGAATACAGGCATGATGTTATGTTTAATTGACGCGTATCGTTGGTGATCAGTCAAGATGTCTGAGTCAGGAAATTGCGTGACAAATATAAGCTTGTGGTCACCGAACTATGTTCGTGATATGAAGTATTAGAAGTCAACTGACCGCCAGTTTAGTAGGCTCGTAAACTAGGTCTTTTTAAGGTTTTTGACCTGTTAAAAGAACATTAACAAAATGTGGGTAGGTTAGGTACTATTATATTATCGGTATTTATTCGTTGGTTGTCCTATTCTTTGTGGAGGCTCGTATATTTGGATTGTTGCTACGGCAGACGATTCTTTATTTATTTTATGTTTTGTACTTAAGTTGGTAATAGCTGGCGTTCTACCAAAATGGTTTGGAAAACGGTTTTGTTTTGTCTTTTCTATCTTTGTAAATTCTTCAATCTTTTTATTGTAAACAGCCTTGATTGTAAAGAGTCTATAACTAAATAACTTTTTAATATTGTTTACGAGAAACATACAGGTTGGATTTTTGAGACAGGGCAGTAAGGGCGGGTTAACCGTGTATATTTTCGGCTAATCTGTCCATCATCAAAAAGTAATTTGGAGTTTCTTTCCTACAAAATGTATGGGAAAATCATTTGGTAGTAGGTACCTAACCGTACGGCGATTGTATTGTAAGCAATTAAATGGTGATAACATTTTCCATCACACTTAAATATTTTTCGGACAAAATATAACATGGTGTAAAAATTATTGAAATCGATTCAGTTCCTTATTCTGAACAAACTATATTCAGGTTTCGCATATAGGTACTAAAAATAATGTTGTATACAATATGTAACAAAAACCCTGTTGTAGAATGCACAACAGGGTTTTTGTTACATAATGTATGTCCGAAACGCCGAGCGCCCAGCAAATTATTCCACGCGTATGTCAAAAAGCTTTGCATTTCACGAGTCATTACAAACATCAATCTGCCTAGCCTTGTGCCAACTATGTTGGGGGGTCGGCTAGCTTCCAGTCTTACCGGATGCAGCAGAATACAAGTATTTTACATGGGGCGACTGCCTATCTGACCTCCGCAACCCAGGCACTGGGTAACACGATACCCCTTGGTAAGACTGGTTGTCAGACTTTCTGCCTTCTTACTATCCGTAACGACTGTCAAAGATCTACAACCGGGATCAACGGTTTAACGTGCTTTCTGAGGCACGGAGTATGTCATGTGGATGGTCGCCCTTCTCAAAAAATCAAATCAAAAATATTTTTATTTCACATAAGCCTACATGGGCACTTATGAAACGTCAGAAGCTAGGTGCACGGTTCCAATTGGTCGTTTCCTATGGAGAAGAACCGGCAAGAAACTCCACGGTTACTCTTTTAAAAAAAACTGGCTTTTACAATGTTTTCAAATTACAGTGTTAATAAGTATGAGAGGACAGCGTAGGCCCGTCAAAAGCACCAGGTAAGTACTTAACAAAATAGAAAACGGTCTACAGATCTACAGTCCATTAAGCCTACAACGTCCTTACATTAACAAAAAAACAATACAATATGAGATCGGATATGACTCGGCAAGCGTAGCTTAAGCCTCTGTCGACCCTTACGGCTGTTTTTATTTAGCTACGACTACGAGCCCCTTCTCACAAAGACGAGCCTGATAAGGAAGAACATCATAAGCGACATAATGTAGGTAAGTATTACACTTTTTCAAAAAAATAATAGAATAAAATCAGTAAAATCACACTAATATTATAAAGGCGAAAGTTTGTGAGTGTGTGTGTTTGTTACTTCTTCACGTTCAAACGGCTGGACCAATTTTGATTAAATTTTGTATGGAGGTAGCTGACACCCTGGATTAGCATATAGGCTTTACTTCTTATCCCGATATTCCCACGGCATCGAGAGTTACGCGGGTGAAACCACGGGGCGCAGCTAGTAATCAATAAAATACCTCTCCAGCTGTAAATGTTAATTGATGTCGCTTACGATGTTCTTCCTTATCAGGCCCGACGAGACATTCAAATGAAGCGAAAATAAAAATGTCAAATGCTTAAAAATAGACAGGCCGACTGTGTTAGTTCGTTCAGTATAAAATCCTATGTTTGCCGCCTTTATTTCGTTGACAGATATTTTTGTATTTTTATTTTTTGCTCTGTGCATCCGCTACAGTGATTTTTTGTCCGCACGTTATCAGTAAAAGGAATTATTTATATTAGTCCAGTGTTTTTTGTTAGTTATATAAAACTCTAACCCCCTTATTACAAAACAAGGGTTATCTTCAGACCCAGGTTTAAAACATGGAGCCATTATTGAATTTCAAACTTTATTCCGACTATGGTAAAGTTCCTAAACACAAAACTGACAACTTAGTACCGAACTAAGTTTTCAGTTTTGTATAAAGAACGGTATTTCAATCACGGTTACGTTCTTATTACAAAAACTGGCTGGTTGGTTTAAGCCATGTCAAAATATAAATCTTGTTTTGTAATAAGACGAATACCGTCTTTACCATAGTCGGAATAAAGTTAGAAAATCAATAATTAAAAAAAATAAAATCTACATGTTTTAAACCTGGGTCTGGAATAAACCTTGTTTTGTAATAAGTGGGTTTAAGTACTAATCTCTATATTATCTACTTCACAAAATGTCTCAGAAAGGTGTGGCTTGGTCATATTACAGACTATTCGAACAAATTTCTCCATGGGACCAATGCCGTAACCGTGACAGAAAAAAAAATTATGAGCGCGCCTTACAGTAGGTAGTCGCATAATATGTTGTGTAACATCTAACATCTCACCTTGGTAATAAGCAACAGAGCAGCAACAAAAAATTTAAAAAATCTTAATATATATTGATTCGAATAATTATTCATTACTAGTAGTCGCCCACTGGTTGAAATTCGACCCCCTCTACTTACAATCTGTATAGTACTTAAGTACTAATTCCATGGTTACACTAATTATATAAATTGTATTATGTATTGTTGGTTCAAGGCAATGATAGATATGCGAAGAGATATCCTAATTAAAATTCAGAAACCTTGTTCGGTGTATTTGGCGATGGAACGAGTAGATAGTGACATCCTGCGAATTGTTTTCCTATCTAAATGTTAAACGGCATGAAGATAATTTGTAGTAGATAGTTACCTATTGAAATGACTGACACTGTTGTACTACATAGCATTGAATATGGTAGGCGTTGTCTAAATCATCATTATTGAAAAAATTGTTGATATCGCATAGTTTTTATTTAATCGGCGAAATTCTCAACAAAAAAACATGTCAGTCCTACCACTTCAGGAATGCAATGTAGTCACTTAGTTATTTAAGTTACTTTGGTTAGTAAGTTAGTTACCTCGTTGTTTTCCTACTTACTCGTACATTACCTACTATTTAAATATGCATCTACCCAATCCCATCTACCTTATTACAAAACAAGATTTATATTTTGACATGGCTTAAACCATGGAGCCAGTTTTTGTAATATGAACGTAACAGTGATTGAAATACCGTTCTTTATACAAAACTGAAAACTTATTTCGGTACTAAGTTGTCAGTTTTGTATTAGAAACTTTACCATAGTCGGAATGAAGTTCGAAATTCAATAATGGCTCCATGTTTTAAACCTGGGTCTGAAGATAAACCTTGTTTTGTAATAACGGGGGTTGTGTTTAAAATTTTAATTCAATTTGGTATTGACTTTAATAAATTGTTCTTTTTGTTCATAAAATTCTCAAGCTAAATTGTCATTAATTTGTGTGTTATTGTATGTTATTGTTTAACTGATTAACATCCTTTAAATATTTGCATGCCATCAGTGCATGGCGGAATGTCTCTTTGCACTTAATTTTATTTAAAACATATTTTGTACCCACCACATTCTATACAAATAAACGATTTTGATTTGATTGAAATCATATTTTCAATCATCAAAAAAAAAAAAAAAAACCGGCCAAGTGAGTGTCGGACCACGCACAATGAAGGGTTGAGTGGGGATTAATTTATCCTAAGAACAAACTGAACATTGTAGTTGAAAAACATGTTCCCATACTCTCATACCATAGATATCATACATTCCAACAGCAAATGTAAGTTTTTACGGACAATATTGAGAGATTTACCATGTTATTTTAAGACCATAGACTTCTTATACTTAGTTTTTTCTGTAATCTATGTAATAGAACTATCTGTATTTTTTTTTCAAAATTTTAGGTTCAGCAGTTTTGAAGATAATGGTCAATTTTCACCTATTTTTTTTAATAACTTTAAAAAAATTTAAACCTCATATTTCAAAACTTTTTTCAATTTATAGTTTTTCCCCCAAAAGCGTCTTATGTATATAATATTCAAAATTCATTGATTTACGTTACACGTTCGTGTTTGGGTTAAAGAAATTTATGTGTACCAAATTTCAACTTCGATCCTTCGATCCAGTAGAATTGGAGTAAATCGGCTGTGACAATTTATGTTTAATTAATTATTATTCAATTTAGGTCACACAAGTGATCCTATAAGGTTTCCGTTTTTTCCTTTTGGGATACGGAACCCTTGAAAATAACAAATATTATCTACCTATAGGTAATCTAAATAATTGCCTCCAGTTATCTCTTCACGTAAACAATATTAAATTAAGTTGCCTCCTTGGTGAAATCGTGTACCTACGTATTATTGAATTGGGAATTGTCAAAATGTATGTGGAACTACCACTAAAGTACCCCTTTCCAATAAAAACGACAGAATCATCAAAATCGATCCACACGTGCAGAATTATCGCTGAACATATCTCCTCTTTTTTTTAAGTTGGCTAGAAGCAAATGTTACTGCAAAATAATCTATAAAACCATGACTTCAAAAGCACTTGGCACTGCAAATTACCGCCGCGTACTAACAACTAGTCAACATTAATACCACGAATTTCTCGGGAATGGTTGACTCATGGGAAACCCATTGTGGTGGCCTCCATCGCGTGTGGTGGCACCACACCCCAGTCTGCTGTACGTCGACAACAGACGTTTTGCCTTTTTTCTACAACTGACCTTTGGGGCAAAACGACTTGATTTATAAGCCAAGTTGATGGATTTCGTTCATTTGACAGGCGTTTTCAGGGGCCGAGGTCAGGGGAAGTCGGTAAACTAGTTTTCAGTAAGAGTTTTGTTGACGATGAAAGTTGAGTTATCGGGACTAACTAATTTCCTGTGTTATTTATTGGTTTGAGGTGCTTGTTTCTGAATATATCTGGAAGATTATGTCTGGACTTTAAAAGAGACTGACCTCTGAGTTTATTACGGCCTTTCTTCTCAGAGTAGTCAGATAGGAAATGCCGACCTCATCTAGTTTTTAAAATATGATTGACGTGTAAAAGTGTTTGTACAAACCTACTTACAGAAATAAAAATCATTTATCATCTCTTTTTATCGTCTGTCCTATCGCAGGTATCATAATTTCAGCTCAAAGACGTCCACTGCTGGACATAGGCCTTCCACGGGGGGTTTGCCATAATCGCTTGGCAGGCGGGTTGGCGATCGCAGTATGGTGTTAAAATGCAGAAAACGCTGCTGCCCATTCTCTACGGCAACGATAACCGACTTTTAATGATTTTATACTGAAGATCACGTCTAAACGAGTAGTGTTAATGATTGAAAAAAAAAATATGTTAAATTAGAGCATTTTTTCAATAATTTAATATGTGAATATTTTAGATTATGTTTATATTACATAGTGAAATTAATTTGTAAAGTTATATCTAACGCGGATAAAAAACAAAGAATGGCGCAAATTTTACCAAGCGTATTTTTCTGAAACCTTTACCAATTTAAAGATAATTTAATTATTGATCTTTTAGTATACGCGTTTTATTAAAATACTTTTTGTTTTGTGTATACTTAATAAATTAATAATGCGTCAAATTGGGGACAGCGCTCATTGATGGGCGAGTCCTATTACTGGCTGAACGTACGACGCGTTGCGTGGGCTCCGTACAGAACACGCAAGCTAACCACTCAAGGTCACTGGCATATATATCTGCGTCTTAAGTCCCTCAGTCGCTTTTTACGACACCCACGGGATGAAATAGGATGGTGCTATTTACCTTAGTGAGATTTCAAGCACTTAGCAAATGATAGATTTTATTCACATAGTATTTTTCGCATTTTCGAAGACGACGCGTTTTGAGTTTGCGTTCCGTTCCACCAAAAAAACGCAAAATAAATAAATTAATTGTGAAATAAGTAAAGCATTAAAAAATGTAAAAAAGAAATGGAATTTGTTTCTCGACTCCTACACAATGTTTATTAAAATAATGGATAAGTTTTGAATTAAGTATGTGTATATTCCCTATTAAATAAAGCTGGTTTAAAGTAAAGTGTTTTTTTGTAACCTCGTTATGAGTTATAGTTCGTCCCACTCAGAAGCTGAAACTCTTGACGGTGCCTTAAGAAGCAGTCTCCACTTAACAAAGTGCTGTAATGTTCAACTTTTAACTGGTGTGTTTTTTAAGAGAAGCGTCTCCCTTTAAGAGCTATGCCGTGGCAGCTTTAAGTACCTACCTACTAACTATCATTAAGAAAACTGCGTTTTAGGGTTCCGTACCTTTAAAGAAAAAAACCGGTACCCTTATAGGATCACTCGTGTGTCTGTCTGTCAGTCAGAACAGCCACTTTGCTCCGAATCTACTGGACCGATTAAGTTAAAATTTGGTATACATATGAATTTATGTGACCCAAACACGGGCGTGTAACGTAAACAAATGCATTTTGAATATGGGGGTCACATATAGTGGGCAAATTAGAAAATATAAAAATATAATAATTTTTTTTTGCTATCTGTACTGTGTGACATAACAAACAAATGAAAGGGCTATCTATTGTAAAGATATGAGTTTTTTTAATAATAATTTTTTTTTTTTACTTTTAATGTTGTTTAAGAAAATAGATGATAGATACCACTCGCCACAACTACACATGCAATTCAGTAAAAGCAATAGATAGAAAAGAAGAAGAAAGAAAAAGAAAGAAAATACGTTTATTTGCGGTAAACATAACGCTAAGAAAAAAAAAGCACAAACACGAAAGAACAAGACAGAAGAACTCACGCATACACTCGCAATTAATAAAGCAGAAAGTACTACACAATCAATTATAAACCTTATCCCATCAAACACAGCGGCGCATTCACCATGCACCGTACAACTTACTCTCAAAAAACATGACATGAAAACGTTGTTTTTCATGATTTTAAAGACAAATATTGCAATAGTAATTTATAATATTAGGGCGGTAAGTTGATCTTCACAAACGAGTAGACGAATGTAAGCCCGAGGCGAAGTCGAGGGCTTACCATAGTCACGAGTTTGTAAATACCAATTTCCGCGCGTGTGTCATACAACGTTTTTCAACACATTTGCGAGAAAACAATACAATAGGGAATAAAATAAGCCATCAAAACATTCTAAGAGAATGATTGAGTATTTCTTCGAGTCTTCCATGATATAAAATTATTGTAAATCATTAAATAGCACTCACGATTTTTGCGGCTCATTCAAGATATCAGGTGCAGTAGATCGGATTCCTCGCTTGAACCCATATTATTATTTTGTAAATATCAGTCGGAACGTCGCAACAATCTTTGACATTTCTAATATGAAAATGGCGCGAATTTGCAAATGGCGCCACGTGCACATGATGAAAATTTGTACTGCATCTTTCGTCTTATTTTCTCTTTAATAATAAAGTGAGATAAACGTATTGAGCAAAAGCGCTTCCAAGGAAGTTCGATCATTCAGCTTATTTATTCTCGTAATTCGAAACTCCTTGGTGGAATTCTTATATAATTTTTATGGTAATTAAAAAAAAACCGTAAAGGATACGCACGGCGCTATACAACAAAGGAGGCGGTAAAACGTATACTTAGGTGAGAGTACCTATTTTACCGCCCGTTCCGTTGTACCTATGGTGCGTAATTTTTAACTTGCGAACAATGTATACAGGCTTCGTAAATGTATTTTTTGAGCAAATGTGTTGAAAAATAGTTTTACGTACTTATATTCATATTTATCTAAAAACTTTATAAAGTTGATTTGTTGTTTACTTTATGAAGTAGATTTATAAAGTTTTTAGTTTGGCTTCGGTTAATGAAATGAAATGAAATGAAATGAAATCGTTTATTCTGTAAATAGGATATTAAAATCACTTTTACACGTCATATAAAAAATAAAAAATAAATCTAGATGTAGCCGACATTTCCTATCTGACTACCCCTGAGAAGAAATGGCGAAACAAACTCAGGGGTCAAAGTCTCTTTTAAAGTCCAGACATAATCTTGGTCAGATCATGTGAGGACCATGTAGATCCGTATCTGAAATGGTCTTTTGAGGAAAGAACCACGCAAATTTGAGCGGACCTGACCAATCAGTGTAAGCATTTGTCAGTAATCGTGCAGCTCAACTCAAAACTTAAGGAGCTCAACGACTCGACGAACAGTACCAAAAAAAGGACATTTGGGTAGGCCACATAAAGCGCTCAAAATGTCAGACCATCATTAAAACTTAACTGAGAAAAGAAAGGAAAACATTTAAAGAAAAAAAAAATGACCCACATAGTGCTCACATTCACAATAAATTAAAGTAGTATATATAATACTTTTCAAAGTAAACATTCATGTAAAATTGTATACAATATTCTGCAATGTCAATATGTATATAAAATCATGCATAATAATTTAAAATGTCAAGTTTTATCACAAGGCTAGCAGAGCGAGCAGCTCAATCCCAAGCTTTTTTGTCCTCTAAATAATCAGAAATCGTATAGTATATACAAGAAACCACTAAACAACATGGCATTCACGATCGCGGTCGAAAGCGCAACTAGTTCACAGAAACGACCATTTGCCTGTGACATGAGCATTATGATCATGTCGCGCGGACACAGACACCTCGCCACGTCTCCTTTTTTATATATTTCTATGATGAAAATCTACCAAAACTTTCAAAATATAACTTTTAACTTCACAAAAACGTAGTTTAAACGTGAATAAATAGCAACACTAATGAAGTCGCTGTTACTGAAATGTCGCCGCAAAAAACTTCACAATATTACAAACAAAAAAGTAGACTAAATAAGGACTGGGTACAGTCGTTAACCAAATACTTTCAACTGAATATCATAGTAAAAAACGTAAATTTTTTCAATTATCGGTGAATTGAAAATAATACGCGTTTTATTGAATAAAGGAGTTAATTATTAACCCATTTATAAACGTAACGTGTTTATAAACGTTGCTTAAAGTTGAGAGTCGTTTATTTGTCAAAAATGTATGGTTAAACAGTCGCTACTACAAAGTTTATAAATAAACGTTTGTAAATAAATAATTAGATACATTTTAAGTTATGTAATAGGTAAACATGTGTCCAGCCTTGGTCAAGGAATTTTTACTATAGAAAATAATAGTAGTAGTAGTTTACCTAGACCATAGCGGCAAAACAACTCTGATCCAGAAAGCAGTGCAATAATACGCGTTTTATTGAATAAAGGAGTTAATTATTAACCCATTTATAAACGTAACGTGTTTATAAATGTTGCTAGTTGAGAGCCGTTTAAGTGTCAAAAATCAAACAGTCGCTACTACAACGTTTATAAATAAACGTTTGTAAATAATTAGATACATTTTATGTTATGTAATAGGTAAACATGTGTCCAGCCTTGGTCAAAGAATTTTTACTATAGAAAATAATAGTAGTAGTAGTTTACCTAGACCATAGCTGCAAAACAACTCTAATCCAGAAAGCAGTGCAATAATACGCGTTTTGTTGAATAAAGGAGTTAATCATTAACCCATTTATAAACGTAACGTGTTTATAAACGTTGCTTAAAGTTGAGAGCCGTTTATTTGTCAAAAATGTATGGTTAAACAATCGGTACAACGTTTATAAATAAACGTTTGTAAATAATAATACATTTTAAGTTATGTAATAGGTAAACATGTGTCCAGCCTTGGCAATGAATTTTTACGATAGAAAATAATAGTAGTAGTAGTTTAGCTTTATCATAGCGGCAAAACCACTCTAATCCAGAAAGCAGTGCATTTTCTCACCCTATATTTTATACCTACCTGTTATTTTATGTTTTTTATGATACTCTCGCCTCTTCTGGCTGAGCCATAAACATACATAACGCGAACGCGCCGACGTTTGGCATAGTATGGTTTTCATCGCCCTCGCTGAACTGATTTAGTAACCGAGATTTATTTACAGCATGACTAATGGCTGCTGTTTATGATCAATTAGTGTTTAAATCTTTTTAGAGCTGTGTTTGTTTTGATAAAAACTTTACTTTTGAAGAATGGTTGTACCGTTTACCATTCGGGTTTTTCCTAAGCCAGAAAAATGCATAGAAAGTCAGTCCTCGGCTTTTAAAGTATGTTAAGGGATAGTTATTTATGCCAGTTTTATTCCTGAAATATGTTTCAAATTATGCTCTCATAAAAAGATAGGGAACATAAAAAAAAATATAATCTAATTACTTACGATTTTCGTGTTAAGGTGCATAAGCTCGCGCTCGGTGACTCGGCGCCGCGCGGTCTCCATTTGCTGCTGACGGTACTGGTTGTACTTATACAGCAAATACATTCCGGGCAGGGCCAATACCACGAACGGTCGCATCAAGTTTGATGACGTAGGCGCGCGCTGCGGCATTTTCTTTTTAACATTATTTAATTTATCACACAGCTATGCACTTCTGCCTTCGACTGTACGCTGCGAAGCGATAAGGCTTGAAAACTCTTGTTGTAATTGAAACTTTATGACTTCAGTATTATAGATCATTTTGTTTGTTGTATTAACAGTTACAGTCACGCCACATTTTATATACTAAAGTTAAATTAAATTATTTATGGAAGATTTAATTTTATTAGTAACACTAAAACTATTGCTTATAAGCACTTTTTAGAGCGTCACTACGGGGTTTCTACGTTTTTTAAACGGATTATTGCTTTAGTAATAGACCTATTTATTTACACTGCGATGTTTTAGGACGTTACCAGCATGGTATCTGAAACAAACAGACAAAATGTTAGTCAGTTATTTTAACTTCTATACTAATATTATAATAAACAGGTAGAATTGTTGGTTTGTTTGTAAAAGGTTATCTCTGGTAGTAGTGATCCGATATCAAATATTTTTTCATTGGTAGAAAACAACACTTTTGCCGAGTGCCATAGGATTGAATATTTTATGGTCTCGTTGAATTTCTCGAGAACGGAAGTCGCAGGGCAGAAGCTAGTACCTAACTTTAGTAAAAATATATATACACCGTGGCATATTAATCGTTTTACAATGACTACTAATCATTCTTAAAAGTAAAAAAAATATTATGAACATTAGTTTTTTTTTAATATTATTCTTTATGAAGCATGATATAGTTTGAAACACCCTGTTATGAGCGCGGTGCGAGCATCTCGCTCCATTCCGTGCCGCCCTTGCTACGCAAGGCTCGCACCGCGCTCGTAACTGGGTGTTTCGAACTACGTCATGCGTCATAATGAAATATTTTGTTTTAATTATTTAAACGTTAATAATAAACAAAAAAAAAATCGGGTAATTTGCTAAATGTATGTTACTAACGTGTGTTGTAGTCTTTAAGATGTGTATGTAGTTACTAACAAATTGGATTTTATGATCTGATAATAAATGATTTGATTGATTGATTGTTAATAAATATCTTTTTTTACTTTTATTAATGATTAGTAATCATTGGATACATGAAGTGGGATGCCGTTGTAAGACGATTAAATTTTGCCACGGTGTATTAGGGCAGATACCTGTAGATTTTTTTTGTGAGATTGTTAAAAATAGTAAGGTAAAAATTATGAAATAGGAATGTTGAAGGGAAGGGTGTTTTGAATTATGATTGCATGCAGTTTATATTATTTTTGTAATTCAAACAGCAAGAAATAAAAGGCCATTTTATTTATTAGGGCAGATAAAGATTATATTTCAAATAAAAATACTATTTTCATATGTTTTGTAATCTTCAGAATATTGGTTTCTAGATTTTTGGAAGGCCTTCTACATACAAGCACGACTTGTCGCGCGATATAAAGGCACCGCTCGTCGCGTGACACGCGGGGCCTTTGTGTCGCGTCGCGTGTCGCGCCAATATGTAGAAGCCTTGAAGGGAAGCTGAGGCATTTTACCTAAACAAACATTAATCTAAAGAATTTACCCGATGAGGGAAATAAAATGTCATGAGAATATTTCTTCATTTACCATTATAATAACAAACACAGGAATTCAACGAAGAATTTTCTTAACAAAAAAATGAACTCCATGTTATGTTAACATCGTCATCACATATTAATTCAGGGCACGTAAAAAGAGCGGTAGAACAAACTTATGTGCATACATTAGAAGTTCGGCCTTCCGCATGCCTGCATATTGTTTCACTAATTAAAAGTTTCTACATGAATACCTACATCTTACTGAGTATAATAATTATGACTGTGAAAAAACAGTTGGACTGAATTCATTGTCAATCTTTCAGGAGATGGGTATACTGAATGTTTACCTATGAATAAAAACTATAGGACGAAGAGGAAAAAGAATGTTGTCTTCACATCAGCTTTAGTTTCAAAAAGCATACCCTTCTACATTGATGTATTAAATAAGAAGATAGGCCACTCTCTAACATCACGAAGTCGTGCCTCATGTGCTCGACAACCGAAATAGAGAGAGATTACGCGGGCTATAGCGGGAACGAGATAGCAATAATTGTCACTGTTACGTACCCATAACAACTTGGAAACAAACTACACGGCTTCAGGTATTCCCCGCGAAGCGAGAGTAATGTAGGTCGATTGCGTTCTTTCCCCTAATTTATGCGGTCCGCATCGAGGAGCGCGTACCATATCTTCCTATTTAATACATCAATGCCCTTCTACAACCAATTTTTTTTTCTAATAAAGAGCTTTTATTTTATTTATTTAGACGTGTAAAAGTTGAGTTTTTGATTTATTTACATATTATTATTAAACTGCTGATGATTGTAATGATGTAAAGTTTTTTAATTTTATTCATTTTGATTACGAATTTGCACTTTAAACCTTAAGTATGGCGTCTTAAACCGACTTACCCTTAGTTTCATAAAGCATACCCTTCTAGGACCAATTTTTTTTTTTAATTAAGAACTAAAGTTCTTAATAATTTATTATAATCTAGCCAACTCTAACTTATTATTTTACGTGATAGATTATGTTATAACTAAGAATAGTGTCAATTTGCACTGTTACACAATTCCGTGGCACTTTCGTAGAGTCTAAAAACTCTTTGTCCATGTGTTACATGTAAGTATAGCACAGCATTGTTACTATTAGTCATTCACTATTTAATTCAGGGACCACTTTGGTTACCCATTGAAAGGGTTTTCGATAGGGTTTTTCTAAGCGGTTAAACAAAAACCCATACGATATGGGTAACCCTTATGAACGGGTTAACTTAAATTTTGGTAACCCATTAAAAGGGTTTTCGATAAAAACCCATACGGTGTGGGTAACCCTTTTGAACGGCTTAATTTAAGCCATTCAAAATTACCCACACCGTATGGGTTTTTATAAAATGGTAACCAAAATGGTCCCTGGGTAGAATAGAGATAGAATTGGTCATGCTACGCATGCTGGTCGGATATCGAATTAACATAATATTATGATTTTTTCATGTTTCTGGGTTCAAGTACCCTAGGTATAGAACCCATTGAATGGGTTATCATGTAACCCTTTCACTGGGTTTCAAGTATAAAACCCTTTCAATGGGTTTCTAGCATAAAACTCTTTCAATGGGTTATATCATGATAAAGGTAACCCATTGAATGGGTTACCCCTTCGAAAGGCTTAACCCTTAACTGGGGTTGTACGGTCCCTGCTATTTATACACTACACTAACCAATGAGACACTATAACCAATGAGAATGTTATGAACCTCATAATCGACTGCCGAAGAAGATCACATAATTTATTTCTTTTGTTAGTTTTCGCGTATAAAATGAACACTCATTTCCCAACAATGTTGGGGTCGGCTTCCAGTCTGACCGCGTGCAGCTGAATACTTACCAGTATTTAACATAGAGCGACTGCCTATTTGACCTCCACAACTCAATTACTGGGTAATACGATACCCCGTCCGTGTGGTGCCGGACGTAAAGAATAGCAGCTCCCTATGGGTTCCGGTTATGGGTGGGCTCCCGTGGGTGTCGTAAAAGGCGACTAAGGGACTTACTAGAGAATGGGCAGCAGCGTTCTCTATGCATTTTAACACCATACTGCGATCGCCAACCTGCCTGCCAAGCGTGGCGGTTATAGTATATTGGGGAGGCCTATGTTCAGCAGTGGACGTCATTCAGCTGGAATGATGACGATACCCCTTGGTAAGACTGGTTGTCAGACTTTACGCTTCTGACGACCCGTAACAACTGTCAAAGGTCTGCAAATGACAGCCGGGACCAACGGCTTCACGTGCTTTCCAAGACACGGAGGGGTCTTGGTATGTAAAAATAGTCACCCATCCCTAGATCCCTAGACCAGCCACGGCAAGCGGCTTAACCTGATCGATCGACCCGTGCGGCAGTTATTACTCAGCCACAACCTTAAGAAACTGAACATGACAATTTTTGCTTTTCCAGAGCCACTTTGTTAAACTTGTTCTGCTTCTTTATGATCTATTTATTCACTCCCTGAAAGATTTTTATTGATTTCAAAAACAACCTATATTAGTAGGTTCTGGATAACAGTGAAATATGTACAGTCAGCGTCACGATGTGGTTACCTCCCTTGAAAGCATAGGTGCTTTCAAGGGGGGTAACCACATCGTTTAAGAAACTGAACATGACAATTTTCGCTTTTCCAGAGCCACTTTGTAAAACTTGTTCTGCTTCTTTATCATCTATTTTTTCACTCCCGGAAAGATTTTTATTGATTTAAAAACAACCTATATTAGTAAGTTCTGGATAACAGTGAAATATTTACTACTCGAGTGCATCAACAAAGTCATCATTCATCATTCTCCTGCCCATATCCCAATCTATTTGTGGTCGGCGCAACATGTCCCTATCTTCCAAACTTCTCTATTAGTCGTCATCTCGGTAGTCCCCCCTTTCCAGCCATATCATCTTTCACACAGTCCATCCATCGTTTCTTTGGTCTTTCCCTACTCTTATAGCCATCGACATTCATACTCAAAACTTTCCTCACGACATTTTCCTCATTCCTCCGCATCACATGCACATACCATGACAACCGATTTCCGCACAACTTTTCAGTCACCGGTACAACTTTCAGACTTCCTCTTATGTAGTCATTTCTTATTCTATCCATTCGTGTCACACCACACATTCCTCTTAGCATTCTCATCTCACATGCTATTACCTTTCATTCATCCCTTTTGTGGCCCAACATTAACACTTCCTCTCTCCTTAAACATCATCATTACATAATACAGTTCCCTGCTCTTGTTTCATGTGTATTATTGTATATATGTATATATTTATTAGATAAGTGTATGCTTTGTGTATGTATGTATTTATTGTAAATGTTAATGGTACACCACTGACTACCTGCAGTATTGTCACTCCTGCTCCCTTTAATCCATCCAAAGGTTGTCTGTAAAAGATCGCTTTTAGCGATAAGACCGCCCATTGTGTCACCCTATGTAAAATTTTAACATTTATATCTGTAACTTTTATGGTGTACATAATAAAGAGTATTCTATTCTATTCTATTCTATTATGATCCATACAAGACAGCAGGTCTAACCATTGTTTTATATATCTTCCCCTAATGTTTAAGGGGAATCCGGGAGTCGCAGATTGTTCCCTAGACCTGCCGCCATTTCATCCATCCAGTGTTAATTCTGTGCTTAACCGTCCGATCTATTTCGCCATCGCTTTGTACGAGTGAACCGAGATACCGAAAGTCGGAGAAGACCGAGAGAAGCGCGCCAGCAAAGCAGCAACAAAGTAAATTTTACAAAATAAATATTTTCTGAGAGCAGTCGTTGAAATAACAGTGTACGGTAAAGGATTGGTTCAGCGGTCGTTCAGCCCGGTCAAGTGTAACAAATACGGGGCAGGCAATACTTTTGTTCTGGAAGAAGCTTTGAGCTTTAGGAATACATCGCGGTATGTGGCGATACAATGTTGGATATTTATGAAGATTATGAACTCATAGATCATCATCATCATTTCAGCCGAAAAAGACGTCCACTGCTGGACATAGGCCTCCCCCAAAGGGGGGTTTGCCATAATCGCCACGCTTGGCAGGCGGTTTGGCGATCGCAGTATGGTGTTAAAATGCATAGAGAACGCTGCTGCCCATTCTCTAGTAATTAGTCCCTTAGTCGCCTTTTACGACACCCACGGGAAGAAATGGGTTAGTGCTATTCTTTACGTCCGACACCACACGGACGCCTCATACCGCTAATATCCCCGATGTACCTCATAGATACTTACTTAGTTCTTTTTATTTACGATAAATGAAGTCAAATAAATGGGCAGCACATCAGCTGCAAACTGAATCGGTCCGAAAAGCTTGCTGATTTAACTGTTCAATGAGGCTTTCATTGAGAAACCTATTACTTGGTAGAGAACGTTTTCACGCTGAAAATATTTAAGTTCCTAAGAAGCCATAAATAAAGCCTAGAAAAATAATCCTCCATTAAACTTTCCAAACTTTCACAAAAATTACACAGCAATTTTCAATTTCAGCCTCCAAAGTACTAGGCAATCATAAATTGGTGGAAGCATTCGATAATATAGTGAAAGCGATGCCGTCCTGTAACACTGCTAATAAGCGTGGGACGCCAATGAGCCGATTGATAGCTTCCTCTAGGGAGCAATGTGGCCAGTGTAATAGGTTATTTTCCTCGTATCGACAGCTATAAATGTTCGTAATACGGTATTTAATAGCGTCTCGGTTTAATCGGAGAAAAATGGCTGGTATTATGAGGCGTTTATGGTGGTTGGAACATGGAGGACGAAAGGTTTACGTTTATTGGAACTAATATTGTTAATTTTATTTACTACTAGCTCACCCGATATACGTTGTTTTGTCCTTAAATCGTGAGTTCATAGAAAAGTTCCATAGAACAAAATCGTTAAGTTTTTCCCAAATTATATAAGTTTAAGTCCTCGCGCACATCTGGGAGTGGCGCAAGGAAGCGAAACGCTGGCGCCGGCGCCCCGGGGCGAAACTCCGCTGCCGCAAAAAATCAAGGCACAGCGGACACAGCTCCGGCGGGATCTCATGGCGGCATGGAGAGTGCGATTGTCGCAACCCAGCGCTGGGCACGCCACAATTGTGGGAGTCAGTCCCCTCTTTGAGGAGTGGCTAGAGAGGCGCCACGGCGTCCTCACCTTCCGCCTGACGCATGCTTCGGGAGGTTCCTGTTTAGGATAAAGCGGGAGGAAACGCCAGGGTGTCACCACTGTGTAGATCGCCCGGACGACACAGTGGAGCATACGGTGGAGGTCTGCTCGGCTTGGGCGGAGCACCGCCGTATCCTCACGGAGATGATCGGCGGCGGCGATCTCTCGCGTCTGGCCCTGGTTCAGGCCAAGGTTCGGAGCGAGTGTGCATGGGAGGCCGTCACCTCCTTCTGCGAAGCAGTAATGCTCGCGAAGGTGGTTGAATTTAAAATTATTCAGGGAAATTTTTAAATTTTTTTTTCCATAAAAACCTAATTCGGACTATTATGAACATTTTAAAACGAAAAATAGCCAAACCGGTCCAGCCGTTCTCAAGTGATGTGGTTACCAACGAACTGTAATTCATTTTAGGGTGGTTCTGTGGTCAACAAGGAACCCATACCCCCTTATTACAAAACAAAGTTTATCTTCAGACCCAGGTGGGTCAAAACAAGAAGCCATTATTGGATTTCGAACTTTATTCCGACTATGGTAAAGTTCCTAAACACTAAACTGACAACTTAGTACCGAACTAAGTTTTCAGTTTTGTATAAAGAACGGTATTTCAATCACAGTTACGTTCTAATTACAAAAACTAGCTCCATGGTTTAAGCCATGTCAAAAAATAAATCTTTTTTTTGTAATAAGGCCCTTATAGTTCTGCCATGTCCATCTGTCTGTTTGTCCCTAGCTTAGCTCAAAGACTCTTAGTAGGTACAAGAAAGCTATAATTTGGCATGGGTCTACATAATAATAACACCGACAAAGTGGTAAAATATAATAATGAAAAAAAAAAAATTAGGGTGCACGTAAAGTGGGATGATATTTTTTTTTCATCTACCGCATGGTGTGGGGTACCGTTGGATAGGCCGTCCAAAAGTATTGCGGGTCTGTGAAAGCGATTTTTCGATTTAGGGATCCGTTTGCATACTATTAAGTTTTAAAGTGCAAATTTTTGTATACCCCCTCTGCCAGCTAAAGGATTATTTTTGGATATGTGAAAATTTCATGCCAGTAGTATGTACAGGAACCCAGAAAAAAAAATACAATAAAAATAAAAACAAAAAAAATATTGCAAGATCAACGTAATTTATTACCTACTAACTTAAAATAGCAATCGTTTAGAATTAAAATTATTTTATTTGACGGTCATAAGCCCGTTAAAGTACGAAGAGACGTATTTTTTTTTAATGTTTATTTAAATTTATTGTTTATTTTTTTGCCAGGGTTCCTTTATCGATGCTGAACCTACCCTTAAGCTATGGCACGCAGTATCTTTAACACCCTGTATAGAAACGCATTATTACGATTTAATGCCCGGAGTTAAGCCGTGAGTGGGTCTTGACAAGGTAGCGATTAAGTATGTGCGACGCAGCCTATAGGCTAGGCCTAGGCTAGGTTGTTGGAAAACAACCACCCTTGCTGACTACTAAAAAGTTAAAAAGTTGCTCAAAAACATCACGTGATTACGGATGGACGACCCCTATATCATGTTTAGAAGTTTCGTGCCACAAAGCCGTATCCAACAAGATTCAACAGAGTGTCAAATTGCAACATTATGAGACGGAAGTGAGGAAAATGGAGGCCTAATAATACATTGTAGGCTATTATTTAATACAATCACTTTAAATATAGGTTAGGTACCGTCCTAATTACTGAAATTAGCTCAAAAGTGAAAAGATTGATATCTCTCGTTTAAGTTGTGGTGTTTTATCGAATAACTAGGAATATCCACGAGAAAGTCTGCTTGTCTAATCTCTCTACTTGCTTGCGATGTAGGTAACTTCGATTATAAATACCTAGTTATCAAAATCTAGAAAAGATAGTATCTTGGCCATTAGGTATCCTTGTTATTTTTTAAATCGGTTATTTACTGGCTATCCCGCGTGATATAATAAACAATGGGACTAAAATTACAGGAATGGTAATAGTGATGAGAATGTAGCAACAATATATTTTTCTATTTACCGTGTCAATATTTTAAATACTTCGGTTTTTTTGGAGTGGATATTCATGTAACATACGCATATGGGCCATACTCAAATAGAGATACTACACATTTTTTAAACATGATATATTTCCCATTAAACATTTCTGAATAAAAACATGCAGTAACAATTTAATTTTTTTTTTCTGCAGTTTAAATATAAAACAGTTATCCAGTTCATTTAGCTCTCTGACGGTGTGGCATACATAAGTTATTTTTATATCCAAACAATAGTTCATTCAAAAATCGCATACAAAAAAAGGACGTTCAGTTTTTCCCGAATTTGAACATTTTCCGGGAACTTTTTCAAATTTTTCTTTCCATAAAAACCTAATTCTGACTATTACGTTAACATTTTAAAATAAAACATAACCAAATCTCTCCGCACTTACCAACGAAGAGCGTTTCATTTTTATTTACCTATACAACATTATTTTTAGTATATGCGAAACCTGAATATAGTTTGTTCAGAATAAGACTGAATCGATTTCAATAATTTTTACACCATGTTATATTTTGTCCCAAAAATATTTACCTAAGTGTGATGGAAAGTGTTATCACCATTTTAATTACTTACAATACAACCGCCGTACGGTTAGGTACCTACTGCCAAATTATTATCAATGAGCGCAAGACGACCCTGGAGGCGCAGGGGCGCCGCCGCGCGCCGGTTAACTTGTTTTTGTACGGACAACCTGGTAACATAACAACCTTATAACTTTGTGATTTTTCATGATACAGTTTTGAAAATTTGTACATAGATTCTTTACATAAAAATAGTAGACACGTGTTTCGGGTTTCGCATATTATACTAAAACTAATATTGTATAGATTTTCAAAGTTTACTAAGATAAAGGTACTACACGCAGTTAACTTCTTTTTAAGGATGCAAGAAGTGCCAAAAACTATCATAATATATCGTCTCGATATTTAAAAAAAAAACATTTTCATTATAACGAAAAAAAAAACTTCGATACTTATATCGATAAATCGGTGAAATTTTCAAAAAAAATATTTGTTTTATTAAATTGTATTATTGCAATTGTTTTTCATTCAAAGAAATACCAAAAAAGGAACATCATTTCTGATGTACAATCATAAATTAATAAAACACTATCAGAATTTTATTAAAATAAGTCTAATTTTTTACGGCTGTGAATTCCAACGGTTTTAGTCAGTAGCGACAACGGTATTGATATTGGAAATATATCTATCTGACACATTTCCGATACTTGATATTTTATATCGATATATCCAACAAAAAATATCGATGTGTCGATATTATTTCTACAACCCAATTTTTTTTCATAATGAAACGCAGAGGTATAAATAAACCTGAAGGAATATGAATAATATTACCTACTGATGATTACATTATCATTTTGTTTGGCAAAAGTGACTTTAAGTCGGGTAAGGATTCAAAGTCAAATAAACTTTACATGGTACATAGTGAACTACTTTCATAACTAGAGACATGTAAATTGGCTATAGCTTCCTCAGTGTCGCCTCAGGAATTGGACATAAACGTTTATTGCTTGTCAATTCAATTCAATTCAATTCAATTCTTTATTGCATTCCATAATGTTAGTAAAACAGGTGGTAGGCTTAAAATTAAAGACACAATTATGGACCCTGTCGGGCACAGCATAGTAGGAGAGAGGAGGAAGAGCGCTTATTTGTGTTTATATTATTAAGGTACACATTCAAGTAATTGTATTTATATTTTATGACCATTTTTTTCTTCTAATATTGAATTTGTTCATGCACCTATAAATTTAGTAAATAATTATTTTGGTTAAGTTGTAAGTAGTACCCGCTTTGGTAAGTACGTATTTTTTATGTTATACCTTTAAAGTTATAGTTAGGTATTCCTGTTGCTGTCAGTATTTGTCTAAACTATGGTATTTGGATATTAAACCTAAATTATTGCACGATTATTTAGTAATTAATGACTAGAATTAAATATTGATTAAAAATAAGTTATTGCATTGTTTATTTATAAAATAATAGCAATCTGGTTATTGAAGTATTTGTATTAATTGAATTATTTATTTAAATATGTATTTAAGGTGTAGTTTTAAGTGTAAATGTTCATTTATGTCTTTAATGTAAATTATAATTTATCGTCTAAATATTCTTTAATACTATAATAGCATTTTCCCAATAAAAAGAGTTTTAATTTATTAATAAAACTGTTATCTTTATTTATTTTTTTAATGGTTTCTGGTAACTTGTTGTATATTTTTATAGACATGACAAAAGTACTGGAGGAGTGCATTTTTAGTCGCGAAGTTGGTATGTTTAGTCTATTTTTATATCTAAGTGTAAATCTAGTTTGTATGTTTTCTCGTTTGGTATATAATTCCGGGTATTTGCGAACAAATTTACATATTTCAAAGATATAGAGACAGGGTAATGTTAGTATTTGTAGTTGTTGAAAGTGGGGTTTACAGCTGACGGTTTCTTCAACATTTACTAAGATGCTAATCAATTTCTTCTGTAAAGTAAATAATGATGGCGCGTCTGTACTATTACCCCATAGAATGACCCCATATTTTAGCCAGGCATAGGCATACGCGTAATAGGTGACTAGAGCAGTTTTAAGATCTGTAGTTTTTTTTATCTCGCGGAGGGCATAAGAAAATTTTGAAAGTTTGCCTTTAATTTTTTGAATGTGACATTTCCAATTAACATGTGAGTCTATGTCTAGTCCTAACAGGGTGAAATTATTTACAACTTCTAAAATTGAGTCATTGATGCTGAAATTTATATTTATTGGTACCTATTTTTTGACGCGGGTAAAATGCTATTATTTTTGTCTTATTGAAGTTAATTTCTAGATTATGTTCGGTCATCCAATTTATTGTGGCGTTGAGCACGGAATTTAATTTTTCATTTACATTAATATTTGATTCACACGAGGTGAGTATTGACACATCATCTGCAAACAAGACACATGGTTCATTTATATTGTTAGGAAGGTCGTTGATGTATACAAGGAATAGGAAACATCCTATTACACTTCCTTGAGGGATAGAGGCGTTAATTCGTTTATTGTCGGACCGGATTAGCTCTATTTCATTTGTTCTATGGTTGCAAAATTCAATTTCCACCAGTTGTTCTCTATGTTTTAAATAGGATGTTTTTTAAAAAATTATATAAAAATTATATTATATACTAGCTGACCCGGCGAACTTCGTACCGCCTTATACCGACAGCAGCGCCACCTACCGGGTCCAATTGTATTTTCAAACCATCCAGGAACCCATTGAAATATAAATACAAAATTTCAACCAAATCAGCCGTTTAGGAGGAGTTACGTGACAAACACACGTACAGAAGATTTATATAATAATACTAGCTGCGCCCCGGGGTTTCACCCGCGTAAGTCTCGATCCCGTGGGAAAGCCACCCTTAACACTTACGGGTATAAAAAAATAGATAGTAGCCGATTCTCAGACCTACTGAATATGCATATAAAATTTCATAAAAATCGGTCAGGCCGTTTCGGACGAGTATGGTAACTAACATTGTGACACGAGAATTTTATATATAAGAAGATTAAGAAGATATTAATTAAGATCATGTATGTCTTCATAAAACGTTTAGAAATTCTCTATACTGTTTTGAAACACATTGTCTACACATTTATTTTCTAGAAATTGAAACAAAGGTGAGTGAAAATAACTACTGCAGCGCTTCGCAGATGTTCGCGGAAGCCCGTGTTGACGATTTTCATGCCATTATAAGGAAAAGAACAGCGTCAATAATGGGTAGGTTGCGCGGAAGCTCCAACGGCATTCTAAAAATATTATTTGACAAAGTGGACAGTCCCTTCGTAAGGCACTGGGTAAGGAGGCACGTGCCAACGTGTGTTGGGCCACGTAGTTATTAGTTGTTTTCGTTTAATTTACTAACATAGTTTGTAAGTCATTGTTACTAATACTATATGGATTGTGTGTACATGTATGTGTAGTCCGAAATAAAGAATATATTATATTATTATTATTAAAGAGTGATTAGCTACTACTGAGAATTTTCTAATATTTCCCGCACATTAATGGCCGGTTCAATATCTTCAATGAAACATTATTGTTTCCCCTGCAAATCACTCTTAAAAAAGAAATATATTGTTGGAACATTTTTCTATTCATAAAACTACTGACAACTATCAACAAGAATCTTGTCGGGGTTCCAGGTTGGAATATTTGCGGCGTTTCACCGAAAATCGAGGAGCATACCAGACGAAATTCGGACATCTCCCGAAGTCCATGATTGAGTAATCCGAATACGCACGAACATTCTCGATCTCATTGTTCAGACTGACTGTATTGGGTGCCCTTTGTGCTAAACTTGTGCGAAACAATATAAAGGATGTCTCACTGATTTTTGGATTGAAGAAAATGGTATGAGAAAAGACGCTACCCAGTTATACCAGTATGTTTAAGATCAACGCTATTACGTAGCCTTTTTAAAGTAAATAACCTGTAAGATGCGGCGGCATCTTCAGATACAATAGATGGACCTTTCGAGTTCCTTCATGACACACATAATAGCTACCTGAGGTCATCGGAAAACTTGAGACTAGAAATGCCGATACATTCCTAACAGTTTGTATGATAAATCCTTTACAGATCAAGCAGTACGGTTATGGAATGCCTTGCCCGTGTCGATAAGGCGTGCGCAATCTTTGTCCAGTTTTAAAATTATGGTAAAAACACACTATCTCTCTCCTTAAATATTTGTTTTTGTTCTTTGCACTTCTTTCATGATTATTAATCAATATATTTATATAGACAAGTTTAAAATGTTTTATGTATTTATTGTTTATCTAAATGATACACCACAGACTATCTACAGTATTGTCTCTCCTTCCTCCCCACTTAATCCATCCAAAGGTTGTCTTTGTTGTCTGGCATTTTTGCTGAATTGGACCTTTTTGGCGCAGCCGTGAGGCACATTTACCCGTTAATTTCTTACATCGCAATTCACACAGTTATTTACTTGTTTTTTATTTTTTTTGTCTGCTGTGTATTATATTGTGTGCATTTTAGTCTGTGCTAAATAAATGTATTTCTTTATTTCTTTAAAACTTTAAAATATCGCTTTTAGCGACAAGACCGCCCATTGTGTCACCCTATGTAAAATGTCAACATTTTATAACTATATTATTTATAGTATACATAATACCGAGTATTCTATCTTCTATCTATGCCTAATCTGTTGGTCAATCTTGGAGATTATGACAGTTAGTCTGCCAGCACATGCAATGCGTAATTCAATAATTGTACGGTGTATAGTCTATTTTGATATTGAAGATGAGTCATCATTCATTCATCATCTCTAGTAAGTCCCTTAGTCGTCTTTTACGACACCCACGGGAAGAAATGGGGTGGTGCTATTATTTACGTCCGGCACCACACGAAAAGATATTGATTGGGTCACCATAAAAGAACCTAATCATTGAAATTCTACCCTATACACAAAGATCAACAACGTAATCCCAAAAAAAATTGGCAAAGCTACAACTACATCCATTCCTTTCCCCGAAACTCATGCGAAATAAACTGATGATAACCTTTTGTCCTAGCATTGATCAGTTACGTCACTACACACAATTGAAAGTATCGAGCGGCCCTTAAGATTCATAGTATTGGTGTAAGTCAGTACCAGTGCACGGTATCGACAGGATAGTGAACGAACGACAGCACGAATCACTTTGATTGACAGCCATTACGGTTTGGTGCCGTTGGGTTTGTACTCAATGGAAGTAGGTGATTTTGTTATGGTGTTTATGGATGATGTTGTTCATGCTGTCATTCGTGGTTCTTTGATTGTCGTTACGGGTCGTCAGAAGCCCGAAAGTCTGACAAACAGTCTTGGGGTATCGTATTACCCAGTTACTGGGTTGTGGAGGTCAGATAGGCAGTCGCTCCATGTAAAATACTGGTATTCAGCTGCATCCGGTTAGACATAGTTGGGGAATCGCTAAGAACATTGATATATTGGGTGATGTTGTTCATACTAGTCTTATGGTTAAGATTGTTTTTTTTTTTGTATTTTTAGGATGCTCCTACTTTAAGTTCCCTTGATTTTCGTTTATGGACCGTTGTCGTTTAATGGAAAAACAACCAAAGCAATGATGACATATCTAATAAGGTGAACACAAAAGACAAAATGATTACAACTTGTCTGAATGTGGCTATAAATAAAAAAGGAGACGCCATAACAAAAGTTGGAACGCGTGAAAAGTGATTAGTTAGAAGAAAGATTGAGATGGATCAGAAGGTGGATGATGATAAAATAATACTGGGTGATTCAAAATCCACAGCATGGCTTAATTTGGCTAAGAACTGTATGAAACACAGCATTCTTGAAATTCATGAATAGCCCGAGCATTCTATCGATCAAGCAACAATAAAATTTGAGACATACATTTGAAATTCCGCCAAAATGCCCTTGGATAAACAATCACGTAATTTATATTCCGGGAAAGCAGTTCTGTAGTTAACGTAATTACAATAAATCCATAAAACGTAGGTATATAAGGAAACGTGATAAGTCGCCATCTTGTATTAAATATACAGTACACGGCCGTAAATAAGGCACATCGGGTTTCAGGAGAATGTTTAGCTTTAGGATAGAATAGAATAGAATTATCTTTATTCAAGTATCATTTATGACTAAAAACTATTAGTAAGACTTACAACTATATTAGTAAGAACTAATACTTCACAAAAACAAATAAATGGTAGTGGATCACAGTTGTGGCAACCCATGTGAGATGCTTTAAAAGAGTGTCCATGGAGTTTCTTGCCAGTTCTTCTCCATACCTACTACGCTTTTTTAATGGGCAACTAGCTTCATCTCTCTGACTGACCGACCCCTTGACAATTCAAAAAATGCCTGTAATTGGTTTGATTAAAATAAATGGGTTGAGACGAGTTTGAGTTTCTTTGTAAACTGTCGTCCCTAGCTGTCACTCAGTAGCAGGGTCATAGTCTTTTTGTAAATGATGTTTATATTTAACACTGGGCTGTAATGAGATTGGAATATTCTCTGGTCTTGTCCAAATACTTCTACTTCTCCAAGTTCTTTTCAACTTGACGTGTCTGCCAGTTTTCCGACTTCGGCCGAATATTAATTTGAAGTTTTCGGTCGAATAGTTTCTCTATGCACGCTAAGATGTAAAACTCTTGCCGCCTTATTACAAAACAAGATTTATATTTTGACATGGCTTAAACCATGGAGCTAGTTTTTGAAATAAGAACGTAACAGTGATTGAAATACCGTTCTTTATACAAAACAGAAAACTTAGTTCGGTACTATGTTGTCAGTTTTGTGTTTATGAACGTTACCATAGTCGGAATAAAGTTCGAAATTCAATAATGACTCCATCTTTTAAACCTGCGTGTGAAGATAAACCTTGTTTTGTAATAAGGGGGCTTAAGTCGTGCATTCAGTTTGAAGTGTATGCTAATGCATTAGAAATTGCACCTGCTCTCATAACTTATCATAGTGAATCTATAATAATGTATGATACTGATTGTAAAATGGCTGAACTGAAATGATTTATTACGTCATTGTTTTCATTCACTTACATTCAAATGCGTAAATACTTCCTATTTTTCATGCATTCCCATTCCAATCTCATCAATATTAAAATCCAATTCTCTTTCGGAAATGAATTCCGGTTTCACTAAAGGCAACTGAACATAAAGAAGCCACTCCATCGCATATCTGTGGTCCTAGTACTGTGTGTTTAAACAGGTGGAAAGTTCTTGTGTGAACGTCAAACGATCCGATGCGATGTCGAGATGACTTTCGGCTGATTGAGCCCTGTGATAACAGGCATGTAACGGGCTTAAGCTCAGAACATCGCTGCCGACTGTTTTATGCAGTATGTTCTGTAGTGTTACCGTGTGAATTTGGCCTTAATTCGTCGTTAGGATTGGGATACGATTTTGGAAGGTTTTTGGCGAAGTTAGCAGTCTGACAATTTTTTAGGCTGTTATTTGACATCGTTGAAAAAATCTATATTAATTGCAGGTAAGTACATTTTTCTTGAATTCTTGGAAATGTAACAACTTTAGTTGCTGCTTGCTCATTTTGAATGGAAACAGAAAAATGTTCACCCACACACAAACGGAGAACTGGTGGACCTCGACACCGGGCTGCAGGCAATCCAGGGAAGCCATGCCATCCTTAGATTGCAGGCTAACCAGGCGGTTACTACGCCTGGACAGAAACGGCCTGCGCCTGGTGACGGGGAGCATCACGGGACACTGCTCACTGAACAAGCACTTCCACACAATAGGCATAACGGACAGCCCTCTGTGCAGGGCTTGCATGGAGGCTGAAGAAACCGTTGCGCACGTGCTCTTTAAGTGCACAGGCGTCACCCAGATCAGAACAGAAACCCTCGGGTCACCCAGATCCTTCACAGATATCTTAAGCAGACCAGGAGACCTAATCAGCTTCTGGAGGGAGGTGGGCTGGTTGGAATAACCAACGACGGCCGCCATGGCCCACGCACGATGGTCCACATGAAGGACTAAGTGCGGAAACCAAACCCGCTAACATAGAACAATACTAAACGTGGTTTAAATTCAACAAATATCGTTCAGTTTTCGATAATCAGGGACTTCGCGACATGGATAGGCACAAAAGCAGTTAATCACAAACTCTATGATTAACATGGTCCTTTAATCCGTAATGAGAGCAAAGTAAGTAAAATGAGATTTTTATACAAACACGTAGTACTTACCATATTAATATGTAAATTAGGATTGTTAATCACTAAAACAATATTTCACGCAAATGTATGTAGGTCTGTAGGTTAAACTTTCGGTTTATTGCCGATAATTATAATTAGAACATAATTACCCTTTGTTTTGATTTAATGTTGAAATAAATATTCAAATCAGGATATAGATTTGAAATGATGGGTTGTCAGCGAGACAACTCAAGTCAGCTCTAAAACGAAAATGTATTGAATATTAATAAATAAATATAATCTACATATTCTAAAATGTCTATCATTGAATAGTGTAGCACGTCCCGCACACTACAGTACCGTTTTGCTATACTTTTGAAATCTTCTAAAGCGTAGCAAAACGATACTTACTCTATGTTTAAATATCAATACCCTGAATCAAACTGACCAGAACGAATCTGAACATAAAATTGGTATATCTGTTAAAAGAAAATGAAAGACGTGACTATCCTTGTACTGCAGCAGAGTTCATGTAGCCAAATCTTCGGCGCAGCCATATCGACAGTTCATAACATATTGCCTTACTTAATATTCAAGTCAGATACATGTATCTATTTGATTTATCTGACTCAGAGGAAAACGCCTTAATTCCCAACTGAGATAAAATTTCGAGAAGTTAAGTACAAATTACTGATTTTCAGGGTTCCGTACCTAAATGTTAAAAAGGAACCCTTATGGTGCGACTGTCTGTCTGTCTGTCTGTCACACCTGGATATCTCAAGAACTACTAATGCTATCAACTTGAAATTTAGAATAGTTTTAGATGACGTTTGCCCAACTATTTTGCAAACAAGAAAGAAATTTAAAAAAATGTATCTTTTTTGCAGAAGGTACTGAAAGGGGGTCTTAAAAATTTGAAGTGTGGGATATCATATGAAAGAGCGCTGTTTGCACATTCTCAAACATTATTTTTTTATGCAGCATAGTTTCCTACTTTTAATGAAAAATGTAAAAAAAAACCATTCCCCTCCCCCCTTATCTCTGAAGTTTGTTTATATAAAAATCGGAAATAATTCTATGTGATAGAAGGTTATGTAAAGATTACAGGAAAAATAAAACGATGTCTCTAAATAGCACATTTTTTCAAAAATCATCAACATAATATACGTACGAAACCCTCGGTGCGCGAGTCCGACTCGATCTTGACTGTTTTTTTTTTATTACGGATGATAGTAATCTTTTAATTTTACTTTTGTTTCAATTTTTTAATTAAATATTTTACTCAATCAATAAGATTTAAAACACTGAAGTGCTAATCGACTTTTATTGCTGACTCGACCTCAAAAATATTAATTCAAAATTACAGAATATTGAAATGCGTTTGCATATTATCGATTGTGTCAAAGATTTTTCATTATTTTAATAGAGTGTTTGTTAACCTATACTCCATTTGAAATAAGATTAGACATTTAAACAAACTTGTTTACAGTCCGTTCAACCAATTTTGAGTTTTATTCCTTAGGCATAAGGATGGCATTAAAAGCAAAAACGTAGTTACAATACCAACAGTTTATTACAGCTGCCATTTGTCATGCTGGTGGCATGACAAATGGCAGCTGTAATAAACTAGAACGCAATAGAAGTCAAAATCGGTTGAACGGACTGTAAAGAAGGTATATTATATGTCTAATCTTATTTCAAACGGATAGGTTCACGCTAGCTAGAAACCAACCTAACATTCGTAACCCCTCACAATAAACATGAAAATGCGGACAAAATCACAAAAATTACTCAAATAAACGAGTTATAAATAAAGAAAGAAAAAAAAAGTATTTATTGGGACTCGCACAGGTGTTCACAAATTAAGCTAAAACACACTCATGGAAATATAAAAAAAAAACAAAATAAAATGAAAATAAAAACAGCGCATGATACGACATTTAAAAATAAGCTATAACATCACCCAATCTTCAAAGACTAAGCTAATGAAAGGGTAGTGGTTTGTAACTCGAAAAAAAAACACGAGAATTCTTCAAAGGCTAATCAGCTTAAAAGCATCTCCAGCCTTTGAGAGCAAACCTGAATGGGAGCCAAATTACATTAAAGTAAGTCCGTACATGTTTGTGTACGTCCAAAGCAGTTTGGAGGAAAATACTGTGTTGTGACATAATCGTAACACCATGTATATTTTGCAAATGGAACGTAGTACAAATAAAGTGGAGTGGAGGGGAAAACAAAGATTTTATGATTATCTGGGCAAACATGAGTAAACAAATGTCTGCACTGGAAGAGACCTACTTACCCTGAAATGTGTAGTGTGTGGACTATTAAGTGCGAATTTCACCAATGAAACTGAATGGGCCTTATTACAAAACAAGGTTCATCTTCAGACCCAAGTTTAAACCATGGAGCCATTATTGAATTTCGAAATTTATTCCGTCTACGGTAAAGTTCCTAGTAAAAAACTGTCAACTTAGTACCGAACTAAGTATTCAGTTTTTTATAAAGAACGGTATTTCAATCAGAGTAACGTTCTCATTACAAAAACTAGCTCCATGGTTTAAGCCATGTCAAAATATAAATCATGTTTTGTAATAAGACGGAACGTGATCATCATCGTGATCTAAGCCGAGTTCAAGAGCTGTCAATGTCAATATTCCAAAGAAAATTATGACACAGACAGCTCTAGGTGCCTCGACCACTGTGGTAAGGCCTAAGCCTCGGACCCTCTTAAACGTGGTTTAAGTGCTGATCGCGTTCAGTTTCATTGGTGAAACTGGCAATTAGTAGTCTTCGTAAGGTTATGTTAAGTTACGCTATGTATGTGGGCTATTTTATCATATTAATAATAAAAGGTAACTAGTAGGTTTAGTCGATTTTAATTCGTAGAGACACACAAAGGGGCGAGGGGTAAGGGCAGAGAGAGAAAAAAACAAACGGCGGTTGAAAATATGAAAAGTGGGTTAAAATAAAAGCTGATTTGTATTAAAGAGACGGTAAAGGTGAGGTATTAAAAGGTGTTTATTTCTGCATCCCTATTTTATTTCATCTATAGCGGTAGGAGGAACAGGGTTTAAAGTTCACTCATCCTCCATAGAAAAGGGAGGATCCTCCGACCAGACGGGTGTTGTGTCTGGTGGGCAACTGCCCGACTGTTGATGTCGGGATATTGTATATATGCTAGTCGCGCGGTAAACTCTGCTTGCGCGATGCAGGATTTTGCGTGACGTCAGTGTGACGCGTACTTCGCATGTGGCGATGTTGATGCCGCCAAACATCCATCCTACATGTGTAGAAAAATAGCTGTTGTCCGCGACTTCGTGTGCGTGTATTTTGTATTTTTTTATTATATACAGGTTCTAAAGTTGCCTATGTCTTTCTCCAGGTCCCAGGCTCTGCCTGGTTCACACGTGATAAGGTAACAGACAGACAGACAGACACAGTTACTTACGCATTTATATTTGTAAGACTAATAAGAAGACCTGATTTAATTTAAGGTTTACATTTACAATGTTCCTAACTAAAATAAATGACCATGAGTGAGTAAAAGACATAATTTTATTTTACAGTAATGCTATTCTAATTCTATTAAATTTCAGTCAAAATAGTCCAAGTAGGTATCATTTTTCTTGTACCGAATGCTGAAGTTCGGTTCAAGCTGCCAAAATTCGGTTGAGCCGAATGCCCATCCCTGATTTGTATGGATTCACGGATCGACGACCATTTCTTCTTAATTACATGTCATTTAAATTCATGCTTTATTGTTAACTATAAGGAACATTTCCTTTCTAGGTCTCATTAATAAAAATAATATAAACGACAGCAGTGTCGCTAAAAGCAATTTCTTTCAGACGATCAATGGGGCAAGCTTTTAGTTCTTCTTGGCAACTAAGAATATCGCATTAACACTTTTCAGATTGAACAGCCGGCCTTCACTCTTCTGTCGGTCTTGATACATATATTCATGGTATATTCAAGTCGGTAGATTCAATTTCTAAACTACATTCTAATATTTAGTCTTACACCATTACAGTCTTAAATCAGTAGTTGGATTTTGTCCCAGCAGATTGAATTTCTGAACTATTGTATTCAGTCCACCATTATTTAATTTCTCCACCAAAAAAACGCGACAGCAATTTCACCAACTCCGACCCCCATCTTCGACTCAAACTACATACTCTATGACTACTTCAGTAGGTCTTTACTTTCCATTTATTATCTGGACCATTCCCATATTCTAACGTGGAATGGGTATCACAAAGAAACGTGACGTGGTTTCTTCAAAGTAGTGGAGCTGCTAGTGGCGCCCTCATGCGGAAAATGACTGGCAGTCTGCATGCCCGGCTACCATCGCACCGCCAACTTTTAATATTCCAGTTTCCTTTTTGAAGATTTCTGCTTTCTTTTGTTATTACAAACGGGCTTACCTTTTTTTAGGTTAGAACGATTGTTTTTTGTTTTGTTTGTGTTTTTTATTTCTGTAGATTGTAGTAATAATCTTGGCCTAAATCTTTTTGTCAACGCTTGTTTAGCTTTGGTTCTGATGTTTTCAACGTAAGAGTTACGAAACTAGTATCTACCGGGGCCATGGTCACCATAAAAGTCCCGAGAGGATTCAATCCAACTATCGCCGCTTAGAGAACACCGTGAGAAACAAAGCAGAGTAGTAACTCTGTATGGTAACAATTAGTTAGATATAATAATAATATTTAATAATTTTATGTGAAAAGTTTGAACCTCTCCTTTTAAATTGAAATCGATTTTGTTCAAAATATATCGATACGGATCTAATGTATGGTCATCCCTAATCCTTGATGTCAATTCAATCAACTCAACTGTCAAGAAGATTTACCAGAGAGTAAAATACTACCTATTTTTAAGTTTTTAAAGCTTCACTAGCAACATACAGGGCTACACGGCTACAGGCAATACAAATTACATAAGTGACAGGCATTTATTAGCATGTATTTCTAAGTATTGAAAGGATTGTTTCTTAGTAATTATAACCTCAAAATCATTATTTTCTTTTTAAATAAATGCTTACTCCAAGTTGTCCGTCATTAAACTTTGTCTTCATGGGCTTATACTTGTACTAGTACACGCAAAGTAATTTTCCTTCGCTGTTGGTTCTGGGGCGAAAGACGTATGGATGCTGAACAATCTCCTTTCAGTTTCCACTGGTGGTTTCATAAAGTGACTTCGCTAGTAATATGAAAATCCTTCTAAGACGGCTTAAGAACATTTTAAGCAGCTATTATATGCATATATACTTCCTGTGTATATCAACTTGTATAGCATCCCACTTGTCCATTATCATCTGCCTAGCCAGTTCCCCAACTATGCTGGGGTCAGCTTCCAGTCTAACCAGATGTAGCTGAATACCAGTATTTTAATTGGAGCGACTGCCTATCTGACCTTCACGACCCAGTTACTGGGGAATAAGATACCCCTTAATAAGACTGGTTGTCAGACTTTCGGGCTTCTGACGACCCGTAATGACTGTCAAATAGCATCCCACTCGTCCATTATCTCGTAATGTTATCCCCATTATTGGTAAGTACACAATATATTGAAAGGGAAACCTGAAACTATTACACGCTGGTAAGTAAACATGTTATTGTTTGAGGTAGGATAATGCTAGGGAAACAAATACGATCGTAAGCATAAGCAGACAAGCCGAGCTTTCCTTTATTAGAAATTAGGACACGTTAGAAGAATAAATGTCGGTTTTATTAACCGACTTCCAAAAAGGAGAATTATATATTCGGCTGTATGTTTTTTTTTTAATGTTTGTTCAGTGATTGCTTCGTCAATATTGTGGACTGATTTTGAAAATTCCTTTTTGTTTGAAAGTGTATGCTCCCGAGGTAGTCCCATTGCCACCAAATCAGAATCTGATGAGGGAATCCCATGGAAATCGAGGGAAACCCTCAAATTTTATAGGCACATCTATAGCGATTTGGGCAATTTTTATATTAACTCGTGCATTTGCTCTCGAAAAGTACCATTTGATGACGGGGAACTGATGATGAAGACCACAGATGGCCACCGGAACAACATAATAATAAGTAATTAACGGGTTGCGATTCGATTAGGTACTTTATTAGGGTTGCTACGCAATTTATGCTCGTCACAATGCATAATTATAATTTGTTGTTTTTTCTTTTGTAAAAAGTTTTTTGAAGAAATCCAGTGGTCAAAGGTTGATATATCTTTAATCATTCTTCATATTATCATTTGTTTTTGTTCTTACATTTACCATTACAGAATTTATAGGGTAACCCAATGCGATAAATGCGTTTATCCTAACTTAATTATCCTATAAAGTAACATTCATGTACAGTCAGTGACCTGCATAACCAGACCCCTCTTCTATTCTTGTTCTTTGTAGGAGGGGTCAGGTAATGCAGAGCAGTGACCGTACCTACCTATAACAAATTACAAACAATGCATTCCTTGGGCATTCACTCAGAGAACAATAGAAATAGAATAAGTCCGTCTCAATCGCTATGAGGTTGAGCGTGCGGAGTGCACGCGTCAGCGGTTATAAGAGTCGGTTATGGCAAACTAGTCCTAAATTGTACAAACAAAACCGAACACCCCTATTGAGAAGAAAAAAAAGAAAAAAAAAGCAATAAATAATTTGAATTTTGAGAAGATAGCGCTGGCTGAAATACACAAACAAAACAAACTAAACTGAACTGCAAAAAAAAATATATATCGTTGAAAAGAATGTTGTACCGATAAAATACGAGTACCTATACCTATAAGCGAGGCTTGAAAGCGTTGCAAGATTACGATTCTTTTGTTCCTCTCTTTTACCTCAACACTTTTTTAAAGTCATGATTCAACGAAGTGGAATAGCAATACTGGGAAACAGGTAAAAATAACAAACTGATAAGAACCTTTATACCTTGAAAACTGGAAAATCTTAGATAATTAAATTATTTTTCAATTAAACCTTTCATGGAATCACCGTTTCCTCGAAAATAAACTTATTAAAAAAAAGGACTATGGCATTTATAGAATTTAATAATAATGCTGTTATTTTTCTATAGAGGCGGCACGAGTAGGACATACGAGAATAGCTTACACTTTCGTCATTGTTTTTTTTTTTTAATGGCATCTCGCAGGTCTACCGTATGCCTAACCGGACTGTCCTGTGGGTGTAAAGAGTGTGGGTGCAATGGGTCATTGTGTGGGTGCCTCAATAAATTAAGGCCTCCAGCCAGGGCATAAACTTTTAAACTAAGCGACTACACTCTAAGGCCTTCCCCTGTGGGGTACGGACCTCGGCTTAGGGCGTCGCTGGGGGAGGATAGCAAGGGACAGGCTGGATTGGATTAAGCTTTTGTCATTGGTATAGCCAGCAGGTTCATTAGACCTGACTGCCCAGGTAGACGTACAGTCACGAGCACCAATATGTATACACTCAGCAACTTTTAAAAGTGATTTACTCCATAGGATATTGATTGAAATTTTATGTTACTACGAATTTTGTATTTTGGAACCCAAACTATTATGAAACAGATCTTTTCTCAAAGCTGCAATCGTTATTCCACGAGAAAATCGGTTTTGAATTCTGCTAAGCGCTTACATATTCGTGCTCATGACTGTACCTACTAAACGACTACTTTTCAATTTTGTATGGGTACCTACTATACAGCGTGCCGCTACAGTGGCGACATTAATTTAACACACGTATTCAGTTTCGCCTTTACGTTTTGGGAAAATGGTTTAATTTCGTTAAACATTAATATTTACTGATTTATTTACATTTTTTTTTTAATAGCATCGTGGAGCAAACTGTACTTAAACAGCGTAGCACAGAGGTAATTAGCCGGGGTCATGGATCATAATCATAACATTCAATCAATGAAATTAAAACAAATAACGTGCAAGTAGTAGGCGAATTGAAGGAAAGAGAGAGCTTTATTATTTAGTTTGTTAGTTTTTTTTTTTTTTCTATTTATAATGATTTATCTTAAAAAAAAAATAAAAAAAATACTGGCCACTAGCCCTACCACTGTGTCAAATTAATGTCACCACTGTAGCGGCACGCTGTGTATGGAGCCGTTTATTATGGTATGATGTACTTATGTTGACTTAATGGTTGGGCAGAGGTTACTTACCTGTAGTACACTCACATTTAATATTAATTTTAATTTAATTTCGGAAGTCGTTGGCCATAAACGAAAATACAAAACCAAAGACACCGACTTATGGTTAAAGAAATTTATTTCTCAATAAGAAATTTACAATGATTTCACTTACTTGAGAACATTTATACAACTTAAAAATATAGTATTAACTTTGACATACAAACTAACTTAAATAGGTCTTTTTTGTTTTCTTTATAACAAATCACCAATTAACTAAATACAAATTCATTCATTTCGTACGCAAATAACATTAACGAAACACAAAAACTCAAAACTTTTCAATCCACCCGCAAAAGAAATAATTGCCGAGGTCGCCAATATTCATTACAGATAAGGAATGCGAACCCAGTGCCACAATAAAGCAACGCAGCAGACTTCCGAAATTAAATTAGATATAATATTAAATGTGGGTGTAGGTACTACAGGTACACCTCTGCCCAACCCTTCGAGGAAACAAGGCGTGATGTTATGTTATGTGCTTCCGAAGTTAAAGTTATTTTTCACTTTTTAGTGTTTTTGGTTGTTTTTTTTGTAAAAAAGTTTTATTGTATGGGAGCTCCCCTTAAATATTTGTTTTATTTTAATTTAATTATTTATTTTTAAAGTGAATATACAACAAAATTCTGTGAATATTTCAAGAGTCTACTTGATGCCGTTATCAGTATAGAGCAAAAACGAGCAAAAAAATCACGTTTGTTGTATGGGAGCCCCCTTATATTTATTTTATTGTGTTTTTTCGTATGTGTTGTTATAGCGGTAACAGAAATACATCATCTGTGAAAATTTCAACTATCTAACTATCACGGTTCATGAGATACAGCCTGGTGACGTACGAACAGACAGACAGATAGACGGCGGAGCCTTAGTAATAGGGTTCCCGTTTTACCCTTTGGGTACGGAACCCTAAAAACTGCCGTCCTTCACAAAAGTATCAGAGCGTACATTGTCGAGCCTTACCTCTCTGTCACCAAAACATCCCGATTCTTTTGTCTCTCTTCCGTCTTGAACACTTTTGTTATGACGGGAACTCAACGGAACGGAAATTTCGCAAAACGCCATGTTCACGAAAATATTAAATATCTTTGAAACGTGTGCAACTACGTGTATCAAATTGACTTGCGCGAATTTTCTTTGATACACATGCTTTCAGATAACGAGGTAGACTTTGAAAGGAATTTTGTTACAATAATTGAGTTTGAAAGCTTGAATTTTCCATGTAAGTAGGTACCTACGTTGGGTTTGTGTTTAGAACAATTTAAGTACAGGGTGTCCCGTGGCAGATTTAGGTTTTTAATTTCAAATATCTCGATAACGGCTAAGCGGAGGAGTGGGGCGGGGGCCGCGTTAGCTTCGTCATTCGTGCGGATTATTTAGTCACGATGTCGCAGTGGACGGGAGTTCGCAATAGAAGCGTTTTTCAAAGCGAACGATTCGTGCGCAATTGCGCGTCGACAGTTTTGTACGCGTTACAATATTCGACGTTTACGTGAAGCGCCAAGTGTAGATTTGATTCGATCTTGGGTCCGGAGTTTCCGGGCAACAAGTTTAACAACAAACGACCCACAGCCGGGACCCAGTCGGACGTCGAGAACAAACGAAAACATTGAACTCGTCGCGAACAGTTTGCACGATAATCCACGTCAGTCCGTGCGGAAGAGAGCGGCTACCCTAGGGGCTTTCAAAAACGATAGTGCACGAAATTTTGAAGAAGGATCTTAGATTTCACCCTTTTAAGATTCAAATTGTGCAAGCGCTTAAATTTACGTAAAAAATTATGTGAGACAATGTTAGAGCGATTCCGAACGGTAAACACTATCTTTTGGAGTGATGAATCCCATTTTCATTTAAATGGAAGTGTAAATAAGCAGAATTGCCGTTATTGGTCACATTAAGGACATAACCCACGTTTAAAACATCAGCAACCACTTCACAGTCCCAAGGTAACGGTTTTGTGCACATTGTCAAGCAGTGGGATAATCGGACCCTATTTTTTTGAATATCGTCGTGGTCAAGCCCTTACTGTGGACGGTGTTTCTTATCGGCGCATGCTAAACGATTATTTTCTGCCAAAAAATCGGTTGTCGGTAAAGTCGATTTACTGACGATAGTTGAACGTGACAACGTCTTTTCCATGGTGCGATTGTAAGCAGTTCTGCAAAATAAATCGTCATTCGAAACAATTTAAAAAAAAAATCATAAAATTCTTCATTCAGAAAATCATTTTAAATTATAAAAAATAAAAGTACAACAAAATACTTGAATAAAATTTATTGTTTAAATTTCTACTCAACTGTTAAAATTTAAATTTTGATTTTATTATTTTAATAATATAATTAAATTTTTTCAATAGTTACTTAACTATTTTTGCAAATTTAATTGTAATTTGTTATAAAAAAGTAATAATTTCAAATAATTCATTATAAGAATAAACAATGATTAAATTATTGTTTTTAATCTTACATTTAAAATTTGGAAACATTAAAATTTTCGTAAATCTAGTTTTTAAAAAGCCCGCCTCAATGTGTTTGATATAGGAGAAAATGTTCCCTTTGACGGCTGGCTGGTCCAACCTGTCATTTCAGACACGTTGTTGTGATATGTGGAAGATTTAATATTTATGTTTTAATTTTTTTAAATCATAGCTACGCTCGATAATTATTTCGATTAAATATATGATTTATATCGATAATTATTTCGATGAGTAAAAAATCGATGGCTTTACGCCATCGATTTTTTACTCATCGTGAAATAGTTCTGTTAACTTATTGTTTTAATTTTGTCAATTATAGCATAACCTACAATCGCTGCACTAGCGGACCGATGCTATTTATTTTAATGATGAAAGCACGAATATTCGACAATATATCACTGAACATATAATTAATATCGAAAGAATCATTACCTTTATCGCTGCAATTATCGTTGCTATAAACAATTGACACCACATTCACTTTTCACTGCACTTGATACTCGACCAAAACATGTAAATGTACTATAGTATAGCAGCTGTCCACGCAGACGCATCGCTCACTCAAGTAGGAGAGAGACGGATGTCGAACGCTGCCGAACGCGAAGGCCGATTGTGCCTCTTTGTCGCTCGTTCCGCGCTCTCGCTTGCACTTCAAGCCTTACATGGAACGCCTCAGAGCGAGGTAACGCCGCATGAGTCATGTTTTTTCGTGCGTGCAGCCGGCTCAATCGAATTATAAGACGTTGTCACGTCAAAAATGAGAGAACATCCTGCCTTCAGTTCACACACATGGTTCCAGCAAGATGGCGCCACGCCACACACTGTTAGAGACTCGATGGCGCTTCTTCGTGATTTCTTCCCTAACAAACTGATAAGTCATTTCGGTGACATCTCCTGGCCACCTAGGTCGCCGGATCTCACTCCCATGGACTTGTTTCTGTGGGGGTACCTCAAAAGCAAAGTCTATGAAACAAATCCCGCGACCATCTCAGCACTAAAAGAAAATATCGTTCGCGAAGTTAATGGCATCCCGACTTCCCTTCTCCAACGAGTGGCACGGAATACTGGGGCCAGATTCAATGAGTGTGTCCGACGTGACGGACAACATTTAGACGAAGCAATTTTTAAGAAATGAAATCCGCACTTTTCTTCTTTTTAATAGTTATTGAAATAAATGTATATCCTTTGTAGTTTTGTATTTATTTAAATTCTATATCCTAAATCTGCCACGGGACACCCTGTATATTGGTGTGTTCTGACAGGTATTATTTTACTTTTTCAACTTGTCTGTTGACTGTTAGATGCCACTAAGGGCCTTATCATACTAGCGGATTGCGAGCGAAATTGGAGCGGAAAGGAAAGACAGTAAGCGGAGCGGGCGCGCCACGAATAGGTTACGGGCGCGCAACGAACACACCGCGCATGCGCAGCGAATTCGTGCGGACGCGCAATAAGATCGCCTCGAATAGCAGCGTGGACGCCATTTGTACTGTCTCGTACAAACGCTATGCAGCTCGTCCACCCTGCCCTACTTCTTCTTCCTCACATCCGCGACATCCTCGCTGTGCAGCCGCGGCGTGTTCGCCCCGCCCCGCACCCGTTCGCAAACCGTTAGTATGGGCTAACCGCTATAAGGCCCTTATAGAGCACGTTCACGTTTTTTGTGCGAAAATTACGCCAATTTCATAAAAAAATTACAATGCAAATTTCCAACAGAGGTCATAAGTTATGCCTTTTTATGACCCGCTACATGATAGCCGCCCGCGCCCCATGTATAACCAGGTAAATTTCCGCATGAACAAAAAATGGCAGTGTATTTTTTTTTTTTTCCTAAAATTCCCAGATAAATTAGACGATAACTAACAACACACTCACGGGTCGGACAGGGTTTTCGTTCGATGTTGTATTTTTTGGCAACGGCTCTTTGTTCTAATCTAATCTTAAGGAGGTACATGTTTTTTTAAGTCTTTCTTTCCTTTTTCTCTCAGTATTTATAGCAAGTTGCTTTTCATTACTATGCAAGATAAACTACAAACGATAAAACATATTTGTCTTTGTCACACATATTATTTATTGCTTTACGCAATAAGAGACAATGCGGACTCTTTACCCCCGTGTTTAGGCTGTAGTGGGCAAGGGAAGGGAAGCAATGACGTCACTCGCCGCATCCGCTGGTCATGCCGCACCGCGCCAAAGCCGCGCACATTCCGACTGTCCGCCACAAATTATTGTATTGTCAGACCCGGAACAACTGAGCTGTACGACCTTTTAGAACGAGCTGTACAATGTGCTGTTGTGGGAGTTATATGACCTATTCGAACGGGGTGTTCCATTTGTCGCTATTTGTCTACCAGGCTCACAGAAACGGTTTCGGGATTTATTTTTGCATTGAATTTGGGTATAGTTCTTTATTTTGGTATAGAGTACTTATAGAAGAATATTTGATTTATAACAATAAACATAAAATTATTGACATTGCAGGTCATTCTGACCTTTTTCTGTATAATAGCCTTAACAAGGTACTAAGCCTTTATAGTGTCCCGGGTGTCACCACTGTGGATCGCCCGGAGGACACGGTGGAGCATACGGTGGAGGTCTGCCCGGCTTGGGCGGAACACCACCGTGTCCTCACGGAGGCGATCGGTGGCGGCTATGTCCCGCGTCCGGCCTTGGTTCAGGCCATGGTTCGGAGTGAGAGTGCATGGGAGGCCGTCACCTCCTTCTGCGAAGCAGTAATGCTTGCAAAGGAGGAGGCGGAACGCGTGAGGGAGAGCGCCCCTAGTCGCCGCAGGAGACGCCCCGGGCGTCGGGAGTCACAAGCCAATTTCTGGCCACCGTAGGCGCGGGGTTGCGGACGGTGAGCGATGGGTAGCTCGCTGTCCGATAAGGACCAGGCCCGGGTCGCGTTGTATTCCACGCGCGCCTCAAAGAGTTGTCAGCACCCACTGACGCGGTCCGTTAGGGCCAATGCCTGCCAGGGTTGCGAGTTTGTCCTAAAGGGATATCGTGGCCCTGGCACACAGGCAAATGAAGGAATACGGGTGGGTTTTAGTCAGTAAAAGTCTGACACGCCCTCCCGCTCCGCCCAGAGCGGGAGAAGTTATTTGATAATACCCACCCAAAAAAAAAGCCTTTATAGTGTAAGCAATAAAAAATGTAGTACAATGTTATCAGAATATTTAGCGATACTCAATTACACAGACACAGAACAACTTCTCCTCAGAATTTTTAACCACTTGGAAATATATCTCTGTTAGTCTGTGTGTAAATGCACTTGGGTAATAAGATCTCAGAGTAAATTGCAGTGTGAAGTAATAAAGTCGCCGCTGCAATTAATTGGGCGAGATGAGAGCCTTGGGCTGAATTAAAAGACATTATTTTGTTACTTACGTTGATGTAGCTTGCTAAAGGACTACTAGGTTTAAAGATTTTGTGTGTAAAAGCTTAATAATATGCTGGGTCAAGAGTCTGATACAGAAGGCCGTAGTCTTGATCAAACTCTTGAACACAGCACGCATTTGCAAGTCGCAATACAAGCTTGGTCCGTCATTGTAGCGTACCAGAGCGGGGATAAAATACCATATTTTCCTCTAGCGGAAAAAGGATTTATTTTTACGATTCCGGACCTCAAAAGGAAAAAACGAACCGAATGGAACCGTCTGTCTGTCTGTCTGTCTGTCAAGACCCTTTTTCAAGCTTCTAAGTTTTGACTTAGAAGCTTGAAAAAGGGTCTTGACAGGCAATAAAAAAATACGGCGATTTATACGACATTATTGCGAATCATTCCACTTTGCCCCACTGAGCCGCCCCACTGATGGGGCAAAGTGGAATGCCTAAAATGTTGCAGTGGAATCTGCCCCACTACTTCGATTTAGTGGGGCAGATTCCACTACTCGAAAATCTTGTTGATTCTGCCCCACTAGGGTTGGCAGGGATTTGATTTTATAAAAAAATGATTTCTAGTACTAAGAGTCTCTGAGTTAAGCCGCGGACAGACAGACGGACATGGTGAAACTATAAGAGTTCCTTGTTGACTACGGAACCCTAAAAACGGCTACGTGACAGGGTTTTTGGAGTATTCTATCTACCTATCTTCTATCTTTTTACACCCAGTATAATTATAAAGTTCTCTCATGAACTGATCTCTACTGTCACGTCATTCATAGTCTCTGTAAACACGTCACTTGTCACGAGTGTTACATTACATCAAGCTTTAATCTTCTATCACGGACAACTTGACTAATCTGTAGCTATATCAGCCTGGGGCTATCATGTAACGTGTAGGCTCAGGTAATCTGTAAAACAGACGTAACAAAGCGTGAGTTTATGTATGTATGTTTATGTAAGCAAGGTCAAAAAGAAATAGGAAACGTGCATTGTCATTCAACGTGGTAATCCTGTCATTCTTCTAAACGCGTTTCACGATGACAGCTAAGTAGGTTTTTTATGTTTTTAATTAAGAACTGTCTGCCTCGCGTTGTGCGCAGTATTTGTTTCAATTTAATAATGCTAATTGCTTATGTGACAAAACAAAGACTGCAGTTTTTTTTTGTCGTATCAACCCATTGTTTTCATTTGTATTTCGCTAGCATTCTCTTTATCGCGTTGCAGCATTGTTGCAGAGAAAACTAGAGTAATACCAAAACACATAAATTAAACGCCAGCTCGTCTCGTCAGCCGTCTCTACAAACACGTCACACGTTTACTTGTCACGTTTGCTCTGTTTATTTTGTCTCTATGTAGAGATAGAGTATGTAATCTGTGCTACATAAGATAGAGATTAAAGATACACGTCATTGTTGAGTGAAGGTAATATTAGGACAGGATAAAAAAAAAATGTGTCATTAATATTCGCTAATCTACAGCTAATTATAATATTAATGTACATAATGAATTGTGATAATATTACAGTCCGTATTATCACAATTTTAATATTAATATTATAACTAGCAAATCTGATAATAACAATTTTGGTACAACACTGTTATAGTTTATTTGCTTTCCATATAATGCATTGTATAAAATGCAAGCTCGTCGCTATCTGAATAGTGCATCTATCACTTATGTAGGTACTATCACGTCACTCAACGTCTCTTCAAACACGTCACTCACGTCATGTTTACTATGACTGGCTTTTGTCTATGAAATATTACAGAGCCAGTTGGTTGATAGTTAGGGGTGCTACACACTTGTTCAGGTCAATAAGCCGACCCGAAGAAATTAATACACATATTCAGCTTTCATTCGGTTCGTGGCGATCGGCAGACTACGTTCGGCATCTCAATCACTTAGCTTATAGCAGTCCACTGCTGGACATAGGCTTCTCCCAGGGTGCGCCACGACACTCTGTATTCCGCATTCCGCATCCAGTCTGTTTCAGCCACTTTTTTAAGGTCGTCGATTCATCTAGTTGGGGGGCGTCCCACACTACGCTTGCCGATACGCGGCCTCCACTCCAGGACTCGTCTGCTTCACCGGCCATCAGTCCTTCGACAAACATGGCCAGCCCACTGCCACTTACGTACTCTGCAGGCTATGTCGGTAACTCCGGTTCTCTTCCGGATTACTTCATTTTTGATCTTATCCTTCAAAGAAACTCCAAGCATAGCCCGCTCCATAGCGCTCTGAGGGACCTTGAATTTGTGGACCAGCCTGACTGTCAGTATCCACGTTTCGGCACCGTATGTCGTAACGGTCTTACTAGAGAATGGGCAGCAGCGTTCTCTATGCATTTTGACACCATACTGCGATCACCAACCCACCTGCCAAGCGTGGCGATTATGGCAAACCCCTCTCTTTAGGGGAAGCTTATGTCCAGCAGTGGACGTCTTTCGGCTGAAATGATGATGAATGATGATGTCATAACGGGCAGGACGCACTAGTTGAAGACCTTAGTCTTCAAACACTGCGGGATTGGCGACGAGAAGACTTGAGGACTTGTTTTCCAAACGCTGCCCAACCTAACTAGATCCGTCTGTCGGCTTCTTTCTGAAAATTGTGCCTACCGAGCCAGATAACTTTTTTTTTTTTTTTGTTCACGGGGTGGATAATCCCCTCCGCCGACGCCCGGTGCGCCTGCTGCGGGCCGGGTGAGCGGACGAGATCTCCCGCTCCCTTCTGCGACACGACTGTTTCGCAGAAGGACACCACCGCGTCCCAGGACTCCTCACTGCCGGCCATCGACTCGACCACGGCCGGCAGCGATAGGTCACTGCCTACTCCTGAGATGAGGGCACGACGTGGCTCCTCCCAAGCGGCACACTCTGCCAGCGTATGCCGCGCCGTGTCCTCCCGGCAGTCGACGCAGTGGTGACACCGGGCGTCCGGCTCCCTGTTTATGCGACACAGGTACTTCCCGAAGCAACCATGCCCCGAGAGCACCTGCGTCACCCGAAATGACAGGGAGCCGTGCCTCCTCCCGAGCCAGGGTTCGAATACTGGCCGGACCGCCTCGATGGTGGCGAGGCCGGCGGTAGGGCGTGAAAGCCTGTCCCGCCATTCCGCCACCAGGGCTGCGCGAAGCTGTGACCGACGCAACTCCACATGTCGCTGCATCAGCCACTCGCCCCGCGCCCTCGCTTCCTTGCGCCACCGATACAGTGACGCGAGTACTTTTGCCTCGAGGTCCCATGGCGGGGATCCGGCCAGTACACAAGCCGCCTCGTAGGAGATCGTGCGATAGCCCCTGATGACTCTGACGGCCATCGCTCTCTGCGGTTTCCGCAGGACTGCGATGCTCCCGGCCGTCAGGTCAGCCGCCCAGATCGGGGCCCCATACAGGGCCATCGATCGCACGATCCCCACGTAGAGCCGCCTACAGGTAGCGCTCGGGCCCCCCAGATTGGGAAGCAGCGTTGATAGAGCCTGATAACTTGCCCTAGGTAGATGTACTCCTTCACAACTTCGAGGTGCGACCCTTCGAAATGGATTGAACTCGGGAAGACGTGCGAATTGTACCTACATGTGTTTCGTCTTGTCCAAATTCATGCCGAGGACAACCCGCCGAGAGGCTCCATTTAGGCTGTACAGCATCTGATCTAACTGTGTGTTCCAGTGTCTCTGCCATTATGGCAATGTCATCGGCAAAACGTAGGCGTGAGATGAACTCGCCATTTACTTGCGATGTTTGGCATCTACCCATGCTGAATCATATTCTCGGTTCGGCACAATGCGAGTTAAACCGGGCTATATTTCGATTTTGCCGGGCGGCTGTGCCCAATCATGCCGACCCCAACAAGTCTGTAGCTCCCCGTATAATGTCTTTGTCTGTTTGCGTACTTAGTCGTAAAGCACGGTTCATTTTTTTAATATCAGCATGAATCGCGAAAACGTCCATGAACACAAATGCATATTATGCTTTTAAGCCCACTTTACTAGGAATTCAAAGAATACCTACTAATTATGTCATTTGCAAATCCTCCCTCAGCTACCAATCGATTTGACCCTGAGACTAGTGCATACAAATAGGTTGAGAACGTAGCTAGTGGAGTTATTCGTAGAAGGCTACTAGAAATCACTTTCCTTTACGCAGTTATCAGACTTCACTTTTTGGTGATATTCATCATTCATTGGGCATCACCACTGCTCTCAAAAACGGTGAAGGAAAACATCGTGAGGAAACTGGCATGTGCAAGAACTAAAAAATCGAAGACTTGAGACATTTTTTTTTTTATCGCTGAGAAATGCATTACGCATGGGGCTCGTGGGGGACGAGTCGGGGTATGTAGGACTCCTGTTAGACATACAGTATACCCACTAAAACTCAGCGGTGTTCCCGCAACGCCGTGATGGGAGGGCATGGGAAACCGGCGCAGCCTTTACATCCAAAACCCTCCCGGCGTATGCCCGTCTAGTTGGCGGGCCCCGCATGCCCCCCAGTTTACTGGGGGGTTATGGGAATGACTGGGAACACCTGGCCATTCCCATCCGACACTGATGGAGGCCTGTGCAATACAGGCAAGGGTGCCCCCGCACCCGTTACCTGCGGGCCTCCACCTGGGAGGAGTCGAAGATCACTTTCATACTGACGTCTTCTTCGACCCCTCCTCCACCTGCGGAGCGGCGCCGCGAGAGGGTCGTCCTCCCGCACGCGCTCCGCGTCCTCCTTCTGTGATATTACATCCTCACAGAAGGAAGACTTGTGACATCTACCAATCCGCACTGTGCTCGCGTGGTCGATTACGTTCAACTCCCTCTCACAAAAAGCGAAGGCCTGTGTCCCAGCAGAGGGAACATTATAGGCTGATTATGTGTCTGATATAAGTTAAGCCGCAAAGTTTAATTGAGCCTCCAACTGCTTTTGTTACATAATTTATTTGATTGTTTATATTTTTTTTTTAATCCGCAAGTTTCTCCTCAAACTAAGCTAGAAATTAATAAGTACATGACATAATACTAGAGAGGACATGAAACTTAAAACAATTGCGAGTCGGACTCGCGCACAAAGGGTTCCATAACATTATCTACAAAAATTACGTTTGTTGTATCGGAGCCCCCCTTAAATAAATATTTTATTTTAATTTAATCCCACCAAAAACATTTCATGTAACATGTTGCCAAGACGACCACATAAGGTTTGCCCTGTGAAAAAGATATCAGATCTCATGTAGAGAGCCAAGCTTCTGAATCTACACGGCCTAACTCTACCGACCCTAACTTCACAAATTCTACATATCAGTAAAAATGTATGGCTTCACCGTTTCGCTACCGTCGTTTAGGTGATGCGAATATTTAGTTTCTGAAGTAAGTAACGAAACAGCCAGAAGCTTGGCTGTCTACATGAGATCTGATATCTTTTTCACAGGGCAAACCTTATGTGGTCGTCTTGGCAACATGTTACATGAAATGGTTTTGGTGGGATTTCAGTTCTTTTTGTAATTTGCCTGAGCCCTACCATGAGACTCTTGATTAAGGCGGAGGTTCTTGTAAGTACTTATTATAATAGGTTTTTTAGTTACTGTCTACAGTCCCGTGTAAAATTTCATGTCCTAATTCATAAAAGTGGTGAAAGTATCATTCAAACTTCCACCCCCCAATTTTAGGGGATGGGGCGAAACTTATAAGCTTATCTGGGGGCACGGTAGTGTTTTTTTGTATACTGAACTTTGTTTACATACCAAATTTCGGCTTTCTAGCACTTCAAGAAGTACCCTAACATTTTGAAGTCTCATAAAAACTTCTACCCCCCCATTTTAGGGGATGGGGGGCAAAAGTTATAAGTTTATGAATTTTTTTGTTGGTTGTATACTAAACTTACATTACATACCAAATTTCAGCTTTCTAGCACCTCAGGAAGTAGCCAAACATTTTGATGATCATCAGTGTGTCAGTGTGTCAGTGACGAAATCGGTGTATTTTAGATATCAATAAAATCTAAAGTATTATAGCTATTCAATTGAGTCTTTGTATGTTTAATTAGTCTATTATTGGCATTATATCCTGAGAATATGAACTATCTGGTACATCGGAAACCAACTCTATGAGGGTTAAAAAAACGACGAAACACTTCGAGAAAAGGTAGGTAGTGCCCTTGCGCTTCGCTTGGCTCGTCTTGGCGGGATTATTTATTTTTAAAGTAAAAATACAACTAAAGATTCTGTGAATATTTTAACCGTCGGCCTGTTGCCGTTGTCAATATCAAGCAAAAACGAGCAAAAAAGTCACGTTTGTTGTATGGAAGCCCCCTTAAATATTTATTTTATTCTGTTTTTTAGTATTTGTTGTTATAGCGGCAACAGAAATACATCATCTGTGAATTTCAACTGTCTAATTATCACGGTTCATAAGGTACAGCCTGGTGACAGGCGGACAGACAGACAGACGGTGGAGCCTTAGTAATAGGGTGCCCGTTTTACCCTTTGGGGTACGGAACCCTAAAAACAAAACCTACCTGTTTTCCATTCTAGAATTTCATATGCTTATTGAGGATAGCCTGTTTTACTTAAAGGAAGTCTCATCCAGTAAGTACTCCTTACATTCGTAAAAAAACCTGTCCCATGAGGAACGATTGACCTCTGCCGCCCGCAACCTTTTCGGGGCAAGTCTTTTGCTAGATGATGGCTTCAATATAGGTATGGTATGGAAACACGTGGACCTTTTTGCATTAATTATGCAAACAGATTGAACCCAACTGCAAGTTTTAATGAGCATTGCAATATATTTATTTATTGATTTAACCATTTATGTACACACATACATATAAACAAACCAGAAGCAAGGAACAGAAAAATCCGTACAAAGGTGATGCTTATTTCTAAAGAAATCTCTTCCAGCATACCTGCGATAGGAAAGTCGATTAAGAGATGTAGACAACGTGTGTAAGAGTAGAATAGAAAATATAATAGATCACATAAAATAAAAAACAATACACTAATTAAAATACAACAAATAATATGAGTATTTACAAATATACATACTTAAATACATAGATACATACTTCTCAAATAAAATAAAATCACTAGAATATTAATAATTATAATTCAATTAAAATAATAAATACATACGCAACTATGACGAAGTGGAAAGATAGTGTTCTTTCACTCTTCTTTTAAATACTGCAACAGTTTGGCAGTCCCTAATATCGGGTGGAAGTGAATTCCACAACCGCACCGCGTGCACAGTTAATGTATGTATGATAAGTTTATATGGTGTACAACGATAATTTTATGATAATATATAATATAATAATATTTAATATCATAATTATATTGTACAAAATTGAAATTTAATTACACTAGAAAAAAATAAACACCAAAATCATTAGAATCATTAATATATTTCTCTAAGATAAATTTGCTCCATTGAATGACTTTTTCATGAAATCAAGACATTAGGGATTCTGTAAATACCTATCTGATAGTCGCGAATCTATTCTTTTCTTTTTTAGGGTTCCGTAGTAAACAAGGAACCCTTATAGTTTCGCCATGTCCGTCTGTCTGTCTGTCTGTCCGTCTGTCCCCAGCTTAGCTCAGAGACGATTAGTCCTAGAAAGCTGTAATTTGGCATGGGTATACATATTAATCATGCCGAAAAAATGGTAAAATAAAATTATGAAAACCATTTTTTTTTTAGGGTACCTCCCTTACACGTGAAATGGGGATGATATTTTTTTTTCTCGTATATTCCATGGTGTGGGGTATCGTTGGATAGGCCGTTCAAAAATATTGTGGGTTTGGCAAAACCATTTTTCAATTAAGGGATCCGTTTGCGTAATATTAAGCTTTAAAGTGCTATTTTTTGATAGAGTACAAGTGTCCCCCCCCCTGCCAGCTAAATGGTTGGTATTGGATATGTGAAAAAATTCATGGCAATAGTATATATAACGAAATTAAAAGGAAAACTATCACAGCTAAGTAGGCTTCACAAGTTAACGAGTAATAGTCGACCAACTTAAATTTGCAGTTGGAGAATTGACCGTAACGTATATCGATGTATGGGAGAGCATGTTTTTCAACTACAATGTTAAGTTTGTTTTTGGGATAAATTCATCCCAACTACGGAACCCTTCATTGTGCGTGGTCCGAAATGCACTTGGCCGGTTTTTGTTAAATGAAATAGAATAGGTTCGCGACTATATATAATACAATATCATCATCATCATCATTTCAGCCGAATGACGTCCACTGCTGGACATAAGCCTCCCCAAAGTGCCCCTTTGCCATAATCGCCACGCTTGGCAGGCGAGTTGGCGATCGCAGTATGGTGTTAAAATGCATAGAGAACGCAGCTGCCCATTCCCTAATAAGTCCCTTAGTCGCCTTTTACGACACCCACGCGAAGAAATAGGATATACAATATACAAATAATTAATTAAACAATATACAACCGAAGAAAAGGCAGAAAGATCTTCAAAAATAAAGAAGTAATTTTACAGAACCTAACTAAATAAAACGATATACGTGCACACATTATGTACAAATGATAGAGAAAATATGTAGGGAAACAAAGAAACTAACTTAACATCACATAAGACCATCACGCATGTAATCCCCGAAGGGTTAGGCAGAGGTTTACCTTATAGTACACCCACATTTCGCCAGTTTGAGTCCCATGTAATAGGGGGCGAGCCTACACGCTATAAAAACAATTGGTAGAAGATTAGAAAAATAATCGCCCAAGTGCATGTCGAACCACGCACAATCTACGGTTCCGTAGTTGGGATGAATTTCCCAAAAGTTGAGAAATATGTTCTCTCATACCTCGATAAACGCCACGGTCAATAATTTTCCAAATACAAATGTAATTTTGTAAACGCAATTTTTTTTTTATGTGATTAAACTAAAAATTAATGATTTTCGGACTTTTTCCTTTACATGTGCTGTGAGACCTTGCTTCTTGACAAATTTCATGATTCTAGGTCAACGGAAAGCCTATATAGGTTTTGATTTATTTGCAAGTATCAAAATATGTCACCTAAAACGCCGTTTTTTTTTTATTGCGTTGACGTAGAAGCTCGATTTTTTTAGAGCTCTAAGGGAGCGTAGCGTACGTGTTTGATATTAATTTCAACTTGATACCTCAACGCGTTCCTGAGAAAAAGGGTCTTGACAGACTGACAGACAGATATACGGACAACTAAGAGATCATATAAGGGTTCCGTTTTTTTCCTTTTGAGGTACGAAACCCTACAAATAGCTAGGTCTTATATTTATATTTTAAGATATTCGTATACGAAAGTCACTTCAACAAAAAGCTGATCAACATAAAAACGCACCATGACGCAAAAACCTCCATGTTAACAAATATAATGACGTCACATCAAGCCACTCTTTTCTATATTTTTTAAAACCCAACCTACGTCAGACGTCAGCGTCAGATCATACAGTGCACAGGTGACACAGTTACTGCGGGTAGTTGCTGAATATTTCATCTATGGTGCCAGTTCACTACGTCACGTCCCCTTCACCTGAAGGCATATAATTGTCGCTGATACTGTAGATAAGTGTTAAGGCCTTCGGTTTGTCTATGTGAGTGTGTGTGTACTCGAAAATGAATGTTGTTTTTGCTACTAATGATTTTAATGTGGACTTTCTTGAGACATTGCGAATGGTAATTTTTGTTTAGAGAAAAATCGCGTCTTTTAGAATGAAAAATCATGAACGGGAATACACTATTTCGTCAGAAATAGTGTATTCCCGTTGTCCCCGCACGCCGTGTCCCCGTCTTACGGGGACAGCGGTACGTCAATTAAATATTTAAAAATACTTCCCGTTGTCCCCGTGGTTTAGTTTTACATTCAAAAATATGTTTCTGCCACTCGCCGGCCGCTACCGCGGCACCGCTCGCTTCGCTCGCTCGGCTCGTGCGTTGTGTGGTCACAGTTCTAACCTAACCTAACCTAGCTGTTTCGATTTAAAAAAGGTTTACTTCGTACGATAAGGGGACAACGGGAAATAAATTTAATCACGTCCCGCTGTCCCCGTGACGGGGATATGGCAAACGAGGACAACGGGAATACACTACGAAATATACTTGTGTTTTGTCGTTAAAATGATCACTGATGACCTTGAAGTGAAAACTACTCCATGCCAACTAGCCATGAAGGTAGGTAAAGGAAGTGGAAACAAGGATAATATGAATAGGTTATACTTATAGATATGATATCTAGATGATAATAAATATTGAATATGGTATGGTATATTTTCTTCCCATGGGTGTCGTAAAAGGCGACTAAGGGACTTACTAGAGAATGGGCAGCAGCGTTCTCTATGCATTTTTAAAACAATACTGCGATCGCCAACCCGCCTGCCAAGCGTGGCGATTATGGCACACCTCCCGTTTTTGGGGGAGGCCTATGTCCAGCAGTGGACGTCTTTCGGCTGAAATGATGATGATAATGTTATTTATTTATTTTATTAATTAACATAGAAGCACAAAAAATATTTATATTAACATATTTTGTATAAATGTTATACAGATTCAATTTAATTTAATTTAATTTTGCATTATTAAAACTAACATGGAACAGTACACTCCCTTGCATACTTTCTCTCACAGAACACCAGACATATACGCATAATTTTTCTCCATTCATCCGCAAACAAATCACATTCAGGGTTGGCAGCCAGAAGGGCATTGAGCATCTTCAAAGTACGACACACTGGGGATTCGTTATAGATACTTTGATCTATATCATATTCTAATCCTTGTTTCCAATAGATGTTAGTTTTTAATCGACTTCCAAAAAGGTTATAAATGTACATCTGTTTTATGTTTGTTTTTTTTTTATGTTTGGTCACCGATATCTCCGTCAATTGTGGACGGATTATGAAAATATTTTTTTTTGTTTGAAAGGGTATACTCCCCAGGTAACCCCATTGTCAATGATGAATCGAGGGAATCCTCAAATTTTATAAGCACACCTATAGAGATTTGGGTATTTTTTATAGTAACTCATGCACTTGCTCTCGGAAAGCACCATTTGGTGAAGTGAAACTGATGAGGAAGACCACAGATGGCCACCGGAACTACTTAATAATAAGTATTTAACGGGTTGCAATTCGATTAGGTACTTTATTATGGTTGCTAAGCAATTTATGCTCGTCGTAATGCATATGGTGAGTGGCAGTTCTCCTGACTCTTAACAGGAGAACTCCTCAACAATTATAAACGTCCCAGCATCGGTAAAAAACTAAAATACAGATCCAAAGACACCGACTTCCGAAATTAAAGTTATTTTTCACTTTGTAATGTTTTTTTTGGAAGTCGGTTGTTTTACTTTAACTAACTTTATACCTACTAGCGTAAATTAAGTTAATTTCAGAATGAGAAGCACCATTAAGAAAGTTATAAAATATATATAGCTTAAACAGAACTTTTTGTATTAACATTGCTTTTCCAAAAACACATATTATTTTAAATATTTTAAATTAAACACAGGATATGCTGATTGCTATTTCTAAGGCCCGTATTACAGATCGTCACTCAATACTCAAGCAATACTTAAAACTAGTTTCAGCCAATCAAATGGCTTGAATCTAGTAATGGTTGAGTAATGCTTAATGTAATGCTTGAGTATTGAGTGACGTTCTGTAATATGGGCCCTTATGTAGAAAGATTGGGATTTATGGCACGACGAAGATAAATAATTTAGATTGAAGCTGGCGATCAAAATATCTAGAAATCAAGGGAGCAGGATTTTGCCCATAGGTGGGGTTAAATGGAAACAATGGTTCCGTTTCAAGGAAAAAGGTTTATACCTATCTATGACAGAGGCGCAACATATCGATCTGTTTTCTAGTTATTCAATATAATGGCTGCATTTACGTTTCAGAGAATTGGATAATAATCACTAGCACGACTTTTACCATGAACCTGAATTATATTTGCAATTAATATCATTTTGTACTAAAAGGTATTATTTTTAATATAATTCAACTAGGTTGAATATCGATAAACATGCATTAAAATTGCAAAAAAAATCTCAAGGGACTTCATACTCTTCTTTCTCCTGGCTTCTATCCCAATATACATGGGGTCAGCCCTCCTGGTAGTTTTTCGCTTTAGCCTTCGCCTTACCCTTCTCGTTTGTTGTGTTGCTCGCTGTCATATCATTTTGTATTGGTTTTAGGCAAGTTATTGGTGGTCGTCCACGGCCTCTTTTTCCTTTTTAACCAAATTCTAATAAGGAGGAGGTTATTCCTTCTATACTCATCACAAAACCGCTTGCGCTGATACGAACAGTATCAGCGCAAACGGTTTTCGCTACGTTTATCGTGTATCATCCTCATCGGTCAGCACTCGGATCCATATAGTACAGCTGGTCTTACTGCCCTTTAGTATACGTTGCCATTGACTTTAATCGGCTTAAGGGAGTCGCATAGGATGCCAGACAACGATCTCCATTTCAACCAGTCTGCCTGAATTCTATTGTGTATGTCTCTCTCTTACACAGGCTTTTGGTGCTTTGCAGCGTCTCATTCAAATATGCATCAGACTTCACAACTAACGAAGTGCCTTCTGACTTGTGTATGTCATACCATTTTATACGGGCTTCATATTTTTGATATTCCTGCGTTTGGTTCCAATTACCAAAGTCAGGCTACAACAAGTCTGTGTTGGGTGGTTAGTCATGGTTCCCCTGGTATAACTTTACAGCCCTTGAAATTGCACAGAATGGACCTGTCACACAGAAAATTGTCTATTTGGCCGAACCACCACTTTTGTAGGGTTTGTGCTTTTTTTTGAAAATAGGAATTACCGATCGGGAGGTCGAATTGAGTCGCTAAATTCATTAGGCCTGTTAGAGATGCCATACCCAAAATTTTCATGTATGACTGAGTTTTCTGTTGCTTTTAGACCCACCTGTCCGTTCAAATCACTTGCTATATTTTTTTTCTCATCTAAGGTTATGGTTAGTTAATGGTCTTCTAGGCTTCCCCGGATAAAAACTTTTGCTTCGTTGCCACATCCCACTTGGGAGGCATATACTGAGACTATATTTAAAGTTGCTTGCTTATCTAGAGCTTGTTTTAGTTCATACAAAATTACAAAAAAAAACTCGAGAGGTGTCTTGGGACACCCGGTTGGAACAAAGTTCGTTTCGCTGTATACTATGTATTAAATAAATAACAGGCACAATTAAATTAACATAACAAAGATCGTCGCAGGAGACGCCCCGGGCGTCGGGAATCACAGGCCGATTCCCGGCCACAGTAGGCGCGGGCTTGCGGACGGTGAGTTATGGGTAGCTCACCGTCCGATAAGGACCAGGCCCGGGTCGACGGCGCGTTGTGTTCCACGCGCGCCTCAAAGAGACGTCAGCACCAATTGACGGGGTCCGAAAGGGCCAATGCCTGCCAGGGTTACGAGTCTGTCCGAAAGGGATATCGTGGCCCTGGCACACAGGCATTTGAAGGAACACGGTGGGTTTTAGTCAGTAAAAGTCTGACACTCCCTCCCGCTCCGCCCAGAGCGGGAGAAGTTATTTGATGATTTCCCACCCAAAAAAAAAAGCCATAACAAAGAACTTAGATCATAGTTGCTCACGGACAGACTCGGTTAGAACTTTGTCCTAGCAACAGCAACATTTCCAACTAAAAATTAGATTTAGGTACAACTTGCCCCATAAAACCTCAGATCAAACTCCACTCGAAGTTAAAACTAAATAAAAAAACTGCTAGCAACAGTTGAATCTAAAACAACTTTGAGTTTTGATTAAACCAAGTTCTGTACATTGCCTACAAAAGGCAAGCAATCAATTTATACAGGCCATTCTAACCCTTACCACGATGCCATTGAGGTTATAATTGCGTGTACAAAAGTTGCAGCTAGGTCGGAACATGGTAGGCCTATTTCAACTTGTGAATAGATTTTCAAATATCGTTCAAAGTTCATTGTGGAGTCGAGAACTGGTTAACATTTAACTAAGTATAATTAACTGTGGGTTTGTCGGTCTATGTGTTAGGTTGAGTTCCGGGGACAAATGTGGAACACATGCCTATTGTTTTGAGATTTAGTTAGATACAAATTGTTGTTAGATAATGTATTATTTATAGCTGCTAATTAACGCGGAAATAAAGGTTTTAAGATGTCGAACAATGTTCTCCGGAAATAACATTCCAACCGGCTTAACTGGCTCTAAAAATAAATCTATATATTTTTTTGGTTCATAACTTTAAATACCTTAAGAGGAGGCTCCCAATATTATAATTATGTCAATGTTCATTAATCCATAGTTCAATATATATATATGATCCATTGTTCAATATACCAATTATAGCCCTAACAGTCCCAAGATTAAGCGTTGGGGGAGTCTTGGAGAGTTTACCAGGGGGAGACAATGCTTAAAATCTTTGTGGAAATAAGCATGCTCTGTTGCCATATTTTTTTTTTACACGTGCTACGTGTTTCTCGTCTCACTCACGCGACGGTATTAGTGTTCGGAAGTTGGGTTTCGAAGTGAGTTGTGACAACACGCTTTTGCGACCAATAAATGTTTAGAGTTTTGAGGAACGGGGTGTACAGTTCACTCATTCTCCATAGAAATGGGAGGATCCTCCGACCAGACGGGTGTCGTGTCTGGTGGGCAACTGCCCGACGGCTGATGTCGGGACGTTGTATATATCTTAGTCGCGCGGTAAACTCTGCTTGTGCGATGCAGGATTTTGCGTGACGTCAGTGTGACGCGTCGTTCGCATGTGGCGATGTTGATGCCGCTACAAGTGATTTTTTCAATAAAAAAATAAACGTTTTTTTTAAATATTTAATTATTGTTGTTTTGTGTGAATTGATTCGAACAAGGCATATATATAAATCATAAGTGTATTTATCCTAGTAACACGTACGATAGATAGCTGTTACCTAAGTGTCATTATTTTTTTTCTATAAATTAAATACCAGTCAAATTGGCGTGGGGTGGGAGACATTGACGTGTACCCCAAGTAGGTCTTAATTTAAAACTTGATGGTAAGAAGCTAGATGCTATTACGGAAACTGTATTTCTAGGAATTACTCTAGATTCGAAATTGCAGTGGGGTGCCCATATTAGAGCTCTTTCAGGTAGATTAAGTTCAGCTGCATATGCAGTAAGAAAAATAAGGCAGTTGACAGATATAGCCACAGCTAGGTTAGTGTACTTTGCTTACTTCCACAGTATTATGTCTTATGGCGTTCTGCTGTAGGGATCGGCAGCCGACGTAGATTCAATTTTCATTTTACAAAAGAGGGCAATCCGCGCGATCTATGGAATGGGTCCTCGTGAGTCCCTTAGAAACAAATTCAAAGAAATTGATGTACTAACTCTGCCCTCTCTTTATATCTTAGAAAGTATTTTATATGTTCGCAAAAACTTAGGACTATTCAAAATAAGAAGTGATTTCCATAATATAAATACACGTAGTAAACATGAAATTGTGTTACCCAAATTTAGATTAACTAAAACAAGCAAGTCATTTCTTGTAAACAATATCCGCTTTTATAACAAGTTGCCACAATCGGTTACAGAACTTAGTGATGGAAAATTCAAAACGCACATTAAACGTGCCCTTATCAAAAAAGCATATTATAAGATTAAGGACTACGTTGAAGACAAGGAAGTTTGGCATTAATTCCTTCTGTACATGTGGCCTCCCTGGTACCTCATTAACGGCAAAACTATGTAAATGTCTATTTACAGCTCCCAAATTGCGAAGTTATTTTTTAATTTAATTTTATCGTTTTTTTACAAACTTCACTGACATAATGTTTTTCTTAATTGACATTATTATACCTACAATTTAAATTTCAACATGATTCTAACTTTTATTATTTTAATCATATTTTGTATTGTTTTTTTTTTGTCAATGTGAGGACGTTGTAGGCTTATTAGACTGTAGATCTTTAAACCATTTTCTATTTTGTTAAGTTCCTGGTACTTTTGATGGGCCTACGCTGTCCTCTCATACCTATTAACACTGTAATTTGAAAACATTGTAAAAGCCAAAGAGTGACCGTGGAGTTTCTTGCCGGCTCTTCTCCATAGGAAACGACCAATTGGAACCGTGCACCTAGCTTCTGACGTTTCATAAGTGCCCATGTAGGCTTATGTGAAATAAAAATATTTTTGATTTTAGATTTTTGATTTTGACATTAGTCATACGTCGGGAGAAGACTTTGCCCAGATAATCTCTCCCGCAATGTGTTAATTATTTTTTTTTTCCATTTGAGATACAGATCCAAAATGCCGTTTAGATACAAAAAAAAACAAGCTTCTTCTACTGTATGAAGCAGAGTAATTTAGTTGAAAAATTTGAAAGTATTGGCGTTTCAAGAAATCATTGTGATTGCTATTATTGCTTTATATCAAAATTGTTGTTATTTTTTTAAATGTAATTATAAGTTTATGAATAAATAACCAGCATCACAATAATTACATTGTCTTATGTCATGGTCTAGGAGAATAATAGGTATTTATTCTCCTAGACCATGACATAAGACAATGTAATTATTGTGATGCTGGTTATTTGATTAATAGACAACTCAAAGTACCTAATAGTCTCACTCTATTATTATAATGTATAAGATTTTTTTTTTCTAATAATCATTACATTTTCAAGCCCAGGTAATAGCTCCCTACTTCGGTGGTCAAGTCTCCCACCTAGGTGAGAGAAATTAGCCAAATCACACACATTATTAAAATTACCTTCAGGTAATTTTAATAATAACTGAGGAACTATTAAACTTATATCAACCTATATTTAGAGAAAATATAGCTAATTATTGCAACTTAAAATATAATTACTTGAAGATTGCAATATATTCTGACAACAAAAAAAAAAATTGAGGGTCCTAAACTTACTTAGTTTCTTAGTAGCTTTCTGACCCCGATTGTTAGATATTGACTTACAAATCTATACATGAAAATCGAGGTTGCTAACCTTTATTGAAGGTAATTGACTTCCGTAACTTGCATGCAAAAGTTACATAACAACATTCAAGGAAATACCTACTATACGCTTCGCATATAAGTTAATGACACTAGATAAACCTTTTATGAACGATTACTAAAACATCTCGAAAATTAAACATAATTATCAACCTAAAGCCACTCCAGAAATTCCTTAAACATAAAAATAACCACAAAAAATGTTGGCGACCCATTCGTTTCTCGACAAAGGGGTAGCAAAGCCCTGTCAGTCCTCTATCTCATTAATCATTCCCTTTCGCAAATCCTTTTAGTTGACGTCGACCTTTCATAACTTAGGATCGGAATAAGCGGCTTACAATACGCTTGACATTGTTGTTTTGTATGTTGTTAATAACTCCTTTAACGGTAAATTAGAGTGAAGGGTTAGAATGTGAGAAGTCCTATATATAACTGTGGTTAGAAATATGATGAAGAAGATATATGAAATATCAGCGAGTTTGAAACGTCACGCGGTCAAATAGCATTTCAGTAATACTTATTATTATTATTTATTTATTTCAATCAACGTTGGATCATACAATTACTAAAATCAAAATTATTAATACAATTAAATAAATACATTAAATTGAAAATTATAAGTACATTAATATAAAAATAAAATTAAAATTAAAATAATATCTTAACATTAGTCAGTACGTGAACCATGCAGCAGTGGTTCACGTACTGACAGTCAAAACGCACGGAACAAATATTTCTATGACCTACAAGTAGTTGATCCGGGTCTGGCTGTTTGTGTATGTGAATTTAAATGTTTGTAAACGCACCCACAATACAGGAGAAATTCCTAGTGTGGGGCAACGCTTTAAAAAAAAAAAAAACGTTTAGCGAAAGCGTTCAGGATACTGGTGCGGCTGGCCCGCACCCTATTCACCAGAGATGTGCACCGCTTACGCATGATTGTGTGGAAACAATCCACACGCGCCTCGGCAAACATCCCCGACGCGCTACAGAAGCGAGGCAGCCCCAAGAGCACCCTGAACGCGTGGTTGTATTGGTCGCGTAGAGCGCTGTACTGCTTCTGCGTGTAATCCATCCACAGACTGTCAGTATAGAAGGACGTACAAAATGCCCTAAATAGGGCTATTTTGACGCCCCTCGAACACCGAGCAAATCTGCGGCCTATCACATTATATACAGCAATTACACACGGAATAACTACGAAGACTGAAGAGGTTCTTTGCTGATCAGATGATGCGGGATAGTAACAAAATAATTAGAATTCAGTTCTTCTTTAGTGATAGTCCACGGAGGACTGATTAACTCGTGAAAGCCGAACCAACACGTTATTCGTCCAACGAATAAAGTTATATTAAGATTATGCTAGGGTCTGGCATAAGAAAGTGCCTTGTTTCCATATCAGGCATTTTCTTGTCTTTTCCAAACTCAGTGCCTTTAAGTAGGGCACACCTTCGCTTTGCCGATGACATGGTCATAATGTCAGAGACGCTGGAACAGTTAGATCAGATGTTGCAAAGCCTAAATAGACCCTCTCGGTGGGTTGGCCTCGGCATGAATTTGGAAAAGACAAAAGTCATGTACAATTCCCACGTTTTGCCGAGTCCAATCCACATCGAAGGGTAGCTTCTCGAAGTTGTAAAGGCGTATGTCTACCTAGGGCAAGTCATCAGTCATCATCAATCAGTCAGCAGTCACAACTTTGAGAAAGAAGCCGACAGAAGGATCCAGTTGGGTTGGGCAGCGTTTGGAATACCTCGTCAAGTCTTCTCGTCGCCTATCCCGCAGTGTCTGAAGACTAAGGCTTCAACCAGTGCGTTCTGTCCGTCATGACACACGGTGCCGAAACGTGGACACTGACAGTCGGCCTGGTCCACAAATTCGTGGTCGCCCAGCGCGCTATGGAGCGGGCTATGTTCGGAGTATCTTTGAATGATAAAATCAGGAATGAAATTATCCGAAAAATAACCGAAGTTACCGACATAGCTTGCAGAGTAAGGAAACTGAATTGTCATTGGGCTGGCCATGTTTGTAGAAGGACCGATGGTCGATGGACCAGACAAGTCCTGGAGTGGAGACCGCATATCGGCAAGCGTAGTGTGGGACGCCCCCCAGCTAAAAGTTAACTGGACCGACGACCTTAAGTAGGTGGCTGGGTCAGACTGGATGCGGAATTCGGAGGACAGGGTGTTGTGGCGCAGCCTGGGATAGGCCTATGTCCAGCAATGGACTGCGATAGGCTGAGTTTATTAAAGTAGGGCACAGGCACTTATCTGTTTTAGGCAAAGAAATTGCTGTTCCTTATTATCCTTCTCAGCAATGCTAAAGCAACCATCAGTGGTCTTAATAATAAATCGTCTTCATCAATTTAGACCTACATGACCACTGACATGAAAACAAACCTTACCTAGTTGAATGACTGACCTCCACCAATATTTTGATAGCCCAAAAATATCTACCGACTTTTACTATCAACTAAAACTATTTCTGTGTTCGACACCGATTCCTTAGCTATTATTCATTCATCAACAACTTATTGGAAGTCATTTGGCTCGTATGGGTAACTCTTGTTATGTTTTTATACAACACTGTGATTATATTGCAATTACAGTTGAGAATTTAGTAAGGTGTTATTGAGTTTTAATGCGATCACTTTTTGTTTGTTGTCGTGACCTTTGCAATGCAGTGTGATTACATTCAACAAACCCTGTTCGTGTTCATGTTAAATTTTTAAAGTACTACACTCACTAAAGGGAATTAGTAACACATTCATCTTTATTAAGGACGTTTCAACTTTATATCTCACCATTTTCTACAACAACTATTGTTTGAATAACATCATTAAATTGTAGGTAATTGAAAAACCATTGACGAAAATTGAGGTTATGAAATGAACCTCAATAATTGTAAAATGAAAAACGTCTTTAAGGTTTAGTATTGAAATAATCAAATCGAAGCACTCAATTTGTAAGTGGTACTACAAGTTCAATGGCATCCACAGGTACGTTTTCTAATCCATCTTGGAATAGACCATAACTGGCTTCTTTTCATAATTGTCTTCTTTCAGTTTTCTAGCAAAATACACAAAACTTGTAAAGGTAGGACAAACAACAAATAGTTTAATCACATGAATTTTTGTTTAAAATATGATAAAGGAGACAAGAAAATAGACCCTGTTATAGGTGAATTAAAAAACCTGTCCCTTGCTGTCCACCCCCAGCGACGCCCTAAGCCGAGGTCTGTACCCCACTGAGTGTGCCCTTAGCGTGTAGTCGCTTAGTTTATAAGTTTATGCCCTGCCTGGAGGCCTTAATTTATTGAGGCTCTCTCAGGAAAGTCCAGTTACGCAGACAACAGCGTCCTAAGTTGACCAGCGAGATGCCATTTATAAATAAAAACAGCTTCCTAGGGAAATGAATGAACTGTCAAGGAATCCGCAACCAAATTAATGGAAGTGTAGAAAATTACAGTAGTTTCCACTATAGCTTATGAACTACGTCCTACATGTTTTACTACTTGTTATAGTTGCATTTGTTTGTAAACTCAAGCAACGTTCCCACAAGGGGATCGCAATCAACGCAGCAGACAAACCGGCTATTTAATTGTTTCCTTATTCTTATATTCTAGTCTCTGTCTGTTCAAACCCTTAGAATAGTAGTGTAGTAGTAACATAGAATCAAACCCTTAGGATAGTAGTGTAGTAGTAACATAGAACTTCGCTAGATTATGTGGTTTAACTGACCTGATTGCATTGATCAAGTTATCAACCATTGAACACTATTTGCGGTTGGTCTGTTGTTATGATGCAGAATATGAGGAAGTATTGTATGAGTAAGCCTGTTTTCCCCAACCTCATACCTACCTAGAAGTTTCAACATAGGAAACTAGACATACCCTTCAGCTACCGACCGGAAATAGCCTGATCATTATTTTTTAGATTGTTGAAATGAGGATATAATCTGATGATGTCCAATACTTCTTCTACTTCATAGCAAAGACAAACATTTGGAAAATGCAAAAGTGCACGCCTCATAGACAGAAACATGTTGACGATAAATTTTACGGAAAATATCTGAGATGTATCGATTTTTGTTAATATCTTTTGAACGGTTATGAGTTTGATAACGAAAATCAATAGCGCTCATCCGAAGGATAAAAGAAAATGTATGATAATAGTGAATCGTGGGCCGTGGCGAAAAACAGACACACTTCCCAACGGAAAGCACAACAAGTCTTTTTTTTTTTTTGTATATACAGGGTCAAATTAAATTAGCTGGCGAAACTCCGCAGACGTGTTGGGTATCGATATCTAAATACGATAAAACGAAAAAAAAGACATTGTATTTTTTTGGGGTCAACGACTAGTTACTTTAAATATGAGTTTCAAAATCAGTTGTTTTTCTGTGTAAACTTCACAGATGTGATGGGTATCGATAACTATACACGACAAAACAAAAACTTAACAATTTAATGTAACTTCACTGTCAGTGGTCATTGACACCAGAAAAATAAAACGAAAAATCTTTCTTTTTTTCGTTATATCGTATTAAGATATTAATCTCAACACGTCCACGGAGTTTCACTGGCTAATTAAATTTGACCCTGTATTTATCAAGGTATATCAATCTTAATATAATAATATAAACATAATATTAATCTTATATTGTCAAGTCTCTAGTTTAAAAACTTATATGAAGTCCATGTACTTATATTCGTTATTGCAAACTTCCGGCACTGCGTTATTCGGCGTAGCATATTTCGAAGACACGTTGCGGACTCATAATTGAGAGTAAGTACAGAAACGATTTTATGTTGGAAAATTTTGACAAGGCGACATATTGAGAGTATGAATATTATGTATATTTAATTCCCTCTCATACGCTGAAGCGTTGTGAGGCGTGAAATTATAAGTGAACGCAATTGACAACGATATCTATTTCCTTAAATAAATCAACAGGAATCGGGCATGAGTAATGAAAAGCAATATAGGTACTTTACTAAGCTAAATCACCTACACCCACACATCCAGCAAACTCCAAATTAGGAAATCAACTTCCATTGTCCGTCTCCTTTATGTAAGTACTATTGTACGTCCGTGTCACTGCAATTTCCAAACCGAATCCATTAAGTTGTACACGGTTCAAGCGTATTCATGGCCTAGCTTTGGGTCTTCCAGTGAAATATTACTTGGAACAGACAAAACGGAAATGGGAACCCCATTTGAAGTGCAAATGCAAGGAGTGGTGTTTCGCCCATAAACTATAACAGCTACCTATTCTTTAGAAAGGGAAGCTCTACTTGACTGGATTCAGTTTTAGTAAACTCCATAATCCAGGTGATCATATCAGACCTCTCTCGTCATGTTCGTGAACGGGCGCCGTCAGTTGTGACTGGTCTTCTCCTATCTGCCAGGGCTTATTTGTAATATTTTATATTGTTTTTTTAAATAATTTATATTTTTACATTGTTCTCACATATAGAAGCGACAAGAATAATGTACCCAGGATTTTGTAATATCTTGATTTAAAAGAGTGTCCTTGGAGTTTCTTGCCTATTCTTCTCCATAGAGATCTACGTTTTGGAATTGGCAAATAACTTCAACTTTCTGACTAACTGACCGACTCTTTGACAATTCAAAAGGTCCTGTAAATGGTTTAATTGAAATAAATGCTTTCCGCCTTATTACAAAACAAGATTTATATTTTGACATGACTTAAACCATGCAGCCAGTTTCTGTAATAAAAACGTAACATTGATTGAAATACCGTTCTTTATACAAAACTGAAAACTTAGTTCGGTAATAAGTTGTCAGTTTTGTGTTTAGGAACTTTACCATAGTCGCAATAAAGTTCGAAATTCAATAATGGCACCATGTTTTAAACTTGGGTCTGAAGATAAACCTTGTTTTGTAATAAAGGGGTTTGAGTTTGAGTTTGAGTCTAACCATTGGCACTTCCGATGGAAATCAAAAATTGTATATTTTAAAACAAAAACAATTTTTGTTTTAGTTTAAAAAAATCATCACGCCTGTATTCGAAGGTTTCTCATTTCGCTAGTTAATTTTAAGTTCCATAATAGAGACGCCACTTTTTGGTGCCGATTTTACACTTTTAGTTAGATATGTGATTGACTTAACCTTGACAATAGCAATTGTTCGAAATAGTTCAGGCGAATACAATGCAGATGAGCTTGATTCGGATCCAAAACAATGACCTCGCGGTAAGAATAGATGATCTAGCTCCCTTTTTTGGCTAATATTAGTCACTATAATAATGATTTAGTTAATCAACGACACTCATTGAAACTGATAACAACAGATAAAAATAAACAAATTTATAAACTTTCAGTACCGGTCTTAATCCCAGCTTTGATGAAGCAAATCTAAATCGCACGGGGAAACTTCTCTAATAATTAGAATTGAATCAATTTGGAACTCCATGTAGTGGAATCGACTTTGGTCATTCTGTTGCGATGAAAATTTTAATTAGTTCGATCATGGTGGCGATACTAGCAGATACTATTGGAACGTTAATAATCGTCGTCAATGACCGACGGCAGAAAAAGAGGAGGCTTATGACGAGCAATGGGATGGGGCCAGCAAAATGAACAATGAACAATTAATGTAATTGATAATTTGAAACATTGTTTCAGAACACGTAGATTATGGAAAGTAAAAAATAAACAAGAGAAAATCATTACCCTAACATTGATAGTTCGAAACACTCTAAGGTAATCAATTTGACTACCTGTAAACGATCAGTGCGAACACCTAATCCATTGACGCATTCCCGCGTAATAATGCCACACTAAGCCATACTTAAGACGAATGGCAACACCAAGGTTCTTATCTGGAAACGAATTGTTATCGACACCTAGCACTTCATAAAGCCTGCACTTATATACCTACCTATGTGTCTGAAAGATACAAAGATATCTTAGACGTTAATTCTCAAAAACCACATCGCTTTTAACGAAAAATACGACGAGTGTGGTAGATTTAAGATCTCCAGTAAAAATGAAACTTTGTGACGCTGCGGTAGACCACAGAGTGAGGGATCCTGACTGGTCGCAGATCAAATTCTGGGACTAAAGAGCTTAATTAACTTAGCTGAAACGATAGAACAGTCTTGATTGATAATAAACCTTGTTAGAGTGAGCTAAAGGGCTATTTAACACAATTTAATTAAAATTTCTTACATTGATCTGGTAGACGTAGAGTTACAAGACTTGATTGATAGATGAATTTGATCCTTAGACATTCGATTCTTTTGTTAGACAGTTTTATGGCTCCGGCCGCTCAGGGTCAAATAATAACCCGGCAAATAACAGGCTTTCGATTTCTATGAGACCTATTCCGTTACAGGCAAGTTTCGGGTTATGGCTGAAAATCTCTATCCAACCCTTTGGCTACCGAAGGTGACAAGAATGACGGTTATGTCAAGTTGTTCCTTTTTACATAATCGCCCTTTTCTCTTTACCGGTACATTCATCGTTATTATTTGTTTTTTGTTTATTATTATCCTATCTTTTTAATATGCTCGGGTAACAACACCATCGATACGAGATTACAGATTTCATAAACAGTTTATGAGTGTTTGATTGCCATGCTGTTTTATGAGTCATCATTTTATTCATGTGTATGACCGCGTTCTGAGACTTTATTACACCCAGTAGCCGACCTATTATTCAACCAATTTATAGCCTGACATCCCCACAATTTCATTGTTAATACAGCTCCAACGTTTATCGTATCAAATCTCTGCAGGCATGAAAAACCTTCAGTGGAATGTGGCAGCAATTTTCTGAATGATTTCACCTCAGCTGAGTCACGCGAACATTTTGCCACAATATGTGGTGCCTACATACGTGTGTACTTGCCATTACCAAGGGCAAGCTCCGACCTTAAACCAAGAACTCACCTTATCAAAACAACGACATTTTTAACAGTCAATCACGTCTATACTAAAGGAAGACACTACGGGCAGCTAACATTACCGCAACACTCACAGTAACAGCTAAATTGACAAGTTAAGACAACACACACGATTTTAACACTTTAGGACATTATTTTTATTGATGAAAATGGTATTCGGCGTTCGCTAAGGGTCCGTGGGCGACCGGCAGGCGAGCGCGCTAGCCGGCGCGCCGCCTTACTTTAACTGAAATACGCGCTCGCGAACTGTTTTTTGCGCAGGCGTAGTACAACGCAGGATCGGCCGAAATTCACCCTTACAAACCTCTATGGAACGGTTAAACCACCTATTTTCCTCCAAGGAGAAACGCACTTTATATTTAGAGTGGAAAGTTGGATTTTGATTGGTCAGAAATTCACCGTTGTTCCGTTCTGCATAGGTCGTTGCGTGTGCCGCACTGCACACGATGGTAATTAAATATGTGTTTGACAATAGTATCGAGACTCCGGCTGTGCTCTCCTGATGACGTCAATGGTCCAAACGGAGAGCGTTCACGTAGAAACCGTTTTGCGAGAGTTTGCGAGCGATCGGCGCTCAAACCGACTGAGCGAAAAAAATTACGGTGATTTGCATTTGAAATTGGAATAAGCATTTGCAATTTAAATATTTTTAATTTCTTCTGACTGTTTTTCGGTTTCCATGCAATATAAATTTGGATGAATCAGCAATTTATTTGGCAGTCCGCGTGATTCAACAGCCTTTAAACGGTTAAAAATTACGCTGTTCGTTATCGATGGGGTGTCGTGGCAATTAGTCACCAGCACAACTAATTAATGTGAATCAGTTAGCCTTGTCATTTATTAGTAGTAATCGGTAAACCTATTAATAATTTTAGGATAGTTGAACTCATTAACAAACCATTAAACAACAAATAAAACTTATTCGTTTACTTTATTCTAAGTACATTCCTATACCATGTTTTGTGTTTATTTTTAAACAATTTTTATTTGGTTTGGCGCTCTTACGTTGTTTTATTTTGGTTCCAGTGCTTTGTTGCGCTCTCTTTTTAACCGACTTCCAAAAAGGAGGAGGTTCTCAATTCGGCTGTATGTTTTTTTTTTTTGTATGTTTACTTTATTCTAAGTACATTCCTATACCATGTTTTGTGGCCCCAGCTGTGCTAAGCCCTATGCCTAAACTATTGCAGAGAAACCTACTCCCTCAGAAAGTTGCTTACGTCACTGAAAGTACGCCGTAGCTATCTATAGTCCAGTCAATTTTGCAGCGTTACTCAGCGGACTACAGCTGCTAGGGTAAACAATGAGATACACGAGCGCGATGTATTCTGACTGTGCGGCTGTAACGTTAGCTTTGCTAACTTCGACTAACAAGCCTGTTAGTCCGTTTGTGTACTAACACTAATATTAGTGGTCAGTAAAAGTTTAGGCGCTAACTTTGAATTTTTTGGCGAAAATCTTACCCAAGCAAAATTGAGAATGCAGGGTGGGAATTACTCGGAAGGTTTCTGTTCAGGATAAAACGAAAGGAAACGCCCGGGTGTCACCACGGTGTGGATCGCCCGGAGGACACGGTGGAGGTTAGCCCGGCTTGGGCGGAGCACCGCCGTGTCCTCACGGAGGCGATCGGCGGCGGCGATCTCTCGCGTCCGGCCCTGGTTCAGGCCATAGTTCGGAGAGAGAGTGCATGGGAGGCTGTCATCTCCTTCTGTGAAGCAGTAATGCTCGCGAAGGACGAGGCGGAACGCGTGAGGGAGAGGCAAGGTTCGCGCCCTCGCGCCCTTAGTCGTCGCAGGAGACGCCCCGGGCATCGGGAGTCGCAAGCCGATTTCCGGCCAACGTATGCGCGGGCTTGCGGACGGTGAGCGATGGGTAGCTCGCCGTGCGATAAGGACCAGGCCCGGGTCGACGGCACGTTGTGTTCAACGCGCACCTCAAATAGATGTCAGCACCAACTGACGGGGTCCGTTTGAACCAATGCCTGTCAGGGTTGCGAGTTTTTCCGAAAGGGATATCGTGGCCCTGGCACACAGGTGACACAGGCAACGGAAGGAACACGGGAGGGTTTTAGTCAGTAAAAGTCTGACACGCCCTCCCTCTCCGCCCAGAGCGGGAGAAGTTATTTGATAATATCCCACTCAAAAAAAAAGGGTGGGAATTACCATTCTCGAGTTAGATCAGTGATATTACACAAAAGAAAATGTAATGTAAAATGACAAAATAATAAGTAAGCGACATAAACCAACAGTCCAAAGTTTCAGAGGGACTTTTTCGTAACCATGTATTTCACTATTACAGCATAATTATATAGATTTGATTTTTGGATAATATGTTTATTGATTATTTGATTAATACTCTGACTGAAGGAAAACGCAACTGGTTCAATTTCCTCGTAGAATATAATTCCGAAAAGACCTCTACTTTTTTATATTTTTTTCTGTAATTCCAAAATCCTAAGTAATTTCATTGCAAAATTGCATTTAAAATGTGCGTATTAGGTAATTGAATACTCTGGCTGAACATATTATTTTTGATACATAGGTGAATTTATTTTTAAACAATTTTTATTTGGTTTGGCGCTCTTACGTTGTTTTATTTTGGTTCCAGTGCTTTGTTGCGCTCTCTTTTTAACCGACTTCCAAAAAGGAGGAGGTTCTCAATTCGGCTGTATGTTTTTTTTTTTTTTGTATGTTTGTTACGCGATTACTCCGTCAATTATGAACCGATTTTGAAAATTCTTTTTTTCTTTGAAAGGGTATACACCCGAGGTGGTCCTTTTGCCACCAAATCAGAATCTCATGAGGGGATCTCATGGAAATCGAGGGAAACCCTCAAATGTTATATGCAAACCTATAGCGATTTGGGTATTTTTTATAGTAACTCGTGCATTTGCTCTCCGAAAGCACCATTTGGTGAAGTGGAACTGATGATGGAGACCACAGATGGCCACCGGAACAATATAATAATAAGTACTTAACGGGTTGCGATTCGATTAGGTACTTTATTAGGGTTGCTACGCAATTTATGCTCGTCACAATGCATAATATAATTTGTTGTTTTTTCTATTTAACGGGTTGCGATTAAGCAATTTATGCTCGTCACTATGCATATATGATGAGTGGCAGTTCTCCTGGTTCTTACCAGGAGAACTCCTCCACAATCAACGTCCCGGCATCGGGAAAAGCAATATTTTGTAAAAGGTGATAAGCAGTTAACATTAGGCTATTGTAACTTAGATAAATTCAAAACTGACCCACTAAAAAGTGAAAAATAAAAATCTTTTAACAAAAAAATTATAACCGACTACCAAAAATAACACAGCAAAGTGAAAAATAACTTTAATTTCGGAATTCGGAATTTTTCACTTTGTAGTGTTATTTTTGGTAGTCGGTTATTATTTTTTTGGAAAAAGTTTTTTTCGCATGTGGAAGTAATTGACTCTGTCACTTATGGCCCGCCCAGTTCACTATGTTTTATTTTTTACGTATCATGCTGTGATCGCCAACCCGCCTGCCAAGCGTGGCGATTATGGCAAACCCCCACATGGGGGGCCTATTAGTTCACGTCTTTCGGCTGAAATGATGTTGATGAGAGTCGCGTCGCTCTGTCGCATCGCGCCTGATTACGGGAGCCTTAACTATTATTATGTTACGACTCCTACACCTGTTACCAAAGTATATAAATTACAAAGATCCAATTTCATCACTCAGTTACCTGAACACTAATCAAGCGTAGGCACTAGCCAGTACGGCGTACTGCGCGTCTAGGAGTTCTGACGTTTCACCGCTGCCCTATGAATCATCGACGCCCACTCAACTTCGTTGATATTTACCTACCCGCAAATATAACGCTGTTAGTAAGTGCTACCCACATTAATAAAGCTACGAGGGTACTTTTTGTAAAATTAGTTTTTTACTGGAATAGTATTATGTCTACTTATTAAAAATCTTAAATTCATTAATTAATTAATTAATTCATTCATTCACTCATTCACTGACAGACAACGCACAGCCTAAGCCGCTGTGTTTAGAAGCGTTTTTGTACAAGAATTGTATAAATAACGAAGGTTTTTTTCATGTGGTCAGTGACTAACTTGGTATGTCAGAGTTTTTATGCCGCCAATGGGCCTCTGAATTGACTTCACAGGCCGTCGAGAAATATCTCTCAGGTATGCTGGTTCAGGCCATGGTTCGGAACGAGAGTGCATGGGATGCCGTCACCTCCTTCTGCGAAGCAGTAGGTAATGTTCGCGAAGGAAGAGGCAGAACGCGTGAGGGAGAGGCAAGGTTCGCGCCCTCACGCCCCTAGTCGCCGCAGGAGACGCCCCGGGCGTTGGGAGTCGCAAGCCGATTTCCGGCCACCGCACCGTAGGCGCGGGCTTGCGGGCGGTGAGCGATGGGTAGCTCACCGTCCGCCAAGGACCAGGCCCGGGTCGACGACGCGCTGTGTTCCACGCGCGCCTCAAAGAGATGTCAGCATCAACTGACGGGTTCCTTTAGGACCAATGCCTGCCAGGGTGGCGAGTTTGTCTGAAAGGGATATCGTGGCCCTGGCACACAGGCAACGGAAGGAACACGGGAGGGTTTTAGTCAGTAAAAGTCTGACACGCCCTCCCGCTCGGTCTAGAGCGGCAGAAGTTATTATTATTATTATTTTTTTTAGAAAACGTTGCCCCACACTAGGAATTTCTCCTGTGTTGTGGGTGCGTTTACAAACATTTAAACTCACATACACAAACAGCCAGAGATAATTTCCCACACAAAAAAAAAAGGCATGCTGGTTTTCTCACGATATTATCCTTCATAATTTTTTCAAATCATCTCTAGGTTTAGATAGTGACGAAAGTATGAAAGTTCGTTATTTTTGCGCTTAGGAATCCCATCGTGATATAAAATAAGCTTTTGAATGACTGATCTTTGGTAGTGGTCGCAAGAGCGGTTGCTAAAGGTAACGTCCTGGTTTCGATTCCCAGGTAGGTATTAGGTTTTGGCCATCAAGGTCTTGGAAGCACCCCAGGGTGTAGGTTCGTGTCCAGATAATGGCAATAGATTCGCACTCTAGCACATGAGACTTGAACGTTTTACTGGCGATATACATAGATGTACATAGTCTAACTAAACATTGTGGTCAATCATTAACACACAAGCACTGTTCTGTGATAATAGCACCAAAATTATAATTAGTTACATAATAAATTAAATTGTAATAATTCCCTAAATTTTCTGTGCGCCAACTCTGGCGTTGTAGTATTTGCAATTGCAGTATCATATTTTATAATATGTAGGCGTCCAAGCAAAAAGGTTCTGGACCCTTTCTGCTTGGACAGAATCTATGGAATCTAGTCTTAACTCAGTACTCCAATAGTAGTAGTTGAGTACTGAGTTAAGACTAAATTTGGTATCTAGAATATTCAATTGATAATAAGGATTGAAAAAATATTCTAAATCTGGCACATTTTTTTTAGCAGACATTTGAAGTTGAAACTGAAAAAGCTTGACTTGAAAAAACTATATGAACTTGTAGATAATTGAACACGAAAAAAAAAAACAAAAATCAACAATCAAAATCTCTCTCTCATCAATTCAAATCGCGAAATACACATTCACCCAACTTTACAAAACTGCGTATACTCTGAAACTAAATGCCGAGAACTGGACCCTTTTTGCTTGGACGCCCACATATTGCTGTCTCCCGAATCCCTCCTAGCTTTCCTTTTTTCTTCTTTTAAAAAAAAAACGCTCTAAAACAAAAGAAAATTAGAAGCACAAGTTCTCAACTTCTACGATCGCTCATTCCACAAAGGGATGCTCTTGAAGTCTATTTCAGTTTGTTTATTTGCATACAAAGTATACCCAGACATGCGGTCAGTGCTCTTGAACTGAGACGGATCCGACTCGGATACGGCAGGTATGGAAATAGATCGTATTGATTGTAAGCCTAAACGGTGGGGTAGTGGAAGTTCACTGATCGGGTGTTGAGGTAGTGTTAAGGCGACGATAACCCACTTTTAATGATTTTATACTGAAGATCACGTCTAAACCAGTAGTGTTAATGATTTGAAAAAAAAATATGTTAAATTAGAGCATTTTCTCAATAACTTAATATGTGAATATTTTAGGTTATGTTTATACTATATAGTGAAATTAATTTGTAAAGTTATGTCTAACATGGATAAAAAACTGAGAGTGGCGCAAAATCTACCAAGCGTATTTTTCTGAAACCTTCACTAATTTAAAGATAATTTAATTATTGACCTTTTAGTATACGCGTTTTATTAAAATGTCTTTTGTTCTGTGTATAATAAACTAAATGCGTCAAACTGGGGACAGCGCTCCTTTATGGGCGAGTCCTATTACTGGCTGAACGTACGACGCGTTGCGTGAGCTCAGTACAGAACACGCAAGCTAACCACTCAAGGTCACTGGCATATATCCGAGTCGTAATGGGTTTATTCGGTTCGTATTATGCAGCAGTAGGTAACCTACGCACTGCGTACACGAGCATTTTTCTACCTTTGATAAATACCTCAATTATTGTTTACTAGCTGCGCTCTGCGGTTTCAACCGCATAAGGGTGTGCCCGCACACGCTGGCAATTTTCTCAGCGATTATTGCCAGCGACTTTTTGAGCGACTCAACGCACACGTGCGATATTTTGTCGCTGGCTATTAGTGAATATCGAGGGATGTGCACATCATGGATTAACAGAGATCGACGTTTAACCAAAAAATTACTTATTTCTCTCTTCGAAGAATACTGTTCAACCGAAATCAATAGTTCAAAAAAGTACTAACGCTTGAATTATTATAACAATTAGAATTACCTACCGTTTTAGTAGGTACGTAATATAATAATAAACTATTTTATTAACTCATCTTAGTATCTACCTAGCTATGTATTTATGTCGCTATTACTTTCACACCTAAATCGCATAGGTACTTATTCGATGTCTAATAGGTACTATTTATTCGATGTCGGATTGTACGGAAATCCTATACACTACGAGATCAGCTTATACTGGAAATGTATAGCTTGATGTGTAGCCGTGTGTACTATGCGGGAATATTTCTGAGTAAGTTATATACTTGTGACTTGACACTTATTATTTTATTTCTGTATGGTTGAGTTGCTAAATGTGTAGTAGGTGTGTGTGGCTCAGATTATAAAAAGAAGATTCTGATGACTAATTTATTGCTGATTTTAGAAAAAAAATGAAAAATTTAGGTTATGTTTTAAGGTTTGCGTACCCCTCGATCGATGTGTCATGATTAAGTGAACCCCTTTAGGAATCTGCAAAAAAGTGTTATTTTTGCTCTATCTCGCCTCCTTTACAAGATATAACGGTTATGGATTTTTTGAGGTTAGGTTAGCATTGCATGCTAATATATGGATTTAGAATGCATTGTCATCGAGTTGTGAGCTACCCTGAAAGTTTCAGCCGGATAGCTAAACGGGAAGTGCTCGAAATTTGAGTTGCAAGATTCTACCCAGAAACACAGACATCCGCACAAAATTGACCACACCTCTGCAACATTTTTACGGAGTACCATTGTTTTTGCTTTACAATGTACCTACCTAATGGAAAAAAACGTAATTAAGTAAGTAGGTAGAGATATCTACGTACTTTCTTACTACGATGTTTTTTTACCCAAATCTCTATTTCCTTCTTTGTCCTGGTCATGTTCAACCGAAATCAATAAGTAGTGGGAATCGACTAAGTATTTAATTTTAAGCATATTTCTTCCCTATCATTCTGTTTATATTGCTAATTGATACTCTGGTGATCTTGTGCCGTATAAACCAGGCCACTTTTCGACTTCTTCGATAAAATTTACGATATCGATATCCATCGGTAAGCATTGACGCAACGTCAATCCTTAGCAAAGATTAGGCGCGCGAGGGCGATTGTCGCTGAGCCGTGTGCGTTAGCTAGTACATTTCCATACGTTCCATTTTGCAGCGACAATCGCTACGCCCGGAATACAGCGATTTTGTTAGCCAGCGACTTTTTGTAGCACGTGGGCGTTACTGCATTGAACTCCTTAAGTTCCATTTTCGGCGACACGAAAATCGCTCAGCGATTAACGTCCGTGTGCGGGCACCCTAAGTCTCGATACCGTGGGAATATCGGGATAAAAATTCTCAATTCTCAATTCTTTATTGCGTACCATAATGTATATAGTTGGTAAGGAAATAATTATTTTAGTCACAATTATGGACCCTGTCGGGCACAGCATAGATCAAGTAGGAGAGAGGAGGAAGAACCTTGGGTATTCAATGTGATACATTTTATTATTGGTTATGAGATATTAAGTTAAACTGTTTTATTAATACAGAATAGAATTTAAGAATTATAATTATTGTTTTATAGATTATATACATTTATTTATTTATTAACGTTTTAAAAACCCTTTATTTTTAAATTATTCATTATTTATTTATTATTATTTTTATTTAGTACTTAATTATATTTATTATCCCTAGGGTAAGTTATTTATTGGACACTCCTATTTATTAAAAAAAAAAAAATCTTATTATTAGTAGAGAGAGTATTTGTAGTTAGAAGTAAATAGTTATGAAATTACCTATAATTTATCATTTAAATATTCGCATAAACTATTAGCATTTGCTTACAAGGAAAAGCTTCAATTTATTTATAAAGATAATATACGTATTTAAATTCTTTATTATTTCGGGTAACTTATTATAAATTTTTATGGACATGGCAAAGGTACTATTGGAGTGCATTTTAAGTCGCGATATTGGTAAGTTCAGTCTATTTTTATGTCTCAAAATAATTTTCGTTTGTATGTCCTCTCTTTTTGTAAAGAACTCTAGGTACTTACGCACGAACTTACAAACTTCAAATATATAAAGACAGGGTAGAGATAAAATCTTTAGTTCCTGAAAGTGGGGTTTAGAGCTATCAGTGACTTCAATAATTAAATTATCATTCATATGTTCAGATGTTTTAGCGTGAAAGCGTAACTAACACACAAACAAACTCATAATATTAGTTACGATAAATGCAATTAAATACGTAACTACTGGTACCGTAGTGTACGTATGCACTATGGGACGAAACCTAAAAACGCAGTCTTTGGGGACTGCCGATAGAAGTGAAAACAGTATACTTAGAGCTCATGGAAAGCGTTCGGTGACGATGACGCGAGTTCCATGATTTTTGTTCACCCAAAAAGTGCTCAAAGCGCCTAAAGAAGTTTTCATTTCAAAAAAATTCGCTGTTCCATAAATTTATGTTCAGACCAAAAATTGTTTGATTGTTTTTTTCAAGATTTTAGGTTTCGTTCGATTCGTTGATCCCAAAGTGAGAGTAGTTTATAATTATGACTCTAAGACTTATCATTATATACAACTCTCACTTTGCAACAAAAGCTCAGGTATTTTCTATTTTAATCAGGGACCGAACAACCCCGGTTAAGCCTTTCGAAGGGGTATCCCATTCAATGGGTTACCTTTATCATGATGTAACCCATTGAAAGGTTTTTATACTAGAAACCCATTGAAAGGGTTACATGATAACCCATTGAATGGGTTTTATACTTAAAACCCAGTGAAAGGGTTACGTGATAACCCATTCAATGGGTTCTATACCTACTTGAGTAACATGAACAAATCATTTATAATTATTATGATATTTCGATATCCGCCCAGCACGCGTAGCATGACCAATTCTATCTCTATTCTACTCAGGGACCATTTTGGTTACCATTTTAGAAAAACCCTATCGAAAACCCTTTCCATTGAAAGGGTTTTCGATAGGGTTTTTCTAAGCAGTTAATCAAAAACCCATACGGTGTGGGGTAATTTTGAATGGCTTAATTTAAGCCATTCAAAATTACCCACACCGTATGGGTTTCTATCGAAAGCCCTTTCAATGGGTTACTAAAATTTAATTTAAGCCGTTCATAAGGGTTACCCATATCGTATGGGTTTTTCTTTAACCGCTTAGAAAAACCCTATCGAAAACCCTTTCAACGGGTAACCAAAATGGTCCCTGATTTTAATTACTTACACCATAAATATGTCTTAACTAGGTGGCAATAACAATTTCTACCATAATTATTAAAGTTATGAGCGCCTGACAAAATACACGAGCAAAGCCTTTAAACTCCAACTAATTGCACCTAAAACACAAACTTTACCATCGAATTTAAGCATGATTAATTAGCTAATGTACTTTAGCCAGGAGTCACCAAATGGCGGACCGCGGTTCGGATCTGGACCACCGACCTATTTTGTGCGGACCATCAGTAAACAGTATTTAAATAAAGGTAAATATTGTTTTTTAAGTATTTTAATTTCATGGAAACGATCGCTTTCCAAGATAAAACTGTTAAGGTAACCGATAAGTTCTTTTCTGCCAGGAATTTTGGATAAAATTCGTGTGTGCTATTAAACCCAGAACTAAGAAATTTAGCTTTGACACTTTATACCTACAATGTTTGTCAACATATTTTTGTGAAGCAGCATTCGCCAGAATAAACTTCACTATAAATAAATTTCGATCTCGACTTACCGATGAACATCCCCAGGATTTATTAGCACTATACTCCATTTGAAATAAGATTAGACATTTAAATAAACCTTTTTTACAGTCCGTTCTACCGATTTTGACTTCTAATGCGTTGGTGGCATGACAAATGGCAGCTGTAATAAACAGTTGGTATTGTACCCACGTTTTTGCTTTTAATGCCATCCATTATGTCTACGGAATAGAAGTTAAAATCGGTTGAATGGACTGTAAACAAGTTTATTTAAATGTCTAATCATATTTCAAATGGAGTATAGCTTGCACCAACTTTACTCCAGATAGATCTAATTCAAAGAAAAAAAACACATTAATATTATTTACTTTGTTACTGGTTACTGTTTGTTTACTTACTTAAAAAGGTGGCTGGGACAGACTGGATGCGGAAGGCGGAGGACAGGGTGTTTTGGCGGAGCCTGGGCGAGGCCTATGTCCAGCAGTGGACTGCTATAGGCTGAGTTGGTTGTTGATTGACTTTGTTACTTTTGTTCATAACATAATCCCGGGTCACGACAGCCTCAGCGTGCAGCGAGCATCAGGCAAGGTACGCATCTACCCAGAGGCTTGTCTATGTTATATTCACTGTGTATTTCACATAAGTACATACTTACCGGCAGATTTTTTGAAAACAATCGTAGTGTCAGTTATAAAAAATAAAACGGGTGACATATCTGACAAAATAAATTACAGACAAATATCTTTGGCTACAATCATAGCAAATATCCTGGACAGGCTAATTCCAGCTTAGGGCTTCCGGCTTAGGGGCTTAGGGGCTTAGGTTTGCTAAGTACCTATGTACCTAGCAAAGTATATAGGTACTTCTACATGATGGGTAGTTCGAGTTTAGACCTAACCTGTCCACCGAGACTGCGATACTTTGCCTTAAGCACATAGTCAAATATTAGGTGGATAGAAAGACGGTCTATGCCTGTTTCTTAGACCTGAGCAGGGCTTTTGACTTGGTTTGTTATGTTATGATATCTTGAGGAAGAAGTTACGTGATGCCAATGTGCCCAAGGATTATGTTCTGTTCTTACGTATTGGTACAATAGGCAGATCAATATAGGTAAGTAAAATGGGATGGGGCTTTCTCGGACCCATAAAGTTTAGGATGCGGGGTGACATAGGGGGTATATCTTATCCACTTCTTTTCAACCTGTACATAATTAATCTGATAGATGGACTCAGCAGGAGGCCTATTGGATGCCATGTTGATGGAGTTTGTATTTAATAACATCAGCTATGCGGATGACATGGTGTTGGTTTTTGCTGCTAGAAGCTGGAGATTGTATAAGGTTCCACCGGTTATGATGTGTAAGACTACACTTCGAAGTTTCAATTTATTAGTATTGTATAATTGCATAGCACATTTGTGTGAGCACTATGTACCTACCATTTTCTGAGTACGTCTTTTATTGACTTGAATGTGCCATGGCGGCTGAGAGTGTCATGCTCACTAAAATGTCTAGCTGATGGTGGCGTATGTGTTGGATCATTAAGTTCCCTTCAAAATGGTTGAGCTAAATGGTGCTGATCCATGCGTCTTGTTCGTGAACGGACGCCGTCAGTAGGGACTGGTCATTTCTTAGCTGCCACGGCTTATTTTAACTTAGTATTTTAGTTGTTTTTTATATTTTTATTACGGACGCTTTCGCACGTGCACGTCTTTCTACATTGTTCTCACATGTTTAATTTCAACATAAATTATGTAACCAATACTCGTACTATGTAAAAATATTTTGATTTAAAAGATTGTCCGTGGAGTTTCTTGCCCGTTCTTCTCCATAGGAACCTACTACGCTTTGGAATGGGCAACTAGCTTCATCTGACTGACTGACCCCTTGACAATTCAAAAGTGCCTATAATAGGTTTATTTGAAATACATGCTTTGAGTTTGAGTTTGAGTTTGAGTTTTTGAGTTTGAGTTTGAGTTTGAAGAGTCTGTGAATTCAAATATCTGTAAATTTTACTTATAAAATGGATAAATAAATAAAATTTAATATTATTTGTTTATTACTTAATAAAACAATATATTGACGTCTATTTAGTTTTATTTCTTAATTGATATTTTTAATCTTGGTTGGTTGCTAGTAACCGTCTACAAAACGGACCGCAACAGTCACAGGTAAAAAAACGGACCTCTATGAAACTAATTGGTGATCCCTGCATTTACCTACGAATAGGTATTAAATAAATTGCAGAGAATATAAACTAGGAAGTCTAGGAACCACCACAGTTGATAATATAATAAAATAATATTATGCAGGAAATGGCACAGATCTCACAAAGTTGTTGTTAACTTTGTTATCTGTTAGAAATGTATTGAATAGCAACGCTTTTGCAATGTAAATAATAGGTACGTACTGCATTTATTTATTTATTACTGTCGTATTTTTATCTAGCTCCAATATTTGTAAAGCACGTATTTGTGAAAAACAACTTGACAACACAATGAAAAATAACTTGAACTTCGGAAGTCGGTGTCTGTGGTTTTGTATTTTCGATGGTTTCCGGTACGCGGTTGTGGCCCGATCGGCTATCTGGGGGCCTAAAATGGACGCTTTGGCAGAATCTTATTATTATATGATCTGCGTGCAATTCATACATCCGGCAATTCACTTGTTTGACAGCTGCTATTTGGCATTAGACTTCACTATAGTAATTCATAATTTGTGGACCATTTTACGAAACTCCATACAAAACTGTCAAACAGATGAATTGCGGGTTATGAATTGTACGCAGATCATATTATGATTCTGCCAAAACGTCCATTTTAGGCTGTTCTGCGAGCAATGTGGCCTGCCCATTGCCACTTAAGTTTGGCAATTCTTCGGGATATGTCGGTTACGGTTAAACTTCTTTAACAGTTAATAATCAATGAAGCTACATTGCTGTAAATCGAATGACATTCTTTGATTGATCGAATAACAAATGCTCGAAAATGTTGACAGGATAGTAGGTACTTGCAATCGATCAATTAAGAGCGCTGCGCTGCCTGGATGCAAAATCGAAATCTCGAATGTTACCGTTAAGCTGGAAGCATAATTTCCTAAACGACCAACGAAGTAGGTATTAAAATATTATCAAAGATTTTTATTAATATAATATTCTAATTCGAATTTTCTGCACATTATTAATTAATTTTGAATGCAATTACTAGGATTTTTTTAAATAAAATAAATAAAGTCTTGTCCATGTAATTATCTACATTCGGAAACTTTCATTTGAAACCTAAGTAGTATTGAAATAAAATGAATAAAAAAACTTTTTTGTACACAAATAGCATTCGTATGTACATGCATTATATATTAAACGGATTGTACCCTGCTATTTCGAGTATAAATCTTAACCTTCGATAGCTCAGTTGGTAGAGCGGTGGACTGTAGAGTATGATTCGTTGTTATCCATAGGTCGCTGGTTCAAATCCGGCTCGAAGGAATCTTTTAGTGATTATTTTTTAAGAAATCATTTTCTTAGTTTATTTTAAGTTTAAAGGTATTGTATTTAATGATTGTGTTATTTTTTACAAGAAAAACATAACCCAAACTAAAAAACACAACGATTCCTATAAAAATCAGATTTTTTACTTGATTATTCAGTAAGAAATTCTTGTCGATAACCGAAAAGTGATAGTTGTATCCGAATAGAAAATAAATCACCACCAAAAAGAACACGCTGCGGACAGGATTCGAACCTGTGCGGGTAGAACCCAATGGATTTCAAGTCCATCTCCTTAACCACTCGGACACCGCAGCTCATATAAAAAGAGTCGAAATAACTAATAGTATTAATTGCCTGTTTGGGTATCCATTCTGAATTAACAGTAATCATTTTAAGGGGGTAATTAATTGTATGGCGTTGTAAAACGGGCTTTTAAACGATAAACATAATACTATAGAATTACAACATACATAAAATGAAAACAAATAAAATAAACTAAATAAACTAATGGATAATTTAAAGGTAATAATATAATGAGCAAGACATGCATATTACAAACTAAAAGCATGTTTCTTTCAACAACATTAAACCTTTCACTAAATATTTTTATTTTAAGAAAATTATATTTGTAATAATCTTGAATATTTTTTTTTTTTATGTGGCGCCATCTTGTATACTAAAACGTCAAGTTTATTAAACACGTTTGGCATTGTAGTTTTACTATTCAACACTAGATGGCGTTAACTGGCACAGGACTCGTGACTTGCTTGATTTTTCTACTAGACAACAGATGGCGCTTGTTGTTCTGAATTTAACGCGAGTTTTTGAAATACTTCTTTGAATCAAAAATCTGAAGCAAAAAATTAAAATCTTTTGCCGATTCAAATTGATTAAAATATAATATTAGCAAATTATACCTAAGGTTAAAATATTTCTTTATTTACGTTTTGTAAATTATTGTACGACTATTTTGTAGGTAGCAGCTGATACGTATTAGGTACCTACCTAGATACGTAGGTAGGTAATAGGTATTAGAACATACCTATTGCAATCAAATTAAACTTAAAATAAAGTTGTAAACAAACTTCACCTCTCACTTTTAGAAATCGCACGGTGGTCATGTTATCAAAGCTGGACAAAATGTCATATATGGAAGCTTGTAGGAAAGTAGAAACAGTTGTCTGTGAACACGCGCCGTAATTAACACTTCTAATAACTACTAATTATAGGCCTCGATAGGGCTACCGAATAATCTGCGGTATCATGAAAACTCAAGATGAACCAATATTTTTTATTTTTTATTGCACTCTTTACAAAAGAATAACCAATTTCAAACTTAGTTAATATTTTACAAAAAGGTCTGCTTACGTTGTAGGTACCCAACTACTTACCCATAGGTTTTCTCATAAAAGAAATCTTGGGAATCCCTGACCAACCAAATTTTCATAATTTAACTACCTACTTAGTTACGTTTATTTAAAAACACTCCGTAAAACAATCTGCGTTGCCAAACATAGACCTTTACTGCACCCTACTTAAACATAGGCCTTATGGCAAAACAAGGTTTACTTATCCGTAGAAGTTTATACCCAGACTAAACCATCAAGCCTTTTTTGAATTTAGAACTTTATTCCGACCCTTCTAAAGTATAAATTAAGTAGGTACAAAAACTGACGTTTAGCCCGAGGCTAATTTGTTAATTTTGTATCACTTCACTTTACCCTGCTCGTAATACATTATAAATACAATGACTGGCTTTATGGTTTCAGCTTGAACTAAAGTTAGAATTCATTTTGACGAGAACCTAAGACGGAAAGAATCGATAAAAAACGAAGGAAGGAGGGTGGCGTTTCCTAGATTTTTCATCTTTTGGCAGCCCTACAGGGGGCCTAAAATGGACGCTTTGGCAGAATCATAATTTGATCTGCGTACAATTCATACATCCCGCAATTCATCTATTTGACAGCTGCTATTTGACTTCATTATAGCAATTCATAATTTGTGGACCATTTTATGAAACTCCATACAAAACTGTCAAACAGATGAATTGCAGGATATGAATTGTACGCAGATCATATTATGATTCTGCTAAGCGTCCATTTTAGGCTCCCAGGCCTAAAATGGACGCTTTGGCAGAATCATAACATGATCTGCGTACAATTCATATCCCGCAATTCATCTATTTGACTTCATTATAGCAATTCATAATTTGTGGACCATTTTATGAAACTCCATACAAACTGTCAAACAGATGAATTGCGGGATATGAATTGCACGCAGTTTCATATTAAGATTCTGCCAAAGCGTCCATTTTAGGCCCCCTGTTCTTATCAAGTGCACTTTCATAACATTTTTAGATCGGCCACCGATAGTATCCCAGTACACTACTACTACGCGCCACTACGCCTAGATACGATACACAAGACGCCTGAAGGCTTCTACATACCAGCGCGACTTGTCGCGCGACGCGACACGGCACAAAGGCCCCGCGTGTCGCGGGACGAGCGGTGCCTTTGTGTCGCGTCGCGTCGCGCGACAAGTCGCCCCGGTATGTAGAAGCCTTTATACGGAGTAGGTAGGTACCTATTGCTATTATTATTCACTCAGTAGGTTTGTTTGGTTGTTTTTCTTAACTTGTTGACTACAATTTGCCGGCTGCCATCGATAAATTGAATCAATTATTTGAGGTAATTGATGTGCTTTTGTTATTTTATTTTTTAGCCCTAGTTACTTACATTAAACATAAAAAAGAACGTAATAAGTATTTACTTTTCTTTTACGGCATTACCTATATCATGTTGAAATTAATTACTTAAGTTTTTTTTAAATCAAATTAGTAGGTACTTAGGTACACGATAATTATAAACATATTGAGATTTAGGAAACAATATTCTATCATTGCAGACTACAATACTAAACACAAACGCACGTTTTATTTTTTTTTATCGCATAATTAAAACAAAGGAGATCTTTATCAAAACGTTTTACGTGTTGCCAGTTCAAATACTTCAACACAATACAATGTGATTCATACTAAATTAAAGCACGAATTAAATAAATTATACCTTAACCACTTAACAATAAGAGTTAGATATACATAGATATAACATCCGTCCGTCAATTTAAAAACTTCCTAAAATAAAAACAAAAGAATTCGCCATCTTGTTTTTTTCCCGCCATAATTTGAAGTCTTATCAAATGTTTATTTCCTCGTTAGATTGGCATCACTGGACTGCAAGTATGTTATTACCAATTATATTGATAACTAATAAAAAATACCTGAGATCTAAATCATCTGTACTTAATGGAATTTGCGTAGGCTTATTATTGTTGTTATGATGATGATTCATAATCTTAATGCTTAGTGGTATTGTTATTATGTATGCTAACATGATTAAGTAGGTATCTACATAAGTAATATAATTATTTACCTACCCAACTGAGTACATGCGTGAATGAAAGTTCGTCGTAAAGTAATGCTTCTAGCCATACCACACATGACACAATAGCTTACCGCGACTCCGCCTGCGTGACTTTTTCTAAAATAAAAGTAGTCTAACTTACTCCTTTTATTATCAGCTATTTGCCAGTGAAAGTCCCGTCTAAATCGGTTCAGCCGTTTTGGAGATTAGCCGGAACATACAGAAAAACATAGAAATAAAAAAAAAACGTTTTTTTGTTAAAAAACGTATATATTTTCGTATGCATTTAGTAAAAAGCTGCTATTTTGACAATAAAAAAACAGAACTTAAATTTTGTTTGTCTAAATATAGATATTTTTGAAGAAGTTAAAACATCGGGTTGTCGTAAGGTTGATAGTAAGCTACTGTCTGGCTCAATACATTTCATAAGCGACCAGACCCCGCCAGAGACTTAGCTACCCTTAGTTCTGGAACACCCTCTAAATACTTATAGCCTTGATGCACCTGCTATAGGCAATGCCATACTTGGTCCTACACTTAGTTTTAGAGATAATCACATACCAATTTGTCAAATTGTATGTAAAATTGTAAACCTCATTTTATGTGTAATTACTAATTACTAATATTGACAGATAAATTAAACAGAAGAATAAATAAATAAATTAAAAATAATAAGAAACATCCAGGTACCTATGTTCCCAGTGCAGACGGGTCATATTTTAAGGCTCCCGCAGACAGGCGCGACGCGACGCAACGGCGACGCGATGGTGTGATGCAATCTTGGTACCTAGAACAATTTCCATAAAGTTTTCATAGAAATTGTTCTACTAGAATCGCGTCGCGCCTGTCGCTATCGCGGGCACGACTGGCAAACCGCTGGCGGTAGCGCCCGCTATTTGGCACCAGTATGTACGAGCCAATCATAATAACTTTAACAAATCGATGTTACCGACCTGCCCAGCCAGTTTGTCCAGTTTTTTGCCCAGAAAACGTGTAAACAACGTAAGCATTACGTTTGAATGGTCGAAGAATGTAAAAGTGGTAACAGTTCCATGGAAGATGCGCTTCATCGATCGCGTTTCTTTTCTGCAATTATGCGATTTTACGACTTATGGGGACGATAACTGACTTTTAATGATTTTGTACTGAAGATCACGTCTAAACGACTAGTGTTAATGATTTGAATAAAATATATGTTAAATTAGAGCATTTTTTCAATAAGTTAATATGTAAATATTAACATAAATCTTATAACTTATAATAATAATAATTAAAATTCTTTATTGGGAGTAACTCATGAGACTCATACAGTATTAGTAACAATAAAATAAACTTACAACTATGTTAGTGATACAATTACAATAACAGTTACAAAACACACACAACAACTTATTCACTGCTTCAGCATTCCAGCTGAAATACTGGAGCAACGACTTACTATAGAGCAGTCCAGCCTGTCAGCAATAACTCCCAGGATGCTGTTGGAACTAGCTCGCACTCTGCGCACCAAGGACGCACATCTTTTACGCATTAATGCATAAAAGCAATCAACACGCAAATCCGCAAACATCCCTGATGCGCTACAGAAGCGAGGCAGCCCCATCAACACCCTGAAAGCATTATTGTACTGCACGCGAAGGGCACTGTACGATCTTTGCGTAAAATGTACCCACAGGCCACAGGTGTAAAATGATGAGCAAAAGGCTCTAAAAAGTGTTTTTTTAACCTCCGTAGAAGCACGCTTAAACCTGCGGGCAATCATATTCGCTCTAACCGACAGCGCCCTCCGCTCTCTCTCAATATCGTCATCGTCCTTAAGGCTAGTGGTTAAAATATGCCCAAGGTACTTGAATGAGTGCACTCTTGACAACGGCACACCATTCATCATTACTGGAGGTACCGTTTCTGGACATTTTCCACCAGCCCCAAACACCATCACAACACTCTTTCTCACATTATACAAGAGGCCATGAGCACTGGCGTACCTCTCACACACACTCACCAGTTTCCTCAGGCCACAGACTGAGGCACTGAGCAGCACCATGTCATCTGCATAGCTAATGTTGTTGACACATATGCCATCAATATAACATCCGACTCTGGTGCTACTCAGTTCCCCAATCAACTGGTCCATGTACAGGTTCAAGAGTGTAGGAGAAGTCAGACCTCCCTGCCTCACACCTGACTCAAGACCATATGGACTCGAGCATGCCCCGTCCCACCTCACACTATTGACCTGGTTCCCGTACCAAAATTTAAAAATATTTATTATTTCAGGTGGTAGCTTCGCATCATCAAGCTTTTTCCAGAGAGTGTCATACGAAACCAGATCAAAAGCACTCGACAGGTCGAGGAAACAAGCGTAAACCGGAGTGTTATGGCGTGTGTAGTACTCCACAGCATGCTTAAAGCCCAATATAGCACTATCGGTAGACAACCCTGGTCGAAACCAAAACTGGTTGTCATGCAATTGACCATGTCTATTTAATCGCGCATTAAGCACGCTGTCCAGTACCTTAGACACAACCATAGCCAGTGAAATAGGTCTATAGTTATCCCTATCAGTCAATAGTCCAGTTTTATTCTTAGCTATGGGCACTACAACTGTTCTCAGCATATCTGAGGGTATATACGAGTACGCATGACTCAAACAAAGGTTGTACAATAAAGCCAACACACGCGTCAAATGAGGGCCCGCATACCGAAGAACATAGCATACTACGCATACTTATAACATAGTGAAATTAATTTGTAAAGTTATGTCTAACGCGGACGATATTTTGATTTAAAAGAGTGTCCGTGGAGTTTCTTGCCCGTTCTTCTCCATAGGAACCTACTACGCTTTGGAATGGGCAACTAGCTTCATCTGACTGACTGACCCCTTGACAATTCAAAAGTGCCTATAATAGGTTTATTTGAAATACTCGTAAATGCTTTGAGTTTGAGTTTGATAAAAAACTGAGAATGGCGCAAAATCTACCAAGCGTATTTTTCTGAAACCTTCACCAATTTAAAGATAATTTAATTATTGTTATTTTAGTATACGCGTTTTATTAAAATACCTTTTGTTTTGTGTATAGTAAATTAATAATGCGTCAAATTGGGGACAGTGCTCCTTGATGGGCGAGTCCTATTACTGGCTGAACGTACGACGCGTTGCGTGAGTTCAGTACAGAACACGCAAGCTAACTACTCAAGGTCACTGGCATATATCTGCGTATTAAGGCTCGTACAGACTGATGTGATATCGCGGGCGCGGCAGGTATCGACAAAGAAATTTTGCTACTAGAGTCGTGACGCACCCGCGATTTCGCACCAGTCTGTACGAGCCTTTATACTGCCGGTGCTCATACTAGGGGGCTAGTGGCTAAGTAATAACTATCGCACGGGTCGATCGATCAGAGTAAGCTACGCTTGTCGCGGTTGGTCCGTGAATGGGTGACCATCTTTACATACCAAGACCCTTTCGTGCCTCGGAATGCACGTGAAGCCCGTTGGTCCCGGCTGTCATTCGTAGCTCTTTGACAGTCGTTACGGGTCGTCAGAAGCCCGAAAGTCGACGATACCCCTTGGTAAGACTGGTTGTCAACCATTCTTACCAAGGTGTATCGTATTATTCAGTTACTGGGTTTTGGAGGTCAGATAAGCAGTCGGTCCATTAATAAAATAAAAAAACTGTCCAAAATACTGGTATTCAGCTTCATCTGGTTAGACCAATTTGAAACTATACAACATGTCCCGGAATTAACGCACAACCTCTTAAGGGGTCATTGTACTCATCGTTATTAACAAATTTTACTATGAGACCAAACCAGAAATCGCGAAAAAAAAATCAGCTGTTGCCTACATTTTGACAAGTTAATCGAACATAATAAATATAGGGAACAGCTGTTTTTTTTCGCGATTTCAGGTTTGGTCCCATAATAAAAGTTGTTCATAATGATGAGTACAATGGCCTCTTAAGAGGTTGTGCGTTAATTCCGGGACATGTTGTCTATCTACATTACACATATAATTGAATCAGGATCCATGTTATTAGCTTAAGTTGTGCGCAGAATTTTAAGAAAGCGACACACGTTTTGTTGTTATCTGCTGTTTCCTTGCGAATTCACTATGTAGAGCTCTATGTACTTACCTAAAATACGTATATCGTGCAAACCGTACGATTACGTATATAGAAGCAACCATGCCTTGCCAGATTATCTATCGATTCCCAAGGGACAGGTGTTCGCACACCCCCTGCATTCGAAATCTTAATTCAAGCTGTAATTGCATTCATTAACATTATCCTATAAACCGAATAAATCAATCATAGATATGCTTACAGAAGACAGGCTAACAACTTGTCCTACTGCACTACAGTAATTCTAATTTATTGCTTTTCTTGAAATACTGGTTATGAGTTTGCGGTCCCCATGCTAATCTTAAGGCGTGTACTCAAACACTGCGAGTGAAAATATGAACTTGAAGGTTGTCTGTAAACGATCGTGTCTACACCACACCCTTAAGACGCAGATATAGGCCAGTGACCTTGAGTAGTTAGCTTGCAACACTACTCGTTTAGACGTGATCTTCAGTATAAAATCGTTAAAAGTCGGTTATCGTCCCCTTAACATTTTCTTACGACAAAAATGTGTCTTTGCTTAGTCTTGTTATGAACTAATTAGAGAACTACCGGACGGAATACCAAGACTATACAGGATGTTAAAGAAATTGCGTGCCATAGCTTAGGTTTAAATTCAGTATCGATAAAGGAACCGAGAAAAAAATAAATAAAACAAAAAATATTGCAAGATAAACCTAATTAAACTACTAACTTAGTAATTAAAGCATTCAAAACAAATAAAATTATTTTAATTGTAAACGATTGCTATTTTTTTATTTTTCCTGGGTTCCTTTGTCGATACTGAACCTGCTAAGCTATGGCACGCAATTTCTTTAACATCCTTCATGATTAAGTTGACAGGAAAGTTAGTCGATCTTCTCTCTTCTTGTTGTTGAAATACTTCTTCTGAAAGAATAGAAAGATAGAAAATACGTTTATTTGCGGTAAAAATACGAAAGAACAAGTTGGGGGAAAATATGCGTTACACCCACGCAAAAGCTCAGCATAATGCTGCGACTCTATGCGAGACAGAGCCCCGCGCAACTAACTGAAATACCAAAGTGCTCTCCGTACCGACCGCTCTAAGAACGCCAAATACTTTAGGAGTACTAGAAGGAGGAGTTTATAGCACATATTATTTGCCAATATGAGTTAAGGCAGCAGAATTTGTTGGACTTATGGCACAGATTAATTTCTGTGTTTATGGATCAATCCAGAAGCCGTCGATGAAGCAACATGACGTAATAATGACGTGTGATTCCGGCAATACGAAAACCGAAAAAAATCGATATCGATGTCTCTGTCGTAGTTGGGTTTAAGTTTTTAACTTTATTTGTCCTAATATAAGCATAATAATTATTAGCAAACTTAGTTTACTTTCAAAGTCCGTAAAATTCGGATAATCCGGACCAGAAATTTGTTCTTAAATATCCGGATTTTATAACGGATTCGCATCCCCTAAGCAACAGTAACCTTGAATAGAGGACTAAAGAGAAAGAATGAATAACAAAGAGCATCGTTGGTCTACTGGTCGCAGGCGAGCTATGCATGAGAACTTGAGTTCGGTTTTTATTGGGTTTAATGCAATAGGCTCACCGCACACTTAATCATAACTGACGAAAAGTGGGTGTTCTATAGGTACAACTCTGCCCTACCCATCGGGGACTACAGGTGTGATGTTATATATTATGTTATTACTCTCAAAATTTAAACAATGCATCTTCCATGGTACTATTCCTCATAAACTCACGCTTCTTCCCATGGGGTTACGCAGAAACTATAGAACGCCACCTGCTACGCTCCTTACATACTCCTTTTGCTTCGCCTACGTTTATACTTTTGGTCATACACGCACGCCGGTTGCGAGAACTACGCACCTCACCTTTCTGAAGAACATCACCAATTTGGTTATATAGCTTTATAAATACCTTTTGTTAGTCACCTTTCACTTATCCTCTCAACATGACCAAACCGTTGTTCCGTTTGGTGCCGGGCATAAAGAATAGCACCATCCCATTTCTTCCCGTGGGTGTCGTAAAAGCCGACTAAGGGACTTACTAGAGAATGGGCAGCAGCGTGCTCTATGCATTTTAACACCATACTGCAATTGCCAACCCGCCTGCCAAGCGTGGCGATTATGGAAAATTCCCCCCCTTTTTGGGGGAGGCCTATGTCCAGCATTGGACGACTTTCGGCTGAAATGATGATGATGATGACCAAACCATCTCAGCATACTCTTTACAATTTTTGTTCCTACATCTTCTTTTAAACTGCACCGTTGCCTTATCACCTACTTTTTCAGCCTATCATTCATAGTCACGCCAGACATGGTTCGCAAGGAACGCATTTCCACAGCATTTAACCCATTTCCTTAATATTAAATTCCTACATACACAATTAAGATCGTGTACTACCTACCAACGCTGACCACGTCGCATCCAACGTGAGTGCGGTTGTCACGCATCTTGGCCAGGTAAGTGATACTGCGCGGGCGCTGCTTAACCGCAATACCTCACGGAGACTCGCGGTGCAGGTGTACGGACTACGGAGCAGTCGTGTGATTGGCTTACAGAAGTAGTGGGTCGGTGAAGCCGTATTAAACAACATTATTTTTAGTATAAGCAAAACCTTAATAAAGTTTGTCTAGAATAAGGAACTGAATCGATTTCAATAATTTTTACACCATGTTATATTTTGTCCCAAAAATATTTGGTGTGATGGAAAATGTTATCACCATTTAATTACTTACAATATAATCGCCGTATGGTTAGGTACCTACAGCCGAATTATTATCAATGAGCGCAAGACGACCCTGGAGGCGCGGGGACGCCGCGCCCTTAAGGCTTCTACATACTGGCGCGACACGTGACGCGACACAAAGGCCCCGCGTGTCGCTCGACGAGCGGTGCCTTTGTGTCGCGTCGTGAGTCGCGCTGGTCTGTAGAAGCCTTTAGCATATTTTTGTACGGACAACCCGGTAAGATAACAACCTTATAACTTTGTGATTTTTCAAGATACAGTTTTGAAATTTTGTACATAGATTCTTTACATAAAACTACTAGACACGTGTTTCGGGTTTCGCATACTCGTATACTAAAAATAATGTTGTATTGTTGATGAGCACTAGGGAGATGATGGTATCAAATGTTGTGTTCATAGAGACATCCTTAGGTAGTGAGATTGAAGATTTTTATGATTTCTTTATTTATTAAACATTTTGTAGACTTAACAGGTCAAACAAGGCGTCTACAAACAAGTTACATTTTCGTAATATAGTTACGATTCATATTATTATTATTGCTTAGTACTAACTTATAAATACAGCTTAGCCAAGTTACGTCGTTATCATGATCTAACTTTTATGACGGTGTGTGAGGTGGACATTTGCGGTTATAATTTTGTTCAGTCTGTCAGTATATCAGTGAACTTTATAGTTTTATAGTAATAGTCCATTTATTTGTCAGAATATTGTTACTTAGTTGTTACATAGTTTTATAAAAGTTCATAATATTTTTAACCTGGATCTTTTCCTGTATCACGTTCATAAATTTAAATCTCCTTTTAGTGAATTTCACCAGTAAAAGTTTCGAATACGATGTTTTTTCTGGCTAAAATTCCATGGTTATCTTCAGCAGATAAGGAGGCCGGAAAAGCCTCGACACCTGTAAATAAATACAATCGGTATTGATAAATGATTTTATTTCTGTAAGTAGGTTTGTAAAAACACTTTTACAATCATATTTTTTCAACAAGATGAGGTCGGCGTTTCCTATCTGACTACTCTGAGAAGAAAGGCCGACATTCAAAGGTCACAGTCTCTTTTAAAGTCGAGACATAATCGTGGTCCGATCATGTGAATACCTAATAGATTGGTGTCTGAAATGGTTTTTTGAGGAAAGAACCACTCAAATTGAGTGGACCTATCCAGTTAGTGCACGCATTTGTCAGTAATCGTGCAGCTCAACTCAGAACTTAAGGAGCTCAACGATTCGACGTACAATACCAACAAAAGGACATTTTTAGGTAGACCGCATAAATTTCTTAAACTGCCAAACCACGATTAAAACTAACTGAGAGAGAAAAATAAAAAAATAAAAACAACAACGACCCACATAGTCTTCATATTCACAATAATTAAAATAATATAACGTAATATTCGTATTTAGTAAATATTCGTGTCATTATTTAGTTCTATTCCCAAGCCAACACGGAAATTGCTCCACTTCAGTAGGTAGGTCTGTACCTACTTAATCGTGGCTTAGAGACAAAAACATAGATAGGAAATATATCGTGCATTCTGATTCTAATTGTTTTACAACACCGATAAAACTAATCCCATCAGCCTAGGGCACTAGGTGATCCGATAACCGATTATCAGAATCACCAATTACTCGATTATTAATCGATTACCGGTATCGATATGATCTCGTTCATTCGATAGTTCGCTGCCATTCGATACGGGCTCTGCGTTTCTGATGTTTCTTCGAAAGCGAAGTGCGTGCGTGATTGCGTCGAAACTTGCGCACGCGTCGATTAATAAACAACCGATAACGTAGGAAGGGTTTGAAGGAATTTTGTAAACATAAATATTGTCTTGATTGTGTTTTGTTCCTTGTTAATTGTTTTAATATATTTTTTGTGATTGTTAATAAGTATTTGGAATGAAAGATAATGGTTTATTTTATTTAGATTTAAGTATCTATCACACACAACAGACTGCGCCTTAACAATTATTGTAAATGTAACTTTTTGGTTATCGAAAAATAATGTAGCTAGACTAGCTAGGCTTAACTATTGTTAACCATAGTCTAGCGCCTGTTACTGCACCTTCATAAGAGGTTATGAAGGTACGAACAGGCGTGACATGACAGCTCGACGCGACTCTAGTAGAACAATTTCTATGAAAACTTCTTGGAAACTTTTATATCCGAATCGCGTCGCATCGCGCCTGTTTTCGCTTCGGTTCCCTTAAGGCGACAATAACCGACTTTTAATGGTTTTATACTGAAGATCACGTCTAAACGACTAGTGTTATTGATTTGAAAAAAAATATATGTTGAATTAGAGCATTTTCTCAATGACATAATATGTGAATATTTTAGATTGTGTTTATATTACATAGTGAAATTATTTTGTAAAGTTATGTCTAACGTGGATAAAAAATTGAGAATGACGCAAAATCTACCAAGCGTATTTTTCTGAAACCTACACCAAGTTAAATATAATTTAATTATTGATCTTTTAGTATACGCGTTTTAATAAAATACCTTTTGTTTTGTGTATAATAAATTAATAATGCGTCAAATTGGGGACAGCGCTCCTTGATGGGCGAGTCCTATTACTGGCTGAACGTACGACGCGTTGCGTGAGCTCAGTACAGAACACGCAAGCTAACCACTCAAGGTTACTGGCATATATATCTGAGTCTTAAGTACGCTACCTTCTATCCCCGAAAAAATCAAAAGAATAATTTAAAGTAAGTACCAATTTAATATTATTTTGACCAAAAACCAAATCTCTATCTTTACGTTGGTGACACATAAAGCCACATTATTTTTCTACGTCTAGACGTCCACTTTTTGTGTTTAGTTAGATAGCATTGTATAATACGCAGAAATGTGGTGTCGTATCTCCAATTTTGACTTACTTTATCTAAAATTATTTTGCGTAAAGAACCACTTAGCACGAGGTATTGAACAATTACAAAAGTAACAATATCCTCACCCAAAAAAGAGAAAACATTCCTCTATGGCGCCAAGAGCTTCTTTATCTATGGCTATTGTGTTTGCTTTAAAAAAAAATTATCTCTCCGCAAACATACAAAAAAAAAACGATAACGGACAAAAAATTCAAACAGACTTTTATGCTTTTTCCTATCCTATTTACTTTTTAAGAATGTTTTTAAAGATTTTATGGCTGCACACGTTAAAGGACAATAGAAATTCAATAACTATAAAGTTCCTGAAGCATAGAGGTTTCATCACTAAAGTATTCCTTTACAGACATGCACTTGAGTCTGTAGTCTTTGGTATTGAATAAAAGTATAATCGCTGACTAAAGTGTTCGAACATTTTTGATTTTTTACTCGATACGGCAAAGCCAAAGAAAGGAGGGTTATTGTAGTATTCTCTTGAAATTCTATAAAAAAAATTAAAGGATAGATTGCTTACGGTCTAATAACACTTGGGGTACGGGTATATTTAGCAGGTTCTTATAATATTTTCGTTTTTGGATTTTTTAATTGGGTTGCCGCCGGTTAGCTTCACCGTCTCTAAATTATTTAAAATGTAGCTACTTTTTTCTGGCACAGCGTTTAATGAAATTATAGTATGTGTCACCCAAAAGAAAGTACATCTAGAATGAATTGCGGAAGTTTCTTGAATAAATTACGATTTTATGTAGGTATGTCAGCTTGGCAATATACGTAGAAAGAAATAAAGAAAAATATTTTATTTGGGACATGCACAGGAAATGCAAGGATTTTAAGAACATTTTCGAAAAGTAGTGTTACAGCCAAATTAGACCGATTTTAAATTTTCCATAGAAACAGAGATTTACAGTTATCTGTTTTAAAATAAGACATTTCGAAAATGTTCTTAACTAACTTTTTAGACCTTTGTATTCTGCTTATGCGTATGAAGTTTCATTAAAATCGGTTCAGTCATTTCGAAAAACAAGGGCTTGAAAGTGTGTATGAAATGCCGTACGTCGTACGTCGTAAACGCTCATAAGACTTTTGTGCTCATATATACTGTTTACGTTTAGTAATCACTTTCTAATGCAAGTTTTACGACCCGTTAGATTGTATGCTTTTGTTTTATGTCCGTTCGTCTGTCCTACCCTAACTGAGACGCTGAAGTTTACGTCCACCATTTTTATTGCCCTCGTGACGTATAAACGACTGGACTTAAAAGGATTTTAATCTTAAAGTTTTATTTATAGCTGAATTGAGTTTTAGATGAGATGGATTTTATTATTTGTTTTGGTATCTTTAAGAATTGTTTGATATTTTTTGTTAATGATAGAGTCTGCTTCCGAGAAATTGAAGTTTCAAGTTTCCCATCACATCACGTCATGTCATGTTGTTTTTGCTACGGTCAGGTTTTCTACTATGGTATGTTTGTGGAATACGATGCAGTATTGGTTGACATCATCATGTTGTTTTGTGGAAACGAATATGCGTGTGGCGTCCTTATTATATCCTGTTTTAGTTAGGATAGTAACTGTAGATACGATTAAATGGATATTGAGATCTCAAGCCCTCTTGTTTTTCAAAATGCTCCACGCTTTTGTCAGTCATACTTAAAGCTTAGTGTTGTTATATTGAGAATTGTCCTTGTAGCTACTCAAGTCACATATCCACATACCTAGCTATATGTATATCTCCGGTCGTCTTTAAATGCATGTAACCATATAGTAGTAAGCAGTCTCCAATATACTAGCATTCAAACAACACGTATTTAATTTATCCGAATCCCGTACAAGCAATAGTGAACCTTAATACAAACACCACTTAGCTTTATTACCTCAGGTCCAGTTGAAAATCAGCATCAGGCACTAGTTGCCTGGCATTTTTGCTGAACTGGGCCTTTTTGGCGCAGCTGTACGCATACTTTCCTGCACATTTCTTTAATTTATTACACATTTTATTTGTTTTCTTTACTTTTTTTTACTTGTAGTTAGGTAGATAAATGTTGTGTTGCCTTTTAGTCTGTGCTAATTAATTAATAATGTTCTTTCTTTCTACCTATTACAAAGGTTCAAGGACCTTTTGGCGCTTGGCCAAAATCGGAACTAACCTGCCATTTTGTTTTTCATCAGTGTAAGTTACTCAGTGCAAGCATTTGTTAGTGATCGTGCAGCTCAACTCAAGACTTAGGGAGCTCAACGACTCGACGAACAATACCAAAGAAAGGACATTTGGGTAGGCCGCATAAAGTGCTCAATATGTCAGAATTAACTATCGTCTTAACCTGCAAAAGATTATGGTCAATCATGGTGGACCTGGAGCAAAAGGACCACCATGTGGGCGGGCCCAAAAGAAAAACGAAAACAAGGTCGGCCCCGAGAAAGATCGGTCGACAAGATCGAAAAAGTAGCGGGCCAGAATTGGCCTGCAGCAGCACAGGACAGAAAGGAGTGGCAAAAAAGGGAAGAGGCCTTTACCCAAAGAGGTGTCCTTAACTAATTACCTTATTTTATTTATTACTAGCTGCGCCCCGCGGTTTCACCCGCGTACGTCTCGATCCCGTGGGAATATCGTGATCAAAGGTAGCCTATATGTTAATCCAGGGTGTCAGCTACCTCCATACAAAATTTGATCAAAATCGGTCCAGCCGTTTGATCGTGAAAAAGTAACAAACATCCATCCATCCATACTTACAAACTTTCGCGTTTATAATATTAGTACGATTTACTTTTTATTTATACTTTGTATTTTTTTTAAATAAGGAATAAAGAATATTATTATTATTATGGTGGACCGGTCCAGTCAGTGCAAGCATTGGTCAGTAATCGTGGAGCTCAATTCAGAACTTAAGGAGATAACCTAACATTTACCTAAGTACCTACTATATTGATACAAAAATAACGGCAAACTGACTAACAAAAGAAAAATGCTCGGCCGTGTAATTTGTAATCCCATTGAATTTAGTTTTCCAGAAAAACTAGCGGTAAACATTTCTTACAGATGTATTCACAATTGGGGCAAAGACCGTGAAGGCTAGAAGACCGTGCTTCCTGGCTGGCAAACTGAAGGAAAAACTATCTAAAATATCTAAGTAATTTAAAATGTTTGTTCAAGATGTTTTTTTATCCAAAGAACAGAAAAAAGCGGTCACGCGAAATGAAGGGTTCCGTAGTTAGGATGAATTTACCCCAGGAACAAACTTAACATTGTAGTTGAAAAAACATATTCACCCTTAAATTCCATACTAGTTTATTTTAAGACTTCTTATAGAATTTCCTGTAATATATATAACATACAACTATTTTCTGATTTTTTTCAAAAATTTTGGCTCAGCAGTTTTGGAGATAAGGATCCCAATGTTTTGTCAATTTTATTTATTTATTTAATATTCTCGCACACGATAATGTACTCGTACAAAAGCGGACTTAATACCTTAGGCATTCTCTACCAGTCAACAGGGTGGTGAAGAGATAAGATGTCAGGTGCACTGATCGAGATAAAAAAAAAAAAATTAAAATATAACATAATATTATGTTATATTTTAAATTTCTTTTTTATTATCTAAGTAATTATGAACCGTTGGTGGAACGCTATCATTTTGTGCCCATTGCCGTTGAGTCCATGGGTAGTTGGGGCACTGAGGCCAGGAGGCTCATTAGGGAGATAGGGCACAACCTCCGATTAAAAACGGGTGACTCCCGCGCCGGCTCGTTCTTGGTGCAACGGTTAGCCATTGCCATTCAATGTGGCAATGCAGCAAGCGTTATGGGCACCTTCACGCCGCCCGGGTACAGTTAGGGGCGGGCTATTTGATTAAGTGTTTTGAAAAAAAAAAGTTATAAGCAAGTAGATACATAATTTCAACTAGATCGGTCCATTAGATTCGGTGCAAATTGGCTGTGAAAGACGGACAGACACGAGTAATCCTATATGCGGGTTCCATTTTTTCATTCGGAAATACGGAACCCTAAAATGTGTAAGTATGTACTTACTTACTCATTTGTTTTTTATCCTGGAGAATGTTTGTTGGTGTGTGACAACTGAAGTGACAATTAATTTGACAGTCCTTGATTTAAAATATAGATCGCGTTCTAATTTTGAAGGCAGTCTGTTGTTTTTGATTTGTATCATAATTGGTGAATCCGCAACAGGGCGACTGTTGCGGATTCACCAATTATGATACAAAGTTCAATTTTTTTTGAAATTTGCAGGTTAGTTCCAGGTCTTATCTTGATCAAAATATGATTCGCGACTTTAACAGATAAAGTAACTATGTATTTACAGAATTAAAATCATTAATACATCTCTCTAAGTTAGATTTTGTTCCACTTTTTCATGAAATTATGACATATTGACAAATTATCAAATGGAGTTGGGCAGGACATCTGGTCAGGCGCAGTGGTGACAGGTGGAGTAAGGCAGTGACCGAGTGGCGTCCGTGGACTGGAAGACGAGGTGGCGGTCGCCCGACGGCGAGATGGGCGGACGACATTGATACCATCGCGGGTCGAACCAGTACCCTAATTGCGTAACACAGTTTGAATCGGAATCGGAATGATTTTGAAGTATATTGCTAATCCATTGCTTCGTAAGTTATAAAACTTTGTCTGCTCAACAACGTAACTAACGCAATGAATGTTGTTGAACTGTCAAATTGAAACCGATTCCTACAGATAGTGTGTTACGCAATTAGCCTACTGGATGAAGCATGCACAGGAGTCTAGGGATTGGTACAAGAAAAGAGAGGCCAATGCTTAACAGTGGGTGAAGTCGGGATGTGGATGATGATGATGATGTTTGTCAGTGTTAATTTTGCTTTTAAGGTGACGATAACCGACTTTTAATGATTTTATACTGAAGATCACGTCTAAACGAGTAGTGTTAATGATTTGAAAAATATATATGTTAAATTAGAGCATTTTTTCAATAACTTAATAGGTGAATATTTTAGATTATGTTTATATTACATAGTGAAATGAATTTGCAAAATTATGTCTAACGCGGATAAAAAACTGAGACTGGCGCAAAATCTACCAAGCGTATTTTTCTAAAACCTTCACCAATTTAAAGATAATTTAATTATTGATCTTTTAGTATACGCGTTTTATTAAAACACCTTTTGTTTTGTGTATAATAAATTAATAATGCGTCAAATTGGGGACAGCGCTCCTTGATGGGCGAGTCCTATTACTGGCTGAACGTACGACGCGTTGCGTGAGCTCAGTACAGAACTCGCAAGCTAACCACTCAAGGTCACTGGCGTATACCTGAGTCTTAATACCTGCTACTTTGCTTTTTATAGGAAATTCGGCGTTATCGGCGTAAATAAAAAGCAGTACTTTGAATTTAAATAACGGTCAATTATATTGAACTTATCACAGGGAAGGATGATTTTGATGATTTTTATTGATTCCTATCGAAGTAAGTATAGAAAGAGAAACTAAGTGAGGGAGTTGTCGGTTTTATATCAAACAGTGACAGTACTGACATGACAGTGTTGCCATTATCAGAAAGTAAGAATCGATCATTTTTATAAAGTCAAATAGACTGTATACCAACACTTTTAAAATAAAAATCAAAAGTCATTTATTCAAACTAGGCTGAGGATCAGCACTTTTCGAACGTCAAAAATTACATGAGACAGTCCCCCAAAAACGCCCACCCTTCACCACTTCCTAGTGCTTTAGCTGGGAAGAAGAAGTGGCGCAACAAACTCCCCAGCAGCACAGCTGTCTGTTCGCATAAAAAAACTTGAAGCTATACAATACAATATAAAATAATTTGCATTACGCAACACAAAACGTTAAATTTAATTATTTGCCTTATGTTAGCTAGCACACACCATTATACAAATATATATATATATAATAATCGTCGAAAACGTGCCCGCTTAAATAAAGCTACAGCTATAACTCGAAGTCACAAATGATAAACTAGCACCATCGAAGTAAAATAAAAACAGTTAATTATTAATAACAATAACAAAACCATGGTCAGCAAGACGACCAGTCACCACAAGCAGCACCCGTTCACGAGCATAACGCAAAGATCAGCCATCACCCCCCTCGCCATATTTGAGGGAAGCAGGCAACCCGACCCCCGACGCTACCGCAAGCAGTGACATCTAAGGGAGCATGACGAACTTGCTGCCGGTTGCTCAGGCAAGAATAAAGTGATCAATTGGTTGAGGTCGCTAGCTAACCACTTATTGCAATACAACTCATAAAAGAACATTGTAATGAGCAGATTTTGTCACTAATAAATTAAAATAAATTGACTTAGACAGTCAAATAAAATAAACAAATATAGGAACTCATATAACCTGTCAGTAGGGAATCTATCTGGAGAAAGAACATGAACATTGTCTTGAGTTAATCACAGCGACCAACTGTTCTTATCGTTTTAGTAGTCGTTGATAGAATAGTATGCCTTTGAACAAAGATTGGATTTAACTTTAACTTTAAACGCATTAAAAGGCAAATCTAGCAAGGAAGAGGGTAGCTTGTTATAAAAAGTTATGCCAAGTCCAACAAATGAGTTATGAACCTTATGAAGCCGGTGAAATGGAGCACGTAATTTGTCCTTATTTGTGGTATTAATATTGTGGAGATCACTGTTTTTAGTGTATAAGTGTAAATTTTGCCTAACATATAAGATGTTGGCGAAGATGAATTGTGATGCCACCGTGAGAATAGGTACCAATATCTTTAAAAAAAAATCTAAGAGAAACTCTGGCACCCAGCTGGTAAATTGCTCGAACAGCTCGTTTATGAAGTACAAATATATTTTGAATGTCAGCGGCTTTACCCCACAGCAGAATACAGTAGGACATAACGCTATGAAAATAACTAAAATAGACTAAGCGGGCTGTATCCACGTCAGTGTATTGTCTTACTTTTCTGACGGCATATGCGGCCGAACTGAGCCTTCCCGCTAGGCTTGATATATGTGGTCCCCACTGAAGTTTGGCATCTACTGTTACACCCAGAAACACTACCGAGTCTACAGTTTCAAGCATCTCTTTATCTAAGACGATGTTGGGACCTAAATTTCTAACATTCGGTAAGGCGAACTTTATGCATTTCGTTTTCTTGGCATTGAGTACAAAAATTTTGATTACCTAAAACTGTAAACTATTCTTTAGTACACGCTTTTGATGTGAAACATCTATAGGCGCACGTAAAACCGATTGCTGGCGGGGCGACGTATGCCGCGTGGCGATCGGCCGCTATACAGTCTATATGTAGTAGGTAGTGTGTAAATGTGTGTGTAGTGCGATGTTTCACATCTGCCAGTCGTCTCGTGACGGCTCAATTTTGTATTATTAAGTTTGTACATTAGATAATGTTCGTCTCATACGAATGTACTATTAATAGGCTGCTAATATATTATTGTATTATTAATGTGCTATTGTTAGTATACTATTTACTTACCTTTCCTTCCGTTTTCATTATTTCACTGTGTTGTTCAATCACTTGAGGATGTTTTTTCCTAAATCAGTTTGATGGACAGTTCAATTAAAATGTATGAAAAGTAAATACTTAATAAAAAGTTTACATGTTACTAACATTCGCCAACGTAATTACTTAATGAAAGTAATAATCTTGTCTTATAATTTATGCAGCGGATGCACGATGAGTATGGCGCCTCTTAAGTAATACCTACAGGAAGGATATTTTTTTATTATGACGTACGTACAAATTAATTTCTATGTACTCAATGATTTTAAAGCAAGCTACTCTTCTGATTGTGTAATATTGTAAAAAATTGTTGTGCCCGACAGGGTCCATGTGAACATTATGACTATTTTTAAGAACCTTTACACATATGTGATATGTAATAAAGATTTGAATTAGATTTGAAATCAATTTACCATAATCAAGAGTCTCTTGCGTTACCCCCAGCACAACCTAACGGGTGCTATAAATGCGAAACGGCTGCACTGATTTGGATGAAATTTGGCAAACAGTTATACCATGATCTGGGTAAGGAGATAGGCTACTTTTCGTCTTGAATCGCAAACGAAATCACGGGCAACAGCTAGTACAGAGTACTTTAAGATTTAATATAAATCCATTACTCATCTTTTAGTAGATAAAAGAGTACCTTAGCCGTCATCTTAGCACGTGACTTGCTATATTTTAAGCTTAAAATTATGGTAAAAGCCGCCATTTTGTAACTTTGATATACCGTACGCATTTTGACATTTAACCCTTTGCTTGCCAGAGACAAAACTTTCAAGGTTGCTTACGAAACGTTAGTAAGTACAGACGCCAGCACATCAAGCTACTACAATCTGTCAAATTTCTTTAATAGATTTTCAACTTTATCCCTACAGCATAAGGTTCAAGGTTGATTGAGGAAAATTGACAGTTTTGGGTAGCTTGACCTGCTGGCGTCTGTACAATTCACTAGTATTAATATTTAGGTCGATGTAACAAAACAAAAGAAGTGTATATTATATTGATGTTGTAATATTTATAAGTTTGTTATGTAGACAAAAGGTGTAAATGTACCTATTTAATATTCGTGTGATGGGTCCTAGAGAGATGTGTCAATTATATCATGATAATGTTATCTGATGCGTGGGAGATAAGATTAATAAGTCAATGCACTTTATGGAAATTATGGGAATGTAGTCAAGAATTTGTGATCGATAAATTACTGTATTTTGGAACTTTTGGTGGATAAAATTATGGTTCGAACCGAAATGAGAGGAGGAACGCCTCATCTGGCAAAAGTTATTAGAACTAAAATTTTGTTTAAAAAGCTCTCAATTAATTAATTTATTCCAATGAGAGCTGTTCAATCCTAGCACATATTTATGACTTTGGTTAGGCCAAGCAGCCAACAATATAGTCTGTTTAAAGGCTCGTACACAGACTAGTGCGATATCGCGGGCGCGACACAACACTAGCTAGTAGCAAAATTTCTTTGTCGCTGCCGCATGGCGGTCGGGCCCACGATATCGCGCGAGTCTGTAAGAGCCTTAAATAAGAACAATGTTTTAAACCGTTGGCGACTTATATTGCCCCCTACTTCAAATCACATAGACGGAGTGTGTCAATTTGATAAATGTGGGTCCAAGCAAAAAGCAAAAAGGGTCCAGTAGTGGGGTATTGAGTTAAGACTAGATTCGGTATCGAGAATAGTCAGTTGATAATAAGCATTAAAAATATATTCAATAACAGGCAATTTTTTTTTGTATCAGACATTTGATCTTGAAACTCTGAAAAAGCTTGATTTCAGAATAAACATTTTCAAAGACATGCCATTGGTACCTTTTAATAAACTTTTCTGGTACTATAGAAACATCATATAAAGCATCGAGATATAAGTACTAACGTACATATAAAGTCATTTACTTTATGAACTTGTAGATAATTGAGCATTAATTATTAATCAATTAAAATCGCGAAATGAAATTTTTTCACCCAAACCACCAGACAACCCGCAACCCGAAACCCGTTTGATACCAAATAGCTGTACAACATTTTATGGTATTTATAATTTATACCATAAAGTACCTACTGTACAGTTATTTGGTAAGACATAAGGTACTTACTCGTAGTATTGCATAGCCTTCCAATGTCACGAAAGTGCCGTGTCATTGACACCACCAGCCATTCACTCGGTATTCTATTATTACGGAGCTTTCTAAGACAATGAGTAATTACCCAACATTCTGTTTTTGTATGAAGATCTAATTGAGGATACATTTACTTCGGTAAGTAACCTGTGGTAAGTACTACTTTTCGTTGGAGGTAAATTAATATTGAATGGTTTGGTTAGGATTTACTTATTTGTCATGAGAATTTAGCTGTGGGTAGAATTGATGTATTAAATAGGAAGATATGGTACGCGCTCCTCGACGTGGACCGCATTAAGGGGAAAGAACACAATCGACCTACATTACTCTCGGTTTGCGGGGAATACCCGAATCGTAGTTTGTTTCCGGGGTGCGTCTCGTAATGTATAAACTCATTTGGTGTAATTTAATTTTATTATCGTTCATAAGATATAATCACCGGCCAGCAAGCCGAAGCCTCGGTGGTGAGCGTAAAACACATCTGTGACGATAAGCTCGCATGGGACCGCTGGAGCCCTGCAGCGCCGGAGCCGTGACAGAAAACATGCCTGCTGCATGTTGCTTGCTTGCTGCATGCTTGCTTGCATGCTGCATGCTTGCTTGCACGTTTTATCATATTAGACTAAATAGGTTTATGTCTTTTGAGTGGTATATCAAACGATTTTATATTCAAAATTTGTTGCTTTAAAATTATATCAATCGTTTATTATATCAAATAAAATTATAGATTCAGTTGTTATATCTTGTAAATATTAGAGATTTTGTAATTATATCAAATATTACTTACCCATGTCTCTCTATTTCGGTTGTCGACAGTATTTACAGAACGAGTGTTTCCAGTAATTTTAGTGATGAATAATAAGTGATGGGACGACAGAAATAGAGCTTCCATCATTTCAGCCGAAAGACGTCCACTGCTGGACATAGGCTTCCCCCAAGCACCGCCACTTTGACCGGTTCTGTGCTCTCCGCATCCAGCGGATACCTGCGGCCTTCATAAGGTCATCGAGGTCTTCCAACGCTACGTCTTCCGGTACGCGGTCGCAACTCCAGAAATGTGCCCTGCCCACTGCCACTTAAGTTTGGCAATTCTTCGGGCTATGTCAATTACCTTGGTTCGCCTGCGGAACTCTTCATTTCTGATTCCATCACGTAGGGAAACTCCAAGCACAGCCCTCTCAATTGCCCTTTGGGTGACTTTTAGACTTCTAGTAAGGCCCAGTACTGGCCCAAGGACTAGTGCGTGTTGCTAGTGGTGCCATAGCCATCACTAGCAACACGCACTAGTCAAAGACTTTCGTCTCGCGGTATGTGGGACGATAAGATATTTCGTAGCTTCCCGAACGCTGCCCAATACATTTAATAAAAAAAATGCTCCTCTTCTTTTTGGTAAGGCTTGGGGCTGCCTTGAAGCGGCTCCTGCTCAATCTGGGGGGTCCAAACGCCTCCTGCCGGAGGCTCTACGCGGGGATCGTGCGGTCCATGGCCCTTTACGGGGCTCCGGTGTGGGCACGTTCACTGAGGCTGCGACCAGCCCAGCGGCTGAACGCGTCCCAAAGGGTCATGGCCATCAGGCTGGTACGGGGTTACCGCACGGTCTCCCGTGAGGCGGCGAGCCTCCTTGCCGGACTGCTGCCATGGGATCTGGAGGCGAAAGTCCTCGCGCACATGTGGGTGTGGCGCGAAGAGGCAAAACGCCGGGGTATAACTCCGCTGCCGCAAGAAATCGCGGCACAGCAGACGGAGCTCCGGCAGGATCTCATAGCACCATGGAAAGTGCGATTGTCGCAACCCAGTGCTGGGCACGCCACAATTGCGGCGGTAAGTCCCCTCTTTGAGGAGTGGCTAGAGAGGCGCCACGGCGTCCTCACCTTCCGCCTGACGCAGGTCCTCACCGGACACGGTTGTTTCAGGAGGTTCCTGTTCAGGATAAAGCGGGAGGAAACGCCCGGGTGTCACCACTGTGTGGATCGCCCGGAGGACACGGTGGAGCATACGGTGGAGGTCTGCCCTGCTTGGGCGGAGCACCGCCGTGTCCTCACGGAGGCGATCGGCGGCGGCGATCTCTCGCGTCCGGCCCTGGTTCAGGCCATGGTTCGGAGCGAGAGTGCATGGGAGGCCGTCACCTCCTTCTGCGAAACAGTAATGCTCGCGAAGGAGGAGGCGGAACGCGTGAGGGTGAGGCAGGGTGCCCGCCCTTCCGCCCTTAGCCGCCGCAGGAGACGCCCCGGGCCCGGCCACCGTAGGCGCGGGCTTGCGGGCGGTGAGCGATGGGTAGCTCGCCGTCCGATAAGGACCAGGCCCGGGTCGACGGCGCGTTGTGTTCCACGCGCGCCTCAAAGAGACGTCAGCACCACTTGACGGGGTCCGAAAGGGCCAATGCCTGCCAGGGTTACGAGTCTGTCCGAAAGGGATATCGTGGCCCTGGCACACAGGCTTTTGAAGGAACACGGTGGGTTTTAGTCAGTAAAAGTCTGACACTCCCTCCCGCTCCGCCCAGAGCGGGAGAAATTATTTGATGATTTCCCCCCACAAAAAAAAAAAAAAAAAAGGTGCGAAGCCTTCAAAATTGCTGCGAAATTGATGAGTTGCGTGAGTAGCACTAATGAATGATGTATATATTTAAAACATTAAAAGAATGCTTAAAATACAGTTTATTTTTCCGAGATACTGAGGGTCTACGCCGAAGCTATAATCCAAAGTATAGGCCGAATGTTCGGCCGTTTTTGACTTTAACTTTGAGTCCTTACCCGACTCCAAGTCACATTTTTTACTTTGACTTATCTCTTTGACTGTCGTTTTTTTTTCACTGAATATTTGGCCGATAAGTACTTCGGATTTATCTTCGGAGTAAACCACTGTTTATTTTTCCGAAATAGTGTTTATTTTCCCACTTTGATCTAAATATACTTTATTTCAGAAAAAGTTGTTAACCCTAGCTATGGGTGTAAATATATTTTTTTACTTTATTTAGTTAAATGATTTCTGAAGAGATTTCACTTTAGAATTCATTTCTTATCAAAAGCTCTTTTTGCTTATCAAATTACGAGGACTGTCTCTCATTTTCTCTGAGATAAAATTCAATGAAAGGATTCTTTGATTGGATTGATTGGATTGGCAGCATTAATTGAGGGGTAAAACTTGCCAATTCAATTACTTATTCTTTGTTAGCGTTTGCAAAATTTGGACAGAAGGGCTGATTGGATTATATTTTATTTACAAAAAAAGCACTGTTTTATTTTCCAAAAGTTTACTTACTTAATGCAGATCGTCTGCCTCATTGTAATGATATAATCAATTTAAAACCTACTCAAGTCACATGCATAAACATGAATCCAAATACTATACCACGGTGACAGGCGAATTTGCAACTGTGTATGCAAATAAAACGAACATTGTCGTGTCACTACACAATCTACTTCATTGGAACCGTACGCTGCTAAGCGTTGTACGATATTTCAGTAGAATAAGAGGCCCGCTTATACTGGTTTTGTTACCCCCGCCCCGACCCTTGCTCTAGCCAGCCCGCGCCATGCGCCGATTGCCGCCGTTGAGCCTGTAGCTTTGAATTCATCTCTAATTAATCGTAATCCGATCCAGCCTGTCCCTTGCTGTCCTCCTCCAGCGACGCCCTAAGCCGAGGTCCGTACCCCACAGGAGGTGCCCTTAGCGTGTAGTCGCTTAGTTTACAAGTTTACTAGCTGCGCCCCGCGGTTACACTCGCATAAGTCTCTATACCGTGAGAATATCGGGATAAAAAGTATCCTATGTCCTAATACCGATTATGTTCTAGCCATGTGCCAAGTTTCATTCAAAAACGTTCAGCCGTTTTAGCGTGAAAGCGTAACAAACTAACTCACTTTGACGTTTATAATATTAGTTAGGATGGACGCCTTAATTCATTGAGGCACCCACAGAAATGTCCGGTTAAGCAGACGACAACCTACTTGGATGATCTGGGAGATGCCATTTAAAAAAAAAAGGTTTTGTTACCAATGACGCGTGGCCTACCATACGAGTACTATCGATGTAAGTATACCTACCTATACTATTGTTCAAGAACTTATAATGTAGGTAGCTATAAATGAATAAGGCACTCCTACTTTGTCTTTGCGATCCATTTTTCCGTCAACAGTAGGACAGTAGCTGTCGCGACACATAACAATACAATTCGGATTGTAAATGGTTGTTCGATGAAGTCAATGAACTCGTGTTGTAAGGTGAAGACCCAGTCCAAGATAAGTGAGCACAGAAGCGATGACAGCAACATGATTAAAGAACATTCAATTATCAAGGTCTATTAATTACTGTTGAACATCACTAAATAGTGTTTAATGTCTCGTGCAGAGCCCTGGGGGACCCCACTCGTACAAATAAAACATCTTTTATCTGTCTGTTCGTGTAGTGTAAAAAGTGTAGAAATAATAGTGACAATGACACTCATATAACACATGAACAAAGTGTTTTTAATATAATATCAGACTCTAAGAAAGTGGAACGGACTTGTGTAAAGTGCAGTAAACACTATTCTAAGTTTTAAAATAATTATCACTTATAAAATTAGGTTAGATTAAAATTGCTTATTAGTCTTAATGGCTAGATTGTAAGTAATTATTAAGAACTTGGTTCTTTTTAATAAAGCACAAAAAAAAAAAACTTTTATCTAATATAGTCCTAATATAGTTCGCAAGTAGTACCAAGTAGTATCTAATATAGTTCGCAAGAGCTAGTCACCACCTGAGGTATGTGAGCGGTGATACGGGGGAAGTCCCCATTGACAAGATTGGCAGACTGCGGATGCGCTAAAGTAGTCCGCGAAATTCAAAATTTCCTACGTTTTTTTTTAATTTGCGGGTCAGTGTCAGGTTGTATCTTGATCAAAATGTCAGATAATTATGTATTTACAGAATTATAGCATTAGAATCATTAATACATCACTCTAAAGGCTTCTACATACCAGTAAGTTAGATTTGTTCCATTGGATGACTATAATTACTTTTTCATGAAACCATCCCATTTCTTCCCGTGGGTGTCGTAAAAGGCGACTAAGGGACTTACTAGAGAATGGGCAGCAGCGTTCTCTATGCATTTTAACACCATACTGCGATCGTGAACCCGCCTGCCAAGCGTGTCGATTATGGCAAACCCCCCTTTAGGGGTGGCCTATGTCCAGCAGTGGACGTCTTTCGGTTGAAATGATGATGATGATGAAGAATACGTTATACCACAGATAATTATAATACTACCTTATACATACGATACGATACGAGTAACCTTCCGGCATTAATTCTCTAAATGAAAGTGAAAACGCATCAGAATCCGTTACGTGGTTTAGAAGAACCACGCGGTCACACAGACATACACGAAAAGCGACTTTAACTTATTATTGACTTGCTGTATGAGTACTTATATGTTTAAGGTGTTTAAAAATTCACCTTACAAACTTTAAGGAGTGCTTTAGAAGTTTGGACCATCGAACTGATACCCCCGTATTACAAAACAAGGTTTATATTCAGACCTAGGTTTAAAACATGGAGCCATTATTGAATTTCGAACTTTATTCCGACTATGGTAAAGTTCCTAAACACAAAACTGACAAATTAGTACCGAACTAAGTTTTCAGTTTTTATATAGAACGGTATTTCAACCACTGTTACGTTCTTATTACAAAAAAAAAACAAAATATAAATCTTGTTTTGTAATAAGGCGGATTATGTTTTACTACGGGACTAACTTTGAAATCACGAAAATAAAACAGCTGTCCCATCTCCCATACAGTTTAAACAGTAGGTATATATAAACTTTAGTATGGAACAGCAGATTTTTTTTCGCAATTTCAAAGTTAAGTCCAAAGTGTCTAAACCACTCCTTTTAAGCTTGTAATGTTAATTTTTAAACACCTTAAACAATAGTACAGTTATCTTCTGCACCTATCTACAAAAATAATGTATAGAAACTCATCTTGATTCTGATTCGCTTCATTTCGCCAAAGCTTATAATATGTAACAAAAACCCTGTTGTTCCTTTTAGGGACGTATACATTAACCTACAAGCACAACATTGGTGGAATTATAATTAAAAAAAATTAAGCAGAATTAAAGAGGTAAGAAATCCGTTAAACATTACAAATATTAATAATTAAATATTTATTTTAATTATTTTTGTTGAACAGTTTTTTATAAATGACATGCTTTATTACGTATGTATACCGATTCTTAAAACATAGGCAGAAGGAACAACAGGGTTATTGTTACATAATAATATTGTATAGCATCGCTTAGCTTTAACTGAGACAGAAGCTTCTTGGCACAGTAGTCAGTACTTAAGTGCTGTAGACTTGGAAGCCTGCCAGACATTTAGGCGAGCTGGCACGACCCGACCACTTTGTATCGAGGAGCCAATGGGGGTTAACATGTAAGATTCAAGCACGTGCTTCCAGCCAGTCTATTGGGATCTTTAGTTTTTAGGGTTCCGTACCCAAAGGGTAAAACGGGAACCCTATTACTAAGGCTCGCCGTCTGTATATCTGTCTGTCCGTCTGTCACCAGGGTATATCTCATGAACAGTGATAGTTAGACAATTGAAATTTTCACAGATGATGTATTTCTGTTGCCGCTATAACAGCAAATACTAAAAAACAGAATAAAATAAATATTTAAGCGGGCTCCCATACAATACAGGTAGACGCTTGAAATATTCACAGAATATTTAGTTATATATTCACTTTAAAAATCAATATTTAAATAAAAATAAAACAAATATTTAAGGGGGGCTCCCATACAACAAACGTGATTTTTTTGCCATTTTTATAGATGGTACGGAACCCTTCGTACGCGAGTCCAACTCGCACTTGGCCGGTTTTTTAGAATATCAGCAGTTTTTATGTTGAAACAGAAAAATCGACTGTAGATGTTGGATTGCATTTTCACGATTTCGCAACGTTGGTAGAATGCTTTTAACCCCTGAGGCAAAGATCAAGACACTCTTCAAATATATAACACCCCCCGTGTTTTCTCTTTATTTGAAGACTATCTGTCTGAGGAAATCAATTTTGTAGCCTGTCTTGTTTCCATCAAAATCGTAAGGTAATTGAGGATGTTTCTGAGCTATGTTACGATACCTTGCCAGTCAAATTATTTATTTCAAATAGGCACATACAACTACAAGGCACTTTTGAACATCAAATATTACAAAAAAAAAAAAAAATTAAATATAAAACAATCATTTAAGTACCTACTTATTTAAAATAAAATAATAAAAAAAATACTTATATAAAAAAAAAATATGATATAGAATAGAATAGAATACTCTTTATTATGTACACCATAAAAGTTACAGATATAAATGTTTAAATTTTACATAGGGTGACACAATGGGCGGTCTTATCGCTAAAAGCGATCTTTTACAGACAATTTAAGTATTTATAATAATTTAATTATTTATGTTTTTTAATTGAATCTATTTTAGTAGCCCCTTCCAAAATGTAGTTTCGTATGGAGAAGTATGGGCAAGAAACTCCACCGTTACTCTTTTAAAATGTTTTACAATAAGTATATTAAACTGTGTCACTTCAGTTAAATTGTCACCACATTGTCACTGCAGTTATATGTATATATTATAAGGTACAGCTGACAACAGCGTAAGGCTTGAAATAATGTTTTCACGTACACTGAAAGAAATGTTTGCATTAATGCAACAAACATTTTGGTTACTGTTTACACAAAAATTGTGACTTGTGAACTAGGTGTTATCTGTTACATAACCCTGTTATGCTATTAAAAAACAGTTTTTAAATTAAATTATTTCCATAAAACTAAAGTTGAGTTATTTTTGAAGTAACATAACTCGTTTGGCTTATTATTTATTTCAGCGTAATTTTGGTAGGAAAAGGTTTGTCATGTTTTACATAGCTTCTATAACTGCTACATTTTATACCAGCTAAATTAACCAAATTCATTTGCTTCATATTTTTTCATTCATAAATTCTATACGATACAATGATATTGTTTATTCTGTAAATAGGATATAATATTGGAATCGCTTTAATTCGTCATATTAAAAAAAATATTTAAAAAAAATAAGCTAGATGGAATCGAAATTTCCTATCTGACTACCCCTGAGAAGAAATGGCGAAACAAACTCAGGGGTCAAAGTCACTTTTAAAGTCCAGAGATAATCTTGACCAGATCATGTGAGGACCATGTAGATCCGTGTCTGATATGGTCTTTTGACGAAAGAACCACACAAATTTGAGTCGACCTGTCCAGTCAGTGCAACCATTTGTCAGTAATCGTGTAGCTGAACTCAAGACTTAGGAGCTCAACGACTCGACGAACAGTACCAAAGAAAGCCCATGTGGGTAGGCCGCATAAAGTGCTTAAAATTGGCAGACCATCATTTAAACTAACTGAGAAAGAAAATTACCCACATAGTGCTCACATTCACAATAATTAAAGTACTTAATATAAAACTTTTCACAGTATATTCTCATTCATTCATGTAATTTATTCGATCAATCAATTAGTTAATTTAATCAGCAAAATTATTGAAGCGATGTAATATAAATTAATGATTCTGTCCCATCGATGATAATGATACAAAAACTCATGCTAATCATCGCTGAGACCAGATGATACATCATTTATTATCAATGGTACACAGCTACTTAATTATGTAAGCATAAGTAAATTAATTAAAGTCATCGCGTTAAGTGACTCTGATGGTGTCATTTAAAAAACGGTCCAAAAAACTTTGTCTTTGAAGATGAACAAAAAGTTGATTTACTTACACTCAGGAATACTTAAAAGGTTGAATGATAACAATATCAATCCACATTTTAAGTACTCTGAGTGTAATTTTAATCATTTCTCGAATTTTTTTTCTTCTTCTAGGCCTCATTTTAGTGAGTTCTGCCAATCAGTATCACAAAAGTTTTTCATGTTGCTGTTTTTACTTAAAACTATAACTCATTATGTAATGTATTGTGTATGCTTTCCTCCACAAAAAAAAATACTTACAAAAAAAAACCTGTAGTGCTTAAGAATGCACAACAGGTTTTTTTTTTAATTTTAGGATCGCACTCAATTTGTCAAAAAGAAATCTACTGTTGATATACCCGAATCGCTTTAGCGTGGCAATAGCGGTCATTGACCCACCTACATTTTCTAGCATTCCTTAAATAAATAACTGAAATAAAGTCCGTTATTGTCCTGAATCGATATCTATCATGATCTTCAACATGTTACAATAACGAAAAACCATACATAGTTTATTGTTTGGGTTCCTACGAAGAGATATTAGGGAAGGGGCAATGACCGCCATTGCCACGCTAAAGCGATTCGGGTATAGCTAATATTGATTTTAGTTTTATTATATAAACTGTCGTAATACCCTTCCGTGTCAAATCCCGCATGACATTAGATCCCCTCTTGGCAACAGGATACACGAATTAAGAGTGAAGAGCACGCTACAATTTGTCGAGGGGTTACTTCTAACGGCTATGAGAATCGGATATCATATCGTGACTTTAATCATTATGCCAATATGACTGGATGTTCGCACGCTTACCAAAAGGAAGTTACCATTAATGTTATTTTATTTTTGACTGGATCGAAAGGGCACTGATTTTTCCACCTTGTCCATGGACTAATTGGCTGAAAACCTGAATAGGGGTCATTGTACTCATCATTATGAATAATCTTTTAGTATGGGGCCAAATGTGAAATCACGAAAAAAAAATCAGCTAAATCAAAGATTTTTGTTCGCATGACTCGTAAAAACGTAGGGAACATAGTTTTTTTTACTCCTCTTCAGATTTTCTGTTATTTTAATATGTAACAAAAACCATGTTGTTCCTTCTACCTACGTTTTATGAATCGGTAATCGTAATAAAGCAAGTCATATATAAAAACTGTTCAACAAAAATAATTAAAATAAATATTTAATTATTAATATTTGTAATGTTTGACTGATTTCTGACCTCTTTAGTTCTTTGATTTTGACTTCTCGACTAGCCCATGCTTAATTTTTTTAAATTATAATTCCATCAATGTTGTGCGTGTAGGTTAATGTATACGTCACTAAAAGAAACAACAGGGTTTTCGTTAGATACTATATATACACCTTGTACATCCAAGGCAGAAATAATATTCAGTAAAGATACATTAATTGATATTCGGAATACAGAATTTCGGTAGTTTTTCGTTTCAACTATCGAAAATGTCTAGAACTTTCTTTCCATTCGTGCATTCTATAATTTCTAATTGAACTGTCAGAGCGTAGAACGTAAAATATTCAATAAAAGTTGAACCCAAATGCATCCTATTAAAAACATCCAATTCTTTCCTTTGTTCCAACTTTAGAACATAAACAAACACTCGAAAGTTCAGAGCACTCCGATTAATTAATCCACTCGATTTAAAAGCTTGCACTCAAACAGCACATAAAGAACGGATGATTAATCGCACTTTATAACATACATTTAATCATACAAGTCCGTACAACCCACGTGGTGATTGTACTTATTTGTATGATGCTTGTACTCCATGTAATTAGTACCGACGACCCACAAGGAGCGATGACCTAAGACATGAGAATTCAGATGGTTGAAATAAGATATATTATGTCAAGCATGACGATCGAGTATTCAATATGGTCAAAGTTGCCATTATAATTATATAGTTATTGTAATAAGCTAGATTCTATTGTGTCGTGTGTGAGTGTGGGGTGTGGCAAGACTCGAAAACCCGGATGATCATGCTATTGCTCAAGTGCTTACCGCTTAAGGGTCAGATAATCGCCGTTGATCTTGGCCATACAAATGCACTTCGCGCTCACACTGCGCAACCATTAATTTTCATAGGGAATATTTATTTTTAGTAACGAAAATATGAATATTTGAAAAAAATCATAAATAGAATTATAGATAATAAAACAGTCACTAAAATCATATATCTGCGCCTTAATAACAGATGGTTGGAGCGACTACGCCGAATCAATCCGGTGCTGACCGGCTGGAGTTGCTGGGCGGCTTGGAGCCAGGGCTGGTGATGAGTCGACGTAGATAGCTTTCTGTGCAGGTATACTTCACGCTTGTAAATGCTGAATAACATTGTGTTTCGCCAGCTGAAAAAACAAAGATATAAATAAGTGCTAACTTGAAAAAAATACGGGAGCTGGGGCAGACTATGTGGTAAGGTTATTGGCCGCTGTGATTCAATTTAGGGTAACCTGTGTCCATCGTAGTATTGCATAGTTTGGAAGTAGTGTATTCAACTGGTGAAAACTGCAAAAACTTCTCTTAAGTTACACCACATCTACCTTATTTTTACCCGAATGTCCTTTCTTTGGTATTGTTCGTCGAATCGTTGAGCTCCGTAAGTTTTCAGTTGAGCTGCACGACTACTGACAAATGCGGGCACTGACTGGACATCTCCACTCAATCTGTGTGGTTCTTTCATCAAAAGACCATTTCAGACACCACTGTAACATGGTCTTCACATGATCTGACCAAGTTTATCTCTGGACTTTAAAAGAGACTGTGACCTTTGAGTTTGTTTCGGCCTTTCTTCTCAGAGTAGTCAGATATGAAACGCCGACCTCATCTAGTTTTTTTTTAAATACGACTGACGTGTAAAAGCAAAAGACGGTCACAGCTAGACATAGACCTCCACCAAAAGGGGGGGGTTTGCCATAATCGCCACGCTTGGCAGGCGGGTTGGCGATCGCAGTATGGTGTTAAAATGCATAGAGAACGCTGATGCCCATTCTCTAATAGTAAGTCCCTCAGTCGCCTTTTACGACACCCACGGGAAGAATTAAGACGGTGCTATTCTTTACGTCCGGCACCACACGGAAATCCAAATATTAGTTTTCATAACTATTTTTTTTTCTTATTTTTTAAAAAACTTTACCCCTCACTAGGAATTTGTCCTGTATTGCGGGTGCGTTTACAAACATTTGAGCAAACAGCCAGACCCGGAACAACTACTTGTAGGTCATACAAATATTATGTTCCGTGCGGGAATCAAACCCGCGACACGCAGCGCAGCAGTCAGTCGCTTAACCACTGCTTCAACCATGGCGTCAAAAATATATTTATTGTAAATAATTGTTTAGTGTCTTTGTAAAAGTAAAATGGTTTTGACGTGTTCGTGACGTATTTATTTCTGATAAGACCTTACCAATGTTTTCTTTTTGCTTGGTTCAGAGCATTCACAAATGTTTTGATTTGTGAGCTTACATGGCTCAGTAACAATAACCTTGTTATTGATGTAAATACATTAAATATACGGACTTGAAAGAGTTTACGATGTTTGCAGTTAAAATGGCGACCAAAAAGAACGTTTGTTGAACCATAAACCCATTATTTGGTGAGGTCAACCACTTGTGGCATGTCATTGCCACCGTGACAACATAATGAACCTCGTTTTAACCTAACTCTGTGGTTAAAACAAATATTTTAATTACTTCCATAGCGTTTGAAATTCGAAACATCTTTAATTGATAGGTATCGTGCTCTCGTAGCTCGTTAGAAAAACAAACCATCATAGCTATTCACAACCATTTTATACGCTTCCGTGCCGAATTGAACATGAATCAATGTTATGGAATTCGAAGGAGTCCTCTAAACGATGTTCGTAAATCTGAAACCCGAACATTTTGACAGTTTAAACCGAATAAGACCACTATTCTTCCGACGGCTGTTTGCGGTCGTAGACTGGGGAAATCAGGTAACTGAAAATATGTAATTTTCGACTCGGAACCCTGTCAAATAGTTGTGAATAGCTATGTATGAGGATAAATTTGCCCTTGGCAGGGCCAGAAAGAATAACAAGGTAAGAAATCGTAAGCATAAAATCATAAAGTGACTGACAAAGAGTGTAAGAACTGTTTAACTTTAATAAACGTGTGTACGATAGTGTCAAGTTTAAATTCCAAAGATAATGATAATGCTTAGATGAAATTTTCGAATGTTTACAAAATAATTTTTGCCGACAAACAAAGGCATTGGATGTATGGATGGATGTAATGAACACATAACATCCAAATATTTAAGTAGGTACATTTGGTACTTCCGTGTGGGGCTTGTGCCTGCTAACTTGTACCCTATTAACAGCCGCACGGGTCCATCGGTCAGTTTAAGCTAAGCTTGCCGCGGTAAGTCCATGGATGGGTGACCATCTATACATACCAAGACCCCTCCGTGCCTTGGAAAGCACGTTAAGCCATAGACGCGTCATACACGAACATTAGTTCACTCCAAAACAGCGTAAGCCATGATTGTAGCTACATACTTGCATACAATCATACAGCGCGTGAAGAAAAGGAAAGACCTATACCGATATCTGTTGTTAGAAAGAGATGAACATACATATTTAGTTACGTCACTAGCTGCTGCATGTTCATTGGCGCGTACGTAATACTTAATAATAGTTATTATTGTAAATGTCAGGCAATTGCCTGGCATTTACTTTGCTATTATTGAGCGCAGGTAACGCATCTAAAGGTAATAATACATCATTGCGTTAAGCCGGTCCGGCTATCATTCGTGGCTTTTTGACAGTCGTTACGGGTCGTCTGAAGCCCGAAACTCTGACAACCAGTTTTAAGCCGGGAATATACGTCAGATTTTTTCATCAGATAGTCGGATTCGATTGTCTGATCCGGCTATCGGAAGGCGTTGGGGCCATTATTTTGTTCCAACATTCAACACACGTCTGATCCGATAGTCGGATCGGACGTCCGAGTCGGAAACTGGCGCGAGGCGTTTCCGATTTTTTATATTTTTCTTCTTTCGCGTCAGCACGAGCAATTATGCAAGAAGTATCAGTACTTCATCGTCCATCTTTTCTTAAACTATGTACGCAAGCACTCGGGACGATAACTATCGGGATCGACCGAGTTCAGAAAAAGCCTGATGCAAGAATCGGATGTGTATCGAGTAAATACGATCAGTACCCCAAGTTTAAGTTTGCAAGAGAGTAAACCTATTTTGTTTGCGTTAATATTTGACCGATAGATCATTGTGCTAAGAATATAAGGATGAGAATAAATATTTTAACGCAAACGCGATAGTTACGTTTACTCACTTGCAAATTTACACTCGGGGTACTGATAGTCTAATCAGACAATCGCAAACAAAATCTGACGTGTATTCCCAGTCTTACCAAGGAATATCGTATTACCCAGTAACTGGGTTGTGGAGGTCAGATAGGCAGTCGCACCATGTAAAATACTGGTATTCTGCTGCATCCGGTTAGACTGGAAGCTGACCCAAATATAGTTAGGACTATATTATAGGCCAGGCAGATGATAATTAAGTACTTCCGTGTGGTTTGTTTACTCATAATTTACATCTTTGGTTAGCACAGGAATTTGACATTGAAACCACCATCTCACAAACAACATCTGTTTGTGATATGGTGGTTTCAAATTTCAATGTAAAATCACCTAATATGTAAATATTTATTATATTTTTAACTTAATTTATTTAAAACAGTTAAAATTATCGTAATAATTAACTTTTATTCACAAAAAAAAACTTTACCCGCTCAAGATACTTAGCACAAAAACAAACTTAATTCAAGTTAAATTATCAGGAACAACAGTTTCCTACAAAAACACGATACTTGTTTACGTACATTTTTCTTCTAATAACAGCCCTGGGAAAATAAGAAGGAAGTACGAAATCAAAGAATTGAGAACAAAGAATAAGCGGTGACGAAACTGTAGGACTGCAGAGAATTACTTGGCCGTTGAACTCGCGAAATTCAGCCAAACATTGTAAGAAAAATACTAAATTTAGTACGTAACAAATCGCCTGACTAAGCTCGTTAAAATGTCTACTTAAGTTTATTGTAAGACTTTTTAATTTTATTTTGAACTGAAAAGGACTTTTTGATTACTTACTAACACCGAAATGGCCTGTGTAATATTTTGATTTGAGTTTAGAACGTTCATAATTTGTGTTTACTTAATGCTGCACAGACAGATGTCTTTAACCAGCCCGGCCAGTCATTAGCCGGGTTCTCACAAAAATATTTAAAATTCGAATTGCGAAAATGGTGCGTCTTTTTTTTAGTCGTGTTTCCTTTGAAGTAATTTACTTTTACCACAATTGGGGTGTTTATTCACGTGTAAAAGCTAAGTTGCAAGAAATTATAGTAATTTTAAGGAAAGTAGCGTAATGCATCTCACTTGGCTCAAAGTAATTATTTTGATAACCATCTTTACAGAATCGTTTACGATGTTCTTTCAGTAATTTGATACTTTCGGTCGTCGTAAACACATTATATAGATTGACAGTTAAACGACTTCAAACATTTCAGGGGTCAAGTGTGTCAAAAAGAAATATAAATAAAAACTTTTTAGAAGGTTTCTTGCTACATTGCCTGTTGTCTATGATTAATTATGGCCATTAATTACAACAAAAAAAAACGGAGCAATGTTTCCAAAAGTAACACGATTCTTTATTTTTATTTCGTAAGCTTCCTAGAATTCGCTGTTAATCTTTTAAGTTATTATACGGGTGGGTTGTACTTTTGTTTTAAAGATGGTCCATATGTTGAAAAGTCGGTGTCGTCTGTAACATAAGCTCGTTCAAATGCCAGTAAATTATTTGGACAAAATAAACAAATGTGTGTGGTCGGGTGCGAGAAAGTTTTTTTGTTTTAATTTTTATCCCACGCAGTGAGGGCCCATACGGAATAATTAAGTTGAATGTTTGTCTTTCAGGCGTTTCAGTTTCAGGTTCATTTAGCATGAAAGCATAATTAACACTGGCAACTAATTTACAAAAAAAGTGTGTGTGTGTCTTGTACCTAGCTAGTTCACTGTAGAAATCTACTTATATCTTATGGGTTGTACGATTTTGAATCTCGCTTGTGATTGTACGTCTTCCAAGGGTTAGTACAGATTCCAATTTATGTCGGGAAAGCACTTACCATAATGACTCTTTCATTTCCTCTTTATAAATTCCTAAATTTTATACAATGGAGCATCTTTCCAGAAAAAAATGTAGGTGACCTATGCCGTTTTTAGTTGATTCACCAGCGTGTAATTCTAATAATAATGATCCTAGTGCTCATTTTAAAGATAATTTCGGGTAATTCACTATAATTCCGAAAGTCATTTTATTTGATGAAATTACGGAAAGTTTTCAATGTAAGGCTACTATAGAAAAAATATAGCTAAATTATGTACTGGACTGTCATTAACTTTCTTTATAATGCCAATAATCATATCACACACGGAAAGTAGATGGTTAAAAATGTATAAGTATTTAAAGAATGATGGAATTTCCAGGCCATATTCTCTTACCTTTCTAAATTACAATAGGTAATTAGAGACTTTAAAAGATAAATGGATCTAAATATGTACGAGTAATGAAGTCCCGTTTAACGTTTGATTGATTGTGCAGGTCATTAGCAAACTCGGCTGTCAGGCGAATCTGAGGACAGCCGTTACGTTACGAATAGTAAGCATGATTGAAATTCTGATCTCATTCCGGGGACGACCTTTGCTTGAAAAGCGTCGCAGAATTTGTTAATTGTTTATTTTGTTTCGTTCTTCTACTTATAGAAAGAAAAGGAAATACACAAAACAAAATATTTTAATAAAAAAATGCCTCACGGCTGTGGTAAATAAAACCAGGTTCAGCAAAATGCCAGATAACTACGCTGGTTTTCAAGTGAAACTACATGAAATTAAATAATGATTTTTCTACTAAAGTCCGGCCGCGAAGCAGAAATTTGGTACAATGACCCCTCATTACTGTAATGAGGGGGTCATTGTACGAAATTATTTCTGCTTCGCGACCGTACTTTAACTGCTGTTTAAGCCAGAACCAGAACCGCTGCGGCAAAGCTCCTACGCAGCCCGAAGTGAGCCTGCGTGCCGCAAAGCTGAACACACCGGTGTACATCTCTCGCCTGCACTACACCACAAAGGCGGAGGACATCGTGCAGTACGTGCACCAAAAGACGAGGTACACGCCGAGGGTGCAGTTACTGGAGTCGCGCCGGAACGTCAACTCCAAAGCGTTCGTCGTGCGTGTTCCGAACTGTTATCTGCCCCTCGTCATGGAAGAAGACTTTTGGCCGCAGGACGTGGTGTTCCGTCGCTTCCGCGGACAAGTTCCACTGGACAGCACTATCTAGTGCAAAGTGAAGTGCTACTTTCATAGTCATAAGCCTTTTTATTAACACAATTTTTTGTTCATACAATATGTATGTTTAGGTTAAGGTATTTTTCTATGGGCCTGTGTCGCCTGTAATAAATGGTATTATTTTTATTATAAGGAATCTTTCATTATTTCTAGTTGTTTTTGACAAAATTTTGCCCCAAGCCTTCAAGGACTTCCAGCTGGCTTAGTATGACGCTTTCTATTTCTACTCTACTGTAGAATAGAAATCGCTTGTGTTCCCTTCTCGGTAGAAAACTGTCAACTGTCTACACGGAATCGTAATTTTTGTCTACTCTTCCGCCGACATAACGCTTCTCTACGCTTCTCGTGCTAAGCCTCCAGCATAGCTATTCACAACCATTCGACAGGTTGTCGAATCGAAAATTACATATTTCAATTACTAATTTGCCTTGCCCTCGACAGCAGATAGCTGTCGCAAGAGAATGGCGGCAGTCTATTTGATTAAACTGACATTTACGGGGTTTTGGATTTCTGAAGTACCTCTATAGAACTCTTTTGATAACATTTATTGGTGTTCGATTCGGCACGGAAGCGTATCGGACTTTTGTGAATAGCTATGCAGATCAGTTTTGGCTACTTAGGCCAAGATCTTTTTAAGTTACTGAACACAAAATTTGGCTCAGCGTTGTTCCTGTCACTGCCAGACAACTGTCAAACTACATGTGCAAGATAAAGACTGCAACTTGTCTAAGTCAAAGCATGTGCTATGTAAGTAGGTAATGTTTAAAGATCTCTGCTTTATTTTCCCACCTTGCATACTACCGTACAAAACTTCAAATATAAAAAAAACTCCGAACGTACATGGAAGTCATCCACTTAACCATACAAATTGGTACACTTCAGCAATGTTAATGTCAGTATCAAAACCTTGACACTTCGTACCAACCTTCAAATGTTAGATAATACAACATAAGTACGTAATACGAATCTGGTTTTACATCGTCACATGTATTTCCGTTATGGCAGGTTGTGTTGTATAACCATGATCAGCCTATAATGCTTCCCTTCCCACTGCTGGGACACAGGCCTCCTCTCTGTGAGAGGGAGTGGGCCGTAATCCACCACGCGGGCCCAGTGCGGGTTGGTAGATGTCACATGTCTTCGAATTTTTTATTCTAGAACATACCGGTTTCCTCACGACGTTTTCCTTCATCGTTTTGAGAGCAGTGTTGGATGAAATCATTACACAAAGTAAAGCGCCTGTCTGTCTGGGTTCGAACTTACGACCTTCAACTCGTAAGTCGTGGCCGTTACCACTGGGCCACAACAGCTGACTTACTTAGTGTGTTGTATATGTCTATGAAAACCTTGACCATACTTAGAACATTGTCACATTATACGACTGGCTACATCAATAATGACAAGTTACCAGATTAGTATGACAAAGTCTTAGAGAATATAACACGACCAAGTCCAAAAGTGACCCATGTTTTTCATACGGTGACTAATGTTATTAGCACTATTGGGACCACAATAAGATGAACCTCCAACCCCACCCCTTGCTGCCAACTTCAAGCTATCAGTCTTATTAGACTATCATCCTAGGGAAAATAATAACAATAAATAAGAATCCATCTGGGGGCCTACCGTAAACTTTTAAAATATTTGCCAAGTATATGGGAGGGTTATATAAGTTTTACAATACTTTCAAATAACCTCACAATTATATTTTATGCACATTTTCACAATAACTTACCTACGTTTTCGTATTTGAATTGAATTAAAACGGGTCAATAAAAGTTAGTTTCACAAGGCTGCAAATTATGACGGCAGGTCAGTTCAATTGTTGGATATTTAAATGTAAAAAAAAACCGGCCAAGTGCGAGTCGGACTCGCGCACGAAGGGCATACCATTAACTATAAAAATGGCAAAAATCATGTTTGTTGTATGGGAGCCCCCTTAATTATTTGTTTTATTTTAATTTAATTATTTATTTTTAAAGTGAATATATAACTAAATATTCTGTGAATATTTCAAGCGTCTAGCGTTTGTTGTATGAGAGCCCCTTAAATATTGATTTTATTCTGCTTTTTAGTATTTGTTGTTATAGCGGCAACAGAAATACATCATCAGTGAAAATTTCAACTGTTTAACTATCACGGTTCATGAGATACAGCCTGGTGACAGACGGACAGACAGACAGACGTTCCCGTTTTACCCTTTGGGTACGGAACCCTAAAAAGACTTGTTGATAAGGATAAGTTGCAGGTCAGCCTGCTGAAATGCTGCTGAAGTAGTCACTCACCGGTTTAGGTCACGTGATCGCTGGCTCGCCTGGTACTTGGCACGCTCATGGTAAAAACGAGCACGACCGGTTATTTTGTCGTATAAAATTGCCGATCTAGGTATACCTTGCGAAAGTTTTGTGTTGTACTAACAGGTACTGGTTCCGTGTGGTGCTGGACGTAAAGAATAGCACCATCCTATTTCTTCCCGTGGGTGTCGTAAAAGGCGACTAAGGGACTTAGAGAATGGGCAGCAGCATTCTCTATGCATTTTAACACCATACTGCGATCGCCAACCCGTCTGCCAAGCATGGGGATTATGGCAACCCCCTTCCGCCTTTTGGGGGAGGCCTATGTCCAGCAGTGGACGTATTTCGGCTGAAATGATTATGACGATGAACAGGTACTGGAAGTTCAAGATTTCCATGGAGGTCTATAGAGAAATTAAGAGCAGTTCCATTCTTCAGCCGATCGTTCTTTGGTTCTCCAAAACCAATAGCAGCCGATGATTGTAAAAATACCGAAAGTATAATTTTTCTATTTTAATTAATATTTTTTGACTGTCAATCAATCAATCAATCAAATCAATCAAAAATATTTTTATTTCACATAATCCCACATGGGCACTTATGAAACGTCAGAAGCTAGGTGCACGGTTCCAATTGGTCGTTTCCTATGGAGTAGAGCCGGCATGAAACTCCACGGTTACTATTTAAAAAAAAAAAATAGCTTTTACAATATTTTCAAAGTATGAGAGAACAGCGTAGGCCCGTCAAAATTACCAGGTAATTAACAAAATAGAAAATGGTCTACAGTTCTACAGTATATTAAGCCTACAACGTCCTCACATTAACAAAAAAAACTATATAAAATATGATTAAAATAATAAAAGTTAGAGCCTTGTTGAAATCAAAAAACATCGATTATGTCAAGGATTTATGTAAAAAATAAATAACATAAACATCGCAACTTGGGAGCAGTTAATAGACATTTACATATTTTTGCCGTTAATGAGGTACCAGGGAAGCCACAAGTGCAGAAGGAATTAATGCCAAACTTCCTTGTCTTCAACGTAGTCTTTAATCTTATAATATGCTTTTTTGATAAGGACACGTTTGATGTGGGTTTTGAATTTTCCATCGCTAAGTCGTAGGGTAAGCTGTCGTAGGGTCATCTGCAAACATTGCATAACATCCAGATTGGGAGAACTCATAACCCCCATTACCGTCAACTGTATTAGTACACTGTCAATCCACATCAAACGTGATCCCACCATTTTGTAACAGCTAATGATCGTGCAAGTTCGGCAGCACTCGGGTGCCATCGCTAGTGCTTACGAAGCGTTTATCTTCGGCCTTCACGGCGTACGCGCACTAATCTCACAGCTTCCTGCTCCGGTTGTTACTCTTAATGAATACAACACTTTTTGCTAATATATCTATGCGGCCACAATTCATGTTTGTTAGAAAATAAATATTTCAAGTTATTCCAATTAATTTGCCAATTATAGCTTTTATTGTGGTTTGTTTGTTAGGGTTCCGTTGGAAGTTGATTGGTGCAGGTTTTTCTTTGATGTGTTGACCTAGTAAGATAAATGTTAGGTCATAGGTATGTGCTTACAGCCAAACGAGTATTTGATAAATGACCTACCGACTATGCATGGAAAAGCAGTTTTTTTCGCGAAGTTCCTCTTTTTAATATTTTACTTCAATCAAAAAGAATTAAGAATTAGAGTTAGTGACGCTGATTTTGAACATAATATTGAAAGTAGTGTGTGCTTGACCTTGTGCGGGACCCCCAAAAGTTCGGAGAAAGGATAAATATCAGGACGTTAATCATTAATAATGAAAATGAATTATCATTATCATCCCGATTGTTATCCTTTCTCCGAAATTTTGTAAAATCAGATTACTGAAAAAACATTTAAAAAAATCATCATAATTTCAGCCGAAAGACGTCCACTGCTGGACATAGGCCTCCCCCAAGCGTGGATATTATGGCAACCCCCACCGGGTTGCCATAATATCCACGCTTGGCAGGCTGGTTGGCGGTTGCAGTATTGTGTCGAAAAAATAATGAAATAATTTATTAACTATTCAATATTTATCGTCTATTTAATAAACGAAGTTTTTGCTTTATCAGCCATACTCCGGAAAGATTATTATCGTTGGAAGAATTTGTTAGAACTTTTATTTGATTTTGAATTTTTGACCGATCAATGTGACATTGATTTAAATTAACGAACTAGTCTTCTTGGAAAAGCGTTCGACTGTATCCTACTATTACTGTACTTAGGGAGTTCCGTATTTTATTGTTGAATACAACAATAAATAAAATACGGAACTCTATAAGTAACTCGATCTTGCAAGACAGTGTTGGCAGATTTTTTCATCCTCATATCACTCCAAGATTACTCGAAGCGTTAACATAGATCTTTGGATACGAGTATTACGATACCGTAAGGTTTAGCCGACTTATGAAATTAGTCGTGAGCTCGTGATTATGTTTCATATCAAGTTTATGTAGAACTAAATCTTTAGTTTGCCGCTAACGACAGGTACAGTAATGTTAATAATAACATGGTTTTGCAAGAGATTGTGTCACTTGATGTTATTCGCTCACAGGCAAAAGGGTGGAACTAGTGCTTCAAGTTTTACAATAGTTTGGGTACGACTTCCGTTGACAATCCCACAATTTAAAGGGTGGAAGTGGGGGGGGGGTTAGGGGGGGTTGTGGAACCCCCTAAGGATAAGTTGCGGAGCCCCCACCCACCCCTTTTTGAGATATGATTTTTTTAATATTCTAACCTAACTTTCGAATTTTCTTGTGGCACTGGGGGGGAGGGGGAGGGGTTGTAGAACTCCCCCTGTGAAGGAAAAGTTGTGGAGTCCACCCCTTTTTGAGATATGATATTTTTAATATTCTAACCTAACTTTAGAATTTTCTTCTTTTTTTTTTCTTAACTGTATTTACTAACAATAGAGGGGATCTGGCGCTCGGCGTCTGCTTCCGCTTGCACGCTCGCTTCGCTCGCTCGCCTTCGCGCGTTGTTTGGTCAATGTTCTAACCTAACCTAACCCAAATGAAGCGAGCTTGTTTTTTTTTCTCGTAAACAATTTATCTCCGCACCTTAAAACTTTACGTAGAGTCTTCTAATAATATTATCTATCTGTAAAAAAAAATTGTGGGATTGTCAACTAAAATATATACTCCTAACTCGTGGGATTGTCAACTAAAATATAGACTCCTAACTCGTGAGATTGTCAACTATATATAGATTCCTTCCTCGTGGGATTGGGATTGTCAACTAAAATATAGACTTCTAACTCGTGGGATTCACTCAAATTAAATTAGCTAGCGAAACTCTGCAACGTGATTGGTGTTGTCGCTATCGTAACATAATAAAACAAAAAATAAATTAATTTGATGACTTTTTTTTTGGGTCGTCAACCGCAAATCGTGTAGCCGCTTAAAATATCAGTTTTTGTTTTGTAAACGTCACAGGCGTGATGGGTATCGATATATAATACGATACACATAAAAAAAAAAAAGATTTTCTCAACTCATACACATTACCAGCGGTCGTTGACCCAAAAAAACATCATCAAAACGGTTTTGTTCTTATTTTGTCGTGTTTAGGTATAACTCGGTTACCTTGGTTCGCCTGCGGATCTCTTCATTTCTGATTCGATCACGTAGGGAAACACCAAGCATAGCCCTCTCTATTGCCCTTTGGGTGACTTTTAGCCGTCTGATAAGGCCCAAGATAACCGACATAGCCCGAAGAATTGCCAAGCTTAAGTGGCAGTGGGCAGGGCACATTGCTCACAGAACTGATGGCCGATGGGCCCGAAAGGTTCTGGAAGACGTAGTGTTGGAAGGCCTCCTACAAGGTGGCTCGATGAGCTTGTGAAGGCTGCAAGTATCCGCTGGATGCGGGAAGCATAGAACCGGTCGAAGTGGCGGTGCTTGGGGGAGGCCTATGTCCAGCAGTGGATGTCTTTCGGCTGAAATGATGATGATGATGAGGTATAAATACCCATCACGTATGCGGAGTTTCTCTAGCTAATTTAAGTTAACCCTGTATATCAAAGTGCTGTTATCCTAACTAATATTATAAATGCGAAAGTGAGTTTGTTTGTTTGTTTGTTGGGCTTTCACGCTAAATCGGCTGAACAGATTTGGATGAAATTTGGCACATGGATAGACCATGACCTGGGTTAGGAGAGAAAATATTTACTAGATTTGTTCCATTGAATGACTTTTGCATGAAATTATTGAGGAACAAATCTAACATAGAGAGTTGTAGTTATGAATCTAATGATTATGATTCTGTAAATACATGTCTGCGGCACGGCCTACTTGAGTCACACATTTTATCACAGTTTGAGCGATAACTGTTTTGTCATAAAATGCTAGTACAAATTGACATGACATAATTTATCATGTCTTGTCACAAACGTCTTGGGCAGCCCGTGCTCGGCCCGCTGGTATAGTCGCAAATCATATTTTGATCAAGTACAACTTGGAGCTGTCCTGCAAATAGAAACAGTAAGAAAATTTGAATTTCGCGGGCAACAGCTCGGATTCATCTTAATTGCATAAATTACCATTTTATCAGGAGGCTTGAACATCCGCCGAAAATTTTTTTTGTTGATATAAAAAAAAAAAACTGTGCTGGCCGAAAAAAAAAGAAATGTCATGGAAAAGTTTCACCAATCTTCAACAGTACGTGTCAGAAAAAATCGGTACCCGTTGGTAGCTTAGTAATAGGTACCCGTTGGAACCCTCTGGTTATGGAACCCTAAAACGGTATCTCATGTAAAATATCAAGAAATCGTCATCAGTGTCAGAAAAAAAGAATATCATGGAAAAGTTTTAAGGCTCCCGCAGACAGGCGTGACGCGACAATAGTAGCACAATTTCTATAAAAACTTCATGGAAAGTGTTGCGCTGTGCGTCGTGCTGCCAGTCTGCACGAGCCTTTACCAAAAATGTCACAGTATCCCCATCAGAGTCACATTTTTTTTTTCTGCGGGTTTTTTTCCATCAAGTCAAAGTATAATAATTTCAAAAACCGTAGTTCCTTGAATTCAATCACGGAAGCCCGCATGTCATTCATTTCTGGGTGTAACATCAGGAACTCCCGAAAGTTATAATTTCCTTCTGATTGTTCCGTAAATGATGTTCTCAGAAATAGGCATCATTTCTTACAAGGTGCTTATTTGCTTTTAAAGTTCAAGTTTGATTTAAAGCTAATGTCTGACGGTTAAGGTCAGTAGCCCAATTTTAGTATGAATCATCATGTCATCATTTTAAATCGATAATGGTTCGAAAAAACAAAAGACGCTCGCTAAATATTTTGCTTGTGAGAGATGGTTCGCATAATTTAGTCTATATATTATTCCCAGTGCTGGGACACAGGTCTCCTTTCTGTGACGGAGTGGGCCGTAATCCACCACGCGGGCCCAGTGTGGGTTGGTAGATGTCACATGTCGTCGAATTTTGGTTCTAGGACATGTCGGTTTTCTCACGATGTTTTTCTTCACCGTTTTGTAGTGATGATGAGATAATGTATACAACGTCAAACGACTGTCAGGGTTTGAAGCTATGACCTACAACTCGTAAGTCGCGGCCGTTAAGACGGAGATATATGCCAGCGACCATGAGTGGTTAGCTTGCGTGTACTGTACTGAGCTCACGCAATGCGTCGTACGTTCAGCCAGTAATAGGACTCACCCATCATCAGCGCTGTCCTCAATTTGACACATTATTAATTTATTATACACAAAGCAAAAGGTATTTTAATTAAAGGCGTATACTAAACTTTGACAGCACGGTTGGCGCAGTTAGTTATGCGATTGACTGCTGCGCTGCGTGTCGGGGGTTCGATTCCCACACGGAACAAATATTTGTATGACCTACAAGTAGTTGTTCCGGGTCTGGCTGTTTGTGTATGTGAATTTAAATGTTTGTAAACGCACCCACAATACATGAGAAATTCCTAGTGTGGGGCAACGTTTTTAATTAAAAAAAAAAAAAAAAAACAATAATTTAATTATCTTTAAATTGGTGAAGGTTTCAGAAAAATACGCTTGTTAGATTTTGCGCCATTCTCAGTTTTTTATCTGCATTTATTTTATTTTTATTTTTTTATTTTTACAAATTAATTTCACTATGTAATATAAACATAATCTAAAATATTCACATAAAACGTTATTGAAAAAATGCTCTAATTTAACACTTAGGTGTGAAATACTATAAGAACTCCACAACAATTAACGTATGTACCTGCGTCGGGAAAAGCAATATTTTGTAAAATGAGCAGTTGACATTAGGCTAATGTAAGTTAGATAAGTTACTTAACTGACCCAAGTGAAAATTAAAAAACTTTTTACAAAAAAAATCAACCGACTTACACTATATAGTGAAAAGTAACTTTAATTTCGGAAGTCGGTGGCAAAAAACTAAAATACAGATCTAAAGACACCGTTTTTTATTTTTCACTTTTTAGTGGGTTAGTTTTGAATTTACTACAATAGCCTAAAGTCAACTACTCATCTCCTTTTACAAAATATTGCTTTTTAACTTAAAGCGGCGTTAATGGTTGAGGAGTTCTGTGAAGTGAACTGGAACTAATGGTAATTTAACCATATGCATTGCTAATTGCATATAAATTGCTTAGCAACCATGAAATACTTATTATTATGTAGTTCCGGTGGCCATCTGTGGTCTTCCTCATCAGTTCCACTTCACCAAATAGTGCTTTCCGAGTGCAAATGCATGAGTTACTATAAAAAATACCCAAATCGCTATAGGTGTGCCTATAAAATTTGAGGATTTTCCTCGATTTCCTTTAGATCCCCTCATCATATACCGACTTGGTGACAATGACACCACCTCGAGACCATACCCTTTCAAAAAAAAAAAGATTGTTCACAATCGGTTCACAACTGATGGAGAACTCGGTGAACATACATACATAAAAAAAGAAAACATATAAGTAGACGAATAATAACCTTCTCCTTTTTGGATTTCGATTAATAAGTTAGGAACCTGACCTAACCTAGGGGTCTACTACGAATATCAAAGAGATGAGCCAAAGTCATAAATGTGACTTTAAGTCGGGTAAGGATTCAAAGTCAAAAAAGGAAACTATGGAAGTTATAAAACGGCCAAACATTCGGCCGATACTTCGGATTAACGCTACGGAGAAGGCCCCCTGGCACTAGGACCTGACCTATAGAGCTTCTTTTGCATTAAAAAAGTAGGCCCTAGATCAAATCGTAAATCTACCAAAGCATTATGGTGACAGGTTTTCATAAATCTCAGTTGCTCAACCGGCTATGCGGGCGTCGCGCAACCTCTTATCAGCACTTTCACTGATAACAGCTGAAATTGCGACATTTTCATGTCACCGTGTCGTAATGTAGGTACTACGAGTATGTAGTCCATAGACTGATATACATATGTGTTACGGGCAACTTGAGAAGTCCGGTCACTATGAATAATGGCCGCTCTGTATAAATAATGCCCGTATCAAGTGGGAAATGTCAGTAAAAGTGCATCATCATAATAAGCCTATAATGTTCCCACTGCTGGGACACAGGCCTCCTCTCTTTGTGAGGGAGTTGGCTGTAAATGCTGTAATCTACCACGCGGGCCCAGTGCGGGTTGGTAGATATCGGTCTTTCAAATTTTTGGTTCTAGGGCATGCCGGTTTCCTAACGATGTTTTTGTTTTTTTAAACTGCATGACCAATCATTTTTCCCGCTCAGTATGAATAATGACCAAAAGTATTATCTATATTGAGCAAAGTAATAAAAGAGACGATCTGGGGGCCTAAAATGGACGCTTTGGCAGAATCATAATATGATCTGCGTACAATTCATACATCCCGCAATTTTGACAGCTGCTATTTGACATTAGACTTCAATAAAGCAATTTATAATTTGTGGACCAATTTACGAAACTCCATACGAAACTGTCAAACAGATAAATTGCGGGATATTATTTGTACGCAGATCATATTATGATTCTGCCAAAGCGTCCATTTTAGGCTGTAGTGTTTTTGTTTATTATAATAATTAATATTATTAATTCTTAGTGGAAGCTACAAAAATACTTAGCATACTAAATTATAAAAAATATTACTTAAAAAGTTTTTTTTAAAGTAAAAAAAAGTCAGTCAGTCGTCAGTTTAAAAAGAAGTAAGGAAGTATTCATACTGCCGATGCCGGGTTCAAGTGATAAATTCAAGCTATTTCAAACAGTGATTTATTTATTAAATGGACCACGGGCCGTCAATCATAAATATGGGTGAAAAGTATATATATATATATATATATATATATACCTAGATGAAAGGTACCCTATGTCCGTTTCTGTACACCTGACAACGTATATGCAAAATTTCAGGATGATCGGTTCAGTGGTTTAGGCGTGAAAAGGTAACAAACAAACAAACTTACTTTCGCATTTATAATATTAGTTAGGACAGTTAGGATAGGATGTTATGGATCTCAGCAGGCTAATTGCGCAACGCAGTTTGTTTTGGAAGCAGATTCCAAATTTAAGCAAACTCCAGTCGGAATCGGTTTCCATATTTGGAATTGTGTAACAATTTTTTTTCCAATCCAGTAGAATTTTATAGAGGTGTACAAACCAATCGGCCAGAGTAAGTTTGCTTGCAGCGTTTTGTTTCATCTTAGAGGAATTATTTGTTTGTGAATTATTGTGCTACAATTTAATTTTGTTTTCATTACAACTGATGGTCTACTAATGCTATTTGAAGAAAATGTCCATAGATTACCGAAAAATGAACGATCAATTTTTAAAACACTTTCTACCAAAAACTACCATTGTTGTTACCAAATACACGAACAATACGTTTTTCTTTACACGTTTTAGTTATCTGTGGCCTATGCAAAAATCGTAGAAAAGCAGTGTTGTCAACTTAGTGGGATTTCCACTAAACCTGGGGATTTGGGGCACCCCTACTGGCGGACAACATTTACCGAAACTGCGGATTCGAACGCTGATTTGGAAAGACTAATCAGCATGACGAATTTATTGAAGTTAAACAGAGGCTACGCGCGTGTGGAGATCGAAAAACAACGTCATTTCGAAAATAATATGCCACGGGCAGATACTGCCAGGATAAAAAAAAACCGTCGATAAGCCATATTTTATAAGTATGTAACAAACATCCAAACACGTTCACTAACGTTTTCAGTATTGTGATATTATATTAGGATGATGTTGAAAAAATTACTATGAATATGTTATGTTTTCATTTTCATTATGAACCTCCGAAAAGAGACCGAACGTCGAAATAGGGATAAAAAAACGATTGTGCTTTAGACCACACGGCTGAAGTAAAACTTACAAATACTAATTATACTAACTACCTTCAACAATAGGCCTGCACTGTGTCTTAGATATATGAAACGCAACTGAATAAGAGAGAAAGAAAATGTGTGCTCGCACCTCTCTCTCCCTTGCCCCTACAGTAATATACGGAGCGTTACGAAACGTAACTCTCTCTTTATATCTTCACTAACTTAACTCTCCCTCTCAACTTCCGCTGGCTCACTTCTGTAACGCTCTCGTCTTGCATTCTCCAGCTTACTCCCCAAGTCGAGCGTGCCTAAAAAAGCTTTACTTCAAAAAAAATTGAGCCGTCATAGGACGCCTGGCAGATGTGAAACATACAAATTATTTACACACTACTACATAAAGACTGTATAGTAGCGACGCGTCGCCACGCCGCCTGCGTCACCCCACCAGCAATCGATTTTACGTGCGGCTATAGATGTCTCACATCAAAAAGCGACTAATCGAATTTGAAGAACCGCCACTAGCACTAGTAGACTCGGGGAAAAGTTGGCAACACTGAGTAAAGTTATTATTATTAGGAAACTTCGCATTGTTTTGCCTTGAATTTTGTTTTTATTATTAGTTTATTTGTATTTTCAACATACAAAATTATATTTATTATTCTCATACAGAAACAAGGGCCTATGATATGTAGTTTCAGTCCTTTTTTCTTGTGGATTGTGGAATATCTTTGGAGAGAGTTCTGTGGTGTGGTGTCTTCGTTTTGTACTAGCTGCACCTGTAAGACTTTTGCTCAATAGTGAAAACTACTTACCTATGTCAATACCATCACTACAAGTAAGTAAGCCAATATTTAGAGGAATAACGGGCATGTTCTGTGTCTTAGGGACGTGTGAACCTTCGTACAGTGGCACGTAACTTTGCAAGGTTTTGGCGTAGTCTGAGTAAATATACGCATGTACAATTAGTGCAACGAAAAAATTATCACTTTATTGCTTATCATTATTCTATGGTTATTGCCAGAATTTATTTTTAACGTGTCTGTTTAGAAGTAAGTTAAAGAAAGCAGAGAAACATCTTAACGATTCTTGCCAAGTTACGTGCCGGCGACTATATTTCATTAGTGTAGCTGCTGTAGGTACATTATTGGTCAGTCTACTTATGGATACGGACAACTATTCCTTTGTTGTGTAGACACAAGAACTTAATCTATTTAATGCGGTTAATTAAACTAATTATTATAGTTAGTATGCCTGTCAACCTCACATTCTAACAACTGAAATTGTTAATCGATATTTTTGTACTTACTTAGAAGCTCTACAAAACATTAATCATAATATTTTCGCAGACGGTGCAAGAGCTTAAATCACAAGAATGGAACGCAATCACAACACAACATATCAACCTCTTACATCAACTAGTTGAAATACTGGGGATTTTCTTACAAAGACTTGCTAGTGGCAAGGCTGGACATGGAAAACCAATCTTCTGTAATATAGTCATTGAAGGTAAGCTTTTGACACATCTATACTAATATTATAAAGAGGTAAAGTTTGTGAGGTTTCTCTCTGGATCTACTGAACCGATTTTGAAAATTCTTTTACCCATAGAGCCACGTTATTTGTGAGTGTCTTAAAGCTATTCACAAGTAAAAATGTTTACCTCCCAACAAAGTGGGCATGGGTCAGCTAGTAGTTAATAATCAAACAGGAACTCACTTAATTTAGTACTTAATATATTTTCTTGGGCAAACTTTCTCCACATCATATATTTTATGTATACCTAACTAATGTTTACCATTCTAATTTAGTGGTTAAAAAAAAAATCTGGAGACTGAAAAATCGGCCCTAAATAAAGAAGAAATTAAACACCTAATAGCAATGACTAGGCCGATGGCTTTTGTCCAGCCATGGGCTGAAAAACACCTAGTTGATTATGTGGCAAACTAGGCATTAATTTGCCACATAATGTTTGAGTACTTTATTTGAGCAGCAAATAATTCGATTTTTGTTTAAAACTAGGAGAGTTCCCGGGGCGTTTCACCTATGAAGACATGAAGGCAGCATGAATGCTGTTGCCCCATTGCTGTTGCTGTTCACTTTGGCTACTGCTGCTATTTACTTCTGACATCACTGCTCAAGTACAAAAGTAGAAACTGAAGATAATCATTTAATTTTAGAAAACTTGTTGATTTATATAGTCTTGTTAAACACTGATATAAACCTATGTACATATTGTGTTAATTGATAACCTGTAAACTTTATTATGAAGTATTTTAATTATGAACTATAAAGGCACAAATAAAAATAACTTGATAAGAAATATTAAGAATAATTGAATACTTCTATTTTTTTATAAATACAAGTGATTATTATAGTGATGCTATTTTGAAAATAGTGGTGTTTGCTTTAATTAACTGTCATTCATTAGGTAAGTATAGATAAATAGAAAGAAATAAATTATGGTAAACAAAAAAACTACTTTTATTTATGTTTTATCAACCAACTGACAATAGCATTTATTCACATTTAACATTTGGCATCTAATGTCTTCCTGTGGAAGTCATCATGGATAATTTAAACTGCTTGATAGTGCTTGCTATGAGCGCATGAGAGAAAGTTTAATTTTTTCCTGATTAATGTAGTTATACATTAATGAATAACTACATTTATACAGTGTGACACCTGAAAAAGAAAAAGAATTTAAGTAAACTCTCATTACATTCCATTATCCATTACATCCATCCATAAAGTCTAATAGGCCTCTTCCTTTAACACTTCAATACACAATCTATCTACTGTATAGAACAGCAATATTCTGCTAATATACAACAATCTACAATTCTATTGATAAGCATTCTCTATGCATTTTAACACCATACTGCCATCGCCAACCCGCCTGCCAAGCGTGGCGATTATGGCACCCCCCCCCCCCCCCTCGTATGTATGGTAGGTACCTAATTATGTTTGATGATGCCTTACCTATATTTTGTATTCACCAGTAACAAACAAAATAATGTTGCTGTGCATATCAAACATCTTTGAAGATACAATATTTAGGTACCTATTTTGTGCACATTCAATGTTCAACACTTAGAAAGATAATAGGTAATAATAAGTAAGTAAGTATTGATATTACCTTGAACAGACAGTCAGACAATGATGTGGAAATTTATATGTATTGTGGTGTACAGTTCATCGAAGTCCTTACATAATCCATTGACACATGCATATTTCTGTGCTTGTTTTTGTTCTTCGTCTCTATGTAGATTTCTATTCAGTTAAGTAAAACCTCGAATACATACACAAGTTGTTAAGCTTGTGGCTCATGGTAAGTTTGTTACAGTACGAGGTATGAATTTGTCTTTCCATAAAATGCCACTAATATACCTAGTTTCTGAAATATCATAATAAGTATCTCTAATTTAGGTTGTAAAGCACTTAACAAAACAAAACTTTCACAATTATTTTAGAAAATTGATCTCACTGCCTTGCTAGCTAAAATACCACTAATATTGATTTATCATAGATGTTATACACCAAAACACATTCACAATTTATCAAGAAGATATTCACATACATAATTTCGTAATAATATGGAAATTTTATGAGTAGATCCCAAAAAATGTACAACGAAAAATGATAGCGACCAACTTGTTGTCTTCGCTTTCGATTCAAACAAACTCGTTGGTTTCAAACCAACTAACAGCTGTCAAAATGGTTACGCAATTCGAATATTAGCGTTTTTAGACGCATATCGTTCACTCTTTAGCGTCTCAAACAGATTCGAATTGGTTTCACACATTATTGGTGTTACGCAATACGAAAGTCGTAAAATAAAGCAAACTCCGATCGGAATGAAGCAAATTAGTCTGAATCGTTTGCAGAAAATGCGTTACTTAATTAGCCTACCTGGTCTGAAAATAAAGATTTATGGGCAACTGATACAAATCCGACGACTGATGAACCCCGAAGTTTGTCAAGAGACATTATGCAAATAGAAGCACTGTACTAATCAGCAAAATAGGAATGTCATCAAAATGACTACAGAAAAACACGCTTAAAATGTCATCAGAGCGTAATAGACTAGGTTTATCAAATGGATATTTTCGGTGACTGCAATCAGAGTGGGAACATCAAAAGTAGAAATATAATAATACTAGCTATTTGCTTGGCTTTGGCTGACCGTGGCTTCGCCCGTGTGGAGATCTGAAATTATCCCCCGTACTATCGGGATAAATAGTATGCTTTGTGTTAATCTAGTACCTTACTTGCTTAACACAGTTTGAAACATAATAGGAACGATTTGCTTCATATGTTAGAAAAAATGTCTGTTCAAGAACTTAAACGCAATGGATGTTGTTGAGCTGTCAAATTGGAACCAATTCCTACTGCACGGCTGCTTAATATGACTGCAGGGCAGTTCAGTTTTCAACTGCTTACACGTCAAAAAGGACTTGGTGGTACAGCTTAATCGCAGATGACGAGAGACGAGATGTTGTCACGTGACCACTGACCGGCTTTAGTCACGTGATCGCTGGCTCGCCCGTTATTTGACGTGTTCATGGTACAAAATAGCCCGACAGCTCACTTTCCGTCGATAATTGACCTGCTATAAGAGTGCATGGTAGGCCCCCTGATAGTGTGTTACGTAATTAGCCCGCTGGTTATAAACTATCTGTGTGCAAAATTTAATCCAAATCCGTAGCAGTTATAATATACAACATTAGTTTTTGTTTATACTAAACCTCTTAAGGGGTCATTGTACTCATCATTATGAACAACTTTTACTATGGGACCATAGTTGAAATCGCGAAAAAAATATCAGCTGTTCCCTACATTTTGACGAGTTCAGCGAACTTAAATGTAGGGAACATCAGATTTTTTTTTTCGCGATTTCAAGGTTGGTCCCATAGTAAAAGTTGTTCATAATGATGAGTACAATGACTCCTTAAGAGGTTTAGTATAAACAAAAACGAATGTTGTATACGTTATATTTTATAATATATTATATATAGAAAAATATCGATAGGTGCCGTATGTGGAATACCTCAGGTGCCATTTGCTCAGGTGCCGTTTCTGCGGGTGCCCAATGTGGAACACGTCGTTTTTACTTTATTGATTACCAAACAATACACATCCAATTATACAAACTTTCACATTTATAATATTAGGCAGAGATGTACTATACTGTAAGTACACCCACATTTCGCCAGTTATGCTTAAGTCCCATGTAATAGGGGGCGAGCCTATTGCCATCAACCGGGTACAAATCCATACTCCGGGCGGTTACTCAGAAATTCCTAATGGAAAAACTAGAGGCATATAGACTGTAGACCATTTTCTATTTTGTTAAGTACCAGGGGCGAAGCGAAGCGTTAATACGAAGTATCGGCCGAATTTTCGGCCGTTTGATAACTTCCAAAGTTTCCCTAATTTACTTTGAATCCTTACCCGACTTCAAGTCACTTTTTTGACTTTGGCTTATCTCTTTGACAGTCGTTTTTAGGGTTCCGTACCCAAAGGGTAAAACGGGAACCCTATTACTAAGGCTCCGCCGTCTGTCTGTCTGTCTGTCTGTCCGTCTGTCACCAGGCTGTATCTCATGAACCGTGATAGCTAGACGGTTGAAATTTTCACAGATGATGTATTTCTGTTGCCGCTATAACAACAAATACTAAAAAATATAATAAAACAAATATTTAAGGGGGGCTCCCATACAACAAACGTGTTTTTTTGCCATTTTTATAGATAGTACGGAACCCTTCGTGCGCGATTCCGACTCGCACTTACCCGGTTTTTTTTTCGTTCGTTGTAGTTTGCCATAGTAGCCGTAGTCAAGAAACGGCTGACCCTTCGGCCGAACCTTCAGATTTATGTTCGGAGTAGACTGGTACTTTTGACGGGCCTACCCTGTCCTCTCATACCTACTCGTATTAACACTAATTTGAAAGCATTGTGAAAGCCAATTTTTTTTTAAAGAGTAAGCATGGAGTTTTTTGCCGGCTCTTCTCCATAGGAAACGACCAATCAAGCTAGGTGCACGGTTCCACCGTGCACCTAGCTTCTGACGTTTCATAAGTGCCCATGTAGGCTTATGTGAAATAAAATATTTTGATTTTGATTTAGAGGATAAACGAGTATTATATATTTACTAAGACTATATTAATGAAATATTCCGGGTGAGTGAACCTCGCCCTGTCCATTACAAACCATTTATGTATATTTAATTAATTAACAAATAGCTTTTGTAAAACAAAAAAAAAAAACAAATCGCAAGGGTATAATTTTATAGTCCATCAATTGCACGTCGCTATGCTTCGTTTGTACGACTTACACCTTTCACCTGTGGTCAAGCGTAGTAGGCAAGTAGCATTGTACTAAATAGCCGTTTGCTTGCCTCATTAGGTGACGGCATACTTTCTCAAATCACTTCCTTTAGTATCATTTGTTTTGATATTTGCAGATGGTGGTCAGTTGCCTGCTTGCTAGATGTTGACAAAGTATTTTTTCACAAGTTCGTGTTCAATTTATTTTTGCAATTTTATTGCTTTAGAGAGATGAAAGTTAATTTCGATTTTTTGGTGTTATTGTAAAAGGAGAGCGCTACTTCCTTTCAGTCTTCTACTTTCCTAAACTTAATTAAGAATCTAGTATAAAAGGTAGTTAATAAACTGGTTCTAAGTTAGCTTATTTGATTCTTATTCTTTATCAGCTGTAATGAGCTAATTACAGTAGCGGTGGTTCCAAAAGTTTTTATTTGTACACGAATAGAGGCTTCCCGCTTACATACCTAAGTAATTGGTTAAATGGAGTTTAAAACCTATTTGTTAGTTTAATTAAAAATAAAAGCTCTCGAGTAATACTTAAAAGTCCACTCAAGCTGTGAAATAAGAAACTTTTTGGAAAAGGAAGAATATCAGAATTCATCTGAAATGGGTGGAATGGGATCAATTGACAAAAACATTATTCTGTGACTCAAAATACAAAAAACAAACAGAATTATCAAAACACCATAGTTAACACATCGGGAAATAAGAATACTATCTATAATAAATTTTTCTTTGATGTAACGGTCGATATTACACATGGATGTTACAAGATTGTACGCAAGTTACGAGGCAGGTGTTATGGAAACAAGAGCAAAAAGTTCCCAGATTACTCCGTGTAACTACTGCGTATCATTTGAATTGTAAATATGTTATTATGTGTGTATATACGATCGTAAGTAACTACAGAACCACCAATAACTTATGTGCAATGAAAAGTTTGGCGGTTGGTTTAAGGCTTCTACATACCGGGGCGACTTGTCGCGCGACGCGACGCGACACAAAGGCACCGCTTGTCCCGCGACACGCGGGGCCTTTGTGCCGTGTCGCGTCGCGCGACAAGTCGCGCTGGTATGTAGAAGCCTTTACTTGTTCGTAAAGATCAGCGTTAGTAGTACTTACTAGCAATTAAAATGTCTTTTGCATTGTATCTAGATTTTATGTAGTGCCACTTTTTTATTGATGTGTAACATATTTCCTCTTGCTTGCCCTACAAAATGGTTGAGCTGGATGGTGCTGATCCATGCGTCATGTTCGTGAACGGGCGCCGTCAGTTGAGTCTGGTCATCTCTTAACTGCCAGGGGCTTATTTTTAATCTTATATTTTGAATCGTTTTTTTTATTTTTCATTATTCTCACATACAGAAGCGACAAGAATAATGTACCCAGGATTTTGTAATATCTTGATTTAAAAAAGTGTTCTTGGAGTTTCTTGCCTGTTCTTCTCCATAGAGATCTACGTTTTGGAACAGGCAAATAAATAGCTTTAACTTTCTGACTAACTGACCGACTCTTTGACAATTCAAAAGTGTCTGTAATTGGTTTAATTATTAGTGAAATAAATGGTTTGAGTTTTTTTGAGTTTGAGTTTCTGTAGGAGTGATTTCGTGAAAAGATACGGAAGCTTGAGCACGGAATAAGTACGTACTTTTTAATAGCATGGAATTAGTGTACTCATGGAATTAGTAAGTATCTACTGTATAGATTGTAAGTAACTAAGTAGAGGGGATCGAATTTCGACTAGTGGGCGATCACTAGTAATGAATACTTAATTATACGAATAAATATTTCAGTACTAGCTTTTGTACGTAGTACTTTTTTACGGGATGAAAGGTACCCTATGTCCGTTTCCTGACAACGTATATGCAAAATTTCAGAATGATCGGTTCAGTGGTTTAGGCGTGAAACAAAAAAAAACGAACTTTACTTTCGCATTTATAATATTAGTTAGAAAGTTAGCATTTAGCTTTTTGCGTATTATCACGGTGAGATGTCAGATTTTACACATCATTTGTCGCTACTTTAAGGATCGCTCGTATTGTTTTAAATCTTTTTTAGATAGTGTTCCGTGAAATTCCGCATGCTGTCTGTGTCGACCACTCTAAGCTACCCGCCTTCAATAATTAACACCATGTGGAGTGTGATAATTACAGAAATAGAAAACATAATGAGAATTTGCATTGGATATCTATGAAAATCTTATGACCACAGGGCCGTAGTTTCTATTTATCCTTTTGAGGTCACGAGCGAAGTCACAGCATTATACATAAGTATACTTACAACATGTCCCGGAATTAACACACAACCTCTTAAGGGGTCATTGTACTCATCGTTATTTTCTTCTTTTTTTTTTTCTCTGTGGCAATCCGCGATCAGTCTTTACTTTTAGCGGATGAGTGGGGTGTAAACATTGGCGGGAAGAGCGTGACTCCAGCGAGCCATCTACTCCGTATTCGTGCTTAGGTCCACACAGGTGTGGGTGGATTACACGATATCTTTCCTTTTAAGTCTTTTCGTATAACTTCTTGTTTTCAGTGCGGCAGCCAAATCGTTGGGGTGCCTTTCCAGTCTTTCCTGGTATTTTGTTGTGATGTTTTTGATCTCGTCCATGACGGTATTCATTGATAACTCCTTGTGTATTTCAGCGTTCGTGACAAGCCAAGGAACGCCACTAATTGACCTCAAAATAGAATTTTGCATTCTCTTTATGATGCTAATACTTGAGTTACAGGCGCTGCCCCAGACTTGAATACCATAAAGCCACACTGGCTTCAAGATCGCCTTATATATTAAAAGTTTGTTGTCGGTACTCAGTTTACTGTTTCGTCCCATGATCCAGTGTAAGTTCTTGTAACGGATATTAAGTTGGTCTCGCTTGGTCTTAAGGTGTTTCTTCCATGTTAGGCGTCGGTCAAGATGTAGCCCAAGGTATCTTACGCTGTCGTGGTGGGATAGTGTGACATTCTCGAGGTGTACAGGCGGACAGTCACCTTTTCGCAGCGTAAATGTGACGTGGACCGATTTGCTTGCGCTCGTCTTTATCCGCCACCTTTGTAGCCATGTGGTTATTTTGTCGAGACTACCTTGCAGCATGCGTGAGGCCATAGCAGGATCTGTGTGGCTTGCAAGTATTGCGGTGTCATCAGCTAATATTGCTGTAGTAACCTCATCAGTATGCTGGGAGATCTGCAGTGTATATTGTGTACAACACCGGTCCCAGTACCGACCCTTGCGGTACTCCAGCAGTTATATTACAGAATCGCGACTCATCGTTATGAACAACTTTTTTTATGGGACCAAACCTGAAATCACGAAAAAAAAATATGCTATTCTATACATTTTGATGAGTTATTAGAACATAAATGTAGGGAACTGAACAGCTTTTATTAATGATTTTTCGTGTCGGTGTCTTTGGTTTTGTATTTTCGTTTATGGCCACCGACTTCCGAAATTTAATTAAATATAATATTAAATGTGGGTATACTACAGGTACACCTCTGCCCTAGCCTTCGAGGAAACAAGGCGTGATGTTATGTTATGTGCTTCCGAAATTAAAGTTATTTTTCACTTTTTAGTGTTTTTGTTGGAAGTCGGTTGTTTTTTTTGTAAAAAAGTTTTTTATTTTTCACTTTTTAGTGGTACCTACCCCACACCAATTCGTATACTACTACTTGCTATGAAAACAACAGAGACAGGAAGTTTTATTTTACACCCCTTAAGGGGTTAAATCTTCAAAAATCTGTTTTTAGCGGTTACCTACGTCATAATAACTATCTGTGTGCCAAATAGCCCAATCAATTCAGTGATTTGAGCTTTGTGTTGATAGATCAGTCAGTAAGTCAGTCACTGTTTCCTTTTGTATGTATTAAATCTATAGTGTAATTCGACATGTTACGACGACCCCAAATAAATTGGGATTAGGGCAGGAGACTGATGATGAAGTATTCAGGCTAAGTTTCAAGTTAATAGATCAACGAAAGAAGATTTTCTTCATACAAACTGTATACATCCCCTTTTACCTTACCCTTTACTACAGAGGTTAATTTTTAAAGTGGTTTGCGACTTTTCCATTATTTGACATAGAGGTTATACCAATTTTCGAGTTAATCAAGCCACGTAGTAAAATCCTCTCTTGTAAAATTGACTACCCCTTTTCACCCGTTATGGGTAGCTTTTCGAAAAACCCTGATACAAGTTATTCTTCATTTTTGGTCTTAAGTATAAATACTGAGTTTCGAGTTGATCGGACCGCGCGTTAAAATTCTTCTATACAAGCTTTGACATCCCATCCGTTGAAGTTAAGTTAACAAAAAAATATAAACTTTATAATTTACTTACGTAAGTATTCGTCCAAGTTTCAAGTTTATTAACCCTAGGAATAAGATTTTTCATGCAAACAAAACCCCGTTCTCCACCCTTAAAGGTCAAATTTCCAAAAACCCCTTCGTAGCGGATGTCTACGTGCCAAATTTCAGGCCAATCTGTTCAGTGGTTTGAGCTGTGTTGATAGACCAATCAATCACGGTTTCCTTTTATATGTGCATATGGCTAGATAGAGAAATATATTGAGAACCTCCTCCTTTTTTGTAGTCGGTTAAAAATAATTTATAGCCAGAGTGCATCTCATGACAATTCCAATAAGACCAAACACGGGTAGCATACATTGTTTTTTAACGGAGTTCCAGTGCCTACCATCCGGCTTCATCATCAGATCAGTTTGATGGTACCATTTTGATCAGAACTATTTATTTAAATTTGCTTCGCTTAACTATCTTAATCCAGATATCTCATTGCCACCCGTGAATTACGTATCACTGAGAAGTTCCGGTGGCCATCTGTGGCCTTCTTCATCTGTTCCACTTCACCAAATTATACTTTCTGAATGCAAATAATTGACTTGTTGATGAAAATATAAAAATTACTATAGGTATGCCTATAATATTTGAGGAGTTCCCTCAATTACTCATGGATCCCAACATCAGAACTGGATTTTGAAAAAAATGGGACCAATCTGGAAGTATCCTTCAATCAATCCTTTCAATTAAAAAAAATATTTTCCAAATCGGTTCATAAACGACGGAGTTCTGAGGTAACAAACATAAAAAAAAAAAAAAAAAAAATACAGACGACTTGAGAACCTCCTCCTTTTTGTGAAGTCGGTTAAAAATTATGTCTAATGCGGATAAATAACTGAGAATGGCGCAAAATCTACCAAGCGTATTTTTCTGAAACCTTCACCAATTTAAAGATAATTTAATTATTGATCTTTTAGTATATGCGTTTTATTAAAATACCTTTTGTTTTGTCTATAATAAATTAATAATGCGTCAAATTGGGACAGCGCTCCTTGATGGTCGAGTCCTATTACTGGCTGAACGTACGACGCGTTGCGTGACCTCAGTACAGAACACGCAAGCTAACAACTCAAGGTCACTGGGATATATCTGCGTCTTAAGAGGTTGTGCGTTAATTCCGGAACATTCAGCAAATACAAAAGACGACACGCAATGTATTACATACTCCAGTTTGTAATTATCTAAGCTTTTTGTGCTCCGCCAATTTTAATGGAAAGTGTCACGGTCCAGTAGCACAAGCAAGTGAACTTGCTCCACTAAAAAACATTGTTGTGCTAGTAAAATTTGTATTGATTAAAGTAGTCTTTCTAGGACAGTGCATAAAAGGAGGAAATAATAATTAGTTTTTTTTGTTTGTTAGGGTTCCGTACCAAAATGGTAAAACCCTTATGGTGAGACTAATGCCCGTTTTCAACGACATCCCCTAAGTTTAAGAGATCCCCTAAGAAGGGTTAGGGGGCTGTTAGAAGGTGGTTTCCGTTTCACCAACAGTAAGGGGTCAGTTAAACGTTAAAAGGTCCCCTACATTTAGGTGGTCGAAATGTGGGCTCATAAACCGGCACATAGGCAAGTGATCTTTTAAGACACGAAGATAGACAGTGATTTATATGAAGTTCTTGAAGATTTAGGAACTGTTTCTACTATATTCGAAGTAAATAACAGCTGTAGACCAAAAATATATCCGAAACAACCAAACTACCTATTTCGAATGTTTTGATGAACCTGACTTTTTTCGGAGATGTAGGTGAGGCAAATCTTCAGTGTTTTATTTATTGGATATGATTTTGAACACGCCTTAGAATTTCCTGATGATACGTGAGTATTTAACATATTAAAGTTTTTCTAAGTAGCCCATAAAAAAACAAAAAAAAATTAAGCCCATGAACGTGGTATTTTTTCTTAGTCGACGATACCTACTTACGTCGATACCTAACAATGTTAACCTTAAGTACACTTGTGAGGTAGGAACCTCTGTTCTTATTGTATACGCATAATTACAATTCCATATAAATAACATTTTTTATTTTATTTCAGAAATAATTCTATATGTATCTCCGATAAATCAGTTAAAATATCACAAAAAGTTGGTAAAATAACACTCAACGCACAAGTCACAACAAAAAATGAAACAAACAATCAAATCTCACGTCAGTACTTTACAAAGGAAAGAACTGTCAAATACAAATAAGACCACAGATACCACTCGACGTTTCGTAATGTAAGTATGCAAGAAAATATGAAATTAGTTAAAAATATGAATGAAATAATATTTATTATTGCTATCAAAACATAATTTATTAATAACTGAATCCGTAGATGTGTATACTTATCTTGTTTCAAAGTATCGATAAGTTCAAAGACGAATCAGTCACTATTATCGAAAACAAAACGTCACTTAACTGTGTGTCCCATAGTTATGTGATGAAAATGATGGTGAAACTAAATTTAATTTAGGGGCTAGTTTGGGGGAGCTTTTAAGCTAAAGGTCCCATACGTAGGTGGTATTATAGGGGATGTCGGTGAAAACGGGCATAAGTCTGTCTGTCACACCTGGATATCTCATGAACTACTACTGCTATCAACTTGAAATTTAGAATAGTTAAAAATGACGTTTGCCCAACTATTTTGCAAACAAGAAAGAAATAAAAAAAAAACCTTGTTTGCAAAAGGGACTGAAAGGGGGTCTTAAAAAATTGAAATGGGGCTACTAGGGCTTGTGGGGTATCATATGAAAGAGCGCTGTTTGCTCATTCTCAAACATTTTTCTTTTTTTTTTAGGTTGCATAGTTTTCGCCTTTTGACGAAAAATTTAAAAAAAATACCGTTACCCCCTTATCTCCGAAGTTTGCATACATAAAAATCTGAAATTATTCTTTGTGATAGAAGTGTATGTAAAGATTACAGGAAAAATAAAACGATATCTCTAAATAGCACAGTTTTTCAGAAATCATCTACATCATCAATACGTACGGAACCCTCGGTGCGCGAGTCCGGCGGCTCGCTCTTGACCGCTTTTTTTTTATTGTCTGAGTAGGTAAGTATTGGATTAGTGTTGTATGGGCTAGATTTATGATTAAGGCTAATGAAACTATGTAGGTACTTTTTTCGCTTTGGTAATTAGAGTTTTGGCATGTCAGTTTTCTTTTCTCTGCGTATGTTAATTATTTTCCGTGTGGTGCCGGACGTAAAGAATAGCACCATCCTATTTCTTCCCGTGGGTGTCGTAAAAAGCGACTAAGGGACTTACTAGAAAATGGGCAGCAGCGTTCTACCACCATACTGATTACTGTGATCGCCAACCCACCTGCCAAGCGTGGCGATTATGGTAAACCCCCCCTTTGGGGGAGGCCTATGTCCGGCAGTGGACGTCTTTAGGGTAAAATGTGTTAATTACTGTGCGTTCACTATAACTTGACGCAATTGGTAGCACTGAATTTTGCAGTCATTTGATTGGTAGTTCGTTCTGTCAGACGCTATTTTGAACTCTATTCATATTGAAACTAAGACTACAAAATTCAGGGCTACCAATTGCGTCAAGGCTACAGACCAGCGCGGCTCGTGACGCGACACAAAGGCACCGCTCGTCGCGCGACACGCGGTGCCTTTGTGTCGCGTCGCGTGTCGCGCCAGTATGTAGAAGCCTTCTCACGCGTCATGTTATAGTGTACGCACTATACACTCATATTCTTCACAATCAGTACCCCCAATTTAAGTTTGCAAGTGAGTAAACGTAACTAGCTCGTTTGCGTTAAGATTTTTATTCTCACCCTTATTTATATTCTTAGCATTATGATCTATCGGTAAAATTTTAACGCAAACGAAATAGTTACGCTTACTCTCTTGCAAACTTACACTTGGGGTACAGATTACAGTCTCCAACTTTGAATATTAAAATTTGATTGGAGCTAATCAAACCAAGGGAGTGTAGGTAGGTACTTACTTATTTATTTTCGTAAATAAATATTTCTAGGTTACCTTTTCTCTGGCCTCTTAGGCCCTTTGTACTCACGCGTTTTCTTGCCGTGAAAAGCTACGGTTTATTCGCCGTGTGTAGCCACGGTCGTTAGTGTTATTTGGATCAGTAAGCAAACTTGTTGAGAAACTCGTTTTTTTACAGCGCGGTTTATACGCTCGCCGTACCGTAAAGGCTCTCTCAGATAGACGCGACACGGCACGACTGACACGAGTAGCCAAATTTCTATGAAAACTTCATGGAGAGTAGGTATCACGCTGCCTGTCGCGCCCGCGATATCGTGCCAGTCTGCTCGAGCTTTAAAGAAACGGTGCCGTGTATAACGCATAGAATAGAATAGAATAGAATAGAATACTCTTTATTATGTACACCATAACAGTTACAGATGTAAATGTTTATTTTTTACATAGAGTGACACAATGGGCGGTCTTACCGCTAAAAGCGATTTTTACAGACAACCTCATACGCATACCATAGGCACAGGCGCAGACGCGGGGCATAGGCGCATAGTTAATATACTAAACTTTTACAAACGTCAGAGACACGCCTACGTATAAAACTTCGACGGTCCCGTACATCTAACAAAAGGTCACAAAACTTTGTACTATCAACAACAAAGTACCGTCAACAACAAATTTGCACTATCCAACCATTAATAATAACTTTATAACTACCACAAACTATCGGAAATAAAAGGCGCACGCCAAACGTACGGCACGTTCGTTAACAATCAAGTTATTCTGGGAAGCTCCTTTGTCAACAGTGTGTCCAGGCCCTTACGTCCGGTATTCGTACCATCCTGCGTGTGGTCACGAACTGCATAGGATAATAGAAACGGACAATAAGGTATTTAACTGGGACTATGAGTAATTAATTATTTATAGGTTTTATTATAGGAAGAATGTTACAAAGTGTCATCTTTGTTGCAAGATTAAAGGATGTGTATGTGATTACGTGATATATGTGATTGTACTAGATGCGCGTCGGGGGCGGTCCACGTCGATAAACCGTTTAAGGCTTCTACAGACCGGCGTGACTCGCGACGCGACACGCGACACAAAGGCACCGCTCGTCACGCGACACGCGGGGTCTGTGTGTCGCGTCGCCTGTCGCATCGGTCTGTAGAAGGTTTTTTGACTTAAAGCCATTTTTACCAAGTTATCCAAACTAAGTAATTTAAATAAAGCAACAAACGGAAGGAAAAAAATCATGGCACTAGTATTATAAACGAAGTTAAAAGTAAAACGAGTAGGTAATAGTCAACCAACTTACATTTGCAGACAGAATCGAATCGAATGTCTTCTAGACAAAATCAAACAGGTTGCTATTTTAATTGTATAATTTATTATTTTTATGACATTTATTTTAAATTCTGTGATTACCTTAACTCACACTGATATTATTGTTATTTTTAGGAAATCGTAAATATTTTTTTACAATTTTTGTAAATATGTGAGCACCATGTTCTATCACCTAATTAATTTATCGGTCATTGCTTCATTCTTAACTCTTTTTATTACCTATTGTGGTATAGTAATTTTATTCTAGGTGCATCGTCTTCACATATAATTATATAATTAATGTACCTATAAAAATATTGTACAAGATTTTAAAAGAGTACTGGCTACGCCACTGATTGGAGGACATATAGAAAGGGAGCTTAAGACTCAGATATATGCCAGAGACCTTGAGTAGTTAGCTTGCGTGTTCTGTACTGAGCTCACGCAACGCGTCGTACGTTCAGCCAGTAATAGGACTCGCCCATCAAAGAGCGCTGTCCCCAATTTGACGCATTATTAATTTATTATAAACAAAACAAAAGATATTTTAATAAAACGCATATACTAAAAGATCAATAATTAAATTATCTTTAAATTGGTGAAGGTTTTAGAAAAATACGCTTGGTAGATTTTGCGCCATTCTCAGTTATTTATCCGCATTAGACATAACTTTACAAATTAATTTCACTATGTATTATAAACATAATCTAAAATATTCACATATTAAGTTATTGAGAAAATGCTCTAATTTAACATATTATACTTTTTTCAAATCATTAACATTAACAGATCTGTATTTCTTTACCTATGTTAACAAATAAAAAATAAAAAAATATTACTCGTTTAGACGTGATCTTCAGTATAAGATCATTAAAAGTCAGTGTTATCGTCGCCTTAACCCAAGGATGTAACACACAATATGATTGTTTAAACCGTGTGCTTATTAAGGTGCCTATTTTGTGCAATTTGCATACGTACATAGGCGCTCGGTAAAGCCTCAACAAATTGGCATGATTCCATACTCCTGAAAGCTCTAGATAAGCTGCAAATAATTGCCAATTTGCGCAAACATGTCCAATGGAAGCTTTGTCAGTTTGTATCGACATACATGAGCCTAAATACAGGATTGGAATACTCGTAAGCTGGAACGTTACATAATCCGTATTAAACTTTTGTTCATTTTTCGACTTAGGTTCGTGCTGACTGGCGCGATATTGCGGGCGCGACAGGCAGCGCGACACTTTCCATGATGTTTTCATAGAAATTGTGCTACTAGTATCGCGTCGCGACGGTCTGCGGGAGCCTTTATTGAGCATAAAGTGAAATAGCTGTTGCCCGCAACTCTGTATGCGTGTATTTTGTAGTATTTCATAATTTTTAATACTAATAAATAAGATTAGAAATTTATATAAACCCTTTTACTGTCCGTTCAACCGATTTTGATTTCTATTTTCGTAGGCTGGCATAAGACGGGATGTAAGGATGAAAGGCATCAATTGCCCCAGGCTACCTTTCTGTCAAATTTCACAACAATCAGTTCAGTCATTTAGGCGTGAAAAGGTGACAGACATACAGACAGCGTTACTTTTGCTTTTACAATATTAGTACGGAAGTATGGAGACCTTAGATCAGTCAATATTTAAGATAAGTAGGTACTTATTCAGTTTAGGCAAAAGATAAGACTAAGTGTTAAATAAAAGTAAAAGAAGTACCTAATCCATTTGAAATAAGATTAGACATTTAAATAAACGTTTTTTACAGTCCGTTCAACCGATTTTGACTTCTATTGCGTTGGTAGCATGACAAATGCGTTACCGACTCGTAGTCACACCAGATTGTCACACCAGTATGACAAACAGGATTTTTTTTCTCGTTTGTCACACCATGTAATAAACAATTGGTATTGTAACCTTGTAATCGGGTTATTGTACATTCGCCACGGAAAAAAGTATGTGTAACAGTTCTATTTTCATGAAGTAAATTCGTCACGTTATATTAATTTTGATGAAGTATTGTAAATTCCTCAATTTGTTTATTTCCGCACAGATAGCAGAAAAATCAAACAATAAGTAGAATAAAAACGTTATTTATTTATTTAAAAACCAATAACTTTGCTTGCTACCAGTATTTTATGCAAAAATTATGTACGTACCTAAAATGAAGACTTGTGGTTGTGGCGAATTTACACATATTTTTAATGCAAGTGGCGAATACACTTTCAATGTATGGAGTGTACAAAAATGTGACGAATTTACTTTGTGGCGAATGTACAGACGCCAGCACATCAAGCTACTACAATCTGCCAAATTCCTTTAATAGATTTTCAACTTTATCACTACAGCATAAGGTTCAAGGTTAATTGGGAAAATTTGACTATTTCGGGTAGCTTGACCTGCTGGCGTCTGTACAATAACCCTTGTAACTACGTCTTATGCCAGCCTACGAAAATAGAAATCAAAATCGGTTGAACGGACAGTAAAAGGGTTTATATAAATTTCTAATCTTATTTCAAATGGAGTATAGATTACACCAATAATATTTATATTAAAATTTTGGAAGCGGCGACTAGAATCAATTCTATTTTATTTGTAAATTTTGACGTTCAAAGGTGCCATTTATGACTCAATGACAAAGGTTATTTTACCGTAGGCTACGCCGACGACATAACCATAATAATAAATGGCACCCACGAAAACACCTTATGCAACCTAATGTGCCAAGCTTTGAAAATAGTAGAGGACTGGTGCAACAAACACCAACTGTCGGTGAATCCAACAAAAACCGAACTTATTCTCTTCACAAAAAAGAGGAAGTTGGCGACGCTACAACTGCCACGATTCTTTGGAACTACCCTAAGCCTGTCAACTGAAACCAAATACCTGGGCATCTATTTGGACAAAAAGCTGAATTGGGCAAAACACACCAACTACATCACCACAAAAGCCAGCATATCCCTATGGCAGTGCAAGCGACTGCTTGGTAGGAATTGGGGTATAAGCCCCAAGGTCACCCACTGGCTATACACCACAGTCATTCGACCAATTATCACATATGGCTCACTGGTCTGGTGGCCCAGGACGGACCTGAGCACAGCCCAAAAAGACCGAAAAACTGCAGCGGTTCGCTTGTGTAGCAATAACTGGCAGTATGAGGACTACACCTACTGCCGCACTGTAATGCTAGGACTGCCACCCCTCCACCTCATCGTGCGAGAGGAGGCAGCCCTGGCCGCCTTCAGGCTCTATATATCGGGAACCCTAAGCAAAGACTCTAGCGTCAAGCACACAAGCATAACGGAAGATTCAATCAAACAAAAACCGATGATGGCATCACCCTGCGACAATGCCCCGAAGCAACACTTCTTTCAGAAGCACTATAACATTATACTCACAGAAGAACGGTGTGACTACTCAGGCCCGAAGGAGATGAGAGTATACACCGACGGATCAAAAACCGACTCCGGAACCGGAGTTGGAGTTTTCTCACATGACCTCAACATAAATATATCCAGCCCGCTGGGACTGTTCAACACCGTCTACCAGACGGAATGTGTGGGCATTATACATGTGGCTAATGCCACAGAAGCCAGGAAAATTACGGTTACCCCCGTATACGTATACTCTCCGATAGTGTCTCAGTTTTGCAATCCTTAAGGAAAAAATATATTACCTCCAGACTAACATTAGAATGTCACAACGCACTGGAACGGGTGACAGTGTGCAACCGTAACGCAGTGACACTGCAATGGATAAAAGGACACAGTGGATCACTAGGTAACGACGCAGCTGACGAACTTGCTAGGAGAGCATCCAGCGCGTCAGTCTGTGGACCCGAACCCATCCCCTTCAACCAACTACGCAGGTGGCTACAGGAGTTCACCCACACACAAGCGGAGAACTGGTGGACCTCGATACCGGGCTGCAGGCAATCCAGGGAAGCTATGCCATCCTTAGATGGCTGGCTAACCAGGCGGTTACTACGCCTGGATAGGAACGGCCTGCGCCTGGTGACGGGAACCATCACGGGACACTGCTCACTGAACAAGCACTTCCACACAATAGGCATAACGGACAGCCCTCTGTGCAGGGCTTGCATGGAGGCTGAAGAAACCGTTGCGCACGTACTCTTTGAATACACAGGCGTCACCCAGATCAGAACGGTAACCCTCGGGTCACCCAGATCCTTCACAGATATCTTAAGCAGACCAGGAGACCTAATCAGCTTCTGGAGGGAGGTGGGCTGGTTGGAATAACCAACGACGGCCGCCATGGCCCACGCACAATGGTCCACATGAAGGACTAAGTGCGGAAACCAAACCCGCTAACATAGAACATAGGTGCCATTTTTGTGCCTATTTGAAATAAATAATTTGACTTTGACTTTGAAACAGATATGATAAACACTCACAATACAACCGAAAAATGTGTTCCGCGCATCAGCGGCCTAGCACACATACCCACTTTTCATTAATTTTACATTTCACTACAAGTAAAAATGATGGCTTGATAAAAACAACAAGAAAATTGCGCGTCAATATAAACAAACATTATTCTGGCCACCAATCACCGAATGCTGACATCACAGACTAACAAATACGTCCCAATTAGGACGTTTTTGAGTCTTCACGATTGCGCGCTCATAGCATATCTGTTCAATTTATTATCATTGGATTACACTCAATAATGACACACCAAGTAATTACCAAGTATATCCTTTATCCGTGCATCGCCACACAGGATCAGTTAATGTTTAAATATAAATGTAAACAGCGCAATCCATCAACCCAGGTGCGGCACGTCTGCGCTCTCCTTACTAAGTATTATGTAATATAACATGTTACAACAGGGGCGTAGCTACCGCCGTATCAGCCATACCAATAATACGGGACCCCCAAGCTACAGGGGCCCCCAGGTCACACAGGCAACGGAAGGAACACGGGTAGGTTTTAGTCAGTAAAAGTCTGACTAGCTCTCCTTGTTGTTTTTTGTTGCCTCCAGTGTTGCCTCCAAGTTTTTTAATAATTTCCCACCCAAAAAAAAAAGAAGGTTTTTAGGAATTCGTACGATATTATCCAAAACCTCGAATCTTGTAAATAAGAAGCCCGTAATGAAAATTACCGTAATTTATTTACGGCTTACTAAGGCTTCAAGAGATTACAGGCACGTCCAACTCACAAGCTCTTATCATTAATTTAGTAAAATCACACAGAACAGCATTGCCATCCAACGAGGCAATGCTGCCAGCCTTTTGGCCAATTTTCCCATTGACAGCGGACGAATTTTTTTTATGCCCAATGATCTCTTCCCTCATTTTTTTAATTTTTTTTTACTATATTCTTGTACATACCATTGCATTATTACTTTTATTCCCATTTTATAACAAAACACCCTGAACTAAAGCAACATTTTCCTCTAGATTTTATTTATTTTCCTCGTATTTCTAGTAAATAAATTAGGATTCTGTTGCCGTGCATTGCGACAATGTTTCGCGTTTCATTGCAGTTATGTAGGTATAGTCGCGTGCAGATTTATGTAACACATTTATTATTTATAGCTTGGTGTATTTGTATTCTGTCCTTTAGAACGCCCTTATATGGAAGTTAAAAGGATTTAGTATGTATGTATCGCAGTTTTTGAAAGTTACATCTTTTTAAGTTATATTTGTTCCTCTATGTCATGATTGCATGAAAAAGTCATTCAATGGAACAAATCTAACTTAGAGAGATGTATTAATGATTCTAATTATGTAATTAACTAGATTCTAATTATGTAATTAACTAATTACATAACTGTAGAAAGGTAGTAAATTCCTAAGTGCGGTCTGTGAATCTAGACTTTAGTTATAGTAACGCTTAAACCTGTCAAAATGGCGCCAAAATGCACTCATTTTGACAGATTGAAGAGTCAGTTTACGCTAAGTTGTATCTCTGTATGTTACCATTATGATTCGATGATGAGCAGGGTCCGTGGTAGCACCAACACTGTCCTCAAAACGTTAGGGTGCAAAATAGACAGTTCTTTTACTGTGTACTGGGCAAGTGTACACCTGCACAGAAATAGGAAGTAGGCATCAGTTATTGTGTTTTGTTTATGTACTAACAAATCTCCTTCTATCCTTTTTATCTTGTTTTTGTTTATTTTTGTGTGTACTACTAACCATCCTCTAACTATATAAGGTGTATCTATTCATACACGAAATCTCTTAAGGGGTCATTGTGCTTATCATTATGAACAACTTTTACTATGGGACCAAATCCTAAATCGCAAAAAAAAATCAGCTGTTCCCTACATTTGTGGGGTTAGTCCCGCTATGGTATGGTCCCGGTATGGCACCCTCTTAAAATACCTATCAAAAAGTCCCGCTATGGTACCCATCTTTTAGATCTACGTTAGACAATAGAAGGTACAACTGAAAAGAAAAGTGTATCTATAAATAAATACTTTTAGGAGTGTATCAATAAAACGTCTGTTTGCGATATTAAATCAGTCTTTTATTAATTCAAAATATTTATAAAAAAATATCAAACAGTAAAACGAAATATTAATTGCAATGTAATTTTTAAAATAATCAACAATATTAATTACCAATAATCAACAATAAAAAAAATATAAAAAATCCACATCTCAGAAAAGTATTACTGTAAATATTATAAACTACAAATAAAAACAACATCCAAACATAAATATTAGTTACAAATAATCAACATTGAGAAAAGGCAGTAATTGTAAATTTATATAAACTACAAAAATAATCAACAACCAACTAGACAAATATATTAATTACAAATAATCAACATGGAGAAAAAGGCGCAAATTGTAAACATAAACTACAAAAAATAATCAACATCGAGAAAAAGTATTAAACATTTTAATAGGCTAAAAACAAAATTAAAATAAACTATTTTTTTAAATGTTCTGATCGAAATATTGACTTTGATATGTTAATCAGAAAATCACCAATGGAGATAGCTTTATTTTCGTAACTTTTTGTTAGCTTTTGAATCTGGCGGTCGATTTCTATACTTGTTCTTTTTCTTGAACTTATAGGTGATCTTTTTAGTCGAAAGCTATAACAAAAATCATCAGTTATTTAAGTTAAGCTATATTTTTTTCAGTAACCGTCTGTAATAGAAGGCGACAACCAATAATATCTACCAAAATAAATAAAATCAAATCCATTTTCAAATTCTTCTGTGTACTCGTATTATGTAAAAAAATATATATCTGCTTTTAAAAATATTATATCTGCTTAAAAATATTGTCTAAAAAATACAACTTACTTGGCTTGTTTTATATCAAAGTGACATGTGTCGTTGCCAATTGTTTGCAGAAACAATAATAAACTGGGATTTTTTCCAATAATTTTGTTGAATCTGCCATTCCATGATTCCGCCAAGTTAGTTGTTCTATGGCGTTCATTATGGCAACACCAAATGAGGTCTGGATATTCAAGCCACTGAGTGACAAAATAGTCATTGAATTTGGTCATAGCTTCATCGTCGAAACTGAAAAAAATACTTATTAAACGTTCGTACTTGTAAAGCAATGAAATTAACAGGTCCTTACTGATATTGTTGTTCTTTACTTTTTTGCCATATAATTAGAGTTAAGTACTCAAACATCATTTTGGAAAGTAACCAAGATATTATACCTATTTTCCATTATATGCAGCCAGCCGTCTTCAATATCTTGTTTTGGCAAAAACGCCAAGCCTATGCATTGCTTAACATGGTTCGAGGACTCTTCGTGTTCCATGAGATTTAAAGATTTCGCTTTTTTGATAACGTTCTTTTGAAAATGTACGTTACATCCATTTATTTTGATATCAGGAAAAATCTTCGCTGCTGCATTTATTACTCCTATTTCATAATCGAAGGTAAATTTCGATGGACGCCATTCAGGCAAAGTTTGTTTAATCAATTCGAAAACTTTTTCATAAGTTTTCCCTTCTTTGTTTTTTAACAGAATATAAAATAATGGTGCTACATTCGTGGATAACTCAGTGCTTCCCATGTCTCCATGAATGACATAAACTTGTTCGAATGGGTTTGGGCAGCCGTCGAAAGTGCCATCACCAAAGTAATGCGTTACACATTTTATATGTTCCTTTACTTCTGCCGAGGAAAATATAATTATTCGATTACAGTCTTCATTACAATAATCAGCCAATACATACTTATTAAATTCTTCTGGTATTATAATTTCTTCCACATTCTTAAATTGTGTTTTTGGTACGTTCAACGACTTATTTCGGTGTCTGTATAATACTGTTTTTAATTTTTTATAGTCAGGAACATTTCCTGTAAGGTGTAACCCTTTGTCTTTTAAGTTACCCATGTGTTTTTCGAAAATTTTCTGTACTGATCCGTAATTTGAATTTACTTCTTTTTTGCACTCACTTATAGCCATTTGAACTTCATTGTCTTCAAAATGTGGCACGCACTGATCACTGTGTTTATAATCTTTAATTATTGTATTATTGGTATTCTCAATAGTTATATATCCACTACATTTAATACTATTTCTCCTATTTACACAATGCCAAGTACTTGAATTTTTATTTTCTCTGCGTTTAATATATTTATGTCCGGCACGTAATAAAGTTTTTCCACCGCGTCGACTGTCAATAATTATTAAATTTACACCACGTGAACTACTTGACCCAGACATTGCAATAGATAAACTAACAAGCTATCCTTATTACTCATATCGCAAAAGTACAGCTGCAAATAGCAAACTAAACCCGGAATAATACTGTCTCTCTCTATTTTCATAAAAACAAAAGGGAAGAGCTAGATACGAATTCGAGGAAGGGCTCGTCTCTATTGTTTTACGAAAAAACCGGTTGGTCAGGTAACTACCTGAAGTGAAACGACAATTACCGAGCGTGATTTGTTTAAAAAATAGTATTAATAAATATTATCTTGCTTAACTATAATAGTTAAGAAAAGATATTTTTTATTAATACTATTTTTTTCTTAACGCATTGTATAACTTTTCTTTACAACAGTACCAAAAACTGAAGGGTACCATAGCGGGACTTTTTGATAGGTATTTTAAGAGGGTGCCATACCGGGACCATACCATAGCGGGACTAACCGCATTTGTGTTCGCATAACTCGTCAAAATTTATGGAACAGCTGTTTTTTTTCGCGATTTCAGCTTTGGTCCCATAGTAAAAGTTGTTCATAATGATGAGTACAGTGACCCCTTAAGAGATTTCGTGTATGAATAGAAACAACTTATATGTATATTTGTAAAAAAATATGGAAGTATGTCTGAAATAAAGATAAATTATTATTATTTTACCTACAACTTTTTTATATTTACGTTATTTATTTTATTAATATAAAAAAGGTTTCAAAATCACTTTCTGTAATGTCGTAAGCCTGCATGTTCACACGCAACCGCCGCGGTATTCGCATATAATACGGTGAAGGCTTCTACATACCAGCGCGACTTGTCGCGCGACGCGACACGGCACAAAGGCCCCGCGTGTCGCGGGACGAGCGTTGCCTTTGTGTTGTGTCGCGTCGCGCGACAAGTCGCCCCGGTATGTAGAAGCCTTGAGAACCGGTACCTCGGTGCGACAATGGCGTCCGTTGCGGTCGTTGCAAGGGCCGCGTGTGTTTATTTACGACCGTGCACGTGGCACAACGACCTTCAAGGACGACAGGTTTGTCCAACTGGACAGTGGACAACTTATTTCTAGGAAACTACAACACTTGAATTTTAACATTGATTTTTATTTGTTTTGTCGCAAAAATGTAGTTTTGAAGGTAAGGGCGTTGTTGGACAGGCAGATTGTATAAAAACGAATACATAAAACAAGATTAATTATAAAAAAAAAGTAAAACGATGATCTTTATAAGTACCTAAGTATATTGTTGAAGTGAACACTTCTTTAGGCGCGTTGAGCGCTTTTAGGGTGAACAAAAATCATGGAACTCGCGTCATCGTCACCGAACGCTTTCCATGAGCTCTAAGTAAGTATACTGTTTTCACTTCTATCGGCAGTCCCTAAAGACTGCCCCGCATGTTTTTTTTATGTATTTAGTAGTAATAATATGTCTTAGATATAACAACACAACACACAACAACACCCCAGCAACATGTCCCAGAATTGACGCACAACCTCTTAAGGGGTCATTCATCATTATGAACAACTTTTACTATGGGACCAACTCTGAAATCGTGAAAATAAAATCAGCTGTTCCATACATTTTGACGAGTGATTCGAACATAAATGTAGGAAAGAGCTGTTTTTTTTTTCGTAATTTCAGGTTTCATCATAATCATCATCATTCCAGCAGCTGCTGGACATCGGCCTCAGCCAAAAGGGGGGATTTGCCATAATCGCCACGCTTGGCAGGCGGGTTCGCGATTGCAGTATTTTGTTAAAACTTAAAATGCAAAGAGAACGCATTCTCTAGTAAGTCCCTTAGTCGCCTTTGACGACATCCCAGGACGACACCCACCAATCCCCCAAACCTCCCCAATCTTCCTTCCCAGTTTTAGTTCCTTTTCAGTTTTACCTATGAAGTTTTAGCTTACGAAAATAATGTCATTGTTTTCGCACACAACCGTGCCAACCAAAATATCGTAATAGCATTATCATTTATCAGTTGTCACACCTATTAAAAGCTATACTAACTATGCAACAATAAAAGCTACTCAAAGACTTGTTCATGTTCAATGGAAACTACAATCAAGCTTTTAATATTATCATAATTCATATCTTACGTCACATCAAGCCTATTCATAAATCTTAAGATTACTATAAAATATATTATTAATATTACAAGTTACAAAATTGGGCGTGGTTCATATCTGTACATACGTAGCCATTTAGCCTAATGGACATTGAGTCAAATGGCTATTATGGCCATAAATTAAACGTAATAAACAAATCAAAACAATGTTGCCTGGATTTATTGACGGTGCACAGTTAGTGCAGTGTTATTTTAATCATTAGTAGCTTGGTAAAGGATCACTTGCATTTATACTTCGAACTTTACAAATTAACAAAGTACTTATTCAAAACTGTGGTGTATCAATTTATTATTTATGTAAACACTATCGCATGCAAAATTGCACATCAGTAGTGAGGTAGCTGTCACTAATGTCAACTGTCAGTTCACCAAGAATGGCGGGAAACAGTTAAAAGTGAAGCTTGCCTGCACGAGAGTGAGAGAGAGAGTGATATAATCAGATTAATTAAGAAATCAACAGAATTCTACGAAAACTATTTCTTAGTTTGGATAGGTCTGGTTTTAAAGTAGACTTAGCTTGGGCTTGTAGTTCTCCTGTGATAAATCAATTCTATTAATTTTGGAAAAGAAAATAGCATGTTATCTTGTCTCAGTACAGTAACTACAACATTTTTTACTGTGATTAATGCCATTGGGTATGAAATTTAATACCTTCTTTACCGTTATCTTTTGATTCTTGCGAACTAAATCTAAATACAATAAAATGTCAGTGGTTTTACTACTTACAAAGCAAACTAGCTCATTGACAAATGAGCAGTCCACTCAAGTTCATCTGCAACGGACAAATACGAATAATCCTTAACAACTGTCAAGAATTATGAATAGTAAAACAACCTTGGCTGAATGATTTATATTGTTTGTAACCACATTCTTCAATATTGACATTATATTAAATTATAATCTGACAGAAGATAAACTTATCAAAAAAAATATTTAATTCGTCCTTGTTCATTGGAAACTGATCTCATTATGTTAAGTCAATATTTCTTAGTAGATCGTTACGAGTATGATATTAATAGGAGTTAAATTCGTTTATTTCTTTGGTCCAATGTTGTACCTATTCTAACATATTGTTATTGTTTTGTTAAACGGTAGTAATAATACTGCCTAATTTAAACATTTGTCCAACTCTGTTTGACAGCTCAATTATTATAATTTATGTAATGTTGCTTTTGCTTAAAGTGGCGTTCTAAAATCTTATTAACAATGACATGACAAAGGAAGTCGTACCTAGTCGTACTAACTGCTTGCCTTCATTGAAATAATTTACGTTCTCTAAACGTTGTGAACATCAATTTATTCCCAATTTTTTTATTGGACCGAGAGCAGTCAGATTCTTTTTCGCAAAGTGATGCTCTTGTCATCAGTTTGTGGAGATGTATAATTTTAAAAAGATTAGTTTCTTTTCAAGTATGAGGATGTTCAATAGTATCTGCTATATTGATGACTAAAAACCAAACCCACTTACACAGCTAGATGCATCATTAAGCATCCCATTTGTAAACAAATGTAGTCAAATATACACCGAGAAAACACGTCCAAACTATCATTTCTACTCAATCGGCATCACGAATGAACAAAGAACAAAACACCGTAATAATAACTAGCTATATAATCTTACATTGTCATACTTAACCCGATCACTGCCACTGCCCTAATTTCAATATACACCTAACGACCTAACCGCGTCCGATATACTATGAATTCCACTCAACTTAAAATGTAATATGAAAACCACAATAATGATTTTCAAGTCCCAGTTTCAAACAGCCGAGTGTAACGGGGCCTTAATGACATAATAACAGTGGACTCGCCGTCGCGTGTGTAATTGCCCTAACTAGGGTGTTGGGGGCAGACGATTCTTGGATTGATAGGGGTTGGAATAGAAGCTTTATTTTTATTGAAAATACGAACAGCATTTTTAGATATACAGGGTCAAATTAAATTAGCTAGCGAAACTCCGCAGACGTTATAGGTATCGGTATCGATATCTAAACACGATTAAAAAAGAAAAGATTTGATGTTTTTTTTGGGTTGATGACCGCTGTCACTGTTACTTCAAGTATGAGTTGAGAAAATCTGTTTTCTTTTGTTTTATATTTTTAAGATATCGATACCCATCACGTCTGTGAAGTTTACACAAAAACAAAACTTACTGCGGTTGAAGACCCCAAAAAAAAAACTCATTTGACTCTGTATACTACTATGATACACTCCTTCTATTTGGAAGTTATTAAATGAATTCAATGTGGTTTCCTATGGAAGTAGGAATGGAATAATGGCTGTCCAAATACACACCGCCTTATTACAAAACAAGATTTATATTTTGACATGACAGCCAGTTTTTGTAATAAGAACGTAACAGTGATTGAAATACCGTTCTTTATACAAAACTGAAAACTTAGTTTGGTACGAAGTTGTCAGTTTTGTGTTTAGGAACTTTACCATAGTCGGAATAAAGATCGAAATTCAATAATGGCTCCATGTTTTAAACCTGGTTCCGAAGATAAACCTTTTTTTGGAATAAGGGGGTTTGTGTTTTTTCAAATACTGGTCAGAATATTGGCTGGTATTGGATCAGAATTTGATATTTGGTAATGAACCCACGGATGCCCCTCAAGTTATAGGAAAAAATTTACAAGGTCGTGATAAGGCCTATCGTACTATATGGATCGGAATGCTGAACCGTGAAGAAGACGGATGAAAAAAGAGTGCATGCAGTGGAGATGAGGATGTTAAGATGAATGTGTGGAGTGAAGAAAATGGATAAAGTAAGAAATGAATAAAAGGAAGTTTGAAAGTGGCCGCGGTGACAGAAAAGTTGAAAGGAAATCGTTTGGCTTGGTACGGGCATGTGATGAGGAGGGAGGAAACGCATATGTGATGAATATAAATGTTGATGGGTGGAGAGAGAAAGGAAGGCCAAAGAAAAGATGGATGGATTGTGTGGGGGTAGATAATGTAAGAGAAGGGAGTGAATGATAGCGTCACGGTTGACATGGGGGGATGGAAGAAGATAACGTGTTGCGCCCAATGACGTATTATACATAGACGCGTCATACATGAACATTAGTGCACTCAAAAACAGCGTAAGCCATGATTGTTGCTACATACTTGCATACAATCATACAGCGCGTGAAGAAAAGGAAAGACCTATACCGATATCTGTTGTTAGAAATAGATGAAAATACATATTTAGTTACGTCACTAGCTGCTGTATGTTCATTGGCGCATACGTAATAATAATACGTAATGATTATTATTGTAAATGTCAGGCAATTGCCTGGCATTTACTTTGCCATTATTGAGCGCAGGTAACGCATCTAAAGGTAATCATTGGTTGCGCCGACCACAATTAACGTGAGACAAGGGTAGGAAGGTGATGTCGATGAATGTCAAATACAGGTGAAAATTACAGATTTTAAGGTAAGTTTGCAAGTGAGTAAACGTAACTAGCGCGTTTGCGTTAAGATTTTTATTCTCACTCTTATACTCTTAGCATTGTGATCTATCGGTAAAATTTTAACGCAAACGAAATAGTTACGTTTACTCTCTTGCAAACTTACGCTTGGGGTACTATTGTAGGTCGTACGTACGAACCCAGGCACTTTGCTTTGTGTAAATTATTTCATCAACACTGCTCTCAAAACGGTAAAGGAAAACATCGTGTGGAAACCGGCATGTCCTAGAACCAAAAATTTGAAAAAATGTGACATCCGCCTACCCGCACTGGGCGCGTGGTGGATTACGGCTCAATCCTTCTCACAGAGAGGAGGCTTTCGTCCGAGCGGTGGGAACATTATAGGCTGATTAAGTAAGTCAGGCACATTTTGCTTGATATTTCTTTCAGTTGTAGCCTTTTTGTATCTAGCCTTACAAGAAGCATCAAATTAGCGATCATAAGTCTAAAAATCTTAACCAACTTTAAGTGAAAGACCTATTGAACTTTTGGTCATGACTCTTCCACGTTACGCTATTCTAATATTGAGCATTTCGCGTGATGATTTTGGGAGCGACACCGGTCGCGACTCGAGACAGTAATTCTATGTAATTGGGCCGGCGATTACTACCATACAACATACAACCAATGGTATACAACAATACATCTTCGACACGTGGCGAAATAGGGAGCTAAATAGAAAGTACTGAATTTGACATACTGTTGACATCTTCCTTTGCAAGTGGCGCCCCTATGAAGTTTCAAGTTAAGTTGGTCAGGTAATAATGTAATATGTATTGTATTGTGTGAACTAGGAACTATGTAGGTAACTGTGTCACAAATGTAGGTAATGTTACATGATTGTAATCTGTTTCTGCGACCTTTTCTTTGGTAATAATAAGCAGGTATGCAACAGGTATGGTGTACGTGTCTTCAGTTTATTTCCTGAACTACATTCGTAGTTGTTGCTTATTTAAGTATTGTTATTTTTTTCTGAGACAGTTGAATAGTTCTGGAAGGCAATTCTCGCGCCTCTCGCATTCGCGATTGTCGTTCGAGCTATTAACGGCGTGTCGATTCGAGCAATATTCTCGCAGGAAACATAGTTTATATGCGAAATGCAAAGAGCGGTCGGACCCTGATAACGTCTTTATCTGAATCTGAGAAAAAATCCGCCAATGCCAACTAGACTACAAGATCTAAATAGTATTTGAGCAACTCCTTGAGCTAATCTTGAATTTGTATGATTGTTTCTTTTACTAAGACGGAATATATTTAACTCATAGCTTTTACTTACTTACATGAAATGTTGTAAATAAATTATTAATCAAGTAATTTTTATTATTCCAGGACCAAACTTAATATTGTAGTTGAAAAACATGTTGTCCCATACATTCCAACTGAAAATGTAAATTGATCGACTATTACTCGTTAACTTGTAAAGCCTACTTACCTGTGGTATTTTTCCTTTTAAGTTCGTATTTGTACTACTGCCGTGATTTTTTTCACATATCCACATACTTACAACCTGGCAGGGAGGGACACTTGACTCTAACAAAAATTGGCACTTTAAAGCTTAATATTATGCAAACGAACACACACACACACACCACTTTCCCATTCACACCCCCACTTTTTTTCTCCACACCTGCATTCATCCTTTCATGCTCAAATAAATATAAAATTAATTACTTACTCAGCTAACTCACATTTTTGTTTCATGGTAGAATTAGCATTTAGCATCGACACTCGAAACCTAAGATCCATCATTTGCACTTCAGCTTGGTCGAATCACTGTCTCCTAAGATACAGGCCATCGCTAGTTTAGTAGACAGGATTTAAATTTTTGTTTTTATAGACAATTATTTTTTATTTATTTTTTTCCACTTGTGTCCATTGTTAGTTGTTTAAGTTTTAGCATGTAACTAGTATACAACCCGTGTCTATGTATATTTTGAATCAATAAACTTATTATTATTATTAAACGGATCCCTGAATCGTAAAATGGTTTTCACAGACCCGCAATATTTTTGAACGGTCTATCCAACGATACTCCACACCAAGGAATAGAAGAGATAAACAAATAGCATCCCACTTTACGTGCAAGGACGGTACCTTACATTTTTTTTTCCAAATTGTGTTTTACCATCTTGTCGGCGTGATTAGGTAATAATTATGTATAAACATGCCAAATTACAGCTTTCTAGTACACTAGTCTCTGAGTTAAGCCGCGGCCAGACAGTCAGACGGACAGACAAGCATGGCGAACCTATAAGGATTCCTTGTTGACAACGGCACCCTAAAAATGGCAGTGTTAATGGAATTTTCTGCCTACGTAACTGCAGTAGATATTTGTGGGAAAGTAATAAAAGGTATGAGTTTAGGTGAAAATATCATCTAATAAATAAAAAAAAATATTTAATAAATATCTGGTAGCTTAACTCTATGTCTATGGGTCAATTATACTAAGAGATCGCTGGATGCCCTGCGCGTCCAATATAACAATGCTTTCAGGATGTTGTTGAGGCTGCCTCGATACTGTAGCGCGTCGAATATGTTTGCGCAAGTCCGTCGCTTCTGAGGAGAGTGAGGGGCAGTCAAAACAGCATCCTGAAAACTGTAGCCGAGAGCTTCGGCTGCCCGTTTATACAGCAGTTTGTGCGGAGGTTGATTGTTACTAACACTAAAGTCAACGCCGTGAGACGAGATAAATTTCATACTTTGGGATTTAAAACTTTAACTGAAATTGCGTATGGTTCAGTTTCCATTGCAACTAAAATTATTTTATGACGTTTAGCGATAATTTCTTCATTCATAAATCAACTTAGATATCTTGAGTTTAAAGTTGATAGTTGTATAATTTGCAATTTTATGTATTTATAGCTTGTCATGACGGTTACTTTAGGCAATAAGTTATTTTTTTGTATGTTACTAACACCATAAGGATAATTGTGTCCGAAATAAAGCGATTCTATTCTATTATATTCTTAAATGAGGAAGGATGTGTCTACATTGATATCAACACTCTCTAATGTCGTTCTCAAGGCATTAAATATGTCGGAGTGTATTACGAAAGCGTGAATATCCGGTGATCTTGAGCTTGAACGACTACGGCAGTCACTTCCCGAGGATATTGCATAATTCAGCCTATAATTTTCCCATTGCTGGGACACAAGCCTCCTCTCTTCGAGAGCGAGTGGGCTGTAATCCATCACGCGGGCCAGTGCGGGTTGTAGATGTCACATGTTTTTTTTGGTTCTAGGACATACCGATTTCCTCACGATGTTTTCCTTCACCGTTTTGAGAGCAGTGGTGATGAAAGAATTTACACAAAGCAAAGCTGTCTGGGTTTGAACCCATGACCTACAAATCGTAAGACGGGGCCAGTATCAAAATCAAATCAAAAAGTTATTTATAAAGACAACAAAGATCTATAATGATAGTACAGATAGCGTATAGCTAGGTTAGTAAGGAAAGTAATATTATTATTATTTGAGTATGAAGCACTTTTCACAGAAGATGACCAAGTACGGTACAAAGTTTCTCACTTGGCCATAAGCTCCACAAAAGCCAAACCAATGCGCGATGGCGTCCCGAGGATATTGTAGAAGGCAAATCAGGAATTAAACGGCAAAAATGATGAATGTACTTTCAGTCACGGAATTAAAGGTTACAGATAAAGATAAACAGATTTGTTGAAACATGTGTAACATGAAACATGAAATACCTTTAGTTCTAGTTTTGCTAGCACCACGCGTGAGACATATTTTTGGAATACGCGGCGCGCGTGCTTTCAAAGAAAAGATGACAAATGAAGCCCGATGCCGTAAAGCAATGAATTTGAAAATTGCTTTACAATTTTTTCTGTGAGCGAAACTACGTTGACGTGACCTTATCTAATTGAAGCTTAAAAAAACCGGCCAAGTGCGAGTTGGACTCGGCAAAAACTCACGTTTCTTGTATGGCCCTAAAATAATTATTTTATTCTGTTTCTTTGTATTTTTTGTTATAGCAGAAATACATCATCTGTGAAAATTTCAACTGTCTAACTATAACGTTCATGAGATACAGCCTGGTGATAGACGGACAGCGGAGTCTTAGTAATAGGGTCCCGTTTTACCCTTTAGATACGGAACCCTAAAAAGCCGGCCAAGTGCGTGTCGGACCACGCACAATGAAAGGGTTCCGTTGTAAGGATGAACTTATCCCAAGAACAAACTAACACTGTAGTGGAAAAAAAGTTCTCCCATACATCGATGTTCGTCATGGTCAATTCTCCAACTGCAAAAGTAGTATTGTAATCGCAAAAAAAAAAACGTGATAAAACTACAAATTAACGATTTTCGGAGTTTTCCTTTAACCGTGCTGTGAGACCTTACTGCTTGGCAAATTTCATGATTCTAGGTCAACGGGAAGTACCTTAGAGATTTTGATTTATTTGCGAGTGTCAAAATAGGCCGTATTTTTTATTGCGTTGACTTTGAAGCTTGATTTTTTTAAGAGCTCCAAGGGACCGTATACCGTATTTGATGTTAATTTCAATTTGATACCTCCACGCATTCCTGAGAAAAAGGGTCATCCCAGATCGACGGACAACAATGTGATCCTATATGGCTGCAGTTTTTTTCCTTTTGAGGTTACATGGAATCCTAAAAACGGGATTAGGTATAGGATCGCTGGCGACTACAGTTAATGCTATAAAGTAATTATCCGACTTGTCATAATATAAGACATAAAACATGGTCAAGACTATTCCGCAGTGGCGAAAGCACCATATATCACGATTCCTACCGGCTTCCCTTCGGAAGTTCGCATCAACAATTCTACCGCTATTGAAAAATGACACAGTCAATAGTCTCTACTATTGCCAAAAAATATAGTTACACTACGGGTATTTAATTGGGTCCGAGCCCATTCGTCCCCTAAGATTCGCACCCTGTGCCCACTCGTCCCCTGGAACTTTTGAGGGGCCCATTCGTCCCCTGAAGAATATTTATTTTTATTCATTCTTCTAATATAAGTACGTGTATATGTGTATACTGCAGCTTGGTAGTCCTGGTACAGTCGCGCAGAAAAGGCTAAAATAAAAAATATAGTAATTCGGTAGATATCATGTTTATTTCAAATAAGATTAACACATACAAAATCACAATGTCCTAGAAACTAACAAAATACAACTCTTTTACAAAAATCAGCCTTGATTGACCATCATATATATAAATCAACATTAAATATAAAATATGCAAAAAAAATAGAACACATATCAACAGTAAATAATCACTTCTTATTTTTTTGTATATTTACCAACTACATACATGCAAAATCATAATAACTTAAATCTAAAAAATTATAACACTACAAAAAAAAATACTAAAATCACAGTAATTATTGAAGACTAGATAAATCAACATATATTTTTTTTGTATATTAACCAACTACATGCAAAATCGTAATAACTTAAATCTAATAAATTGTAACTAGAAGTACCTACATAAAAATTGGCTAAAATCACCGTATTTTTTGTATATTTACCAACTACATGCAAAATCATAATAACTTAAATCTAACAAACTATAACTACAATAACAAAAAATTACTAAAATCACAATAATTATTGAAGATTAAACAAATCAACATTATTTTAGTATAAAACTAATCTTATATTTGTTTTTTCATTTTAAATTAATAATATATGCATAGCTTTTCCATGCCATGCAGTGGCCTAGTGAAATCTGATTTTCAAAAAATTGGCTAACTATGCGATTTTCACACCCCGCGCACATCAGGAGAGTACTTACCAATTTTAAACACCTTATCTATTATCTGTAACCCGTTTTTTTAACAAGCCATTCGTAGTGAGACAATTTTACATCGTAAGCCTATCGACAGGTTATATTATTATCATGACGGATTATCATTCATCATAGCTCTTTTTTCAATGATCTGTTATGATTTATTAAATGAATTCCGTTAATAAACTGTTCACAAGTGTACTATGTTAACCGTTTCTTATGTAAAATATAGCTAATTTTATCTCAGGGGACCATTAGGCACCTGAATAGGTGCCGAATCTTTAACTTATATTGTATATATATTAGAGGGGACGAATGGGTACCTTAAAAATAATATTTTTTATTAAAATATTAATTGGTCCCCCTACCAGGAGACCAATGGGCACCTATATAGGGGCCGAATCTACAACTTTTATGCTGTGGGATGAATTTTAGGGGACGAATGGGCTCTGACCCATTTAATTCACCATAACATTCAAACATCAAAAACGCCTATTTTATTAGCTTTAAATTGAAATAACAAACAATAAAGTTTTGTCTATGTAGTGATGCGTCTTTTTGGTTCTGCTACTTGACGATAGATGGTGTTAAATTCAGTAAACGAAAGACTTACTTTTAAGTAAATTAATTATTTTTTACTTTACTGATAAGAAAGTAAGTTAAAATCGGCTTCGCTTCGGCTTCTCTCATACAAAAATTGACACCTCGCCGCTGATATCCACCCCGCTGGGACTGTTCAACACCGTCTACTAGGCGGAATGTGTGGGCATTATACAAGTGACTAATGCCACAGAAGCCAGGAAAATTACGGACACCCGTATACGTATACTCTCCGATAGTGCCTCAGTTTTGCAATCCTTAAGGAAAAATTATATTACCTCCAGACTAACACTAGAATGTCACAACGCACTGGAACGGGTGACAGTGTGCAACCGTAACGCAGTGACACTGCAATGGATAAAAGGGCACAGTGGATAACTAGGTAACGACGCAGCTGACGAACTTGCATTCCGCTTCCCGCTTTTTTTTTGACCGTACCCTTACACATTACACCGATTCGTATTCGATTCACTTTCGCCGCTTCGCGCTTCTTTCACAAGTAAGTTCTAAGCTCAGCAGCAGCGAGGTGTCAATTTTTGTATGAGAGAAGCCGAAGCGAAGCCCATTTAAACTTACTTTCTTATATATGGTAAAAAATCATTAATATCTGTTCAGCGAGCAATGTGCCCTGCCCTCTGCTACTTAAGGTTGACAATTCTTCGGGCTATGTCGGTTACCTTGGTTTTTCAGCGGATCTCTTCATTTCTGATTCGATCACATAGAGAAACTCTAAACATAGCCCTCTCCATTGCCCTTTGGTTGACTTGTGTGGTGAGGTGTGATGACCATGGTCAAAATAACATTGACAATTTAAAAAAAACGGCCAAGTGCATATCGGACCACGCACATTGAAGGATTTTGTAGAGTGGGGATGAATTTATCCCAAGAACAAACTTAACATTGTAGTTGAATAACATTTTATGTTCTTCCCTAAATCGATATACGTCACAGTCAATTTTACAACTGAAAATGTAAGTTTGTGATCGCAGTGTTTTTTATGTGTAAAAACTACAAATTAACGATTTTCGGACTTTTTCGTTTTACTTGCGTTATAACATCTTGCTTCTTGTGGTTTGTACGCATAATTTTGAGTGATTTACCGGATTTACCATGTTATTTTAAGACCTTTTATAGGTTTTCTTGTAATGTATGTAAATAACAATTTTCTGTATTTTTATTGTTCTCCCAGCCGTTTCGGAGATAAGAGTGGAATGATCAATTTTCATCTATTTTCTTAAATAACTTTGAATCTAATTATTCTAAAATTATAAAAAAATTACCCTTACAACAAGCCCTTTCATTTGACACACGGTATAGTTAACATACTTTATAAAAAAAAACTAATTAGCCCTCCAAAAGTGCCTCTCTTATTCAAAATTAATTTATTTACATTACATATCCGTGTTGGGGTCATAGACCATTATGTGTGTTCCAAATTTCAACGGTCCAGTAGATTCGGAGCAAATCGGCTGTGACTGACGGACAAACAGACCCACGAGTGATCCTATAGGGGTTCCGTTTTTTCCTTTTGGGTTACGGAACCCTAAAAAGAGTATTTATACCCATTATGTAAGTAACCTACTCGTTTTTGTAAGTCAGTAGGCAAACATGGCATTCAATTCTGGTGACAAAAACAAACATGAACGCTCAAGGACGCACGTAAGATCGTTGGTATTGGAATACTTAAATAAATAAAATACAATCAAATCATCAATCTGCGATGTGTCCACCATAAATAATGTTGGTTTTGCCTTTTGGAGCCCCTTTGATTATAAGATAATTCTACAATGTTACTTTTAGTACTTGACAATCACGATATAAAGTTAATTACTAGCTGCTTTGCCCGCGTGGCTTTTTCTAAAATAAAAGCAGTTACTTCTTATAACATCAGCTATCGACCAATGAAAGTCCTGTCGAAATCAGTCCAGCCGTTTCGGAGATTTTCCAGAAAAAAATGATTTTATGTTATATGTACCGTCTATACTTTCTTAGTTAAGCATTTAGTAAAAAACTGTTATCTTAACATTGCAAACAGACGGTTCAATTTGATTTATTTGTATCTATAGATGAAGGTAAAATTGGTGACTAACAAAACAAAGATAACTCTGCATCTGGCTACCAGACACTACCGAACGCCACGAATTCTACGATAATTTTTCACACTTTCTTTGCTATAGGAAAATTTGTAAAGTTAGTACTTGTCATCATCGTGAAAATCGCGCAGCAGCTTATTCAATCATTTGTTATTAAAATTTTGTTTTTTATATCAATCAACTTTATACATAGGCGAATCACTTATATAGAACATTAAAAATTCAAACAGCGAACATCATATGTGCTCAGATCGAACTAAAGAGTGCGGAGTGCGGACCACGTGTTACTGTTTTTGCCGATGTTTTTGCTCCGCATTCCTTTTTCAACTGTGAAAAAAAAAAACGATTGTCTCTTTGTAACAGAGATCACGTGCTTACTTAATGACCCAATGACAATTTCAACGTGTTCCTCGTTTGTATTATAATTTTATTTTGTGTTTTTGTTGCAAACTACAGTGTTACATTGGTTACGGAGTTCGACGCTTATTTTTAGCGTCCAGATGGATTATAAACAATACATCAGCTGCGTAATCTATGTCCGAACATAGTCATCTCAGACACTAAAAAAACATAGCGGGATGCTCTATTTTAAGGCCGAGAACACGCTTCACACCAGGGGGTCTACTCCGTAGATAAATTCGAAGTATCGGCCGGTTAGTTTGCGTGTTCTGTACTGAGCTCACGCAACGCGTCGTACGTTCAGCCAGTAATACGTCTCGCCCATCAAGGAGCGCTGTCCCTAATTTGACGTATTATTAACTTATTATACACAAAAAAAAAGGTATTTTAATAAAACGCGTATACTAAAAGATCAATAATTAAATTATCTTTAAATTGGTGAAGGTTTCAGAAACATACGCTAGGTAGACTTTGCGCCATTCTCCGTTTTTTATCCGCGTTAGACATAACTTTACAAATTAATTTCACTATGTAATATAAACATAATCTAAAATATACACATATTAAGTTATTGAGAAAATGCTCTAAGTAACACATATTTTTTTTCAAATCATTAACACTACTCGTTTAGACGTGATCTTCAGTATAAAATCATTAAAAGTGAGTAGCAGTCCAGCTCATACTGCCATCTCTGCCGCGATGTCGTTTGCTATTAAGCAGGACCCACTGGGTCGTAAGTTTGGTTCCTTGGTCGTCTAAACTAGCGGCAGATGTGTTCAGCCCAATTCCATATATATATATATATATTTTTTTTTTTTAAAACGTTGCCCCACACTAGGAATTTCTCCTGTATTGTGGGTGCGTTTACAAACATTTAAATTCACATACACAAACAGCCAGACCCGGAACAACTACTTGTAGGTCATACAAATATTTGGTCAGTGCGGGAATCGAACCCACGACACTCAGCGCAGCAGTCAATCGCTTAACTAACTGCGCCAACCGTGCCGACATATATAAGTGGCTGCGTGGCAGCTTTCCGTTTGACATCAGTTATTTTAGTGATGGAATGGGTTGTTGTATTCTTAACCCAGTTCACAAACTAAGGTACCAAAGATATAAATATGTCTAAATAGATAGTCAAAGCTGTTGAATCGTCGAAAAAAATTGCATCCAACTGTTGGCTATAAAATGCACGAACACTAGAATAACACAATGACAGCACAATGACGTGGCGCGAGTGTAAGACGTAGCTGTCACGCACACCAGCCTATCACAGTTGGCCTGTTTGTTTTAGTTCGTTTGCAGCGCTCGCGACTCGCGACGCGTTACAAAGGCACCGCTCGTCGCGTGTCGCGCCGGTCTGTAGAAGTCTTAAATAATCGAAGGTATGAACCTACTTACTTTTTAGGGTTCCGTACCAAAATAGTAAAAAGGAACCCTTATGGTGAGACTAAGTCTGTCTGTCTGTCTGTCTGTCACACCTGGATATCTCAAGAACTACTAATGCTATCAACTTGAAATTTAGAATAGTTTTAGATGACGTTTGCCCAACTATTTTGCAAACATGAAAGAAATAATAATAAAAAAAAATTGCAAAAGGGACAGAAAAGGGGTCTTAAAAATTTGAAGTGGGGCTACTAGGGCATGTGGGGTATCATATGAAAGAGCGCTGTTTGCACATTCTCAAACATATTTATCTTATCTCCGAAGTTTGCATAGATACAAATCTGAAATTATTCTTTGTGATAGAAGTATATGTAAAGATTACAGGAAAAATAAAACGATGTCTCTAAATAGCAGTGTTTCAAAAATCATCAACATCTTAATACGTACGGAACCCTCGGTGCGCGAGTCCGACTCGCTCTTGACCGGTTTTTTGTTTAAACGATAATTATGTACACTGAGGATGAGCCAATTGCATAATCCAATTAAAACCAAACGCTTCAGGTTAACTTGCAATGTAAATTATCATCCAAATTAACATTGTTAAAATGGTCTGTTGTTGATCGTGTGAGAGTTTAGATTAGTCACTACAAAGCCCCTTCCAATCAGTTAGTTTTATTTTAAATGATAATATAGTGAGGATGAGCCAATGATATTACATTAAACAGATATGTTGTGAGCGCGCAATCGTGAAGACTCGAAAACGTCCTAACTGGGACGTATTGACTTTAGTCTGCGACAGGCATGGCGACGAGTAATACGCTTAGTTGAAACAGCAAAAAAATTCAAAAAATGCCATCGTGTGTATTTAGAAAGTGTAACAATTATGAAACCAAAGTTAATAAAACACAAGGGATCTATATCACATCTAAGTACGCAATATACTTCGATTTATTAATATATTTCTATTATTTTCCTAATTTTCTCATATTTGGAGGTTAGAAAAAATAAAGAAATGGGAATACATTTTTTTGTCGTGAGGACGACAAGAAAGCATGCACTCCATTCACAATTTGCTAGTCTGTGATGCCAACATTCGGTGATTGGTGGCCAGAATAATGTTTGTTTACATTCATAATCTAATTAAAACCAAACCCTTCAGGTTAACTTACAATGTAAATTATCCAAATTAACATTGTTCAAAAGGTCTGTTGTTGATCTATCCCCTGGTTACTGTGTGAGAGTGTAGAATAAACACTACAAAGGCCCATCCAATTAGTGAGTTCAACAACGTAAATACAGGAACAAAGCCCTGTATAATTTAAATTATAATGAGCTGCTGGAGGATCAAACATTACTTAATCCGATTAAAAGCTTCCATGTAACCGTTTCAACATAATTATAGCAACAAAAAATACAAACCTTAGAGACTGTTCATACGATGCGTTGCGGTGCCGCACCGCAAAGATTTCACCCTGTTCTCTGCCTCTCAAACAACTGAGCGGTGCCGCTCCGGCGTCGCAACGCGTACACCCGTCACCGTCTCGTCTAGCGGGTTGTTTGTAAGTCCGGTGTACGTTAAATTAAATTAAATTAAAATGTTTATTTCAATAACTTACAATTTGTTACATAAAAACTTTTAGGAATGTCCTTTTAAGCTAAATAGATGCTTGTGTTAAACACGTGCGGTTAGCACGTGCCGCACGTGCGGTGTGAGTTGTGACAACGCCAGAACGCACCGTGTGGCCACACCATGGATATTTTGTACGTAGGACGCCGCAACGCATCGTGTGCATCGGCCTATAATCTACACAACCAAAGCTTTGTAACGTCATATTATCTAACAGTGTAATTAAAAACAAATCTATTTTCTATTTTTAAACTATTATACAAACTCTTTTGTTGATTTAATCCTAGAGGCAGAAAAGAAAGTTGCATAGGCCTGCTTAAAAAAACATCACTGACATTGACAGAATGGTTACCAGTAGCCAAAGAACATCCTTTTGAATTTCGAACAAAAGCAAGATTAAAAGACATTTCTTAATTAACAAGTCAACAGGGGTTGGTTTAACTTGACATTTTAAAGGGGTTAACAGTGATGTCTGCAGGGCAATTAGTATGACAGACAAACATACTAAAGCCAGACAGAATAAGACTAAAAGTTCGTCGCGTTTGATTAATTACTGATGGGGGAGCCGATCTTTCTATTTATAAAGCAGTAGGTAGTATTCTAGAAGTTTGCGGATTATAATTCGGGATTTTTTTAATTACCTAGCGATTTTTTTTAAATAATGTTTTAATGTCCTGTTTGCTGGGACCTTTTAGCCAAGTTTTTATTTAGTTACAAAACTTGTGTAATTATTGATGAAATGAATTATATTCAATGCATGATGATGATATCCCCACCCGCTCCCCATGAGTTTCAATAAAGATGTGGCACTTTACTGAGACCTCACGCGGACTTCTTGGGAGAACTGGAACCGATGTTGCACTGTTTTGTTTCATTTGCCTACACTAATGCACGTTCACAAACACTTATTGGTTAATAATCCACCATTATTACACATTAATATTCGGCTAAACACAAATTTTGGAAAATAAAACAAAACTGCTGAACATGACGCTTCACTACACGTGCATATAACGCACGACATCGGGTCCATTTAATATTAACGTGATGTTAGAGAGTGGCCTATCTTCCTATTTAATACATCAATGGTTGTTCCCTACATTTTGACGAGTTAATCGAACATATATGTAGGGAACAGCTGATTTTTTTTCGCGATTTCAGGTATGCTCCCATAGTAAAAGTTGTTCATAATGATGAGTACAATGACCCCTTAAGAGGTTGTGCGTTAATTCTGGGACCTGTTTTATACAGCGTGACGCTTTTGTGGTGACGTTAATTTAACACGACACTTATACAGTTTCATTTCGCCTTTATGTTTTATGAAAACATAAAGGCGGGGAGGGTTTTGTTCTATGGGCGTTGCCTGAAATAAATGATATAATAAATGATATAATAATAATAATTATTTATTGATATTAACAATTTTCTAAAATAGCATCTTGGAGCAACCTGTACTTAAAGAACTGTAGCGCAGAGGTAATTAGCCGGGGTCATGGGTCATAACATCGAATCAATGAAATTTTAACAAATAACGTGCAAGGAGTAGGCGAATTGAAGGAAAGAGAGAGCTTTATTATTTGTTTTTTTTTTCAATTTATCATTAAGAAGGTATTTATCTTAATATTATATACCAAAATTAAAAAAAAAAAACTGGCTACTAGCCCTACCAGTGTGTCAAATTAATGTCACCACTGTAGCGGCACGTTGTTTAAGTATGTATCTGACCAACAATTGTAGATACTAATTTTCCTGTGACTTAAAATTTTCGTGGGCTTGTAATTCAAATAACTAACTTAAGACGCAGATATATGCCAGTGACCTTGAGTGGTTAGCTTGCGTATTTTGTACTGAGCTCACGCAACGCGTCGTACGTTCAGCCAGTAATAGGACTCGCCCATCAAGGAGCGCTGTCCCCAATTTGACGCATTATTAATTTATTATACACAAAACAAACGGTATTTTAATAAAACACGTATACTAAAAAATCAATAATTACATTATCATTAAATTGGTGAAGGTTTCAGAAAAATACGATTAGTAGATTTTGCGCCAGTGTCAGTTTTTTATCCGCGTTAGACATAACTTTACAAATTAATTTCACTATGAAATATAAACATAATCTAAAATATTCTCATATTAAATTATTGAAACAATGCTCTAATTTAACATTATATTTTTTTCAAATCATTAACACTACTCGTTTAGACGTGATCTTCAGTATAAAATCATTAAAAGTCAGTTATCGTCGCCTTAATAGTCTGAAACATTGTTTACCAAAAAAGAGAATTTCAAAGAAATTCAGCATTAAGTAGCTAAGTATAGTAATTTTATCTCACGAAGCAACGCTCGCTCTACTTGTGGTTACCAAGTGTACAAACATACTCTGAATGTGTGCTTTTAGACGAGTACTATTTCCCTCCGGCAACGCTACTAGCGTCAGCACGTGGCAAAACCGACAGTTAAGGCTTCTACATACCGGGGCGACTTGTCGCGCGACGCGACACGACACAAAGGCACCGCTCATCCCGCGACAGGCGGGGCCTTTGTGCCGTGTCGCGTCGCGCGACAAGTCGCGCTGGTATGTAAAAGCCTTTACTCTTGCATTCGGCATAATTATTTTAATATCATACCTAAACAGCGGGCTAATTGCGTAACACACTATCAGTAGGAATCTGTTTCAATTTGACAGTTCAACAACATTAATTGCGTTACTTACGTTGTTGAGCAGACAAATTTTCTAACATATGAAGAAATGTTCAGCAATATACTTCAAAATCATTCCGATTGTGATTCAAACTGTGTTACGGAATTAGGGTGCAGATCTGTTTCTCGTGACAAGTTCTCTGAACTGAAAAGATTACTTACATTTCAAACTTCGTTTCATAGACAGGTGATTTATCTATAAGAACTCAAACTCAAAGCATTTATTTCAAATAAACCAATTACAGGTACTTTTGAACTGTCAGGGGTCGGTCTAACAGAAAGATGAAGCTAGTTGCCCATTCCAAAGCGTAGTAGGTGCCTATGGAGAAGAACGGGCAAGGAACTTCACGGACACTCTTTTAAATTAAAAGAATAAAGATAATAACCAACCAACAGCTCCACATTCCTGTAATCGTTTCAGGAAAAAGTTATCTCGAGACTCTGGAAGGCGAAGAAAACCAGAAAGAATATCTATAAATGAACCTATTCTTAAAAACTAACAGCTCACTAAAAAACAAATGCATTAATTTGCTTCTCAGCACTCGCTTGGATGAAAGTCAATACAATATTCCTTTTTTTCTCCGTTCACTTGTTATTTTAGACTTTCATTTGAAATAGACCTATTGTGGCTTTTCCCTTATTCAAATCAAGATAAAAAAAGCATTGGTCCTAGCATCATGGGTTGATACTTGATTTGGTTGTAAAAAAGTCGAATTTCCAATTCGTTTGTAAAAGAATATAAATTTCAAATTTTATGTCAATGAGTTGCTGCAATTTATTTAAATACTGCGATTAAATGCATAAACTTATGGATACTTTCAATAACACTCTCATTTCTGACTCACGAACACTTGTCACTTGCGACAAAATGAATAGACAAAATTGATTAAAACATTACCAAGTGGCGCTGTACAGAATAATGACTAACGCAAGATACGCAGTCTAAAAATATGTCTACCCGTGGACCGTCCCAGTCGGTCCTCCTCCCCAACGTTGACTGAACTTTGAAATCCAGGACTTGGCTATCAAAGCTCGAATTCGATATCCATTGCTGTGTTGGTGCAGCTTCATCCAAGTCCCTTTAGAATAAAACCAGCATTGAAAAGGGAACAGTTTCTTTGGAACATGTCGATTTAATTGTTTTTCGGTATTGGCTCGTATCAGTGGCCTAAATGTGTCATGCTGTGACTCAAACCAACTGTCGGGTTGTTTGGTATGGTTTTCACAATGCAGATTTACAAATATCTGTAGTATTTCTGCGTTTGCACATGGCGTCTGTGTCACACACGATGATTTCTTTTGGAGGGGACAAATATTGTACTGTTGTTATTCATTCATTTAAGATTTATGCTTTTCTTTTGCAATTGCAGCCGAAGAAATTCAAATCCCTTGTTCGACGACTCTTAGCAGGGGAAAACCTGAAAGCAAAATATAAAATCTTAGTAGAAAATAATGCTCCACGGAAAGCACAAGCAGACGAGCAACCACAAGGATAGATGATGTCTAAGGATTCCAGAGACTGGATCTTTGAGACCGTGAGACAGAAAAGGCGGATCCCTAAAATCAACAATGTGTTGAATGATGCTGTGAGCAACGCTAAAAATGTCGATGATATGCATGATGAGAATGTAACAAAAATCAATTAAAAAACCCATAACTAATCACGATAAAAAAAAACACATTTAACCAATGCATCTAAACACAATACAATCGACACTCATAATCACAATAACAAACTTGCTTCAAATTAAAAGTCAAATTATTTATTTCGAATAGGCACATAAAAGGCACTTTTCAAAATTTACGAAAAAAAAAAATTGATTTTAGTTGCCCCTTCAGTATGGTAGTTTCGTATGAAGAAAAATGCGCAAGTAACTCCACAGGTACTTGTAAAGTGGCTCTTATGGCAACGCAATTAGGTTCATAATTCAGCTAATTATACAATTGTGGTTCTTACTTTACATTACCACCTTAGTGTTTTTTAGTTTACATTTTTTTTTCAATTTCCGCAAGGAGTTGTTATGTCTAAAAACAATGAATATTTTTGTGAATAAATAAACAATTTTAGGTTATTATGATAAATCGATCATCAACATTATCATCATTTCATCGAATTATATATTTTTCACTATATATTAACCTTAATTTGCGTATTTGAAACATAATTTTTGTGTTTTTGTTATTTTTTATAAAGCTGTTTAGCGGTTTTGCCAATGCCTTTATTTACATCTGCATGCACATCGCTAGCGCGGCACGCGGAAAAAACAAAAACAGTGCCATTTTCCATAAAAGTTAATAACAATACAAGTCTGTTTTTTTTCTTCACAAGTGTGTTGAAAAACGTCGTATGAAACGTGTATGCATTGATCATTACACACTCAGCTTCCATATCGCCATAGAATAATACCACCTCGAGTGTGTTGACCAACATGGCACACTTGTATCATAATGTACTATTATATCCCACGTTCCAATATGTACATTAAATACAGTCGACAGTTAGCACTTAACTCAAACACCCATAGGTGAGGCAGCTAATGAAGTCACGTCTAACGATATGCTGTGTTCAGATACAGATAGTAATCGTAAGCTAAGTAGCGGACAGGTTGGCAGACCTTTAAGCAGTGTAATAAATCATAATGTCATATTAGAGATGCATAATAATACTACTGAGATGTCAACTTGGTATCATAGTACTAGCATTAAATATGATATGGGTCAGGTACAGTTTTCAAATAGGTTATTGTAATGTTACTTAGCAAGAATATGAGAGATTACTGTATGTAAGAAATAAGCAGTTTTATTCAAAATAGTGCTATATATGTAAATAACTAGGTAAACAAATGAGAAAACTCTGTATAGTGTTGTAGTTATTACAATGACAGCGGAAATACAGAAATTAAGTAGGTTCTTCATGTATTATTCAATAAGGGATATCCTGACATAGTTAAGAATCTACAAAATGAAATGCGCGAAATAAAACCGTTGTTTATACACACATTAGGAAAACAAAGTAATCCAGAAAAAAGGACCAAACAAAAAACCCGTAAGCATTATCGATTTATTTTCTTATCTCAGATCAGATCTTAAATTCATGAATACTCCTTGGGCTTGGAGTACACCTTATTAAAAAATTTAAAACATCGCATTGTACGATCCCCACGCATTTAACAAAAGATTTATGTGTATGAGATCATAATCATCTCTAATTATACTTTGTAACTAATAAAATTTAATCAGCCGGCAAACCATTTTTTTTTTCAATGATCCTGTTGATGGGATACCCCGATAACGAGGATTCTAATTTTCTTTATTGAATTTGTTAGGGATTTAAGGATGCGATAATTGATTTTTTTTTATTGAATATGTGTAAGATTATATTTCTAAAAGTCAAGGCATCTTTTTAATGGCTAGTAAAACGTCGTTACGTTCAATTATTTTAGAAAATGATTCAATAGTTTCTTAGTTAATTTTTTCTGTACTTGTTCTGTTCCATACAGTCATGGGTGTTCCTCGTCATCATCTGCCTACCCGTTTACCAACCATGTGAGGGTCGGCTTCTAGTCTAACCGGATGCAGGTGAGTACCAGGATTTTACATGGAGCGACTGCCTATCTGACCTCCACAACCCAGTTACTGGGTAATACGATACCCATTGATGAGACTGGTTGTCAGACTTTCGGGCTTCTGACGACCCGTAAAGATTGTCAAAGATCTACTTTAAGGGTCAGATAATCGCTGTTGACCTTGGCCATACAAATAAGCGTCGCGCTCACGCCGCGAAACCATTAACTTTCATAGGGAATATTTATTTTTAGTAACCAAAACATGAATATTTCAAAAATCACATATAGAATTATAGATAATAATACAGTCTATTCATACAAAAAAAAAAACATGAAAATATCTTAAGTAGTTTGAAAGTAATATCGTTTTTTATTCTTTGGGTAGACATTACATCCAGAATTTATTTCAGTATTTTACTACAATACTTAAATATTCACATATAGAATTGAAGTGTATGCATTCTAGTTTAAGATACATATTTTGCATAACTTACTTGCATTATATGAAGGCGTAATAACAGATAGATTTAAAAGTCACTAAAATCATATATCGGCGCCTTAAATGGCTCTTTATATAATAATTTGTGTTCTACACTAGAAATGAATACATAAATTACAAGTGTTTTTTGATCACATGATCTCAATAGTAATAATTGTTTTTGTTTATAATTTTACTTTGTAATTATCACTTGATTTTTTAAATATTTTTTGATGCCCAAAGAGCACTGCCCCCTTTTTATTATTTTAGTATATACTTGTACATACTATACATATTTTCGAGTTTTGTATTTTAATTAAGGATAACTTTTGTAAATATATACAGTTGATATTAACTAATTTGCTCTCTACCAAATATCGATTATCTTATTTTCAGACAACATGATTCATCTGATTTATTTATGACGGCTTAAGGCTTGTACAGACCGGCGCGACACGCGACGCCACACATAAGCCCCGCGTGTCGCACGACAAGCGGTGCCTTTGTGTCGCGTCGCGAGTAGCGCCGGTCTGTAGAAGCATTTACCATTGAATGAATTGGAAGCTTTTACGGACAAGAGTAATCAACCAACCATTTAATTTATTATTATTTTATTTTAAGAGTTTTTAAATGGTGCAGAAGTTGTTTCAAGTATTTAAATTAAGCAGTCGTTATATTGAGGGCATTCAAACTCAAAGCATTTATTTCAATTAAATCATTGACAGGCACCTTTGAATTGTCAACAAGTCGGTCAGTTACAAATATGGAGCTAGTTGCCCATTCCAAATAGTAGGTTCCTATGGAGAAGAACGGGCAAGAAACTCCACGAACACTCTTTTAAATTAAAATATTGATACAAAATATTGGTTACATCATTCATATTGAAGTTAAACATGTGAGAACGATGCAATACGTCAGAAGCGTCCGTGATAAAAAGATAACAATTCAAACTAAAATAATTAAAAATAAGCCGTGGCAGCTAAGAGATGACCAGTCCCAACTGACAGCGCCCGTTCACGAAAATGACGCATGGATCAGCACCATTCAGCTCAACCATTTTGAAGGGAGCTAAATGATCCAACACACACGCCACCATCAGCGAGACATCTGAGTGAGCATGACATACTCTCAGCCGCCAGGGCACATTTAAGTCAATGAGAGACATAATTACCCGGTAAATGGTAGCTCTATTGTACTTACATAGTACTCACACCTGTGATATGCAATTATAAAATACAAAGGAGATTCGAGTTTATACAATGAAAAAATAGTCTTCCAATTTGTCATCAGGTCCAACAGTATTTTCAAATGTTAATAAATTAGTTGTGGTTGTGGAGCTGGACCAGCATTGAGCCAAGCATTTCTACCAGCGACGTAATCCCCCAACCTATAATATGCCTGCTTGCATAGTGTGCGTTTTATACAAGATTTGAATTTCGTCTCATTCAGTTGAAGTATGAGGGGAGGGATTTTATTATAACATTTTAAACAGTACCCCATGAAAGATGAGTCTACTTTTGCCTGACTACTTTTTCTGAAACCTGGTTGAGCTAATAGATCCCTACTTCTAGTACTATAATTATGTCTTTCGCCTCTTTTACTAAAAAGATGTAAATTTTGAATAATAATACAAGCTGACTTATCATGCTTCACTTGTTTCACTTCAAGTAGGTAGGTACCTATAACAAGCGACACAATTCAATAAAGTCATAATAAATTAATGTCAGCCCTGCTAGGTAACAAAAATAACATTGTTGACCTCAACTTGGTATTGTAATAATAAAATTGGTTTAAAAAAACCGACACTGTAATTTTATATCTCCATTTTCTAAAGATTAAGATTATGAATGTCTGACCAACATTGATAAAAGGAAACTGTAGTAAACTATCATTTTCATAAGCATTATGTATTTACCTAATTGACATGTTTAATATATTTTTAGTGACATGACGAATAAGACCGTTGACCCGACTAGACGCCACCGATAGCTCACTTTCCAAATATGTATATTATATAATTGACCCCAACCGAGAGTACTGTTTTCAAAACAATTAATTCTTTAAAATCTACCAACTCTACATCGTATATTAACCATATGATTTACTTATCATTTATTCAAGTCTTATTCCCCTCGCGTTTAAATCTTTCTATTTTTAAACCAATCCACAACAAAGGAGACACCAATGATAAGAACAACTATCGCCCCGTAACGCTAATAGCTAATAACGATAACTTCAAAAGTGTTTGAGAAAGTTATGCATGAAAAACTATACAGCTTATCAGAGTATGAAATCTTAAATGAAGAACAATTTGGTTTCAGTAAAAAATAATGTACCACATAGGCTTGTTTAGCTTTATTAAAATAGATAACCAATGGTCTTAATGATGAAATAACAATTTCGTCTGTTTTCTTAGTCAAAGGCTTTCGATTTCGTCAATCATAAATTGCTTCTTCTCAAATGATACGGCATTTAGAGGAAACGAGTTGAAATAGCTCGAAAGCTACCATACCCATCGACAACAATGTGTTGAGATCTTGAGACAAACAGGGCACCAAAAAATCGTCTGAAGATTTCCATAGTGGAAAAATAATTGTGGTGTTTCCCAAGGAACCATACTGGAGCCGCATTTTGTTGTTGCTTCAGGAACAGGGTGTAAAGTTCACTCATCCTCTATAGAAAAGGGAGGATCCTCCGACCAGACGGGTGTCGTGTCTGGTGGGCAACTGCCCGACGGTTGATGTCGGGACGTTGTATATACGCTAGTTGCGTGGTAAACTCTGCTTGCGCGATGCAGGATTCGCGTGACGTCAGTGTGACGCGTAATTCGTATGTGGCGATGTTGATGCCACTACAACTTAGCTAGCGTAACCTGGAACAACTGCATACTGATACTGACCATACGACCCTCAGTATTCTAAATGATAATTATGAAGTAGGTGAGTTCCAGACCGAAATAAACGGGATACTAAATAAAATTACCACATGGCTCAAACAAAATAATCTTCGCATTAAGCTTAGCACAACCAAAATAATGCAGTTCCAAACATAAAACAGTAACCGACTTATTACAAAACAAGATTTATATTTTGACGTGGCTTAAAAAACCATGCAGCCAGTTTTTGTAATAAGAACGTAACTGTGATTGAAATACCGTTCTATATACAAAACTGAAAACTTAGTTCGGTACTAAGTTGTCAGTTTTGTGTTTAGGAACTTTACCATAGTCGGAATAAAGTTCGAAATTCAATAATGGCTCCATGATTTAACCTGGGTCTGAAGATAAACCTTGTGTTGTAATAAGGGGGTAAGCGTCCACAATAAAAAATACAGCATGATAATGACACAGTTGAAGAAGTTGTGACTACAAAGTTCCTAGGGATAACAATAGAAAAACAATTGGTAACTGGCAAGCTCATATTGATGAACTCTGCACACAGGTAGAAAAATTCTATTCGTTCTATACAGATGAACACGTGTAGGTAGTGTTAATGCGGCACTATGTGCCAATACCATGGCTATGTCTCACCAATTTTGGGTTATGGCATTATAAAATTGGGTAATTCTGTAGAACTAGAACTTCACAGAGTGTTTCGAGCTCAAAAGAATGAATGCATTCGATCAATATTCCATTATTCAAAAATAAATAAATATGTATTATCACTCCCAGCACTATACAGGTTGGGTTTTTTTTAGATAACGTTGGAGGGGGGCATGTAGGTACTGAATCCATGGTCACAGTTTGCGCGTCGATATTCCTGCCCTGCCGCCCGTATTATTTTTGAAATTTGTATTTTTGTGTACCAAAATACCTAAGTATGAATTTTATCTGCATGATGTTGTATCGAGACCTAACCGCAAAGTTCACATGCTTTATGTACCTAGACAAAATAATAAACTATATTTTTAATAATGTAGGTATTTTGTATTGCGACCAAAGGTACTATAGGTATATGATATACTACCAGATTGTTTTAAAACTTTCCTAAAGTTAGAGTTTTAAATTTAAATTTAAATGTAAATTATTTAAATAACTCCGTAATTGCTACTCTACTCGACTAATGCTTTTATGAATGCAAAGTTGACTTAAATATTAGGAAATAATTATATTCTCTTCGTATTATCTCTTTGACTTAATTTAATCTTTTTGACATTTCCATAGGTACCTAATATTTGACTAATTTGCAATTTTAATGATAAACTTAATTTATTTAATTCCATGGTTCTATCTGACAAACTAACCAAAACCCTGAAAATGTATTTGTACGACGGAAACGGCAGAATATTATGAACTTTTAAAACTACGTCAAAATCTGTAACAATATTCTGATAAATAAATGGACTATTACTATTATTATTAATATCCTACCCGACATTAAAATGATAACCAATTTATTTTCCATCTTACATGAAATAGAACTCAAATTGCCACTTGGCATTTCCAGCGCTCCAAGATTTAATAATAAAAATTCCTTTTGCCCGCTTCCATAAAATTCTCGAGATAAAAATGACATTTATTTTTAACGGACCTCCTTTCACTTCCTACATTCTTTTGCGATTTATTGTATAACGTTTCTTTGAGTACGCACCTACCAGTCAGAGCAAGGTGCGTACTCCAAAGAAATTTGTGACCTTTTACAAAAACAATAGTATCCATTTTATCTTGGCACTTGGATAAATTTTATCACCCCGTCGCGTCGTGGCTAAATAATAACAAACCCACGAGTCGATCGAAGGTTAAGTTACGCATGTCGCGGTCAGTTCGTGGATGGGTGACCATTACATATCGAGACCCCTCCGTGCCTCGGAATGTACGTTAAGCCGTTGGTCCCGGTTGTCATTCGTAGATCTTTGACAGTGGCTACGGGTAGTAGGCCCTAAAGTCTGACAACCAGTCTTACCAAGGGTGTTACGATAGGCAGTCCCGCCATGTAAAATACGGGTATTCAGCTGCATCTGGTTAGACTGGAAGCTGACCCCAAGATAAGAAAAGGCTAGGCAGATTGACTTGGCAAAATTTCGATCTAAATACAAATGTAGGTACTGAATTTGACGTTTCTTTGGCAGTTGGCTTGACAAGCAGCGCTGTCATAAACTTCTTTTTTTTTGGCATTTGATCCGATGTCGAGTATTCCGCCAGCGTCACGTTTAGAAGGCAGCGCAGTAGCGCAAGCCGTTGACTTTGCACTTTGTGGTAGATCTAGAAATGTTAGTCCCTGAAAAGACGAGGCATAAACATATACCGTCTTATTACAAAACAAGGTTTATCTTCAGACCCAGGTAAACCTGGGTCTGAAGATAAACCTACGGTTCAGTACGGTCCTATGTTTTAAAAACCATGGAGACATTATTGAATTTTGAACTTCATTTTGTCTACTGTAAAGTTCCTAATACAAAAATGACAACTTAGTACCGAACTAAGTTTTCAGTTTTTGTATACTTAAAGAACCGTATTTCAATCACAGTTACGTTCTTATTACAAAAACTGGCTGCATGGTTTAACCATGTCAAAATATAAATCTTGTTTTGTAATAAGACGGATAAAGACTGAGTCTGTGAAGAACATGTCACAGTATACGATGATAGTAGAACAAAAGTGTTACCACACGTAAGTTTATTAGCGAAACGCTAGTTAATAGGGAAAGTGAGGAGTTGTTACGTTTTATGTTTGTTACGTACAGAACAAATGTATACGGGGCGTTACAAATTGAATAGGATTGTGTAAGATAAGGCGGCTTTTCCCTTCCGAAACATGGGCAGTCTTTTAAGTTTCTACATAATATTAGCTTGTGGGTCCTGCCTCGGAAACTTGAGCCCAATGGAACTGCCTCGGGGATGAGAGCTAATGGATTCCCATCTATCATAATGTTCTCTTGCTCATCTATCAATGCTCAGCGGCACATAATGCGAGTATTTTAATACAAGGTACTTATAGACTTGCTATACTTATCTAATAAGTGGCATAACACCTGTGTATGTAACCCTTTCTTTTTTTTTGGATTAGAAATTATCAAATAATTTTTCCCGCTGGGGGTACTAGCTGGGCGTGTCAAACTTTTATTGAATAACACCCACCCGTGTTTCTTCCGTTGCCTGTGTGCCAAGGCAACGATATCCCTTTCGGACAATCTCGCAACCCTGGCAGGCATTGGCCCTAACGGACCCTGTCAGTTGGTGCTGAGTTGCTGACATCTCTTTGAGGTACGCGTGGAACACAACGCGCCGTCGACCCGGGTGAATGTTCGGCCGTTGCTTGACTACGGCTAACTATCACTGACTAAGGCGAAAAAAAAAAACGACTGTCAAAGAGATAAGGCAAAGTCAAAAGTCTGACTTTAAGTCAGGTAAGGATTCAAAGTCAAAAAAGGAAACAATATGGAAGTTATAAAACGACCGAACATTCAGCCGATAGTTCGGATTAACGCTTCGGAGTAGAACCCCTGGTCCTTATCGGACCGCGAGCTACCCAGTGTGTATGATACCCTTTTTTTTGGGTGGGAAATCATCAAATAAATTCTCCCGCTCTGGGCGGAGCGGGAGGGAGTGTCAGACTTTTACTGACTAAAACCCACCGTGTTCCTTCAAATGCCTGTGTGCCAGGGCCACGATATCCCTTTCGGACAGACTCATAACCCTGGCAGGCATTGGCCCTTTCGGACCCCGTCAATTGGTGCTGACGTCTCTTTGAGGCGCGCGTGGAACACAACGCGCCGTCGACCCGGGCCTGGTCCTTATCGGACGGCGAGCTACCCATCGCTCACCAGCCGCAGGCCCGCGCCTACGGTGGCCGGGAATCGGCCTGTGATTCCCGAAGCCCAGGGCGTCTCCTGCGGCGACTAAGGGCGGAAAGGCGGGCACCCTGCCTCACCCTCACGCGTTCCGCCTCCTCCTTCGCGAGCATTACTGTTTCGCAGAAGGAAGTGTGTATGATACCCTACGATAATGTTTCCAAAAGTATCACTCGCCGTAAGCCGTTAAGAAAACAGTGTTCCAAAGGCAAATCCCATTCATTATTTTCATTTCTAATTAATAAAGAAAGTGAAGATATCTACGTAGCAAAACAAAAACAAGCACTGATTCTTTTCCTTTGTAATTTAATGTAACAAAAGTTATTAATAACACTCCATATGATTGATTTCATCTGATATCTAAACGAAAGTGGTATTTATCAAGTAGCCATTGTAGTAAGTAGGTAAAGCCTTAAGGGGCTGTAGCATGCGTAGTTCATACAAACGTAATACCAAAATAATTTGCAAATCAAACATATTCTTAAGATAGTGTGTAAGTATTTGTTTCGATTGGATTACAGAATATCTATGTTCCCAAATATATATTTGAAAGAACAATGATTTATGGACGAGATAGGAGGAATTTAAAATTTCTATAGAAAACTTATTTTTCTCATAACTCTTTTTGAAATCAGTGTCCATTCAAAATATATATTTGGGAACCTAGATATTCTGTATTCCAATACAGAATATCTGAAACAAATACACACTACCTTAAGAATATGTTTGATTTACAAATTATTTTGGTATTACGTTTGTATGAACTACGCATCCATCGCCCGCCGGCCTCTTAAGTACGAGCCAAAAATCTTCTAAAAATATCAATCAATGTGCTTTTCTAAGGCATTATTAATGGAAGGATATTAATTGTTACAGCCTAGCGTTTCTAATAAATAATGGTCACAATGTAACGCTATCCTAGTTATGCCACACCTACATTTCAGGCCATTATTTGGGGCACAGTACAAAATTATTATGATCTAGTACGTTGACCTTTGAGTTAGATTGTGACTTAGAAAGTTAGCGTAACAGTTGGTCTATTCTGAAAAACATCTCACCGTAGAAACTTAACTGTAGTGAGCTTGAAGTCAATAAGGTCAATCCGTAGCATCAGGTGGAATTAGGGTTGCCAACCATACTGTTAAAAACAGTATTATTCTGTTTTTTACTCTAAAATACTGTTTAGTGTTCAGCAAAAATATTGTATAAATAGATCGCTTTCAGCGATAAGACCGCCCATTGTGTCACCCTATGTACAATTTCAACATTTATATCTGTAACTTATATGGTGTACTTACCTTTTTTTTTAATTCTTTAATTTTGTAAGAGGCTTTTATCCACAGTGGCATGCCAGCCTCATCATAACTTAAACTATTCCTAAATATCTATTTAAAATACATCAACTTAAAATAATGTTCATTTTCCCACTTTGACCATAGTATACCTTTTTCTATCACAAATAAATGCCAAACCTATATAGGTGGAATGACAACTCACTTCAAGTTAAACGGTGATATTTTTACAGAATCGCAAACCAGATGAAGGAGTGATCGGAATGATAAAAGTAAAAAAAATATCACTTCTTCACAAGCTATAAGTATACCCACTAGAGGCTCGTTTCTTAGTAAAAGATAAGCTAATCAGAGAAGTTGGTATGGAGCTGATTGCTAAGATTGCGTCAGACATACAGGATAAACAAGACTATTGTCACGTCGTCTATAAATTGTCAGGTAAAGGTGCACTTCTCTCTATTTCATTGTCTATAAGCCTAGAGCACGAGAAAATGACACCTAAAGCTATTGATATGCTAGTACACACGGCTACATACCAAGCTATATATCCAGTTTAGGCTGTTCTCGCATTGTATCGGATTTTCGTACCTCATTGTACAAAAGTCAGCTTGTACTGGAAATGTATACTGCTGTGCTGTGTGCTGTGTGTACTGCTTGATGTGTAGCCGTATGTTCCACCGCGAAAGTTCCCGGTCGACCACTTTTCAACCTTATTACATAGTGGTACATAATATTTTTGCGATTTTTAGGGTTCCGTACCAAAATGGTAAAAAGGAACCCTTATGGTGAGACTAAGTCTGTCTGTCTGGATGCTATCAACTTGAAATTTAGAATAGTTTTAGATGACGTTTGCCCAACTATTTTGCAAGCAAGAAATAAATTTAAAAAAATATATCTTTTTTGCAAAAGGGACTGAAAGGGGGTCTTAAAAATTTGAAGTGGGGCTACTAGGGCATGTGGGGTATTATATAAAAGAACGCTGTTTGCACATTCTCAAACATTTTTTTTTAGGCAGCATAGATTCCGACTTTTGATGAAAAATGTAAAAAAAATACCGTTCCCCCCCCCCTTATCTCCGAGCTTGCAGAAATAAAAATCTGAAATTATTCTATATGATAGAAGCTTATGTAAAGATTACAGGAAAAATAAAATGATGTCTCTAACTAGCACAGTTTTTCAGAAATCATCAACATCATATATTCGTACAGAACCCTCGGTGCGCGAGTCCGACTCGCTCTTGACCGGTATTTCTTAGTCAGGTTTAGTGATATTTTGTCAGCCAAGACCATCATATTTAAGCTGATCTCGGTAGCCAATTCCGTAGTCTTCAGGCAAATTTTTAATTTTTGGTCGATATTAATCAGTGGGTACTTCCACCTACAGACGAAGGACTGGCAATTTAACTCATTGTAACATTTGTAACTTTGTAAGTGACTTAATAGGTAGAAAGTAATGTGTGGTTAGTCAGACTGTTGTCACTTTCAACACTTTGTTTCCGTAAAATGTGCTTAACTACCTGAGTATTTCGTAATTAGTGAAATACGTGTTAAGACGCCTTTTTATGCTCTTTGCAGCTTTCTTCTACTGTCTGCAAACTGTTCACTGTTTCCTTTTGCAGTGTGGTTTTCTGTCTTGCACTCTGTCTCCATGGTTATCATCTTCTGTTTTGGTGCTCATACCTTAAATGTTTCCTAACATTACGGAAATCCACACTGCCGTTCAAGAGTCATTTATCCAGCAACCATTCATTTTGGAATCGTCCTTAATATTCCTCTCATTGTCCTGAAAATTATCAACTTTTTAATAAAATCAGGTAGATATATACAGTACCACTATTCAATGCGACTTAAGCTCAAAAATCCCCCGTATGTACTTAAGACGGAGATATATGCCAGTGAACTTGAGTAGTTAGCTTGCGTATTCTGTACTGAGCTCACGCAACGTGTCGTACGTTCAGCCAGTAATAGGACTCGCCCATCAAGGAGCGCTGTCCCCAATTTGACGAGTTATTTCTTTATTATACACAAAACAAAAGGCATTTTAATAAAACAAGTATACTAAAAGATCAATAATTAAATTATCTTTAAATTGGTGAAGGTTTCAAAAAAATACGCTAGGTAGATTTTGCGCCATTCTCAGTTTTTTATCCGCGTTAGACATAACTTTACAAATTAATTTTACTATGTAATATAAACATAATCTAAAATATTCACATATTAAATTATTGAGCAAATGCTCTAATTTAACATATATTTTTTTCAAATCATTAACACTACTCGTTTAGACGTGATCTTCAGTATAAAAGCAATAAAAGTCGGTTATCGTCGGCTTAATATTCCTCTCATTGTCCTGAAAATGATCAACTTTTTAATGAAATCAGGTAGATATATACAGTACCACTACTTAATGCGACTCAAGCTCAAAAATCCCCCGTATGTACTTAAATGATTTTGATGACCTTACATTGCGTAAGCGCTGGTAACATAACTTCGGTTTCTGTGTAGTATTAAATAACAACCATATCTCACACTTAGTATAACAAATACCTGCATGGCTTTCAGAGCTTACGCTTTAATCTGCCATAATCTTAATTTATTAACGGAGGGGACACACGTGAATAAGCAACTGGTATTAGCACACTGAAGGACAAATCTTACAACTTTTTAAACAACGGTCCCCAAACATACTTTCATTGGACTTTTAACTCTATCGCTCTTGACTTAAAGTTTGTGTTTTTTAGTTTGGATGGTACTGTTCTTTGGTGAAGTATTTGTGAATGGGAAGAAGTTATTCATCAGTGTTGAAATAAGACGCTGCGGTGGCTATATAGTAAGTAACCCTTTGGCTTTGGATGCTCCTCGCATTATGATTAATATGTCCCGAAGGCATCAATATAAATGTATGAATATATTTGGACTGAGTAACTTGCTTTCAATGTCTTGAAGACCTTCGGTTGCCACAATAAGAGGTAGGTAAAGTTTGGTGATGAATTTTGTTTCTCAGTATTTGACCTTTGAAAGCCATGTTCCTATAAATTAAAGTTAGTACAATACTAGCTTTGAATTGCGTGGTCGTGTAGTTTATCTGCGTTTGTCACTAAGGTCAAAGCTGGGGTCTGTCCTTGATATAGAGGTATATGCAGCTTTATGTTAACACCTCTCATATTATTTGACATGCGTTTATGACTGTATTGTGTATTCTGATTTTGTTATTGATTGAAAATGTGTAATATTTTAATTTATATATTTTAATTTAATCGTGACAGTGGCTATGAAATCCTAACAAGTATGTGTAATTTAATTATTGTTCATTATTTTAATGTAACGTGTTTTATTGGATTTAATTTTTGATATAATGTATGGACTATGTCTGAAATAAATGAAATAATAAAAATAAAAAAAGCTGGGATGTGAACATGAGACATAGCACAGTAGGAAAGCGTAGTTACGCTTACAGTAAGCGCCGATGGACGACCTTAAGAAGGTCGCTGGGACAGACTGGATGCGGAAGGCGGAGAACAGGTTGTTGTGAAAGCACCCTGGAAGAGGCCAATGTCCAGCAGTGAACTGCGATAGGCTGAGTTGATAGCACAGTAAAACAATTGCCTGCTCTCATTGATTAATTTTATGAATGAATGAAATGCACCGAACCCAGCGTGATTCGACCAGACTCGATTGCTCGAATGAACCCAAAGATTCAAACTAGCCCTTGGAGTCTCATGTTAAATGGGACTACAGAGGCCATTGCATACCAAAGAGTAGACCGGGGAGCGCCATATTGGTAGGAAAGACGTGCCCTTGGGATATGGAAGGATTAATAAAATTATTAGAGCCGTACCGGATATGCATCCTTGAGTAGGCAATGGAATAGTGGAGAGACGGGTGATATTTATTTATGTGTCCCATCTTTTAATGACGTCGCCGCCAGGTTGGTTCACGTCCAGCTTCACTGAATCATGAATCTTTTGGCAGGGTTAAACTGCTGTGTATTTTTTTAGGTCTGTATCGATGCATGGAGGTTTACATTCTCATATTGACGCGGTATTGTAGCCTGTAGGATTCATAAAAGTGTAACAGTTATTTTATGGCGTTACATGCAATTCACACAGGGTCACCAGATCAACGAATTACTTATTATACAACGTGTTTTTTTTGATATCCCATAACTCTAGGGTATGATTGAGGCCATATCAAAGAATCAACTGGCATATGAGTTATGTTCCAATCCTTCGTTATTTTTTTTTTTCATTTTTCATACAAAATAATTCGGCAAAGTCACGATTATTAATGTAAAACACCCTTACGTGAAATATGACAACGTCGACAAGGTAGCTTTCCCTTCACTAGCTGCCGCCAGGAAGCCCCGATACCAACATACCTACATATTTTATTTTACTATTTATTTTACTACACTACTGCGAAGTTTGGCAACCTCGCAAAAGTAAAGATTCGTCATACTGGTGACAATTTTTGACCTAATTTAATTATGATTGATGATATCTCCGAAACGATGCATTTTTGGACCACCTATTCTAGGAGTTTTAGTATTATTTTTACCCACAGAATATAACTCTAGAGTTATGGGATATCAAAAAAAACAGGTTGTATAATAGGCACAAACTGCTCACCTATGTTTAAGTAGAACCTTTTGTCAGATCACACTTTTATCGTTGTAAAGGTCACAAATTAACATCCCTAATAAAATGTTACAAACTTGAACGGTCCACAAAAAGGGATGAAAACTTTATGACACAAGAAAAAACCATATTCTGACGATTTTTAAAGCATGTTTATTGTGTTTAATTCACTATAAAAGGGGACTCCGTTCCCAAGGGTATAAATTTTATATTTTGGACCTTGCCCTTGTAAAAGCTTCGGATCACGTTCGCAGGATGCACTTTTAATGTCACAGCCTTTGTAAATTCAACTATGACTTTATAAAAATAGGGTGTAATCTCCTTTGAATGGCTTCAGCATACATGAAACTGTCACATGTGTTATAGCCGTTATAGGTCGAGTTTTCGACGAATCTTTCTTGGAATCAAAATCAGAAGGTTATTTGTTTAGAAGCAAGATTAATGTTCGTGAAGGTGTGAAGTTAACAAGTGCCCCTGTTCTAAGAAATGCTAATGATAATTTAAATGAACATTTTTCACAGTTCGAACATTGTTTCAATAAACATGCGCATGTAACTTGAAACGTTATGTTTGTGCTTGAAATTGAATGCAGCTGTGCAGAGCTGCTAAACGATAACAACCTTTAATTAGAGACTTTAATTATAGTGTGGGTAATACTTTCTGGGATATGACTTATGAGTGTTTTGACCAAAGAGTAGGTTGGCAGCATTGATGTATTTAATACATCAATGAGTATGGGTAATACTTTCCGGGGTATGACTTATGAGTGTTTTGACCAAAGAGTAGGTTGGCAGTATAGAAAGCACAATCTTTCAATTAAAATTAAGGGGGATGCACTAAGGTAGCCCGTGAAATTCAAATTTTCTTAAGTTTTTTGCAATTTGCAGGTCAGTTACAGGTTGTATGTTGATCTATAAATGATTCGCGGCCATAACGAATATGGCTTTACTGAATTATTGTCATTAGAATCAGCATTACAACACTCTAAGTTCAAAATATATTAGAAAATGTTTATTCTGTAAATAAGTTAAACCTACTAGCCCTACTAAGCCACCTAGCCACCTAGTGACCTTTTTTGGGTGGGAAATTATCAAATAACTTCTCCCGCTCTAGGCGGAGCTAGGGCGTGTCAGACTTTTACTGACTAAAACCCACCCGTGTTCCTTCAAATGCCTGTGTGCCAGGGCCACGACATCCCTTTCCGACAGGCTCGTAACCCTGGCAGCCATTGGCCCTTTCGGACCCCGTCAATTGGTGCTGACATCTCTTTGAGGCGGATTTGTGCCCGGTTGATGGCAATAGGCTCGCCCCATATAACATGGGACTTAAACATAACTGGCGAAATGTGGATGTACTATAGGTAGGTACACCTCTGCCTTACCCTTCGTGGAATTCCAGGCTTGATGTTATGTAGGTTAAAGCAGAGATGGATGAATGAATTAATGAATATTTATTTGTCAAACACAGGTAAGTACATACATTTGGTCTTCAGTAACAATTCAGTTGACTCATAGGTACGTTTTTAGGGTTCCGTAGTCAACAAGGAACCCTTATAGTTTTGCCATGTCCGTCTGTCTGTCCCCGGCTTACCTCAGAGACTCTTAGTACTAGAAAGCTGTAATTTAGCATGGGTATACATTATTAATTACGCCGACAAAGTGGTAAAACAAAATTTAGAAAAAGAGGTTACCTCCTTACACGTAAAGTGGGGATAATATTTTTTTTCTCGTCTTTCCGTGATGTGGGGTATCGTTGGATAGGCCGTTCAAAAATTTTGAGAGTCTGTGAAGATCATTTTTCAATTCAGGGATCCGTTCGCGTATTAAGCTTTAAAGTGCTAATTTTGTAAGTCAAATTCATGGCAGTAGTATAAATATATAACTATCACAGCTAAGTAGGCTTTACAAGTTAACGAGTAATAGTCGATCAACCTACATTTGCAGTTGGAGAATTGACCGTAACGTACTTATATCGATGTATGGGAGAACATGTTTTTCAACTACAATGTTAAGTTTGTTCTTGAGATAAAGTCATCCCAACTACGGAACCCTTCATTGTGCGTGGTCCAACACGCACTTGGCCGATTTTTTGTAAATATAAGCGCGATCGACCCTAAAACTGTTTGCGATCGACCGCGATCGACTGTTTGCCCCACCCCTGGGTTAAAGGGATCACTTTTACACGTCACATAAAAAAAAGCTGGATGGAGTCGATATTTCCTACCTGACTACCCCCTGAGAAGAAATGGCGAAACAAACTCAGGGGTCAATGTCTCGTTTAAAGTCCAGGCATTATCTTGGTCAGATCATGTGAGGACCATGTAGATTAGTGTCTGAAATTGTATTTTGAGGAAAGAACAGTTTCACTCAGAAATAATTCACATGGTGTTAAACATAAAATTCATAATTATGATACCAAAAGGAATTTAATTAAAATGTACATTTAGAACACAAAGAAGTGATTAGATTAGATTAGATTTAATTCTATTTCTTAAAGTCAGTCCTAAATTCTTGATGATCAGTTATTCAATAACAACAAACATTAATTTTAAAATCGATGTTCGATAAAATAGTGTTGAACCTTTTTCTAAAAAAGTGTCTATCGAAAACTGGTAGCCAAAGAAACCCAGTCAAACGATTAGCATCGGAGTTTTTTTTTTTTTAATAATCTATGGATGATGATTTATGGTTCGTTATTTTTTTTTCTTTATAAAGGACTCGCGTTGGTAGCCAGTCTCGTGTGTCAACACAGATTATTATCAAAAACATTATCTGTAGGCTAATTCACGTAACTAAAGAAGTGCAGTAGCAGTGCAGTTGCAATGAAGTTTCGATCAAAACAACGCATTTCGTATTCTACTATTCTCTACGGCTGTCAGATACGCTCGCGTCAAGTTCGCGTCACGCGAGCGCATTATCGGCATTCTACTGCTGCGCGTCATTAGCGCGTGATTCTGAACGCAACTTGATCGGTATTCTACTATTCATTTGACGTCTCAAAATGACAGCTTTTAAGTTTTAATTCGATCAACGTGCAGTTTCGGTTACGCACAACATAAGTTCCTCATTATTTACTTTTGTTGGCATCAAATTGTATATTTTGTGAATGTAAGTGTTTAACATTCAATATTGTATGTTTAATCGTTTTCAGTTGTATTCTAACATTTTTTTTTACGTTTTCAGTGAATATGAGTTTCCAACTTGATTTGAGGATTTTATACCTCGCTGCCGAAATAAATGACCGAGAACGCCGTTAAGCTCTAAGAAGACATAGGTTTTCTGTGGATCCATTCCGTATTTTGGATCGGGAATTCCAGAAAACCTATCGTCTGAGCAAAAACTTGACTCGCCAGTTGATTAGGTACTAAAATGTCAACATGTATTCCAAAGGAGAGAAGGAAAGATGGTTTGAGTATACAAGGTTAGTCAAACCTGTTTAACTATAGTAATTTAGAGTTTGTTTGTTTGAACGCGCTAATCTCTGAAACTACCAGTCAATTCTTGAGGAAGTTTATAGATTATTTAAATCATGCTATGACTTACGAGCCGAGCGCGGGTGAAACCGCCGGGCACACCTAGTATTGGAATTAAATACCTAATGCAAAATACATTATATTTGACAGTAGGTAGGTAGTCTATTAATAATTGGGTGACTTTCAGGTTCTCATAACACTAGCTTTCTTGTCAAGCGAATCTTATCAGACTCTGGTGGGCCAAAGCAGGCCAATATAACAAACAAGGCACGATTACCAGTGCCCCAACTGACACATCAAGAGCGTGAGCAAGAAGAGAGAATGCATGTACGGCGTAGAGCATGTGAGGAGGAAGTGCGTGCGGAAAGCCTGAGTATTCTTGCTCAAGGCAATAGGCGGCCAAACAGAGACTTGTTGGAAGGTCGGGCTGTACAACAGGCTGCTGAATAAGTAGTCAGAATAAAACTTAATTATTTATTTTTATATTCATAATGATGATGCACATCTTTTTTTACATCGTTCTCACACTTCTCAAACAGTTATTATAGAATCCGCTTGTTTTAATCGTCATCTGAAGAAGCCGCCTCCGCCGTTTTACATAAAAAGAAAATGACTGCAGTAGTTTCTATTAGGTATTTAAACAAAATGTAGGTACACCTATAATCAGTGTAAAGTCGCGTGTGTTTGTTTTGTGTTATGTTTTAATTTTCCATTTCATTATAGTGGATTAAGTATATAATAATAAAATTACAATATGTACATTGTCTACGACGGCGACGTGGGTTATTGCTGCGACGCTGCCTGGCTGTAGTGGCCTCTTGCTCACCAAAACAAAATAAAAATAAATTATGTTATGGTTTTCAGACTGTTATTTATTTCCTAAATATTATGCTGATGATGATGATGATGATTGTTATTCATACCTTCAGTAATATGTGTGATGTGTTGTGTTGTTGCGGGAGTATCATCAGTTTCAGAAAAAAATAAAACATTCATGAATATTAACTGGTTAGTAACTAAATAAATCATCAAACCTTCTTCTATCGTGTTGGTATGACCTCGCCCAAGAACTGCCTATTTCCGATATTAATACTTACCTATTAAAAGTATTGTTGGGTGTAGGTGCATGTTCTATATCATCGGAGAAAAATGTGGGAAGTGCAGGCAATGGAGAATTGCGAAGTGCAGGCGATAGAGAAACGGCGTGGGGTGCAGGCTAGCAAAGCAAAAAGAAAAATACCACTGTCACTATGACCAAGCATAAATACAATAAAGATAAAAAAAAGGTATTCCATAACTTACAGATACGGGATTAATTTGCACCTCATTTTGGGGCGTGCCACTCCTTCCCACAACCTCACCCACTGCCTGCACCAAGCAGAGCAGCGAGTCTTTCTTCTAAAGAGGATAAAGAAGTGTTCACGCCTGGCCCTCCACCTGTACCGCGTTGATTCTGCCGAATCTGCTTGATTCGATTGAGCAAGCGGCATTTATAGTCGGTATACCACTAAAAATATTACAAATCTAGTTATTTACCAAAGTATATTGTACCGATACACATAAGTAATATATTGATGGAATCTAACAAACCTTGCTCCACTGTTTGGGAGTTCTTTGATACCAGTCTGCCTCGGCATTTAATATATTGGCGCACTCTGACCAAAGGCGTGATGTGAGGGCACTCCCTTCTCTAGATTTGCGTCGGCCACGGGCAAGGTCCCTATGGCCCTCCAAATATTCCACCAGCAGTTCTATATGCCGCACAGAAACGCGTTTGCGTGAAGTCATACCTACTGAAAAATCAGGATGAAACTTACATAATGGAATTTAAACTGCTACTTCTTCATAAACTTCACTGCCTTGCCTCCTTAAATATCATTTTATTATAATATAATACATACTTACCATCAAAGTTTAGCAAGTTTTGTATTTAATTTGCACCGAGTTTGAACTTTCGCGCTCCTTGACATTGGAGTGATCCTCTTATTTTGACACTTTTGACAGTCTTAGTTTTATGCGGCACTGTTAGACCATCATCCAGCCAAATTATAGCAAAATATAACTTTGATTGTGAATCAAAACATAATTGTTTGTTTATAAGGGAAGAAAAAGCACCAAAAGCAGTACTGGGGTATGATTTTAATATTAAAATAACGTTATATTCATTGAAATGTAATCGATTCTAGTCGATTATTTAGTGTGTAATAATTTTTCTATCGTGTGGCCACACCGTAGGTAAGTTTGGTAGAGTTTGGTTATCGTGCAGTTGACGTGCAGTTGACGCGCAGCTTACGCGCAGTTCAAAGATTACAAGAATACCGTTTATCACTCAAACTTAAACTTCATTGCACCTGCACTGCAACTTGATCGGCGCGTCATGAAATTACGTGAATTAGCCCTCTGGTGTCAAAAAGATGGATTTCTTTCGTGATGTCTTGATTGTGTAAAAAGATGAGATGACAGCAAGATGACAGAGGGTAGTTTTAGGATACTTTTCTTCTCAAGTCGAATGTTGTTTTTTTTATTTTCATGTCAATAACTCATTACATCGTAAGCAAAGGCATAATAATAATAATAATAAAGAGAGATTAGAGAGAGATTTATTGTGAAGGACGGCACGGTTGACGTGTGTCGGGCATGCCACCGTCCGGGAGAATCAATCCGACACATTATCTCCGGGTGTTCTCGTCTAGCTAACGAAGAGTACTTGCATAGACACAACCTTGTAGCCAGGATTATCCATCAGCAACTTGCTCTGAAATACAACCTTGTGGAATCGGAGGTGCCGTACTTCAGGTATGTGCCCGACCCAGTTCTCGAGAGCGGAAATATCACATTGTACTGGGACCGATCCATCATCACTGACAGGACTATTGTTGCCAATAAGCCTGATATAGTGGTGGTGGATCGAATAGAGCGGCGCACAATGATTATTGACATAACGGTCCCTCATGACGGGAACCTCGTGAAAGCCGAGAAAGATAAAGAAATCAAGTATCTTGACTTGGCTCGCGAGGTTGTCGACATGTGGGATGTGGACTCAGCAATAATTGTGCCGATAGTTGTATCAGCCAATGGCTTAATTGCCAAGAGCCTCGACCAACACCTAAAGAGGCTCTCGTTGGGCAGCTGGATTAAGGGCCTGATTCAGAGAGCGGTACTTCTGGACACGGCTCGCATTGTTAGGAGGTTCCTCTCTCTGGAGCCCTGACCGCCGGTAGCTTGGACCTTGTTCCCGATACCGGTGGGCTACTATTTTTTATATTTTTAAATGTTTTTATATTTTGTTTATATTCTAATATTTAAAAATATAATTTATATGTATATTTAATGAAATAAAGGAAAAATAATAATAAAGCCCTTTTATTTCCTTAACAATACATACAAATTAACACTAGATACATTTACATTTAAATTTTTTGTTAAGGCCCCTTTCGGGTATAGGCCTCATCCAACATTTGGAGGACCAGGTTGTCCTGGTCTTCGCTTTCTTTGTCCAGTCTTCTCCGGCAATTTTATTAATGTCGTCTAGCCATCGTTCCCCAGGGCGACCTCTGGCTCTCTTGCCTCTTGGACCTAACCAATTAGTGACCAATTCTGTCCACCTTCCGTCTGTCGATCTTGCCACGTGACCTGCCCACTTCCATATCAGTCGTTTCATGTGCTGAAGAGCATCTATTATTTTCGTTTTTTTGCGTATATTTTCTGATTTGTGTTTGTCCTTCAGCCTAATATTCAGGATGCTCCGTTCCATAGCCCGCTGGGTCTTCTGTATTCTGTCCCTTGCATAGTTGTTGTATATCCAAGTTTGCGAACCGTATGACATACAAGGGAGCAGACACCCATCCATAACTTTCTTTTTCAGTTTCATGGGCAGTTTTGACTTCATTATTTCTTTTAAGCTCCAGAACTTACAAGCAAAGGCATACAGTGCAAGTAAATACTAAATAAGTATTATACGTAGATAGGGTAAATACCAACTTTTAGGTCAAGTTTTGTATACAACATGTCCCAGAATTAACGCACAACCTGTTAAGGGGTAAAAAGAGAGATGTATGTACTCAACATTACGAACAACTTTTACTATGGGACAAAAACAGAAATCCCAAAAAAAAAATCAGCTGGTCCCTTAGATTATATACTTGTCTAGATGACGCATTGACCGTACCGAACGGCCCAAATAAAGTGTACTATTTTGGTAGACTCGCTTGTCACTTATGTCAGTGTCATTTGAATCACCTAAGGATAACTTACTCACGGAAAATATATAATTATACCAGTTTGTGGTGTCAAATTATGTCGTAATTATGTGGGAAAACCGAGATCACTTTCCATCGGTAAGTTTTGTTATACAACCACTATTATTTTAAGAAAACACGACATGTTGTATATTAAGGCCAAAGTTAGACACATTTAAATATCAATGCGAGTATTGTGGTATCATATCTTCATTCCAAAGATATGAATATATCTAGATAGACAGTAAAAGCTGTGAACTCGTCGAAAAAAATTGCGTCCAACTGTAATGTTGACCGCAAAATGCACGCACACTAGAATAACCAATGATGTATTTATTACCTTTAGATGCGTTACCTGCGCTCAACAATGGCAAAGTAAATGCCAGGCAATTGACTGACATTTACAATAATAATAATTATTATTACGTATGTATGTTCATCTCTTTCTAACAACAGATATCTGTATAGGTCTTTCCTTTTCTTCACGTGCTCTGTATGATTGTATGCAAGTATATGTAGCTACAATCATGGCTTGCGCCACGTCATTGTGTTATCATTATGTTAAGGCTTCTACATACCGGGGCGACTTGTCGCGCGACGCGACGCGACACAAAGGCACCGCTCGTCCAGCGACACGCGGGGCCTTTGTGCCGTGTCGCGTCGCGCGACAAGTCGCGCTGGTATGTAGAAGCCTTAACATAATGATAACACAATGACGTGGCGCGAGCAATGACGTATTAGTTTTATACATCAGTGGGCGCGAGTGTAAGACGTAGCTGTCACACACACCAACATAACAAAGTTGGCCTGTATATTTTAGTTATTTTCAGCGTGTCACTATCTCGACATATAAATAATCAAAGCTTCATTCATTGAGAAATATCCCACAAGCTCATTCAAATTCTAAGCCCGTATGACTCAGAATAAATTACAATACAAAATAGGCGATTTATATTATTCTATTGTCCTCTATCTCGTCCTGTTCCGACCGTTAAAATTTGATTACATAACATAATCAACTTAACTTTTATTCTTCGGTAAATAAATTATGTCCAGAGCATTATCATTATAATAGGATAAAATATAGTTAGTCATAAAATAACATTGTGAGCCATTAAAAGTTTTACGATCTAAAATGTAAGGACTGACGTTAAAATGTAATAAAATGTTGCCACCAGCTAAACAGATTAAATATTGCCCTAACAAAAATTAAGGACAGATGTGCGAAATAAAGATAAAAAATCGTAAAATTTATATTTATATGGCAACTGATGGAAATCCGGGTTTTGCTTGTTGATTGTCAGACGCTGATGATAAGAGCTATATTATGTTGGTTTTATGATTGTATTCTTTGATTATTTACAGGGTCAAATTATTAGCCAGCGAAGCCTTAGTTAACTAGCGAAACTCCGCAGACGTGATGGGTCTACACATGAACAAAAAAAAAAAAAATTAATTAGATGAGTTTTTTTTGGGTCCTTCAACCGCACTTAGTGTAGTCACTTGAAAAATCTGTTTTTTTGTGTATACTTCACAGGCTTGATGGGTACCGATATCTAAACATGATAAAACGAAAGAAAACAGATTTTCTCAACCTATAATTAAAGTAACAACAACAATAAAGCGGTTCGTTGACCCAAAAAAAATATCTTTTTTTTTTGTCGTGTTTTAATATCGGTCGATACCCATCACGTCTGCGGAGTTTCGCTAGCTACTTTAATTTGTGTCGCGCTGCAAAAGAACTAAAACAAACAGGCCAACTTTGATAGGCTGGTGTGCGTCTTACACTCGTGCGTGCCACGGCATTGTGCGGTCATTGGACAGGTCCGCTCAAATTTGCGTGGTTCTTTCCTCAAAAGACCATTTCAGACACGGATCTACATGGTCCTCACATGATCTGACCAAGATTATGTCTGGACTTTAAAAGAGACTTCGACCCCTGAGTTTGTTTAGCCATTTCTTCTCAGGGGTAGTCAGATAGGAAATGTCGGCTACATCTAGATTTTTTTTTTTTTATATGACGTGTAAAAGTGATTTTAATATACTATTTACAAAATAAACGATTTCATTTCATTTCATTGTGTTATTCTAGTGTGCGTGCATTTTGCGGCCAACTGTTGGACGCAGTTTTTTCGACAAGTTCACAGCTTTGACTGTATCTAGACATATTTATATATTTGTTTGTATTCCAGCTTTAATGATTATGTTGGAAAAATAATGGATAATACGAGTACTTACTAAAAATCTTACCATAATAAAGATAACACTATGATACTTATAAGTAGTGATCTTCTACAAATCCAACCTTGCTTGCTAATTTTGAGAAGGAAGAATGGTGTGATCTCATTAAATCTCAAAGTTCCAATTACCAATGTCCATAAAAAAAAAATAACCATAACCACAAACCATATGTAATCAAAAAATGCTTTTCTCAAACATGCTTGGAAATTCGAGCATTATTTTGACAACCTTCTTCGAGATAAATCGAAAATGCTGAACTGGTCAAATACATGAGAGCAGGCGGCAATGTTAGTATGGAAATCCATAGGTATCTGTCGTGTTTAGCGGCCGAATCAATTACTATGAAAACTCATTGCTGTCGTGTAATTTAATTAAATTTTAAATTTTAAAAACCCCCGACGCAAAAAAGAAAAGCGAACATTTAAAAAGTCAAAAATAAAACCTATTCTTGAGTTATCAAATTCGATTGAGTAATACCAATATATATTTTAATTATAGAAATTGATGGATTTTTATTGGGTGGGAAATTATCGAATAACTTCTCCCGCTCTGGGCGGAGCGGGAGGTAGTGTCAGACTTTTACTGACTAAAACCCACCGTGTTCCTTCAAATGCCTGTGTGCCAGGGCCACGATATCCCTTTCGGACAAGCTCGTAACCCTAGCAGGAGAGAGTAGACCCCCTGACTCGGCAACTCATTCAGCAGCCGAACAATCAACTCCTCCATTCAAAGGCCAATGCCACGGCGTTCACACTACATTGTTATTTTGTACTTGAAAAACCCGGGAAGGACGATTCTTCAATGAACCTTACGTTCCATGAATGTTTTTTAATGAGTTCCGATAATTGCTTTTAGAACAATGTTTGCACAGTAGGAGTAATTATTTTGCATGATTACAATGTCATCAATAATGTTACAATGTCATCAAGAAATATTTGATAGTTCGATTGATGATTAGCAAAACATTCTTGATTTATCTGGCTAAACCAGCGTGAAACTGAAAATCGTAAGTGCGCTTTCACACTGCTTCCGATCCCGAAAATACGGACGAGAAATACTCGAACCGAATTTATGTAGGTATCAAGAAAACTGTGATGTATTGAGTAAGCGGTAACCGCTAGACTCTACAGTAACTAATACAAATAAATAGAAATTAGAAATATCGTACACAAATTACCTTTTACGCACCTTTGCATTTCATTTAAGACGGAGATATATGCCAGTGACCTTGAGTGGTTAGCTTGCGTGTTCTGTACTGAGCTCACGCAACGCGTCGTACGTTCAGCCAGTAATAGGATTCGCCCATCAAGGAGCGCTGTCCCCAATTTGACGCATTATTAATTTATTATACACAAACCAACAGGTATTTTAATAAAACGCGTATACTTAAAGATCAATAATTAAATTATCTTTAAATTGGTGAAGGTGTCAGAAAAATACGCTTGGTAGATTTTGCGCCATTCTCAGTTTTTTATCCGCGTTAGACATAACTTTACAAATTAATTTCACTATGTAATATAAACAGTATCTAAAATATTCACATATTAAGTAATTGAGAAAATGCTCTAATTTAACATATTTTTTTTTCAAATCATTAACACTACTCGTTTAGACGTGATCTTCAGTATAAAATCATTAAAAGTCGGTTATCGTCGCCTTAAAAGAATAACACAACAAATCATCAACATCCACTATCCTCGCATACCCAAGTATTTCGCACTTTCAATAGCTAATAGCTAAAACATTATTTGCACATTCCATTTACAAAATCCCGGTGGCCAACGGAAACTGTATTGACCTCCAGCGTGGTGATAATTCACCGACAAATGTGTCGGGTTTCTGACTGGCGCCAACTGCCAGATAAAAAACCCCTTTTGTTTTAAATGGACTGAAACACGATAATGTTCAGCCTGACTGATGGATTGTCGAAAAAAGAGAAATATTTGTACACTTGCACAAGCAGACCGACGCCTTTCACGTTTGGCGCCTTTTTTTTCTTTCGTGAACTTATCGGCCATTATTGAAATAACAACGCATAGACAAGACATAGACCATAGACAATAGTTTGCTGGTTTCTTTTGTCGTACATTTGTGAAGATCGAACGTGCTAAAACTGACACTGAGATTTTTGGAGTGTTGTTTTGGATTGATGAATGGTGTGAGGAAGTTCATTTATAGAAATCTAGAAGCGACGGGGAGCAGAAATAATAATAAAAACAATTTTGTGTGACTCACTGTTTCTTTATGAAATACACAGTGGTAGCCCGCGGAATTCTTACTTCACCTTGAGTTTCACTTAGAAATGACTTCTACATCTTGCAAAAGGTTCCGTTCTTCATTTGTGATTATAAAAAATTTAGGCCCGTATTACAGAACGTTACTCAATACTCAAGCATTTCTGTTTCAAGCAATTTGATTGTGACGTTCTGTAATACGGGAGTTATGGCCGCCATAGACGTTCAAGTAAGGTTCAAACAGTTTGATCAAATTGGCATGATTTGATTACTATTTAATACCATTGGATTACTCATTAAATGTGATCAAATTTTGCCACAGATATTCATGCCAATTTAAGTAAACTGTTTGAACCAGCCTGTTTGATCAAATTACTTGAATGTTTATGGCGGCCATTAGTTCTGCTATTACAGCAACATCTAATCGTACGAGTACCTACTCCATTTGAAATAAGATTAGAAATTTAAATAAACTTTTTTACAGTCCGTTCAACCGATTTTGACTTCTATTCCGTAGGCATATAAGGATGGCATTAAAAGCAAAAACTTGGTTACAAAACCAAGTGTTTATTGCAGCTGCCATTTGCCATGCCATCAACGCAATAAAAGTCAAAAATGGTTGAATGGACTGTAAAAGAGGTTTATTAAAATTTCACCTTATTTAAAAAATGGAGTAGTTTCAATATATTATATAGTAGGTCAAAGTCAAAGTCAAATTGTTTATTTCAAATAGGCACATAAAAGGCACTTTTGAACGTCAATATTTACAAAAAAAAATAGAATTGATTCTAGTCGCCCCTTCCAAAATGTAGTTTCGTATGGAGAAGAATGGGCAAGAAACTCCACCGGTACTCTTTTAAAATCTTGTACAATATTTTTATAGGTACATTAATTATATAATTATATGTGAAGACGATGCACCTAGAATAAAATTACTATACCACAATAGGTAATAAAAAGAGTTAAGAATGAAGCAATGACAGATAAATTAATTAGGTGATAGAACATGGTGCTCACATATTTACAAAAATTGTAAAAAAATATATACGATTTCCTAAAAAAAAACAATAATATCAGTGTGAGTTAAGGTAATCACAGAATTTAAAATAAATGTCATAAAAATAATAAATTATACAATTACTAGTAGGTATTATCGTATCGAAATATGTCGAAATTCTAAAAATGTTTCAATTTATACAAGGGTTTGCAATGAACCTTGAAATTACGGTGCTTAGCGGAATAAAAAATAGTTTAATTCAGACAACATAAATGCCGGAAGCCTGCAGGTAAAAATCGGAACCAAGAATATGATACGAACAGGAAAAAAACATGGAAGACCTTGGGTTTTATCTAAGGTTACCTAGTTGTTATTTCATGTTCTGGGAATCTTATGTAACCAATATTTTGTAACAATATTTTGATTTAAAAGAGTGTCTGTGGAGTTTCTTGCCCGTTCTTCTCCATAGGAACCTACTACGCTTTGGAATAGGCAACTAGCTTCATCTTTCTGACTGACCGACCCCTTGACAATTTCAATAGTGCCTGTAGTTGGTTTATTTGAAATAAAAGTTTGAGTTTGGAACTTATCTTTGGAAAAGGGATTTTTGCATATTAAAATTTTGATATGCTAACAAGAAGAATATGATGACACGGTTAAGCGCAGTGGTTAAGCGATTGACTGCTGCGCTGCGTGTCGCGGGTTCGATTCCCACACGGAACAAATATTTGTATGACCTACAAGTAGTTGTTCCGGGTCTGGCTGTTTGTGTATGTGAACTTAAATTTTTGTAAACGCACCCACAATACAGGAGAAATTCCTAGTGTGGGGCAACGTTTTGAAAAAAATTTAATAATTAATATTAGTCAGTTACAGGATGTTGTAAATGAGGTTGGTTTGAACCGCTTTTGAGCTGGACAACGTCAATAACATTGATTAAAGCAGGAAGGAAATCCACTACTTTGTAGGTAAGTGAACACAATGCAGTAAGTAGGTACAATTAGGTACAATGTAGGTAGCAAGATAACCGTGCAATAAAAGTCGTCAATCCCACTTGTACCACAAAATAAGTAATAGTACTAACTAAGCACTCTCGAAACATAAACGATAGCTATCGCTCGTCATACAATAAAACGTATAACAATTTGTAAAACTCATGAAATAATAACAATTATTAGAGTAAATTGTTAGGTGGATGACGTTAGTTAGACTTGCCATATTTAAACGTAACTATACGTCTAAACTAAGAGGAAGAAAACAAAATAAATTGTTGTTTTATCTCTTATTTTATTTGTGACGCATTTGAAGAAACCCATTGATTCATTGATGGTGAAAAACATTTACAAACGTGAATGTAGACCAGAAACGGGAAAATTCAGTGATAGATTTCTTGGAACATTAGAAAACAGTTAATCAGTAAATAAAAATATAAAAAAATGTTTATAGAAGTTTATCTAGTATAAATGTTTTTATAGTATTTAATGTGCTATTATTGATCGAATTCTTTAATACTCTTAATCTGAATGGAGGTGAATGTGTAGGTGAATGGCGGTGAATGTGTAGGTGAATGGCGGTGAATGTGTAGGTGAATGGCGGTGAATGTGTAGGTGAATGGCGGTGAATGTGTAGGTGAATGGTGGTAAATGTGTAGGTATGTATGGTGATGGAAGTGTAGGTTTTAATTATTTGAATAAAAGTGTTATTTCATTGAGTGAAGCAATTTCCCGGTGTCATCATAGGTATGAGTTTTCAAGAAGTCAGTTACTTTTTGCTTACAACTGGGTTCGTGTAGTGGATTACCTACTTAGCCCCTTGTTGATAAAATTATAAAGATAACAGGACTTGTATTGTGGGACAGACTTGAACGAAAAAATGTAGTACTGCACATAGTACCCTTTCTTGGTTTATCTTTCAATAGATCCGAATCATAAACTAGCTGCGAAAGCTGTTTGAGGACTGTATACAGTACAGAAGTTTGTCTTATAGACAGTATATTCCACTTTTTGTGTTAGTTAACTGTAGGAAAGTGGAAAGGAAGACCCGCAGCAACTTTAAGTGTAGCACGTTGAGCTCTTTCCTCACCTCCCCAGGAAATGATGCAGATACTCGTATCATCATCATTAAGTGTAGCACGTTGAGCTCTTTCATCACCTCTCCAGGAATTCGGATTGTCGCTTCGGATTAGGCCCCCTGGTCTGTGCGAGTCTTTAGGTCGTCCACGACACCTAGCTATTGGTTTGCTAATGCTCCTTTAACTTATCACCCATACACAGCGTGCCGCTACAGTGGCGACATTAATTTGACACCCTGGCAGGGCTAGTGGCCAGTATTTTTTTTTATATTTTATTTAAAAAATTTTTTTTTAATATATATTTTATTAAGATAAATAATTATAAATTGAAAAATAAAAAAATCTAACAAACTACATAATAAAGCTATCTCTTTCCTTCAATTCGCCTACTCCGTGCACGTTATTTGTTTGAATTTCATTGATTCGATGTTATGATCCATGACCCCGGCTAATTACCTCAGTGCTACAGTTCTTTAAGTCAGGTTGCTCCAAGATGCTATTTCAGAAAATTGAAAATACTTAAATCAATAAATAATAATGTTTAATGAAATTAAAATATTTTCATAAAACGTAAAGGCGAAACTGTAAGTATACAACATTAGTTTTTGTTTATACTAAACCCGAAAAGGGGTCATTGTACACACGGCTACACATCAAGCTATACATATCCAGTTTAGGCTGATCTCGCTTTATATAGGATTTTCGGACATTCAGAGGCCAGCTTATACTGGAAATGTATAGCTTGATATGTAGCCGTGTGTACTCATCATTTTGAAAATTTTTTTCTATGGGACCAACCTTGAAATCGCGAAAAAAAATCAGCTGTTCCCTACATTTGTGTTCACATAAATCGACAAAATGTATGGAACAGCTGATTTTTATTTCGCGATTTCAAGGTTGGTCCCATAGAAAAAAATTCTCAAAATGATGAGTACAATGACCCCTTTTCGGGTTTAGTATAAACAAAAACTAATGATGTTAAACCACTGTAGCGGCACGCTGTATAATGTCAACAATAAAATAGATTCCAGCCGATACTTATCATCTCTTATCCTAATTTATTTGCGTTCGGCGCTGCATGCGTTCTTCTTCGACACATCTCTAGTAGCCATTATCTTTGGATGCTCCTCCTCTCTAGACCATCTATCTCTTTATGCCGCATTTCATTCGATCCACCTATAATTTTTTGATCTTCTCTTTCTCTTACCTAGAAAATTATTCGGATGACGATGAAAATAAAGGAATTTTCTTGATAATGAAAATGATGAAGTATTGCAATTGCTGCATGGCGTTCCAGTGCAAGAAAATAAATTAATAAATCTTCATCATCATCACCAGCCTACATCATTCCACTGCTTGACATAGTCAACTGGACACAACCGTTCTCCAAACACACTGAATACTCGTTAGTATACAAAAACATTGTCCACTATATAACGGAAATTAATGATGTTGCGTGATCTTCCGGGTGAATAACAATAGTGCATGTACTTTTATTATTTCCCATGTGAATTACACACACATTTATTTATAATCATATGCACGTTTACATTCACGTGACCATGTTATCAGGAGCTTCTATTTTCATTTCAACGTAATCAGAACCAGTCCAGTGTAGTGGTCTAACTTTAAGACACTGACAACAGGTAAACCGCTGTCACTGTCAAACTGCATACAAAAGAATGAGAACACAACGCTTGTAATTTATTGCAAAATATGAAGCAATTATTTATCTACTCCAAAATGAGTTGGGTAATCTAAAATAAAAAACCACCAAGTTCTGCAAATAAGACGTTCTTGTTATTAATTAAATACCAACCGTACGTTGATATTTAATGCAGATATTTTGGATTGAAACTCAAAGTAAAGGGTTAGTTTACCGTTAATTTGTATCGAGATTTTTTTTTCTAAACGTGTTTTTGTACCAACCAAGTTCTGAGAAATATGTTTAAGAATAACATATATGTTTTCCGCTACCACAAACTAAATAGATTTGGTTATTTTTTTGTTTAAGACTAGCCTACTTTTATCATTTGCCTGGTTTCAGCGCCTTAAGGTGCATCCACAATGGAAGTCCACGAAATTCAAATTTTCATACGTTTTCTGCAATTTCTAGGTCAGTGACAGGCATTTGAAGAAACACGGTGGGTTTTAGTCAGTAAAAGTCTGACACACCTTCCCGCTCCGCGCAGAGCGGGAGAAGTTATTTGATAATATCCCACCCAAAAAATTGAGTTATTTTAATTTTATTTATTACATTTTACTATAATATTATATTCTATTTTAATTCCAAAATGTAGTTTCGTATGGAGAAGAATGGGCAAGAAACTCCACCGGTACTCTTTTAAAATGTTGTACAATATTTTTATAGGTACATTAATTATATAATTATATGTGAAGACGATGCACCTAGAATAAAATTACTATACCACAATAGGTAATAAAAAGAGTTAAGAATGAAGCAATGACCGAAAAATTAATTATGTGATAGAACATGGTGCTCACATATTTACAAAAATTGTAACAAATATATACGATTTCCTAAAAAATAACAGTAATATCAGTGTGAGTTAAGGTAATCACAGAATTTAAAATAAATGTCATAAAAATGTAAATTATACAATTAAAATAGCAGCCCGTTTGATATTGTCTAGACTCTAGATTGTCCTATGGAGCAGGACCAGCATGTTTCCAAGCATTGCAAGATGATTTTACATTACAAGTTAAGTCGTGCACACTACTGGCGCGATATCGCGGGCGCGTCGCGACACTATAGTAGCCCAATTTCTTTGTCATTGCCTGTCACGCCCGTGATATCGCACCAATCTGTACGAGCCTTTATACTTACTTCTGTCATGATTTTAAAATATTAATAAGATTTGTAGTGATTCATGAATCACACATTTTCAATTTGTTATTTAGTAAGTATACAATACTAATTAAGAAATTGAAATTGTGTGATTTGTCTCAAATTATTTTCGTATCAGGTAGCAGGTCAGGGTAGTCATGAAGTTTAGTTTGGCAACTCCCCGTTTGGGGGAGGCCTACGGCCAACAGCAGACGTCTTTCGGCTGAAATGATGATGATGAATGACCAAGTTTGTATGTGTGCAAAAGATAAATACAGAAATATTCGTACTGAAACGGTGTTTCATTACACTTCCAAGTTATTATAATATATTAGAACACCGATGCCAGAGTGTCAGGTAACGCTAACCTTGTGCTAAGGCTACTCGGGTGTCGCTCAGCCGTGACAGCTGGCAAAGTGATCGTCTTTTTGTTATGCTGTATGATTGTATGAATAAAAATATCTTATCTAGTAATGAGATAAAACCGTAATAAAACCGTATCTTGAAAGTTTTGAAGGTACCGCAGGGTAGCAATTATGTAACACACTATCAGTAGCAATGGGTTTCATTTTGACAGTTCAACAACATTCATTGATTGCGTTATCTACGTTATTGAGGAGGCACAATTTTCGAACATATGAAGCAATGGATTAGCAATATAGTTCAAATTCATTCAGATTGCGATGGGATAGAGTGTTACGTAATTAGGGCGCTGGATGATTTGAGCAACTGCGAAGGTGAATGATATCTGGTTTTGATGTGAAACATCTATAGGCGCACGTAAAACCGATTGCTGGCGGGGCGACGCATGCCGCGTGGCGATTCACCAATCACACCGCGCGCGTGGTCCCCCCGCTACGCAACCCTGACCTTTTTTCAATGTTTGTTTGTTTGATTTCGATATTTCACATCTGCCAGGCGTCCCGTGACGGCTCACAATTTTTTGCTTGAAAAACACATCTTTTTCTTTTCAGCCGACAGACGGACTGCTGAACATAGGCGTCCCCCGAAAGGAGCCGGGTTGCCATAATCGCCACGCTTGGCAGGTGGGTTGGCGATGGTAGTATGGTGTTAAAATGTATAGAGAATGCTGCTGCCCATTCTGTAGTAAGTCCCTTAGTCGCCTTTTACGACATCCACGGGAAGAAATAGGGTGGTGCTATTCATTACGTCTGGCACACGGAACAATACATACATAAAATAAAATGAAATGAAATGAAATCGTTTATTCTGTAAGTAGGATATTAAAATCACTTTTACACGTCATATATAAAAAAAAAATCTAGATGTAGCCGACATTTCCTATCTGCAGGCTAATTCACGTAACTAAAGAAGTGCAGTAGCAGTGCAGTTGCAATTAAGTTTCGATCAAAACAACGCATTTCGTATTCTACTATTCTCGACGGCTGTCAGATACTATATATATTCAGCTGTCACTCAAACTTAAACTTCATTGCACCTGCACTACAACTTGATCGGCGCGTCATGAAATTACGTGAATTAGCCCTCTGACTACACCTGAGAAGAAATGGCGAAACAAACTCAGGGGTCAAAGTCTCTTAAAGTCCAGACATAATCTTGGTCAGATCATGTGAGGACCATGTAGATCCGTGTCTGAAATGGTCTTTTGAGGAAAGAACCACGCAAATTTGAGCGGACCTGTCCAATCAGTGTAAGCATTTGTCAGTAATCGTGCAGCTCAACTCAAAATTTAAGGAGCTCAACGACTCGACGAACAGTACCTACCAAAAAAAGGACATTTGGGTAGGCCGCATAAAGCGCTCAAAATGTCAGACCATCATTAAAACTTAACTGTGAAAAGAAAAGAAAGGAAAACATTTAAAGAAAAAAAAAATGACCCACATAGTGCTCACATTCACAATAAATTAAAGCAGTAAATATAATACTTTTCAAAGTAAACATGCATGTAAAATTGTATACAATATTCTGCAATGTCAATAATTATGTATATAAAATCATGCATAATAATTAAAATGTCAAGTTTTCTCACAGTTTTATCACAAGGCTAGCAGAGCGAGCAGCTCAATCCCAAGCTTTTAAAGTCACGCCTTCTTCCCATGGGGGTAGGCAGAAACTATACTACTTATATACAGCGTGCCGCTACAGTGGTGACATTAATTTGACACACTGGTAGGGCTAGTGGCCAGTAATCATATTCTTTTTTTTATAAATATTTTATGTAAAAATAAAAAAAATTATAATATTTTTTTTTTTTTTTCAATATATTATCTTAACATAAATAAGTAAAAATTGTAAATAAAAAAAATAACCATAAAGCTCTTTCCTTCAATTCGCCTACTCCTTGCACGTTATTTGTTTTAATTTCATTGATTCGATATTATGATCAATGACCCCGGCTAATTACCTCTGTGACAAGTACAGGTTGCTCCAAGATGCTATTTTAGAAAATTGTAAATAAATCAATAAATAATAGTGTTTAATGAAATTAAAATATTTTCATAAAACGTAAAGGCGAAACTGTATACGTATGTTAAATTAAAGTCGCCACTGTTGCACGCTGTATATACGTCACCTGCTACGATCCTTACACACTCCTGCCTGAAAAAATTACCTTCACAACATAACCAGCACGCCTGTAATCCCCTGTAATTACACCCATGTTTCGCCAGTTATGTACCTTCAAAACAAGTTTTTCCAATAATTGGCTTCTGTACGGTTTGCAGTGCTAATCTAAGATGTGATGGGCATGTCTGGAATGGATCAATGAAACTAAAATTCAACAACATCACAAGGTTTGATTGATGTTTTTAAAACACATCAACAAACAATCGGACAGCGGCGCGTGCGCATTTAAATTCCATCAATGTAAAATATGCGGAACTATTGTTAAATTTTATTTTATTTTAGTCTAAAGAAAACATAAATAAAGAACATAAAATATGCTGTTATGAGTTGTAGAAATAGCCGCTAAACAAGTCATTGGTTCTGTATTGTTATTGTACATGTTAAATTGTTGTAAGTTACATAAACAAAATACATTGTAAGATGTTTTATGGTTATTTGACCATAAAGATTAGTTCTCATCACTATTTTAGCGAAGGCGAACAAAACTATCATCACGTCGTAGCCACCTTGTATTTTTTCCACATCTTCGATACTTACTTAAAACCTAATATTTCAGTTTTCAGTTCAGCTTGGGTTTTTTGAAAGACGTTGCCGGTGCCAAGTTGCCAGCATGGTTTAGGACCAAGAAACTGAATTCGCTTAACTGTCTGCCTTTATAGCAAAGATCGCTATACTATGGCCGATCGTTTCTTCGATAAATGCAGTCAGGGAAATTAATTGTTAAGTAAACAGACACCCAACGTCAATTTGTCGTGTAAAGCCGGATCCGCTGCGCCATTTTTCGTTTTATAAAAACACCTAACATCGTTACCTAACCGATTTGGGGGCGCCAATTCACTAAATCATTTATTTATTTATTTTATTTTACAGAAAGCTTAAAGACTAATAACACGATTAAAAATCATCAAGGTAAGTAATTTGCTAATTACAAAGCTTCCACATGTACTCGTATAAATTTAGGTAACAATGTTAGGTGTTTTGATAACACGAAAACATGGCGCAGCGGAACCGGGTTTAGAGCTGTTTCATACAAATGTATGAAAACTAATGCCATGTAATGAATGGCAGTTGTGATTTAAATACACCGGCAATTTAACTTAGCAGTCAATTTACTTAAGAGTGCCCCGGGAGGGTTCCTGGACCATCTATCGCCAATGCGAGCATGGTCGAAAAGCTTGGTATTTCATCTAGCGCAAGTGAGAACTACGAGTACTAAACAAGTAAGTGAGAACGCGATAACATTGAACGAAAAATAGTGTGCGGAAATTTTATAAAACTTGTTCCAAGAAATACGTGTTTTTGAGTAAGCCTTTATGACAAACATTTATTCCACATACTTGTAGTATGTGGAATAAATGTTCGCGCGTCGCGCAACATGTCGCGCTGGTATGTAGAAGCCTTTATACTGAATTTCTTTCGCCAAATTTTAATTTTTTGTTTTCATAGAAACATAGATATAGTGCACAAGATACCTATTAGTTCAAAATTTTCAAAGAAAGATGTGTTACAACGCCATAATAACGTACGAGTATTTGTATGAAAAGTATGACGGGTTGGCCGCTCTTAACAATTAATTTCTCTGACTTTACTTCAAGCTACTTCCGGGAAGAAATTGTTTTTTTTTTTTAACTTTATCAGCAAAAGGCTACACATTACCTATGATGGCTATGTAATAACAGCCACACGGGTCGAACGATCAGGTTAAGCTACGCTTGCCGCGGTCGGTCCGTGGATGGGTGACCTTCTTTACACACCAAGACTCTTCCTTCTTCGTGCTTTCCGAGGCACGGAAGAGTCTTGCCGCTTGGCAAGCCTTGGGAGCCGTTGGTCCCAGCTGACATTCGTGGATCTTTGACAGTCGTTACGGGTCGTCAGAAGCCCGAAAGTCTGACAACCAGTCTTACCAAGGGGTACGTATTACCCAGTAACTGGGTTGTGGAGGTCAGATAGACAGTCGCTCCATGTAAAATACTGGTATTCAACTGCATCCGGTAAGACTGGAAGCCGACCCCAACATAGGAAAAGGTTAGGCAGATAATGTGTGTCCATGAATCTGTTTGAAATAAAACAACGGGCTTGAAGGATTGGTGGGAAACAATTGATTTGATTCACGCAACCTTGTGCACGTGCGCTTCGTTCTCACGACACCAGCGCACGCGCATAGGTACTAGCCACATGCACAAGTATAAGTTGGTATTTGCTTAGTGTTGTGAATCTGGGAAACTGGTCTTCGAGAGAATTACTGATAAATACTCATCATCATTTAAGCCGAAAGACGTCCTCTGCTGGACATAGGTGCCACGCTTGGCAGGCGGGTTGGAGATCGCAGTATGGTGTTAAAATGTATAGAGAACGCTGCTGCCCGTTCTCTAGTAAGTCCCTTAGTCGCCTTTTACGACACCCACGGGATGAACTAGGACAGCAGTCGATTATTGAATTCTTAACAAATTCTAGATAAACAAATACCCTTCGGAGGACTGTAATAATAACGAATCAATTTGATTCAGCCGTAACCTTGTACAAGTTGTACGTACACGTGATGATCGTTCTCACGGCTGCAGCACGCACAGTTTAACTGATGTACGATTTCCGATTACTATCGGAACTACAATTGGAACGACATTATTGAAGTGATGTAAATAAACTATAATGTTTTATGGCTTCTAAAGGATCAACATCAATTTAAACCATATTTAAACACAAGGATGTGATGTCTAATTCAAATCATTTCAAAAAAACTGTAACATCATGAAAATATTATGGAGGTTCCATAAGTTCTAACAGTGTTTCTTAGAACATTCTGTATCCTATAGCTTTGTGAAAGTCTAGCGCGTTTTGTGTTTTTTGATGTGTGATATGTTTCCTCTCGATTTCGTGAAAAGGGACGGAACTGTGTAACACGAAGTGACAGCTTGAGCATAGAATAAGTCAGTTCTTTTTAATAGCATGGAATTAATAAGTAATATAGAATTAGTAAGTATGCCATGTTTCAGATTATCTAAAGTACATACATCTTTTATGGGCTACTGTGTTCATTGTTACAAAAAAATACCTTGTGATATATTGCATTTAAATGAAAGGAAATTTAAAACTCATATTAAAAGTACACTTTGCAAACAAGCTTATTATAAATTAGAGAATTGAATGAATGCTTGGAAACATGCTGGTCCAGCTCCATAGGACAATCTAGAGTCTAGACAAAATCAAACTGGTTGCTATTTTAATTGTATAATTTATTATTTTTATGACATTTATTTTACATTCTGTGATTACCTTAACTGACACACTGAGTACTTTATAGATTGTAAGTAGAGGGACCCGTCATTTCTGTCGCTGTTCAGTTGCTTATTACCAAGGTGAGATGTTAGATGTTACACTTCTTACACGACTACCTGTAGAGCTCGCTCGTTCTTAGTTTTGTTTTGTACTTACAAAACAACTGTAGAGCTCATCTAATTTAAAACTGCACGACCCTCCATTGAAATTTATATACAAACATTTAAAATGTGTTTGCAACAAGCAGTGGAGGGGCGTGCAGTTTTAAATTAGTCAAATTTCTACAACTGTATTGTACTATTTACTATTCGAATTATAAGAAGACATTCTTGTTCTGTCATGTCAGCTCAGTAAGTTGTGTCTACTTAAAGCACGAATAAATAGATGGATAACACTTTAATCACTTCTATTTCAAAACGAATTATTAATTAATCACAATAAGACAGTATTTAACAATAGAGATGTTGTTTCTACGGCGAGCGCGAGTGAACTAACTCCCAGCCCGCTTGCTCGGGGTTTTTAAAGACTTGGTATCCCTACCGAAGTCACGTCAGCCGATGCGGGTAGCCGGTGATTCGCCGGCAATATTGCAACATCCGGTGCGACGCAGGTACCCACGGTGCGTCGCTTGACTCGCGATACTAACGCTATCTATGTTTGGTCGCTGGAAACAGTGGCGCCAACAGCTCGGAGAATAGCAAAGGAATAGCTCATACAGCTGAGCCAAGATTGGTCAAAAAGCGCGCCTTGTGGCCCACTTTTGCTGAAGATTCAAAATCATCGAGGCCTTCTCTGACGTCACTCTTTGAGTTTGAATCCATCCCACGCTGTTACAAAAACTGCAACAACAAGTCAATACCAATCAAATTGATAGCAGCTTTTAATTCAATTCACTTGTTTACATGACGAGGCTAAATACAGAATTTAAATTGCTTTGTACACTCGGAAACAAAAGGTTATTTCGATTAATTGTTTTCCTATCCATTATTGCAGTATCTTTACTTCTTCCGATTAATTAAAGTTTTTGTATGGGTTTTCAATTACTATCGGATTTCCGGCCTATGCGTTTAATTGATGGGGTTTAGTTAGGCATGCTTAATTAGTTAGAATAATTGATACTATCCTAGGCAATAATAGCCGAAGACCTTCTTTGAAGTTCAACTATACGTGTAAAGCTGTAAAAAACATTTCATGTAAAATGTTGCCAAGACGACCACATAAGGTTTGCCCTGTGAAAAAGATATCAGATATCAGATCTCATGTAGAGCCAAGCTTCTGAATCTACACGGCCTAACTCTACCGACCCTAACTTCACAATACATTTTTACTGATATGTAGAATTTGTGAAGTTAGGGTCGGTAGAGTTAGGCCGTGTAGATTCAGAAGCTTGGCTTTACATGAGATCTGATATCTTTTTCACACGGCAAACCTAATGTGGTCGTCTTGGCAACATTTTACATGAAATGTTTTTGGTGGGATTTCAGTTCTGTTTGTAAGTTGCTAGGCAGTCTTTTTAGTGTTTATTTTTTTCATCTTTTTTTGGGGTGTGTTTCATGCACATCAGCAGTGCCGGTTTTCATAGCCCATTGCTTGCCTTTTTTCTTTGATGGTTTACTGATTACCATAAGCGATAAATCAGGGCGATATTTCGCTCTTAAGCGATTATATTCAACTATAGCTGACTCTTGTGCTTTAATACTAACAAAATCTATATATTTCGGCTTTCTAGCACTTCAGGAAGTACCCTAACATTTTGAAGTCTCATACAAACTTCCACCCCCCCATTTTAGGGGATGGGGGGCGAAAGTTATAAGTTTATGATTTATTTTGTTGGTTGTATTAACTTAGATTACATACCAAATTTCAACTTTCTAGCACTTCCGGGAGTAGCCAAACATTTTGATGATCATCAGTGTGTCAGTGTCGAAATCGGTGTATTTTAGATATCAATAAAATCTAAAGTATTAGAGCTATTCGATTGAGAGTTTGTATGTTTAATTAGTCTATTATTGACATCATATCCTGAGAATATGAACTATCTGGTACATCGGAAACCAACTCTATGAGGGTTCAAAAAGACGACGAAATACTTCGAGAAAAGGTAGGTAGTGTCCTTGCGCTTCGCTTGGCTCGTCTTGGGGGGGGCACTACTGTGCCCCCAGATTGATAATAAGGTTTAAAAAAATATTAAAAAAATTGGCACATTTTTTTACCAGACATTTGAAGTTGAAACTCTGAAAAAGCTTGATTTGATCTTTATTCGATATTTATCTTTTTACTAAACTTTTCTCTTAAAATTTCTGGTACTTATAAACATTATATAAAGTCATTTACTATAATTGAACTTGTAGATAATTGAGCATGAATTAATAACCAATTATAATCGCGAAATGCAATTTTTTCACTCAACTTTACAAAACTGCGTATATCTCGGAAACGAAATGCCGACAACAGGGGGGGTGTCTACTCCGAAGCGATAATCGAAGTATCGGCCGAATGTTCGGCCGTTTCTTGACTTCTAAACTTTCCTTTTTGACCTTGTGTCTTTACCCGACTTCAAGTCACATTTTTGACTTTGGCTTTTCCCTTTAATTGTCTTTTTTTTCTTTTGCCGTATTCTGCTGTAGTCAGGAAACGGCCGATCATTCGGCCAATAATTCGCATATTTGTCTTCGGAGTATATCTCCTGCGGGCCGAGCATGGGCGTGCCAAGACGTTTGTGACAAGACATGATAAATTATGTCATGTCAATTTGTACTAGCATTTATGACAAAACAGTTTTATCGCTCAAACTGTGACAAAATGTGTGAGTCAAGTCATGTCACAGTAGGCCGTGCTCGCCCCGCTGGACCCTCCTGGACGCTCACATATAGCTATTTTAGTTTTCTACTACTGGAATTTCTTAACAGCAACCCGGTCCCCCGACTACTCGTATGAGTCCGAAATCGCCAACCCGTCTAGAGCAATAGGGTGGTGAACAATGTTCGTGCCCTTCAGTGGGACAATAAGAGGCTAGTATTAATTAACAATAATAAATTGGTATTATTTAACAATAATAGGTTGGCATTATTTAACAATAATAGGCTGGTATTATTTAATAATTATAGGTTGGTATTATTTAACAATAATAGGCTGGTATTATTTAACAACAATAGGCTAGTATTATTTAAAAATAATAGGCTGGTATTATTTAAGAATAAGAGGCTGGTACCTATTATTTAACAACAATAGGCTGGTATTATTTAAGAATAAGAGGCTGGTATTATTTAACAACAATAGGCTGGTATTATTTAAAAATAATAGGGTGGTATTATTTAACAATAAGAAGTTGCTATTATTTAACAATAAGAGGCTGGTATTATTTAACAATAATAGGCTGGTATTATTTAACCCGGTCCCCGGAGTCAGGGTTTGGGCCCGGAGAATAGAACACTCTTTATTATTATTATCTTCTCTTTAGTCTGACAACCAGTCTTACCAAAGGGTTTCGTATTACCCAGTAACTGGGTTGTGGAGGTCAGATAGGCAGTCGCTCCATGTAAAATACTGGTATTCAGCTGGATCCGGTTAGACTGGAAGCTGACCCCGATATAGTTGGGATAAGGCTGGCAGATGATGATGACTTTTTATTATGTACACCACAAAAGTTACAGATTCAATGTTGAAATTTTACTTAAGGTAGGATACAATGGGTCTTATCGTTAAAAGCGATCTTTTACAGACAAACTTTGGATGGATTAAAGGGAGAAGGAGAGACAATACTGCAGGTATTCAGTGGTGTACCATTAGCATCACTTCAGCCGAAAGACGTCCACTGCTGGTGATAGGCCTCACCGAAAAGGGGGCGGGGGTGTTGCCATAATCGCCACGCTGTGCAGGCGGGTTGGCGATCGCAATATGGTGTTAAATGCATAGAGAACGCTGCTGCTCATTCTCTAACAAGTCCCTTAGTCGCCTTTTGCGACCACGGGCAGAAATAGGATGGTGCTATTCTTTACGCCCGGCACCACACGGAACAACCACCACACCTGTGTATCATGTACATATACAATAAATACATACACTTATCTATATAAATATATATATTTACATAATAATAAAGAAAGAAAAAAAATACATTTATTGGGAATCGCACAGATCACAAATTAAATAAAACACACTCATAGAAACAAAAAAAGAACAAAATCAAAAATAAAACAAAGTAAACAAAAATAAAAAAAAAACAAAGTCCTAGGCTGTACGAGGCCGAAAGGCCCGTATCTCAGCATGATGCTGCGGCACTTAAAAATAAGTGTCGCAGCGCTGGTATATACAAAAATAAACATGAAACAAGAGCAAGGAACTGTGTCTGGAAGGAATAGCGTCGCTCCCTATTAAATAGGAAAATGAGGACTGGCTGAATGTAGGTTTATGGTCTGCCTACCTCAACCTACCCCTTCTAGGAATATAGGCGAGTTGGTGTTGTTTTTTTAGTTCTCCTTACGTAATCTATTCGAAGGACTGCCGAAAATACACGAGCTTTATCGAACGCGATTGTACTGCAACTCATTTCAGCAGTAACTGACAGTACTACTAAAGTAGTCTTGCGTGCAATATGCAAGGAATTCCAGTTTACTAACAAACAAACCGCTCAGTAATTGAGTTGGTTGTTACCGTGTAGGTATTCACAATTGTTCTGCATTCCATTTACGTTATAACTAAGCGACAAATCAATCAAAATTCAATAAAAAAAAAATCAATCAATCAATTTCAGATCAATTCAATGAAAAGGGGAAAGAAGGAAAGGAGGAAAGGAAGAGAAGGAAGGGAAGGGAGGGAAGGGGAAGGGGGGGGGTCAATTTTAGTATTAATGATAAGATAGATATTAACCATAATATTATTATGCACTTACATTAAACATTAAAAAAGGCCGTATTAGCGAAATAGTTGCATAGTTATGTAACATACTATTAATATAGATATTAACCATAATAATATGCACTTACATTAAACATTAATAAAAAACCGGCCAAGTGCGAGTCGGACTCGCGCACGAAGGGTTCCGTATTATCTATAAAAACGGCAAAAATATGCCCCCTTAAATATATATATATATTTTTTTAAGTGAATATACAGGGTGTTTGGTGCATCGTGTGCCAAATTAAAATGGTCGACTGAAGGGGTCATCCGCTAGCCTTTCAGACTCCTTAACACCCCTCATGCTCTGTGGATTTTTTTTTATCGACTTTTTATTGTTTTCCAAAAAAAAGACCCAAATTTTACATTCAAATACAGATTTAAAAAAAAATATAAGGCGTAGACTCTGAATTTTAATTTTATTTCGATGTGTATTGTTTAAGAATACTTTTAAATACAAAATTAGTGATATTAGTCACCTAGTTTTTTTTTAAATTCACTCGCAAAGGTAAAACTTAAATTAAAGCTGTACATGTTACAGCTATTTGTAAGGCTACAAAAAAAAAAAACCAAAAGCGACCGGGATCTTCCAACTCCCTCATTAATTCTCCAGTCTATCCTCTTTCTAATGATGTGCCACATGCCATAAAAGTATTTTAACAACTTTGTGAATTCGCTAGAATTGTGAATCAAGTCACATAAAACTACATTCCAAATTCTAATGAAAAAATATTTATTGCGGAACTGTTACTTGAGAAAGAGGTAAAATTTGTTTTCTCACTCTTTCACAGTAAAATCTATCTTCTATCTCTTTCTTGCATACCTTAAATCGGTTTGAACAAATCGCGCCGCCCGACCCGCCATTTTTTTAGTCGAGACATGACTGCCTCTGCTACCTAACGTGTGTGCTAGTTCACCATACTCCGCGATTCTTTTATTACTTTGTTATCGTTAAGTTTTGCTGGTTCTTGTTACATTTGTTTAATTTTTGTTGTTATTGTTAAACTTTGAGTTTTTTGTTATTGCAATGGCGACATTCTCTAACGAAGAATATGCGGACATCATGATGGCTTACGGGGCCGCTAATGGCGTCGCTCGTGCAGCGCAACGACTTTACCAGGAACGCTTTCCTGGTAGACGATTACCTGGCCGCAGAGTCTTCCAAGACACATACCGACGCATACGCGAGACTGGCAGTGTTACTTTTAATGAACCAAGGGGCCATATTGTGCGACATAATGTTGAAGTAGACGAGAGAATACTGGCACTTTTTGAGGAAGACCCTAAAAGAAGCATTAGAAATGTGGCATCACATCTTGATATTTCAATATGGAAAGTGTGGAAAGTACTTCGTCAAAACAAAAAGCATCCATTCCACTACACTCCGGTGCAAGGTACGTAATTTTAAACTAACTTTAAACCCGTGCAAGCTTTGTTTGACCTTGCCTTTGTTTAGCAGGTAATGGGTATGGTATGGCGTCACTTCCAGGTAGTGAATCTATTAGCACGAACAGCGGGTCCTTTCTTGTGCAATTACTTATTGCCCAAGAGAAATTTAAAAGAGTTTTTTGTTTGTTGCAGGTCTTGAGGGTGGCGACTTTGAGAGACGAGTGGCTTTTTGTCGGTTTCTTTTACACACGGATGTGGATGATCCTGATTTTTTAAAAAGAATACTTTGGACGGATGAATCCAAATTTACCAAGGATGGGATCCTCAATTTACACAATTTGCACCACTGGACAACGAAAACGCAAAACCCACGTGTTAAAAGACAGAAATCTTCTCAAAGAAGGTTTAGTGTAAACGTTTGGGCAGGAGTGATTGGGAATCAGGTAATTGGACCGCATTATCTGCCCGATAATCTCAATGGCGAAGACTACCTGGAATTCCTACAAAATGACCTGCCCGAATTAGTGACCGATGTGCCCGTATTTAATGAACGTGTGCCCATTGTATTTCAAAATGACGGCTGTCCCGCGCATTGGCGATTGACTGTGAGGGAATATCTCGACAATGTGTTCCCCAATGCATGGATTGGACGCGATGGCCCTATTCCATGGCCACCACGTTCCCCAGATCTAACTCCGTTAGACTTTTATGTCTGGGGACGGGGTGCGCCAAAGTTCACCTAAATTTTCAACTCCGATAATTGGAAATCCGAAAATGTTGTTCCTAACATTTTTTATCCTAACAATCACAATTCCTAACTACTCTGTCTCTAATGTTCATAATTCCGAAGCATTCAACTTCATAATGTCAGTAGCAATAAACATCTATTATACTTTTATTTGTTTTCCTATATTTTCTCAACATAACCATCTTTTACACTATTATTCAACGTGATATTTTAATTTTATTTATAGCGGTGTGTACCTGCAAAGATATTCATAGGTTAGGTTAGGTTAGAACTGTGACCAACTACGCGCGAGTCGAGCGAGCGTAGCGAGCGGTGCCGCGGCAGCGGCCGGCGAGCGCTACCTCGAAATTGGTCGCGAAATTTTTCTAAGTATTTTTTTCATAGTGCCCCAAAGACGACACTCTGACCTGAATTTCATTCATTTAAGACAAAAATCAGTGAAACGACCTTTAATCATTCTAAACAGTTGGTTTTTTAGACATAATTATCTCAGGTATAGTTATAGTTTTAGGTATAAAAGCGTTATGATAAAAAACAGTAGGAGTTTAAATATATTTAAAATAATGATATTATTAATTACAATTTTCGGAAACATGAGTGTTATGAACATCGCCGGCAGTACTACAAATAGAATGAATGAAAACTTTAGGGTGAAAAATTTTAGGAAGAGTGATCATTCGGATTACAAATCATTAGGAAAGACAATTTCGGGTAAAGGACTTTAGGTGACCCAATATGGACCCCTGGGGACGTGCCAAAGAGTTGGTATATGCCACGGAGGTTCCAACTAGGGAGGTATTAGTCCAACGCATAGAAGCGGCATTCAATACTATTAAGGAGGAAATACGACTTCGTACAACAACTGTTGAAATACGAAACAGGTGTCGGGCCTGCATTCGCAACAGAGACCAAAAATTTGAGCAAGATTTGTAACAATGATTAAATAAACGTTAAAAATGCAATTTTGTTTTTTTATTTCAAGTAAATCCCACGAAAGATACAGATATGAGACACGAATTTACCTAACCATAAGAATGAGATAGCAGATTTATAGGTTTGACAGGTATCATTTAAGAGATTTTTTTTAAAATCATAATTTTGAATATTAGCCTTAGGTGACTCGATTCACAATTCTAGCGAATTCACAAAGTTGTTAAAATACTTTTATGGCATGTGGCACATCATTAGAAAGAGGATAGACTGGAGAATTAATGAGGGAGTTGGAAGATCCCGGTCGCTTTTGATTTTTTTTTTTGTAGCCTTATAAACAGCTGTAACATGTACAGCTTTAATTTAAGTTTTACCTTTGCGAGTGAATTAAAAAAGAACTAGGTGACTAATATCACTAATTTTGTATTTAAAAGTATTCTTAAACAATACACATCGAAATAAAAATAAAATTCAGAGTCTACGCCTTATATTTTTTTTTAAATCTGTATTTGAATGTAAAATTTGGGTCTTTTTTTTGGAAAACAATAAAAAGTCGATAAAAAAAAATCCACAGAGCATGAGGGGTGTTAAAGGGTCTAAAAGGCTAGCGGATGACTCCTTCAGTTGACCATTTCAATTTGGCACACGATGCACCAAACACCCTGTATATTTAAAGATTCTGTGAATATTTCAAGCATCTACCTGTTGCCGTTATCAATATTAAGCAAAAAGCAGGGTTACTGGTAACTCGGCGTAATACCTTGCAGGGCGTCATAGTAGGTTTAAAATGCAACAAATGTTCTACCGAAATTCAGCCATTTTTGAGTTGTTTTTTTATAAAGTAATCACAAAAATTACGAAAAATAAAATGTTTAATTAGTGATCTCCGCCAAAGTTGTAGGCATTTTGGAACTTTTAATCATTAACAAAGATCTGCTACGGCATCAGGCATCAGCTATGATGATAACTTAAATTTCAGTATAGTCGCGCCGTAAATAATTTTTAAATTGGATTTTGCTTAAAACAACTAAAAACCTAATTATCTAAAAAAATACTAAATTTCGGTAAAACTTATAGGTGTCTTAATGTGTTAATTGTGTGTGTATATGTGTATAATTAGGTGGCTTAATGTGTTGCATTTTAACCCCACTATGAGGTCCTGCAAGGAATACGTCGAGTTACCAGTAACCCTGTATTTATCGTTATTCCAAAGTTTTTTTAGTTTTCCCTTTTGTCGGCAGTCCCCATACGGCCTTTTTAGGGTTCCGTACCCAAAGGGTAAAACGGAAACCCTATTACTAAGGCTCCGCCGTCTGTCTGTCCGTCAGTCACCAGGCTGTATCTCATGAACCGTGATAGCTAGACAGTTGAAATTTTCACAGATGATGTATTATTGTTGCCGCTATAACAACAAATACAAAAAAAAACAGAATAAAATAAATATTTAAGGGGGCTCCTATACAACAAACGTGATTTTTTTTGCTCGTTTTTGCTCGATATTAATAACGGCAACAGGTAGACGCTTGAAATATTCACAGAATCTTTAGTTATACAGGGTGTAAAAAGACAATCACAAAGCCATCAACTACGCATACTGTACATCTGACTCGCGCGTGGCCGGGTTTTTTTCATATTTAATATAAGTGCTTATGGTTAATATCTATCTTAATAGTATGTTACATAACTATGCAACTATTTCGCTAAACGCAAACCAAAAAATACACAAAAGGAATCCTACAAAGCAGCCATTAATACAAATAAAGCCATTTATCATTAAACTAAACAGGCCTAATGATCGAACACCTTGACATGACTCATTGACTTCCAAATCCTCGCCCACTCCATTCCAGCTTCATCTTAACTCCTTACTCGGTTGGTAAAGGCTACCCATACATGATCAGTTTAATAGTTATTCGTCAAACATCTTAAATATTCGTACCATGTCAAGGGCTACGCTCAAAGATAGTCGGAGTGACGGTGACGACTACTTGAAGCCAGTGGTTATAAAAACTTTTTACAAAAAGAAAAAACAACCGCCTTCCATAAAAAAACACAACAAAGTGAAAAATAACTTTAATTTGGGACCCGGTGTTTTTGGTTTTGTTTACTTTTTTTACAACCACTTCTTAAATTAAAGTAATTTGTCACTTGGTACTGTTTTTTTTGTAAGTCGGTTGTTTTTTTTCGTAAAAATTGTATATTTTTCTCTAGACATTTAGTAAAAAAATAAATAATATTTAATAAATAAAAAAGCATTTAAAACTGACAACTTACAAAATGACAGGAAGTTACTATAACATCATCCTATTACGTGAGAAACGCGACTAAGTGGGAAAATTACGTATTATTGAAGCTAACTCAAAAACTACCCAAGCAAAGTTAATATAATTTTTATTGGACCACCGTGCAAGCTTTGGATATACCAAGGGAAACAATATTCAAATCAGTCCACAATTGAGGAAAATATCGATTAACATACATACAAATATTAAAAAAAACGTTCAGACGAACATAGAACCTCATCCTTTTTTGAAGTCGGATAAAAACTAAACAGGGGTTCTACTCCGAAGCGTTAATCCGAACTATCGGCTAAATGTTCGGTCGTTTTATAACTTCCATAGTTTCCTTTTTTGACTTTGAATCCTTACCCGACTTAAAGTCTCATTTTTGACTTTGGCTTATCTCTTTGACGGTCCTTTTATATAGTCAGCCGTAGTCAACAACAGCCAAACATTAAGAATAAGAATAATTTTTATTTAGCAAAAAGAAGAAATACAATGCATGTTACTATAATATGATATTACATTATTTGTGCTCAATTTTTGTGAATAATGACCCCGATGCTAGGAAAATCCTGTGTTATAGGGACCATCCATTCGTCCGCTTAGATTATTTAACAAAATTAGGGAAGCCAAAACGTGTAACAGCAGCAATAGTGTGTGAGTAAGCGCGTGTGATGTGGTGTAATGGGAAACGTGTAAGAGTGTGTAATGTGTGTATGAGTGTGTAATGTGTGTAAGGGTGAGTGATGTGTGTGTGATGTGTGTCGTGTGTGTGTAGAGAGGGCCGATACTTCGGATTTATGTTCGGAGTAGACCCCCTGAACTTAGAAATCATATCTTCAGCGTTAGCTGTAGTCTCGCACTGAGGGGTAATTGCGTAACTGTAGCATTGGGTTGATTTTGACAGATCAACAACATTCTTTGAGTTATTTAGCAATGGATTAGCAATATACTTCAAAATCATTTTAAACTCAAACTCAAAGCATTTATATCAATTAAACCATTTACTGGCACCTTTGAATTGTCAAGAAGTCGGTCAGTTAGAAATTTGAAGCTATTTGCCTATCCCAAAGAGTAGTAGGTTCCTATGGAGAAGAATGGGCAAGAAACTCCACGGACACTATTTTATTTAGATAGTGTGTGAGGTGGGGGGAATAGTGCAGGTCTGGATAGTACAGATGCTATTTCTTACACAAAATGCAAGACAGGAGATGACGCATCGTCTGTGCATGATGTGTTAATGGTCGCATTGTGGCTGCTAAATTCCCATCTGCCTAACCTATCTGCAACGGCAACGGCACTACTGGCATTTTCAGTTTATCAGTTTTAATTAAATTATTATTTTATAATTTTTAATTTACTTAATTTATTTTAGTTTTGCCTTTGTCTTCACTTTTTGGAGGTAATGACTGCGACACAGTAATGCAGTTGTTATCGAACACAGAGTTTCTGTAAACTGAGCTTTTTAGTTTCAATTAAAAATATATTTATTTTATTATTATTATCGTGGTTGGTTTTGAGAAGAAGTACGACCGTACACGTGTACGTATGTACGTACGTACATAAAGCGTCCAGTCAAGCCAAACTGACGCAAATTCCTCTGCCTAAAAAAAAGCCTCTCCATACATGGAAAGCCTAACTCCTTCGTCAGCTAGTACGAGTAAGGCCAGTGCATCGCGTTTATTATCAAAATGCAAGTCTTTGTAGGCGGGCCGACGGAATGCGTCACTGATTGACTGTATCGAAGAATAGGATGAGTTGGGTGATTGTTCGTCTTGTGGATTTTTTCTGGTATTTTAACAATAGAATAGAAAATTTTTGATTTCGAAATTTACCAATTTATAAAATAACATAACATCACGCCTGTAATCCCCGAAGGGTTAGGCAGAGGTGTCCTTAGAGTACACCCACATTTCACCAGTTATTTTTAAGTCCCATGTAATAGGGGGCGACGAGCCTATTGCCGTCAACCGGGCACAAATCCAGACTTTGGGCTGCTACTGAAAAATTCCTGGTGGAAAAACACAGAAGAAACCCCTGAAAAAATAGATAAACATTTACCATTTTGGGGTCCTTATTTCCGAAACAGCTGAGCTTAAATTTGATTTGAGATTGTCGTGCCTATTGTTAAGAATAAAACAGGTGACGTTGCTGATAAGTCTAACTACCGATCCATCTCCCTGGCAACTATTATCGCGAAGGTACTCGACAGCCAGCTGGACGCGCGATTGGATAGCTTTTTAAAATTACACGACGCACAGTTTGGGTTTCGGAATGATCTTGGCACTGAAAGTGCGATTCTCGGCCTCAAGCATACGGTGCAATACTACACAAAACGTCGAACACCAGTGTATGCTTGCTTTCTAGATCTCTCCCGTGCCTTTGACCTTGTATCTTACGAGATTTTGTGGGAAAAGCTGCGGGAGAGAAAAGTGCCAGCGGAGCTGTTGCGTATCTTCCAGTATTGTTATTATAACCAAACAAACAGTGTGAGATGGGCCGATGGGCTGTCTGTGTCGTATGGGCTTGAGTGTGGGGTAAGACAAGGAGGGATTACGTCACCAAAATTGTTTAACCTATATATAAATGATCTAATCGTTGAGCTCAGCAGCAAGAAAATAGGATGTCGCATTGATGACGTTAGTGTCAACAACATCAGCTACGCTGACAATATGGTGCTGCTGAGCCCTACGGTTAGGGCACTTAGAGAATTGCTTCATTGTTGTGAGGGCTATGCTCGAGAGCATGGCCTAATATATAATGTCAATAAAAGCGAGTTCTTAGTCTTTAAGGCTGGCGGTGTTAAATGTCCTGAGTATGTGGCCCCGATCAAACTAAATGGGAATGAAATATTGCGAGTGTACCAGTTCAAGTACCTGGGGCATTATGTAACCGACGACCTTAACGACCGAGTGGATATTGAGAGGGAACGTAGGGCGCTGGCCGTCCGATGTAAGATGTTGGTTCGCAGGTTTGCACGATGTAGCAGGGTAGTAAAAATAACGCTTTTTAAAGCTTATTGCCAAGTGTTTTACACGTGCAGCCTGTGGACCAATTATACTCAGCGGGCTATCAGCGCCCTACGGGTCCAATATAATAATGGGTTCAGGATGTTGTTGGGGCTGCCCCGTTTCTGCAGTGCATCAGGTATGTTTGCACAAGCACACGTCGATGGCTTCCACGCCATAGTCAGACAGAAATCTGCCTCTTTGCTCTGCAGAGTGCGGGATAGCTCCAACTCCATCCTGAAGACCATAGCGGGGAGGTTGGATTCTCCTTTGTTAGGTGATGTTGTTCAAAGATGCATTTTGAACAACAGCCTTGTTGTCAAATAGATAATATGTATATAAGTTTACTAACATAGGTATAAGTTATCTTTTTGTTTTTACTAACTTATCCGAATTAAAGATTATTTTATTTTATTTTATTTTTTTAAATTTTGAAAAAATAAACAAATAGAGAAAATAGTTCTATACTTATAGATTACAGGAAAACGAATATACAGAGTGGATTTTTGAGATGGGGCAGTAAGGGTAGGTACCTTAACCGTTGTAGCTACAGGAAAACGATCTTAGGAGATTGTCCTTAACTTTTTGAGACATATTGAACTGCATTCACAAATTAAAAAAAAAATACAGTCCGCAAGAAAATGGGCAGTTTTCACAAAAACATATTTTTATGCCAATCGATCCTGTTTCTTTTAAGGATTAAAAAACTCTCGAGGTTTGAGTACCTACTAGAAAAGTCAGAAATCGCAAAAACTTTTCCCATTCATTTCGTAGGAAGTGAGACTCCAAACTACGTTTTTACGATGGATAGACTGGCCGAAAATACTAAAGGCTTCTACAGACCGGCGCGACACGCAACGCTACGCAAAGACCCCGCGTGTCACGGGACGAGCGGTGCCTTTGTGTCGCGTCGCGAGTCGCGCTTGTATTTAGAAGCCTTAAAGGAGCGACACGCGACCCGTCACAAAGGCCCCACATGTTGCACGACGAGCGGTGTCTTTGTGTCGCGTCGCGAGTTGCGCTGGTCTGTAGAAGCCTTAATACTAATAACGCCAGAAAACCTGTTACTGAATAAAAAAATTAGTTTAAAATTTAAAACAATTAAAGTTATGGTGGCTAAAGAGAGCGATCGCAAATTGTGAAATTGGATTTGTTTATTTGTCAAGTCAGTTTTACAAACCCCAAAGCTTTAAGGCTTCTACAGACCAGCGCGACTTGCGACGCGACACAAAGGCACAGCTCGTCGCGCGACACGCGGTGCCTTTGTGTCACGTCGCGAGTCGCGCCGGTATGAAGAAGCCTTTATACTTTGGCTACTGACACGGCTACACATCAAGCTATACATTTCCAGTAGACGCTGACCTCTGATTGTACGGAAATACTATACAATGCGAGATCAGCTTATACTGGAAATGTATAGCTTGATGTGTAGCCGTGTGTACCTACAGTTCAGGCAGTTTATAAAATCAAGAGAGTACCTACTCTACCTACATCCTGAATTCCACGCCTTTGCAAGCCGTACCTAAAAGATTTTTATCTGCTAAACAATTCAAAGTATTCTCGCGACTCATTGCCAGTAACAAGTCTCCTCACCCGACGTATCTTCGTATCATTGTCGCTCCACAACTATTGGCCATACTTAATATTATTGATTGGCAATTAAATCGATCAGACATGTGTGCCGATCACGGTCAATGAACTTACGTACATTCCTCGATGTTATATTATATTATCTGTTATATTGTATGAGATAAGAAACGAGTATTTACCGGTGCTTAATTGTTTCAATGTTGATTATCTGAAAATGAAGCAACAATTAGTGAATTTCGCTCGTTTTTCTATATTTCATCAGAATATCCAGTTGAGTTTTATTTTGTGAGTTTAAATTATTAGCTATCGTGCTCTCATGCGACTAGTATATCTGTCACCGTAAGATTGTGAGAACCGTTAGTTTATAATACAGGGTGTAAGGGACAGCCCTCCGCAGACTGAGGGGGTGAATTCAGTATATCGTACTCAGATGACCGGTACATGAAATTATTTCAGGAACGTTATGGGAATCCAATGAACCTGATTTGTCGCGGCGGGGTGGACGGCCGCGCTCGCTGATTTCAGGCGTCGTTTTCGTTAGAGAATTTCAACATCCATTGCTGTTTTTTTATTTTAGCTGTGTTATACATCACACCATTTACAGAATATACGATTTCATTTCATTTCAAAGACACTTATTCAACATATCCAGGGGGCCAAAAATGGACGCTTTGGCAGAATCGTAATATGATCTGCGTACAATTCATCTGTTTGACAGTTTTTTTATGGAGTTTCGTAAAATGGTCGACACATTATGAATTGCTGTAATTAAGTCTAATGTCAAACAGATGAATTGCGGGATGAATGAATTGTACGCAGATCATATTATGATTCTGCCAAAGCGTCTATTTTAGGCCCCCTGGATATGTTGAATAAGTGTCTTTGAAATGAAATGAAATCGTATATTCTGTAAATGGGTTAATAGAATCACTTTTACACGTCATATAAAAAATTCAAAAAATAAGCTAGATGTAGTCGACATTTTCTATCTGACTATCCCTGAGAAGAAATGGCGAAACAAACTCAGGTGTCAAAGTCTCTTTTAAAGTCCAGACATAATCTTGGTCAGGCCATGTGAGGACCATGTAGAGTGTCTGAAATGGTCTTTTGAGGAAAGAACCACACAAATTTGAGTGGACCTGTCCAATCAGTGCAAGCGTTTGTCAGCAATCGTGCAGATCAACTCAAGACTTAAGGAGCTCAACGACTCGACAAACAATACCAAAGAAAGGCCATTTGGGTAGGCCGCATAAAGCCTTCAAAATACCAGACCATCATTGAAACTGACAAAAAGAAAAGAAAGGAAATTTTTAAAGAAAAAAAAAATTACCCACATAGTGCTCACATAATCTATATGCTGTTGAAGATCTATAACGAAATTCCTATATTATGTTATATTTATGCATTGTTGTAATATTTAACGTGTTTTTTCGGTATGTAGGTTTTTTTTACACTATGTAATTTCAAATACAATTTATTGTTCATGAATAAGTAACTTATGAGTATGACTTATGACAGCTTCCTACAATTAACGTTGGCTTCGTTATTTCTCCTGCCTTTATCCCAATTTATTTAGGGTCGGTGCTATATAATTAATTATATTCTTCTTATATAACCTACATATTAGCTGTCCTATCCAACTTTATAATAATGCTGTTCTTTATTCTTTTTCTACCTACATGCTGGAATTCTCTACTGTTGAACAATGACTGTTGGATGACTAAATTAACAAACGCTATTCCTTGTATTCAGATAAGTCCTTTGCTTTGGGTTGGAAAATGATCAAATCCAATCAAATATCTTTATTGCAATTCATAACTTATACATACAGGTGGTAAATAATACTTATTGGAAACAACTGTGGACCCTGTCGGGCACAGCAACATTTTGACGTACGGCATTTCATACAAACATTCAAGCCCTTGTTTTTCGAAATGACTGAACTGATTTAATGAAACTTCATACGCGTAAGCAGGATACAAATGTCTAAAAAGTTAGTTAAGAACATTTTCGAAATGTCTTATTTAAAAATAGATAACTGGAAATCTCTGTTTCTATGGAAAATTTAAAATCGGTCTAATTTGGCTGTAACACTATTTTTCAAAAATGTTCTTAACTAACTTTTGAGATCTTTGTATCTTGCTTTTGCGTATGAAGTTTCATTAAAATTTGTTCAGTCACTTCGAAAAACAAGGTCTTGCAAGTTTGTATGAAATTCCGTACGTCGTAAACGGCCTTAATTATTATATAATACTACATCTTATGTAGATATGTATTGTTCTTGTATCTCAGTTCATTGTATTTGAGATAATATACATATACAATCAATCGGCCTAGCCTTTTCCCAAGGTATGTTAGGTTCGGCTTCCAGTCTAACCGGATGGAGCTGAATATCAAGTATTTTACATGGAGGACCCGTATGTGACCTCCACAACCCACTTACTGGGTAACACGATACCCCTTGGTAGAACTGGTTGTCAGACTATTAGGCTTCTGGACCCGCAACGTATTTGATATACAACATTATTTTTAGTATATGCGAAACCTGAATATAGTTTGTTCAGAATAAGGAACTGAATCGATTTCAATAATTTTTACTCCATGTTATATTTTGTCCCAAAAATATTTAAGTGTGATGGAAAATGTAATCACCATTTAATTACTTACAATACAATTGCCGTACGGTTAGGTACCTACTGCCAAATTATTATCAATGAGCGCAAGACGACCCAGGAGGCGCGGGGGCGCCGTTATCATGTTTTTGTACGGACAACCCGGTAACATAACAACCTTATAACTTTGTGATTTTTCAAGATACAGTTTTGAAATTTTGTACATACTCGTAGATTCTTTACATAAAAATACTAGACACGTGTTTCGGGTTTCGCATATACTAAAAGTAATATTGTATACATCGGTAATAAAAAATTGATAGAAGCTTTTGTATATTTATTTAAGCGCGTGCATAGGCCACGTAAAATGTGAAGTACCATCATCTCCCACCTACGCAACGTTTGTTAGGTCTACCTTGAGTAATTGCCTATTGTTGCACTTGCTTGAATGTGGCAATACACATAATTGAGTAGGATCTTCATATCCTTCACGTTCTGGCGTGGCGTAGGCTTTCAATAGACTTTGTAAGATTTGTGCGTGTATTTTATTGTTATAAATTCTTTGGGACTATATTCTACTCGTACCATACCATACCATACTCAGCTTACCAACCATAATCAGGATCATTCGGAAGTACACGTTATTTCAAAAATAGACAAGTATAGAAAGATGTATTTATTACACAGATCTGATTGGAAACTAGTACCTAATAAGTTTAGGAAGAATAAATAATTAAGGAGAGAAAATATTAATGAACTTACATAAGTTTACGCACAAAAATAATTAATTAGAAATTCATTTCCTGTACAAATTAACTTCAATTATGCAGATTTGCTGAAATAAGTTTTAGTAGGATGGATAATGAATGACATAACCCAACTCAATCATTCATCAACTTACACAAGAATCAGTAATCAATATTATGCAAAAATCAATCAAGAATATCATTAAATACCGCTGACATACTAATTTACATAAATAAAAGTAAAATTGCATCGACCCGTCCGTTGGGTAGACAGCGCGGCGCCGCACCTGCGCGTGCACATGTACCACAACTGGTTCCTATTGGCTAATCCGATGACAGTGATGACATTATGGAGATAGGGTCGAAGGTTTGATTGGAGATTTGGTTTGGCAACTTGTAGCTAAATTAACTCAGATGCAGTTAGTTTCTTGTAGAAAGTAAAAAGTTACCAAGGTACTGAAAACCACTCTCAAAAAAACTTTAACCACGTCCTCGTAATCAGACTGGGTTACACAATATTTAGCTCAAGGCACTGAACTTGCTGTTAAAGAACTAATCAATGCCAATGACGTATTATAAATAGACGCGTCATACACGAACATTAGTGCACATAAAAACAGCGTAAGCCATGAATGTAGCTACATACTTGCGTACAATCATACAGTGCGTGAAGAAAAGGATAGACCTATACCAGTAACTTTTGTTAGAAAGAGATGAACATACATATTTAGTTACGTCACTAGCTGCTGCATGTTCATTGGCGCGTACGCGTCGGTCGCAGCAGTCAGGAAAAATGGCTGACTGGCTGTACAAGTACAAAACTAAACAACGTTTTCTTAAAATAAAAAAATACATTAAGTACTTATGCATGAAATGAGACGGTTTTCTGTACTCCCACAGTAATAGTGTAATTAGTGTGTGGAAAGGCATTTTCTTCACAAATAATTGCTGAGAATTGCGAGTGATTGTGACGTGTAGCCGCGTCACTGGATGGTGCGCGACTAATTTCATGTCAGGCAATTGCCTGGTATTTACTTTAATATTGAGCGCGGTTAACGCATTTAAAGGTAATACATCATTGGTGGCAGTTACATCCGATTAGACTGAAAGTCTATACCAAAATATTTGGGAAAAGGCTGCAGGGGATGATGATGAGATAAGTACCTATATTTTCTGTGATTTTAGAACATTGCAAATCCTTTAGCTTGAGTCTTGTATAACCATAAAGCACACAGCGTCTTGGCAAGACCAGGGAATAAAACTGTTCATAAAGCATTTACAAAATAATGTCTTTTGTGAATGCTATGGTTATGAAAATAAAGAGTGTTTATTGTTGCCGTAGCAACCAATGGTTGACTCTAAATGGTTCGAAACGAACACTGCAGCTTAAAAAACTAAGAACAAAAAAAAACACGGGCACTCCGTGACGTTTACGCTGACAGCAAACGTCACACAGCATTTAATAGGGGACCCTAGGGGACCCCAATCTTTGTTACATTGAAATCAAATCAAATCAAATTAAAAGTCATTTATTCAAACTAGGCTGAGAATCAGCACTTTTCGAACGTCAAAAATTACATGAGACAGTCCCCCAAAAACGCCCACCCGTCACCACTTCTTAGTGCTTTAGCTGGGAAGAAGAAGTGGCGCAACAAACTCCCCAGCAGAAATTGATGAACTTCTGTCTCTTCCTACATCGGGTAACTGACCGGTTTCCCGTAGGTGTTTTCCCTTTAATGTCGTACAAATCTAAATAGAGCTAGTGACTAATGTTAAGTGCTTTGGACATGTTAGTTGGATGCGTAAGAGTTTGAAGAAAATGGTTTCTGGAATTTTGTGCGGTCTTTTAATCAACACTTGCGAATGATGTTGGTCCATTAAGTCTATTACCCGATTTTGGCTGTCCCTGAATGATAAAGGCAGGTTTTGGGACATACTGTTTCTGAGATTTTTTAAAGTCTACAACTCGCTATAGCCGGTCATAATTGCATCTTCTAGGAGTTAAATGTCAATCAATCAATCTAGCCTATCGTAGTCCACTGCTGGACACAGGCCTCTCCCAGGCTGCGCCAGAACACCCTGTTCTCTTGACATTACAAACAAGCACTTCAATTTTATTTATTTGTATAGATTTCAAGTACTTATATATTGTTTAAGTGTGATATAATATATTCAACATATACAACACGTCCCAGAATTAACGCACTACCTTTTAAGGGGTCATTGTACTCATAATTATGAACAACTTTTACTATGGGACCGAACCAGAAATAGGGAAAAAACAATCAGCTGTTCCATACTTTTTGACGAGTTATGAGAACATAAATGTAGGAAACAGCAGATTTTTTTTTACTCATAATAGCTAGATTTTGCGATATTCCGCCGACAACTAAATTCCAAGCTGTACTTTAGGAATCTTTAAAGACGAGTAATTGGATTATGTTTTTATTTCAACTTAATAGGATCGATTAATTTCTCTCGTCGGTTCAAAATTATAAAACATGATAATTTATCGAAATCGTCAAATTATTGTTTCCTTTACGCAACAAGCATTTTACGTAATACAAGTTGCCTAATATATCTCCAGAAATATAATATCTTCAATATGACATGTTTACTACAGAAGCATACATTTATACTACGAGTAAAAAGTGTGTTTCTAAGTTTTTTTAACCAATTAGCTTCCGTGAGCTTTCACTTTTTACATATTATTTATGATACTTTTTGTTGCCATCGCTTTGATTGACAGCGATACATTGATGTTCTTGGTCAGTTGAAAATAATCATCCTAATAGACAGTCTCTTTAGTTCACTAGAAAAAGTTCAACATTGATCATAGTCAGTAGGCTGTTTGTATTGTTTAACAATAAAAAAGTAAATACAATCTCTATGGACTTTTGATTTCGAAGCTACAGCCAGATTTGAATTTTAAAAATAAAACGATGGCATTCTTTATTTTAAAATACATATTCTAGGGACTCAATTTTTACCGGCTCTTTTATTGAGTACAATCGCGTAGACAATGACATGTCCTAAATCCATAATATTAGAGGATAGTGACCACAAGAGGTTGGTTTACCCGCGTAGTGTTACTTGTGGTGTCGATGTCGGCCCCACAATGAGTAATGTGTTTACTCAAGTAAGCTATAGGCACTAACAGAAAGTGTCATAATGTTAAGTACATAAGTATTACCTATCACAGCTGCATATTATTTAGTAAACAGACGTATCTAGTCTTCTAAACAATGTGACTTCTGCGCTCAATAATGTAGGTAAGTAATTGATAAATTAACTTTGAAAGCTTTATGTCCGTATTGGGTCTTTGAAAAGGGGTTATGGGTCTTATGTTTTGAATAACCTTTGAATGATACTGGTTTTGTTAGCTACTTTAATTTTTTTCGTAAATAATAATAACGGAGAAAATAATAAAGATGGATGTTAGATACTCAAACATCACATTGTTTTGACCTTTGCTTTATCTAAATAAAGTAATAGCAAAAAACCACAATCAAATGTTTTTTGTTGTTACTTTATATCAAAGGTAAGGCGTAGTTTTGCATGATTAAAATTAAATAAGAATACCTATTACTATCTTATTGCTACTTTTGATACTGCAAAAAAAATATAAAAGGTTTGTTTCTGCCGCTTATTGTTTCTTTTGTGTTTTGCGTGTTGTTATTTAAACTTGTTTTTTAAAAGCTTCAAGCCTTCTACATACCAGCGCGACTTGTCGCGCGACGCGACACGGCACAAAGGCCCCGCGTGTCGCGGGACGAGCGGTGCCTTTGTGTCGCGTCGCGTCGCGCGACAAGTCGCCCCGGTATGTAGAGAAGCCTTTACAGTAGGTAAGTGTTTGCGTCTCAGACTCTCATTATTAGGCCACTTTAAGAAACTCAGCCCATTTCAATATTATTTGATTTGTGCGTACTTTGAAAAACAATACAGTTTCAAAAATTATTGTATAAGACAAATGAAGTAGGTACCTATAATATGTTTTACCTTGTAACCTCATGATGTGTCTAAATTGTTTCGGTACTGAAGATAAATCCCTCTAATGGTTGTTTTACTCCTATTTCTATTTAATGTACTCCGTCATAGCAACAACTTAGATAACAAGCTTACCAGACAAGCCTACCTGCTAGGAACAGAATCCCACATCGATGCAAGATGATCGATCGATAAAACCCCGAAGGTCACGGTCATTTGACAACAAAGCACCGAGTACGCATCCATCTTGTTTATATATCACAGAAATGCCGCCGTATGTACGTGATGGAGATAATGTTAATAACTTTAAAATATTATGAGGATTCATTTTTTCCTGTTTTGATGCTTGTACATGTTCGTTAGTAGGTAGTGATAGTAGGATTTTGAACAAATATAAGGGTTTGAGTTTGTTTGTTCTCTTTGTAATTTGTTAATTGCAACAATATTTTATATTTTGTCTATAGATTTGTTTTCTTTTTTTTATTAATGCAAATGTCGTGAAGGCTTCTACATACCGGGGCGACTTGTCGCGCGACGCGACGCGAAACAAAGGCACCGCTCGTCCCGTGACACGCGGGGCCTTTGTGCCGTGTCGCGTCGCGCGACGAGTCGCGCTGGTATGTAGATGCCTTAAATCGTCTGGATAGTACCTACCTACCTACTTACTTATGTACTTACTTACTCAAAAAAGGTGTTAAAAAATTGAGTGAAGTATGTAGGTCGAGGAAATGTGCTAAGTATTTATTTGTAAATGTCACTGACATGTCATGAGGTCAAAAAAAAAAGTACTTACTTCGTGACATCATAATCGACTTTAAATCTGAATTACTTGTATCTCCGGTACATCATAGTTCTATTTGTAGTTCGATCAACTTTAGCTAGAAGATTTGAAAAGGTTTTGCAAAAATCAGGGCCCCTCAAACAATCGGATCAACCGTCACTGGATGACACTGCTTCTCACTGAAACAATGGACATGATTGGTTCAACCCTACCTATACCACAACGAAAATACCGTATTTGTACCATGATCCGTGACAAAAGCTATCGATATGGACCGACGTCATCACAGTGGAACGATCCGGATTTTGGGACAATTCGCAAAAATTCCGAAACAAAAGAGTTTTGTTCGCGATGATAGTTTATTTTCAAAAAGAATTTGGGTGTTGGTGCTGAAGAATTGTTGATTAGTTTCGGAGCCAATCGGTCGGCTGTTTTTAGTTTAAATTTTTCCTCAGTAACCTTATTTAAAGTTGCATTATTTTAGTAGGTATTTCTGTTTTTGAGGTTCCGTAGTCATCAAGGACCCCTTATAATTTCGACATGTCCGGCTGTCTGTCTGTCTGTCTGTCCCCGGCTTAGCTTAGAGGCTCTTAGGCCCGTATTACAGAACTTCATTCAATACTCAAGCATTACTTATAACTAGATTCAACCAATCAAATGCCTTGAATCTAGTTTTAAGTAATGCTTGAGTATTGATTGACGTTCTGTAATATGGGACTTAGTATTAGAAAGCTGTAATTTGGCATGGGTATACTTACATATTAATCACGCCGACAAAGTGGTAAACTAAAATCTTGAAAAATATTTTTTATAGGGGGGGGGGCCCTTGCATGTAAAGTGGTGATGATATCTTTTTTCTAGTCTATCCCATGGTATGTGGTATCGTTGTATAGGCCGCTCAAAAATATTGCTAATCTGCGAAAACGATTTTTCGATTCTGGGATCCGTTTGCGTAATATTAAGCTTTAAAGTGCAATTTTTAGTTAGAGTCACGTGTCCCCGTTCACCTTTTACACAGTCGGGTTTTTGATTGTTGTTGTTGTCGTAGTTGGGTTTAAGTTTTTAACTTTAATTTTATAACATTTATATTATTATATGAATGAATGAAATGCACCGACCCCAGCGTGGTTGTACCAGACTCGATTGCTCGAATGAACCCAAAGATTCACCCTAGCATGTTTCATGAGACTACAGCGACCATTGTATATCAAAGAGTAGACCGAGGGGCGCGATAATGGTAGGGAAGACGTGTTCTTGGGATATGGAAGGATTATGAGAGCCTACTGGATATGCAACCTTGAGCAAGCATTGGAATAGTGGAGAGACGGGTGATATTTGTCTATAGGAGGGGATTTATAACATAAATATTATATAACATAGCATCACGCCTGTAATCCCCGAATGGTTAGGCAGAGGTGTAGGTAAATAATAGGAGAGTACACCTACAGTTCGCCAGTTTAATTTAAGCCCCATGTTTTACGGGCGAGCCTATTGCCGTCAACTGGGCAAAAATCCAGACTCCGAGCTGCTACTGAGAAATTCCTAATGGAAAAACCCAATAACACTTCGCCTGACCTGGGAACCGAACCCAGTACCTCATGCTCAGTAGCTCTTAGCCTCTTGCGACCACTAGACCAACAAGACAGTAATGTTATTTTTTTTTTTCGTAAATAACTCCTTACAATGCGCCAATGCGATGTTATACCACAAAGGGACAATAAAAAAATAGTATCATACCTACATATATTAAATTAACAAAAATAACAATAAATTGGCGTCTAACCGCCTTATTACAAAACAAGCTACCCCCACCAAACAACAACAAACAACATGACAACAACAACAACATGATGGGTTAAACCATGGAGCCAGTTTTTGTAATAAGAACGTAACAGTGATTAAAATACCGTTCTTGAAGGCTTCTACATACCAGCGCAACTTGTCGTGCGACGCGACACGGCACAAAGGCCCTGCGTGTCGCGGGACGAGCGGTGCCTTTGTGTCGCGTCGCGTCGCGCGACAAGTCGCCCCGGTATGTAGAAGCCTTTATACAAAACTGAAAACTTAGTTCGGTACTAAGTTGTCAGTTTTGTATTTAGGAACTTTACCATAGTCGGAATAAAGTTCGATGTTCAATAATGGCTCCATGTTTTAAACCTGGGTCTGAAGATCAATCTTGTTTTGTAATAAGGGGGTAAAAGTTTTCAATGCACTTCAGTGCTACTTCTGTGAACCTGTTCAGGCTGCACTGAAATATATCTACCCCCATAGAAATAATATTCAATTATCTTATGACTCGTGACAAAGGGGCAAACTTGATCACGTTTGTCCTAGATCATGGCTCCAGTAGCGGCGGCTAGGCCACCTCGGCCTAGGGTATGTTATTCTAAATTACTCCGGCGCAATTATTTAACGGAAGTCGATTTTCCATTAATAAGAGCAATTTGTCCGACGCGCGACGTTTCCATAAACTAACATTAGGTTTATAATAGTAAATAATTTAGATGGACTAATGGCCTCCTGATTGTCAACTATGATGGGGTAATTTCTGAAGTTCGATGTACGATGTTAGGGCGGATACAGATATACAACATTATTTTTAGTATAGGCGAAACCCGAAACACGTGTCTAGTATTTTTATGTAAAGAATCTATGTACAAATTTTCAAAATTGTATCATGAAAAATCACAAAGTTATAAGGTCGTTATGTTACCGGGTTGTCCGTACAAAAACATGATAACGGCGCCCCCGCGCCTCCTGGGTCGTCTTGCGCTCATTGATAATAATTTGGCAGTAGGTACCTAATCGTACGGTAATTGTATTGTAAGTAATTAAATGGTGATAACATTTTCATCACACTTAAATATTTTTGGGAAAAAAAAACATGGTGTAAAAATTATTGAAATCGATTCAGTTCCATATTCTGAACAAACTATACTCAGGTTTCGCATATACTAAAAATAATGTTGTATAGACGGCACCGCATCGCAACGCTGAACATTACAAAGACACGATGGAAAGGTATGACGTGATGTTACTATGACCATCTTTTAAAGAATATGGTTTCGCATATACTAAAAAAAATTGGCTTTTATTGGGATTGCCGACAGAAGTGAAAACATAAAACTTTGGAATAACAAATATTCAGGGTGGGTAAAAAATCGTAGATCAAACGAAACAGGGCGATCAATGATGTATTACCTGCGCTCAATAATGGCAAAGTAAATGCCAGGCAATTGCCTGACATTTACAATAATAATAATTATTATTACGTACGTGCCAATGAACATGCAGCTAGTGACGTAAATATGTATGTTCATCTCTTTCTAACAACAGATATCGGTATAGGTCTTTCGTTTTCTTCACGCGCTGTATGATTGTATGTAGAGCTACAATCATGGCTTACGCTGTTTTTGAGTGCACTAATGTTCGTGTATGACGCGTCTATTTTTATACGTAATTGAGGGCGATAGTTGGGATTATTTGCAGTAAAAAATATCTCTGTGGCAGAGCCCTAACTTGATCTCCTTAAAAATTAGGACAATTTGAGTGCTTTTTTTAAGCAAATACCAAAATTTTTAACAAATTGGTAATTAGAGTAAAATGGGAACCTATTTTACTCGTATTGTACTCGTAAATAATCTATACAACATTAGTTTTTGTTTAGGTGTATTCCCGTTCGTCCCACTGACTTCGTCCCCGTAGTGGGACGATCGGGAATTTACAAAAATAATATTAAATTTGTTCCCGATCGTCCCATTCATGATTTTAGGGGGACGAACGGGAATAATTTATTAATTATCTTTTAGGCCTCTTGGTCCCACCAATTAATTTCAGACTGGTTGTTTTATACTAAACCTCTTAAGGGGTCATTGTACTCATCATTATGAACAACTTTTACTATGGGACCAACCTTAAAATCGCGAAAAAAAAATCAGCTGTTCCCTACATTTAAGTTCGCTGAACTCGTCAAAATGTAGGGAACAGCTGATATTTTTTTCGCGATTTCAACTTAGGTCCCATAGTAAAAGTTGTTCATAATGATGAATACAATGACCCCTTAAGAGGTTTAGTATAAACAAAAACTAATGTTGTATATAGTAGGTAGTAGTGCACATTTCTTTTAATCAATTTTGTTGGTAACAAGAATAAGTGAGTGAATATTGATAGAGAACCTGACACTGACCTTCAAATTGAAAAAAACGTAAGAAAATTTCGCGGGCACACGCTGATATGTTTTCGTCTTTACGCAAAATTCTTCATTCCTAAGCTTCGTCAATTTAAATCGAAAATGGCTCGTCTAATGACATTATGTTTTTTTGCAAATGTCATCAAACGTTGAAAACGATCCGTCATTTAGAGTCAGTAGTTGAACTTTTTACAGAGAAGATGATTCTTGAAATTACGGTTTTGTACAAAAACAGGTTGTGTTTTAAAACTAGAATGCGTTGCTAACACGTGACAGTTGAACATGATTAGGAACTAAGACAACAACATAATCAGCCTAAAAACAGTGCAATATCACTTCAAGTTCTCTCAAGAAGTCCGCGTGAGGTTTCAGTAGAGTGCCACCCACGTCTTTACTGAAACTCAGGGGAGCGGGCGGCGGGCGGGGATATCATCTATCATGCATTGAATATAATTAATTTCGTAATTATTTAAACAAACTTTGTACTTGTTACTTAATTTTACTTGACACTGGCTAAATTTGAAATCATTAACAAAAAAAAAACAGCGTAAAATATTCCCACTGCTGGGACACAGGCCTCCTCTCTTTGACAGGGCTGTAATCCACCACGTGGGCCCAGTGCGTGTTGGTAGATGTCACATGTCTTCGCATTTTGGTTCTAGGACATGCCGGTTTCCTCACGATGTTTTCCTTTACCATTTTGAGAGCAGTGATAACTTTATCCGTTCCTAATCAGGAACGAATAAACAAATAAATTTAACAAAAAAACCAAAAAATTTTTTAAATTGCTTCTTAATAAATTAATTCTTTATTCGCCCGCGTTAGATGGCGTACATACTGTGATGTGTGTACGCCCTCGATACTTTTATGACAGCTGCAGTACTTAACCCCAATTATTAAAATATCATGCGGGTCATTTATATCAGAACCCCTTACGATAGTGTTTTTTTTTTTTTTATTAATTATTTATTTACCATTCCAAGTAGGTATAGGGGGGGATATCAGGGGTAATAAAGGGGAAAGCTCATAGCATGAACCGGGAATAATGCAAGGGGCTGTTTCTAACGACAACCTGATAGTGAAGGTACCTCAAATAATTCCTTTTAAAGACACTTTTAGTCCTGACTATCTACGGAAGCCCAAGTTATAACTATTGTTCTACATAAAATCGGTTACGAAAGTGGATTAAAAACCTCAGAATACACTGATTACGTACAGAATACAATGGATGCAGTAATTATGAAGCGTGTTTCAAGTCTTTGTGCAATTATGACAGCCACGTTGAGATGTTTACATACTCTCGCTAAATCGGGTGCCACGGAGGAGTGAACAAATGGAGGAATAAAGGTGATGGGGATGCAGACAGCGCTACTAAACCTGAAAAGTAAATAAACTCTGAACCTAATAATAAAACCGAGGAAGTCGCTGACCGAGAAAAATATTTAATACAATTATATAAAAATAAATAATTAAAATAAAATATACAATAAATAGTTATCTATATATATAAAAGAGAAGTCCACTCACTGACCACTCATCACGAAATCTCGGGAACTACTGGGCCGTGAGGTCTAAAATTTGGCACAAGCACTCTCTATGGGGTGCAGGCGCGCACTAAGAAAGGATTTTTATAAATTCGCACCTTAAGCGGTTGAAAAGGGGTGTCAAAGTTTGTATGAAACTCCTATGTTTTTATAGTTAGAGACATGAATGTTGGCCTGATTGTTCCTTTTGACTTCTAGGTGCTCACTAAGAAAGGATTTTACGAAATTCGGCGCCTAAGGGTGAAAATAAGGGTTTTTAATGTTTGTATAAAAAATGTACCAAATGCAGTTAAGATCCAAATTGAATCTTACGGCAACGAGTTATTGCATACTTTACATTGAAATAAGAATTCGGAGGCCGATAAAGATCTAAATTGAATTTTACGACAACGCGTTAATGCATATTTTACATTGAAATAAAACATTTTGGAAGTTTCTTGAGGTTTATATTTAGTTTTTTTTCCAGGTGGCCAGTGTGTTTCAGTGCAGGCGTGATAACGTTCTAAAGTTTTTATGCCAGTTCTAGGTGGCCAGTATTTTTCAGTATGCAGGCATCTGCTAAAAGATAATGAAATGAGGTTCTAATTGGTATTCAGGTAATTTGAACGTTGCATTTATAGCATTAAAGTCGAGAATGCCAAGAAGCCGCGAGTATCAAAAAACGAAGTCATGTATCAATCACAGAATACAAACCTAAGCGATACACGTTCAAGCTATAGTTACCGAAATTTCTGTTCTGCGATATTTTGTTATTACTTACTACTAATTTGCTTTGAAATATTTTTCATCGTCGTTGTTTGGTTTTCGTTTTGGTTTGTTTCGCTTCCTAATTTTAAATTGGAGGTTAATAAATGTGTTTTTACATATTGCCGGGTTGGAATTTTGTTATTTCTATTTCTTTGCGAATTACTTATTGTGTAGGTATTTCACACTGTGGTATTACTATAATAGTTTTTAGTATTAGTCGTTCTTACTAGAAAAAGTGTCCTTGAATACCTACGTTCGTATTTTAATTTTATTGCTTAGTATCTTTGGTTTAGGCTGGTATTGTAAGGGTCTGAAAAAGGCGGGAGAACTATTCCCATTTTAAATGGATGTCAGCACCAACTGACGGGGTCCGAAAGGGCCAATGCCTGCCAGGGTTATGAGCCTGTCCGAAAGGGATATCGTGGCCCTGGCACACACAGGCATTTGAAGGAACACGGGTGGGTTTTAGTCAGTAAAAGTCTGACACGCATCAAAATGACCTTCATTGAAATTTCCTGAGAATCAGATTATTTTTACTCCCTGTTGTGCGTCCCCAAAACCAGCAATAATATAAATACCATCTTGAAACACCTGGAACTCAAATGGGAATAGTCCTCCCGCTGCCATGAGTTCACAGGTGGTTCCGTAGGTGCCATTACAAGACATTTCAGCGACATATTCACGCTTTGAACCATAAACAATTCCTCCTGACCGATCCTGGGTGAAAGGTTGGAATATTTCCCAGTTTTTAGACACGTGGCGCACAATGCTGTCTCGAATTTGAGAAGACAATGACATGGCCACGTTACTGTTCACCAAATAGGAGAGAGATGAAAATAAGCATGCGCCATCGCCAGGGATATTTACTATTTGGCAAAGAATTTGCATGCCACAATTGTGGCGATAAGTCCCCTCTATGAGGAGTGGCTAGAGAGGCGCCACGGCTTCCTCACCTTCCGCCTGACGCACGTCCTCACCAGACACGGTTGTTTCGGGAGGTTCCTATTCAGAATAAAGCGGGAGGAAACGCCCGGGTGTCACCACTGTGTGTAACGCCCGGAGGACACGGTGGAGCATACGATTGAGGTCTGCCCTGCTTGGGCGGAGCACCGCCATGTTCTCACGGAGGCGATCGGCGGCGGCGATCTCTCGCATCTGGCCCTGGTTCAGGCCATGGTTCGGAGCTAGAGTGCACGGGAGGCCGTCACCTCCTTCTGCAAAGCAGTAATGCATGCGCAGGAGAAGGCGGAACGCATGAGGGTGAGGCAGGGTTCGCGCCCTCACGCCCTTAGTCACCGCAGGAGACGCCCCGGGCGTCGGGAATCGCAGGCCGATTCCCGGCCACCGTGGGCGCGGGCTTGCGGACGGTGAGCGACGGGTAGCTCGCCGTCCGATAAGGACCAGGCCCGGGTCGACGGCGCGTTGTGTTCCACGCGCGCCTCAAAGAGATGTCAGCACCAATTGACGGGGTCCGAAAGGGCTAATGCCTGCCAGGGTTACGAGCCCGTTCGAAAGGGATATCGTGGCCCTGGCAAACAGGCATTTGAAGGAACACGGGTGGGTTTTAGTCAGTAACAGTCTGACACGCCCTCCCCGCTCCGGCCAGAGCGGGACAAGTAATTTGATAATTTACCACCCAAAAAAAAAAAATGGCAGCGGCAGTTCTATTCTCATTTGAGTTCCAGGTGTTTCAGGATGGTATTTTTATTGCTGGTTTTGGGGAAGCACGGCAGGGAGTCAAAATAATCCGATTCTCAGGAAACTTTATTGAAGGTCATTTTGATGTTATAATTCCGTTGGCTACTTTAAATAATAAAAAAACCGGCCAAGTGCGAGTCGGACTCGCCCACGAAGGGTTCCGTACCATTATCTATAAAACTGGCAAAAAAATCACGTATGTTGTATGGGAGCCCCCCTTAAACATTTGGTTTATTTTAATCTAATTATTTATTTTTAAAATGAATATATAACTTAATATTCTGTGAATATTTCAAGCGTCTACCTGTTGCCGTTATCAATATCTAGCAAAAACGAGCAAAAAAATCACTTTTGTTGTATGGGAGCCCCCTTAAATATTTATTTTATTCTGTTTTTTAGTATTAGTTGTTATACCGGCAACAGAGATACATCATCTGTGAAAATTTAAACTGTCTAACTATCACGGTTCATGAGATACAGCCTGGTGACAGACGGACAAACGGCGGAGCCTTAGTAATAGGGTTCCCGTTTTACCCTTTGGGTACGGAACTCTAAAAATATCTTTTGACCCCTCACGCCGGCAAAATTGAAGAATCACCGACCGTCACCGACTCAGCGGTAAATGTGCAGTTGAATTCACAATCCCAGTCCCAATTCACTGCTATTGATTTTGTCGAGAAGTCGCTTGCCCATAGTGAGCAAACGGAATAAGAGTCATTTTTTTTTTAAGGATATTGCTAAACCGTTGCTTCATCTACTTATATTAATATTTTATAGTTTGTGAGGTTGTAGGGGTAATCTCTGGATCTACTGAACCGATTTTGAAAAATCTTTTACCCATTGAAAGCCACGTTATTATTTTGTGAGTGTCATAACGTAAGGCCATAATTTAATCCGAAAAATGAAAAGACGGTAAAATGTTTACCGCCCAACAAAGTGGGCACGGGTCAGCTAGTATTATTATAATTTAACAAGAAAGACCTATTGCCTCCGACTGCATGCGATTGTTTATAAAGATAAAGAAGTAGGTCATCTTGTTTCCATCTTTTTTAAAGTTGACTTTTTAATAAATATTTTTCACGTTAATAAGGGTACTCCCTCTCTTCTCCTAAAATCGTTTGTCCGAAAATCATTATCCATAACACGTTTGCTATAAACTTCAGTAACCATAATGTTCAAAAATTCAAAATTTTGTTTTACATAATTATCTTTACTCCTAAAACTATTTTGTCATAATATCGAGTACTATAATAATTAATTCTCCTAATTTTGAATGAAATAAAGTCAAATGTCCTCAGTATTGTAATATATAATGTGCATTATTCCGAATGTTCATTTATAATAAAAATGTTTGCTGTATTTGCTAAAAATGAGGTTTTAGTACCAGAAACGAATCGCTGTAAATCCGACACGTAGTCTTGTATGCCCTACCTCTAGGGTGTAATTTAGAATCGCGTAGGCGCGGAGGGGCGAGGCGGCCTGCGAGTTGAAGAGCAGGTGGTTGTAAAGCTTGCCGCCGCGGCTGAGGCTGGCCGGCGGCTGAGGCTGGCCGGCGTGGCCGGCCAGCAAGACGATGCTGCGGTGGTGAGCGTTAAACCGTCTGCGACGATACTCGCGTGGGACCGCCGGAGCCCCGCAGCGCCGGAGCCGCGTATTTCCCTTTCCGTGTTCAACTGGCGACACCGGTCTCGCGAAATCTACACGCTTTTGTTTTACTACGGAATCCTACGATCCCGTGTTCAATTCGCGTCAACTGAGCACACTTCTGCGATCAAGCAACGTTAAAAGAAGTTTTACAAAACAGTGTGTAATTGAATTGAACACGGTTTTTTAACCTGTCTATTCGAAACAAATCCGTACTGATTTATCGCGTTCGTAAATGTTCGGGATAAATCGTGCGGGCCGAAGCAGGCGAGAGCGCCCGAAGTTGGATTCGCGCGCTTCTCATTGCAATGTAGCTGTTATTAGAGTGTATTCCCGTTGTCCCCGTTTGCGATATCCCTGTCACGGGGACAGCGGGACGTGATTAAATTTATTTCTCGTTGTCCCCTTATCGTACGAAGTAAACCTTTTTTAAATCGAAACAGTTAGGTTAGGTTAGAACTGTGACCACACAACGCACGAGCCGAGCGAGCGTAGCGAGCGGTGCCGCGGCAGCGGCCGGCGAGTGCCAGAAACATATTTTTGAATGTAAAACCAAACCACGGGGACAACGGGAAGTATTTTTAAATATTTAATTGAAGTACCGCTGTCCCCGTAGTCAATTACACACTGGTTTGTAAAACTTCTTTTAACGTTGCTTGATCGCAAAAGCGTGCTCAGTTGACGCGAATTGAACACGGGATCGTAGGATTCCGTAGTAAAACAAAAGCGTGTAGATTTCGCGAGACCGGTGTCGCCAGTTGAACACGGAAAGGGAAACACGCGCCGGAGCCCCGCAGCGCCGGAGCCGTGACAGAAACCATGCCTGCTGCATGTTGCATGCTCGCTTGCATGCTGCATGCTTGATTGCATGCTCACTTGCATGCTGCATGCTTGCTTGCTTGCTCATTGCATGCTGCATGCTTGCTGCATGCATGGTGTATTACAGGGAAATAAAAAGCCCATGATCAAAAATATTATTAGGATAATTATACAAATAATTTGAATTTAGAACTTATAAGTTTTATTGAAAACGGTTTTATCTCTTTGGTATAATATTGATTGTAATATTTATGACAAACAAATTTAGGGCATATTGTATTTAGGGATTTCAATTTTATGGCATGTGATATTATGTGACATCAAGTTCGGACAAGTTATCATTCGGACAAATGATGATTAGGAGAAAAAATCGTATGGCACTTTAGATTATGGATAAAAATGTTAGGGAACACAATAGATAACCGTTAATAAGACCTATACGATTATAGAAGAACTTTATCACAGATTTATTAAAAGTTGGGTTTGAAAAATTAAGTGAAGAATGGTTTAAATTGGAATAAATAGTCATTCAAAATGAAAAATTATTAAAAAAACGTAAAGCCGATTTGCAAAGACCTATCCAATGATACCCTACTTGACATAGTTCGTCGACTTTAATTTTTCTTTTTCACATTTGGCGTCTGGTTCTCGCCATATTGAATTTTGATTACTGTCATGTCTTTAGTGACACTCACAAGATTAAGTTAAATCGATTGCAGAATTGTCGAAATCGGCACCATTGCCATAAAGAAAAATAGGATAGACGTAAGAATCGTCAAACTCGGCCCACGCGTTTGGTCTCTAGAGCGCCACAAAGGAAGAAACACACATACACATTGTATATGCTGATAAACACATTCCCGACTTTTGCGTTGCGCAGACGTATAAAAATATTGAGCAAATTGGATCAGATGATGTGGTGTATGCGTCTCATGTGGCAGTTGCTGGCATGGGAATTATGCGATATGCATTATGATTATGCTAATGTTCCGTATCATACCATTCAAGGTCGGTGTGTAAAATTCCTTAAAGCGTTTAATCCATTTACTTACTTCTCTTTGGTTCACACAAATTGCATCTTTAAGCCGCATAAATATTTATTTACATATTTCATTGTGACAAGGATGTCTGTATGTCAACTTTGTTTGCTGTTTCCCTGTGGTAAACGGCTGGTGACCACATAGTGACCTCGCTTGCATACAGTTTACTTCATTGTTTTAGCATTTAATAAACTGGCCACACTCCCATCAAACCACAATTAAATGCCAATGTTCCTACGAAATATTTGTGCACTAATGAAAATTTTCGTTCTTACTTTTTAATAAAGACTATGAGACACAAAAACCTTCCCAATTGTATTGAAAAGCAATAACCCATTCCAGGATCTATAATTTTATAGATATCAAGCCTAAACCCGAAAGGAAAAAATATCTATGTATTTAATAATATCAATCCAAGCGATAATCCGAAGTACCTATCGGCCGAATGTTCGGCCGTTTCTTGACTTCCAAAGATTCCCTTTTTGACTTAGATTCCTTACCCGACTTCAAGTCACATTTTTGACTTTTACCTTTTTTTTTTTTTCTCTTCCTTCTGGCTTCGCACGGTTTGTGCATTTAGCCAATGTCACGTTTTAGTTCTTGTATAATATTGATGAAATGAATTATAAATGCATGATGACTCCCCTTGAGTTTCAGTAAAGATGTCGCATTTTACTGAGTCCTCACGCGGACTTCTTGAGAGAACTTGAAGCGAAGTTGCACTGTTTTGTTTCATTTGCCTACACTAATGCACGTTCACAAACACTTAATGGTTAATAATCCACCATTATTACACATTAATATTCGGCTAAACACAAATTTTGGAAAATTAAACAAACTGCTGAACATGACGCTTCACTTTCCCGCCAAGACGTCGACTTTTACTTATCTCCTTTGACAGTCGTTTGTTTTTTTTTTTTTTTTTCTTGCGCCGTAGTCAGCCATAGTTAGCCGTAGTCAGGAAATGGCCGAACATTCAGCCGTTTCTTCGGATTTATCTTCGAAGTAGACCCCCGCACTTCTGAGGACCTAAAAATTGTCGTGGCCACCTACAGAGCCCAACTTATTTATACATATTATAATGTAAAATAATAACGATGTCAAAATTGTACACTCGGCTACATTTATCAAGCTACAAATTGCCAGTGTAAGCTGACCTCTCATTGTACGGAAATCCTATACAATGCGAGATCAGCTTAAACTGGATATATATTATAGCTTGATACGTATTTTTGAAAAAAAAAAAAGCAATTACTACGAGGTATGAGTTTGACGCCGAAAATATAGTTTTTAGAGTTTTTGTCTGGATGTATGTTCCGGTTTGACGTAAAAGCTGCAGAACTGATTTGGATGAAATTTGGCACTCAGATAGTTTATAACCAGGTTTAACACATAGGGTACTTATAATCCCGGTAGTACGTTCCCGTGGGATATTTTCCGAAGCCTAAAGCAAAAGCTAGCTAAGTAATTATTATAATTTCGTGTACCAGCGACTCGAAAAGAAGAATATGAACAATGCACTTCACCAGCGGGCCGAGCACGGGCGTGTCAAGACGTTTGTGACAAGACATGATAAATTTTGTCATGTTAATTTGTACTAGCATTTTATGACAAAACAGTTTTATCGCTAAAACTATGATAAAATGTGTGACTCAAGTCATGTCACAGTAGGCCGTGCACGCCCCGCTGGTCATCCAAACTTATCCACGCATTGCATCCGCATCACATAATTAGAAAAGACAACAAATGTCTACACGTTGAAACACGACTTTTTTCTCGTGACTGTATGTTTATCTGTCACATGCCAACTCCTAAACATAACGGATAACGCGCAAATCACGCCTTGATGTTTAAAGACCTTGTTCCAATATCACGACTTTTAGTTTGGTGAGGTTAAGTTATGTGGTCCATTTTATATTAAAACGTAGAAGATTAATTTATAGTGAGGAGCTCGTGGCTAAGCAATAACTGTCTCGTGGATCGCTCCATCAGGTTAAGCTACACTTGCCAGGGTTGGACCATCTTTACATATCAAAACTCCTTCGTGCCTCGCAAAGCACGTTGAGCCGTTGGTCCCAGCTGTCATTCGTGGATCTTTGACAGTCATTACGGGTCGTCAGAAGTCCGAAAGTCAGACACACCAGTCTTATAAAGGGGTATCGTATTACCCAGTTACTGGGTTGTGGAGGTCAGATAGGCAGTCGCTCCATGTAAAATACTGGGGGTCTACTCCGAACATAAATCTAAAGTATCGGCCGAATGTTCGACCGTCGCTTGACTACGAACAACGATGGCTGACTAAGGCGAAAAAAAAAAATACGACAGTCAAAGAGATAAGCTAAAGTCAATGTGACTTTAATTCGAGTAAGGATTCAAAGTCATAAAAGGAAACTATTGAAGTTATAAAACGGCCGAACATTCGGCCGATAGTTCGGATTAACGCTTCGGAGTAGACCCCCTGGTATTTAGTTGCATCCGGTTAGACTGGAAGCTGACCCCGACATAGTTGGGAGAAAGCTAGGCAGATTGTAGAATGTTGTTTTTGTAGGATAAGAGCTGGATCAAGAAGTAATCAAAGAAACGAATAATGAATGCCTTGCAAAGTTGTGCAATCTTGGCTTCCCCATCTTCGTCGAGAGTGTATACAATTTTGTAGGCACAAACCTTCGCCACTCGTGTCCGTATGGATTGAGGAGCCATGTCTCATATTTATACGAGGGTACTACCAATATTTAGTAGTAAATTAGCTGATGGTGTAGGCCCAATCCTGGAATTTGTAGTAGAACCGTTAAAAAGTTATAGGACGTTTAAGGTGGCTCCGCAATCCAGACACCTGGATTGAGGAGCCACCTTAGAACTCGAAAACTAGCCAACAGATCGTTTTGAAAATTTGGTAGGATTTAGTAGTGTTTATGCGTAATCTGAAAAAATGGGTTTTGTACAGCTGAATTTGAGATAGCTACAATGCTTTGATTTTTCTTAAAAATCCATAAATTTCACCACGCTGTTTCTCGGAAAGTCATCAACCAATTAAAACGTATGTTTAGTATCATTTTGTAGTAAATGAGTTCTAATTTGTAGTATAAAAATAAAATGGAAAGACTGTACAATTTCGGTGATACAACACATTTTATGTGACTCCTCAATCCTGACGGTCTATACTATAAAAAATATATGTTCGTAGCTACTAAAGCAGTTGATCAAATCGGATAAAAATAGCACCAATATTTAGTAGTAATTTCTACTAAATATTGGCATCATCAAACATCCTACACACTCAGTATCATCAAAAGATATTAATAATTTAAACATTCCTTAACAATTTTGTGTATAGGGTGACCATGTCTGTTTAGGGTGACCCGTGGATTGAGGAGCCACCTTAAACGTCCTATAACTTTTTAACAGTTTTACTACAAATTCCAGGATTGGGCCTACAAAATCAGCTAATTTACTACTAAATATTGGTAGGACCCTCGTTTAAATATGAGACATGGCTCCTCAATCCATACGGACACCGCCACTCTCATGGCATCGTTAGCAGCTTCCTCTGAACTTCATTCAAAGAAATACTCCTGTTTTACTGTCACTATACCGAGATACTAAAGTTTATGCATTCATTCATTTATCTCTTCATGTGGCCAAAGATGCATTCCGTGTAAGTACACAATCAGCTCGCAACGTAAAATCATCATTAAATTACAACATACTGTATTACTGTTTTAGGTGGCTGGGACAGACTGGATGCGGAAGGCGGAGCACAGGGTGTTGTGGCGCAGCCTGGGAGAGGCCTATGTCCAGCAGTGTACGTCTTTCGGCTGAAATGATGATGAATGATGAACGAGTAGTCGATTTGTCTAATATTAACATCGTGTAGGTAGGCGCCTATGTAATGGACATCTGGGATTTATCCTGCACTTTCCTATGTTTGTCTGGCCAGATACTCGTATACACGCTGGCAGTTACTGGAAAGACCTTTAGAAAACCCACATAAGTGTAGTAAAAAGGAAAGTAATGCTTTCTAAGAACCATTTGAAAACAATGAACGTATGAGCTGAATGAATGACGACGATAGAGGGCCAACTGCGTCAGCGGCAAAACGTTCATGAAATCGAGTATGTTGGGGAGAAATTAATGCTATAGAGTCGTATTCTAGAACGATGCTCGAACAGACATCTCGATTTATAACTAGATTCGAATATGAAATCTACGGTATTGGTGAACGAGAAAATGGGCTACAGTTTGATACTTATAACTTCAAACAAGTGTTAATCTTAAATCGTAATAATTTCATCTCAGGCACGCGTCAAAAAAATATGTCCGAGGTTTCACAAACATTTAAGGAGTGAACATTATAGTCCATCGATTAGATTCTTGAAGATGAATATAATTATATGTCAATCAGTAAGCTTGGAATACCGATCGTTGATCATAATTTCAGATTAACAGACATATGACACTAATGCATCGGTTTTCCCTTATCCATCGTTTGGTGTGTTCAAAATAGTGTAAATAAGAAACTATCAAACTGCAGAATAAAAAGAAAACTTATGAAAATTTTCACACATGAAAATGTAATCAAGCTAGAAAACAAATATTTGAACTTTTCAGTTTAACAAACAAACCTATTGGTGCAAGATAGTGAGCTATCACTCAATGTAGTCAACCTACGCTGAGTGATACCTATATCTAGAGTTTCTGATAACTAATCTTATCTAAAGCCGTCAATATAACCCCGATGGAGTGTCAAAAAACGTTTATTACTTTTTCCTTATCGGACTCTCTCTAGCCTTTCCAAGTGAAAAGGTATAAGGTAAAATATTTGTTAAACGGAATAGGTATAAACCTGATGATGAATATCCTGTCATGCTAGACATGTTTAATAAAAAATAGATGTTAAATCTCCCAATCCATTCATTGACATCACCAATACAGGAAGACTGGTTCCCCGGTCACTATAGGTGTCAAAAAATAATAGGCCCGTTTTGACATTTAACTTGAATCGATTTATCGTATTGAGTACCGAGTCGTATAGTTACTTCACTAGTTACGTCGCGATGTCTTACTTCACTAGTTACGTCGCGATGTCTTACTTCACTAGTTACGTCGCGATGTCTTACTTCACTAGTTACGTCGCGATGTCGCGATTATCAATCGCGACGTAACTAGTGAAGTAACCATACGACTCGGTACTCGATACTCACGATAAATCGATTCAAGTTAAATGTCAAAACGCGCCTACAATTTTTTGAAAACTTTAATCGACTCACTCGGACTAGTAATAATCTCCTAGTGGAATTTCAGCTATGAGTCGTTAAGTCATCTTCAATCATCATCAAGATTTACGAAAGGACCTCGACATGTGGTAATCGATTCTCAAGCGTTTCGTATTTCTACAAAGTATATCAACGGGATTGACTTAGATTATATAATCTAAGGGAATTGACATAAGCTTTTCGTTAGCTTATGCTAACGAAAAGCTTATGTCAAAAATGTACTTGCCATTATTGGCAAGTACATTTTTGACTTTTCCATCATCGTAATCGGTGTCTAGGCCCTCACCTAAACCTCGGGATCCTCCAATATCGTATTGTGACCATAACTAAGAATCAATTAATTGCTAATAGCCACAATTTCCTTGTCGTAATGTTCCGATTTCTCTTACCGGTGTCCTGCTTCACGTTTCCTACTAATTCCTTCGTAACGTAATTAGCAGACGAAGATGACATAATAGACAGTTATTCTCAGTAATTGCTTAGTACAACTGATCGCTCACGTGTCTTGTACCACGGTCGGGTTTATGATTTCTTACAGTCACCGGAATTCCCTTTGAATTATGGAATGCTTTTACTTCCGAGCACTCGTATTAATCACGATGATACGATGTAGTTTATTGAAGTGTGTGGTTTGTTGAAGAACACATACAATATGACCTGCTCTAACAATGATGAATGAATTAACGTCTTTTTTGACTCTCTGGCTCAGTTTAAATTAAAAGTCACAAGATAGGATCCATAGCCTCGCCTAATAAGCCCACCTGCACATGCTTATTTTCTAAAATTATGTATAGAATTTGTGTTTTAAAATTTTTATATTGATCTTAATTAATTATTTGTCTCTCAAATATTACTTAAGACTAGTTTCAAGTTCAACCAATCCAATGAATGGCTTGAATCTAGTCTTAAGTAATGCCTTTGTAAACCGATAAGTGCTTGCTCGTTGACGTGCAATCATATACTTTTAAATTAATCGACTAAATGTGGGCTTCCAAGCAAAAAGGATCCAGTTCTCCTCGGAATTTAGTTTCCGAGATAAACGCAGTTTTGTATAGTTGGGTGAAATAATTACATTTTGCGATTTTATTTCATTACCTATTAATTAATGCTCAATTATCTACAACTTCATATAGTTTTTCTCAAATCAAGGTTTTTCAGAGTTTCAACTTCAAATGTCGAATAAAAAAAAGTGCCAGTTTTTGAATATGTTTTTAATCCTTATTATCAATTGACTATTCTAGCTATCGAATCTAGTCTTAAGGCGACGATAACCGACTTTTTTAATGATTTTATACTGAAGATCACGTGTAAACGAGTAGTGTTAAAGGCTTCTACATACCAGCACGACTTGTCGCGCGACGCGACACGGCACAAAGGCCCCGCGTGTCGCGGGACGAGCGGTGTCTTTGTGTCGCGTCGCGTCGCGCGACAAGTCGCCCCGGTATGTAGAAGCCTTAATGATTTGTAAAAAATATATGTTAAATTAAAGCATTTTCTCAATATTTTAATATGTGAATATTTTAGATTATGTTTATATTACTTAGTGAAATTAATTTGTAAATTTATTTCTAACGCGGATAAAAAACTGAGAATGGCGCAAAATCTACCAAGCGTATTTTTCTGAAACCTTCGCCAATATAAAGATAATTGAATTATTGATCTTTTCGTATACGCGTTTTATTAAAATACCTTTTGTTTTGTGTATAATCAATTAATAATGCGTCAAATTGGGGACAGCGCTCCTTGATGGGCGAGTCCTATTACTGGCTGCACGTACGACGCGTTGCGTGAGCTCAGTAGGTACAGAACACGCAAGCTAACTACTCAAGGTCACTGGCATATATCTCCGTCTTAACTCAATACCCCACTACTGGACCCTTTTTGCTTGGACGCCCACAAATAATCAAAACAATTGCAGCACGCAATTTGTGCCGCTCCTAAAGGTCGGTTCACACCGATAATGAAGACATGACATATTGAGGCCCAACGCTGATAAACACTCGATAGTGAAAACTTATGTTTGTATTGTCTGTGCACATGCCTCGCGATTCAGACTTGCTGGCTGTCAACTAAAGTTTAGTAAATAACTCGAGTGGCCTTATTTGTCGATATAAACAGAGGTATTTTTCGATAAATTCTTTTTGTTATTTTTGTTTTGCATTGACTTTAAAAATGGTCGTCCATTTGGTGTAGTGTTAAGATTTTCAATTACTTACTTTGTTACAAATTGTTGTTTTGTCCATAGTTTCGTCTACGGACCTTTATTTATTTATCCTTGAGGATAATTTTTAATCGAATGTGATTAAAACAATCGTGTCATGTACAGTCATGATCACTAGGTAAACACTCAGCAAAATTCAAAACTGTTTTTCTCGTGGAATAACGATTGCAACTTTGAGAAAAGATCTATTTCATAATAGTTTGGGTTCCAAAATACTATGTTCGTAGTAAAACAAAATTACAATCAATATAATGTAGTTGGTGGAAATCACTTTAAAAGTTGCTAAGTATATAGATATTGGTGCTCGTGACTGTACCTATCTCTACTGAATAAAAACTGCAGTGCAAGTACGTAGGCCCCGATTCGATAAAATTGACAATTATACGACGAATTTTAAGTGGGTGATAGACGTGCGAGCAAGTACGAGTAAGTTTGTTGGCGATCCAACATGTTTGAAATTATGCTTGTACCCCGCCTTGGCTCGTAAGTCTGTCATCACCGCGAGTCGCGTGCCGCCATTTTTTTTTTATATTTTGTGGGTGCGCACCGCTTGTGAGTTGTGATATTTAACATTTTATGTATTTTTGGTTATTTTGCTTAAAAAAATGAGGCATTTGATTTGCTCTCTTTTTGTAAGCCAGTGCTTCACCCACACTCGCCGACTTCATCTTCTTTTATTGGTTTTAAAAATGTCATATTATATAATTCCTAAATAACACAACACAAGCTTCCTCTGTCGACGACATCGCGATACAGTGTGAGCAAGCTTCACGTGTGTCACCAACGTCGAGCCGAGTAAGTTTGCAAACTTAAAAACCGCATACTTTAAGTTCGTCTATCACCCACTTTACGAAAATGCAGACACCAGTCGTACTGATGCAGGGGGCCTAAAATGGACGCTTTAGCAGAATCATATTATGATCTGCGTACAATTCATACATCCCGCAACTCATCTGTTTGACAGCTGCTATTTGACATTAGACTTCAGTATAGCACTTAATAATTTGTGGACCATTTTACAAAACTCCATACAAACTGTCTAACAGATGAATTGCGGGATATGAAATGCACGCAGTTTCATATTATGATTCTGCCAAAGCGTCCATTTTAGGCCCCCAGATCTTGACAGTTGAGATCGCCAATTTACGCTGTCAAGCTCGGTAATTTATCGACACTTTGTAAAAGTCCGATAAGCATATCGATCATTACTAACAGATTTAGGACTCATGACTTTATTGCTGGGTGATGAGGAAGAACGGCAGCAGCATCACAATGTGATGCGTATTCGGAGGCGGCGTCTCAGAGACACAAACAATCCTCTGGAACTTCCAGAAAAAGATTTTGTTCGTCTCTTTCGGGTGACTCGAGAAGACACCCGAAAGAGAAAGAGCTCTACTAGACTCCCTGTCCATATCGTGGTAAGCACCTACCTACTGTTTACTATAGTTACCTACTTCATTCGAGTTAGTGAGTTTCGTTTTTTGTCAATCCGTAGGAAACATTGAAGCAATCGTCTTGAAAAGACGGGTACGTAAGAAACAAGATAGTGAACACCGACGCGGCACGAGCATCATCACAATGCCGCACACACACGGTTCGCTTCGAAAGAAGCGCTTTTGTAAGCGTAAGCAGAGCAAGCAGAAGCACCAGCACCAGCACCCTCCGTATCTACACTGCACACCACATGGATCCATGACTCTGATGACACACGCGTCCCGCGGATCGGCAGGCAGTCTTCTGATTGTTCGGTCTTCACTCGATTATTTAATAATTATTTTTGCCTTCACGGGGCTAACAGTGGCGTGAGCAATACAGCGCCCCGCGCCCCGCGCGCGGCTTGCCAGACGGCGCATCGCTATTGGTCGAGGGATTTATGCCTAATTTATTAATAATATTGTATTTAAAAGTAGGGTGTTTTTGAAAATAAAGAGATCAGTCAATCATGAGTAGTTTTTATTTAAATCAACGAGCGTACCTACCTATATACGCCACACTAAAGTACTTACATTTTATAGGTTTACGGATAGGTATGTTTTTTTTCTCAAACTTCAAGAAAGTAATGTCAACAACAAACTTTTTTTTTGGCAAAGGTAAACACGACGACACTTTAGGAAGATGGCATGTTTTCTATATTTCTACTAAAACAAACGGAAGTTTTGGTAAATTAATTGGTAGTTTCTCTGAATTATACCCATAAATATTGTTTACAATGCCAATTATAGAAGAAAAAAAGGATTTTCTAAATATCTCGGACATTAGTCGTGCGTGCCACAGAAATCCCACCTTAAATGTTTTGTCTGTGGACGTCCTCAGTATTGCCCGGCCCACGATAAATTTTAACGTCGCGTCTTACGTACTTCCGAATTCGTTAACAAGATCGATAAAAATGACAACCTTAGCGATCTCGATGTCTTATCGATGCACAGTACGTACTTGCACTGCTGTTTCAGAAAATATTTAAAGAGTTGGTAAGTTAAGTAGGTATCTACTTACTACTTTATTTGCGACGTGTATCGTATCTTGAAGAAACATAATTAAAATAAATTATAATTCGGTTATGATGATCATTTAAAAATGGGATTGACTTTCTTCTGAAAAGATTTCTCAATCATTATTTAATAACACGTATCATAGCATAGCGTTTAGAGCATTAATTTACAAGCACTTACTAAACAGATAAATAAAAAACGAGCCAGACCTAAGATGTCACTATAACTATGTGACTACTACTAATAGTAGTCACATAGTTATGATGACATCTGACATCTCACCTTGGTAATAAGCAACTGAGCAGCAAACAGAAATTAAGGCTCAGACAGACTGGTGCGACAGCGCGGGCGCGACAACGGTCGCGCTGCCGCAGCCTTTAACCTCAACATTAAAAAAGTTAAACATTTACATATTTATTCTAATAATTATTAATAAAAAACCTCTACTGACAATCTTAATAGTACCTACCTACTTACTAATTCCTTAGGTACAATAATTCCATGCTATTATAAAGTACTTACTAATTCCATGCTATTAAAAAGTACTTACTCAGTCCATGCTCAAGCTGTCACTTCCTGTAACACACTTCCGTCCTTTTCACGAAATCACTCATATAGAAAGCGAGAGGAAAGTGTTACACATCAATAATGTCACATTCCTACATTATGATAACCGTTTATGTAAACAAAAAGGGACCAAGTCCTTTGCCCCGACTAGTGACGTAACGCTTGTACACACGGCTACACATCAAGCTATAGTTTCCAGTATAAGCTGATCTCACATTGTATAGGATTTCCGTACAATGAGAGGTCAGCTTATACTGGAATTTATTGCTTGATGTGTAGCCGTGTGTACACGATAAACAAAGATATAACAAGGAGTAACTTAGTAAATAAAACTATACTGCGATGGTATTCCTTGTGGAAATCTTAGAGGAGTAAATGAACTCGTTAAGACGCAGATATATGCCAGTGACCTTGCGTGTTCTGTACTGAGCTCACGCAATGCGTCTTACGTTCAGCCAGTAATAGATGGACTCGCCCATCAAGGAGCGCTGTCCCCAATTTTACGCATTATTAATTTATTTTACAATACCAATTGGTATTTTAATAAAACGCGTATACTAAAAGATCAATAATTAAATTATCTTTAAATAGGTGAAGGTTTCAGAAAAATACGCTTGGTAGATTTTGCGCCATTCTCAGTTTTTTATCCGCGTTAGATATAACTTTACAAATTAATTTCATTATATAATATAAACATAATCTAAAATATTCACATTTTAAGTTATTGAGAAAGTGCTCTAATTTAACATAAATTTTTATAGACGTGATCTTTAGTATAAAATCATTAAAAGTCGATTATCGTCGCCTTAAACATCCATTTTCGAATCCAATACATTATTATACTCATTTATAGTATCAATTAATTGTTTAAAGAAAGCCAATATCTATTCACAACACAGGATGTTTATCCAAGATATCTATAATGGTCCACGATCATATTTCCGTTCGTATCCATGTTAAGGTCCTTCCAATGTCAATTCTCATACATTTGTCGATTCTAATTAATTTATTAACAGTTAGTATTGAGGCCGCTGATTCACTGAGTTTGTTATGTATCTACTGAATTGGGTTAATGTACTGCAGTTACTTTATCATTCGATTCGTTTGGCCTTCGTGTGATTATGTTATTGGGTTTTGCTAATTATGTAGGAAATTTAAAAGATGAGCATAACACTCATCTACTGTTTGAATATTTTGGCGATTCATCATTATCATTTCAGCCGAAAGACGCCCACTGCTGGACATAGGCCTTCCCCAAAAGGGTGCCATAATCGCACGCTTGGCAGGTGGGTTGGCGAGCGCAGTATGATGTTAAAATGCATAGAGAGCGCTGCTGCTTCTCTAGTAAGTCCCTTAGTCGCCTTTAACGACACCCACGGGAAGTTTTGGCGATTAGTCACATTTATTTATGTATTGGCTTATATAGCTTTGGTGGATGTCGGAAACTATCTCACGGGAACGTACTATCGGGGTTAAAAGTAAACGAATCAATCGCATTGCACCCGCCGCCGCTGCCGCCGCTGTCAACCATAATTATTTTGACTGTGATATCTTTTAAAGTATTCAATCAACTCAGCCTATAGCAGTCCACTGCTGGACATAGGCCTCTCCCAGGCTGCGCCACAACACCTTGTCCTCCGCCTTCCGCATCCAGTCTGTCCCAGCCACTTTTTTAAGGTCGTCGGTCCATCTAGCTGGCGGGCGTCCCACACTACGCTTGCCGATACGTGGTCTCCACTCCAGGACTAGTCTGCTCCACCGGCCATCGGTCCTTCGACAAACATGGCCAGCCCACTGCTACTTCAGCTTGCTTGTCGGTAACTCCGGTTCTCCACCGGATAACTTAATTTCTGAACTTATCCTGCAGAGAAACTCCGAGCATAGCCCGCTCCATAGCACGCTGAGTGACCTTGAATTTGTGGACCAGCCCGACTGTGAGTGTCCACGTCTCGGCACCGTATGTCATAACGGGCAGGACGCACTGGTTGAAGACCTTAGTCTTCAAACACTGCGGGATTGGCGAAGAGAAGACTTGACGAAGTTTTCCAAACGCTGCCCAACCTAACCGGATCCTTATGTCGTCTTCTTCTTCATATTAAAGTATTCAGTTAAATGATATAATGTGATGAGGTACTATCTGTGTGCCAAATGTCACCCAAATCCGTTCAGCCGTTTTTCTGTCGTTGTAACAGCAGAGGAAAAGGTCATTGACTCCAGCGCCACCGTCAACCATAATTACTTTGTTACGCGTAATTTTGAATCTGTGTTATCTTTTAAATGATATGATGTAAACTGTAAAGTAGGAATATTTTAATATATTTTAAATGCCCAATTTAAATAACATATTTTATTGGATAAGAATTAATAATATACCGGTCAAAATAGATTCGGAAATAACAATGATATATATTTATTAAAGTCTGAAAGATAAAAATGGTTAATGTGGGTCATGCTTTGAAGATAGACATAAGCTATCGCAGACTTTTTTGTTGAACATGTTATGATGTACAATCTATTAGAACATACATTTTATGTATCTCTTACGGTTTACGCAGCCCATGCCAGTAAAGCTCTCAGTCGGCATTATTTTTTCCGACATCTTCAACAATACTCATCATATTTCAGCCAATTTACATAAAACCTTTAATGAATTATACACCTAAACCTTTCTCATGAATCACTCCGTTCATTGATGAACACCGTTTGAAAATCCGTTCAGTAGTTTTTGAGTTTATTGCGTTCAGACTGACAGATAGACAGACGTGGCGGGAACTTTGTTTTATAATAAGTAAGGATACGAACATTTACAAAATTAATTTAAATTACGTAATGCTACTTTCCCGCCAAAAGAAATCCAAGTCTCCAATAACTTCTTAAACTTATTCAAATTCAAACAGGCAAAGGTCTCGACATCATTCTGCAGTGCATAGGTATAACAATTTATTGGAGAGCAGTAAAGCTTAGAAATATACAAGTTTTGCCTATTCTACTTAGGTTACTAACATTAGGCAGAGGGCCCATTATACCAGAGGGCCTAGACAAAGTGTAATTTTATAATTTTGCGGCCACATTGTCCGGATACGACGAACTACACTTCGCGCGCTCTGTCTCAGACACCGCTCGACGTCTCGCTGTAATACATAGAGCGTACGAAGTGTAGTTCGCCATATCGCGAAAATGTAGCAGATGGAAACGTGAATAATCTATGGGAATGACATAATTAAGAGGAAATGCGGGCGGAGAGACTTTTAGACTTTCATAAATCGAGGTTCGGCTCTCGCCTATTTCCTCCTCCAATATTGGACCAATTTAAAAGATATTTCTTATACTGCATAAAAAGGATATATACTGTGTCCCTATGTTTTCCTTTTTGATGATACATTATCTTTATAAGAGCTGAAACCCTCTGAAAATGCTCAAAATTGCCTGTTTAGACCGCTGACAACAGAGGGCTATTGTACAAATTTGCCAACTAATAATAAAAAAAAAACATAGGGACACAGTATATATTCTTCTTATTCAGTATAAGAAATATCTTTTAAATTGGTCCAATATTGGAGGAGGAAATAGGCGAGAGCCGAACCTCGATTTATGACTTTTTAATCTAAAAGTCTCTCCGCCCGCATTTCCTCTTAAGCTACCGAAAAGCTTATGTCAGGAAACTTTGGAAGTCAAGAAGCGGTCGTACATTCGGCCGATACTTCGGATATCGCTTCGGAGTAGACCCCCTGTTCATTCAGCTCATCAAGTCTAATCCGAAGCTATTATAGTCCGAAGTATCGGTGGTTAGAAATGTATGACCTATTTGGAAAGAAAAGCAGCACAACTGCTCAGCAGTGTTTTGTTTTATCTTTAACTTTACTGGAGTCAAACAGAAGACATGAGAATAGCTCATGCTGAAAAGTTTACCAGTTAATTCAAAAGGTTGTAAGACAAGATTACCACACGGAGCTTGTAAGAGGCTCTTCCAATTCGTAGTACATAAATTAGTTGGTGTCCAGTCGGAGGTGCGGCGAATGTAGGTATAAATTCGCCGCAGAAGTATGCTAAGATGATGATCGTAAATTATAATACACAATGTGTATTACATTGTATAGTACTACAGATTTTTTTTTTAAAAATTCCATTCAAAAAATATTTGTATATTGACATTAGTGGGTTTGGTTAATGACATGGTCATATTATTTATTATCTATTTTCAGTCTGTGACATTGTATTGTCATTTTTTTTTTTTTTGTTCTTTTTTTATTTCAATGGATTTATATTGCTTTTTATTATTAATTAATTTGTATTATGAAAAGTGTCATTATTTGTAATTGTTTTTTTAATGTTTGTACGCCCTCTGGCATAACATAGCGCACTTTTTTTTGTTATCATTTTATATCATTATTATTACCTATGATAAACAAATGAATAAATGAGTTATGAAGTTATGACTTAAAAGTAATTTTAATTAAAGGTTTTTTCTTTTCAGCCATAAACACAATTATTTATACTCCCTATCGGGCGGCGCCGACCTTATGCTTTATAAGTATTTATGACAGACCTATGAGCCGGGGTTTACCTTGTTGCCTCAATAATTATGTTTATTGAATGATTATTTTGAACAACATTCTTGATTTGCGACAGGGTTATTCCCTGTTTGTCATATTAATTGATATTTTGCTATTAAATAAACAAGTAATTAATAATTTATTTAATAACAAAAGATACGTATTTGTCTTAGACAATGTCGCTGAGTAAATTAATTTTATTGCAAATTATACTTAGTCATCTAGAGGAGCTCGTGGCTAAGTAAGAAATAACAGCCGCACGGGTCGATTATCAGGTTAAGCTACGCTTTCCGGGGTTGCTTCATGGATGGGCGACCATTCTTTACATACGGAGACTCCTCCGTGCCTCGGAAAGCCCGTTAAGCCTTTGGTCCCGAAAGTCATTCGTGGATCTTTGACAGTCGTTACGGGTCGTCTGTCCGTGTGGTGCCGGACGTAAAGAATAGCACCGCCCTATTACCTCCCGTGGGTGTCGTAAAAGGCGACTAAGGCCCGGCGCCCACTGGCGGCACGGCATGGCAAGGTATTTTTATGCGACAAATAAATATATAACTTAATGGTATGGAAAAAAAGTTGAAATTTCAATGTTAAAGATGTCAGCACCAACGGGGTCCGATAGAGCCAATGCCTGCCAGGGTTGCGAGTTTGTGAGGAATACGGGTGGGTTTTAGTCAGTAAAAGTCTGACACGCTCCCGCTCAGCCCAGAGCGGGAGAAGTTATTTGATAATTTCCCATCCAAAAAAAAAAAAAACGGTCGTAAGTACAAATACAAAAACCGCGGTATGCTTAGGCATGCCGAACATTGAAATTTCAACCTTATTTCAATAGCATTAAGTTATTTTTTTATTCGTCGCCTAAAAATACTTTGCCATGCCGTGCCGCCAATGGGCGCCGGGCCTAAGGGACTTACTAGAGAATGGGCAGCAGCGTTCTCTATGCATTTTAACACCATAAAGGCTTCTACATAACAGCGCGACTTGTCGCGCGACGCGACACGACACAAAGGCCCCGCGTGTCACGGGACGAGCGGTGCCTTTGTGTCGCGTCGCGTCGCGCGACAAGTCGCCCCGGTATGTAGAAGCCTTAATGCGATCGCCAATCCGCCTACCAAGCGTGGCGATTATGCCAACCCCCCAGCCCCCCGTTTGGGGGAGGCCTAAGTCCAGCAGTGGACGTCTTTCGGCTGAAATGATGATGATAATGATGACGGGTCGTCAGAAGCCCGAAAGTCTAACAACCATGTCTTACCAGGGGGTATCGTATTACCCTGTTACTGGGTTGTGGAGGTCAAATAGGCAGACGGTCCATGTAAAATACTGCTATTCAGCTTCATCCGGTTAGACTGGAAGCTGACCCCAACATTGTTGGGAAAAGGGTAGGCAGATTGATTGATTTCATCATGTACAGACGGCTACACATCAAGCTATATATCCAGTATAAGCTGACCTGTCATTGCACGGAAATCCTACACAATGCGAGATCAGCTTATACTGGAAATTTATAGCTTGATGTGTAGCCGTGTGTACCCACACTTACCCATCACCACCAAATTTTGCAAATAATATGCATGTGGTCATAAAATCAAAATCAAAATCAAACATATTTTTATTTCACATAAGCCTACATGGGCACTTATGAAACGTCAGAAGCTAGGTGCTCGGTTCCAATTGGTCGTTTCCTATGGAGAAGAGCCAGCAAGAAACTCCACGGTCACTCTTTTAAAAAAATAAAATTGGCTTTTACAATGTTTTCAAATTACAGTGTTAATAGGTATGAGAGGACAGCGTAGGCCCGTCAAAAGTACCAGGTACTTAACAAAATAGAAAATGGTCTACAGATCTACAGTCTAATAAGCCTACAACTTCCTCACATTGACATAACCTTTACAAAACATATTAATTTTCATTCACACACTGGCCCGCTATACGCTGCGGGGTGCGTGGCGACGAAGTCACGCGCGTGGTTGCGGGAGTGCAGATCTGCACCATCATGCAGATTTCTTCGCACAAACGCGCGGAGCTGCAGTATAATATACGGTGGTCTAAATGCCTCATTTCACAGCGAGATCCATTTCAAAATATTACTTCACGTCTAGCTCTGTTAAAATCACGCACCATACTGCCGAACTCGGAGTGCCATACCTTGCGTCTTGACCCGCACCCACGCGAGAGGGCGCGTTTCTCAGCAAGAAGGCGCGTGACCTGCAATACTGCGCGTGAATGCGTTTTCTGTGTGTTGCACTACGCGTGTTTTCGATACAAAGAGAGATACTTTTAAGTAACGTAAGAACACGCACTCCCGCGCTACGCTGCGTAAAGGCTTCTACACTTCTTCTACGTCGCGCGACAAGCCGTGCCTTTGTGTCGCGTCGTGAGTCGCGCTGGTCTTAGGCCCGTATTTATAGAGCGTTACTCAGTACTCAAGCATTACGTAAGACTAGTTTCAACCAATGCAATGGCTTGAATCTAGTCTTAAGTAATGCTTGAGTACTGAGTAACGCTCTATAAATACGGGCCTTAATGCGGTGCAGTGTGCGAATCGCCTAGGCATTGCAAATATTTGGTGCATGTTCAAACATTGGCCAAGCACAGCTCCTTACATTTCGAAATTATAGGTACTGACGCAATGTTATGATGCTTCCTTCTAGTAACACTGCCCTAGTTCGTACCCAGTAATTATTTAGTAATACCTCCTGGTATTCAAATTTACATCGTGAGGAAACCGGCGGCTAAAACCAAAAATTTGAAGACATGTGACATCTACCAACCCGCACTGGACCCGCGTGGTGGGTTACGGCCCGCTCCCTCTCACAGAGAGGAGATCTGGGTCCCAAGAGTGGGAAAATTATAGGCTGATTATGTATGTGTGTGTATTCTAATTTAAGGGTCGTGTAGACTGACGCGACACTTTACATAAACTTTTCATACAGACTGGCGTGACACGCGACGCGACACAAAGGCGCCGCGTGTCGCACGACGAACGGTGCCTTTGTGTCGCGTCGCGAGTCGTTCCGCTCTGTAGAAGCCTTAAAGCGTAAAATAATTAGTTACCTACTTACTTACTCTTTGAGATGTTATGGCAGTGAAACACGAGTGATACTTTCACCCAAAAATTTCAGAAAGACATCCAGCCATCCCTCCATCCATGTATGCTACGTTTGTAATTATGGACTCAGCAGCCAAAATATACAGAGACTCAAGACTGGTGACGAGGAGCATGGGACGTACACGTGAGAAGCTGTTAGTCCTGAGATCGACTCCGCAGTCTTCAGTAGCAATTTCCCATTGGACTCCAGAAAGAGTAACTGCTGACGACCATGTTTTTAGGGTTCCGTACCAAAATGGTAAATAGAGTTCGGTACCAAATTGGTAAAAAGGAACCCTCATGGTGAGACTATGTCTGTCTGTCTGTCTGTCACACCTGGATATCTCAAGAACTACTAATGCTATCAACTTGAAATTTAGAATAGTTTTAGATGACGTTAGCCCAACTATTTTGCAAACAAGACAGAAACAAAAAAAAAAATATCTTTTATGCAAAAGGGACTGAAAGGAGGTCTTAAAAATTTTAGGGGGGGTTACTAGGACATGTGGGGTATCATATGAAAGAACGCTGTTTGTACGGCTACAAAGTTTGGGGATTGTTTGGGGGTTTGGGGGTTTTTGAGGAAAAATGTAAAAAAAATACCGCCCTCCCCCCCCCTTATGTCTGAAGTTTGCATGGATAAAAATCTGAAATTATTCTATGTGATAGAAGTTAATGTAAAGATTACAGGAAAAATAAAACAATGTCTCTAAATAGCATATTTTTCAGAAATCATCAACATCATATTATATATACGTACGGAACCCTCGGTGCGCGAGTCCGACTCGCTCTTGACCGGTTTTTTTTTATTCAGATGTACAGTCGCCAGTACATCAAACTGTCAAATTTCTCATTCGATATCGAACTTAACCATCAACATTTTAAGGTACCTATAACATCATTTGGAGAAAGACAGTTTGGTAAAACCTATGTGCTGGGTACCAAAGGTTTTTAGAAAATGTAGCATATAGACTACTTTATGATGTTTGTACTGTATTACAGGAAAATAATAATGTACAACTCGATCAAGCTAAATTTGCACCTCGCGTCGATTACGTCACACTGACGCTTAGGTACGGTCTGCAAAAAAGGATTCGCTATGACTTTAAAAAGTAAACAAATGTTTGTTACATTTTACTTTGCATTTATTGTTTTTAACATTATGTTAAACATAAGTACATTGAAATATAAGTACACAAAAGGTGTGGCGAGGTGCAAACTTAGCTTGGTGGAGTTGTATGCCCATGCCCTTGACTTTCAAAACATCATCCGTAACTAACACAACACGGAAAATAAGGAATCGGACATCTTTGGCCATACAAACATAGTCAGCTTTGAACACACAAACTGGGTTACAATGACAATTATTATTGTGAACATTTTTTTTATATAATTTACTTAGCCTACTTATTACCTATGCTATGGGTTAACGGCACCATCTCTCGTTAAGGCTTCTACATACTGGCGCGACACGCGACGCAACACAAAGGCCACGCGTGTCGCGCGGCGAGCGGTGCCTAAGTGTCGCGTCGCGAGTCGCGCTGGTCTGTAGAAGCCTTTAGTTAAGACTGAGATATATGCCACTGACCATGAATGGTTAGCTTGCGTGTTCAGTACTGAGCTCACGCAACGCGTCGAACGTTCAGCCAGTAATAGCACTCGCCCATCGCAGCGCTGTTCCCAATTTGACGCATTTTTAATTTATTATACACAAAACAAAAGGTATTTTAATAAAACGTTTATACTAAAAGATCAATAATTAAATTATCTTTAAAGTGGTGAAGGTTTCAGAAAAATACGCTTGGTAGATTTTGCGCCATTCTCAGTTTTTTATCCGCGTTAGACATAACTTTACAAATTAATTTCACTATGTAATATAAACGTTATCTAAAATATTCACATATTAAGTTATTGAAAAAATGCTCTAAATTAACATATATTTTTTTCAAATCATTAACACTACTCGTTGAAACGTGATCTTCAGTATAAAATCATTAAAAGTCGGTTATCGTCGCCTTAACAATGAATACAGAGTCAAATAAAACAAACTAGCGCAGTTCCGCAGCCGTGATGGATGTGGATAATGGAAACGTGATAAAACATTTCGATGTGAAACATCTGTAGCCGCACGTAAAACCGACGCATGCCGCGTGGCGACGCCTCGCCACTATACAGTCTTTATGTCATCATCATCATCATTTCAGCCGAAAGACGTCCACTGCTGGACATAGGCCTCCCCCAAATAGGGGAGGGATTTGCCATAATCGCCACGCTTGGCAGGCGGGTTGGCGATCGCAGTATAGTGTTAAAATGCATAGAGAACGCAGCTGCCCATTCTCTAGTAAGTCCCTTAGTCGCCTTTTCGACAGCCACGGGAAGAAATGGGATGGTGCTATTCTTTACGTCCGGCACCAAACGGAACAGTCTATACCTGCTCAATTTTTTTTGATGTGAACCATCTATAGGCGCACGTTAAACCGATTACTGGCGGGGCGACGCATGCCGCGTGGTGATACACCGCTCAATCCGCGCGCGTGGTCCCCCCGTTACGCAACCCTGACCTTTTTTCGAGGTTTGTTTGTTTGATTTCGATGTTTCACATCTGCCGGGCGTCCCGTGACGGCTGTTTTTTTTTTTACTAAACTCATAATTTCAAGTACTTACACTATCAGCGGCCATTAACCCCGTCATCAGCTGTTGTTACAGTACTTTTTTTATCTCACGAAGTGACGAGCGCTTTCCTTGTGTAAAACAAGTGTACAAACACGCTGTGAATGTGTGTGTAAGCGCAGGAGTTCTCGGTACCATCGAGATAAGGCTCCCGTAGACAGGCGCGCCACAACAGCGCGACGCGATATTAGTAGCACAATTCCTATGAAAACTTCATAGAAAGTGTCGCGCCAGTCTAGACGAGCCTATACGGGTGAAGTCGGAACTGTGTGTGTGTGCATTATGTGCCGACGCTACTCTTCTTCGTGAGATAAAAATACTGTACTTGAAATTAATAGTTATCTTTTGATACGGAGTTTTGCTAGCTTATTCAACTTGACCCTGTATAACGGCCTGTGAAAGTGATAAAAAAAGTTGTGTGTGTGATTCTTGTGTTAGCAAATAAGAGTTAGACAAACATTCCGAATAACGGTTTTAACTCGACATTATTTTACAAGCTTTCAGCAAAATGTACCCAAACGACATTTTAGGATTGTTGCTATCACATGTCCTTGACAAAAACGACAAACAAGTCATGGTCCAACCGCAAAACTTCAGTCATGCGAAAACAGGCTTTGTTGAAGGAAAAAACGACCTGAAATTGCGTGTCTATCTGTAGTTGTACGTGCAAGGATTAACGTAGTGATGGGAAATTACTATATTTACCTAAAAATGTCTATGGATGTACGTAACGTGTCACCATTTTTCATTATTTCAGCCTAAAGTCCACTGCTGGACATGGGCCTCCCCCAAGGGGTGGTTTTACATAACCGCCACGATTGGCAGGCGGATCGGCCGATCGCAGTATGGTGTTAAAATGCATAGAGAACGCTGCTGCCCATTCTCTAGTAAGTCCCTTAGTCGCCGTTTACGACACCCACGGGAAGAAATAGGATGGTGGTATTCTTTACGTCTGGCACCACACGACACCAATACGTATAATATTGTGTATTTCAGGTTTAACTTATAGGTACAGTCACGAGCACTAATATGTATATACTTAGCAAGTTTTAAAAGTGATTTCCTTCTAATAAATTGATTGTAATTTTATTTTACTACGAACAATTAAATTTTGGAACCCAAACTATTATGAAATAGATCTTTTCTTAAAGTTGCAATCGTTATTCACCGAGAAAACCGGCTTTGAATTTTGATAAGTGTTTACATATTAGTGCTAATTACTGTACATACCTTTGGCGTGTGCTAGTGTGGGGTAGGTATACTGTATCTAAAGGTTGTCTGCAAAAGGGAACCACATGATTCAGGCGACTAAAGTTTTATAATAAACTAAGTACCAGATTATTTTAAAACTCTTAACTTTAGGACATTTAAATGTAAATTATTCAATTATCTCTTATGTAAACGCTAAAGGCTTCTACATACCAGCGCGACTTGTCGCACGACGCGACACGGCACAAAGGCCCCGCGTGTCGCGGGATGAGCGGTGCCTTTGTGTCGTGTCGCGTCGCGCGACAAGTCACCTCGGTATGTAGAAGCCTTAATACTCGACTAATGATTTTATGAATGAAAATTTGACTTAACTATCGGGAATAATTACAATTATTATGTCTTTGAATTTAATCTTTTTGACATTTCCATAACTAATATTTGACTAATTTGCAATTTAAATGTTATCCTAATGTATTTAATTCATTGTTATTATTTATTTATTACAAACTAACCAAAACCCTGAAAATGTATTTGTACGACGGAAACGGCAGAATATTATGAACTTTTAAAACTACTAACAACTCTAATATTGTTACAGTAACAATATTCTGACAAATAAATGGACTATTACTATTGTTACAGGCTGGTAGATAATTATTCGATTCCTCAAGCGAATTTAGAATGATTCAAAATTGAATATGCGCCGGCGATTATTTTCACAAAACAAAAGATATGTTATAATAGTAAAAGTGAGCACCTCTTCTTGAAATGAATAGAGAAAATTCAATATTGCTTTATATTTTCTTATGTAGTACCTACCCTATTCGGATTCAGGTACTGCCTATACCTACCTACTCGTACTACAATTAACTTTTAATAATAATTATGATTTATTTTCATAAGCTTAATAATACCTAAGGAGAGAAATAGGGTTAACAATGAATTATTTAAGTAACTTACACTCAGTTGCAGAAAGCTCACCATTAACACTACATTACATAAAGCAGCATTATCGCTAATGAATTCATTACTTTAATGAAGTTGCACAAACAAATTTTAGATAGCATTAGACATTTTTAATGCCACTTTAGATAAAGAAGACTTTAAACAATATTGCCAGGAACAAATTACCATATTGAACGAAAAGAGTGAACATTTGCGTTCAGTTATTATCCGTACGTACAAGTACACCACAATTTTAGCATAAAATAAAGTAAATGTAGTTGATTTATGTTTATTCAGTGTACTCTGTGGTTTAATCTAGTTTAAATAATCTGGTTTAAGAGAGATGCGCTAAGGTAGCCCGCGAAATTCAAATTTACCAACGTTTTTTGCAATTTTCAGGTCAGTTACAGTATTTATGTTGATCTAATTATGATTTGCGGCCCTAACCAATAAGGCTTTACAGAATTATAATCATTCGAATTAGCATTACAACTCCCTAAGTTCAAAAATCAACAACTAACTCTCTTCCTACTGAATGATTATTTCAGAAATAATCATTCAGTAGGAAGAGAGTTAGTTGTATTGCCGATTCTAATGATTATAATTCTGTAAAGCCATATTGGTTATAGCCGCGAATCATAATTAGATCAACATAGAACGTGTTACTGACCTGCAAATTGCAAAAAACGTAATAAAATTTGAATTTAGCGGGCTACCTTAGCGCATCCCCCTTTAATCTAATAATTTTAACATGTGTGCAGTCTAGAGCTCCTGCCACACGTGGAAATCCATCAATTTCATAAAAACCTTCTGCAACTCTACGTAGTTCCGTCCGGTCTGGCATTTTAATAATAATATAGAGGTGGCTTAATTTTGCTAGTTCACGGGATACTTTTTGTATAAACAAACTGACAAACAACCCGACCCAACCTGTTTCCGACAAACTGTTGACTTATTTATGTTTATTAAATCACCCAATACTTGCTGATCCAGTGGCGAAAAATCTCAAACATATTAAAAGCTGTGTCAGGCCATTAATGGATTTATTTCTTTGCGTCACTGGTTCTAAATCTTAATCAAGTAGGTTACAAATTTGAAGTACTGCCTCCTTGGAAATTCTATACCTTACACGAAACTCTTCTCCATCATGTTTTAAAAATAAATTCACTCAGTCTGGGATTCGACGGCGAGGTAAATCTACTAAATAAAAATCAGATAATGACGAAAGACTGGTTATAGACATCTTTCAATTACAGAAATGCATTCAAGTACCGTAGAAAACACTAATGTTGCTCTTAATGGATGCTTTTCGGCCCATTAAAAATTAAAAAATCTGAAATGTCAAACTTAAAGTTCACCACCTGCTAATGGGCGCTAATGAAGTTACGTGCAACGTAAAAGTGTTTAAAATGGCCGGTTTAATTAGGTTTGACATTTCATTAGTTAAATTTAATGGAGCATTAAAATAAAATAAAAAATGGTTTTGTGCAATGATTTAATGCTACATTAGTGTTTAATGTAGTCTTTAAAATTTAAAGATCGTTTCTGCAACTGAGTGTTAGGCCCGTATTAATAGAGCGTTACTCAGTACTCAAGCACTACTTAGGACTAGTTTCAACCAATCAAATGGCTTGAATCTAGTCTTAAGTAATGCTTGAGTACTGAGTAGCGCTCTATTAATATGGGCCATAGATCCATATAGTAATTCGAGTCGAGACGAAATTGATGCAAGCTTGTAAGCACTATTTAAGGATTCATGGTTAGTGATATTAATAGAAAACTAATTGTTACTGCTCTTAGACCTGAGTCTAACAATTTTTTTTGCATGGAATGTGTCCAGATATGAATCTGGACACATTCCATGCAAAAAATTGCCTTCATGATGAAGAAAGTCGCTTCACCCAATTGTGAGGAGTGTGGAGTTGTCGAGGACCTACAACATTTATTGATGGAATGTATCCAATATGAGTCCAGTAGAAATAATGTTGTAAGGTCCCTGAATTTGAACAAAACTGATGTAGGCATGTTCCATACAATTCTATCCCAACCAAATGGCGACGATGGGAAGGGTTTGTCCAAATTCATGGCCCACGTGTTGTGAAATACTTACTATTGTTTAGGATACGATGGGACTGACATACGCTATGCGTAAAAGCCCCTCTAAATAAATAAATCGAAAATAAAAAAAGGATTCGAGACTCATAATCATATCATGTGTACATATGATATGATTATGAGTCTCGAATCCTTTTTTTTTAGTACCTATTTGAATATACCCATAAGTGTCGTATGCAAAATATAGTTATAAAACCAGAATTAATTATAATTATGTACATATTTATTTATTTTCCTACACCAAAGGTATGTTTACGTCTGATTTGTAGTACCTTATTAAATGAAATACATACATATTAATTAAATAAGTGTGTATGTGCAATTAGAATGCCGTTGACACTACATACAGCAACATACGCGACATATATACGGCGACATAATAATTATGTACCTGACTATAATATTATTAATTTACTTCACTTTAATTTCTATTTTATTTTGTTGACTTTATTCTGTTTGTATTAATATTTTAATTTATGTTATAACTAGCTGCGCCCCGCGGTTTCACCCGTGTAAGTCTCGATCCCGTATAGGAATATCGGAATAAGAAGTATAGGCTACTTTTTATTCCGATATTCCTATACTATAGATGTTGCAATGCGAAGATGAACAGCAATGCCGTTAACATTGTTGTTATGACGACAGACTTAGATATATGGTGGTAGCTAACCAGGTGGACTTAGAACAAGCCCTACCACCAACGAAACCGAGTGGGATTTTTTCCCGCTCCGGGAATCAAACCCGGGACCTCTGGGTCTGAAACAGGTGGTCTTACCACTAGACCACAGAGGCGCTTAAAAGATACTCGTAGGATATAAATAAATAAAAATAAAAATTATTTAATTTAATTCAGATAACTTGATCCATACAATTACAATTTAAATTAAAACACAACACTACACTCAAATTACCCGCTCAATAAAGGATCTCCATAGCAGAAAAGAGATGATAAAAAAGTTTTTAGAGGTTCATTCATTTAAAAAAGCTTTCTTCATTAAAAGTCATAAAGTTTTTGGATCAGTTAATTATTTGCCAAGTAAATTACATTTTCTTGGCCCCGCGTGTCGCGCGACGAGCGGTGCCTTAGTGTCGCGTCGCGAGTCGCGCCGGTCTGTAGAAGCCTTAATTATCACTTGGTCATTTTCGTTGGTCATGCCACGTTAAGCAGGTATAATATTGATAAGTCATACTAAAACCAGAAACTGAGATGTTGAAGTAGGTAAACATATAGGATAACGTTAGTATGCATATTATGCCTGCATTACGTTAATTATAACCCTACGAGTAAATCAACACGTATCCTCACTCGCCAGTAGGTAACTTTTTCCTACCTAACGCAGTATCTTCAGGAAAAACCGGCATTGTCCTTTGTACTGAAATGATTATGCTAGGTATGTAAACTTAAGGCTTCTACATACCGGGGCGACTAGTCGCGCGACGCGACGCGACACAAAGGCACCGCTCGTCCCGCGACTCGCGGGGCCTTTGTGCCGTGTCGCGTCGCACGACAAGTCGCGCTGGTATGTAGAAGCCTTTACTCTCAATGACTAATTGAAGAGAGTTACGAGACTTTTACGATTGAAACGAAAAGCAAACCTTTGCTTATACTTGCGTCCTTAATATATCAATCCTTAATATAGCATACGGTTAAACTGGAAGCCGACCCCAACAGGGTTTTAACTTTTATTATTTTAATATATTTTATGAATCTGAGAACGTTGTAGGCTTAGTAGACTGTAGATCTGTAGCCCATTGTCTATTTTGTTAAGTACTTGGTACTTTTGACGGGCGTAGGACATGTATTGTGCCCTCCCATGCCTCTTACGCTGGTAGCACACCTCCGCCACGAAATCATAGCAGTGACACCGCAGTAGAATTCAACTGACTCGCGTCATGTTCCGCTACTCGAATCGGATGCGAGTGCTGCGGCAGCGGCCGAAGAAATATAACACACACACACACACACACAGCACACACACACACTACAGTTTTCCGCGGCATTTTCTAAACAGCCGAATTTGAATTGTGCGTCAAATGTTGTGTTGTGTTGTGTGTTGTTGTTGTGTTGTGGTTGTGGCGTCAAGACAATTTACATTTTTCCTTCGGCATATTTCATAACTGCGAGCGTTTTTAAACGGGCGACGCCGCGCGCCGTTTTTATAAACGCTTCTACATACCAGCGCGACTTGTCGCGCGACGCGACACGGCACAAAGGCCCCGCGTGTCGCGGGATGAGCGGTGCCTTTGTGTCGCGTCGCGTCGTGTGACAAGTCGCCCCGGTATTTAGAAGCCTTAAAGGCTTCTTTGTGCCGTGTCGTGTCGCGCGACAAGTCGCGCTGGTATGTAGATGCCTTAAAGCGGAATCATACAAATGCATGTGACATAATAATATCTATGTATAAGTCGAAACGTGGGGTCAAGAAGCTTCGTTCAAAAAGCTCTTCCATTTTTAAAACAATTTTCGCCTACTGATACGCATTATTTAAAGTGTTTAGTACCCAAACAATTATTTATTGTTCTTAATTTTAGCAGTACACGGAGATGTTTGTTTGATTTCCGTATTTATTTGGGGAAATTAAAATATAGCAACAAGTTGTTCCCTACAAAACCACCTGGCGCTTACGATGGCACCGTGGTCATATTTTGCAAACACAACCTAATTAATTGACGAAACAAACGAAATATTTGCGTCATTAATTAAGTGATCAAAACAGAATACGTAAACTATTACCTTTAAAATATAGACTACGCAAACAATAACTCGTTTTATTTCCTGCATACCGAACGAAAACATCAAGTGAATAATTATTAGTTGTAGCTCGTTTGTATAGGTATTACATACATTATGTATGGTCACAATAAACAATCATGCGATGGCAAATAGCCCACGACGTCTTATGTAGGTACTGTCAACATGATAATTGTATGGGCGACGGTGAGCGGTTAGTTTGGGAGATAGATGGTTATAAGAACCGTCATGTTCTGTAGTACATTCAGGGAAACAAGTTTTCGGCAATCTTTGACGGCATGGTTGGCGCAGTGGTTAAGCGATTGACTGCTGCGCTGCGTGTCGCGGGTTCGATTCCCGCTCGGAACAAATATTTGTATGACCTACAAGTAGTTGTTACGGGTCTGGCTGTTTGTGTATGTGAGTTTAAATGTTTGTAAACGCATCCACAATACAGGAGAAATTCCGATGGGGGGCAACGTTAAAAAAAAAATCTTAAAAAACTGTCATTCCATTGACACAAAACAGAAAAAGGATACAGAATCACAGCCTCTTAAAGGTCGACAACCAAAAACATAACGACATTATATTCCTCCGTGTGGTGCCGGACGTAAAGAATAGCACTAACCCATTTCTTCTTGTAGGTGTCGTAAAAGGCGACTAAGGGACTAATTACTAGAGAATGGGCAGCAGTGTTTTCTATATATTTTAACACCATACTGCGATCGCCAAGCGTGATGATTATGGTAGACCCCCCCTTTGGGGGAGGCCTATGTCCAGCAGTGGACGTCTTTCGGCTGAAATGATTATATTGCTTAAAAAAAAGCTAAATACAGAAACAAAAATCCGTAAAAATCTAAATAGCAGGTATGAACATTTTTTAAAAGGTATTTAGGTCAGTGGGTCGTCTTAGGGGCGGAGTTATAATAGTTTTTGCCAAGTCTTCTATCACTTCTTAGTTTCTTTCTATTTAAAATTACGTATGAGTGACCACATCGTCCTTACTGCCGTCAATCAACGTTTTTTTTTAACCGACTTTACAAAAAGGAAGAGAACGGAAATGGCCATAAACGAAAATACAAAACCAAAGACACAGACTTCCGAAATTAAACTAAATATAATATTAAATGTGGGTGTACTACAGGTACACCTCTGCCCAACCCTTCGAGGAAACAAGGCGTGATGTTATGTGATGTGCTTCCGAAATTAAAGTTATTTTTCACTTTTTTGTGTTTTTGTTGGAAGTCGGTTGTTTTTTTTTTGAAAAAAAAAGTTTTTTTTTACAGAAGTGTAAGTCTAAGGTAATACACTCGCGCCAATATCAGTCAACTTGTAGACTGTTTTATTGGCACGTCTTTGCGTTAATAAAATAAAGACAGCGTTTAGCGCCTAGCTCCTACACTATACTTACCATAGAGCATGGAATGAGTTCTACATTCCTTTGCGTTCTGCACACATGAATTAACCATGTGTTACGTAACGAGGCCTTGGTTGACCGCAGCTGGACTGAGTACCTACTAGCCAGGACATTGACAATTTTTTTTGTATAGATTCTAGCCGTTCAACCTAGGAGCCAGTCGGCATTTTTCAAAACAATTGCGCAAATGTCACTGGCAAATGTTTATCACCTACGCTCCTGTAAATGTTATGGGCCAAAATATGATTGTAGCGCTTTAGGCCCAACGGTTTAGGTTGTGCGTTATCTATTAGTAAAAAGTTTTTTATTAATCTATATCTACTAATTATAATAAAGGTGAAGAGTTTGTTTGTTTGAACGCGCTAATTTATAGGAATAGTCGGATTTAAAAAAATATTATTTTTGTTTATGATAGCCTAAAGGCACATACTGGCGCGACTTGTCGCGCGACGCGACACCGGTAGAACAGTTTCTATGAAAATCAGACAAGTCGCGCCAGTATGTAGGAGCCTTAATTCGTGAGGAAGGTTATAGGCTATTTAGCATCACGATAAAACCCTAAAGAACCGAGCAAAATGAAAACAAGACAGAAAGAACGCTAAGCGAAAATGAAGTAACTTTAGAATACGTTTTATGTTAAAACAAGAAATTTTACGCTGTTATAAACTACCTATTTGTTTGTTTGATCCGTTTGGTGCCGGACGTAAAGAATAGCACCATTCCATTTCTTCCCGTGGGTGTCGTAAAAGGCGACTAAGGGACTTACTAGAGAATGGGCAGCAGCGTACTCTATTTAACACCATACTGCGATCGCCAACCCGCCTGCCAAGCGTGCCGATTATGGCAAACCCCCCCTTTAGGGGAGGCCTATGTCCAGCAGTGGACGTCTTTCGGCTGAAATGATGATGATGATGATTTGTTTGTTGTGTTGTGTACTTTTGTGTATTTGTGGCGTTTGTGTGTTGTGTTTGTATTTGTTGTTTGTTTGTTGTTTTGTCTTTTTGTTCTGAACCGTCTGTTTTATGTAGACTGGATGTCTTTCATTACTTGATTTCAATAGGTCCCAACTAGCTAGTTTTCTTCTCAGTAATCAAGAAATAACTGCATGGCTAGACTTCCCAGACCTGTACAAAAAATACATAATTACTTATTACGTCATTACATTAACTTCTTAACTAATTACTAAAGCATTAGTGTAGACAGTGATGTCTGTGATGCATTAATTGATTGATCGGTAAACCTGAATTGATTACTTTGTAATGAGTTGAGGTTGAGACATAAAAAATTGCGTGGTTTTAAATCCCCACATTGTAGGCGACCGTCTATTTAGCTACTTTGATCTAGTTACGAAAGTTTTTGTGGTATTGGGCTGAGCAATAGTTTATTAACTGACTTCACAAAAAGGAGGAGGTTCTCAAGTCGTCTGTATTTTTTTTAAATGTTTGTTACCTCAGAACTCCGTCGTTTATGAACCGATTTGGACAATTCTTGGCCATAAACGAAAATACAAAACCAAAGACACCGACTTCCGAAATTAAATTAAATATAATATTAAATGTGGGTGTACTGCAGTTACACCTCTGCCCAACCCTTCGAGGAAACAAGGCGTGATGTTATGTTATGTGCTTCCGAAATTAAAGTTATTTTTCACTTTTTAGTGTTTTTGTTGGAAGTCGGTTGTTTTTTTTTTGTAAAAAAGTTTTTGATATAACAATGCGTTTAATTGATGTGATCGGTCTTATAAGAACGAGTAGGTGAAGCATAGCATGTATCCTAAGCAATATTGTATTGTTCATTAGTTTCGTATAATGTCATGTAGACAATTGTATTTATGTACATGGATAAGAATGTTGTTTTCAAATGTGGAGATTCCTTTAGATGATCAATCTACAAAATATTTCTCTTTGGTAGTTTAATACACATAACATCTAATTGATTGAATAATACCACACGACATATGCGGTCAAAAATATAGAATGTAATTTAAGATTTTCTTTTTATTATTTTCTTCACATAAACTCCTAACGGAGATGTGAATTTTCGAAATGTTGCCACTACATAAAGCGTAAAACGTTTAAGGAGGATGATATATTCTCATAGCATGTATGTCTATTTTTACTAATATTTCTGTTTAGTTTATTCTACCACTAATTTAAATTATATTATTTTTCTTTATCTATGATGTAGGTACCGGCACAGTGTCCTATTAATTGTTTGCTGCACCGTACGACGTCATACGTCAGCGCTGGGGCTCTGTCTTGCATAGGGTCGCAGTATAATGCTGAGCGATAGCCGTTTTGCGTGGATGTGACGCATGTTTCCCCCAACCTTTTCTTATTTTTGTGTTTATGTTCTTTTTTGCGTCATGTTTACCGCAAATAAACGTATTTTCTTTCTTTCTTTCTTTCTTATTCGTCATTCATTTCAATGTCAATTATATTTTTGTTTTGTTTATCTCTAAAGCCTGAATTACATGGTGCAATTTAATTGCATGTGGCATACCATAGGCTGAAGCAACAATGCAACCTGTGCAAGTCATCTGTTGCCATTGAGTTATATTAATGTACATTATAACTCAATCTTTGTTGCTACAATTTTATCGTATGCCAGAGGCAAAAAACTTGCATCGTGTATACATTATTTTTAGTATAATTATGCGAAACCTGATCAGAATAAAGAACTGAATCGATTTCAATAATTTTTACACCATGTCCCAAAAATATTTAAGTGTGATAGAAAATGTTATCAACATTTAATTACTTACAATACAATCGCCGTACGGTTAGGTACCTACTGCCAAATTATTATCAATAAGCGCAAGACGACCCTGGAGGCGCGGTACAGACAACCCGGTAACATAACAACCTTATAACTTTGTGATTTTTCATGTTACAGTTTTGAAATTTTGTACATAGATTCTTTACAATAAAATACTAGACACGTGTTTCGGGTTTCGCATAAACTAAAACTAATATTGTGTATGGGGCTTTAGTCAGTCATTTCATATAATTATATCTATTGAAACAACTATTTTGCTTTATCGACTGTCTGATGTCAAAACAATTGAACGCGTTCTTTCACTATGACATATAAGTCATCTCAAGAAATTTGCAACACTTTTTCTTTTCAGATCTCTTACAAAAGCTCCGTTGTGTAAGTGGAAACCAATTGCTGTAGTCGTACATTGTAGTTGAATTATTATAGTGTAGTACATTATCTGAATGAATGGGTGCAGTCGAGTGCGGGACTAATTATAGCAATGTTCTGACCCCGCGATAACCTTTGCAAGGAGAGTGGCAAGCTTGCTAACACGGCTGGCGTTTGTACAGCAGGGTTTGATTATATCCGTACTCAAAGACTTTTGGCTCTAGAAGGAACAATTTTAATCTTCATACCTAGGTAGGATCTATACGTTAGTTTCTCGACTTCTCGATGGTTTTCAATTTAGATGCATTTTTCCTTCAAAATCGTAGTTTTTAATTTTCAAGTAAGAAGTAAGTGCTTACCTATTTTACTTTTGCAATTTGAACATAGAACTAGATACTTAATTTGTATTGTTAACTTTTAAGAGCTTAGTCAGATGACTCACATTTGTTTAATAAAAACCGGCCAAGTGCGAGTCAGACTCGCGCACGAAGGTTTCCGTACCATTATCTATAAAAACGGCAAAAAGAAACACGTTTGTTGTATGGGAGCCCCCCCTTAAATATTTGTTTTATTTTAATTTAATTATTTAAATTTAAAGTGAACATATAACTAAAGATTCTGTGAATATTTCAAGCGTCTACCTGTTGCCATTATCAATATCGAGCAAAAAAATCACGTTTGTTGTATGGAAGCCCCCTTAAATATTTATTTTATTCCGTTTTTTAGTATTTTTTGTTATAGCGGCAACTGAAATACATCATCATTGAAAATTGTCTAACTATCACGGTTCATGAGATACAGCCTGGTGACAGACAGACAGACGGCGGAGCCTTAGTAAAAGGGTTTCCGTTTTACCCTTTGGGTATGGAACCCCTAAAAATTAATGTAAGTACGTAATTTCTTGATTTCATCGTAACTTTTCCGAGAAATTCAAACACCCTTTATCTTAACCGGCGTCATAGCAACTCGTCAACGTATTTATGTAATGCAGATTAAGTGATCAATTAATGTAAAGTTAATACTCAATCACGATGATTATTGTATCCATAGTCTCAATAAACTATTAATAATTTCTAAGAATTGCATGATACTCATTCATGTATTAAATAGGAAGATAGGCCACTCTCTAACATCACGTAAATATTAAATGGACCCGATGTCGTGCGTCAAGTGCTCGACAACCGAAATAGAGAGACATATTACGCGGGCTATAGCGCGAACGAGATAGCAATAATTGTCACTGTTACGTACCCATAACAACTCGGAAACAAACTACAATTCGGGTATTCCCCGCAAACCGAGAGTAATATAGGTCGATTGTGTCCTTTCCCCTAACTTATAATATAATAATCATTATTTATATTAAAAAAAAACAGATTGTAGTACATGTAACAGTTTTCACAAGGTGGGTAGTGTTAAATCTCTGACAATCAAGTGGGTGCCGTGAAATAGCCTGTTTTAAGGAGTAACAGTGCCGATCCCTCTAATTGTATTACTACAATTTTAATTAACAAGTAAAATTTTTATTTATAAATACAGATATTAGCGCGCGAGCGCATTTGTGTGTGTGCGTGCGTGCGTGTGTGTGTGTGTGTGTGCGTGTGTGTGTGCTATGTGTAAGTGAAAGGGTCTGTTTGTGCGTGAGCGTGCGGCTGTGTAAGCGTGCGTAGGTAAGGGGATTGGATTAGTGTGGGACTATGTTTTGGGAGAGTGGTACAATATACAAACTTGTCATATCTGAATTAAATTAACAATTTTTTCTGTTTGTATGGCGTCGTAGGTTTTATTTTGAAGGTATGTAATTTATGCGGTCCACATCGAGGAGCGCGTACCATAATTTTCTTCTTATTTAATACATCAATGATGATACTTCTTTAATTATACGAGGAAATAGAGAAAATAACAACTGATACAGATTATATCACTTTATTCTTCAAAATGATGGTCACAACGTGATAGGGATAATGCCCTTAAAATCCTAACTAATATTATAAATGTGAAAGTGAGTTTGTTTGTTACGCTTTCACGCAAAAACGGTTGGACAGATTTGGATGAAATTTGGCACTGAGGTAGACCTTGACCTGAATCTGGACATAGGATACTTTTTATCCGGATATTCCTTCGGGATCGAGATATTTTTGGGAGAAACCGTGGCGCGTAGCTATAGTTACTAATATGTGTGAATAAGTTAACTGTAACCACTAACCATTGGAAGGGTGGAATGTCCTAACACAAGCATCTAGTTTGCTTAAAAGGACATTCATAAAAGTAAAAATGTAACTAATTGTAAGTTATTGAAATTAACATTTTATTTTATTTATTTTAAGTTGCTCTGAGTAGACTTTTAACTATTTAGAGGGAAAATTATTCAATAGTACGTTCGTAAGAATATTTTCCGCAAAAATGTAATAATCTCTGTTGATCTGCTCTTGTTTAAAAAAAAATATCATGCACACTTTTTTTTTCCAATTAATTTTAGACATCGGCAAAATAATCGACATCTTAATAAAAATAGAATAGAAAATCTAAAGGTACTGCAGCGTTAGTAAGCGCAAGTTATCACAAACTGTCAAATTTTCTCATTCGATTTGAACTTAACCTTCAACATTTTAAGGTTTAAAATCATTTGGAGAAGTTTTCTGTTGACTGACAGACAATCTCCACGTGACTGACAGACAAATACATTTTTGTTAGTTTTTCCTAAAGGATTCAGAAGTGCACTAGAAAGGATTTCCCTGCAACTGGAATCTGCCCTCATAATACTGGGTCAAACGGAAGTTTGAATGAGGCAACAACTGGTCTCAATACAAATAAAATGATCCGTAACACGGAACATGGGGCTCCGTAAGTTCCAATTTCGATCACCAGGTCAGAGACCACGTATGTGACGCATCATAAAGAATTTCGTGAAACTGCACTCACATAGCGAGTAAACTGAAGGTTGAATGAGACAACAATTTGTCTCAAATAGACTAACTGCTTTGAAGTTTAGCAGGTGTTTTATGAAAATAAAACTGTAACATTACGGATTCAAAAAACAATAAAAAGAAATTACCCGTACCACGTAACAAGGAGGTCAGTAAGTTCCAATTTCGATCACCAGGTCAGAGAGCACGAAGGAGACGCATCACACAACTCGCCCCTTAAAGGTCAAGTCATGAGTACGTACTCGTAAGCAATGACGGCAGATAACCTATGGCTATGGTGCACAATTGCACATGAATGAGTTTTCTCATCGATACATTGTAAATATTGATGCAGTTTTTTAATATAAGCGTGAGTCATGGTGATTTGCTTGATATCCTGTGCATGAGGGTTAATTAAAGAAAAGATTAGCATTTTATGACTGTGTGAGCCTCTTTGTGGGTTGGTCTCCAATCATAATTTCATGTAAATAAGCCATATGACACATGATAGAGACATATGGTTCATCCTAGATTCACGTGACCTACGAGGTTTTTTTAAATTTATGTCTACTATATGCGAAGAAGAAAGTTATGCACAACATAACAAATGAAAGGGCTCGACTAGCCAGCAAGGGAATAGACAACCCCCCCCTCCCCCCCCGATTACAGGCAAACTTCTAAGAAGTCTTAAAATAACTTGGTAAAATAACTCCCAATTTTGTGTTTACAAATTTACATTTGCAGTTGGAATATGTTTTACAACTACAATGTTAAGTTTGTTCTTGGGACAAATTAATCCCAAGCCTAACTACGGAACCCTTCATTGTGCTTGGTCCAACACGGACTTGCCGGTTTTTTTGTAGCAATATTTACTGAATAAAGGACCTCTATATTAATATTGTGGAGTCCAAGATTTATTAATAACAACATAATTATTTAAATACGTACCTATATTTAATATGCAGTAAAATGATTTATATTTTCCTTGTTTGTGAATCTATTTACATAAGTAATGTAGATAAATTATGGATATCAATACTTCATGACGTTATTTATTTTTAAATTTAATATTTACGATGGTCTAACCACCATAGGCAAATAAATAGAAGGCCTTTGGAAGCTTAGGTGTAATTATAAAATGGATCTTTAAGCCTTTGTGCTCATTTACACGAGCGGCACGATTCAACGCAACGGCAGAGGCAATTGTAGCCGTCGACGGCAGCCACCGATGCGTCGCGCGTCGCCGCGTCCGCGTCGTGAGCGGCCGTCGACGGCTGCAGTAAAGGCCCTAAGGGCCTATGCACACCACGTTTTTCAAACGCGCCTTTGTCGGGCGTTTTAGAAACGTGCGTTAACATTAAAATACTAATAATAATTTCATAATTTAAATTTAGATTACAATGCAATTAATACAAATAAAATTATATACCATTATATTTTTATTAAAAATAGCGATCAGTAATAATGATGTGTTATGGGCCAGAAATATGTAGGTACGGTGGGCAAAGATGATAAGCAGGCAAGAGTATGAGGCTTTTACGTTTGCTGATTGGGCAAGACTTTGTAATAAAATCACTCATTTGTCTGTTTATGAACCTTAACTACAGTGCCTGCTTACCATTTACCGGCACCACACGGTCGGAGTCGGTCAGTCAGAAAGATGAAGCTAGTCCTAGTAGCCCATTACAAATGTAGTAGTTTCATATGGAGAAGAACGGGCAAGAAACGCCATGGACAATCTTTTAATTTATTTTATAACTGTACTACTGGGAAAGAAACCAAGGACCTCACAGCACAGCTAGCATTCTAAAACAATAAGTCTTGTCCTATCATCAAAGAATCGTGATCCTTTGGGCATAGAACTTTGAACCGCAATTTGTAAATTTTTCAGAGACCTAACGGACTCACGATTGACCTCGGGATGCAAGATGTATGAACAAATGTTACGAACATGATTCGTATATAATTGCATTTACGGTTTGATCAATAATTAAGATAACTGCTTTGTTTGTGCATTTTATTTAAAGGTGGTTTTAGATTAAACGAAACGCAGACAGGAACGGTTACAAAATACGTAGATTTTTTTACTTAAAAGTACTGTTTTTTCCCCTATAGGTAACTTATTATTATTATTAATTTATTAATTAAAGTTACAATGACTAGTAGATAATATTCAATATATTACACATGCAACAAACAATACAATACAACACAATACAAAACAAAAACCATCGTACTTAAATAAACTTACAATGGCCAACAACTGCAGGTGATGTACAGATGCCAGCACATCAATCTACTACAATCCGTCAAATTTCTTTAATAGATTTAACTTTATCCCTACAGTATATTATAAGGTTCAAGGTTGATTGGGAAAATTTGACAGTTTCGGGTAGGTTGACCTGCTAGCGTCTGTACAAGTCACTACAGCGTTGTATGTATGGACAGTCGAGCCTGTCCGATATTATTATCTTCATCATCAACTTATAAGTAACTGGCTCAGTAGCTTAGAACACTGTGTATTAAAAAAACAAAGCGTAAACTAAAAATTATATTGAGTTGCGGATTTTAGAATAGTTTGAATGCAGTAAACTTGCAGTCAGCCCAACTTAATTGCTTCCAAATTGTACTTACACTATGGCAAGTTGGTGAGTATGATAAAAGGGCTCTAATAAACAGATTGTTAAAGTAAATGCGTGCCATACCTTAAGGGTAGGTAAGAAGCAAGGGAAAAAAAAAAAAACCATAATGAAAACACAAAAAAAAATTTGCAAGATCAACTTATTTAGTACCTACTAACTTAAAATAGCAATCGTTTAGAATTAAAATTATTTTATTTAACGGTCCGAAGCCCGTTAAACTACGAAGAGACTTATTTTTAATGTTTAATTTTTTTTTTTGTTAACATTTTTTTTTTTTTTTTTCCTGGGTTCCTGTATCGATACTGAACCTACCCCTAAGCTATGGCACGCAGTTACTTTAACACCCTGTATTGTTTTGAATACGTATGTTTATGATGTGTAATACTTTCCTCTCGCTTTCTGTGGGAGTGATTTCGTGAAAAGGAACGGAAGTGTGTGTTCCAGCTTGAGCATGGAATATGTACGTACTTTATAAAAGGATGGAAATAGTTTACTCATGGAATTAGTAAGTACTATATCGATTGTAAGTAGAGAGGGTCTAATTTCGACCAGCGAGTGACCACTTGTAATGATATTATGTACAAAATGTCCTGGAATTAACGCACAACCTCTTAAGGGGTCATTGTAGTTATCAACAACTTTTACTATGGGACCAAACCTGAAATCGCGAAAAAAAATCAGCTGTTCCAATAACAAGTACATTTATGTTCGAATAACTCGTCAAAATGTAGGGAACAGCTGATTTTTTTTCGTGATTTCAGGTTTAGTCCCATAGTAAAAGTTGTTCATAAATACAATGACCCCTTAAGAGATTGTGCGTTAATGGGTGGGAAATCATCAAATAACTTCTCCCGCTCTGGGCGGAGCGAGAGGGAGTGTCAGACTTTTACTGACTAAAACCCACCGTGTTCCTTCAAATGCCTGTGTGCCAGAGCCACGATATCCCTTTCGGACAGGCTCGTAACCCTGGCAGATAAAATATATACCTACAATATGTCCCAGAATTAACGCTCAACCTCTTCCTCAACCTGAAATCGCGAAAAAAAAATCAGTTGTTCCCTACATTTATGTTTAAATAATTTGTCAAAATGTATGTAACAGCTGATTTTTTTTTTGCGGTTTTTCTGGGACATGTTTTACATAATTATTAGAATAAATATTTCAGTGAGATCAAGGTGATGTCAGATATTTACATATTATCATATGCGTAATGCTCGCTCGATTTTATTTCATACAAACCAACATGCAGCAACTGAAATCCGTCGTGATGTTCAATGCTCAAACGAGCACGAGGAAAAACAAAAAAAATTGTCCATCAATCTACACGCACCTTAAGCATAAACTATGGGTAAAGCAAAATCACGTTTAAACTTAAGTTTTTGAGTTTGTATGGTGTAACACATTAGGATGGGTTTCGCAATTCAATCACTGAGTACCGCCAGAACTTGCGGTGGGAACCGTATCAACCTTCAATCATCCAATTGGTTCTTCAAATTGGTTGCAAAGATTGTGATCACGAGGTGTACTGCAGTGCTATTCTGTAAAAATCTCACCGTGAAATCTTAGGTGAAGTGAGCATAGGTGAGCTGTCAATAGTGTCAATCCCTAGCGATCCGTAGCATCAAGTGGAATGACAGCTCACCTAAATCTCACTTCACCTAAGATTTCACGGTGAGATTCTTACAGAATAGACCGGCTGGTGCAACTTGGGTGGCAACACTTGGCCCATCTCGACCAATATGGGCCATGCCAGTGTTAGACCGCGATATGCGATGTTAATTGTTTGATAACCTTTATTTATATTAGGTCGCCTAATTAATTTCTATCTTTATCTAAGAGGTGACTGGGAAACAACCGGAGAAATGAACATTATTCAACTGTGTGATTGGTGATATCAATGTATCAAACAAGATGATGACAATCTGTATGTAAATGAAGTCTAAAGTCACAATCAGCCTATCACAGTAGGAAATATCTATACAATGTGCCGCTACAATACAATGGCGACATTAATTTAACACACGGGTTGGGCTAGTGGCCAGTAATCCAAAAAAAATAAATAAGATAAAATAATTCGTACATTGAAAAATATTTTTTTTCAAACAAACTAAATAATATAGCTATCTCTTTCCTTCAATTCGCCTACTCTTTGCACGTTATTCGTTTTCATTTCATTGATGCAATGTTATATGATCCGTGACCCCCCGGCAAATTACCTCTGCGCTACAGTTCTTTCAGTAGAAGTTGCTTCAAAATGCTATTTTAGAAAATTGTTAATACTTAAATTAATAAATAATAACGTTTAATGAAATGAAAATATCTTCATAAAAAGAAAACGCGAAGCCGTATAGACCTATGCAACCTGATTGACAAAGAATTAAGCATAATAATACTCTCTGAAATAGCATGACTGTAAAAATAGAGTATTATATTGGCTTAAGACTAAAAGCTATGATGAAAATGAGTCCATGGTATCGACGACTCAGCCTCCTTGCCGGACTACCGCCATGGGATCTGGAGGCAAAAGTCTCGCCTCCTCGCGCCACTCCCAGATGTGCGCGAGGAGGCGAAACGCCCGCCGCCCGGGGTGAAACTCCGCTGCCGCGAGAAATCACGGCACAGCGGACATAGCTCCGGCGGGATCTCATGGAGGCATGGAAAGTGCGATTGTTGCAACCCAGCGCTGGGCACGCCACAATTGTGGCGATAAGTCCCCCCCCTCTTTGAGGAATGGCTAGAGAGTCGCCACGGCGTCCTCACCTTCCGCCTGACACAGGTCCTCACTGGACACGGTTGTTTCGGGAGGTTCCTGTTCAGGATAAATCGGGAGGAAACGCCCGGGTGTCACCACTGTGTGGATCACCCGGAGGACACGGTGGAGCATACGGTGGAGGTCTGCCCGGCTTGGGTGGAGCACCGCCGTGTCCTCATGGAGGCGATCGACGGCGGCGATCTCTCGCGTCCGGCCCTGGTTCAGGCCATGGTTCGGAGCGAAAGTGCATGGGAGGCCGTCACCTCCTTCTGCGAAGCAGTAATGCTTGCGAAGGAGGAGGCGGAACGCGTGAGGGAGAGGCAAGGTTCGCGCCCTCGCACCCCTAGTCGCCGCAGGAGACGCCCCGGGCGTCAGGAGTCGCAAGCCGATTTCCGGCCACCGTAGGCGCGGGCTTGCGGACGGTTAGCGATGGGTAGCTCACCGTCCGATAAGGACCAGGCCCGGGTCTATGGCACGTTGTATCCCACGCGCGCCTCAAAGAGTTGTCAGCGCCAACTGACGGGGTCCGTTAGGGCCAATGCCTGCCAGCGTTGCTAGTTTGTCCGAAAGGGATATCGTGGCCCTGGCACACAGGCAAATGAAGGAATACGGGTGGGTTTTAGGCAGTAAAAGTCTGACATGCCCTCCCGCGCCGCCCAGAGCGGGAGAAGTTATTTGATAATTTCCACCCAAAAAAAAAAATGGTATCGACGACTCAATAGAATACTCTTTTTTGTACACCATAAAAATTACAGATATAATTGCTGAAATTTTACTTAGGTTGATACAATGAGAGAATTGATCGCTAAAATCGATAATTTACAGACTAACCTTTTCTCAGTTCCTGTCTGTAATCATTCCGCGGTGTTTACGGTTAATAGAAGAGGCTGTGACTTCTTCCGATCCCAAGACGCTGTCGTAGGGTTAACCACAATACCTAAATTAATCAAATTACACTCATTACTGTACACCTTCACTCATCCCCATACATACACACACACACACACACACTCTCACATACCTTACACTACACTTCACTCAAGCGCGCCTCTTTTTCCTTTTTGTTTATTGTTTAAATCTTTGCGTGTTCTTTTCTAAATACATGTTTCTCAATTCTATTTATTTTGGAAAGATAAGTGGAAAAGCGGAGTCTCCTAATACAAGCATTTCCTTGCTTAAAAGGCGTCTCCAAATTATATTTAATGCAAACCAAGTATGATAATTGAAATAAACATCTTTATTTATTTTATTATTTTATTGTTGAACTTCTCAGCCTAATAGTTCGGAAAATGCGGGATTCGGTCGTAAAATGGTCCTGTTACCAACATCGCCTCATTAGCAAATCTTTTGTTGTCATAGAGTAGATTGTCAAAATGGCTATTCCAGACCCCCTTTTTTTTTTGGGTGGGAAATTATCAAATAACTTTTCCCGCTCTGGGCGGAGCGGGACTGTGTTAGACTTTTACATACACAACATTGCCCCACACTAGGACTTTCTCCTGTATCGTGGGTGCGTTTACAAACATTTAAAGTCACATATACAAACAGCCAGACCCGGAACAACTACTTGTAGGTCATACAAATATTTGTTTGTTCCGTGCGGGAATCGAACCCGCGACACGCAGCGCCGCAGTCAATCGCTTAACCACTGCGCCAACCGTGCCGTGCCAACATTCGGCCGGTACTTCGCATTTATGTTCGGAGTAGACCCCGTCTTTTTGTCCTACAATCGTAAGCCTTTTCATAATTAAACAAAGTAGATTATCAATGAGTCACAGATCACAGTCACAGACCGTCTCTGCAAGAGGTCCTTGACTTTATCTTTAAAAGCCACGAATTAACTTGTACAAATGTAGGTTCGACTGTCTCTTACCTTGTAACTTGCAAGGTAACAGTTCTAATGACTCATCAGTGTTTTGTTTGCCCAGGGTTTTTTATTTAGAACTATGTTTATGTCTATGTAATGATGAAACAAGGATAAAGTGGTTTCCACATAGGAAAACCTAACGGTCCAAAATGTTATATTTAAGGTGTTTTAAAATGTCTATGTTGGAACGTGGAAGTTTGGCATCGTTTTTTAAAACAGGTTTTTTGTTCGACTTGTTTCGAAGGATTTATTTATTTACTTACATTTAACAAAAGCTCTTTTTTTTTTTTTTGGTTGGGAAATTATCAAATAACTTCACCCGCTCTGGGCGGAGCGGGAGGGCGTGTCAGACTTTTACTGACTAAAACCCACCCGTATTCCTTCATTTGCCTGTGTGCCAGGGCCACGATTTCCCTTTCGGACAAACTCGCAACCCTGGCAGGCATTGGCCCTCACGGACCCCGTCAGTTGCTGCTGACAACTCTTTGAGGCGCGCGTGGAATACAACGCGCCGTCGACCCGGGCCTGGTCCTTATCGGACGGAGAGCTATTCGTCGCTCACCGTCCGCAAGTAAAACAAAACAAGGCAAGGCAAAACAAAAGCCCTGATGTGTCCTTCTCATTTATTTATCAGTATTTTTTTGCAATTTTACTAAAATCACATTATATTATTTTTATCAGCGTTCTCTATGCGTTTTAACAACATACTGTGATCACCAACCCGTCTGCTAAGCGTGGCGATTATGACAAGTATTTAGTTGTATCCTAACCGGAGAACTGGTAAGCCATTGGTCCCGGCTGTCATTCGTGGATCTTTGACAGTCGTTACGGGTCGTCAGAGGCCCGAATGTCTGACAACCATGGTATCGTATTACCCAGTAACTGGGTTATGGAGGTCAGATAGGCAGTCGTTTCATGTAAAATCCCGGTATTCGGCTGCATCTGGTTAGACAGGAAGCTGACCTGACTGATGAATGTCGTCGCATTCTACAAAATCTGTGACTTATCACCATCATCATTCCAGCGCAAAGATGACCACTGCTGGACATAGGCGGCCCCCAAAAGGGGGGAGGGGGATGGCATAATCGCCACGCTTGGCAGGCGGGTTGGCGATCACAGTATGGTGTTAAAATGCATAGAGAACGCTGCTGCCCATTCTCTACTCAGTCCCTTAGTCGCCTTTTACGACACCCACGGGAAGAAATGGGATGATGCTATTCTTTACGTCCGTCACCACACGGAAATCTGTGACTATCACGCCGGAACTGAGATTTATCTTAATGACTTTGAAACGTACTTTTTACTTATTCATAATATTAAATTATCTATAAATAGCATTGATTAATAATAAATAATTGATTATCTTTCCATCACTACCTCTTTTACTGATCACAATCGACTCACACAAATATACAATCATTCATAGATTTACTGTAAACACGTCGGCAATTATGACATTAAACTGGAAGCCACTTTATTATGCTTATGTCAGGTGTACATTAAATGCCCTGAGGTCAGTGTGACTCACCCATGTTGATGCACGCGAGTGTAATATGGTTCGTAGTGTAAAGCACGAAAGTTGACACAGTATGGTTGGATGCTTCCATTAGTCATTAAATTTGTTTGTGTTCAAATGATTTTCAGTGCATTACTTACACTGTGTGCATCACGTTGTGTGCTTAGGACGTGTTATTATAAAACAACCGACTTCCAAAAAAAAACACTACAATAGTCCAAAATAACTTTAATTTCGGAAGTCGGTGTCTTTGGATTTGTATTTTAGTTTTTTTGCCACCAACTTCCGATATTAAAGTTTTATTTCACGTTGTAGTGTTTTTTTTTAAAGTTGTACTTATTTTTTTTTTAAGTTTTTGTTTTCCACTTTTTTGTAAGTCAGTTTGTATTTAAGTTACAATAGCCTAGCCCTAACGAAAAACGAACTTACTGAACAAGTTAAGAGACAATTTCATACCGTATCTGTAACCGTACCGTAGGTACCTGTAACCCATTTTTTAAGGCAGGATCTTAAAGTTTCATGGTGGACTCTATTTAAGTACCTATTTGAGCTTATACCCAAAATCAATGGCTAAAAGCTCAATATATATTATATATATTTTGCACTATGACGATCGACCTCTCTCAACCTCGGAAAATAGTATGTTTTCGTATCTAGAATATTAGTAGCAATAGTGTGAGATCTTTAGTTAACTGAAGCAACCATTCTTATCACACAATATCAGATATTCTTTCATATGAGTCGATGTAAGAGGTACTCTTCAGATTGCTCGCAAAGATTCTTACCCAATAAACTGTAGCATTTAAAAATTCAAATATGGAACTCTAGAGCCGCCCATGCATTGCGCAGACGCACACAACATGGCGTCCACATAAACTTGTCAGCTGCATAATATACACTTCGAGAAAGTGTTACGTCACATGTGACCTTTTATATTTCGTCGCCCACTTGTCTAATGTAAACTGAATACAGCATCCCACTTTTACCATTTTAAGCGATTTACAATACATACAAAAATTTACCTTCAAGCATAGTTGATAAGGTTGGAAGTTCATTACAGGGAGCACTTTTTGTGCAACGTCTTTTTCACGCAAGTTAAAACCTTCAAATTTGCGTTATAGGGTTGGAATTACTTTGATAGTTGCCGGTATACTGAGCCTTATGTAAGCTCTGTTTGATCAGCTTAATGCAATGTGTGAACTTTTAAATTCACTTATTTGCTATCGAGTATTGCTATGTTTTGAGTTTTTAAGCCTTGTCTATGTAATATTGTTTAAACTTCTACTTAGGTGCGGTAATAAGGCTTATTTACGACAGCGAGTATGTGATATGATTGATTGCTGACAAAGTATATAATAGACCGTGTTATTTAAATAGGCATTAAATAACAACAATATAATGTATCTATTGGTTTTTCAGTTGTCAATGACTAGAGATTTAGGAATATAAGACATAGATTGCCCACAATAGCTATACAACATTAGTTTTTGATTACACTAAACCCGAATTGTACTCATCATTTTGAACAATTTTTTCTATGGGACAAATCTAGCAATCGCGAAAAAAAATCAGCTGTTCCCTACATTTGTGTTCACTGAAATCGACAAAATGTATGGAACAGCTGATTTGGACCTTCCCGCACTGCAGAGCAAAGAGGCAGATTTCTGTCTGACGATGGCATGGAAGCCATTGACGTGTGCTTGTGCAAACATACCTAACGCACTGCAGAAACGGGGCAGCCCCATCAACGTCCTGAACCCGTTGTTAGATTGGACCCGTAGGGATAGACGTATAAGAGGCAGAACGGGTGAGGGAGAGGCGAGGTTCGCGATGACCTTCGCACCCCTAGTCGCCGCAGGAGACGCCCCGGGCGGCTGGAGTCACAGGCTGCTTCCCGGCCACCCTGTAGGCGCGGGCTTGCGGACAGTGAGCGATGAGTAGCTCGCCATCCAATTAGGGCCAGGCCCGGGTCGACGGCGCGTTGTGTTCCACGCGCGCCTCAAAGAGATGTCAGCACCAACGGGGTCCGATGGAGCCAATGCCTGCCAGGGTTGCGAGTTTGTCCGAAAGAGATATCGTGGCCCTGGCACACAGGTAACGGAGGGAACACTGGTGGGTTTTAGTCAGTAAAAGTCTGACACGCCCTCCCGCTCCGCCCAGAGCGAGAAAAGTTATTTGATAATTTCCCACCAAAAAAAAAAAAAAAGGGGAGACGTATAGTAAAACTTCGTAAATAATAACCTATTTATTGAACGGAAGACTTCCTAGCTCACAATGATGTTGCACACGTTGGGTGCACTAACTCCAAGTCCTTATAAAATAATTCACAACCAAACCTTTAACGCCCCTTCACATCAACCAAGAAATCAAACGTCTTCATGCATAAACATTCACCTTTTTGACAAAGCCAAGGACCCCTAAACTAAATCAAAGACTTCGAATCCACTTATAAGTACTCGTAGTACTTATATATAAGACCACCCGCTGATTGACTATTCGTCACGTCACTAGCATTGAATGACGTGGGAACGTCACTATTTCACTAACCCTCCAGTGCACAATGTGTGAACGCACTTATGGGTTAATGGAGGACGGGTGCATAGCGCGCATAATTTTTACATGACTTGTTATGTAATGACGTTGTGAAAAATTACTGGAGGGACCATGAGAGACCAGCATAAGATGCTGTTTTGCAATGTTATGCGAAGAAACTAGAGCAGAGACGTTTTACGATTTTTGGGGGTAATTACGTTATACTCGTAGCTAGGCGATTCTGGTGGTTGCATGGCGGCATGGTTGACCATTTTCTATCAGTTGGTTGACAGTTTAGGTATCTTACATATCGATACCTACCTAACTAAGAACAATATTATATAGTACCTACTTACTAATTCCATGAGTACACTAATTTCATGCTATTATAAAGTACTTATTAATTCCATGCTATTAAAAAGTACTTACTTATTCCATACTCAAGCTGTCAGTTCCTGTTACACACTTCTGTCCCTTTTCACAAAATCACTCCCTCAGAAAGACAGAGGAAAGATTTATATGTTACACATCAACAAATCTCCTTGTTTACGCCTAAGATACCTGCTACTTTTCTGCAAAACATGGCCTTTGCAAAGACTTTGATTCCAAAATCAAAAAAGGATTTTGTCTCCCCATAACATCCTCAGTTTTGTTTTTAATAGAATCACAAATTCTCTATTCAAAAGATATTATTAAAAACTTCTTAGAGGCAAGTGACAAAGTTCCAATATGCCATTGATGAGACCCTTATTTGAAGATCAATCGTTCGAAAGTAAATTCTTTGTGTGACTGATAATTTGGGGAAAAGAATACCGAAAATATATAATACGTTCCATTAGATCTAATGAAGCGTGTTCGCGGGTATTTAGAAGATTTTGAACACAATTTTGCAAAAGCATTAAAGGCACAAGTTTCAAAGTCTACAGTAACCATCTACAGTTTAAAAAAAAAACTTTTACCAAAAAAAAAACCCCCTACTTCCAAAAACACTATAAAGTTAAAAATAACTTGAATTTCGGAAGGCGGTGTCGGAAATTCTTTATTTTTCATTTTTTAATAGGTCAGTTTGGAATGTATCTAGGTTACAATAGCCTAATGTCAATTGCTCATCACCTTTTACAAATATTGCTTTTCCTGACGCAGGGGTGTTAACTTTGTTGAGGAGTTCTCCTGGTAGGAACCAGGAGAACTGCCACTCACCATGTGCATTGTAACGACCATAAATTGCTTAGGAACCATATTAAAGTACCTAATCGAATCGCAACCCGTTAATTACTTATTATTTAGTAGTTCCGGTGGCCATCTGTTGTCTTCATCATCAGTTCCACTTCACCAAATGGTGCTTTCCAAGAGCAAAAAAAGCACGAATTACTATAAATAATACCCAAATTGCTATGAGTGTGTAAGTTGAAGGATTTTCATGGGATCCGACCTCATCCGATTCTGACTTGGTGACAATAAAATAAATAAATCATCATTTATTTCAGATTTATCATTATGATTACATCCATATTTATTAGTACAACTGCGAACTTAAAAACTAGTGTTAGTAATGATAATGGGACCACCTCGGGAGCATACCCTTTCACACAATTTTTTTTTTTCAAATTCGGCCCACAATCATTGATGAAGAAATCAGTGAATATACTTAAAAAATAAAACATACAGACGAACATAAATAACCTCCTCCTTTTTGGAAGTCGATTAAAAAGTTAGGAACCTGTCACTAGGACCTGAGGACCTAACCTATGAGCTTCTTTCCCATTCTTCTCCATAAGAAACTAACTTTTGGAACCACATTTTGGCACCGAGAATCAATTTAATTTTTTTCTTGTAAATTTTGACATTCAAAAGTGCCGTTTAAGACGCTGACAACAGGTAAACCGCTGTCACTGTCAGACTGCATACAAAAGAAAGAGAAGCGCGATGACACAACGCTTCAACGCTTGTAATTTATTGCAAAATATGAAGCAATTATTTATTTACTCAAAAATGAGTTGAGTAATCGAAAATAAAAAACAACCAAGTTCTGCATACAAATAAGACGTTCTTGTTATTAATTAAATACCAACCGTACTGATATTTAATACAGATATATTGGATTACAAACTCAAAGTAAAGGGTTCAAAAACTAAAAAAATAATAATCTTTATTTCAGACATGAACACGCACATGAACAGTCCATAGGTTGTTTAGTGATGGGTTAGTAACAGAAAGTACTTATAGTCTATGTTAGTATTGTTAGTAAGGACACAAACACCGCTAAATTGCCTAAGGTAACTTATCTACGTGTACCTATACCTATTTCCACCCAGTCACGTTGTATAGGCAGTCTGGCCTGGCGAGGCTACGCAAGCGCTGTAGCAAGGAAGCCGCTTTTTTACGCATGATGGCGTGAAATCCATCTGTGTGTGGGTTAGTTTACCGTTAATTTGTATCGAGATTTTTTTATCTAAACGTCTTTTGGTAACAACCAAGTTCTGAGAAATATGTTCAAGAATAACATATTTTCTCTGCTACCACAAACTATACAGATTTAGCAATTTTTTCAAAATCAAATCAATCAAATCAAAAATGTTTATTTGCTAGGAAATACATACAAATTCAAGGAAAGATCTAATGTCCTAAAAGTCTTTGTATTCTGCCTGCAAGCAAGCATGCAAATATTTTAAAATAATTACTTACGTCTATTTATGTAATTATTATCATGCAATTTTTGTTTAAGACAAGCCCTTTTTTATCATTTTTCTCTTGTCAGCGCCTTAATGGCATGCTTGACCTATTTTGACTAAAACACAGCTCTAGTATTACAGAATAGTGGAATAAGAACTCATCACCATCTGCCTAACCTTTTCCTATGTTGGGGTCGGCTTCCAGTCTAACCGGAACTAGCTCAATACCAGTATTTTATATGGAGCGATTGCCTATCTGACCTCCACAACCGTGTTGCGGTTTAACGGCCGAACCCAATAACCTATATATCACCAGTTTTGGCCTACTGGAGATAGAAAAATATATCTATCGATGGTTTTAACGTCCCAATAATCTTTACCACATTATGGAATCTTCCCGGCCCACGCTATCTACTGATGGGAGGGTGTATCCCCTACAACAGATATCTATTTGTATGAATATGCCAAAGTATGCGTCCCAATAAACGATTTGTTTGACAGGACAGTACTACAGATGGCACATTCGTCTATTCTCCGAATTGCAGGGATAAACGTAAAGTAGCCAAGCTAAAATAAACTATTTAGTACATGCAATAATGATCATAGATGTTTTTTTTTAATATAAAGTAATAAAAAAAAAATTAAATTCAAATATCTTTAAAACGGTGCGCCCTAGGTAAAAAATTAACCCCCCTTAGTGACACCCCCCCGTGCAAGCACCATGCCAACATGAATTTAAGTTAAGAAAAAAACAACATTAATTGAGGGATGCACTAAGGTAGCCCGCAAAATTCAAATTTTATTACGTTGTTTGCAATTTGCAGGTCAGTAACAGGTTGTATTTTGATTCGCGGCCATAACAAATATGGCTCTACAGAATTATATCTTAATCCAGTAACTTATTTAGAAGTAAGAAACAAAGAAGTTTTAATATAAGACTAATTACACATGTTGTTTTGTAAAATTATGTTGGTTGTAACGGAACGCACGGGAGGGTGAAGTGGGGTGAAGTAGAGAAACCTACTTATTGTTTTCGTTATTATCAATGATTGAGAGACGTCATCCGAGGATAGATATAATTATACTGTCTTTCACTGAAAATAGGTTATTGGGTTCGGCCGTAATATGGTAACCCTTGGTAAGACTGGTTGTCAGACTTTCGGGCTGTGGAATTAGAACAATGCACCTTTATCTTTTCTTTGATGAAAATTAAATGAAGGAATTAAGATATTTTTTAGTTTAGTTTTTAGTCAGTCTGGTTCAAAGACGTTAAATTATTTACATAACAATAGACGGGATAAAGATCACATTGTTTAAATCATTTTGCTCGTCATTTTACACGTGCAGCCTGTGGACTAGTTATAGTTTGCGTGCATATAGCGATCTACGTGTCCAGTATAATAACGCACTCAGGATACTGTTGAGGCTGCCGCGGCCGTGGCGATGCAGCGCGTCAAGGATGTTTGCGGAAAGGCATATAGATGGTTTTGCGGCCATCATACGTAAAAGAAGCGCTTCTCTGCTTGCTCGTCTCCGCGGCAGTACCAACACTATCACGAGTTTATTCGCAGATAGATGGGAGTCTCCAATGCTGCGACATTGGATGAAACTCCACACGTAATAAAACTTGTATGTCTACTAACACTAGTTTTTAAGATCATTGTTACTAACACTATGGGCGTTGCCTGAAATAAATGATATAATAATAATAATAGCGAACAAAATCGTAATCCGATACATTTGTCCTAGTGGACAAAAGTCGCTCAGTCTAGTGTGGTACGCTGCATGTCAAGTCGCATTCGTGTCCACAAAAGAAAAATATTTTCTAAGAAAGTATGCCGAGTTGCGCATTACGATATTGCAAATCTCGTTATGGTAAAACGACTGGACCTAACTTCGGTTTATTTAGATGGCGTCACTGAGTGATGGCATTTCAGTTTTTCGATGACATTTCCTCGCATAGCCTCTCTATTAAATCACTTTGGTCTGGTTTAACCACGCTGGGGTCGGTGCATTTCATTCATACATTCATTCATTCAAAGCAAAGTTCCATAAACAAAACAAAAGATTCTCAAACGAAACAAAGGACAAACGGCACATTTTGGTAACTTTAGGGGGACAGCTATAGGCTTACCGTAGCACACCTCTGACATAATTATGGATATGGGTGCGGCCATATCATGCAATGTGTGTCCTAATTTCAAAAACACAGCCTACACACGACGAATATTTTTAACTAGCACTTCGCCCGCGACTACGTCCGCGTGGATTTCGTATCTTCGCCTACAAAGTTCAACACTCTTTTCGTCCTATTTAAAATATAGTTTTCTGAAAATTAATGGTTGCGACCTTTTACCTTTTTTAAACTTATTAAGACAAACTTTATAATTTCTTTCAAACTACCGTAACTACGTAACTTGGCAAGGTTTTGGCGTAGTGGGGGTAAGTTCGGGCATTGTATACTTAGTGCAACAAAAAATGGTCACTTTTATTGCTAGTCATTATTCTATGGTTATTGCCATATCTTTTTTAAACATGTCTGTTTAGAAGAAAGTTAAAGAAAGGATTGAAATTCCTGCAGTATATTAGCTGTAATAAGTTAAAGGTTAAGACATTTATTATAAATCAAAATATTGTAATAAATTGTCGTTAACAATCATATGCCGTCGTCACTATCGCTAGCATATTGTCTTCGCATTCTATGCCTTTTTCCGCCAACCACCTTTGCATTTCCGCTTTCTTGGTATTCGAGGTAGGCGCAAGGTCAAATTGTTTACTAAGATACGATGCGTTGTCAAGTAGTAACACCACATTTGGCGGAAGATTCGATATAAAAATTCTAAACAAAACAATGACTAAAACTCGTAACAAAAACAAAGGGTAGAATTTCAGTGCACGCAAGTGTACTCAGGAGCGAACGGAACGTGGACCCATTGCAAGAGTCAAGGGTCTTCTGACCAACCAATCGCGCGCTCGGAACGATGCTACCTCGTTCCCCGCGTCCCGCTTGGTAACCAAATAGACCTGAAAAACGAATTCTGCGCATCTAACGACTCTTGCCAAATTATATGCCGGGTACTGTACCAGTTGCAAAAGTTGGTGGTTTAATGTACACATGTCACAGAAGTGCACAGCGCTAAAAGATACACAGATCATACAGAAAATAACCTTCGTTCTAATAGTTTTTTTTTTTTTTAATATAAGTTACAGTAAATATACACACATATCTATGTTTTTTTGGCCACAAAACTATAGGGAACCTAAAATATATGTCTTTCTTTAAGTTGCAGAAATTCTTGTAAACTACATATTAAAACACGTTCTAACTAGGGTTAATGGTTAGTTATATTATCTTATCTTACTGACGTATATGGTGCTTAAAACTTGCAATTTGAAGAAGAAAATTTGGGTAAACTTAATCATAATCATAGCCATCTGCTATAATTCTACGCTCAAGAATTTCTATCTGTAATTATTTTTAGGGTTCCGTACCTCAAAAGGAAAAAACGGAACCCTTATAGAATCACTTCGTTGTCCGTCTGTCTGTCTGTCAGTCTGTCGTGACCCTTTTTCTCAGGCACGCTTGAAGGTATCAAGTTGAAATTAATATCAAAAACGTAGGTCAACGTAACGGTCCCTTGGAGCTCTAAAAAAATCAAGCATCAAAGTCAACGCAATAAACAAATACGGCGATTTATGCGACATATTTTGATACTTCGCAAATAAATCAAAACCTGTAGGGCACTTCCCGTTAACCTAGAATCATGGTATTCGGCAAGAAGCAAGGTCTCACAGCACAAGCAAAGGAAAAAGTCTGAAAATCGTTCATTTGTAGTTTTATCCAGATTTTTTTTTTTTGCGATTGCAAACTTTCATTTGCAATTGGAAAATTGATCGTTGCGTATATTGATGTATGGGAGACCATATTTTTCAACTAAAATGTTAAGTTTGTTTTTGGGATAAATTCATCCCAACTACGGAACCCTTCATTGTGCATGGTCCAACACGCACTTGACCGGTTTTTTATATTATTACCTCGACAACTTAAAATTCAACATAATTATGTTAGTAAGCAATTATACCAGTTACGACATTAAGACTAAATATAATATATTAAACATAAAGGCTTCTACATACTGGCGCGACTAATCGCGCGACGCGACACCGGTAGGACAAACATTCAAGAAAATTATTCTACCAGTATCGCGTCGCGCAACAAGTCGCGCCAGTATGTAGAAGCCTTAAAACGAATGCTGTTAATGTTTTCCCGTAACTTGTTCTTGAGCTAAACCCAAGCACCGTTTTAACAAGAATATTACTATCGTACATAATAATAAAGCCTTACTTAAATAACTTAACTACATAACTTAACAATTTTACTACATACTTACTTAATTAGAATACTCGTTAAATATATCAGATGTCGGCAAAAACACAGAATTTGTTAATAGAACGTGAAATTTTAAGAACTGTCATTGAATTATTTTATAAATTACAGTAGCAAGCATGCAGGAAGGTAATAAAAATACTTCTATAGGTTTTATACATTATAATGCAGTATATAAACCTTGAGAGTTAGTGCTTGCACGTAAAATGAGCTATGTCAAATTATTAATGTTATTTTTTAAGGAAAACCATCGTATGAACCGCACAAAGATGTGTCTTGGCCTTGAAATCCTCCAAAGAAATACAACAACGGAATCTCATGCGGAAATATATACTAAAAACGTTTTATTATTATTTCATAAATAATCTATTTATTTTAAATAACAGTGCAATTAATCACAAAATGCTATCCCGAGAATTCAAACGAACAAATTAAAAAAAACTTTTTTACAAAAAAAACAACCGACTATCAACAAAAACACTAAAAAGTGAAAAATAACTTTAATTTCGGAAGCACATAACATAACATCACGCCTTGTTTCCTCGAAGGGTAGGGCAGAGGTGTACCTGTAGTACACCCACATTTTATATTATATTTAATTTAATTTCGGAAGTCGGTGTCTTTGGTTTTGTATTTTCGTTTATGGCCACCGACTTCCGAAATTATATTAAAGTTTAAAAAAAAAACATGAAACATGTTTTATTTATTTAGGGGTTGAACTTTCAAAACACTGTTTTTAGGGGTTACCTACGTCATAATAACTATCTGTGTGCCAAATTTTAGCCCAATCCATTCAGTGATTTGAGCTTTGTGTTGATAGATCAGTCAGTAAGTCAGTCACTGTTTCCTTTTGTATGTATTAAATCTATAGTGTAATTCGACATGTTACGACGACTCCAAATAAATTGGGATTAGGGCAGGAAGACTGATGATGAGGTATTCAGGCGAAGTTTCAAGTTAATAGATCAACGAAAGAAGATTTTGTTCATACAAACTGTATCCATCCCCACTTTACACCCCCAAAGAGGTTAATTTTCCATTATTTGACTTAAAGGTTATACCAATTTTCGAGTTAATCAAGCCACGTAGTAAAATCCTCTCTTGTAAAATTGACTACCCCTTTTTATCCCGTTATGCTTAGGTTTTCGAAAAACCCTGATACAAGTTATTCTTCATTTTTGGTTTTAAGTATAAATACTGAGTTTCGAGTTGATCGGACCGCGCGTTAAAATTCTTCTATACAAGCTTTGACATCCCATCCATTGAAGTTAAGATAACGAAAAAATACAAACTTTATAATTTACTTACGTAAGTATTCGTCCAAGTTTCAAGTTTATTAACTCTTAACTCTAGGAATAAGATTTTTCATGCAAAACCCCTCGTTTTCTCCCCTTAAAGGTCAAATTTCCAAAAACCCCTTCTTAGCGGATGCCTACGTGCCAAATTTCAGCCCAATCTGTTCAGTGGTTTGAGCTGCGTTGATAGACCAGTCACTCACGGTTTCCTTTTATATTTATACGAGCTTTCGCCCGCGGCTTCGCCCGCGTAGATGTCGAAAAAAAAGCAGCTTCTCTGTCAGCAGCATTCCCCCAAAACATTATACCATATCTTAGTTGGAACCAACGTAAGCGTGGTAAGCAGATAGGAGTGCAGTTTGATTTACAACTTTACGAAGGACATATAAATACAAACTTCGTTTTGTACATACTTGTTCAATATACCTACGTGTCCTCCTCCATTTCATGTCTAAGTCTATTTGTAAGAAATTTTGTATTGTTTATTTTGTCTACGTTTTTGTTCTTAAATAATAATTGATCTACCAACTTTTGAGTTATTCAAGGTAGGTACGCAGTAAAATTCTCCCGAAAACTATGAACCCCTTTTACCGATTCTCGAAAACTCAATATATTATAATTAAGATTCTTTAAATACAAACCATAACTCTCCCTAAAATCCTTTGGAGGGGTAGTTTTGAAAAACGCAAAAGTTATGACAAACTTTGTTATTTAAGTAATGACTGCCTCGTTAGTCTAGTGGTCACAGGCGCGACTGCTGAGCATGAGGGGTGGGTTTGATTCCCAGGTCGGGCAAAGTGTTATTGGATTTTCCATTGGGAATTTCTTAGTAGCAGCCCGAAGTCTGGATTTATGCCCGGTTGATGGCAATAGGCTCGCCCCCTATTACATGGGACTTAAACAAAACTGTCGAAATGTGGGTGTACTAAAGATACATCTCTACCTAACCCTTTGGGGATTGCAGGCTTGATGTTATGTGAATAAGTACTCGGGCCAAATTTCAAGTTTATATATCAAAAGAAATAAGATTCTGTTCATACGAACTATATCGCCCCTTTTTACGCACTCAAAGGGGTAAATTATTGAAACATCGTTTTTAACGTTTCTATTATTGGATTTATAGGTTATTTATACCAATTTTCAAGTAAATCAAGCCACACAGTAGAATCCTCTCTTGTAAATTGACTATCCCTTTTCACCCCATTATTAGGGGCAGATTTAATAAAAAACCGGATAAAAGTAATTCTTTATTTTTTGTTATCAGTATAAATTCTGAGTTTCAAGTTAATCGGACCGCGCGTTAAAATTATTCCATAAAAATGTTGATATCCCCCAATCCCCCTTTTGGGGGTAGTTTAAAAAAACAAAAAATGACAAACTTTATATTTTACTTAGGTTAGAATTCGTGCCAAGTTTCAGGTTTATTAACTCAAGGAATAAGATTTTTCATACAAACAAAATCCCCCTTTTCACCCCCTTAAAGGTTGAATTTCCAAAAATCCCTGATGCCCACGTCATAATTTGGGGTTAATCAAGCCACACAGTAGAATCCTCTCTTGTAAAATTGACTACCCCTTTTCACCCTGTTAAGGGTCATTACCGCACGGTCTCCCGTGAGACGGCGAGCCTCCTTGCCAGACTGCCGCCGTGGGATCTGGAGGCAAAAGTCCTCGCGCATATCTGGGAGTGGCGCGAGGAGGCGAAACGCAGGGTCGAAACTCCGCTGCCGCGAGAAATCACGGCACAGCACACGGAGCTCCGGCGGGATCTCATGCTAGCATGGAGAGTGCGATTGTCGCAATCCAGCGCTGGGCACGCCACAATTGTGGCAATAAGTCCCCTCTTTGAGGAGTAGCTAGAGAGGCGCCACGGCGTCCTCACCGGACACGGTTGTTTCGGGAGGTTCCTGTTCAGGATAAAGCGGGAGGAAACGCCCGGGTGTCACCACTGTGTGGATCGCCCGGAGGACACGGTGGAGCATACGGTGGAGGTCTGCCCGGCTTGGGTGGAGCACCGCTGTGTCCTCACGGAGGCTATCAGCGGCGGCGATCTCTCGTGTCCAGCCCTGGTTCAGGCTATGGTTCGGAGCGAGAGTGCATGGGAGGCCGTTACCTCCTTCTGTGAAACAGTAATGCTCGCGAAGGAGGAGGCAGAACGCGTGAGGGAGAGGCAAGGTTCGCGCCCTCGCGCCCCTAGTCGCCGCAGGAGACGCCCCGGGCGTCGGGAGTAGCAAACCGGCTTCCGGCCACCGTAGGCGCGGGTTTGCGGACGGTGAGCGATGGGTAGCTTGCCATCCGACAAGGACCACGCCTGGTTCGACTGCGCGTTGTGTTCCACGCGCGCCTCAAAGAGATGTCAGCACCAACTGACGGGGTCCGTTAGGGTCTGCCATGTTTGTCCGAAAGGGATATCACCCACGCAAAAAAAAAAGGGGTCAATTTTCGAAAAAATTATAAATTCTTTTATTTATTTTGGTTTACAGTATAAATACTGAGTTTCGAGTTAATCGGGCCGCGCGTTAAAATTCTTCCATACAAACTTTGTCATCCTCAAATCCCCCAATATGGAGTAGTTTAATAAAAAACAAAAATGTCACACTTTATAATTTACTTAGGTTAAGTATTCGTGCCAAGTTTTAGGTTTATTAACTCAAGGAATAAGATTTATCCCCCTTGTTCACCCCTTAAAGGTTGAATTTCGAAAAATCCCTTCTTAGCGGATGCCTATAGTTTCCAACAATAAGCCGAAATATTAGTGATTTTAACTTAAAAAGAAATTTCATTAAAAATAAAATTTTATTCCCTTTTTCATCCCTTATGGGTTCAAATTCTAACAACACCGTTGCGTTAGCTTCCAACCATAAGCCTAGACAATAAATGTAGTGATGATTTTACTTCGAAATTTAAGGACTTTCCATACACAACATTATTCCCCTTTTTAACCCATCGGGGGTGGAATTTTCAAAAACGCTGAGACATGTGTAAATTCATTTTCAATCGTCAGCCTAAACACAAAATTTTAATATTCTAACTTTAAAACTGACGGACTTTCATATAAACTTCCATCCCCTATTTCACCCTCTTAGGGATACCTACTCTTCACAAAGAACACACCCTCCAAATTTCATGTCTCTAGGACCAGCGGTTTAGGCTGTGCGTTGATATATCAGTCAGGACTTTGAATTTTATATATATAGATAAGACCTCTAGAAGACTCCTCCTTTTTTGAAGTCGGTTAAAAATCATTTATAGCCAGAGTGCATCTCATGACAATTCCAATAAGACCAAATACGGGTAGGATACATTGTTTTATTTTGGAGTTCCAGTGCCTACCTTCCGGCTTCATCATCAGATCAGTTTTATGGTACCATTGATATAAATTTGCTTCGCTTAACTATCTTAATCCAGATATCTCATCGTCACCCGTGACGTACTTACGTATCATTGAGAAGTTCCGGTGGCCATCTGTGGCCTTCTTCATCAGTTCCACTTCACCAAATTATACTTTCTCAATGCAAATGATTGACTTGTTGATGAAAATATAAAAATCGCTATATGTATGCCTATAATATTTGAGGAGTTCCCTCAATTTCTCATGGATCCCAACATCAGAACTAGATTTTGATAAAAATAGGACCAATCTGAAAGTATATCCTTTCAAATAAAAAAAGAATTTTCCAAATCGGTTCATAAACGACGGAGTTCTGAGGTAACAGACATTAAAAAAAAAAAAAACAGACGACTTGAGAACCTCCTCCTTTTTGTGAAGTCGGTTAAAAACCAACTCAGAATGATACATGAAAGATTCCATTTATTGCTTCTACGGAAACTCTATACGTATATACTAATTATATACTAAAAACGTTTTATTATTATTTCAAAAATAATCTATTTATTTAAAATAACAGTGCAATTAATCACAAAATGCTATCCCTAGAATTCAAACGAACAAATAAAAAACCAACTCAGAATGATACATGAAAGATTCCATTTATTGCTTCTACGAAAACTCTCTAAGTATATTTTCAGAATTTTTGGGACATGCTCACTGTTCCCAACCACTGCAACTCAGAAAATAAAACAGAAAAGTGCTGAAACAATGAAGCTGAACAAGTCCCAAGAATGATTTACATTGATTATTGTTTTTTTTTTTTTTCTAAATATTTGCACGGCGGAAATGCCGAATGTAGTGAAACCCATAGCTATTAATAACAGTATACCTATATTCTTGCAAATAAATATCATTCATACATTCATTTAGATTTTTCATTATACTCAGAAATCATAATAATATGGCGCCCTTCGCATTCAATACAAAAAATAAAAATAAAATTCATTTATTTCAGGCAAGTTCAATTTAACTATCTTCTAAGCGACGACGATATCTATTCAGACAGTAGGCCCCTTTGGGAACAAAACGATACCTAAACCAGTTATAAATCTTCCGTCAGCATCCGAACAAGTCCTCACATCCTATGCTAAGCACGAAACGTCTTTATCTAGCTAATCTTCTAGCGAATGTGCTGATAACAAGATCACAACTCAAGTTGTGCAAAACGCCGAACCGGAGTGCATTGTACTGCCTCACTCTTGCAAAATGTTTCCATTTTATTTGTTGTACCTATTGTGTTAAGTTTAATGTTTAGAATATTAAATTGAATTTTTATCTGCCATCTTTGGGAATTCCGGGAGATTAGTATGTTTAGGGAGTCGGTTGCTACCGTATTTGCATTGGCCTTAGGCGATTATCACACTGCACCGTGCTTCGTCGCGTAGCGCGGGGCGGCAGATTTAACAATGTATCAGTTTGTATAGAAAACAATATTCGCCCGCGTTCAGACGCAGCGTGGTGCAGTGTGATAATCTGAAGAATATGAGAATTCTATTTATTAATGCCTAAACCTAATTGTAAATTGTTGCACCGGGCGCAAAGTGAGTTATTAATGCACGAGTGTTATGTTGGTGATGGTAAATTTGCACGAGTGCATTAATTACTAACTTTAGCAAGGTGCGTATTCTACTTTTCTTTCAACTACCATTCCTACCTACTGTGATAAAATATACCTACTCAAAATAAAAACTCAAGTTAAAGAAATCAAAGTTTTTCACCAAGTCGGTTTTATTCATTCAGCCGATTTTTATTTTCAGCCAGTATCTTTTTGATCTAATGCATACATTTTATATTAAACTTAATGGGAGACATTAAACCTCTGTGGTAAATTTATGTCTAAATAAAAACAAAAACAGGGCACAAATGTTGTATGACATCTCATTGTTGCACTGTTTTGGTTCTAAGCAAAAAATACGTGCTTAGTGATCGGTTTTGTAGTGATTAATACTACAAGTTTTTTTTTAAATCTCGGCAAATATGCGAATATTTAATGAAATGAAATGAAATTTATTTATTGCAAGAATTGTAGTACATTACAGATGGTCGGGTTTTTTATGTTTCTAAAACAATTCGCTAAAACTAGCATGCAAAATAATTGATTACATAATAATTGATACAAATATAATTAAATCAATGATAATAAAATTGGAACATAAATCCTAGATAATAAATTAACAATAGAAATGTCAAACATTTGTCAAATTATATTAGTTAAATGTCAGTGTAAATATTTACCGCCTTATTACAAAACAAGATTTATATTTTGACATGGCTTAAACCATGGAGCCAGTTTTTGTAATAAGAACGTAACAGTGATTGAAATACCGTTCTTTATACAAAACTAAAAATTTTGTTCGGTACTAAGTTGTCAGTTTTGTGTTTAGGAACTTTACCATAGTCGGAATAAAGTTCGAAATTCAATAATGGCTCCATGTTTTAAACCTGGGTCTGAAGATAAACCTTGTTTTGTAATAAGGGGGTTAAAGTTTAGGTACTCATTCAATGAAACGAATGATTTTTCTATAAGCCATTTGAATAGTGCTGTTTTAAACCGATTGATTGGTTATTCCATATATGATTTTGGTAATTTATTATATATCCTTATAACCATTGGAAAGCAACTTCTGTGATATAAGTGGCTTTTCCTTGGGGGAATAATTAGCCTATCAGGATATCTTGTATTAAACGTAACCGTGTCTCCAAGACACGGTTACGTTTAACACAAGAAGTTTACGTTTAAATAATGTTTATAGATAGAATACCATGAATACGAGTATTACAATAAAAAAAACGTTTATGAACAAATTAACATTTATTTGTGTTCTAAACCACAGAATAAGTAGGTAATAGTACTGTCTAAACTCAAAAATATTTTAATTTCCCATTTTTCATATTAGGCTGTTTATCGGCTTATACCTTTGCTTCTCCTTCAACCTGGCGAAAGCAAAGCACGAAAAAAAAAGAAAATTAAATCATAGTTTCCTAATAATTCATGACAAAAACATTTTTCGTCATTTTCGTTATTTTATTTAGGTATTTCTTCAAAAGTGTTTTGAAAAACGTCGTTTGATACACGTGGACATTTTGCCGTTCTCGGCTCAAAAACAACATCGCCTACGGCTCGGGTGTTAATTCCGCCTCGAATGCAATAACAAACATTCTCCACTTGTATCAAAATGTACTATTATCACCACTGCTTTCAAAATGGTTAAGGAAAACATCGTGAGGCATGTCCTAGAACTAAAAATTCGAAGACATTATGTGACATCCACCAACCCAGTCTGGGCCTGCGTGGTGGATTACGGCCCACTCCCTCTCACAGAAAGAGGATGCCTGTCCCAGCAGTGGGAACATTATAGGCTGATTATGTCTGCCTACTTTGTTCGTGGGACTACTTGTATTGAACAGCTTCGATTCTGAACTCCCCACTACCAATAGGGGCTTGATTCTATTATATCCAACGACCATACAGGTTATATGGTCGTTGATTATAATTATCTATCCCCATATTGGTCCCATTATTTTCGTTACTATAACAAGACCTATTAATTAGTAACGCCTCTTGGTTCCTCAAAAAGTACTTAATTTAATACATTTTACACAATTGGATTTTGACTGAAAACGGACGAACATTTTGATTTGTAAACATTAATAGCGTTGACTTAAATGTAACTTTTATAATTTTTTATAGCTTGTTATAGGATTTGTTTGAAGTTTATGTATAGAAAGTAAATAAAATGAGAAACGTCAGTAACTGTTCTACCTATTCATCTTTAGTAACAAATTAATACTCTCTCGAAGGATATCCTGCTGGGCCCAAAATGATGGATGCATTATGCTTATTTGAATGGTAAAATATTAGTTATAGGGTGAGTCACGTATTCGTAAATAATTCGTGTAAGCATAATGATTTCAAAGATTTGTGTGTAACTGACGAAAATAAATTGAGTGGCATAACGTTGATTTACATTTTTTTGAATTTATTTTTCCTGATACGACAAATGGCTAGACAAATACAAATCTATAGTCAGACTTTTGTTACTTAGCTGTTGTTAAAAGCGTTCCCAAAACCGTCGAGGGTACTAACTCTTCTTCCTTCAAATAGTTTTCAAACTAAATCAATTCGAATTTAATTAAAATTTCAATCATTCCTTCATCAAACCTTTCAGAACCTTCTCAATCATATTAAAAAAAAAAGATACTTTCAACAGTTTCAACCCACTTCCATTTACTCGGAACCCCAATTCATAAGGCCCATTCAAGAAACAAAACACCAACGGGATCCCGACTCCCGCTGTTCTAAACACCCATTCGTAATTCAGCAGCATTTTAGCAGACCTCATGTCGCAAGACAGAACTAAAACAGTTGCACGATCGTATCGGATTGTTGCGAGGCACGTACCTACATGTCGGACGACTTTCGCAAACGCTACCGTACAACATAATAATTGTCGATCAAGACTCACAAGACTGTACCACGGGAATAATTGTGTTTATAAGCTTTTGTTCGCTCGTTTTTAGGGTTCCATACCTCAAAAAGGAAAAACGGAACCCTTATAGAATTACTCGTGTGTCTGTCTGTCTGTCGGCCCTCTGTCACAGCCGATTTGCTCCGAATCTGCTGGACCGATTTTGTTGACATTTGGAGGTACACATATGAATTTCCGTGACCCAAACATGGACGCATAATGTAAATAAATGAATTTTTAATATGATTATACTTTTGAGGAGCAAATTAGAAAATTAAAATAAAGTTATGTAAAGTGTACCGTGTGACATACCTAGCCTAAAATGTTGCAAAAAATACAGAAAATAGTTCTTTACATAAAGATTTATTTATTTTAACACCAGAGAAGTCTATGGTGTTAAAATGACATGGTAAATCTCTCAATATTGTGCGTACAAACTTACATTTGCAGTTGGAATGTGTGAGAGAACATGTTTTTCAACCACAAGGAATATTAAGTTTGTTCTTGGGATCAATTGTCTTGGGATAAAAACATGGTAGATAACATATTCATAGTACGGAACCTTCACCACGTGAGTTCAACTCGCACTTCTTTAGTTCAGGCTGTAATTTTAGGGTAATTATGAGCGTTTGATTAGATGGGGTTGTGTAAAATGTTATACATGTGTCTGCTTATTTGAGAGAGATACATAGATAATCTTGAATTATTGAATGACGTCTGACAATGATAAGTAAATGGTGATAAGCTGATAGACAATTGATACGTTTTATCATTCAAATTCATTCCCAGAATGATTTGCATATTTTTCAAACAACATAATTTCCTTGTCTAAAAAAACTTTATGTAAATGCATTCACTATTTTCCTTCCTAATTAAAAACCTTATAAACCGGGTCAGTCTAATGAATATTTCAACAATCTCCAATGCATCAATAATAACATAGTTACTACTTCCTGCACAATTAAAATGGTCGATAATACAGGGAAGTTGGAAGGAACGAATTGTTCTGTAGAATAATTCTGTATAATTATATTTTCCACATTAGTCGCCAGTGAAACGTGAAGAGTGTCGTGATCGTGATATCTAATATTAGACACGAAACAATATGCATGGTAATTAGAAGATCACACCTTCACTTCGCTGTTTTCTTACTTTGTATCTTTGTCATGTGTGTGTCTAACCATGGAAATGGTTAAGAATTTCTAATAATGCATGGTTAAGCCAGCGTAGTATGCGTAGTTTATACAAACGTAATACCAAAATAATTTGTAAATCATACATATCCTTAAGGTAGTGTGTATTTATTTCGATTGGATAACAGAATATCTATGTTCTGATATTCTGTATTCCAATCGGATTAATTATTTTGGTATTACATTAATTGTATGAAATACGCATCCATCCTTAAAATAAATATATTCTTGGCTGATGGTAAGTAGGTATACCTTTAACATGCAATTCAACATCCTAACTAATATTATAAATGTGAAAGTAAGTTTGTTTGTGACCTTTTCACGCCCAAACCACTGAACCGATCATACTGAAATTTTGCATATACGTTGTCAGGTGTACAGAAACAGATATAGGGTACCTTATAACCCAAAAAAAGTACTGTTCCCGAGGAAAACAACAACAACGTTCTTATCATAATAGATGGCGCCACGTGTCTTTCGAATCATGATTGAATTATATTAGTAGAAGTAGAGTACAACCCGAATTGATTGTCAAATTCTAAATTAATGCAAGCGAAGCCGCGGGCATAAGCTAGTTATTAATAATACTAACTCAAAATTTACCAATAGATATATTTCTTTTGTTTTCTGTGAAATCCAAAGATAATATATAGATATCACAGAGTAATTACGTAATGTAAATGGTCTTTGGTCCCTGGCCCTGACATCAAGCAATGGACAAAATGGTCAAACTTGTATTGCTTGAATACGAGGATTCTGGCTACTATGAATGTGTGTATTTTATGTTTTTTGTAATGTGCGTTTTATTTTTGCAGAATAAGAATTTTTTATTTATTTCTTTCTTCTTAAATACAATCAATCTTTCAAAGACGTACGATCGTGATTACGTCAAGATCATGGAGTTTCGTAAAGAAAATGTTCCTTTACTAATTCTCACAACGCAAAAGGTTCGCCTTACTTTTAAGATCTAAGATGTTTATCATGAGGTAAAATACCATAAACAAAAGATAAAACTGACGCAATCAATCCTCAGCTTCTCACATAGACATGACGTCACAGAATCAATCATCTCACCAGATATTCATTGACACAAAATCGCTGATAATAGAAAATGATTTGATAGGACAAGGGCAGATAATGAAATTGAGAAGAATTTTGACAATAAATTGTGATAACATTTTTTCGAAATAAAAAAAGATAAGTATACGGAATGCATTTATTTATAATTTCAGAAATGTGGTGGAATGCATGTCTGAACTTGTAGATATTTTTTTGATAGTGAACTCATTGCTCGTGCTATTATTCAAATTCGAGCGTAGCTTATACTTGTAGCAAAAAAAAAAAAAAGTAATCTAATAAAGGGTAAACATAGAGATTAAATTAGTGAACTACCTACCCTTTTATCATAGGAATAATACCAAGTTAACGACAAATAGTAGTAGGTACCTAATAAGAAATATCAACATGACGACAAAGAAGAATGAACGAAAAAACGGACAGCCGAAAACAATGACACGTCTGTGGGAATGACAGTTGCAGTGAAAAAGACCGGTCAACAGCTAATGACAATGCAATACATGTGATTGACGTTTCAATCAAGAATTGTCATCATATCGTATGTGTAATTAATTAATTCTAGCTACTACTGTTTTGCATGGCCGATCGCATGCGCAACTACGGAAGGTAAATGTAAATCATTATGTAAGTATTAATTAATTATTGTATGGCGATAGGCGATAGTGATCGTCATTGAATAAAAAGTGAAAATAGTATTTTTTTTATAAATATTGGGTCAGTCTTCTCGGTCATCTTCGTGTCACGAAGTAAAATATTCACAAGAAAAAGTTAGTTATATAAAGGCTTACGTCATTATTTTCATATCACACTGTGTAGAAAGCGGTAGTATCCTAAATTATAGAAAAATATTTGATTTACCGACAATAGTCATGCTCACGCGATTATTAGTTGTGTGATGCGCCTGCGCAGTCGCTCGGGAATTTTTTCACAGATCATTAGAGTTATGATTTCAACTGTCTGACACGGTTTTGAAGAAAATCTTGAATTTCCTGTTTTTCGATTCTAGAATATTTGGGGCGTGAAGTAGGTTTTATCATTTCTCCAGACTGTGATACTGGTTTACGTTATTATACATACTTATTGTAAAGGCTTCTGCATACGAATACTACATACATAAAAGAGTAACGGTGGAGTTTCTTGCCTATTCTACTCCATACGAAGATATACATACTTGATTCTAGGAAAAAAAAAAAAAAAAAATAAAAAAAAAAAAAAAAAATCCTAAAATCAATTCTATTTTCTGTGTTAATTTTGACGTTCAAAAGTGCCATTTATGTGCCTATTTGAAATAAATAATTTGACTTTGACTTTGAATTTACGGGCGCGACACCTGTAGAACAATTTCTTTGAATTTTCATAGAAATTGTTCTACCGGTGCAGCGGTGTCGTGTCGCGCGACAAGTCGCGCCAGTATGTAGAAGCCTTAATACATTTACTTGTGTTCATCAGTCTTATTTATTTATAAAAAGGCTTACCAACTAAGCACGTCAAACGTCTTTGTTTTGTCGTTTTGTAGTTTTTGTGTATGTTTTTGTCGTTGTGATAATGAATATATTTATTTTCATAAGAAAAATAATAAATAAAAAGAAGTAAATCACCTCCGAATAGAGAGGACCCGGAGGACCGTCTCTGGCGCGAGGCGGTGTGAATAGAGGCATTGAACCAATTTGGACAAAGGTATAAGTTATCTGTGGAAATTTTTATTCCCGCGCACGTGTAGAAAATAAAAAATTGCACGCGTGTGAAATACATTGCATTGTGAACCTAATCGTAGTGCGATATGAACCAGTTTTCGAGGAAGTGTATTGAAAAGTATGTTGTGTGCTTATGTTACGATATGTACTTAGTTTAATTTGTTAAAAAAAACCATACCTAAATATTTACAAAACGAACCCTTTTAGCAGATATCCAATCTACTGAACCCTCAAATACTTCCAAAATGTCAAACAATATTATTTTAACTAATCTACCAAACCCATTAGACATCGCTGTAGGTCTTACAGCGTCAACAGATTTCACGGTGATCGGTCCAACGATTGACAGCCGAGGTGCGTCGGGACCTCGAGACACAATAGAAGACTATTATACGAATGGCCTATTATCTCATAATGCGGGTCGGGTTACGCCAGGTTACTTCATAATAGTTCGTCTTTAAGATGAATTGATTTGGATTAGGAATGCAAGCAAGGACGGGACACAGGACTTTTGGGGACGTTGAAGCCGAATTTGGAATCTGACGCGTTCTACATTACTGTGTGAGAAACGAGGATTTAACTGGTGAACGATATACATTGCTGTACTTGACGATGAAAATTCTTTCAAAATACCTAGTTATAATTCAATGAACATGAATCATTCGGGTAGGTCAATGAAATTGTTGAGGTAGGACAAAAGATTCTTGATTATTCGAATTGTACAATCCAAACATGACTGATAGTTAGTCAGTCTTGTAATAAAAGAAAGAAGTATGTCAGCGAGTCTTTCTTCATAGCAGTAATAGTTGCAAAGGAAATTGGTAACTCGAACGTTCATAGACGGTTAGCTAACATCCTGCCAGAACTTGCACATGTTGATATTTTATTGTTAGTGACTTACGTAACTGCTGAAGCTCGAGTTAATGTCACAAGTAGTCTATTGATAGACTTTGACATTTGGTTTAAAAGGACGAGATGCAACAGTGTTGGCTGTTGGTTGGTTGAGTCACCTCAAACTGGATTAGCACATCAATTTTGCCCTACACGGCGACTGCTAAGTTTCTCTGGCTGGGATATTTTGGTCTGCTCGTAGATAATCATTACTTGGTAAGTTTAGTATACCATCATGTGGTCGTGCTCAATCCTGACCGGGATTCAGCTTGTTCCGTGTGCCATTCCTTTAACCAAAAAATCCCATTTATCCAAAATTAGTTCCACGCATTGTCAATGACGTGCATTCCAACGCTGGACATGCATTGGATAATACTTCAAATAGTTATTTTTATGTCTTCTGAAATTGGAGCTTCCTTAGAATGGCACCCAATGAATAGATAACTATTTAATGTTGGCGACCAAGACTTTTATGTCTCGTCAAAGCACAGACCGACCGCATTCGACTTTTTGTCCAAGTAAAAAAATTGTAAGACCAACGTATGTTGGTCTTACAATTTTGGCGCCAAATTTTATTGATAGTCTCCTCAATAACCGTTACTGGCTCCAATATTTGAACTAATAGGAGCAGCTTTCTTTCTTTGAACATAATGCACTCAGGTATTTTTTATTACTATCCAGCATTTATATCTACTATATAGCCTGGAGAAAGTCATGTAATTAGAAAACGTTCTGATGAATAAGATGTAAACTTACGTCATTAAATGATACATTAAGTTGTTAGCAAATTAATTATAGCTAGTAACCTGTCAAGTTAGTATTTACTGACCATGGAGTTTCTTGTTGGTCAGGATTTATTTAGAACTCGTTAAGTGCTAATTAATTGTTTTGTACATAGACAAAAAAATACTTTTTTTTTGTTTTAAAGACGCCAGTTTTATAAGACGATTAACGTTTACCGTCTTATTACAAAACAAGATTTATAATATGACAAGGCTTCAACCATGAAGCCAGTTTTTGTAATAAGAACGTAACAGTCATTGAAATACCGTTTTTTAAACAAAACTGAAAACTTAGTTCGGTACTAACTTGTTTTGTGTTAGGAACTTCATCATCGTTGGAAAAAAGTTCGAAATTCAATAATGGCTCCATGTTTTAAACCTGGGTCTGAAGAAAAACCTTGTTTTGTAATAAGGCGGTTCGAGTTCATTATGTATAGCGCTACATATACTTAGTTTATTTTAAGGGTCAGAGGGAGGACCAGAAGTCAGGACATTCGTAGTACTTGTTGTAAATGTGTTCAACCAAGGGATCCTAGGAAGTAAGAAACATTATACTTGTATTAATGATGAAGGGAACCGTCTGCTGGACACATGTGGGAATTTCGATGGAAGCCGCCGATAAACAGTACTTAACATGAACTGAATCAATAGCCTGGTTCATACAAGTGAATATCTAATCGAGCTTGCATACATAGTGGTGAACATTACTGGGAAATGTCTAACAGTATCAGATACTGTGGGCTGAATTGATTAATTTTGAAATTGTTTACACTCAGATTAATTGGCAGTCGATCCCAACTTTTTTGGAAAAAGGCTGGGATAGTGAAGAATGCAACATAACATCATAATCGTTAAATCACAACATTGTCGCGTTGTATATTTGCGAAGGTTAATTTTGCATTGTTATCAACAATGAAAAATTCAGATAAAAAGATATTGTTGAATTTTATCATGATCAATGAAGAATCAAAATAAGATTCACAGGACAATAGTAATCTCCAAAAAAAGTATGTAAAACAAATTATTCAGCTATTGTTCCCGTCACATCTCAATAAGCACCAAGCGACCGTTAAAGGAGCATCCGAGAATCCGAACTATCAATTAAAAAATAGAAAAAAACTAAAAAACTATTATTCATCTCTTGTCCAAAGACACCACCCCAAAAATGTACAATGACATAGATAAAAGTGCAAAAGTAAATAAGAAAGTAAAGGCGTCCTTAAAGCGACACGGTGACGGTAAAAAATTGAATCAACGTAGGGGACATCTGACGAAGGTCGTTCTGCACCCGTGGGAATGATCGTAATGATCGGCCATAGGGAATTTGCATCGACTAGATCCCGTACTAGGAGTGCATTTGACGATGAACAAAGTAAGCATTGTTGTTGTTTTGAAGATGGTAATGAAACGGAAATATTTGCCATTGTTGTTATTGTTAGTAGTTATTTAGCGGTTAGTGGCGGAACCGGTTTTTAAATAACTCGTTTTATGATTACATAAAAAGGTTGTATCATTTTCAATTTTTATCGCTTAGCCGTGGTAATTGAAGATACGGTTGCTTGTGCGGGTCAGTGACGGCTCGGCCCGAATAATAATACCAGATTCTACGTCGCCAAAACTCCTTTTTTTTTTTTTTTTGGGTGGGAAATTATCAAATAACTTCTCAGACTTTTACTGACTAAAACCCACCCGTATTCCTTCATTTGCCTGTGTGCCAGGGCCACGATATCCCTTTCGGACAAACTCGCAACCCTGGCAGGCATTGGCCCTAACGGACCCCGTCAGTGGCTGCTGACAACTCTTTGAGGCGCGTCAGGTGGAAGGTGAGGACGCCGTGGCGCCTCTCTAGCCACTCCTCAAAGAGGGGACTTATCGCCACAATTGTGGCGTGCCCAGTCGCCAAAACTCCTAAAAAATGGTGTGTACCGTCGGCATGAAAAGTATGGATCTCTTAAAATATTGAAGATTTTTGAATTGAAATATTGAACTTATTTTTATGAATAAATATAGAAAACTTTTCTATAGTCATCAGATAACCGATATGTGTCATTTTCTTAGCAAAAGAACGCTTGTCCTTTTTAGTTTAGACAATTAAAAAAAGTAATGAACTTAGCCTACATAAATGTTAGGTTATAGGTATCGTAATTGAAATAGGCGTGGTAGATAATTATGTTTTCCTGGTTTATATTTCCGTATATACTTACCTATATTAAAAACCTCAATATTCGGGAAAAAAAATCGTTTTGATTTATTTACAAATATCGAATTTCTGCCTAACCGTACAAATCAACGTAATCGGGAGTGAAATATCTGGTAGTGGTTATTCGGGCCGAGTTGACTCAGGCCGAGCTCTCACTGACCCGTGGGCTAATGTGCTTGTGCTTCTAAGGATTTGAAAGGTTCCAAGGTAATAAATTTATTTACATTAGAAGGCCAATATAAAATAGTTTCCATTTCCAAAAGCACGCAATTGATTAAAATTCTTAAATGTTAAGTAATCTTTAATGATAATTGACCATATTAACATTGGTAAATGTATTTTTTACGCGTGTTACGCACTAAAGAATTCATGAATATTCATATTTTGGGTAGGTAGTTAGGTACTATGATCTTGTTGTGGTCACAGTACCGCAAAATGTATGAAAATAACCTTGACATAATATTTAAAAAAAATGTTTGTAGCATATAGATCAAAGCATTGTCATTAATTTCTGATAATATAACGAGATGTGTTTATTGTGATACATCACTGAATCGTTTTCACCTTATTATCTCTTAAAGGAAATCTCTTTTTTATTTAAAACTTGATTAATTTTATCGCTCTAAGTTTTGGAAGGTAAATAGAAAGAAGTGCGTTATAGCTGCAGCAAGATTACTTTCAAAATCATAGTTTAGCTTTTGTAAACCATTCAGAAATATTTACTTTCTAGCTGCACCCCGCGGTTTCACCAGAATAATTCTCGATCCCGTAGGAATATCGGGATAAAGAGTATCCTATATCCTGATCCAGGTCATGGTCTACCCATGTGCCAAATTTCATCCAAATCCGTTTAGCCGTTTTAGCGTAACAAACAAACTCACTTTAGCATTTATAATATTAGTTACGATTGTCCTCATCTTAACGATTTAATATCTCGAACTTCATCGTTTTATCGGGTTCTCATCAAAATAGCCTAAACCAAATATTTGTCAGTGATTAAAACGTCGCTGACCAGTTAGTAATGATTACAAACAGCGTTAATGAGTGATTGCCAAACAAAACAACTGTTATGGTACCGAATGCAGAGTTAAGCTGGGGCCACACAGCGATATTTTTACAATGCTTCGTGCTACTACACGATACACTCAGATGTGACCAACTGTCTGAGCAAGATAATGTATCAGATCAAGATATTACATCAGACCAAGATAATGTATCAAACCAAGATAATGTATCAGAGCAAGATAATTTATCAGACCAAGATAATTTGTGGACGTTAAAAGAGACCTCTGAGTTTGTGTTGGCGTTTCTTCTCAGAGTAGTCGGATAGGAAACAGCGACCTCATCTAGTTTTTTTAAATATTTTTGACGCGTGGGATTAAAATAATCAACCACTGTCGGCTATCATAGCGAGAGATCGGACTGCATCCTAGTTATCTCACGGATCACGGCGCGTCCAAAAGAAATACGACACCGCTAATGTCACCACCGCATAGCTCGATAACATTTTAGCGAGAAAAACATGCTTCGCCAGTCATTACGTCACGTCAACGTCACAAAGAGCGAACTAATAGTTTTGAAAGCAGGAAAAGTGACATATTCGTGTATTCCTTCTCATGTCGCACTGCGTGGAGCATCGATCTCTGCGAAGAGTGGACAAGTTTTGGTATCTGGGCTACTGGATCACTGAAGACCTTAAAGATAACTGTGACATTGAAAGGGAACGTAGGTAGCTGGCTGTCCGTTGTAACATATGTGCTAGCCCGCAGGTTTGCACTTTGTACGAAGGTAGTCAAAGTAACGCTTTTCCTTCTACACGTGCAGCCTGTGGGTCAACTTGACTTAGCGACCTACGCATTAAGTGACGATAACCGGCTTTTAATGATTTTATACTGAAGATCACGTCCAAACGAGTAGTGTTAATGATTTGAAAAAAAATATGTTAAATTAGAGCATTTTCTCAATAACTTAATATGTTTATGATAATCTTAATATTTAAGATTATGTTTATATCACATAGTGAAATTAATTTGTAAAGTTATGTCTAACGCGGATAAAAAACTGAGAATGGTGCAAAATCTACCAAGTGTATTTCTGAAACCTTTTTAACCACCAATTTAAAGATAATTTAATTATTGATATTTTAGTATACGCGTTTTATTAAAATATCTTTTTTTGTGTATAATAAATTAATAATGCGTCAAATTAGGGACAGCGCTCCTTGATGAGCTGGATGGGCTGAACGTACGACGCGTTGCGTGAGCTCAGTACAGAACACGCAAGCTAACCACTCAAGGTCACTGGCATATATCTGCGTCTTAAATATAATAATGCACTAAGAGTACTGCTGCGGTTGCCGTGGCGTTGTACTGCGTCAGGGATGATTGCGGATACCAACATTGATGGTTTTGCCGGTATTATTAGAAAAAGATGTGCATCCCTGATGTTGCGTGTTCGCGGCAGCACCAGCAGTATTCTCAGTGTGTTCGTAGATCGGTGGGATTCCCCGATCTTGCGGAGGTGGATGCATCTCCACGCTGAATTTGAATTTTTTGTTATTTGTATCTGTACTAACACTAGATGATAAGTAATTTTTTTACTAACCCTATGGACTTTGTCTGAATATAAAAGTATTATATTCTTCTATTGCTTCGTAACAATCTGTGACAATAGACGCAAGTGTGGCCCGAGCATTATGCAAGTTTTGTAACTACGAGGCGCAAGTAAATACGCGAGGTTTTGAAACGAGGCGTTAATCGGTATGCACTTCATTAGCTTACATTTACGGAATAATGTGGCAATTATACTGTGTGATGGTGATAAATATTTGTTCGTTTTGTTAATTTTGTTAGTGTTTAGCACTGAGCGTGGGCTATTTGTAATTTATCGTAAATACTTGTGACGTGACTTGATCGTAGTTGCTGATAATATTCTGAACAAGATGCAATCATTCGAAAAACTAAGTGGGCACTCGGACCCCATGGCTTTAATGTTTCTACCCCAAAAGGATCGAACATAATATAAGTCCCAATAAGACTGGAGTATTTGCGCCGTTTGAGGTTTTCCGCACATGCAGTATAGCCACCCCAGCACAGCTCGCCGTGCTAGGAAGATGAGATGGCGCAAGGGTGTTGACACACGTTGCATCCTATACCAAAGGCCTACTTATGTTCCATGGCATTATGATCATTCCATCTGGTCTCTTCCCATCGTCGCGTGCCAAGCTATTGAGTTCTAAATCAGCTGGCAAAGAGCACGCCGGATGATGTTATTGATGGAATACTTACTGAAGGATAGGCCATGGTGCCCAAGGCAGTCGACAGCTTCACCGCATTGACAGCGATGCGGAGCCACGCAGGGAGTGCTCAAACGCAGAAAGGTAGCGAGCTGGAAGGTGGCGTCATCCAATATAGTGCCTATGTTGGGTGACGGTAGCGCCTGAAGCCAGAGGCCAGACTCCCACTCTTCCACAGCCAGCAGGCGGGCCCGCTCAGCAATACTGGTGGCCGTATTAATAAGAGCCATGGGGTCCGAATGCCGGTTGGTCAACTCTTCACGTGACCAGAGGCCTGGCCTGTTTTTTTACCGATTTCCAAAAAGGTGGAGACGAACATTGGCCACCTTTTTTTTTACCAAAAAATCATCATTGCCAATGCTGTCAGCCTTTTGGGTACTTTTCCCGTTAACAACGATGCGGACAAATTTTATGATGCCCCTTGATTATTTCCCCTCCTTTTTTAAATACTTGTACAGACTGTTAGCTTTTTAAATTATGCAAATACTGCGTCTCGCGGTTTCACCCGCATAAGTCTCGATCCCGTGGGAATATCGGGATAAAAAGTCCTACGATGTTATTTTTTAATTTTCTTTTTTCTTTTTTTACAAACTTCACTGACATAATGTTTTTCTTATTTGACATTATTAGAATTTAAATTTCAACAAGATTCTAACTTTTATTATTTTAATCATATTTTATATAGATTTTTTGTCAATGTGAGGACGTTGTAGGCTTAATAGACTGTAGATCGGGACTTTTGACGGGCCTACGCTGTCCTCTCATACCTATTAACACTGTAATTTGAAAACATTGTAAAAGCCAATATTTTTTTTAAAAGAGTAACCGTTGAGTTATGCCGGCTCTTCTCCATACGAAACGACCAATTGGAACCGTGCACCTAGCTTCTGACGTTTCATAAGTGCCCATGTAGGCTTATGTGAAATAAAAATATTTTTGTTTTTGATTTTGATTATGTTCTAATCCAGGTCATGGTCTACCCATATGCTAAATTTCATCTAAATCCGTTCAGTTGTTTTAGCGTGAAAGCTTCACAAACACACTTTCGGATTTATAACACTAGTCAGGATTATCTTCGAAATTTAAACAATTCACTTTACCTAATAAATAAAATAGGCGTGTTCATATGGACAATAATTCATATGTTCCGTTTAGTGCCGGACGTAAAGAATAGCACCATCCCATTTCTTCCCGTGGGTGTCGTAAAAGGCGACTAAGGGACTTACTAGAGAATGGGCAGCAGCGTTCTTATGAATTTTTAAAACCATACTGCGATCGCGAACCCGCCTACCAAGCGTGGCGATTATGGCAAATCCCCCCCTTTTTGGGGGAGGCCTAAGTCCAGCAGTGGACGTCTTTCGGCTGAAATGATGATGGATGATAACACAATGTCTTACTTAAAGTACCCGTTGTTGTCGTAGTCGCAAGGGCGACTGCTGAGCGTGGGGTCCTGGGTTAGATTCGTCGGGAAAAGTGTTATTGGGTCTTACCATTAGGAATTTCTTGGTAACAGCCCGGAGTTTGGAAGTTGGCGCTGTGATACCCCCGTGCCTCAAAAAACACGTTAAGCTGTTGGCCCTGCGCCTGATCTCTCTTCATTGGACTATGAGAGTGAGGGGAAGAGAGAGGTATTGTCTTCAAAACAAGTCTCATCTTTTATTTAAGTTTGGTTTTGAAATGGTAGTAAAACGTAAGTATGGTCGAGTATATTGGGCTGTGCGAAAATCAGACGTGACAAAACTATGAGCAACTTTTTTGTAAAAAAAACAAAACATCCCAGGACTCATGATAAGGCTAGCAAAATTAATGAGGTTATGTGAAATGCTAGTGTTCAAACATGCCAAGCAGATGGATTACTTTAAGAACCACATGAACAGTTTGCTTTACATCGAGTACATCCCACGCAAATTGTTAGTCTTGTTAGAGTCAACTGAGACAAATTAATTAATTTGTATTCGTAATCGCTGGTCTGGTGTACTGACCTATACAGTGTGTTCGTGCAATAATTGCTGTAATCGTTGGCGATACACATGTCTGTGAGTAGACACAGTTAGTATCATGGTTATTGTTTTAGACTGGTTACGGTTTTATTCAAGTCGCTAAGTCCATGTTTCCGGATGTCTCAATCAGATGCTACAGAAGTGGAAACTCTTGAAAAGTCTATTGAGTGGGGGAAAAATATCTATTACTAGCTTTTAACAGAAATTAAGTATTTTAATTGTTTTTTTTTGGTTTTTTATGTTTTTAATACGGACACTTTTAACGTGCAAAAAAATTGTTGTCATTGTCCCTCATTCTACATTGTTGTCACGTGAATAATTTCAACATAAATGCTGTAACCAATACTATGAAACAATGTTTTGATTTATAAGAGTGCGTGGAGTTTCTTGCCCGTTCTTCTCCATAGGAACCTACTACGCTTTGGAATGGGCAACTAGCTTCATCTCTCTGACTGACTGACCCCTTGACAATTCAAAAGTGCCTGTAATAGGTTTATTTGAAATAAATGCTTTTAGTTTGAGTTAAACAAAATGCATAAAGAAACATACTAGATGAATCACAAGATAAGCCTACTACCTTAGTCTTTGGTGAACCAAGATATAAAGTTAAGGAAGTATTGAAACCTCACCTCAGAGAACCGTTTGTAATACTTCCCCAACTAGATTTCCCAAGTGACACGAGTAGGTAGGTATCATAACTGGAAAATCGAACAAGGAAGATCTCAGATCTCTGCCAATCATCTAGGAACTATATTCACTGATAAATCAACTACCGGCAACCAATTACGTAAGCAGCATTTAATATTATGCACTTTTTATCAATCATCTAGAAATCAAAAGGTTTATCTATGAATCTATGATTACATAAGCTTCTCCCCACAACTTTGATCACGTTGGGTTCACTAAGTTCAGAAGAAGAAGACACCCAATTTTGTGAAAGTGGGTGGATATATATATCCATCTACATTCACATAGTTTGGTATGCAAAATTGATATCATAGATGATATCTTAAGAAATGTGTATTTAACTTAGCGTAACTTATGATTTGGCTAAGATAACAGAAATCGCTGAGAAAACTACTGATAGAAGAAGGACGACAATCATTTCGAAGAGCTCAATTTATTTGGTATGGTATAAGAATTGGAAGGAGGATTAAGACGATGCTTCGCAGGAGTGGTTAAGCTTACCAGACATGAAAGACAACTAAGATAACCGTTACATTGTTCTCAGAAAACATTTTCACGCATCGTAAAAATGAGGATAGAAGACGATAAAAATTGTGCATCACACAGTCAAAATATTATACAATATTATGAGCATCACGTTCACAATGTGGATATAAAAGAAGATGAAAATGTATCTTCAGATATTCTTATTACATTCCCAATTGAGATCGTGTAAATGGTGAAGGGTAAAGATGATGTTCTCCGTAAGAAAATGAAGAGTTGGTTAAGGGAGATGAAGATAAATATTTTAAGGAAAACTTACTTACCATTTAAAGCCACCTACCACCGCCACCCGCCGCAGCCGCTTACCATTTTTTTTACTTATTAAAAAAAAAAAAAGAAGATAACAAAATATTGTCGAAATTCGTTACGCCGTTCTCAGTAAAGTTCTTACGTGAAGCAGACATCGTAAGTAGACAGAATTAAATAAATACACATTGCATTAGCTTCATCATTTACAATTAACTTATTAGTAGATGGATATGGAAGATAGATTACGCAGCACCATTGAATAGTTCCCTATTACGTAACAATTCAATTAAAAGTTCTATATCATCTGCGGTAATCGCAGTTTAGGGTTCCGCTATTTCGAGTAATTAAATGACTCCATATACAATTACTTTTTGAGCATAGATATTTAGCAACGGCGATTAAAACTTCACGGGTAATACAAAAGATCGTTTATCTAGAAGATAATAATGGATTGCGGAAGTTATTTCCTTTTTATTATAGGAGTTTTATGTACATTCTGCGTTTGTATTGTTATTTTATTTCCGAGTTTTTAATAGAAAGACATTTTTGAAATAGTGATTCTATGACCGTGAGCTTTACCAATGAGAACTTATAATTTGTTGTGGCTGTCCGATACCGATTACTATTAATTCCTTTACTAATGTAAGCCCTTCAGTAATCGTTTGGACTCGGAATCGGTGTTCATGAGCAAGAACTCTGGAAGTCCAATGTTTGATGGTGGTGTTGATCTGCGAATTCATTACGACGTTTTTCCGTCATATTTCAAAAAGTACTGTCTGTACCTTTTCGCTAACCCAGCACAATGATAAGAATAGAAAAATAAAAGGATAAAGAAGAGAGTACTATTGGTCGTTTATCATAAAATACAAAATATTTGTGTCAGACCATTGCCAAACCCTATCTTCGCGTTCGAGTCATGCCATAAATCATCTGTTATTACTTTATTACCTAACAGCCTCAGCATTGGTTCACCCTTGTGATATTATCAGCTATCAATATGTTATCTCAAATCTCTGATTCTGTGGAATTATCGGATATCAATATTGTGGAGGGCCCGTTTACACTGCACGGAGGCAGGATAGGTCCTGGTAAATCATGTTTAATGAAGCTTTAGATTTCTTGTTTGTTAAAAATAACATGTGATTTTTGGAATTTATTCTAGCGGCTTGTGGCTAAGTTATAACGGCCGCACGGGTCGATCGATAAAGTTAAGCTACGCTTGCCGCGGTTGGTCCGTGGATGGGTGACCATCTTAACGTACCAAAACCCCTCCGTGCCTCGGAAAAAACGTTAAGCCGTTGGTCCCGGCTGTCATTCGTGGATCTTTGACAGTCGTTACGGGACGTCAGAGGCCCGAATGTCTGACAACCATGGTATCGTATTACCCAGTAACTGGGTTATGGAGGTCAGATAGGCAGTCACTCCAGTTAAAATACTGGTATTCAGCTGCGTCCGGTTAGACTGCAAGCCAACCTCAATAAAGTTGGGAAAAGGCGGGCAGATGATTATAGCAATCTAGCTGAGCGCATACTAATTTGATCATAGAGGTACCCAGGTATTCCCATGCCGATTTCAAATACGGTGACAATTTCTGTTTTTGACGGCTATGGGTTACTTACGAGCGTGGGGAGCTCATGGCTGAGAAGTTACATGCAGAATGCGGACACATAGGTAGGTACTGGGTGGGTCACTCGAATAGGGTAATGATGACATCTAAAACTGAAATAGTTTTACGCATATTTAACTGCGAATTGATTAATAAACTAGTTAGTTTGCCATCATAAATACTACACCATTATCGAGATAGGTAATCGAGTTGTTTATTTATTGACCTTTTTTAAATGCCAAGCCATTTAACTCAGTTAGTGTATGACAGGGAATATCTATACTATTATGCGATGACATTATGATAGCTCTTATTATAAGGAAAATAAACTGTGCCATCTTGAAAAAGTACAGTTCGTTGTTGGGGCAATCGACATTTTAGTCTTTGAGAAATCCTAACTAATATTACAATTGCGAAAGTGAGTTTGTTTGTTTGTTTGTTATGCTTTCACACTAAACCGGTGGAACGGATTTTGATGAAATTTGGCACCTGGAGGAGGATCTGGAGAAGGACATAAAGATTACTTTTCATCCTGGATCGTAGAAGGAGTCGCGGGCAACAACTATTATAGTAATAAATAGACTAAACCAACTTTGCAGTTATGATCTATCACAGTATAAAGAAGATCCATAAAACATTTCTCAAATTCAAGTTGCCTCAATAACACATATTTGCCAAGGCTTAAACTTTTCTTACAATTCTTATTGACCATGAAATTAACATTATCCTCCCCAAAAACAGTAATTTCATAACCACGAACAGAAGCAGAAAAAATCTCAATTTTCCTACTAAATGATTGAGAAAACCATGAAAACGACACCCATGACGAAAAATTTGAGATCAGTAACTTGTACCTACGAACGAGGCGTGACATGTAAACCGTCCCATGCAAGTGAAAGTCCCAGCTGGCACATACTCATTCATCACACAGCAACAACCGTGTAGGAGTGTAGTAGGACCACGTAGAAGTTGGGTGCAGAAGGCCAGGCAGGTATTGCAAGAGTTTAGCGCTCTGGCGGTACCGCGTCAATAAAATGCGTATTTTATAATTATTAAACTGGAACTATTATTTCTATAAGTAAAACTAATTATTTTTTCTTTGATAGCCCTTGATCTTGATACTACTTGATTTTTACTCGCAAAGAAAGAACACAAATACTAAAAAGAACAACAGTTGGGGGAAAATATGCGTCAGATCAACGCAAAACGGCCATCGCTCAGCATAATGCTGCGACCCTATACGAGACAGAGCACCAGCGCTGGTTTTCAGCGACCGGCATTATCTGAGTCTGTCATTGACTTCCTACAGAAACCTCTGCAGTAACTACTAGTACAAAAAGACCGTTGAGTTCTTAGCCAGATCATTTTCAAGGAAACGAATATCTAGCGTGAGAACTGCAGTTTTAACTGTTGTGTCCTCGTTGTTTTCCTTGTTGTGGTTTATTACCAACACTAACAACAGACCAACCTACACCAACGGCACCAACAGTGTAGTCTCAGTGTGTTCGCAATCGGTGGGATTGCCCGATGTTGCAGAGGTGGATCATTGCACGCTAAATTTTAATTTTAATTGTTTTTAATAAAAGTTAATCTGTGTCTGTACTAACACTAGATGTTAAGTACAATTGTTACTAACTCTATGAACTTTGTCTGAAAATAAAAGTGTTCTATCATAATCTATTCTATTACCTAAAATTATGTATATTTGATTTCCGAAGCCTCATTAGGCAAATCTGCCTCGAAGGACTAAAATAAATTACTTATCACTGATCAGTTTCTAATGATTTGGTGAGCAACGAGATAGTTTGAAATTGACATTAGGTTAATTGAGAAAAAATATAATTAGTTATGCTAAAACCCAGTTCGATTTACTATTTGTATTGCTAATGTCAAAAAATTCGTTTAAAAATTCTGCAATCGATTTTATCATTAATGACCAGAGTTGACCTTCTGCATCTCTTAACCATGGTACATCAAACGTCCATTAAGCCGTCCATCTGTCCATCCACAGCGTTAGATTCCATTATTCTATAAATGGGTATTGCAATACGGAACCGTTCACAATTGAGTTTCGGTTATATTTATGATGTTTGGGTAATTTTAGCGCTTTATTGTATGAACGGATGATTTTAATGCGTTTGCTCTGCAGTCGTTTCTGTCTTCAGAACAATTATTATTCATAAAGACTCGTTCAGACTGGCGCGATATCGCGGGCGCGACGCGACTTTAGTAGCACAATTTCTTTGTCGGTGCCTGTCGTGCCTGCGATTACGCACCAGTCTGTAAACCCGTGTACGACCCTATAAACGTTAAAAATTAAAGTAGATGGTTGCGGATAAGAAACGCGGATTTCAACGTTGATGGCCAATCTCGCCTGGGATAGTCTATGATTCCGTTAAATGATGTGGAACATAATTTTATTCAATTTCCGTTCCATTTCCATTCATGCGGTGGATAATTTGCAGTGTCTAGTATTGTGAAACAGGCAGTGCGGTGCAGGGCGGGCGTTTTGGGGGCTGTTTTTTTTGTAATTAGCATAGCATAATCAGCCTATAATCTTCCTACTGACGGGGCACAGGCCTCCTCTCTTCAAGAGACAGTGGGCTGACCCACGACGCGGGCCCAGTGTGGGTTGGTAACTAATATTTATTTTATAAAATAATTTTTATTAATAATTTATTTATTTTTATTATAAATTTATTATCTTGCTTAGAGGCGCAACGTGATTCTGGTAGAACAATTTCCATTAAGATTTCATTGAGCCTTTATTCTGTCTTATTTGAATAGCCGATTCTAATTTTGATTTAGAGGCCCTTTAAATATTATGGTTGCTTCTAAAATTACAACGCCATAACCAATTAAATGACATAACATTACGCCTGTAATTCTCGGAAAGGATAGGCAGAGGTGTACCTTAGCATATGTACACCCACATTGCACCAGTTATATTTAAATCCCATGTAATAGGAGGCGAGCCCATTACTATCAACCGGGCACAAATTCAGACTCCATGCTGCTACTGAGAAATCCCTAATGGAAAATCCCAATAACACCTTGCCCGACCTGGGAATCGAACCCAGGACCTCATGCTCATCAGTAACGCTTGTGACCACTAGACCAACGAGGCAGTCATACCATACAAAATACTATGGAGAGGCTATGAGAAGAAATGTCGTAGAAAAACTATGATGCCATTTCTCAGTGACGCCATCTAAATAAACCGAAGTTGTTAGGTCCAGTCGTTTTACCATAACGAGATTTGCAATATCGTAATGCGCAACTCGGCATGTTTTCTTAGAAAATATTTTTCTTTTGGTGGACACGAAAGCGACTTGACATGCAGGCGTACCACACTAGACTGAGCGACTTTTGCCCACTAGGTGAAATGTATTGGATTACGATTTTGTTCGCTATGTCCCGTCTATTGTTAAGTATATAATTTAATGTCTTTGCATTACACCCACATTTACATCGTCGCTAGCGAGACTTACAAGAAATCGGAAACGGATAGTGAGATCTCAGACGAAGACATTGGAATCAGCAACGTGTAATACAGCATAGCAGTGCCACAGACAAGAGTCGAGAGGACCGGAGCCAGCCTGGCGGCGACGCTATTTAAATATGCCCCTCCCATAGATAAATATCACCCGTCTCTCCACTATTCCAATGCTTGCTCAAGGCGGCACAGTAGGTAGGCTCTAATAATCCCTCCTATCCCAAGGGCACGTCTTCCCTACCATTATCGCGCCCCTCGGTCTACTCTTTGATATGCAATGGTTTGTGTGGTCCCATGAAACATGAGGCTCCAAGGGGGTGTGAATCTCTGGGTTCATTCGAGCTGGGGTCATTTCATTCATTCATTCATTCATTTGCATTACACCCACATTTTGCCAGTTATTTTTAAGTCCCATGGAGATTTTATTAAATTAATCCTAACATTAAAACAAATTAATTACCTAGTTAAGGTCGTATTATGACTTAATAAATAATAAAGAATAATAGAGCGTGCATAATTTTTTATACCGAACGCTTCGCTGCATACACGAGTAAATTCATGAAGAATGTTACGAAATCACTTTGTTTAAAATAACAGTGACGAATGTAATTTTGCTTTGTTAATAATCACTAGTTATGTTTACTTAATTGTTGCGTCAGAGTGCATTAACTATCACAATGAACAAATTGCCGCAGTATGTTCTTAAGATTTGATTTTATTAGATAGAAAAATTCATTTTATCTGTATCTGTGTGTGTTGTGTCTGTGTTTTTTTCTGTCTGTACTTTTAAGAGTTGTCATAAATTCATAATATATAACATAACATCACACCTGTTTGCCCCAATGGGTTAGGCAGAAGTCATAATAAATTATTAATAATAATTCCCCATTAAAATTAACGCTGTCTTTATCTAACGGAACGTATCAGAAAGTGACGGCATTACTTTTAATGGGGAATTAAATTTAATGGAATTACGTGCAACCAGGGTTGTTAGAGCCATGCTTCACCGAGACGCCAAGGCGACGTCGTCAGGTCGCGCTGCCAACTCACGAAGCAAGACCAATTTAAGACGCTGACAACAGGTAAACCGCTGACACTGTCAGACTGCATACAAAAGAAAGAGATTATTTATTTACTCAAATGAGTAGAGTAATCGAAAATAAAAAACAATCAAGTTCTGCATACAAATAAGACGTTCTTGATATTATTATTAATTAAATATCAACCGTACGTTGATATTTAATACAGATATATGGATTGAAACTCAAAAGTAAAGGGTTTAGTTTACCGTTAATTTATATCGAGTTTTTTTTTCTAAACGTGTTTTGGTAACAACCAAGTTCTGAGAAATGTGTTCAAGAATAACATATATTTTTTCTGCTATCACAAACTATATAGATTTGGCAATTTTTTTGTTTAAGACAAGCCTACTCTTATCGTTTGCCTCTTGACAGCGCCTTAAGTATAATTGAATAAACGAGTATTTGAAAGTAAAAGCAAGCGAGTTGACTCGCCAAGTCCCCATGTTAACCGTTTGTAATTATCGACGCCATTCATGACACAAACGATGCGCCAGCGCATCCCATTACTCTCACTTTCTGTATTGTAGGCACAAGTATGTATAGACGGGGTTTTGAAATCAGTTCGAGTTATTCGTAGACGTGATAAACTGAATATTGTAATGATGAATGGCAAAGTGGTGGTTTGCTTACAGATGATTTTAAGTAATAGCTCTAGGGAACAATACATAACATTACGTGAAGCTTTGATTCTTTTACTCTTATTGGCATAGGCGCCGGGTGCTGGGTGCAAGAGGCTGCACTTGCACGTCCCTGGCTTCAAAATAAAATATAGTTGTAAAAACATTCAGAGCTATACAAATATCCAAAAACGCTTCAGGCTGCGTTCAGACGACACGCGCCCGCTAGGCGCACGCCTCGTGCCCGCTCCGCGCCCGCCCCGCTCGCTGTGAAATTTGTTGTATATAATTTGAGTCTTATGACACATCAATAGATCTCAAATTGCATTGATCGAAGTCGACCCACGCACGCCACGCGCCCACTCCGCGCCCGCCTCTCGCTCACTCCGCACGCGCGCTGCACACTCCTTGTGCCCGCGCTTCGGCTAGTGCCATATTGACTGTGATCAAGATGAGATCAGATCACGCTTATTTTGCGCATGGTGAACGCGGGTGCAAGGCGGGCCCAACGCGGATGAGGGGCGTGCGCGTGGTCGGCGCGGGTTATCAGAACACGGCCTAATACAATAATAGAGAACTTAACCTATTCGAGGCGAGATCCTAAAATGTTCCTATCAATTCTACGTATAAAGCAGAATGCACAGAAGTGCATTAGTCGATAAAGTACTGAACTCCTATTTCCAAAAGTCTAATCGACCCTAGGCGGGACGCTAACATTATCGAGCCTACTTCGCCCGCTCTTGCATCCTATTCTATCTTAATTGTTAAGTTTTCCTGCATAAGTCGTCAACATTACTCTAGGTATGCCCTGGAGTAACTTTGTAAATAGACAAACGATAACATAACATATCCGAGGTGAACTGCAAAAAAGAACAAGCTTCGTGGAGCTGCAGATGGACCCCCTGAAAATAAACTTGCCGGCGCCCATGCTAAATGGCAACTCTAATTTGGCAAGGTTCTAAATGTGACCATAAAGCTCAATAATCAAGACACTGGTAGATATAACACATTGCCAAACAATGCGCCAACTTTACAAAAAAAAAAAAAAAAGGTTTTTACCTCTCTACATTTCCAGGCCGTTAATTGCGTAGGCCATCCGCGAGTAAATTACATCTACTGATACATTTTTACTTAACTCGCACAAAGCCTCAGGCAACTCGTTAAATTATAATGAATAACACAGGAGACCATTAAATAGAAAGTCCGTAACTGGATATATCATTCACATAACAAAAAAGACCATAACAAATGTGATAAATGAGGTGTGCTCCCCTAATGGGCTTAGATCAACAGAGATTTTTCAATTGAATCCAAGTATGCCATTTGTGGAAATGGCAATTTCTACACAATTTATCAAATTTATCAATTGAGTAATAACGGTGAAGGAAACCCACACGGTAAGTATGGAGTAGGTCGGTAATGATCCGTAGCTGTGTTCGTAGACAATAAAGTTAAAATTAAAGCCACAAAGTAACTATAGGTGTATGTGACGTATTGTAGGATGCACTTTAAAATATTATGAATAGGGTCAGTATTTACGAGTGACTGTAAATTAAAGTTTTAAGAGACAAAAATAATTAATTTGCGATAGTTAGTAGAATCCGTGACACTTTATTACTAAGTGAGCGACTGACTGCGAGTGACGAGAAATCAACAGAACAGCAACTTACAAACATTAATTTGATTTACTTAAAATACAAAATGAGAAGTTTTTTAGGGTTCCGTACGCAAAGGGTAAAACGGGAACCCTATTACTAAGGTTCCGCCGTCTAGCGTCTGTCTGTCTGTTTGTCCATCTGTCACCAGGCTGTATCTCATGAACCGTGATAGTTAGACAGTTGAAATTTTCACAGATTATGTATTTCTGTTGCCGCTATAACAAAAAATACTAAAAAACAGAATAAAATAAATATTTAAGGGGGCTCCCATACAACAAACGTGATTTTTCGTACGTTTTATGCTCTATATCGATAACAACAAGTAGACGCTTGAAATATTCACAGAATATTTAGTAATATATTCACTTTAAAATAAATAATTAAATTAAAATAAAACAAATATCCCATACAACAAACGCGATTTTTTTGGCATTTTTATAGATAAAGTACGGAACCCTTCGTGCGCGAGTCCGACTCGCACTTGGCCGGTTTTTTTTATATTTATTACGTTCAGTTGACCTAATTTTCATGTTTACAACCTCATCTAACCCAAATGATTCACCAAGAATAGAGGGAATCTGGCGGCCGCTGGATTAATCACAACCCACTTTTAATTAAAACCGTATCTCATCATCAGTCGCTAAGTTTTTTTTTATTCGTTCGTTTTTAATTCCTCTTATGAATATGATCAACTAGCTATTGCCCGTGACTTCATCTGCGATACAGTATGCAAAGTAGCCTTTGTAACTCTACCCATGGCCATCCAAATCTGTTCAGCCGTTTTAGACAAACAAACTCACCTTCGCATATATAATATCCTCATCATCATCATCATCATTTTAGCCGAAAGACATCCACTGCTGGACATAGGCCTCCCCCAAAGGGGGGGGATATGCCATAATCGCCACGCTTGGCAGGTGAGTTGGCAATCGCAGTATGGTGTTAAAATTCATAGAGGACGCTGCTGCCCATTATAGAAGTCCTTTAGTCGCCTTTTACGACACCCACGGGAAGAAATAGGGTAACGCTATATTCTTTACGTCCGGCACCACACGGAACAGTTAGGATTATTCAAAGGACAATAAATAATCCATCACGATAAGCTACGCTTGTCGGGGTTGGTCCGTGGATGGACCTTTCTTTACATACCGAGACTCCTCCATGCCTCGGTTGGCCCCGGCTGTCATTAGTAGATCTTTGACAGTCGTTACGGGTAGGGCTTCCAATCCCGGAGTAACGCATCGTTTTCCAACCCCGCATTTTGCGGGATTACCAGCGTGGGATCCGCGGGATTTGCGGGACTGGAAATAAGCATGCACACTACCTCTCGGGTCAGCTTTGTCATTGCACCGACGTATTTTACAACGACGAACTGACTGCACTTCAGTACCCCGAGTGTAAATTTGCAAGTGAGGAAACGTAACTAGCGCGTTTGCGTTAAGATTTTTATTCTCACTCTTAAATACTCTTAGCATTATGATCTATCGGTCAAATTTTAACGCAAACGAAATAGTTACGTTTACTCTCTTGCAACGTTACACTTGGGGTACTGATTTATTATCTCCAAAATCCTCGTAGTTACCATGCGTCGTATGATGATGAAACATTTCGTCTTCCAGTGAAAATTTTACTTCGAAAAGAAACTAAAGTCTTTGTAATAAAAATAAACTTCAGTCTTTTAAATTCATCTGAGAGCAAAGATGACAAAGAGGCAATCCAGTAAGAATCATCAATGAAAAGGTTATGCCGTCCGGTTCCGATCTTCTTTCTTTGGTGGTGTTTTTTTTTTTTGTATAGTTAGTTATAAAATGCGATTTTTGTATTTCTTGTACGTGTCCCAAATAAAAATATTTTTCTTTCTTACTTTGCAACAGGAGTTGGAATTAACTATATCGTCAGAATGTAATGTACTTTGCCCGTCACCATCTCGAGCTAAAACACTTGAACCATCATAAGAAAACAAAGAAAAATAGAAATGACTCTATGAATCGTTAAGTTAGAAAACTTAAATAAATGTGGAGTTATGTTGATTATTAAATTATTTAATTTGCCTTATATAAATATTAATATTTTCTATATGCGGGATCCTGCGGCATTGAAAAATTAATAGTCCCACAAAACCGAGATTGAGTACAGGCTGCGGGATTGGAAGTATAATCAGAACAGTAGTAATCAGAAACCCAAAAGTCTGACAACCAGCCTTACCAAGGGTATCGTGGTACCCAGTAATTAGGTTCTGGAGGTCAGATAGGCAGTCGCTCCATGTATAGGTAATACTGGTATTCAGCTACACCCGGTTAGACTGGAAGCCGATCCCAGGATAGTTGGGAAAAGGCTGGTAGACAGACTTCGCGTCTATACGATCTGTGGTCTGTGCAAGCCTACCACGATTGTTTGCGGTGCGCTTTGTTTGCCTCCACTCCACGTCGTGACGGGCTTGCTCGTGAAAAAGCTGCACTTTCACGAATTGCGCTACGTAGTAGGGCTGTGAATTGTGTAGAGGTGTCGATACTCGATAAATTTGTAATCGATTTTAAATCGTTTATGGATGAATTGATGGTCCAGTTATAGGCTACAAATTGCTGCGTAGGTAGGTATATTGTGTTACTATTGAAGGCCGTTTACTGACAGAGGAACTAGTAAGTTTAAGGCGACGATAACCGACTTTTAATGATTTTATACTGAAGATCACGTCTAAACGAGTAGTGTTAATGATTTGAAAAAATATATGTTACATTAGAGCATTTTCTCAATAACTTAATATGTGAATATTTTAGATTATGTTTATATTACATAGTGAAATTAATTTGTAAAGTTATGTCTAACGCGGATAAAAAACTGAGAATGGCGGAAAATCTACCAAGCTTTTTTTTCTGAGATCTTCACCAATTTAAAGATAATTTAATTATTGATCTTTTAGTATACGCGTTTTATCGAAATACCTTTAGTTTTGTGTATAATAAATTAATAATGCGTCAAATTGGGGACAGCGCTCCTTGATGGGCGAGTCCTATTACTGGCTGAACGTATGACGCGTTGCGTGAGCTCAGTACAGAACACGCAAGCTAACCACTCAAGGTCACTGGCATATATCTGAGTCTTAAGAAATATACAGGGTCAATTATAATTTGCTAGGGAAACTTTTATTTTATCGTGTTTAGATATCGATACTCCGAACGTCTGCGGAGTTTTGCTAGCTTATTTAATATGACCCTAAGTATGTGTTAAACTTACTAGTTCCTCTGTCAGTAAACAGCCTTCAAAGGCAAACCTGCATTATTTTCTTGATTTATATGATGTAAATGTATGACGGCGATCCATGATTTAGTTGATTTATTTTAACACTTTTTTAAAGTTGTAATCCACTATTTTTACTCTGTGGCTTAGAACTTATTTCTTTGGTGGTATTTTTATTTAGAGCGTGTAACACCGAATGGGGTTGTGAGTGTCATGGCGATGGCGGCGGGATCACTCTCACTTGATACGATCGTTACGTGGTGCATACGCACAAACCCATTGGCTCTAAATGCAAGCTTAAAAAATATTGTCATCATCATCACTTTAGCCGAAAGACGTCGACTGCTGGACATAGGTCTCCTCCGAAGGGGAGGGTTTGCCATAAGCGCCACGCTTGGCACTGGGTTGCCGATCGCAGCTACCCAATCTCTAGTAAGTCCCTTAGAAGAAATAGGGGAGTACTATTCTTTACGTCCGGCACCACACAGACAACAAAAAATATTGTAAATAGACTTAATCAGTGACAATCACTGTAATCCTTATTTTTTTATGATTAAATGTTGCGACATTTGTAATTATGTGCGTTATTTTGCGAGTATTATTTTTCAAACACCTGCATGGTGTACATGCAGGTGTTTGAAAAAGAATACTCCCATCATGGAGGACTAACACATGACGATTCAACAGCGACACGTGGTATCTCAGCCGCTCGAACATCCGTCATGTATTATTGTATGTTGTGATCCTATTACGGCGGCAACTTTAATCTTTTAATTCGATTATCATTCCAATAATTGAATCAGTTTTACTTCCGATCACAATTAATTACAACGACTATTGTACAGAAAGACTACTATACAGAATCGATTTTCAAATCGATTAATTAAACGATTCGATTTCAGGTGAGTACTAGAGCAGCCCTACTCCACAACTAATTGCTACCTCAGCTGGTATTGTTCTTGTTATTATTTTGTTTTTACGCAACTACGATTACAATTGCGGCTGTTAAGGCGGTTACACAATGATAGTCGCAAGTCGAGTTGCTACTTTTTTCGACCATGTGAATGAGTTTTCATTGATTCTCTTATTACGTCTAACAACATAGGTTGTACAATGGGGCTCATTATGTTTTTAATGTGTGTTTTAGAGGCTGTTTCAAAATAAATTTTCTCTTGTGTGAATTTTCTCGAGTAATTACTTAGCTAAATATGATGAATGACTTTCCTTTTTACCGAAGAAAGGTTGAATAATGAACTCTCGCAAAAGGAAAATCTTTTGTAATACTCAATCAGTAGAAGTTGGTCTCAACTGAGTCCTTTTCAAATATATAGCAGATCATAGACCAAGAGTTAAACATAAACTTTAATTTAAGCCTAACTACGACAAAAATGTCAACTAAAAAGGTAACAAGATAACGTAACAAAAATAAAAAAATAACATGGGCTTTTTTCGTGCAACCGGAGCCTTTTAACGATACCTTGATTGTACGATACGACGACAACGATACGATACGACGAGTGACTTAGAAGTTGTAAGGGAACAGATAATCATACATACATAGCCTGTTAAAATCAAAACAATCTTTTGGCTTTGCCGAAGTCGAGTAAAATAGTATGTATAGAGCAATATCAGGCCTCGCCTAAATCCAACCTTATACTTTTCAATAATATAAATTGCACTAAACAATTATATCAGTTTGCAGAAAAAACGTATGTGAAGATACATTGATGGTCTTCACTGGAAAGATCTGACACCTAACAGCTGTTATTTAAACTTGTCTTATTAAAATATGACTCAACACTTATCTGTAAACCATATTATATAGACATTCATCATATTATCATAATTATTCACAATAAACACAATCTTGCCACCAAATCTGAGTGTAGAGGGATCTTTGTAAACTGGTGTATCTATAATGTCATTGTGAGGCATCGGAATTATATGCGCAAGCGCAGCCATGGAAGTGCCATTTAATTTCTTTAAGTTCGTTTGTGACAATGTTGCCATCATTCAGACTGCTCGGTAGAAATCTTATTCATCTGTTTAGTAAGTATAAACTAAAAGGACATGGAAATATAATATTTTATTATTATTCTTATATTTTTAACTTACATACTCACTGCAAAAAAAACTTGCTAAAGAATAGAAGAGAGATCCAAGTTAAAACAACAAACTCATCATTTACTTTTAACCAAACAAGAAAAGAGGAAAATTTTAACGATGTTTTTTTTAATTAAAAACTGCCTTATTTTCGTTGCTTCTCTCGATATTATAATACATGCTGCATACTATTTATTATTTTTTATATTTATTTTAAGTGGAAATAGCAAGGTTGTTATAGCAAGGCAACACTGATTCTCAATGATTGTGTAGTAGTCCTTTGTCTCGTGTGTAGTCGTAACGTGAATATTATCATTTTGTAATACCCCTTGTCGTGGCATTGTTGTACAGAAGGAAATTAAATCGATCTTAAATGGAGATTCTAGAAATATAGGTACTTAAGTATATGTCACCGTATGATTCAGAACATCGTTAGATCATAATCTATTTAGCGAAATCTATCCTGTCGAAAAATTGTGAACCATTTACAATTATTTAACGCATTATTTTTCGATAGTTCATAATCTATCCATGACAAACCGACCAATTCTGAAAACTGGTATCAAACTTGCTTGCCACATGCTAATACCAAATAGCCAAGTAACAACGACAAACAAGCGCACGCCGGCCGCTAGCTTCGCTCGCTCGGCTCGCGCGCCGTTGGTCACAGCTCAAACCTAACCCATTTAGTCGGGGCGCCCTAGCTTAGTTACTGCGACCAATTCGGCTACCGCCAAGACCAACCAATCAGGGATGGGGGACGGTTCACTATTTTACGGGTGGTAAAATCGTACAGAATATAAACCCTGTCTGTATGTGCAGGTTCGTTCACAAATTGACGATTTGACATTGATAAAACTACCGAAAATGAATGCGTTATATTGCAATAGTTCACAAATTTTCAATAGTTTAAAATCTCGCTAAATATAAACTGACATTGCGCACAATCTTACGGTGACATACACACGCATACACATACACACACCCATACACAAACACATAACACACACACACATACACACACACATTATACATAATCTGCATACATTTTATTCGTACTAAGACGGTTGATATAAAATGCAAATTACGACCCCTAAGTTAATCGTAAATCACAAAGTTTGTCTTTGATCTTCAAACGTATGTACACCGTATTTCGAACAAATAGTTTATGATTCTGAGATCTACTTATTTATTCCGTAAGGATGTTGTTGTTCGATACTAAAATAACACTTAGTAAATAGTGGATTGATTGGTTGACTTTTCAATCAATCAGCCTATCGCAGTCCACTGCTGGACATAAGCCTCTAACAGGCTGCGCCAAAACACCCTCTCCTCCACCTTCCGCATCCAGTCTGTCTCGGCCACCTTTTTAAGGTCGTCGGTCCAACCAGCTGGGGCCCGCGTCCCACTCTACGCTTATTATTTAACTAGCTGCGCCCCGCGATTTCACCCGCGTAAGTCTCGATCCCGTGAGAATATCGGGATAAAAAGTAGCCTATGTCTTAATCCAGGGTGTCAGCTACCTTCATGAAATTTTTTATCAAAATTGGTCCAGCCGTTTGAGCGTGAAGAAGTAACAAACATACACACACACACACTCAAAAACTTTCAGCTTTATAATATTAGTGTAAAGTGTGAATGTGAGTACAACATCGAAATACGTGGCATCTGTAATGCATGGCTCGTAGAAACTTCCGCCGGAATTTTTCACTTTTTACCTGGTATTGATTATTGCATTGTATTGGTTAATCTATGACGAGGATAACAATATAGGCTGAATGCCAAACAGACCATTTCATTCCTTATCAATACTCCAAAACTGGTTCACAATCAACCCTAGTGACCCACAAACAAAAATTATCACTATTTGCCTCTAGAAAGTACAAATACAAATTAACTAGATAAACCTTTTTAAATGTTAGTATTATCTAAATATGTTGTATTAGTTCATTTACTCATGTTTGAATGTTAACTGCCATCATTTCATGGTTGTTAACATTCGTAATTAGTTTCGTTACTGTATCTAATTACGTGGTATTTGTACATTTATCTTGTGTATGATCCGATTAGTTACTGCAGCAGACTTTCCCTTAGAGATGATGCTTCATTGGGTTGCGTTGCGACACGCTTGGTCTGGCTCCTTGAGCGTGTAATAGATGACTGATTTACATGAAATGTATGTCTTTGTTTGTATCATAGCATCTGTTTGTTTTTCACATAGGTAATATCAATAGAATCTATAATTTGTAAGTTAGATTAATTAACATTTCTGAATGGGAACTCATTTGCGCGCCATGTTATGGCAGGATATGTCAAATAAATATTTTTTATTTGATTTAATTTAAACCGTGTGATGCCGGACGTAAAGAATAACACCGCCCTATTTCTTCCCGTGGGTGTCGTAAAAGGCAACTAAGGGACTTACTAGAGAATGGACAGCAGCGTTCTCTATGCATTTTAAGACCATACTGTGATCGCCAACCCGCCTGCCAAGCGTGGCGATTATGGCAAACTTCCCCCTTTGGGGAAGGCCTATGTCCAGCTGTGGGCGTCTTTTGGCTGAAATGATGATGATGATTTAAACATAACATCACGCCTTGTATTCCCGATGGGTTAGGCAGAGGTGTAGGTAACTATAGTACATGGACATTTCGCTAGTAAGTTTAAGCCCCATGTGGGCGAACATATTGCCATCAACCGGTCACAAATCCAGATTTCGGACTACTCTTCTTTTGTTATTCCTTATAGTTATCTGCTTCGTTGCGTCTCTATAGACCTAGATCCCACGTCATTATAATATAAGCGATACGCAGCACTATGCAAATTTTAACGCTCATTAAACGCAGTAATGAGGATTTTTTACGTCATAAAAAAGTTAATAAAAAATATCAAAAATCAAACAAAAAAGTGTAAAAAGTAAACTTTAAATAAAATGAACACAAGTTTTATATAACTTAATATCTACTATAAACAATCTCATGCAGTCGGAGGCATCTTCTTAAATTAAACAATAAAGACCTATTGCCTCCGACTCTAACGACATATCATTCATCAAGATCTGTTCAGCCGTTTAGTAGTGACGAGGAAACATAGAGACGGACATACCTATATACATACAGGTCAAACACTTAGGCCTCCTTTTTTGGCAAAGTCAAAGTCAAATTATTTATTTCAAGTAGGCACATAAATGGCACTTTTGAACGTCAAAATTTACAAATAAAATAGAATTGATTCTAATCGCCCCTTCCAAAAGGTAGCTTCGTATGGAGAAGGAGAAGAATGGGCAAGAAACTCCACCATTACTCTTTTAAAGTGTTTTACAATATTTTGTATAGGTACATCAATTATATAATTATATGTGAAGACGATGCACCCAGAATAAAATTACTATACCACAATAGGTAAAAATAATTAATAATGAAGCAATGACAGATAAATTAATTATGTGGCTCCGCCGCAGTCGGGTAAAAATATTACTAAAATACACCACAGACATCACGCCTGTATTTCTTCAAGGGGTTGGCAGACGTGTTCTGTGCTTCCACGTTACGAGTAAATATTTACGCAATTAGTCATTCAAAATTTTAATTGTCTTTTTTTATTACTTATGCTTACGAGACTTCCGCCTGAAGTCCCGCCAAAATGGAAACAAATTACATCACTATAAACGAATAAAAATTGCATGACGCACACGACCTCCTTATTCAGCTCCTGGACTATAAATGGGCTTATGTGCTCGTTTTAACAGCTAAGATGCACCTACACAAAGATTGATAAATGGTAAAAACGTTTCCGCATAGAAATCGTTGCTAGACATTTTTTGAAACCTACAACAACCTTATAAACTCTAAAAATCTTCATGGACATTATAATTTAGTTGTAGGATAAATCGTTCAGATGTCGCATCTTACAGATATTCCTATCAAGATAATAATGATAATAAAACCAAGAAAGCGGTAAAGGCTTCTACATACCGGGGCGACTTGTCGCGTGACGCGACGCGACACAAAGGCACCGCTCGTCCCGCGACACGCGGGGCCTCTGTGCCGTGTCGCGTCGTGCGACTAGTCGCGCTGGTATGTAGAAGCCTTAATATCAAGATATCAGTTTGATTTGTTAATTGTTAATTATTTTTTTGTTAATGTGAGGACGTTGTAGGCTTAATAGACTGTAGAGATCTCTACACCTATTCTATTTTGTTAAGTACCTGGTACTTTTACGGGCCTACGCTGTCCTCTCATACCTATTAACACTGTAATTGGAAAACATTGTAAAAGCCATTTTTTTTAAAGAGTAACCGCGGAGTTTCTTGTCGGCCCTTCTCCATAGGAAACGACCAATTGGAACCGTGCACCTAGCTTCTGACGTTTCATATGTGCCCATGTAGGCCTATGTGAAATAAAAATATTTTTGATTTTGATTTGATTTATTATTTTGGTTCGGTGTTATCCGGTTCCAGTTTTTTTAACTCCTGGGGGTGTACTCCGAAGCGAGAATCCAAAGTATCGGCCGAATGTTGGGCCGTTTCTTGACTTCCAAAGTTTCCTTTTTTGACTTTGAGTCATTACCCGACTTCAAGTCACATTATTGACTTTGACTGTCGTTTTTTTTTCTTTCGCCGTAATCAGCCATAGTCAGTCGTAGTCAAGGAATGGCCGAACATTCGGCCGATACTTCAGATTTATCTCCGGAATAGACCCCCAAGAGTTAAAAAAACTGGAACCGAATAACACCGAACCAAAATAATAAAACAGAGTTCACGAAGTGATTAAAACTTGTCTCTCAAACAGATATCTTGATATAGTGTATTCCCGTTCTCCCCGTTTGCCATATCCCCGTCACGGACAGCGGGACGTGATTAAATTTAGTTTCTGTTGTCCCCTTATCGTACGAAGTAAACCTTTTTTAAATCGAAACAGCTAGGTTAGGTTAGGTTAGAACTGTGACCACACAACGCACGAGCCGAGCGAGCGAAGCGAGCGGTGCCCCGGCATGGCAGCGGCCGGCGAGTGCCAGAAACATATTTTTGAATGTAAAACCAAACCACGGGGACAACGGGAAGTATTTTAAAAATTTTATTGAAGTACCGCTGTCCCCGTAGAACGGAGACACGGCGTACGGGGACAACGGGAATACACGCTTGATATTACTGATATCTAAATCTTATTGTTAAAGGTAAGATATCGTAGTTTGATTGGCTACCAAAAACCAATATTCTTCCTACTTAAGTATAGCCCTTTGATTATTTATATGTCTAGATAGAGTGTCGCGCTGCAAAAGAACTAAAACAAACAGGCCGACTTTGCGTGACAGCTACGACTTATTTGCGGCCAACAGTTGGACGCAATTTTTTGCGACGAGTTCACAGCTTTTACTGTGTACCTATCAAGACATATTTATGTCTTTGGTTATTGCTAACTTTAACTATGAGATCAACGGAGAACTAAAATCACATTCACAGAAGTCTTAAATATTTTCCAAGAACATTAATGAGACTTATATTATTATGATGAACCATTCTCAAATCTCACTAAAAAAGTCACCAATTCCTATAAACGCTTCGTATTCCTTACGACCCGTAATGAGTAATCAGGAGGCGCCAGCGCCTCCATCGACAGAGATTAATTTACCTACGTCTGCTCGAGCCCTTGAGTCATTGCCTTGAATATATTCTTTCTTAAATTGGGCTGGTTCAGCCGTGACTCAAATTATAAGTCATTGTTTGTTCCGTCTCACTGACTTTCTTGCATGATGTAATTGGATGAACGGGAATGTGTATTTTTAGCGTTTACGGTGGATGGATTCAGTTGACATCCCATATTTTTGTGGTCTCCATAATATTCCTCCCTCCTTCCTTCCAATATTCCTCCTTTTTCTTCTTCTTCTTCCTTCCTTCATTTTTTTCTATTGGTCTCCTTAATTAATGTCAATAAAACATTTTTTATTTTTTAATAATTTGGTTTCTGTGCATCTCAAAATCGGGCAAAGGTCTGTCTTGTCTCTATTGAATATAAAATTTATATTATAAATTTATTAAAAAAAAACTCGTATTTCCCACGGTGTGGGGTACTGTTAGATAGGTCGTTAAAAAATATTACGGGTTTGTGAAAATCATTTTTCAATTCAAGGATCCGTTTGCATAATATTGAGCTTTAAAGTGCTATTCTTTGTAAGAGTTAAGTGTCCCCCCCCCCCTGCCATCTAAATGGTTGTTTTTGGATATGTGAAAAAATTCATGGCAGTAGTATACAAAATTATTTTTAGTATACGCGAAACACGCGTCTTATAGTATTTTTATGTAAAGAATCTATGTACAAAATTTCAAAACTGTATCATGAAAAATCACAAAGTTTATGGTCGTTATGTTACCGGGTTGTCCGTACAAAAACATGCTAACGGCGCGCGGCGCCCCCGCGCCTCCAGGGTCGTCTTAAGGCTTCTACATACCAGCGCGACTTGTCGCGCGACGCGACACGGCACAAAGGCCCCGCGTGGCGCGGGACGGGCGGTGCCTTTGTGTCGCGTCGCGCGACAAGTCGCCCCGGTATGTAGCAGCCTTTACGCTCATTGATAATGATTTGGCAGTAGGTACCTAATCGTACGGCGATTGTATTGTAAGTAATTAAATGGTGATAACATTTTCCATCACACTTAAATATTTTTGGGAAAAAAAAAAAACGTGGTGTAAAAATTATTGATATCGATTCAGTTCCTTATTCTGAACAAACTACAGTATGTAACAAAAACCCTGTTGTTCCTTTTAGGGACTTATACATTAACCTACAAGCACAACATTGGTGGAATCATAATTAAAAAAAAAAAATCATTGGCTAGTCGAGAACTCAAAATCAAAGAACTAAAGAGGTAAGAAATCAGTTAAACATTACAAATATGAATAACTAAATATTTATTTTAATTATTTTTGTTGAACAGTTTTTATAAATTACTTGCTTTATTACGTATGTATACCTACCGATTCTTAAAACGTAGGTAGAAGGAACAACAGGGTTTTTGTTACATATTGTATATTAACTCAAAATATAATGGTTATTTATTATTTTAGAATGACCTTTAGACGAAAAAACGCTTAGGCTGACTTTTGCCGATTTATTGTTTTTTTTTACAAGGCACGACAGGACTAATCTATACATAATATGTTAGCCCATTTCATAAAGATTCTAACAACACATCATTTAGCCAGATCCCATAAGTATCTTTCGAGATATCGGCGATGATCTCAGACGCGGCGCGACCTAAAAACGCTCTTGCCGCAACGCCTATTGGCGCGGCAAAAGACGCGTGACTCACCAAGGGATATTCAGGTTTCGCATATAATAAAAATAATGTTGTATATCATCATCATTGTCCTGCCCTTATCCCAATTTATTTGGGGAAGGCGGAACATGTCTTTTCCTTCCATATCTTCTCAGTCGTCATCTCGGTAGTCCCCCCTTTCTAGCCATTTCATCTTTCACACAGTCCATCCGACGTTTCTTTGGTCTTCCCCTACCTTTATAACCTTCGACATTCATACTTAAAACTTTCCTTACAACATACCATGACAACCGATTTCCGCACAACTTTTCAATAACCGGTGGCACTTTCAGACATATAAAAACTAGTATAAATAACGAAATTAAAAGGAAAACTATCACACCTTTTGCTGACAACTCTTTCAGGCGCGCGTGGAATAAGACACGCCGTCGACCCAAAACTATCAGACCTAAGTAGACTTTACAAGTTAACGAGTACTCGTAATAGTCCGTTTGGTGCCGGACATAGAATAGCACCATCCCTTTTCTTCCGGTGGGTGTCGTAAAAGGCGACAAAGGGACTTAATAGAGAATGGGCAGCAGCGTTCTCTATGCATTTTTAAAACCATTCTGCGATCGCCAACCCGCCTGCCACCACTCATAACTATAATTATTTTTATTGTATTTCTTTTTTAAACAAAATATATCTAATGGTTTATATTATTATTTGTTACACATATCTAATTTTATTTAAATATTTACACACTATAAAACTGATTTACATCCGTAAGACGTCCTCTTAACATAAGGTCCAGTTGAAAACCAGCGTCAGGCACTAGTTCATCATTCATCATTTCAGCCGAAAGACGTCCACTGCTGGACATAGGCCTCCATCAAAAGGGGGTTTGCCATAATCGCCACGCTTGGCAGGCGGGTTGGCGATCGCAGTATGGTGTTAAAAATGCATAGAGAACGCTGCTGCCCATTCTCTAGTAAGTCCCTTAGTCACCTTTTACGACACCCACGGGAAGAAATAGGGCGGTGCTATTCTTTACGTCCGGCACCACACAGATAATTAAAACTTAAGTCAGTTAATTAGATTTTTTTGAAGTTTTATGGTTTTAAAAATGCATAGGGAACGCTGCTGCTAGTGCCCAAAGGCACTAGTTGTCTGGCATTAATGCTGAACTGGGCCTATTTGGCGCAGCCGTGAGGCACTCAATACTATTTTAAGTATTTGTTCTGTTTTTGTTTTTTGTGTGAATATTGTGTGTCTTCCTGTGTCAAATAAATTTATTTTTATCTTTCTTTCTTTCTTTCCTGCCAAGCGTGGCGATTATGGCAAATCCCCCCCTTTTTGGGAGAGGCCTATGTCCAGCAGTGGACGTCTTTCGGCTGAAATGATGAGTAATAGTCAACCAACTTAAATTGGAAGTAGGAGAATTGACCGTCACGTATATCGATGTATGAGAGAACATGTTTTTCAAGTACAATGTTACGTTTGTTTTTGGGTTAAATTCATCCCAACTACGGAACCTTTAATTGTGCATGGTATGACACGCACTTGGCTGGTTGTTTATACTATCTTGGCACTTCTAGCACCACAACAAAACTTTTATTAACGAAAAAGCGGTAATAATAAAATAAAAATGTTTATTTGAATTATAAAGGACATAAAGATACATGTTATTGGAGATCACCTTTTAATACCTAAATATATGCCAGTGACCTTGAGTAGTTCGCTTGCGTGTTCTGTACTGAGCTCACGCAACGAGTCGTACGTTCCGCCAGTAATAGGACTCACCCATCAAGGAGCGCTGTCCCCAATTTGACGCATTATTAATTTATTATACACAAAACCAAAGGTAAGAAAAGCTCAATAATTAAATTAAATTATTTATTTAACAGTTTATGTACACACATATATACAGACAAGAAAAAATACAGAAACACAATTATTTTTAATTTGGTGAAGGTTTCAGAAAAATACGCTTGGTAGATTTTGCGCCATTCTATTTTTTATCTGCGTTAGACATAACTTTACAAATTAATTTCACTATGTAATAAAAACATAATCTAAAATATTCACATATTAAGTTATTGAGAAAATGCTCTAATTTAACATATATTTTTTTCAAATCATTAACACTACTCGTTTAGACGTGATCTTCAGCATAAAATCATTAAAAGTCAGTTATCGTCGCCTTAAGCAAGGAATTGCTTGTGTTAGGAGACTCCGTGCTTCCACTTATCATTATCTTATGCAATTGAAATGTAGACAATGTATGCAAAACTGAAAATAAAAGGTAACTTAAAATTATACTAACAGCGCTGTAAATGAATGAGTGTTATGCCTAGTGAGTGCCTGTAAGTATGGGTGAGAGTGTGAAGAGTGAGGGTGTGTAGTGTGTGAGATAATAATATAATTAGCATAATTAGTTCTCCTATCCTAATTAATATCCTGTCAATATTATAAATACGAGTGTGTTTGTTTGTTTGTTAATTGATTTGGTTGCTTGTTAGGCTTTCACGTCAAAATTACTGAGCAAAGCTGGAAGAAATCCGGCACTCTGGCAGACCTTGTCTTGGGTCAGGACACAAGACACCTCCAACCCGACACTACCCACGACCACCATGGGATCGAGACCCATGCGGGCGAAACCAGCAGGCGGAGCCAGTAGTAGTAGTATGGAATAATAATCGAGATCATCTAGTTATCTAGTACCTAATAAATCGCAGATTTTTTTGCGATCAGTCGCAGCTATTTTAAGATAATTAAAATAGCTGCGTCTGATTGCATCAGTAGTTAGTCCATAGTTTTACGGTATTTGTATGTAAGTATGTTACATACTTTATTTCATTGGAATGAAGTATACATGAATGTATTCAGAAATGGATTGCGATGCGTGATTGTGTTGTAATGATTTTGTTTTAATTGTAATAGGCATCATGTAAGCACGTACTTCATAACTAGGGGTCTAACCAATTGACGACACGGTTGGCGCAGTGGTTAAGCGATGGACTGCTGCGCTGTGTGTCGCGGGTTCGATTCCCGCACGGAAAAAATATTTGTATGACCTACAAGTAGTTGTTCCGGGTCTGGCTGTTTGTGTATGTGAGTTTTAATGTTTGTAAACGCACCCACGATACAGGAGAAATTCCTAGTGTGGGGCAACGTTTTTAAAAAAAGAAAGAAAGATAGAAGTATTGCCCTTGTACTTATTGTAATTAATAAAAATAACAAAATGATATCCTAACATAACGAAAACTATTCACAAACTTTCTATTCCGAACGGATACCATTGTTAAAACTAATACCAAAACAAGTTCAAATGTATAATTATGGTACAGTCATTAAAAATACTTTGTATGTATTTATTATAAGACCTTTAATTGAAAAATAAATCAGTTAAATCATCAAAATATCAGTAAACAAATTTAATTTGACTAGTTTTGACTGAGCTGTCTGTATCAAATTCAAGTTGATAGTATTCGTTCGCACATTACTATCAATTATTTAAAGAGTGGTATCCGTTCGGAATAGAAAATAAATATGAGTTTTTTTTTTTTTTTTTTAACAAATACCAGTGGTATTAGAACGGAATAAGTTGTTTCTGCAAAAACTTATAGAAGGCCGGTAGCCATCTTTAGCACATGCTGACAGGCCCTACGCCGCTGAAATGTTGAGAAAGTCCGCCCTTATTGACATATTCTAAGCAGCACGTAAAAAATGAAACCCTACCTCAACATTGTTTACCAAAGCTCGGTTCATTGAACACCCATGTCGAAACCTCACTAACCTTGACTTATATTTCAAACCTACATATTTCGAAACAAGCCAAGCATTAACTACAAAACCCTACTTAAACTGCCGTTATACGTATTAAACCATTAAAGAATCACCGGACATTAATCTATAATGAGTTTGATGCGGCGTGAAAGTTGCTCTACCATAACCTTACATAAGGCGCAGATATATGATTTTAGTGACTTTTAAAGCTGTTATTTCGACTTCATATAATGAAAGTAAGTTATGCAAAAATAAAATTATGTTAAACTAGAACGCATACACATCAATTCTTTAAGTGAATATTTAAGTAATGCAGTAGAATACTTTATGAAATAAATTCAGGAAGTAATGTCTACCCAGAGCATAAAAAACCTTATTACTTTCAAACTACTCAAGATATTTTCATGTTTTTTTTTTGTGTGAACAGACTATTTTATTATCTATAATTATATCTGTGATTTTTTCAAATATTCCTATTTTCGTTACTAAAATAAATATTCCCTATGAAACCGAACGGCGGCGGCGGCGGCGCGGCTTTAGCGCGACGCGCATTAATATGGCCAAGGTCAACAGCCATTACCCGACCCTTAACAATTTATTTCTTAAGTAGGGTTATCTTAATAATTCTTTATTGCTTAACAGTTTTACTCGTTAATTAAATTGAACGTGGGCCTCACAATCATCGCTACAATTAAAGTTCAGGGACATTGATAGATAACGTTTGAGTCAGATTTGCGGGTAGTTTGAATATTGTTGTTACTTATTTAATGGCTGGAAAAACACTTGTATCCATCCTTTTAGCTTTCCTGTGAAAATCGCCAAGGCCTTCCTCAGCACGTTGGGTGGGGACTTCCAAAATTCCGGTGGTTGAAAGCATTCCTGATTGAGCCGATCTCCTGTGAAATGTGATACACGTTTGAGAGGATTCATCTATCAACACTCCTTGAGCAATAGTTACTTTCTCCAATAATTATCAAAAAAACTCCAACCAATTTATAACCCCGAATGCTATCTTCAAAGTGATACAGAACCAATTAATATGTCGTCGACCTATCACTCAAGATAAGGGTAAAAGTAAATAAAAGAATCAAACATCCGTTTCCGAGCGCCATTCCACTCAACGTAAAATAATGTTATGACGTGTAATTTAAAGTTTATTATATTTTCTCGTAACAGATTAATGGGAGGAAGCTTTTCAAAGCTATTATGTCTTCCTATCTATTTGAGAAATTAAATGCTGGTATTTTTACCTGTGATTTTGAACTCGTCGTGTGGTCTTCGAGTAAAGACGAGAATAAACCACGCCTTGTATGGGGATGGGTTGTGGGAAAGGTGAGAATGAACGATGTCATACAAGGGATTAATCAAGGACTTAATATTAATGTTCATAGTTCACACAAAGGATTGCTGAAATTGTAACCTCAGCTGAAAGCTCGCACACTAATTTTTTTTTTTTTTTTTTTTTCCTTTTGACTTCGCACGGTTTGTGCATTTAGCCAATGTCAAGTTTTAGTTCTTGTTTAAAATATTGATGAAATGAATTATAAATGCATGATGATGATATCCCCGCCCACTCCCCTTGAGTTTCAGTAAAGATGTGGCACTTTACTGAGTCCTCACGCGGACTTCTTGAGAGAACTTGAAGCGAAGTTGCACTGTTTTGTTTCATTTGCCTACACTAATGCACGTTCACAAACACTTAATGGTTAATAATCCACCATTATTACACATTAATATTCGGCTAAACACTAATTTTGGAAAATTAAACAAACTGCTGAACATGACGCTTCACTTTCCCGCCAAGAAGTCTCTCGCACACTAATGTCCAATGTCACATTGACATTAGTCATAGGTTCCTTAAGCGCAGGCCACACCGCCAGCTAGCGGGCGGGCGGGCTAGGCGGGCGAACATCGTTTCACCTCTTTACATGGTTAGTCGGTAGCTCGCGGTGTGAACCGAAGTATGTAAAGAGGTGAAACGATGTTCGCCCGCCTAGCCCGCCCGCCCGCTAGCTGGCGGTGTGGCCTGCGCTTTAGGGGATACGAGTAACTATATCTGTTCATAACATACGAGCGTTTACGCCGCGCCGTAGGTACGGCATTTCATACAAACTTGCAAGCCCTTGTTTTTCGAAATGACTGAACCGATTTTAATGAAACTTCATACGCATAAGCAGGATATAAAGGTCTAAAAAGTTAGTTAAGTAGTTATAACTTCCATAGTTTCCTTTTTTGACTTTGAATCCTTACCCGACTTAAAGTCATATTTTTTACTTTGGCTTAGCTCTAAAACTGTCTTTTTTTTTTCTTTCACCGTAATCTGCCATGGTTAGCCGTAGTCAAGCAACGGCCGAACATTCGGCCGATACTTCGGATTTATGTTCGGAGTAAGCTAGTTTTATTTTTTATTTTTATTAATTTATTATTATTAGTTTTTATTAGTTTTGTTTTCTGTTTCCATGAAATACTAAGATTTAATTCAAAGGGATGAATCGACACATCTATTTTTGTCATTAACTATGTCTAAGACCCACGTGGCTGATCACTGTCTCTTAAGATACAGGTTTACCTAGTTTAAGAGGCAGGGAGGCATACTTGAGTACAGATTTTAATGTACAACCAAATGTATACAATGTACACCTTCCCATCTGTATTTTTATGGAAAATAAATTTATCATTATTATTATTTATTATTAACCTTTTTTTTTTCTAGTTTTGCCCCCAAAACTGAACCCCATATTCAAAATTCATTTATTTACGTTACACGTTCGTATTTGGGTCACAGAAATTCATAGGTGTACCTTTCAACTTAATTGGTTCAGTAGATTCGGAAATCAGCTGTGACGGACAGGCAGACACAGACAGCCAGAGACAAACAGACAGACACAAGAATGATCTTATAAGGGTTCCTTTTTCCTTTTGACATACGGAACCCTAAAAACAGGAGGAAGCCAACTTGTATCAGCAATAAGGCAGGTCATTATTTCCTAAGCCACGTATAATTAAAATATATTTAAGCAATGCTATTTTTGTTACCGGCGATAAATGTGAGAATTTTATACTGATGTCTTTTTAAAACAATAGGCCAGTGCAATCAATTACGTAACTATGTAAATTACATATAGTTGCCTAAGTTTACGTAGTTATTTTATGGAGAATATTTTTATTTTGAAACTGAACGGAGCTTTAATTATGACCTAGCTGTTGAATTTTGTAACGGTAACTTTGCATAATCTATGTAAAAAACTGCGAGGCCAAGTGCGACTTGAACTCGCACAGGGTTTTGTATTTTATTTAGAACAGCCATAAGGTCTATTATAAGCTATTTCAAAGTTATACATTCTTTTCCGGACACCCTATCCGTAGAACATTATTTTTATGACAACTTCATCGAAATTGTTCTACCAAAATCGCATCGCACTGTCGCGTCTCGCCTGCCTGCGTGAGCCTTTATGTCATCATCATCATTTCAGCCGTAAGACGTCCACTGCTGAACATAGGCCACACTTGACAGGCGGGTTGGCGTTCGCAGTATGGTGTTAAAATGCGTAGAGAACGCTGCTGCCGATTCTCTAGTAAGTCCCTTAGTCGCTTTTTACGACACCCACGAGAAGAAATAGGGTGGTGCTATTCTTTACGTCCGGCACCACACAGACAGCCTTTATGTATAAGTATATAGTTCACGAGAACGAACCGTATTGTTGATAGCGTAGATCCGTAGATCTTAAATGGTCTATGGTAGATCTACTCAAAATGTAATTTACTAACATCGAGATATAACTACTAACGTACTAGAGAAGACACCGTAAATTCCTACTTTGTCTCGTTCAACTGCGGCGATCGCGCCGCACCTCACTCAGTCGCTCTCTAGCTCTTTCGCGCCTAGTACTTCCGACAATAATAAATTATTTATAGAATAAATACACTTCCGCAGCAAATCTAGCGCTGTGGTAAATTAGTTACGGTTTAGACGAATTGTTATTATTTTAGCGCTGCGCGAACTAAAGATTCAAATTACGAAGAATAGGACAATTCAGTTATTTGACGTAGCTTCTCTAGTACGTTAGTACTTATAATCTCGATGTTTAATAACAGAACCTCCGTGAGGCTCCGTGGGTCATCCTCTATTGTGTTATATGTAAAACGATAGCCTGGGAAAAATAACTGTTTCTGCTTGACATGTTACAAAGTTAATGAAAGACACAACGGTTGACCGACTTGAAAGAGCAAAAAAAAACTATGCATAGCCAAAATTGGTGTCATTTGATATATGTTTTTTTTTTGCTATTATGGACTTGTGATCTTTTTATGGGTCCACCCAACACAGCGGCTTTAACTGGCCATGGGTCATTTAAGGCGACGATAACCGACTTTTAAAGATTTTATACTGAAGGTCACGTCTAAACGAGTAGTATTAATGATTTGAAAAAAATATATGTTAAATTAGAATATCACTCTCTCAATAATTTATGTGAATATTTTAGATTATGTTTATAATTACATAGTGAAATTAATTTGTAAAGTTATGTCTAACGCAGATAAAAAACTGAGTGTGGCGCAAAATCTATCAAGTGCATTTTTCTGAAACCTTCACCAATTTAAAGATTATTTAATTATGGATCTTTTAGTATAGGCGTTTTATTAAAACACCTTTTGTTTTGTGTATAATAAATTAACAATGCGTCAAATTGGGGATAGCGCTCCTTGATGGGCGAGTCCTATTACTGGCTGAACGTACGACGCGTTGCGTGAGCTCAGTACAGAACACTCAAGCTAACCACTCAAGGTCACTGGTATATATCTGAGTCTTAATATGGTAGAGGCAAATTAGGAAAAGTCAATGTTTTCTATCATGATACTAAATCATTATCACCGACTAGCATTATTCTACCCTTCTTTTACGAACCAAATTTCGCCCAACCTCTTATAAAGTCATTGGACAATCATTAATATTAGTATCAATTTCCTATTTTATTAAGTAAGTACGTGGTACTTGTTGACAGGCCTACATTCATTCAATTCAGCCGAAGGATGTCCACTGTTGGACATAGGCCAAGCACCGCCACTTCGACCGGTTCCGTGTTTCCCTCATCCAGCGGATACCTGTATTTATTAGTAGATACATAATTATGATTATGTTTGTTTTTGATGACAAATTTTAATAGGTATCAAAGATTCGAACTAGTGTTAATACACTACTCGTTTAGACGTGATCTTCAGTATAACATCATTAAAAGTCGGTTATCGTCGCCTTAACTAGTAATGCACTAAGTACATATTATAAAATTATTTACTAAGTCATTTCTAAAAATAAAAGATAAATAATAATCAACATTACTTTATCATGCAATAAGATAAAATGTTATCCTCGTTATAGATTAACCATACAATACAATAATCAATACCAATTCCATGTAAAGAAATACAGGTAGGTACAATGACGACTTCCTTAATGATAAATCCCTGCACTGATTGATAAACTATTATTATGATTGACATACATGTTCCTATTCTGACACTTTTTATTCTGATTGATACTTTGACATACTTTATTATATTTTTGTGACATTAATGTGAAAATGTTTCTACTGAATTAGTCTGTTTTTTTGTAATTTTAATGATTTGACATTTATATTTATTCGGTATCAATCGAATTTTTTGGAATTGAATATTATTTGCATGCCCATGAGACGGTAGAATATGGAGGACTACTTTTTAAGAAAACAACTATGTACGAATTACCCATGTTTGCAAAAATAAATGATTTGATTTGATTTGATGACGTATTATAAACTTGCCATGATTGTAGCTACATACTTGCATACAATCATACAGCCCGTGAAAAAAAGGAAAGACCTATACCGATATCTGTTGTTATAAAAAGATGAACATACATATCACGCCACGCTACGTCACTAGCTGCTGCATGTTCATTGGCGCGTACATAATATTATATTAATAATAATAATTATTGTACTTAAATGTCAGGCAATTGCCTGGCATTTACTTTGCCATTTTGAGCGCAGGTAACGCATCTAAAGGTAGGGTAGGGGTGGGGGGTATTGGGTAGTACATAATAATGTTATCTTACAGATTAGCTAAGTGATAATAAAGTTAACCGATTTTATTAGTAATAAAAATAATGCTTACCAGCCATTGATGTATTAAATAGGAAGATATGGTACACGCTCTCGATGTGGACCACATAAATTAGGGGAATGGACACAATCGACCTACATTACTCCCGGTTTGCGGGGAATACCCGAATCGTAGTTTTTTTGCGAGTTGTTATGGGTACGTAACAGTGAAAATTATTGCGATCTCGTTCCCGCTATAGCCCGCGTAATATGTCTATCTATTTCGGTTGTCGAGCACATGACGCACGACATCGGGTCCATTTAATATTTACGTGATGTTAGAGAGTGGCCTATCTTCCTATTTAATACATCAATGTTACCAGCTTATGTCTGTGTTGTTCAATATAAACTTCATAATAATCATAATCAGCCTACAATGGTCCTCCTGCTGGTACACAGGCCTCCTCTATTCGAGAGGTCAGCACGCGGGCCCAGTGCGGGTCGGTAGATGTCACATGTCTTCGAATTTTACACAAAGTAAAGCGCCTACCTGGGTTTGAACCCACGACCTACAATTCGTACGTCGGGGCCGTTACTACTCGTTCCTTAAGGCTGCGACCAGCCCGCCAATTGAACGCGTCCCAAAGGGTCATGGCCATCAGGCTGGTACGGGGTTACCGCACGGTCTCCCGTGAGGCGGCAGGCCTCCTTGCCGGACTACCGCCATGGGATCTGGAGGCAAAAGTCCTCGCGCACGTCTGGGAGTGGCTCGAGGAGGCGAAACGCCGGGGTGAAACTCCGCTGCCGCGAGAAATCACGGCACAGCGGACAGAGCTCCGGCGGGATCTCATGGCGGCATGGAGAGTGCGATTGTCGCAACCCAGCGCTGGGCACGCCACAATTGTGGCGATAAGTCCCCTCTTTGAGGAGTGGCTAGAGAGGCGCCACGGCGTCCTCACCTTCCGCCTGACGCAGGTCCTCACCGGACATGGTTGTTTCGGGAGGTTCCTGTTCAGGATAAAGCGGGAGGAAACGCCTGGGTGTCACCACTATGTGGATCGCCCGGAGGACACGGTGGAGCATACGGTGGAGGTCTGCCCGGCTTAGGTGGAGCACCGCCGTGTCGGGGTCCGTTAGGGCCAATGCCTGCCAGGGTTGCGAGTTTGTCCGAAAGGGATATCGTGGCCCTGGCACACAGGCAAATGAAGGAATACGGGTGGGTTTTAGTCAGTAAAAGTCTGACACGCCCTCCCGCTCCGCCCAGAGCGGGAGAAGTTATTTGATAATTTCCCACCAAAAAAAAAAAAAAAAAGGGGCCGTTACTACTGGGCCACCACTGCTCACAATATAAACTTAGAAAGAACTATACTCCATTTGAAATAAGATTAGACATTTAAATAAACTTGTTTACAGTCCGTTCAACCGATTTTGACTTCTATTCCGTACGCATAAGGTTGGCATTAAAAGCAAAAACGTGGTTACAATACCAACTGTTTATTACAGCTGCCATTGGTCATGCCGCCGACGTAATAGAAGTCAAAATCGATTGAACGGACTGTAAAAAAGGTTTATTTAAATACCTAATCTTATTTCAAATGGAGTATAAGTAACATTTAAAGAAAAAGTCGCATCTTTAAAAGTAGGTACTTACCAGGTTTTGAATTCGAATCCTCTGCGTCCTATCCTACTCAGGGTTAACACGTCATTATTGAAAACAAAACTATACGTTTTTGAAGTGAAAACTTCTATAAGGACAATTGCGCTCTTCCTGAACGTAAACGAAACAGGGGTTTACTCTCTAAGTCCGTCAACGAAGACAAGGCCCCGTCCGAAAGTAGTTGATCCGTCAAAACAAGTGACAAATTAAATTTTTTTTACAGGTAAACACATCGATCGGAATTAGGGACAACTGTCAAATCATGTTGTCATCAATTCTATCGAGATAAAGCGTTTTCCATCAGAGTCATAATCAAATAGTCAATAAACAGCTCTTAGGCATGGAGTTGACATCTAGTCTCAACTTCGGCCCCACCATCGAGTACAAAGCCCAAACTGCGGCCAAGAAACTGGGCATCCTAAATAGGGTGAAGCGATACTTTACGCCTGGACAGCTTTTGACCCTTTACAAAGCGTAGGTCCGATCCTGCATGGAGTATTGTAGCCACCTTTGGGATGGCTCAGCAAAATACCAACTTGCCGCGCTTGACTCGGTGGAACGCAGAGCTAAGAGGCTCATTGGCGACGTAAAACTGGTGGATGCCAATCTTCACTGCTTGGCCCATCGCCGCAAGGTGGCTCCTGCTTGTCGGTCTTCTACAGATTGTACTTCGGTGAGTGTGCCCATGAACTCCACGACCTCATTCCACCGGCCACCTTCTATTATCGGACATCTATCTAGACGCACTGCAGGTTACCATCCCTTCCTTGTTGCCACCAATTCGCACTAAGCGTTTCCAAATGACTTTTATAATCAGCACAGCAAAACAGTGAAACTCTCTCGTTTCCGAACGCTTACAACCCTAATCTCTTCAAATTTAGAGTAAACAGGCATCTTCTGGGTAAGCTCACTCCATCGTCGACTTTGTCTCTGTCACCTCTGCCCTAGACTAAGATCAAGAGCAAACCCATCCTAACATAAAAAAATAATAAAAAACATAATATCCAAAAATTTCATCTATACATGCTGTAATACGAGTATAAGCCCCCAATTTATTTTGGTATCGCCTAAATCACTTGTAAGTAACTACTTTTTTATGTTATTAATGTACATACATAATCACAAGATACAGTGGTACACAATTGATAAGGCGCGTCGTGAATCTTCGTTCGCGCAGAAAAGAAAGTATGGCCCCGAAGATTAACGAAAGAATGCTTAAAACTTACAATCAACCTTAGGTCACTATTATAAGGTTCATAATACACTGGAGCTGCTAGCGTGCACTCGATCAGAAGTATGGCGGCTGACAAACATGCCACGCGGCGCGCGCTATCATGGCGGCAGCTGCCGACCAATAGCGGTACAGGAAAAAGAACCGCGGTGCGTGGAGCGTGCCGATTGGTCAATAGCATTTCCCGCACTTTTAAAATTCACCTTCTGCGCAGGTACATCGGTAAGCCATATCAATTGGGTACTACTGTACCACAGTACATACCTACGTATTACAATTGTTAAAGTAACGCGAGCAATGACTCAGTCCAATTAGATTAGATAGCTACAGATAGCTAATTATATGGAAATTAGTCAACCACAATGCACGTGTCGGATCGGGTTATATTATGCAAACAAATCATTAAGCTGTGGGCGGAATATGGATCATAGTAATACCGGTCGACTCGCATTATGAGAAGATTGTTGAAGCAAATGATACAATTAGAATTTAATATTTTTATTATTATTATTTTCTTAGCAAAAACCTGTCTCCTATTAAAAAATAATTTAGCTGTGCCCGATAGGGTCCATAATTGATTCGATGTTTTAACATTGCCCGCGTGGTAGATTACGGCCCACTCCCTTTCAAAGAGAGGAGGCCTGTGTGCCTACTTATAATCAGCCTATAATGTTCCCATTGCTGAGTGGGAACATTATAGGCTGATTATGCTACTGAGTGTGACAAAAGGACTAATTAATTTACCATCTACACGTGTAGAAAGGGAACTAGGATTTCTTTTTCAAAATGTTTTACAAGTGCCACCTCTGATGAAATACAAGCACATCATGGTCGTAGTTTTCAGAAAATATTGATAGCATTAGGAATCCTGCGTTACACATAAACGTTGAGTATTTTACTAGTAAACGAAGAGCAAGGACAATACGTCTTGTCATCATAGCACATAAAGTTGAAGCTAATCAAAGCCCTGATTACGTATTAAGTACTCACAGCAATCAAATAAGTATCTATTGTTGTTCGATAAGTAATACCAATAGATAACAATATCTATTCAGTTAAACACGAATTACCAATTAATAAGATCGCAAATAGTCCGTAATGCGCATATCATATATCAAGCCATAGACTCATAAACCAGCTGTGTTTTGTCACTTTGCTCCATTAATTGTACCGTAATACGCCCCCTGACGCAATAGTCACGACTTCAAATATTTGATTGTTAAAGCTATTGAACGACTTACAATTAATTTGATAAATGTAATGGAGCTATGTGTTGAAATTGTGAAATATTACCTGCCCAATGACTGGAAATGTATTGCTAATAATTTCTATCGTTTCCCCTTGGAGTACGCTAATGTCTGTCTCGCCCAGTTGAGGATGGTAACTATGGACAATATCATACACTTCTTCAATGTCATCCATTCAATGTCATACCGACTTCATGTGAAAGTTGGTGAAGATTTTTTTTACTCAGCCACTGAGAAGAAGCTTGACGGATTTGGATGGATGTAATTAGGTACGCACATGTATACAACGTGTAACGTTAAATGCGCAAAACCTCTCAAGGGGTCATTGTACTCATCATTATGAACAACTTTTACTATGGGACCAATCCTAAAATCGCGAAAAAAGGAATCATCTGTTCCCTACATTTTGACGAGTTATGAGAACATAAATGTATGAAACAGCAGATTTTTTTTTCGCGATTTCAGGTTTGGTCCCATAGTAAAAGTTGTTCATAATGATGAGTACAATGACCCCTTAAGAGGTTTTGCGCATTTAACGTTACACGTTGTATACCATATCATGGATTAACACAGAATTTAAAATATTTTGTTAATGACGTCGCCCTTTAGAATTCAGGTAAAACAATGGGCCACTGCTGTAGTAATGGTTTGTTCAATAACGTAATGACCGTGTGACAGGGGTCTTTAGAAGAATCCCAATGGTCAGTCAAAAGCTTAAGTTTTGATGCTTGTGGCAATATTTTATACTGAATAAAATCCTTACATATTATAAAACAAATACCCCGCCGCGTCTGTCGTCTGTCTGTGTAAAATCATGCAGACTGGGAGCTTTACTGGCGTGAGCCGCGTAAACCGTACGAGATATTACAATGTTTGTATGTGTAGGATTGTATATCTTAAAAAGTTCAACAAATAAGTCCGCGATAGCATATGTCTATCTTCTAAGAATAACCCACAGTAACTGTTTTCATCTTTCGGAATTTGATAAAAATTTCATTGTTATTTCCGAAGCTATTTTAACCAGTATTATACAGGGTTATTTTTAAAACGTCAACAACCTCTTAAGGGGTCATTGTACTCATCATTATGAACAACTTTTACTATGGGACCAAAACTGAAATCGCGACAAAAAACCCAGCTGTTCCCTACATTTATGTTAGAATAATTCGTTAAAATGTAGGGAACAGCTGATTATTATTCGCGATTTCAGGTTTTGTCCCATAGTAAAAGTTGTTCATAATGATGAGTACAATGACCCCTTAAGAGGTTATTGACGTTTTAAAAATAACCCTGTATGTTATTCAATAAAAAATGTTATTTAAATTGGGCATTTATTTCAGATTAAAATATGCCTTTTCAGTTTACATCATATAATATAAAATATAATAATATCACACATTCAAAATTACGCGTAACAAAATAATTATGGTTGACGGTGGCGCTGGAGTCAATGACCTTTTCCTCTGCTATTACCTACTACGACAGAAAAACGGCTGAACGGATTTGGGTGAAATTTGGCACACAGATAGTAATAACAGAATAATAATAACTAATAATAATAAATAAATCAATAATAATACTAATAATAAACTATAATTAATAACCTGGATTAACGAAACTACCTTTTGGAAGGGGCGACTAGACTTAATTCATTTTTTTTGTAAATTTACGTACAAAGGTGCCTTGGTATTTGACTTTGACTTTAGCACATAGGATAAATTGTCTTGTTAGAACGAAAGAAAAATGCGTTTATTGACAATACAGCAAAAAAAAATACACCAGTACAACATACACGCAGTAGTAAGTAGTACATTTCCATTGGATAATGATAATGTCCGACCTCCGCGCGGGTGAATTCGCGGGCAAAAGCTCATGATATAATTTTAATTGATGCTGTAATAATTATTATTGTCATCAACAGACCGTTAATGTGCATAGTACCACATACACGTCCCCTTTTGTCACGCAAAGGCTCATAGGTGCATGTAGCCGAGTCATCACGCTTGGTAGAAGAATTGCTCATCGCAGTATACCTATGGCGCGTTCGCGCCCTTTGTGGTGTGAAGTGTACAGTTTTAATAATAAATTATAGACATTTTGTCATTGATGTATTAAATAGGAAGATATGGTACGCGCTCCTCGATGTGGACCACATAAATTAGGGGAAAGGACACAATCGACCTACATTACTCTCGGTTTGCGGGGAATACCCGAATCGTAGTTTGTTTCCGAGTTGTTATGGGTACGTAACAGTGACAATTATTGCGATCTCGTTCCCGCTATAGCCCGCGTAATATGTATATACGGTTGTCGAGCACATGACGCACGACATCGGGTCCATTTAATATTTACGTGATGTTAGAGAGTGGCCTATCTTCCTATTTAATACATCAATGCATTTTGTATTATGGTTTTGCAGTCAAGTCGGTAACTTACGTGTGATCAATCTTATTGTGGTCTGGTCAATACCTCATAGAAGATCGCCCTAAGTATTCCTAATTACCAAGTTAGGAATACTTACGGCGATGTCCGAGTGGTGTTAGTATTTATTATTGACACATTTCAGCTTTTTCTCGATCGGCGATGCGCCTTTTTGGGTGGGAAATTATCAAATGACTTCTCCCGCTCTGGGCGGAGTGGGAGGGCGTGTCAGACCTTTACTGACTAAAACCTACCCATATTCCTTCAGTTGCCTGTGTTCCAGGGGCACGTTATCCCTTTCAGACAAACCCGCAACCCTGGCAGGATGGCGATGCGCCTGCGTTTCCTCTAGTTCTAGTACCTATTTCCGATGTGGTGGCCAAGTTACCATCACGTACGTACGTTGCCTGCTTGATTAAGACATAAAAATGTAGATTTATTGATTTACCTAAATACTTTCTTCATGAAAACCTGTAGGTAAGTATTTGACTATCAATATATCGTACCTATCATCATAACTCAATTTCAATTAGCTATATGTCTTCCATAAATAAATAAAAACTGACACATTACTGAAGCAAAAGTAACATGAGAGATTTATGAACATCCGACAAATTACTCGTGAGTTGAACAGAGAAACTGCATGACTTATATATTTTTTGCTGGTAAACAATTACTCACTTTGATACATTATGTATTGCATTACTTTTTAATTGCAGTAACTAGTAAAGAAAATGTCGGATATCCGGATAACAATTAACCAGCATGTCCAAGAACCAAAAATCGGCTGTGACAGACGGACAGACAGACAGACAGCCAGACAAACAGACAGACAGACAGACACTCGAGTGGTCCTTTATGGGATCCGATCTTAGGGTTCCGTAGCCAAGTGGCAAAAAACGGAACCCTTATGGATTCGTCATGTCTGTCCGTCCGTATGTCACAGCCACTTTTTTAACTATACTGTTGAAACTTGGTAAGTAAATGTATTCTGTCAACCGCATTAAGATTTTCAAACAAAAATAGAAAAAAAACAAAAAAAATTGGGGGTCCCCCATACTTAGAACTGAAACACAATTTTTTTTTTCATCAAACCCATACGCGTGGGATATCTATGGATAGGTCGCCAAAAATGATATTGAGGTTTTGACTAAAAAAAATATATGATGTACATTACTATGTAAACTTCCACCGAAAATTGGTTTGAACGAGATCTAATAAGTAGTTTTTTTTTATGGATAATGGAACGGAACCCTTCGTGTGCGAGTCCGACTCTCTCTTGACCAGTTTTTCCTTTTGAGGTACGGAGCCCTAAAAAATCGAAGACATCATTGTGACATCCACCAACCCGCACTGAGCCCGTGTGGATTATATGGCTCTACTCCTCCTACTCCTTCTCACAGAGACGAGGAGGCCTGTGCCCCAGCAGTGGTGGTAACGTTGTACGAGTTGTTGGCTGATTATTCTGAGGGTGATAAATTATATTTATTTCTGTAAATTGGTTAAAACAACACATTCACACGTCAAAATTTAATTATGTTTTAGAAGCTAGATGGGTTCAGTTTTTTCTAACTGACTTCACTGAGAAGAAAGACCGAAACAGAGTCAGCTACTGTTTTACAGGTGACCTGCGGGATGATGAGGATATTGAGCGGGAGCGCAGGGCTCTGGTGGTGAGAGCTAATATGCTAACACGTTTGTTCGCACGATTCACGACAGAAGTGAAGATTACGCTATTCAAAGCTTATTGCCCGTCCTTCTACACAAGAGGCCTGTGGGTGGGATAATTATACGCAGCGAGCAGTACCTACAGCTTAGACTGCACACTCAGTACAATAATGTGTTCTGGGGGTGTACTCCGAACATAAATCCGAAGTATCGGCCGAATGTTCGGCCGTTGCTTGACTACGGCTAACTATGGCTGACTACGGCGAAAGAAAAAAAAAACCGGCCAAGTGCGAGTCGGACTCGCGCACGAAGGGTTCCGTACTTTTATCTATAAAAACGGCAACAAAATCGCGGTTGTTGTATTTGAGCCCCCCTTAAATATTTGTTTGTTTTAATTTAATTATTTATTTTTAAAGTGAATAATTATATAACTAAAGATTCTGTGAAAATTTCAAGCGTCTACAAAATCACGATTGTTGTATGGAAGCCCCCTTAAATATTTATTTTATTCTGTGTTTTAGTATTTGTTGTTATAGTGGCAACTGAAATATATACATCTGTGAAAATTTCAACTGTCTAACTATCACGGTTCATGAGATACAGCCTGGTGACAGACGGACAGACAGACAGACGGCGGAGCCTTAGTAATAAGGTTCCCGTTTTACCCTTTGGGTACGGAACCCTAAAAACGAGAGTCAAAGAAAAAAAAGTCAAAAATGTGACTTTAAGTCGGGTAAGGATTCAAAGTCAAAAAAGGAAACTATGGAAGTTATAAAACGGCGGAAAATTCGGCCGATACTGCGGATTAACGCTTCGGAGTAGACCCCCAGGATGTTGCTGGGTCTGCCGTGGTGGTGCAGCTCGTCTGGGATCTTTGCTGAAGCGCGCACTGATGGTTTCCAGGCCATCATGCGCAAAAAAGCAGCTTCCCTGCTAGCAAGTAACGGGGTAACCACAGCGGCATTCTGAACGCAATAGCTGTACGTTTTGACTGTCCCTTTCAGAAGCAGTGGGTCATGTCGTGTATAGGTGTGGCGAGTCATGGCAAATAAAAATGTATTAGGTTAAGGTTTATATGGGTCTATGCCACCCGAAATAAAGTTTTTATTTATTATTATTATTTATTTACGTCACAGCTACGTCGCAGTTACTTCGTCAGCTACATACCACACTTCCTTTTTCCCGACTAGGGCGCAGAAAAGGAATGGTAATGAGTTTTCATTTTCTTTTGCTCCTTTAATAATCTTTCCTTGATGATAGTATAAAATGACTGTTTTACTTCAAAGAATAACTTGTTAAGACAGTTGCAGTGATCTTACTAATAAACAATATGACAGCAGGAAAATTTTATAAAATAATTATTGAGTACTATTCCCACAACTAGTGAAAAGTGAGTGAGTGTTATTGAATGTTAATGTTTCATTTTTATTATTTGAGATTTTTATTTGTTATGAATTCTTCTGTTAATTTATTTTTAATAAATTTTTTGTTATTATTATTGTTACGCGTGAATCACCATATAATATTGAATAACTTTAATTTTAACTATCCTTTTTGGCTTTGGAGAATTATGTAAAACCATAAATGCATGCATGTTGTATTAGCCTGTAGGTAATTGTTGCACTTTTAAATGAATTATTAAGGAAATAATTATAAATGTATTAATGTAAACAGTTGTTGGCCAACCTAAATAAATAAAAGACATCACCAATAATTTAATTACGATGTTCTTCTAAAGTTCTAAGTCGTCATCTAGGATTTAACTCTTCTTATTTTTAATGTGAGTAGTAAGTGGGTCCAGGATAGGTACTTGTATCATAATAAAACTGCACTTATAACGTATTTACGCACATATTTCTCTGGAGGAGGCCTTCACCCTCACTAATGAGGGGTTCATGCATGCAATTTTTTATTTTATTTTAAATTTATTATACTTCAAATATTTTATAAATATTACAATAACTATTGTTATTATATTTTTAGTTTTTAACTACTACTTATAAGAAACTAAATACTTACAAATGTAAAGATGAAGAAAATGAGAAGGAAATTATTAAATCATTATTATGAAATGATAAAAAATAACTAAAAGTACTTAACAATTTCTTTTGAAATCAAATAACATACACAATACAAATGTTAAAATGTTAAAAACAAAATCATAACAAAAAAAAAAAAAAGCATGAAATAAAAGGCTTTTTTATTTTATTTATTTATAACGTATTAGTCTTATTCATCATCATCATCATCATCATTCTCCTGCCCTTATCCCAATTTATTTGTGGTAGGCGCAACATGTCGAATGGTTCCCTTTATGTCGAGTCCCTTTACGTCGAGCCGAGAACCTTGTCTGTCTTCTATTACCCTTACGTCGAGTCTACGACTTCTGTCCCGTTTCTACTCCCATAACGTCAAGTTTCTTTACCCCGCTATTACGTCGAGTTTAATAATAATTATCATATTTTGAAGTAGGTACAGTCAGATTCTCATGAATGAAAATTATTACCTTAATCATAGTGTATTACAACATAACCAAACTCGAAGTAACGGTATTAGAAAGCGTAAAATAGAAATATTTTGCAAGAACTATAATACTCTCACGAGTCGACGTTAAGGGACTCGACATAAAGGGAACCATTCAACATGTCTTTTCCTTCCATATCTTCTCTATTAGTGTCATCTCGGTAGTCACTCCCTTTCTAGCCATATCATCTTTCACACTATCCATCCATCATTTCTTTGGTCTTCAAACATAGGCCTCTCCTAGGCTGCGCCACAACACCCTGTCATCTCCGCCTTGTGCATCCAGTCTGTCCCAGCCACCTTATTAAGGTCGTCGGTCCATCAAGCTGAGGGGCGTCCCACATTCATATTCAAAACTTTCCTGGCGACATTTCCCTCATTCCTCTGCATCACATGCCCATGCCATATTTTTTTTTTTTTTTGGTGTGAAATTATTAAATAACTTCTCCCGCTCGGGACTGAGGAGGGCGTGTCAGACTTTTACTGACTAAAACCCACCCGTGTTCCTTCCGTTGCCTGTGTGTGACAACCTATTAGTATTAGTCTTATTCAAATCACAACAATACTAATTTCACATTATACACCCACATTTGAATAGCATCAGTAGTAACCGAGAATAATAAAGAAACAAGTATCAAAACGGCTGTCTCATTCGGACACCGCAAGTATCAAAAACGTGCTCTACAATGTCGATACATATAACAGTACTTACCCCGTTTGATATGAGAACATGAGTCATGTAGAACATTTTAGCACTACGTCGCCGTCGGGAGAATCCGTGTACCAACTTGTCAAGATGATAGGTACCTAATCAATGTGCGTATCGCAACTATATAATTAGTGCAAAAACAATTGGATTGTTTATAACAATCGCATGTGCTATCGCTCACTGTGGAACTGAGCTTTCTAAGAACAAAAATAATTACATCTGCTGACCTTGAAACTTCTTTACACTGGCTTTAAAAGTCAAAATCAAAAGTCATTTATTCAAACTAGGCTGAGAATCAGCACTTTTCGAACGTCAAAAATTACATGAGACAGTCCGCCCCCAAAACGCCCACCCTTCACCACTTCCTAGTGCTTTAGCTGGAAAGAAGAAGTGGCGCAACAAACTCCCCAGCAGCACAGCTGTCTGTTCGCATATAAAACTTGAAGCTATACAATACAATATAAAATAATTTGCATTACGCAACACAAAACGATTCTTTGCCTTATGTTAGCTACGAGGCACACACCATTATACAAAATATATTATATATATATATAATAATCGTCGAAAACTATACTCAAGCAGAAATAACGTAAACAAAACGTATCTAAATAAAAGCCTCCAGGCATAATGGGCGTGCCCGCTTAAATAAAGCTATAGCTATAACTCAGTTCCAATAACATGATGCTGTTGATATTTGCTACACCAAACTAGGTTCCTCTGCTGTTATTACATCCCGGGGTGTTCTTCCTCTTGCACTGAAGACTTCCTACAGCGGTTAGTATTTAGAGATTTTAGAAAATGACAGTTTCACGTACCTTCCCTCGGAAATCCTCAGGAAGCCGGGTACTTTTAGAAAATTTGGCATTATTGAAAAAAGCTACCTAAGCTGCTGATCCTACTTATATCGATCGTGCAATGGCGATGATTAAATCTAAATTCAACTTCAACTATCATACAAGCAACGTCTAACCATCCAACAGCTGCCGACTGACATAGAATGATTAAGAGCAAGCATTCCTAAATGGATGACTTAACAAATTGATGGAGGATTACGTCTCCTGACCTAAATATATATTGATTGCCAGAAAGCTCAACTGTAACAGGCGGCTTCTACAAAGGTATTGATCAGAATAAATGGGTCATTGTTTTTGTTTGTCAAACCGTTCTGATTGACGTGTTATGACAATCTAAAAATACGTCTAAGAAGTCAATCGATGGCAACGTCGTTTATTTTCATTAATGTTGTTTGTACTATCGCAGTTAGGGGTTGGTACATAATGACGCAAGTGTTGGATACTTCATATACAGAACTATACAGGGTGTAACAAGGACTTAGCGAAGCCGTCATTTACGCATTCTGTACATCAAACTAAGTCATCAACTCAGCCTATCGCAGTCCATTGCTAAACATAGGCCTCTCCCAGGCTGAGCCACAACACTTTGTCCTCCGCCTTGCGAATCCAGTCTGTCCCAGCCACCTTTTTAAGGTCGTCAGTCCACCTAGGTGGGGGGCGTCCCACACTACGTTTGCCGATACGCGGTCACAACTCCAGGACTGATCGTCTACTCCACCGGCCATCGGTCCTTCAAACATGGCCAGCCCACTGCCACTTCAGTTTGCTTACTCTGCAAGCTATGTCAGTAACTCTAGTTCTTTGCCGGATAATTTCGTTTCTGATTTTATGCTTCAAAGGAACTCCGAGCATATAGCCCACTCCATAGCGTGCTGAGCGACGTTGAATTTGTGGACCAGCCCGACTGTCAGTGTCCACGTTTCGCCACCATATGCCGTAACGGATAGGACGCACTGGTTGAAGACCTTAGCCTTCAAACATTGCGGAACAGACGATGAGAAAACTTGACGAAGTTTTCCTAACGCGGGCAGCGTTTGGAAAACTTCATCAATTGGATCCTTCTGTCGACTTCTTTCTCAAAGTTGTATCTACCGAGCTGGATGACTTGCCTTAGGTAGACATACGTAGCGGGCAGTGGAGATGTGGGCAGCCTCCTCTGGACTCTCCCTCTTGAACAGAGGGAGCGTCCAGACATGCGTGCGGCGGCAGGGTGGCTCAATAGTGGACGTCACTTTCGCCACCCCTGCGTTAGCCGCGCGCGTGCTGAACTGGCGGGTGGACCTGGTGGAGACTATGTCGGACCACCGCTACGTGCGGTTCGACATCTCCACCAGTGGTCCCGGAGGGTCGCAGCCCCTCTCGGCGCGGCGATCACCGTTCCCACGGTGGGCGCTCGCCCGCCTGGATAGGGAGGCGGCGCCGGAGGCGGCGTTCGTCCAGGACTGGCTTTCGCCGCCTTCCGCTGGCCTGGATGTGGACACCGTGGCGGGGCACCTGAGGGAGTCTCTGACCGAGGTATGCAACTCTAGCATGCCTCGGTCTCGCCGACCACTACCCAATCGCGCCGTGTATTGGTGGTCGGCGGAGCTGGTGGGGCTTCGAGCAGCGTGTGTGGCGGCAAGGAGGGCTTACTCGCGGAGCCGGCGGCGGCGTCTACGGGACCGGCCCAACGAGGACCACCTCTATGAGGTGTATTTGGGGGCAAAAATGGTCCTCGATCGAGCCATCGCCGCCGCCAGAGACTCGGCGAGAGAGGAGATGCTGGAGGGTCTCGACAACGACCCCTACGGGAGACCATACAAGGCGGCGCGCAACAAGCTGCGTCCCTTTGGTCCCCCGGTGGCCGAGACCCTGGAGCCCTCATTCCTGGATGGGGTGGTTCAGTCCCTGTTCCCGTGCAGGGGCAACTTCACCCCACCAGTGATGGACCCACCGCTGGGGATAGCTCCGCCAGCGGAGACGGAGGAGGAGGAGGAGGCCCCTCCTGTCACGGAGTCGGAACTTGGCGCGGCGATTCTCCACATCCGCGCCAAGAAGACAGCTCCGACGGTGTTCCAGCAAGAGTGGTGGCGATCGCTGCCACTCAAATGGAGGAAAGGTTTCGGTACCTCTTCAGCGCATGTCTTGCGTCTGGAAGGTTCCCGAAACCGTGGAAGGAGGGGCAGTTGTGCCTCCTTCGCAAGGAGGGCCGCCCAGCAGACTCCCCCTCGGCATACCGGCCCATCGTCCTGCTCGATGAGGTCGGTAAAATGTTCGAGGGGATAGTCGCTGCTCGCCTAAAGAGCCATCTGCGGGATATCGGGCCGGACTTGTCGGACGCTCAGTTCGGTTTTCGGGCTGAGCGTTCCACGGTGGACGCGCTGGCCTGCCTTAAGGGGCAGGTGAAGGAGGCGATGGAAGCGGGGGACGGATTGTTGGCCGTGTCATTCGACATAGCCAATGCCTTCAACTCTGTCCCCCACTCCGCCATCCTAGAGGCGCTCCGATTCCACGGAGTGCCTCGATACCTGCGCAGTCTGCTGGCCAGCTACCTGGAGGATCGGGCGATCCTCCTGGTGGATAGGACTGGCCAAGTCCGGCGGTATGCCGTTGAAGCCGGCGTTCCACAGGGGTCGGTCGTAGGACCTCTCCTCTGGAACGTCGGCTATGATTGGCTCTTGCGGGGAACTCTCCTCCGAGGCACGAGTGTCATCTGCTATGCGGATGACACTCTCCTCACCGCCCGGGGGGGGAGTTTCAGGGAGGCGGCCAACTTGGCCTCGGCGGGCGGATCCTTGGTCGCTGGGAGGATCCGCCGCCTAGGTTTAGCGGTGGCGCTGCACAAGACCGAGGCCGTGTTCTTCCACGGGCCTCGGCAGCGCCCCCCACCTGACGCCCACATCTTTGTGGAGGGGGTCAGAATTGAGGTGAAGGCCCAGATGAAATATCTGGGCCTTGTACTCGACAGCAGGTGGCGCTTCGGCCCGCATTTTAGCGGGCTGTCGTCGCGCCTGCTGAAGACCGCGGGCGCGCTCTACTGGTTACTTCCCAACTTGGGGGGGCCCAGCGCGCGATGCCGGCAACTCTATGCCGGCATCTTGAGGAGCATGGCGCTCTACGGCGCTCCCATCTGGGAAGACGCCCTCCATAGGAGGGAGAACGCCGCGGCCTTGCGGGCGCCTCAAAGGGCAATAGCCCAGCGGGTGGCGCGAGCCCACCGAACGGTGGGCTTTGCAGCAGCATGCGCTCTGGCGAGCACCCCTCCTTGGGAACTCGAGGCGTGGGTGCTCGCCAGAGTGTATGAATGGACGGCGGGGCGGAGGGCGAGAGGAGAACGCCCTGCCCCGGAAGAGCGGGCCGCCGTCCGGCGGGAGGCGAGGGACGCCATCGTCGTCCATTGGACGGGCGACCTCGCCACAGCAGCCTTCGGCCGCCGAACCCTCGACGCGATCGGGCCGGTCCTGCGAGACTGGCTCGAGCGGTCGCATGGGTTCCTCTCGTTCCGTCTGGTGCAGGTGCTGTCCGGACACGGTTGTTTCGGAGCGTACCTGCACCGAATCGGACGGGAGGAGACACCGTCGTGCCACCACTGTGGCGCGGCGGAGGACACGGCGCAGCACACCCTCGAGGTGTGCCCGTCGTGGTCCGAGCCGCGCCACAGTCTGCACGCGGTGATCGGACCGGACCTCTCACTCCCCGGCTTGGTAAACGCCATGCTGAGGGATGAGGGGTCCTGGGCGGCAGTCGCCTCCTTCTGCGAACACGTCATGTTGCAGAAGGAGGAGGCGGAGCGCGTGCGGGAGGACGACCCTGCCGCTGCGCCGCTCCGAAGGCGGAGGAGGGGTCGAAGAAGACGTCACTTTGAACGTCATCTCCGACTCCTCCCAGGTGGAGGCCAGCAGGCAACGGGTGCGGGGGCACCCTTGCCTGTATTGCACAGGCCTCCACCAGTGTCGGACGGGAATGGCCAGGTGTTCCCGGCCATTCCCGTAGCCCCCCAGTAACGGGGGGGCATGCGGGGCCCGCCAGCTAGGCGGGCATGCGCCGGGAGGGTCGTGGAAGAAAAGGTTCAACCGTTATCCCATGGCCTTCCCAACACGGCGATGCGGGAACACCGCTGAGTTTTAGTGGGTATACTGTCGGCATTACCGACAGGGAGTCCCACATACCCCGTCTCGTCCCCCACGAGCGGGCATGCGTAATTGCATTTCTCAGCGAAAAAAAAAAAAAAAAAAAAAAAAAGGTAGACATACGTACCTACCCCTTCATAACTTCGAGAAGCGACCCTTCGACGTGGATTGGGCTCGGCAAGACGTGTGAATCAAAATAAGTAACTTAGTTCAAAAATAATTGCTGGCAAAAGACTTTTATTATTGGTACGAAAATTCGCTGTTTACGGTAAGTCTGTGAGGTTATTTTTACACTAGTTAGATAGGTATATTTAGATACTCGTAGGTATGAGTAGTTATTTCAAGAATTGCGTTGATAAAGGCAATAGGAATTGACAGGAACAAACTCTTAATAATATGGTAAGTCTACTACTAAAATTGAAAAAAAGTTTACTAGTAAAATTACCATGTGTACCATAACGAATTTATACCGTAATAGCCGGATTACTTTATCCCAGAGACGCGGTCAACAGTTTGGGACCAGTCACAACGCGCAAATCGTCACTCCACCTGCCTTGGGGGCGTTCCAGAATGTTGATTACGGTCCCCATTCAAGGCCTTCAATTATCTGCCCTTCGACAGATGTGACTGCCCACTGGCCTCAGCTGGCTGAATTAAAATCTTATATAAAAATATGTAATATTAGTCGGTTGACATTCGACTTTTTGCTAACCCAACGAAATTGCAGGTACCTCTATTTAGAGTGACTTTATTTTTAAATAAACTATTTGATTTTTTATTAAAAAGGTCACACTCAGAGTCTCAGACCAGTTTTATACCTATTCTAGAGCAATATTCCTGCAGTTTCAATGTACGAATCTTCGACAGTTCGCGCCACCAAACTAGAAAGGAGAGTAAAATTGTAAAAGGAAAAAAATAATGCATGGTTGAGAAAGAAAAAAAAACACGTTTTCATTAACTAATCAGCCTAATAAATGTACTCAAATTATAGTTTATAATTATTATTCGAGCTCAAACTTGCAAAACATGCTTATGGTCGCAGAACTATAACAATAAAAATATGTCATCTGCAACGTACTGGCCGGCAATAATCGGTAACTAAAAAAACATTCCATTCTCAAACGGGTCACCTAATTAAGAACAATAAGAATTGGAACAATCAAAACAGTGTGTTAGATCTATCACAAACCTTAAAAGCACAGACAGCTGTGAACCTGTGTTTCGGTCTCTGAGGATACTGACTTTTCCATGTTTATACATTTTAGAGGTGGTAATTTTTGTAAAAACCAATCTTAATTTATTTCCGTCACTGGACATTCGGGTAATTATAAAACAGCACTGTTAAGGAAAAGTATTATGACAATGTTATAATAAATTACCCCAAGGATTGTTCTGTTAACATTTTTAAATCTAAGGTAACTGCACTACTTTTGGGCAAATGTTATTACTCAGTAAAATACTTTTTAAATGATATGAGTGTGTCCAGATTATGATTATTATAATTAATTGCAAATTTGACCATGACATATATACCTGACTATATTATTATTAGTTGACTTCATTTTAATTTCTGTTTTGTTTTGTTGACATTATTTTGTTTTTAAAGACTTTTTAAATGATATGAGTTTGTCCAGATTGTGATTATTATAATTAATTGCAAATTTGACCATGACTAAGTACCTGGCTATATTATTATTAATTGACTTCATTTTAATGTCTGTTTTGTTTTGTTGACATTATTTTGTTTGTATTAATATTTTAATTTATGTAATAATTTGCACGCCGTAAGGTAGACTGTAGCCGATCTCATTAATTTATGTACCTACAACATCATATACCTGCACCTACATTCTAGCAAATAAAGTACTGATTTCTGATTTCTGAACAAGATTAATTGTGTCGTCCCCTAAACCACTGACCTCTTCGATCAAGAACGGGCCAAAAAAGTTCTTCACAAAGTGACGAAGGAATAATTAAATTATTCCTTCCTTTTCAACCCATTCTTCTTACCCCTTTACGGTTGTTGGCGTCTTGTCAACTAGACACTGTTTTCATAGACACAATAGCCCATTCTCTAGTTTTCTGGTTTGTATTTTGATTCCCACAGACATAACTGGTTTCAAAGAAGGATTTAATTGGATTCATAGATCTCCTTGCTGAGAATCAACGGCTACTGGTCACTATTAACTGTAGCCATTCGACTATTATGAGTTATAGAATGGATCCGTCACTTCGGACAAAATGTTTCTCAAGATACAGGTTCGCTTTCCATTCTTTCCATTATTCCCAGGATGCTCTTTCAATGAACCTATCAGTTCTCGCAAAGTACCTATAGGCCAGCATTCCTAGCTTCACAATTTAAATGGAATGTCCTGTCTTAGAAGAGAATTTGCCGCAGAAGGCATTATAATGTCACAGGATGCAAACCTTAGAAATTCTAATTCCTTCAACCATTTACCACCAATACTTCTAATAAACATCGTTAATCGACTTAATCGATACTAGCGAAACTGTAGCTCGATTAACTCGCCATAAATCGATACTTGATTGAAAAATCTTAATCGTGAACATGTAAACGCGAATAAGCACACTAATCCCTTCTAAACAGTGAGTTCATGGTCTTGTCTTCCTACATTATTCACAACAGCTTTATAGCTGACATTTAGGTTTGCCAAGGGATGTTGGGCCTTAACTTCTATGGTTTGGTGAGCGTGCATCGGGGCAACTGATTGTATCGATCACGACGTAACTAACCTTATTTGATTCTACGCTAACCTTGCACCTGCTGCTGTAGGTACCTATGTCAAACGAAACATTCTAATCTATATGTTTTTGTCAATATAAGATCTTTTGGACTATACAACATTGTTTTTAGTATAATATGCGAAACCTGAATATAGTTTGTTCAGAATAAGGAACTGAATCGATTTCAATAATTTTTACACCATGTTATATTTTGTCCCAAAAATATTTAAGTGTGATGGAAAATGTTATCACCATTTAATTACTTACAATAAAATCGCCGTACGGTTAGGTACCTACTGCCAAATTATTATCAATGAGCGCCAGACTTTCAAATTCTGCTCGGTTTGGTTGGTGGTAGGGCTTGTTCTAAGTACGCCTGGCTAGCTTAGCTACCACCACCTAATCTAAGTCTGCCGCCATAGCAACAATGATAACAGCATTGTTGTGTTTCAACAGTTAGAGCTAAGATATCCAGTTCCTCTATGGTTGAGGATTACGGATGAATCTCGCTTCCACTTTCGACCTGAACATCACTTACCATCAGATTAGATGAAGGGAACAGCTACTCCGTCAAGGTTGATAAAAGCATCTTTAATGAATATGAGTGAGTATGAATCATTAGAGTAGTCAGTACCTACGTAACTACATGCATTGTAAATCATGGACCACTGGCTACTAGGGGGGCGGGGGTTTCCAGGGGGCCCAGGAATGGACGTCAAAATATTAGGTTAGATTAGATAGCACCTTCCCCCCATTTATTTTCCCGCCCCGGGCCCCCGATAAGCTCAGTCCGCCACCGTCATGGACCTTCTACTTATAAATTATGCAAAAATCTACTTCTTTGGGTAAATTAAGAATAGAATAGTCCTCCAGAACCGAATTTTGACCATGGCGACCAATCTCAGCGGAGACCAGCCTTCGGCGCGGGAGATATTATAGTGCACAAGTTAGTGTGTGCGCAGACACAGACTTGTGCACTATAATGAAACAAAACAAACAACAAAAAAAGAGACCCTCTCTCTTCCCCTCACTCTCATAGTCCAATGAAGAGAGATCAGGCGCAGGGCCAACAGCTTAACGTGTTTTTTGAGGCACGGGGGTATCACAGCGCCAACTTCCAAACTCCGGGCTGTTACCAAGAAATTCCTAATGGTAAGACCCAATAACACTTTTCCCGACGAATCTAACCCAGGACCCCACGCTCAGCAGTCGCCCTTGCGACTACGACAACAACGGGTACTTTAAGTAAGACATTGTGTTATCATCCATCATCATTTTAGCCGAAAGACGTCCACTGCTGGACATAGGCCTCCCCCAAAAGGAGGGGGGCTTGCCATAATCGACAGGCTTGGCAGGCGGGATGGCGATCGCAGTATGGTATTAAAATGCGTAGAGAACGCTGCTGCCCCTTCTCTAGTAAGTCCCTTAGTGGCGTTGTACAACACCCACGGGAAGAAATGGGATGGCGCTATTCTTTACATCCGGGACGACACCGAAGACATTGTGTATCTACATCTATTTGAGTAATTCAATGTCAACTATCTAATATGTCGATGCCAATGCCATCGGCATATTAGGCTTGAAAGTAATTAAAATGTTAATTTATTCATCATCCTAACCTCCAGTTTACCCATGTTACATGTCATTCGATATAACTAAAGGCTGTTGTATTTATTATTGACTCTTGTTGTAACACCAAGACAAAAAACCGGCCAAGTGCGTGTCGGACCACGCAGAATGAAGGGTTCCGTACTTAGTTGTGAGGAATAGATTCCAAGAACAAACTTAATATTGTAGTTGAAAAACATGTTCCCTCATACATTCCAACTGTAAATGTAAGTTTGTACGCACAATATTGAGAGATCTACCATGTTATTTTAAGACCCTTAGACATCATAAGGACCTTCATATAATTATTATAATTTATAAATAAAGAACTACACTGTCTGTATTTTTTTCAAAATTGTAGGCTCGGTAGTTTTGGAGGTAAATTTTCACTTATTTTCTTATAATTTTAAAATAAAAACTTTTAAAGTTATCTAACTTCAAAAGTTTTTATTTTAAACTTATAAAAAAAATTATATCAGAAATCCTTACAAGTCCTTTCACTCGATATGTCCCACGGTACACAGTGCATTTTTTTTTTGTAATTTTTTGTTTGCACTCCAAAAGTGACACTCATATTTAAAATTCATTTATTTACGTTACATGTCCGTGTTTGGGTCACTGAAATTCATGCTGTCACAAACGGCCAGACAGACACACGAGTGATCCTCTAAGCGTTCAGATTCTTCCTTTTGAAGTATGGAACCATAAAAATAAACTCTTTTGCTTTCTTTACCACCATTAACCACCCCTCTGTTCCTATTTTTGCCATCGACAAGCTTAGAAGAAGACCAATCTATGTAATACCTACTTATACCGACATCAGTATCCACGATCAAAATCATTCCAGCATTTTTCTGGTGTTTGTGAGACAATATTTTTTTCATTAGTGCAGACACCAACGATACCCTTATTTCTGGTATGTTCCATTTTAACTTTGTAAATTGTTTTTGTGAACCGTAAATGTGTTATTTCTAAATTCAAAAAATAATGTTATTATTTTTAAAATACCTGTGTCATGTCTCGGGACTCTGGGGTCTCGGACCTTTGGAAGGTGTACGAGGGACCGACGCAAGTAGCAAAGGCCCCTTAGACAATTTTAAATGATGAGGAGGCACCTTAATATTATTACTTATTTATTATTAACCACCTTTGTCCGTATCTATGGAAGCCAGCTTCCAATGTCAACAGAAACCGCTAAATATCTGAATTTAACGGATCCACTGTCATCCGACCTTCACGTCCCATCTTCAATAGGTTACTAGGTTTCCTTCTCAAATTCGTCACCTTCAATGCTTCATACCAGAAACCGAAAACCGTAACATTTGATTTCGTACCAAAAAACGGTATCGCCAGTCACGTTCAGGGCCAGAGCATTCACTGACCGAGTTATCGTATTGATAATATAATGGCTGTTGGACAAATACACAATGGTCTGTTATATTAAATGGTAAATTGAAAATTGAAACCTTAAATATGCTTTTGGGAACGTGTCAGCCATGAGCGAATTCGGAAAAAAGTACTTACTTACTTTATAAGGTATTTAAAAATTAACCCGACACACATAAGGAGTGCTTTATACCATCAAACTGAATAAATTTTAATATGGGACTATGAAATCACAAAAAAAAAGGAGCTCAAATGTCTGACAACCAGGGGGTTCTACTCCGAACATAATTCTGAAGTATCGGCCGAATGTTCGGCCATTGCCGGACTACGGCTAACTATGGCTGACTACGGCGAAAGAAAAGAAAAACGACAGTCAAAGTCAAAAATGTGACTAAAAGTCGGGTAAGGATTCAAAGTCAAAAAAGGAAACTATGGAAGTTATAAAACGGCCGAACATTCGGCCGATACTGCGGATTAACGCTTCGGAGTGACCCCCCGTCTTATCAAGGGATATCGTGTTACCCAGTAACTGGGTTGTGGAGGTCAGATAGGCAGGCGCTCCATGTAAAATTCTGGTATTCACCTGGATCATGTCGACTGGAAGTCGACTCCAACTTAGGGCTAAGTAGATTGAAACAGCACCCAAGTTCAAAACCCCGTAATTTTACTACTAGTCCGTTAAAACCTTTATACCTACCCCTGACATGTTCATATTACTTATCTGTTCCTTCCATAGATATAAGAAAAAGTTTGTTTTTTATATTTCTATGGTTCCTTCTAATCCGCTACCCATCTCACCCCTCGGCACCCTTTGAGCTTTTTCTATTCCTCTACTATCTCTATTATAAGTTTTTTATAGATAAAACTACGGGTTTGTGAGGTTGCAGCGAACATTCGACACGGCCGCATTCCGGCTGCTAATTTGGTAGTATTAAATGAAACACCCATGTTATTTCTCTATCTCTTGCTGACGCACACGAAGAATGGGATTTTTTTGTTGTAGAAAGAGATGGAGGGTCCTGTCCTGTGTATCATATTTTTAATGGATCGTAGCGTGCGCTTGATTGTTATTTTTGTGGGTGATGCAGTCTTGAATGAATAATTGTGTTTAGTTTTTACTATAACGTGGTTAGGAAACTTTTTAATACTGTACTAAAATAATGTAGGTATGAATTAAATATCTAACATGTAGACTGAGTAGACTCGAGAGCCTGAGGGGACCTAGCTTCTGACGTTTCATGTGCCCATGTAGGTTTTAAGAAATAAAATATATTGATTTTAATTTTTTTTATAAGAATACATGATTTACCCCCTTATTACAAAACAAGGTTTATGTTCAGACCCAGGTTTAAAACATTTACATTATTGAATTTCGAACTTTATTTCCACTATGGTAAAGTTCCTAAACACAAAACTGACAACTTAGTACCAAACTAAGTTTTCAGTTTTGTTTATAGAACGGTATTTCAATCACTGTTACGTTCTTATTACAAAAACTGGCTTCATGGTTTAAGCCATGTCAAAATATAAATCCAGTTTTGTAATAAGGCGGTTAATGTTTTTTCTGAGGCCAATGACCAATAGTAGTGAAGTTGACCACAAAAAAAAATTGTTCTATCGTCTTTATCAATTATTTTAGTATCGATATTTTACCCTAGATAATTAGAATTCGATTTGTTGTTTTGTTAAGAACCTGAGACAAACAGCATTGAACTTTTCACAGTAGGTACCTATTGGAGACACTCTCATCCATCATAAACAATTTTTTGTGCTGTCTTCGACGTCACTTGCCGTTCTGTTCTTAGGTCATCTCCAAAATCGTAATTATTTTATCTACAATAGTCATAGGTTAATGATTCATAAGTAAAATAGGTAGTTTATCTCATTTCATTAGTTATCATTGCTTGCGTCACTTTCTTACTGTCGTTATAGTTTTGGGATCTTATCATTTTAAGCGTTCGTGCATTCCACTTTCGTTTATGGCAAGTAACAATAGGAAGGAGAAACAAAGCTTGTCACGATGTCGAACAAAACGTTAAGATAGCAGCTGTCGTAAGTAGCGATTGTGCAAAAGTACATCATGCATGTGTCCGGAGACGTCCTGCTTGTACAACAGCTTAGCGTATTATCTTTACGATTTGCATAACATACAGACACGCAATTCTGCTCTATAAGTATTATACTTATATTACAATTCTGCTTTATATTATACTCGAAACTGCTGCCGTTTTGTCACACAAAATGTGAACACATGACAACAATGGTTAAATGTGCTGTTTAACATTTCGTAACGTAATGTTCCTTACAACACAAAGTAAGATAACTTGGAGGACGCGAGCCGAGCTCCGTGACTCGCGACCTTTGCGCACCCACTGACATTTCAGCACATAATGCCTTCAAAATGTTATTTAATGACTTAACGCACCAATTGTCTCGTGACAAATTGAATTTTCAATAAAAACAATTACATCAAGACAGAACAAGGCTACATAAATCATTACACTCGATTGAGTTTTCGCCAGACGCTCGCATGCTCCAAACAGTTACTGCTCTTCAAGAAACAAGGCCACAGGCTGAATAAAACGGCTGAATATAATACACAATACATTTCATTTTATTTTTTATATTAGGTACTTCTATAACAATACTTTTAACAGTCTTAAAACGAACGACTTAGTGAGATAGCGGTCCACGCCGGTTCTATCTATAATATGTACAACTGAGTATGCGTCAAGCACACGTGAGCGAGGTGAAGGCGCGCGGCGCGCAGTGCGGCGCGCTGTGTCGCTGAGCGCACGCGCCGGCCGCGCCCGCGCCGCGCGCCACCGCCTCGAAGAACTGCCGCAGGTCCGACACTGAGCGCGTGGGCGGCGCCTGCAGGTCGTGCAGCGATGCGGCGCGGCGCGGCGTTGTCTCCGGCGAGCGCTCGATGCGAGTCAGCTGCTCGCTACTCCTGGCCAGTCCTCCGCTGGTCCGCGACAATGACTCAAATAAAGCGCGACGTTCCCGCACCGGGACGTATTGCGCAATAGCTTCATGGACATTCGGGGAGCAGGACCTCGCCCGATGCTCCAAAGAGGAAGTCTTCCTCCTGGCCGCCTCCATGGCGTACCGGCCCCGCTCGGCGCCTCCCGCCGTACCCTCCCATCTCTTCAAGTAGCGGCGCCCTTGCTCAGATTCGGATCGCGCGGCGCGTGGCAGTGTATGATGCTGTATCGCGCCCGCGTTCAGTTTGCTACAGCTGTCACATTTAATAACCTCTGCTTTCCGTACTGGCGCATCGACCACATCTGTGGTCTTCAAGGCGTCGAGGGAGAGGGTTAGGTCTAAGCTGCGATCGGACGATGAGTCGTAGTCGTCGTCTTCGACGACGATGCCCTCATCCGTGGCGGCGGGGGAGTGATCCCTGCGCGTAAGCTGCGTCTCTGTGGAGGTCAATAACCTCCGACGAGCACGCGGGGGCGGTTTTGGGGGGCAAGAGGGTGTCTCGTGATGAGGAGCCTCTTTCCTTGATTCCCGAGTGGCGGTGTCCGCGGCGGGCAGCACGTCCAGGAACCGGACTTGTGGTAGCGGCGTCTGCCCGAGGATCTCGACGCAGAGCGCACGAACCCATCTCGCGTATTCCGCGGCGTTGCAAGTCTGTAATAATAAACAAAATTGAAACATTCAGCTGCGACGAGTCGGTATTATAAAAGTGAGATTTATGACTTAATCTCTTGAAGAAACGCTACAATTTGCATAATATATGAGATAGATATTCTCCACGTGAATCATAAAAAGTGAGCATGCATGGTTGGTAGGGTGACAATAATGGAACATCTGATCGCAAGGACTGAACTAGTCACGGTCACATCGCATTCATAGATGTTTTTTTAACCGGGAGAGTATTATAGAGCGGAGTTTTCTCAAAACGTGTTTCTTTTACTTGTCAACACCTTCGCGTTTTGCCCTTCTTATGGTAAATAGCTACATCAAAGGTCACAATGCACAAAGGCCTTTGATTTACGGTTGTTTCGCTTTATTGAGGTCTATTAAAGTGTACGAATCGTGAGAAAGGCGTTATTCGGAGGGGGACAGAACGTCTTGGAAGACGTTGAAACCTCATGCCCTATGAAAATATAAATTAACAAGATAAATTTAAAAACAAAATGCCATTTAGAAACATGATCCCCCTTATTACAAAACAAGGTTTATTTTCAGACCCAGGTTTGAATTATAGAGCCATTATTGAATTTCGAACTTTATTCCGACTATGGTAAAGTTCCTAAACACAAAACTGACAACTTAGTACCGAACTAAGTTTTCAGTTTTATATAAAGAACGGTATTTCAATCACTGTTACGTTCTTATTACAAAAACTGGCTCCATGGTTTAAGCCATGTCAAAATATAAATCTTGTTTTGTAATAAGGCGGATCATGTGTTTTCTGTCACTGCATTGAACTTCAGAACTGAATTCACAGAACAGATAACCGTGTACATAAAAAAACACATTCTAAAATCTTCTCACTAATCAAATGCAAACAGGCTGTGAAGTCATAATATTTTTCATCTCAATACTCAAATAGTAGGTATCTCTCAACAGCCAGTAACATCGGCCTGTTGATAATTATTTATGTTGCATTGTCTCTTAGACAATGACCGGGCTCTCCAGTAGCTTAAGGTGTACGTGACATGATATAATGTCCAATACAGATACAAGTTAATCTTGTGAACACGAATCATTGATTTATTACGTTTTGTTATCGGGAAAGACAGGAATGGATAATTTGTGGCTTTTAATAGCTACTACAGGTACATGGATGAACGATACGGCGTGGGTATTGACGTAATTACAATCAGCAATAAAAAATAATATAGTAGAAAAATCCCCGTAGGTCTTAGGAGCAGGAAAACTTACAATAATTGACGCCAGAGCAGAGAGCGGCAAAATACTATGTGCGCCAATTATGAAGTTGTTAAATGTAATTTAATATCTGATGTAATATTTGCCCACAATTTAAAATTACAAGGTGGACACCACAATCCCTATTAGTGACGGCTGTTTTAATGCACCACAAGCATAGCATGTTCTAGTTTGAGCATAAGAAGGCCGACGCCTTCTTATGCTCAAACTAGAACATGCTACCAAACTCTCAGCAACATCACATTTGTAAATGACGACTTTTAGCGAGTGTATCACAGACAGATTGTAAGCCAAAAAATTATGCCATCTGTCTATCTAGCACATCTTCAGACTTCGCAATTGTCATGGCTATATATGCTCCGGTTTTAGTGAAACTAGCCAGAGAACATTACCGCTAACCACGCACGCTAGCATTATACCACAAATACCTGCTAAGTATTATTTTTTCATCGATCCACACTTCCCGGATACAAAATCACTTGCCACAAGGAAATGAAAGCAGTTCTCAGATCATAAGTAGGTACTGCAAAATCCGCAAATGAAGCAAAAACTGAATATAATACAGTATTCTACTGTATTTACACCATTCTGATACAATATATGCGTGTAAACAGTTATATTAGAACGTTGAAACACTATACTTGGCTCACGTGTCTTCAAGGATCCCGCCGGTTCATGGATTTTGCGTTTACATCTATTATGTTGGATTGACAAATGACACTCGGCTATTGCATGAAAATGATGGCTCTAAATGGTAAATGATGAATTGGCATTTTCAATAAAGTAACACACATAAATAGGAATATTGTGAGGATTTATCGAATATCATTAATCAAGTTGTAAATTCAATGAATAGGAGCCTAATTGGCAAATAAATTGCAAGTCTAAGGGTCAAAATTTATTGAATCAAACTGGCAGATTCAAAGATATTCTTAGGTAAATATTGAGTGAATAAGAAAAAAATTAAAACGTGTCATTCAAAAGTGAGGTGTCATCTGATCTAGCAGCAATCACATGATGGATTGCCAATACCTACAATATTGATAGATTTAATGCCTAAACGTGTAAAATGAATACTCGTGACTTTTTGCATCAGCTCCGTTTCTTCACGTGTTTGGCCACTTTACACTTTTTTGTTGTTCAATCGACCTTCTAAAGGAAGTCAATTTTCATCAGTTAACCAAGTATTCGATGTTTCCTCTTTTAGCTAGTTCCGGTTGAATAATGAATACAAATTTTGGCAAAAGTAATAGCTGTGTGTGTTTAGTTGCCTACTGCCCACTCTATAGTGATCATCATCATCATCACTTCAGCCGAAAGACGTCCACTGCTGGACATAGGCCTCCCCCAAGCACCGCCACTTCGACCGGTTCTGTGTTTCCCGCATCCAGCAGATACCTGCGGCGTTCACAAGGTCATCGGTCCACCTTGCAGGAGGCCTTCCAACGCTACGTCTTCCGGTACGCGGTTGCCACTCCAGAACCTTTCGGCCCCATCGGCCATCAGTTCTACGAGCAATGTGCCCTGCCCACTGCCACTTAAGCTTGGAAATTCTTCGGGCTATGTCGGTTACCTTGGTTTGCCTGCGGATCTCTTCATTTCTGATTCGATCACGTAGGGAAACTCCAAGCATAGCCCTCTCCATTGCCCTTTGGGTGACTTTTAGCCTTCTGATAAGGCTCTCTTCTCTATAGTGATACTCCTATTAAAAGTTACGTCCAAAATGATAATTTAAGTTCTTTTTTATTTAGACATATTCGAGGGCTACAGATAGTTCCGTGTCCCTATACATGTACACTTGAAATCCACGTGGAGAACACAGGATAAAACTTCATGCACTTAACAATAACACCATTTAATAAGAACTTAGAATTGCTTAGAAAAGTATCGCATCGAATAATTACCTGAAACGTGGCGACGGCAGAGTCATCTCTAAGCCGGGACAGCTGGAAGGCGTTGGGCAAGGTGGGGGCAGTCCGCAGGTGCAGGTCTCGGAGGGGAAGCCGGGCAGCAGCCCTTCTGGGCAAGGTGCCGTCCCTCCACGCGAGGAGGCAACCACTACGGACGGCTGCCCGCACCCAAGCCCAGGATTCAGTGTCGTCATTGTAATACTGGCGGAGGACGCCTGTGGAAGAAGAGACAATTGGTCAGATTCTATTGATACAAGTAAATCGATTGATGATTCAGCAGATTAACAATTTGTGCAACATACGACTTGTCGTAATAGGTCTTGACCTAACAGAAGTTTTATTATCATTAGGCGTCTATACAAAAGGCGTTTTCAGTGTCTTGAAATGGAACGTGTTCCATGTATTCATGTTAATAATCTATTCGCGAGCAATGAGGAAAATGACGTGAGGAAAGTTGTTGATATGAATGTGATGGCTATAAGAGTAGGGAAACACCAAATAAACGATAGATGGACTGTGTGGAAGATGAAAAGGTGACTACTGAGATGAGGAAATACAGAAGTATGAAAGAATAAGACATTTTGTACCCACTCCAAATAAATTGGGATAAGGGCAAAGGAATGATTATGAAACTGTCCGCGAAAAACGCAGAATATTCGTTTAATATGCAGCATAAATTAATAAACCTTTATGCCCGTGTCAACTGGAGTGCAATTATTTCATAATTCTACGTAGAAGCATATATTGTATGAATCATCGATAAGGCTCCCGATCGATTTATTCTGATGCAACTGCCATTGCAAGGTTAACAAGGATTGATTATCTAATCGGGCATCAAACAATACAGGCAGGTTGTTGAGCCGGGAAATGCAAAGTGGTGGAATTAATACTAGCTGATATAGTAAGCCGCATACATGACAATGATCGATAATTTTCATATGATACTTTGTTTAATTATCGCCATTTCCCTTAGATTATTACAAGGCATTCTACTGACTTATAACTAGCAAAGCTTGCACAATTTTCTAGTTCTCAGCCCAGCTTATCTTTGACTATATCAGACTCGCAACTTCCTAAACTGGCGAGCACTTATTCAAATTCTTTTAGGAATTTAAATAACGTTCGATCAATATACACTTGACTTTGAACAATGTCACCACCTTAAACTTAGGTGCAGTTTGAATCATTAAGTATAAAAAATCTTCGCGTGATTAGAATGATAATTCAATCCATACGACGATGTACCTACGTCATATTTATTCGCCATTCCATGGGCATAATATCTACAATGTGATTGTGAATGAATGCGGTATCAATGCTGAGGCGAAAGTGTCATGTTCCAAAGTCAAGTTCATACGGACCGGACATCAGACATGGTATGTTATGGCGTGATCGCTGCGTTCTTTCTTTATCATGTCTTGAAGACTGCCCGCTGTTATTAACTTAGTTTGTCTTGGAAGAGAACTTACGTTAGCCACACAGTGCTATTTATTTCCTGTTTGTGTTTTAGTCACACCTGCAAGAGTTGAATTAATTGAGTACCTATTGCGAATAATGACATAAAGTTTGTACCTATTCAAAGAATAACAGCGCAAACACCTCTCATTTTATTTAAGTACCGCGGTTTACTCCTAACAAATGGGATTTACAAGCCTATTTTCAACACAATTTTCTGAGAAAACAGAATGATTAAAATAACAGCACATTATTTAAGCAAAGTAAGAAATTATTTTCATAAATCTGGTTACGTTAATGAGGTCAGACATTATTGTATTGGACACAATGCTATCACAAATTCAGAGCGGCTCTGCAAAAGGGTCCTACTAACCGCAAATTGTGGCAAGCCGTGTCGACGTACCGGAGCGATTATTCATAATTTTAACATTGTTACATTCATTACGTTAATTTTGAGTGTTATTGCTTTAATTATTATCTGTTCTGTTTCTAGTACCTATTGAGTGCCTACGTGGCGGTTTCGTGTACTGTTTCAGCACCCAGTACTTATTTAATTCTGCCAATCACAATAACATTGTCAAATTCTAGCTGGTCATAATGACAAAATGCAATAAACTTCATGGATTTCGAACACCAGTGAACCCAAACAGTTAATAGAAAGTATAGTAGTGAGCTCCTAATAGGAAAATTCAATTTATTCCAATATAACCCATAGTGACATAGGTCAGGCATACGCGAGGCATGATTGGATTTCTTTATCCCTTTGAACACAAAATCTCATGACCCGGAGCCTGTTCGTCATTAAATTGAAGATAGCAGACGTTATGAAATTCTCTATTAATTTGAAATGATGGGTAATTCTTAGCTGTCATGAACAATGCGTAATTTTGGAATTCTTTTTGACTCATCTTGGGCTATAAATATTTTGTTTTCATGGCAGATTAGTGGAGTGATTAAAATAATCGATTAACTACCAGTGTATAGTGGATAGGTAATTGATCGAAAGTTTGGGAACCAACTGTCTTTCGGTTCCTCCTATTTAATGCGTGTATGATTTTACTGATAGGTCTTCTATTGTATTCGTAAATTGTGGAAGATCTGAGAATTGAGAGAGGTAAATTCTTTGAAGTTAAGGCGATACCAAAATAAATTGGGGACTTTTTCGTTACTATTTATTTCACTTAAATGGTAACGGAAAAGTCCCCAATTGATTGCATGATTGTATGGCTTTAATTTTTGGATAAACATATTTATTTTTATTTATTTATTAATAACCAACTTAAATAATTATAGTTTGCACACATGAAATTATCGGTCAATATGTATATTGACTATTTGATTAATACTTTGACTGAAGGAAAACGCAATTGGTTATTGGATTAAATTTCCTCGATCGAATTGAATTCCGATTTTTTTTACTGTAATTCTAAAATGCTAAGTAATTTCATTGCAAAATTACATTCAAAATGTGCGTATTAAGTAATTGAAAACTAGCTGAAAATATTTTTGATACATAGCTTAATTTATTTTTGAAACAATTATTATTTGTTGTTTTGGCGCTCTTAGGTGGTTTTATTTTGGTTCTAGGGCATAATTGCGCTCTCTTTTTTCCCATGTGGAAGTAATTGACACTGTCTGTTTCTTAAGCCCAGTTCGCAGATTTTTTTTTACGTATCACCTTAAACGATCAAGCAGAAGTGGGTGTTCCTTAAATCCAAGGTAGGTCAAGCATCTTTTCTCGAGGGAGTCGGGTCAATGACCCATAATGGTTGAAAAGCATTTTACAATTCAGATACTTGGATGAATTTAATATGCCCTTGACATGTGTATAGATAAGTACTGACCGCCTTCTAGCTGAAGCCTCATCAATAACCGCTAGTAACACTGTGAATACACTACAATGGGATTAGGTTCTCGAGAAATATTTGCATGGTCGCGAAAATGTGGCCAGCTCATTAATTTTGTAGAAAATCTCATTCATCTCCCGTATTTAAGACGTATTATTTGCTAATGATCGGTAAGCAATACAAAACCCTTTGTTGGCGAAAGTAGTGATAGTATTGCAGTGACAGAGTACTTCAATATTTTCGGATCCTTTTAAATATTTTTGTAGTTTTGGACGTGGTAAGCATTTTAGGCAGTTGGTTGTCACAAAACAGACATTTTTCCATTTACGTATTTACCTACTTTTATTATGTGTGAGATAAAAATCGATTGCATATAACGTGGTGCGAATATACTCAAAAACACTGCAGATAATATACTCGTAGGTAGTCTGATTATAATCTGTAACAGTATTTATTTAACTGGATTATTTTATATGTTTGTTTGGATATCCATTTTATTTAAAATAGTTACTTTCAGCTTTCAGTCAAAGATTTGTTTTAAAACTTGATTTATTTATTTATTTGCTAACATGTAAAACACTGGTTAGTAGGAGGCATGCATTAAAATTTCATGACACGGTATTGAGACATGCACCCTGTAAGGGCATTGCTTATGAGACATACAATGCTTCTGAAGAAAATTAGTTTTCATATTAAGCCTTCTACATACCGGCGCGACAGGCACCTCTCGTCGCGCGACACGCGGGGCCTTTGTGTCGCGTCGCGTGTCGCGCCGGTCTGTAGAAGCCTTTATTCGATAGTTAACCTGTTTTACATTCTGGTAACCAAATCCTTTTTTAACTGAGTAAGAAATTATGCCTTGTAAGATAAGGGTAATCACGGCTTTTCATTCAACTCGTCATCAAGCAACAATGTTTCATGGACTTTTCCGTAACTTCTACCTACCTACTACCTATTGTGATTCGCCGTCGTCGTTAAAACAGCTGATTTTATCTCCTTTACGAACAGCTGATGTGTCTTTCTATTGTTGTTTTTTTAAGATAAAACTTTACGGTTCTGCCTGGAGACTTTGATTATAACATATGGCGACATTTCCAGGTAGATTTGGGGTCATGGGAACCTTATCAGAATGCATGGCTAAGAAAGCTTTTAACTTTTTAGTTTTTTTTTGGCAATTTGACAGTAACTATTTGCTTAATACACCTAACGCCTACGTACCTAATATTGGTTGTAACATTGTAGTTTTATAATTAAGTAGGTGTTTTAGTAAATTCGCATTAAGGCTCCCGCAGACAGACGACTCAACTCTTGTACAACAGTTTCTATGAAAACTTCATGGAAATTGATACACCAGAATCGCGCCGTCGCGCCTGTCTGCGGGAATTAATTTACATTTCATTCAACAACAAGATTTCATAGGTGACAAATTAGGTACTTAATAGGTAGGTACCTAACATTTTATTACAAGTTCTACAAGTTAAAAGAAATTGTTGTGTAGGTAGACCTTCATAGTTTGTTGGTAAGTAGAGTTAAATCTAGTACCTACTTACCTACAGCCCGATTCAAACTTTATGGTGGCTCGGAACATGAGGCGAGTCGCTGCGCTGTAGCAAATTCACGTGTCAGCGGGGGGTGTGGGGTGGGGTACCCGTGCAGCGAGTATCTTACTTCAGAGCCAACATCAAGTTTGAATCGATCTGTAATAACCTTATACCGTGACTCAAAACTATCGATCGCTGCTAGTTCGGCGTCTAGACTAGACTACACTACGACTGTTGACTTATTCCGCCTGATTACAAAACAAGATTTATATTTTGACGTGGCTTAAACCATGCAGCCAGTTTTTGTAATAAGAACGTAACAGTGATTGAAATACCGTTCTTTAAACAAAACTGAAAACTTAGTTCGGTACTAAGTTGTCAGTTTTGTGTTTAGGAACTTTACCATAGTCGGAATAAAGTTCGAAATTCAATAATGGCTCCATGTTTTAAACCTGGGTCTGAAGATAAACCTTGTTTTGTAATAAGGGGGATTAAGTTTTCATAGATAGACGATGTTTTTCTTTTTTAAATTAAGAGTCCCGGCGATGGATGCGTAGTTCATACAAACGTAATAACAAAATCATTTGTAAATCAAACATATTCTTAAGGTCTTTATTCCGATTGGAATACAGAATATCCAGGTTCCCAAATAATATTTTGAATGGACACTGATTTAAATTTGAAACAACAGTTATGAGAAAAATAGTTTTGTATAGACATTTTAAATTCCTCCTATCTCGTCTTTATATTATTGTCCTTTCAAAATATATATTTGGGAACATAGATAATCTGTAATTCAATCGAAATAATTTGTTTGATTTACAAATTATTTTGGTATTACGTTTGTATGAACTACGCATCCATCGCAGGCCCCTTAAAGGGTCGTGGAGACTAGCGAGACATCGCGCCAATCTGCACGAGTCTTTATACTTACAACGTTTGTGCCAAGTGCACACCTGCGAATTGCGTTGCATGTTAGACCTTGTTAGGACATCGCTAGCAATGACAATATTAGCGTATACATCAACGTTATTTATTGTAAGTAAATATCTAGGCACTTTGGCCAATGTTTATTATATATCCTGTTATTTATCCTATCCTACTAATATTATAAACGCGAAAGTTTGTAAGTATGGATGGATGGATGGATGGATGTTTGTTATTCTTTCACGTAAAAACGGCTGGACCAATTTTGATAAAATTTTGTATCGAGGTAGCTGACACCCTGGATTAACATATAGGGTACTTTTTATCCCTATATTCCCACGGGATCGAGACTTACGCGGGTGAAACCGCGAGGCGCAGCTAGTATGACATAGTTTTGTGCACACACTTTGTAGTGTATTATCTGACATAATTATGTAGCTACTATGTATGTACCAGTACCAACATAAGTCTCTTATTTACAGAATGTAATTTGCTACCTCTTTGCTAAGTAGGTACCGAACACTTGGCATTTTATCTAAGTTATTCTAAGGATGTGCAAGTGGCAGTTATTATTGTTACCGACTCTGCAAGTTATGTGCAAGTGTTAACATGTGCCCTACAGCTGACGAGCGTTTGAAGGAATGGCGAATTACACGTACTTAATTTACACTGTTACTTAGCTGCCATTAGTTTCCAGTTGCCAGATGTGTGGCACAAAAAACTGAGTTCAAACTAGGCGGGAGCCTGTTGTTTATCCGATAGGTATTATTACTTTGTATTTTATCAAACAGCAGTTTAGATAGGCAGGCGAGCGTTTATGAATAATAATGAATGGGTTTCAAAATCGAGTTGGTTATGAATGAGATTATTGCAACATTTTTATCCGTAGATCAAAACCTAGAAACACTGGTCCACGTTTACCAACCTGATATCCTGAAATCAGGATCTAGAGGCGTAGGAATAGGTCCAGGAGTCAATTCTGGTCGAAGTTTTCTTAGACCGGCCACCACCCGTGGTGCCGGCGATTGTTCTCCTACAAGCATCGCCTTATCACAACATTGCACAAAAAAACACTGTCCATCACACTAAAGTAACAATCCATCACTAAAATTCACTGACAAACAATCCACCAATTCGATTTTATTCACAAATTATTTATTTACAATTCCTTCACGTCAATTCAAAACAATAACTGTCAAATTCGTATTTTAAAATTCGAAGTTCGTTACAAATTGCGCGCAGCACATTTTGTTATTCGATCTGAGCGACTTCTCGTCTTGTCACTTTGTTACCAACTGGCCGGCCGGCTGGCGTATCAATGAATGAATGAATTGGTTTGCCGCGCGCGCGCCCCACTTTACGCCACTATCTCTACTACTACGCTACGGGGCGGAGACGAGAGCGCAGCGAAAACCGCTTCTGCCATCTAGTGGTGAGTAGAGAGTAAGTTTAATGCTTTTCTTTAGTTAAATAATTTCAATTTCACACAAACACACCAACAATGTTCACTAAGCGACTGCGTCAATTAAATTGGTATGCACGTGCATCTAGACCAACGACTGACATGCAGGAAACATTACATCGACACGAAACCAAAAGAGCTTGACATTCGATAGGTACAAACACATGTAATGACTCGTGGGTAAGAATTCCAAGCTGTCCGTAGACAATAAGATTTTGATCCTGTAAGACCTAATTTAATTTTGAGTTCAGAGAGAGAACTTTTTGAAAACAGTTTGGGGTTAGATATAACGGAGCGCCATCTACTAGGAGATAGAAAATTAGCAAAAGGTGTTGCAAGCAACTGCTGCCATCTATGATGAAAATGTGAGTTTACAAAATTGGTTAATAGATGGCGGTAAACGAAGTGCGGATTTACCACCACCTAGTATTATTTGAAAGAATTACAATTTACGCAGTAACGTAGTTGTTATTCAAATTAAAAGATGGCGTTATATTATGACAACGTATCTTCTTGCAAATGTTTACAAATGGCATTTTTTTTTTCATAGAGGGCACTAGATGTCTCATTGAATCAATGCCTAAAATAGTGCACATTTATTGAATTCGTGTTTTTTGATCCTGACCTCCAAATAACTAGGGCCCTTTCGACATTATCTTCATCTACATAATATTATGTACTTTTAGCCATATTAAGCGTAACATACTACTGGAAACTAATAATTAAAATTTGAATATTATAGTTGATTACCTACTCCCGGTACATACTAACGCGGCATGTCATGCCAAAAACGGCAAAAACGAATACTTATTGAAAATCTATTTTAAAATTTTACGCATTTCTTAACTTTTTAATGCCTCCTGAAAATATTCTGAAGTACCTACTTACCTACTTGTAAAGCTTTGTACACGCCTACGATCTATAATAGCTAAGGAAAATTATGAAAATTGAGCACAATTTAAATAGGAGAGGGTCACAGAAATGCAGAGGTCCAAATGACCTGAAGTAAAAATGATTTCAGCTCGAATACGTATCTGATCTCTAGTCTGGGCATAAATTACTTAATATTGTTTATGTACTTAATTTAGAGTTAGGGCCTATCCACACCACGTTTTTTAAACGCGCGTCAACGGCGCGTTTAAAAAACGTGGTGTGCACAGGCCTTTATTTTTCGTACTCAGGTAGAAATGCATACACGGTAGAAAGCCCCCAAGATCGAGACCTTGGGGGCTTTCTACCATGTATGTATGATTTTCTGTAAAGGTAGTGCAGTTTTAGCAGCACAAAAAAAATATCGGAATGGGCTCGTTTCAAAGTGAAATGATTTTTGTATTTTTATCACAGATCGGTCAATAGGCTTTTCAAACATTTCATGCATTCTCGGAATATTGTCTTCATTCAATCTTCTGATATGTATTGGTTTTGATAGACGAAAAGGGATTGGGGTTTCAAACACGAAATTCGATACATGTACATCGTTTATTATTATAAGGTTCATCAATTGTTATTGTATATGGAAGACAGCGCATGTCCACTTATGTACAATTTTATAGGAAGACATCGAGATCAAATAAATGGCACATTAATAACGTTCAGTACACATAAACAGTTTTAAAGCAAACATAAGGCACTTAGGGACTAAACACTACTGACTAACATACATAAATTAAAACAAATTAAAGCTTTTTTATGGAAGAAGAGACTATTAATATCACAATAGGCGAGTGACTGGGTACACATCACCAAGGACGCCATTTGCTGTCCTCATCCGCCGGTGGTCCCTCGCCATGATGTTCTTTTTTTTCATCGTAAAAGGCCTCGAGTTGGCGACGGGCTGCCTCCTGCTTTTTGTACTCTTGGTACTCAATCAATTTCCTTTTCTTTTTAGGCGGTAAGTTGCTGTAATCCATAGGCAATTCGCAGTGTTCCGGAAGACTGGGTCTGGGTGTCACCTCAACTTTGCTCTGGGGAGTCGCGTCTAATAGATTAGCGTCGGAGCATGTGACAGATTTTTTTGGCGACAGCGCAGCCTCGCTTGCGTTCGCTGTTGATCTAACCTTCCGGAGATCTAGAGTGTCATGGTTCGTGTTTGGTGGTGAGTATTGGTACGTGTATTCGCCTCTGTACGGTTCGTCTCTCTGTAAATATTTTGGTTCGGGCGCTGGCTCCGCGCTTATATTCACGTCAACGTTGTCGTTGCTACGCTTATCCATTATGTGTTGCCGTATTTTTTGTAGAATTACATCTTTCGCCTCGGCCGGAACTCTTTTGAAATAAGCCCGGTTTCTCTGGCCATTCATTTGTTCTGGCGGACTGTGATGGTTGATATTGTCGACCGTCGTGAGCAGCCCGGTGGGAGGTAATTTATGGGTGACCCTCGCAGCGGGTCTGGTGTACGCCCATTGTTTCGGGCCGTCGCCTGAGTACACTGAATCTTCCGCATCTGAAGAAGACCTGTCTTGATCGCTGTAGTAATGTTGCCTATCGGAGATGACTGAAGATGGTGAGGTCGGTGGAGAGAAATTAGGTCGTTCTGGTACTTGAATTGTAAGAGGTTGAGCGGTGATCAGTCTTGATAGGTGGCTGATTAGATTTTGGCTGACGTTCGCGTCTAAGTCTGGTACCGACATGATAAATCTGCATGCCTCAGCCGCGCATTGTCCAAATCCCGCTTGAAATTTCTTGGCTTCCGAAACCGGGTCTCTAGGGCTGTGTAACTTCGTGAGATGGTTAACGGTTAACTCAAGGATGTCTGCCTTCTCCAACTTGCTCAGGTTGTCGTCATCGATCTGTAGCAAAAAGGAACAAGTGAGTAAAGTATAGTGTAGGCGCAAGCGCAGGTGCGCGCCGCCCGTTCTCACGGTACGAAACGTCACATTAAATATAACTGTACATGTATGTGAATAACCAACTCCTGTTTCTTAATGGAACTTGTACTTTTATATTCCAGTTTGGTGTCGGTACGGCTCTTGATAAGTACCCAGTAATAAACAGAAGGACGACCGGTTCGTGATAAAATTAAATGGTGTGTGTGAATGAATGATGGATGGCATTTTGATGTACAGTATAAAGAAGGATAGGTTCTTTTTATGCAAACATATACGGGTAATGGAATAAGCTAAAAATAGAGTGTGATATATATTATGTACTTGGTGTTATCTATTATCTTTGATAGCACTCTGCCTTATTTAGAACACTTGAGCTATATTTAGCTCAAGTAGAGATACACAAAATAATCGGATGATTTGTCGTTGTCACTGTCGTATATTACTCATTTCCTTCCACTTTTAACATACATTTTATAATCACTGAAAATCCATACCTAGTCAAAGAAATATTTTTTAAACCTTCAGTAATCACACATTTCTCGCCAAGGCAAAAAGATAAAAAAAATAAAATTAAAAACAAAAACATACCTCCAAAGCTCCGACCATAAGATCTTTAAGTTCATCCAAACAGCGGTTGATACGCGCGCGCCGTTTTCGTTCCAAAAGTGGTTTTGTGATTTTCTTGTACTTAGCCGTCTTCGACAGCGGGGCCGGGTCCGAAGACATTTTTGTATCTGATAAATAATGCATTAAATTAATCACTTTGAATTTATTAAACACAAATATTTGGGGATAATTAATTTTAATTGGCCTTAGCACAGTACAGTAATATGTCGAATTAATATTTAATCTCATATGCTTCATTTCACTAAGTTGTTAAAACATTGTTGTTCATAGATTTGAGGACAAGTTACAAAAAATATACAAATACGGAAAAAATACTAAAATAACATGGTTTAAACTACCACGAGGCAAAAGACACAAGTCAGTTCAATATTCAACCAATCCTTAGCTACATTGAAAAATTACACAACGAACTAAAACATAAAAATATAAACTTCAATACTTACATGAAAAAAAAAAAGGATCTCCAAGTTAACACTTAACACACACTAATTTAATCGTCGGCTCTCAGTCGGGAGCTTGCTAGCACAGGACGCGCGTCTCCACACGCGCCTCGGCTTCAACTGCCTGAAAAAAGCCTTCTTCCCGCCCCGCGGCCCTTCCCCGCCCTCCGCCCTGTCCCATTCATACTGCGCAGGAGCACGTGTGGCCCAACGATCGGGTTTCAAGCATGCGTAACATACTTTCCCAGAGAATTCTTGGAGAACACTTTGGTTTTTTGTATGAAATATTTTAATAACTGGCAGTCGAGTTAAACAGCGTTTCAAGTTCCTAAGGTATTTCGTATGGGATCTGTAAATCAAAGGGCACGTGGCATCCATTTTTTTTCTCGGTAACGTTACAAAGAATGTCGAGTTGGACAAGATTATGTATGCTCACGTAAACTGTACTGGAATGTTAATCTTGATTAGTGTTCATTGCAGGACATGAATTTAAATGTACAATATAATTTATACGTAATAATAAATCACTACAAATCTTGTTTAACAAATTATAGCTGATATTACGCCTGTTTATTGAATTGGTACGTAGTAATCCTTGATACCTACAACATAAATAAGTGGTTCTAAAGTTATATTGTAGGTACCCAGTACCACCCAAGACCACTTTTCCTGTTAGCGGTACCTATTCACTGTTTCAAACTACACTCTATTGTTTAAAGAAAACATAATGTAAACATCACAATAACTTTTATGACCCCTAATGTAATTTTAAAACCATACTGTAATTAGTGCTACTCTGTTAACAGTTATTATCTTTAATTTTAGATGTTCAATCTTCCCGACATTCGAACTTTGTCGGCGTTTTCTTTAAAAGAAAATGACGTAGACAAAAGGCGGTGTTTAAAAAGGTTCTGTGTAATAAATGGCACGGCCCAATCCTGGTACAAGTTAAATGGAACTTTGCGGCACGGATGCGTGCGGTATTTCTTTTTTCGGCCTTCGTTGCCGTCCAGGTAGAGGCGCGAGCCAAAGCATTCCGTGATTGGTTTTATCTTTTGTCATTCTTAACGTCGTTAAAATTGCCGTTTAAAAACTATATAATTAGAGGTTATTCGGGATTTTTAAGTCCCTTTGAATTTTTAATGTTTGCGTTAAAAAACTGGGCTTGCCTTCGTCTGTTTTTTGTTTTTGTTTTGTTAGGATCGTTTTATGGAGGTAAAGCGGCTCAATAGATAATAATTGTGATCAATTAGTTGAATGAAGAAAATGTGTTTTTGTTTATGAAATGCGCAACCATCTGTTAGGTTTTAGTCTAATTATATTCAAATGTCTGGCGTGAAAAGAAGATGTAGTGACAAAGATTGAAAAGAGTATGCTAAGATAGTTAGGTCATGTGGAGAGGATGAGTGAAAGGCGACTAACAAAAGGTATTTATAAACCAGAGGTGAGTGGAAACGCCGGGAGGGGACGCCCTAGGAGGACATATAGTGACCAAATTGGTGATGTTCTTCAGAAAGGTCGGGCACACGCACGCCGGTTGCGAGTACTAGGTACGCACCGTACCTAGTACTCGCAACCGGCGTGCGTGTATGACCTGATGTATGAACGTAAGCAAAAGGAGTATGTAAGGAGCGTAGCCAGTGGCGTTCTATAGTTTCTGCCTACCCCCATGGGAAGAAGGCGTGAGTTTATGTATGTATGTATGTATATTTAATTGTTAGGTAAACAAGGCTCTGTTTACAAATACCTACTGATCAACAGGTACTACAATGAATTGAATTGGCGGGTATGTTTATGCGTTGATTTGATAGTAAGATTACAAGATCATGGTTTAATTAAATAGATTATCCACTTAATCTCCTCTTGTTAATAAATAGAAATACTTAAAAAAAAGATAAATTCCAATTCCCACTCTAGTTATATTTTACACAAGAACCTAAAATCTAATAAACTTATTTTTATGATCGGTTTCGGACACAAATGAAAAGATTAAAGTTGATTAAAATATAAGAAGTAATTTATAAACTGTTTTAAAACTTAATCTGGACATTATCAAACTTAATGTAGATACTAATAATTAGTTTGGTATGTATAAAAGCATGACATTACCGAACTTAATGTAGATCATAATTAAGCATCTACATTAACTTAATGTAGTTACTAATTGGTATCTACATTAAGTTAGGTATGTCATCCAGATTAAGTTTTAAAATAGTTTAAGTATAAATAATTTCTTATATTTTAATCTTTGAAAGTTTTAATATTTGTGTGCGTTTACAACCTTATTAAATTCTATTTACACTATAAGGTCGGTACCTAACAGGAACCCAATAAATAAAGGCTTCTAGATACCAGCGCGACTTGTCGCGCGACGCGACACGGCACAAAGGCCCCGCATGTAGTGGGACGAGCGGTGCCTTTGTGTCGCGTCGCGTCGCGCGACAAGTCGCCCCGGTATGTAGAAGCCTTAAGTACCTACTAAAATAATCGCCATATGTAGGTAAGTTCTCATGATTACCCTTTTATCACCATGATTGGCAGATAGATAGACCGTGTTAGCAGTTTATTGTTATTGATTGTCGTGATATGTGCATGTGATGTGGAGGAATGAGGAAAAAGTCGTGAGGAAAGTTTTGAGTATGAATGTGGTGGGGGACTACAAGAATAAGCAAAAAAAAACCGGCCAAGTTCGTATCAGACCACGCACAATAAAGGGTTCCGTAGTTGGGATGAATATATCCCAAGAACAAACTTAACATTGAAGTTGAAACTCATGTTCCCCCATACATTCCAATTATTATTTTATTATTCTTTTTGAGTCTTGTTACTTGTTTATTAAATATAAATAAATAAAATTAAAATTTTACGCACAATATTGAGTGATTTACAATGTTATTTTAAGACCCATGGACTTCTTATAGTTTTTCCTGTAATCTATAAGTAGGTATAGAAATATTCTCTGTATTTTTTTTAAAAATTTTAGGCTCTGCCGGTTTTGAGATAAAGGGGGGAATGGCCAATTTTCAGCTATTTTTAATAACTTTAACACTAATAAAATTTTAATAACTTTAACACTAATATTTTAAAACGATAAAAAAAAATCATTATAACAAGTCCTTTCATTTGATAAGTACATAAATCACACGAAACTGTTTGCAAAACGTTTTTTTTTAATTTTCAATTTTTACCTCTAAAAGTGTAGGTACCCCATATTTAAACAAAATGTATTTATTTATGTTAATAAACTTTTGTGTTTGGGTCACAGAAGTTAGTAGTGTACCAAATTTCAACTTAATCGGTCCAGTAGATTCGGTACAAATCGGCTGTGACAGACAGACACACGACTGATCCTATAAGGGTTCCGTTTTTTCCTTTTGAGGTACGGAACCCTAAAAACGATGACAAAGAGAAAGAGGGTGACTACTGAGATGATTTATAGAAATGTTACATGGGACCTAGCTATCCCTACCCGAGTAATTTCTTGACAGTACTTCAATGGCTCAATAAGTAAAATACGATGAGGTAAAATATTCATAAACACAACGTCCTACAAGGATGTTTTTTTTAATAATTTGTATTTATATTTATAATAAACATATTATACTTTACTGTACACCACAAAAATACATTACAAAAAATAAACCAAACTACAAAATATACCATGGGCACTTATCGCTTTCTGCGATCTCTTTCAGGTATCCTTGGAATGGTTTTCGATATAACATGGGATTTCGAGTTGTCAGTCGAGCTAGCATGCCTTTACGGTTCGTTAGAATAAGTCAATAATTTTTCCAATTACATACATACATAAACTATCCCATTTCTTCCCGTGGTTGTCGTAAAAGGCGACTAAGGGACTTACTAGAGAATGGGCAGCAGCGTTCTCTATGCATTTTTAAAACAATACTGCGATCGCCAACCCGCCGGCCAAGCGTGGCGATTATTGCAAATCCTTCTCCCCTTTTTGGTGGAGGCCTATGTCCAGCAGTGGATGTCTTTTGGCTGAAATGATGATACATAAACTCACGCCTTCTTTTCATGGGGGTAGGCAGAAACTATTATTTGAACGCCACCTGCTACGCTCCTTACATACTCCTTTTGCTTCGGCTACGTTCATACATGGTCATACAAATACGCACGCCGATGGCGAATACCTACTACGCATCTGACCTTTCTGAAGAACATCACCAATTAGGTCACTATAATGTCCTCCTAGGACTGGCGTCCCGGCCTTTCCACTCACCTCTGCTTTGTAAATACATTTTATTAGTCGCGTTTCACTCATCCTCTTAACATAACCAAACCATCTAAGCAGCAATATGCTCGCCCGTAGGTTTGCTCGCTGCACAGCAGACGTCAAAGTCAGTTTATTTAAAGCGTTCTGTCAGTCCTTCTACACGAGCGGCCTATGGGTGTCATATACGGGCCGAGCCTACAACAATGCCTTCAGGATGCTGTTGCGGGTGCCGCGACGTTGCAGTGCGTCGGGAATGTTTGCTGAAGCACGTACGGATGGCTTTCACGCCATCATGCGTAAGAAAGCGACTTCCCTACTGCAACGTTTGCGTAGCACTCGGAACGGCATCCTGAAAATGATTGTTAGCAGAGTGGACTGCCCCATCCAAAGGCACTGGGTAGAATTTGGTATAGGTTTATGTTAAATAGAATTAAGTACTAACAACAATAACATAGCATGTAAGCACAGTTTGTTACTAACCACTAACTACATATGGACTGCTTAGGTCTGAAATAAAGATATTTTATTTTTATAAGCATACTCTTTTAAGTCTCTTACACACTCAGGCGATATCGCGGGCGCGACAGGCACCGACAAAAAAATTGTCTTTGTCGGTGCCTGTCGCGCCCGCGATATCGCGTGAGTGTGCAAGAGCCTTTAAACTTTTGAGACTACATCTTATTTTAAGGCGACGATAACCGACTTTTAATGATTTTATACTGAAGATCACGTCTAAACGAGTAGTGTTAATGATTTGAAAAAAAATTATGTTAAATTAGAGCATTTTCTCAATAACTTCATATGTGAATATTTTAGATTATGTTTATATTACATAGTGAAATTAATTTGTAAAGTTATGTCTAACGCGGATAAAAAACTGAGAATGGCGCAAAATCTACTAAGCGTATTTTTCTGAAACCTTCACCAATTTAAATATAATTTAAATATTGATCTTTTAGTATACGCGTTTTATTAAAATACCTTTTGTTTTGTTTATAATAAATTAATAATGCGTCAAATTGGGGACAGCGCTCCTTGATGGGCGAGTCCTATTACTGGCTAACCGTACGACGCGTTGCGTGAGCTCAGTACAGAACACGCAACCTAACCACTCAAGGTCATTGGCATATATCTGCGTCTTAAACTGCACCGTTGCCTTATCACATAATTTTTCATATTCTATTTTTCTATATTCATTTTACGTATTTTTTTTAAATTAACTTTTAAATTAGGTAGGTACTGACCTAAATTTTAATGAGGGTATAAAATAATGCTTACAAGTCAATGTGTTGTGAGTGTATTTAGGTGTTTATTTAACTAGATGGCGCTGTGTGTTTTCTATCTGACTAGCTCTGGAATAAACTTGGAGGTTCGTTACTGAAGTCCCGAGACGTCGGGAATCGTGATCCTTAATTTTGCGAATTCAGGGCAACGTCCAAAATCAAAGCATAACTGCATGCCTGTATTCCCAGAAGGGTAAGACAGTGGTGCCCCTATTAGTTCAACCTTTTCACCAGTTATGTTTAAGGCCCAGCCACCGCGAGCCCATTGCCATCAACCGAGCACTAATCCAGACTCCGAGCTGCTACTGAGAAATTACTTTTTGAAGAAAGAGCCAATGATTGAGTCGACCTGTCTCAACAGCTTCATCGGCACATACCGTTCAATTGTTTATAAAACCGATCTAATAACCGTCACTCGGTTCTCATAACAATGGTATCAATTAAAGCCGAAAAATTTAACTTTCCTATCACTTTATGACAGCGATTACATAATTAGCCTATAATGTTCCCACTGCTGGGACACAGGCCTTCATCAATCATCCGTTTTTACTATGCCTTACTGTTTGTGCGATATCGGTAACTTATCAATCATCATGGACAAAGTGATTTATTTTTACTTTGAGATGACACGCAAAAGTAAAAATTAAAAAAATAAGTTTTTTTTGCAATATTTTTTTGTTGTTTTGGATGTGGTAGCTGCCCCACACCAATTCATATGCCTAGTTGCTATGTAAAAAACAGTAAAAGAAAGATTTATAACATCATCAACATACACCAACTGGATTAAATACGTAATAATAATGAAGCTAACTCAAAAACTACCCAAGCAAAGTTAATTATTACACGAGATCACCGCGCGAGCTCTGACCATAAAAAAAAAAAATAAAATCAGTCCACAGTTGATGAAAATATCAATGAACATACATACAAAAAAAAACTTTTTACAAAAAAATAATAATCGACTTCCAAAAAAACACTTCAAAATGAAAAATAACTTTAATTTCGGAAGTCGGTGGCATAAAACCTAAATACAGATCCAAAGACACCGACTTCCGAAATTAAAGTTATTTTTCATTTTGAAGTGTTTTTTTGGAAGTCGATTATTATTTTTTTGTAAAAAGTTTTTTATTTTTCACTTTTTAGTGCCGAAAAAGAATTTTCCAAATAGGTTCGTAAATGACGGGAGTTATGCGCGAACCAAAAAACGCAATGCAGAGTAAACGAAAAGATCGTTAATGTAGACAATGTAGATAAATTTTTAGATTTTTCAAAAACTGCTTGTCCGATTTCGATAAAATTTTCATGGGACCATTTTTATACAACAAAATGAGAATTTTTCGAATCGGTTGGCAAGCGACGGAGTTATGCGCGAACAAACATAAAAAAAAAAAAAAAATACAACATCCGAATTGAGAACCTCCTCCTTTTTTAGAAGTCGGTTAAAAAATACAGACGAACATAGTCTCCTCCTTTTTTGAAGTCGGTTAAAAAAGTTCACCATCCCGTTCGTCTAGCTAGATGACTCCTGAGAAATGCTTTCTCAGTTGTCATCATTTCAGCCTAAAGACGTGCACTGCTGGACATAGGCCTCCCCCAAAGGGGGGGGGGGGGGATTGGCCATAATCGCCATGCTTGGAAGGCGGGTTGGCGATCGCAGTATGGTTTTCAAAATGCATAGAGAACGCTGCTGCCCATTCTCTAGTACCTATGTCCCTTAGTCGCCTTTTACGACACCCACGGGAAGAAATGGGATGGTGCTATTCTCTACGTCCGGCACCAAACGGAACTCAGATGTGCTGAAGACTAAACAAATGACACATGCTTGTGCAGTTGTGCCTACTCAGTATTCCTATGTTCTTGTGTGTGGTATTTTATTGAGGTAGGTGCTGTTGTAACTGTATATTAAGTAGGTACCTATATCATATTACGTGACGTAACTATTTTGCTGTATACTGTATTTTTGGTCTGGTGGTCACGAGCGTGAATGCTGACCTGTGTTACTAGATCATGGGTTCCAATAGATTTTTTTCAGTAGCAGCCAGATTCTGGAATTGTGCTCAGTTTATGGCAATAGACTCATCCCCTATAAGTAAGTACCTCTCCCATTCGGATTTTTTTTTTGTGGGATATTTTTTAGAGTTCCGTACCCAAAGGGTAAAACGGGAACCCTATTACTAAGGCTCCGCCGTCTGTCTGTCACCAGGCTGTATCTTATGAACCGTGATAGTTAGACAGTTGAAATTTTCACAGATGATGTATTTCCGTTGCTGCTATAACAAAAAATACTAAAAAACAGAGTTTAATAAATATTTAAGGGGACTTCCATACAACAAACGTGATTTTTTTGCATGTTTTTGCTCGATATTGATAACGGCAACAGGTAGACGCTTGAAATATTCACAAAGTCTTTAGTTATATATTCGCTTTAAAAATAAATAATTAAATTAAAATATAACAAATATTTAAGGGGGGCTCCGATACAACGAACGTGTTTTTTTTTGCCGTTTTTACAGATAATGGTACGGAACCCTTGGCCGGTTTTTTATACTCAATCCTTGATGATAACGTGTGTAAAGCGTGTTTGGGTTTTTCTTATCAGGTGGACTTATGTCAGACTCGTTGCTAGACAAAGTGCTAGTATGTAAATTCAGGTAAATTAATTAACCTAGTCCGTATATTCAAATCACAACTGCCAAATTGACGTAGGGTGTCAATCTGCTTGACAATTAATGTCCCTGAGTGTATTACCTACGTATTTATTGCCACAGCAGACAACACTTTAACGATTTTTTAAGAGAAAAAAATCATTCGTCATTTGTTTCTCCTAAGCTTTGTTTGACCTCATGACTGCTAAGTATTTACGGCCATGTTCTGAAACTACTGTGATGTGGTCGCAAAATGCTCATACAATCTCTATAGCTATAGTTACTATAATGCGATAACACAAATTTAACGGCTTCAACCACGGTGTTCTGCAGTAGACAGGAAACATCCATTAATTGTTACATATATACAGGCTTCATAAGATGTCCAGCAAATAAACATGTTTTATGTAATCGTATGGTATCGCAAAGACTATAAGATTGTCTTTTCTACCGCTATATTTTTTTTTTTAAGTATTTTTTGGATGCTGAATGACTGCAAACATCTTGTTTGGGGGTCAGAGTTCAATAAATTGTGGTTAGATCATTGATGTATTAAATAGGAAGATATGGTACGCGCTCCTCGACGTGGACCGCATAAATTAGGGGAAAGAACACAATCGACCTACATTAATCTCGATTTGCGGGGAATACCCGAATTGTAGTTTGTTTCTGAGTTGTTATGCAGGGTACGTAACAGTGTCAATTATTGCTATCTCGTTCCCGCTATAGCCCGCGTAATATGTCTCCCTATTTCGGTTGTCGAGCACATGACGCACGACATCGGGTCCATTTAATATTGACGTGATGTTAGAGAGTGGCCTATCTTCCTATTTAATACATCAATGGTTAGATTGGTTATTTTTAGTAGATTTTTTCACTCAAGTCCTTCTTTATCGTCCCCTGACGTCTAAAGAATTGTACAATTGTAGGTACATAATATAACCAAAACAATACTTCTCTAACCAAGCTCCAACATTGGCTTACCTTGGCCCAACATGTAGACAGTATCACCCATTATATTCTTTTAGAATTGATTATAGAATTATGCACCGTGGTGGCCTTTGACCTATCAATGCCAGTTTTATGTTCAGTCAAGAGATTAGTAGGTACCGACCTGGTGGAGTATAAAATTATATTTATGTCTGGTATAAAATGTGTGAGAACTGTTTGGATGGTGAATTCTCGATGTGTAGAGTCATCAAGATTTATTAAAGTATCATTGAACTTTTTCCCGCAAAAGTGTTGAGATCTGATCTGATCTGGTCAAAAAAATCAAAATCAAAATATTTTATTTCATATAAACCTACATGGACGCTTATGAAACGTCAGAAGCTAGATGCACGGTGCCAATTGGTCGTTTCCTATAGAGAACAGTCGGCAAGAAACTTCACGGCTACATTTTTAAAAATAATGGGCTTTTACAATGTTTTCCAATTACAGTGTCAAGGCTTCTACATACTGGCGCGACACGCGAAACGACACAAAGGCCCCGCGTGTCGCGAGACGAGCGGTGCCTTTGTGTCGCGCGACAAGTCACGCCTGTATGTAGAAGCCTTTAATAGGAATGAGAGGACAGTGTAGGCCCGTCAACAAGTACCAGGTACTTAGCAAAATAGAAAATGGTTTACAAAGCTACTGTCTATTTTAAGCCTAAGTCTAATAACCCTAAGTCTGATCTTCAGATTTACCCCAGATAAGGTAAAAATAAAATATCATTTTTACATTATCTTACTCTACTCTCTACACAATACGCGCTCCAAAACAAAGATAGCTGACGTGGCTCAAAAGGCTGCCCAACTTAAATGTGATTGGGCAGGACATGTCTGACAATCTGTAGGCCGAAATAGCACAGAAGTGGTACGCTGAGAGCGGAGACAGTAGGACGGGGTCGCGGCAGACCACGTAGGAGAGTGCGGGGCGGGATGAACTGGATAGGTTCCAAAACTGGAAGGAGTATGCGTAGGCTCGCGAAAGATGGAAGGAGTGGACGGAGGTCTTTGCCCAGCTGTGACAGCGAAGGCTAGGAAAAAAACAAAAAGCTACTCCCCTTCTGGGTGATACACAGATCATGATGATATTTGACTAAGGGGTGCTGTTTTCGTAATTAAGGCCTGAGAAACTGCAGGCCTTTGGTATCTGTTTAAGAATCATACTCTGCAAAGCAGGAAATTCAATAAAATGAAATGATTTTATTTTCTGTAAGTAGGTTTGTACAAACATTTTTACACGTCAATCATATTTAAAAAACTAGATGAAGTCGGCGTTTCCTATCTGACTACTTTGAGAAGAAAGACCGAACAAACTCAGAGGTCACAGTCTCTTTTAAAGTCCAGACTTAATCTTGTGTGAAGACTGTAAATTGGTGTCTGAAATGGTCTTTTGAGGAAATAAATTAGTAAAGTGGTTATTAGTATTTTTTATTCTAAGGTTTATTGCCCACTTATTCATAAACTGACATGATCTTCTCCTTCAACGTGTCCATAGTACGACGGATTTTTACTTTTTAGGCCAAAATATTTTTAATGCTTCGACATTGTCTATGGCAATGCAGAGTTCGCTAATGCAGGTGTGCAATAATTTCGCTTTAAATCATACGCCTATCAATGGACCTATGATTAAATAAATCTGTATAGCACTTTCCTTAATCAGACCAAACCAACTCAATCCAGAAGGTATAAATAGATAGGCTACGATAAACATATTCCGTCTTATTACAAAACAAGATTTATATTTTGACATGGCTTAAACCATGGAGCCAGTTTTTGTAATAAGAACGTAACAGTGATTGAAATACCGTTCTTTATACAAAACTGAAAACTTAGTTCGGTACTAAGTTGACAGTTTTGTGTTTAGGAACTTTACCATAGACGGAAAAAACTTCGAAATTCAATAATGGCTCCATGGTTTAAACCTGAGTCTGAAGATAAACCTTGTTTTGTAATAAAACGGATAATGTTTCTGATTATAAGGAAAATAAGATAACATTTTCTTTAATCATGCCCATCGATAGGAATATGATTTAGTATCTATTTTTTTTTTTGTGTTACCTTAAATAAATAAATAAAGCGAAGAACAAACACAGACCAACTTATATCAAACAAAAACCATAAAGATACTCGATTAATCCTAGGTATCATTTCGGATACCTAAAATCTCGTATCTAAATCCTATAGACTATTCGCTTCGTTATCATTTCGGACAGCCGAAACTCGTGCGTGGGTGTCTTTGTTTATCGTTGGCACGCGTGGGAAATGAGCGGCGATCTGTTCCCACATGAGGACAAATACCTACCGCGTGAGCTGTAGTGACGCGAATGAGAAGCGAGGTGACAGACGAAAAGCGGTATCGATTTTTTTTTTGTTTTATTGATTTATGTTGTCGTTTTTAGGGTTCCGTAGCTTAATGGCAAAAAACGGAACCCTTATGGATTCGTCATGTCTGTCTGTCTGTCCGTCCGTATGTCACAGCCACTTTTTTCCGTAACTATAAGAACTATACTGTTGAAACTTGGTAAGTAGATGTATTTTGTGAACCGCATTAATATTTTCACACAAAAATAGAAAAAAAACAATAAATTTTGGGGGTTCCCCATACTTAGAACTGAAACTCAAGATATTTTTTTCATCAAACCCATACTTTGGGTATTTATGGATAGGTCTTCAAAAATGATATTGAGGTTTCTACGAGTAATATCATTTTTTTCTATACTGAATAGTTTGCGCGAAAGACACTTCCAAAGTGGTAAAATGTGTGTCCCCCCCCCTGTAACTACTAAAATAAGAGAATGATAAAACTAAAAAAAATATATGATGTACATTACCAAATAAAATTCCACCGAAAATTGGTTGAACGAGATCTAGTAAGTAGTTTTTTTCGTCATAAATCGTAATCCGCAATTTACCTTTTTATAGATAATGGTACGGAACCCTTCGTGCGCGAGTGCGTCTCGCACTTGGCCGGTTTTTTTAAATTATATCTTGGTAATTGATTTGCATTTGACTTTATTTAGCTGTCTGTTTGTAGATTTTAATTATTAGTCTTTTAAATTATAATTGAGAACAGTAGTGGCCCAGTGTTAACGGCCGTGCTTACGTGTTGTAGGTCGTAGGTTCAAACCCAGACAGGCTCTTTACTTTGTGTAAATTGTTTTACCACCGTTGAGCTCAAAACGGTGAAGGAAAACATCGTGAGGAAACCGGCATGTCCTACAAGAAACGTCCGCAAGACGTGTGACATCTACCAACCCGCATTGAGCCACAGAGAGGAGGCTTGTGTCCCAGCAGTGGGAACATTATTTATGCTGTGTATGCTACATAATTATTGTTACTTCATTTTTATTTTTTATTCTAATACTTTTATCGAGTACCTTATGTGCATGAAACACTCATTTGCATTGATGGGAACCACCCAATAATAATCTAAGTAGCACATTAATCGATACTTTACATATCCAACATCGCATTCGAATTCCAACAATCGATAACCTTTCACTCGCGCGTCACTAAGTCGAAGTAAGTGAGTGCGTCATCGAGCTGATGGCCCGAAGATGTGTGAAGAGCCCGTAATTGTTTTATTATGGTAAAAAAAAGTTGAGTCATTCCCGAGAGAAGTAATCTGTGGTTCGTTTAATGTTAGGTCAGGACAGTGTCATTGTCAAGGCCGGGTCCAGCTAAACTTGGAACTTTATGACAGTTTTGCTGGCAAAGGAAAACTTTAACTATAAACTAGGTATACTCTGTTCATTTTTTGATGTTCGATATGACACAATACAATTGAGACATATTAAATGCTAATTTAATTTATATCTATGGTTTTACATTTAACCGAAACGTAGTTATTTGATTGATATCGATTCTTATATATAGAACTTATCCTGTCCCTATAAAATTGTACGGCATGTCAAAAAGAGTTTGTTTTTGCATACGGAAAATCGATCATCATAAATGAAGAAACACAGTGTAGTTCCCCAATACAGCACGTGCCAAATTGTACTCCGCACTATTTACTTTAGCCTGGGTGACGACATTTGTTATGTATAGCTGCACAGCTTATTGTGATGATGAATCAGGATTATCCTGAGAAGTGAGTCTTGTTTAGGGTTAAAGCCCGGTTATATAAACAACCTAGATTTATATAAACTTTGTTCTTTGTTTTGATATGGTAGGTTAAACTTTATAGCCGTTAAGGTTCCCAGGAATGACCACCATCTTATCCTCTTGTAAGGATGTAAAAGGCGATGAGACTGGGCCAAGAGAGTGGCCATCAGTCTACGTGTTTTTAAACGATCTAGTTTTTTGGGTTTAACATGATATTATAAGGGGGTAACCCCCCTTTCCTAATGGAAATATCAATGGATGATTTGGTCAGAAGAAAGTCGCGTTCAGACATTACAGACAGTTTAAATTTGGATACACCTAATATAGCAATTGGCCGATAATATCAACCTAATTTAAAGAAAAATAAAAAAATAGGAAGTTTTGGAAGAGAAAACTTTAAAGTATGTACCCCATTTAAAACAATGTAGAACAAAAAGCCACAACAACACAAAAAATGAATTAGTAACGATTGTTTTAATTCGCACCGATCATCAATTTATAAATCGATTCAATTTATGTACCGAGTTTTATCGATATTTTTTTGTACTAAACCCGTTATTTTTAAACAAAACAGTCAGGGGTATGGGGCAGAGCAAAAACTAAAGTCTAGCAATAAAATTTTGCACAGTATAAGTTATAACAATTCAGTACGTTAGGTTAAGATGAAAAGTTTTTAATGCAAAAGGTTTGGCAGAAGATATGTAAAGGCTTTTGCCGCCTTAACGTTTTTTTTTTTTTGTTTTCTGCTTTGAATGTAACCTTTTTGAAGCGTGCGGTGGGTGACATACAGCGTGCCGTTTTAAAGGTGACATTCATTTAAGACATCTACCGCCTTATTACAAAACAAGATTTATATTTTGACATGGCTTAAACCCTGGTGCCAGTTTTTGTAATAAAAACGTAACAGTGATTGAAATACCGTTCTATAAACAAAACTGAAAACTTAGTTCGGTACTAAGTTGTCAGTTTTGTGTTTAGGAACTTTACCATAGTCGGAATAAAGTTCGAAATTCAATAATGGCTCCATGTTTTAAACCTGGGTCTGAAGATAAACCTTGTTTTGTAATAAGGGGGTTACGGTTTCGCGTTTTCTTTTTATCAAGATATTTAAATTTCATTAAACGTTATTATTTATTGATTTATTAATAATTTTCTAAAATAGCATTTTGGAGTAACTTGTATATAAAGAACTGTAGTGCGGTCATTTGTCGGGGATCATACCATCGTACGGATTATAGCATCGCATCAATGAAATTACAACGAATAACGTGCAAAGAGGCGAATTGAAGCAAAGAGAGAGCTTTGTTATTTATTTTGTTAGAAAATTTTATTTTTTCGATATACGACGTATTTTATCTTATTAATTTTTTTATGATTACTGGCCACTAAGCCCTACCCGTGTGTTAAATTAATATCGCCATTGTAGCGGCATGTTGTATATTAGGGCAATGGTCGTAAAGTTTTTAAGGTTTAACGGCGCGTTAGTGGTGCTTTTGGCTAAGGCCTACAGAACATCAACAATAGTACATTGTGATACAAGGGTGGAAAGTAGGTTATTGCAAACGAGCTGTAATTAACAAGCCCGAACCGAAGGCGAGGGCTTTCAATGAAACGAGTTTGCAATAACCTACACACCCGTGTATCACACGACGTTTTTCAATACACTTGTAGTAAATAGTAGTAAATTAAAACTGGTAATTAAGTATACTCAAGAACCATTTAAAAGACTTTTGAGAATTCAATGCTAAGACGACGGACTCATTAATTTTTCCTCGGATATAATCTATCCCATTTTATCAATGACACGAGTTTGCAATAACCTTCACACCCGTGTATCACACGACGTTTTTCAATACACTTGTGGAAAATAGTAGTAAATTAAAACTGGTAATTAAGTATACTAAACAACCATTTAAAAGACTTTTGAGAATTCAATGCTAAGACGTATGGCCTCATTCATTTTTCCTCGTATATATGTATAATCTATCCCATTTTATTCTATGTATGAAAACTCCTTGCTACTAAATTTTTTAAATTGACTTATTTTAAAACTCAACTGCAAAACTAATGATAGAGCTCGTAAACAAAAGTCACGACCGCTTAAGAGGAAGATGCCTATGCAAAAGATTTAATTTTCGAATCATAATTATAGCCTCTGAAAGTACGCCATGTTTAACAACTGTATTGAAGAATTTGTTTACTGCACAGTGGCCTGCGTTATAAATAATTGCTCTATGTTTTCATGTTTGGTAATAAACTTCAACTGGCGTAGAGTCTTATGATTCCTACATAACGTTAGGTAATTTCGAGTTAGTAAATTTTAAAACTTCCTGGTATCAGTTCTTCCATATTTCAAAATGTGGGTAGGTACTTATCCCTGCTGATTTTTTTTAACCGTAATATACGTGAGCTACACCCACAAAAAAAAACCCCTTTAGTTTTGCAATAAGTATCAACGAAAACATAAATCTGCTACCGTTATCCAATTTAAAAGCTTTACGTAAATAAATGACCACTTTCCACCAACCGATTACCAGCGGAAGCCGAACTCAATGTCAGCGTTTATCAGCGAGCTTATCAACCGCCGGTGTGCACGCGCCCTAAACAGATAGTTTACCGAACTAGTGCACAGCGCCCGCGCAGCTAATTGAACGACAGTCTTCCATGGCGGAAGCGATAGCAAAATAGTCAATAGTGATAACTGTGATTTAAAAGTCATTTGAGTTATAGTTTTAATCATTAGAAGCCATGTGTCCGAGGGGATTTTCCATTAATAATAATTTTATTTATTTCGGACCTAATTCTAGTCCATAGTTTTACACTCATACATTTAAATTATAAACTATTTTAAATTCTAAACAGATAAAACCCAAAATAAAATTGTAATTAAGTAACTAAATTATAATATTCACCAACTCATAAAAAAAAATTGTCTAAACAAAAATGTAAATAAAAATATGTCAGAATCGTATAAAAAATAAAATAAGTATCAAATAAAATGTAATTAGAAATAATGACGTACGTCCATACAATCTAACATCATACATATTCAACACCTTTAGATGATGAATTTTCAAAAATCTTTCCTTAGTGGTCACTTTCGATAACTAAGGCACTCTAGCGCAGAATTGCATGGTTCTAGCTAGACGCAGCGGCTTAGGCTGTGCGTTGCATCAGTGAGCGCAGATATATGATTTTAGTGACTCTTAAATCTGTTGATACGCCTTGAAATAATGCAATTAAGTTATGCAAAAAATGTATGTTACACTAGAACGCATACACATCAAATCTATATGTGAATATTTAAATATTGTAGTAAATTACTTTATGAAATAAATTCAGGAAATAATGTCTACCCAAAGCATAAAAAAAAGATATTACTTTCAAACTAGTTAAGATATTTTCATGATTTTTCTTGTATTAATTGAATATGTTATTGTCTATAATTACATCTGTGATTTTTATTCAAATATTCATATTTTCGTTACTAAAAATAAATATTCCCTTTGAAACTTAACGGCAGCGGAGTGAGCGCGGTGCGTATTTGTATGGCCAAGAAAAACGGCGTTTACCCGACCCTTTTTTAATTAATTAAAGATCTTTATGACACCGTTCTCTCTCTTATGGGTATTTCCAAGAAAGTGATGGGACAAAATCGCTGTCTCATTCAGTAAACTCTTACACGATAACTTCAACAACCTAATTTGGCACCTCTAATTTTGATTACCTTCAACATCATCATCAAAATATTTTATTTCACATAAGCCTACATGAGCACTTATGAAACGTCAGATGTTAGGTGCACGGTTCCAATTGGACGTGTTCTATGGAAAAGAGCCGGCAAGAAACTCCACGGTTACTCTTTTAAAAATAATTGGCGTTTACAATTTTTTCAAATTACAGTCTTAATAGGTATGAGAGGACAGTGTAGACCTGTCAAAAGTACCAAGTTCTTTACAAAATAAAAAATGGTCTACAGATCTACAGTCTGTTAAGCCTACAACGTTCCCACATTAACAAAAAGTAAAAAAACTATGTAAAATATTATTAAAATAATAATAACAACCACAGCCACAGCCAGATTCCACTCTGTCTGGTCAAGCTCCTATGCTAGCCTCTTCCAAGTTCTGCCCGCGAAGGTATCAATCATTCTGATTTTATCTCCAAGTAAACCAGAGCAATGTTTTAATTTAGATATTGTGTCGATGGCTCGATGCACAGCGGTATCAAGAACTGACAGTAGGTATTAATATAAAGGCTTACTGATCAGGACTCAGCAAGTTTGGTAGCATGCCCCCAAGCGGTTATTAGCATGGAGGTCGTAAGCGCGTAACACGGTACGATCCAAAGATGCAATATAATAAATAATTAAAAAAATACTGGCCTAAATACCGTACGTACGATATTACCAAGTTATATTACGGTATTACCTGACAATTGGCATTTTAACGTTTGAGTAATAAACACGGCGGAGAAATTTAATAAACTAATTAACCATAAAATAGTCCTGCACATAATTTTTCAGCATGGTATTTATTTGCTATAAAAGTATTCTACGGATGCTTTAAATAACTACCTACATTTCTTTACTTTTCAAATCACTTGCAAGGTGCAACGCAGCCGGACGCACGGATTTTTTATTGCACACTGGATTTTGAACTCTCGGTGTTGAACGGAGCATTGAGAATCCAACATAGTGTAGCCCAGCGCGCCAAAAAAGCACACTGTTGGATTTTAAACTCTCGACGCTAAATTGTGAGTTGAAAATCTAGTGCACGATACAAATTCACCACGTTAAAAAATCGCCCGTACGGGTACATGATTGTTGCTAAATGACAATAATTATTTGAAACATTTTCAACCAAGTGATTTTAATGACTTTAAAAATGGAACTCGATGCCTTTGGTAACTAACGTCTTAAAAGTTTTTACGCGAAAAATGCTACAATTCTTCGCGCAGTGTGGTCTTAATTATATAGGGTTGATCACTTGCCTTGTGTGTCGTAAACGCAGATTAAAATATGCCTAATAGCAGGAGACAGTCTGCCAGCTACGGTCGCACGAAATAATAACATCATGTCATTCCTACATTGATTAAAATATCTGAAATTAAGTCAAGTCAACTCTTTTCAAATAGGCACATAGGTGGTACTTTTGAACGACGAAATTTACAAAAAAATAGAATTGATGCTAATTGCCCCTTCCAAAAGGTAGTTTCGTATGGAGAAGAATGGGCAAGAAACTCCACCGTTACTCTTTTAAAAATGTTTTAAAATATTTTATTTAAGTCATTGATGTATTAAATAGGAAGATAAGCCACTCTCTAACATCACGTAAATATTAAATGGACCCGATGTCGTGCGTCATGTGCTCGACAACCGAAATAGATAGACATATTACGCGGGCTATAGCGGGAACGAGATCGCAATAATTGTCACTGTTACGTACCCACAATAACTCGGAAACAAACTACGATTCGGGTATTCCCCGCAAATAGAGAGTAATGTAGGTCGATTGTGTTCTTTCCCCTAATTTATGCGGTCCACATCGAGGAGCGCGTACCATATCTTCCTATTTAATACATCAATGGTTTAAGTACAATAATTATATGATTATATGTGACGACGATGCATCTAGAATAAAATTACATTATAAAATGTCGCCACCAATCCCTTTGATAGGGATCAATATTTACATAACAAAAAAGAACTCTGACAAACTTTGTCAAGCAGAGACGGGAAATATTTGAAGTTTTCTCACTTCTATAATTTTGGTAATAGCAATATAAATATAATGTAGGATCATAAGGAAAACAACACAACAATTAGTCATTAATCATTCACACCAACTGAAACTATCAAGATCGCAAGAAAATTAATCATACCAAAAATCATTCGCAATTTTAAAAGCAAACATCATTATCTCATTAAAAAATCAACAATACAGTTGTCAAACATGTTTAACGACAGTAAAGAACTAAATCAATCAACTGCGGACTATTTATCATCGAGTATGCCGACCGTACCGATATAGTTAGGTAGGTACCGATTCTGAAGATATCTGTCAAAATTCGCTCCGGCCGGAAGGCGAGCCGTGGGAACCGGGGACTATCGGTTTTCTCAAAAACAACTATATCTATCACAAATAAAGATAACTCTTTAGTTTTGATACATTTTTTATTCGATTCGTGATTCGTGAATCGGACGAATGGAAATTAGTTTTTTTTTATTTTCGATTTTAGACGTCTGTCTGCGACGTTTGTCTGTGCTACTCGATTTAACTTTTTATGATCTTTAAAGGAGTTCGGGTCATATACTCCTTTATGATATTCTTCATGTGCCTTTATCAAGCAAATTTTACGACTATTTCTGTTTATACTGGCAGCAAATTGACAGCGTCTATATTGTTGATAATAAATTAATGTGACCTCCTTTAAATATTGTCTAAAGAGCTACATATTCAATTGAAATGTTCACAATAACTTTGGTTATTTTGTTGCATAAGGATAGTAAAGACGTCAGGATATTAACCTGGATAACATATTGGAGAGAATCAAAGTTTAGCTTTGCGGACGTTAAAATCCCTGGTATGTCTTAACTCTGCTTCTTCTGGATGTGGCAGCTGTGCTATGAGTGTTGCGTGTAGCTTGATTCAAAACACAGCTTCCGCCATTATTTCAAATCTAGGTGTACTCACGTGCGCCTCAAAGAGATGCAGCAACTGACGGGATCCGTTAGGGCCAATGCCTGCAGTGTTGCGAGTTTGTCCGAAAGGGATATCGTGGCCCTGGTACACCGGCAACGGAAGGAACACGGGTGGGTTTTAGTCAGTAAAAGTCTGACACCTGACCGCTCCGCCCAGAGCGGGAGAAGTTATTTGATAATTTCCCACCCAAAAACAAAAAAAATATATGTACTGAATGTTCTCTTTCTCCAACGAAGACCATCAAAGTATACCAACCACGACGCGGTGCCCATTGTTCCAACGCTCCTCCTCTTTGTAATAAATGTATGACAATAAATTAAAAATGAATTTTACTACATTTAAAACCAATCCACTTATTAAGTAATGCATGTTTACTTGTTTTATCACCGAGAAATTCCTCTCAAATGACATCAAGTGTCACACATAATTCCGCTGAAAGCCACCTAACTATACCGAACTCCATAAAAAACAACATTAACAAAATCGTGTTATTTTTAAAAGCCCCATAATGAGATAATTTTGGGAGTCGTTAAAAATTGATGAATTTTTAAACTGACCTCTAATTTAATTTTATGTCGGTATTATTACGGGTTAAGGAGGATTGAAATGGGCGGCACGAGGCATTGATTACAGTCTGTAGCAGTGTGAGGGTTATCCGCTTCTTTAGTAGACAGATTATACCCTTTGAACGAAATCCGACGTCTTTTAGTCGGGCTAATCAAGTTCGGCATAAATCAGTGTTGAGTAAAAATGGGTTTTAAGATTACTTTTAATGGTGACTTTGGTTTTGTAACGTGAATGGATCTTATGGGTCTTGCAATGTTTTTCTCTGTTTTGCTTGGTTAAGAGTGAAACAGTGTTTCTTCTCTTGAGCATTGAATGAAAGAAGAAGACAGTACCTGCTTAGCATTTACTTGTATTTTCTGTTTATTTTTTAAATAAAACTTAGAATGTCAGTATTCAAGTGTGGACGCTATCTCTCTCTGCTAATATGATAGAAGACGACTCTTAAGGGGACGATAACCGACTTTTAATGATTTTATACTGATGATCACGTCTAAACGAGTAGTGTTATTGATTTGAAAAAAAAATATGTTAAATTAGAGCATTTTCTTAATAACTTAATATGTGAATATTTTAGATTATGTTTATATTACATAGTGAAATTAATATGTAAAGTTATGTCTAACGCGGATAAAAAACTGAGAATGGCGCAAAATCTACCAAGCGTATTTTTCTGAAATCTTCACCAATTTAAAGATAATTTAATTATTGATCTTTTAGTATACGCTTTTTATTAAAATACCTTTTGTTTTGTGTGTAATAAATTAATAATGCGTCAAAATGGGGACAGCGCTCCTTGATGGGCGAGTACTATTACTGGCTGAAAGTACGACGTGTTGCGTGAGCTCAGTACAGAACACGCAAGCTAACCACTCAAGGTCATTGGCATATATCTGCGTCTTAAAGCAGTAACTTCGTTCTGCGGATTATTCTTATGGTCTTCACGGTTGACACAGATGCTTTATAGCACACAGAAGTTTAACACTCCACACCTTTTTTTAAGTTCTCTAGGGTATTGGGACAACAGTGAAAGTTAAAACAAATTTCGTGACAAGAAGTAGATTGTTACAACTGTTGATAGGAAGACTTAGTACAGCATTGAGCCCACAATACAAGTGACACGACACAAATACACGATACACGTAAAAACAAACCGGCCAAGTGCGTGCCGTACCACGCAAAATGAAGGGTTTTGTATTTCGGATGAATTTATCCCAAAAAAAAACTTTGCGCATTGTAGTTGAAAAACATGTTCTCCCATATATATGCAACATGTCCCAAAATAAATGCACAACCTCTTAAGGGGTTATTTTACTCATCATTATGAGCAACTTTTACTGTGGGACCAAACCTGAAATCGAGAAAAAAAAATCAGCTGTTCCCTACATTTATGTTCTCATAACTCGTCAAAATGAAGGGAACAGCTGTTTTTTTTTTCGCGATTTTAGGTTTGGTCCCTAAAAAGTTGTTCATAATGATGAGTACAATAACCCCTTAAGAGGTTGTGCGTTAATTCTGGGACATGTTGTATAATACTCATACGTCACGGTCAATTCTCCAACTGCAAATTTATGTTTGTATTTGCAATAAAATATTTTTTATGTGATAACACCACAAATTATACTATACATGTGGAAGCTTGTAATTAGTAAATTAATTACCTACGAATGATTTTTAATCGTGATATTATTATGTAAGCTTTATGTAAAATAAAATAAATAAATAAATAAATATTAACGATTTTCGGAATGAAACGATTTTTGTAAAAACACAAAAAATGGTAAGAAGACAGAGGTTCTTTATCAAAAACGTTAAACTCAATAGAGAAAGGTTAAACTTACTTAAACAATTAGATATGTATTCTTTTAATTTGGAGCAAAGTACTAGGAAATACAACATTGACACACAGGACTTGCAATCACAACTTGACCACCTACAAGTGAATCTTAGTGCAATGACTAACAAATATAACACCTCTGAAGATCTAATGAGGGAATATGTGTTGGCAATGAATGAGCTGGTAAACTCACAAACAAACAACTGTGAGCTTTGTCAAACAGCATCGGATGTACCTATGCCAGACCATTCATTGGCAACATGCCATACCACCTTACCGCTGCCTTGTGTTGATTTGAAAATTCCTTTTACTAATAACTCCAATAAAAAATGTAAACAAATTGTAAATAATGATATTGTATTATTTTGTGATGAGATTGGCAAGGACTTAGGCCACTTGCTGACAGATGAATACCCGGGACACTCAATAATAAATTACTGCATGCCTGGTTGTTCTTTATTTGATATTATAAAAGAAATTATTAAATGTAACTTTAAACAGGAAACAACATTATTGATTTTTATGGGAAATAGGGGAAGTGTGAACAAAGGAGAATTGCTCCAATATCATAGAACATTGTGCAACTTTAGTATAAGAAAAATTGTGTTGTTTACATTACCATACAGTAACAGTTTGCCACAGGAAGAAAATAACTTTAGATTTGACATTAACATGACATTGCACAACTTAACATATAATGATAACCTTTTCCATTTAATTGATATTAACAATTATGTTAATAGTAATTTGAAATAGACAAAAGATAGATATAATATTGTTATGTACTATCTTTCTAACTATCACAAAAGACAGATAGCTGTGTCGCTATCATATTTTTTTACTATTTCAGCCAAAGATTTGGCTAAACAAGTTGCTTCTTTTGAGCAATGCAGCGTAATTTTAAACTATTCTGCCAATAATTTGGTAACAGTTGATGACATTGATTATCATTTAAATTAGAAATTAGGACAATGGAGGCAACCTCTTGCAAAAATGTTAAGAAGGCAAATAATAAATCAAATGAAAGTGTAAAAAAATTAAATAGTATCAACTTGGTGCATCAAAACATTCAAGGGTTTTTGAACAAAGATTTAGAAGTAGAATTATTCCTGAATTGTAACAATATAGATATTCTTTGTATGACAGAATATTGGCTTAAAAGCCACCAGTTCATGTTCAATTTTAGTAATCACCAGGTTGGTAGTTCGTTCAGCAGAGTAAATGCTATACATGGTGGCTCATTAATTTTAGTGAATAATCAGCTTAGATTTAAAGACCGCAAGGACATTGTGAGCCTTTCTGTTGAGCGGACAATTGAAATAGCCTGTATAGAATTGGAGCAGTTCATTATAATAAGTGTGTACAGACCTCCTTCAGGGTTGTATGATTGTTTTGAAAAGGTTATGGATGATGTGTTGCACAAAATCTGTAATTCAAATAAGTCTATCATCGCTTGTGGTGATTTTAATGTTAATTTATTAGAAAATTCTGGGTTATGTACTAAAATTATAAGTTTGTTTCAGTCATACAATCTGGCTCACCAATTTTTGGAGCCCACTAGAATAACGCCCACTAGTGCCACATGCCTAGATAACATTTATACAGATGTAATACCAACCCACAAAGAAATTATTAATCTAATAGACTCAGATCATTGCGGACAATTGATCAGTATTCCAAATCCGAACAAAAAAGTTATTAAAAAAGATATCACTGTTAACCCAAAAACTACTAAGCGGTTGGAAACATTTAAAACTAAACTTTTGAGTAATTTACCAGTTTTGTCAACTAATGCTGCCCCTAATCAACATTATAATGATTTTTTTTGTATGTATTGCACACAATTTGATAATATTTTCATTCCAAAGACATTCTCAGTTAATAGTAATGCTTCTTTCTGTGGCCCAGTCACATCACCATTGGTATACATAAAAGTATAAAACGGCTGTATGAGTTGTATGATGAACGGGCTAATATAAACACTGCTGAATTTAATCTTTATGTTAAGAATTATTCAAAATTATTTAAAAATGTCTGTTGTATGGCCAAATCACGTTACTTGAGTTCAAAAATTAAAAATAGTCGTAATATAATTAAAATGACATGGAATATCATTAATAGTGAAACGGGAAGGTCATGCAACCGAAGTAGTGACTACAGCCTAGCTATTGATGACAATATAATTAAATCAGATTCTCAAGTCGCCGCGGCCTTTGAAAATTTCTTTGCAGAGATTCCCGTATCAACTACTAAATCTCTAAACTCATCACCCATTGCTGCAGAGTCATTACTTAAAGAAAACGTTCCAGTTTGTGATTATGAATTTCATTTCCAATATGTCACCTGTAAAGATGTAATTAAAACCTTTCACACATTAAATGTTAAAAAGACCGCAGATCTATGGGGTAATTCTGTGGACGTTGCTAAGTCGATTATAAACATTGTAGCACCTACTTTAGCTGTTATTTTTAATAATTGTATTGACCGTGGTGAGTTTCCTGATCTTATGAAAAACAGTAAAATAATACCGTTGTTTAAATCGGGTAGTACATCAGACCCTACTAATTATAGACCTATTTCGGTGCTACCTACCTTTAGTAAAATTTTTGAAAAACTTATTTTAGATCAAATGCAAAGATTTTTTAATAAACATAAATTACTGCATAACAAATAGTTCGGTTTTACAAGGGGTCGTTCGACTACTGATGCACACATTATAAACATGTCCTAAAAGTGTTGAACTTTTAGGACATGTTTATAATGCATGGGAGGATAAATGCGATGCTTTGGGCATCTTTTGCGATTTGTCCAAGGCATTCGATTGCGTTCTTCATGAAACATTAATCAGGAAACTGCACCTCTACGGAATCCGAAATGCCTCCCTGGATCTTCTTACTTCATATTTAAGTGATAGGATTCAGAGAGTTGATGTTAATGGAAAAAGATCTCCCGGATCTATAGTAAGAATGGGGGTCCCCCAGGGCTCAATTCTTGGCCCATTTTTGTTTCTTATTTATATAAATGACTTGCCTTACCTCATAAAGGATAAACATGATATAGTGTTGTTTGCAGACGACACTTCACTTTTATTTAAACTCAAACGTCAGCAGTTGGTTACTGACAATGTAAATAATGCCCTGGAAAAAGTAGTTAACTGGTTTAATGTTAATAACCTACTTCTTAACGAGAAAAAAACTAAATGTATTAAGTTTACAATACCTCATGTTAGACAAGTAAAAACTAGTGTGCTCATAAAGGGTGAAGAGTTGAAACCCGAAGATACCACAGTGTTTTTAGGCATAACTTTGGATGCCAAGCTTCAATGGGGCCCCCATATAGATAAATTGTCAAAAAAGCTTAGCTCTGCAGCATACGCCGTTAGAAAAATTCGTGATTTAACTGATTTAGAGACAGCCCGCTTAGTATACTTTAGTTATTTTCATAGTGTAATGTCGTACGGTATTCTGTTGTGGGGAAATGCCGCCGATATTCAATCAATTTTTGTTTTACAAAAAGGGCAATTCGTTCAATTTATAAATTAAGTCCCAGACACTCCCTCAGAGACAAATTTAAAGATATCAATATAATGACTGTAGCTTCTCAGTACATTTATGAAAATCTTTTGTATGCACATAAAAATATTGATATGTTTAAAAAATACAGTGATATCCATAATGGAACACTAGGAACAAGCACAAATTTGTTGTTCCTACAACCAGGCTTAAAAAAATAGGTGGCTCATTGGTGGAACAATACCAAAGAAAGGACATTTGTCCTTTCTTTGGTATTGTTCGTCGAATCGTTGAGCTTCTTAAGTTTTGAGTTGAGCTGCACGATAACTGACAAATGCGTGCACTGACTGGACAGATCCACTCAAATCTGTGTGGTTCTTTCCTCAAAAGACCATTTCAGACACCAATCTACATGGTCCTCAAATGATCTGACCAAGATTATATCCGTATTTTATATACACATTGACATTGATGGATTTTATATATACTATGACATGAATATTTACTTTGTTAAGTATTATATTGTTTTAATTAAGTATTGTAAATGTGAAGACTATGTGGGTTATTGTTTATTTTTGTTCTTACTCAGTTAGTTTTCATCATTGTCTGGCAATTTGAGTAATTTATGCGGCCTACCCGAATGTTCTTTCTTTGGTATTGTTCGTTGAATCGTTGAGCTCCTCAAGTTCTGAGTTGAGCTGCACGACTACTGACAAATGCGTGCACTGACTGGACAGGTCCCCTCAATCTGTGTGATTCTTTCATCAAAAGATCATTTCAGGCACCAATCTACATGGTCTTCACATGATTTGACCAAGATTATGTCTGGACTTTAAAAGAGACTGTGACCTCTGAGTTTGTTTCGGCTTTTCTTCTCAGAGTAGTCAGTTACGAAACGCCGACCTCATCTAGTTTTTTTTCGTTTTTTTTTTTAATATGTTTGACGTGTAAAAGTGTTTGTACAAACCTACTTACAGAAAATAAATCATTTATCATTTATCATTAACTTTTTCCTAACTTGTGCTTAGAGACCTTGCTCCTTGACAAATTTCATGATTCTAGGTCAAAGGGAAGTACCCTATAGGTTTTGATTTATTTGCGAGTATCAGAATATGTCGCATAAATCGCCGTATTTTTTTATTGCGTTGTCTTTTTTAGAGCTCCAAGGGACCGTAGACCTACGTATTTGATATTAATTTCAACTTAATACCTCCACGCATTCCTAAGACAAAGGGTCTTGACAGACATACTGACAGACAGACAGACGGAGTGATCCTATAATGGTTCCGTTTTTTCCTTTTGAGATACGGAATCCTAAAAAATTGCTTACTGCAAGACGCTTTGTCACGCTAAAATCTTCATAGACGGATAATGAAATCGTCTTCGTTACTTGAAGACCGACTTCGCGGTCACCAAACCCGCATTCTCAGAATATTTTCAACAGGTTCTAGATCCCCTCAGACCAGTTACCTATCTCCAGCAATAGACAATAAATAGAGACTAGATAACACACGTGACTAAAAACAAGCGTGTGACCAAAGAGTTCATGTAAATTGAGTAATCAGCGTCAGAACCCGATACGTCTTCCCACCGAGCTGATAAATTGTAATATTATGCACATGAGGTCTACGTCCTGTAATGACAATGTTGTCAAAATAACCATCGACAAGAACATAACCTATTCAAATCTAGTTAGACTAGTATACATTAGCCGGTCTCGGTCTATTAAGAAATGAATTGGACGTCGTTACCGCAAATGTTACGCTGTCAATTTTAAGAGTCGAGCGTTTGTTAGATGAATAGTGTTATAAGTGGGCTTAGTACGTTAGTCGTGTAATATGGTAGGTGGTGAGGGGCGGGTATGCAAATGGCAGAGCTATACTTGGCCACGAAGCAGGCCGCCCGCGACCGTGGGAAAACTATCGCCTGTGGCGAGTTGTGCGCAGGCGCGGATTTGGATTAACGGCTTTTTGATTGGCCATTGTAGGTGATTGATGATTGAACGGAAGTTATGGCGGGAAAGTAATGATGACCGTAAAAGTGTGGGGGTTTTAATTAGCGTAAGTTATATAAGACCAGCATAAGACATGGAAGCTGCATTTATGTGATGATTCTGAGAGATGTAAACCCATTGACAGTTCATAATTAAGTAGCTCCCGAAATATAGTGGATTTTCAAGTGTCTATGCCAACCTCAGTTCACTTCAGCATTGTAGAAAAGGATACTCCTCCAATCCCTTTCGATGTTCTAAGTATTCTAACACACTTGACAAGCACGGCTAGTGACTCGATAACTCCAGAGACCCTTTAGGGTCAAAGCGAACTTACGAGTCTGTATATAGATGTTTTTATTTTTTTTATTTAGTATGGGTTTGCTCTTATTTTGATGGTTAACGTCTTTGCTCTCAGTTTCTGTGGGAGTGATTTCGTGAAAAGGGACGGAAGTGTGTAACATGAAGTGACAGCTTGAGCATGGAATAAGTACCTAAGTAATTTATAATAGCATGGAATTAGTGTACTCATGGAATTAGTGTACTCATGGAATTAGTGTACTCATGGAATTAGTGTACTCATGGAATTAGTGTACTCGTAGAAATAGTGTACCCATAGAATTAGTGTACTCATGGAATTAGTCTACACATGGTTTAGTGTGCTGAAGTGGCAGTGGGCTGGCCATGTTTGTCGAAGGACCGATGGCCGATGGAGTAGACGAATCCTGGAATGGAGACCGCGTATCGGCAAGCGTAGTGTGGGACGCCCCCCAGCTAAATGGACCGACGACCTTAAAAAGGTGGCTCGGACAGACTGGATGCGGAAGGCGGAGGACAGGATGTTGTGGCGCAGCCTGGGAGAGACCTATGTCCAGCAGTGGACTGCTATTGGCTGAGTTGATTGATTTGATGGTTTAGTGTACTCATGTAATTAGTGTACTCATGTAATTAGTGTACTCATGTAATTAGTGTACTCATGTAATTAGTGTACTCATGTAATTAGTGTATTTACTCATGTAATTAGTGTACTCATGTAATTTGTATACTCATAGAATTAGTGTTTCATGGAATTAGTGTACTCATGGAATTAGTGTACTCATGGAATTAGTAAGTACTATACAATATGTCCCAAATTAGCGCACAACCTTTTAAGGGGTCATTGTACTTATCATTATGAACAACTTTTACCATGGGACCAAACCAAAAGTCGAAGGACCGATGGCCGATGGAGCAGACGAATCCTGGAATGGAGACCGCGTATCGGCAAGCGTAGTGTGGGACGCCCCCCAGCTAAATGGACCGACGACCTTAAAAAGGTGGCTCGGACAGACTGGATGCGGAAGGCGGAGGACAGGATGTTGTGGCGCAGCCTGGGAGAGGCCTATGTCCAGCAGTGGACTGCTATAGGCTGAGTTGATTGATTTGATGGTTTAGTGTACTCATGTAATTAGTGTACTCATGTAATTAGTGTACTCATGTAATTAGTTTACTCATGTAATTAGTGTACTCATGTAATTAGTGTACTCATGTAATTAGTGTATGTACTCATGTAATTAGTGTACTCATGTAATTTGTATACTCATAGAATTAGTATACTCATAGAATTAGTGTTTCATGGAATTAGTGTACTCATGAATTAGTGTACTCATGGAATTAGTGTACTCATGGAATTAGTAAGTACTATACAAGATGTCCCAAATTAGCGCACAACCTCTTAAGGGGTCATTGTACTTATCATTATGAACAACTTTTACCATGGGACCAAACCAAAAATCGCAAAAAAAATATCTGCTGTTCCCTACATTTATGTTCGAATAACTCGTCAAAATGTAGGGAACAGCAGATTTTTTTTTCTTCGCGATTTCAGATTTGGTCCCATACTAAAAGTTATTCATAATGATGAGTACAATGTCCCCTTAAGAGGTTGTGCGCTTATTGTGGGACATGTTGTATAGATTGTTAGTAGGGGGTTGAATTTCGACCAGTTGGCGACCACTAGTAATGTAATGAATAAATATTTCAGTATTTAGCTTTTAAAAAAAAAAAAATAAAAAAATTGTTGATTGCTAATTGTTTCTTAATTTTATTTTATTTCAACAATTAATTTTACTGTACCTTTTGCTGTGCCCTACAGGGTCCGTAATTGTACCTTAGCTTTAAGCCATTGTATTCATACATTATGGAATGCAATAAATATATGAATATGAATATAATTTTTGTCGCTGCGCAGTTGCTTATTACCAAGGTGAGATGTCAGTTGTTACTACTTGTTACACATCATAATTATGCGACTTCTTTAACGGCCGAACCCAATAACTTATTTTCAGTTAAAGACAGATCGCTATTGATGATAGACAGTATAATTATATCTCTGCTCGGATGGCGTCTCACAATCATTGATAAAGGCTATCTATCGAACGAAAACAATAAGTAGGTTTGTCTACTTCGCTCTCCCGTGCGTTCCATTACAACCAACATCACTTTAAAAAACAACATGTGTAATTAGGGTTATATTAAAACTTCTTTGTTTCTTACTTCTAAATAGGTTACTGGATTAAGATATAATTATGTAGAGCCATATTTGTTATGGCCGCGAATCAAAATACAACCTGTTACTCACCTGAAAATTGCAAAAAACCTAATAAAATTTGAATTTCGCGGGCTACCTTAGCGCATTAATGTTTTTTTTTTTTTTTTTTAACTTAAATTCATGTTGGAATGGTGCTTGCACGGGGGATTAGTAAGGGGGGGGGGTTAAATTTCTGTTATTTTTTGCCTAGGGCGCACCGTTTTCGAGATATTTGAATTTCAATTATTTTTTATTACTTTAAATAAAAAAAAACATCTATGATCATTATTGCAAGTACTAAAGAGCTCATTTTAGCTTGGCTAGTTTACGTTTATCCCTGCAATTCGGGGAATAGCCAAATCTGCCATCTGTAGTACTGTCCTGTCAAACTAATAGTATATTGGGACGCATACTTTGGCATTTTCATACAAAGAGATATCTGTTGTATGCCATACACCCTCCCATCAGTAGATAGCGTGGGCCGGTATGATTCCTAGATTATTGGGACGTTAAAACCATCGATAGGTATATTTTTATATCTCCAGTAGGCCGAAACTGGTGATATATAGGTTATTGGGTTCGGCCGTAAAGATCGCTCGTTTTTGCTAGTCTATCTGTCTGCATCAGTACTAATTTCCCGCAAGTTATTTCAAGTGTAGTCCGTCTCTGCCTGCTCGTGCACGACCCACAGGCGCGTGACGGCGGTCGGCGCGCGCCGCAATCACGACCGCTCTGACGTGCGACTTTTTGACGCAACCGCGCCGAATGCCTAACGTAACACTTACTTTACTTTTGTTCTTTTACTACAAAATAAATAAATAACCAATGTGAGTTTTGGGTTCAATTAAAGGTACCTATGTGTATTTTGAAATTGCAGGTATGGTGAATTGCAAAATGGTTTATCATGAGTTAGATTTTTGCGATATTCGTTTGAGTAAATTCCATTTGATTTCTTTTTGTTTCGATATCCTGAAACCATATTACATAAACAGCCTATAATGTTCCCACTGCTGGGACACAGACTTCCTCTTTGTGGCAGAGGGAGTGGGCCGTAATCCACCGAGCGGCCTCAATGCGGGTTGGTAGATGACACTTGTCTTCGAACTATTGGTTCTAGGACATGCCGGGTTCCTCAAGATGTTTTCTATCACTGTTTTGAGCGCAACGGTGATAAAACAATTTACACACCGCAGTGGGCCCGCCACTACGGTTTGGTAAATGTCACATGTCTTCGAAAAAAAGTATTCGGTGAAAAGTCCTAACAAATAATTTCTAGCCTTAGGACTACTCTTTTTAACCGAGTTAAAAAAAAGAGGAGGTACTCAATTCGGCGGAATCTTTTTTGTCTACATTCTACAGTTCGCTAAATTTATTTTCTTTGCAATTTAAACATTTGTCTACCTACATTTTGTCCGGGCCACTTTTTGTGACCGCTGCATTTCTGACATGTTCCAGTTGAGTGCACTGTCGCTTATGTAAATGTTTGGTTCATCTGTCAAACTTCAGTGCACTTGTGTTGCTCAACTGAGTTGCACTACTGTTGCGTGGAGCATTGTCAGGGCTGACCATTTTTATGTGACGAGAATTTTCTTCTGATTTCGGTATAAAATTAGATTTGCTTTCGGTATACAATATGCAACATTTCCCAGAATTAACGCACAACCTCTTAAGGGGTCATTGTACTCATCATTATGAACAACTTTTACTATGGTACAAAACCTGAAATCGAAAAAAAAAAGAAATCAGCTGTTCCCTACATTAACGTTCGAATAACTCGTCAAAATGTAGGGAACAGCAGATTTTTTTTTTTTTCCATTTCGGGTTTTGTCCCATAGTAAAAGTTGTTCATAGTGATGAGTACAATGACCCCTTAAGAGGTTGTGCGTTAATTCTGGGACATATTGTATACAACACATACACACACACGCGTACCATACAAACTGCACTGAACGCAAACATTTGGTTGCCATAACAAAAGTATTGTCTATCTCTAGCAGTGGTGGGTCAGTGGTAACGGCCGCGAGTTGTAGGTCGTAGGTTCCAACCCAGATAGGCGCTTTACAACAGCAGCGCAGGGCAGCGTCAATTATGGGTAGATTGCGCGGAAACTCCAACAGCATCCTAAAAACATTATGTGATAAGGTGGACAGCCCCTTTATTAGGCACTGGGTGCGGAGTCACGTGCAAACATGTGTTGAGCCACGTAGGTATTAGTTGTTAGGTTAGTTTGTAAGTTTTACTAACAAAGTTTTTAAGTTGTCGTTACTAATTATATGGAACATGTGTATTTTATGTTTGATCCGAAATAAATGAGAATATATACTTATTTACTTTTTGGAAATCGTTTCATCACCAATGCTCTCAAAACGGTGAAGGAAAACATCGAAAGGAAACAGCATGTCGTAGAAACAAAAATTCGAAGAGATGTAACATCTACCAACCCGCACGGAGCCCGCGTGGTAGATTACGGCCCACTCCCTCTCAACGAGAGGAGGCCTGTTTCCCAGTAGTGGGAACATTATAGGCTGATTATGCTATAATATACAATATTAGTTTTAGTATATGCAAAACTCAAAACACGTGTCTAGTATTTTTATGTAAAGAATCTATGTACAAAATTTCAAAACTGTTTCATGAAAAATCACAAAGTTATAAGGTGGTTATGTTACCGGGTTGTCCGTACAAAAACATGCTAACAGTGCCCCCGCGCCTCCAGGGTCGTCTTGCGGTCATTGATAATAATTTGGCAGTAGGTACCTAACCGTTCGGCGATTGTATTGTAAGTATTATATGTTGATAACATTTTCCATCACACAAATATTTTTGGGACAAAATATAACATGGTATAAACATTATTGAAATCGATTCAGTTCCTTATTCTGAACAAACTATATTCAGGTTTCGCATATACTAAAAATAATGTTGTATATAACATATCCCAGAATTAACTCACAACCTCTTAAGGGGTCATTGTACTCATCATTATGAACAACTTTTAATATGGGACCAACCTGAAATCGCGGAAATAAAATCAGGTGTTCCCTACATTTAAGTTCGAATAACTCGTCAAAATGTAGGGAACAGCTGATTTTTTTAAAGAACAGGTTGTAGATACACATCTTAAAATCTTACGTGATACGTAAAGTTAAACAATTGAAAAGTCTGTTCTACACATGATTTGTTGAAATGAATGTCTGGACTGACGAAAATGGATAAAGTAAGTAATGAGTACCTATGGGGAAGTTTGAAAGTGGTGCCAGCAGTGGTGAAAGCACCATATAACACGATTCCTACCGGCTTCCCTTCGGAAGTTCGCATCAACAATTCTACCGCTATTGAAAATGGCACAGTCAATAGTTTCTACTATTGCCAAATAATATAGTTACACTACAGGTATTTAATTCACCATAACATTCAAACAGCAAAAACGCCTATTTTATTAGCAAATTGAGCTGAATTGAAATAACAAACAAGAAAGTTTTGCCTGTGTAGTGATGCGTTTTTTTGGTTCTGCTACTTGACGATAGATGGTGTTAAATTTAGTAAAGGAAAGACTTACTTTTAAGTAGATTAATTAATTTTAACTTTACTGATAAGAAAGTAAGTTAAAGTCGGCTTCGCTTCGGCTTCTCTCAAACAAAAATTGACACCTCGCCGCTGGGTGACAGTGACAGAAAAGTTGAAAGGAAATCGTTTCGCTTGGTATGGGCATGTGATGAGGAAGGAGGAAACGCATGTGACTAGCAGAGTGATGAATATAAATGTTGATGGGTGGAGAGGGAGATAAAGGCCATAGAAAAGATAGATGGATTGTGTGAGAAATTACTCGTACTCGTATATTAAAGAGAAGGGAGTGAATGATAGCGTGATGGCTGACAGGAGAGAGAAGAAGAAAACGTGTTGCGCCGACCACAAGTAACATAAAGAAAGAAAGACAATACATTTATTTAGCACAGACTAAAAGGCACACAATATAATATACAACAGATAAAAAATAAAACAATTAAAAATTGTAAAATGCGATGTAAGAAGACATGGGAACAAACATGGGACAAGGGCAGCAGGCTTAGCATGAGAACCGTAGAGAAGCGTTTTGTCGTCGGAAGGGTAGAAATAACATGACGTTTCCGTGTAGACAGTAATAGAACATTTTCGGTACACAAGCGATTTTTATTCTACAGTAGAGTAGAAATAAAAAGCGTCATACTAACCCTGCAGCGCGGGGCGAGCGCGGCCTACTGTGACATGACTTGAGTCACATATTTTATCACAGTTTGAGCGATAAAACTGTTTTGTCATAAAATGCTAGTACAAATTGACATGACATAATTTATCATGCCTTGTCACAAACGTCTTGGACAGCCCGTGCTCGGCCCGCTGGAAGATGATGTTTATCACTACAATATGTTACGATCCTCATGCTTATTGAGTCCGTAACTCTATACAATATGTAATTTTAAAGAGTACTGTTATTATGTTCTTGGGTTTGTAAGTTGCTGGTATTACTGCCCTGCGTTTGCAAATGAAAACGAAAGTATTCATGTCATGCTCACTTAAATGTCTCGCTGATGGTGGCACGTGTGTTGGAACATTCGGTTCCCTACAAAATGGTTGATCTGGATGGTGCTGATCCACGCGTCATGTTCGTGAACGGGCGCCGTCAGTTCAGACTGGGGGTCTACTTAGAAGCGAAGCGTTAATCCGACGTATCGGCCGATCATCGGCCGTTTTATAACTTCCTTAATTTCCTTTTTTGACTTTGATTCCTTACTCGACTTTAAGTCACATTTTTGACTTTGGCTATCTCTTTGACTGTCGTTTTTTTTCTTTTGTTTCGCCGTAGTAAGCCGTAGTCAAACAACGGCACAACATTCGGCCGATACTTCGGTTTTATGTTCGGAGTAGACCCCCTGCAGGCTTAGCACGAGAACCCTCTCTACGCGTTTTGTCGACGGAAGAATAGACAAAAATGACGTTTCAGTGTAGACAACAGAAAGTTTTCTACTGTCTGTAGCACGGCGATTACAAAACCAAATGTGAAGAGACTTGTCTTCTCTACCCTAGACAACTGTCTACAACGTCGAGCACGACGTACAATCTTTCTCCGATGTTGACAGCTTGGGATAGAAACCTTTCTTCCGAAATAGTCTACATATAAAATGACCTAGACAACGATTCGTTAGTTGTTTTTTCGTTAATTCGAGTAATTTTAAGCGGTGCTTTTTTACTTTTATCTTAAATTAAGCTGAAATTAACATGTTGGGTTCAAATTGCGCTTTTTATTTAAGTTTTTTTATAGAAAAACTTCAGCGAAGATGGGAAAGAAATACTATTAGAGAGCTTGCTTTGCTTGTTTGGGAGCCTTTGATCTCACGGGAAGTGAGTTCTGTAGAATTATAAAATAAACAAGGAGATAGTGCAATCAATGTTTATGCGAAGAACTCGGCTAGGACCTGTCGCCAAAAAAAATAATAGATTTTTGGAATTAACAATAAAATAAGAACAACAATATAAGTATCCTACAGTTTTTACACTATGTTGTCCCTTTACTTTGATTTATTAGATACCTACATTCACAGGGAATATAAAACATCTGATTACGAGTATGAGCCAAAATTTCCTCATTGAACACTAAATTATTTATTTATTAAGTACTAGCTGCCGCCCGCGGCCTCGCCCGCGTTGCATTAAGGCTTCTACATAATGGCGCGACACAAAGGCCCCGCGTGTCGCGTGACGAGCCGTGCCTTTGTGTCGCGTCGCGAGTCGCGCTGGTCTGTAGAAGCCTTTACTATGTAGTGATTATTATTTTCATTTACTAAATCTTACACACTCAGTTTTAAATGGAGCATTTACCTACTAATAAATAAAATATCGATAAACAACAATACAATAACAATGTTAGTACCTAGTAAAAACAAGGGCTCCCGCAGACAGGCGCGACGTGATAGCGCGACCCGCCAGTCTGCAGTACCCTTAAAGGATACTTCTTGCGTGACGCCATCAAAATAGTATAATTATGGCTCTTTATTTAAATAATGCCTGTACATTATATGCAATTACCAATATTATATAGTGCTCTGTGTATGCAATACAAATGAGTTTTAAAACTTAGTGGCGCCACAGCCAATGATGTATTACTTATAATACGTCATTGGCTACAGCCATTTAACAATATTTTTAAAAGGGAGATGCGCTAAGGTAGCCCGTGAAATTCAAATTTTATTACGTTTTTTGCAATTTGCAAGTCAGTAACACGTTTTATGTTGATTTAAATATGATTCGCGGCCGTAAAAAATATTGCTTTACAGAATTATAATCATTAGAATCGGCAAAACAACTAACTCTCTTCAAAAAATCCTTAGAATACAAAAAACGTTCGAAAATTTGAATTTCGCGGGCTACTCAGCGCATACCCCTTGACCATTTGCGTTTTGTAATTGAAGAAATATTTGTTAAAAACACTTTGCTTCATAGATTTGTTTGAGAACGAAACGCAAAAGTACGGTAAAATTGGGTAGTAATACACACCACTAGCGAATACCCCGTTGCTATGGACAAGTCACTGTCTACGAAGAAACCCGAGTCTAGGTGTGTCCTCGTGCTCGCGAAGAAGAGATAACGAGAAGTGTAGACAAGCGATGTCTATTCTATAGTAGAGTAGAGATCGAAAACGCCATGCTAAGCCTGCTGGTCGTCTCTTAACTGCCAGGGCTTATTTGTAACCTTATATTTTGAATTGTTTTTAAATAATTTAATTTTTTACATTGTTCTCACTTATTGTGAAGCAACAAAAATAATGTACACAGGATTTTGTTATATCTTGATTTAAAAGAGTGTCCTTGTAGTTTCTTGCCTGTTCTTCTCCATAGAGATCTACGTTTTGGAATGGGCAAATAGCTTCAACTATCTGACTCACTGACCGACTCTTTGACAGTTCAAAAGTGCCTGTAATTGGTTTAATTGAAATAAATGCTTTGAGTTTGAGTTTGAAAAACTTAACGTAACGTAACTAAACGTTTGTAAAATGCTGTGCATGTGGGTTGATGAGAAGATAAGCAAATACGTGAATGATGTCAGAACAAAAGCTGTTGCAATTGCAAATTGTACGCCTTGTCCACTATAGAGTAAAAGATCTGTAAAGAACTGGGTATATACAATGTGGAGACAACAATATGACAATAAATGAAAACACTGGCAATACTATAATGCATAAGAGTATTTTGGAACGATCAAATACATTCTGGCGTCGAAATTAAAAAAGTGATTTTTCAATCAAACTAAATATAGCAGTGGTGTGCCGACTATGGGTTTTGCCAATCTTTGACTAGCTATAGCGACTAAACTATTGGATATATTTTGGTTAAATTTTCGTCTGCAGATTGCGAATGTCATTAGATATACGCAGTTGAATTTATTGTCATATTTTCATATTTTCGTATCCACGTTGTATACCATCTACTTTTCTATCTAGCCTGTATTGTTCCATGACAGGGCAAACGTCCCCTCTCCCTTTCCAAACACTTCTGTTCTCTGCTAAAATAATTAGGCCATCTAAGATTCGAACTGACCCACAGTTCGAATCGTAGATGGCCTAATTATTTAATCTTTTATATAATAAAATAAATATGCTGTTCGTTGGTAAGCGCATGACTTCAGAACGACTGGACATATTTAGCAAATCGCCAACCCGCCTGCCAAGCGTGGTGATTATGGCAAACCCGCCCCTTTGACTTGACATTATTACGAGTATACCTACAATTTAAATTTCAACAAGGTTCTAACTTTTATTCATATTTTATATTATTTTTTTTTGTCAATGTGAGGACGTTGTAGGCTTATTAGACTAGATCTGTAGACCATTTTCTATTTTGTTAAGTAACTGGTACTTTTGACGGGCCTACGCTGTCCTTTCATACCTATTAACACTGTAATTTGAAAATATTGTAAAAGCCAATTTTATTTTTTTAAAAGAGTGACCGTGGAGTTTCTTGCCGGCTCTTCTCCATAGGAAACGACCAATTGGAACCGTGCACCTAGCTTCTGACGTTTCGTAAGTGCTCATGTAGGCTTATGTGAAATAAAAATATTTTTGATTTTGATTTTTGATTTTGGAGGAGGCTTATGTCCAGTAGTGGACTTATTTGGGCTGAAATGATGATGAATGATGGGCAGGACAACATCCGCAGGGTCAGCTAATTAATTAATAAAAAAGTATTGTATTGTCTCAATTTTGTAACGATGGATGATGTTGGCTTCGTTAGAATGAACGAGAAATTTACGGTGAGTTGCACGAAATCTAGATTAGTTTACCGGAGACTTTAAATTGATGGTGTCACTTTCTTTTTGATACAAAATGTAAGGGATAGCATGAATTTAAAGTTTTTCGTGAAACTCCACGTTTAAATAGACTGCTTCTTTACATGATGTTAGATTACTTTCGTCTTTATAAATTATTAGTTATATTTCCTTGACCAACCCTAACCGGACGGAACTCTTAAAAACAAACCATCTCATCGTCCATCGGAGCACAGTTTTGCGCGTTTTTTACAACAATCAATTAACTCCATTGCTTCGAAGCGAGAGGTCGTCACGATTCTACTTACTTTTTATTTTTTTATATTTTTAAGTGTGAGTGCAATGTTGCGTTTTCATGACTGCAGACAATGATGTCAATAATTGAAATTGAGATGTCTTATCTATGGGCAAATAGAAATGTAATGGATGGGTGTTGAGTAAAAAATGTGGAGTAAAAATGTTTTTTAATGTGTGTAGAAGGTTGTGAATGTGTGTGTAATGCAATATTTAGGTAGTCTATGTAAGATTTACTGTAAAAGTTATACAAGTTTCTGAAATAAACCTTTTTTTTTTTAAGTCTTCATCTATGTGAATAGCAATAGTATCGTATAATTCATTATAGAGAACACTTTGTAGGTAGAGCGGGGGGCGCTATTATGGTAGGGCAGACATGCTCTTGGGATATGAAAGTATTATTAGAGCCATTCCGGATATGCATCCTCATCCACGTGATGGGTATCGATGTAGAAAACAAATTCGTTACAAAAAAAATTAAATTCACAGTTTCTTCAAATTCTATAAATAATACACCTATTTGTACATGGTATAAATTCATCAGCAGCACACATTATGAAATCTATGTGTTAGAAATGTAACATTATCTAATAGAGCTAATAAGTGATCGGCTAGCACTACAGAACTAATTTTAGACCGTTGCGAACTTTAGCCTCGCTAAAATGTGCGTAATTAGTATGTACAGCTAAAATTAGTTAATTGAAACTTTACTCTCAACCGCTAGAGATAATTAGCAGGGAAATAATTAAGGCGCTAACAAGAGGCAAATGATCTAAGTCTTGTCTTAAACAAAAAAATATGCCAAATCTATATAGTTTGTGGTAGCGGAAAAAATATATGTTATTCTTGAACATATTTCTCAGAACTTGGTTGTTACCAAAACACGTATAGAAAAAAAATCTCGATAAACTCAAACTCAAACTCAAAACATTTATTTAAATTAAACCTATTACAGGCACTTTTGAATTGTCAAAGAGTCGGTCAGTTAGTCAGAAAGTTGAAGCTATTTGCCCAGTCCAAAACGTAGATCTCTATAGAGAAGAATAGGCAAAAAACTCCAAGGACACTCTTTTAAAACAAGATATTACAAAATCCTGGGTACATTATTCTTGTTGCTTCTATATGTGAAAACAATGTAAAAAAAATTAAATGTTTATTTAAAAAACAATTCAAAATATAATATTAAAAGATTACAAATAAGCCCTGGCAGTTAAGAGAAGACCAGTCTCAACTGACGGCGCCCGTTCACGAACATGACGCGTGGATCAGCACCATCCAACTCAAACATTTTGTAGGGGTACAATTTAACGGAAAGCTAACCTTTTACTTTGAGTTCCAATCCAAAATATCTGCATTCAATATCAACGTACGGGTGGCATTTAATTATTATCAAGAACGTTTTATTTGAATGCAGAACTTGGCTTTTTAGTTTCGACTACCTACTCAACTCATTTTTGAGTAAATATATATTATAATTGCTTCATATTTTGCAATAAATTACAAGCATTGTGTCATCGCGCTTCTCTTTCTTTTGTATGCAGTCTGAAAGTGACCTCGTTGTCAGCGTCTTAAGCATCTGACACTTGTCATACTTGGAGAAAAACAGTACAAGAATTTCGGTCCCTTTGATAAATGAGAAAACGATTCACAGTTACTTAATATTTAAACAATTCAAGTCACCATTACCAGAAAATAATGGTGAAGTTAATGTATCTATGAGTTAAAGGTATTCTGTATTTCTTTATGAGTGTATCGTGGTTAAAATTGAGGTCCATTTAAAAGGTAGTAACCCTATTAGTCTTTTCATGGAACTCACCCGGGAAGATCAAGAGCTAGCAACCTAGGATTACTACCTTTGAAACAATAACGACTTGTAACACAATAAAATTAAGGCTACACAGTTGCATGAAACAACGCTTGAAATGTATAACCACGTAAGTGAAAGCTAACACACGTCCGTCGTATGTCATGTGGGCATTACAAATCGGTGGGTTTTGAAGAAAATCATCAATTCTCACGATAAGTTTGATAAATACTTAATAATCTATGCATTATTCAGTCCTCCTACACACGCCCACTTGTTAAATACCGTGATGGCAGTCTGGCAGATGAGTTTGTGTTTGAGGGCATAGCGTTATGAACGGTGGAATATGTTAAAGGAAATGTTGATGTGGATGAGGATAGACGGGATTTAGATGATGATGTTGTGTCTGTAAATGAACTGGACTAGCAGAACATGATCCGAAATTGAATAATGTTAGTGCCACTACAAAGAACACTAGCTATGAGTTTCTGATGAAGAGAAGAAGTGACAAATGTAGAGCATGAAGAAAATAATACTTTAGATAGGTAGGTATAGGTATAATTGAGCCTTTTGTTCTTCCTACTTTGTTGTGAGTTATACAGGCTGTTAAAGTAACTGCGTGCCATGGCTTAGGGGTAGGTTCAGTATCGATAAAGGAACCCAGGAAAAAAAAAACAAAAAAAAAATAAACATACTTAAACAAAAAAAATAATTAACATAAAAAAAATAAGTCTCTTCGTACTTTAACGGGCTTAGGACCGTCAAATAAAATAATTTTAATTCTAAACGATTTCTATTTTAAGTTAGTAGGTACAAAATTAGGTTGATCTTGCAATATTTTTTTTGTGTTTTCATTGTTGTTTTATTTTTGTTTTTTTGTAACCCTACCCTTAAGCTATGGCACGCAGTTACTGTTACACCCTGTATAGTATAGTGCTTGTGGCACGATTATGTTCATGTTAATAAGAAATTGTTATATGTACTAACCAAAGGTATAAATATGTCTGGATAGACAGTCAAAGCTGAGAACTCGTCGAAAAAAAATGCGTCCAACAGTTGGCCACAGAATGCACGCACACTAGAATAACACAATGACGTGACACGAGTGTAAGACGTAGCTGTCACGCACACCAGCCTATCAAAGTTGGCCTGTTTGTTTTAGTTCTTTTGCAGCGCGACACTCGATCTAGACATGTAAATAATCAAAGGTCTAACTACTGAACCACTAATCTTAGTTTTTGAAAAACATTATTTAAATTGTAACAGTATAAACAATTGTTGGTTGGCCAGCAAAGAAAATAAATAAATGAGTCTTTAAAAATCCACCGACAGTAATAAAATAGCTACAATAATAAAGCCCATACTTCAACAATTTCCCAGCAACTGTACTGTAAATCAGTATATCCTTCTATCAGATGCCGTCGATACAATCATTGTAATTTTTTATCACCACAACGTGCTAGTGATGTTTCCGTATTCAATTGTTATATCTATTACAAATATCACAATAGAATCGAAGGAAAGTAACAAAATGGACGATCGAGAAATATCGGAATCGAAAGGGACTTACGTAAAACTGGAGGCAGATTCGTAGCAAAGCACCGCAATGAAAAAAATAACACTTTTACTTTTTGTTGAGTTACGCTTTCGTTACTTAGAGGTAATGGTTTTAGGGTTATATGAGAATTTGGTTTATCAAAAGATTATAAAAGAGTACACAAGCCACAAGGGTAGAATTGAAACTAACAGCCCGACCGAAGAGACAATGGCATTTGAAAACGACTTTTTGGCAAATAATAATGATCCTCCGAAAAAACAGTGTACACTATACCGTTGGCAGATTGGCCGGAAGTATTGTGATTAATAAGCTATTTAAAATATCGCTTTGTGAAAACTAACACAAAATTTGAAGACGCAACATACATTATTGCAATAACGTGAGTATATTGATGGTCATGAAGATACGGAACTCAACAGTTCAGTTAAAGCTACATTGCACTTACCATAAACATTGATATAGGAAGTCATCCATTCAATTATTTTGTTTTATGCAATTAAATGGTTGCGATGCAAAGAGACCGGCACGCGATCAAAAGCACTTGGTTTGCTTCATTCAACGCCTTTACAAATATCTCTTGTCTAACTTAAGGAAGATGTAGTCAGATTAGATGTTATGTAATTCTTTTGAAATTAATGTGTATCTTGTATTGATCTGGTGTGCAATGAAACGTTGTTTTCTAGTCATTATCATGCTTTGTGATCTGCTACTGAATCACATAGATATTTTGTTTCTACATTATCAAAATGATTTGTTCTCCTTGTGTTTATTTTATTGTTTTCTTATTTCTTCCTTTATTACTACTTCTTTTTGTCGTTACTAATCTTAAACTTTCCAACTTGCTTCAATATAGTCACAGTCTTCTCAAGTGTTTTGTGACTGTTAATCAAATCTGTTAGTAAATCTGAATCATAAGATGTCATACATTCATTACTTTTGACCAAAATTCTAATACAATTAAGCTTATTCTTCCCTCTCCTTCAAATTTTTTTTTTGTAATAAACTTATCGTAATATTAGGTATAACGATAAAAGTTTTTCCAAGAAAAATTTAAGTGCATGCACTCCGAACAATCTATTAACGTAACCTTAAGTCAAGACACGACTAAGATAAGCTCATCGGCTAACATACAAGCAACGGATACACATAGCCAAGATTAATCTCAGTCTGTATTATTTCCGTTTACTCAAATAAACTTATGTTTCTAGATGTTATAATAGCTATGATGGCGTCTACATTGCACGTCTTCCTGCATTTGGCGTTAATTATTATCTAAATAGTTTCCTGTTTAGATTAATACTTACTCAATTAATGTATCTTGGCAATTTTATTATTAAGCTTAATAGAGGTCAGGTTTAAATGCTTGCAGATGGAAGCTCTTGAGCAGGAGAACTAATCGAGACTCTTCGATAGATTTCAAATAATTCTGCAGTTCTGCTATCCGAAAATCGTACTGTTGCTATGAGGTGTTTTCTTATCCTCTTATCCCTTACTGATCCCAATCTAACCTCTTAGCTATATTATAGTTTAGATCCATGCTCTAGGATGTCTGATCCAATAATTCTCCTATCCCACAACGCCGTGGTTATTTTAGCAAAAACATTCTGCATTTTAAAGCTGCTTTATGGATATCGTTTGCACAGTAGCGACGAATAATCAGCGACACGTCCCTTAAAATTAAAACAAAAATAATTGGCGTCAGTTCAGTAATATCCAATTTGGTAGAATTAAAAAGGGCTTATTTATAAGTTTTATTAGCGTAGGCTTTACAATTATCTCCTTATTTGTACTTACGTCCTTGTGACCTTTATTGTAAATTAATCCGTTGCAAACCAGTTGCTCTTGTATGCACTTTAGATATCCATACATTGTACCAGTGTTTTTTTTATTAAAAAAATACTGTCGTCTCGGATAGTACCTACCGTTATGGCTGGACAATGGCCAGTGTTAAAATGTTAATGGTTATATCTCCATTTTAGTGAAGAGGTTGATCAAAGTAATTGTTAATTAGTGATCCTGTTACACTTCACATCAATTAGTGGGGTGTTGTGTGTATTTTTTCACAATGTCGACTATGAGAAATAATATCTACCTACTGAAATGCTAAAGTTAATGACTTTAGCATTTCAAATACACATGTTTTTTTTAATGAATTATGTTGTTGATACAGTGGACGATGCAGATGAAAATCCCGAATCTTATTTACAAAAAAAAAACTATATCAGCCATGTTATATTTGCTTTTTAACTTTACTTTTACGAGTCTGACGCAGGGGACAATACTAGGACCTGTTGCGTTGAAATTCCCCCTGCGATATCAAAGCGGGATGGTCAACTTTATACACGTCACTGTACTGGTTTGTACACTTAAAAGACTCGTTAGTGTAGTAGTTAAACCCTAATTCATTGACCAGAATTAATTATTATTTCTAGAATTGTTTTTGCTTTTAGTAAGTATATTTCCAACGGCCTGAGCTACCACTTTTAGACATCTACAAGACCTAGGTGTCTAACGATCTAAATCCGTTGTCATTTTAGTATTCAATTCTTTATACATAAATCGAATGATGTGATGATGAATCGTGATGATGATTTGTGATGAATCGAATGATGCTTTTCATAATTAGATATAGTCTGCTGAACAAATCAGATTACGGGCCAAATCGGATATTAAAGCATGGAATTATGTTAATTTAAAGCTAATAAAAAAGGTTACACAGTAGGCGTCTAATAAGAGAGCCTCTCTTGATTGATAATGACTGCTAACAATGCACTTGGCGACTACTATCAAGATTGCGTTCCTTTTTGTAACAATTATTGTCAATGATATACGAACATTGATTAAGACCACTTTCTACTTTGTTGCTTGGTTTTGTTCTGATTAATAAATGAAATTGCTTTATTTCCTTACACACTCATTCCTTAACTTTGTAATGGTCTTATGTGACATTATTAACTAAGAATATACATAACCGCGCAGGATAGCGTTTACCAGAAGTGATCATCGTATTAGTGGTTCAGCAGCTTCAATATGATCAGGATTGTGCTGGAATATAGCAGTTCGTCGTGGACGTGGTACGACAGCGGCTCTCCTGACATCATCTTCTGTTATCAGAAGACAGCCGCCACGCAACCATCGATTCGACGCTCTGCTAGAGTGACTGTCAGCAGCCAGTGTCACTCTTATCCGACCACCTGGCACCGGCGCCACTTACTGCGTCGTCATACGTGTTATGTACCGAAGTATCTTTTTTTTCTCTACATAAATTTAGTAGGTACATACAAAACTGTCCTTATTGCTATGGTGTACAAGGACCGCTATCGTTCAAAATCAAATCAAATCATTTAGTGGTTTGCAAACATGTGTAATTAGTACATCGATGTTTTATTATAATAGCCCTCCATATTCTGCCGTCACATGGGCATGCAAATCATATTTATTATTAATTAATTTACACAAATTTAAAGGTATTATAATTTTAAGTAAGAATTATGAAAATAAAATAATCGTTACCGGTAAAACCCTCCTCCAGTCATTTCCAAGCTGTTCTGTCTCTGACAATTCTGCTCCATGTTCTGCCTCTGCCTGCTATATTTGCAATATAGTCGCTCCATTTTTTTGTGGCCTACCTGGTCTGATTTTTTTATTATTGGATACCAGTTCGTGGTGATCTTTGGTCGTCTGTCGTGTGTCCCACTTCCATTTCAAGTTTGTTCTAATTACGTTAAGCGAATGATGTTTCTGCTCTTTGGATTTATCTATTGTGTAACGAAGAGAAAGTAAGAAAATCCTAGTTGAAACTACCAGAAAAGAATCGAGTTGTATACAACTGATGTCTCTCTCTAAGTCTACAAAATTATTTTTATACAGCTTTTGTAGCCTGTGTCAAATTGGATTTAACCATCAAAAGTGTAGAACTTTTGATGATTAAATCCAATTTGACAACATCTTATCCCAAAAATGATCTATCTTTGATAAAGCAGACATTAACGTAACGTAATTGAGATTGACATAGACACCTTAGTTATATGAAGGTATGTATCTAGTAATCATTTTGCAAATTTGAATGTAGAAAACAGAAATTCCAGATTCCCAAATATCCCAAGCTTAAGAGGCCGGCGATGGATGCGTAGTTCATACAAACGAAATACCAAAATAATTTGTAAATCAAACATATTCTTAAGGTAGTGTATCTTTATTCCGATTTGAATACAGAATATCTAGGTTCCCAAATGTATATTTTGAATTGTCACTGATTTAAACAAACGTTATGAGAAAAACAAGTTTTCTATAGAAATAAATTCCTCATATCTCGTCGTTATATCATTGTCATTTCAAAATATATATTTGGGAACATAGATATTCTGTAATCCAATCGAAATAAAAACACACTACCTTAAGAATATGTTTGATTAACAAATTATTTTGGTATTTCGTTTGTATGAACTACGCATGCTACGCCGGCCCCCCAATAATTAATCGCACATCAAAATTACGTTCTTCAACTTTGGTATCAAAAAAAGAATACCGCCGTAACTAAATCTCAAATTGCGGCGATCCATAGTATTTTCACCGGGCGTTTCCCACGGCTGCGCGCACGCAACAGCGTTCCAATTAGACTGTACCGAACTAATTCCTGGCCATGTGCTGCGAATGGGTAGGTGCAGAAGGCTTACTATGAGCGAAATAACATTAATGCTTAAAGTGCGTGTAATTTTGGAGTACAGCGGTTTCAGGTGGTTGGTTTCAAGTTTATGCTATCAGCACAAAGTTGAAACTGGTTTTAATCAGGAGTACGAGAAAATATTTTGTCGTTCGATTTGTTATGAAAACGTTTTGAATCGGGAGCAGATGGATACAGGTATACTATTTTAACACGAAGCATACGCTATTTTCATACCTTCCGTCCGTCTACTACGTTCTACCGTCAGGAACCCTTCCAAGATTACATTTTGATAACAAAAGTCTATCAGGAATACCCACATGGCCTTTTACTTCTTTGCGACTAATTACGTTTGTATTATTTGTGTTGACGTAAAGAATAGCACCATCCCATTTCTTCCCGTGGGTGTCGTAAAACGTGACTAAGGGACTTACTAGAGAATGGGCAGCAGCGTTCTCTATGCATTTTTAAAACCATACTGCAATCGCCAACCCGCCTGCCAAGCGTGGCGATTATGGCAAATCCCCCCCCCCCTCTTTGCGAGAGGCCTATGTCCGGCAGTGGAGGTCTTTCGGCTGGAATGATGATGATGATGATGAGGAACCCTTCCAAGATTACATTTTGATAACAAAAGTCCATCATGAATCCAGATCCACATGGCCTTTTACCTCTTTGCGACTAATTACGTTTGATAACCTTATTAAAAAAAATTGTTGTACTTTTACGTTTGTCGGGCTTCTGTGTCTTCTTGCTTGCGCGCGCGCCGTCTCTCCGCCCGTAATCGCTTCTTCTAAAGGTCTTGTAACACGAACGGCTTTTTTGGATGCGCTCGATTTGGTCACAACGATAATTAAATAATACTGTTTATTTGATTGTGGAGGGGCTTTATTTATTAATACTAATTTTATTAATTACTTCCTGCCTATGTTTTGTTCGAGTAATTTTGAATGGTTAGCGAAATAAGAGACGGCTTAGTAAACGGACAGAGCTGCTGAAGTCAAGATGAAAAGTAGGATTTATCACAACTGTGGATTATTATTTGGCATCATAAAATAATTGGGCATCCTTGCTTTTACTCCTCTGAGATTCTGTAGAAAATGTGTTATGGGGTAAGGTCAGAATAATTGGTGTCCGTTTGGTGACGCACGTAAAGAATAGCATCTTCCCATTTCTTCCCGTGGGTGTTACGACTAAGGGACTTACTAGAGAATGGGCAGCAGCGTTCTGCGATCGATCGCCAACCCGCCTGCCAAGTGTGGCGATTATTTCAACCCCCCCCCTTTGAGGGAGGCCTATGTCCAGCAGTTGACGTCTTCCGGCTGAATTGATGATGATAATGAATTGGTTAAAGCCACCTCCTGCCCACTAAAGACAATAAACTGCAGTCCCCAATCCATCTGGCCAGCAAACCTTTACATCCCAGTCGTTAGGACTTCCATCAGGTTTAATTCATTGGGAGGTCCCTATGTTGAGCAGTTCACTGATAAAGACTTTTATCTATGAACAAAATATAGTCAAAAACACCATGCTTGACCAACAAACACAGATTTGTTTTTTATCATATTAGTCAGAAAGAAGTTTACCTAGATGACCTCTTGCAATAAGAATTTAAAGTTACTTTGACCTACTGCTTTACAGTTAGTCTGCTAGTGATGTTCCTTGTCTTTAAGCAAATAATAATCAAAATAGTTGCATAGTGATGTTGGTAGCACAAGTCCGAGTATTAAGTGGCACAATAATTATTATTGCTTACCGTTAATTTTATCACCATATTTAATATTATTCTTAGTAAGACATTTGACGATTGTTTACATTCTATAATATAATAAAATGTTGTGATTTATTAATTCGTGGTTGTGTTTTAAGTTTTATTTGTTTGCTAAGGTGATGGACGACATAATTTTGAGGTTATTTCAATATAAGTTCTTACCGTAATTACTAATCCGAGGTATACGGAGTGTGATTTTTAAAATACTCTCTGCTATTAGGAATCTGAACACCAATGGAGATTTTAGAAGCTCATATTTCATCAAAGAGTTCTGTATCAAAATCTGAGGGCATAGACAAGGTACAATCGGTTCCAAAGTGTCTCGTAAATTCTACAACGATTTTCAACAGGATTGACATAGTAGGGTTTTTGGTAGTAAGTATATGTCAATCCAATACATTTTTAACTTCTTCGTCATCGATGTTTATGCCCGCTGGAATACTTATATTGAAGAAATAAATACTCTAATCATCAATAATAATAATAATATATTGACGAGTTTTTGTTGTTTTTCTACTTTAGATACACTCTAGTATACAAATACGTATACGAATCTAGAATAGATACTATTTTTAAAGCGGGTCGTTGGTCTAAAGCGGAATGATTTTATAGATGCTCTTCGGCAATAAAATCAGGCACGGTCGTTGAAACACCGTGTGAACTACACCGCATACAATACAAAGAAATTTACAAGAATTTAATAAAACAGCACTCCATTACATTAATACTGAAGATGTGCAATGATAGTTTTACTAATGCAATTTAAACTCAAAATAAAACGAATAAGATATCTTTTAGCTTGCGCTGAAACATTTTTTTCTCAGATTGTAAGGAAATGAAACCTTTAGTTATGAGTTTAACCAGGGCAATATCTAATTAAGATGTGAATTAAATCTTATGATAAGGAAATTAAGAGTCTGAATTGTATGTAAGAACTAATTACTTGGTACTTAGATGAGATATTGCGGGAGTATGAGAAATATCAGTCAACTTGTGATGCAAATAAAGATATTACAGTTGAAAAAAATTATAAGGTAGTGTTAGTTGTTGAATAAATAAATAAATGGTTAGATATAGATGGAACACGAAATACTTATAATAATGCAGGTGTATTATTATCAGAACAAGGTGGCTACCGAAACAAAACCAATATTGTTGCAAACATTGTTTATTTTCTGTTTATCATTCAATTAGCCTACAGCTAACATCCTCTACGAATTCGCTAACCTAACAACTCCTATCAAAGATAACTATTTATCACAGTAAAACTTAGGTGCTAACTACGCTACATGGTATTTAAACGTACAAGTAAATGCTTTAACCGATGCGGAAGACGTTGAAGTTATAGGAATACAAAAATAACAGATTACTACTGAACAAAAAACCTTAATTTATTAAATTAATCAAAAAGTAAAACTTTAACAAGCAAAGCGAGAACAACCCATACTTCGTTAACACACATCAGTTCTAGGAACGTTAATAGAATCAAACAACAACATAAATGATTATCACACGTTGTCACACAGTCATGCATGCGAGGTGGAGGAGTAGCCTCCTCGGTCACCACGGCCGCCACATCGACTGGGCGGAGTCGGATTCGGAGGCGGGGCTGTGCGGCGGCGAGGGCGGCGCGTATGCACGCTTAGCGAGCGCCGCTTCAGAGTCCATCGGCTCCGCCAGCCTCTTCAATCCTCGATCTGGTAACGATGTCCTCTGCACCACAACCTGCTGCTGCTGGGGAGGCGCCGGCGCGATGGCCTGCAGAGGCGTGGGCCTCGCAACACCATTCGGCGCTATCGGCTGTGGCTGCACCACTTGAGGATTCTCCAACCTCCTTATACAGTTACTAAGGTGCTGCAGCAACCTCGCTCCAGCCTGAGGATCCACTGGGCCTTGACGCTGCATGGCAGTGGCAGCTAACGTAGCGTTCGCAATAAACTGAGACACTTCTGTAGCACACTGAGTAAATCCAGCACGAAAACGTTCTTGGTAGGACATTTCTGATTTTAGCACTAACTGGCCTCTCCTTTTGAGGCTATGGAGGTGTCTGACGGTGAGTTCCAGGATATCGGCCTTTTCCAGTTTGGAAACATTTTCTCCTTCAGCTTGCAGGGCGGTAACCATGAGGTCTTTGAGTTCATCGAGGCAGCGGTTGATGCGTGCCCTCCTTTTTCTTTCTAGCATGGGTTTCATGACTTTTCTGTATTGGTATGTTCGGGAGACGGGTTCCTCGTCGGGTTGCGCGTGCGCGGGCGGATGGAAGGCGCCGTGCGATGGCGACATAGTACGGGCGGGTAGGATCATTGGAGCGCGCGCGACGGTCTGTAAGCGAATGGCGCGCGCGCGGTCCGCCGCACCGCTTTTATGCGCCCTACACCGATTGTGGCAAAACGCCCGTGATAAAAGTAGGGGTGGCACTCGCAGGATTCTGGAATTTATAATAGATAAAATAGATTTATTGAATAATTAATAAATGTTTATTGAGATAGTAATTTAATTTTGCCTCATAAACATGCCAAATTTTTCCGATTTAATTAAAGAACTCAAAACTCATTGTTTATGGATCAAGGCCTCCCTATTAGGATAATTATTTACTATTATTTACTTTTTAAGCAATATTATAGCTGTAGTAATAAGTAACTTGACTTTAATATTTTCTTTAAATTGGCCTCATTTGAACCTAATATTCCTCAATTATTTTAAACAAAATTTCCTTTCTTTTCATGAAAATGTTTTAAAAATAATTAAAAAATATTACAAATACCTATTACAATTAAGTATTTACTTGTGGGAAATAAATGGGAGAAAATTATTATGTTTACCCTGATAAAAACCGTTACTTATCTATAAAATTTGGTCAAAGTTCGCGCCAGTTATTTTATTACTGTTATTTCATTTTAAATCAAAGCCGGTAAGATTAAACAGCTGTGCATCCCAGTGAGGGTCTCAGCTGATAGCAGCTGGCTAGCACGAGTTCCCACGCGCAGTCGCGCACCCTCCTTACGTCACCCTGCGCGTACGCACGCCAAGACGCTCCCCCATTTGCGCGCCAAAGAATATGCAGTGACGTCACGAAGTGACTCGTGGCGATGAATTAAATAACTGTCAAGGGACGAAATTCCCTCTTTTTACTATCAAAAAAAAAAACTGTGCATTAAAGGCTTATTACGAGTTTTGTAGACATATTTTTAATTGTTATGCTCTGCTATTTTTTTTACAATGCTAAAGGTCAGTCTTTGTTGGACAGACTGGTATTGGTGTGTAAATCGTGACAAAAAAGACTAGGAAGAAAATATTATTGAATATTTTTGGTCGTTTGTGGCAGCCCTGTGCGTTCGACGCGGGCGCCGTTCTACGGCGACATGAGGCGCGTTATCGCCTCCGTCGGTCATACAGACAGAGTGACGAATAGAAATTATTACTGTCGCACCGACTTTTTACTGCTTACGTGTGTTATTAATTATTATTTACGCCTTGTGGCCTACTTCGGGAAATATTGCCGTGACTGCCTGCACGGCTCACGACAAAGTCTATTTGAAAACCAGCAATATGAATTAAATTTTACAAATATTTCTCCTACAACTATCTGTTTTTTTTTCCCAGTCATTTATCGAGAAAATCATATTTCTTACGAGTATTATTTATTACAGTTGACATGATTAATACTTGCTGACAGCCATTTAGCCCTTAACAGATGTTTAGTTCTTTTAATATATGTATAGTAATGTATATTAATAATGCAATTATTCACTCTAATCCTAGAACACGACATAAAATTGCCATTTATCATGAACAACATCCTTCAGTTACAAAAACATCATCCTAATTAGTCAGTCAAAACAATAACATTGACTATCACCTTGCAGAGGTGTGAGTTAGTTCCCAGCACCGCTAGTCGACTCGACACCGACCCATTGTGCGGTCGAAGCCGCCGTGACGCTACTTACTCCAATTCTGTCTTACGCCGCTAGACGGCAAAACGTCCTATGTGTCAACACTGCCTTAGGAATAGGCGAATCGTGCCCCAAGCGCGGGCCACTTGGTACTTGCGACCTGTCGGTGCTGAGGGCACTTTGACACGCGAGCGGATAACGGCGTAAGCGACGCTTCTGATCGTAGCCAATGAGACGTTCTTCTTCGTGGCGCGGCGTCGTGGGAAAGCCCGTGCCGCGCGCGTTCCCACACACTCGGCCGGCACAAGCCAACCGATAAATTATCATAATTCCATTGTGAGTGCGACGGTACTAAGAAATTTTATACTTCATCAATCGCCGCGTTGAATACATTAGCGCGTGGGCACCGCTTTGTTGATACGGTGACGCAAGGAGCAAGGATACGCCCGACTACCCGCGGGTATCCTTTAATTTTTTTCTGTCACGTATCTATTTTATGACAAGAGCTATAAATTCCGTGGAGACGACGTAATATGGTGATGATATACACCATAAAGTTGGGTTTTTTTGAAAAGTAAACCAAGAATTCCACCCACGTTGTTGAGCTAGATACATAAAACGTATAAGTATGTACAAGGTGCAAGTAACGCTAAGTGAGTAAATATGTGCTGGCTGATCATGAAGTATCGATAATAAACATTCCAAATATTATACTTACTCGACTAGGTAAACCGCCTTTCGGAATATTCCAAGTCACTAAGAAATATATTGAGAAATATTTTAAAGAATTTTTCTATTCTGGTACTTACCTAAATCTGAATATGGTGGAGAATAAAATAATAAAAAAAAAATAAAATTGTTTATTTGCACCTTCAAGTAAAAAGAACATGATTTATACATGAAATAGGCCTTAAGGTTATTAAAGTTGTAAGTTAGAGTTGCAACCAATACCTAAGCTAAGATAACTTAATATCTTGTATTTATAGGTATCAGCGCCCCACCCTCGTCATCATTATAGCCGTTGTTTTTGTGCCTAGCTTGTGGAATAATATTAAAACGAACGAGAAAAACAAATGCAGCACCAACATAAGTAAAGGTAAGAATAATATGTACTTTAGTTACAGGAATAATTTTGAAATATCTAGATGTGATGAGAGTTATAATCAAATTGGTTAAAAATGTAATTGAATTTTAGGTTGTTTCTTACTAAGCACAAGAATATGGGACAACTTAGGTGCAAAACAAGACTTAGAACTAAATTAAGAAAACAAAATAAAAACAAAAAATAAAAAAATGAAAAAGAAGACAAACGGTATATTGTGCTGGTGAGTGTAGACATATGCGTGTATGTGTGTGTGTATGTGTGTGTGTGTATATAGGTGTGTGTGTGTGTGTGTATGTGTGTGTGTGTGTGTATGGGTGTGTGTGTGTTTTAGAGTGAAAACTTAGGATATCGAAAACAAGGAAGTGCTAAACTTAGATGAACAGGCATATGTATATACAACTCATTTATTGTTATCATTTTAAAAGATTTGAATACTTATTTTTTAATTATACAAAGAAATCATGCAAGTATGCTAAAAAGATTTTCAGTTTCTTCATAGGTCAGGGATTGAAGCCAAGTGATTACATTCTGTTTGCACTCTCTTTTTCTCATGGAGAAAATTTGCAACTGTTTATTTGCAATGTTGAATAGTCTTGGGCCTTAGGAACAAATTGAATCTTTGAGCAAACGATGTTCTACATGGTACAGATTTTAGTATATCGAAACGTCTTCTCCTTGAAATTTCTTTTTCACTTAACTTGAGACAGGAATGCTGTCTCATAATTAGGGCTAGTACAAAGAGTTGTCGTACAGTTAGTACCTCACATTCCCTGTATAACTCAGTGGTAGAAAAATACCTGGGGTTAAAATAACTAACCTTTAATAATGCTCTTTGAGCTCTTTCAGCAATTAAATTATGTGTTTTACCGGCACCGCCCCATCAAGTAATACAATAGGTTATAACTGCTTGACACAAGGAAAAATAAATCATTTTCATAATATTAGCATTGGCTGAGTGTCTTATTTGTTTAAATACATAAATGAGTTTTCTTATTCTGTTTGAGAGATTAATTAAATGATTTTTAAAATTAAGATTTTTGTCATATATGAGTCCTAAAGAATAGAATCAAGGAGACTTCATGGTAAATAATTTACATAAGTGTAAATTATGTTTTGTTTGTAAATTACATTTTGTTTGTAAATAACACTTTGTTTGTAGATTTAATTTTTTTTGTAAATAACATTTTGCTTGTAAATTACATTTTGTTTGTAAATTTTATTTTGGTAAATTACATTTTGTTGGTTGAGGATCTGAGGCTTAGACAAGTGGCAATCGCTTTCAAAGCGTCGTATTTTTACAAATTCCAACTGGATTGAGATTAACTTAATCTTTCTTTTTTTTTCGTGTGGTTAGTGACTAACCTGGAGTCAAAGTTATTTATAATGCCGCCCATGGGCCTCGGACTTGACTTCACATACCATCGAGAAATATCTCTCAGGCGGTTTCCTCACTATGTTTTCCTTCACTGTTTTTTCAATTAAACAATACGATCTTGAATCTGTAACGTCAGCGGTGCGTGCTTTGGGTTCGACCTCGAGGCCTATAACTTGTCAGTCCGACGGTTACAACTATAGCTATCACTGCTATACTTACTTAACTTAAGGGCTTTTCTAAATTGTCACTTTAGTTACTTCATGTAAAATAATTTACAAAAGTGTAAATTATATTTTGTTTGTAAATAACAATTTGTTTGTAAATTACATTTTGTTTGTAAATTTCATTTTGTTTGTAAATTACATTTTGTTGGTTGAGGATCTGAGGCTTAGACAACTGGCAATTGCTTTCAAAGCATCGTATTTCTACAACTTCCAACTGGATTGAGATTCTTAATCTTTCTTTGGTTAGTGACTAACCTGGAGTCAAAGTTTTGATGCCGCCCATGGGCCTCTGACTTGGCTTCACATGCCGTCGAGAAATATCTTTCAGGCATGCCAGTTTCCTCACTATGTTTTCCTTCACCGTTTTTTAAGCAAGTAATAATTAAACAATACGATTATGAATCTGTAACGTAAGCGGTGCGTGCCTTGGGTTCGAACTTGAGACCTATGATTTATCAGTACAACGGTTACAACTATAGCTATCACTGCTATACTTACTTAACTTAAGGTAGGTAGCTCTCCCGGCCCGCAGCAGGCGCATCGGGCGTCGGCAGAGGACATAAGCTCTTCCGACCCCCCTAAATGGGTCCAGAGACGGCGGACTGGGGTAGGTCCGCTGCCCCCTATCATACAAGATCCGAGGTGATGGCACGTAATGTTCCACGCGCGCCCCTCTTAGACGTTGCGGAGGGAGTCAAACACCTCACTCCCCGCGCTTGACCATACGGAGCCCGCAAAGGCGGGCCGGTGGGACCAGTCGGGGGCTGTGTCGAAGCGTGCCCCGTAGCCTCCTGTGCAAGTGTGTGAGGTAACACGGGGTGGTTTTAGTAAGTAGAAGTTTGACAGACCCCTCCGTTCACCCCAAGGCGGAGGATTGCCACACTGTTACAAAAAAAAAGTTAGGGAGCTTTAAGTCAATCTAAGTACATTGTCTACTTTTCCATAATCGTCATCGCCGATAGTATGTAGTACCCTTTGTCTAGGCCCTCTGCTTGTGTCTTAATTTATTTTTTACAAAATTACGTTTTTCCCAGAAGATTCGCTCACATTTTAGTCGCATTATAAAAGTCATCTGACTAGTCGTAACTCCTGTTTCAGTAAGATTCTCTACATCGTCTACATCGTTGGAAAGGTTAAGTCGTGCCACGCCTCACGATTAGATTTGCTCAGTTATATTATTATATTGCAGCTTCTGTTTTAAGATAGTATCATGGACTTAATTCTAAATCATGGTTTAGCATAGTTGGATGTCGAATAAAGAATTTTGTAAAGAACATACATAACTAAGAATAAAATGTATTTCTAAACAGTTATGGTATTATCTTTCGCAGTGAAGTTTGGAGTAAATAAAGTTGTGAATTTCGGACATATTAAATGTGGAAAGTTTTGATGTAGAATGGCTATATGTAATTATGTATATAACTAATAGTAGACTAAAACCTACGAAACTTTGGATGGATTGTATAAAAGGTGATTCGACTTAGGACTTAAAAAAAAAAGAAGTAATCTCCATAATATAAATACACGTAGTAAACATGAAATAAACAGTATCCGCTTTTATAACAAGTTGCCAAAATTGGTTACAGAACTTAGTGATGAAAAACTCAAAACGCACATCAAACGTGCTCTTATCAAACAAGATTATGGACTACGTTGAAGACAAGGAAGTTTGGCATTAATTTCTTCTGCACATGTGGCTTCCCTGGTACCTCATTAACGGCAAAACTATGTAAATGTATATTAACTGCTCCCAAATTACGATGTTTTTTTTTTTTAATATTGTTTTTATAAACTTCTCTGACATAATGTTTTTCTTATTTGATAATATTATACCTACAATTTTAATTTTAACAAGGTTCTAACTTTTATTAGATCTGTAGACCATTTTCTATTTTGTTAAGTACCTGGTACTTTTGACGAGCCTACGCTGTACTCTCATACCTATTAACACTGTTATTTGAAAATATTGTAAAAGCCAATTTTTTTTAAAATTTTTATTGTGATTTTAATTTTGACCTGAAAGGAGGGGAAAAGAGATGTTTGGATTAGAAACACAATTAGGTGCCGATAACAAATAAATTGCGATTCACAATGAAAATGATGATTTTTCGGAATGAAAAATCGTTAATGTCTGTAAGTTATTAAATAGAGCCAGTCTGTATTACAATACTTACCTTTATACTTTGTCGCAGGTATGCTGGAAGAGATTTCTTTAGAAATAAGCATCACCTTTGTACGTATTTTTCTGTTCCTTTTTTTCTTGTCTGTATGTATGTGTGTACATAAACTGTTAAATAAATAAATAAATACTTAGAACCAATTCTCGGTATTGATTAGACTCAGTGGTTTGCATTGTAAGTTTCTTACTTTTTATGGTTGAGAAAATTATGAACTAAAATGCATCAATTTGAATTAATACAATCCATACCCATAAGATTTATGAATAATTCGAGATTACAAAGAACGACTTGTCAAAATAAGACGACACGGATGGCGCAGTGGTTAAGCGATTGACTGCAGCGCTGCGTGTCGCGGGTTCGACTCCCGCACGGAACAAATATTTGTATGACCTACAAGTAGTTGTTCCGGGTCTGGCTGTTTGTGTATGTGAGTTTAAATGTTTGTAAACGCACCCACAATACAGGAGAAATTCCTAGTGTGAGGCAAAATTAAAAAAAAAAAAATTAAAAAATAATTGTTCATACAAATATTACAGATATTCGCAATTTCATACAAATACGAAAACTTATCGCTCAACGCGCCTATAGAAGTTTTGACTTCAGTAAAATAATTATTATGTCAAAATTTAAACATTGCACAGTAACACAAATTACATTTTCACGTGGTCAGTTTAACTTCACTTACTGCTACAGCATGTCGGTGCGGGCATGTCGGTGACACGAACACGAACCGAAGTTTTTCTCCTACCAAAAATTGCTCAACGTGCTTAAAAAAGTATTCACTTAAAAAAAACAAAACGAAATAGAAATACTATAATTCTTCTACTGCTGGACATAGGCCTTCCCCAAGCACCGCCATTTCGACCGGTTCTGTATTTCCCGAATCCAGCGGATACCTGCGGCCTTCACAAGATCATCGGTCTACCTTGTCGGAGGCCTTCCAACGCTATGTCTTCCGAGTTCCGATACGCGGTCGCCACTCATCAGCCCATTGCCCTTTGGGTGACTTTTAGCCTTCTGAAAAGTCTCATTGTGAGCGACCACGTTTCAGTGCCATAGATCATCACTAGCAACACGCACTGGTCAAAGACATTCGTCTTGAGACACTGTGGTATGTGGGACGAGAAGATATTGCGTAGCTTCCCGAACGCTGCCCAGCCGAGACGGATTCGACGATTGATTTAAGACGCAGATATATGCCAGTGACCTTGAGTGGTTAGCTTGCGTGTTCTGTACCGAGCTCATGCAACGCGTCGTACGTTCAGCCAGTAATAGGACTCGCCCATCAAGGAGCGCTGTCATTATTAATTTATTATACACAAAACAAACGGTATTTTAATAAAAGGAGTATACTAAAAGATAAATAATTAAATTGTCTTTAAATTGGTGAAGGTTTCAGCAAAATACGCTTGGTAGATTTTGCGCCATTCTCAGTTTTTTATCCGCGTTAGACATAACTTTACAAATTAATTTCACTATGTAATATAAACATAATCTAAAATATTCACATATTAAATTATTAAAAAAATGCTCTAATTTAAAATCATTGTAACACTACTCGTTTAGACGTGATCTTCAGTATAAAATCATTTAAAGTCGGTTATCGTCGCCTTAATTCTCAGCATTAGTTTTTAAATATTGATTTTCAGTTTCGGGAGTATCGACCTTTAACCACGACTTACTGGAGTAATAACGTCACCTAATCTATAAAAAACCAACATAGAACTTATTTAATATTTGCTTTAAGCACTTGATATGAAAATATGTTATCGCCGAGTTAGCAGTAAAGATCTGAAGTAAACAGGTGTGTACTTAGGGTACTTAATGTCACTTTATACGTTACTAATGTCAAGTCTGGGTGGCAAAGGAATTTTGTTGAGTCGAAATTACGTCATATTAGCCTTTTTTTTTCACGTATTTTGTTTGTAATGCTTAAAAGCTCTCTTATGTCGTTGGAGAAAATAAATATTAGATATGCAATTACAAGTGTATATACAACATTACTTTTAGTTTATGCGAAACCTGAATATAGTTTGTTCAGAATAAGGAACTGAATCGATTTCAATAATTTTTACACCATGTTATATTTTGTCCCAAAATATTTAAGTGTGATGGAAAATGTTATCACCATTTAATTACTTACAATACAATCGCCGTACGGTTAGGTAGCTACTGCCAAATTATTATCAATGAGCGCAAGACGACCCTGGAGGCGCGGGGGCGCCGTTAGCATGTTTTTGTACGGACAACCCGGTAACATAACAACCATAACTTTATGATTTTTCATGATACAGTTTTGAAATTTTGTACATAGTTTACATAAAAATACTAGACACGTGTTTCGGGTTTCGCATATATACAAAAACTAACATTGTATATTGAGTTTGATACCTGATTCGAAGCCCTAACCAAGTAAGATTTGTAGCATTTTTCTTTTTTTCCTTCATTCATGACAATCTTATCCATTACCTATATCTGTTTTAACATTCTTCTACCATTGCGGTAGGTCCTAAATTTGTATAAAATTTATTTATTTTATTATTTATGTAGCACATCAGGGTATACAAAACTGTAAAATTTCTCTAAACGATTTTAAACCTTAACATTTTGCTGGTTAAGTTCAAAATCAAATGAGATTTGACAGTTTTTGGTAATTTGATGGGCTGCTGTGTGTAAATACATAAAATACACAAGGATAAGGAAAGTTAGCTCAAAATAACCAGCTCAAACAATGTACACACGGCTACACATCAAGCTATACATTTCCAGTATACGCTGACCTTTCATTGTACGGAAATCCTATACAATGCGAGATCAGGTTATACTGGATATTTACAGCTTGATGTGTAGCCGTGTGTACAAACCAAACCAACTAATATTATGAAAGATATGTAGACTTTGACCGAGAAAGTTTAAATAAATGTCAAGGGTGTATCGCGAAACCGAGTCTTCACCGCAATCTAGTGAGTATACAACATTAGTTTTTGTTTATACTAAACACTCATCATTATGAACAACTTTTACTATGGGACCAAAGTTGAAATCGCGAAAAAAAAATCAGCTGTTCCCTACATTTAAGTTCGCTGAACTCGTCAAAATGTAGGAAACAGCTGATATTTTTTTCGCGATTTCAACTTTGGTCCCATAGTAAAAGTTGTTCATAATGATGAGTACAATGACCCCTTAATAGGTTTAGTATAAACAAAAACTAATGTTGTATATAGGTTAGGACTATCACGACTGCAAACTGTCTTATAATCTGAAACGTGCCGAGACAAACAGCTGTCCAGTTCTAGGCTTGTTCTATTTGTTGAATATGTTCAAAATTGTGTATTATTTAAAGGTGGGTTTATACCAAACACTTTTGAACGTCAACATGTAAAAGAAAATATAATTGATTCTAGTCGCCCCTTCCAAAAGGTAGCTTCGTATGGACAATAATGGGCAAGTAACTCCACCGTTACTCTTTTAAAATGTTTTACAATATTTTGTATAGGTAGGTACATCAACTATATAATTATATGTGAAGAATATGCACCTTGAATAAAATTACTATACCACAATAGGTAAAAATAATTAATAATGAAGCAATGACTGATAAATTAATTATGTGATAGATACATGGTGCTCACATATTTACAAACATTGTAAAATAAATACAAAATAAAAGTTTTCCTAATAGGAATAGACCAATGAAGGAATAATATTCTGTCCTTGTTTGTTTACACAAAAATAATAAGCGTGAGAGTGAGGATAGAATGTGCATTCGCTCGTTTTATCTAAATCGACCTTAAGAAGTTAGCAGTCAGATTGTCTTCTTTTTTTTTATTTTTTTTTTTATTGTTGCCCCACAGTAGGAATTTCTCCTGTATTGTGGTTGCGTTTACAAACATTTAAACTCACGTACACAAACAGCCAGACCCGGAACAACTACTTGTAGGTCATACAAATATTTGTTCCGAGCGGGAATTGAACCCGCGACACGCAGCGCAGCAGTCAATCGCTTAACTAACTGCGCCAACCATGTCGTCAACGATTAATAAATTGCTGTAATTTGAGAAAAAATTAACTTATTATTGAATGTGTCTAACTTACTTAATAAGTCTAATTGTATGATAAAATAGCTAGTTTTGATTGGCAGCGTTCCAGAGTATTTTTAAGAAAACTTGATTAGGTAGTATCTGATTGAATAACAAAATCTTTCATTGTACGAGTAATAACCTCACGTGTCAATTTTTTCAGCATAAGAAAAAAATCGATAAGTGCCATGAGTAAAATGGCGAAAACAGAGCTAAGCGACGACGCCGACGCGGCGATCTGGGGCTACTCCGAAGCGTTAATCCGAAGTATCGGCCGAATGTTCGGCCGTTTTATAACTTCCATAGTTTCCTTTTTTGACTTTTAATCCTTACCCGACTTAGGGCGAATTTCACCAATGAAAACTGAACGCGATCAGCACATAAACTACGTTTAAGAGCTGTCAGTGTCATTATTTTCTTTGTAATATTGACACTGACAGCTCTTGAACTCGGTTTAGATGTGGTGATCGCGTTTAGTTTGATTGGTGAAATTGGCACTTAAAGTCACATTTTTGAACTTGGCTTATCTCTTTGACCGTCGTTTTTTGTTTTCTTTTGCCGTCATCAGCCATAGTTAGCCGTAGTCAAGCAACGGACGAACATTAATAATAATAAATAATAATAAACACACCATTCAACAACATCATCAACAACAACAACATCAACAACAACAACATCAACAACAACAACAACATCAACAACAACAACATTCGGCCGATTCTTCTGATTTATGTTCTGAGTAGACCCCCTGAAGTGTCCAGTGTCTTCGGCTGCACGTAGAAAATAATCAATTGAGATTACGTATTTTTTACACTATTTAGAACTAATTGGTGGCACTGATATAATAATATTATCCACGACAACGCAATAGCGAGACTGACAATCGTAAACATTGCGTCAGTTAACAAAACGCAACGATTGTAACTTATTACAGTTCGGCCGTTGAAAGAATACGTTCTTGACACTTACCAGTTTCATACTAACGAATAAGTGTTTTGCGAATTTGATCCTTATTACAACTAGAAATTGTCCACTTGACACATGTCAGGAACGCATTCTCTCGGCGCCTGGACTGCAGAAACTTATTATTTTATGAATTTACTAAAGAAACTGAAAGTTGGTGGCGTACAGATTATCAAATGTATATGGATCTCTAAGGGGATCTGAACTTAAGTGGCAGTGGGCAGGGCACATTGCTTGCAGAACAGATGGCCGATGAGGCCGTTAGGTTCTGGAGTGGCGACCGCGTACCGGAAGACGTAGCGTTGGAAGGCCTCCTACAAGGAGGACCGATGACCTTGTGAAGGCCGCAGGTATCCGCTGGATGCGGGAAGCACAGAAACGGTTGAAGTAGCGGTGCTTGGAAAATGAAAATGAAATTACTATGTCCAGCAGTGGACGTCTTTCGGCTAAAATGATGATATGGATCTAGCCTCTTACATTGTGACTTAAACATTACTGGCAAAATTTGGATGTACTGCACAATCTTTCGGTGAATAGGTACTCACAGGCGTGAATCGTGGTGATGTTATGTTATGACAAAAATATTGAAAGGCAACATCGTTCTATCATTATTATAACTTATACAAAATTAGTTTTAGTACGAGTATATGCGAAACCCGAAACACGTGTCTTGTATTTTTATGTACAGAACCTATGTACAAAATTTCAAAACTGTATCATGAAAAATCACAAAGTTATAAGGTTGTTATGTTACCGGGTTGTCCGCACAAAAACATGCTAACGGCGCCCCCGCGCCTCCAGGGTCGTCTTGCGCTCATTGATAATAATTTGGCAGTAGGTACCTAACCGTACGGCGATTGTATTGTAAGTAATTAAATTGTGATAACATTTTCCATCACACTTAAATATTTTGGGTCAAAATATAACATGGTGTAAAAATTATTGAAATCGATTCAGTTCCTTATTCTGAACAAACTATATTCAGGTTTCGCATGTACTAAAAATAATGTTGTGTAGGTGTTTATAATGATTGTACAAAAAATATTGTTATTAGTTTGATAAGTTCTAGAACTGACTAAGTTATCAACAGGCTTACCGCCAGTTGCACGTAAGTCCATTAATTTTTTTTTTTTCCTTCTTTCTTGGCAACTGAGCCGGTGTCGACTATTCTGCCAGCGTCAACCATTAAATTTAATTCCCGATTAAAAGTAGTGCTGTCTCTATGTAACGGAACGTATCAAAAAGTGACAGCATGACTTTTAATGGGGATAAAAGAATGCTCTTGTTCTGGTTCTATGTTCGTTTGGTATAAACCCACCTTTACACACATTTGACACTATTTAGAACATGTTCAACAAATAGAACAGGCCTAGAACTATTACTCAATTTGAAATCAGATTTGAAACTTAAATAAACTTTTTTACAGTTCGTTCGTATGACGCTTTCTATTTCTACTCTACTATAGAATAGAAATCGCTTGTCTACCCTTCTCGGTACAAAACTGTCAACTGTCTACACGGAAACGTCATTTTTGTCTACTCTTCCGTCGACAAACCGCTTCTCTACAGTTCTCATGCTAAGCCTGCTGGACAGCTGATTGTCTCAAGACAGTTCGTAGTCGTGATAGTCCTAACCATAGATATGAGTTGTTTTTAGGGTTCCGTACCAAAATGGTAAAAAGGAACCCTTATGGTGAGACTAAATCTGTCTGTCTGTCACACTCGATACCTCAAGAACTGCTAATGCTATCAACTTGAAATTTAAAATGGTTTTAGATGACGTTTGCCCAACTATTTTGCAAACAAGAAAGAAATTTAAAAAAATATATCTTTTTTGCAAAAGGGACTGAAAGGGGGTCTTAAAAGTTTGAAGTGGGGCTACTAGAGCATGTGGGGTATCATATGAAAGAACGCTGTTTGCAAATTCCCAAACATTTTTTATTATTATTTTAGGCAGCATCGTTTCCAAGTTTTGATGAAAAATTTAAAAAAAATACCGTTCCCCCCTTATCTCCGAAGTTTGCATAGATAAAAATCTGAAAAGTGTATGTATAAATTACAGGAAAAATAAAACGATGTCTCTAAATAGCACAGTTTTTCGGAAATCATCAACATCATATATACGTACGTAACCCTCGGTGTGCGAGTCCGACTCGCTCTTGACCGGTTTTTTTATATTTCTATTGTCCTAATATACTCAGTAGATTACGGTGTTATGATATGAAAGGCAGCCTCATCATCATCATCATCATTTCAGCCGAAAGACGTCCACTGCTGGACATAGCCCCCCCAAAATGGGGCGGGTTGCCATAATCGCCACGCTTGGCAGGCGGGTTGGCGATCGCAGTATGGTGTTATTTTTTTTAAATGCATAGAAAACGCTGCTGCCCATTCTCTAGTAAGTCCCTTAGTCGCCTTTTACGACACCCACGAGAAGAAATAGGAAAGGCAACCTCATTCTATCATTAATATACAAAAATTTGTTACAAAATTATTTGGTTACCTAGCTGAAAAAAAAAGATAAAGGAAAAAACGAATTTTATCTCAACGGACTAATGCTAACACTAATAAAGACACCTGTTTATCAAATTCCTTTAATCGGAGATTAAAAAGAATTAGCGAAGAGATACCATAGATAGAATACGAATAGACGTATTTATGTATGTTGATATACTTAATGAGAGATTGTATCAATTGCAATAATAATGTATCTAATAATATTTACGCAGTGCGTAGGCACAGGCTGATTTTAGTTTTATATACAGCGTGTTACGGAAAGGGTATATCCATACAAACAGGGTGAAGAGTGCATCTGGTTCACAATCTATGTACAAAATTTCAGCTCAAAAAGAAAAACTTTGTAAATATTTTGAATTTTTTTATTTCTATAGTTTATTAAATTTAAATCATAACAAACGTGTCACCGCACTACGAAGGTCATTATCCAGTATCTGTGTCTGTGCGCCTAGTATAAACACACGCCTGCCACAGCTCTGCGACACGGCGCCGCACCGACACGCGGCGGCGCCGTCGGCACAATTGGCGGCGGGATCAAATGAATGGATTAAAACGTGTACCGATCAGCTGACTTGGTCTAGTGATGTGTAGAATTGAATTGGAAACCTTTGATTTTTATTATTTAAATGTTTCTTAACTTTATAATTAAGTAGGTATTATTAAAAAAAATGTTGCCATGTAGTTTGTTATCACCAAAAGAATCCGTGCCTTTGATATGTGTATACCCTTTCCGTAACACGCTGTATACTATCTATCTATCTAAATAAATAATTGATTTAGTGCCCACAAAAGCACAATTAAATTATATCAAGGTTAATACATAAATATAAAAAATAATAATAAAAAATAAAAACCGGCCGAGTGCGTGTCGGACCACGCACATCGAAGGGTTCTGTAGTTGTGATGAATAATATTTATCCCAAAAACAAACATAACATTGTATAGTAGTCAAAAAATTGTAGGCCCGTTTTGACATTTAACTTGAATAGATTTATCGTGAGTATCGAGTACCGAATCGTATGGTTACTCGATAATCCCCGTGATTATCGAGTAACTGTTATTTTTTGACAACTTTAGTTGAAAACATGTCATTGTTCTCTCATACATCAATATACGTCAGGGTCAATTCTCCACGGACTATTACTCGTTAATTTGTAAAGCCTGCTTAGCTGTGACAGTTTTCCTTTCAATTTCGTTTTATACTACTGCCATGATTCTTTTCTAGATTTTTAAGTCATGTGTTTTAATTTTTTCATATAAGTCTGAAGTTGCCAACCGATCTTGAGCAATCGTCGTTATTGTTGATCGATGCTCGTTCCTTCTCTGTATGAGAGAGGCCTTTGCCGTGCAGTGGGACAATAATAGGCTGGTATTATTATTATTTTAGTTTTCTAATTATTAAAAGCTACAATAAAAATAACGTTTAAAAAAAAACCGCCCAAGTGCGAGTCGGACTCGCGCACGAAGGGTTCCGTTCCATTATCTATAAAAATTGCAAAAAAATCACGTTTATTGTATGGGAGCCCCCCTTAAATATTTATTTTATTTTAGTTTAATTATTTATTTTTAAAGTAATTATATAACTAAATATTCTGTGAATATTTCAAGCGTCCTGCTGTTGCCGTTATCAATATAGAGCATAAACGAGCAAATAAATCACGTTTGTTGTATGGGAGCCCCCTTAAATATTTGTTTTATTCTATTTTTTATTATTTTTTGTTATAGCGGCAACAGAAATACAACATCTGTGAAAATTTCAACTGTCCAACTATCACGGTTCATGAGATACAGCCTGGTGACAGAGTGACAGACAGACAGACAGACAGACGGCGGCAGATCCTTATTAATAGAGTTCCCGTTTTACCCTTTGGGTACGGAACCCTAAAAATAACTTTTTACGATCGGTATAATTTTCATACTGCCAATATATTTTTTTACCTACAACTAGTTGTTCCGGGTCTAGCAGGCTGTACAGTCGGTAGGCTCTAATAATCCTTGCTATCCCAAGGGCACGTCTTCCCTACCATTATCGCGCCTCCCGGTCTACTCTCTGATATACAATGGTCTCTGTAGTCTCATGAAACATGAGGTTTCAGGGGCTAGTGTGAATCTTTGGGTTCATTCGAGCAATCGAGTCTGGTACAACCACGCTAGGGTCGGTGCATTTCATTCATTCATTCATTCATTCACAACTAGTTGTTCCGGGTCTGGCTGTTTGTGTATGTGAGTTTTAAATGTTTGTAAACGCACCCACAATACAAGAGAAATTCCTAGTGTGGGGCAACGTTTTTAAAAACCAGTCAAGAGCGAGTCGGACTCGCGCACTGAGGGTTCTGTACGAATAATTATGATGTTGATGATTTCTGAAAAACTGTGCTATTTAGAGACATCGTTTTATTATTCCTGTAATCTTTACATATATTTTTAAGACCCCCTTTCAGTCCCTTTTACAAACAAGATATATTTTTTTAATTTCTTTCTTGCTTGCAAAATAGTTGGGCAAACGTCATCTAAAACTATTCTAAATTTCAAGTTGATAGCATTAGTAGTTCTTGAGATATCCAGGTGTGACAGACAGACAGACAGACAAACTTAGTCTCACCATAAGGGTTCATTTTTACCATCTTGGTACGGAACCCTAAAAAGGAAAGGAAGGAAGAAAGGATTTCTTATCATCCGAGCCTGCCCTTACCACTTGACTTTACTTTCTCATTGTTACTGTACTATTCTTTTTGCCTTGTGTTCGATTACAGGTCTCACGTAATATTAGTAAACACACCTCTTCCAATATTCAGGGTTAAATTGAATTAGCTAACGATACCTAATCTGGAAGAAACAAAAAAAAATTTTTTTTGCGGGGTCAATGGTAGCTAGGTAGTACTGATACTTAAAGTATGAGTTGAGAAAATCTGTTTTCTTTTGTTTTATCACACTGTAGTTGATTAACATTTTCTCCCATACATCGATATACGCTACGGTCAATTTTCCAACTAAAATGTAAGTTTGTCATTGCAAAAAAAATCGATGGATGCGTAGTTCATACAAACGTAATAACAAAGTAAAATTAAATAGTTCGGTGACGCGAACTCATAAGTTATTCCCCTATCAAAAATCGCTCAAAGCTCCTAAAGAAGTTTTCACTTATCTTTTGATTGTGAGAAAAGAACGGAACGAAGAGAAAGAAAAGAACATGTTTCTCCCATGTATGGGAGAACATGTTTTTCAACGACAGTGTGATAAAACAAAAGAAAACCGATTTTCTCTAATCATACTTTAAATAACAATACTACCAGCTGACGTGGAACCCCCAAAAAAAAAAATTCCCTTTCAGTGCTGGGACCCCTCAGGGAGGGCTCCCAGAGCCCTCCTGGAAGGTTCACTCAAGTCGCGTATGGGATACCGAGAGCCGTCGCGGAGGGCTCATTTTAAATATCCGTTTTTCTTAGCGAATACAGCATTATAAACGGTGAAAATAAAATCAGTTGTATATTTTAGCAAGATATATTTTTAAATAGATTATAGTACTCGTATACTCGTTGTTTTCAAATACAAGCATTTTTATTTATATTCATATTTTTATTCTTAATTTTTTTTTTCATTATAACTTGCTATATGTATGGACGCGGCATGGCGTATGAGCTCAACGAAAACTGGGTGGAGTCGAAACTGTTAATCACTGTCCCAACGGACATAGCTTGTTCATAGCCCGCTATACTCAATATTGATCATAAATATTGCGCGTCCGCACTTTACTTCATTATGTAGTAAAGAGAGAGGGGGGGTTGAGAGAGTGTGTGTGTGTGGCGTGTAATAGTGGTGTCCTGTTTGTTTATCGATATTGCATTGGTTGATTCGTTTTTGTACTCTTTCCTGTTTTGCTATCAGGCAGGAGATATACCGCTTTTTATAAAAACAACACATGGACCTGGCTCTGTAGCGCAAATCACATCGTGATATTTATACGTGAAATTTTCATATCATCCTATGTAACATATTATTATGCTGTAACCAATTCGCTTCGTTTTTGTGATACCATTTCATGAACGACACCCACGTGAAGAAATAGGGCAGTGCTATTCTTTACGTCCGGCACCACACAGACGGCGACTAAGGGACTTACTAGAGAATGGGCAGCGTGCATTTTAACACCATACTGCGATCGCCAACCCGCCTGCCAAGCGTGGCGATTATGGCAAGCCCCCCATTGGGGGAGGCCTATGTCCAGCAGTGGACATCTTTCGGCTGAAAATATTATTATTAAATTTCATGTAACGGTAGACAGTCGCTACCCGACGCTCACGCGACGCTGCGACGCGATTCTGGTAGAACAATTTCCATGAAGTTTTCATAGAAATTGTTCTACTAGAGTCAAGTCGCGACTGTCTGCGGGAGCCTTTACTTTTCAGTCATGTATACCTGGCATAAGAATCATTTACAACCAACCCGTCGCATATTATTACACTGACAAATACACAGTTAAAAAACCTCGCCAAATCATTCCTAACATAACTTTTATACAAGTATCAAATACTCAAACAGTCGCTACATACTCGTACATCAACACGCCTACCGCCCCGCCTGCGTGTGCGCAGCAACGGAGTTGTACAAACAACACGTATGTTTACAGATACCTGTGATTGTTCGTCACCCACACTGACATTTGAGGGGCAAATGACTCGGTTTTTTAATATTTTGTAGCACATTTATGAGTGATGTTTTTTTATGATTTTATAAGTGATTGAAACGAGGAAAAACGTGAGAAAAACTTTTTTAACCAGCGCCTTTTTCTGATGTCGAATATCAATTTTACTGATGCTATGGATTTAAGTATTTAATCCAATCCAGCCTGTCTCTTGCTCCTCGCGCACATCTGGGAGTGGCGAGAGGATGTGAAACGCCGGGGTGGAAACTCCACTGCCGCGAGAAATCACGGCACAGCGGACAGAGCTCCGGCGGGATCTCATGGCGACATGGAGAGTGCGATTGTCGCAACCCAGCGCTGGGCACACAGTTGTAGCGATAAGTCCCCTGAGAGTGAGTTTTTGAGGAGTGGCACTACGGCGTCCTCACCTTCTGCCTGACGCAGGTCCTCACCGGACACGGTGGTTTCGGGAGGTTCCTGTTCAAGATAAAGCGGAAGGTAACACCCGGGTGTCACCACTGTGTGCTCGCCCGAGGACACGGTGGAGCATACGGTGGAGGTCTGCCCGGCTTGGGCGGAGCACCGCCGTGTCCTCACGGACGCGATCGGCGGCGGTGATCTCTCGCGTCCGGCCCTGGTTCAGGCCATGGTTCGGAGCGAGAGTGCATGGGAAGCCGTCACCTCCTTCTGCGAAACTGTAATGCTCGCGAACGCGGAGGCAGAACGCGTGAGGGAGAGCCGGAGAGGCAAGGTTCGTGCCCTCGCACCGGCGCGGGTGGCAAGAGTCACCGGCTGATTCCCGGCCACCGTAGGCGCGGGCTTGCGGTCGGTGATCGAAGGGTAGCTCATCGTCCGATAAGGGCCAGGCCCGGGTCAACGGCGCGTTGTGTTCCACGCCGCCTCAAAGAGATGTCAGCACCAACTGACGGGGTCCGATAGGGCCAATGCCTGCCAGGGTTGCGAGTTTTTCCGAAAGGGATATCGTAGCCCTGGCACACAGGCATCTGAAGGAACACGGATGGGTTTTAGTCTGTAAAAGTCTGACACGCCCTCCCACCCCGCCCAGAGTGGGAGAAGTTATTTGATAATTTCCCACACAAGAAAACATTTTGGAGGTTGGAGGCCTTCATTTATTGAGGCACCCACGGGCAAGCCCGGTTAAACACCCAACACCCTCATATGTTGACCTGCGAGATGTATATTTTAATGATTATCTATGTGCCGTTTTGTAGAACAGCGTGCTTTTGAGAGATCCCGTTATTCTATTGAATAGCCATCCTTCTTCTTTGTTCATTCTACATCCATCTATGGAGTTTATTGCCCATTTTCTTCATACGAAACTTCTTTTTGGAAGGGGCCACTAGAATCTTTTCTCTGGGAAATCTATTTTCTTAGGGCTGTTAATGGCCTACTTGAAATAAACGATTTGACTTTGACTTTCCATTTGAAACCTGATAGAATCACAATACAAAGACATCAGAAGCAGATGATCATTAGAAGTTAATTTTAGATTACAAAAGCGGAAAGAAAAATGCAGTAATAACCTCGAAGTTACACGATGTCAAAGGTAATTGCGCAACACTATTACTGAAAGAAAAATGCTCATGAAATCCAAACAGAAAATAAGCATTCATTATGTAAGGCACTAATTATGAATGGATACGAATGCTAATGTGGATGTTTCGGCTTATCGAAAACATACTATTATCGATACTATTAATGGAATATTAACATATTTATTAGAATAGATAACTATATAGAAGGTTCTAACAAAAAATATAAAATTGAGCGTTAAGACTTGAGCGTAATTTTTTGAAAGTCTCCTATAGGTTTATACGTGATTATTTGATTGATTTAATCAATCAATTAAAATGTTATCTAATAAAATCATCATGTAGTTATCCATTTTACATTAAATTATTATCTGATAGTAATATTATGCGGGATTTCCATTCACTTTACATGAGATTTCTAGAAGATTTCTTAAGACGTTTATTAATCCCAAAAATGATCTTCAGCCAACGTTTTGCACTGATTAAACAAAACTTGTTGAATGACGCGCCTCGAAAATGTCAAAATAATTAGAATAAAAACATAACATGGAATCATTCGATCAAAATATATGTAAAGTTTTTACGAGGAAAAGCCACAATATTGTGGCTTTTTTCGACTGCTCAACTTGCAGTTTTTCTGCTGCGCTGCCCCTTGCGTATCGAAATAGGAATGCGGATAGTTTTAGCATTATTACACAACACCTACTTATTGTATACGATTTACTCTTACATACTATTTTAACTAAAATTGACTGTTGTGTTCATGAATGTTCATTTACTTTAAGTACCAGAGCGTCACACGTTTTCTGTGAGTTATTACTAGCCAGGTGCCAGTTTTGCCGACTTAGTCTTAAACGACACTTACGCAAAGTTCCCAGTTCCCAGCTTGTAACATAAAACTTAAGTACACTCGACTGAACAATATTAATCTCTTTGCGTGTAAATTGTGTCTAAAATTACCACGTTTAGTCGATTTGACTCACTTCGAAAATTGAATATAACAGTCGATTTTTGATTACAATTTTGTGTTGCTGGCCAGTACGTATCTACCGATGACAAAAGGTTCCCAACTTTTGTAAACGTCAAAAGTAAAAAATCTTTGAAAATGACAGGTTTTAAAATTAAAAGTACATTTTTAATTTTGTCTCTGGCTTTGGTCAGCGATGGCCAAGTTTACCAAAAATCATTGTCGATGTAATTATTGCAATATATAATAATTTCATCGTTTTTTTTTGTGGTTAGCGGGGCCCCTATCTTTTGCAATTGATATTTGCTAGCAAATGTATTGATGATTATTATGACAATAACATATTCCACTTCCCTAGCTTAATTAAAATAAAAACTAAAATGCGCCCTGATTAATCAGTTACACAATTTCTCAGAATATTTCTTTTACAACATGGTACGTATTCCAAGAATATTTAAGATATCTCTTTTACTTTGAATATTCATATCTATTTGAACGTATTTTATGTAAACGTTTAAAGAGACGTCTAATTGGTGGACAGCATTATATCCAGTAGTTGATCTACATGGAGAGAACCTGTTTGTTACGTAAAGGGGTCAAGAAGAAGATCGTATCGTGGAAAGTGACGGAGTTGTCACCTTCCATGTGGTTTAGGCATAGTCGTTAATTATTTACTGATAAGCAAAAGATTTTAAGTGATTTGATTAGAAAAGGCTAAGTGATTATTTCAGTAATACTAATTAATTTGTTTTGTAATACTTTCGTTTTGAAAGTAAAGGACTGTGGTGCCTTTGCTTAATAAGAAAATGCTAATGAATTAACTTAATAATTCAGAAAATTAATATGCAGCTAGTCGCGCAGATAATAATTTTATCCGAATTTCCGACCCAATCATGAAGCACTCTGACGTCATAGCTAATGCTAATGAAATTCTTAACCGTAATTTCATTACTCAAACGAATACTTTTTTTTCTTTTCCGAATAATGTGGACCCTGTTCCAATTACAAATTAACTGTTTATTAGATGTCGCTTCATAATTAATTTGCATACAAAAATCGAGTTGCCATAGTAATTATTTTGTAAAATACAGGATACGGGTCTCACGCTATTGGGCGTTCGTTCACTTATCACGTCCGTGCGAAATTGGACACGTTAGAAAAAACATCACGCCAACCGGTCGCGGGTTCGGCTGTCAGATTTGCTAAAACACGGTAGCCACACAAATTGCTATTTACCACAGATTATTTCGTTAATGGAGAGTTAAGGACACATCGTGTCCATCGTGTGTGTATCATACATGAGTTGTGTCGAAATTAAACGTCTATTTCGTGTGAAATCGTTTTCAACTTCTTCACAAAATGTTGGTATTTCTAGCTAATAGATGATTTTGTGTCTATTATCATACTTGTCTTATAGATTATTGATCTTTGGTTAACACATAGCCATGCTTAGCTGAGAGTGCTGCTTGCCTTAGAGCTGTGTTTACCAACATTCAAACCACCGGTTAGGTATTTAAATAGTTGGTTTATGTCAAATTTCCTTTTGATATAAACCAACTGCTTAAATTCCTAACTGGCGGTTTGAATTTTGGTGAACACAGGCTTTAGTCATACCTATCAAGTCAATGGAAGGTCAGTAACTGGGGATAACCCGAGCTGTCTCATACTAAACCCCCACATAAAAAAAGCGATAGTCTTCATTCCCAAGTCGGATAGGAAACAGCGAACTCATCTAGTTTAAAAACATAATTAATTTTGGCCGTGTAAAAGTCTTTGTACCTATACGTATACAGAAATAAAATTATTTATAATTATCTTACGCCTTCCAAAGGTCCAGAGGGCCTACTCCGAAGTCCGAAGCAATAATCCAAAGTATCGGCTGAATGTTCAGCCGTTTCTTGACTTCCAAAGTTTCCTTTTTTCACTTTGAGCCCTTATCCGAATTCAAGTCACATTTTTGACTTTGAATTATTTCTTTGACTATCGTTGTTTTTGTCATTCGCCGTCATCAGCCATAGTCAGCCATAGTCAGGAAACGGCGGATACTTCGGATTTATCTTCGGAGATCCCAGGTCCCGAGATATGTCTCATTTAAGTACTGCTATCACAGAGCCGCGTCCTTGCCTTGTCACTCCATTGCTTAATTCTCCGAGGTACAAAACGTCAATATATTGACGACAACGGAATTTATGTCCTGGTTTATTAATTATCGGTACCAATTTAGGCGATTTTATGGCGATTTATCGATCCTTATGCTAATTTTGATTTGATACGTGCTAAATCTTAGTTTTGAATGTGCTTGTGGTTACCCTTGACAGTAAGATAATCGTAATCGTTGCCTATTAATTAAATAAATATAAATTTTATGGACAGTAAATATGCAATCGGTCGCTGAAAACTTGGTCGTTGAAAAATGTAATTGTCGAATAAATAATTTAAGGCACAATGGTAGCCGTACGTATATCTATTAAAAGGGAGTATAGTAGTTTTTGTGCTGTATGCTGAGTAAGGCTCGCATCTAAAAATAAACGAAAGCACTGCAGAGCTGTGATTGGTTGACAGTAAATTGAATTTATCGATTGCAGACTCCAGCAGAGATTGGCAAAAATGGTGTTTCGTTCGTATTTTTCTATGGTGTTGAGATTGCTGACCGCAAAAATCTTGTCCCGCTTACACCTGGATCACCAGATTTTTTTTAATGTCGTGAAGAATAACTTTCCTCACGACAGTTTTGGCTACAAAACAAGACAAATTGTTTGAATATAAATATAATATTCCGTTATCACAACGTAGTGTCATCGTGTCATGTTACACGAATTTCACCGTACCTCTTTGGCAACACCGCGACACGTGTATCCAGTAGGTAGGTACTTTTGTTTAATTTAATTTACATACACATGCCAAATAACAAATTGAAGGTTAGATATGACACGTGCCCATTTGGTTCGTTGGAAAACGCTGCACTTGACAATTTTATCTGGGTGAATCATTATTTTACAGATACTTTCTAGGTTATGCTGAATATATAAATTATTACATTTTAATTCATATTAGTATGTTCTTTCTAAGTTTATCTTGGACATTACCTATTGAAATCGGTGATGGAAAACATCGTGAGGAAACCTGGTGGTCTACTCAGCGATAATCCGAACTATCGGCCGAATGTGCGGCTGTTTCTTGACGTCCAAAGTTTCCTTACTTTTAGTCCTGACCTAACGTTAAGTCACATTTTTGACTTTGAGTTATCTCTTTGACTTTTGTTTTTTTTTTTGCCTTAGTGCCCGCCTCCACGGGCGAGAGAATCGCGGCGATATTATCATCGTGCCACGTATTTCTAAACACTGTCTTAGGGGCCGTCTCCACGAGCGAGTGAATCGCGGCGAGCGTGCTGTCATAACGCAGGCGTCCCAACGTTCCAACGCGGCGATTCAGTTACGAGTCGTCGCGAACACGCGGCGATTCCATTACGAGCCGCAACGACACGCTGGCGTGTGGCGGCTAATTATAGCTCGTGGAGGCGGCCCCTAAGTCAGCCATAGTTAGCCGTAGTCAGGGGGTCTACTCCGAAGATAAATCCGAACTATCGGACGATTGTTCCGCCGTTTCCTGACTACAGCGAAAGAAAAAAAAAACGACGGTCAAAGAGATAAGTCAAAGTCAAAACCGTGACTTGAAGTCGGTTAAGGATTCAAAGTCAATTAAGGAAACTTTGGAAGTCAAGAAACGGCGGAACATTCGGCCGATACTTCGAATTATCGCTTCGGAGTAGGCCCCCAGGAAACGGCGGAACATTCGGCTGATACTTCGGATTTATCTTCGGAGTATCTTCTGGATAACGTCAACCCGTCTTGAGCAAGCGTAGTGATTAATGCTTTTGCCTTCTGTCTATGAGAAGAGACCTTTTTCTTGCTGTGGAAGACAATAACAGGCTGGTATTATTATTATAACACTTTCAGGCTTCTATTTTTCGAAGGGGTAGGTAGGAAAGTTAGTCGGAAGGCCTGTTCACGCATTGACAAAAATAAAAAAATATGAAGTTCTTTTGACGAGGGTCCATTTCCCGGTTATCGTTCAAAATCCCATTGATAACAAACGGTAAAACTTTCTGACTTTTTTACAATTTTAAAACCGTTATTATTTTAGGAATCAACAAGGCAAGAATGCTGATTTCTGCAAACTATCAAAATTTAGTCGGATAAGTTCAAAAATTAAAATGATATTTTATGGTTATAGTCTTTCACAAACCAGTTTTCGCTGACAATTTCACCAGTTCATCACAATAATCATTTTTTTATGTTGAGTTAAGCTTAGATTAGTTTTACTAAAAACTAATCTTGGCTGACGGGATTCCATTCCATTAGAATTTCCGTTTAAAAATGCTTTGGTGTGAAACTAAACAGATTATAAATGGAATAAAATAGTTATTTGTGCAACAAGAGAGCAAAGTTGGTTTTTGCTGCGAGTGTTCATATAGAATCCCGATCGAAGTAAGCGAAGGATTCTAATTCTAGGTTAGAATCTTGAGCGTAATGAGGGATTCAAAGACACGAGATGCAAATAACTTTGGTCTCGTGTAAAACATTTAACTTTTCACCTCAGCAGCGAGCACATATTTATTTCCTAAAGGTAAAAAAAATACAACATGGTAAAAATTAAACAATGTCCGCCTTATTACAAAACAAGGTTTATATTTTGACATAGCTTAAACCACGGAGCCAGTTTTTGTAATAAGAACGTAACAGTGATTGAAATACCGTTCTTTATACAAAACTGAAAACTTAGTTCGGTACTAAGTTGTCAGTTTTGTGTTTAGGAACTTTACCATAGTCGGAAGAAAGTTCGAAATTCAATAATGGCTTCATGTTTTAAATCTGGGTCGGAAGATAAACCTTGTTTTGTAATAAGGGGGTGTATGTTTGGAAAACAAACAATAACAAAAAATTCAAAGTTAAAATATAATAATTACATAACAGATGAATTGCAATTTAACGGTTTTATTTGTATCCGAAAGTTTGTTTCTTTTTTGGGTCTACTACTCGTAGGTATGGAATTTGAAAATCAACTACGAATCGACTTGTTTCGATCTCTCGCTTTTTTAGTATCGAAGTGAAAGTGACAGAAACAAGTGAAGTTGAAATATTTCGAATTTTGTGAGCAGACCCAGCACTGTTCTCGTCATTAAAAATTTCTTCGTTCCACGCTCACAACAATATCGAATTTTGTTCACTGTCTTTAAACAGCAAAGTTTGAGGTGCTGAGCTGAAAAAAAACTTGTTAAAGACAGAAGATTTTTAGCGTCATAGCCGAACACTGTTTGTATGATGAGATCTTCGAATAAAAGTTGAAGGGGTAAATACTTTAGCTGTCTTAAACTTGGGTTACCTAAAAAAGCGGAGATGTCATACAAATGACGGCTGTCCTTAAGAGCTTTTACGACGTACGGCATTTCATACAAACTTTCAAGCCCTTGCTTTTCGAAATGACTGAAGCGATTTTAATGAAACTTCATACACATAAGCAGGATACAAAGGTCTAAAAAGTTAGTTAAGAACATTTTCGAAATGTATTATTTAAAAATAGATAACTGGAAATCTCTGCTTCTATAATAAAAAAAAAAATTGGTCTAATTTGGCTGGAACACAATTTTTTGAAAATGGTCTTAATGTATGAAATGGCGTAAGTCGTAAACGCTCTTAGAGAGAGCGTTTTTGACACCTTAATGTCAAAACACCTGTCATGAAGGATTTTCATGACAGCTGTCATTTTGCGGCCCCTATATGATAGCATTGCCTTCTTAGGAAACTCAAACTTTACTCATGTGTCCAAATTGATCCATATAAAATAATTAAAATACCTATGCTTCTTTTTGCAACAACCTATTTTCTTCAACCATACATACGTCATGCTCAATTCGATATCCACTTATTAATAACGTGCGTGATATGGCCGTTTTCTTTTTCTAAATAAATAAACAAACGGTAAAACACACAAGTACCGTAATAAGAGATTTAATTATAAGCCAGTCCGTCCGTCTGTCTGTAACAATCACCGCATGTCAAACGCGATTTACCGATAGTTGCGCGTGCGCTGTTCGCTCACAGAGAGAGGTAAGAGTTTAAAAGTATTATTGACGTGTCCATACTTTTGTGTGTTTGGCAGGCTTCAAGAAGGTTGGGCAAAATGATTAATGAACTACATTGTTAAAAAAATAAATAAGTAGGTTTATTTATAAAAATGTATTTCTATTTACACATTTTATATATATAAAACAAGTGTACTTTAGACCACACGACTGAAGTAAAACAGAAATCACCGTTCGCTAGCAAAAGAAGTTTTACTTCAAAAAAGCTGCGGTCTTGTGAGTGTATAAACACCCAGTGTGAATTTGAATGAATGAATGAATGAGTGTGAATTTAAAAAAAATATCTAATAAGCGGGACGGACCGCGTGGTGACGCGGTGTGTTCCATGTTTAAAATTTAAACAACTTCTGTTCGCCTCTTTCCGTAACGCTCTCGTCACGCATTCACCAGCTTACTCCCCAAGTCAAGCGTGCGTAAAGAAGTCTTACTTCAATAATAATAATAACCCCACCGCCGTATCTCTGCGTTGACGACGTGCTGGGGCTTGTGCGCTATGAACTCTAGGTCTGTGACGGTAGAGTTTACTTTGCTGAAACGGGTCTAGGGTGAGGAGCTAGGCCAAGAGAGATGCATGAGCTCGCAGGGCAGCTTGCGGCGAGCTGTTGGGCAGGAGCGACTCCATGTACCCTATCTCCCGCGATAAGTCTTGTTCCCCACCTCTGGCTTGCCTTTATTGGCTGGCCGGAGTGAACACTGATGAGGAACAGAGCTCCAACCTTTTTATTGTCTTTGTTGGCCGGCTTGAGTGAAATTAAATGAAATCGTTTATTCTGTAAATAGGATAACAGAATCACTTTTACACGTCATATTAAAAGATAAAAAAATTATCTAGATGTAGTCGACATTTCATACTACCCCTGAGAAGAAATGGCGAAACAAACTCAGGGGTCAAAGTCTCTATTAAAGTCCAGACATAATCTTAAGATCATGTGAGAACCATGTAGATTCGTGTCTGAAATGGTCTTTGGAGGAAAGAACCACACAAATTTGAGTGGACCTGTCCAATCAGTGCAAGCATTTGTCAGTAACCGTGCAGCTCAACTGAGCCAGTTCAAAAAAGTGGAGATTCGCAAGAGCAAACGTGCTTGGAGGAAGGAAGTTTTCCAGTAAGATGCTGGTAGGGATCTTGACCGTGTTTCCGGGATTGTCCTGATAGCCGTGAAATACCTGTCCACTCCTCAAGCACTTTAGGATATCTTGCCCCCTTATCGCTACGGCACTATGAGCTAGCGACAGTTTCCGGGGGCCCATTATTGAGTATGCCCCTCGTATGCCTTTTAAAGGTCCGGGACCCCAGGGTCCCGAGATATTATGTGCAAGACATTTTTAAATAATAATAATTATTATATATTTACACGTATAAAAAAGAGGGAAATTAATTATATAGGCAATATCCAAGTAACGGATGATTGGATAAAACAAAACTCAAGGAAAGTACCTAAGAAAATAATTTGTATGTCGTTCGGCGGGTACAACTTCTTCAAGAAGTCTTTGAAGAATCGCACCCAGTATTTTTCTTCAGGTACCTACATCTCTAGCGGAAGATTCAGAATAAATAAAGCTATCTATCCATCTCTAAGCAGGGGATAGATATGCCTGGAAAAAGCCTTTAAGGCTCGTGCAGACTGGCGCGATATCGCGGGCGCGTCAGGTAACCCGACGCGCACCGAGACACTTTCCATGAAGTTTTCATAGAAATAATGCTACTAGTGTCGCGTAGCGCTGTCGCTTCGCACCGGTCTACGGGAGCCTTTACCATGTTGGGACAAAACAGACCATAAATAAATAAAAACGAAACCAAAAGTGTAATTGGTGCCTTGAGCGAGTCGACATATCGCTCGTAAAATATAAAGCAACAATAAAATAGTAAATAAAAACTGAGTTGCTAACGATGCTTATCGACACGGCACTATTTACGTGGTTATGGTACGGACACATTGTGAATTGCATTGTTCATAGTAATGAGCTGTTTATTTTCATAACAAATAAATAATAAAGACTGTATTTATAATAAATCGATGATAATATGTCCAATAATTTAAAATTGTATTTTTTTTTATTATTGGTATAATAGCTAGTTTAGTCACTTTTATGCATCTTCGATATTTTTGTTTCGCGTTAGTGTTTTTCTACACTTTCTTGTTCAAATCTTGTGAGTAGACTGTTCTCGGCAATATTTTTTTTTTTATAAAAAGTTACGGTGTCTCAAAATCGAATTATGCTCACTGTTTTTAACAGCTGCTTTGTTTGAGGTGCTGAGGTGAACAAAATATTTTCAATTAAGATGGGGGCAGAAAAATAAAAATGGTTTATTTTAAGGCGACGATAACCGATTTTTAATAATTTTATACTGAAGATCACGTCTAAACAAGTAGTGTTAATAATTTGAAAAAAATATATGTTAAATTAGAGCATTTTCTCAATAATTTAATATGTGAACTTTTTAGATTATGTTTATATTACATAGTGAACTTAATTTGTAAAGTTATGTCGAACGCGTATAAAAACTGAGAATGTTGCAAAATCTACCAAGCGTATTATTCTGAAACCTTCACCAATTTAAAGGTAATTTAATTATGGATATTTTGGTATACGCGTTTTATTAAATTTTTTGTGTATAATAAATTAATAATGCGTCTAATTGGGTACAGCGGTCCTTGATGGGCGGGTCCTATTACTGCCTGAACGTACGACGCATTGCGTGAGCTCAGTACAGAACACGCAAGCTTACCACTCAAGGTCACTGGCATATATCTGAGTCTTAACAAGAGAATGCCATAACTACTAGTCGATCGAACCTCCTTTTAAGCACATAAGCCTGTGTAAGGAGACTATCATTTCTTGTTGACTGTAACTATACAGGGTTATTTTTAAAACGTCAATAACCTCTTAAGGGGTCATTTTACTCATCATTATGAACAACTTTTACTATGGGACCACACCTGAAATCGCGAAAAAAAAATCAGCTGTTCCCTACATTTAGTAAAAGTTGTTCATAATGATGAGTACAATGACCCCTTAAGAGATTATTGACGTTTTAAAAATAACCCTGTATATCTGTTTAATTTTCTTCATTTCAATATAGGGTACTAAGGGCGCACTAGGGTAAGGCGACTAAGTGACTTACTAAAGAATGGGCAGCAGCGTTCTCTATGCATGTTAACACCGTACTGCGATCGCCAACCCGCCTCCCAAGCGTGGCGATTATGGCAAACCCCTCCTTTAGGGAAGGCCTATATCTAGCAGTGGTCGTCTTTCGGCTGAAATGAGATTGTAACCCCACCTCCTCCCAAATCCACCCGCACTAAGTCGCCTGACTGACATAATGATAGTCCAGATACGCACCCAGAACACAACTATAGTAATCTCCTTTGCTATAAAATTACTAAATGAATGAATGAATTCTTTATTTGCTAGAATATAGGTACATTGTTTATGGTAAAATTTGATATAGGGTTAGACTATATCCGACTTTCTAGTCGTGCAAATTGTTAACTTATAATAGTCGAAGCTTATTAAAATTAAATAAAATTTTGGTCTTCTTACATTATTAACACAAAAAATAAAATTAAAATGAACAATAATATTAAATAAAATAATAAAATAATCACTATGTCAAATACAGTACATACAATGTCAAAAGTATTTCAAATTCATAAAGCCATCTATTGAATAAAAACATCTGTCGCACAGCCAATTAAATAAGGCTCTACTGAATTCTAATTAATTTAGTTTTCTCATTTTTTCCGGTTGCTTATAGCTAGCTTATACTGTAGCAGTTGACGTACGATCGACGTTGCCATCTCGACCTCTGTCACTCATTCTACATCTCTTTACAAATGTGTGACTCAAACAATCAAAATTTTTCTCTAATAACAAAATTGCTTCGCAAACTATATAAAGGAAATCTCCCCGTACATCAGCGTCCTACAATATGTTATATTATTTGTTGCATTGCTAATGGCAGGCCTTTATTGGACAAATTGCCCAGGGCAGGCACCAGCACTAACATTTAAATCAGACTTAATGGAACCCATTTCCATAAGTAATGCGAATGTTCTATGTAGATGTGCGAAGGTGTGGATATGACATACAAGATTGCGAGTAAGCTGATTATCATCCTCTACACATTTTCCATGATGAAGGAAAACATATTATAGGTTTATGTGAGCACCATGTATCTATCTCATAATTAAATATTTTTCATTTCTTCATTTTTTATAATTTTTACCTAGTGTGGTACCTATAGTAATTTTATTTTATTCTAGGTGCATCGTCTTCACATAAATAATCTTATAATTTATGTACTTAAACAAAACTTTGTAAAACATTTTTAAAAGAGTAACGATGGAGTTTCTTGCCCATTCTTCTCCATACGAAACTACCTTTTGGAAGGGGCAACTAGAATCAATTCTATTTTTTTTGTACATTTTGACGTTCAAAAGTGCCTCATATGTGCCTATTTGAAATAAATAATTTGAATTTGACTTTGAATGAATGAATGAAATGCACCGACCCCAGCGTGGTTTGACCAGACTCGATTACTCGAATGAATTCACACTAGCCCCCAACGACTAAAATTCGAAACTACGTTTATGAGGGTTTTAAAATTTAAATAAGTAATTCTGAATGCTATAATTTCTGTAAAGTTTTATTCATTTTATAATGGTCGTTGTAGTGCGTTTCAGAATCAACTGCAGTCTTAAACCGTAGAAATTCTGAAAACATCTGAAGAAGAATTCTGAGTGAAGAAAATATTGCAGTGAACTATGCCTTGCTTATGCATGAAATGACCAATACTATTTAGATGGAAATCAATCCACATTGCTAACAAAGGTAAAACCGACCGAAATGGTTAGGTACTAAAGATTCCAGTTTTCCCCCTCAGGAGGCACTTTCAGCGGGGATCTGTGGAATAAGTTTTTTTTTTCGATTCTAGTTTTGCCCCCTAACCCCGGATTATCAGAGAGGAATTTCGGACTTTTTTTATTGATTCCACTTTTCCCCCTCAAGGGACTTTCAGGGGGGGGTTTGTGAAATAAGCCCTCAAAAGCACGTGCTTTCACATTTATACCAATTTCTGATTGCATTAAAAACAGATCTAGCACAATAATACCCAATCACTTTCATCTTAAATCCATGTACAAAAATTACAGATTCATAGGTCTGTAGGCATATTCCGCGTACAATTGAGTTATCACGTTAATGCGATTTAAATTGGCCCCCGAGCTGTTTGACACCTGTGCCGACCTATGGGAACGATTGGGCGACAAGAAACATCATCTACATGTAGGGATACCATGAATATTGAGAGTCCTGGATACATGGGACATGTAGGGGGTTATTAGGGCCTGAAAAAACAATACTGCAGTAAGTATAGATTAAAGGAAAAATTTCAGAAGGCAGTTTTCTTGGTATTTAATAAAATGATAATTAAAATAAATTGGAGCAGGACAGTAACCACTGCTTCCAATCTGAATTTGTACTTTAGCTACCGTAAAACGGGGTGAATAGACATGCAGGGGTGAATAGAGATGCAACTTTGAAATGGATTTAACCTTGAAATTATAGGTATAGCTTGTTGCCAACGAGGACACTTAATGGTTAATTATAGTACAGGTACTCGTAACACATTATAGTCCTTTTTGGCAACAAAAGATATTATTTCAACGTTAAAATCCATTTTAAAGTTGCGTCTCGATTCACCCCTGCATCTCTATTCATCCCGTTTTACCCGGTATCTATTATGTAAACAGCAAGTGGAAATTAAGTAGTTCAGCTAGAATAATTATTTAATTAATCCTGAAGCTATCCCAACAAAATATTGTAGTAGGTATGGGGCGGAGCAGCTAAGTCGTATTTTATAGATCTAGAGAGGGCACAGAGATCCTTGATTAAGGTCATGTACTGTAAGCCCTACAGGTTCCCTACTGAAACTCTATACGCAAGCTCTAAGCTGCTCTCCGTTAGAAAACTCCACATACTACACATGGTACTAAGATATCACAAAACTCTACCCTTTAGCCATGCCAAACTTAAAAAAAGACGGTGTGATATAGTAGCCCCTACATAGTCCGCACGTTCAATTTTTGCTAGTCGTCAAAATGTAACTCAAGCCCCACGCGTCTATAATAAAGTAAATCGCATACTTAACATTTACCCTATGTAGCTGTACGAGTGTAAGAAGACATTGACTGAATGGCTCTTCACACTTAATTAGGATGCCGTGGAAGACATTCTGGCGACTCTGGGTTGAACGTCATGCATACTGACACACACACACCTACACACACTCCAACACACTCACACACTCCAACACACCCCTATTCATACACACACACACTCAAACACACCTCCACACTCATTCACACATACACTCACCCACTCACACACGCACCCCCTCTTACACACACACATACACACAAAATATACATTCACACACTCATAAACACACATTTATACAAAACACACTAGTTTTCACACACTGCCATAAACACGATTTTCATTTTTCTTTTTATTCATTTTTCTTTTTTATTGGTTATATAAAAAAAAATGTGTAACTAGGTATACTTATTTAGCACAACGAAACAATTGTTAATTAATTGAGGAAGAGCGAGGTTTATCCCATCACAAGTATCTTCGGATTACTTTCTGGGAAGCCCCGGCAACTTAATTGTATAGATTTAAGATAATAAACATACATACACTTTTTTTTTTTTTTTAATTATGAAAATGTCAACGAATATTACAAAGAGATTTTTTTTTTTGTATGTTTGTTTGTTACGCTTTTACGCCAAAACACAGCTGAACTGATGTAGATGAAATTTGGCACATAGGTAGACTATGACCTGGGTTAGGACATATAATACTTTTTATCCCGATATTCCCACGGCATCGAAACTTATGTGGGTGAAACCGCGGGGAACAGCTAGTATTTTATAATTGGGAAAACCAGTGCAGAATGAGTTTACTTTTCCCATGCTTCCTTTCCTTTCCTATTAACTAACTTGTTTTGGCAAGCTATAATTGGCAAGCAAAAAACATAATGTTTTAAACACAATCATATTCAGTGGGCCATTGGAACATGTCCCGAATACATCTTCTTTATGGTAATCCTACAGACGTGTGACTTATTGTGGTCAATCCAACTGACCACGCGTATCCGTGCATAATTCGTCCCAAGCTTATTGCGTTTTTGCATACATCTATCTACCTACATACAAATACACAGGTTTTTCGAATTAGTGACTTTTTGTGACGTTAATGTGGTCATTACAGATGCTCGATTTTGTCATGGATATCTTCGGATTTACGATTTGTGGTAACGAATTGGATAATGCTATCGAGTGAACAAGGGAACAATGTCATCTACAATGTTCTGCACTTTGATTTTATTTATACAATATTAGTTTTAGTGTATGCGAAACCCGAAACACGTGTCTAGTATTTTTATGTAAAGAATCTATGTACAAAATTTCAAAACTCTATCACGAAAAATCACAAAGTTATAAGGTTGTTATGTTACCGGGTTGTCCGTACAAAAACATGCTAACGGTGCCCCCGCGCCTCCAGGCTCGTCTTGCGCTCATTGATAATAATTTGACAGCAGGTACCTAACCGTACGGCGATTTTATTGTAAGTAATTAAATGCTGATAACATTTTCCATCACACTTAAATATTTTAGGGACGATATAATATAATATGGTGTAAAAAATATTGAAATCGATTCAGTTCCTTATTCTGAACAAACTATATTCAGGTTTCGCTTAAACTAAAAATAAGGTTGTATAATGTCTAGAGAGTGTCGCTGCAAAAGAACTACAACAACCAGGTGTGCGTGACAGCTACGTCTTACACTGCGTCACGTCATTGTGCTGTCATTGTGTTATTATAGTATGCGTGCATTTTGCGGCCAACAGTTGGACGCAATTTTTTCGTAGATTTCACAGGTTTAAAGGTCTCCTCATCATCATCATTTCAGCCGAAAGACGTCCACTACTGGACATATGCCTCTTCCGAAAGGGGGAGGTGCCATAATTACCACGCTTCGCAGGCGGGTTGGCGATCGAAGTATGGTGTTAAAATGCATAGAGAACGCTGCTGCCCATTCTCTAGTATGTCCCTTTGTCGCGCTTTGACCGTCTGTCTTGATTCTTAACATATTTACATCTTTGATTATAAGTCTATTTCAATACATCATGATTCCCAAGACATTAGAGGCACTTCGTTTTCAAAACTAATATTCTTTTAGGAAAATTCATGAATTGGCTAGCGAATCAAACATAATTTTGGTATTCAACTGCATGTGGTCAGACTGGAAGCCAACCCAAACACAAACAACTGAATTGTTACTGAAGACCAAATGTACCTCAACTCAGGCTGGCTGCGATAACACCCTGTCCTCCGCCTTCCGCATCCAGTCTGACCCAGCCATCTTCTTAAGGTCGTCGGTCCATCTAGCTCGGGGGCGTCCCACACTACGCTTGCCGATACGCGGTCTCCACTCCAGAACTCGTCTGCTCCATCGGCCATCGGTCCTTCGTCAAACATGGCCAGCCCACTGCCACTTCAGTTTGCTTACTCTGCATGCTATGTCGGTAACTCCGGTTTTTTTCCGGATAATTTAATTCCTAATTTTGTCAAAACCCAAATCCAAATGTACGTGTGTTTAACAAATAAATATTCCTTTCTCAAACATGCTTGGAAATTCGAGCATTATTTTGACAACAAATACACGCTAGCAGCGGCCACCAAAAGTTGTATGAAAATCCATAAGTGTCGTGGTTTAGCGGCCAAATAAATTACATCTATCGTGTAATTTAAAAATGGAACGATGTTTTACTCCGACACATGGCAACCAAGGAGGTAACTTATCAAAGGTTTTATTTAAATTTCGAACTGACTTGCAAATAGAATGCTGTATATTGAAAAAAAAAACAAATAAACATATTGGCGCGTGAAAAATGATCGTTGTTCGTCATTGAATCTGGAATTTATTATTGGAGAAAAGCACTATACAAGCCTTATCCACAACCAGGCATTGATGGACTCACGTATGAGTGCCTCGGCTTCGCCTCGGCCCACAGGGGTCTATTTCAGGCTGCTGCAGTAATGTACTATTAATTAATTCATTCATTCAGGTAATAATTTCTCTACAAAAGGTTCATATTTTAGGAACCAATTAACAAAAATCACGAAAGCGCAATAAATTATCAGGCATCCATTGTGACACTATGTTTTTCCTACGCGGTATGCAATGAAGAACATTTTGTTCAGGAATCTATAATATCCGTTGCACTGTGGCAGGTTCAGGTTTGGGAAATTCAGCTCTTTTCAGAATAAAACATGCTTTCTTTTGAGCTGTATTGGAGCCACAGTTGTTTGTGACTTTCTCCTACTGACCAGCCAAAGCGGCTCCCTAGAGCTTATCGCAAGTGATCGCTTTTATTATTATCGTCGGTTTAACTACCGTTTAACGATCGCTCAACAGCTTGTTTTACGACGTTTCATTTGTTTCAATGCACCGACCATCCATCGTTTGACAATTGTCGTGATTGCAGGATGGTGATGACTAACAATGTAGGGCTGCGACTCTTCTAAAACTTAAATAAAATCTAATTAATTTACCTAAGATTTAATTGAACACCCATATTTCACCAGTTATGTTTAAGAGCGTTTACACCTTACGGCATTTCATACAAGCTTTAAAGCCCTTGTTTTTCGAAATGACGGAACCGATTTTAATGAAACTTCATACGCATAAGCAGGATACAAAGGTCTAAAAGTTAGTTAAGAACATTTTCGAAATGTCTTATTTAAAAACAGATAACTGGAAATCTCTGTTTCTATGGAAAATTTAAAATCGGTCTAATTTGGCTGGAATACAGTTTTTCGAAAATGGTTTTAACTAACTACCTTTGTATTTTCATTAAAATCGGTTCAGCGAAAAACAAGGGCTTAAAAGTTTGTATGAAATGCCGTAAGGTGTAAACGCTCTTAAGTCCTATGTAATAGGGGGTGCACCCAATGCCAACAAGGTCGATTGAGTTGAAACTTAGTACACATATGGATTTCTGTGACCCAAACACGGATGGCGTAACGTAAATAAATGAATTTTGAGTTTGAGGGGCAAATTAGAATATTTAAAAAAAAGTTTTGCAAACGGTACCGTGTGAGATACCAAATGAAATGGCTTATTGTAAGCATTCAGATATATATTTTTTTTATAATTTTAAAATAAACAATTGTAAAATTATTTAAGAAAATCGGTGAAAATTGACCATTTGGGGCCCATTATCTCCGGAACTACTGAGCTTAAAATTTTGAAAAAAATAAGGAATGTAGATCTTTGCATATAGATTATATGATGTCTATGATATTAAAATAACATTGTAAATCCTCCAATATTATGCGTGTAACCTTACATTTGCAGTTGGAATGTATGGGGAAACATATCTTTCAACTACAATGTTAAGTTTGTTCTTGTTCTAACAAACAATGACCTTTGCAGGATTCAAATATTACTCTGTTGAATACCTACGTTCACTTAAAGCTACTTACCTAGTAACAAGGTAAGCTCTTAGTTAGATCTCAGAAATAACTTAAAAGGAGGTCCGTTCATGTTCGAAACTCATTTTTAAGATACCGGAACTACAAACAATGTAGACACGCATGAAAAGAGGCACGTGACTTTTTAGGTTTTTTTTCTAAGGTCCTACCGCTTCGTAATATTGTCCCCAAAGTAATATAATAGCCGCACGGGTCGAATAAATAAAAAAAAAACTAAAATGTTTATTTGTTAGGAGGTACAATAGATGTTATAATATTGGTTCCAGAATACCCTGCCATAGTATGGCGTACAAATATCTCTATACAAAAACAAAGCCCATATTACTAACCTATTTTCTTAATATCTATTCTTCCCCCCGTTTCTTATCCCCACAATTAATTGTATTCATCATCAACATCATTTCAGCCGAAAGACGTCCACTGCTGGACATAGGCCTCCCCTAAAGGGGTTTGCCATAATCGTCACGCTTGGCAGGCGGGTTGGCGATCGCAGTATGGTGTTACAATGCATAGAGAACGCTGCTGCCCATACTGTAGTAAGTCCCTTAGTCGCCTTTTACGACACCCACGGGAAGAAATGGGATGTTTGCTATTCTTTACGTCCGGCACCAAACGGACAAAAAAAAAGAATTGTATTAGGCTAGTTTAATTTAATTTTTTTCAAAAGTGCGCATTGGTAATTTGTAAGTAACATATAGATCCATATGGACGGATGGATGACCGCTGTGACACAGGTTTTTCCTAGCATGGGGTCATTGATCTTTTATTTTGTACTAAGTTATTTCCATGCTTAAATTAAGGGTCACCCTGTGTAAGTGTATTATATATATACAACATTAGTTTTAGTATAATTATGCGAAACACGAAACGCGTGTCTAGTATTTTTATGTAAATAATATATTTACCAAAGTTATAAGGTTTTTATGTTACTGGGTTGTCCGTACAAAACATGCTAACGGCGCCCCCGCGCCTCCAGGGTCGTCTTGCGCTCATTGATAATAATTTGGCAGTAGGTACCTAACCGTACGGCGGCGATTGTATTGTAAGTAATTAAATGGTGATAACATTTTCCATCACACTTAAATATTTTTGGGACAAAATTTAACATGGTGTAAAAGTTATTCAAATCGATTCAGTTCCTTATTCTGAACAAACTATATTCAGGTTTCACATGTACTAAAAATAATGTTGTATATTTCTAATAAAAATGTATTACTATTTATTTATAATTTCGATCGACCATTGGACCCATCCACGGACTAAAGTCTTCTGTCTGTGCCTCGCTTCTGGCTGTCTTCTGTGTGTTGTGTGTCTTCGAGTTAGATCTTTACATACAGAGAACCCTCCGTTCCTCGGAAAGCACGTTTAGACGTTGGTCCCGGCTGTCATTCGTACATCTTTCACTCGTTACGGGTAATCAGAAGCCTAAAAAAGTCTGACAACCTGTCTTACCAAGGTGTATCGTGTTACCCAGTAACTGGGTTATGGAGGTCAGATAGGCAGTCGCTCCATGTAAAATACTGGTATTCAGTTGCATCCGGTAAGACTGGAAGCTGACCCCAACATATAGTTAAGAAAAAGCTAGACAGATGGTGACTTCATTAGGATAGTGACGTATTTGAACTTCAATCAACTTAGCTTAAAGCAGTCCACTGCTGTACATAGGCCGCTCCCAGGCCGAACCACAACATCCTGTCCTTTCTCATCCAGTCTGTCCCAGCCACCTTTTTATGGTCGTTGGTCCATCTAGCTGGGGGGCGTCCCTCACTATGCTTGCCGATACGCGGTCTCCACGGTATTTGAACTTGAGATGACGCAGCCCTAAGAACGAGGTATAATTCAATGATTTGCAACCGCAATTGATGCATAACTGTAATTGCAATTAAATTGTTCGCGACATTCGATGTAGACATTGACGGTTGCACGCTAATTTAGCGACTAACAGCCACTTACCTACTGACTAATATTATAAAGAATGAATGAATGAAATGCACCGACCCCAGCATGGTTGAACCAGACTCGATCACTCGAATGACCCCAGGGATTCGCATTAGCCCCTGGAGCCTCATGCTTCATGGGACCACAGAGACCATTGTATATCAATGAGTAGACCGGGGGACGCGATAATGGTAGGGCAGACGTGCCCTTGGGATAAGGATGGATTATTAGAGCCGTACCGGATATGCACTAATACTGTAAAGAGGTAAAACTTTTGTGAGTCTGTATGTTCATCATTCATAATTTCAGCCGAAACACGTCCACTGCTGGACATAGGCCTCCCTCAAATGGGGGATTTGCCATAATCGCCACGTTTGGCAGGCGAGTTGGCGATCGCAGTAAGGTGTTAAAATGCATAGAGAACGCTGCCGCCCATTCTCTAGTAAGTCCCTTAGTCGCCTTTTACGACACCCACGGGAAGAAATCATCATCATCATTTCAGCCGAAAGATGTCCACTGCTGGACATAGAGAGGGGTTTGCCATAATGGCCACGCTTGGCAAACGGGTTGGCAATCGCAGTAAGGTGTTAAATGCATAGAGAGCGCTACTGCCCATTCTCTAGTAAGTCCCTTAGTCGTCTTTACGACACCCACGGGAATAAATGGCGTGGTGCTATTATACAGGGTTATTTTTAAAACGTCAATAACCTCTTAAGGGGTCATTGTACTCATAATTATGAACAACTTTTACTAGGACCAAACCTGAAATCGCGAAAAAAAAATCAGCTGTTTCCTACATTTTAACGAATTATTCGAACATAAATGTAGGGACAGCTGGTTTTTTTCGCGATTTCAGTTTCGGTCCCATAGTAAAAGTTGTTCATAATGATTAGTACAATGACCCCTTAAGAGGTTATTGACGTTTTAAAAATAACCCTGTATGTGCTATTGTATGTAGGGTGTAATCTTCGGAACTACTGATCCGATTCCGCAAATACTTTCAGTAATGGTAAGCTACAGTATTGCCGAGTGTGCAATTGTCAGTAATCGTATAGCTCAACAATAGGTTGTTTCCCTTCTGAGCAGGTAATATCTTCTCAATATAATATTTGTACTTAGGTAATTTGTACGCATAATTGTATCTATTTAAGATAAGGAAGGGCTTCCTGTATCAATTCATACGATTTATGAACGTAATCTCCATAGTAAAGACAAATTGAATTGAGTTGGGAGGAAGTCAGATATATTTCAACAGTTAACCCACGTTTATTTTGCCTACTATCAACCAAAAGTTGATAGAGATTAGCCCTTATTTTTTTAAATGTAAGAGTTGAAGTTAGTTTGATGAAGTGCAGAGTTAATGTTGTAATCAATTCATTTAAAAACCAATATTACGCCATAAAATCAAAGAGCTCGCTATACTTACACGGGTTTATGGGGTTTTACAACGTGCAAGTGAATAGTTTGTGATTAAAAATCCAGTTTCAACGGATATGAGATTACCGAAACATCTGCATCTTGAATATTCATAGGAAATAGTTAATATGATACATTCATTTTAAGCGACATTTAAGAAAATTAAAGAAAAATACTCAAAGAATTTGTGATGATCACTATTATAAATGTTCCGTGTGGTGCCGGACGTAAAGAATAGCACCGCCCTATTTCTTCCCGTGGGTGTCGTAAAAGGCGACTAAGGTACTTAGAGTTAAGGGACTAGAGAATGCGCAGCAGCGTTCTCTATGCATTTTAACACCATACTGCGATCGCCAACCCGCCTGCCAAGCGGGGCGATTATGGCAAACCGGGCTTTGGGGGAGGCCTATGTCCAGCAGTGGACGTCATTCGGCTGAAATGATGATAAATGATGACTATTATAAATATCAATGAAATTAGCGTAAGCAAAAACTGAATAAATATTACAATATCCATTCAGTTTTTCCGCTTGCGGTAATTTAGAAAAGAATTTGGTTTTGTTTATGGCAGACTTTGGCAGACGAAACCGAAGACGAATTTCCTAAGTCCCAAAGACTCGCCTCTTGCTAGGATTGTGCCAACACTCTGCACTTTCATAAATCGTGAGCCAATACATGACTAAACGAAAAAAACGCCTGCACCGCTACCAACCCACGCACAATCAAACTTACGAGTACAAAGCATTTAATCATAAAAAGTCAACACAAAATAGATCCCATTTTAATTAATAGTCCCATATTTACAGCCGATCTCTGCTACCGATGATTTATACCAGTGTCGATAGCTGGGTGGTCTCGTAAGAAACTTTTTTTATAATTATAATAATTAATAATTTACAAACACCTGTTGTTAATGATGCTTGCTGACTCTGATTGTTTTGAGTGCAGACAGAAGTTGAATTAACCGTTTGTTAATAATTTGTTTTTAATTATTGGTTTGGTTGGGAAATGAATATACATAGAATACTGTTTATTATGTACACCATAAAAACTACACACATTAATGTAGAAATTCTACAAGGGGGACACAATGGGCGGTCTTATCGCTAAAAGCGATCTTTTAAACACAACCTTTGGATGGATTAAAGGAAAAGGAGATACAATACTGCAGGTAGTCTGTGGTGTACCATTTACATAAATTCAATAAAAAATATACATACATAAAACATATTGTATTTCCATATTTTATACAAACATCGACCACAATTCAGCCTCTAGCAGACTAAACCACCGACGTTTCTATTTCAAATTCTTACATAAATTAAACTTAACCATTTTAAAACAAAATTTATCTTGTAAGGAATAACAAAACAGTAGCAAAATTGAAGGTAGCATTTTCTATCAGACCGCTCTGCCCCGCGGCGATTTCGGGCTGCCCCGCCCCCTACAAAGCAAGGAGAATAACATTTAAAACTGGTCTTCTCTCAAAACGATGTGAGAACAAAGATATTTCCGTTTTAATTGCGATTCCAGATATTTTTCTTCAGTTTTTCCCAAAGTCCATTGGTTTTTCCGTTTGAGAAAAGCAGTACCTATAATTTATAAAATGGAAAAGACTCATCATCACCATTCATCATCAGTTCAGCCGAAAGACGTCCACTGCTGGACATAGGCCACCCACAAAAGGGGTTTGCGTAATCACCATGCGCTTGGCAGGCGGGTTGGCGATCGCAGTATGGTGTTAAAATGCATAAAGAACGCTGCTGCCCATTCTCTAGTAAGTCCCTTAGTCGCCTTTTTCGACACCCACGGGAAGAAATAGGATGGTGCTATTCTTTACGTCCGGCACCACACGGAACACGAAATACTGATATTTTAATTTAACTTGTAAATAGTCATACAAAACTACTCTGTAATAATTCTGTTTCTGTTCAATAATAATAATTATCTCATAAGTAGGTAGGTAGAAAGCCAAAATACAAAAGACAAACACAATCGAATCAAAAGTTTGTTCCATAATTAATTCAAACAAAATAATGAATGGTCTTTGTTTAATTGACCAAAGACCTCGTGTCGACATTTTAAAACAAGTTTGATCTCATTATGAGGGATCATTTTTTTATTGATTATTATGTTGGGTACCGGATTACTGAGATGATAATTCAACAACTGTGTTTTAAAGAATCTACTACACTACAAATAAAATCTTAAAAGCAAGGAAAATATGCATATTATTTCTGTAGACAATAATGATTTAGAAAAGTGCAATGCTGACGTTGTGAAATCAATATTAATATAATTAATTAATTATTGTTAATTTATTTATTTAATTATTAATTAAATAATAATTATTAACTAATTAATAATAATTAATTCATTTATTTATTTTGTTATTTTTCTCCACTTCGTAGTTAGTAAATGCAATACAAACGCAAAAGATCAATTAAACTTATTTTGCTAGTACAAACGTAGTAATATTCCTAAAGATGGCTATATGAGTAGTACATAATTAGGTATGTACCTACCTCTAAATATATTTTTAGCACCTAAGTTGCGGAATTGTTGATTTTTTGTTCCGAAGTATCTCCTTTAATTATAAACTGTGTTTCAAAGATAGTTTATACTACATTGTAGTCGAATGTATGTATGACACCAAAAAACTCTAACTTTACCGTTTTCATGATAGTAATCCGACTATGATTCAAAAATGTAAAACTGAAAACACAAACTCAAAGCATTTATTTAAATTAAACCAATTACAAGCATTTTTGAACTGTTAATGAGTTGGTCAGTTAGTCAGAAAGTTGAAGCTAGTTGCCCATTCCAAAACGTAGATCTCTATGGAGAAGAACAGGCATGAAACTTTAAAGACACACTTTAAATCAAGATATTATAAAATCTTGGTAGCATTATTCTTATTGCTTCTTTATGTGAGAACAATGTAACTTTACCGTTTCCATGATAGTTATCCCAATAATGATTCAAAAACTTAAACGAAACAACATCAAAATCTACATAATCAACATGCATCACGCGCAAAAATTCACTAACACTACTCGCTCCCTTTAGCATAAACTCATCGCGTGCCATGACGTCATCACTCCTACACTCCTACCTAAACTATGTTCAAACAAATCACACAATTATCAACAGTAAATGCATTTCATTTAACACACGTAGGACCGTAGGTGTTCCAAGACGTACGCAGGTATATGTTTTCAGATAACTTGACAACCGACATCCGTTGCCCTGTGGGAAAAGCAGACAGGTGTTGTCACGTATAAACTCTAAACTATCATAAAACACTTAATTACATACACCACACAGTTAAAAACACACCTTAAGCCTGCAAACTCAAGGCTGAATCTCATATGAGGTGTGTGGGAGATAAGACCGTATGGTTTGTGGAAAAGTCAAGTCAAATGAAAGACGAAGTGCAATGAGGTATCAATACAGTCGTAAAACAGTATTGTAATGAATATATAAGTTCCATGTTTTTTTTAAACATGCAGTGAGTTTTGAATTACAGTATTAATTATGCGTGGTTACCCTACACTGTCATCAGTCCGCTAAGACAGCACTAATGCTCAAAAGTGTTTATTGCATGGCTCCAGTCATATTTATGATTAAATACCTAGAAACAATTGCCGCTATCGAAATTTAAAAACAACTTTTTACAAAAAAAAATAACCGACTTCCAAAAAAACACTTCAAAGTGAAAAATAACTTTAATTTCGGAAGTCGGTGTCTTTGGATCTGTATTTTAGTTTTATGCCACCGACTTCCGAAATTAAAGTTATTTTTCACTTTGTAGTGTTTTTTTGGAAGTCGGTTTCTTTTTTTTGTAATAATTTTTTTATTTTTCACTTTTTAGTGCCGAAAAAGAATTTTCCAAATCGGTTCGTAAATGACGGAGTTATGCGCGAACAAAAAACGCAATGCAGAGTAAACGAAAAGATCGTTAATGTAGACAATATAGATACATTTTTAGATGTTTGTTGATTTTTCAAAAACCGCTTGTCCGATTTTGATAAAATTTTCATGAAATTCATCCGAACGAAAAAATTATTTTTCAAATCGGTTGGCAAGCGACAGAGTTATGCGCGAACAAACATAACAAAAAAAAAATACAAACATCCGAATTGAGAACCTCCTCTTTTTTTAGAAGTTGGTTAAAAAAAGGCTTCAAAGCGTTTTGAAAATAATCAAAGCGTAATATAGCGTAACAGAATAAATACTTGAGGGAAAAAAAATAAACTTAAAAAAAAAAAAAACAACACCTTATTTTAAAATAAGAATTATGTTAGGTTTTATGTTGTTTTTTTTGTTCTGTTTGTTAAAGTTTAGTGGATTAGTTTATAATTTTGGAACATTTGCATGCCTACCGGTAAAATATGGCTGAACCCTGGCTCTCATTGTACGGAAATCCGAGATCAGCTTAAACTGGAATAGTAGATTGGTCGAAAGGAATTGGTGACTTTCACCCGTGTTAAACACTCTACTTTTCATTTCGAATACAAGGAAAGGTTATTTTCTTGTTTGCTCGCCACTTCATAAAATCATTGTATGTAGGTTATTATATAATAATTATCTTTCCTTTGAAGTTTCTGGCAAAAGATTTTCGATTACTGTATTTGCCTCGTTATTAACCGAATCTGGGGTCAACATTTCAGAATCGCTTGAACTCATTTTTATTAAATAATCAAATAATAATCTATAAAACCGAGATTTTGAATTTCGGTGCAGATTACAGAGTTAGTTTCCCGCCAAATTAAAAATTTCCCGTCTTTTTAAATTTTAAATTTGGAACACACCGCGTCACCGTCGCGGGCTGTCCCGCATAATAGGTATTTATTTTTAATTATTTAATTTTTTTTCGTAGCGGACAACATAACCAAATTTAGTTCTGTTTTATTAAATTCATTCCCGCCCTAGAGTGGGAAGCAATTACTATGAGTCTTTCCCGCCCAAGGGTCAGCAGCGTCTTCCACCCGCTACTCGGATCAAACAAACACTACTTTCCGAGAAATGAAAATATATAGCTTGATCTGATATAGCCGTGTGTATTGTACCCATATTGGCAAAATAAATATATTTTATCGTTTATCTTTTGGTCGGTCTGATCGAAGTATAGCCATAATATTTCAAGGGAAACCAAGATAATTGCATTTTATCGCTTTTCTTTTGTTATCTCCAATTTATTTATTTTCGAAATATTTTTTTACCTACACGGGCATGTTACGAAACGTCAGAAGCTAGGTGCACGGTTCCAATTGGTCGTTTCATATGGAGCGGAACTTATATACGGTTATTCTTTAAAAAATGATTGGCTTTACAATGTTTTCAAATTACAGTGTTAATAGATATAGGAGGACCGTGTAAGCCTATCAACAAGTACCATGTACTTTACTTAATAGCCTAAGGACCAATTTCACCAACTATATAACTAACAGATTCGTGAAATCGGGTCTAAAAGTGACTCTTAAAGCTCTGAAAAGTTCCAAAAACTACCAGTAAAAACACTACAAAGTGAAAAATTATTTTAATTTCAGAAGTGATGGAGTGAAGTGAAGTGTCTTTGGATTTGTATTTTAGCTTTTTGCCACCGACTTCAGAAATTAAAGTTATTTTTCACATTGTAGTGTTTTTTTGGAAGTTGGTTGTTTTTTATTTTTCACTTTTTAGTGGGTCAGTTTGTAATTTATCTAAGTTACAATAGCCTAATGTCACTTAACCACCTACCTACCTAATGTCAACTACTCATCACCTTTACAAAAATATTGCTTTTTCCGATGCAGGGACGTTAATTGTTGAGGAGTTCTCCTGGTAAGACCCATCAGCTACACTTCACCATATGCAATGTGAAGAGCATACATTGCTTAGCAACCATATTAAAGTCCCAATCGAATCGCAACCCGTGAAATACGTATTATTAAGTAGTTCCGGTGGCCACCTGTGGTCTTCATCATCAGTTCCCCTTCACCAAATGGTGCTTTCCAAAAACAAATGCACGAGATAAAAAAATACCCAAATAGCTAGAGGTGTACCTTTAAAATTTGAGGATTTCCCCTAGATTTCCATGAGATCCCCTCATTAGATTCTGGCTTGGCGACAATGAGACCACCTTGAGACTTTGGATTTTCAAAATCGGTCCACAATTGACGGAGAAATTTTAGAACATACACATAAACAAAAAACAAACATACAGACGAACATATAATATAACCTCCTCCTTTTTGGAAGTCGGTTAAAAATCATTATTTTTATGTAAAAGACAACATCTTTGTAAAATATATTTTCCTTCTTTATCTTTCACAGTATGTAATTTTCATGAAACAGCGTAATTTAAAACTTTCGAGTTACCAAAAACCGTTAAATGCATGTGATTTCCATAGTATTGAAATCAAATCAAACCCTTTAAATATTGTTATCGTTTCTCCGAACTTTTGACGTGTGAAAGAAACCTTATAAGATTCACAATATCCTTACCACTTCCTCGACGGCCTTGAAATCTGTCCCAACTGTAAAAAGTGCACAATCTGTATTAAGTTACGTTTAAAGCCTAATAAATGTTGCATCTTTTTGGAGATTTACTACTGGTCACACGCTTATACTTACTCGCCACTGGGTCTTATAAGATAGTGACTGGGGATAGACTATCTTTTCATTGTATATATACTCAATCTCCTTTGTATTATAGAACCTGTTTTTTTTTATATCCCATAACTCTAGGGTTATATTCTGTAGGTAAAAATAATACTAAAACTCCTAGAATAGGTGGTCCAAAAATGCATCGTTTCGGAGATATCATCAATCATAATTAAATTAGGTCAAAAATTGTCACCAGTATGACGAATCTTTACTTTTGCGAGGTTGCCAAACTTCGCAGTAGTGTAGTAAAATAAATAGTAAAATAAAATATGTAGGTATGTTGGTATCGGGGCTTCCCGGCGGCATGGCGGCAGCTAGTGAAGGGAAAGCTACCTTGTCGACGTTGTCATATTTCACGTAAGGGTGTTTTACATTAATAATCGTGACTTTGCCGAATTATTTTGTATGAAAAATTAAAAAAAAAAATAACGAAGGATTGGAACATAACTCATATGCCAGTTGATTCTTTGATATGGCCTCAATCATACCCTAGAGTTATGGGATATCAAAAAAAACACGTTGTATAATTGCAAATCACAGGTTGTGAGTACTATGTACATTAGAGCTACCATTTACCGGGTAATATGTCTTTCATTTACTTGAATGTGCCTAAATCGACTAGACGACCTAACCACGGTTTATTTTCACTGAGACATGGATCACAATTTTTCTACGACATTTTTTCGAATAGCCTCTCTATAGTATCTATCTTAAATCTCTTTGGTTATACTCGAAGCAAAGATCTTCGGCCACTGATTCCAATATAAAACTCTACTTTTAAACTTGACCAAGGCAAAAAATCAATCTGACCATCTCAAAACCTACACAAAACTAGTATCACTTTTAAAATCCGTGGGTACTTCTAACAGATAAAAATCACAGCCACCGAAGAGCCGTTATCTCGCCTTCCTGACGTCATAGAAATAAAGAAACACACTTGAAACGCAGCGATAGTATCACACTTCCTACAGCCGCTAATTAGACTACACTTGTGAGAAAAACGTTTTAATTAAGTTCACTTTATTTCTTTCATGAGTAGGCAAAGGCATAGATAGACATTTAAAAGTTGCATTGACCTGGCACCTTGAAAAAAATCCCATTTTGGACTTTATTTACTTTTGGATAGATTCTTAAATGTACACTTCGTAAAAAAGCATAATATTTTTTTTTTAATTAGAGGATTTAACCGAGATAAGAATGCTTGGAAACATGCTGGACCAGCTCTATAAGACAATCTAGAGTCTAGACAAAATCAAACAGAGGGCTAATTGCGTAACACACTATCAGAACAAATCGGTTTCAATTTGACAGTTCAACAACATTCATTGCGTTATTTACGTTGTTGAACAGACACTTTTTCTACCATTAGCAATATACTTCAAAATCATTCCGATTCCGATTCAAACTGTGTTACGCAATTAGGGTGCTGGTTGCTATTTTATTTATTTTTACCTATTGTGGTATACTAATTATATTTTAGGTGCATCCTTTTATTATTTATTTATTTATTAAAACTTTATGCACAAGTAAAAAAATACACTATACAAAGGCGGACTTAATGCCTGAGGCATTTTCTACCAGTCAACCTTAGGGGTTCGTGGGGTCGTTTTCACATAATGCATTGTACTTAGAAATGTTAAATTACCTTCTTTTTTTCCTTGTGGTAATCTTCATAGATACCATCGGCCTGGGAAGAACGGAGGGTTATGTCAGACTCCTGCCGACGAAAACCCCTGGTCCTTCTAGTACCATGAGTCGGGGGCCCGGGAGATACTTTTATTTTATTTATTAGGGGATAATAAACAACTACAACATAAATAATACATAAAGTTAACAATACTTTTAGTAGCAATGTTGTAGTCCACTGCATTATCCGCAGTTAACACATATTTAATGATCAGTGGTTGCCACTAGACGAGCATTACCACAAATAACAAATATTTTGAAATAAACAAATAAATTACTATAAAGCTAGCTATAGCCACAAAACCAAATCAGTTCAGAAACAGTTTCATTAACTTAAATTATGCAATAAATAAGTAATAATAGTAAGATACTTGTACTAGGCTTGTAGAAAAAATATCGATGTATCGATATATCGATATTTTTCGGCGATATCTATCATTTCGATACATCGATTTATGGATATATAATATCAAATATCGAAAATGTATCAAATACTATATATTTCCAATAGCAACACCGTTGTCCCCACTGACTAAAACCGCCAGAATTCAGAGCCGTAAAAAAGTTAATCTATTTTTATCAATGTTTTATTATTTTAAGATCAGAAATTATGTTTCTAGTTTGTAATTTCTATGCATAAAAAACAAATACAACACAATTTCAGAAAGTTCGTATACTTTTTAGAAATATTCACCGATATAATATAACGGTATATAATATATCGAAAAAAAAAACGATAAATCGATATCATTGATTTATCGTTTTTTTTTTCGATATATCGAAATCGATACCAGTTTTTTTTTAAATATCGATCTGATATAATATATCGATACTTTTTGGCACTTCTTGCATCCCTATCTTACGATTAAGTATACAGATAACTACAGGTAAACGTTCATAGGTACGAAAGCTAACTTTTAGAGACATTTCCATTTGTATTCACAGATTATGAGAAAATTGTCCAGCGGTAATGGCCCCAACTTACGCGTTGTAGGTCGTGGGTTCGAACCCAGACAAGCGCCTTACTGCTCTCAAAACGGTGAAGAAAAACATCGTGAGGAAACCGGCATGTCCTAGAACCAAAAAAATAAAGAAATGTGACATCTACCAACCCGCACTGGGCCCGCGTGGTAGATTTACAGCCCACTCTCTCTCGAAGGGAGGAGGCCTGTGTCCCAGCAGTGGGAAAATTATAGGTCTATTAAGTGAGAAAATGGTGTAGGAGGAAAAACGAAAAACCTAGCTCAGTACATAACCATAGCATATACCTACAAGATGTAAGTAGTTGTACTTGTTATATAGCTATCAAATGTATCAGTGTACCCTACATCCATATTTAACATATAAACTGCCCCACCAAAAACAAACTTCACCAAACATTAAGCCGAGTACATAATATTATAAATATTTAATATATAAAGTAATTAGGTGTGATATCGTGATGCCATGCCACGTGTGCGCCTGCGCAGACCGTGAGAACCGCTCCCGAGGGAGCGAGGGACATCTTACACAAGTAGGGATATTGTTTCTTGAGCACATGCCAGCCACGCGTATGGTTTAGTGGGGATACGACGCTGTATTTTTATTTTGTAAATGAATTTGGGTAAATAATGGTTATAGTTAATATTGCTGGGATGCTTTTGTAATGCTTCTATTATAATTAATGCGACTGCTTAAACTTGAAGTTTCCTGTTATTTTAAACTTCATTAAATTTTATTAAGTTAACAACCAACCTTATGTTAAATTAGCTATTAGCTATAAGCATAACGTAGTGTTTAATATATTCAGTGATTGTGTTTGCTGATTTTGCTTAAAGTTTAATAAAATGTGTGTACTCGTACAGGAAGATGAACGGAGGTAGATGAATAAGTACAGACCTAACGGAGTACTTTTTGTGAAAACTGAAAGAGAAAATTATAGGACAACCTACCTACAGCTGTTACAATTTGATTTTCTTTTACAATTTCCACATTATTTTATTATTTTCCACAGTTTCCTCAACCGTCGGTCAGTTTCCCTTCGGGGAATACACGCGTGATTTTGTGTGGATCCTCAACAGAAACTGCCTCAGTTTTTCAAAGTCTACACACAAGACTATCTAAATTCAAGTCGTAGGCACATACTTATAAAGCTTTTACAAAAAAAAATATATATCTATAAATATAATAATATAGGTAGGTATAAATATAATGAACACCATACTGCGTACTGCGATCGCCAACCCACCTACCAAGCGTGGCTTTATGGCAAACCCCCCCTTTGGGGGAGGCCTATGTCCAGCAGTGGACGTCTTTCGGCTACAATGATGATGATGATGATGAAATATAATAATAAAATAATATATATAGCCTCGGTGGTGAGCGTGAAACACATCTGTGACGATAAGCTCGCATGGGACCGCTGGAGCCCTGCAGCGCCGGAGCCGTGACAGAAAACATGCCTGCTGCATGTTGCTTGCACGTTTATCATATACACAACTAAACAAAACTTTTTCACATTACAAAAATAAACGTCTCATCCACTCTATTCCTCCTTAACTCTCGTCTGATTGAATAAGTCCCGCATAAAAGGATGATTCGCCATCTGCCGCGTCTCCGTACTCAATCATAAACATAACACGACACCAATGTACATATACATCTTACACATATACAATGTATATGTAAATGTTTATAAGAACACTTTCAACGACTCACTGTTCTTAATATTTGACCTAAATGAATGTAAACAGGATAAATTAAATGTGTAATCTAGAATGTTTTTTGTTTAGTCTTGATTTTAATTAATTTGTTTTTTACAACATGTGGGCGTTATAGAAATCTCTTTATCCTTAAAGTGTTCCACTTAGGTGACCTAAATGTAACTTTAGTCATGAGCAATATGGAAAAAAAGTACTTAAACAAAACGTACGTGTTTGTCTGTTCTTTTCTTCTTGTCTGTTTATAAATAATGTGATAAATGGATAAATAAATAGACATTTGAACAAATAATTGGCTCTGTATCGGTGAGACACCAAACGTACGCATAGAGTTTGCAATAATCTGTACCCCAAGTGTAAGTTTGCAAGAGAGGAAACGTAACTATTTTGTTTGCGTTAAAATTTGACCGATATATCATAATGCTAAGAATATAAGGGTGAGAAAAAAAATCTTAACGCAAACGCGCTAGTTACGTTTACTCACGTGCAAACTTACACTCGGGGTACTGATAGTTCGATAAATATAATCACTATAAAAATTTAAATTTACAGAATTTTTTGACATGAAAATTTAGATCCGACAAATAAAATCTTTGAAATACGCTATCAGCCCAATTATCTAAATTTAATGACATATATTAGTAGCGATTGGCCATAATCACAGGGTCTACACAAAGTGACATCATTATTAGCTAGAACGATGATAGAAAAGTTAATAAAAATGATTTGATTGGATAGGCTACCAAAAACCTCATATTAATCTTGTTAAAAGTCGTTGTCCTGTTGAAATAGGAAATGTTTTAAAAGGGATTGGGAGTCCAAGCTCTCACGTCATCTGGCCAAGTCTCAAAAGTATGTCAATAAGCTCTACCTACTAAAACAGCGATTGAATACTAATCAAAAAGTTTAAGTAAATTTTCCAAGAAAACCTTAACGTGATTCACCAAAAATACTTTGAGAGAAACTCATAAGGCCGCAGTAGCAAAAAATACTGTAGCGTATAATTTATTTTATATGCCAAAACAATAAAAAAGTGCGAGTTCAATAACCCAGAATGAAATAAGAAAAATTCTAAATTGCCAATATAAGCAAGATTGTAAAAAAAAAAATTGCCTACATTGTGTTACAAACACAGATTTCCCTAAAAGCTACGAAACCTAGTCCATTAACATTCCCATTAGTACGGAATTAAAAACATGTTATACATTCTTCCCAAGTATAAAATGTAATTCGATGTACGGTATCAACCGAAAAATTAGTGTCCATACAACAATAATTGTAAAGTCCGAGCCACGGACCACGTGTCCCGTATAAAGAACTATTATTACCATCAAGTCGTGTAGGTAGCAGCGTGCGCGATCATAATTGTATTAATCATTCAGCGCGACCGGCAGACGTCGATTTTCTTCAACAAAGTGCTCTTGTTTGTTTTTTTCGTAAGGAAGTCGGCCGAAGGTGAACCGTGGGAACGCCGGGCGGGTGCACTTCCCAAAACATCGACGCACGGCAGCGAGTCCGACATGCGCCGGACGGAACGAGATACAAAATCCAGCTGGCGAAGTAACAGAGAGAGACGGAGAATGTGACGTGTGCGCGCCAAGCGACAGCTCACAATCGCGTGATCATCTACAAGAAATAATAAAACGGCAATAAAAGAAACACGAGACAACGGTAACGATGGCCCGCGCGCGAGAGCGGGACGGAACTCGGTGGCCGAAGGCCTGCGCGCGCGCCGCTCGAGTTACCGCATTCGAATTTCAAAGATCAATGATCGATGCGATAGGAGCGAGACGCGCGACAAGCGCTCTAATACCGTTGAGTGAGAGGGACACGAATAGTATACGGCCGTTGGTAAAAAAGGACAGCATTATCAGCTTGGCTCGTGGCGGTTTCAGCACGGGCCGGCTCACCTTCAACACTCGGTCGACAGAGGGCGCTGTTTACATTTCAGTGGTCATATTGAAAGGTTTTAAGCTATTGTAATCGGTGAGTTTAATAACAAATCCATTTCAATGGCGTTAAAGTGAAATTTGCAAACAGTTATGAGTTTAGTAAATACAAAGTGGTTTGTCGGTAAACGTAATTTCCTTTGGAGTTTTTCCATTGGAATAAAAAGTTCCAAGCTGTAGATTTGATACGGTACTTTTCAGTAGGTAATATTTTAAATTTTGTAGTTTTTTGGTGGGTAATTTAGGCTTTTCATCAGTTTAGATTCCGTGAAGTATATAATTTATCAATTTGACCAGATCTGGTCACGAGCATGACTTATTAAAATATGCACCGTTGTAAAAATTCAATCAAAATGGTCAATTTTGTCGTGTAATCGATATTTTCTGTAACACTTGTCGCGTGAAAACTAGGTTCAGTTGAAACGAACGGGCGATGACAGCGCCCGTGGGCGTTTTACCAAACAATTTGTTCGGTTATTTTTACATAGATGGCGTTACGAGTTTTATTTTGAAGATAGCTTAAAAAGCTGAGGTTTTTTCTAATTGAGTAGATCATTGTAAAGTGTTATTGTTATTATTATACTTACTACACTTTTCGTTGATTCTATTGTTTTCAACTTACGTTAATGGGGGGCCCTTGCATTGCGAAAGGGGAAAACTTTCAACAAGTTTTCTATAAAAGCATCCTTAATCTTCATGAACTTACTTGTACTTTCTGTGACCCTGTATGAGCAGCAAATGACTGTTCCCATAAAAAAATATGCATTATTGCAGGGATGCATTAATCACCACTCTATACAGTAGTTAACTAGCGTTGAATCTTGGTTCCTCTATGAGGTACTTAATAGGTATATTCATCGTTGAATGGAAGAAGATCTTGTCAATGTCTGGAGTATTGTGAGATGAGTGTGTGTGACTATCGCTTAGTGGTATATTTAATTTTATAGTCTAAACATGTCTGATGTACTTTGCCTTTGTTTTGAACCCTAATTGCGTTAAACACTACCTATAGCGATCGCAATCTGAATGATTTTGAAGTATATTGTTCGAAAGCAATTGGTTTGAATTTTTTTTCTCAACTCTCAAAATGAAACCCATTGCTACTAATAGTGTGTTACATAGTTTCTCTGATCACATCTTTATTTAAGATCTAATGGTCCCTGGTTCAGTCCCTCGGCACCAAATTTGTAAGACATAAGCAAATAAATATTGAAATATTATAAAATATTTATTTGGTTATTGTGCATTTAAGAGATGTCACTTACAGAAGAATAAAACAAAAAAAAAGATGTAGAATATTTAAAATTAAGAATAATAAAAATTAAATATAAAAAGAGGTTTTATACCTTCTTGTTGGCTCTAATCGATAGCTTGTCTAAAACTCGCATGCTCTTCCTCACAAAACAAGCCATTTCCGTGCTCAAATTGTAGGTGATCACAAAATGATTTTATAATAGGTGAATGTTGGACAAATTTAGAGAAACGTTTCGATAAGCAGTCGAAGCCCCGTGTGTTGATTTTAATTTCCGGTATTAGTCGTGTATTGAGCGTGTGATTTTTATTAAGTAAACTTGAATAGTTTTTTATTTGTTAGTGGGAGGTTTCGTTGCATTTTTGTTGTTTAATTTATTTATCGTCGTTTTATTTTAGATGGTCACTCCTAGCAATTTAATCTACGTTATTTCGTTCGATTTTAATAGCCACTTGTTACTATCTCCTTCCTCTTTTTCTTAGCGGTCCTTTTACTAGAATGGCAATTGATCACCGGTCCATTTTCAATAAGTGTGAGGTTTCGTTGCATTTTTTGTTATTTAATTTATTTATCATCATTTTATTTTAGATGGTTATTCCTAGCAATTTAATCAACGCTAATTCGTTTAGTTTTAATAGCTACTTGTTACTTTCTCCTTCCTCTTTTTCTTAGCGGTCCTTTTACTAGAATGGCAATTGATCACCGCTCCATTTTCAATAAGTGTGAGGTTTCGTTGCATTTTTTGTTATTTAATTTATTTATCATCGTTTTATTTTAGATGGAAATATATTTGTATTAATACTTCATCAAAAAGTAAAAATCATAAAACAAGATGCAGCCACAAAATAAGATTTACGATATCCCTACATGAGTACGTGTACGAGCATCAAGATTTGGGAATCGTTCACCTGACGATAGCACATCGCTGCGTGATGTTAATTTCCGTTTCAGTTGATTTATCTTTTATGTGATAATTGATCGTTAGGACTAAATTGGAATTTTGTAGTATGTGCCTTAATTAAAATATGTGTATGAATCGCTTTTATTTTATAAAAGTTAATTTTTAATATTTTTAAAACAATTGCTCAATCGTTTGAAAATTGCCTTATAGGATGTTGGAAAAGAGTATGAGTACCTATACGAGTAATTTTTAGGAAAACATATACTTTCACGATGTTTGTAAATATGTGAGCACCATGGATCTATCTCATAATTCAATTATCCGTCCTTGCGTCATTTTTAATTATTTTTACCTATTGTGGTATTAATAGTAAATTTATTCTGTAGCTGCATCGTCTTCACATAGATATAATTAATGTACTTAAACAAAATATTGTAAAAAATATTTAAAATAGTAACGGTGGAGTGTCTTGCCCATTCTTCTCCATACGAAACTACCTTTTGGAAGGGGCAACTAGAATTAATTCTATATTTTTGTAAATTTTGGCGTTCAAAAGTGCCTCTTATTTGCATATTTGAAATCAATCATTTTACTTTGACGTGACGTAGTGCTTTGAAATAGACGTTTTACTATTGTAACTGAGGTTCGGATAAACATATTGGGAACTCATTGCCTCCTAGTAAAATATACATGCATAATATGTACAGAAAACGTTCAAAGTTCTTAAAGTCAAATACTGATTAATTTACATAAGAAAGCTCTCTTGATCCACTCATTCAAATCATTCAAATAATCTTAACGCTCTTAATAGAACCGAGTAGTTAAACAAACACTTGACAAAATCTTTTCACCTTCGAATAACGGTCGAAATAAGAACGTTCGAACGTCTATTTGAATTCAAAAATAGAAGTTAGGAAGGCGTGCATGCGCGCTTAACGCCCGTGGGCCGAAACAAGCGATACTATTGGCCAGAGGTGAGCCAATCACGACTCGACGCTGGCCTAGGCGTGATGAGGTTTTCCGCGCAAATTGTTTTAATGTTTAGGAAAAACTGCGCTAATACGATTCTAGTTAGAATTTGACACTGTTTGTTTTATATTCAATTATAAGCGTAATTATAGCTTCATTTACATGATTGGTGTAAGTTTATTAATGTTTGCCATTGTTTTCAACATGAGTTAACTTTTTTTAAGATTTCCAGAGATTTGTAGAAATCCTTTATAAAGTTGACTTTGAAATCAAATAATTTATTATGATTTTGAATCAAATCAAATAATTTATTTGCATAATACATGTTAAAGGTGTTACAGGTATAAAAGGTAGATACAACAAACCCAATTAGATGTGCAAATTAATATATCGTCCCCGTAGAGCGATAAGTCATTAAGTCTAATATTAGTTATTTCTCCCCTTACGCTGTGGGGTCCAAAGGATTACTAACTTACTTTTCATATTTCGTAACAGCTACAAAAATGACTGTTAGATAAATATTTAGAGAAATAAATGTTGATTATAGTGACATTGTTTTTTAAATTTTGGGCATTTTTCGACTTAGTGACTTTTTGCTCTACGGGGACTATATTAGGTACCTATTAATCGCAACATTGAATATACAGACTCCATCCACACCTGGATATACCCCACCTATGTAATTATAAATTGTATGAAGTCGGTATTTAGATATTTTATTTTAAATTCCAGAGCTGATATTTCGAAACTGCCCTACTCAAACCACAAAAAAGTCCAAAAGCGAATTACACAAAAACGTGACGGACAGAATCCTACCTATGCGCACAAAAAATTAACCAAATCTTTATCAAGTTTTGCTCTAATGCCCTCGAAGTGAACAATGGGGCACAAAAATACGAAACCCATGCATATTTGAACAATAACAATAGCACACCTGTTGGATTGCCATATATTCTGGTCACATCACAGTTTTTTGCTCATCTACAATTTTTGTATACCATTTCAATGTTCAGGTATGATTTTTTAAAGGTTATGATTCTGATTTGAAAAGGATTACGAATGAGGAATGATTGGGAGAAGTGTGTGCTCGGTTTTTTTTTTCAAATATGCGAGGATTCTAAAAAAGTTGTCAACGAAGTATTTAATGTAAAATGCTCTTAAATATGTCCTCCTCAAAAAAAATTCGCCATGTGTATACTTAACATAATCAGCCTATAATGTTCCCACTGCTGGGACACAGGCCTCCTCTCTTCGAGAGGGACTGGGCTGTAATCTACCACGCGGGCCCAGTGCGGGTTGGTAGATGTCACATGTCTTCGAATTTTTGGTTCTAGGACATGCCGGTTTCCTCACGATGTTTTCCTTCACCGTTTTGAGAGCAGTGGTGATGAAATAATTTACACAAAGTAAAGCGCCTGCCTGGGTTCGAACCCACGACCTACGACTCGTAAGTCGGAGCCTTTACCACTGGGCCACCACTGCTTCTATACTTAAATACTGTATGTGTATACTCAACTTTATCATTTTATCACTATTATTAATTAAGCTAGTTTTATTTTTTATTTTTATTTATTAATTTATTATTATTAGTTTTTATTAGTTTTGTTTTTCCGTTTCCATTAAATACTAAGATTTAATTCAAAGGGATGAATCGACACATCTATTTTTGTCATTAACTATGTTTAAGACCCTCGTGGCTGATCACTGTCTCTTAAGATACAGGTTTACCTAGTTTAAGAGGCAGGGAGGCATTCTTGAGTACAGATTTTAATGTACAACTAAATGTATACAATGTACACCTTCCCATCTGTATTTTTATGGAAAATAAATTTATCATTTATCATTTATCAATAATCAAAATGATTTTAGGAAAGAAAATTGTGATTCTGTTTTAAAACTGGAGCCTACTCCGAAGCGTTAATCCCAAGTATCGGCCGAATGTTCGTCCGATTTATAACTTCCATAGCTTAATTTTTTGACTTTGAATCCTTACCCGACTTAACTTTGGCTTATCTCTTTGAATGTCGTTCTTTTTTCTTTCGCCGTAGTCAGCCATAGTTAGCCGTAGTCAAGCAACGGCCGAATATTCGGCCGATAATTCGAATTTAAGTTCGGAGTAAGTATGTAAGTAGGGACAATGCAATAAAACCACCCTGATTTGACCTTTTCCATTTCGCTTTTTAGTTGATTTCGTTTTGCCACAATGCTTGATTGAATATTTGCTAGTGGCACTGATAATATAATACTACGTCTAGTGGTCAATGCACTCACAACACATGTTACTTTCAAACAGTATAGGTTTACGTAGTATTAGTGACCCATTAAACACGTACCGCCTTATTACAAAACAAGATTTATATTTTGACATGGCTTAAACCATGAAGCCAGTTTTTGTAATAAGAACGTAACAGTGATTTAAATACCGTTCTTTTTACAAAACTGAAAACTTAGTTCGGTACTAAGTTGTCAGTTTTGTGTTTAGGAACTTTACCACAGTCGGAATAAAGTTCGAAATTCAATAATGGCTCCATGTTTTAAACCTGGGTCTGAAGATAAACCTTGTTTTGTAATAAGGGGGCAAGGGTCAAAATACTCACCTTTACCCCGTGATTAATTAATGATAATGACGCTTGATAAAATATGGCTTCCTGTTAAGGTTACTGAGGTCAGATGACAATCGGTGCGCATAAAATTATTTGAAAATAGCTGTACCCGCTGCGCTTAGCTACTCGAGTCTCAATGCCTGGGCCTAAATAAAATCGCTTCTTAATTAAAAAAAAATATTACCTACTCGATCTAATTTAAGTTCATACTTATTAAAAGAATCGTTAACTGCCCAAGTCAGCAGTCATCTATAACTCTATCTAATGCAATCGCATACCTACTCGGTAGAAAATATGAGCTGCACTCTGAGACTCATCTCTATATGAGTTTTCATTCACTAGTAACTTAAAAAAAAATACAACACATATACACACACGATTTTTTTTTTAAAGCGTCGAAGCATAAAGGGTCCAGTAGTGGGGTGTTGAGTTAAGACTAGATTCTGTATCTAGAATAGTCAATGATATAATGATAATAAAGATTATGGGTGCTATCACGAAAAAAAAAACGTTTTCGTCAATTTCTTATATAATTGTGAGAAAGCTTGAAATTATTGAAACATTAAGTCTGTGTAACTATAAAAGTACAGTTTTCGTGGTGATAAACCATTCGTGTCAGTCTCAGCACCTGTTAATCGGTTCATCACTTTTGCGCTCTCGAAAATATAGCTTATTTCGCCGTTGATTTACTTAATGAAGACATTGTATAATCTAAAATAAAATTTTGATTTTATCACACGGATAGCTGAAGACCAGTGTGTGATTTTTAAATTTCTTGTTATGGTTAATTAAATAATAGGAAAAACACATTACCGACAGTGTTTTTAAAAAAAATTGGGAAGGTTTTTTCAACATTATTTTCTGAGACAATTTGTAACATTTTGATAGTTTTTTTTGCTACCTTTTTGAGTTGAACATTGTCTGCTTAGTTACATAAAATATTTTTAAAAACTAAATTTATGTTAATATATTGAAGAAAAATGTTCCTAAATTCAACACGATATCGTCAATTTTGTGTGAAGAGGCAACGGAAATTATTTTTTACAATATTATGAACCAACATTTTCGAATAAAAAGTTGCTACTAAGTGAGATGAAAGAGTAGTCGTATCTGTGGCAATTATTAGTTACATTTGGTTTAGTTTAATGTTGTCCCTGCAAATATTTGTCAAATTTTGCGAATGCGTCCTTAAAAAAAAAATCAAAAACTGGCACATTTTTTTTAATCAAACATTTGTTGTTGAATCTCTGAAAAAGCTTGATTTAATAAAAAGCATTTTCAAATTTGGCCGACCACTGGTACCTTTTAACTAAACTTGTTACTTAAGATTTCTGGTACTAAGAAACATCATATAAGTCATTTACTATATGAACTTGTAGATAATTGAGCATTAATTAATAATCAATTCGAATCGTGAAATGCAATTTTTTCACCCAAATTTACAAAACTGCGTATAATTTATCTCGGAAACTAAATGCCGAGAACTGGACCCTTTTTGCTTGGACGCTCACATATTACCATCATAAAGTCGTAATCAACTAATCACATTCAGCATTCATAGGTAGTCTAACCAAAACAAAAAGGATACGACCAAAAACCAAAAAGTTGCAAAAATATTAGCAAGAACTGGCCGTTAACTGACAGTCATAAACGTGGCATAAAATGAAAGACGAGGTGTGCTCGCACGAAAATTCAAAATTGGAAGGAAAGTGGTTATTTTAAATGCAAAAAGGTTGTTTAAAAAAGGTTGTGTGTTACACCGTGGGAGAATGGGCAGGTGTGAGCTAGCGGGTACACTTGAAATCGTACCCGTACATTTTTTGCAACCCACTATATTGATTTTTAATTAATGCTCCTCGAATTAAGTTCTTTTTTTGAAAAAAATTGTGCTCGTTTTGGGATTTCAAGTTTTGATTGGGTAATTTTGCTTTTGATGGGTTATTTTGTGCGACACAGAAGGGACTTTGATATACTTAATTATGTTTATGATTAAGAATAAATGCACATGTAATACCGTATTATATTAAATTAAACGTTTAACTCAACTTACATACGACAATTCCTAGAGAAAAATAAGAAAATAAACTTAGAAAGCTATAAGTTGCAAGTTCATTAGACGGAAAAATGAAGCTGACAAAATTATCCATTTCCTAAAAAAAACATCAAAATTGACAACAACTCTTCCTTTTGTCTAGCCTAAAGCCACACCATTAAAGGACAACCCACTAATTAGACCCAATAAAAAATAAAGCATAAAACAGACTTGGCTTTCATAGTCCCGATGATTTGTCACAATATTGTCCAGTGTACTGCACCGGTATCCATAACGGTTAACCGCTTCGCCATTTATATTTTTTACTTTATTCTACTACAACCTTCCCGAGTCAGGTTTTGCAACTTTTTTTTTAAAGTCTTTGAGGACAGTATGACTATTTTTACTTCTTACTTCCATTTTTGTTTTCGTTTTAATGGTAACGGATCGGACTTAAAAATAGTACGTTAGACTTTTTATAACCGTTTAAGGATCAGTACGGTATTTTATTTGTTTTGTTCAGATGGTTTATTTTCGTACTGTAGACTGGGAAGATGTATTTTTAACTTTGGAAAAATGTATACAACAGACGTGTTTGTGTGCTGTGGTTGTTTAATTTAATGTGTTTTTATGGATCAATTTTCTTTTAGAAAATTAGGAAATGCTTTTTTTGTTTCTTTGTAAAAATGACGAAAGGAATCTCAGCATGCCTCATAATTTCATTACTTTAACTAAACTATGAGCTAAGTAATACGTACTTGTACTTATTCTAAAAGAATATTTCCATAACGTTTAGATTAAATAAATTACAGACCTATGTGATACATCTTATTTTGTAGCTACTTAGACTGAATGGTCAAAACATAACATTATTATCAACAGTCACTCGTGTAATTAGATAACGAATGTTTAACTAAACGTAATAAATGAATAATATTCATGGGCACGTCACGTCACGCACATAAAAGCATTAGGGTCGCGCCACACAGATTTCGTCGCGTGACAAGATAAGAGTGCGTGTTTCTATCACTGTAAACGACGCCCGCGCACCCGACCGCACCCGACTTCACCCGAAGACGGCCGAACGCTGTCGTGGGAAAACGCGGCAGGTGTTACCGATCCGTAGCACTTCTTACTGAGTAAACATTCAGCGTATACAAAATTATAACCGCCTCGAAGCGTCTGTGTAAATGGAAAACATATTTTGTGTGCTTAATGATACTGCTTACTTTTTTAGTGTCCTCGGTTATCAGACGACAATGTTTTTTGCGACGGTTTGAGGGGCTCGTATGTTTCACGTTTTTATTTTAGTTAAATTTATTGAGGGCTCCTTAATTGGTATGGTTAAATGAAGTGTGTTAAGTGTGCGCATGACCTTTCCGTTTACATTGTGATTGTGAAGTGGTTTCATGAATACAATGTAAGTACGTATACGAATGCGTCAGTTATTTAAACATTTGTGAAACTGTGACCTATCTCGTTGGCGTGTTAATGTGAATTGTATTATTTGCTTGTACAGTTTTTCTGGAGAAGAATAATTATAATAACTGTCACAATAAAGCCTATAGTGTATTTGTTTGTGCGTTTTAAATGGTAACAGAAAACACTAAATTGCTTTTTGCACTGCCTTTTAAGGGATTGTATTTTAATGAGATAGATATACGTTTATTTAGATTAATAAATATTTGCTAAAGCTCATTGGTTCTTTTTTTTTAAGTTTATTGCTTATGAATCGATTTTCATAGGTATAAAGCCCGGTATGGAAATTTTATGAGGAGTGAAATTAATACAAGCGTTAACCCAAACGCGTTACGTTTTTTACGCAACGTACTCTACCTTGTGCACCTTTCACTTTGTTTTATCTATTTTATAAAGTGATTCATAATACAAATACTAATATTTTTATTTGTTGAACATTTATGTAAAAATATTTGTATATATAATGACGAGAGTATTGATGAAATTAATATTCAAAGTGATATTAATAGTGAAGTAAATCAACCTTCCTAAGAATGTATTCATGTACTAGTAGATAATAATAATTATATAATATTTATGTAACATGATTGATGTATAATATTTTACCGAATCAATGTTAATGATTTTTGCTCCTATACAACAAACGTGATTTTTTGCCATTCTTATAGATAATAGTACGGAACCCTTCGTGCGCGAGTCCGACTCGCACTTGGCCGGTTTTTTTTTCGTGATTTCAGGTTTGGTACCATAGTAAAATTTGTTCATAATGATGAGTACAATGACCCCTTGAGAGGTTGTGCGTTAATTCTGGGACATGTTTAAATAATCTCTTAAATTAAAAAAATATACAAATGTTAATGTCAAGTAAATAAGTAATACACATACAACCATTTTTAATTATTTTAGAGCTCCGTCAAATATTACGTTTTCAAAAGGGTTCCTTCGCTAAAAAAGTTTGAGTACCACTGTGTAGTAGTTCATACCTGCAAAAAATAATGTTTCTAAGAAAGAAACTTGGTACCTACCCAAAGCAGTAATCACGTACTATGAAAAGTGTACGTACTGGCCCTTAATTGCTTAAAGCAATTACTTACAGCCTACAGGTGTCGTGTAATTGGCTAATATTATTGTAGCTACTTAATTTAAATACGTACTTCTGCCGTGCTTAATGACATATCATTGATTCTAAGTAGGAGTAGGTTAATGAGAATTCATATTGGACATACATTGTTGCATCGGTAATCTTAAGAAGACGGGGAACGCAAACGATCAAAGGCTTCTACATACCGGCGCGACTTGTCGCGCGACACGGTAGAACAATTTCCTTGAATTTTTCATAGAAATTGTTCTACCGGTGTAACGTCGCGCGACAAGTCGCGCCATTATGTAAAAGCCTTGAAATGGATTATGTTGACAAAATAGGTATATTTATGTGTACCTATCTATTTTATTGACGTAGATTTATTACTGAAATATACTTCTTAACTTTAAAAATAAATTGTTTCAGGAGTACATTAATGAATAATGCAGTAGCCTCAAGGCTTCTACATACAGGTGCGACTTGTCACCGGTAGAACAATTTCTATGAAAAATTCAAGGAAATTGTTCTACAGGTGTCGCGTCGCGCGACAAGTCGCACCAGTATGTAGAAGCCTTAATTATTCATGAATGTACTCCTGACATTAATGAATAATGAGGCTACAGCTCAAAAGCTAATCGTTATTGGGGGAATTTGTTGCGCTACTTCGTCTTTCCAGCTAAAGCACTAGGAATTGGTGAAGGGCGGCATTTTGGGGGACTGTCACAAGTAATTTTGACGTTGAAAAAGTGCTGATTGTCAGCCTATTTTATGAATGACTATAAATAACTTGACTATAAATAACTTTTTGATATTGATTTCGTTAAAGTGCGAGTGAGAGAACGTGGATATAGAAACCCCACTCGTAGCGCTATTGTCGTGAACCCACACTTCTATTGTACGTTCATTATTTGGCTAGGTTGAAAGCTCAACAAACTAGAGATTTTTTTTTTAAACGTATTGTGGGTGCGTTTACAAACATTTAAATTCACATACACAAACAGCCAGACCCGAAACAACTACTTGTAGGTCATACAAATATTTGTTCCGTGCGGGAATCGAACCCGCGACACGCAGCGCAGCAGTCAATCGCTTAACTAACTGCGCCATGCGTGCGTTAAACTTAGAAATTATTGATTTGACGATTTTATTTCCTTGATTATGCTTTAAAACTTTCTCAAATTGATTCCTTACTGAAGACACTTTAAAAGAACACATGATTGATTTGATAATTTTCTTTTCTTGTTTATGCTCTAGAACTTTCTTAAAACAAGTCCTTACTGAAGACACTTTTAAAGAAAACATGATTGATTTGATGATTTTCTTTCCTTGATTGCTCTATAACTTTCTCAAAACGAATCCTTACTGGAAGACACTTTAAAAGAAAACATGATTGATTTGACAATTTTCTTTTGTTGTTTATGCTCTAGAACTTTCTCAAAACGAGTGCTTACTGGAATACACTTTAAAAGAAAACATGATTGATTTGACGATTTTCTTTCCTTGATTATGCTCTAGAATTTTCTCAAAACGAGTCCTTATTGAATACACTTTAAAAGAAAACATGATTGATTTGACAATTTTCTTTTCTTGTTTATGCTCTAGAACTTTCTCAAAAAGACTCCTTACTGAAGACACTTTAAAAGAAAACATGATTCTTTCCTTGATTAAGCTCTAGAACTTTATCAAATTGATTCCTTACTGAAGACACTTTAAAAGAACACATGATTGATTTGACAATTTTCTTTTCTTGTTTATGCTCTAGAACTTTCTCAAAACGAGTCCTTACTGAAAAGACACTTTAAAAGATAACATGATTGATTTGACAATTTTCTTTTCGTGTTTATGCTCTAGAACTTTCTCAAAACAAGTCCTCACTGAAAACATACTAACATAAAACTAATTGAAACAAGAAAACATGATTGATTTGACTATTTTCTTTCCATGATTATGCTCTAGAACTTTCTCAAAACGATCCCTTACTGAAGACACTTTAAAAGAAAACGTGATTGATTTGACGATTTTCTTTCCTTGAACTTTCTCAAAACGATTCCTTACTGAAGACAATTTAAAAGAAAACAAGTCCTCAACCGATCATTACAATACAAGAAACCAATTACAAAGAAACATCCAACTTACAGAGAAGTGAGATTTTTAAAATACTACATAATGACCTAAATGCCGGCCATTATGAGACACACCCCATAATATGACCAAGTGTTTAAAATTATTGCCTAGGAACGCAAATAGTACAGAAAAATGGCCGTCGCAATGCAATTTCAGTTCTTAAACTGGATATTTTCTTTTAGCAATAAATGTAATTACTGTCATATTTTAGGGTTCTTTGTGTTGAATCATAAATCGATTGAACGACTCGCAGTATAATATGCGGCACTTCGTTGGTATACATAATGGACTTGAATGAAAATTAAAATATAATTGACATTCATAAAACTACTTTATTGATATCTAGAATTGGTAAGGGTGAGATATAAAATATAATAACGTGAAAGAATTGTATTGGAATTGTGTTCCCCTTATGGAGTATTAAAGTTTTTATAACAGCAATAACAGTCCGTCATTAAATTAATTAACATTCAATTGCCATTTTTGTAGTTAGTATTAATAATAACAAGTTTTTCTTTTACTTCATTATCTTGATAAACTGTCAAAAAAAAATCATTTTGTATTAGTTAAAACGTTAATATTATTATTTATTTATTTAGTTCCGTTTGGTGCCGGACGTAGAGAATAGCACCATCCCATTTCTTCCCGTGGGTGTCGTAAAAGGCGACTAAGGGACTTACTAGGGAATGAGCAGCAGCATTCTCTATGCATTTTAACACCATACTGCGATCGCCAACCCGCCGCCAAGCGTGGCGATTATGGCAAGCCCCCCCTCCTTTTGGGGGAGGCCTATATCCAGCAGTGGACGTCCTTCGGCTGAAATGATAAATGATGATTTATTTATTTAAATTTCTCGCACACAATAAGTTACAAAGGCGGACTTAATGCCTCAGGAATTCTCTACCAGTCAACCATGGGTGGTGAAGAGACTGATAAGATGGCGGGTGCTCTGATTGAGAGAAAATAATAATATTAAAAAATACAAAATGATAACATACTGAATTATTAACAAAATAGGTACACAAGTACCTACATAAATAGATTATAAACTTATAATACACATACATATATAATATATCCCTACATTTTATATATTAATAACATGAATTAGTAGAATTTATCATAGCTTAGATTTTATCACTAAACCATACCAATACCATTTTAGTTCTTCAAATAATTACAACTACATTTAATACGTAGTGTGTCATTTAATCTCTTTCTAAGAATTACCGCGATATATTACAGCGACACGTGAACCAACATCCAGCTAAAAACACGATCTATCTACTCGATAAGACTGAAGTTCAACATTAATAATTAAGTACGTAGTTAACAAGTAAATGGAGATGCATCTGTACCAATTATAAAGACGGATTGATGGAGCCGAGCGGGCGATGTTATCGTTAATCACTACGGAACCATTTAACCTAATGTGAGTTCGGACTTACGTAGAAACTGGAGTAGAGTGGGTGTTTCTTATTTTCTAAGAATTCTCGCCTCCGTCTGTGTTATTATATCAAGTTTTTTTTTAATATTTATTTCGATTGCATGTTGTGTCTCTGTTTTGAATTATGTGTCTGGCCGTAATTATATTTTGCATAGTTTTCTAGGTTCATTCCATAAATTCACCCATAATTTTAATTTTAAAGAAGAAGAAAAAACTTCAGTTTTCCTTGCTTGCTGAAAGTCAAAGTCAAAGTCAAATTGTTTATTTCAAATAGGCACATATAAGGCACTTTTGAACGTCAATATTTACAAAAAAATAGAATTGATTCTAGTCGCCCCTTCCAAAAGGTAGTTTCGTATGGAGAAGAATGGGCAAGAATCTCCACCGTTAGTCTTTTAAAATCTTGTACAATATTTTTATAGGTACCTACATTAAATTATATAATTATATGTGAAGACGATGCACCTAGAATAAAATTACTATACCACAATAGGTAATAAAAAGAGTTAAGAATGAAGCAATGACAGATAAATTAAATATGTGATAGATACATGGTGCTGACCAGTAAGAATCTGATCCCTCAATTAAAGAGATAGTACCTATTATTGATAATCATTTACATTATGTACATGCGAAAAGTTTAGCTATCCTAAAATAATTTAGTCTGATTTAAAGAGGGTAAGGTACCAGGAAATAAAATGTATTAAATGCACTCACGGCAACCTTCAAAACCATGGCCAACAAGGGCCAGAGACAGTAGCCCAAGTATGACTGAGGACGTGATCATTACAGCCTCAGGGGTGCCCTAACCCTGCCAGGGTTGCGAGTTTGTCCGAAGGGGATATCGTGGCCCTGGCACACAGGCAACGGAAGGAACACGGGTGGGTTTTAGTCAGTAAAAGCCTGATACGCCCTCCCGCTCAGCCCAGAGCGGGAGAAGTTATTTGATAAATTCACACCCAAAAAAAAAAGGAGTGCCCTAACACATAATTACACCCAGCAAGTTACTAAGTTTAATCAAATAATTTAAACACTAAGGAAATGGTTTAATAAGACCTGCATCTGGTAATAGTGCTAGAAAAAAAACTTCAAAGAAAACAATGAAAATCGACGAAAAATTAAATGAAAACCATCAAAAGCCCCTTTTTAGACAGAAAACTCTGTCTATCTTCAATCAAAAATAATGATACGGAAAACAGTGGCTCAAGTACGACAAGATGATTACAGCCTCAGAGGTGACCCAGTATATAATTACGTTTAAGGAACTCATTCATAATTATAACCACTGCAGGCTTAGCACGAGAACCCTCTCTACGCGTTTTGTCGACGGAAGAATAGACAAAAATGACGTTTCAGTGTAGACAACAGAAAATTTTCTACTGTCTGTAGCACGGCGATTACAAAACCAAATGTGAAGAGACTTGTCTTCTCTACCCTAGACAACTGTCTACAACGTCGAGCACGGCGTACAATCTTTCTCCGGTGTTGACAGCTAGGGATAGAAACCTTTCTTCCGAAATAGTCTACATATAAAATGACCTAGACAACGATTCGTTAGTTGTTTTTTCGTTAATTCGAGTAATTATAGGCGGTGCTTTTTTACTTTTATCATGTATTAAGCTGAAATTAACATGTTGGGTTCAAATTGCGCTTTTTATTTAAGTTTTTTTATAGAAAAACTTCAGCGAAGATGGGAAAGAAATACTATTAGCGAGCTTGCTTTGCTTGTTTGGGAGCCTTTGATCTCACGGGAAGTGAGTTCTGTAGAATTATAAAATAAGCAAGGAGATAGTGCAATCAATGTTTATGCGAAGAACTCGGCTAGGACCTGTCGCCCAAAATAAATAATAGATTTTTGGAATTAACAATAAAATAAGAACAACAATATAAGTATCCTACAGTTTTTACACTATGTTGTCCCTTAACTTTGATTTATTAGATTTTACATTCACAGGGAATATAAAACATCTGACTATGAGCCAAAATCTCCTCATTGAACACTAAATTATTTATTTATGAAGTACTAGCTGCCGCCCGCGGCCTCGCCCGCGTTGCATTAAGGCTTCTACATACTGGCGCGACACAAAGGCCCCGCACGTCGCGTGACGAGCGGTGCCTTTGTGTCGCGTCGCGAGTCGCGCTGGTCTGTAGAAGCCTTTACTATGTAGTGATTATTATTTTCATTTACTAAATCTTACACACTCAGTTTTAAATGGAGCATTTACCTACTAATAAATAAAATATCGATAAACAACAATACAATAACAATGTTAGTACCTAGTAAAAACAAAGACTCCCGCAGACAGGCGCGACGTGATAGTGCGACCAGTCTGCAGTACCCTTAAAGGATACTTCTTGCGTGACGCCATCAAAATAGTATAATTATGGCTCTTTATTTAAATAATGCCTGTACATTTTATGCAATTACCAATATTATATAGTGTTCTGTGTATGCAATACAAATGAGTTTTAAAACTTAGTGGCGCCACAGCCAATGATGTATTACCTATAATACGTCATTGGCTACAGCCATTAAACAATATTTTTAAAAGGGAGATGCGCTAAGGTAGCCCATGAAATTCAAATTTTATTAAGTTTTTTGCAAATTGCAAGTCAGTAACACGTTATAAGTTGATTTAAATATGATTCGCGGCCGTAAAAAATATTGCTTTACAGAATTATAATCATTAGAATCGGCAAAACAACTAACTCTCTTCAAAAAATCCTTAGAATTCAAATAACGTTCCAAAATTTGAATTTCGCGGGCTACTCAGCGCATCCCCCTTGACTATTTGCGTTTTGTAATTGAAGAAATATTCGTTAAAAACACTTTGCTTCATAGATTTGTTTGAGAACGAAACGCAAAAGTACGGTAAAATTGGGTAGTAATACACACCACTAGCGAATACCCCGTTGCTATGGACAAGTCACTGTCTACGAAGAAACCCGAGTCTAGGTGTGTCCTCGTGCTCGCGAAGAAGAGATAACGAGAAGTGTAGACAAGCGATGTCTATTCTATAGTAGAGTAGAGATCGAGAACGCCATGCTAAGCCTGCAGGTGTCAAGTAGCACCCCTAGCAATATATATTACCGGCCAGGCTTCACAAAAATAAAGCCTACGTATCACTATCACTTTTTCGACTATTGTTTTATTCAGGGCTTGGAAACCGGTTAATTTTCTATGTAACCTTAACCGTTATTACAAAGGTTTTCGAAAATAATTTCGTTAATTATTTAATATTTTGTAAAAAAATCAATGCTGAACTTAATCCCCCTTATTACAAAACAAGGTTTATCTTCAGACCTAGGTTTAAAACATGGAGCCATTATTGAATTTCGAACTTTATTCCGACTATGGTAAAGTTCGTAAACACAAAACTGACAACTTAGTACCGAACTAAGTTTTCAGTTTTGTATAAAGAACGGTTTTTCAATCACTGTTACGTTCTTATTACAAAAACTGGCTCCATGGTTTAAGCCATGTCAAAATATAAATCTTGTTTTGTAATAAGGCGGCTAGTGACGAAGCAATCTTTGAAGCTAATATCAATTGTATCAACAATAATTTGTATCTTTGGAAATAAAAATTAACCGGTTTCAAGCCCTGGTTTTATTTCTTTTTTATCACTTATATTTAGCACTTCTTTATCCTTTAGTTAAATTGTGGACAATGGCGTGGGTTACATGTTTGTTAAATCTTAGTTTTAGCATGTAACTGTTTTTGTCCCGAATAAATAAATAAATCAAAAACCGCCTCTTTTAAAGTTTTTTTTTCCCTATCCACAACCAATAATAAAACACGTCAAGTAACTCCTAAAAGTAGCTCAAGTAAGACAAGACGCGGTGATTACAGCCTCAGGACTGCCCCAACACATAATTACGTTTAAGGAAATCATCCATTATTATGAACACTGCCTGTGAGGAAAAATAATCTCAGCCTAGGACTTAAAATTGACTTTAAGGGGACATTTTCTCAACATTCATCATCATCATCATTTCAGCCGAAAGACGTCCACTGCTGGACATAGGCCTCCCCCAAGCACCGCCACTTCGACCGGTTCTGTGCTTCCCGCATCCAGCGGATACCTGCGGATATGATATGATATGATACCTTCTCAACATTGCTTAAATAATATTAGTTTTAGTATATGCGAAACCCGAAACACGTGTCTAGTATTTTTAAGTAAAGAATCTATGTACAAAATTTCAAAACTGTATCATGAAAAATCACAAAGTTATAAGGTTGTTATGGTACTGGGTTGTCCGAACAAAAACATGCTACCGGCGCCCCCGCGCCTCCAGGGTCATCTTGCGCTCATTGATAATAATTTGGCAGTAGGTACCTAACCGTACGGCGATTGTATTGTAAGTAATTAAAACTTAAATATTTTTGGGACAAAATATAACATAGTGTAATAAAATATTGAAATCGATTCAGTTCCTTATTCTGAACAAACTATATTCAGGTTTTACATATACTAAAAATAATGTTGTATATCAGGAGCAGTGGTGGCCCAGTGGTAAACGCCGTGACTTACGTACGAGTTGTAGGTCGCAGGTTCAAATCCAGTCCGGCGCTTTACTTTGGTGTAAATTTTTTCATCACCACTGCTCTCAAAACGGTGAAGGAAAACATCGTGAGGAAACCGGCATGTCCTAGAACCAAAAAAATCGAAGATATTTACCAAACTCCACTGGACCCGCGTGGTGGATTACTGCCCTCTATTTCGCACAGAGAGGAGGCCTGTGTCCCAGAAGTGGGAACATAATAGGCTGATTATGCTTGTATATATTATATTATCCATCTTACGAGACAAAGCTTCATATAATGATTACAATATATTTTTAACCTTTCCTATCTTCAATCAATGACAGTAAAATTAATGGCACGCCAAACAGTAGCTCAAAAATGACAAGACGCAATGATTACAGTCTCTGAGGTACCCAGACACGTAATTACGTTTAATAAATCCATTCATAATTACTCCCTTGGGAAAAATTACTCATCATCTAGTAGCAAATAGTAGATTGTTATACAAGGGGCCAAAATAACCCATTATATTCGAAGTAGTAAATAGAAACCGAGTTATAATGGGTTTTTAGCGCCGTGTGTTACACTCTATTTTTCACTACGATTGCGAGAAAATGAAATAATCAAATACACCTTGACGGCAACACATTGAAAATTTTTTCTTTCCTTTCTCTTCCATCTGCAAATTAGGGTCTCCATTCTCATTAGATGATGACATGTTCACTGTTGTAATAGTTATTTATGATACTAGTGCGGTAAGTTGTTTTTTACAAACGAGTAGACAAATGCAAGCCCGAGACGAAGTCGAAGGCTTACCACAGTCACGGGTTTGTAAATACCAATTTCCGCACGTGTGTCATACAAAGTTTATCAACACATTTGCGAAAATACAGTACAACAGGTAATGAAACAAGTCATCAAATCATTTTCAGAGAATGATTGAGTATTTCTTTGAGTCATCCATGATATAAAATTATTGTAAATCAATAGCGCTCTCGCGATTATGGCGGCAAGAGACCATTTTCTGTAATTTGTGCCTCATTCAAGATATCAGGTGGAGTAGATTCCATATTAATATCGGATTCCTGGCTTTAACTCATTTTATTATGTTGTTTAAATATATTAGTTGGAAAGTCGCAACAATCTTTGTTTCTAAAATGAAAATGGCGCGAATTTGCAAATGGCGCCACGTGCGCGTGGTGTAAATTTGTACTACATCTTTCGTCTCATTTTCTCTTTAATAATAAAGTAAGATAAACGTATTGAGCAAAGGCGCTTCCAAGGAGGTTCGATCATTCAGTTTATTTATTCTCGTAATGTGAAACTCCTTGGTGGAATTCTTATGTATCTTTTATGGAAATAAAAAAAAAACCGCGGCGCTATACAACGGAGTATGCGATAAAACATGGTACTTAGGTGAGACTACCTATTTTACCGCACATTCCGCTGTATGGTGCGTTATTTTTAACTTTCGAACAATGTTCATATAATACAGGCTTCGTAAATGCATTTTTAAGCAAATGTGTTGAAAAATAAATTACGGTTACCATTAAATTTGTAATTATAGAGAAAAATTGTAAAGATTTCGCGCTAATGCCTTGTTTTAAATTTCTTCTGTAGCCGCAACCAAGGAACATAATTATACTCACCTACGGCGAGGCCGCAACGCAATGCACGGATTCTGCCGAAGAGATCACCGCCTTTAGTCACATTTTCAAAAATAAAATGTGTTTCCTTTTTTATGAAACAGTAATAAGTCGAGTATTTTGTCTGTAGCCCACGAAATTAAAATTTTCTTACGTTTTTGCTATTTGCGCAGGTCAGTTTCAGGTTGTATCTTAATGACATATTGTGATTCACGACTATAAAATATATGTATTTACATAATTAAAATCATTAATACATTTCTCTAGGTTAGATTCTTTCCCCAATGTCATTCAATGGAACAAATCTAACTTAGGCAGATGAAGAAATGAGTCTAATGATTATAATTATGTAAATACATAGTATATGTTGTAGTAGCGAATCAATCAAAGTACAACCTGACACTGACCTTCAAATTCCAAAAACGTAAGAAAAGTTTTTGTTTTTTTTATTTTTGTGTTGAAAACGAAAAAGTCATTATTCAATGAATAATGACGTTTTCGACACAAAAATAAAAAATAAAAACTTTTTCACCTAGAGGAAAATACGCTATTTTATCGCTCTGGTACGCTACAATTACGGGCTTTTTAAGCAAGAGGGGTGAAAAATATATGAGACATTTTCATTTCACACATTTAGTGTACATTTAATTTCCCTCAAAAACCGCCTTTTAAAAAAGAAAACCTTTTACTATCTTCATCCAATGATATGATACGTCAAGTACTTAATTGCCAACAGTAGCTCCAGTACGACAAGACGCGATGATTACAGCCTCAGGGCTGCCCCAACACGTAATTAAGTTTAAGAACTCATTCGTTATTACAAACACAGCGGAAAAATACTTTCCCACTCAAGAAACTAAATCTGACAGAAATTGACAGAATGGAGACATTTTTTCAACATACTTGTATACCGATCTTACGAAACAGCTTCATTATGATCATTTTAAGGAAAAACCTTTCCTATCTTCATTCCTTTTCATCAACCAACACGCGAAACAGTAGCTCAAGTGCGATGAGATGATTATAGCCCCAGAGCGGCCCCTACACATAAATTACGTTTAAGGAACACGTCCATACTTCTTAATATATAATCACTGGAGGAAAATGTCACTTCGCCTAAGGACATGAGTTTAATGGGGATCAGATATCAATTACTGTGAAGTTTCAATGTCATTCAATGGGAAAATTATGGTGGAATTTAAATTATATGGGAATTTGCTAGAAGATTTCTATAATATAGTAGATAATAAACTTGACTTGATGAATGCCTTGTTGGTGTAGTGGTCGCTAGTGCTACTGCCAAGTATGAGGTCCTGGGTTCGATTCCCGTGTCGGGCAAAGTGTTATTGAGTTTTTCCATCAGGAATTTCTCAGTAGAAGCCCTGAGTCTGGATGTGTGCCCGCTTGATGGCAATAGACTCGCCCCTATTCCATGGGACTTAAACATAATAAAAAAATGAAAAAACGAAAAAGATTTTTTTTTTTTTATATATATTATTTGGCGAAATGTGGGTGTACTACAGATGCACCTCTGCCTATCCCTTTGCGGATTGCAGGCGTGATGTATATTATAATAAACTTATAACCTCTTATGATTCCCTATCTCTTTCTAAAGTTTAGACGTGTTTACCTCTGAAAGTAAACTTAAAAATCACAACAGGTAAATCTGGATTCCAGATACCTACTTATTGGAGACTTCTTCTTTACCGAGCCGATCGAACAAGGTATGTTCTAGGGACAAAGTTTGTTCTGAATTAACCAAGCACGTCATTTAATTAACTAGTCTCATTTTCAGTTTTCTATTTAACAGCTTTGACTACTGCCTGATGTAAGCAGTTGATGCATGAGATTAGTTACAAATAAATTATGTTAATTACATCTTGTGGGTGAAAGATAAAATTATTGATACAACTAATTATTAATAATATCTAAAGACTAACAACCTTTCTAACGTCCAACTCAATCCTTATTAACCCTTAAACACTCATTACAAATGTCAACTCTAAAAAGCAACAAAGAACAATAACCCCATTTAACAGTGACAAAAAGTGATATAATAATAACAATTATTTATCGTGTTAAGGGTGGCATCAACGGACATAGAGCACGGGCCGGAACGGTCCGTACCGGAGCGGAACAGGTACCGGAACAAGTGCGGAAAGGTCAACGGTGAATACCGGTTTTTATCGAGTGTGTGGCAACGACTTTAAGAGTTAGTTTGTGAAGGACGATTGTTGGGTTATTGATTTGTGTTTTGTTTTGATTTGTAGGTTGTGTTTTGTTTTGTTTTTCTTTATCAGGATGCGCTTGGGGTAGCTTTTCTTTTTGTTTGGCTTTTCGGGATGTATCATAGTTTTTTTTTGGCCGTGTGATGCCGGACGTAGGGCTAGCACCATCCTATTTCTTCCCGCGGGTGTCGTAAAAGGCGACTAAGGGACTTACTAGAGAATGGGCAGCAGCGTTCTCTATGCATTTTAACACCATACTGCGATTGCCAACCCGCCTGCCAAGCGTGGCGATTATAGCAAACCCCCCTATTTGAGGGAGGCCTATGTCCAGCAGTGGACGTCTTTCGGCTGAAATGATGATGATCATAGCTTAGTTTTATGGAAATGGTAACTTATGGTGTGATGGAGTCATTCATAAGTGTCATGTTTTACCAACATTATAATAAAATCAAAGGATTTTGGGATGAATTAAATTCACATCAACTGTTAGAATATTTATGATTCTGTTTTGGGATTTTGAGATAAACAGTATTTTTTTCTCACAATTAATACAACGATTACTTCTCAAACCAGATCGTTCATGGACCAGTCAATCAAAGCTTATCAAATAGGTTGGTTCTATTTACAGACGAGAGCAACGTGTCGGGTGAAGTCGTGATAAGATTAGAAGGAAATCAGCAAGTTTTGTGCGTGTTGAACTTGAACGAGGTACAAGGGAAAACAAGTTTACAGATCACTCGATACGCTAGAGGCAATTAACTGATTACACTGATAACATCGAAAGCAATCTGGTCTTGTAACCATCTACGTATAGGGAGGTTTTGTTTGAACACGCTCAGCACGATATTTTTTCCAGTGGTTGAAACAAGTTAGCAGAAACTGGAATCATAGTGACTGACGTATTAATAAATTGTATGGAATTGAAAGTGCTTAATTGCATTAAATCACTTCTGAATCCAAGAGGCGCTGTTCAAGAATGAGGTTATTAAAGCCAAACTGGACACCGACAAAAACATGAGTTTTCTATAACACGAAATTATTGACGCAATCGATTAACTTGGAGAAATCTTCATCGACACACCCCCGTCCCGATCGCATCGGCTTCGGTATCATTAAGATAAAATTAATTGGGCTCCACCGGCTTCCGCGTCCTCGCCGAGATCAAAAAACTGGGCACACGTGGTCACTACCGTTCATTTACGAACGCGAATTATGCGTAGTACGGCAGGTGGCAGGTGTTAAGAGCATGGGAACCCGGGGTTGAGGCGAGTTCCCACGGCCGCGTCATTCACCACGCCACACCTGCGCCCCTTAACGGGGATGCTACACACACGCCCGCCACGCGAAGGAAAGCGCCGATTAGAAGTGCCACGCGTGTGTGCGCGCGCGCCCGTACGTGCCCACGCGTACAGCAAGTATGTGTGCGCGCAGCTCAAGTTACAGGATTTATTCAAGTAAGTGCCCGTAGAAGGGCTGTTTACGTTATGCTCTACGTCGTTCGCGTGTGTGTGTGTCGACGTTTGATTTATTCGCTTATGTTAGCTTATGATAACGACGGCCGTGTTACATTTTCTTTTGCTCCTGTAATTTATTTTTATAGAGTGATCTGTATGATAAGTACCCGCACAATGTTTTTTTTAATTTCAATACAATCAACGGAGGCTGTCACATAAAATCTTCAGCGTACGACAATTTGACGCTATTGATGTCCTGATGGAAGAGAAGAAGCTATTATGCAAATATAATTTTCCTTGAAAGTCTTGTCCCATTATGCTTTTATATCAAGTTAATGACAGTGTTCGTATACATAGTGAAGGTTTTACAATTTACACCTTAAAGGCTTAAATAAGCCAAAACCTATTCAGTGAGGAATTTATCATTAATGACTGTATGCATTTATTCATGAACCATTCAATAAAAGTTAAGCGTAGGTATGTTGACGACTTAAAAAAGTGTCAACGTCCTAAATGAGATAGCATCGTTATTTTATTAACGTCCGTTTATTAATAACCAATATAGATTTGGAGGCTTATCATACTTATCATAGATAGGCATGCATACAAATGGGTGCCCTTCGGTTGACAATGGGGTACGCGATCTAAATGAGCGGCGCGCGTTGGATCATGATCGCCCTTACTAACTACTAATATGAAAGCGTGTAGGCGCGTGTATTGTTGCTGACAAACAACGAATATAGGAGCGTTGGGAAGTGTCTTTTTGTTTTGAAAGCTGAACCCAAATAAATAAATTGAGATAATTTTAGCTTACCTACCTAGATTATAAAATCAATTCAATTTATAATTCTTTTTTATTTTGTTCCAATTTATTTTGTTTTATTTTACATTCATTCAGACATAATAATGAAAATCAAGTTAATGCTTGGTTACTGTATTGTATTATTGTAAATTTAAACTTTTTATTTTAATAGCATGTAAATCTTTTATAATAGCATGTATTTTGTTTTTTTTATGTATTTTTAATTTTAATTATGTATTCAGAGCATGTGTACTCGATAATGTGTGAGCTGTGGTTACCTGTAAATGAGTGAGCATTACAGGATATTAGATAAGTTTTTATTATTGTAAAAGATAATTGTTATGTATCTCGTTGGTAATCCTTAAATAAATAAATATTAAATTATATCTTACTCAGGGACACAGCTATAGGATGACATTAGGTATCCAGAAGACTGATTATGCAGCATACAAAAAAAAAAACTGGCACAGGAGTAGTTAAAATTCCTATTCAAATCCAAAACCACTTGTAACAGTTTTTTTCTCGCTTTTCAACAATACTCCAAAGCAGCCCAACAACAATAAAATTAACCCATATCTCGCTCGCTGCTCTATTATCACGACTCACGCAAAGGGATGCATGGCGTGCGCACACGCAGGCTCTGACCACGTGAGCGTTTTATTTACGTTCTTCGTGATTCGTGATACTATTTAGTTGTTGTTTGCGAGTGTGGGCGAATTATATCGTTTTACTGATTAACACGTAAGTGAATTAAGTCATCATTGTTGATTGTTAACACAGCAGTGGGTATGTATTTTCCCAAAGTTATTGAATATACCTACTCGTAATGTTTAACTATGTTGGATTAAAATGGTTTTGGTTTGTCATATACTTTTAAAAGACTTAAAGTACCTTGACTCCAAACGAATGATATCAAAATTGCATTTCAGTTGCATATGATTTCCCTAAATATTGTGGTTTGCAGCTCAACCAACTTAAACAAAAAACCGGCCAAGTGCGTGTCAGACCACGCACAACAAAGGGTTCTGTAGTTAGGATGAATTTATCCCAAAAACAAACCAAACATTGTAGATGAAAAACATGTTCTCCCATACATTGATGTACGTCTAAGTCTAGTAAAAAGGCCCTCGAAAAATAAGTTAACGATTTACTGCGTAATACTTTTTACTGCGTAATACTTTTTAATAGTTTCATCAAACAAATCCGGTGTTTTTTAACATTTCCCTACACCCAATACTACAACAACAGTCAACACATCACCAATGACAGCCCGCATCATCTATGGAATGTCATTGTGACAACGTGTGTCTTGCGCGGGCGCAGCGCACTTATCAGCCAACGTGATTGTTTTATTGACGCCTCTGCCGTTTGAATAATTATAGCCTATAATGGTGTAACGAATGGTATTGTTTTTGTAAATAATGGTTATGAGAGGCATAGAACTATGGACGGTTTGAAAAAGAAAAGAATATGCCCATTGTATGTTGAGTGGTTGGAGTGAAATCTTATTGGAAATATTCTTTTTAGAAAAACCATAGAGAGAAACTGTTTTTTTTATTATAACTGTAATTAGCATATCTTTATGGTTGAGTCCATTGTTTAAATAGTAAGATTGATCCATCATTAATAGAATCATACACTGCATTTCATCTTCTTCAAAAATATATGAAAGTTTCAGAGGGAAGTTGTAACATTATTTATAATAAACCCTCCAAACCCAACTAAAATGATACCACCATACCACTTAAAACGGGCACTGGAATGCCCCTAATCAAGCGCACAATTAATTTGAAGCATCACTCTTAATCAAACAAGACAATAAACCCACACTCACACACAATACCGACACCAAATCCCTTAAACTAAATCAACAGTACACTGGCGTGCGTTGTCCACACTTCATACACACACACAATATACACACTTTCAAACACATATACACACACAATACATATTCATAAATACCATTGTACCCCTGTTAAATACAAAGTTCCATTTTGTAACCCTACCCCGAGGAGAAGGGGCAAAAAGTGAACACTTATTTTAAAAAGCCATCGCTGCACGTGGTTGGGTTGTGGTCGAACGCTGTTTTTTTTTACTTTTAACGAAAGTATTACGTTGTGAAATTCTTCAGTAGAGTGGAGGATATCGGTTACCCTTTAGGTTTTGAATTGAACTGGATTTTGTTTACTTACTTTAATCCTTGGTAGTTTATTTTGAATTTTGTAGACTGACAGACACTCTCACTTTCTATCAGATACTATTTTGATTTTAATTTGATATGCATATAACACGGAAAAAATAACAGTTTGGAAAGAGAGAAAAATTAAGATAAGAAAATGCGTTGATGTTAGGTACAATGATTTTTCATTAGTACAGACACCAGCGAATATTGGGAAACAAGATATGGGTTTTGACGGCACGGTTGGCGCAGTGGTTAAGCGATTGACTGCTGCGCTGCGTGTAGCGGGGTCGATTCCCACACGGAACTAATATTTTTATGACCTACAAGTAGTAGTTCCGGGTCTGGCTGTTTGTGTATGTGAGTTTAAATGTTTGTAAACGCACCCACAAACAATACAGGAGAAATTCCTAGCGTGGGGCAACGATTAATAACAAAAAAAAAACTATACACTTTTTTCTGTAATGTGCATTTTTTTGTTTTTTTTTTTTGAAAATAAATTTATTTATTTATTATTTTAAGCTATCACTTATAAGAATTTTCAAACACCCAACCACGAATGAGCCCAGTTGGAAAGAAAATGCATTTACAGTATTCTAATTAAAAGTTTAATCAGCATCAGTCAGAAGCCTGGATTTATGCCCGGTTGATGGCAATAGGCTCGCCCCCTATTACATGGGACTGAAACATAACTGGCTAAATGTGAGTGTACTAATAGGTACACCTCTGCCTAACCCTTCGGGGATTGCAGGCGTGATGTTATGTTATGTAATTAAAAGTTCGGAACTTTTGATTATGATTATTGTTTATAACTTCGTCAGTTACCAGTTTCAGTAGTCAGTTTTGCCCTTTACACATAAAAATAGTTTTAGTTTTTACAATTCGGAAAAAATTTCTGTACTTGTGTTATTATGTTTAAAGTAAAGGCGACCTTGTTAAAAATGTTACATTGCAAAAATCATCATAGAACATGGTTGTAAAAATGTCTTGCGATGATGCAAAAAAGTAGCATACCTACAATTTTTCTAAATTTGAATAAAACCATAATTTATAGTACATAAATCAGTTACAATCTTAGATAACACTAAATATATAAGCACTTGAGTGAGATACCTGAGATACAGGTTTATTCCTAGTTAGTTAGTCTAGTAGAATCCAAATGATATTTACCTTAACCTCTAGTCTAAGCCCTATTTTGTAAATATTTATGTAAATCAATTATTTCAATAAGCAATAATATTTATTATTTTATTATTAGTTTTATGACATTAGCGAGAAATTATATGTTTGCCCAATCACAGTTTTAGCTTAGAGACCCTTAATATACAATTAAGGAAAGGACTGTAAAAAAGTCGTAACAATAAAGTAGCAGAACCCCTATATTTTGGTTAATCAGCTCATTTTATGGTACTGTTTTTGATGATGTCTTAATTAAGGGAGTTTGCGCTAAGGTAGTCCGCAAAATTTCTTACATTTTTTGCAATTTGCTGGTAATTTTTCTCATCCGAAGTTTCATTTTGTAATCTCTGTCTGCCAATAACCAGAATTGAGATTACAAAAGGAAGTCAAATTCTATTTCTATATCAGTGGGGTTGAGGACCAATATTCCACCATGTTACAATGAGTACCGTCTTACAGGAAACTCTTCCAATTGGTCACAAGCATCTTTCTTTAGGCCGGCCAGTGCAGTGCTGAGCCAGTGTCGGGTTGTATGTTGATTAAAACAAGATTCGCGACCGTAACAAAATGGCTTTACAATATTATAATCATTAGAATCAACAATACAACTCGTTAACTAAGAATAGGCCTCAAATGTCATGATTTCATGAAATAGTCATTCAATAGGATTTATAATATGAACTTAGAGAGTTATATTGATGATCTTTATGATTATAATACTATAAATAGAGATTTGATACGGCCGCGAATCATATTTTGATCAACATACAACCTGATAATGACTTGGAAAATGCAAAAAACTTAACAAAATTTGAATTTCGCGGGCAACCCTGACGCTTTCGTCTTAAAGCTAAAAAACAAAGAGTAACACATTTTAAGTATCAAAGTTATATAAAAAAATTGGTTTAAGCAAATAAAAACCTTTTTATGGTTTGAGTTTTTTGCATTATTATTATTTTACATGTACTTAAAAGAAGCATTCTTAACTTGAAAATCAGAGACAATAAACGACACAGTGAAATTAGAGAACGGACAAAAGTTATTGATGCCTTAACCCACTGCAAGAAACTTAAATGGAAGTGATTAAATGATTAAATGATTTTATTTCTGTAAGTAGGTTTGTACAAACACTTTTACACGTCAATCATATTTTAAAAACTAGATGAGGTCGGCGTTTCCTATCTGACTACTCTGAGAAGAAAGGCCGAAACAAACTCAGCGGTCATAGTCTCTTTTAAAATCCAGACATAATCTTGGTCAGATCATGTGAAGACCATGTAGATTGGTGTCTGAAATGGTCTTTTGAGGAAAGAACCACACAGGTTGAGTCGACCTGACCAGTCAGTGCACGTATTTGTCAGTAATCGTGCAGCTCTACTCAGAATTTAAGGAGCTCAACGATGCGACGATCAATACCAAAGAAAGGACATTTGGGTAGGCCACTTATATGACTCAAACTGCCAGACCATGATTAACACTAACTGAGAATAAAAGAAAGGGAAAAAAAATATTATGCAATAACCCACATAGTCTTCACATTCACAATAATTAAAATAATATAATACTTTACAAGTAAATATTCCTGTCATTGTGTATAAAATAATAATTAATTAAATGTGTGAAGTGGGCTGGTCACATTGCACGGTAGGATAAAGAGAGATGGACTAAAAAAAATACTAAATGGGCTGCCCCCCCCCCCCTTCCCCGGAAAAGGAAAAGAGGCCCCCTCGAAAGACGGGAAGATGAACTCATAAAATTTTCAAACAACCACTGGATGAGAACCGCCCAAGATAGGAAAAAATGGAGTGAGATGGAGGAGGCCTATACTCGTCGAGAGGTCCCCAGTTAAAATTATGTAAAAAAAAACCTTGTATTAAGTATTATTACTAAGGAATTAAAGAGGCTTAAATAAAATAATAAACATGTACTTAAGTAGGAATACTTTTAAAACTTTCCTGTTGTCAGTGATATGATTAAAAATTTGGCTTAAACACAGAAACTGTGAGTAAGATAAGAACTTCCCGACAAATGTTTTCTGTTTACCTAATTTAGAGATACTTAGAAACTTAGAATCGAGTGCAAAAATGTATCAAACCAAATTCGGTCACCGATGTTTAAAGGCATAAAACTGTTATCGCATCCGTTCGCAATAACCAAGTTAAATGAAAACCCATTAGAGTACATCATTTATGCAGTTGCGCACTTAAAACTAACTACTACCTCTCAGATATTGGCTAAAAAGAAATAAAGAATAAAGTTTATTAAAAATAATTTTATCAACACCAAATAAATATTTAGTTTTATTAACCATTAAAAAGTTAAATAACATAGCTTTTGCTATATTTTAAGTGACAGCCCGATTGTTTTTTATATTATTAAAGTGTGGCAATTAAAAGAGGGCATTTATATTTTATATTTCAATTTAAAAGCATTACTTTTTCATTTTAATTTCAGTGTCGGCATTAAAACGTCAACCAGTTTAACGCTAGTCTCATAAAAATTGTTTTTAGTGCAGAACGTCGCACTTTTCTTAGTGTTATTAAAACAGGCTAATAATGTTAATAAAATACGATAATGTTCATCGTATAACGATTCAATATTTAATGTTTGTTTACTGTCTCGTGTAATAACAAAGATGAGAGTATCTTCATCCGTTGTTTAATTGAAAAATAGATTTCTATATAATCTTTTGAAAGAAAAGAAAATATTACAAAACGTTAATGTTCAAGTTATAAAATCTTAACAGACTTATTGGAATGTAAACATACTTGTAACGTATATTTACTTTCGAATGTAAAACAGCACACTTGGATATATCTTAGTTAGAAAAATGAACAAACGTAAGACCATTTAAGTCAGTAAAATATTTGTTACAGAACATTATTACTTATGCGTAATGAAAAATATATACTTATATAATATATTACTTTTTAATTTTTTACATTTGACTGTATTCAAGTCCTCTTAAAATATCTTCCGTCTGAACAATATTAGAAATAACACCATTCCACAATAACAAAACCGTTTTAAATAAAAGAAAACATCAAACAACGGATTCCGTGATAAAATGACACCGATTAACAAAAAGTCTCGTGATTTTAAAATCATTTCCTATTACAAAATGTTTTTTGGGCAATTCAATTTGCATATTATATGCACAGTATCTGGATAATCGGTCGTGAGATAATATCAAATTATTAATAAAATAATCAGTAGCGTTTGGTACGCGCGATGTCTTATGTAAAATGCCTATTCAAATAGATACCATCTCGGTGATTTTTTTTTTTGGTATTTTGTATTAGTAAGTAGAATCTGTTCGAGGAATCTGAGTCGTATTGTAAATGGTTGAATTATGCATTTTACTATAATATCAAACGGTTTTCATTACCCCAGACAGTTATATTTAACAACTATGCATTTATCTTAAAAATACTATGACAAGTAAAAGAATGTGGGTGTACTTTAAGTATACCTCTGCCATAGATAATATACATCTGCCTAATCCTTCGGGGAATACATGCGTGATATTATGTAAAATAATTTGTATTTATATTTTCAATAAAATATGCAACTCAGTAAATAATTAAATATAGGCATCTCCAATAGTTCGATCAAGTCCAAACTCTTTTTAATAATTGATCACTTAAAAAATCTTTACTTCAACCAGAGAAACACCAATATAGTTACTTTAAGCAAAATAGTGTAAACAAACGACTGAATGGCGCCATACTAAATTATAATGATAACTCACATTTGAAACTAAAACTGACTGCAAGATAAATAATTCAAACTTGAACATGTTATTATCTTAAGCAAAGGTCTACGAGATTTGGGTCTACGAAAGTGCTACGCTCTCGTAGCACGCGTAGACTAACGAACATTTTATTTTTTTTGAATGATGTTAATTAGTTTTCCTTATTAATACATAATGTAAAAGGGTCAAGGTGTGTCAATGATGCCTTGAAATGTTTTTGAAAATCGAACCTATTCACAATATTTTCTTACTAAAAACTTTGTAGGTCCAAAAAACCCATTTTTTCTATAACTTCTCCGAACTATAAGTCTGGTCTCTAAACGTGACAATATAGAACGTGCCCATTAAACCGTCACACACAATAAACGCTACCTTTAACGGTCTGTCCATTCACACGGCGCGGGCGCAAACTTTGTTGAGTTCAACTGCGTAAGTAGGTACTAGACATGCAATTCCAAAGAAACATTGTTAATTGTACTGAGAATATTTTACTAGTCTTAGGCTGAAAAACAGCTGGTATGTCTCCCTGAAATCGTTTTCGAACTCTGACAATCATAATGCGAAAATATCAGGAGGATGTGTGAGTGTAAAACTCTGCTATGAATATAGCTAGATATTCAAGCCATTCCCATAGCCGTCCGTCACACAGGCAAATGAAGGAATACGGGTGGGTTTTAGTCAGTAAAAGTCTGACACGCCCTCCCGCTCCACCCAGAGCGGGAAAAGTTATTTGATAATTACCAACCCTAAAAAAAAAAAAATCCTGTATCCGGACACGGAAGTCAAATGGCAGTCTGTTGCTATACATACTCAGGCGGATATCGAGTTAGGTAAAAGATAGTCTAAGGGCCCGTATTACAGAACGTCACTCAATACTCAAGCATTACTTAAAACTAGATTCAAGCCATTTGATTGGTTGAAACTAGTTTTAAGTAACGCTTGAGTATTGAGTGACGTTCTGTAATACGGTGCTTAGAATTATAAGGCCTTACCTTTTTCTTGTACGCGATGTCATGGAGCCAAGAAAACTTAAAATATGGTATAGTAATACATCTAACATTATTATAATTTAGCCGTCGCTCGCTCAACTGACCGGAGGAAATGATTTATCAGTGCTGTGTACGTGATTTGCGAGCGCGGGCGCATGCGATTTAATCACAGGAAGCAACACCGGCGTGCCGTGATAAATCTGCAGGAACTTATCTATCCGATGGCCAGCTGCGGCCCGTGATTCATAATGCAGCGATAGTGCTGTTTATTTTGCTAGGAACCGCCTTAGGTGACGGCTAGCAAAACTAGTATACTACCATTACTTGTACGAGACATCGGCCTCTTTGTACGTCTTGTTTTATTGTCCACAAACAGATTTATAGCAGAAAACTAATGTCAAATTAATTCAATGGCCACTTTAATTTCTTTCTTCGCAGAGTGTCTTCAAATTTCCTTATAAGGTTTAGTTTATGCTGCCATAATTTATGAAAATGGCGCGACATTTATAACCAAGACGAGCAAGAATACTGATTTATTCATAACGCTATCGAACACGAAATCTAAAATAACTACAAGTCATTATGGCAAAGAAAAACAACAAACTCATAAAGAGAGCCCCACATCAGAGCAAGTTAGTCATCAATAAAGCTTTACGAGCACAATCTTCTCGTACTCTGTAACTATTCCAAGTCGCGGCGCGTCAAAGCCTCTATTCGTAGAAATTGTTCGTAAAAACCAGTCTGTAGCGCGCGCTACTGCTCGCGTGCTGCGCGCGCGTCGCTCCGCTCCCGGCACACGCGCCTGCGCGGCGCGCGCGCAGTCCTGGCCATACTATATAAACCCCTCGCCCTTCCTCATTCAATCATTCCCTGCTGACGCATCGTGCGCGCATGACGCTCTGTATCTTATCATAGTCGCCCTGTAAATACGTAGTCGTAACTTGTTTAGTATAAGCAGTAGTAAATAAATTGATAAAATGTGTTTGGCTAAGGATGACACGCAATCACCGCAGAAGGAGGTCCCGTCACCTCGCTCGCCTTGGGCGAAGCTTCTAAGCCGTCAGGTAAGTTTCCAGATTCATCCGTCTTCGACTTAATCACTTGCAACTTGTCCCTCCCTCAACTCACGACGTGTAGTACAGTTACATGTGTACTTATTATGTTTTTATTGTTTACAGAGCTTCAAGCCTCGGCTTCCCCGCAAGGTGACGACCTCTACGCGGGTTAATCTTAATAAGTGTTGGTCCAAGTTAGGAGAGTTGATCTCTAACTCGGGCCCCCGCACTGACCTACCATTGCAAAAGACTGCATACCCCGAGGAACCTGTTCTTATACCTTTCTCGGACTTCTTCTACCCTGTGGACCCGGTGAAACCGGTGCCGGTCGAAGAGAACGACAACGCTGAGAACCAGAACATCGCTAACAACCGCTTCGAGCTCATCAACGAGGACCCGGAGATCAGCGACAACATGGCCAATGAAGTGCGGGAGATCTGCTACTCGGCCACTAAAAACTGCTTCGTATGTAAACTTTGTTATTAGTTACTTTTAAACCTTCGCTTCAGTTCTTCCTTCGGTACTAAAATGCAGTGAAAACAAAATCGCGTCTTCCATCAGTTAGTTTTAAACGTGCTCGGTAGCACAGATCCAATGTCTTCCATTAGACTTAGTGATGTGACTGGTGCGGCGCCTCTGCCTGTGATGTAGCCTAATGTTTGTGATCTCTAGTAGATAGTAGTGAGGCGTTGTGTCATCCTTTAAATTAGTGTTGTAACAGTAAATTGTCACAAGTTTTGGTAGACAGCTTTAAATAAACTGCACTGTATAATTATCATTGCACCAATCTCCGGCTATCCACTGAATTTCTAATGCGTAACAGTTCTGCTTTGTTTCTCTTTCTTAATCCAACGTCTTCCACTAGTGTTAAGTTTTTGCCTGTGATACAGAGTTTATATAACGATTGAAAGCTTTAACTAGATATAATTAGTTTATTATTGTATAAGAAAAGTTTATTAGTGTTTAAGTTCCAGATTTGTTCACTAAGTGTTCTTAAACATCACTTAATATTATGTAAGTAACTTTAGATTATTTTGATGTGATATTCGCAGCACTAAGTGAACTTTATTAGTTGGTAGATGTATTGATATGAACGGAACATATCATGTAGAATGAAGCTTTAATAGTTTGTAAGACTTTTAGGTTAATTAATATCACTCGAACTTCCATTTTTATTTCATTGTGTGTGTTCAATGTTTAGATTATTTCGTTTTCAAAATTTTCTTTAACATTTGTAAGTTTCGCAGAAGTGGGCCGAGCGTGCCAATCTTAATTAATTTAGTTTTAGTCATAACTTGCTAAGTACTCCTTACTTGTTAAGTTTTAGTTAAGTTACTTTTTCTAATATTTTTTGATGAATTCTTCCATTTGTGTCAATTGTTTAAGGTGACTTTTTATTCTCTTATCATTACTCTTTATCATTATAATTATGTTAAGTAATTAAATTAGATAAGCACTCGTATCTTAGACTGATATCATTAAGAATTCAAGACTTTCGTTTGATCTCCGATTCTTAATAAATATTAATGTAATAAATGAAACATGATTCTTATTTAATCACCCTATATCCGTTACACATACCTCCATACATCGTAAAATCATTTTAATGACCATACATAAATACAAGTGAGGAACACGTGCTTAATACAGCCATTCATATTGTAAAATCAGACATAAAATAATCACAAAACAAATTTTAATGCTATTGCATTAAAATTTGTTTTGTGATTATTTTGTAAAGCTAAGGTGTAAGTATTGTTATACTTACACCTTAGCACTACAAAATAAATATGAACTTACAACTTCAACAACTTTATATTCTACTAGCTTTTGCCCACGGCTTCGCTCGCGTTAATTTAGAATTTGACAATCAATTCGGGTTGTACTCTGCTACTCTACTGTCTCTCTCTCTCTGTTATTAATATATTTGCGTATTAGGTACTTAAATTTAAAAAAACAGTCTACTACAGTTTTTATAATAATAAAATTCAATCATGATTTGAAAGACACACGGCGCCATCTATTATCATAAGAACGTTATTGTGGTTTTCCTCGGGAACAGTACTTTTTTCGGGATGAAATGTACCCTATGTCCGTTTCTGTACACATGACAACGTGTATGCAAAATTTCAGGATGATCGGTTCAGTGGTTTAGGCGTGAAAAGGTAACAAACAAACTTACTTTCTCATTTATAATATTAGTTAGGAAGTTAGTCCAACAACTGTTATCAACTACTGTAAATGAGCAATTTGCGCGGAAAACCAAGCAAAGTTCCTGAAAACAATTACAGACCATAAGCAGAGAGCCTTGTCATTTGCTTTTTCATAAACATTAACCGTCTTATTACAAAACAAGATTTATATTTTGACATGGCTTAAACCTTAAACCATGCAGCCAGTTTTTGTAATATGAACGTAACAGTGATTGAAATACCGTTCTTTATACAAAACTGAAGACTTAGTTCGGTACTAAGTTGTCACTTTTGTTTTTAGGAACTTTACCATAGTCGGAATAAAGTTCGAAATTCAATAATGGCTCCATGTTTTAAACCTGGGTCTGAAGATAAACCTTGTTTTGTAATAAGGGGGTGAGTGTTCGTGAACGTGCATAAATAAAAAAAAACAGTGCAACATCACTTCAATTTCTCTCGAGAAGTCCGCGTGAGGTCTCAGTAAAGTGCCACATCTTTACTGAAACTCAAGGGTAGCGGAGGGGGGCGGGAATATCATCTATCATGCATTGAATATAATTAATTTAATCATTATTTAAACATTCTTTGTACTTCTTACCTAATTTTACTTGACACTGGCTAAATGTGCAAACCGCACGAAGCCATAACAAAAACCAAAAAAAACACTATCAATGCACTGCAACACACAGATATATCAGAAATAAAACTATAATATTCTGTCTTGTGCAACAATTGTATTTGTAGGTATTGCATATTTGCATTCTTTGATTCTGATAATTCATTTGAAAAAAATACGATATTTTTTTTTTAAGTTTGAGAGAGAAGCACCTGCGGTTCCATGGTCAAGGCCGATGGCCATCACGCTTTGAGTTGTCGTCGTTGCTCTGGGAGGTTCCTGCGTCACCATGCGCTCAATGATATTGTGCGGAGGGCATTTGCGTCAGCAGATGTCCCCTGCGTGCTGGAGCCTCCGGGTCTGTGCAGGACTGACGGCAAAGGGCCGGACGGGCTGACCCTGGTGCCTTGGAGGAATGGCAAATGTCTGATATGGGACGCAACTTGCGTCAGCACTATTGCCGCCAGCCTCCTTGGTCGCACCGTCATCAGCAGCGGAAGACGCCGCAGAGAGGAAAAGGGGGAAATACGCACCGTTGGTGGAACGCTATCATTTTGTGCCCATTGCCGTTGAGACCATGGGAAGTTGGGACACTGAGGCCAGGAGGCTCATTATGGGATAAAGGGCACAAGCTCCGATTAAAAACGGGTGACTCCCGCGCCGGCTCGTTCTTGGTGCAAAGGTTAGCCATTGCCATCCAACGTGGCAATACAGCAAGCGTTATGGGCACCTTTGCGCCGGGAACAGTTAGGGGCGGATTATTTGATTAAGTTTTTTGACGTGTTGTTGTAATAATTTAATTAAATAATATATAATAATAAGTAATAGATTAATTTTAAGTTTTCCACCAATATAACTAACTTTTCACGAATAACATGGAATCTAATTAAGTAGCTGGTAGGAAATATTTCACACCCGAGTAGATTTGCTACCCTTTATTTTCATGCAATTCACTAGCCTGACCAGCCAAAGAACGGGAAACCAATACTTAACTGAAAATAACTAAAAGTACTAACTCATAATGCTATATTGTGTGAATTTGTAAGACTTTACTGGTTCACATAATTACGGACCAGGTTGTTCGAGCCACGTGTTAAAGCACGAACGAGAATTAAAAGGTCAAACTCGTAGTTCATAATCTATGACAGTTTGTGGATTTATGAATCAATTTAAGTTAAATACGCTTTCATTTTATTTTATACATGCAACGCCCCCCTTGCTTCGCTTGGTTTTTACGACTTAACAAAACATCGAGATTTCTTTATAATATATTTATAATAATATTTAACGTGCAGATATCTATATGATTTTAGTGACTTTTAAATCTGTTATTACGCCTTCGTATAATGCAAGAAAATATGTTAAACTAGAACGCATACACAACAATTCCATATGTGAATATTTAAGTACTGTAGTAAAATACTTTATGAAATAAATTCAGGAAGTACTTTCTACCCAAAGCATAAAAAACGATATTACTTTCAAACTACTTCAGATATGGTCATGTTTTTTTTGTATGAACAGAATATTTTATTATTTATACTATAATATTAGTTTGAATACACATAAACCGTCCGGAATAAATTCTGTAAATGATGATTTACACTAAAACAAATAACACACAGTGACTTTTAAATTATAATCTGTATGGATTTAGGTAAGCAATACACAATTACGCAAGTGTATCAAAATTGTGCGTGAAACTTTTATTTATTTGGCTAATGAAATCAAGTGGCTTGATAAACAATAGTGTTTTATTGCACGACCAAAAGAAAATATGTAGATGGGTGCTTAATATAACGCAGCCTGTAATGTTCTCATTGTTGGGACACATACCTCCTCTTAGTGAAGCATTGGATCGTAATCCACCACGCGAGCCCAGTGCGGGTTGGAAGATGTCACACGTCTTCGAATTTTTGGTTCTAGGACATGCCGGTTTCCTTACGATGCTTTCCTTCACCGTTTTGAGAGGAGTCGTGATGAAGTGATTTACACAAAGTAAAGCGCCGGTCAGGGTTCGAACCTACGACCTACAACTCGTAAGTCGCGACCGTTACCACTGGGCCACCACTGCTCCCAGATTGTAATATCTTAGGTTATAATATAACAACACAATTTGTCCCAGACCAAAAAAAAAAGAAAACGGCACATAAGATTATACATTATCGACGATACATATCATTGAATTTCAATCGCAAGCACAACATTTAAATAAAAGAAAAAAAAGAAAGAAAAAACGTTTATTCTGCACAAACAAAACGCACGTTACAATGAAACAACACAAATTGCACACAAACAAAGTAGCCAAAAGCCCCGCAATCAAACAATAAAAAGTTCGACAATCTTGTCTATTGCTAGATGTCAGGGCCAGGGACCAAAGACAATTTAAACTACATAGTACTCTGTGGTGTTGCGACACTGGCAAATGACAACAAACAAACAATCAAAATAAAAACAAAATGCTAATTGCCGAGTGGAAAAATAACTACTTTTGAAACAAACAAATAACTTTATCACAAACACGTAAACCGTGCGTCGTATCTGCGCAAGAACAGGTCATTGGTCAGCAAAATACTGTGACTTCGGACAAACTTATCGTCAACAGTGCTGATTTTCAGCAATTACCACTCGAATGACGTAATGACGTCCCCCTGTGTGACATAACAAATCGGGTAAGTAAATAACATTTCCACAGAATTAAGTGTGATTCGAGCTGATTATTATAAATGTAGTATGTAAATAGAAATAAAAATAAACGTATACACTTATTTATATTAAATGCGTAACTTTAAAAAATAAAAATACATAAACTAAGACTTTATCAACGTAAATAGAAAATTACTAAGTAATATTAATCTAGGCGTTATGTAAAGTGTGGTGTGTTTTCCTAGCTATTCCATGATTTCAGCAATAGTATAATTTTGAAACACTACCAAAACTTCATAGCGAAATAATTAAGTTTTCGTTATTAAAACACGATACTATAATTTTAGATGCCCCATGGGAATTGCGATGGCGGCCATTTGCAAACGGCATAAATTGAACCATGGCGTTGGCACACGAGAACCACGCATTTCAGTCAAATCGATAAATAAGCTCCATGCGAAGCATCCCTGTCCTAATGGTAAGTATTACTATAGGTATTTGCATTGCATTACCAAACAAGTTGAACAGAAAGCCTTGCCTACATTAATAAAAACATATTTACCTATAGGATACCCATTGTCCCACCTAGACAATGCAGCTTCAGAAAGACACAGCAAACACGCCCCAGATAACTGAGAACCAAGTACCATTCCTCCTGCAACCATAACACAGACAGGACCTAAACTGGGAGGAATCAGAAGCCACTCACACTGTTGGAAAGCCACATCCACTGCCCGTAGACCATGACCCTCGAGGTAAGTAAGTACAATAAGAGCAACTATTGTTACTAGATATAATCTCACAATCATGTGGATAGCTGAATCTGCATGAAATATTTCTTTAATATACTCAGAAAATGCATTTTTGTTCTCAGGACTCTTACTGGTGGAGGAATGTTATTACAACAGTGCGTGGCGGCGGCATATCTGAAAATAACTTAAGTTCATCAATACTTATTTCAAAACAGGGCTACATTTTCAATTACTTTAGTTTTAAGATTAGCCTAATATCTCATATCATGTTATAACTTGCAAACTCCATACAATAACCTTATTCCAGGGTTGATGCAACATGATACGGGCACCGACTCGTACCAACAGGTCGCGACAAGTTCTGAAGTCAACGCCTACGAGACATCATGCTTGCTACCTACTGCAAGTAATATCTGAAAAAAAAAACATTGTGAGACGCCTGACACATTCAATATCTTTTTATAAATCCAATTAAGGCATGAAACTTGTTCTTTGAGCAGAATTGCTAGGTAATATTGTAAAAGGAGTATGAAAAAGGTTTGAGATTTATCTAACTGCGCTGCTGCATCATAATATATGTGGGCGTCCAAGCAAAAAGGGTCCAGTAGTGTGGTATGGAGTTAAGACTAGATTCGGTACCTAGAATAGTCAATTGATAATAAGGATTAAAAAAATATTTAAATACTGGCACATTTTTTTTTATCAGTCATTTGAAGTTAAATCTCTGAAAAAGCTTGATTTGAGAAAAATCATCGTCAAATTTGACACCGACCACTGGTACCTTTTTACTAAAGTTTACTCTTAAAATGTCTGGTATTTAGAAACAACATTTATAGTCATTTACTATATGAAGTTGTAGATAATTGAGCATTAATTAATAATTAATTAAGATCGCGAAATGCAATTTTTTCACCCAACGTTACAAAACTGCGAATATCTCGGAGACTAAATGCCAAGAACTGGACCCTTTTCGCTTCACATACATATAAATTTTTAAAAAGGGATTCTAAAACCAACTCATTTGATGAGCTTTGTAAGCATTAAAAGACTCCACAACTGACAACGCAACGTACCCACCTTGTAGTAAATTGAGACTAGTACCATTCGAAAGGTCTTTAAAAATACTTAAACAACATTATTTTTAGTATATGCGAAACCTGAATATAGTTTGTTCAGAATAATGAACTGAATCGATTTCAATAATTTTTACACCATGCTTTTTTTTCCCAAAAATATTTAAATGTGATGGAAAATGTTATCACCATTTAATTACTTAGACTACAAGCGCCGTACGATTAGGTACCAACTGCCAAATTATTATCAATGAATGCAAGACGACCCTAGAGACGCGGGGGCGCCGTTAGCATGTTTTTGTACGGACAACCCGATAACATAACGACCTTATAATTTTGTGATTTTTCATGATACAGTTTTGAAATTTTGTACATAGATTCTTTACATAAAAATATTAGACACGTGTTTCGGGTTTCGCATATACTAAAAATAATGTTGTATATGTTGTATGGATAACTCTGTAGCTCACGGGAGAAAAAGTTATTCGACGTTGAAATATGCTGAAAATCCTTTGTGCCACAATTTTTCAATTTGTTATTCGAAGTACTTATAAGCGCTTGAGACACGGGTAAGCAATAATAAGTAAAGACACAATCCTGTGCTCATACTGTTAGCATTATAGTTAGGTTTTGACAGGCACCTATAGGTATAATACGATAACTTCGTAGATCCGGCAAATTCTCCATCATCATCATCATCATTTCAGCCGAATAACGACCACAGCTGGACATAGGCCTCCCCCAAAGGGGGGGGGGGGGTTACCATAATCGCCACACTTGGCAGACGGGTAGGCGATCGCAGTATGGTGTTAAAATGCATAGAGAACGCTGCTGCCTGTTCTCTAGTAAGCCCCTTAGTCGCCTTTTACGAGACCTACGGGAAAAAATAGGGCGGTGCTATTCTTAACGTCCGTGGTGAATGCTTGGTATGAAATAATCATCGAGAGCAACAATACTATTTAGAAATTATGTTTATTTTGTACAAACACACACATACATAAACTCACGCCTTCTTCCCATGGGGGTAGGCAAAAACTATAGAACGCCACTTACTCCTTACCTTAATAAATAAACAAACTACTTAATTGAATTGATGGCGTTTTAATTAATATTTTCCCTAACCTAAGGAAGCTCTCTCTATAAAACAGAACGACTGGCTATTCATTGGGCCTATGAAATAATTATTATAAAAATATATACATTGAAAATGCAAAATAGAAGTGATCATAACTTCGGTCTCCCAGTCATTCATTAATTCGTTAATTCATTTTTGAGTTGTTCACTTAAGCCTCTTCTAAATGACATCTAGTCTAAAACGCTACAAGGTGGGTATAGGTTCCAATCAAAATTACCCATTGTTCTTTAAGTAGTTCACCTTGATGTGTCAATGTTACCTACTAAAGTTTTTTTTCAGTTCAGGACCAACCAGCCTGGTTGCCACCAAAGATAGAAGCCAGGTTGTAACAAGCATTACTGATTGAACAATGGCTATATTTAATTTTTTATTATAAAAAAATATTACTATAATTTTTTATTTTCGGCTTTTTAAGTCTCTCATGTAGTACATCAAAACATCTTTATGCTCCTCAATAAATTATTTTATCTTATCTTATATTCTCACCGCAGCAAAAACTATTTTAGTAAATGTTCACTTCTGGACATAGGCCTCCCCTAAAGGGGGTTTGCCATAATCGCCACGCTTGGCAGGCGGGTTGGCGATCGCAGTATGGTGTTAAAATTCATAGAGAACGCTGCTGCCCATTCTCTAGTAAGTCCCTTAGTCACCTTTTACGACACCCACGGGAAGAAATAGGGGGAGTTCTTTACGTCCGGCACCACACAGACAATATTCAGTTTATTCAAGAAAAATCATTGATCAGCTATTCAGATATTTTCCGCGTTGAATATTTTGCTGATGAAAATTTCTCAGAGACATGCCCTGCTAAACACACTTCAGAAGCAGTTTCACTCAATAATAGTTACCTACATAGTCCATTCCAATATCCGTTAAGAAACAGTGGCTTCATTATTTAGAACCGCTAACTTTCGTACTTATTATTTAACAAGGAGAAAACTAGACAATGTTATAATTATTCACTACAATTCCTGTACAAACTCGACTAGACTGAACTAAATGGCTGGAGACAGTTTCTTGCAGGCACCATTGTAAACTTAGTTTAAATTCCGCAGTTAACATCGTACCGTTTAGCATTTCGTTTGGAGTCGTTTGTCAGCTAAAGACGATTAATCTACATAAACAATTTGTATCGTACCTTAATTGAAACTTCTGATTTCTTACACATAATTTATGATTTTAGTAAAATTGTCTACAACATGGCACTTATGTAGATAAGATAAAACTATCATTAGTTAAATAAGGACCATAATCGTTACTCAGTAGGTACTTAATATATACCGTTCTTTTCACCTCAGATAAACTTAAAATAATGTCCAATATACATTTCAGAGCAATAACAATGAAGATACATAGCTATGTTGACTTTTATTTAAATCAATAGTTCAGACGGAACCTCTTTCTTATCTTCATGACGACCCTGACTTATTTCCATTCGGACTCGTAAAAAACAACGACAGTCATCAAGTTTTACAACCAAATAATTATGTAACTTAAAGCCCATTTACTTATCTTATACATGGAAGTTTTATTTTATTGGTGTGCATTAATATTATACTTATTTAGTTGATACATGAGGTCCAAGGGCTTTACTCCGAAGCGTTATTCCGAACTATCGGCCGAATGTTCGGCCGTTTTATGACTTCCATAGTTTCCTTTTATGACTTTGAATCCTTACCCGACTTAAAGTCACATTTTGACTTTGACCGTCGTTTTTATTTTGTTTTTCGCTGTAGTCAGCCATAGTTAGCCGTAGTTAAGGACGCTATCACATTTTGAACTCGCTCGAGTTTAGGTATCTGAATCGCAACACAGCAACATTAAGCGCACGCACACATTGAAACCCCTGACCGCTCGATTTTATACGGAACTTAACTAATCTTGGTACTTGTAGGTATTTTTTTTAATTTTACTGGTATGGTTGAGTAAAGTTAGTTGTAAGTTTGCAATCGAATTTTAGTAACTGTGACTAAGTACTATCTGCGTGATAATTATGTTTTTAGTAATTTTTAAATTCATAGGTAGGTAGGTACCCAAAAATTTCAAGCGCTGGCCATATGGAAAATACCATATTTTTACATATACTAACAATCTAAACTAACAACCTATTACAAGGAACACCTACGATTATCCCCCAGGCTACTATTAGTTAGAAAAGATGTAAGTAGGTACTTGTAAATATATTTTTTGCTGGCAAATGTTGGAGCATTACATAATCAAAAACTAGCCTGGGAGTTTATCGTAGACTTTCGTTGTGATATTTAAAAGTAATTATTCCCATATGAAAACAGTAAGTATTTAATTTTCAGAGACTGGGGCGCGATTTCAGTACTTTTGATAAAAATTAAAACCAAAGTAGGTAGTAAAAAGTATATTTTCATTTCATGTTTCAAAGAAGTTCAAATTTAGGATGAAGGCCAGCTCTTTCTAGTGTTCCGTACCCGAACCACTTTATTACAAGACAAGATTTATATTTTGACATGGCATAAACCATGGAGCCAGTTTTTGTAATAAGAACGTAACAGCGATTGAAATACCGTTCTTTATACAAAACTGAAAACTTAGGTCGGTACTAAGTTGTTAGTTTTGTGTTTAGGAACTTTACCATAGTCGGAATAAAGTTCGTAATTCAATAATGGCTCCATGTTTTTAACCTGGGTCTGAAGATAAACCTTGCTTTGTAATAAGGGGGGAAGGGTCCAAACGGAGCACTATTGCTGTCACTCACGTGTCCGTCTATCACACAGGTTTTACAGCCAAACGGTTGAAGCTACAGTCTTTAAATTTTCACTGTATAAGCATCTTGTTAACCCTTGTTTTTTCTTTATTCCTGATGAGATACTTTACGCCGCAATCAAAAAGAGAAGTGTGGCTACCTACAAGGATTAGCTGCTCAAAAAGGAAATCAATCTCGATTATTTTTGTGCCTTTTGACTTATATTCTCTTATTGCGCATTCTTGCTCCTGAGAATAAAAAACTAGTCAAGAGCGAGTCGGACTCGCACACCGAGGGGTCCGTACGTATATATGATGTTGATGATTTCTGAAAAACTGTGCTATTTAGAGACATCGTTTTATTTTTCCTGTAATCTTTACATAAACTTCTATCACATAGATTAATTTCAGATTTTTATCTATGCAAACTTCGGAGATAAGGGGGGGAACGGTATTTTTTTTTTAATTTTGCATCAATTGTCGGAAACTATGCTGCCTAAAAAAAAATTGAGAAGGTGCAAACAGCGCTCTTTCATATGATACGCCACATGTCCTAGTAGCCCCATTTCAAATTTTTAAGACCCCTTTCAGACCCTTTTGCAACAAAGGTATATTTTTTTAATTTCTTTCTTGTTTGCAAAATAGTTGGGCAAACATCATCTAAAACTATTCTAAATTTCAAGTTGATAGCATTAGTAGTTCTTGAGATATCCAGGTGTGACAGACAGATAGACAGACAGACAGATTTATGAAATGACAACTACAATTTATCACCAAAATTTACATCCGCCATCATGAATCAAAAATTGGATGGTACTCGTATATTCGTAAACACCACCTTGAACACCTCCACAATTGATAACAATGTCGATTTTTTATTTAAAAAAATACTCCCGCCATCTTGGATTAAAAAAATTATGACCTATACGTAATCACCACCCCCAAAAACCCCAAAATTGACTATCTATCGAATATCTCAAAAAAAAAAATATTTCCGCCATTTCAATTTGATTAAAGATAATAATTATAATTATTTACACAATGTTTATCCGTAATCTACAACCATTATTTATACAAAAAATGGCAACTATGTATTTATTTTTAAAACAAATATCAATTATCATACTTTTATTTCGGTCCGAAAAAGTATCAACTTCGTCCACCCACAGTATACAATACAGCACACACTTCTGTACGTAAATATTTTTTTGCGAAAAATCGATACACCAGTGCTTCCACGAGCGCGTCTGAGCGCGGAATGACGAACCGCGAGTAGAAAATGTATGGAGAAATTTGAGAGCGCTTCTTATTTTAATCATAAATAAAAAAGTTATTTATTTACTTACAAAATATTTAGTAGGACGTATAGAGGACTATATAAGCAACAATTTGTTATTATTTGTATACTTAATTATGCAGAGGATTTAGCTATATTGGTTCCTTTTCAGACCCAATTTTTTTTCATTTGTTGGTTTTATTGTGATTGTTAAAACGTATTTGTGTGAAAATTTTGTATGGGGCTATACAATTTTTATGGGACAATTTTGGAGATGAATATATTATCTTTAATTTGAGACAATGATATCCTTGCAGTTGTGATTCCTAATTCATTAAAATGGTACTTGAAAAGCACTGATATTTGAGGAAAACTGTGATAGCGTCCTTAAGCAACGGCCGAACATTCGGCCGATACTTCAGATTTATGTTTGGAGTAGACCCATGGGTTCGATTCCCAGGTCGGGCAAAGTGTAATTGATGGGTTTTTCATCAGGAATTTCCCAGTAGCCGCCCGAAGTCAGGATTTGTGCCCGGTCGATTTCAATAGGCTCGCCCCTTAGATATCCGGAGATATGTTTTCATTGCGGAATAGTAAGGAGTCCTCAGTAGCGGAAAAAAAAATGTTATTCTTGAACATATTTCTCTGAACTTGATTGTTACCAAATCGCAGTAAAAAAAAATATCGATATAAATTAACGGTAAACTAACCCTTTACTTTGAGTTTCAATCCAAAATATCTGTATTAAATATCAACGTACTGTTGGTATTTAATTAACAAGAAGAACGTCTTATTTGTATGCAGAACTTGGTTGTTTTTTTTATTTTCGATTAATAAACTCATTTTTGAGTAAATAAATAATTGCTTCATATTTTGCAATAAATTACAAGCGTTGTGCCATCGCGCTTCTCTTTCTTTTGTATGCAGTCTGACAGTGGCAGCGGTTTACCTGTTGTCAGCGTCTTAAGGAAAAAGCCTTTTCTGTTTTCATTCCTTTTCATCAACCAATGATAAGGACACGCCAAATAGTAGCTCAAGTGCGATGAGATGATTATAGCCCCAGGGCGGCCCCAACACATAAATTACCTTTAAGGAACACGTGCATACTTCTTAATATATAATCACTGGAGGAAAATGTCACTTCGCCTAAGGACACGAGTTTAATGGGATCGGATATCAATTACTGTGAAGTTTCAAGGTCATTCAATGGGAAAATGATGGTGGAATTTAAGTTATATGGGAATTTGCTAGATGATTTTTTATATTTATTATAGTAGATATTAAACTTGACTTGATGACTGCCTTGTTGGTGTAGTGGTAACTTGTGCTACTGCTTAGTATGAGCTCCTGGGTTCGATTTCCAGGTCGGGCAAAGTGTTATTGGGTTTTTCCATCAGGAATTTCTTAGTAGCATAATAATAATGTTTATTTTTCCAAAATAATACATAGACACAGGCTGAGCACAGTGGTAGTTATACTAAAAATATACATAATTGTTTGTACAAATTATTTTTTTGTAGCCTTTTAGGCTACAAAAAAAAATATATAAACAAAACATAAACTAACGGCCGAATACTGAAACGCCACTCAAATATTTAAGGGCTGCTTAAACGTTTGAGCAGCTCCTAAACTTTAATTTCGTATACCTAAACGTATTTTTTGAGTATCATCTTAAATATAAGTGCTACTTAAAATAAGTAATGCTCAAACACTACTCAGTTTAAAAGTCGTATACAGGAACGCTACTCAACGTTATTTATCTGTCAAATCAACTGTCAAACTGCTCTGAGCAGCCCTTAAATCTGAGAGTGGTCGCGAGGTCCCTCAAATCAAGTTAAATCTATTGAAACTTTTCAAATAGTGATAAAAATATGTCTATCGTCCTTGTCTTCACTTTCGGATCACGAAAGGCCAACTGTTTTTGAATTAAATGAGTAAATAAAGAAATATTACTTATCATAAAAAAATCAGTCTATATTTGCTTTGGCTATATTTTTTTTAGGCCTCTGTTTGAGGTTTTCATAGAAGTGCTGCGGCCGGAGTTGTTGTCATATCCTGCAGCCGCTCACAGCGACAGCATTATACAGTTGGCACACTCTATTCCAAGCCTCTCGCGTCTTCAAAATTATGTTGGCATCAGTTTCTTTATTTTCAATTATATTTTGATATATCTGGAATATTTATTTATTTGTAATACTTATGTAACTTATTATTTACAACATGAAACAGTTTGGAATTAAACTTGGGATCTGTGAAATGTTCAGCTGAGTATGTGTAAACGTGCATTATCTGGCCGTATATAAACTTGTAGGAATAAAAGTACTTGTAGGTACATAGACATAAATCGTGTATTTATTCTGAGCCTTTCAGATGGTAAGCGGTCACAAGTTTCCGTAGGTAAGTGCTTGATACAGACAACGGTTGTCCTGGCCACCCCTGGATATGTACGAGTATGTTATAGGCATGTATTGTCTAATAACAAACTATTACAATATGCACCGGCTCTTGCGGTTATATAAGTTTAAAGTACTTACAGTATTTCATTGTTTATGTATGTATATACTACTTTATCAGTTCCAAGACCATATCTTTCTCAGCAGGTGTATAATTGCATTCACGTTTCTTCTTCTCCTCTCCATCGTGAATCAGTTAATAATAATCTTGTTAAATAATCGCGCGTAAAATGTCAAGTGTGACGTTCCAATCTAAGACAATCATGTCAAGGAATTTTCTTTTCTTATGACGTCCTCTTTTGATATTTATGTAAATAGTATACATAATTTCCATCGTAATTCAAACCAAACTTACATTACGTTGTTATATTTCAACTGATTAATAATTATAGAAAATATTTGTTCAAAGAAGACTGCGTAAAACGAATACGAGACGTAAAGTAAATTATTTTGTAACTGAGAACGTGCTGATAACAATTTTTGAGCAGGATGTTGCCATGATGTAAACATTTGAGGACTGCTTGGTTAATCATGGGGTCGAATTGCTTGAGTGGCGTTTGTGTATACCATTTAAATTTGAGGGATGCTTATATTTAAGTAGCTTTTAGATGATTATGAGATTTGAGTGGCGTTTCAGTATTCGGGTGTATGTCTCTTAAACTAGGAGGCCTGTATCTTAAGAGACAGTGTTCGGCCAGATGGTTGCGTAAGTTAAGTGTACCCTTTTGAGTGAAATAGTGTCGATCTATCTATTATTATATGGTGAAAAACATTATCTTATCTGTAAGTTTAATATTTCATGTGAACACTTCCTGCAGTTGTGATTGAATTAAATCTGTTTGTAGTGTGAGGTTGGGTTTGTATGAATGAATGTATATGTGTGTGTGTGTTTGTGTGTGCGTGGTGGGTGCACGTGTGTATTGAGATAGATTAATATGAAGATGTTTGTGTTGTTTTTACTTTTATTTGCGATATATCAAGCGATGTAAATTAATAAAGATTATGTTTTAAAATAGTCCTGCTGCATGAGCCATTCTGTAATTTTAGTTTAAATTGTAAATTAATTTAAGTTTATTACGTCTAGTTCCTTCTGTATTTTTTTAAAGACGTGAATGCTTAGAACTTAGTATTGGTGTCTTGCTAACGAGGTTTTGTGCTGTACACCTGGGGGAACATATGTTCGCTTCCTTGGATCAGACGGAGGCAAGGAGCCATGTATCCTGAGAGCAGATCGAAGAACATAGAGCTATCGAACCGTCAGGACTTGACTGTCAGCGTATAATTGCGTTGTAGGGTATCTATAGGGTTTCGTTGTCATGACTTTCAGAACAGCCCTTTGGGCCTTCTCCGCTCTCAGAAAATAAGTCTGCGCTGCTCCACCCCATACTGTTATGCAATATCCCATTATCGATTGGCATAAAGTGAAATACACCATTTTTAGAACGTCGAGACTACCAGGTTCCCTGAGAGATTTGAATATGTGAATGAGATGAAGTGTACGAGTAGTTAGTGTATCTAGTTGTTTGTCCCATCTTAACCCATCGTCTATATGCACACCCAGGTATTTAACACTATCAGTTCGAGCAATAGTAGGACACGAGCACGATATTTACTGATTCTGACACGAGTGAGCTGTTATGGCGAAAGTATTTGAGAGTTTGGTGTTACGTCGGATTGCAAAGGGAATACTCTCTACTCTACTCAGATTTAGTGTAAGCAAGTTCTGATTAAGCCAGTTCATTATTGAGGACAGTGCAAATTCAGCCTTAATTCTGACATCTTCCCAAGTAGGTCCGTTAACTAATATCGCTGTCTCATCAGCATATGCATAGATCTTGCAAGCTGGGATCGACATTCAACAAAGGTCATTTATGTAGATTTGAAAGAGTGTGGGAACCAATATGCTGCCTTGTGGCACGCCGTATGACACAATTTCCTCGTCACTGTAATTCGAATCTATTTTAAATCGCTGGCTGCGATTCTTCAAGTAATCTCTGAAGATATCTAAAGCCACGCCACGTACACCCAAAAATTCTAGCTTCGATATTAGTCTAGGAACAGAAACTGTGTCGAAGGCCTTAGAGAGGTCCAGAAATATACCAAGGCACTTTGTTCTGCTGTCCATAGTCTTAGCAATAGATTGGATCAAATCCAAAACAGCGTCTTCAGTGGAAACCCCAAATCGGAAGCCGTACCGATTATCTGCTATAAGTTTATGTTTATCCAAAAAACTTCTAAGATTATTGTTAAGAATCTTTTCCAGTATCTTTGAGAACGACAGGACTGATATTGGCCTATAATTATCAACACAGTTTCTGCTCCCACTCTTGTGAATTAGATGACTTTTTCAGAGAATCCGGGAATACTCCCGTCCGAATGCATACATTGCAAATATATGTTATCGGCGGTACCAATACATGACGGCATATCTTAAGAAGCGAGGATGATATTCCATCCCAACCAATGGCACAGTCATTTCGTAGCTGAAGTATAATAGATTCCACGTCACCTTCGTCGACCTTATGTATAACAAGTGAATTGGCAGGCGACATTAGTGTCTTGATCTCATTAATACGAGGCTTTTCAGGGTTAAAATGCGTTTTATTTGGGTCATTTAGTATTTTTGCTGCCATGTTTTTACCTATGTTACTGAAGAAGGAACATACACTGTTTAAGGAAGACGTAGGGTTGTCACATATCTTTAACAGTTCAACGGTACTAGAGCGTGTTACCAGTATTTGTTATTTGTTTAATTGTTTTCCATAGTGCTTTAGGAATATTCTTTGACTTTTCAAGCTCACTCCTCTCATACGTTCTCTTTAATTTACGGAGTAGCGTATTGCAAAAATTTCTTTACCGTGTATAGGATACCTGTAGTATCAAATTATCTGGTGATTTCTTAGCTTATTGCATTTATGGCTTGATGCATTTAAGTGGACCTGGTGTTATCCACGGTTTTATGGTACTCTGTTTCCTTGGTACGTTAACTTGTTTTGTATGTTTAGTTATAATTGATGAAATTAATGTAATAAGTGTAGTCATAGCGATATTTGCGTCTTCGATTTTGTAAATATCTGAGTAATCTGAGCATTCTAACTCTGCCTTAATGGCTTCGAGATTAGTTCGAGAGATGGTGAAGTTTTTGTTTCGTGGTGGGTTTGTCTTGGAGATCATTAGAACAATTGGTTTGTGGTCTGTTAACTGCGATTCTAGCACCAAGGTAGTGGCTATTGACTTTATTTTTAATAAGATGTGATCGAGGCAATTCACCATCCTAGTGGGTAGAAGGTGGGTTGGAAGTACTCTATGCAATGCGTTTAGGATAAGGTAATCTAGTGCACGGTCATTCCTACTGCCCAGCTTTATGTTGATATTCAAATCTCCTACAGTTGTGATACTGGGTGAGTTTGATAATTCTTCATAAATTTTATTAAGGCCAACCAGAAAGGTGTAAAACTGATCTTTGGCGTTATTTGATGGAGAACGATATATCGCTACTACCGATAACTTATTATCAATTTGACATACAAGACTATTAGCGTAATTTATGTTAGGTTCCCACACCGTGACATTTAACCCAAGCTTTATAAAGATTATTACCCCATCGTTTTGATTTACTGTGTTTTAGTAGCGTGTGCTTGGTATCCGTTAAGTAGCAGCCCTGAGTCTGGATGTGTGCCTGCTTGATGGCAATAGGCTCGCCCTATAGATATCCGTGCTCACCCCCTATTGCATGGGACTTAAACAGAACTGGCGAAGTGTGGGTGTACCATAGATACACCTCTGCCCAACCCTTCGGGGATTACAAGCGTGATTTTATTATATGTTAGGTATTTAGTTGAATTGAGAGCCAATGGGTGTTTTAGGTGATGGAATAGAAAGGAAGATATTTGGTCAGCAAACTCCTTATTAACTACCAGGTTTCATAGTTGTAAGCGAACTTTTTTGGTATAGGAAAGTTGTACTTATTTTTTAGTGGACAATGATCGGCTTTTTTTTTTTTTTTTTTTTTTTTTTTTTTTTTTTTTTTTTTTTTTTTTTTTTTTTTTTTGGTGGGAAATCATCAAATAACTTCTCCCGCTCTGGGCGGAGCGAGAGGGAGTGTCAGACTTTTACTGACTAAAACCCACCGTGTTCCTTCAGATGCCTGTGTGCCAGAGCCACGATATCCCTTTCGGACAGGCTCGTAACCCTGGCAGGCATTGGCCCTTTCGGACCCCGTCAATTGGTGCTGACGTCTCTTTGAGGCGCGCGTGGAACACAACGCGCCGTCGACCCGGGCCTGGTCCTTATCGGACGGCGAGCTACCCTTTGCTCACCGTCCGCAAGCCCGCGCCTACGGTGGCCGGGAATCCGCCTGCGATTCCCGACGCCCAGGGCGTCTCCTGCGGCGACTTAGGGCGGAAGGGCGGGCACCCTGCCTCACCCTCATGCGCTCCGCCTCCTCCTTCGCGAGCATTACTGTTTCGCAGAAGGAGGTGACGGCCTCCCATGCACTCTCGCTCCGAACCATGGCCTGAACCAGGGCCGGACGCGAGAGATCGTCGCCGCCGATCGCCTCCGTGAGGACACGGCGGTGCTCCGCCCAAGCAGGGCAGACCTCCACCGTATGCTCCACCGTGTCCTCCGGGCGATCCACACAGTGGTGACACCCGGGCGTTTCCTCCCGCTTTATCCTGAACAGGAACCTCCCGAAACAACCGTGTCCGGTGAGGACCTGCGTCAGGCGGAAGGTGAGGACGCCGTGGCGCCTCTCTAGCCACTCCTCAAAGAGGGGACTTACCGCCGCAATTGTGGCGTGCCCAGCACTGGGTTGCGACAATCGCACTTTCCATGTCGCCATGAGATCCTGCCGGAGCTCCGTCCGCTGTGCCGCGATTTGTTGCGGCAGCGGAGTTTCACCCCGGCGTTTCGCCTCTTCGCGCCACACCCACATGTGCGCGAGGACTTTCGCCTCCAGATCCCATGGCGGCAGTCCGGCAAGGAGGCTCGCCGCCTCACGGGAGACCGTGCGGTAACCCCGTACCAGCCTGATGGCCATGACCCTTTGGGACGCGTTCAACCGCTGGGCTGGTCGCAGCCTCAGTGAACGCGCCCACACCGGTGCCCCGTAAAGGGCCATGGACCGCACGATCCCCGCGTAGAGCCTCCGGCAGGAGGCGTTTGGACCCCCCAGATTGGGCAGGAGCCGCTTCAAGGCAGCCCCGGCCCGCTCCAGTCTGGGAGCCAAACGTCGGAAGTGCTCGACGAAGTTCCACCGGCTGTCGAGGACGAGTCCCAGGTACTTCATCGTCACATCGACGCCGATGTGAACCCCTCCCGCCGTTATCTGGGAACCCGACAGTGGCGCGTTCCGAGGACCATAAAAACACATGGCCTCGGACTTGTGCAATGCCACCTCGAGTCCCAATTGCCGGATCCTATCGACGATTGTCGCAACCCCACGTTCCGCCAGTTCGGCCGCCGCCTGATGTGAACTCCCCTGTGCCAGGACCAGCGTGTCGTCAGCGTAGCAGACTACGCTGACGCCACTGGGGAGGTCAGCGCGCAGCACCCAGTCGTACCCGATGTCCCACAGATGCGGCCCCAGAACCGATCCCTGTGGGACACCGCACGACATCTCTCGCCGGTTCCACTCTCCTTGGTGACCGGGGTAGATGACGGCCCTGTCCGTCAAATAGGCCTCGACCACGCGACAGAGGTAGGTCGGCATCCGGTGATACCGAAGTGCCTCCCTGATGCAGCTCCAGGGCAGGGTGTTAAACGCATTGGCGATGTCAAGAGACACCGCCAAGACGACCCCACCCCGGGCCACAGCATCCCCCGTCGTGAGGGCTCGAACGCGCATGATGGCATCCACCGTAGAGCGCCCCTTGCGGAAACCAAACTGGCTCTCCGCCAAATCCGGCCCCACCCGTACCAGCCGCCCGACAAGGCGGTCTGCAATGACTCTTTCAAAGAGCTTGCCCACCTCGTCGAGCAGCACGATGGGCCGGTAAGCGGACGGAGAGTCCGCTGGGCGCCCCGGCTTCTTAATGAGGACCAGTTTCCCCGTCTTCCAACGAAGTGGGAACTGGCCCCTCTCCATGCATGCGCTTAGGAGCCCCCTTAGTCGAGGCCCGAGAGCCTCTGAGGCCAGAACCCAGGCTTTTCCAGGCAAGCCGTCGGGTCCTGGGGCGGTATTCTTGGCATTCAGCCTACGTACCGCCACTCTCAAATCTACCTCGGTCACCTCCGAAGCATCGTCGTCGTCGTCGGCGGTGTGGTCCGCATTGGGCACCGCAGGAGGCGGAGCCATGGGCGGGGGAGTATGTTCCCCTCGCGAAGGGAACAGAGCGCTCACCACGTCCTCCACGAGCTGGGGCCGGAGACTCTGCGTCAGCGGGGGAGCCCATGGGCGGAGTTTATCCCGCACCATATTATAGGGGCGTCCCCACGGGTCTCCGTCGATGATCTCCAGCGACTGCTCGCGGGAGAGACCTCTGGCCCGCTGGATCTCCTCTTGGAGGGCGTTCTTCGCCGCTCTGTAACCCTCGTACAGCTCCGCCTGAATGGCTACCGTATCCGGAGGGCGGATACGGAGCCTGCGGTGCCTGGCATACCGGCGTCGCGCAGCAACGCACGCCTCGCGTAAAGCGGTCAGCTCGCGCGACCACCAGCACACCTGGCGCCGGGCACGTCCGGGCTGGACCCGGGGCATTGCCACGTCACAGATGTTGGACATGGCCTCCCGGAACCACTCCGCCTCGTCGTTGATGTCGGCAGGCCTGTCCGATGATGACACCCAGGCCTGCACGATCGAGGCTTCCAGGAGGAGCTCCCGGTCCAGCTGCTTCAGCGCCCACCGCGGACCACTCGGGGCCTGTCGGACCGGCGCGCTCGAGGTCGGGGCGGAGACGTCAAACCGGATGTACCGGTGATCGGAGTATGTCTCCACCCTCTCCATGACGCGCCAGTCGATGACACGCGGCGACAGAGCGGGGCTGGCGAACGAGATGTCCACCACAGATTCACCCCGCATTCGCACACACGTGGGGACAGAACCCCGGTTTAGGACGACCAGGCCTGTCTCCAGAGCCCAGTCCTCCACCATCCTGCCCCGTGTGTCCGTATACCGGGAACCCCAAGCCACGTTTTTGGCATTGAAGTCCCCGAGGACGAACACGGGGAGGGGATGGTACCCGACGACGACGACTCTCAGCTCCCGAAGGGAGTTGTGGAACTCGGCGAGAGTTCGGTTCGGGGAGAAGTATACTCCTACCACGACAATCTCCCCGAACCGTGCTGCTACGCAACCCTGTCCCCTCTTGACGGCCTCGAGGGACAGGGTACCGGCGGCGGCCGACGAAATTAGGGTCACTGAGCCGCTCAGGTCCTCCACCCAGTCATCCCTGGGCGGAACATAGTACGGCTCAGCGACCACGGCGATGTTAATCGACCACTGCGCCATGCTCTGGAGCAACAGATCCTGAGCGGCGGCGCAGTGGTTGATGTTCGCCTGGAGGAGGCGTAATGGGGCCATTTATTGGCAATCCATTTGAGCTTCCTCCCGGGCCCCCTGAGATGGCCCTGCCGCGGTGTTAGCGGCGGTGACGACGGTAGAGGCGGCAACGGCGGCTGCAATGGTGGCGGCTGCGGCGGTGACGACGGTTGTTGAGGGCTTGCCCCTTCCCTTGGGTTTTGGGGGGGGAGCGCAGGCCTTACCTCCAGCCCGGTGATCGGCCGGCTTGCCAGCCGCCGCACATGCAAAACAGTGCGGCGTGGCATCACAAGAGGCGGCCTTGTGACCGGGCTGACCACAGCGGAAGCAGTGGTCGCTGCGGTCCACCTCTGAGGTGCAGCATACTCCCACGTGGTGACCCACCCGGCAGCGGAAACACCTCAGAGGTCTGGGTTCCAGCAGTTTCACCTGCGCGGATACCCAGCCCACCCGGAGCCTTCGGCCCTCCCCGGCTATTTTTTGGGCCACCGACACGGGGCAGCTCACCGTTATGGTTTGCATGCCCGTGGTGTCAGGACGGATGGTGCCTGCCCGCACCTGCTCGGCAGAGCACCCCCCAGTCCTAGCCACGGCGGCCACAACGTCGTCCGCCGTCACGCAGTCGTCCAGGCCCAGGATGCGCATTTCAGCGGACTTAGTTGGTCTGGACACTCGGACCTCCTCCGCATCGAGGGACGCCCTAAGTCTTTCGGCCAGGGCGTCAGCGGTCGGGCCGCTGGCCGCACCGGGGATCTCGAGCATCCGGGCCCCCGTTGCCGTCACCTTCATTCTGAAGCCCTCGGTGACACCGATCTCCTCGAGGTTGACCGCCTTCCACGCCTTGGTGAGCACTTCGCGGTACGACACGCCCCTCTTTTCCGCTTCCGGCTGTAGTGTTATCACTACGGCTGCGGACTTCGGGGCGCGGAGCCTACCTGCGGCACTACGCTTCTTGCGTTGCTGCCGCCTCTCCTTCTTTTTGGCCGCCCTAGCTGCCTTTCCCGCCTTCCTGCTCTCCCCAGCTACCTGCCATTCGGCATCGGCCGTAGAGGAATTTGGGGGCGGAGGCGGGGGCGACCCTCCTGCCGCGACGGCGGGGACCTTCACCTTCTGCGCAGCCGTCCCACCCTTCTTGGGCTTGGGCGGCGCCTCTTTCGCCGGAGGCGCGGGTTTGGCCGCGGCCTTGGCCGCAGGCTTAGCCGCAGGCTTAGCTGCAGGCTTAGCCGCGGGCGTGACCGAGGCAGCCACTGTGGCGGCAAAAGTGGCCGGCCTGCTCGCCGCTAGCGGTGGGCGAAGGACAATTCCCTCCAGTACAGAGAACCGGCTGCTGAGTGCAGCCAGCTCCTGCCGCACCAGGGTCAGAACCCGGTCCTCCGCCGGCAAGGGCAGGCCTTGCCCATGCTGCGCTCCCCCCTGGGGCACCTCCCGGGGTCCAGCTCCTCGGAGCTGGGCCAGGTCCGCTCGGAGCTCCTCATTCTCCTTTCGGAGAAGCTCCATGGCGGCTGTCAAGCGGCCAAACTCGTCTGACGAAGGCCCGGCTTGAAGGGCTTTCGCTGCCGTCAAAATGGAGGCCGTGGCAGTGGGTACGATCTTGTCCTTGGAGGACTGTATCCTCTTCAAGGCCACACCCCTGATCGCGGCTACCACGACCTCCTCGAAGCTACTGGCCGCTCCCTTCACCTTGGAGCTGCCAGCGGCTTCCGGCTCACCGCCCGAGGACTCGGAGAGGGCCGCCTTGCGGCTGGTCTCTCCGAGTTGAACCTCCTGTTCCATCGGTTCTTGGGTGGTGAGCCCTCTGCCTACCCCCCGTTTCCGAGCTCCGCCCCGGCTGCTGATTTTTTTGCGAGCCGTGTTTGGTCCATCTTCAGAGGACGACCCCTGGCCGTCCCCTGGTTTAGAGCGCTTGAAGAATTTACTCTTCCCTGCAGCCCCCTCATCAACGCGCGCCAGGCTCTTAAAAGAGCCCTTCGCGCCCTTCGCGCCAGATGCGGCGTCGGACTCCGACTCCGCATCACTCCACTCCTCTCCTACGTCTTCTGGTTTTTGGTTTTTTTGTGTTTCATTTTCCATACTTATTCCCACGAGTGTGGGGGATCTAAAAAGTCATTCCTAGGGTTACCCCCTGTGCCTAGGTAAGTGTGACATTTGTAACCCAACCCAGGGATTCCACTGGTCCCTGGCTGGGGGTGCGCTAACGACTGATGCGCCACCTATAACTACAAGTTACAGATGACACTACTCCTCAGCCATTCGTACCCTCGCCGCGCACCAAAACTTGGTATTAGAGGAATTTTTTATAGAGGTTTACATCCTCGCGATCCGGGCGACCAAGCCAAGATCCTCGTCCCGTTCCGAGTCACAAAACATGACCGTGATCTCTTTCCGGATTACGATTTCGACGCTGCTAGCTCGTTGGCAGGGTGAGTGCACAACGAGCACCGCCCCAGCTTCTCCTAAATGGAGAAACGTCCTCCTGTTTTGGCCGATATTGGGCCCGTCCTTCGCGGACTATCCCGTCCCCGACTAACCTAACTTACCCTAACCTAATTATATGTGCATTTTTATTCTAACTCTAAACTTATAATATTTAACCTATCTTAATTATATTTACATAATATATATACAATATATATAAATATCTATCCTAACTTAACCTAACCAGTGGGCTCATCCACCGCGGACTGTACCGTCCGCCTTCCCACTCTGGGTCCGCTCGACCTCCCTCTGTTAACAGAGGGGGGAGTGGACGACCGCCGATTGGCCTCACGAGACCCAAGAGCCCTAGGCTCTCCCCCCCACGCAGAAATCCGCCGCAGTCAATACCCTCTCCGACATGGAGAGACTATTGGCCGCGCCCAGGGTGCACCGGCCCGACGACTGCTCTTTCCCCCGAACGTGTTCGAAAGGAACGAGCAGCAGTCAGGCACACGAGGAGGTTTTCTGCACGCACCCCGGACAATGATCGGCTGAAAAAGGTGACCCTTGAAATTATGCTGAAAATTTCGCAAACTGAAGAAAAGTAAGCCTGAATATAACAAACACATGAAATGGTTTTATAATTTTCTTTAATTTATTCAGACTTCTCTTAGGCCCGTATTACAGAACGTTACTCAATACTCAAGCATTACTTAAAACTAGATTTAAGCCATTTGATCGGTTGAAACTAGTTTTAAGTAATGCTTGAGTATTGAATGACGTTCTGTAATACGGGACTTACGCTGGTAGCACACCTGCACCGCGAAACCATAGCAGCGAAACCGCGGTAGTTAAATTGTACTGGTTCGCGTCATTTTCCACTACTCGCATCCGATTCGAGTAGCGGAACATGACGCGAACCAGTACAATTGAACTACTGCGGTTTCGCTACTATGGTTTCGCGGCGGAAGTGTGCTATCAGCGAAAATGTATTAAGAGAAGTCTTAATATTGTATGGCAAACATGGAAAAAAAAAAGTTAAAAAGTATTTCATCAGAGGAATAGAAACTCTTAACATTTTTATGAAAATGGGTAGGAAGAGAAATTTGTTTGTAAAGGTGAATTACAATTTTTTCTCACCGTCTTCCCCCGAACGTGTAAAACGAGCTGACCACCCCTAAATATCTAAATAAAACCTGCCGAAGGATTTTGTAATAATTTTATTTTAAAACAGGGGAGTCTGACAATAGTACAACAGCTGGGGCTCACTCATTCACTCAGTGAGAAAGGTCGTGACCCCATTTTGCACAGTTCAAAGGGTAGATAAAAACGTAATAATGTATTATTACATTGTTGGTTCTTTTTGTATGGTTTATTAAAGGTACATTGTTGAGAACGTATTTAATTGCTACGCCAATGTTGTAAATTAAGTTGAATATGTTAAATAATGTAATTCATTAAGCATCAGGATAACTTGACTTGTTGAATTGGAAACCCGAATATTAATGTGGTTAATATTAACTTCGTAGTTATAAGTGTTATAACTAAGTACGAGTCTCACCGATTAACAGCGGTGTTGATGCCTAGTAATAAACGCTTTCCATTTTTTAACCTCGATTCGGGGATCAGATAACTGTTCCAGATAAGTGAACCATTATTTTGGTATATCACGGTGTGATCTTTACCGCTCATTAGTAGCCAGCTAATAAGTATTAAATAGTGGCCTGAAAAGACAATGAAAATATAACTTTCACATTACTAAACATTACAAAGCCTAAAAATGTTTGTTATAGTGGCGTGTGCCAGCTGAAGTAATATGGCAAATAATTTAATTTCATGTTTATTGTTGCGTAATGTACATTATGTTGCATACTATTGTTGAGCTCCTGAAGTTGCCTACTCACAGAAAATAAAATAATTTCATTTCATCATTTAATTTCATCATGGAATCAAGTTTTCTAACTGAACAGACAGCTGTGCTGCTGGGGAGTTTGTTGCGCCAGTTCTTCTTCCCTGCTAAAGCGCTAGGAAGTGGTGCAGGGCGGGCATTTTGGGGAAAAGTCTTATGTAATTTCTACGTTCAAAAAGTGCTGATTCTCACCCTAGTTTGAATAAACGACTTTTGATTCGTGATTTTGAAATAGCATAACATTGCTGTAGCCTGATGGAAATGATGTAAAAATTACCGACTAACCTCTGCCCAACCCCTCAGGGAATACAGGCGTGATGTTATGTAAAGAAATAACATCCCAAGTAGAATTGCAAGCTGTACACAAGTTGTATTTAAGTTCGTTTTTTTATACTAGAAGCTGTATATTCAGGCTGTATAAAGGCTGTATAAGCGCAGCACAGATTTTTGCGTTAGTAGGGCTGTATAGTAGCTGTAGAAGCGATAGAGAAGCTGTATTATAGCTGTTATTCGGTGTACAAAGAAACCATTACACTACAGATATCATCTTATAAGTATCGTGTAAAGAAAAGTGTTCTAAAAAGGTTTTTGAAGAGAATTAGAAAAGAATAAAATTAAAAGAACTATTTTCGATGACACTAGTAATAGAAATGCGACATTATTGTTAATAATTATAATATTTATTATTATAAAAGATAATGTGGGACTTGGATATCTGATGGTGTTAATTGATGAATTGAAAGTGCAAATCAAAATTTATTGTGAACCTGTGTATGTTTTCCGTCAAAATATTCACGAGCCAGCAAAATAATCGAGCTGACAAAAATAAAAATACTAACTAAATACGGTAAGTGTTTGTTTCTAAGGTTAGAACAAAAATATAATTTTAAAATAATAAATATTAGGGCACAGTGATCATTATTCAAGCTTATAATCATGACACGGCTTTAGCTGTTGTAAAATATTCCTTTAATTATACTTTAAATTTTGTTTTTATACATTCGTTAATGGCAACAATTTGTTAAACAGCCTAAGCGGTATTTGGAGGGTGTTATAGTCAGAGTAGCTGTACTACGTATGTTAAGGATTATATTATACAGCTGTCCTATGAAATTATCTTATCTTATGACAATAGCTCTCATTTTTATTTGGTTTTAAAAACCCGCATAGACACAAGTCATTTAAACCACTGAATTTACAAGAGTGTATAATTACGCCATAAAAATAAGTTTGAGAACGGAGTTTGCATATACATTTGTACAGAAAAAAGTATCAAGTGATACTACAATAACACGAGCTGTAATAGGTAAGTGATCACATGCAAAATACATCCAGTACACAGCTTTAACGATAAAACCAGATAAAAGTGTCAAAATATACTTAAACTTGCATAGTAGAGTTTTAATATTCTGTTCAAGCACCCTAAGCTTACGCGGATTCCTTAATAAAGATTTTATACAGTTTGACCCGTATAACTAAGTCATAAATCACTCTTACAAAGACAAAATAATTTTTGACACTCTTGTACGTCTCTAAAAGAACTCTAAGCTCTAAATAGGCTGAAATATTGATGTTGAAAACGCTTGTGTGCTGCTTGGGATGACAGTGTTTATTATGATAAGATGTATGTTGACTTAAAAAGCGTGGCAGTTGAGAGTATGTCATGCTCACTTAAATGTCTTGCTGATGGTGGCGCATGTGTTGGATCATTCGGTTCCCTACAAAATGGTTGAGTTGGATGGTGCTTATCCACGCGTCATGTTCGTGAACGGGCGCCGTCAGTTGAGACTGATCTTCTCTTAACTTCCAGGGCTTATTTGTAATCTGCTTATCTTATATTTTTTTTGTATTGTTTTTTAAATAAGTAATTTAATTTTTTACATTGTTCTCACATATAGAAGCAACATTAGATTTTTTTTTAAGTTTCCTTGTAGATTAAAGATCTCAAACATCTGTATCTGTACACAGCTCAGTATCCAATGTTGAGTCGTACAGAGCAAGATCACACTCAAATTCTGAGCAAAACATTTTGTACATAAATATGTTCGATTTTAATATCGTATCGATTGAGAGTTCAAAGAATAATGTACCCAGGATTTTGTAATATCTTGATTTAAAAGAGTGTCCGTGGAGTGTCTTGCCTGTTCTTCTCCATAGAGATCTACGTTTTGGAATGTGCAAATAGCTTCAACTTTCTGACTAACTGACCGACTCTTAGACAATTCAAAAGTGCTTGTAATAGGTTTAATTGAAATAAGTGTTTTGAGGTTAAATGGTTCCATTGTTTCTTCATGATTAAAAAATTAAAAATCCCAAGATTTTCTGGTCTTATGTTAAGACAAAGCGAGGGGGACTGAGCTCATATCCAATAGCAATGACCGATGGCACCACAACAACCTCAATAGGGTCAAACATTTGCGAAATGTTTGCTTCATATTTTTCATCAGTATACACACAAAAAGACAATGTTAACTCTGACGTGAATAATTCAGATGTTTTAAGGAACTTGGACATGTATAGCCTGAACATAACATCACCTGTCATAGAGCACGATAAACTTCTCACAAAGCTGGAGAAACTGGACTGTGCTAAGGGTGCTGGACCCGACGGAGTTCCACCATCTTTTATATCTGCCTGTGCAAAATTTTTGGTTGTACCTCTTTTGATGATTTACAATAAGTCTTTAGAGACAGGAATCTTTCCACATTTGTGGAAGGTTGCTAAAGTTGTTCCCATCCACAAATGTGAAAACGATACTGTGGTAAGTAACTATAGGCCAATCTCGATCTTATCATCTTTTGCCAAAATTTTCGAATCATTGGTGTGTCCTCACATACAAAACCACCTCAGAAAATATCTCAGTGAGAGCCAACATGGATTTGTCAAAGCAAGATCAACTTGCACCACCCTGGTTGCTTTCACTGAACTTGTCACTGAGGCATTGGACTCCGGCAAACAATTCGACGTAATATATACAGACTTTAGTAAGGCCTTCGACCGAGTTTCACATAAAATACTTTTACAAAAGTTATCAGCATATGGCATCACCGTCACCTTGCTGATGTGGCTAGAATCTTACCTCAAAGAACGTACTTTCTTTGTTGTGGTGAATGGCTTTAAATCTAGTTCTCGAAATATTACGTCTGGTGTGCCGCAGGGCTCTCATGTCGGCCCGGTGCTTTTTAATGTTTTTAATAACGATTTGCCAACATGTTTTCGGTTCTCTGTAAGTTTCATGTACGCAGACGACTTGAAATTTGGAAGAGTGATAGATTCAATTAATGATACAGTGTGTCTGCAAAGCGATCTCAACAGTTTGATTGTTTGGTGTGAGCGTAACGGCATGCAATTAAATGGCAAAAAATGCTTTCACATCAAATTCTCAAGAAGAGTTCACCTAATTGAAGGTTTATACCGTATTGGCAATGAAACTATTGTAACAGTAGAGCAAATAAGGGATCTGGGCGTAGTATTTGACCGTAACCTCACCTTCCTCCCGCACCTAGAAAATACCGTTAAAAAGGCCTCTAAAATGTTGGGTTTCGTAATTCGGAACGGAAAAATCTTTCGCAAAAACAGGCCCAAAATAGTGTTGTTTAACAGCTTGGTTAGGAGTACTTTGGACTATTGCAGCGTGGTATGGAGGCCACATTATGCGACACATTCACTTCGACTGGAAAGGATTCAAAAACGGTTCATGTGGCACTTGGTGTATAGTTCCAGCAGAGTAAAGAAAAAGGCATCTTACTCGGATAAATTGACGGAATTTGGCATGACTTCCTTGTCTAGTCGAAGAGAATTGTCGGATTGTCTATTCATGTATAAAATGTTGAACAATATGATAGACTGTCCTAAGTTCCTGAGTAGGATTAATTACAGGGTCCCTGCTAGATATCCCCGCATTCGTATCACCCCTTTCTATCCCCCGCGCCAAAGAACCGTGTACGGAGCAAATTCCCCACTGCCAAGAATGTGTAGGCTCATGAACGAGTGCAGTGATTTCGTAGATGTACATAAGGATTCACTTGATCGGTTCCGATATAAACTTCTTGATTATTTGTCTTGCAGGTTATAATAATTATAGTGCGTTATTTTATACTTTTTCTAAATTTTTTGTTAATTTTTAAGTTATGAGACGGCTGTATCTCTTTTTGTTTTGTTTTTATACAAATAACAGTTGGCTTCTGTAATATTATGATTGTTCACCTAGTAGGTGATAATAGGAAAATGCTGTGTTTACCTATAATTGTTTGTTACATTTAGTTCTCTATGTTATGTTGTATCCTGTAATTTCTGTAGTGTATACAAACGTTGGTAAATCTAAACAAATAAAATAAAAATAAAAAAATTAAATACAAAACGAGAAGAAAACTGGTTCGTAGGTTGGGCTTGTCCATAAAAAATTAGTCAGCTACTTGCATCACCAAAAATACGTATTTCAATAAATTTACTTTCGGTTTTACCTATACGTAGGTACACCTATACCTAATTATTGGAAAAAAACAAATGATTATGATTTTCGACCAACTGTGCAAATAACCCTTAAGTCTCGTGCAGACTGGCGCGTTGTCGTGGACGCGTCAGGCAGCGCTACACTTTCTATGAACTTTTCATAGAAATTGTGCTATAAGTGTGCGTCGCGCCTGTCTGCGGGAGCCTTTAATCATTATCATGATACCGCCATCGATATTCAATATCAAAACTTATCAACGATCTTAATTAGGCCTTTAATTGCAATCCCTTTAATTGCAAGAGTTCCTGTGTTAAAAATGCACGAACTTTTTCTTAACATAACTTATATCCAATATCCTTTCCGAATGTCAATTATTTCCAATTAGTATTACTTTAAAAAACCAATATTATTTAAAAAAATAAAGAATATTCCGCAATAAAATAAAACGCGTTTTCTTGTACGATCATTCCGTTATCCATTATTTAAAATAATTATAATAATCTTCAATCGTCATAAAATTTTGAGTTGCATTTAAATGTTATATTTCAGAAATAAATTGGTTCTGCTTGCTAATTTCTTTGTTAATTATTTCGTATTAAAATTCTCGTAAAATGGTCGGTGAAACCCTGATGTCCGTTTATCCTATACTTAAGATGATGATGCGTCTGCATTTAAAATGATAACCAGGTTTTGGCCACGCTAGTAATGAGAAATACCAATTATTACTTGTACTTAATCATGTGTATGAGTTCTGTATTTAATTTTAATTCTGTCAAAGAATTTGTGTAAATGAATTTCTTGTAAAGCGTAATACTGTCTTTGTTTTTAATTTAAAAAAAGGATGCGATGTTACTTCTAAGCGCAGGCGCATACTTAAGTTGCAAACACAGCAGCAATTAAACGGATAATTTTATTTTTCTGAAAGCTCATAGTACTTATGCTTATTATTACAGACATCATACAGGCTATCCGTGGAAAAATCAGAGGGCCAAAATTGGTAATCACTTTTAAAGCATTACGTATTTCCACAACAGGATTGACAAAAACTTTTCGGTAGCTGATGTCGATTAAATAATTTTTTGACTTTTCCAATAGCGTTATCGCTGATGGAATGTCACATTGTCTAGGCCCTAAGGACAGGCAAGTCCTGCACTATTATTGAGTACAGAACAGACAAAAAAAAGACTAAAAATTTAGCCAATCCTGTCCAGTTACATAAACTAAATCGTGGGGGGTCACCAAGACACCGTTCTTCTTTATCACGTATTCTATGAAAAATCGAGAACTACGTGTCAAGCAATAGTTCGGAATACGTGACATTTGCTAAGGGCGAGGGATGTCCATTTAGTTCGCATTTCACAAAGACGGCCAGCGAACAGCGGTTAAGAATGATAGATCGTTCGCTATTCTGGTCGCGATTCGTTCCGATTCGACGGTGCTCACAAAAGTGCGACACCTAAGGTAGACAGGGGTTGTAAACCTGTTGCGAGGTTGGTTTTGAATTACAGTGGTGCGTTTCAAGGTTCTAAAGCAAGGTGTTGGTGGTTAAGGTAGACATTGGATGGTCAAATAAGGTGTGTTTACTGTGATAAGACAACTATCAGACACTAACCATTCAATGCCCATTCATGATATAACGAAGCCGAGAGTCACTTGTTTTTCCCATTATTATTTTAATAATAAGTGAAGCGAAAACTTTGGTCGCCCTTTTTACGAAAATTACGCGGACGGAGGAGTATGAAAGGCACAGTTAAAGTTTATATAAAGGAGTGCAGAAAGCTAATATTTTTATACAATAATATGCATTAGAAATGAATTAAATTAATAAAAAAAAATATTAGATAGTGACAGCAATGACAGCTTGAGCATGGAATAAGTAAGTACCTACTTTTTAATAGCATGGAATTAGTAAGTACTATACAACATGTCCCTGAATTAACGCACAAGCTCTTAAGGGGTCATTGTACTCATCATAATGAACAACTTTTACTATAGAACTAAACCTGTAATCGCGAAAAAAAAATCAGCTGTCCCTACATTTTGACGACTTATGAGAACATAAATGTAGGGAACAGCTGATTTTTTTTTCGCGATTTCAGGTTTGGTACCATAGTAAAAGTTGTTCCCTACAAAATCGTTGAGTTGGATGGTGCTGATCCACTCGTCATGTTCGTGAACAGGCGCCGTCAGTTGAGACTGGTCATCTCTTAACTGCCAGAGCTTATTTTTAATCTTATAATCTTATATTTTGAATTGTATTTTTTTTCATTGTTTTCACATATAGAAGCGACAAGAATAATGTACATGTCCTTGGAGTTTCTTGTCCGTTCTTCTCCATAGAGTTCTACGTTTTGGAATGGGTAAATAGCTTCAACTTGCTGACTAACTGACCGACTCTTTGACAATTCAAAAGTGCCTGTAATTGATTTAATTGAAATAAATGCTTTGAGTTTAAGTTTGCAGTCGCTCTACCTACCTATATGTAAAATATTGGTATTCGGCTTCATCCAGTTAGTCTGGAAGGCGACCCCAACATAGTTAGGTAAAGGCTGGGCAGTTCATGGTGACTAGTAAAATAATTCCAGTTCAAAAAGAAACAACTCGACAACGCAACGAAAAAGGTTGACAACTCCTACAAACACCGTCAAAGATTTTATAGCACGCAGGATACGGTAATAGGGCACCGTGAAATCGCGTGCGGATCGAATCGCTTGAAAATTTCGGTTTTTCGGTTATTTCTTAGAGATTTATACGGGCTTTCTTCGTCGATTCGTTACACTGAACGGGTGTCAGTATTACAAACACATGTCCTTTGATTCAGGGTCTGTAAGCTATTGAGGGATGTGACACGGCTTTTAGATTCTCGCGCGATTTCACGGTTTTCTAGCCGTAACATTGATGTTGACTTACCTTCCGTCACAGCTGCTCGTTATGAATCTTGATTTTGGCAGTTTTACAGAATTTTGTAATCCTCATAATAGAGGAAGGTCATTATTCATGTTAACTATGTATATCACATGTCCCCTAAAATTGTATTGGTACCTATTTCATAGGTCTATGTATCGTGTTGTGGCATTGTGTTGTCTTCGTAGTATTTTTGGCCAATTCTTAAGATCTAGTCAAATAAACTAATCTCAAAAAAATATCCCTGATAGTACCTATTTCAAGGATTTTTTTATTTGAATAGCTAATTACTAAAAAATTTCACGCTATCAACGACACACGATTTCCAAAAGGAAACCAAATACCTACAAGACAGAAAGAAAATATGTGTCGAAAATTTTCACGAAAGCGGGAATATTTGCAGGATTAATGCAAGCTCTCCTAAAGATCTTATGGCCTTATGATATACTCTTTATTTATTAGATTGAAACTTGGGTTTTCTATCTATACACATAACATATCCAACCCTTATTCTGGTTTTTGTATTTGTTGCTATAGCGGCAACAGAAATACATCATTTGTGAAAATTTCAACTGTCTAACTATCACGGTTTATGAGATACAGCCTGGTGACAGACGGACAGATGGACAGACAGACGGACGGACAGCGGAGCCTTAGTAATAGGGTTCCGTACCCAAAGGGTAAAACGGGAAGCCTATTACCAAGGCTCCGCTGTTCATCCGTCACAAACTCACTTTCACATATTTTATAATATTGGTTAGGATTGTATTAACATCAGAATTTTTCTGCAAACGTTTTTGATGTGTAGCATCCTCTCTTTCTGTGGAAGTGATTTCATGAAAGGGACGGAAGTGTGTAACTGGAAGTGACAGCTTGAGCATGGAATAAGTACTTTTTAAAAGCATGGAATTAGTAAATACTTTATAATAGAATGGAATTAGTGTGCTCGTGGAATTAGTAAGTACTATATAGATTGTAAGCAGAGGGGGTCGAATTTCGACCAGTGGACGACCACTAGTAAGATAAGATAAGATAAGATAAGATAATTTATTTGCTTAAAACATGGTATACATAGGTGTTATTAATTATTCGAATAAACATTTCAGTATTGGTTTAGCTTTTTTAATTTTTTAAGTTATATTCTGTCTCAGCTCAGTTGCTTATTACCAAGGTGAGATGTCAGATGTTACACATCATATTATGCGTCTACTGTAAAGGCGGAAACACATTAATAAAACGCGACGCGACGCAACGTCCGATGTTCATAGTGTGTGGTGTGGCGTCGGATGTTCATAGTGTGACTCTGGTCTATAGAAAACAATACATTTGATTCGACTCAACACGCATCGCGTTTCATCGGGTCGCGTCGCGTTTTAATAATGTGTTTCCGCCTTTAGGCTCGCTCTTTTTTTTATTTTTTTATTTGTTGTAGATCTATTTGTCTCTAATGTCACGTTATTAAAACGTCAAATTGATATATTTAAAATTCAAAAGTTTCCGAAATCTTTGTTGCATCCTTCATTATCATCATCATATCAGTCAAAGAACATCTGTAACTGGATATATCTACACATCTAGAACAAGATCTGTGCTTGCTGCTAATAAATCTGTATAAAGAAAGAAACAAAGAAAATACATTTATTTAGCATAGACAAAAAAGGCACACAAATATGTAACACGAGATAAATATACAGAAAAGTTATATAATAGTTTGTGTATGTACATTAATTATATAATTATACAATTTATTCCCAAAATATAACATAATTATTTACATTATCTATAACTAAAAACATAGTTTTTTTTTTTTTAATAACTAAAATATATTATTAAAAGGAGTCCCTTTAGACAAGGTTCCGAAGATACTGGCAGCGTTCCCCCTTTGAATAGCTAGACAAATTCTTTGTCCGAGGTAGCTGCCAGCTCTTCGGTCTCCTGTGATGTCGACTAACCTTTTTGTTATTTCGTTAAAAAGGCGAAAATATAAAATATAAAGAAAATAAAAAATAAAGGTTCTTCAGGCTTTCTTCACATTTTGTAGACCAAGTAAATTTTGCTCCTTTCTTCAAGAGTTAATTTAAGGGGACAGTGATGGATGCTAGATTGGGTATGAATTTATTGTAATAATTTGCTAAGCCTAGTAACGTTCTTAGTTCATTTACATTAGTTGGGCGTTGTGCATTTAAAATTGCTTTTATCTCTATAAAACAAGTAAAAGATGTAAAGTGCGATGAAAGAAATATAATTATAGCAGAAAAGTGTGCCTATAATATATATGTATACAATATAATATGTGTATTGCGAGCAGGCACATTAGAAATCCGCAGAATTATGCGTCATAATGAAACCCTCACTTATTACATAAGGCCGTCTATGCGCAGATAAGCCGCATAAGGATCAATTGTTCATGTGTGGCACAAAGCACACTGTTCGTGACCACTTTGTGTACCAGATCTAGATGACCTGCAAAACTGCAATCTCACTTTCAACTAGCAACCACTCAAAGAATAGCCCACCTTCTGCCGCATTCGGGTAAAAAATACCAAAAGTCATAATTATGAATTGTACCTACTAATATTTCTTATTCGAAACTATCAGCGTCAATTTAGTTTGATACAATCATAAAGATACTACAAGCAAAAATAATTAATTTAAAATTCTTGTCTATAAACGTAACTCTTGGAAAGCTCTATAGCATGCGTCATAAAGCAACCTCCACCAAGGCCGTCTATGCGCAGATAAGCCGCATAAGGATCAAATGTTCATGTGGGGTACAAGGTACAATTGTTTGTGACCACTGAGTAGGCCAGATTTGTCTGTGGTATATGGCACCTGAAAAATATCAAGGTCTCGTTATGAAAAAAGTAAAATTGATGAAATTACCCACTGTTTGTGACCACTCAGTGTCCCAGATGTAGATGAGGTATTACATTACATACATTATCAGCCTGTAATTTTCCCACTGCTGGGACACAGGCCTTCTCTCTGTGAGAGGGAGTGGGCCGTAATCCACCACGCGGGCCCAGTGCGGGTTGGTAGATGTCACATGGCTTAAAATTGTTGGTTGTAGGACATATTTATATTAGGACAAGGTATCAGAACCTTCAAAACTGCGATTTAACTATTTCGACAAGCAACCACTGAACTGCTGCGGTTGGCTGAAATTCTCGCTGTAAAAATAATCAAAACAATGAATGTATAACCACCAATATTCCTTATACAAAACTAACAGCGTTGTTTGATTAATCATAAAGATACTACAAGCAAAAATAATGTTTTTCAAACCGTAGCAGCAAGCGCATTACAAATCCCCACAAGTATGTATCATAAAGAAACCTCCACCTATTACATAAGGCCGTCTATGCGCAGATAAGCCGCATAAGGATCAAAATAAATGTTCATGTGTGGCACTCGACATACTGTTTGTGACTATTTGTGACCACTGTGTGAGGATCACCGCCTCTTTGTCGGCGCATTTGTGTCATCCGACTGAGATAGTCAGTTATTTAAAGCGGTGTTGTATGGTTGACAAAAAAGTGAGCTTAAGTTGGTATAGATTTAGGGAAAAAAACAACTTCTATGCTTTGGTTTTGATATTTTGATATTATGGTAAGAAAACTTTGACTACCAATGAGTATTAAGTATAGTTAAAAGTAGAAACAAAGTATTCTAATAATCACAAAAACTTGCAGAAATTGCAAAACTGCGAATTAAGCCGCAAAAGATAGAATAGTTAAGGTAAGGTAGATAAGTTGATTTAATTTAACAGATTTTATTAATATAGTTGCATTGCTAAATCTAGTTTGTAAAATTATAGCCGCATAAAAATTGACCTTGTGAATTGGCCGCAGGAATCCGCCGGATGCAGGAAACACAGAACCGATCGAAGTGGCGATGCTTGGGTCCAGCAGTGGGGTCTTTCGATTGAAATTATGACGAAGGATCGAATGTCCATGTGTGGCATAAGGTACAACTGTTTGTGACTACAGAGTATGCCAGATTTGTCTGTGGCATATGGCACCTGAAAAATATCATCTGATATTAATAATCAGTTCTCTTTATAACAAAACATAGGCAGGTTCCGGGTCGTGCCGGACGTAAAGAATAGCACCATCCCATTTCTTCCCGTGGGTGTCGTAAAAGGCGACTAAGGGACTTACTAAAGAATGGGCAGCAGCGTTCTTTATGCATTTTTAACACCATACTGCGATCACCAACCCGCCTGCCAAGCGTGGCGATTATAGCAAACCCCCCCTTTTGGGGGAGGCCTATGTCCAGCAGTGGACGTGTTTCGGCTGAAATGATAGGCAGTCATGAGGACTGCCAAGAGAAGTGAAAGCTTATCGCTCAACGCATACACAAATTAAACTTTTCACGTGGTCAATTTAGCTTCACTTACTGCTACTACAGCATGTCGGCACGGACGAGTTGGTGACGCAAACCAAAAAGATTTTCCTCTACCAAAAATCACCCAATGCGACAGAAAAAAATTGAGCCGTTACGGGACGCCTGGCAGATGTGAGACATCGAAATTATTTACACACTCGCGTAGCGGGGGAACCGGGCACGCGGAGTGAGCGGTGAATCGCCACGCGGCATGCGTCGCGGTGCCAGCAGTCGGTTTTACGTGCGCTTAGAGATGTTTGACATCAAAAAAGTCAAACTTATGAATGTATGACCTACCAATATTCTTCCTCAAAAATAAATCTATTTTGTAACTTTACAGCTCCGGTAAATATATTTTACAAAGCTATTAATTGTCTATAAATTATAAACGTTACATGCTACCACTACTCAACAAGGACGCGAGTAATACCGTCATGTCACGTCATCACATCAACTGCATCAAAATGAGACCAAACACCCGTTCAGAATCACTAAGCTGTGAAGACCAATACCGATACCGCCACTGGGGTTGTTCAAATTCACGGCCCCACACAATTCCTTTAGAAACAGCCTCATCTAAAACAAATAAGTCTTGCGTGAAATTCAGATAATGTTGTTGGTAAAACTGTTGAAATACCAATTTATCTTTTACATCTTTAAAACTTATCATCCATTCAACATCATCTCTATTTCAACGCGATAAAGATCAGGTTGTACCAAATTTGAGTTTAGCAGCGGTATGGTTATGTTGGTATTAACTGTTCACGCTTCAATATTCCTACAAGGGAAGCCAGCCGAAGTGCCGTATTTAACAAGTCCTCAAAGGTTTTGAGGGTGCCAATGACGGTTTACGGGTCTTATGTTTGTTAAGAAATAACTTAAATAACGCTAATATTGATTCATGCAATGGTCGAGACATGAATTTTCTTAAAGAAACCCGTGGTTATCGGAATAATTCCGTCAATGCAGCTTTTACTTTGTTCAGGGACAAAGGAGTTTAAATAACACTGGATTGAGATATGCTATTAATATTATTTATTTATTTCAGGATTACTAACGAGATACATTACAATTTTCTTTCACAATAATAAAAACTTGTCTAATATACATTATCCTGTAATGCACACTCAATTACAGGTAACCACAGCTCACACATACTCTGTACACATAATTAAAATTAAAAATACAAAAAAAAAACAATATACATGCTATTATAAAAGATTTACATGCTAATAAAAAAAAGTTTGAATTTACAATAATACAATACAGTAACCAAGCATTTGATTTTCATTATTTGTCATTATTTGTCTGAATTAATAAAAAATACACCAAAAAAAATTGGAATAAAAGAGAATAGTTTAAAATAGAATTATAAAGTGAATTGATATAAGTATAAGTAGTAAAGTAGTAGTAGTAGTGTAGTAGTGGTTTAGTGTTAGTAGTTGGTATATTATAAGGCTTTACAACCTTGGAGAATGATAGGATAAGTTCCTATTGTTGTCGTAATCAAACTTGCAACCTGTTTAACCAGGGAGTCTACTCCGAACATAAAACTGAAGTATCGGCCGAATGATCGGCCGTTGCTTGACTACGGCTATGACCAAATACGGCGAAAAAAAAAACTACAGTCAAAGGGTTAAGCCAAAGTCAAAAATATGACTTTAGGTGAATTTCACCAATGAAAACTGAACGCGATCAGCACATAAACTACGTTTAAGAGATGACAGTGTCATTCTTTTCTTTGTTAGATGGACACTGACAGCTCTTGAACTCGGTTTTTAGGTGCTGATCGCGTTCAGTTTGATTGGTGAAATTCGCAAGTCAAGTAAGGATTCATTGTCAAAAAAGGAAAATATGGAAGTTATAAAACGGCCGAACATTCGGCCGATAGTTCGGATTAACGCTTCGGAGTGACAGGAGGAGAGGAGAGGAGACACCAAGTATTTTTGAAATCTTCTGTTTCTTTTACACTTCTATAAAATCTGTGCGCGGAACCTCGTGCGTTCGTAATTACTTGGAAATACTGAGTTGGCACTTTATGCTAGTGTGATGTTTCTGACCAGTACGATATGTGCGAATTCAAGAGCCCTTATATTTATGTCCTCGTCGAGACTTCGGGTCATAATTTTCACGTGTTTTACATTACATCAGTGACGCTTCCTTCTTCTGGTCACAAGAGATGGAAAAAATAAAAAACCAGCCAAGTGCGTGTCGGACCACGCACAATGAAGGGTTCCGTAGTTGGGATGAATTTATCCCAGGAACAAACTTAACATTGTAGTTGAAAAACATGATCCCCATATAGGTATTCCAACTGCAAATGTAAGTTTGTACGCACAATATTGAGTGATTTACCATGTTATTTTAAGACCACAGACTACTTAGAGGTTTTCATGTAATCTATGAGTAAATAACTATTTTCTGTATTTTTATCAAAATTTTAGGCTCATTAGTTTCGGAGATAAGAATGGTCATTTTTCATCTATTTTCTTAAATAATTTCAAAATGTATATTTATTAGTATTTTAAAATTATAAAAAAATATGTTTTAAATCCTTAAAACAAGCCCTTTCATTTGATATGTCACACGGTACAGTCAGCAAAACTTTATTTTTTAATTTTCTATTTTGTAAAAGTGACCTCCATATTCAAAATTAATTTATTTACGTAACACGTCCGTGTTTGGGTCACATATGAAATGTGTACCAAATTTCAAAATAATCAGTCCAGTAGATTCGGAGCAAATCAGCTGTGACAGACGGACAGCCAGACAGACACACGAGTGATCCTATAAGGGTTCCTTTTTTCCTTTTGAGGACGGAATCCTAAAAATAACAACAAAAACGGACTGTGATCTAAGATCCATTGGCTCAAGTGCCAAAAGCCCTTAAAAATAACCGAAAACCATTAGCACTCGAAACAATTACACTAAAACAAAAAAAGCGTCACTTCCATCGCAAGCCAGCTATCACAAGTGGTTCCCACTGTGTAGACAATGGGCTGTCATTGACACGAAACTCGCATTAGTGGCGAAGAGGCTTGTTTTTCGCAAAGCACTGGTGTACAGGAAGCTATTACTGAGCGCAGATAATTAGGTGCGGGGGGTAACACTTAGGCGCTTCCGATTCGCATGTAGGGTGACTCTGAAATTGCGAAAAGATTACTGGTGCAGTTTTAGTGGGTGACATCTACTTAAGGCGACGATAACCGACTTTTAATGATTCTATACTGAAGATCACGTCTAAACGAGTAGTGTTAATGATTTGAAAAAAATATATGTTAAATTAGACCATTTTTTCAATAATTTGTATGTTTATATTACATACTGAAATTAATTTGTAAAGTTATGTCTAACGCGGATAAACAACTGAGAATGGCGCAAAATCTACCTAACGTATTTTTCTGAAACTTTCACCAATTTGAAGATTATTTAATTATTGATCTCTTAGTATACGCGTTTTATTAAAATACCTTTTAGCTCGTGTATAATAAATTAATAATGCGTCAAATTGGGGACAGTGATCCTTGATGGGCGAGTCCTATTACTGGCTGAACGTACGACGCGTTGCGTGAGCTCAGTACAGAACACGCAAGATAACCACTCAATGTCACTAGCATACGAGTACGTATCTCCGTCTTAATAAGAATTTAATACAATATTAATCAGGATAAAGAATGCTTACACGTAGGTAATATTTAGTTTATGTATGTAAACCATTGATGTATTAAATAGGAAGATATGGTACGCGCTCCTCGATGTGGACCACATAAATTAGGCGTAAGGACACAATCGACCTACATTACTCTCGGTTTGCGGGGAATACCCGAATCGTAATTTGTTTCCGAGTTGTTATGGGTAAGTAACAGTGACAATTATTGCTATCTCGTTCCCGCTATAGCCCGCGTAATATGCCTCTTTATTTCGGTTGTCGAGCACATGACACACGACATCGGGTCCATTTAATATTTACGTGATGTTAGAGAGTGGCCTATCTTCCTATTTAATACATCAATGATGTAAACAGACTGATTTTGTCGGAAAAAATGTTTTTGTCAGTGACAGTTAGATTAAAAATCGCATAAAAAAATCCTAATCAATAAACCTGCAGCGTCCCAAAATATTTAATGAATTACAGTCAGTGACCTGCATAACCTGACCCTTCTTCCATTATTATTTATGATGGTTTCAGTGCCATCCTCCGAAAAAGGATTGCGTCCATGATGCGCAGACGGCGTGGGAGTGTCAACGACATTCTGAAGGTCATCAGTGATAAGCCTTGTTGCACCATTATGGCGCATTGGGTGCATGTGCATGTACCCGGTGCGTCAAGTGAGTGCAACAGGTATTTGAATTAAAAATTTAAGTTGCATTTGTTACTAACATAGCATAAGTTTTGTGTATTACTAACATTATATGGATCAAGGTCCGAATTAAAGTTTATATTTTATTTTTGTTTATTCCATTATTCTTAAATAAAAATGTTATTGTTCCTTTCAACCCCTACTGTATTTTATCTCTGGAATCTGGAACGCTCTTGTCTCCCTCTTGGAGGTGAGCGTTAATAGCTGCGACACAGTAGTAACTAATGTAGCTATTTACGTACGCAATCGATTTGTAAAATGTGTTTTTTTTTCAATAAATATTAGAATATTATTCTTATTTGTAAGAGGGGTCAGGTAATGCAGGTCACTGACTGTACTGTGACAAATAAACAGAAACGAAAAATATAAAAACAAGAGAAACTTATCTAAAATACCAAATCTAACCCAAACTTTTGGTGACACGACAAAACAGAAAGCCAGGCGCAATATTTGACGCAATCAACGAAAGGAAATGTGGCGACAACACAGCCCCATTAACCCAATACGTAAATAGTCTACAAATCAGAAACACGTGTCACAAAATAGTCAATAAAAACTTAAATCTACGAATTCCAAGTTTCTTCTTCGTTTTTGTTACTTTCGCGGTCTTTTTTGTAACTTTCGCATAATTTTTTGTTACTAACCGATATTTTTTTAATAGTAACAAGTGGTATTTTTATCTGCACGCGTGTGTAACGGCGGCAATTTCGTGCGGTTTTAAATTACTCCGCATTCCATTTTTTTACCGGAAACTGCGGATTTTTGCGTTCACGAAAAAAGTGGCGAAATTTTTGACGAAGACTGTTAATGTCGTTATTACAGTTTTTTGAAACGTTGAGCCGGGATATGATGCTGCTTGTGTATCCTGTTATTTCACTTATTTCGGACGATTTATGATTGCTTTCCCATATAATTACAATTATATATCTTCTTATCTCTATAGTTTTTACAGTCTGTTAATAAGTACTGAAATTCACAGTCTGTTAATGTTTAAAGTCTAAATTTTATGAAGATTTAATTATTCGTACTAATTAAATTACCTAAAGCGTTTAATCTCAGGGGGATACAATTAGATACTAAAACGATTTGCATTATCTAGAATCTTATTAATTTAGTTTTTATTTAATTATTTGTCACTTCACTTCGTCGGGCAAGATTCGTTTATTAAAGATCACGTTATCGATTCGCATTCGATTGGCATGTCATGTAACTTGAAGATAGTATATAAGAGGCAGGTGTAAACTTTACCTATAACTGAGATATCCAATAAAAACCGTGACTACTTATCTCCAACAAAACGTGTCCATTCTAAAAGATAGATTTATAAAAAAAAAATCGCCAAAGAAACCCCAAAAACTCACGTATACTGCAAACGGTTTTTTCTCAAAAAACTATTTTATCTAAGATTCGGTAACTTAATACTTACCGACTGACCGAAAAAATAAAAAAATGTACAAAAAGTTTAATTGTTCTCGCAAAAATTTGGTCGAAATCCTGGCCTCGGGCACAGGAAATGACGGAGCGGCAAAAAGCTCAATAGAAGCCTTCGAAATGTCTTCGATTTGATGGATCGCCGTAACACAATCATTTTACGAGAGAACTTAGAAGAGCCCTAAAGTGCCCCTTAAAAATCAAGAGATATTCTTCACTTTTATTGATGCTGTACACAGGTATCTTCCTGTACCAAACACATCCCAAAACAAACCCTGTTCCCTTTTACCTAACACTCAAATTGAAACGTACAATCACAGTCACTTACATCATTTTACCGCGACAACTTATCACAAGTGCGAAAATTGTCGCCGAAGAAAAATGCACCCTATTTCGTCAAAATCAAGGTTGAATTTTCTTTAGACCCTAGCAGGTTATTGTGCCAGTACAGTTAAAGTAACAAAGCATTTTGAACACGTGTTAGATGGCCACTAGAAGGCATTGGAGCTTGTTTGCGTGTATCCAACAGATAATGGGGAGTCGTTATCGCAAGTAGGACGGATGCTACTGACAATAAGAGTGAACTATGGATAAATTGTTTGTTATAATAGCTAGGTTTTGTGTTTAAACTGAGGAGAAATGAAGTGTGTATTTGTTTTGAAGATAGCAAAGCCTTAATCTCTGGTGTTTTATTTAGCATAATCAGCCTATAATGCTCCCACTGCTGGGACACAGGCCTCCTCTCTGTGAGAGGGAGTGGGCCGTAATCCACCACGCGGGCGCCCAGTGCGGGTTGTTAGATGTCACATATCTTCGAATTTTTTGGTTATAGGACATGCTGGTTTCCACACGATGTTTTCCAGCATTTTGAGAGCAGTGGTGATGAAACACAAAGTAAAGCGCCTGCCTGGGTTTGAACCTACGACCTATTACTCGTTAGTCGCGGCCGTTACCACTAGGTCACCTCTGCTCCGTATTTATCTGAATACTAGCTTTTGCCCGCGTGGAGGTCGGAAATTACCGCACGTTAACGTACTACCGGGATAAAAAGTATATTATGTCCTAAATCAGGACATGGTCTACCCGTGTGTCAAAAAGTATATTATGTCCTAAATCAGCTCAGGGTCTACCCATGTGTCAAAAAGTATATTATGTCCTAAATCAGCTCATGGTCTACCCGTGTGTCAAAAAGTATCTTAAGTCCTAAATCAGCTCATGGTCTACCCGTGTGTCAAAAAGTATCTTATGTCCCAAATCAGGTCATGGTCTACGCGTGTGTCAAAAAGTATCTTAAGTCCTAAATCAGCTCATGGTCTACCCGTGTGTCAAAAAGTATATTATGTCCTAAATCAGCTCATGGTCTACCCGTGTGTCAAAAAGTATCTTAAGTCCTAAATCAGCTCATGGTCTACCCGTGTGTCAAAAAGTATCTTATGTCCCAAATCAGGTCATGGTCTACGCGTGTGTCAAAAAGTATCTTAAGTCCTAAATCAGCTCATGGTCTGCCCGTGTGTCAAAAAGTATCTTAAGTCCTAAATCAGCTCATGGTCTACCCGTGTGTCAAAAAGTATCTTAAGTCCTAAATCAGCTCATGGTCTACCCGTGTGTCAAAAAGTATCTTATGTCCCAAATCAGGTCATGGTCTACGCGTGTGTCAAAAAGTATCTTAAGTCCTAAATCAGCTCATGGTCTACCCGTGTGTCAAAAAGTATCTTAAGTCCTAAATCAGCTCATGGTCTACCCGTGTGTCAAAAAGTATCTTATGTCCCAAATCAGGTCATGGTCTACGCGTGTGTCAAAAAGTATCTTAAGTCCCAAATCAGGTCATGGTCTACCCGTGTGTCAAATTTTATCCAAATCTGTTCAGCCGCAAACAATAAATCAAAGTCACTTTCGCGTTTATAATATTAGTTAGGATAACTTTTCAAGTTCTTCAAGTCAATACATACCTCCTGAAAACTATCAAGCATCAGAAAAGCATTAGGAAGCAATTCACTCTAATTACGACTCAGTCGTTTTCTAGATACCTTTACATGAACACAACCTCTGTCATGTAGGTATCAACACATGACCTCACTGTGATAATACATGCGACACAATAAAATGATACATCCTACGTGTATCTATTATATCATCAAAACCATAGTACACACAAAAACGGTAACCATAAACTTATTCTTTAATCTTTAAAAAGTTTTGAAGACTGCACAAAAAGGATCTAAAAAGTGGGCGTAACTTTTACTGTCATTTCTGCGCTAGCGCATAATAGGTGACGGCCTTAGCTCGCGCCGGCCTATTATCTTCCAACAAAAAATATACCCCGCTCGGCACAATTCAAAAATTCGAAACGAAGCGTAGCCTTTGCGAATCTGGGCAATAAATTTCTATTGATTGAATTTCGGACCCATGCTGAGTATAGGGGCTCATTATAGTCCCAATAATTTTCGTAATTTTTTATTGGATACACCTATATTTTTTTGTTTAATTTTATGATGTCTAACGATTTCTTGGCGACTGTCTTTAGTGGAGCGCGTTGAAGTCTTTTGTATTAGCGGTTTTTGGTTGCAACTGTTTGTCACCCAAACCCAAAACATTAACACGTTGCAAATTTCTAGAATGTTCAAGTGAAAGAAAAAAGAAAGAAAATACATTTATTTAGCACACACTAAAAGGCACACAATCTAATATACAGTAGATCAAAAATAAAGAAATAAAAAAATCAAACAAGTAAAAAGTGTAAAAATGCGATGAAAGAAATTAGCAGTAAAGTGTGCCTCACGGTTGCGCCAAAAAGGCCCAGTTCAGCAAAAAATGCCAGACAACTAGTGCCTGACGCTGGTTTTCAACTGGACCTGAAAGTGTGAAGTGACGGATGTAAATCAGTTTTATACTGCAACGTGTGTATACATACATAAATAAAATCAATCTGTGTCAGATAAAAAAATAATAACGAATAAGTACCTAAATCGTGATTCTTTGTAAAATTGCAAAAAAAAAAAAAGCTAGCGAGCCGAGCCAAGCGTGAGTATGGACAGAAGCAATTCCCAGCAATGAAGTTGTATAACAACAGTTCAGTGCAGTTGTATAATTGTTGTAGTTGTAGTGCTATAATCCCATGCCATAGCATAATTGGAAGACATCGTGAAGTACGTGTGCCAAAGGCTGAAGTACGCGCCAAGAATGCAGCTGCTGGTCGCATCGCAATGTCAACTTTAGCCTGCGTTTGTGGTGCACATAGCAACGTGCTAACTGCATCAGGTGATGGAAGAAAGCTTTTGGCCTCAGGATGTGGTATTCCGTCGCTTTTGCGGTCAAGTGCCACCAGAACGCACGAAGACTTAGTGCATCTAAGTGATACTAACATAGCTTTAAGTTTTATTTACTAACTATTCTAGTGGTATTCATCTATGGGTCTTTGTAACCTGATAATAAATGATTTATTATTATTATAATCAGCCTAATGTTCCCACTGCTGGCACACAGGCCTCCTCTCTTCGAGAGGGAGCTGCAATCCACAACGCGGGCCAGTGCGGGTTGGTAGATGTCACAAGTCTTAGAATTTTTGGTTCTAGGACATGACGATTTCCTCACGATGTTTTCCTTCACCGTTTTGAGAGCAGTGCTGATGAAATTATTAACACAAAGTAAAAGTTTTTACCTGGGTTCGAACCCCTGACCTACAACTGGTAAGTCGAGGCTGTTACCACTGGGCCACCACTGCTCTCGCTGGCCATAAAGCACGTTCAATTTTATTCATTTTCATCATTATTTCAGCCGAAAGACGTCCACTGCTGGACATAGGCCTCCCCCAAAGGGGGGGTTTGCCATAATCGCCACGGTTGGCAGGCGGGTTGGCGATTGCAGTGTGGTGTTAAAATGCATAGAGAACGCTGCTGCCCATTCTCTAGTAATTAGTCCCTTAGTCGCCTTATACGACACCCACGGGAAGAAATGGATTAGTGCTATTCTTTACGTCCGGCACCATACGGACAGTCAATTTGATTGACGATTTCCATAAAATGGCATATAATAATTTGAATGCATGTTTTGCCATTTAATAAAATTGCATATGACTAGGCAAGGCAATTTTATTGTTGCAATAATCACTATTGCAAGCAAGTTTTACCTCGTCCTATTACAGAGTTGCACGCTCTTGTTTAACTAATTGATTGCAGTATTGACCGTATTTGCAAATATTTAATTAAAACTTTATTGAACGTATTCTCAAGATTTTTTTTACGCGTTTCATTTGTTCTTACTTGTAGAGTTGAATGCGATTTTATTGTACGTTGTGTTTACACCGAGGCCGTGTGGACCCAAGATATTGGTGTTGTCTAAATCTTGCCTTTGCCCAATTTTGGCGTTAAAGTCACCTAAAACAATGTTCCAAATAGCACAGAATTGGTGCCCTGAAACAGTGCGACGAGGTCGCGGCAGACCACGTAGGAGATGGCGGGACGAATTGGATAGGTTCCGGCAAAACTGGAAGGAGGACGCGCGGGCTTGCGAAGGATGGAAGGAGTGGAGGGAAGCCTTTGCCCAGCAGTGGGACAGCGTAGGCTAGAGAAAAAAAACGTTTACACCTATTCCAGTTTTGAACGGCAAGTAACTTATCCCCATATCGTGCAACAATATTGTACGTGTTTTTTAGGCGGTCCCAGTTAGTTGCCCTCCTTCATGGTATGCCACAGGCAGTAAAATTTCACCTGTGAATGGAGTTTTAACAAGATGAAGTCGCATTGTCTGAAGAAAGCCGATCACTTAAAAGATATTTAGGGATTTAAAACTACGACTACGACTTGAATGTGCCCTGGCGGCTGAGAGTGTGTCATGCTCACTCAAATATCTCGCTGATGCTGGCGGCGTGTGTTGGATCATTAAGTTCCCTTCAAAATGGTTGAGCTAAATGGTGCTGACCCATGCGTCATGTTCGTGAACGGGCGCCGTCAGTAGGGACTGGTCTTTTCTTAGCTGCCACGGTTTCTTTTTTGTTTTTATCTGTTTATTACGGACGTTTTTAACGTGCACGTCTTTCTACATTGTTCTCACATGTATAATTTCAACATGAATGATGTAACCAATACTTTGTAACAATATTTGGATCTAAAATAGTGTCCGTGGAGTTTCTTGCCCGTTCTTCTCCATAGGAACCTACTTCGCTTTGGAATGGGCAACTAGCTTCATCTCTCTGATTGACCGACCCCTTGACAATTCAAAAGTGCCTGCAATTGGTTTGTTTGAAATAAATGCTTTGAGTTTGAGTTTTTGACGACTACGTGTTTCTGTTTAAATGCACGTGCCCTACAAGTTGATCTTAATTCATGTGGTTTAGAAATAATAATGATATAGGGAGTGGCACATAGCAAAGCCACCAATTTTCTCACGCGATGGTAATTTATTAAAGATAATAATGTACCTGTAAATATGACGGATTCTCACTGTTCTGTTATTGAACACATGGACCGTAAAGTAAACCTCTCAGAACTGCGCTCGAGCAATTCTCTTGATATTTATATTTCACCAACCAATTGTCAATTTGCTTAAAGTTAGTATAATAAACAGCTCTTTTACCCATGATGTAGCGGTTTTTAATCTAAACTGCAGTGGGCTAATAGTACTAATATTTAATCATTATTGTTCTCATGTAGTTGACGATTATCTTAATGGGAAAAGAACTCCTTAAACCGACGTTACTTTCGCGTAAAAGATTTTTTTTGGGATGAAATCTAGTAGGTTTCTTATCCCCAAACAAAACCATATCTATCCATATTTTGTTACATACCATGTCACCTTTCCCCCAATTTCCCAATATCGGATTAGCAGTTTTATTTAGACTGTAGTGAGGTATAGATCTTCCAAACGCGACAAACCTCATCATAAATTGGCACGTATCGGATGAGCCTTCTTGTTTTGACCAACTCAACTCAACTCAAAGCATTTATTTCAATTAAACCAATTACAGGCACTTTTGAATTGTCAAAGAGTCGGTCAGTTAGTCAGAAAGTTGAAGCTATTTGCCCATTCCAAAACGTAGATCTCTATGGAGAAGAATAGGCAAGAAACTCCAAGGACACTCTTTTAAATCAAGATATTACAAAATCCTGGGTACATTATTCTTGTCGCTTCTATATGTGAGAACAATGTAAAAATATAAATTATTTAAAAAAAAACAATATAAAATATTACAAATAAAATATTACAAATAAGCCCTGGCAGATAGGAGAAGACCAGTCACAACTGACGGCGCCCGTTCACGAGCATGAAGCGTGGATCAGCACCATCCAGCTCAACCATTTTGTAGGGAACCGAATGACCCAACACACGCGCCACCATCAGCGAGACATTTAAGTGAGCATGACATACTCTTACCTGCCAAACTTTTTTAAGTCAACATACTTCATAACATAATAAACGGCTCCATGGTACTCCTATTTACAAAAATTTAAAAAATGCTTTTAAATTATACAAAACTATAGCTTGCAATGCATTTCAAAGATAAATAAAATTTTACTAGCAAAATGATACACATAATTGAAGTATTCAACAACTAAAACTTGATTGAGTACATTTTATATAATAAATATGATTTTAATGTCAAAACATAAAAAAGGGGGGAAGCATCTCTTCCAAATATTATAATTTTAACAAGTGAGCCCAAGTGGTTGTGGAGCAGGACCAGCATTAAGCCAAGCATTTTTATCTACGATATAATCATCCAACCTATAAATATGCTTGTCTACATAGTGTGCGTTTAATGCATGTTTTAAATTTCTTCTCATTTAGTTGAAGAATATCGAGTGGTATTTTATTATAACATTTTACACAATACCCCATAAAAGAAGTGTGTACTTTTGACAATCTGAAACGTGGTTGATCTAATTTGTTCCTATTTCTAGTATTAAAATTATGCCTGTCACTTATCTTACTGAAAAGATGTAGGTTTTTTCTAACATACATAATATTTTCATAAATATATTGGCAAGGTACCGTCATGATGTTAATTTCTTTAAACAGTTCCCTTAGAGAGTCGCGTCTGCGGAGGTTGTAGATGGCTCTGATAGCCCTCTTTTGCAGAACAAAGATAGAAACAATATCTGCAGCCCGTCCCCACAGCAAAATACCGTAAGACATGATGCTATGAAAGTAACTAAAATAGACCAGTCTCGCTGTATCCACGATGCCGAATTTTCCAAACAGCGTAGGCTGCTGAACTTAGCCGCCCTGCAAGTGATGTTAAGTGTGGACTTCACTGCAGCTTAGAGTCAAGCGTGATTCCCAGGAAAACAGTTTTTTCGACGAATTCTAGTATCTCTTTGTTCAATACAACGTGACATTCACTACTTCTAACATTCGGTAACGCGAATCTTATGCATTTAGTTTTCTTCTCATTTAATACCAAATTATTTACAGTAAAACAATTATGACCATAGAAGGATCCTCTTCACACTAACTACCAATACAAGAAAAGCCGTATCGAAGCCAACGGCCAATCTGCCTTTTATTTTATTTGGGAAAATAAACAGTAACACATTATATTATTACATGCAATTTGAGCTGTAGAGTGAGTAAATAGTAGGTACTTTGACAGCACGGTTGGCGCAGTGGTTAAGCAATTGACTGCTGCGCTGCCAGTCGCGGGTTTGATTCCCGCACGGAACAAATATTTGTATGACCTACAAGTAGTTATTCCGGGTCTGGCTGTTTGTGTATGTGAGTTTAAATGTTTGTAAACGCACCCACAATACAGGAGAAATTCCTAGTGTGGGGCAACGTATTTATTAAAAAAAATAAATAAAAAAAAGCCCACGACGTTTTCCACATATTATAAAAACAACATATAAAACTAAACTAAAACTAGTGTCTGTCTTTAGTTCAGAAATTGGACATAATAGTATGCGTAGGGGTTGGTGCAAATTATCTATGAAGATCACTACGCGATGAAGAAAGTAGTTTTGGCGCGAAAATAATACCATACGGACAGCAAGTCTTACTTTCTCATTTACAATATTACTAAGAATATTGCAAACCCATTGTCCAATCTTTTGAAGCATTCCGTACCTTCAACAACAATAAAATCAATACACCACTCCCCTGCCTCTCCATTACGTAACGCCACTTAAACGACTCGTACATTCAATCTTAAGGATCTTAGCATCGCCTCATGAATGGGCGGCGCACGAGCAATCGATTTCACAACGGTCACTCAGTCCAGTGAATGGCGGAAACTGACTAAAAAGGCTTCGTGGGATTCCGTGAGAACTGAGAACCACGTGAAATTGCTTCTTCAGTATTCCGTGAATTTTAAGCATGTAATCGGCATTTCCTTGTTATGTCCAGTTCCTATGGGTTTATACTGAAATTATTTAAGGTTGTATTTTGTGTAGAGTGAATGAGTATTGAGTGTTAAGACGCAGATATATGCCAGTGACCTTGAGTGGTTAGCTTGCGTGTTCTGTACTGAGCAAACGCAACGCGTCGTACGTTCAGCCAGTAATAGGACTCGCCCATCAAGGAGCGCTGTCCCCAATTTGACGCATTCTTAATTTATTCTACACAAAACAAAAGGTATTTTAATAAAACTCGTATACTAAAAGATCAATAATTAAAATTAAATTATCTTTAAATTTGTGAAGGTTTCAGAAAAATATGCTTGGTAGATTTTGCTCCATTCTCAGTTTAATATTTGCGTTAGACATAACTTTACAAATTAATTTCACTACGTAATATAAACATAATCTAAAATATTCACATATTTACTTATTTAAAAAATGCTCTAATTTAACATTTTTTTTTTCAAATCATTAACACGACTCGTTTAGACGTGATCTTCAGTATAAAATCATTAAAAGTCGGTTATCGTCGACTTAATAATAATAATAAATAATGAAAATCTTTATTGATACAAAAACCTTTGACATTGCTATACATAACTTGGTTAACTAAATGTCATACGGATAAGGTAAACCCTGACTCCTAAACTAGGTGATCCTGTGACTTAGGAGTCAGAATTAATGGGTTATTTTATTGTTTTATTTTTGCAGTTTCGCCAAAATTCAAAAATGTTGGTGATTAAGGGACGATAACCGACTTTTATGATTTTATACTGAAGATCACGTCTAAACGAGTAGTTTTAATGATTTGAAAAATAAATATGTTAATTAAGAGCATTTTCTCAATAACATAATATGTGAATATTTTAGATTATGTTTATATTACATAGTGAAATTAATTTGTAAAATTATGTCTAACGCGCATAAAAAACTGAGAATGGCGCAAAATCTACCACGCGTATTTTTTTGAAACCTTCACCAATTTAAAGATAATTTAATTATTGATCTTTTAGTATACGCGTTTTATTAAAATATCTTTTGTTAAAGAAAGAACGCATTATTAATTATGTAAAATAAATTAATAATGCGTTAAATTGAGGACAGCGCTCCTTGATGGGCGAGTCCTATTACTGGCTGAACGTACGACGCGTTGCGTGAGGTCAGTACAGAACACGCAAGCTAACCACTCAAGGTCACTGGCATATATCTGCATCTTAAGCTGAAGTTTTTCCCGTGTATAAACTATCCTTTGATAGAATATAAAACATCAATTAATCTGCGTAGCCTTTTCCCAACTATATTCGGGTCAGCTTCCAGTCTAACCGGATGCAGCTGAATACCAACATTTTACATGGAGCGACTGCCTATCTGACCTCCACAACCCAGTAACTGGGTAATATGATACACCTGTGGTAAGACTGGTTGTCAGCCTTTCGGACTTCTGACGATGTAACGACTGTCAAATATCCACGAATGACAGCCGGGACCGGCTTCACGTGCTTTCCGAGGCACGGAGGAGTCTCGGTATGTAAAGATGGTCAGTATCCTCGGACCAACCCCGGCAAGCGTAGCTTAACCTGATGGATCGACCCGTGCGGCTGTGAATACTTAGCCAAGAGCTCCTCGAGAATATGACATATTTAGAGGTATGAGGAACAGGGTGTAATTGTCACTCATCCTCTATGGAAAAGAGAGGATACTCCGACCAGACGGGTGTCGTGTCTGGTGGGCAACTGCCCAACGATTGATGTCGGGATGTTGTATATATTCTAGACGTGCGGTAAACTCTAATTGCGCGATGCAGGATTTTGCGTGACGTCAGTGTGACGCGAAGTTCGTATGTGGCGATGTTGATGCCGCTACAACTTACCCAAGAGCTCCTCGAGAATACTTATAACTTATAACACTTTATTAAAAAAACAAGACAAAATTAACAAGGGTAAGTCCCACAATTATAATTTTACAATTATAAGATGCACTCAAACTTGAAAAGGGATTAAAAACTTTTTCCGCCCTATTACAAAACAAAGTTTATCTTCAGACCCAGGTTTAAAACATGGAGACAGTTTTTGTAATAAGAACGTAACAGTGATTGAAATACCGTTCTTTATACAAAACTGAAAACTTAGTTCGGTACTAAGTTGTCAGTTTTGTGTTTAGGAACTTTACCACAGTCGGAATAAAGTTCGAAATTCAATAATGTCAAAATATAAAACTTGTTTTGTAATAAGGCGGTTTAAGTATTACTCTATGGATTAGTTAGAATTATGTAAAAACTTCTTGCAACTCGTTCTTTATTCTTCGTTTATGTTAAAATAACTTGCATATTCTAGGTTTATTTAAAGAAAAAAAAAATGGTAAGTAAGTATTTGTGCAAACCGCATCAAAGTAACTTCTATAGGTACCATGTAATCGGCATTTCCTTATTATCTCCTACCCCTCATAAAATAATATAAGGTTGAATTACATTATACAGTAAACCTTTATGAATAAGTTTAAAGTACATTCAGCATAGATTTAATTAGACACGCGCACGTTTGTGTTCATTGTTAAAATATTCATTGATTCCCACTTTGTATAACTTTAATGCTTTTGCGTTGTAAGTATTATGTGGAAGCTATTTATCTTGGCTTTAATGTCAAGTTTATGTGACTTCTACGAAGGTAGAAATTTATTTATTTATTTTATTTTACAGAAAGCTTACAGACTAATAACACGATTAAAAATCATTAGTAGGTAAGTAATTTGCTAATTACAAGCTTCCACATGTATACATCTAATTACAAGTACTTGCGTTGACTAATGTACGTTAACAGCGATTTAAAATCCAGGAAAAAAAAATTAAAAACATATTTTTATTTTGGTAACAAAAGAGAAATGTAAATGAAGAGAAAAAAAATAAAAAAGGTAGCAGGGGCCTATTGAGAATTAGTCGAGTCGTGCAACATCAAAACAGTTAAATCATACATATCCCATTACCCACATAACCCACATAACATTACATAAGATATCACAAACCAAACCATTTGGCAGTTAATCGTGAATATCTCTAAAATATTCCTTGCTTAGCAGGTAACATCAGAGACGTTAGATGCAACTGAAGTACAGCACTAGCATACCTGCTTATTATTTTTGTTCTAGATCGAAAAGTATTTATTGTCAAAGTGATCACAAGATTCTGGGTTTAATCAAAAGTTTCTTCATGTTACAGGTTGACACACAGATCGAAGGCTCATCTGATGGAAACTGATAACAGCCTCCTGAGGACACCTACAGCACCAAGGTATGTTGATGCATTACTGACCTTAGCGATAAGGCTGATAACCTCGTTTGCCTAAAATTCTCCAGCATACTTAACTTTTAAACTGAAACTCATAAATTTAGTTTGATGACAAAATTCTGATTGTTAACAGTTCTTAGTGGTAAGTGGCAGTGAACCATTGCCAAGAAATTAGATTAGCCACTTCAGATCACACGCTCGTAACCAATAACGTCGTCAGAAACAGAAATATTCACCGTAGCCTGAATCGGCATGGCACACTGAAAAAAATGCGAGCTAATTAAGATACATTTTCTCTTAATTGGCATTAAAATGTTTGGAATCACTATTTATTTATTTACTTTAAACAAGATAGCATATTTGCCAGAACAAATTCATTTTATTTATATCGACAATGTGACATGTACAGAATAATCACCGGTCTTTGTTACATCATACATGCTTTGTTTGATTTTACTTCTTCACTTTTTTAAATCAAATAATAATTTTAGTTGATGGTAACAAGCAACTTGTTAGCATTACATCATTCTTAAACTGACCAACATTTGAGTTAAATCAAATTACTACCCGTAATTAAACTAACTAATTTCTTAGTTGACGGAACTATGATAATTTAACAAAGTTCTCCTAACTTCAGAAGTCAAGATCTTGTTAGGCTCGTATGGAGTCAAGATGCGTGATCACATTAAACAAGATGTTTGTTAAAGCAAACACTTTTTTTTTTCAGTTTTCATCAACATCATCATATTTCGACCGAAAGACGTCCACTGCTGGACATAGGCCTCCCGCAAAAGGGTGGGGGGTTGCCATAATTGCCACGCTTAGCAGGCGGGTTAGCGATCGCTGTATGGTGATAAAATGCATAGAGAACGCTGCTGCCCATTCTCTATTAAGTCCCTTTTTACGACACCCACGGGAATAAATAGTATGGTGCTATTCTTTACGTCCGGCACCACACGGCCAATGCCGGATGTACACGGCGGATGTATTAGTAGTAAAATAACTTGTCTTACCCTCTTTCTTCTTTATTATATACTTATCAGTATGTAGCGGCATCAACATCGCCACATGCGAACTACGCGTCACACTGACGTCACGCAAAATCCTGCATCGCGCAAGCAGAGTTTACCGCGCAACTAGCATAAATATACAACATCCTGACATCAACCGTCGGGAACCCGTCTGGTCGGAGGATCCTCCCTTTTCTATAGAGGATGAGTGAACTGTACACCCTGTTCCACATACCTCTAAATGTACATGGATTTCAAAATACCTGAACTGACATAAACCTTTCGCCTTACATACCTATATGGATCGAAAGTAATGTGTTTAACTGATACATTCCTCCTTCCTTTCTAGAGCAGGATGGATAAATACCAATGTATTAGATATGTAGAAGACAACATTTTGTCAATTTATATAAATAGCGACACATTAGCAGCTAGGCTTGAAGTATGGGCAGCAATAATTCTTCGAATAATTATCTGATCTGTAATAGAATTTATCAATTTATCAATCGCAGATCAGAATCTAAACAGATTTATCAATCGCATTCGTTGAGTAATACAGGTCCTCGGATCGGGTAATCGTAATTAAATCTTAATTAAAATTTATATTTTTAGTAGCGATACTATGAATTTTAAATAAAAATCACAGATAGAAATAGATAATAAAATAGCCTGTTATTACAAAAAAAATATTAAAATATTTTTTTTGTAGTTTGAGTTAATGAGTTTGAGCCTTTGCGGTGCCGGACGTAGAATAGCACTACCCTATTTCTTCCCGTGGGGGTCGTAAAAGGCGACTAATGAATGGGCAGCAGCATTCTCTGCATTTTAACACCATACAGCGATCGCCAACCCGCCTGCCAAGCGTAGCGATTATGGCAAAGCATTTGGAGGAGGCCTATGTCCAGCAGTGGACGTCTTTCGGCTGAAATGATGATGAAGTAGTTTTAAAGTAATATCGTTTTTTACGCTTTGGGTAGACATTATTTCCTGAATTTATTTCCTGAAGTATTTTACTACAATACTTAAATATTCACATACAGAGTTGATGTGTATACGTTCTAGTTTAACGTTCATTTTTTGCATAACTTACATACATTATCTGAAGGCGTAATAACAGATCTAAAAGTCACTAAAATCATATATCTGCGCCTTAAGAAGACGCCAAAGGGTTCCCTTTGGCGTATTTAATCCGTAAAGAGTTGAAAAGGCTGAAAGGGATCAGAACTGCTTCTGCTAAGCTAAGATACCTCTAGCCCAAAACTGATAAGAAAGATAGAATCTGGCAATTACACAATCACTTTCCTTCCATATTCAAATACACGTTTCATATTCAAATACATTCTATATTCTAATTCCAAACGGCACGGTTGGCGCAGTGGTTAAGCGATTGACTGCTGCGCTGCGTGTCGCGGGTTCGATTCCCGCACGGAACAAATATTTGTATGACCTACAAGTAATTGTTCCGGGTTTGGCTGTTTGTATATGTAAGTTAAATGTTTGTAAACGCACCCACGATACAGGAGAAATTCCTAGTGTGGGGCAACGTTTTTATAAAAAAGAAAAAAAGAAAGAAAGATATTTACAGCCACTAGAAGGCGCTAAAAAAGCATTACCAAAGAAACTAATCGCTTATAGATTGTGACTTTGTGACACGTTGAAGTTATTTAACCTAGCCACGCATACCATTTGCAAAAAAATCTGCCACTAAACTTCTTATCCAATCACCAACAAAAAATAAACACTCCTACTACGAAAATAACTTCTAAAACCTTCCCATAGCCTACACAAACATTTAGTAACCCGTATCTCGTTCGCCGCCATTTTGGTTCGATCACCAAACAGCGCCCGCGCACTTGTTTGCAAAGATAACACGATCCTGAGACCAAAACAAATATGTACTCAGCTCTCAAGGACGACCGTGTTTGGTAATAGAACAACCAGTTTATGTAAACCTTAAGGGGTGGTAGTTGTTTGTTGGAAAAGGTAAGTGTCTGCGGGTCTTGATACAATGGTGGGAAGATGTTTTTGTAATTATAAAAATATTGAGGCAAGGCACGCGAATTTTTGGTTTCAAGTGGTTTTGATAACTGAGGAAAGAAGTTTGTCAGATTTTACTGCTCATACGGAACTGATTTTGATGTTTGGCTGGTAGACATAGCGGATAAATAATAACTTCCCTATATCTAGCCTCGCCAAGCGGCGATTATGGCAAACCCCCGGGGCTTTGGGCGAGGCCTATGTCCAGCAGTGGTCTTTCGGCTGAAATGATGATGATGATGATGATCTAGCCTCGGACATCAGCAGGCTTAGAACGAGAACCATAGAGAAGCGTTTTATCGACGGAAGAATAGACGAAAATGACGTTTCCGTGTAGACAGTAGATCATTTTCGGTAGACAAGCGATTTCTATTCTACAGTAGAGTAGAAATAGAAATGATGATGATCTAGCCTCGGACATCAGCAGGCTTAGAATGAGAACCATAGAGAAGCGTTTTATCGACGGAAGAATAGACAAAAATTACGTTTCCGTGTAGACAGTAGAACATTTTCGGTAGACAAGCGATTTCTATTCGAAATAGAAAGCTTCATGCTAAGCCTGCTGGCATTTTCAGTTTTAATTTAAAGACCTAATTTTTTTTTTTTTTATTCTTATTTTTAATATAATTTCTTTTAGTTTTGCTTTTGTCTTGAGATTTGGGTGTTCAAGCGCTGAACAGTTCGGATGAACAATCGATCATGTTTGTTTTGTTTTGATTTGGTTGTGTCTTAATGCCGTGAAAAATATGAATTTCGTGACATGCTGTTAAATAATAACTTCCCTATATATACAGGCTGACTTTGAAAACATGCGACAAAATTTAAGGGACTGTTCTACCCATCAATATGAACAATTTTTACTATGCGACAAAATTTAATGGAGTGTTCTACCCATCAATATGAACAACTTTTACTATGGGACCAAATTAGAATTCTAAAAAAAAAAGTCGACCTTCCTATAAAAGTACATAACCGATTGGACCATTTTGTATAAGAAGATCGACTTTTTTTTTTGCGAATTCTAATTTGGTCCCATAGTAAAAGTTGTTCATATTGATGGGTAGAACACTCCATTAAATTTTGTCGCATGTTTTCAAAGTCAGCCTGTATATAGGGAAGTTATTATTTATCAGCCTCGGCTGAAATGATGATGATGATCTAGCCTCGGACACCAGCAGGCTTAGCACGAGAACCGCCGCGTAGAGAAGCGTTTTGTCGACGGAAGAGTTGACATAAATGACGTTTCCTTGTAGACAGTATAACATTTTCGGTAGACAAGCGATTTCTATTCTACAGTAGAGTAGGAATAAAAAGCGCCATTTTAAGCCTGCAGTTGTGACAAAAGACGAGGTGACGAGATTCTAGAAGCAATAGGTAGCTCTTGACGGGGTCCGGTAGGGTCAATGCCTGCCAGGGATGCGAGTTTGTCCGAAAGGGATATCGTGGCCCTAGCACATAGGCAACTGAAGGAACACGGGTTTTAAAACACCCGTTCCGCCCAGAGCGGGAGAAGTTACTTATTTGATAATTTCCCAACCAAAAAAAAAAACTAAGTAACTTATAGCTCATGGAAAGCGTTCGGTGACGATGACGCGAGTTCTATGATTTTTGTTTTCCCAAAAAGTGCTCAACGCGCCCAATGAAGTATCCACTTCAAAAAAAAATTAGGTAGCTCTTCTCTAAGTTCTCTACCATTTTATCATCGGCATTAGCTAGGTATTCATATTTAGTTAGTTACTCATGCCTAAAGGCATTTAACTTTGTCACCAATTCAACAATAATTTCAATTTACAATATTACATTACACATTTACGCAAACATAAATCCAATCAAGATTACTTTACGAGCCCGTATCCACCACAGCTATTTCCCCATAACATACCGCCGCATTCAGAAACAGCACACAACACTAATTACAAAATCGGATCGCTATCGCCCTCATAAGGCCGCGCCCTATAATTCAATTAGGCGACCAAACATAAATAGGGTTGTCAAATCTAAGATACCTTCTAAGGGCCCATTCATTGCGCACGTGTGCCCACAATAGCGGGTTAACCCGACAAGCGCTGCGGGTCGCCGAGACCGAAGTGAGAAATTTTACAATAGTGTCAAAGTATTGAAGTTCGGCGTGACGGTTGAAGGATAATGTCCCAGTGTGAGGCCATTGGACGAGTCTTGATTTGTGCTCTGATTGCTAAACGCTTTGTACGCGGTGAATCTATTTGGAGCACAATAGGTTCTGGTGGATCGTGGCATGTTTGGCAGTTTTGATAGTTCTTGTAAGAGATTCCTTTGAAGAGTTCGATTTTTTTAATATACCGATAATCAATTTCTTACACTTTGTCACTTAGAATAGTCGCCCCAAAATTTAACGTGTCTAAGGGAAGCCCAAGATCAAACTCAGCTTTAAAGTTCTACGTTTTCCATTATTCCGAGAACTTATCTTGAAAACTCGAAATTCGTGGGTTGTTTTCTTAACAGCACATAGTACATATCTAAAGTACGCCAGTTTCTCACTATTAGTCGTTACATAATCAACCATTCATTCACTTAAGGTAATCAGGTACTTTAAATATTGGTCCCTTAACACCAATATTGGGCGACAACTCTTCAGTAACGGGTTAAAACTTATCTGGTGACCTAGTCTCATTTCCAACCTTGTTTCTTACAAAACAGAGTCCAAAATTGATTGTTTCATATGTAAATTAAGATGGCATTCCTAACCTATGTCAAGTATTGTTTAAGTAAACCGACGATATCTACACAGGATGCAAGGTTGTTAACAGGTTTTATCACTTCCTTCTAAGTATTCAAGTGTAGTGTTCCTTCTTATTATAAACAATTATGTGCATATGTGATAAGGCTGTGTTATGTGTCGGTGCAAGTTACGAGGTAGTCACGACGGCAGCTAGTATTTCTTTATGTTTAAATAAAACCAGCTGGGCGGTTTAATCCAGATTTATTTGATAGAGTTTTTAGAATAAAAAATGAGTACTTAAGACGCAGATATATGCCAGTGACCTTGAGTGGTTAGCTTACGTGTTCTGTACTGAGCTCACGCAACGCGTCGTACGTTCAGCCAGTAATAGGACTCGCCCATCAAGGAGCGCTGTCCCCAATTTGACACATTATTAATTTATTATACACAAAACAAAAGATATTTTAATAAAACGAGTATACTAAACGAACAATAATTAAATTATCTTTAAATTGGTGAAGGTTTCAGAAAAATATGCACGGTAGATTTTGCGCCATTCTCGGTTTTTTATCCGCGTTAGACATAACTTTACAAATTAATTTCACTATGTAATATAAATATAACCTAAAATATTCACATAATACGTTATTAAGAAAATGCTCTAATTTATCACATATTTTTTTCAAATCATTAACACTACTCGTTTAGACGTGATCTTCGGTATAAAATCATTAAAAGTCGGTTATCGTCCCCCTAAGAGGCCGGCAATGGATGCGTAGTTCATACAAACGTAATACCAAAATAATTTGTAAATCAAACATATTCTTAAGGTAGTGTGTGTTTATTCCGATTGGAATACAGAATATCTAGGTTCCCAAATATATATTTTGAATGGTCACTGATATATACAAGAGTTATGAGACAAATAAGTTTTGTATAGAAATTTTAAATTCCTCATATCTTGTCTTTTTATCATTGTCCTTTTAAAATATATATTTGGGAACATAGATATTCTGTAATCGAATCGAAATAAATACACACTACCTCAAGAATATGTTTGATTTACAAATTATTTTGGTATTACGTTTGTATGAATTAGGCATCCATCGGCGCACCGAAGTCTGAAAGTAGCACCGGTGACTGAAGAGTTGTGCGGAAATCGGTTGTCATGGTGTGATGCGGAGGAATGAGGAAAATGTCGTGAGGAAAGTTTTGAGTATGAATGTCGATGGCTATAAGAGTAAGAGAAGAACAAAGAAACGATGGAAGGACTGTGTTAATGATGATATGGCTAGAAAGGGGGGGACTACGAGTACCGAGATGACGACATAGAGAAGTATGGAAAAAGGGACATTTGTATATTTATTTTATTGGTTCACCAAAAATTGTTTACACAGGATACGTGCTAAAGATAACATACAAAAGTGTGTATGCAACAGAGCAACAATCACTTACAGGCAAACTCCGCATGCATAAAGAAGATGTACAACAAAAAATTTAACTAAATTACTTATCTAAAAGTGTAGTTATTGAATATAGCAATATGACACGCAATGACATAAAATATTAGTATGATAATACAGGGTGTAAGGGACAGCCCTCCGCAAATTAACAGGGTGCATTCAGCTCCTTATTTTGAATCATATTCCACTGAAAATTTTCTCAGAAAAATTGTTTTTTTTTTTATCGTAATTTCAGTTATTGTTCCTTTATTTCAATGTAAAATCACATTCTCTGTACGCAGTACTTCATTAATGTAAATAACACAGCTAAAATAAAAAAATCTGCAATGGATGTTGAAATTCTCTAACGAACGACGCCTGAAATCAGCGAACGCGGCCGTCCACCCCGCCGCGACAAATCAGATTCATTGGATTCCCATAACGTTCCTGAAATAATTTCATGTACCGGTCATCTTAGTACGATATACTGAATTCACCCCATCAGTCTGCGGAGGGCTGTCCCTTACACCCTGTATGTAAAAAACACATCTATTTAAAAAGGTATTTAAGAAATTTGACCTTCAACTTGCCCAAACTTTCAAAGTGCACATCGATTTGATCGCTGCAGCTATTTACGATCTTGCATAATCTAGCATAGGGAGAATTGTGACATGTTGCGCTGACCAACAATAAATTGGGATAAGGGCAGGAGTTGGCGTTCCGTGTGGTGCCGGAGTTCCGTGTGGTGGCGGACGTAAAGAATAGCACCAGCCCATTTCTTCCCGTGGGTGTCGTAAAAGGCGACTAAGGGACTTACTAGAGAATTGGCAGCAGCGTTCTCTATGCATTTTCACACCATACTGCGATCGCCAACCCGCCTGCCAAGCGTGGCGATTATGGCAAACCCCCCCTTTGGGGGAGGCCTATGTCCAGCAGTGAACGTCTTTCGGCTGAAATGATGAAGGGCAGGAGCTCAGACCAATATTTTTTTATTGGTCTGAGGGCAGGAGAATGAAAGTGTTCAGTAACTAACAAGTATAGGATCATATCCTCTACCATCTTTATTTTTGCACCGTAAAAGAGGCTCATATTTCTACAGTTTAGGTTCTAACTGGAGAAATTTTAACGAAACGGTTGGCGCAGTGGTTAAATGATTAACTGCTGCGCTGCGTGTCGCGGGTTCGATTCCCGCACGGAACAAATATTTGTATGACCTACAAGTAGATGTCCTGGTCTGGCTGTTTGTGTATGTGAGTTTAAATGTTTTTTAAGCGCACCCACAATACTGGAGAAATTCCTAGTGTGGGGAAAAGTTAAAAAAAAATGTGAACCTCTTTAGCCATCGCGACAGTTGTCAGGACAACCATAAGAAGACACGCAAAGTGGTGCAGACAATCATTTAATAAACTCAGTCTTACGCAGTCTCTCCCAAGTAATAGGTTTAGCAGCCAGTTCTCTATAACACGACACGTGGATCTTCGTATGCTTATTCGTACTAATTAGCCTCTAGTGACTCCAGCAAAATGAGAAATGCACGTCTCTGATCAGAGATTATGTAAGAGCTTTACAAACCCGTTCTCCATGACACGAAACGTGGATGTAAGTAGTACGTATGCTTATACGTACTAATTAATCTCTATTGACACCAGCAAAATAAGAAATGCTCTTCTCTGATCAGAGATTATGTGACTCTCAGGTGGTCCAAAGAATATTTTTGTCTTCAGTCATTGAAAATAAATGAACCAATCTTGCTTTGAAAGTGCCCATTTGGTCCATCCGCCAGACATTGCAATTCCATTAAACATAAGCAACTATAAATAAAACATCTACAGCTACTCTAAATGCAGTCACGTCTCAAAACAATTAATTCTAATTCAGATGCGTTCCCAAAAATAACAAAAGACGACTTAAGGAGACAAATGCTCGACATTTCGGTGCAAATCACGCTCGTGCTTCGAAACGACTTTGTTAAGAGCATCTTAAAGTAAGATGGTAAATAGAGGACAAAAAATGCTCGGTGGTCGAACCTCCCGCGGCGAGCGTTGCGGACGTGCAAACATAGTCGCCAAAATTTGGTTAAGGTACGGTTTCGATATGCGATTTGGTCGTTGAACTACTTTGGGTGTTTGGAAGAATGCAATAAAAATCCTATAAATATAGGCAGAAGATTAAAATAGCGTAATCTTTTCACATTAAGTACCTACTACGGTGTGAGAGATTTTTTTAGTTTTGCGAAATAAATGAATTTTGAATGAAAAAACTTCTTCTTGAACATTTTTTTTTTTGAGATTAATCATTAAAAAAATGTGTGATTTAAGCCAAGTCTCAAATTGAAGTCAAATATGGTTATTATGTACAGACTAAAACTTTTGAACTTCACCACCAACAAACAAAAAATAAAACTCCGCAGTCTCATCAGAGAAACACCACCTTAACAATGTCCCGTGACTCACAAGAAAATGCTAACTGTCCCACCGGAGGCATTGTTTCTTTCATTCGTAAGGCAAATATTGGTCGAGGCTTATTCAGGCCGTTTGCAAACATTGCCCTACTGGGTGGCGACTAACAAAGACTTTCGTAGAAACTGCGTGACGACACTTCAAATATAGTGATTATACACTAATTGTGAACAAACACCTGGACTTTTATATAGTTTCTAGCGTGAACGACATATTTTGTGTATTTCTTTAAATGGAGCTGTCGCGTCTAATTGATGGGTACTCATTGTACTTGTAGTTACATATCGCGAACATGAGGAAATTCGTGTTGTTATGTGGAAACATCTGCTGGTTAAGAGTTAGTGGAAATTTATGGCAGAGTCCTCTTTGAAACATGCTCGTTAACGTGTCAAAATATTTTTGTGTTGCTTACCTTTGTATCACAGTCGTCAAATGTAGTACGTAGAAGTTTTCAGATAAACCAGCATGATGTCCTTAACAGCTAAAGCCAAACTTTTGCTACGCACCCAGATAAGTGCAGCAGCAAGCTTGATAGATCGGGAATCGCAGCATAATCAGTTAAAAGTGTATGATTGGGAGTAAGGGGCTTTTATAGTGCATAACATTTTAACATTGACATCCTTATGAATGTATTCTTAAAACCGTCATGTTTGTCAGGAACAATCCTAAATTATTTCCGCGCAAAGCAGATCAAGTTCCCAGGAACAGGCGTGATTAATCCCAATTATGTGGACTTCCCTGTAGGACTGCACTTATGCGCAAGTGTTTTTCTTATGGCTCCAATTGTATACAATAAGTTGCCTATAAGTTGGAAGGAGCATAACAATGTACACTTGAAAAGAAAACTTAAGACATATTTAGTAAATAAAGCATACTACAACATTAACGAGTTCCTAGAGGAAAGATTTGTATTTTTTTGATTAGGTTTAGTATTAAAAATTTATTTTTGTTTTGATGTTCTGATTTGACTTTTGTGTTATTTTAAATTTATTACAATCTTGATTCTTTAATTACTAAATTTATTGTTATTTTTATGACTTATGAACATGTTGTAATTAAAAAATGTATTTGTTGACATTTGCACGTCACATCATGTGGCAATCATGTCTGTACTTGTTATTGTTACCATCTCACACGCATGTCTCTAATTGTATGTATGACACATGTTTTCGCAAATAAATATTATCTTATCTTATCTTACCCACAATCACGAGGATCTCGCGGAAAATCGGCTAAGGTGTAACCTTAGCAACTATAAATTAGCCAATATCCAAGCTGGTCTGCTCAACGTAGGGGGTAACCAATCATATAATTATAATCACACGACGTTCAGGAGTGGAGTGTGCTTCGATTTGCACATTCGAACGAGTTATTTCCGCAATTTCCAAAAGGTTTGGAATCAATCATCACATTTGCAGTCATCATCATCATCATCAGCCCATAGCAGTCCACTGCTGGACATAGGCCTCTCGATTCTCGGCAAGTCTCATCCAGCTGCCACCAGCCACCCTGCGAAGATCGTCGCTCCACTAGCCTGAGGGCGTCCTACCTTACGTTTTCCGATTCGCGGTATCCACTCAAGAACACGTCTACCCCAACGGTCATCAGTTCTACGGCTAATATGGCCCATTTCCACTTCAGCTTGCTTATTCTGTGGGTTATGTCGACAACTTTGGTTCACATTTGGAGTAAAATGTTATTATTGAATAATTGGATTCTGTTGTCTGACTAGTAACCATAACATCAAAATTATATTAATTTCTTTTATCTTAGAACATCTTTAAAAAATCTTTCAATGACTGGGTGGCCTTTTCACAGATAAGCCGTTGTTTCGCTCTGCCCATATTTCAGAAATGCGAATAGATAAGTGTTTATTTACTTCATACGAAAACCAAATAGGTATGCGAAACTTACATATTTATTTATCCAAAAGTGCCCAATAACAGAAACAGAATACATACATAATATTTGTTACGTTACCTAGCACAATAAATACAAACGTATTGTAAATTCCACTTTTCATATTTCTACACGCTACAGAGTCTTAACAATGACAACGGTCGATCCTTTTCGGCCAATGTTTGGTTAGGTGCATGAACATTGTCGACTCCGAAATCAATTTACGATAATTGTCATTTATTATGAAATAAATATGATGCTTTATCCTGTGCCCCATTGTGTGGAACTACCTCCAAAAGATTTGGGCCATTGATCGCATTTTATTTTGCGAAGAAATTCATTGGTGCGTAAGAATATGCACCCGCGCGGATGGCATTTGACAATAATTATATTAAAAGAGACCATAACTTGGAAGATATTAGGCGGAACGCGAAAGGTTTTGACGGGAGCCATGTCAAAGGATGTTTTCTCAGCTTATAAGCAGATGTTGCGAATATTTGTATTGATATTAAATGAAGTGAGGTCTTGAGATATGTTTGTCAATCCAATTTACTGGGTCGACATTAATTAGCTTGTATAAATAAGAAAAAGCTCGAAATAAACTGCAAGACATAACTTATAAATCATTGTTAATACCGTTATAAAGATTCCTCGTCAACAATTTCCGTTTCAGTGAATAAAGGTTTCCAGTCAGCAATCCGAAGCTTTCCCGTTGCTTCAAAATGTTTTTTTTACAGCACTGATAATATATTTTTAAACTGTTGTTTATAATCGTGTACGAATTAATAATACATTCCATAAAATAATAATAACCTATTTATAAATAAGCGGGATTCATTTAACATAAAACTTCGTTTAATAGAATCGAATTCTCTAAAAAAGAAATCATGTTCAGAAAATATAAACATTTATCACCATATATACAATACCATCTAACGAAACGTCAAAATAATTCAGCATTAATATATTTTATTACTAATTAATTTCCATCTTTAATAGCTTGAGCACCATTTTAACTCCATGGTTAATAAAAAGATATATTTGAATGTGACAAAGAATCTCTCAAAGAATATTTTTTGGAATCGTGTGATATTTATCACTATTGGTCTCAGAAACACGATAGAATTGCCTTTTAAAGTGAATTTGTCTCGTTTTTGACTACTAAAAGGTCCAATAAATCGCCTTTTGTCGACTATTGATTTGTAGTTGGATGCCAGATAAACCGTGAAGAAGGTACAGGCTGCTTTGCTTTAAAATTGAGTAAACTTTTGATAGTTACAGAAATTTAAAAATGAAGTTCATGTTATTAATTGTAATTTATTGAAAGCACAATGAATAGTAGTGTGAGTTTAAAATTTAAGAAAGCACTGATGTTTCTTGTAGAGCAAAAAGAACTAGATTCATGTAATGAAAAGAAAGTCCTATCTTAGAATAAATACTATCAATATTCTTTTAAATAAGGTGAGATCAACGATAATATATTATTAGGTTCTTATTTAAACAGTAAACCTACCTACCTATTTTATTTCAGGCATGATTTGTTACAATTTATTAAGTCAAATAAAAAAATATGGGGACCTTTATCAACCACCCTGTACATTCAAAATCGTTTAGCAAAAACTTGAACAGTCTAAACGACAAAAGAACTAATAACATCAATAACTGACTCGTATAATGACTTCAATTCTCTCGCTTGGTCGAAGCCTTTAACTTGTATTTTAGTGAATTCTAAATAGCGACTTTAATAAATTCTAACGCACCTTTAAACTGTTGACAATGATGAAGAAATTTGACGACAATGAAGACAAATGTCTTGATATTCAGTTCATTTGAGCGAATAAATTGACGTATTTCGCATTGTTGAAATTATAAAGCGTGCCATATAAATATATTATGTTCTTTTGTAACTAGTTAGTGAGACATGCGTGTACATTTTCTTGGAATTTTAAATCGTGATTTGATAGAAGTAACATAAACGTTACGTGTTTCAGTAGAAAAGATATTTTATCTTATTCTTGCATACTCTTCCATTTATTTTCAGTCTAAGGTACATTCAGATGCCATCAGTGCGTTTTCTTTCATGATTGACGTGGAAAATTTGCTTAAACAAAACCGCAATAATGAAAAAAAAAAAAAAAAACAGTAAAATAATAATTATACTGTCGAACATATTCCTGCTACATTTAATAAGGATATAACATGCTTCAACTAGAATTTGCTGTCGATGTTCAATACAAGTAAATAGTAACAATTACCTACTGTGTCCTGGTGTTATTACTTGATTACCTATTTGACTGTAGTACATAATTTCCCTTGTTCATTAGGTAGATATACTTGGGAAATAGAAAACGTTTTTTTTTTAAGTATCATATTTTAGTTTGCTAACAAACCCACATTACATTTTTATCATCGACATCGTAACCATTTTAAAACGTTTCAATCAAACTAAACTATCTCTAATCTTCTAATAACGTTCCATATATACAACCACACAACAGAAACCCAATACATCATTGTCTCAAAAACAATACATTAATACGACAACAATAAAAAAACACGATGATAATGCCCAATTTGTCCCAGTCCACGTGTCGCGATGATTCGACCCATTGTTTGGGTCCACACTTGGATTAAAGCCCGAAGGCCTCGCGATAACATCTCCGTCCTTTCATACGAAAGACGTAGATGCTCAGATAAGAACATTGAACACTTATTGTGTAGCACAAAGAATGGATATACTGAAAAAATGAGCCTCTGAGCCTTTTTTATTTAACTGTACTTTGAAAACGATTGTCATGAGTTTTTCCTAAGTTTGGTGAAATGATGGCGCCTTGCTGTTGGCTGAAAAAATATGCATGGTCATTGGTACTTGAAGTTGACGAGCACTTTTGTCTGTGACTGTTTTGTTCATAGCACAATGATGGTCATCATCACCCTTTATTCTCACCTGATTTTACTATAAGTATGCACTTGATAAAAACAATATTAGTTCGTTAGTCAGTTGTATTTTTAGGCTGTTTATTTACACTTTATTCAATCATAGTCACATTAATAATATTATGATGGTTAATCTGATATAGGAATGTATCAGATCAACCATCATAATAGTATTACCACTACCTCTAGGAAAAGGTGAATAACCAATTTTAAGCTCAATAAGATTCTGTCAGTCTAACCTACTTCATTAGACACCCCCCTACATAAATAAGATTTCAGTCCTACAACACGCCGATTACCTAATTCACTACTCCAGGCAGCGAATTGGCTAATCGATGTGTGTGTGTGTAATGTGAATATGGAATAATATTATATTATTATTTAATATTCAATATCATAAATATAATATATATATTTATGATACTTATTGAATATATTTTATTTATTTAAACTTTTCGCACACAATAAGGTACAAAGGCGGACTTAATGCCTTAGGCATTCTCTACCAGCCAACCATGGATGGTGACGAGAAAAGATGGGTGATCTGATTGAGAGAAAATAATAATATTAAAATATATTAAAACCTTATTAGTACCTTTGTACTTTAAATTATAATTTTGTCGTATATCTCTGTATTTTACTGTGTGTAACATAAATAATAAAATAAATAAATAAATAATATATAACATAATTAATTATAAATAAAATAGATACACAAGTATATAAATAGGTTACAAACTTATAATACACAGACATACATATTTATTACGATATTTATGTGTGTATTTTTTTAAAGTTGTAGGTAAGTATGTGGATTTATATCTGGAAATAAAAGATTTTATTTCATTTCATTACCGTTAAAGCACCAATCTTACGCAGTCGTTTTCTAAGAAAATCTCTTGAATCAAACCGACTGACAATAAACAACCGGCATCGAATGTGCCGACATTACACTTCAAGCACAAAGCGGTACAAGCATAGAAACATTCAACAAAGGAACCAATCTTGACCAAACAATTTACATGTCAACTTGTGAGTGAAGAACCGCCTTAAAATACTTAGCGGGTTGTGTATATCCAGCCTTATTGAACACCTCTAGTGTTGGACGAAGCGAAGGTTCGCGCTCTAGGCGTGATAGGGCGGGGCACTCTATCCTAGGGCGGGGAACTCTAAACTTTATATTTGAGCTCGAAACTACTTCTAAGAATTTGGCCAATTTGTGAAATTAATTTCTGTGTTAAAAATGCCGCGGCACGCAAGCTGCAAACTTCGGTTTCTGTCGAGTCATTCAAGAAATAAATATTTTAGATTCATAATCGGCAATGATAAAATTTGACAGCACGCAATTTGTAATTTTGTTAAGATTGGTTATCGTGCCGATTTTTTTTTCTGGGTCGGATTTTTATTATTTGTCTTGAAAAATGTTACATGTTGAATCCAATCTAAAATAGACTGAAATGTGTAAAAGCCAGTGACATGTCTCTTAGCCTGTTATCGATGTCAAGAGCGATTGTTAAAGCCAAACAATTAATTAAATATTAGCTGATTAAAGGTAAGCGTAGATTCTGTAGTATTCCTGAATAACTAATGTAATTGTTGAACCTGTATTTTTTTTAAATAAACTTTTTATTATTTTTATTTTATTATAAAAGAACGTTCATTCCTGAAAAACTGCATAGAAGCAATCAAATTGTAGGACATTGCTTCAATTACCAAAAATCCTTCACAAAAATCAACATAATAGCTTGAAATTAATAGCCACTAACAAACGGCCAGCCTATTTCGCGGGAAACTTGTTACATCAACCTGATGGGCGATCTGGGCGGAGAACGGTCCTTGGGCGGGGAGCTATCACTGACCCACTTATAGCCCCTTATAGCCTCTCATACAAATAGCCAGGTGACTCACGCTATTTCATATAATTACTTTTAGAGGGCGTGGTTCTAAAGCAGCTGAACGTTTTTAATCAGGATTGTTTAACTAGGTTCTCTTAAAGAGGTTTGCTTAGTAAGCAATATAGTCATTTTAAATCTAAATTGATATTGGATTTTATATGATTTGAGTAGTTTAAGCTTGGCATCTTTTGTTTAATTTTTTGTTAAAATTGGTTGAAGAAACTAATTAATTTTTCATAGCATTATTTTCTCCAACATAATCGGAGAACATTCATGTCAAAAAGTAAGGAAATTGAACTGGAGTATCTTTAATGTTACACATGACATGACATTTACTAAGTGCTTAATACAGAACATAACTCAACAAATAAGTCCCCGAAGGTCCTCATTGACCCAATTTAAGTTCCGCAAATAACTAAATCCCTAAACCTTTAATACCTATTACAAAAATTACGCCAAGCATCCTTGAGACATCGTCTAAATATTGAAATAGTATTAAAAGCATTATTTTCATACAATATGATCGGAACAAAATGAAATCTCCACACAATGCAACCGTATTTACCGTAACTTATATTATAAATGTGTAAAACCATTTAAATAGCAAAGTATCAATAGATGAATGTTTCTTTGTATGGTGAACCAACTTGGCCGTGATATTCACGCACATTTTATTTGAAGATTTTATTGAAATTCTCTTAGAATTTCTAACAATGAAAAATAATCTTTAACACAACCTTACTAAAACATCAATTTCAACGCACAGTTCAAAACTGCGAATACAGTAAAGCCAGTTGAAATTGAATTCAATTACTACGGCATCAAAATTCAAATTGAAACAGCAAACCTTCATCAAATTTACTTTTATTGGAAGGGCTTTCAAAGGCAGCTAAAGGTATACGTATTGTCGATAATCAGTGAAGCAAACACTTGTTATTTTAAGAGATCATCCACCCTTAAAGCTTCTCTTTGAGTTTAACAAAGAGGTGTATAATGTATTATTTATAGGACACAGTCGGTAGGCACATACGGGGCCATGAATGTGTATTGTTAAGTACTGAAGACTCGACATTGCTAAATTGTACGTCCACTGTATCATCAATCAGATGGTTTTATTTCTTGACAATTGATCTACAATATTATTTGGGATGTTATAAGTTAGGTTTAGTTATCGTTGGTGGAATTGAAGAAAGGACTGCGATTTGCGTCGGTTTTCGAGGTTTTAAAAACTTTTTGAAGTTTGGTGGACTTTGGAATCTTTGTTTTTAGTAGAAAAGGAAGCGAAGGTGACGCATAGATAGGTAGGTACTCTATTAGTCGACGAGAAATAGACTATAAAACGATAATAACTAATATTTGCAAAAGTGGGTCATCACTAGCTAAAATTATTTTAATAACGCCGTTTATAAAGTAATAGAGTTTTAATAATTGACTAAATTGGGGCCCAAATTAGAGTTTTGACTGGCGACCGTCCGATAAAGCCAACTGCTTATAAATGCCAAAACGGTTTTTTATACCCAAAATCGATTTCAGAGGATAACAAAAACTCTCGTCGCCATTATAAAAATATTAATATACAGAAACTTTTTCGTCCTTCTATTTGTTATTTATTAATGTCGCTGTCACGAATCTCATAAAAAAGTCCGCTCCAAAAAGTGACTTACAATGCAGACGCTAATCTCTTCGAGGCACGAACGAAGCATGTCAAACCAAAAAAGGGTCCAATTCTAATACTTAGTAACCATTAAATAAATTCATAGTATACAAAAAACAGGAGAAAAAATTGTCCGTAGGCAAACCACTTTTAAATATTTGTGCGCATATGGCTTCCGGTTATTTCGAGTGGGTTATGCTAAAAAATGCATTAGACTCAGACCCTCGGTTTTTATATCGCGTTGAATTGAATGTCCTATGATATATTTTCCTTTTGAATTGAAAAAGCGAGCGGTTGAAGGGAGATTAGGTACGGTCCGAATTTCTGAATAGATTCCTAATCCAAATATATGACTGTCCTCTAATTTACAAGGGTTTTTTATTTAGTTTGTGAAGGTAGCCTGTGTTACAAACGGCTTATGTGTGTGATATAATTTCACGTTTCACTTTTTACAGGATTTAAGCTATAAAGCGATATTACAGGAATTATCTGTGTCGTGGCTCTCCAAAGATGCCTCAACTTACTTTTTTAGGGAGGTTTTGAAACTTAAAAGGCTGAGCTTTTTTATAGTTATGGAATAAATCAAACTAAATATAGCGGCCAGACCATCTTCATACGTGGACATAGTTTTACATGAAACATATTTTTACGTAAATAAATAGGCAAACTTGAAGATATAATGATCATATCTCATCACTTGAAATAATAAAAGCTAATGATATATCACAGCGCTAAATTATTATTGAACCATTCAGATAAGTATTCATAACTTGATTATTACGAAAACCATAAACGATACACGACATGCAATCTCATACATGCATGCATAGCAGGTAGCATTGTTGGCGCAGTGTGAAATATCGTAAACCTACTCTAATAGTCTACTGCAGTTCGTAACACAGTGAAAATTATTGCATACCACTGCCAAAATAGTAGCACCGTATATAACGTGCACTTGTTATATTTTGTATAGCTTGCACATACATAGCTTATGAGTTCGTCATACTGTGTCGCGATTAGCTTTCAATGCTGTCCCAGCATTAACGCGAAACAAAAAATAGAAATAAATAGTTCGTTACACCCACCGCTCTAAACTCTTGGGCAACTGAATGAGAATAAGAGGTCACAATACACCATATTAATATGCACAATGTTCTGGATCTTCACATCTAATATCTTCTGATAAGTCACGGCTAAGTGCTGTCCTTTTAATATGTAAGCAACTCTAGCCAAAAAAGTGTTAGAGTTGTGTTTCCAAAATGATCTAGCCAGAATAAAAAAAGAAGATAAACATTTATTAAATATTTCTGTTTTCCTTTTATCGATTCACGGAGTCATTCGGTTACCTTATACGTAGTTAAAACTATATGACTTTTTTGTATATCTCATATGTTAAGTGAACTGTTTGTGTTCTTTATGGGAATAAATTCTTTAAACCGATCTTTGTAAGTCTGGATTGAATGTTTAATCATCATCTTCTCGCTGGCCTTTAATATTTTTGGCCATAGAGTACCAACTCAGACCTTCCAAAAAAGATTTAATCCATACAACTTTCTTCTCAATAAATATTCATGAAATCGTTTCTAACGAGTATTAGGTGATGATCTACCGTGTTGAACTATCGTCGGACGCGCAATTTACACAAGATTATGATCACACAGCTACTTTTCGAAGCGATATTAAGATGCTATCTCCATCAGATAAACTTCACAGAAGGCGTTATAAATGTATGAGGAAAAACTAAATTACCTATGGCTATAAGTTAATTCTGGTTAAACTTACGAGAAAATTACAGAGGAAGGAAACCGCACGTTTAACCTCATTAATTAATTAAGATAAGGAGAGGAATTGCTGGTAAGCCATTGAGGACATAACACTTACATATTTTGTACTTAATTAATTTTCTATATTTTCTTCTTAGTTTTCTTACTGGCGTAAAATGGACTCTGCAGGTTAAAAAAGTAATTAGTTATTTTTTTTTGGAGTGCAGTACTACTAATATTTTTTTGTTTAAAGACGTATTAATTGTAGCCAAGGTATCTTTTCCGGTAACTGCTCAAAGGACACTTTTAAACAAAAGTTGAGTTACAAGGAACTACAGACACTTAAATAAAAAAGAACTACTAATACTCAACGAGGTCTAACAAAGAACTACTAATACTCAACAAGGTCTAACAAAGCGGATGGCAGCGGAACTTGAAAGCGCTTTCAGTCTATTGAGAACTCAAGGCATGAAACAGAAACGAGCCCATTCACCATCACGTAGATTCTGCGTCAAAGGATACAAGGACCATACGGAACCCATTCAAGAACCGTAAAATGGGTGCTTCTATGCCACATAACACCGACCCACGCTATAATGTAATTCCGCTAACCGACAAAGGGTTCGAAAGCTGTAAAAACAATCTTAGTATACCCCCGAACTTAATCCTTCACAAAGTGTACCGACTTACCGAACGTATTTCCAAAACAGTAGAAAATCCCTTTCGGTATCAATTTGCCGCCTCAACTACCTCGTTCGTGTTTTAAAAACATTCCTTTTTAAACGATTTTTTTTTCATTTCCTTTTCGCATTGTTGAAGAATTATCTGCGAAAAAATTAAGATAAATAAAATGCGGCGGTAAATCGTTTACCGCCTTTTTATAAGTTTTTTATCTATTTGTGTTGTAATGTGCCTTTGATAAGGTAAATATTGAACAATAAGGATAACAACATGCAGCAACAAGATGGAAAATGTTTGGAGCTAGAGCAAGCTTTTTTGTTTAAGATGCAATGAAACTAGCAAACTCCTGCGATTACGAACTAGAAATACTTTGCTTTTTGACGCAACTGATGCTACGTTATTTTTTCTTACAGCATCCTCATATTTCTTACTTAAGTTCCTTCCATACAAGGAACACAGTTATCCGCCCACAAGTTTTTATCAACGCAATATTTATTGCGGAACCGAACCGAACTTCAAAACAGTTTTTTGTTGAGTGCTCCCAAACTCCCAACCTTAACAAAACCCGGAACGTTAGATAGGACCTACATTCTCGGTGCACAATCGACCACGCCCACAAATGTACTATTATTGTACAGTTCACTGTTAAAGGTATTTCGCATCTGTGAAATTCGCACAAAGAATTTCCTGTTCGGATTACTAGATTGCGATTGGTATCTTGCCTTAGGCCACGGTGCCTTTATACAATTTACTTTATCGGACCGTCAATTCGCAAGTGTGATTTGATTGATGATGTTCCGCTACTGTGATCTTTGTTGTTGGTTCAATTGTGATTTTGAAATTAGTTCTAAGTACAATAAATGCTGCTAAGAATATTTTTAGATAGACATACATTTGAGGGATTAGGATTTTTAATGACCTGTTATTAGGAATTTTAATTCGTAAGTCATAAGATTTAGTAAAGGCTAGATGTAGAAATCAAAGTGGTTATTAAACTTAACATAATAATATAATCTGAAAATGGATCATAACTTCATAATCACTAACATCATAACTTCTTATATTAGCATGGTGCTATTAACTTTGCTATCCATTTTAAATCTTAAATAAAATAACCCTACTGCACTCAATTAAAATTTAAATAGCATCTCCGCTATATCCACCGATAATATAGAAACTAATTAATATCAGAAATTAAAAGCGCAAGAGAATTTCTCTGGAACTTTGACAGTTCCTGCACCATACCGACCACCCCGATTCGTTCCGCACTCGAAATAGATTCTGCCAAAAACTTCACAGCCTAATTATGAAAATAAGACATAGTTTACAATTCTCATGTCTTTAGTTAACACGTGCTCTCATTTTTTTCTCACAAAATTCCTCTAAAAATTAATTTCGGACGGAATAGGTCCGCAAAAAATACTAATTGCTTTTTGTATCGCCGCGTAGGTTTTTGTGTCTGTCTGTATGTCTCGCAGCAAATGTGGGCTTTGTCAGTGAAAAGTGTCAAATTACGTGGCACGAGATGGGAGATAAACATTAGGGCTGGCTATCGAGTGTTGTTGACTTTGTTTTTCAATTTTATTATTTCCGAGAATGTTTATGTCGTATTTAGACTATAAAACATTTAAATCTTTAGTAGAAAAAATACCTATATTATACTGAATTATCTATACCTATGTATTAATAAATCACTCTGGTATCTGTATGTATGCCAATACTGAAGTTCTTTTTATTTAAAATTAAGTGGTACTTAAATCAAAAATTCATCCTCAGCTATAAATAAACCCCGAATCCAAATGAAATAAATTAACCTTAAATAATATTTTAATGAACAAAACCCATCAATTTATAAAATTAACGATATAATTAAATTAAATTTATTTCACAGCCCTTGCATCCCTAAACTGGCATCGCGCTTTTTGCGTGCATCCATTTTAGTTTTTCGTAAAGATTTTGCTGTAGATAATAAACTGTTCCCAATTCCAGAACGGCTCAACCACCGAACATTGTGCAAATCAAAATGTACCATATCTGGTGTGTATTAAAGTTCAAAGGAGATTGTGAAGATGCCTCAGTTATGTTAGATAGTTTTGGAAAGGTAGTCATGATGCAAAAGGCAACTAAACGGAAAGGAGCGGTAGATAAAACGGCGACAAGTTGGAGAAATATTTCCAAAATATTTGTAAGTGAAGCCGGGGGACCGCCCGGGGGCGGGTAGAGCAGGACGCACTAGATACCGGAATTCATCCGCTGAATAGCTGACTGTGATGAACTTGAATACGCTTTTTTTCAATTTAGCGAAAAAATATGGTGTGCTTTAAAAAAAATATGTTTCTTTTGCTACTTTTACTGACTTAGACATTTTTAAAATCTACTATATCATTATTATAAAACAGCTTTTAAGGGAATATTCAGAACAAAAAAAAGCATTAAAATCGAGTAGGTAAGTTGGATTAGTTGATTATTAATATCCATATGTTTAACAACACACAAAACCTTAATAAAATTGAAAATATGTTTTTTTTTTCTTCAGCGTTTCAATTTTATTAAGCCGAATTATGATGATACGAAACCCTGCCGCTAGACAACCTGTACATTAGGCAAAGGCACCTCCACCATCATCTACAAAAAGTAATAATTACAAAAAACACACTAATTATGATGAGAAAAAACCAACCAACCATCCAATGATGTCTTAAACTCATGACCAAATAATTACAACTACGCACATCAACAAAAAAGTAGGTACTATAACACAAAAAAATATAAAACGTGGCAACAAAACCTTAGATTATTACATCAAAAAACCTGGCAACACATAAAAGGAATGTTATTCTTATTTCAAATTAATTCACGCGTGAATTTTGCATTGGTAGTACAAAACAGAGGTTATTCTTAAGGTTTATATTGAATTGGCAGTTAGTAGAATGTCTCATTGTAACAGGACACCGAATAAAGATGGTGTCCGCAAGATAAGGAAGGATTTAGGACGAGTGTACCGGCTGTGGCAGATTTACACCGCGTTTCTATTAAACTATTATTTGTAAGATTTAATGGTAGTGTTACATTTTTGTTGTAAATGAATTGGCTATGTATTTCTGAAGGTATATAAATTCCTGTAGATTCAGGAATACTTAGTTTATTCGATTTTTGCCGAAATGAACTTGAATTAAGTTTCGAAAACTAACATTACGAAAAGTGGAGAATATTTTTTTTAAATAATATTTTAATGGCCTAGTTGGCCATTTAGCCAAGTCTTTATTTTAAGATAAGATAATTTATTTGCTTAAAACACGGTATACGTACGTATACCGTGTTTTAAGCAAATAAATTATCTGTTATTAGTACATAGGTGTTATTAAAGGAAACGAGATCATACATGTTTTGCTTAAAATTAAAGCGTGCAAACTTAGATGATTATAGATTTAGAATTAGATTGAACATAAATTATAAAAACATTATAATTTATGTTCAAAAAAATCCTTAATATTTATTATCTTATCTTATCTTAAGTCTTTATTTAGTTACTTACCAACTTTGTTTAAATATTGATGAAATAAATTATATTCAATGCATGATGATGATATATTAATAAATAATAAAACATTTATTTCAGGCTACAATGACACAACAAATACAAATGACATATAACTTTCAAACTAACATAATTATATGTATAAAGTATTCAACCCGCTCCACCCGCTCCCCTTGAGTTTCAGTAAAGATGGATGGATGTGTGGTCTTTACATGAGACCTCAGTCTCACGCGGACTTCTTGAGAGAACTTGAAGTGATGTTGCACTGTTTTCTATCATTTGCCTACACTAATGCACGTTCACGAGCACTTAATGGTTAATAATCCACCTTTATTACACATTAATATTTGGCTAGACACAAATTTTAGAAAATAAAACAAAACTGCGAAACATGTCACTTAATTTTCCTGCCAAGAACCCAGCCAGACCAGTGACAGACCAGAGTGGTGACCAGTGGAGACTCAGCTTCAAAACAGCCATAGAAAAATATACTACATCTATAGAACTGTCAAAATAGCTAACTGAAACAACAAGCTTGAAAACCTTAGGGCTTCTTATTTCATCATCGCCACCGTAGGCGCGGGCCTGCGGACGGTGAGCGATGGGTAGCTCACCGTCCGATAAGGACCAAGCCCGGGTCGACGGCGCGTTGTGTTCCACGCGCGCCTCAAAGAGATGTCAGCACCAACTGACGGGGTCTATTTGGGCCAATGCCTGCCAGGGTTGCGAGTTTGTCCGAAAGGGATATCGTGGCCCTGGCACACAGGCAAATGAAGGAACATAGGTGGGTTTTAGTCAGTAAAGTCTAACACCTGACCGCTCCGCCCAGAGCGGGAGAAGTTATTTGATAATTTCCCACCCAAAAAAAAAAGGGCTTCTCATTTTCGACAAGGTCACTATGCAAACGTATCAACACCATTCAAAAACTAATGTATGTACGTAACGTATCCCAATGATATTTATCATTGACGTATCCTATAAATCTAAACGCAACAAACTGCGCCCACGCATTACCCTCACATATTTGCACAATGCTATAATCTCGTCACGGTACACTTGACACCAATAATGTTGCCATTCATCAAGGATTACCACCAAGATGTTTATCAATATTTCTCTAACAAATATTTAGATATACCTTTTATAAACCTATGTGTCGAACATCTTACGACAATGACATAATATTTGTTTAGCTGATACATAATCTTGGTATTGTGTAACGACTTTACACAAGAAAAAATTTGCATGACATTTCATTTTTGCGAAATACTTAAGTGAAAAAATTGAGGATGAGATACAAATATTGAAATTGGTATCTAAGGGACATCTTGAAGTTCTGTGAAAGAGAATATTACTATTTCTTTGGTATCATCCTCAGCACAGCTTTAGTTTGTTATTATGGCATAGTCTGTGGTGGTCCTGTGCCCGTTACATCCAATAATAAAGTATAATTTTGAGTAAACTCCTTAGGGTGCCTGCCATTAACTTTAACAAACATCATAAAATATTTACTGTGGATGATGCCCAAAAATGAGCCTTTAATTGGATATAAAAAATTACAATTTATTTTAATATTCGCGTTTATTGCAACAACTTTGTAGATACTTAATACTCTTAGCGCAAAAGTAACATGTGTAAAACCACCATAACATTATTTGTACCTGTACATTGACACTTCCATAAAACTTTATAACTCTTCAAACGAAATCAACATTTTTTATGCCCGACCCAATAAACCGAAACAAAATAGCCTACACAACAAATACAATTAAACAGCATCCTATAAAAACTGGTTTTGTCACTGGACCATCCGACCAGTTTTAACACAATCAAACCGAATCCCAGTTCACTGGAGCAGAAATCACTCAGTTTAGGGATATCTGATAAGACGTCTCGAACGATAAGTTGTCGACATACAGACTTGTGATCAGATAAGGACACATCATCAAAGATCTCCTTATTGCCTTGCCCTCGCCTCCTCGGTGTAACCAACACCACCAGATCCAGAGATTTGAGATAATTGAAAAAATGGAGCGTGGAGGTCTCATTTTTTTGAGTTTTTGTTGGGTTTCTAACTATTTTTGAATTATTTGGGATGGAATAAATAGCTACGATAACTTCCACTATTAAACATTCTAAACTTCATGGTTTAAAGTTTTAAACATTCAAAGCCAAATGAGCCACCAAATGTTAGCTTAATATTTGTTGCGTTTGTTGGCTCATTCGACTTTGATTGCCATAAGTACCCCACTGTCCCAGCCTACTCATTAAGTCTAGTAGCCTACTATCTTGTCGGAAAATTGCCTTAAGAAGATGACAATGTTTTGTTTGTCACCATAATCATTTGAAACATCTTATTCTCTCAACATACTCTACGCAATCAAAAAACCGTTCCACATCAATGAAATATCACTAAACAAAAGCAACACACAATCATGTATTATTAATAGTTCACAAAAACAAAAGCATAGCTAAGAAATAAAACAAAAACAAGAGGGTTCTCTCCCAGGGGGACAAGCGCAGTAATCAAATTAGAATTAGCCAAGTCGAGACTATCTATCATCGTTGTGCTCACGAAAGTCACTGAGGAGTCCTGAGTAATATATCATGGGGTAATGACAGGAAGTCAGGGTTAGAGGGACAGGATCGGAATCTGGTGTCAAAGATGTGACACATGGTTCTAAGATGTACGATAGGTTGTTGTGTCAACTGTGCATTATTAATAGTTAATTTGGGTGAAATTCCAGGAACAGTATTGTAATTTGCGAGATGTTTCTTGAGACAACTTGAAGCCGTTGGGACTCGATGCTAATTATGGTAGTTACCATAGCTAAAACTATGATAATATTATGAACAGTCATTATAGAATACCTACCTGTAAATATAGGTTAGGGCACGGTTGGCGCAGTTAGTTAAGCGATTGACTGCTGCGCTGCGTGACGCAGGTTCGATTCCCGCACGGAACAAATATTTCTATGACCTACAAGTAGTTGCTCCGGGTCTGGCTGTTTGTGTATGTGAATTTAAATGTTTGTAAACGCACCCACAATACAGAAGAAATTCCTAGTGTAGGGCAACGTTTATAAAATAAAAATAAAAAATGTTCGATGGATTTGATTGTCGACTTTTAGTGGTTAATAAGTAAAAAAAAGGATTCTCCCGTCTATTCTCATAAAGTTGGTAATTTTCTGACGGCTTAGCCGATACTGGATTTGGGACCAAAATGAGCTCAATAAGGTGGTGAAAACCAACTAAAGTCCAACCAGAAGCTTTAGAGATTAGCGGGATTATAAGGGTGCAATGAACAGGAAGCTTTGTTTTTTGCAGGAAACAGCGAAGCCCAAAAAACAGAAGTTCTGTCATAAAAAGCAAGCTCGCGACATTCAAAAATAGTGAGTGAATGAAAAATACAATTTCTTTTATTTATGTTTCAGGCTGGCCCTTCAATAAATGATATCAAAAACGACCAGCCAAGAGTTTTGGAACGAAGTATTTTATCGCACGTTATATTCTGCACACTTGGCGAATGACGAATGACAAAAAATAAGTGATAACCTAATAAGTATTAGTATAGGTACAGTACACTATCAATGTAAAAGAAAATCTTAATATAGTAATATTATATTTAGTTCAGAAGACTGGAGCCTTCCTCACTCCTACTATTTTGCTGTGCCCGACAGGTCCCTAACTACCACCTAAGTACACATTGTGGAACGCAAATAAAGTAATGAGTATTGACAGCTTGCCCACTTGCTAGACCGAAAAAAATGTACCATTATGACCGTTACGACACTTTTGTTGAAATGTTACACTTTTTCAGTCTAGCTCTCATTTTCCAAGTGTGCAAAAACTTAGTTCCAACCGGATATCCCACAACACCTCTTGACTGTTTTTATTACCAGTAAATTGGATTTAAACCCAGAATCACTTCTATTTTTCTGTACATTTTGACGTTTAAAAGTAACTTTTAAGGCTTCTACATACTAGCGCGACACGCGACTCGACACAAAGGCACCGCTCGTCGCCGGTTTGTAGAAGCCTTTATGTGCCTAGCTGAATTAAATTATTTGAATTTGATCAATTAAGTAATATTGCCTCACATTTATTTTTAAGCGGATCAACATGAAATTGAGATATATTCGCAGTCAATTTATTAACTTCGCGACACTTAGTTATTGTCCCACCTAGTGATATCAATTATATACAGGGTCAAATTAAATTAGCTAGCGAAACTTCACAGGCGTGATGGGTATCGATATCTAAAAACAATAAATAGTTTTGGTGATTTTTTCTGGGTTGTTACTTAAAGTATGAGTTGGAAATTTGTTATTTTATTGTTTTGTCGTGTTTAGATATCGATATCCATAACGTCTGTGAAGGTTTCTTACACTAAAAGTGGACGATGACCCCACAAAAAAATTAAATTCATGTCATTGTATATTCTTTTTATCATGTTTAGATATCGATAATTATCACGTCTGCAGAGTTTCGCTAGCTAATTTAATTTGACCCTGTATATAGGTGTTCTAAAGATCAATTAAGTAACTTATAACTTTATAAGTGTTGAACTGATATCAACAGTTTAACAAGGGCCACACCTAAACCATGTGCAGCTGTATTGTATGGAACTAAAGATTATTATCAATTAACTAAGTGAGTGGGACTATTGTATTGTTTGTGAAGTTCGGAAAATAAGGGTTTCTGAATCGGATTTGTTTAATTAGACGAGGATTTATGTAAAATTAAGCTTCTCAAACTGTATTTTTTACAGGTGGACTTTTTACGTGAAGCTGTACCTAATCTTCGATCGTGACGCTATGCGTCAACCAAGAAAGATTTTCCAGTCAGCAAGGTAATTTTTTTAGTGTATTCCCGTTGTCCCCGTATGCCATATCCCCGACACGGGGACAGCGGGACGTGATTAAATTTATTTCCCGTTGTCCCTATAACGTACGAAGTAAAACTGTTTTTAAATCGAAACGGTTAAGTTAGGTTAGAACTGTGACCACACAACGCACGAGCCGAGCGAGCGAAGCGAGCGGTGCCGTGGCGGCGGCCGGCGAGTGCTATAAACATATTTTTGAATTTAAAACCAAACCACGGGGACAACGGGAAGTATTTTTAAATATTTAATTGAAGTACTGCTGTACCCGTAGGACGGGGACACGGCGTACGGGGACAACGGGAACACACGATTTTTTTTATCAGCGGTCTTGACTACCCAGGGTAAGTTAACCGTTAGCCTCTACCTTTTATCTTTTTCGGGTTCCGTACCTCAAAAGGAAAACGAACCCTTATAGGATCACTCGTGTGGTTGTCTGTCTGTCTGTCCGTCTGTCACAGCTGATTTACTCCGAATCTACTGGACCGATTAAGTTGAAACTTGGTAGGTACACATGAATTTTTGTGACCCAAACACAGGCAGGCAGACAGGCATCTTCTGGGTAAGCTCACTCCATCGTCGACTTTGTCTCTGGCACCTCTGCCTTTTTTTTTTTTTTTGTTCACAGGGTGGAAAATCCTCATGGATGTCCTCAGCCGTAGGGCGGGCGGAGGGATCTGTCAGACTCTTACTGACTAAAAACCACCCCAGTGTTCCCCTCCCACACTTGCACCGGGGATCTTGGGATCTATAATGACTTCCGCGATCGCCGGCTAGTGCCGGCCCGCCTCTGCGGGCCACCTCAAGTCTGGGGTCTGATGAATTTGAAGTGAGGTGTCTGATGAATTTTTGTGACCCAAACACAGGCAGGCAGACAGGCATCTTCTGGCTAAGCTCACTCCATCGTCGACTTTGTCTGTCACCTGTGCTCTAGACTAAGGTCAAGAGCAAACCCATCCTAAATAAAAAAAACCCGGACGTGTAACGGAAATAAATTAATTTTGAATAAGGGGGTCACTTTTGGGGGGCGTTTTAAAAATTAAAAAAAAATTGGTATTGAAACCACGTGACATATCAAATGAAAGGGCTTGAAGAAAGGATTTCAGATTATTTTTAAATAATTTTAAAATAAATACTTTTAAAGTTTTTTTAAGAAAAGCGATGAAAATTTGACATTCCTCTCTCCTTATCTCTGAAACTACAGAGCCTAAAATTTTGAAAAAAATACAGCTAATAGTTTCTTACCTATAAATTACAGGAAAACCTATAAGAAGTCTATGGTCTTAAATTAATAACTTAGTAAATCACTCAATATTGCGCGGATAAACTTAAATTTGCAGTTGGAATGTATGACGGAACATTTCTTTCAACTACAATGTTAAGTTTTTTCTTCGCATACATTCATCCCAACTACGGAACCCTTCATTATGCGTGGTCCGACACGCACTTGGCCGGTATTTTTATCTATTTCATGCCTTTTACAATCACAACTTTAATGGCGCTTTGCATAACAGCTGTCACCACTAGACAACCCTTAAAAGTCTCATATGGATGTACCTGTAAATTCAATAGTAGGTACGCATAACATAATCAGCCTATAATGTGCCCACACACACACACCGGGACACATGCCTCCTCTTTCTGTGAAAGGGAGTGGGCCGTAATCCACAACGCGAACCCAGTGAGGGTTGGTGGTATAATAATAATAATACCAGCCTATTAATGCCCTATTGGAGGCAAAGTCCTCTGCTCATACAGAAAAGGCACCATAGACCTCCCCCAAAGGGGGCGGGGGTGTACCATAATCGCCACGCTTGGCAGGCGGGTTGGCGATCGCGTATAGTGTTAAAATGCATAGAGAACGCTGCTGTCCATTCTCTAGAAAGTCCCTTAGTCGCCTTTTACGACACCCACGGGAAGAAATAGTATGGTGCTATTCTTTACGTCCGGCACCACACGGCACATAAAATAAAATAATAAAAAAGATGCGTTCGCGCAATTGATATCTTTGTTCCTGAATCATGCAAACCATATTTTAAAAAGTTTAACATTTTGACTATTACATCAGCTTATGTCTATGAAGTTACATTGTTTGTTAAAACAAATAAAAATCTATTCGGTGAACTAAAATCAAATATATAAATACACTTAAAATATCTAGTATACCTACCACATAGAACTGCTCTTCTGGGCAAAAGTTTTTCTGGAATGGCATCTAAAATATAATTAGTACCTACTACAATCTGTCACCATACACCTAATTCTTATTTTGATAGATTTGCTTTATACGTGTTACCTATGATTTGTTTTATACTGCATGTTGACATAATTTATTATTGTATGCCCACTATGCAGAACATAATGGTTCTGTAGTTTACCTAACATCAGCCTGTATAACCTATGCCCTCAATAAAGAGATTTGATTTGATAAAGTCACATTGCTACTTGCCCGGACTTGCACGCATAGGCTTAAGTACCGAACTTCTATTGCAATTCATGTTGCTCTGCAACACCAAAACTTCTTCCATCGCTAATCTACTTCATCATAAGAACAATACCCAAATGAACGAACCAACCCTACTTCGTGTTAGTAAAATCACGAATCTCACGTACTTACTACACGTAACAATTTTGTTACACCCACGACTTGTGACCCTCTAGCACGAGTTCATGACACGAGTCACGATCAAGGCTCGAGGCCGTTTGAGGTCGCGAGCTTATAGCTGTAGTGAATAATACCAATGCGGTTTATTTTCTGCATATTTCGAGAGAGATGGTCGGAGATTATTAGCTGATGCTTACAGGCAAAGGATAACAGGCACAAGTGAAAATACAATAGTCACTAAATCTGAAGTAATTTCTGATTCACTTAAGTTGAAAGTAATAGTTATCATTTTCCTATGTGGAACCTGCAAAATGCTTTTAAACCTGCAAAGGCACAGACACAAGTGAAAATACAATAGTCACTAAATCTGAAGTAATTTCTGATTCACGGAACAATTTCGGATTAGTGGTTAAGTTGTAAGTAATAGTCGTAGATATAGTATCATTTTCCTAGGTGGAACCTGCTAAATGCTTTTAAACCTGCAAAGACAGATACGAGTGAAAATACAATAGTCACTAAATCTGAAGTAATTTCTGATTCACTTAGTTTGACGCATTATTAATTTATTATACACAAACCAAAAGGTATTTTAATAAAACGCGTATACTAAAAGATCAATAATTAAATTATCTTTAAATTGGTGAAGGTTTCAGAAAAATACGCTTGGTAGATTTTGCGCCATTCTCAGTTTTTTATGCGCATTAGACATAACTTTACAAATTAATTTCACTATGTAATATAAACATAATCTAAAATATTCACATATTAAGTTATTGAAAAAATGCTCTCATTTAACATATATTTTTTTCAAACCATTAACACTACTCGTTTAAACGTGATCTGCAGTATAAAATGATCAAAAGTCGGTTATCGTCGCCTTAACAAGAATGTGCTGCCGTGCTCCTGGAGGTAGCAGAGTGGATGTGTAGACTTCCAGAGATCGTCAAAGACAGGTTTGGCTAGGCCCCGTAATCCCATCTTTCTACGAATACATAACAGGCCTTACCCCCTATTGGGGGTAAGGCCTGTTATGTTACTGTACTGTATAACATTATTAATTATTGTTGTCTGTTGATTATACAATGTGCTACAAACAACCCTATTGTTTAAGAAAACTTAAACATTATCTTCACAAAAAAACACGAAGGAATTTATAAACAAAAACAGATGATTGTGCTCGCCACGTGCCGATCGTGGAGAGATAACATTGTCCCATGGTTCTCGCTGTAACGCATTACCACAGTGTAACTACTTACAGTGGTTCATCGCCCATACATTTGACATGAGTATAGTCGACCTAGAAATTGCTTTATCACCCTAAGGATGAATGTCACATCCACATCATAAAACAACAAAGATGTATCAATTTTAGTGAAGTTTCAATTTAGTGAGAATTGTTGCCAAAAGTTACAAAACAATTACGACGTCGAGTATACATTATACCTACTTATGTCCCGAACCTACCGTGTGGTGCCGGACGTAAAGAATAGCACCATCCTATTTCCCTTGGGTGTCGTAAAAGGTAACTAAGGGACTTACTAGAGAATGGGCAGCAGCGTTCTCCATTCGTTGTAACACCATACTGCGATCGCCAAACCGCCTGCCAAGCGTGGCGATTACGGCAAACCCCCCCTTTGGGGAGGCCTATGTCCAGCAGTGGACGTCTATCGGCTGGAATGATGATGATGATGATAATGATGTCCCGAACTGCAGTATGGCAGTGCTCCGCTCACTTACCCCCCGACCCTCCGCACGATTGCTCAGTGACAACGCTCCCGTTGGCCGACTGTAAGATAGTTAGACTGTGGCTTTACAATGCCCTTTTTATTGAACATTTCATAATCGCCTACTGAGTGATATGAATTTCAAAACAATGGCGTTTTTTGAACAAGTGCTTATTATATTTTTGTGCCTTCAAATGACAATGGGGTATGATGAATGAGAAGATTGATTAAAGGTTTTTCTTCTAGTTATTGTTTTGATTCAACTAATCTTTTTTATTGGTATTATGATAGTAAATGATAAATGATTTTATTTCTGTAAGTAGGTTTGTACGTGAGTATTTACTTAGTAAGAAATGGTAAGTGGCATGAGGAGTCATAACGAGGTACAAGTCCGCGAGACCTAAGCTGAGCTTTGCATTTGTGTGATTACCAAAAGTAGAGTATAAACCGATAAAAAAACCGGTATAAACTGGTTTAAGGCCGGTAGAACAATTTATATGAAAAAGTTCAAGGAAATTGTTCAACCGGTGACGCGTCGCGCGACAAGTCGTGCCAGTATGTAGAAGCCTATAATTAAACCAAAAAAATATATATACACTCACAAATGCAAAGCTCAGCTAAGGCTCGCGGACTATACAGGGTCAAATTAAATTAGCTAGCGAAACTCTGCAGACGTGATGGATATCGATATCTAAAAACGTGTAAAAAAAATGAAAAAGATTATATTTTTTTTTTTGGGGAGTCTTCGACTGGAAGTTGTAGTGTTACTTGAAGTATGAGTTGAGAAAATCTGTTTTCTTGTATTTAAATCACGTATGTAAAGCTTACACAAAAAAAAACTGATATTTCAAGTGACTACACTAACTCATTTATTTTTGTTTTATCATGTTTAGATATCGATGCTGATCACGTCGGCGAAGTTTCGCTAGCTGATTTGATTTGGCCCTGTATACATAAATAGATGTTTATGCTTAGAATCGTTGCATGTAATGTAATTTCCAAGTCTACTGTCTAGTTCTAAAGAAATTATATGCCTAAATTAAACACAAAATAATAGCAGGAAACGAGACATAATATTTATGATCATCTAAAAGCGTCGAAACATAATCACGTGTTTTCTTAACGACGCTCCTGAAATCAAAATATTCTAACACACAATATCTAAAAGCATTATCATGCCTGGTTGAAAAAATCTGGTAAAAAATATGGTGAGGAACCCTGGACCCGGCTATTATCTCTGAACACCGAAGTCATTTTAGCTATAATAAGATAACATTAAAGGACGACGAGGACAGAGGTGCTCAAACTTCGGGGAGGCATTTAATTAACATTATTCTATTTAAAAATTAAGCGTATGTGTACATGACTGTACATCGTGAGGAAACCGGCATGCGGCATGTACTAGAACCGAAAATTCAAAGACGTGTGGTGGATTATGGCCCACTCCCTCTCACAGAGAGGAGGCCTGTGTCCCAGCAGTGGGAACATTATAGGCTAATTTGACTGTTAGGGTAGATTATAAAAGGATCACTAACTCCATATCACTTTTTAGATTTTTAGATATTTTCACTTTAAGTAATAGTAATTTTAGGGTGGGTGCAACACAAAAAAGAACAAAGTTACCCCGTAGATATTCCATTTGACTAAAATTCGCTCTTTTAACACAAATAAAATCTAGCGTAATTAGGTACTACACATCTAGGATAATAATAATAATAATCGGGAACGGCCGAACGATTTACACACGTTCGCTCGCAGTGCCTTATTCATAAATAATTATTCCTTTTTAAAATTTTCATCAAAAGAAAAGAAATAAATAAAGAAAATACGTTTATTTGCGGTAAACATGACGCAAAGAAAGAACACAAATACAAAAAAGAACAAATATTAATAAAACTAATGTCCAAAATTCAAAATCTTTTCCTGGAACCCGACTACTACTTTCCCTATACACTAGGTTAAGTTTAACGTGCACTTTACTTGGTCCCGAAACTTTGAGAATGAACCCTCAAAAGATCGTGTCAGCGGACCTGTCGCTCTCAACTCTCAGAAACAGGTATTAGTTTTTTCTTTTACGTTTTTGCGCGCGCGCACGTGTGCGCAGCCCCTTAATTACCGACGCATACCATAAACAGATCTTTACGCTCCCTTAAATAAATCTTCGGGATTTTTTTTCTTGTTTTCTTAGGCTCGTAATTTCGGAGCACAGTTTTCGGTTTACCAAACGAATTGGACAACGAAGCAGCGGAGCGATTCTAGAAGATGATCGATGATGACTCTTTGTTTTTACAGGTTTATCCGTAAATCGATTTGGATGTTTATAGAGCTTTACGGGTTGACGGATGTTTGGATGAGATTGGGAGTCGATTTTGTCGGTTCATGAATTTATATCTTGTTAGGAAGATTTGGTAGTTTATATTGTAGGATTTATAAACAATATCGTAACTTTATAATTTATTAAATATTTATACAGCGTGCCGCTACAGTGCAGCAGTGGCGACATTAATTTAACACACGTATACAGTTTCGCCTTTACGTTTTAGGAAAATATTTTAATTTCATGAAACATTAATATTTATTGATTTATTTGAAATTTTCTAAAGTAGCATAATATCTTGGAACGACCTCTACATAAAGAAATGTAGCACAGAGGTAATTATGGAGGTCATGGATCATAACACCGAATCAATTAAATTAAAACAAATAACGTGCAATTGAAGGAAAGAGAGAGCTTTATTATTTAGTTAGTTTGATTTTTTTTTATTTTTCAATTTATAATTATTTATCTTAACATAATATATTAAAAAAAATACATATTTAAAATATGTAAAAAAAATATATATATATTATGATTACTGGCCACTAGCCCTACCAGTCAGTGTGTCAAATTAATGTCGCCACTGTAGCGGCAGCGTGCCGCTACAGTGGCGACATTATGTTATATATTATGTTATATGGTTTGAATGAAATTAGGCACATGGATAGACTATGACTTAGATTAGGACATATAATACTTTTTATCCCGATATTCCCACGGGATCGAGACTTATGCGGGTGAAACCGCGAGGCACAGCTAGTAATTGTATAAAATCTGTTGTACCTTTTCCTGCCATTTTGTTTCCGTCGGTATAAATATTCCCTAGTATCTTACCACAAACGAAAATAAATAAATGGTTTGTCTTACAGTCGGAACATTTAATATGTTAGCAGATTACATTCACAACCTTAGAACCCTCGATAAGGGTTTATTTTGTGGCCTCCCTCGATCCGAGATAACCTGGCCCTTTCCCTTTTTGGTTTTATTGTAGTGTTAAACGATATTTTATTATCAGGACGATAAAATTCCTCCACGGGGACACGACATATTTATCTTTAGAAATCTTTTTTTATCCGGCACTTTATCACTATTATTTAAGGGCATGATAAAATGCTAAAATATGTCCAAGGCTTATACTTTATTGCTGTGATGTAAAAGGATTAGGATATTAAAATGAATAAGCCTAATTATGGAGGAATTTTATCCTGACTGGAATTAAATACTGGGTTAATAATAAGGATTTTTGTGAGATGACTCCTAACATCTTTTACATTTGGCTCTAAAACGTGTTGTATTGAATTGAGCAAAGCTAAAGATAAGAGCGTTTACAACGTACGGCATTTCATACAAACTTACAAGCCCTTGTTTTTCGAAATGACTGAACCGATTTTAATTAAACTTCGTATGCATAAGCAGGATACAAAGGTCTAAAAAGTTATTTAAGAACATTTTCGAAATGTCTTATTTAAAAACAGATAACTAGAAATCTCTGTTTCTATGGAAAATAAAAAAAAATAAAAACGGTCTAATTTGGCTGTAACTCTACTTTTCGAAAATGTTCTTAACTAACTTTATATTTTGCTTACGCGTATGAAGTTTAATTAAAATCGGTTCAGTAATTTCTAAAAACAAGGGCTTGAAAGTTTGTATGAAATGCCGTACGTCGTAAACGCTCTTAACATAATTTTATCTATGACTGGAAAAGAAAGTGGAGGCAATTTTATACGCTGTAATCAAAGCAGTAATTGTTTAACGCGCACTTAAATACAAATTAACACTAAAATTTTATGTCGTGCAAAAACATTGCGCAAAAGATGTACCATTATAGAAAATTATTTATTTAAAAACCCCTTAATAGCACGGTTCCTGCGGATATCTATATTAGATCTAAACCAAACGATTTCAATTTAGTACTCCTAAATGCCAATACTTTACGACATAATCATCGTCAATTAAAAGCAAAACGCTCATAAAATTTAATAAATAGTGAACCTAGGGACCATCCGTAAATTACGTCACACGAATTTCATGATTTTTGGAGGCCCCCGATATTTGTTTGACCCCCTTAGCAATTTTCAATTAAACCTTATAATATTATTGATAGAGTTGGTAATATTTTAATATTTTTCGTCAGAGTTGAAGTTTAGACTTTGTGTGTGACGTCACGAAGCTTATGGCTCGTCTCAACCCCGTGTCACGCAATTTCACACTTTGTTGACCCCTCTTCTCCCTCAACGTGTGACATAATTTATGGATAGTCCTCTAATGACGGTGAATAAGTAAAATTCCCCGAGAATGTTTCGAGCATAATTTCCAAGCTGGACCGCACGGGCGGCTCACATTTTACAGCTGTAATTTACCATCATTAAGACAAATCAAGCTGAACGACGCCAATCATCGTAAATTTGGTGTTCCGGGACTGCATTAGCGCAAAAAGGTGTTATACTCGAGGCTTTTAAACTCGTTCGTATATTAAAAACTCATATGAGCGGACGATGGGTTAAGTGTATCATTTACACTAAAAATATCGTTTAAGGACACGTAATTACTGTGGTTCGACAACAAGAACGAAGGAAATTGGGAGGCAGAGAGTGCAAATCGTGGTTTGGACACATTAGGTAAGGCAATTATATCTTTATTCGTAATGATCTGGCAATGCGTGTAAATTTTTGTGTGCCATTATCACAAGCAGATGGTCTAAAAACAGATGGTTTCAGCAGTGAGGAAATTCACACTGAATGTAATTATGGGTCGAAGTTGTTAAAGTACCGATACGTACGGCAATCAGTACCCCGAGTGTAAGTTTGCAAGTGAGTAAACGTAACTAGCGCGTTTGCGTTAAGGTTTTTATTCTCACTCTTATACTCTTAGTACTATGATGTATCGGTAAATTTTTAACGCAAACGAAATAGTTACGTTTACTCTCTTGCAAACTTACACTTGGGGTACTGATATGATTGGGCAGTCCAAAATTTTAGGCTCATTCAAATGAAATTGTGCTTTCAGGACATTCTTTTTATCTGCTGTACTTTTATTATATTGTATGTCTTTTATAACAGCGTGCCGCTTTAGTGGCGACATTAATTTAACACACGTATACAGTTTTGCCTTACATTTTATGAAAATATTTTAATTTCATTAAACATTATTATTTTCTAAAATTGCATGTTGAAGCAACCTGTACTGCAAGGACCTGTAGCGCAGAGGTAATTAGCCGGGGTCATGGATCATAAAATCGAATCAATGAAATTAAAACAAATAACGTGCAAGGAGTAGGCGAATTGAAGGAAAGAGAGAGCTTTATTATTTAGTTTGTTTGTTTTTTTTTTTTCAATTTATAATTATTTATCTTAATATAATATACAGGGTGTTAAAGTAACTGCGTGCCATAGCTTAAGTGTAGGTTCAGTCTCGATAAAAGAACCCACGAAAAAAAAAAAACTAAAATGAAAACATAAAAAAAAAATATTGCAAGATCAACCTTATTTAGTACCTACTAACTTAAAATAGCAATCGTTTAGAATTGAAATTATTTTATTTGACGGTCCTAAGCCCGTTAAAGTACGAAGAGATTTTTTTTTAATTTTTTTTTATGCTAACTAAATTTTTTGTTTGGTTTTTTTATTTTTTTTCGTGGGTTCCTTTATCGATGCTGAACCTACCCCTAAGCTATGGCACGCAGTTACTTTAACACCCTGTATATAAAAAAAATATGATTACTGGCCACTACCAGTGCGTCAAATGAATGTCACCACTCTGTATCGACACGCTGTAATAATCCCTTTTTTATTCTGAACATCTTTGCGTTGTGCTATTTCAGTAGTTATTACAGAATGTCTTTTACGTATAATACCTTTGTCTTTCTTTTCTTTTCTCTGTTCAGTGTGGCTTTTGGCAAAGGCCTCCTCTAAGAACTTGTGTGCCTTTTAGTCTATACTGAATAAATGTTTTTTTTTTGGTTTGTTTTTTCTGTTAATGTACTCTATTCATAACTACTTTTTTTGTATGCACGTGTTTCTTTGACAACTAAACTTATTTTTCTTTCCTTCTTTCTTTCTATTTAGTTTCCTAACTACACATCGTGTGAAAATTAATATTGCGGAAAAAGCACTCTGATATTTTTTCGCAATTACCTACACTTGTTGCTAACTTTTTTCCTGATTTTCAGTTTCTACCCGGACCAGTGGAGTTTTAAATACCACGTTTAAATAACTCGTAAAATAAATACTTCATCAATATATGGACAGAAATCAAGACTTTTAATCACTTAAATCCAATCAAAACACCTGACTTAGTGCTGGTAAACCTTCGCATTAACTTAACTACCCAATTTACCCCCATAACCTGAAAAATTGTTACTTAATTGCAGTAATCGTTAACGTTTTACCGATTGATTGCCAGTTAACCGAATCCTGAACGCACTTCATAGCAAAGGGGTAAATTTCGTTCCAAATCACGAACAACCCTCCATTGACGTGTTAATATCGTAATAAATAACAATATCGAGGTTGAACGGGGTTTGTTATGCTCCATCTTTTAAATGAAGCATCGAAAATTGATTTCTTTTCGAAACCTTGTAAAATGTGAATAATTTCTCTAAAACGAATCGATGATATTATTATGAATCATAATGATTTTAAATTATTTCATCAAACGTATCGGTTTACTTTGCTACGAAATGGTAACGCCGAGTCTACGAGAAGCCGCTACGCCGCATTTACGAATCGCCGCTACGTCGCATCTACGAAATAACGCTACGCCGCATATACGAGACGCCGCTATTCCGCGAAACGCTGATATACCGCGTCTACAAAAAACAACGCTATGCCACGTTTATGAAACACCGCTACGCCGTGTCTTCGAAACGCCGCTTAACCGCGCCTACGAGTCAACGCTACGCCACTTCTATGAGAAACACCGCTACGCTGCATCTACGCAACGCTGCTACGCCATGACTACTAAATGCACCGTCGCTACGTCTTTGACACATCGATATACGCCGCGTCTACGCCACCCCGCTACTAGGTTACGCCGCGATTATGCTACATACTCGTAGCGTTTCGTTTAAAAAAAACAAAATCAAAAGTCATTTATTCAAACTAGGCTGAGAATCAGCACTTTTCGAACGTCAAAAATTACATAAGACAGTCCCACAAAAACGCCGACCCTTCACCACTTCCTAGGGCTTTAGCTGGGAGGAAGAAGTGGCGCAACAAACTCCCCAGCAGCACAGCTGTCTGGTCAGTTAGAAAACTTTATTCTATACAACAGAATGTAAAATAATTTGGATTACACAACACAAAACATTAAATTAAATTATTTGCCATATATTAGCTAGCACACGCCACTATACAAAAAAATAATATTAATGTTTTTTTTTTGTTTTTAGTTATTTTTTTTATTTCTGCTTTAGTATATTTTTTCGTCGAATATTATTATTTTTGTTTACAAATATATAAAGAAAAATAATAATAATAATCGACGAAACCTATACTGAAACCGAAATAAAAAAAATTAACTAAAAAAAACGTAAACAGAACGTAATGATAAAAAATGCGGGGCAGTCTTTAGGGACTGCCGATAGAAGCGATAACAGTATACAATATATAGCTCATGGAAAGCGTTCAGTGACGATGACGCGAGTTTCATGATTTTTGTTCACCTAAAAAGTGCCCAACATACTTCAACAACCATCTTCTACGCGGCGTTAACGCAACTTCCCGCACTCGTAGGTAAGATAATAATACGCCTCTATGCCGAGCCTACGAGAAGGTGCTACTCCGCATCTACGAAACGCTGATACATCGCGTCTACAAAACGCAGCTACGCCGCGTCTACGAAACAACGCTAAGCTGCGTCTTTGAAGCACCCCTAGGTCAGATATAGCGTCAACTTCAATATTGTTACAATCCACTACCACTTGCCACTACTTACATAATGATTAATGTTTTGCAGCAATTTAACTGTTCGGATCGTCTAAGAATTTGAATACAATACTGTAATAACGTAATTGATATTTACAGAACATGAACATGGACTATAAATGAATTGAAAGATCGTTATTAAAATAAGATTCTCTTTTGTTCATCTCGCGTTAATTTATTGCCGCCATAGATGAACCATCTTTTTACTATTAACCTCTTCTGATGGACCACCAAAGCAGTTTGATTATCTATCATAATAAAACCTCCAATACCTTACAAAGTAGACGCGGTTAATTTTGTAAAGAAACACGAATCCATCGCTTAAGATTCTCTGTGAGAGTCGCTAACGACTGTAATTATTTCTAATTTTATTGAACGCCGCCTTCAGATAAAAGAAGGCGCCTTCTACCCGCTACTACTTCAAACCCTGCTGAAATTGTAAAGACGTTATTGAAAACATTGCTTGATTACATAATCCATTCACGGTTTTGTCCAACAAAGCAAGCTGCGATCCCTAACCCATAGTTCAATGGACTTGAAACAAATGAATGATGTAGTTTTCGTAAGTTGTGTTGAGTTCTTCAATGCATTGCAATTAGAAGTTAATGAACCTGCGTTTACATTGGCTGACGATTATTTGTAGCTTTGCTTTGTAATGTAAGTATAAATATTAGTGCAAGTCTTCACGACTCGTCCCCTGCAGTGAGTGCGTGTTCGCTGTTCGTGAGTGCAGTTTAAGCTGAGTATTTGTTATTGCTACACATTTTTATTAACTTTTAGAACTTTTTACAGTGATATTAGCAACGTAATGGGATATACATTTGGATTCATTTCATTTCGATGCGAAGCAAGATACTAACAGATAGCTTCTCCGGGCCATTTAATCGATTTTCTGGAAACGGTCTGCTATACTACATATCAGATCTGAAGCGGATCCATAAACAGGCTCAGACTAGTCATGATAATAACTATCCAAAAATGTCCCGGAAAAGATCTTGTTTAGCTACAATTTGTAAAATGCAATGTTACACAGACAATCATTATATCAGACGGAAACTAGAGCGACTATTGTCCAAATTTAAAGGCCTTCGAGAAAATCTGAATTGAACCAGTTAATGGATGCCAACTTGATTCACCTATTCATGTTAAATGGTCATTCAGGTATTTCTTCTTCCTGCCACGGTTGCGAGTTTGTCCGAAAGGGATATCGTGGCCCTGGCACACAGGCATCTGAAGGAACACGAGTGGGTTTTAGTCTGTAAAAGTCTGACACGCCGTCCCGCTCCGCCCAAAGCAGGAGAAGTTATTTCATTATATTTACAGGGTTATTTTTAAAACGTCAATAACCTCTTAAGGGGTCATTTTACTCATCATTATGAGCAACTTTTACAATGGGACCAAATCTGAAATCGCGAAAAAAAACCAGCTGTTCCTTACATTTATGTTCGAATAATTCGTTAAAATGTAGGGAACAGCTGATTTTTTTTTCGCGATTTCAGGATCGGCCCGATAGTAAAAGTTGTTCATAATGATGAGTACAATAACCCCTTAAGAGGTTATTGACGTTTTCAAAATAACCCTGTATAGCTCATGGAAAGCGTTCGGTGACAGTGACGAGAGTTCCATGATTTTTGTTCACCCAAAAAATGCTCAACGCCCCTAAAGCAGTTTTCTCTTAAAAAAAAGTGTGGTATTTCTTCGTCGATATATTATGTAACCCACAAAATAAGAAAAGAGTGACCTTATCTACCGAAGCCGGTAAAGTTAAAACAAAAATACCTGAATGACCATTCATAAGTAAGTTTCAAGATACCAGACAACCAAGTTTGGGCTAAGTTGGGCAACCCGATTAGATTAATATGGCAGGGCTTATATTTATGCACAAGTTAACATTGTGCAAGCTCGCATACCCTTTTTGGTGATAAAGGAATTTGAATTGTGATGTTTGAGGCCATTAATTTTAGGGCCAATCATTAATTAAGGGTAACTTATTTTGGTATGATTCTTGTTGAAACCCTATCGGGGAGTTTGGTTGTTAATTGTCTTTTGTTTGTGAGTGATTGATAGTATTACTGTAGAAACGGAATTTAGACTAACATTCCTCTCTCCAATCGAGAGTTGTTTAAGGAATGTGTAAATTGTGCACCACTAAATTTGGCAAACGTGATGATTAAAGTGATTTCTACAATAATCTTGCATTTTAGCGGTCATTGGAAAGCCCATGTTCATCAGTATGTTGATGAATGATTAACAACTCTAAACTGTTTACACAGAGCAAGAAATACGCAATTACAACAGACTCCATTTCCATCCTCCGACAATATTAAGTCAAGGGAAATGATTTCATCAACACCTCGTACGTTTCATGTACCTAATAACTATTTCTCCCGTCATACACTAGAATCATTGATGTATTAAATAGGAAGATATGGTACGCGCTCCTCGATGTGGACTGCATAAATAAGGGGAAAGGACACAATCGACCTACATTACTCTCGGTTTGCGGGGAATACCCGAATCGTAGTTTGTTTCCGAGTTGATAAGGGTACGTAACAGTGACAACTATTGCTATCTCGTTCCCGCTATAGCCCTCGTAATATGTCTCTCTATTTTGGTTGTCGAGCACATGACGCACGACATCGGGTCCATTTAATATTTACGTGATGTTAGAAAGTGGCCTATCTTCCTATTTAATACATCAATGACTAGAATACATTCCTTTTTATCATTTTATAATACTCCTGTTCGTCATTAGTGAGTTTTTTCTCCACAACTTGTAAACTAATAACGTGATGCCTTCAATCCGTCTAGCAGGATTTGTTTTTTACTTTTTAACAAGCTTCGTAATGATGGAATTGATTGGTGGAGCAACAGAGTCAGGGATACTGATAGGTACAAGGTAGCTCGAGCGTATGTTAGGCTATGATTGCACGCTCATATCTGCTGCATCATTAATTACTGAAGACATAATCATTCTTCCTTTTTCCCTATTTTTCGTTAGTCGCTACAAAATACTTCTGTATCGTGTGTACATACTATAAAACAAAATCGCTTTTCGTGTCCGTCTGTGCGTTGAATATTTCCTCTAAGAACAAACGCTTTTGATGCGATTTCCACCATCATTTAGAGCATTTATTCCAGAAGATTTATTGAGCATAATCAGTAGATCATGTTCCCACCTGATTTGATACAGGTCTCCTCTCTGTGAGAGGGACTGGGCCGTAATCCATCAAGCGGGCCCAGTGCGAGTTGGTAGATATCACATGTCTTCGATTTTTTGTTGTGTGTATTTAACACAAAAACAAATTTGCAATTACAAGCTACTTACTCGCTAATACTTGCTTGCTTGCTTACTCGTTTAAAAGAAGATGTAGTGACAAAGATTGAAAAGAGTATGCTTAGATGGTTTGGTCATGTGGAGAGGATGAGTGAAAGGCAACTAACAAAAGGTATTTATAAAGCAGAGGTGAGTGGAAACGCCGGGAGGGGATGCCCTAGAAGGACATATAGTGACCAAATTGGTGATGTTCTTCAGAAAGGTCAGGTGCGTAGTACTCGCCACCGGCATGCGTGTATGACCAGATGTATGAACGTAGGCGAAGCAAAGGAGTATGTAAGGAGCGTAGCAAGTGGCGTTCTATAGTTTCTGCCTAACCCCATGGGAAGAAGACGTGAGTTTCTGTATGTATGTATGTGTACTAATTCCGTCAAACACAACATAGATGGGAAAAGCCTAGGTAGATGATGATGAGTCGCTAAATCCACATGCATAGTTTTTGATGTGAAACATCTAAAGCCGCACGTAAAACTGATTGCTGGCGGGGCGACGCATGCCGCGTAGCGACGCCTCGCCACTATACAGTCTATATGTATAGTATATCGTCGTATAGTCTATCGTATAGTCTATATCTATAGTAGTATGTAAATAATTTAATTTTTTTTTAGCTATTTAAGAGCAACTACTAGTCTGTGTGGTGCCGGACGTAAAGAATAACACTCCCCTATTTCTTCCCGTGGGTGTCGTAAAAGGCGACTAAGGGACTTACTAGAGAATGGGCAGCAGCGTTCTCTATGCATTATAACACCATATTGCGATCGCCAACCCGCCTGCCAAGCGTGGCGATTATGGCAAACCCCCCCTTTGGGGCAGGCCTATGTTCAGCAGAGGACGTCTCTTGGCTGAAATGATGATGATGATGATGATGAAGAGCAACTACTACAAAACCCACTCACTTGCTATTAACAAATACCCTTTAAAGCTACACTGAAACATTCAATAAAAAGTAAGCAATCTAAAGATGAACATTTGTCCAACATACAGAGCATTAAATTCACATTTTTTCTTCACCTCCACTTACACACAGAAAATTCCGTACCAGAATCAAAGAAAACTACCGACAGTTTTTCCATTTATAATCCCATTCAATCAGCGTGATTCGCGATGTTTTCTGCTATTATACAATACTAGTGACACGCCCATGCTTCGCACGGGTGCAATCTGCTGATGTGGCGATATATCAAAACATCGAGATATTCTGTGCTATATCTAAGTTAAATATTAATGTATTTAACTTAGATATAGCACATACATTTCAAACTCAAACTCAAAACATTTATTTCAATTAAACCTATTACAGGCACTTTTGAATTGTGACAGAGTCGGTCAGTTAGTCAGAAAGTTGAAGCTTTTTGCCCATTCCAAAACGTAGATCTCCATGGAGAAGAACAGGCAAGAAACTCCAGGGACACTCTTTTAAATCAAGATATTACAAAATCCTGGGTACATTATTCTTGTTGCTTCTATATGCGAGAACAATGTAAACAATTAAATTACTTATTTAAAAAACAATACAAAATATAAGATTAAAAGATTACAAATAAGCCCTGGCAGTTAAGAGAAGACCAGTCTCAACTGACGGCGCGGCGCCCGTTCACGAACATGACATACCTACACACACATTATAATACAAACAAACCTTCATGTAGATCACTTTATCACGACTGCTCTCAAAACGGTGAAGGAAAACATCGTGAGGAAACCGGCATGTCTTTCAACAAAAATTCAAAGACATGTGATATCTATCAACCCGCACTGGGCTCGCATGATGGATTACGGCCCACTCTCCCATTAAGGAGACCTGTATCATAGCAGGTGGGAACATGATCTACTGATTCCTCATCATCATCATTTCAACCGAAAGATGTCCACTGCTGGACATAGGCCTCCCCCAAAAGGGAGGGGGGGGGGGGTTGCCATAATCGCCACGCTTGGCAGGCGGGTTGGCGATCGCAGTATGGTGTTAAAATGCATAGATAACACTGCTGCCCATTCTCTAGTAAGTCCCTTAGTCGCCTTTTGCGACACCCACGGGAAGAAATGGGATGATGCTGTTCTTTACGTCCGGCACCAAACGGACAGCTTCTATACTGTCTACTGTATCTAATCTACTGATTATGCTCAATAAACCTTCAGGAATAAATGCTCTAAATGATGGTGGAAATCGCATCAAAATCATTTGTTCTGTTTAGAGGAAATTAGCAACACACAGACTGACACGAAAAGCGACTTTGTTTTATAGTATGTACTTATTTACTACCTATACTATACTTGTACTTATTACGTTTTTTTTTATATTAGAGGACGGCGGTCTGTACTTACAGGCGACGGTAATCCGCGGCGGTCGGTCTAATGGGCCGGCTCGCGACAACTATTAGCTACAATTACGTAGTACGTGCGAGGTGAGGGGTAAGGTATGAGCGGAGAGCGGATTGCGGACCTGAGAGGTACCTACCTGATTCGAAGAGGCAGTCGAATAAGCACATATCTTGGTAAGAAAGGGATTCATCATCATTATTTCAGCCAAGAGACGTCCTCTGCTGGACATAGGGGTCCCCCAAAGGGGGGGTTTGCCATAATCGCCACGCTTGGCAGGCGGGTTGGCGATCGACAGTATGGTTTTAAAAATGCATAGAGAACACTGCTGCCCATTCTCTAGTAAGCCCCTTAGTCGCCTTTTACGACACCCACGGGAAGATTCGAAATGGGATGGTGCTATTCTTTACGTCTGGCACCAAACGGAACGAATCGAACGGAAGGAATTATCTTAAAGCTATTGGTATTAACAGAGAAATTGGATTTAGGTCTATTGCCACATGCAGGTGGTACATAAGATGCTTCATCAACATCATCATCTTAGAAACAGAACGTTCTATGCTGGACATAGGACTCCCCTAAAGCTAGGATAGGCAGAGGACTTGATGCAGGAACCTGCTGGATACATGAACCGGTAGTGGTGGCGATTCTTGTGTGATTACATAAACGAAGTTGTCTATGAATAGGACTGAAAAGTTTTTTTTTCTAGTAAATGACGGCACGGTTGGCGCAGTGGTTAAGCGATTGACTGCTGCGCTGCGTGTTGCGGGTTCGATTCCCGCACAAACAAATATTTGTATGACCTACAAGTAGTTGATCCGGGTCTGGCCGTTTGTGTATGTGAGTTTAAATGTTTGTAAACGCACCCACGATACAGGAGAAATTCCTAGTGTGGGGCAACGTTTTTTAAAAAAGAAAGAAAAAAATATAAACATTAGTAATTGTCACTAATCACAGTCAGTTCTACCGATAAGCCAAGCTGCGACATATATTAAATAGGTACAATTACCCTCTACGTGTGGTCGCGGGTGGAATTTATAACCGAGCAGAGAGGTTTTAGCGATTTAATCAGTTTTAATCCGTCTATGGAAAACTAGGTACCTAATGGAGTTAAACATTATTGCGGACGGATTGAAAGGAAATAGAAAAAGTTTTGGACCCGCAAAGTTTAGAATTCGTCTTTCTATCGATACGAAGAAGAAGGAAAAACAAAGTTGTAGCGGCATCAACATCGCCACATGCGAACTACGCGTCACACTGACGCCACGCAAATCCTGCATCGCGCAAGCAGAGTTTACCACGCAACTAGCATATATACACACATCAACCGTCGGGCAGTTGCCCACCAGACACGACACCAGTCTGGTCGGAGGATCCTCCCTTTTCTATGGTGGATGAGTGAACTTTACACCCTGTTCCTCATACCACCAAAAAGTGAACCGAATACGTAATTATACGAATATTTTAATAAGTAAGTAAGGAATTATTTATTTGTTAAAATATTGTTGTTACAAAGGTGTTACACGTAATATAATGTCCATAATATTCTGCTGTTTTCAGCGTATAAATATTTCAAAGAATTAAAATTAGGAGTATTAGAACAATATTTCGAAATTAAAGCATACAATGGCAAGGTCAAGCAAAACTTTAACTACTGTCAAATACAATGTCAAGGGTTATTAATTATAATGTCAAGAATTATTAAATTGGTACAATGTAGAAAATTAATCCGTGCGTCCGTGATTTTGTTCCGTGCAGTGCCGGACGTAAAGAATAGCACCATCCCATTTCTTCCCGTGGGTGTCGTAAAAGGCGACTAAGGGACTTACTAAAGAATGGGCAGCAGCGTTCGCGGCGATTATGGCAACCCCCCCCCCATAAATGCACCGGTCGAAGCAGCGGTGCTTGGGGGAGGCCAATGTCCAGCAGTGGACTTCTTTCTGCTGAAATGATGATGATGAGAAAATTATTATAAATTACAATGTCATAGAAATGAAATTCCATTCAATTAATAAGAACACAACGACGAGTCGTCGTCTAATTTAAATTTTGAATCACATTTTACATAGGTGCCGTTCGGGGACTGCAAATAATATTAATAAACTATTCCACCGAACTGCACTTATCAAAATTTTGTTTCAGTGCGGTTAGTGGAAGTGCTCAGGTGCGGTTCGGTCAAGTGCTGTTGAAATCAGTGCTCTGAGTGGAATACCTCAAATTTTTCATTTAAAAACTCGTTTGTTGAGTAGTAACACCTAATTTTAATAAAGCACATAAAAAAGACAGCAAAATCAGCCTATAATGTTCCTACTACTGGGACACAGGCCACCTCTCTGTGAGAGACAGTGGGCCGACAAGCAGGACTGCGAGATGAGAATTCGTTAAAATCGATGAAATATCTTAATTGGCAAATTAACAGAAACAGTACAACGTTTAACAATATATGTTGTACGCTCTTACATAAGTAGATAGCGGTCATCGCTGCTTATCCCAGTCGGTATAATGGCCGGTCTGCGACAACTATTAGCCACAATTACAGACTACTGCGTGTGCGCATGCTATGTAAGTCATGAGCGAAGAGCGATTTTATTAGTGGACTAAGTTAAACAGAAATAATTTTTAACATTGATGTTGAAGTAATGTGTGTAAGTGATTTTATTTTTAAATTGATTAAAACAGCTACAAAAAAGTTCTATTGGAAACTATCAAATATGAATTACATTATTAATGGCAAAACCTGTACATACTTCCACGTCGTGTTTCGTCGTACTTCGTACTTCTTGTGGCTGCTTACTTCTTTTAACATCCTGCATTCTTAATTTGTATATCAACACGTAATCCGAAAAATAAATTATCACTGTTTTACAAAAGCGTCATAAACCATTTAATACAAGTCCTTAAACTAGGCAGACTTCAGTTTTACATACTTTCGTAGAGAATTTTGTAAATTATGAATAAAGAAGTTTCTCAATTACAAGGTACAATTTAAATACAGATTTTATATTTTTCCGACATAAAACTCAAAGCTCTTGATTTATATATGTGGAAGCTTGTAATTAGCAATTGTCCTACCTACTAATAATTTTTAATTGTCTGTAAACTAAAATAAAATATTATTAGTCTGTAAACTTTCTAAAAAAAAAACTTTTCCAAAAATACGCTACCCGCTCACACCATGCATCCCATTATTTGTACCAACAACAAATTGCTGGAATTAACCGTCCGTTGCACTTAACTATTTATTTATAGCCCGATGCTTGTTGTTGCCGCCGGTTGCCGGCAGCAAATAATTTGACTCAAACAATCAGTACGCGGCCTTACACTCGATGCGAGAGTGATAGAGCAATTTAGACGCATTAGGGATAGTAATTAGTTGTTGGGCTATTGTTATTGGTCAAATCAGTTAACATAATATCACGCCAGTAATCTCGGAGGACTTAGGCAGAGGTGTCATAGGTACACCCACATGTTGCCAGTCCTATTTATATGTCTCATGTAATAAGGGGCGTGCCAATTGCCGTCAACCGGGCACAAAACTCAGACTCCGAGCTGCAACTCAGAAATCCCTGATGGAATAACCCAATAACACTTTTCCCGAGCTGGGAATCAAACCCAGGACCTCTAGTTCAGCAATAGCACTTGCGTCCACTAGACCAACGAGGCAGAGCAGAGTGATGGAGCAATTTAGAAGTATTAGTGAAAGTAATTAGTTGTTAGGCTATTGTTGTTGGCCGAGTTAGTTGTGGTTACGAATCAAGTTTGTTAGCATATTACAATACAAAAATCTTATAAGGTAGGTTGACTTATCAATAAATGAATTGCCTTGTATTCAAATTCAAATTTATTTATTTGTACATCATCATCATTCATCATCATCATTTCAGCCGCTAAGACGCCCACTGCTGGACATAGGCCACCCCCAAAGGGGGGTTGCCAAAATCGCCACGCTTGGCAGCCGGGTTGGCGATCGCAGAATGGTGTTAAAATGCATAGAGAACGCTGCTGCCCATTCTCTAGTAAGTCCCTTAGTCGACTTTTACGACACCCATGGGAAGAAATAGGGTGGAGCTATTCTTTACGTCCGGCCCCACACGGCAACGGCGTTTATTTGTACACATAGGTATAATGTTACAAATACAAATACAAATACAAATATTTTTATTTGTTGAACATAGGTAGGTTAGGTACAGATGTTGTAATTTTTAAAGAACGCTATGTCTAGCCGTCATTGGCGTACAAATATTATCTTAGTACTAACATGCTGATTATAACAAATTATCAAACGATTATCACACATTATTAAATAATTCAAATTCAAATTATCGATACAATAAAAACATTCCAATATAATATAATAATAATGAATTCTAGTAAAAATTGTCAAATCAATCAATAATAAATCATACTAATAAAAAAATAAAAAATATAATTATAATGTGTCAGTTAAGTATTCGTTCACCGTATAATATGTTTTGTCATAAAATATTTTCTGTAAAGCCTTTTTAAAATCGTTTATGTTGCCTATGTCTTTAATTCGTGTAGGGATCTTATTATAGATTCTAGGTGCCATTCCTAAAAAACTTTTTGTGTATAGAGCAGTACTATGTGGCTTAGCGCATATCTCTCTGTTGCGTCGTTTAGATCTCAATGTTTCAAATAGATGGAAGTTAGATTTGACAAATTCTTGTTAGTACATGATATGTAATAAAATAAAATATTGTTTCACTATGTGCTGCCCTGTAAGGCGTACAAACATTTTCTTACACAGTAGGTAGTTAATAGGGGTACAGTAGTACCCAATTGATATGGCTTACCGATGTACCTGCGCAGAAAGTGAATTTTAAAAGTGCGGGAAATGCCATTGACCAATCGGCACGCTCCACGCACCGCGGTTCTTTTTCCTGTACCGCTATTGGTCTGCAGCTGCCGCCATGTTAGCGCGCGCCGCGTGGCATGTTTGTCAGCCGCCATACTTCTGATCGAGTGCACGCTAGCAGCTCCAGTGTATTATGAACCTTATAATAGTGACCTAAGGTTGATTGTAAGTTTTAAGCATTCTTTCGTTAATCTTCGGGGCCATACTTTCTTTTCTGTGCGAACGAAGATTCACGACGCGCGTTATCAATTGGGTACCACTGTACTGGTCGTAAAAATTAAAAAAATATAAAATACTGCTAAGTAAAAGTCTTAAAACTTTAACAATAAACATAAACAAACAAAACATAAAAAAACAAACATACGGCCGAACATAATACCTCTTCCTTTTTGGAAGTCGGTTAAAAATAATAAAAATTAAGGTAACAATAGTTAAAATAACTAAACGTATTAACTAAAGTAAGTACCTAGTTAATAAATACATCTGAGATCGTTTTTATTTTTCTTCCAAATATTCATATAATTATAGTATAATATATGCTTTCTGTATACACAGACATATAACATACGAAGTGTTTTTTTTAAAGTATGTAAGTATTTCGAAGCTTGTATCGATTTAGGTAGTTCGTTGAATATTTTATTTAGGAGCCATTCCTAGGAAACTTTTTGTATGGGTTTTTGACTTAAGAGCATCTGTATGTATAATATATATTGCCTTGTTATATTCATTGTAAAGCTAACTAAGTTATTAGTTGTGGTTACGAATCAACTTTGTTAGCTTAATACGATAGAAAATCGTATCGTAATCGTATAGGATAGGTTGACTTATCAATAAACGATTTGCCTTGTATTACATTGCCTTGTTGCTACAGTCATTGTAAAGCTAACTCAAATTTGTTGGTCCTTAAGATATTTTTATTTGGAAACAGTGTAGTATCAAAATACTTCTATAATTTAATGGAAGTATTTATTTATTTATTTAAGGAAAAACACACAGTAGCAATAGCAGTGGCAGTGGGCAGGGCACATTGCTCGCAGAACTGATGGCCGATGGGGCCGAAAGGTTCTGGAGTGGCGACCGCGTACCGGAACACGTAGCGTTGGCCTCCTACAAGGTGGACCGATGATCTTGTGAAAGCTGCAGGTATCCGCTAGATGCGGGAAGCACAGAACCAGTCGAAGTGGAGGTGCTTGGGGGAGGCCTATGTCCAGCAGTGAACGTCTTTCGGCTGAAATGATGATGTTGATAACAGTAGCACAATAAGAAATAGTCATAATATCTTAAATATTACATTTTAAAACAACTATGCTACTCAGTACGTTCTCCACAGATTACAATTTAAAGTAGGTAGGTACTTAAAAACTAGCTAGTAACACAGAAAAAATAACTATACAACCGACATTATGCTAGAACTCATACCTGTATTTTTAAATTTGCGTACAAACATTACGTCATTCATTATAATTATAATACTTTGCTGATCCTTTAGGGTTGCTTGGATTTGCTTCTTAAATGCATTTTTATTAAGAAAAAGAATGTCGATTGAATTAAACTCAACCAAATGATGAAGTGGTGAACGCGAGCGAGAAGTATGGATGCTTAGTTGTTGAAAATAATCACTAAAATACTTTTTTCTCAAACATGCAAGAAAATATTGACATTCTTTTCGAAAAAAGAAATTTACGGTCAAAGAAAATCAAATCCATTGCAGGAGCGTTTTTTGAATAAGGAAAGAATAAGAATAATTTATTTGTGAAACATAGGTAATTACAGACAAAGATCTTAAAAATTAAGGAGTGCGCCATGTTTTGCCAATATTGACATACAAATGATTGATGAGTAAAAACAATTAAAGTGAGTACTATTCAATTACAGTGATAAATGTATTACAATACGGTATTTCGTTACCTAATTTTATTAACACATGCATGCAAATTAAATTTTATTACAATTTATTCAGAGTCAATTTCATTTCATGTCAAAATTTTAAGTCAATTAAATTCAAAAGATCAGTATTAATGTAAAATGTCAAAATTAATGTCAGCATTATAATTATATAGATTCGTCATTAAGAAACTCATCTAGAGTATAATAACATCTTTCAAGTTTAACCCGTTAAGTGTTCAACATTACAACGCTCCAGCAATGTTGTATGAAACGGCGTGCTGGTATTAAATACTCTTTTCTCAAACATGCTTGGAAATTCGACCATCATTTTGACAACCTTCTTCGAGATAAATCGAAATTGCTGTACTGGCTAAATACATGCGAGCAGCGGCCACCAAAAGTTGTATGAAAATCCATATATGTCGTGGTTTAGCGGCCAAACTCGGCCTTCAAACTCATACTCGACCTGCAATTGCCTATTTCACGGCCTTTGCAATAATGTACTATTTCTAAAACATGCTTGGTTTGAGCATTATTTTGACAACCTTCTTCGAGTTATAATTCATAATTGCTATACTGGCCAAATACATGCTAGCAGCGGCCACCAAAACATGTATGAAAATCCATATCTGTCGTGGTTTAGCGGCCAAATAAATTACATAGTAAACTCTTATATTTCGTGTAATTTAAAAATGGAACGATCTTTTACTCCGAAACATGGCAACCAGGAGTGATTGATTTAGAGGCCGTTATCACCCGATTATAAGTGAGTAATTTAACGTCTTCTAATCCTAACTAAAAACTGTAAAAGAAAAAAAGTAAATTCAAAAACCCGACTACGTAAAAGTGAACTTTAAAAAAGATGATGTGTTTCCATCTTTTTTAAAGTTCAGTTTTACGTAATCGGGTTTTTTTAATTTTTTAATTTACTTTTTTTTAATTAGACATTAAGTAACAGGTGAAAAATTAACATTTAATGAACACACATTTTATGTCTTAAAACAAAATGAACCATTTTACGACACCAACTAAAGTTATAAAGTTAATTGCTTTTAACACCAATAATAAAACATCAGAACTATCGTATAACATGTCTTCATAATAACTGAGAGCAATTTCAATATAAAATACCAAATAGAAAAAGACAAAGTCGTTACAACTTTGATTTTTATAATGCCGTCAAAACAGAGCGCGTCGAATCTTTAATTAATACTTTAAAGGTATAACGATCCTTTTTACTGAATATCATTAACTTAATATCCGAGTACAACTCCCAGGCTATTAAGCTGTACTCCCGAACTCATCTTCCCGAAGTATTCAAAACAAAATACAAATGTAAGGCTACGTCTGACTGTAGGCGAGTTGATTTTTGTAGCAGCGTAGCAATTCGTAGCACTTTGTTTTGAAGTAGCATTTAGATACAATTAACTTATTAGATTTTTAGGTATTAGTTTAATTATTTTCATGTTTATTTATAACGGGGTCTATACAGAAGAAATTTTAGTTTAAGTTTTTACCAAACGCTAACCTCCATGTCATGAGATGATTACTGACCAAAAATTATGATCATCATTCATGATCATTTCAGCTGAAAGACGTCCACAGCTGGACATAGGGCTTCCCCCAAAGAGGGGGTTTGCCATAATCTCCACGCTTGGCAGGCGGGTTGGCGATCGCAGTACGGTGTTAAAATTCATAGAGAACTCTGCTGACCATTCTCTGGTAAGTCCCTTAGTTGCCTTTTACGACACCCATGGGAAGAAATAGGATAGTGCTATTCTTTACCTCCGGCACCACACGGTAGCCCTATGTCATGAGACGATTATTCACCAAAAATTATGATTCAAACTAAATATAAGTAATAATTATATGTTTTTGTACTTATTCCACTATCCAATACACGTGTCTTGTATGGGTTTAGTACTATACTGCTGCTATATTTAAAAACAGTTCGTTCACTCATTCATTCACGATCCTTTGCTCGATTAATCGCTCGCAGTCGAACCATAGCTCTAACGAGAGTATCCAAAAATGGAGGCTTATTATCACCTCCCACCTCCTTTAGCTCCTTTAATGATGGCCTCCTCCTCATTAGACCAAGTTTCTTACGTGTAAAATAAAAATAAAGCATGACGAGAGCCTTATACATCAGGGATGTTTACTGAAGCTCACGTTGACTGCTTCTACACTGAGATGCGGAAGCGGTGCGCATACCTGGTTAGTAGGGTGCGGGGCAGCACCAACAGCATACTGTCTATGGTAACAAGCAGGCTAGATTGTGCGTTTGTGAGCCACGGCTGTTTTTGTGTGGTGCCTGACGAAAAGAATAACACCACCCTATTTCTTCCCGTGGGTGTCGTAAAAAGCGACGAGAAAGGACGTACTAGAGAATGGGCAGCAGCGTTCTCTATGCATTTTGATGTGAAAAATCTATAGATGCACGTAAATCCGATTGCTGGCGGGGTGACGTATGCCGCGTGGCGATTCACCGCACAATCCGCGCGCGTGGTCCCCCGCTACGCGACCCTGACCTTGCCATGTTTCGCATCTGAGTCTGACAGGCGTCCCGTAACGGCCCACAATATTTTTTTAACACCGTACTGCGATCGCTAACCCGCCTGCCAAGCGTGGCGATTATGGCAAAGCCCCCTTTATGGGAGGCCTATGTCCAGCAGTGGACGTCTTTCGGCTGGAATGATGATGATGAATGATGAGCCACTGCTGCAAGGTATCGGCCGGGCCTGTCACCTTGCAGCAGTGATGTCACAAATCGTTTCTGTGTTAATGTTTTACTAACATAGTTTGTAAGTATTTTATTTTAGTTTTAGGCACGAGCCCCTCTAATGATATTATGTTAAATATGTGATATTATTTTTTCCGTGTGGTGCCCAACGTAAAGAATAGCACCATCCTATTTCTTCCCGTATGTGTCGTAAAAGGCGACTAGGGACTTACTTAGAGAATGGGCAGCAGCGTTCTCAATGCATTTTTTTAACACCATACTGCGATCGCCAACCCGCCTGCCAAGCGTGGCGGTTATGGCAACCCTCCCCTTTGGGGCAGGCCTATGTCCAGCAGTGGACGTCTTTCGGCTAAAATGATGATGATGAAGTTCAATTTAATAGTAGCATAAAAATCGTTTCAGGGCTACGACACCGAAAGTTTCGTTATGCGTAAACAAAAACTGAAATGATTGATTTCTAATTTAACTTACCAAGTTAAATTAGAAATCAATAATTTCAAGGGAAATAAAGGAAACATCAAATATGGATAAAAGCATGTACTTACAACGTTTTATTAATAAAACACAAAACATTTACATCATATTATGAATACAAAAACCTATAATATAAATCTAATATCAATGCGTCATCCATTATTCATATAGGTTCAGGTTCACGCAAATGTTCATAATTTTTTTATCCAATTTAAAATAAGTTTACCTGTGATTCACTTAATTGTTCGACAACCCCTAAAATTTACCGCCCCCATATACTTTGGTCCCCACACCAAATTACATCTTACAATTCACAAACGTTGATAAGATCATTTTGATTCCTATTTCAACGAAATAGGGCCCATTCAAGCAATTAATGTTTTTAGGGGTGGTATCGAATATCTTGGTACAAAAATCTCATACAGTGTGGCGATGCAACAAGTGTAAGAGCTAACAAAAGGAGCGATTAGGGGTGATTTATACATTCTTTTATTTTCCACCCTCATGTGTAGTTTAAGTGATACCGTAACTGAAATTCCCACGCACGGAATAGAACGTAGTGATTTTTTTCTGTTTTGACAGTTGGAAAATGTCGTTTTTCAATCAGGGACGAAGGAATTGCTGGCTTGGGAGATATTTTTTTTGTGATACATTTAATAATAATCGTTTATTTATAAAATATATAACAAAATAAATATACAACATTATTTTTAGTTTATGCGAACCAGAAACACGTGTCTAGTATTTTTATGTAAAGAATCTATGAACAAAATTTCAAAACTGTGTCATGAAAAATCACAAAGTTATAAGGTCGTTATGTTACCGGGTTGTCCGTACAAAAACATGCTAACGGCGCCCCCGCGCCTCTAGGGTCGTCTTGCACTCATTAATAATAATTTGGCAGTAGGTACCTAATCGTACGGCGATTGTGTTGTAAGTAATTAAATGGTGATAACATTTTCCATCACACTTAAATAATTTATGGAAAAAAAACATGTGTAAAAATTATTGAAATCGATTCACTTCCTTATTCTGAACAAACTATATTCAGGTTTCGCTTATACTAAAAATAATGTTGTATATATTAGAATTGAGATAGCAGTTCGAACTAAGGCATAAATAAAGATATTAAAGTAACTAAGTCGTATACAATATTGGTGTTTTATTTACAAAATTATTATTATTAATACATAAATATTATTTACAGGCATTATTTTTAAATCTTAAGGCACATTTGTTCATAAGGCACTGTCAATAAACATTTGAAACTAGTTAAATAGATATCAACGTAGTTAAAACATAACCGACAATAAACTTAAACTATAAGTACTCATATAAATATACTAGTCTAACAATTGAATAGCCACTCCATTATTTACAAAAAAAAAAATTATAAAACAAAAATATAAATACAATATTTACAAAACTTAAATACTTAACTTATTGAGCATATCACAGATTCCAATTGGATTATCTACTTACATTGGATTATCTACTTACATTGAATTAAAGCACTTTTGTTTTTAAATTAATGCCTGTCTATTTTTAATATTTTATTTTCATTTATTCAGACACGACTTTTTGTCAAAAATCTGTATCCAGTGGTAACAAACGCGACTTGCGAGTTGTAGAACTTGTAAGTCGTAGGTTCGAATCGAACCGTGACAGGTTCTTTACTTTGTGTAAATTATTTCATCACCACTGCTCTCAAAACGATGAAGGAAAACATCGTGAGGAAGCCGGCATGTCCTAGAACCAAACATTTTAAGACATGTGATATGTCCCAACCCGAACTGGGCTCGCGTGGTGGATTACGGACCACTCCCTCTCACAGAGAGGAGGCCTGTGTCCCAGCAGTGGGAACATTATAGGCTGATTATATTTATATTTATTAATAACTGTAAAAAACCAATTTTCTTTTTTACAGTGGCGCTACTTATATTTTGTTTCAAATATACAAATAAATATAAATATTTTATTAGAATAAAAAACACAGGTTTACAATATTTTAATGTTCGTTTACAGCTAAATTAGTTTAAAATACTGCAGCCATTAGCGCCCACCTACGAGACCCCGGAGGCATCGGCGTTCAAACATTTATGGTACAAAAGCAATAAAATTGTTATAATAGAACCTAAATTAAAAGTAGGTTTATAAACAATTTAACTGCAATATTATTAATTACATTTAATTCTTTTTTTTGCGCTCACCTTCGAGACCCTGGAGGCATCGGCGTTCCAACATTTATAATACAAAAGCAATAAAATAAAAAATTGTTATAATAGAACCTAAATTAAAAGTAGGTTTATAAACTATTTAACTGCAATATTATTAATTACAGTTAATTCCAATTTGTTTAATGATTAAAAGATTCAAAATAAGTTATTCTCTAATGAGATATATGTGTGACCTCGCCTACGGCTTGGGTGTTAATTCCGCCTCGAATGCAATAATAAACATTCTCCACTTGTATCAAATGTACTATTATCTTTCTATCTATATAGCTAAAACTTTATTTACTCTTTTGTACAAAACAGGACCATTTATTTATTACGAGTATACCATAGAAGTGAAACTGACGTTTCACCAACACAACATTGGCCGGTTCAGTCTGGCACACTGTCCGCCGTCCGCCCTTCGTTTTTTAGGGTTCCGTAGTCAATAAGGAACCCTTATAGTTTCGCCACGTCCATCTGTCTGTCTGTCTCCTGCAGCTTAGCTCAGAGACCCTTAGTACTAGAAAGCTGTAATTTGGCATGGGTATACACATTAATCACGCCGACAAAGTGGTAAAATAAGTTGGAGAATTGACCGTGACATATCCATGTGTGGGAGAACATCTTTTTCAACTATAATTTTAAGTTTGTTTTTGGGATAAATTCATCCCAACTACGGAACTCTTCATTGTGCGTGGTCCGACACGCATAATGAAGATTAGGGTAAAAAGTAACTTCCGAGTGTTTGCGTAGAATAGTGCTCAGGAAAAATGCGTAAAGGCACGCATTTTTCCTTAGGTAGGCACTTTACAGAGAGTATAGAATTCGATGGTAGGGAAACGAATAGGTTTGTGTGCCACAACTTTAAGAACTGCCCTCTATGCTTGTTAAAGACTAAGTAGTAAATACTGCCGCCCCAGGCCGCTATACAGTGGGTTATGTATGATAGAGTGCGCCATTGCAGATTAAACTATTTTCAGAGTATGAAAGTCGGCAGATCTCAAATCTTTTATTACAAATATTAATTTCCTGACTCGTGTCACCCGTGAATACGAATATATGTGGGCGTCCAAGCAGGCACCCAGCAAGGGTCCAGTAGTGGGTTATTAAGTTAGTTTCGGTATCTAGAATAGTCAATTGATAATAATTATTTTAAAAAAAACTGGCGCATTTTTTTTTTGTATCCGACATTTGATGTTAAAACTTTGAAAAAGCTTGATTTGAGTAAAAGCATTTTCAAATTTGACATGCCCTTGACCACTGGTACCATTTTCAAAACTTTTCTCTTAAAATTTCTGGTACTTAGAAACATCATATAAAGTCATTTACTATATGAACTTGTAGATAATTGAGCATTAATTAATAATCAATTAAAATCGCGAAATGCAATTTTTTCACCCAACTTTACAAAACTGCGTCTAACTTGGAAACTAAATGCCGAGAACTGGATACTTTTTGCTTGGACGCCCACATAGAAACCCTGGCTAAGTTAAATCATATTTCTCAATCCCAAAAAAAAACCAATACAATCTGACCTTACCCTCTAACGCAACAAGTGGAATCACAAACAACTAACAATAGGGGATCGTCATTATGTACCCCACGTTACTATACTGTGACGTCACAATCACTTGTCACGCCGCAGGGCACAATGCCTCGCTTTTTAAATCACGCAAAGTATCTTCCCTCTATCTATTCTTTTCTTTCTTTTGTAAAAGTTTTTGCATCTTCAGAACGTGGGAAACTGGACTCGCGTGATGACCTGAAAAAGTGACAAATTTATGGGCATGTAAGTATGGGAATATGTTTTATTTCATGGTAGATTCGCTACGTAGGCTTTCACGGTGCGGTGAGTACGCAAAAGGTAGAAATAGCAGGAAGTAGGTCTAATTAATTCACCTTTTCTCGTTTTCGTTTTAAAGATGTAAGTATAATTAACGAGCAATAAAACTTATTCAAGTCATTTATAAGAATCTAATTCATTCTAATTTGCATCATAAATCTTGCACTCAAATCATCTAAAGCAATCTTTTGATCGCCTTCATTATAATTATTACTTCAACCCCTAATATATAATATCTCCTAATCATCTCAAAATGCTCCTAATAGACATTTAATTATAGAGCCGGTCTTGTTCCAATGACCCCTTTTACACTTGTTTACGTCTTCATCCCCTCAACCCCCGCACAAACGCGCTGAGCCATCAAAATGGTATTCCAATACCCCATACGATTTATTATAACAAAGCAGAACGGGAACGATCGACCGCTTGCCATCTGTCGTTGTTCCGAATCTCGAATCGCCGAAAAAAACTCAATGTGCGAGCAACCCTGGGAACCTAGGAACGAGCAGCATTCCCACGAACAACCCCTCAATTTTCAATAACCAAATTAGCCTTTGCGTTACCCTATTTCGGATATGAGGGAGTCGTGAATCTATTCATATCGATAAAAAATATCGCACGTCTCGCTCGCGACCCCTGTAAATGCATATGTTCGTCCTGTTCGAATGCACGTGTTCAAAGATCGTATATTTAAACTGCGAGCGTGTGTGTGCGAGAGCCTTCGGATCGTAGCACCTGCCGGCGCGCGCGCACCCCATTGGCTGAGCAACCACTATCACCGCTACACTGATTTCTTTTAAACTTAATTTTTTTGTAATACTCTCTTCGGACATGTTAAGAAAAAATCTTACATGTTTGGACCGGTACGAGCCGAATATTTTGTGTGTAGGTGGCATCCTACTTTAATAATTCTTTTTGTAAACAAAATGCTAATGAACTTTGACTTGGATGACTCAAATTCCGGATCTAAGATGGGCTTACGTGTAAGAATTACAAACACTTGAATTTATTGCACCCTATTCCTATGGCGATGATGCTGATGATATTATCATGATACAAGACTTTAATGATAGGATAAACAAAAATGCATCAATTAATAACTGAGGTTACCCTAAATTGTGGCGTTATTAGAGTCTCGTGACGTACGCGTGAGTAGCACGTGAATTGGCCGCGCGAGGGTCCGTCCCCTCTGACTTAGTGACCTCGGTAAAGGGATAACAATCGCATTGTCGCGGGCCGCTGGGGCCACAGGGGCCGGGGGGCAATCAACATGTGTTGTGTTTGCCCACACTTGGGCGTGTGGACGGCACGTGACTGATTTTCCCATGAAATTCTTTCACACACTTGTTTGATATGATAATAAGAATTAAATAGACACATGTGAAAATTACCGAAAAGTGCTCTATGATAAATTCACAGATGTAAAATAAATACAGTAAAGCTGCCTCTGCAAAGATAATAGGAAAATTATCGTTTCTTTACAAAAAAATATCTAAGACATTACTCCAATAGTATTTAAAACTTCCAACAATCTCTTCAAAATACTTCTTTAAAGTTTTAAACAAGCTGGCAATAATTTACTCATCCCCCAAAATATGACGTCCAAAAAAACTTGTCTCAACTCTACCAAAATTATGAAGACCTGTCACGAAATACGAAATGCATATCGGGGTATCGAATAAACCACTTGACTCACCCACACATACAAAGGGGCGCTTTTCACGTACGCGGGGCCTTTTGTGCTGGGGGCGCGCCGCGCACTATAAAAGGCCGACCGGCCCAACCAGCCCCACATTCCCGCCTGTGATCTCACTAGCGCTCGCTCTCTACTACTACTATTTTTCTATCAAATCTTTCAACATGTCTTATTACGCCAACAACGAGTATATCATCGCGACAAACAACTCAATCAATGAGAACAGATACAATAGTGAAAAGATGAAGAACAGTGGCATCAAGGCGCTGCTGAGGCCTTTGATGAAGCTGATCAAGAAGTCAACGAAGCGCGCTCCCGTCAAAACTTGCGACACGTGCTTCGAGGAGGAGCAGAACTCGAGCAACGAGATGCTGGAGCGCAAGATTTGCGAGGAAATGGAAGCGTGCCCTCCTGGTGCCGCCTTCCTTGTCTACAACGAGAACGACACGTGCGACCTTGTGCCAGTGAACCCTGACAACTTCTACGTACCTGTGCACTTCGCCCGGACCGACGCCGGCACCTTCTTCTGGACCACCGTCTCCAAAACTGAGGCTGACTTCGCAGCGGCGCACTGCTACACCGAATGCCAGACCGCGGAGCAGCAGTACCCAGTCCTGCAGGACCGCTGGGTGCAAGCCTAAACTGAAACTCAACAATTGACAACAATCAGTGTCTTCCGTGAAACCAGTGCCTGCTCTGTTGGTTTCCAAAATCGTCTGTGATGTTAGCTTTAACTTAGTTCAAGGTGCCATTTAGGGATAAGTTAGGATAGGCCTGCTCAATACTCGTGATAACTCCTCGAAAGCTTTAATTGTAATTTCGATAGTGTTGTGATATTTTTTGAAAATATTTTGTATTGTATAAATTAATGTTAGGAAATTAGTGAGCTTTAGTATTGTGATCTTCTTTATCGAGCTTTAATTGTTTTAGGGATTATTTATTGACCTTTACTCGTGTTATATGATAATATACGAATTGAAATGAATTTCCTATGTTTTACTACGACTACAAACCAAACCCTTACACAACAACAAAACAAACACAAAAGCACACAAGACATAATACAGTAGCGACAAAAAAACAAAGCCTTCAGTACTAATAAGACGAGACAGAATCGATAAAACCTACTTGGAGGCTGAGCTTTCTTGTTTTGTATTTCGAACCAAAAACTGGTCGAACGAGGTCGGCGCGGGCCCAGGCGACAGCGCGAGCCACCACTCTTGCCTGGCCATACTCGGAGAGCAACATTTTGAGCGCATGCGCACGTGTAGGCCCGAGGCAAAGCTACCGGAGTTTTAATGGTCACTTTTTTATTTAAGACGCCGACACTTAACTCTCTCGTTTTGAACTGTTATTTATTTTATACAATTAGGCACGTACTGTGAGTGTTACGTAAATGCTGGTCATAAAATTTAATGGGTTCTAGTCCGGAAACATATTATGCTAATAGTTACTGTTGAGAGATAAATGATTTGATTATGATATTTGTAGTTTTAGGATAAATAGATCAGCGTTACGATACGTTATCAGTTTTACGAATTTCTATAATAGTTCTGAAATATTTACAAATAGTTTTAAGTGCATGCATCATATTGAGGTCACAAAAATCTTAATCCCATAGCAATCCTATAAAACTTTAATTAATTTATTATTTATAAAATTAATAATTTAATAATTGGCTTAAAACTTTAAAATAAACAAAACAAAGTAAACACACTAATTTTCATAATCTATAATTAGCTAAAAATAAAAATTAAACGAATTCTATACAAATAAACAAAATTAAAACCAATTACATAGAAGAAATAAAAACAACAACTATGTATCTATGTAAAATTTGCAACCATTAACGACCAAGCCAAGACAAGACACGTCTCGATACAGCCTCAGTCATAAACACCCACATCGCACATACATTATACATCGCATCAACATAACCACTTTCATTATTCATGTAAAACCTTCAATTTAAAACCAGCACCTTACATAGTAGCCAAGACTATAATAACAGACTCTCCAAGCAAAACCACGTATAAGCATCCCTCCGAGAAAAAAGGTTAAGGTAATAAAAGGTATAGTTAAACGTCAACCCACCCTGGACACAAGTTTCAACCTGTTTCAAAAATCGAACCTTCAACAAGTTAGAACACGTCTTGAAAAAGTAAAAAATCGCACTATTTAAATTCAGAACGCATTGTGCAATCAAATAATAGACATAAAGAAAGAAAATGAACAACTGGTTGGTCACAATGAGAAGAAATTTATTTATGCATACAGCACGTGCATCTTTGAAAGCACTACGAATATTATATGCATTTACTATGGAGTCCATTCATTTATTGTTAGTTAACTTTACTATTGTTAGTACAGTAAAATAAAAGTGTGAAAAAGATGCTACTATCAATAGGTAGGTACCTATAGATTTATTATTGTTAGATTCACGTGCAGGTCGTAAGTTAAAACTTGAAGCATATTCGAAATAGCTCATGAAAAGTGAAGCTCCATCAAATGAACATGTAAAAGAAAAACAATTTCACATGCTGTTTGAATCAAAACGTGTTAGTGAAAATCATGCCACAAGTTTTTCCAACCTTTAAGAAAATGAAAAGTAAAATCCTGCAAATTATCTGTAGGAAAACAAAACAATTCACACTACAGAATCTATCGGGCATGCAGATTATAGGTATTAATATACAAGAAGCAAACATTTTAAAAACCTCTAAATAACATAACTGCTACAAAAAGATAACTACATCAAGTTATAACTTCATTTTATTTACAGCATGCAAAAAAATACAGAGAGATACAACGGAAAATTCCTGAAAACAAAACAGAGTTTACGTACAAAAACATTCATTTATTAATTTAGTATTAAAGAAAACCATGCATTTTATATCATTATCATAATATACATACGGCATACAAAAGTCAGTCTACAATAAATAAAAATATGTTACACTAGCCATGCTGTTTGTTATAGCTAGTATCAGAACATGTTAGTGAGAATCAAACATGAATAAATCATATTATTGTTAGTAAGATTATATATACACACAAAAAAATAAATAAAGATAAATACAAGAAATGTTAGTGGTTATTGTGCATTCTCTTTTTATCAGCAGATAAACATTCAACAACAAAAACAAGATTTTAGACGCTTAATTTTTTGTTTTTGCAAACCTTGTTTGTTGAAACCAAATCAGGATTTTCCAAAGCATCCAGGTTTAAATTTTAGATGACGCAAGTAGGAAATACAGAGATGATGTCATCCGGAACTGCAACCCGCCGCGCCGCCAATACCGTCGAAAACCCGCTCACTTGCCGGGATAACCCTAAATGGTTATTGGGAAAGTCTACGTTCGATAACATGCAAAATACAAGTTGCGTTGAACATGAAAAATTATATAAATGCAAGATAGAACTACGTTCGATAACATGAAAAATACAAGTTGAAAAATTATATAAATGCAAGATAGAAACCCAGATCTTTGCAAAAACACTTTTCGTTTCTTAAAACATAAAACCACACATAAAACGATAAACATAATAAAATCATTAATGTCCCAGCATGCCTTTACTACACATACAGACAACTCACAATTTCGCAATTTAAAGATCTTTTCATCTCTTAAAGCCCATTCAATATCAATAACAACCCAACTGTAATAATTTGTATCTCAAGCTTTGCATAATTCTGTTCACGTCGCGCTAAGCGACTCAAACCAGATATGCTAATTGCTACTATTGATTAAAAAGTGCCCAGCGTGAGGTACCGCTAGGCCAGTTGACATAATTACCAGAACAAACCACTACAAGATCTATAATACGCGGGTAGAGATAGCGAAGTGGTCCGGTGTAATAATACCATACGCAGCGCTCGAGCGACGGATCCGTGAGAAATTTCGGCAGATGTACAATTCCTTGACGCGGTACGACGAGTGAACGCTTATCTTTTTTTTTTTTCTTTTTCCAGTTTAATAATACGGCGTTCTGTATCGACGTTTCGAGGCTCGTTCGTGAGTCATCGACGCATTGTTACCTCATGCACGTGTTCGATGCGTCGGACGCTCGGGTTAGAAAGGATTTTTTGCAACCCTTATTTCGAATTCCGCAACTCTTGCAAAATTTGGGTTAACTTTTTTTTTCGTTCTAATTTCGAATGCGGGATTTTTCTTGTACACGTGCATGACCATTGTTACTTTTAGAAGAAATTGGCGATTTCTTATGTACACACGTGCAGAGATTTAGGATTGAAGGGAAGGGTCATTCTGTAATTGAATCGGGCTGGATGGCGTGTTATTAGACCGTAATCATTATGATCTATAGCTAATTGAAGATTGTGCTTGGCGGGAGAGTTAATTAGTTTTCAATTACAATTAAATTCCTGTTAGGGTGCTGCCGATGCTACAAAGGCGATAAAGGCAATTAGAACGGTATTTGTGTGTACCTTCTCTAAAAACATTATCAGAAAAACACGTGCAAACACTTTAAGTCACTCTTAAAAAAGTACCGCAAAAGCAACACTTCATACAGCCAGGACTACTCTACAAAGTCAAGTCACGTGATTAAGCGTAGAACATAAACGTGGAGCACCCAACACCTGTGTAACCTGTGTGAGCCGGGTCTACACCGGCGGTGATATCATCCAGTTGCTGTTTGTTCAGATGATGGCACACACTGATCGCGTCAACAACTAAGTACTTGCGTCAACGATGAGCTGGCTCGAGCTTAATTAAGGCGATGTTTTACCAAGGCTGTACGCGGTAAGGCTATTTTGATATCAATTAAGATTCCATGCCCTTCAATAAGTAAGATTAAACACAGACAGCACATATTTACAGCACAGACAACATGCTTTTAGTGTATGTAGTACTCTTGATCGACTTAAAAAATCTAAGCGTGCAGGCAATTAGTGTAACTTAGTTTAAAAAAACTTTTTTACAAAAAAACAACCGACTTCCAACAAAAACACTAAAAAGTGAAAAATAACTTTAATTTCGGAAGTCGGTGTCTTTCGAGGTGTTTTTTAGTTTTTTGCCACCGACTTCCGAAATTAAAGTTATTTTTCACTTTTTAGTGTTTTTGTTGGAAGTCGGTTGTTTTTTTTTGTAAAAAAGTTTTTTATTTTTCACTTTTTAGTGGTACCTACCCCACACCAATTCGTATACCACTAATTGCTATGAAAACAACAGTGACAGGAAGTTTTATAACATCATCAACATCACATCAACATACACCGAGTGGATTAAATACGTATTATTGAAGAGTTAGCTGTAGATTTGTAATGTATAGGAGACCGCGCAAGCTTCCTCTACCAAATAATATAATTATAAAAATCAGTTCATAAACAAATAAGTTATGCCTGAACATATATAATACTAGCTTTTGCCCGTGGCTTCACCCGCGTGGATGTCAGAAAAAATCTCACGGGAACCGGAATTAAAAGTACCTACCCTACATAAAAGGAACCTAAGTATTCATCCAAGTTTCAAATTTATTAACTCTAGGAATAAGATTTTTCATGCACACAAAACCCCCCGTTTCCCCCCCCTTAAAGGTCAAATTTGCAAAAACCCCTTAGCGGATGGCTTTTTATTTTTGCCTACGTGCCAAATTTCAGCCCAATCTGTTCAGTGGTTTGAGCTGTGTTGATAGACCAATCAGTCGCGGTTTCCATGTATAGGTAGCTAGATTTATAATACATGGATAGATATATATATGTATGTTATATTGAGAACCTCCTCTTTTTTTGAAGTCGGTTAAAAATCATTTATAGCCAGAGTGCATTTCATGCCAATTCTAATGAGACCAAACACGGGTAGGATACATTGTTTTATTACGGAGTTCCAGTGCCTACTTTCCGGCTTCATCATCAGATCAGTTTGATGGTACCATTTTGATCAAAACTATTTATTTAAATTTGCTTCGCTTAACTATCTTAATCCAGATATCTCATCGCCACCCGTGAAATACTTATCGTTGAGAAGTTCTGGTGGCCATCTGTGGCCTTCTTCATCAGTTCCACTTCACCAAATTATACTTTCTGAATGCAAATGATTTACTTGTTAATGAAAATATAAAAATCGCTATATGTATGCCTATAATATTTGAGGAGTTCCCTCAATTACTCATGGATCCCAACATCAAAACTGGATTTTAATAAAAATGGGACCAATCTGGAAGTATATCCATTCAAATAAAAAAAGAATTTTCCAAATCGGTTCATAAACGACGGAGTTCTGAGGTAACAAACATTAAAAAAAAAAAAAAATTACAGACGACTTGAGAACCTCCTCCTTTTTGTAAAGTCGGTTAAAAACAAAATAACCATAATCTAAAAGAAAATTCCATCCCGTTAACGGTTATTTTAAAAGGCAACATGCAATAGAGCTTACTGAGGGTCATGGTTTAATTAAGGAGAATCGTTGGTAAACCCTCTTGTTAAGGATTAATTGCGTTGATGATGACAAATATTGACTTTTAACCTTTTAAGCGAGGAAAGTACGTACTACTGACAGTAGTACCTACTTTCCTCCTTTTTCCTATATTATGTCTACAGCTAAGATTGAGGATTACCTACATGCATTACATTTACACATCATATAATTTACAAAAAATTACATTATGTTACTGTAGAGTACGCTGAATCAGGAAACAGGGATCAGGAATGAAATTATCCGGAAAACAACCGGGTTTGCCGACATAGCTTGCAGAGTAAGCATACTGAAGTGGCAGTGGGCTGGCCATGTTTGTAGAAGGACCGATACGATAGCCGACGGACCAGACGAGTCCTGGAGTGGAGACCGCGAATCGGCAAGCGTAGTGTGGGACGCCCCCCCATCTAGATGGACCAACGACCTTAAGAAGGTGGCTGGGACAGACTGGATGCGGTAGGTGAAGAACAGGGTGTTGTGGCGCAACCTGGGAGAGGCCTATGTCCAGCAGTGGACTGCGATAAGCTGAGTTGAAGTTTTTGTACGCTGAACAATTTAAAGCATCTTAAGAGGCAGATAATCGCCGTTGACCTTGGCCATACAAATGCGCGTCGCGCTCACCCCGCGCTACCATTAACTTTCATATGGATTATTTATTTTTTGTGAAGAAAATTAAGGTAGGACGCCCTCAGGCTAGATGGAGCGACGATCTTCGCAGGGTGGCTGGTGGCAGCTGGATGAGAGTTGCCGAGAATTGAACTGAATGGCGTGCAATTGGAGAGGCCTATGTCCAGCAGTGGACTGCTATGGGCTGATGATGATGATGATGATGAGTGACGAAAATGTAATATTTAAAAAAAATCACAGATAGAATTATAGATAATAAAACACTCCATACATACAAAAAAAAACGTGAAAATATCTTAAGTAGTTTGGAAGTAATATCGTTTTTTATGCTTTGGGTAGACATTAATTCCTGAATTAATTACATAAAGTATTTTACTACAATACTTAAATATTCACACATGGAATTGATGTGTATGCGTTCTAGTTCAACATACATTTTTTGCTTAACTTACTTGCATTATATGAAGGCATAATAACAGATTTAAAAGTCACTAAAATCATTTAACTGCGCTTTAAGTATCCAAACATAACAGTCACTCAACACACTCCATTGCAATTTCATCTAACTAAGAAATAAATATATTGACAATTTACATAAGGTTTTGAAAGATACTTAGAACTATTATTTTTTTGAACAATTATGAATATTGCAAATAACTATGTAAGTAGTTAGGTGTGTATTTGTAATTAAACACGTTATTTAAGCAGAAGTGTGTGGAAAAGGGAAGGGGAGGCTTTTGCCCAACAGTGGGACACTACGGGCTGAAATCTATTCAGCATTCTATTTATCTAGATATAACAAATTAGAACATAGAATAAATTCTATCGATCTAGATAATAATATAACAAATTATAAGATAGAATAAATTCTATCTATCTAGATAGAACTTATTTGATAGGCAAACTTATTCGCCTTAACAGTAGCAAACACTGTGAGTCATTGAAGCCGCACTTGTTAACGACACACGCCATTCATTGCACAACTGATACAACTCATTATTTATCTGCTCAACTTCAAATAATTTGCTCAATGCCTTGTACACATACGTACTTACATTACTATGTATGTGACTCATGTTGAGTGCACCCTTTTAATTAGGAGTTTTGATTGTGAGATAACAGGGCCACAGCAGATCTGAAATCTCCAATAGGCATTAAGTAAGCGTGATGAATTGATGATTGATCATCACGCTTACTTATTGCTTATTGCCTATTGTGTCTTTGAAGACACATTGATCATCATCTCATCACCATGCCTGCCAATTTTTTTTTATGTTAAATTTTTTAATTAGAGAAATATTTTTAAAGACATATTTCATATTATTATTTTTTCTTTTTTTTTAAGAAGTCTCCAGTTAGAACAAGTTGATATTACTCGGAATGTTATGGTAATTCCTAATTCCTTTGCAAACTAATCAATGATTTGATTTGATAAAATGATTTATTCTAACTAATGTCATAAAGATTTCGTTATTTCTCTCTCTTTTTTTAAACATTAAAGAGTTAACGCCTTAAGTTGATGAGCCACGAATATAATGTGTATAACGGAATGCCAAAAGTTTTGATTCTAGAATGTTAGGACATTTCACGTTCATAAGATCTACTAAATAAAAATTACCGTTTGAGTACGACTTAAAAAGTTTTTGCAAATAAGAGTTGGTTGCACATTCTGGTGTCTGGTGTATGCATGACTTAGCACGTATTTTTAATATATCAAAAAGAAAGTTCAACATTTTCTAGTAGAGCTTATTATAAATTAAATGAGTTTTTAGATGAGAGAATTTGATTATGTTTTACAAATTTATTATTTTTAATGATCTCTATATTATCATGACATTTTTAAATTAGACTCGGAGTGACATTATAAGTACTTAATTTTATTAATATTTGCATGCCATTTTTTAAGGCAGTCGTGATGATCTGGTTTTTTTTTCCTCTACTTTTCACATCTCTTGCATGCTGACAATTTGTATTGTATTTAATGTACACACGGCTGTAGCCGATGTGTACATCAAGCTATACATTTCCAGTTTATGCTGACCTCTCATTGTACAGAAATCCTATACAATGCAAGATCAGCTTATACTGGAAATGTATAGCTTGATGTGTAGCCGTCTGTACTCATGTTTGAGCAAATACATTATTATCTTATCTTATTCTAGAACCACGTCTTACTGTCCTCCTGAAGCACTAATTTCAACACCTAAATTTTGAACAAATGACATCACTTTAAACTTTAGTACTTCACATTGATCACCAAGTACCACTCACATCACCAACACCGCACATGTCACGACACTAATCACATTTTTTTTAGAAGCACTAAGTTCACATCACTAAACTCCTAATCAGATCACAGTCACAAGGTACCGTTACTTCCTGGTCGATGACACTCAAATAACTGAACATGAAATTGTAACGTACACTTTATATACAGGAATCACCCTCCGATATTGCAATATTTCCCACGGAATGAATGCACTCTGACCTGAAGATATTGTCTGCGAATCTATTGTCTTGCAAATACTTCCGAATTCCGACACCCCTGTCTGGTTTGAAAGGGAATCTGGCCGGTTTAGTGCAGCCGTGGCGCGGTAGATGGCTCTGATTTGAAGACACTAAACCTCTAAGGTAAAACTACGTAGGTTTCTTTTATACCTATTGTTTATTTGAATTTAGAAAAAAACACGAACATTCGAACCGGTTAAAAGTAAAATTGTTCCAATAAATGTAACATAAAACAATTTTGTTTTTGTTAGAATTGTTTCACAACTTTGTCAAAATCGTTTTAGTTTCGCGACTAATTTTGTCAAAATTATCATTATAATAAATTGTTATCCCATAAATAACATATTGAGTATTTAAACGTGAATAATTAAAATTCTAGCCGTAGTTTATATAACATTAAACCAACAAAAAAAGACATACTCAGAAAACACATGTGAGTTCACATCAAAAACAAATTAAAGTCACACCTAGGTAAAGCACAAACAGCTCGATAAAATTGTGATGTCATGAGTAAAGTATGTGTAAGTACAACAAGAGCGGTGCGACCCGCGCTGCGCACGCGCTGACATTTACTTAACAATTAGTGTAACAATGCCCTAATAGCGTATTGTTTCGATGTTGCTATACAACGTCAACTATCACAGTATTGTGCTGAATCAAATTATAGTTATAGTAATGTTATTGATATTGTTATGTAATCATTTAGGTTCTGATTTAGTTGAAACTCTCATTTATTGTTCCTAAATAATAGATGAAAGCACTCGCCGCTAAACTAAATCAATAACACATAATTTCTACCAAGAACACAGTTAGGTACTTACTATATTTTTTTTTTTTGTTGAATGTACCAATGAACCAATCTTTGTTATTCCTATAAATATATTTTTTTAAATGACAACAACAAGATTTTCCTTTAATTTTTCATAAGTTTTCTTACATATCGCATTTTTTTACCAGGAAAAACAAAAATTACAGACGCGTGGCAAACTGAACTGTAACTAAGTAGATGAGCTAACCAAAGACAACCCAAATCACAATCCTAATCACTACATAAGGCTGCCCACAGTCCACGCTCTACTAATCATCAAACAGTACAACAAATAGAACATCCACTTAATATGTAATTCAATAATTTTGTTAATTGGCAATCATGACACGGTTTCACATGGCAATGTATGTAGACGCCCGGTGTTCAACCGAGCTCGACCCGTGGGAACAACGACAGTTGCGCACGCTACCACCTGCCCCCCGCCTTAAAAAACATACTATTCCGAAATTCAAATTCGGAATCGCTCGACCTTGCTGTTTGAACTTCTTTTTTTTTGTTTTTTTTTTGTAATGTGCTTTGTAGTAATTTGATTTTAGAGTTTGGTTGATTATGTTTATGGTGCTGTATTAGGTGATTGAAAAACAATAGTACTAAATTAAGTATGTTCTTGTTTTGGAGCAGATTACTTCGATAAAAAATCCTGAAAATATTTTTCAGAAAGTATCTATGTGTTTTATCCTATAGGTAGGTACTACGGCAGTCTACATTTCTATTTAATACGTATACTACTAGATGGAGTCGCGTTTGCCAAAACAGAAGCGGTAAAAATACAGTTACAAATCCGCAATTTCTAATTACCGGCCTGACAGCTTACCTAACAATCTCTTCATCAAAAGCAAGAAATGGCCTTATCACCTGAAAAAAGCCGGTAAACGACATCACATTATACCGGTTTCTTATCTCTATTTACGGGAGAGCATCATCCTATAGATCCGCTAAGTCCGAGTGAGTTTTTTGTGCACGCGTCACCGTTGATCACGCGTAAGTGCAGCCAGCGCGCGCGCCATATGTCGCGTGGATCGTGGGAACGGATCCTCGCGTAAAACGCAATGTGTGCTAGAGACTCAACTGTCGTCACCCGGCGTCAACCCACGCGTTCCAAACACGAATTTGAAAACAAGGCCATAGAGCTCCATTTTCGAATGTGTTTGGATTTCTTTCTTGAGAATCCCTCCATGCCAAAATCAACTTTAGAGGTAGGAAGCTTGAATTAAAATTTGAATGGATTTGGTAATCTGATGTAAGAAACTTTTTATGCACATGCCCCTTATTGATTGAATGTGTATTATGATTACTCACAGGGTAACTACGCGTGAAAACATTATTTGGATAATGAAGTGATTGTTTTTAGTTATAACATTCGTCTACAACATGGCCTGTTAACCTTTAGTGGAATAATGGGAACGTATTTTAGAAACAAGTTCAGTTTTCCTGAAAAACGCACTCTACATCATAAAAAAAATAATTTTGCATATTCATACTCTGTACAAGTTATTCTAGTACTCGAATAAAAATAATTAACAGAAAAACTCATAATAATAATACCGTTCCTTTTTGCTTGTCACACAAAATATCGCTGTAATAATAGAGAAAAAAAAAGATCCAGGGGAAGACGCGCGCAACTGGCGCGAGCGATCGTGGGAACGCGACCAGTTTTCAAGTATAGAACGCCTTAGAAAAGGTGCAATTCCTTTTTTGTTCGAGTTTTTATATTAATAGTGGTCTTGCAACGCGAATGGATTTTGAAATTGGAACCCGTATGTTTAGGGGTATTTGGAATGTGTTTAGAAAAAAAACGCGTCTTATGATTGATTTGGGCATTACTTCAGTGATGACATGAAAATCACATTAGGTAATTCACGGAAAAAAAAAATTTGTAGCAGAAGTTGAATACGTTCTGTACATTTTCAGCAAAGCTTATTTAGTTTTGGTAGAGTTTATAACTCTACCAAAACTAAATAAGTACCGTCTCTCTCACCTTTACGTTTTGCAACATATTTAAAATTTTCCATTTTCCAGGTCCCTGGAAAAACTTCGCAAAAATATTCGCACGCAATGAATGCATTATCATACCGATAATTCTACTAAACTAAAAACATAGCTTGTCTTGACTTGGTTTTATTTTCACAACTTTATTTTTACCAAAACCTGCTTTTACATTTTCCTCGACTCTTGGAAAACCTCATATTTTTTTAACACCTTTTTCAAGCATATTAAACTACCAGCATAGCCAAACAAAAAGTATCCAATAAGATTTCCAAGCAGTATAACGTCAATCAATTCCCTTTTCAAACGAGTCCACACTTAACACTAGAAATGGCGCGCATCTGCCGGCACAATAGCGTACCCCCACATTATGCCGGCACGTATTTTTTCTTGACCTCAATCGGCCTTTATGCCCAAGGGGCGAACCGTGGGAACGATCTTGCACAATCCCTTTCCTTAGCCATATGCGACAGAAAAAAGTGCAATTATTTATTCCCCCTCGAAGAAAAGGGGAGTTGTGAGAACGTGACCTAACAATGCGCTTCCTGGCTTACGATACATAAAAAGGACATGTGATTCTAGTTCTTAACGCACAACACAAACGTGCCAAGTTGCGATAACACACGTACACATTTTGATGTTTTACAAATAGTATCAATAATAGTAACTTTGGAATCGATTTTTGACCGATTATCTACTCTATATCTTGAAGAATTCAGATCAATTTACGCTGTACGAAAACGCGTTCTTACGTTGTTTTCTCCTTAATTCATGGATGGTTTCTTTAGTATGGAGTAATGTAAGCTGTGTGTACACTGAATAGCATTACGCGTGACCTTTAGATAGTCGATTGTAAGAAAATGATAATCGATCTCGCTCCGTTAGTTATTCGATTCTTTTGTGGTTTTCTCGCGCACACGCGTAGGAAGCGTATTGTTATCATTTTCTCATCGGCTTCTGTGCGTTGGTTTTTTTAAATTATTTTATGTTTTTAAAATATGGCTAGTAGGAAGAACGTAGCAATGTAAAATCATGTAGGAGCAGGTTCGTGCGTTAATTAAAGTGTGATTGCAGTAGTGATAGGGCGTGTAGTACACACAGCTACACATCAAGCTATATATTTCCAGTATCAGCTGACTTCTCATTGTACGGAAATCTTATACAATGCGAGATTAGCTTATACTGGAAATGTGTAGCTTGATGTGAAGCCGTGTGCACACGTAGATAAAGGGTACCGTATTGTGGCCTCGGCGAAAGGTGACGCTATCGTACGACGCTATTAGCACAGTATAATAATGCGTACTGTGCGTAATGCGCCAGCTACTTATAAGGAGGGGACCGTTGGCTAATCTTAACAAATGAACGTCTCCTCTTACGTTCTAGAATTTATCAGATATTGTCATAAGGGCGTTATACCAGGAATAAGCAGTATTATTAGTATTGCATATCATCAATTAGTACCTACGTTGCAAACACCTACTTCCGCCTTTGGTATTTTTAACCGACATCCAAAAAGGAGGAGGTATATAAACCTCCTGTTAGTCTGTGTTTCCTTTTTTTTAATGTATTTTCATTGAATTCTCCGTCTATTGTGGACCGATTTTGAAAATCCTTTTTTGTTTTAAAGGGTTATGCTCTCTCAATAAAAAAGGAAAATACAGGTCCAAAGACAGCGACTTCCGAAATTAAAGTTATTTTTCTTTTTGTAGTGTTTATTTGGATGACCGTTACTTTTTTTGTAATTTTTTTTTTGTAGAACACATAACCCACCAAAAAAGTGGTAAAATTACAATATAATAATATTTTAATTATACACATTATACGTAAAGCCAGAAACAATTCACGTAACATACCAAGATAAAGTAAATTGAAAGACAAAACATATTTGCAAGAGAACAATGTAGCATCAAATGAACTTTGCATTACTTCCGCTGATAGCAGCGCCTGCATACGCACGTACAACGAGGTCGTAATTTCGTTAAAGACAAGGTACGAGTGAAAAGTAATAGTCACTGTAATTAAAATGTATATAATTAATTTGTAACAAGAAATATCAGACAATCATAAAAATATAAATGGGTGAATTTCGTGCAAAAGACAAAAATACACTTGTATCGTAAATACAGATGAAGACAAACGTTTATTGAGAGAGGATACTGATCCAACCTTATTAAAAATAAACTATGGAATTGGCAAACAATAGTTACCTATTGTTTGCCAATTCCATAGTTTATTTTTATATAGCAAAATAACATCAATCTATTTTTTATTTTTTTTATTTAGGATGGGTTTGCTCTTGATCTTAGTCTAGGGCAGAGAGACAAAGTCGATATAATGTATATTAGAAAGTAGAAAAAGAAAATAAATAATAATCATTATTATATATAATAATATATATCTAACGGCCTGCCAAGCGTGGCGACTATGGCAAGCTCCTTCCTTTGGGGGAGGCCTATGTCCAGCAGTGGACGTCTTTCGGCTGAAATGATCATGATGATATCTAACGGCGCAGCCTTTACTAGAAGTAATCATCGTATTAGTAGTTCAGCAGCTTCAATGTCATCAGGATTGTACGGGAACATAGCAGTTCGTCGTGGACGTGGTAAGACAGCGGCTCCTCTGACATCCTCTTCTGTCATCAGAAGATAGCCGCCACGCAAACATCGATGCGACGCTCTGCTAGAGTGACTGTCAGCAGCCAGTGTCAATCCTATCCGACCTTTTCGGTGATTCCAGTAACTTCATAACAAAAATAGACGGCGCCACTTGCTGCGCCGTCATATCTAATAATCATCCCAAATCTTGAAAGGCACATTGCTTCTAAACTTCAATCAATCTGCCCGCCTTTTCCCAACTATGTTGGGGTCAGCTTCCAGTCTAACCGAACGCAGCTGAATACCAGTATTTTACATGCAGCGACTGCCTATCTGACCTCCACAACCCAGTAACTGGGTAATACGATACCCTTTAGTAAGACTGGTTGTCAGACTTTCAGGCTTCTTATGACCCCTAACGAGTGTCAAAGATCCACGAATGACTGCCGGGACCAAGGATTCTCGATATGTAAAGATGGTCACCCATCCACGGACCAACCCCGGCAAGCGTAGCTTAACCTGATGTATCGACCCATGCGGGTGTTATTACTTGAGCCATGAGTTCCAACAGTAATGAACGAATATTAAGACTTAAAAACTTTTTCACTTTCACTTTGTAGTGTTTTTTTGTAAGACAGTTATTTTTTTTTACAAAAAGTTTTTTATTTTTCACTTTTTAGTTTATCAGTTTTTAATTTATCTAAGACACAATCACAATAGCCTAAAGTCAACTGCTCATCACCTTTTACAAAATGCTCCCGATGCTGGGATGTTAATTGTTGAGGAGTCCTCCTGGTAAGAACCAGGAGAACTGCGACTCACCATATGCATTATGACGAGCATAAATTGCTTAGCAACCATAATTATTAAAGAACCATATAATCGAATCGCAACCCGTTAAATACTTGTTATTATGTTGTTCCGGTGACCATATGTGGTCTCCATCATCAGTTCCACTTCACCAAATGGTGATTTTCGGGAGCAAATGCACGAGTTACTATGAAAAATACCCAAATGGCTATAGGTTTGCCGATAAAATTCGAGGCTTTCCCTCGATTTCCATGAGATCCCCTAATAAGATTCTGATTTGGTGGCAATGGGACCACCTCGGGAGCATACCCTTTCAAACAAAAAAAATATTTTCTAAATCGGTTCATAATTGACGGAGATATAGGTGAACAAACATTTAAAAATAAACACAACCGAACAATAATCGTCAAGCTCCTCAAAGGGTTAGTTGCATTCAACAGCGTCTTACATAAAAGTGTCTACAATGCAGTTTAAGACATCCGAGTCTGAATTAACTTAATGATATTCCATGAAATAGCTGGCATGTGTTGCAGTATTCATGACGTACCGCAGAGTCGCACGCGCACGATGAGGTCAAACAGCACGAGCGCACTATGTATGTGTGCACGTCGATCTTGGGTGATTGCTATCTCCTTTACATAATCATGACACTTAAACTACAGTTACTAACATAAAATCATGGATATTACCACTAACGGGGAAGGGATACTAAAATTATTTATATTCATGTGTCGAACGTCAACAGACACGTACTCTACCCAAAAGGATTTTTCCGAATTTTCTATGTGAATTTAGCACCATAGAATTTATGCTTGAATTTTTATCACATTGCTCAGCAACGGTTATTTTTCAAATCCATAACTACATACCTTTTCTTAAATATTTCATGAATAAAGATGCAATTCTATTAAATACTACAATCATTAATCTACTGGCTCACTAGCTATCAGTTTACGCGTGATCTTAGGTGATTACTGTCTCCTTAACATAATCATGACTACTACTACGAACTAGTTACCTACACAAAAGCATTGGTATTAATTAATTAGATTTGATTACCACTGACGGGGCAAGGATACAATTTTTTTAAATTAAAATTTTGTGTGTCGAACGTCAAAAGACACGTGTCCAAATGTATTTTTCCGAGTTTTCTATATGAATTTTCCACCATGCTCTTTCTAGGATACCTACTACATTTTTTTAACGGTTATCGTTCATAATTTCATGAATAAAGATAAAATTCTATAAAATGCCACGACCATTAATCCACTACCTAGCTATCCCACCTTTTTCTTAACAGTTCACTCCATAACTCTCCATAAATGAGTTATGAATTTATGATATTCCATGAAATGAGGCTCACCTCTATGTTTATGGCAGCCGAGTGTCATGCACGCCGCTTGCGCACACGCGCGGCGCCATTCGCAGGGTCGCACGCGAACAATGTCACAAGTCACGAGAACACACGCGACCCGCGCATTGCACGGGTTAACTTTTAGCATTGTTGCGGTACTTATGTGGCATAGTACTTAGTTGAGCGGTACTGGAAAAGTTGAGTTTAGGATTGTTGATGTTTTATAGTAATTTATTCGTACGTTTGTACGCAGTTTCGAGGGTTAAACAATGATGTTATTTTTAGGGCTGGTTTATTGTTTTTTGACAAAATGTTGATGTTTAAGATTTGTGTCGAGCTAGTTTCAACAAACCGTTGTTACATCCTATCTTTACAAGCAGACTTGTTTCCGTACAACAAAATAATTAATTGTGGAGGAAGTGATAAATCACCCGTATAGTCTGGTTATATAAATCACCAAATAGAGATAAGTAAATTAGACCTAAACTCGTGACAATTTATCGTTCCGTTTCCATTTACATCAAGTGGTGTGTATTGTTACTTTCCAAAAATACTAGATTCCACGACATCACCCAAAACCATTGTAATATAAAAAAAAAACTTCTTAAGGTATTTACGACTAAAACAAAACTGTCAGTTTAAGCCACCAGGGTCTGTAATGGCCTTCCGTGTTTAAAAGCGGCTCTTGTTAAACCTGCCAATTTGTTTAAGGAAGCCGTGGTCAGATGAAACTAACAGCACAAGAAATGTGCCCATAAAAGGAGAAACTAGTGCTCTCAGATAAGCATGGCAACATTGGCAACAAAACACGAGAAAGTTGGGAACAACGACATTCTAGCACTGGACTACATAAGCTAACAACGATTGCCAGAGTGGCAAGTACCATAGCCACTATACTTGCTACTATACTGGCTACTGGGATTTCTCCTCCGCCCACACTTGACAAGCCTCTAAATTTGCACAATCACCTCGATTAATTGTTGTTTGAAATGCTGACAGGTATAGTCTGATAATCTAGGGGACAACACGGCTCCTTGTTACGCAATCTTTCTATGCGTTCTGATCAATAAATTGCATAATTATCATTGGGGTTCTCATGTCGGGCTTTCATGCGTGTCTCTATGATAAGCTGTCCAGTCAAGTGACTCTTTGAAGTATTGATCGCCTAATGTGAACACACTTTATAAATATGCGCTTGACTTTCTTTGTACAATGAAATATACTTTGCCATTACATTTTCGCTTAAATGTCAGTCTAACCTGGTCAACTGTCAGTGAAAGACTGGCATTTTCTCCACTTTCATTGCTTTAAAGTCTTCAAATAGCATTTTGCAATTGGAACGTGCTGTGCGGGCACTTTATTTCATTGGCACGAGTGTCCGGAGTCGAATCACGCGCAGCGGGCGGGGAGACGCGCGGGGGGCGCGTCTGGCTCGAGCCCGACCGTGGGAACGATCTGCCTTTAACGTGTCGCACGTGCTCGAGACGCTACTACCGCAGCCGCGAGAAGAAACGAGACGCACAGCGCACCGGCTACGAACAAGACAAGGACGCTGCATGAATCTACATTCAAATGAAACCAAAAAAAATAATACGACAATAAAATAACGAGAACCAACAATAATTTGTGAGCGTTCGAAATTCAAAGCGTGAAAGGGACAGAGGCGAGTATTATTTATTCGAAAGTAAGAACAAAATTGTAATGGAGACGTTGATTTATCTGCGAGGTGTTGCCGGCCAGACTCGTCGCTACTGTATTTAAGAGCCGTTTGTTATTTTGCAATTGCGGCCGGCTCAAGAGCCATGATTACAATGAAATAAATTGGTGGCGACTCGTTTATTAACTGTCTGTAAGTGTGATAACTTACGGCTATTTTAAAACGGTTGTTACAGAGAATTATTGAGGAGGATTATTCGACGAACTCGTGGCTAAGTACCTAATAACAACCGCCGGGGTCCGAAAGGGCCAATGTCTGCCAGGGTTACGAGCCTGTCCGAAAGCGATATCGTGGCCCTGGCACACAGGCATTTGAGGGAACATGGTGGGTTTTAGTCGGTAAAAGTCTGGCACGCCCTCCCGCTCCGCCCAGAGCGGGAGAAGTTATTTGATAATATCCCACCCAAAAAAACGGGTTGATTCATCAGGTTAAGCTACGCTTGCCAGGGTTGCTCCGTGGATGGGTGACCATCTTTACATACCGAGACTCCTCCATGCCTCGAAAAGCACGTTAAGCTATTGGTCCCGGCTGTCATTCGTGGATCTTTGATAGTCGTTACGGGTCGTCAGAAGCCCGAAAGTTTGACAACCAGTCTTACCAATGGGTATCGTATTACCCAGTGACTGGGTTGTGGAGGTCAGATAGGCAGTCGCTCCATGTAAAATACTGGTATTCAGCTGCATCCAGTTAGGCTGGAAGCTGACCCCAACGTAGTTTGGAAAAGGCTACGCAGATTGATTTTTGACAGGGAATTTTGGAATAACAGCCTTCTTGCTTGATTTAACATGACGTAAACAAGGAAGGCTATAAAAAATACCTCCTTGGTCGACCTTTCGCACGCCCGCCATGTGTTTTTAGCATGTGGCGTGAATCTCGGCGAAAGGTATCGGCTAGCCGAGGTCGGGTTACAGGCCAAACGGCCACATTAGGCGGCCACATTGGCTCTGGAGTTGGCCAAATGCTGCAAAAACCCAGTCATTGAGGTCCGTCGTTCATTGAGCCGTAAAGCCGCTCCTGGAAATCGTGACCTTACCAGATTTATGAGTAGTTAAAGGAAACATTTGGCAATTTACATGAAGATTAAATGCCGGACGTCGACGATATAACATAGTAGATAATAATATATTTCGCTTTAAACATGGAACAAAGAGAAATAATAGTTATCCTCGGAATGCACGTTTTCTCAGAGTAGTCAGATAGGAAACGCCGACCCCATCTAGTGTTTAAAATATGATTGACGTATAAAAGTGCTTGTACAAACCTACTTACAGAAATAAAATCATTTCATTTCATTTCGTTTCATTTTAATAACAACTGCAAAAGAAAATCTACATAAAAACTTTCTAAGTTCTAACGCAAACCCAAGCGTGCTAAGAACAAAACCACCCTCGAAGTAAACAAAGTATACAATGACGTAACTTAAGAAGATGTTTTTGTTAAAATCACTGTAACACGAGCTCCTCATCCGGTCGCCAACCCGATTTAATAGACTGACCTACACGGTTGACAATCTCTGCCGTACAAAAACTGACCACACATCACACATGGAAACTTAAACCTTAGAGAAATAAAGACAGAGTTGGAATTTCAATGGTGGAAGCGTTCTGAGGAGAGTATTACCAAAGACGAAGGATGAGCAGTTTTTATTTTTAATTCAACTATAACGTTCAATGGCTTGAACGTAACCAAATTGCGAACATCCGGGGTGCCTATTGATGCACCGGCTATTCTATTACTATGATCTACTGGAGAAGATGAACAGCATAACAAGAAAATTACGTCGTCTTTTGTTAAGGAAGTACGGAGATGTACTTTGAAGTAATAAGTAATATGATATTTTGCTGCAATTACGAGTATTTTGCTTGAAGTTCATAGCTGTCTTGTGTTAATAACTGTCAATTAAACTGGTTGATGCTGTTCAGTTATAACAATGCAACTACTTATGGAACAGACGTCATTGCAAATTAATCTGTTTTGCGTGTTGAACTAAATAAAGTTTTGAAATCTACAATTTTGTGAAATTTTAACAAGTATCTCATTCATTCATTCATTTCAGCCGAAAGACGTCCACTGCTGGACATAGGCCTCCTCCAAAAAGGGGATGGATTTGCCATAATCGCCACGCTTGGCAGGCGGGTTGGCGATCGCAGTATGGTTTTAAAAATGCATAGAGAACGCTGCTGCCCATTCTCTAGTAAGTCCCTTAGTCGCCTTTTACGACACCCACGGGAAGAAATGGGATGGTGCTATTCTTTACGTCCGGCACCAAACGGAACAATAAGTATCTAAATTAGTACATTATATCCAAAGAATTTTCATTAGAGACCATAGTAGACTGTAGAGTAGACCATAGACTGTATCTGGTATAAATGGATTGGTATCAGAATAGCCACACTTGTCACTATAAACAACTTGCCGCTACAATGGCGACGGGTAGGGCTAGTGGCCAGTTATCATAAAAAATATAATAAAAAATAATTCGTACATTGAAAAATTTAAATTTTCACACAAACAAACTAAATAATAAAGCTCTCTCTTTCCTTCAATTCTCCTTCTTTTGCATATTATTCGTTTTAATTTCATTGATGCGATGTTATGATCCGTGACCCCGGCAAATGACCTCTGCGCTACAGTTCTTTAAATACAGCTTGCTCCAAAATGCTATTTTAGAAAATTGTGGGTGCGTTTACAAACATTTAAACTCACATACACAAACAGCCAGACCCGGAACAACTACTTGTAGGTCATACAAATAAATGTTCCGTGCGGGAATCGAACCCGCGATACGCAGCGCAGCAGTCAATCGCTTAACCACTGCGCCAATCGTGCCGTCAAAATCAATAAATAATAACGTTTAATTAAATTAAAATATATTTATAAAAATAAAACGCTAAACCGTATATGTGGTTTAATTTAATTTAATGAATGTCGCCATTAAAGCATGCTGTATAACCTCATCATCAGCCCATAGCAGTCTACTGCTGGACATCGGCCTCTCCAATTGCACGCCATTCAGCTCAATTCTCGGTAACTCTCATCCAGCTGCCACCAGCCACCCTGCGAACATCGTCGCTCCACCTACCCTGAGGGCGTCCTACCGTACGTTTGCCGATTCACGGTCTCCACTCAAGATGCAAAACTGTGTTGCAGGAGCCAGCGTCCTCCCGTAATAAAAGACACAATATTGTTGTTTTATGACAAGACAAAGAAAAACAAATATAAAGAAAGGAAACAAAAGAGACTTCACTTTATATGTACTTACATCTAAGCTAAAAACAAAAAAAAAAAATTAGAAATACCTAAACAATAATTATGACACCCTTGACCAAAAATGGCTGTGGGTTTTCCCATCGACCGCGGTGGATGGGTAAACCCATCCACCACGGGATCATAGGTACTTACCAAGATGCTAAACCTCATTTTTACCTTCAAATCACGAGAGAGCCACTCATGGTGAATGAAGCTTTGATTAATTCATACGGTTCATACCCAGAGGCCAAGACTCAGGCTTAAGGCGCTGACAAGAGGCAAATGATAAAAACAGCCTTTTCTTAAACAAAAAAAATCCAAATTTATTAGAAACGGAAAATGTTATTCTTGAACATATTTCTTAGAACTTGGTTGTTACTAAAACACGTATAGAAAACAAATCTCGATACAAATTAACGGTACACTAACCCTTTACTTTGAGTTTCAATCAAAAATATCTGTATTAAATATCAACGTACGGTTGGTATTTAATTTCGTAAAACGTCATATTTGTATGCAGAACTTGTTGTTTTTATTTTCGATTACTCAACTCACTTTTGAGTAAACACGGGTGTAATTCGTATGGACTACGGGTTTTGTGAAAATTTGCACGTGTCACCAAATATTTGATAGAATTGCATTGATATTGATACAAGCAGAACTTTGCACTTTCAGCGTACCATACAAAGTAAAGAAACAAAGTAATATCTTAAAATATAATATGATGGACACTAACGACTTTTTAATAATATTAACCATTAATTATTAATAGATAATTGCTTCATAATTTGCAATAAATTACGAGCATTGTGTCATTGCGCTTCTCTTTCTTTTGTATGCAGTCTGACAGTGACCGCGGTTTAGCTGTTATCAGCCTCTTAGGGATCTGTACCCTAATTGCGTAACAGTTTGAATCGGAATCGGAATGATTTTGAAGTATATTGCTAATCCATTGCTTCATAAGTTAGAAAAAAATGTCTGTTCAAAAACGTAAATAACGCAATGAATGTTGTTGAACTGTCAAATTGAAACCAATTCCTACTGATAGTGTGTTACGCAATTAGCACTCTGCAAACTCAATAACAAGAAAAAAACTCTCTGGAATTGGTCCCATAATTTACGTAGCCCTTTTTCTTAGCTTATAAAAGCTTAAAGTTACATTAACCAGGCGTTCGTGGGACACACGTGGGGCACCCACAGCTCTGATAATAACCACTCAGCGGGAACCCAATACAGTTACACACTGCATATGACTTCATTTAAATATGAAACCCACTTTACCATTAACCTGCTCCATATTATGCCATAAAATACAAAAATTGTACCAAAGATTTGGTCCGCGTTATCCAAAAGTGTACCTCTCAAAATATAATTTGACCAATCAGGTCGTCATTATGGCGTAATGCACCTTCCAACCCTCTGGTGCATACCATTGCGTCAAAATTAAGCGATCATAATACTTTATGGTATTAAGAACTTTCACTGCCGCCGCAGGGAAGGTTAATATTATAAAAAAGTCGTTAGTTTCCATCATATTATATTTTAAGATTATGTTTGTTTCTTTACTTTGTATGGTACGCTGAAAGTGCAAAGTTCTGCTTGTATCAATATCAATGCAATTCTATCAAATATTTGGCGACACGTGCAATTTTCACAAGTCCCGTAGTCCATACGTATTACACCCGTGTTTACTAAAAAAATAATCAACATATAAATAAGTAAATTAACATAATTTATAGTAACCAATCAATTAACTTTAATTTGCAAGTCCAGACATAGCATAATATCTGTATCTAAATCTGCTTTCATTGAGTCGTTGTAATACTCGTAAAGCGTAGCGCATAGCTCTACAATCGATTACCGCGAAAATGAGGCTACGAACATTAGTTGCGTCCCAATATTGCGTTTTTTTTTCACTGCTACGGTGCTACGCGCGCTACGCGTCTACGATATCTATCCCTCGTGCCGTCTCGCTCTAGCGCACCGGTGGAGGCGCAGTGACGCACGTGCAGTGCACGCGAGTCGTGGCTCTCGCTCACTCCCGCACACTTCCTGCGCGCGCCTCCAGCCCGAGCTCGACTGTGGGAAAAGACGGCAGGTGTTATGCGGGATCGTGAACAACCACGCATTACCATTCACATTATTCAACAATAAATAATAATAATAAGAAGCCGTGGAACGAGTGGCGAGCACGCGCAACGTCCTCGCCGCGCCTCACATACTAATGGGTGACGCGTGTGAGTGTGTGCGTTACCTCATGATGTGTGAGTGTCTTATGAGATGTTAGTTGGTAGTGGACGTATGTTTTTTTTACGGACGCTTCATGTGGGCGGGCGCACGTCACGGATTTAACTTTGGATTAACTTTCGTTAATTGTTTTGGGATACGTTTTTTATTTTCCGACTAATTGACTTTTATGTGGACAACCATGTTTCATGTATCTTTGAATAGTTTGACGCACTATTTTGTAGACACATAATTATGCAGTATAAGTAGTACAATTCAAACAATAGCTATTGGCGCCAATTTAATTAGATAGAAAAAGCCCTTTTTTTTCTGGGTGGGAAATTATCAAATAACTTCTCCCGCTCTGGGCGGGAGAGCCTTTTGGACTTTTGGCTAAGATCAAAGTGTAGAAAAAACTCCTTGTATTTATTTTCTCTGTTAGAAATACCTCAGTGATTTTATTTGATTACTTACCACTTATTCAGTGTCTCAGGATTGATATTAACATCGCTGTTATTCCCAAAAGTCATATTTAAAAACAGACTGTTTCAGGAAACACAAAAAACTACTTAGATAGTTTAAAAAAAATATATGTGAAAAGGTATATTTTTATTGTGTCTATCCAAATGTAATATCCCTGTAAATAACATGAAGCTAGAACATACATATCTGTATCAAAACGTCCTCTTATATATTTTTTTTTTAATAAAAATTGACATATGACTTTTTGAAATGACAGCGACGATAAGCCTGAAACGAACTGTAACCCATACTTACTTAATTACAATTACACACAAAATCATTCCTAAGAAGTCAAACTTCAAAAGGCAAGCAGTGTCAATAATTATCTCCCAATAATAATACGAATTTCAATAAACATAATTGTAATTCATTCATGTATCGGATCTACGTAATTGCATTGCGCCTGTCCGCGTGAATGCCTCACCGGTTACTAGCGCAGTCTGAATAACACCGTCCATTCATGCGCCTCGGCACACACGTTACCTATTCGGTAAGATCTTGATAGGTAAATTGCTCAATTAATGTACCTATAAGGTTTTGATCGAAGTAAAATACAGTCGAACCTTTTAATCTTACGCAGTCACTTATTATTTTGTGTTGGAGACGTATTCAGTGGTTTGTCTTTTTGTTGTTGACTTTTAATGATAGGCTTGTTGAATTTTAATGTTTCTGAGATATTTAATCTTATGTCTTGCAGATAGTCTGTGCGAAATAATTATAGTTTCATTTCCATGACAATGTTGATGAAGAAAAATGGAGAAATCTACTGAAACTTCTTCCTTTTTAGTCGTAGAGCCTATGACCATTAGCCATATATGGATTTTTGCTATAATAAAATCCATAAAAGGCTTATTTCCACCATCCATGAAAAAATCCTTCTTAATCTCTTATAGATCATAAGCGTGATACACTTCACATTTTTTAAACACGCCTTCAATTAAAACATTAATCACTGTCGCACTTAATTGAATTTTTACGAGTTCTGTGACATTTAATTTAATTAAATATTCCATTTTCGCGCAGTCTGCTCTCATAAGCAATTAACGACTTATTGATTATTGACTTTCAATCTTTAAGTACCAAAACCAATTTATTGGCACCACTTTTGGATTTACAACCTTCCTTGTTCCTCAGAAAATAAGGGTGGTTTTTGAAAGGTTAGTTTATGGTAGAATGGTAGTAATTAAGAATATTATCTGAAAATATAAATTCCGTTGGATGTCGGTGCAGGCGCGGGTCTTGACAAGAAATAAGACTAAGATCACACAATCAGTCATGCGTCGACAGCTTCACATAATTGAATATTTAATTCGCTGTGTATGAGAGACTGGACTTATTTAATATCACGTTCCGCTAACTGTAATTTTATTTTTTAATAATTCAGTACCTAAGTATTTATTTTATTCTCATAACGTAGGCACCCATCGTCTAAGAATAATCTTATTCCAAACATAATAATGTTATTATTAGATTTAATCTTTGTCGTAATCCTGCTCTTACTTCCACAAGTCTGTCGGTCAGAATTTTCTTTCATTAAAAATATTCGTTGTGAGTAGGTCCTTGTGAGGAAGTCCATATTAATTAAAAGCACAAGAGTAACCGACTCTCTTTAATTAGCTCCCATGTTTTTATAGGATGTCCGGTCTCATTTAAAAGGGCGTTACAGTACAATTGCACAATTTGTTTACCCAGAAGATTGCATGATTCATACAGAGAACCGTGCTGATGGTCTTAAATTCATTATATTCTCATATGTCATGGCATGAAATGTTACCATCCCATCACGATTTAGATTGTGGTTGAATAACTATCACGTCAAAGAAATATTGAATCAAATCCAATATGGCTCTCTATAGTAAACTCGGAAAATACCATAGTATTGACATAAACTAAGTGTAACAGTCGTCGAGAGAGTGTCTTAGCTAAATCAAAAATCAAATCAAATCAATCTTTATTTCAGTAAATGTAAGTACAGTCCATGTTGTCACAAGAATAGAGTAATATTATTATTATTATATTATAGCACTAATTATAATAATTATGAATTAATAGATTATAATTTTTAATGGCATAGTTAAACTACAGACTACGGTTATCATAAAAATGAGATGAGTTACTTAAATTGTGAACGGATAAACTGACTGATTAATAAAATACCAAAACAATCAGATGAAGTTGCAAGCATAGGGCACTATTATTTAAATAAAACAATAAAATTAAAAACGGGCTACACGACACTAAATTGACTTCATGTTCCCCGGTCGAGTCACGGATAAACTGATTAATAAAATACCAAAACAATGAGATCAAGTGGCAAGCATATGGCACTATTATTGAAAAATAAAACAATAAAATTAAAAACTGGCTACACGACACTAAATTGACATCATGTTCCCCGGTCGAGTCACCAAGTTAGGCGAGCTACTGCACTAACGTGCAGCTCAGTGAATCGCCTGAAGATCATGCCCGCAAGTTGAGCTGCAAACACCAGCAATAAGCTGTAAGAGGTTCTCGAGAGCCTGTGTACGACTGAGCCCACTTTCTTTCTTGTAATCGCACAAGAGAGTTGCTCTTCATGACGTGAGTGTCCATGGAGTTTCTTGCCCGTTCTTCTCCATAGGAACCTACTATTTGGAATGGGCAACTAGCTTCATATTTATAACTGACCGACTTCTTGACAATTCAAAAGTGCCTGTCAATGGTTTAATTGAAATAAATACTTTCCGTCTTATTACAAAACAAGGTTTATCTTCAGACCCAGGTTTAAACTATGGAGCCATTATTGAATTTCGAACTTTATCCCGTCTATGGTAAAGTTCGTAAGACAAAACTGACAACTTAGTACCAATCTAAGTTTTCAGTTTTGTTTAAAGAACGGTATCTCAATCACAGTTAAGTTCTTATTACAAAAACTGGCTCCATGGTTTAAGCCAAGTCAAAATATAAATCTCGTTTTGTTATAAGGCGGTTAGAGTTTTGAGTTTTGACATGAGCCATGAATCTGTTTCATCAATTTGAATGCAGAAGATTTGCTTGTAATCACACCACGACATAGGAAACATGTAAAATAAGGTACAATTAAAAAAAAAATCACAGCGCAGTGAAACCACACCTTAACCAAGAATTGCAATAAGTTTGGCGACGCGTTGATGAATGACGGCCGCCCGATATCATCTGTTGATTATGTTGTAATTAACGAGAAACGGTGAAAATAACGTTTCGATTTAACATTACGTTAACGACTTGATCACATAAATCTTGTTAAGAGTGATAAAAACGCTGGTTTGTTATGTAAAGAGGGAGGAAATAATTTATTTATGTAATTGAACGAGAGGAGAGGAGGGGAGTTTTTAATGCTTGTTGCAATTCGTACTATAAATTAGAAATGTTAAAAAATACCTGACCTAAAGTTTTGGCCAACCAATAGCTTATGATAAGTGATGATAATGACGAACTCCTTAAAATAGGCGCTATCTAAGACTCGAGTCTTAGACAGCGCCTATTTTACATACATTTCCCACAGGAGTAGGTAATTTCTGATTTCTGTACCAACATTTTCAAAGTTGAATTACGGGAATCTAGTGTATGTAAATGGATTATGGGAATCGAATTACCTAATGAAATCCTCCTCATAGGTTAGTCGGAGCTCTTGGCTGTTATGCCACTGGCTAAACGATAACACTATTTTTAGAATTATTATTTTACATACGAATATGCTGATATATACAAGTCATCAACGAATTAAATGAATATCAAAGTAAATGATAGCATATAAACCATAGCATATCTTAATAAAATGTACCGTTAATCGCTTAGAAACTTGTTTTACAACCTGCTATCAATGGAATTATAAAATGCTATTAACGTATGCTGAAATAATTTATACTCCTGTTATTAGCTTAGAGCTTAGTAATTGCATTCATTTATCTGTACATACATGTAGCTGAGGTAATTAATTTTCAGAATTGTTTAATCTTGGTAAAACGAATCTTATTTTTATCATGTATTTGATTGTTCTTTTACATTGTCCTACTTGTTTATTCTGTCAGTTTTTTTTCTTAGTACTTAATAGTTTTTTTATTTTTTATTTCCAAATATAAAATAATGTAGGTATTGATAGTGTTGACAAAGTGCCGTCAAGTGCCTTGTGGTGCCGGACGTAAAGAATAGCACTACCCTATATCTTCCCGTGGGTGTCGTAAAAGGGGACTTATGGAAGCCCCCTTAAATATTTATTTTATTCTGTTTTTTTGTATTTTTTGTTATAGCGGCAACATATATACATCATCTGTGAAAATTTAAACTGTCTAAGTATCACGGTTCATGAGATATAGCCTGGTGACCGACTGACAGCGGAGTCTTAGTAATAGGGTCCCGTTTTAGCCTTTGGGTACGGAACCCTAAAAACGACCTTTTTGTAACTCTACCTATCAAAAATCTCAGCGAGGTATTAACAAACAAAAACTCACAAAACTGACCGCCTTAACAAAAACGCGGCCATAATTTAATAGAACATGGTATAAAGGTGATCTGCCATTAAATTAATAAAGTGCTACAAAAACCTTCGGTGCGCGGCCTTAAATTACTTGAACAGAATAAATAACGTCATTAAAGATCTCATTACCTTACCTGTTTCTTGTAACTATTAATTTTTCTATCCTAGAGCGGAAATGAGCGGAGCTGAGCGAGTAATCAAAACTAGTAGATTGGTGGCGGTAATGAATACCGTTTCGCAAATACTCGTTATTGGCTCCTTTGATTCCTTGTGTCTATTATTTTGATGGTTCAATGTTGAAGTGATTAATTTATAAAAGAGTTTGATTGGATTGATACTAGATCTTTGTGGCTCAAGCCTTATTTGTTATTCGTAAAAAAAACTCATACCGTATTATTACATAACAAGGTTTATCTTCAGACCCAAGTTTAAACCATGGAGCCATTATTCAATTTCGAACTTTATTCCGTATATGGTAAAGTTCCTAACACAAAACTGAAACTTAGTACCGAACTAAGTTTTCAGTTTTGTTTATAGAACGTTATTTCAATCACAGTTACGTTCTTATTACAAAAACTGGCCCCATGGTTTAAGCCATGTCAAAATATGTGGGAGCATGCAGTGGTGGCCCAGTGGTAACGGCCGTGACTTACAAGTTGTAGGTCGTAGGTTCGAACCCCGCCAGGCGCTTTAGTTTGTGTAAATTATTTCATCGCCACTGCTCTCAAAACGGTGAAGGAAAACATCGTGAGGAAACCGTCATGTCGTAGAACTAAAAAAAAAATAGATACATGTGACATCTACCAACCCGCACTGCATGCATGCGTGGTGGATTACAGCCCAGTCCCTCTCACAGAGAGCTAGGAGGCCTGCGTCCCAGCAGTGGACACATTATAGGCTGATTTTAAGTATGTCAAAATATAAATCTTGTTTTGTAATAAGACGGTTATGGTTTTTTTTTCTTTTGTTAAAAAAACTTAGGTAGGTAAACAAAAAACCCTTTTAACTGAGAGATTTTTGGTGACTGTAGGTCAAAATGCACTTTCAAAATAAAATTCAGATACTTACATTTCCCCAACAATTGAATCAGTCTTCCGGCGATAAATTACAAATATAATCCGTAACTACGGCGATAAGTGAAGGAAATTACTTTAATAATATGATCTCGTTGAGTCCCGATCCCGACGCGTGAGAGAAATCGTCGTGGCGACACGGGGTACTACTCGTCAAGACGAATGCTGGCGACGACGCGACGTTGCTGTCTCGTCGACGGGGGCCTTAATCTGGTGCCTGCCGCTTGTGTCAACTGTCTGCAGACTTAAGACATGGTTGACAGACACGCCTTTTGTAGGAACGGTGATTTCTCCACAAATATTTCACGTTTTAGTCCAAATAATCTAGCACTGCTTAGGTTTGGTAAGCGGTACAAAACCGAACGTTTTCATGATATCAATGTACAAAACAGCTGAGTAAATACCTGCATAATTATTTTTAAAAGTCTGAATGATAAAACGAAGAAGTACCTAAACCGTTTTCTATATCACGTACGACACCCAGTGAACGGAAATTCCGTTCATTGCCTACACCAGCACCCTAATTGCGCAACACAGTTTGAATCGGAATCGGAATGATTTTGAAGTATATTGCTAATCCATTGCTTCTTATGGTAGAAAAAAATGTCTGCTCAACAACGTAACTAACGCAATGAATGTTGTTGAACTGTCAAATTGAAACCGATTCCTACTGATAGTGTGTTACGCAATTAGCCCTCTGGTTATATATCCGCCGCAAATTGAGATCTTGCTCATAATAATAATATCCACTGTGTTAGTAAAGATGAGACTGTACTATTTGTACCTTCTGTGTTTACACAATGTTGGCCATGGGTTGACCTTATAGAAAACAAAACAACATCGTGTAAGCGGTTTTTGTGAAATGGTTTAAATTTTCAGAACGAAAAGCAGCATTTTTATATTTTTTATTTTTTATTTATACATATTTGCAGTGAGCTGTGGTGGCCCAGTAGTAACGGCCTCGACTTACGAGTCGGTCATAGGTTCGAACCCAGACAGGCGCGTTTTTGTTTTTTTTTTTTTTAATTTTATTTGTACAGAGTATAATCATAAACTGATTATGCCACCCTCATCGGTACAAAACAGTTATTCTTAACACGCTTTTATTAGGTCGACCTGTATGTAACTATGTAATGGAATCTAAGGTAACTAATTTAACCATCTTCCAAGGGTCGTAGCGTAATGAAAATTGGCCGCTGTATGTAGTTCTGATGACAATACAATAATATGGTACTGTCGAACTGATCTGATGATGGAGCCGAAAGATATGAACTGGAACTTCTTGATGGAAAATCGTATCATAGCTGTTTTGGATTTCTTAGAAAGGTCTTGTAATGAACTTTGACCACGATTAGGTTTCAAGGTCTGATGATGAAGCCGGAAGATAGGCACTGGCATTCCATGATGGAATATCGTATCATAGTCGTGTTTGCACGTTTCGTGTTTTACTAGTGTTTTTAAACTATTAATTATTATTTATAATCTAAATCCTATTTTTGCTACCTTATATAAAAGTCTTGCATCCTTTGACAATGGGGGCGCAAGAACACGTTCCAACATCCAGTGACTTCGATAACAATGTGGCTCTTTCGGCCTCGTTCCGGACGCACTCCATCAGTATATGGTAAGTGTTCCACTATATTACACTCCGGACAATTTGGTGAAGCAACTGTACTCATGCGAAACGCAAAACTGTTCATTGGTATGTATCCTGATCGAAGCCGAAGAGGACAGTCGCTTTACTTTGTGTAAATGATTTCATCACCACTGCTTTAACGGTGAAGGAAAACATCGTATGGAAACCGGCATGTTACATCCACCAACACGCACTGGGCCCGCGTGGTGTATTACAGCTTACTCCCACAGAAAGAGGAGCCCTGTGACCCAGCAGTGGGAACATTATAGGCTGGTTATGTATACATATCTGTAATGTTTATGGTGTACATATTAAATAGTGTTCTATCTATCTATCTATTTAGCTCATACATTTTAATTGTGCTGAATGATTCATCATCGATTCTAATTAATTCTTAGGACTCCGAATTGGCGTTCTAAGAATCTTTTATTAGGGTTCCGTACCAAAATGGTAAAAAGAAACCCTTATGGTGAGACTAAGTATGTCTGTCTGTCACACCTGGATATCTCAAGAACTACTAATGCTATCAACTTGAAATTTTGAATAGTTTTAGATGACGTTTGCCCAACTATTTTGCAAACAAGAAAGAAATTTAAAAACATATAAATTTTTTGCAAAAGCGACTGAAAGGGGGTCTTGAAGTGGGGCTACTAGGGCATGTGTGATATGAAAGAGGGCTGTATGCACATTCTCAAACATTTTTTTTAGGCAGCATAGTTACCGACTTTTGAAGAAAAATGTAAAAAAAAATACTTATCACCGAATTTTGCATATATAAAAATCTGAAATTATTCTTTTTGATAAAAGTTTATGTAACGATTACAGGAAAAATAAAACGATGTCCCTAAATAGCACAGTTTTTCAGAAATCATCAACATCATATATACGTACGGAACCCTCGGTGCGCGAGTCCGACTCGCTCTTGACCGGTTTTTTAATTTTTATTAGTTTAGGTTATTAGTTATTTCTTGGAATCTTATGCAATCCAGTTTTAATATTTTGATCCCGATGATTGATTCGCATTAAAGTGCCGGATAAACATAATTATGTACTCCTCATTTGGCTGAACTCGTAACGGAACCCATACTGATACCAGCAAGTAGCTCAGGCGCCATCATAGATATTCGTGGGCGCCACTCACTGCCAACTATAGCGACTGCTATCTGAAGGCGACAGGTTGCTAATCTGATACCTACAATTACCAACACAAGATATCTGAGCTGATTTGAAAACTAGAACTCGGCTCGTGCGGAACTGCATAATTACTGAACTGTGGTGCGCAATTCTAAGACTTTGCCTATCATCGACTGCAGTAATAATTGTCGTCCTTCTTCTGATATCCCAATGTATTTCAAGGAGTTTTCTTCCATATACATACACTCTATAAGCCTTGAAATTATCATCTTTCTTTTAATCTATAAATTTATCGGCTATACATTCTCTGTCATATTCAAGATTTAACGCTAGTAGCTCACCTCCGCCGCGAAAGCGTAGCAGTGAAACCGCAGTGGTTTAATTGTACTGGTTCGCGTCATGTTCTAATCGGATGCGAGTAGCGGAACATGACGCGAACCAGTACAATTGAACCACTGCGGTTTCGCTGCAATGGTTTCGCGGCGGAGGTGTGCGCTATCAGCGTCATGGTAAGGCGATTAGACTTGTTAGCGTGACATGAAGGAAGGTTGTCCTTTACTTTGACTTAGAGTTAGTTAGTACTGACGTTCAACGTGGCAATTACTATTGTCTCCTAGTCCTTAGACACGCTACCATAATTAACAGTGATAAGATCTTCCTACGTCACAAGCAATATTTTGGATTCGCGGACTGTTTCTTCATAGTTTTATTACAGGAGCATTAAAAATAAGTCGTTACCCATATGCTTTATATTTTTTTCGTTATCAATATTTAACATAATTACTGATAGTTCACCAAATGTCCTGCAGAACAGCGTGGAAAAATATCATTATATTCTAGAAACCACTGCTCTAAGTCCACGAAGTAGGTACGTAGGTATCTACGTACCTACTTCGTGGACTTAGAGCTGATGTTAACAGAATGACGTCAAACTGGTAATCACACAAACCGCAGCACGAGGCGGAAAACTAGCGAATAAACACAAATACCTACAGCAAAGGTTACATGAGAACTGTTATCCCCGAGAATGTCATGATTTTCGTTAGAAAAACCGCAAACTTCTTGATTATCTTGCGGCTTATCTTAAAAGAAGTTTGGTAAGAAAAAGTTCTGTAGCTTTGCCTTGGAATAAATTAATAGAGATCATAACTGCTTGGATGGACAGCAGTTGAATATCCGTGCAATGTGCGTAGTGCTACTCGATAGAAGATTATATTGATCTAAAATCACTCTGTAATATATAATAATTATATTGTTCTCACATGTATAATTTCAACATGCATGATGTAACCAATACTTTGTAACAATATTTTGATTTAAAAGAGTGTCCGTGAAGTTTCTTGCCCGTTCTTTTCCATAGGAACCTACTGAGCTTTGGAATGAGCAACTAGCTTCATCTCTCTGACTGACTGACCTCTTGACAATTCAAAACTGCCTGTAATTGGTTTATTTGTAATAAATGCTTTGAGTTTGAGTTAAGTTTAAGATATAAGTCGTAGTGGCAGTTGTTACTCTACATTTTATCATAAAGCACTTTAAACTTGTTAGTGACAGTATTAATCTATTCAGTTAATAAAATCGATAAACAAAATACGTAACGATAACGTCTCTTCAAAATTATAGCATCCTAAAAACAAAAACAAAAAAAGAGTTCTACTGACCCAAATTCCCAATCATTCCATACCGGTTCTAATATAAAATCTTCTTACATAACAAAAAAATCCCAATACCCAATCGCACCCTTAATATGACCGGTAGTCATTAAGGCGCAACTAGTCGATACTTTTTCCATACAAATTTTGGGGGGGTTTTACTCCATTGTTACACATTGTACATCTAAAGTAAAACATGATATCGTTTTGTCTTATTATTAATTTTGTCTGTACAGAAGCAGAATAGTAAAAAACAAAGGCATTAAAAAGTTATGAGCCAACAAAGATTCGTTTTTCCTGCTAATTTTAACGCAACTTTGGGCGTAAATAAGTAATAAAAGAAGTATAAAATCTCAAAAACAAAGCTCGTTCCGACAAAGTTCAATTGTCGAAGATTATAATAAACTTTATTCGTAATTGATTTATGCAGTAGTTTTTTCATAAAACCCCACCTTCCAAAGGAGTTTTCGTATATTTTTACGCGCGCGGTTTAGTATGAATCGTCGTGCACTGTGTTAATGTGCGTGCGACTAGACGTTATGCGTGTAGACTAGCTTCTAACTGCTCATCACTGGTGCTATCTCTGTCGGACACGATGCTAGGTGAGATAGCGTGCTTTTTGGCCGCGCCCGACAATGAGTTCGAGCCCGCGACTAGTTGGCTCTTAAAGAGATTACACAGATAAGTGTTTGGTTAGCCCGCGAGCGGTAGCGGACGAGCCCGTGATTGTAAATAATTAATACCGAATCGTAAATACGTCAGGCGATAACCGGTACCGGTACCGGTATTGATATTAATCAGAGATACGGCTGAAGCGTCTTATTGTTTCGCGAAGTAATCGAAGTGGGAAGATATTTATAAGAAAACTGGCCAAGTGCGAGTCGGACTCGCGCACGAAGTGTTCCGTACCATTATCTATAAAAAGGCAAAAAAATCACGTTTTTTGTATGGGCGCCATTTAATATTTTTTTTATTTTAATTTAATTATTTATTTTTAAAGTGAATATACAACTACATATTCTGTGAATATTTCAAGCGTCTACCTGTTGCCATTATCAATATAGAGCAAAAACGAGCAAAAAAAAAAACACGTTTGTTGTATGGAAGCCCCCTTAAATATTTATTTTATTCTGTTTTTTAGTATTTTTTGTTATAGCGGCAACATAAATACATCATCTGTGAAAATTTCAACTATCTAACTATCACTGTTCATGAGATACAGCCTGGTGACAGACGGACAGACAGACAGACAGACGGCGGAGCCTTAGTTATAGGGTTCCCGTTTTACCCTTTGGGTACGGAACCCTAAAAAATGTGTTCAATATGTGTATATTAATTTATAATACCCTACCAGACAAATTGAAATCGCTGCAGGGTAGTGTTTTTAAAACAAAATTGTCAGAGTGGCTACAAAGAAAGTGTTTCTACAGCTTAAAATAATTTTTAGAACATAACAATATCTGTTAGAGTAATTAGTTAGTGAATTTATTTTAGTTTAAAGGACATTTGTATGTAATAATAATGCGTGATAATAATGTAATAATAATAATAATGTACTTACTAGGTAATTGTGACTTAAAATCATGAATAATTTGCACGCTTGCTCGCAGGCAGAATACAATGACCATAAGGCTGTAAGATCTTCCCTTGTAAACCTGGTATTTTCTTGCAAATAAACAATTTGAAGTATTTATAGCTTGTAAGTTGTATAAGGTTCTAGAAATATAAGGATTTAATGTTGTTTTGAATTAGGTGTGAAGGGAAAGGTTTTGGAAATTCATTGGAGATCTAATTAGAGATCTCTCCTTCCATAAAGTGGTTTGGTATTAATTAACGTGATGCTTTACTTTTTAAAGAAAAATGGCACGATCGCGACGTTATCCTTTTTAAATCACAACGTATTTAATATTAATTAATTCTCGCTTTATTCTTATTTATTCTCTCTTTTACCTACAGCTATGCAAACACCTACAAAGAAACTTCAACACAAATCTTGTTTTATGAGACAATTCTAAGGAAAACCAAGCAATTAATTCAGACAATAATTATAACGTTATTGTAATAAGTAATAAACAACGTTAGGTACAAGATTACACGGACACGATAATGTCTAATTAATTCTTAACAATTGTGGGTATTACTGCAGCACCGAAAACAAATAACCGGCCAAGTGTGTGTCAGATCACGCACAATTAATGGTTCCGTAGTTAGGATGAATTTATCCCAAAAACAAACTTAGCATTGTAGTTGAAAAATGTGTTATACATCGATATACGTCACGGTCAATTTTCCAACATTTTAAGTTTATAATCGCAAAAACATTTGCAAATTAATAATTTTCCGACTTTTTCCTTTACTTGTGCTGTGAGACCTTGCTTCTTGCCAAATTTCATGATTCTAGGTCAACGGGTAGTACCCTATAGGTTCTTATTTATTTGCGAGTATCAAAATGTGTCTCATAAATCGCCGTATTTTTTTTTTCCGTTGACTTAGAAGCTTGTTTTTTTTTAGCTCTAGGGACCGTAGACTTACGTATTTAATATTAATTTCAACTTGATACCTCCAGGCGTTCCTGAGAAAAAGGGTCTTGATAGACTGACAGATGGACAACGAAGTGATCTTATAAGGGTTCCGTTTTTTTCTTTTGACGTAAGGAACCCTAAAAACGGATCTAGATAAGCTACTACCAGAGACAGAATGTCGGATGTTATTAAGTAGTCATATGATCATTATTATGTACTTAACAAATGCTTTGGCGATATGAAAGATTATAAAAACGCTTGTTGTTTTTTTTTGTCTTTTATCCATTTCGGTTTCGGTACTAAAAATTCACCAACTGGTCAAATATCAATGAGCCCGCATCCTGTGCAAGTTTGGTAGTCAAATAAACATAAAATAAATAAATAATGCACCTACAAATAAAGGCTTCTACAGACCGGCGCTACTCGCGACGCGACACAAAGGCACCGCTCGTCGCGATGGTACGCGGCAATTTCGAAATCAGCAAATTAAATCCCCGAATGAATAACACATCGCAAACCCGGGTTAATATTTGTATTTGATTTGAATATTTAGATATTTTGTTTCTTCACCTCTGTTATCATTCGATATTGTTCGTTGCCGCTATAACTTTATCATAGAAGTACTTGAATTCTTCTTTAAAGTAAAGGCTTCTACATACCGGGGTGACTTGTCGCGCGACGCGACGCGACACAAAGGCACCGCTCGTCCCACGACGCGCGGGGCCTTTGTACCGTGTCGCGTCGCGCGACAAGTCGCGCTGGTATGTAGAAGCCTTTATGCTACACGCATTAATTGGCAAAACCATAAAATACCGTGATATTTTATTCTAGAGTCTCGAAAACTCTTTTAGTCCACACGAATAATAAAGGCCTTTACGACGAGATTCTATAGCTCTATAAATTAACAATAATATATGTAAAATTTTATTTAACGCTAAAAGCATCTAATAAGAGGCACATTAACGTCGCATCTGTCTATGATAATTACCTTTGAGGAACCATAAAATTGTGGTGACACCACAAAGTGGCCGATACCGATGTAAAGGCCGAAAGGGTATAAAACTAAAATCGCCCGTAAAATTTAAACTAGACACTACAATAAAATATGACTTTTAAAATCGTAAACATCATTTCCTATTGAACAGGCTCTTCCAAGAGGCTCTTTGGAGGCTCTCGAGCGGCTCACATAAAGCCTTTTCAAGGGTTTTATTATTTCTAGCGCGTCCTTCACTATTATAAACATTAAACCCTAAACTACGGACGTTTGTCGGCAACTCGGCAACCAGCGCGTGCATGGTTTCGCGCACTTAACACGAAAAGGGGTTTTATTTTTCCCGGAATCATGGTATCGTCTCGTCAGACCGAAAACATAAAAGCGCCTCTTCATTGATATATTCACGTATTCCATATCTTTGAACAAAACTTATTATTTTACGGTCAAATCTTACAAAGTATTCTGTTGAACAAAGCTCTACAGAACAACAAATCCTTCCACATCGAGTAAACCTGCAATTGTGAGTAAAGTCGGAAATTATGCGCTCCCTTGAATTGTAATGCAAGCAATTATTGGTTTCCAATAAATCCGGTAGTCTGTTTTCTTTCAAACTGTACACAATAAAAGATAAGTTAATTTTACGCTGGAAATCTGTGTGTTATTACATTGTATCTGTATGGTACATAATAGACACAAAGGAATTACGAAGTAGAAGAAGAAAATACATCTTAGTACATTGTATAAAAACTGTCGGTGCAAATGCATAGATCATACGCCCACCGGTTATCGGCACTGTTCGTTTCACGTCGAGAAAGTCTCGAGAGGCGTTCCTATTTTCGGCATGTCATTAGCAGTCGCATTCAAATGTCCTGTCTTCTGACACTTGACGGTTTTAATACAAAAGCCAGACATTTCACGTCATTTGTTCCGACACCTCCCCGCCTAATCTAGAGGGTAGTTAGAAAAAGTTGGCGCCACATTGTGTTATCTTTGCCCCCTGTGTGCAGTAACTGTCTCAAGTGTCCGTTCCTTTGTTTATTTCCAAAATGCACTTGCCTCTGTACCTGTTCTGTCTCCCATTGTCGGGTTTTTGTTTATTTCTGAAGAGAATTAACCATGAACACGTATTAGTTAGGCTATTGTCTCGTTCGATAGGTTTTAATGGCGCCGCCAACGAGGATAATGCGATGAGGAAAGTTTTGAGGAAAGAAACTGGCTTTTATTGGCCACTATAATTGTATGGTTGCAGTACGGTTAGGTACCTACAATGATAACAAGATTCAGTCCAGTAAAACAATTTTATAGGGGCATCCTTAAAGTGCAGTTTTGGTCGAATGCAGAACAACATCAGGAATTCCAAAATGCAAAAAGCAAAAATTACCGAAAACATGTTGTCAAGAATTTTGCTTCCATTCGCAACATCGTTTGCAGTGACGCCTCTCAGCATCTCCCGACTGTTAATACCACACATCAACGTTACATCTGCGCGGTTCTGCGCGGCAATCATTGCAAACATTAAGCTCTTAAGCTTTATGGCCTCAAGTGGCAACTTGGCAAGAGAAAAAATCACAACTTATCGCTCTTGAAATGCAAAAAATGTGGTGCACATGTAACTCATTAGTTAGGGCCGACATGTCGGCTCAAATATTTGGCGATGGTTGCAAATCCGGCGCCACCGACAAGCCACCGACACAAGAATGCCTTTTGCGAAAGCCGCCACCGTTTGCAAGGAACGCCAGCTAAAACAATATTTGCTGAGACGCTGCATGAACACAAATGACCGTTGGATTAGGTATCAAGTAGCGCTCATGCGAACAAAACTCATGTTTACTCTTGAATCGATTTTATGGTTTTACGTCAAGGTTCTTAAGGTGAGGATAACCGGCTTTTAATGATTTTATACTGAAGATCACGTCGAAACGAGTAGTGTTAATGATTTGAAAAAAATATAATTATGTTAAATTAGAGCATTTTCTCAATAATTTAATATGTGAATATTTTTAGATTATGTTTATATTACATAGTGAAATTAATTTGTAAAGTTATGTCTAACGAAGATAAAAAACTGAGAAGGCGCAAAATCTACCAAGCGTATTTTACTGAAACCTTCACCAATTTAAAGATAATTTAATTATTGATCTTTTAGTAAACGCGCACGGCGGGTTTACTATACGTGTTTTATTAAAATACCTTTTGTTTTGTGAACGTACGACGCGTTGCGTAAGCTCAGTACAGAACACGGAAGCTAACCACTCAAGGTAACTGGCATATATCTGAGTCTTAACGTTTTGACTGCTTCCATTAAATGATGCTGTTTTAAATAGGCACTTAAGTTGCTTTTGTGATAATGTGCAGAAAGGTAAAGATTTTGCAACAAAAAAAAAAACAATGCTTCAATCAAGGAAATAGAGACGAATTCATGACATTTATTTATATATACTATTCGCATACATTAAGGTAGAAAGGCGGACTTAATGCCTTAGGCATTCTCTACCGCAGTCAACGAAGTCAGTGACATCAGATATGCAGAACAAAACAAGATACTATCTGGCTGGTGACACGTACCGACGACGTACCTACCTAATGGCTTTATTTATATAAAAGATATTATTGCGCACAACTTGGGATATCTTTGCTAATTCGATAGCAATCGGGTAACAATCTCTGATTGAGACCTATTATAGCCTTATCCGGGACCGTTGTATGAGTCATACTTATCGATGCCAGTTAATCAATCAGTGCTGTTTGGGTACTACAACATGGGGTCTTTACGTCAATCTACCGACAGTAGGTACCTACCTCCTGCCGTGTTGTTGCCAAGACAGGTTCTTCCATTTATTTTTATTTATGTTTTTCTTTGGCTTCCTTCACTGCCGACTACTGCTTGCTTCACTGCTGTGTTACCATTCCTTGATAACACGATAAGATACTTCATTGATTTAGGTAGTTAAATAAAGGTAAACAAATCATAAAAAGGGTTTTTATAGATGACACTTTCTTTTTAAAAATACTTTGTAACTTATAAAATTTATTTATTTTTGATTTTTACGGTAGTTTCCTCTTTTAAAACTGTATGTTAAACTTTATCATATATTCTTAAACTACTCTTCGCAGATGTAACTACATGAGTACAATTTGTTTGTTAGATTTATAACAATACTATAATATTTTCTAATCAGTCTATTGTAAAGAGCCCAAAAAGACAGGTTCTCCAAACGTCAACAAAATAAAACGTTGCTAAATTGAAGAGTACAACTGTGACGTAGCATGACAACTGAAGTGACAGGTATTACGTTTAGTCGGGTACTTGACAGCTCTCTCGTCACGTGGATATTTTTGTTTACCTTTATTTAACTACCTAAACCAACGGAATATAGATGAAAAATGTACTGTTTACTTACTAGTTGCAGTAGAGCAGTGATGGCCCAGTGGTAACAGCCTCAACTTACGAGTAGTAGTCGTGGGTTCGACTTCGAACCTAGACAGCTACTTTACTTTATGTAAATTATTTCATCACCACTGCTCTCAAAACGGTGAAGGAAAACATAGTGAGGACACCGGCATGTCCTAGAACTAAAAATTCGAAGACATGTGACATCAAGCAACCCGCACTGGGCCCGCGTGGTGGGTTACGGCCCAATCCCTCGCACAGAAAGAGGAGGCCTGTGTCCCAGCAGTGGGAACATTATAGGATTGATTATGTGTGTTTATTTTTAACACTTTGTATAGTCATTTTATTCTAGGTTTTTTTTTTATATCCTCTTCACATATTAAATTAGCTAGCGAAACTCCGCAGACGTGATGGGTATCGATATCTTGAAATAAATTATTTGATTTTGACATTACAAGAATTTAGCCTTATTTTCCTGGCAATTATAGTTGTCAAGACGAACCACAATAACAAAACACTCGTCTTTAAAAATACATACTTCACATTTACGTTACGTGCGTTTAAGACGGAGCAAAGGAGCTTCTTAGGAGACTAAAATCTTGAATTCAAGAGGATCGTTACAGAGAACAATGACTTAAGGGGCCGTAGCGTGCGTAGTTTTTACAAACGTAATACCAAAATAATTTGTAAATCAAACTTATGGGAGTGTGTATTTATTTAGATTGGATTACAAAATATCTATGTTCCTGAATATATATTTTGAAAGGACCATGATATAAGTAAACACGAGATAATTGAGGAATTTAAAATTTCTATAGAAAACTTATTTTTCTCATAACTTGTTTAGATCAGTGTCCATTCAAAATATATATTTGGGAACTTAGATCTGTATTCCAATCGAAATAAAGACACTACCTTAAGAATATGTTTGATTTACAAATTATTTTGGTATTACGTTTGTATGAACTACGCATCTATCGCCGGCCTCGTAAGGCGACGATAACCGACTTTTAATGATTTTATACTGAAGATCACGTCTAAACGAGCAATGTTAATGATTTGAAAAAAATATTTCAAAATTAGAGCATTTTCTCAATAACTTAATATGTCAATATTTTAGATTATGTTTATATTACATAGTGAAATTAATTTGTAAAGTTATGTCTAATGCGGATAAAAAACTGAGAACGGCGCAAGAGCGTATTTTTCTAATACCTTCACCAATTTAAAGATAATTTAATTATTGATCTTTTAGTATACGCGTTTCATTAAAATACCTTTTGTTTTGTGTAGAATAAATTAATAATGCTTTTGGGGACAGCGCTCCTTGATGGGCGAGTCCTTTTACTGGATGAACGTACGACGCGTTGCGTGAGCTCAGTACAGAACCTGCAAGCCGACCACTCAAGGTCACTGGCATATATCTCCGTCTTAAAGTGTTAGCACTGTAATGTTAAGCGTTATTATTATCACCTCTTAAAGTTGGTAAACAAGACCCTCGAACTCATTGTTATGCATAAAGAACTTCCGATACTCCAAAAATGTAAATTGCCTATTGAATAAAATGACGTGTAATTTACAGTTCATGACTGTTTTAATTATAATAGGGTGAGCAGTAACGTGTAGTGGTAACGGCCGCGTCTTACGAGTTGTAGGTCATAGGTTAGAACCCAGACAGGTACTTTCATCATTCATCATAATTTCACCCGAAAGACGTCCACTGCTGGACACAGGCCTCCCTCAAAGGGGGGGGTTGCCATAACCGCCACGCTTGGCGCGTTGGCGATCGCAGTATGGTGTTAAAATGCATAGAGAACGCTGCTGCCCATTCTCTAGTAAGTCCGTTAGTCGCTATTTACGACACCGACGGGAACAAATGGGATGGTGCTATTCTTTACGTCCGGCACCACGCGGAACACGTCCGGCAACACACGAATCAGGAGCTTTACTTTGTGTGAATTATTTCATCACCACTTCTCTCAAAATGGGGAAGGAAAACATCGTGAGGAAACCGGCACGTCCTTGAACTAAAAAATTCGAAGACATGTGACATCTACCAACGCGTACTGGGCCCGCGTGGTGGATGTGTGGCCCACTCCCTCTCACCGAGAGGAGGCCTGTGTCCCAGCAGTGGGAACGCTATAGGCTGATTTATGCTTTACAACAGGGAAATCCATAATCAAGAACACTTCAGTCAATTATAGATAACACCAAACGTCAAATAATGACATCAACGAAACAATAAGAACGTCACAATTAAGACAACTTCAGCTTTCAATTGAAATGTCAATGACGTTTGACATGACACATGCAGAGACGTCACAAATGAAAGGAAATATGACACAAGTGAGGAAGAATTTCGTGTAAATCAGAGTCACGTCACTACTGGAACAGTGAGGTCGCAGCGATTAGGCCGCGTCATCCGACCACGGCGGATCTCGTCACCTCAGAAACCGGTTTCTCGATTCTCGCGAAGATAAACATGAGATCCGTGATATAAACACGTAAGCCGGTTCACGGGCTTGGGTATAAACCTGATTAGAATTTCGCGAAGTGACGCTAAGATGTGATAGTTAAATGTCATTCCGATGACGAATCGATTATTTTTTAATCGGAATCGTCGTGAAAAACCCGGAAGGGAATGTCCGCCTGGTAATTCATTTCGCGAATATATAAATATTTCTTATGACTCTTTATTTCCATGAATAAGGATCTAGAACGATGGTTTTTCGAGGGATGCTGTCATGAATATCGATTATATCGAAACGAAAACTGATTCGATACCTGATATTAAGTATTTAAAACCAAATCCAAATAATAAGAACTTTTATGACTTTAATGCAATTTAGGTGACTTAATAAAGTCCATTCATACATAATTATCAATTGGAACCTCATTGTGATACACTGTCTCTTAAGATACAGGATACCCTAGTTTAAGAGACAGAGTTTAATCTATTGTATACAGTTTTCTGTAGCATCCAAATGTTTTACGTTTATGTGAATGTTTGCTACCATAATATCAAAAATTGTAAACTTATAGTACAATTATCTGTATGTGTTTTTGGGAAATAAGAGATATAAAAGATAATTTATTATTATTATTCAAATATACCGTAAAACGGGGTGAATAGACATGCAGTTACCCCTGCATAGAGATGCAACTTTTTTTAGGATTTTAACCTTGAAATTATATAGTTTGTTGCCAACGAGGACACGGAATTATAGTACAGGTAACACATTATAGTCTTTTCTGGCAACCAAATATATTATTTCAACGTTAATCCATCCATCATGTGCACTTCAGCTTGGTCGAATCACTGTCCTCCTAAGATACAGGCCATCCCTAGTTTAGGAGACAGGATTTAAATTTTTGTTTTTATAGACAATTATTTTATTTTATTTTTTTCCACTTGTGTCCATTGTTAGTTGTTTAAGTCTTAGCATGTAACTAGTATACAACCCGTGTCTATGTATATTTTGAATCAATAAACTTATTATTTATTTATTTTATTTTAAAGTTGCGTCTCTATTCATCCCTGCATCTTTATTCACCCCGTTTTACCCGGTACCCAATAGTAGTTTTATCTTCAGTGAATTTGATAAGTAGTTTTATCGAAACGTAAACCAATACCCCTTGAGTATGCCAAGGGCTGTAACTTAACAGATCAAATGCAAGACATCTCAATACGAATGTTGCAATCAATTATTTTTAGGTTCCCAATATTCAGATATTTATTTTCAAATAAAAAAAAAGTTTTCTAGCCGCCGGCGCCGTAGCGGTAGTCGTAGCGCCGTAGCAACCCCGTAGTCGTCGGAATTCTCGTTCTCTCTTCTTTAACCTATTTTTATCGAAACGAATACTGCAACTATACTTTATCCAAAAACAACCATTTAACTAGCAGGGGACACACTTGACTCTAATAAAAATGAGCACTTTAAACGGACCCCTGAATTGAAAAATGGTCTTCACAGATCCTCAATATTTATGGAAAACCTATCTAACGATACCCCACATCACAGGATAGACGATAAAAAAAATATCATCCCCACTTTACTTACTAGAGAATGGGCAGCAGCGTTCTCTATGCATATTAACACCATACTGTGATCGCCAACCCATCTGCCAAGCGTGGCGATTATGGCAAACCCCCCTTAGGGAGAGTAGGGGGTGGTGCTTAAAAAAAAAAAAATTTTTTTTCGACGTGAAAGTTTTAAGTAATTAATATTATCACGTTGGATTCACGTGCTTTTAACTCTCCATAACTCGTACAATACACAAATAATAAGTTATTTTGATAACTTTATACTTTAGTTTTTTATATTCAAAGTCAAAGTCAAACAAATTATTTATTTCAAATAGGTACTTTTGAACGACAAAATTTACAAAAAAATAGAATTTATTCTCGTCGCCCCTTCGGTAATGGTAGTTTCGTATGGAGAAGAATGGGCAAGAAACTCCACCGTTACTGTTTTAAAATGTTTTACAATATTTTGTATAGGTACATTAAATATATGTGAAGACGATGCACCTAGAATAAAATTGTATAGTAATTTTATTACACAATATGTAAAAAGAACCAAAAACGAAGCAATGACAGATAGATCAATTATGTGATAATTATGTGCAATAATGGTGCTCACATATTTACAAATATTGTAAAAAAACACACGTTTTCCTAAAAATAATAGGTCAGTGTGTTTAAAAAAAAACTAATAAGTCAGTGTGTGACTTAAGGCAATCAGTATCACAGAATGTAAAATAAATGTCATAAAAAATACAAATTATAAAATTAAAATAGCAACCAGTTTGATTTTGTCTAGACTCTAGATTGTCCTATGGAGCTGGACCAGCATGTTTCAAAGGATTCTTATCTTGAATATAATCCTCTAATTTGTAATATGCTTGTTTACAAAGTGTACTTTTAATATGAAAATTATTGTGATTCTCGAAACAAAGTTAACTGTCATTGCGATCTTACCGTTAACATACCTACATAAAATCATTACGAAAAACTAGGTCTTTAAAAGTTTTATCGGATGAAGAAGTAAAATAAACTTAATTAATAAGAAAATCCGTGTGTGTACACACGTCTACATATCAAGCTATACATTTCCAGTATAAGCTAACCTCTCATTTTACGGAAATCCTTTACAATAAGAGATCCGATATACTGGAAATGTATAGCTTGATCTGTAGCCGTATGTGCTACGTGCAGGATTATAGGCCGCCCAGTATATGGAAAATCCCTCTTATCTCCGCAGTTTGCAAAGATAAAAATCTGAAATTATTCTATATGATAGAAGCTTCTGTAAAGATTATAGAAAAAATAAAACGATGTCTCTAAATAGCACAGTTTTTCAGAAATCATTTAACATCATATATTCGTACGGAAGCCTCGGTGCGCGAGTCCGACTCGCTCTTCCGATTTATGTTCGGAGTAGAGCCTCTGTATCTACAAGTCGTATTGCTCATAAACTTACATTACCTACATTATTTACATATAAAAGTTAATTACTTTAATAAATTAAGTGATTCACGATGACCGATACTTCAGACTGCTCGCTCATATAATAATATAACCTAAATAAAATGATGATTCATGCTGACCACTTCAACGTACTTAGATTCCATAAAAATAACGCTTATCAAGTAAAAATGTATAAAGTAGGTGTTTCCTCATGCGCGAGCGCAGCGCAGCAACGTTCGGTTCGGCACGTGGGATGTACACACGGCTACACATCAAGCTATACAAATCCAGTTTACGCAGATCTCGTACTGTACGGAAATCTTATACAATGCGAGATTAGCTTATACTGGAAACTTATATCTTGATGTGTAACCGTCTGTACTAGATTCCATAAACAATAACGCCTATCAAGTAAAATGTATAAAGTAGGTGTTTCCTCATGCGCGAGCGCAGCGCAGCAACGTTCGGTTCGGCACGTGCGATGTACCCGTGCCACAAACGCCGCATGCGTCATTGGTAGGGTTGTCAACTATTGTTGACTCATTACGCGGTTTGCACGCGCGCTTCTTGATATGGCTATTCATGTTTTGAAATTATTTTACGAGTATTAATGGTATGTTCACATGCATGTGTTGAAGTTAAAATATCTCAATTATCTCATTCATATAGGCGTTCTAGAAAGTCGGTAGGTAATCAAATCACATTAGATTTATCATTACAGAAGTAGAAGATATCAGGGAAATGAAATGAAATCGATTATTCTGTAAATATTAGAATCACTTTTACACGTCATATAATTTTTTTTATCTATATGTAGCCGACGTTTCCTATCTGACTACCCCTGAGAAGAAATAGCGAAACAAACTCAGGGGTCAAAGTCTCTTTTAAAGTCCAGACATAATCTTGGTCAGATCATGTGAGTACCATGTAGATCCGTGTCTGAAATGGTCTTTTGAGGAAAGAACCACACAAATTTGAGTGGACCTGTGCAATCAGTGCAAGCATTTGTCAATCGTGCAGCTCAACTCAAGACTTACGGAGCTCAACGGGAAAGTTACCTATCATTCTATACCTGTAGTTTTTAGAATGTACAGTTTGTATGGAAAGAAAATTACGTTATGTTCTAGATTTGACACTAAATACCTACAATTTTAATTTTAATATTTATTAGTGGCTTTTGTGAACAGAATATCAATTCAGATTTGTCTAATGGCAATCTTGTCATTTGGTTTAAATAGGGTTTTTATTTTTATTATTTGAGTAATATTTTATATGGATTATTTTTTTAATTGTGAACGCGAGAACTTTGTAGGCTAAAAGTAGACTGTAGCATTGTAAACCTATTTCTATTTTGCTAAGTACTTGGTACTTGTTGACGGGCCTACACTGTCCTCCCATACCTATTAACACTGTAACTTGAAAACATTGTAACAGCCCATTATTTAAAAAAAAAGTAACCGTGGAGTTTCTTGCCGGCACTTCTCCATAGGAAACGACCAATTGGAACCGTGCACCTAGCTTCTGACGTTTCATAAGTGCCCATGTAGGCTTATGTGAAATAAAATATTTTGATTTTGTTCGTATCAATTGCTACCGGAAGAGAACCGGAGTTACCGACATAGCCTGCAGAGTAAGCAAGCTGGAGTGGCAGTGGGCTGGCCATGTTTGTCGAAGGACCGATGGATGGTGGAGCAGATGAGTCCTGGAGTGGAGATCGCGTATCGGCAAGCGTAGTGTGGGACGTCCCCCAGCTAGATGGACCGACGACCTTAAAAAGGTGGCTGGGACTGACTGGATGCGGAAGGCGGAGGACAGGGTGTTGTGGCACAGCCTGGGAGAGGCCTATGTCCAGCAGTGGACTGCTATAGACTGAGTTGATTGATTGATTGAATCAATCAACTCAGTCCTACAACTACCTACAAGTCCGAGCCAACCCTACAACAGAACTATCATAGTAGTGCAGAGCGCGTGGCAACTACACACGTCTGGCTGTCACGTACATTATGCTCCGTAACCACACAAATCACGCAGTTCTGCTGTAAGTTTACAGGATATACCTCCACTCCACTGAACGTACACAGTGACTACGTGACTATTTTCGCGTGGCCACAACCTAAGTAATTATACCGCACTCAGCAAATTAAACTTGTACGAGTATTTACAACATACCATCACGGCTACGTTTCCCCGAAGGGTTAGGCAGACATAGCGCTGGTATAGGCGAGGATTTTTTTCATTTGGTACAAGAAGCTTGCGCAGTGATCCCATATAAAGGCTTCTACATACCGGGGCGACTAGTCGCGTGACGCGACGCGACACAAAGGCACCGCTCGTCCCGCGACACGCGAGGCCTTTGTGCCGTGTCGCGTCGCGCGACAAGTCGCGCTGGTATGTAGAAGCCTTAAATTGTATTAACCTTGTGTATACTTATTACCAGTGCGTGTTGCCAGTGATGACCTATGGCACTGAAACGTGGTCGCTCACAATGGGCCTTATCAGAAGGCTAAAAGTCAGCAAAATGCTACAAAACAGATTTAATGTTAAGAATAAAAAAAACCGGCCAAGTGCGAGTCGGACTCGCGGACGAAAGGTTCCGTACCATTATCTATAAAAACGGCAAAAAAATCACGTTTGTTGTATGGACCCCCCTTAAATATTTGTTTTATTTTAATTATACTAAAGTTTCTGTGAATATTTCAAGCGTCTACCTGTTGCCGTTATCAATATCGAGCAAACACGAGCAAAAAAATCACGTTAGTTGTATGGAAACCCCCTTAAATATTTATTTTATTGTGTTTTTTAGTATTTGTTGTTATAGCGGCAACAGAAATACATCATCTGTGAAAATTTCAGCTGTCTATCATGGTTCATGAGATACAACCTGGTGACAGACGGACAGACAGACAGATAGACAGACCTATAGGCGGAGTCTTAGTAATAGGGTTCCCGTTTTACCCTTTGGGTACGGAACCCTAAAAAACAACATTTATAAAGTCAAAGAGCAATGAGTACACATATTTAATTTTAGTTTAATTGAATACTAGTTTTAAGATTTTAGTCATTATATCTGAGGCAATGTTAAATTTAAATAACTACCGGGAAAACCAATTTCATTGAGGTGTTCGCTCTGTATCTCTGCTATATTCCTGGCATAATCTATCTTAAAACCTATTTGCTTTAGGTTATTTTTTACTTAACAACATAACAGGCTTTAGATACGTGTCATAAACAGGTCTAAATATAATTACTGGTTACATTTTCCACTAAGCATAATGATACTTTTAAAAGCACGTGTTTCACAGCGTGTGATTCCGATCAATCATGCGCGTGCGCCAGCAATGTGTATATAGCACACTATACAAGTTTACAATGCAGCCTTATCAGTTCCGTTGTTAACAATGCTTTGCCTCTGAGGTCATTCATATTCTCAATTTAACGTCGTGTTAGTAGCACGCGATCGGATGACCTTGAGATATGATTGGTATCAGTTACAACATCGTGTACATGATTGGCTGTAGGCAAGTGATTTTTTTACTGTTGTCTCATCGGCCATTTGAAAGGATGAGGAAAAGTATGAACGTAGGCGAAGCAAAAGGAGTATGTAAAGAGCGTAGCAAGTGGCGTTCTATAGTTTCTGCCTACCCCCATGGGAAGAAGGCGTGAGTTTATGTATGTGTATGTATACAATATTAGTTTTAGTATTTATGCGAAACCCGAAACACGTGTCTAGTATTTTTATGTAAAGAATCTATATACAAAATATCGGAACTTTATCATAAGTTATAAGGTCCGTACAAAAATATGCTAACGGTGCCCCCGCACCTCCAGGGTCGTCTTGCGCTCATTGATAATAATTTGGCAATAGGTACCTAACCGTACGGCGATTGTATTGTAAGTAATTAAATGGTGATAACATTTTCCATCACACTTAAATATTTTTGGGACAAAATATAACATGGTGTAAAAATTATTGAAATCGATTCAGTTCCTTATTCTGAACCAACTATATTCAGGTTTCGCATATACTAAAAATTAATGTTGTATAGGCTCAATCAATCTACCTAAACTTTACCCTACTATGTTGGGTCGCAGTATAATGCTGAGCGATAGCCGTTTTGCGTGGATGTGACGCATGTTTCCCCCAAACTTTTCTTATTTTTGTGTTTATGTTCTGTTGTTGTTGCGTCATGTTTACCGCAAATAAACGTATTTTCTTTCTTTCTTTTTTTCTTTCAGTCTAACCGGATGCACCTGAATACCAGTATTTTACATAAAGTGACTGCTTATTTAACCTCCACAACCCAGTAACTGGGTATATCAACAATACCCCTTGGTAAGACTGGTTGCCAGACTTTCGGGCTTCTGACGACCCGTAACAACTGTCGAAGATCCTCGAATGACAGCCGGGACCAATGGCTTAATGTGCTTTCCGAGTCACCACGGACCAACCCCGGGAAACGTAGCTTAACCTGATGGATCGACCTGGAGCCGTTATTACTTAGCAATAAGCTCCTCAAATGGTCCATGATAAAGATCTAGCGACAGCAACAGCAAACGAGGTTTGGTAACGCTTCAATAGATTCATTTGCACTCATTCACACACACATTATAAATTTATACCTTCCTTTCTGAGCTGGACAGTCTATCTAATACCATAAAATTCTTGGTACCACGACTTTTGATTTTAATTAATCCCCTTTTAACAAACGACGTCCGATTCGGGACCTCTTTTTAGAGTTAATTGCACGCCTCATAAGCGAAGCGTTGAGGTTGTGCTCTACTCTCGACATTTCAAAAAAAGCAGTTTTCTTGAAACTGAAATCGTTTTTTTTTTTAATTTATATCGCACTTACAGGTTAATATGAGTGTACTAATATCAAGTCAAATAATTTGTCAGACACAGAAAATATAATTCAATAACAATTATTTTGTTTAACATAGTAAATAATAACATTAAAAATGATCTTTCCTGGACATCCGTGTGTCTGTGTTTATAGATTGGTGTATGTGGCAGGGAAATTGGTCGAAAAAATTATCGTACCAGAATATTTTTTTTTAATTATCTACAGTAATACACTACGGACAGCGTTCAATTCACTGTAGTTTAATTATTATTCATAAAAAAACCAATATACGACTGTGTATTTTTTTGTATATCTATCTATTTATTATAGTATTTTTTTCCTCACCTTATAATTATGGCGCGCGAGTTTTCTGTTTTTTTTTATAATTGTTTTTTGTATTTTTTTATTATTATTTATAATTGTTTTTTATTTTATTTCATTTGATTAATTATCTTATTGTTAGCAGTAATAAGAAACAAATGACGTGAACGTTATGAGGCGTGCACTTTAGAATTTTTTTTTATCGAGAGTTTATTTCGTCATAATTATGTGAATAAAGTGAGAGGCTGGATATTAATACGGGCCTTCTCTCCGTAGCATTGCCCCATCAGGTCATCGTTTAGTGCTTGCGGGCTACCCCGACAGCCTTTCAATGAGTCAGCCTTATCTCGGCTATAAAGTAAAATGCCTGTGAGAGAAGTCACGCAGGCGCGAACTAGCTACATCAGTAAACGTAAGCGCCCCGCGGAAAAACCGGTGCCGGCGCCGACCGCGACATGTAGGCCTGAAGCATATACGTAGTTATGATGCAATCTATTAACCAAAGTGGAGGGCACTACACCATGCAGACGCGCTCACCCATGAGATCGACTGACCAAATTAAAACCGCACGTGACCCATCCTTGGTATGAGTGCAATAAAAACGCCAAAATCAAAAGTCAAAGTCAAAGTTGTTATTAATGCGATTATTGGTGATATAACATGGTCTTAAAAATATTTTATAGTACCTCAAAAATCTACCCTATCAGGCATGCATTGTTAAATTACAATATTAGAAATTAAACATTATGAAGTAATTAATATCTATAGAAATTAAAATACAATATATAGGTAATACATTTCAATAAATTAACAGACATAATGTATATGAGTATTACATGAATAAATACATAGAATGGTCAGTCACAAGAAATTTTGTGTAATAGTAATTCGTCAATGGTATAGTAGCATTTGTCTATTAAAAAAATATTTAGTTTACGTTTAAATTGTGTTAAGTTTAAATCTTTTATGTCATTTGGTAGCTTATTAAACCAAAGCCAAAAATCGGAATAGATGGCGAAAGATCGTGAGGCGAATCACATCAGCCCCTGTACGAGATAGTACATTTTATTTATTTTTATTTAATTATAATATACACAAAGAACACAGGATTACATAATAGATAGCAATCAAAAACCACTAAGGTTTAAACTTATGCTATCATGAGTCACATGAAGACCACGACCGCTCGAGTACTACGAAGAAGATCTACCGATTGGTCATGTCACTTATCTTGATGCAGTTAGATTGTGTTATAGTTACGAGTGTTACCTTATTAAATAACTTGATCATCATCATCATTTAAGTCAAAAGACGTCCACTGCTGGACATAGGCCTCCCCCAAAAATGGGGGGGGATTTGCCATAATCGCCACGCTTGGCAGGCGGGTTGGCGATCGCAGTATGGTTTTAATAACTTTATACAAAATATTAATTAGAATTTTCTGGAAATACCTAGTTATTTCTATATATTTTTTTTATTATTGAAGAAGAAGAAGATCTACCGATTGGTTATGTCACTTATCTTGATGCAGTAGATTGTATTATGGTTACGAGTGTTACCTTATTAAATAACTTGATACAAAATATCAAGTAGATTTTTCTGGAAATAACTATAGGAGTACTAACATGTATTCACTTAGCAAGATTAAATTTTGCTAAGTATATATTTATTTGTGGTCGTGACTGTACCTAGTTATTTCTTTTTTGTTTATATATTTCAGTTTCAAGTATTCTTCAAGTATACTTGAAGAATACTCGAAACTAAAACAGAATAATGGGTCACAACTACAAGCCGCAAGTCACTAAAATAACTACGGCATTATGAGCCACTCTTATCAGATAGTTATATTTAAATAATTATAGATATCTATCAGTAATTACGTGCGCGTGCTTCCTAACAAACAATAAACAAAGACTTGTGGTATAAATAGGAAAATTCCTATTATTATAATCAAGTGCAAGATAATTGTGATACGAACATGACTCCAGCGATTAACCTGAATACATTATCTGTATGACAACATTGCAAATAGATATTTAATGTCTTCGACCATTAACAGTAATTAAGAAAAAGGAAAATTTAGCAAAATCGCCTTTTGGTCGTTAATTGTAAATATTCCTTTGACCTACGTGGGTAAACAGGAAAACAACAAATACTTTATCCATGAGTGTGTAAACGTGAGTTGGTTTTGGGAATTCGATGCACAAAGTATGACAAATTGAGAAGGAATAGTCTTCGCAGTGTTTAGAGAAGCGAGGAAAGTATTCGTCAGCTAAGAATACTGAGTAGAATTTCTTTTGCTGTAGTCATGTTGCATACTTGCGGGAATTTAGTCACACCATGAATGAGTAAAATAAAATTTAGTCACACCATGAATGAGTAAACTAAAAATACACATATAACATCACGCCTTGTTTCCCCGAAGGGTTGGGCAGAGGTGTACTTGAAGTACACCCTCATTTCGCCAGATATGTTTAGTCCCATACTCCCATGTAATAGGAAGCGAGCCTATTGCCAACAAACGGGCACAAATCCAGACTCCGAGCTGCTACAGAGAAATTCCAGATAGAAAACCCCAATAATTCGTTGCCCGATCCGGGAATCGAACCCAAGACCTCATGATCAGCAGTAACGCTTGCGATCACTACACCAACGAGGCAGTTAACTAAAATTAAATTAGCTGAAAATGTAAGATGACCTACAACAAGATGGGTCGATGATAGAGAAAGATTTGGACAAAGTTCGTACAAATCAGGCAAGAAAGACTTAAGAAAGGAATATCTGGCAGTGGATCTAAGCAGCAACTAATTACGTTACAGGAAATTGAACAGAAGCGGGACTTAGTTTAAAGGCTTCTACATACCGGGGCGACTTGTCGCGCGACGCGACGCGACACAAAGGCACCGCTCGTCCTGCGACACGCGGAGCCTTTGTGCCGTGTCGCGTCGCGCGACAAGTCGCGCTGGTATGTAGAAGCCTTAAGGGATGTTCGCATGTGTAATTTGATCTTGTCCAAACCTACATCCGAGTTAGCTATTAAGTTATATTACTTGATTGTTAAATTAATTAAGTTAAGATCTTAGTTATTATGGAATTTCATTTGTTTTTGTAAATCTACGAGGCTGGCATAACGGCTTCGCGATTAAAGCCTTTTTTCCAAACAACGATATTAAAAAAAAGAAGGAAATCGAAGATAATATGGAGTTCCCTGCAGTGGATAAAACTGTGGATGACTCTTGTGTAGGATACAAATCCTAACTATCCTATCTAATATTATAAATGCAAAAGTGAGTTAGTCCTATTTCTTCCCGTGGGTGTCGTAAAAGGCGACTAAGGGACTTACTAGAGAATGGGCAGCAGCGTTCTCTATGCATTTTAACACCATACTGCGATCGCCAACCCGCCTGCCAAGCGTGGCGATTATGACAAACCCTCCCATTGGGGGAAGTCTTTCGGCTGAAATGATGATGTTGATGAAAAGTGAGTTTGTTCGTTTGTTACGCATTCTCGCTAAAACGGCTGAACGGATTTGGATAAGATTTGGCACATGGGTTAGGACATACCTAGGCTACGATACTTTTTATCCCGGTAGTATGTACCCGTGGGATAATTTCCGACTTCCACACGGGTGAAACTGCGGGCGAAAACTAATATATTATTATTATAAAAACCGGCCAACTGCGAGTCGGACTCGCGCACGAAGGGTTCCGTACCATTATCTATAAAAAGTGAAAAAAAACGCGTTTGTTGTATGTGAGCCCCCCTTAAATATTTGTTTTATTTTAATTTAACTATTTATTTTTAAAGTCAATATATATCTACATATTCTGTGAATATTTCAAGCGTCTACGCTCGAAATATTTAAACTCGACAAGCGTCTACTCGTCTGTTGCCGTTATCAATATAGATCAAAAACGAGCAAAAAAATCACGTTTGTTGTATGGGAGCCCCCTTAAATATTTATTTTATTCTATTCTATTTTTTTGTATTTTTTGTTATAGCGGCAACAGAAATACATCATCTGTGAAAATTTCAACTGTCTAGCTATCACGGTTCATGAGATACAGCCTGGTGACAGACGGACAGACAGACGGACAGACAGACAGACAGACGGCGGAGCCTTAGTAATAGGGTTCCCGTTTTACCCTTTGGATACGGAACCCTAAAAATGTGAAAGTTAGTTTGTATGTTTTTTACACATTCGCGCTAAAACGGCTGAACGGATTTGGGTGAAATTTGGCACATGGGTAGACCAGACCTGGATATTTTCCCACATGCACGCGAGTGAAGCCGCTGGCAAAAGCTGGTTGAATATTCGTAGATTACTATATCAGTGAAGTGCAACAACGCTGGATATATTTACGAAACCACACGGGTTAGGTAATGGAAACCGCTGCCGAAACCGCATCATTATCATCACACGATATTAAGTTTATATTCTTTAATACCAAATAGATGTATAACAAATAATTTTAGGATAATACGTGTTAAAAATTCCACTTCTACACGATTTTGGGTTGGTATTTTGGTGGTTATTTTGGAGTAAAAACCCAAAAACTTACGTATGTGGACATTTGGTGGTCATTGTGGTAAATTTCCAAGAATAATGTTTACTTGATTCTTGGTTGTCATAAACTCGATTCATGGCTATAGATAGAGGGTGTTGTAACGGCACTTTTGAGAGGAAAGTGACCACTGTGTCCAGCAGGGAGTCCACCTAGGCTTGACTGAGTTGACGATTGCTTGATAAAGCCAACTTATCAGCGGTGAAGTGTCAATTTTTGTATGAGAGAAGCCGAAGCGAAGCCGATTTTAACTTACTTTCTTATCAGTAGGTACCTAAAGTGACTTCGACATACTAATTATGTCTGGGTTAATATTAAAAGCTAATACAACCTCTGAAACAGCAGCCCACTAGGTTGTTTAAGTTGCATTTAAAAAAAAAACTTATAGCCAAATGCTACTACAGCTTATCAGAGTTTCTAAATGAACGAAATTAAGAAAATTGCGACATTTCTCCTAGTGTATTAATGGTTAATGAACTTTTTTATGTTAGTTAGTTAAGCTGTTTCTAAACTGATGTATTGATAATGTAGTTAGGCTTAAGCATGGTAAAAATAAGTTCTGTGTTTTTTTTGTACGGTAACAGGCAAAACATGTAGCTCCTTTTTATTTATTTTAATTCCATCCACAATGTGCATGTATTGTACTTACTCATGTTTTACAAAAATAAAATATCTTTATCTTTAATAGCCTAGCTATTTGACGTCTAAAACTAATGGGCAGATACACAGTATCCCAAGTCGACCTTAGCTTATCAAACAAACATGTTGGTGTCAAAAAATATAAACTTGTCACTATGGTGACTAACTAAGAAATGCATGTAATTATTTAACATGTGAATGTAGTTGTGTTGCCTGTTTGACAAGTGCTCAAAGTACGGAAAAGCACACAAAATTATTTTCTTACAATTTACCTACAAAAGTTCGGTCACACTATCAGTGACATCATCTTTTTTAACAAAACTTTCTTGTTTGTTATTTCAATTCAAAGCTAATAAAATAGGCGTTTTTGATCTTTGAATGTTATGGTGAATACCCGTAGAGTAACTGTATTTTTTGGTAATAGTAGACACTATTGACTGTGCCATTTTTCAATAGCGGTAGAATTGTTGATGCGAACTTCCGAAGGGAAGCCGGTAGGAATCGTGTTATAAGGTGCTTTCGCCACTGCGACTTATCTACGTTTGCTAAAACCCTGCGAGTTCGCTATCAAATAAAAAAACCGGCCAAGTGCGTGTCGGACCATGCACAATGAAGGGTTCCGTAGCTGGGATGAATTTATCCCAAAAACAAACTTAACATTGTAGTTGAAAAACGTGTTCTCCCATACATTGATATACGTCATTGTCAATTCTCCAACTAGAAATGTAAATTGGTCGACAATTACTCGTTAACTTGTAAAGCCTACTTACCTGTGATAGTTTTCCTTTTAATTTCGTTATATATACTACTGCCATGGATTTTTTCACATATCCAATTTAGTTGGCAGGGGGGACACTTGATTCTTACAAAAATTTGCAAACGGATCCCGGAATCAAAAAATAGCCTTCACAGACCCTCAATATTTTGACGGCCTATCCAACGATACCCCAGACCATGGGATAAACGAGAAAATAAAATATAATTTCCACTTTACGTGTAAGGGAGGTACCATAAAAAAAAAATATTTTCAACTTTTTATTTTACCTCTCTATCGGCATGATTAATATGTATAGCCTTGCCAAATTACAGCTTTCTAGTACTAAGAGTCTCCGAGCTAAGCCGAGGACAGACAGATAGACGGACATGGTGAAACTATAAGGGTTCTTTGTTGAGTACGGACCCTAAAAAGGCTATCAGTGTTTAAAGGCCCATCTATAAAAAGTGACGTTCAAGTACTTACATACATGCAATGTGCCACAAATGATTCATACACATGCATTTACACCCATTCAGTCATTTATTTATCTGGCAAAGTACGTGTGTATTTCCGGCACAGTGAATGACTTCTTAATGAAGTCACAATAACATCATTAAATTAATCGTTTTATCAGTAAATGACATATGCAGGCAGCAAAGATTATAAGAATTAGACATTGTTTTCGTCATTATTTTGACACGTGTACCTGATTTTCCTCGGGAACTGAAAAAGACTGGGAAAAGTGCAGGCGCATTTATTAAGACTACACGTGCAAAAGTACCTATAACCTATATTAGACATTTAAATAAACCTTTTTTTACAGTCCGTTTAAACGATTTTGACTTCTATTGCGTTGGTGGCATGACAAATGGCAGCTGTAATAAACAGTTGGTATTGTAACCAAGTATCATCCTTATGCCTACAGAGTAGAAGTCAAAATCGGTTTAACGGACTGTAAAAAAGTTTATTTAAATCTCTAATCTTATTTCAAATGAAGTATACCTTCAAAGAAGATAATTTCATAACAACTACCAACGCAATTATATTATGTATTTATTCTATTGTTTCAATATGACATACCACGTACGTCACTATGTGATTCATGTAAATAATGATCCTATTACATAACATTACTCGTATATGCACACTAACGCAGTAACTAGTTCGCAAGTCATGACACATCTAACGTACGATTTCTTGTGATTTCCGTAATTCGATGTCATCAGAATTATGTGATGACATCGAAAAACGCAGTGGTCAGCACAAGTCGGGGCCTATACCACTGGGCTAAGAGGTAATGGCCCCGATTTACGAGGTAACGTCGTGGTTTCGAGGCCAGGCTAGCTTACTTTGTCTTCTGCCGTTTCTTGACTTCTAAAGTTTCCTTGTTTGACTTGGGTTTGACTTGGAGTCCTTACCCGACTTCAAGTCACATTTTTGACTTTGACTTATCTCTTTGACAGGGTCACATCCAATTAGCTAGCAAAACTCCCCAGACATGATGGGTCACGAAAAAAAAAACGAAAAAAAGATAAATATTATCTTATCTTAACGATATCTAAACACGATAAAACAAAAATGAAATTCATAATTTTTGACGAGTTTTTTTTAGGGTCATCTACAGCAGGTAGTGTAGTCTTGAAACATCAGTTAAAAAAAAAAATTGAATAAACTTCGCAAACGTGAATGGGTTTGGAATTTTCGATATCTAAACTAAACACGATAAAACATAAAAAACTGTTTTTCTCAACCCATACTTCAAGTAACATCACTCAAGAGGCCGTTGACTCCAAAAAAATCATCAAATCTTTTTATTTTTTATTATATCGTATTTAGATATCGATACCCATAAGATCAGCGGAGTTTTTCTAGCTAATTTGATAAAACTAGCTGCGGCCCACGATTCGCCCGCATAAGTCTTAATCCCGTGGGAATATCGAAATAAAAAGTATCCTTTGTCCTAATCCAGGTCATGGTATACCCATGTGCCAAATTTCATCCAAATCCGCTCAGCCGTTTTAGCGTGAAAGTGTAACAAACAAATAAACAAACAAAGTCGCAATTATAATATTAGGTTAGGATTTTCAACTCAGCCTATCGCAGTCCACTGTTGGACATAGGCCTCTCCCAGGCTGCGCCGCAACACCCTGTCCTCCGCCTTCTGCATCCAGTCTGACCCAGCCACCTTCTTAAGGTCGTCGGCCCATCTAGCTGGGGAGCGTCCCACACTACGCTTGCCGATACGCGATCTCCACTCCAGGACTCGTCTGCTCCATCGGCCATCGATCCTTCGACAAACATGGCTAGTCCACTGCCACTTCAGTTTGCTTACTCTGCAAGCTATGTCGGTAACTCCGGTTCTTTTCCGGATAATTTCATTCCTGATTTTATCCTTCAAAGAGACTCCAAGCATAGCCCGCTCTATAGCGCGCTGGGCGACCTTGAATATGTGGACCAGCCCGACTGTCAGTGTCCACGTTAGTAGGTTTATATTAAGTTAGGATACTGATGAAATACTAGTTCCGGAGTTCCTCAGAGTGATCTAACCTTCCCTGAGGTGAGTCAGCCATTGATCAGTCGGTTTTTTATTCAAGGGTCGTCTTAATGTGACCTTGAGGAAATGTATGTGTCATTGAAGTTGGTATTTACATAATTATGTATTTATGATGATATATATTGATATTTATTTATTTAGTGATGAATCATCTTTCTTTACCATGTTTTTTTTTAGTTTTTCCGACTACTTTACAGTTCAAATGCATCATTTATCAGCATCTTGCATCGTGCTGATACATTTGATTTACTTTTCAGTTTTAATTAAAATTGTTTTGATAAAGACCCGAAAAATTGATGTTAGGATACTAGTATTTAAAACTAGTGGTCGCCCACTGGTCGAAATTCGACCCCCTCTACTTACAATCTACAGAGTACTTACTGATTCCATGAGTAGTACTTACTTATTCCATGGTCAAGCTGTCACTTCTGGCACCTATCTATCTTCAAGTCATGAGGCCCTGGTACTATGTGTGTGTTAAACGAATGGTAGTGTGTGTAATGTTATTTTAATGAATTTAATTTATTTCTAATGCATATTATATAAAAATATTAGCTTTCTGCATTCCTCTTCCATATAAACGTTAACTGTGCCAAATTTCAGACTCCTCCGTTCGCGTAATTTTCGTAAAAAGGGTTAGGTACATAGTTTTCGGTTCACGTATTAATAAATAATGATAGAAAATAAAACACAGACAGGTGACAATTTATAATGAAATAATAATATGTCAAAGTCACAAATATTCTAAGATTGTTTACATTATAGGAATTAAAAGCTTCTACATACTGGCGCCCGAGTGACATGCGACGCGACACAAAGGCCCCGCGTGTAGCGTGACGCGACACAAAGGCCCCGCGTGTAGCGCGACGAGCGGTGCCTTTAAGTAAACAAAACAGTATATGATTATTTAAGTAAACAACTTTAATTTTTTATTGTATTTCGTTACTATCGTTTAATTTCCTGTATAAAAATCGTAAACCAGAATACTCTACCATACAGACCATTTAAGGCGTAATAAAGTTAAAAAAATTCAAATATTTTTTCATCACCTTTTAAGGATCCTGCGAACATCTTCACTGACAATCAAATGTCCTGTACCTCATATTTATATATCCTTTTTATTTCCCACTTTAATACATAATATGACATCAAAATGTCGTTGCAATAAATGGCATGCAATTACCTGCATCCGGCCGCCTACGCTTGTTCTTTATATTATTGAAAGTGCTAACGGACTTTGATGAAATCAATGTGGAGGTTACCTAATTTCGGCCATGTCCTTTTAAGCAACTAATGCATTTTATTACGATAATGTTATGGATACTGAGAAGTCGGAAATGGGAATGGTGTGCTCGGACTTTAGGTAGGGTAACATTACGGTTCTCCCTACCACAGGCAATTTTATGCAAATTTTGTAGCACTTTCTGGCTAACTCGATCGATTTTTACGATTTCCATACGGGAAGATTTTGTTTTACTCCAAATAAGCTACCTACATCTAAACATTTGTATAAAACAATACCCAATCCTCATCATCATCATTCATAATTTCAGCCGAAAGCCGTCCACTGCTGGACATAGGCCTCCCCCAAAAAGGCACGCTTGGCAGGCGGGTTGGCGATCGCAGTATGGTTTTAAAAATGCATAGAGAACGCTGCTGCCCATTCTCTAGTGAGTCCCTTAGTCGCCTTTTACGGCACCCACGGGAAGAAATGGGATGGTGCTATTCTTTACGTCCGGCACCAAACGGAACCTATACCCAATAAATCATTAAATTAAGTACAGAAAAATAGTTCCATAGTAAATATTTCTCCTAATTACTTAAGCCCAAAATAATCTGCCAAACCACCCCTCTCCCCTTTTCTAATGCTGCTATTGGCACTTTTTTTCTCTGGCGGCATGCACCAAGGGCTCAATGCACCCACGGTTATTACCGACGACAGGTAGCAGGCACGAATTGGGTGCAACATTAGAGTGCATACCTTTAAACAGGTTGAAATGCTTGTTGCAAGAATGTTTGTTTCAAGATAACACCATATCAGTCCGTAATCCGCAGATTATGAAAGTGTTAATGCTTTTGCCAGAAAATAATAGGCGTTCGAGTATTAGATACCTATTGTAGAATAGGTATCGTTTATCAGTCAGTGTCTGGGTTACGAAAGTAACTACATAAAGGCACATTCTGGATTTTGTAAACATTGCACTTACGTCGCCCCAAATCAGTTTGTTTATTTTTACGTTTCTCTTTCTACGTATGTTTTGCATCTCAAAACCCTTGAATCTATTCTGCGATAACCAAACTTTCCACGCTTTAATGTAACTAGTCATTAAGAGGTCGGCGATGCATGCGTAGTTCATACAAACGTAATACCAAAATAATTCGTAAATCAATAATATTCTTAAGGTAGTGAGTGTCTTTATTCCGATTGGAATACAGAATATCAAGGTTCCCAAATAAATATTTTGAATGGACACTGATTTAAACAAGTTATGAGAAAAATAAGTTTTCTATTGACATTTTAATTTCCTCATATCTCGTCTTTAAATCATTGCCCTTTCAAAATATATATTTCGGAACATAGATATTCTGTAATCCAATCGAAATAAATACACACTACCTTAAGAATACATTTGATTTACAAATTATTTAGGTATTACGTTTGTATGAACTACGCATGCTACGGCCCCTTAATATGTTTAATAATTGCCATACTCATCATATATACGGTCGTAGAGCGTGCCCGGACAAGTTCCTCAGCGATTAGTACAAATTAACATTTTTCCGTCCGCCTCACTAACTAGCGGAATATTTTGATATCGATCATCAACAACAAGATACAATGCTTTCCTAATAACTTTTGTAATACAATATTAGCCCCTAATTGACATAGATTGCTCAAGTAGGTACTTAGGAATAATTCTGGGTAATAAATGGAATTAGATTGCGTGAGTCATTTGTTAACGTTAAAAGATATGATCTTAAAAATAATTTTGCGGCCGTTACTGATAAAAACAAAACCCACGCAAGCAAGATACGAGACGGTATCAATTATTATGTAAATGATATCTTCAGAAGCATGATGTAGTTTATAAAATATGCAAATGTTACAAATATACACATTCATATAAAGAGGAATACATAAACATTTGGGGTGTTGTAGTGGGTGTAGTTCGGAGAAAGCACGCACTCACGCGGTGCGATCAGCGATAATGAACGCGTGTCGATACCGGACAGCGCGGCCGACGATATCTCATCGGCGCGGCGCGGCGTCGGCGTAGGCCGCCGCCCACTCGCCTGCGCGCGCGCCGCTCTGAGTAATACCCACCTACGTCCCGCGGAGCGCTACCGACCACCTCGCCGAGCGCCATGCGCCATGGCGCCAAAGCACACATCAATATCAACACACATTACCCATCAATACACAACACCCGTTGAGAAACGTTCTCAATCTTCTACCTCCATGTCATTACCCAAGATACTTTCATTTAGGGCGATGTAGCGTATCGCGACTGTAATTCTGGCTGTCAATAATTATTACGGCGCGTAATCCATGATTGATGAACGCCAACAGTAGCCCAGAGCCGATCAGAATATAATTGACGCGGCCATTGTGCGCCGCCGCCTGATTGATCGCTTTACACCGGCATTACGTTGCGACATTACGTGCATAAATCTGATCTTAATTAGACGCAGCTTTAATTAAATGTATGCTGATGAAATATAAGCTCTTTTTATGCAGCAATATGTTTGAATAATTGCTGATGCAACAAACGGGGCAATTGGGGAGGTGAAATACTGTGCTACGCAGGGCCCGTAGACGTAGCTACGTGCTACGAGACCTTTGAACAAATTACCGTACTACACGATTTAATTTTTTTTTTCAAAAATCGAACCGTATATAAATACGTCTGTATTAAAAAATCTTATTGAGACCATTTTGCTACTGTTAAGAATGTATCGAATGAATAAATCTTACTATGGACAGATCAACATCGTACCTAGCATAGCAGTTATTATCTGCATATATGGCAAGTTCTAAACAGTGTCCTAGCTTAGTCGGTAGCTGCTAGTATAGAATCCGTCCGCAACACCGGCAATTACCGGGGCCAGGCGTCGCGGCGTGCGCCCGCGCCGACGATTGTTTACGGCGCGCACGCGCGGCGCGGCGCGTGTCCCCCCGCGCCCGCGCCCCGGCGGCAGCTGCTCCGCACAGGTGGCGCGTGTGGGAACTCGACGGCTTCGTGCGTTCCCACGATCGCGCGCCCTCCGGTGACTATATAAGCCCCCACCCGGCCGACGTACCGCATTCCGCGTTCAACGCTCAGCGCAAACGCACACCTCCACTCGCTACACACAAATTTTCAACATGTCTTACGAGATCGCGTACTCGCTCGCAGACGACGGCCCGCAGCCAGTCTCGCGTACTTATCAATATCGCAAAGTGATGAAGCCGATGCTTGAGCGCAAAAGACGTGCTCGCATCAATCGCTGCCTCGACGAACTCAAGGAGTTGATGGTCAGCGCTCTTCAGTCTGAAGGAGAAAATGTTGCAAAATTGGAGAAAGCCGATATTTTGGAGTTGACCGTTCGCCACCTCCACAAGCTCCGCCGCCAGCGCCGCCTGTCACTGAACCCCACCGTGGATGCTGACCGCTTTCGTGCTGGATTCACTCACGCTGCCAACGAAGTGTCCCGGTGCTTGGCTTCAATCCCTGGTGTGGACGTGAGGCTGGGAACTCAGCTCATGACCCACCTGGGCCACAGACTCAACGACATGCAGCGCGCTGCGGCCTCCGCCGACACTCCGCCGGCGAGCCCGCCGAGCCCCGCGCTGTCCACTGCCTCCTCGACCTCTGGCTACGTGACCCCCTCACCGCCGGCCTCGCCTGTGCATATGCACACGGCGACCCCACTGGACTGCTCCACCAACTCGTTCAGCAAGACCCCCGCCGTGTGGCGACCCTGGTAAACAGTGCCCCGGAGCTGGCGGACCCGGCTCCGCGGTCACATCTGTTCCAGCACCGCCGGAGTCGCTCGCGCACTATGTGTCCGCTAACATCCATATAAAGTTTAGTGAATCGTGTGGAGGATATCAAGATAACTTTAGATCTCACAATCAGTTAGCATAAGTTAAAATCGTAGATCGTAAGTCCAAACTTGAAAGCTTTAATAAAAAAATTAGATTGTAAGTGTACTTGTGATATTAAAGAGTAAATATTATTGTATAAGAAATGTTGTATCGATTGAGTTCGTATTGTTATATTTTTTATCGTTGCAAAGAATTCACAGAATTGTGAAAAAATACTTGAAAAGAGTAAGGTTAATAAAAAAAAACTATTATCTACCCTATTTCTGTATATTATTACACTGACCTACGAAACCCTGAATCTACTCAAATGTAATTAATTACATATTCATTGAATTGTTTATAAATAGATTCCACTGGAATCTGCCGAAGTATAAATGATACATAACAAATCAGACAGTGATAAATATAAAGAGGTTAAGGGCACGACTCGGACCTCTGACACGCTGACCCGCAGCGCGTGCTCGGTAACTTTCCTGTTTACGATATTCGTACACATCGCATCACTGATACACACTTTTTAGTGTGTTAGTATCAGTACTATCCACTGGAAGCTAAAAGCTAGTCGCTGTCGGCTACACATGGACATGAACCTTGTAAACAAGCTGTCTATTAAGACGTCCGCCACCATAATTAAGATGGATGTTCCAGAGCTGTAATTGAGACAGTAAATATATACAGATATATATCTTTCTTCTGCAACCTCATTTACGCAGTACAGAGAAAACTACGTTTGGTATCACACGTCCAAGGTACGAGCCTCATTATCCAGTGTTTTTATTCCTCATTCAATGTAGATATCGATGAATACATTTAAACCCGGTTGCCGATCAAGGTGAGGTAGAAAATTTATAAAAAACGTTGACGCGTCACTCTTGTCAACATTGTTGTTAATTAGAGGAAAGATTATTGTAGAAAATACGAAGGTAAAATAAAATAGTTAATCATTAAACAACTGCTCACAACTAATAAATAACCATTGAATGCATTAAGCCTTATGATATCACCTCATTACTGTCATTAGGTAAATCGATTGGCCCGGCCCCGACTAAACACATCCCATAACAAAATTGTCCGTAATGATGGAAGAACACAGAATGATACAAGCAGCGCCATCTCTTATGATCTACGGGAAGTTTTGGTTTAGTCTCATCTGGCGACATCTGACGTTAAGCTGCGGAATTTAGGAAGGCTTTTGCACACAGAATGCATACGAACTTACGAGGCTTTCAATCTCGTAGAAGGTAACTTTGAATTACTTTTCAAAGTTAGTTACTGGCTTCTACTTGAGTAAATTCAAAGTTTGAGCATAGCATACCTAATCGCTGTCATGACTTGGGAGTAAACTTCACTACTATTAGTAATAACTCCAAGATATTTCTGCGTAGTTACCTAAGTTATTTTCTCAAACTTACACTCATAGTACACGAATACTCGGTAATCAAGTAGGTATTTCTGCACATGCTGAAACGTCATCATTATAACTGAAAGTCCAAGGGGTATAGTAGTTGTTATATAGGATAGTTTTAAGATAGCTCATAGAAATAATTGATATTAAATTTTTGGGAAAAGTTAGAATAGGACTCTATTTGCAACAAGTGTTTATCTTAAACACAAGAACCGGATATATATACTACATGAAGTCAATACTCTTCTTAATAAACTGATTTAATTTATCGTCTAATTACTGAACTCAGCCGCTTTACCCGTCTGACGGTTCCATGCACTGATATCAGATAAGCTTATTTGTTCACCACGTCTTCCTATTGCATCACTATCTATTAACACTGATATCTACTGCCAAACCAGTGATTAATTATATCGGAATTAATGTCTTCATGAAAATCCTAAAGAATTAGATCAAGTGACAGGTTTTGATCAATTTTTATTTCGCTCCGGAAATTCTTTGCATTCCTTTTAAATGCTTCCCATTTGATAATTATGTAGTTTGTCTTCGTTATGTAATCTTTTTTTTTATTATTTGTTTTCACAATATTTTACCTATGTGCTATTGTATTCAACGCTCAAGCGGCGTAAGTATAATAACCTTATCGGTAATTGTATTTTCTAGCCGTCTGGGGTTGAAACCTCCCTGCCAGGGTTGCGAGTTTGTCCAAAAGGGATATCGTGGCCCTGGCACACAGGCAAATGAAGGAATACGGGTGGGTTTTAGTCAGTAAAAGTCTGACACGCCCTCCCGCTCCGCCCAGAGCGGGAGAAGTTATTTGATAATTTCCCACCCAAAAAAAAAAAAATAAATGGGGTTGAAACCTTCGGGCCGTAGGGTCCGAGTGTTCTTGGTCTCTTTAAGGAAATCTCCAAACGGCTGGTTGACACTACCCGTGACCTAAGGCTTTTAGGCTTCTACATACCAGGGCGACTTGACGAGCGACGCGACGCGACACAAAGGCATCGCTCGTCCCGCGACACGCGGGGTCTTTGTGCCGTGTCGCGTCGCGCGACATGTCGCGCTGGTATGTAGAAGCCTTTTATCTTTAAGAAATAAGAAATAAGAAACATTTATTAGCCAGAGGCTAAGCATTGCCATACAACGTGGCATTTCCGCCAGTATCTTGGGTGTGTACCCAAGAGACTGTCGGAAATGCCAATGTTGTATGGCAATGCTTACTGCGATATAAGTACATTATATCGATAGCGATGCAGATGAATTTATCAATGCCTTAATTTGAAATCTAAGTTGTCTCGGGAGGTTCCTGTTCAAGATAAAGCGGAGGAAACGGCCGGGTGTCACCACTGTGTGGATCGCCCGGAGGACACGGTGGAGCATACGGTGGAGTTCTGCCCGGCTTGGGTGGAGCACCGCCGTGTCCTCACGGAGGCGCTCGGCGGCGGCGATCTCACGCGCCCGGTAAAAAAAAACGTATCTGATCATGGGTCAGATAAACACTCACAGTTACGCATACATTCTATCAATCAACTGCTGCAGTCCACAACCAGACTATCTAACCAACACACTTAGCTACGCTTTATCATTATCAAGAAAGGTTATACAATCAATGTATCGCGATCCTCGAAAAACTAGACTACACATGATAATTTTACCTTCGCTAAGTATGTTGTTATCAAATCTATTATCATGATCATAATTGTAATGATCAACACTGTTTCAAGCGCGCTTCGTGACTCATCACTGCCTGATCCCCCACGTGAGATTGATATCGTAATGTTACCATCAGTAGACGCAATGATTAGCGTTATCAAACATTTACTTGATAACTGTTGATCGAAGTGTAGGTACCTACCTACTTCCCAAAACCCATAGATGAAAGTTCCTTCCTATAACATTGTATTTACTTCATAAATGCGTTATCGGTGATAGCTAATAATAGCTGATTGAGCTGAATGGTGCTGATCCATGCTTCATGTTCGTGAATGGGCGCTGTCAGTTGGGACTGATCATCTCTTAGCTGCCACGGCTTATTTTAGTTTTGTTTTTTTTTTTAATCTTTTTATCACGGACGCTTCTGACGTTTTGCATCGTTCTCACATGTATAATTTCAACATGAATGATGTAACCAAACAAATTTTGTCTGTGTGGTGCCGGACGTAAAGAATAGCACCACCCTATTTCTTCCCGTGGGTGTCGTAAAAAGCGACTAAGGGACTTACTAGAGAATGGGCAGCAGCGTTCTCTACGTATTTTTAACACCATACTGCGATCGCCAACCCGCCTGCCAAGCGTGGCGATTATGGCAAACCCCCCCTTTGGGGAAGGCCTATGTGGAGCAGTTGACGTCTTTCGGCTGAAATGATGATGAATGATGATGTAACCAATACTTTGTATCAATATTTCTTGCCCGTTCTTCTCCATAGGAACCTACGAACTCTTTGGAATGGGCAACTAGCTTCATATTTCTAACTGACCGACTCCTTGACAATTCAAATGGTTTCATTGAAATAAATGCTTTGAGTTTGATCAATGCTTTGAGTTTGAATAAATTCGCAAAAATGCCAAAGATAAACTTATAGTCAGCTGGTGCTGCGTAGGTACCTGTAATTGACATAAAAACCAGCACTTTTTTTTGATGAGTAACATCCAACTAGCAAAAACGTCGTATAATTCTAGTCTTATAAGACTTCATGTTATGTAATAGTTATATAGTGGTATGTAATGAGCTATTATGTTATATAGAAGTTTATCTTACAACTGTTCAGTCGCGTGACTGTAATGTCTTGTTATATAGTTGATTAAACGTTTTCAAGACTAACTTATACGACGTCGTACAATGGTATCAGTGTATATGTTTAGTAAACGGTTTCAGGACTAACTTATACGACGTTGTACAATGGTGTCAGTGCACATGTTGAGTAAACGTTTTCCATTAAACATCATGACGTTTAATGGACAATGTATTGGTCATATAAACGTTTCGGTTAAATAAAATGTTTTCATAAGACAACCGTCGTCGTGTGCAGAATCTTAACATAACTTTTATACCATTAAAACGCCGCTTATGGCATGGAATTTGTGTACTCATGGAATTAGCACTATATACAATATTAGTTTTAGTATATGCGAAACCCGAAACACGTGTCCAGTATTTTTATGTAAAGAATATATGAACAAAATTTCAAAACTGTATCATGAAAAATCACAATCGGTTGTTATGTTACCGGGTTGTACTCGTACAAAAACATGCTAACGGCGCGGGGGCGCCCCCGCGCCTCCAGGGTCGTCTTGCGCTCATTGATTATTTGATAATAATTTGGCAGTAGGTACCTAACCGTTCGGCGATTGTATTGTAAGTAATTAAATGGTGATAACATTTTCCATCAGACTTAAATAGTTTTGGGACAAAATATAACATGGTGTAAATATGATTGAAATCGATTCAGATCCTTATTCTGAACTAACTATATTCAGGTTTCGCTTAAACTAAAAATAATGTTGTACCACATGTCCCGGAATTAACGCACAACCTCTTATGGGGTCATTGTCTATCTGTCAGTGTCATCACTATGAACAACTTTTACTATGGGACCAAACCTGAAATCGCGATTAAAAAATCTGCTGTTCCCTACATTTATGTTCGAATAACTCGTGAAAATGTAAGGAACAGGTGATTTGATTTTCAAGATTTCATGTTTGGTCCCATAGCAAGAGCAGTGGTGGCCCAGTGGTAACGGCCCCGACTTACGAGTCATAGGTCGTGGGTTCGAACCCAGGCAGGCGCTTTACTTTGTATAAATAATTTCATCACCACTGCTCTCAAAACGGTGAAGGAAAACATCGTGAGGAAACCGGCATGTCCTAGAACCAACAATTCGAAGACATGTGACATCTACCAACCCGCACTGGGCCCGCGCGGTGGATTACACCCCAGACCCTCTCGAAGAGAGGAGGCCTGTGTCCCAGCAGTGGGAACATTATAGGCTGATTATGCTATGCCATAGTAAAAGTTGTTCATAATTATGAGTACAATGACCCCTTAAGAGGTTTTGCGTTAATTCCAGGACATGTTGTATATTGTAAGTAAAGGGGGTCGAAATTCGGCCAGTTGGCGACCACTAGTAATGAATAAATATTTCATTCTTTAGCTTTAATATAATATAATAATAATAACAAAGCCTTTATTTCAGACCAAGTCCATAACAAAAACAAAAACAAGACGGATTACAAAATTTGGACACGAATAAATGATTTCAGGATATTTGAGTCCTGTTTATCTGTGATGACGTGTAGGATGCTGTTAGTGCTACCCCGGACTCTGTTTAATAACGATGCGAGCCGCTTGCGCATGATGGCATGAAAGCCGTCCACCCTGGCCTCCGCAAACATACGGGAGGCACTACAAAAGCGGGGCAGCACTTTTTTTTTTTTATTTTGGGTGGGAAATTATCAAATAACTTCTCCCGCTCTGGGCTGAGCGGGAGGGCGTGTCAGACTTTTACTGACTAAAACCCACCCGTGTTCCTTCCGTTGCCTGTGTGCCGGGGCCACGATATCCCTTTCGGACAAACTTGCAACCCCGGCAGGCATTGGCCCTAACGGACCCCGTCAGTTGGTGCTGACATCTCTTTGAGGCGCGCGTGAAACACAACGCGCCGTCGACCCGGGCCTGGTCCTTATCGGACGGCGAGCTACCCATCGCTCACCGTCCGCAGGCCCGCGCCTACGGTGGCCGGAAATCAGCTTGTGACTCCCGACGCCCGGGGCGTCTCCTGCGGCGGCTCAGGGCGTGAGGGAGCGAACCCTGCCTTACCCTCACGCGTTCCGCTTCCTCCTTCGCGAGCATTACTGCTTCGCAGAAGGAGGTGGCCTCCCATGCACTCTCGCCTCGCACCATGGCCTGAACCAGGGCCGGACGCGAGAGATCGCTGCCGCCGATCGCCTCCGTGAGGACACGGTGGTGCTCCGCCCAAGCCGGGCAGACCTCCACCGTATGCTCTGCCGTGTCCTCCGGGCGATCCACACAGTGGTGACACCCGGGCGTTTCCTCCCGCTTTATCCTGAACAGGAACCTCCCGAAACAACCGTGTCCGGTGAGGACCTGCGTCAGGTGGAAGGTGAGGACGCCGTGGCGCCTCTCTAGCCACTCCTCAAAGAGGGGACTTATCGCCACAATTGTGGCGTGCCCTAAGCGGGGCAGCCCTAACAACATATACAACAACATATATGTTGGGGTTAATTTCTGTCGCATCTCAGTTGCTTATTACCAAGGTGAGATGTCAGATGTTACACATCATATGCGGCTACTGTAAGCTACTGCTCGTTTTTTTTTGTTTTAATCTTCTGTGAATTGTTTGTACGTACAGCTTGATGTTCCAAATAAATAAATAACGAAAGTTACGAAAACAATCCATAAGAATACATCTAAAGGTATTAGGAATATTGACACAATACACTGACATTGAGCACGAGACCAATTTCCAGTTATCCAGTCGTGATTGTTTTTGAATTTTTCATATTTCTCATCTATGATAATATCATTATCTTTTGCTTTTCTTAGTGCTAACCACAGCTCAATTCCTGCCTCTCTCATCCATCTACTTCATCAGGTTAGGTGGCGTGACGATTCTCGCAAGGTGTAAGAATTGTCACGCCAGCTAACCCGATGAGCCATCACAGCATAAACAAAACCATATTTTTTCTTACTTCATTTGCATGGTGTTTTTCTTAGAAGGTTGTGATCTGATCATTGAGTGCACGGTTAAGTGCCGATGAGTGAAGGTTCCTTTAACCTTGAAGTACATCTTGACAGGCTGGGACAACACTTGCGTGAAGATATTATAACATTATGACTGTGGCCATCATCACTCCCTAAAAACGGACTCCTGGTTCTACGAGAACTTTCTTCAATATAACAAACCGGTGCTTTTGCAAACATATTTATTTATTTAATACTTTAATTAAGCACACAAATTTACAGAGGCGGACTTAATGCCATAGGCATATTCTTCCTCCGTCAACCTTTGGGCGATGCAGACACAAACAGTGGTAGGTGCAATAGTGAGATAAATGATAATGATAAATGATAAATAATTTATTTTCTGTACGTAGGTTTGTACAAACACTTTTACACGTCAAACATATTTAAAAAAACAAAAAAAAAACTAGATGAGGTCGGCGTTTCGTAACTGACTACTCTGAGTAGAAAGGCCGAAACAACAATTAGAATTGAGGAATAAATATTATTTAAATATAAAGTTAAACATACCTATTAAAACTATAAATATAATATATACACCTAATTATATTATAATCTATGCACAAATAAATATACATTTTCAGATGCACCCAAAATTCCCAGATCCGAAACATTTCTAATCTTTAGTTAGGCCATACCTACACATTTATGTTCTCCGAGGCGGAATAGGACCCGTGACACTGCATGCAGCCGGCAGCGTATAAGTCTATTGCTACGCCTCTGCACTGACAGTGGCGTCAAAAAGAGTACCATGCATGGACTTATCAACGGAAGCCATTTCGCTTAAGGCGACGATAACCGACTTTTAATGATTTTATACTGAAGATCACGCCTAAATGAGTAGTGTTAATGATTTGAAAAAAAAAATATGTTAAATTAGAGCATTTTCTCAATAACTTAATATGTGAATATTTTAGATTATATTTATATTACTTAATGAAATTAATTTGTAAAGTTATGTACGCGGATAAAAAACTGAGAATGGCGCAAAATCTACCAAGCGTATTTTTCTAAAACCTTCACCAATTTAAAGATAATTTAGTTATTGATCCGCGTTTTATTAAAATACCTTTTGTTTTGTGTGTAATAAATTAATAATGGGGGTCAAATTGGGGACAGCGCTCCTTGATGGGCGAGTCGTATTACTGATGGCTGAACGTACGACGCGTTGCGTGAGCTCAGTGCAGAACACGCAAGCTAACCACTCACGGTCACTGGCATATATCTGAGTCTTAATCATAGGTACCCAGGAATAAAAAAACAATATAAAGTCTGTTGTTACTAACAAAAAACAAGAACAAGACCAAATACCGATAGCGGTCTATAATTAGATGCACGTCATTAAAACAAGACCAACGTTATGAACAAATGGAAAGTTTATACCTAAGATAACGCCGCGTAAATAAGGATATTAATCATGGCAGTAAGTATAAGTCTCATTCGAACAACACATGATTTTAATGATACCAATCGGTATTAGCGCCACAGACAACACGTATAGTATAAGTTAGTAGTGGATTTAATGATCTCTGTGCTCAAGTATTGAAAAAGAATGTTGCCTTTACCTGAATAAAAGGAAAACAAATGTAATGCATGGCATGATCATGCTACGCTAGTTTGAAATTGCTAGATACCCACATTCTTAGTTACCTTGGAGATCATGCTTGCATGGCGGCGGCGGCGGCCTATCAAAAGGATTAGCTTTTAGGTATTACATAGTTACCTATCATGGTGAGGCCCTGGAATATCTACGCTTGAACCCCGAAATAATTAAAAAAAGATCGTTTGACATTCCAATCGTAAAAGTAGATACGATTAATCATCATCATTTCAGACGAAAGACGTCCACTGTTGGACATAGGCCTCTCCCAAATATAGGCCTTCGCCAAACATAGGCCTGCCTCAAAAATAGGTCTCTCCTAAACATAGGCCTCCCCTAAACATAGGCCTCCCTCAAACATAGGTCTCCCTCAAAGATAGGCTTCCCCTAAACATAAGCCTCCCCTAAACATAGCCCTCCCTCAAACATAAGCCTCCCCTAAACATAGGCCTCCCCCAAACATAGACATTCCCCAAACATAGGCCTCCCCTAAACATAGGCCTCCCTCAAACATAGGTCTCCCCCAAACATAGACCTCCCCCAAACATAAGCCTCCCCTAAACATAGATCTCCCCCAAACATAGGCCTCCCCCAAGATATAACTAACCGCCTCAAAAGACTAAATTTTACCAGAAAACGTTTCTAGATAATGAAACTGTTTCGATAACTACTCCTAGTTACTGAGGGATGAAGACTACCAACATTCACGTCAATATTGTCAGTTATCAGAATCATTATACGCCTACGTGTTGTACGAGTACATAGGGTTACCCTCTCCCGGCTCCCGGAAGGAATTTCAAATAAACAACATTCTCCCGGAATTTAAAATTCAGAAGTGCTACATAGTTCTCAACAGTTGTAAACAGAGTTGGGGACACATTGAAGAAAACAGTTTCTTACGTATTGTCCATATCTGTATCAAATGCCGCCTGCGAGCGTGTTTTTAGTATATTAGGTATTCGATACATAATATTATATGGACAAAAGAAAGAAACCGCTTCAATGAAGAACATGTTACGCTAGAAGTCGAAATGTTTTTCAATTTTAAAATGGACTGCAGAGTTTTTTTTTAAGTTGGTTCAAGGTTCAAGACTATTTTGAAGTCAGATATTTTGAAGTCTGTAGTACGTTCAAAATAAAATAAAAACGAAAAAAATCGCAGTTTTTTTTTCTGTTCCGGATTTAGACTAACAAGAGGTAGTGGCAACCCTAGTTGTACATCCCACATGCACGACGTATACTTATTTGCAAAGTGCAAACCGCAGGCGACCCATTTACTTAATATTATTAATACGTTCTTTATACGTCACAATATGACAACCCTAAAAGGAATTTCAGGAAAATACAATAAATTCCTCAACTCATTTGCTTGACGACGCGCGACGATAGAATAGGCATATCTATATAACGCCTACATCAACTCCTACGCATTACAGGATATTAAGTTAACGCTGAAAACACTCGTTCACTACGTTAAATATAAGATGTTTGCGTCACAATTTGCAAACAGATAAAGAAAAGATTGTACTGAATTTTATTACTACTCCGAGGTCATTTATTTCTGAGTACTATTTAAACGCGTGTTTTACTCATTGTTTTAGTAAAGTCTTCATGCGCCAATTACAGAAATCTGTAAGGAAGCGAATGAAAGAACTGCGTGAGGCTCACTGGGACAAGATGCTGGGCGAACTAGAGCCCACTCATCTTGCCTTCTGGGAGCTTCAGAGGAAACTCAGATCCCCGCAAGTAGCTTCTATGCCCCCTCTGACACGACCCGACAGGACGATAGCATTCGACGACACCGACAAGGCTGAATCCCTGGCTGACACTCTCGAGACTCAGTGCTCGCCCAGCTCTCAACCAGTAGACCAAGCTCACCTCGCTGAGGTGGACGCTGAAGTCGAACGTAGGGCGAATCTCCCTCCGGTCGAAGACCCTGATTGTCCTCTGGCTCCCGTCACCCCAGACGAAGTGCACGACATTATCATGGGTCTGAAAACCCGTAAATCTCCCGGATCAGACGGAATCACCAACAGGGTGCTCCAGCTGTTCCCCGCTTACCTGATCATGCTAATGACCACCATCTTCAATGGCGCTCTTAGCAACAACATTTTTCCTCAAGCTTGGAAAAATGCCACGGTCATCGGTATCCCGAAGCCCGGCAAACCTAAGACCGAACCTTCCAGTTACCGACCCATCAGTCTGCTCAACGTCTTCGGCAAAGTCTATGAGAGGCTTATTTATAAGCGTCTCAGAGACTATGCCGAGACGAAGGGCCTCATCCCAAACGAACAGTTCGGGTTCAGATCCCAACATTCGTGCGTACAACAGGTCCACCGTATCGTCGAGCATATAAGCGCTGGCTTCCAGCGCGGGCTCATGACGGGTGCTGTGTTCTTCGACATTGCGAAAGCGTTCGACAAAGTCTGGCACAACGGCTTAATATATAAGCTCTACAAACTCGGTGTGCCCGATCGTCTCGTGCTCATCTTACGAGACTTTTTGTCGGACCGCACCTTCCGCTATCGCATCGAGGGTGCGCTATCCTCCCCCCATCCGCTCCGCGCAGGCGTCCCTCAGGGCGCTGTGCTGGCACCGCTGATATTCACTATATTCACTAGTGATATCCCCAAATGTAGAAAGGCGCAGTTAGCTCTGTTCGCAGACGACACGGCCATCTACTACTCCGGCCTCAGGCAAGACAATATCGCCCGCATCCTTCAGGCCGAAGTCAACAGACTCGCGGCCTGGTTCAGGAAGTGGAGGATCGAAGTCAACCCTGATAAGAGCCAGGGGGTCCTATTCTGTAGGCCCCGGCGATCACCCGCCCTCCCCCAACCGATCACCATGTTCGGCAAGCCTATCCCTTGGGAGAAGCGAGCCAAATATCTCGGTGTGGTCTTAGACCATCACATGACGTTCGGCGAGCACATAAAACAGGTGCGCTCGCGCGCCAGTTTTGCTCTCGGCCGACTACACTCCGTACTCAACCCGCGCAGCAAGTTGTCCCTTAAGTGCAAATTGCGTATTTACACCGCGTGCATTCGACCGATCATGACTTACGCCTGCGTAGTCTTCGCTCACGCAAAGTCGTATCACATCCATAAGATGCAGACGCTTCAAAACCGATTTCTCCGTAGAATTACGAAGGCTCCTTGGTTCGTTCGGAACGAACAACTTCACGTAGACCTTAAGATGCCTACCATCAAACAGTTTATGAAGCGCCTTGCAAAGCGCTTTTTCGAATCCGCGGAACGTCATCGCAACCCCTTGGTTGTGCAGGCCGCTAGTCACAGGCCTTCTGCCATTAGTCAGACTCGCCGACCGAGGCATACTCTCTTAGATCCGGATGACCCCGTCACTCTCCTTCAGGAAAGCAATAGGGCCACGAGTACAGTGCACAAAATACACAAACCGACCTTCCGTCCTCGCCGCCGAGGTACCACGCGAACTTCCCGAGTAAATGGTAATAAAAGTCCTCCCCCCCGTCCCTTGAATTTCGATGCGCCAGCCGCCCGGTTAGAGGCTGAGAGCGCCGTAGCAATAAATATAATATCCCCTGATAATAATCATTATCAAAATGTTGATCCAGCCCGTCCCCAAATTGTTACTAATTTTGTGATCCCCCAACGACGCCCTAAGCCGAGGTCCGTACCCCACAGGGGGTGCCCTTAGTGCGCTGTCGTTTAGTTTTAATATATATAATTTGCGCCCTGGCTGGAGGCTTTAAGATTAAAAACCTTAGGGCAGCCACAGGAATATCCGGTTAAGTAGCAACGACCTCTCTAGGTCTGCTACGAGATGCCATTCATAAAAAAAAAAAAAACATTGTTTTAGTTACTAATCTGTACATTTCCTTCCTAGAATTCAAACCAGTCACCACTTCGTAGTAGCGGAACCGAGCGCAGAAGACGAAATAATTAAGAGAGTAGATCGTTCGGAAACTTAGTGCTTGCAACTGTGCCGAAAACTAAATACCTATCTGGGGCCTTACTCCCGACAGCATCTACTACTGAATCAATCAGATTCGATTCGAAATAAATGACGATCCATACTCTTGAATCCGACACTAGCGCACGATCGTGCGGTGGTTCAAAGCGACACTAATTTAGATCGAAAGATTCGTTAGGATCGAAAAGTTCGTACTCCACACTCCATCTGACAGTTATGTATCGAGTAGTTGAATCAAAATTATACGTCAAATTACACGATAGCAAAGATGCTACTTTATCCAGATCGAGTGAGATTTTTTTATGTTCTTTACTGCTATATTTCTTCAAATTCTTTATTATTATGGCTCGCCTTACGTTGTTCTTCAATGTTCTTGAGAAAACATCGTATGGATCTTCGTGCGAGAAGAAATAACAGTCGATATAATACCCGGGGCTGAAATGGATTCGGAATAATTTCGAAGAAATTATAGTTTGTCGAATGAGTTGTTTGATGTGTTGGTAGAAGATTTAACAACATACATGAAGAAATCAACCAGACGAAGACGGAAATGTCACTTCATTTCCATTAAATGCAAGGTGAGTTTCCATATATCTGTTTTCAAATAAAAAGTCCACACACACACGTTGACTTAAACCTAACAGGCGAAATGTGGGTGTACTATAGGCAAGGCCGGATTTAGGGCAGGGCAACAGAGGCTCTAGCCCTGGGCCTCCACAAAGAAGGGGCCTCCACAATTTGATTTTTTTAAGAAAGAAAATACATCCTTTGTAGGGATGGGTCGTTGACGGTTTTTCCGTTAACGAAACCTCAACGTTGATTTACATTCGTCAACTAGTCGATCAACTAGTTAAATTCGTCAACGAGTTAACATGTATCGTAAACAGTTCATTCATTGAATTGTTTTTATTCGACCCTGGGACGTTCAACGAGTCTCTTTTGTGTATCAAAGAAAAAAAATCCCAAAAGTCTGACAACCAGTCTTACCAAGGGGTATCGTATTGTGGGCGTCAGATAGGCGGTCGTTCCATGTAAATACTGGTATTCAGCTGCTTCCGGTTAGACTGGAAGCCGACCCTAACATAGTTGGGAAAAGGTTAGGCTGATTGATTGTGTATCAAAGAAAAAAATGTTCACATTCACAAGGTACATTTTGAAGTTGTTTTTTTTTGTCTGTTCTAAATACATTTTTGGGCCGTCCACTTCTTAGTTGCCCCAGGGCCTCCACTTCTTAGTTGTCCCAGGGCCTCCACACCTCTAAATCCGGCCCTGACTATAGGTACGCGTCTGCCTAACCCTTCGGGGACAACAGGCGTGATGTTATGTTATGTATGAAAATAAAAAGTAAATTATATATTTGGTATATTATATTTTCACATTGGTGTGAGTAAATATAGCTATGTATATAACTATTTACTTAAGTTTAACCCGTTGGTCCCGGCAGTTATTTGTGGATCTTTGACAGTCGTTACGGGTCGTCAGAAGCCCGAAAGTCTGACAACCAGTCTTACCAAGGGGTATCGTATTACCGAGTTACTGGGTTGTGGAGGTCAGATAGGCAGACAACATAATCAGCCTGTAATGTTCTCACTGCTGGGACACAGGCCTCCTCTCTGTGAGAGGGAGTAGGACGTAATCTACCACGCGGGCCCAGTGCGGGTTAGTAGTTTTGACATTTTGAACACTTGAAAACAAAAGAATAACATCTAGGTTAGTTAGTACCTAGTACCCCCCCCCCCCCTAATTTGTATGTGTGTATTTTAATTATGTTTATATTTGTTGAAATGTGCGTTTTGTTTGTGCAGATTGCAGTGCAATTTTTCTTTCTTTCATTCTTTTAGTAGGTATAACAACGGGCTGGTATCCGGGAACTCCACATCCAAGCGCGTTTTTTGCGTACGGAACTTGAGGTTTATACAGTACCTACTTGTGATTATAGCAATTTCAATTACAGAGGACGCTTACAACACGATTACATTGCCAAATCTAGCGGCAAAAGGCGGTTGGGAAACGTAATGTTATGTTCAGTGACCACTGACCGGCTTTAGTCACGTGATCGCTGGCTCGCCTGTTATTTGACGTGTTCATGGTACAATACAGCCCGACAGTTCACTTTCCGTCAAAAATTTACCTGCTTTATGAGTTCATGGTAGAGGCCCCTGAAATTCTAAATAAAACATCTATTAAGGCGCAAATATATGATTTTACTGATTTTTAAATCTGTTAGTACGCGTTCATATAATGCAAGTAAGCTATGCAAATAATGTATGTTACTAGAACGCATGCACATGAATTCTTTAGGTGAACATTTTAAATATTGTAGTGAAATATCATACTTTATGAAATAAATTCAGGAAGTAATGTCTACCCAAAGCATAGAAAACGATATTACTTTCAAACTACTTAAGATATTTTCATTTTTTTTTTTTGTATGAACCTACTATTTTATTATCTATAATTCTATCCGTGGTTTTTTTTCAAATATTCATATTTTCGTTACTAAAAGTAAATATTCCCAATGAAACGGAGCGGCGCGGCGCGGTGGCGGCGGCGGCGCGGCGTTAGCGCGACACGCATTTGTATGGCCAAGGTCATCGGCGATTACCCGACCCTTAAGACACAGATATATGCCAGTGACCTTGAGTGGTTAGCTTGCGTGTTCTGTACTGAGCTCACGCAACGCCTCGTACGTTCAGCCAGTAATAGGACTCGCCCATCAAGGAGCGCTGTCCGCAATTTGACGCATTATTAATTTATTATACACAAAACAAAAGGTATTTTAATAAAACGCGTATACTAAAAGATCAATAATTAAATTATCTTTAAATTGGTGAAGGTTTCAGAAAAATAGGTACGCTTGGTAGATTTTGCGCCATTCTCAGTTTTTTATCCGCGTTAGACATAACTTTACAAATTAATTTAAACATAATCTAAAATATTCACATATTATATTATTGAAAAAAATCTCTAATTTAACATATATTTTTTTCAAATCATTAACACTACTCGTTTAGATGTGATCTTCAGTATAAAATCATTAAAAGTCGGTTATCGTCGCCTTAAGGCACAGATTGATATTATTATATTACGCGTTCATATAATGCAATATGCAAAAAATGTATGTTAAACTAGAACGCATGCACATGAATTCTTTAGGTAAATATTTAAATATTGTAGTGAAATACTTTATGAAATAAATTCAGAAAGTAATGTCTACCCAAAGCATAAAAAACGATATTACTTTCAAACTACTTGAGATATTTTCATGTTTTGTTTTTTATGAACAGACTATTTTAATATCTATAAATCTATCCGTGGTTTTTTTCAAATATTCATATTTTCGCTACTAAAAATGAATATTCCCTATGAAACGGACCAGCGCGCGTGGCGTGGCACGCGGTGGTGCGGCGGCGTTAGCGCGACACGCATTTGTATGGCCAAGGTCATCGGTGATTACCCAACCCTTAAGAGGTAAGAAGCTAATCTCATCACGTAGCGATAATAAGATTGTACTAAAATAGATTATCTTTTAATAAGTTTACAATGTCTATGCCTATGTTTGTTGTTACTATACGCGTTATCAGTAAGTAGATGATAATAATACGAGTATGTAAACAGTGGGTAAAACCGATCGGCCATCAAATACGAAGTTACAGTACCTATCAGAATTTCGTACCTAAATTTCTGCAATGCCTATTAGAATACTTTTAGTCTACCTATCTATAGATAGGTATGTCAAAGCGGTACGTGATCCCTAAATCCTAACTAATCTAACGATTATTGTTTTGATAAATGCGGAATAGCAGTACGTTTTGACAGTCCTTTTCAGAAGCAGTGGGTCATGTCTTGTGGTAGGTGTTTCGAGGCATGAGGAACAGGGTGTAATGTTCACTCATCCTCTATAGAAAAGGGGGATCCTTCGACCAGACGGGTTTTGTGTCTGGTGGGCAACTGCCCGACGGTTAATGTCGGGACGTTGTATATTTGTCGCACGGTAAACTCTGCTTGCGCGATGCAGGATTGGCGTGACGTCAGTGTGACGCGTAGTTCGCATGTGGCGATGTTGATGCCGCTACATCACTCCCCTCCGGAGACCGGAGGTCGATAGTGGGCTGAGTCGTGTATCTTGCGGTACTTCCCAGTGCCAGTAGAAGGTTCCAGTGAGTCGGAACCGGGTGCCGCATAGTTCTCGGTGAGTCGGAACTGTCTGCGGTGATTCTCCAGTGAGTCGGGGTGACACTGTGTTATGCTCCAGTGCGACGGATGTGGTACAGCGCCGGGTTGAAGCTGACTGCTGGCGTCGACCAGGAGAGGTATCATGTTGATGATGATTATGACGTCACGCTGAAGTAGTTGCGCGAAGGCTCGGGGTCACAAGTTTAGAGGCATGAGGAACAGGGTGTAAAGTTCACTCATCCTCTATAGAAAACGGAGGATCCTCCGACCAGACGGGTGTTGTGTCTGGTGGGCAACTGCCCGACGGTTGATGTCGGGACGTTGTATATATGCTAGTCGAGCGGTAAACTCTGCTTGCGCGATGCAGGATTTGCGTGACGTCAGTGTGACGCGTAGTTCGCATGTGGCGATGTTGATGCCGCTACAGTTGTGGCGAATCATGGCATATGAAATTTTACTAGGTTAAGGTTTATATGGGTGTATCTATGCCACCCGAAATAAAGTTTTTATTTTATTTATTTTAAACGCGAATAGGCAGATAGCTGCGCATGTAAACCTTGGGCATACATTTTTGTACCTGCTGGAGGTACAAAGTGCAGCCGTCACTTAAAATTATTATGCATCATGTAAAATATTATTGAAAGGTATAGGTTTTTTGGGGGCAGTTCCAAGATAATCTAGTCTGCGTGATGACTATCTAATAAGCCTCTCACGCTTATGTCATGCCCAATAAATCACAACGTGATTTTTATCACAACGTGACTGGAGCCTTGCCTATGTTGTTGTCTATCTGATATCATGCACCGTAATCCTACATTGGTACAATAACTGTTTTTAGCAATTTTATTGATAGTACTACAAATTTTGATAACGATCGGTCTTATTACCCCACTTCAATTGGGTGTGATTGCGTTAAACATGTGCGTACATAATTTTAGGTAAACAACTAAAACGTATAAGCCGACCGTCCACTGCTACGTTTAATCCGATCCAGCCTGTCCCTTGCTGTCCTGCCCCCAGCGACGCCCTAAGCCGAGGTCCGTACCCCACAGGGGATGGCTTTAGCGTGTAGTCGCTTAGTTTATAAGTTGCCCTGGCTGGCGGCTTTCATTTTTTTGAGGCCTAAGGACAGTCCGGTAAAGCAGAGGACAACCTCCTAGGATGACCTGCGAAATGCCATATAAAAAAAAACCCCTGCTACGTGGGATGTGCTCGGAGAGGTTTGTCACGTTTCATTTGTTTCATGCATTGCGTGTACGTCACGCGTCTGTCGCAGTGGACGATGCAGCCTATACTCCGTTGGTTTAAGTACTAGTTCATTAAAGGTAAACAAAAAAACCACGTGACGAGAGAGCTGTCAAGTAACCGACTAAACGTAATACTTGTCACTTCAGTTGTCATGTTACGTCACAGTTGTACTCTTCAATTTAGCAACGTTATAATTCGTTGACGTTTAGAGAACCTGACTTTTTAGGCTCTTTACAATAGACAGATTACAAAATATTATAGTATTATTATAAATTTAACAAAAAAAAAATGTGCTCAAGCAGTTACATCTACGAAGAGTAGTTTCAGAATAAATTATAAAGTTTAACATACATTACCTAATAAATGAGGAAACTATCGTAAAAATCGAAAAAATAATAATATGAGGTTATAATATGTTACAACGTATTTTTAAACAAGAGTCATCTATAATAATCCATTTTACGATTTGTTTTTTAACTATTTGTTATTTAACTACCCTAAACCAATGGAGTGTACATTTTTATACTAAAGCCCCGCAAACGATGCAAGTTCCTTACCTGTGGCATAGGTACCTACCATAAAATAAAAGAAACAATTTGTTTTTTTTCTCCTATAAATATAAAGCATCACAGTTGCTGATACTTTTTCACATTACAATCTAGCCGATTATCTAAAGTAATTTAAATATAACTTAAACTTAACTTAAAAGTAACTATAAACTTAGCAAATTGAGCAACAAATTACTTGCATCGTTTAACTTATACTATGCTACAGGCAATTAAATCGTACCGTGTAAATCAGGGTTAAGCGAAGCTGTGTACAGACGCCAGCAGGTCAAGCTATCCGAAACTGTCAAATTTTTCCAATCAACCTTGAACCGATAACCTTGAAAATCTTATAAAGAAATTTGATAGGTCGTAGTAGCTTGATGTGCTGGCGTCTGTACAAGTACACGTGCGTAATTTAGCAGATTTATTCCGTTCTAATACCAATTACTATACTTGTTACTATTTTCTATTCCGAACGGATAGGTACACACGGCTACACATCAAGCTATAAGTTTCCAGTTTACGCTGACTTCTTATTGTAAGGAAATCCTATACAATGCGAGATCAGCTTATACTGGAAATGTATAGCTTGATCCGTAGCCGTGCGTACCATTGTTAAAACTAATAGGTACCAAAACAAGTTCAAAGGTATATGGTACAGACAGTAAAAGTGCTTTGTATGTAATTATAATACCTTAAATTGAAAAATAAATCAGTTAAATCATCAAAATACATAAAAATATCAGAAAACAAATTTAATTTGACTAGTTTTGACTGAGCTGAGTGTACCAAATTCAGGTTGTTAGTATTCGTTCGCACATTACATTTAATTATTTAAAGAGTGGGATCCGTTCGGAATAGAAAATAAATATTAGTTGAAACAAATACCAGTGCTATTAGTTGTTGGTATTAGAACGGAATAAATCGTTTAGCAGTAGGCCGCTGTGGGCATTTTAATTATTATTTACTACAATGTGACAAACCACGTGAGACGGCAACGTGTTAGGTCAAAACATTAATTATCATCATTCTTGATAAGTTCACACGAAATATAATTATTTTTCTTTTATTTCTTGATTCCGCGAAGTCGTGCGTCAAATGTCAGCCGTTCTTTGCTGTAGAATTATAGATCATCACCAGATCTTTATAAAACAAAGCCCCCCGCGCAAACCGCGTCTGTCTGTTTGAACGCGATAAACTCAAAAACTACCGAACGGATTTTCATACGGTTTTCACCAACGGACGGAGTGATTCGTGAGGAAGGTTTAAGTGTATAATTCATTAAGACTCAGATATATATGCCAGTGACCTTGAGTGGTTAGCTTGCGTATTCTGTATTGAGATCACGCAACGCCTCGTACGTTCAGCCAGTAATAGGATTCGCCCATCAAGGAGCGCTGTCCCCAATTTGACGCATTATTAATTTATTATACACAAAAAAAAAATATTTTATTAGAACGCGTATACTAAAAGATCAATAATTAACTTATCTTTAAATTGGTGAAGGTTTCAGAAAAATACGCTAGGTAGATTTTGCGCCATTCTCAGTTTTTTATCCGCGTTAGACATAACTTTACAAATTAATTTCAATATCATAAACATACATAATCTAAAATATTCACATATAAAAATATTGAAAAAATGCTCTAATGTAACATATATTTTTTTCAAATCATTAACACTACTCGTTTAGACGTGATCTTCAGTATAAAATCATTAAAAGTCGGTTATCGTCGCCTTAAAGATTTTGTGTAAATTGTATGAAATATGACGATGTTAAATACTCCAAGTAGGATGAACATCAGTTACATTTTAATTAATCTAATTCACATGCTCGACGCGCCTCATACGAAAGTACGACAGAAAAAAAAAGGTATATAAGCTCTTCTACCCGCGCTAAGCAGGGGCAGGTAGCTAGCTGGGACCGTACTACCCCGGTTAAGAGTTAAGCCTTTCGAAGATCGAGACCTTTATCATGATGTAACCCATTGAAAGGGTTTTATACTACAAACCCATTGAAAGGGTTACATGATAACCCTTTGGAATGGGTTTTATACTTGAAACCCAGTGAAAAGGTTACATGATCACGCATTCAATAGGTTCTATACCTACTTGAAACCCATTGACATGAATAAATCATAATATTATGTTATTTCGATATCCATCCAGCACGCGTAGCATGACCAATTCTATCTCATTCTACACTGGGACCGTTTGGTTACCATTTTAGACAAACCCTATTTTTATTGTTTTTCTAAGCAGTTAATCAGAAACCCATACGGTGTAAGTAATTTTGAATGGCTTAAATTAAGCCGTTCAAAAGGGTTACCCACACCGTATGGGTTTTTATCGAAAACCCTTTCAACGGGTAACCAGAATTTTATTCAAGCCGTTCATAAGGGTTACCCATATCGTATGAGTTTTTGATTAACCGCTTAGAAAAACCCTATCGAAAACCCTTTCAATGGGTAACCAAAATGGTCCCTGGTTGCTAGTAGATAATAATTATTGTAATCGAATGCAAAGTGCAGCGATTTCCACAGTATCAACAATTGTATTTAATTAGACCACTGAGTCATTTAGTTAACTTGTAATACGTTAATTTTCGTTTTGTGGTAAATTTCCACTGCATAGCCGCGTAGAAGAAACTACAAAGTAAAACTCATAACCTACTGCAAAGAAAGCAGTACCCCAAGTGTAAGTTTGCAAGAGAGTAAACGTAACTAGCGCGTTTGCGTTAAGATTTTTATTCTCACTCTTATACTCTTAGTATTATGATCTATCGGTCAAATTTTAACGCAAACGAAATAGTTACGTTTACTCTCTTGCAAACTTACACTTGGGGTACAGAAGTTTATTTTTATTGCGTATCGTAGCACTGCGCACTGCTACGGGATAGTTTCGTAGCGCTTCAAAGCGCTACAAAACTATCCCGTAGCAGGCTAAAAAACGCCCTCTAATAACGTTACGCCAGCGTAGTCCGCGAAATTAAATTTTTCTTACGTTTTTAGGGTTCTGTACCTCAAAAAGAAAAAAAAACTGGTCAAGAGCGAGTCGGACTCGCGCACCGAGGGTTCCGTACGTAATACGTATATAATATATGATGTTGATGATTTCTGAAAAACTGCGCTATTTATACACATCGTTTTATTTTTCCTGTAATCTTTACATAACCTTCTATCACATTTCAGATTTTTATCTATGCAAACTTCGGAGATAAGGACCGGACGGTTTTTTTTTTACATTTTTCATCAATAGTCCGAAACTATGCTGCCTAAAAAAAAAATTTGGAAATGTGCAAACAGCGTTCTTTTATATGATACCCCACATGCCCAAGTAGCCCCACTTCAAATTTTTAAGGCCCTTTTGCAAAAAAGATTTTTTATTTTTATTTCTTTCTTGTTTGCAAAATAGTTGGGCAAACGTACATAGTAGTAACATAGTCATCTAAAACGATTCTAAATTTCAAGTTGATAGCATTAGTAGTTCTTGTGACAGACAGACAGACAGACTTAATCTCACCATAAGGGTTCATTTTTACCATTTTGGTACGGAACCCTAAAAACAGAACCCTTATAGGATCACTCTTGTGTCTGTCCGGCTGCCACAACCAATTTTCTCCGAATCTACTGACTGTAACCTGTAACGATCGTGACTTACGAGTTGTAAGTCGTGGGTTCGAACCCAGGCAGGCGCTTTACTTTGTGTAAACTATTTCATCACCACGGCTCTCAAAACGGTGAAGGAAATCATCGTGAGGAAACCGGCATGTCCTAGAACCAAAAATTCGAAGACATGTGACATCTACCAACCTGCACTGGGGCCGAGTGATGGATTTCGGCCAACTCCCTCTCATCGAGAGGAGGCCTGTGTCCCAGTAGTGGGAACAGTACCTATAGGCTGATTATGTTATTTAAGTAAACACACCACAACAGATAATTTTTTGTGTGCCCTTACGTCAGTAAATACCTACTTAAATAATAACAAAAACAACATACCTTAAAAAGTCTCAATTCAATTCTCAATTCTTTATTGCATTCCATATGTAAGCGAGGTTGTCTTTTAGCAGATGCTCGTTCACCAACACCAGCAGGACCGAGGGCGGGACGCAACCGTTGCCGATCCATAGTGCGGTCACGCGAGCGAGCTTGATGCGCTGTAGCGGCTCGAAACCCTTGAGGTACACAAGTACCTTTTTCATCTCTTCCTCAAACATCTTTTCCAAGTATTTGTATCGTCTCATCAGCTTCACAAATACCTTGTAGATGGTATAAAAAAGTAAAAGATCAATATGGACCCTGTCGGGCACAGCAAAAAGTAGGAGAGAGGATGAGGGCTAAGTAACAATCAAGTTCAAGCAATTCATTATTATTATACATTATTAATATGGGTTAAAGGGTCCATATAATTATTAATATGGGATATATGGGTTGGGTGGTTATGGGTCTATACTACCTCAACGCCACCTCACTCTTTATCTCGCTCGCACCTACTGCTGGCGGTGACGCGAGCAAGCGAGACAGGGTGGCAGGGAGAAGACTCCAAGGCACCGATAGTTAGGTTTATTTCTTTTTACGGTGAAAATAATGGTAATAAAAATAAAATAACTTAAGACCTGCTTTATAGTTAGTTCAGTTTATTTTTTGAATACCAGTGGTTTATTGTTCGGTTTGAGGTAACTTTGGTTTTTTTTTTCTATAGAGAATATTTTATTGAATCGTGTTTTCGTCAAACATAGTACTTAACATTAATCCTCACCTTTATCATATATTTATTTCAAAATTAATGCTGCAATATTTTCCACATAACGGGATCATGCTAAGCCATTTGAGGTAGAATAGGCTCTTATATACTTCATTTGTTCCGCGTTTAGTGAACTTGTCTGCAGCTCAATAACAGTGTTTTATGTCTGTCTGACCCCTATAATCCAGAATATCGATCGACATTGTATTCTAGTGTAAAAACGATAACTTTAAGATGTTACAAATATCGGCCTAAATGTAACACGTGCCACGTAGACGACTCGCTGACACATGCACGTTGCCTACCAATGGACCAGTGTTTGCCACAATTGTGTCATCCTCTCGATGGTAATTATAAATAACCGCAACAACAGGCGCGGTCTCGTGCGCGGGCGCCGCCTATGCGATAACGCGGGTTATCGACAGCGCGGGAAGATTCCACGGCAAACAACTGACGACAACACCACTTAGAATCTTACTCCACATCTGCAAGCGATTTACGACCTTATTGATAGTCAGAAATCGATATGGAAAGTTTAAAAAACTATTTTTTTTCGAGCTTACGTCCCTTACCGTATCTGTGCTGATAAGAATGATAACTTAGGGTGTGTTAAGATACCAAGGTCAGGTAAGATTTCAATTTTAATTTACAAAGATAAAGTAAAAAATATTTTGTTATCTCCGTCGCTAGGCCACCTATTGCTCTCCGATTAACAGTAGGTACCACGAGTTCATCAGATTTTACTGGTTTCGCGTGCCGTTTGTTGCTAGCTGGTTATATAATGATAAATAACCTGATGTAAGGTCTGCGGCGTAAAAGAAACGTGAGGACGCAAGTTGTAATCAACGTGCGTCAACTTTTTTGTTGCTTTTTGTGATAATAGATAATTATTCGCAGTATGCTTTTAAAAATGCATAGAGAACGCTGCTGCCCATCTCTAGTAAGTCCCTTAGTCGCCTTTTACGACACCCACGGGAAGAAATGGGACGGTGCTATTCTTTACGTCGGGCACCAAACGGAACCGCCTGCCAAGCGTGGCGATTATGGCAAACCCCCTCCCTCTTTTTTGGCGAGGCCTATGTCCAGCAGTGGACGTCTTTCGGCTGAAATTATGAGGATGATGAGATAATTATTTTAGTGTGTATGGAAATCGGTTGACATGGTATGGGCATGTGATGCGGAGGAATGAGGCAAATGTCATCAGGAAAGTTTTGAGAATGAATGTGTATACGAGTGGGTTAGGACCAAAGAAACGATGGCTGGAGTGTGTGAAAGATTATATGGATAGAAAAGGAGTTATCGGACCGGTAGGTACCGATACCGGTACCTAATAGAGAAGTAAGTAGATATGGAAGAAAAATATATGTTTTGACCCCAAATATAAGGAGGTGTCTATACGTGAGGATTTGTAATTGGCTTTCTGGGGTCTATGGTTTCCCTTTTTTGTCTGTTTTTACACGACTGCCCAAAAAAAGGAGTGTTATGTTTTCAGGGTTCATGTATGTAGGTATGTATGTAAAAAATAAAAAGGGGGACCCTTAGTTCATGAAAAAAATGTTTTTTTTTTTCATGAAAGTTTGACTACGTATACTATCATCGTCTAGACTCTAGAGCTTGCTTAGTACATAATGTGTCCTCCATGTTCTAAAATAAATAATTTGAGTTCTGGACAGAGAAACGGTAACTTATTAGGTAGGTAATAATATTTATAATCTCGTTCTTAAGTAGGTACCTACGTAGAAACCTTACGAACATAATGATCGAGTAGGAAAGTACCTATATTTCTTGCTACGACAACATGTTTTCAAGTTTACAAATTCTAGAATCTACTTTAGTCGGGCAATGCAACAAAATCGCGAAACATTAATTATTATTTCCCGCTGTCATTCTATTATTAATTTATTGCGTGGCAATAACCTGTTTATATAATTGCACAATTATAAGAAATATTCTTATTTCTTTTTTATAATTAATTAATTGATAAACATTCATTTCATGTTTATTCAGAACAAAGTGAATAAGTATCACTTTAATCAATATGCAGACAAGTTCACTAAACGCGGAACAAATGAAGTATGTTCGACCCCAACATGGTTGAGAAAAGCCTAAGCAGATGATCATGACATTACTGTCCGAAAGATAAAAAAAAAAAATGTGTAAATCATCAGCATAGACCACACCAAGTACCTACATATATGGCGCTTTTACGTAAAGACTGCTCGAGACAGCAGTGCAGCCTACGTAGTTAGTCCTTGCTTCGAACCTTGCTGACATCGTTGAGCTCCTAAAGTCCCGAGTTGAGCTGCACGATTACTGACAAATGCTTGCACTGACTGGACAGGTCCAGTCTGTTTTGTGTGGTACTTAAGACCATTTCAGACACGGGATCTACATGGTCCTCACATGATCTGACAAGATTATGCCTGGACTTTAAAAGAGAATTTGAGACCCCTGAGATTGTTTCGCCATTTCTTCTCAGGGGTAGTTAGATAAGAAATGTCGACTCCATCTATTTTTTTTTATATGACGTGTAAAAGTGATTCCGATATCCTATTTACAGAATAAATAATTTCATTTCATTTCATCAACATCACTGAATGAGCTGTTTTCGTAAAACTGCTGCCAAAACGACAGGAAAAGTTATTTAGCAATTTTGCATAACAGGAGACACAGTACCGGTATAACTTGGCAAGAGTCGTAAGATGCGCAGAATTCGTTTTTCAGGTCTCTTTGGTTATCAAGCGGGACGCGGGGAACGAGGTAGCATCGTTCCGAGCGCGCGATTGGTTGGTCAGTCAACCCTTGTCTCTCTCAACGCGTCCACGTTCCGTTCGCTCCTGAGTACACTTGCGTGCACTGAAATTCTACCCTTTGTTTTCGTTACGAGTTTTAGTTATTGTTTTGTTTAGAATTTTTATATCGAATCTTCAGTCAAATGTGGTGTTACTAATTGACAACGCATCGTATCATAGTAAATAGTTTGACCCTGCGCATACCTCGAATACCAAGAAAGCGGAAATGAAAAGGTGGTTAGCGAAAAAGGCATAGAATACGAAGACACTATGCTAGCGATAGTAACGACGACGGCATATGATTGTTAACGACAATTTATTACAATATTTTGATTTATAATAAATGTCTTAACCTTTAACTTATAATAATAATAATAAGCAGCTAATACTGCACGAATTCCAATACTTTCTTTAACTTTCTTCTAAACAGAAACTTTTAAAAAAGTTATGGCAATAACCATAGAACGAACATGATGAAATAGCATGACAAACAATATAAGTGACCATTTTTTGTTGCACTAAGTGTACAATGCGCGAACTTAACCCCACTACGCCAAAACCTTGCCAAATTACGTACCGGATACTTGTATCTAGTTGTAAAATCTTTTACTGCTTCTCCCTTCAAATTGTTGTTTCATTAACGAATAAATCTCCCATAACTACAAACAAAACTGTTATGAGTTTTTCTATTAGTAACCTAAAACAGTAACTTATAAGGTATAATTTATATTTAACAGCATAGTATTATTAACCATAAAGATATGGTTTTAATACAGCCCACAATCTAAGTGCTATTTTAAGAATGTCTTATTCTGGTACATTCGTGTACAATCACCCAAGTGTTTGTCTTATCCGATCGCAGTAAGCCGTTGTTTCTAGCAGCTAATAATGATCCAATTGTAGCCTTATCGCGCTTGCCCAGACCCAGACATTGAAATAGTTCAAAGTTATAGTTATAATTTATCTGTTTTACTATTTAGCATTAATTTTAATGATAAAATGCAGACGCTAATACACCATTATCGTAAATCAAGCGACACTAAATTGTAAACACAGCCTTATCAAGAACTTAAAAGTAAAATTCGTAACTTTTATAGGCTAATGTATAATTACGAAGATAGTATTCAGATTTACGGCTGTCCGTTAATCGTAATAAAACTATCTCATGAATATTATATTACGACATTTATAGCAGTCAGGGGTCACAGAGGAAATAAAACAATGTTAACATAATTACGCCAGTTATATTCCGTTCATTTATAACACTTTGTATCTAGCTTTGTTGATCATGTGGTGGGCAGAGGTCTGTAGCTTGAGGAGCTCCTCTTTGATGAGGCGCGTTATTTCCGACTTGGCTTTGGCGACGGCGAGTTCTTGAGAACTTTCTATAGCGAGGTATAGCTTACGCTCGCCTTCGGGAGGCGTCTTGCCGGGCGGTACGTATGTGCCACGGACTGTGATACCAGCCTCCGAATACTCGCTGATCAACGCTAACGCCTCCTGTAAATAAAACAAAGAACGTTAATAAAGCTAGTAGAGTGAACTCGCCGAGATATGAGATAAACCGTAGAATGATGAAATAGTTTTATCTTGATGTAACAAACAACAAATCTATTAAAATCCGTTGAAAAATCTACGCAGTTGAAATGGTAGGGCAACACTGCCCAGCGACCCGGGACTATCAAAACAATATCGAATAAGTATGAAAGGACTTAATCCCCCTTTGTGGGTGAGGCCTATGTGCAGCAGTGGACGTCTTTCGGCTGAAATGAAGATGATGAAAGGACTTATTACCTTAATAATTAATGATGGTAGAAACATTTCCCACTACACGCCCTTGGTCGCCTAAGCAGCTTGATACACATAAATATGAAAGCACCAATAATAGCTAATTTGAGCAACATCTTGACAACTAAACTCAGCGGGAAAAGAAATTGCACTGAGCAGTACATACAATGTGCAATAATTGTACTTGTAAATACATTCCAAGGGTTATCGACACAAAGGTCAAACCGACCCCTAAGTAAATAAACAAAAGCAAGAAACGAGGTTATTTACAGTTAATAAAAAATATATCCAAGGAGGGCCATAGGTCGCCCTTAGTTTTATCTAGAAGAAAAAAATAACTATTAAAAAAGCTCCTATCTTTTGTTTTGACAAAGTAAACGCGAAGATGACGCAATCGATCAACACGCGCTCGAAGATTTCTTACGGATGCATGAGGAGTAATGAGAACCGAGTAAATAGTAGATCGTTTGCCCAGGGAGCAAACAACTATTTTAAAGGCAATTGTTCCTCTTCTCTTCTTTCTTTGAATCCTGAGCGTAGTGAGGGATTCAAAGTACGTCACTCCAGCTTAAAATAGTGTTGCTCCCGATGTTAATTTTTATTACCTTCTATGAGAAAATCAGTAAGTGCAAGTTATAAGAATAGTATGTTTATTTATTTACATACAATTAGGAACCATAAAACATATCATATAAGTAATTAGAATACAATTTTTTTTATAAAACTAAGTAAAATCCGAATTTGAGGAAACAATTACGGAATACAAAGGCGGGATGCATTTTTTTTTTTTTATTTCGTTCTCGCGCAGGGTTTTTATCATACAGCCTGTTACTTATTCATACAATATCCGTGATTGATCTCTTGGGTGATTGGGTCTTTTACTAACAATATGCACATTCCAAATTCAAATCACTTTTAGTCCCTAGGGATTAAAGAGTTATTTATGTCCCTGTTTACAAAGAATAAATTAGCTCTTTTTGAATAGATGTGATAAAAAGGTAATTATTATTAATTATTTTTTGTCATACTTATACAATAATATTTACTCTGATAAAGTGCCCATTTGTTACGCATCAAGAAATGTAAAATAGACTCGGTACGCGTCATTAATAGTATCAAATGACATACGCGACTAATTAAAAATTTAACTGTTAATTATCACAATAGTTATGTAGGTTATTGACGTTATCTTCAGAAATTAACGCCAAATGTTGCATCATTACGTTAGGTGTTTCAATTAACGAAAATATTACATCTGATTTAACAAGATTAATGACTAAGCATGACATGTTTCATTATCAATAAGAATATTACAACAAATAAAATCGAATTGCATTTATGACAAATTATTTTCGCAATCGAAATGACACATCAGCAGTATTCACTTCTCAAACATGATTGATCATGTCGGTAATACCCACATCAATAGACATAAATTCATCACAGGCCTCTCTTTGTTTGTGACAATCACCACGTGCTAGCCTCCTCCAGCACCCTAATTGCGTAACACAATTTGAATCACAATCAAGAGTTTTGAAGAATATTGCTAATCCGTTGCTTCATAGGTTTGAAAAATTCGTCAGCTCAACTACGTAAATAAAGCAGTGGGTGAACTGTCAAAATGAAACCCATCGCGATAAATTGTCATTTTATGTATGTTTCGTAATTGCCCCGCTGGTTATACCCGCAATGGCAACTCACCCAACCTAAATGCCGTTTTGCGTGGATATGACGCTTATTTTGCTTTTATCTCGCTTTAACTTGATTTTTTTTTTGTTTTTCATTTTTCATTAGGTCAAGTTTAGCGCAAATAAATATATTTTCTTTCAACTACGTAGTTATGTTATCATTAATCACTACAAAACCGATCACAAAGCACGTATTTTTTGCTTAGAACCAATACAGTGCAGAAACGTTGTATGAAATCTCATTGTTGCACTGTTTGCAACAATGAGATTTCATACAACATTTCTGCACTGTTTTTATTTTTTATTTAGATATAAATTTACCACAGAGGTTTAATGTCTGCCATTAAGTTTAATATAAAATGTATGCATTAGATCAAAACGATACTGGCTGAAAATAAAAATTGGCTGAATAAAACCGACTTGGTGAAAAACTTTGTTTTCATTAAAAAAAACCTGACTGTACCTTGCTAGTAACCCTCCAGCGAGCTTGTTGTGGGAAGTCATTGATTTCCAGTTCAGTCTCGTATTTGCGGAACACTTCCTCAGCAGGTTCTGAGGCGCTCTCGTCGCGCGGCTGGTAGTTCAGACGGGTGTTCAGCTTCGCTGCTAACTGCTCTGCCACTGTCTTAGCCTGGTGTGAGAAAGGAAGTGTTATAGTAAGGAAATCGAATGAAAAATCTATACAAGTAAAAATGTTACGTGACTGATAGACGGAGAGCGTAAACCGAAAGAAATGTTCCTTATGGTGCGTTTACACGGGAAACTCAATCGCAAAATTCTTGACAATTATTAGGGCCCGTGGACACATATAGTCAGTGACCTACCTGACCCCTCTTACAAAGAAAAATAATTGACGAGGGGTCCACACAACCACACCACATCGCAGCGACCAAATGTGGGCAAGCAGTGGGTACAATCGCCGGCACGTAACTTGGCAAGGTTTTCGGGTAGTGGGGGTAAGTTCGCGCATAGTACACTTATGCAACAAAAAAATGGTCACTTTCATTGTTTGTCATTATTCTATAGTTATTGCCAACATTTATTTTAAACATGTCTGTTTAGGAGAAAGTTAAAGAAAGGAGAGGAATTCGTGAAGTTTATTAGGTGTTATAAATAAAGTATTTAGTAACATATTTTTAGTTATTGTGGCCTTTCAAAAAACAATGTTAACGAGAACTAAAAGTCAACAAGCTTCATTAGTAGCTGCCTCAAAAATACACTTAATTTAAAATAGTAACAGCAATTCGTATCAAAAACTTAACAAAAACAAAGGGTATAATTTTAGTGCACGCAGGTGTAATCGGGAGCGAACGGAACGCGGGTCGAGGTGCGGGAGGCGAGTATCGACTGACGCACCAATCGCGTGCTCGGAACGGTGCTCCCTCATACCCCGCGTCCCGCTTGACCACTAAAGAGTCCTAAAAAATGACTTCTGCGCATCTAACTACTCTTGCCAACTTACGTCCCGGGGACTTTACATGTGAATAGTGTCGCTGCAGCTTCTTGCAGGTAACTACAAAATCAAATCAAATGGTCGACGCAACATTGTATGGGGCCGGCCTCTAGTGAACGGTCTCGCTGGTGCGTGCGTCATGGCTGCGACGTCGTCGGTATCACCAACACGGTTGATTTTGACGGCAATATGTGGTCCGTGTGAATAAACTATCTATTTTCATACAAATTAGCGTCCCAACACGTGTTGTCGTTGTGGTACGTGTGTTCGGGCCATTGTGGTTAAATATGACCAACACCAAGCAAAATGCATAAATTCCAAAATTTTACAAGAATTGCACAATTATAGTAGAATAACAGCCAAGGCAATATACGTTGGGCCACAGCACAGGATGTATTTAATGTATTTTTTTTTTATTAACACAATATAGTATGATAACCGTTCCGTGGTTCTGTGGACGTAAAGAATAGCACCATACTATTTCTTCCCGTGGATGTCGTAAAAGGCGACTTAGGGACTTACTAGAGAATGGGCAGCAGCGTTCTCTATGCATTTTAACATCATACTGCGATCGTCAACCCGCCTGCCAAGCGTGGCGATTATGGCAAACCTCCCCGTTTGGGGGAGGCCTATGTCTAGCAGTGACCGTCTTTCGGCTGAAATGATGAGTATGATAACCAGTGTACTCATAAGGCAAATATGTTCATCTAAAATACATAGCACATTATGTAATGCGTCTAGCATTGTGAAGAGTTCGTAACTAAGGTAACTAGCCCTTGTTACCTTACTTACGAACACTTCATCTTCTCCATCAACTCACCGTAATAAGCGTATGCGCAGACGGGGCGCCCTTCAGTATGGCCTCCGCAGCCTGTTGTGTGGCGCCCTTATGCTCGGCGCCCAGTCCCTTAGCCAGGTTGATACGTGACGCGAGGCGGCGCGCCAGCTCCAGCTTGCCGTCCGTGCCCGCGCCGGCCGCGCCACCCGCGCCCGGCGCGCCGGCGGCGGTTACGCCCGGCTAGAATAACAACAAATTGATTTTTCTCAAACATGCTTGGAAATTCGAGCATTATTTTGACAACCTTCTTCGAGATAAATCGAAATTGCTGTACTGGTCAAATACATGCGAGCAGCGGCCACCAAAACATTTCTTATTATATGAAAATCCATATCAGTCGTGGTTTAGTGGCCAAATGGGCCAAATACATCACATAGTAAACTCTCTATCGTGTAATTTAAAAATGGAACGATCTTTTACTTCGAAACATAGCAACCAAGGAGGTAACTTGTAACTTAAACAATATTTGTGGATCTAAACAAAGACCTGCTTCGTTGAACTATCAAGTTATCGAGATTTCCGAAATCAAAAGCCGATACAAAATAGTAGATTCTTAACCAAGGGGATAAAGCAGTGTCTTCTGTCGCGGATGACGATTTAAATCGCGAGTGTAGCGAGGGATTTAAGTTCACCCAAGACTAAGACAGCTTTATCACCGAGGAAAATACTCTACTTTTCGTACCATTTGCGAAAAAATTAACACAATAATAATATGAGATAAGCATTTATTAAAAATAATGACAATTAAAAGTAAAAATAAATAATAAACTTAACGTTTATGTATTTGAAGAAAACAAAAACACGGCAAACTAATATTTTTTGTCGGAAAAGCAAAGGCATCAAGCTCATACGGCCTCGTCGGTTTTCGTAATTTTATTTCATAATCATAACTGCATAATAAATGCGTATTCCTTTTTCAAAAAGATGTATAATGCTTTATATACAAACTCAATGGTGTAAACACAGTGTAGTTCAATATAAATTTCGGTAAGTATTCCAAATTTAAATCACATTCTCCCCCTAGAGGATGAATGAAATTCAGTAAAATTTTCGTTCCCTGTTTTTAACAGATTAAAAATGACTATTGTTATGTTCGGTTTTTGTGGCATAGAATGTCACTTTTTTGAGCAAGTGGTACGAAAAAGTAATATTTATATCAATATGTATAAACCATCTCACCTTGATCTCTTTAACAATCTTCTTGGCAGCGAGCATGACCTCTATCTGTTGGTCAAGGTCGCCCTCCACATCTTCATCATCTGAATCCTGAAGACCGAGAGCCGCCTTTTGGTATTTCTTCTTTTCAGTAGCCGCTTGAGCTTCCGATTCGTCAAATTTGAAACCTGGCCAAGTCATAACATGGTCATGTTTTTATTTCAGCACACATTGCATTCATTTGGGATCGGAGAAAAGAAGCTTCATCCAGTGTCGTAGCTAGTCCTACAGGGGCCCCGTATCAAAGTTTGTTGGGGGCCCTTTTTACCCGCTGCGGAATAGCTCAAAACGAGGGTATTTTTTTTACAAAATAATACAATAGCATCCTGCCTCGGGAGGTGAGGCTGTTATTTTGACCTTACTAAGAAAATGCAAGAGCGAGCGAACAAGCTAGAAAATTGGAACATCCTCTTTTTTTTTTCTAAGTGGGAAATTATCAAATAACTTCTCCCGCTAAAAAAGTATTACTAACCTTTCCCACTGAACCCTCCACCGGTATGCACTTTCTTGCCATCCTTTTCCTGCGCGTCTTTGTACTTGTCCCAGAGTGCTCGTAACTCCGGGGGCGGGGCGACGCTGGCCAGCTCGAAGGCGCGTGTGACGTCACCGGCGTAACGACCTTGTTCCGGCGTCAGGAAAGTCCACGCGTAGCCTTTGTTGCCCGCACGACCGGTGCGGCCGCATCTGTATAATAAATTAAGTCAAATTATAGAAAAAGGAACAATACTCTCCATAAAGAATACTCTCAATAAAGGAACAATGGAAGAGCAGCTGCCGCTCCAAGTGTGATAAAGACACTATAAGACACACTTTCCTATTTGTGAAAATTAGAGTAGACAGACCAATATAATAAAACCGGCCAAGTGCGAGTCGGACTCGCGCACGAAAGGTTCCGTACCATAATCTATAAAAATTGAAAATATCACGTTTGTCGTATGGGAAAAAATATTTGTTTTAATTTAATTATTTATTTTTAAAGTGAATATATAACTAAATATTCTGTGAATATTTCAAGCGTCTACCTGTTGTCGTTAAAAATATAGAGCAAAAACGAACAAAAAAATCACGTTTGTTGTAGGGAGCCCCTTAAATATTTATTTTATTCTGTTTTTTTTTTGTATTTGTTGTTATAGCGGCAACAGAAAGACATCATCTGTGAAAATTTCAACTGTCTAACTATGACGGTTCATGAGATACAGCCTGGTGACAGACGGACTGACGGACAGACAGGCAGACGACGGAGCCTTAGTAATAGGGTTCCCGTTCTACCCTTTGGGTACGGAACCCTAAAAAACGCCTTACATTGTAATGTTGCATGACTACTGGAGGTGAAGCTTAGTTAAAAATCGTTAGGATGACTCTTTATAAATCTACTAGCTTTTGGCCGCGGCTTAGCCCGCGTGGTGGTTGGAAATTATTATATATCAGGGTTTCTTAAAGTGGGGTCCACGGACCCCTCAAGGGTCCGTAGTTATTAGGAAATTGTGTAGTAAACTCAGCATTTCTCGGCCAAGCCGCGACGACGACGCGCGCATCGTCGTCGCGGCTTGTGTTTTTAATCAAAATTCAAAATTAGGCTTGTTTTCTTTTCCTAAAATATTCTTTGACAGGGGTCCGTGGAATTGTTTAAATTGTGAAAGTGGTCCGTGATTGCAAAAAAATTAAGAAACCCTGTTCTATAACCTAACCCAGGTCATGGTCTGCCCATGTATGTAATGTGGCAAAGCCTGATTACCACGGAACAATTTAATTGCCTCATGCCCATTGCCGAAGCAACAATAAAAGTGACATCGTCTTTAAACAGTGTTTACTATGCGTTCACTATAACATGACGCGTGACGCGACTGGTACCACTGAATCTTGCAGTCTTAGGCGCCATCTCCACGGGCTAAAAAGTCGCGGCGATAATCTCGCCGTACAGTCGACTACAAAGAGATGTATACATTTGAAAGTTACAAAAATATATACTTATCCATTGATGATGTTGTCATTGTTTGTTACAAATACTTGTAGACATGATGTATGACAGATTTATGTTTCAATTAAATGTGCCAAATTTATGTATAATAATAATTAAAATTCTTTATTGGGAGTAACTCATGAGACTCATACAGTATTAGTAACAATAAAATAAACTTACAACTATGTTAGTGATACAATTACAATAACAATTACAAAACACACACAACAACTTATTCACTGCTTCAGCATTCCAGCTGAAATACTGGAGCAACGAGTTACTATGGAGCAGTCCAGTCTGTCAGCAATAACTCCCAGGATGCTGTTGGAACTAGCTCGCACCCTGCGCACCAAGGACGCACATCTTTTACGCATTTATGCATAAAAGCAATCAACACGCAAATCCGCAAACATCCCTGATGCGCTACAGAAGCGAGGCAGCCCCATCAACACCCTGAAAGCATTATTGTACTGCACGCGAAGGGCACTGTACGATCTTTGCGTAAAATGTACCCACAGGCCACAGGTGTAAAATGATGAGCAAAAGGCTCTAAAAAGTGTTTTTTTAACCTCCGTAGAAGCACGCTTAAACCTGCGGGCAATCATATTCGCTCTAACCGACAGCGCCCTCCGCTCTCTCTCAATATCGTCATCGTCCTTAAGGCTAGTGGTTAAAATATGCCCAAGGTACTTGAATGAGTGCACTCTTGACAACGGCACACCATTCATCATCACTGAAGGTACCGTTTCTGGACATTTTCCACCAGCCCCAAACACCATCACAACACTCTTTCTCACATTAGTGTCAATCTATACACATTAGTGTATAGATTGACACTAATGTGTACCATTACAGTGTCAATCTTGCTGTATACATATTTTGGCACATTGAGTGAACACATAATCGTCATGTATCATGTGTATAATTATTTGTACCGAAGTATGAACATTTCTTTCAATGGGTACATGTATTTGTAACTTTAGGGGGGTATACATCTCCTTGTAGTCGACTGTACCATAAAAATAAATAAATAAGTTTTTATTTCTCAAAAGTCTCTTATTAACATTTTACAGAAAAGAGTGTGGCAGTATTAGTTTCTAATAAAATGGATGTAGCCCATTGATGTATTAAAAGCGGTAGAAACAGCGCCTGGTCCTATCAAACTAAGTGCTGGCCCGTAGTTGGCACTCACTCGCGCACGGGATATCGTAGATCAAATAGCTCCACAATTACAGTTTTTTTGTGATAAATACGCATCAAAATGACTTCTTGTGCAGCTAAACAGTGTTTTAATTAATAATACAAGGAAAAATAAGACACGGCATTACTTACCTACTACTCATAAGTACAGCCAAAAATGCTAATTTGTTGAAAGTTATAATAATATTTAATGTTTGCTTCGCCATGTTTGTGAGAACGAGATAGATATTACAAACATGCGTGAGTGATACGCACATAATGCGCAAGTTGCGAGACTTATTGGCGACGAGTACTACGCGATTTCGCTCGCACGACAGCGCTGTCCCCTCTCTCTGTTCTTGTATATCGGTAACTGAAGGTTTGCGACTGCGATGATCACACTGAGTGTGAGTTTAGCTGCATGTACTCGTGCGCTGAGCCCAGGTTTACTGATTGCGATGTTAGCGCGTAACATGTCTTCCTCCTTTTAATATATCAATGATGTAGCCACTGCAACCGAACTAGGCAATGCATGTGTTTCGGTTTTCAGTGCCTTTCCCTCAATTTTTTAACAATAAAAATGCCTAGAAAGCAAATATGTTTGGTTGTTCTACTAATTCATTTTGAAAGACCAATAAGTAACTTAAGTATTACATTATTTAAAATTATATCTTATTTTATACAATTCTTCTGTACGTGTGTTTGTCACCTAACTCCTCCTAAACGGCTGGACCGCTTCGGTTGAAATTTTGTATTTATATTTCAACGGGTTCTTGGATGGTTTGAAAACACAATTGGACCCGGTAGGTGGCGCTGCTATCGGTATAAGTAAGTGATCCTGATATAATAGAAGCTATATGAATCAATCTCCTCACGGCGATATCGTCGCGACGATCTTTTGAAGGTAAAGCGTGATTATCGTCGCGATTCTCTCGTCCGTGGAGATGGCTTTTAGTTCAATACTAATAGAGTTCAAAATGGCGACTGACATAACAGAACTACCAATCACATGACTGCAAAATTCAGTGCTACTAATACATTTCCAGTATAAGCTGATTTCGCATTGCATAGGATTTCCATACAAGAAGAGGTTAGCTTAAACTGGAAATGTATAGCTTGATTTATTTAGCCGTGTGCACGCCACAAGCAAGAAACTTGGGCTGCATTCCGAATTAAGACCATAATCGCTGTAATCGATTTTAGCGCGCTAAACGGTAATAGGGAACGCGTTTAAGCGCGCTAAAATCGATTACAGCGATTATGGTCTTAATTCGGAATGCAGCCTTGCATTGTGTAAATGGTACTTTACTTTGACCTACAGACAAATGATAAATAATGATTTACTTCTGTAAGTATACTCTATTTGAAATAAGATTAGACATTTAAATAAACCTTTTTTACAGTCCGTTCAACCGATTTTGACTTCTATTGCATTGGTGGCATGACAAATAGCAGCTGTAATAAACTGTTGGTATTGTAACTACGTTTTCGCTTTTAATGCCATCCTTATGCCTACGGAATACAAGTCAAAATCGGTTGAACGGACCGTAAAAATGTTTATTGAAATTTCTAATCTTATTTCAAAAGGAGAATAGGTTTGTACACGTCAATCATTTTTTTTTTTTAACTAGATGAGGTCGGCGTTTCGTATCTGACTACTCTGAGAAAAAAGGCCGAAACAAACTCAGAGATCACAGTCTCTTTCGAGACGTTCAAGTTACCAATGATCATGCAACTCACCTATGAACATAGTCCTCGTAATGGTTGGGGCAGTCGTAGTTCACGACCAGCACCAGTTGCTTCACATCCAACCCTCGCGCCGCAACGCTGGTTGCAACCAGTAGTTTCACCTTGCCCGATTTGAAGTCCACGATAGTAGAGTCCCTGTCGAATTGATCAATCCCTGTAACAGGCCACCATTAATATATTCGTCACTAGACAAGATGGATTTGTGTCGCAAGTATAAGCGTACTGCTAGCTAGTATTACAGCATAATGTTCAGATTTAGGAGCATTTCACGTATGTTTAACCCTCTACTGCTTGAATTTCTAACCTAACCTTGAGTTTGTGTAATTACACGGAATTTATACCCAATATTCTTTATATTATTTGACTTGCAAATTGAGCCGCTTGTAATTCAATTCTATGAGTCGATACGAACTTATTCGGGAAACAGATTTACAATGGCACATTCTGAGAGCATGTTTTTTTACTACAATTACCATTTTAAATGTATAAAATGGCAGGACGCTTATAATTGACGACAATTTAATGTTTATAATCGAGGTCTCCCCACATCCGCTTTGGTCGCTGAAATGAAAATAGTCCGTTAGTAGATTTTGATAAGAAAGTACTCAATTGTCATTAGACATTGTCTGTCTTATTACAAAACAAGATTTATATTTTGACATGGCTTAAACCATGGAGCCAGTTTTTGTAATAAGAACGTAACTGTGATTGAAATACCGTTCTTTATACAAAACTGAAAAGTTAGTTCGGTACTAAGTTGTCAGTTTGGTATTAGAAACTTTACCACAGACGGAATAAAGTTCGAAATTCAATAATGGCTCCATGGATTAAACCTGGGTCTGAAGATAAACCTTGTTTTGTAATAAGGCCCTGTTTGTATAAATTTCTTATTTATTATATTTATTTTAATTAATTATTATATCTTCTTATATTTGGCTGTTAAACTGAAATTGTAACTAGAAAACAATTGATTATCTGCAGTAAACAATGTTATTTTAACTAGGAGAAATCAGGACAATTGATTAAATTGAAGTGTTCCTTTTCTCATGAAGAAATATTTAACTAAAACAATCACGAAGCCAGAGGCAACCTGCAAAAGAAAATATAATAGCCTGTATTTGTTGGATCCTTTTTTCGTAAGCTGGCAACGTTTTCCAATGAACTCCTTGCAACTAATTAATGGATTGCTCAAAACAAGTAATTTTGACAAATGTTTATTTGTCATTCTATATCTTTCATTTTTATATCAATTTTTCTTTATCTCTTTCTTTAAATGTAATAGAAAATTTCTCAGATTGATTATTAAGTTGTGATAGCGGATTGAATAGTGCGCACCCACAGCGTACTTGAGACACTACACTACAGCCGCGGTCAGGTTCAAGACATTTGGCACAAACACTAATACACTCCCATTTATCTACCCCAAAAAAAAACAAACAAAATTCTTGTCGAAATCTCACCTCCATGCAAACTCATGCATGAGTAGGAGGCTTTCATTAGGTCTTTGAGAAGACTGTCGGCATTCTCCTGTTTATCCACGAACACTATGATGCTGCCCAGCTGACTGTACAGTCCCAGTAGTTCTAACAGCTTGAAGAACTTCGCGTCATCTTCGAGAATAGCCACATGTTGTTCTACTTCCTTGCATACTACACTTCGGCCGCCCACCTGGAGAAATTGACAGGAGTAAACATTTTTTCTTTAAACTAAATAAAGCTCTATCACAGTGAGGTCGGTTCTTTGTAGGCTCAGTATCCGTGTAAGTCAAAGCATTCACTATAACATTGGACACTCTGAATGGTCAGAGCCAGGATGTCTGTGATCAACTACGTATGAAATGCAAGCAATTTTACGGAATAAGATACCTTAGTTCACTCAAAAAGAATACAATTATTCACTTTATGAGGAAAAACAAAATAATTATTGGCGTCCCTGTCCGGTTAAACTTAATGGGAGACATTAAACCTCTGTGGTAAATTTGTATCTAAATAAATTATAAAAACAGTGCAGAAATGTTGTATGTATGAAATCTCATTGTTGCACTGAAAAACAGTGCAATAATTAGATTTCATACATACAACGTTTCTGCACTGTTTTGGTTCTAAGCAAAAAATACGTGTTTTGTGATCGGTTTTGTAGTGATTAATGATAACATTACTACGTAGTTGAAAGAAAATAACTTCATGCTTTTAATAATTATAAGAGTGTGCATTAATGCAACTGTAACACTTGTCTTACCTGGACTTCTATAGGTTTCTGCAATATCCTTCTCGCGAGGGCTTCCATTTGTCTTGGGAAAGTGGCGCTGAACATCACAGTCTGCCTATCTGGCCTGACGTTGTCTATAATTTTCATTACCTGTACATAAACAAATACAATTGGATAAACATAATTCATATCCAATTCCAAAGCTAAAGTTTATGGACTTTAGCTTTATGGCATCGACAATAGTCAATTGGGTGAATAAAAAAAACTGTCCGAAAACGCGATTAGTAGTGTAAAATGATACCAAGCGACATACATAATCAGCCTATAATGTTCCCACTGCCGGGACACAGGCCTCCACTTTCGGTGAGAGAGAGCCAAACTCCATAGGTTGTAAATGAGTATGGTCTGTTACAAAATTGTCCGATGATATTATAAACAAACTCTGTGCAGATTAAATTATTACCCAATCATTCACTAAAGGGAATTAATAACTAAATCATCTGCATTTAGAAGGTTTCAACTTCATATCTCTAAACTTTTCCCAACAATTATTGCTTGAATAACATTATCAAATTGTAAACGAAAATTGAGGTTATAAAATTAACCTCGAATTGTCAAATGATTACAGGTGATTTAAAATTAGTATTTAGGGTTTTAGTATTCCAATAATCAAATCAAAGGGTTATTCCACTAATCCCCATTGGCAATCCAGATTATCAATGGGGGTTAGTGAACTGAACCATAAAGTAATTTGAAAGATTATCTCTAAAATATTTTTTGTTGTAAAGTTTACATTGTGATTTCTTTATTTTAGCTAAAATATTTTACACTTAGCCTATTAACTTTGCCATTATTTTAATTTGTTTGATTATAAAAATAATGAATGAGTACTCCTTATCTCCAGAAGAAATAAAGACTTCGTGATTCGTTTATAATTATGTTGATTGTATTTAATTTTTAAACTAATGTGGATTTGTAAATTTTTTTTCCACAAATCCCCATTATGAACTCTATGAGACTTCAATGGAGATTAGTTGAATAACCCAAATCAAAGCAGCTAATTTGTGAGTGGCACTACAAATTGGCATCCACTGGTACAGTCGCCAGCACATCAAACTGTAAAATTTTCTCATTCGATTTTGAACTTAACCATCAACATTTTAAGGTTTAAAAACATCTGGGGAAAGACAGGTCTCAGGCCTGATGTGCTGGCGACTGTACGTTTTCTAATCCATTTTCAACATACTTTTGGAACACACTACAGACACTACGCTACATTGCGCTGTTTATCAGAGATTCTTGACAATTGACATTATTATGTACTAGCTGCTGCCCGCGGCTTCAGCCGCGTGGCTTTTTCTAAAATAAAAGTAGCCTCGGTACAGCCGTTTCGTAGATTAGCCGAACCGAAACAAACAGACAATTTTTTTTTGTTTTAACTACCGTATATACTTTCTTATGCATTTAGAAAAAGCTGTTCTTTTGACATTACAAACAGACACTTGCAATTTTATTTATTTGTATAGATGACGATTTATAGCCTTGCAAAACTGAACGGTAATCACCATGCCACGTTTGTGGTTCAACAATCTAATGTTGATATTTGGCCGAATACTTTTTACAAGTCATTAGGTTAGTCTGGTTACCTGAGGCTCAAAGCCCATGTCAAACATTCTGTCAGCTTCGTCCAGCACTATGTATGTGACTCGGCGCAAGTTGGTGACGCGGCCCGAGTTAGCCGCCAACATGTCAATCATACGACCAGGCGTGCAGACTATCATTTCTGCACCACGTTTTAATTCGGCTATCTGAGAATAAAATAAAATATAACATAACATCACGACTTGTTTCCCCGAAGGGTTGGGCAGAGGCGTGCCTTTAATACACCCACATTTCACTAGTTATGTTTAAGTGCCATGTAATAGGGGGCGAACCTATTACCATCAACCGGCCACAAATCCAGACTCCGGGCTGCTACCGAGAAATTAAAGATAGAAAAACCCAATATCACTTTGCCCAACCCGGGAATCGAACACAGGACCTCATGCTCAGCAGTAACGCTTGCGAGCACTAGATCAACGAGGCAAAACTAAACCATAAATACCATTATTATAATGCTTAAGGCCAGTTTCTCGAGTAAAATTAATTACGCGCGTTCGAAAATTTCTCACATTATGTTTGCGATCATTTTCGTTCGAGAAACTGGCCCATAATATTGCCTCTAGTTGATCAAATAAAAGGTATCAATCAAGCAAAATCTCTAGATCGGCTTTCATATGTGATAGAGGAGGAAACAAATGCGCAAGCTCTTTTCCCTAGCCTCAAATTAGTTGGGAGTTCCTAAAGTTTTATTCGGAAGTCAAAAATACCCGCTTATACAGGGTCAAATTAAATCAGGACTTGAAAGAATTTTACTGCCGAAGATACAAAATATTTTTGATACAATTGATATTTGCTTCAAAAATTGCTTCATCAATCACATTAAGTTCAGCATTGACTTTGTAACAAAATATTAAATAATTAACGAAATATATTCGAAAACGTTTATAAAAACGGTTAAGGTTACATAGAAAATTAACCGGTTTCCGAGCCCTGAATTAAAATTACTGACAGAAAAGACACATTTTTTACACCATTGCGTAAACTTGGCATTCAATATTGCAGACTGCTGATACACTCACAATTACTTAAAATGCTACCTTGCCCCTATGTATTTGTTTTTTGGGCATAAATGATGAACTGATTTGAGGTAAAAAAGCCAAAATAAATTTAATAAATCTTATATCCTCGTACCTGTTCAGAGATCCCAGTGCCACCATAAACACAAACGACCCTCAATCCTAAGGATTTGGCGAACTTCTTGATATCCTTGCCTATCTGCATGCAGAGCTCCCTAGTAGGGGTCATGATGAGGGCTATGGGCCCATCCGTGTCTTCCAGAGCTGGCTGGTCCAGGACGTGGCGGAACATCGGCAGGATAAATGCTAGGGTCTTGCCTGAACCGGTTTTGGCTATGCCGATTAGATCCCTGAAAGGAAATATGAGTTAGAATGCATGAAGTAAAAAACGAAAAATAATGATTCAAAGTTCTAGTCAAAGATATTTATGTCTATACAACGTGTTTTTTTTTATATCCCATAACTCTAGGGTATGATTGAGGCCATATCAAAGAATCAACTGGCATATGAGTTATGTTCCAATCCTTCGTTATTCTTTTTTTTCATTTTTCATACAAAATAATTCGGCAAAGTCACGATTATTAATGTAAAATACCCTTACGTGAAATATGAGAACGTCGCATTTTCTTTCGTCCCTTCACTAGCTGCCGCCGGGAAGCCCCGATACGAACATACCTACATATTTTATTTTACTATTTATTTTACTACACTACTGCGAAATTTGGCAACCTCGCAAAAGTAAAGATTCGTCATACTGGTGACAATTTTTGACCTAATTTAATTAAAAATAAAATAAAATTCGTTTATTTCGACCAACAAGGATCATAATTATGCACAACATGTTTTATCAAATTAATAAAAACACACACAATTGAACATACCACATAAAACACATTACCGACCTTGATTGCTCAGTATGTGAACCATACAGCAATAGTTCAGGTATTGGCAATCAAACCTCTGCGCGAATGCCCTCAGGATGCCGTCGGAGCTAGCCCGAACCCTGCGCACCAGGGATGTACACCGCTTTCGCATAGTAGAATAGAAACAGTCTACATGCGACTCGGCGAACATCCCTGATGCGCTGCAGAATTATGATTGATGATATCTCCGAAACGATGCATTTTTGACCACCTATTCTAGGAGTTTTAGTATTATTTTTACCTACAGAATATAACCCTAGAGTTATGGGATATCAAAAAAAACAGGTTGTATATACAATATTAGTTTTAGTATATGCGAAACCCGAAACACGGGTCTAGTATTTTTATGTAAAGAATCTATGTACAACATTTCAAAACTACAGTTTCATGATAAATCACAAAGTTAGAAGGTTGTTATGATACCGGGTTGTCCGTACAAAAACATGCTAACGGCGCCCCCGCGCCTCCAGGGTCGTCTTGCTCTCATTGATAATAATTTGGCAGTAGGTACCTAACCGTATGGCGATTGTATTGTAAGTAATTAAATGGTGATAACATTTTCCATCACACATCAATATTTTTGGGACAAAATATAACATGGTGTAAAAATGATTGAAATCGATTCAGTTCCTTATTCTGAACTAATTATATTCAGATTTCGCATACACTACAATTATGTTGTATATAATATGTCTAGTTAAATGTGTAAACTCGTCGAAAAAAATTGCGTCCAACTGTTGGCCGCAAAATGCACTCACACAGAATAACACAATGACGTAGCGCGAGTGTAAGGCTGAGGCTACATTAGACCGCGACGCGACCTTGCGACACAAGAGCGATTAAAACAAATAAATGAATGCTCACGTATATGGCTACACCGTACATCAAATATTACTAGCGATCTTTGATTTCTTTAAGCGATCGGAATAACATTACTGTAATCACGGCATCGGCTACATCAACATATTATATGATAAGTACACCTTCTATACGGATTTTCGCTTATAATGTAGCCATACCATGTTTATCTCGTTTCGCTTTTCCAGTTGCATCGCCAATCGCTGCCTACTGTAGCCTCAGCCTAAGACGTAGCTATCACACACACCAGCATAACAAAGTAGGCCTGTTTGTTTTGGTTCTTTTGCAACGCGATACTACGAGTATCTAAGCATAATTATAGATAATCAGAGGTTCTAGTTTTGTTACTAAAATATTTGAACCATTATTTTTCTTAATAAAAATGTTCCAATGCAGTGATTGAATATACTTTTAAAAAAAATATCGCGTATATTGAAGATGTCAGAGCATGTCATATCATTACGTTTATGGGGAAATATTATAGAAATACCCTACAGATGCAAAACATTTTTACAGACTCCTTTATCACTGACATTTGTCTTTACGAAGATGACGTTCTGAATTATAGGTATCTGCGATTCATCTCCTCTTATTGCCTTAATAACCTGTATGTTAGCTCTCAAAACCCATTCAAACTGTATAATATCTTACTATTACAGTATAATTTATTATCAAATATGACACTTACCTCCCAGACATAATAGCAGGAATGGCCTGAGCTTGAATAGGCGTCGGCTTCTCAAAGTTGAGCTTCCTCAATATATCCATCTCTTTCTTACTAATGCCACAATGGGCCCAAGACCTGATAGGCTTGGGACATCCCTTCCCTTTCACTCGAATACCTTCTAGCTCTGTCCTGTATGCTTCTACGTCTTCTGTCGTCATTCTGGCTAACTCACTGACCTAAAGGGAAATCAAAATATAATCAATCACAGATAAATGGATGATTGGATTGATTTGATTCTATGAATTTTGTTTTAATTCATTATCATCATTACAGCCGAAAGATGTTCACTGATGGACACAGGCCACAGGCCTCCTCCGAGCACCGCCCTTCGACCGGTTCTGTGCTTCCCGCATCCAGCGGATACCCGCGGCCTTCACAAGGTCATCGGTCCATCTTGTAGGAGGCCTTCCAACGCTACGTCTTCCGGTGCGCGGTCGCCACTCAAGAACCTTTCGGCCCCATCGGCCATCTACTCTCCACTTAAGACGCAGATATATGCCAGTGACCTTGAGTAGTTAGCTTGCATGTTCTGTACTGATCTCACGCAAGGCGACGTACGTTCAGCCAGTAATAGGACTCGCCTATCAAGGAGCGCTGTCCCCAATTTGACGCATTATTAATTTGTTATACACAAAACAAAAGGTATTTTAATAAAACGCGTATACTAAAAGATTAATAGTTAAATTATCTTTAAATTGGTGAAGGTCTCAGAAAAATACTCTTGGTAGATTTTGCGCCATTCTCAGTTTTTTATCCACGTTAGACATAACTTTACAAATTAAGAGTGCTGTCCCCAATTTGACGCATTATTAATTTGTTATACACAAAACAAAAGGTATTTTAATAAAACGCGTATACTAAAAGATTAATAATTAAATTATCTTTAAATTGGTGAAGGTTTTTACGCTTGGTAGATTTTGCGCCATCTCAGTTTTTTATCCGCGTTAGACATAACTTTACGAATTAATTTCACTATGTAATATAAACATAATCTAAAATATTCACATATTAAGTTATTAAGAAAATGCTCTAATTTATTATATTTTTTTTTCAAATCATTAACACTACTCGTTTAGACGTGATCTTCAGTATAAAATCATTAAAAGTCGGTTATCGTCCCCTTAATTTTGGCAATTCATTGGGCTATGTCGGTTACCTTGGTTCGAAACCCATCACTACTAACACCCCACAGGTATTTTGGCGCCATTCGGAAGAGGCCCATTTACAGCAGTGGACTGCAATTAAACTCTCTTGATAAGCCTTAGTGTTAGGTGATGTAGCGTTGTGAGTCTCAACATTAAATAGTCGAGTGATACTAAAATCTCACAATTGATTAATTACTAAGCACAGCTCTAAAAACGTGGTACACACGGCTACACAACAAGCTATACATTTCCAGTATATGCTGACCTCTCATTGTATAGAAATCCTATACAATGCGAGATCAGCTTATACTGGAAATGTATAGCTTGATGTGTAGCCGTCTGTACAACACTAATTTCCTAATCACTCAGCATTTCAACGTCCGCTGGCATAGCTAGGAGGAGCTTTTTCCCTGAACCTCAAGATCTGTGTGCCCCAAACTAGGGGTTCTACGTCCAGGTCCAGGCTGAGGGCTGGACACCTACACGCTGCTCCATCTGCACGCTGCTCCATCTACGGGCTGCACGTGTGCTAAGCTGTGCCCTGCCCGTGAGCTAGACCGTGCACTATCGGCCTCCACACGTGCTACTAACACACGCCGCCTGCGGAGTCTCGGCGTCCTGACCGGCCCATGTGGAGCCTGTGCCGGCAACCCTACTACGTCTGCCACGTGCTGCCAAGGACGGTACCGTTCCTCATCTAAGTGTGATAGTACTAGATAAATATATGTATTAACTGAACTTCGAGTTTTGTTTGTCTCTCTACACTACCTATGTTTGTTAACGGCCTGCGCAGCCTCCCTGCAAAGCCTTAGCCGTTACAGTGAAAATCACGATTACAATACCGTATTGCTCCCAAACCTTACCTCAGTATAGAAAGCCTTTCTATAAGGCATGTATTCCAAGCTAGCGTGGTCAACTTTAGCCAAGTCCTTCCTTTGCTTCGAAGCGAGGTTCGCAGCCTGGTCTTTGATATCTTCAGTCTCTTCTTCCGACGAATATTCTAAGCCATCCTGATTCTGTTCTATCAGTTCACCTGGAACAAAGAAAAAATATGTTAGCCAAGTTCCAAGTTTGGCTGTGTCCGACAGGATTCACAAGGATCATATTTTGCAAAACCTACCACCTAAGTTCTTATGTGGAAGCATTGACGTATTAAATAGGAAGACAGGCCACTCTCTAACATCACGTAAATATTAAATGGACGCGATGTCGTGCGTCATGTGCTCGACAACCGAAATAGATAGACATATTACGCGGGCTATAGCGGGAACGAGGTCGCAATAATTGTCACTGTTACGTACCCATAACAACTCGCAAACAAACTACGATTCGGGTATTCCCCGCAAACCGGGAGTAATGTAGATCGATTGTGTCCTTTCCCTTAATTTATTCGGTCCACATCGAGGAGCGCGTACCATATCTTCCTATTTATAATACATCAATGTGTGGAAGCAATAAATATATTGAGTATTGACTATACTTCATTGGTATAGATAGTTAAATAAAGGTAATAATCACAAAAAGGGTTTTTATAGATGGCACTTTCTTGTTTAAAATAAAAATACGTTGTAACTTATAACCAATTTATTTTTTATTTTTATGATCGTTTCTTCTTTGACTACTGTATGTTAAACTTCATCATTTATTCTTAAACTACTCTTTATAGATGTAATTGCTTGAGCACAATTTTTTTGTTAGATTTATAATAATACTATAATATTTTGTAAGCTGTCTATTGTAAAGAGCCCAAAAAGACAGGATCTCTAAACGTCAACGACATAAAACGTTGCTAAATTGAAGAGTTCAACTGTGACGTAGCATGACAACTGAAGTGGCAGGTATTACGTTTAGTCGGTTATTTGAAAGCTCTCTCGTCACGTGGTTTTTTTGTTTATCTTTATTTAACTACCTAAATCAACGGAGTATAGATATTTTTATTTTTCTATGTTAGACAAGGATAACGATAACAGAATCTGTGAAGAACAGTCCTACAAAGTCATCACTTGAGGTGCAACCCAGCCTGTGGTCAAATAACATGAGTAAAGCAAAGGGAAGTATTTAAAAATACTGGGAAATCTTGAAGTATTGTTGTATGAAATGGTTTTTTCTAAAGTCCGGTCGCGAAGCAGAAAGCATTTCGTACAATGACCCCTCATTACTTATCTCTATCGGTCGCGCACAATTGTATTGTCGTCGCGCTCACGCATTTTAAGGTCCTTTTACTGTGTGAGTGCGAGGGCAAGAGATAAGTAATGAGGGGTCATTGTACGAAATTATTTCAGCTTCGCGACCGGACTTTAGAGGTGAATCATAATTTTACTATCATATTATTAAAACACTAGCTTCGGCCCGCGACTTCATCCGTATGAAATTTTTTGTCCCCCCGACCCACTGCGTCGCGTTGCATCGCCCCCCCCGTGCTATTACTTCGTTAGTGCTTAGCATTCTTGCTGGCATTTTTTTTTTCTTTTACTGGGCTTCTAACGGTCGTAGCGTATTAAATAGCCTATAAACCTTCGTCAAGAATTGTGCTATCAAATACAAAAAAGCCGGTCAAGAGCGAGTCGGACTCGTGCACCGAGGGTTCCGTACGTATATATGATGTTGATGATTTCTGAAAAACTGTGCTATTTAGAGACATCGTTTTATTTTTTCTTTTCATCAAAACTCAGAAACTATGCTGCCTAAAAAAAAATGTTTGAGAATGTGCAAACAGCGCTCTTTCATATGATACCCCACATGCCCTAGCCCCCCTTCAAATTTTTAAGACCCGCAACAGTCCCTTTTGCAAAAAAGATATAGGTATATTTTTTTATTTCTTTCTTGTTTGCAAAATAGTTGGGCAGACGTCATCTAAAACTATTCTAAATTTCAAGCTGAAAGCATTAGTAGTTCTTGAGATATCCAGGTGGGACAGACAGACAGACTTAGTCTCACCATAAGGGTTCCAGACAGACTTAGTCTCACCATAAGGGTTCCTTTTTACCATTTTGGTACGGAATCCTAAAAAGATTTTATCATATCCAACTGGTAGTTCCAGAGATTATCCCTTAGGTACATACAAACTTACAAAAAAATTGTACCTCTTTATATTACTTTATATGAATGAAGATTTACCTTTATTCTTCTGTTCAGTGACTTTCCTCTTGGCAGTACCTGTAAGCACTACGACAGTACCACCAGCCGTGGTCGGCACATTTATAACACCGCGGGCCTGGTCCATTTGATTAACTTTGCGTACTTCCTGCAAATTAATAACATTTCAATGTAAATCGGACAAAATGTTACTCAATTAGTACACAATAAAGTTGTCAAAAAATAATAGGCCCGTTTTGACATTTAACTTGAATCGATTTACTTCACTAGTTACGTCGCGATTGACCATCGCGTCTTAAATAGTGAAGTAACCATACGACTCGGTACTCGATACTCACGATAAATCGATTCAAGTTAAATGTCAAAACGGGCCTATTATTTTTTGACAAGTATAGTATCGTATTACCCAGTAACTGAGTTATGGAGGTCAGCTAAAATACAGGTACTCATCTACATCCGGTTAGACTACAATCTAACCGGATGTAGATGAGTACCTGTATTTTACATGTAGCGACTGCCTATCTGACATCCACAACCCAGTAACTGGGCAATACGATACTCCTTGTTAAGACTGGTTGTCAGTCTTTTGCGCCTCGGACGACTCCTAACGACTGTCAAATATCCACGAATGACAGCCGGGACCAACGGCTTAACTTGTTATCCGAGGCACGGAGGAGTCCCGGTATGTAAAGATGGTCATCCATCCACGGATGACAATATCAAAGAAAAAAAAATGCAAGGTTGATGATGTTTTTGGATGGAAAATGCAAGATAAAAATATAGTAACCAAAAAAAAACCATGATTCACCAAAAAGCTTTTTATTTATTATTTATTTATTTATTTATTAGGGACAAAAAACAGTTACATGCTAATAATACAAAGAAATACTTAAACTAAGATTTAACAAACACGTAACCCACACCATTGTCCACGATTTAACTAAAGGTTAAAAGTGCTAAAGAGAAGTGATGAAAAAGAAAAATAAAAATAAAACAGTAGTCGCTACCACAATATTGCTGTGTTCTATAGGTTAGCTTAATTTAACTAAACTACTCGCTAAACAAAATATCCAGAGCCATTTTCTTAAATGATTGCTTAGATAGACAAAATATATCCAGATCAATAAAATGCGTGTTGTAAGAATCAACAAGGCGTCGAAGAGGTGCACGTTCCCCAGCGTTAGTCCTGCATATGTCTGTATGGAATAGTTGAGGGACGCGCACCCCCCTACGAATAACACTTCTGGGTACCTTGTAACACAATTTGTTTGTTAGGTCAATACAATCAAACTTGTTACTGCATATGCCGTGCAGTGTCATGACATCAAGTAACAGCCGCCTTGATCCCAAATCCAGTATGCTATATCGTTTCAACAGCTGCACGTAAGGAACCTTTGATTGGAAGCACTTATAGTTCATGGACCGTAAGAACTTTTTCTGTACCCTTTCAATTCTAGTGCCGTATTTGTCGTAGAAAGGGTTCCAGATCGGGACGGCATATTCTAACTGGGATCGTACCAAAGTCTTATAAAGCAGTAAGAACGTAGAGGGCCGCACAAAGTCACGTGACGATCTCATGACGAAACCATACATCTGATACGCCTTGTTTACTATAGTGTCAACGTGTTTGTCGAAGTGCAAACTGGCATCCAGTGTGACACCTAAGTCTTGAACAAAACTAACTACATTTAGGTGTGCGTTATTAATTGAATAATTACAATTTATTTTAATTCTCTTTTTAGTAAACGAGATGGCATGACATTTTGGTAGACTGAGAAAGAGCTTATTGTTTCTGCAGTATGTATATAATCTATCAAGGTCCATTTGAAGAAGTAGACAGTCTTGTATAGTCTTGCAAGATCTGTAAATTTTTATATCATCCGCGTACATTAAAAACTTTGAGTTGATAAAACATTGTTTAATATCATTAATAAATATAATGAAGAGAAGAGGGCCTAAAATGGATCCCTGTGGTACGCCGGATGTAACAACTATAGGGTCTGACTCGTAACCATTAACAACAATTTTTTGAGACCTGTTATAAATATATGAAACAAACCATCTAAGCAAATTACCACGTATTCCATTGAAAGCTATTTTTTCTAAAAGCAGTGTATGATCCACCTTATCAAAAGCCTTCTGAAAGTCCGTGTACACAGCGTCCACTTGAATATTTTGATCAAAATTTTCAAACAAGTAGTTGGTGAGTTTACAATTAAATTTTACAATCTGGCAACACTGACCTGTTGTACTTCTTGCATGTAAGCATCCAGAGGATCTATTTCATCTTCTTCCTCTATCTTCTTCTCTTCCACAACAGGTTTCTCTTTGGGTTCCGCACTCGGGTCTTCACCGGCTATTTTATAACAATAACAAAATCAAATTAATAAATATGTTGTAAAATTACACCTGTGCCTTTACTGCATAGGGCTTCTGGCTTTGAATAGTTCAAATAAGGAAACTCTGCAAGTACCCTGGTCTTATTAATCTACATAAAATGGTATGTAGGATATTGATACTAGTGTACCACAAAGATTTCAGAATCGGTGTGCATTGTAGTATACTCTTTAATAAGTACACCATGTAAATAACATAAATTACAGACATCAATATTATACAATACAATACAATTTATACATTCAATTTTACGTAGGCACTAGGGTGACAGTTAATAATCATCTAGACGACGGCACGGTTGGCGCAGTGGTTAAGCGATTGACTGCTGCGCTACGAGTCGCGGGTTCGATTCCCACACGGAACAAATATTTGTATGACCTACAAGTAGTTGTTCCAGGTCTGGCTGTTTGTGTATGTGAGTTTAAATGTTTATGAACGCACCCACAATACAGAAGAAATTCCTAGTGTGGGGCAATGTTTAAAAAAAAAAACAAAAAAAAAAACTATTCATGCAGGCTAAGTGAGAAATAGACAATAAAGTTCAATTCAGACAGAGCTATATTTATGCAAAAACTTTTTGAAAAGCATACTTCAACTGCAAAATTCACTTCAGTCATGTAGCAACCATACATTTTTTTGTTTTTTATGAATTTCTCCTGTATGGTGGGTGTGTTTACAAACATTTAAACTCACATACACAAACAGCCAGACCCGGAACAACTACTTGTAGGTCATACAAATATTTGTTCTGTGCGGGAATCGAACCTGCGACACGCAGCGCAGCAGTCAATCGCTTAACCACTGCGCCAACCATGCCGTCTACAATGATAGTTATAAGAAAGAAAATACGTTTATTTGCAGTAAACATAATGCAACGAAACAACACAAACGTGAAAGAACAAGTTGGAGAAAAATATGGGTCACATCCACATAAAACGGACTTCACTCAGCATTATACTGCAACCTAATGCAAGACAGAGCCCCAACGCTGGTTTTCAGCGACAGACGACGACGTGATGACGTCAACCGGTGCAGGATTTAGTGAGATAAAAATAACAAAATAAAATAAATACAATACTGAGTTGTAAATGTTTAATAAATATAATATTTATAATGGCAAATGGATATCCTACCTTCATCACCAGAGTCATCTTCCAGTGACCATTTCTTGGCTGGCAACTGGATATTGCTCATGAGGCTGCCTTTCTGCGCCTCTTTCTTGGCAGACTCCAGCTCCTTACGTTTGCGATCAGCACGCCAACGCTCAATGCGATCACGACGCTTCTGCATTTCTGCTTCCAAACGACTTTGTTCTTCTTCCTAGAGTGCAGAAAATAGAGGTAAAATATTTAAGGCATTCATCAATTTGGCAGGCTGATGATTCTGGACCAATAAATGGCCCAAGTGGTTAAGGTGGAAAATGCAGAAACTTAGGAGCATACTTCATCTTACTGCTAGCCTTTTTTTGTTTTGGGTGGGAAATTATCAAATTACTTCTCCCGCTCTGGGCGGAGCGGGAGGGTGTGTCAGTGATCTTACTGCTAGCCTGGATGTACTCTTGCCCTTAGGTACTAAAAGCTTACAGATTACTCAAGAACCTATCCATTCAAAAGTTTTTGTAATATCTTAATTACAAAGATCACAGAAGGCTAAAGAATATTAAATTAACAAACATAGAATAGAAAACTTAAAAATTTTAATCTGACCATTTTTTCAGCCAATCTACCATTCTATTTGCATTCATGCAGATCACCAGAAGCATATACAATATTATTGTTTTATTTTTCAAAGGTTTATTTCTGATAATATGCATCTTCCATCCCTTATAAGACCTGTTTCATAAGCATTTTATAACCAGGTTTGTTGTTTATGCCATTTGCAAAATAATTTTACCCGTCTCCCTGACTACTACCCAAACAGCAAAACACCAACTAACCTTATCCACAGTTCCTGGATCATATTCAGCATCAGATTTGAGAGCCTTCTCCTTAGACTTTGATCTCTCATCTTTATCCTTGTCTGGTGATTTCTTCCTGGAGGACTTGCCAGAGCCATTCCTTTTGTCATCTCTTTTATCACTGCATCAAACATTGAATAATTTATTAATTTAGTATGACTATTATCAGCTAAGTGTTACAGTTTATGGGTGGTCTTGGTAAATTAAACTAACAAGACCTATTCTAAAGTTGAAAATACAGTTTGGTTTGACTTAATACAGCATGATTTAAAAAAATAGAACAATGATCCATGTATTTATTCTCAATCATGGTTAGTGTGCCATTGACCTATGACAAATTGAATGAAATGAAGATTATGGGTTTGTTTACATACCTTTTTCTGTCTCGGTCCCTGTCCCGATCCCTGTCACGCTCACGGTCTCTGTCCCGCTCGCGTTGATCGCGTTCTCTGCTACGATCCCTGCTACGTTCCCTCTTTGACTCTCGTTCCCTGCTACGGCTGCGCTTCCTCTTCGTCGATTTAGAGGTCCTGTCTCTGGACCTAGACTTGGACCTCCTTCTCTTGCGATCGGGCGTTGCCGACCGACTAGGGGACCGCCTACGGTCGCGGTCTCTTTCGCGATCACGCCTGTAAACATTTGCAAGATGAACACACTTCCAAACATCGGGGATACTCCACGTCTGTAAACAAAACACTTACCCTCCTCGCACCATTTTGTTACACTATTAACACTACAAATTAAGCTCAGTTTATTTTGTCATAGAACACTAATAAATCTTTCCTTTCGCATTAAAAAATCCGTGACACGCGTTGGTTGACTGACTGACGCGATATTTGACAATTGTAGTGATGTGTATTAACCTCAATCCGTTTCTAGTTTCTACCACAGCTACGGTACACACACAGCTACACAGCTTTTAGCTGTGGTAATGATAAATCGACTAAAAAACTAACGAGAAGGTTCATTATGACCAAACACCTTCCAAACACCCATAATCCACACAAACAAGCTACATACCAATAAATGGGGCCGACAACTGTCAAAGTGGCGCTAGTAGCACAAAGACTAATATCAAAGCAGTTTTTGTAAGGAATTTGTAGTAAATTCATAATTGAGGAAATGCCTAGATGTTGTGTACCTAATTGTGAAGAAACTGGAGGCCACCAGTTTCTTCAACATGAGAAACTTAAATTACTTAAATTGTACCTCAAAGCGATTAGGTGATTTAATTTTGAGCCTAAAAGCGGGGCGAGAGTGTGTCATAAACATTTCTAGGAAAGAAACTATGAAAAGACCGCTAAATACTCAGGTATGTATTAAAAATGCAGGTTATTTTTACGCAAATAAGAAATCCGAAGTGTGTAAATGTTTATCTGACAAGGGTTCGTACAGTAGTGGTGCCATCTGAGATCAGCTTTCACTTGCCGGCCCCATTACCTTGGAACTTATCAGGATTCAGGAATACATTACAGGTACTAGGTTTGTCGACATATTTTTCAAAACTTACTGCCTCGAAGAGGTAAAAAAATTAAGTTCGGATTAAAGTTTGTAAGATTTTGGAAAACTTATATTTACAATAAATAATAAACAAGTATTCGTGCCAACTTTCAAATCACTAGCGCATTTAGATTTTTCATACTTACGTTTTCACCATATCATAATAATATAATAAATAATGGACTTGGGGGTTGTAATGTTGTAAATTATGCAGGATTATTTCATAAGTATAGAATCTATTGATAATTATGCACTTTGTTCGTATCAGTAGTAGTACTGAGAAATGATACCATCTACTTTTCAAAATTGTTGAAATGCTTCATGACTTAAGTTATATTTGTCTGGCAAATACAAAGTTAGTAAGAAGTTATATTATTCAGTAGAAATTAAGTTCCATGATGCTTGCGTTTTTTCATACCTACCTGCGAGATTTTTTAGGGAAATTTCAAATAATTTAATAGATTCTTGATGAGTTGCTCAATTATTTGTTATATGGTGTAACACTAACGACAAAAAAATAACAGTCAATATCAGACAGAATCACAAATCATCACAATCTCCGCTAGGAGTAATAGTGTTCTGTGATCACAATGAATGTAATGGTGGCTAAAAGGTCCCAGCAACCAGATCATAAAAATATATATAAAAAAAAAATGTAATGTCACTTAATGTAACCTAACCTCAAATGTTGAAAATAGCCGCCTCTGATTGTTTACTACAATTAACAATTTACGACCTAAAATCGCTGCTCTGATCCAAATAATCAAAAATCTAGTCTTTAAATTATTCTACCCTTTCTAAAGCTAACCGGTAGTCATGGCAGATGATGGTGAGAATGTAAGTGTTCTCTGTAATTAATTACTGCAACTATGAATATTATGAGTAATATTTAATTTTAATGCAGAAGAACTAATACTCAAGTTAATAGAATTAACATCTTAAGCTGTGGAAAGCAGATAAGTTTGCATTAGGTATAAGACTTGTAAATATAGTTGATTAAGGGGCGAATTTTCTAATATCCTTATGTGTACACTTTTGCTATATTAGAGCACTCTTGTGTGAAATATCATGCGTCTATGCCCAACGATTTAGGCTGTTTACTGCTATTAGTAAATTAATGAAAGAATTTAAGATTCTTAATAAGTAGATCATCACAAATTTCAGGTATCTGTGATGACAGTGAAGGAGCCTCTGGATCTCATAAGACTCAGCTTGGATGAGAGGATATACGTAAAAATGCGCAATGAGCGCGAACTAAGAGGAAAGCTACATGTAAGTACTACAAATGGTCAGTGTAAAGACAAAGAGAACATTAAAATGTAAGCAATCCAATAAAGCCATCAAATAAATCCACTTTTATTTCTTATGCCAATTGATTGTTCTGTTCATCTTTTTTAGTATTTTATATATTTATCTTTGTGTCGGGAGAAAACTCTTCTGTTGTGTAGCCTAGTTATATGTGTCTGTGTGGACAAGCGGCGCGGCCGCTGTGAGATGCACTGCGAGATTACACGAGACCAAACGCATGGAATTATTTAAATAGCCGGCCACTGTTTGCCCTGCAGCTGTGCCGCGCATCCGCACTGCTTTACCAGTTTAGTATCTTACACATCAAAACTAGCTGGCCACAATCATACTTTTTTCTTTTCTTTAGAACTTCCTTCTGCAAATATACCAGTACTTTAAAAAATATTTGTTTTTTATTCTAGGCCTATGACCAACATTTGAACATGGTTCTTGGTGATGCAGAAGAAACTATAACAACAGTTGAAATTGATGAAGAGACATACGAAGAAGTATACAGAACAACCAAAAGGAACATTCCCATGTTATTTGTGAGGGGTGACGGTGTTATACTTGTGTCTCCTCCTGTAAGAGTAGGTGTCTAATATAAGATTAATATAGGTTTAAATAAAACAACTTTTACACAAGTCTGTTTATTTCTTTTGCCCTAAAAGTTTAATAACACCTTTATTCTTAAAAGTCCGATTCTTTGGCACCAACAATTCTTCTTCATCCATTGGTTCAATGATCTTACCAGCTTTAGTAATCACACTAGGACGAATCAGGTTCTTATGAGCCTTCTCAGGTATAAAAGTATTGCCTAAAGGTGCTCTGATAGATGCTTCATAATCTTTGATACTTTCAAAGGGGAATGGAACATCTTTAACTTTATGAACTGCAAGTTTCGGGTCCTTGAACTCTTTGATTATTATGTCGCCTTTGTTTTCATCGCGACGTGCTATTTTAGGTGGAGCTTTGAGAATAAACCTGTTTTGTTTACGTTTCTGAGGCTTTACACCTTTACCACCCCATGCTCCCCAACCGGGTAAAGTAAGATTAATGTCCTCAGGTTTATCTTTATTCATCTCATCTTCTTTCTCTTGTCTGAAACTAGCTACCACATCATCTTCTTCGAAGACTTCTTCTATGTTTACTCTAGGTACCACTTGATCATCATCCAACTGATCATACTCATTTTGACCTTGTGAAATAGCACTATTCAAGTATTTTGGCTTTACAGCAATAAATCTGTTAGGATCAATATTGGAGTCTGCAGGTTCTTGCACAGGTGTTTGGGCTGCAGTAAGTATATTAGATAAAGACTGATCTTTTTCTTCATTTCCCACACCTTCTGTTGTTTTTGATGATGTTTCAATGAGTTCTTCATCAATCACAGCCTTGACTTTCTTGGTTTTGAGCTTTAGGTATTCTAAATTATCTCTATCTTGTGTATCTTTAATTTTTTGGGTTTCTCTTTTATTAGCCCGGCCAGCCTTTTCCAATCTTTCAATGTTCCGCCTTATTTCTCCCAACTTCTTTTCTACTTTCTGTGCTACACTGGTCTCATGATTTTCAAAAGCTGATAATACATCTTCTGAAGGTTTTATTTCAGTAACAGTTTCTACCTCCCAATTTGAAGTGGCAACTGGTTTACTAACTTTTGATATAGCAACTACTTTCTTAGACTTTTTGAATAATGGATTATTTAAGACTTGGTTCACTTCTTTTTCAATTTGTTGAGTTTCTGTTGGACGAGTTTTTTGTTTATTTATAGCTTTGATTACATCAGTATTAGTTACTGTTTGTACCACTTCAGCATTTTCATCACTACTTTCTTCATCTTGCTTTACTCCATGAGATAATTTACTTATACTTGCTTTTAAAACATTGAGTTCATTATTTTTTGTCTTATCTTCATTATCCATGTTTTCGTCATTTGAGTCACTATCACTGTCATCTTTCTGTTTGTTCATTTTATTTTGTATGAATTTCTTGTAACCAAAGTCAAATTCAGCATTAATATTAGATTTGTCTGATTTTTGCATCATCCAGGGGTTCAAGGGATCTTGTGATAAAGCGATGTTAACTATTGCTTCATCATCTGCCTCATCATCTGTGCTTTGATTGTCTTGTACCTTTTTTGTTAGACCTCTGCCAACCGCCAGTTGATCAGCTAACTGCTGCCTCACCTGAAACATAATAAAGAAGATTAAAAAACCAATAAATAAATTATCCTATTCTATAGTTAGTCAACATTCAACACATTAGCATATTATTCAAATTAATTGGAATACTTGGACAACACAAATGCTTTTTAGGGTTCCGTAGTAAACAAGGAACCCTTATAGTTTCGCCATGTCCGTCTGTCTGTCTGTCCGTCTGTCCCCAGCTTAGCTCAGAGACGCTTAGTCCTAGAAAGCTGTAATTTGGCATGGGTATACATATTAATCATGCCGAAAAAATGGTAAAATAAAATTATGAAAAACATTTTAGTACTCCCTTACACGTGAAATGGGGATGATATTTTTTTTTCTCGTCTATTCCATGGTGTGGGGTATCGTTGGATAGGCCGTTCAAAAATATTGTAGGTTTGGCAAAACCATTTTTCAATTAAGGGATCCGTTTGCGTAATATTAAGCTTTAAAGTGCTATTTTTTGTTAGAGTCAAGTGTCGTCGTCACCTGCCAGCTAAATGGTTGGTTTTGGATATGTGAAAAAATTCATGGCAATAGTATATATAACGAAATTAAAAGGAAAACTATCACAGCTAAGTAGGCTTCACAAGTTAACGAGTAATAGTCGACCAACTTAAATTTGCAGTTGGAGAATTGACCGTATATCAATGTATGGGAGAGCATGTTTTTCAACTACAATGTTAAGTTTGTTTTTGGGATAAATTCATCCCAACTAGGGAACCCTTCATTGTGCGTGGTCCGACATGCACTTGGCCGGTTTTTTTCTGAAGTCTTTAACATAACTTTTTGACGACACGGTAGGCGCAGTGGTTAAGCGATTGACTGCTGCGCTGTGTGTCGCGGGTTCGATTCCCGCACGGAACAAATATTTGTATGACCTACAAGTAGTTGTTCCGGGTCTGGCTGTTTGTAAACACACCCACGATACAGGAGAAATTCCTAGTGTGGAGCAAGTTTTTTTTTATTATATAAAAAAAAAAAACTTCTGGGTGAACAGGTAAATCAGTCTTAAAAAAAACTTTAAACTGATGCTTTTTCTTACCTCCTTATCATACTTGGCCCTAATCAACTTGTTCTTAGCCCATTTCCCTGTGCTCTTGTGCCTCAAAGTGTGCCTCTCTAGAGCTCGGGCTTTTTCTATTGATTCTAACTTCTTCAAAGCTTCCTCTGGATCTTTCTTTTGCAATTCTTCAAATTCTTTTAATTCCTGTTTTAGTTTTTCTTTCTTCAGAACACTAGAATAGAACAAAACCATTAGATAACATATCCATTATCTATCTTCACAGATATAAATCTGTGAAGAAAGACTGATTAAAACATTGAACATTTCTTTATTCACTGAATTATTTGGTTCAAAATTAACGCAAATAGTATTACACTTACCGATGATACTTTTTGCTCTTTATTTTGCTTTGCCTCTTAGCTTTAGCAGCCTTATATGACTGTTGTGCCCTCATTTTGGCAAGATGTTGTCTATGCTCAACCATTTCTTCATAAGTCATTGGGAACACTGGCTCTTCTTCATCCTCATCTTCCACCATTGGTGTGGGATCTAATTCATCTAGTTCTTTCTCTAAGTCTGACTTTAATTTGAGCTTAGTCAAGAAATCTCCTGTAGGTTCAAGTTTAGAAGAGATATGTTTTAATGGGAAGGCCACATAATCTACAGTCCGACTCCTTGCTACTACTGGGTCCCATCTTCCTACTTTCTTTTTTGTTTCTTCGTACCCTGTTGCTCTCTTGATTCTCTCAGCCTGCGGCTTTTCTAACGGTTTGCTTAGTACTTTCGACTCACTCTGGGTCTTTTTTAATTTCTTGCTTATCTGTACGTGGTGTGCGGTGTCTTCTAATATCTTCGCGACGTTGTTGAGGTTTAGTCTGTTCGTTCTCTTTGTAAGGTTGAACTCTGAGCTAAGATTTGTCGGTTCATTTCGAGTAGGCTCTCTTATGTGTTGAGTTTTATCTAACTTCGTTATAGCACTCACTAAACGGTCGTGCTCTGTGGCAATTAATTCTGTATCTTCTATATCCTCCATTGCTGAAGAGCACTGGTATAGTGAATTAGTGAGTAAGTAAACAGTTAAAATCAATTAATTACTTTAGCATCTACAAAATCTAACGTGACATAACCTACAAAACACCTGCGTCTACGTCAAACAAATTTTTGAACCAGCTGTCAAGTAAGTGTCAGTGTCTGAGCATTGCATTGTGATAGGAAAACTATGGAGATGCCCCATTCTACTATATGAAGAATAGTTATACAAATATTTATCATATCGACACACACATATCATAAAGCGTTTTGTTTCTTTTTAACTAGTCAAGAACTGCGTAAGAAAAGAGAGACGTATATATGTTTGTCAAGGACATAATTTGGCAACAATTTTTGTGACGTCAAAATCATGTGTATGCGTGACCGATCGCCATGTTTATTGCCAAGTTTTGTGGTAGATGTGCTGTCAAACGATTGCTTACTCAAAATATTTTTATTATTTTCGAGAGAAATACGTCGTCTAGGTTTATATGTCAATGGAGCATTGACATATAAACCTCTGAGTGTCAATCAATCCTGATAAATGTCAATTCGATTTTTTTTTCATTTTCTGTTTACCATACGTATTTTAAAAAAAATACTTCAGCAATCGACTAAAAGAACTTGAAATTAATTTTAGATAGTTTCAGATCGATTTTAACCCTAAAATACTAATCTTATTTGAACACTCAAAGTATTTGAATCATTTTACCCATAGACTTTATTAAAAATTATCTGTACACACGGCTACACATCAAGCTATACATTTCCAGTTTACGCTGATCTCGCACTGTACAATCCGAGATCAGCTTATACTGGAAATGTATAGCTTGACGTGTAGCCGTGTGTACGTCTCCGAGTGCTATTTCTTAGAGAAGCAGGCTAGCGTATGAACTATATATTGTCTATAGTATCTATAAATGTTCTACAAATGTTTAGACAAAAATATACGTACCTTATAATATAATATGTAAGCACAGCCGGGCGCGAGAATATCCTCTACGGTCTACCCTCAGTTGTTCACGTACGGTCACACAGTTCTCTACATTACCTGACCCCTCTTAGAACTAAAAAGAATCGAAGAGGGGTCAGGTTATGCAGGTCACTGACTGCATACAACCTGATGCATCCCTGCAATTTCAAATTACTTAACCAAAAAAAAACCGACTGCAGGTAGCTTCTCACGCAATGATTAGTACTCTAGGGTTAAGGGGGATGCGCAATCATTAGAATCAGCATTACAACTCTGTAAGTTCAAAAAATCCTACTGAATGATTTTTTCTGAAATAATCATTCAGTGGGATTTTTCGAAGAGAGTTAGTTGTATTGCCGATTCTAATGAGTATAATTCTGTAAAGCCATTATTTGTTATGGCCGCGAATCATATTTAGATCAACATACAACCTGTTACTGACCTGCATTTAGCAAAAAACCCTACCTACTCTAGTGCATCCCCCCTAAGGGGCCGGCGTAGCATGCGTAGTTCATACAAAGTATACAAACGTAATACCTATCTACCAAAATAATTTGTAAATCAAATATATATTTTGATAGGACAATGGTGTATAGACAAGTTATGAGGAATTTAAAATTTCTTTAAAAAACTTATTTTTCTTATATCTCTTGTTTAAATCAATGTCCATTCAAATATATATTTGCGAACCTAGTTATTCTGTATTCCAATCGGAATAAAGACACACTACCTTAAGTGTTTGATTTAGAAATTATTTTGGTATTACGTTTGTATGAACTACGCATCCATCGCCGGCCTCTAAGCACTTAGCTCCACATGGTATGTAATTTCATTCGCTGGGTAAAAATAAACTCCGCTTTTAGCAAAAGCTACAAGCTCTTGTTCCTACTAGCCAAAAGCTTTTTAATACAAGTAAGTATACAGGCCAGCGTAGTGGTCCAAATATACGCTTGTAGCCAAAACATGCGAATAGCCGATTATTTTAAATAACTACAATTGATTGTTGATTGATAGATTGCTTTTGCTACAAGCGGCGTTTATTTGGACCACTACGCTGGCCTCTATTGTATACTTGCTCAGACCAATAAAATTATACTTGTATCAAAAATCTTTTTGTCTAGTAGGAACAAGAGATGTTGGGCCCGTTTCACTTTCTCCAAATAAGCACTAGGTATCTACGGTATATTCTAAAATGGGGCATTTGTGTGAAATTACGTGCCTGAAGGGAATGAAACAGGCCCTTTACTGGAAACTGGGCCACTCCATATCAAAAGTGGAATAAAAGTAAGAATGCATACTTTTTTATCTAATAATCGAACAAGGTAATTTTATTTTCATTGAATCAGTCAAATTATAAAGGCCACTATTATTAAAAATACACAAAAAATAACCTTAAGGGTAATTACCTAATAAAAGGGTATTATTTCGACTTTTAAACTAATGTTTGTATTACTTACACAATTTACACAAATCTAGTAAACGGCTATGATTTACTTCAGGTAGGTAAAATACATTTTACATCAAGTAACACTAAATTAAATAGAGGCATTAAATATTAATTAATAACAGCGTGAGATTCATCCGATGAGGGCGTTGATGGCGGAACGTTTTCGTCGTTTGGATGAAGAGGCTTGCGAGCTTGCTTGTATTGTTGCCGATTACGGTATAACTTTGCTTCGTCTGTACACTTTATTGTTATACTGTTTCTGTAACAAAAGAAACAAAAAAACGATTAAAAATTACGGAGGAATGAGGAAAATGTCGTGAGGAAAGTTATGATTATGAATATCGATGGCTATAAAAGTAGGGGGAGACCAAAGAAATGATGGGTGGACTGTGTTAAAGATGTTATGGCTAGAAAGGGAGTGATTACCGACATGACGACTAATAGAGAAGTACCTGAATGAGTTTTTAGATGACAAAACTATTGCAAAATATAATTAACTCTCCTTCTTAAAAACCAAACATTATGAAATCTATATAAATAAATAGGAATATAGAAAATCAAATAAAAATATGAAAATATGAATACATAAATAATAACATAATTATAATTATAATAATAACATTATTATATAATAATGAACATACTTCTAATAATAATAACTAATAATAATAATTTCATAATAATTACCTACATTATTCTTAAGCAATAGATGAAACAAAAATAACTAATATACTTACTACACCTATAAACATAAACCTAATAAAATATAAATATATAAACACCTACACATAATTATGCACCCAACTAAACACCTACTAATTTATAATAATAATGAATTGCTTGAATTTTATTGTTACTTAGCCCTCTTCCTCTCTCCTATTTTTTGCTGTGCCCAACAGGGTCCATATTGATCTTTTACTTTTTTATAACATCTATTAATACGTACTTACATACGGAATGGAATAAAGAATTGAGAATTGATACCTATGGAAGAAAGGGACATGTTGGGCCGACCCCAAATACATTACGATAAAGGCAGGAAAATGATGATGATGATGCGCAACTGTGAACCCTACAACGGCAAATGTGTAGGGATGCAAGAAGTGCCAAAAAGTATCGATATACAACATTAGTTTTTGTTTATACTAAACCTCTTAAGGGGTCATTGTATTCATCATTATGAACAACTTTTACTATGGGACCAAACGTGAAGTCGCGAAAAAAAAATCAGCTGTTCCCTACATTTAAGTTCGCTGAACTCGTCAAAATGTCGGGAACAGTGAATACAATGACCCCTTAAGAGGTTTAGTATAAACAAAAACTAATGTTGTATATCGTATCGATATTTAAAAAAATATTGATATCGATTTCAATCTATCGAAAAAAAAAGTATCGATATATCGGTGATATTTTCGAAAAAGTATGTGGTACGCACGGCTACAGACCAAGCTATACATTTCCAGTTTAAGCTGATCTCGCATTGTATAGGATTTCCTTACAATGAGAAGTCGGCGTAAACTGGAAAAGTATAGCTTGATGTGCAGCCGTGTGTACTAGGTATATGAAATTGTATTGTTTGTTTTTTATTCATAGAAATACCAAACTAGAATCATCATTTCTGATGTAAAATCTTAAACTAATAAAACATTGATAAAAATAAGTTTACATTTTTACGGCTCTGAAGTCTAGCGGTTTTAGTCAGTGGGGACAACGGTGTTGCTGTTGGAAATATATCGTATTTGATACATTTTCGATACTTGATATTTTATATCGATGTATCGAAATAATAGATTTGCCGAAAAATATCGATATAATGAACAAAAATTATCGATATATCGATACATCGATATTTTTCTGCAAGCCTACAAATGTGTATTATATTGTTTTCACTTCCGGAAGGTAGATGTCGCTTGCTAATGAAACGGAGAAGTGATTGGAAAGAGAAAAGTACTTGCATGATAAGTTTCAAATCAAATAATTACCTCACCAAATTCTTTGGCACGCCACATTTTGTTGAAACTGTCTTCACAATATCATCAACAAGTTGGGGATCTAAAATTTTCTTTGGGGGTCTGTTCAAAAACGCTGGAGACTGCTTGCCTGTTAGAGAGTGCGTCGCCAATACCCTAAAAGATTAAAAATTGTTAGGAAATTTTACAATAACGTATTAACTTTTGTTAAGGGGATTTAAATTACCTTCGAGGGAAGATCGCTTGCAGTAATTGCCTTGTAGCGGAAGTATGTGAGTTCCAGTCAATGTCATTTAGTAGTCTTGCAGGCACTTTAGCGTTGCCATTCCCAATCGGTACCTAGAATTTTGGGATTAGTTTAGTTAGTTAATTTCGTGACAAAATAACAACGTTATAATCCGACCAAGTGCGAGATTTCTCTCAATTATTGCAACTGGTAATACAAGATTGAATACAGCGATCATGCCTTGATCAATAAACCCATCGTTGTGAATCTATGATCTCACTGTCCAAGAATACTGGAATGTAAAACGCAAAATAAATAAAAAATATTACCAGATCAACATCATTCACAGTCTCGATATTATTCGTAGTTTGTGCTGACATCCTGCGAACTCGCGGCGCGTTAGGGTTGCATTTATCTTCAATTTTAACAATCGAATTATTCACTTGTAGCTCCCCACCATTATCTTCTATAACTTCTTCTGCACCAACTTCGTCAGCAAATTCCGCTGCTATTAGATTGACTTGTTGCACGTACTCGGTATTATTTGGTTCAATCCATGAGTCACCTACATTCTGTTCGATATATGAAATTTCGTCATTATGCTCTGATTCTGACATCGAGGTTGAACCATTCGAGTTCACACTTGCTTGGGATATCAAAGATTGAAATCTTCTGTAAAGATTTTTGAGGACTGCTTCCATCTCTTCGATTTTAGATGCAGGTGGAGGTAAATAAATATCCTCTGTCTGTGTTGCTTGTTCAAAACATAGTCTTATGTTTTCCTGAGCACTGCTGCTAGGGAGTGGTGTGCTACTGATTATAGATCGCCGTCTTGAATTATTTGCTTTCAACGAACCACGTACTTGTTTGTCTGTTGATTTATTACGATTATACTGAGGAGTATAATATTTCGGTGCAGAGTTGCTGAAGTGGCGAGTCTTGCTACGTTCAGATGTAATATTAGGCTGAAAACATATTTTTACTTATAAATTGAAAAAGTAAAAGATGAAGACCAAAAATCAAAACATAGGTAGGTAGGCAGCTATTACCTACCTCTGAATCGCTGTCACTGTTGTCATTTTGAGCAATCACCACATGAGGCAAAGGGCTATGACTGCTCGATTGTTGTTGGGCGTTAAACTGAAAATTAATAACATTGTCGTCTTTAAATATAGGCAAAGAAAGTACCGATAACTGAACATTTATTCATCCAAACTGTAAATCTCTGCAGACGGAGAAATGAGGTGCAGAAATGGGTTTCACAATTGGTACTCTATCTGCGGCGTTGTGTCACCAACACCGGGAAACACCACGTTCAAACCATAAAAATACGAACGAACAAAAACACGGGCTTCGGGCGTCCCCAAAGCCCTTTTATGTTCGTAAGTCGGGCCAACAATAAGTTGCATATTATCTAGTCTTTGTTTTGAAATGTTACGTGCAATATTGGGAACTACAAGATTTACAAATATTTTTGCCGTTCATTATTCTTCTAGTTTTTTTTTGTTGGTATATTTTAGCTCAGTCTTTTGTCTACATAATTTAATGATCACGAATTCTCACATGAAGAGTGGAATGGTAATAACTCCAAACCCCATGGTCAGCCTAGCATTGACACGTGATTACACGTACGGTTATGTGTGAGGATCATCATAGCTAGGTAAACAGGGTTCCTACTTACCGAATTCTCTGATTTCATTTCCTTTATAGTCCGCATACAAAGTTGCAGAACATTCTTAACCTGCTGATCCTGACGCTCCAGGATCTCTCTCTGTTCCTTGACATATCTTTTGCTCTCTGTAATTAAAAAAGTTACAATTTATTACATTTTACATTGGTTCGGGAACGAATCATAATCATTGTAGGGTTGGAAGGGAATCACACGTTATGTCCTTATTATAATTGGACAATTTCAAGCTTATTACTATTGGCATAGAGATCGATTTGACTTTGGCAGAATAGACGAAATTTGTAACAACTGATTCAATGCTTTATGTCTATACGTATACGTACGAAATTGGATGGTTTCACAAATATTACCGTTAGATACGATATTCATGAATGAAAATATTCCCGGTCAAAATTTTGGAGACACTGCTGGAAACAAAGAAGGTATGTAAGTGCCTACATAAATAAATTAAATGAATTATAATAACTAAAACATACCAGATATCCGCAAAATCTTTGCTCGCCGAGGATTTTCATGTTTCACACGCATGAAAATCAAATTCCCAGGATGCAGGTCTGTTTCATCGTACGCCAAGGTATCCACGTTCACCACACCATACGACGGGAACACATTACTCTCATCCACCCATTCAACGAGGAGCCAAACCCTTGAAGCCATAGCACACAGATTTACCGTACTTCACGATGTTCAAAACGCAACTGAACCTTCCTTCCTTGATTCCTTCCTGGGTCTATTGCACACCACTCAGGTAAAAAATCACTATATTACAAAGCGTAGATTTGCCCTAACGTTCGTAGACCCTACCCAATGTGCAAGCAAAAAAAATTCTAATAGAATGAATAGAAACTTGAAATACAAGCGACATCGTCAATGGTGTTTATTCTCCGGTTTTACCGTTAATTCGAATCCGAAACAAATTTTCAGTCTCTGATAATAATTATATGGTTCGAAAGGACTCTGCTATTAAGTATTCTAATGGGTAGAGATCGGATATTCGGATGCATTGTGCATGCACAAATAAATAAATATATTTCATTTTAGAATAAAAGGTTTTGAAGAAATATTATTAGTGTTTTTATACGTGTTATATTTTACACAAAATTCTTGCCTAGTTCTAAATAAATAAGAAATATTTGTTATACTTAGGAATACAAAATTGTGTACCTACACACTGTTATTAATGAAACCCCGCGATCCCGGAATAAAAATATATTTTAAGAAGCCGTTTCCATACTTTGTATCCTTTGCCGGGAAAAAACCTACTTTATGTAAATATGCATCCGATTATCCGATCTCTAATAATGAGGCATGATAGTACTCGTAATGCAGGCATAAAATGAAACTAGCAGCGCCCCGCGGTTTCACCCGCGTAAGTCTCGATCCCGTGGTAATATCGGGATAAAAAGTAGCCTATATGTTAATCCAGGGTGTCAGCTACCTCCATACAAAATTTTATCGAAATTGGTCTAGCCGTTTGAGCGTCAAGAAGTAACGAAAACACACACACACACACTCACAAACTTTCGCCTTTATAATATTAGTGTGATTTAAATAGTGTGTATATATATAATAATAGTGTATTTTAAAACATTGAGATCTGCTAAGATATTCATTGAAATCATAATTATTATGATGATAAGGGCAATTTTGTTCAAAATTAAATAAGTACTTGTGATTTGGATAAGGATTAATATCATCTACAATAAACATATATAAAAACACCTTCGCAAATAATGCATTATTTTAGAACAAATTTGATTAAGTACCATAAAAAGGTTATAGTGAGTCAACCTTAAAAGATAGATATGTTATGCTGTCATGGACTTTTTTTTAGAAATTTTAATGTGGAACAATTCCGTCATACATCATTTTTGCGTAACTTTAAACGTTTACGCAACGGAAGCTCTGAAAAATTTATTTTTTTTCCCGTTTTTACAACTTTTTTCATTGATGCTTCGCTCCTCTTAATTGTAGCGTGATGTTATATAGCCTATAATCTTCCTCAATAAATGGACTATCCAACACAAAAACAAATTGTTCAATTCGAACCAGCAGATCCTGAGATTAGTGCGTTCAACCAAACAAACTGTTCAGCTTTATAATATTAGTTTAGATAGATGCTTACAAAACTCGGTAATCAACATCGAAATGATGTCGGACCACGCACAATGAAGGGTTCCGTAGTTGGGATGAATTTATCCCAAGAACAAACTAAACATTGTAGTTGAAAAAAAATATCCCTCATACATTTCAACTGCAAATGTGGTTTGTACGCACAATATTGAGAGATATACCATGTTGTTTTTAAGACCATAGACTTGTTAAAGGTTTTCCTGTAATCTACAACATGTCCCAGAATTAACGCACAACAACTTAAGGGGTCATTGTACTCATCATTATGAACAACTTGTACTATGGGACCAAATCTGAAATCGCGAAAAAAAATTTGCCGTTTCCTACATTTACCTATGTATTCGAATAAGTCGTCAAAATGTAGGGAACAGTTGATTTTTTTTTTGCCATACCAAGGTTAATTTTAAAATGATATAAATATATATAATTGAAATCCTTACAACAAGCCCTTTCATGATGACTTGTCACACGGTAAGGTATGAAAAACTTTTTTTTTTATTTTCTAGTTAGTCCCCCAAAAGTGACCGTCATATTCAAAACTCCTTTTTTTACGTTACACATCCACGGATGTGGAATGTAAAAAAAATTGTGTGTAAAGGAATGGTCCAGTAGATTCGGAGCGAATCGGCTGGGTACGACGACGGACAGACAGACACGAGTGGTCCTTTAAGGGTTCCGTTTTTCATTTTGAGGTACGGAACCCTAAACAGGTAAGTGAAATTAAAATCTTAGAATAGAATAGAATAGAATAGATCATTTATTTGTCCAAAACATAAGTATCATGCACACACATGGCATGCAAGATGTTACATAAAAATTATAGCACAGTCATGTTTTGCCTTAAAGGCGTACAAATATAAACAGGTTGGTTATTTTTATTATGATATAAACATCAAATAGTTATAAATTTGTCCATTATCCAAAGAAAAACTTAACATATCAAATTAACACATAATCAATCAAATTATAATAAATAAACTACAGAATAGTGTCTTTTAAACTCGTCATATAAATGTATAATAAAATTAAAATTAGCCAGTCAAAAAGTCAAAGTAATTCGGAATATAAAATGTAAATAATACTTCACACGAGTCAGACTGATTTAATTGAGTATTGTACATAACACCAACAGTGAACAAAAAATAAAATAATAAAAATGTAATGTTAAAATAAAATCAATACTTTGTCTGTTAAAAACTCGGAAATATTATAAGTAATAGGCTTTTTGAATTAGAAAGTTCTTTAGTTTTTTCTTAAATAATTTAAAAATTTAAATAATCTTAGAAATTGACACTTAGATTTACAAGTACTACCCTCAAAATGTTGTAAATATAGTATGCGATGTAAATCAGTGGTATTCAAGTTGGATAAGTATTAGTACTTCGACGCCTATGTGTCCTTTTTTTTGTTGTACCTATATTTTTGAAGTGAAAACTTCTTTAGGCGCGTTGAGCACTTTTTGGGGGAACAAAAATCAAGGAACTCGCGTCATCGTCACCGAACGCTTTCCATGAGCTATATGTATATTGTTTTCACTTCTATCGGCAGTCCCCAAAGACTGCTCCGCATGTTTTTTTTTGTTTAAGTATCTCGTTAGTACCTAGTGTAAATAGTTAGTTGTGTGATCTATTGTATATGTTTTGAATGTAGTTGTTAATCTGGGTTTTAACAACAAATATATTTTTGTAATGACTATTATCTCCATTTGAAATAAGATTAGAAATTTATATAGACCTTTTTTACAGTCCTATCAACTGATTTTGACTTCTATTCCGTAGGCATAAGGATGGCATTAAAAGCAAAAACGTGGTTACAATACCAACTGCTCATTACAGCTGCCGTTTGTCATGCTACCAACGCAATAGACACCAAAATCCATTGAACGGACTGTAAAAAGGTTTATTTAAATTTCTATTCTTATTTCAAATGAAGGTTATGTACACACGGCTACACATCAAGCTATACATTTCCAGTATACGCTGACCTCTCATTGTACGGAAATCCTACACAATGCGAGATCAGCTCATACTGGAAATTTATAGCCGTCTGTACCTACGTATACTGATTCAAAATATCGTACCCCCGGAACAGGGGGTTTACTCCGAACATAAATCCCAAGTATCGGCCGTTGATTGACGACGCCGACGACGGCTAACTATGGCTGGCAACGGCGAAAAAAAACGACAGTCAAAGAGATAAGCTTCGGAGTAGGCCCCCCGTACATTTTAGAAAATTAACTGAAGGTAAATATTATTCTGCTACTAATCGGGAAATCGGGAGCATCATCTACATGGGAATAGGATTTTATCATAGAGTTTGAATTACACATTATAATTATCTATGAGTGTTCCTCAGCCTCAATAAAGAGGGAATTTAAAGCGTAGCAATCTTGATACTTATTAATCGGTACAAAAAATTCAGGAGACCAAAACAAAAGCTTGTAAGTATAATACAAAGAGTAGACAAATTGTTTTATAGCTAAACCATGAGCCAACTTATTAGAATGAAGAACAAAACGGATGCGGAATACTGTTCCGAGAAATGAGTAAGTAGATAAAATACTGAAAATGACTGTGCATTATTAATTTATTATAGGTACATTAGTAGATAGGTATTATGCAGTATTAGTATACATTAGGTATTATAGATACAGCAGCCATTAAAAAAATATGGGCTGAAAGAGCTTTTATTTAAGTACCTACCTATTTTGAGAAAGTACCTGTAAAGTTGATTAATGTTACTGAAAGTGAATATTTAATAAACGAACCTGTGATTTTTAGGGTTCCGTACCCAAAAAAAGGGTAAAACGGGAACCCTATTACTAAGGCTCCGCCGTCTGTCTGTCTGTCCGTCTGTCACCAGGCTGTACCTCATGAACCGTGATAGTTAGACAGTTGAAATTTTTACAGATGATGTATTTCTGTTGCCGCAATAACAACAAATACTAAAAAACTGAATAAAATAAATATTTAATCGTTTTTGCTCTATATTGATAACGGCAACAGGTAGACGCTTGAATTATTCACAGAATATTTAGTTATATATTCACTTTAAAAATAAATATCTAAATTAAAATAAAACAAATATTTAGGGGGGCTCCCATACAACAAACGTGATTTTTTGGCATTTTTATAGATAATGGTACGGAACCCTTCGTCCGCGAGTCCAACTCGCACTTGGCCGGTTTTTTTGCTCGCTTTTGCTATAGATTGATAACGGCAACAGGTAGACGCTTGAAATATTCACAGAATATTTAGTTATATATTCACTTTAAAAATAAATACTTAATTAAATTAAAATAAAACAAATATTTAAGGATTTTTTTCAATGACGATTTTTTTGTCATTTTTATAGATAATGGTACGGAACCCTTCGTCCGCGCGTCTGACTTGCACTTGGCCGGTTTTTTTTATAATGTGGCAGTATCAGAATCGAGACGTGTTTATAACGAAGTTTTCGCTGTGCCAAGATTTATTTGCATTCGTAAACCATACCACCAATCACCTGTAAATTAAATACCCCATGCTCATGCTCCATGTACCTACACATGGTATTTTATGTTGGTGTTTTTTTAAAGACCATGATGCATATTTACAATAAGTTACAAACAGGGTATTTGAATACCTATTGGCACAGATAATCCACCGATGTTGTTCAAATGTTGGAACATTGTTTCATCTGGAGGTAGGCAGTAGAGACAGACACTAATATTTTTAAAATTACTCTCATTGTTATTTCGATTTTACAACTAAGGACCCAATGTGTCCAACAAAAGTTAAGCTTTCACAGGTACCAAACCTTGAATACAGTTTGTAGACAATATGTAATAAGTTCGGGAGAAATTTAAAAAGATTTACTTTTACTGGGTACCTGGGTGGAGCTTAGCCAGCGTGGTCTTTTATTTTATGACCCATTGAAAAAAGATGCTACATAAATAGGATAATTGCCAAATTTTTGTCAGTACCCTTTGGTTCCATGTTGCGTGGGGTTGTTGTTCTTTTTGCTAGTCAAGATTCAGTTGTTTTGGCCTAAATGTTGTGTGAGTGAACTGCTGTGAACTAAATCAAATAGCGCGTGAGTTTGATTTTACTAAAATTCTATGTTTTCACCGTATTCTGTCTATAATACTCATTTTGAAAAGTTATACGAGTACACATGATTTTAACAGATTCAGTCTTATTAAAAAAACAAGATTTAAGTATATTTTGACATGGCTAAAACCACGGAGCCAGTTTTTGTAATATGAACGTAACTCTGATTGAATACCGTTCTTTATACAAAACTGAAAACTTAGTTCGGTACTAAGTTGTCAGTTTTGTATTAGGAACTTTATCATAGACAGAATACAGTTCGAAATTCAATAATGACTCCATGGTCTCCTGGGTCTGAAGACAAACCTTGTTTTGAAATAAGACGGTTCTAGTTTAAAAATTTGTCGTATTATTTACAGTAAAAAGTTTGAAATATGTCGACGGTTGGCATGAGTGTCGCCAACACAGAATATGATGCTGCGCAGGCACTTTTGGATCTGCAAAGTAATATTCGAGAATCGAAGCATGAAAAATGTAAGTTTGAATTGAAAAATTTCTATTAGATTCCGATCAGTAAAAAAAATATTGCATGTGTAAACCTTCATTTCTTATTTTCAGATGACCGTAAAGAATCTGTAGAAGCTGCAAAGCTATTCTTGAGCTGTTTTATAGCATCCACCGGACCAGTAAGTTGTTAAAATTCTATGAATTTCATCGGTTCCTAACAACTTTTCTAATTAAACTTTATTTATTTTAGCAACAGCCAATTAAAGCTATAACTTCACCTAAAGTTGGAAGTGTTAGTCCCATGTACGCACTTGCAAAAAGTACAACAACGAAGTCGGATAATGCTACTACTACGGTAAGAATAAACTGATTCAAGTCTCCAATAGGCAAACGTTATAATTTCAGTTTGCTTGGAGGAATTTAAAACGAAATATCAGCGGGGCGAGCACGGCCTACTGTGACATGACTTGAGTCACACATTTTATCACAGTTTGAGCGATAAAACCGTTTTGTCATAAAATGCTAGTACAAATTGACAAGACATCATGTCTTGTCACAAACGTCTTGGCACGCCCGTGCTCGGCCCGCTGCTATCGGGAGGAGACCTATAATTTACTTTCTTTTTTTTTCAGCACTCACCGAAAAGAAAGAGGCCTGATCAAGAACTGACACGTGCTCCCCACAATCATACATACCACAGTGAAGAATCCAGTAACAAACGTTCTAAAATATTCAAAAGGAAACCAATTAAACATTTCACTGTTACATCTGGTTCTGCTCCAACTTTTGTAGCAAGCAAAGTCTCTAACTCAGCCAAAAAGGATAACATGAGCAAAGTTTCTGAGACTAAAGCAAAAACTCGTAATGTAGGAACACAAACCGAGGATAAGTATCAGCTTCCAATAATAGAGAAAATGGAGTTCACTATCTCCAAACTTTGCGAGAAGATTAAATCGTTGGAAGAACAAATCAAATCCAATTCGCAGCTCATGGAAACGATTGACCATGATGTTTCTGACAATGATTATGATTTCGATGATGATGATGATGAGTCTTATAAAGTAAACTCTCACGAAATGGTAAGCAAAGTTTCTACTATTAATCCTCAAATTAAAAATGAGAATATAGCGAATACGGCGAAGTGTCAATTTTTCTATGAGAGAAGCCGAAGCGAAGCCGACTGTAACTTATTTAGGAAAAATTATTAATTTATTTAAAAAGAAGTCTTTTCTTTACTGAATTTAACACCATCTATCGTCAAGTAGCAGAACCAAAAAGACGCATCACTACACAAACAAACTTTATTTTTAGTTGTTGCAATAAAAATAGGCATTTTTGTTGTTTGGATGATAAATAGTAAATTGAATGCCCGTTAATATAATATATTTTTTGGCAAAAGTAGACTATTGACTGTGCCATTTTTCAATAGCGGTAGAGTTGTTGATGAGAACTTCCGAAGCGAAGCCGGCAGGAATCGTGTTTTAAGGTGCTTTCGCCACTGTGATAATGTATTCTTTTATTTTCAGACAATGGATGACAGTGATGCTTCCGATTCAGAAATGGATGAAACACTTACCGACCGTGAGACTCCCGAAAAAGTAAAAACAAAACAGAAAGCTGGCCAGTTTATTGAATATATTAACAATGCAAACGTACTAAGTAACAGAAATTTTAATGCAAATGTTGATGACTTGGTATGTATCTACCACTACTACGGGGGATGCGCTAAGGAAGCCCGCGAAATTCAAAATTTCCAACGTTTTTTGCAATTTTCAGGTCAGTAACAGGTTTTATGTTGATCTAAATATGATTCGCGGCCATATCCAATAAGGCTTTACAGAATTATAATCATTAGAATCGGCAATACAACTCTCTTAATTTCTCTTGATTTTTTGAACTTAGGAAGTTGTAATGCTGATTCGAATGATTATAATTCTGTAAAGCCATATTGGTTATGGCCGCGAATCTTATTTAGATCAACATACAACGTGTTACTGACCTGCGAATTGCAAAAAACGTAATAAAATTTGAATTTCGCGGGCTACCCCATGAGAATATGCAACGAAAGATTTGAAAAATCGTTTGTATCTATTATAATTGTGCTAATTATTATCATTCGATGTTTTAACAGGTGCCCATAGGAGATGGGAATGCTCTGATACCGTCAAGAATAATCAGGCATGTCAATTGGAATTCTTACACAAGTGCTACACGAAAATTGTTAACGGCAGTTTTTACACGCAGGTACTTATTTATCAATCTCGTATTACGTAGCTACTGTTTGCCGAAAGAAAGATCTTCCGTAATGTCTAATTATATTTTTCAGAGTCTTAGCGACGCATTCCCTTACCGGCAAGCCATCTCCAGCGTTTCCAAATAAGCCTGCAAAGAAGAAGTTAGATCCAGCTTTGGTGAGTGACATTGTACAGACGGTGGTTGAGCGATGTTGCGTACCGGAAAACGTAGTCAGGTACGATACCTAATTACTTCATCTTCTTTTCATAAAGATAAGAATTAATTACTAGTTTAGGTAGATTTATAATTATTTACCTACCTCTTTTACAGAACCAGTATTACAACAAAATGCGCCGATGAGAGCAAGATGTTCCGCACTCGGGAAAACAATAAAAAGAAGCGCAAGCATAAAGTTAATAGGGAGAACATCCCGCCAGAGACGGACTCTGATGAATTTTAATCTTTATATTTATTAATAAAATTCTACATAAATTGGATATCCTATATAAATAAAGTAAGAATTTTGTTTTAAATCTCTATTTTCAAATTAGATTTAGTTGTTTAAAAACAAATCAGAATCGTTCAAATTAAGCAATCAAGGAAGCTATTTGATTTCATAAACTTTTTACTTGATTTATCGTTTAATGAAAATATTTTTTTCACAGATGAAGTTATTACCCCATTGAAGTCAAATTAGATGCCACTAACTCCGCCATCGGAACATCACCGGTGCCAGTCTCAAGCCTGGAAGAAGGAGGAGAGGGTGTTGGAATTTTATTTATATTGTAAACCCATACGGCTGTCCCATTTCAAAACCTAGTAAGGGACACTTTTTTTCGTACATCGTGAAATAAAACGATGTACAATTGTACATACGAAAAAAGTATCCTTTACTAGGTTTTGAACACACACCGGACAGCCGCTAGCCGTCTATCCCTATGTACCTAAACAATTTACAATTAAATGATACATGATCTGTGCACCTGGTTTTTAATTTCTCCAAAACGTACACCTAGCGATGTACGGGTTGATTTCCGGTACTTTTTAGGCGAGCTTCCTGAGTAGTTAAAACCTAAGGGACTGGTTACACCAGCTGTATATTTGTACCGTACATTTGTAGTACACATATTTTATTAAGTCACATATTTGATGACATGATTCATAACACATGATTCATATTGTTGTTAGTAACACTTATAAAACTTTGTTAGATTTCTCCATAAAACAAAAATAAAAATAATAATAAATCTAATTTAAATATTTAAAACTATGTCCGTTCCCTGCTGCACCAGACCTGCAGCTGTGCATACGGGTCCATTGCCCCAGGAACAGGCAATCAGGTTTATTCACAATTACCTTTAAAATGCTGTTGGTGCTCCCCCGAATCCTTCGCATCAGGGATGCTGTTCGTTTTCGCATAATAGCTTGAAAGCTATCTGTGTGTGCTTCAGCAAACATGCCCGATGCGCTACAGAACCGCGGGAGGCGCGGGAGCCCCAACAGCACCCTAAAGGCGTTATTGTACTGAATTCGAAGAACGTTATATTATTGTGCCATTGAATAAAATAAACATATTTTCATAAAATTACTTTCATTATAATCGACTATTCGTAAACGATTAAAATTTATTATCTGTTGTACACTTGTACAACTGTTCTTTTTTTTCAGTTCTACACATGCTACATCTACTGATCTACATCCCATCCGACCTGTCAAACTAAAATTGTGTTCAGTGTTGGAATCAGGAAGGTTGTTGCAGTTGTTTTGATGCGAATTATGCAATAAAATTGCGATAGACGTGTGTCAGTATTATTGCGACACATAGCAAACAATGTCTCACGATACGGATCTTATAATATCGGTGCCGCGTTCTCGTATCAACGAATTTTATTGCAAATATTATAATTTAGTTGAAACATTTTACTGTGTCACTCTATCGGAGAGTAAATTGTGTCTCGCGAATGAAAAACCTGAATATGTGTATTTCAACGTTACGTTCAACTTGAATCCAGCAGATGGGAGTTTTAATCCAAAGGAATTAGCAGGAAGAATACAGGTAAATACCACCAAGTAGTTCCAGAAATGTCAACTGTTATTGTTCTTGAAAGAAATGTAACAAAGGATCTATTGAATAATTAAGACGTACCGTCATCATCGTTTTTAGTACATATAACATCCTATTAGGATCTAGTTGGTAGCAAGATTTTATTATTAGCTTTATCAGAGTGACTTGTGTTAAAATGGTAAAAATAATTTTTATGTGAGTCTAGTAAACGTCGTTATTAATGCTTATTTAAATATTTAGTTTTAACATTTACAACTACCTCCAAATTCAATTAATGACCTCATTTCCTAGAAACTTCCCAATTTGTACACACGTAGATACATGTGTGAATTTGTCAATTAGATTAACTTAGTGGAAATATTATAATATACATAAAATAATAATATTAATATTGGATTAATTAATTTTTAAATTATTATTAAATAGCTATGCACTGTATTTGTCATATTTTGTTGATATAATGTAGTGCTAATGGATTCATCATTGTTGCTAATTAGTAATGTCATTATCTGATATTGATACTCAGAAGTTTTATTACATAAAAAGCCTGTAAACTGGAATACTGGAAATCTTATCTTTTCATTAAATTCTAAATAATTCTTAATACTCGGAGAAATCTTCGCTTTTTAAATTCACACATAGATATTGGCTTATCAGAAATATGATAACTGTCTTACTTGAAAGTCCTTCTATTTGAATTTGCTTTTAAAATTACAAATGTTTTGGTAAATGTGTATGTTGATAAACTTAAAACAATTTTATGTATATTTTTGTTGAGATGTTTTGAAGTTACTTGTAATGCAAAAACAATTCAATAATTTAGTTTTTCACTAAAAGGCAACAGCTTCAACAAACCAACATAGTATTATTAACAAACCTTCCTATTTGTACCACCATGCATCACTAAGAAATCACCTGCAATCAAGTAACCAGTGTCCCAAACTATTGTATAGCGGCACATAACTTGGCAAGAGTCATTTAGCTTTCTTCTAAACAGATATGTTTAAAAATATTTCTGGCAATAACCATAGAATAATGACATGCAATAAAATTGATTTTTTTTTTGTTGCACTAACTGTACATGCGTGAACTTACTTCCACTACGCCAAACCCTTGCCAAGTTACGTGCCGGCCACCATACAAGCCTTTCATTTTAATTTCATATCATGAAAATAAATTAATAGTTGTAAATTGATTACTTTAAAACATCGCAAAGTAATTGCTACTACTGTTAACATTAACTCAATTATTTTATTTTACAAACTTTGTTTCACACCCTGTATATGCCAATCTAGTAGTACTATATATCGTCCCTCGCATGACTTAAAAGTCCTATCTCATTTTTAGCTGATTTGAATTAGGACAACTACATATATTTTTCTATTTGTGATTCTTTACATTTTTCCGTAACCGTTGTTGTACTAATAAATATAATATTCTATTACATAAAGAAACGACAGTTTGTAAAAATGTAAAGAATCACGAATAGTAAAATCTAGGTGTCCTAACCCAAATCAGCTAAAAAATGAGATAGGACTTTTAGTCATGCGAGGGACGATATGAAAGGGTAGTTGACCTCTATGAATACATTAACAAACAAGTAATATCATTTAAAATAAAGTAAATAACAGTAAGTAAATAAATTAAACAAATTAATTGTAATTAATTTATAATTAAAGTAATTTATTTTTTTACATTGTTCTCTCTTAGAGAAGCAACAAGAATAATGTACCCAGGATTTTGTAATAATATCTTGATTTAAAAGAGTGTCCTTGGAGTTTCTTGCCTGTTTTTCTCCTTAGAGATCTACGTTTTGGAATGGGCAAATAGATTCAACTAACTGACCGACTCTTTGACAATTCAAAAGTGTCTGTAATAGGTTTAATTGAAATAAATGTTTTGAGTTTGTAAAAAAAAACATTGTGTTTGTGATTATTTTGGGAGGGATAGAGAATGACCCTGCATTCTCCATTTTGTGTGAAGTTAAGTTACGTTGTTACTACTGATGTAATAGTGTTGCCTAGGAAGCAATTTTAAGCTCAAAGGCTTTATTTTTCATTATTTCGTTAGTGTACTCTGATTTCATTATTAAAGTAGGTATAATGTGCTTCATAAAAAAACCGGCCAATTGCATGTTGGACCACGCATAGTATGAATATTTATGCATGAAAATTATTGTTTTTATCAAATATAAATTTGTTAAATATAATAGTTTTTAAAAAAAAAACTATGTAATTTGAAGATATTTCTGCAGCTGTTACTGAAAATATTTCAAAAACATCTTATATCATAATCTTTTTCATTATGGGATCCAACAATACCCCACATGCATACGTTTCACTTAAATCTTTTCTGCCTAGTAGTACAAAAAATAAAAAATAAATCATGTAGTCTTTAGTTCAATGCAATGCACCTGATTTTATCTTATTGGAATTTTCTATGGAATTTTTACGAAATTTTTCATATCCAAGTATTTACATTTTATAGGTTGGTACACTAATAATACTCGTAGATACTTATAGAGCCTACTTAGCTGTGATAATTTTCCTTTTAACTTCGTTATAATTTTTAGGCACCACACACCTTCGTGCTACTAATATGTGGATTATTTTTCACATGTCCAAAAACAACCTGAGTCAAATCATTTTAAACCCCTCAATGTTTTTGAAAGACCTATCCAAGACACCAGACATAATGGAATAGACAAGTAATAAAAATTATCTCCAGCCCCACTTCTACTAAGGCAGGTACAGTCTGCGTCACTATGTGCTAACCCCTCAACTCCTCAAGTTTTAAAATATTACACTGCTACAACATTGAATTTGTTACGTATAATCTAAAGAATACTTCAAAAAGAGTTCATTGTTTTTTGGTGGTATGAGGAACAGGGTGTAAAGTTCACTCATCCACCATAGAAAAGGGAGGATCCTCCGACCAGACGGGTGTCGTGTCTGGTGGGCAACTGCCCAACGGTTGATGTCGGGATGTTGTATATATGCTAGTCGCGCGGTAAACTCTGCTTGCGCGATGCAGGATTTGCGTGACGTCAGTGTGACGTGTAGTTCGCATGTGGCGATGTTGATGCCGCTACATCACTCCCCTCCGGAGACCGGAGGTCGATAGTGGGCTGAGTCGTGTATCTTGCGATGCTTGCCAGTGCCAGTAGACGGTTTCATTGAGTCAGAACCGGGTGCCGCATAGTTCTCGGTGAGTCGGAACTGTCTGCGGTGATTCCCCAGTGAATCGGGGTGGCGCTGCGTTATGCTCCAGTGCGTCGGATGTAGTACAGCGCCGGGTTGTGGCTGACTGCTGGCGTCGACCAGGAGAGGCATGTTCTCTGCTTGTGGACCGGGCGAAAGTGCAGTGTGCTGTGCCAAGGTTGCTGATGAGACTGTGGGTGATGACCAGGAATGCGCGCGTCCGCTGCATGCTGGTGGTCAGGATACCCGTTGAAGCCGTGGGTGCTGGCTGGCTGTGTGACTCGCCGCTCGAAAGCTTGAGGAAGTGATGATGATGATGACGTCACGATGAAGTAGTTGCACGAAGGCTGCGCTGACGTTCATCACGTCGTCACCAGTTTGGTGGTATGAGGAACAGGGTGTAAAGTTCACTCATCCACCATAGAAAAGGGAGGATCCTCCGACCAGACGGGTGTCGTGTCTGGTGGGAAACTGCCCAACGGGTGATGTCGGGACGTTGTATATTTGCTAGTTGCGTGGTAAACTCTGCTTGCGCGATGCAGGATTTGCGTGACGTCAGTGTGACACGTAGTTCGCATTGGCGATGTTGATGCCGCTACAGTTTCAACTTGGATTTGAACCATCGCATCACCGAACGTCGTCTAATCATACCGGCAGTTAAACGAAATGACCAGCGAGCCCATTAGAATTGTGATGAAATTGTTATCTAGTATCGTCCGAGTCACTTTATCTTTAGGTCTCTGTCTAATCGAAAGACGTTATAATAAAAAATAGTAGCAATAATAAATTAAATATGATGTATTAAAATATTTTATTTTTCTTGTTTTTTAAGTCTTTATAAATATTACTAAATAAAACAAAATAGAAAAATATATTTGTATTAGTAAAAATACAATGTATGACAAAAAGCTCATTTCGTGCCTTGGATTTGAACCTCCAATATTGTGCACGGTAACTGGTTTTGAAACCACGGTCTATTTGGACGCTGAATAGCTTTTCGTAAAATAATGTTAACCGTATTATTTCCAGTCGTTGTACGCAATAATAAAAGTTTACCCAACCGGTGTGTTGTAAGTGTTTTATTGAAAAAAAAACAATATCAAAATAGACGTAAAAAAATACTAAGTAACTTAAACTTATTTAAATATTCACTAAAACAATACATTAATTCTATTTAAAATGTTATTGCCAAATTTTAAAACCAACTTGGGCCTATCTCGGATTTGTCTCGCATCATGTCTTTGGGGGGGGGGGGGGGGGGGGTAACCACATAATGGAGCCCAAACAAATAATATCTTTCAACATTTTATTTTACAACTTGTAAGTGTGTGAGTGCTATGTAAAACCGTGACAAATAAAAGCATTTTAGTTCCAAGCGTTTCTGAGTTAAACCGCGGACAGACATATGGACTTGACGAAACTATAGGGGCATTTGTCCACCGTCACCAGCGGCCACCGAGATACAAGATCATTCGAGCCAAGTTCTAGCGTGTGGACACGCAGCCATAGTCACTGTATGTGTCGCTATTTCGGCGCCGTCATCGTCATCTCGTTCTTGGTGACGATGACGTCCCGGTGACGGCGGCGGTTGACAAACGCCCAATGGGTTCCTTGTTTTACTACGGAACACTGAAAAGAGCCTAGCTTGGCAATTTTTCAACCTTTTTACATTCATGTAAATTATATTGGCATAGGTACTTATTGTAATATTTTTACATGACAGATTTTACCATGTAACGTTGGTACTAATACTAAGACATAGCAATTGAGTATTCTGAAAGTACCTGCTTATAAATTAAGTAAGTAATTAATTAAAAAGCATGGTTTTGACAACACAATAGATTTGTTAATTTATTCAGAATCGGTAATGGGATAAACAATGAATTAATCTTTTGATTTGCAAATTGCTTGACTTGCATACCTTGAACATACTCGTAACAAGGCGAGCAGCAAAAAAATATAATATAACACTACACTCGTAGTAACAGTGTACAGACGCCAGCACATCAAGCTACTACAATCTGTCAAATTTCTTTAATAGATTTTCAACTTTATCCCTACGGCATAAAGTTCAAGGTTGTTTGAGGAAATTTGACAGTTTCGGGTAGCTTGACCTGCTGGCGTCTGTACATTAATACTTTTTGAATATCAAAATGGTATATTATTTGGGGTACTTTCCATTAATGGCTACATTTAAGGCTTTTTTAAAGGCTTCTACAGACCAGCAAGACTCGTGACGCGACACAAAGGCACCGCTCGTCGCGACACGCGGGGCGTTTGTGCCGCACCAGTATGTAGAAACCTTTATAAATACTACCGAAACTTACCTACTGTAAGGTTAGACAGCAATTTATAAGAAAACGTTAAAAGAAACGTTTCGCCTCATAGGCGAAACGTTTAAAAATACTATCAATATTATTGTCATGCAATTTATCATTTGACTGTTGAGATAAGATTCAGACTTACATTTAGTAGGACATCAAAATGTTACGTACCATTTCAATAATTGTGTAGGTACTCAAATTATTATTATTATGCAAGGGAACACATATTAAAATATAAATTTACAGGGGAATTTAGGAATATATCGGGTTTTTGTTAATAATACAGGAAAAAAATACAGGTTGAATACCGAAAGAAGCCGTATCACCCGAAATTAATAATTTATCTCAATCCCATTTCTGATCTTTGTCAAACAACAGCCGAGTTTTGCCTATCTGAGTTTTCCGAGTGGACGAATCACACGTAGCCTTCAAAGACCGCGGATCAGGATTAGGATTGGATGAATTAATGAAATGCATCGACCCCAGCGTGGTTTGACCAAATTTCGAATGAACCCAAAGATTCGCACAAGCCCCTGGAGCCTCATGTTTCATGAGACTACAGAGGCCATTGCATATCAAAGAGTAGACCGGGGGACGTAGGAAAGACGTGCCCTTGGGTTATGGAAGGATTATTAGAGCTGTATCGGATATGCATCCTTGAGTAGACAATGGAATAGTGGAGAGACGGGTGATATTTATGGGTATCTTTTAATGACGTCGCCGGCAGTTTGGTTGGAAGTCGCACATGTTTTTTTTTTTTTTTTTTTTTTTTTTTTTTTTTTTTTTTTTTTTTTTTTTTTTTGTGGGAAATCATCAAATAACTTCTCCCGCTCTGGGCGGAGCGAGAGGGAGTGTCAGACTTTTACTGACTAAAACCCACCGTGTTCCTTCAGATGCCTGTGTGCCAGAGTCACGATATCCCTTTCGGACAGGCTCGTAACCCTGGCAGGCATTGGCCCTTTCGGACCCCGTCAATTGGTGCTGACGTCTCTTTGAGGCGCGCGTGGAACACAACGCGCCGTCGACCCGGGCCTGGTCCTTATCGGACGGCGAGCTACCCATCGCTCACCGTCCGCAAGCCCGCGCCTACGGTGGCCGGGAATCGGCCTGCGATTCCCGACGCCCAGGGCGTCTCCTGCGGCGACTTAGGGCGGAAGGGCGGGCACCCTGCCTCACCCTCATGCGCTCCGCCTCCTCCTTCGCGAGCATTACTGTTTCGCAGAAGGAGGTGACGGCCTCCCATGCACTCTCGCTCCGAACCATGGCCTGAACCAGGGCCGAACGCGAGAGATCGTCGCCGCCGATCGCCTCCGTGAGGACACGGCGGTGCTCCGCCCAAGCAGGGCAGACCTCCACCGTATGCTCCACCGTGTCCTCCGGGCGATCCACACAGTGGTGACACCCGGGCGTTTCCTCCCGCTTTATCCTGAACAGGAACCTCCCGAAACAACCGTGTCCGGTGAGGACCTGCGTCAGGCGGAAGGTGAGGACGCCGTGGCGCCTCTCTAGCCACTCCTCAAAGAGGGGACTTACCGCCGCAATTGTGGCGTGCCCAGCACATGATAATACCATGATCCCCGCTGCAAGTGTGGGAAGGGAACACCAGGGTTGTTTTTCGTCAGTAAGAGTCTGACAGACTCAATTTTAGTTCTAAGTCAATTTTGGAGAATACTAAAACTGCATATTCGGTTATTCGGAAAATAGTTAGTAGTTTGGCAAGGAGTTAGACTGACAAAATAATTGGCAATATTTTTAGATAGTTAAAAGCCTAGCCTAAAGCAATTCTCTTCATGCATTCGTCACTTTGCGACGCGATATCCTTGTCAAGTGAAATTAGCAAACGATGGCGTAATGATAAGGAAAATGGGACATCTAAATATCTATGTACGTTTCCGCTCCTCGTCTAAATCAATCTCGACGTTTTTCGGCCTTCCAATAGATTTTTGCGACGAAATATGTCCCCATACCCATTACTGTGAAAATCACGTAGTCTTGAGTTTTCATACGTGAACCAATTTATTTTGTCCAATAATTTCAAGTGTGTATTAATCTCCCAAACGTCTCCCGCAAGCTCCCTTACTTAATAACAAAAGATCACAACTGTATTCCCCGTAGAGTAAGGCAGTTAGTTAAAGTTCCCTTAGTTAATTTGTCTGCTATTTAAGTGTTTTTTAATTCACAAAGAGACCCACCATTGTTACCTAGTGTCCATGCTCCAATCAGTAAGTGAGTCACGGTAGCTTACTATATCCCAAGAGTGTCGATAGCTTGCTAATATTATAATAATCTGTGGTGTCGATTCGTCTCCAATACTGTCTAATTCATCTTTCCAAAATGCGCACACTTGTATTTGTCCCTGTTGCTTGTTGCACGTACTTGCATGTAATTGTGTAGCCTCTGTTGAACATTCAATAAATAAATAAAATAAAATCTGCATTGTCGTTTTCGTGGCCAGGAGTTTGCTGTTCTACTCTTGCTTTTTCGTTTTCCAAATATACCGGCGTTATTAATGCTGGTACCAATGAATTACGTCATGAAAAAGATCCGAGTCTATTCCATATATTCCCATACACAATATCGGGTGAAATTCTAACTGAGCACCGTAACTACGAAACTATCCTACAGTTCAAAAGGCTCACAGTGTCAAAGGCCTTGCTCAGGTCCACAAATCAATGTACGTAAGGGTTCAGCTCTTTCTTGCATACTCTTTAATTCGTCGTAGAATCAAAGCATCCTTGCTATGTGTGTGGACCTTAGCTATAGCTCAGAAGGCTCGCAGTATCAAAGGCCATACATTGACACTGTGAGCTGTAAGCCTTCTGAGCTTTACGCATTTACAAACACAGCTGAGCAACTGAATCTCCCAAAAATTAGTTACAGTACAACAGTAGAAGAGTCGTAGAGTCTTAGAAATTTCTTGCAATACCGCCTTTCTTAAAATTTGAATTTGGGGGAGTACATAAATATATGACGCATCTCCGGTATTCTCAATTTATTTGTAAAAAAATCCTTTCATGAAACGGTCAAAGGTTTTGGCTCTACTTAGAATAGAACAAACCAATACACATTGGTGTAGCATTTAGAGCTTCCTACACTATAGGTAACTTGACAGAAACTTTGATTGATTCTTAGATTTAGCAACAGTTAAGAATACAACTGTAGATTGTATAATATTTTGTTGACAAAAATGGTATTAGAAAGTTTATATTTTACATTACATATTATTTCCGGGTACCATTTGTCGCGTTGTCGTGTATGGATGCGACAAATCCAAAACGATATTAGTTGGTAGTGGCAGAGGTCAGCGGTGCGCGGTTTGTTTGGGGGCCGCCCGCCGGGTGCAGTGGGCGCACAACCCGGATCTCGCGGTGCCCCGCTTCCCCTTCACTCAGTGGGCTCGTGCGTGGAGGTGTGCATGCGCTTGCGCCACATGATACGCTAGTCAATAGTCTTGCCGCGAAGCACGCCGCGCTCGCACACGCGCGTGATGCCATGCGACGCGCGCACGCATTAATACAATATTATGTACGCGATCGACAACTCCCAGGTGAGCGCGACTCTCATATCCTCCGTTAGGACACCTGTTGCACCCGGCTAGCGCATCAGGCTTGTCCTGCGTTTACGGATCTTGTTTCCTTGTGAGTTTCACAGTGAGCCGCGACTTTGCGTACATCGCATTGTAATGATGTTCTTTCACGATCGGCCGATATAACGATCCCGGAAGTAGAGCCGGTTCGTTAACGTCATGTAGGTATGCTAATTATTGTATACAGTGCTCAAACACAGACGAAATGCCTAGGATTACTTTTTGAGATGATTTGTGGTGCTTGTGCGGGTGATTGAGAATTATAATTGACTTTTTGTGAATTTGTACGTCAGTGTTTGTTGCGAGAAAATTTAAATGTTTTGTTGATGATACACGTTAGCAAGATGGATCTATTGCAGTGAACATAATTAGTGCGGGTAGCATCACGTAGCTTGTATGGATGTGATAGTGGTCGTCCGTCATCAGACGCTGTGCAGCATCACGATGCAATGTTTTTGTTTTTTGTTTAACAGTTTGTGAAAGCAATGTTTTATTAATGTGCATGTCTTCATCTGTCGTCTGTGCGAAGTGTCGCAGGTCTGGCACAGCTCGGATATCATGGCAAACTTTCACTTCGCCTCCGAGAGCACTGGTGATTTATATTCTTTCGTTATCTACGACATCTGATCACGGATTTGAATTAAATAAGTGTGAGGAAGATTCTGAGAATTTTGGCTGTACTGTACCCAACTCCATTGAGGTTTTTTGTTGCTGTTTTTGTTCTAATCGGATGTTTTAAGTGTTTGTCTGTTGAATATCAGTTATCGACACTGGCCAGAGCATCGACACTTTCAGGATATCTTTGATCTGTTTTCCCTTCTGTTAGATTTCCATAGATATCTACTACACGCTAAGGTTACGTTACACACTCACGGATGTGTCGCAAGTAAACAAACTGAATACAAAAGACGTCACTTTCATTTTATTTTCATACAATGTTTGCGAGTTTCTTTGGAATTAAAAAACTGAGACACGTGGGAAACAGGGAAACCCTAAGATATTATAACCTTAATATATACAGGGTCAAATTAAGTTAGCTAGCGAAACTCCGCAGACGTGATGGGTATCGGTATCTAAATACTACAAAATAAAAAAATATGTTTTTTTTTGGGTTATCAAATTGAGAAAATCAGTTACCCATTACGTTGAAGATAACACAAAAAATAAAGTGACATTATACGTGGTTGAAGACCCCAAAATAAAATATCAAAATTAATTAATTTTTTGTTTTATCATCTTTAGATATCGATACCCATCACATTTGCGGAGTTTCGCTAGCTTATTTATGTTTAACCCAGCTTTTATTGATGATAATGAGTGATAATAAAAGGACCCCAAATACCATACAAATATTTCCCAAAGTATTTATCACCTGAGATACTTTGCCAAAGTCAAACAAACGAGAAAAGAGTGGCGTGGCACAGGCAACCTTCTAATGTTATTTGAAACGTATTAGTATCCGGTATGATTATGCTCTGATGTAATGAATGTCAATAGGTAGGCAGACTGAGCGAGTGAGTAAAAAGATACGGGCCCTCTTGCGGTTTCTGATCACAAAGTGCCCGAATACGTTGAAAAACGGATTCGGTCGACATCCAACGAATTTATGTGACGTATCATAATGCTAATTGGTGGTTAGATTGCCTTTTAGCCGACTGCGGCGAAGCCAAAAAGGAGGGTTTTTTAACCCCGACATTAGAAGGCATAAACCAATATAATTATCCTGTGAAATATTGACCATTATGTTTAACGTTATAATTTCTGATTAATTACCATTTTTATCAAATTCAGTAGAACGATGCTTTTTTCCATTTTGACATTATTATCAAGTCGTCTAGGCGGATAATTATTAGCATCCTCTTTCTCAAGGAAGTTTATTATTAACTAGATTACGGCTTTTACGTGCGCATTTTCTATTAATACTTGATGACGTTTGTGGAAGAATGTCGCTAGCTGCGGCTTACAGTCGTCAAATCGACTGCAGCCACCACATCACGTCCCTTCTAAGTATCTATTCTATGTGTAGACAGACTGACTACATTTTATTTAGATTAGTGGACCTCTAGAATGTTGTTATGATCGGAATCTTAAAGCTTTAAAATTATAGCGAGAACTGGGCTTGCTCCACCGATAACTTCAAACCCTAACTGATCGGAATCGCGGAGGAGGTTTTCATTATAATTTATAATGAATGTCAGATTCATCAACAGCCTTCACGAAATTGTCAAATGCCTTTCTCAAAAAAACTGTCTCAGCTATATTTTACCGACGGCAGAAGACATTTGTGTCATGGTCTTAAATTTGAGATCTGAAATCTTCATGTTTGATTTCACACAAATGTTAATTGTAGTTTTTTGTTAAACTATTAATTAATTCATAGTTACTCGGTCTTTAGACTTGACAAGATCTACTGACGTCATATTCCGTTTTCATCTAATCTTGTCATTATTGTTGTGAGCACAAGTCACAACATCTAACTGTCTACGTCACGAATTAATTGCAAGCTCGTGAATATCAATTAAGAACCCTACAAAAACAACTGGCTACTTAATACTTATGACAGTTTGTTTTAAAGACAACAAACAGGTCTATGTATTAAAATAATTTATCTACAAAGTATTAATCAAGACTGAATAAGTATCTATTGACTTTTGTACCTCACATACGTATGATTGTGGACTTAACGCTGCTCTATAACATAATCAGCCTATATTGCTCCCAATGTTGGGACACAGGCCTCTTCTCCGTAAAGAGGGAGTGGGCCGTAATCCACCACGCGGACCCAGTGCGGGTTGGTAGATGTCACAATACATGTCTTCGAATGTTTAGTTCTAGGACATGCCGGATTGCCAGTTTCCCCATGATGGTCTCCTTTACAGTTTTGAGAGCAGTGGTGATGAAATAATTTACACTAGGTGCCTGTCTGGGTTCAAACCTACGACCTACAACTCGTAAGTAGCGGGCGTTACCACTGGGCCACCACTGTTCTAGAGAGATAGAAAATACTTTTGCTATGGCAACCGAATGTTTGCCTTGAGTGCAGTTTGTATAGTACGCGTGTGTGTGTATGTGTTGTATAAAGTATGTCGCGTGCCCGCATCCTGTTCGTCGCTGACGCCACATCGCACGAGGTGGCGTGCGCCGACGTCGCCCGAATGCTCCCACCCTATTGGCCGTTGTTATCTCTTCAACAAACCGCCGATAGAATTTCTCCTCTACTTGCAAACGGAACTAATTGTACTCAGTCACCCAGACTTTACTTATTGGCGTTCCGACATGCCTTTATGTAAATTAACATGGGTAGCGCTTCTTGACTGATAGGAATGAGCTAACATTTCCTGGGAATATGAATCAGTACGTTGGTCGATGTCAGGGGATTGTTTTCGGGAATCCAAAACGTAGCATTCGTAGTAAGCATTTCTTCCTGCAGTGAGCTGGTTATCTAATTACAGTTATCTGATAATGAGTGCCAGGACTCCAGGAGTTCGTAAGTCTATTAGTGCTACCGAAAGTTAATCAATAGAAAGATAGCTGCTGCCGTTCAAGTATCGTAAACAAATTTTAATAGCATCTATATTTCTAAGATTGCGCAGTACGATAACCTTTGCAAATATGCGATATAAAGACCTTCCTACGTAATTAGTAGTTCCTTGATTTACGTCTAAACGAGATAAACGGTTTATACTGACGTCAATACTATCAATGGAGTTACTCTTGGGACGTCAATGTGTAGGAAGAGTTAACTTTTGCGAGCAAAGTTCGAAATGTGACGTGACAAGCCGATGCAGAGCTGTAATGAGCGAAAATAAAAGGAGTATGAGCGAGGTCACAAGCAGATAGATAGACAAGTGATGTAACAAACTAAAACTAAGCTGTGCAAAAATGAACAGCTAGGTAGATATACAAATGGTAATTGGAAAAAAGTCACAATCACGAGTAAACTGATTACGTCATTACTTTGGTTGGAGTCTATTACTTCACATTTCAATCTGATCCTGTCTTGAATCGAGAATTCAAGAAATTAGCATAGCGTTATTTTTCTGACAAGCTTAGTCTTGATGTAGCTACTGGTGTAAATGAACCAAAAGCGGAAATTCTTTCAACGTTTTCTGTGATCTGATGCAATAACCTTCTAAATCAATTATCTAGTTATCTACAAATCTAAGAACACTAATGAATTGAATGATTCGGTTGATTTGCACGACCTCTATAGTCGCGAATATAGTTTTCTTTTGTCTTGTAGCGCAGTTGTTATTTGTTTATTATATTATGGACTCGTTAGTGTTTTACTAGAAGTCTAGCATGTTTCCTTCCAGATTCTAAAAGTTGAATCTGAAAAAAACGTAAACAAACAGTTCGTCCAACGTAAACGAGCGTGGCGAACGGCGGGTAAATCCGATGGGTTTTATGTTTTGTCTAAAATTGCTGGTACTGTTACGAGGAAATGAGTTAGACCTATTTGCTATCAGCATTATAAACAATTTGGTTTATTAATCAACTTTTTGTTTAATTCCTTCGAGTTTCAACCACTATTTGAACCGATGCTTAGAGACCAATAGCTTCTCTTGTGGTAATTTCTCGTATTCATCCAATTGTACCGAGTCCAAGATGGCATAGTGCGTGAAAAGATTGAAGTAGATAACGCCTTATTAATAACTTGTTTGTTAAATGCGATACATAATAATCATTATGACCCCAAACACGTACATCGTACGATCCATTGACGTAACATGCACTATCGTAGGAAGCATTTAGGACATTGATTATATCACAGACACAATAAACTTATTCATTGATGAAGGACGGTGCTTTGATAAAATTGTCAACCTACCATTTTGTCCAATTTTAACTTCATAGCGTCAGTTATACCTACTATTGTAATGGCCCAAATATCCTGAAAATCCGACATAAGTCAAAAGATAATTTTTGGTAAAGATAATTTTGTAACACCAAGGTCTTGTGTTCTAAAAGAAGCCGACGCTGCAGATGCAATTAGAGCAGAGTGCTCATAAAAAATATTTTTAAAAGAAATGAAGATACCCCGCCAATTTTCCAAAACATTCGCCTCATCATAATCAACATAGTTCAATATTGTTCTCTAACCGCCAACTGTAACTTGGCTCGATTTTTTTAGAAAGTCGCATCCGGTTGTGCGCTGTAGGCGGGGCGCTTCCGTACTGTGCCCAGCCCGGATGTAGGCTCCCGAGACCTACTAAACTTTATCGTCTTGGTCTTACACGACTATACGTTTAGCTACCGATTTTCTAACAGGAACTTGCCAGTTGCCGTGCACTACAAAATTTTGCGGCGCCTACTGTTTCTGTAATTTTCGTTTTGCATTGCGTTTCGATTCTTTTTAGTTTTTGTTTAAATGCTGGTATTTTAAGGATTAAGTTTTGGTAATAATCTACTTATACCTACCTCAATATTTACAGTCGTTGATTGATTTTATTATTGTTATAATTTTTGGAAAAAATTGTCTTGTCAGCAAGGCTTGTGCGATTAATTAACAGGTTCTTAGTAAAAGTAATGATAAGAGATAATAATGGTGCAATCACCTTAATATCCTGTTTGTTATTTTATCCACCTACATTAAACCAAAATCTAGATTTGTATTTTAGTTTCTCAGCCAGCTAGGTCTCGACGCGGATCTTGCGGGTATGACTAACCGCTATTTTGTACATTATTAAGTAAATTTTCTAACTGTTAGTTCAGTGCGCGATAGTAGATGTCGGTGGGTTATTTTCGAATTTTTAATTTAGAAATATTTTTGTCAATTCAAGAATAATGTATTCCAACCGGTACGGCCGTCAGTTGCGCACACGCTAAAGGTCAATGATCATCTGTAGATCCGCTTCGGCGCCCTCGTGACCCTGTGCTGAGTCGGTGTCGGTCGCGGAATATCAAATTGGCTTATTGATCGATAATCATCACTCACACGCTCACTTTAGCATTTTTGAATTTTCTAAAACATCGATGTCACACAGACTCATTGAAATCAAGTACTCAATGCCTCACTAGAGATGCTTTATTAGAAAGATCATACGTTATAACTGCGGGGGTTATTGAATTTGATCCGTTTTTAAAGCTAAATGTTCACCTTGCCATGCTAATTTTAGAAAATTCTAACTGCATTCTCGTCACATCCGGCATAAAATAATGCAAGTCATAGTCATATGTGAAAGGATAGATATTACAATCATTTATTATTTTAAAGGTTGTATGCTGACAGTTTAAAATATAAATGAAATTATGATGTAGGTAATAATATTAAATGAAACTTTAGGCGACGGCCAACATTCAAATCAAGTAAACTCATAGCTTTCATTGAAACTCAGGCTACATACATATTACCATAATAATTATGCCAAAAATTACAATAGTTTTTAAATTAAGTAATTTGATGGTAGAATGGCCAATTCATTGAAAAACGAACAGCCTGCTTACATAATTCCTCGTTTTTTGTTGAGCAAAAAATCTGCAGTATCAGTGTTAAAAATGTCGTTATTGTTTCAGAAATATGTGGAGTCATCAGTGGGATGGGCTGGCGAAAGAGGAGAGGATTCCAGCTATGACTCGGAGTGTGAGGACGAGAGTGCGCATCGTGCGGCTTCGAGGACCCCCTCCGACACTCTCGCCGCAGAGTTCGCTGAATATGTCACTCTTACACCCCCACAACCCAATCAGGTAGGATCTCTACTGAGCATAGAAAACTGTGTCAAAAGGCCACATTGAGCAATTCATCTGAAACCGTATCATTTCCCGAATTCTCAGCAGATCATTAGCAATTCGAAAACAGGTGAATTGCTTATTATGAAATGTAATACGATTAGCGGCCTTTTTAGACCCCCCAGGACTCCTCTCTGTGAGAAGGAGTGGGCCGTAATCCACCACACGGGCCCAGTGTTAGTTTGTGGATGTCTTGGTTCTAGGACATGCCGGTTTCCTCACGATGTTTTCCTTCATCGTTCTAGTGAGCAATTCATTTATATGCACTGCATGCCTGCGCAGTTGCAGTGGGTATTTGACAATACAGAGTACGTAACAGCTAACAACTGTTTCCTGTGTATATAATATCCCTTTCTAGATCTCGAGACACAATGGAAATTTTATCGTGTCTATAATATTGCGGTGTTAAAAGGACACACACTAGAATTCTCTAAAGAGATGTTCAGGGAGCTTCATCAACAGTGATGATTCTGCGATTGCCAATCTACATTAAAATTTGTTAGTAAAAAAGTTAAATGGAACTCCAGATTAGCAATCTGTCCTGGCAGGGTTGCGAGTTTGTCCGAAAGGGATATCGTGGCCCTGGCACACAGGCAACGGAAGGAACACGGGTGGGTTTTGTGGGGTCTGACACGCCCTCCCGTTCTGCCCAGAGCGGGAGAAGTTATTTGATAATATCCCACCCAAAAAAAAGATTAGCAATCTGTGTTATCAATTTAATTTATTAGGCAGGCACCAGCGTTTTTTCTTTTGACTCTTCGGGAAGGAAGTTTGAAGCACTGAGTTTATTGACTCATCTGGCTTTGAATTCTGGTTTACGGGGTTTCTCGGGTTTTCCCGTTAGAACTTGATGAAATTAGTTATTTACTCCAATTTCTGTATTCATTCTAGGCAAAGATCGAGTTTGCCATGAAGTTGGGTTACTCGGAGCGGTTGGCTCGGACGGCTATACAGCGGTTGGGTCCCGACCCGCCTTGCAACGAGTTGTTGGCAGAGCTGATCAAGTTGGCTGCTAAACAACCGCCGAGAGCGTTGTCGCCTGCTCCACCGGCGGAACCTGACCCGCCACCCGACCGAGCCCCGCTAAGACACATCGTTATAGATGGCAGTAATGTTGCTATGAGGTATGTAAAGATTTTTTATTATAACTAGTAAGTAAAGTTTAAAAAAGGCAGATTTAGTTTTATTGGACACATGCTGGCGTATTTGTGTAGTCTCAAAACTACCAGTATCTCGTTATTCCACCTAGTCAAAATTTTGATCTTTTTTTGACTCCTAAAAAGATCTTAGAAACTGCTCGGAACTGAATGAAGTTTTATTTCAGCAACCAAATAAATATGTTGTTTATTTTAAATAATCATAATAAATTAAAGATAAACAATTCACATTCTATATCGTACGAGTTCCTAGATATCAATCACCCCGAGAGTTCCGGTTGATAACTCGTATTGTCACAATCTTATCATAACGATACTGTGTTATTAATAATAGTGGAATATTCTAACATAATTATATAAGTTCAAGTTGTGGCGCACGTAACCTTACGCACGCTTTTTTGTCTCCAGCCATGGCAACAAGGAGGTGTTCTCGTGTCGCGGCATCGAGATCTGCGTGGAATGGTTCCGCGCGCGCGGACACCGCGATATCACCGCCTTCGTGCCCAAGTGGCGCAAGGAGTCGTCGCGACCCAACAACCCCATCGCCGAGCGCGACGCGCTGGAGCGGCTGGAGCGCGACCGCGTGCTCGTATACACGCCCAGCCGGCTGCTGGGCGGCAAGCGCCTCGTGTGCTACGACGACCGGTACATCCTGCGCCTCGCCGCCGAAACCGACGGCATCGTCGTGTCCAACGACAACTACCGCGATCTCGCCGTTGAGAACCCCGACTTCCGGAAAGTGGTCGAGGAGCGCCTGCTCATGTACTCTTTCGTGAACGATCGGTTCATGCCGCCGGACGACCCGCTCGGCCGCTCCGGGCCCACGCTGGACGCTTTCTTGCGCGCGCCGCCGAGCCGCGCCGACCCGCCGCCCGCGTGTCCGTACGGCCGCAAGTGTACGTACGGCAACAAGTGCAAGTTCCACCACCCGGAGCGCGCGGGCCGGCCGCACAAGTCCGTCGCGGAGAAGCTGTCGGAGCGCGCGGCCGCCAACACGCTGCGCCGCGACCTGCACACCGTGAGCCTGCCGCCCGGCGGCCGCCCAGCCGACGTCAAACGCCAGCTGGCGCGCGCGCAGTCTGCTGCGCCGCGCCTCGCTGACGCCACGCTCGCCACGCACTTCGACCGCGCGCAGGTCGCCGGCCCCTCGCAGCCGCCACCACCGCTGGTGCCTGCCTGCCCGCCGCCCGACGTGAACCCACACCGCAAGCTGGCTCGCCAATTGACGCTGAACCCAGCGTGCGACCCGCGCCTACAGTCGCACGCGCTGGCAGCGCGCGTGGGCAGCGCGCCGGGCGCGGGGGCCGGGGGCGCGGCGGGCGCGGCGGCGCTGCTGGCTCCGCTGCTGCCGCCGTGCGCGTCGGACGGCGCGCTACAACACTGGGACGCGCGGCGCCGCATGCACTACCACCTGGCCGGCATCTTCCCCGAGCCACAGGTGGCGCAGGCCATGGCGGCGTACCCGGAGGAGACGGACGCGCAGACCATGTGCGCCATCATCCTGGCGCGCTACCGGCCCAGCGAGGCGCGCGTGCCGCACTGAGCGAGCCCCGCGCTCTCCGCGTCTCACTGCCGGTTTTTGGCAAAAAACCGGACCAGTAGATCTCCGCTAGCTCTGATGATGACTGATCGAGCCGGGACAGATTGCAGCTTAGGTGATGGTCGGGAAGAAATGTTTATGAAACACCCTGTAGCCGGCCCGCGCGCCGGACGAGTCGAGCGCGACGCTCGCACGTATCACTGATTACTAGGCATTTATATTTTGTACATATTCTATGATTTCTGTCATACGCTTCTGAGAAGCGTATGCTGATATTTAATAAACATTAAATAGTTTCTAGAATGTACAAATACATATTTTCATGTGTACAGTTAATTGTGACTGGTTGCTTGACTAGTATGGCAATTGTGACTGGTTGCTTGACTAGTATGGCAATTGTGACTGGTTGCTTGACTAGTATGGCAATTGTGACTGGTTGCTTGACTAGTATGGCAATTTTTGCTTTCTTGTTTTCATTCCTGTATCTTCCAGTGAATAATTTCACAATATTTACTTTTTGCGTGATTATAAAATTGTTACATGTAGAGACATGAAATTAAGACAATTAATTATTGATTTAAATAGCTAATTATGTGATCATATAAATCATTATTGGTACCATGTACCAATTTTATTTTTATATACTAATATAGTTAAAATGTTGAACATTAGTATAGTATAATATTGTTTACAAAATTAAATTTGTTAAAGTTGATTTTATAAATTTAAGTGAAAGCGTATATCATGATTTGTTTTTTGTATGAATGTTTTGTAGATTATATTGCACCATGGTTATGGCTACATTCGTTTAATTACTCGTTTAATTCGAGGGAACATCAAAAAACTCTTCATGTTATTATTTACTGTCTTGGTTTACTAAGTATGTTTAGATGTAAGCAATGGCCAGCTATAATTGACTAATTTAGTCATTATTGTAGGTATAACATTGACCAATCTGTTGTTTGATTTTTATTAAATTGAACTGTTAAAAAACTTAAATGCAATGCATAAATTGAAAATGTAAGATACATATATCTACTCTCATGCAATACTTCATAAAAATTATAGTTATATTTGTATAGATACATTTTATGAAGTATGACATGATAATTTTAGTATAATTAGGTTATCAAGTTTTACCTGAACGAATTTTGGAAATAAAACGGAACCTTTTGACTGCCATGGTTGATCATGGCAACTTTTTATGTAAGTAAAACGAAAAGTAGTTTTTTTTTTTTTGAAAATATCGTAAATTGAGAAATGATATAAGGACGAATTTCCAAGTTATACTTGGCAGTGAAAAGGTTGAAAGGTAAAATTTGGTAATAAGTAATAAGAAGTGTTACGGGATAGTTTCAATTTATTTGCTTAACATTATAAAGACATCCCAAACATTTCTAATTACTGTTCACATTCCTTGTGGAATGTTTAACATAATATTATGTCTATTGTGACATTATAGTAATAATATTTTTGAAATAAAGCATCTCTCTCATTAGAAACATTGTTTATTTCTTTTTAACCCTGTCCGGATTGTTAGAAAACCTCTTCACTAACATTCTCATGAAACCTTTGCTGTTCTTAAGATCAGGTTTGTCAGAAAATTCTATGAAGTCTTGCCCTATGAATGTTTTTGTTGGTTTTAATACATTTTCTGGAGTATTTGGCACAAATATTCTACTTTTCTTATTAGTTCTATACAAGAATTGAAAAGTATTTACATTATTAACATTTGCTACTTCTGTATCTACATTCTCTTCTACATCCATTTTTTCTACTATACTGTCATTTGTATTTTTCTGTTGATTGGTTTGTTTCGGTTTAGGATGATTCTTGGCTATATCAACTATTTCTTTCCTGACATCTACTAGGCTGTTACATTTTATGCCTAAACAACTAGTTGGTAGGCCAAAATTTACTGCAGTTGCTTTTCTTAGGTCATTCAAACATAGTAGAGGTACATCTTTAGCTATGCACAATTCTAAAACAGGTTGCACTATCAGTCTTGGGTTTACTTTAGCTTCAATGATGATTGCAGAACATTCTCCATTTTGTATGGCTTCACTACATTCTCTTATACCAAGTAGAAGACCATCCACTTTTCTGAAAATAGAATAATTTCAAACATTGAATGAATGGGAATATCAAACATTGGTTTAGAATCAAATGTCATATTGTTTTCAATGTTATTTCTAAGTTTTACAACGTTACAATACTAGAAATAGGGTCTTACTTTAACTTCGGTGGTTTCGGACGTTGTTCCTTAGGAATATCTTTCAGATCTTTCCAATGAGGCTTCTTGAACTCGGGTATGGAGATTTTGTGTTTTTTCAAGGCTGATTCTAACCGGTTTCTTTCGCCTTCGGTTATCTCCGGCCTGTAATGAATACCTTGTTTATTAATAACAGCAGTTTGGAGTTATCTACATTCAATGTTTTGATGGCACAAACTTACCAAAACACTGGATCAGGCCGACATAAAACGTTTTTTATAGTTCTCTTCAGTTTACCCTTACTGATAGTATTTTTCTTCCTTTGCAGAGTAGTAGCTAACTTGGCTTCACTCATAATTGATATTTCATAGATAAATTGTAGAAAAAGGAGCGTATTATATTTGGTAAACTACAATCATAACCTAAAATAAGGCTGTCAATTCAATAGTGTCAATTTTAATCTGACATTTGGTTGATAAGCTGCATTCCGAATTAAGACCATAATCGCTGTAATCGATTTTAGCGCGCTAAACGGTAATAGGGAACGCGTTTACGCGCGCTAAAATCGATTACAGCGATTATGGTCTTAATTCGGAATGCAGCCATAGTCTTGTCAGTGTCTAAATAATAATTTATTAAATAAATACATTTCTTTATTTCCCAAAAACACATACAGATAATTGTACATTCACAAAAACATAAAACATTTGGATGCTGCAGAAATCTGTACACAATAAATTAAACCCTGTCTCTTAAACAAGGGTATCCTGTAGAGACAGAAACAATAAAAAATAAAAATAAAAATAATTACTTTACCTTGACGCCACGCTATAGTAGTCTTTGACGCCACGCGATTGGTAGCCACTGAATTTAGAAGGCATTTGATTGTAGGTTCTGTTCTATCAGTCGCTGTGGCTGCATTCCGAATTAGGTGATAATCGCTCACAGCATTACATCAATAATTTCCGTTCCGATTTAGTTATCACGATTCTGACAGCTGAGAGCTGTCAACAATTCGGTATGTAAAGTATTTTTCAGGTACGTTTTTTATATTTTTATTATAAAGATATAAGTATTTAAAACACATCATTTCAATCTTTTTTTTTTCCAAGCTGTAGTTATATTTTTATATTTTTTTTAAGTTTTGTTCGTGATGACGTCATAAAGTAGTCTGAATAGCTTAGGATCTTTGCCACATAGAACACTTATTTAAAACCAAAACTCAGTAAAGTCAAACTGTCAAAACTGACAGTTAATTTGTTTTAATTTCATCATAGCGATTTCCGATTATAAGTACCGTATTGTAAAGTTAAAGCTTATTAAAATTATGAATCGATGATTATCAATCGATCATCTTTCAGGCAAACAGCAGTGACCATTTATGTTTGCCAACAAGCTTACTTGCACTTGGCTCAAAGACCACCTCTTGGTGAACTTAGACATCTTGGCCACCGTAGTGTTTGTCTCCGATGTGGATGTTCCCTTGCATCTAGAGTCAGCCATCTACTTCCAACAGCTCACCTCGTGACTTGAGAATTTATGATATTATTCAAGAGTGGACTAAGATTGGAACTGTAAGTTGAATCAGTTTAAATGTATTTTATAAGTGCTTTTACTGTAAGTCAAATTGATTGTTTTAAATACTTAAATGATTATGTATTGTTTTTTGCAGATAGAAGCAGACAGTTGCATATGCCATACTTGCCACTACTACAGCCACCTAGGCTGCAGATAGAGCTGCTGTTCATATTATTATGGTCTCCGACCCATCCACTTCTTACCAAGCAAGCCCAATAGAAGAAGTACAGCCACAGACACAAGATCTTCCCGCTAATCCTCAAGTCGAAGAAGTAAGAAGCAATCAGACCGAACCTACTATTATATTATCAGATTACATGAGAGGTATTGAAACAGAAAGAAAGTGCTTTATTGAAGGATGCCAGAGAATAGAGAAGTACAGAGTTCCACTTTCTACTCGAAAAATGTTGCTCAGTCGGTATAAATATTATGCCCCTGAGAATAATCGTCTTTGTGATCAACATTTAGTATAGAATTAAGGGATTTTCTGAACTGTTTGAGAAAATAATTATGTACAGACTTTCACAGTATAACATATCCAGGACATGATGTGCTTATAAGGTGCTGCACCCATGTAATATCAATAATATGGTACCTTAGATCGGCTAGGTACCAAGATAATATAGTACCACCTGCACAATTTCTAGGTGACATTCTTATTATAATTGAAGATGAATAAAAAATACTACATAATAAAAAACAATATAAAACCTACTCATGATTTTTAAATATTTGTGTTTCCTATCTTCCTCCCACACTACAAATAAGTATAATAATTAACATTCTATCTTTATAAAAAATGGTAATCGCAATTAAAAAAACGGCTGTTAAGTATAGATTGTTCAGTTTTACTAAATCTCTTTTAACTCGGCTCTGTGTACATCCACCCAAAACAAATGTCATGTAAGGCCGCAATACTGGTAAGGGTGTGACAGTACATGAGAATATATTATGATAAGTTAAAGGAAGCTACAAGCCTAATAGTCCCTACGACTCTAAGCCCTACAGCCCTAACCTATCATATATCTAGATATAAATATTATAATAATTATGATAAATAAATATAATAGGTTCAGGCTGTCTGCACCATGCAACTTATGCTTACAGACAGGATTTCCAGGTTTGGGAAGGATACACTCACTGCCAGTCGCGCAGACTCACGAGACTGATCAGAGATGGCTAAAGGTGTCTTGGCCACAGTGAGGGGTAATGAGATAAGAATATAAAATTCAAATATGATTTATTTACAATATGATACAGCATAAACTACTTTTTCTTAACACATACTATTATTTATAATCTTTCGTGTCCTATGCGTGTAAGATGTAACCAAATCAATATTCAAATTTTTAAATGGGCTGCGCGTCAGCCGGGCCGAGTGCTAAGTCAATGTCCAAAGGTAACGTTGAACACTCAGATTGCCAAAATCCGCAAAATTTCCAGTGATGATTTGTTGATAAAGTAGTTATCAATTGACACCAATTTCATCTTACTACATCCAGGCCCAAGATTTTATCTATTATTTATATATTTATCTATATATAGCCAAAGCGTATCCGTCTCCTTTGACGTTGACATTACTTGACATGACATTGACGCTTGACGTTGACACATAAGAACAACTTAATTATTTAATTACAAGAGGCACTGAAAGTTTTCAATTCAGCCTACTTTATGACGTCATTTAGAAGTCAAATAAAAGTCAAGTGATTTTAAGTATTTTTGTGAAAATAAAAACGATCATAATATTTTAAGACCTATTAATAGAAAAATACGGCTTAGAAGCTTAAAATCTCGAAATGGTTTTGGAATCAGCATAGGTTAATTTTTACTTTACATACCGAATTGTGAACGCGCTCACGGTTGGATTGCAGTATTTCTTTGGTTTTACACCACAAATTTCTTCTTGTTCTTTGGATAGGTGGCGATTGTAGCCAGAAGCACAATTTCGAAAATGCCACGTTAGCTTAAAGTGTATGATGCGACAGTAAACAAAACAGCACAACTGTTATTTTTGACAGTGCTCACGGTGATTATTATGGCATGGTCGGCGTTATCGCAAGATGGCGCATGTTATGACGTCATTTATGACGATTCACACGACTCACGATAATTCGGAACGGGTGTAAGCGCGCTGAAATCTATTACAGCACAATTGGAAACACATGCCCTAATAACCATGTAAGCATGTTATAATTGTTGACAGCTCTTAGCTGCATGCGATAATTAATCGTCGTTAATGTGATAACTAAATCGGAACGCAAATTATCGATGTAGGTGATTATGGCCTCAATCGGAATATACCCGAACGCACTATTAGCACTGAATTTTGTTAAACTTACGTCATATTGGCGGGATAAACTTTTTTAATTTAAAAGATTCTACCACGTATAATTGCAGTAATTTGTGATTGGTAGTTCTGTTCGTCAGGCGCCATTTGGAACTATTAAAAAACTAACACTGCAAAATTCAGTGCTACAGCCCCATTCTATGGCAGCTCGGAACATGAGGAGAGTAGCTGCGCAGTAACAAATTCATGTGTCGGCGGGAGTGAGGGGTGCGGTACTGCGCAGCGCAGCCAGTAGCGCACTTCTACCCCGAGTGTAAGTTTGCAAGTGAGTAAACGTACCTAACTAGCGCGTTTGCGTTAAGATTTTTATTCTCACTCATATACCTACTCTTAGCATTATGATCTATCGGTCAAAATTCAAATTTTAACGCAAACGTATTTCGTTTGTGTTAAATTTACGTAGTTACGTTTACTCTCTTGCAAACTTACACTTGGGGTACCGAGCCGCCGCGTCAAGTTTGAATCGAGCTGTAGGTACAATCGCGTCACGCCCACAGAGTACATTTATAAGGTCACTCCACGTTATTATGAACGCACAATACCATTGATGTAGGTATATGAACTTCATTTTTTTTAAAGCAAATAGAAGTTCTCACTTCAGTATTAATTTTTTTAAGATTATTTGTTATTTCGTTTCAATATATTTATCCTGTAATTTCAGTTCGCGACCCCACACTTCTGGCCAAGGAACGCTGCATAGCGAGCCCTCGCAGTCCACTTCATCCCCAGTAGGTACCTACTGGCCCGCCCACCAGATGTTATTATAGAGTCTATGTATATTGCCGCCATCCAAATACAAGGTCAAATTAGCTAGCAATACTCCGCAGACGTGACGTATCGATATCTGAACATGATAAAACAAATAATAAATTAATTTGATGTTTTTTTGTTGGGTCATCGACCGCAGTTAGTGTAGTCACTTGAAATATCAGTAAACTTTACAGACATGATTGGTATCGATAACAATCATGTCTGCGAAGTTTACATTACACATTTGTGAAGTTTACAGATTTATTACACGATAAAACAAAAGAAAATAGTTTTTTTCAACTCATACTTTTCATATAGGTATGTGTATAATCTATGCTCATACTTCCAGGAACAACACTACCGATACACGATTATTGCCAAATGCGTGCACTGACTGGTCAGGTCTACTCAATCTGTGTGGTTCTTTCCTCAAAAGACTATTTCAAACACCAATCTGCATAGCCTTCACATGATCTGACCAAGATGTCTGGACTTTAAAAGAGACTGACCTCTGAGTTTGTTTCGGCCTTTCTTCTCAGAGTAGTCAGATAGGATGACCTCATCTAGTTTTTAGGGTTCCGTACCCAAAGGGTAAAACGGGAACCCTATTACTAAGGCTCCGCCGTCTGTCTGTCTGTCCGTCTGTCACCAGGCTGTATCTCATGAACCGTGATAGCTAGACAGTTGAAATTTTCACAGATGATTGTGTATGTGTTGATGTATTTCTGTTGCCGCTATAACAAAAAATACAAAAAAAACAGAATAAAATAATATTTAAGGGGGCCCCCATACAACAAACGTGATTTTTTTTGCTCGTTTTTGCTCTATATTGATAACGGCAACAGGTAGACGCTTGAAATATTCACAGAATATTTAGTTATATATTCTCTTTAAAAATAAATAATTAAATTAAAATAAAACAAATATCTAAGGAGGGCTCCCATACAACAAACGCGATTTTTTTGCTATTTTTATAGATAATGGTACGGAACCCTTCGTGCGCGAGTCCGACTCGCACTTGGCCGGTATTTTTTTAAATATGATTTTGACGTGACGTGTAAAAGTGTTTGTACAGACGCTAGACGCCAGCACATCAAGCTACTACAATCTGTCAAATTTCTTTAATAGATTTTCAACTTTATCCCTACACCATAAGGTTCAAGGTTGGTTGGGAAAATTTGATAGCTTCGGGTAGCTTGACCTGCTGGCGTCTGTACAAACCATATACTTACTTACTTACAGAAATAAAAATAATTTATTATTTACCAGCTGTCGTTGACCTCCAAAGCAGACCTCCGAGAGCAGTGGTGGACCAGTGGTAAGGGTCGCGACTTACGGGTCGTAGGTTCGAACCCAGGCCGGCGGATCTCTTCCTTATCGGGAAGCTCCACCCATTAACGTACTTACCTCCCATATCTCAATTTCTAACCACACATAGCCTCAATGGTCTAGTGGTCGCAAGCTCTACAGCTGAGCATGACGTCCTGGGATCGACTCCCAGGTCGGGCAGTGTTATTGGTTTTTTCCATCAGGATTTTTTCAGTAGATGCCCGGATTTTCGATCTGTGGCCAGTTGATGGCAATAAGCTCGCCCTCTATTTATTATGGGGCTTGGCGAAATGTGGTAACGGTAATAGATACTCGGGATACTTCGGGGAAAACAGGCGTGATGTTATGCTATGTGATTGATAAGTAGGTATTCTATAAGGGAGGTTCGTTTCTTCCTCGTAAGTGTCAGGATAGAAATACCTGCTATGCGCCGTCCGTACTGATCTTGGTGAATTAAAATCAAAGAAAGGACCTTTGAACTTTCTTTAAAAGCCCCGGTAATTTCAAACTTCACGCAAATTCACTCGTTCTTTTAATTTTATAAGGGTAGGCTAGGTACACACGGCTACACATCAAGCTATACATTTCCAGTATATGCTGACCTCTCATTGTACGGAAATCCTATACAATGCGAGATCAGCTTATATTGGAAATCTATAGCTTGATGTGTAGCCGTCTGTACCTACCTATTAAAATCAAAACACCATTAACCCGCGCAATTCGGGTTATTAGCGATCTTCACGTGAAGATCGATGTATTTACATGCCATTTGAGTGAATTCGCTAAAATACTGTTGTATAATTTATGTTATAGTGTAGATTAGAGTAGAGTTGTTGTTTTTTAAATTTTTAATATTGTGTTTTTTATATTTAGGGAAGTTAATACAGTAGTTATTATTTTTAGATGGTATTTAAGTACCTACTACTATTTATTTACGTTTTTCATAGTTTTAGATTGGAAGTTAATTATAAGACCGCGCTATCGCATTAGGTAATGTACCTGTAATGATAGTAATTGTAAGGGAGATTTTAATAAATAAATAATAATTTTAACCATCATTTGCTACTGACGCTGACTAACTTCCCTTGTGCTGAGAATTTATCAAACATATTTGCTTACTGAATAGGTAAAACACACAATATTATCGGCTACTCTAGTTAGAAAGTAACTAATTAAAATAAAACTTAATTGATGAATATTCAAAGTCCTTTACCATTACATTTCTTTTTACCTACTTCATCTGTTAATTTAACAAACACGGAAAAGAAAGACCAGTCAATTGTTTATAATTTTATGGCTTTCGGCAGGACAACTGGGGGTTAGAACACAAAAGAATTTATAAATCTCCGCTTAGAAACTTACTAGGAAGCACGTTGCAAAAAAGGATGCGTTTTTTGTTCGCCCCGGGCCGTTGGCGAAAACCATTGTTCATTTCTTAGGGCGGGGGAAGTAATAACTGCAGTAAGGGTGCGTTGTAATGAAACTTTTACCTGAGGGACCGATGCAATGCGATCTACGTTGAACGATCCACGATCTAGTCATATAGCACTGCTCGATGTATTCGCATGTCTGAGTGATCAGTGAACCAGTGATGTCTTCTTCCAGGCAGAGTGAAAGTTGTAACTGGTTGCTAGTGGAATGGCAGAGTGGTGGTCGTGATGTGGTGTACATAAGGTCAGTGGTGAGCCCCTTGAATAAGGAGCTGAGGCCAGGAGATGTAATGACGGTGAACCGGCGCGGGGAACAGGAAACGGCAACGTTGGTTGTGCGCGCGCGTGAGTAATTTAATTTTGTATTTTTGCTTCCCTTGCGCAGGTAATCCGTAACGGTTTGTATGAAGTGAAAGTGAAATAGGAACATAACTAGGCTGTGTTTGCAATAATATATTGTATTTAGGTATATATCAATATCTAAAGCATTGTAAAAAATCTATAAATTTCTAAAATCTGTAAATAAGAATGTTGTGATTTATTAATTCTAGAAAATGTAAGTAGAATTTTCTAAGATACCAACAAGAGTTTGATAGAAGTGAGAATAAACTTACATTTAAAGTATTTTTATTAAAGTTGATTAAATAAATACAGTTTGTTTCTCTTCGTATAAGAAGAAACGATAAACAATTGAGTAGTGAGTAGATTAGATATTTATTAAACCCGAGGAATTTAGATATACCAACCACGTGTTATTAAAATTTGTTGAACTTTCAAAGTTGTCCATGACTGCTGCATGCAAAACTGAACCTTATTTTGACAAGAGCTAAATACAAAATGCAAAAAAACAAAAATACAACGATTAACGTAGTGTTCGCCCACGAACGCACAGAATCGATTCCCAAAACGGCTAAACGGAAAAATTTACTAAATAACTTCCTACTAAGTTACTAAGTGTTTGGTCGAAGCGTACAGTAGGCAGCATGATCAGTTTTTACACTTTGTCCTTGAGCTGGCCTAGCGTAGTACGGAGTACTGAGGGATAGAATAAGAGGCCAGATTATACCTACTGGTTGTGTTACCACTGACATGCGGCTTACGTGTATACCTTCATTTAGTTGATAAATGGGCTGAAGATACAAAGAGAGAATAGTTCGTTAAATAAGTATACCGAACCAATCATATTCTGATTGGTCAAAAATAAGGGCAGCATTAATTTATGTTTCTTCATGACACAGGAGAACGTGACATGTTGGACTCGATGGTTAAGGACTCAGAGAAGAAGGAGGAAGCAGGTCCCAGCATGAAGCATGATGAGGAAGCTGAGGACTTCTCCTCGAGTGCGTCCTCTTGGGTGCCCAGCGATGACGGCGCACGATCTGGAGATTCTGCTAAGGTAGGTTTTGAACTTCAATAGGAACCGTGGGCCTAGCACGAAAGCGCGTATTGCAGTACGAACTACTTGACTTAAATCGCTGTAATATGCAGAGATTGCATATAAGTGCAGCGATTTGGGTCATGTACTTAGTTCGTACTTTCTGGCTTATGCTGACATGTGAACAAAACTGTAATTTACCTACTTGAATTTTCATATTATCACTTTTTTTTTTACAAACCGGCGCAACACGCGACGCGACACAAAGGCCCCGCGTGTCACGCGACGAGCGGTGCCTTTGTGTAGCATCGCGAGTCACGCCGGTCTGTAGAAGCCTTTATTCTCACGGCGGCTCGGGTATCTTTACCCATTGACTATGTTTACAACAATGATATTATATTAAACAGATATGTTATACACTCATAACACAACCGAAAAGAGTGTTTCGCGCAGCAGCGGCAGCCCACATACCCACTTTTCATTCATTTTACATTTCACTAGAAGTAAAAATGATGGCTTGATTTTTATCAAGCCATCACTGCTGTCTCTTTTTTCTTGTTGTTTTTACAACAAGAAAAAAAGAGACAGCTAGTGTTGTCAATTGCGCGTGAATATAAACAAACATTATTCTGGCCACCAATCACCGAATGTTGGCATCACAGACTAACAAATACGTCCCAATTAGGAGTCCCGTTTTCGAGTCTTCACGATTGCGCGCTCATAACATATCTGTTGGTTTACAAGCTTTTTTTATTAACTTGCCGAAGCAAGTTGATAAATCTGTTTATAATAAAAAAAAATACATTGGTGATTTGTAAGTGCGGCGCCTACGCCATCTGTTTACTTCTAAGTGCTCATTTTCGAGTATAGTTTACAATTATGATCCTGAGGGTAGATAATGACAATTTAAAAACAAATCTATAAATTACAGGGAAAGAACAAAAAAGTCAAATTGGAACGGTGCAAACGTCAATATTCCAATAGAAGGTCAAGTAAAAAAATCATCACTCCATCGCATAGAGCCACTCCAGTTATACCAAAAAGTATGCAGCAATCGAACATTAAAGCAATCATGAACCGCAAAAGAGCACATAATGACAGCCTAGATCTATCCAGGAATATATCTATTAACAAATCATTACCAGATTCGACAAGGAGGAATAATGTACCAATTGGTAAAGGCAATCAAAATGTGACAATCGACGTGCGTGAACTTATGAATATAAAGAACAGTTTTAAAATATTATTCAAAATGCTCGATGATCTGAAACGGCCAGGATCCTCGGCATTTAACCAAAGCCCGAAGGAACATGTTCCGATACCATTAAAGGTAGATAGGATCCATACTCCTTACAACCAATCTGTTGAAGAAGATGTTAGGGAAGAAGATGAAGAAAACAGTGAGAATGAGGAATTCAATCGTTCAGATGATAATGTTTTAATAACTAATAAGTACCACAATGTTGTTGTCGAGACAACCCAGAAAAAAGGGACGGAAAGAGATGAATGGGTATGTAACTTATTTTTTGTAAGTACTTGGGTGTTTTACAAACTTGGGACGTTTATTAGATACGTCGTTAGACTGTAACAAAAGATGTTAAACATTTTAGAAAAGTTGAATAACAACTGGGAACCAAGTTTTGAAGAAACAAATAAATTGATTTATGGGAGTATTGTAGTTTTTCGATGCTGTTTTAACTTTCGGTGAAAATCTGTATTTACAAACGGATAGGATAGTTTTATTGACTTTAATGCATTTGTACAAATCGTGTTAGAACTCAAGGTAAAAATGCTGATTTCAGGTGCCCATTGGAAGTGGAAAAACTTTAATACATAGAGATCAATTCAAGAGAGTGAATTGGAAATCGTACACCATTGCTACAAGAACGCTACTTCTTACTGTATTTCCAAGAAGGTAATATTTCGTTGTTTTATTATTGCAAGACTTGGAATCAATAATATTTTTACAGACCCACGAAAATAAACCATAGGATAGGTTTATTTATTTATTTATATAATATTTATAACTAACTTATTTATACATAATAACTTTATGCAAAAGTAAAAAAAATACTGTACAAAGGCGGACTTAATGCCTGAGGCATTTTCTACCAGTCAACCTTAGGGTGATGCAGAGACAAAACATGGTAGGTGCAACATAGGGGATAGATAACTCGAAAATCAAAAATATATACTAATACATACATACAGGTTTAGTCGATAGGTATTAAGAACAATCAATGTAAATTGGAAACTGAATACAAAAATAATGGAAACGAAATATTTATGTATTTACAAACCCATTGAACAACTTCAAAAAAGCAGTGTACTAACTCAGATTTATTTTTAAAACATTGTTGACTTCGCATCCCACATAAAAATGCGTGCACCTGTTGAACCAAATATGTGCCGTCGTAGTAACTAAGAAATGCTAACGACATTTTAATTCCACAGGATACTAGCTACGCATTCATTGACTGGGAAGAGATCGCCTGCCTTTCAAGATAAGCCAGCTAAAATGTGTTTGGACCCGAAGATTATTTCTGATGTCATAATGGAAATAATGGACAGATTCAACGTGAGAGAAAATCTTGTTCGGTAAGTTGGTCAAGAGCATCGTTTTACATCGGTTCAGAGCTATTTTCATGTTACAACACAATCCATGGTGACACAAGAAAGAAAATGTATTTATTGGGACTCGCACAGGAGATCAAAAATTAAAATAAAACACACTCATAGCAATGTAAAAAACAAAACAAAAAAGTATTTTCATTTTTGTTTTTATTTTACTTTGAAAACAAAGTAAAATGAAAATAAAAATAGAAAGTCCTGTACGAGGCCAAAAGGCTCCTATCTTTAATGTATTTGGCATAAATTAAATGTATTTGTATTTGCATTCGAGCGCTAAAACTGCGACAGACATAAGTTTTTATTTAGAAAGAACCATTTTGTGGAAAAAGTAAAACTTTCATAAATATTTTTTTGGGTTACTGGAAGATTGCCAGATTATGCGTTCAGTATTGTAATGACCTATGAAATAGACTCATGCGCTTACAGAATTACAGATAAGGTAGACAGGAGCTGGATAAAATGTTTACGAAAAGTTTTCAAACTTGGTACAGGCTTATGTCCAGCAGTGGACCACAATAGGGAAAGTTGGAGATCAAACCTTCATAATTCTTAAGTGGGTTCTCAGATTGGCTTATTTTAGGCTGGAAGCGCATTTGAAAGATTCAGGAATATATTAATCATTTTTGCAGGAGCATAATCACAACCAAGTGTGCTGACGAATGCAAAATGTGGAAAACTCGTGTCAAGAAGAAAACCAAAACTAATGAGAACATGCCGCCTACATCGAACAATAACTTAGAAGAACAAAAAGTTATGTAGTAAAACCATAATGTTCTAAAACTTCTAAATGAAAGTGACCAATGAATTATTTGGCTGTGATTTGCCTGTATTTATGAGAAGAACGTCTGAACTAAGACGTTATAGCTTTTAATCAATCGCTTTTAATATTAAGGTATACATACCCGTATACGATGATTATAATTATTAATAATTTTAATAATAAATAGATTAAAACGTAATAAAATATTTATTTGCGTTAATTCCACATGTTTTTGTCGAATTTTAATTGTAAAATAAATTAAGGTTTCTCCCTTTGACTAGAGTATTATAAATAGCTTTCTTAAAAAATTAAAAGCATCAGTATTTTATACATCGGCTGCTGCAGGTAAGGTATAATTTCATACATTAGTTGCACAACTTTTACTAAGTCTGAAAAATGCTATATCTCTCTTTTTGATAGGGTACACAAAACAAATGCAAAAACTATACCAAGAGCACCAACACTTAATGCCCTTGTTGGAATATACCAAGAGGTGATAGCACGACATCTGTGTTAGTACTAGCTAAGATTGCCCTCATCAGCATCATATCATCAGGGGTGAACTGCCATCCACTGAGCTGACCAAGGCTCTGCAGTTTGGGACAGCACTCGATGAGCAAGTCCACTGTGGCACTGGTTAGGCGAGGGGCGTTGGGGAACCAAATGCCTTCTAGGTTGTCGAACTTGTATCGGCGAAGAATTCTGGAATGAGGAAAGTGGTTTGGTTAAAAGATGATGACGAAATTGAAAGCAATTTAGGAGCATAATATTTAATCTTGGAATATTGTTATCAAAAAAGCAATTAAACGTAGCACTGTAATCTAGCCCTTTTCATATTGATGTTACGCGGCCTTGCTTTGATACAAACAATTGGCGATCTTAATTAGGTAGTAGCAATGACCTTAAGGCGCTGACAAGAGGCAAATGATAAAAGTAGGCTTGTCTTAAACAAAAAAAAATACCAAATCGATGTACAAAAAAAAACTCTATACAAATTAACGGTAAAGTAACCCTTTACTTTGAGTTTCAATCCAAAATATCTGTATTAAATATCAACGTACGGTTGGTATTTAATTAATATCAAGAACGTCTTATTTCTATGCAAAACTTGTTTTTTTTTTCGATTACTCAACTCATTTTTGTGTAAATAAATAATTGCTTCATATTTTGCAATAACAAGCGTTGTGTCATCGCGCTTCTCTTTCTTTTGTATGCAGTCTGACAGTGACCGCGGTTTAGCTGTTGTCAGCGTCTTAATACCAATATGCCGAGTTGCTGATTAAGTACCGAGATGAAGTTTGGGGCTATCTGGGAGAGGTAATATATGAACTGCACGTGAGTACGATAGGATGATTCATTCTATAATAATCGTTCAATTAAAATAAGAAACTTACCGCGATATATCATTGTCATCCAGCTTAATTTCATCACCAATAATCAACTTCTTTAGCTTAGGACTACCTGTCATCAGATATTTAAGACAAGTCGACGACAAGTTGCCGTGAATTATTTCAATATGCTCCAAATTATTGAACGGTATCTCCTCTTCATGCGTCGCTGTCTGAATCTGGTAGAACTCTAAGCTTTCCAAGTTCCTGCAAGTTTCTGCTACCCTTGTAAAGTTGAATGACCCAGATGATCCCGAGAGCATCAACGTTCCTACTCTATGTCCAATCTTATCTAACAACTGGTGAAGTTCGTGACATTGGAATTTATTCAACTTTATTTTGTTAACGTAGTTTAACTCTTTGATTTGCTGCATAACTCCTTGATCAGGTTCCTCTAGGTAAATGGTCTCTATCATCGGACACAGGGCAACTATCGCTTTCATAGTCCGCAGATTTGTTTGCACATCATGCATGTACTGCAGTTTTGTTTTGAAATCTGGATCCGTCCTGTATATGGAGAAAATAGCTTTACCAACAAACGAGTAACTGCCAAGATTACTGAGGTTTGGCAGCCGCCGTATTAATAAAGCGACGTCTGTGTGATCAATGTTCTCCTCGCCGTACATTCCTATGTTCACCACGGTCAGACTTTGGGTTAACTGCGGATTCCCAGACAACATCGCATCTATGCCAATCTCAGTAATGTCCGTTTCACCAGAAATGTCCAACAATTTCAACACCTTATTATATTTACCAATGTATTTGAGCACTTCATCGTTAGCAATGTAGGGAATATTTAAGCACGTTAAATTAGGCAGGTTTTTAAGCAGCTGGTACATTATTGTAAGATGATCGTCCTTAACCCACACGCCTTTCAAATTGAGAGTGGTTAAGTGGTGGCCTTGCTCCATTATGAGCTCAAGGACTTTCCTATAATAGGGAAGCGGGAAGATCCCCGTCGCCAAACTCTTGACGTTTTCTTTGAGGAGCAGTTTCATTGTGTAGTATCTAACGGATGGCTCCAGGTATTCCGAACTAAGTATTAAATTAACGAGATCTTGGAATATGTCATTGGTCGCTCCCATGCTCTCGTAGTAGGACGAGACCATCGCGAACTCCAGCGCGGCATCTTCCTCGGATGAAACGCGAGTGAGGGCGTGGATCAACTGTCTCGCAACTAAGGACAGTGTAATCTCCTGTAGAGGCGGCACGGGTATCTTGGGCGACATGTTTGCACAAAACTATAAACGTTCAGCTACTATAAAATATCACTTTCACTATAATAACGGCACTTAAGTCGCACTAATTGAGCATCGCAGTGTCAGTGCTGCGGCTTTCAGTTTTGGGAAGAGAAAGAAGTGAAAAATGGTTGTGCTATTTAGCTCACGCATGCGCACCGCGCGGCTGGCACGTCGCCAGCGCACGTTTATAATTCAAACTCACACAACCCGCGCCGTATTTTTAGAAGTTTTAAAAAAGGTGTTTACGGCTAGTAGCCTATGCAATTGTTATTATAAACTCGTTTCGAACATCAAAATTGAGATCTACCGAACGATACACATACTGCGCGTGAGAGTAATTAATGATAGATTTTTATGTTTGACTTTTACTGTAATTTTAATGTTTTGCGTTTTATTTATTGGTGTATATAAAGAAACGGAAGTAGTTTGAACATGTAAACATATTTTACTGCTGTTATGGCAACTCTTTGACATATGAAACGTTCAAACATATATTATTGTGTTATAATTTTAAACATCAGTGTCATAAATTGCAGTATTTAATTTTGTTACTCTGTGTTATTGCGATGTGTGAGACACATTCCGTCTTATTACAAAACACGATTTATATTTTGACATAGCTTAAACCATGGTGCCAGTTTTTGTAATAAGAACGTAACTGTGATTGAAATACCGTTCTATAAACATAACTGAAAACTTAGTTCGGTACTAAGTTGTCCAGTTTTGTATTAGGAACTTTACTATGGACGGAATAAAGTTCGAAATTCAATAATGGCTCCATGGCTTAAACCTGGGTCTGAAGATAAACCTTGTTTTGTAATAACACGGATAAAGTTATATTGCAACTGAGATGTTTTGCACGGCGGCTAACAGCTGGAACTATTTATGAAGGCAACACATAAATTAGTATATTTATTTGACAGAAAGTTAGGGTTCTAAATAATAAACATTGTCCTTATTAAATAAATTTATTTCTTATCAGAATTACAACAGCGTGATAATGAATCTGAGAGTAAATTTTGTCTTACTTGATCTTACTATATTTAATTCTAACAAGTTACGAATGCTTGAATTTGGTTAATAAGACTTATTGACATTGAATAATTAATAACTACTTATTCATTATCTGCGCAGCCTTTTCCCAATTATGTTGGGGTCGGCTTCCAGTCTGACTGGATGCACTTGAATACCAGTATTTTAATGAAGCGACTGCCTATCTGACCTCCACAACCCAATAACTGGGTAATACGATACTCCTTGGTAAGACTGATGGTCAGACTTTCGGGCTTCTGACGACCCGTAACGACTGTCAAAGATCCACAAATGACAGCCGGGACCAACGCGCTTTCCGAGGCACGGAGGGGTGTTGGTGTCTAAAGATGGTCACCCATCCACGGACCAACCGCGGCAAGCGTAGCTTAACCTGATCGATCGACCCGTGCGGCTGTTATTACATAGCCACAATGAATAAATATTAATGAAGTTAATTAATTAATTACTTTTACCGAAAGGACTGGCACTAACACAAAACAGAATTGTGTGGATAATGGAGTGGGGCCTGTACCTTGAAGTGGAACAACCTAGACCAGGGGTCGGCAACCTTTTGAGACGGTGGAGCCAAAAGTTACAATTCAAAAAATTTCCCAGTTTTTAAATAGCCACTAAAAATGTATTTTTTTATTTAAAATAAACTAACACGAAATAATATTTATTCACAAAAACATACAAATGTTATTAGCAAAAAACACATTAAAGCATTTTAGCTAGCTGCTAGAAATTAATCCAATAATTATTATTATAAAAATTAATTATTATTCAATAACTGTAGTTATCTACAGTTATTGAATAATAATTAATTTTTGCGTATGGAATTGGAGAGTACCACAACTTTACATCGAAAGACCCGCATACGGCTTGCGAGCCGCAGGTTGCCGACTCCTGATCCAGACCATTTAGATTAGATAGATTGAAGTATGACAGAATTATTCTATACGGCAGTTACAAAGACATAAAATCCCAGCTGTTTTTATTATGAAATTTATATTTAGCTTAAGGCAAAAGCGCCAGGGTAGCCCGCGGAATTCAATTTTTCTTACGTTTTTTAAAATTTGCAGGCCAGTATCAGGTTGTATGCTGGTCAAAATACGATTCGCGACCGTAACATAGACGTATTTACATTATTACAATCATTCAAATCGTTGATAGTTGAATGACTATTTCATGAAGTCATGACCTTTGAGGCCAATTCTAACTTAAACCGCCTTATTACAAAACAAGATTTATATTTTGACATGGCTTAAACCATGGTGCCAGTTTTGGTAATAAGAACGTAACAGTGATTGAAATACCGTTCTTTATACAAAACTGAAAAGTTAGTTTGGTACTAAGTTGTCAGTTTTGTGTTTAGGAACTTTACCATAGTCGGAATAAAGTTCGAAATTCAATAATGGCTCCATGTTTTAAACCTGGGTCTGAAGATAAACCTTGTTTTGTATTAAGGGGGAAAGAGTTCGATTGATGATTCTAATAATTATAATTTATACATATTTGGTACGATCGCGAATCATATTTTTATCAACATATAACCTGACACTGACCCGCAAATTGCAAAAAAAAACATAAGAAAATTTGAATTTCGCGACCTACCTTATCGCATCCCCCTTACTGCTACATCACGTAACTCGGAACCGGATCTTAAATGCCGAATGCCTTAACTATTAGTTGAAAACATATCATAGTACGGTAACACCAGTAAAACTGTAGCATTGATGACTTGAAAGAATTACATACTTAACACTAAAGGGTTAAGTCTTCTACAGCGCGTAGAGCGTTTACACCTTACAGCATTTCATACAAACTTCCAAGCCCTTGTTTTTCGAAATGATTGAACTGATTTTAATGAAACTTCATACGCATAAGCAGGATACAAAGGTCTAAAAAGTTAGTAGAGGACATATTCGAAAAATAGCGTTACAGCCAAATTAGACCGATTTTAAATTTACAGAAACAGAAATTTCCAGTTATCTGTTTTTAAATAAGACATTTCGAAAATGTTCTGTACTAACTTTTTAGACCTTTGTATCCTGCTTATGCGTATGAAGTTTCATTAAAATCGGATCAATCATTTCGAAAAACAAGGGCTTGAAAGTTTGTATGAAATGCCGTAAGGTGTAAACGCGCTTAACCTTAACTTAAACAAGACATACCTTACGTAGGTACCGGTAAGTTCTTAGCGACAAGCAGTAGGATCTGTTCGGTACTAAAGCACCAGTTGGCAATTTCCTTGGACACCTTACACCAATACTCCCCGTGGTGTGGTTCCGCGGCTTTGCAACGAGTTTTGACGTCTTCTTGCTGTTGTTCGTTGCCGTGAATTAGCTCGAATTTGTAGAAGTAGGCCCATGCATCGCCGAGGTCTGGGTCGATTTTGACCTGTAAGAGGATTATAATAATAATAATCATTTATTTCAAATATCATTGACTAATAATAATAATACACACATAGTCACATCAAAATCACATACAATTTAATACATAAAAAAACCGGCCAAGTGCGAGGCGGACTCGCGCACGAAGGGTTCCGTACCATTATCTATAAAAATGGCAAAAAAATCACGTTTGTTGTATGGGAGCCCCCCTTAAATATTTGTTTTATTTTAATTTAATTATTTATTTTTAAAGTGAATATATAACTAAATATTCTATGAATATTTCAAGCGTCTACCTGTTGCCGTTATCAATATCGAGCTAAAAATTCAATGTTTGTTGTATGGGAGCCCCCTTAAATATTTTATTTTATTCTGTTTTTTAGTTATAGCGTTGTTGTTATAGCGGCAACAGAAATACATTATCTGTGAAAATTTCAACTGTCTAACTATCACGGTTCATGAGATACACCCTGGTTACAGACGGCATTTTACCCTTTCGGTACGGAACCCTAAAAAAGAAGGAAAGAAAGCACGATAGGCCGTTGGTTCCGGCTGTGATCCGGATCTTTGACAGTCGTTACGGGTCGTCAGAATCCCGAAAGTCTGACGTGTGCAAGGGGTATCGTATTACTCAGCAGTAGCGAAGCTATAATTTTTGTTAGAGGTAAGCCGAAGAAAAAGTTGTTCAGTTCTCATAAACTCTAGATAACGTCAAAATTAATTAACTCAAACTGTTAGTACTTCCTTTATTTTTCAAAATCTTACGCCATCTATGGTATGGTATTAGTTCTTCAGTGAAAAAACAGTTTTTGGAATATTTTTAATCTAATATGATGTTTTAAACTGGTGTTAAATGTTTGTAATGCAATGTGATACACACAGGTGTAAGAAGACCCCTGCCAGGGTTGCGAGTTTGTCCGAAAGTGATATCGTGGCCCTGACCCACAGCCATCTGAAGGAACATGGATGGGTTTTAGTCAGTAGAAGTCTGACACGCCCTCCCACTCCGCCCAGAGCGGAAGTTATTTTATAATTTCCAACGCAAAAAAGAAAAAAAAGTTGTAAGAAGACTGGTTGTTCCGAAGGGAAGCCGATAGGAATCGGGTTGTATGGAGGCTGCGCCTCTGTTACTCAGTAACTGGGGTGTGGATATCAGGTAACTGGTATTCAGCTGCATCCGGTTAGACTGGAAGCCGACCCCAACATACTTGGGAAAAGGCTGGACAGATGATGATGACGTTGAATAAGAAAACGCTTTTGAATTTTGCGTAATTAGACGTACTTATGCAAAATGGATCCAGCCACAGATTCAGATTCATTTATTTGCAAAAACATGTGTAGATAATATACATGGTATGATGCATACTATAGGTGTACCAAGGTATTTTTTGGCTCAACATGTTTGACCATGGCTGGTGTACAATTTAGGTCTAGGATTAATAGGATTTCCAAATTAAGATACAATGCACAATAATATAAATAAATCAACAATTAACAATAATATTAAATTAAAAAGGTCAATAGTCATGCGATTCAAAATAAATAGAATAGATGTCAGTATCTTCAGAGCGATTTATCATTTAAAAATTCATTAACATTATAATAGGCTTTTTCTGTCAGTATTTTTTAAAATGTTTTCTTAAACTGGTCTATATTTAATTTATTAACACAGCTAGTAATATTATTATAAAATATTGGCACGCTTTTATACAGTAGCGCTGTCTTCGCTGGCTGAACACGAATTTTACAAAAACTTACTTTTGAGAAAATCGGAGTTTTAGTCAATTTGATATATTAAAATAACATGACCGTAGTTTGTTTTCAAAATCCTCTTAAATATTGGGTCTTTTTATCTACTTCCTGTAGAGTATTGTTATAATACGTTTTGTGTGAATCAATACTTTTTTTTTTGTAAAAATCGCTTTGGTTATTTTTTTTTAATATTAAAAATGTGGGATGGATCTTTTAGTGTAAGTTGAGGCAGTAAAACGCATAGAAGAATAGTAAGGGCATTTAATAATTCTTACCACAAGCATCACCTTTGTACGGATTGTTAAATAAATAAATAATTTGCAAAATAGATTCAAATGGCATGGTTCTCGTTTTATATGAAAAAATCGATTTGACATACAGATCCAAAGCAGTTTGGTTGGTATCATTAACGTCTGTGTTTTTCAATAGAAAAAATGAACTTTGCGGCTTGGATATTTTTTGCATATACTAAAGTTGATGTGTAGATGCCATTTATGACAGTAACTAAAAAAACGGGGTTTGTGGGCTGGATCCATTTTGGATAAATACGTCCAATTTTGCTCGTCGACAGTAAATAAATTACGTGTCTGTATTTCCTATGATGGTTTTCGGTACCGCAACAGACTTCAAATCAAAACTAGAAAATCTTTTTTTTTTGCATCACAAACGTCTGTGAAGTTTCGCCAATTAATTTAAGCCAAGAATACACTCCCAGACTCCTAAACCGAGTCACCGTGCGTTTGATATTTCTAGGCCTACAAATAAAAATAATGATAAGTTAGAGAAAAAGTTTTTATGCAGTTTCGAAGCTAGCATAGTGGTCATCATTTCGGTATCATCGTTCTTCCTTTGAATTTACAAATTTTAAAAACAGAAGAAAATCGGAGTTTGGTTGCGCTTAAAGAAGCAACAAGCTTTGATTAGAGCACCTTTAGGTCAGTTATTTCGTTAATTGTTTTACCCAAAAAGTTTTGTTTTTCCTAATTTTTTAATCCATTCTGACGTTAACATTATGGATACTGCACTGCACCTGAAGTAGCCGCGTAAGCCGTGGCAGTTCTTCAGTCATGGCTTAGTCAGCGAAACGTAAGTGCACAAATGTATGTAAGTCGTTCTGCCGTTCAAACAATTTACCATCCATACCCGGAGACTGGCGGCTTCGTGCGCCGTCCCTTCTAAATAATTTACTGCTGTAGTAATAAATGTTACTTACCGTTCTGTTGAACCACTCCCGACATTTGTTGAGTTTCCTCTCACTCCAGAACAGCTGTGACACTGCCAATAGGACGTACGCGTCGTGCTCACATTTCTTCAAAGCGTCAACCTGTACACAAATTTTGTTGTTATTTTGTAGTAATATTTCTACGAAAGTAAAAAACGTTGGTACGTTTTAAATAATCTGATTTGTTTAAAACAACCCGTTGGTTGTATTACAATTTAATTATGTCGTTTTTAGATAAACCTAACGAACGAACCAAACGAACGTACCCGAAGCAAAAGGAGTATATAAGGAGCGTAGCAGGAGGCGTTCTATAGTTTCTGCCTACCCCCGTGGGAAGAAGGCGTGAGTTTATGTATGTATGTGTAGATAAACCTATTCGCACACTTCGGAAGGTTTACTCAATTGAATCCAATCCAATATATATTATCAACCCTTATATCAACTTAAGGATTTGTATTTTGTCTTGAGGCCAATTAATCTCAACAGCTATTATGATACACTACTGATGAAATAGAAAGAAAAATGTTCAGGCTTTTCTGAACACAATTACACCGTTCCAACTCAAAATGCATCAAGAAACAATCAAACAATAAAACTAATAAAGGTAAAACGCGAATCTACTCATCCGGTATGTGAAGTTTCGCCAATGAATGTAGTAAAGTCATTTATTCAAACTAGGCTGACAATCAGCACTTTTCGAACGTCAAAATTACATATAGACAGACCCCCCAAATCACCCACCAGTCACCACTTCCTAGCGCTTTAGCTGCGAAGAAGTGGCGCAACCGCAGATTTAGAGTAGACTAGATACCGCATGTTCATTAGATAGTATGAAAACCGAGCATGATATTTTTTAGGGCTCCGTACCCAAAGGGTAAAACGGGAACCCTATTACTAAGGCTCCGCCGTCTGTCTGTCTGTCCGTCTGTCACCAGGCTGTATCTCATGAACCTAGACTATAGCTAGACAGTTGAAATTTTCACAGATGATGTATTTCTGTTGCCGCTATAACAACAAATACAAAAAAATAGAATAAAATAAATATTTAAAGGGGCTCCCATACAACAAACGTGATTTTTTTTGCTCGTTTTTGCTCTATATTGATAACGGCAACAGGTAGACGCTTGAAATATTCACAGAATATGTATATATATATTGACTTTAAAAATAAATAATTAAATTAAAATAAAACAAATATTTAAGGGGGGCTCCCATACAAATAACGTGTTTTTTTGCCATTTTTATAGATAATGGTATGGAACCCTTCGTGCGCGATTCCAACTCGCCACTTGGCCGGTTTTTTATACCTACGATGACCTCACCCCAGCTATTTAGTGATGTGCTCAACGTAAACAGAATCATATCAATCGCTAAGCACGTCTGTGAGCTAATAGACTTCGTCAGGAGTGGACGTGCGTTGACATTTCTTCATTTAACAGGTAATAGGAAGTCATAATAATGCCCGAAGTTTGGGCAGTGCACAAACTTCGGGGCACGCTTGGTCGGGCGGCTTGTGTTATCTAGCTCTAAATCTGTGGGCGCAGCAAACCCCCCAGCAGCACAGCTGTCTGTTCAGTTAGAAAAACTTAATTCTATAATAAAAAGGCCCTGTTTAAAAAAAATACTTACGCTCTTAGTCTTCCTTTGTGGTCGTGACTCCATGAAAATGGCCTCTGCCCACAAGCGTCCAGCGCTGGGGCATTCTTGCAGCGCTTTCGCCATCACTGCGTTAGCTATTTCAGCGCTGCCGTTTCGCCTCTCTAGTCTTACGCTTTCTAGCCTGTATAAATAAGTTCGAGTTACAAATAAGCTGTGTGTACCCTATGTTGCAGCCCGATTCAAACATTATGGCGGATCGGAACATGAGGCGAGTAGCTGCGCAGTAACAAATTTACGTCAGCGGGGGTGAGGGGTGCGGTACTGCGCGAGTAGACCACCAGAGCCGCCATCAAGTTTGAATCGAGCTGTACATACCCTAACAAATGTATACAAAAAAAACCGGCTAAATGCATGTCGGGTCACGCACAATGTAGGGTTCCGTAGTTAGGATGAATTTATCTCAATAACAAATTTAACATTTTAGTTGAAAAACGTGTTCTATATACACTCCAACTGCAAATGTAAGTTGGTCGACTATTACTCGTTAACGTGGACAGCCTAGTTAGCTGTGATAGTTTTCCTTTTTAACCGACTTCCAAAAAGGAGGAGGTTCTCAATTCGGCTGTATGTTTTTTTTTTTTTTTTGTACTTTTGTTACGCGATTACTCCGTCAATTATGAACCGATTTTGAAAATTCTTTTTTTGTTTGAAAGGGTATACTCCCGAGGTGGTCCCATTGCCACCAAATCAGAATCTGATGAGGGAATCCCATGGAAATCGAGGGAAACCCTCAAATTTTATATGCAAACTTATAGCGATTTGGGAACTTTTTATAGTAACTCGTGCATTTGCTCTCGGAAAGCACCATTTGGTGAAGTGGAACTGAGGAAGGAGACCACAGATGGCCACCGGAACAATATAATAATGATAACCTATTTAACGGGTTGCGATTAAGCAATTTATGCTCGTCATTATGCATATGGTGAGTGGCAGTTCTCCTGGTTCTTACCAGGAGAACTCCTCAACAATCAACGTCCCAGCATCGGGAAAAGCAATATTTTATAAAAGGTGATGAGCAGTTAACATTAGGCTATTGTAACTTAGATAATTTCAAAACGGACCCACTAAAAAGTGAAAAATAAAAAACATTTTACAAAAAAGTAGTAACCGACTACCAAAAATATAGCGGTTTTACATAAAAATAAAACCGATATTATGTGCCGAGAGGGAAAACATACAGCATTGTATTATGAAGAAGCAGTGTATACTTAAGCTTTTATGCGCGGTCAATACTATGGTTAGTGTAGTTTAACTTTAGAATACTAGATGGCGTAACTATCGCCGACGTTGTATTTAGTCTGTACCAGCTAGGACGCGGGAACCACTGTCACTTTCCGAATTCATAGTCTTCACCAGGAAGAACTTCCTACAATGCTGTATGTTTTCCCTCTCGGCACATAATATCGGTTTTATTTTTATGTAAAACCGCTATATTGATGTGGTTCCGGAAAACATACAGCATCGTATTATGAAGACGTGTTTGTTATCTGCTGGTGAAATATTATAGGCGAAACACAACGCTATGATGATTATTAAATGTTTACTTTGAGAATTAAGTATCTACTTAGAGTAGTAATGTTTTTGTTAATTTATATTCTAATAGCTAAAACACACCAATGTATTTTTTAATCTACATCGAAAAATAAAATATCTGCACAGATAAAGGTAACGATTAGAGTAGTAATGTATTCTTAATTTATTTTCTAATAGCTAAAACACAATAATGTATTTTATGTTCTACATCGAAAAATAAAATATCTGCACAGATAAAAGTAACGACAATAACGATAACGATGTTTTACGAATAAATATAATTCTCTAGGAAAGTATTACGGATGATTTTAAGTTTATTTTACGAAATATATTGAAAAGTAAAATACGACTGCCTTTATGGAGTTCTATTTTGCGACAGTAATTATTAAAGAAGATTTGTTAGATAATTTCTTTTATCCCATGATAGATCATAGATCATCAATTGGTTGATTATTATCTAACCAATTTAGGGAAGCAACTGCTGAAGTACAGTTTCCCGATGATGCATGAATGCCACTATCTCTAAGAACCGTGCGTACTACGTTCCCAATTACAATGCGTGACGCAGGTTTTGTACTAAATACAGTGATAAAAAAAAATTGCTCAAATTGTTAACATTAAGCTTAACCTAAAGTGATAGAACTTTTTTGTTGTGAAAGTTTCCATTCGGATTGTCGATATTAATAAATTGGTTTCAGGTCAAAATGCAGGTATTAACGCTTTGACGGACACTAAACGCCCATAGGCATCATAAACATAAAAATTACTTTGTGTCTCGTTCAGTGTCCTTCAACCGATTAAATAGATATTATCGCCGTCATCCAAGAAGCTATTATTTGAGTTTTTTCAGCAAGGTTATGTCGTGAACCATAACCAGCCGGCTGATGCCAGCAACCAAACTATAAATAACAATGTAACTTTTGATGACAGCCAATTTAGTACGCCAGGTGAATTGTACGTGAACGATGGCTTGTTTTGGGTTGGTTACTCCTATTGCCTTATTTTGTATTTTATCATGAAATTAGAAATGGTTTGTTGTTCCATATGAGTGCTGCAAAAGTTAAGACTGCCGATTTATGAACAAGGATAGAAATTTAGCAAATATTCTTGTTTAGAAAGTAAACAAAATTGTTTGCGATGTCAGCAGGTTGAGGATATTTGAGTTTACTTGAGAGTTGTGGCATCATCTCAACAGAATTCTCGAGGCCACTCTGGAGCCACTACCAAGAAAATTCCCGATCGAGCTCTGCAGTCTAGATACATAATTTTTTACTACCGCAGTTTCTTGTATTGCAAACAAGTCCATTGCTGGAAGCCCCCCTCCCGGTGAAATACTTCCGCGCCATTCAACGGGTTGTTTTCCTCGTGATAGCTTTTCCCTATTATATTGTATCTCCCCGGTAGATAATGGGCTGATAGGGTTATGTTAAACTTGTCCGTAAGGCGTAATAGTTTGAAGGTTAGGGCTAGTGGGTCTAACGATCTGGTCCCTCCCTCCTTTCGGACTTATGCAATCAGGGATTGGTTGTGTGATTGAATCAGCACGATTGACTTTTGCAATATCTTCACATTCATTTTGATGCTATTACTGCATATAGCTCCTTTATGTTGCTGAGCCATCTTATTTGGTGAGCTGCCCATAAAGATGACATTAAATTCCCGTCTATGTGGGCACCCCAACCCGAATCCGAATCATCCGTCGGAAGGAAATAGGTAACAAGCATTTTGTGTATAGGCAATGTGTTACTTGTGGCTCCGCGCCACCACATTATCTATTAGACGTGGCCGTGACGCAGGAAGATTTACATTTTGCGACAGTGTAGTCTTCCTCAGGGTACAACTAAGTTGGCGAAATTTAACTGAGCCAGCAGACTTTGCTTCCAGAGGTTTATGTAAGTTTTCAACAACGACCGGTCTAATATGTAACTTATGTTTTGTCGCCTATTTAATGGTAGGGACATTATATTTACAGTTGTTTGCCAACGTATGTCAAGATGATACCAATATTGAGTTGGTATCAAGACAGATTTTTGGCGGTTGAATTGCCAACTCAGGTATTCCAAGTGCCTCATGGCTTCCGCAGCTTGAAGACATAACTTGGATTGGTCTTGGTTAACCAGAAGGAAGTCGTTTAGATAGACCCTCTTTGCACGCAAGGTTTGCACGACCCAGCATGTTATGGAGGAAAATAGGTGCAAAACTGAAGCCAGCCTGAACGGTAAACATGTCATCTCGTTTGATAGATTTGCCATCCTAGGTGATCCAAGTGCCTCACGGCTTCCGCAGCCTGAAGACATAACTTGGTTTGGTCTTGGCTGACCAGTAGGATATCTTCTTGGTGTCACCTAGGCTGGCAAATCTATCAAACGAGATGACATGCTTACCGTTCGGGCTGGCTTCAGTGCCGCACCTATTTTCCTCCGTAACATGCTGGGTCGCGGAGACCTTGCGTGCAAAGAGGGTCTATCTAAACGACTTCCTTCTGGTTAACCAAGACCAATCCAAGTTATGTCTTCAAGCTGCGGAAGCCATGAGGCACTTGGAATACCTGAGTTGGCAATTCAACCGCCAAAAATCTGTCTTGATACCAACTCAATATTGGTATCATCTTGACATACGTTGGCAAACAACTGTAAATATAATGTCCCTACCATTAAATAGGCGACAAAACATAAGTTACATATTAGACCGGTCGTTGTTGAAAACTTACATAAACCTCTGGAAGCAAAGTGCCAGCCAGCCTAGGTGTTCCAAGTGCCTCACGGCTTCCGCAGCCTGAAGACATAACTTGGTTTGGTCTTGGTTGACCAGAAGGATATCGTCTAGGTACACTAGCACGATGTTCCTTCGCACGCAAGGTCTCCGCGACCCCGCATGTTACAGAGGAAAATAGGTGTGGCACTGAAGCCAGGCCAAATGGCAAGCATGTCATCTCGTTTGATAGATTTGCCAGCCTATGTGTTCCAAGTGCCTCACGGCTTCCGCAGCCTGAAGACATAACTTGGTTTGTTCTTGGTTGACCAGAAGGAAAACGTCTAGGTAGACTAGCACGATGTTCCTTCGCACGCAAGGTCTCCGCGACCCCGCATGTTACAGAGGAAAATAGGTGTGGCACTGAAGCCAGGCCAAATGGCAAGCATGTCATCTCGTTTGATAGATTTGCCAGCCTATGTGTTCCAAGTGCCTCACGGCTTCCGCAGCCTGAAGACATAACTTGGTTTGGTCTTGGTTGACCAGAAGGAAAACGTCTAGGTAGACTAGCACGATGTTCCTTCCCACGCAAGGTCTCCGCGACCCAGCATGTTGGAGAAAAATAGGTGCGGCGCTGAAGCCAGCCCGCACGGTCAACATGTCGTCTCCTATAACTGGTCTTTGTAACTGATTCTTAAGATAGGCCGGTGAGATTTTGATCATGATCCTTCTTGTTGACATTAACAGAGGAGGTTTTTTGTAAAGGGGTTTTCGAAACTACGAAATTGCTGAAAATTTGTAGGTATATAATATAAATAATATATAAATAATAATAATAATATATATAATAATAATAATATAATAATAATATAAATAGGTAGGTAGGTAATTTGTGTCGGTTCCTTGAATTTTGTGTTTGGCCCTTCGTTTTGTAAGATTTTGGTGGTGATAACCAGCAATTTGTCATCTGAGAGACTGGATAAGCGACAGAAGTTTTAAAAATAAAAACTGTTCATTATTTTTGCAAATAATTATTTTACGTCTAGTTTCATTATATTCGGCCCTTTTACCACAAATTATTTGTAAGGTATGTCGAGACATAAGAAGACTCATTACCGAATATTAAATTGTATTTAAAAAACGAGATCTCGTGGGACACCCGGTTGTTAACAAAGTTCGTTCGTCATACGCTTGTAAAAACAAACACACATACTAAAAGTCAAAATGGTACACTTTTATCGGCTTAGCTCTTATTTGCTAAATGTGCAGAATATAAAGTGCCATAAGGAACTTCGTTCCAAAAGGTTATTGGATTTCAACTCGGCACGGTTTTTGTGAGCCCAATCAATGATACCCTTTAAACCGAATTGCGATAGTTCCCAATGATGTAGCAAGACGTTGGTAGTTGCGGACATGATTTCCTCCCGAGCGATGAGGCCAATAAATATTTTCCTTTGTTCAGACAACACAGTTCATCGTTAATTTTTAAATTGTAAAATGCCTGGAATGCGAGCATTTCTACCAACGCTTTCTTATAACATATATGGTGTTCAAATGTGTCAATATTATCCGCTTATTCGATCACGTTACTAGTGTTCACATTAGTATTTGGTACGTATTCGTATTGTTGGTGCATTATAAAGTTTGTAAGAAAACTGACCTGCTTGTAACGCGTCGATCCGAGGATCGACCGTTACCTGTGCATCCTACTCTACGTGGAGGTTCTTCTCGTTCGGCTTCGATGTCCGATGAACTGCTAGCGCACGAGGAATCCTCCTTTTCTTGTCCTTGGTCCCTCTCGGAAGTCTGCGAGTTCGAAACGATCGACCGATTGGCCCCGGCGGTGGCCTCATCGGGTTCGTCACTCGGCGCGAGGTTCATTACGAAAAAAAAAACCGTTGTTCTAATGTTTTAAGAATGAAAATACAACCAATAATTAATGCGCTAATAATTGTCTAACAATATGATAAATTAATTTTAGGAAACGATTAACCGAATATTTTTGGATTTCGACCGCTCGCGGCGAAAGTACACAACGCTATGAATTCGGAAAGTGACAGCGGTTCCCGCGTCCTAGCTGGTACAGACTAAATACAACGTCGGCGATAGTTACGCCATCTAGTATTCTAAAGTTAAACTACACTAACCATAGTATTGACCGCGCATAAAAGCTTAAGTATACACTGCTTCTTCATAATACAATGCTGTATGTTTTCCGGAGGCACATCAATAACACTACAAAGTGAAAAATAACTTTAATTTCGGAAGTCGGTGGCAAAAAACTCAAATACAGATCCAAAGACACCGACTTCCGAAATTAAAGTTATTTTTCACTTTGTAGTGTTATTTTTGGTAGTTGGTTACTACTTTTTTTGTTAAAAGTTTTTTATTTTAACTTTATTATTTATACTAATGCCGTGATTTTTTTCACATAAACAAAAACAATAATTGAGCTGGACACTTCTTGACTCTAACAAAGATTTTCACTTTAATGCTTAATATTACGCAATTAAATCCCTGAATCGAAAAATGGTTTTCACAGACCCGCAATATTTTTGAACGTCCTATCCAATGTTTTTACCACTTTGTCGGCGTGATCAATATGTATACCCATAACAAATTACAGCTTTCTATTACTATGAGTCTCTGAGATTAGCCGCGGACGGACAGACAGACAGACGGACTTGCCGAAACTATTTGGGTTTCTTGTAGACTATGGAATCCTAATTAAAACAAACGCGATTCCAGATCGTAAGCTTAAAGCTTAGTCGTGGACAGACAGACAGACGGATATGACGAAACTATTTATTTGGGTTCCTTGTAATCCTAATTAACAAGATAATGTAGAACACGTAAAATGGTTAAGTTCGAAAGGTACAAGGGCACTTACGAACAGACGAACCAAAAGAAGTTGCAAATAAGTCCAAATAATATTTTGACAGTCAACTCAACAATACTCTTAAATGTTAAGTTCTCAAAAATTGCCTTGCTTTTCATAAACTATGAAATTTCAACAGGATTTTGATCTTTCAAGCCGTGAATGGAATCAAAACTCTTTTCTAAATTTGGACTCATCATTTGGGTAAAGTTTATAATCGATATAAATTCTTACCATAGTTCTGCATTCTTAGGATTCCGTAGCCTGGCCTTTTCCAATACTGATCTAGCTTTGGTGACATTCTTCAGTTTCTCTTCTAATCTCGCCAGTAATATCCACATTGGTACGCTTGTTGCACATTTCTTGAGCTAAAATAGTTTTATTAAACTTATGAAAACATAGTCATAACATTCTTTCCACATTTTCTGATAACTTGATCAGAATCTCTACTTTATGTCGACAGAATACGGGCCAAAATTATATCGTGAGTTCTATACGAGCTTAGCCAACATAAGCATACACAATATTTTGTATATCAGCAAATAAATATTTTTGATGTGTACCTAACCTCTTTCCTCTTGCTTTCTATGGGAGTGATTTCGTGAAAAGGGACGGAAGTGTGTAACAGGAAGTGACAGTTTGAGCATAGAATAAATAAGTACTTTTAAATAGCATGTAATTAGTAAGTACTTTATAATAGCATGGAATTAGTGTAAGCTATTAGTCCATGTTATTGTAAGGTACTTACAATCTATATCGTACTTACTAATTCCATAATTAGTAAGTACTATATAGATTGTAAGTAGAGAGGGTAATTTCTGCCACTGCTCAGTTGCTTATTACCAAGGTGAGATGTCAGATGTTACACATCATATGCGACTGTTTTAAGCTCGTTCATTTTTTTATTTACTAATAATTGTTAATTGGGCTCAATTTATGATTAACAATGGCAACCATACAGAGCAAGATTCCAGTAATCGAGTCAAAAAAATGTTTAGCGCTGTTTGCGAAACCTTCATTTATCAACTAATCCATGAGTGTTAAGAACATTTTAGTGTGATCAAACATTCATCATCATCATCAGCCCATAGCAGTCCACTGCTGGACATAGGTAGGCCTCGCCAATTGCACGCCATTCAGCTCGATTCTCGGCAACTCTCATCCAACTGCCACCAGCCACCCTGCGAAGATCGTCGCTCCACCTAGCCTGAGGGCGTCCTACCTTACGTTTGCCAATTCGTGGTCTCCACTCAAGAACACGTCTACCCCAACGGTCATCGGTTCTACGGCTAATATGGCCGGCCCATTGCCACTTCAGCTTGCTTATTCATGTCGACAACTTTGGTTCTCTGCCGGATCACTTCGTTCCGGATTCGATCCCTCAGAGAGACTCCAAGCATAGCCCGTTCCATAGCTCGCTGAGCGACCTTGAATTTATGGACCAGCCGTACCGTGAGTGTCCACGTTTCGGCTCCGTAAGTCATAACAGGTAGGACGCACTGATGCACTGACGCGTGATCAAACATTGACATCAGTTTATTCACAGAACGCAAGACTCGCAACAATAGATGAAATTAATTTTGACTCTTGATAAGTTAAAAATAAAAATAAAATTATTCCTTACCCCTTGCGAGTACGTATTCCGAGCCTCCTCATCTTTGCCCATCTGTTCTTCAATCTGTCCCTTCATCATGTGCACTTTGGCGTAGTCTGCGAACACTTTGATAGCTTCCTCAAGCAATTTTAATGCTACGTCCAGGTTGTTTAGAGCCCATTCTAGTTTGGCAGATTTTATCATCACCTGTAGGGAAATGATATGAAATGTAAGTTGTATTGTTATTGTCCGTATACGGAAACTTGGATCAGTTTTACCTTGAAAGCCACTTTCCATATAAGAAACAATGAATAAACTTGGGAATTTCTTAAACAAAATGTAGTTGTTTAAGTCCAGATATTAAAATGTAAGAATATACTAAAATTAATTAACAAATTAGATGTCTCTTGCAAAATCATTTATAATATTATATAAAGTTCCTTCTGAACGGAATATTGGTCTCTTAATACGAGATATCATCGTATTCAGCACGTGTTAAATGGATTCTTTGAATACAAATAATTGAATCATCTAAATGACAAAAGCAATTAATATAGTGATAGATTCGATGCACGAAAATTACTAAGTACTTTTTTTAAGCAAAGTCATTAGTAAAGTTTTAGTTTAAGGAGAAAGCGTTAGGATAGCCCGCAAGATTCAAATTGTCTTAAATTTTATTCAATTTGTAGGTCAGTCTATGTATAGTTGTATGATCATCAAATAGGTTCGATTTGCGACCGTAACAAATATGTACTCGTATTTGCAGAATTATAATCATAAGAATCATCAATATTCGCGGAGTTTCACGGGCTACCTTAGCACAACCCCGTCAAGAAAATTGAACTTACCCGTGGCGTAGGAGCGGACGCTCGCGCCTTAGATAGCAGTCGTCTCGCTCTATCATACTCTTTGTTCTCGCTCTCAAGCTTGACGGCTGCCAACCAGATCTCTTCGGAGTTCGGGTTGGCTTGGAAGGCCAGCGATAGGATACCTCGAGCGGCTGGTACGTCGCCTAGGGTAAAATAATAATTACATTAAAGATTGGAATCATAATCATTATTCTACCAGTTAATTCCAGTTTTGAATAGATTATAACCTCTTTTCACGGTAAAAGGTTACCTCTTATTGGATGAAAAATTAAGGATTGGGCAGCAAAATCAGTTGGGGAAACAATACTTCCTAGACGTTTGCGAAAACCACGGTTGTAATAAGGTAGCTGGCAACGTCACACCAAAAATTAAGTTCTAGGGCATTTTCTATCTTGGAAATCTCAAAAATATAGATAGTGTAAAAATGTAAATATGACAATTTATCGATAAAGTTCTTATCGATGAAAACACTAACACTTAAAAGCGTTCATTCCGCGCGAGCTGGCAACATCGCATTTCTAGAGGGTTTTCGATTATAGGGATTATTTCATTAAAAAATCAAAGTACAATTTTTTTAGACAAGTACTAGATCATTGGTATTTTTATAAGTATGTATGCTATTTTATGACAGTTATTTTGGTATTAACGTATAAAAATTGACATTTTGAAAACAAACAAAAATTGATTAAGTAAATATTTTTATTTAAGTAATAGTCAATGTTAAAAACTTGGCTGAAAAAAAAACACGTATTTTGATTTAAAAATAATAAAATAATCACGAAAACCCTCTAGAAATGCAACGTTGCCAGCTCGCGCGGGATGAACGCTTTCAACACTAAAGTGCTGTATGGTAAGAAATCGCCGCTTATAATACCAGCCTATTATTGTCCCATTGCGGGGCAAAAGCGTCTTCGCATACAGAGAAATCATGAGCATTGATCACCACCCCTGCTCCATAATTATAAGTCCAGGTTTCCTTACGATGTTGTCCTTCACCAATGTCAGTACTCTCCAAATCAGCCCTTCAGTGATGTCCATCCATCTGCAGTGTTAAATTCTAAAAGAAAAAAATAAATAAAGAGCCACACACCTGCCAACCACTTAGACTTGGCCCCCATCAACCACAGCACCTCAGACTTGGGACAATGCGCCACCGCTCGCTGCAGCAACGCTTCCAGACTGGGGCGAGTTCCGTGTTGCTTCTCTAGGTAAGCTGCACGCAGCCATATTGACTTCTTTGACGGGAATACGGATAGAGCGTACCCGTAGACAGCTCGAGCGCACTCGTATGCACTTTCGTTTGCACACTGTTGGAATGAAATGAAATTTAATTTAATTTTGAATTGTTTTTTTTTTCTATTAGCTGTACGCGTTCTTTTTAGGGTTCCGTACCAAAATGGTAAAAAGGAACCCTTATGGTGAGACTAAGTCTGTCTGTCTGTCTGTCTGTCACACCTGGATATCTCAAGAACTACTAATGCTATCAACTTGAAATTTAGAATAGTTTTAGATGACGTTTGCCCAACTATTTTGCAAGCAAGAAAAAAATTAAAAAATATATATCTTTTTTGCAAAAGTGACTGAAAGGTGGTCTTAAGCATTTGAAGTGGGGCTACTAGGGCATGTGGGGTATCATATGAAAGAACGCTATTTGCACATTCTTATTTTTTTTTAAGTCTTCATAGATTCCGACTTATGTTGAAAATGTAAAAAAAATACAGTTCTCCCCCCCTTTATCTCCAAAGTTAAGATAAAAATCTGAAATTATTCTATATTTTAGAAAGACTACAGGAAAAATAAAACGATGCTTCTAAATAGCATTAGCAGCATTTTTCAGAAATCATCAACATCATATTATATTCGTACGGAACCCTCGGTGCGCGAGTCCGACTCGCTCTTGACCGGTTTTTTTTTATATCGTCCTCATTCGTTATAAATTCAACACTAAAGATGTAAAATTGTGTGTCCATGGAGTTTCTTGTCCGTTCTGCTCCATATGTACCTACTATACGCTTTGGAATGGACAACTAGCTTCATAATTATTTTTAGCTGACCGACTCCATGACAATTCAAAAGTGTCTGTAAATGGTTTAATTGAAATAAATAGTTTAATTAATAGTTTAAGTTAAGAGTTCAGTTTGAGTTTGAAAGTATTCATAAGAAACTAGCGGCCTGCCCCTGCTTCGCATGGTGTTTACGACTTGATAAAACATCGAGATTTTTTTAGTACAAGCCGTGTCCCAGATAGGATTTCCCATCGGCAAAAATTACATACTTTCATTTCCTATTTAACCCCTGTAAGGGATGAATTTAAAAAAATCCTTCCTTAGCGCTGTTTCGCTATAGAGGGTTATTATAAATTAAATTAATTTATTTATTTCTTACCACAAATTACAGAGAATGTTATTACAGAGAATGTTAGTACAAAGTCTACAGACACAATTGGCTAGCTATACTCCGAAGATGCGATGGTTATAGATACCTTATCTTTAGCTAGCCAATAGGGTATTTGCCTGCTATCAAAGATAACCATAAACTAATACTTATTTTTAAAGGTGTTACTAAAAAGGACGATTTGTGAAAAATTAATAAAATCGGTAGAAAAACGGAGAAGTTTTGAAATTATTCTAATACCCTTGTCACGCAAAACGATCATTGCACTGAATGGCGCGAATGGAAGGCGGTATGGCGTTTCTGTGTTGTGATGTCAGATCGCAGCAGTGCTGTCTCTGCCTACAATAGACTTTAAAACGCATGCAACTTCGGCATTTTTTGAGATATGGAAACAATTTTTTTTACCGTGGTTACACATAAACCTTCTGGAATAAATTCTCTAAACGCTGCTGAAAATAGCATCAAAATCCATTGCGTAGTTGAGATGATAAATATGAATGTATGAACACCGATTCCAGCGTGGTTGTACCAGACTCGATTGCTCGAATGAACCCAAAGATTCACCCTAGCCAGTGAAGCCTCATGGGACTACAGACACCATTGTATATCAGAGAGTAGACAGGGGGGCGCGATAATGGTAGGGAAGACATGCCCATAGGATATGGAAGGATTATTTGAGCCTACCGGATATGCACCCTTGAGCAAGCATTGGAATAGTGGAGAGACGGGTGATAACAGCGTAGTTGAGATGATAAATATATAAAAAATAATGAAAAAAATATAAATGATTAATTTGTAACGCTCATTTGTTTTTCAACGACTTTATGAACAACTAAAAAGTAACCTTATAATTTCAACAATAAGGTTCATATTTGTGTCGTTGTGACGTCGAGTGAAGTAAATAAGATTATACAGTCCGTGACCTTTTTCAGGAGAACATCGACGCGATGATAAAATGAGGTATACTTACAGCTTCAGCATCTTCCATCCATGTGTGTTTCTGATCTTCAGGTTCAATTCCGTGACCAATCACCGCACGTATAATGGCCTGGTAAAAGATGAAATATATGAATGCATTCAACTAACAGATTCTCTGAGAAGAGATCAAAGGGTTGTCTGATTCAGTAAAATGAAACAGTTTGAAAAGAAATTAATTGTAAGATAACTTAAAAAACCAGCTACAAGCTGGGAAATTTTTAGAAGGTATTGAAGAAGGGATAAACATAGTTTTACCGTTTTCCGGAAAAACGATAAAACTATGTTCATCCCGCATCATATTCAAGCGGTTTATTGTCAAAAACAAATAAACCGAACCAAAGACATTCCATACAAACTTTCATCTCTGTTTAACCCCTTTCGGGTTCAAAAATCCATTCTATAAGGAGCTCTTGTGCAAAATTTCAAGCTTCTAGATCCAATAATTTAGGCTGTATGTAATGAATTTAAGAGTTTTAATAAGGTAGATCTGCTGTGCTGATCTGTTTTTAGGGTTCCGTAGCCAAATGGAAAAAAATGGAACCTTTATGGATTCGTCATGTCTGTCTGTATGTCCGTCCGTATGTCACAGCCACTTTTTTCCAAAACTATAAGAACTATACTGTTGAAACTTGGTAAGTAGATGTATTCTGTGAACCGCATTAACATTTTCACACAAATATAGAAAAAAAAACAATACGTTTTGGGGGTTCCCCATACTTAGAAGTGAAACTCAAAACTTCCCACTGCTGGGACACAGACCTCCTCTCGGTGAGAGGGAGTGGGCCGTAATCCACCACGCGGGCCCAATGTGGGTTGGTAGATGACACATGTTTTCGAATTTTTGGTTCTAGGCCATGCCGGTTTCCTCACGATGTTTTCCTTCACCGTTTTGAGAGTAGTGGTAATGAAATAATTTACACAAAGTAAAGTCTCTGTCTGGGTTCGAACCTACGATCTACAACTCGTAAGACGTGGCCGTTACCACTGGACCAACACTGCTCCTCAGGTCAGGTTATATCTTGATCAAAATATGATTCGCGACCATAACAAAGTCAAAAGTAATTTATTCAAACTAGGATGAGAATCAAAGAAAAGAAAGAAAGAAAATAAGAATAATATTATTCAACAACCTGCCATCATATTAAGAAGTATCGATCGATTTATTTTGAACAAGTCCATTAAGAATCAGGAAAATATTCAGTAATGAATATTTTAAGACGGAGATATATGCCAGTGACCTTGAGTGGTTAGCTTGCGTGTTCTGTACTCAGCTCACGCAACGCGTCGTATGTTTAACCAGTAATAAGAGTCGCCCATCGAGGAGCGCTGTCCCCAATTTGACGCATTATTAATTTATAATACACAAATCAAAAGGAATTTTAATAAAACGCGTATACTAAAAGATCAATAATTAAATTATCTTTAAATTGGTGAAGGTTTCAGAAAAATACGCTTGGTAGATTTTGCGCCATTCTCAGTTTTTTATTACACATAACAAATTAATTTCACTATGTAATATAAACATAATCTAAAATATTCACATATTAAGTTATTGAGAAAATGCTCTAATTTAACATATACTCGTATTTTTTTCAAATCATTAACACTACCCGTTTAGACGTGATCTTCAGTATAAAATCATTAAAAGTCGGTTATCGTCGACTTAATGGGTGAATGTTTCGCGGTTCATTATGGCACTTACCTACCTATTTTCCATACCTTTATTTTTTAATTTATTTTCTTTGTTCTTCTTTCTTTTTTTGTAACATTGCAATATAAATGTGGAAGCTTGTAATTAGCAACTGTCAGTTGTTACAATTTTGTGTTTGTGTTTTTTGTTTGTGTGTTTTTTTTTGTATTAGTCTGTAAGCTTTCTTTAAAATTGTAAAAATAAATAATAAAAATCAACATTTCACTATCAGCACTTTTCGAACGTCAAAATTACACAATACAGTCCCCCAAAAACGCCCGCCCTTCACCACTTCCTAGTGCTTTAGCTGGGAAGAAGAAGTGACGCAACAAACTCCCCAAATATGTATTTACTGAATTCAAATCACTAATACATCTCTCTTACTTAGATTTATTCTATAAGAACTTTTCCATAAGAGATTTGTAAATAAGTATTTGTTATGGTCGCGAATCATATTTTGATCAAGATAAAACCTGACAACAACCGTAAGTTTGAATTTCGCTACCACTGCAGGGGGCCGAGCACGGGCGTGCCAATGCGTTTGTGACAAGACATGATAAATTATGTCTTGTCAATTTGTACTAACAGTTTAAGACAAAACTGTTTTATCGCTAAAACTGTGATACAATGTGTGACTCAAGTCATGTCACAGTAGGCCGTGCTCGCCCCGCTGATCCATCTTAAGTAGGTCTTACCTGACAGGTAGCGACGGCACCCGACTTCTCAGCCTCCATGGCTTCTTTGAACCAGTGCTCACGATTTATTTCGACGCCGTTTGCGCTTAATGATGTAATCGCACGATCTATGATCTTTTCCACCATGTGGGTGTTGCCTGGCGATAGGAACATGAGATTTAGTTATAACTTTGTAGCAACACAGTTGATTTACTCTGTGTTCTAGCATTGATGGCATAGTGATGTTCAGTTATACTTATGAAAAAATTGGTTGAGTATCATAATCTGAATTGGTACTCGACATAAACTCGATTTATAAAAGGGTCCTAACAGTATAATCACAAGAAAGAATATTCATATTTTTTCTTCTTGTTCTCACCCACTATTCTCTACATTTTTTTTTAATTTCTCCTTTCGCAGGTCTGCTGGAAGAAATTTCTTAAGAAATAAACAGTACCTTTGTACTAAAATTATAATTATGTAGTATCTCTTTGTATTTTACTGTGTGTACAGACGCCAGCTCATCAAGCTACTACAATCTGTCAAATTTCTTTAATTGATTTTCAACTTTATCCCTACAACATAAGGTTCAAGGTTGATTGGGAAAATTTGACAGTTTCGGGTAGCTTGACCTGCTGGCGTCTGTACATAAATTATAAAATAAATATAAAAAAAGGAGAAAAAAGAATAATTGTTCCTGTTACATTTACATAAAGTAGATCTACTCACCATGCGCTTCTTCAAGCTTAGCAGCCGTCACCCAAATCTGTCTATCAGTAGGTATATTCTCACGGGCCTTGTTGAGTACTTTCCTCGCATTCTCATAAGTTTCCAGCCGGGCCAACGCGAGCCACAGTTCCACACTAGTAGGACAACACTCTACGGCTCTTGAGAGTAAGATACGGGCATCCTCTGGGTTTTCAAGCTCTACGGCGGCTTTCCATAAGCGGACAGAATTGGGTATGTGTTCTAGAGCCTTGCGGTACACTCGGCGTTTTGCCTGTGAAGAGAAATTGGAATTATATTGAAACTGTATTAGTATTGCGCCAGTAAAAGTCTTTAGCTGCCATTTTGAAATTCGGGACATAATATTTAGGTAAGTACTGATTTTCGAAAAAAAGAAGAAGTTTGTATGGATTAGGCGAAGCCACATTATTTTGTCTTTATTCCTATAGTACAGACACTCGGCCTTATTACAAAACAAGTTTTATCTTTAGACCCAGGATTAAAACATCGTGTCATTTTTATAATTTCCAAGCTTGTTCCGTCTGAGATAAAGTTCTTAATACAAAAACTGATTTTAAACCCGAGTCTAAGTTGTCAACTTTGTATTAAGAGCTTTATCTCAGACGAAATAAGGTTCGAAATTATAAAAATGACACGATGTTTTAATCCTGGGTCTAAAGATAAACCTTGTTTTGTAATAAAGAAAGTGAGGTACACAGTCACAGATATAAATTACAGATGGACAGAAAGGACGCTCTACAAAACTCGATGTACCATTTTCAAGGCCATGTACTAAATGCTTGCATGCAGTACGGCTTGGTATCTAACATTATAAATGCAAAGTGAGTTTGTTTGTTACGTTTTCACGCTAAAACGGCTGAACAGATTTGAATGAAATTTGGCACACGGATAGACCAGGACCTGGGTAAGAACATAGGCTACTTTACGTCCTGGATCACAGACGAATTCGCGGGCAAAAGCTGGTGATTGTATAAATTCGTCTGTCTGAATAGGCCAGTAAAGTTCATCTGCTGAAGCCCTAAATTCGAGGTAGCTCATCATTTCTGCCGAAAGACGTCCACTGCTGGAGACAGGCCTCCCCCAAAAGGCCACGCTTGGCAGGCGGGTTGGAGATCGTAGTATGGTGTTAAAATGCATATAGAATGCTGCTGCCCATTCTCTAGTAAGTCCCTTAGTCGCCTTTTACGATACCCGTGGGAAGAAATAGGATGGGGCTGATGTGGTCTTTACGTCTAGCACCACATGGAGTTGGGACTAAATTCGAGGTAGGTAATGAAATGATATGTATGTATATATCAGAGGTTAAGTAAATAGGTAAACAAATTACCTTGGTCTCCTGTTCCAAGTCCGCAGCCTTCACCCATATCCTGACACTATGCGGTAGGTTCCTAGCGGCGTGTGCTATGACGGCTCTAGCCGTGTCGCTTGGCTGTAGACGAGCCGCCTCTAGCCAGAGCTCTTCACTGCTCGGGTTCACTTCGCAGCCTTTCATTATTAGGTTACGGGCTGATTGGACCTTGCCTGAAACAGGAATATAATAGGTTGGTTGGTGAATTTCTTGTGCTTCTATTCAATCAATCTGCCAGCCTTTTCCCGACTATATTGGGGTCGGCTTCCCGTCTAACAGAACGCAGCAGAATACCAGTATTTTACATGGAGCAACTGCTATCTGACCTCCACAACCCAGTAACTAGGTAATACGATACTCCTTGGTAAGGCCGGGCGCCCATTGGCGGCACGGCATGGCAATGTATTTTTAGGCATAGGTACCGCAATGTCAGACTGCATACAAAAGAAAGAGAAGCGCGATGACACAACTCTTGTAATTTATTGCAAAATATGAACCAATTATTTATTTACTCAAAAATGAGTTGAGTAATCGAAAATAAACAACAACCAAGTTCTGCATACAAATAAGACGTTCTTGTTATTAATTAAGGCGACGACAACCGACTTTTAATGATTTTATACTGAAGATCACGTCTAAACGAGTAGTGTTAATTATTTAAAAAAAATATATGTTAAATTAGAGCATTTTCTCAATAACGTATTATGTGAATATTTTAGATTATGTTTATATTAGGTTGGGGAAAAAGTCTTTTCGCATTATAGTATGTATGAACTTGTAATAAAATCTCTTTGGCTATACTATTTGTATCTGGCTGGTTTTGGTGTCATTGAAAGTTAAAATTTTAAAGAACATAATTCCAAATTCAAATTAGGAAAATGTGTGATTTTCATTTGTTTTTCGTACTGTCAAGATGAGTGAATCTAATGAAGAAATTCGATACATTTTAAAATGTTACTACAAAAAAGGTAAAAATGCAACGCAAGCCGCGAAAAAAATTTGCGATATTTATGGACCTAGTGCAGTATCAGTGAGAGTAGCACAAATTTGGTTTAAGCGTTTTCAATCCGGAAATTTTGATGTCAAAGATGCACGTCGCTCTGGTCGCCCTATTACGGATAAAATGGAAGCCATTTTTGAAAAAGTGGAGCAAGATCGGCATATCAGTAGTTACGACGTAGCTGAAGAACTGGGAATTGACCACAAAACAGTTTTGGCACATTTGAAAACAACTGGGTACACAAAAAAGCTCGATATTTGGGTACCTCACGAGCTCACTGAAAGAAACCTAATGAACCCTGTACTCATTTGTGATTCTTTATTACGACGTAATGAAACCGAACCATTTTTGAAGAAGCTGATAACTGGTGATCAAAAGTGGATCACGTACGACAAGATCGTGCGAAAAAGGTCGCGGTCAAAGGCCGGTCAGGCTTCACAGACTGTGGCGAAACCCGGGTTAACTCGCAACAAGGTGATGCTGTGTGTGTGGTGGGATTGGAAGGGCATTATTCATTAGGAGCTGTCACCACCAGGGTCCTGCCTGGTGGTGACAGTCCTATCGATTCTGTACTCTCCTGCGAACAACTGATGAGATTAAAGCAAGAAGTTGAGAGAAGGCGGCCGGAATTAATCAACAGAAGGGGTGTGGTTTATCATCATGATAACGCTAGACCTCACACATATTTAGCAACTTAGCAAAAATTAAGAGAGTTTGGCTGGGAGGTGTTAATGCATCCGCCGTATAGTCCTGACCTTGCACCTTCAGATTTCCACCTGTTTCGGTCTCTTCAGAATTCTTTAGGCAGTGTCAACTTAACATCACGAGAGGACTGCCAAAACCACTTGTCGCGGTATTTTGATCAGAAGTCCTAAAATTTCTATAGCAATGGGATCATGTCCCTACCTACAAGATGGCAAAAAGTTATCGAACAAAATGGTACCTACATACTTTAGTTAAATGTAAATAAACTATATTAAAAAATGTTTTGAATTTTCTTAAAAAATGCGAAGAAACTTTTTCCCCAACCTATTATTACATAGTGAAATTAATTTGTAAAGTTATGTCTAACGCGGATAAAAAACAGAATGGCGCAAAATCTACCAAGCGTATTTTCCTGAAACCTTCACCAATTTAAAGATAATTTAATTATTGATCTTTTAGTATAGGCGTTTTATTAAAATACCTTTTGTTTTGTGTATAATAAATTAATAATGCGTCAAATTGGGGACAGCGCTCCTTGATCGGCGAGTCCTATTACTGGCTGAACGTACGACGCGTTGCGTGAGCTCATTACAGAACACGCAAGCTAACCACTCAAGGTCACCGGTATATATCTGCGTCTTAAATACCAACTGTACGTTGATATTTAATACAGATATTTTGGATTGAAACTCAAAGTAAAGGGTTAGTTTACCGTTAATTTATATCGAGATTTTTTTTCTAAATGTATTTTGGTAACAACCAAGTTCTGAGAAATATGTTCAAGAATAACATTTATATCTTTTCCGCTACCACAAACTATATAGATTTGGCAAGTTTTTTGTTTAAGACAAGCCTACTTTTATCATTTGTCTATTCGTCGCCGAAAAATACCTTGCCATGCCGTGCCGCCAATGGGCGCCAGGCAAAGAGAATTAAACCACTTGAGAGCCGATAGACCGATTTCGTCTAGGGACACGACTCACCACTGCGGGCCGGGAGACGAAGAAAATACAGCGGTTGTGATTGGCTGATGCAACAATGTCAGGACGAATGTTCCAAACATAGTGATGCACAAGTCAGTTTTGCAACTATATTTTCGATATCGATAAAATCGACGGGTAATAATTCTGCATTTTTTTTTTACTATACTGTTAGGTTGTTAACTGGGTGCAAATAAAACACTGACGTAACACTAAAAACTTTATTCAATTAAATCAATCAGCTAATTTAATCGACAGAAAGCTTAATAAATTTCTCATAAATGAAACTAAATTCTAATAATTTATTGTGCAATTAGGATTTAAAAATCACTTTTACATGTCATGATTTAACAAGCTAGCTCGAGTCGGCATTTCCAAAGAAAATTTGGATACCAATTTTCCCTGTGAACTGCCTTAATCCATTTTTCTTTCAGTTCTGGAATATTTGGAAATCTAAAATGTAAACATTAAATAATATTACTTTTTTATGATTAGAAAATATCGATAATTTGTATTGTCATTATCGATTTGTTTTGAAGTTTTCACAACACTGCAGCATTAGTAAAGATAGAAAGGGACAGACGTATTGACAATACCCTAGTGAGAGAAAGGGACTTTTCAAAAAGACATCAACGCGTGATACATTTTTGTGCAATTTTAGATAACCAACCAGTTTAGCTTGAGCCCTGCAATTATTCCTATTATTATTAAATTATAAATATATTTTACTTACCGATGAAAAGTTATGCCGTCTTTTTTATAGCTGGATGTTCTGGATGATTTCCCACACCTTTTAATTGAACAGGAACTCATAATTGTTTGTATTTATGCAGAAAATGTTTTAAAAGGTATCAAAATAATCGCGTGTACAAAGATCCAATAACTGGTCAATACTAAAATAGCCACTCATTTTTTCATTTATTATAAGTGCAATTTCATATATGTGTCGTGAGCCTGAGTCGCCCGTATGAGCAGTCAAGAGGATATATAGTCATTGGCGCCAGGCCTCAGACTGGTTGTCAGACTTTCGGGCTTGTGACGACCCGTAACGACTGTGGAATATCCACGAATGACAGCCGGGACCAACGGCTTAACGTGCTTCCGAGGTGCAGAGGAGTCTCGGTATGTAAATCAAATCAAATCATTTATTTCTTTGCAAACATGGGTATGGGTAAAGTACATAGGTGTTTAAAAAAAAAAAAGTTCTCCATATTTTACCGACACATGGGCCATGCAATTGTTTACAATTCCTAATAACAAATTAAAAAAGAAAAATTAAGCAAGAAAAAATTTAACATATAAATCAAAAATGTCAGCGTGTTCAACGTAAATAAAATAAGACTATATAATGTCAAACCAAAATAAAAGTAAATGAAACCAGGAAATATGTCAGTCAGAGAAATAGTACATAGTGAATCATAATTTAGAAAATCGTCAACCGTGTAATAAGTTTTTCATAATTAAAATTTATTTTAGCTGTAAAGATGGTCACCCATCCACGGACCATCCCCGCCAAGCGTAACTTAACCTAATGGATCTTTCTGGATGGATTGGATTCTTGTGTTTCTATTAGGAGGTAATTTGTTTGCCCACATCATGTTTTGGTTCAGAGCCCATAGTTTTTTGGGCTGTTTGATAACTGGCTGGTATGGGTCTATTGGACTACTAATCCTGAATACTGGTTTAAAAAATGTGGACCACCTGAATTTTGATTGAGTAACATACATACATAACAGTCGCTTAATGAAATGAAATAATATTTATTTCTGTAAGTAGAATATTTATGACACTTTTATACATCAATGCGCTGGTCATCAGATTAAGACTGGAGTTACTGTAATTTGTAAGATCTGGCACAATCTATGATTTCGAGTAGAAGTAGCTCTTAGTAAAGCCAAAAATCACGTAACCCATGTTTAAGTATTATTAGGATTTGACGGCACGGTTGGCGCAGTGGTTAAGCGATTGACTGCTGCGCCGCGTGTCGCGGGTTCAATTCCCGCACGGAACAAATATTTGTATGACCTACAAGTAGTTGTTCCGGGTCTGGCTGTTTGTATGTGAGTTTAAATGTTTGTAAACGCACCCACAATACAGGAGAAATTCCTAGTGTGGGGCAACGTTTTTAAAAAAAAGAAAGAAAAGAAGGATAATGTCCAACAAGTTAATAATAAATCATACAAACCTGTAACTTCCTCCAGCCTCGCACTAGCAATCCAAGCAGGCGGATGGTTAGGATTGGTCTCTCTCACAGACTTCAGCAACAGCCGAGCCTTCTTAATATCATTTATATCGCCGCCATACGTTGGTATCATGGACTGCAAGTCTGTCAGGTAGCCTTTAGGGTCTACGACTGTCTGTCCGGTTACTGAGTCAGATACTTGGGACAGTTTTACTGTCATTAGAGTGTTTCTTGCTTGACCAATCTTTCTTAAATCCAAATCACCTGTGAATAAAAGATTGAAGAATTGTGAAATTAGTTATGCAATAAAACAAGAGTATTCAATTAATGGTATTTTAATAACACCCCATATTATTAAATCTCTCTCTAGAACCTCCTGGAGTTTTGATCTGGAACTTGCCACTTGCCTTGTGGCAATTGTATCACATTTTTTGCACATGAAGTTTAAATAAATAACTTGTCTATCAGAAAACTAGCTGCAAGGGCCACTTCTTGCCTAAATATATACTATCTGGTAGATACCATTGTCCTAGAACCAAAAATTCGACGACATGTGACACATCTACCAACCCGCACTGGGCCCACGTGGTGGATTACAGCCCACTCCCTGTCACAGTGAGGAGGCCTGAGTCCCAGCAGTGGGAAAATTATAGGCTGAATATGTATACAGGGTGTGAGGGACAGCCCTCCGCAGACTGATGTGGTGAATTCAGTATATCGTACTAAGATGAACGGTTCATGAAATTATTTCAGGAACGTTATGGGAATCCAATGAACCTGATTTGTCGCGGCGGCGTGGACGGCCACGCTCGCTGATTTCAGGCGTCATTCGTTAGAGAATTTCAACATTCATTGCTGTTTTATTTTATTTTAGCTGTGTTATTTACATTAATGGAGTACTGCGTACAGAGAATGTTATTTTACATAAATTACGATTAAAAAATTACAATTTTCCTGAGAATATTTTCAGTGGAATATGATTCAAAATAAGGAGCTGAATGCACCCTGTTAATTTGCGGAGGGCTGTCCCTTACACCCTGTATGTAGATGCCATTGGGCAATCTGTTCAAAGCTATGCCAGAAGACTCAAGTCTCTTACGCTGACAATAAATTTTTGACTGATTGACGTGTGACTGTGAGTTAAAATTAATAAACACTTTTTAAATTACTGTACCAGATGGAGTCAACATTCCCGGAGTCATAACCCCAGGCATCATAGACGCAAGTCCAGATCCAGGGTCAATAGATGAAGAAGACTCTCCACCCAGATTCCTGGACAGCACACTATCAGGCAATGGTGTGAATTTCTCAGCCCGAGGGTTGCGCTGTTTCCTGTTACGAGCATCACCAACTTCAGGTATTGCTGACCATTCATCTTCAGATACTGATTTCAATTCACGTTTTAAGTCTGAGAATTGTTGCTGGATTTTTGGCCTGAAAAGTTTATTTTGATTAGACATCATTTTGGAAGTTATGTATATGCATAACTGTAACAAAAACAATACATTTGAAACGTCTTTGTTATCCACAGCTTAAAAGCAATTCTTGTTTAGAGTAATTTGGCAAAATGGTTGTAAAATATTAATTAAAAAAACCTATTCATTGTCTTTACAGATATTTTCATCATTATCAACAGGTAATCTTCTCATTTTGGAATAAAACTGTTTTTTGTGGACCCTGCATCATCGTCATCATCTCCCTAGCCTTTTCCCAACTATGCTGGGGTCGGCTTCCAGTCCAACTGAATGCAGGATGAATTTGTGGACCCTGCATAATAAGGTGTTTTATTAAAGTTACCTTTCTTGACGATATCTCTCCAAGTCTTCTTTGAGGCGTTTCTCTCTGTACTCTTTCCTCTTCTCATCCATTCTCTTGTCAATTGACTCATATATGGCATCTGCTTCAGCATCATCTTTATCATAAGGATCCTGAGAAATTAGGAATTAATGGTAAGATTACTTTCAGGTAGAGTACAACCGAAAATTGTATTTTATTCATCTGAAAATGAAAACGGAAATCAAAATGAAGATTTGCAGCCAAAATCCCAAATGAAAACAAAAATCTGTTGGATTCTACTTTCAGGTCATTCTGAGGTTAATGTCAGTAGCAGGCAGAATCTAATTAGGTGATGGTAAAATTACTATGAAAGCTTCAATCATTTTTATGTCAAACCTGAAGAAACAGCCCAATTAGCATGTCCAGATGAATGTTTATTCTTTTAGAAATTAAATTGTAAGCCGAATTCAACTTTATCACACGGTAATAGCTACTATTGTCTTGTACTTTGTGTCACGGTAACACCATTGTAAATTATAAGAACATTGTAAACAAGCCTTAGAGAACAGTGAGCCACTGTATCCTGAGAATTCATCATAATTGGAGTCATTCAAATCTTCATCATCATCTTCTTCCTCAGTTTTCTTCCGTTTAGCCGCCGGTGGGGCATGACGATCGTCCCTAAAAGACAGAAAAAGAAGATTATGGATTTAATAAACAATCAATTTCTAAAAATGGTTTAATTTCATAAAACCGTTTGTTTGATCACTACTAAAATTGAAGAGTGTAATCTTGGGATTATTATGTGCATTTTATTTCTAAATGGGTTGTATTTAGAAAATAAAGAACTACTTACGATACATCATTGGCATCTCTCGCAGGACCGATATCAGACCGTGTGGTGAAACCAGTGGCACTGTGAACAAAATTAAACGATCACTTACACATACTTCTCATAAAAAAACTGTATTATTATTTGTAAACAAACAATATCGTACCCTCGACCAACACCAGCAACATAACCTAAGGGTGCTGGGATTCCAAGGAAATGTTTTTTGTTTTTGTTTACAAACGCCTGCGGGGGCACCGACATATTGAATTGATGCACACGCTAGTCTAACTCACTGAAAATGCGTAATTTCTGAACAAGATTAATTAAAACTAGTTATCTTTAAACAAATTTCTTTCAGCTTTTTGACATATTTTTGTCAATTTTGTTTGTTGGACAAATGGACACTGTTGACACTGACAGTTCTTTTTTTTCTAATTATATTTTAATGCCTGGTTGCTGGGACCTTTTAGCAAGTCTTTATTTAGTTACAAACTTTGTGTAAATATTGATGAAATTAATTATTATATTCAATGCATGATGATGATATCCCCGCCCACTGCCCTTGAGTTTCAGTAAAGATGTGGCACTTTACTGATACCTCTCGCGGTCTTATTGAGAGAACTTGAAGTGATGTTGCACTGTTTTGTTTCATTTGCCTACACTAATGTACGTTCATGAACACTTATTCCACCATTATTATTACACATTAATATTCGGCTAAACACCAATTTTAGAAAATAAAACAAAACTGCTAAACATGTCACTTCACTTTCCCGCCAAGAACTCGACAGTCTTCTTCAAGTGATAACAGTCAACGCACGGCTGGTGTTCTATTAATTTGGCAGCAGTGTTCTTAGAGAGCATGTATGTACCACCAGCAGGCTTAGCACGAGAACCCTCTCTACGCGTTTTGTCGACGGTAGAATAGACAAAAATGACGTTTCAGTGTAGACAACAGAAAGTTTTCTACTGTCGCACGGCGATTACAAAATGAAATGTGAAGAGACTTGTCATCTCTACCCTAGACAACTGTCTACAACGTCGAGCACGACGTACAATCTTTCTCCGATGTTGACAGCTTGGGATAGAAACCTTTCTTCCGAAATAGTCTACGTATAAAATGACCTAGACAACGATCCGTTAGTTGTTTTTTCGTCAATTCGAGTAATTTTAGGCGGTGCTGTTTTTACTTTTATCATATATTAAGCTGAAATTAACATGTTGGGTTCAAATTGCGCTTTTTATTTAAGTTTTTTTATAAAAAAAAATCAGCGAAGATGGGAAAGAAATACTATTAGAGAGCTTGCTTTGCTTGTTTGGGAGCCTTTGATCTCACGGGAAGTGAGTTCTGTAGAATCATAAAATAAGCAAGGAGATTGTGCAATCAATGTTTATGCGAAGAACTCGGCTAGGACCTGTCGCCCAAAATAAATAATAGATTTTTGGAATGAACAAATAAAATAAGAACAACAATATAAGTATCCTACAGTTTTTACACTATGTTGTCCCTTAACTTTGATTTATTAGATACCTACATTCACTGGGAATATAAAACATCTGATTATGAGCCAAAATCTCCTCATTGTACACTAAATTATTTATTTATTAAGTACTAGCTGCCGCCTGCGGCCTCGCCCACGTTGCATTAAGGCTTCTAAATACTGGCGCGACACAAAGGCCCCGCGTATCGCGCGACGAGCGGTGCCTTTGTGTCGCGCTGGTTTGTAGAAGCCTTTACTATGTAGTGATTATTATTTTCATTGACTAAATCTTACACACTCAGTTTTAAATGGAGCATTTACCTACTAATAAATAAAATATCGATAAACAACAATACAATAACAATGTAAGTACCTAGTAAAAACAAGGGCTCCCGCAGACAGGCGCAACGTGATAGCGCGACCCGCCAGTCTGCGGTACCCTTAAAGGAGACTTCTTGCGTGACGCCATCAAAATAGTATAATTATGGCTCTCTATTTAAATAATGCCTGTACATTATATGCAATTACCAATATTATATAGTGCTCTGTGTATGCAATACAAATGAGTTCCTGTGAAGCCCTGTGACATAACAAACGTCAAAAAACCATTGTTCCCGCCTCCTTATCGTAATGGCCGACAGATGTATGACCTCCGCCGCTAATGTAAACAATAAACATTTCAAGTGTTTTTTTAGAGCTTAGGATACTTTGTTAAGCAGATTTGGCTTTGTGAATAGAGTGAGTGTAATTAACAATAAAAAAAATGGTTCTGGGAACAAGTTTTGTATTTTAAAATTACCACTAATTACAGATAACAGCTGTATTGTTTAGGTCCAATGTTATGGCTATTTCTGATAAAACTATTGTATCAATTTACACTAAATTTTGCAAGTTACATTATGAATAGATAAGAAATCTAACAACAGCGTTTCTTTCAGAGTTCTATGTAACATTGTTGTAATAATAAATCACAAAGTTCATGGCACTTGAGGCCGGCCTCATGATATCTTTGAAACTTTGAAAATTCACATCGGAGTAACACCGAGTAGTTTCTTATACAAAAATGTTACTAAGATACTACATAAACCTTTATTGACTGATAGCTACCTATATCTTGTAAAAATATACCACCATAATTAATTTAAAAAAGATTTAATTGAAATGGGGGGGCTGATTAATTGATTTATTTATGAATTAATTCAAAAATAAATTAAACATTTTGTTTTTGAATATTAGTGAAAACTACACAAGTGGGAACTATACTGTCATATTAATTTAACACTTAGTCATTCTTGTGAAAAGAAATAAAGATATTTAACCTCAAAATTTAACAATTTTGATGCAATTTTTGACATTTGATTTTTGATACTTATCACAAGTACCTATTTATGATATAATTAGTGCAAATATTCTCTAAAACTATGTATTATGCACTTATTTATGATTATTCATCTATTTGCAGTCGATAAAACACAAAATTAGTCCAAATTCGACCGATAGAACGGATTTTTTTCGTAAATATTCTTTGTTCAAAAATTCGAGTTTTATGATCCGATTTCGTGCAATTATTATCTACAATTATGTAATAACAACATATAAATGAAAATTTAAAAACTTAGTGGCGCCACAGCCAATGATATATTACCTATAATACGTCATTGGCTACAGCCTCAGGCTACAGCCATTTAACAATATTTTTAAAAGGGAGATGTGCTAAGGTAGCCCGCGAAATTCAAATTTTATTACGTTTTTTGCAATTTGCAGGTCAGTAACACGTTGTATGTTGATTTAAATATGATTCGCGGCCGTAATAAATATTGCTTTACATAATTATAATCATTAGAATCGGCAATACAACTAACTCTCTTCGAAAAATCCTTAGAATTCAAAAAACGTTTGAAAATTTGAATTTCGCGGGCTACTCAGCGCATCCCCCTTGACCATTTGCGTTTTGTAATTGAAGAAATATTCGTTAAAAACACTTTGCTTCATATATTTGTTTGAGATCGAAACGCAAAAGTACGGTTTAATTGGGTAGTAATACTCACCACTAGCGAATACCCCGTTGCTATGGACAAGTCACTGTCTACGAAGAAACCCGAGTCTAGGTGTGTCCTCGTGCTCGCGAAGAAGAGATTACGAGAAGTGTAGACAAGCGATGTCTATTCTACAGTAGAGTAGAGATCGAAAACGCCATGCTAAGCCTGCTGTACCACAATGTCCATACTCGAGATCAAAATCTAGTAAACCGAGTTTTTCCGAAGAGTCCACCCAATCCCCCTCACTAGTTTTCTCTATGTAGTCTGTGACAGGTTATGTAGTTCTATAATTTAGCATAGCGTAATAGATTGCTATGTAGTCTGTATTCTAAGGTTATCTATGATTGTTGCCTAGCAACTGAAAGTTGTATTTGAATGGAAAATAATCGAAGAAGAATTCGGCAAATTGTATTTATCATTTTGAATCCTTTTTATAGCGAATCTTATTAAACTTAATTAAATACAAAGTAATAATCATGGCGCAGAGTTTAATTGCAATTTCTCAGGAACTAGGATCGAATGATAACAGTATATCGACAAAAGAATTTTTGCAATTTGAAAAGAGTTGTGAAGCTTACAAGGACGATGATGAAGAAATTAAAATGATTTTTAATGAAATCAAGAAGTTGTCTGCAGCTAATAAGGCAGAGAAGGTATTATGTGAAGATATTGATGATGTAGATTTAATTCTCAAAAGAGCAGAAGATATTGCACATGAGACTGAAAACCTGTTAAAAAGTAGCCCTATATCAACTGTTCTGAATGCTAACAGTCCAAATAAAAGTGAATCTGGTGCTATTCCTCAAATTAAAGTGACGAAACCTAGTGAGAATGAAAGGGATAGGTTGGAGCATACGGAATTCAGTAATAATAAGGTAATGTATTTATTCTATTACAATAACTTCTAGGTAGTAGATGGTCATGACTTCCGTAAGCAGCGCAAACTGTATCATGAAAGTTTTCCTAAGTAGGTAAGGATTTTCATTTCATTTTAGTACCTGACTCTTCCGAAGAAATAACGAAAAAAAAACGATTTTATAGGTAGGTACTTATTTATTCTTAAAAATAATGCTGCTGAACAGCCTTACATTCTTGCATTCAACCTTCTTTTTATTACATTTAAAAAAGTCTTAACTATATATGAGACTATTCAACTAAAGTATCATTTGTACATTCATGAGTAGAAATGCTTTAAAACTTTAAATAATAAATAATTTAAGCATACCTAGTATGCAATTAGTTATTCTATTTTGTTCACTTGGCTTGCTAAGGCCCTTAAACCAGCTAAATTCTCCCTTGCTACGGGCTCAATGTATGAAGCTGGTAGCACAAAACCATAACGCCCTGTGTCACTCAGTTCAATTGTGTAGGTGTACTTGATCCCCAAAGACTTGGCCCAGTCGTCAGAGCCGCCAGCAGCTGGGTACAGGAGTCCACTGGAAGATCCGACTTTGTAATCTGATCCTCCAGTCTTTTGGATTGCCTGTAGGAAAAAGAAAGTTAGAATTACCATATTAAAATTATAACATTTTTATGGAGACATCCAGCAATGGAATGGCTATGAAATTATATCAGAGGGATGGATTGAACAGAATTTTTCTGAACTGCACTGAAGGATACTTTTGCCAGTAACATACACCCCAAGATCTCAACTGCAGGTTTAGCAGGACATGCCCAGACTAGGAATTTCTCCTGTAGGTATTGTGGGTGCCTTTACAAACATTTAAACTCACATACACAAACAGCCAGACCCGGAACAACTACTTGTAGGTCATACAAATATTTGTTCCGTGCGGGAATCCAACCCGCGACACGCAGCGCACCAGTCAATCGCCTAACCACTGCGCCAACCGTGTCGTCAACATTTCACAACATGCTATTTCTACTCTACTGTGAATAGAAATCGCTTGTATCTACTGAAAATCTTCTACTGCCTACACGGAAACGTAATTTTTGTCTACACTTCTGACAAAACGCTTCTCTATGGTTCTCTTGCTTAAGCTTGCTGAGCAGCCTTCATTTATCTATAACTTTGGGATGAAGTTATGGAACAGTGTAACTTGAAGCCTACAACTCAACACTTGACTTACCTGAGCCATCAGCTTGCCCACACTTTCAAGGTCCTTGTGGTCTGGTGGTAATACATTATCGTAACCCCATGGGTACAGCAGGTACTGTCCGTAACTATGGTATGTTAAGTAGGCAGAGAATTTAGTTGCAGTGTTCTTGAAGAACTCCTGTGAAAAAAGTAAAATGTTATAGAGATATGTGCATAAAATTGCATTTTCAATATGCATGTTCTATAAACCTTTGGGTTGTCAATGTCCATGGAGAGTCACAGTGTCAGTCATTTGCATTCATTACGTTTAATTGCTTGGCATATCTAGGGCAATTACTATGCTAGAGTCAAGGTTTTTTTTAGTGCTTTCGTGTACCTAATAAAAAATAATTCCAATACGGCGATAAAATTAAGGTATTTCATGGACACATTGAAGTACACAGTACCGTATTGCCGTCGAGCTCCTAAGGTTTCTACTTCACGTGGTGTGCAGCTCCTAAAGTTTCTACTTCACGCGGTCTGCAGCTCATAAAGTTTCTACTTACGCGGTCTGCAGCTCATAAAGTTTTTACTTCACGCGGTCTGCTGCTCCTAAAGTTTCTATTTCACGCGGTCTGCTGCTCCTAAAGTTTCTACTTCACGCGGTCTGCAGCTCCTAAAGTTTCTACTTCACGCAGTCTGCTGCTCCTAAAGTTTCTACTTCACGCGGTCTGCAGCTCCTAATGTTTCTACTTCACGCAGTCTGCTGCTTCTAAAGTTTCTACTTCACGCGGTCTGCAGCTCCTAAAGTTTCTACTTCACGCGGTCTGCCGGTAGTCCGTGGAAAAGAGCCCTAAATATCCCTACAATAGCCTAGTGATATTAGGAAGCATGGTATCTGATTTATGGCGAGATAGCGACCTAGCTTGTTTATCTCGATGATTGACAACTGAACGGCATCACGATTATCAATTTAGTTAATAGGTCTCAAACGGGGCGCTGATTGTTACAGGTACCTACTGTTTGCAGAAAAGAAACCACTTACAGAAATTGCTTTAGATTCTGGTTCAGAAAACGGTCCGCTGCCACGGTATATGTCACTGCAGGGATAGCTTGAAGCTCCTTTTCCTCCCCAGCGGTATCTAAACAGAAAATATTAAATCGGTTATGTATGCACCTAAAGCTAGTTTTCATAGAATGAGAAGCGCAATTCTTATAATTTGGCGACTAAGCGCAAAGTCTCCATTTCTACCAAACCCCAACCTTGACTGAACCATACATTACAAATTGGCTACATTGGATAAGTAACAGTAGCTGAACGGAAACAACCTTAGATAGGTTTCTTGCACGCTGATTTCCGTGCCAAAGCAAAATTGTTTCTCTCCAGCCAAACTTTCATTATATTAAGTGGGCACATCGTGCTATCGTGCACTAGTTCTTAGTTGCCCTTGGCCTGCGTTCATGTTAGCCTTGGCCCGGTACCTACGCTATCGGATCGATTCTGATCAATCACTCATTCAATTGACTCAGGTTATCGCAGTCCGCTACTGGACATAGGATTCTCCCACGTTGGACAACCACACCGCCCGGTGTTGATCATCCGCTTCCCGCACCCAGTTTATCCCATTACAGCTGTCTTTTTAAAGTCGTCGGTCTTTCTAGCTGGGGGACGTCCCACGCTACATTTGATTCCCGATTCGCGAGGACACGGTTATGTAATTTTGATTATCATAAATTACCCGAAGTTCCTATTAAGATCTGAGCCGGTGCAAGTGCTGGGACCATATCCGAATTTCCTGTTCTTCCTCCATAGACGGTCCGAATTATGTGTGTACTCATACCCGTCAGGGTTTACTACCGGCAAGATATACCTGGAAACAAATTAAAAACGTAAGACAAGCAGCTTGTAATTTTCTGAAGTACCTACATTTACAGTTTGACTAGGATTGTGTGACTAAAAAAAGAAGAGGAAAAAAAAATTGGGTTAAATTCTTACCAATCAATGTTCTTGATATCATCAGATTCAACATCAAAGTTTTCTGCGAATTGGTTGATGAAGTAAGTGACGACCGCCGGGCTGATCCACTCTCGCGCATGGATGCCACCGTCGATAAATACTGCTTTGTTGCCTTGTTTGCCGTCAGAAATGCGTAGAAGCTAAGAAAAAAAATATTTATTTTTATCAGCTTCAAAATTTATTTATTTATCTATAGGAGAACCAACAGCTATAACAGATGGATAAAAAATGTATATGTAACACTAGAGCCAATTACAGGTCCACACGGGTAAAAACTTAAAAAGTAGTATAAATCTTAGGACCACTAACAAGCACAAATGTACTGCGAAATTGTTAGGTAGGTACTGGAGATTTCCTATTGAGAAACCCAAGACTTAAACATTTAATTGATGATAAGATAAGATAAGATAAAGATTTATTGTTCAACTAGGACTAGATTACATGACACGGTAATATATAAAGCACAAGCATAAAGTTTAAATCTAGTTAGTGGGTGCCGTACTGGTCTCCTAGATAGGTTAAAAAATAACCTGTGTTTAGGAGAAACAGTTCCGATTGATCGTGGAGTATAGTCTATTATTGATAAAGATAGATAGGAACCGTAGGTTCTAGGCGAGAAAAACTTAGGCTTTATGCACATAGATAAGCACCTCAAGTGTTCCGCCACTTTTTCTGTCGAATCGTCAAAATGAACTATCGCACATTCGTTCTCCTGTGGATATGGTTTGATGTGATAAAGTACTTACTGTAATAATGAGAAATACCGCGAATTAGTGTGATTGATGGTTCGTCATGCTAACAATAAGGTGATTTATGAAAAGTGAAAACTTCTCGCCAACCTTTGGTTGTGATTCAATCGTTATGTTACGGAAAATTTGTTAAAAGCAACTTGAAATTATTACTTAACCAGTAAGTATTATTAAAACTTTGAAATCTAGGACAAGATTTATATTATTTCTGAACGACCGATTTACCTTAAGTTCGCGGCCTTCGTAAGATTTTCCTATAGTATTAACACTGACGATAGAAGGATACGTTTTAGCCAAGTAGTCCATAAATCCGTGAATATCCTCCAGTCTATGATACTGCTTCCATGTCATACGGTGACCTGAAATGAGAGTCTACTTTGAAACGACTATAAAACATAATTTTATCTCACCATTATCCATAATTTACGTTTACCCACACGGTTTTCCCCATTTGTGAATATTTTCTCTTGCTTCCGGATTAGTGCCGAAAGGAACATTTGATCTTTCAACTGTTAGCAACTTTAAAAAACTTAAAAATGTTAATGAACACAATCCAGATCCAAAAGGTTAGAGACACGTCATGTGAGAATTTAAAACCAATTTTATTAAAACAAAGATAGTGCATAGCAACAATGATTCGGTGCCGAACAACAACAACGAACCCCAATTTGCATTTGGCCAATACTCCATGGGAAGGCTGAGAGAATTGTACCCCATGTAGGCACTAATAAAACCTAGTCGGCGATGAGATTCCCTGTAACGCCAAAAATTGTAAGCTCTAGCTGGAACAAAATGACATCGACCCTTGGAATATTGTTAATCTATATTAAAAAGCTTAAAGGATATTAGTTCATTAACTATACGAACCTCGTCTGTCTTGTAGTTCCAATTCATTCTCATCTAACGGTGGGTTTTCTTCGTTGATTCTTTGTTGCAGATCTTCAATCATAATATAGTATGCAATGTCCTTCTTTTTTAAGGCAGCTGTAACGTTCTCCAGCGCTTTTGGCTTGACGAGGATGTCGATTGCTGAGTGATTGCCTCCCCATGATGCAATGACTGGAAAATAATTTGTTTAACTGATACGCACCTAATCTTTAAAAGAATATGAAATTCAAAGCTTTTTGTATCACATTTAAATAGTCAGCTTACGTTTTTCAGAAGCCAGTTGGTTAATGAGACGCTGAGTGCTAGTTTTCTTCATGGAGACTTTCCATACTTGGGCACCACTGTAGTCTATTCTCTCTATTTCTTCTGCTAATGTGACCTTAGGTTTATTGTTATCAGGTGCTTTTTCTCCATCAGCTGCCACTTCTGTAGCAACCGAGTCTGTTTTAGAATCAGTTGCATTTTGAGCTACTTGATGATATGGTTGTTTAACCGAGCTACGAGTAGGCCATTCTGAAACAAGTCATTACTATGAGTAGGTCATTCATATCAGCGATAATTACGATTACCTCGCCATTTTTGCGTCTTATGTGATTTGCAATCGGGACTATGTTATGTATTATGTATCATCAATTTGTCTTGCCTTTGATTCAATACTAACAGTGGTAAAATTGCATTAATGTAGTTTTTTTGCCGTCCATATACACATTTTAGATATATAATTGTGTGTTTAGAACTTTAGATGGACAGATTACATACGCTTTGTTGAATTCATGGCCTTATTTTTTCACAGCGACATAGTTCTGTGTGAGCATTGTTTTAAAACAATATGATAACGTAGATTTACAACATTTTCATTTTGAATGTGTATGAGCACAGTATCTAATGGATTAAATTAGTACTAGCAAGGTCAATTTAAGCTTTTATTGAAGCATTCAGCTTTAATAACAGTCCCTCTAAGTCAATATTTTGTGCAGTTATTGCAGGTAATCGACAAAAAAATGTACAAACATCAATATTCTGATGATTCACAGAGAAAATATTAAACAGTTTTCCTCTTATAAGGAGCATGCATTAAGAATACATTAAATAAAAGAAATACGATCAGTTTTTATTTAAGTGCGTACATAAAAGTTAATGAGCGATTTCTACATTGATTCACTGCGGATACGAATACGCGTTCACATTCACACATGTGTTAAGTTTTGAAGTATCGATAGCAACACAGAGCGAATTGATAATAGAATAGATTAAAATGCAAGGCTCGTATCTCCCATGACATGTTTTAATGACTTTCTCTGGCAGCGGCTTGTTTTCCATTCGCGGCTGGCCGCTCTAACTTGGCCAGTATCTTTGCCGGTCTAACGGTGCTGCATGTCGAACTTGAACTGAACTTGCCGGTCGTTCAAGGGTTTCCGCTACTTTCGATATTTGATTTTGATCACGCATTTCGAAGGCGACATCGCGTACGGAATCGAGAAGAACTTTAGAATAATAAACATCGAACTGATTTAATTAGTATGCAATGATTTCTTACCTTCTTGAACTTTATAAATTTTTAAGAAAAAATATAAGAAGTAAGATTCCTACCCGGGTCGGCTATACATTAAAGTTAATAAAATGTTTGATAGTCTGTTTTAATATTGTTTGTCATGAATGAACTTATAATAGAGAAATAAATCTAGTCCTTTAAAACAATAACAATTAATTAGCGCACGTATTCTGTAACTCACCGTTAAAATGTTTTAAAGAAAGTGACAAACACCTTAGAAATTATATTTTTTTATTTAAAAAAAATTGTAATTAATATCTACTTATACCAATTAAAATTACTTAAATCGCTTTAAAAATTAGTACACCATTTCATACCTTGTCCTGGCTGTAGTTGATTGATGAACGGCGTACATAAAACCGAGGAAGTGACGTAGAGGAACATGACTATCTTCGTCAAGGACCCCATGGCTACTGGCGGTGCGGGCGCTCTGCCGCAGGTGATCACACTGATGCGTTTGCGCACATCGATTGCCTCTTTTAAGCTCCGATAAACAAGCTGTCGGTATTGATAGCTCGGGGTATGAAATTAACTTGATGAGATTTAATCATATTGACGGTGTTAATGGAATTGTAGAGACCTAGATTTTGTGTGGAAATTGAGTTGAAGTAATTTGTTCTTATGTTTATTATACAATTACTTGTGAAATATGTTATTGGTCTCAAAGTTCAAAGCCTTTGTTTTATTTGTCACATGGAAATCTCTCGGAGATATTTTTGTAACCTCCTGTAAAGGTTTACCGCTAGATGCGTGTATTGGTCCACCAATTGCTCATTTAGGTTTTTTTTTGTTTTTGTAAACATACTGTTGTTGGAATGAAAATGGACTGATATAATCTTAACAACATATTTCGACACATAGCAGTAGTCTAATTACTCTAAGTTTCAACCCATTAAAGAACCCATTATGATATGAGACCATCGACATCCATTTCGACGCCGACCAATTAGAATTATCGCTACTAGCCTCATAAAATGTGAAACGTTGGCTATCCCTTTTATGTCCAAAAGCTTTTACATTTATTTTAAAAATAAGCTTATTTAAATATTTAATACACGCATTAGATTCGGATCAGTGTTTGCAAAAGGCGTCACGTCGCCTGTAGGTACATAAAGTCTTTGATTATTAGGTATACCGGTATAGTATTCGTTTGGAACCAGACTGACAACTTTTCTCTCGACCTGCGCGGGCGCCATGCCCGGTCGTTGCCACCAAGTTGCAGTTATTTAACTTTGATGACAAACGTTGTTTACTGTAAACACGTTTTTAACGATTTATTTATCTAATGTTCTTTTCATGGTTTATGACCGTTTCGGAGCTTGGTTTATCTTGAAGAGCCTATCACTTTGACATGAGTATCTACTTGAATCTAGTACATACTGTATTTAATACATAGTATCAGTATGTATGCTATTCGAGTAACTTTTAAGATAAGCGTATTAAAGGTACCCACTTATATAGATTTTAAAATAGCATAACGTTAAGAAAGCTGAGAAATTATGTATCTACTTGTGTTTGTAATAATCTTAAAATGTGTTTGTAGGCTAACCAGTATGCTAAACAAACTTCTAAGGAAAACACTGAAATACGTCGTAAACCAAAGTTAAGGCCTTTCTCCGCGGGCGTCATCGATTCAAAAAAACGAGATACACATAAGATTGTGAAGTCGGTAACTAATTCACCTAAAAAAATAATCAATAATTGTAGACACGAAAACTTGCTTGAAGAATTAAAAGACACAACGGAACGAGCAAAAGGGTTGGAATTGACTAACGTTAAGTTAAACGACGATAATAAAGCTTTAAGAAAGAAGTTGAACCAAGTTACTGAAGAGAAACATATGGTTGATTTAAAATTGGCCGAATGCGAAAAGTTCGTAGGTAGACTAAGTAAAGAATATGAGCATAAGAATGCAGAATTAAAGTCTGTTACGGAAAATGAAAATAGAATACTTGCAGAACTACAAAAGGAACGGAATGACAGGAAAAATTTGACTATACAACATGAGAAGGATTTAGTTGTTATACATGATCTACAAAGACAAGTCAAAGAAATGGAAATGATATTAAGGAGGAAGCATCCAGATTCTGTATCGGCTTTGATTGGTGAGTATTTATATGAACCCTCGATGCACATAATTTCAATTTCATTTTATTTTAAGTAATTGATTCATTATACACTGAAATGTTTGCAGTAGCTTCAAAATCGTCAACTGTGGAAGACAATAAGAAAAAGTTATTAGAAGAACGTATTTCTAGACTAGAGCAAGAGCTCAAAGACAAAGAAGACCACTTTCAAGGAATATTAATGACGTTACAAGAAAAGTTTGGCGACATGAAACAGAAGTACGAAAGTCACATAATAGACGTAGAGAGACAGTTGATGGATGACCGGAAGGTCAACACTGAATTGAAACATAAGTTGAATGGAGCACATAAATATGATGCAGCTACTCAAACTATATCTAGAAATAAACATACGATATCGACACAAACCTTCATAAAGCCAGACAGAGCGTCGTCAGCTGTTAGTCGATTAACACAAAATTCAGCCTTATTTTTGAATAGACTGAAAGAGGACAGTTACTTGGTAGCTACCATAAAAGGTTTGCAATCTGAACTGACAGTCAAACAAAGAACTATTGCTAAGATCAACAGAGAAACTGAGGAGCTAAGGAAAAACTTGCGCAATCTACACAAGGAAAAAGAAGGTACGTAAACTGTTGCGTTTATTCCAACATTTGTTTTATTTAAGCTTTAGGTTTCTTTTAGTTGTTGACAAACAAAGGATATAAAATTCCATTTCACTTTTACATTTCGTGGAACCTCTTTGGTTTAATTTACATACAATAAATTACCGACTCTTCAACTGTGTTGCTTACGTGTGCTTTTCACGCGACATCATTCGCATATAAAACATTGGCAGCAGGTATCAAAATTTGTGAAACAGTACTTCTATATTCTATGTGTCTATGTGGTAACAGTCTTGACTCCGAAATTGTTGACATTGTTTGGAAGTTTGGCAAAAAATAATTATCAAGCAAAGTAGTGTTACATTGTAAAGTAGATGTATAAATAATAATTTAAAACAACAACTTTGACTCACCTTGCTTTCCAGTTAGTGACTAATTTATTTATTCTAGTGTTGCTAAATTTGAATCCACATAAGAAGACCCATACTAGAACAAAGTCGACGGAGAATATATTGGCAAGGATGAACACGGAAATGGAAGCCGAACTATCGGAAATAAGGAAACAAAAGGAAGTGCTAATGCAAGAACGGAACACGTTACTCGATTCACTCAAGCGTACGAACGAGGAATTCATATTGCTGAAGAAAAAGAGGATTCAAGATGTAAGTAACAGTTGGTCTTCATCAGTTTTCTCAGTTTGTTATGTAGTGAAAAGAATAAAAGGGGAACTAGACCCAGGATTGGAAAGTATCGATCGGTCAATGGTATTTTTCGTCGTATTTTTATTGCCTTAGGAGAAAATTTACCATAAATTGTGCACGTGTGATAACAGTCAACCAATCAATTTCACTTTTGGATCTAAAATCCACCATTTCCTTAACATTACCTACATACCAAAACCATGTTTTGTAAACCTCCGCTACCGGCCGTGAAATTCGTATGAAACATTAATTTGTTTTTGTCCTATGAATTTTGAGTAGAAAAGAATTTCAATGATTTTGAAATTGTGACTGATTGCTTGTTGAACCGTAAAATTACGCGGCTGCAAGAGCTGATGCAGTGCAGTCATGATGACACATTGACACTTTTAGGCAGGATTAGCACTTGTATCGTTTTCGTTAGTATCCGTGTACTCGTAATATCGTTCTTTGTAGATAGATTGATGTTTGGCTACGTCTTTTGTTTTATGTTAGTAGAGCAAGCAAACGATGCGTGATTTACACGGTGCGGTATGATTGCCTGTGGCAAATCACAAGTTGAAGCTACAATAAAAGTCGCACCATCTTATCAGTGTTTAGTTAGACGATGCAACATTTGTTGCTTCAATTTTATTGTATGCCAAGCAAGAAACTTGCATTTTGCAAATGGGGTTTAAGGCAGGTCAACACGTTACGTGCTCGTCATTCCTATTCTTTTGAGTTTATAGGAGTTTACATGAATTTGAAAAACGGGATCAAAATTTGCTTTAAAGCGTAAACCCTACCCCGAACCCTAATGGGTCAGTAGGTACCTAAACAAGCATCCATTGCACACCAATTCCTACTGAAAGTTTATCCATTATTATAAAAATACAAAAGTAAAATTTGAAATGAATGAAATTACATGATGAAATCCGGACGTTTTGCTCGTTATAAACGATTATTTATACTCGCGTATAATAAATAATTTTAACAATTTATTGCCATATTAACACAATGAGAACGTGGAACTATGAAAATAAAATTTTCACCGCATTCTTTCTGCTCGGTCGGTCAGTGCGTAACCGAAGTTAATGATATTGTAATGTCACATAAATAAAAGTTAAATACATGTGCAGTTTCTGTTCTAAAAAAGAAAAAAACATTTTTAGGCTTAAAGAAACATAAAATTTGCGTTTTTTTTTATTGTGTGTCAATTTGTATCTCGAATGTATGGTGAGACAGAAGTTAGGGAGCTGTATTCAAAGCAGTAGACAATTTATGGACGTAGCGTAGGTATAGTATCATATGACGAGTCTGTTTGTCAAGATTGGGTCCTTAAACAAAGATATCCGGTTCAAAATGACACGCGGGTCATGACGCGTTCAGTGTCCCACTGATGTGTGTGTTTTATAATTATCTTTTTTTATTTTATGTGTTTTATGTAAATCTTAATAATTTGTAATAATATTGTTTTAATTTGTGTGTAACTATTGTATGCCCTAAGGGCGGGACATAGCTGATCACAATTTATTTATTTTTAAAACCTGTATTATGTACCTACCTATGATCCACAATAAAGATATTGATTGATTGATTGATTGAAAATTAGGCGTTCAATTGCCTCTTTGAAGCTAAAATAATTGTTTCTGTCTGATCGTTGGTTTGTCCAATTGTTTTTCCTGTTCACAACGATGCGGACGAATATTTTGATGCCGTATGATTCCTTCCTCTACTTTTGTATAAAAAAGAACATATTATTTTAAGACTGTTAGGTTATATCATCATTCTCTTGCCATTATTACATCGCACTAATATTATTAAGGCGAAAGTTTGTGAGTGTGTGTGTTTGTTACTTCTTCACGCTCAAACGGCTGGACCAATTTTGATACAAATTTGTATGGAGGTAGCTGACATCCTGGATTAACTTATAGGCTTTTTGTCCCGATATTCCTACGGGATCGAAACTTCTAACGCGGGTGAAAACGCGGGGCGCAGCAAGTAATTATATATATATTTTATTTATCTTTTCTTTTTTTTTTTAAACGTTGCCCCACACTAGGAATTTCTCCTGTATTGTGGGTGCGATTACAAACATTTAAACTCACATACACATAAAGCCAAACCCGGAACAACTACTTGTAGGTCATACAAATATTTTTAATACAGTTGCTCAAAAAGTGGTGTATTGCAGGGACGTATAGCGTTCGGGATGTGGGCTATTACATACTAGTGCTTTTTTTTACCTTTCCCGAACTCGTGCGTCTCTTTCCCAACTGTCAAAATAACAATGTCTATTAAAAAGAAAAACCAACCATGAAGTTTTTACTAAATAGTTTTTGTGATTCATACAAATACGTATATTTCTAAAAAGAAGCTACTAATTTATTTCAATATCAGATTTAATGATGACTAACTCATTCAATTAAAGGTTAGTTAGGTTTCATTTCATTTCTTCTCATTAAATTTCATTTTCATTTCATATCAATAAAAAAAAATATACTGAAGACTAAGCTGTATGGATACTCCCTTTGCCTACCAAAATGGGTGAAGAAAAAAAAAACTCTGCTTATATTCTAAGGTTGGCGCCATTTTCCAGAAATTTAGTTTGCGAGTTTAGTTGTTTGTTGCACAAAATGAGTAATTTCGACCCTATTTTTTTTTAATTAACACCACCGGAACTCAGTATACTTGCACAAAATGCTTCGGAGAACATTTTACCGGAAAAGTCAAAAAGTCGTTACATATCTACATACGACGAATTTATTGCGTGGAGAGAAGAGAAAAAAGCAAATAGTTTTTCAGAAAATGTTATGTTGCCATACTTCTCCGAACTCTCAGCAAAATTAAAACCGTCTACGTTATGGTCGAGGTTTTCGATGATAAAAAGTATGCTGAAAATAAGGAACAACATGGTTATAAGTGAATACCCAAAATTAAATGCTTTCTTAAAACGACAATCAGACAGTTTTACAAGTAAAAAGTCGAAAATATTAACATCCAATGAAGTGGAAAGGTTTTTGAACGAAGCTCCCGATGATCGTTATTTAGCCACAAAGGTAATTTATTAATAAGTACTTATATTTTTCTTTAGTATTCAGTTTACGAAATCGCAAAATACAGTCAATAGTACATTAATTAAAAAAATATTAATCAAATCCCTTTTTTTGTAGCTTGCTCTGATTTTTGGCGTTGTTGGAGCTTGCCGCAGAGAGGAGTTAGCCAATATTACTTTAAAATATATTGAAGCCCATGGAAAAATGCTACTAATCAAGATTCCGAACACAAAAAATAAGATACCGAGAAGCTTTGTTGTTGAAGGAGATTTTCTTAGAATAGTGCAAAAATATATGAATCAGCGGTCCCAAAAAGAAAAAACCGACCGTTTTTTTCAAAATTACCAGAAAGGGAAGTGTAAAGCTCAAGCAATCAGGATAAACAAATTTGGTAATATGCCAAAAGAAATAGCTACGTTTCTTGGTCTGCCGGATGCTGAGTGTTATACTGGGCACAGCTTCAGGAGGACCTCTGCTACATTATTGGCAGATTCAGGAGCCAATTTGACGTCCTTAAACCGACTAGGAGGTTGGAAATCAGACAAAGTTGCAGAAACCTATATTGGTGATTCATTAAACAACAAACTAGAAACTGGGAAAAAAATCACACAATCCATTAATTTAAGGTCCAGTCCGTCTCCTTCACATGTTGAAGAGAACGTTCGTCCATCTACCTTCGTTGATAATGATAATTCATCAGATCCAATTCCATCAACTAGCAGACGCCATTGTATGACAAATATACATGAACAATCATACGAAATTAATAATAGTTTGTTTCAAACAGTAAATATGCAACCTAAAACTTCCCCAGTTAGTTTAAAAAACTGTACCATTTTCAATGTACATGTGTACTATAACTTTTATAAGAAATAAATGATTAGTTAGTTGAGTTTATTGTGTTTTTATTATTTTATTAAATTGCTTAATTTTTTCGCAACTATATTATAAATAGTCGTTCAGTACACCTGCGGAACCGTCATTGCAACTTGTTCCGACTGTCAACCCTCGCCTTCGCGCTCAGCTGTCAGCTGTCTTACAATCTGAATCTGTGACTTTTTCCCCGAAAAAAAATAGTTACAGTTATCACAGTTGACCGATTTCGACCGATGATGATAATAAGTAGCGAAACCTATGTACTTACTTAATTTATCTTTTTCTCTGCAGCTCCACACTCTACAACTGGCACACGAGAAAGAGCTCATGCATATGAACATGCAAGTCTACCCGCTGCAGGAGGAGATCAAACTACTCAACAGGACGGTGGAAATCCTTCAGGAGCGCGTGCGAACTGCAGACGACAAGCTCGTGAGGTACCAGGCCAGCATGAAAGAAGATGTGCTTGCTGGAGGTGACAATAATTGCACTAAGAACAAAAGGGATCGTTAGTAGTCAGATAGGTACGACTCACGGATACTGTTGTTTATAGCATAGCAAAGTTAACAAGTCGCGTCCGCGTACTTCATTTGTTTCGGTTGAGCCGTAATTAGAGAAAACTGGGTAATTTTCATGCCCTGTTCGCAATTTATATTGAGGTCCGTGCATTTTGAAGCAAAGCGCACTTTTTACAAACTTTATTGTATGAAATTAGTTCAGAAAATCTTTAGATTACGTTTGTGTCCGGCACAAAAGTCAATTGTCACAAATTAGGAAATTTTACACTTATCCTATTCTTGTTAAGTTATTTCGCCTTTAGAGTCTACTTTTTCAAAATTGCTAATATATTGTTTAGTTAAATCAACGTGAACAAAGACAGAGTGAGATAGCAAACATAAGTAACGTTTTAATTTTTTTTAATCGGCGTGCAAGATTGGTCGATCGGCTAAATCGTTGGCCGTTTGCATCTGAATTGGTCATGGAATCGGCGCAGGCGCAACGATTACCTGTGTACCCCAAGTGTAAGTTTGCAAGAGAGTAAACGTAACTATTTCGTTTGCGTTAAAATTTGACCGATAGATCATAATGCTAAGAGTATAAGAGTGATATTAAAAAGCTTAACGCAAACGCGCTAGTTAGGTTAAATATTGCCGCTGTAAAGTCGATGACCGGAACGGATCGAACGCGTTAATGAAGATACATTATTGGGAATGAAATGACAGCAAAATCATATTTTTTTTGCGGTTGAAATAATATTTAACTAGCTAGAACAACAGGTGGACGAGAAAGTTCACATAGTCAATAGTTTTTTAGAAAATGAAATGGTTCTTATATTCCATTTTTTTGTTGTTGAAATCTGTATAGGCTGTAGCGGAAATCAATTTGGTGACTTGAATTTCAAAATCCAAAATTTATATTTGTTTTTAATTGAAATAAAATTAGTTGTTGCATTTACAATAGGTTTACATTAGGTATATTATATATACAATATGTATGTAGTATTAAAAGATTAGTGCACAAACTCATGTGCCTTGTCTGTGTCCTTTGTCTCATAAAATGTTGTTAAAATAAGGTGTTCTCTTAGGAAATAGTACACAATTAAATATAAATAATGTGTTTGATAAAATAAGAATAAATAGTTACGGAACCTACCTTCTTTAGTTAACTTAACTTGTAGAATGATGAAGCTCTTAAGAAACGATGAATTACATGAAGTGCTTCGTTTGACAAAACATATTTTGTATACGTGTGTAGCGATGGATGTCATTCTTAAAACCTTGCTTCTGTTATGCAAGTCGAGTGCACGCGAGTTGCAAGAGCTGGAGCTATCTTCTCTTGCTGCCGGATACTTAAAGTCAACTTGCATGGAACGTTACCATTGGATTGGGACCTATAAGTAGGCACATGTCACACCGCTGGCGATTAACGAGAAGCGAGTACAGCTAGCAACTAAAAACCGGCCAAGTGCGAGTCGGACTCGCGCACGAAGGGTCCCGTACTTTTATCTATAAAAATGGCAAAAAAATCACGTTTGTTGTATGGGAGCCCCTCCTTAAATATTTTTTTTTTTTGTAAAGTAAATTAATAACTAAATATTTTGTGAATATTTCAAGCGTCTACCTGTTGCCGTTATCAATATAGAGCAAAAAAGAGCAAAAAAATCACGTTTGTTGTATTGGAGCCCCCTTAAGTATTTATGTTATTCTGTTTTTTAGTATTTGTTGTTATAACGGCAACAACAAATACATCATCTGTGAAAATTTCAAGTGTCTAACTATCACGGTTCATGAGATACAGCCTGGTGACAGATGGACAAACAGACAGACAGACGCTAGACGGCGGAACCTTAGTAATAGGGTTCCCGTTTTACCCTTTGGGTACGGAACCCTAAAAACGAGTTGGCGAGCATCGAGCAGCGAGTACGCGACGGCGACAAGCGACTACTCGCTGGTATGCGATATAACAGAAGAGCAGTGGTGGCCCAGTGGTATCGGCCTCTACTTACGAGTAGTAGGTCGTGGGTTCCAACCCAGACGGACACTTTACTTTGTATAAATTATTTAATCACCACTGCTCTCAAAACGGTGAAGGAAAACATAGTGAGGAAACTGGCATGTCCTAGAACAAAAAAATCTAAGACATTTGTGACATGTACCAACCCGCACTGGGCCCGCGTGGCGGATTACGGCCCACTCCCTCACACCGCAACATTATTTTTACATGGGACTTAAACATCTGGCGAAATGTAGGTGTACCATAGGTACACCTCTGCCTAACCCTTCAGGGATTACAGGCGTGATGTTGTGTAACTACCAAGCAAGGGTCTCAGCGAGTGTTCTCCCCACCAAGAGAGCGTCACTGAGCGAGTACTCTCTTAGATATCTTTTTTCTCTGCGACAAACGCGTACTCGTTGGCGGTGTGAACAGTCAGCGATCAAATATTAAGTCTATCGTCAACGCGAGCATGATCTAAAGGCTTGTTGTTTCATCCAGCGAAGTGAGAACCACTAACAAGCACGTGAAAACGCCATAACATTGAATGAAAAATATTTTGCGGAAATTTCATAAAACTTGTATTTTTAATTTTTTTTTGGGCTGGGTTTGCTCTTGACCTTAGTCTAGGTCAGAGGTGACAGAGACAAACTCGACGATGGAGTGAACTTACCCAGAAGCCTGTGCACTCTCACTTTGAAGAGATTAGGGTTGTACCTATACGTTGTTGTAGTTAGATGCGCAGAAGTCATATTTGTTGTATTCGTTGTTCCAGGAAATACGTCTTTTTCAATGTCAATTTTGTGAAATAATTAATGTTTGTCATTTAGAATGTACATTACATGTGCAAGGTATCTATGACGATGTTTTCTCCGCTTTGAAAATTTATGAGTACATTATGAACGGTCAAAGTTCAGGTATTTGTGCAAAAAAGCAGATTTTGGCAGGCTTATACTGAATTATTTTTTTTAGCTTTCATAGAAACCTGGATGAGGCTAGATGTAGTGCACAAGATACCTATTAGTTCAAAATTTTCAAAGAAAGATGTGTTACAACGCCATGATTACGTACGAACGTTTATATGAAAACTATGACGGGTTAGCCGCTCTTAATATATGTAGGTATATCTCTTTAACTTACGCGGGACCTAAAATCTTTTGTACGTTTCTTGAGTGGGAAAATCGTATAGCTAGTCGTTTCCTCGTCGACAGTGGGACAGTTGCCAAAGGAGGTACCGGTACCTATGCATTAACAGAGCCTCTACAATGCTTTTTTTTTTTGGGTGGGAAATGATCAAATAACTTCTTCCGCTCTGGGCTGAGCGGGAGGGCGCGTCAGACTTACTGACTAAAACCCACCCGTGTTCCTTCATTTGCCTGTGTGCCAGGGCACGATATCCCTTACGGACAAACTCGCAACCCTGGCAGGCATTGGCCCTAATGGACCCCGTCAATTCGTGCTGACATCTCTTTGAGGCGCGCGTGGTACACAACGCGCCGTCGACCCGGGCCTGGTCCTTATCGGACGGCGAGCTACCCATCGCTCACCGTCCGCAGGCCCGCGCCTACGATGGCCGGAAATCGGCTTGCGATTCCCGACGCCCGGGGCGTCTCCTGCGGCGACTAGGGGCGTGACGGCGCGAACCCTGCCTCTCCTTCACGCGTTCCGCCTCCTCCTTCGCGAGCATTACTGCTTCGCAGAAGGAGGTGACGGCCTCCCATGCACTCTCGCTCCGAACCATGGCCGGACGCGAGAGATCGCCGCCGCCGACCGCCTCCGTGAGGACACGGCGGTGCTCCGCCCAAGCCGGGCAAACCTCCACCGTGTCGTCCGGGCGATCCACACAGTGGTGACATCTGGGCGTTTCCTCCCGCAGCAACCGTGTCCGGTGAGGACCTGCGTCAGACGGAAGGTGAGGACGCCGTGGCGCCTCTCTAGCCACTCCTCAAAGAGGGGACTTAGCGCCACAATTGTGGCGTGCCTAGCGCTCGGTTGCGAAAATAGCACTCTCCATGTCGCCATGAGATCCCACCGGAGATCTGTCCGCTCTGCCGTGATTTCTCGCGGCAGCGGAGTTTCACCCCGGCGTTTCGCATCCTCGCGCCACTCCCAGATGTGCGCGAGAACTTTTGCCTCCAGATACCATGGCGGCAGTCCGGCAAGGAGGCTCGCCGTCTCATGGGAGACCGTGCGGTAACCCCGTACCTCTACAACAGACTAACAATCTAATCTTGCTGATCAATATTATACGACGAAACGAGATTTTTTCGTGCTGACAGGAGAAAAGGAAAATCGTTATTACTTGCGTGCAAGCTACTTCATGGTAGAAACGAAGTTTAATAGAATTTTGGTCAACCAATATTCAAGACAAAGTAGAGGAATTAACAAAAAAATAAATCTTTTATAACCATAACTAATTACCTAAAAACAATATTAAAATAATAAATAAGTAAACCATGCAACTGTTCTGAAAAGACGAGAATAAATATCTTTCAGAAAATAATTTCTTGATTATAAATAATTATTTGTTTGAAACAATGTCAAGGTTTTATTATACGTAGTTAATAAACGGGGACCATGTTATTAGTCATAAGGAATTTAGCTTCAAATGCCTAGAGAAGTGTCTACTTAAGATTATTGTGATCGTCGGTTGTTAACTAGCAGAATTAGATAACGCACAATAGCATAATTTTACTATTGTACAATCGGCCGCACGTCATAGGTCACATTACTTACTAAGATGGGCCAGCTCAAGGTCAATGTGTTACCCATTGATGTGCGGTCGACTGTACCTATTACTAAGTATACTCGAAACTGAAAGGTTCCTAAGTGTAACAAAAAATTCTAGTCATATTTTCGTGAGTGTTTATAAAGCTTTTAACCCACCGATAGAGCGAGTCATAACTGTGGTGCCTTCGTAATTGTAAAATTAATAAATAAGTATATTTGTGTAAAGTTGTTTTTTATTTCAACAGTTCCTCATTAAAACCGTTTCACCAATTACTCGTTTTTGTTAAAACCGTTTCAACAATTACGTACACTTCTTATTAAAAACCATTTCACCAGTTATTCTTTTTCGTTATATTCTTTTTGACGGTTTTGCCATCATTCTCATTTCATTGACATGAAAATGATAAAGGCAGGTTTTATTTTGTTTAGAGCCTTTGTACCGTATTTATCAGATTATACAGGGTGTTTGGTGCATCGTGTGCCAAATTAAAATGGTCGACTGAAGGGGTCATCCGCTAGCCTTTCAGACCCCTTAACACCCCTCATGCTCTGTGGATTTTTTTTTATCGACTTTTTATTGTTTTCCAAAAAAAAGACCCAAATTTTACATTCAAATACAGATTTAAAAAAAAATATAAGGCGTAGACTCTGAATTTTAATTTTATTTCGATGTGTATTGTTTAAGAATACTTTTAAATACAAAATTAGTGATATTAGTCACCTAGTTTTTTTTTTAATTCACTCGCAAAGGTAAAACTTAAAATAAAGCTGTACATGTTACAGCTATTTATAAGGCTACAAAAAAAAAACCAAAAGCGACCGGGATCTTCCAACTCCCTCATTAATTCTCCAGTCTATCCTCTTTCTAATGATGTGCCACATGCCATAAAAGTATTTTAACAACTTTGTGAATTCGCTAGAATTGTGAATCAAGTCACATAAAACTACATTCCAAATTCTAATGAAAAAATATTTATTGCGGAACTGTTACTTGAGAAAGAGGTAAAATTTGTTTTCTCACTCTTTCACAGTAAAATCTATCTTCTATCTCTTTCTTGCATACCTTAAATCGGTTTGAACAAATCGCGCCGCCCGACCCGCCATTTTTTTAGTCGAGACATGACTGCCTCTGCTACCTAACGTGTGTGCTAGTTCACCATACTCCGCGATTCTTTTATTACTTTGTTATCGTTAAGTTTTGCTGATTCTTGTTACATTTGTTTAATTTTTGTTGTTATTGTTAAACTGAGTTTTTTGTTATTGCAATGGCGACATTCTCTAACGAAGAATATGCGGACATCATGATGGCTTACGGAGCCGCTAATGGCGTCGCTCGTGCAGCGCAACGACTTTACCAGGAACGCTTTCCTGGTAGACGATTACCTGGCCGCAGAGTCTTCCAAGACACATACCGACGCATACGCGAGACTGGCAGTGTTACTTTTAATGAACCAAGGGGCCATATTGTGCGACATAATGTTGAAGTAGACGAGAGAATACTGGCACTTTTTGAGGAAGACCCTACAAGAAGCATTAGAAATGTGGCATCACATCTTGATATTTCAATATGGAAAGTGTGGAAAGTACTTCGTCAAAACAAAAAGCATCCATTCCACTACACTCCGGTGCAAGGTACGTAATTTTAAACTAACTTTAAACCCGTGCAAGCTTTGTTTGACCTTGCCTTTGTTTAGCAGGTAATGGGTATGGTATGGCGTCACTTCCAGGTAGTGAATCTATTAGCACGAACAGCGGGTCCTTTCTTTTGCAATTACTTATTGCCCAAGAGAAATTTAAAAGAGTTTTTTGTTTGTTGCAGGTCTTGAGGGTGGCGACTTTGAGAGACGAGTGGCTTTTTGTCGGTTTCTTTTACACACGGATGTGGATGATCCTGATTTTTTAAAAAGAATACTGTGGACGGATGAATCCAAATTTACCAAGGATGGGATCCTCAATTTACACAATTTGCACCACTGGACAACGAAAACGCAAAACCCACGTGTTAAAAGACAGAAATCTTCTCAAAGAAGGTTTAGTGTAAACGTTTGGGCAGGAGTGATTGGGAATCAGGTAATTGGACCGCATTACCTGCCCGATAATCTCAATGGCGAAGACTACCTGGAATTCCTACAAAATGACCTGCCAGAATTAGTGACCGATGTGCCCGTATTTAATGAACGTGTGCCCATTGTATTTCAAAATGACGGCTGTCCCGCGCATTGGCGATTGACTGTGAGGGAATATCTCGACAATGTGTTCCCCAATGCATGGATTGGACGCGATGGCCCTATTCCATGGCCGCCACGTTCCCCAGATCTAACTCCGTTAGACTTTTATGTCTGGGGACGTGCCAAAGAGTTGGTATATGCCACGGAAGTTCCAACTAGGGAGGTATTAGTCCAACGCATAGAAGCGGCATTCAATACTATTAAGGAGGAAATACGACTTCGTACAACAACTGTTGAAATACGAAACAGGTGTCGGGCCTGCATTCGCAGCAGAGGCCAACAATTTGAGCAAGATTTGTAACAATGATTAAATAAATGTTAAAAATGCAATTTTGTTTTTTTATTTCAAGTAAATCCCACGAAAGATACAGATATGAGACACGAATTTACCTAACCATAAGAATGAGATAGCAGATTTATAGGTTTGACAGGTATCATTTAAGAGATTTTATTTTAAATCATAATTTTGAATATTAGCCTTAGGTGACTCGATTCACAATTCTAGCGAATTCACAAAGTTGTTAAAATACTTTTATGGCATGTGGCACATCATTAGAAAGAGGATAGACTGGAGAATTAATGAGGGAGTTGGAAGATCCCGGTCGCTTTTGATTTTTTTTTTGTAGCCTTATAAACAGCTGTAACATGTACAGCTTTAATTTAAGTTTTACCTTTGAGAGTGAATTAAAAAAGAACTAGGTGACTAATATCATTAATTTTGTATTTAAAAGTATTCTTAAACAATACACATCGAAATAAAAATAAAATTCAGAGTCTACGCCTTATATTTTTTTTTAAATCTGTATTTGAATGTAAAATTTGGGTCTTTTTTTTGGAAAACAATAAAAAGTCGATAAAAAAAAATTCACAGAGCATGAGGGGTGTTAAAGGGTCTAAAAGGCTAGCGGATGACTCCTTCAGTCGACCATTTCGATTTGGCACACGATGCACCAAACATCCTGTAGATCTAAAACAGGTAAACATACATACTTAGCTGGGGAAATGTTTCTATTTAAAAATAAGCCGTAAAAAAAGAAAGTAGGTATTAAATGGACTAAATTAAGTGCATGCAAGTACATTTCACTAGTTTGCATCTTATGTGCAGTTTCTCTTGAGGCATAATTAGATTAGCAGACAGACACAGGTTTTCCATTACAAGATAAGCTGAAGTAAACTAATGGAGGTTTGAACCAAAAACTTGGTTGAAAAGTTAAATAAGAACAAACTCCAAAATTATTATGCGTTCTTCCATTTATTAAGCTTAGAAGCTGCTCTAGAAAAACACCCAATTATGGTACGTCATATTTTTATTAAAATAGTAGGAATATTATAATTAATAATAAGCTTAGAAGCTGCTGTAAAAAAACACCCAATTATGGTACGTCATATTTTTATTAAAATAGTAGGAATATTATAGTTAATAATAAGCTTGAAGCTGCTCTAAAAAAACACCCAATTATGGTACGTCATATTAAAATAAGAGGAATATTATACTTAATAATAAGCTTAGAAGCTGCTTTAAAAAACACCCAATTATGGTACGTCATATTTTTATTAAAATAGTAGGAATATTATAGTTAATAATAAGCTTAGAAGCTGCTTTAAAAAACACCCAATTATGGTACGTCAAATTTTTATTAAAATAGTAGGAATATTATAGTTAATAATAAGCTTGAAGCTGCTCTAAAAAAACACCCAATTATGGTACGTCATATTAAAATAAGAGGAATATTATAGTTAATAATAAGCTTAGAAGCTGCTTTAAAAAACACCCAAATAGGGTACGTCATATTTTTATTAAAATAATAGTAATATTATAGTTAATAATAAGCTTAGAAGCTGCAATAAAACAAACACCCAAATAGGGTACGTCATATTTTTATTAAAATAATAGGAATAATAAAGTTGTTTGGATGTAATACATTGCAACATTTCAAAACATCAAAACCACGTTGTTTGGTTATCATTACTTCCTTTCTGTTTTTTATGACTGTCGACATATTTAGACAGAGAACGGACAGCAGCAAACAGTTCCTTGCCAGTATCTTCTATATCCTCTGGCGGGACTAGAAACCCTAGGTTTCCCTTGTCTTTAATCTCGATGACATAGGAATGCACCACACCTTCTGAGTATGCCCAATCTAAGAGAGTCCCCGTCGCTGGGTAGATTTTATGATATCTTGCTCCGTATGTGTAGTTCTCTTTGGTTGCTTTGAATATGGACTAGAAAGAATAATTACAAGCATTCAAGAACTGTTGCATACATAAACTCACGCCTTCTTCCCATGGGGGTAGGCAGAAACTATAAAACGCCACCTGCGTTCATCTGCTTGTCGATTCTGTAAAAATCTCACCGTGAATTCTTGCGTGGAGTGAGCTGTCAGTGACATTCCATTGATACTAGGGATTGACCAAGGATTACATTTACAATCATAATCGAGAATATAATAATATTTGTATGCTAATTCTATTGATAATTTTATATTATTTCAAAGCTAGTATTTATGTGTCTTAACATTACTATTTAAGGGGTTCTTAAATAAAATAGCAAAACAGAAATTTTGTCAAACCCAAAATAATCTAAAAAAACAAAATTGAGTTTCTGTTCAAAATCTCGATTATGATTGTAAATGTAATCCTTGGTCTATCCCTAGCATCAGGTGGGATGACACTGACAGTTCACTCCACGCTCACTTCATCTAAGTTTTCACGGTGAGATGGTTATAGATTAGCACTGCTGGTCATACTGTTGTAATACACGACAAATACCTAATATCTACCTAGATACTGAACAGACAACGAGTAAAACATGGTCACCGATTTCAGAGTGGTTATTACAGAAACCACTCAGTGTCTTGGAAAGCACGGCCGTCAGTCCAGGCGGCCTACTCCGAAGCGTTAATCCGTACCCCGAGTGTAAGTTTGCAAGTGAGTAAACGTAACTAGCGCGTTTGCGTTAAGATTTTTATTCTCACTCTTATACTCTTAGCATTATGATCTATCGGTTAAATTTTAACGCAAACGAAATAGTTACGTTTACTCTCTTGCAAACTTACACTTGGGGTACCGAAGTTCGGCCGAATGTTCAACTGTTTTATAACTTCCATAGTTTCTTTTTTTGACTTTGAATCCTTACCCGACTTAAGAGTCACATTTGTTTACATTGGCTTATCTCTTTGACAGTCCTTTTTTTTTTACTTTTTCGCCGTAGTCAGCCATAGTTAGCCGTCGTCAAGCAACGACCGAATATTCGGCCGCTACTTAGAATTTATGTTCGGAGTAGACCCCCTGGCTATTATATTCGTAGATTTTTGACAGTCGTTACGGGTGGTTAGAAGACTGAAAGTCTGTCAACCAGTTTTCCGTGTGACCCAGTTATGACCCTATTATAGTGATATTTAGTTGCATCCATTTGGACTGGAAGCCGACCTCAATAGTTGGAAAAGGCTAGGCACATGATGATGATCTGAGTAGAGAAATAAAAAACGAGTGTGCTTATTAGACCACACGACTGAAGTAAAACAGAAATGTATAAACAGCCAGTGTGAATTTAAAAAAAGTACCTATTAAGCGGGACGCCCCGCGGCGGTGACTCGGTGTGTTCCATGTTTAAAATTTAAACAACTCCGTTCGCCGCGCCCGATCAGTTTCCGTAACGCTCTCGTCACGCATTCACCAGCTAACTCCCAAGTCAAGCGTGCGTAAAGAAGTTTTACTTCAATAAGAGTTTACTTACGCTGAGCATCGTGTCAGCCACCTTCATGTGTGGCTCGAAGTCTTCTGTGGCGCGTTTCCGTGCGCTCCAGGGGAACAAAATCAGTTTTCCGTACGAATGTAAATCCATCATGGCGACGGGTTTTCGCTTTAACGTCGATACTAGTTCCTACAACACATATTTTATTAGGTAGGCTCTTGTTCGTGTTAAAATTGAATGATTGTGAAGAAGAAAAGTAACTGTATCGTTTATGTGAAGGTTATATACCTACATACAGGCCAGTCATTTTAAACATCGTTTATGTTAGCCCATACATTTTGTAAGTAAATATACAAAATTTGCTACAATTTGAGCGTAGTTCCGCACCGTAGCTCTTTAAGTCCAAAAGAATCCGAGATATAGCACTTCGAATATTGGCAATTTTTCACATACAAGCCACCAAGAGCCACACCACACCAGTGACCTCAACCAAGGAACCAGCGCCGCTAACCCTGCTGAAATTCCTGTCATACGGTTGCTCTGCTTTTTGCAAAGTTTGTCAGGGGAAGACCTCCCTGAATACTCCTCACGAGTCCTTCCTTAGCCATGGCTGAGTCAGATGAAGAAGACGATTACGACGACCCTTTACCACTAGATCGGATAACGAAGGGGTCTCCGGAGCCCCAAATCTTGTATACTTACTTAAAAAATGTATAGGGTGACTTTCCGTAGGATGTAACCTTTTTATGTCAAAACTGGAAGAAGTCCGATAATTTCGAGGTTTTTCGAGCACCACGCAGTTAGCACAGGTCTTTCGAACCTGTAAACTTGATTTCACAATATTGGTTGGTACATTTTTTTGCTATCTAACGCGATTTTTGTCTATGGTGACTGGCGTAATAGGTATACAAACGGGCTTGTCCAAAAACCCCTAATTAAAAGACAGGTTCTGTGTGACCTCATCCAACCCGCACTTGGCCCGCGTGGTGGATTTTGACTCACTCTTTCTCACAGAGAGGAGGCATGATGAATTATTTTAGGTAGGTACCAAATTACTTTTTACACCATATTTTTATTTTAACTTACGCGCAACGCTCTCGGTTCCGCTTCAGAAAAAGCATAAGGTCCTGAATAAGTCATTTTACATTCATTGTTTACTGTTAAACCAGCGTTATCCCAGTTTGAGCTGGAAATCAAAATAACTTTTTTTACTTAGATTACTCGTGTAAGTTTTGCTGATTAGGTGTTACTGGTAATCGGCACACTGCACCTACTTATTTTATTTATTGTCTCTAGGTCGATAAGAAAACGTAGTTATAGATCGTCACTTACTCAAAATTCCTGTTTATATCGCCTCCCTTGCAGCGCGTGAAGTTGTTCCGATTCTTACGCCACAGCCGGTCAACCGTATGCGTGTACACGTATCCATCTGGGTTCCATACTGGAATTATTAACCTGTAACCAATAGGCATATTAAAAGTAATGTCGTACCTCCTTAAATTATGATTTTGTCATTTCTTCCCCTTGAGGATACCGAAGGCATAGGTACTTATTATATCTTAACTGCTTCGTTGCTCAACTACCTACTTAGTAAGTAGTTGTAACTATTGTAACAATTGATTTGACTTTAACAGCGATTTTATTTCGTACCAGTTGATAAGGGCGATTTTCGAAGTACACTACTATGTGCGTTAGGCCTTACTAGGTATAGTCTTCTGCCGTCGGAGAATTTACGTAAAAAGGAGCCTGCGGGCTATTGATAGCCCAGGTTGGCTGTCTGCACTGGCTAAGTGATTAGAAACCAGGGTAGTGCCCTAAGCCTGAAATATAATTATTATTAGTTAGATAGGGTACCAACTTACCAATTTTTGTTTTTAATATAACTCCGCTGTGTATCAAACTTGGTGACGATAGTATTTAGTATGTACAGCGCAGATGATATTGAGACCCATTCGCGAGCATGTGACCCTCCTGTTATCAATATAATTTTATTTTTTGGGTTTCCGTTTTTATGTTGATCATCTAGAAAGAAGGTGTATGTCGTTCTATTAGTTAGAGCGAGCTCGAAAATTGTAGCTCTAAAAGCGCTTTAAAAGTATATAAAAAGAGATATTGGTCAAGCCGATTGATTGATCAGTTTTGATGACTATGCTCATGGGTGCTCCGTACCCACTATTTACCCCTTGTGGGTGCTGGGACCCCGAGCACCCACGGAGTCGGCGTCTCTGAAAACTAGTGTATAAAATGAAGGAAAAGCCCGGATTTACGTACCCACTTGGTAGTAACGGTAACTTTTCCTCCTTTTATTTCAGAGTATTGCATTTGAAATTGACACCTGTTTTTTGCTCTGCCGTGTGGTGCTGTACGTAAAGAATAGCACCATCCTATTTCATCCCGTGGCTGTCGTAAAAGGCGACTAAGGGACTTACTAGAGAATGGGCGGCAGCGTTCTCTGTGCATTTTAACACCATACTGCGATCGCCAACCCGCCTGCCAAGCGTGGCGATTTTGACAACCCGTCCTTTTGGGGGAAGCCTATGTCCAGCAGTGGACGACTTTTGGCTGAAATGATGATGATGAGCTGCTTTTTTGCCTACCGAAGGTACCTAGCTACCAATAGACGGCTTGACGAGCGAGATGCTGCGCAGTGGATGTTACTAACCTTTATTGTTCTATTCTCGGCAGTGTATCCAATAGTTTGTACTCTACATAGTGAAGAATACTCTTCCGCCAAGAAATTGTAATACTCTTCAATAATATTTAAAGTAGGGAACTTTTTCCAGCTTAGGCGGTGACCTGATTTTTGTTAAAAATAAAGTACAATTTGAGATAAGTGATCTTTATCATTGGGCACTTTTGGAGTATTTATATAGCGATTGTCAGGAAGAACAAGAGGTACCTACCTAGGTAGGTAAAAGGTTAATTCAAATTGACAGCTAGCATACATCAGCAAGAGAATTCATTATTTTGTCAATGGAGAGGGCCTAGCACAGGTATATCTTTTACTTAAAAGGAGGTCCATATTATGTAAGATTTACTGTAAAAGTTTCTGATTTATCTTTTTTATTGGGGTGAAAACTTCTTTAGGCGCATTGAGCGATAAGTTTTCAATTCTGTCCCCATGACTGCCAATTATCTTGAACATTATATACCCCCCCCCCCCCCCCCCAACTCCTGTACCGTTGCATGCACCCTTAGAGTCAGCGCAGACAGAGAGGAATAATCCCCGCGCGGTGTCGGGCATTTTCTTTACGGATCGCGTATGATTCCCGCGTTTTTGTCAGGTTCAAGCATTTATGCACTTTATTGTGATAATTTTAAAGTTTATTTTCAAGTGCGTTAATAAAATTCTCTCCGCTGTGCTCCGTTCTGTCTGCGCGGAGCCTTAAGCACAATGTTTGGCGTGCGTTACATTGCGCGCTGCCGTAAGAAGCGATTTTTTATCCCAAAAATATAGTCGTTTCCCAGTAATAACTTTGCACAATGTTACTCAGTTATATGTGCATAATGAGTAGGTAAATAATGGCTATGTGATGGGTGTTTGTACACCCTGTATTATTAGCCAAAGTCATACTTACCGGCTCTAAGCGTAGTCTCCGTCCACAGCGAGGGTACGACCTGTTGAGTGTCAATGTTGATCCTTCGCTGCACATCCATAATAAGAACCGTGTGGCTCAGGTTCCGGGCGACCAGCTGACGGTAAACCTTCACTTTGTGTTGACCGCGGACGAGGAAATCCACTCGAATGGGACTTAGGCTCCATATTGATATGTCTGATATGATATTATTGAAAGAAAAAAGAAGGGTGGTAGTTAACCGACCCAATATAAATTAATGGAACGGTAGAAAATTGAAATACTAAATAAGACAGTAGTGGGTAGACTGCTACAAAGATCTTTTGGCTCCTGAATTACATTGGCAGGGGAAGCTTGTTTGTAAACATTTGAAATCGTTACAAAAACAGCAATTGTATTGTATTAAAAAACCAAGATGGCGGCGTTAGAATTATGGCCACGCGCCAAAAGATACTTAGTACCGTTGTAGGTCATGGATACGTCCATGTTGTAGGTATTACTATTCACGTTGACATTAATAATTCTACCTTTTAAGCCTACATGAAGACTGTTCGCGTAACTCTTTTTTTTGTTTGAAAAATTTTCAAGTTGCTGATAAAGTTGGGCCTCCCTCCACACTCAGCTTTCAGGTTCGTCGTTGCCAAGCACCTTTGCTATCTCAAACCTACTGTTAATTCAAATACTGTTGCATAATTCGTTCCTCGAGCCCGAGGTTGATAAGGTTGGTAGTTAATCCGATGTAGGTACGTAATATATTATGTACAATTAAAATGTGTTGCCCGTGTCTGACTGGGTAACTACTGAGTTACCCAGTCAGACACAAGCATTGACATAGTACTACTTAATCTGTGATTGACATAAACCTATGGACTTGCCATACCTACAAAATTATCGTGACTACCTACAAAAATCGAGCACTTAAAATGGCTGCCTATCGTAGGGTTGTTACTGCGAGTGCGAGAGAGAAAGCAAGCAACCGTTTGACAACACATTGCAGATTTTTGTACTACAAAACTTGGCAATAAACATGGCGACCGGTCACGCTTATACATGATTTTGATGTCACATAAATTGTTGCCTTATTAAGTCCTGGACAAACATTTAGACGTCTCTCTTTTCCTATGCAGTTCTTGACTAGTTAAAAAGAAACAAAACGCTTTATGTCATGTGTGTGTCGATATGATAGATATTTGTATAACTATTCTTCAGAATAAGGTATCTCCATAGTTTTCCTACCTCAATGGACACGAGCAACACTACCTATAAATTAGCTGTGGCCGCTGCAGCGTTCGCTTAGACCGATCATGACTTACGCCTGTGTAGTTTTCGCGCACGCTAAGCCACATCATATTCACAAGATGCAGACACTTCAAAACCGATTTCTCCGTAGAATTACGGGCGCTCCTTGGTTCGTTCGGAACGAACAACTTCACTTAGATCTTAGGATGCCTACCATCAAGCAGTTTATGAAGCGCATTGCAAAGCGTTTCTTCGAATCAGCGGAAAGTCATCGCAACCCCCTGGTTGTGCAGGCCGCTAGTTATAGGCCTTCTACTATTAGTCAGATTCGCCGACCGAGGCATACTCTCTCAGATCCAGATGACCCCATTACTCTCCTCCAGGAAAGCAGTAGGGCCACGAGTACAGTGCACAAATTACACAAACCGACATTCCGTCCTCGCCGCCGAGGTACCACGCGAACTTTCAGACTAAATAAAAGTCCTCCCCCCCGTCCCTTGCACGTCGATGAGCTAGCCGCCCGGGTAGAGGCTGAGAGCGCCGCAGCATTAATAGTAACCCCTGTTAATAATCATGATCTAAACTTTGATCCAGCCCGCCCCCAAAGTAATTTTGTGATCCCCCAACGACGCCCTAAGCCGAGGTCCGTACCCCACAGGGGGTGCCCTTAGTGCGCTGTCGTTTAGTTTTAATAAATATATTTTACGCCCTGGCAAACCTTAAGGCAACCACAGGAATATCCGGTTAATTAGTAATGGCCTCTTAAGGTCTACTACGAGATGACATACATAAAAAAAAAAAAATGCAGCGTTCGCGAATAGACTTTTAAGCTCTTGTCAGACTACGCTATGATATATTAGCTTATAGTTCATAGCATAACAATTATCGCGCTCCAGACATTATTATGGACACGTTCACACTTCACTGTACGATATATTATTGGCTTACTTACTATACGCTATAAAATTGAGCGTGCGCTGAGTTCATGCTGTGCTATATCGTGCGCCGCCTTCTTCCTCCTCCCTCACCCCCGGCCGTCCGTGATCAACTAAGCTTGCCATATACTATATCAGCTTGCGATCATATCGCGTAATGTGAACGCCATGCTGTATAGTATAGCATTAGGTCCTTATTTGCTATACTATATATCACAATAGTATAGCGTAGTCTGAAAAGAGCCTAAATCAAAACAGTCTATTCGCGAGCGTTGCCAGAGGGTAGGACTTCTAGTAAGTAGTTAGTGGGATAAAATGTTATCATGTAAATTGTTTTTTTTTGTCTGCCAAACCTAGTGTTTAAAAGCGTATGCGATAAGGGCTAGCGCAGTCGTTACAGCCAAACAAATATCGACCTTGCGTCTGTTAAAATAAAATTAAAAATTAATAAACAAACTTTCATTTGTCCGACAGCGCATCAAAGAGGACAGAGGTGTGCGGTTATTTTCGACTTAATTTCAAAGGAATGCAGTTATGATATTTCTTTGACAGTGAAAACCGCGCTTCGCCAGGTCTGCGCCGTTCCTAATTGGCTAGTTATATAAAGATGTATTAGTTTTATCACGAATCTCTCAAATTGATGACGTAGGTCTTGTATTAAAGATAAACCGATAACTAGTCTTAATTTATCTTTTAGTAGACATTGTTTACATAGGATTAAGAAGTTTTAGGGAATCTCAGCCAAGTGGACCGCTCAGGGCTCTTAATCGTGAGTAAAAATTAACTCCAAGTTATCGAGATAACTGAAATATGGTTTGAATTTGGTGCACTAGAACAATAGTCAGCTTGCTGTTTCTAAAGAGTTTTTCTATTTAAATAAAATGTGTCTACTAGTCACAATGATTTGTTATTTTATAAACCTTTTATGACAAATACTTCTAATAATATATATAAACATGGTTAAACCTTGGCTATCAATGAGTCTTTTGATGAGCTGCATATCTTCAGCGCCGCGCAGGTCGATCTGCCACACTTGAGAGCCATCGTACGTCACTTTATCAAATTGAGGAGACGACACATGGATCACTTAAATAGAACACTAACATCAATATCAAATCAACCCAAGATTATTCCAATATTTATTCAAACGATTTCACTTACCTACAGAGAAGAAAATCCAATATGTATGTACAAAAGGCATTTCATTACGGTTTACTACAATAATTGAATAAATGTTATTACATATTTTACTACTCTGATAAGTTTTTATCGATTGTACTGTTCCACCGGTTTGGCTTTGTCAAAATGCTTTTTATTGTTATTTTAAATAAATAATACGCCAAAGATGATGCAAGTTATATATGTTTATTAACATTACTATATACAATCATTGTAATTTGAAAATAGAAACATTGCATATGGAAACTCACATAGATTTATTAAAAACGTGACAATTATTAAAACATTAGGCTTGGTGTTACACATTATTGCTACCAACAGGCTCAACCATCATTTCATACTCGGCATATAAATAAAATAAATGCCACCAAACATTTAATTCTCGCATTACTCCATAATGGGTCTCTAATAAGTATCACAATAAATTCACTTATTATAAATAAATTATAAAATCATCAACTGTCTAGTCTTATTATTTCAGTGTAAAAACAATGTCAAAAACGATTCACTATTATATCTGATCACGTGGTCCATTGTTGTGCATAAAAACGCAAACTATGCTTTTACCAAATGTTTCCTTAGTCTCTTATCACGACAGACACAATCATCACCAATTCATTGTCAATGGAAATGACACATATTAGTCTATTTATTATGTCTTCTAATGAAAGTACATCGATTTTTAAAGAATACACTTTATATGCTAATAAATAAGCATCTCACATTTCAAATGAGTGATTAGACACCGAATCAGCGTTTCACCTCATATTGGACATCAATGATCACTCACAATAATTCATCAATAACAATTTCGAGTCAACGAAATGGCCGTAGGGCTAAATAGATACGAGAGCGTTTCACAAGTCACTAGTTGATATTAAAGTAGCGTGTTCTGTATGTGAAGCGCGCGGTCCTGCGCTAGTCAGCGTCGCCGTTGGTGACGGTGAGCGGTTCCTCGTCCTCGTTGTAGTCGAGTGACAGCACGGAGGCGCGCCTTCTCTTGCTGACGGGCTCGCTGCAGTCGCTGCCCGAGTACGTGCGCTTCTCGGGCGAGGCCGGCCGGTTGCCGTTCACCGTGGCGTGTGTGGCGCGCAGCTCCTGCTGCAGGAACAGCACCGTGCTCTGCATGCCCTCCACATCCTCGTCCAACTCCTGCAGGAACTCGTCTAATTCTGGAATTACAAATTTCAGTGTTAATTTTCGAAAACAGTTCAGCTTTAGATATTGAGGGATTTGGAATCATACACACCTGATTGTGACTTCTTAACTTCTTCACTAAAACTCTTTTGCAATGCCAGATCGCCTTCTAACTTCGCTATCCGACCGCTCGAAGTCATTCGTCCAAGGTCTTCATTCTCTTGGTGTAACAGCCTGCATTTTGCCATAAGTTTCTTGCCTGTGTTTGAGTCAGGCGTGAACTTCCACGCAGATAATTCGTTCTGTGTTTCTTCTAATCTCGCTTTAGTTGACGTTAGTTCTTGTTTTAACCTTAAAATTAGTACATTAACAGCTGGATCTAATAGCGTCGGCCGCCCGTTGAGACTGGCGTGGGAAGACTTTAATTCCGTAATTTGACTCTGAAATGGAGAATAATTTCTGTTTTGAATCTTGATCTTACAAGTAATTCTTATTGCATTCTTCTTAGATTGCTCTAAGGGGACTTCCACACTATAACAAAATACTCACTACATAATCTTGTATTTCCTGCTCCTTAGCTGCAAGCCTTCTAACTAACACCTTCTCTCTATGTTGTGACTCAGCATACTGCTGTTTTATCCTATCTTCTACCTCTTTCGCCTTTTCCAGGCTTCCTGTACACATCAATTATACAAATTAATAACTAGTCTTTGGCTATGTTAAAGAGGATATTAGGATTTTCTTGTTCCTGCAATCATACAGTATTGTTTTGACATCACTATAATGTTGCTAACTTATTTTACCTAATATCCGTAAACCCACTTTAAATGCACAACATTTTGTCTACCATGAGATATTTTTAGACTTCACACAGTGATAAGGTTATCTCAACGTAACTGTATTGTGGACAGAATGCTATGCATTTTCTGTGGTTTATTTTGTTTAAATGATTACAATATTATAATCGACAACACCGTAACTAAAATTATACAAACATTCAGGACAGTAACAGTCTTAATTAGATTGATTAAATACCTAACAAATCATTATGAACCAGTAAACCTGTCTATGACTAAAATGGCAAAAGTAAATTGGATTTAAGTAACCGAAAGGTTTTTTTAAAAAAAGAAGGCTACTATTTCTGGCTACATGATTCCATGGATAAGATTTTTTTTATCTCTTTGTCATGTAGAATCTGGAGGAGACAGGAATATAGGATTCATAGCTATAAAGTGCAACAAAAATGAAATCATATTTGAAATTAATAGAACAAATTCAGTGAATGTAAAAAAAAAAACCTAATTGACACTTTCACATTGATTCCCAAAACTGGTGATGGGTTTACGGCACTCGGTCCACACATGGCCTAACCTAGCCATAGGCCTCTCTAAGTATCCCATAGTAAAGCCAGTGTCATCCTTTGTGTGTGGTGTCCTTGATAAGGAAATCTGCTGAGAAATTTCATGTTAGCTGCAGTTGTGATTGTTTGACCAACATAACAATTAACATGAAATTTTACAACACATTCACCCTCTAAAAACATAAGCCTGACAATATTTTATTCAAATAACATTAAAAATTTTGCTCTATTAAAGTACCTATACATATTTGCAATAACACTTTTTTGAGCCCTAAAAGGATGCAAACCAGAATTTTACAATATTTTATGAATGCTTGCAACCAATATTGGTAAAAAGAAACAATGCCATATTATTTTAACTATGTGAAATTTGACCTTTTTTAAATGATTAAATGGTAAACTCTCCCAAGATACAGGCTTTGGGCCCAATGTAAAACCCTTGTAATACATAGATAGGGCAATAAAGTTTTTTTTTTCCATTATTCTAATAGCAGTGGAATATCACTCAAGCTTTTATGAGTAATATAAAAAAATATGATTTTAACTGTAGTTTTGTTTTATAAAGATTATGCTAATGTTTTAACAATTTAATGTAGGAATGGTTTACTAAATAACTATTTCCTACAAGCTTATCTAAATGATGGTACTTACCAAGTTTGATTTACAACAATTAGCTCTCAGTGAGCATTTATTTTAAATTGTTAGTTTTATCTTAGGCAGTTTGCTACAATATTCTTACTGGGTAAAAAACAATGCTAAAAGTGCTGTAGTTCTGATTTTTTAAATATAAGTTAAAAAAAAATACCTCCAGTTTCAATTTCAACAAATATCAATTAAGTTGTTACAAAATTGTTAATATTAACCAAATAGATAAGTGTGTAATAATATTTTTAAATTATATTTATTTTAAAAACTCATGTATAATATTTTATTACACATCTTAAGATATCATGTGCTTCATTAATCCAATAAATAGTGTGGTAATATTATAAAATCAGATTTATTTCAAATATGCATGTATATTATTTAATTAAACATCATAAGATATCATGTGCATTGAGACCATTCAGTAATTAACTAATAATTCCCTATTGTATGAACTAACTTTTTTCATGATATCATGTCTTAACCTATCCCTATTTCTAGCCTTCAAATTAACTATATTAGTCTTTGTTTTACATTATAAATGTATGCAACTACACAATAGGTATGTAAATAGTTCCTAGTAATAGGAAATAAATAAATGTTAGTAAGTAGAAATAGAAATCGAGATGTGTTAGTCATAATTGCTGATAAGCTATGAACTTGGTTCAGTTAGTATTTATTTATGAGTTCCATGCAATGACTCAAGCTGAGTAGCAATGTAGAGCATTCATAGAAAGCAAAAGAAATTAAAAATATTCTGAGTTTAATATGACCAAGTTATCATTAGAGGCATAGGTAGGCTATAGACATACATCATTATTTTTAAGTTAATATGAAATGAATTCACTTTAACTTGTGTTTTGTTTGTCATTGTAGCCTTTTTTTCAAATACACTGCTTATGGTAAATCTTATTTGATACATCTTCTGCTATCAAAGCCAATATAATGGACAGCAAAAGAATGATCAAATAGTTAATCCATTGCTCTAGATAGATCGCAGAAACATACAGATCAGGTGTTAAAAATATAAACAAGTTTCATAATTTATAACAATTAACAATAATAATTGAAGACAGAAGATAAATAAAGCAATACAAAACAAAATCTTAACTATACAGCAAAAGAAGTGATGAAAACATATTTACTTTTTCACATGAGCAAAGACCGGATAACTCGGCAACATTCTCAGTTACCGAGGGTAGCAGAACACCACTGAACATGGACACAGCTCCAGGATCAACTGGAGACATCACACGGCCTTGTGCCGAAATATGCACTTCCACTAAACACTCCACTGGCACCTCTCTTACACAGCAAAACACCATTTCTTCGTCTTCACCTTTTAGAACTTAAAACACCTAAATACACCCCGTACCACAATCCGTTTTATAACTAAACAATTTTCAGTATCACAGTAACATTTCAATATGTCATAACAGTATCACTAGTTAATTTTAGTTAAAGTATTGTCGATTAGAGATAACATAACAACTCGCGGGTCGTGCGTAACGTCGCCGACCTGACGCTACCAAGTCGATGTAACTTTCTTAAATACCTTCCAACTGCTTGTTCAAAGTTTCGAGATGGTCAATGTACAAGTCCTGGTTTCTCCACGCGGCGCGGAGCGAGTCAGCCGCGGCGGCCTCGAGCTGGTGCGGGGTCAATAACACGCGCGCTAAGCTCGACCCTCCGCCACCTGCTCCACCTTCACACGACGCCTCGCCATGCCGCTCTGTCTCCTCGGACATTTCACTCTTACAATAACTTTAGGAGTCTCTTTTCAACTGCAAGCAAATAATCACAGTTAAATCCTACAAAGAGATTCATTTGCATTTCTCCGCCGTTATCAGAAACCTGTAGTATCGTAAACTGTGGTTATCAACAAGAGGCTAGGCTACTTACAGTTGATTAGTGTAATGTTAGAGACTTAATTTAATTGGAAATTACTATTATTTACATTAACTATCACACACTAAAACTATCTCAAATATTTTACGAGGTCATCAAACGAAACACGACAAGACAGACGCCATTTTATCACATATCACTACAGTGTGACCAACAAAAAATATGTTAAAATCCAATCCCAATCAATGAAACACCGTTATAGAATTTGATTGAAATGATAAAATACTGCATTGTTTCCCTTTTTTATTATTGTGTTTTTAGATGACTGTAATTGAGATGTTCAAAAACGATCACAAATATATTTTTTATACCTGGGCAGTTGAATCTACTTTACTTGGCAATATTATTGTTAATAGTGATGTATAACGAAAGAAAATGTTACGGTTTTTAAATAATCAATTTATGTTATACCATCAAATACCATGTCTTAAATTCTTTGAATCTGTTTTTTTTCATATTTATAAGTGGACTGCGGCGATGTACAGAAAAGGAGTAATGTTTTTGTTGTTGTCCAATGAATGATTGTGCACCGGTAGAAGAGTAGTATATTATATATTGTGCACAAAACACAAGAAATAATCGGCAAAAAACTATATTTTCACCGTAAATGGTCCAAGATGGCGAAAATATATTTTTTATGCCGAGTTGCCGACAAAGTCTGGCATTCTAGATGCGCCATTAGCTTCGGTCCTTTTTAGTCTGCGCTTCAGTCTTTCGGTTGGAATGTCTGGGTCATGTAATGTGAGTACTGGCAGCCCAGTACCAAATGACACTGCACGTCGTTTGGTTTTCTACGTTTGTAATTACTTTTGTTTTACCTATGATGGATGTGTCAAATAAAAAGCGATATCTTTGATCACACGTATTATATATTTCAATAATTAAAACCCTCACAAAATTGGTAGCAGAGCGTGGTTATATTTTGCAAGTATGAAAAATGGCAAGTACAAGTTATAGAAATATAGAACCTTTGACAAAATCAAATTATGATACATGGTGCATACAAGCACAAGCGGTCCTAATTAAAAATGACTTTTGGGATATCGTAAGCGGCGAGAAAACGTTACCACCAGCTACGGATGCGGCGGCGAGATCGGCGTTCAACAAAGGGGACTTGAAGGCAAGGGCTGAAATCCTACTTTTATTGTCACCGTCTGAATTAAAACAAATTAAAGTCTGCGCGACATCTAAAGCTGTATGGGACAAGTTAAAGGCTACTTACCAAAGCACTGGGCCTGCGAGGAAAGCTACCTTATTAAAACAGTTGGTTCTAAAGCGAATGACCATAGGGGAAGATATACGTGACCATATAAATAACTTCATGGACATCGTGGACAAACTCGCAGATATGGATATAAAGGTACCCCCAGAACTGCTTAGCATAATGCTTCTCTACAGTTTGCCGACAACTTTTGAGAACTTTAGAATAGCCATCGAATCTCGAGACACCCTGCCCAATCCTGAAGATCTAAAAGTAAAGATTCTGGAGGAATATCAAGCAAGGAGTGGAAGTGATCAGCCTGAAAGATCAGAAGCATATAACATCAAGAAAAATAGGCAAAGATTATACTGCAAGAGCTGTCAAAAGAAAGGCCACACTATTGAGACATGTTGGGGCAAGAAGAAAACGTTAAAGAAAGAAAGTTCGGGCACTAATGAAAAAGACAACGGAAGCAAATACAATTATAACGTTTGTCTGAGCACCGTAAATTCAGATGCTGATGAAAATGTCTGGTGTCTAGATAGCGGCTGCTCATCACACATGTGCGGTGACGAATCAATGTTTTCTACCATGAACCCTGAAATTGGCACCCTAAAGTTGGCATCAGACAAATATACTAGTAGAATTCAAGGCAGAGGAAGAGTTACAATAAGTACCGATAAACACGGCTACAATTTCAATGACACCTTGTATGTTCCAGACATATCAGTAAACCTTTTATCCGTCGCCAAGATAACGGACAGAGGAAATAAGGTTGTTTTTGAAAAAGAGAAAGCCTACGTCTTAGAAAAAAACCGGCGAAATGACACTGACTGCTCGAAAGAGAGATGGGCTTTACTGAGACGAAAAGAGACTGCAAAGTACACACCAAAAAATTACAGTGACATCATGGAATGGCATCGCAAACTCGGCCACATAAACGAAAGAGATTTAAAGAACATGGCTAAAGATAACCTTATGTATGGCCTAAACTTAAATGATGAACAAATGGAAACATGTGAAACCTGCATCAAAGGAAAATTGTCCAGGTTACCGTTCACAAGACATAATGATCTATATACAACTGATAACCTGGAAATAATCCATAGCGACGTTTGTGGACCGTTTGAATGCGATACGCTAGCAGGATCAAAGTACTATGTTACTTTCATAGACGACTATAGTCGCTATTGTCACGTATATTTTATTAAAAGAAAGAGTGATGTATTTAAAATTTTCAAAGAATATAAAAATGAAGTTCAGACGCTCCATAACAAGAAGATAAAGAACCTGCAGACCGACAATGGCACAGAATACCGCAACAAGGAATTCGATGACTTTCTCAAATCGCATGGCATCCAAAGAAGGTTGACCACATTTTACACCCCTCAACAAAATGGGATTAGCGAGAGGAAGAACAGATCCTTGCTAGACAAAGCCAGATGTTTGTTAATCGAGGCCAAGGTGCCTAAAAAGCTCTGGGCGGAAGCGGTAGCAACTGCAAACTACCTTATAAATCGTAGCCCTTTCAAAGCACTTAATGGCGAAACACCGTTCAAGAAATGGCTAGGCCGAGTACCATGTGGACATCATCTTCACGTGTATGGCAGGAAGACATTTGTTTTAAAAAAGAACAAACGAGGCAAACTGACCCAGAATGCCAAAGAAGGCGTATTCATGGGGTACTCGATGACGTCAAAGACTTACAGAGTGTACATACCCGAAGACGATGATGTAGTGATAAGCAGGGATATAAAAGTCATAGACAAGATGTACTTCGAAGAAGAAAGTCAGAACTATTATGAACTTGTTAACGAAAAAGATTCCTCTCAAATGTCTGAAAAAGAAAACATAATTAAAGACACTATTAAGAAAAATAAAACTGTACAACCAATAGAAATTGAAATATCAGAGAATAAAAAGGAAAATACGTTACAAAATTTCAACGAGCAAGAAGTTGAAGTTTCTTCGGTAGAAGAAATAGAGTTATACGATGACGCATCAGAAGTTTTAGAGATACCTGAAAATGGGAGGCAGCAAAGAGAGAGGCGTCCGCCTGCTTGGACCAAAGATTTTATATTGGACCAGAATGAAGAAAGTCACGTATTCTCGGAGATATCCTACATATCTGATGCGAATGAAGATGATGAATACTGGCATGATGCTATTAAAGCTGAGATTAGAGCACATGTTAAGAATGGAACCTGGAAAATAGAAAAGAAGAACAAAGACATGAAAGAAGTGGATTACAAAATAGTTCTAAGAAACAAAATAGGACCTGACAACAGTATCACAAAGAAAGCCAGACTTGTAGCACGGGGTTTCACTCAGCGACCAGGCGTTGATTATAATGAAACATACGCTCCTGTAGCTAAACTGAGTTCGATACGAGCTGTTGTTGGAATAGCCATGGAAGAAGGCTTGAAATTGAACCAGATGGATGTCACAACGGCGTACCTGAATGGTGAACTAGAAGAAAAGATACTAATGAAGTATCCTGACTATTTAGAAGAATATCTGATTGAAATCATGGTTGAAGAAAGTAAAAAAGAAAATTTAACTTTGTACCACAAAACAATGAGTATGCTAAAAGACATAAAAAACAATCCCAAAGGGAAAGTCTGTCATCTCATAAAAGCTCTATATGGACTCAAACAGGCAGGGAGGCAGTGGTACAAGAAACTCGACACAGAGTTAAAGAACATAGGTTTTAAAGCATCGGAAGCTGACCCATGTCTATACTTACTAGAGAAAAGAGGAGTTAAAGTCATAATAATTATCTATGTCGATGATTTGTTAATTGCCTATTCGTGTCCTAGAAAGTTGCAAGAAATACAAGACCTGTTAAATACGAAATTTGAGTTAAAGGACTTAGGAACACCTAAACGGCTAATAGGGATAGATGTTACCTATGAGGGAGATGAAATCAAACTGAACCAGGAGAAGTTCATAGAAGATACTCTTAAAAAATTCAAAATGGAAGATTGCAAGGCCACGTCTACACCTATAGAACCAGGTCTAAGACTTGAAAAAGGAAGAAGAGATGAAAGGAACGATCTGCCCTACAAAAATTTGATTGGCACACTCATGTATCTGGCAGTGGCAACTCGACCCGATATAATGTTTGCCATAAGCTATCTCTCCCAATTTAATGACTGTTACGGAGAAGAGCATTTCAAATGTGCAAAAAGAGTGCTACGATACTTAAAGGGAACAAAAAGCGTTGGTCTTTTATTCAGAAAAACTCGCCGAGAATTACACGGCATGGCTGACGCAGATTGGGGCGCATGCAAACTCGACCGTAAATCTTTTTCGGGCTGTTGTTTTAAATATGCTGGAACGGTCATAAGCTGGATGTCGAAGAAGCAAAAGAGTGTAGCGCTATCGACTGCCGAAGCGGAATACGTCGCCTTGACTGAAGCTGCAAAAGAAGCCATTCACCTGAAAAGTCTATTCAAAGATCTTGGGGCAAACTATGAAAGCATAGTCATATTAAACGACAACCAAGCCGCCCTCAAATTAAGTCAGAACACAATGGTCACTTCAAAATCCAAGCACATTGACTTAAAAATGCACTTCATACGAAATTGCATAATGGACGGAGCGATTCAGGTCAAGTATCTGCGAACCGAAGATATGGAGGCAGATATCCTAACCAAAGCCCTAGCCGGCCCGCGGCTGTTGAAATTGCGGAGTGACTTAGGAGTTTCCTGAACCTCTGATCACCACGACGATGCCGTGAAGAGGAGTGTGAGTACTGGCAGCCCAGTACCAAACCCTCACATGTAAATACTAAAGTCCATTTCACGAAAGAAGTCCAGCGAAAATAGGTGGCTAAAATGGACGCTTTGGCAGAATCATATATGAACTGCGTAAAATTCCTATTACATACCGCAATTCATCTGTTTGACAGCTGCTATTTGACATTAGACTTCAATACAGCAATTCTCATTTTGTGGTCCATTTTACGAAACTCCATACAAAACTGTCAAACAGATGAATTGCGGGATATGAATTTTACGCAGATCATATTATGATTCTGCCAAAGCGTCCATTTTAGGCCCCCAGGTTTTGTTGCGGATTTGTTTATCTCACCCTCATATACCTCATCATGGTCCACTAAGAGCGATGCGCAGTTGGCAGTTTGGTAAGTACGTAAAGGTGCAGAAATAAAATAACGAATAAAATAATGGAGGATACCTCGGATCACCGCTATAATATTTTGTAAATTCAAATAACACAAAAAAACCGGCAAGTGCGTGTTGGACCCTTAAAGCATAGACTCAAAGGTTGGACCACATTGTAGTTGAAAAACATGTTCCCCCTTAAATTCCAACACATTTGCAGTTTGAATCAAAGGGGAATATGCATGGAATATGTAAGTTTGTTCCCACAATTTTGAGTGATTTACTCTTTAAAATAAGACCACAGACTTCTTATAGATTTTCCTGTAATATTTTTTACGCTAAGCCGTCTCTGAGGTAAGGTTTGACAATTTTCGTAAATTTTCTTTAACTTTAAAATGAATTATTTTAAAATTAAGTATATAGGTAATTAAGAAATCCTCATATCAAGTCTTTTAACTCACAGTTTGCAAAATATAAAAAAAAACCAGACAGACACAGGAGTGATCCTATAAGGGCTCCGATTTTTCCTTTTGAGGTACGGAACCCTAAAAACATAACTATGCATACAGTAGGAAAAGGAATGTAATCATCATGTAGCTAGGTACCTACCTATACCTAGTTTGTAAAAGTAGGTAATCAAATCAAAAAGTTTTAGAGATTTATTATTCGTTCGGCCCACTGAGTTTAGTCCTAAATAAAAAAATCCTGGGTCGTCCCAAGCAATATGCTTCATTGGTCCCAAAATATAATTATAATTATTTTATTCTCGCTTCGTCCTATTTTATGTTCCTTCTACGGCCCATATTTTTTTTGTACAGACCAAACTTACTTTTTTGTACAATCGGCAAAAAAGGGTTATGTATTAAATATATTTAAAACCACCGCTCCTCTCTGTCTTCTCCGCAAGAGAAAATTTACTCGTATTATTTTATAATAACATTGTTCATGCAAGCCTAGTACTTTTTGTTATGTGTATGCTCGAAATTGTGCACAACGTGTCGTGTCGTGAACAGAATACCATCTTTTATGCAACGTACTACGGATAAAAAGTATCCAGGTTATAAACTATTTCATCCAAATCTTAATTAGTAGGTTATGTAATGATTGAAATACTATCTTGAATTCATGCAAGCCTAGTACCTACTTTATGTTAGGTTACTGCAATTACTTACCCAGTGAAATTATTATTTGCTATTTCTGAAATTTTCTGCGCAATTTTCTTAAATTTTCTTTCCGTAAAAATCTTCTACAAAGTATTGGAAAATTTAAAGAAAAGATGAATGTAATCGGTAAAGTTAAGGCGTGACCAAGCGAAATAGTGATTCATTTAAATAAGATTATTGTTTCGAAAATTTCAAATAATTACGTTTTTATTTTGTTGAATATACCTTTAAAATATTTGAAATTTGGGATGAAACACAACTTCAATAGTGTTATGGGACAAACTAAGAATCTTTTGGAATGTGGGACAAAACTGCAGGACGAACGAATTAAGAATAAATCAGTGTAGATTTGCTATTGGAGCGTGAAATTAAACTGAAAGGAATTAAAGAAAAATCGCAACAATGTAACTACATACTAAAATTATTGCTGGTTTCTGAGACCCCGAAGACGCTTTGAGTTACTGATGGCGATGGCGGTCTGATCAACCGTAACTAAGGTATATGCGTCCTATCTTACCCGGTGTTTTTTGGAACCACCCTAAGGGCGATTCAATTTCCGATTCAATTTCATACAAGCCCCAGTTGTAGGAAATTTAATCGGATTTTGGCGGGCCAGCTCAAAGACAAATTATTTATTTCAAATAGGCGCATAAAAGGTACTTTGAATGGCAAAATTTCCAAAAAAATAGAATTGATTCTAGTCGTCGCTTCCGGTAGTTTCGTATGGAGAAGAATGGGCAAGAAACTTCATCGTTACTCATCAGATAACCATACTATCCTCGTTAGACTTACACGCCCGACGTTATCAGGCGATGGACCGAACTGCTTAATTAAAGTTGGCTACCAAGGTCCTTAGGATCGTTAAGTGATTGTTTTAAATAGGGAAAGAGAGAGTGTGTTCGCCAACTCCTTTACGTAGTCTCCTCGTAATGTGTGAAACACATGCTAAATATTTATTCAGATCTAGACCATGACGACTCTATTACTGATCTGTGACGACTTAATCCTATGATGGCAGAACCAGTGATGTATGCGACGATTGGCTTTCGCTGCAGCGGAAGCGCCTCTGATTCGGTGCGTGCGATTAGCATCCCTCTCGTTATATTGTATGGGAATTGGGAGTGAAGGAAATATATCTCAAAACTGCGGTCGACAATATTAGAGTAAACTTATTACTAAAGCCAGTCAATACCAAGAATGAAACAACACCAGCTTAATTTTTAATTTAATATTTTATTACTTAATCAATTAATTTAACAATTAACATCGAATTAATGTTTAACATTAATTTAGTTGGAATTTCTTATATATAATACACTATCAAGAATCATAGAACAGATCATTTATTTATATCACAATATGTACAATGGAATGTTTTTGTTCGTAGGGGGAGCGAAATTGCGAAATGTCAATATGGTCTCCACACTTCTTGGTTCCCCGCTCCGTAGAGGCCATGTTTCACTTCGTCGTTGGCTTCGCAGGGCTGGCCCATGCCACTGGCTTCACCAGCCCCTTGCAGCTCCGTAGTAATAGAGATGCCTCCGTCAATATCGCTAATTTTAATTTCACTCGGGAAACATTGTTCTAGGTTGTGTTTGTCGCCCGAGCTGTGCAGATGGACGTGAATTTGGTTTTGATTGACTGTTGAGTAGAGGTTTGGAAGTATCATCTGAGGGTTGGGGTTGATGTACGGCGCGTGTGCTTGTAGGCAGGTTGGATTGTTGTTTATGTTGTTGTATTGGTAGTTGTTGTAGTTGTAGGTGTTGCTGGGCCAGGAGTTGTAGTAGTTGGGATCGTATCGCTGCGCCTGCATGGCGGGGGGTGAGTTGAGCTCGGTGAGCGCGGAGCCCGTGCCACTGGGACTGCCCTTCACGAAGCCAGTTGTGCTTGGTTGGAAGCCGCTGTAGTCGGGGTGGCCCAGCGGGATTTCAGGTAAAACTGCGGAAGAAAGAAAGACTCTCATTATTACAAATTCCTGTTTGGATGAAGTGGTGGATCTCTTACTGCGCCGACTTTACTATGGATAAGATAATGATTTTAATGAGAAACAACTTCAACTGTCCACAGCGGCACATCTGAACAGCTTCTAAACCGGAACCACAAATGGCCCGGAACAACTAGGGTCACAGAAAATGCGGTTAATGTGGTGTGTTTACCCACGGTGATAAGTAGGTACCTATATATTCTCCGTCGGGTATATATACCTTATAGGAAAATATTACGAATAAACTCAAACAATTATAACTTGCGCTCTCGTTTAGACCAAATCATTTGTGTAGAGGGCTCTAGTTCATAAAATAATTGAATAATGTAAGGATTCTGTATGTGGTGGTTCGGTCCTATCATGTGGTGAACCGCTCCATTACGGCTGACCACGGCTTGAATGGAGGAAGTCCGTTTATCAGTATTTAACAATGTGTGACGCAAATTGTAATGGTATTAGAAATACAAATTATAACGAGGTGCTGTTGAAAAGATAATAAGCATACATAATTTTGCGCTTTTTCCCTTTATGGGTAGGCAGAAACTATGAAATGCCTATAGCTACGATCCCTTGACCCCATTTACACATACGATAAAAGCTGTGCCTAAGCGTGCCTATTTATGCGATAGCATTCAGAAACTCGTAAATTGTATATAAATAATAAATAAATCAAATTTATTTAAACATTGTTACAATTATTACCTTAAAACTATTTTTACATAAAATTCTGTCTGTAACTGTTTATGACATTCATTTTGTTATAAGCGGTGGTCTCCAAACTAGGCGCTGCGCTGCCTGTATCTTGGAGACCTGAGTTTTGATACATTCCGTTTTTATTGGTTTCTATGGAAATGGGTAATAAATTGGAGACAATTATAAAAAATCTAAATTTAAATTTGAAATGAGATCAAAGATAAAGAATAAAACTTAAATTATTTTGAACAAAATATAAAACTTTGTGTATAAACAAAGTTTTATATCAGACCAATTATTAAAGATCAAGACATAGCTCTGTCAACAGTGACGTAAGATCGGTTTCGTAAACATGTGTGTGCACTTAGTGAAGTGTAGTTTTGGCATCGCTTCACTGTAGGTATTGTCGCTTCACAGACTTACATACTCGTACCACGGAGTAAAAACAATTACATACACACAAGTTTTCACCATATTTTATCTCTCTCATACATCCACATACCCCCCACGTAGTTTAATAAGCCACATCATATTAAGTATGCATTTTCTAGTAATTATACAACATTATTTTTAGTCTATGCGAAACCTGAATAGGTATAGTTTGTTCAGAATAAGGAACTGAATCGATTTCAATATTTTTTACACTATGTTATATTTTTCCCAAAAATATAAGTGTGATGGAATAGTAGATTATTAACCAAGGGGATGAAGCAGTGTCTTCTGTCGCGGATGACGATTGAAATCGCGAGCGTAACGAAGGACTCGAGGTTTACTCCCGAGCGTAGCGAGTGTGTTAAAAACTTAAATCACGAGCGAAGCGAGGGATTTAAGACGATTCCTGAGTGTAGCGAGGGATTTAAGTTCACCCAAGACTAAGACAGCTTTATCACCGAGGAAAATACTCTGCTTTTCGTACCATTTGCAAAAAAATAACACAATAATAATATGAGATAAGCATTTTAGAACATTAACTTATTTATAAAAATAAATTAAAATAAACTTAACGTTTATGTATTTGAAGAAAACAAAAACGCGGCAAATTCCTAGACTAATATTTTTTTGTCGGAAAAGCAAAGGCATCAAGCTCATACGGCCTCGTCGGTTTTCGTAATTTTATTTAATAATCATAACTGCATAATAAATGCGTATTGCTTTTTCAAAAAGATGTATAATGCTTTATATACAAACTCAATGGTGTAAACACAGATGTAGTTCAATATAAATTTCGGTAAGTATTCCAAATTTAAATCACATTTTTCGTATGTATGTGTGTAATTGTGTAAAGTAAAGATTGCAGGAAAAATAAAACGATGTCTCTAAATAGCACAGTTTTTTCGGAAATCAACAACATCATATATACGTACGGAACCCTCGGTGTGCGAGTCCGACTCGCTCTTGATCGGTTTTTTATTTTTTTTAGGCTTCTGTACCAAAATGGTAAAAAGGAACCCTTATGGTGAGACTAAGTCTGTCTGTCTGTCACACCTGGATATCTCAAGAACTACTAATGCTATCAACTTGAAATTTAGAATAGTTTTATATGACGATTGCCCAACTATTTTGCAAACAAGAAAGAAATAAAAAATAAAAATATTTTTTGCAAAAGGGACTGAAAGGTGGTCTTGAAAATTTGAAGTGGGGCTACTATGTGGGGTATCATATAAAAAAGCGCTGTTTGCACATTCTCAATCATGTTTTTTTTAGGCTGCATAGTTGCCGACTTTTGATGAAAAATGTAAAAAAAAAATACCGTTCCCCCGTATCTCCGAAGATTGGAACCTTCGGTGCGCGAGTCCGACGCTCTTGACCGGTTTTTTTTCATGTTCGCATCGTCGTCTTTTTTTTATTTGGGCTGAGGTTTATTAAATACCTACTTCTTGCAAGTTAGGCTATTATATAGTTGGTCAAACATTTGAAGTTTTCTTACATGTGGAAATGCTGCCTTACATCGCACCGAACACTGGTTGCATACTACTCCTTTTGCTTCGTCCACGTTCGTACTTTTTAAAATATATGTTTTTGCATGGAAAACATTCGTCCTGCAGTAAGTAATCTGGACTACCCAACTCACCCATGATTCGTAAAAGTTGCCTTTAGGATTATGTCAAGAGCAGCATCGCAATATATTTTCACGAAAGGTCTTGTAGAAGATTTTTTGATGCGTGAACTTATGTCTTTTACCTATTACAAATTCAAGTCGGTAACTCGGTATTCTGTGTTGTCAGCTATAATATCTTAACTAGAGTTAACTTTACAATAATAACTTGCTGCTACGTTATTAAAATTATCACATTTAATTCATGTATTTCCGTGACGAGTTTAAAATAAATCGAATTACATCAAAAATGGATTGAGTAATTTGTCAGTTAACGACTTTATATCAGCAGTAGCTGTGTGAGAGACAAACATTAATTTACCTCTCTCTACATGTAAATAATGCATGTAGGTAGATATAATAAGAATGGTCACGACATAAGCATTATTGCAATCTTCTACTCGAATACGTTATTTCTCTCGTGGTGTCAAAGGTTAATCTATAATAATATTATAGAAATAGCTGCTATAGATTAGTGAGAGATAGGGAAATTAACCTAAGGCTGTAGGCCAGATGGACCACTTTTGGTGGCCACCCGCCAGAAAACCCGGACAGACCAGCCAGTTTAGCCGGCCATTTGGGTAAAAAGTCCGGACACCCTTAATTTTTTAGTCTAACACGACAATTAAAAAACAAATTAAAACTAGGGTTTTTTATCATTTAAAATAAAAACTTAAATTCTAATGAAACAAAAAAAAACTTTTTACAAAAAATAATAACCGACTACCAAGTAACACTACAAAGTGAAAAATAACTTTAATTTCGGAAGTCGGTGTCTTTGGATCGGTATTTGAGTTTTTTGCTACCGACTTCCGAAATTAAAGTTATTTTTCACTTTGTAGTGTTATTTTTGGTAGTCGGTTATTACTCGTATTTTTTTGTAAACAGTTTTTTATTTTTAGTGGGTCAGTTTTGAATTTATCTAAGTTACAATAGCCTAATGTTAACTGCTCATCACCTTTTATAAAATATTGCTTTTCCCGATGCTGGGACGTTGATTGTTGAGGATTTCTCCTGGTATTAACCAGGAGAACTGCTCCTCACCATATGCATAGTGACGAGTATAAATTGCTTAATCGCAACCCGTTAAATAGGTACTCATTATTATATTGTTCCGGTGGCCATCTGTGGTCTCCGTCATCTGTTCCACTTCACCAAATGGTGCTTTCGGAGAGCAAATGCACGAGTTACATTAAAAAATACCTAAATCGCTATAGGTTTGCATATAAAATTTGAGGGTTTTCCTCGATTTTCATGAGATCCCCTCAGCAGATTCTGATTTGGTGGCAATAGGACCACCTCGGGAGTATACCCTTTCAAACAAAAAAATAATTTTCAAAATCGGTTCATAATTGATGGAGTAATCGCGTAACAAACACGCAAAAAAAAAAAAAAACATGCAGCCGAATTGAGAACCTCCTCCTTTTTGGAAGTCGGTTAAAAATCAAATTGAATGAATCAGTCTTCTTTTTTAATAAAACGGAAACCAACACATTACAAAATTAAATGTAAAAATATAAGGTCAAATTTAAAAAGCCGGGCCAGGCCGGCCACCGTTAAATTTGGCCGCACACGCAACCAAAAAGCATGACTGTGTCCGGATTTATCCGAACGCCTAGCAACGCTAGGTGCGTTCGTGGATATGGGGAGGTCGTGTCTCATTAGTTAGTGGATTAGAGACTAGGTGTTTGATGTGACCTTTTTATTAATTACATTCTGATAATCTTCGACTGGGAAACGTCAGCTAAAATCGTCAACAATGAGCAAGCACGCCGATGCTCTTATTCTTGTTCCTGCTTTGTATTTAATGTTACGTTTTGGAATGGGCAACAAGCTTCATTTTTCTGACTGTCTGAATCTTCGATATCAAAAGTGCCTGTAATTGGCTTAAAAAAAGTAAGTGACTTGAGTTTGAGTTTATGAGAAGAAGTAGTAACACATTTTCCTTAAATTTTTAAGTGGTTCGACGATCATTAGCTAGACATTTTCCCATTTCCTTACACCTACCTACTATTTTATTTTCTTTAAACTATATCATCATCATCATTTCAGCCGAAAGACGTCCACTGCTGGACACAGACCTGCCCCAAAGGGGAGGGTTGGCCATTATCGCCATGCATGGCAGGCGGGTTGGCAGTATGGTGTTAAAATGCATAGAGAGCGCCAAGGAGGAATAGTTCATGGGAATTCATTACGATCGGCGGGAGAGTGGCCAGTCTGGAGACGAGCTCTACGGGGTCGTACGGAGGCGGAGTGCGGCCCTTTCCCCTAAGGGGGAAACCCACCTAAACACTAATATTAAAAGGAAAACAAAAATATTATCAGCCTGGGGTCATTTAGGAACAGTCACATGTGGCGCTGCTGCCCATTCTCTTTTACGTAAAATAAAATAAATAAAAATATGATTACTGGCCACTAGCCCTACCATGTGTGTTAAATTAATGTCGCCACTGTAGCGGCACGCTATATATTTATATTTTTTTATAATTTATTTGGATAGTAGAAATTATTAATTACCTGTAGGTATATGTATAGTGGGGTCCGGTTTGTAGTAGGGCGGCTGCAGAGGTGCGTACGCAGGGTACATGGAAGCCGTCGACGAGTACCCAGTGTTCCACTCGCTGGCTCCTAGGATGTTCCCAGTCGTCTCTGTAATGGATAACATTGTAAAATTAGATTCATTGCCAGGTCTGTAAGCTAACATAACATCACATCTGTTTTTTCCCCGAGGATTAGGTAAAAAATAATAGAATAGAATACTCTTCATTATGTACACCATAAAAATTACAGATACAAATGTTGAAATTTTATATAGGGTGACACGATGGGCGGTCTTATCGCTAAAAGCGATCTTGACACAGACAACCTTTGGACGGATTAAAGGGAGAAGGAGATACAATACTGCAGGTAGTCAGTGGTGTACCATTTAGTTATACAATAAATACAGACATACATACATAAAGCATACATTTATCTATATAAATGTATAATAATAAACATGAAATAAGTGCAAGGAACTGTATTATGTTATGATGATGTAGGACGTGAATATATTTGTCTAGAAGGTTTTCAGCAACGAAGGTTTAACTAGGTGTCTTCTTTTCCACCCAATGGGATCTTATAGGCAACCATCTATGTCAATAAAATAACTGTGTTATACGAACGGGCCGTGCCCCGTGGTGCCGGACGTAAAGAATAGCACCATCCTATTTCTTTCCGTGGGTATCGTAAATGGCGACTAAGGGACTTACTAGAGAATGGGCAGCAGCGTCTCTATGCATTTTAACACCATACTGCGATCGCGAACCCATCTGCCAAACGGCGATTATGGCAATCACCTTGGGGGAGGCCTATGTCCAGCAGTGGACATCTTTCGGCCGAAATGATGATGATGATAGGAACGGGCAAGTGGAAAGGACGAAATTAATAAGGGATCCTATCGTTTTTAAAAAAGTGCTCCGCTAGCAGCCAGGTGATAAGACCTAAGCTAACGGTGGGTAGGCACCCAGAGGGAGGAGCCTCCTCACAATACGCATTTAATTTTTAACGAAAATATATTGCGGTCTTGTTTCACAAACGGTAATACGTTACGTATATTTTTTGGAGTTCCGTAGCCAAACGGCAAAACGGAAAATACTTAATTATAATTTGAGGGATAAATAAAAAACTGCACAAAAGGCCATAAAATTGTTAGAAAAAAAAAACATAAATAGTGGTGGTTTATGGTGCCTACATATTAATTATGCTTATAAATAACATTGCATTATACATAAACAGGGTTTTACCAAAACATGCTTTCACATAATATTTTTCTATTTAGGCGAAAAATAAGTTTAAGGCAAAAACATTATTGGAGCTGACAGAAAATTTCGAATGTACAGTGAGAATGTTTGTTTCAACAAATAAATGATAAGCCTATCGATAGAAGTACCTACCTAGATATATGTAAATAGCCTAAAGATTTAGCCATTCAAAAGGAATTTTACGAAATTGTACCTACTATGTGCGTTTGAAAAAACCCATTTACCTGATTACGAAATCCAAACAATAGCAGTCGATACCTAACTATACAATAAAATAATAATAATAAAATATATTTTTTTATTCACAAAAAACTAAAACTTTGACAATAACACAGAAGGTTAAACAGACTTGAGTAACATTACACAATGAATGGATACAAAAGGTGGTTAGTGACTGCAATGAAGTCGAAAGTCCAATAGGAATAGGTAGCCTGTCTCCCAAACTAGGAAAATCCTGTATCTTGGGAGGCAGTGTCTTCGTATTACATTAAGTCGAGCGATTTTTGTGAGCAACAATATGTATCTCCCGGAATTAACGCACAACCTCTTAAGGGGTCATTGTACTCATCATTATGAACAACTTTTACTATGGGATTAAACCCGAATATTTGATGAATACCATGAAGCGACTGCCTATCTGATCTCCACAACCCACTAACACGATACCCAAAAAATATAATCTTTATCTATAATATAGAATTATTATTAATAAAGTACGCAGAATTATTACTATAGTAGCATCTTACTGAAATACTTCCTGTATTTCAGTAAGATGCTGTTAGGGATATTGACCGTACTTCCGGGAATGTCCTGATAGCCATGGAATACCTCTCGACTCCTCATAAGCACCTCAGGACGTGTTACCCCCTTGTCGCTACGACACTATGTGCTAGCGACCTTTTTCGGGGGCCCATTATTGAATGTGCAAGTCACCCCCTGCCATTGTATCTGTGTATTTTATATAAAAAATTGGTCAGTGAGGGCCATAGTCTTTCCATAGTTCTAGATAACCAGTTCAATTTAGCCCATAATCCAATATCTTTGTATCTTGCAATAGTCCTACACCAACCGGGGGTTGTCTTTGGGTGCACTTTTACAGGGATTATTGTCGGTTGGTACCTAATTTCATTATAAACGTCTAACGAGCCTCTGCGAGTTGGCTTCGGCACCTCGTAAGCCTTGCAAAGTTCCAGGACCCCAGGGTCCGGAGAAATGTCAAGAGATGTAAAAATAGAATTATATACACTTTACAAGTATCTACATTATAGTTGGACATGTTATTTAAATGCGTAATATACACATCGCGATTGCAAAAGTTTTTTAACGAAGTGGCTAAAATCGAAAACGTACGAAGAAGTTTAATACAAACACTAAATAGCGGTTAGTGGAAGATGTTGACCTACAACATCTTCCGATCCCAAGACTTGTCGTAGGACTAATCTCCTAACTCCAAAATGATACTTCAATCTCTTATCTCACTCACACCCCCAAAGTGCAAGTACACTGAAATCCCTCAACACCTCCCTCCCCTGTTACGCCAATCCTCTCCCCCACTCACACCATAGCCCCTACACACACACCCACACTCACTCACGCACGCACACAGACACACTCACACACACACCCCCACACGCACACACACACACACATCACGAGCCCACAAAATAATACCCACAAATAATACATAATTTACCCTCTTTTCATTTTGCTTTTTGTTTTGTTTAGCTTAGACTCCTTTGAAATTAAGGATTTTTCTTCCGCTTTTAATTAAGTTATATTATTCAATAACCTAAATACAATAAAAACTGTAACCATTGGAAGGGCGGAATGTCCTAACACAAGCATCTATTTAGCTTAAAAGGACATTCCTTTTTTTTTTTTTGTGTGGGAAATTATGAAATAACTTCTCCCGCACTGGGCGGAGCGGGAGGACGTGTCAGACTTTTACTGACTAAAACCCATCCGTGTTCCTTCCGTTGCCTGTGTGCCAGGGCCACGATATCCCTTTCGGACAAACTCGCAACCCTGTCCTAAAAGTATTAATGTAACAAATTGTAAGTTATTGAAATAAACATATTTTTTAAATTTTATATATCTAAGGTACCTACCCACTAAATATGTTCAATAACAAACGACGTATTTTCCTAATACGTAATGTAAATAAGTGCCTTATTGCTATTCTACAACGTACTTACCTACATAAAATAAATTCATTGTAAATTAACTGCTGTATGCATGTTATTCATGCCCCTAAATCCAGGAATCGTTATCGTTCTTCATTAGTATTCTAAAACAGTTGTCATGTCCAAGTGCTTTTTCCTCTATATTCTACGTAGAAACTAAGTGGGTAAGGATAGATTTATTTATTTAAATCACAATTATAACACATTCACAGACAGAGATGGTAGGAGGGGCTTGTGGCTAAGTCATAACGCCGCACCGGTGAGCGATGGGTAGCTCGCCGTCCGATAAGGACCAAGCCCGGGTCGACGGCGCGTTGTGTTCCACGCGCGCGTCAAAGAGATGTCAGCACCAATTGACGGGGTCCGAAAGGGCCAATGCCTGCCAGGGTTACGAGTCTGTCCGAAAGGTATATCGTGGCCCTGGCACACAGGCATTTAAAGGAACACGGGTGGGTTTTAGTCAGTAAAAGTCTGACACGCCTTCCCGCTCCGCCCAGAGCGGGAGAAGTTACTTGATAATTTCCCACCAAAAAAAAAGGAAAAGGGTCAATCGATCAGGTGAAGCTACGCTTGCCGCGGTTGGTCCATAGATGGGTGACGTTTGTGATGTTTACATACTAAGACCCCTCCGCGCCTCACCGTAGGTCCCGGCTGTTATTTGTAGACCTTTGACAGTTGTTACGGGTCGTCAGAAGCCTGAAACTCTGACAACCAGTTTTAATAAGGGGTATCGTATTACCCAGTAACTGGGTTGTGGAGGTCAGATAGGCAGTCGCTCCATGTAAAATACTGGTAGTCAGCTGGATTCGGTGAGACTGGAAGCTGACCCCAATAGTTGGAAAAAGGCCTTTTCCCCCCATAGTTGGGAAAAGGCTCGGCAGATGAGACTAAATAATTTATAGGTATTCTACTTAAGAAAAAAAAACATTTTTGAAATGTTGAAATACTGTCAACCTACCTATTTTCCTTTTGAGCCTGTAATCGTATTCATGAGCAACAACGGGAGAAAAATATCATATTTACCGCTCATAATTTCTAACGTCACGATATTGTCGCTGACGTCCATGAAATGTATGGACGTGCACGATAACGTTATCGTGGATGGTTTAAAAGCTTCTTCATAATAATTATGTTTCCATACATTTTTTTTCCTTGTGTTATCGTGATGCCGTGACGTGGACGTTGCACGATAATTACGTCGGGCTAGAAATAATAAAAGCGCATAGTGACGGTCTAACTCGTTGCGTTATCCTACTCAGTGGCATTATTGATATGCTTCCTTTTAGTTTTATGTAATTAGCTAAGATTTTTCTTTAAATCACCATAACACGACCCGCTTAAGAGGCTATGGCGAGGATATGTTTGATTTATAAATTATTTTGGTATTACGTTTGTATGAATTACGCATGCTACCCCTGCTGCCCCTTAAGTTTTCTGAAAGTTGCAGAAAGAAAAGTAACACAGGCCTTTATCGTATGTGCTGTCTTTCTGTAGTCGAAAATTACTTTGACTAAAGTAACCGTCATGAGAAGCTATAAATACATAAAATTGCAAATTATACAACTATCAACTTTAAACTCAAGATATCTAAGTTGATTTATGAATGAAGAAATTATCGCTAAACGTCATAAAATAATTTTAGTTGCAATGGAAACTGAACCATACGCAATTTCAGTTAAAGTTTTAAATCCCAAAGTATGAAATTTATCTCGTCTCATGGCGTTGACTTTAGATACAATCAGCTATCAGTTGACAAGGTCGCTGGGATAGACTGGATGCGGAAGGCGGAGGACAAGGTGTGGTGGCGCAGCCTGGGAGAGGCCTATGGCCAGCAGTGGACTGCGATATGCTGAGTTGGTTGAGATACAAACAAGGAAATTAATTGATAATCAACTTTACTTATATCTGAAAATCTGCTTATCCCTTTCCCAAGTATGTTGGGGTCGGCTTCCAGTCTATCTGACCTCCACAACCCAGTCACTAGGTAATACGATACTCCATAGTAAGACTGGCTGTCAGACTTTCGGGCTTCTGACGACCTGTAATGACTGTCAAAGATTTACGAACGACAGCCGGGTCCAACGGTTTAACGTGCTTTCTGAGGCACAGAGGAGTCTCGGTATGTAAAGATCGTGGACCCATCCACGGACCAACCCCAGCAAGCGTAGCTTAACCTGATGGATCAACCCACGTGGCTATTATTACTTAGCCACGAGCTCCTCCTGACTTTACTTATATACCAAGAAATGGGGAGGACCTAGACCTTGTTTTTTTTCGTGGTTGGGTTGGAAAATCCTCATGGATATCCTGCGCCCTGGGGCGGGCGGAGGAGTCTGTCAGACTCTTACTGACTGAAAACCACCCCAGCGTTCCCTTCCCACACTTGCGGGATCTGTTATTACTTCCGCAATCCCCGGCTAGTGCCGGCCCGCCTCTGCGGGCCACCTCAAGTCTGGGGGGGTGAGGTGTTTGATCCCCCCGCGACGTCTGACAGGGGCGTGCGTGGAACACTACGCGCCGTCACCTCGGGTCCAGTGTGATGAGGCGACGGACGTCCCCAAGTCCGCCGTCCCTGGACCCATTTAGGCTGGAAGAGGGCATTGTCTGCCCTCCGCCGATGCCCAGTGCGCCTGCTGCGGGCCGGGTGAGCGGACAAAATCTCCCGCTCCCCTTCCGCAGCCTACTTCTGCGACACAAATGTTTCGCAGAAGGATACCACCGCCTCCCAGGACTCCTCGCTGCCGACTATCGACTCGACCACGGCCGGCAGCGATAGGTCACTGCCTACTCCTGAGATGAGGGTACGGCACGGTGTGGCTCCTCCTAAGCGGCACACTCTGCCAGCGTATGCCGCACCGGAACCCTAGACCTTTTTTTTTTGTTCACGGGGTGGAAAATCCTCATGGATGTCCTCCGCCCTGGGGCGGGCGGAGGGGTCTGTCAGACTTTTACTGACTAAAAACCACCCCAGTGTTCCCCTCCCACACTTGCACCGGGGATCTTGGGATCTGTTATTCCTTCTGCAATCCCCGGCTAATGCCGGCCCGCCTCTGCGGGCCACCTCAAGTCTGGGGGGGGGGTGAGGTGTCTGACCCCCCCCGCGAAGCCTGATAGGGGCGCGCGTGGAACACTACGCGCCGCCACCTCGGGTCCAATGTGATAGGGGGCGGCGGACGTCCCCAAGTCCGCCGTCCCTGGACCCATTTATGGGGGCTGGAAGAGGGCGTTATCGGCCCTCCGCCGACGCCCGGTGCGCCTGCTGCGGGCCGGGTGAGCGGACGAGATCTCCCGCTCCCTTTCCGCAGCCTCCTTCTGCGACACGACTGTTTCGCAGAAGGACACCACCGCGTCCCAGGACTCCTCGCTGCCGGCCATCGACTCGACCACGGCCGGCAGCGATAGGTCACTGCCTACTCCTGAGATGAGGGCACGGCGTGGCTCCTCCCAAGCGGCACACTCTGCCAGCGTATGCCGCGCCGTGTCCTCCCGGCAGTCGACGCAGTGGTGACACCGGGCGTCCGGCTCCCTGTTTATGCGACACAGGTACTTCCCGAAGCAACCATGCCCCGAGAGCACCTGCGTCACCCGAAACGACAGGGAGCCGTGCCTCCTCCCGAGCCAGGGCTCGAGTACTGGCCGGACCGCCTCGATGGTGGCGAGGCCGGCGGTAGGGCGAGAAAGCCTGTCCCACCATTCCGCCACCAGGGCTGCGCGAAGCTGTGACCGACGCAACTCCAGATGTCGCTGCATCAGCCACTCGCCCCGCGCCCTCGCTTCCTCGCGCCACCGATACAGTGACACGAGTACTTTCGCCTCGAGGTCCCATGGCGGGGATCCGGCCAGTACACAAGCCGCCTCGTAGGAGATCGTGCGATAACCCCTGATGACTCTGACGGCCATCGCTCTCTGCGGTTTCCGCAGGACTGCGATGCCTGAAGACTGCAATGAGGACTGAAATCCCACCGGCTGTCGAGCACCAATCCTAGGTACATCATGGTGGACTCGACAGCGATTTGAGCCCCCAGGACCACGATGTGTGATCCCGGCGGCGGCGCCCGCCGAGGGCCATGAAATATCATAGCCTCCGACTTGTTGAGGGCAACCTCCAGGCCTAGGCGCCGTATGCGGCTCACCACCTGTGATACCGCAGCCGTCGCCAGCAACGCTGCTTCCCTGTACGAGCTCCCCCGGGCCGTGACCAGTGTGTCGTCTGCATAACACGTCAGGTCCACGCCCGGCTGGAGCTCGCCCCGCAGCACCCAGTCGTACCCGGTGTTCCACAGAAGCGGGCCCACGACTGAGCCCTGTGGAACACCGCACGACATGCGGCGCTGGTTTCCGCCATCACGTCCCGTGTAGGTGACACACCTCTCCGCCAAATAAGCCCCGACGATGCGGCGGAGGTAGGAAGGCACCCGATGGTACCGCAGTGCCTCCCGAATACAGCTCCAGGGCATGGTGTTGAAGGCGTTGGAAATGTCCAAGGACACCGCCAACATCACTCCGCCCCGGGACACCGCTTCTTACGCCAGGACTCTAACCCGCGATATCGCGTGGATGGTGGAGCGCCCGTGCCGAAAGCCGAACTGGCTCTCGGCCAGGTCAGGCCCACCGGAACCCTAGACCTACCTCAAGTGAAAGGTTCAATGTTGCAACTTGTACTTGACACTACTAGCCGGAACCGTTGACCGACTGTTATTGCAGAGATATGCAACATTTCTTACCGATTAATCACATTGAAAGTGAAATGAAATTAATATTCAAGCTAGAGCTGGGTGATTTATTTATGGCGTTCGTAATTCGTAATAATAGTAGCTAAGTATACGTTGTGCGGCTATAAAAAAATTGTAAAATAGGCTAAGTGTTTTAGAAAAAGAGTAAAAAAAAGTAGGGTGTTATGACCTAATTGGGTGTGAATATTTTTAAGGCAGTTCATTAAATATTATGATGTAAATCCTCGCGAACACTACACGCGTGAAAAAGCGCGCCCACGCATTCCGTTCTAGTGGTCTAATTTACCAAGAAGTTCGTATGTTCTTTATTTCTCACCACCAACCACTACCTAGCGAATACAAAGTTTTTTTTTAATTTTGAATGTATAAGGGAGGGTGTATCAGAATTTTTGAATGACCACTGTGCCAAACACCTCTTAAACATCATACTGTTTTCAAATAAAGTTCAGATTATGGCGGAAGTTTTCATGTTTTCTTTTTTATGTAAATGTTTGGTAACGTAAAATTTAATTTAATCATAATAGTGGTTCAGAAGTGAATTGATCGCCCGAAATAAATTGCACCTAATATTGTGTCACCTTATTTATTAGGTACTAGCTTCTGACCACGACTTCGTCCGCATAAAATTTCTTGTTTTAACATTCAATGTATCCAACAACACTCTACAATACTGTAGCTTCCCATTAGTGAAAGAATTTTTGGAAGGCGATCAGTAGTTCCGAAGATTACCTCCTATATACAAACAAACTTACCTCTTTATAATATTACTTTAAATACGCCCATAATAATTATTGATTTATTATGTATGTCACGCGTACGGAACTAGTCGCAACTACTTGGGATTGCCAGCTGATTCATCAGTGGATGGAACTCAATGAAAGTGAGGCCAGCGCCAAAACAATGCGAATTGGCGCACTCAAGGTTGGTGACACCTGCCTTTTGATTCGTCGTCGGGTGTAGATTAGGTTTTAGTTATGGACATCGATCAGTGTGTTTATATAGTCTTTGTTTTTGGTATAGTTTTTTGTTTGAATGCATGGAGAAAAGCCAACAGACTGGTTAAATCTACTTAGTTTCAATTTTTTTTTTGCAACTAAGCCACATTCCTCTGCTTCGATTTTAAGGGCATTTGCCTGAATTCCAGAGACTAGAGATATCCTAACTAATATTATAAATGCGAAAGTAAGTTTGTTTGTTACCTTATCACGCCTAAACCATTGAACCGATCATCCTGAAATCATCCTTGCATAAACGTTGTCATGTGTACAGAAACGGACATAGGGTACATTTCATCTCGAAAAAAAGTACTGTTCCCGAGGAAAACAAAAATAAAGTTCTTATGATAATAGATGGCACCACGTGTCTTTCGAATCATGATTGAATTATATTAATAAAGAAACTTTAGTAGTGTGTTAAGAGTTTTTTGACGCCAAACCGCAAACAACAAGCAGAGTACAACGCGAATTGATTGTCAAATTCAAAATTAGCCGCGGGCAAAAGCTAGTCTCAGCGGAAGAATGCGGGCGGCATCATGTAATGTCGCGTAGAGCTCGTCCTAAGTTTAGGTAAAAGTTCATGTCCAAAAGTAATATTGCAGTTTTTTTTTAAGAAGATTCGCTTAGCATGGTAGGCCATATGCATGCTCAGTCACAAACAATAATATAAACGAGCGAGCCTTACAGTAGCCGCATAAGACGTGTAACATTTGACACCTCACCTTAACTTCATTGGTAATAAGCAACAGGGGGCCTAAAATGGACGCTTTGGCAGAATCATAATATGATCTGCGTACAATTCATACATCCCGCAATTCATCTTTCGTTGGTGATGTTTTTCAGGTGTGCGTAGTACTCGCAACCGGCGTGCGTGTATGACTAGATTTTGAACGTAGGCGAAGCAAAAGGAGTATGTAAGGAGCGTAGCAAGTGGCGTTCTATAGTTTCTGCCTACCCCCATGGGAAGAAGGCGTGAGTTTATGTATGTATGTGTAAGTTTAATAATATCCCTAATTCCATAAGGGTATTGCCACTGTCAAAATTTAAAATCATACTGCGGAAAGTTCTTCTTGACAAATGCTACTAAAATATACAATAGACGAGTTTTTAAACGATAAACAGTTATACGTATATATTTATTAATGCTGCATTTAAAATTTTGACATCTGTAATTTTTTAATGATTATTGGAACGTTTGTTTTTATTAATGTCATTTTTTTATTTTACCATATTTGTATGTCTTATGACAAAACATAGCGTGCTATTTTATATGGATGACCTATTGTATACCTACCTATGTTTAACAAATAAGCTTTAAGATTATGATCGAAAAATATGTTTTATATAATTCGTATTTATTTTTATATGTGCTCAGGAATATTAGTATATTAATATTACTTGCTCATATACTCGTAGTACCGAATTTTCATTTACTATACCTCTATCGTCGAACAATATGTATAAAATACAATATAATGTCGATTTATTTTGACATTACTAACACTAACCCAGAGTTTTGCGACTCACATCGGTGGGTTAGATATTTAAAAATTTAACTCTAGGTTTACCTCTAACTCTTGGTGGTGCAAGATGAGTTATTTGATTAACCCTGAGTTAGCTGTTAACTCCGAGTTATTTAGGAAAGCCCATGAACACGCAAGTGGGCTTAGGTAAGTTCCGTTTTTTACATTTACAAATTATTTCTCAGATTTATACTGACACATGCATATATGAGTAAGTACATCGAAATCCTGGTGAAAGTGAATTATTTGTAAATCATTGTGGCCTTGGCATGCTGCCAAGTGGCCATGGTTTGAATGTTTCGTTCTGTTATGACTTGTACACCTTTCTTTTTGGTGAGGTTTATTCGGTGCTGCACCGGTTGACGTCATCACGTCAACGCTGGCTATCGCTGAAAACCAGCGCTGGGGCTCTGTCTCGCATAAGGTCGCAGCATTATGCTGAGCGAGGATGTTTGTGTTTTATTCTTTGGGTTGTTTACCGCTAATTAACGTATTTTCTTTCTTTTTTTAGGGTTCCGTTGTCAACAAGGAACCCTTATAGTTTCGCCATGTCCGTCTGTCTGTCTGTCTTCGGCTTAGCTCAGAGATTCTAAGTACTAGAAAGCTGTAATTTGGCATGGGTATGCATAACATATCAGGCCGACAAAGTCGTAAAATAAAATCTTGAAAACATTGTGTAGTATTAAGCTTGAAAGTGATTTTATTTGTTAGAGTAAAGTGTGTCCCCTCGGTGCCTGCGCAATGGTTGCTTTTGGATATGTGAAAAAAACTATCACAGCTAAGTAGGCTTTACAAATTAACGAGTAATAGTCGACCAACTTACATTTGCAGTTGGAGAATAATTGACCGTGACGTATATCAATGTATGAGAGAACATGTTTTTCAACTACAATGTTGAGTTTGTTCTTGGGATAAATTCATCCCAACTATGGATTGTGCGTGGTTTGACGCGCACTGCTGACGCGCTGGGCAGCATTTGGGAAGCTTCGTCGAGTCTTCTCGTCGCGTATTCCACAGAGCCTAAAGACGAACGTCTTCAATCAGTGCGTCCTACCGGTTATGACTTACGGAGCTGAAACGTAGACACTCACGGTACGGCTGGTCCATAAATTCAAGGTCGCTCAGCGAGCTATGGAACGGGCTATGCTTGGAGTCGCTGTGAGGGATCGAATCTGGAACGAGGTGATTCGGCGGAGAACCAAAGTTGTCGACATAGCCCACAGAATAAGTAAGCTGAAATGGCAATGGGCCGGCCATATTAGCCGTAGAACCGATTACCGTTGGGGTAGACATGTTCTTGAGTGGAGACAGCGAATCGGCAAACGTAAGGTAGGACGCCCTCAGGCTAGGTGGAGCGACGATCTTCGCAGGGTGGCTGGTGGCAGCTGGATGAGAGTTGCCGAGAATCGAGCTGAATGGCGTGCAATTGGAGAGGCCTATGTCCAGTAATGGACTGTTATGGGCTGATGATGATGATGATGATGATGATAACGCGCACTTAGCCGGTTTTTTTGCGATAGTGTTTGTCCTGTTATGTGGTATCATATTGCGTGAAAGCATTTTTTTCTGTGGTGCGGTGGATGCGATGGAATATGCCTAACTAAGGTGGACCGATGACCTTATGAAGGCCGCAGGAATCCGCTGGATGCGGGAAGCACAGACACGGTCGAAGTGTCGGTGCTTGGGGGAGGCCTAATGTCCAGCAGTGGACGTCTTTTGGCTGAAATTAATTAATGAAGTCAGGGTTAGGTAGTCAGAGCGTTGAAGAATAAAATTACCTGACGAAGAACTGCAAACATCTAGTAGATATTCCCATTAGTCAATTATTTATCTATTTTATTTATTTAACCGTTTATGTACACACATAAATACAGACAAGAAGAAAGGAACAGAAAAATACGTACAAAGGTGATGCTTATTTCTGAAGAAATCTCTTCCAGCATACCTGCGATAGGAAAGTAGACGAAGAGATGTAGACAACGTGTGTAAGAATAGAAGAGAAAACATAATACATAAAAATACATAAGATTTTATGATTAGTATAGTAATATACTAATCACTAATTTAAATATAAACACACAATAAGAGAATATACTTACATAAATACTTGTAAAATAAATATCACTAAAATAAGTAAGTATAAAATAATAAATACATAATATGCAACTATGACGAAGTAGTCAATAATGAATTAGTCATAGATTCGTAGTCAGTATACAACATGTGCCAGAATTAACGCACAACCTCTTAAGGGGTCGTTGTGCTCATCATTATGAACAACTTTTACTTTTACATTTTGTAAAATCAGCTGTTCCATACATTTTGACGAGTTATTCGAACATAAATGTAGGTAACAGATGGTTTTTTTCGCGATTTCAGGTTAGGTCTCAAAGTAAAAGTTGTTCATAATGATGAGTACAATGACCCCTTAAGAGGTTGTGCGTTAATTCTGGGACATGTTGTATACTTACTAAGAATCCATGACTAATTGACTACAAGATGTTTGCAGTTCTTCATAGTAAAAGTTGTTCATAATGATGAGTACAATGACCCCTTAAGAGGTTGTGCGTTAATTCTGGGACATGTTGTATAGTAAAAAAAATAGAAGTAGTGATTTTTAGAAGAAACGTTAGGTGCTTGTGAATATAATAAATAATTTGTTTTGTTAATTATTTTTGTAATAACACCCAACGAAGTGCGTACGACTAACCATCATGAATAATAAAACATACGCACACACTAAAAGTAACAAACACTTATATAAGTACCAACGATGATGCACAACCTAGAGGGTGTTTCCAAAACGTGCGTAGTTTACGTTATTATTTGTCTGACGGACCACAGTCCTATTGAGTCAGTAACTCAGTACCCAGCTCAGTACTAGGTATTGATAAAAACAAATTATTATTATGTTAATTCGCATGTTAGCTTTGTCCACATGCGCTATTGTACAAGACTCGCAGCACGTACACACGTTATTCAAATTTGCGACTGCAATTTTGGTGCTTTCGAAGTAATCATAAAGGCTCGGCCCGAAGACCGGCGCGACACGATTATGATACAACAATTTTCATTAAGTTTACATATAAATTTTTCTACTAGAGTCGCGTCGCCTGTCTGCGGGACCCTTAATGCTGCATTCGTCACCATTTTAAGGAACACTGATTTTATCTTTCGCGTTAAGTTTTGAAGCGTCTGGGTTTTGTTTAGCCAGACCTAGCCAGACGTTGATTGTTTAATGTTTGATTGTTCAATAACTTTTTAATTATTTATATTATTCCGAAGTTGTGTTTGGCGCAATTACGAGGAAAAAGTTATTATATTAGTTGGACATGTTAAAATGTGAATATGTTGTTATAATCATAGTTAATTCTGAATACGTACCTACTTAGATAGAATAGGCACTACATGGTACTAGCTATTAGGTAATCTATACTAATCACAACATAGTATAAAACAAAGCCGCGATCTTCTAAAGATGACCCATAGTAGCCATTTTTATCTTTCAAAATTTGATAAAAATTTCGTTGTTAATTCCGAAGCTATTTTTACCGTTATATTATTAATCCTTATCCAATAAAATATGTTATTTAAATTAGGCATTTAATTCAGATTAAAATATGCCTTGACATCATAACGTTCAAATTAATACTTTAAAAGGTATCACAAATTCAAAATTACACGTAACAAAATAATTATGGTCGATGGCGGCGCGGCTCTAGCACAGGAGTCAATGACCTTGTCCTCGGCTGTTACTATGACAGAAAAAACGGCTTAACGGATTTGGATGAAATTTGGCACACATATAGTTAATAACCTATTTAACACATAGGATACTTTAATCCCGGTTCCGTGGGATAATTTCCGACCTTCTCGCGGACGAATTCACGGGCAGAAACTACTATAATACAGTGTGAGTCTTCATAATGTGCACATATCGAATTGAGGGAAACTTAGCTTAATTTTATCGACGGAAAAAATAGTTTAAAAAAATCTAAAAATTTAATTTAATTTTTATAGCAGTTTTTAAATTTTGTTCGCTGCTGTGACCCCTGTGTAAACAAATCGGTATAACTTTTAAACTAAACAATCTGTCACGATGAAACAAACTCAGTAATGACTGGAAATAATAGGGCGTCTTCGTAAAATAAAAACTAACGAAAAACTCGCCCTCAATTGAGTATTAGGGTGATTTTATAACAAACATCTGATATTTTTTCATAAATTTTTATAATAATTGTAAAATTTCTCAGTAAAAGTCCTGATTACCTACCCTTTTTTATTACTTTAAATTATTTTCCATCGTATCAGCTTTCCAAAAGTAAAAATACCATGTTTATAACTCAATCACAACGTTTCCTATCAACTGTTAAAGAAAGGCCTTGCACTCGACTACGTACTTTACTTTAGCAGGCAGAGACCCTTTTTTGTAAAAAAAAAATTGTTTAATATTTTTTTTAATATTTTTTCCGTCGATAAAATTAAGCTTAGTTTCACTCTTTTCGATATGTGCACATTATGAAGACTCACACTGTATAATAAAGCTGTTTGTTTGCACACGCTAATCTCTCGAATTACAAGTCGGAGTTGAAAAATTATGGAATAATTTGTACTCGATAGCACAATTCTTGAGGAAGATTATAGGCTATTTATCATCACACTACGACCCTAAGGAGCCAAGCAAAACGAAACCGAAGTAATAGCGTGGGCGATGCGAAGCGACGCGGTGGGTCGGGGCCGAAATTTCACGCGGACGAAAGGGTTATTGTACATTCGCCACAAAGTAAGTTCGCCACGGAAAAAAGTTTATTTAAATTTGCCACAGTTCTATTTTCATGAAGTAAATTCGTCACAGTATATTAATATTGATTATTGTAAATTTTTAATTTTGTTGTTTCCGCACAGACAGCAGAAAAAACAAACACTAAGTAAAATAAAAACGTTATTTATTTATTCAAAAACTAATAACTTTGCTTGCTACCAGTATGCAAAAATGATGTGATCCTAAATTGAAGACTTGTGGTTGTGACGAATTTACACATATTTTTAATGCAAGTGGCGAATACACTTTCAATGTATGGAGTGTACAAAAATAGTGAATATATAACTTAATATTCTGTGAATATTTCAAGCGTCTACCTGTTGCCGTTATCAATATCTAGCAAAAATGAGCAAACAAATCACGTTTGTTGTATGGGAGCCCCCTTAAATATTTTTTTTATTCTGTTTTTTAGTATTAGTTGTTATACCGGCAACGGAAATACATCATCTGTGAAAATTTCAACTGTCTAACTATCACGGTTCATGAGATGCAGCCTGGTGACAGACGGACAAACGGCGGAGCCTTAGTAATAGGGTTCCCGTTTTACCCTTTGGGTACGGAACTCTAAAAATATCTTTTGACCCCTCACGCCGGCAAAATTGAAGAATAACCGAACATCACCGACTCAGCGGTAAATGTGCAGTTGAATTCACAATCCCAGTCCCAATTCACTGCTATTGATTTTGTCGAGAAGTCGCTTGCCTATAGTGAGCAAACGGATTGCGAGTAATTTTTTTTTAAGGATATTGCTAAACCGTTGCTTCATCTACTTATAGTTTGTGAGGTTGTAGGGGTAATCTCTGGATCTACTGAACCGGTTTTGAAAAATCTTTTACCCATTGAAAGACACGTTATTATTTTGTGAGTGTCATAACATAAGGCCATAATTTAATCCGAAAAATGAAAAGACGGTAAAATGTTTACCGCCCAACGAAGTGGGCACGGGTCAGCTAGTTAATGAATAAATCCGGGATTTATAGGTACAAAATCTAGGTAGTACCGTGATAATGTATAAATCCCGAAGTATTAATGCACTGCAAACATTAGCAGGCATCTTATGCGTTTGGTAATGAGTCACGTAGCTCGTGATTTATGAGGCTTGTCATCTCCTTATCGTTTGTAAGGGCATCAAGGGTTATAAAGCCTGTTACAACATATTTTTGGAGGTATTCTAAGTATTTTGTAGCTTACGTCTATAGTTTTATATTGCGCGTCACTGCTGGTCGGAATTTGGGGCACATGAACAGGAAAAGGTTTTTTAATTTTAAATAACCTAACAAAAAAACACAAAAACTGGTATTCAGCTGCATCATGTTAGGTTACACTGGAAACTGACCCCAACATAGTTGAGGAAAGGCTACGCAGATGATGATAAAATAACTTCACGCTTGTATTTCTCGAAGGGTTAGGAAGATGTGTACCTATAGTACACCCACATTTTGCCAGTTATGTTTAAATCCCATGTTAATAGGGGGCGAGCCTATTGCCATCAACCACGCGGGTTTTTAATTTTATAACAACTAATTTACCTTACCTACTTATACAGGGTGTTAAAGTAACTGCGTGCCATAGCTTAAGGGTAGGTTCAGTATCGATAAAGGAAAACGGGAAATAAAACCAAAAAAAGAAACAAAATTGAAAACAAAAAAAATATTGCAAGTTCAACCTAATTTAGTACCTACTAACTTAAAATAGCAATAGTTTAGAAATCAAATTATTTTATTTGACGGTCCTAAGCCCGAGACTTATTTTTATTTATTTTTTGTTTAATTAAATTTTTTGTATATGTTTTTTTATTTATTTTTCCTTTATCGATACTGAACCTACCCCTAAGCTATGGCATGCAGTTACTTTAACACCCTGTATTTATTTATTTAACAGTATAAGTACATACATATAAACAGACAAGAAGAAAGGAACAGAAAAATACGTACAAAGGTGATGCTTATTTCTAATGAAATCTCTTCCAGAATACTTGCGATAGGAAAGTAGACAAAGAGATGTATAATAAAAAAAATAAAAAAAAACTATCTTTATTTGCTAAATCAATAAAACAACCTTGCACAATTCATGTAAGTTACAAATTAATAAGCATTGTTATTAAGATTGTTGAACGGAACTGATTAAAAACACATCATCATAATAATCATCATTTTAATGATATGAAAGAGATGTATATGTATAATGATTAACGGCACTTAATTGTAGGATACTATTTATGCGACTAAAACCACAGAAATTTTAACAAGGGGGTATAAAAAATCAATTGTTGTGGTATTTACACAATTTCCGTTGTTATGATTGTCTTAATCACACATTGTAGACAGCACACACCCAGTAAATTAATTAACAATTCAACTCTTTGTTGGTGCCACAAACCACAAGTGCCTAGCACATAGTAATTACATAACCTGACGGCTATGTATTAGTATACTTATATGGGTTAAGTTACAGTTTAACCTGTGTATAAGTAGTTTAGTGCTAGTGTAGTTTGTTGGGTACTAGATGGACCGACGACCTTAAAAAGGTGGCTGGGACAGACTGGATGCGAAAGGCGGAGGACAGGGTGTTGTGGCGCAGCCTGGGAGAGGCCTATGTCCAGCAGTGGACTGCTATAGGCTGAGTTGATAAGTAGTTTGTTTTCCTTCCGCAAAAATTATAATTCACCAACCCAAAAACATTTTATATTTAAACTAGCTGAGCCCCGCGGTTTCACCCACGTAAGTCTCGATCCCGTTAGAATATCTGGATAAAAAGTAGCCTATATGTTAATCCAGGGTGTCAGCTACCTCTATACAAAATCTTATCAAAATTGGTCCAGCCGTTTGAGCGTGAAGATGTAACAAACACACACACTCACAAACTTTCGCCTTTATAATATTCATCATCATCATCATTTCAGCCGAAGAGACGTCCTCTGCTGGACATAGGCCTCCCCCAAAAAAGGGCCATATTAGGGCGATATTTGCCATAATCGCCACGCTTGCCAGGCGGTTAGGCGATCGCAGTATGGTTTTAAAAATGCATAGAGAACGCTGCTGCCCATTGTAACTCCCTTAGTCGCCTTTTACGACACCCATGGGAAAAAATGAGATGGTGCTATTCTTTACGTCCGGCACCAAACGGAACGGTTATAATATTTATAATATTAGAGAAATTAAATAGGTAATAAACCCAGTAGCTGGTCGTAAACAGTAAATAATTGATATTTTTTTATAAAACATTAGTCACCTAATCCAAAATGACTAATACACCGCCAGTTTCCACAAAAGACTTGCACATCAATTCCAGTAATTAAATAAAACTGTCGTTAATAGAACTTAGTTATCCATTGACGCACACTTGTGACCCTGGTAAAACCCAACATTCATAAATCTTCCTTTCTATTCTATTATTACAAATAATAACGCTTTACGTTAGAAAATAAGAGTATTTATAGGAACTTTATGTTTATGGTAATGGATTCTCTGTATAAGTACCTACCGTACATCATACATTATAATTATTATGTAAACTGACTATTTTTATATTTTTGTTTCTTTTATTTTACTTAATTATGTTATTTTTCAGTTTATTCAAAAGTCCAATGTATTTGATTTTTTTTAAATTGATCATTCTTTTTTTATTAAAATAATATTTACATAATTTAAACGCTAACAGACTTAAAATAATAATATGTACATGTATATAAAAAAGGGAGAAGTTTATTTCACCAACATATGTAAATTACATTGTTATGTTTGGAGTCACCTTTTAAGCAAAGATTTGCTTGGAATAGGTGGGTCCGCTCTTCCTGTTTACATTGACTATGATATGGCATTTTTTTTGTTTAAAACAAGACTACTTTTATCATTTGCCTCTTGTCAGCGCCTTAACGCGTCGGTGAAAACAGGCGTGATGTTTATTGTGTGTTTATTCCAACATTGCTATAAAAAAATAAAAAATAAAAATGATATAATTACACATACAACATTGTACATACAGGAAAAACAAACATACTACACTGCAGTTAACATAACATTACCCGCGTCATTGATGATAATCAGAACATAACTGTATTTTATTACTAAAGTAATGATTAACTAAGTATAATACAATCACTGTGCGTAAGGGATTTACGTCAATGGCGTGACATCGCTGCGCGTGAGTCACTTGATAGTGTTCACGGCAATCGTCTTTGGTAATTAATTCACAGAAAAATGTGAAGTGAGGCATTGACCCATTTTCTTTGTCGAAATTGCGAGTGACTTTTGGTGAAAGGAGATGATGTACGAAACGACTATGAATATGGCTGGTACAGTTGCCCAAACTGTAAAATTTCTCCAAATGATTTTAAACCTTAAAATTTGTATGGTTAAGTTCAAAATCTAATGAGGAAATTTGACAGTTTGTGGTAAGTTGATGTCCTGGCGACTGTACATTTTTTTATTTCGGGTTGGAACAATAAACATGAGTTGAGTCTGTTGAGTCCGTCATAGTGGGAAGGTACAGTCAGTGACCAGCATTACTTGACCCCTTTTCCATTATTCTTCTTTGTAAGAGGGGTCGGGTAATGCTTGTCACCGACTGTACGTTCCCGATTTTTCAATTGAACTAATTTGTATAGATACGAATTTATTTTTAATTTAGAATTAAAAACAACGCCGGAAAAGATAATTATGTACAATCTACACGTATCCAATACTTATTTAGAATACTTCAGACTGAATTATCCTGATCACCTAAAACTTATCTAAGCTTTAATTATTATTTTATTCAAACACTAATAAACAGCTTCTCTAACACGCAACTATAAACTCTATGAATATCTACACAACAACTTTTCAAGCTTGACTCACCTGTCTTATTATTTATTACATTGGTACTTAATCCTTATACGGTGAGATGAAGTAAATAATTGGTATTCCCCAGAACTCCAAGGTAGTACTCGTATCCATAGCCTTGGCCTTGCATAGATACAAATCTGCGCAATACTTTGATCGGGGCGTATTCGTTCTACATTTGAAACTGCGTCAGTTTTAAGCTTGTCATTCTCTCTGCGTATCCTTGTAGTATTTGTTATGTTCGAATAACTCGTCAAAATGTAGGGAACAGCTGATTTTTTTTTCGCGATTTCACGTTTGGTCCCATAGTAAAAGTTGTTCATAATGATGAGTACAATGACCCCTTAAGAGGTTGTGCATTAATTCTGGGACATGTTGTATAGACGGATTTGCAAAATTATTATTTTTTTTTCTAAAGGGTATGCTCTCGAGGTGGTCCCATTGGCACCAAGTCCGATACTGATAAGGGGATCCCATGGAAATCGAGGGAATTCCTCAAATTTTATAGGCACACATACATTTGGGTATTTTTTATAGTAACTGCATTTGCACTCGAAAAGCACCATTTGGTGAAGTGGAACTGATGATGAAGACCACAGATTGCCACCGGAACTACTTAATAATTATTATTTCACGGTTGCAATTCGATTAGGCACTTTAATTTGGTTGCTAAGCAATTTATGCTCGTCACCAAAAACTGAGAATGGCGCAAAATCTACCAAGCGTATTTTTCTGAAACCTTCACCAATTTAAAGATAATTGAATTATTGATCTTTTAGTATACGTGTTTTATTAAAATACCTTTTGGTTTGTATATAATAAATTAATAATGCGTCAAATTGGGGACAGTGCTGAATGATGGGCGAGTCCTATTACTGGCTGAACGTACGACGCCTTGCGTGAGCTCAGTACAGAACACGCAAGCTAACCACTCAAGGTCACTGGCATATATCTCCGTCTTAAGAGGTTGTGCGTTAATTCTGGGACATGTTGTATGTCTAGATAGAGTGTCGCGCTGCAAAAGATCTAAAACGAACAGACCAACTTTGATAGACTGGTGTGCGTGACACCTGCGTTTTACACTCGCGTCACGACATTGTGCTGTCATTGTGTTATTCTAGTATGCATCCATTTTACGGGCAACAGTTGGACGCATTTTCTTTCAACGATTTCACAGCTTTGACTCTCTATCTAGACATATTTATATCTTTGCTCAAAATATTCGTCTAGTCTGCCCCCTCAGGTTTATTTTAACCAGCTTAAAACAACCAGCACATGTGCACTAATTACAGCCTGCAGTTTATTAATCAAAAGTGTATTCGATAATGATTTTCCCTAGTCGATGCTACTCGCACCCGGTCCGGCTGCACTGTACGAATCCACTTCATTTTGTGGCAAACGTGAAACAGTCCTAATTTTGCGCGTTCGGACATGAAATTAAAATCGGTTTAATGTATAAATGTGATATGCACTTAATTAATATTTAATTAGGTGTCTAAATAAAAGCGCTCTGTGTTGCCCGCTGCGGTAACGATAGTGTTGCCATGTAAAATTATGTACTGTTAAATAGCGAAGTGTGTCGGATTTGGGGTGGTTTTAAAATGGGTTATTTTGTGAATAGAATATTAAGAGATGATTCAGTTAATGTAAAAAAAAAACCAGCTGGAAAAACGTATAGGTATATTACGAGTATCTATTTTTTACCAGAATACCTAAATGTTAAATTCTTTGGAAGATAAGTAAATTCTTAAGAACTTTTTGGTCATCACCCAACAAAATTTCCAGCCTAGAACCCAAAGAATGATTTTTCTTAAAACACAAACATTAACCGACTCCATAGCAGGGTAGTTATGAAAGCTAGCTGTTAACATAGGCACGGACAGGGAGCCTAGGCCTGCCGGTGACGTGGGATAATTACCGGCCGTCCCCCGCTTCACCCCACTTCACCCCTCGACACCCCCTCCTGCGACACCCACGGTAATGTCACATTAACACTTCCACCTCGGGCGTCCGCGTGCAAACTGTCAAAACATCGCATCGTGTTTAACGAATATGAAATGAATGAAAACAGCGATTAAAATTGGCCATTTGTAGTGGAAATCCGAGCGGTAGGAGAGGTGGGGTAATTGCGATTTGTGTTGGGCTATTTAGAACTGCTCTCAAACTGGTCCTAGAACCAAAAATTCGAAGACATGTGACATATCTACCAACCCGCACTGGCCGCGTGGTGGCCCTGTGTCCCAGCAGTGGGAACATTATAGGCTGAATATGATATTTAGAATTGTTAAGACACTGACAACAGGTAAACCGCTGTCACTGTCAGACTGCATACAAAAGAAAGAGAAGCGCGATGACACAACGCTTGTAATTTATGGCAAAATATGAAGCAATTACTTATTTACTCAAAAATGAGTTGAGTACTCGAAAATAAAAAAACAACCAAGTTCTGCATACAAATAAGACGTTCTTGTTATTAATTAAATACCAACCGTACGTTGATATTTAATACAGATATTTTGGATTGAAACTCAAAGTGTTAGTTTACCGTTAATTTGAATCGAGATTTTTTTTCTAAACGTGTTTTGGTAACAACCAAGTTCTGAGAAATATGTTCAAGAATAACATATATATTTTTTCCGCTACCACAAACTGTATAGATTTCGCAATTTTTTTGTTTAAGACAATCCTACTTTTATCATTTTCCTCTTGTCAGCGCCTTAAAGCGATAGCTGAAAGAAGTTGGGAGAAGGTTTCAATAGTTTTGTAAGTAGTTACTTGGGTGTTTATTTGTCCTGGGAACCGAAGATCATTAGAGGTCATGGAAGATGACTGTTGATTTAACTGACTATAGAAAATGTCAAAATATGGTCCTACTCACTACGTCACTATGGTGAGCGAGGCTGGTTATATTAGGTACATTTTGGTTTTTGTCAACCAGACCATCTGTCACGGCTTTTGTGCTGATGCAAGAGAAGAATAATATTTCAAATTCAGATTCAAATAATTTTATTTCTTACTAGCTTCTGTCCGCGACTTCGTCCACGTGAAATTTCTTGTTACCCCGACCGACTCACTGCGTCGCCTTGCATCGCCCGCCCGCTATTACTACGTTTTCTCTTAGCGTTATTTCTTTTTCTTTTTGTTCGGCTCCTTACGGTCGTAGCGTGATTTTAATAACCTTCCTCACAAACAGGGCAGAACAGGGCTATCAAAAGCCAATATTTTTTTCAAATCCGACTTGCAGTTCCAGAGATTACTCCCTACATACAAACTTACAAACAAACAAATTTTATAATATTAGTATAGATAAATTTACATGGGCACTTATAAACGTCAGAAGCTAGGTGCATTTTTCATTCAACTACACTGAAATAAATAAATAGGCAAACTATTTAAGTTACTTCGAAAATGACTCAACTTTAGTTAAAAGGAAATAAACTTTGCTTAAATTTTTAATAGCAAAACGGGGTTATGTAACAGGTAAAGTTTCAGCGTGCTTTAAGATTCTATCGCTCTATCTAAGAACTCTTCTACTTCCGCGACAATGGGACTTATATTGCCAAAGCCAGGTAAATAGGTACTTGCTATAATGTTTTAACACATAATAATTACCTATACTTAGCTTCTCCACCGTCAAGTCATGGTTGTACTATGCAAACACGTCTGGGAGCCAATCAAGGGCCTTGATTAGGGGCGGAGGGGGTGTAATTAGGAGCCTTTGATCGTGCCGCGCCTGTTCTTGTTTAACGTGTGATTAGACATATAATCGATGTAGTATGCGGTGTGAAATATGGCGGATGTGATGTTCCGGTTTCGAGGTTGTCGGGGAAATTGTGGTAATGTAATTGGCTAATCAGATCTTGGGTGAGATGTGATTTGGTTAGGTCAAGGATAAAATCTCTAAAAATCTCCGTTGTCTTGAGCGTGATTGAATAGATCTGTGGTTGTTACGATCGGACAGACCGGTGTAGAAAACCAAGAAGATCTTATTGTTTATGGCTTAAAAGAAGAAAAAGAAAGAAAGATAAATTGTTGATGCTGCACAAACAAGACACACTTTACAAAAATAAATCTAAAATATTGACGAAATACACACTCTAATACAAAGCAGGCAGAAAAAAAAATCAAAAGCAAACAACAGCAGCTTCAAATATCTCAAGAATCTTGGCAACAATAAAGTTATAAAAACATAATTAAATAAAAAAGGATTTGATGGCAAAGAGTCTCACCTCCAAAATTAACCTACCAAACATCGAGTAAAAACACACATGATAATTAATAACTTTAAAAATCATTCACTTACATAATCTCATCGCTAAGCAAACCCTTACAAGTATCAAAATAAACAAAACACATACTTCGATGAAGCTTTATAAATCTCATTATACTGCCATAAGAATATTCTCACCCCCAACCCGGTCCGATGTTTTGTTTTTATTGGTGATCACTTACATCGTAAGCTGGCGTAATTCGATACATCCTGTGCATGACGACCGGCGTTGGATGCTGAACTGAACCACGCGAAAGGGTCTAACAGACATTATTCCCGAAGAAAAAATGAGGAACATGCTTATTGTACTGTAGCATTTTTAGTTTTACAGGTCAATATGAACAATGGGATAGGTTGAGAGCTTTTTTCGTAGTGCTTTTTGGCTTTATATATTTCTTTGTGTGTGGGTTGGCGTTTGATGTTTACAGGAAAAATATCTAAGTTCAAAATAGTAGTATTATTCTAACATAACATTTCACCAGTTATGTTTAAGTATTCATGTAATAGGGGGCGAAGCTATTGCCACTAACCCGAACCAAATCCAGACTCCGGGCTGCTACTGAGAAATTCCAGATAGAAAAACCCAATAAAAATTTGCCCAACCTGGGAATGGAACCCAGTACCAGCAGTAGCGCTTGCGACAACTAGACCAAGTCATTAATCTACTAAGATAATTTATCTCTATTGTGTTTTTTTTCTTTTTAAGGTGGGTACTGACCAACGTTACAAGGTGTAATGTAACATTCGCATCGAGCGTGTTACTCATCGAGCATGTTACGCAGTGTCCTTAAAATCGACGTAACATGCTCGTTGCTCGGCAAGCTCGGCTCGTTGCTTGCTGGTTTTCCCGTAACACGACGTACTGACTGCATGAATGCTCGCTGTGTAACACGTTACATTACGCCCCGTAACGCCGGTCAGTACCCAGCTTTATAATTCCGTGCCAAAGTGGTAAAAAGGAACCCTTATGTATAATAAATTTATCTTTATCTCTTTAGTCTCACTAAAGAGATAAAGATAAATTTATTTGTTAAAACATGTGTAACATGATACATGATTAGGTATGCATATATTATACATAGATGGAGACATAGTTTTACCGGACCAACATGTTTTGCCTCATTAGGCGTACACAATGTTAGCATTTTATCATTTATAGAATTAAAGTTACAGCAAAAATATAGGTAGTCAATAATTCAATTTACAATCAGAGTCAGTACAAAATGTAGTCAATATTAATTACAAGGAAAATATGTCAATATAATAAAATGAAATCAACAATAAAATTCAAAATGTATCATTCAAAAAATCAACAATGTTTTAATAGCACTTATCAGTAAGTACATTTTTGAGTGTAACTCTGTCTGTCTGTCTGTCACACCTGGATATCTCAAGAACTACTAATGCTATCAACTTGAAATTTAGAATAGTTTTAGATGACGTTTGCCCAACTATTTTGCAAACAAGACAGAAATTTTAAAAAATATATCTTTTTTGCAAAGGGGACTGAAAGGGGGTCTTAAAAAATTTAAGTAGGGCTACTAGGGCATGTGAGGTATCATATGAAAGAACGCTGTTTGCACATTCTCAAACATTTTGTTTTAGGCAGCATAGTTTCAGACTTTTGATGAAAAATAAAAAAAAAATACCATTCCCCCCCCTTATCTCCGATGTTTGCATAGATAAAAATCTGAAATTATTCTATGTGATAGAAGTTTATGTAAAGATTACAGGAAAAATAAAACGATGTCTCTAAATAGCACAGTTTTTCAGACATCGACAACATCATATTATTATATACGTACGGAACCTTACGGTACGAAATTAGATGTGCTTGAGAATTTTCTTCACTAAATAAAAACATTGTCTAAACAATTAAACTAACTTTCCGGAGATAATTATATTGTTTAGACTAATCCAGCTTGGCTGCCCGTTTATTAATGACCATTAAAGTAACAATATTCAAATCCATATTTGTTTCTCATTTCCTGTGCTAGCGTAAACAAACTTTCTTTCCTGTAATTGTTACCTTTAAGAACATTATGGCTTGATTATGAAAAGATGTGAATTTGCATATTTTTTTATTATATTTCTCCTCATATTTTTTAAATTAGTAAGAAAGAAAAGAAAAGAAAGAAAAATTGTTTATTCTGCACAAACAAGACACACATTACAAAAATAAAATACAAATTGACGAAAAAAACACACTCTAATACAAGTAGCCAAATTGCAATCATATTTTAAGACTATGAAGTTTATTTAATAACCAGAAATAAAAATAAGAAAAAAAAATTTGCTAAAAGCCTAGTATTCAAAACCTTAAAAGTTAAAAGTTTGTTGTACAATGTTGTCAATTGCTTGATGTCATTGTCAGGGCTTGTCAAGGCAGGCCAAAGACAAAAGACAATAGTTGCGAGTTCGGTAGGTATTGGTAAATGACAACAAACAAATTAACAAACAAAACAAAACAAAATGCGTAAAGTAAGTATTGTTGTTAATGTGAATTTTCTTGCTTATTGCACTTTTGAAAGAAAGAAAGAAAAATAATTTTATTCGTCACAGAAACACGTGCCTAGGAAAACACAAACTCGAGCAAGTAAACATTAAAAAAAAAAAACCTATCTACATTATAATCACGAGCACAAAAATAACAAATAGTCGGCAACTGGACGTCTTTTTGCGTTTATATAATTTATATAGTTCAGGCCAAAAGATCCGGATCGAAGGATCAACCGAAAATTGTTTAAAAAAAAACTGAAAATTCTTGGTAAAATGTCCAATGTCCATGATAGCATTCGCAATTTGGCATATTCATCCCTCTGGAACGTCATCGGGAACGAAATGCCAACGGCATTGACAATAATTATTAGCCGGATAACGGAAATCCGGTCTAAACTTACGTTGGATAGCCGGACAACGGATGTCCGGCTTCATTTATTCATCTTACACAAACAGCATTTCTTGTATAGGGTTGAAAATGGCCGATTTAGCTCCATATTCCGGAAAATACTTAGCGCTACCTCAATCTAGTTTCGAGTCAATAGTTAACAAAGTCAAGTTAATTCATAAATAGTGAATAGTTTATTGCTCTTTTTACCCGACTGCGGCTAAGCCAAAAAAGGAGGGAATGATAGCTTTATAAATAAATAAATAATATAAACAATCTCATGTAGTCGGAGGCATCTTCTTAACAATAACGACCTATTGCCACCGACTGCATGAGATTGTTTATAGGTAGTATTAATTTATTTATGTAAATAATAATATATTTTTTTACGCATTCGGGTATTTCTTTTTTTTTTTATTTACTTTTTTTTAGATCATGGAAGATTGATTAGAACAATGCTAATTGAATATGTTCGTTGCAGAGGTATAAATGGTGGTCCTGTGACACGAAATCGTCAAATATTGTTTGTTATTTTTTTGATTATTTATAGTTAATAATTAATTCTTAATTTCTGCCTAGAGTAACACTCGATGCCGATGCTATTATATCCCGCTTAGTAAAGCATTTTCTATAGCTGTTTTTCTTTTCTGAAATACTTATTACGAAAAAAAATTACAATCATGTAGTAAGTAATGTAATCTAGGGCAATAAACACAGCTCTCAAAAGTTAAGTATATTAAAAATACTTCGGCCGCAAATTATAACTACCCACACTTACTATTATGCAAAATAGTAATACACAATAAATAGTACTAGTGTCTGTCTAATAGTAAAAAGTCGTGTAAATAAGTACAAACGGTAACATTGTCCGGTTCAATGCGTTCGACTCTTAAGACACGTCCACTGTGGGTAATGTAAGTTGGCGAGATTAGATGTGTGGCCACGAAACAGGAGAGCCTTAGTTTTATATATTAATTAAAACTTTATGTAAAAATATAATAAACTGTACAAAGGCGGTCTTGTGCTAGTATTTCTCAGGTTCTTCCGCGCATATGACCACAAAATTGCCACGAATGCTTAAGCAAATAACTATACTATTATTTCAAAACAAATGCAATCTCAAACCCTATTTTTACTGGACTATGAGGCATTTTCTACTAGTCAACCTTAGGGTGATGCAGAGGCAAAACAAGGCAGGTGCAACATAGGGGATAGATAACTCGAAAATCTGAAATATATACATCGACTGAACTAAACACACACACACACACACATACACACACACAATACTACACATTGTACTAATACATAGATACATCTTTCTTTTTCTGATCCGTGACACAACGATTGGTGGAGGAGAACAGGAATCATCGCTGGGATGATTCTGTCAAGTTTAGCTAGCGTATTAATTTTTTTTACGGTCCTCCTTACGGCAAATGCCTCCCTTTCCTCTTCCTTCTTTAGGGTTCTATATGATGTTGATGATTTCTGAAAAATTGTGCTATTTAGAGACATCTTTTTATTTTTCCTGTAATCTTTACCTATACTTCTATCACATAGAATAATTTCAGATTTTTATCTATGCAAACTTCTGAGATAAGGGGGGGGGACGATATTTTTTTTTACATTTTTCATCAAAAGTTAGAAACTATGCTGCCTAAAAAAATGTTTGAGAATGTGCAAAGAGCGCTCTTTCATATGATACGCCACATACATGCCCTAGTAGCCCCACTTCCAATTTTTAAGACCCCTTTCAGTCCCTTTTGCAAAAAATATTTTTTTTTTATTTTTTTTCTTGTTTGCAGAATAGCTGGGCAAACGTCATCTAAAACTATTCTAAATTTCAAGTTGATAACATTAGTAGTTCTTGAGATATACAGGTGTGACAGACAGACGGACAGACAGACTTTGTCTCACCATAAGGGTTCCTTTTTACCATTTTGGTACGGAATCCTAAAAAGACCAACTAAAGGCCTAAAAACAGCTCAAGAAGCATTTGATAGATTTTAATAGAAAAAGCTAGGTACATTGACAAGTGCCCAGAACTGTACAGAAGTATACAAAATTGGGTGGATGGAAACTAAGACATATATTATATTATGTGACCAAGTTGTTTTAGATGGAAATAATGTATTGCATGTTGGTTTAACAATGACAAGACAAAACCTTCTCTCTGCGGTCTTTTAGAAACAGTTCATGCTAGATTTGAATCGTGTGTTCGCAGTACCTACCCTACCTATTAATATAATGATGTGATATTAATTTTATGAATAGTATGTGATAATATAAAATACATGTTTGTAAACGTACCCACGATACTGGAGAAATTACTAGTGTGGGGCAAAGTTAAAAAAAAATGTGAATAGTGATAATATAAAATATATGAATATTATAATATAATAATATAATATTATTATTATGTTAAATCTGTATAACTGTAAAAATGAGTAAGTAATTTCTTTTTCTTCTTAAATTTTATAACCATTTAAATTGCAATGCCTTGACAGGCAACTAAGTTCTAGAACCTACCTATTGTTACCATCTACAAAATCCTGTACACTTAGTTCGCAATAAAGAATTTGAATTACCCTTTTCTTGTGCAACCTCGCTGCTCTACTGGCTCCACCGAAGGTATTGTTACACGGAATGGATCCGGCCGATTGACGATCGTTGATACAGCCGGCCGGGCGCGTAACATTATCCGCCGAACACGCGATACGCAGGCTAGCGTTACCTATCTCGCGCACATACATACCTAACTAGGTACGTACTCACCGGCGCGGGCGCACACCCAGCCACACTTATCGATATCTTTATTAAATTATTAACGGCCGTTTGTTACCATTTGTGGAACTGCTCCATATAAACTCCATCATAAAAAATAATGCCCAATCATTTCACAAATTACCTGCTTGAAATACTTTCCACTAACTCGCACTATCTCTTCAACTAAACGTATCTAACCAAGCTCGATGTACAAAAGGAAAATAACACAATAATTAGCAGTTTGTAGTTGCACGTGGCGAGTCTACCAGTGTGCTGTAAGCTTTGTGCATTGCCCGTGCTCTTTCAGCGAGATAATCAAATCATTACCGCCTGACAACACAACGGGCACTTATTTAGAGCTGATCCTAAACAAAATAAAGTGTCATTCTATCCGTTTACTGAGCTCGTTCCGTTTGGTGCCGGGTTCCGTGTGATGCGGGACGTAAAGAATAGCACCATCCCATTTCTTCCCGTGGGTGTCGTAAAAGGCGACTAAGGGACTTACTAGAGAATGGGCAGCAGCGTTATCTATGCATTTTTTTTAAAAAACCATTCTGCGAACGCCATTCTCTAGTAAGTCTCTTAGTCGCCTTTTACGACACCCAGCGTGGAAATCTGTCTTTCGGCTGAAATGATGACTGAGCTCGTTCGATAACAAATTACAGTTCAGTTTTATATTGTAGTCGAAACTTGGAACTTCATGTCGTAAGTCGAAACGCAAATTGCCGACACAATTTTTACAATATTTTTTAGTAACAAACTCAAACACATTACCGACAGAAGGTAGCCGGGCAGCACGTAGAACAATAATTGATTGTATTGAGCCCGGCCAACACCTCAAAAATGTATCGGTAAGTATGAGAAGCGAATATTAATTTTGCGTCTCGTTCTTGCTCGTGAACTTTAATAAGAAGAAAAGAGAAAGGAGTTGTGTACGATGCTATTCGATATGCGTTTTCCTCTGAAGGATACGACTATACGAGTACGTGATTCGGTGTGTTTTTTTCGTGGGTGGAATTATTTGTAAGGCTTCGTTATGTGTTGCTCATTACTGTACAAGCGCGTATCCTGCCGGCGACCGCAAATGCGAGACATTACGGATCAGAGGAGCCACCTGAGCCGAGCCGAGATGCAGGCGATGCTTCTGCACTTAATGCTTCATACGTGCACCGACACTATCGGGCTAGCGTTTTGTAAAACAAAAGGTTTATCGACTTACAGGTGCTAAAACTTTGCAGGAGTTTTGATAGAAAAGTTGTAGCAGAAATTCCAGGAATAAATACATACCGCCTTATTACAAAACAAGATTTATATTTTGATATGGCTTAAACATTGGAGCCAGTTTTTGTAATAAGAACGTAACAGTGATTCAAATACCGTTCTTTATACAAAACTGAAAACTTAGTTCGGTACTAAGTTGTCAGTTGTGTTTAGGAACTTTACCATAGTCAGAATAAAGTTCGAAATTCAATAATGGCTCCATGTAGGTATTAAACATGGGTCTGAAGATAAACCTTGTTTTGTAATAAGGGGGCTTGAGTTTATTTCTTATTTTATATGTTTTATTTTCTCTTTTACTCTTACACACGTTGTCTACATCTCTTTATCTACTTTCCTATCGCAGGTATACTGGAAGAGATTTCTTTAGAAATTTAACCTTTATACGTATTTTTCTGTTCCTTTCTTCTTGTCTGTTTATGTGGGTACATAAGAAGTAAAATAGAAAAAAAAAAACAAAATCGGTTTATAAACGACGGAGTTCTGAGATAAAAAACATTTAAAAAAATATAACTGACTTGAGACCTCCTTCTTTTTTGCGAAGTCGGTTAATAAATATAAAAAGCTGTTAACACTGAAGATTTTTGGCTAGAAATAATTATGAAGCCTGAATGTGGAAATCCGTGAAAAACTATTTCTTTGGAAAATGCGGATTGTGAACCACCAAGCCAAAATACGAGCAATTGCTAGGTAGCCGTTTATGTTCCAAAACACAATTTTTTATAAATATTTATCAGGTTCTTCTTTACAAAATCATACATTTTATTACGGAGAAATATAAATTCAATAAGAGCATCAGAAATCTTGGTGAGTGAACTTATTCAAATGATGTTTCGGTGGCTGCGGTGAAGTTTGGGGCGACCGCTACCACCGAACCGCAGACCGAACAATAAATACTTATCTGATAGTCGGAACTAGACGAACCAACGAATGAATGAGTTAATCAAATCAATGTAAAGTGGGTGAAGGGTTTGTGGGGTTCAGCACCCTAATTGCGTAACACAGTTTGAATCACAATATGAATGATTTGAAGTATATTGCTAATTCTTTGCTTCTTGTGTTCGAAAAATTTGTCTGCTCAACAACGTACCTAAATAAGGCATTGAATTTTGATGAACTGTCAAAATTAACCCATTGCTACTGATAGTGTGTTAACTTGCTTCATAGGATCATTTCTATAGTTAGCTTTTCTCGAGACTTTCACACCATGTGAGTCCTCACAAACACTTTTGACGATAAAAACGATAATGTGTACTGGTGGGTAAGGCTTCTACCTTCTAACTGTAGAACATTTTCTATGAAAAATTCAAGGAAATTGTTCTACCGGTGCAGTGTCGCGAAGTCGCACCAGTATGTAGGAGCCTTAACACTATTAACATACTGGAATTAGGTTTTGTTATGTTCATCAGGATTATTCAGAAATCAAAATGAATGAATAAAAAAAGCAGTAACCAAACGTTGACATTGATTAAATCAAATTTGTATTCTATTAATTAAACTTAAATAAGCCTAGTGTAACTATTAATTTGTACCGGAACTATTTGTATCATTATAACTATTACTGTACCTAGCTAATCATTATGTCAAGTTTTGGATTGGCAGATTTCTTAATAAAAAATAAAAAAATGGTAGGTATTGCGGAACCACAAAAGTCAACTAGGAACTAGGTATTAGGTATTAGGAAATTTATAGTATGTCCATATTTAAAGTGAACAGTAGGTTTTACGTTCGATTTTATATTATGTCCCAAGGGATGATGACAATTAGAAAGACCGTGTAAGTTTTTTAGGATGACTTATTCCGAAATGCTTTGAAGTAATTTTAAAATCTTAGTAGTTAGATAGAATAGAATAGAAAACTCTTTATTATGCACCCCATAAAAAAGATAGATAAATAAAATAAAGCTTTTTCAAAAATATCAAACCTTTTTTCAGTTTCAGTTTGCATTTAAAGCTAGTGTGTGCGCGCCGAAACATGTTTAGGGTTAATTTTAAAGCAACTAAAACATCAGTCGAATCTTTGTGGTTAGCGCTTTTACAGTGCACTTTGCTAGTACATTTAAAATGCGCGAGTATTGCCACATCGGAAAATAGTGTCTGTAATGAGTTAGGGGACATGCGAAGTTAGATGAATAATACAAGCGTTTGTCGGCAAAACGTCGATAAAATCATTCAGAAGTTAACTGTTTAGAGAAGTTCGGCGCGTGCTTTTTCTAGCGGTGCGCGGCGGCCGGCGCGGAGAGGGTTGGGTTGTCGATGGTCGAAAGATGTCGATAATAAGTATTAGATGTCTCTTCGATAAATAGCATTACTTAATTAAAATTGCTAAGCAATAAAATGAATGTAAATAGGAATGATTGAAAGTAGCTATACTCGTAGTTAATTAGTTTGCGGCACTGTTTTATTGTTTTTCTTACAGAATCATATTCTATACCTAATGATAGAAAGTTAAATATTCTACTTTTCGATTACTCAACTCATTTTTGAGCAAATAAATAATTGCGGAAAAAAGTGCCCAATCTTATAAAACTTGAAAAAAATAATTAGGCCCGCTGTAGCTAGTCACGTCAATAAAGTCAACTGTAAGAATCCATGTAAGAATTTACATGACTTTAAATAGGCAATTATAAAATTGACGTATCGATAATACTCGGCACGTAGCGGGTTAACTGTCGAGTCGATCCAGGAGCTGTGGTTTTGCGGCCGGACTTAATTCTACCCGCGCCGCTCCGCCCACCATACATTTTAATAGTTTTAATGCCCCAAGAAGCTATCTTCAGTAGCCGATTACACCGAATAGCCATCCATACACAATTTCCAATATATCCAATAACTTTTTTCTAACAGCTAGTTATGAAATACTAGAAATGAAGACGTTACGCCGAACGTGATTCATTTTCGAAGGTCGTAAATCGTGTGAGGTCAACAGGACGGAGTTTCTAATCATTTCGATTGACGCAGGTTGCCGGAATAGGGTTAAGATGCGGGTGGCTCGGGTTTTTATTTATTGCTCAATTTCGTAGATCAAGGTGTTTGTAATCAGAATGTTTAATATCCGGTGTGATTGATTAGCAGCTAGATTTTCCTGTATGCGCTTTTTTAACGCTATTAGCTGAATCTCTCTTGGAAACCGGCACGTCCTAGAACCAAAAATTCGAAGACATGTGACATATACCAACCAGCACTGGACCCGCGTGGAGGATTACGGCCCACTCCTTCTCACAGCGAGGAGGCCTGTGTCCCAGCAGTGGGAACATTATAGGCTGAATATGATATTTAGAATTGTTAAGACGCTGACAACAGGTAAACCGCTGTCACTGTCAGACTGCATACAAAAGAAAGAGAAGCGCGATGACACAACGCTTATAATTTATTGCAAAATATGAGGCAATTATTTATTTACTCAAAAATGAGTTGACTAATCGAAAATAAAAAACAACCAAGTTCTGCATACAACAAATAAGACGGTCTTGTTATTAATAAAATACCAACCTAGCAGTTCAACATACTGAACTGCTGCTGAACTGCAGGCTGATTATGCTATGTTATGCTGAATCTTTGAGCATTCACTAAATAGGTACAATAGCTCGATAGGTTCATTCACCAATTCATTCTTCAATTATAAAACCGTGGACACTAAAGTCTATGTTAATTATACTATATAATTATTAGTATCCGGCGAACGCTTACACACCCACAGACACCCCAAATCACCTTCCCTCTCTTCACACACACGACACACATCACACACACATCACACACTCATACACACATTACACACTCATACACACATTACACACTCATACACGTTTCCCATTACACCACATCACACGCGCTTACTCACACACTATTGCTACTGTTACACGTTTTGGCTTCCCTAATTTTGTTAAAAAATCTAAGCGGACGAATGGATGGCCCCTATAACACAGGATTTTCCTAGCATCGGGGTCATTATTCACAAAAATTGAGCACAAATAATGTAATATCATATTATAGTAACAAGCATTGTATTTCTTCTTTTTGCAAAATAAAATTATTCTTATTCTTATTCTTATGCTCAACCTTAAAATAGTTTCGGTGCATAAAGGTAGGCACTTGCTGGTTCAATAAATATTACTTTAGCTCAAAATTATTAGCTTCAGAATAACAAAGACCTATCGCAATATTGGTGCAAATTGGGCCAGGTGTGAGGTGGCAATACACTGCCATAGAGCGCGTGTAGCACCGACGGTGCGTAGGAGGTTAATCCGTTGCCGCTTATTACATCCCACAGTAGCACACCGATTGAAACCGCAGCCCTGATTTCTGCAGCCCCATCGATCTATAGTTTCGTTATCAAATTTTCACACGGACCCTCGGCCGGCACCAAGATTGACTTTATTTGAGTAAGTGTAACCGCAGCTCTACGCGCCAACAGCAGCTAACGCGCGATAACCGACGCTGTTGACTCCGCTTTACGATACATAGCCGTCCCGATACCATTTTTCAATTGTTTCTCTAGTGAATTAAAGGTATTGGAGTGTGAAACAGTGAAAAGTATCGTTATAATGCGATAGGTTGTCGGTCGGTAGCCAATCACGGCGCCCGAGATATTGATCATCGAAATTGATCAATCAAATCGAAAATATCTACCGGAAATAAGGCGCGATGTAAGATTACGTTCTTCTTGGAATTGAATGTTTTCAAAAATAGATTTTATAACAATTTTAGTAAAAGTGTGAAAAGTGTTATTACGTGGACTTTTGTGGTTTCATATTATTTGCGTTGATTTCGAAGTCTCCATAGAATTTTAAACATTGTATGTGTGGAGTAATTATTGGGCAGCGCCGGGAGCCGTTGAAATTGATAGTATTTGACGTAGATGTGATTACATGGTGTGCCATTGGCAATAGCAGCCGTCAGTGAATGGACCGCCACTCTGATTACTTTGGATTCAAATAGTGATAGACAAGCGCACATTGTAGCGCTATGTAACGCGTAGACAGATTAATTTGACTAAAACTATGGGAGCAAAACAAAACTACAAAACATGTCGTAGACTTTCGTAGCGTTATACGTTTAAACGCTACGAGATTTTTAAGAAACGGTTAAAATAGCTAGACAGAATGTGACGGACAGACTATATTAGACTTTATCTTGCAAGGATTTTGATTTTAACCGATAAGAGTTTTTGAGTAAACGTAATAAAGAAGATTCCACCACAGAACACATCAAATCTCCACTTTCGTAACCTTTAAGAGCCTATAGGTACTACCTTAAATGGATTAGCATGATCTAATCTAGTAAAATTGAGAATTAATGTTAAGTACTTACTATGTTTGACGAAAACACGATTCCATAAAATTTTCTTCATAGAAAAAAATTCCAAAGTTACCTCCAAACCGAACAATAAACCGCTGGTATTCAAAAACTACTTCAAATTAGATAGTGAAACTTTGCATATTTACTGAACTAAATATAAAGCAGGTTTTATGGTATTTTTTTTTTGTAAATTACCATTATTTTCACCGTAAAAAGAAATAAATCAAAATATCGGTGCCTTGGAATCTTCTCCCTGCCACCCTGTCTCGCTTGCTCGCGTAACCACCAGCTACTTGTGCGAGCGAGATAAAGAGTGAGGTGGCGCTGAGGTAGTATAGACCCTTAAGGGGCTAAATGTAAAGTTTGTTATGGCGTTTACATAATCAGCCTATAATGTTCTCACTGCTGCGACGAAGGACTCCTCTCGGTGAGAGGGCTGTAATCTCGTGGGCCCAGTGCGGGTTGGTATATGTTATATGATTTCGAATTTTTGGTTCTATTGGGTCATGAAATAATTTACACAAAGTTTAAAGTGCCTGTCTGGGTCCTCTACGGCCTACAACTTGTAAGTGGCGGCCGTTACCATTAGGCCACCACTGCTTTTAATATGCTGTTTACTCTATTCCAAATTCAAAAACATCTACAAGTTCGTTAGTCTATGGCGCACGATGTTAAGCCGTCGGCGTAATGACATTGTGCCCGCGCGTCCGTTTTTTCTCCTCATCGCATTTGATGTTATTGTTATTATTTTTCTCTCGTAGCCCATCTAGAGGTCGACGACATTTGTCTTAGCTTCTGCTAGTTGGATAGTGGAAAGCTGTAAAATATTGAATGGGGAACAGTTGGCATGCAGATTGTTGACCAATTCAAAACGGAAGTGAAAAATGTGCGTGGTTCTGCTGATTTTCTTCAAATATGATTACTTAAGGGGACGATAACCGACTTTTAATGATTTTATACTGAAGATCACGTCTAAACGAGTAGTGTTAATGATTTGAAAAAAATATATGATAAGAGCATTTTCTCAATAACCTTAAGATATGTGAATATTTTAGATTATGTTTATATTACATAGTGAAATTAATTTATAAAGTTATGTCTAACGCGGATAAAAAACTGAGAATGGCGCAAAATCTACCAAGCGTATTTTTCTGAAACCTTCACCAATTTAAAGATAATTTAATTATTGATCTTTTAGTATACGCGTTTTGTTAAAATACCTTTTGTTTTATGTATAATAAATTAATAATGCGTCAAATTGGGGACAGTGCTCCTTGATGGGCGAGTACTGGCTGAACGTACGACGCGTTGCGTGAGCTCAGTACAGAACACGCAAGCTAACCACTCAAGGTCACTGGCATATATCTGCGTCTTAATACTCAATATTGCATTCCACAATGTGAACTTAGGTGGTAGGTTTACAAAGACATGATCATTGTGGACACTCTCAGGCACAGCAAAGTGTAGGAGAGGTAGGCAAGCAACATGAGAGATTAGGTATGTTGACTATGATGAAAAGTGTTTTATTGGTCTTAATTTGACTCTCCCTTATTGGAATTACAAATATGAACGAATAACTATGATTTGCGAAAAAATGCTTTACATGTTCATTTCTTTTTGTGCATATAGAAAGCATTTGGTCAAAGTTAATAGAAACCGTACAAAAGTATATGTACATATCAGGAAAAGGAAGTTGATTAATTTACACCACTTATTTAGGTATATCTGTTATAGAGTTATTGCCATTTTATCCCGTATGCGTACGTAGGACTGATAGCGTCTCGTTTTATGTAATTAATTAATAATAACCCGAACTCAAATAATTAAAAAACCCTTTCCTGGCATGTGTTTACGTCACTGATGTAAAATAATATACAATTCTTCCGTAAGGAAAAATAATTGGTACTTAATATTGGTCGATTAGAAACCGATAACAGTACTATAACCTATAGGACCTAAACTAACCTATATCGCACCCACAATACGGGAGAAATTCCTAGTGTGGGGCAATTTCCGCTAATGAGAACTAATAACCACTTACTTGGTCATCATGAGACCTTTAGAATGTATGCTCAATTAGATGAATGTGGAAAGCTAGGTCAGCAGGTAAAGTGCATCATTTATACCAAAATAAATAAAATAATTTAAAATTATGATGTAGGTACTCGTCCTTTTTTTTGGGTGGGAAATTATCAAATAACTTCTCCCTCTCTGGGCGGAGCGGGAGGGGTGTCAGACTTTTGCTGACTAAAACCCACCGCGTTCCTTCAAATGCCTGTGTGCCAGGGCCACGATATCCCTTTCGGACAGGCTCGTAACCCTGGCAGGAAAGCTAGGTCAGCAGGTAAAGTGCATAAGTTATACCAAAATAAATAAACTAATTATAAATTATGATGTAGGTACTCCTCTAGAAGAACAAAATGTGTTTGATCTCTTATTGAGTGAACAATAAAATAGGCAAAAACGATGACAACTCTGCGACACATCTGTGTTCTTGTTTAATCTTCAGTAGTATAGTCTTTTGTCGGTAGATGGCGCCAAAGTAACAAATTCTAGTACAGAGATCAAATCTTCAAGGGCATCGGTCAATGTAATACCCTTAACCCCCGATATCTAAAATCCTGTTCTATTAATTATTCCGTTGAACATCAAATCAAATCAAAATCAAAAATATTTTTATTTCATTTAAGCCTACATGGGCACATACGAAACGTCAGAAGCTAGGTGCACGGTTCCAATTAGTCGTTTCCTATGGAGAAGAGCCAGCAAGAAACTCCACGGTTAGTCTTTTAAAAAAAAAAATGGCTTTAAAAATGTTTTCAAATTACAGTGTTAATAAGTATGAGAGGACAGCGTAGGCCCGTTTAAAGTACCAGGTACTTAACAAAATAGAAAATTGTCTACAGATCTACAGTCTATTAAGCCTACAACGTCCTCACATTAACAAAAAAACAATATAAAATATGATTAAAATAATAAAAGTTAGAACCTTGTTGAAATTAAAATTGTAGGTCTCTCGTATTTGAATCTCGCCACAAAGTGATTTGGTTTGCTGTTTTTATTTCCTACTCCCAATCATAACATGAGCTAGATGAGATTTGATTTGCATAACAGAGACTTGATCAGACTTTTGGAAACTTGATTATTGCTTTAAGCTTTGGTTTCCTAAGATACTGGTGACCGGTCACACGATAACGGCTCTCCAAATACAGGGGGTCTCTGGACTCCGAAGATAAATCCGAAATATCAGCCGAATGTTCAGGCTTACCTGACTACGGCTGACTAACGCTGCCTACGGTAAAAAATAAAAAAAACCAGTCAAGAGCGAGTCAGACTCGTGCACCGAGGGTTCCGTACATATAAGTATATGATGTTGATGATTTCTGAAAAACTGTGCTATTTAGAGACATCGTTTTATTTTTCCTGTAATCTTTACATAAACTTCTATCACATAGAATAATTTAAGATTTTTATCTATGCAAATTTCGGAGATAAGGGGGGAGGAACGGGTTTTCTTTTTACATTTTTCATCAAAGCTCGGAAATGATGCTGCCTAAAAAACAATGTTTGAGAATGTGCGAACAGCGCTCTTTCATATGATACCCCACATGTCTTAATAGCCCCACTTCAATTTTTTAAGACCCCTTTTCAATCCCTTTTGCAAGTAAAAAAAAAAAATTAAGTTTCTTTCTTGTTTGAAAAAAGCTTATTATTTTCCGAGTGACTAATAACTTAAAAGTCGACTAAATGTTTGCAACAAATAAAATAACTTGCCAGCGATTAAATATTTACGCGACTATTATATTATGTAAGGTTCAAAATTAAAGGTGTTATAAAAACTAAAAACTAGCAGCTGCGTTTAGGTAGCAAATAAACTATACCAGTCAAATAAAATATTAGGCGAGGAGCTATAAATAATGACTTGGCGACGGCGACTAATAATGTTAGTAGGGTGGCAAAGATAATATATTACCAGTCTAGTTAGAGTAGGTTATTTTTTTTTTTTTAATGGTTAGGTTAGGTTAGGTTAAAACTGTGACTTCCTACGCACGAGCCGAGCGAGCGAAGCGAGCGGTGCCGCGGGAGCGGCCGGCGAGTGCCAGAAACGACTAGATTATATAAAAAATCTAAACCTGCCCTAATAATACAATAATAATATATTATTTATGAATGCCCATTTTCTATTTTATTTTCGCCATTAAGTTTCCGCTTAGATATTAATTCTGTTCCCAAAAGAAAAACTTGATGCTAGTTTAAATTAAAACGGAGCTTATTACTGATATATTAATATGCAACCTATTACTTATTACGATACTCCTTATTAGCTGCCAACCCATTATATATGGTACCCACTCTATTTTTTTTAAAAACCTATATTCATTTTACTTAGTTGCCGCATTAAATACATGCCTTTGAAAAATAGTTGAGCAAACGTCATCTAAAACTATTCTAAATTTCAAGTTGATAGCATTAGTAGTTCTTGAGATATCCAGGTGTTACAGACAGACAGACAGACAGACTTAGTCTCACCATAAGAGTTCCTTTTTACCATTTTGGTACGGAACCCTAAAAACGACAGTCAAAGAGATAAGTCAAAGTCAAAAATGTGACTTGAAGTCTGGTAAGGATTCAAAGTCAAAAAATAAACTTTGGAAGTCAAGAAACGGCCGAACATTTGGCCGATACTTCAGATCATCGCTTCGGAGTAGACCCCAGAAGCGTTTTTTGACACCTTAATGGCAAATACTGGTGAAAATTACCGATTTTCATGACGGCCGTTATATTATAACCAAGCCGCTCTTCTAGGAACCTTTACCGTTTATGTTGGTAACATCTGTTCCATCATAAACAAAGTTAAATAAAAAAAAAGGAATATAATTTTCCTAATCTGAACTTCCGAACCACATATTTCAAAAAGTGTTCCAGTAATTGTGACGTGACCATAACGTATTTCGAACTTCGAACGCGTTGTTTAGCGCGTGCAAGCTTGCAAGGTGTTCGATCAGTGGGCATAATTGGCCGAATCCGATTGTCCGGGAGCCGGGAGCGCAGCCCCCCATCACTAGCCGTCTACGTCATCATCCGATGACCGCATTGTTTGCCCCTGTCTGCGTCGCACTGTTTTTAATATACGTTGGGAGTGATTTTCAGTAAAGCTTTTGCCTTTTTCTCTTGAGATCTAAGATTTTCAGGATTCTGGGTTTTATTTGTGTTTTGACATTTATTTTTAATTAAGTACCTACCCTCTGTTTAATATTTAAGGAAATGTTAAAAGTAAAACGTAATTCAAATAATCGGTCCTTTTGTACTTTTTAGTTCTAGTAGAGAATGAAAAATTGGTAGCCAAACCATAATAGTACTTACCTTTAAGAAGAACTGGGATCAGTGCAGCCTTAATACAGTAAAAGAAATTCCAACCCAAAATTGAGAACACAAGGAAGCTATGTGCGTGTAACCACGTAGATGTCGTTAAATTACAGCCGTGAATCACAACGCAATCGAACTGACCATTACGAAGATATTTCTTAGACAGGAAACAAACCATTACCGATGCGATACCGATCGTTTTATTTAAGTACAATTTTGTTCCATTCAACAACTTGTAATTTATAAGTTATATTACTAAGCAATTTTACAGGTCATGATGACGGGAACGGGTACGCATCAACGTAGTCGGTGAAGGGTGAAAATAATTTATAAAGATTCTACTTTGACAGTTAATTTTTAGTGAATAAAAAGCAAAACAAAAACAACCATGAATGTTATTCCAAGATTGGCAAAATTGAGATGACAAATTCTTCATCTTAATCCGGCTCGAAGGACCAAAAAGTGAAGGCTCATAACTACCGAAATAATTAACTCTAATACAGATGCACGAAGCAATCCGACAGTTAGCAACAAGCATTAGAGTTGACATGGGCTGTCGGCGGCGCAGGCGGCTAATAACGTGCGTAATGGCGGGTCGTCATTAGAGGCGCGCGCGCAGATTGCCGGCGCGCTGATGAAACCCGCTGGGATTGCCTTGTAAACGCCTCGAGTATGAACGTGCACTTAGAACGAGTAGATTGGGCAGTTTTTAGTGTTTGTGTTGTTTTTAAATTAGCGTTTATGTATTCGGATTCGGATAATTTGTTTTCGGTCTTTGCACAATAAGTCCTGATACATGAATATCTAAAGTTGAATGAATTCTACTGGATATTGTTAAAAATAATCTCCTCCCCTACCAACGCGAATTTACAAATATTTAAATAAGGAATTGAGTTTATCTCTATTAAAATCTGGTTATGGTTTCCTGGAGAATTCCTATTTAATTGCAGAAACATTCAATAATTGGTGTTTGTTTGATAGAACAATAATTATTATAAAAAAATTGCCTTCCTGATTGCCTTTTGTTATTAATTTCACGGACTCCGTCAGAAGCAATTTGTGGTAGTTTTTAATTTATCAGAATTAGACACTAAACCAAGACTAAAGGATAACTTCTCGTATTAACAATTAGGTCGGAGCAATTAGAAAAAAAACCTGAAGTTTTTTTTTATATATAAAGACCAACGCACTGATAAAAAGGAGCAATGCTTTTAGGATACTGGTCTTTTAGGGTACTGGTGAGGTTTTATGAAAGCAGCTGATCTTTGGAGCACTCCTACGTGGTAATTGCGTAAAACATATACTATGGCTCTTCTTCTCCCTTTAATCCATCCAAAGGTTGCCTGTAAAAGATCGCTTTTAGCGATAAGACCGACCATTGTGTCACCCTATGTAAAATTTAAACATTTATGTTTGTAATTTTTATGATGTACATAATTAAGACTATTCTATTCTATTCTATGGCAATCGATCGTAATGCCTTTTATTTTGAGAGTTCAGTCACGTTCATCGCGTTATTTACGTTGTTGAGCCAACGAATTTTGCAAACTTATGAAGTAATGGAATTACCTTCAAAACTCTCGGATTGTGAATGTAATTTTACTCAATTAGGGTGCTGGTTAGAATGAGAAAATGTTTTTAAGAAAAAATGAGCGGCACTTACAGTAGTCGCATATGATGTGTAACATCTGACATCTCACCTTGGTAATAAGCAACTGAGCAGCGGCAGAAATTAACCTCAAAACTTAAAAAAGCTAAATTCTGAAATATTCATTCTAATAATTATTTAATACTAGTGGTCGCCCACTGGTCGAAATTCCACCCCCTCTACTTACAATCGAAGTATATAAATAAAATAAAATAAAAAAGCCTTTTATTTCATGCATTAAAAAATGTTTTTTTTTTTGTTAAACCTTTTTGTTTTTAACTTTTTAACATGTAGGTATTGTGTATTTTTATTGATTACCAAAAGAAATTGTTTAGTTATTTTTATAATTTCATAATAATTAATTCATAATTTCCATAACATCTTGTCATTTGTATTTAGTTTCATAAAGTAGTTAAAAACTTAAAATATAATAACAATAGTTTAAAGTACTTAATAGGTATATTATAATGCAGGTATAAATTAAATCTATATAGTACTTACTAATTCCATGAGTAAACTAATTCCATGCTACTATAAAGTACTTAGTAATTCCATGCTATTAAAAAGTACCTACTTATTCCATGCCTTTTCACGATATCACTCCCACAGATAGCCAGAAGAAAAACGCATAAAAAAGTAACCCTTTTTCAGATTTACCTAGTCTACTAGAAACATCAGACCGTTCACAACAGCTCGTCGGTAAATAAGGCGGCAGTCAGTTAGAGGGTCGTGATTGTGAGCCGCGCGTAATGAGCGCGGATATTAATAAATTTAACGCAGCCAACTCCGGGACACTTTACAGTTATTTAGGCCATAATTACGTCAGGAAAATTACCTATCTGTCTGCTGTTATTGTTACATGATTTACTGGATTGTTTTTATGGTGAGTTAGACTGTTGTTTAGATTTGGGAAGGACATGTATCTATCACTTATTTAATTTATTTTCAATACACTTCCTCGACAACTGGTTCATATCGCACTACGATTAGGTTCACAATGCAATGTATTTCACACGCGTGCGATTTTTTATTTTCCAACACGTGTGCGGGAATAATAATTGCCACAGATAACTTATACCTATACTTAGTCCAAATTGGTTCAATGCCTCTATTCACACCGTCTCGCACCAGAGATAAATACTCAAAGGCCAGAGACGGTCCTCTCTATTCGGAGGTGATTTTTTTTTAAATCTCGGCAAAGATGCTTCTTTACGGCGTTCATATTTTTGGAATATTTAAATAATGTCTAAAAATAGAATATGTACCATGATTATTACAATAAAAAAAACGTTTATGAACAAATTAACATTTATTTGTGTTCTAAACTCAAAAATATTTGAATTTTCTATTTTTCATATTAGGCTGTTTATCGGCTTTATACCTTTGCTTCTCTTTCGACCTGGCAAAAGAAAAGCGCGGTAAAAAAAAGAAAATTAAATCATAGTTTCTTATAATTCATGACAAAAATATTTTTCGTTAATTTATTTTATTTCTTCAAAAGTGTACTTATTGAAAAACGTCGTTTGATACACGTGGACATTTGTTATTGCAGTTCTTGGCTCAAAAACAACCTCGCCTACGGCTTGGGTGTTAATTCCGCCTCAAATGCAATAACAAACATTCTCCACTTGTATCAAAATGTACTATTGTCATTCATTGCTTCATTTTTAATTAGGTACTAGCTTTCGCCCACGGCTTCGCCCGCGTGGATGTCGAAAAAAAAACAGCTTCTCTATCAGCAGTATTCCCCCAAAATATTATATACCATATCTTAGTTGGAACCAAGGTAAGCGTGGTAAGCAGATAGGAGTGCAGTTTGATTTACAACTTTACGGAGGATAATAATATAGATAGCATGTAAATACCAACTTCATCAACCCAGGCGTTAGGAATGTTCTTTATTAGGGTGACACCGGCGTCAGTAGTACAACCACCTTTAGTGAAACCGTACTGTTGTTCATGAAAGATGGAATTTTTATTGAAGTGACGTAACATTTGATTTAGCATCAACTTTTCAAACACCTTACTGAGAACTGGCAGAATTGACACGGGCCTATAATATTGTTGGGTTCTTTACTATCTCCGGATTTGAACAAAGGAACTACTTTACTGTGTTTCATGAGATCCGGAAAGACTCCTTGGTCCACACTGGTGTTAAATATGAAAGCTAAATAGCGCGCAATGGTTTCGATGACAGATCTACAGACTTTTACAGAGATGCCCCATAGATCTTCTGTTGATTTAATTTTAAGATCTTTAAAAGTTTTTATAACAGCCTGGGGGTTTGTATGCTGAAACCTTAACTCCAAAGAGCATACCTTTACATTCTTTCTAAGTAAGGCAGCAGAAAGCGCGGGTGAGGAACTTAAAGTTTCGGTAGTTTTAAGGGGAATATTAGCAAAAAGTTTTCAAATTCCTGAGCTATTTCTTCTACCTCTTAAGTGATGGGCCCATGTGTAGTCTCTAAATTAAATTCAGTATTACACTGTTATTTCTACCTAATTAAAAAAATAAAAAATAAAGAGGTTTAGCTATTTTGCACACACTTTTAAAAGTTTTAGAATATTTTACAACATATTGATGAAAGATTGTATTATTCATATGTTGCCATAAAGTTCAAAAAGATTTTCCTTGCTTTAACGAATACCTGGAGTCGCACAATCACTGAATACGAACTTTGAGTAAATACTTTTAGTCTTTAGTGGTTTAAGAGGTACACTGCTTTTGAAACCACATTATTTACCATTTTTAGAAATCTCACTCTTTTAAACAGTTCTTCGTTCGTTCTAATCTTAAACAGTAGTTAAAAAAAAACCGGTCAAGAGCGAGTCGGACTCGCGAACCGAGGGTTCCGTACGTATATATATGATGTTGATGATTTCTGAAAAACTGTTCTATTTAGAGACATCGTTCTATTTTTCCTGTAATCTTTACATAAACTTCTATCACATAGAATAATTTCAGATTTTTATCTATGCAAACTTCGGAGATAAGCCGGAACGGTATTTTTTTTACATTTTTCATAAAAAGTCCGAAACTCTGCTGCCTAAAAAAGAAAAATTTTTTTTGAGAAAGTGAAAAAAGTGTTCTTTCATATGATACCCCACATGCCCTAGTAGCCCCACTTCAAATATTTAAGACCCTTTTTCAGTCCCTTTTGCAAAAAAGAGATATTTTTTAAATTTATTTCTTGTTTGCAAAATAGTTGGGCAAACGTCATCTAAAACTATTCTAAATTTCAAGTTATAGCATTAGTAGTTCTTGAGATATCCAGGTGTGACAGACAGACAGACTTAGTCTCACCATAAGGGTTCCTTATTACCATTTTGGTACGGAACCCTAAAAACAAAAAATGTCACACTTTATAATTTACTTAGGTTAGTATTCGTGCCAAGTTTCAGGTTTATTCTCCTTTTTCACCCCTTAAAGGTCGAACTTAGAAAAATCCTTTCTTAGCGGATGCCTGCCTCTAGTTTCCAACCATAAGCCGAAATATTAGTGATTTTAACTTAAAAAGAAATTTAATTTTATCCCTTTTTTCACCTCTTAAGGGTTGAAATTCTAACAACACCGTTGCATTAGCTTCAAACCATAACCCTAAATAATATATTTAGTGTTTTTTACTTCGAAAATTAAGGACTTTGATACACAACTTAATCCCCCTTTTTAACCCTTCGGGGGTGGAATTATCAAAAACGCTGAGACACGTATAAATTAATATTCAATCTTCAGCCTATACACGAAATTTGAAGATCCTAACTTCAAAGCTGACGGACTTTCATATAAACTTCCATCCCTTATTTCACCCTCTTATGGGTGGAATTTCGAAAAACCCTTTCTTAGTGGATACCTACTCTTTACAAAGAACACACCCTCCAAATTTCATGTCTCTAGGACCAGCGGTTTAGGCTGTGCGTTGATATATCAGTCAGTCAGTCAGTCAGTCAGTCAGTCAGTCAGGACTTTGAATTTTATATATATATAGATTTATGCATATTGTGTAATAAAGTTAAAATACAATTTTATTTTAGGTGCATCGTCTTCACATATAATTAATGTATACCTATACAAAATATTGTAAAACATTTTAATAGAGTAACGGTGAAGATTCTTGGCCATTCTTCTCCATACGAAACTACCTTTTGTAAGTGGCGACTAGAATCAATTCTATTTTTTCGTAAATACTGTCGTTCAAAAGTGCCTTTTATGAGCCTATTTGAAATAAATAATTTGACTTTGATAAAATATTGGCCCACAATTTCAGAAGACCGGGATAAGTGAAAAGAGGAGCGTACCTTTACCCTTGTGTGTGTCATAATAGCAATACAATATTGGCAGATGTTTGTTGTAGACGATTTACAAATCAAAAGCTAAGATTGATCAGGAGATTCATAAGCTTTAGCTAAAAGATTTCCCTTATTATATATTTTTTTTTTTCCTTATCCTTATCCGCACAAAATATCTAAAGAACATGTTTAAATGATCTCGGGACTATTAAATTAATTTATTGAAGTAATTTATCGAATCTAGATAGAGTTGGTCCTTTGGGCCAACACCCATGATTTTGTTTTTGAAGTCGTTAATGAGGTATATAATTATTATATAATATATTCGGTAATTACCTACTAGGTAAACAATATTATTGTAAGCCGTGTGTGTATGATTTAAAAGATTCAGATCCAAATCGTAATAAAACTTTTATCATTAATTTATTAATGACACAACATGCCCCAGTTGAGTTTGGTTCAACAGGAAGTGTCCAAATATCTTAGTCGGTATTAGTTTTATATCTGAATTTTAAGGAAAATAGTTAATTTAGACAAGTAATGCATGTGGTCAACCGATTGAGAATTAGGGTCAGGCGAGGCTACCGCCGTATCAACCGTATCAATGATACGGGGCCCCAAGTTACAGGGACCCCCAGGTGTGTAATTAAAAATTCGTACAGTATTAAGGCTTCTACATACCGGGGCGACTTGTCGCGCGACGCGACGCGACACAAAGGTACCGCTCGTCCCGCGACACGCGGGGCCTTTGTGCCGTGTCGCGTCGCGCGACAAGTCGCGCTGGTATGTAGAAGCCTTTATCCAAAACCTCAAATTCTTGTAGATAAGGAAATAAATTAATGAATGATGATGTATTATGATGAATGGGGTTAATTAATGAATACCCAAAGAAAATATGAAAATTGACGTAATTTGTTTATGGCTTACTTAGGCTTCAAGCTACAGGCACGGCCCAACTCTCAAGCTTTTTCATTTAGTAAAATCCCACGCAAAATGTAACCAACGAGTCACGATGCTCCAATTTTCGAGCTCGCTGCGCTCGCTCTTATATACATTCTCTTAGTTCAATAACAATGACAGCTTAACCTATCCGAGTCAGGATTCTTCACATTTCTAGCTGGTTTCGCTCGCTCTTGCAGTTTCTTAGTAAAATGCCGATAAAATCTTCACCAATTCCGGTTCAAAATAGCTCGCCTCGCTTGCTTTTTGATTCTCAATATGCAATTTTATTTATTTTGTAAAAAAATACCCTCCTTTTCTTTAGCTTCGCTACAGTCACATAAAAAGGGACCCAATATAATTTTATACAGGGCTCCCTTTACTACTAGCTACGCCAGTTCGCCACTGATTAAGGTTAAAGTAATAAATTCACTACTTGATATGTGTGTTTGACAAATAATTAGTCTTGGTAGCTGTTAAATACTTGATCTATGTTAATGAAATCTAAGTTTTTAAGTAACAGTTTCTAAATAACAGCGGCGCGCACGGTGCGGAAGCAGAGACTATCAATCTTAATATGCATGTAATTTTTTTATTCACTAAATTAATAATACAGACAGTAATTTATAAACCCAAGAAAAGTATTAAAAGTTAAATTGAGCTACTGCTTGTTACTCAAAAAAATTATGAAACTCCAACAATTTTCTACTACAGTTCAAACGTCCGTTTCTGTTGCGGTCATGATGTGACGTCATTATGCACGAAACTGCTTTGTTTACATCTGTTTTTTAGCCCAAAATCATTTACATTAAATTATTGTTTATGCTTTATTCAAGCAGAAATCGTACTTACTTATTTACCTTAGTGAGATTTCAAGCACTGAGCAAAGAGTAGATTTTATTCACATAGTATTATTCGTCACTTCCGGAATTTTCGAAGCGGACGCGTTTTGAGTTTGTGTTCCAAAAAAACGCAACTTGAATTAATTGATTGTGAAATAAGTAATGCATTAAATTAAAAAAAAAATATAGGAATTTGTTTCTTGAATCCTACACAATGTTTATTAAAATAATGGATATGTTTTGAATTACGTGCATACTCCCTATTGTAAGTACAAATAAAAAAAATAGATAAAGAAGTAGCTTTTTAAGTTTAAGTATTCTGCAAGCAATTTATAATTTGTCCTCTGAATAAAAATTCAGATCCGCGGGGTAATTGTAACACACTCACAGTAGCAATGGGTTTCATTAAGACAGTTCCCCCACGTTCATTGCGTTATTTACGTTGTTGAGCTTACAATTTTTTCGAACATATGAAGCAATGGATTAGCAATTTACTTCAAAATCATTCAGGTTGTGATTGATAGTGTGTTCCGCAATTAGAGTGCGCAGATAGGTACCTAATAGGTACCTGGTCTATCGAATATGACGTAGATACTTAATTACCTAGATATTTATAATTATAAGCAAACTTATTTCAAGCTGAAACTTTATAACTGATATTATCATACTTGGGAAAAGTTAAAATTGTGGCTTGATGATTATGGCTTGGTGCCTAAAAAGCTGCTGATAAAGGAATGTTTACTTGAGGATAAATAAAAACAAACATAAAAAATATATACACAGCGTGCCGCTACAGTGGCGACATTAATTTAACACACGTGTACAGTGTCGCCTTTAAGTTTTATGAAAATATTTAAATTTAATTAAACATTGTTATTTATTGAATTATTTACAATTTTCTAAAATAGATTTTCTTTTTCAATTTTCTTTTTTTTTTATAGCAACCTGTACTTAAAGAACTGGAGCACAGAGGTAATTAGCCGGGGTTGGATCTATTGTGGTAATTAGCCGGGGTTGGTAATGGATCATAACATCGAATTAATGAAATTAAAACGAATAACGTTCTAGGAGTAGGCGAACTGAAGGAAAGAGAGAGCTTTATTATATAGTTTGTTTGTTTTTTTTTGTTTTTCAATTTAATTATTTATCTTAATACAAAATATAAAAAAATAAATAAGTACCTACATAAATACTTATTTAAAAAAAAATATGATTACTGGTCACTAGCCCTACTAGTGTGTCAAATTACTGTCGCCACAGTAGCAGCACGCTGCCGTTGTATGAAAAAAATAAAAAATTAATAAAAAACATATTTTCATAAAACATAATCGAACATATGGATTAGCAATAGCTAATCCATATGTTCGAAAAATCATTCAGATTATGATTGACAGTGTATTACGCTATCAGGGTGCCGCTGCCGGTCACAACTCGCTGCCAGAGCGCAGTTGTCTAAACTAATGTCAAAAGGGCTTAACAGCCATTTTAAGCTCCAAGCTTTGATCAGCTGAAAAGTTCTTGAATGTTTAAGGAAAGTATAAAAACGTGGACTAACCGTCTATGTACATACCTCCCGCGGGTAGGTTGGCGTTAGTCTTGTACTCTCGTTCCTCGTGGGAGAGGGACCGGAGACTCCTCACAGAGGAGCTCTTGTACTCCATCTCCCGAAGAGCTAGGGATGCGCTGTCGCACGAGATCAAAGACCGCTGCAGACCGAAGGACCGGATTTGGTGCGGAGAAGCGTTTGTACCTGTGAGGAAAAAGGGTTGTAGTTTTACTGAATAGATGTACCTATGCCTAAACTAAAAGAAAAAAAAATCAGTGTAATTCATTTACAAACTAATTAAATATATTTTATTACAGACGAACAATACAAGAACAAATAAAGCTTCAATTTTATACGGTCCAAAATTAAAACTAATTTCTCTACCTCTGTCACGCACCAACATATTTAATTTAATTTTCTAACAAGCTTAAAAACTACAAGTTTCCGGCGAACACTCTTCAATTAAATATTAAAGTGTCAATCACCTTATTACAGAAAAAGGTGTTCCTTTTTTTCAATCGTGGCCAAAATTGGCGGTCCGTCTGTCGGCCTTTAAAAAGGTACCGCCCTAATTATTTTGGACTTGCGTTAGAAAAAAATACATAGATAATTAGTTTATGAGTATACACAACGTAAGATGGTCGTATACCGCAATCATGCAGTGAACCGACGCAAACAAATGCAGCCAGTTAATTATTATTTTTGTTGTTTTACAATAATTGGGTAGTGATGTGCCGTGGTGTTAGATGTCGATGTTTGTTTAGAAGAACTTTTTCCAGTTAAAACAAATAAACAGATATATTTTTATGACGACACGGTTGGCGCAGTAGTTAAGCGATTGACTGCTGCGCTGCGTGTCGCGGGTTCGATTCCCGCACGGAACAAATATTTGTATGACCTACAAGTAGTTGTTCCGGGTCTGGCTGTTGGTGAATGTGAGCTGAAATGTTTGTAAACGCACCCACAATTCAGGAGAAATTCCTAGTGTGGGGCAACGTTTAAAAAAAGAAAAAATGAATCTTACCAAGCACCGATTCTTAGAATTTTCCGTAGGTACTTACTTAATTTCATTCAATTAACCTTTGACGTCAGAAATTTATTTAAAACAATAATTTATGGTTCTCTGAAAAAACACTACGTACTGCAGATATCATAATGAGAATGCAACTGTCGTTTTATGATTCCGTTTGACCAGTATTTAAACAGTTATATTTTTAGAAAACATTACCACCTCAAATTGAAATCTTCCAAGCGCAACGCAATTATTGTTTGCACTACACTATTTAAGCATCATTCGCAGTTTCGACCGCTACAAATAAATTGCATTTTATCGATAGTCGATAGTCCGTGTAATGTGGGAGTACAGCGCAATTAGCGAGGGTCACTGCGAAGCGGCTTACGTCCCACCTACAAATTAAGTCTATTAAGTCAAACTTTTAAGTCCCCCAGCATACGATATCTTCCTTTCTTGTGCCCCAGATTTTGGGGCTTAATCGTTAAGTACTAGCCTTTTGTGCCCTTTCTACTCTTTGTTTGATATTGTGTAAGGATTTTTGGTGTTCGTGCAGTTTGGTAAAGATCTGATTTTAATGAAGTGTGTGTGCCTTGATTGTTAACGAGGGTCATTACATTTAATTAAGAGGACACATGCAAGTAGAGAAGGGAAATTGACCACCGGGAAATTCTGCTGTCTAAAAACCTCAATAAATGTCTGTTGACGTGGTGATGATATGGATGTATTAGTGGAAGAATTCTCTACCATGCGAATGCCTCGTTGGTCTAGTGGTCGCAAGCGGTACTGCTGAGCATGAGGTTTGATGATTGGGTTTTTCTATTTGGAATTATTACATGGGACTTACACATAACTGGCTAAATGTGGGTGTACTACAGGTACACCTCTGTCCTCTATCCAACCCTTTGGGGAAACAAGGCCTGATGTTATGATATGTTATGTGTAGTGGGTGAATTAACTTAGGAAATTAATCAGCATTCATATTCACTATAATAATCACTTGTGAATTCACGATTATTGACTGTAAAAACAAATGAGTTCTTTTTTTTTTCAAATTGTACTGCCATTTGAGTGACGCCATTGGAATTGAAAAAATAGCACTGCAGAAGAGTGAGCTCATGAGCTCTTTTATAATATAATATTTTAAAGTGTATTTAATATAATAAAGTATAAAGATATATTGTCTCTGAGCCTGAACTGCATCGCGTCATGGCGGCAGCAGGCACAAAGGTCTCAGCAGTTGTGCAGTGCGTGAGTGCAAGTTATTACTGATATAATTTCACTATTGTTTGCCGCCGGCTCCGCCGCTCCATATGGCGTAACGTGTTTTTTTTTTGTATATTTTTACTCCAATTTTGTCGATAGTTCGAAGCTTCGAACTCCTTTTGAGCAACTCCTTAGTTTCGCGTGACTGACAGGCGGAAGACGATGTTTTATGATATTAATTAGATATCAGTTAAATGTGAGGTGGAATTGATGGGAAATAAAAGTTTATTAGTATTAAAGTTTAAGGTTGTGGAAGATAATAGGGGGACGATAACCGACTTTTAATGATTTTATACTGAAGATCACGTTCAAACGAGTAGTGTTAATGATATGAAAAAAATATATGATAAATTAGAGCATTTTCTCAACCACTTAATATGTGAATAGTTTAGATTATGTTTATATTACATAGTGAAATTAATTTGTAAAGTTATGTCTAACGCGGATAAAAAACTGAGAATAGCGCAAAAGCGTATTTTTCTGAAACCTTCACGATTTTAAAGATAATTTAATTATTGATCTTTAAGTATACGCGTTTTGTTAAAATACCTTTTGTTTTGTGTAATAATGCGTCAAATTGGGGACAGCTCTCCTTGATGGGCGGGTCCTATTACTGGCTGAACGTACGACGCGTTGCGTGAGCTCAGTACAGAACACGCAAGCTAACCACTCAAGGTCACTGGCATATATCTGCGCCTTAAAAGGAACCCGTTAAATATTGTTTTTGTTACGACTTTTATGAAGTGATTGTTGTAATTTGTTTTTTTATTGTGTTTGGGTGGCTTACAGCTATCGATACAGAGGTAATAGTGAGGTAATTCACGACAAGCCATTTACAAGCCTCCACAGTTAGTTTTTTTTGGTCCTTATACTCTTAAAATAATGATTTGTGGGGATTCCAAGCAAATAGGTCCCAGTAGTGGGGTATTGATTTAAGACTAGATTCGGTATCTAGAATAGTCAACTGATAATAAGGATAAAAAAAATATTCAAAAACTGGCACATTTTTTTAATCAGATATTTGAAGTTGAAACTGTGAAAAAGCATAATTTCAGAAAAACTATATGAACTTGTAGATAATTGAGCATTCATTAATAATCAATTAAAATCTCTAAATGCAATTTTTTCAGCCAATCTTACAAAACTTCGTGCGGAAACTAAATGCCGAGAACTGGACCCTCTTTGCTTGAACGCCCACATTTGATCATGTTCTAAAACGATGTCAACCAAGTTGGGTATGCTTCAAAATCATGATAACCTACTTACCTACACAAAAACCCCACTTACCTACTACAGAATGTGGCCACAATACATAAATGTTGTGCAACGCACACAATTATAAAGTAGGTAAAAAAAACCCATGACGATCGTGATATCAGCGCCAACTCCCGTGGGAAGAAAAGCGTTTATCTACTAATTGCGATATCGCGGTCGCGCCGCCCGCCACTATCATATAATATATATATACGAAAATTACACGATAATAAATAATAGAAACTGTTCACAATATTATATATTATTTTAATTGTTTATGCTCGCGGTTTACGTAGCGCGACGTCGAATAATAACAAATTGGGCCGAGCTCAGAACACGCGCGATCGAATTATGTTTTCATATTAGTTTTTTAATTAATTGGTAACTTGTAATTTTGTATTTTGTAAATGTATTTATTGTTGTTTATTTCCGATATGACCGCATTGTTTGTTTTTGTAAATGTGATGGTTATCAGAAAATAAAGCTGTTTTATTAATTAACTTGGTTAAAAATAGAAGAGTCAACAGAACATAGAATCTACGTGTTTTTTACCAAAAAATCGTCAGAACTTAGAACACCCTTTGACCTAAATATGGGACTGTGGTTTCACAGTAAGATTGTGGTGGACTGCCTACTAAAAGCCATCAATCGTTGATGAAGGAACTCGAGCCCATGATAATACGACAGTTAAATTTAAGCTAGTCAAGGCAAAAGCGTCAGGGTAGCCCGCGAAATTTAAATTTTCTTAAGTTTTTTGTAATTTGCAGGTCAGTAACAGGTTGATTAAAATATGATTCGCGGCCGTAACAAATATGGTTTTACTAAATTATAATCGTTAAAATTAGCAATACAACTAACTCTCTTCGTAGAATCCTACTGAATGACTATTTCATGACAGTCATTCAATAGGTTTAGAAACCTATTGAATGGCTGTCATGAACTAACGCTCTTCGTAGACGAAGAGAGTTAGTTCATTAGTTTCATGAAATAGTAAACTAGGGACTGTACCTTAGAAGACCAGTGATTCGTTATTAAGGCGAAAATGTAATAACTTCTACAAGAACAAAGCTGGCTTCTTCAAGGGGATGATTCATTTTTGTATAGGACTCCGGCCATAACATGTACGCTTTAGAAAACCTGGGAAACGAATCCCTGAATACAATAAATAATGTATTTTTTAATAATAACTACTTAATACTTTTTAGGCACTAAATAAAAACTGAAAATGTTTGACGTTTGTCATGTTATTACGACCATCGACAGTACAAATCTACAATCTACAAAAATTTCATATATTTTTTTATCGATCACTTTCTTATAATTAGCCAAAAAAAATTGTCTAAGATAGTTATCGTATTATCGTATCTTAATAGCACAGTAATTCATGCCATTCTTATTTCTATAAATAACGTATACGTGATATTATTACGTTATAATGTAACATGATTTCTGGACGAAAGCAGTATGCAAGTAAGACGACGCCATGATCAATAGAATATGGCATATGTAAAACTATTATTTTTTGTGCCGAAGTAATCAGGAAAATATTCAGGAAAGAATATTTTTCTGAATTCGTAGATTTTTTCCCTCTTTTTTCATTACCGTACACTTTATGGCCGAAAATGAAACATCTCCATTGCAATAGTTTATTAAAATGGCATTTGAAAGAAAATAGTGAAGGTCAGTTAACTTATAAACTTTTATTTTCCGTAATACGGCAGATGTCTATTTCTACTTAGCTCAAATAAAATGTATAACTAATTGAGTCACCTGCAATATGCTCGCTTCTACGTAGGACTTTCTAATTACTGATTCCCAAATAATTTTACTTATAAAAGGAGACGTTACTTTTCTTTTTTTAAATATGTATCTTACGACAATAATAAAGGGTAACTTTGATTGACACCAAAATATTGTAGTTGTCTCAAATTACTTCGTAGTTCTAAAGGTTCAGATATATTGATATTGCAGATATAAGTAGGTACTATAAATGTGATGAGCTTTTGGAAATCATGAAAATAATTAAGTTGGTCCCATAGTAAAATTTATTCAGTTCGATGGTCTAAAGCACTCCATAAAGTTTGTCAGGTTATTTTTTAAACACCTTTTAAATAAATAAATATTTATTCTAATTCATTTATTACAGATAACAAAGATCCATTGGGTTAGTAACAATAGTCCTAACCTATGTTAGTACTTAACTAATAACACAGACAGAGGTGACAGGCGACCTCACCAACGGGCTGTCATGTCTCCCGGCTATAGTGCGGTGAACGCTGTTGGGGCTGCCAAGGAGTCTGTTTAGCAACGAGGCCGCTCTCTTACGCCGTACATCATTGAAGCAGTCGGTACGTGCCTCAGCGAACATGGATGATGCGCTACAGAACCGAGGCAAACGCAAAAGCACTCTAAATCCGCGGATACGCAAAGCATTGTAGGCCTTTTGGGTGTGGCTGGACCACAGGCTCCCCGAATACAGTGACATGCAATATGCTTTGAACAAAGTTATTTTGACCGCGGCTGTACATCGGAAGAGTCGGCGGGCCAGCATATTAGCCCGAACCGACAATGGTCTGCGCTCCCTCTCCTTAACTGCGTCGTCTTTCAAATCGTCCGTCACCAAGTGACCCAGGTATTTAAAAGAGAACACCCTGTGCAACCCCACATACAAACATATAACCACAACCAAATAAAGTTAGGTACTTACTAGTTTTAGAGCGAGGCTCCCGGGGTCCATCGACGGTGACTTTGATGGCTTTTTGGTACGTAGTGACTTGAGGTGGGTTCGTTGATATCGTGATAGTTAATGAGAAGCTTTTCCCTGGAACAAAACAAAACATCATGAATGATACACTGAATGTACCCACGGCTACATATCAAGCTATAGTTTTCCAGTATATGCTGACCTCTCATTGACGGAAATCCTATACAATGCGAGATTAGCTTACACTGGAAATTATAGCTTGATGTGTAGCCGTGTATACCTATCTTAATGTCCGTAAATCTTGTGAGATTCAAGATTATAGTAGGTAGTTAAAAGAAAAACTTGTGCATTTTTCATATTTTACTATTGAAAATGCACATGTTTTGCTTTTAACTTTTAAGACACTTAGGTAATCACACCACGATTTATCCTGATCAAGTTTTAATATGTGGATGTAGTCTTATTTAAAGAAGAAGTTATCCCAAGGGAACGCACATCCGGGGTAAAAAGTACCCTATGTACTAACTTAAGTCATGGTATAACCATGTCCCAAATTTCATTTAAATCCGTTCAGCCGTTTTGGCGTGGAAGCGTAACAAACAAATACACTCTCACGTTTATAATATTAGTTAGTGAGATTTTATTGGTAGTTAGTCCTTCGGTAAACATTGAACCAAATTCTTTGTGGGGCATCATTACGCGGTAGTTTTAACAGCATCTTGCAGGTTATTGCGATTCTCCAATTATGAAGGCGTTCGTCCGGGTTTTGATCGAATAACCTGTTAGTAGGATATTCGATCGAAACCAAAATGAATCGTCCTAAATGCATTTTTAAATTTATAATTTTTCTATTTAAGCTAAGTTCTTACTAATAGTGTTTAAGTCAAATTGTTACTAACAAAGTGGACTAAATGTCTGAAAATAAAAGAATTTGATTTGATTAACATTCCTCCTGCTAAACTAGATAATGTTAGGGTTTGGTCAGTGGGTAATAATAATTATTATTATGGAGAATGTACTTTGGCTAATAGTACAGGGTATACAGTCGCCAACATATCATTACTAAAAACTGTCAAATTTTTTCATTCGATTTTGAACTTAACGTTCAACATATTACGATTTAAAATCATCATCATCATCATCATCATTTCAGCCGAAAGACGTCCACTGCTGGACATAGGCCTCCCCCAAGCACCTGCACTTCAACCGGTTCTGTGCTTTCCGCATCCAGCGGATACCTGCAGCCTTCACAAGGTCATTGGTCCACCTTGTGGGAGGCCTTCCAACGCTACGTCTTCCGGCGTGTATTTAAAATCATTTGGAGAAATTTGACAGTTTGGTATAACCTGATGTGCTGTTGACTGTAAATTCTCTATAATTATGTATTTTATTATTATTAGTCCAACGCAATTACACCCAGGTTTATAATAAAGTGAATCATAGCACCGATTTAACAGACCACTGATTTTCACATTCAAATACAACCATCCTTTAAAGTGCTCGAACTAGGTTCAATCAAATTAATTCACTTATTAGTTGGAATATTCAACATGATTCAAAACCATGTAAAGTAGACTATAAAAGTATGTAACCCGTCAAAAGAGTGTGTTTTGTAGACGTGCATCTCCATGAAATACACAAAATATGAGCAACAACTTAGGAAACAGATACCGAGGGTAACTTAAGAATCCACTCAAGACTCAAGCATAACTAACAAGCAAAACTAGTTTGTACTAATCAAATGGCTTAAAACAAGTTTTAAGTAATGGTTGAGTTTTGATTAAGATTCTGTATTAGGTATGGGCCTTAGAACCGCCACTGTAGGAGCAACCTTGCGTACGGTGAGTAATGGGTAACTCGCTGTCCGATAAGGACCAGGCCAGGGGTCTACTCTGAAACGATAACCCAATAACGGCCGAATGTTCGGTCGTTTTATAACTTCGAAAGTTTCCTTTTTTGACTTATGAGTCTTCAAGTCACATTTTTGACTTTGGCTTAGCTCTTTGACTGTCGTTTTTTTTCTTTCGCCGTAAGACAGAAAAGAAAGAAAGAAAATAAATTTATTTGACACAGGTACACAATATTCACACAAAAAACAGAACAAATGCTTAAAATAGTATTGAGTGCCTCACGGCTGCGCCAAATAGGCCCAGTTCAGCATTAATGCCAGACAACTAGTGCCTGACGATGGTTTTCAACTGGACCCTATGTTACGAGGACGTCTTATGGATGTAAATCAGTTTTATAGTGTGTAAATATTTATATAAAATTAGATATGTGTAACAAATAATTATATAAACCATTAGATATATTTTGTTTAAAAATTAAATACAATTAAAATAATTATAGTTATTCATAGAGTGGTGTTTAAGAAACAGTCGTAGTCAGCCATAGTTAAGGTTCACCCTTGTTTGGTCGAACAACGTTTGATACTCGTACAATATTACTAAATCGAACAACGTTTAAGAAAATCATCACTTAGTATAATATCGTTTGACAAAATTTTCAGTTCGTCGAATATTTATTTGCTATAACAACATTTGTGCTAATGATCAAAAGGTATAATGTTCATTTGATGTAATGTTCAGATGGTATAACATGTATTTTATCGAATATTCAAGTATGCCATATCCCCGTCACGGGGACAGCGGGACGTGATTAAATTTATTTCCCGTTGTCGCCATAACGTACATTCGGCTAACGGGGACAAATCGAAAGTTCGAAACAGCTAGGTTAGGTTAGGTTAGAACTGTGACCACACAACGCACGAGCCGAGCGAGCGGTGCCGCGGCAGCGGCCGGCGAGTGCCAGAAACATATTTTTGAATGTAAAACCAAACCACGGGGACAACGGGAAGTATTTTAGTCTAGTGAAACATTAGTTTAAATAAAATTAGTGCATTTGAAAATTCGGTGAAATGAAATTTGTTCAAATGAAATTAGTTCAAATAAATAATTATGCTAAATAAAAATTTACCAATGAATTATTCGGTCAAATGAATAATTCTACGAAATGACCGCCGAAAAAATTCGCCGAAGTAATTTTCGACGAAACATTGTTCGACCAAACAAGGGTGAACCCATAGTTAACTGTAGTCAAGAAACGGCCGAACATTCGACCGATACTTCGGATTGATGTTCGGAGTAAACCCCCCGGGTCGACGGCGCGTCGTGTCCCACGCGCGTTTCAAAGAGATGTCAGCACAAACTGACGGGTCCGTTAGTGCCAATGCCTGCCAGGGTTGCGGGTTACCGAAAGGAATACCGTGGCCCTGGCACACAGGCAACTGAAGCGGACCAGCCCGCACGGCTGACGACCATGGACAGCCACGCACCGCACACCAAGGCTCTTGCAATGGTACGTGTCGGTCTGCGTGCGTACTCGAAACCATTTTCATTCCAAAATGAAAAGTGAAAGAGAACTCGTAAAGAGAGCTCGCACCGCACCTTTGAAGTCACCGCCGCGGATCGGACGCACCGCGACGGTTGTTTGCGCTACCAGGGACAATACTCTCCCCATAGTGCGTCGGTGCGGGCTGGTTTGCGTCTGTCCGCAATATCACACACCGTGGGAAGCCAGCTTTAGTTTCAAATTATAAGCGGTAGAATAAATTATTTGATGTCGAAGTCGATAACAATGTCTATTCCGAAGCGATAATTCGAAGTATCGGCCGAATGTTCGGCCGTTTCTTGACGTGCAAAGTTTATTTTTTTGACTTTGAGTCCTTACGCGACTTCCGATCACATTTTTGACTTTGACTTATTACTTATTTTACTTAATCTCTTTGATTGTCGTTTTTTTTTCTTTCGCCATAGTCAGCCGAAGGAAGTCTGGAAACTTCGGATTAGAAATATCTCTAACGCAAGAGCCATGAAGTTTTAGATTCAAACTAACTTGACAGCTCTTACTAACTTCTTCTGTTCTTAATATATTTCTTTCCCCATGTGATACAGTAATAAAATTGCGAAATTACTCGTTTTGTAATTTTAACTTCCTTTTTGTTATTAATTTTAAGGAAACTAAAAGCTCTAGAATTTACAAATTATGGCAAAATACTCCATTTTGCCATAATTTGTAAATTCTGGAGCTTTTGGTTTTATTATTATTATGTATTGTGTTATCACCTACTTCTGAGATTGCCGGTCATCCTGTGATTCGTGTCTGTGTAAGTTCGAGACTATTCTAACATATATGGTACTTATGATATACTAGCTGCGCCCCACGGTTTCATCCGCGTAAGTCTCGGTCCCGTGCGAATATCGGGATAAATATGTTGTGTTGTGCCTATATTATGTTAATCCAGGGTGTCAGCTGCCTCCATACAAAATTTTATCAAGATTGGTCCAGCTGTTTGAGCGTTAAGAAGTAACAAACACACACTCACAAACTTTCGCCTTTATAATATTAGTGTCATTATACAACATGTCCCGGAATTAACGCACAACCTATTAGGTCATGTACTCATCATTATGAAAAACTTTTACTATGGGACAAAACCAGAAATCGCGAAAAAAGTATCAGCTTTTCCCTACAATTGTTCAAATAACTCGTCAAAATGTAGGGAACAGCTGATTTTTATTCGCGATTTTGGGGTTTGGTGTCATAGTAAAAGTTGTTCACAATGATGAGTACAATGACCTCTTAAGAGGTTGTGTGTTAATTCTGGGACATGAATAGAATAGAATAGAATACTCTTTATTATGTACACCATAAAAGTTACAGATATAAATGTTTAAATACAAACACATGACACACACGACACACCACACACACACACACACATGACACACATGACACACACATGACACACACATGACTGTCACATGACATGTTGTATAAAAAGCTGTTGGTGTACCTTTTCCTTTTCCTTTCTTTCTGTCTTTATAAATAAATAAATAAATATAGAGTCAAGTTTAGTGGATAGTCCACACTAGTACGTACACACACGTGTGGTAGAGTGGGGATGTAGGTACTAATGTGGATAGCGCATGGTGGAAAATGGCGAGCTTTTTGGGCGTCCGATTTGCGGTCAGCAGTAATGAATGCACCGATAAATACCGAATAAAATTACAGTTAAAATGAGTGGATTAACATGTCTAATGCAGATAATTCGTGTGTAGAGCACTCGATTCGGAATAAATGACTGATTCCAACGTGCCCGGCCTGCGAGATTAGGTGCGTTTTGATTCTGGTTTTTGTTTGTTTTCGACGTAGTTTGTATAAAATGTGGCGCAAGGACGTTCAGTTAGATTGTTGAGCAGGCTTAATTATTATGTAGACATAGAAAAGACCTTCCTCTTATTCCTTAGAAAGTTAAAAGCGTTTACACCTTACAGCATTTCATACAAACTTTCAAGCCCTAGTTTTTCGAAATGACTGAACCGATTATAATGAAACATTTTTTTTCAAACGTTGCCCCACTCTAGGAATTTCTCCTGTATCGTGGGTGCGTTTACAAACATCTAAACTCACATACACAAACAGCCAGACCTAGAACAACTACTTGTAGGTCATACAAATATTTGTTCCGTGCGGGAATCGAACCCGCGACACGAAAACGCAGCACAGTCAATCGCTTAACCACTGCGCCAACCGTGCCGTCACTTCTTTACACTTCATACGCATAAGCAGGATACAAAGGTATAAAAAGTTAGTAGAACTTTAAAATCAGTCTAATTTGGCTGTAACACTATTTTTCGAAAATTTTCTTTACTAACTTTTTAGACCTTTGTATCCTGCTTATGCGTGTGCAGTTTCATAAAAATCAGTTCAGTCATTTCGAAAAACAAGGGCTTGAAAGTTTGTATGAAATGCCGTAAGGTGTAAACGCTCTTAACTACAAAAAGGATTTAACATCTGTAGCCGATGTCGTAGCAATCTCGTGAATGTTAAAATAAAATTGAAGAGCGACAATAGAATAGAAGACTCTTTATTATGTACATCTTAGAAAGGTGACACAATCGGCAATCTTATCGCTAAAAGCAGTATTATAAGAGAAAAAAAAATTGGCCTAGTGCGTATCAGACCACGCACAATGAAGGGTTCCGTAGGTGGGATGAATTTATCCCAAAAACAAACTTAACATTGTACTTAAGAAGGTTTTTTCATGTGATGAAACTACATGAACGATTTTCGGACTTTTCCTTTACTTGTGCTAATATATGGTAAAGTTGAGTATTAATGTTAAGTACTATATTTGACGAAAACACGATTCCATAAAATTTTCTTCATAGAAAAAAAATCCAAAGTTACCTCCAAACCGAACAATAAACCACATGTATTAAAAAAATACTTCAAATTAGATAATGAAACTTTGCATATTAACTGAACTAACTATAAAGCAGGTTTTATGTTTTTTTTTTTAATTACCATTATTTTAGCGCTCAAAAGGACCGTAGACCTATGTATTTGATATTAATTTCAACTTGATATCTCCACGCGTTCCTAAAGAAAAGGGTCTTGACAAACTGATAGACACACAGACAACGAAGTGGTCCTATAAGGTTTCCATTTTTTCCTTTTGAGTTAAGGAACCCTAAAGAGAGTGAAGAGCGAAACAATCAGTAGAAAAGTAGTAGCACAAGGTAATAGTTCCGCATTTTAGGTAGAGTAGGTTAGTTCGTTACACATTTTATCAAAAGTCAGTGATGATAACCAAAAATACTAAGGATGTTATTTATTACGATAGGCATTGAAATATGTGTTCTACTTATTAATTAATCACAAACGTATCCTATCACACACACATACACACCCCACAATCACACACACACACACACCCATTTAAATGTCATATGTATATCCAGTCTAGATTAACTTTATTATTTCTTTATATATAACAGTACCTAGAATTTAAGTTAACTTCATGACATACTTTTATAAATGAATCTAAATTAATATGTACACTTAAACGTTGTACCGAAATCCTATACAATGCGAGATCAGCTTATACTGGAAATGTATAGCTTGTTGTGTAGCCGTCTGTACACACACAGGTATTTTATGCCTTTTTCAGTCAGTCACAAATGTTAACCCTATTTTCACTTCCTGTCCAAAACGACATTTGTGATGAAAAATTAATTACATTATTAATGTTAGGTATTCAATTATTAATTCCCACAATTCATGCTTCTTTATGATAAGGGAATTCGGTTTGCTGCTGCCTGTTTTAGTGACAAGTTAAGACATGTTTGTATGTTATGTGGGTTGCCATGGGCTTAGGAATGAAATATTATGAAGAAATAATTATGATGATTTTGGTCTTGCTGAGCATAATTATTAACCTTAGAATCAAACTGTCTTGCATACAGTCGCAGCAGTATGCTGAGCGATGGCCGTTTTGCGTGGATGTAACGCATAATAGAGAAGTAGTCGGAATGAGAAATTTGCTATTTGATAAGTAGACCTCTCGCGCCTGAGCGTATTTTCCCCCCACTTCATCATCATCATCATTTCATCCGAAAGACAGTAAGTAGGTTTGTACACACGGCTACACATCAAGCTATTCCTTTCCAGTATAAGCTGATCTCGCATTGTGGCGGATTTCCGTACAATGAGAGGTCAGCGTATACTGGAAATGTATAGCTTGATGTGTAGCCGTGTGTACAAACACTTTTACACGTCAATCATATTTTCTTTTTAAACTAGATGAGATTGGCGTTTCCTACCTGACTACTCAGAGAAGAAAGGCCGAAACAAACTCAGAGGTCACAGTCTCTTTTAAAGTCGAGACATAATCTTGGTCAGATTATGTAAAGGCCCTGTAGATTGGTGTCTGAAATGGTCTCTTGAGGAAAGAACCACACAGATTGAGTGGACCTGACCAGTCAGTGCACGCATTTGTCAATAATCGTGCAGCTCTACTCAGGAATTAAGGAGCTCAACGATGCGACGATCAATACCAGAGAAAGGACATTTGGATAGGCCGCATCATCATTTTCAGCCGAAAGACGTCCACTGCTGGACTTAGTTAGGGGGGATTTGCCATAATCGCCACGCTTGGCAGGCGGGTTGGCGATCGCAGTATGGTTTTAAAAATGTATAGAGAAAGCTCCTGCCCATTCTCTAGTAGGGTATATTTTCCCCCCACTTGCTCTTTCGTATTAGTATTTTTTTCTTCTTTGCGTTAAGTTTACTGCAAATAAACGTACTTTATTTGCTTTTCTTTTCTTAGAATCGTAACTACAGAATCAATTCAATTCAATTCACATTTCTTTATTGCGGGGCTCCACATCGCTGTCAATGCGGTGAAGGAGTCGACTGCCTAGGACACCACGGCCTATCTTGTAGCAAGACCGAGAGCGCTGGTCGGATGGCACGTCATGCTAGCATTAACGACATCATCCGTCGGGCTCTTGTCTCCGCCGGGGTGCCAGCTGTTTTAGAACCCAATGCCTTGGCACGCGACAATGGGAAGAGGCCAGACGGAATGACCATAATGCCGTGGAATTTAGGTAGGCCTTTGGTGTGGGATGCAACCTGTGTCGACACCCTCGCGCCATCCCATCTTCCTAGCACGGCGGGCTGTGCCGGGGCGGCTGCTGCAGGTGCAGAAAACCTCAAACGGTGCAAATATAACAACCTTATTGGGAGTTATATGGTTGAGTCTTTTTTTTGTGTTATTTTAAACTTGTACATACTATATATATTTTAGTGTAATTACCATGTATATTTTAACTAAGGTTTCAATTATAATTTTTTGATGCAAAAATACAAATCCACTATCAATTCTTTATTGCATTCCATAATGTTAGTAAAACAGGTGGTAAGCTTAAAATTAAAGACACAATTATGGACCCTGTCGGGCGCAGCATAATAGGAGAGAGGACGAAGACCGCGTATTTGTGTTTTTATTATTGAGGTACATATTCAAGTAATTGTATTTTTATTTTATGACCACTTTTTTCTTCTTCTAATATTGAATTCATTCATGCACCTATTTAGTAAATATTTTGGTTTAACTCGATCGACTGTTCGGTTAAGTTTTCAAGAAAAATCTTGCTTAATACCTATAACAGCAAAAATAAGTTACCTTAGTTCCGAAACAAATAATTATAAGCCCAAAAATCTGCGCAGCCTCTTCCCAACTATGTTGAGGTCAGCTTCCAGGCTAACCGGATGCAGGTCTATCTGACCTCCATAACCCAGTTACTGGGTAATAATTATGATACCCCTTGGGTAAGACTGGTTGTCAGACTTTCGGGCTTCAGACGACCTGTAATGACGAATGACAGCCGGGACCAACAGATTAACGTGCTTTCCGAGGCACGGAGGAGTCTCGGTATGTAATTATGGTCACCCATCCACGGTCCAACCTCGGCAAGCGTAGCATAACCTGATAGATCGACCCATGCGGCTGTTCCTCCTCCTAAATAATTGCAGTTCCAATAGGCTAATTCATACAACTCAGAGATCAAATCCTTAGTACAAATTGAAAATGTAATAGTTCGAATAAAATTCGCAGTTCATTGGTCGGGGAGATCAAAGTATCTTTGTACTTGAAAGAAGATCTTCCAACCGAGATTTTTTTACGGAAGGACACCACTCCAAACTTTGCAAAGGCAAAGCAGGTAGATCAGAATAATTTTCACAAAGCCCCTTCAATACGGAAACAAATCATCATAAAACATTGGTCGCTAAACTTTAAAGGCGTGTCTCGAACGATGTGAAATATTGCTTCTAAAGTCGCCATTAAACTTAATACACTCCGCGTGATCACTCATCAACAGTTTAGGGCTTAACACAATACGAGTGAAGCCGTAAAACATAACATTGTATGGCAACGGCCATCCAGAGGTGTTGAGAGAGGCGCGTGAAATATTCAATTATTGTGCCCAGGCGCAGGTGGGCGAGGGGTGCGGGGAGGGACCCGCCGCCATCTTGATTTACGATCGAGCGTAAATCCTGAGTGACATTTGTGAGTGAAGACGACTCGCAAACCGTCGCCTCTTATGTACACGACTATGACACGATTTTCAGGAAAATATGTTGTGGTCGCTTTCTATTGGTGTTTCCAATAGCCCATAGTTCCATAGTTCGGGTTTGAAGCGGCAATGGAAAGCAGATGATGGTTATGTGTCGTTTCAGCGTTTAAGCCTGATCATGAGTTCTCAATATTGTATGGAACGCCCAGCGAGCATAAATATAAAACGTTATGTGCCTGTCGAGACATGTGAACATCTCTTGTCAAAGCTCTCACAGCTTTCGGGAAGAACTTGAGTTATTTGAACATTTGACTTTATAAGTTGTCGCTTGAAAAGCAAGTTATTTGTTGGACTGCCATTCGAAAGGCTGAATTCTAACTGCTGCATTCTGACCTACCTTGGAATTGTAATTATACAACATGTCCGCTTGTACAATGACCCCTTAAGAGGTTTGAGTTAATTCTGGGTCATGTTGTATAAGGTGTTTAAAAGTTAACCCGACATAATTTAAGGGAGTGCTTTAGACCATCGAACTTAATCCCCCTTATTACAAAACAAGGTTTATCTTGAGACTCAGGTTTAAAACATGGAGCCATTATTGAATTTCAAACTTTATTCCGACTATGGTAAAGTTCCTAAACACAAAACTGACAACATAATACCGAACTAAGTTTTTAGTTTTGTATAAAGAACGGTATTTCAATCACTGTTACGTTCTTATTACAAAAACTGGCTCCATGGTTTAAGCCATGTCAAAATATAAATCTTGGTTTGTAATAAGACGGTATGTGTTAATTAAATTGTGGTTCATCCTTGATTATTAAAACGAGAGCACTAACAAACGCGATTCAATATAAAGTGTAACAGGCCGGCTACAAACTCCTCGTCCACAGTACACCGGCGGCTATAAATACGATGTAACTAGACACTGTCGTGTGTGAACTACCATTAGTTGTGACGGGCTCATCACAACAGAGCATCCATAATGTGACGAGATGAGACGCGACAGGCGCGGACTGGTCCAGTGGAGTGATTCGGAATATTCACATTCTTTTTGTTGGAGATTTTTGTCTTGAAACTAAATGAGTAGGTATGTGATCTTGGAAAGACTCGGGATGAAAGCGTGAAGGTCGCTTATGTGCTTGCCATATTTTTAGGTTCTAATTTGATAGATTCAATCGCCTATGACCGTATATGGTATTGGTAGCATTCATTGGTAGGTAAGAAGGTAGGAAGGTAATTTATGCAGTAAAAGACTTTGACCGAGCTGGAAAAGATGGGCAGAATCTAACAATAAAAATAACAATCCTTAGGCCCGGTTTCCACGAAAGCAGTGAAGAGCGGAGAGGAGAGGAGATGTTTTATAAACGACTGTTTTGTTATCTTATTGGTCGTTTACAAAACATCTCCTCTCCTCTCCGCTGTTCTCCGCTTTGGTGGAAACCGGGCCTAACTACACTCTATAGAATTCGAGCAAATGAGCAAATAATTCTAATGTAACTATTGCATTTGTTAACTCAACCGACCGTACAGCTCGATCTTAAATTCATATCAAAATTCTGTTCTCAGCGTAATTCCGGTGACTTAAAACTGACTCATTCTATGAAGACATTCAGCTAATAACTTGCCGAACAAATATACACAACAAAAAATAATCAAAATATTACACCACATTTTAGATATTTCAAAATCAGTAATTTGATAGTAATGCGCTGTGTCGAAAGAGAGAGTCCGTCATACTTTGACAAATTGAACAGATAATTAGGGACGAGCATAAACGGCATGACCAGAATGTGACCAAATCATTTTGTGTAGCGGTCATTACAGACAGTGCTACGGTCGGAAATTATGTATATTTTGTTTGACTCTGGTTTTCGTCTTGAATGTCTTGAGTAACGAATATCTTAGCAGATATCTTTTAAGAAACACGATAGATGCGTAGCTCCTACAAACGTAATAATTTGTAAATCAAACCTATTCTTATGGTAGTGTGTCTTTATTCCGATTGGAATACAGAATATCTAGGTTCCCAAATATATATCTTGAATGGACACTGATTTAAACAAGAGTTATGAGAAAAATAAGTTTTCTATAGACATTTTAAATTCCTCATATCTCGTCTTCATATCATTGTCCTTTATCCAATATCACGAAATAAATACACACTACCTTAAGAATAAGTTTGATTTACAAATTAATATCACGAAATAAATACACACTACCTTAAGAATAAGTTTGATTTACAAATTAATATCACGAAATAAATACACACTACCTTAAAAATAAGTTTGATTTACAAATTATTTTGATATTACGTTTGTATAAACTACGCATGCTACGCCCGAGTTGATTTGTTACACGGGGCGAGCACGGCCTACTGTGACTTGACTTGAGTCACACATTTTATCGCAGTTTGAGCGATAAAACTGTTTTGTCATAAAATGCTAGTACAAATTGACATGACATATTTTATCATGCCTTGTCACAAACGTCTTGACACGCACGTGCTCGACCCGGAGCTCTATTAAAGTTCACAGCAGCATTAGGAAAATAGACCTTGCTTATAATTTTGTATTTAGGAGACGCCCGGTGCATGCATTATGTACCTTAATGTAGACATAGCTATGGTATATGATGTAAATTAAGATCTAACATAATGTGCATTTATGTGTTTATAGGATAAATAAATATTAATTTTAGAAACAAGTATTTTTTTTTTTAAATTGGGTATTTGATTTAATATGTAATAAAACCATCTCGCAAAAAGTATGACAAATCTGCAGATGCTAAGAAACTACGAATTTGAAACAAGAAGGAAAAATCCAAATATATTATAACGCCTACAGTTCGATACCGAGAAACTGATATCAATCTGCCTGCCTTTCCCAACTATTTGGGGTCAGCTTCCAGTCTAACCGGATGCAGCTGAATACCAGTATTTTAATGGAGCGACTGCCCGCCCATCTGACCTCCACAACCAAGTAACTGGCTACTAATTTTGTAAGTAATCATTTTGACATATTGGGTCAGATCTTGTTTCGTTTCAATACAATAACTGATAGCCTTGAATACCTATTACTGCAGTCGAAGCTTTCAGTTTTTTCGGTAAGACACAAAGATTTTGTATATTAGTGTGTGTTAAGAAAAAGTAGTATAATATAAACTGTATCATCATCGCATCACACTAATATTATAAAGGCGAAAGTGTGTGTGTGTATGTTTGTTACTTCTTCACGCTCAAACGGCTGGACCAATTTTAATAAAATTTTGTATGGAGGTAGCTGACACCCTGGATTAAGACATAGGCTACTTTTTATCCCGATATTCCCACGGGACCGAGACTTACGCGGGTGAAACCGCGGGGTGCAGCTAGTTTTGTAAATAAATCAGATTTAAATTTTATAATCTTGTCTCATTACCCCTCACTGTGGCCAAGACACCTTTAGACATCTCTGATCAGTCTCGTGAGTCAACTTATTTATATATTTATTTATCACATACTAAGTACTCGTATTATGATAGGTTAGGGCTGTAGGGCTTGTAGGGCTTAGAGTCGTAGGGACTGTTAGGCTTGTAGGTATTTGTAGGTTCCTTTAACTTATCATACCTATATTTACATGTACTGTCACACCCTTACCAGTATTGCGGCCTTACGTGACGTTTGTTAAGGGTGGATGTACACCTACAGTACTAGGTTTTGATCAAACAACTTTCAGGACTTGCGCTTATTAATTCAATCAACTCAGCCTATAGCGATCCACTGCTGGACTTAGGCCTCTCCCAGGCTGCGCCACAACACGCGCGCGCTCGTGCACTTATTAGTTACGTGATGCATAAAGGCTTCTACAGACAAGCGCGACTTGCGACGCGACACAAAGGCAACGCTCGTCGTGCGATACGCGGGGCCTTTGTGTCGCGTCGCGTGTCGCGCCAGTATGTATGTAGGTAAATAATGTACCTACATCATTATCTATTATTCCATACTTTATTTTTCGAAACTTGTCTATTAGTCGTCATCTCGGTAGTCCCTCCCCCCCTTTCTAGCCATATCATCTTCCACACAGTCCATCCATCGTTTCTTTGGTCTTCCCCTACTCCTATAGCCATCGACATTCATACTCAAAACTTTCTTCACGACATTTTCCCTATTCAACTTCGTCTCGGTCTAATCATTGTTCTATATATCTTCCCCTAAAGTTTAAGGGGAATTCGGGAGTCACAGATTGTTCCAGTGACCAGCCGCCATTTTATCCATCCAGTGTTAATTCTGTGCCTACATATGTACAATATTATGTAGGTACATCCTACCTATACAACATTATTTTTAGTATATATGCGAAAACCGAAACACGTGTCTAGTATTTTTATGTAAAGAATATAATTATGTACAAAATTTCAAAACTGTATCATGAAAAATTACAAAGTTATAAGGTTGTTATGTTACCGGGTTGTCCATACAAAAACATGCTAACGGCGCCCCCGCGCCTCCAGGGTCGTCTTGCGCTCATTGATAATAATTTGGCAGTAGGTACCTAACTGTGCGGTGATTGTATTGTAAGTAATTAAATGGTGATAACATTTTCCATCACACTAAATATTTTTGGGACAAAATATAACATGGTGTAAAAATAATTGAAATCGATTCAGTTCCTTATTCTGAACAAACTATATTCAGGTTTCGCATAAACTAAAAATAATTTTGTATAACTACACATAATAGCCAACACCATACCGACCAGTCACATCACTGATGGCGTGTTAAAATGATCTCCGTGATTTTACTGCCCTTCCATATTGTTGGTGCATGTGGGCTGTAATGGCGGCAGGCTGCTCTTGCGCACACAACACAATGGAACACTAAAGTGCCAACGTCGTTTATTGCCACCTGTGGTTTGGAAATTAAAATCCAACTTGCTGATCCGACTTTGTCGTGGCATTCAAGTGTTTGAAGGTTTAGGGAAATTGTTGGATCATGACGGTGTTCATTATTTTTGTGTCTGTTATCCTCGAAGAGATACTTTGTACAGTTCACCAATGATTCAATAATACAATGCAGATACGTTTGGTGCCGGACGTGAAGAATAGCCCATCCCATTTCTCCCCGTGGGTGTCGTAAAAGGCGACTAAGGGACTTACTAGAGAACGGGCAGCAGCGTCCTCTATGCATTTATAAAATAATACTGCGGTCGCCAACCCGCCTGCCAAGCGTGGAGATTATGGCAAATCCCCCCCCCCCTTTTTTGGGGGAGGCATTGTCCAGCAGTGGACGTCTTTCGGCTGAAATGATGATGATGATGATGACATTGACATTGTACTGTTTAATTATTGGTAATACTAGGTATTGGTTGATATGGACGATGGGTTCCAATTTATATACTATATAGTAATATCAACAACGCATATCATCCGATTTTTAGACATCTTGAACCAATAATATATAAAAACAAAGCCTGATTGACACTATTTTCTTGTTTCTCTCCTGTAGGTTTAAGGATTATTATTGAGAGGAAACTACATGAAATCAAATATAATATAATATCATATTATAAAACAAAGTGCGGGAGCCGCGTCTGTCTATCTGAACGCGATAAACTCGAAAACTACTAAACGGATTTTCATACGGTTTTCACCAATGGACGGATTGATCCATGAGGAAGGTTTGAGCGTATAACTAATTAAGGTTTTGTGTAAATTGGCTGAAATATGACGATGATTGTTGAATATGTCGATTAAAAATTATGCTGACTGGGAGATTTACTGGCGTGCGCCGCGTAAACTCTGAGATACATAAAGTTAATGTTTTGTAGAATAGTACATCTTCATCTTCATCATTAAAAGTTCAACAAAATAGTCCGCGATAGCATACGTCGATCTTCTAAGGCTGACCATTCTTATCTTTAAAAAAAAAAAAAAAAAAATTGTTCTTTCCGAAGCTATTTTGACCGGTTTATCCCAATAAAATATGTTATTTAAATTGGGTATTTAATTTAGTCATCATACCATTTAAATTAATAACTTCATAAAAGATATCGCAGATTCAAAATTACGCGTAACAAAATAATTATGGTTGACGGCTATGGAAAATATAGGTTGGTATCGGATCAAAAATCTGTAACTTCATGAATTTTTGTTGTATCGTGATGAAATTTGGCACAAATATGCAGCAAGGTTCGGAGATTCGAACGATGTGTAGTTTATAGGGTTTTCTTGTATATCTATGTATGTTTTTTTGCATAGAATGAAAGAAATGGGAAAAAATCACGAAAAAAATAGTTAAAAATTTATTTCAAGTGGAATACAAGTTTATAATGACTAAAAAGATTAAACCATGGTTAATTACAACAAGCAAAGTAAACAAAATATATATATATGAAAAAAAAATACTAAATTAAAATCATATTACTAATAGGTACATCCTATACTCTGGCTTCAGGAAATGATGTAGCTAGGTACAAATATAAGTAATAACTACATATAAATATTATTTTTAACTTATACCACTTCAGGATCAGGGTCAGTAAATGTGGGTTCACTTTCAGGTGCCACGTTTAAAAGACTTAGTGCCTCTTCTTCAAGTTCTTTCACATTTCTTACGTACGGTTTTCTCAAACTTGTTATATATGGATCTGACGTGTATAAAAGCGTTTTAAAGACATTTCATTTGTAGCAGATCGGGAACATTTTCTGGCATGATGAAGTCGTATGTTTCTGTAGTCTTTGTTGCGAGACTCTTGTGCGTCTTCCGATAGCTGTCCAATAGGAAGCACCGCAAAATGTTTGATAACGTTTTGCCCGTGTATGAGTATTTTATGAACGGAGGATGGCATATAATACCAATCGTAATTACTTACATAGATTCTTGCAGTTTCTATTGCATATTCCCCAAATTTTTCAGGGTCGATCATCATTCCAGAAGAAAGAACTTGCAAGATAATGTATAGGTGTTTAATCAATGCCTCATCTACACCTGTTATTTCCAATGAGCAAGTGCTATTATAGAAGAATCTTCGTGCGGTATTGCCATCGTTCGTATTCCCGCTAACTTGCCGAGGTTTGTCGACGATTAATCCCAACTCCTCCCTGAAACGTTTTTGAACAACTTCTTTCTTTTCTTTTTTTAATCTCTTATTTTCCTCAGTTGAAGCAGACCAAGTCTTAAACGAAAGATTATAGGAAATATGCAATATCATTTCCATGCAGCGAATCCAGGCGTGTAAGGTGGACAATCCGTATTGGTAGGCGTTTTCGTTTTCGGGTCTGGCAGTTACTTTCGATAGGTCATTCATTAGCCGTGGAGTAGCCCCACATATCGTGCATGTGGAACCAGATGGAGTATCTGTAAGGACCTGAGCCACCTTTCCATCGATCATCGTTAGAAATAGTTCATGCTTCACATTTACTACAACACCATCTTTGTTTATAAGTGATGCTTGTGCAGCTCTAATTTGTTTTTTAATATCATCAACAACTGCCTTGGTTTTTTCTGGAGTTTCCTTACAAAACTCAATAGAAATAGGTCTGCAAAAACGGACAGATGAAGGTACCGGATTTTGCCAAACAACGGATCCCGATTGCACATCAACTAATCTGATGGGGACTAATGAAGTGATGAACAAATTGGCATCTGAAATTGTTTCTGACTCTTCTGCAAGTATTTGCTTGTATTGGCTTTGACCAGATGAACCATCACATCCCCATTTAGAATAAAGGATCAATGTTCTATGTTGTTTTTGGAAAACAGAATCGATTTTTAAAATTCTAGCAGCAGTATGATCCAATAAATCTTGTATATTAATCACTTTAGCATAAGTATCCGTGATTTCGATTGTAGAAGATGGTGGATAACAGGATCTTTTTATTTCTTGTATTTTGTAGTAAGGCGGGAATATACAACACTTTCGTTCGTTGGTTAAGTTTTTCAGGTACATATATTGTGCTTTTGTTAGATCTAAATCTATAAAAGCACTCAATGCTTCCGTATCGGAAAGAATCTTCATCTGGTCTGAGTCGTTCCACTTACTTGAGATATCTAATTTCTTTTGAGTGTCAGCGGTTCTTAATTCTTCGACAAGATGAGCTTCTGTGTACTCACGTAAAGCCCGTAGTCCCTGCAGATAGGCGTTTTTTATATGCTCGAAGCCATAGTCTTGGAGTAGAAGAGTGTTTTTCCTCTTCTTGGTAGATTCTGAGGAGTCTCCATAAGCCACGCATGCTCGTCCTCGTTGGCCAGATGTTGATGGCGTAGAATATTGTTCAGAATCCGGTAAATTTAACGAATACCTTGAGTCCAACCAAGTACAATACTTCTGTAAAAATGTTTCTTTTTTCCGAGATGCCAGGGCCCAGCGTTTGTTGAAAATAGGAAGAATGTGCCTTTGTAATTATAAAACACAAGTTGTTTTCAGAAACATTCAGCTTTTCCACTAAAACTTTGGATAATGATTCCATGGTCTTGCCGCCCTCTATATAGGGGATTATGAAGTCTCGTTTGGTACAGCTGAAGGAAGACATTTTAACACTTCACAATCTGCAGAAATAATAGGCGTAGATGAGATTTGCTTCACTTGAAGTTACACTGATGTAGATGGTTCGAATAGTTTTTGCTTCCCTTTAAATACTCATTTTACAATATCGAATTGGTACCTACATCATTATTATCTTGTAATTTCCCACGCAAACCGAGTGCAAATTTGATAAGGTCCCTTTGTTATCACGAAATAATGAAGAAAATATCCAAAAAGTTCTATATTGTTCATGTGAATGGTGTCAGTGGTAAACCGCAAAAGATACTAATTTTCGGGTTCTGACTTTTATCAGTTTTTTTCTCATATCTTCTAAAACCGCAAATATCCGCAGCTGATTTTTTTTGCATTCTATTTATGAATAGTTAGACTACTAGTCGACGCAAAAAGTAGCGCTTGGGCAAACGTGGGTAATACTGAAAACCTTCGACGAAAAAACATACAAGTGAAAAAAAAGGTATGTCACTTTTTAAGTAATTACTGAAATATTTTTCTTTACTTTTAAAATCATTAAGCTGTATCGCAAAAAGCATAAAATAACCTTTCTAAAAATGTATAATACTGCATATCTGTACCAAGTATTTTTTTCACAATATGGTATTGAAACATGTATACGCAAAGACTTGAGTTTGGCACTTCTGTTTTCTATGTATTTCTATCTAAGAAAAAAAAAATAATTTCGCGTATTAAGAAAAAAAATCGTAATGAATATTATAATTTGACTATTAGAAAACCTAAAAGAATAGCCATATTAGCCAAATTATGATATTCGTAAAAAGCATTTTTGATATGCGCTTGTTCTACCATTTTCCATAGTGTCCTACTCCTGTCCTAGCGCGGCGCTAGGACAGGAGTCAATGACCTTTTCCTCGGCCATTAGGTATGCGATCATCGCTGTTTGATGACGGCCTGTGGTGCTGGTGGCTGTGGTGTGGAAGCTAAAAACATTAAACTCTACTAATGGAGAAGGCCTCATAATTTATTTTCATTTATCTAGTTCATCATAAATAGGTGGTGGAACCATAGACAATAGACCATTTTTGTTTTTTTAATTATTGTAGTGGTGATGATCAGTACGATATTTTCGTTTAGTACACTCTCAGCAACTCGACCCCCAATAATTAATGACGTGTCCACTGGACCCCTAACTATAGTTTATTCTCGACCCTTGGGGGTCGAGAGTGGATTTTATTTTCCAGCCAAGTTTTAGTTTCTTCTCGACCCCCAAAGTACAGTCATCAGTACCCTATAGCAAACCAGCGTCAGGCACTAGTTGTCTGGCATTAATGCTGAACTGGGCCTATTTGGCGCAGCCGTGAGGCACTCAATACTATTTTAAGCATTTGTTCTGTTTTTTGTTTTTTGTGTGAATATTGTGTGACTTAACCTGTGTCAAATAAATTTATTTTCTTTCTTTCTTCTTTCTATAGTTGCATACTATTCAACTAAAGTACCCTCAATATATTTTTTATTATAATACTAACTTAATCATTTGCGTTTTAATAGTTATCTAGTGATTGGTGCACGCACAAGTTTACTGTATAATTTTGGGATCATCCGGAAATTTCATTCATTTACTGCATTTGTTTTTAACTTAAGAATATTGGGATGTTGATTTGATTTTGATTTTATTTGATCCCAAACTAACGTGCTACTGTAAATAGCACCGTGTAAACGGCCGATAATGATGTGTGAAAGCGGTTTTGATTCGAAAGGGGGAACCCGACCTTAACACAAATATTAACAAAATTAGGAAAAACGAAAATTTTATGAGCCTAGGGTAATTTAGGAACAGTCACATGTATGATGTATACAAATAAATATTTTTGGTTGTTTGTTTATGTATCTATTCTTTACTTTTTCAAATATTTGCAGGATTTAATTTTTTATTTTCTATACCTAATTATTGTATTATGAATTTATGAATGTGTTAGTTTTATAATTTTAATGATAGTGATTTTTTTTTGTATTTTTTATTTATGATTTCAAACACAATTGTTACATGTTACAAAACAAGCTTTACCTTCAGACCCAGGTTTAAAACATGCAGCCATTACTGAATTTCGAACTTTATTTCGACTATACTGACAGGTTAGTACCGAACTAAGTTTTCAGTTTTTTATAAAGACCGGTATTTCAATCACAGTTACGTTCTTATTACAAAAACTGGCTCCATGGTTTAAGCCATGTCAAAATATAAATCTTGTTTTGTATTAAGGCGGAATGTGAATTGTTCCTGAATAAAATTTAATTTGAATTTGATTGGAAATAAAATACATTAAAAATACTCCAAGTAGGATGAACATCAGTTACATTTTAATCTTACCCACATGCTCGACGCAACTGCCGAATACGACACTTTGACAGAAAAAATGTAGGCATATTTATATATGCTCTGCTGGCGTGCGAAGCCGGGGAGGGTTGCTAGTTAAATATAAAATACTTGGACCGTATAATATTTTATGAGATATTTTTGAAATATTGACTTAGTGTTTAACAAATTATTATGTAATAAATTATTATAAAAAGAATATGAATATGATATGTATAGAGCTAATTAAGGGTCTATACTACCTCAGCGCCACCTCAATCTTTATCTCGCTCGCACAAGTAGCTGGCGGACACGCGAGCAAGCGGGACAGGGTTGCAGGGAGAAGACTCCTGCACCGATATTTTAATTTATTTCTTTTTACGGTGAAAATAATGGTAATTAAAAAAAAATAATAACATAAGACCTACTTTATAGTTAGTTCAGTTAATATGCAAAGTTTAATTATCTAATTTGAAGATTTTTTTTAATACCAGCGGATTATTGTTCGGTTTGGAGGTAAGTTTGGATTTTTTTTCTATGAAGAAAATTTTATGGAATCATGTTTTCGTCAAACATAGTACCTAATATTAATCCTCAACTTTACCATATATTTATTTCCAAATTAATGCTGCAGTATTTTCGACATAACGGAGGATCATGCTAAGCCATTTGAGGTAGTATAATAGGCTCTTAAAGAGCGCGTTCTTATAATACTAACAAAATGCTATATTCGATTGGTATGTATAAATAGTTAATAACATTTCCATTATACGACGTATTACCCACAGTTTTTCGCAGAACAAACATTAGCATAGATGACGTTCAATTCGGCGACTTGTATCGCTTCGGGAAATTCAGTCCGTGCCAAGGCAGAGCTTTAAGGTCAGCGCAAACCGACGCATTATGGAAAAATTTGGACATTTTCGGATCAAAAATCTGTAACTTTTTGTTTCTTGAGATATGTTTTTTATTTTTTTATATTAGTCCAATGTTTCAAGCTTTCAATAAGTATTATATATTTGAAGTCTTTATACAACAGGTATATGATAAAAAAAAATCTCAATTTAAAAAAATTCTTACTTTCATAGGTATTCAATATTTATAAGAAATACGTTTATGTGACGTGTCTAAATAATTATTTATTAATAAATATATTGGTTTTCTAAGGGAGTCAATACGAAATGCGACTCTGAGAGTTAAAGAATTGGATACAGGAGTAAAACTGGGAGAGTATAGGAAAAGACATAATTATTGTACCCCTCTTTTTATAAATTGATATGCCTTATTAACATAAAATACCCACTGCATATTGAAGAACGAAATTTAAACTAAATTAAATAAAATCAAAAGTGTATCTCGATTGTTTTCATAAGTAAATATAATTTTTGATATGCTGTGTTCTACCATTTTCCATAGTGCGACGGAGTGGCGGCAAAGTGAGTAATTCTCTATCAACTGAAAGTCGATTTTATTTACTATAGCATACGGCTGTTTCTACACTGGTCATCAAAAAAATCGACCCACCCAGTTTTTGTTTAATATTAGTAGATTATTTCACCGATAAGCTGTTTCACATGTTTGTTTTTTATTTTGAGGGTCGCTATGATGATTGACGTCTTGTTTGTCATAAATCTTATTGCACTTGAAGGTACATAACAATTTTTTTATACAGAAATACTGTTTTGTGCTGATTTTACGGTTTTACATCGGAACAAATGGACTCGTACTTCCAGTCAGAAACAGACTTTTCTAGGGATTTCATGTGCATATCGTTAAGTTTAATTGCTGAGGCTGTAGTTTTGATTAATTCTGTTTAAAAACAATGGACACTACTGAAGCTGAGGCGGCCCAAGTTGTGGCTTTGCTACAACAAGGTTTAAGTCAACGTGTCGTGGCAAGGAGGTTAAATCTCAGCCGTTCTGCAGTTCGGCGAGTTTACCAAAGGTTTCTGGAGACTGGACAGTATCGAAGAAGATCTGGATCTGGAAGACATAGGGTGACAACTCAAAGGGATGACCGTTTCATTTTGGTATCAGCTTTACGAAATCGACACCTTTCTGGTGTTGATCTCCAGCGACGCTTACGGAAGACCGGGGTGTGGCTATAAGTGACAGTACTGTAAGAAGGAGACTACGTGAGCAGAATTTAAGACCACACAAGCCAGCAACGGGGCCACAATTGACCACAGCTCATCGACAATGATGTAATGTAAAGACAATTACAATTTAATGCAATGTAAAGCTCACAAAAGTGCAAGTCGCACGTGGGTAGCTGTAGGCGGTACAAGTCCTTAAGGCTGCCATAACGTAATAAAAACACACAAAGCTTCGTAGAGCGGCGCGCGAGCCTGCCGTTTTCCGCACCTCCGTCGTCTGCGCTGACCCTTATGCTGGTAAGGCCCTCACTATAGGCATAGAACAAACTGCATTATAATTAAACTAATAAATATAATAGACAATAGTCGTAAATATGGTAATAAAATAACTATACAACTTTGTGGGTAACTAGAACCGATAGATTTGTTCGAAAGCTCGTAGTTTCTTGTAAAAACTGCTTGGAAATCCCATTTTAATATCTACTCATCAGAAATAAATGGAAATTTTGAAACGAGCGTCAATAAGTTTTATTAATGTTTTATTTTAATGTTTGGATTTCCATTCGTTCTAAATTACTTGAAGTAGGTACCTATTATTTTATTACAATTAAAACGAATGACAAATTAAGCATCAATATTTTTCTACTTGGGTATGACATTTGATTTTGGTTTTTAAATTATTTGAACCGCTTCGGTGGTCTAGTAAGACCACTTGTATCAGACCTAGAGGTTTGATTCCCAGTGGGAGAAAAAAAATATGGTCTGTTTGGGCCGGCGTGGTGGATTACAGCACACTCCCTCGCACAGAGGGGAGGCCTGTGTCCCAGCAGAGGGAAAATTATATGTCAAAAATTATATCTCAAATGTCTAGCTGATGGTGGCGTGTGTGTTGGATCATTAAGTTCCCTTCAAAATGGTTGAGCTATATGGTGCTAATCATGTTCGTGAACGGGCGCCGTCAGTAGGGACTGGTCATTTCTTAGCTGCCACGGCTTATTTTTTATATTTTTATTACGGACGCTTTTAACGTGCACGTCTTTCTACATTGTTCTCACATGTATAATTTCAACATAAATTATGTAACCAATACAACACACACGTACATGTAATTATGTAACAATATTTTGATTTAAAAGAATGTCCGTGGAGTTTCTTGCCCGTTCTTCTCCATAGGAACCTACTACGCTTTGGAATGGGCAACTAGCTTCATCTCTCTGACTGACCGACCCCTTGATAATTCAAAAGTGCCTGTAATAGGTTTATTTGAAATAAATGCTTTGAGTTTGAGTTTATAGGCTAATTTTGCATTATGCATATTGGTTGGTTTTAGGGCTTGTTTTAAGTCCGCCGGGCTAGCTACCACCATCCTAGCTAAGTACAAAAACACGGACTGTAAAAAAGGTTTATTTAAATGTCTTATCTTATTTCAAATGAAGTATAGGATCAGTGGTGGACCAGTGGTAACGACCGTGACTTACGAGTTGAAATTGTTGACAGCATTGTTAACAAGAATGTTAAGGCGACGATAACTGACTTTTAATGATTTTATACTGAAGATCACGTCTAAACGAGTAGTTTTAATGATTTCAAGAAAATATATGTTAAATTAGAGCATTTTTTCAATAACTTAATATGTGAATATTTTAGATTATGTTTATATTACATAGTAACATTAATTTGTTAAGTTATGTCTAACGCGGATAAAAAACTGAGAATGGCGCAAAATCTACCAAGCGTATTTTTCTGAAACCTTCACCAATTTAAAGGTTATTTAATTATTGATCTATTAATATACGCGTTTTATTAAAATACCGTTTGTTTTGTGTATAATAAATTAATAAGGCGTCAAATTGGGGACAGCACTCCATGATGGGCGAGTCCTATTACTGGCTGAACGTACGACGCGTTGCATGAGCTCAGCACAGAACACAAAAGCTAACCACTCAAGGTAGGCATATATCTGCGTCTTAGCAGCATTGTTGTGTTTTGGTAGTTAGAGGTAAGATAGCCAGTTCCTCTGTGGTTGAGGATTCCGGGTGAACCATCCTCGGCTTTATCATCGCTTACCATCAGGTGATATGAAGGCCACGAGCTACCTCATCATGGATAAAAAATAAAAAATTATTACTCCGTTTAATTGTGCAATTTGGGTAGGTAATTCCCGCGTAGTTTTCCTCTCGTAACCGTTTTATACTTTTATGTAGGTACCTGCAAGACGTTTGACGTCATTATGTTTATTTATTTTTCCATGCCTTCAAAAAAGTTCTACATTTCCATACAGTTTAAAAATCCCTAACAAAAAATATAAGGGTGTGTCATCGATTTAGAAGAAAAAAACTTCTCCTTTTTGGAAGTCGGCTAAAAATAGGAAGTCATGGGTACTGCCGACAGAAGTGAAAACTTAAAACTTTAGAATTAACATATCATCATGTCCCAGAATTAACGCACAACCTCTTAAGGGGTCATTGTACTAATCATTATGAACAACTTTTACAGTGGGACCAAACCTGAAAGCCTGAAAAAAAAAACAGCTGTTCCCTTCGTTTTGACTAGTTATTCGAACGTAAATGTAGGGAACTGCTGATTTGTTTTCGCGATTTCAGGTTTGGTCCCATAATAAAAGTTGTTCATAATGATGAGTAAAATGACCCCTTAAGAGGTTGTGCGTTATTTCTGGCACATGTTGTATATATGTAAAGTAAGTAAAATAAACATTTATCTGCTTTGATTGTAGGTACAGTAAATAAGATGTTAAAATATGGGTGATCCTTGTACAATTTACCTTATACTAGGCATGCAACATTATTGTAAATTATGTGAATTGATATAAAATTAAATGCAATGGCAAAACAGATCAACAATATTCGTTATGGTACACATGGTAATTTTATTAGTAAAAAATTAATTTAAATATGCACAATACAATAGAAAATTGAAATAATAGAAATTAAATAAATTGAAACAACAATGTCATAAAATCATTAGGTTTACAGTCAAGTACAAAAATAAATTACAGTCTAATAATCCGTACATAAGTTTGAATGTAGGTATGTGTATAAATGTATCTACACAGGTCGCTGCGCGTCGCCAGTCTGGCGCAACACGTCCCATTAGCATGTCGCGGTTAGCATGTCGGTGACGTGAACCCATATCGTTTTCCCCTACCAAAAATCGCTCAACTCGTTCTAAAGAAGTTTGCATTTCAAAAAAACCGTTTTATCAAACGGAATAAATAACTAGGTACTTAGTTGTTTTGCTTTTGTTTCTAAATGATGAATTCGTATTTTTTGACCGGTTAAGTGTGGGTGTATCTACTATTAGGTACACCGTTGCCTAACCCTTCGGGGAAAATAGGCGTGATAATATATGTTTGCTAAGTATGATTAATCCGTCCGTGTGATGCGGGACGTAAAGAATAGCACCATCCTATTTCATCCCGTGGGTGTCGTAAAAGGCGACTAAGGGACTTACTAGAGAATGGGCAGCGGCGCTCTCTATGCATTTTAACACCATACTGCGATCGCCAACCCGCCTGCCAAGCGTGGCGATTATGGCAACCCCCTTTGGGGGAAGCCAGTGTCGTCTTTCGGCTGAAATGATGATGAATGAATGATGTATGATTAATTACAAACTGCTAAATTAATTTTATTAACACATAGGCAAACAGCAAACAAAAGCTATTGTATTAACTTGTGTTTTTTTGAGGGAATCCCTTTATTGACTCAGAAGTGAAGGATAATTACTTTTACACATCGATTTTCATTTTTCCCACGAAAAAAAAAACTGTCCGATCTTTCGATCAACTATGTCAATACATTGCATTACGTCATAATAACAGCGAACCTGGGGGACTACTCCGAACATAAGTCCAAATGTTCGGCCGTTTTATAACTTCCATAGTTTAATTTTTTGACTTTGAATCCTTACCCGACTTAGTCACATTTTTGACTCTGGCTTATCTCTTTGACTGCCGACTTTTTTCTTTATTTCGCGGTAGTCAGCCATAGTTAGCCGTAGTCAAGCAACGGCCGAACATTCGGCCGATACTTCCGATTTATGTTCGGAGTAGACCCGCTGTTTTCCCCGAAGGGAAACATAGTACATTCACATCTCGCCGTCGCATGTTTTAGGGGCCGACCCAGCTATCAACCTGCAGGGGGCCCACTCCGAATCGCTATTCGGCTGTTTCGGCCGTTTCTTGACTTCCAAAGTTTCAAGTACCCAGTACCCAACTTCAAGTCACGTTTTCGCCTTTGACATGTCTCTCAGTCGTTTTATAGGTACCCAAAGGGTAACCCTATTACTAAGGCTCCACTGTCCGTCCGTCTGTCTGTCTGCCTGTCCGTCTGTCACCAGGCTGTATCTCATGAACCGTGATAGTTATTTAGACAGTTGAAATTTTCACAGATGATGTATTTCTGTAGCCGCTATAACAACAAACACAAAAAAAACAGAATAAAATAAATATTTTAAGGGGTTCCCATAATTATAACAAACGTGATTTTTTTTGCCGTTTTTATAGATAATGGTACGGAACCCTTTGTGCGCCAGTCCGACTCGCACTTGGCCCTTTTTTTTTCATTCGTCACAGTCAGCCGTAGTCAGGCAACGGCCAATACTTCGGAGTAGATCCCCTGGCTTAGCACGAGAACCATAGAGAAGCGTCGTCGACGGAAGAGTAGACATAAATGACGTTTCCGTGTAGACAGTAGAACATTTTCGGTAGACAAGCAATTTCTATTCTACAGTAGAGTAGAAATAGAAAGCGTCATGCTAAGCCTGCAGGCCCAAACCCAGACTCCGTACTGCTTCTGAGAAATTCCTGATGGAAAAACCCAATAACCCTTTGCCCGACCTGGGAATCGAACCTAGACCAACGAGGCAGTCGCAATACCTAAAGATTTACGAAATAAATTGGTGGATATTTTCCATAATTCATAATTCAATTTTCACGCAAACTGTTAATAAATTGTCAGTTCATAGACACGGAGGCAAGTTAACGGCAAACACGGGTTTTCACATTCGTGATTTAGAAAATACTCGTTCCCTCACCGCAAACGATTATTTTGTTTATGAAGGGGGACTTGTGGAACGGGGCCTTAATAGCGTGATCGTTTAGTTTTCTTTTATTCGATTATCTGTGCACAGTTTTGCGGAAATACGAATTTATTTTTGGTTTAATATTTTTTTTGCCGTGGTTTGGTTTAATATTGTTCTGTGTGGTGCCGGACGTGAAGAATAGCACCGCCCTATTTCTTCCCGTGGGTGTCGTAAAAGGCGACTAAGGGACAAGAAAATGGGCAGCAGCGTTCCCTATGCATTTAACACCATACTGCGATGGCCAACCCGCCTGCCAAGCGTGGCGATTATGGCAAGCCCTCCTGTTGGGGGAGGCCTATGTCCAGCAGTGGACGTCTTTCGGCTAAAATGATGATGATGATGCTTTTTTTTGCCTCATAGTTACCTACTGCTGAGGAGCTCGTGGCTAAGCAAAACCAGCCACACGGGTCGATCCATCAGATTAAGCTACGCTTGCCGGGGTTGGTCCGTGGATGGGTGACCATCTTTACTTACCGAGACTCCTCCGTGCCTCAGAAAGCACGTTAAACCGTTGGTCCCGGCTGTCATTCGTGGATCTTTGACAGTCCTTACGGGTCGTCAGAAGTCCGAAATTTTGACACACAGTCTTATAGTGGCCGGCACGTAACTTAGCAAGGTTTGGGCGTAGTGGAAGTATGTTCACGCATGTACAGTTAGTGCAACAAAAAAAAAATACAATTTTATTGCATGTCATTATTCTATGGTTATTGCCAGAATTTATTTTTAAACATATCTGTTTAGAAGAAAGCCAAATAAAGTAGAAAAACATCTAACGATTCTTGCCAAGGTTACGTGCCGGCGACTATACCAATGGGTATCGGATTACCCAGTTACTGGGTTTTGGAGGTAAGATAGGCAGTCGCTCCATGTAAAATACTGGTATTCAGCTTAATCTGGTTAGACTGGAGGCCGACCCCACATTCCTGGGAAAATACTAGGCAGATTGATTGAGTTTCCTGCTGCTGGCTAGATGTGAGACCGGCAAGGAGGTGGAATGCAGACCGAAACTAGCCATAACTATTGTGGGGTGACCATAGCGGGCTAGACCAGCAGGATTAGCACGAGAACCGTAGAGAAGCGTTTTGTCGACGAAAGAGTAGACAAAAACCGGCCAAGTGCGAGTCGGACTCGCGTACGAAGGGTTCCGTACCATTATCTATAAAAATGGCAAAAAAAATCACGTTTGTTGTATGGGAGCCCCCCTTTAATATTTGTTTTATTTTAATTTAAATATTTATTTTTTAATTGAATATATAACTAAATATTCTGTGAATATTTCAAGCGTCTACCTGTTGTCGTTATCAATATAGAGCAAAAACGAGCACAAAACTCACGTTTGTTGTATGGAAGCCCCCTTAAATATTTATTTTATTCTATTTTTTTGTATTTGTTGTTATAGCGGCAACAAAAATACATCATCTGTGAAAATTTCAACTGTCTAACTATCACGGTTCATGAGATACAGCCTGGTGACAGACGGACAGACAGACAGACGGCGGAGCCTTAGTAATAGGGTTCCCGTTTTACCCTTTGGGTACAGAACCCTAAAAATGACGTTTCCGTGTAGACAGTTTTCTACCGAGAAATGTAGACAAGCCATTTCTATTCTACCGGAGAGTAGAAATAGAATGCATCATGCTAAGCCTATTGGACGCCTTGTGCAAGATTTGCATGAAATAGCGATGAGGAAAATGGTGGACCCGCAGTGGGATGATAAAGGATGTGCTGATAACAGAACAGAGGGCCTAGATAAAGTAACATTTGATTAGCGATTACACTTGTAGATAAGCCAAAAAATGTATGGGGTTGACATAAGCTATCGAAAGGTCACGTGATCATAGGTCAACGAATAGAAGTTAGCTAGACAATGTTAACATCATTCGATTCAATGAAACGAATCGACAGCGTCGAACGATAACTTCCACAGAGATGCATAGCCAAATGGCACTTTTTGACAAGCGTTATCGCCTGCCAATCGAATTTCGTTATCGTTGAAGCGATAGCGATTGTAGAAATAGAATCGAGCCAAAGCGAAAGCCATTTGTTTAGGCCATCTGCTACTTAAAAATAGAGCAAAAATACTACCTGTATTCAAGAATAATAATTTTTAATAATAATATTTTTTTATTCAAAATCAAATACAATGTTAACATTAAAATATAGTATCTGTAGGTACACTTGACTTATGCTAGTTAATAAAACAGGTAGGTGTTGCAACCAGCACCCTTACTAAGTTATGAAGTGACTTGTATTAAGGGCAGTGGTACAAGCCCATACACACATCATTTTCACAAAGGAATTGCAGGCAGAATGAAGAATGAAAGTCAAGCCATTATCATGTATCACAATATGCTATGTGATCAATGTTTTTTGTTTACTTATCATTTAAGAATAGGTACAGGCTGGTTTTCACTAACACTCAACGAACGTCTAAATGACTGCTTAAATAAAAGTACGCTGTTAGATTTTCAACGATAGGCTGAGCACCGAAAGTTGAAAATCCAATAGCACGCTTTTATTTAGGCAAACGTCTAAAATAATATTCGTCTCGGTGCACCGTAAAAGGACTCTTTCATTTAGTGACTGGAAGCAAACTAATTAGTTTTCAGGGTTGAGATTATTATACGAAAATAAATTATTCTACACTGGCTCTTACTTATTTTCTGTTTACAAAACGAAATAAATTATATATTTATTTTTAAAAACGTCCTTACTCGTATCCCAAATACCCTCCTGAAGTCGGCGTTGACGCCAAGGCAGTCTTGAAACGCTTACGTTTTATCATAAACATCTGCCCAGCGTTTTCCCAACTATCTCGGTGTCGGCTTCTAATCGAATGCAGTTGAATACCAGTATTTTACATGGAGCGACTGCATATCTGACCTCCACAACCCAGCAACTGGGTAATACGATACCCCTTGGTAAGACTGGTTGTCAGACTTTCGGCATCTGACGACCCATAACGACTGTCGAAGAACCACGAATGACATCCGGAATCAACAGGTTAACGTGCTTTCCGAGACACGGATGAGTCTCGGTGCGTAAAGATGGTCACCCATCTACGGACCAACCCCGGCAAGCGTAGCTTAACCTGATGGATCGACTCGTACGGCTGTTATTGTTTTAGCCACGACCTCCTCTGCTATTGTTACTGTAAGTGTGTACGCAATTACCCCTCTGACCCCTCTGCTTACATACAAACAAATTACCATGACAAAATTATGTCTAAGAAATAAAAAATTGTAGATTGTTGCACCTGGCTAAAATGAGTAATTAATGCACTCGTGCTAATTTAGTGCCCTCGCATAGCAAGGTGCGTAATCTACTTTTCTTTCAACTGCCAATCTACCTCATCATCATCATCATTCCAGCCGAAAGACGTCCACTGCTGGACATAGGCCTTCCCCAAAATGGAGAGGCCAAGTGGAGAATGTTTGTTATTGCATTCGAGGCGGAATTAACACCCAAGCCGTAGGCGAAGTTGTTTTTGAGCCGAGAATTGCAATAACAAATGTCCACGTGTATCAAACGACGTTTTTCAATACACTTTTGAAGAAATAAAATAAAATAACGAAAAATATTTTTGTCATGAATTATTAGGAAACTATGATTTAATTTTCTTTTTTTTCCGCGCTTTGTTTTAGCCAGGTTGAAAGAGAAGCAAAGGTATAAAGCCGATAAATAACCAAATATGAACAATATAAAAATTGAAATATTTTTGAGTTTAGAACACAAATAAATGTCAATTTGTTCATAAACGTTTTTTTGTATTGTAATAATCATGGTAATCTATAAAAAACATTATTATATATTCCAAAAGTATTAACGCCGTAAAGGTTTTGAACCAATTTGGACTAAGTATAGGTATAAGTTATCTGTGGCAATTTTTATTCCCGCACACGTGTTGGAAAATAAAAAATCGCACGGGTGTGAAATACATTGCATTGTGAACCTAATCGTAGTGCGATACGAACCAGTTTCCGAGGAAGTGTATTGAAAAATATATACCTACTCAAAATAAAAACTCCAGTTAATGAAAACAAAGTATTTCACCAAGTCGGTTTTATTCAGCCGATTTTTATTTTCAGCCAGTATTTTTTTGATCTAATGCATACATTTTAAATGATGAATTATTAGGAAACTATGATTTAATTTTCTTTTTTTTCCCGCGCTTTGTTTTGGCCAGGTTGAAGGAGAAGCAAAGGTATAAAGCCGATAAATAACCAAATATGAAAAATATAAAAATTGAAATATTTTTGAGTTTAGAACACAAATAAATGTCAATTTGTTCATAAACGTTTTTTTGTATTGTAATAATCATGGTATTCTATAAAAAACATTATTATATATTCCAAAAGTATTAACGGCGTAAAGGCATTGTACCAATTTGGACTAAGTATAGGTATAAGTTATCTGTGGCAATTTTTATTCCCGCACACGTGTTGGAAAATAAAAAATCGCACGGGTGTGAAATACATTGCATTGTGAACCTAATCGTAGTGCGATACGAACCAGTTTCCGAGGAAATGTATTGAAAAATATATACCTACTCAAAATAAAAACTCCAGTTAATGAAAACAACATAATATTAGTAAGTTTTTATTTTGATTTTATGTATTATGTTTTCTCTTCTACTCTTACACACGTTGTCTACATTTTTCGTCTACTTTCCTTGTCGCAGGTATGCTGGAAGAGATTTCTTTAGAAATAAGCATCACCTTTTTATGTATTTTTCTGTTCCTTTTTTCTTGTCTGTATATATGTGTGTAACATAAACTGTTAAATAATTAAATAAACAAAGTTTTTCACGAAGTCGGTTTTATTCAGCGAATTTTATGTTTAGCCAGTGCATAAATTTTATATTAAACTTAATGGGAGACATTAAACCTCTGTAGTAAATTCATATCTAAATAAAAATAAAAACAGTGCAGAAATGTTGTATGAAATACGTGCTTTGTGATCGGTTTTGTAGTGATTAATTATAACATTACTACGTATTTGAAAGAAAAAAAAAACATGCGGGGCAGCCTTTGGGGACTGCCGATAGAAGTGAAAACTAAGTAACTTGTGAATTGTATTAAAGCGTTCGGTGACGATGACGCGAGTTCCATGTTTTTTGTTCACCCAAAAAGTGCTCAACGCGCATAAAGAAGTTTTCACTTCAAAAACTATTTTCGCACACTATAACATCGCGTAATGTAAATTAATGAGAGACCCACCGCGAGATAATTACTGATTCCAATAAAAGATGTATAAGCGCCGCAGCTTGACGTGATTTAATAAACATGCACGTGGTATGAATGAGAACCGGTGAACCGGTCTGCGCGCGCGCAGCACTAGTGTCGTCATCGTTATAACGATTCAAATCAGTGCGTCATTCCGTCACTTGAATTCCCCAACTTTGTTAATGACATCGGGTTTATTTTGTTGATCGATAATCGGGAAATTACATTGCTTGTTTTAGATATCAAGGATTTACTTTAAGTTCAAGAAAGGTCACGGTTTATCGTGTACGAAGTGATTTCGTAATATTTTTTTCTAGAACCGCTGTTAGTCAATGATAGTATAGTATTATTACGACAAATGCTGCGCTTGCGCTCGTCTAGCGTTTTTCCTTATAGTGACACATCTCGTTGCGCCAATCAATTAGAGTCAGTGTTTGATAATAGGAATTATTATGATAAATGATTCACGTGATAGAAATCGGAAGAGATTTTAAATTACCTTTTCCTCTGTTGTGACGTTTTAGTTCAAAAACTAACTTTGACTTTTAAACTTAAGATTAATAATAGAGCCTGCTGAGTTGCTGACACATCGATGTGCAATTAGTATGACCTCATTCAAGGCCAGCCTTATTCATATTTTTTTATTGGTCTGGCCTCTGACCAACTGATTTTATGTTTGTTTGATAGCATAGAACTCGCAATCGGCTTGGGAGTATTTATACAACATTACTTTTTGTTTACCCTAAACCCGAAAAAGGGTCATTGTACTCATCATTTTGAACAACTTTTTCTATGGGAACAACCTTGAAATCGCGAAAAAAAATTGCTATTCCATATATTTTGTCGATTTAAGTGCGCAGTAACAGCAGATTTTTTTTTCGCGATTTCAAGATTTGTCTACAAAAATCAAAATTATGAGTACAATGACCCCTTTTCGGGTTTAAGGTAAACAAAAACGAATGTTGTATAAACGAAGATGAAATAAATGGGGTACGTTAAGGTTAAGATCAAGAGGGGGGGGGTATAATCGCCACGCTTGGCAGACGGGTTGGCAATCGCAGTATGGTGTTAAAATGCATAGAGAACGCTGCTGCCCATTCTCTAGTAAGTCCCTTAGTCACCTTTTACGACACCCACGGGAAGAAATAGGATGGTGCACCACACAACGTTAGGATCACAGTTAAGATAGTACGGGAATATTGCGGGGTCTGAAATCTATGCCTATAACAGTACAGTCCGGGAAATAAATGTTAATTAAAATTAACACCCTACGTCAATTTGCCGTAGTATAGCCATTTCACACAACAGCCTAAAAATTACAGTTGACAATTTGAATAAACTGCATCATTTTAAGTTGGTAGTTAATTTGCTTAACAATTAATTTACCTGACTTTATTACAATAATAGGTTGCTAGGAACAGTTATTTTGACGTCGTTTCGAACCCTACTGACCCAACAACTATGATGACACTGACAATAAAATCAGTAATCCATTTATTAGGCAGGCGGTGTGCGCAAATCATGGCGGTCGGCCGCGTTGAGCGCCAGATTAACCAATTATTATGCGCTCCTACTTCCTACTAATAGTTACTAATAGTTATACGCGTAGTAATATCTACCGACCAGTAACTGTTACTCTCGGACATATATCACGATTTCACTGTGTAATGATTAGTGTTTAAATATTTGGACAGGTGGAAGACTGACGACTGTCAAGATTCTGTTTGTATGTTCTCATTATTGAAACCAATGATTTTATAAGTAAAAAGACGTAGATACGTTACTTAAGCTGCGGTCAGAGGACACGCGCCCGCTACGTGCACGCCACGCGCCCACCCCGCGCTCGCCCCACTCGCTTTGAAATTTATTGTATATAATTTGAGTCTTATGTCACATCAATATATCTCAAATTGCATTTATCGAAATAAGCTCGCACACGCCACGCGCTCACCCCGCACACGCGGTGCACACAACTTGAGCCCGCGCTTCGGCTAGTGCCGTATTGACGTTATCTGAACACGGCCTTCTCAACATTCGATCTTCAAAAACGGACAATGTCGCACTATTAGATGACACGTGAAAGTAGGACGGCATGTCTTAATTATAGGGAGCGAAAAAAAGACAAGACGAAGAAAATGTGGTTCTATTTTGACGTGCCTCTTGCGGAGCGTGTGTAACCTATCTACCTATTTTTACTTATAATATCATTGATCGAAACATCCATTATTTAAGGTTAAGTTCCGCTTGCCGCGGGCGGTTCGCGGATGGGTGACCATACGTTACATATCGAAACTCCTCCGTGCCTCGAAAAGCACGTTAAGCCATTAGTCCTGACTGTCATTCATCTTTGACAGAAGTTACGGGTCGTCAGAAGCCCAAAAGTCGTGACAACCAGTCTTACTAAGGCGTATCGGGTTACCTAGTAACTGGGTTGTGGAGCTCAGATAGGCAGTCGCTCCATGTAAAGTCCTCGTATTCAGCTGCATCCGGTTAGACTGGAAGCTGACCCCAACATAGATGGGAAACGGATTGGCAGAGTTTTTTGTTTAAACAATTATAATAAACGTCCTTGTTGACATTTATCAATTCTGCTGTAAGACATTCCCCCCACATTAAAATACTTTATGATCTTCTTTGCCTTGAGCAATTAAGTCAGGTCAGTAGACCATCAAGATATCAAGATTCAGTAGTAGGTAAAAAATATATTATCTCTTTAGCAGCTATTGAACTTTACTAGAAATACTGGTTTGACTTTTATAAACGAAAAAAAAGCAGACATGCGTGGCAGTGTCTTCTAATCCTGCAAAAATATAAGGACGAAAATTGAAATGCTTTAATAAATCCAACTTATATTACAAAAAAAAATATTTTTCATTTTAAACATTGTGTCATACATAAATTGAGGCAGCCCCAGAAAGTTACAAAAGTACTTGTGTCGGAACTGTCTCACACTTCTCTTTAGCGGTTGCAAACGGCAAAATCACTCACAAACGGCTGAACGGATTGTTATGAAATTTAACAGATAGGTTGCCTGGGACCTATAGAATGACATAGGATTTTTTTAATCCTGGGGCGCAAACGAAGTCGCGGGCAACAGCTGGACCTAAATAAATTAACCAAAACAAGTTTTCCGTAGTATCATTTCGGGAAATGCCAACATTTTAGTAGAGTAGAAGAGAATCCGAACTGACCTCTAGAAAAGCCGTATTAAAAAGGTTAAACTGTCATATTACGAGTAACAGTAACGTATTAAGACCCAGATATATGCCAGTGACCTTGAGTGGTTAGCTTGCGTGTTCTGTACTGAGCTCACGCAACGCGACGTACGTTCAGCCAGTAATAGAACTCGCCCATCAAGGAGCGCTGTCCCCAATTTGACGCATTATTAATTTATTATACACAAAACAAAAGGTATTTAAAAAAAAACGCGTATACTAAAAGATCAAGCTCACTGGAAACCCAAATTGATTTTGCAATATTTGTATGCTATAAAACACACATTACGAGATATGTAGGTACTTAGTGATGTTATGTGCGAAGAATGACGTATTTGGAGTTTCTGACCGGTTTTTCTACAGACTACTGCTACGGCTACTTGACTTGACCTTTCCGGAATTAAATTGTCCGGAATCCGGAGATACCAACATAGCCACTGAAGTGGTAATGGACTGGCCATTTTTGTTGAAAGACCGATGGCCGATGCTGCAGACAATTCCTTGAGGGGGAACCGTGAATCGGCAAGCTTAGCACAGCTAGATGGATTGACAGCCATATGCAGCTATTCTGCAGTGGTGGCCAATTGGTCACGGCCGCGACTTAGGAGTTCGTCATAGGTACGAAAACAAGGCGCTTTACTTTGTGTAAATTGTTTGTTTCATCACCACTGCGATCAAAACGGTGAAGGCAAACTTCATGAGGAAACCGGCATGTTCTAGAGCCAAAAAATCGAAGACATGTTATATCTACCAACCCGCACAGGGCCTGCGTACCGCACATCAGAGCGGTATCCGGTGCATTGTGATAACCGCCTTAGAAAGGCTGGACTGGAACAGACTGGATGCAGATAGCGGAGAACCTGGTGTCGTGCAATTTGGGAGAGGTCTGTGTCGGGCTACTAGTTGCCACATTTACCGTCATCACGGGAGGCAAAAAGGCATGTCCCTGATCATTTGATACGATCCGACCTATTCTTTGAGGAATATCGGTCAATGGTAGGTAGCATACCCATGTCCCTATGTGTAGAGTAAAGCCCCATTCGTTGACCGATTAATCATCTGACTGTTAAGACGACGATAACCGACTTTTAATAATGTTATACTGAAGATCACGTCTAAACGAGTAGTGTTAATGATATGAAAAAAATATATGTTAAATTAGAGCATTTTCACAATAACTTAATATGTGAATATTGTAGATTATGTATAAATTACATAGGGAAATTAATTTGTAAAGTTTTGTCTAACGCGGATAAAAAACTGAGAATGGCACAAAATCTACCAAGCGTATTTTTCTGAATCCTTCACCAATTTAAAGGTAATTTAATTATTGAACTTTTAGTATAAGCGTTTTATTAAAATACCTTTTGTTTTGTGTATAATAAATAAATAATTCGTCAAATTGGGGACAGCGTTCCTTGAAGGGCGAGTTCTATTACTGGCTGAACGTACGACGCGTTGCGTGAGCTCAGTACAGAACACGCAAGCTAACCACTCAAGGTCACTGGCATATATCTGCGTCTTAAGTAGTACCATAGGTTTTTTTCCCCTTTTCATCAATTTACTTCAGTTTTTAGGGTTCCGTACCTCAAAAGGAATAAGTGGAAGGAGATAGAGGAGGCCTATGTCGCAAGACAGCCTGACCTGGTAGCTGATTAGTTTATAAGAATTTGTGTATGAACAAAGGGTCAGAGGACATAAAGGCTATATTTATTTTATTTTTCCTCAAAAGGAAAAATAAAATCCATATAGGATCACTCGTGTGTCGGTCTGTTTGTCACAGCCAATTTGCTCCGAATCTACTTGACCGATTAAGTTGAAATTTGGTACACATATGATGATCATATGATGACCATTTATGTGACCCAAGCACGGACTTGTAACGCAAATAAATGAATTTGAATATGGGGTCACTTTTGGGGGGCAAATTAGAAATAAAAATAGATTTGCATACTGTACCGTGTGACAATCAAATGAAAGTTGTTGTAAGGATTTCAGATATATTTTTTGGAAAAAATTTAAAATACCTAAATACTTTTATAGTTATTTAGGAAAACATGAACATTGACCATTCCCCCTTTATCTTCGAAACTACTAGGCCAGCTCAAGGTCAAAGTGTTGCCACCGTAGTGCGGTCGACTGTACCATAGATTATTTCCCTTCCCAGCTAACAAACTACTTTTGTTTTTTTTTATTCTTTGTTGTAATACGCCAACGTCTGACTACAAACCCTGGACGAACCAAAGAATTGAACGAGGCTCTAACGTTCGATATTTAATTTGGCAAATAGCAAGCGTGTCAAACATTTTTTATTAAGTCTTAGGCTGTCTTAAGTTAATAAACATTTTTCGCGATAGTTTTTTACATGCGTAGTCTATAAATATTGTACTATGATTATTATACGATTGAAGTAGGATAAGGAAAGAGGAATGTGTAAACGTTTTAGTCTCCTTACAAATTGTATGATGTAAGTCAACTCAGCCCATCGCAGTCCACTGCTGGACATAGGCCTCTCCCAGGCTGCGCCACAACACCCTGTCCTCCGCCTTCCGCATCCAGTCTGACCCAGCCACCTTCTTAAGGTCGTCGGTCCATCTAGCTGGGGGGCGTCCCACACTACACTTGCCGATACGCGGTCTCCACCGGCCATCGGTCCTTCGACAAACATGGCCAGCCCACAAGATGCCACGATGATGTAAGTATTCATTTCTAATTTGATTTTGTGTCCGTCAAAGATATAAATATGTCTAGAGAGACAGTCAAAGCTGTGAACTCGTCGAAATAATTGCGGCAACTGTTGCACAGTATACTCCGTTTGAAATAAGATTAGACATTTAAATAAACCTTCTTTACAGTCCGTTCAACCGATTTTGACTTCTATTGCGTTGGTGGCATGACAAATGGCAGCTGTAATAAACAGTTGGTACTGTAACTACGTTTTTGCTTTTAATGCCATCCTTATGCCTAAAAATAGAACTCAAAACTGGTTGAACGGACTGTAAACAAGTTTATTTAAATGTCTAATCTTATTTCAAATGGAGCATAGAATAATGCAATGACAGCACAATGACGTGGAGCGAGTGTAAGACGTAGCTGTCACGCACACCAGCATAAAAAAGTTGTTTTAGTTCTTTTGCAGCACGACACTCTATCTAGAACTATGCATATTCAAAGATGTCCCTATTTTGATAAGAGGGCAGGTATTTCCAATCACTTATAATGCAGTAACTTGCTGGGTTTTGCCAAGGAAATCGTTTAGTAAGAATATTTTTCTTGAATTAATTAGGTGAAGCTAGGAATTATATTTTTTGCTGTACCTGACAATTTGATTCCTTTCTATTATAACTAGAGATCGGATATTCGGATGCATATTTACCTAAAGTACGTTTTTTCCCCGATAAAGGACACAAAGTATGGAAACGGCTTCTTAAAATATATTTTTATTCCGGGATCACGGGGTTTCATTAATAACAGTGTGTAGGTATACAATTTTGTATTCCTAAGTATAAAAAATATTTTTTACCTATTTAGAACTAGGCAAGCATTTTGTGGAAAATATACGTTTACACGTTTAAAAAACACTATTAATATTTCTTCAAAACCTTTTATTCTAAAATGGTATATATTTATTCGGGGATACACAGTACAAAAGAGTAGTTCTTAAAAACTTGTCAGTCCTGGAAACCGACACTTTCCCGTACCGAAGCGCACTCCATACTAGTCAACTCTCAAACTTTAGGTGAATATGCATCCGAATATCCGATCTCTAATTATAACTTAACGTTAATTCTCGTTGGTCTAGGTGGTCGCAAGAGCACGAGGTCCGGGGTTCGATTCCCAGGTCGGGCAAAGTGGTATTCGGTTTTTCCAACAGGAATTTCTCAGTAGCAGCCCGGAGTCTGGATTGAGTCCGGTTGATGGCAATAGGCTCACCCCCTATTACATGGGACTTAAACATAACTGGCGAAACATGGGTGTACTATACAACATGTCTCAGAATGAACGCACAACCTCTTAAGGGGTCATAGTACTCATCATTATGAACAACTTTTACTATGGGACCAAACCTGAAATCGTAACTCGACTGTACATTTTGACGAGTTATGAGAACATAAATGTAGGGATCAGCTGATATTTTTTTCGCGATTTGAGGTTTAGTCCCATAGTAAAAGTGTTCATAATTCTGGGACATGTTGTATAGAGGACACCTCTGCCTAACCCTTTGGGGATTACAGGCGTGATGTTATGTTATGTAGATGATTGCATTAACTTAAAATTACAGAAAGACGAAACGAAACTCGGACTTGTAAGTAGAGCTATAACAATTTGAAACTTGAAAGGTGGTGGATCTGTGATGATTCAGTAATGTCAATAAAAAAAAATAGGTGGTTGCTGTCGATATAAATGTGATCATGGTCACTTGATTTCGCTTCCAAGTAGGTAAACATTACCGAAAACCACTACAGATCACATTCAAATATATAAGTCTCATTTAAACCACGCGGACGTCAGATTCTTGCCTGTGGCAACAAATTCAAGCAACGAATCACTTGCACTGGCTAATCACTGTTTAGATTAGATGGAACATATTTTATTGTTTTTTCAACTTGTGGTATGCCACGGCAAATTAAATCGCATCGTGTTAATCAGGCTTAAGGCGATTCGCACACTGCACCGCATTACGCAGCGTAGCGCGGGAGTGCGTGTTCTTACGTTTCTTGAAAGTATCTCTCTTTGCATTGAAAACACGCGTAGTGCATGCAACACACAGAAAACCCATTCACGCGCAGTGTTGCAGGTTACGCGCCTTCTTGCAGAGAAACACGCGCCATCACGCGTGGGTGCAGGGCAAGACGCAAGGTATGGCACACCGTGTTCTGCAGTATGGGGCGTGATTTTGACAGAGTTAGACGTGAAATAATATTTTGAAATGTACGAGTATCTCACTGTGAAATGGGACCTTTGTGCCACTGTATACTGAAGCTCCGCGCGAATGTGCGAAAAAATCTGCATGATGTTGCAAATCTGCACTCCGCAAAAACGCGCCACGCACCCCGCAGCGTACCTATAGTGGGCCAGTGTGTGAGTCGCCTTATTCTTTAAAACATGCAGAAGCACTCACCTCTCCCACTCCTCCCGACGAACCTCAAATCATTGAACTTGGCAACCCTATTCTTCATGAGAGCCGAGTTGTTCCTCAGCTCCGCCGAGCAGTTCTCGTCATTGCCAGCCATGACGGTGACCAGGGTGCCGTCGAGGACTTCCCCCAGAGCTACCACCTTGAAGCCGCCAGGTAGCGTCTTGTTGGATCGCCAGTGTTGTGGCAGCATCGAGCACATATAGTCAGGACTGCCCGTTCTTACTGTCGACAAAGGGGTTTTGATAAGAAAGATGTGTTCGTCATTAAAAAAAACAGACCAAACTGAGAATCAGCACTTTTCGAACGTCAGAATTACATAAGACAGTCTCCCAAAACTCCCGCCCATCACATCTTCCTAGCGCTTTAGCTCGGAAGAAGAATTAGTGCTGCAAAAGGCCTCTCTAAAATAATGCTACTCAACTCGATCTTCGGCCACTTTAATCATAATAGTCCTGGAATGGTAGAAACTAGCATTGATAGAGCTTGTGAATATAAGTACACAAAAAGAGACACGATGTAAAAAAAAAATAACCACTCATCAAATCTACATTGTGGTTCATAGATCTCCTTTTCTACTTATACTCAGTCGTATGTGATCGTGATAAATCTGCATGCATAATTAGCCAATAATGATCTACTGGGGCACAGGCCTCCTCTCTTCGAGAGGGAGTAGGCTGTATAATCCACCCACCACGCGGGCCCAGTGCGGGTTGGTAGATGTCACATGTCTTCAAACTTTTGGTTTTAGGGCATGTCAGTTTCCTCAAGATGACACTAATTCCTTCACCGTTTTGAGAGCAGTGGTGATGAATTTTTTTACACAAAGTAAAGTGCCTGCCTGGGTTTGAACCCACGACCCACAACATGTAAGTCGGGGCCGTTACCACTAGACCACCATTGCTCTGCTCTTTTTGATTTTTTTTATTTAGGATTGGTTTGCTCTTGACCTTAGTCTAGGGCTGAGATGACAGAGACAAAGTCGACGATGGAGTGAGCTTACCCAGAAAAAGCCTGTTCACTCTAACTTTGAAGAGATTAGGGTTGTATGCGTTCGGAAACACAGACGCAGGTAGAGAGTTCCACTCTTTTGCTGTGCGCATTATAAAAGACATTTGGAAATGCTTAGTGCGAATTGGTGGAATAGCAACAAGGAAGGCATGATAACCTGCAGTGCATTTAGATGTCCGATAGTAGAAGGGGGCCGGTGGAATGGGGTCATGGAGTTCAAAATCAAAAATATTTTTATTTCACATAAGCCTACATGGGCACTTATGAAACGTCAGAAGCACCGTCGTGCACCTAGCACGGTTCCAATTGGTCGTTTCCTATGGAGAAGAGCCAGCAAGAAACTCCACAGTTACTATTTAAAAAAAAAAAATGGCTTTTACAATGTTTTCAAATTACAGTGTTAATAGGTATGAGAGGACAGCGTAGGCCCATCAAAAGTACCAGGTACTTAACAAAATAGAAAATGGTCTACAGATCTACAGTTTAATAAGCCTACAACGTCCTCACATTGACAAATAAAACAATATAAAATTTGATTAAAATAATAAAAGTTAGAACCTTGTTGAAATTTAAATTGTGGGTATAATAATGTCAAATAAGAAAAACATTATGTCAGTGAAGTTTGTAAAAAAAGATACAATTAAATTAAAAAATAACTTCGTAATTTGGGAGCTGTTAATATACATTTACATAGTTTTGCCGTTAGTGAGGTACCAGGGAAGCCACATGTACAGAAGGAATTAATGCCAAACTTCCTTGTCTTCAACGTATTCCTGATTCTTATAATATGCTTTTTTGATAAGGGCACGTTTAATGTGCGTTTTGAATTTTCCATCACTAGTTCTTGGGCACACTCACCGAAGTACAATCTGTATATCTGCATATTCTGCATTATACACCGTGGCATTTTAACCGTCATACAACGGCAGCCCACTTCATCAATGTATCCAATGACTACTAATCATTCATGAAAGTAATTTGTTTTTTATTAACGATAGTTAATATAAGTTAGAATAAAATTATATCTAGTATTTGTAACCCTAGCGATTATTTTCACTGTATTGTATCCTATAGTTAATCTGTGAACAGCGTTGTGGGCTGCAATATTGTCTACTTGTTTTGTGTATTTCTGGTTTCTATGTTTTATATTGTAGCTGTTTGTTGTTCCTTTTGAATAAAAAAAATAACAATTAATTAAATTATAATTATTAAGAAATAAAAAAAATATCATCCATTATGAATTTATGACGCATGATGTAGTTTCAAACACCTGTTATGAGCCTTGTGATCCATTCCGCGCTGCTCTTGGAAAGCAAGACTCGCACCGCGGTCGTAACAGGGTGTTTCAAACTACACCATGCGTCATAATGAATAATATTTTTTTTTTTATATTATTCAAATGTTAATAAAAAAATAAAATACTTTCATGAATGTTCAGTAGTCATTGGATACATGATGTGGGCTGCCGTTGTAAGACTAACGTATTAGCTATTTAATGAGTATTCCATACATTGTACGTACTAAAGACTACGTCACCTGATCTCATCGATTAAAACGGGGTTTCTATTGCATTTAAATGCGTAATTAATAACATGTACTACGTCATCGGTTAAAACTTACTGACGTAGCATTGTGCATAGTGGCGGTATGGAAATGCTATCGCAGTTCGACTTCTGAAAGACGTACATATGTACGGCTACATAACAAGCTATATATTTCCAGTATAAGCTGATCTTGAATTGTATAGGATTTCCGTACAATGAGAGTTCAGCTTATAGTGGACTTAAAATAATGCATTTAGCTTTTGAAAATACGCATTCCCGAACGTAACTGACTTTGTTACTTCGTTACTAGCATCCTCATTGGTCACACGTCGGTTACAGCGAAATGATAAATACCGGATAAACAACTAATAAGCCACAATGAATATAAACTGAGTTATCACACGGCTAGCCGGCAGTTAATAAATTGTTACGCTCCTGTTGTAAAAAATATTGGATTGAACGAGGAAAACCGTTATTTATAACAAGTTAACAACTAAATGTAATGACTGCGTAAAAGCGGGCCTGAGTTTTAATATTGTATAATTTACAATGCGGTTTTAATCTTTAAACTTTAGTCTATGAATATTTTTTGTACAGTCATAGCTGTTGAAAGGAATGACGAATTATTAGACAGTGTGCGCACCGCAATCAAAGCAGAAAGCCATATTCACGCACTTAACAAATGTTTAAGGCTCCGTGCAAGAAAAAAACCCTTTTTCGTCAATTTCATAATATCAAATTGAGAGAAATTGAGCGTGAAATAATTGAAACATTAAGTTTTCTTACTATAAAAGTACAGTTTTTGTGGTGCTAAACCATTCATATCAGTCACAGCACCTGTTAATAGTTTCATCACTTTTGCGCTCTCGAAAATATCTTATTGTTAGAGTTTATTTTGCCTTTGATTTACTTTCTTTTGATTAATGAAGGTATTGTATAATCATAAAATAACATTTTGATTTTATTTCAAGGACAGTTGAAGCCCAGTATGCGATTTTTAAATTTCTGGATATGGTTTGCTTTTTATTAAGAAAAAATACATTACAGACTGGATTTTGAAAAAAATATAGTTTTTTTCAACATTATTTTACTGCTATATTATGTAGCGAAGTTGAAAAAAATGCTTCCGCCACATGCAAGCAGATCATATAGTAATGTTGATTATATATTTTAAATGTTCAAAACTATGGTAATCTCGCATGTCAGGAGCGTCAGTAATTAATCATTATTTTGGGATAAAAACGTTTTGAACAAGTTGAGTAGTGCTAATATGTTATAATCACTATTCTGTGCCAAACCAAGGATTAGTGAAGTCCTAGTTAATTGATATTCTCGGTCTTTTTAAGCGACTTCCAAAAAGGAGGAGGTTCTCAATTCGGCTGTATGTTTTTTTTTTTTTGTTACGCGATTACTCCGTCAATTAAGAACCGATTTTGAAAATTATTTTTTTGTTTGAAAGGGTATACTCCCGAGGTGGTCCCATTGAAACCAAATCAGAATCTGATGAGGGGATCCCATGGAAATCGAGGGAAACCCTCAAATTTTATATGCAAACCTATAGCGATTTGGGTATTTTTTATAGTAACTCGTGCATTTGCTCTCCGAAAGCACCATTTGGTGAAGTGGAACTGATGATGGAGACCACAGATGGCCACCGGAATAATAATGAGTACCTATTTAACGTGTTGCGATTAAGCAATTTATGCTCGTCACTATGAATAATGGTGAGTGGCAGTTCTCCTGGGTCTTACCAGGAGAACTCCTCAACAATCAACGTCCCAGCATCGGGAAATGCAATATTTTGTAAAAGGTGATGAGCAGTTAACATTAGGCTATTGTAACTTATACAAATTCAAAACTGACCCACTAAAAAGTGAAAAATATTTTTTTTTTACAAAAAAATAATAACCGACTACCAAACATAACACTACAAAGGGAAAAATAACTTTAATTTCGGAAGTCGGTGGGCAAAAACTCAAATACAGATCCAAAGACACCGACTTCCGAAATTAAAGTTATTTTTCCCTTTGTAGTGTTATGTTTGGTAGTCGGTTATTATTTTTTTGTAAAAAGTTTTTTTTACATAATCTATAGAGAGGCGAGGTATGAGAGTAAATTGTCTATTAAGGCTTTGCGCAGACTGAAACAAGTCAAATCAGTCTTTAGTCGCTATATCGATATAGTCGTTAAAAAAAAAAAAATTGTTCCCGTGTACTTCAGACAAAACTGTTCTGACTCTAATGTAAAAGAAACTCATCTACATTCTAAAACAGAACTAATCATATATATCGTCAACCCAATCCTCAAATTAGGATGCGGTCACACCGTTAGCTTCACGGACTATCTCAAAAAATCACCGTGTAACGGCTCGAGGAATCATAAAAACATTAATAGTGTAAATGCGGTTTCACTATTTACGGAAGCTGATGGTATATAGGAATTATGGAGCCGCAAACTGCGGGTTAGGTGCGGTCGAAGAGCTGTGAAGGGTTACTGGCGGGATTGTGCTTGCGTTCCTATAATTTGACTTGTTATTAACCCTTGAAATTGTTAGTCAAATTTAGTCAAATTCGTTAAGACAAAGGCTGAATGATCATGATTTCTGCCAAGACTCTCTTAGTCTGTTTCGCCATCGTTTGTGTTCGATTTTTGAATTTCTTTGGTAGTTAGTGCCTTTCCAGCCAGTATGTGATTTGTCTGATGATTATTACCCTGTTTAAGTGAGAATAGAATTAGTAATTATATATAGCCATCAGCTATTTTCAGAGCAAAACAACAAGACACGAGAATCATAATTTTAAAACCGGTTTCCTAATAAAATTAAGTTGTTAACATTAAACAACTAATGATAACCGGAATTCTACTTCATACCAAAGCTGCAATAAATAATTAATTTATAATCACATGTATCACAATTAAATTACTAGTTTTCACGAATGAGAACAATTAAAAACCGGCCAAGTGCGAGTCGGACGCGCGCACGAAGGGTTCCGTACCATTATCTATAAAAATGGCAAAAAACACGTTTGTTGTATGGGAGCCCCCCTTAAATATTTGTTTTATTTTAATTAAACTATTTATTTTTAAAGTGAATATACAACTAAATATTCTGTGAATATTTCAAGCTAGACGCTTGAAATATTCACAGAATGTTGCCCTTATCAATATCGAGCAAAAACGAGCAAAAAAAATCACGTTTGTTGTATGGGAGCCCCCTTAAATATTTACTTTATTTTGTTTTTTGTATTTCTTGTTATAGCGGCAACAGAAATACATAATTTGTGAAAATTTCAACTGTCTAACTATCACAGTTCACGAGATACAGCCTGGTGACAGACGGACAGACGGACAGACAGATAGATAGACGGACCGACAGACAGACAGATGGCGGAGCCTTAGTAATAGGGTTCCCGTTTTACCCTTGGATACGGAACCTTAAAAATTATTGTGATATCCGTCGACTTAATGTGCGGAAAAGATGACCGTATTATTATTATTTTATTTAATATAATAATAATGCAATAATATGTTTTCCGTTTCGAGTTCAGATCATTAAATTTAACAACTATAATAAATGAGATTAATACACCATAGCCAATACGCAGTAAGTAATTGCTCAAAAATAATAATACTAGAATATTTAAAATAGTAGAGGCGTCTATAGCAAAACATGATGATCAAATTCGGTCGAAGCGGTGAAATATGTACACATAATCATATACTTTATTAGACAAAATGTCCCGGAATTAACGCACAACCTCTTAAGGGGTCATTGTACACATCATTATGAACAACTTTTACTATAGGACCAAACCTGAAATCGCGAAAAAAAAAACAGCTATTCCCTACATTTATGTTCGAATAAGTCGTCGGCGTTCTCTATGCATTTTAACACCATACTGCGATCGCCAACCCGCCTGCCAAGCGTGGCGATTATGGCAAACCCCCTCCTTTAGGGGAGGCCTATGTCCAGCAGTGGACGTCTTTCGGCTGAAATGATGAAGTCGTCAAAATGTAGGGAACAGCAGATAATTTTTTCGCGATTTCAAGTTTGGTCCCATAGTAAAAGTTCTTCACAATGATGAGTACAATGACCCCTTAAGAGGTTGTGCTTTATTTATGTTGTCCATGTGTAAACAAAACAAAGGTATGGAATTAAAAGCAGAAACGTGGTTACAATACTCGTACCAACTGTTTATTACAGTTGCCATTTGTCATGCAACCAACGCAATAGAAGTCAAAATTGGTTGAACGGACTGTAAAAAGGATTATTTAAATTTCTAATCTTATTTCAAATGGAGTATAGGTAAGTATGGCGGTAAACCCTACCTACGTCAATAATCTAATAGTAATACTCGAACTGATTCGGAATAAATATTATGTTAGTTATACAATTATTAAGTGTGAGGCGGACTACCATAGAGAACAGTCAATGGAAAAATTCCGAGGGAATTAAGAATCTAAAATGTGTGTTCGTTGTTAAGGATCCCGCGTACAGATGCGACGCGACAGAGCAATGTGACAAAGCGTCCCGACTCTAGTAGAACTATAGCCATGCAATTTTCATAAAATTGTAGAATCTACTGGAATCGCTTCACGCAGTCACGTCGCGCATGTCTGTGGTAGCCTTTATAAGTTAAAATAGTAATAATATGTGTGGATAAATATAGGATACCCAAAGAGTAATGAACTGAAATGTTTTCTTTTAGTTTTAGGATATAACCAGCAATAGCTTGGTGATTGGATCCGCATCTTCAGAATGAATAACTGACGGAGAATTACAAACAACATACCTAACATAACATCACGCCTGTAATCCTCGAAGGGTTCGGCAGGGGCGTACCCACACTTCAGCAGCTATGTTTAAATCCCATATAATAAGGGGTGACATTAAAATCATAAGTTAATTAAAACGACGAGGGGTAATTACGTCTGATAGTTAAAAATACCAGGGGACAATAAAGTCCCTCTGCAACTATCGAATCATTGGTAAATACCAGAAAATACGTGGGAAATACGTATGAGATAAAGCCGGCTTTAGACATTGACTGCAAAAACAAGTTGTTGAATAGAAAATTGTATCGAAATGCTTGGACTCATTTTATTTTTCTTCCCAGTATTTGCTAAGTTTCTTGCCTCCCACCATTATGAAAATTATAAAAGCAGTTTATGAAACACAATTCTGAAAGCAGTTATCTTCTGGCTCGACTTGCCTCCAGATAGAAGTTCAGTAGACCCTATGAAGATAGGTAGACTTCATAAGAATAGGTAATGCTAATAGCTAAAATAAAAACTACGGTTACATACTATTGTGACTTTCATTTTATTGTGGAAATCGATTTTAATAGAAAAGTCAAGGTCTCTACTATAGACAATTGTTTTGATGGGAGTTAAGAAATCAAGTTGAACTAAAGCATAAAAACACTTAAAGAAGCCTCAGTAAGTGTATCGCTTTGATTTTTTTTGTTTTTTACGGAATACATAAAGCCCCTTTATTTACTCAGTTACAAAACTTTTAAAATACACAAGCTAACACTAAAATAGTATGTACAAGTACATAACAAAAAATAAAAAGGGGCTTAGAATAAAGAAAAAATCGTCCAAATCGCTGTCAATGGGATAAGTGCCCAAAAGGCTGGCAGCATTGCCACGTTGGATGGCAATACTTATTATTTGGGCTTAAAATAGGCCAGCTCTCTGGTCACGTGAAGAGTCGACCAAACGCTTGACGATGTCCCGAAATACTCGATGAGCACTCGGACCCCAAGTCCCTAGTGTTTTAACCCCAATAGAACCAGGGTATAGGTCCAGTTGAAAACCAGCGTCAGGCACTAGTTGTCTGGCATTTTTGCTGAACTGGGCCTTTTTGGCGAAGCCGTGAGGCACACGTTTACCTCGGGCAAACTTTGCAATTTGGTAAAAACAACTTTGAGAGGGAGGTTAGCAGAAGAATTCAGCTGGGCTGCATTTGGGAAACTTCGTCGAGTCTTTTCGTTACGTATTTCACAGAGCCTAAAGACGAAGGTCTTCAATCAGTGCGTCCTACCTGTTATGAATTACGAAGCCGAGATGTGGACACTCACGGTACGGCTGGTCCATACATTCAAGGTCGCTCAGCGAGCTATGGAACGGGCTTTGCTTGGAGTCTCTCTGAGGGATCGAATCCAGAACGAGGTGATCCGGCAGAGAACCAAAGTTGTCGACATAGCCCACAGAATAAGCAAGCTGAAAAGGCAAAGGGCCGGCCATATTAGCCGTAGAACCGATGACCGTTGGGGTAGACGTGTTCTTGAGTGTAAACCGCGAATTGGCAAACGTAAGGTAGGACGCCCTCAGGCTAGGTGGAGCGACTAACTACGCAGGGTGGCTGGTGGCAGCTGGATGAGAGTTGCTGAGAATCGAGCTGAATGGCGTGCAATTGGAGAGACCTATGTCCAGCAGTGGACTGCTATGGGCTGATGATGATGATGCGAGGCACACTTACCTACCCGCTAATTTCTTACATCGCGCTTTACACTATTAACTATTTTTTTTTAATCTGCTGTATATGATATTGTGTGCTTTTTAGTCTGTGCTAAATAAATGTATTTTATTTTCCAATAAGGTTATTAAATTTGCGCCGTTTGAGAGCAGTGGTGGCCCAGTGGTAACGGCCCCGGCTTACGAGTTGATGGTCGTAGGTTCGAACCCAGCCAGGCGCTTTAGTTGGTGTAAATAATTTCATCACCACTGCTCTCAAAACGGTGAAGGAAAACATCGTGAGGAAACCGGCATGTGCTAGAACCAATAAAAAAAAATCGTAGACATGTGACATCTACCAACCCGCACTGGGCGAGCGTGGTAGATTACGGTCCACTCCCTCTCGAAAAAGAGGAGGCCTGTGTCCCAGCAGTGGGAACATTATAGGCTGATTATGCTTATGCTATGCTATGCCGTTTGAAGTTTTCTGCTTTGCTGTATGGAAAATCCTACCGTATACTTAGTCAGTATCAAGAATTCTTTTTTTGCTTTTATCCCAATTTATTTGTGGTCTCCTCTTCTTCTTTCGATCAAAGTCAAAGTCAAATTGTTTATTTCAAATAGGCACATAAAAGGCACTTTTGAACGTCAATAAGGCACTTTTGAACGTCAATCGATCTTCCACACTTCTCTATGTCGTCATCTCGGGAGTCCCCCCCCTTTCGAGCCATATCATCTTCCACACAGTCCATCCATCGTTTCTTTGGTCTTCCCCTACTCTTAAAGCCAGCCACATTCATACTCAAGCAATACCCAACTAAAGTCAACAAAATATTAAAGTCCATTGCCAGCCTATTGGACTAACTGCACTTATCCTGAACTCATTAGGCCTCATTGAAAGTGTTCAATGCTGAACTGAACTGAACAGGTTCGTTACAATGAGTGCATCCCGTGCGTGTGTCCCGCCTTTACATCTAATTGCTCCACAGCTTTCAAACGGTAATATTGCATTAGTAAATCACCATCAGAATGCATGATTGGAAATGTTTGTACATATTTCATCTCGCGGCGATCGAACGGTGTGAAGCAGTTTTAGGGAAAAGAAAGGTTACATGAAACCGCACGAAACATTAAAATATTTGTTTGATAGGGAAGCTGGTACTTTGATAATGAGAAAGCAAGAAATAAAAAATATTTATTGGGACTCGCTCAGGACGACCACGAGCTAAATGAAACACAAACATAGAAGAATAAAAAAAGAATATAAAAATAAAAACAGAAATTTCTGTACGAAGCCAAAAGGCACCTATCTCAGCATTATTATTCAATAACTTTATTATTTTTCTTTCGAATACTAGGCTTTTGGCTTTAGTATAACGGTATATTTTTTTTAATGTGCGTTATTTTTGTGCAGAATAAACAACTTTTTCTTTTTTTCTCATACAACCTTAGTAAAGAATCCTCAGAAAAAACTTCAGTATATTCCGGCCACCAAGACAATGCGTTCCTGACACCCTGTCAGTTGGACACGATTAGGAACTATAACTATAACAGTAAAGTTTAAATTCGTAAAACGTTTTCTTTTGTACTCAGCTGACAGGTGTGCATTCTCTCATCGGCTGAAGTTTAGTGTAAAGGAAGAGTTATATATTTTTTATATGAAGGTTTTCTGAGGTGATTCGCTATCAGAATAGTGCACGTCTTTATAATTTTAACGGCTATCGAATTAAATGACAGCTTACAAGATTGATTGTTGAAACATTTTAAAATAATCATTTCATCTTATTCAGAATGAAATGTACACAAAACTGGGTATATTATTTAATAATGCCGCCAACGTATTATTGATAAAAACTAAGTATGTCTACATACTTAAACCGTTTTGTTTGATGATAACTGTCTAAATAAATATTGCATTCAACAAGTTCATCGCAAGATAAGTATTTAGGTACCTATCTGAGGTTTATTTGCGCTTGTACTACCATTTTCGCAAAAACATAATGCCTTTTTGTTTTTAGAAAATGGTGATCGGAAACTTGAATTTTTTTCCTGAATTTTTTTGTTTCCTTAAGATATATTCGTGTTTAGACATGACTGAAATACAAATGCATACAAACGAACATTATTGAATTGATAGATTTGGCAAAGAATCTTACTGTTTTAATAAATCATTTCTTAATATAATTGAATACATTATTTTGTCAACAGAATTCCGGAATTAACTTCGTCATTGCTTATTATTACGCAAATATCTTATTTATAACATAATTACATAGCGCTCCCGACGATAATTGTTACCATAGCTAAAAAAAAATGTCTTAATAGGTCTACAATTAAGAAACATGCAATTAGCAAACGCGTTATTTACTCCCATTAAAATTCCAAACAACTTTGCATAACAATAATAAGTAAAATTAATAATGATTATTTATTGAATTAATAATGCTGAGATATAAGATTTTATTGAGTTTTGCAAGCATAAACTTAAATAAAGCTCTCACTCGTACTTTCTCTTACATTCGCGTTGATGTCTTTTACTTGAGCACAATTTTATCTATGTTGTATCGATTATATAGAACTTCATATTTTTGACTTTATCAAAAAAACAAATATATCATTCAGGATATTATTGACACTAAATATTACAAGAATGTTGATTCAAATATAATTTTAATTAGGTTATAATATATTTGTTACCATCCACCGTCCTCTTAATAAAAATATTTATTTCGTCGAATCAGCCGAGGCTAATAAATCCCTAAATGTACCTACCTAATGGTTTCTCAGTAACCGTAACAAATATTCAAGATAAACAACTTTCGACCTTAGTGTAAACCGGAAAGAGCGAAGCATCTTTATCGACTTATTCATCAGATGTTTACTTTAAAGTTCATAAATGTGTAGCATGTAGGTCATTTGAAAGAGTCATCATATTATGATGACTCTTTCTATTGATTGGTCATCATCAACTTCTTTATTCTTCAAGAAAAGTTGTTGAGAATTTCTAAGTAGCAGCTCGGATTCTGGAATTGTGTCCGGTTGATGGCAATAGACTCGCCCCCTATTACATGGGACGTTAACATGAGTCTTCGGTCAGCTGGACCCGCTCGCTACTGGACCCGCGGATCCACTTGACCACATAACTTATTTTCTGTATTTTTATAGGTTAACTAAACCCACATTCAAACTAAAAAAAAACATCTATTGTTTAGAGGTACCAGTGGATACATTCGAGCGCAAAATTGGTTAGTCAAAATATAATAAAATGCAGTTCAATTAAATTTAACTTTAAACGTTTATTCTTAATCAAAATCTAAACTCTTTTCAAATTAGGTAGGTACATGTAAGTAAAATCAAGACAAACCTTTTTATAACGAGAATATTAACTAAATGTATTACTCAAATATAGTACCGAAAAAATAAGTAAGTAGGATTAAAAAATCAGACAGATTTTAAGTCATACAAATTAAACTAAAAGATTTGGCTTTACTCCGTGACTGTACTAATAATGAAATTGGGCAGTGGGTCCAGTCGACCTATTCAAAATGTGATTGGGTTGAGTGATCCCGTGGGTCCATTTCGAGTGGGCCCAGTTGACCAAAGACTCGTTAACATAACTGGCGAAATGTCAGTGTACTAGGTCACCTCTGCCTAACCCTTCGGAAGAACAGGCTTGATGTTATGTCATGTAAAATGGTTGTATCAAAGACATGTTACCTAGATCTGGGTACTCCGCAAGGGTCTCGTCCACGATGTACTGCAGACACCACGGCTCCAGCTCGGCCATCTCTCGCCGCCGTCGGCCTCGGGACTCATACGGCAGATGCATCCTTCACACCATCACACTCACTCGCCGCACCGCCACGGTCGGCGTGTCCAACTGTCCCACTGGCACAGCAATCGACACCAAACAAAACAATACTAACAAACTTTAAAGCGGGTAAGTAATTAGGGCTCGTTTGAACCCTTGAATTCCAACACTTCCGCACTCTTCACGACCTTCGCACGTCTTCGTTCTGGCAAACGTCCAAATTGTTTTTATATGACAACAATACTTCGGTTTCTCGTACGCGAGTCGTGAGTGAGTATTTCGTTAGCGTTGACACGCTAAATTTATTATGATTAGGAAATCTTTGGAGTCTAATACTTTGTCAGTCTCTTCGTAGCGTTTAGAGTCTAATGTTATTATTATATTAAAACTTTGTATTATAAACAAACGCGTCCGTTCGTCACTCACAAATTGTCCGCGTATGTCGCAGTTTAATATTATGTTTGTGTATTATTTCCTTAATCCAACGACGCTCATTCTATACAAGCGAGGCACTTCTTGAATTTAACTTTCGTCATTCTATATGAGTCACAACACTAGTCCGGGGTTCACTGGGAACTATTTGATACATGAACAGTTCCGACTAAGTTCTAAGAACACCTGTAAGTCACTATCGCAGCCCGTGTTATGTCAACATCAGCTGAGAGTCGATATATTTATGATAATGTGCCGCCCGGGCCGGTCTTGTGGCGCGCGGTTTTTTGTGCTGAGTGTGAGCTACGTCTGACGCACGTCAGGTGTCGCGTGGTGCGTGAGTCAGCCGCTCGCGGAGGCTGGCGCGTGTTCGCTGCCCGCGCGGCTCTCTACTACTGAACCGCCGCCATTCTGTCACTCGCTGCCTCCATTCTCTGCGGTCAATCTGCGGTTTAGCCACGCTTCATTTGTCGGGAAAATGTGCGGTGTTCTTCTCCCGCTCGCACTTGTACCTCGCTTGGTTGGTGCGAGAGAGACCCGCGCAAGTTTTGTATCATTAAACATTTTTGTTTAGTTCCATTGTTGAAAGGGAAATATTATGAGCTTTTTCATTTTAAAGCGTGGTCGCGTATCTCCCTCTTTCGGTTCACTAACTGCGGTTAGAATGGAGAGAGACATCTATAACAGTAGATGTCATCCTAATTTTATGAAAGTTTCCAAAAAATATTTTTTTTTTATAAAAATTGTTTGATAATCTTTATTATAAAGTGTCCTATTGTGAAATTCGATTACATAGCAACAATCACATTAGACGGTAATGCCGCTCCGAATTAATGGAACTAATGAGGTTTGATGGCTGCCAAATTGTATGTAACTTGACACGTTTGTACTAATAAACTATATACTCATTAACATATTAGCTTAATTTGTTGGTTCGTTGCGTTTTGATGAGTTTAATGTTACATGTTGTGGGTGTATTTTTCAGTGTTGTTGGTCTTGAGATAGTGCGGTGGGCGTGTGCGCGGCTGGGCGGGGCGGCCCCGCCTACTGTCGCGAAGACGGAGCTCGCGGGCGGAAAAATTGTAAGCCGCGCCGTGCCGCGTCGCCGCGTCTTGTCGTAGTCGTGACGCCGTCGTATCGCGCGTGCGGACACCACGCACTTGTTGCGTCCACTTGAGTGGTATACGCCCGACCTTATAAGAGAGCTTCGTCGATAAATTGTGTAGATTTTGAATCTATACTCCATTGGTTAAGGTATTTAAATAATGGTAAACAAATCTTAAAACGGGTTTTTATAGATGACACTTTCTAGTTTAAAAATACGTTGTAAATTACAACCAAATTCAATTTATTTTTGATTTTTACCATAGTTTCCTCTTTTATTAAATTACCGTATTACTCGTATCATTATTATTCTTAAACTACTCTTAGTAGATGTAACTGCTTGAACACAATTTTTTGTTAGATTTATAATAATACTATAATATTTTGTAATCTGTCCATTGTAAAGAGCCCAAAATTACAGGTTCTTTAAACGTCAACGAAATAAAACATTGCTAAATTGAAGAGTATAACTGTGACGTAGCATGACAACTGAAATGACAGGTATTACTTTTAGTCGGTTACTTGACAGATCTCTGGTCACGTGGTTATTTTTGTTTACCTTTATTTAACTACATAAACTAATGTAGTATAGTTTAGTTCATCTTTATTTATTCAGTCCGGATGCCAATGACAGTTTTATTTTTTACAGTGCTACCCAACTTCTCTACTACACAATCTGTATCTGACCAATGATACGAAATCGTGAGAAACCCCATAAAAATTAAAAAGAACCTTAACCATTCTGAGTCGTTGAACGTGTGACAAATACTAAAACCAAATTACAAAACAACCAACATTTATAAATGATAAAATCCCACTGTGAGTCACTTTTGTATAATGAATATTAAACACGCAAAAATGACGAAAAGCAAAATATATCTTTATCTGTCACCTAGACTTAATACATATGTATAAATATTATTTCTGTTAAACCCGGTGAACTTTGATTTAATCAGACATAATATACGTCATTTGTCAATAATTTGCTATGTAGTTCACTTTGTTTCTTTTGTATGATTTTCGGGTTATGTATTTTGACTAATATTTATTTTCGGGTTATGTATTTGACTTATATTTTAACCTTGTCAAAGAAAAACAAACGACAATCATAGAGAAAGTCAAAGTCAAAAATGTGACTTTAAATCGGGGAAGGACTCAAAGTCAAAAAGGAAACTTTGGAAGTCAATAAACGACCGAACATTCGGCCGATACTTCCGATTGTAGCATCGGAGACCCCTGTTTCTTTACGACCGACCATTATTGATTCCACCGTTTAACTTACGAATAAACAGTTCGTTAGCAATAAGAATCGGTTATACCGACGATGACTAATTAACCCATCGCCCAGACACAAAGGAACCACGTGACGTAATGACATAACAGTCGCGTCATCCGCGACCCGATAACCGCAACGTTGTCGATTTTTGCGGCGGTAAGGAAGCGACCGCACCGGCCGCAACCGCCGTGGTGGGCCCGCAACACGGATCGAACTGTACTTTTATTGCTCTTGAACTTCAGTGGTCGCATCATGTGGTCCTTGAACTGTGTTGGTATCAAAGTCGGAGTCAAATCATTTATTTCAAACAGGCACTTAAAAGGCACTTTTGAACGTCAACATTACAATTGGTGCTTTATACACCGTGGCATTTTAATCGTCTTACAACGGCCCACTTCATGTATCTAATGACTACTAATCATTCATAGAAGAAAAAAAAAATATTATGATGCATGACGTAGTTTGAAACACCCTGATAAAAGCCTTGCGTTCCAAGGGCGGCGCGGAATGAAGTGCAAGGCTCGCACCGCGCTCTTATCAGGATGTTTCAAACTACTTACGTCATGCGTCTCATTTCTTAGGATAATGATACCCCACTACGGAAGCCTTCATTGTGTGTGGTCCGACACGCACTTGACCGTTTTTTTTTAATTATTCAAAAGTTACCAATTTTTTTTTTTTTATAAATGATTAGTAGCCATTGGATACATGAAGTGGGCTGCCGTTGTAAGACGATTAAATTGCCATGGTATAGTACTCTATACCATGGCAATTTAATCGTCTTACAACGGCGGTCTAACTGTAATGTAGACCTGCCTGAACTAGGTTTATGAAAAACCTGTGTTTCAGGCCAATAACGAAGACGACTTGAAAAAGACTTCAGTAAAGGTGAAATTAAAAGCAGATATAGGTACTCCTATATCTGCTTTTAATTTCACCTTTACTGAAGCAGCAGGCAGGTCTACATTACAGTTAGAATTACAATTTTCCCCGATTGTAATTAATCTAAATCATAATAAATTTTCATCATCATCATTCATCATTTCAGCCGAAAGACGTCCACTGCTGGACATAGGCCTCCCCCAAGCACCAACCGGTTCTGTGCTTCCCACATCCAGCGGATACCTGCAGCCTTCACAAGGTCATCGGTCCACCTTGAGAGAGGCCTTCCAACGCTACGTCTTCCGGTACGCGGTCGCCACTCCAGAACCTTTCGGCCCCATCGGCCATCAGTTCTGCGAGCAATGTGCTCTGCCCACTGCCACTTAAGCTTGGCGATTCTTCGGGCGATGTCGGTTACCTTAAATCATAACTTTACTTTACTTTATACTTGAATATATTTTTTTTTATTATCCTGTTCTCCTGCCCTTATCTCAATGTATTCGTGGTCGGCGCAACATGTCCCTATCTTCCATACTTCTCTATTAGTCATCATCTCGGTAGTCCCCCCCCCCCTTTCTAGCCATATCATCTTTCACACAGTCCATCCATCGTTTCTTTGGTCTTCCCCTACTTTTATAGCCATCGATATCCATACTCATAACTGTCCTCGCGACATCAAGTAAGTCAAGTCTTTTTCAAGTAAAACTCAAAATCGACTCAGTTTATTGTCGGCTTTTGCAGCTTTCAGAAAGGATCATTGATTTACCTAGTCCCTATGAGAAAGTTAAGAAAAACGGTTACTGTCATTCAGCTGCTACCAGCCACCCTGCGAAGATCGTCGCTCCACCTAGCCTGAGGGCGTCCTACCTTACGTTTGCCGATTCGCGGTCTCCACTCAAGAACACGTCTACCCCAACGGTCATCTGTTCTACGGCTAATATGGCCGTCCCATTGCCACTTCAGCTTGCTTATTCTGTGGGCTATGTCGACAACTTTGGTTCTCTGCCGGATCACCTCGTTCCGGATTCGATCTCTCAGAGAGACTCCAAGCATAGCCCGTTCCATAGCTCGCTGAGCGACCTTGACGTTACAGCCAGAAACACATCTGAACAAAATTAACTTAAAAATAGAAATATAGGGTGATGTGTGCCTCACAGCTGCGCCCAATAGGTTCATTTCATCAATAATAATATTAATTATTGTTATTCATTTATTCACTCAAGTTACAATGACTCACGAAGTCACGACACAATATTTAATATAGTACACACACAATAAACAATACATTAGCTCCTGGAGAGTTTGTTGCGCCACTTCTTCTTCCCAGCTATAGAGCACTACGAAGTAGTGAAGGGCTGGCGATTTTGGGGGACTGTCTTATGTAATTTTGACATTCGAAAAGTGCTAATTCTCAGTCTTGCTTGAATAAATGACTTTTGATTTGATTTTGATTAACGTAAACCAAACACAACAAAAACCACAGCACCAAAAACACTTACATTAAGACGCTGACAACAGCTAAACCGCGGTCACTGTCAGACTGCATACAAAAGAAAGAGAAGCACGATGACACAACACTTGTAATTTATTGCAAAATATTATATGAAGCAATTATCTATTTACAAAAAAAAAATATTGAGTAATCGAAAATAAAAAAACAACCAAGTGCTGCATACACATAAGATTTTTTTATTATTAATTAAATACCAACCGTAAGTTGATATACAGATATTTTGGATTGAAACTCAAAGTAAAGGGTTAGTTTACCGTTAATTTGTATCGAGTTTTTTTTTCTAAACATCTTTTGGTAACAACCAAGCTCTGAGAAATATGTTCAAGAAAAACATATATCTTTTCCGCTATCACAAACTATATTTTTTTGTTTAAGACAAGCCTACTTTTATCATTTGCCTCTTGTCAGCGCCTAATGACCGACGACTGTAGCGTCTAATGTCAGGACAGTCGTGCATGTCCGCTAACATCATCAGCACGCTGTTGGGACTGCCGCGTACCCTGCGCATCAGAGACGCCCTCCGCTTACGCATCGTTGCTTATAAGCAGTTGACGGTAGCTTCGGAATTCAGTCAGTCCCATCAGCGCTTTGAAGGCGTTGTTATATGATATGTTCGTTGTTGTTTATTTTAAATAACGGTGCAGGATAGCCTTTACCAGAAATGATCATCGTATTAGTGGTTCAGCAGCTTCAATATCATCAGGATTGTGCCGACATAATAGCAGTTCGTCATGGATGTGGCACGACAGCGGCTCCCGGATCTTCTGTCAGCAGAAGACAGCCGCCACGCAACCATCGATGCGACGCTCTGCTAGAGTGACTGTTATCAGCCAGTGTCACTCTTATCCGACTTTTTCGGTGATTCCAGTAACTTCGTAACAAAACTAGACGGCTCCACTTGCTGAACCGTCATATACAGTGCCAGACAGATGCTGCCTGAAGCTGATTTTTTTTAAATGAATATAGTCCTAACAGACGAATATTGATCAACCTTGTTTGAAATATTGTTTTATCTTCTGTTTAGCTACTAGAACTAAGAGAGAAACATGAGTCGATGATAACGGTGAACGAAATTATGAGCTTTAAGTTCACTCCCAAAGCCAGCTATTCTCGCTAGTTTAAGCATGACTGTTATAAAGAAGTGCTCAAGCCAACATGCCATTCAAAACCAAAGTTTCATAGTTTTCGACCATTTACTCTACAGTTTTTCCCAAACATTTTTATGTTTGCATAATAATAATACCACCTATACTCCTGTAACAGTATTGTGGTTTGATTGATAAGTTATAATCTAGCGTGTACCTTTGACTGCGAAAAGAAGCTTATGGTTATTTCAGGACTGAAAAATTACTATTACTTTCTGTAAAATATGGTGTGCATTTGATGCAGGTAGGTGTCAGTGGCGTCCATTGCCGTCCATCGACAAAAACGAGTGAATTCAATTTCAGGAGTCACTCGAAATTGTTGCCTGGAAAAATCGTGATACTTTTAATAGTTCCTAGAAAACTGTCTTCACATGAGGTCTAATGTTTTGCTGGACTTTGTTACCAATACCAATTCCACACATTTTCATCAATATCTTGACCTATACGTATAATCCTGTAACAGTATTGTGGCCTTGCGGTAACAAAGAGTGGTGACCGCAGCAGCCGCGGTGCTGTACCGCGAATCGATTAGCTGCTCGCGTACCGCAGCAGTGCCGAGCGATGCCGCATTGAGAGACTTGCCACTATTAACAAAATAGTAAAACATGAAAATCACACATGTAATCCTCAAAAGGGTAGGCAGAAGAGTATCTATAGAACACCCACATTTCGCTAGTTATGTTGAAGCCCTATGTTCAGGTGGACCTATTGTTATTAACACAAATCCAGACCGTGCTTGTGAGTGCTTGAAATTATGCAGCCACTGAGACCTACCTATTCAAGTACAAAGAAATTGATGAACGGATTCTGCCTTCTTTTTATATCAACATCATCATAATTTCAGCCGAAAGACGTCCACTGCTGGACATAGGCCTCCCCCGAGCACCGACACTTCAACCAGTTCTGTGCTTCCCGCATCGAGCGGATTCCTGCGGCCTTGACAAGGTCATCGGTTCACATACCGCAGTGTCTTAAGACGAAAGTCTTTGATCATTGCGTGTTGCCAGTGACCTATGGCATTGAAACGTGGTCGCTCACAATGGGCCTTATTAGAAGACTAAAAGTCACACAAAGGGCAATGGAGAGGGCTATGCAAGGACTTTCCCTACGAGATTAATTAAGAAATGAAGAGATCCGCAGGAGAACCAAGGTAACCGACATAGCCCGAAGAATTGCCAATCTTATGTGGCTGTGGGCAGGAAACAGTGCTCGCAGAACAGATGTCCGATGGAGCCGAAAGCTTCTGGAGTAGCAACCGCGCATCGGAAGCCGTAGCGTTGGAAGGCCTGTCTTTATATCTTAGAAAATATTTTGTATGTTCGCAAAAACTTGGGACTTTTCATAATAAGAATCGATTTCCATAATATTATATAAATACACGTAGTAAACATGAAATTCTAATACCCAAATTGAGATGAACTAAAATAAGCAAGTCATTTCGTATAAACATTATCCGCTTTTATAATAAGTTGCCAGAGTTGGTTCTCGAACTTAACGATGGAAAGTTCAAAACCCACGTCAAACGTGTCCTTATCAAAAAAGCATATTATAAAAATATAAAACAGGTTGAAGACTAGGAAGTTTGGCAATAGTTCCTCCTGCACATGTGGGTTCCCTGGTACTTCATTAACGGCGTATCTGCTCCCAAATAACGACGTTTAAAAAAAAAACTTACTTCCTTGATTTCCTTCTCATTATTTGACATAATATACCTACAATTCGAATTTCAACTCTTTATTAGTGGCTTTTGTGGACAAGATATTACCTAATTCAGATTTTTTACAGTTGTAATGGCAATCATGTCATTTGGTTTAAATCGATTTTTATTTTTATTTATCTTTTATATTTTGTGAATGTAAGAACGTTCAGAACGTTGTTGGAGGCCTTGTAGACTGTAGATTTACTGTCCATTTTATATTTTGTTAAGTACCTGGTACTTGTTGACATGCCTACACTGCCCTCCCATATCAATTAACACTGTAATTTAAAAACATTGTAAAAGCCAATTATTTTAACCATGGAGTTTCTTGCCGGCTCTTCTCCATATAAATTGACCAATTGGAACCGTGCACCTAGCTTCTGACGTTTCATATGTAGATGAAATATTAAATATTTTGATTTTGATAATTTTATTTTATTTTCATAAAGTTTCATTTTTGAAGGACTCCTAATCAACTTCTTATTGCAATCAGTCACCGTGGATGTATCTTTTTTGATGGCACGGTTGGCGCAGTGGTTGACTGCTGCGCTGCGTGTCACGGGTTCGATTCCCGCACGGAACAACTATTTGTATGACCTACAAGTAGTTTTTCCGGGTCTGGCTGCTTGTGTAAGTGAGTTTAAATGTTTGTAAACGCACCCACGGTACAGGAGAAATTCCTAGTGTGGGGCAACGTTTAAAAAAAAAATCTTTACTTAATAATTGTATCAAACCCTGATCTTTTATTAAACGCAGATTAATTAATGCAACAAAGTGTATCATTGCAAATTTGGAAAACATTTTATGTTGGTTATATATAGAGATACAACGAATGACAAATGCATCGTTTAAACTATTAAAATATCAAATACATTACAATTATTTACTTAGCAATAAAATAAAACTGCTTATAATTGTTATTTATTTAGTATACGTGCGACTAAATCACTTACATTTTAGAAACTTAACTATAACATTCTTAACTTTAACTTAGACAAACTACTTTACTAAAACAAACATATAATATCTTAGACACTAAACTTGGATAATGTAAGACTAGAGCTTTAAAATATAATGTATATTTATAAATCATTATTATATTAATTATGTCGATTATGTCTCTGTTGTGATACCGATTAATGCATAAAATTACGGAAACCTCTGGTGTAAGATTTCTGGTGCCGCTGATGAATTCCTACATTTTATAAAAACTGTATATATAATGAAACCAACAATAACAACAATTATAATATTAGTTAATGTTAAATAGTAGCTTCCGTATTTCACAATGTGAGGCTGAAATTGGGCTTGTTGCTTATGCATTTCCATTTGATCTAGTTTATCGGACGCAGATTTTAAAGATTCTAAGTTAACTTCGTTTAATGTAATCGGAGTAAGCTTAAGAGCACTACTGTTGACCAATTTAAAGTTACAACAATCATCTTCAGTGATATTAAAGTCAATTTTTAACTGACGTGGTAAACTTGTCTTATAAGTAACAGATGGTTTGAATTGCAATGTTTGAAAATATGCAACACAATCTTTTTCTAGTGTTAAAATTCCAGTACCTTGAATCGTGTAATCTCTCATATTATTCTCACATTTAATACTCAATTTGTCACGTTTAGATTTAATGTAAATATATCTTCCATCATTTAGTTTTTGCCATAAATTAATATTGCCATAAATTACTCTTGAGTCACACATTTCAGGAAGTGAATGAGTTACTTCTGTTAAAAGTTCTGTTTCACAAGAAGGATTATTAGTTACAGACAAAATAGTAGGTGACGGGCAAATACTAAAGTTGCCATTAACATCCTGACAAGCACTTACACTATCTAATAGTGCGTACTTTAATTTATCGTCCGTTACAGCCAGGTATAATTTAGTGGGATGAATAAGAACATACGTTTCCAAACTGTTCTCAACCCGTGGCGTAGGCAACGGTAAATTCTTGTAGATGTTAAACTGAACAGAATTAACGAGAGGTATTTGTATAACAAATACTAATTTATTATTATAAGAATAACAAGTCAGCTTAGAAATGTCGATAATAATATGTATGTTCTGTAACGACAGCGGAGTGATGGGGAGTCTTAAATTTCCTTGGTTTATTTGAGCTTTTATAAGTTCATGATATAAGTTAGCAGGAGTTAAAACATAGGGGTGTAAAATATTGGTTTTCGCAAACAAAATAGAATTTAAAACGGAATCTAAAATATTAGAAACAGACATCAACGAACTTTCAATCAGGTTAAAAATAGAATCAATTCTCTCCGCATTTTTTAAGTTATCAATGTCTTTAGTACTGTTTATAAACATTTCATTAAGTTTTTTTAATTGTCCATTAATTTTTTTTTCATTTTCAGTTAATTTAGTAATAGAATCGTTCAAGGCGTTGACTGTGGATCGAACAACGTGGATATTTTCCTCCATATAGGAATTTAATTGATCTTCATTTTGATAGACAGCATCAAAGGCTTCATCGTATTTTTTGGCATCGTCAGCGTCTAATGTGCCAAATAAAAAATTAAGGAAACTTCCGCCGATATTAATCAAACCTCTTTTGGATCGTTTCGTTTGTTTGTGTGACTCTTTTGCCGGAACAAGATTAGATAGGGATTTATATTTAAGATTATTAGCGCTTATTAGAATTTTTAAAGGATTAACTGTATCATCACAGTTTATGTGTAATGAAGGGGAATCCTGAAATGTATTACAAGTAACAGAAATATCTGAGAGGGCTTTTTCAATTTTATCCAAATAAGGCTTAATAGGTATAAATTCTATATGAGTAATAACATTCCAGTAATCATTGTAAAAATAAGCAACAGAAGTCGGATCAAAATACATCCCCGGACTATGTATGATAGGTTCGATTGCTTCAGAGAAACTGGATTTGATGCACAATATAATGAAGAACACACTCACGAACATTTTGGAGACTTTTCCGATACTGATGAAGCAACACGTGACTGGCTACTGGTAGTGCAGCGATGATGTCTATCAAAATTCGGGTGCCCGGCGATTCAGCAACTCGTCGAGTGCACCTTAAGGTCTCGTTGCGTTGTCCGAGAGGACTTGTCACGTAGAATGGCAACGGAAGCTGGTTATGATGATGGCGAGTCGATTGTCTGAAGATGGTGATGAACAGGCTTCTGGTCTGATGATATAAATTTGATGGTGCTGGAAGCTGATGCAGCGACACGCTTGAGACTGGAGGCTGGACACACGTTTTAGTAACAGGAGTGTTCAGCACATGACGCGAGCTCACGTTCAAATGCGAAGATTTTTCGTCACTCACAAACGCAGCAAGAGTTTCGCTAAGACCCACTTCAGACCCGAAAGTTGTAAGGATGGCGTCCTGTGGGTGAATAACACTTTGTATGCTACTGCACACAAAATATTCACAATATGAAGATGTAGTTATTCAGACAAAGTTCGTGAGGAGACTGTCTCGCTTAAAATGATGTGCAGTTTTATATAGGTAGTTCATTCTTACATCAGAAATTATTATTTAGGTATTTTTGTAATTATTTAATATTGTTTAATTAAATAAAGCATAAATTGCGGTTAACCAACATCTACTCAGTTTGATGCTGTGACGCTATGGCCTCATTTTATATTAAAATTAAATCTATGAAGCGAATAACAAATGTTTGCCAGAACAAGTGTAAGTACCTACAAATAACAAAAGAGCGTTACCAGCATAATTTCCGACACATTCTTACGCCTAAACCACTGTATAGATTTCGGTCAAATTCGACTAGGAGATTGATGGTATCCTTGGGAGTAGGCTAATTTAGCTAGGCTAGGCATAATGGATTGATAGAGGGATTGAAAGTTTGTATAGAAAACCCTAAAGTTAGGTAAGGGAGGAGGTTGAAGGCAAAAGTCCTCGCGTAGATTTGGGAGTGGCGTGAGGAGGCGAAACGCCAGGTCGTAACTCCGCCGATAAATCACGGCACAGCGGACGGAGCTCCGGTCGGATCTCATGGCGACATGGAGAGTGCGATTGTCGCAACCCAGTGCAGGGCACGCCATAATTGTGGCGAGAAGCCCCCTCTTTGAGGAGTGGCTAGAGAGGCGACACGGCGTCCTCACATGCTGCCTGACGCAGGTCCTCACCGGACATGGTTGTTTCGGGAGGTTCCTGTTTAGGATAAATGGTTAAAGTTATTGGGTAACACGATACCCCTTGGTAAGACTGGTTGTCAGACTTTTGGGCTTTTGACTACCCGTAACGTCTGACAAAGATCTACGAATGACAGAATATCATGGGGTTTAAATTATGCTTGTAATTATGTTGTGTTCTCTGAAGGAGTCAATATACATAATACTTCCACTCGTTCAGTAGTTAGGGAATATCCCCTGATTCTACACGGTTTATTCGGGCTACTACGGGGTATTCCTTTTTAGAAAAACTTAATAACACTTTGCGAGGACCCTCATCATTTACGGTTGCGACCACTCTCCATCAACGACGTCGCGGGGAACATGCTTTATTCATAATATATTATATTGATATTCGCGAGCCCATTCGCAAAAAATAAGAAAAAATAGCATTTCGCGATTTAAATTGTTTATTTTAATTAATGCTTAATTATCTACAAGTTCATATAGATTTTCTCAAATCAAGCTTATTCAGATTTTCAACATCAAATGTCTGATAAAAAGACGAGCCAGTTTTTGAATATTTTTTTAATTTTTATTATCAATTGACTATTCTTGATACCGAATCTAGTCTTAACTCAATACCCCACTACTGGACCCTTTGTGCTTGGACGCCCACAAGTATGTCTGGTGTCAGTTGTGGTAAAATAGTTTTTTGTCATTTGTACATTTTGTACCTATTACTTTATTGTGCAGTAGGTATGATTTTTAAATTCATATTTGCTTAAGTTTATTTTGTAAGTATTGTATCGCTATCTTCATGTTTATAGCATAAATAAAAATCAATGTTTTATTTGTTTGTCCTTTATGGACTCCGAAAGGGCTGGATGATTTTAATGAAACTTTGGTGAGTTTTTCTACATAAGCCCGCGAAAGTTTAGGGGTAGGATAGGGGTAGGGCACCACGCGAAAGAAGTTGCGCCGGACAGCTAGTTTAGTATCTAGCATGAGTGCCAGCCAGTTCATAGATTGCATGTGTCCTCGTCAGTAAGAAACCTCACGAGTGCCACGGTTATTGATGATAATAATAGGTTATTTTACTCTATATGAAATCTAAAAATATATTATTGAGATAGCTTAGGCAAAAAGCAGACGGAAAACGTTAGTTTTCGTTCATAAAATAGCAATCTAAATTTTTAAATTCAATTCAAAGGTTTCAACTTTTTTAATCTGTTTCATAACACCATCTTAAAGTAGTCGCCATGTTATTACGTCATACGGCTATGTAAACATAGAAGTGTCAACTGTCAACTATCAGCATACCAAATTATCACTGCATTACTGAAATAATAATATTAAAAAATACTAAACTAATAAAAACTAATATTATAACATACTTAATTAATTATTAATAAATTATTCAAAGTTCCTACGTAATTGATACTTTGTGTTTACGTATAGAGCCTGTGATACTGATGCTGGACTTAAACAAATACGTGGCTAGACCGCGTTATACTGTTGCGTCAGTCATGGGCATAATGTTTGTTGTTATGCAAGGTATTTCTATCTGAAAGACATGACGTAGGTACCTATTTACGAGTACATGTAGAGTGGTTTACGCGAGATTCTGACGCGCGTATAAAGTCGTGCGTAGCCGAGATTATAGGAGCCGATTTTACGTCCACATGTAGATAAAGAGCCAAACACGCGCGTAGTCACGCGCAATCCTATTAATAATAATTGTCTCCTCACCGGACACGGTTGTTTCGGGAGGTTCCTGTTCAGGATAAAGCGGGAGGAAACGCCCGGGTGTCACCACTGTGTGGATCTCCCGGAGAACACGGTGGAGCATACGGTGGAGGTCTGTCCGGCTTGGGTGGAGCACCGCCGTGTCCTCATGGAGGCAATCGGCAGCGGCGATCTCTCGTGTCCAGCCCTGGTTCAGGCCATGGTTCCGTCACCTCCTTCTGCGAAGCAGTAATGCTCGCAAAGGAGGAGGCGGAACGCGTGAGAGACAGGCAAAATTCGCGCCCTCACGCCCCTAGTAGCCGCAGGAGACGCCCCCGGTGTCGGGAATCACAAGCCGATTTCCGGCCACCGTAGGCGCGGGCCTGCGGACGGTGAGTGATGGGTAGCTCGCCGTTCGATAAGGACCGGGCCCCTCCCGCTCCGCCTAGAGCGGGAGAAGTTATTTGATAAATTCCCACCCAGAAAAAAAGTTTTACAACGCACCCGTACGCGTTTCGTGGATGTTTTACTAAGGTATAGTTTTTTCATAGTGCGTATCATTAAATGTTGCCGCGTCTTTTTTTTCTCTTGGCTCCTGTCAACAATTTTAATAAAAACAAGGTGGCATCGAATGGGTTAACTTTCGTATTTATCTATATTTACTAGGTGTGTAATGTCTTAAACTCAAACTCAAACTCAAAACATTTTTTTCACTTAAACCATTGACAGGCACTTTTGAATTGTCAAGAAGTCGGTCTCGTTACAAATATGAAGCTAGTTGCCAAGGGGTATCGTATTACCCAGTAACTAGGTTGTGGAGGGAGGCGCTCCATGTAAAATACTGGTACACAGCCGTATCCGGGTAGACTGGAAGCCGACCTCAACACAGTTGGGAAAAGGCTCGGTAGATGACGAGATAATGAGTAGGTGTGTGTTGACAATTAACGTTATGTGGGTTTTTCAAACCACTTCTGTGGCGTGAACTGCATGCTAAGTAGGTAATCAACATCGGGGTTAAGTGATAAGTAAGGCAAAATGGTGGCAATTAACTGCATTTATGGAAAATCCAAACCCTAAATAGTTCATAGTCACACTATAACTGTCACGTCCCACATTATCAAGTTTCTGAGATTATTTTTTTATACTTAAACTATATATTTAAGTAAATATAATCTGGAGGACCGAATTTCGGCCATGGCGACCAATCAAACTCAAACTATTTATTTCAATTAAACCAATTACAGGCACTTTTGAATTGTCAAAGAGTCGGTCAGTTACTCAGAAAGTTGAAGTTATTTGCCCATTCCAAAACGTAGATCTCTATGGAGAAGAATATGCAAGAAACTCCAAGGACACTCTTTTAAATCAAGGTATTACAAAATCCTGGCAGAGATCAGCCATCGGCGCGAAGGATATTATAGCGCACAAGTGTGTGAGCAGACACAGGTGCACTCTCTTCCCTCACTCTTATAGTTCCGACATGACCGGAGCAGGGCGCTAAAGCTTAACGTGCTTTCCGAGGCTTGGGGTATAACACCATCAACTCCACAACAACAACTAACTAACTCCCAAACTCAACCCCTCCCCCCTCTCTCTGTCTCTTACCTTCCAAACTCCGGGCTGTTACTAAGAAGTTCCTAATGTTAATCCCAATAACATTATGCCCGACACGGGAATTGAACCCAGGACCTCTCAGTAGTCACGCTTACGACCACGAGACCAACGGGGCAGTCCAAATGACTGACTGATGACTGATAATTATGTGATTTTTTTTACGCGATTTCAAGTTTGGTCTCATAATAAAAGTTGTTCATAATTATGAGTACAATGGCCCCTTAAGAGGTTGTGCGTTAATTCTGGGACATGTTGTCTATATAGACACCAATGTCCCACAGTAGGAAAAATAAAAATATGAATTCTCTTCTATAAAAAAAAAAAATCTTGGAAATCTTGAAAATCTTGAAAAATTTATCAGCCTCTTTTATGGTAAACCAGATGACCTAAACCTATTACTATATTCAAAAGATTGGGTTTAACTCAATGGTTTTACGGAAAATATTTTTAAAGTGACAAAGTTACATGGATACCAAAGAACTCTATTTTTTTTGACGTCGACGTCAAAATTGACATTTTGGTCTTGTTACATGGATTGTACTGAAAGAGGGGCTTGTGGCTAAGTAATAACAGCCACACGGGTCGATCGAGCAGGTTAAGCTACGCTTGCCACGGTTGTTCCGTGGATGGGTGACCATCTTTACATACCAAGACCCCTCCGTGCCTTGGAGAGCACGATAAGCCGTTGGTCCCGGCTGATATTTGGAGATCTTTGACAGTTGTTACGGGTCGTCAGAAGTCCGAAAGTCTGATAACCAGTCTTACCAAGGGGTATCGTGTTACCCAGTTACTGGGTTGTGGAGGTCAGATAGGCAGTCACTCCATGTAAAATATTGGTATCCAGCTACATCCGGTTAGACTGGAAGCCGACCCAACAAAGTTGGTAAAATTTTAATTAATTTTTCCGTCATGCGTTTTTTTTTATCAATGTTTTATTTTACCACTTTTTCGGTGTGATTAATATGTATACATACATACATAATCAGCCTATAATGTTCCCACTGCTGGGACACAGGCCTCCTCTCTGTGAGAGGGAGTGGGCCGTAATCCACCACGCGGGCCCAGTGTGGATTGGTAGATGTCACATGTCTTCGAATTATTAGCTCTAGGACGTGCCGGTTTCCTCACAATGTTTTCCTTCACCGTTTTGAGAGCAGTGGTGATGAAAAAATTTACACAAAGTAAAGCGCCTGGCTGGGTTCGAACCTACGACCTACAATTCGTAAGTCGCAGCCAGATACCACTGGGCCATCACTGCTCTCCTGTTTTTTTTTAATTTCATTAATATGTATACTGATGCCAAATTACAGCGTCCGAGTACTAAGGCCCGTATTAATAGAGCGTTACTCAGTACTCAAGCATTACTTAGGACTAGTTTCAACCAATCCAATGGCTTGAATCTAGTATTAAGTAATGCTTGAGTACTGAGTAACGCTCTATTAATACGGGCCTAGGAGTCTCTGAGCTAAGACAGACAGACGGACATGGCGAAATTATAAGGGTTCCTTGATGACCACGGAACTGTAATAAATGGGTGTGGTATGTTTTCCCGTGAATGTCACTAGATGACTGACGCTACTGTTGTGACATTGACCAACAGTAAAGAAGATATTGTATTCCACGTTACACACAGGTACGATTCGGAACAATGCCGGTAAAATAACCTGTGATTTATCGGTTATTCAAACTGGGATTATTCATGAGCATGATTCACGATGTGAACGATTAAGGACCTCGGGATTTTCCTTTCACCAACAAATCGTACCGTATTTTCCAAGTCTACTGCTTTTTCTTCTTCATGTCGATGACTCCTTTTTCATATTTTTAAAATACGCTTCGACCAGAATACAGCCACACGGACGGCGTTCGCATTGGCTTCGTAAAGGTCTACCCACACTGATCAAGGCCGTGCCCGGGACGTGGACGGGCCGAGCTCCGTCAGGGGTTTAAAAATATCGGTGTGTACATTTTATATGAACTTGAGGAAGAAGAGGAAGAATATGAAAAGGAGGGGCTCGTGACTAAGTAATAACAGCCACACGCGTCGATCAATCTGGTTAAGCTACGCTTGCTGGCGTTAGTCCGTGGATGGGTGACCATCTTTACACACCAAGACTCCTCCGTGTCTCGGAAAGCATGTTAAGGCGTTTGTCCCGGCTGTCATTCGTCGATATTTGTCAGTCGTTAGGGGTCGTCAGAAGCCCGGAAGTCTGACCACCAATCTTTCAGGCAGAAGACATTTTATATGAACTCGTTCACACACGTCTGTGTCCGGGCCGGCGACGGAGTTTCAGTGCCTGTCTTGTGTATGCCACGGCTCTGTCATGTCCTGGATAAACATTCATCATTTCAGCCGAAATACGTCCACTGCTGGACATAGGCCTCTCCCAAAAAGGGGGGGGGGTGCCATAATCCCCACGCTTGGCAGACGGGTTGGCGATCGCAGTATGGTGTTAAAATGCATAGAGAACGCTGCTGTCTATTCTCTAGTAAGTCCCTTAGTCGCCTTTTACGACACCTACGGGAAGAAATGGGATGGTGCTATCCTTTACGTCCGGCACCACACGGATAACTGTCACGTCCCGGATACGGCTCTGATATGGATAGACCTTAGAGGTATTTCATGGCGCAGTTGTTATTGCACGGAGAACAGGACAAGAGATTTGGCAACGTTTGTGATGTGGCTCGACAGTCGTATTGTGACTCGTTGGAGTACACCAACATGCGAACTACACGTCACACTGAAATCACGCAAAATCCTGCTTCGCGCAAGCAGAATTTACTGCGCGACTAGCATATTATATCGGGCAGTTGCCCACCATGGCAGACACTACACCCGTCTGGCCGGAGGATCCTCCCTTTTCTATGGAGGATGAGTGAATTTTACACCCTGTTCCTCATACCTCTATAGTTGTATCTACAGTGACCCACCTGCCTTCGTCTACTGCTTAGTCTTCCGTAGCTTGTAGTGCAGTGCAGTGTAGTCTCCAAGTAGAAGTTAGATTTGTATGAGTGTAGAATAGAATATATTAGACTAATGCAATGAAACAAGGAGATTGCTTGATATTAAATAGTTTATAGACCATGTAACAAAATTAATCAGTGGCATTCACAGAGAGGAAGGCAATAGACACAGTACAAAAAGGCGCGAAGTTTACCACAGACTAACAATATTTTAACACTCCTACCAAATTCGAGCCTTCGCTATAAAACTTAGAAACTTTAAATTAATATTAATATTTTTTTTAAATAGATTATGTTTATATTACATAGTGAAATTATTCAATAACTCAGTAATAAAATATTTACATCATATAAAAACTAACCGACTTAAAATAATAATATATAAGATAAACGCTAACAGACTTAACATAATACTATATGTACATGTAAAAAAAAAAAAAAAAAAAGGTGGGGGATAGAATCATAGGGCATCAAAAAATTCGTCCGCATCGCTGTCAACAGGAAAGGTGCCCAGAAGGCTGGCAGCATTGCCACGTTGTATGGCGATGCTGATTCTTTGTCCGAAAAATAGACCAGCCCTCTGGTCACGTGAAGAGTCGACCAACCGCTTGGCGATATCTTGAAAAACCAAGCGGGCACTCGGACCCCATGGCCCTAGTGTTTCAACCCCAAACGGCTCGAACATATAGCTCCCAATAAGATTGGAATATTTTCGCCGTTTGAGGTTTTCTGCACCTGCAGCAGCCGCCCCAGCACAGCTTGCCGTGCTAGGAAGATGGGATGGCGCAAGGGTGTCGACACATGTTGCATCCCACACCAAAGGCCGACCTAACTTCCAAGGCATTATGGTCATTCCGTCTGGTCTCTTCCCATCGTCGCGTGCTAAGCCATTGGGTTCTAAAACAGCTGGCACCCCGACGGTGACAATATATAATTAATATTAGAGTAATAAAAACAGTTATTACACTCTAACCAAACTTTATAAAACTACATGAATACAAGTTACAATACTAATTAGCTAGCAAATTTTGACATCCCAATATTATCTCTTAGAAATCTAAATTTGTCTCTAGGCAGAGCCTTTGTAAAAATATCAGCATACTGATTATCAGTGTGTACATAGTTCAAACTAATAATATTTTCATGGTATTTTTCTTTAACAAAATTGTACTTGATATCTATGTGTTTACATCGCTTATGAAATTCACTATTTTTAATCACATTTATGGCACTTTGATTGTCAATGTTTATACACACAGATTTTTGATTAAATTCACTGATATCAGTGAGTGAAATGAAATGAAATGAAATCGTTTATTCTGTAAATAGGATATTAAAATCACTTTTACACGTCATATAAAAAAAAAAAAAATCTAGATGTAGCCGACATTTCCTATCTGACTACCCCTGAGAAGAAATGGCGAAACAAACTCAGGGGTCAAAGTCTCTTTTAAAGTCCAGACATAATCTTGGTCAGATCATGTGAGGACCATGTAGATCCGTGTCTGAAATGGTCTTTTGAGGAAAGAACCACGCAAATTTGAGCGGACCTGACCAATCAGTGTAAGCATTTGTCAGTAATCGTGCAGCTCAACTCAAAACTTAAGGAGCTCAACGACTCGACGAACAGTACCAAAAAAAGAACATTTGGGTAGGCCGCATAAAGCGCTCAAAATGTCAGACCATCATTAAAACTTAACTGAGAAAAGAAAGGAAAACATTTAAAGAAAAAAAAAAAATGACCCACATAGTGCTCACATTCACAATAAATTAAAGCAGTAAATATAATACTTTTCAAAGTAAACATTCATGTAAAATTGTATACAATATTCTGCAATGTCAATATGTATATAAAATCATGCATAATAATTAAAATGTCAAGTTTTATCACAAGGCTAGCAGAGCGAGCAGCTCAATCCCAAGCTTTTTTGTCCTCTAAATAATCAGAAATCTTATAGTACCCTTTTTTACAAAGTTTAGTTTTAATACAGATTTTAAATCGTTTAATGGGTAAGTTCCGAATGTCAGTAGGAAGTTGGTTGTAAAAGCGTATACATTGACCCATGAAAGAGTTGCCTACTCTGTGGAGGCGAGTGCGATGTACAGCAAGATTGTGTTTATTCCTGGTATTTAAACTATGAATATCGGACATTTTCTTAAAATTTGATTTATTTTTGTGTACATATAATAGATTTTCAAGTATATATTGAGAGGCTACAGTCAGAATATCTATTTCTTTGAATATTTCACGAAGTGAATCTCTTGGACCTAGATTGTAAATGGCTCGAACAGCCCTTTTCTGTAAAATAAAGATATTATTAATGTCCGCACATGTTCCCCAGAGAAAGATCCCATACGACATAAGACTATGAAAATAACTAAAATAAACAATTCTGGCAGTATCTACATCAGTAATCTGTCTAATTTTTTTAACAGCATAGGCGGCCGAACTAAGCCTTCCTGACAATTTTTCTACGTGTGGGCCCCATTGTAATTTACCGTCAATAGTTATTCCAAGAAAAACTGTCGACTCAACAAGGTCCAACTCTATTCCATTAAGTTGAACATTAGTAGTTAGCTGCCTGACATTTGGCATTGAAAATTTAATGAGTTTAGTCTTTTTCTCGTTCAGGAGAAGATTATTTACATTAAACCAATGGACAACTTTAGAGAGTGCATCGTTAACATGTTCAAAATTGACTAGCTGACGTTTGATTTTAAAAATTAGTGAAGTGTCATCTGCGAATAATACAATCTTGTGATTATCCCTTATGTGAAAAGGTAAGTCATTTATATAAATTAGAAACAAGAATGGACCTAGAATTGAACCCTGCGGAACGCCCATAGTGACCGCAGATCCTGCAGATCTCTTGCCATTAACATCAACCCTCTGAATTCTGTTGTTCAGATAAGAAGTCAGAAGGTCGAGAGCACTGTCCCTCAAACCATAATGGTGCAGTTTTCTGATGAGTGTATCATGATGAACGCAATCGAAGGCCTTAGACAAGTCGCAGAAAATGCCAAGAGCATCCCGCGACTCCTCCCAGGCCTCGAATATGCTCTTCAGTAATTCCACGCCCGCGTCTGTAGTTGAACGACCCTTAGTAAAACCAAACTGTTTCAGATGTAGTAGATTATGTTTATTAAAATGTCCTAACATTTGTTTCAAAATTAATTTTTCAAAGATTTTGCTCAATGTAGGTAATATCGAAATAGGCCGAAAATTCGTAGGATCAGTTGTGCTGCCAGATTTGAACAGAGGAATCACTTTGCTAAGTTTCATCAGATCAGGAAATACACCAGATGCAATACAAGAATTAAAAACAATTGCTAAAAAGGGTGAAATAACATTAATTATTGAAGACATGGTATGTACTGATAACCCCCAAAGGTCCGCAGTTTTTTTTTATATCAAGGTCTTTAAAAGATTCTATAATGTCTTTAGCGGTAACGACCGTGAATTTAAGGTGTTTATCACAGTAACTGTCTTAACCACATAGCTTCCTTTGTAGCTGCACAGGCAGCCATGAATTCGGCCTCAGTCGTGGATAAGGCCACAGTTTGCTGACGCTGAGATGACCAAGTGACCGCAGCTCCATTTTTAAGGAATTCATATCCAGTTATCGAGCGTCTGGTTACTATGTCATTCGCGAAATCAGCATCGCTATATCCAATTAAATCAGTACTCTCAGGGTTAGATGTGTAGCATAATCCATAGCTTTTTGTCTCTTTCAGGTATTTTAATATTTTCTTTACAGCATTCCAGTGGGAGTCATCATAAGAATGTAAGTATCGACTCACTTGGCTCACGGCAAACATAATGTCAGGTCTGCTTACAGTAGCCGCATGGATTAGTGATCCTACTGCTTCTCGGTAAGGATAGTTTTTCTTCAGTGCATCATCAGCCTTCTGCAACTTCACATTTGGATCAGCAGGAACACAATTGGGGTTGGCATCCTGCATCTTGAATTTCTTCAACAAATGATCAATGTATTTGGTCTGATGTACTAAAATACAGTTCTCATACTTTTCAATTTGCATACCAACAAAATTAGTTAATACAGGACATACTTTTAGATCAAAGTTTGTTTGCAGATCATTAATTACTTCCATCATGGTCGGTTTATCTTTACAAAGCAAAAGACCATCATCAACATACAGGCACAGATAACATTTGAAACCATTTATTATACCAATATAAACACACTGATCTGCTTTACTTTTCTCAAAGCCAAATTTATCAAGGACAGAGCTAAATTTTGTGTTCCAACACCTGGGTGCCTGTTTTAGTCCATATAATGATTTAACAAGTTTACATACCATGTTAGACTTGCAGACTAGTCCTTCGAATATGTTTTCCTTTAATTCGCCATACAGAAAAGCAGTGGTTACATCAAATTGAATTATTTCTAAATTTTCTTGTGCTGAAATGGACAATAACACGCGAATAGAGTCGTACCTTACTGTTGGTGAGAATGTCTCATCATAGTCAATTCCTTCTTTTTGTGCATAACCTTTTGCACACAGTCGGGCTTTGTAACGAGGACCTGTTGGTTCATCTTTAATCCGGAAAACCCATTTGCTTCCAATTGGTTTTGCATTCTGAGGTTTTTCTACCAATATCCAAGTTCCATTTTTATGATGGGAATCCAGTTCTTTCTCTATTGAAATTTTCCATTTTTCAGAATCAGCTGATGTGATTGCCTCATTGTAATTCAATGGTATAGGAATATCTTCGCTGCAGCACAGGTAACCTTTTCCTTGATTTTCCTTAGACTTTAACTTTGAAGACTTGTCTTTATTTCTAGGTCTCAGAATTATGTTTGAGGGAGATGGCGTTTTAATGTTTTCACTTGGTAAGTATTCACTGTCTGTACTGTTATCTGGTTCAGAGTAATAATCAGTGTTTGTGGATTGTAGTGTGTCATTAGCATCAGACCTCTCAGATGTATGCTTGTCTGTTGATACAGTCGATGAGTCACATATTGAGCTGTCTTGTATCAAGTCCACCGGAACATAATTTCTTTTTACTGTAGATTCAAGGAAGACTGCATCTCTACTCTTTATTACTGTTCTGGAACCAGAAATAACAAATCTGAATCCTTTTGTATGATCACAATAACCAATGAATATGGCTTTCTGTGCTTTTGCATCCCATTTTCTTCTCTTTTGTTTGGGAAGATGAATCATTGCTTCGCACCCGAATACTCTTAAATGATTGACATTTGGTTTCTGCCCGGACCACATTTCTTCTGGTGTCTTGTATTTCAGTGATTGAGTTGGAGTTCTGTTGATAAGATAAGCAGCAGTGTGTACAGATTCAGCCCAGTTTTGTTTAGGTAAGTTGGCGTTAATTAACAGACACTTTGCTTTTTCTACCAATGTTCTGTTCATTCGCTCAGCAACTCCATTTTGTTCGGGAGTGTATGGAGTGGTGGTTTGATGAACAGTTCCAGCAGTTTTTAAGAACTCAGAAAAATTGGAGTTGACATACTCAAGGCCATTGTCAGAGCGATGACACTTTACGTTGCATTCTAGTTGTTTCTCCACTTGGCTTTTGTATTCCTTGAATTTTTCTAGAGCATCAGATTTCTTCTGCAAAAAGTAAACAAAAACTTTCTTTGAGTAGTCATCAATCAGAGTCATAAAATATTTTGCACCACCCAGTGAACTTGTCTCCATTGGACCGCATATGTCAGAATGCACCAGTTCGAGTAACTTTGAAGATTTAGTTACAGACTGTTTTAGAGTTAAGCGTGTTTGTTTACCTTGTAAACATGTTACACATGTTAATTTTTCATTTTTCTTTGATAATTTTACACCTTCAGTGTTATCTACTAATTTTTCCAGATCTTGAAAATTCAAATGGCCCATGCGTTGATGCCAGAGGTAAACATCTTGCTTGTCAACATCAGTTATGTATGCATGTTCAGTTTTCACATCCAGCCTGTACATATTGTTGACTATGCTTGCCGTTGCAACAACCACATTATTTTTGTTTAAAATTATACAGCCTTTACTGTTGAATTTTACCTGACCTCCGTTTTTTATGATCTGACTGACTGATAGCAGATTTGTTGCCAGCTCTGGCACATACAATACATTTTGAAACAGAATTTTATTGTACTGACCTTTACCATTGCACACATCTAAACTCAACTGTCCAGTACTATGAACTGATAATGACTTGTCATCAGCTACCTTGATTGTCTTGATAAGTGGCAGTTTCTCATTTTGCAATAAGTTCTTATGTTTGGTCATGTGCACTGAAGCACCCGAGTCAATATACCATGGATCTTCATAATGGTTTGCTGTAGAAGCTATGAAAGCAGCCGCATAGCTTGAACTCTCTTGATTCTTCTTATTAGGATTTGACTTGCACTCAGCAGCAACATGGCCATACTTATTGCAGCTATAGCAACGAGGTCCCTTTTTAAACTGTTTCTTGGAACCTGTTTTCCCTTTACTTTTATAATTTGCTGCAAAAGCTGATGTGTCACTTTCACACATTTTAACATCTTGTAGGATTTTTGACTTAACCGAGTCTGCACTTATTTTCATGCCTGAACTTTCAATTGCAATGATCATAGGTTTATATACTTCAGGTAGACCGGAGAGGAGCAGGGTCCCAAGCCACTCATCATCTACTTTAAATCCAATATTGCGAAGTTTGTGAGCCGTGGTCATGATCTTACTCACATATTCTTCCACATTAGAACACCCAGCGAGATTTGTTGTACATAAGTCTCGAAGCAATCCCACACGGCGTGTAAGCCCCGAGTCATCAAAAGCGCCTGCCAAGCAGTCCCACACCTCCTTTGCAGACGTTGCATCTTGTATGTGGACATAGTTTACGGAGTCCACAAGCAAAATAATTTTCAATTTTGCTTTAATGTCACGTTTGGAATCGACAGCTACGCCGGGCACAGGTTCAACACAGTCCCACAAGTCCTCGTGTTGGAGATATGTTTTGAGTGCGAATCTCCATGTGGAATAGTTTTCCCGACCAGTTAACTTTTCGATCATGACGAGAGGATTGCTTGACGACATTTTATGATGGCTAATTTGACGAACTGAATGATATTTCACAGTCTGTAAAACCGGCACTCACTTTGAGGTTATGATTATACCGGCATGTAATGTTTTTACTTAATACACTGTTTTTACACTGTGTCCACATTTAACAGGCTTCCTGGGTCCATAACCTATTAGGCTAATGCAATGAAACAAGGAGATTGCTTGATATTAAATAGTTTATAGACCATGTAACAAAATTAATCAGTGGCGTTCACAGAGAGGAAGGCAATAGACACAGTACAAAAAGGCGCGAAGTTTACCACAGACTAACAATATTTTAACAGAATAGAATACTCTTTATTATGTAAACCTTCAAAGTTACAGATATAAATGTTGAAATTTTACATAGGGTGACACAATGGGCGGTGGGTGTAGCAGTGGGTCCTTGGTTCCTCAAATCTATCCAGTCTTTGATCATTACATCTGCTATCCAAATTCATAGTAGCAGTCGTGATTTTTTTATGTAAATAACAAGCAATTTATTACATGCCGTTTTCTGAGTTTTATTGAGTGGCTTTCAGAAGTTCCAATGCAAAGCAAAGCTAACCTGCGACTTCTTTTATATAAAAACTTCTTAGCATTTCGAACTCAAACACAAAACTCAAACTCAAAACTCAAACTCAAACTGGGCAACTGGGCCCCCATCAGCGAGACATTTAAGTGAGCATGACATACTCTCAACATCGTTCAAAGTATGGACAACTCCAATCTCAGTGTCCTTATACTGTTTCTAGAGTACATACCATTTAGGTTGTAGCCATGTCTCAGCATTCAGTGCTTAACGGCGCTGTTTAGCAGTATCTATAAGCTCAACGTTTACAGCGAATGACTCAACTGCCATAATTATTAATATGTATACCGATAGATAAGTGGTTCCGATTGACATCTATGCAGAAACGACAATAGCCTGTGGGTCTAACAAGCCTGATTGTTTGTCAACAAGAGAGTCCTCAATGTCGGTAAGCACTATCATACATTGGTAGGCGTATACGTACATGGGCGTAGGTATATCTCGTGTGGCATTCCTAATGATAACAGTAACGAACTAACTGGAAATGTTTTGTCCTTATAATTTCAAACTGTATCCGTCTTATTACAAAACAAGGTTTATCTTCAGACCAAGGTTTAAACCATGGAGCCATTATTGAATTTCGAACTTGATTCCGTTTATGGTAAAGTTGCTAATACAAAACTGGCAACTTAGTACCGAACTAAGTTTTTAGTTTTTACGGTATTTCAATCACAATTACGTTCTTATTAAACTGGCTCCATGGTTTAAGCCATGTCAAAATATAGATCTTGTTTTGTAATAAGACGGTTTATGTTTTTACTTTATGTCCGTGCGTATATTGGTCTGTTTGTTTGGTTTGATTTGGGTGTAGAGTTTTATCAAAAAAACAGTTATGTAGATACATAATTACCTGATTGTTTTCATAATACTCATAATACTCAAAAAACTCTACTTAAACTTAACTTATCGGAAGGTACAGGAGGTTTATGCTTTTTTGATGTCTAGAAACGTACACGTCGAACGAGTTTGCTTAGAAACGTCTATAATTGAACCACTTCAAGTTAATTGGTTCAGTTTTTATAACTGGAATACAAATTATAATGTTTGTTTCATAATTATTTGTACCTTCTACTTGCTTATTAGAAATCTCACTGAAAACAGTATATAATTACCTATTTCCAATAAATAGAATAATTCCGAGTTATCAATACCATATTTGGTCACAGAAGTTGTTATTGTATAATGTTGGTTGCCATTATTAAAGTTAACATTTACCTAATATTGACAATGAATCGTTGGCAGTCAATGCTTTGTGAATCATTCATTTACTTAAAAGGAATAGCTTGATAATTCTTTATTATATTTTATCCTGACTCATTTCAATGAATATTATTATAACCTATTAGGTACTGAGGGCCTAAAATGGACGCATTGGCAGAATCATAAGTACAATTCATATCCCGTAATTCATCTGTTTGACAGTTTTGTATGGAGTTTCGTAAAATGGTCCACAAACTATGAATTGCAGCTGTCAAACAGATGAATATTGCGGGATGTACCTATGAATTGTACGCATATCATAATTATGATTCTGCCAAAGCGTCCATTTTAGGCCTCCTGTTCTTTTCTACTTTGAATCCAAGGATATTTTGTTAGAAATTATAATGTATGGGGTATTCAATTTATTATAGGTTCGTCATGTGGTTTTTAATTACCCTTAAAAGCCTAGAATGACATAATTCTTGCTAATTGCCAGTGGTTAAATTATTTATTAATTAAATAAACTTTTTATCGTTGGTTACGAAATTAAAGTTAAATCCTTTGTGTAATTAAGCTTCTTAAATTATTGTAATTATATTTTAGGATTGAAAACTACAGTTAGTGGTTTTCTATGTTTGTTGCACTTTAGGCGTGACGAATAGGTACCTACTCACACAAGTCATGTCAGTCAATGGTGAACAGTTACCAACTGTAAAGAAACACCTTTTCATTACGAACATTTCTGTATTTAACCTCTTGAACACATACAAACTTGGTACACAGCAATATTTAACGAACTATTTAATTAGGTACTCAATATAATAATAAGTCTAGGCTTTAGACATCTTGAAGACAACCTTTAGGTTCCGAGCTCCATGAGAAATAACCTAGCAACTAGGCGACACTCCAAACATCATGTTTTCATTCCGTTCCGTTAGACAACCCGTACTTTTTAAAATAACTGTCAAAATGAGATACTTTTAAACTTCATGACAACACTGATACAAAAATCATTTGAGGCAAATAACATAATTTCACACATTAAATATTTAGTACTTAAAATCCACTCCAGAATCTTATTAATATTTGAAAATCATGACACAACAGACTGGCAACTGTAGCAGGAAAACTGTGAAAAAATAGAAAAAATTAATAGGTATAGGGGGCCATTATGTATCAGTCATTATGTAGGTATACATTGTACAACGAAATAAATCGTATCCTAAAAATATATCCTTTAACTAAACGATAATGTAAAACAGTGGTCACCAAATGGCTCCTAAGCCTTGACTGTGTCAATACGGAAAACAACAACACAAATATAGCGCGGAGACTAAAACGAACAAAACCATTTGAGTTAGTGTAGTGTAAAAAGTGTAGAAATAATAGTGACAATGACACACATATAACACATAAACAAAGTGTTTATAACAGACTCTATGAAAATGGAACGGACTTGTGTAAAGTGCAATAAACACTATTCTAACTTCCTACTAATATTATAAACGCGTTTGAGTTTGTAAGTATGGATGGATGGATGGATGTTTGTTACTTCTTCACGCTCAAACGGCTGAACCGATTTTGATAAAATTTTGTATGGAGGTAGCTGACACCCTGGATTAACATATAGGCTACTTTTTATCCCGATATTCTTACGGGATCGAGACTTACGCGGGTGATACCGCGGGGTGCAGCTGGTTAATTATCACATACAAAATTAGGTTAGATTAAAATTGCTTATTAGTCGTAAAGGCTAGATTGTTATCAATTATTAAGAACTTGGTTCTTTTTAAAAATAGCACAAAAAACACTGGTTATTTTAAAATATAATTAACATACCAAAAGCACTCCTACACGTTCGCGTACACACTTACACCCCATAGCTTCACTTCAAACACCACTCACATTCACGCCCTATAGCTATACTACACACACCACACACATTCACACCCTAAATCCACACTACACACACCACTCACATTCACATCCTATACCTACAATACACAGGGTCCGGTAGAGCCAATGCGTGCCGGGGTGCGAGTTTGTCCGAAAGGGATATCGTGGCCCTGGCACACAGGCAACTGAAGGAACACGGGTGGGTTTTAGTCAGTCAGTCAAAGTCTGACACGCTCCCGCTCCGCCCAAAGCGTGAGAAGCTATTTGATAATTACCCACCCAAAAAAAAAAAACCTACATTACACACACCACACACATTCACACCCTACATCCACACTACACACACGGTGTGGTGTTGTGTGGTTGTGGTATTTGTAGTGTGACTATGTAGTGTGACTGTGTGTGACCCGTAGATACATCACTCACCTGTCAAGTTTTAGACTTAATTATCTCCTATCTTAATCTAAGTTATTTAATTTTGGAATTGTCATGTATATGATTTGTAAGTTTACACCTAATTTACCACGGAACAGCACTGATTTCCAAGATACAGGTTTTACCTAGTTTGGAATTCAGTATTAAATAATAAATATAATTTGGAGTTCGAATAGTTTTAGCCGTCTACTCACTTCCATGATTTGTATCCTAATTCATAGGAATATTACTATATGATGCTATATTTTATTGAGTCCAATGAAAGGTTGTTAAGTAATTATTATTATACATTGTGTACATTCTCCATCAAATCAGGTTATACCAAAATGTCAAATTTCTCCAAATGATTTTAAATCTTAAAATGTGGATAGTTAAGTTCAAAATCGAATGAGAAAATTCGTGAACAAAAATCGAATGACAGTTCGTGGTACCTTGATGTGCAGGCTGGCGACTGTACATTATATGAAAAAAAAATGTCTTAACTACTGAACACATTTTCACTGGATGTCAGGAAGCTCGGTAGATAGACTAAGGCCAGGATTCACAGACCGCACTTTGACATTAGTTTGCTACCTAAAGGTCTAATACGAATGTGAACTTAATCCCCCTTATTACAAAACAAGGTTTATCTTCAGACCCAGGTTTAAAACATGGAGCCATTATTGAATTTCGAACTGTATTCCGACTATGGTAAAGTTCCTAAACACAAAACTGACAACTTATTACCGAACTAAGTTTTCAGTTTTGTATAAAGAACGGTATTTCAATCACAGTTACGTTCTTATTACAAAAACTGGCTCCATGGTTTAAGCCATGTCAAAATATAAATCTTTTTTGTAAGACGGTATTTGTTTAAAATTATTTCTCATTTACGATTTTTTTTTAGTCATTCGAATATTATGTATTAATTTATTCAAACTAGGCTGAGAATCAGCACTTTTCGAACGTCAAAAATTACATGAGACAGTCCCCTAAAAACACCCACCCTTCATCACTTCCAAGAAAAATCAAAACATACCTACCTAGTCCGTCTAGCCCGCGCTAAATACAAAAATCATCATTATTTAAGGGCAGGGCAGTGTCCTCGGCCCGACGCTCTTTTTGATTTATATTAATGAACTCTGTAAACTTATTATCAACGGTGCGAGGATACTGTCCTACGCGGATGACACCGCTATTATCCTCTCTGCTAAGAACTGGGGCAAAGTTAGGCTGGAGGCTGAGAGGGGACTGGCTAGTAATACATTCTTGTCGTACCCCAACCCAATCTACCTGTAGTTGCCCTGTTATTCATAAGGTAAATTCCGTCAAGTACCTAGGTATTGTAGTAGATCAAAAGTTAAGCTGGTACCCACACCTCGAACTAACTATAGGGAGGGTAAGAAAACTCATATGGGTTTTCAAATCTTGGAGACTACATGTAATGAATGCAGAACTACAGAATAAAATCTATATCGCACTGGCCCAATCTGTAATCATATATTGTATCTCGGTATGGGGTGCAGCAGCTAAGTCGTATTTTATAGAGCTAGAGAGGGCACAGAGATCCTTGATTAAGGTCATGTACTGCAAGCCCTACAGGTTCCCTACTGAAACTCTATACTCAAGCTCTAAGCTGCTCTCCTTTAGAAAACTCCACATATTACACATGGTACTAAGATATCACAAAATTCTACCCTTTAGCCATGCCAAACTTAAAAAAAGACGGTGTGATATAGTAGCCCCCACATACTCAGCACGTTCAATTTTTGCTAGTCGTCAAAATGTAACTCGAACCCCAAGCGTCTATAATAAAGTAAATCGCATACTTAACATTTACCCTATGCAGCTGTACGAGTGTAAGAAGACATTGACTGAATGGCTATTCACACTTAATTATGATGCCGTGGAACACATTCTGGCGACTCTGGGTTGAAGGTCATGCATACTGACACACACACACATACACACACTCCAACACACTCACACACACACACACTCCAGCACACCCCTATTCATACACACACACACTCCAACACACCTCCACACTCATTCACATATACACGCGCCCACTCACACACGCACCCACTCTTACACACACATACATTCTCACACTCATAAACACACGTATAAACACACATTTATACAAAACACACTCTAGTTTTCACACACTGCCATAAACACGATTTTTATTTTTCTTATTATTCATATTTCTTTTTATTGGTTTTATATAAAAAAAAATGTGTAACTATACCTAATTAGCACAACGAAACAATTGTTATTTAATCGAGGAAGAGCGAGGTTTATCCCATCACGAGTATCTTCGGATTACTTTCTGGGAAGCCCCGGCAACTTAATTGTATAGATTTAAGATATTTTTTTTTTTTTTAGGTAGGTACCTACTTATTTAAAATTCCTTCTCTATTTATATTTTGACGAGTAATGAGATCATAAAATGGAGGGAACAGCTGATTTTTTCGCAGTTTCAGGTTTGGTCCCTTATTAAAAGTTGTTCATAATGATGACTAAGTAGGTACCTACATACGCCAGCAGGTCAAGCTAACCGAAACTGTCAAATTTTCCCAATTAACCTTGAACCTTAACATAGAGCGTTAAAGTTGAAAATCTATTAAAGAAATTTGACAGATTGTAGTAGCTTGATGTGCTGGCGTCTGTCCAATGACCTCTCCACAACTGCAGCCCGCGAAATTCAAATTTTCTTTTCAGTGTCAGGTTGTATCTAAAATATGATTCGCAACTATAACAGATAGATAATTATGTATTTACAAACTTATACTTTTTTTTTTTTTTTCTAATTTATTTAGGGACTTTTATAATCGCAATGCGTATGACAGTCCCATCATACCCTGATTATACAGGGTGTTTGGCAGAACGTTGAACATACGAAAATGGTGGGTAGGTGGGGTCATCTGCTACTTACTCAGCCCTAATTTATTTGGCCCTGGCCGACTGGGTATTTAAAAAAAAAAAAAAAAAGTTTTATTCTTGTTTCACCACTTTCCTAACTTTAAAGTGTATTTTTTTTATTAAAAATGGGCAATAAAACAGGCAATTTTTTTTTTTAATCTTTGATGTTGGCAGATTCTTATAAAATTATTGCTTTGTTCAGATGTTAGCTAGAAAAAAAGTTATGAGTCCTCAAACTTACAGAAAGATGTAAAAAATACTTGAATGTTAATTTCAACTTGCATTTAAAAAAAAACAAAAAATGATTGAGGAGTTCCAATTCTAGCAAAACATCCCTAGTGTGTGAGCTTTCTAATGGTATGTAATTTGCTTTTATAAAAAAAAAACTTTAAGAGTTATTTCATAATTTTATCAAGCAGGAAATTTTTGACGAAACTCTACCTTTACGGAAAGTTAAATGTTTTGCGAAATTTAATACTGCAAAGTTGGTAAAAATTATGGATCGACGGCTTGCCAGTAGCAGTGGTGCAAATTGACATTCACTATTCCCTTGAGATGGTTACACAAAGCAGGTAGAAATTTTGTTTCACTCTTGCGCAGTCATAGCGTATTTTTGCTCTCTTTCGCTCTCGTGGCACCGTGACGCCTCAGAATGAATTCTTTTCTTTTATTCAGTCGAGACTTAACTGCCTCTGCGATCTCACGTGCCCGTTACGCTTACGTTTGTTTTTGTTCACTTCGTTTTCTTTTATTGTTATCACTAGTTAAGTTTAAGTTTAAGTTTGTTAAGTTTTTTGTTATTACTGTTACCTGTTGTTATTGGTAAAGAAATGGCTGCTTTTACCAGTGAGGAATACGCGGACATGTTGTTAGCGTATGGAAGCGCTAATACAAATTCGCGTGAAGCGCGAAGAATTTATCAAGTGCGTTATCCCAACCGCCGAGTACCCAGTCATCAGACGTTTGCGAGTACTTACCGACGTTTACGACAAACCGGTAACCTGAACTTACAAGAACCACGAGTGAACGCAGCACGACCCGATGCTACCATTGACGAACAAGTTCTTGCCGAGTTTGACGCGGATCCTACCAAAAGCATTAGACAGATAGCTTCAATACTTGGCTTAAGCATATGGAAAGTGTGGTCTGTTCTCCGGCAAGATGGTAGACATGCTTTTCACTACACTCCAGTGCAAGGTAAGATTAAGCCGTTTATGCACTGCATCTGATACGATTTTGTGGAATGTAGTAAATTATGAGACAGTTCAATTGATCGTTCCATTTAACCTTGATTTCGTCACTTTCTTTATTAGTTGTTTTGCCTCATGTTGTTTTTAGCGCATTCAATTCTAATTTCAAATTAAATTCAATAAACTATTCCTATTCGGCCGCATTCACGTAACAATCAGGCGGCCAGCGCTTACAGGATTCGGATTTCGGATTCGGTTTGCGCAGGTGGTCAGCGTAGGTAAACTTGCCAGCACTTATGGGTCCTTTTTAGAACAAAATTGGAAAGTCGCACGCCCTTTTGTGAATTTGGTCTTACGTCTTTATGGCTAAGCCATAAAGCCAATTAGTGTACTTAAAAATTGAAGATGAAAAATTTGGATAATTGTAGAGTTTGAACTCGGAGGAAGAAAAGATTCAGTATTGAAATCAATTCTTAGACATGTTTTGTTTGTTCTAGGTCTCGATGACAGTGATTTTGGGAGACGTGTGCAATTTTGTCGCCATTTGCTGCATACCGATGTGGACGACGTTAACTTTTTAAAAAGTATTTTGTGGACAGACGAGTCCAAATTTGACAAAGAAGGGATTGTCAATTATCACAATCTTCACCATTGGGCACTTAAAAATCAAAACCCACACGTGAAGAGACAAAGAGGCTTCCAGAGGAGATTCAGTGTGAATGTCTGGGCAGGAGTGATTGGCGATAAGCTAATAGGGCCTCATTATTTGCCCGACAACATCAACGCGAACAACTACTTGGATTTTTTGATAAATGATTTACCACCATTAGTGGAAGAAGTGTTCCAAGTAGACATAAACAGGCCTATTGTCTTTCAACACGATGGTTGCCCAGCTCACTTTAGTCTAGTTGTACGTGAGCATTTGGATAATTGTTTCCCAAATTCGTGGATTGGCAGGGGAGGACCAATTCCCTGGCCTCCGCGATCGCCCGACCTCACTCCGCTCGATTTTCACGTGTGGGGAAGGGCAAAGGAACTAGTTTACACTACAGAAGTAGAAAGTCGGGAAGATTTGATAAATCGAATTAATGCTGCTTTCGAAGTTATGCGACAGGAGATGCTGCTGCGCACAACAACTGTAGAAATCAGACGTAGATGCCGCACCTGTATTGCGAATGAAGGGCGTCAATTTGAACATCTAATATGATTTATTATTTAAATAAATTATTTAAAATTATTTAATTGTTTCATTAACGCACCTAACTGGTACAGCATAATTTCAATCGATCATTTAATTTTTACCAACTTTGCAGTATTAAATTTCGCAAAACATTTAACTTTCCGTAAAGGTAGAGTTTCGTCAAGAATTCATTCTGACGCGTCACGGTGCTACGAGAGTGAAAGAGAGCAAAAATACGCTATGACTGCGCAAGAGTGAAACAAAATTTCTACCTGCTTTGTGTAACCATCTCAAGGGAATAGTGAATGTCAATTTGCACCACTGCTACTGGCAAGCCGTCGATCCATAATTTTTACCAACTTTGCAGTATTAAATTTCGCAAAACATTTAACTTTCCGTAAAGGTAGAGTTTAGTCAAAAATTTCCTACTTGATAAAATTATGAAATAACTCTTAAAGTTTTTTTTTTATAAAAGCAAATTACATACCATTAGAAAGGTCACACACTAGGGATGTTTTGCTAGAATTGGAACTCCTCAATCATTTTTTGTTTTTTTTTAAATGCAAGTTGAAATTAACATTCAAGTATTTTTTACATCTTTCTGTAAGTTTGAGGACTCATAACTTTTTTTCTAGCTAACATCTGAACAAAGCAATAATTTTATAAGAATCTGCCAACATCAAAGATTTAAAAAAAAAAATTGCCTGTTTTATTGCCCATTATTAATAAAAAAAAATCCACTTTAAAGTTAGGAAAGTGGTGAAACAAGAAAAAAACTTTTTTATTTTTTTTTAAAATACCCAGTCGGCCAGGGCCAAATAAATTAGGGCTGAGTAAGTAGCAGATGACCCCACCTACCCACCATTTTCGTATGTTCAACGTTCTGCCAAACACCCTGTATAATAAAAAATACACACAGTTATGGATTAAATTCGGGCCATGAACCTGAACAGACTCTTCGCATCATCACCATTTGGTTGAGACAAAATTTTATGGAATGTGCCTAAATCAAGTCGATTCAACCTCAACACCCGAAACACTTCATTTCTATCAGACTCATATCGAACACAGTCCATTAATAAGTGATGTAGGTCTTCCACAACTCCACACTCCTCACAATTAGGCGAGTTCGTTTTTTTTCATCATATAGGTAAATTATACTTAACATTAAAATGTCTGTGTGGTGCCGGACGTTAAGAATAGCACCGCCCTATTTCTTCCCGTGGGTGTTGTAAAAGGCGACTAAGGGTCTTACTAGAGAATGGGCAGCAGCGATCTGTATTCATTTTAACACCATGCTGTGGCAACCCCCCCCCCCCCCCCTTTGGGAGAGGCCTATGTCCAGCAGTGTACGTTATTCGGCTGAAATGATGATGATGATGATGATGAATCATTAATACATCTCTCTCAAGTTAAATTTGTTACCTAATGTCTTGATTTCATGAAAATGTCATTCAATGGAAGAAATCTAACTTTATTACACATTATTGTTATAATAAATAATATTTATTAGAAAATTTTATTACAAGTTGGTCAGTATAAAAAAATCCGCACAAGATTAAAACTAAACAACACGAAAAGCACAATAATCGCCCTTTTGTGTTGCCCTTATGCGAAAATGTTGTGTACTCCGTCCCCTGTTATTAGGGAGCCGTCTTGCGACGCCCATTGGGCAGTTAATCGGTTTAAGTTGTTAATGAACTCGGACGAGACTAATCTCATTGACGGAAAACAATGCAGCGGGAAGCTGTAATGAACACTGATTTATGAAATATTATGTTTGTGATGTGCTTAGGGATGCCTTTTGTGTAAGATTACGGATTTTGGTAAGGGTATTTTTTTTATAATCATGTTTGTTGTTTGAGGGTTTTTCTTAGGTACCTAGGTGTGTGATATGGAATCCCATGCAATTTGTCAGCTTGATTCTAGAATGGTGTATGGAAGAGATAATAGCTAGCTTTGTTAAATTCGATTGTGTAGGGGCGAGCGAGACAGACCAAAACGCAATAATAATATGTTAATGAACCCGAATTTGAACTGCCTCGTTGGTCTAATGGTCACAAACGCTACTGCCGAGCATGAGGTCCTGGGTTCGATTCCAAGGTTGGGCAAAATGTTATTGGGTATTCATTATTCATCTGGAATTTCTCAGTAGCAACCTGGAGTGTGGATTTGTGCCCGGATTCATTATTCATCTGGAATTTCTCAGTAGCAACCTGGAGTGTGGGTTTGTGCCCGGATTCATTATTCATCTGGAATTTCTCAGTAGCGACCTGGAGTGTGGATTTCTGCCCGGTTGATGGCAATAGGCTCGCCCCCTATTACATGGGACTTAAACATAACTGGCGAAATGTGGGTGTACTTTAAGTACACCTCTGCCTAACCCTTCGAGGAAACAAGGTGTGATGTTATGATAAGTACTGAACTCGAGAATCGGTCATAAAAGACCACAGAAGAATTTGGTCTGGTGATGATTGAGAAAAAAAAAACCAGCGGGCCGAGCACGGGCGTGCCAAGACGTTTGTGACAAGACATGATAAATTATGTCATGTCAATTTGTACTAACTAGCATTTTATGACAAAACAGTTTTATCGCTCTCGCTCAAACTGTGTTAAAATGTGTGACTCGTCATGTCACAGTAGGCCGTGCTCGCTCTGCAGTTATTGTAAAGAATTTTACAGATGAAGAACTACCTACAGCTTTTTAAGAGCAACTATCATAACAAAAACAATAATGAGAACATCGTATGGCATCACCGAGATAAAGGTAAGAAATGAATGGGAAATAAAGACGACAATGAGAATGTACAACGCCATCTATTGCGATATAAATGGTTGATTTAATTTAGATACAGCTCCATCTATTGACGAGTTTCAATATTGAGTAGTTAGCGTAGGAACTTTTTTTTAAAAGTTGCCACCATGTAAAGCTAGATGTCAGCACTAAAATTGTTTAGAAAAAAAACTTATAGATGGCGCTGGTAATCTGTAAATCGGTTTTTGTGAAAAGTTTTGAACTGAAAACTGAAATTAAGAAACTGCAACTTGTCTTTCTGATCTCAAAAGTCTAACTTTCTAACCGACGAAAAAATTATAAAGATACTCAAGTTGACGCGTATTATTTTTTTCTATGCTGAAATGCCAATTTATACGGAGACAAAATAATGACAATTGAATGCTTGAATTGTCTTTGAGAAAGTTAATCTGTACAGACCTAGATGAGATTTTAGAATAGCTGAAACAAGATTTTATTTCAGTAAAATGAGGGTAATTCTACTGAAATATTTCCTAGTTTTAAACTGTTTAGTGTGATAACTTTGCACATTTTTCATTAAAAAAAAAAACATTCTTCTTCTTCTTTTTTCATTATTTTTATTTTGCTTCTAATATGTACATAGGTTTCTAATTAAGTTAATAATACCGACCTGTGAAAAATAATACATAATTGCATAACCCAAAACAAACAAAAATGCCGGGGCCAGCAAAAAAGCGCATATAAACTAACAAACAAAAACATCTCATGGAAATAGTAAAGTAACATTTTTTAAATTGTATTATTGACGAGGTACATCCTATTGAATCAGAAAATACTTACGGCATTTTAAGGGATTAATTATGCGGTAAAAAAATATACAAGGCAGTCTTTGGGGACTGCCGATAGAAGTGAAAACAGTATACATAAAGCTCATGGAAAGCGTTCGGTGACGATGACGCGAGTTCCATGATTTTTGTTCACCCAAAAAGTGCTCAACGCGCCTAAAGAAGTTTTCACTTCAAAGAAAAATATTGTAACTAAATGGATAAGCGCAATGACTTAGGTACCTATAGGTTCTTAAATCACCGTAAGGTGATCTGCCTCTTCCTTTCTCTGTATGACAAGGCGCATTGGGACGTTCACTGGTCAGCCTGAAATTATTTTGTTACCATTGCTGTCTATAAAACGCCTTTAGTACGCTGATGGGGCTGCCGCGACGCTGTAGTGCCTCTGGCATGTGTCTAAGCTAGAGTCGATTGCTTCTATGTAACGATGCGTACCTAAGCGGAGCGCGTTTCTGGTGGGCAGGGTGCAGCCATAACAGCGTGCTGATGATGATAGCTGACAGGCTCGACTGTTCATGCCATACATCAACCCTACTTTAAAATCTTGAAAATTCTGACTCTACCTTCATTATATATTATATATATGAAATAAATGTTTTTGTTAAATTGAATCCTAATTATCATAAGACTGCTTTTAAAAGCTACTATAGACAACTACGTGACAAAAAAAGATTAGAAATTGATATACCATACGGGAAAACAGCACTAATCAATAAAAGTATTCTTTGTATGGCATCATTGATTTACAACCAGTTGCCTGATGTCAAAAATTTACCTGTTCATCAATTCAAGTCGAAGCTGCACAAATTCCTGGTGACTAAATGTTATTATAGTGTCAAGGAGTACTCCTTGACACTATAATAACATTTAGTCACCTCCACCACAGGATAAAAATATAGATAGCTTTTTATAGTAACAGTAATTTATTGACACTGAATATTATGACAATACAAATAGTGTGACATGATTTAATAATTTTAATCGACATCTGTATAATTATATTTTAATTTGGACCATTATTTTAATTTTAATTTTAACTTAGTTTATATGATTTTAAGTGATGATGAGACATGTATAATTCATCTGACAATTTTTATTTTTAAACCGACTTTTGCAGTGTTCTGAATTTATTTTACTATTGTTTTATTTATTTTATTCGATTTGTTTTTTTTCTTTTTGAGTATAATAATTTTGTTATGTTATTTTAATAATTATTTAATGATATAGCCAATAATATAAATATTTGCACACCTTGTTAGGTAATGATACAGTGTACTTTATATTTATTTGTAACATCTGTTTATGCATGCACCTGTATTAAGCAAATAAATAATTTGATTTGATTTGATTTTGATTTGACATACGACGCTGCAATGCACATCACATACAGTCGTCGGCCATTAATGCTAAATTAAAGTTTAATTACGTGTTTTTTGTTTTGTATTGTATTCTGACGTTAATGTATTGTTTGTTAAAAAAAAAAGATTAATGAGTTATATTATACATATTTCCAATTTTTGTAAATATGTGAGCACCATGTATATATCGCATAATTAATTTATCTGTCATTGCTTCATTCTTAACTCTTTTTATTACCTATTTTGGTATAGTAATTTTTTTCTAGGTGCATCGTCTTCACATATAATTATATAATTAATGTACTTACCTATAAAAAATATTGTACAAGATTTTAAAAGAGTACCGGTGGAGTTTCTTGCCCATTCTTCTCCATACGAAACTACCTTTTGGAAAGGCGACTAGAATCAATTATATTTTTTTGTAAATATTGACGTTCCAAAGTGCCATAAACGAGTATGTGCCTATTTGAAATAAACAATTTGACTTTGAGTCATTGCAACTTGAATTAATAAATGAATAATAATAATAATTATTAAGTATTTATTATCATTTCAGACAACATTAATTACATTAAGTATATTGTTAGTATGATCTTAAAAACTATGTTAGTAACTAATAACTTAGGGAGACTTAGTCCTCTGCGTGAGGCTCCACACTAGTGGGCTGTCAAACTTATTGCCTATTAAATCCAGGATGCTGTTACTGCTCCCACGTAATCTGCTTAGCAGTGACGCTGCCTATTTGCGCCAGGTGGCACCATAGCCGTCTGTGCGCGACTCAGCGAACATTGTTGACCCACTACCACTGCATAAGCGCGGCAGACGTAACAGCGCCCTGTGGGCATTGTTAAACTGGTTTCGCAGAGAATTGTAAACCCTTTGGGTATATCTGAACCACAGGCTCGGTGAGTACAGAGATGTGCAATACGCTATGAATAAAGTTACTTTCACCGCGTCTGTAAGTACATCAAGCGAACCTGCGGGCCAGCATGTTCGCCCGGACTGACAATGCCCTGCGCTCCCTATCCATGTCTACATCATCACAAAATTTTCGGTAACCACATGCCCAAGATACTAAAATTGGTATACCAATTTCGAGTCTAGTACACTCGACTAAGAGCATTCATACCATTGAGTAACAGTGGTGGAACAACAGTTGAGCACTTTGTACCCGCCTTGAAGATCATGCACATAATTATTTATCTTATTATCTATTTATATTAAAAAAAAAAAAAATATATGATTACTGGCCACTAGCCCTACCAAAATTAATGTCGCCACTGTAGCGGCATGCTGTATATTTATGTAAATTTTTTTCAGATTTTTTTACATTATATCTCAGACCGTGTGTAATACTAATATGGCAACTAAAAAACTAGCTAAGTCACACCTGTGTAACGAAAGCAAAATAATATACCATACCCGCCTACATTTTTATCAAAAGAAATACCCATAAATACATAATAGGATTCTGTGTAAGTAAATATTTGGAATAGTCTCATAACATTTGAAAGGACATGTTTTTGGCCATGTTTTTGGGCCCGGCGCGGTCACGCCCTCTGTCGACACAATAAGAAAGGCCTTCTTGTTACAAGGTCGAACCTTCACCAAAACTGCAAATTGTTATTTCCACACGATAAACTTTTCTCAAAGTTGTTCTTTAATGCTAAAATGAATGAAACGGTTTGTTGCGTAAACTATTAATCATGTCAATGGAAGGCAGATGTTGTAGGTAAAACGTCGTGTTTTATTATGGATTTTACGATTTTTATTCGGTGCTCTGCTTTTGTAATTTTTTTCAAAGAAAATAACGATTCTATCATCAATGTAGAATTACTTTTATAGTAGAATTTCTGTGATATCTACAAACTGTAAAGTTAGTATGCAATACTTAACCAGTTAGTGTTGTTTGTCGATACTCAATCGAGACCATACAACATGATCCAAAATTACCCTTAATTTTGCGATTTCAGGTTTGATCCCACAGTAAAAGTTGTTCATAATGATAAGTACAATGACCTCTTAAGAGGTTTTGCGTTAATTTTGGGACATGTTGTATATCACTTTTGAATTTTAAACCTACAATTTTAATTTCAGCAAGGTTTTAACTCTTATTATTTGAATAATATTTTATATCGTTTTTTTTTTTTTGGTTTTGTGAATGTGAGAACGCTGTAGGCTTAATAGACTGTAGATTTGTAGACCATTTTCTATGTTCTTAAGTACCTGGTACTTTTGACGAGCCTTGTTAATTTGAAAACATTGTAAAAGCTATTATTGCTATATATTTATTTATTTAATCGGAACCGTGCAACTAGCTTCTGAAGTTCTGACGTTTCATAAGAACCCATGTAGGCTTATGTGAAATAAAATATTTTGTTTCTTTGGTATTTACTTTAGAAACATCTTCTAAAGAACTAAGTGTCGTTCAAACCATCAACCACCAGCATCTTAATTGCGTAACACAATTTCAATAATAATCCGAAACTTTTGAAGGACTTTGTTAATCTATTGCTTCATAGATTTGAAAAATTCATCCGCTCAACAACGTAAATAACGCAATGGACGTGGGTAAACGGTCAAAATGAAACCCATTGCGATCGATTGTTATTTTACAGATGGCGCACACCAAGCTACTCCGATCTGTCAAATTTCTTTAAAAGATTTTCAACTTTATCGTTGAAGCTTAGGGTTCAAGGTTAATTGGGAAAATCTTACAGTTTCGGGTAGCTTGACCTGCTGGCGTCTGTAAGTGTATCACGCAATTACCCCTCCGGTTGGTGATGGTTTGAAAAACACATGCTTTAGCCGACACATAATATTATATTTAGATACGTTAAAGAAATAATTAATATTATTGTAAAAAACCAGATAGTTAATCAACAATTTAAATAAGTACATATCATAATTATTTCTATATATTATCGGGGTCATGGATCATTCATCGAATCAATGAAATTAAAACAAATAACGTGCAACGAGTAGGTGAATTGAAGGAAATAGAGAACTTTATTATTTAGTTTGTTTTTTTTTATTTTTTTTATTTAAATTATATATCTTAATATTATATCATAAAAAAAAAATATAAACAAAAAAAATATGATTACTGGTCACTAGTCTTACCAGTGTGTCAAAGTAATCTCGTTCTTATGCTAATACACAGCATGTCACGAAATATTCAAATGATTGAAAAACAATCGAAGGTGACAAGTTGGAGATCAATAGGTAAATATAGTGCTACATTTAAATGCTCATATCTGGAAAAAAGATCCCAAGAAAGAGTTAAATACTGGACAAGTAAGTAACGAACAGTGTAGAATGAGGGGTGAGTAGAATATGAAAAATAAGAGTTGCATCAATCCCGCAAAAAAGTTATTCGAAACTTAGGACAGATTACTGTCTTAAAAATTCACCAAATTATCATGCAATGTATTAACTTTACTAACAAAGTGAAACGCCATAATTATTAGCTATGCGTTGCACTTCGTCGGTAAGCCCCTGAAACAAATTCGATGTTATAGTTATAAGTTATCCGTGTGATGCCGGACGTAAAGAATAGCACCATCCTAATTCTTCCCGTGGGTTTCATAAAAGGTGACTAAGAGACTTACTAGAGAATGGGCAGGAGAGTTCTCTATGCATTTTAACACCATACTGCGATCGCCGACCCGCCTGTCAAGCGTGGCGATTATGTTAAGACAAACTCTCCCCTTTTGGATGCTTATGTCCAGCAGTGGACGTCTTTCGGCTGAAATGATGATGATGATAAGTAGGGGTCGATGGGGGTGAGCAAAACACTATACCTTTCGCAAAATACTTTTTCTTTCAGTTCCTAACCAAAGAATCCTGCGTCCAAGATTCGGTTTATCATCCCACACTCATTGTCCACTATTCTATCAACACTCGCCATTTATTATTACTACATGAATGGCTTGTCGCATCGCGCCCAAACAAAGCTTTCTGAGGTATCACACCACCATTAAACCGAGACCTTTCCATTTCTATTACGAAGATCTCTTTTACTTCAGCAGTTCGAACGATGGGAAGGACGAGGGAGGTCTTATTGAGCTGGTGAGCGTATTATAATGCGTTTAATGGCCTGTAATGAATGGCATAACATCCATAAAGCGACAATGCAGCCACTCGAATATGCCCTTTTATAATAATAAGTGATTTATAGCAGATCACCGCGAAAACTGACATTGTTTTGCACGTGTTTATAACGATACGCCTTCGAAAGTAAAGTGACAAGAGATAATAGTGGCTGATGTATTAAATACGTGGATCCTGAATAGAGAGATGGTACCGTGGCTTTGTATTGGAATGGTATCAGTTACAATGTGGGCTTTCGATTGAGATGTACCAATTTTTGAAGTTAAAACTTCTATAGACGTGTAGCAGCATCAACATCGCCACATACGAACTACGCGTCACACTGACGTCACGCGAATCCTGCATCGCGCAAGCAGAGTTTACCACGCAACTAGCATAATTATATACAACGTCCCGACATCAACCGTCGGGCAGTTGCCCATCAGACACAACACCCGTCTGGTCGGAGGATCCTCCCTTTTCTATGGTGGATGAGTGAACTTTACACCAACAGGGTGTAAAGTTCATACCACCAAAGACGCGTTGACTGATTTTTGGTAGGGGAAAAACTTATGGGATCGCGTCACTGACATGCCAGCGCCGACATGCTATAGTAGCAGTAAGTGAAGTTAAATTGACCACGAGAAATGTGTAATTAGTGTATACTCTGCAATTCCATGCGGAGCCGGACGTAAAGAATAGCACCATCTTATTTCTTCCTGTGGGTGTCGTAAAAAGCGACTAACAAACTAAATATGGCAACCCCCCCTTGGGGGAGGCCTATGTCTAACAGTGGACGACTTTCGGCTGAAATGATGATGATTTGTGTTTTAGATAATTATACTTCTTTATGCACGTTCAGTGATTTTTTTTTTTTGGTGAATGGAATTTGCGTATTAGTCTTTAAAATCGTACCTTTACGCTAGTGCCTATCTTTCTCAGAATCATAATTAATTTGAGGTCAGTGCAGTATCTATTGGATATACAAACTTTGTGTATATGACGTGCTTATGAAGTAAATTTTGAATTTAAAATTAATTTGTTCTTATATATATATAATAAGTACTTTTGTCAAGTGAAAATACTCTGTCACTCTAAAACTTTCTCCGAATATATTTTTGCCACGATCTATTTCTCCCTGTCGTTTCTTTTATCTTATAGTATCTATGTCTTATTATTTCATACATTTAGATAACAGTCATCTCAGTGATAGTCAGGTCCTTTCTAGACGTCATCTGTTTTACACAATTCATCCACCGTCCTTTAGCCTGTCTTTTACCGACAACTGTTAAATAACATGGTGGCGTGGGTCAGCAGTAGGCGAATGCTACATACTTAATTATCCATAAGTTTTTGCAGTTTGCATTAGAAAAAATTATGATAGAACCGGAAATTGCAAAAAAATTAGGTAATAAAGAACTCTGTCAATAATTTTCCATTTGGTTCGGCGAGAGTAGGGTTAATAATACTTTGATGGTCAGCTTTTCAGTAAATATTTTTTATATTTTTTTAAAACTGTTCATTATTTTTCTATAATAAGTAGATGAGCCAAAGCATGACGAGTTTTATTGAAAAAAAAAACAAGGTTTAAACAATTTTTGTGATTATATTAAACATTCCTGTGTTCATAGATCCCTACATAATAAAATGTTATTCATATAAAATCTATAGAAAAAGTCTACCTTAACCAAAAAAATAAAGTTTTGGCGCAGCCTTCACCCGAGATAGCAAACCTACTTACTGATTTGTTTAGGCATTCATAATTTATATTGTATTTGTAGATTTAATTTAGAATAGTTTAAGTCATGATGAGGCTGGCATGCCATTGCCTCTTATACAATTAAAGAATAAAAAAAATAAAAAAAAACTAGATCCATTGAGTCTTGTGCCGACAAGTCTACTTCAAATAAAATACATTCTTTTAGCCCGGCTTACCTTAAGACGATTAGCAGAGCAAAACATTGCACCCTACGACATATTATGTATCTAGCAATAAAAAACAGCAATAGAAAACTGCTCTTTTTACGTCACCAGATAAAGATCCTGGCCAAACGGCCTCCACAAAGCGAGACAGATGTCCAAATTTTATCTCACTTCTAAAAAAGGTGCGGATAAAAAGTTTATATTTTAAGTTTAATACTCCTACGCAACGTAGACAATGGAGGGTTAAATGTGACGTGAAATGTACAGAAGGTATAATCCACTTATACTAGGTATTATAGGAGGCATGTCGTTTAAAAAAAAGCGCTTTTTTGCGCTACAGCAGCGGTACGTATTGTGATTATTTGTTAAAAGAGTGACGCCGCGGGGTTTCCGTTGTGGGCAAACAAGAGGTTGATGGGTGACGCTCTTGATTGTGATGAGGACGTAGTGCGTCCGATAGATGGCGTTAGGCGTAGTGGGACGAAAAGTTTTGGAACGCTGTTCGCTTTTTAGGGTTGACTTTTTGCAAGTTCTTTTTTTTATTGTTGGCTATGAGGTTTGTAGTTTCGAGGTAGTTGTCGATATAATAACGAGGAATATTTGAATTTGGTGGTAAAATTGCTTTGCCAATTAAATCGTAACTTTACGGCAGCTTTATTGTTTCAGCCGACGTTTTAGTTCATTTGAATGCTATCTGACTCTGTGTGTATAAATAAGCAATGTCTCTCAACCTTTCTTTGGAATTGTTAAGATAACTTTCAACAAATAGATGCTACGATTTTCTTCTTTTATAACTCCGAACATTTTCTTCCGTCCCTCGCAAAGCGTCATTAACAAAAGTTAAAAAAACGAAGTTTTCTAATTAAGTTTTGATCGGGTTTAACTAATCAAACTTGTAGAATGTAAAATAATTAAAAAAACTTATACTTAGAGCAACAGAAAGCGTCTCAATTTTTTTTTTTCAATTGATCCTAGATTGATATCACATAAATTACAACCTACTACTGATTCATTTTTTGTATTTTTCGATTCATTAGGTACCCACGGTAATCCACGCAGTCAGCACTGAATAGAACGTCATGGACCAGACACTTACCCTTATTCATAAACGCGGAGTAAAGTTACAATCAGTATAACTTCAGTTTATCCATACATTTTTCGAAGTTTAGTTTATCTCTACTCCGGATTTATTAATCAGAGGGATAACTATACTAGTGCCCAGTAATCAGAAAGATCGATCGATCGGTAGATCGTAAAGGCCGAAGCGTTTTGTTCTTAGGTGTATGATAGTTGATCATACACAGTTCCTTTTTAGGGTTCCGTAGTCAACCACGTAAGTAGTATGTCTGTCTGTCCCCGGCTTAGCTCAGAGGCTCTTAGTACTAGAAAGCTGTAGTTTGGCATGGGTGTATATATTAATCAAGCAGACGAAATGGCAAAATGGCATAATAATACCACCCTTGCACGTAAAATGGGGATGATATTTTTTTTTCGCGTCTATCCCATGGTGTGGGATATCGTTGGATAGGCAGTTCAAAATTATTAAATAGTTTAGGTTAGTATATTTTTCCGGTTTCAATTTTTGATCAAATTTACTAACCGACACTTAACTTTTGAAATAATAGTGTTTTTAAATAGTTGCATATTGATGAATGAAAATGTAGATGATAAAATAAGATTTCCAAAACAGTAAAAATTACGCCTGTGGAATGGTTACAAGAATTTACATGATTTTTTTTCTGAAAAGTCAAACTTTAAACTGTTCTCCTGTAAAATAAAATTAGCCCTATGTCGCTTAGTCAATGTTACCTTTCAAGCGTCGTATTAATTTCCCTGCCTACTAAATGGTTGTTTTTGGATATGTGAATAAATTCACGGCAGTAGTATATAAAACGAAGTTAAAACGAAATCAATCACAGCTAAGTAGGCTTTACCATTTAACGAGTAATAGTTGACCAACTTACATTTGCAGTTGGAATGTATGGGAGAGCGTATTTTTCAACTACAATGTTAAGTTTGTTCTTGGGATAAATTTTAAAAACTACGGAACCCTTCATTCATTGTGCGTGGTCCCACACTTGGCAGGTTATTTTATAAATTGAAGGTCAAGGAATTTATAAAAAAGGACACATTCTAAAAGTGTCAGGCAATATGACACTTATTAAAGACAATACGTATAGGTAGTAATAATCGCAACGTTCAATTTTATTCTTTCAGTTAGCTTCGGTATCAAATCTTAAAAAAATAAATTAAACATTCTAATGAGGATTTAGTCAGGCCCAAAAAAACAACATGTAGAATGTAGAAGAACTTATACATAGAGTAATATAAGTCGGCTCAATATTTTTTTCAATAAATCCCCGATCGATGTCACATAAATTATTCCACCAGCCTATTTTCGTCTATATCCATTCATTAGTAGGCACCCACGGTAATCCATGAGTGCCACTGAATAGAATGTCAGGCACTAGAGCAGTCCGCAAAGGCCGGACGACCGCAGAGTCAGCGGCCAACCCTATTCAAACCACCTACAAATAGTTTTTGTCACCTTGTCGGAGGACAGGCAAGGGACAGTCACAGAAGTATAGGTGGAGCTGTTATTTGTTTTAAGTCCTTTATCATAATAATTTGGCATAATTTATGCCAAATGTATTTTCTTACTTTTAGGTACTAATTATTTTAATAATATGTTATATCGTTTTTTTTTTAAATTTTGAGAATGTGTAGATTTGTAGACCATTTTCTATAATGTTAAGTACCTGGTACTTGTTGACCCTATACTGTCCTCTCACACCTATTAACACTGTAATTTGAAAACATTGTAAAAGCCAATTATTTTTAAAAGATGACGAAACATATCCGTGGAGTTTCTTGCCGGCTCTTCTCCATAGGAAACGACCAATTGGAACCATGCGCCTAGCTTTTGACGTTTCATAAGTGCCCATGTAGGTATATGTGAAATAAAATATTTCGATTGTGAGTTGAGTTTTTATCCAGATACTTACATAAAATTGCAGTATGTCGGAAATTAGTTACTCCATCATATTTGGTATTAACACAATTCAACATGCAGCATATAATATTTTCCTTTTTATAATAAACTCACTTACTATTGAAAAAGTAGAAAATATTTTATTCTCTCTCATTGAAGGGTTTTTCTAATCCATCTATTTTATTGCTTGGCTGCATATATCACCAGGATATCTTGCTTCCAGCTTGTGGCATACCAGTTGCCAGATATTTATACACTTAATATACATTATGATGTACAGAGACAGATGTTTATACAAAATTTATTCGTCAAACTACAAGCTGGATTTAAAGCGACATGGCTAGAAAAATGGTTAATACGGAGGTGACGGTTGATAGAAATGTGTGTGCGATGAGTCGCTGACCTAGAGTTGTAAAAAAATGTTTTTTTTCTGATATGAAAAAAAAAAACGTTAAAGAAAACATGAAAACAAATAGTTTTTTTTCTGGATTAAGTTTTTTTTCAAAATTTCGAAAATAATAATATAGTTAGATGGTTATCGTTAAAAATGAGCTGATGTTAGATTAATTTTGTTTAATAAAGTAATACCATTTATTTTTTGTTAAATATTACATAAATGTCTCAAAATAATTGGAAATACTCATTGAAGTTTACATTTACGGATGGGGATTTCCCCAATCTTCGTTTGGTTTATGTTTTGTTTGAATTGACTGCAGCTGCCGAGAGCTTGAGACAGTGAGATTTCATGATGATTGTAGCACTGATGAAGGTTTAAGTATTTTTTAAGTTCATAATAATATGTACCTCTATCTATGTAAAATTTCTAATTACATAGTTTTATTATATTTAATTTAATGTAGGTACATGTTCACTATTTCTGAAAAAAAAAACCAAATGTAGAAAAAAAAAACGATAGTGCAAAGTTTTTTTTCAAGATTATGAAAAAAAAAAAATTGTTTTAAATTTACGTCTCTACGCTGACAATAAATTGGGTTAAAGCAAGAGGATGTTTCTGGGGGCTTCGTAAACTGAAACTTCTGTCCTCTATCTTTATTATGCCTGTTCCCTTTTCGTTAATATCTTGTTCAACTTTGATTTATGTCATGAAGCAGTCGTTACGTGTGTACGAATATCATTGTGTTCTTTGAATAGCCTCCAGAATCGTGCGAACATATCTTTGGAGTTTTTCTAAAGAATTTCACGGTACTTCGTTGACTGTAAATATAGATTGTGGCCATTTATGGGCAATTTAGAGTGTATTCTGTGATTAATGACGTGTTTTACTTGTTGTACGACGTTTTGCTATTATGTGTGATTGATGATCGTGTGGCTACTTGGGGCTGCTGGTCATTTTAAGGAGGCTAATGTTAAGTTCTTTGCCGCTCCTGTAAAGAGGCCAGTTTCTGACTTAGACTGCATGAGTAAATGCATTCTGCGTTCTAATTTCTGTGTTTAAAATTGCTTTTTGACTGAAATAAAGAAATAAAATATCATTTACCATTTTGCACAGTGTCAATGAACACGTTGAGTACTACTGAGGCTGAGAATCAGCATTTTTCGAACGTCAAAATTACATGAGGCAGTCCCCCAAAAATGCCCGCCCTTCATCACTTCCTAGTGCTTTAGTTGGGAAGAAGAAGTGGCGCAACAGACTCCCCAGCAGCGCAGCTGTCTGTTCGATAAACTCACGACACGCCTTCGTCTTGAACATGATAACTGAAAGAAAATATTACTCCTTATGTTTCAATGCCGAAAGAATAAGTTAAACAACTAGGTACCTATTATAAGAGTGAATAGATCTTCCGCTAGCCTGGCCAGGGAAATGTCGTGGGTTCTGGTCGCCTTTGCATCTATTGACGTGCACGAAATGAGTCCTTAAATCACAATCATAGCTTATAATTAGGAGAGTTTAAAAAGAATACTAGAACAGTAAAACTGTATAAAACATTAATAAGGCATATAGTGTGGCGATTAGGTTATCACACATTGAAACCACGTATTCTATATTACGTATTTTAATCATACACTAGGTATTAAAATAATTAATAACAAATAACATTCTAGCCGCCTACGGCTAGAATGTTATTTGTTATTAACTATTTTAACTTTTTTTTCGTTTTAGTATTTAACAACATTAAACTTAATTTGCGATTATTTGGTAACATACCATAAAGTTTATGTTGAATTATTGATACTATCGTCTTGCGTGCGTCTAGTGCCTTATTTTCAAGGGTACTTTATTTCGTGTCAATTTTTACGCTATTTATTTTGTTTTGAAAAATTCAGATTTCAATATTTTGTGAAATTGTTTATTTTATTATTTTAACAGACTGATAACAACTTGTAATACGAACCGCTGTACTATTCAATGTGATAACCTAATCGCCACTCTGTAATACTCTGTATGTATAGAAGGTGATCGTTAAAAAAACTGAGGTGAAGTTATTGAAATAGTAGACAGTTAACTGAATGGTTAACCGTCACTTCGGTAACAAGTCGTTAGTCTATTAGCAGTGAACACATTGCGAGCGCGAGTTTATAACTTTCAACTCACCGGCTTGTGTCAAATGTGGTTTCAGCTTTACAGGTTTTGAAGTAGTGATACGTATTTCATAGTCAGGTAGGTTGTGGAGATCATTAAATTGTATTTGTATATTGATTCACAGAACGATGAGAGAAGTTAATCGGGCAGCATGTGATTTTTCGATGCCTTGGTTAATTAACGAACGGATTTAAAACTCTTTAGACAGCTTACTTTGACGGGTTTACCGTTACAATGCTACCACAGCTTAAAACAGATGACTTTACAAAATTATGAAAGTACGACAGAAAAATAGGAAACTCGCTTTTTCGAAAATCTTCCCCGAATATAAAAGGTTAGCCCATCAGCAGAGTTGAGGGGCTGCATGCCCAGAGTTCGTCAGCAGAACTATCGTGAACTAACTATTGTGGTAAGAATTTTTTATAACACCATACACGACTTTTATTATAACACCAGCTTCTGCCCGCGGCTTTGCCCGCGTGGAGGTCGAGACATTAATAAGACCAATAAATCTGTAGTACATTATTTTGTTGTATCATTAATAGTTTTCACAGCGCACGCCAATAACAATTTTTTGTTCTCTACCTTGCAATATTGTAATATTGCAATCTTCTTACGGATCCCTATTTAAAAAATAAATAAATTACAGCCTGTGTTTAAGGCTTCTACATACCGGGGCGACTTGTCGCGCGACGCGACGCGACACAAAGGCACCGCTCGTCCCGCGACACGCGGGGCCTTTGTGCCGTGTCACGTCGCGCGACAAGTCGCGCTGGTATGTAGAAGCCTTTATTCCGTAAAAATGTAGCTGCTCTATCTACTGGTGAAAGATTTTTTTAATTCGGTTCAGTAGTTTCGAAGATTTTTTTTGTTTTTTTTTTATGTTTGTAACGAATAGGTCGTTATTAACATAAAAACAAACAAAAAAACCTTTCCTCTTTATAATATTAGTGTAGATTACAACACCAATTCGATCCCACAGATACAAAACAAAAGAACGACAAACAAATCCGATACAAATCTGCCTCCGCCAATAAACTCGCGTCTAAGTTAACGTAGGAATATCAGTTTTCCGACTTTACCCAATAAAGGGTAACCCCTGATCCGTCGAATAAACAGAAAAAAAAGAACGCGGGTATAACGAGTAAATCACTGTAAGCTCCAATACGCGGGGCGACGCCACTGGGTAAGCCCTGTAACCCCTTTAAGTTCACCTAGGCGATATGCCCGGGCCAGAATAAACGAGACGCGAGCTTTCTCGCATATTTACTGCGAACGTTTGATGTGGTAAAGTTCTTGTGGATTGGCGTTTTTAACTTGATATTATTACTGATCAATAAACAATAAACTTCTTTCCGGGGTGTCGTAAAAGGCGACTAAGGGACTTACTAGAAGCAGCTCCGTTCTTTAAGCATTTTGACACCATACTGAGATCGCCAACCCGCCTGCCAAGCGTGGAGATTATGACACCCCCCCCCCCCATTTGGGAGAGGCCTATGTCCAGCAGTGGACGTCTTTCGGCTAAAATGATGATCATGATGACGATGACTTTTAGGACACGTGATAAGAAGACGTAGGATCTTCTCCGCATAAAACGATAGATTAAACGTTACCGCTACGCGGTTTTTGCTACGCGGCTACGACGCAACGTGTAACTTAGAATGTGATTTTTATTAATATTACAAGAAGAAATTGAGATTTTATCAAACACTTGTAGTTTATAAGCATTATCATTTTAGCCGAAAGACGTCCGCTGCTGGACAGAGGCCTCCCCCAAGGGTTTTAAGCATGATGATGATGATCTTATGCGGTTTTAAAAGGTACTTACATCATCATGATATTATATTAAGTGCAAACGACCGGTTACCTAATTAAAACCCAATTAAAATCTCACATGGAGATAATAATGCGTCAGCAAATTTATTACCTATCTACTCGTAAATTCCAAAGAAAAATCCAGATCAAATTAGCAATAAAATGTCGGCGGCGTATCGGTTATCAGCGTCTATTATCTCAAATGCCATTGTGTTACAATATCGGCGTGATTGTGTGTGCCAGCAGCGCGTGACCGTCCGCCCGCACTGACCCCAAAGCCCAACTACTCTCTCTACGCCCTTTACACAAATTGATTTTAAATGGCGATTTATATCCGCCTCATATCGCCGATCCCATCTTCCTATGAGTTTTACTGCCGGCTTACGCAGGGTTAAAGAAGTCTAAGTTATAAAACGGTTTATTTCTTTTCGGGACCGTACCTACCCTTAATTATGCTGGATTAACCCGCGAATGTACCCTCATTATTCGCAGATACATAAGCCGTTTTCAAACTCTATCACGATCGAGCCAAACTTCCAACAAAGGCGTGGTGGAGTTACACAGAAACGAGGACGTAAATGAGTTACTGAACTAAAAGTCTAACGGTGTCGCACTTTTTTATCGCATATTCGATACATAACGGTGTTTGTAATAAAAGTTTAACTTATTGCAGAATTTTCACCCTTTTGCAAATTTGTGCAAATTACTTTATGAGCGCTTTCAATGTTGAGTTGCGAGTTTTTTTGTTGTTTACGACTGCAGCGAGCTGGAACGTCCAACAACCGAAGTCACCCAGCCGCGTTCAGATGCCTTTCTGATTTTACGAGCACCTTACCCGAATGTGTCGTACCCTAAACCGTCGGCTAATAGAAATAAATAGTAACCCTTCGGTGGCGGCGCGTTTGCCGCCGAAAGGTTTACTTTTATTGCCGTCGACTTTCTTTCTTACCACCCCTTCATAATTGTCAGGGTTGAGGGAAAAAGTAGAAATCGCAGTTTTTGCAAAAAAAACTTCTTTGTTAATTTTAGCAAATTGCGTTTTTTAGCAAATGCCATAACCGTTTCATTTTAGGGTTGGGAATAAAAGGCGTTAAGTTTATATAAATAGTTTTTGAAACAATGTGCGAATCCTTTCATTAGAACTTTGCAAAAAAGTTACAAATACAATTAGTGACGGGAATAGGATAGCTTTCTTTTTTGCGAAGCAATTAACAAATAGCAAATACTGCGGAAAACAGAGACATGTGTACCTATTTTTTAAATTCAACAACCAAATTGGCAGTTTTGTCTACTTCAACAACCTACCTTCAGATCTCGAAACACCTAATTGATATCTCAACCCCAAAAAAAATGCAAATAAATCTACGGACACAGCGGGGACGTTAACTAGAACGGCAATACCAAAGCAAACTATCATAATAAGTGGGCATTTTTAGGGTTCCTTAATTAAATCCATGTAATAATAATAATGTTTAAAGATTTATTTCAGGCTACAATGGCCCTTATACATATACCTTACAAACTAACATATAAAAAGTATACAAAAAAAAACTCGTGTTATTAATTAGAGCTTAAAAATAATGTTAGTTGCACTTCACTAGCTTAGGTTAGTTTTGCCATATCCGTCTGTCTGTCTATCTGGCTTAGCTCGGAGAATCTTAGTACTAGAAAGATGTAATTTGGCATGGGTATACATATTAATCACTCCGACAAAGTGGCAAAATAAATTGTTGGGTACCTCCTTGCACGTAAAGTAGGGATGATAATTATAATTTTTTCTCGTCTACCTCATTGTGTGCATTATGGGTATCGTTGGATAGGAAAACTCTTTTCGATCCCTGATCCCTGATCGAAAAAGAATTTTCGTATCCAAGATACCTCACGCGTAATATTACGCTTTAAAGTGATATTTTTTGTTAGAGTCAAGTACCCCTGCCAGCTAAATGGTTGTAATGGTGAAAAAAATCATGGCAGTAGTATATATAACGAAATTAAAAGGAAAACTATCACAGCTAAGTAAGCTTTACAAATTAACGAGTAATAGTCGACCAACTTATATTTGCATTTGTATGGGAGAACATGTTTTTAACTACAATGTTAAGTTTGTCTTTGGGATAAATTCATCCCAACTACAGAACCCTTCATTGTGCGTGTCCAACACGCATTTGGCCGGTTTTTTCTTGAATGTCTGCTCCTAGATTGAGACATTTTGCAACCGCAAGAGCTTAGCAGTGGGGGGTTGGTTGACTTGCGTCCGACAGTCGGATTTTTTACGTATCCCGACAATTTCGACGAAGTTGTCAACGTGATAAAGTGTTGTAATAGTGATGTGTCGAAGTAGGGGACGTAATAAAGATATCATGCTATTGTCGAGATAGTTTCTCACAATGGATCATGGTTGAATTGAGGCAACAAGTGTACGCATATGAGATGTGTTTGTGAAGTACATTTTGAGAGTTTGTACATATCTAACTATATACCTACATGATTATAACTCAAGGTTTATTTAATAGGTACTAGTTAACCAGTTCATGCCTGGCATGCGTTCCAATGCCTTTTTCATATATTTTTTTGTTAAGAACCTTCTCCGACGCACGCACTTACCAAAGTTTCATCACAATCGGTTGAGCCATTTTCTAGTTTTTGCAAGACTAACGCATGGCAAATGATTTTTATACAACATTAGTTTTTGTTTATACTAAACCCGACAAGGGGTCATTGTACTCATCATTTTGAAAAATTTTTACTATGGGGTCAACCTTGAAATCGCGAAATAAAAATCAGGTGTTCCATACATTTTGTCGATTTAAGTGAACACAAATGTAGGGAACAGCTGATTTTTTTTTCGCCATCAAAACCATCCAGAAACCCGTTGAAATATAAATACAAAATTTCAAAGAAATCGGTCCAGCCGTTTAGGAGGAGTTACGTGACAAACACACGTACAGAAGAATTATATATATTAAGATATATATAAATAATGGGTTCTTTATGCAACATGCGACTGTTTCTAAATTACTGCAGGCAATTTTCGTTTTTCCTAAAAAACCTTTGACATTCTATAATAATAATTATGTAAATATTTTGTTAACAATCCTCAATCATTTTTGCTAGAATGTTCACATTTACCTACATTTAATAATACCTAGGCATTCCTGAAATCCGTGTGTCCGTTTGGTGCAGGACGTAAAGAATAGCACCATCCCATTTCTACCCGCGCGTGTCGTAAAAGGCGATTAAGGGACTTACTAGAGAGTGGGCCGCAGCGTCCTCTATGCATTTTAACACCATACTGCGATCGCCAACCCGCCTACCAAGCGTGGCGATTATGGCAAACTCCCCCTTTGGAGGAGGCCTATGTCCAGCAGTGGACGTCTTTTCGGCTGAAATGATGATGATGATTCCTGAAATCAATGAAAAATTATTCCTTTTCAAAAGTGACCTTTAAATTTTATACAGATATAATATCACGGCTGTATTTCTCGAAGGGTTAGGCAGAGGTATCGTATACCTGTAGTACACCGACATTTTACCAGTTATGTATAAGTCCCATGTAATTAATATATAATTATATAATGATAAATTCCCAACACTGGACCCCTTCAATACCACACGGAACAGATTTAAAAAAGAGATTATCCAAATCCTTCGTCAAACCCCGGAAACTCAGCTAACTTAGCAGTGCCAGTTTTAGTTAGACTTACACAGACGTACACACATCATCACACACATTTACAGCACCTACACCACACAGTTACACGCACACACACAGTTCAAATATTAATAATTACCTATGTCACCACTCTTTGTATTTCTAATTTTTTTGTGTACTTCGTAATTGGCGTAATGTTTGAACAATCTAAATGTTATATTTACTGTCAGCTGTGAAGCTACCTTTTATTAAATAAATAAATAAATAATAGGGGGCGAGCCTATTGCCATTTCAATTTGATTTATTCCGTTCTAATACCAATTACTAATACCACTGGTATTTGTTTCAACTCATAACTATTTTCTATTCCGAACGGATGCTATTGTTAAAACTAATACCAAAACAAGTTCAAAGATATAATATATGGAACAGTCAGTAAAAATGCTTTGTATGTAATTATAATACCTTTAATTGAAAATACATAAAAATATCAGAAAACAAATTTAATTTGACTAGTTTTGACTGAGCTGGCTGTACCAAATTTAAGTTGTTAGTATTCGTTCGCACATTACATTTAATTATTTTCAACACATTTGCTCAAAAAATGCATTTACAAAGCCTGTATACATTGTTCAAAAGTTAAAAATTACGCACCATACAACGGAACGGGCGGTAAAATAGCTACTCTCACCTAAGTACATGGTTTACCGCCGCGACCCCTTCGTTGTATAGCGCCGTGCGTATCCTTTACGGTTTTTTTAATTACAACAAAAATATATATAAGAATTCCACCAAGGAGTTTCAAATTACGAGAATAAATAAGCTGAATAATCGAACCTCCTTGGAAGCACTTTTGCTCAATACGTTTATCTCACTTTATTATTATAGAGAAAATGAGACGAAAGATGTAGTACTAATATTCACCATGTGCACGTGGCGCTATTTGCAAACTGGCGCCATTTTCTTATTAGAAATGTCAATGATTGTTGCGACTTTCCGACTGATATTTACAAAATAATAACATGAGTTCAAGAGAGGAATCCGATTTTAATATGGAATCTACTGCACCTGAGGGCCTAAAATGGACGCTTTGACAGAATCATAATATGATCTGCGTACAATTCATACATCCCGCAATTCATCTGTTTGACAGCTGCTATTTGACATTAGACTTCACTTTACCAATTCATAATTTGTGGACCATTTTACGAAACTCTATGCAAAACTGTCAAACAGATGAATTGCAGGATATAAATTGTACGCAGAACATAATTATGATTCTGCCAAAGCGTCCATTTTAGGCCCCCTGATATCTAGAACGAGCCGCCAAAATCGTGAGCGCTATTTAAAGATTTACAATAATTTTATATCATTGAAGACTCGAAGAAATACTCAATTATTCTCCTTAAATGTTTTGATGGCTTATTTTATTAACCTATTGTACTGTTTTCTCGCAAAGGTGTTGAAAAACGTTGTATGACACACGCGCGGAAATTGATATTTACAAACTCGTGACTATGGTAAGGCCTCGACTTCGTCTCGGGCTTATATTCGTCTACTCGTTTGTAAAAACCAACTTACCGCACTGATATCTTAAATAACTATTAAAGAGTGGTATCCGTTCGGAATAGAAAATAAATATGAGTTGAAACAAATACCAGTGGTAGGTATTAGTTGTTGGTATTAGAACGGAATAAATATTCAATTTTATGTTCATTAATAAACCAATTTTTTTTCTGAAAATAAAAATACTAAAAAAGGCCGGTATCTTTTGGTTTACTAATTAAAAAGAAAGCAATCTAAATCACATAATTTGGTTTTCAAATCCAACATTAGTGGCAGTAACAATAAATTGTTACTTACGTCCAACTTTTTGCTCCCATTCATAAATACATCGAAAGTGAAGTTTTTAACTTATAATCACGGCTCAATATCATAAAATTTTATGCGACTCGGAAAACATAGATCGCGGTAGCTCCGCCCTTAAGGTCCGAAAACAAAAATTTGAAAAAAGAACACTCTATTTACGAATACATTGCTGCATAGCTTTGGGATAGTTTACTTTCATTGTTTGAGAGACCGCTTACAACCAGCAGTGGAATGTAAAACAAACCTGTGATCACCATTATTTTCAATGTTTCACCATTATTCAAAGACCACCTTCGAGCTATTTGGAGCTACATTTAAAAGCATTAAAATGGACACCATTCAGATGAATTGTGTAAACAATTGTGTATAATTAAGTGAATCGCTACGCCGATTACCGAAATAATCGCCGACTAAACGCACTCTGAAATTAGTGTGACTTGCTGAACGGATGTGTTCACATGACGTCTCTTTTAAAGGTATTAAGTAGTTTCACTTTGAGTATTTTGCTGTTGAATGGTCAACGTTTACAGGTATTCGTATTGTTGTTATCTTTTAAGTACAGTTTTTATTGTTGTTATTTTTCTTTCTCTTTTAATTAAGTTACTAGCTGCGCCCCGCGGTTTCACCCCCGTAAGTGTCGATCCCGTGGGAATATTGGAATAAAAAGTAGCCTATGTCGTAATTCAGGGTGTCAGCTACCTCCATATAAAATTTTCTCAAAATTGGTCTAGCCGTTTGATCGTGAAGAAACATACACACACACACACTCACAAACTTCGCTTTTATAATATTAGTGTGACGATGATGTGATGATGATGATATTATTCAGTAACCTAAATACAATAAAAACTGTAACCATTAGAAGGGCGGAATGTCCTAACACAAGCATCTATTTAGCTTAAAAGGACATTCCTAAAACTTTTAATGTAACAAATTGTAAGTTATTGAAATAAACATTTTAATTTTTAAGCGACAAAATAAGGACATATTTTTTGGGTTTCAACTAAACTTCGTCTTTGAAAACTGTAATTTGAAGTGCCATCTAGTGGGTTTTACTTTCCGCAGGAACTGCAACTTCACATTCATCATCCAATGGTTATGGCATTTTTTTCTGGAGCTGATAGAAAAACGGTTTTAAACTTTTTCAAAAAATGGTTTTAGCACTCACAAGGATCCACGCCTACGGTGGATCCTTGTGAGTGCCTGTGTATGGTGAGCGATGGGTAGCTCGCCGTCCGACAAGGACCAGGCCCGGGTCGACGGCGCATTGTGTTTCACGCGCGCCTCAAAGAGATGTCAGCACCAACTGACGGGGTCCGTTAGAACCAATGCCTGCCAGGGTTGCGAGTTTGTCCGAAAGGGATAGCGTGGCCCTGGCACACAGGCAACGGAAGGAACACGGGTGGGTTTTAGTCAGTAAAAGTCTGACACGCACTCCCGTTCCGCTCAGAGCGGGAGAAGTTATTTGATAATTTCCCATGCAAAAAAAAAAGCACTCATAAGGATCAATTGAATTTACCATTTGCTCAAACAAATCTCTAACAACAGCAAAATAACATATAAACCACGCTTAACTAATAATAAGTCTAGCGACATACGGTGCGACGGAGCGACACGACGCGTTCGGAAAGTAGCGAACAATCGTAAAATTTTATCGCCTCTAATGGGCCCATGGCACTGATTTGTAGCCGCGCCGACAACGCCCTTTACTCTCACATGAAACCTCAATGTATTGTTTTTGAAACGACTGGGGTGATCTATTTTCGGAAGGACAGGTACATTGTTAATTTGGGTACCTAGGTACTGGCGTGTAGCGTTTCATTTAAAATCATGTTGACGACCAACGTAGGTCCTGAATTACTGGATAGGATATGTGCTGAATTACTGACACTCAAAGTCAAACCGCCTTATTACAAAACAAGATTTATATTTGACATGGCTTAAACCATGCAGCCAGTTTTTGTAATAAGAACGTAACAGTGATTAAATAAAATAGCGTTCTTTATACAAAACTAGAAACTTAGTTCGGTACTAAGTTGTCAGTTTTGTGTTTAGGAACTTTACCATAGTCGGAATAAAGTTCGAAAAATAATGGGTCCATGTTTTAAACCTGGGTCTGAAGATAAACCTTGTTTTGTAATAAGGGGGAAAGAGTTTTGATACATAGGACTTCTTGGCGGGAAAGTGAAGCGTCATGTTCAGCAGTTTGTTTAAATTTTCCAAAATTAGTGTTTAGCCGAATATTAATGTGTAATAATGGTGGATTATTAACCATTAAGTGTTTGTGAACGTGCATTAGTGTAGGCAAATGAAACAAAACAGTGCAACTTCGCTTCAAGTTCTCTCAAGAAGTCCGCGTGAGGACTCAGTAAAGTGCCACATCTTTACTGAAACTCAAGGGGAGTGGGCGGGGATATCATCATCATGCATTTATAATTCATTTCATCAATACACAAGAACACACACAAGAACTAAAACTTGACATTGGCTAAATGCACAAACCGTGCAAAGCCAGAAGGAAAAAAAAAAAAGAAAAAAAAAAGAGTTTTGATTTTTTTAAAGTTCTGTTTAGCTTTAAACTTTTAAAGAATCTATGTCATGCTCAGAACGATCTCGATTTTCTTTTTAAGAATTATTTTTATACCTACACTTATAGCTTGAAGCAGATACCCGAAAAAGAAGAAAACTCAATTGTGAGTTGATCCGTCAATGTGTACGAACGTTTCAGTTCCATGTTTAGTGGTTTTGCGTATTCATTTTGCTGCTTATCCAATGGCTAATTCGTTAATTTAGACGAAATTAAAATAAAAAAAATAATCCCACGAGTTAGGTGGACGGGAACGTTCCGAATGTTTTTGTCACACAAATATACAATTTACGTAATATTTATAGTTAAAAGATAATTTTGTTGAAATGGAGCCAAATTTCCGGGGCAAGGTTTCAACGAAATTTACAAAAAGCGCCATAAATTGGCAAATAATCCCCCGCATAACGCAACCTTTGTTTGGCCACACGTGCTTTTAATATCTGGCTCGCATCGCATCGCAACAAAAGCCGGATTTTGTCTTTGTGCGCTCCACCTAGAGTAAACACTTGTAAAAACTTGGAAATATGAAAAAATTACGAATATAGTTGTTAATAAATTTTATTAAACATATACAAAGGTTGGTGCAATTGTGAAGGCGACAATCGGCCGCGTCGAATTTGTCATGTAACTGCATGCTTTGTTTGGGCGATGAATGCCGTGTGAGAAGGAAGAGCTTCCGGTGCAGCGGATCGCACCGGGATCGATGCCCCCGGCCATATCTTGCCATCGATATCCACCATTGTTGTTTTTTTATCTCAAATTGATAGCCATACTGCATTCATTGACGATCTCAACTTACATAGTAGGAGTACTTTTTTCACTTCAAAATTCCAAACTAACAAAAAAAAAATCAATTTGTTGCATGTTTTTGGAACAGTTCATTGTTTAATCGTTATATATTTTTTTCATTGCACGTAATTGGCCCGTCGACGAAAACTATTTTAACTGACTTCCAAAAAGGAGGAGGTTATTGTTTGTTCATTCACAAAATACTGAGTTATCAGTGCAATTATAGATTTCTCTGAATAATAAATGCAGTTGGAACTAAATAAAATAAATCACAGATTGTTACGTGTAAATGTGTAATATTTTTGGTTTTCGATTTTCTTAGTTTTCGTTAACACACATATTGAGATGGGTTTCTTTAATAAATTGTTTTATCTACTGCAAACATTTTTGATAAAGTCTTTAGATTTATCATTATCACAGACCGATGGGTCTGTCAGTCATTAATTCAACTCAGAAGTAAAGACACTTGACTCATTTTCCAAATTAGTTTTGAAATACGTACGAGTACCTATTCTTCAAAAAAACTATCTAGGTACTTACGTCCATTTTCCCGAAAAATCCTGAAAAAACCGTCAATCCATAGGCTTAGAAATAGAAGTCACCTCACTACGCATTCAACGTTATAAAGACTGGCTACAAAAAAAAAAAAACAATCCGGTCGACATTTAAAAAAAGAACATTTTTAAAACAAGAAAAAAATTCCAGCCATGTGTCGATCGACGCACATCGGTGGCGTGTGTATGATACGAAAAAAAAGGAAAACGCGCGGTCGGAACAATCGAAGCTAAGTTATAAAATATGTATCCTAGTGCTGGGTTTTGAAACTTGCTCTCGTACTATTTTGACCGCGATCGGGAATTCCGACATGAGAATCAAATCGTAACGTTGTTAGTTTGGTTTTTTCCGGTGATTTTTTTTCGGCACTGAAACTGAACAGTGCGAACGGTTGAAAAATGAGGTATAGCTGGGTAAATAAAGGACTTGTTGTGAATATGTGAATCGGGTTATTTATGAACGCTTTTCAGTGCAATTGCAAATTCTGTTAATAGTGATGCGTGATGTTTTCAGGAAATAAGCACATTCATTCATGTGAAAGGCAAAATTGGTCTAACTTTCGTACTGTTATCATTAAGTTGCAAAAAGTAAAGCAAAATCAATCTGATAAAGTATTTTTTTTTACCATCAATGCACTTGTCATTCAACTATTCGATTCTATTTTTGTTGTATGGCAAGCAAAGCTGGTGTCGACTATTCTGCCAAATTTGTCATTCAACGTTATGCACAGTGAATGTGGCGTATTATCATTGTCTCAAATGATTTCAGAATTATTTCAAATGGGATTTAATTAATACGGAAATTCCGCATTAAATTCCATTTAAAATCATTCTAAAATCGTTAATTAAAATTTAAAATAATTCAACGATTTTCCACTATTTACATAATCAGCCTATAATGTTCCCACTGCTGGGACACAGGCCTCCTCTCTGTGAGAGGGATCGGGCCGTGCTGGGACGCAGGCCCAGTTCCAGTTGGTGGATATCACATGTCTTCGAATTTTTGGTTCTAGGACATGCAGGTTTCCTTCACCGTTTTGAGAACAGTGGTGATTAAATAAATTACACAAAGTAAAGCGGCTGCTTGGGTTCGAACTCATGATCTATTTTCCAGTCATCATCATCATCATTTCAGCCGAAAGACGTCCACTGCTGGACATAGGCCTCCCCCAAAGAGGATGACAATGATGTTGCTGAATAACCATTAATCATTTCAGCTACCCTATTATGATCACTGTGGAGTATATATTACTGATAAAGGAAAATGCTTGAGAAACTATTTAAGTAAAGGATTTACCTTAGATGTCGTCGGCGCAGCTCCTTGGTGCAGCATCCTAAAAAATCTCTTGTACCGAGGATTTGCCATAATCGCCATATTTTCCAGTACCTACAGATATTAAGTATCATAAAATATTAATACAAAATTTACATTCAATTATTAAGTAGGGGTGAACCGAGATGATAACTGAGGACCGTATTAATAGAGCGCTACTCAGTACTCAAGCATTACTTAAGACTAGATTCAAGCCATTTGATTGGTTGAAACTAGTCCTAAGTATTGCCTTGAGTACTGAGTAACGCTCTATTGATACGGGCCTTAGTGTGGGGAAAGATTAGAAAGAGCAAAGGAGCTCCAAGCTTACTCTTAAGCCGGGGCTGATACCACTGGGCCACTACCGATCTTCATCATCATCATTTCAGCCGAAAGACGTCCACTGCTGGACACAGGCCTCCCTCAAAGGGGGTTTGCTATAATCGCCACGCTTGGCAGGCGGGTTGGCAATCGCAGGATGGTGCTAAAATGCATAGAACACGCTGCTGCCCAATTCTCTAGTAAGTCCCTTAGTCGCCTTTTACGACACCCACGGGAAGAAATAGGATGGTTCTATTCTTTACGTCCGGCACCACATGGCATATTTTCAACCACCGAGATCGGGTTAACATTATATATTCATCTATTACAAGCCGTGCGCCCGATGGGATGTCCCATCGGCAAAAATGACGAACTTTCATGCAAAAATTTTTCCCCTATTTAACCCCTGTAGGGATGACTTTGCCAAAAAACTATAGCTTTATGTAATCAGGCACGCCCTTTATGCCTGGAGGCTTTTATTCAGGAATTAAGTTCTGTTTACGTTATTAGTTTTTTTTTTTCATTTAAAATAATTTCATTTAATGTTTTGTGTTGTGTTCCGTAATGTAAATTATTTTAGATAGAATTAAGTTTTTCTAACTCAAGTCAAGTCAATTCGAATTATTTATTTAAAATAGGAGGACTATGGGGAGGCCTATGTCCAGCAGTGGACGTCTTTCGGCTGAAATTATGATGATGATGATTTTAAATAGGCACACGAATGGCACTTTTGAACGTCAAAATTTACTAGAAAATAGAATTGATTCTAGTCGCCCCTTCCAAAAGGTAGTATCGTATGGAGAAGAATGGGCAAGAAACACTGAACACACAACAAAAAAAAAAAACCTTAAACTGAACAGACAGCTGTGCTGCTGGGGAGTTTGTTGCACGACTTCTTCTTCCCAGCTAAAGCACTTAGGACATGGTGAAGGGCGGGCATTTTTGGGGGACTGTCTTATGTAATTTTGACGTTTGAAAAGTGCTGATTTTCAATTTAGTTTGAATAAATGACTTTTGATTTTGATTTTGAAAATCCTTCCGTAGTGCTCTCCTTCGTTGTATAGGGTTATTGCTAAAGCACTAACAACCTCATAAGGGATCATTGGCATTGACATTATTATACCTACAGTTTAAATTTCAACAAGGTTCTAACTTTTATTATTTTTAATCATAATTATTTTATATTGTTTTTTTTTTGTCAATGTGAGGACGTTGTAGGCTTAATAGACTGTAGGTCTGTAGACCATTTTCTATTTTGTTAAGTACCTGGTACTTTTGACGGGCCTACGCTGTCCTCTCATACTTATTAACATTGTAATTTGAAAACATTGTAAAAGCCATTTTTTTTTTAACGAGTGCCCGTGGAGTTTTTGCCGGCTCTTCTCCATAGGAAACGACCAATTGGAACCGTGCACCTATACTCCATTTGAAATAAGATTAGACATTTAAATAAACCCTTTTTACAGTCCGATCAACCAATTTTGACTTCAATTGCTTTGGTGGCATGGCAAATAGCAGCTGTAATAAACGGTTGGTATTGTAACCACGTTTTTGCTTTTAATGCCATACTTATGCCTACGGAATAGAAGTCAAAATCGGTTGAACGGACTGTAAAAAAGGTTTATTTAAATTTCTAATCTTATTTCAAATGAAATATAGCTTCTGACGTTTCATAGGTGCCCATGTAGGCTTAAGTGAAATAAAAATATTTTTGATTTGATTGTACTCATCAGCTGTTCCCTGATTTCTTTTTCGCGATTTGAGGTTTGGTCCCATTGTAAAAGTTGTTCATAATGATGAGTACAATGACCAAAATCAATCAATCTGCCTGCCTTTTTCCACCTATGTTGGGGTCGGCTTCCAGCCTATCCAGATGCAGCTGAAATTGACAAGCATTTTACATGGAGCGACTGTCTATCTGACCTCCACAACCCAGTAACTGGATAAAACGATACCCCTTGGTAAGACTCATTGGCGACGTAAAACTGGTGGATGCCAATCATCACAGCTTGGCCCATCGCCGCAAGGTAGCCTGCTTGTTGCGCAAGGTAACGTGCTTTCCGAGGCACCGATGAGTCTCGGTATGTAAAGATGGTCACCCATCCACGCATCAACCCCGGTAAGCGTAGCTTAACCTGATGGATCGACCCGTGCGGCTGGTATACTTAGTCACGAGCTCCTCAATGAATAAAAAAACTGGTCAAGAGTGAGTCGGACTCGCGCACCGAGGGTTCCGTACGTATTATGATGTTGACGATTTCTGAAAAACTGCTATTTAGAGACATCGTTATAATCCTGTAATCTTTACAGAAACTTCTATCACGTAGAATAATTTCAGATTTTTATCTATGCAAACTTCGGAGATAAGGGGGGGGGGGCGGTATTTTATTTTACATTTTTCATCAAAAGTAGGAAACTACGCTGCCTAAAAAAAAAATGTTTGAGAATGTGCAAATAGCGTTCTTTCATATGATACCCCACATGCCCCTAGTAGCCCCACTTACAATTTTGAAGATCCCCTTTCAGTCCCTTTTGCAAAATAGATATATTTTTTTATTTCTTTCTTGTTTGCAAAGTAGTTGGGCAAACGTCATCTAAAACTGTTCTAAATGTCAAGTTGATAGCATTAGTAGTTCTTGAGATATCCAGGTGTGACAGACAGACAGACAGACTTAGTCTCACCATATGGGTACCTTTTTACCATTTTGGTACGGAACCCTCAAAATAAGTATAATGATGACCAATGCTTCTTTTTCAAATTTCTAGATGCAGCGCTTTAGGCTGTGCGTTGTATGTCAGTGAATATAAGATTTTTAATAATTAGATTATTCTAATAATATTTTGTTAACTTTGAGGGGACGATAACCGACTTTTAATGATCGTAAACTAAAGATAACGTCTAAACGAGTAGTGTTAATGATTAAAAAAAAATACATAATAAATTAGAGCATTTTCTCAATAAGTTAATACGTGAATATTTTAGATTATGTTTATATTACATAGTGAAATTAATTTGTAAAATTAAGTCTAACGCGGATAAAAAACTGAGAATGGCGCAAAATCTACCAAGCGTATTTTTCTGAAACCTTCACCAATTTAAAGGTAATTTAATTATTAATCTTTTAGTATACGCGTTTTATTAAAATACCTTTTGTTTTGTGTATAATAAATTAATAATGCGTCAAATTGGGGACAGCGCTCCTTGATGGGCGAGTCCTATTACGTACGAGGGCGTACGACGCGTTGCGTGAGCTCAGAGTATTATTACTGGCTGAACGTACGACGCGTTGCGTGAGCTCAGTACAGAACACGCAAGCTAACCACTCAAGGTCACTGGCATGTATCTGCGTCTTAAGATGTTGAAAGAATCAGCGTAACTTACCATAAAGTTAATGATAAACATAAATAAAGCTAAACAAATACTTCCGCACACGGTAGTTGAAAGGCGACATCAATATGACGACGTGCTACGATCTTGATGTCTGCATCCCCTTATCGGCGTGCGATCGCGACAAAAAAGTCGCACTTATGTGCCGGTCATTAATTAAGTGGTCTGGACATGTGCTTTGTATGATATTGTTGTGGATGTTTGAGGTAGTGTCTGTGCCTTTATTTTTTATATTATTGTGACCAATGAGTAAAAGGAGTGAAAGGAGGGTTAAGTAAAAGGAGGGAGATAGGCTATACACGCTCCGCAAGTGGCACATCAAAATTTGGCTAATTAGCCACATTTTCTTCGTCTTGTGTCTTTCTCGCTCCTTATAATTACGACATGCCGTCCTACTTCCGACGTGTCATCTAATAGTGTGACATTGCGCCGTTTTTGAAGATCGAATGTTGAGTAGGTAACCTATCTACGTCTTTTTACATAAAATCTCATTGATTGTGATGTAATGAAATCAAAACTCTAAACTCGTTACTAATTCGAATTTTGAATTGTTTGGATGAAGTACCATTTCTTGTGAAGAATGATAGATTCGATTTTTGAAGTAAAACTTCTTTAAGCACGCTTGACTTGGGGAGTTAGCTGGTGAATGCATGACGAGAGCGTTACGGAAGTATAATTAGTATTAATATTTGTAAGTTTTACTTCAGTCGTGTGGTCTAAAGCACACTCGTTTTACAAACAGGTATCACAATGTATAAGTAAAATCGAAAAAAATAAAAACTCCTTTAAAAGGAAAAGGTACATTATAATGTATGGTCTGTTCCAAAAATATCTAACTGAAAGTTTAATCAAACCCTGTTCAGGTTAAGTACTTTTATAGTACATATTTTAATAATATGTTTTATATAGTTTTTTTTTTTAAATATTTTGTGAATGTGAGAATGTTGTAGGCTTAATAGGTACTTTTGACGGGCCTACACTGTCCTCCCATACCTATTCACACTGTAATTTGAAAACATTGCAAAAGCCAATTATTTTTAAAAAGAGTACAGTAGTACCCAATTGATATGGCTTACCGATGTACCTGCGCAGAAGGTGAATTTTAAAGGTGCGGGAAATGCTATTGACCAATCGGCACGCTCCACGCACCGCGGTTCTTTTTCCTGTACCGTTATTGGTCGGCAGCTGCCGCCATGTTAGCGCGCGCCGCGTGGCATGTTTGTCAGCCGCCATACTTCTGATCGAGTGCACGCTAGCACATCCAGTGTATTATGAACCTTATAATAGTGATCTAAGGTTGATTGTAAGTTTTAAGCATTCTTTCGTTAATCTTCGGGGCCATACTTTCTTTTCTGTGCGAACGAAGATTCACGACGCGCCTTATCAATTGGGTACCACTGTAACCGTGGAGTTTCTTGCCGGCTCTTCTCCCTATGAAACGACCAATTGGAACCGTGCACCTAGCTTCTGACGTTTCATTAGTGCAGTTATGTAGGCTTATGTGAAATAAAAGATTTTGATTTTGATGGACGAAAATTATGGTTATATAATTAAATTGAGGTTGTAAATTATATATCCATAATTTTCGTCAATCAAAATCAAATAAAAAACGTCTTTAGGTGATTTAAAATCAAAATTTCGGGTAAGTGTTGTAAGTCACCACGCAAATTGGCATCCACAGGTACGTTTTCTAATCCATTAGTTTTTATTTTCAACAGATAATATGTATCAGGACCACTACATGATTATGAGCATTTGTCAAAACGGAGTGAAACAGAAAAATAAAAAAAATGCAATTTCAACAAGAGTTCATCCCTTAAAAGTAAGTACTTATTTATCTATGATAAAATCAATACACATACCTCCCACATATACCCAACATTAATGAATACAAACAGTCACAGGGCTGTCAAAAGTTATAAATTAATAACTTGCCGGCTGCCGATGCCGTCGCGTCGCCGCGCCGTTCGACATTTATAACCGGCCCGACCAATACTCACGTTATTTTTAACCGTCAGCGCTAATTTGCCATTGTTTTGTCCCTGACGCCACCTTTTTTGCTGAAAACCATAAAATAGATAAAGTTTTTGTCGTTTGGGGCATCCTTAATTGATTATAAACGTTAAGGTGATGTTTGATGATGAATCTTAGTATTTGGGGGCTATGTTGGGTGTTATTTATCTTAACACGTTTTTAGCAAGTCATTTATTTTATTGTTTTATTTGGAGTGAAGTTAAAGTTCGTTGTTTATTTAATGAAGTAGGAATAATATGTTAATGTTTGTGTTGCATTTTGTTAAGCTTACTTATTTAATAGTAGGTAAGGTTAGGTTAGTATTTATTATCTGCTTTAGTGTTATCATTATACGTGAAGCGAAATCTTTGTACACACGGCTACACATCAAGCTATACATTCCCAGTATAAGCTTTCCTCACTCATGTATTATAATTTCACATCTCACTACACTTACACACATACTACTAAAGGCTTCTTCTATTGAATACTGCGCCACTCTTGATAGCATCTCCTGATGCAACCAATATAACCTACAGATGTATTTCATTTATGTGAGAATGCTGGTATCCATAACACAAGTTAAATCTTTCTTTGGATGCCAGAGTTCATACAAGCACTAATGGCTATATAATTGTAATACAAAAAGTATTTGTTCAATAAATAAAATAATCTAAATCTAAGCTGATCTCGCATTGTGTAGGATTTCGGTACAATGAGAGGTCAGCGTATACTGGAAATGTATAGCTTGATGTGTAGCCGTGTGTACATCTTTTTACGAATATAACGCGGATTTACACGGACGGAGGAGTATGAAATTTGGCACAGTTAAAGTTTATATGGAGGAGGAATGCAGAATGCTAATGTTTTTATATAATATGCATTAGAAATAAATTAAATTAATAAAAAAAAACCTTACACACACTATCATGCGTTTGACACACACACACACACACACATAGTACCAGAGGGCCTCATGACTTGAAGATAGGTGACAAGTAACAGCTTGAGCATAGAATAAATAAGTACTTTTTAATAGCATGAAATTAGTAAGTAGGTACCTACTCTATACAGTTCGGAATTCGACCCTCTCTACTTACCATCTCTATAATTTGTAAGTCCCTCTACTTACAAATTATAGAGATGGTAAGTAGAGAGGGTCGAATTTCGAACTCCACTAGTACATATAAAAAGAAAATAATTAAGTTTATCGGTCTACATCGATACTTATGTCAGGGTTTTCTGTAGTTTTCTTTAAAATTATCTTAGTGTTAGTTACATAATGGTTCTTTAAGTAAATAACAACACATACGTGAACATAGTTTGAACGTACCGAAAGCACCAAACAATTCCATAACCGTATCTTCATGTTCAAATTTCAAAGTTTTAATTTCGAAAGATCTCCATCCATACGTCGAGTTCACCAACATATCGGAAGCGACTAGTCCCTGGGCTGGTATTTGCATAACGCCTCGGCAATAAGTTAGGCGCACCTCCGCGTCGGACGCATGAAGGCGGCTCTGTCGCCTCGGCTGCTATAAAGCACAGTGCAATAAAGAGAATGGATGCCGCCCATCGGCCGCCACCGGCCGCCGGCTGGATTACCCGAATCGCCACTATTTATCGCTCGAGCCGTGCGCCCAGGTGCCATCAATCTATTTAATGATCGGGTCAGCACATACTCTTAGTCTTTTTACCGCTTGCGCCCGTTCGTCGATCCAAAACGAAGACGTGAAGTCCTAGGCCGGGAGATGGACGTTTGATGAGGGGCTTTTGTGTCGATCGCCAGCGTTAAAAGGGTTTCGGACGCACTATCACAGAATTATAAAGATTTTGCTTGCTTTTTAGGCTTAACGGGAGCGGTCAGACGACGGTGATGTAAATTTTGCCGCCTAACAATATGGTTATGAGGAAGCCATCGGAAAAATCCGCTGCAAATTTGCCGTATAAACGTTTAAAAAACGAAAGTTCTTAATACTAAAACATAAATATATCACATATGGAAATGAATGGACTAGATGCAGCTTTATTTTTACCAAACTTTTCTTACAGTAATCACTGAAAAAATGCAGACTAACTAAAATACATTTTCTCTTAGTTGGCATTAAAATTTTTGAAATCAGTATTTATCTAGGTATTTACTTTAAACAAGATAGCATATTTGCCAGAACAAATTCATTTTATTTATATCGACAATGTGACATGTACAGAATAATCACCGGTCTTTGTTACAACATAATACTCGTATACATACTTTGTTTGATTTTACTTCTTGACTTTTGTATATCAAATAATAATTTAAGTTCATGGTAACAAGAAACTTGTTAGCATTATATCATTCTTAAACTGGCCAACATATGAGCTAAATTAAATAAATACCCATAATTAAACTAATTAATTACTTATTAGACGGAAATATGATAACTTAACAAAGTTCTCCTAGCTTTAGAAGTCAAGATCTTGTTAGGCTCGTATGGAGTCAAGATGCGTGATCACATTAAACAAGATGTTTGTTAAAGGAAACACTTTTTGAAGTAAAACTTCCTTGACTTGGGGAAGTAAGCTGGTGAATTCATGACGAGAGCGTTACGGAAGTATAATTAGTTACAAATAGTAATTTGTAAGTTTTGATTCAGTGTGGTCTAAAGCACACTCGATTTTTTTTTCAGTAAACAAGTCATTTGGAGCAATCACAGTTAAATCTAAAGCTGTAAAATATTTGTTAGCAAGTATATACTCGTACTTGCTTAGTAGTTATCTTCTATACAAAGACAGACACGACACAGAATCCAACAGTAACTACAATCAAACAGAAGCGTTTATTACATCTCCTATTACCAATTCAATACTTCCCATCAAGCACAAAAGTCATCAGCATTAAATCCTCGAATAAATCAGACTTATTCTGAAGAGCCCTAAGTACGGTGGACCACAATCAAAAGTGGGCATTGAATGGACGCAGCACACGTTCGTGTGGACCTTGGCTGTACATCTGCCGGGTTCGTGCGCAAAGCAATGGCTGTAAGGATTTGACGGGTCTTTACTCACTGAGGTCCGCTTTGTTTAAACGATCTTTGTGAGTGGACCCGATTTATGTCCATAATAAAGGCGTTGAAGGATGTTTGGCTTGATATCTGCTGGGAATTTCAGATGGATCTTGGTGAGTGTTTCGTCATAATAGTCTTGTTTAACTTGGTATTTACACTTTTCTTAGCGAGCACACCATGTTCCTTTATTATAGACAAATAATTTTAAAGTTGTAATTCAAGTAATGTTTCCCCTATGTTATATTTTATCGTGATGTGAGTGTGTTCATTGCTTTAAAATGATTTGCTTGCAGTCAAAAATAAATAATTGATAAACACGACTTAAGTACTGTTTATTAATGCTTTCTTCCTTATTTTCTTATACCAGACTTGTAATAGTAAAGACTAACATAAGAGAAACAGATACAATATGATTCATAATAATAAATATTCTCTCACTAACCAGCAAATTCTTCCCTACAAAATAAAACATACTCAAAACAAGCACACATTCAGCTATAAAAGTGGTGAAATCAGTAGTCGGTGGTGATATGATTAGCCATGATGTCGGTACTACCCTACCTCAATAAGTCGGGGCTTGTCTACCATTCGTAAACTCGCTTACTTCACCTGAGCAAACTGCCTCCCGACGAGGGTAGAAGGTGCGGGTACATTGTTGTCCGTCACGTTGAATAAATATGGTCACGCTCGAGTCATGGGGCCCGAAAACGGATCTTCTTTTTAAAGAAATTTCTCGACGACTATTCAGCACTTCGAGAGGGCTGCTGGCTCATTCTGTGAATTAGAACTGCCGTTAAGTGTGGCAAAACGGTGATGGAAAACATCGTGAGGAAACCGGCATGTCCTAGGACCAAACCTTCAAAGACATGTGACATCTACCAACCCGCACTGGGCTCGCGTGATGGATTACGGCCTAATCTCACCGATGCCTGTGTTCCAGCAGTGGGAACATTATGGGCTGATTATGTATTAAGCGTGGCAACGCTGTCAGTCTTCTGGACACGTTTCGCGATGACAGTGAGGTGGACAAGTACTTCTTTTGTTTTTGTGTATATGTTTAGTTAGTTATTTAATTTAGCACTTAGTGTAAATAGTTAGTTGTTTAATAATTTACTATTGTCAAAATTAAAAAAGTTGTATTTTTCAGTCACATGTTAAATAGTTATTTTGTACATAGTATGCGAAAGAACTTCTAAAGAAGTTTTTCAACATAAGTCTTCTTGAAAAATAGAATGAGTTAGTAGAAAATGTAGTTAACATAAATAACATAGCGACCGTAATTTATTGTTTAAAATTTCAACAACGATTTTAGATTTTTATGATGTGGATTTCTCAATACGCTCTCTCTCTGCCTCTCTGTCTTATTTAAAAGAGAACTTTGTTTGTGGGCATAATCTGCTTAGTCAAATTCTTAAATTAATTCACTCTCTGACAGACAACGCACAGGCTAAAGAGCTGGGTCTGGGAACAAATTTTATTCACCAGAGTTCTAATAAAATAAATGATTTAATGTTTTCTAAATAAAATAATGTATAGTGGGTAACGATATTGAGTTATTGTATTAATTTAAATAATTATCAATAAAAATATTAAAATCACATAACCGCCCCGTACAACGGACACACGCCACAAGGCGGGCAGACCGTGGGCGGGCGCGACACAGTTCCGGTCAAGTCGCGGGCGGCCCTCGGCTTCCGGCCGTCCAATTTGGCCACATTCAACCCAATGGTGGGGGCAAGACGTTTGATACCTCCCCCGACAACGACTTACAATTCTTGACACCGGTTTATATAAGTTTGAAGTTAGTTTTTTTTGTGTGTTTGACTGGTTTTCGGTGTAAGGGAAAACTTGTTTTAAATTGACATGGATGGGTTGACGTAATGCATGATCATGAGCCTTGTTTCTTGGTACAAAAATATTGTTATGATTTCAAATTAATTGGTAAATGGTAGTAATCTGGAACATAACTAATGAATAGCTCATTAATAGGTGTAGCGATATTATGTAAGTAGCTCATTAATAGGAGTCAGTAAGATACGGCGTTGATAACTTACAATCGATATCAACCGAGTTTTCAAAATTTTATCAAGAGGTTATCTAAGCCAAATCGAATTGGCTTGGCTTGATGGATGTCGATTTTAACACCTCATCAAAGTCAAATAGTACAGACCAACTTGGTTGTAACTGCCACTAGTTTTTTGCTATAAAACATCTTTAAAAAAATATTAAATTCTGCAGAGGTATGAGACCTCAATGGGGATTTGTGGAACAAAAGTTCACAAATCGCCATTGATGGGGATTGTTAATGAGGCTTAGTGGAATAACCCGGTATAACGAAACAAAGACATAAAATAACAGGAGAAAATTATACAGCTTCTACAAGTTTTCGGAGTTGCACAAAGTAGGGATTTAGAGCAACTCCGATTTTTGCCCAAAAAAGAATCACTTAGGTACCAAACGAAGATAAATTAATCACATTTTCCACGAACCGTCTCCATAGGTACGGCGCATAATCCTACACTTACGACTGATGCCACTAATTATAAGATGAGCTCAAGTTAATCCTTGGGCCTCAGGTCCCGTTGTCCGGCCTCGTTCGGCTTTCTCCGCCAAGCTTCGGACTTACGCGGTACGCAATTAAACGGATCTCCGGCCGAAACTAAACAGAGGGATGCCTTTGGCTTGGTCACCGTGCTGTGTACTTTGGTACTTAATTTAGGCGGCTTGGTAGGCACGGAATTTGGGAAGCAAATTAGAAGTATGAGGCTTAGGCAGGTCTGTTGTGGCTTGGAATTCTACAGACAAGGGACATTGACTGATGTTGATAATTAATTAATCTAATTGGATTTTTCGAAGTCTCGATTTTTTTTGCCAAAAACAACGAGACGACTGCGAAAACGGTCTCAGGAAAAACTTTTTGCGGAATAAAAAGTCCAGTTAGCATCAATTAAAAAGTCTTTCCATCCATGTGCATCCCTCCCCTTGTTTCCCCATCTCTTGTAAAGAGACCGACGGCTGTGGCCAGGTTTTCCGGCCAGCATTATTATTGCAAATTTCTGTCGGCAGGTACTCACCGCATAATATCAAAACAAAGGTACTGTCCCGTGAAATCCACACTAGGTGGTTGGCAACAGCTCATTAAGGAGTCAGAAGGGTAAAAAGTCTGGTCCCTCGGACGAATCGGCCTTTTTGTAAAAAGAGGCTTAATTAGGGCCTCATGCGGCTACCCTACAACCCCTGTAACTTTTAATAAATGTTCGAAGAGCGCCATTTACATAGCCTACGTAGATGTATATGTACAAGTAGGTACAGATTATATGATGGCACCTACGTTCGGGGATACTTTGTCCGTATTGTCAGTCAAAGTATTCGATGAAAGTTTTCAGCGTTAAATATTATTCGAAAGGTTTTAAAATTACGTTAGTTTAAAATCGGGACCTCATTGAATGTGGAAACCTCTCTAAAAGATTTATCCACCTTCTAGGACTCCGCCACAGTCGGGTACCATAAAATAAACTCATTTTGCTCATTCTTAAATATTCTGCTAAATTATAGGGTTGGTTTTTAATAAAACACACAGTATTCGCATCACTAATAGCGACCAATGGCCGTAAAATCTACATGCACGGATAACGTCACTTCAAAGGTGAAACGTCAAACAAATTACGTCGGAATTAAGGGGAAGTGGTAATATAGGTATTACTCGCTTACTTCCCACGTACGCGCGTGTGCGCGAGTCCTCGTGGGAAGGTATTAAATATCTCGAATCAGTGCACACCGCGTCCTCAATGAAGTACTGATCGGATCTCCGATAGTGTTGTTACACGATCACACCAATATTCGATGGTCTACCTCCCCTTCCGCTAGCGAAAATATTATAGAGAATTTCAGGGGTGACGAGATATTTTTGCAGGTCATATTAAAATGGTTGTATCATACTAATAAAGCGATGCGCCCTTATCAGGGCATCTGTCCTCGCACAATGACGGATCATCCCGTAATGCGGACGGGAAAAAACACGGGAGTATTGTAAGTTTTTTTTGCAGTCTGTATTCCGGGTCATTGTTGCGTTGTTTAATTTTATGGGATATTTTAAGCAAATGATACGGTTTTATCGTACATCTACACCGATGGAGAGATATGCGGTATGAATAAGCGGGATCTGTTTGGCGTTGATAGTTTATAGTTACTTTTGGACCTTTTATGGTAAAAGTTTTCGGTAAAAAATCCAGTGACGCTGTTTTAATTTACTAAATAGTTACAGTGGTACCCAATTGATAAGGCGCGTCGTGAATCTTCGTTCGCACAGAAAAGAAAGTATGGCCCCGAAGATTAACGAAAGAATGCTTAAAACTTACAATCAACCTTAGATCACTATTATAAGGTTCATAATACACTGGAGCTGCTAGCGTGCACTCGATCAGAAGTATGGCGGCTGACAAACATGCCACGCGGCGCGCGCTAACATGGCGGCAGCTGCCGACCAATAGCGGTACAGGAAAAAGAACCGCGGTGCGTGGAGCGTGCCGATTGGTCAATAGCATTTCCCGCACTTTTAAAATTCACCTTCTGCGCAGGTACATCGGTAAGCCATATCAATTGGGTACGATCAATGATATTATATTAAACAGATATGTTGTGAGCGCGCAATTATGAAGACTCGAAAACGTCCTAATTGAGACGTATTTGTTAATCTGTGATGCCAACATTCGGTGATTGGTGGCCAGAATAATGTTTGTTTACATTCACGCGCAATTGACAACACTAGACCTCTTTTTTGTTGTTGTTTTTATCAAGCCATCATTTTTACTTGTAGTGAAATGTAAAATGAATGAAAAGTGGGTATGTGTGATGCCCCTGCTGCGGAACACTTTTTTCGGTTGTTTTGTGAGTGTACAACATATCTTCATTGATTACTATATAAAAACTTTGCCTACTCGATTCGAAAATGCATTCAAACAACATGAAAAGAATAGACTCAACAATGTCAAGATTCCTATTACTAACATTGTATCGTCAATGTTAAAGATCCTGAAGACGGATTTCCCTTCAGTGATATTTATTTACAGGTTGATTTCAGGCCAAAAACCTACACCGATTGTATACGTATTTTTTGTCAGAACACGTTTAAGCTATTTATTCATTAATACGTCACGTTGTATCGTGACGCGGGTTATAAAAATCAAACAAATCTGTTCAGTACTAGGACAAATCACAATGAGTTTTGATTGGCTAACACTGCGTCAGAAAGTGTCACGACACGACATAACACAGTAATGTAAATCCGGATTTAGTCTCACAGACCACACTATCCGTGTCGCAATTGCTTACATTAAAAATTCCCCGTAAAAACAGCCCATTACCTTCAAAATCATCAAAGAACAAGTAGCCAGCCTCTTAAAGGATAAATCCATAAAATTCGGCACTAAAATCCCTACGTCATATGTTTGCGTGAATAGGAATTGTTTATGAGCGCCCCAGCGAAGGCGGGACAATAATGAGAGCTATAAAGGAGATGCCACATCGGCGGCGTATCTACGATCTGCGTCTCGATGGAGGTTATTTACATAGCAATAAGGACAGATACCGTCGCCTCTATACCCGGCACCTTATCTCTGTTATTGCTTGTGTGCACACGGCTTATGGTCGGGAGAAAATGAACTGGGGCGTCAGGAAATAAGGTGTTTTTAAACAAGATCCCTCGGATTTCTCTGATTTACTCTCTTTGAATGGGAGATTGCAACCGTTGTGAAAAGGTTTCATGTATGGTGCAGTGAACTTTTAAGATTATTTGTTTTCTTTTAACTTCTTTTATAATTATGTGCCTCAAAGTCAAATTATTTATTTAAAAAAATAGGCACATAAAAAGCACGTCTAAATTTACAAAAAAAAAAATTGATACTAGTCGCCCGTAGTTTCGTATGGAGAAGAATGGTCAAGAAACTCCAGCGTTGCTCTTTTAAAATGTTTTGCAATATTTTGTATATATTAATTATTTAGTTACGTGTGAAGACGATACACCTAGAATAAAATTTTTGTACCACAATAGTTAAAAATAATTTAAAATGAACCAATGACAAGTACATTAATTATGTGATAGATACATGGTGCTCACATATTTATAAATATTGTAAAAGTATACGTTTGCCTAAAATTTTAAAGTAGGTAATCAGTCAGTGTGTGAGTTTAAGATAAAGATAAGATAAAGATAAAGAGATATTTATTTGTAAACATGTGTAACAATATACATATAAATGCAAATGTGGATGTCAAAGTGAAAAATTCGAGTTCAACATGTTTTGCCACCATTGGCGTACAAAATTAATTATAGCCACTTGAAATATAACAGTATTTAGCAAGAGAAAAAAAATAAAAAAAATTGTAATAACAAAATTAAAATATAACACAAATAGATTAGAAACTGTCATTTAAAAAATCTTTAACATAATAGTAACATTTTTCAGTAAGTAACTTCTTAAGTTCCCTTTTGAATAGGTTTGGCTGGTTTATATTTTTAATAACCTCTGGTATCTTATTGTATATTAATGGTGCCATACAAAACACGCTTTTATGAAGGAGTGCTGTTTTCGCAGAGTGAGGCTGTAAGAAGTTCTTATATTTAGTTCGTCTATTTCTAGTGACATTGTCTGACAAAAGAGGAAACCAGTGAGGATTGCTTCTAACAAATAAAGCTATTTCCAAGATGTATAGTGACGGAAGTGTCAGTATATGGTATTTTATAAACAGTGGTTGACAGCTGTCGGTATTTTTGATCTTAAGTAATCACAGAATGCAAAATCAATGTCATAAAAAAATATATATAAACAATTAAAATAGCAACCAGTTTGACTCTAGATTGTTCTATGGAGCTGGACCAGTATGTTTCCAAGCATTTCTATCTTTGATATACTTAATCCTCTAATTCGTAATATTTTATTATGTTTGTTTACAAAGTATACTTTTAATATGAGTTTTAAATTTTGTTTTCATTTCGTTACAATATGTTTTATGGTAATATGTTGTAACACCTTTGTAAAGGGTGGCCGTCAGGTACAAAAATTAAATTCATGTTAAATTTCGTATTTTCTGCTTGATGTTTCAAACAAAAGCGGAAAAGTTAACTGAAAATACTTTTTGTCTTCAATGTTTGTCTCAATAACCTGTTTCGATGGGAGCTGAAACATGCTAACTGGAAAATATTTTTAACATATCTCTGATTTTTAAGTATCTTTTGGTGGACAGGTTGTGAATATTTCATATCCGTCTGAAAAATCTTAAGTAAATTCGTAATGTGGGAATTTTTTACCTACAGCGTGTTACAAAGATCACTTTCCTAATGAATTCAAAATCGATATCTAAACTCCAAATTATTAATAACAATGACCCTGCATATAAAGATTTGTCGCATAACAGAGAATTGACAACAGCCAGGGGTGGTGAATCCAAATATTAAAATGAAAATTTATGAAGTGTGACTGGTAGAGGGACATCCGACCGGAGCGAAACGATTTGTATGGAAATTTGGTAGAATGTCTCACTGAGCGGGTGTCGCAGTCATCCGGAGGTACAATTTGATGGCATAATTTGGTACAAGGAACGTAAAACGTCCAGATTTATGTATGTTTGTATGTTTGCCTTTATTGAATGGTGTGGAGAGGCGGTTTATGGACGCTTTGTTGCAATGTTTATTGTGTTTCGTTATTATGTAGCTGTGTGTTCGTTGGTTTGTGGAAGTATTTAGATTTTATGTGGCTATTTGAAAGTTTCTACTTAAGGTGAATCCGAAGCTGTCACCCGCGAAATTCAAATTTTCATGTTCCAGATTCTAAGTTCAAGAATTAGATTTGTTCGATTGAATGACGTTTTCATGAAATCATGACATTGGGGAACAAAACTAACTTAGAGAAAAATGTGTTAACAATCCTAATGATTATAATTCTGTAAATAAATGTCTATTATAGAGTCTGGCAAACGAAAGCGTGACCTGACAAAACGCGGAAAATTAAAAAATAAATATATGGCATTACTAACTATACCTCTGGTTATCTAGAAAGTTATCCAGACTATCTAGACACATACAAAAAGATATCATCATATCGTTAATATATCAAATGATCAGCCAACAAGGATCAGTTAATTTACCACATAAAGATTTTTTGGATTTGCCGCGTTAGTTCAGGTCACGTTTTCGTTTGCCAGAGTCTAGTCGCGAATCATATTTTGATCAAGATACAACCTGACAATGATCTGAAAATTGCAAAAAACCTAATAAAAATAGAATTTCGCGGCTACAGTTGCAGAATCACCTTAAACTTCATCAGAGCTAAATAAGGTCTTAGCAGCGATAGTAAAAGGCACTTTCACCACCTCCGGACAAATTCGTAGTCGATTTGATACAATATAAATTATTTTTAAATTTTGCAGTATCTGGTAGCTTGGTTATGAACAATGGGAACCAGACCCAATAAATCTGGCAGTATCAAAACACTATATGCCAGTTTCATTGTTTCAATTCAACTATTCTGGCTTATTCGTCAAACCGAAACGTTGAGAGCAGTCGATGTACCATAAGACCAAGCCGCGTTATTCTGTAAATATACTGCTGTGCTTCAACTGCGGCGACACAGTATGTATTTTGAACAGTAGCTCAATATGCCCAAGGCATTAAGTCCGCCTTTGTAAGTACGGTTATTTTTCTTTTGCGCATAAAGTTTTAACAAATAAAAAATATGTTCGTATTACGTACTAACGTTCTGAGCAGTCAATGCCTCCTTGTTCTAGGCAATATTTGTGTTCGCCATAAAACTCCTGTAATATATTTTCTAATTGATTAAGTAAGTAGATAAGTACTTTTATGAAGTATTATTTCATAAGTCTATCAATGTTTTAGAGGTACTTAAAATGTCATATTGACATATTTTTTTTAACAACTTTTGTTAATTTATTCATAGGGGACGAAAGTTCAATGCTCTTTCTTTAGAGCTCAATGTAAGTAGTTTTAGTTAATATTGATAGATGGCGTGACTAGTAAGACAAATTACTTACGTACGTGTTGTTTATTATTGTTTGTGTATTGTATGTTAGAGGTATTTAAAAGATTTTTGTAGCAACAGAAATCAGAAATCACATCATCATTTGTAATAATGATATGAGAACATAAACAAGTAGGTAGGTATGATTTGAAGTATGCACGTAATTATTTTTTTTTATAATTTTGCCAGCCACTGCACGAGTTTTTCTGTCGCTGGTATTATTGTTTAATCTCTCAGCTTATGGTAATTAGCTGAACAGCGGCTCCATTCAAGTCTACATAACATAACGCCTGCATTCCCCGAAGGGTTAGGTAGAGGTGTACCTATACAGGGCGTTAAAGAAAATGCGTGCCATAGCTTAGGGGAAGGTTCAGTATCGATAAAGAAACCCAAGAAAAAAAAAGTATATTGCAAGATCAACCTAATTTAGTACCTACTAACTTAAAATAGCAATCGTTTAGAATTAAAATTATTTATTTGTTTAAATGCTTTATTTACTAAATTAGTAGGTACTAAATTAGGTTGATCTTGCAATATTTTTTTAATGTTATTATTATTAAGTTTAGCTTTTTGAATTTATTTTTTATTTTTCTTGGTTTCCTTTATCGATACTGAATCTCCCTAAGCTATGGCACGCAGTTTATTTTACACCCTGTATAGTACACCAATATTACACCAGTTATGTTTACGTAGTAGGGGTGCAAGTCTATTGCCATAAACTGGGCACAAATCCAGACTGCAGGCTGCTACTGAGACATTCTAGATGAAAATCCAACAATGTTAATGTCAATGGTATATTTACCGGTTGACCTACTGCATACTCCTCCTCTGTGGTCCCAGTAAAGCCGCTGAGCCATCATATCGACTCGGCTCGTTGCAATGGAATCGGTTGAGCCAGGTTTTTTACGCACCCATAACTGAACCGCCTATGGCCGGCACGCAGTACCGATAGACAAATTTCAACGCGACATTTTTTTTCCAGCCGCTACTGTTATGAATTTCCTTTGTAATAAATAAAAATAAATAGCGGGGTATAAGTTGAAAAGTGTTTTTAACTTTTAGTGCGGGATATGGAAGCTTAAAATACTTTCGGACAAGTCCAGGAGGATTCACAGTTTGGTACGGGTTTTTAGGCTTAGAAATGTTTGATGTAACTTTTTGTATTGGTGTACACACACACACACACGCACACACACCCACCAACACAGCCACACCCACACACACTACACTACATACACACACAGCCACATACACACACACACTACAGTCAACTTGCAAAATATTTATCATTCTTCATGGAAACAAATTTTATAACTCTTCTTTTCTCAACCGTGAGGGCTAGACACTATACAGTGGGAACCACGTTTAAAGAGTTTCGTATTTCTATAACGCCTTCCAAAAGGATGACATACGGGGGAGAAAATGAAAATGATTAAAACGTCCTCATTTGCAGAATGAGTTTGTATGAAGATTTCCTGCCTGAATTTCAACACGAACAGACAGTTCGCTTGTTGGATGAGAAATTTACCCTTGCTCGTCGTTACATACACTTGCTCGTTCTGCTTTCAGGCTTCCTTCTGCAATGATGAAGTTATTGACGATCTGAAGAGATCCTTGGGGTTATTATTCAATCTTCTTAGAAACCGAACCTTCTACCGCCATCGTTCCTTCTCGGAGTAGGTAGTACTAGTAGATATGTCGCAGATGGAATGTCGAATCCGCTGTTTTACATAACCATAGTTGTTTTACAAAATAGCACAGTTATGTAAAACAACTGAACGACGTTTAACTATTTTCTATAATTACTGAACTTTAACACACATAATTGCATAAACGTTGATAGGGGAATATGAATGTATAGAGGTTATGTGTAAAACAGCGTGAAATGAAACGTCAGATTGTAGATGTTAGTTCTAAATTTTGTCGCTCGTGGCTCTGTGTGTCCAACAATAATGGCGTCTGAAACAGAAATGAGTAAAACGAGTAAAATGAGTGGCAATGACCCAACTCAAGACGAAAACAGTGATTTTAAAGACAATTTTAATATAAAGCTATCAAAGTTGGAAGAAAGTCAGTCCTAAAAATACTAAATAGCCAAGTAACTGCGATCAAATTGGAAATAGTGCTCGCCGCCCGCTGCCGCGGCACCGCTCGCTTCACTCGCTCGGCTCGCGCGCGGTTGGTTACAGTTCTAACCTAACCTAAACCAATTGATCAGGGTGCCTGCAGATAAGCCATTCTGCATTACGTCTAAACGTGGGGAGCAGTTTTGTTAAACGTAACGCATTGACAATCCAGCTGAACGTTGTTCAGCCGTTTTACGTAACGGAGCTATTTTGTACGAAAGCTAGCGGTTATGTAAAACAGCGGATTCGACAATCCATCTTCGACAGATACAATAACAAATACATAAAATTCACTAAAGTTGTGTCAACTTTGAGTCTCGCGTACATGGTGACCACGGCTGCGACCATGGTTGCAACGGCCACCGTTCTACCAATATATTTTATTAAAACGGTCGTCGCTGTGAAGTCGAATCTGGACTGACAGAGGCTTTTTTCTGATGTCCAGAACCAATGATGTTATATTAAACAGATATGTTGTTAGCGCGCAATCGTGAAGCCTCGAAAACGTCCTAATTGGGACGTATTGACTTTAGTCTGCGATACGCATGGTGACGAGTAATACGCTTAGTTGAATTGAACCCAATATAATAAAAACAACAAGAAAAAAAGAGACAGTGTCTCTTTTTGTCTTGTTGTTAGGGTTCCGTACCAAAATGGTAAAAAGGAACCCTTATGGTGAGACTAAGTCTGTCTGTCTGTCTGTCTGTCTGTCACACCTGGATATCTCAAGAATTACTAATGCTATCAACTTGAAATTTAGAATAGTTTTAGATGACGTTTGCCCAACTATTTTTCAAACAAAAGAAATTAGAAAAAATATATCTTTTTGCAAAATGGACTGAAAGAGGGTCTTAAAAATTTGAAGTAGGGCTACTAGGGTATGTGGGGTATCATATGAAAGAACGCTGTTTGCACATTCTTAAACATTTATTTTTTATATTTTAGGCAACATAGTTTCCGACTTTTGATGAAAAATGTAAAAAAAAAATACCGTTCCCCCCTCCCTTTATCTCCGAAGTTAGCATAGATAAAAATCTGAAATTATTTTATGTGATAGAAGTGTATATCAAGATTACAGGAAAAATAAAACGATGTCTCTAAATAGCACAGTTTTTCAGAAATCAGCAACATCTTATATACGTACGGAACACTCGGTGCGCGAGTCCGACTTTCTCTTGACCGGTTTTTTTTTAATTGTTTTTATCAAGCCATCTCTTTTCTATAATTTTTACTTGTAGTGAAATGTAAAATTAATGAAAAGTGGGTATGTCTGCTGCCGCTGTTGCGCGGAACACTTTTTTCGGTTGTTTTGTGAGTGTATAACATATCTGTTTAGTATAATATCATTGTCCAGAACTGAACCATCAGATTGGACAGGCAGATTAGTCCTCTTGCATTACTTACGCCGCCCATCAAGCTTAGCGAGTAAAATGCCTATTTAATATTTAAATAACCCATCAGTATATAGTCCCAGTCAAAATCAAAGCCGTTCGGCGCTACATGCAGCTCGAATGCAAATGTTGGGTGGGGTGTACTGTGAACGCGCAGTTGGCTGCATTGTGCCGCCTCGCGCCCCCGCTTCACCCCCGCACAGACCCGACACATCCCGCGAGAGTTTGTTTTTCGGGGCAAATAGCTATAGGCTTGATAATGGCCTCGCGGGCTGCGGTATGATGTGGAAAGTACTCTACTTTGGTGAGTGATAACGAAGGATGGGCATTATAAATCTATCATGCCTTCTGTCCTACCGGGTGTGGTAATCCATAAATAAATAAATACTTGGTAAAGAACGAAAGGAAGCCCTAAGGAACCTACCAGAATGTATGCCTAATAAGTAGATGATTTGTTTATATTACAAACGAACATAGATATTTACTATTGTTTATATTATACCTAACGACAATATTAATTCTATAACTCAAGTGCACCAATAGCTAACTTTCTTAACGAAATAATGTTGTAACGAAAGTATGGCTCTTCTGAATCTTTTGTTCCTAAGGATTGGTACTACAAAAACAAAAAAGCTAAAGTAGAGCACCATCCGAACCATATCAACTGTATCGGAGTGGCGGATGGGTTTTGATTTTTGTAGTTTCGTATTATTTGCGTATTTATCCACCCGCCGCCCAGCGATACATTTATTTGCTTCCACCTCCCCATACTCTGCTTACCCCCGTTCGATTGATCGCGATATCATTGCGATAATAGCAGCAGTGGAATCGGCGCGCGGTTCCGTCACGCTGGCTGAAATATGGCGGACTGCTGCGCCCGATCAACCGTGATCGTAGCTAATTATTGCACGGATGGGTGCTGGGAAAGACGTGAGGAGTTTAACGACTGTGTGGAAGAAGATTTGGCTAGAAACAAAGACACTACCAAGATGGCGACGAATAGGTAGAGAAGTATGGAACAAAAGGGGCCATGTTGCGTCGACCCCAAATAAATTGGGCCAAAGATGGGAGAGTGATGATGGTAAATAAAGGCTTCTTGTGGATGCCTATGTTTCTACTGTATAATTGTCGGATGATTGAGCTCCATAAGACGGAGATACGGCCAGTGACCTTGAGTAGTTAGCTTGCGTGTTCTGTGCTGAGCTCACGCAACGCGTCGTACGTTCAGCCAGTAATAGGACTAGCCCATCAAGGAGCGCTGTCCCCAATTTGACGCATTATTAATTTATTATACACAAAACAAAAGGTATTTTAATAAAACGCGTATACTAAAAGATCAATAGTTAAATTATCTTTAAATTGCTGAAGGTTTCTTTTGCGCCATTCTCAGTTTTTATCCGCGTTAGACATAACTTTACAAATTAATTTCATTATGTAATATATACATAATCTAAAATATTCACATATTAAATAATTGAAAAAATGCTCTAATTTAACATATATTTTCTTTCAAATCATCAACACTACTCGTTAAGACGTGATCTTTAGTATAAAATCATAGAAAGTCGGTTATCGTCGCCTTAAGACGCCGACAACAGGTAAACCGCTTTCACTATCAGATTGCATTCAAAAGAAAAAGGTGCGCGATGACACAACTGCAAACTGCAAATAAAATCGTATAAAATTAGATCTTAACAAATTAATAAAAATTAATCCATCACCGGATGCAGTTTGGCATTTGCAATTTTATGGTATACTTTTAATTATAATTATAACTGTTAACGAAGGGTTGAAGATTTTTTTATGTATTAAATTATATATAATTATGTTTTGAGTTCCATCGCCATATGCACAAAAGACTTAAAAATACTGTTTTTGTTTTGGAAAAAATAGTTACGTTTTAAGAGATAGTAGATAGATAGTGCTTTAAAAAACCATATTTTTGACTGTTTTTAGAACTTTTAAATCTGTTATTACGTATTCATATAATGCAAGTAAGTTATGCAAAAAATGTATGTTAAACTAGAACGCATACGCATCAATTCTTTATGTGAATATTTAAGTATTATAGTAAAATACCTTATGAAATAAATTCAGGAAGTAATGTTTACCCAAAGCATAAAAAAAAGATATTACTTTCAAACTACTAATTAAATTTTATTTTGTATTTACTTAAGATGTTTTTTTTTGTATGAACAGAATATTATATTAAGTATCTATAATTCTACCCATGATTTTTTTCAAATATTCGTATTTTCGTAACTAAAAATAAGTATTCCCTATGAAACAGAATGGCGGCGCGGCCGTGTCTGCAACGCGCATTAGTATGGTCAGGGTCAACGACGATTAAGGCTTCTACATACCGGGGCGACTTGTCGCGCGACGCGACGCGACACAAAGGCACCGCCCGTCCCGCGACACGCGGGGCCTTTGTGCCGTGTCGCGTCGCGCGACAAGTCGCGCTGGTATGTAGAAGCCTTTATCCGACCATTAAGCGACAAAAAACAAAGTCAACTTCAAGGCTTCTACATACCGGGGCGACTTGTCGCGCGATGCGACACGACAAAAAGGCACCGCTCGTCCCGCGACACGCGGGGCCTTTGTGCCGTGTCGCGTCGCGCGAAAATTCGCGCTGGTATGTAGAAGCCTTCATTCGTATGTAATCTACTGGTATAATCACAAACGTCTATTTAAACATAATAGACAGTATTTTAACTTACCTTAAAACTTAACTACTGCAAATACCTACAGTATAAGTTCTCATTCCTTTATTTCTTGGAAACCATTAACTAGTGACCCAGTAGAGCATTATAAATTATGAAAGTAGGCAATACTTTCATAATTTTAATACATTCATAATTCAAATTATGTCACTAGTTACGTATATTAAAAGATATCGCCCAAGGTGATATCCTTATAAATGATAAATGATTTTTATTTCTGTACTAGGTTTGTACAAACACTTTTACACGTCAATCATATTATAAAAACTAGATGAGGTCGGCGTTTCCTATCTGACTACTCTGAGAAGAAACGCCGAAACAAACTCAGAGGTCACAGTCTCTTTTAAAGTCCAGACATAATCTTAGTGACAGATATGCCACTTTATAAAAATCATCTCAAGTTGTATGCACCGTAGCATCTGCAATACAGGTCTGTCAAAACATACCTTACTTTTATGAAGTGCAAAATGCCATTTAGGATCAATCAATCATATCAAAGTCTTCCCGTAGTAATATGGTGACAAACAAGATAAGCAAACGTTACCAACAAAGGCCACACTGTGACGTATGCAAATTAGGCCGAGGAGCATAAAAGTTGTAAACGGCGATACGGTTAAACTTTTAACCAAATAATATTGAACACAAAAAGAAAGAATATTTGTCATGTGAGCGCATACGCATGGGCTGGTTATCAATTTAAAAGTCGGCATTATCCGCATAATGCTGCAAGGGGCTGATATAAAACATTTCAATTTGGTGATCCGGTTACCCGGCCCCCGTTTCAAATCTGCATTGTGGGACCCCCATACACTAGTAGTTTTGAGTACAGTCGCGCTATAAGCTTTTTCGACTGTGGATATTTTTGTTTGTTCATTTTCGTTAAAAATGCATTCGGCAAAGTAGCGTGGAAAGTCGAATGTCTTATTTAATTTTCTGTTTGTTGTTTTAAAAATGCTCCTCTGTGTATTTTTGTTTTGCTTGTTTTTTACGATGTTAATTTGCTTTCCTTTGTACGTAAATAATTTTGGTCGGATCGGAGTCATGATTTTATAAATCAGTAGATTATGGATGCTGATGTGTTATTGATTTCTTTGTATCAGAATAAAGTACTTAAGTAAGTACATAAAATAACATCACGGCTGTTTTACCCGAAGGGTAAGGCAGAGGTGACCTATAGCACGCGTTGGTTTAGTGGTCGCAAGCACTACTGCTGATCATGAGGTCTTAGGTTCGATTCCCGGGTTGGGGAAACTATAATTGGGTTTTTCCATTAAGAATTTCTCAGTAACATCCCGGAGTCTGGATTTGGGTTCGGTTGATGGGAATAGGCTCGCCCCTTGTGGTATGTTTAAGTCCCAAATGAGACTTAAACATAACTGGCAAAATATGGGTGTACCTAAGTACTTAGTTGTTTACAAATTATTATATTTATACATCTGTTTATGTCATAAATCTATCGATAGTTAAGTCATACCTAAAACTAAAAACTTATTAGGCCTTATTATAATCTTAGAACGATGTATAACTATTAATAGAAAACCAATAAAACTTGATTAACTTCCAAACTCGAAAATCTTCACAAATTAAGGAAGTTAACATAAAATCAGCAAAAATAATACACTCAAACTAGTTCCAAACCGTAACACTTTAGCACACGAGCGTCCCCGCAGTGGGTACCCCAAAACGCAGTGTATGCTTGGTTAGACCCGCGCCTCCCGCGGCCGGCGGGTTTACAAGAAAGGGGTAGTTAGCCGCTATTGTCTCCGGCCCTCCTGCCCCAATACGGCTGCATACCGCTTTACCGCTACAGAACCGGATAAGTGACATTTTTTTGAATGTCAAAATAAGTATATAATTAGGTTCTTAAGTAGTTTTGTGGCTGGAATTTGATATAGCGTTTAGTGTAAGAGGTCTTTAAGAAAGTGTTTGGTTACAGATTTTCTTTGTGTCGTTCTTTTTTCAGGTTAGAAGAGAAAGTATCACTGACGAACTTACATTGTGGGTGCAAAAAAACATTTAATATTGAGCTTTTAGTCAAAACCTCTCTGATCTTTTAATTTCATCGAACAGAATGATTGAACATTATTCTTTAAACATTTTATATTAAACCCATACATGACATCTATACAGACGACATATTCAGATAATTTAATCGCGGCTACTTTATAGCTAGTCCAGAATCATAATAATTATAAGAAACAGTATAATATTCTAGAGAAAAACATGGAGCAGTTAAAACATTTTTTACAATTTTTTTTCAACATTAACTTACAATTTTTTTTAACTGATCCTTATAATGATTTATTATAATTAATTTGAATTTGCGACTAATTAAGTATTTTGGTAAATCGGTACCAAAATAACAACTACAGCGCAAGGGCGGATCCAGGGGGGTGATCATGGGGGTGTCAAGACCCCCGCTGGAGTGTGTCTAGGTCAACCACTGTTATCTTTCCTTCTCATTGATAATCAAATAAATACTTTGTATGATGTGACCACGTATAATTTTAGCCCACACATACGCGAACGACACGCATAATAAGAGTAATAAGACTATGTCCTGATATTATAATTATAATTATGATGATGGATCGTGGACGTTTCGTAAGTGCCCATGTAGGTTTATGTGAACTAAACTATTTTGATTTTGATGCACGAGTTTGTTCATTATAAATAAATATTGTTCAAGCGATTCCAAGTTTGGCTTTGCCGCGCCACGGCGCCCCATTCATTCGCCGCGGCCGCGCTTCCAATCACCCAATGTGTCGGTGACATCCATGGTATTAGTATGTAATATATAGTCGCTATTAATTATACAATGAGTGTCCTACTACAAAAAAGGGAACAGGCGGCCACAGTTTTCCGACTGCTTTTTGAAGAGGCTAGAGAAGCTGACCAACTAGACGTAGAAATTAAATACCCCAGAATAGTGTCAAGACAAACCGCCATGACCCCTGGTCTTGGGGACTCCCCAAATCTTGAGAAGTGCTTTATAATGATATTCCAAACACGTCCAAAATATATTCAGTAAGAAGCAGTTTAGAGTTGGAGGCCCCGTACGTATGCAAAATAAAAGTTTTCAAGCTCGCATCGCTCGTTACATTCTCAAACGTTCTGCATAAGTCGACAAAGGAACTCCTATTTATGTATGACTCTTCAAAAAAAACTTTACCTACACAAGACGTTGTCCAAAAAATTTCGAGCTCGCTCTGCTCACTCTTGCATTCTATATTCTTCTGACTATCTAACTTTTTTGCATACGTCGACAAAGCAACTCCTATTTCCATAAGAATGTTCTATTGAAACAACTTTGACGCCGCCACACTCGCTCTCGCATCCTCCATTTTTGCGTTTCGTAAATTTATTTTTATTTACTTATTTATTTGTAAGTACTGAGGATATGAAAACGCACATGCCTGAAAAAAAATCCTGTAGGTTGCAAGGTCCATAGTGCAGGTGGATTTTAGGATTACGCACGTTATTCTTTTTTCTTGATGTCATTATTATTTTTTGGCAAAACGTTATTAGAAATACGTACAACTGACAAGACCGGGGGTCTCATTTTGTTTTGCCGCTCCAGGCACACAACAGGCTTAGTCCGCCACTGATAGGAGCCTGTCCTGACTGGACCCCGACTATGTGACCCCCGGGATGACTAGAAGGCTGGATCCGCTCTTGCTGCAGCTATTAAAAACTTTATATTATACTCACATACGCCTATTAATTTGGTAATATCATTCAAATTTGAACTGTATTAATCTTAGATCATGCAATTAATAGCTCCTAAGTATGTATATCGTCATTACGGAATACAGAAAGACACAGAAACCAGTTTAAAAAAATGGAATAAAATTACCTACCTACTTAACGTCAAAATCCGGGAACCACCTTTACCAACTTACAAATACTCTCAAAACGTTAAAGTCAAAACACAAAACCGAGAAAAACTCGTTTCACCGGTAATTATTATTACACGCAGATACCCGGTTGTGATGAACAACAGTAGGGGAGTGTGCACGGTGCGCGGTGCCCCATTCTCCCCACAAAGACGACACGGAAAACACTTAGCCTTGTTGACACTACACTTTACACTGATTCTACTTCAGGCTCGACACTTTGATTCTACGATTGTCAATGCAATTTATTTGAGACTGTAAAACCCTTTAGGACTGCATTTTGTAATTAGAAAGTTTGTTAATGAACTCCTCTGTGATTTCAATTAATACATCTGTATTAATAGCAAAGGATATAGAAAATATGTATATATATATTTTTTTTTTAATCAATTCTATTTTATTTGTAATTTTTGACGTTCAAAAGTGCCATTTATGTGCCTATTTGAAATAAATAATTTGACTTTGACTTTGATAAAAATCAATCTGCCTAGCTTTTTCCCAACTACGTTGAGGTCGGCTTCCAGTTTTACCGGATGCAGTTGATTACCAGTATTTTACATGGAGCGACTGCCTGTCTGACCTCCTCAACCCAGTTACTAGGTAACACGATATCCCAGAGGCTATATAGCAAACTTAATAAAAATAGCGTTTGAGTTTACCGGTTGATATTATGACGATAAGTCCGAATCTTCCGTAAATTATTTCTGGCGAGCCACTGTAATTCTATGATTATCATTGTTATTTATTTGAGGCATTTTGTAATTAGAATGATGTCCTTAGCAAATCTTCAATCTTTATTAATTATGCAGAAACTTAAATAATATATAAAATTCATAAAGTTCCTTTCAAGTTCATTTCAAGAACAGAAGAATAACGCAATTACTATAGAACACTTTTTTATACGTTGAATGTATATGTTACTGTATAAAAAGCCCGAACATTCGATCACGCAGCTTCCGATATCAATTATCGAGTTTTTTAACGCCTTGCGTGATTAAGAAGTCTTATGACTAGGGAAACATTTACACAACAATGCCTTGCAACAAATATTCCTGTAGAACTAAAAACTACATTGAGTTAATTTAAGGTTTCTTCAACAATCACTTATTTGGAATTTTGGCATAATGAACTTTGAGTTTTAAACATGGTTCATACAAAATAAGCTCGGTGGACAACGCTTTTATCTTCATTGATAACTATTAGATATGACGAAAAGAAATACGTACACAAGGACTGACAGCGTTAACCGACATGTTAATAACAAGAAATCATGACCCAATTTTTCATTATTACCTTCATGTACATAAATAATCATCTCCAATACATAACATATCCAGTTATTACCCCATATATATAATCGGAATATAACAAAAAACATCCGTTGATAAATTATACCCATTATCGTTAATCTGCAAACAAATTACAAAAACGTTACAATAAAACTTTAAAAGTTCACGACAAACAGTAGCGCGAGTGTAATGAATGGTCACAGTATTATAACCGGACTGCAAATCTAGTTTGGTAGGGGAGTGCGGGAAGTACGGTGAGCCTCCATGGCCAGACGTTCACCACACTCCGGCGTGTACTATTCCCGCTTAACACATAAGCAAACCACTATAAGATCACTAGAAAACACAACCCAATTTCAATCTTTTCAATCGGGAATAAAGTCAATTTTACGTCACCAAAATTTTGCTACATACGCTGGATACAGATCAGGAATTTCACCAGATCGCTATAACGTGTTCTTTGTCGGTTTAGCCACGTCCCTCTCACACAATGGCATACTTATTAGGGATTTAGTCCAGATATTAGTTGGGGATGTCGGCATTGTTTGGATTTTAATAGAATTCGACTTCACCCCGGGTGGTTGGGTATACTTACACGTTTGTTGTTCGTCGTAGACTACATGCGGTACCTTGACGCATGTGTTTGGAATTGATTCGGAAAAGTTATTGCTTCGTTATTGGTCTTGATGTGTTGAATTTGTTCATTTCTTGAAATTAACTTTAGCTTGATTGATTGGAAATCAATTTAGGTGCGGAATCAAAGTTAAATATGGAATTTGAATCTGAGACCAAAGTTTGAACCGATTTTTCATTCATTTTTATTTCCAAATTCTTTGAGATTTGAACGTCTCTTTTATCTGCTTACTTTTAGGGAGGCTTATGTGTTTATCCTATATTATACTAAAATTTTAATTATTATTTAGGCACTAGAAAAGCGCTGTAGGGATATACATAAAGGATGCTTAGAGACACGAACAGCATATTTGAAGCGAATGGAAGTTCTAAGGGAAGACCCAAACTTGACTGTGGATGGAAATGTGACAGTGATTTACTTAATAGCAACAACGATAAGGACAACAACGAAGTAATAAGTTTGTCCAAAATACAAAATAGCCTGTGATTGTATGAACAGAATCGTTTTTAGCGTTAAAAGTTACAAACAAATAAGTTAAAACCAAAGTATAAAAATAAAATGTGTATATTTAATTGCATTGATCATGATTTATGGCTGTGACAGTAAATGCATCAAAATATTTTACTGCGTAGACTGGTTAATTTATATCTTTTTCCAAAAAAAAGAATATATGAGCAGTTGCTAACGTTTCCTTCGAGTCACTGTTTACTAACTGCGGATATTTATAGTTGGATGCACACCACAGAAAGGAAGCTGAATGATGCTTTCGGCTGTATGCCCCCCGTGTGTAGTGCTGGATCGATAGATGCCCCTCATCGCGCCCCTTATTGAAAATTATAACAATGGAACACCGCGCTCTCTCTGCGCCCTCTTAACACTCACTGATTTCGGCAACGCACTGTGGATATGCCAGAAAATAAAATATTGAATATGAAGTTTAATAAACTCATATCTGTTGCTAAATAACTCTGGAATACAGTCTAAGAAATTGTACAAAGCCACCAACATAGCGCTCTAGTGGAAAGAAACAATCGTAATGGTTATTAGAATCTGATGTGTGTGTAGATAGGATCTTTTCGATCACTTTCTTTCGGCTCATTCGTTTTATTCCAAAACGAATTTGGCGAGATAATATGGAAACCAGCGAGGGTATCTTAAAAACCTTGGTAGGTATGATTGAACAAACTGTTTATAAAACACCATCTGTAATATTCTAATGAATCAGTTCAACTAGTAATATGGCTCACTTTATAAGGTAATTAATATTCAAGAGCAACGACTCTGATAACAACCTGATTTTCGAAAGAATCACTCAGACTGCTCAGAAGCTTGAAACAAAACAAACAGAAGTACGAAAACACAAAAATTGATTTATACAAAGCCACATGCAAAAATATTCTCCAGCCATATCCATACGCAGATATATCGAATGTGGACGTGTTAATATATCGGTCGAATCAAGCTTGGAGGGCGGAGGTCGGGATGCAGGGATTATAATGAGGCGCAGCCCCACTAAGTATTTTCGACATGCGTCGCCGTCACCCGACAAACATTCGGAAGGCCGGGGGTTAACGAGTGCAGCGTGTCGAAAATTACACGCGCTACCGGCGAGCTTTAATGTCCACGTCGTCGTAGGTCATTCCGAGATGAGCGTAAAAAGTCTGTAGATGACTGTACGTTCTGAGGAAAATTTGGTACATTTGAAGTTCAAATTTACCAAATTTTTGAGTTCTTTTGTCCCAAAGGGTTCAAAATTATTTTGAACTCTTTGGGACATACAAACTCAAAAGTGCTTCCTTGTTGATTTTATTTCCTTATGAGCAGGAATGTGGGAAGGCAGTATTTGTCCTTTTATTTTTGTCAAGTAGAGTTTCTGTCTCTTTATTTCATTTAGGAATATACATATTATGCATTTTTCAATGGCTAAGTGCCTTTATTAGATGTGTTGACTTGATAGTGATGTTTTATAATTTTCATTCCAATCCAGATCTTTCTAGGAATTATCAGATAATAAAAAGGAAAAATATTTTCAAAGTGCTGTTCATGAACCGAACGGAGAGTTGAAATAAAACTAAATGAACTAAAGTCAATATTTCTAACTAATACGATACTACGATTCTTATTGCTGTTCGAAATGTATATGCTTTTTATGATTACGATTGGAAATATATCGTTGGAAATATTATCGTTTTTAACTAACCAAGGCAGGTTTATGAAAAAAACATTGGAAATATAAAATAGAAATCTACATTATTGGACAGTGCAATGCATGTCCTACTACAAAAACTCAAACAAAAGTATTCGATAGAACAGATGAAACAGAGATTTTTTACATTGATCTGTCCACCGAGTAGTTACTGGAAGTTAACCAATAACACGATTCGGCATCCGAGGCACGCGCAACGTTTTTTAGGACAAACATCGTCCCAGTTTCACTCCATTCGAAGAATTGACACATCCAGAGAGAACAGTGTTGGCAAAATACTGGAACGAATGGGTGTTATGGTGTCGCGTGGATGCCATAAAGGGCCCACAATGCGGCCGGCTTGAGATGTCATTAGCCAAAGAAATCTGCCATTGTATCCTTGGTACCGGGAACGTCAACCTTTGTCCAGTATCCATATTGTCGCATTGTTTTAATTTTGTTCTTTGTATAATTGTTAGGAAGTTAAATGTAGTTAAGTCTATTGTTTGCTTTGTGTTTCAATTTCACGGAGCTACGTGTCGCCTTTTGGTTATAGTTGTATAGAATCTGTCTCTAAATCGCTGTTTATTAGAGACGACGGGACCTGTCCTGGGTGATTGAGGTGTCCGTTTATTAGTCATCGCTGTTGGAGTGTATTACATCCTACGGTGCGATGATGTGTTCGTGTTAGTTAACTGTGCAGGAGTAAACGTTAGTGTGCGGTGAATTAGTTACTGAGCTACATAATTATAGATGAAGCTTCACTGTTCGATTAAGGATAATACTTTGAGTATATTCCATCAAAAGAAGGCTAATTCTATACAAAGTCAAAGTCAAATTGTTTATTTCAAATAGGCACATATAGGCACTTTTGAACGTCAATATTTACAAAAAAATAGAATTGATTCTAGTCACCCCTTCCAAAAGGTAGTTTGGTATGGAGAAGAATGGGAAAGAAACTGCACCGTTACTCTTTTAAAATGTTGTACAATATTTTGTATAGGTACATTAATTATACAATTATATGTGAAGACGATAGGTACATATACAATGATAAGACACTCTTTGATAAACTATTCATCATCATTTCAGCCGAAAGACGTCCACTGCTGGACATAGGCCTCCCCTAAAAGGGGGCTTTGCCATAATCGCCACGCTTGGCAGGCGGATTGGCGATCGCAGTATGGTGTTAAAATGCATAGAGAATGCTGCTGCCCATTCTCTAGTAAGTCCCTTAGTCGCCTTTTACGATACCCGCGGGAAGAAATGGGATGGTGCTATTCTTTACGTCCGGCACCAAACGGCATAAACTATTATACCTAAGTAAGTACCTACAACAACTTTGCACAAACGCTGTTCCTTACATTTAATTAACTCGCAAGTCACAATCGAAATCATGTGAACGAAAAATTGAATACATTAAAAAATTATAAACGTCTTAAAGAATATTAGCCAAAAACAAGCACGAAGAAACAGAAAGAATCACACGAAATATTTCAAGAAAGGCATAAGAGCATAATTTGTCCTTGTCCGTAATGACGAAGAAACAATAGCTATAAAAATGGGTCATGTTTTTCTCTAACCTAAGCTTGGCACTGTGTTGCCAATTTAACAAAAGCAAACAATATAGGGTAACACCAGTGGCCGTCCAAAGAAAATATTATTTATGACAACAGAAGCTGTTTGACAATAAAATTACGAGTAAAAAAATGTGATGAAACTCAAAATTGTGATGTTCGGCGTTTTGTCCGAGAATTAGGTAATTCACCATTTTTATGTTACTTAGATGAAAGTAAAAAAGGGTGCGTGAATAAAAAACCTTTGTAGTTTTGTTAGTGTTGATGATCATTGTGATTTTACAATGGGCATTGTTGTAATTATTGGTGTCTTGGATGTTGATATATTAACAAGTCTACTTGCCAAACTTCTCTACCTACATATTCTATTTCTGTATCAACAACTCCCAACCAAAGAAAGCCAACATCAATAACCAAATAACGCTACTTCGAAATCTCAAACCATTTACAAATCTCTCTGTCACAAGTCTCTCTCTCTCAAAACAATTTTATAATCGAACCTCAACCCTGCTCAACAAACCAACAGACTTCATAAATCAGACTAAAACTAACGGAATCTTTCACTCATTACTCAAAACTGTATTTGTTTACATTTACCATAACTGTTTTTAACGGGAAACATCGTATTTTGACGTCACTAGATCACATACCGTTACTCAAAAAAACCGTATAACGGTGTACTGTACATTGAACCATTTTCGAGCAACCCTTTGAATACGTAATTACACAAGGAACCGTAACTCTATCAAGTCGGTTACACAAAGAGTAAAGTTATTTAACCTTGAGAAGGAAAGTACAAAGGACTTTCTCCGTGAAAGGGTTTTGTAACTTCCTTGTGAGCGTGACCAATGGCTGGACTATTGTTGGGTCCTCTTACTTCAAATTGTACCACAGTTACTTTATTTGGGAGTTTATTGAAAGTGATCGAATGATCTTTAGGTTGAAAAAGAAGAAAGTTTGAAAAAAAAAATCGTAACTTTTTTATGCATTGGGTCTTTAAGGCTCGTACAGACTGGTGGGATATCGCAGGCGCGACAGGCAGTGCAATCCTTGTCGCGCCCGCGATATCGCACCAATCTGTACGAGCTTTTACCATCCGAATACCTACGAAAGTTTCAATAAATACTAATCGGTATCTGATGTTCAAAACATAGCAAAACAGTATATTATCTGCAATCCGTACCTAATTGTATACCAACTGCCAGTCATTGATTTTAATTTAACTTAAAAGACAGGTCTAGGAGAATGTCAGAAGTTCAGAGAACTAGCTGACGTGACAATCTCTACATATTATAGTTTTGCCTTAATGTTGCCAATTATTTGTATCTTTCTTCACTGACAGTTCCAGCTCCACTAACACAAACAACTTTAAAACTAAAATCAGCACTACTAAACTTCTACACACTTAACTTAGTAATAAAACCATTACTTAAGTAGATCCCTGACATCTATGTTTGACACAGCGATTAGCCAGGATTACCGCTTCTCTGTACGCAGTCTAGCTGATCCGCAGGAGAACCAAGGTAACCGACATAGCCCGAAGAATTGCCAATGCTCGCAGAGCACATGGCCGATGGGGCCGAAACGTTCTGGAGTAGCGGCCGCGTACCGGAAAACTTAGCGTTAGAAGGCTCCTTCAGGGTAGACCGATGACCTTGTGAAGGTCGCAGGAACCCGCTGGATGTGGGTAACACAGAACCGGTCGAAGTGGTGGTGCTTGTCTATGTCTATGTCCAGCAGTGGACGTCTTTCAGCTGAAATGATGATGACATTACAACTGGAGTTGGTGTTACCTGTAGGTAGGTAAATACGCAGTGGTTGATATGTAGAACTAGAATCAATTCTATTTTGACGTTCAAAAGTGCCTCTTAGGTGCCTATTTGAAATAAATCATTTGACTTTGACTTTGAAACTTGTTCCTGTAGTGTCGAATAAAAACATGATTGAAGTGGTGATCCAGCAAAAAAAGATTTCGAGTTTTGCTAACAACACATTCATTTTAAATATTGTGTAAAGCTGTTTCCTGCCAACTCCACTCTTTTGTCGTGTGTACCAATAACTATTAGGTTGACGAATACGTAATGTAAGAAGTTAAGAACACAGTCTTTATTGATAACCGACTTTTAATGATTATAAACTGAAGGTCACATCTAAACGAGTAGTGTTAATGATTTGAAAAAAAAAAAAAAAAATTAGACCATTTTCTCAATAGCTTAATATGTGAATATTTTAGATTATGTTTATACTACATAGTAAAATTAATTTGTAAAGTTATGTTTAACGCGGATAAAAAACTGAGAATGGCGCAAAATCTACCAAGCGTATTTTTCTGAAACCTTCACCAATTTAAAGATAATTTAATTATTGATCTTTTAGTATACGCGTTTTATTAAAATACCTTTTGTTTTGTGTATAATAAATTAAATTCAAACAAATTAAAGTCAAATTCTGGACAGCGCTCTTTGATGGGCGAGTCCTATTACAGGCTGAACGTACGACGCGTTGCGTGAGCTCAGTACAGAACACGCAAGCTAACCACTCAAGGTCACTGGCATATATCTGCGTCTTAAGTTAGCCCTGTTGATGTTTGGTATGACGATAATATGACGTATCGTATAGTACCTAAAGGGAAGCTTCTGCTCCTAAAACAGACTACAGATTAAATGAGTTTGTAATGAGCATCAGTATTATGTAGACGCACCTGAAGTCCGATTTGACGTCGCGATTAGACAGGATTACCACAGTACGGCTGCAGTAGGTACATTACCTTGATGACATTACGTTTGACACAGGGTTTTCACAAAGGGGACTAATAGATTAGTGCTGGGATCCTATAATGTGTTTCTGGGAAACCTACATTATGTGTTGCTCCGAAAACATCTACGAGTATATGAAAAGCTGTCTGATTTAGCTGGAAAACATATGGCCACAACTTCTACGTCAAAACAATATATAGCTGTTTACGTGATATTAAAAGTAGATTATCTGAAAATTTATAAATTAAGGGCGCGGCACATACTAGACATCAATACAAAACCAACAAAAAATTATTCAAGATTATTTAGGTGCTCAGACATGCTAAATAGCTGTTTTACCGTCAATGAGAAATTATACTTAAAGTTTGTAATCAAAATACTGCATAATCTCATTCATTAGATCATTTTCTTCAAAGAATCTTCAAATCTTAATCACAAACCTCTTAATAAAAATCATTACCAGTCAGGTAAGACTTAGCTGGAACAAGGGGGAGTCATGTCTCAGCTCCTAACAACAGATTGACTTGCGTTAAACGCGTAAGCTGTTGAGTAAGACAAAGTCGCGCTTAATCCGAACCGTCTATGCACCAACTCAGCTATTTGGGGAAGGATTTGGATAGATTAAAGGCCCCCATTCACCGTGCGACTGGATTCTTTTTGAAGCCGTAATCTTGTTGTGAACTGGCTTAGATATAAATGTGTCATCCAATGTAACGACTTGTTAATGATCTTGTTTTGTTTTTATGATGTTGTTTTGTTTGTTGTTTATTTAATTGTTCATTAATCTTTTAATATGGATTAACTTGTTCAATACATTCTTTGTTATAACTATTACTAAGCTGCATTATACCTCTGAAAATTTTTATGTAGTTAGGTACCTACTTTAATATTATGAGAGAAATGTGCTGATATATTTGAATGCCAAAAAATACAATATTAATAGAAAAAGAAAGTAAAAAAAGAAAGAAACATTGTTTATTCTGCACAAACAAGACACTTTACAAAAATAAAGTAAAAATTAACAAAATACACACTCTAATACAAAGTAGCAAAATTGCAATCATATTTTAAGACTATGAAAAATAAAATAATAAATAAATAATTTTTTAATAGAGAATGAATGAGTAGGCTGAATGTTATGATTATTTCATGATAACCTACATAAAATTGGATAGTATTCTAAAAGTCCCGAGCAGTTTAAAATCGCTAATTACGTTTATTAAGAGTAATGACGAATTTAAATTAACTTTGATCTGATATGTCAACAATGGAAAGCGTATCTACTTACGTGTGGTTTTTAAACGGGTACAATGGGCAGAGACAGGTACTCGTATGCAAGTAAAACAATAACTATCCATGCATTACAAACTCAGTTAGGAATCTATATCACACAAGTACGATTCCTGTCCTTGTTCTATTCGGGTTATTGTACATTCGCAACAAAGTAAATTCGTCACATTTTTGTACACTCCATAATACACTGAAAGTGTATTCGCCACTTGCATTAAAAATATGTGTAAATTCGTCACAAACACAAGTCTTCATTTTAGGTACGTTTATAATTTTTGCATAAAATACTGGTAGCAAGCAAAGTTATTGGTTTAAAAAAAAAAAATAACGTTTTTATTCTACTTAGTGTTTGATTTTCTGCTGCTTGTGAAAAAAAAAATGAGGATTTTACAATAATCAAAATTAATATACTGTGACGAATTTGCTTCATGAAAATAGAACTGTGGCAAATTTACACACAATTTTTTCCGTGGCGAACTTACTTTGTGGCGAATGTACAATAACCCTTCTATTCTAGTCCCGCAGTCTTGGTTTTTGTTTTGCAAGGTTGATACGTAAAAAATAAATCATAGCGAACTGGGCATAAGAAAGTGACATAGTCAATTACTTCCACATGCGAAAAAAGAGGGCGCAACAATGCGCTGGGACCAAAATAAACAACGCCCAAACCAAATAAAAATTGTTTATAAATAAATTTCGCTAAGTATGTATTAAAAATATTTTCAGTCGAGAGTTTTCAATTACCTAATACGCACATTTTGAATGCAATTTTGCAATTAAATTACTAAGGATTTTAGAATAACACAAAGTATTTTCGCTCACCTTTTCCGATCACGAGTTATTACACGTCTGTCGCTAGCATAGCAGACGAACTTTGATCATACAAACGGTTAGTAGCGGAATGCCATCACGCGAATGTCAATGTTAGCCAGAAATTCGCTTAGGCTGGCCACATACATGCGGAATTCCGTTTCGAAATAACGATTCGAAGTATCGATTCGAAATTGCGTATATACATCACATGCATACGTTTATTTCCGTTCGAAACAACAGGTCTCAGTTGAGATATGCTAGGTACTGAGTCCAGACGATCTGGCAGCGAATATGGACTTTGACAACAACTTTCTGATTACGTATGTATTGTTGCTCTATCTTGCTAAAAAAAAGAAAAACCTCGCCGTTACTGACCGAACACACAGGCTGCCATGCGGAATTTCGGTTTCAGTTTCTACTGGTACGTGTGTGATGACTGATGATAGATAGATGCTTGATTTTGTATGGATTTGCTGCCCTCAAAATTCCGAATCGATATTTCGAAACGGAAATCCGTTTCGGAATTTCGCTTGTATGTGGCTGGCCTAAGTATATATTTTTGTTGCATTTTGGTCATCCCCAAAAATTTCTGACGAACGTAAAATCGAGATTTCGCAGAATTACCGCCAGCACCGATGTGCATAAATGTAGAAAAAGTATTTGTTTTATACCTACTACGGTAGCTGTATATTTATTTCTTTTACTCACTGTAAAACGTTCACAAAAATCTACCAACATACTCGTTATCCAAGTTAAGCTCGATACGGTTAACCGTTTCAAAAAACTGTCGCTGATTCCGTATCGATCTGCAGCCGGGTCACGGTATGAGTGTTAATTCATATATAGCTCGTTAATTTTCCTTAACGCCCTCTCTGAGCCTCGTACCCACGTACTAATGAATTTCAATTTGTACGCCGCGGACGTGTGTGGAAAAAATCGTTGCAGAACTTTGAGTATTAGGCGGTATATTTTTTTGAAATTTTTGCCCGGGCGCTGACTGTTTTCGCTCACTAGGTGTTTATTTGACTAATTCGTTCGCTAGCTTCATTCGTTGCTCTTTTGCGCTGTGTGCTGTTGTGTTTTATTTTGTTTTGTTTGGGGTGAAATGTGTTGCGTTTTGGACATGGAAAATTACGTGGTTCACTGGTTATGATGAGTGGGATTTTTTTTTTACCCTTGAAATAGAAGGAATTCAATTAATGGATTTAGCACCCAGTTCTACTTTCCACTACTAGACATAATGAAAATACTTAATTTACGTATGAATATATTTATAATGCAAAAAAAAAACAAAACGAAAAGCGATACCGAACCCTTTTTATATTTGTATAAAAATTGTTTTCACACTACTTGCGTGTTTCCCGTCAGTTACTTGAGTGAATACGCAAATAAAACTGAATTCTATTGCCACAAACGCGACGAACCGCGACGAACCGCGAAGAACCGCGAAGAACCGTGAAGAACTCATTCATATTCGTGAACACACCTGTTACTAAATTGAATAATGGAAGGTGAAAGGAAAGTTATCATATTGCGAGTGGTAAGAAGTGGTAGCGTAGGGCTGCGACGTGGTTTTGAAGGTAACAGTTTGTTATAAAGGCATTTTTATCTTTTAAAATTAAATTAGTTTTTCACTACGTGATACAAAGTAATTTCTTTATTTATTTCCTTTGGAAGACTTACAGCTTAACAAAACAGACTAAGATATTGAAAATGTGACAGACAGCCAATTACAAGTCTTCACATATAATGAACATAATAATAATATAAAAAATCTGTGAACAACACAGTACTGCCAACATAAATAATAAACCACCAAAGCTAAATAAATAATAAAATCGATAACTTAAGCTACGCTTGCCGCGGTGAGTTAGTGGATGAGTGTCCATCATTCAAATCAAATCAAATCAAAATATTTTATTTCACATAAACCTACATGGGCACTTATGAAACGTCAGAAGTTAGGTGCACGGTTCCAATTGGTAGTTTCCAATTGAAAAGAGCCTGCAAGAAACTCCACGGTTACTCTTTTAAAAATAATACAGTGTTAATGTATGGGAGGACAGTGTAGGCCCATCAACAAGTACCAAGTACCATTATATACCAAGACCCTCCGTGCCTCGGAAAGCACGTTACGCCGTTGGTCCCGGCTGTCATTCGGGGATTCGGTTACGGGTCGTCAGCAGCCCAAAAGTCTGACAACCAGTTATACCAACGGGTATCGTATTACCCAGTAACTGGATTGTGGAGGTCAGATAGGCAGTCACTCCATTTAAAATACTGGTATTTAGCTGCATCTGGTTGGATTGGAAGCTGACCCAACATAGTTGGGAAAACGCTGGGTTGATGATGACTAGATACGTGATAAAAATAACGCTGTTTATATGAAAAACAATTATGAATATATATACAGGGTCAAATTAAATTAGCTAGCAAAACTCCACAGACGTGCCCTAGAAGGACATATAGAATAGAATTTTCTTTATTCAAGTAACCAAGACTCAACAGGATTTGTTAGTAAAACTTATGACTATGTTAGTAAGCAGACACTAAACAAAAACAATACAAGAAATAATGGTTGGTCACCGTTGCGACATTCCATGAGAGACGGCACAACACTGGCCCACGTAAACACAGTCCAGGCGACTCGCAACCATGCTTAAGACACTGTTGGAGCTGCCCCGCACCCTGCGCACCAGGGAAGCGCACCTTTTACGCATTGTTGCATAAATAAAATCTACATGCGCATCTGCAAACATCTCTGACGCACTACAGAAACCAGGCAAACCCACCAGTAACCTAAACGCATCGTTATATTGAACGCGGCGAGCGCTGTACGATCTAGCCCACAGGCTGCACGTGTAAAAAACAGTACAGTAGGCTCGAAAGAGCGTAATTTTAACCGGAAGTGAGCATCGTGCAAACTTGCGAGCCAGCATGTTCGCTCTAACCGACAACGCCCTCCGCTCCCGTTCAATGTCATCATCGTCTTTGAGGTTGGGAGTCGATATATGACCAAGATATTTAAACCTGTAGGCTCTCTGCAAAGGTGTACCATAAAGTAGTATACAGGTGGTACTGCATCTTGACTTTTACCCCAGCCTCAAAGACCATGACCTACGACTTCTTGGTGGTATAGAGTGACCTTATAGTGGTATGAGGAACACGGTGAAAAAGTTGACTCATCCTCCATAGAAAAGGGAGGATCCTCCGATGGGTGTTGTGTCTGGTGGGCAACTGCCCGACGGTTGATCTTGGGACGTTGTCTAGTCGCGCGGTAAACTCTGCTTGCGCGATGCCGGACGGTTTTTGTGACGCGTAGTTCGTATGTGGCGATGTTGAGGCCGCCACAACCTTATTTGTGAATTTCTTCAGAACGTTCAGGTGCGTAGTACTAGCAACCGGCTTGCGTGTATGACCAGATGTATGAACGTAAACGAAGCAAAAGCAGTATGTAAGGAGCGTAGCAGGTGGCGTTCTATAGTTTATTTATTTAATGCATAATGTTCACAGCATAGTTACACCTTAGAGCAGTTACACGCTGGGCTTAAACTAGTGAGTATACGACCCTGTTAGGGCGCAGCAAGATATAACTTAAAACTAGTACTGAGTATCATGTAGGTTAGGAACTTTTACAATTTAAAATATTATATTAATATCTATATCTGGTTTTATAGACTTACACTAATTATATACTTATATCTAGTTTTATAAATAAAATATTATATACTAGCTGACCCGTGCCTACTTCGTTGGGCGGTAAACATTTTACCGTCTTTTCATTTTTTGGATTAAATTATGGCCATATGTTATGACACTCACAAAATAATAACGTGGCTTTCAATGGGTAAAAGATTTTACAAAATCAGGTCAGTAGATCCAGAGATTACCCCTACAACCTCACAAACTATAAAATATTAATATAAGTAGATGAAGCAACGGTTTAGCAATATCCTTAAAAAAAAATGAATCGCATTCCGTTTGCTCACTATAGGCAAGCGACTTCTCGACAAAATCAATAGCAGTGAATTGGGACTGGGATTGTGAATTCAACTGCACATTTACCGCTGAGTCGGTGACGGTCGGTGATTCTTCAATTTTGCCGGCGTGAGGGGTCAAAAGATATTTTTAGAGTTCCGTACCCAAAGGGTAAAACGGGAACCCGTAAAAAAAAAAAAAAAAACTCCGCCGTTTGTCCGTCTGTCACCAGGCTGTATCTCATGAACCGTGATAGTTAGACAGTTGAAATTTTCACAGATGATGTATTTCTGTTGCCGGTATAACAACTAATAATAAAAAACAGAATAAAAAAAATATTTAAGGGGGCTCCCATACATATGTTATGACACTCACAAAATAATAACGTGGCTTTCAATGGGTAAAAGATTTTTCAAAATCAGTTCAGTAGATCCAGAGATTACCCCTACAACCTCACAAACTATAAAATATTAATATAAGTAGATGAAGCAACGGTTTAGCAATATCCTTAAAAAAAAATGAATCGCATTCCGTTTGCTCACTATAATAGGCAAGCGACTTCTCGACAAAATCAATAGCAGTGAATTGGGACTGGGATTGTGAATTCAACTGCACATTTACCGCTGAGTCGGTGACGGTCGGTGATTCTTCAATTTTGCCGGCGTGAGGGGTCAAAAGATATTTTTAGAGTTCCGTACCCAAAGGGTAAAACGGGAACCCGTAAAAAAAAAAAAAAAAACTCCGCCGTTTGTCCGTCTGTCACCAGGCTGTATCTCATGAACCGTGATAGTTAGACAGTTGAAATTTTCACAGATGATGTATTTCTGTTGCCGGTATAACAACTAATACTAAAAAACAGAATAAAAAAAATATTTAAGGGGGCTCCCATACAACAAACGTGATTTTTTTGCTCGTTTTTGCTAGATATTGATAACGGCAACAGGTAGACGCTTGAAATATTCACAGAATATTAAGTTATAATATTCACTTTAAAAATAAATAATTAAGTTAAAATAAACCAAATATTTAAGGGGGTTCCCATACAACATACGTGATTTTTTGCCATTTTTATAGATAATGGTACGGAACCCTTCGTGGGCGAGTCTGACTCGCACTTGGCCGGTTTTTTTATTATTTAAATTAGCCAACGGAATTAAAACATCAAAATGACCTTCAATAAAGTTTCCTGAGAATCGGATTATTTTGACTCCCTGCCGTGCTTCCCCAAAACCAGCAATAAAAATACCATCCTGAAACACCTGGAACTCAAATGAGAATAGTTCTGCCGCTGCCATTTTTTTTTTTTGGGTGGTATATTATCAAATAACTTCTCCCGCTCTGGCCGGAGCGGGGAGGGCGTGTCAGACTGTTACTGACTAAAACCCACCCGTGTTCCTTCAAATGCCTGTGTGCCAGGGCCACGATATCCCTTTCGGACAGGCTCGTAACCCTGGCAGGCATTAGCCCTTTCGGACCCCGTCAATTGGTGCTGACATCTCTTTGAGGCCCGCGTGGAACACAACGCGCCGTCGACCCGGGCCTGGTCCTTATCGGACGGCGAGCTACCCATCGCTCACCATCCGCAAGCCCGCGCCCACGGTGGCCGGGAATCGGCCTGCGATTCCCGACGCCCGGGGCGTCTCCTGCGGTGACTAAGGGCGTGTGGGCGCGAACCCTGCCTCACCCTCACGCGTTCCGCCTCTTCCTTCGCATGCATTACTGCTTTGCAGAAGGAGGTGACGGCCTCCCGTGCACTCTCGCTCCGAACCATGGCCTGAACCAGGGCCAGATGCGAGAGATCGCCGCCGCCGATCGCCTTCGTGAGGACATGTCGGTGCTCCGCCCAAGCAGGGCAGACCTCAACCGTATGCTCCACCGTGTCCACCGGGCGATCCACACAGTAGTGACACCCGGGTGTTTCCTCCCGCTTTATTCTGAATAGGAACCTCCCGAAACAACAGTGTCCGGTGAGGACGTGCGTCAGGCGGAAGGTGAGGAAGCCGTGGCGCCTCTCTAGCCACTCCTCATAGAGGGGACTTATCGCCACAATTGTGGCATGCAAATTGTTTGCCAAATAGTAAATATCCCTGGCGATGGCGCATGCTTATTTTCATCTCTCTCCTATTTGGTGAACAGTAACGTGGCCATGTCATTGTCTTCTCAAATTCGAGACAGCATTCTGCGCCACGTGTCTAAAAACTGGGAAATATTCCAACCTTTCAACCAGGATCGGTCAGGAGGAGCTGTTTATGGTTCAAAGCGTGAATACGTCGCTGAAATGTCTTGTAATGGCACCTACGGAACCACCTGTTAACTCATGGCAGCGGGAGAACTATTCCCATTTGAGTTCCAGGTGTTTCAAGATGGTATTTTTATTGCTGGTTTTGGGGACGCACAACAGGGAGTAAAAATAATCTGATTCTCAGGAAATTTCAATGAAGGTCATTTTGATGCGTGTCAGACTTTTACTGACTAAAACCCACCCGTGTTCCTTCAAATGCCTGTGTGTGCCAGGGCCACGATATCCCTTTCGGACAGGCTCATAACCCTGGCAGGCATTGGCCCTTTCGGACCCCGTCAGTTGGTTTTCCCGCCTTTTTCCAACCCTTACAACACCAGCCTAAACCAAAGATACTAAGCAATAAAATTAAAATACGAACGTAGATATTCAAGGACACTTTTTCTAGTAAGAACGACTAATACTAAAAACTATTATAGTAATACCACAGTGTGAAATACCTACACAATAAGTAATTCGCAAAGAAATAGAAATAACAAAATTCCAACCCGGCAATAGGTAAAAACACAATTATTATCCTCCAATTTAAAATTAGGAAGCGAAACAAACCAAAACGAAAACCAAACAACGATGATGAAAAATATTTCAAAGCAAATTAGTAGTAAGTAATAACAAAATATCGAACAGAAATTTCGGTAACTATAGCTTGAACGTGTATCGCTTAGGTTTGTATTCTGTGATTGATACATGACTTCGTTTTTTGATACGATCGGCTTGCAAGCCGCGATTAAGGTTAAACATTGTGAAGTTTTCCCCTTGGCATTCTCGACTTTAATGCTATAAATGCAACGTTCAAATTACCTGAATACCAATTAGAACGTCATTTCATTATCTTTTAGCAGATGCCTGCATACTGAAAAATACTGGCCACCTAGAACTGGCATAAAAACTTTAGAACGTTATCACGCCTGCACTGAAACATACTGGCCACCTAGAAAAAAAAACTAAATATAAACCTCAAGACACTTACAAAAATTCTTATTTCAATGTAAAATATGCATTAACGCGTTGTCGTAAAATTCAATTTAGATCTTTATCGGCCTCCGAATTCTAATTTCAATGTAAAGTATGCAATAACTCGTCGCCGTAAGATTCAATTTGGATCTTAACTGGATTTGGTACATTTTTCATACAAACATTAAAAACCCTTATTTTCACCCTTAAGCGCCAAATTTCGTAAAATCCTTTCTTAGTGAGCACCTAGAAGTCGAAAGGAACAATCAGGCCAACATTCATGTCTCTAACTTTAAAAACATAGGAGTTTCATACAAACTTTGACACCCCTTTTCAACCGCTTAAGGTGCGAATTTATAAAAATCCTTTCTTAGTGCGCGCCTGCACCCCATAGAGAGTACTTGTGCCAAATTTTAGACCTCACAGCCCAGTAGTTTCCGAGATTTCGTGATGAGTGGTCAGTGAGTGGACTTCTCTTTTATATATATAGATTATAATTAACACAAAGATACATATTTGAACTCTATTTTAACATTTTATCTTCCATAAATTCTTGGATACTGTAGTAACATTTTTGTTTGCCTTTATCCTAGCTTTAAATACACAATGATGTTGTTTTGTGGACCGTATATTTTCAGGTAATTTATTGTAGATTTGTATGATTCGGTATTCTGGGCTATTTTTGTACATTTGTAATCTAGGTGCTGGTAGGATTAACTTGTTTTTGCGACGCTCGTTCTTGTCAAAATTAAACAGTTTTAGATTATTTTTAACTCTGCCTACCCCCATGGGAAGAAGGCGTGAGTTTATGTATGTATGTGTAAGTTGTTTGAGATAAAACAGACCTGCGATCTTTTCTTATATTTCAATAATCTTATAGGCTTAAAAAAGTGACAATTCGTTTTCATATTTCTACAACACTTTTCAACGGGATTGACATAAGCTTTTCGGTAGTTTATCTCAGTTCCATTAATTTTAGACTTTTCCATAATCGTTAAAGCTAATAGAATGTCACTTGTTCTCAATTTATGTGATTAATGTTGGCTTCTAAACTTGTTTTCTAATAACTATAGGAAAATTAAATTTAACCTGGACTACAATCAAATGTTACTGAATAGCTACATCGTTTGGAGACAGCCTTAGTATGGATTGTTCAGGTGACATCCTGTCCGCTTGTCAACCAAGGTGGTTGCGGACGCCACACGCAAGAATTTTCCAGCGACTGGACTGTTGGTTGAATTGTAAGTTTAATACATTCTGTATTTTCTTATATGAATCCTACCAAGTTTTTTATACGAGTAGTGTTTCAAAGATCCTGTCTACAGCGTGCCGCTACTGTGGCGACATTAATTTGACACACTCACTGGTAGGGGTTAGTGGCCAGTAATCATATTTTTCTTTTTTAAATATTTTATGTAATTTTTTTTTATATTTTATATTAAGATACCATAATTATAAATTGAAAAAAAAAAAAAAAAAAACTAAATAATAAAGCTCGCTCTTTCCTTCAATTCACCTACTCCTTGCACGTTATTTGTTTGAATTTCATTGATTCGATGTTATGATCCAAGACCCCGGCTAATTACCTCTGTGCTACAGTTCTTTAAGTCAGTTTGCTCCAAGATGCTGTTTTAGAAAATTGTTAATAAATCAATAAATAATAATGTTTAATGAAATTAAAATATTTTCATAGAACGTAAAGGCGAACTGTATACGTGTGTTAAATTAATGTCGCCACTGTAGCGGCACGCTGTACTCAAACTCAAACTGAAAGCATTTATTTCAATTAAACCATTTACACTTACAGGCACTTTTGAATCGTCAAGAAGTCGGTCAGTTACAAATATGAAGCTAATTGTATATAGGTAAGAGATTACAATGAAAACTTTATTCAATCCCTTAGGTTTATAATACGTACCTACTCTTAATTGATGAATTATTTATATATCTAGATATCTATAGTGTCGCGCTGCAAAATAACTGCCGATATTCAGACTATCTTTGTTTTGCAGAAAAGAGCTGTTCGATCAATTTATAAATTAAGTCCAAGACACTCTCTCAGAGAGAAATTTAAGGAGATTAATGTAATGACTGTGCCTTCTCAGTATATTTTTGAAAATCTATTATATGCCCATAAAAACAAAATTATTTAAAAAATACAGTGATATCCATAATATAAATACTAGGAACAAACACAAATTTGTTGTACCTACAACAAGGCTCAATAAAATAGGTGGCTCGTTTCGATGTCAATGTATACGCTTTTATAATAAACTTCCAAGCCACGTTCAAGATCTAAGCCTTAATAAATTCAAATCATTCATTAAACGTAAGTTGTGCCAGAAAGCCTTTTATACTGTTAAAGATTATATTGAGGACAAAAAGGCTTGGGATTGAGCTGCTCCAATTTTTGTACATATTGAGGTAGTTTATTTTTATTGTTTTTGTTTTTGCTAACTTTATTATTTTATAAACAGTGACATTTAATTATTATTTTATGCACAATGACAGGAATATTTACTTGTAAAGTATTATATTATTTTAATTATTGTGAATGTGAAGACTATGTGGGATATTGCATAATATTTTTTTTTCCCTTTCTTTTATTCTAGTTAGTGTTAATCATGGTCTGGCAGTTTGAGTCATATAAGTGGCCTACCCAAATGTCCTTTCTTTGGTATTGATCGTCGCATCGTTGAGCTCCTTAAATTCTGAGTAGAGCTGCACGATTACTGACAAATGCGTGCACTGACTGGTCAGGTCCACTCAACCTGTGTGGTTCTTTCCTCAAAAGACCATTTCAGACACCAATCTACATGGTCTTCACATGATCTGACCAAGATTATGTCTGGACTTTAAAAGAGACTATGACCTCTGAGTTTGTTTCGGCCTTTCTTCTCAGAGTAGTCAGATAGGAAACGCCGACCTCATCTAGTTTTTAAAATATGATTGACGTGTAAAAGTGTTTGTACAAACCTACTTACAGAAATAAAATCATTTATCATTTAACTAAAACAAACAGACCAACTTTGTTAGGTTACGTGACAGCTACGTCTTACACTCGCGCCACGTCATTGTGCTGTCATTGTGTTATTCTAGTGTGTAGGCATTTTGCGACCAACAGTTGGACGCCATTTTTTTCGGCGAGTTCACAGCTTTGTCTATCTAGACATATTTATATCTTTGTACGTACTATCCAATCGATGAAAATGGCATAAAGAAAAGTCACGCGCTCAGAAGAAAAAAGTTAAGTACCAATAGACTGGGAGAAAGCAAGACTTAATACTACAATACATCGCTATTTCATATTCTCAGAAAGTAGCGTAAAATTCGCCAGTCGTTAATAGCTTATAAAAACATGGGCATTCATTAAAAAAAGGAATGTTACAGATCTACTTTTTTTTCGTAAAAAATTCATGTCACTGTTACACAATAATGATTTCTAACTGCATTTCTTTACTGCGAACGACCATTGTCTAAGTACCGTTTCGACTTTTTTGCAACAATTTCTTCCAGTGTGCCCCATTTAAGTTGCATAATATTAACATATTTATAACTGTAGGTGTAGAAAGACTGATAAAAAAAAATGCATTATTTTTGGGCAGTTCTGGGCTCTACTTTTTACCGATTTGGGCCAATTGCTTTGGGACTTTTACCTAAGTAACTAAATACATTTTTATATGGCACAGTAAAAATGTTGCATTAAAAAGATCTACCGTTAGTCGAGCGCAAACACGTTGGAATTTATTTAAACTTGTTTTAAAAGTAAATTAAGGTTTATAGCGCGCCCAATTACCGCAGTACGGTGGGATAAATGTTATGTTGTAAATCGGTATAAGTTCTGTATTTTCGATAAGTTTAACGTCGGAATTTATTTAATTGCATTTAATATAGCTATTAATGGAATCAGAATTAAGCTTATTTTTTAATTAATAAATTATGAATAAATTCTTCTTGTAAAATATGAAAAATTTCCTTTTTTATCTGGAAAATATTTATGTATCGATCAATTAGCACGGTACTGATAAAGCCTACGCTTGAAATCACGATGTGAGGTACAACATCATTCAATGACATAATATTTTAATTAAACCAAACATACAGTAGTTCATTGCTGCCTTTTCACGAGCTGTACTTTATTCGTCTGTGTGGTGCCGGACGTTAAGAATAGCACTTCCCTATTTCTACCCGTGGGTGTCGTAAAAGGCGACTAAGGGACTTACTAGAGAATGGGCAGCAGCGTCCTCTATGTATTTTAAGACCATACTGCGATCGCCAACCCGCCTGCCAAGCGTGGCGATTATGGCAAACCCCCCCTTTGGGGGAGGCTTATGTCCAGCAATGGACGTCTTTCGGCTGCAATTTTTATTTTTTTTTTATTTGATTCGAACACATGATTCATATTGTTGTTAGTAACACTTATAAAACTATGTTAGTAACATTTCTCCATAAAACAAAAATTAAAATAATAATCTAATTGAAATATTTAAAACTAAGTCCGTTCCCTGCTGCACCAGACCTGCACCTGTGCATGCGGGTCCATTGCCCCAGGAACGGGCAATCAGGTTTATTCACAGTTACCTTTAAAATGCTGTTGGTGCTCCCCCGAATCATTCGCATCAGGGATGCTGTTCGTTTTCGCATAATAGCTTGAAAGTTATCTGTGTGTGCTTCAGCAAACATGCCCGATGCGCTACAGGACCGCGGGAGCCCCAACAGCACCCGTAATGCAATGATGAAGACTTTATTCCAATTAATCTTAGAACTAAGAAACTAACTGTGATGTGAGACAACCGTAGGCTATTTCAAAGTAATATTTGGATCACCAAAACCAATATACTCACAATACGATGAAGAATATTAACAAATTCTTCAAACTTCTAACACTAACATTTACTACCTCTCAAACCCTACATAAGAACATTCAAAACTTACAACATTTTAACCCTAAACGCGACACGAACTCCGTAACGGGCCGACCCTCTTTCCTCAATCGTAAATCATAACAAACATCTTGCTAACCCTTCGACCGCCTTGCTAACCCGGCGGCCAGTTCGCCGGCACCCAAGTGCTGTTAATTGGCAACCGGTTGGGGAAATTGGTCCGCTGTACTTGCTTCCGTGAGTTAATGACTAGCCGCCCAGTAGATGGACGCTGAAACCCATTTAGGCGTGTGCAATTTGCGTATGTGCAACGGGTTAGGCGGGTGGGATTTGGTGACGCGGTAGTTATAGGGTTATGAGCTGCGGCTCTAAGATCGTTGAAATTGAGGTTTATGTGAGAATTGAGTTGTTAAGATTTTAGTGGTAGTTTGGTTTTTATATTAAAGAGGTCGGTTAATGTGGCAGAGGAGTTTATTTGATTTATATTTTGTTATCATTTCTGCTTACTTGATTAAATTATGCGTTTAATTTTAATGATGAAAATGTGTTTAATGTAAACAGTAACTAGGGAACCTAAAGTACATGGCACTATGACTAGTTAGTTTGACAATCATTTCATATAATAATAATAAAGGAGATAATAATAATATTATTTTTATTCACAAAACTTATACTTTGACTTATACTTTATAACACAGAGGGGTAAACAGACTTGAGTAAATTTACATAAAGATTGGATTCAAAATGTAGGTAGTGACTGCAATGAGGTCGAAAGTCCAGTAAGAACAGGTGCCCTGCCCCCCAAACTAGGAAAATCCGGTATCTTGGGAGGCAGGCGTGTAAAAAGCGGCCTTTTTTAGAGTTCCGTACCCAAAGGGTAAAACGGGAACCCTATTACTCCGCCGTCTGTCTGTCCGTCTGTCTGTCCGTCTGTCACCAGGCTGTATATCATGAACCGTGATAGCTAGACAGTTGAAATTTTCACAGATGATGTATTTCTGTTGCCTCTATAACAAAAAATACTAAAAAATTGAATAAAATAAATATTTAAGGGGCTCCCATACAACAAACGTGATTTTTTTGCTCGTTTTTGTTCTATATTGATAACGGCAACAGGTAGACGCTTGAAATATTCACAGAATATGTAGATATATATTGACTTTAAAAATAAATAATTAAATTAAAATAAAACAAATATTTAAGGGGGGCTCCCATACAACAAACGTGTGTTTTTGCCATTTTTATAGATAATGGTACGGAACCCTTCGTGCGCCAGTCCGACTCGCACTTGGCCGGTTTTTTTATGTATTGACCGACGAATATAATATCGATTCTAGATATAAACAGAAAGTACGATTTTCAGTACAACAAGATATTGAACAAAATAATATAGCATCCTCAATTTGAACACTCGTTTCTTTAGTTCGTCTACGGGACTGCTACGCGCGTAGGCACCGTAGCAAGGTCTTTCGTAGCACAATACTACGCAACCACTACGGATCTACGGTCTACGATCTTATAAAATAATACTTAATATTTATCAATGTTTTTAGAGAAATATACCAAATTCTAAATACCTACTTCTTTTTTTTTTAAACAACATTTCTCTCCAAATTTATTACCTAACGAATTCTAAAAAAAAAACCCATTTCTACCTAAGAAAGTGACTAATAAAAATTATTATTTCAGACTAAATTATTGTATCACCACAAAGGTAAGGTTTCTTACAAAACCAGTAGCGTTTGTGAGGCTAGGAGAATATTTTTATAACTCTGTTTAGTTACGGGTATTATACAAACAATATTTTGGGTCATTTTATGATTTTTTATTGCGCTTGCCCTTTTATCTTTGCCGGCTGTCGGCTTGTTAGTTGCCGACTTTCTATAAACATTGCTCTTGGTTATAGTAGGCTCGTGTTTTGTTTTGTTGAAGGTCATAAACACACAGATGTGCTGTTTTTAGGTAGGTAACCAGGCAATATATAGATCTGGCTATAACTTAGTTTAATTCTAAAGGTATATTGGATTTGTGTGTCTCCGAACTGATAAAAAATATGAGGTTGCATAACCGGTATGGCTCTAATAATCTCTCCATATCCCAAGGCCACGTCTTCCACCATTATCGCGCCCCCCGGTCTACTCTTTGATACACAATGGTCTCTGTAGTCTCATGAAACATGAGGCTTCAGGGGCTAGAGTGAATCTCTGTGTTCATTCGAGCAATCGAGTCTGGTACAACTACGCTGGGATCGGTGCATTTCATTAATTCATTCATTCCGAACTAATAAAAAATATGACCGTGTATGTTCATCTTCGTAATTATGCTTTATCTATTATTATATTTAGTTAGTGGAGGAGCTGTTGGCTAAATAATAACAGCCGCGCTGGTTTATTCATCAGGTTAAGCTACGCATGCTAGGGTTGGTCCGTGGATGGGTGACCATCTTTACATACCGAAACTTCTCCGTGCCTCGGAAAGCACGTTACGCCGTTGGTTCCAGCTGTCATTCGTAGATCTTTAACAGTCGTTACGGGTCATCAGACGCCTTACCAAGGGGTATCGTATTACCCAGTTACTGGGTTCTGGAGGTCTGATAAGCAGTCGCTCCATGTAAAATACTGGTATTCAGCTACATCCAGTTAGACTGGAAGCCGACCCCAACGTGGTTGGGAAAAGGCGGGCAGATTGATATTTAGTTAGTGGAGTCGTGGTTACCTACAGCATTGGAAAAGTGAACTTATCCTCATAGATATTAATTATTAAGGTTTTATAGGAGAAGAGGTGCCACTAAAATCAAATTTCTAGACCCCGAAAGGGTATCAGAGGGCCCTACTGAAAGTTATGTTTTTTAAACCCTTCAGATTTTCAACTGAGAACCTTTACCGGACGTCAGATCTTCTGACCGTTAGAAAGCTTTATGTACTTAATATGATTCTAACTTAGCATAAAACTCTATCGTTCAATCCACAGAAGACAAAAGGCAGAAGGATGAACATAACTGGCGAAATGTAGGTATATTATGGGTACACCTCGGCCTAACCCTTCGGGTATTATAGGCGTGTTCTTATGTTATAGGATACATAAAATTGTGTATAGCACGTGTAGTTTTTAACAGACTTCCAAAAAGGAGGAGGTTCTCAATTCGGCTGTATGTTTTTTTTTTTTTTTGTAAGTTTGTTACGCGATTACTCCGTCAATTATGAACCCGAGGTGGTCCCATTGCCACCAAATCAGAATCTGATGAGGGGATCTCATGGAAATCGAGGGAAACCCTCAAATTTTAATTCAAACCTATAGCGATTTGGGTATTTTTTATAGTAACTCGTGCATTTGCTCTCCGAAAGCACCATTTGGTGAAGTATAACTGATGATGGAGACCACAGATGGCCACCGGAACAATATAATAATGAGTACCTATTTAAAGGGTTGCGATTAAGCAATTTATGCTCGTCACTATGCATATAGTGAGTGGCAGTTCTCCTGGTTCTTACCAGGAGAACTCCTCAACAATCAACGTCCCGGCATCGGGAAAAGCAATATTTTGTAAAAGGTGATAAGCAGTTAACATTAGGCTATTGTAACTTAGATAAATTCAAAACTGACCCACTAAAAAGTGAAAAATAAAAAACTTTTTACAAAAAAATAATAACAGACTACCAAAAATAACACTACAAATTGAAAAATAACTTTAATTTCGGAAGTCGGTGGCAAAAAACTCAAATACAGATCCAAAAACACCGAATTAAAGTTATTTTTCAATTTGTAGTGTTATTTTTGGTAGTCTGTTATTATTTTTTTTGTAAAAAGTTTTTTATATAAAACTGTATTCATCGTCAAGTTTAACACAGATAATACTTCCAAAGTGCGTCAAAAATGGTTTAAAATTACGCGTAATTTGAACGAGAATATTGCTTGTACTCGTATTTTCTGATTTCACGGCTAAAAATGCAGTTAAAATTCGAAATGGTTACTTCATTGCTAATTAGCAAAAACTGATTAATACTGAACTTAATTTTCAATTTGAATGTAAGTAGGTAGGTAGTCAAATATTAAATTTCAGGTTACCAAAAATAATGTTATTAAATCGGTCACAGGAAAGCCGAAATTCATGCTCTCATTAAGTTTCGTCAAATAATTAAGTAACCGTATCGTTATTAAGTGAGGAGAATTATTACAAAAATGTACGAATAAAATGTTACAAATGAAATCCCACGGGGCCAGATGAGCGTAAACCTAGCGTAATTTACGCCACTCAAAGTGAAGCTCATACAAATTATTGTATGAAGCTCATTTTGACCTTGTGATCATTTGAGATTTGTACCATCATGCATGCATCAACGCAAAAAATTAGTCCTAGCAAAAAGTTACTGTATCGATATACATCTCTAACTAAAGAATGGGTAGCAGCGTTCTCTATGCATTTTAACACCATACTGCGATCGCCAACCCGTCTGCCTATAGAGCGTGGCGATTATGGAACACCCCCTCTTCTTTTGAGGGAGGCCTATGTCCAGCAGTGGACGTCTTTCGGCTGAAATGATATCTCTAACGTTATTATACACACAACAATTTCTTGTTTCCATAATCATACGCACACAGCAATCAAGAATCAATATAAAATATAGCAAAAGAGGATTGTCTTTATAAGTTCTGATAGTTGGTGCAGAAAAACTGGGCCACTAAACTATACATTCAGGCGCTTCAGAGGAAGGTATTCCAATATTGAAGTAAGCATTCTTCGACCAGTAACGTGTCGTCAGAAGGCACTTGAAACTTTATTCGACGCATTATGGAGTTGGTGTGGTTGCGTGTGGTGTCGGAGTAAAGAATAGCACCATCCTATTTCATCCCGTGGGTGTCGTAAAAGGCGACTAAGGAGTTAGAGAAAAACTAGAGAATTGGCAGCAGCGTCTTCTATGCATTTTAACACCATACTGCGATCGCCAACCCGCCTGCCAAGCGTGGCGATGGCAATGGGTCCTTTGGGGGAGGCCTATGCCCAGCAGTGGACGTATTTCAACTGAAATGATGATCATGATTATGGAGTTGCTATTGAGTATTTAGTCTACTATTTTAAAGGAAATATTGGCAACAAGCTTTAGCCCGCGGCTACGTCACCGTAGAGGTCGGACATTATCCCACGGGAATGTACTACCGGGATTAAAAGTATCCTATGTCCTAATTCAGGTTATGGTCTACCCATGTGCAAAATTCCATGCAAAACTAAGTTAGATTTGTTCCCCAATGTCATGATTTCATGAAAAAGTGAATGGAACAAATCTAACTTAGATAGATGTATTAATGATTATAAATCTGTAAATGCATATCTGTTATAGTCCCGAATCATATTTTGATCAAGATACAACCTGATACTGACGTGCAAATATCAAACAACGTAAGAAAATTTTAATTTCGCGGCCTACAGCTGTGGATGCACCTTATGTACTAAAAACAGAAAACAAATTTTAAATTGTAATTAATTGTTAAAATAAAAAAAATAAAAAATTGTATTAAACAAAATAGGGACATCCCTATTTTGTTTCATAATTTTTTTTTTCTTTAGGTTTAAGTCTTGAGCAATACAAGTTAAGGCCCGTATTTATAGAGCATTACTCAGTACTCAAGCATTACTTAAGACTATATTCAAGCCATTGGATTGGTTGAAACTAGTCTTAAGTAATTATTGAGTATAATAATTAACAATCAAAATAAGGTGTGAGTGTATGTCCGTGTGGAGTGTAGTGTGTAGGTATGTGGGTGTCTGTCGTGCAGACCAGTGCGATATCGCGGGCACGACAGGCATCGCGACTCTTTCCATGAAATGAAGTTTTCATAGAAATTCTGCTACTAGTATCGTGTCGTGGTGTCGCGTCGCGCCTGTCTGCAGGGATCTTTAGTGAGATTCCGAGTGTGAGTTATGCTATGGGAAAGCTTTCGGATTCGACTAATATAGCGAAGTCTTGACACCTAAGCGTAACTTGCTAACTGCTTGTAGCTAACTTAATAGGTATTAACAAACCAACATAAAATGTGATACATAATCATAATATCCAATTAACCCTCTCGAACGATTTCTGAACACCCGAGAAAATCTTCATACATGAGAAATGTTTCCATCAATTTATTTATCCGATTCATTAGCCGATCGAAGTGTTTCGCCGAGATTTATTTTTTTCCCCATTTCGGACGGAAGGAGAGGAATAAATATTAATAATAAAGGAGGGTTTGCCTTCAAAATTACGCAGAGGAGGCAAAGCGTGTTGACGACTCCTAATTTGACGTAATTTGCATAGATTATGCCGGTTCGTTGAGTGCCAATCTTTTTAAGTGGCTTCTTCTACTCATTTTGTGTTCCTGCCGCGGCCCAATAAGGAATTTATTATATCCAAGTGCTTTCTTTGCGAATATTTTATGTGTTTCATGAGGTAAGTTCGCGTCCCCCGCCGGTTTTTTTCAGAAACAACACATTACTTTTTGCATTTAAATATATTACATTTATTTTTACGATTTTCATTGAGACGTCTCCCTTGGCTTATACTGTTTATGAGGCGCTTGCAAACACCGCTACGACGGTCTTGAGTAATGTTTTATGTATGTCGTACAATTAAATGACAAAGCGATATTGTCTACATGTCTACAAGTTATTGACGTCCAAATGAACTCGCAAAATGTCGCTCACCATTCCACATTTCCACTTTATTGGTCCCTAACTCCCACCGCGTCAACGCGCGGTACGGACATCGCGCCGCGTCGCGTCCCCGCGGCCGCTGCTTTCACATTCCAAACGCAAATATCACCTAATCCAACCCTGGCCCCACTCTGTAAGCCAACATTATCTCATGTTATTTTTCGATATTACCCCGTTACGGCGGCCGGGGGCGCGTAAATCAAATTTATAGCCTTTTTATACAGGCATTAAAATTTTATCAGCGAGATTTCTTTCTGAATTGTCCAGTATGGCTCTGTCGCCCCTTCTGACTTTCGAGTGGGATGACGAGGGATTTGTCTGTTATATTTTTGGGATTTCTATGAAATTTATTATTGGTTTTTTGTTTAGATTATACTACGATTGATTGTTTTTCAATACCGACTATTAATTGTTATTTTTGTGCTCGTGATTATAATGTAGATAGTTTTTTTTTTAATGTTTACTTGCTCGAGTTTATGTTTTCCTAAGCACGTGTTTCTGTGACGAATAAAATTATTTTTCTTTCTTCTTAATTGTGAAAATAATGAAAACTTTGGAAATTATGGCACTAATTGTAGAATTTCTAGATGATGAAAACACAATAAATAACAGTTTCCTTCGAAGCACCCAAAAACACTCATACAAATAAAACATTACCTACATTCTAATGGGTGCTAAGTGATATCTGTACGATAAATCCATCGACATTTAGGATACCTCCATTTAGAATTTTTACCGGGTTGAGCCCGCGGCTATCTTCCGCTGAGCGGGTCGAACGGGTTAAAACGGGTTGAAACAATAAAAGCAGGTGCGATTGGTGCGATGTCGATCTTATCGATATGTGCTGTCGCGCGCTAGCCGGCGGCGGCGGCGGGTTAAGCCGCGGTTCCTGCATTGCGACACGGTGGAATTAAAACGTTTTTATTTTTACGTTACGTAGGCACTGTTTCGCTTTTATCCTTAAGGGTAAGTAGATTCAAGAGCTGCTGGGCTGAATGAGACCCTGTTATTCGCGATTTCAGGCAGCTGTTGAATAATTTTATTGATTGGTATCGTAGGAGGTAGGCACAAATTCTGTACATTTTTTTTATAACACTTATGTCATAATTTTCACTTTTTGCAGCCAGCCGCTCGGCGCCCGTTCACGAACATGACGCATGGATCAGCACCATTCCGCTCGACCATTTTGAAGGCAACTTAAATGATCCAACACACACGCCACCATCAGCGATACATTTGAGTGAGCATGACACTCTCAGCCGCTAGGGCACGTTCAAGTCAATGAAAGACGTACTCAGTAAATGATGGTAGGTACATAGTGCTGACACCATGTGCTATGCAATTATACAATACTAGGAGATTGAATGTATACACAACATGTGTATGTGTATTTACAATCTTCAGCAGCTCCAAAACTATTTTCGAATGCTAATCAATTTATGCGCCCTTGTGGAGCAGGACTAGCGTTAAGCCAAGCCGGCCAATCAGGAAACAGTATAAAAATTTGCTAATTGTTAGTGGTTCCGATACCGCCCTATTAAAGAAAAGTGTTTTATGTATGGGTCCAATCATATTTAACAAAATACCCGATGTAATACAAAATTAGACATTTCTACGATTCAAAAAGAAATTGAAAGATCTACTAATTAATAAATGTTAACTCAATTGGTGAATTTTTGACCGATAGTAATTTAATTTGATAATATGACATCTCTATACTCCTGACTTGTAATAAATCATTTATATTTTAATTTAACTGTATTGACCTCGAACTTGACGAATTTATAATCATATTTTATTAAACTTGACATTATGTATTGTATTGCCTATTTCAAATTATTTACTGATTGAATTGTGTTAATATTATAAAGTGAGTGAGGCTTTGTTATTATTGCATAAACTGTTTGCATGCCTAGTTAAGGTAGTTAGCATAAAGATCATTTTAAACTCAACACCTGTAATTGTACCCACTTTCTGTGCAAATAAAGAACTATATACTATAAACTAAGCATTTTTGTCAGCGATGTCATCCTCCAACTTATAATATGTAAGGCCGCGTAGTGTGTATTTTATACAAGATTTAAATTTCGTTTCATTCAGTTGGAGTATACGGCCCAATAGGATGTTTGCACGCTGTATAGGAAAATTATTTTGATATTTGGCAATAATATCTACCTATTGCATATTTACACTTCAAACAAAAGTAATAAGTCTACCAGCTAAGTTAACTTGACTTTAACAAAAATAAGCACTTTAAAGCTTAATATTACGCAAACGGATCCCTGAATCGAAAAATGGGTTTCCCATGGCCGCAATATTTTTGAACGGCCTATCTAAAAATACCCCACACCATGAAATAGACGAGAACATAAAAATATTACCTCCACTTAATGTGTAAGGGTACCTCCCTTACACATTAAGTGGAGGTAAACCCTAAACCTTTTTTTTCAAGATTTTATGTTACCATTTTGTCGGCGTGATTAATATGTATTTGTATACCCATGCCAATTACAACTTTCTAGTACTAAGCGTCTCTGAGCTAAGCCGCGGATAGACAGCAGCCAGATGGACAAGGCGAAATATAAAACTAGGAAGTCTTGACTACGGAACCCTAAAAACGACCGCGTTTTTCTTTGAACGATGTTGAGTAGAATAATCTAAATGTTCGAGCAATCAACGTAGAATACTAGTGTAAAGCGTGGCTCAGTATAGTAAATACTTCGATGAAGCAATGGTCAATATATAAAATCTAATACATTCACAAACTTTACGTCATAAATAGAGCTCTCAGAATAAAGGATTCTACAAACCGGCCCGCCACAAAGGCCCCGCGTGTCGCGCGATGAGAGGTGCCTTTGTGTCGCGCCGGCCTGTAGAAGCCTTAAGGAAGATAAAGAGAAAATTATTATTAACTTATTTAAGAGTAAACTCGAAAAACACGTATGTACCCAGAACGTCACCATCGCCACAGGCTAATATTGTATAAGAAGAAACTTTGTATCTCATTATATGTGAACTGTTATTCATAATATAAGGAACCAGAGCGGAGTGAGACAAGAAAACGAGCAGCGTAACGTTTTAGCTCTTTATTCTACACGGAACTACTATTAAAATACACTGACATGTGGTTTTATACCCTTCGACATCTACAAACTGCAAAATAGGTGGCGTACCAAGCAACTTCCGGAAATAATATATAAATATTTAATCAAGTTTGCAATCTACTTCCTTTCACTAACCTGAGACGGTATTTACAGTACCGGAAGTCGGTTGCAGAAAGTCTCGAATAATTAAATAAATCATTTACAAAATTATCTGGATACCCAATCAACTAAATCTAGTTATTACATATTAAACTAAAAGCTAACATTCGGCCTTCCTGACATTAAGTTTGTCCTCAAACTATAAATTACACTGGACTGTAAAAAGTAAGGCATTAAATAATCGTAGTTGTTAATTTCTCATTTTCATTATCCTATACTAAGCACTCTCACCTGTCAGCCACCGTACGACTTCCAATGAGCGACTCATAATATGGTAAGGCTATCAGTTACACTGTCTTATTTCATAATCTCAACATCATTTCCTGCACATGCCACACATTGCACCGCAAGCTTCACTGGTCAAGCACTCTCACTTACCAGCCACTGTACGACTTCCAATGAGTGACATCTCATTCTACATATGCCAAACATTGCACCGCAAGCTTCACTGGCCAAGCACTCTCACTTGCCAGCCGCTGTACGACTTCCAATCAGTGACATCGCATTCTACATATGCCAAACATTGCACCGCAAGCTTCACTGGTCAAGCACTCTCACTTGCCAGCCACTGTACGACTTCCAATGATTGACTCATAATATCTCAACATCACATTTGCTTATGCCAAACATTGCACCGCAAGCTTCACTGGCCAAGCACTCACTTGCCAGCCACTGTACGACTTCCAATCAGTGACATCACATTCTGCACATGCCAAACATCGCACCGCAAGCTTCACTGGCCAAGCACTCTCACTTGCCAGCCACTGTACGACTTCCAATAAATGGCCTATGCTTTGGGTGGGAGATGCACCGTGGGATTTCGCTGGCGGTTGACCACTCAACGTGAGCTGCTTCATCAACACATCTATCAAGCCAACTACCCCGCGACTTCCATCTCCTAATCATCTATATCTCTCGTAAGTAACTACGTATTTTCATTTTTAGCATAACTAAACTAATACCTATATTTTTAGCATAACTAAACTAATACCTATATTTTTAGCATAACTAAACTAATACCTATATTTTTCGGATTCGTATAAATCATTACTTTTATCTCTATTTCTTTAACACAGACTAACTTTTAACAAAAAAATATATTTACTTCATATTTCCTTCACTTTCAAGCAGTAACTTAATCATAAAATTCATAGTTAAATCAATTATTTATGTTATTCTTTCATTATTTTATTTTTTTTATTCTTTCAGTTCAACCGTATCATGTGAAGAAATGTAAATCATAAGCTTCTGTAGATTTCCTTAATGATGTAACACAATTTTCCGTTTTTATAACCTATGACCAATTATGTACTCCACAATTAATGTGTCTTTCCTTAATCACCTACCTATTCAACTTGATCATTCTTTTTCAGAATCTGATCCTGAGCTTATTTCATTAATACTTATGCTTATCCATGGCTGTGTCAGATCCACAGCCTAAATATTACAATACTTTTTCCCAATGTTACATCCTGGTATACTTGAGACTTCATACCTATTATTACCTAAAACTTTTCAGATTATGTAAGGACCCAAATAGACAGGCAGGTCATAGTTAGAACTTTAAAGTCCCCTATTGCTTATATCTTAGCTTTTTTTTTTTTTTTTTTACGTTCCTAATTAAATCTATATTTCTATTTACATTGGTATTTTAATATGTGTTTGCTAACTTCTGTTCTCATTTCACTAATGTTCCGAAATATAAAAAAAAACATTCAACCCGAATAAAATTATTATTAATAGAAGCATTTTTACCATATTTATTTTGTGAACTATAACTAAATCAGTAGATTAAACCAGTTTATGTTCGTTATTATCTTGTTATCTATTTTTGTTTGAAAAACAGTCTTCAGTTTTATGTCCATATTTTTGACAATTTTCGCATTTAATAATGGGCTTAGGACATTGTGAAGGAAGCTCTATGGCCAGTTTGTTTACAATTAAAGCATACATAGGGAGTATTGTTTGATTGCCTGCATTGGTTTGCAAAATGACCACTCTTACTACAAATATGACAAATTACGGTGGAATTATTTAGCAAAGGGGTTTCAGACTTATTTTTAGGTACCAATTCGCTTTGATCACGGCACATGTCTTTAAGATATTTCAACAAATCTTCAGGTTGAGCAAAACGGGCTGAAGATGCTCCTGCTCTAATAGTGCGGTCCTCAAGATCATAAATGATACAATCTACCGCTTTCTTGTCCGATATATCACATGCATTCAACAAAATCATTTTCTCGTAATAGTAATCATCGAGCGAATCACCTATTCTATATTTCTTATCTAGCATTTCAAATAACAATGCACCATAATTGGTGTCAGAAGGAAAAGCACGTTTTAAATTATGTTGCCATTCTAGCCATGTATATTTTATAGTTTTAAGCCCTTAATACCATTTTTTTGGCATGCCCTAATAATCGAGGCAAGGCAAAATGGGTAATTTGTTGATCAGACCAACCATAGATATTAGCACATTCGTCGACTTTAGATAGCCAGGTATCTATTCTTTGATTTTTAACGGACGGGTCAAATTCAGGAATTATATTTTTATCACATTTTAATGAAGAATATGAAGAATGATCAGGTTTCACACGGGAAGAAATAAAGCTCACTAAATCATGCAAATTGATTGGCAAATTAAAATTAAGTGGGTTACTTTCCAAACCTCCATCTGGAACTCTTGAAGATCCTGGCACTGCCTCTCGTCCAGGCTCCGCAGCATAGCTCCTATTTTCTGCCACAGGTCCTGGTTCAAGAACATTACAGCAATCTGCTGCTACAGAAGCAACCTCGCCTCTTGGTACCGGATTCAAACTTTTGCTACTCTCTCTCGTTCGGCATGATCTTCTAATTTTTTTTTTTCTTTTGTGGGTACGTGTACGACTGTTAGTTTTTGAATGTCTTTTATCCCTTCGTTGTTTTGAATGTCTTTCTCTATACGAATATGCACTTGTTTCACTTGATGAAGAGTCACTACTTACACCACGAGTGCGTTTGGGCATAATAAAGTTCACCACAGAAACACACCGTACCGTTTAAAGTTCACCGCTAAGGCACACCGTATAGTTCACAACAATGTCTGTTTTAAAATTAGAAATACATTATAAAAAAAAAATATTGTTTTAGATTAAAAACTTGATAATTCTTAGTTCACTTGCACTTTAGGTACTTATCCCACTTCTGATATAAGGAACCAGAGCGGAGTGAGACAAGAAAACGAGCAGCGTAACGTTTTAGCTCTTTATTCTACACGGAACTACTATTAAAATACACTGACATGTGGTTTTATACCCTTCGACATCTACAAACTGCAAAATAGGTGGCGTACCAAGCAACTTCCGGAAATAATACATAAATATTTAATCAAGTTTGCAATCTACTTCCGTTCACTAACCTGAGACGGTATTTACAGTACCGGAAGTCGGTTGCAGAAAGTCTCGAATAATTAAATAAATCATTTACAAAATTATCTGGATACCCAATCAACTAAATCTAGTTATTACATATTAAACTAAAAGCTAACAATAAGTTCTTATGACAAATAAATATCTTTAAACCTAAAAGCGGATATAAACACAAATGTCGGTGCAGCACACGATAAAAAATATAAAGATGAACACCAAGCAAATTGGAGTTTTGTTTTAGTCTACCTTACAAAGGATGTCATGCCAGAGTCAATAAAACAAAATTAAAAAGTATAACAGAGCTAGAGGCACTCATCGGGCTCTTCGTTAATTTTCCTACCTAAACCATTCTACAGACACATGCGAAGGTTATAAAACAGACCATCACTCACACACGGATAGACTACATACTGTAATCACTTGCGCATTGAAAACATACGTCCATTGGCTCAAACAAAATTTCAAATTCAGAATATATTCACTGACGCGGCCGTCTGGCCACAAGTTTTTAATACGGCCAAATAGGATGGGTGTACACTGTATGGGAAAAGGTTGCACCAAAAAGTAAGTTATAATGAGTGCGCGAATCAAAGGCTTATGTAATGAGGTGCTTTTATTCACTAATGCTTGCGACAAAGTAGGATATGAATTTTGTTTACTAATCCCACCACCCCCACAACCCAGTTACTGGGTAATACGATACCGCTTGGTAAGACTGGTTGTCAGACTTTCGGACTTCTGACGACCCGTAACAACTGTCAAAGATCCACGAATGACAGCCGGGATCAACGGATTAACGTGGTTTCCGAGGCACGGAAGAGTCTCGGTATGTAAAGACGGTCACCCATCCATGGACCAACCCCGGCAAGCGTAGCTTAACCTGGTTGATTGTCCCGTACGGCTGTTATTACTTAGCCACAAGCTCCTCTAAAATCTTACAGTGCACTATCACTGATAAAGTGATAACTGTTTATTTATTAATGTCATTGTACACACGGCTATACATCAAGCTACACATTTCCAGTATAAGCTGACCTCTCATTGTACGGAAATCCTATACAATGCGAGATCAGCTTATACTGGAAAATTATAGCTTGATGTATAGCCGTGTGTACCTATACTATTATAATTTCACTGTTTTAGTCTAGAGACAATGTTTTAATTTTTATAAAATAATACCACTTTATCATGTGCTTCTCGATTGTTACAATAACATTCCATCAGTATTAATGAAATGCGCATTTTCATGCTAATACCCCCCCATGGATACCACGAGACTGGCTCGACCTAGTATGGAGCTAATTAGGAAACTTATTTCCTTTGCGAATTATAAAAAAAAACCTAGCTATTAATGTAGTCTATAATTATGGAAATGTAAAGCATTGTTTTTGGCAAATAAATATTTATCATACTTCTTCAGTGGCATTTTTTTCCACAAAGATAGAAAGAAAAGGTATATTATTGGGACTCGCACTGTGCGAGTCGTACAGGAGATCACAAATTAAACTAAAACACACTCATAAAACCAAAAAACGAAAAAAAAACAAAGTAAAATGAAAATAAAACTGAAAGTCTTGTAAGAGGCCAAAAGGCTTAGGATTAGGAGCCTTTTGGCCTCGTTATGTCATTATGCTGAGCGATGGCCGTTTTGCGTGAATGTGACGCATATTTTCCCTAAACTTGTTCTTTTATGTTTGTGTTTTTTTTTTCTTTGCGTTACGTTTACCGCAAATAAACGTATTTTCATTCTTTCTTTGTAAAGTATATATATAAAATAAGTACCAAAGCGCTGGTATTCTGATAGGGCCTAGGGGATAACTTCATCGATACATTCAATTACACCGGTTAAGCTTATGACCATAAAAAAAACCGGCCAAGTTCGTGTCGGACCACACACAATGAAGGGTTCCGTAGTTGGGATGAATTTATCCAAACAAACTTAACATTGTAGTTGAAAAACATGATCCCCATACGTTCCAACTACAAATGCAGGTTTGTACGCATAATATTGAGTGATTTGACATGTTGTTTTAAGATCACAGACTTCTTATACGTTTTCCTGTAATCTATAAGTGAATAACTATTTTCTGTATTTTTATAAAAAAAATAGGCTCAGTAGTTTCGGAGATAAGAGGGGGGGGGGGAATGGTCATTTTTCGTCTATTTTCTTAAATAATTTCAAAAGTATGTATTTTAAAATTATAAAAAAATATATATTAAATCCTTAAAAGAAGCCCTTTTATTTGATATATCACACGGTACAGTCAGCAAAACTTTTTTTTTAATTTTCTAATTTGCCCCCCTAAAGTGACCTCCATATTCAAAATTAATTTATTTACGTAACACGTCCGTGTTTGGGTCACGGAAATTTATATATGTACCAAATTTCAACTTAATCAGTCCAGTAGATTCGGAGCAAATCAGCTGTGACAGACGGGCAGACAGACAGACATACACACGAGTGATCCTATAAGGATTCCTTTTTTCCTTTTGAGGCACGGAACCTTAAAAATCATCAAAATAAACGATCGTATAAACGAAGTCATATCCACGCTTTCAGGTATCTAAGCGTTGTTTGAGAAGCGGCGTGACCGCGGGTGCCTGCAATCAGCTAACCAGATCAGTTGGGAGCAAACACAATTGATAGCAGCCAGCGGCCCATACGCATCTATGTACTAATGCCCTTATACCTTTGTGATGTGATTTTGTCTTTTATACGGTGGGCGTATGTTTTGATTGTCTGCTGTATTAGGTTATATGTAAGTAGTGGTTCTGAATTTGAGCAGTTGATTTTTGTAGCGGCTTGTAGTAGTTAGAGGTTGTAGCACGTTTAATTGGGAAAATTAAACAGTTTTTAGTAAAGCAGCAAGTTACGTTTGGTGCCGGACGTAAAGAATAGCACCATCCCATTTCTTCCCGTGCGAAAAGGCGACTAAGTGACTAACTAGAGAATGAAGCAGCGTTCTCTATGTATTTTTAAAACCATACTGCGATCGCCAAACCGCCTGCCAAGCGTGGCGATTATGGCAAATCCCCCCTCTTTTTGGGGGAGGTCTATGTCCAGCAGTGGATGTCTTTCGGCTGAAATGATGAAAGCAGCAAGTAACCACCAATCGTGACCGTGACTGTTGAACACTCCCTCATACATAGGGAGGCCAGGATTCTCCTTCTGATGAGCGTGAGACAGTGCCTCCGCTCTCCTGCAACGGCGTGACTCAAGATCATCTCTCTACTTTGCTCACCCCCGGACACCGCCTAGCTTCCGTAGACTTTATCTTACATCAGATAATTTCCTTTCCTTATCAGATAATTCTGATAAGGAGAGGAAATGATCTAACCTTGGTTCGCCTGCGGATCTCTTCATTTCTGATTCGATCACGTAGGGGAACTCCAAGCATAGCCCTCCCCATTGCCCTTTGGGTGACCCGCAAGCGAACCAAGGTGACAAGCTTAAGTGGCAGTAGGCAGGGCACATTGCTCGCAGAACTGATGGCCGATGGGGCCGAAAGATTCTGGAGTGGCAACCGCGTACCGGAAGACGTAGCATTGGAAGGTCTCCTACAAGGTGGACCGATGACATTGTGAAGGCCGCAGGTATCCGCTGGATGCGGGAAGCACAGAACTGGTCGCAGTGGCGGTGCTTGGGAGAGACCTATGTCCAGCAGTGGACGTCTTTCAACTGAAATGATGATGATGATTTCTTTTAACTTGTGATCTATGACTAGCCATCCGGCCAATCGTAACGTTCCAGGCTTCGCCCGCATGTTTTTTTCTAAAATAAAAGTAAGTACTCCCTCTCACAGAGAGGAGGCCTGTGTCCCAGCAGTGGGAACATTATAGGCTGATTATCCTTATGCTATGTAATAAATAAAAAACTAAACTTGTGACTATACTTGTCACAAAATAATAGGTCTGTTTTGACATTTTTTAACCTTAATCGATTTATTGTGAGTATCGAGTACCGAGTCGTATGTATGGGAAGTAATCATCCAGTCAAAACAGGCCTATTATTTTTGGACAACTTTAATCAGCCCCAAACTTATTAGCATTTCCCTATTGACTTTTAACAGTTGATTGAAAGAAAGAAAGAAAAAACATTTATTGGGACTCGCACAGATCACAAATTAAATAAAACACACTCATAGAAACAAAAAAACAGAACAAAACCAAAAATAAAACAAAGTAAACAAAAAGAAAATAAAAACAAAGTCCTGTACGAGGCCAAAAGGCCCGTATCTCAGCATGATGCTGTGGCACTTAAAAATAAGTGTCGCAGCGCTGGTGGTGGTGGCAGTGGCGCGTGGCTGGCTGGTTGGACAGTCACTAACACAATACATGAGTTTTTTTCAAACAAGTTTCAGATTTTTTATAATTTGTCTCAAACTTATGAGCGCAAGTACTCGATTGACCTTTAAGAAATAACAGGGACAGCCACGAACCCGAATACAAGAGTTTTCTATAAATGAGTCTTAGATTTCTTCATAACCGTGCATGTAGTTGAAACTCTAATTAATCTGCGTAGCCTTTTACCAACTACGTTTGGGTCGGCTTCCAGTCTAACTGGATACCAGTATTTTACATGGAGCAACTGCCTATCTAACCTCCACAACCTAGTAACTGGGTAATACGGTACCCCTTGGTAAGACTGGTAGTCAGATTTTTGGGCTTCTGACGACCCGTAACGACTGTCAAAGATCCACGAATGACACGCCGCACTGAAAAAATTTCGAGCTAACTAAGATACATTTTCTCTTAGTTGGCATTAAAATGTTTGGAATCACTATTTATTTATTTACTATAAACAAGATAGCATATTTGCCAGAACAAATTCATTTTATTTATATCGACAATGTGACATGAACAGAATAATCACCGGTCTTTGTTACATCATACATGCTTTGTTGCACGGTATTTAAACATGGTCACCCATCCACGGACCAACCCAGCAAGCGTAGCTTAACCTGATGGATTGACCCGTGCGGCCGTTATTACTTTGCTCTCTGTTGAAATTCAAATATAAAATTATATTGTAAAATCAAATATGACAAAAAAATCAGCTGTTCACATTTGTGTTCACTTAAATCGACCAAATGTATGGAACAGCTGATTTTTATTTCGCGATTTCAAGGTTGGTCCCATAGAAAAAGTTGTTTAAAAATGATGAGTACAATGACCCCTTTTCAGATTTAGGGTAAACAAAAACTAATGTTGTATATTCCATAGATCAAGTCATCGAAATTTATCCGTCGCACACACATTTTTTCAGGAACATTGCATTTGCCCACTCATCCCGATCAGCCCGGACGGCTATAACAGACTTCGTAGCTAGCCGTGGGAATTCAATTTTTCTCACTTTCCAACACTTACACTGCCATCAGAAGCCGAGCACACGGCCACTGGATTGTGATTGAAAATTAACGAAGTCAGTACCAAAACTACATGGATGCTATACAGGTAAAGGCCAGCGTAGAGAGGCGCGACTCTTGTAGAACAATTTCTATGAAAACCTCATGGACATTGTTTTACTAAAATCGCGTCGCACCGTCGCGTCGTGCCTGTCTGCAGGAGCCTTAAAACTGTGACTTGAGAGTATTAGGCTCAACCAAGGTTTTTAGGTTGGAAGGTAAGTATTCATTCTCCTTTAACGATCCTGAAAATGGTTAAGGCTTCTACATACCGGGGCGACATGTCGCGCGACGCGACGCGACAGAAAGGCACCGCCCGTCCCGCGACACGCGGGGCCTTTGTGCCGTGTAGCGTGGCGCGACAAGTCGCGCTGGTATGTAGAAGCCTTTAAAGGGTGGACCTATCACTCTATCATAAAAACACCTATAATTATTCGGAAAAATAAAAAAAAACCGGCCAAGTGCGAGTCGGACTCGCGCACGAAGGGTTTCGTACCATTATCTATAAAAACGGCAAAAAAAATCACGTTTGTTTCATGGGAAATATTAAATATTTGCTTTATTTTAATATCATTATTTATTTTTTAATTGAATAATATTCGCGCAACTAAATATTCTGTGAATATTTAGTTGTAGTTGTTGTTCTCATTATCGAACAAAACCAGCAAAAATTCACGTTTGTTGTATGGGAGCCCCCTTAAATATTTATTTAATTATGTTTTTTTAGTATTTGTTGTTATAGCGGCAACAGAAATACATCATCTGTTAAAATTTCAACTGTCTAACTATCACGGTTCATGACAGCCTGGTCACAGACGGACAGACAGACGGACGGAAAGCGGAGCCTTAGTATAGCGTTTTACCCTTTGGGTACGGAACCCAAAAAAAAGGTTTTTTTGATGCAGAGATTCTCGTTTCTCGAGCACAAGGATGGAGGTTTTGACCTTTCTCAATTTCATAATGTTATTATTATGTATCTTCTAAATTAATCTTGACCAAAATGAAAAAAAATCAGCTGTTCCATAAATTTTGTCGATTTAAGTGAACACAAATATATGGAACAGCTGATTTTTTTTCGCGATTTGAATGTTGGTCCCATAGAAAAAAATGATCAAAATGACGAGTACTCGTACAATGACCCCTTTTCGTGTTTAGTGTAAACAAAAGCTAATGTTGTATAATATTATTATTAATTATATTAATTTTGCATGCCGATATTTTATTACAATATACCATTTTACAAACCACTATTACTTTGGGACTTAAACATAACTGGCGATATTGAACTGATTATTATATATATATATTTTTTTTTTTTGTATAATGGTGTGTGCTAGCTAACATAAGGCAAATAATTTAATTTAACGTTTTGTGTTGCGAAATGCAAATTATTTTATATTGTATTGTATAGCTTCAAGTTTTTTATATGCGAACAGACAGCTGTGCTGCTGGGGAGTTTGTTGCGCCACTTCTTCTTCCCAGCTAAAGCTCTAGGAAGTGGTGACGGGTGGGCGTTTTTGGGGACTGTCTTATGTAATTTTTGACGTTCGAATAGTGCTGATTCTCAGCCTAGTTTGAATAAATGACTTTTGATTTTGATTATAGGACACCTCTACCGTACCTTTTGGGGAAAACAGGCGTTATGATATGTTATTATTCCATCTTTACGAAAAAATCAGACAAGCATGATCGTCATTAAAATTCGCCGATTTGATTCATCCTGCTTCCTGCGTCATAATTTTACAGTGCGAGTGTTAATAACATTCACACAACAATAACATGTGCGATGCACATTGTGTTCGTTCATTAAAACTTGCATTTCCATGTACGAGTACCTACCTAATTATATGGAAAGTGAATTATTTGCGTTGTTGATTTTGGATGATAATGGTTTTGCTGATTAGTCGTTAATAGGTAATCTTGTCTATAAACAGACAGAATACCTACTTGCACTTTTGAAGAACTAAACAAAATTATGTTGTAACCAATGATCGGAAAAGGGTGAGCTAAAATACCTAAAGTTCGAAAAGGGACAGAGACAAAGTGGAGACGCCTACGACAAAATATTTTTTCCATAAATTCATGTAGGATTTTTTTTGTAAACTTGAACCGCCTTATTACAAAACAAGATTTATATAATTTGACATGGCTTAAACCATGGAGTCAGTTTTTGTAATAAGAACGTAACAGTGATTGAAATACCGGTCTTTATAAAAAACTGAAAACTTAGTTCGGTACTAACCTGTCAGTATAGTCGAAATAAAGTTCGAAATTCAGTAATGGCTCCATGTTTTAAACCCGGGTCTGAAGATAAACCTTTTTTTGTAATAAGAGAGATAAAGTTCATGTTAGTATGCTGCTTGAACGGGGGCACCACACAGGGGGATTAAATTTCTGTATTTTTTTGCCTAGGACGCACCGTTTTCGAGATATTTGAATTTAAATTTTTTAATAATTTGTTAAAAAAAAATGAATTCAATTAGTTTACTGTATTACTAACATTAATATTAAATTTACTTAAGTGATGTCCCGAAACTCGAAACAAATTTTCCGAATAAAAAAAATAGTCGTAAGGTCTCCACTTTGTTTGTCTCTGTTCTTTGAACTTTTGGCCTATTAGCTCATAAATATTCCGATCACTGGTTATCACCGGCACCAATACACTGGTTAGAACCGAAGAGAAGCGTTTTGTCGACGGAAAAGTAGACCAAAATGACGTTTCCGTGTAGACAGTATAGAACATTTTCGGTAGACAAGTGATTTCTATTCTACAGTAGCGTAGAAATAGAAACAGTCATGCCACAATTTATGTGCAAAAATGTTATGTCAACTACCGATTTTCTGAAAACAAAATCATTTTCTGAAAACTTTTTGTACGGTAGGAAGTCATGTTTATTGCCGGAATATTTAATATTGTCTCCGTCCATTATCTGTCCCAGTCGCAGTAGTAAGTATGCAGCGAAATAACAAAATATATCGGCCTTGTGTTTGTGTTCCAAGTAGATAATAAAAATCAGTGTTAATTTCTCAGAATCTTTCTTTTATCTCGTTATCTCTAGATACATATATACATTTTGATTATACATTGCCTACTGGCAGACATTTATTGTACATTTCTTTCGTTTAATAAATACCCTTTTAAACTATTTACAATTATACATTTGGCTTTCTTATCCATTAAAGTAATCAGTCGTTTCTCGAAGAATATTAAAATTTCATTTATACATTTACAAATCAATTTACATTTATATTTACGAGATAATTATCATATAGATAAGCTTGAACACATCTGCAATAAAAGTAACAAATAATCTATCAACATTTACTTTTCTAATCTAAACTCTAGAGATCTAAAATAAATCTAACAATAAATATCTGATATAAATCAAGGGATTTTTAATACCTATGTTATGTACAAGCTCATTGGTTTATCACATTTCAACAGATCCATCATCACGAGGGATACTTAATTAAGAACTCTAAAACTAGCACTATAAAGTCAATATGGCCGCCAAACTGATTTGTGTGTTGGTATCGTTCCGTTTGAGAGTTTGGTGGACATGGGACTAGAAGACAGCAGTCTCGTGGTGCGTTGTGAAGGAGCCTTCAGTTCATTTCGAACTCGCGGCCTGTCGGCCACCGTAGAGTCAGCAGCTTGAACTCTCTTCATCTCTTGGAGTTCAACATTCGCTGGTCGCGTTGGGTGGAAGGCAGACTTCACTACTTCAATAGGCTCTTCGTCTGATTCATCAGTGATCGTTGCATCATGCATCGAATTGACTTCCGATTTTGAATCAGCTTTCGATCTGTCAGGGCTAGCGTTGACTATGCTCCTTGGGCTACCACTTTGCCTGCTGCTAGTTGGTGATAGTCGAGCACTAGATGTATCCATTGAAGACACGTTGCTTTGTAAGTGTCTTAACGCTTCGTATGGGTTGATACCATTCTTTAACGATAGCTCAGAAGGTAATGATTTTATTGCTAGGTCTGCTGGGTGTGGAGCGAAAGGTAGAAGACCGTTGGGTGGTAAGAAGGCACCAGGAGGAGGGATCAGTCCTCCTGCTGGCAGGTTTGCCATCGCTGGTCCGAATGCAAACAGTTCTGCTCCAGGTAACGTTACTGGAGGCGTTGGTATCGATGCTGGACTACCTGTTAACAAGGAGAAAAAATATTTAGTAATTTGGTCACAATAGTAAATCTGAGATGATTTGAGGGCTTCAACATCATGTTAAAGATTTTAAGATAGGTCAATACTGATGGTTTTTTTTTTGAAATATCGAGCTACCGTTGGCTGATTTGCTAACATGACGTAATATGAGAGACGAGCCCCGAGGGATGGCCCGCGGCGCTCGGGCACTCCGTCTATTCCCTGAACAACGGGGGTGCATAATCGTACTAAGGATAATGTACAATCTGTAGGCGTTTAAAGGCGGCATCACCGAAAGGGATGTTTTTTTAGTGCGATATCGGGAGGGTGAGGGTGCAATATTTATTTATCCGAACACGACGTAGTTCTTTGCAACACAGACACGGCATTCCGTAATTCGGCACGATACGACTCTTTCTGTGACAGCTAGTATCTGTCGGCGCATTATTGATGCAGGGCACGTGTGTAGGTGTTGCAACGGACACGTGTATACTCCACAAAGCCGAGAGCATCGCGATAAGGAAGTACACCTATCTCCGCACACGCCGGACAAAGAGAGCTCGAAATGTGAAATTTTCATTAGCAGCTGTGTTCAAAAAGTTCTTCCCGGGGAAGCTTTGATTCTCGATCGCGTGTAAGAGAAGCTGGCGCATAAAAAGGACACGATGGAGGCGCAGATTGGGCCACAAAGAGCTCGGAGGTGGTGCTACGTTCGTTTCTCTTTTGCACTTTTTCTGTTTGCAGCAGTGGCAGTGCGCAGACCACTTTAAAAGGCAACGGGGGTGGGAGGGGTCGTAACTAGGGGGTAATTTGGCGAGGTGGGGGCCAATATCGGCGTCGCGTCTGATTGAGGTGATTCCCGATCGTTGAATTTGATTCTGTTTTGCTTTGGCCGTTATTTTTAATTAGCATTTATTGGGTTAACCGGGCCTGGTTCCTAGTGTGGAGAACATTGTATGAATAGCACGTGTAGGAGTGGAATTTACTTTTAATTTTCGTGATGTAATATCTCCGTACTCTTTGATCGATACGCTACGCTGGGGAAGTTCATATAATCCGAAGTCTTTTGCTCTATTTCCATCATATCCTGATGCAAAAAGCGCAAATCAATGACACATTTTCAAAGTACGTCTCACGTGTGTGAGCGCGCTACTACGTAGGTTTAATAAAAGTCTGTAGGTGTTTGAGTACATCGCTCCTCGCGTTTCAGCGTCGGAAACAAAAAGTGGCTGGTGGCGCGGTCGCCTACATTGGAATAAAATTGACTCCACACTCTCTCGAACGTGAAGGCAGTGCTTTTTTGTACGTTTAGTAGGTCCCCCCACTTCCCCCCGTGGTGCGGACTTCAGCGGGTGGTTTTGCTTCGGTCGGGCCGGTGTTGTTTTGCAGAGTTCAAGAGTCGCTTCTTTTATTTGAGCCGCTTTTGCGTTGTACGGCCTTGAGGGGCGGTACTGTTTCGAGCAACATGTTTTTGAGTGCTGTTTGCTAAATCGGGAATTTTTAAATTAACAAATACCGTTATTGTACGCCGATCGGAAGTTTAAGAGGTACTCGTGTTCTGATTTTGTAATACAATTCTTTCGCTCAGGCGTTTGATGCGATTTTTTCAACAAATATTCTAGATACTTTTTCATAGAAACTCATACTCTTTGCAACCAATGATAGCGTCTATCAAGCTGATATCACGAACACAAACAAAGTATTTGTCCCTAAAACAAATGGAAAAACTTAGCTAGAAGTGACACCAAAAATATACTATACCTTTTATAAGCGAGGCGGTCTGGTCTCGCATTTGCGGCGGTCGGAAGTAGTCTGCCCACGCATAGTTGAGGTAGGCCGCATCCAGCCAGCCGGGGTTCAACAGGAACGGGCTGAATGCACCCGGGTGACCGTAGCCATAACCTGCAACAAAGAAAAAAGTTGTAATGTCTTGTTGAGGACATGGAGGAAATAAACACTTTCCGTCTTATTACAAAACAAGGTTTATCTTCAGACCCAGGTTTAAACCATAGAGCCATTATTGAATTTTGAACTTGTTTCCGTCTATGGTAAAGTTTCTAATACAAAACTGACAACTAAGTACCGAACCAAGTTTTCAGTTTTGTATAAAGAATGGTATTTCAATCACAGTTACGTTCTTATTACAAAAACTGGACCCATGGTCTAAGCCATGTCAAAATATAAAATTTGTTTTGTAATAAGACGGAGTAGGATTTGATTAATTTTGATTGTTTCCTAGACTTGTATTTGGGAGTCCAACCATGTTTTATGTGTCTAGTCAGACCTATTTATCAGGTCTTCTCACAACCGGAATCCGCAGTCGCCGCCAAACGACAATGTAAGTCATAGTAGGGATCCAAGGAATGGCTTATTAAGTAGATATGGACGCGGCGAGGTCACTAACGTCTTGATCCACGTCCGCAAGCACTAAAGTCACAAAGGGTGGCCGTAAAGGCGGCGACACACGGGCCGCGCTCTGTTTACCGCCCGACGACTATAACAAGGGCTCTGTATACAAAACGAGCCAGTTTACTACTGCAGTTAGCCGGCTCCTCTGTGCCATACGTTTTTACGACCCTCCAACGTCACGTTGCCTTTCGCCTTTCATAGCGAAACGCTCTTTTTATTTGTTTAATCGATACACTACTGAAGACAGCGGCCATCGTCTATTTTCGGATTTTTACTACATTTTTAATCCAATCTTGAGACATCGCAATTGATGCGATCAGGTGTAACGTTTTTATTACCGGATTAAACTGTTTACGAGCACTTTGTCTACTTTGTTTTGAACTTTGTATACGCGGTGCTTCTTAGCGACTCTTATACGAAGTTTGTTGTTGCCAGTTTTGTTTGAGTAGCCTAATTATATCGTAAGCTAAACAAGGCATGTCATGGCTCAGTATTTTGTTTTTACATAGATGACGTTTTTATCGCGTACTAAAATGTTGACGAAACAATTAGTTTATTTGTGTAAAGCCATTGTAACGCAAACCCCTTTCCGCGGGGAGATTAGCAAGTGCTTCGTGAGAGCGTTTCCCAGATCGCGGGCATTTTAAATTAAGAACTTGATGGATGGCCCGTCGCGCTGTCACGCGCCGATCCGGAGCTGAGAAGCGCTCCGACATCATGGAACAATAATAAGTTAAATGTGGAACTCGGAAACGGGCCGCTCCATTTGTTAATGCCAGTATTCAATTAAATTCAGTTCCCCGACCCTTTGCATATGCGGGGCTCTGAATATTAACGCGGTAAAGAGAGCATTTCTAATGTTGAGAAGTGGTATATGATTACTGAGTGCTTGAATTAATATTAATTCGGGTAAGTGGGGACGTTAACCGACACAGACTTTGTTCGGAGTACATTTAAAGCTAATTTGATACACGAAATATTTTCTGTAAGACTGATGAGAAGTAGGTATTGTAATTTTTTTTTGGTTCCTTTCCTATTCAACCGGTTTCATTAGTACCTACTGGACCGTATTATTTAAGCTAAGACAAACTGGATTGTGAAAGTTTAATACTCTGGACTCTTTGTAAAATCCGCCATTGTTTTTCGCATGACAACCGTCACCAAACTTCGATACAGTATAACAAAAACGCGGCGTTCAATTTCCGACGACATCCAAATATTCGAACCGGAATTAGAAACAAAACTACTGCACTCGCACTGTGTAAGTGTTGTGAATCTATAAACTTATTTCTGCGTCCGTTAATCACCGCCGACCTAAAAATGTACAATGGTTAAGAATGTGGCTCGGATCAGAACGCGTCCCGGCCAAATTCGTACCGCTCGAGACAAATAAACGGACGACATATAAGTGTCAGAATGAGCGTTAAATATCTCGACGAGATGAGATGCGAGCCAGTTGTCACTCGTAAATTAATGTTAAGGAGTCTCTTGAATAAATGGAATCAGAGTTATGGCTCATAATTTGGAGGGTGGCGACGATGCTCCATAACTAACACCGCGTTTATACGTCTTTGTTTAATTGTCTGGTTTATGGCGATTTAGTGCTATCAGTTCGTGATCTGAATGTGAAAATGGTGGGAGGAAACACGCGGCTAGAAAAAGGATGTTGAAGTTTTCTAAAGAATAATTTGTGATCAACCTCCGATTGAACGCTCTTGATTGCCCTTGCCCAAAGTCGCAAGGCTTATGGTGCAGTAAGACGCTAATCTTTAGGTATTGCAGGAGGTGAAGCAACAGTAGTGCATCGCGGTAGACAAATACTTTTGAAAATGGCGATGCATTTGATTTTAGTTGAATCTCGTGTCCGCCAATAATATGAAAGTTATTTCGCAGAAATATTAATTTATATTAATTTTATATTTTATTTCAAATTTAATAAAAGATTCAAAAATACCAATAAGTTAAGAATTTTTTACATATTTCTTTTGTTGATTAAATTTAGTTTTTTATTGTTACAAATATATGAATAGTTGTTGCTCAAAGTATTGAGCGATTGGTGACGAAAAAGTTTTTTCGTGTTCTTTCTTGCGATATTTTTTTTCAAGATGCTAGATTATTTGATAAAAGTCTTTTTTCTATACACTGTAAGTAAAGACAGTTGTGACCTAACAATTCCTATAGTAGTATCGGTCGATATACTGCGGGTACGGAAGGAAATCTATGGCCCCACTTCTCAAGTAGTTTCAATGACTTTTAGTTTAAATTTTCCATAAGTCGTTTGGTAATGTTGGCAAGGTCCTCGCAGCCGGGTGGTTATGAGGGTCACTGCTATGGATGCGGTATTTTAGCAGCTAGCACAGACATAAAATCCATATTTTAGAGGCACCGGCCTCGGGGTGCAGGCGGGGAGATCAAACGGGACTTTACGACGCGGCCCGAGATTGTTTACATCTGTTACGGCCACCGCCGCACCGACGAACCGGCGAACTTGGTAACCGCTGGTACACCAAGTATTATACCAATGTACCATGCCAACGAGATTCTAGAATATGCTTGAATTATTCTAAACGATAAAATTATGTTCTGAGACGCAGTAATAGAAAGCTATCTCTGTTCAACACTATGGGAAGCGGAATTAGAAATGATATTCGTGGTTCGCGAATTCAGTTACTATCATCAATAAAATTAGCACACATATTTTTCGACATGTGTGTTTTAATTGTCTAAACAGATGTATTCTTTGATGAAATTTGGACTAATTATTTTGGTACTATTTCTAAGATAAATTTAAACACAGCAATTTGTTATTGAGGCGGAAAAACATTTGAGATAGTATTCCGCAAACAGTTTTCATATCACCTTACGTCAAAGAAAATAGTGATGCGCAAAAATTTTATTTTTATATCCGCACTAAAACGAAAACTAAATATACCCAGCGCTAAGCCACGTCAAAAACTATTTATTTACTTGGATAATGTGTCTAAATGTTAGTTATTTTACTAACTACATGTTAATTAGAGCGTACGGTCATTAAGGCAGCTCCATTGATCGCTTTATGAACTTGTCTTCTTTGAAGTTTATCGCCCAAGGATGTTAGTTTTTCCGCATACTGTCTTTTTATTATTGGTCGAAGTTTGGGCGCAACTGTTTGTTTACACAGACGTCTCGGTGCACGTTGTAACATCTAAAATAGATTTGTGGTGTTAAAACATTATGATTTGAGTTTAATTTGTTAATTGCTTTGTGTGTGTAGTTGAATGATTATTATGATTTCCTTCGCTTGATTGTGATTGATGGCGTCTATCGCAGATTTAGCGGTCTAATTTTTTGGGCAACTCATTTGATAGAGCAGTTGCTATGTTTTTAGGGTTCTGTAGTCAAAAAGTAATCCTTATAGTTTCGCCATGCCCGTATGTCGGTCTGTCCACGGCTTAGCTCCCAGACTCTTAGTACTAGAAAGCTGTAATTTGGCATGGGTATACCTACATTATTAATCACGCTGACAAATTGGTAAAAACATCTTTAAAAAAAACATTTGTGAGTGTCTTACTTGCACGTAATTTTTTTCTCGTCTGTCCCATGTTCTGGAGTATCGTTGGATAGATCGTTTAAAAATATTGCGGGTATGTGTAAACCATTTTTCGATTCAGGGATGTTTGCGTAATAGGTATTAAATAAATTATTGAGTCAAGTGTCGTCCCCTGCCAGCTGAATGGTTGTTTTTGAATATGTGAAAAAAATTACGGCAGTATATACAACGAGGTTAAAACAAAAAGTATCACAGCTAAGTAAGTTTTACAAGTTATCGAGTAATAATCGACCAACTTACATTCAGTTGGAGAATTGACCGTGACGTACCTATATATATGTATGGGAGAACATGTATGTTAAGTTTGTTTTGGGATAAATTCATCCCAACTACGGAACCTTTCATTGTGCGTGGTCCAACACGCACTTGGCCGGTTTTTACACGACTGCCCAAAAAAAAGGAGTGTTATGTTTTGAGGGTTCATGTATGTATGTATGTATGTTTGTGAGTTTCTTTACTATCGTTTGCTTGGGTGATTTGAACGATAAGATTGATTTGTGTTGACTTTGCAAAAAATACTGTTTTGAAACTTTCCGGATTTTATTATGGTAGGTGTTTTTCTTTTTATGCTTTTTACTTTCTTTCCTGTCGCAAGTAGGTATTTGTTACAGTCTTTCACGTGCGTATTTTAGCTACTGCTGGGCTTCAATCACAAGACTATATTCATTATTTAATTACTTCATAATCTGCTAATCTTTCTCCACGCAACATAGGTACACACGGCTATACATCAAGCTATACAATTCCAGTTTACGCTGATCTCGCACTGTACGGAAATCTTATACAATGCGAGATCAGCTTATACTGGAAATGTATAGCTTGATGTATAGCCGTCTGTACTAAGAAGCTTCATGAACAATGACCTTCACAATCCTCATATTAATTGACTTGTATATTTAGACATTTACACAGCACACGAAAGTATAAAAGCGTGTTCTTGAAACCAATAACCATTTATAAGCCCCACGTCAAAACATAACGCTCCTAAATGTTAACTCCTTACTCACATAAAAGCAGACAATCGGTGTTATTTCGAGAGAGAGCTGTCTTAGCCGTAATTCTTAACGTAGTGAGGAGATTAAACAGAGGAGGCAATTAATGTCCCAATGATTGACTGTCTCTTTTTCGTTCACACAGATGTCGGATAATTCGGTCGGCCAAATTTTCCCCGCACTATTTTTATTAAATAAAAAAGTGAGTGTAGTTCTCGCGTTGAAAAAAATATTAGATTTTAAATGTGTCAGAAATAAAACTCGTTTGTATGTGGTTGAATGTTGCGGCGCCGCAAAATCGACCTCGGCTCTGTGGACTGGCGTAGAGCCAGCGACTCGCGCACGCGCATCCAACTAACGTTTTATAAAGATTGATCATTTTTTTATTATTTCAATATGATATCTGACAAATTGTGATAAATGTTAATCTTTTCAGTGTAGGAAGCAAAAATGCGAATGCGATACGTTGGCTAAATTTGGAGGCCTTAATTTTTGCATCTGATTACTTGATTAGTGATCATTACACTCGAAGTAAAATTTTGGCAAAAGTGTGAAGTTGCTTTTGTTTTTTTTTATAATTATTTTAATTATTTCGCAAATAACGCGTTATTAAAATTATTTATGAATAGAATAAATACGATAATTGAAAATAATTATGACGATCAGTTAAGCAGTCTAGCGAATCGAGTAATAGCGTTTCTTTTTCACGGTGGTGAAAATAATTGATTTGAGCAAATTGTATTTTTTTTTAAACCTGTGTAATAAAATGAAAGCTATACAAACATGTTTAGGTAACTACTCCTTAAGATACAGAATCTATAAAAAAAAACAAAAGACCCAAGAAAAAAGTTTGAGAGTAACTTTGAAGTACTTAGTTAGAATCTTACTTTGCTTCGTTCTGGGCTCTCTGGGGCCGTCAACGGTGACTTTGATGGCTTTCATGTAGGTGGCTACCTGGTGCGGATACGAGCTGATAGTGATGGTCAACGAGAAGGACTTTCCTCTTCCACTGCGACCCACGAACCTCAGGTCATTAAACTTAGCGACTTGGTTCTTCATCACCGCCGTGCAGTTCCTCAATTCTGCCATGGAATTCTCATCATTGCCAGCCTTTATCGTGACCAGAGTGCCGTCGGTCACGTCATCCAAAGCCACCACTTTGAAAGCCACCGGCAGTGACTTGTTGGACCTCCAGTGGCCGGGCAGCACCGAGCATAGCACCGCCGGGGACCCGGTCTGCACCAGCTCGCCGTGGCTCTGCCGGTAGTACTCATGGATATGAGCATAAACGTCCGCCATGCTGGGGGCCGGAGGGCTCGCGTGCGGGAGGTGCATCGACTTCAGTCTACCCTCTACGAACACCGCACCGACTCTCGACACGCCACTGAAGTCCTGTGTCACGCCACTGTAGTCTCTAAACACTTTGGTAAAAGTTTCAAAACACGCGATCGGTTCACGAACTCGCGGGAAGTGAGCGTCGCGTGCGCGGAGCGCTCGGAAAGTTGTGCGAAGTACGGGCGCGAGACTCCGTGTGAGCCGCGAGTTGCGAGCAGCGTCTACACCACTTGTTGGGCGCGGACGGCAAGACGCCGGGCGGGGGACTCGGAAAAATAAACGGCGGCCGGGTGACTCGCCGACACCGCAAGCCGAAGACTCACGACGCGCACCGAAGTCGTGGCGAAGGGACGGGTGCTCGCGAGAACTCAGTTTCAACTGATGACTGTGATACGACGCGACTTTTTCCGATGGTCAATATTTTGCGTTCGCGCGGTCGCCGCCCCCACCCGGGTGGCGGCCCCTACGTCTCGTAAAAAGCGGGAAGGAGACGAAGGGTGCGGGTGATGCGGTGTCGCGGCGGGAACGAGCGGGACGGCCGCGGTCGGTGTCTGCGTTTTTATAAAAATGCTCGTTGGAGTGGGACGCTGGCGCTCACCGCCGCCTAGTGGGAGAGGGATGGGTGGATTTTTTTGAATCACCGCGGTGACGTATCGCGAGGCGGCGGTAATTAGGCCGCGGGGCGGCGGGAAACCGCGGCCGGCGCGAAAACCTATCAACGAGCTCATGAAAAATTATGATTTTCATGTTTGGAGTCGGCGCCACTCGCGGGGTGGCACTTCATTTTTGCTAAAGCACGCAAAGAATTTTGATGACAGGGGTTTTGACTGACACTTTTAAACACGCCTGATATTTGGTGGACTATTTTTGTAACACAAATGAGCGTAAAATACAGTAGCTGTGCTCAATGTGTTTTTATTATACACTTATAGCATATTTTTAACGAATTTTCTTTACAAGGTAAAATATAAGATTAGATAGAGAGAGAATATATAAGATTTTTTGTAATAAGATTTAAAAATGCAGATAAGGATGATCTACAGAATACAAAGTACTTGTATGCCCTAATTCCAATAAAATACTACCAAGCATCTAATACAACGTAACAAAAAAAATAATTAAAGAATTAAAACAGAAGTCGAAAATTTCTCGTAACTACAAAGAGTTGATACGGGCCGCGTCCGCGTGCGGTTAGCCGCGTGTTGCGGTGTGAGAGAGATCGCGGCGTGCGAGCGAGACGGCACGCGAGGGGGCGTGGCCAGGGCGGGTCGGCCGGAAAACTTGTGCGGAACTTTCCGGAGTTTCCCGCGCTTTCCGCGAAGCGAAGCACGGCAATACAAGCGTTGTCGGAATAAAGTTGCGTGTTTCATGTGAAATTATTATTAAATTATGTTGGAACTGTTTTCTTGTGATTTTATTTGTGATTCGTTATTGTTGTTGTGCTCCCTTATCTTGTATTAGTTTTCTATGAAAACTGCTGTCCGAGTTTAATTGATATTTGTGTTTGAAGAAACGTAGCTAATAGTAGCTATATTAGTTAACGATATTAATGAATGTTTTTTTTCTGCTATCAATAGTAGGTTTTCTCAAACATATATTAAATATATTCAGAGTGTAAAGTCACAAAAATTCAAAGAAAACCTGTCCATACTTTATCAGGTAAATTAGGTTTTTGACCAAATTTACCAAATTTTACTCCGTTGATAAGGAACCACAGGGGCAAACAACACCAATGCTCGGAACCGAATAATTAACATTTAATAAGTTATGCCAAACTGTTCTTATCAAAGGTAATAAATATTTACTGCTTTTATCTAAAACGAGGTAGACCCAAAACAGTCCCATTGTTTTACGAGAACTTATGGTTTTTATGGGAAGCGGTGCCTCTGGCGGCTTGTCTATTGTACCAATATGGCGAAGACTCTATTGTCTATGCTCCTGCCGTAAAGTTTGCACTTTATGGTTTGAAGTTTGCGAATAAAACAATTTGCAAGGTATCGTAAAGTAGGTATAGATTTTTATTGCCATGCACATTTGAGGTAGTTCGGTGATGTCTATGGTTAGTAACGGTTTTGGTATGTAGGTAGATGTGAGAAGTTTATTATTTTGAATAGAGGTAAAGAGTTCTGTAATTATTTTATTACTTTTTTAACCATTTTTGGGCAGCAATTTGGGGTTTGTCGGTTTCATATTTTGTGGGGTTATTAAATCATTTAGTTTTGTGCTTTAGTGGTGGCTAACTTTCAGTATTCACTTTGTTTATGAGCAGTGGTGACCCAGTGGTAACAGCCGCAACTTACGATTTGTATGCCGTAAGTTCGAATCCAGATACTTTGTGCAAATTATTTCATCACCACTGCTTTCATAAACGGTGAAGGAAAACATCGTGAGGAAACCGGCATGTCCCAGAGCCAAAAATTCGAAGATACGTGACATCTACCAACCCACACTGGGCCCGCGTGGTGGTTTATGGCCCATCCCCTCTCACCGAGAGGAGGCCTGTGTCTGTAAGGAGTGTGTACTTAAGAGTGGGTGTTCACCCAACGTCGAGCACGTCGAGCTCCTTAAGTCTTGAGTTGAGCTGCACGATTACTGTCAAATGCTTGCACTGATGGGTCAGGTCCACTCAAATTTCTGTGGTTATTTCTTCAAAAAAACATTTCAGACACGGACGTACTACATGTTTCTCACATGATCTGACCAAGATTATGTTTAGACTTTAAAAGAGACTTGAACCCCTGAGTTTGTTTCGCCATTTCTACTCAGGGGTAGTCAGATAGGAAATGTCGACTGCATCTAGCTTATTTTTTTTATTTTTAATATGACGTTTATGAGTGATTCCAATACAGAATAAAAAATTTCTTATAATTTCGTGTTTTTTTGATTTTGTCTCGAAAAGTTACTTTTGACAAATAGGAGCTTAAAATTTGTAATGACAATAAGTGGTAATCATCAGATCCTGAAAAAGGCAGGTGTTTGGAGATTCGGGGAAGCAAGTGGCTCATGTTCTGGACGGCACCATTCTGACATTGGGTGTCGGGTGAATCTATAATCCCCCAGTTAGCCAAGTTATGTTGAAACTCTATGTTGACGGCTGTTAGAATAAAAAAAAAAATATATTAAAAAAAGCTGCTAAAAAAGGCCGCTGCTGCTGCAAAAGGTTGCTGTTAAAATAGGTAGTAGCCTGCTTTGACTCCGATTAATTTGAGATGGGTAATAGCAGGAGAATATTGATGACAACATCATGCAACACCTTTTGTTATAATTCTAGCTCTAGCTTTAAATAATAAGACCCTTCAGTGCCTCGGAAAGCACGTTAAGCCGTTGGTCCCGGCTGTCATTAATGTATCTTTGACAGTCGTTACGGGTTGTCGGAAGCCCGAAAGCCTGACAACCAGTCTTACCAAGGGGTATCGTATTACCCAGTTACTGGGTTATGGAGGTCAAAAAGGCAGTCGAGTCAAGATTATGCTGCAGAAACAAAGGCATGTTGACACAATGATCGTCGATCGTTCTCCTTGGCCAGCTTAATGGTGCTCCCACACTGCTGTTATAAAACGTTTACAAACATTTTCTAACACTAATACATTTACTAACATGTTAGGAATTGATAAATTCTGTTAGGAATTGTTAGATGTTTTGAGTGCTCCTACACTGATAGATAATGTTTACAAACATGTATAACATTTGAAAACATGACATCGAGCAGTTTGGATTTACGTTCCGAGGCGTCTACACGAAAATGGAAGAAGATTTGCTTATTGGATTAGCTTTTCATACTATTCTTTGTTCCATAAAATGGAAAAAGCGCTATAACTGGATGCGCCAAACTAACAATTTTGTTTAGAAATGTTTTGTAACATTACCTAACATGAAAACATTTCTTAACATTGTGATAAAATATTTGTTTAGAAAATGTTTACTAATGTTTGTAAACATTTTTAACAGCAGTGTGGGAGCACCATTAGATAAAAAAATCTGCGTAGCCTTTTCCCAACTATTATGGAGTCAGCTTTCAGTCTAACCGAATGCAGCTAAATACCACTTTTTAACGTGGAGTGATTTATTTGTGATGTATTTATGTGTGTGGATTGCCTATCTGACCTGAGTTTTGAGTTTTACTTTCGTACACATGACTACACATCAAGATATACATTTCCAGTATAAGCTGACCTCTCATTGTACGGAAATCCTATACATTGTGAGATCAGGTTATACTGGAATTTATAGCTTGATGTGTAGCCGTGTACATGGTTCATTAATAATATTAGCGGGAGTTAGGGACACTCATAACTTAGTTCAATAAACCGCCGAGCAACATTTTGACAGAACCATTCCCATTTCCCATGGGTATTCGTGGCCCAGTGGTAACGGCTGCGACTTACGATTTATAAGTCGTAGGTTCGAACGCGCTTAACTTTGTGTAAATTATTTCATCACCACTGCTTTCAAAACGGTGAAGGAAAACATCGTGAGGAAACCGGCATGTCCTAGAACCAAAAATTCGAAGACATGTGACATCTACCAATCCACACTAGGCCCGCGTGGTGGATTATGGCCCACTCCCTCTCACAGAGAGGAGGCCTGTGTCCCAGCAGTGGGAACATTATAGGCTGATTATGCTATGTTTCCCATTTTATTTTCTCAAACCATGAACGTGTCAAATACACCGAAAAACATCAATCTTCAAGAATGAACTATACAAAAAACCGATTGTAGAGCATAATCAAGTTTGAAAACAACATCTCAATAAAAAAAACTCATAAAATTTAGAAAGTTCAAACACTAGGGCTGATGACACCACTGTTCTCACAGGGGTTGTCAAAGAAATTTACTCGATTACGGCAATAAAAATAATATTGTAGCCAAACATTGAGAGCTTTGAAGTTCGCGCCGGTAGCTACCGAGCGGTTTTGTGCAAGCGCAAAGTCCCACAAACAATGCGTTTGCGCACAATACAACTTCGGCTTCTAAGACTTCCTATTATGTTGGGCCAAACATTGGCATTGGCGCATTGTGGGCCCCTTTGTTACCTATTTACCGACTTTTGGGTTGTTACATTCAAGGGGATGCTGACAGAAAGCCGATCCGTAACTTGCAGAAAAAATGTTCTCAATCTCTGTGTTCATGAATAGATCCATCGACGGCTAAATAATAAGTTAATTGAGTTGTACTATTTAAGAGAGCGATTATTGTAGTTTTTTGGTTAAGTTAATTAGAATGGAATTATACTGCTAGATATTGCTGTACCCTAATTGCATTATACATTTTCAATAATAATCCGACCGTTTTGAAGGTTATTGCTAATCCATTGCTTCATAGATCCTTGTATCTGAGTAGCTTAATTACCAACGGGAAGCTACTCGGAGATGGTGATACAGATGCTTGGTAGTTTTCTACTTATAATACCTATATTTATATTTAAAAAAAAATCTAAGCGCATCTACAATTGTATTATATCATCATCATTACTTCAGCCGAAAGACGTCCACTGCTGGACATAGGCCTCCCCTATAGCGGGGGTTTGCCATAATCGCCACGCTTGGCAGGCGGGTTGGCGATCGCAGTATAGTGTTAAATGCGTAGAGAACGCTGCTGCCCATTCTCAAGCTAGTCCCTTAGTCGCCTTAGTCGCGTAATTTATTATTTAATTAATTTATTAATTTATTATATATTTATGAAATATTGTTTGTACAATAAATGTAGGCATACAACACATTAGCAAATACACACACACACACTCACACACTCCATCAATCACTCGCAATTGTACCACATTGACAACCTTTACTTTGTGATACAATGGAAGGCCTGGAGTTCAAAATACAGGCCTAGGCTTAGTTTAGACTTCAGATCTCCCACAAATCACAAAATCTTCTCAAAATACCTGTCAAATTAATATATGTATAACTATACTCCATTTGAAATATGATTAGAAATTTAAATCAATCTTTTTTACAGTAAGTTGAACCGATTTTGACTGCTACTGCGTTGGCGGCATGACAAATTGTAGCTGTAATAAACAGTTGGTATTGTAACCACGTTTTTGCTTTTAATGCCATCCTTATCCCTACGGAATAGAAGTCAAAGTCGGTTAAACGAACTGTAAAAAGGTTTATTTAAATTTTTAATGTTATTTCAAATGGAGTATAGTATAAGATTTAATTGTGGAAATAAATAAACATAATTTATGGTTGAAAATTCGTCTGCTCGACAACGTTAAATAACGCAATAGACGTGGGAATTCATAACTGATTTTCTCGTGGAATAACGATTGCAACTTTGAGAAAAGACTTATTTCATAAGTTTGGGTTCCAAAATACTATGTATATACTTTAAAGTTGCTAAGTACACACAAGCACTAGTACAATAGTTATGTTAACAATATCTAGCAATACTAAACTACGTGTCCGTGTGGTGCCGAACGTAAAGAATAGCACCATCCTATTTCTTCCCGTGGGGGTCGTAAAAGGCGACTAAGTTACTAGAGAATGGGCAGCAGCGTTCTCTATGTAATTTAACACCATACTACGATCGCCAACCCGTCTGCCAAGCGTGACGATTATCGCTGGACGAAGTCGCGCGCTAAAATAAAAAAATATATTATGTTGAAAATAAGCAAGTTTTTTTTAAACAAAAAGTAACTCACGAATTAAAACTACATTTACCATAACAAATCCACGCATACAATGTAACATGTGTTTGAAGCATAGGTTACAACATAATCGTTGTACGGAAGTAGGTACGGCCGACGACTGCTGGGTTAAGGGTTCGATTCCCAACAATAACGATCGCTTAATTGCCTACAAATGTTTCTTTTGGTTCACTGAAGGGTTAAAGACTTTTAAACGGTCTTTAACTTGTAAGGCAGTTGTGATGTATTTAAAGGAGGTTAGTTTATTGTTATGTAGGATCATATTATGTGTTAATTAGGATGAATAGTGATTTTTGGTTGTTAGGTGAGACTTGGTGTCTCTTTTAATCATACATGACATACATACACTCCTAGTACAAGGGCCAGGGCTACACAGATTACTTTGAAGTGTTAATAAAGAATTATTAGAAAAGAAAAGAAAGAAAGAAAAATTGTTTATTCTGCACAAACAAGACACACATTACAAAAATAAAATACAAATTGACGAAAAAAACACACTCTAATACAAGTAGCCAAATTGCAATCATATTTTAAGACTATGAAGTTTATTTAATAACCAGAAATAAAAATAAGAAAAAAATAATAGTAATTGCTAAAAGCCTAGTATTCAAAACCTTAAAAGTTAAAAGTTTAACAATGTTGTCAATTGCTTGATGTCAGTGTCAGGGCTTGTCAAGGCAGGCCAAAGACAAAAGACAATAGTTGCATTAGTTGTTGTATTATTATTATTATGGTTTTTAAATTTAATTTTCTCAGGTTTATTACCTGGTATTTTCAGAATCTCACGGGTGTGAACCAAGGTGAGATTCTAGTTATTATTCTAAGAAGGTAAATTGCTCTGTACTGCAGTGAAATTGTTATCCAAGTCTAGTTGTAAAAAAATTCTTACTTATAGATTCAGTGCATTAAAACTATTGAATATTTGTTTCGGGATAACACCTGTTGTTGATATTACTATTGGGACTATAGTGACTTTATTATTGTTATACATAAACTCACGCCTTCTTCCCATGGAGGTAGGCAGAAACTATAGAACGCCACCTGCTACGCTCCTTACATACTCCTTTTGCTTCGTTTACGTTCATACATCTGGGGGTCTACTCCGGAGCGTTAAACCGAAGTATCGGCCGAATGTTCGGCCGATATTTCTGCTTGACTACGGCGAAAGAAAAAAAAAACGGGCAAGAGCGAGTCGGACTCGCGCACCGAGGGTTCCGTACCCTCCATACCATATATGATGTTGATGATTTCTGAAAAACTGTGCTATTTAGAGACATCGTTTTATTTTTCCTGTAATCTTTACATAAACTTCTAACACATAGAATAATTTCAGATTGTTATCTATGCAAACTTCGGATATAAGGGGGGGGGGGGGGGGTTTACATTTTTCATCAAAAGTCGGAAACTATGCCTCCCAAAAAAGAAAAAAAAAATGAGAATGTGCAAATAGTGTTCTTTCATATGATACCCCACCTAGTAGCCCCACTTCAAATATTTAAGACCCCCTTTCAGTCCCTTTTGCAAAAAAGAGATAGAGAGATAAGGATTCAAACTCAAAAAAGGAAACTATGGAAGTTATAAAACGGCCGTACATTCGGTCGATACTTCGGTTTAACGCTTCGGAGTAGACCCCCTGATCACGCACGCCGGTTGTTAGCCTAGTACTACGCACCTAACCTTACTGAAGAACACGTTTCCACTCACATCTGCCTTGTAAATACCTTTTGTTAGTCTCCTTTCATTCATTCTTTTTTAATCAAGTAGGTATTAAGTAAGTCTGGTGAATTTTTTAACTCCTAATATAATAAGTACCTACTAAAGCACTCCTTAAAGTTTGTCGGGTTAATTTTTTTATAATACCTACTAAAGCACTCCTTAAAATTTGTCGGGTTCATTTTTTAACACCTAATATAATACCTACTAAAGCACTCCTTAAAGTTTGTCGGGTTATTTTTTTATTAACCTAATATAATACCTACTCGGTATTTTTATCGATCGATCAGGTTAAGCTACGCTTGCCGCATTTGGTCCATGGATGGGTGACCATCTTTACATACCAAGACCCCTCCTTGCTTCAGAAAGCACGTTAAGCCGAGGGTCCCACGGCTGTCATTTTTAGATCTTTGACAGTTGTTAGGTACTGGTTGTCAGAAGCCCGAAAGTCTGACAACCAGTCTTACCTAAGGGTACATATCGTGTTACCCAGTAACTGGATTGTGGAGGTCAGATATTCAGCTACATCCTGGTAGACTGGAAGCTGACCCCAACATAGTTGGGAAAAGGCTAGACAGATGAAGATGTACACACGGCTACAAATCAAGCTATACATTTCCAGTATACGCTGACCTCTCATTTTACGGAAATCCTATACAATGCGAGATCAGCTTATACTGGAAATCTTACATAATATATGTTGCCAAATTTTGGTGCAACGATATTTCATGTTATTTTTCTAAAGAATCTAGTGTACAGTTTTGTATGTGAAGAATCGTGTTTTTGTACTTTGTTGAACAAGAGAAAAGCCCATTATTTTCTCAATAATACAGCAGAGGACCAATAATTATGTAGGTGTTTAACTGATCAAATCTTCACTTCAAAATACATTAAAATAATTACCCAATTTTTTTTTCCATCTAACACAATATTTACCCAACCTTTTAATGTTGAAGAGGTGTAATAAAAAGTACGTTGCACATACACAAAAGTTCAAAATCAATTTAGTACTTGAATTGGTCCTGTGTTGTTGAGCTATGGTCCGCAATGTTGCTAAACGTTGAGCTCGCACAAAACTGTGAATGGTCCTTGAGTACGCGCGTATGAAGACCAAACGCAGAGCCGTAACTGGCCACTTGAATTTTAAGGGAAACCGTTCCGGATATAGAGTTAGGAATGGAAAGATGGAGCAAGACATGAATTGAGAAAAAATCTTCCAGAAAATGCATCGTAAAATAGTTTGATGGCAATAAAAAAAAATCTTAATCTACATAATGTATGTGTGCTCTATACAAAATTGCGCTGTCACTAAAATAGGATTGGTCTTAGAAGGCAAACCGCTAGTTGCACGTCATCATTTCAGCCGAAAGACGTCCACTGCTGGACATAGGGCACCCCCAACATTTGGAGGGGTTGCCATAATCGCCACGCTTGGCAGGCGGGTTGGCGATCGCATTATGGTGTTAAAATGCATAGAGAACGCTGCTGATCATTCTCTAGTAAGTCCCTTAGTCGCCTTTTACGACACCCACGGGAAGAAATGGGATGGTGCTATTCTTTACGTCCGGCATCACACTTAGTTGCACGTAAGTCAATTAAATTTAATTCCCCATGAAAAGTAATGTTGTCTCTATCTAACGGAACGTATCAGAAAGTGACAGCATTACATTTAATAGGGAATTAAATTTAATGGTCTTACGTGCAACTATAGCGGAAAGCATTTATGTTTTTCCGGATTTAGAGCTGATAAAAAAGAGTAGGTTATACGGATACCTACTGTTTTATAATTTTAGAGCCACTGTTTTGAGCATTAACCCTTCGTATTTCTTCGAACTTGGATCCACGCGAGACACAATGGCTTGGCCATACGAAGGGTTAAAGTTCCAAAGATTAAAAGCATGTTAATACAATTACTAAATAATAAGAGCAAAGAGGATTAAAATTGGACATCACATGCGATGAGTAGTCCTATCGACTTTATGATTTAAACAAAAATGATTTTCAATTAAATTATTTTAGTTCAACCAAGCGTAGTGTGGGACGCCCTCCAGCGAGATGGACCGACGACCTTAAAAAGGTGGCTGGGACAGACTGGATGCGGAAGGCGGAGGACAGGGTGTTCTGGCGCAGCCTGGGAGAGGCCTATGCCCAGCAGTGGACTGCTATAGGCTGAGTGGATTTGATTTGATATTTTAGTTCATATCTTTCACCAAGCGACCAGATCATTCAAATTATTCTCCTGCCTATTCCCCTGCCTATTCTTCTGCTTATTCTCTTGCCTAATTTCCTGCCTATTCTCCTGCCTGTTCTCCTGCCTATTCTCTTGCCTATTCTCCTGCCTATTCTTCTGCCTATTCTCCTGTATATTCTCCTGACTATTCTTCTGCTTATTCTCCTGTATATACTCTTGCCTATTCTCCTGTATATTTTCCTGCCTATTCTTTTGTCTATTCTACTGCCTATTCTCCTGACTATTCTCCTGCCTATTCTCCTGTCTATTCTCCTGCCTATTCTCCTGTCTATTCTTCTGCCTATTCTCCTGTCTATTTATTCTCCTGCCTATTCTCGTAGACACCTAACTCTATAACCATCATCGAGCTAGCGGCAAGTATTGTGCAAATAAAGTAAATCCGGTAAGCGCCCGCGGCGATGTGTGGAGTTCTTTACAGGTGAAGGGTGCCCAACAATAGTTGTAGGATGTGAATTTTGAGACTATTTTGTTGAAAAGGAAGTAGCTAATTACAGCAAAATCCGATAATTTTATATTTTTTAGGGTTCCGTACCTCGAAAGCAAAAATAAAGAAACTCTTATAGGATCACTTTGTTGCCCGTCTGGCTGTCTTTGTGGCTGTCAGTACGTCAATACCATTTTTCTCAGGAACGAATGGAGGTATCAAGTTGAAATTAATATCAAATACGTAGGTTTGCGGTCCCTTGGAGCTCTAAAAAATCAAGCATCTAAATCAACGCTACAAAAAAAAAAAATATGGCAGTTTATGCGACATGTTTTGATAGTCGCAAATAAATCAAAATGTATAGGGTACTTCCCGTTGACCTAGAATCATGAGCAAGAAAAAAGTCCGAAAATCGTTTATTTGTAGTTTTATCACATAAAAAAAAACAGCCAAGTGCGTGTCGGACCACGCACAATGAAGGGTTCCGTAGTTGGGATGCATTTACCCCGAAAACAAAAAAAAATACTTACATTTGCAGTTGGAAGTTGACCGTGGCAGATATCGACGTATGGGAGAACATGTTTTTCAGCTACAATGTTAAGTTTGTTTTTTGGGATAAATTCATCCCAAATATGGAACCTTTCATTGTGCGTGGTCGGAGACGCATTCGGCCGTTTTTTTGGGATGCAATTATTTCCCATTTTTTTTAGTTGAGTTAGTATTATTTAAAAATAAGATCATTGTATAATTTTGTGCATCCGCTTAAAAGTTCGATCTTAGAAAGTGCAATGTGTGTGAGTAGTTAAAGTATTCTGGTTAAGGACTTGGCTAACAACGACATAGCTAAGTTGTGTGTAATGAATAATGAATATGGTAAGAGAGCCTGGACGTACGCCTTTCCTGCCATTCTAAATACCTACCTAAGAAAACTGCCAAAAATTTAGAAAACAAAAAACCTAAACAAATTAAAAATATCTTAACAGCCTACTTTACTTTGGGGAAGTATGGAATGGAGGATGTGAGCGTGTAGGTTCTCAGCCATAAAAAGTGAGCAACTTTAAATAAGCTTATAGCACACATAATCTTATTATAAGTAGAATAAGCGCTATATTTAATGTAAACAAATAAGAAAAGTTGGATGAAATACATAGATTTAAATTTAATATTTTTTTTGTCATTCATACAGTACATAAACAGTAGGTACACAAGAGACTATCTTGGGGTTGCCATAATCGCCACGCTTGGCAGGCGGGTTGGCGATCGTAGTATGGTGTTAAAATGCGTAGAGAACGCTGCTGCCCATTCCCTAGTAAGTCCCTTAGTCGCCTTTTACGACACCCACGGGAAGAAATGGGATGGTGCTATTATTTACGTCCGGCACCAAACGAACAAAAATCATTATTATAAAACCGGCCAAGTGCGTATCGGACCACGCACAATGGGGGTTCCATAGTTGGGATCAATGTATCCCAAGAACAAACTTAACATTGTAAATGAAAAAACATGTTCTCCCATAGATCGATATACGTCACGGTTCTCCAAGTTCAAATGTAAGTTTGTAATAGCAATTTTTTAACGATTTTCAGACTTTTTCTTTTACTAAACTTGTGGTGTGGGACCTTACTTCTTGCCAAATTTCATGATTCTAGGTCAAAGGGAAGAAACAATGGAGCCACTTTTTGTAATAAGAACGTAACTGTGATTGAAATAGCGTTCTTTATACAAAACTGAAACCTTAGTTCAGTACTATGTTGTCAGTTTTATATTAGGAACTTCGACGGAATAAAGTTCGAAATTCAATAATGGGTCCATGGCTTAAACCTGGGTCTGAAGATAAACCTAGTTTTGTAATAACACTGTATAGGTTTTGATTTATTTGCGAGTATCAAAATATGTTGCATAAATCGCTGTATTTTTTTATTGCGTTGACTTAGAAGCTTGATTTTTTTGAGCTCCAAGGGACCGTAGACCTACGTATTTGATATTAAATTCAACTTAATAACTCCACACGTTCCTGAGAAATAGGGTCTTAACAGACTGACAGACTGACGGACCGACAACGAAGTGATCCTATATGGGTTTCATTTTTTCCTTTTGAAGTATGGAACCCTAAAAAATGGTCTAAAAAACGAGTAATAGACCCTCTATTTTATATCATGACAAAATTCATCGTCCAATGAAGTGCCTCGCATACCAACCGAGTAAAAAATGTGACGTCATAAATCCAAATAATCAGAAGTATGCGTTATATGTGCGAAATTCCATAGTAACATGTCAGGGAGGCCGGGGCCGAGTGGAACTCATTACTGGCACGTGACACGGCCTCACCGCGCCCACTCCCCCGACACTGTTATATTTCGCCAATGAGTTATTGAGTGCGCCGAAAGCTCATGTGTTAACCCGACGATATTAATGCTTGACTTTGATGGAAACATTAAAAATGTTTGTTGAACACACAGATTTTTGATTTTTGTCTGTTTTACATTAGGTGAGGGTTTTAGGAAGCTTATGCTTTGCATATGAACTGGGGTTATTGTACATTCGCCACAAAGTAAGTTCGCCACAGAAAAAAGTTTGTGTTAATTTGCCACAGTTCTATTTTTATGAAGTAAATTTGTCACAGTATATTAATTTTGACAGCAGAACGATCAAACACTAAGTAGAATATAAACGTTATTTATTTATTTAAAAACCAATAACCTTGCTTGCTACCAGTATTTTATGCTAAAATGATGTGATCCTAAAATTAAGACTTGTGGTTGTGACGAATTTACACATATTTTTAATGCAAGTGGCGAATACACTTTCAATGTATGGATTGTACAAAAATGTGACGAATTTACTTTGTGGCTTTAAACTTGTTATGTCAAGTTTCATTTATATTTCTTTTTATTGATATTTCGTAGAAGTTATTGGGTTTTGTTAAACTGAAAACCATAACTAAAATTGTGTAGATCAAAATAAAGTTGCAAAATACTTTTGTTATTTTTACAACAACCATACATAAATGCTGCCTTTTAGAATTTGATATCATAATAGTCCACCAACAATTTTATAGCACGCCACTTCAACAGCAGTCATTGTTAATTGCATTTGATTGATGACGCAATACAAAACGTCAAATTACCCTACAAATGTGGCCCGAACTGCGACAAAACCCGACGTTTTTCGTTCACACCCGCCGTATTTTTCTAATTGAATCATGTGTGATTTATTATTGGTCTGATGATGTATCATTCTTTCAACGCCAGCCGCGGCTCACCCCATGGACTTGCGGGCCAAATTATTGCTACAAATGTTCGCATCCGCGCTTTTTAACTGCTGCGTCGCGACCTCCCCTCTGTACGATTTTTATTAAAGTGAGTAATCGATTTTTTTGGCGTTTTATTGAACGAGACGCGTTGTCGATCCGTTGAGACTGAGATTTGCAATAATTGTTTTTTTTAACCCATTGTTAGAATAAACACGATAGTGATTTTTCATAAAATATTAATATAATTTCATGAGTTTATCAAAGTCTGAGAAACAAGCTATTTTAAAACAGAAAAGTATTCTTACCTTCACACGAGCTATTTGTGCCATAGTGATAAAATGGAAGTTAGCAAGTTTGCTTTCTATTTTAATCCGATACAGCCTGTCCCTTGCTGTCCAGCCCCAGCGATGCCCTAAGCCGAGGTCCGTACCCCACAGGCGGTGTCCTTAGCGTGTAGTCGCTTAGTTTATAAGTTTATGCCCTGACTGGAGGACTTAATTTTTTTTAGCGCACATTAGGGCATTGAAATAGTCAATTACTTCCACATGGGAAAAACGAGAGCGCAATAATGCGCTGGAACGAAATTAAAACAACGTACGAGCGCCAAATAAATAAAAAATGTTTTCAGTCAGAGTTTTCAATTACTTATTACGTACATTTTGAATACAATTTTGCAATGAAATTACTTAAAAATTGTATAATTATAGAAAAAAATATAAAAAATTAGAGGTTATTTCGGAATTAAATTCTATCGAGAAAAATTGCGTTTTCCTTCAGTCAGAGTATTAATCAAAGCGTCAATAAACATAAATCCAAAAATGAAATCCATGCATGCTGTAATAGTGAAATTTATGGTTACGAAAAAGCCCCCAATTTATTTTGGTATCGCCTTAAATTCTATGCTTGACGTGCGCTCGTGAGAATAGAGTAGGATAGAAAATGTATTTTGCAATATTGTTTACAGGTGAGTTGTAACAGAATAAAGTTTGTTTCTAGGTACATTCTACCATTTGTCATGCAACTTACAACTAATACAATATCTAAATGGTGACTCTAGAATCTAGACTTCTATCTAGAGTCTAGATGCATCAACTATATCAGCACCTCCATCATTTTAACCCATTTCTCCGCCCATACAATGCTTTCTGACACAGCAGGTACTCTCGTCTCGGCCTCATCAGCTAAGAGATGCCCTTCCAGCCAGCGCGCACATTGTCGACACTCCCATTGTCACGTGCCCAGAAACAGATGCTGGTGTATGAATAGTGTGAGCACATGTTAGAGGGTTCAAAATATTAGTCAAAGTATGTACTTACATACGAGGTTTGGTGTGTTTCTGATGTTTGTTACAATATAGGTAGGTACCTGCCAAAGTCATGCAGATGACTTGTGTTCTATAGTGAAAGATGAATGAAGGCACCTTAATTGAAATTTCTTCTGTTTTTCTACTTAAGACGCTGACAACAGGTAAACCGCTGTCACTGTCAGACTCCGCTGAGTAATCGAAAATAAAAAAAACCGGCCAAGTGCATGTCGGACCACGCACAATGAAGGGTTCCGTAGTTGGGATGAATTTATCCCAAAAACAACCTTAACATTGTAGTTGAAAAACATGCTCTCCCATACATCGATATACGTTACGGTCAATTCTCCAACTGCAAATTTAAGTTGGTCGACTATTACTCGTTAACTTGTGAAGCCTACTTAGCTGTGATAGTTTTCCTTTTAATTTCGTTATATATACTATTGCCATGAATTTTTTCACATAATCAAAACCAACCATTTAGCTGGCAGGGGGGGGGGGGGGGCACTTGACTCTAACAAAAAATAGCATTTTAAAGCTTAATATTACGCAAACGGATCCCTTAATTGAAAAATGGTTTTGCCAAACCCACAATATTTTTGAACGGCCTATCCAACGATACCACACACTATGGAATAGACGAGAAAAAAAATATCATCCCCATTTCACGTGTAAGGGAGGTACCCTAAAAAAAAATGTTTTCCATAATTTTATTTTATCATTTTTTCAGCATGATTAATATGTATACCCATGCCAAATTACAGTTTTCTAGGACTAAGCGTCTCTGAGCTAAGCTGGGGACAGACGGACGGACGGACAGACAGACAGACAGACGGACATGGCGAAACTATAAGGGTTCCTTGTTTACTACGAAACCCTAAAAACAACCAAGTTCTGCATACAAATAAGATTATTAATTAAATACCAACAGTTCGCTGATATTTAATACATATATTTTGGATTGAAACTCAAAGAAATTAAAGGGTTAATTTACCGTTAATTTGTATAGAGATTTTTTTTCTAAACGCGTTTTTGGCCCTGACAACCTACCAAACAGACAGAACTTTCACAAACATTAAATGATGGAGGAATGTTTGGAAAAGCTAATGATCTATCTACTTTCGATCTTTTTCTGATAATATACCTATAATAATTCATAAAAAACCGGCCAAGAGCGAGTCGGACTCGCGCACGAAGGGTTCCGTACCATTATCTATAAAAATGGCAAAAAAATCATGTTTGTTGTATGGGAGCCCCCTTAAATATTTGTTTTATTTTAATTTAATTATTTATTTTTAAAGTGAATATATAATTAAATATTCTGTGAATATTTCAATCGTCGGTCTACCTGTTGCCGTTATCAATATAGAGCAAATCGAGCAAAAAAATCACGTTTGATGTATGGAAGCCCCTTTAAATATTTATTTTATTCTTTTTTTTGTATTTGTTGCTATAGAGGCAACAGAAATACATAATCTGTGAAAATTTCAACTGTCTAACTATCACGGTTCATGAGATACAGCCTGGTGACAGAAGGGCAGACAAACAGACAGACAGACTGACAGACAGACGGCAGAGCCTTAGTAATAGGGTTCCCGTTTTACCCTTTGGGTACGGAACCCTAAAAAGAACAAAAAGATGGAAAAGATTTTACAGTAATATTTTTCGTCCATCAATCAATCTGCCTGCCTTTTCCCCAACTATGTTGAGGTCAGCTTCCAGTCTAACCGAATGTAGCTGAATACCAGTATTTTACATGGAGCGACTGCCTATCTGACCTTCACAACCAAGTAACTAAGTCAGACCGATACCCTTTGTCACACCTTTGTTGTCACACTTTCGGACTTCTGACGACCCGTAACGACTGTCAAAGATCCACGAATGACAGCCGGGACAAACGGCTTAACGTGCTTTCCGAGGCACGGAGGAGTCTCGGTATGTAAAGATGATCACCCATCCACGGACCAAACCTGGCAAGCGTAGCTTAACCTGGTGGATCGACCCACTCGACTGTTATTACTTAGCCTCGAGCTTAGCTTCGTCTATACCGAAAACACTTAAATTGTTTCGGAGCTTTTAGCTTCATTTATTTACAGAAATATTTACATTACTAGTTATTTTCAAGTTATAAGTAAATCTATATTATTATTACACTTTTCACTATACCGGCTATCACATTCTATTTTACAAAAACTATTTAAAAAACCGGCCAAGCGCGTGTCGGACCACGTACAATAAGGGTTCCCTAGTTGGGTTGAATTTATCCCAAAAATAAACTTAACATTGTATTTGAAAAACAGGTTCGCCCACACATCGATATACGTCACAGTCAATTCAATTCTCCAACTACAAATTTAAGTTAGTCGACTATTATTCGTTAACTTGTAAAGCCTACTTAACTGTGATAGTCTTCCTTTTAATTTCGTTATATTATATACCTACTACTGCCATGTTTTTTTTCATATAAAACAACCATTTAGCTGGCAGGAGGGGGCAAAACTTGACTCTAACAAAAAATTGCACTTTAAAGCTTCCAATATTACGCAAATGGATCCCTGAATCGAAAAATGATTTTAACACACCCGCAATATTTTTGAACAGCCTATCCAAGGAGATAGACGAGAAAAAAAATATCATCCCCACAGGAATTTTATTTTTATTTTTTTATTTTTAGATTTTATTTTAGCACTTTGTTGGCGTGATTAATATGTACACCCATGCCAAATTACAGCTTTCTAGTACTAGAGTCTCTGAGTTAACCTGGAGACAGACAGACAGACAGACGGACATAGCGAAACTATAAGGGCTCCTTATTGACTACGGAACCCTAAAAACAAATAATAATAATTACAAAATCGGACTTCTTGGCGGGAAAGTGAAGCGTCATGTTCAGCAGTTTGTTTAATTTTCCAAAATTTGTGTTTAGCCGAATATTAATGTGTAATAATGGTGGATTATTAACCATTAAGTGTTTGTGAACGTGCATTAGTGTTGGCAAATGAAACAAAACAGTGCAACTTCGCTTCAAGTTCTCTCAAGAAGTCCGCGTGAGGTCTCAGTAAAGTGCCACATCTTTACTGAAACTCAAGGGGAGTGGGCGGTGATATCATCATCATACATTTATAATTCATTTCATCAATACTATACAAGAACTAAAACGTGACATTGGCTAAATGCACAAACCGTGCGAAGCCAGAAGGAAAAAAAAAAAAAGAAAAAAAAAAAAAAAAAAAAACGAAAAAGAATAAACAAAATCATTTTGTTTATTCTTTTTCAAAATAAATCCTCGGTCGGGGCGGGTGCGGCTCCCAAGGGTTGTCACAATGCTCGCACAGTTTCCGCGCCGCTGGCCACCAACAAAACTGCGAGCACGCGGACACGCTGACACCCCCTAATGTCACTGGTTCCGTGTGTGTGGTGTTGGGTACTGTGACCTGTGAGGTTCATATCCTTGTATGACCTGGTGGTTAGGGTTGGTGATGTTCATTTTCACAGCCTAGCCTAGCCTTTAGTAAATTAGTTTTCTTAATTTATGTTCAGAACACCGGAAGAATTGCTCGGCAATTTTTTGTTGTTATAATTGTTTGTATTATAAGTTAAGACTAAAATCGTCACGGCCACTACTAAATCAAAGTATTACTTAATAAAAATAAAAATATTACTATTATATATTTATATTAAATAAAAAATAAATCTTATCGAATAGATGCACATTATCGAGAGAAGTCAAATGAGAGGTCTTTCCTCAAGAGTGGAATAGCATAGGCTTATAATAAAAACAGTAAAGTATATACAAGTCCTTAAGGCGCAGATATATGATTTAAGTGACTTTTAAATCTCTTAATACGCCTTCATTTAATGCAAGTAAATTATGGGAAAAGTGTATGTTAAACTAGAACGCATACACATCAATTCTATATGTGAATATTTAAGTATTGTAGTAAAATAATTTATGAAATAAATTCAGGAAGTAATGTCTACCCAAAGCATAAAAAACGATATTACTTTCAAACTAGTTAAGATATCTTCATGCTTTTTTTTGTATGAATAGACTGTTTTATTATCTATAATTCTATTTGTGATTTTTTTCAAATATTATATATATATTTTCGTTACTAAAAATAAAAATATTTCCTATGGAAATTAATGGTTGCGTGGCGTGAGCGCGACGTGCATTTTTATGGCCAAGGTCAACGGCGATTATCTGACCCTTAACTTTGTTTCATTTCAAGGCACATCACGTTGAAGAAGACTGGACCAATACATATCAGAAAGTATTCCCATCAGAATCCTGTACAACATTATTCAATGTACTAACGCAAGGGCTCTACACAGCCACACTAAAAACCCAATCCACATCGCTAATCAAATCTGACGTCACCACACGTAATTCCCTCGCGCCAACCCTACGACCCTGTATAATGTGGGCAAGCGCGCCGCGACGCCCCGTCGCGTCATTGTAAGTCCGCTTCGTATGACGTCACGCCTTTGAATGCGACTTTTGTTTTGCACAGCCCGTAATTATCTTGATTAGGAGCGTCGACTTTATTCAACGGATGTGGATGCTTCATATATTTGCTTTTACTTCAAAGTATCGTTTTGTAGATGTGTCTTTCACACTCGGAAGAAGTGGTTTTGTTAATTTTTAGGGTTCCGTATCTCAAAGGACCTCATAGTACCTTATAGGATCACTTCGTTGTCCATTTGTCTGTCTATCTGTCTGTCTGTCAGTCTGTCAATACCCTTTTTCTCAGGATCGCGGGAAGCTATCAAGTTTAAATTAATATCAGATACATAGGACTACGGTCCCTTAGAACTCTAAAAAAATCAAGCTTCTAAGTCAACGGAATAAAGAAGTACGGTGATTTATGCGACACATTTTGACAATCGCAAATAAATTAAAACCTTTTCTGCCTTAAATATAAATCTTGTTTTGTAAACAAGATTTATATTTTGACATGGCTTAAACCATGCAGCCAGTTTTTATAATAAGAACGTAACAGTGATTGAAATACCGTTCTTTATACAAAACTGAAAACTTAGTTCGGTACTAAGTTGACAGTTTTGTGTTTAGGAACTTTACCATAGTCGGAATAAAGTTCGAAATGCAATAATGGCTCCATGTTTTAAACCTGGGTCTGAACATAAACCTTGTTTTGTAATAAGGGGGATAGGGTACTTCCCTTTGACCTAGAATCATGAAATTTGGCAAGAAGCAATGTCTCACAGCAAAAGTAAAGGAAAAAGTCCGAAAGCGAAAATCGATAATTTGTGGTTTTATCACAAAAAAAAAATTTTGCAATTAAAAATTTACATTTGCAGTTGAAAAATTGACCATAGCTTATATCGATATATGGGAAAACATGTTTTTCAACTTCAATGTTATGTTCGTTTTTGGGATAAATTCATCCCAACTACGGAACCCTTCATTGTGTGCGCGGTCCGACACGCACTTGGCCGGTTTTTTGGTTGTAATTAAGGTAATTGATGATGTGAAATCTAGATTGATACGCGAAGAGACGACCACTGTAAAACGGAATTTGCATTCAGGGGTCATCTTAGATAGACAAAGTACTTAGATTATTTATCTGATCGTTAATTAGTTGTATCTTCGGTAATTAGTTGATCTTAGAAGTCAAGAAGAACAGTAGGATAGATCACCTGGTAAGGAATGGAGATAATGGGAGGAGTAAGATTGTGAACTTGTGCCCCCTTTACAAAACAAAGTTTATCTTCAGACCCAGGTTTAAAACATGGAGCCATTATTGAATTTCGAACTTTATTCCGACTATGGTAAAGTTCCTAAACACAAAACTGACAACCTAGTACTGAACTAAGTTTTCAGTGTTGAATAAATAACGGTATTTCAATCACTGTTACGTTCTTATTACAAAAACTGGCTCCATGGTTTAAGCCATGTCAAAATATAATAAATCTTGATTTGTAATAAGACGGGTGAAGTTTTGACATATTGACGTTTAGACGCGGATGACTGACACTTCTCATCCGATCACTTGTCATCCGGTGACGAGATTAACGGATGACATTAATAGGAGTAGCACTGGTAAAACAAGCACAGAGAGGCTTATGCTCAGCACTGCCCAGCATGTGCACTGAATGTTTAGTCAAGACGAAGAGAACTCGAAAGACTAATATTCTGTTCATCATCATAATTTCAGCCGAAAGACGTCCACTGCTGGACATAGGCCTCCCCCAAGCACCGCCACTTCGATCGGTTCTGTGCTTCCCGCATCCAGTGGATTCCTGCAGCCTTATTCTCGATCCTGCGGATTATTTCAGCCCCATCGGAAATCTGTTCTGCGAGTAATGTGTCCTGCCCACTGCTACTTAAGGGGACGAGTAGTGTTAATGATTTGAAAAAAATAAATGATAAATTAGAGCATTTTCTCAATAACTTAATATGTGAATACTATTTTGGATTATGTTTATATTACATAGTGTAATTAATTTGTAAAGTTATGTCTAACGCAGATAAAAAACTGAGAATGGCGCAAAATCTATCAAGCGTATTTTTCTGAAACATTCACCAATTTAAAGATAATTTAATTATTGATCTTTAAGTATACACGTTTTATTAAAATACGTTTTGTTTTGTGTATAATAAATTAATAATGCGTCAAATTGGGGAAAGCGCTCCTTGATGGGCGAGTCCTATTACTGGCTGAATGTACGACCCGTTGCGCGAGCTCAGTACAGAACACGCAAGCTAACCACTCAAGGTCACTGGCATATATCTACGTCTTAAAATTGGCAATTCTTCGGGCTATGTCGGTTACTTTGGTTCTCCTGCGGATGCGGAATATTCTGTTATTACCATAATACTTTGCAAGGAGCGGTAAGAACAGCCATACCTATAACTCCCCAACGACAAGCTATTTCAATAAGCGATTGATTCGTAGTTCCAGATTTAGATACATGCGCCATATTCTGCACCTCTAAAACCTCAATTAATCCTAACATACATGCCTTCTTCCCATGAGGGTATAAGGCAGAAACTATATAGAACGCCACCTGCTACGCTCCTTACATACTCCTTTTGCTTCGCCTACGTTCATACATCTGGGGCCCTAGAATGGACGCTTTGATTCATCTGTTTGACAGCTGCTATTTGACATTAGACTAATATAGCAATTCATACATTTGTGGACCATTTTACGAAACTTCATACAAAACTGTCAAACAGATGAATTGCGGAATATGAATTGTACGCAGATCATATTATTATTCTACCATAGCGTCCATTTTAGGCCACCTGGTCATACGCACGCGTTGCGAGTACTACGCACCTGACCTTTCTGAAGAATATCAATTAGGTCACTATTTATGTCTTCCTAGGGCGTTCCCTCCCGGCGTTTCCACTCACCTCTGCTTAATAAATACCTTTTGTTAGTCGTCTTTCACTCATCTTCTCAACATGACCAAACCATCTAAACATTCTTTTTTCAATTTTTGTCGCTACATCTTCTTTTAAACTCCACCGTTTTATCCTAACATCAATTGACAAGTAAATGACAACTATCAAATACCCAATAAATTACCAAGACCCAACCTTCATCCCCTCAAAAGACCCTTCGTTAACCCATATAGGTACTAAAATAAAAATAAATAGCACCAATTGGTATACTACAATTATGTTTTAACCGACACTGAATGGTTCATGGCAGTGGGTAATGGTACGTGACCATGCTACCACGCTCAGCTGGTCACAGACCAATTAATTGTTACCATATAAGAAACGTATGTGGCATATAACTTTAAGGGCATGAATGTATGCAGGTTAAATGTTACAACAAAATACCTTGTGATATATTGCAATTAAATAAAATAAATTTTAAAACACATAATATTAAAAGTACACTTTGTAAACAAGCTTAATAATATTAAAAATTAGAGGATTATATCCAAGGTAAGAATGCTTGCATAAAACATGCTGGTCCAGCTCTATAGGACAATCTAGAGACTAGACAAAATCAAACTGTTTGCTATTTTAATTAATTGTATAATTTATTAATTTTATGACACTGATTTTACATTCTGTGATTACCTTAACTCACACACTGACTTATTACTTTTTTTTTTTTTATGAAAACGTATTCTTTCACAATGTTTGTAAATATGTGAGCACCTTGTATCTATCACATATTATATATACCTAACATCTGTCATTGCTTCATTTTTAATAAATTTTGACTTATTGTGTTATAGGAATTTTATTCAAGGTGCATCGTCTTCACATATTATATAAGTAATGTACTTAGACAAAATATTGTAAAACATTTTAAAAGAGTAATGGTGGAGTTTCTTGCCCATTCTTCTCCATACGAAGCTACCTTTTTGATGGGCGACTAGAATCATTTTTATTTTTTGTAAATGTTGACGTTCAAAAGTGCCTTATTTGAGATAAATAATTTGACTTTGACTTTTACTGATTTTTTGTGAAAGGGGACGGAAGTGTGTAACAGGAAGTGGCAGCTCGAGCATGGAATAAGTAAGTTATACTTTTTAATAGCATAGAGATAGTAAGTACTATATAGATTGTAAGAAGAGGGGGTCGAATTTCGACCAGTGGGCGGCCAGTAATGAATAAAATTATTCGAATAAAATATTTCAGTATTTAGCGTTTCTAAATTTTGAGGTTATGTTATGTCGCTGTTCAGTTGCTTATTACCAAGGTGTGATGTCATATGCGACTACTGTAAGGCTCATTGTTTGCGTTACCCTGGGCCTCAAGTCTGCTATTACAATAGTGTCAGAATGGTCGATCATTGATTTCATAATTATTGTTGATTTTGACAAGTTTGGTAATCTACTATTATAATGGCGTCATTATGACTTTCCAATGGTTGGCCACTGACACAAAATTGAAAGAAATTGCATTTATTGGTAATCTCGTACATAACACGAACAAACACAAACAAACAAACAACGTCTCGCACAAATTAATGATATTTCTACTAATGGGTTTTATAATAATGGCAATACGACAATGTCATTATAATAACACAATTCTATTACGAGAACATTGACCGACCAATGATCGACCATTATGAATTTAGCAGATTACGAACTTTTAGCAAAATGACAATGGCATGACAATGAGATCGTGTTGAAATGGCTGAATTTATAAAAATAGCAGACTTGGGCTCCTGATCACATGCCAGTGTATTCATGGTCTGTGATGATTTAGGCCGATCGTTTACGACGCTACTCAAAAGTAACGTGCTATAAACTCAAATCACACGACGAGATTTACTAATGCGTTATTAACTAGTTTGTGATTGGTTGCGTCATCGTGTATGGACCGGGCCGCCTTGTCCTATCAAATACTGGTGCTGTGACATTCTGTATACTCATTGGTGATTTGAATTTTAAACTAGCTACTGGTACTAAAAAACATTTAAATTAAATTTTATTTACATCAAGTCGTTGACCCATATTAAATACAAAAACAATACAACATTTTGACAATTTTGTGTCTCTATTGTGCAATTAAATAAGTAACAAATAGTTGATTGATTAATAAATAAGCAAAGTGAAATGTCGTAAAATATGAGTAACAAATAAATATCAGATCAAATCAATTCATGTCAAAAGCACAAAACAAAATAAAAATTAATTAAATAGATCAATGAATTAAATTAAGTACTTAAATGAAGTTATGTCAGAAGCAAAAATTATAATATCCATTTGACTACTTTACTACTTTGAGTAGCTTCGTGGACGACGAGTCTTAGCTGGCACCAGCGATTGGCTATAGATAAAAACGTTACGAAAGATAAAGGGGGTCTACTCCGAACTCATACCGCCTTATTACAAACCAAGATTTATATTTTGACACGGCTTAAAACATGGAGCCAGTTTTTGTAATAATAACGTAACAGTGATTGAAATACCGTTCTTAAGACAAAACTGAAAACTTAGTTCGGTACTAAGTTGTCAGTTTTGTGTTTAAGAACTTTACCATAGTCGGAATAAAGTTTGAAATTCAATAATGGCTACATGTTTTAAACCTGGGTCTGAAGATAAACCTTGTTTTGTAGTAAGGGGGATATTGTTTAATTTAGGTACTATTAAGAAATATACATTTATTGTGTAGGTACTAATGTATAAATCCTGTAATTGTGTAATTTTGTGTGTAAATTCAGATACAAGTTACTTTGTTTATGAATAAATGACTATGACTACGAACCGATAATCCGAAGTATCGACCGAATGTTCGGCCGTTTCTTGACCTCCAAAGTTTCCGTTTTTGACTTTGAGTCCTTACTTAACATCCAAGTCACATTTTTTACTTTGACTTATCTCTTTGACTGTCGTTTTTTTTTTCGCCGTATTCAGCCCTATTCAGCCGTAGTTAGGAATCGGACGAACAGTCGGCCGATACTTCGGATTTATCTTTGGACTAGATCGCCAGTTGTCTTGATCTTAGTCATTCGATCGTGATGTTATTCCGATAGATGGAAGATATAAAATTGCATAGCTTAGGGCAAGGGTCACCAAATGGCGGACCACGGTCCGCTTCCGGACCGCCGCCGCGCGCCGGTCTGTAGAAATCACTAAAATCATACAGGTAGTAAAGTATTCTATTCCAGTTTCATAAAGGAATAGAATACTTAACATAAGGTGTAGGCCTATATTTAAGTCACATAACCTTTTGACTGTACCCTGCATATATATCTTCGAAGTTGCTAAGTTTCTGAGATCCAATCTTGCATTATTTGAACGAAGGGATAATACAATTAAAAGGAAAGCTGCACATTTAGATTTCGAGATACCTGTTCCTAAATTGCAACTCTTCCGAAAGAGTTGTATCTACATGGCTCCCCTAATTTATAATGCTTTGCCGAATACAATTACCCAACTACCCTTCCAAAAATTTTGTTCGGCACTACGAAAGTGGTTGTTGCAGGAATGTTTTTACTCAATTCACGAGTTTTTTGTAAAATGTCCCTGTAAATTTTTTTCTCTTGATTTGGCATCAAAATACAGGCATAAGTAATTATTTAAGTTAATTAAGTGATATTATGACAAGCTTATTGTTTTATTTAACAACATGGGAAAAATAGAAGTGTGTAGTTTATATAATATAATAATTGAAATAATGATAAAAAATTTAATATTAATATAATGTGAATAATGTTAACTAATAATTAATGCACTTGAATATTTTTATGTAATAATAATTGTAAATTGATTTGCATACCGTTAAAACGGTGAGACATGTAGCACTATGTAATGATACGAACACCTTTTGTAAACATACCATGTTTCTGGCAAATAAATATTCTATTCTATTCTATTCTAAAAACACAGTTAAGTCATCCATCTTCCAAGAAAAAAGCTAATTTAACTATTTAATTAAAAAAAAAAACCTTCGTTTAATAAACTGACACATAACAGCAGGTTGGATCTTAAACGTTGATAATTACTCAGGGCTGCCGCGCCAACTGACACAGAGTAAAAAAAACAGATAATCCACCTGTTACAGTTATATTTGACAGTTCCGGAACGTTTTATTTGTTTAGAACAGTTAAAGTGAACGCCGCCATTAGGTTAGCCGCAGGAGATGCGGAGTTTATATGTTTATTGACTTTTTATTATTACGACTGCTAAATAATGTGATACCGATGCCTAATGCTCCGCAGCTGACGGCTGACTTGAATGTTGTTTTAGTGATGCGTATAGGTAATGTTATTTCGAAGGTTTTTTGTTTACTGCCACGATGGGCCCCAGTCTGCTATTTTTATAAATTCAGTCATTCCAACACGATCCCATTGTCATTTTGCTAAAAGTTCGTAATCTGCTAAATTCATAATGGTCGATCATTGGTCGGTCAATGTTCTCGTAATAGTGTTATTATAATGGCATTATCGTATTGCCATTATTATAAAACCCATTAGTAGAAATGTCATTTATTTGTCATAATGTACGAGATTACTAATAAATGCAATTTCTTTCAATGTAGGTAGTGTCAATGGCCAACCATTGGAAAGTCATAGTAGATTACAAACTTGTCAAAATCAACAATTATGAAATCAATGATCGACCATTCTGACACTATTGTAATAGCAGACTTAGGGCTCTGGTATATTGGTCTCACGTGGTGCTGCTGAGTATGAGGGCCGGGGTTCGATTCCCAGGTCAGGCAAAATTTTATTGGGTTTTTCCACCAGAAATTTCTCAGTAGTAGCTCAGAGTCTGGATTCGTGCCCGGTTGATGGTTGATGGCAATCCGTTCCGTCCCGTGTGGTGCCGGACGTAAAGAATAGCATCATACCATTTCTTCCCGTGGGTGTCGTAAAAGGCGACTAAGGGACTTACTAGAGAATGGGCAGCAGCGTTCTCAATGCATTTATTTTTTAACCATACTGCGATCGCCAACCCGCCTGCCAAGCGTGACGATTATGGCAAATCCCCCCCTTTTTGGGGGAGGCCTATGTCCAGCAGTGGACGTCTTTCGGCTGAAATGATGATGATGATGAATCAACAATACATTTTTTAGGGTTCAGTATGTCCGAATGAAAAAACGGGTTCTTATACGATCACTCGTGTGTCTGTCTACCTATCTGTCCATCTGACACAGCCAACTTCCTCCGAATGTAATAGACCGATGAAATTGAAGTTTGGTCCACATATCAATTTCTGTGTCCCAAGCACGGAAGTATTACGTAAATATATGAGGGTCACTTTTGAGAGAAAAATACGTTAAAAAAAAATAAAATAACGAAATTATGAAAAAAAAGTTTTGTACGAGTACACTGTACTATGTGACATTTCAAATGAAAAGGCTTATTGTGAAGGTCTCAAGTATATTATTTTATAATTCAAAATAAATACTTTTAAAGTTATTTAAGATTTATGAAAATTGATCATTCCCCGTTATCGCCGAAACAAATGAGCCGAAAATAGTTCTATCTTAATATATATAAATCTCGTGTCACAATGTTTGTCCTCAATGGACTCCTAAACCACTTAACCGATTATAATAAAATTCGCACACCATGTGCAGTTCGATCCAACTTGAGAGATAGTAGGTAGGTAGGGTAGGTAGGTAGGGTAGGTAGGTAGGATAGGTAGGTAGGGTAGGTAAGTAGGGTAGGCAGGTAGGGTAGGTAGGTAGGTAGGGTAGGTAGGTAGGTAGGGTAGGTAGGGTAGGTAGGTAGGGTAGGTAGGTAGGATAGGTAGGTAGGTAGGGTAGGGTAGGTAGGTAGGTAGGTAGGTAGGTAGGTAGGTAGGTAGGTAGGTAGGTAGGTAGGTAGGGTAGGTAGGTAGGTAGGGTAGGTAGGTAGGTAGGGTAGGTAGGTAGATTAGGCAGGTAGGGTAGGTATTCTTTTACCCATAGAAAGCCACGTTATTTGTGAGTGTCATAGAGTGAAAATGTTTACCGCCCAACGGAGTGGGCACGGGTCAGCTAGTACTTATATAATATATTACAGAAGTCTAAAAAGAACTAAGTCTAACTCTTAAAAGAACATGGTAAATCTCCCAATATTGAGCGTTCAAACTTACATTTGCAGTTGGAATGTATGGGAGAACATGTTTTTCAACTAGGTACAATATTAAGTTTGTTCTTGGCCAATTTGATTTTTTTAGTGACAACCTATAACCCAATCCTGATTATGTTATTATAAGAAAAAAAATTGACCCCTCACGGAACGACTGGCAGATGTAAAACATCGCACTACACACACATTTAGACTGCATAGTGGCCGATCGCCACGCGGCATGCGTCGCCCCGCCAGCAATCGGTTTCACGTGCGCCTATAGATGTTTCACATCAAAAAACTGAAACATCTTTTCCAACTACAATATTTGTCTCCGCAGCTCCCCAATATCGAAGTTCAACTTTTTCCTATAAAAGGAACATTGTTTCTTGAGGATACGTAAAAGACAGTGAGGTTGCTGAATATCGCTCACGTGGATCGGAAGCGGTGTCGCGGGAAGCCGATACCGCCGCCGTACATTCACGATAGTCTAGGAGACAGGTTCTGAATTTTGTCCCAAACAAATAAAAAAAAAACCGTTCAAGAGCGAGTTGGACTCGCGCACCGAGGGTTTCGTACGTATTATGATGTTGATAATTTCTGAAAAACTGTGCTAGAGCTGTAGAGACATCATTTATTTTTCCTGTAATCTTTGCATAAACTTCTATTACATAGCATAATTTTAGATTTTTATTTATGCAAACTTTGGAGATAAGGGGGGGGGGAACAGTATTTTTTTTACATTTTTCATCAACAGTCGGAAACTATACTGCCTAAAAAGCGCTCTTTCATATGATATCCCACATGCCCTAGTAGGCCCACTTCAAAATTTTAAGACCCCCTTTCAGTCCCTATGCAAAAAAGATATATTTTTTTAATTTCTTTCTTGTTTGCAAAATAGTTGGGCAAACGTCATCAAAAATTATTCTAAATTTCAAGTTTATAGCGTTAGTAGTTCTTGAGATATCCAGGTGTGACAGACAGACAGACTTAGTCTCACCATAAGGGTTCCTTTTTACCATTTTGGTACGGAACCCTAAAAACTGCTTCGTTAGTCTATTCGTCCCATGCGCTACTGCTGAACATGAGGTCCTGGGTTCGATTCCCGGGTCGGGCAAAGTGTTATTGGGTTTTTTCATGGAATTTCTCAGTAGCAGCTCCCGGAGTGTGGATTTGTACCCGGTTGATGGCAATAGGCTCGCCCCCTATTACATGGGACTTAAACATAACTGGCGAAATGTGGAGGTACTAAAGGTACACCTTTGCCTTGCCCTTCGGGGAATACACACGTGATGTTATGTAAATAAAAATATATTTAGGGTTATTTTTGCCAACGACACGCTAATCAGGATTGTCGTAGACAAGTGTTTGTAGCAGTTCAGTAGCGGATAGATGAAAAAAAAAATATATGAAAAAAAAAGAAAATCATATGTAGTACTTACTTATGTAGGGGTAGTAAAATGCGAGTAAATATCGCACGTTATGGAAAATATTCGTTTGTACGAAAATTAAGGAATAGTGTGAATTTAAAAGCAAATTCACGTTTTTGAGCAAACGAGCAGCGTTTTTTTTTTCTTCTAGGACTGGTCGTCGATGATTGAGGGATAACAAATGTGTTCAGTCTTTTTTAGAAAAAAATAAAAAGAATATTGGTAAATCAAGTTATTTTTTTTTTGTCAGCACGTTTTTCTGGAACAAATAAACATATTTAGGTACCAACCGGGCACGAATCGAGACTTCGTGCTTCTACTGAGAAATTCCACATAGAAAAACCCAATAACACTTTGCTCGTCCCGGGAATCGAACCCAGGACCACCATTTCCGCAGTAGCGCTTGCAACAACTGGGCCAATGAGACAGTCCGCCTATGTTTTGTCTTAATAAGAGCCAACTTCCCACCTACTATGCCTCCAATCAAAGATATAAATATGTCTAGACAGACAGTCAAAGCTGTGAACTTGTCAGAAAAAATTGCGTCCAACTGTTGGCCGCAAAAACACGAGCAAAAAATTGGCCTGTTTGTTTTGGTTCTTTTGCAACTCGACACGCTATCTAGACATATAAATAATCAAAGCCTCCAATGAATTTCAAGCAGTGGACACTAATAAAATAATGATAGTAGTTCTCCATCCAACCATCATTGCAACCGAAAGACGTCTACTGCTGGACATAAGTCTCCCACAAAGGGGGGGTTTGCCATAATCGCCAAGCTTGGCAGGCGAGTTGGCGATCGCAGTATGGTGTTAAAATGCATAGAGAACGCTGCATCCAACCATGGCCATAATGAAATCATTAAAAAAAAATATTCCTTTTTAACTTTTCAAGCACCTAGCTCCTATCCTATATATCTGCTAAGTCAGCTCCCGATCCTATCAGTGGCGTCAATTGCCCGTGCCAAATGCCACTTCCCGATCTTCACCCCCCTATCTTCGCCCCCTCACCCCCCAACGTCGCCTAAAGACGTCTTATCTCGGAGTCGAGGAAAAACGAACGTGATTGAATGTTTCCGCCGATTTCATGAAACTGATAATCTTTGTGTGAAAACACAATCCTGCAATGATGATTGGAATACTGATGGGGTGGTATTTTTTGAAAGACATAATTGAAGTTATTATATTGTGAGCGCGCGCGCAAGCGACGTGAAGGGAGAGTGGGAGGGAGACAAAACACAGAATATTATTTGGTAGGTACTATGTTTTGGGTAGGTAAGGCATTTAATTAAGTATGCATGGTGATGCCGACTTAGCTTGCGGGTTCTGTACTGACCTCACGCAACGCGTCGTACGTTCAGCCAGTAATAGAACTCGCTCATCAAGGAGCGCTGTCCCCAATTTGACGCATTATTAATTTATTATACACAAAAAAAAAAGGTTTTATAATAAAACGGGTATACTAAAACATCGATAATTAAATTAAGTATCTTTAAATTGGTGTAGGTTTTAGAAAAATACGCTTGGTAGATTTTGCGCCATTCTCAGTTATTTATCCGCGTTAGACATAACTGTACAAATTAATTTCATTATGTAATTTAAACACAATTTAAAATATTCACATTTACTGAGAAAATGCTCTAATTTAACACATATTTTTTTCAAATCATTTACAATAATCGTTTAGACGTGATCTTCAGTATAAAATCATCAAAAGTCGGTTATCGTCGCATTAAATAACTTTCATGTTATTTCTTTTTAAGAAAACTTACAGCTAATACATTCGAGTAGTCAGAAGTAATTAAGTAGAAGAAAGCCAATTACAAGTTTCCACTTATATGTACCATAAAGGCTCCTACAAACTTGTGCGACATCGCGGGCGCGACAGACAGAGCGACCCTTGTCGCGCCCGCGATATGGCAGCAGTCTATAGAAGCCTTTATTGTATAGTATTTATTGATCATATTAGTTGTATTGTCCGTTTGGTGCCGGACGTAAAGAATAGCACCATCTCATTTCTTCCCGTGGGTGTCATACAAGGCGACTAAGGGACTTACTAGGGAAAGGGCAGCAGCGTTCTCTATGCATTTTAATACCATACTGCGATCGCCAACCCGCCTGCCAAGCGTGGCGATTATGGCAAACCCCTTTGGAGGAAGCCTATGTCCAGTAGTGGACGTCTTTCGGCTGAAATGAAGATGATGATGATTGGTTGTATTTGTATAGTTATATAATATTCTAAGTCTGTTTATTTTACTTTACTTTATTACCTACTTTTGTCTAATCAGTAAGTAATTTGTAAGCCTGACTTGGTTTCCGCACGTCGTCGTTTTGGGGTGACCACAAAAAATCAGCAGAGCAGCATGCTAAGTGGAAGTCTTCTTGTCACACTCACGGCGTGCAGTCGTCGATGTTTTGTGTTCTTATTTATACATCTGTATTGTTTTATGTTTTTTTATTTGAGTTATCATATCTTTTTGCATGCACGTGTTTCTGTGACAAATAAATCTATTTTTCTTTCTTTCAATAGAGAGCAGAAGGTGGTAAGATGAGTACTTGGCTATTGGTTTTGTCCAGCGGCAGCGATTGGTTAGTACAGAGGGTCTACTCTGTCGAGTCGATGGTTGGCAGTGAGGAGTCCTGGGACGCGGTGGTATCCTTCTGTAAAACAGTCGTTTCGCAGACGGAGGCTACGGAAAGGAAGCGGAAGATCTCATCCGCTCACCCGGCCCGCAGCAGGCTCACTGGGCGTCGGCAGAGGGCAGATAATGCCCTCTTGCGGCCCTTCTAAATGGGACCAGGGAATCTGGAGTCGGCGACGTCCGCCACCCCTTATCACACTGGACCCGAGGTGGCGGCGCGTAGTGTTCCAAGCGTGCCTTGAGGTAGCCCGCAGAGGCGGGCCGGCACTAGCCGGGGATCACGGAAGTAATACTAGCTCCCAAGATCCCCGATGCAAGTGTGGGAAGGGAACACTGGGGTGGTTTTTAGTCAGTAAGAGTCTGACAGACCCCTCCGCCCACGCCAGGTCGGAGGACATCCATGAGGATTATGCATTCCGACAAAAAAAAAAAAGGAGTCTACTCTCGAAGTCCGCCAACAAAAATACGGGCCCGTCCGAAAGTAGTTGACCCGCCAAAACTAGTGACAAATTAAATTTTTCTGACGGGCAAAAACATCGGGATTAGGGACAACTGTCAAACCTTGTTGTCATTCATTCTTAGTTCGGGCCTTTAACTAATCTTACGTCCGTAAGTGATACGGAATATAAACGCCCTTAACGTCGGTCGCACTACGGATTTCATGCTTAGGGGGTAGACCCCTAGGTCTGACGAAATTAATCCGTATTTGGTTGGATTGGGAGCTGACATTAATTCGGTCAGGAAATGGCTTTTTAAACGGTTTATAGGCAAATAAAATATTTTTCCATCATCATAAACGACTTGAATAGTTTACGTATTGGATCATCATTTCAGCCGAAAGACGTCCACTGCTGGACATAGGCCTCCCCTAAAGGGGGGGTTTGCCATAATCGCCACGCTTGGCAGGCGGGTTGGCGATCGCAGTATGATCATATGATGTTAAAATGCATAGAGAACGCTGCTGCCCATTCTCTCGTAAGTCTCTTAGTCGCCTTTTACGACACCCACGGGAAGAAATGGGATGGGAATGGGTTGTATTGGATGTGTCTGTGTATTTCAATAGTAATTTTACTTCACAATCGTGACTCCCAAGTCCCGACCTCTGATAAATCAGCCACAAAAATCGCATACCTACACAGACACACAGTTGGCACACATTGCATTCAGCTACACAGTTTCAATGCAATTCTCTCGTCCAGAATTAACGCATGTCAGGCCGAATTGACCTCCCGTCTGCAAGGAACGATCGATTATCGTTCCACGGCTTAATTGCGATGCGTTTAAACAAAAAGTCTGGCAGGCCTGTTGCCTAATGACGCTATAAACTCGAAATTATACGCTCCGTTACTTCGACCAACCGTTGTTCCTACTATACCGACTGCTAGGGTTCATTGCGTTTGATATGCCTCGTATGAACGTGGGTGAAGGTTGGTTTGTAAGTACTTGAATTGGTTTGTAGGGGAATTGTCCATATTCGACTGTGTATGTTTGTTATACAGACGAATATTAATTATACACGGTGCCACAGCGAGCAATTAAGTATACCTACTTAATTATGAACTTGCATAACAGCAAAAGAGGCTTACCTTACCATAACAAGATAGTTAAGTATATTAGAGTAAATGTTTGTATTTGTTCTGTGTGGTGCCGGACGTAAAGATTAGCACCATCCTATTTCTTCCCGTAGGAGTCGTAAAACGTGTCTAAGGGATTTACTAGAGAATAGGCAGCAGCGTTCTTTATGCATTTTAACACCATACTACGATAGCAAACCCGCCTGCCAAGCGTGGCGATTATGGCAACCCTATGTCCAGCAGTGGACGTCTTACGGCTGAAATGATAATGATATAGCTGGTAACGTTAAAATCTTAAATTTCTGTCTGTTGGTTTTAAATTATCATTAAAACAAACATTAAAAAAAATCTTGCCATTCAAGTCGGCAATCTATTAGTTAAAGTGGTCAAATTAACTATGGCCCTTCACATGGTAGTCAGTAACTATATAGTTTATATGATGATGAAAGTATAAGTACTAGCCGTGGTCACTTGAAAACACATAGTTATTAACTACACAAAAACGACTGAGTTTGTTTCAACCACCAGTCACTAGAGGAAGACTGTCCTATATTCCACATTGACTTCAATCACGGCTCACCCAAAAGAAAAAATCTGAAACAAAATCCCGCACGTTAACATAATGTAGCATCAAATGGAGCAGCACAGACGTTGCTATCGCATATTGAAAGAGGCGGGTTCCAACAAAGTTGTTTTATCAGCGGCGATAAGCATGAATCCCATTTATGGGAGCTACCGAGCTATTGCTCCGAGGCGCTGAGCCGTAGCCCGGCGCCCGCGACTCAACCGCGTTCTTCCCGCACCGTTTTATGAGTCTCCAGGGATAAAGACGCATCAAATTGAATGTGACAGGATGTTGAGTTACGTGGAATTGTATAAATTTAATTCTGAGTTCGATTTGTAGTCACCGAGATTTTTGTGTTAGAGATTGGCGAACAGGCAAGCTGATGGAAAGTGGTTACAGCACATCCTCAAAATGCTTACATCACTAAAAAGGATCCTCGATGCGTTGACAAGGTACGGCGCAAGCTGCTGCCAGTTTGTTGGTAAATATATTATTTGCAGCCCTGCGGCTAATATTCGTTGTTAAAGCTAGGTCGAAGAAAGTCAGCCTAGAATGTTTCCACTGCTGGGACACAGGCCTCCTCTCTGTGAGAGGGAGTGGGCCATAAACCACCACGCGGGCCCAGTGCGGGTTGGTAGATGTCACATGTCTTCTAATTTTTGGTCCTAGGACATGCCGGTTTCCACACGATGTTTTCCTTCACCGTTTTGAGATAAGTGGTGATGAAATAATCTACACAAAGTAAAGCGCCTGCCTGCAGCAGCACAGGACAGAAAGGAGTGGCAAAAAATGGAGGAGGCCTTTACCCAAAGAGGGGTCCTTAACTAACTACTTTATTTTATTTATTATTTGCTTTTTATTTATACTTTGTATTTTTTTTTGTTAAGAAATAAAGAGGCGTTATTATATCATATAAACCGTTTCAAACTCAAACTCAAACTCAAAGCATTTATTTCAATTAAACCTATTACAGGCACTTTTGAATTGTCAAAGAGTCGGTCAGTTAGTCAGAAAGTTGAAGCTATTTGCCCATTCCAAAACGTAGATCACTATGGAGAAGAATAGGCAAGAAACTCCAAGGACACTCTTTTAAATCAAGATATTACAAAATCCTGGGTACCTACATTATTCTTGTCGCTTCTATATGTGAGAACAATGTAAAAAAAATATTATTTAAAAACAATACAAAACATAAAAGATTACTAATAAGCCCTGGCAGATAGGAGATGACCAGTCACAACTGACGGCGCCCGTTCACGAACATGACGCGTGGATCAGCACCATCCAGCTCAACCATTTTGTAGGGAACCGAATGATCCAACACACGCGCCACGCGCGTTTATCTTCAGACCCAGGTTTAAAACATGGAGCCATTATTGAATTTCGAACTTTATTCCGACTATGGTAAAGTTCCTAAACACAAAACTGACAACTTAGTACCGAACTAAGTTTTCAGTTTTGTATATAGAACGGTATTTCAACCACTGCTACGTTCTTATTACAAAAACTGGCTCCATGGTTTAAGCCATGTCAAAATATAAATCTTGGTTTGTAATAAAGCGGAGTATGTTTTACGGCTAGATTTAAGAAGCAGCCAGGTCGGCTTTTTATGTGGGTTTTTATTTATCCTTATTTACATAGATATGTAATTTACGATATTTTCGCTCATTTATTTTGTTTCACAAACTAGAGCTTGGTATCACTTTACTGAGAAAAATCAGTCAGAGTGCGCATGCAAGATAAATTTCCTCTGAAAAACCGAATTCACCAAAAAAATCGGATTAACCAACAAACACAAAAAAAAATACATTTACATAAAATAAAAAGTATTCACCACTTACGTGGCAGCTAACTGACCTTTGAAAGGAATACCATGCACATAGAGCGAATAAAAAAAAGATACAAAAAAAAAACTCGACCAGATTTTCGTGTGGTCAGCGGAAAAAAACCGGGAAAAACTATCATCCGTGCGCCGCGCGACTTTATAGCAACGATAACGAAGCTGCAGGATTGGGGCCTGAGCGATCCAATGTTATCTCTCTGCGCGGCTTTTGCGATATAAAATAAATGTTTCAATATTGAATGGATGAAAATGTTTTTTTTTTAATGAAAGGAGGCTGTTTTCAATGATTATGAAGAGGACAGGACAGACGCCTACATGGATTCGATTCTTACAGCAGATATTATATTGGACGAAAAAAAATGTGGCGTTTTAAGGTAAAATTGATTCATAACTAAAGTTATATATACCATTTATTATTCTGCTCTGTTATTGAATTTATCCGTACATCCTTACATCCTATTCTACGTAATTCAATACTTGAATTTTAAAGATCCTCCTTCATGCTTTATGCAATGCAATAAAAAAACCTCGCATTAATTTACCGGAAACGTCCATATTGCAGAAATTGGTTCATATTCTAACATCAAAAACTTCAATAATGGTTGTAAAATGTTAACTTAACCGTAAACGTTCCTCGAAACTTTTTTCCAAATTCAAAATTCAAAAATGTTTGACACGCATCATAGTGCGCGCGAATGACCAAACACTGCATAACACTGATATGCACAATGTGTCACTTTGACGAAGGTCACAAGCCCGAGACTGGCCACGTGCCCGGACACGGATATGACGAGATTCGTTCCTTTTTTGAAACGTGTTAAATCTGACAAATATGCGTGTGGCTGGTAGACGGCTGTGAAATAAAAAGTGCTGTAGATAAGGCAGCCAACATAGCTGCCAATTAGGTATGAATATTATGTTGTCTATTAGTCTCAGAAGCTAAAACGGCTACACTTTGACTTTGGAAAACTTCAAATAAAGAACAGAAGTTCTAAATGTTGAGCTATGCCAATACAGGACGATATCCGTATCGAGTACGAAACCCAGGACCTCACACTTACATCAGGTACGTTGGCTACTGAACCATGCTTCGTGTAAATAAACAAACAGTTGATGTACGGAATAATGTATACTTATTACGTACGTCATCGCCAATACAAATATGTGCTCACAAAAACATAAATAATATAAATATTTGTTATGAATGCAAAGCGTATTACCAAACGCACATGGATAACTATCTCGCTGACCATTTTTTGAGCGCCATTGTTGTACTCGGATCAGTTTTCTACATGACATTTCAATACGATATGCTTGTCGAATGGCAAATCTCGAGCAGATGTTTATTCAGCGCATTCAACAAAAATTATCGCAACAACGAAATCTAAATCCATACACCATAACTAATTATATCCACCGAGTAACGTGTATTGTTCAACCGACGCTTTTGTACGAACCCGAATTACTAACCTAGTTTTGGGGATATTTGCAAAAAAACCTTCTTGAGATATCACGCTTTTTGGTTCTGAATGCGAGTAATATTTTCTTTTGTCGGTGGGGTATTAGTGAGCGGTATTTAGTTACGTCGGTGTATTGCAGTTTGTTGTTACGAGCGACGTACAGCCTGCCTGACGCGGCTGTATTACAAAAGTTTGACGGCCGAGTCGTTCGATAGGGTATCGATTTAGCTCGACTGCATCCGATTCTGTTCGTTTATTTTTTATGAAATCGGACGTATGTAGGTTTTTGGGTTTGCGGTGCGTCTGTGTCCAGTTAGTTGTAGGTGGTCTGTTCGAATAAAAATGTCGTGTTCCTCTTTTTTATTGAGATTTTTCTATTTCGCGTGTCAACAGAATGGAGGATTTTTCCGCTTGCCTTTTTTGCGACTAAAGGAATCTGGATTGATTAGCATGGACACGTTAGCCTTTTTAGCATGATTCTGGTCTTCTGGATTACCAAAAATCCTTCCTGAAATTACGCCTTCAACGAACACAGTGACTTTGAGTATTTTATGTTTTGCTTGAGATTATTCACCAACCCTTTTTTTTTTTTTTGGGTGGGAAATTATCAAATAACTTCTCCCGCTCTGGGCTGAGCGGGAGGGCGTGTCAGACTTTTACTGACTAAAACCCACCCGTGTTCCTTCCGTTGCCTGTGTGCCAGGGCCACGATATCCCTTTCGGACAAATTCGCAACCCTGGCAGGCATTGGCCCTAATGGACCCCGTCAGTTGGTGCTGACATTTCTTTGAGGCGCGCGTGAAACACAACGCGCTGTCGACCCGGGCCTGGTCCTTATCGGACGGCGAGCTACCCATCGCTCACCGTCCGCAGGCCCGCGGCTACGGTGGCCGGAAATCAGCTTGCGACTCCCGACGCCCGGAGCGTCTCCTGCGGCGGCTAAGAGCGTGAGGGCGCGAACCCTGCCTCACCCTCACGCGTTCCGCCTCCTCCTTCGCTAGCATTACTGCTTCGCAGAAGGAGGTGATGGCCTCCCATGCACTCTCGCTCCGAACCATGGCCTGAACTAGGGCTGGACGCGAGAGATCGCCGCCGCCGATCGCCTCCGTGAGGACACGGCGGTGCTCCGCCCAAGCCGGGCAGACCTCCACCGTATGCTCCACCGTGTCCTCCGGGCGATCCATATAGTGGTGACACCCGGGCGTTTCCTCCCGCTTTATCCTGAACAGGAACCTCCCGAAACAACCGTGTCCGGTGAGGACCTGCGTCAGGCGGAAGGTGAGGACGCCGTGGCGCCTCTCTAGCCACTCCTCAAAGAGGGGACTTATCGCCACAATTGTGGCGTGCCCAGCGCTGGGTTGCGACAATCGCACTCTCCATGCCGCCATGAGATCCCGCCGGAGCTCCGTCCGGTGTGCCGCATTATTCACCAACCCGGATTGTGATTTCGATTGAAATGCTGTTTCGAAATCTTTGTGTACTGGAAACAATACCTACTACCATTCAATAGTTACTTACGAGTAGTTGTACTTCTAGTAGTTAATACTTCTCAGAAACTGAATAGTTTACAAAGCGTCTGAAACGTCGGAAAAACGCTGAAAAAATTGCAATGATGACCAAGACATTGGTATTCATAGGTAGACATTTTCAAACTTTCCTATTTTCCAACAGATGTAATAAGCGTCATTAATGGGCAGGGTACGTGTTGGATTTTCTACTTCCCTCCACTGAGTGACCAAATTCTAACGCCTCTACACCTTTGTCTGTGTACTCCAAACAGAACCACCTGGTAAATATAGTCTGTTTCAAAAGAATCTGATAGAACTGTAAACAAACCCTGTTCAGGTAAAATTCTTACGTAATCACTCACTAAAGGGAATTAGTAACACCTTCATCGTATTTAGAAGGTTCAACTCTATTTATCACCACTTTTTTCGAGAATTATACATGTGAGTCAAATCAAATTAGCTAGCGAAACTCCGCAGACGTAATGGGTATCGATATCTAAACAGTAAAAATGAAAAAGATTTGATGTTTTTTTTTGGTCATCGACCTCTGGTAGTGTTGTTACTGAAAGTATGAGTTTAGAAAATCTGTTTTTTTTCAAATTTTTATGTTTAGTTATCGATACCCATCACGTCTACGGAGTTTAGCTATATAATTTAAAATGACCCTTGAAAAATCATAAACGCAAAAATTTTGGTTATAAAAAAATTTAGGTTACAAAAATTTAGGTTACTTATTTTTCTGTTCCTTTCTTGTCTGTATATAATTATGTTCGTACTTAAACTGTTAAATAAATAAAAAAACATTAGGTTGCAAAAATTTTGGTTATAAAATTAACCTCAACTGTCAAAATGAAAAACATCTTCAAGCTGATTTAAAATTTGAATTTCGGGTTTAAGTATTCAATTAATCAAATTAAAGCACTTAATTTGTAAGTTGTATTACAAATCATCATCATTTCAGCCGAAAAACGTCCACTGCTGGACATAGGCCTCACCCAAGGGTTTGCCATAATCGCCACGCTTGGCAGGCGGGTTGGCGATCGCAGTATAGTGTTAAAATGCATAGAGAACGCTGCTGCCCATTTTCTAGTAAGTCCCTTATCGCTTGCACCACAGCGTTCGCGAGCCGTGATGTTTAACCATAGAACCATATTTTCGAACGTTCCTCATATTGGCAAAAGTACCACTGACGTAAACTAGTCCCTAAATTTTTTTTTGGTACTACAGTACCCAACATCGTGCGTGAGACGCCTTTACGACACCTACGGGAAGAAATAGGGTGATGCCATTCTTTATGTCCGGCACCACACAGACCCTACAAATTGACATCCACAGATACGTTTTCTGATACGTCGATACGCCCGCCCATACGTAAATTGCAGCATATCTTAGCAAGCACAGACGGTTCCATCGGCTTGATTTAATATGTACCTAGTTGGCGTATAAATCTATTCATCGCGGGCTAAACATTTATACAAACATCACTAATGAACGCGGCGCACCCAGTAACTTCATTACGATCGCGGTAGCCGCTCACAATCCATTTTTTTTCCAGTCTACGGATACGGAGATGGCTATTGGTTAAACGCTGTTATTTTTATGTTGCGCTGCACGCTGGCATATTATTTATGAAAAGTGGAGTAAACTTGATTATATTCTATCTTCTTTGATGTAGCTGTTTTACATAGTTAAGAAGCAACATAGGTTATTGTTACGGATGTTTCTAGCGCGGTTTCTTGCAGAGATAAACGCAACTTGCGGGACTAAAACTTTTGATTCTAAAGTATAGCTGGCATTGAATTTTACATGAAATTATGTTGCTAGGTGTTAATTGTCGTAATACATTGATTGGATAAAGTAATCAATGCTTTAAGGCTTCTACATACCGGGGCGACTTGTCGCGCGACGCGACACGACACAAAGGCACCGCTCATCCCGCGACACGCGGGGCCTTTGTGCCGTGTCACGTCGCGCGAAAAGTCGTGCTGGTATGTAGAAGCCTTTACACGGTGCGGTGCAGTGGCCGAAATATAACGTCCAGAATGAAGGCTGTCATGAAAATGATGGAGCGAGCGAGCGTTTTAGGACACCGTAAAGTCAAACCCCGCTGGTTTGACTTTATGGTGTACAAAAACGCTCTCTAGGAAAACACACCGACTTACTTTCAATAATGACATACAGTGACGTCATTCGCCAGTAAATTTCGGATGCTATGTGGTGGCCACCGATCGTCTAGGAAACCGTAGCTTTACCGAAATGACGCGAGAATGGAACGTTACGTGACAATTTTTTGATTAGCAGAAGTAGGCAATGGTTTATACCTACAGACAACACTAATGAACACAGTGCTCCTAGCTTTCAGGAGCTTACGATCGCGGTACCACGTACAAAACCTTTTTTCCCAGTCTATAATATTATTTTGTCTACGGAGTAATACCCATATTGGTTAAACACTGTTATTTTAAGTTGCGTTGGCGAACTTTTTATGAAAACTGAATTATAGTGGAATAAAGTTGATTATATTTCTTCTTTGATGTAGCTGTTCTACATAGTCAAGAAACATTATAGGTTATTGTTACGAAGGTTTCTGGCGCGGTTTTGTGCGGAGTTATACGCAAGTTGCAGGACGTGTTTGTCGAAATGACGCCAGGATCAGTCACCATGAGTAGCTAAATATTAGTGGAAATGACTGATAGATTGATTAAGTATTATCTATAGTTTAGACTTCAGATTCTAAAGAATAGCTGGCAATTCTCTATACAAACATCAGTAATGAACGCGGCGCTCCCAGTAACTTAGTTACGATCGCGGTAGCAGTGTTGCCAACTTTATTTTTTAGAGGATCGTACCATGGATCGAATTTTGAATTTGAATTTTTCAAAGATCTTATTTTGCCAAGAATTCAAGAAAAAAAATAGTACGCAATGAAATTTCAATAAAAGTACAGTAAATTATTTCAAAACTATAAGTTTGAATCAATATTTAACATTTAAGGTACAAAAATTAACACTTGGCATGATAATCTTAATCAAACATGATTATTTTAGAGATTAGATGAAAACCAGGACTGATCAGTGGGCCTGATTCTTGAACCATGATTTAAATCAACTCTTCTTTTAAACTTAGTATCTGAAGTTGTTAACTTATATTTATGTTATTAATTTACTACTATATATTATTACTTATTTTTAATTATTAATTGACACACAACACTAATAACAGCCGTTTTGCAAGATTTTTGTTCATGTGACTACTGCTGGTCTAAATGTTTCAATTATTCGATTATCATAATCAGGGTTAATCATCATCATCATTTCAGCTGAAAGACGTCCACTGCTGGACATAGGCCTCCCCCAGATGGGTAATTAACTTTATACAATACTTTAATACACGATACTATAATGTACTATAAATTATACTTTGTATTGCCTCCTACGTTGCTACATCCCGGAGTTTACTTCAAGTGCAAGTGGGATAGAGTAATTCAAAATGTATGGGTGCATTCATAAAAATATAAAAAAGAAGTATAAGACTCGTTCAAGTCTGTTTGTTGTGTTTTTTTTTGTTATAAAGCCACGAAAGTACTTTACTTTACTTTATATTATTATTTTATATATATTTGTTGTGACAGTTTAAAATTTGAAAAGATCGTATATTTTGCGTACGATTTCGAGTACTCGATCGTACATCATACTCTTGAGTCAAAAAGATCGTATAAATACGATTAAAATCGTACGGTTGGCAACACTGCGCGGTAGCCGCTCAAAATACATTTTTTTTAGTCTACGGAGTTGGGCATTGGTTAAACGCTGTTATTTTTTTGTGTTTGTTTTTTATTGCGTTAGTGAACTTTGTATAATAAATATAGATTGAATAGCTGAAGTAGAGAACGCTTGATATTCTTACATTTAATGCTATTTAGGTGCACTAATTCTATGTCCTGTTTATTTCATTTTATTTTGTTACATATTTATGACGAAATCATGCACAAATAAACCTTACTTGGTTTCCGGGCGTCTTGGTGTCTTTTTCGGGTGACCACTGAAAAACAGCACTGTGCTGTAGGTCCCCCATAGCACAGCATCATGCTGAGTGCAAGCCTTCTTGTCACAGTCATGACGTGCCAGCAGTTGCCGACTATTTCTGTTTTGTTCTCGTGATAGTCGTGACTATACCTACTGTAGATCTATTTTGTTTTATCTATTCTGAAATGTTCTAAAAACTCGAGTTAATTATATTTTTGTAACCACGTGTTTCTGTGACAAATAAACTTATTCTTCTTTCTGTTTTATAGGTACAGACAACACTAAGGGACTAACCACACTTATTCAGCTCTGTTCACCTTTTGTCCATAGAAAACAACGATTTTGTATGGACAAAAGAACAGAGCGTGGTTGTGGTGGCGTCTAAGTGTGGTTAGTCCCTAATGAACGCGGCAGGCCTTGCTCCCAATTAATTAGATACGATCGCGGCTAGCGCTCACAATCCATTTTTTTTCCAGTCCATAAAATTATTGTCTACTAAGTTTGGTTTTGGTATTGGATAAAACCTGTTATTTTTAGCCGCGCTGGCGTATTTTTTTCAGGAAAGTGGATTAATAGCTACACCTACGTGCGAGAGCAAAGTGAAGTTATTCTTCTTTGCTTTAACATACGTTCTTTTTGTGATGGTTTTAAGCGCGGTAATGCGCGAAACGTGGTCGCGAACTGTAGGACGTGTTTGCGAAATGAAGCGAGGACCATACGTCAGCGGGGTGGCTAAATATTAGTTGAGTAAATTATAGATTGATTAGCTAAAGTAGGCATGCTTTATACAAACATCACTAATGAAGACTAGCACACTTCATCATGCTTACAATCATTGTCATCTTGTTTAAAACGCACAATATGCAGCCAGGCATATATGTTGGGGGATTACATCGCGGATTAAAATGCTTGGCTCAACGCTGGTCCTTTTTTTTTTTTTTGGGTGGGAAATCATCAAATAACTTCTCCCGCTCTGGGCGGAGCGAGAGGGAGTGTCAGACTTTTACTGACTAAAACCCACCGTGTTCCTTCAAATGCCTGTGTGCCAGAGCCACGATATCCCTTTCGGACTAACCCTGGCAGGACTCGTAACCCTGGCAGGTCAACGCTGGTCCCTGCTCCACAAGGGCGCAAAAACTAATTGATTAGCATTTGGAAACACTGTTGGAGCTGCTGAGGATTTCAAAAACTATCTTTGATGATTCAATTCTTAGTATTATATAATTGCATAGCACATGTGTGAGTACTATGTACTTACTATAAAGCTACCATTTACTGGGTACGTCTTTCATTGACTTGAATGTGCCCTGGCGGCTGAGAGTGTGTCATGCTCACTGTAATGTCTCGCTGATGGCGGCGGGTGTGTTGGATCATATAGCTCCCTTCAAAATGGTTGAGCTGAATGGTGCTAATCCATGCGTTATGTTCGTGAACGGCCATCAGTAGGGACTGGTCATATTTTCTTGGCGGCCATGGCTTATTTTAATTTAATTTGATTTTTGAGTTATTTTTAGGGATCCGTACCAAAATGGTAAAAAGGAACCCTTATGGTGAGACTAAGTCTGTCTGTCTGTCACACCTGGATATCTCAAGAACTACTAATATTATCAACTTGAAAATTAGAATAGTTTTTGATGACATTTGCCCAACTATTTTGCAAACAAGAAAGATATTTAAAAAAATATACCTTTTTTGCAAAAGGGACTGAAAGGGGGGGTCTTAAAAATGTGTAGTGAGGCTACTAGGGCGTGTAGGGTATCATATGGAAAAGCGCTGTTTGCACATTCTCAAACATTTTTTTTCTTTTTTTAGGCAGCATAGTTTCCGACTTTAGGTGAAAAATTAAAAAAAAAACCGGTGGATTATCTCCGAAGTTTGCACAAATAAAAATCTGAAATTATTCTATGTGATAGGAGTTTATGTAAAGATTACAGAAAAAATAAAACGATGTCTCTAAATAGCACAGTTTTTTAGAAATCATCAACATCATTTTATACGTACGGAACCCTCGGTGCGCGAGTCCGACTCGCTGTTGACCGGTTTTTTTTTATATTTTTGTTACGGAAGTTTTGGACGTTTTGCATCGTTCTCACATGTATAATTTCAACACGAATGATGGAACCTATGTAACCATATGTTTAATTTAAAAGAGTGTCCGTGGAGTTTCTTGCCCGTTCTTCTCCATAGGTACCTACTAAGCTTTGGAATGGGCAACTACCTTCATCTTTATGACTGACCGACCCCTTTACAATTCAAAAGTGCCTGTAATTGGTTTATTTCAAATAAATGCTTTGAGTTTGAGTTTTCAGTTTTTTCCAGTCAAATAACATAAATTAGACCTCCGCAGCCTAATTTATGTTATTTGACTGAAAAAAATCTGGGTATTGGTTAAAGCTTTACAGTTTATTATCGGAAATTTTATGAAGTCTGGATATTGTATCTACGAAAAATCGCACTTGATCCATCCGATCCAATAAACAACGAAGGAGGTAACATTACAATATTAATTGGCTGTCATTAACTGGAATCTTTATTAATAGCCATCACATTGTCACACACCATAAAACTTGATTTCCAATTACACTTCCTTCTGATGTTACGCAATGAAGAACAATAGACACAATCGAGAGTCTCAAAAGCTTTAGTAGAGTAATTTTACATTATGACACTGTTACCTTTATGTTAAACTTTCCCCAGAATCCTCAATCGATACTTAACTTAGACTTACAGTAACATACTGCCGGTTTCTGATTTGAGAATTTGAATTTGAGAACGTCTTAATCTGTACATAAGTATAACTTAAACATTTTTTTGTATCCGAATTAAGTTTTTTTAAACTCTAATTAAGGTTTGAGTAATTTATTTTTTACTCAAATTTGTCAGAAAGCATGCGTAACTCTCACACTTAAGGTCATCAGTTGCGTTTCTGAACTAAAAAAAACGTGTTTGACAATACTCAAAACCTTATCAACGTCAAGTTACGCAGTTGAAAGTTGATACACCAATTTCAGCTACTCAAACTGTAATCAGATAAACGTAACTAGTGATTTTGATCATAATGAGTGACATGAGTGACGACGATACTTCCTTGTCGTCTTTGGAGATTCCTCAACGCAGACAACCACGCAGAAGAATAACAGAACATCGACCTAACTTGTTCATCACGCTAAGCGACGAACAATTTAAGATTCCCTACAAAATGGTTGAGCTGGAGGGTGCTGATCCACGCGTCATGTTCATGAACGGGCGCCGTCAGTTGTGACTGGTCATGTCGTATCTGCCATGTTTATTTTTTTACATTGTTCTCACATATAGCGACAAGAATAATGTACCCAGGATTTTGTAATATCTTGATTTAAAATAGTGTCCTTGGAGTTTCTTGCCTATTCTTCTCCATAGAGATCTACGTTTTGGAATGGGCAAATAGCGTCAACTTTCTGACTGACTGAATTGTTTTTTTGACAATTCAAAAGTGCCTGTAATTGGTTTAATTGAAATAAATGCTTTGAGTTTGAGTTTGAAGAGTCGGTTCCGCTTTACGAAGAAGTCGGAGTGGACAGTGAGGCGAAGTCTCAAAGAAGCGAACTTGACCCCGAAAAGGCAAGCTACGGGACCTAAATTGTCTTCAGCCCACCGACAAGCCAGGCTTCAGTTTGCTCGCGATCAGTTAGATTGGGTTATCGAGCAATGGAGGTGAGTCCTGTTCTCGGACGAATCCAGAATGTGCCTGCATGGTAGCGACCGTCGACAAAGAGTCTATAGGAGACCGGGGGAGCGATTCGCACAATGCTGTAGTGTCACCATAAAACTGAACGGCGACTTAAAACAAATTTGCGTTCAAAAATTCGGCCATTCCTCTTATTATTCCCATGTGAAGAATGCACCAAACACATAAGTACTTATTTATCGTAAAAATATCACAAGCAGACCACAACTGAACTTTTGATAATATAACTGAATTGCTTTGTGCAGCCGAATGTCCAATACATAATAAGTGTGCGCTGGCTGTACCTATATAGAGCGTAGTGTAAATAAGTATCTACATGAGGTAGGTGTTTAAACAGTTTTTCACTGGCTACAGGCCTGTCGTTGTAATTCACTGACAAACGCATATAAAAGAGTCCGGTGGCGGACAGCGACGGCTATGGAGACGACTTTGTTTTGTATTTTTTTTTAGCTATGACATTTTCACCTTGACAATGTAGTGTTTCTGTTCACGTGGTTTCTTCAGGTTTCACCGAGTTTCACAGTTTCACATATTGACAAAATTGTTCTAAATAATAAAATAATAATAAATCCATTTATTTTCAGGCAATACAGGCCAATAGATAAATAACCTAAAAATACTTCCGCTATTCTACTTTCGCATTTTTTGGTTCCATACTGTAATATTTTGTAGCAAGTAATTTGATTGCATTACTTGCTACCGAGGTTAAAAGACGTAAATTTTATGTTAATTATGGTAAAATAATTAAGGTAAAGATATCTCATTTTGCAATTATAGGTAGTACACGGTGATGTAGAGAATAGGTTCAGCCATATTTTACCAGTAGGCTTGAAAAAGTTAGAAAATTATAAATTAATCCACTTTACATCATCTTAGTGCAACGCCTGGTAAGCAGCTCACCCGGATACAGATCGGCCCGTAAACTCATCGCCCTAGATACAGTAGGGTGAGCCGCTCTGCAGGTTGGTATGGAATACTCCTATTATATCAATACATCCACCAATACTGCTGAGCGTGCCCGTCTGCTGGCTGTGGGTTAGTGGGAGTCGGGTCTTTGACTTCGCCCAACATACGCACCATTCTGGGTGATACCACCTTCCGGCTCGCTACTTGTCGGTCTAGGCGTTCCTTGTGGGCTCCGAATCGCTGCCAGTGCGGTGAAGCTGTCGACTGCCACGGACACCATGGCCTATCTTGCAGTTAGAGCGCAGGCCGGATAGCACGGTACGCCAGCATTAATGACATGATCCGTCATGTTCTTGTTACCGCTGAAGTACCAGGTGTTTTAGGACCCAACGGCTTGGTACGCGACAATGCAACTATGGACCAGACGGAATGACCATAATGCTTTGGAAGTTAGGTTAGCCTTTAGTGTAGAAAACAACATGTGTCAAAATCCTTTCGCGATCCCATCTTCCTAGCACGGCGGGCTGTGCTGGGGCGGCAGCTGCAGGTGCGGAAAAGATAAACCATTAAACACTGTTTATTTATTTATTTTTTACGTCACCATAAGTCCAAAACGATGGTTGTTGTCTCTCGCAATAACCTTACTGAATTTCTCAAGGTTGTTTAAAATTAAATACGTATAAATTCATCAGTATTATTCATTAATTTATACACCAAAGTGGTGATACAACAACCGTATCTATAGCTGTTTAGTGGTTATATCGATTCCCCTAAACTACAAACTCTAACATTTCCAAACACAGAAACTAGATGCTAGGCAATCACTAGGTTGCAGAGAACAGCGAAAGAACACACATGACGGGAAACAATGAAAACAATTAAAAATAAAATCCTAACAATTCAACTCGACTCCACTGCCGTCGCTGTCCATCGGTCGCGCTCGTATCCTCGCGGGAGGTAATTATGCATGGGCGCTTTTTAGCGCGTCCACCAGCGAATAAAATATAAAACGCGCCACAACTAATGATTTCACGTACAGTCCACGTTATATACCTACTTCACGTAATTGCATCGTTATATACTTTGCAATAGCTATGAGTGACCTCGTTTATATTATATGCTCACCTGAGCTTTTTAATGGAGGTATTTATTATGTTGATACTGTTGATTTAATTATGTATTAAAAGACGAGCCGAAAACGACATTATTTTGTTTGAGAGTAGCAATTTATGTTGGTGTAGGTATTTGTGTCATTAACTATAAGTTTCTCCATAAAAAAAATCTGAGAAAAAAAACTTTAATTACCTTGTATTTAGTTTATGTAATTGTAAGTGGGCAAGTAGGTACCTACTTATTATAAGTAAAAACTAATAAATAACATTTAAAAAAATCCTTTGAATCAAAGTAGAGGTAAAATCATAATCCAGGAATTGAGTTTTATTTATTTGTTCCACTTTCTCAAATAAAACACTCATTTAACAGTATATCATGAAATTACTAGCCCTATAACACACACAAAAAAAAGAAAAAAATAACTTCGTTTCTCAAATAACTTATTACAGTGCCCTCTGTATAAAAATGCGGGAACTACAGAGCTTTCTTTAGGAGTTGGTAAAACTTCCGAGTATTTCCGTTGAGCACGGAGGGCACTGCGATCGTTTTAAATGTGGGAAATCTCGGCACTTTTCCCCGTCATTGTGTGGAAATGTTGTAGAGAATGGACGTTACGCTTCCGTGAACGTGGACGGGTTAGATATTAGACGAGAACTATTTACGAGAAAAACGCTAGACCAACTTTTACTTTTTTAAATTTTGGAACATATCCAATTATTTACTTACTATAAGTAGTAAATTATTGTTAATTGCACTTTGAACGTGTATATTCCCTATAGGTAGGTAGGCCGTTTAAAGCGACTTAAGTTTGTAGTAAGCTGAATAAAATAAGTAAGCCGTTATATGAGCGAAACGATTTTGGTTATTAAGTTAAGGTACGTAAGTATAGTTTCATGTTTCATAGATCAGTAGGCGTAATAGGTATCCATGCAAACTAATTGGTCAAATATCAACGTCCCATAACCGTAAGTCTATTAGCACACTAACTGTATTTACTTTGTAGTTATGTATGTATAGCGTCATCATTAGATATGTAAATACACCGATGCTAATTAGTACAATCCGCAGCTGTAGTTACATTAGGTAGATTGATAGCTAACTGAATACATATAGACAAATAACTCATGTAGGTACATACATAGATCATTCAACAAGTTTGCTCAAATGAGAAGGTACTTTGATTTAGTGGAAAACTTACTCCCGATTCTTGAATCGAGAATTTTAAGTTGGTAAGTTGTGAAACTCTACAGTCTACAGCGTTACTTGGCGCCATCTCCACAAACTAGAGAATCACAGTGACAGCGATAGTCACGCTGTGCCTTCAAACACTGAAAAAAAAAATGCAGACTAATACTATACATTTTCTCTTATTTGGCATCAAAATGTTTGGAATCATTTTATTCATCTTTTTATTTATAGACAAGATAGCATATTTGCCAGAACAAATTCATTTTATTCATATTGACTCAATTCTCAATTCTTTATTGCATTCCATATGTATTAATAGATGGTATAAAAAAGTAAAAGATCAATATGGACCCTGTCGGGCACAACAAAAATTAGGAGAGAGGAAGAGGGCTAAGTAACAATAAAATTCAAGCTTAAAAATTATTAATATGTGTTTTTGGGTGCATAATTATGTGTAGGTGTATATATATATTATTAGGTTTGTATATACAGGTATAGTAAGTACTTATATTAGTTATTTTTATTTTATCTATTGCCTATGAATAATGTAGGTAATTATTATGAAATTATTATTATTAGAGGTATTTTCATTATTATTTAATTACATGTTATTTATTATTTATGTATTCATATTTATATTTGATTTTCTATAATCCTATTTATTTATAGATTTCATAATTTTTGGTTTATAAGAAGGAGAATTAATTTATTTTGCAATAGTTTTGTCATCTAAAAACTCATTTACTGAGTAGTATGACTTGGATTCCAGAAATTGTTTCAATGTATTAATAAGTAGGTACGTATCTTTGTTTTGGCAAACGTAGTTATACTGAATAATCATCGGTCTTTGTTACATCATACATGCTTTGTTTGATTTTAGTTCTTCACTTTTGTATATAAAATAATAATTTATGTTCATGGTAACAAGCAACTTGTTAGCATTATAACATTCCTTGGGCGAATTTCACCAATGAAACTGAACGCGATCAGCACATCTAAACCGAGTTCAAGAGCTGTCAGTGTCAATATTCCAAAGAAAATAATGACACTTGACAGCTCTTAAACGTGGTTTAAGTGCTGATCGCGTTCAGTTTTATTGGTGAAATTGGCACTTAAACTGGGCAACATTTGAGCTTTAAATCTACCCGTGATTGAACTTAATTCATTACTTAGTAGACGGAACTATGATTATTTATCAAAGTTCTCCTAGCTTCAGAAGCCTTGTTAGACTCGTATGGAGTCAAGATACGGGATCATATTAAACAAGATTTTTTCAGTAATCAGTACTTTATTTACTATGAATGTAGGTACAGGTATATGATGTTGTACATCAATTAATGAGATCGGCTACAGTCTACCTTACAGCGTGCAATTTTTACATAAGTTAAAATATTAATACAAACAAAATAATGTCAACAAAACAAAACAGAAATTAAAATGAAGTTAATTAATAATAATATAGCCAGGTACATATGTCATGGTCAAATATGCAATTAAATTATAATAATCACAATCTGGACAAACTCATATCATTTACAAAGTCTTTAAAAAACATAATAATGTCAACAAAAGAAAACAGAAATTAAAATGAAGTCAATTAATAATATTATAGTCAGGTACATTATGTCATGGTCAAATTCGCAATTAATTATAATAATCATAACTTGGACAAACTCATATCATTTGAAAGGTCTTTTACTGAGTAATAACATTTGCCTAAAAGTAGTGCAGTTATCTTAGATTTTAAAGCAAACACTTTTTTTTTCAGTGTGTGCCTTCAAATGATCGCCGCGACGTTATCGCCGTGTGGAGATTGATTCATAGAGTTTCTAGTAGAGATCCGTAGAGATTGCGCCAGGTGACGCCCACGCAATTAAGTTAGACATTATTAATTTGACGGACTACATTAAAGGAGTCAATTATATAAATTAATAATAGGCGGGGTAATTGCGTAACACACATCGCACCTATCCGCTCAAAGAAATCTTAAAAAAAAAACTTAATTATTATGACACTATTTGAGCTACTAGTCTTCTAACAATTTTTTTTTTTGTTTTAAACGTTGCCCCACACTAGGAATTTCTCCTGTATTGTGGGTTGCGTTTATAAACATTTAATTTCATACAAATATTTGTTCCGTGCGGGAATCAAACCCGCGACTCAGCAGTCAATCGCTTAACCACTGCGCAAACCGTGTCGTCGTTTTGACTTATTCAGTTAAAAATAGTTAGTTTTATTTTAGACTTATTAAGTTAAAAATATTATAGTTAGTTTTATATTTCACTTATTAAGTCAAAAATAGTTTTTAAATTAAAAGCCGAAAAGTGAAAAAAATATTTAGAGTCAATTTTAAAGGTCTTCTCGATATTTCGATTTTTAGGGTTCCGAACCAAAATGGTAAAAAGGAACCCTTATGGTGAGACGAAGTCTGTTTGTCTGTCTGTCACACCTGGATATCTCAAGAAGTACTAATGCTATCTTGATATTTAGAATAGTTTTAGATGACGTTTGCCCAACTATTTTGCAAACAAGAAAGAAATTTAAAAAAATATATCTTTGTTGCAAAAGGGACTGAAGGGGGTCTTAAAAATTTCAAGTGGGGCTACTAGGGCATGTGGGGAGGTGCAACATATACCTACAATGACAATTGATCGCAATGGGTTTCATTTTGATAGTGCACCCATGTCCATTGCGATAATTTCGTTGTTGAGCTGACGAGTTTTTCAAATCTATAAAGCAATGGATTTGCAATATCCTTTCCTTTTCCCATTACCCATCAAAGTCACTCAAACGCGTCATTAAAACCAACATTCAAACTTTGACACCACAAAAACTGAAGCATCGCATTACGATTTCCTAGACAGCTTGGCACCAACTTTTTGCAGACATCTCTGAACCAACAACTTGGATAAATGTCCCAACATGTGACCAATAAATCTACAGACCGGATATGGTCACACGACTCATACACATGGACTGAATGACAGAAACACCGTGAACGCGTGGCAACGGCGATAAAAGAAATTCTGCCATTTTTTTGGGAGGAAAAAACTATTTTTTAGATGATCCGAATGTGAATTGTGTTGATGAAAACGTTTTGTTTTTGTTTTATTTAGTATACTGTGTAGCAGGTTTGTTTTGTGTGGTGCCGGACGTAAAGAATAGCACCATCCTATTTCTTCCCGTGCGTGTCGTAAAAGGCGACTAAGGGGCTTACTAGAGAATGGGCAGCAGCGTTCTCTATGCATTTTAACACCATACTGCGATCGCTAAACCGCTTGCAAAGCCCCCTCTTTTTGGGGAGGCCAATGTCCAGCAGTGGACGTGTTTTATCAACGCTATATGTAGAACTGTAGACAAAAGTGCTATTCTTTTCTAATACAACAATTCCAAACACGAAAGTAGTCGAGGTTATTTGCAGAGGATTTGTAAGTGGTTGAAGTCCGTCGACAATTTCTTGTTTGAACTCATATTAAAAGTACACTTTGTAAACAAGCTTAATAGGATTTTAGCCAAGATCTTGCTGCTGATGCTTGGAAACATGCTGGTCCAGCTCCATAGGACAATCTAGAGTCTAGACAAAATCAAACTGGTTACTATTTTGATTGTATAATTTATTATTTTTGTGACATTTATTTTACATTCTGTGATTACCTCAATAAAATAATAATAATAAATTTATAGATTCCAAATTATACATAGACACTGATTGTATAGATACATTACCATGTATCTATACAATCAGTGTCTATGTATAATTCGTCCATTGTTTGTTGATTAAGTCTTACCAGACTTCAGTCTGGTAAGACTTAATCAACAAACAATGGACGAAAGTGAAAAAAAAAGAAATTGTCTATAAGAACAAAAATTAAATCCTGTCTCCTAAACTAGGGATGGCCTGTATCTTAGGACCATAACTCACACACTGACCTGAGTTTAAATGTTTTAGGAAAACGTATCATTTTTAAAATATTTGTTAATATGTAAGCACCATGTATCTTTATTTTTTTTTCGTTTTCCTTTATTTTTAAAAAACGTTGCCCCACACTAGGAATTTCTCCTGTATCGTGGGTGCGTTTACAAACATTTAAAATCACATACACAAACAGCCAGACCCGGAACAACTACTTGTAGGTCATACAAATATTTGTTCCGTGCGGGAATCGAACCCGCGACACGCAGCGCAGCAGTCAATCGCTTAACCACTGCGCCAACCGTGCCGTAAATCACATAAGTAATTGTCATTGGTTCATTTTTAATTCTTTGACATATTGTGTAATAAAATTACTATACAATTTTATTCTGGGTGCATGGTCTTCACATAGGTATAATGAATGTAAAACATTTTAAAAGAGTAACGGTGGAATTTCTTGCAGATTCTTCTCCATACGATACTGCCTTTTGGAAGCGGCGACTAGAATCAATATATTTTTTTTTTGTAAATTTTGACGTTCAAAAGTGCACATTTGAAATTAATAATTTGACTTTGACCTCTATTAACATCATATTGTGTTCTTTTTTTTGCATAACTTGTATATGTCGCAGGTTTTTCATAAAATTAGAAAAGATGTCTTTATTTGGAGGGTTCCAAGGTTTTAAGAAATGCTCATGCGAAAAATCTAAAGTGCGTTGCTAGACTAATCAATGCGCATGCAAAAGAAAATAATGTTTTATGCAACTCTAGATGTCACAAGTCAACAAACTGTCATAATAAATAAAGCATACTAGCAGATTTATAAAAAAGCAAACACGTGGTAAACGTTTCTTTATTACATTTTTATTCTTTTTTAATTTTGACTCGGTTTAGTCGTATTTAATAGTTACGAAATTTAATTTTCGCGGCTTATGAAAATCAGATTAATATAGGTACGTGAAATTGAAACATTTCATTTCATAATTGGATTGAAGGAGGAGAATATTGATTGGATCATGGATGTAAAATTTTGATAAATAAATAATTGTTTTTTTTCTACTAAGTTGCAAATGATGATGGATTGTTTTATTTATTTCATTTAAATTGATTTATTTGTCATACAACAAAGCAAACCCGTGATTTTGACAAGAATTTTATCATAAACCCAAACTAGTTCAGGTTTTTGATCAAAAATCTGAACTAGTCTCGATTGTTACAGGTTTATGATGAAATTGAGTTTAAAATGTGTCATCTTCCGGTTTTTCATCAAAAACCTAATTTTATGAAAAACCTGCGACATATACACAAATAAGGCAGACTAATTAACTCTACCAAAAAAAAACAGAATCCATCCATTTAAAAACTTATAACAAAAAACACGGACAAACACGCCAACCCCAACATACAGGGGCCCATTAAATAAAACGATCACAAAACCTAACAGCTCTTCAAACAGTATCCGAGCGAAATTACTCCCGGGCCGGGTAAACAAAATCATCATTGTAACACGTGTAATTTCGTGTTCACCGGTCATTACTTTTGACCGGGTTCCCGGGTCGCCGGTTGAATAATTGAGCGGTGTGAGAGAGATGGACCTCCCGAAAATATGAAATGATCCTGCCGGCGCGGAACGGTTAACCCGTGATTTCAGGTGTTGCTGACAAATGGGACTCGTTGAGATGTCAAGGGTTGAGTCCAGTTCAGAGTTGGCGAGCAAATATGTTTCATACGGGGTTTGTGGCGCTGCGACTTCATATAAGTGTAAACGATGAAAGAGTTTAGTAATTTATTTCATAAAAAAAAGAGATACAGTCTGTTACAAATTAGGATGACAACTTTAGGAATAGTTTACATTTGAGATGAGTAACAATACAATTTAACGATCAGGGCCCCAAGTCTGCTATTTTTATAAATTCAGTCATTCCAACACGATCCCATTGTCATTTTGTTGAAAGTTCGTAATCTGCTAAATTCATAATGGTCGATCATTGGTCGGTCAATGTTCTTGTAATAGAATTGTGTTATTATAATGGCATTGTCGTATTGCCATTATTATAAAACCCATTAGTAGAAATGTCATTCATTTGTCATTATGTACCGTGTCAGTGGCCGACCATTGGAAAGTCATAATGACGCCATTATAATAGTAGATTACCAAACTTGTCCAAATCAACAATTATGAAATCAATGATCATTTTGACACTATTGTAATAACAGAATTGAGGCCCTCTGATGTCCTAGCTAGGTTACTAATGTATGAAGTTTACCTGAAAAATTTATACTTATTATACGCATTTTTGCTGTTTATCGTATATGTATATTTTCAATCCGATTCTCTTATTGTAATAGGCAATGCTGTGCTAAGTTATCAAAATCAATATTATTTAAATATTCATTTTTAAGTTAGTGCTAACCCAACTCTCCAACTCTTTAGGAATCCTTATAGTTTCGCCATGTCCGTCGTTCTGTCTGTCCCCAGCTTAGCTCAGAGACTTTTAGTACCGGATAGCTGTAATTTGACATGGATATACATTTAATCACGCCGAGAAAGTGGTAAAATAAAATCTTGAAAAAACATTTGTGGGGGGGGGTACCTCACTTGGACGTAAAGTGGGGATGATATTTTCTTCTCTCGATCTCATCTTTCCTTTGATGTGGGGTATCGTTGGATAGGCCGTTCAATATAATATAATATAAATATTGAGGGTCTATAAAGACCATTTTTCGATTCAGGGATCCATTTTCGTAATATTAAGCTTTAAAATGCAATTGTTTGTTAGAGTCAAGTGTGAGTAGCCCCCCCCCCCTTTTTTTTTTTTTTTTTTGGGTGGGAAATTATCAAATAACTTCTCCCGCTCTGGGCTGCCGTTGCCTGTGTGCCAGGGCCACGATATCCCTTTCGGACAAACTCGCAACCCTGGCAGGCATTGGCCCTAACGGACCCCGTCAGTTGGTGCTGACATCTCTTTGAGGCGCGCGTGAAACACAACGCGCCGTCGACCCGGGCCTGGTCTTTATCGGACGGCGAGCTACCCATCGCTCACCGTCCGCAGGCCCGCGCCTACGGTGGCCGGAAATCAGCTTGCGACTCCCGACGCCTGGGGCGTCTCCTGCGGCGGCTAAGAGCGTGAGGGCGCGAACCCTGCCTCACCCTCACGCGTTCCGCCTCCTCCTTCGCAAGCATTACTGCTTCGCAGAAGGAGGTGACGGCCTCCCATGCACTCTCGCTCCGAACCATGGCCTGAATCAGGGCTGGACGCGAGAGATCGCCGCCGCCGATCGCCTCCGTGAGGACACGGCGGTGCTCCGCCCAAGCCGGGCAGACCTCCACCGTATGCTCCACCGTGTCCTCCGGGCGATTCACACAGTGGTGACACCCGGGCGTTTCCTCCCGCTTTATCCTGAACAGGAACCTCCCGAAACAACCGTGTCCGGTGAGGACCTGCGTCAGGCGGAAGGTGAGGACGCCGTGGCGCCTCTCTAGCCACTCCTCAAAGAGGGGACTTATCGCCACAATTGTGGCGTGCCCAAGCCCCCCCCCCCTGCCAGCTAAATGGTTGTATTTGGATATGTGACAAAATTTGCAGTTGGAGAATTGACCGTGACGTATAACGCACAATGAAGGGTTCCGTAGTTGGGATGAACTTATCCCAAAAACAAACTTAACTACAATGATAGTTGAAAAACATGTTCTCCCATACATCGTTATGTATGATGTCATTGTTACATTGTTATGTCTGGGAGAACATGTTTTTCGACTATCATTGTAGTTAAGTTTGTTTTTGGGATAAGTTCATCCCAACTACGGAACCCTTCATTGTGCGTGGTCCGACATGCACTTGGCCGGTTTATATTCCATATGTAATCTAGTTACTAATATTGTCAGTAAGTACCTTTAAAGAAAAATACCTACTCCATTACTAGTCTATCTTTTTATGTTTTGGCTCCTTAACTTTTTTATTTATCTCAAACTTAAGACGCTGACAACAGCTTAAGCGCGGTCACTGTCGGACTCCATACAAAAGAAAGAGAAGCGCGATGACACAACGCGTAATTTTTTGCTAAATATGGATTAATCATTCAACAACTCATTTTTGAGTCAATAGATATATATTATTTACTCAAAAATGAGTTGAGTAATCGAAAATTAACCAAGTTCTACGTTCTTGTTATTAATATTAAATACCAACCGCACGTTGATTTTTAATACTTACAGATATTTTGGATTGGAACTCAATGTAAAAGGTTAGTTTACCGTTAATTTGTATCGATATTTTTTTTTCTAAGCGTGTTTTGGTTACAACCAAGTTCTGAGAAATATGTTCAAGAAAAACATAATTATATTTTTTCCGATACCACAAACTATAGGTATAGATTAGGCAATCTTTTTTTTAAGACAAACCTACTGAGATCATTTGCCTCTTGTCAGCCCCTTAACACTTGGTCCATGAATATTTACTTTATAAAGTATTATATTTTTTAATTATTGTGAATGTGAAGACATTGAACTATGATGTCATTGTTTTTTTGTATCAGTTAGTTTTTATCATGATCTAGCAGTTTGACTAATTAAAGGCTTCTACATACCAGCGCGACACGGCACAAAGGCCCCGCGTGTTGCGGGACGAGCGGTGCCTTTGTGTTGCGTCGCGTCGCGCGACAAGTCGCCCCGGTATGTAGAAGCCTTTATGCGGCCTACCCAAATGTCCTTTCTTTGGTATTGTTCGTCGAATCCTTGAGCTCCTTAAGTTCTGAGTTTAGTTGCACAGATTACTGACAAATGCGCCACTGACTGGACAGGTCCTCTCAATCTGTGTGGATCTTTCATCAAAATACCATTTCAGACACCAATCTACATGGTTTTCGCATGGTTTGACCAAGATTATGACTGGACTTTAAAACAGACTGTGAGCTCTGAGTTTGTTTCGGTTTTTTTCTCAGAGTAGTCAGTTAGGAAACACCAACCTCATCTAGTTTTTTAAAACATGATTTACGTGTAAAAGTGTTGGTACAAACCTACTTACAAAAATAAAATCATTTGTTATTTAATGAAAAATGATTTTATTTCTGTAATTAGGCTTGTTTTAAAGGGGACAAAGTTTATCCCCTTCAAAATCGACTTACTCATTCTTCACTACATTAGGTACTACTTTACCTATTTTGCAATATCTAACCATTTCTTCACAAATCAAACTAGTCTACCTTACACGTGGACATCAAAAACTTAATCTCTCCAAATAAAAACGCGTGTCGGCAGCACACGCCGAGTGTCCGACCGGGAAGTGAACCCGACACCCGACCGCGGCCCACCAACGTTTCTTCCTCCGCGCCAGATTGCGCTGGCCGCACTAAATTTATGGTTCCGGTCACCTTTTACGTTTACCGTAGACACGTGAACAAATATAGACAAAAGTAAAACATGGTTGGTTGTCGTGAAAATTTGAGATGATTGGCGTTGGTGAGGGATTATATTAGTGTAAAAACTTAAGAGGGTGTTCAGTAGGTTCAGAGAGCCTAGACAAATAGCATTCGCTTCGAAGCGATTCTATTTCTACAATCGCTATCGCTTCAACGATAACGAAGTTCGATTGGCAGGCGATAACGCTTGTCAAAAAATGGGAGCAATCTGGAAGTATATCCTTTTAAATAAAAATAAAAATCCAAATCGGTTCATAAACGACGGAGTTAAAAAAAAATACAGACTTGAGAACCTCCTCCTTTTTGTGAAGTCAGTTAAAAAGTGCCACTTGGCGACGAATCTCTAAGGAAGTTATCGTTCGATGCTGTCACTTCGTTTCATGGAATCGAATGATGTTTAACATTGTCTAGCTAATTTGTATTCACTGAGCTATGATCACGTGACATTTCGATTGCTTGTGTCAACCCCATACATTTTTTGGCTTTTCTACTAGCGTCATAGCTCATCGAATGTTACTTAGTCTAGGCCCTCTGGTGTATCTGCAGTGATGAAAAAAAACAAACAAGCTTTACAGTAGTCGCGATGTGTAACATCTGACATCTCACCTTGGTAATAAGCAACTGAGCATCGACAGAAATTAACCTCAAAATTTCTAAAAAGCTATACCGGTACTGAAATATTTATTCGACTAATTATTCATTTAAAAATATTTAAATTGTGATTATTGACGCTGTTTATAATTAATCTAATCAATAAATTGATGAACTGTCTAAACTGTGAGATATAATCTAATAAACTAACTTAATATAATATATTTTATATTGAATATGCCTAATTAATATTAACGAAGTAAGATGTAAATTTTATTATGATTATGATGATGTGTATGACTAATAACTGCATTAATGTAATTTCATGATAATATATTATTATGAATGTACCTATTAGAAATATATGCACGCCTGCTATGTCAAATATAGTGAGACTAAAATTATTTTACCATGTTATTATGTAAGTACCTACCTATATTCTGGCAAATAATTAAATTTCATTTCATTTCATTACTAGTGGTCGAAATTCAACCCCCTCTTCTTATAATCTATACAACATTAGTTTTTGTTAAAGACTGACCGAAGGTTCGGTTTCGGTTTCGGTTTCGGCTAGTTTCGGCCATAGTTTCGGTTTCAGCCAATAATTGGCCGAACCTTCGGCCCCGCCGAAACTAGGTGTTCGTGAATTGTCGCGCATCATTCGGCTAACTTCAAGTGAGTGAACGTGATTGTCAGTTCGAGTTCGCTAGCCAGTTTTTTTTCGAAAAAAGCATATTGATACATCTCAGGCTATTTGTAAAATTTGCAATGAAGCATTATCATTGGGAAGTCACGAACCAAAAAAACAAACGTTACACGGAGTAAAAACAACATTTATCAAAATTTCATGACGCGGAACACAGACAGGTCTTAAAACGACAGTCAGAGGTAGATGAGTTGAAAACAGAAGTCAAATTAAAGCGATCAGGCTCAAACATCTCATTGGAACTATTGAACACTGATCGACCGAAACTTGTTCAGTCATCAACGATCCCATTACTAAGTAATGTTGATTTTTGAAAAAGTTTGATAAATTATGTTGGTTGTGTTTTTTTAAAATTAAATTGTTAATTTTACAAATAAAGAACTATTTTTGTTACATACTTACTTTAATTGTTGCATTTTATTTTTTTACACGTTTTAACTGTCTGTATATGCGTAAAAATACAATAGATTTAACATTCTATAAAAATTTAAATAAGTTTCGGTTTCGGTTTCGGCTGAAACTGGGACAAAGACCGAAGGTTCGGTTTCGGCTGAAAATCCTGTTTCGGTCGGACACTACTTTTTGTTTAACCTAAACCCGAAAACGGGTCATTGTACTCATCATTTTGAACAACTTTTTCTATGGGACCAACCTTGAAACGCGAAATAAAAATAAATGTATGGAACAGCAGATTGTTATTTCGCGATTTGGGAAGGCATTTTACAATGACCCCTTTTCGGGTTTAGTGTAAACAAATACTAATGTTGTATAGTAGGTACCTACTAATAGTGTGACTTTAATGTCACGTGAGCATCGTGAAACTTATACCATCCTACTATTTTACAAAATCTTTTATTCGAACTGAGTAAACGTAGGATACGGCTTTGTCAACGTGCAAAATGTATGTCCAGATATACAGCTTAAAGTATTTCTAAGGTAAAAATCTAAAAACCCGACTGCGTAAACTGTGAGGCAATATAGGTTGTTAGGTATTGTTAAAAAGATGCCTCCGACTGCATGAGATTGTTTATAGCTTATATAAATGTTGTTACTATCTTTTTTAAGTTCACTTTTTACGCAGTCAGGTTTTTAGATTAATTTAATTTACTTTTATTATTTAACACTTTTTGGTTAAGATTATAAGACGGTAAACTAGGTTATTTACTCACTTATGATCAGGTGATAACGGCCTCTTACTCACTCACTCAAAACGTTCGGGATAGCTTTTTTATAATTTCTTAATTAAATTACATTTAAACATATACTTTGTATATATTTTTGTAATCACCTTTTAAAACCCTTAATTTTGATACCCCACTCGGGCTTCAGAATTTTTTTTCCAAAACATTATTTTTGGCGCCAAAAACCCACCATTATGATTATTAATACGAGTAGTTGTAATGTAAGTACCCAGTGACACTCGCACTAAAGACATATCATTCATCACAATCGGTTTAGCCATTTAGTAGTTACGAGGGAACATAGTGACAGACAGACATACATACCTACAGGTCAAACACATAACCCTCCTTTTTTGGCTTCGCCGCAGTTGGGTAAAAAATGTATCGACGTGCTTAATTGTTGCTTTTAGTAGTCTCAGCTCATTAAAATCACCTTTGTTTAACGAAGGAAATGTATCAAAGGACCAATTATAATGGTCCTTTGTTATGTTAATTATGTCTAACATCGTATTTACAAAAATTACAAACAAACACAACCCCTTAAAATTTCCACGACATTAAATACATTTCATTCATTTTGAAAACACAAACGTACACACATACCCGTTCTATATTATGTTTTATCATCAGATGCCTATCTGAGATGAGTCATTGTACGTAGACGCTCATAATATTTGACGTATGCGCGTAATGAAGTGGAGTGTGTATTTATTAAGTTAATTAAACCGTTCTTGAAGCCCGGGACGGGGGTCCGGACTGTGAATACCTATCTATCTTTGTGTGATAAGATTTTGGCTCAGATTAGAACGGGTGGAAGGTATTTGGTATGTTAGGTTGGAGAATGTTCTCTGTGAGTAAAAATTGTATGTAAGCGTGTCGGTAAGGTAAGGGTCCTTAAATTTTGCCAAATTTTAGTTTATGTAAATTATGAGGATTTGAGTCAGTTTTAAAACGCAGATATATGCCAGTGACCTTGAGTGGTTAGCTTGCGTATTCTGTACTGAACTCACGCATCGCGTCGGTCATTCAGCCAGTGATAGGACGCCTAGGAGCATAAGGAGCGCTGTCCCCAATTTGAGGCATTATTAATTTATTATACACAAAACAAAAGATATTTTAATAAAACGCGTATACTAAAAAATCAATAATTAAATTATCTTTAAATTGGTGAAGGTTTTAGAAAAATACGCTTGGTAGATTTTGCGCCATTCTTTATCGAAACTGAACCTACCCCTAAGCTATGGCACGCAGTTACTTTAACACCCTGTATACTACTGCCATGATTTTTTTTCATATATCCAAAAACAACCATTTAGTGGTAGGAAACTGGTACAAATTATAAAGGTTAATATTACGCAAACCGATCCCGAAAAACAGCTTTCAAAACACTGCAATATTTTAAAACTATCCAACCATTCCAAATTTCAAGATTTTATTTTATCACTTTGTCGGCGTGATTAATATGTATGTCCATGCCAAATTACAACTTTCTAATGCTAAGAGTTTCTGAGCTAAGCCGGGGACAGACAGACAGACAGACAGACAGACATGGCGAAACTATAAGAGTTCCTTCTTTGCTACGGAACCCTAAAAAGGTTAGGTAATGACGATGCCGAGTATGAAACCGTCCTTTAAAATCTGCGTAGCCAAAGGATCTACAATCTTTAGACATTACTTCAATATGCTTACCTTTTTTAATTAATTCCTCATTCCTTCTCAAACATAATACCAAATGTTGATAAATAAATCTTCTTAAGTTAAGCGTACTCATACGAGTCTTAATTTTAATAACGTAAAGTAATAATGAGACATTATTAGGCAAGATACTCATATTTAACTTTTGAAGAATTGACTGTTGTCTAATGAAGCAGGGGGAAACAATTCATTAGTCAAATAATTATGTAGGTAGGTATAATACACAAATGTGAGTATGTACGGATATATTTTGTAGGAAATAATGTGTTGGGATATTACCTAAGTATTGTTTGAGAAATAAACAAGTTGAATTAGTGGGCAAAAGGATCAATTACTTACCTGATGAAGACAGCTGAGGTATCGTGAAAAATAACCTTGCAAACTACGATGTAATCGCAGTACGTATTTAATAAAAATAACAATAATATTCTTTTTTTACCCGGCTCTGGCGAGACCAAAAAAGGAGGGTTATGTGTTTGACCTGTATGTATGTATGTTCCGGTCCCTATGTTCCCTCGTAAATACTAAACGGCTGAACCGATTTTGATCAATGATATCTCGTTGGATTCGTCTTTATTGCGTGAGTGTCACTGCGTATAATCAAATGATTAAAAATCAATCGTTTTGGAGCCAAAAGGTGAGTTAAAAAAAATACTTCTAAGCCTATTCAGTGGGATATCAAAATGAAGAGTTTTATCACCCGATTATAAGTGGGGTAAATAACCTAATTTACCGCCTTATTAATAATAATAATTGTACCTAAAAAGGCTAAAATAAAAAAAGTAAATTATTATTGAAAAAAAAACCAGCCAAGTGCGAGTCGGACCACGCACAATGAAGGGTTCCGTAGTTGGGATGAATTTATCCCAAAAACAAACTTAACATTGTAGTTGAAAAATATGCTCTCCCATACATCGATATACGTTACGGTCAATTCTTCAACTGCAAATTTAAGTTGGTCGACTATTACTCGTTAGCTTGTAAACCCTGCTTAGCTGTGATAGATTTCCTTTTAATTTCGTTATATATACTACTGCCATGAATTATTTCACATATCCAAAACCAACCATTTAGCTGGCAGGGGGATACTTGACTCTAACAAAAAAATAGCACTTTAAAGCTTAATATTACGCAAACGGATCTCAGAATTGGAAAATGTCTTTCACAGACCTACAATATTTTTAAACGGCCTATCCAACTATACCCCACATCATGTATCAGACGAGAAAAAAAAATATCATAACCGTTTTACGTGCAAGGGAGGTACCCTAAAAAAAAAGTTTATCATGGCTCTATTTTACGACTTTCTCGACGTGATTAATATGTACACTTCATTTTCACTTCTATTCATGCTAAATTACAGCTTTCTAGGACTAAGCGTCTCTGAGCTAAGCCGGGGACAGACGGACATGGCGAAACTATAAGGGTTCCTTGTTTACTACGGAATCCTAAAAATTAAAAACAATAGGTTGCTAAATTGAAGAAGATGTCTCCGACAGCATGAGATTGTTTATAGTATTAAGTTATATATATCTTGATTCCATCTTTTTTAAAGTTCACTTTTTACACAGTCGGAGTTTAATGATTTTTTATTTTTTTTACTACCTTAACCAAACTTAAGAAAATTACTTACTTACCTTAGACTTTTTGCTTGGCCATGGTTATCCAAATAAAAAGTCGGTGATTAAAATGAACATAGAACCAATACAGAATATTCAGCTACAGTGCCAACTGAACACAAAACACTTAATACCCAATACGTATCTGAAACTAAATCACAATAATATCCCTCTAGAGATCCATCTCAATTCGAAACATGGTGCGGAGCCCTAAAACATAGATCACTCGAAGACAGCCGAAGCCTCCTCAGTAATGAAGACAGCACTCCTACAAACTATAATACGCCATCTAAATGCACTGTCGACAGGCATAAACAGTTGAAATAATTATCAGGATAAGCCCGCCGGATCAGGGAAAGCCCTCGAGAATCTCAACCCTTCCTCGAACCTCCTGACAGAGTCTTATGCAAATTCACAAACTTACCAACCTTAATGAGCAATCACTTAAGTATTTAGACCCTCCGCTCAAAACTCAACCTTTACTCCTACTGTTAGAGTTGCAGTTCCATGACGTGTGTAGTGATTTGTGACCTTATACATAGGTCCGATGGTAATAGCCGCTCAATTGGCTCTCCTCTATGATATGCTAACTTATGTTTTGTTTGGACTCTTGAAGTGATAACAACTGCCACTTAAAATGATTTGAACTTAGCAAACATCTGCCTCGTGTAGGTACTGAGGGGACTATCCGAACGTGATGAATACTTATCTATACTAATCATACGAATACAAAATACAAATACAAATAGTTTATTTTCTTTAACAAGCTTGTACTACATACTAGTGATAGAAGTGTCCCTTTAAGCAAGTAAATGCCTGTATTAGGACACTCCCCTCTTCCGTAAGTTAAATTTCCATAATGTACACAAGAAATGCCACTGTTTACTATTTATAATTAATTACAATTTTAAAAAGTAGATTAGATTAGATTAAATATAACTTAGTGTGCGTTTTGTGTATGTAATGAGTGAGGTGGGCATAATTATGTGATCTGTGTTATGGGATGTATGTAATCATAGAATATACCTACTTGTCAAGGCTAATAAAACTATTATCCTTGATAAGTACCTACGTATATTCTTTTCTTTAATCTATTTACTAAACTAACCAGTTTAGTAAATTAAATAATTGGTTAGTACTACTTTGAAATTTTTGAGCACATAGTGGAAATTCGAGACAGACAAATTACGATTTGATACTCATATAGGATTGCAAGGAATATTCTGTATTCGGCGTATTCGGTCAATTTTTGATATCCGGCCGAATACGGAATATTGAATCACTATTTGCCGACTTCCAAATACTTAAAAACAGAAGTAAAAATAACAAAAACGTGGTAAATTAATCATGTAACTTTTATTCATAATGATCATACATTGCTAGTTTGAGAAAGCGTAATTTTTCGCTATATGTATCTAAAAGATCAATGGAAAGTAACATAAATAAATATTTTTTCTAAGAGATCAAAAATAGGTAACTTATCAAATTATAACTAACTACATATTAACTAACTATTTCTTAGTTTGGTCATGATTAAATAAACGCTAACAAAATCAACTAAGTTCTTACTTAGTACTTGCAAACCAAAAAAATATAAAATAGTTTTTGAAGATATCTAAAATTAAATTAAAAAGTAGTAATTCAATTTTAAAGGATATAATTTAATATAAACTTTAAAATTAAATTACTACTTTTGTTTTATTATTAATTATAACAAAACTATGGTAGGTACAGAAAAATTTAAATTTTCCGCATTAATGTGAAGAAGTATACTTCCAGATTGGTCCCATTTTTTTCAAAATCCAGTTCTGATGTTGGGATCCATGAGTAATTGAGGGAACTCCTCAAATATTATAGGCATACCTATAGTAATTTTTATATTTTCATCAACAAGTCAATCATTTGCATTCAGAAAGTATAATTTGGTGAAGTGGAACAGATGAAGAAGGCCACAGATGGCCACCGGAACTTCTCAGTGATACGTAATTCACGGGTGGCGATGAGATATCTGGATTAAGATAGTTAAGCGAAGCAAATGTAAATAAATAGTTCTGATCAAAATGGTACCATCAAACTGATCTGATGATGAAGCCGGATGGTAGGCACTGGAACTCCGTTAAAAAACAATGTATCCTACCCGTGTTTGGTCTTATTGGAATTGTCATGAGATGCACTCTGGCTATAAATGATTTTTAACCGACTACAAAAAAGGAGGAGGTTCTCAATATATATATATATCTAGCCATATGTACATATAAAAGGAAACCGTGACTGATTGGTTTATCAACACAACTCAAACCACTGAACAGATTGGCCTGAAATTTGGCACGTAGACATCCGCTACGAAGGGGTTTTTGGAAATTTGACCTTTAAGGGTGGAGAACGGGGTTTTGTTTGCATGAAAAATCTAAATCTGAATTCCTAGGGTTAATAAACTTGAAACTTGGACGAATACTTGCGTAAGTAAATTATAAAGTTTATATTTTTTTGTTAACTTAACTTCAACGGATGGGATGTCAAAGCTTGTATAGAAGAATTTTAACGCGCGGTCCGATCAACTCGAAACTCAGTATTTATACTTAAGACCAAAAATGAAGAATAACTTGTATCAGGGTTTTTCGAAAATCTACCCATAACGGGGTGAAAAGGGGTAGTCAATTTTAAAAGAGAGGATTTTACTACGTGGCTTGATTAACTCGAAAATTGGTATAACCTCTATGTCAAATAATGGAAAAGTCGCAAACCACTTTAAAAATTAACCTCTGTGGGGGTAAAAGGGGATGGATACAGTTTGTATGAAGAAAATCTTCTTTCGTTGATCTATTAACTTGAAACTTAGCCTGAATACTTCATCATCAGTCTCCTGCCCTAATCCCAATTTATTTGGGGTCGTCGTAACATGTCGAATTACACTATAGATTTAATACATACAAAAGGAAACAGTGACTGACTTACTGACTGATCTATCAACACAAAGCTCAAATCACTGAATTGATTGGGCTATTTGGCACACAGATAGTTATTATGACGTAGGTAACCGCTAAAAACAGATTTTTGAAGATTTAACCCCTTAAGGGGTGTAAAATAAAACTTCCTGTCTCTGTTGTTTTCATAGCAAGTAGTAGTATACGAATTGGTGTGGGGTAGGTACCAAGGGTAGGGCAGAGGTGTACCTGTAGTACACCCACATTTAATATTATATTTAATTAAATTTCGGAAGTCGGTGGCCATACACGAAAATACAAAACCAAAGACACCGACTTCCGAAATTAAATTAAATATTATATTAAATGTGGGTGTACTACAGGTACACCTCTGCCCTACCCTTCGAGGAAACAAGGCGTGATGTTATGTTATGTGCTTCCGAAATTAAAGTTATTTTTCACTTTTTAGTGTTTTTGTTGGAAGTCGGTTGTTTTTTTTTGTAAAAAAGTTTTTCTTCGTACACATTTCCTGTTTCACTAAAAAGCTTCTCAGAATACATACTGCTTGCAGGGGCTGATAAGTACTTAGTAGCCAGTTTGACTAAACATTTTGAAAATTTCGAATTATTTGTAACCGACCAGCCAAATATATTATCGTTTCTGTTCAAAGGGCTAATCAAAGAGCTTTTCGAATGCATGAATCAGGCCGAATAGTTTGACCGAATATTCGGCTTTTCAGCCACGCAACTGGCCGAATACTCTTAAAAATAAACTTTCTTCACTGTAATGAACCTCATTTCCGTAGGAAAACGAAGTACAATGTATGATTAATATACCTAATTCTCTTGTGAGGAAACATCAGTGTGTATTTCTGCAAAGAGCTAATGCAACAACACTAAATAACATAAAAACCAAATAACATGAACAGAAACAACAAACCTCTCAACAAAACTTAAAAGAACCGACCTAACACATTAAAACTCAATAAAAAACACTTCGCCTCTAAGAACTAACGATTCAAATGTTTATTTTTCCGTCTAGTTCCTTTAATAAAATCCTCCTTACCCGTAGTTGCTTCGTGTTTACTCGGCAAACATCGGCGTAAACAAAATTCAGTGATATGTGAGCCATTGGAGCGGCTGTAAACTGTGGTTGAATGAATACACAACCTATAAATGTGAAAGTGGGTGCGTGTTCACATTTATGTGATGCAAATGATGAGAGACTGACGGGTGAGGGGTTTTTTCCGAGATTTTTTTGTGTAGGTAATGTGTAAAGACCTAAATATTTAGGGCCAGTTCTGATTTCTCGGCGCAGCACCCCGGTGCGACATCAGCATGCTCGGTATACGCGGTACCGAAAGCTTACCGAGCGCCTATATTTCAATTGAGCGTTCCTGATTAGCTCGGTATGCGCGGGAGTGGCGGGGCACTGATTCGGCCTACCGCGGCATGCGTGTGCAGTGGCCACTTTGCATACTGCCGAGCCGGACACGCGCCTTGTGGAAAATGATTCGAAGACGACATTATTTCGCGACGGCACAAGGGGCTCTGACTCTGCATAACTTTTACCGACAAGTGCGTGGGTATATGCCACGCGGTATGTTTTCGGCATCCGAGCATGCTGAAGTCGCACCGCTGCTGCAGCAAGACAAAAACATGATTTTTGTCTCAACTTTGCGCTTTCTAATTGGAACAATATTGTTGTCTGAAAACAGCATTACTTTACATTGTTCCGAACGTTCAAATCAATACGTACAGGCTTAGCAGGCTACTAAAAGCGTCATCTTAAGCCGTATGGTGTCGGGCTCCCGTTCACCTAAAATCGCTTATTAAAGTTCTATCAATACCACGCACATATTCTCAAGTTACAAACAAACGAAACAACTTACGAGAGAAGCGCAAAAACGTGGAAAATAACTGATTATAACTTGTTTTTAAACATTCTAACTGCAGTAATTCCATTGCACAATTCCTGTAAGAAAATGCCACTACAAAATAAGTCGCCCAATTTGGTGTCAAAATTGCTTCAATTCTCCTCATAAAAACGCTTCATCTGAACGTACAGTCGGCACCTACTTAACGTAGGATGTGGTCACATCAAAAAGAGATCTGTTCCGTCTTGGAGGGCGGGCCGGAGGGTCCGAGGTTACGAAATTATTCCCGAATCAAAGGCCGTGGTAGGCCAGCTATAACAATAATTGTTTGGACCTCAGAGAATTCGTTGAGAAAACGCCGACAAATATCTAATTGGAATTTCTAATTAGAGTTGCAAAACGCGCCCTAATTAGTTTTCAATTGGGGTGGGTGATGATCAAAAAGGTCGATGTGTTGTTTGAAATCTAACCGGCTTTGGCTGGGTATTAGAAATACTTGATGTTTCATTACAACAGAAGCTTGAATGTATGTAGTTTGATATTTATATTTTATTATATTAAAATTTTACTATAGAGAATGGGCAGCAGCGTTCTCTATGCATTTTAACACCATTCTGCGATCGCCAACCCGCCTGCCAAGCGTGGCGATTATGGCAACCTTTTGGGGGAGGCCTATGTCCAGCAGTGGGCGTCTTTCGGTTGAAATGATGATGATGATATTAAAATCAGAAGAGAGCATTAAAGTAACTTGAGTTGATTTTCAACTTTACTCATCTCTATGGTTCATAGTAAGCAGTAATAAGTAATTGGCACATTCGCAAACGTATGAAAAAAAGTTATAGGTAGGATATAGAGTCAAGGAAATTATTTTTTTCACAATCGGTTTGTATAGTTGTATCAAATGGCACACTATACCTTGTCAAAAAATAATACGCCCGTTTTGACATTTAACTTGAATCGATTTATCGTGAGTATCGAGTGCCGAGTCGTATGGTTAGTTGGTTACCTCACTAGTTACGTCGCGATGGACAATCGCGACGTTACTACGTACGACAACGTTAATACGACCAAATGACGTAGTAATGAACGTATTAATTGTTTATCAAATGGACACACCATTTGATAAACAATTAATCCGTGTTGTTAATTGGTTATTTTTGCCTTTTGTTTAAAACGAACTGCTCTAAACACTTTTGCTATTGTACTAGCTCAGACAACACACCCCTTAAACACCGAAAAATACCCAAAAAACGAAGAAAAAGAATCACAACCCACCAGACGTCCTCCAAAATTAGCCATAGAACACGCGAAACAAGAGGGAACAATTCCTCTGACCCTTTCACATAAATTGCAAGTGCGATTTCTATTTAAACACACGGAGGGCATTAGGGTTCCTCTGGCATGTCGGAGGGACGCTTGACCGTACGGGCCCCACTGGAAGAAAGGGCTCATTTTCATTAGTAACCAAGCGTCCTACGTAGATTTATATAGAATGCAAATTAACGAGGTGCTCAAAGTTTTTTTTGAAGGAGATTTGTTTTGTAAGAGATGGATTAGAATAGTTATTTTTGTAGTAGTTTTTGATTTTATTGCATATTTGAGTTGTCGCTTGTGTAATTTAACGTGTTGTAAAATTAATAACATTGACCTTTATGACATGTTAAATGTCAAATAACTTCTCCCGCTCCTAAAACCCACCCGTGTTCTTTTAGTTGTCTGTGTGCCAGGGCCTCGATATCCCTTTCTGACAAACCCGCAGCCCTGGCAGATGACATGTTACCTACTATCCACAACGGCAAAGCTGCGCGGCGGCGCAGCGCCGCGTGTCGGTATCGAAGGACCAGAAATTCTCCTAAAACAAGAGATTCCAAGAGGAAACCTATATCGTGAACCATCTATAAAAGATATTTCATATTCTTATCATTATTTGCACATTCCTTAATGTTAATAAGATGTTTCAAGGTTGTTAAGGTACAATTACAGACGCTGAAAAGTAAAAAAAAAAAAATCAATTTTACTTTTTACAACTATTTTGCGGTTGGTTTCCAGTCTAACCGGAAGCAGCCGAATTTCAATATTTTACATGGATCGACTGCCTATCTGACCTCCACAGCCCAGTTACTGGGTAACAAGATACCCCTTGGCAAGACGGGTTGTCAGACTTTCGGGCTACTGACTAGCTACCCGTAACGCCTGTCAAATATGAATGACCCCCACCAACTGCTTAGATAATAATAGTTATTATCATTAATTAAGTAAATATGTATGCATTATAGTAAATATGTATGTATGGGTATTATAAGTTTGTAACCTATTTATGTACTTTTGTACCTATTTTATTTATACCCGTCAAATTTCCTCAATCAACCTGGAACCTTATGCTGTGTAGGGATAAAGTTGAAAATCTATTAAAGAAATTTGACAGATTTTAGTAGCTTGATGTGCTGGCGTCTGTTAAGGTTAATTAAACATATATTTTTTATATTTATCAATGTGTGTATGAATGTATCGCTGTATTCATTTTTTTATCTTCATTTAGCATCTGGTAGTGGTATTTTGTTAAGTAGCTCATAATGGCGTCTTATGAGAATTCAAAGTATTATTCGTTTAAATTATTTATTTAAATTAACTCGTTATGGTTAGAATTAGCAGTAACAAGTTGTCAGCATATTGATACTATATATTTCCATCCTGAAGAAAAATATATAAATACCTGAACAACTTCTCATTGTAATATTATTTAATTACCTTCAAGTTTGAGTACCGCAGCACTCGCTAACGAGTGGGCAGCGCGTCAGACGACCCTTCGTTTGAAGCCGGGCAGCACTTTTTGTGTGCACCTACATTCCTAGCAAGGAACTCTACGCACGCTGCAAAGGAGACGATCGCTGAAGTATGTGGACGCTCGGCCTTAGATGCCTTTCTGTCTGACAGGTATGTAGGTAGGTAGGAGGGCTGGGTGATTAAATTTTATAGGAAAATCTGATTGTGAATTGCAACTTTTTGTTTTTAGCTTTGCTGGCTTTTGTAGCCAGGATATTAATTGAGATTTGCTACAGTTGTAATGGCAATCATGTCATTTGGTTTAAATGGGTTTTTATTTTTATTATTTTAACAATATTTTATAAAGATTCTTTTATTTTTTGTGAACGTGAGAACATTGTAGGCCTAATAGACTGTAGACTGTAGATTTGTAGACTATTTTCTATTTTGTTAAGTACCTGGCACTTGTTGACAGGCCTACACTGTCCTTCCATACCTATTAACACTGTAATTTGAAAACATTGCAAAAGCCAATTATTTTAAGAGTAACCGTGGAGTTTCTTGCCGGCTCTTCTCCATAGAACACGACAAATTGGAATCGTGCACCGAGCTTCTGACGTTTAATAAATGCCGTATGAATGTAGGTTTATGGGAAATAAAATATTTTGATTTTGAATGAATTGATTTTTGAATTGTCAAGGATTTGGTAATTCAGAAAGAGAAAGATGAAGCTAGACGAGTTAATAATAATAAAAATATTTATTTCATAAAACAAGAACACATTGCACTGTATACATTGTAGATAATAAATTTACATTTGTCAGACTATTAGCAAAATTATATTATTATAGACTCTATCCCTTAAACTAGGTCTAGCCTGTATCTTAAGAGATAGGGTTCAGCCATATGGGTACAGTAAATAATTGACATTCTTTAACAAGTGAAACAGTGTCGAACACAGAATATTTAGGTTCCCAAATATATATTTTGAATGGACACTGATTTAAACAAGAGGTTATGAGAAAAATAAGTTGTATTAGAAATTTTAAATTCCTCATATCTCGTCTTTATATAATTGTCTTTTCCAAATATGTATTTGGGAACATAGATATTCTGTAATCCAATCGAAATAAATACACAATACCTTATGAATATGTTTGATTTACAAATTATTTTGGTATTACGTTTGTATGAACTACGCATGCTACGCCGGCCCCTTAGGGCCTATTCATATATAAGCGTTATCGCTGCCACGCTCGGTAGCGATACTGGGTTCGCCTTCTGTTTAGTCACTTTGCACCAGTATCGCTACCGAGAGTGACAGCGATATCACTTTTATCTAAATAGGCATTACGATATTGGGCAATGAGATATATAACAATACTTGGTCGGTAACCACGTGTACGTATACTACGTGTTTTTGTATGATTACTTTTGTTGAAATTATATTATAGTAAGAAAATCAAACACTAATAAGACTTTGGAATAGGCAAACACTATGAGGCATTCTTATAAGTAAAGATATTATAAGACCAACTATTTGAATATTCCAAGGTAGGTATTTCTTATTCGAATATTTTTATACCGGTATAAAGTAAAAAAAAAGAATTTCATTCGTTGCCGCATCATCAGCCCGTGGAACTCTGCTAAAATGTGTCTTCAAGCCACTTTTTCCAGCAGGTTCTGCACGAAAAGTACAATGTTTTGAACTCAAGTAAAAGTTTGCGCACATAAGTAGGCAGTCAAAAAAATATAGTCCTCTAGACCGAATTTCGGCAATGGCAGCCAATCTCAGCGGAGAATAACCAGATGATTATTATAGCACTTGTGCACAATAATATCGCGTTTCTACGCGAGAGATATTATTGTGCACACGTGCTCACTCTTTCCTCACTCTCATAGCCCGATGGGACGGCAATCTGACACGACGGAGAGAGATCAGGCGCAGGAACAACGGCTTAACGTGCTTTCCGAGGCATCACATCGCCAATTTCCAAACTCCGGGTTACTGAGAAATTCCTTATGTGAAAACCCAATAAAACTTTGCCCGACTTGGGAATAGGACCCACGCTCTGCAGACGCGCGCGCTTGCGAACACGACACCAACGGGGCAGATAAGTATAGGCAGTACTGACACATTTAACCTGCGTTCAGCTCTCAATGCTACAACCCTACTTTATGATGAACAAATCAATGATGATGATGTACAAACCTACTTACAGCAGATAAAATCATTTCATTCCAATGAAAAACATACAAAAGAAAACTTACTAACCTTTCAGGAAACATTTTATTATTTAATTTCCACACACATACATGTACAAAGCACTGAACTCGTCCAAACCATTATCCCCTACGAGTGAGTCCGACTTTTGTTTGAAAATGTAGAAAATTAAAGTTTCTTTTTTCGTTGGAACAATTCTAAACTCGGCAACAACTTGTATTTTAGCGGCCCACCCTCACATGTTTGTGGAAGTTTAAAAAGTTCCTACAGCGGACTTTAAAACGGCGATTCATTTCACTTTAGCCCCACAATACGGAGGAATATTTTAATTGGTCCTGCATACAGAATACCTACCGGCGCGCGAGTCGTAAAAGAGATGTAAAATGTTATATTTTACAACGTCGCTGGGTGGGGCCGTTCTAAGAAATCATAAATATGAATTAATTATGTATAAAACTGCAGGCTATTGTTGTAGTGGCTGACTAACGTCATAGTGAGAGAATCTGGTGGAGATCTGGTTCGGGAAATAAAAATATCTCATGTTTTTAACATAATTTGCACGTCTGCCTTGTGAAAAACCTATAGGTATAAACCGTGGCGCTTTAGTGGCGACATTCATTTAACACGTGTATACAGTTTCGTCTTTTCGTTTTATGAAAATATTTTAATTTCATTAAACGCGACACTTATTGATTTATTTACAATTTTCTAAAAAAAGCATCTTGGAGCAACCTGTATTTAAAGAACTGTAGTGCAGAGGTAATTAGCCGGGGTCATGGATCATAACATCGAATCAATGAAATTAAAACAAATAACGTGCAAGGAGTAGGCGAATTTAAGGAAAGAGATTATTTATCTTAATAATTATAATATATTTAAAAAAATATATAGATATATATTTTTAAACAAAGTATTTAAAATTATAATTTTTCTATGAATACCAGCCCTACCAGTGTGTCAAATTAATCTCGCTGCTATAGCGGCACGCTGTATAACTATCAACTATTCGATGTTTGCCAATAATATGAACTTAGTCTTTACAGTTATTTTTATTTTTATTTTTATGACATTTATTTTACATTCTGTGATTACCTTAACTCACACACTGATACTAATTTATTTAGGAAAACTTTTATTTTTTTATTTTACAATGTTAGTAAATATGTGAGCACCATGTATCTATCACATAATTAATTTATCTGTCATTGCTTCATTATTAATTCTTTTTACCTATTGTGGTATAGTTATTTTATTCTAGGTGCATCGTCTTCACATATAATGATATAATTGATTTACATAAACAAAATATTGTATAACTTTTTAAAAGAGTAACGGTGGAGTTTCTTGCCCATTCTTCTCCATACGAAGCTACCTTTTGGAAGGGGCGACTAGAATCAATTCTATTTTCTTTGTAAATTTTGTCGTTCAAAAGTGCCATTTATGTGCCTATTTGAAATAAATAATTTGACTTTGACTTTCCAAAAATAAAAGACCACGATAAGTTATCAGTTTTCAGCTTTCCAGGATCAGGAGGCCAATTCTAGCGTTTTCACTATGCATTTACGAGTGTAAAATCCGTAAATGTTACATTCGTCATTGTCGCTTATAAAATGGTGTCATGATCCAGATTCTTGTATTCTCACTACAAGTCGTTTGTACATTACGAGTCGAAGGACAAAAATGTTGCCATTATACGTCGGGCCAAGCAAGCCATTCCACATAGCCATGCTACTTTTTAAACGCTATCGTTAATGTACAATTATTTTAATTCAAAAACATGTATTGAGCAGCATTTTATACGTATGAATTTCATAAACATTTATTAATATATTCAGATCATCATCATCATTTCATCCGAAAGACATCCACTGCTGCACATAGGCCTCCCCTAAGGGCGGGGGGGGGGGGGGGTTTGCTATAATCGCCACACTTGGCAGGCGGGTTGGCGATCGCATTATGGGGTTAAAATGCATAGAGAATGCTGCTGCCCATAGTAAATCGTTTAGTTGCCTTTTGCGACACCCACGGGAAGAAATAGAATGGTGTAGGCTTTACGTCCGGCACCACACGGAGATTCAGATGTAAAACACTAATTCAACCTACAGTCTAACTCTGCACCCAAATTCTATTAACCTGTGGTAATTTGAACACTCAAAATAATCAAAGTGAAGGTATAACGCACCGCCACTACCGTTTTTCACCGCTTATTCTGAATGGTTCACACAGACGGCTTGGGATGTAGTTTGTGTAATTAAAAAAACCGGCCAAGTGCGTGTCGGACCACGCACAATGAAGGGTTCTGTAGTTAAGATGAATTTATCCCAAAAACAAACTGAACATTGTAGTTGGAAAATATGCTCTCCCATACATTGATATATAATACGTTACGATCAATTCTTCAACTGCAAATTTAAGTTGGTCGACTATCACTCGTTAACTCGTAAACCCTACTGAGCTGTGATAGTTTTCCTTTTAATTTCGTTATATATACCATGAATTTTTTCACATATCCAAAACCAACCATTTAGCTAGCAGGGAGGGGGAGGACACTTGACTCTACAAAAAGCGGCACTTTGAAGCTATTATTATATAATATTACGCAAACGGATCTCAGAATTGAAAAATGGCTTTCACAAACCCACAATATTTTTAAACGGCCTATCCAAAAATACCTTAGGCTCGAATTTTCGAGTTCGGGGGGGAACAGCGCGGCACGAATGCGGACCTCTTCGCGACGCACCATGTATTAGACGAGAAAAAAAATATCATACCCGTTTTACGTGCTAGGGACGTACCCTAAAAGAAAATGTTTTTCATGGTTTTATTTTACGACTTTTTTGCGTGATTAATATGTATACCCATGCCAAATTAGAGCTTTCTAGGGCTAAGCGTCTTTGAGCTAAGTCGGGGACAGACGGACGGACCGACAGACAGACGGACATGGCGAAACTATAAGGGTTCCTTGTTTACTACGGAACCCTAAAAAGGGACTACCACACTAGCCACTAGCCATAAAAACGCTGATGTAGCTGTAAACTCTACGAATTGTTAGGCAATCATCATTAGCAGTCCTCGCGGTATTAGCAAGGTGGATGGTACAACCTTGCCACCATCACCAACCTTACCACTTGCTCTTCAATGGGATGATTATTCATTTTAGCACTTACGTGAAGAACCAGGGCTTGTACATTGATAGTAACCTGAACTGGCGTACTCAAGTCGCTAGGGTAAGTCAGAAGGTAACTGGAAAGCTGCGGGCTCTGTACCGATTAAACATTTTATTACTGTCGACTACGAAGACAATGCTTGTGAAGTCCTTAATTTTCCCTATCATCGATAATGGTGATGTGTGCTACTGAAACTCAAACTCAAAGTATTTATTTCAAATAAACCAATTACAGGCAATTTTGAATTGTCAAGGGGTTCGTCGGTCAGAAAGATGCAGAGGTCCTCTACAAAATTGACCATCTTCTCAATAATAGCATTCGATTCGTTTTTAATCGGCGTAAATATGATCATGTCTCTGCGCATCGGTCGCTTTTAAAGTGGTTGCCCATACGCCAGCGTAGAGAGCAAAGGGTGCCGACCGCCTTGTTTTCATTTCTTAAACTCTTCCCCTAATTATCTACCCCCCCTCCCACTTTCAGTACATATGCGCCAACCACAATAGAAATCTACATTCATCACACAATCGTCTTCTTCAATGTCCCACTCACCGCACAGACTTCATTCACTCTTCCTTCTTCGTTCAGCCTATCTCTCTGTGGAATGCGCTCTTCCAGGAAATCAGGATGGCAACCAATCGATTATCCTTTAAAGTTAAAGTCCGCGAGCACATTCTCAAGTAGCTGGCAGTATCAGCACAAGAGTAATGTTTTCTAATTTTTTGTCTTATTCGTTTTTAGTTTATTCGTGTATTTATGTGTGCTTATTTTTATATATATGGTATATATATTATATTTATAGTTTTGATAGGTTTATGCAAAAATTTATATTTTTAAAAAGAAATATTCCTCTAGCTTTGTTATTGCACCTACCACTGTTTGTCTCTGCATCAGCCAAAGGTTGGCTGGCCTCAGGCATTAAGTTCACCTTTGTACGGTATTTTTACTTACTTATATGCATAAAGTTTTAATAAATAACTAAATATGACAGCTCCACTTCATTCTTCTTCAGTTTTTATTGCGCTGTTTCCTTAAGTAGCAACCCCTACTATACCACTTCTAGAGACATTCTTTCTTTCCACCTAACTTCAGTATAACGTACATACATGTGGCGTGATTAATCAGACTGTGCGTTTAGGCGCGGCTGCAGGCACGGTAATTAGATTTAAGAACAACTGGGCGGCGTCAGCGGGAGAATGGCCTGCATTAATTTGAGCTTCTCTAACGAGGACGACGGACGCTACAGACTGGGCAGGACCTTGGAACACAAGTGCGGAGGAGACAGTGTTGGGTGTAGTTTTATTTATTAAAAAAATATATGATGAGTGTATAGTATTTTATAGCATAAAGCCAAATATCGTCTGTGTGGTGCCGGACGTAAAGAATAACACTCCCCTATTTCTTCCCGTTGGTGTCGTAAAAGGCGACTAAGGGACTTACTAGAGAATGGGTAGCAGCGTTCTCTATGCATTTTATCACCATACTGCGATCGCCAACCCGCCTGCCAAGCGTGGCGATTATGGCAAACCCCCCCTTTGGGGAAGGCCTATGTCCAGCAGTGGACGTCTTTCGGCTGAAATGATGATGATGAAAGCCAAATATTACGAGGACTATTAATTTTCTTCGGAATTATACTTTTCATACAACAACCTTAAAAAATAATACACATACGCGCACACATTGTAAAAAAATATACTAATAAGCATAAGAAAATTCTTAATTCAAACGTATTATACGCCTCTTTACGGCAGCCTGCGTCGTCCGTAGTCAAGCTGTGTCTGGCGTAGCAATGTGCTACGCCTCTACTGCGCTATGATTACTACAATCAGTTGGTTTAAAAAAATAACTACACGGAAACTAAATTCTCAATTCAAACCCAACTTCAAATCGCCCAAACAAGATTTATATTTTGACATGGCTTAAACCATGCAGCCAGTTTTTGTAATAAGAACGTAACAGTGATTGAAATACCGCTCGTTATACAAAACTAAAAACTTAGTTTGGTACTAAGTTGACAGTTTTGTGTTTAGGAACTTTACCACAGTCGGAATAAAGTTCGAAATTCAATAATGGCTCCATTTTTTAAACCTGGGTCTGAAGATAAACCTTGTTTTGTAATATGGGGGATAGCATTTCCCAGATTCAACCAATTACAGGCACTTTTGAATTGCCAAGCGCACTAGGTTCCTATGGAGAAGAACGGGTAAGAAACTCCAATCAATCAATCTGCCTAGCCTTTTCCCAACTATGTTGGAGTCGGCGTCCATTTTTTTGTCTTTTCCGGTGTGGAAAATCCTCATGGATGTCCTCCGCCCTGGGGCGGGCGGAGGAGTCTGTCAAACGCTTCCTTTCTAAAAGCCAGTCTAACCGGATGCAGCTGAATACCAGTATTTTACATGGAGCGACTGCCTATCTGACCTCCACAACCCAGTAACTGGGTAATACGATACCCCTTGGTAACACTGGTTGTCAGACTTTCGGGCTTCTGGCGACCCGTAACGACTGTCAAAGATCCACGAATGACGGCCGGGACCAACGGCTTAACGTGCTTGCTGAGGCATAGCGGAGTCTCGGTATGTAAAGATGGTCACCCATCCATTGAACAATCCCAGCAAGCGTAGCTTAACCTGATGGATCGACTCCTGCGGCTGTTATTACTTAGCCATGAGCTGCTCTCAGAAGGAAGAAACTCCATAAACAATATTTTAATTCTAAATATTGTTACCTACAAAATATTAGTTACATCATTCAAGTTGAAATTATAGGTAAATGTGATAATGACGTAGAAAGACGTGCACGTTAAAAGCGTCCATAGACGTATTGATACGACGTATTGACAATATTTATATTAATTTATTTATTTAACAGACAACAAGATGCAATTACAATAAAAAAACAAAAATACAATTCTAAATGTTAGTAAACAATTTAACTTATTTGCTATGTTAGTACTTAAATTCTAATACCGATAGGGTCTATTGATACGATGTATTGACGATATATAATATATTAATTTAAACAGACAACAAGATCCAATTTCAATACAAAACAAAAATACAATTCTAGATGTTAGTAAACAATTTAACTTATTTGATAAGTTAGTACTTAAATTCTAATACCGATAGGATCTTATCAGATTCCTCATTAAGGGGCTTTCGTCAGGCCCATCAGCAATAACTTTATATAATATATATTTATTTAACGGTTTATGTACACACATATAAACAGACAAGAAACAAGGAACAGAAAAATACGTACAAAGGTGATCCTTATTTTTAAAGAAATCTCTTCCAGCATACCTGCGACAGGATAGTAGGCAAAGAGATGTAGACAACGTGTGTAAGAGCAGAAGAGAATACATAAAATAAAAATAAAAACATACTAATATTATTACTATATTAATCACTAACTTAAATAAATAAACATACTATAAGAGAATATACATACTTCAAAAATAAATATCACTAAATGAATGAATGAAATGCACCGACCCCAGCGTGGTTGTACCAGACTCGATTGCTCAAATGAACCCAAAGATTCACCCTAGCCCCTGAAGCCTCATGTTTCATGAGACTACAGAGACCATTGTCTATCAAAGAGTAGCCCGGGGGCGCGATAATGGTAGGGAAGACGTGCCCTTGGGATATGAAAGGATTATGAGAGCCTACCGGATATGCATCCTTGAGCATGCATTGGAATAGTGGAAAGACGGGTTATATATATCTTTTAATGGTCCAGCTAAACAATTCGAAATATCGAATTATTTAAATTCGAAAAAAATTAATAACAAACGCTTTCTACGCCTCTCTACGGCGGCCTACGTCGGCCACAGTCAAGCTGTGTCCGGCGTAGTGTGCTACGCGTCCACTACGCTATGTTTATTGCAATCTGGCGGTTAAATGCCCGTCTGCTTAGTCCGCTTATACCGCCCTTTTGTTTCACCGGATTGCAGCCCCCGTATATTTATGTTATTTCCTTTTAAATTAAAAGTATAGGTACGAATGTTTTTTATTGTCTGGCGAATAGGGTGTAGGGTTTATTGGGCAGTTATTTTAATTAATTTGGGTGTTATCTTTATTTTTTTTAAGTGATATTTATGAATTGTAAATATATTTTGTTTATTTGTGTAGTGTTTAACGTAGGTAGGCAGTTTATTAATTAACGGCAAAACTATGTATGTCTATTAACTACTCCCAAATTACGATGTTTTTTTTTTAATTTAATTTTATCTTTTTTTAGTAACTTCACTGACAATGTTTTTCTTATTTGACATTACTAAACCTACAATTTAGATTTCAACAAGGTCCTAACTTTTATTATTTTAATCATATCTTATATTGTTGTTTTCGTTAATGTGAGGACGTTGTAGGCATCTGACTGTAGATCTGTAGACCATTTTCTATTTTGTTAAGTACCTGGTACTTTCACAGTCATGTTTTGTATTAATGGCGTTCAAATAAGTATTATTATAACATTTGATCAGTTATTTAATTAATTATAACTATTAATAAAATACTGCCTCGTTGGTCTAGTGGTTACAAGCGCTACTGCTGAGCATGAGCTCCTGGGTTCGACTCCCAGGTCGGGCAAAGTGTTATTGGGATTTTCAATTAGAAATATCTCAGTAGCAGCTCGGAGTCTGGATTTGTGCCCGGTTGATGGCAATAGGCTCGCCCCATATTACATGGGACTTAAACATAACTGGCGAAACGTGGGTGTACTACAGGTACACCTCTGCCTAACCCTTCGGGGAGTACGGCCGTGATGTTATGTAAAAATTGATTTAAAAAAAATACAATTAATTGAAATTAATTTGTTTACGATTACAATAAATTAAATTTACATAATTATAATGTAGGTACAGCATAATTAAGCAATTCTAACATCTACATCATCATTCTTATCTAAGAATTTCTTTGATCAGTGTCTTCCATTGATTTTCCTTTGTGTCTTTTATCTACCTACCTACAAGAAAAAGACATCATAATCAAAATAATTTCAACCGAAAGACGTTCACTGCTGGACATAGGCACCAAAAAAAAGGCCATAATCGCCACGCTTGGCAGGCGGGCTCGCGATCGCAGTATGGTTTTAAAAATGCATAGAGAACGCTGCTGCCCATTCTCTAGTAAGTCCCTTAGTCGCCTTTTATGACACCCACACGAAGAAATGGGATGGTGCTATTCTTTATGTCCGGCACCAAACGTAATAACAAGAAAAAGACAATGTATTTAAATACAGCCCAACAAACATAAGGGACCAACGTGTCCCAACTGTGATCATCAGGACCAATATCTTCATAACCAGAATGGGCGTTATTAGGTTAGTGAAGCCGCTTCTCAAGCGATTATGACATTACTGTCTCACTCACCCTGATAACGGTCTTGAGAGAATCGTTAACGGGAATATGGCAGATGATTACAGAATCAGATTTCATTATCATTGTTGGCAGGATCTTAATTGACTTAATCATTATTATTTACAGAAATATTTTGGAGATACATCGCTTCTCCATATTGATTGTATTTTTTATTTCCTTTGGAAGACTTATAGCTTCCTAACAAAACAAACTAAGATATTGAAAATGTTACTGACAGCCAATTACAAGTCTTCACATATAATTAACAGGTTAAAATCTTACTCGTTTGACATGTTCTTTAAACACGTTACTTTAGTATTTCTTAAAGCGTGTATCTGCACCTAATACTGAAAATATCTTAAAATCACAAAAAATATCAGTCTAGTGACCAGGGAATCGAACCAAGGACTTCACGCTCGTCAGCAGCATTTACACTGAAAAAAATGCAGACTAACTAAGAAACATTTTCTCTTAGTTGGCATTAAAATGTTTGGAATCATTTATTTATTTACTATAAACAAGATAGCAGATTTGCCAGAAAAAAATAAATTTATTTATATCGACAATGTGGCATGTACAGAATAATCATCGGCCTTTGTTACAACATACATGCTTTGTTTGTTTTTAGTTTTTCACTTTTGTACCTATATCAAATAATAATTTAAGTTCATGGTAACAAGCAACTTGTTAGCATTATATAATTTTTAAACTGGTCAACACTTGAGCGAAACTAAATAAATACCCGTAATTAAACTAATTCATTACTTTGTAGACGGAACTATGATAATTTAACAAAGTTCTCCTAGCTTCAGAAGTCAAGATCTTGCTAGGCTCGAATGGAGCCAAGATGCTTGATCACAATAAACAAGATTTATGTTAAAGGAAATACTTTTTTTTCAGTGTATGAAAGCCAAAACATGTCAGTGTTTCCCTTCTAAGTATTATTAGGTGTTTACAGTGTTCCTAATTTCCATAGATAAATACAATAATACCCTCCGGAAATTAATAAAACAATCGCCTTAAAATCATAAAATAATCTAATCCGTCCGTATCACCGGTCATCTAAAAGGGTTGCTGAACTATCTCCCTCGGCCCTTGCCCTTTGTGTGCCCGGACTTAAATAAAAGGTTTGATTTCGTGTTGTAAGGGGGCTATGATCAATATTTGTTGAGCGGACCGAAGGACCGACCGATCTGCATACCTTTATTGCCATTGGTCCTTTGAGGTCTTTTACTCGTGTTTGTGTTCCCTTTGTGGATATGGAAAAGTATCAAAATTGTGTGGGATATACGGAAAAGTATGCGAGTTGATAAACGGTTTGGTCATTGTGGTTTAAGGTTTATGGAACCGCTTTTTAAGAGGCCGGCTGGAGGCGTAGTTCATACAAACGTAATACCAAAATAAATTTGTAAATCAAACATATTCTTAAGGTAGTGCGTCTTTATTCCGATTGGAATACAGAATATCTAGGTTCCCAAATATATATTTTGAATGCACACTGATTTAAACAACTTATGAGAAAAATAAGTTTTCTATATAAATTTTAAATATTTCATATCGCACACACACATTGTCCTTTCAATATATATATTTAGAAACATTGATATTCTGTAATCCAATCGAAATAAATACACACTACCTTAAGAATACCTATGTTCGATTTACAAATTATTTTGGTATTTCGTTTGTATGAACCACGCATGCTACCTGCCCCTTAAGCACCCATTTGCTAGTTCAAAACTTTATGCATACTAATGTGACGTCTTTAGTGTAAGTTTCCTTAATGTACAAACACATATTCTCATACAGGATAGGAATGAAAATTGATTATCATACGTTCCTACTGGGCAGTAATTATAGATTTGCACATAAAGTATTCAGTCGCCGTATTTCACCGAATCCGAAGAAAATGCATTTGGTATTGAAAAAGTTTAATTGGTAGTTACTTGTTCAGTTTAAAACCTACTACCATATGTGCAAAATACAGTTCTAAAACAAAAGCCTTTGATCCACCGCGACTTACCCTTAATACAATATTAAATACTAACAATTTCTTAAGCCCACCTAGTTAAGAGGCACTGCGCCGAGTTGCTTGCGAAAATGACAGCTGCAGCAAGCCGCTTTAATGGCTGTCCTAAGGTCCGCACATTGCAGCTCCCACGCCGACCAGCACCACCCTTATCACGAAGGACTAAGGTCCATAGTCGAATGGTCATAAAGTAATTGATAGTGGGGAAACCGAACCGTCAATGGATTGTTGTAGGAAATTTATTGTGTGAGCACACGTTCGGAAGCTTGTAACGGGGTGCGTCGCAAACGATTTGTAACTTAGAGTTGGTAGATTATAATATATGGAGCTATAGATAGCTATAGTGCTGCAAATGTGAGTTAGTGATTGTATTTTCAGAAGGACTTTGAAATGATTAGATTGTGAAGTTAAATTATGGCTTTCTGATAAGGTTTGGGGTAAGTAAAAAAAAAGTTAAAACGATATAAAAGTTATAATGAACGTAAATATTATAATAAACACCATTACGATTCGACTTTATTTGCGAAAATGAATTTTTCGAGGAAAAAAATAATACCTATTTATTAAGTTTATTTTATAAGGGCCTTGTGTACTTATATTCAAAGCTTTGTTAGTAGGTGCCTATACAAAACTGTCATATTAAATTATTTGAAAACTAAGATAAAAAAATTTATATGTATGTCAATATTGGCAAAACATAGCGCACTTCCTAATTTTTAAGATCTTTGTCTGTAATTACCTATGTTTAACAAATAAATTATTCTTATTCTTATTCTTATGATAGTTTGAAAAATGTCGGCTACTCGTGTTACACTGCAAGGGCCTTGCTACGAATTTGCTACGAAGTGCTACGGCGTAGCACTTAATATTTTCTACTAATGAAACGAATAATTTTAAGAAACACACACACACACACATTACATTACATTTAAGAATATTTTGTACTATCCATCCATTTGTATTGTTTGGCACCGTAGTCTCAAACATAAAGAGACACTTTTTTGCTAAAGTTTAGATTATCAAGATAAACGTAGCAACCATGTTTCCTTGAAACTTCAAATCCTACAAAGCAATTTATTTTAATGACACACACAAGACGCATTTTCCAATACATTCATCCATTGTCTGAACACAATTTGCATTCAAACGATCATCATAAAAGCAATCTTCTCCATAAGCACACTAAGGTCAGTAAAATTCGTCAATGACAGCGGCTTTCAAACGGTGGGACCTAAAACTTATCCGTAAGCAGATCGTGTGAGTCCGAGCGACGTGTACGTCTAACAGGCTTCGTTAACTCAATCTACTGCACCCCTATCCCGGCTCATTATGAGAACACTGTGCGACGTCAAATCACTATAGTTACCTCACTGTCATTATGAAGGAGTAGTGTGTACCTATGTTTAGTTTGGGGTGGTATACGTTGGATTTTAGAAAATTGTGTTAGATTTCCTTGGGTTAAATGTAATCCTTTCTTTGTGATTTGTTGACGTGTTGAAGGAACTTTTTGTTAAATAAATTTGGAACACTTTCTGAAACTCATTTTAAAAACAAAGTCTATGTATTCTTAATTCACTTCGCGTTATTTACCCAAAGTTGTCCAAAACGGTACGACTGTGGTGACGGTGCTCGGCTGGTGGTGGTGGTGGTGCGTCGGCGTGGCGGACCGGCTGCCGGCGGATCGGCTGCTAAATGCCGCAAGAGGCGTGTGCCGTCCCGCTTGCACCGCCGCGCTCGCCGCATCTCTCGCTCGCGCCGGCGCGAACACGTGTTTATTTGTATGTTTTATCCTTCGGCGGCTTTAAACCCAACCCACCCTGACCGCAAAGTGCGCTCCGCCGCCCGCCGCGCCCGCGCGCCGTCGCCGCCTCTCGCTCGCCGCCGCCGCTGCCGCCGAGCCGCACCGACTCACCCGCGAAACTTTGTCCGAAGTCGACGGGCGCGGACGTACGCCGCGTATTAATAGCCACCGCGAGTGGTCACCGCAAGCGAGCGCTGCCAGCCCCACGCGCCACGAGTCGCACCACGACCGCGCGCCACGTCGCACGTCCCGCCACGCACCCCACGCGCGTAAACACGACCAAGTACCGCGCGCGAAAGCGAAACTTAAAACAAAACTACAAAAAAATCAAAAAACATCGCCGTCAGCGGTGAAAGTGAGAGGGACGTGCGTGCGGCGATCGCGTAAATACGCGGTGCGCAAAAAGTGCCGCCGTCAGTGAAACTAGTGAAAAGTTTTTTCGCCGCGTACGGGGGACCACCCCTCGACGCCGGAAAAAATCGGCCCCTCGCGTCCCTCGCCCGCCCGCCGCCGAACTTTTCATTCACCGGGGAAAAAAGTGTGGCAAGGCCACCGTGACGTCACCGCGTCAAGTGGCCACGCGCGCGTTCCCTAGCAACGTGTTGACACGTCTCATCACCGGCCCATCTTGTCGAACTTGGGACTGTCTTGAGTGCGGGCGACATCTTGAGTGTGATTATGTTATCAGTGTATGACGATAGTGTGTGGTGGCGGTGAACGGCAGTGACGTGTGTACGGCAGTGTCATGTAGCGGGGGCTGGGAGGCAGTAGACTCTATGTGTAGCACGCAGCGCGCTCGGGTGTCGAGGATGCACCTGACGGGCGCCAGCAGCGGCGCCGTGTCGCCCGACACCAGCTCCTCACTGCTGCACGAGACCTACACCAAGATGACGTCCGACATCCTCGCGGAGAGGACGCTGGGGGACTTCCTGTCGGAGCACCCAGGCGAGCTGGTCCGGACGGGCAGCCCCCACTTCGTGTGCACAGTACTACCTCCCCACTGGCGATCAAACAAGACTCTGCCGGTGGCGTTCAAAGTGGTAGCTTTAGGCGACGTCGGCGACGGTACCCTGGTGACTGTAAGAGCCGGCAACGATGAAAACTGCTGCGCGGAGTTGAGGAACAGTTCGGCGGTGATGAAGAACCAGGTCGCCAAGTTCAACGACTTGAGATTCGTCGGCCGCAGCGGTCGCGGTGAGTGCTGAAGGTGCAGTTATGTGATACAATGAATTTTAGTGATTAGTAGCAGCCCCAAACTAAACTAAACAACGAGCAATAAAAAAAAAAACAATCGATCAAGTTTATAACAATGAAAACGCTAGATAAAGATACAAAATAAATCAAAAGTTATCGGCAACAGTAATTGAAAACCGTTCCAATCCACGAAAACAATTCACATGAGAATTCCCGACGAACAAACGCGACGGCATTTACGAAAAGCGAAAAGTTAAAAGAATAACAACAGACCAAGTTAAACATTTTAAAGTAACGAACAAATTAAAGTGATTACAACTCCAACAAGTAGCTACACACAATAATAACATTTAAATATTATGTCAAACTTCTTAAGAAGGGGAAGCGTCGGTGACATTGCAAAGTACTCGAAACTTTTTCCTTGCGACTAAGGAAATGCGCGAATGTCAAATAAGGAGGGCGGGAGCTTTGGGCGGCTATTTCCGCCCAATGAGTGTCCCGCCCGCCCTTTCTAAGAAAGTTTACTTTTTACAAACGGCACTCAGAGAGTTTTACGCTAAGTTAGTTGTCCGAGGACATGGACTTTGAAAAAAGTAGGTGTTTAGGATTACAGACTATTGCCAATATTGGTATTCATTATTAAGGACATATTAATATTTTTGTTATGTTTATTTTACGTTGGAGTAATCAAATAAACGAAACCAAATTATGTAAACAAACAAATAATTAACAATTAATTTCCCGCCGGTGTTTGTAACTGTTTTAATTACATTTGCTTATAACTGCATTTAATTTTATGTTCAAATTAAGTACTAATAAAAGTAATTAATTTCTTACAAAGCCTAATGCAACGGAATTCAGATTTATAACAATCCCATAAATCGCACCTGTTTAAATCAAAATCAAAATATTTTATTTCACATAAACCTACATTGGCACTTATGAAACGTCAGTAGCTAGGTGCACGGTTCCAATTGGTCATTGCTATGGAGAAGAGCCGGCAAGAAACTCCACGGTTACTCTTTTAAAAATAATGGGCTTTACAATGTTTTCAAATTACAGTGTTATTAGGTATGGGAGGACAGTGTAGCGCCAACAAGTACTAGGTACTTAACAAAATAGGAAATGGTTTACAAAGCTACTAGTTAGTTGAAACCACTATTAGTTTTTCTAGAATAGTACTAACATGATAGGTTACACCAAGTTATAACAGCTTACTGACCTATATAAATTTCTATAATTTACAATAAATTATGACCACAATTTAATGGTAATGGGTAGTGGATACGCTGTTAGAGAATCCTAATGAAAATATTAAAATTCCAATAAAAAATGTTTCCTAAATTTTAACAAATTTGATTATTTTAAAACTTGCATTTATAAAAAAATTTGCAGTGACCCGGCCCGGGGTCGCGTCGCATGGTTTTTAAGACAGTATAAAGCATTAAAATTGCTTTATTATGTCAAAATCAGAATCTAGAACTTTATTGGCTATGAGTAGGTACAGGTATAAGATGTTGTAAATAAAATAATGAGATCGGCTACAGACTACCTTACGGCGCGCGGTGTGCAAATTATTACTTATCTTAAAATATTAATACAAACAAAATAATGTCAACAAAACACAACAGAAAGTCAATTAATAATATTATAGTCAGGTACATAAGTCTTACATGGTCAAATTTACAATTAATTATAACAACCATAATCTGGACAAACTCATATCATTTTTTTAAAGTCTAGTCTATGTTTATGTTTCATCATCATCATTTCAACCGAAAGACGTCCACTGCTGGACATAGGCCTCCCCAAAAAGGGTGGTTTGCCATAATCGCCACGCTTGATAGGCAGGTTGGCAATCGCAGTTTGGTGTTAAAATGCATAGAGATCGCTGCTGCCCATTCTCTAGTAATTTCATTAGTCGCTTTTTACGACACCCACGGGAAGAAATAGGATGGGGCTATTCTTACGTCCGGCAGCACACGGCCGAAGTTTAAGTTTAGGTAATATGAATATATCTAAATACCTTTCAGAATAAATTATCTAAATTGTGATGGAAACCGCATCAAAATCTACTGTGTAGTTTCGATGAACTAGGCGGTCACACAGAGAGACACAAAAAGTTATACTATTATCTATATCAATCAATATCTAATAGTATATCATAAAGTCGCTTTTTTAAGGATATGGGAGCTCGTAGCTAAGTATTCAGCACAGCAACAGTCGCACAGGTCGATCCATTAGGTTAAGCTACTCTTGCCAGGATTGGTCCATGGATGGGTGACCATCTTTACATACCGAGACTCCTTCGTGGCTCGGACTGCATGTTAAGCTGTTGGTCCCGACTGTCATTAATATCTTTAACAGTCGTTACGGGTCGTCAGAAGCCCGAAAGTCTGACAAGCAGTCTTACCAAGGGGTATCATAATAACCGTTGTAGTTACTGGGTGAAGGTCAGATAGGCAGTCGCTCCATGTAAAATTTTGGTATTCAGCAACAGCCAGTTAGACTGGAAGCCGACCCCAATATAGTTGGGAAAAGGCGGACAGATTGATATTTAAGGATATGAAAGTTTCACACAACACTTGAAAACATTAACTAATATCATATCGTCATTTCAGCCGAAAGAAGTCCACTGCTGGACATAGGCCTCCCCCAAGAAGGGGGGTTGCCATAATTGCCACGCTTGGCAAGCGGATTAGCGATCGCAGTATGATGTTAAAATGCATAGAGAACACTGCTGCCCCTTCTCTAGTAAGTCCCTTAGTCGCCTTTTACGACACCCACAAAATAATATCATATAATATAACATAACATTACCCCCGATGAGTTAGGCAGAGGTGTACCTATAGTACAGCTACATTAAGGCAATGGCAAAATAAATTGGGGGCTTCTTCGTAACCATTTATTTCACTATTACAGCATTTGTATGGATTTAATTTTTGGATATATATTTATTGACTATTTCATTAATACTCTGACTGAAGGAAAACGCGATCTCCTCGATAGAATTTAATTCCGAAAAGACCTTTACTTTTTCAATTTTTTTTCTGTAATTCTAAAATCCTAAGTAATTTCATTGCAAAATTGCATTCAAAATGTGCGTTTTAGGCAATTGAAAACTCTGGCTGAAAATATTTTTGATACATAGCTTAATTTATTAGGGTTCCGTACCAAAATGGTAAAAAGGAATCCTTATGGTGAGACAAAGTCTGTCTGTCTGTCTGTCTGTCACACCTGGATATCTCAAGAACTACTAATGCTATCAACTTGAAATTTAGAATAGTTTTAGATGACGTTTGCCCAACTATTTAGCAAACAAGAAAGTAAGAAAAAAAATGTACTGTAAATATACGTACGGAAACCTCGGTGCGCGAGTCCGACTCGCTTTTGACCGGTTTTTTTATTAACAATTTTTATTTGTTTTGGCGTTCTTACGTTGTTTTATTTTGGTTCCAGCGCATTATTGCGCTCTCTTTTTTTGCATGTGGAAGTAATTGACTCTGTCACTTTCTTAAGCCCACCCAGTCCGCTATGATGATTTTTTACGTATCATCTTAATGAGAGATACACGGGTGACCACTGAAAATTAAGCGCTCTGCTGTGGGTCCCCATAGCACAGCATCATGTTGAGTGGAAACCTCCTTGTCACAGTCTCGGCATGCAGCTGCCGACTATTTATAATCTGTTCATACGTATAAATCAGCTGTATTGTTTTATGTTTTTTATTTATATTATCATAATATATTTTTGCATGCACCTGTTTCTGTGACAAATAAATCAATTTTTCTTTAATTCTTTATTACTTTCACATACATTACTAATATACTTACAGGGTGTTTGGAAGCTGCCTCAAAGAGTTGTCAGCACCAACTGACGGGGTCCGCTAGGGCCAATGCCTGCAAGGGTTGCGAGTTTGTCCGAAAGGGATATCGTGGCCCTGGCACACAGGCAAATGAAGGAATACGGGTGGGTTTTAGTCAGTAAAAGTCTGACACGCCCTCCCGCTCCGCCCAGAGCGGGAGAAGTTATTTGATAATTTCCCACCCAAAAAAAAAAAGAAAAAAAAGGGTGTTTGGAAGCTAGGTGCAAAGCCTTAAGAACACAGTTGACAGTTGTTGTCAGTTGTTGTTGAACATGTTTTTAAAAAGGTTTGAACCATTAAGGCCTTTTTTATTTTATAAATTAACTAAGTATTCTATGACCTCAAAAGTGTCTAGTATTTTTTTTCAACAACACAGATGCTTGGAACTTGCTTTACTCGTATTAGAATAGACAAATCATATAAACCACGAAATGGAAAATGGATAAAAAAAATACATACTCACCAGATTTAACTGGGAGACTGCGTTGTCAATTAACTAAAAATAGTAGATAAAAAAAAAGCGTACTACGTCTAAGACATGTATGGCTCAAAATGCTCTAAATGGTGCCAACTATCAACCGATTAAGACGGAGATGTATGCCAGTGACCTTGAGTAGTTAGCTTGCGTGTTCTGTACTGAGCTCACGCAACGCGCTGTACGTTCAGCAAGTAATAGGACTCGCCCATCAAGGAGCGCTGTCCCCAATTTGACGCATTATTAATTTTGTTATACACAAAAAAAAGGTATTTTAATAAAACTCGTATACTAAACGATTAATAATTAAATTATCTTTAAATTGGTGAAGGTTTGAGAAAATACGCTTGGTAGATTTTGCGCCATTCTCAGTTTTTTATCCGCGTTAGACATGAATTTACAAATTAATTTAACTATGTAATATAAACATAATCTAAAATATTCACATATTTCATTATTGAGAAAATGCTCTTATTTAACATATATTTTTTTCAAATCATTAACACTACTCGTTTAGACGTGATCTTCAGTATAAAATCATTAAAAGTCGGTTATCGTCGCCTTAGGGCTTTGCACCCAACTTCCAAACACTCTTTGTTTTGATTTATTTGTTTTTTAAATATTAGAAGAATGAACAACAACCAAATATTGTGTTTGGAGAAAAAATTTGCTAATACCTTAATTCTCTTTAAAATGCTACGTGTTTATTCTAGCGTTAAGCGACCTAATCCAGGTTCGCTTACTGATTGTCTACTCATTGAACTAAAGATCTACCTTTTTAATTGCTTTTGGCGTAGGTACTTTTATCTACTGTCTAAAGCGTAAACACATTACTTTGAATTTTAATGGTCATTTGTCTATCTGTCAAAATAAAATTTAGGTGCACTATGTAACAGACAAAAATTAAACATGGAACGATATTAGTGTGAATTATTTCCCCAAAAAATTTACTGAAAGTTATCCAGATGTTGCAATAAATTGTTTTGCACAACGGCTTAAGTTAATTATTTAAAAAAAAAATGTTTTGGGTCAAAAATATTTATACAATGTAGATTTGAAGCATTATGTTCCGATTTTACGGCTAATTTGTTTTATATTAAGCTGTCTCAAAGGACCATACACCTTGCGCTGGATTATCAAGTTAGCAGTACCTATTTGTTTTATCTGTTTCAATCAACTCAGCCTATAGCAGTCCACTGCTGGACATAGGCCTCTCCCAGGCTGCACCACAACACCCTGTCCTCCGCATCCAGTCTGTCCCAGCCACCTTTTTAAGGTCATCGGTCCATCTAGCTGGGAAGCGTCCCACACTACGCTTCCCGATGCGCGGTCTCCACTCCAGGACTCGTCTGCTCCACCGGCCATCGGTCCTTCGACAAACATGGCCAGCCCACTGCCACTTCAGCTTGCTTACTCTGCAGGCTATGTCGGTAACTCCGGTTCTCTTCCAGATAACTTCATTTCTGATCTTATCCTTCAGAGAAACTACGAGCATAGCCCGCTCCATAGCACGCTGAGTGACCTTGAATTTGTGGACCAGCCCGACTGTCAGTGTCCACGTCTCGGCACCGTATGTCATAATGGGCAGGACGCACTGGTTGAAGACCTTAGTCTTCAAACACTGCGGGATTGGATTGGATTTATCTGTTTACCCTTTTTAAATTCAAACTTTCCTTTATAATTTAAAACTACTTTTACTACCCTATAAACAATAATAATTCCATTGAACTTCCTAAATCGTTCAACATATTCTGATGGTCCTTTTCTAATCGAATTTTGCATTAATCATTGCACATCGCGTATGCCTTAATTAATGTGTATGCGTATGTCCCAGTCATCAGTGAGTAACCACCCTAGTAGGGTGAAGGTTGAAGGGTGCAGATTATTACAGGTACCGTTTTGAATATTGCTTGTTTACGTACTAGCTTTTGCCCGCGGCTTCGCCCTCGAGTGGGTCGGAAATTATCTCACGGGAACGCACAACCCGGATAAATAAGTATCCGTGTGTCAATTTCATCCAAATCCTTTCAGCCGTTAAGGACTCATTTGCAAATCTGACTAAAATTAGCAGTTTTCAGTACATTTTGCGGCAAAATTAAACTAAACCAAATGTAACTAATAATTGCCACAGATAGATTACTCGTTCATCTCCGAATGGTAGTCATTTCTAAAATAAAATAAATTATTAAATTACATTGGTAAAATTTTGGTTTATAATATTGTAAAAAATAATTTCCGTTGCCTCTTCACACAAAATTGATGATATCGTGTTGAGTTTAAGAACATCTTTCTTCAATATAATAACGTAAATGTAGTTATTTAAAAATACTTTATGTAAGCAGACATGTTCAATACAAAAAGTTAGCAAAAATACTACCAAAATGTAAAAATAGACTCAGAAAATAATGTTGAAAAAACCTATTTTTCTTAAAGTAAATAAACGGCGAAATAAGCTATATTATTTTCGAGAACGCAAAAGTGATGAAAATATTATCAGGTTCTGAGACTGACAGAATGGCTTATCACCACGAAAACTGTACTTTTATAGTTATATAATATATAATGTAGATAACGCGTTGTGTTATATATATATAATATATAACGCGTTGTGTTATATATATAATATATATAACACACACATAATGTTTCAATTATTTCAAGCTTTTTCAAAATTAGATATGAAATTGACGAAAAATGTTTTTTTTTTGTAAACGCACAACGGTAACAGAGAGACAGAGTTATTTTCTGGTTTAAGATCATTTATTCTCATAAGAATTACACTATTCACTTACATGAGAATATTAAAACTAAACACTTAAAAATTGCATAAAGTTGGGGGTATTACAAAGTTTATACCTTTATTATCTAAAATGTTTCGAGGGTAGGTTATAAATCTTTTGGTCACTCAAAATGTTCGTTCGATACATGCAAACAAGTATCCGTGTAACACTCAATAAACGCCAACTGGATGTGGCTCGACACTATAGTAGGGAATGTTTTTTTTTTTTTTTTCACGTTTATAATATTCGTTTGGATTGAAAGTAATGAAAGGATTGAGGAGCTCGTGGCTAAGTAATAACTGCAGCACGGGTCGATCCGTCAGGTTAAGCTACGCTTGCCGGGGTTGGTCCGTGGATGGGTGACCATCTTCACATACCAATACTCCTCTGTGCCTCGGAAAGCACGTTAAACCGTTGGTCCCGGCTGTCATTCGTGGATCTTTGACAGTCGTTACGGATCGTCAGAAGCCCGAAAGTCTGACAACCAGTCTTAGCAAGGGGTATCGTATTACCCAGTCACTGAGGTTGTGGAGGTCAGATAGGCAGTCGCTTCATGGAAAATACTGGTATTCTGCTGCATCTGGTAAGACTGGAAGCTGACCCCAACATAGTTGGGAAAAGGCTGGCAGATTGATTGTTTGGATTGAAAGTAAGTGAAAAATTAGTGACTTGTTCTTCATCTCTCCTTACCTGACTCAGTCCACTCATACATAATATCAATTGGAACCTCATTGTGACTGTCTCTTAAGATACAGGATACCCAGTTTAAGAGACAGAATTTAATCTATTGTGTACAGATTTCTGCAGCATCCAAACTTTTTTACGTTTATGTGAATGTTCTATAACAGAAATTCAAAAATTGTAAACTATCTGCCTATGTAATATCTAACACGGCTATGAGAAAAGCGGTAATCCGTGTCAATCACGACCAGTTAGATATAGACATTGGGCAGCTAGACTTTAGTGACGTCTATAAAAATCAAGATCCTCATGTAGCAGCAGAAACTATGGTTAATTTAATAAGGCAAGTTATAGAGACCAATTCACAAACTATCAAAGTGCCAAACCGTAAAAAAATTATGAAACCATGGATAACCCCAGGGCTTCTTCGCTGTATTCGGCACAGAGACAATTTGCATAAAAAAAATAAAAAAACGCCAGATAATGGTGATCTAAAAAAAATTTTTATCAGGTACAGAAACTTCTGTAACAAATTATTAAAGAAAATTAAAACTGATTACGAAAAAACACAAAAAAGCAAAGCTGGAACGAACCCCAAGCAACTATGGACTGCAATAAATAAGTTAACAAATAGGGTTAATAAGAAAGTGACTCCATCTCATCTCTTAACACTGTCATCTACTCCAAAAATATCGGTAAACTCTGTTAACGATGTTTTTGCTCAAATTGGCAAACAACTCACGGAAAAAATAATAAACCCACCACAACCTTTCAAACTAATCGACAGCAACAATTCGAATTCAATGACTTTGCTGCCAACGGACGAAGTCGAGGTTGAAAATTTATTAATGTCCCTTCGTAGTGAGTGTGCAGTGGGATGGGATAGGATATCGAGTGGTCTTCTTAAGAAACATAAAGCCTCCATTGTGCCCCCGCTTACATACATTTGTAACCTGGCTTTCTCAACTGGTAAATTCCCTAAAGTCCTTAAAAGATCAATCATACACCCGATCTACAAGAGTGGGGACAGAAGTCGTGTCAGCAATTATAGGCCCATAGCTGTTTTACCTGCCATGTCAAAAGTTCTAGAGAGGATAATGAACAACAGGCTTGTTGATTACCTCGAAAAACATAAGCTTCTATCTCAAACACAATACGGCTTTCGGTCTGACAAATCAACGTCCGACGCTGTACACGATTTGACAAACTATGTTGTCACCAACCTTGACAAGGGGAAAAAGGTGTTAGGCATATTTCTAGACCTTGCTAAAGCGTTTGACACGGTTTCTGTGCCCATTCTCTCCCAAAAAATGGAGAATTTGGGAATAAGAGGGGTTCAACTTGAACTTTTTGAAGACTACTTGAGTGAGCGTACCCAGTGCGTTAAAATAGATGAACACATTAGTGACGAACAAACAGTCTCATATGGCGTCCCTCAAGGAAGCGTGTTAGGTCCCACTCTTTTCCTTATATATATTAATGACCTGGGTATGCTCACACTCCCAGAGGGTAGGATTATTACATTTGCAGATGACACGGCGCTCCTCTTTAGCGCTGACACATGGGATGAAGTTTTTTCATACGCGCAATCGGGCTTTAATACGGTGTCAAATTGGTTACGCAGTAATGTTCTAACACTCAACGCGGAGAAAACCAATTATATGACCTTCTCTCTTAGAGCAAATGTTAACGTCCCAAACTCCTCAGCGCCCTACACAATAATAACACACAATTGCCCAGAACCACACGACAACATTATGTGTACCTGCACTCACCTTCGCGGCACTAGACACGTTAAGTATCTGGGAGTTACAATCGATTGTACCCTTAGATTCCAGCAACACATTGATACACTTAAAACCAGGTTACGCAAGTTGATATATATTTTCAAAACCTTGAGACGAGTAGCTGATGACAAGTTAAAAAAATCAGTATACTTCGCCCTTGCTCAGTCACTGTTAACCTACTGTATGTCTGTCTGGGCAGGTGCTCCGAAAACTACAATTATTGAACTGGAGAGAGCCCAGAGAGCTATATTAAAAGTGTCCTCATTCCTGCCTTACCGCTATCCCACAGAGCTCCTATACAAGGAGGCTAATGTTTTGACAGTGCGTCAACTCTTTATCCTTAACATCATATTAAAACAGCACTCATTACTTACCTATCAACCCACGGCCTCACATCAAAAAAGACGGTACAACCCTGTAGACTGCCGTCTTAAACACCAACCTACTACCCAATTCTCAAAGCGGTTTTTTTGCCACCTGGGTGGTTTTCTATATAACAAAATAAACAGGATGTCACCCATAGTTAACCTCACTAGAACTATGTGCAAAAAGAAAGTTACTGCCTTACTACAACAACTAAACTATGAGGATACTGAAAACTTACTTACCTCTATGGTGTGATATCAAAGCTATAGCAATAATCCTTACAAAATAAAAAAAAACCTATTTACTTATTTAACTATGAGTTACATAATAAAAATAACACTATCATTCAGTCACGCAAGCTAAAAAAAAAAAAAAAAAGCGCCTAACACACACAATCACGCGTCATTCAACACTCCACACTCACACACACATACATACACACACTTCCACACACAAATAACCTTTAACAAAAGTATAGTTTATATGTAGTTTAAAAATTTCCACTCGAGCCACCAATCTTTTTTATAATATTGTTTTCTTTTAGGTTGTCAGTGTACAAGTACATAAAAACAAAAAAAGGAATGTATAATTTTGTAAAAGGGCGGAGACCTGGTGATCTGAAATACAGGCCTAGAGCTTAGTTTAGGCACCAGTCTCCCACAATATAAAAATGTTGTCTGACTGATAGCTTGTAACAATGTATCATATAATATTGTGGTGAGAAAATAAATCTTATCTTATCTTATCTTATGTGTTTTTGGGAAATAAAGATTATTATTATTATCTTAATTTATTAGGGGTCGGCGCCGCTAGTCTTCCTTAACCATCTCGATAGTCACCCCTTTTCTAGCCATGTCTCATTCACCTAATTCATCCACTGACATAGCCCGAAGAATTGCCAAACTTATATAAGTGGCAGTGGGCAGGGCACATTCCTCGCAGAACTCATGGCCGATGGCGCTGAAAGGTTGTGGAGTGACGACCGCGTACCGGAAGTCGTAGCGTTGGAAGGCCTTCTACAAGGTGAGCGATGGGTAGCTCACCGTCCGATAAGGATCAGGCCTGGGTCGACGGCGCGTTGTGTTCCATGCGCTCCTCAAAGAGATGTCAGCAGCAACTGACGGGGTCAGTTAGGGCCAATGCCAATTACGAGTTTGTACGAAAGGCATATCGTGGCCCTGGTACACAGGCAAATGAATTAACACGGGTGGGTTTTAGTAAGTAAAAGTCTCACACGCCCTCCCGCTCCGCCCAGAGCGGTAGAAGTTATTTGATAATTTGCCACCAAAAAAAAAAGGTCTCCGCTGGATGCAGAAAGCACAGAACTGGTCGAAGTGGCGGTGCTTGGGGGAGGCCTATGTCCAGCGTCCACTGCTGCCACTGTCTTTCGGCTGAAATGAATGATGATTAATTAATCCATCCATCGTTTGTTTGATCTTCCTCTACTCTAGCGAACTGAAAGATGTATGAAAAGGCAAAAAATATATATAGCTTTTCGCGACTGGCCTCGTTGTTCTTTACCGCAATGGATTTTAATGAGGTTATCAACATCAAATAATAAAATTTATTGTGGAAGGTTTATTTGTATCAATAACATACCATCACGCCTGTAATCCCCGAAGGGTTAGGCAGAAGTATACCTATAGAGTACACCCACGTTTCACCAGTTATGTTTAAGTCACATGTAATAGGGGGCGAGCCTATTGCTATCAACCGGACACAAATCCGGACGGCTGCTACTGAAAAAATGCTGGTGGAAAAACCCAATAACACTTTGACCGACCTGGAAATTGAACCCCGGACCTCGTGCTGAGCGGTAGCGCTTGCGAACACTAGACTAGAACGAGGCAGTCCTCAATCCTCAGTATGTGTATCAAATCATTATTAATATGAAACTTACATTTACGTAATAAATAAAAAAATCTTGAAATTTTTTCATATCTTGAAAACTATTCGGAGCAGAAGCGGGTCGCTAGTTTATTATACACTAGCTTTTGCTCGCGGCTTCGCTCGCGTTAATTTAGAATTTGACTATTATTTCGATTTTGTACTCTGCTTGACCCATAATATAATTCAATAATGATTGGAAAGACACGTGGCGCCATCTATTATCATAAGAACATTATTGTTGTTTTCCTCGGGAATAGTACTTTTTTTCGGGATGAAAGGTACCCTATGTCCGTTTCTGTACACCTGACAACGTATATGCAAAATTTTAGGATGATCGGTTCAGTGGTTTAGGCGTGAAAAGGTAACAAACTTACTTTCGCATTTATAATATTAGATAGGATAAGTAAATCCTGAACATTTTTCAAAAACAATAACCCACCAAAATATTCCTGAATTCAATGACAATTCTTATTCTTCGGGCAAAGTAAAGGCAGCCTTCGACGACGCTGTTACTCACTTTAGTATAATAATATGTATTTTATTTAGTGTGATAGTGAGAATCATTTGATACTTAAGTAAGAAACCACATCCGATCTAGTGATATATAAACCATTATCTATTATCAAACTAACGGATGTGGTATGTAATTATTACAGATACATACAGTCACAACTGAATATTTTTTACACAAAAAAACTAATTTCAACAAACATAACGTTGTGATGAGGTAACAAACACCCAGACATACGGAGTTGATTTGATAACAATTATTTGTTTTTCAATACACTTCCACGAAAACTGGTGCATATCGCACTACAATTAGGTTCACAATGCAATGTATTTCACACTCATGCGATTTTTTATTTTCCAACACGTGTGCGGGGATAAAAATTGCCACAGATAACTTATACCTATATCTACTTAGTCCAAATTGGTTCAATGCCTCTATTCACACCGTCTCTCGCCAGAGACGGTCCTCTCTAGTCGGATGTTATTTTTTTAATCTCGGCAAAGACGCGTCTTTACGGCGTTAATATTTTTGGAATATTTAAATAATGTTGATAAATAGAATACCATGATTATTACAATAAAAAAAACGTTTATGAACTAATTAACATTAATTTGTGTTCTAACTCAAAAATATTGGAACATTCTATTTTGCATATTAGGCTGTTTATCGGCTTTATACTTTTGCTTCTCCTTCAACCTGGCGAAAGCAAAACGCGGAAAAAAAAAGAAAATTAAATCATAGTTTCCTGATCTTCTTCTTCTTAGTCGGTAACTTCATTTCTGAAGGACGTGCTTAATGTGAAATTGTTGACCACTCGATGCACTACGCTCTTCCAGGTGATTCTGTCCTCAGCGGTTTTAATAGCCTTGGATACTGGTTGACCAGTGAGCTTCTTTACAAGGTCAGACCACCGGGTAGGTGAGCGCCCGCGTGGTCTCTTCCCGTCGACTTGGCCAACTACCATCAGCTTCTCAGTCAGATTCAGTTTCCTGATAATTCATGACAAAAATATTTTTCGTTATTTTATTTTATTTCTTCAAAAGTGTATTGAAAAACGTCGTTTGATACACGTGGACATTTGTTAATTGCAGTTCTCGACTCAAAAACAACCTCGGCTATGGCTCGGGTGTTAATACCGCCTCGAATGCAATAACATTCTCCACTTGTATCAAAATGTACTATTTTCCCACAAGGCTATTTCAATCTAAACAGTAAAAATCCATAACTAAGTGTAGGATTTAGACTAACTGGCTTATTCACCCCAAAATCTTCCCATTGCTGGGACACAGCCCTCCTTTCTTCAAGAGGGAGTCGGCTCTAATTTACAACGCGGGCCCAGTACGGGTTGGTAGATGTCACATGTCTTCAAATTGTTGGTTCTAGGACCTGCCGGTTTCCTCACAATGTTTTCCTTCACCGTTTTGAGAGCAGTGGTGATGAAATTATTTACACAAAGTAAAGCGCCTGGCTGGGTTCGAACTCACGACCTACAACTCGTTAGTCTAGGCCGTTACCACTAGGCAAGCATTGCTTAGACTAACTCACGCGTTATTAACTATACTCCATTTGAAATAAGATTAGACATTGAAATAAACTTTTTTACAGTCCGTTCAACCGATTATGATTTCTATTGTTGTTGGTGGCATTGCAAATAGCAGCTGTAATAAACAGTTGGTATTGTTACCACATTTTTGCTATTAATGCCATCCTTATGCCTACGGACTAGAAGTCAAAATCGGTTGAACGGAATATAAAAAGTTTATTTAAATTTCTAATCTTATTTCAAATGGAGTATATTTGTGATTAGTTTGCTATTGAAACACACATTGTGACATTCTGGCCACTTATTGGTGATTGAGTAGCATCGTGGACGCTGGACTTAACTGAGTTTATTTCGGCCATTCTCCTTGGAGTGGTCGGATAGGAAACACTGAACTCAACTAGTTTTAAAACATATTTTATTTTTGACGTGTTAAACCAGTAGGTTTTTTCATTTTTAAATTTATAAAAATTTAAAAAGATAAAAAAAAAAAGGTGGTAGCTAAACCTTTGTATTCGTCGAATGAACATAGAAATTTTTGCTTTTACGTGATTTATTAAGCTTCTTTACTTATTGAAAAGATAATATCGATTTCTAAATAGTAAAAATATTGCAATTTTATAATTTATCATTTAACTCTAAAATCCTAATTCTCTGCTCTGGTATTGATTGCTCTCATTTTATTGTATTCATTGTAAGCCAGCCTATTTGTTAACTCATTAAAATAACTAAATAAAAAAACATAGGCAGGCATAACTTATCGCTAACCTAATATCTATCGCTAAACAAATTTTCACTTCAATAAAATAATGATTAGCTAAAACACAATTTTAAACAATGCACAGTATACATAAATTAAACTTTGCACGTGGTCAATTTAACTGCACTTACTGCTACTACAGCATGTCGGCGTGGGCATGTCGGTGACGCGAACCCATAAGTTTTCCCCTACAAAAAATCTCTCAACGCAGCTAAAGTAGTTTTCACTTCAAAAATGTAGATTGGATTATATACTACCATAATAATTATTTTGTACAGCTGCGACGGGTTATTCCCAAAGTACTCCAAAAAGAGTTCCCAAACTACTCTATGAAAAATATAATATTTTTAATTAGGTATCATTCTATTCCATAAAACACTGGCAAAAATGCGAGCTAACTAAGATACATTTTCTCTTAGTTGGCATTAAAATGTTTGGAATCATTATTTATTTATTTACTATAAACAAGATAGCATATTTGCCAGAACAAATTCATTTTATTTATATCGATAATGTGACATCATGTACAGAATAATCACCGGTCTTTGTTACATCATGCATGCTATGTTTGATTTTACTTCTTCACTTTTTTAAATCCAATAATAATTTTATTTGATGGTAACAAGCAACTTGTTAGCATTATACCATTCTTAAACTGACCAACATTTGAGTTAAATTAAATAACTTCCCGTAATTAAACTAATTAATTACTTAGTTGACGGAACTATAATATGATAATTTAACAAAGTTCTCCTAGCTTCAGAAGTCAAGATCTTGTTAGGCTCCTATGGAGTCAAGATGCGTGATCACATTAAACAAGATTTTTGTTAAAGCAAACACTTTTTTTCTCAGAGTAATAATAAAATGTTCTCAATGTACTCCACTCCATTTTAATCAAAAAGCTAATTTAAATATGTACCGGACTTCTTTTAAAGAATTTTTGTGACTGACATTTATGTGACCGTATTTTATAGGTAATTTGTAGATGGAGCAGTTTGAGAATTGATAACGAATAATCGGTGGAGTACTTTGAGAATAATTCCAGATACCTATGGAGCAGAATGGGAACAAAATAATAAGTATTTTTAAATAATAATAATTCCTTGAAGTAACTCGATAATGAATGTGTGAGATTCTTATTTTTTTTGAACAAAAGAATGGAGTACTTTGGGAATAACCCGCTGTGACAAGGCACATCACTTTGAATTACTTTGTCATGAAATCATGACATTGCGGAACAAAATCTAACTTAATGAGTATAATTCTGATAATACATATTTATTGTTGAGTTGACATATTTATTCACTATAGTCGGGAATCATATTTCGATCAAGATACAACCTGAAACTGACCCAAATTGCATAAAGGCTTTTACAGACTCACGCGATATTGCGGGCGCGACAGCCAATGACAAACAAATTGTGTTACTAGTGTCACTATATTGCACCAGTCTGTACGAGCCTTAAAACGTAAGAAAATTTTAATGTCACGGGCTACAGCTGCAGATTTACCTTAAGATAACTTTGCTCCTTTTGCTGTAAATTACCTTTGAAGTTACGCATTATTAAATGTAAAGTTATGCTATCTACAGCGAGTCATTAGGGGATGATTGCTAAGAAACTATCTGAGTGCGGCACAGTTATGAATATGGGGGGTATCTTATTGCTCTAATCAAGTCTAAATAATTCTCACAATTTTGAATACCAATGTTCAATGCAGAATATGAATAAATAGTTTCTTTGCATAAATCATTACAAACGACGCATAAAGCACTCCTGGTAAACTTGAATCTATACTGCGTTCGCGATTCAGTTTCTAAACATGTAACCAAATATGTATTATTGGAATAGCAACTTTAATACCCACGCTAAATGTTTTAAGTTCAATTTGCGCTACAATTTCAAACATTTTTATGATTTTTTCAATTTTATTAGGCATTCTGAAATCAAATTAATTGGCACCGATATAGAGTACATATTCGTTGAAGTGCAAATAACATCAATTGGAAACAAGGATTTGAATATACTGTAGTTGTAAGAACGTCAGAAATGGCAAGAGCTAGTCGAATATGTGCTTCATTTCTATGCGTAGCCTCCATTTTCTATAACCACTATTGTTTTTGATCCTCTGTAGGGATCGTTGCCCTATGGATTTATTTTTCAATATGCAGGAACGCCATTGACAATATAACGTCGCGGTCACAAAACAATTATTGCGCAGAGCAGCGCAGAGGGGGAGCGGAATGCGCAGCATCCGCTTTTTCCTATCAACCTATACTTATTGATGTTGAAGTACTGGTAGGCGACAAGTTTAATATAATCTTTGCAAGCAGCATCATCAGCTTTGTGAGGTATAAATAAACCCATGAGCCCAGCGGACAAGCATTCAGCATGATGGTTTATTTCTTGAGGATGATATGATCTGCAACAAAAAAAATATTATTTAAAGAAATATTGAGTTTTAGTCTAGTGCACTTTAAATTATCGACTAAATTAAGTTAAAATTAAAAGGCAAACTCTATTAGTACTTACTTATGAAAAGATAAAAAAGAAAAGTGCAGTACAGTGCATTCGATATAAAATCATGACTTAAAACTTCTTTCAAAGATTTTTAAACTTGGGTAAGCAAAGACTACTGATGTAAACTTTAAAATATAAAATTGAAGTATTTCTTTTACAATAGACATCGAAATTGTTGTTTACATAGCAAGTAGTGGTATACGAATTGATGTGGTGTAGGTACCGTAACTAAAAAGTGAAAAATAAAAAACTTTTTTACGAAAAAAAAAACAACTTTGAATTGTTTTTTTTAAATTCCAAATTCCAAAAGCCTCGTGTTTAAACAATAAAAGTTTGACAATTTACATATAACCTACTCTTTTTTGAGGTCGGTTAAAAACGTAGAAATATATAAAATCGTTACTTAAGTGTTCCTTTAGGTGGTAGACCAGCCAAATTAGACAGCTTCCACTGAAAAGTGGATTTGAAGAAATCGAAGATGTTCGTTATGACTCTGATATATGCCAGTGACCTTGAGAAGTTAACTTGCGTGTTCTGTACTGAGCTCACGCAACGCGTCGCACGTTCAGCCAGTAATAGGACTCGCCCATCAAGGAGCGCTGTCCCCAATTTGACGTATTATTAATTTAATAAACACAAAACAAAAGGTATTTTAATAAAACGCGTATACTAAAAGATCAATAATTAGATTATCTTTAAATTGGTGAAGGTTTCATAAAAATACGCTTGGTAGATTTTACGCCATTCTTAGTTTTTTATCCGCGTTAAACATAACTTTACAAATTAATTTCACTATGCAATATAAACATAATCTAAAATATTCACATATTAAGTTATTGAGAAAATGCTCTAATTTAAAATATTTTCTTTCAAATCATTAACACTACACGTTTAGACGTGATCTTTAGTATAAAATCATTAAAAGTCGGTGATCGTCGCCTGTAATTTATTGTCAAGCTCTTGAGAAGTCATGTTTAGCTTGGTTTATGAATGATCAAACCTGATGTACTCAACGTGATGAACGTGATGTGTTCTGTACTGTGAATCAACGGGTATCCTGACCACCAGCATGCATTATGCTCCAGTGCGTCGGATGTGGTACAGCGCCGGGTTATGGCTGAGTGCTGGCATCGACCAGAAGAGGTATTATGTTCTCTGCTTGTGGACTGGCCGAAAGTGCAGTGTGCTGTGCCAAGGTTGCTGATGAGGCTGTGGGTGATGACCAGGAATGCGCGTCCGCTGCATGTTGGCGGTCAGGATACCCGTTGAAGCCGTGGGTGCTGGCTGGCTGTGACTCGCCGCTCGAAAGCTTGAGGAAGTGATGATGATGATGACGTCACGCTGAAGTAGTTTCACGAAGGCTGCGCTGACGTTCATCACGTCGGGGTCACCAGTTTAGAGGCATGGGGAACCGGGTGTAAAGTTGTGTCTGGTGGGCAACTGCCCGATGACGGTCCGTTGATGTCGAGATGTTGTGTAGATGCTAGTTGCACGGTAAACTCTGCTTGCGCGATGCAGGATTTTGCGTGACGTCAGTGGCATGTGGCGATGTTGATGCCGCTACATACTTATATAATTAAAGAACTAGGTGTAACCCGCAACTTCATTCACAATCATACACCTTGTTGACCCTACTCAGGCGTTGAGTTTCATAAAATGTTTTCTAGTGCGTTTCTGTACCCATGAAAAATATCGTCCAAATATTTAAAGGGAGTACACATATTTTTTTTATTTTGATTTGCCAAATATTAGGCTTGCCACGCACGTGTCATGAAAAAAAATGTGTTGATTTTCTTTCGTTGTGATGATGTTAAGGTGTCTTTACAATTTTTTTGATATATGTTATTTACAGTGAATATTATTTATATAATAATAATTTTTCAGAACGCACCCTTAACCTAAATAAAAATTCTATGCCAGTGTCTATCGGCAAGATTGGGAAAATTGGAACAGTTCCATTTTCCTCACTTTTTCGGGAAAAGGTAATTTTCTTGCAACATTACAGTTTGCTTATATGCGTGCCGGCGAACGTTGTTGCTTCAACTTTGGGAACGGCATTTTGAATGAAACTATCACTCTAGGTTTAATTACTCTAAGCATACAACATACAAACAGTAAAGTCATAATTGTTGAATCTGATCCAATACAACTCACTTATAAGCTACGGCTACATTTAATACTACAATTAAATCACTTGCTTGCACCACAGTTAGTAACAGACTGCCTCAAGAGCCAACGCGCCACCAGCAAGAGTGGGGACCGGATGTAGCGCGCTACCTTGTTTAGTAAAACAGTATCATTAATTGCCATCTTGAATACAAACCAAAACAATTTTAAATATTAGTTTTAACGTTATTTAAATACAGGAGTTAATTAATGCAAACTCGATAGGGTTCCGTCGTTTAATTTGAGGATTTCTCTCAATTTCCATTGGATCCCCTCATCAGATTCAGACTTGGTGACAATGGGTCAATGATCTACTTACATAAATAAACATTATTTCATTTCATGAAAATTGATTACCTAACTGGAATATTTTCTTACGTTTAGTCTTACTAAACCCGTTAACCCATTAACTAAGGCTGAATTGGAAATTCAGCCTTAGTTAATGCCGTCATGAAAAAGTCATAAGGTCTTTCTTTGTCCAGGTGGTCTTTCTTTGGAATGCGCTCCCTCTGAACATCAGGACGGCACTCAGCCGGTTATCATTTAAAGTGAAGGCACGTGAACATATTCGTTAGAAGTTGGCCGAAACATCTCAACGGTGATTTGCTGGAGTCGTTTACTTCGCTACCGGTCGTTATTTCTCCTGACAAAGTTTATCTTGGTATATTAAGTATGTATGTATTTATCTATGTATTTGTATTTATTTATGCTTGTATTTTATAGTTATTGCCAAGCTATCTATCCCGTACGTTGCACCTACCATGTTTTGTCTCTGCATCACCTTAAAGTTGACTGGTAGAAAATGCCTCAGGCATTAAGTCCGCCTTTGCACAGTGTATTTTTTTACTTGTGCATAAAGTTTTAATAAATAAATAAATCAAGCGATAAAAATAAATTTTACTAAAGGTTTGTATTGCACAACTTGACTTTAATACTTATTAGCCTCTAAATGTTAGTGATGGTAGTAGTCAGCACATCAACTTTCAAATAACTCCAAATGATTTTAAACTTTAAAATGCTGATGGTTAAGTTCAAAATCGAATGAGAAAATTTTACAGTTTGTGGTTGATGTGCTAGCTAGCGACTGTACACACAAACTTAATTTCAAGCTTAGTGATATTAGGTGAGTTCTACATTAAGTGTGAATGCACTAATTGAAACCCAATTCACTAAACTTTACTTTAACTAAGATGACTGAAAGGTGTGATACGTAGTGAAATAGAAAGAAAAAAATTAAGAAAAAAAAAACGAGTGTGCTAATAGACAGGGACCGTATAACCCCGATTAAGAGTTAAGCCTTTCGAAGGGGTAACCCATTCAATGGGTTACCTTTATCATGATGTAAGGGTGTTTTTAATATCATGCGGAGTTCATCACGCATGCGGGCACGCGTAACTGCTGCCCAGGTTCACACCCCGCGTCCTTACAATAAATACTTGTATGAAAAGGACATTTGCGGGGCGATCCCGCATGCGTGATTAAATTCGCACGATATTAAAAACATCCTTACCCATTGAAAGGGTTTTATACTAGAAACCCATGAAAGGGTTACATGATAACCCATTGAATGGGGTTTATACTTGAAACCCAGTGAAAGGGTTACATGATAACCCATTTCAATGGGTTCTTTACCGTTGAAAAAAAATAATATTATGTTACTTCGATATCCGCCCAGCACGCGTAGCAGGACCAATTCTATCTCTATTCTACCCAGGGACCATTTTGTTACTATTTTAGAAAAACCCTATTGAAAACCCTTTCAATGGAAAGGGTTTTCTACAGGGTTTTTATAAGCAGTTAATCAAAAACTCATATGGTGTGGGTAATTTTGAATGGCTTAAATTAAGCCGTTCAAAAGGGTTACCCACACCGTATGGGTTTTATCGAAAAACCTTTCAATGGGTTACCAAAATTTAATTTAAGCCATTCATAAGGGTTACCCTTATCGTATGGGTTTTTGTTTAACCGCTTAGAAAAACCCTATCGAAAACCCTTTCAATGGGTAACCAAAATGGTCCCTGACTATAGACCACACGTCTGAAGTAAAACTTACAAATATTAAAACTACTTATACTTCCGTAACGCTCTCGTCACTTCCGTAACGCTCTCGTCATGCATTCACCAGCTTACTCCCCAAGTCAAGCGTGCCTAAAGAAGTTTTACTTCAATAAGTTTATTTGTCACAGACACACATGCATACAAATAGATAATTAACTCGAGTAGATAGTAAAATTAACAGAAAAATAAAACAAAATAGATCTACATAATTATTTATACTCAGCATGATGCTGTTTTATGGGGTCCCACAGCAGAGTACTGATTTTCAGTTTCACCGTAAAGGCTTCTTTTTACACATTGGCGCGCGACAATTTTCTTAAAATTTTGTTAAAAATTGTTTTACTGGTGTCGCGTCGCGCAACAATCCGCGCCAGTGTGTAGAAGCCTTAATTGTTCTTTGTGATCTTGATGTCCAACTGTGTCATTTACTTTATTCCGTTTTGAAGGAAGATTATTGGAATTCTTTGATATCCGTGACAATAAACTCGCAGTGGTGGCCCAATGGTGACTACTGACGGCCCCGACTTAAGAGTTGTAGGTCGTGGGTCGTCACCACTGGTCTCAAAACCCGCACTTGACCCGCGTGGTAGATTACAGCCCAATCCCTCTCAAAGAGAGGAGGCCTGTGTCCCAGCAGTGGAACAATATAGGATAATTATGCAAACTTAAACTTAATAAAGCGACTAACTAACTTGCAATTTCGTATGAAATGCAGACCTAATTTTTACCAAAATCAAGCTGAAGACAACAGCTCAAAAAAAACATATTTCAATTTCAGTTTTGGACCAGCAACCTTATCTATCTTAAATACCCGTCCCCAACTGAAATCTTTCTTTCTTTGACTTATAAGGTTAATCAAGCATAAAATGCGCATCGCAAAATGCGGAATAAATATTTTGTCTTAATAAGTAGACGTAGGTTCTTTTCTTTCAAGATTATCGCGATATTAACCAAATTATACTTGTCAAACAATAATAGGCCCGTTTTGACATTTAACTTGAATCGATTTATCGTGAGTATCGAGCAGGGCTTGAAACCGGTTAATTTTTATTTCCGAAGATACGATTTTTTTTTTATATAATTGATATTGGCTTCAAAGATTGCTTCATCACATTAACTTCAGCATTGATTTTTTTACTATGAAATAATGAACGAAATATGTTCGAAAACATTTTTATCATCGGTTAAGCTTACATAGAAAATTAACCGGTTTCCGAGCTCTGTCGAGTACCGAGTCGTATGGTTACTTCACTAGTTAAGTCGCGATGGTCAATCGCGAGTAAATCGATTCAAGTTAAATGTCAAAACGGGCCTATTATTTTTTGACAAGTATAATTTGGTTAATATCGCGATAATCTTGAAAGAAAAGAACCTACGTCTACTTATTAAGACAAAATATTTATTCCATAATGTGATTAAGTCTTGCTGATAATCAAATACAAAGTGGTTTCCATTGAAAAAGTCTCCAGACAATATATTTTTAACGTCTTAAAAAGAACGAAAACAAACCGACTTTTAATATACTTTGCTAAAGGAAAAGCCGCCACAAGTTATTAATGGAAATTGAAGATCCCACTGCATATTACTTAGGCCGGCTGCAAACAAAAAAACGTACGTCTCGAGAGAAACCGCAGCGAAGTTCCACGTTGCGCTTTAATCTGAAGCTATATTTCAGTGCTGTGCAAATGAAAAGTTAGTCTCGACGAAGACTTGAAGAAGGCCCGCCTTCTCGCTCGCCAGCCAATAGAAAAGGTCGGGAAAGCAGCTTCTTCCGTGGAGGCGGGGCGAGCACGGCTGCGGTCGCCTCGCCATTTGAATAAAATTTTTCCTTTGAAGAATTCTTTATTTGAATATATTGTGGGCGCGGGGGACGATCGCGTTACACTTTATTGTAGCGCTTTATGATACGCCTTTTGATCGCTAAGGATTTGTTAAGCGTTGTTTTTTTTTCTAAATTTTATTCAGAAACATTAAAAATATCGTGACAATTCGTTTTGTTTATACAAAATTAATATCACATTATTACTGCAATTAACACACATCCCTATTAATCGAAACTCGACCCATCAAACGCCAATAAAAAAGTCAGACGCACAAAACGCAAAAAGGTTAGTCTACACGCAAACATCGTGCAGACGCCGCACGCACGTCCCGTCACCCACAACAGCCCTTGTCAACCATAACGCGGCCGCAGCCGGTTAACCGGGTGGCGGCCGGACCGGTACACCAACCCGGTTAGCCGGTTAGCCACGGAAAACTACCATTTCATTTACGGTCGGTCCTTGGTTTCGGGTAGTTGGTAACGGAACCCGCAAGTTACGTAACTATGCTTTGTGGCGCCGACTCACTCACGCCCTATTAACCGTCGTTTTGTTATTAGTTTAGGTATTGGAGTTGAATGTGTGCTGAAATATTACTAAGGGGGTACGGTTGTGCTTGACAACGTACTTTTCATGATGTTGACGCATTCTACATAGCGAATAATATACAATATTAGTTTTAGTATATGCGAAACCCGAAACACGGGTCTAGTATTTTTATTTAAAGAATCTATGTACAAAATTTCAAATCTGTATCATGAAAAATCACAAAGTTATATATGGTTGTTATGTTACCTGGTTGTCCGTACAAATACATGCTAACGACGCCCCCGCGCCTCCAGGGTCGTCTTGTGCTCATTGATAATAATTTAGCAGTAGGTACCTAACCGTACGGTGATTTTATTGTAAGTAATTAAATGGTGATAACATTTTCCACCACAATTAAATATTTTTGGGACGAAATATAACATGGTGTAAAAAATATTGAAATCGATTCAGTTCCTTATTCTGAACAAACTATATTCAGGTTTCGCATACACTAAAAATAATGTTTGAGTGTACAAGTCACCCCCTGCCATTTATCCGTGTATTACATAACATTGATCAGGCAGAGGAAATAGTCCTTCCATAGTTCTAGGTAATCAATCCACTATAGCCACCCAAACCCATGGCCCAATATGTTTTGTTTCCATATCTTGCAATAGTCCTACACCAACCGCGGATTGACCTTGGGTCCACTTGCATAGTGCTAACAGAGATAATAATCGGTTGGTGTCTCATTTAATTAAAAACGTCTTAACGGGCCTGTGCGCGTTCGTTTTGACCCCTCGTTTGCCTGCCAAAGGTCCGGGACCCCAGGGTCCCGAGATATGTCAAAGACGAAAATAATAATGGCAATAATACTTTCAAATAGCGAATTTCAACCGAGAATATTATAAGGCAGTATGTCCACATGCGACTATAAAATTTCTGTCCAATTTATATGGTAGTGTACCTATTTTACTTGCATGTTACAACACTCGCGAGCAATAAACTGGAATCACTTCATCGCCCGTTGCTCAAGATTTTTTTTTTACAATTTCTATCCAATGAGCTGTGGATTGTGTTATATCACCTGAAAGGAAATTTTGTTAGCTTTCAAATGATATCAAAAAGATTTAAAATTAATTAAATTCTACAAATTAAATAAATGAATAGGAAGTAATATAAAAGATAAATTTTGTATTCACAATTTATATTATTTACCCCTTAATATTTTGTGTTACCCCCGTGGCCCTAATGACTGCCTATAAACGGTTTTTCATTAACCGAATGAGTTTCCTGATGGAATCCTGTGATTTCCTGCCACTCTTCGACTAAAGCAGTTTTCAGGTCTTTTATTGACGCCGGAGCTGGATATCTTCCTCGTACCCGCCTTTTCAGCTGGTCCCATATATGTTGAACCGGATTTAAGTCAGGGCTGAGGGCTGGCCAGCCTAGTGTGGGAATTCCAACTTCTACAAGGTACTGTATATTCACTGCAGCGGCAGCGGTGTGGCAGCCGGCATTATCGTGCAGGAAATCTTCGCCAATACACCGCGTAGGGGAGCACATGGCACATGGCCTAGCAGAATGTCGTTGATGTATCTTTTTGTGGTTAGCCCTCCCTGACCTCCTCCAGGTACGAACATCAACTCCGTTTTTGCTTCAATAGATAACGCCGCCCACATCATACAGGACTTTTTAGGGTTCCATACCTCAAGAGGAAAAACGAAACCCTTATAGGATCACTTCGTTGTCTGTCTGTCTGTCTGTCAGTCTGTCAAGACCATTTTTCTCAGGAACGCGTCTACTGTATCATCAAAATTGTTTTTTACGATTACAAACTTATATTTGCAGTTGGAGAATTGACTGTGACGTAGTAAGGGAGAACATGTTTTTCAACTACAATGTTAAGTTTGTTTTTTGGATAAATTCACCTTATCTACGGAACCCTTCATTGTGCGTGGTCCGACACGCACTTTGCAGGTTTTTTGTATTAATATACTGTTTTATTATCTGTGATTTTTTTCAAATAACATTATTATTTTTTTATATTTTCGTTACTAAAAATAAATATTCCCTATGAAAATTAATGGTTGCGTGGAGGGATCCACGCAACCATTAACGCGCGACGTGCATTTGTATGGCCAAGGTCAACGGCGATTATCTGACCCTTAAGTCCCATGTAATAGGGGGCGAGCCTATTGCCATCAACCGGGCACAAATCCAGACTTAGGGCTGCTACTGAAAAATTCCTAATGGAAAATCCCAATAACACTTTGCTAGACCTGGGAATCGAACCCAGGACCTCATGACAAAACACACCAGATAAAATATAAAAATAAAAAAAGTGTAAAATGCGATGAAAGAAATTAGTAGAAAAGTGTGCCTCACGGTTGCGCCAAAAAGGCCCAGTTCAGCAAAAATGCCAGACAACTAGTGCCTGACGCTGGTTTTCAACTGGACCTGCAGAGCAAATTCCTCATCTTATACAGAGAAGGAACAGACAGCTGTGCTGCTGGGGAGTTTGTTGCGCCACTTCTTCTTCCCAGCTAAAGCACTAGGAAGTGGTGAAGGGTGGGCGTTTTTGGGGGACTGTCTCATGTAATTTTTGACGTTCGAAAAGTGCTGATTCTCAGCCTAGTTTGAATAAATAACTTTTGATTTTGATTGTTGATTAAGCACCATGCTTGCTCCAGACGGGTTGGCACACTAAATGAAAGATTTCCCTTAGAACTGGCTATAATTAATTATTGTGTATTGTTTTTTTAAACAGCACTCCTCATCATTTCAGCCGAAAGACGTCTACTGCTGAACATAAGCCTCCCCCAAGAAGGGGGGGGGGTTGCCATAATCGCCACGCTTGGCTGGCGGGTTGGCGATCGCAGTATGATGTTAAAATGCATAGAGAACGCTGCTGCCCATACTCTAGTAAGTAGGATGATGAAATAGGATGATGCTATTCTTTACGTCCGGCACCACACGGTGCCAACAACAACAGCATTCCTACTTTATGTTAAAGGAAAAATTTATAAAAAAAAAACGAGCGAGCCTTACAGTAGTCGTTTAAGATGTGTAACATCTGACATCTCGCCTTGGTAATAAGCAACTGAGCAGTGACAGAAAAAAAACTCAAAATTAAAAAAAACTAAATACTGAAATATTTATTCGCATAATTATTAATCACTAGTGGTCGCCCACTGGTTGAACTTTGACTCTCTCTACTTACAATCTACTTAATACTTACCAATTCCATGAGTTCACTAATTCCATGCTATTATAAAATATTAATTCCATGCTATTAAAAAGTACCTACTGACTTATTCCATGCTCAAGCTGTCACTTCCAGTTACACACTTCCGTCACACACATAAAAAATGGCTCTTCAAAATAAAGATCAATCAACACACAACGAGTCAGTTAACCTCCAAATCACTCAATCATCTAAAATGCCGACACATTGAAACACCTACCTTACACGTGCATATTAATTCACTCAATTAGTACACGAGGGCATTAGCAGGTCGTTATCGGCCGACGACAACGCTTAGTAATCGTGCGACTGCGACAAGGCGACGAGTGTATTTGACAGCTGTCAAATTGGATTGCATCCAGCTATTAGGGAATGTCGTCGCCGGCGACCGAATAGTCTGGATGCGTCGCGCGGTTTGTGAGTCCCCTTAAAATTTTGTGAAAAGTAGGTAATATTATTTTTTTATAGGTATTAAGATTTCAAATGATGAAATTTTTCTGAACATGAAACATTATTTTCCAAAAGCTTAGTTTCTATTTTCAGATATTTTAATATTTTGAATAGTTTTTACTTTCTACCTCGATTTATTGTTTCAACTCAAACTTAGTCTTTAACGATGGTTAAAGAAATTTCTCAATAAGAAATTACAAGGATTTCACTTACTTGAGAACATTTTTAACTGTCAATACAAAATCTTTTTAATAATAGGTTGGTGGGTGTTGAGCTACTTTCATTAAATTTTTGTAAATCATAGGATATAAATCTAGATTCTAGAAAATGATATAAGCTCTATAGGACGCAGTCGGGTAAAAAATGTAACCGAAAAACTTATATGTAACCTATAATTTCTCTTCACTTGCTTTACAAAATTTTGAAGCGCTTGGGAAATAGCCTTACACACAATTATAGGGCTAGTAAGATTAAGAGCTTTTGTGTAAAGTTTGAATGAAAAAGCAAGTAACATTCGAACACCACTCAATTTTTTTTAATTGTGTTTAGTACCTCACCATTTCAGCCGAAAGACGTCCACTGCCGGATATAGGCCTCCCCCAAAGCGGGGGTTTGCCATAATCACCACGCTTGGCAGGCGGTTTAAAATGCATAAAGAACGCTGATGCCTATTCTCTAGTAATTAGTCCCTTAGTCGCCTTTTACGACACGCACGGGAAGAAATGGGTTAGTGCTATTCTTTACGTCCGGCACCACACGGACCGGAATTGTTTAGTACTACATTTGCATAAAAGAAGTAAATGATACTTATTTAAGTTATGGAAGAGCGGAGTCTCCTAACACAGGCTTAACTGCTTAAAAGGAGGCTTCAATCACTAGTTTTTAAGGTTTACTTGTTAAAGTAATAAACTATTTTCATTTTTCTTTTTCACACCACGGTATGTCCACAAGTTTACTCACTACCTCAAATTGAGATGTCGCATCGCAACAGAAGTTGAAACGGTGCAGTGTCGCCGCGACTTCACTCGTGCGACTAAACGTCGAGTGTGCTCACTAATTGTATCAACTCATCGACTTTGGGCATAGTATCACTTGTCAGGAGTAACGCAAGAATTGCTGGACAAGATTTTGGCCCGCTTGCACTACAAATCACTAAATACGTCTAAACGAATTTAAAACATCGTTCGTCAATAGTTTAAGGATGACACAGACAGAATGATGTTTTAAATAAATTTAGCGCTAAACGCATTTAGTGATTTGTAATCTAAGATATTTAAAATAGATAAAAGTAAATAATTAAATGTCTTTGTTTGTAATGTAGATGGGCCTTAAGGCGCTGACAAGAGGCAAATGATCTAAGTAGGCTTGTCTTAAACAAAAAAATTGGCAAATCTATATAGTTTGTGGCAGCGGAAAAAATATATGTTATTCTTGAACATATTTCTCTAAACTTGGTTGTTACCAGAACACGATTAGAAAAAAAAACAAATTAACGGTAAACTAACCTCTTACTTTGAGTTCCAATCCAAAATATCTGTATTAAATATCAACGTACGGTTTTTTATATTAATAATAAGAAAGTCTACGAAACTAATTTTTGAGTAAATAGATAATTGCTTCATATTTTGCAATAAATTACAAGCGTTGTGTCATTGCGCGTCTCTTTCTTTTGTATGCAGTCTGACAGTGACCGCGCTTTAGCTGTGTCAAATCTTAAACGTTATTTTAATTTGAGCGGAATTGTTCATGTTGTTTTTTCTGACAATTTCTGCACTTTTTAACGAATTGAACGAACTCCTTGAGGAAACTGACAAGTAACACGATAACAACTCAAACAATTACTAGAAAGTTTCTCCTTCAATCGAATGTTGTCGCCGATCGAATGAGGAAATATCGAACTAAACACTGAGGGGTAGGTAATTGCGTAACACATTTACAGTAGCAATATGATTAATTTTGACAGTTCACCCATGTTCATTACGTTATTTACGTGATTGAGCAGACACATTTTTCGAACATATTCAATGAAGTAATGGATATAAAGAGGATACTAGCTGCACCCCGCGGTTTCACCCGCGTAAGTCTCGATCTCGTGGGAATATCGGTGTAAAAAGTAGCCTTTATGTTAATCCAGGGTGTCGGCTACCTCCATACAAAATTGTATCAAAATTGGTCCAGCGGTCTGAGCGTGAAGAAGTAACAAAAATACACACATACTCACAAACTTTCGCCTTTATAATATTAGTGTGATTACTAAATATCCTGCAAAATCATTCAGATTGTGATTAAAAAAAAGAAAAAAGAAAGAAAAATTGTCAAAAAAAGCACACTTTACAAAAATAAAAATAAAATAAAAATTTACAAAATAATACACACTAATACAAAGTAGATAGATAGATTGATAATAAGTTTTGTCGTAAATACGTACTTACCTAGATATTTATAATTATAAGCAATATTTCAAGCTAAAACTGGTTTCTAACTGATCTTATCGTACTTGGGAAATGTTAAAATTGTGGCTTGATAGGTAATTATGGCTTTGGTGCGTCAAAAGCCGCAATTAAAGGAATGTTTACTTGAGGATTACATTTTATCGGTTCGATTTTAACAGTTAGTCATTACAGAGCATATATTTGTCTGATCATAGAATAGAATATAATTATAGTCCTCCAGACCGAATTTTAGCCATGGCGACCAGTCTCAGCGGACACCAGACTTCGTCGTGGAAGATATTTAAATCACAATATATCTGAAGAAAATCGGTCAAATTTGACGTGTGTCACAAGCCGACTGGATCAGTCTGGTTGACGCAAGTTCCTCGTTTTTTCATATAATCATTTTCAGTTTGAACGACGCTTAGTGCACAAGTGTGTGCGCAGACACAAGTGAACTCTTTCTCCCCTCACTCTCCTAGTCTGATGGAACGGCAATCCGACACGATCGAAGAGAGATTAGGCGCAGGGTCAACGGCTTATCGTGCTCTTCGTGGCACGGGGGTATCACACTGCCAGCTTCCAAACTCCGGGCTGTTACTAAGAAATTCCTAATGGAAAAACCCAATAACAGTTTTCCCGACCCGGAAATCGAACCCAGGACCAGCTCAGCTGTGGCGCTTGCAACCACGAGACCAACGGGGCAGTAAGAGTTATAGAATAGAATAGGATAGCATGGAATACTTTTTATTATAATAATAATAATTATATACTTTATTTATACAGGTCCTTACAATATGCTTAAATCTAGCTAAAGTACACAATAATTAAAGGCGCACAAAAGTTGAAACCCTGACTCCTAAACTAGGAATACCTGTGACTTAGAGGAGTCAGTGTTCTACTGCCACTTGGACACTATAAACCCTTATTATTAAGAGCTAGTAAGCTGATTTTATACAAAAATAATATATTATTAGGTAGTGATTTTAAGAAAAAAACATTTTTTTTTTTTGAAAAACAGTAAAAGTAAAAAATAAATTATGCACAGCATATAAATTAATAGATAAAAATGTGCCAAAATAACTAATAAGAAATGTTCTGGAATGTATGCAGGTATCTGACACACCAACCAAGGTAACCGACATAGCCCGAAGAGTTGCCGAACTTAAGTGGCAGTGGGCAGGGCACATTGCTCGCAGAACAGATAACCGATGGGGTCGAAAGGTTCTGGAGTGGCGACCGCGTAACGGAAGACGTAGCGTTGGAAGGGCTCCTACAAGGTGGACCGATGACCTTGTCAAGGCTGCAGGAATCCGCTGGATGCGGGAAGCGCAGAGCTGGTCGAAGTTGCAGTGCTTGGGGGAGGCCTATGTCCAGCAGTGGACGTCTTTCGGCTGAAATGATGATGATGATGATCTATTGAGCTGCACGATTACTGACAAATGCTTGCTCTGATTGGACAGGTGCACTCAAATGTGTGTGATTCTTTCCTCGAAAGACCATTTCAGACACGGATCTACATGGTCATCACATGATTTAACCAAAATCTTACTCTATAAAAGACTTCCTATCGGACAAATCACTTCTACGTTACAGTCCCCCTCAGTCATGACGCGTTCAGTGTCCCACTGATGTGTACCTACCTTAATTCGTTCCGTTTTACAATTATCTTTTTTTTATTTTATGTGTAAATCTTAATAATTTGTAATAATAATGTAAATTTAATTTGTACCTATTGTAACTATTGTATCTATGTAACTATACTATCCCCTCCTAAGGGCGGGACATAGCTGATCACAATTGTTTTTTTAAGACCTGTATTATGTACCTACCTATGATCCACAATAAAAATATTGATTGATTGATTGATTGAAGATTATGTCTGGACTAGAGACTTTGACCCCTGAATTTGTTTCGCCATTTCTTCTCAGGGGTAGTCAGATTGGAAATGTCGACTACATTTAAAGCTTATTTTTATTTTTTAATATGACGTGTAAAAGTGATTCCGATATATCCTATTTACAGAATAAACGATTTCATTTAATTTCATTTCATTTGATACACATATTGCACTTACTACTTAACACCCAAATCTATTTACTTCACACTTACCTACTTCGTGTTAGACACTATAAATCAGCCAAAAATACAAGGTACGTGATAACAAACTTTCCCCGTCAATAGAAGGTTGTCGCGGCTCGAGTGAGGAAATTGTGAGCTCATAAAAATGGCGCTAGGTATCGTGTGGGCCCCACATTAACTAGGGTTATTTATTTAGGCGCACCGTAGTCGGTACCGGGTGGTACCGGTACCGGTACCGAACTGCTTTCACATCACTCATTGCCTTGTCTTGACGCGTTGTTACAACAGTTCGTTTTTGATGGGTTTTTTCGGGAATGGAAAAAGAATGGCTAAAAATTAAGTTATTAATGAAGTTCTTGATACTGAAAAATACTGTATGTTGAAAATATGATATGTAGAACCAAAAGCTACTGATTCTAAGGTTTTACTAATAAATCACGTATTTTATCTTTTAGAGTTGTTTTTAAATAAAGGCTTCAACATACTGGCGCGACTTGTCGCGTGACGCGACACCGGTAGAACAATTTCTATGAAAAATTCAAGGAAATTGTTCTACTGGACAATAATTGACACCGGTAGAACAATTTCTATGAAAAATTCAAGGAAATTGTTCTACCGGTGTCACGTTGCGTGGCAACTCGCGCCAGTATGTAGAAGCCTTTATGGCACTCGACTGAAAATAAGCACTTACGTATAAGTACGAAGATTTTTTAGATTATAAGTTTCTGAAATGTACAGATAATTGCAATATTAATTTAAAGGCTCGTACAGACTGGTGCGATATCGCGGGCGCGACAGGCACCGACAAAGAAATTGTGCTACTAGTGTCGCGTCGCGCCCGTGATATCGCTGCACCAGTCTGTATGAGCCTTAATCCTGCACTGCTTTATGTAATTTAAAACGTATTAATGCGGTGCTTTAACAATATTAAAACTTCATATGATCATGGAAGACATAAAACAGTTACTTATAGACAGTAAATATTCAAACAAACATCTAAAACAAAGAAAACATCGGCGGTATGTTATAAAATGTTCCCGAAAGCGTAAAGCATCGCAAACACTTGTTTTGCGAGCGGTGCAAGTGTTCCTCCGGCCGCGTTAATAAACTCCGATAGCCCACAACAAGCTGGCTGCGTGTACGACCTCCATTTTTAACGAGCCTCACCGCCGGGCCCGCAGAAAGTAGCCTACACATGAAATCACGTATGAATGAGGCTTTTTTCAGTTTTTTCGCGTGTAGCCAGCGGCCAGCCGCTCCGGACCCATTAAAGCTTACATGTCACTCTCCCGTGACCCCCCCGGGGAGGCGGTCGGGGGGCAGCGGAAAAATCACAAAATCGGTATTGGCTGCATCCCGCAGCGCGAACGCCCGCCAAAGCGCTCTACAATACAGCTTTGACGGACGGTCATTTAATATTAACTGTGGTTTTTCCGCAGATGGAAATGTTTTTTTTATTGCCGGCGTTACGCTGTGATGAAGTGGTCGGCCCGCTGTTTGTGACGCGCGCTCATGTGTTGCGGATGAGTTGCTCTTTTACACACTCCATGTTTGAATGAGATTGTTTCAATTCAAGTGCTTGTTTTCGTTTGACCTTTTTTTTTAGTGGTCGCCTATGAAACTGCTCTTCTGATATAATTGCGATATAAGCCAATTTATTCGAGGGTTGATGATATTGAAACACAGTGTGGGGTTGGTTGAGTATTTTTCATTGTCAATATATGTCGCGGACGAGTAGTGCCTATTTCATACCTAGAACGAATTCATTCGGTACGTAGAAATTGAAAACGAAGCGGCAATAAATTGTTAACTTTTCGAACAAGTGATCAAAATCGAACTACAAAAAGTGGGCGCCCAGCGAAAAGAGTGGCGACCGCAGATTGAATTTATGGCTTGCGCTCACTTTGAGTGAAAAGTTTGCGCAAATAATATTTTCAGTTTGTTATAATTACTTTTTCGCTACGGCCCGATTTAATAAAATGTGACGCTGTATTAAGGGAATGCCGTTTAAAGTTTTAACAGCGAACATGAACACGTTTATGAATTTTGTTTTAACGTTAACCTGTACTTATAACTATACAAAATATTTGGTCATATTATGATATCATTCTGCAGTTATGAAATAAAATATTCTAGGGGGGTACCTATGTATTTATTTATTTTATTTAAGCCTCTTTAATTCCTTAATAATAATACATAATACAGTTTTGTTTTTTATAATTGTAACTAGGGACCACTCGACGAGTAAAGGCCTCCTCCATCTCACTCAATTTTTTTCCTATCTTGGGCTGTTCTAGCCGTTGTTTGTAAATTTTATGAGTTCGTCTTCCTATCTTTCCTGGGGGTGACCTCTTTTCCTTTTTCCGAGGGGGCCAGCCCATGTAGTAATTTTTTTTAGTCCATTTCTCTTTAACCTGGCGTGCAATGTGACTAGCCCACTACCATTTAAGTTTCTTGCAGTGGGTTAAGGCAGTCATAAATGTCCAAGATGATCATCACATACGTCATCTTCGTCCCATCAAGCGGCTCCCCTTGTTATTAACATCTGTGTTTCTGCCTCTTCCTCCGCCTAATAAAATAACACCTGACAGGTACTAATAGCACATTTTGTTTCAGGTAAATCGTTTACGTTAACGATAACCGTGTCGACGACGCCGCCCCAAGTGACCACATACAACAAGGCTATCAAAGTAACTGTGGACGGACCAAGGGAACCACGCTCTAAAACCAGTTAGTATAACGGTTTTATTTTGATCTGAAGGAACGTTATTCGACGGTACGACAAAGATGGAAACAAAGAATAAGAACAATAAAATGATTGGTACACTGAAAAAAAATAGTGTTTAATATAACAAAAATCTTGTTTTATGTGATCACGCATCTTGACTCCATAGGAGCCTAACAAGATCTTGACTTTCTGAAGCTAGGAGAACTTTGTTAAATTATCATAGTTCCGTCAAGTAATTAATTAGTTTAATTACGGGTTGGCCAGTTTAAGAATGATATAATGCAAAAAAATTGCTTGTTACCATCAACTAAAATTATTATTTGGTATACAAAAGTGAAGAAGTAAAATCAAACAAAGCATGTATGATGTAACAAAGATCGGTGATTATTCTGTACATGTCACATATCTTGTTTATAGTAAATAAACAAAATAATGATTCCAAACATTTTAATGCCAACTAAGAGAAAATGTATCTTAGTTAGCCCGCATTTTTTTCAGTGTACATTGTTGCAAAATATAACTTAAAATAAATAATCAATTAGATATGGCTAGCAAAATTCATAAAATTCATACGATTTTGCCTCCATCTTAGTCGTGCAGTTGCCGTAACCGTTGCCGAGTCGACCCACGGAAAAGCGCCCTTTATAGACCTAAAATGTTGATGAAGCTTTTAAAACAATAAAGGTTAGGTATAGGTAGTGAGATAATACCTATAGGGACAGGGTTTGAATTAAGTAGAGAAATACCTAATACTTAGAACTTGGACTCATGGACTGCCGTAGCTATACAATATTAGTTTTAGTTTATGCGAAACCCGAAACACGTGTCTAGTATTTTTATGTAAAGAATCTATGTACAAAATTTCAAAACTGTATCATGAAAAATCACAAAGTTATAACATACTAACGGCGCCCCCGCGCCTCCAGGGTCGTCTTGCGCTCATTGATAATAATTTGGCAGTAGGTACCTAACCGTACGGCGATTGTATTGTAAGTAATTAAATGGTGATAACATTTTCCATCACACTTAAATATTTTTGGGACAAAATATAACAAGGTGTAAAAATTATTGAAATCGATTCAGTTCCTTATTCTGAACAAATTATATTCAGGTTTCGCATACTAAAGATAATGTTGTAGGTATAAGTAAGCGTTACATTTAGGCATCATAAAGGCTTCTACACACTGGCGCGACTTGTCGCGCGACGCGTCGCGTGGCGATTCTGCGATATTGCGACACGCAACCCCTTTCATACTGGCGCGACTCGTCACGCGACGCGCCGCGCGACACAAGAGTACATTTCAAGTTTTAGAAGACTTGCAAATGTCAATCATTCTAATTTATACCTTATTGCAAAGAGATAAGAGTTACATTGCAATGACTTAGGTACTTTGTTTTGGCGGCTAGTCGGCATGCTCAAAGGAATAAATTAGATGCCGCAAGCTAGCGAAATCCAAGTAGCGCGACTAGTCGCGCGACGCGACTAGTCGCGCGACGCGACTTGTCGCGCTACGCGACACATGAAAGGGTATATAAAGCGCTTCAATCTGAGGTGAGCTCAGTAGTAGACGATCTTCGTCAGAGGACGAAGGCAGGTCTGTGCGTGTTTGCTGAGCGCCGTTAGGTTATAATTATAAGCCAACATTTTATTTTGTTCCCGGGCGGAAAATTCTTATGGATGTCCTCCGCCCTGGGGCGGGCAGAGGGGTCCGTCAGACTCTTACTGATTAAAAACCACCCCAGTGATACCCACACTTACACCGGGGATCATGGGACCAAGACCGACTTCTGCGATCACCGGCTGGTGGCGGCCGGCCTCTGCAGAGAGCTGACCAGAGGTGGCCCTCTGGTCAGCTCTCTGCCTCCTTCTGCGACACGACTGTTTCGCAGAAGGATACCATCGCGTCCCAGGACTCCTCCCAGGTCCCTACTCCTGAGATGAGGGCACGGCGTGGCTGCTCCCAAGCGGCACACTCTGCCAGCGTATGCCACGCTGTGTCCTCCCGGCGACATTAACCCAACCCAACCCAAGTAGGAATTTCCAATATATGTGATTTCGGAACAATAACTTTAATTTCTTTAGGTAAAGTGTACTTTCGACTGCAACACGTTTTTATGGCCTTTTCGTGAGTAGGTACTTATTTATAATTTTGAAATCATCTTAATTTACACACTTGTAAAGTTGATATTTGTTTAATTGGAAACAATGCATCAGTATTAGAACTAACCTAAACTTCCTGCAGATTAGAATAAATATGTTGGGCAAAAAAATACCAGAAGCATAATATTGTAAAATAAATCAGTCAGGTGCGAGTCGGACTCGCACACGAAGGTTTCCGTACCACCGTACACGGTACAGTATTGAATACTACATTTTTATTTAAAGGTTCTTTAGTAAAACAAAAACCGGCCAAGAGTGCGAGTTGGACTCGCGCACGAAGGGTTCCGTACCATTAACAATAAAAACGGCAAAAAAATCACGTTTGTTATAACTATAAAAGATCCCCTTAATTATTTATTTTATTCTGTTTTTTAGTACTTGTTGTTATAGCGGCAACAGAAATACATAATCTGTGAAAATTTCAACTGTCTAACTATCACGGTTCATGATATACAGCGTGGTGACAGATGGACAGACAGACAGCGGAGCCTTAGTAATAGGGTTCCCGTTTTACCCTTTGGGTACGGAACCTTAAAAACAGGTTTCTGGTATGGGATAATGGGAACCCCCTTTAATTTTTAAATTTATTTTATTTTTATTATACTTAGTGATAATAGCAATACACAATCTGTGAAAATTTTAACTGTCTGCCTATTACGGTTCATGAGATACAACTCGCTGACAGACAGACGTACGGACGGGCTGCGGAGGCTTAATAATAGGATTCGTTTGGCACCCTTCAGATACGGAACCCTAAAAAAGGCGCTGTAGGTACCTATTCGCGCCGGCGCCGCCGCTTTTTTTTTTTTTTGAATTGCATCTCGTAGCAGACCTAGAGAGGCCGTGGCTACTTAACTGGATATTCCTGTGGCTGCCCTAAGGTTTTTAAGCTTAAAGCCTCCAGCCAGGGCGTAAAATATATTTATTAAAACTAAACGACAGCGCACTAAGGGCACCCAAAATTAGTAATTTGGGGACGGACTGGATCAATATTTAGATCATGATTATTAACGGGGGTTACTATATTTATTGCTGCGGCGCTCTCAGCCTCTAACCGGGCGGCTGGCGCATCGACATTCAAGGGACGGGGGGGAGGACTTTTTTTAATATTTAGTCGGGAAGTTCGCGTGGTACCTGGGCAGCGAGGACGGAAGGTTGGTTTGTGTAATTTGTGCACTGTACTCGTGGCCCTATTGCTTTCCTGGAGGAGAGTGAAGGGGTCATCCGAATCTAAGAGAGGCCGCAAGTTTTATTTTATTACTTAAGTTTATATGCATTCATTGTTTGTTCCTAAAATAGAGCATTTAAAATAGATATTTTTATAAAAAAATAAAAATACAAAATATATATTTTGTTCGCGATTTCAGGTTTGGTCCCATAGTAAAAGTTGTCCATAATGATGAGTACAATGATCCCTTAATTCTGTGCGTTAATTCTGGGACATGTCGTTTAAACTTAGTCGTTACGGGCAGGGGCCGTACAACCCCGGTTAAGGGTTAAGCCTTTCGAAGGGGTAACCCATTCAATGGGTTACCTTTCTCATGATGTAACAACTCATTGAAAGGGTTTTATACTAGAAACCCATTGAAAGGGTTACATGATAACCCATCGAATGGGTTTTATACTTGAAACCCAGTGAAAGGGTTACATGATAACCCATTCAATGGGTTCTTTCTTTAACTACTTGAAACCCAGTAACATTAAAAAATCATAATATTATGTTAATTGGATATCCGCCCAGCACGCGTAGCATGACCAATTCTATCTCTATTCTACCCAGGGACCGTACAACCCCGGTTAAGAGTTAAGCCTTTCGAAGGGGTAACCCATTGAATGGGTTACCTTTCTCATGATGTAACCCAGTGAAAGGGTTTTATACTAGAAACCCTTTGAAGGGGTTACATGATAACCCATTCAATGGGTTCTATACCTACTTGAAACCCAGTAACATGTAAAAATCATAATATTATGTTATTTCTATATACGCCCAGCACGCGTAGCATGACCAGTTCTATCTCTATTCTAACCAGGGACCATTTTAGTAACGGTAACGTGTGGGTAATTTTGAAAAGCTGTTCAAAAGGGTTACCCACACCGTATGGGTTTTTATCGAAAACCCTTTCAATGGGTTACCAAAATTTAATAAAAAGCCGTTCATAAGGGTTACCCATATCGTATGGGTTTTTGTTTAACCGCTTAGAAAAACCCTATCGAAAACCCTTTCAATGGGTAACCAAAATGGTCCCTGGTTACGGGTAGTCAGAAAAATTAAATAAGTAACTTAATTTTTTGGTATACAATACCCATAACATCTGCGGAGTTTCGCAAACTAATTTAATTTGACCCTGTATTAGGCTTTCCTTAGAATAAGAGGTCAGCTTATAGGTAAGTACTGGAAATGTGGTTGTGAAAATAAACTTTTGACGTGAAATTTAAATTAAAAAATAAACACTATGGTGAAAAATAACATAAATTTCGGAAGTCGAACGATTTTTTTTTTGTAAAAAGATTTGTGCTTACTTATTTTTCACTTTGTGGTACCTACCCTACCACTACCTGCTATGTAAATAACAGTGACAGGAAATTTTATAGCATCATCAACATACCTACACCAATTGGATTAAATACGTAAATTACCTATTATTGCTAAGCTAACTCAAAACTAGGTACCCAAGCAAGAATAATAAAATTTATATGGGACCGCGCAAGTCGGCACAAGCTTCATCTACCAAATTAAATAATTATAAAAATCGGTTCATAAACAAATAAGTTATACCCGAACATAATTAAGTATTACTTAATATACCTACCTATATAGAGACGAATTGGGAACGTCCTCCTTTTTTTGATGTCGGGTAAAAATCATTTATATCCAAAGTGCATCTATTGACAATCCCAATAAGCCCAAACACGGCTAGGATCATTGTTTTATTACGGAGATCCGGTGCCTACCGGCTTCATCCTCAGATCAGTTTGATGGTACGATTTTGATCACAACCATTTATTAAAATTTGCTTCGTCATTGTCGCTTAAAAAAATGAATAGAGATATCTTATCGCCACCCGTGAAATAGGTAAGTACTTATCATTGAGGAGTTCCGGTGGCCGTCTGTGGTCTTCTTCATCAGTTCCACTTCACTAAATGATACTTTCTGTATGCAAATGATTGACCGGTTAATGAAAATATAAAAATCACTATATGTAGTAGGTATGCCTATAATATTTGAGAAGTTCCCTCAGTTCCTCATGGATCCCATCCTTAGAACTGGATTTTGATAAAACTAGGACCAATTAGGAAGTATAATCTATTCAAATAAAAAAATAATTTTCCAAATCGGCTTATAAACGACGGAGTACCTACCTACTACTTATAAACATAAACAAAAATACAACCGACTTGAAAACAATGAAAACCTCCTCCTTTTTGTGAAGTTGGTAAATTATAAAAAATTCTTTAAAAAGATTAAAAAATCCACGAATAATATAGGTACAGCTAGGCGCAGTAGCGGCTGGCTTGCGGCAGTTTCAAACGGTATTTTTTTTTACCATTCCGCCAGCCGCAAATACCAAGTCATTGCAATGTAACTCTTATATCATTGTGGTAAGGTATAAATTAGAATGATTGACATTTGCAAGGTCTTTTATAATTTGAAATGGAGAAATTATTATTTTATTAGTTTATTTCGCTTTTTACTAGATAGTTGAGGTTGGTCCGCGGCTGGGTGACCATTTTTGCATACCAAGACCCTTCCGTGCCTCCAAAAGCACGATAAGCTGTCTGTCATTCGTGGATCTTTGACAGCCGTTACGGGTCGTCAGAAGTCCGAAAGTCTGACAACCAGTCTTACCAAAGAGCCAAGGGGTATGGTATTACCCAGTTACTGGGTTGTGGAGGCCAGATAGGCAGTCGCTCCACGTAAAATACTGTATCCGGTTACACTAGAAACCGACCCCATCATGGTTAGGAAAAGGATAGGCAGATTGGTTGATTACTTAATTTCGTCAAACATTACCTTATCACAATGAGATAAGAGTCACATTGCAATGACTTGTCTACTATTTTGCTTATAATTTTATTTTACTTTGGAAAAAAACTAAATGTTTTCGACAGGGTTTAGAATGGTTCTAATCACACACTGAAATGTTTAAGTTTAAGTAATTGGTAAAACTGGCTAAAGTCATGATTTATAAACACCCTCCTTTGCGTCACGCAGTCGAGTAAAAAACTCAATAGCCAATGAGACCTATTGGAATCTAATAGAAATTAAAAAAATATTTGAATGAATAAAATTTATGTTATATTGAACCTAGCTAGGACCACGGTCAGCAAACACGCACAGATCTCGACCTATTCTGTAAAAATCTCACCACGAAAACTTAGATGAAGTGGACTTGAAGTGAGCTGGCAATAGTGTCAATCCCTAGAATTAGATGGCATGACGATTCGCTTTACAATATCACGGCGACACCATACGAACGAAATGCCATTTTGTATGGCGTATAATACTGAAGTGGTTTTTAGTCAGTAAGTCTGACAGACCCCTCCACCCGCCCCAGGGCGGAGGACATCCATGAGGATTTCCCACCAAAAGGTTGGGTTATGTCGACCGACCGGGAAATCGAACCTAACCTCGCTCAGCAAACACGCACAGACCTGCCTTCGTCCTGTGACGAAGATCGTCTGCTACTGAGCTCACCTCTGATTGAAGCGCCTTATATACCCTTCATGTGTCGCGTAGAGCGACAAGTCGCGTCGCGCGACTAGTCGCGCTACTTGAATTTAAAAGATAATTTATTCCTTTGAGCATGCCGACTAGCCGGCAAAACCAAGTACCTAAGTCATTGCAATGTAACTCTTAAGTCATTGCAATAAGGTATAAATTAGGATGATTGACATTTGCAAGGTCCTATAAAATTTTAAATGTAGTAATAATTATTTCTCTTGTCGCGCTAGCCACGCGATATCGCGGCGACGCCATACAAAATGGATCATTTCGTATGGTGTCGCCGCGATATCGCGTCAGTCTGAAGAGCCTACACAAGACGCATCACGTGACGCGATATATCTGATTCGCGGCGCGACAAGTCGCTCCTGTGTGTAGTGTCGCGCGCGACTTCATAGAAATAGTTCTACGGATATATATCGCAAAGTCGCGTCGCGCGACAAGTCGCGCCAGTGTGTAGAAGCCTTAAAGCAATCTGGCAAAACACAGATACAATATTTGGAGAATTGAAAGTGTCCGAGCAATATGTGGAGCTCACTTTTTAAATAGATGCAAGCTACTGTTTCAAACTTTCAAACTTAAAATATTGCCATCAAAATGTCTTTTATTTTGGACAAAAGGAATTCTTGTAAAAAAAAATATAACTGATTAGAAAATATTAGTGACAAGTTAAATAGCCGGACACGTCATAAAGACAGACTGCGGTTTCCATCAATAAAATTAAAATTATTTAAGAGAAATGTCTATTGCATTTCTTCGTTTACTAAAAATATTACACTATTATGGAATATTTAGAGGATACATTAATAGAACGTAGGCCTAATGTAAAATATAACTGATTAGAAAATATTAGTGACAAGTTAAATAGCCGGACACGACATAAAGACAGACTGCGATTTCCATCAATAAAATTAACATTATTTAAGAGAAATGTCTACTGCATGTCTTCGTTTACTAAAAATAGTACACTATTATGGAATATTTAGAAGATAAATCGATAGAACATAGGCCTAATGTAAATTTTGTAATAATCGTATAATAAATAATCATAATGACTTTGTCACTGACATGAAAAGTAATATATTTGCACGCTATAAAATATTATATTAAGGTAGGTATACGATTTTGGTTTCAGCATATCCTGTCATGATGTGGCCCATATCATGGCAGGATATGCTGAAACCAAAATTACTATAATATACATATATTGTACCATGTTCTGGTAAATAAATGATTTTGATTTGATTTGAGTGACTTTTTTAGCGATACGTAAATTGAAGTACATTTTTCTACTAAAAGTACACAACACACGAACACTTTAAACAATTTTATACCTCTGCATTTAAAGGGTTTCGATTCAATTGGGTGTTTAGTAATAATTATGCTTAGATAATTACATCAAACATTTTCAGTACACTCTATCGAAGATCCAACTACTGTTAAACAAACCCTGTCGTAACAACTAAATCAGAATCAATCTCGAATGTTTTTTCAAACAATAAACAAACGCACGTTGCGACGAACTAAAAACGGGCACAAAACACGCATCCCGGACCAATTAATTCCACCTCACTATTCTATTTACGCATCTAACATCAAAGCGTCCAAATGTCTCTAAACACTCGACAACAAACGAACGAAACCGCAAGGCATTGTAAAACACACTTAATGAAGGTAATTTATTAATAATTTGCCAAAATGTACCTTTTTGAGTTCAGTTACCGTGAAATGGTGAAGGGTCTTCTGGAAAATATTCGCCTAAAATGTTAGTATTATGGTTGTCGGTTCCACTTTGATTTGTAGAGCATACTTTGACATGCTGTTTTTGATGTTTACGGCAATTTGATCGATTTTGAGATACTTGTTTGGCGAGTAGTATCGAATGTAAAAGCATTTTTGTGTAATGTGAATTTCTAAAATAGAATTGATTTTTAATCAAAGTCAAAGTCAATTTTTTTATTTCAAATAGGCACATATATGGCACTTTTGAACGTGATTACAAATAAAATAGAATTGATACTGATGATGAATTGGTACATCAATTATATAATTTTATGTGAAGACGATGCACCTAGAATAAAATTACTATACCACAATAGGTAAAAAGAATTAATAATGAAGCAATGACAGATAAATTAATTATGTGATAGATACATGGTGCTCACATATTTACAAACATTGTAAAATATAAAATAAAACGTTTTCCTAAAAAAAAGTTATATCAGTGTGTGAGTTTAAGGCAATCACAGAATGTAAAATAAATCAATCAATCAATCAACTCAGCCTATAGCAGTCCACTGCTGGACATAGACCTCTCCCAGGCTGCGCCACAACACCCTGTCCTCCGCCTTCCGCATCCAGTCTGTCCCAGCCACCTTTTTAAGGTCGTCGGTCCATCTAGCTGGGGGGCGTCCCACACTACGCTTGCCGATACGCGGTCTCCACTCCAGGACTTGTCTGCTCCACCGGCCATCGGTCCTTCGACAAACATGGCCAGCCCACTTGCTTACTCTGCAGGCTATGTCGGTAACTCCGGTTCTCTTCCGGATAACTTCATTTCTGATCCTATCCTTCAGAGGAACTCCGAGCATAGCCCGCTCCATAGCACGCTGAGTGACCTTGAATTTGTGGACCAGCCCGACTGTCAGTGTGCACGTTTCGGCACCGTATGTCATAACGGGCAGGACGCACTGGTTGAAGACCTTAGTCTTCAAACACTGCGGGATTGGCGACGAGAAGACTTGACAAAGTTTTCCAAACGCTGCCCAACCCAACCGTATTCTTCTGTCGGCTTCTTTCTCAAAGTTGTGCGTACCAAGCTGGAAAACTTGCCCTAGGTAGACGTACTCCTTCACAACTTCGAGAAGCGACCCTTCGATGTGGATTGGACTCGGCAAGACGTGCGAATTGTACATGACTTTCATCTTGTCCAAATTCATGCCGTGGCCAACCCGCCGAGAGGCTCCATTTAGGCTGTGCAGCATCTGGTCTAACTGATCCAGCTTCTCTGCCATTATGACGATGTCATCGGCAAAACGAAGGTGTGAGATGTACTCGCCGTTTACGTTGATACCCTGTCCAGTCCAGTCCAGCGTCTTAAAGACGTCCTCCAACGCATTGGTGAACAGTTTCGGGGATATCACATCCCCCTGTCTCACCCCCCTGAGTAGTTGGATGGGGCTGGTTTCCTTATCCTGGATCTGGACAGTCATCGTTGCAGCGTCATACAAACACCTCAGCACTTCGATGTAGCGCCAGTCAATTCGACATCGTTGCAGAGAGGCCAGAACTGCCCATATTTCGATGGTGTCGAAGGCTTTCTCGTAGTCCACAAATGCCATACACAGCGGCTGATTGTACTCTTCGCGTATCGTAAAATAAATGTCATAATAATAATAAATTATACAGTTAAAATAGCAATCAGTTAGATTTTGTCTAGACTCTAGATTGTCCTATGGAGCTGGACCAGCATGTTTCCAAGCGTTCTTATCTTGGATATAATCCTCTAATTTGTATTATGCTTGTTTACAAAGTGTATTTTTAATATGAGTGATGATGATTTACATTTGACAGTTGGCCCTGATACCAAACCATCTATTCTTTAAAAATCACACCGTGAGAACATAGGAGACCTGCAACTGTGAAGAATCGTCCACTAGTGTCTTACAAGAAAAAGGTATTGAGGTGACAATCTTATGAACTAGGTATGGACCATAACATTTAGGTACCTACTTTAATGCATAATTTTAATTGCATTTAATAATTTTAACTTAAAATACATGTTATACATGTTATATTTGTATATAACATAACAACAATGAGTAGGTACTTAATGACCGATTTCACGTTTTTGAAAAGTTAATAATAAAACTGTAAATAATTTTACGCTTGACGATGTAGGTAAAAATAACGCGTTATTTAATCGTATTGTATCCTTATAAAAAGTTTAAAACTGAAAAAATAACACAAACAAACTACTTTTTCAGCTTTAATCAAATACAACCATTTATATCATTCATTATTTTCGAATATTCGATCACTACCCTAACACTATTTATCTATTAAGATGTTGTATTTGCTAATTTATTTATGTTATGTTTTTTATTTATTTATTTGACTATGTCGCAATGGACTAGTTAAACATTACTGACATCGGTGAAGGAAAAATATCGTGAGGAAACCTGGACTTTATTACATAGTTACATAAAGTCTGAAATCGCCAACCCATCTTGAGCAAGCGTGGTGGTAAGAAGAGGCCGGTATTATAATAGTATGCTTTATTTTGTTGTAAGGTTAAACTATTTTGCCATGAACTGTCAAGTGAAACAAACTGAATACAATTAAAAGTCCAAGTTTAAATAAAAAAAAGTAAACTGAAGTAGGTAAATAATCTGCATTTGAATACCTATCGTCCTTGAAGTAGGGTCTTTTTTTGATTGAGCAGGAGAATTTTGACGTTATGTTTTTGACAGGCTGCAATTTTCTTTTTCGGAGACCAAACTTGATTACTACTATGTTATTTTATTGAATTGTTTTTTGCAGAAATATTACATTCTAGTGGTTTTAATTTTATGAGATTTTATTAAATCAGCTTTGGATTCCAAACACAAATTACAAAAAAAGATAAATAATGTTACCAAGATTAATTATTTTAGCAAACATTATGCATAAAGCACTTAACTAAAACACAACAGAATATAGATCAAGAAAGCAATTTAGATAGTTAAAGGTTCCGGGTGACGCTAACAAATGACGGGTTCCGACAGTCGCCGAATCGCACCTAACGCTCGATCAATCCTCATCACATGAAGAAATTAAAATAATTGCGAGCACCGGGATAGTGCCGAACGGGCGACCCTGGCGACCCGACCGTGCCTCGCCGACCCCTCCAGCAGGCGAAGGGTTGATACCGTCGGACTAGCAGATTAGAAGGGAATATTACTGTTAACTTCGTTTAAGTACATGCATATGTGTAGTGCATTTGGAACGATACAATTCGGGGTTTTGTGTATTTAATGCAGTAAAGTTTTAGTTATATCAGTTTTGATAGGCAATAATGATTCTTATTACTATGAAAATAGATGAATAGTGTAAAATTTATGTTTGGTGAAATCAGGGTACCTAACAGTTACAATTATAAGCAACAATTCCGCTGTAATTTTTTAAAAGTCAGTAAAAATTACATGGCATCTAGACAGTTGGTTTAAGTAATCTTGATTTCCTCAGAACTAAACCCAAATTCTTTACACATCGCAAGATAAATTTGAGAATAGCTCAATGCTATCCGTACCTCTAATAGACGAATGTGAGGGCACAAAGAGGCTGCTGTAATGAATCGGTTGTTTAATTAATTAGTCAAGAAAGGGCCGGGGGAGTTAACCCCCTCACCGCGTATGCATGTGCCCTGCATATTGATTTATTATGCCTCCAGCCTCTACGGAGGCGATAAATTATTTAATTCTAGTAAGTTGTGACACATGTTAACATAGGATCCATACGTACTGTCGTTTATCAATTCATGTGAGGAATTTTGTTCGATATTCGTTGTCTTACTAGTCGGGTAAATGTTAGATGGGCCGTGTAGTGGAGTATCGGCAGAGTAAGGGTTAATATTAAAGTATTTTGAACTGAATGAAGAATGTTTTTGGGATTTTGTATAGGTAACTAATTCATAAACAGCTTTATTTCACAGTTTGAGACTGTGGTTTGAGTAAGTATGTACCGTAGTAAGTAAGTATGTATTTTAATGAAACTTCATACGTATAAGCAGGATACATAGATCTAAAAAGTTAGTTAAGAACATGTTCGAAATGTCTTATTTATAAACAGATAACTGGAAATCTCTGTTTTTATGGAAAATTTAAAATCGGTCTAATTTGGCTATAACACTATTCATTTCTAAAAACAAGGGCTTGAAAGTTTGTACCTAGTGTGCACCTAGCTTCTGACGTTTCATAAGTGCCCATGTAGGTTTATATGAAAAAAAAAACTGATTTTGATTTTGTATGCAATGCCGTAAGTCGTAAACGCTCTTAGACACATTCAAAACTACTTCCCTCGCTAAATTCCTTCGACGGGCTAGGCCTAGAATTAATTGTATTTTTTTTTTGTAAATTTCGATGTTTTTATGTGCCTATTTCAATGATATAAAAATATTAAACAGATATTTTAAACACTCACAAAACAACCGAAAAATGTGTTCCGTGCAACACACATACCATACCCACTTTTCATTCATTTTACATTTCACTACAAGTAAAAAAGAAGCGATGACCTATGGCACTGAAACGTGGTCGCTTACAATGGGCCTTATCAGAAGGCTAAAAGTCACCCAAAGGGCAATGGAGAGGGCTATGCTTGGAGTTTCCCTACGTGATCGAATCAGGAATGAAGAGATCCGCAGGCGAACCAAGGTAACCGACATAGCCCGAAGAATTGCCAAGCTTAAGTGGCAGTGGGCAGGGCACATTGCTCGCAGAACTGATGGCCGATAGGGCCGAAAGGTCCTGGAGTGGCGTACCGGAAGACGTAGCGTTGGAAGGCCTCCTACAAGGTGGACCGATGACCTTGTGAAGGCCGCAGGTATCCGCTGGATGCGGGAAGCACAGAACCGGTCGAAGTGGCAGTGCTTGGGGGAGGCCTATGTCCAGCAGTGGACGTCTTTCGGCTGAAATGAATGAATGATGACAAGTAAAAATGATAAAAAGGAGATGGCTTGATAAAAACAACAAGGAAAAAAAGAGACAGCTAGTGTTTTCAATTGCGCGTGAATGTAAACAAACATTATTCTGGCCACCAATACGTCAACTAACAAAAATACGTCCCAATTAGGACGTTTTCGAGTCTTCAAAATTGTGCACTCACAACATATCTGTTTAATATAATATCATTGGCCTATTTGAAATAAATCATTTAGAAAGAAAGAAACATTGTTTATTCTGCTTAAACAAAACGCAAATGACTAAAAACAAAATTCACATACTAAGTAGCCAAAAACCTCGTATTCAAACAATAAAAGTTTGTCAATTTTGTCCATTGCTTGATGTGAGGGCCAGGGACCAAAGACAATTTACATTGCGTAATTACTCTGTGTTGCGCAATTTGACCTTTGGCTTTGACCATTTTAGTATTCAATAAGCAGCTATTTATAATGACACTCCCATCACATCAGAACACATTTCATAATTTCAGACTGAGTGCAAAAATGTATAAATGCACTTTACACGGGGCGCGACCATTATATTGACAAATGCGCGCACACAAACAAAAACAATTGGAGCCATGGACACACTTCGAATCGTCAGCGGTAGGGCTGTCTAATTCGACAATGTTTAAATAGGAGAGAAAATTGTGAAAAAATTGGACACTACCTTTCTAAGGCCAATACAGTGTGGTGCCGGACGTAAAGCACCACCCATTTGTTCCCGCGGGTGTCGTAACAGGCGACTAAGGGGCTTACTAGAGAATGGGCAGCATACTGCGATCACCAACCCACCTGCCAAGCGTGGCGATTATGGCAACCACCCCTCCTTTTTGGGGGAAGCCTATGTCTAGCAGTGGACGTTTTTCGGCTGAAATAATGATGATGATACAGTTTTAATTGAGCGCGAAACAAAATATAGATAGAGACAACTAAGAGAAAAAATCTGTTAATTTTAACATCATCGTGACCTTTTTGGAATGCGTACCTACCACGTTAATTGTTATAGAGGTCGCACATCATTTTGGAATACCTAACAAGGATTTACACTTGTACTGAACATGGTCTATAATACGATACATCTGATGAACGGTACCTACATAAATATTAAACATTGGTAGAACGCATGTGATCGAATATTGTAGGATCTGAGATTATCTAACGTACGAGTACTCCTGCTCTTGTTGTAACCCCAATATCTTACTTCACATTATACGTACTGTGAATATCGGGTTTTCTTAGAAGATCTATATCAAATGGCACACGCTCTGTGCCTATAATAACTAAGTATTCCTGTAAATGAGAACCAACTGGTGCAGAAGGATCATATATGCTTGTAAATTTCAATCTAAGCTAAGTTCAAACTCCAAATCCCTAACAATATAATTTTCAATTTACAAAACACAGTCCTAAAAGATACACCGAACCGTTACAAAACAAAACACCTCGACAGCCCTATTAAGCGCACACATGCTCTGTTCCCGTGCAAAAGGTTCCAGTGTATAAATCAGCGACGCAACAATTACACACTTTCATGGCAAGTTGGAATTAGAAACTGTCATTTGCACCGTTCGACCCCCCAGTGGGAGGGGGTGTATTACAAATGGGAGGGAAAAATAGGGTGCGGGCAAGGGCTACTGTGGACCTGATTAAAGGATTACACCGGGTGGCGTCCGGTCTAGTTAAATTTATTATGCCAAGTATTTCTACTAGTTAGCCGCTACCGTCTGCTTGATGGTGGCTCGTTTAGAAGATTTAAGTTGGACTTTAAGCTGGATGTATATTTATGTGTTTGGGTCTTGACAGGCTTATACGGATGGGTCAATAAACACTTTTAGCGAATTAAATTGAAAACTATCGATAAAATATTTATTTTAAATACCCATAAAACTATACATTCCAAAAGTTCATCACCCCTCACCATAGACAATGCACAAAAGTTATGAACTAAGTCGCCGTGTGAAGTAAACAACGGACTTTATTGTCGTAAACATTGAGATCGGCGCAGGCGACGCTAGCGCCGCGCGCGGGTGGTCCGTGCATACTGTTCCCGAAATAACCCGAAACCAGCCGAACAGAACACGAAGAAAAACATCGTTAGACGGGCCGATTATTAAATTGTAGTCGGCTTCTGTCGGCTACTGTATGCGATAAAACGCGCCACCCACCCGGCGGATAAAAATAGTGGGTAAGGGTAGCACACAATGTGTCCGTAATATCCGCACGGTTACTGCTTTAGTCTGTGTACATCTTTAACGGTTGTTTTGGAATGGTTATTCGAAGACTTGAATTTGGAAGGAGAATTATATTTGACGTGGGTAGGTAACATTCTTGAAAATCCAGACTTGTGTCGATCTTATATTAGGTAAGAAGATATAAATTACTCAAGTGGCGATAATTGTGTCGGAATCAGTGATTAAACAGATTATATGGTATACACTCACAAAACAATCGAAAAAAGTGTTCCGCGCAGCAGCGCAGCACACATACCCACTTTTCATTCATTTTACATATCACTACAAGTAAAAATGATAGAAAAGAGATGGCTTGATAAAAACAACAAGAAAAAAAGAGACACCTAGTGTTGTCAATTGTGCGTGAATGTAATATAAATAAACATTATTCTGGCCACTAATCACCGAATGTCAGAATCACAGACTAAGAAATACGTCCCAATTAGGACGTCTTCGAGTGTTCACGATTGCGCGATCACAACATATCTGTTTAAATATCATTGGTCGAAATTAAAACTACACCGCATCGCGGGAAAGTTAAAGAAACACTAATATTTAGTAACCTATTATGATCTTCGAAAGTTTCAGGTTGCTATCATCGGTGTCCTTCCAAATTACCTAAACATTAAACAAAGAAAAAAAAAATATTTAAAACTACCTACTTACTCAAACTGCGAAATAAAGCTGTTTATGAAGTACCTCAAAATCCGAAAAACATTCTTCATTCAAATATTGTTTAAATTAATAAACGAATGTAGACATAAGACCGCGCCTGTTTTCTCCGAAGGGTTGGACAGCGGTGTAATAAAGGCCTACCTTATTGCCATCAACCGAGCAAATAATCTTGACTCCGGGCTGCTACTGAAAAATTGCTGATAGAAAAACCCAATAGTCTATATAATATCAAAATCAAAATATTTTATTTCACATAAACCTACATGGGCACTTATGAAACTTCAGAAGCTAGGTACACGGTTCCGATTGGTCGTTTCCTATGGAGAAGAGCCGGCAAGAAATTCCACGGTTACTCTTTTAAAAATAATGGGCTTTTACAATGTTTTCAAGTTACAGTGTTAATTACCTATGTATGGGAGGACAGTGTAGGCCCGTCAACAAGTACCAAGTACTTAACAAAATAGAAAGTGGTTTAAAAAGCTACAGTCCAATAAGCCTACAACGTTCTCACATTAACAAAAAATTACAAAAAAACGATATAAATTATTATTAAAATAATAAAATTTAGAACCTTGTTTAAATTAAAATTGTGGGTATATAATGTCGAAGAAAAAAAAAAGAAAGATTATGTCAAGGAAGTATGTAAAAAATAAATAACATAAATATCGCAACTTGGGATATAAGTATTAAAAGAAACCGTGACTGACTGGTTCTATCAATACATAGGTCAAACCACTCAACGGATTGGGCTGAAATTTGGCACACAGATAGTTATGAGTTTATGACGTAGGCATTCTTTAATAGGGGGTTTTTGGAAATTTTACCTTTAAGGGAGTGAAAAGGGTCCCCCACTTTTCACTCCCTTAAAGATAAAATTTGTTAGTATGACAAATCTTATTACTTGAGTTAATAAACTTGAAACTTGGCCCAAATCTTATCTAATACTTACTATAAATTCGAAAGTGAATTTGTTTGTTTTTATTAAAAATTAAAAAATAAGCTAGATGGAGTCGACATTTTCTATCAGACTACCCCTGAGAAGAAATGGCGACACCAACTCAGGGGTCAAACTTTTTTTTAAAGTCCAGGCATAATACCTATTGGTCAGATCACGTGAGGACCATGTAGGTCCGTGTCTGAAATGGTCTTTTGAGGAAATAACCACACAAATTTGAGTAGACCTGTTCAATCAGTGCAAGCATTTGTCAGTAATCGTGCAGCTCAACTCGAGACTTAGGAGCTCATCGACTCGACGAACAATACCAAAGAAATGACATTTAGGTAGGCCGCATAAAGTGCTCAAAATGTTAGATCATCATTAAATCTAACTTAAAAAAAAGGAAAAACTAAATAGCCATATAAATAGGGCTCACATTCACAATAACTATAATACTTTTCAAAGTAAATATTCATGTAATTTTGTAAATAATATTCACCAATAGTCTTACCCAGGGGTATCGTCATCATTTCAGCCAAAAGTCGTCCACTGCTGGACTTAGGCCTCCCCAAAAAAGGGGGGATTTGCCATAATCGCCACGCTTGGCAAGCGGGTTGGCGATCGCAGTATGGTTTTAAAAATACATAGAGAACGCTGCTGCCCATTCTCTAGTAAGTCCCTTAGTCGCCTTTTACGACACCCATAGAAGAAATGGGATGGTGCTATTCTTTACGTCCGGCATCAAACGGAGCAGGGGGTATCGTGTTACCCAGTAATTGAGTTGTGGAGGTCAGATAGGCAGTCGCTTCATTTAAAATACTGGTATTCAGCAGCATCCGATTAGGCTGGAAGCGATCCCAACATAGCTGCATAGTTGGGAAAAGGCTGGGCAGATGATAATGATTCGGCAATGTCAATATGTATATAAAATTATGCATAATCATGGTTTTGCATAATAATTGAAATATCAAGTTTTCCAGTTTTCAGTGTGAGCAGCTCAATCCCAAGCTTTTTTGTCTTCTAAATAATCAGAAATGTTATAGTACTCTTTTTATAAATTTTGGTTTTAATACAGCTATTAAATCGTTTAATGGAGTTTGGAAGAGCATATAGCGTCCGCAATTTTGCGGCGAATGTCGAAAAGCGGTGGCCGCCACATAGCGTCCGCAATTTAGCGGCGAACGTCGAAGAGCGGTGGCCATCACATAGCGTCTGCAATTTAGCGGCGAACGTTGAAATCGATGGCCACCACATAGCGTCCGAAATTTAGCGGCGCACTTTGAAGAGCGGTGGCCGCCACATAGCGTCCACAATTTAGCGGTGGATGTCAAAAAGCTGTGGCCGCAACATAGTGTCTGCAATTTAGCAGCAAATGACGAAAAGCGGTGGCCGCCACATAGAGCCCACAATTTACCGGCAAACGTCGAAGAGCGATTGAGATTGACCAAAAAGTTCCTTCCTATATTCGTTCTTAAACCTAGTTCTCCTACACAACAAAGTGAATATATTGATGTATACTGTATAATTGGAAATTCTCAATACACGCACGGTAGTGTAACAGGGGGATGTAGCGAATAATTGAGGCGACAAGGCCGCATTGTCTGCGACACTCTTCATGGCGACATAATTCAATCTCGACGCACGGTGACGCTACAGCCGATATGTAGCTTCTGGTTGCCTGGTAATCAGAATGTGGAGTGGCACGAATGCGTGTTTATTTTGGTTGGAAATAGGCTTTGTGTTTACGGCGGGCCCTAAACGATCAATTATATTGCACAATATCATGAATTGCGCAATGTCTTTGACCGTTTAGGGTTGTATTGATTGCGCAATGATTGAACAAAAGTTTGAGCGAGTTAATTTAGTTTTTTTTTTTTTTTGTTTTTATCAGGTCTAGCTCGCGTGAAAGCATTGAAGCTTATGGGCCATTAATGTTATTGCGTAAAAATAATGGATTATTTGAGTGCAACGGCTGATTCAGTCATATCGCGTAATAACATTGCAAAGTTATCCTAGGTGTATCGTCCGCCTAACTCCAGAATTGAATATTTTTTTTAACTCCATTTTATCAGTATCCTTGATGTAAGTTTAACAATTTTATAATTATGTGAGATAGAAACAAAAACTTTGTTTAATAAACCAAGGCCCTATATATTTGGTTCCATAGTAAAAAATGCTAAGATGGATGAGGTCTACCCGAAGGTAGTAAAAATTTCACGTTTTGTCAAAACAACGAAACTTTTTTTTTTTTTGGGTGGGAAATTATCAAATAATTTCTCCTGCTCTGGGCGGAGTGGGAGGGCGTGTCACACTTTTAGTGACTAATACCCACCCGTGTTCCTTCCGTTGCCGATGTGCCAGGGCCACGATATCCCTTTCGGACAAACTCGCTACCCTGGCATGCCTGCCAGGGTGCCAGGGTAGTAGTGACCCTATCGGACCCCGTTAGTTGGTGCTGACATCTCTTTAAGGCGCGCGTGGAACACAACGCGCCGTCGATCCGCCGGGCCTCGAGCTACCCATCGGTCACCGTCCGCGAGCCCGCGCCTACGGTGGCCGGAACTCGACATGCGGTGACTAGGGGCGCGAGGGCGCAAACCTTTTCTCTCCCTCACACGTTCTGTCTCCTCCTTCGCGAGCATTACTGCTTTGCAGAAGGAGGTGACGGCCTCCCATGCACTCTCGCTCTGATCCATGACCTGAACCAGGGCCGGACGCAAGAGATCGCCGCCGCCGATCGCCTCCATGAGGACACGGCGGTGCTCCACCCAAGCCGGGCTGCCCTCCACCGTATGCTGCTCCTCCGTGTCCTCCGGGCGATCCACGCAGTGGTGACTCCCGGGCGTTACCTCCCGCTGTATCCTGAACAGGAACCTCCCGAAACAACCGTGTCCGATGAGGACCTGCGTCAGGCGTAAGGTGTGAACGCCGTGGCGCCGCTCAAGCCACTCCTCAAAGAGGGGACTTATCGCCACAATTGTGGCGAAATATGAAACTTGGATTCATAATTAGCCTATAATGTTCCCACTGTTGGGACACAGGCTTCCTCTGTGAGAGAGAGTGAGCCGTAATACATCTCGCGGGGCCAGTGCGAGTTGGCGGATGTCGCATGTCTTCGAATTTGAAATCTGGATGATGTACTTTTATTTGTAACCTATACAAAGTTAGGAATAAAAATTTAATTAAAATTATCTCATGCAATATGTGTCTGATTTAGAACGGGAATTACTTTTTTAGGGAGTCGGTTGTAAAGAGCCATCGTAGGTATTTCATTATCACAAGCATTGCTTACTAATTCTCGATCCAAAATACACTATACTACTAGGTACTACTACTAATACAATGTTTAGTCGGTATTTAGTTTAATATTGGCAGTCTATGTAGGGGTAATCGTTTCAGAAGAAACTTTTCATGACTGCTAAAACGATGAAGGAAAACATCATCAAAATTTAACACCCCCTCCATCCCTTATAACCGGTAGTTTTGGAAAATGTAAGATCCATATCCTTTTACATAATATTAATTTATTGATTAATTTATAGACTTATCATTGAATTTAATGATTAATGGAAAATTTTAATTTTCTTTATTGTGATTTTATTATATTCTGATCTATTCTGTTGCAGTATTATGGAATTTAATTTAATTTTATGTAAGGTTGTGCCTGTCTGGTTTGTTTATTTTAGGTTATGTCTGAAATATTATGCACATGAAATATTTTTGTTCATTCTATTAACACTTAGGCCTGCGCCACAAATCACTAATTGCGTTTAGCGTAAACCCATTTAAAACACCGTACTATTTCTGCCAATCGTTTGTAAATGACTGAAACTAAATATGTTGTTCGAAGATTGAAAATTAAATACTTGTCGTACTTCCAGGTTTGTGATTGCCCTTTCGAACCTTTGAATATCGATAGCTATAGTTTTCAGTGTTCATGTAAAGCGTCCCCCTGCTTAAAGGCTCGTACAGACTGGCGTGATATCGCAGGTGCGCCAACGATTGCGCCAGTCTGCACGACTCTTAAATGAACGGTAACTCATTGCATACCTATTCTTAGTTACAGCCATTTAGCCTCGATCTACATAAGTATGAAAACGGATCACCAACATAATCCATCATCAAAGTTCAGCACATCTTCCTGATTTTAAAACCTCAACTAACATTCCCGTGTTAATAACGTTGATATGACAATAGTGCCCCATCCCACGTGCCAACATGTTTATACTTTATGTATCGGCGCGTAGACAAAACCGACCTTGATTAGTCTCGATTGGTTCACAACGCAATTCGGAAGTGTTGAATCGTGAATCTGAATAGAGTATTAGATTGTGTTAATGTGTTGTTGTGATGTGTACACGTGTAAAGGAAATCATAAAGAATTTTATTCGGTAATTTTTTAAGCGAACTTTTTGATACTTACCTACCTAAGTTTTGCTTTACGAAACCCCGATTTCCTTGACGGCCGAAGCGGTTTTGCTAATAGTTCGTAGATAAAATTACGTAATTTTAAATAGGTATGTAACAAAATTTTACCACGGCGCAATTTTTTTTTTGGTTGTTCTATAATAGTAATAGAACACATTTCCATTTTTTTCTTTCCCGTCTTGAAATCCTAATAAAATTCCTAAAAACCAACAATTCGCAAATAGAGCGAGCGCACAGCTGTTTAGATACCTTCGCGCGTTCCCGCTACACCGCGCCGGCCGGCAAGTCACCATAAAACCAGTTCCAAAGTACCTACCTAAACATATTTCGGTAACGATAACTTATTTTTTTTGTGATAAGACATAACAATTTTTTTCCTGTATAATCTAGGTACATATTGGTGCTTCTGCTTATTCCCCTTACTGATATTTAACAGTCACGTGAATAGGTATAGACATCTATAGACACCATGCTTTTTACTTAGTTCTCATCCCTCACATCGATTGATTCCTTTTTCGGCACATTCCTTTTTGGACATATTTCGTTTTCGGCATATTCTTGTTTCGGCACATTCCGTTTTCGGCATAAATCATTATATACAACAAAGCATCATTATTCTGAAATTTTAAAATGCCTAGGGCTATTTTGTAATATACTTACCTACAACAGCTACCTAATACAAGGTAGACGGCAGTGAAATAGTAAGGTAATATTTGTAATGAAGATCTTATCAATTGCAGAGCTTATTAGGCTTTGTCAACTTTTATAAAAGACTGGTCCATAAGCACAAGCGTATGAATTTAGATATCTAGTTGGTTATCATCATTAGTTAGTTGCCCAATTATTTTAAGTAATCAGTGTAGGTACTGTTTAACTTTTGTCTTTTATTTTTATTGATTAAAATATAATATTTTACTAATAAATATTATTTTATTTTATTACGCAAGCAAAGTCACAAGTATTTCATAGTATAATTTATTTACTAAAATGTGCCGAAACAAGAATATGCCGAAAACGGAATATGTCCAAAAAGGAATGTGCCGAAAAAGGAATCCTACATAAAATTCTTAGAACGGTGTAAGATTAAAGATTAAAACCTCATTAATTACTCTCATTTAATTTTTACTTTCAAACATAGCATTCTCAATGTACACATTTAAGTGACATTGAACTAAATTGAAATTCCAATAAGGCTTCGATATTTCAAGGCGGCAAGTTCTAACTAATTCGTACACTCGGCAAGGAGGGGTACGGTACGTTCGACACGGCGATGTCACACGAGTGTCAATGAATTATCGAGTGTCTCGGGACTAATCAAAGGGTGTGTGGGAACGTGGGACAGGACACTAACACTTGCATGTGCTACTATTTACATGACCGATTAAGTTGAGAGATTTAGAGCGTCGAGTATGATAGAATGAGGAGATATCGTTGGTCTGATTTCTACAAATTAAAATAATCCTGCAGGCCTAAGTAATTTTTAGGGTACCGTACCCAAAGGGTAAAACGGGAACCCTATTACTAAGGCTCTGCCGTCTGTCTGTCTGTCGTCTGCCTGTCCGTCTGTCACTAGGCTGTATCTCATGAACCGTGATAGATAGACTATTGAATTTTTCACAGTTGATGTATTTCTGTTGCCGCTATAACAAAAAATACTAAAAAACATAATATATATATTTAACGAACAAAAAAATCACGTTTCTCGTTAATCAATGTTCGTTTTTGCTCGATATTGATAACGGCAATATGTAGACGCTTGAAATATTCACAGAATATTTAATTATGTATTCACTTAAAATAAATAGTAAAACGAATATTTAAGGGGGGCTCCCATACAATAAACGTGATTTATTTACCATTTATTTATAGATCATGGTACGGAACCTTTCGTGCGCGAGTCCGACTCGTACTTGGCCGGTTTTTTATGTAGTACATCGGGGAATTTGAAGCACAGAAATTCGCACTTATATTTATATTTTCATCGTGATATCAGTCCGGAAACAACCACTAACAGCATGATGGCAGCATGTATCGTACTGATGATGTAGTGCCTGCAGATTGTGGGTCTACGAGACCCGGCTATTGCTATGATATTACACCTTAGAGCATTTCATACAAACTTTAAAGCCCTTGTTTTTCGAAATGACTGAACCGATTTTAATGAAACTTTATACGCATAAGCAAGTTACAAAGGTCTAAAAAGTTAGGAAAGATTTTTTTTGAAAAATACAGCCAAATTAGACCGATTTTTCTATAGAAACAGAGATTTCCAGTTATTTGTTTTTTAATAAGTCATTTCAAAAATGTTCTTTACTAACTTTTTAGACCTTTGTATCTTGCTTATGCGTATGAAGTTTCATTAAAATCGTCATTTCGAAAAACAAGGGCTTGAAAGTTTGTATGAAATACCGTAAGGTGTAAACGCTCTTACGTCAAAAATATTGTTAATTTAAAGGGGCAGCAGGTATCGTACCTACTAATTTTGTAGGTATTCTTTCTCTCACCGAAATATACCTAATAACAAAGGGCAGCATTATTGTACTGAATATAGCGCTCTCTCACACCTACAAGATGTGAGTCTTTGAGATCCGGCTGCTAATTATGCATCGTATCAAAAGTATTGTTAATTTTAAAGGGCAGCATTTATCGTACTGATGTAGTGCTCTCTCTCCTAGGGCAACAGCAGCAGTTCCACTTCGCGTTCGGACAGAGACCATTCCCGTTCCCGCCGGACCCGCTAGGAGGGTTCCGGATGCCGCCTATCACTACCTGCCAGAGTGAGTATTGAATAATCATTATGTTTTTAAGATGTTTGTTATTGGGTACAGTATAGCTGAAAGGTTTGAAAGATAGAAAGAAAATAAATTTATTTGCGGTAAACATGACGTAAAAAAGAACATAAACACAAAAATAAGAAAAGGTTGGGAGCAACATGCGTCACATCCACGCAAAACGGCTATCGCTCAGCATTATACTGCGACCCTATGCAAGACAGAGCATAATGACGTTGTTCGGTGCAGCAAACAATTACTAGGACGCTGTACCAGTAAAGGTACAGCGTCAGTATTTGTGCAGAAAGATTAATTTCCACACTATTTTATTTTATCGGGAAATAAGGGGACGACTGTGTGATGAGAATCAGAAATGTAATACGAAGTACTCCGTTATTTATTCTTTGTCCTGTCAATAAAACATACAATGTAGTTGTGGAACAGATAGAATAAATACACATGCAACTGAAAAAGATATCACGACAACTTCACAACATACAACAAAAAGATAAAAAAAAAATTGAAACCAAACCAGAAATCTAAATCGGAATGATGCCGCACAAACCTTGCAGGCATGAGGCTCAAAAGTGAATGAGTCGCCAAACCAAGCGATACGCTAAACTACGTTCACTAAAGCGCGGATTCAATCAGCCGTTGCCAAAAAGAGGATCGACCTGAAAGCCGACTGCGGGTTCAATCGAACAAGCGTGCTGCAGCCCGCTAAAATCCACGGCTACCCCAAAACAACTGATGCGGCTCAAAACGGGAAAAAAGGCATTCGCAAATCGACGGCGGGAACGCGTACCGTATAAAAACCGAGTCCGCCGATCGCCGGCCAAAAACGGAACCGTGATACCGAAAAATAAAAGCCACTGATACCCGGAAAAAATAAAGTGTACGCAGCACAGTCGGCCGCCGGCCGCGCTCGACATCTTTATAAGTGACCGAGTGCGCTTTTCTGCGCAAACATTCGTGTTTGAATTGATAAGTTCTGAATACACGAATGGCGGTTTCAAGCACGACAACTCATGAAATACAGCGACAAAACGTAGTGCATTGTATTTCTGCCAGTCATTTAATGTAAAGTTCAGAGACAGTATGATTCTATAAACTTTGTTTAGCATTAGGTTTTAGTCTGAGCAATATTGGTTTTTGCACAGTATCTTATATTAATGTCTTCAGTATGAAGCACAGATACTGTTGTGCAAAGAAGTAGAAGATGTGACAACGTAACTATGCATAAAAATATAATTAGTACTTTATGCGGCCTACCCGAATGATTTTCTTTGGTATTGTTCGTCGAGTCGTTGAGCTTCCTAAGTTCTGAGTTGAGCTACACGATTACTGACAAATGCGTGCACTGACTGGACAGGTCCACTCAAATCTGTGTGGTTCTTTCCTCAAGATAACATTTCCGACACTAAACTACATGGCCTTCACATGATCTGACCAAGATTATGTCTACACTTGAAAAGACACTGTGACCTCTGAGTTTTCTTCGGCTTTACTTCTCAGAGTAGTCAGATAGGAAACGCCGACCCCATCTAGTTTTAAAATATGATTGACGTGTGTTTGTAAAGTGTTTGTACATAATTACTTACAGAAACAAAAAATATGTATTTAATGTTATTCTACTTATATTATACATAAATTTGTGTTAAGTGTAGTGTTTACTTGTAGATTAGTTTAAAACTTATTAGAGTAGGTTTGTTAGTTATTTAAGTTAGTTAAAAAGTTAGGGAACGTGGTTTCAAAGTTTTATATCTTTCCCTCAAATGTTACTTGCAAAATAAATAGAGAAACAAGATGGTTATTAACTATGTTTTTGTTGGTTATTAACCACCAAAACTGTGTGTCAGTTTTGCAGTGTCAGCTGAGCCTCCGCTTACGTGTTTTGGGTTCGATTCTTGCACGAAAGATCAACGATGATTTGGAAGTCAACGAATCAGCAGAAAAAAAACGAGCGTAATTCTTACCTTTTCTTTCTCCCCCAGACATGAGTCAATTTGGCCTAAGTTCGAGCAACTCGCACTGGGGCTACGGTGGCGCGGGCGCATATCCAGCGTATTTGCCGTCTTGTGCCGCGCCGGCCGCATCACAGTTCAACCCCCCGGCGCTGGGTTTCGCCGGAACCGTGCCTGACCAGACTCCCACGCAGGACTTTACGGCGAATAACACAGGTGAGGAAAAATAATGTTACTACATTATGTTTCTGGGTCAGACTGGATGCGGAAGGCGGAGGACAGGGTGTTGTGGCGCAGCCTGGGAGAGGCCTATGTCCAGCAGTGGACTGCGATAGGCTGAGTTGATTGATTGATTGATTATGTTTCTTGGGGAAAGAATGGGTTGAACTTGAATGTGTGTCGATCTTTAGAGCCCTACTTTTTGAAAGATTCCTAAAGTTCTCTGATCCTGATACCTGAGGATCTACAGGCTGACTGTGAAAACATGCGACAAAATTTAAGGGGGTGTTCTACCCATGAGTATGGACAACTTTTTCTATCGCACCACTTTAAAATTCGCAAAAAAAATCGACCTTTTATACAAAATGGTCCAAACGGTTATGTACCTTTATAAGAAGGTCGAGTTTTTTTTTTTGGGAATTCTAATTTGGTCCTATAGTAAAAGTTGTTCATATTGATATATAGAACACTCCCTTCAATTTTGTCACATGTTTTTAAAATCAGCCTGAACATACACAGAACATACACAGTACTCTTTTAACTAGGTGTTATTTTTGAGCGTTTACTTGCCCCTATTACATGGTATGCATGTTTGAGTTCTAAGTTTTTTTTACGCTATCCCGAACCCAATCACTACTCGTACAATCACGAACATAAATTACCTTAAAGTAACGCAAAATTAAAAACCTTTTTCTCGTGAAATAAAAATTGAATGCATGTATATATATGTTACCGGCCAAACCCGATTTTCGAATGGACAAGTTTCGCCTAGGTCAAACCAGTTCTCTCTACACACAATAGGACAAACCAGTATCGCCTAGGCCAAACTCGTTCATCCTGTTACCGATAGAACAGTTTAGCCTAGGTCAAATCGGTTTATCCTAGTTAGAATTTACATGCTTTAAGATAAACTGGAACGTCCTAGTCCTAACTTATTTTACCAAGTTGGAACGAATGTCGCTGCCTGTACGAACGGGGAATTCCCGGGGAATTCCGAGAAGTTTTTAGATGTGGGAGATATTAACCAGGATATTGAAATATGTTTAAGGACTGCAGCCACGAAACATTCTGTTGGATCAGGGCAAGCCTTCGTGAAATGCTTAATGCAACAAAAAAATGCAATTGTAAGAAAAACAAAGTACTCTGCAATTCTAAGTGCCACCAGAGTAAACCATGCAAAAATAAGTAAATAAGCAAATTGCAGATAAGGTGTTTTCTGTAGATGAATATAAGTTGATCTAGTGATAGATGTGAAATTACTAATTAGTTAATAAATAACTTTAATAAATCATATTGACTATTTTTATTCTATTCCTTTATTCAGTTTACTTTGAAAAGCATATAGAAGATACAAACTAAGTGAAATTAGTTCAGACTAGGACGTCCAGTTTATCCTAAATCATGTAAATTCTAACTAGGATAAACCGATTCAACCTAGGCTAAACAGGTTTATCCTATCGGTAACAGGATGAACCAGTTTGGCCTAGGCTGTACTGGTTTGTCCTATCGCATGTAAGGAGAACTGGTTTGGCATAGGCGAAACTAGTTCATCCTAAAATCGGATTTGGCCGGTAACATATACACGTTATCTACATCTCTTTGTCTACTTTCCTGTCGCAGGTATGCTGGAAGAGATTTCTTTAGAAATAAGCATCACCTTTGTACGTATTTTTCTGTTCATTTCTTCTTGTCTGTATATATTTGTGTACATAAACTGTTAAATAAATAAATAAATAATAGATATGGTTTTGATAACACTATGTTAGTAACACATCTATCAATACCTACTTTTGGATAAAATCGCTTATGAATCATGGGTAAGTGTAAGATATTTATGCTCGTGATTGTATTGTACGTGGTCATTATCACATGGTCATTGATCATAAAACAAATAAAAGAAAGACATAAATGTGTTATTGAACTACACAGTAGCGAAAACATGTAAAATAACGTCACAACATTGTCCAGTTTCCCATAACGAATTAATCAATATATGTACTATCGAGGAATTTCATATCTAACCAGTTTCAAAACAAAATCCCGTGAACACGATGACCACATCTGTTTTACGCTCCTTTTTGCATCGACCAATGAAACAAAAATACATAGTAATATTTTGTCGTTTCTGATTTTTTGCTGTTCATGCGTTTTTTGTAGGCTCTGTTACAATGATCACAGATGTCTGACTACGGATATGGTGACCCTTTCTCGACCACTAGGAACAGAACAAAAGAAACAAAACTGAGAAAGTTTTTAATTTTAATGTTTTTATACTTTACATTTTGTTCACTCACGTCACATGGTTTACAGCATGCTTGGTATACTCGATTGAAATATAGGCGCGCGCATAAATTACAACGAATTAAACGGTACTGCATAAATTGATAAATTAAAGCAATGAGGTATCGTTTCGGTATACCGAGCATACTATACCGAAACGATACCGCGTTTTGCGCTTTTAAAGTATTATGGAAATTTTCCGCCTCTCACCCAAAAACTGCTAATTGTGAAACTACTCAATTCTAATTTTATATTATACTTTTCTAAGAGCATAGCAAACCCACTCATAAAAAAAAACCCATAAACTTGTCCCAAACGATCTCGAACTACGACCGAACGAGGGTTCCCATTGAAATTGTTTCCATTGAAAAAATATGCACCACCTCAGCTGGTTTTTTACTGTCTTTTTTTTTCATTTACAAAAACAAGGGTCTCATCAAAACTCTGATGGTGCGATGCTATTGGTTGATGAGATTTCTATAGTGGCCGAGCGCTGCAAGCACAAATAGTCCTTAAGGTGTATAGATATGAAATTCCTCGATAGTACAGTAGGGTGAAATTAAATCCACCAACACTTTTACGACTCACATCCTCCTTCAAATGATACGCGCAGTTGCGGACGACGACGCAAAGAGTATGCAGGGATATAGACGGCAGATACAGGTCTTACCAAAAGGGCTGAATATTTACTCGTCTGATCATTACCTGACTTTTAATGATTTTATACTGAAGATCACGTCGAAACGAGTAGTGTTAATGGTTTGAAAAAAATATAATATATGTTAAATTAAAACATTTTCTCAATAATTTAATATGTGAATATTTTAGATTATGTTTATATTACATAGTGAAATTAATTTGTAAAGTTATGTCTAACGCGGATAAAAAACTGAGAATGGCGCAAAATCTACCAAGCGTATTTTTCTGAAACCTTCACCAATGTAAAGATAATGTAATTATTGATCTTCTAGTATACGCGTTTTATTAAAATACCTTTTGTTTTGTGTATAATAAATTAATAATGCGTCAAATTGGGGACAGCGCTCCTTGATGGGCGATTCCTATTACTGGCTGAACGTACGACGCGTTGCGTGAGCTCAATACAGAACACGCAAGCTAACCACTCAAGGTCATTGGCATATATCTGCGTCTTAAAGCAGGATGAGTCTTAAATTAGTAACCTATTCTTGCTTGGTTTACAGATAAATGTTCGTAATAGCCAATGATGGTCTACAACAGGAAATTAGTGCAGGCATTTGTTTAAATATAATCATCATTCCAACCGAAAGACGTCCACTGCTGGAGATAAGCCTCCCCCAAAAGAAGGGGGGTTGCCATAATCGCCACGCTTGGCAGGCGGGTTGGCGATTGCAGTATGGTGATAAAATGCATAGAGAACGCTGCTCCCCATTCTCTAGTCAGTCTGTCTCTTAATAGTCGCCTTTGACGACACCCACGGGAAGTAATGGTTGCTGCTATTCTTTACGTCCGGCACCACAAGGAGTGAAGAATAATAACAAATAATAAAAATATTTTTTTAATACAGTAAAAACACATTTACGGTTTACAAAACAATTTTTATCAAAATAAAAATGGAAAATTCCAGAAATAAGGGTATCTTTGGCGTCTGTACTAATGAAAAAAGCATTGTATCACAAACACCAGCATACGAAAAATACGAAATTAGAAGTCATAATTAAATGTTACTTTTATTCAAAAGCCGTAGTTAATTATAACATAACGTCACGCCTGTAATCACCGAAGGGTTAGGCAGAGGTGTACCTATGCCCACATTTCGCCAGTAATGTTTAAGTCCCATGTAATAGGGGGCGAGCCTATTGCCATCAACCGGGCACAAATCCAGACTCCGGGCTGCTACTGAGACATTATTAATGGAAAATCCCAATAACACTTTGCCCAATCTGGGAATTGAACCCAGGACCTCATGCTCAGTAGTAACGCTTGCGACCGATAGACCAACGAGGCATCAACGGGGCATTTATAATATGTATAAACTAAACCTTCATGCTGAAAAAAAAACGTAAATTTCTGGCAAATACAGAACTTGCTCTCCGCAGAACCTTTAACCATCTTTCATCATCATCTGCCTTGACTTTTCCCAACTATGTTGAGGTCGGCTTCCAGTCTAACTAGATGTAGCAGAATACCAATATTGACCTCCACAACCCAGTTACTGGGTAATACGATACCCTTGGTAAGACTTGTTGTCGGACTGTCGGGCTTCTGACGATGTAACGACTGTCGAAGTTCAACGAATGGCAGCCGGCACCATCGGCTTAACGCGATTTCTGCACGGAGGGGTATTAGTATGTAAAGATGGTCACCCATCCACGGACCAACCGCAGCAAGCGTAGCTTAACCTGATCGATCGACCCGTGCCACTGTTATTACTTAGCCACAGGCCCCTTTAAGCATCTTGTCTGTAACGAAATTATTGGCAGAAATTATAATGTATAATTATGTATACCGTTGTCCGTTTGGTGCCGGACGTAAAGAATAGCACCATCCCATTTCATCCCGTGGGTGTCGTAAAAAGCGACTAAGGGACTTACTAGAGAATGGGCAGCAGCTATCTCTATGAATTTTAACACCATACTGCGATCGCCAACCCGCCTGCCAAGCGTGGCGATTATGGCAAACTTCCCCTTTAGGGGAGGCCTATGTCCAGCAGTGGATGTCTTTCGGCTGAAATGATGATGATGATGTATACCGACTCTCATTTAAATACTCTAAGGCCTAGTCGGCCATTAACCGGCTCTCATTATAATTTACAGCGGCTCGCACACGTCCGATCCAGCCGATGAATTTATTGTCGATGCGTGCCCGATGAACGAAAAATATAGCCATATTAAAACCATACTAAAATGCTGTCGTATATCAACAATTACTATTTTTGGACATTCCACAAGAATGGAGCCGTTATGGGCGGTTTATGGAGCGGGGCATTGTTTTTTTTTAAACTATAATTTGTTGGTTGTTTTTAAATCCGCGCCACTTACTTCTAACTATCTGTCCTACTTATCACTCTCTAATTACAACATATGTTTTGTCCATACAGTTCTTCCGGACACCACGGGCGTTGATCTAGACCAGCAGCTATCGGGTCTAGTGGGATCCTCCCCATCGCACCACGGCAGCCTTCTACCACGCTACAATAACAACACAGACTACAGCCTCTCGACGGGCCCCCGGTCACTTAGCGACAACAGTTCGCAGCCCGAGTCCCCCGTACAAGACGATCTGCTCACTTCAAACACGTCCACGAACATCGGCCACAATCACACAAACAGCTCGAACTTTCCTTCGTTAATGGGATCACAGAACGCTTCGTACGGCGGCAGTAACTGCAACAACTCGCTGTACCCCGTGCTACCGGCGAGCTTGTTATACAGTCAGTTATACACCGCCGCCAATCAGACGCATAACTTTCACCCTCTGCACTCTAATTCGATACACTCGACGCAAAATCACCATAATGAGCTACAGACCATGATGGACCAGATATCATCGACGACAAACAATCATAGACAACATGGGAATCACGGGCAAGAATTGCTCTTAGGCGGAGGTAATTCTTGCGCGGCGGCCGCGGCTCGGGGTGAGGACGGGCGAGTGAATAATCTCGGACAAAGAGGTAATCCGCAGCCAGACAGCAATACAGTGTGGCGTCCCTACTAAACAAAGTGATGCTCCTTTTATTGTACACATATGAACAATACGTGTTTGTAGATATAACGTCTGTGTCGATACCTCGGATAAACCAGTAGTGTGTCCATTTTGTATTTTTCATGTGACGAAAAGTGGTTTTACACTGTTTCGGCGTTTCGATTCCTGATGAAAATCGTCGTAGTTTGGCATAGTGAGGCTGCAACGACATAGATATTTGATGATGATTAACTTAATTAATTTGTATGTAAAATACGAGATACAGGTGATTCGATTAGTTGAAATTTGTCTGGACCTAGTTCCAAAGTTCGCTCCCGTCCTCAATTTATACGATTTTGTTGATTTAAATACTTAATTATAACAATTTAGAACACTTTGGTCATGTAGTCTGGATTTGAATAGAAAAATATTTGGATACAATGTTGGTATAAGTGTGGTCAAATTAACACATGGATGTAGACCTCACATCTGTGCATTTGAAAGTTAAATGCGAAATTAAAATATCACATAATAATGTGATGTTAACAGCCAACACGAACTAACGCATTTCATCGCTCCGTGGCTAATAACTTCAATGAACTTATTGTGTACGAATAGAGCGATGGATATAAAATTGGACATTTGGTCATGTTGGCTACCAATGTATGGACAAGTTGGAAGATGTAAAAAATAATTTTACTTATAAATGTCTGTCTTTTATCGACAAACTTGTAAATAAGAACTGTGAATACTAATTTGTTGTAAATGCATCTTGTAAAGTGCAATAGATGTGCAATTATGAAGTTGAGTAGATGTATACTTAGTTATAAGTATCTGTTGAGTATGTGAACTCTGTCCAGTTGTAGATATCTTTAGATATATATGTTTTCTCTAGTTTTGTTATAAAATTATATTGTCTAATTTGCATTTTTGTAAAGTTATATTTCGCAATTAATGTGACCACGATTTTTGGCCGTTTTATGATAAGTTTTTGGATGATGCTATGAAAAAAATAATCTGTTATTATGTTAGTCTTTCAGCGTTACATTAATATGTTCTTTTTAATTAATAATAGTAAAGTTATCTAACCGTCAGTGTTCTCCGATATTTCAAATAATATCTGTAACTATTATACTTTGTGCAATATAAGTACTAAATATTTGATGTACCTACTTTGTAACATTGATTTAACTTGCATAGCAACTTATTTTTGGTCGTTTCCGCTTCCCGTTATGATTATTTTTGTTGACTACAAGTAGCGGAATTCATTTTACAATAAATAAAATCTACAAATTAATAACCAATGTTTTTACTTCAGAAACCCTGTTTTTAATATGGTTTAATTTAATTTCAGACCTTCGTTCCACATCTGACATAAAACATCTTGTATTTGGTTCATTAGTACACCAAACACTTTCTTTTTGTATAATATTTTAAACACTTCTATAGTTATTGTGACTGTAGAATTAACTTACAACTTTCCGTATACCATAGTCTAATTTTATAATAGATAATAAATACAAAATCTAACTACACAACATTCTACTTACCAACATCAAAATCTGAACTTAAAATTCATGCTCAGAACCAAACCATTTGAGTAATTACAAATTCACAAATATCTGGCGCCGCCGTGGCCCGATAACATCGACTTTAATGAGCTAATTACTATAGCCGGCTGTTTGTACACTAGCCTATATACCTGTCATATAGGTGAGCTGATATTTTGGCAACTGCAAACGAAACTCTGAAATAAATATCCCACCCTCATTAATTTGCGCCAATGCGATACGATGGACAGACGAACGTACGCCCACAGCAGGGCGGCCATGTGTTCTGTAGTTGTCGGATACGTTTGCATAGTTTATTAAGTTTTTAACAGTTATATCTTAAGCGTCCTTTCGGTTCACCCTGGGCTGCGATACCATCCTGTTGAATGGCTAATCTATTATAGGTCGTTTCGACGTGAGAACATAAGAAATCTTGGAATAAAATGAGGAAAGTTTTATGTCGATATATTCTAATAAATAATGTATTTGTGAGCCTCTTGCTGGAAATCAACAACTGTGTCCAGAACTATGTAGCCAAAATTGATTAGAGTAAGACCTTATTTATTGGAAATGTATCTCAAAAAAAAAGTAGCCACAGTCTAGTGACTACACCTCTCAACTTCCGTTCGCCTCACCCGATCACATTTTCGTAACGGTCTCGTCACGCATTCACCAGCTTACTCCCCAAGTCAAGCGTGCGAAAATAAGTTTTACTTCAAAAACTATGTTTTTATTTCTACATAAATAAAAATAAAAAAAAGAAAATCAATTTATTGACACACAAGTTAGGAAACATTTATAAATAGGAACAATTTTAATTAAAGGAGTGCTTACGTAGATATAGCCGTGGGCCCCAAACTAGGCACAGCCTGTATCTTGGTGGCCCATGAAATGTGTACGGTTTTAATTAAACTTAACACACAAATGAACACCATATATACATACACTACGATAAATTATATCAAAATTAAATCCCGCATGAAAACTAAAATAAATATATCGCCGATTAGGCTTCCAACCAATAAAAGACTATTAATGGTATTACCGTTCCAAAGCCTCACTAATTCCATAATGAAATGATTGTCACCTGAGCAATGACGATAATATATGCGATTCCACCGACGGCTTCGACACACACACGGAAAAATCGATGCCAGACCGATTTGAACGACTATAATGAGATTTAAAATTACCAACTAATTAATGAGGATTAGTACAGCAATTTTCATGATGAATTTTAACGTGGACACACCCCTACCGATGTTTCAGAGCATAAATAATTATATGAGAGCTCTTTATGAGCTCTCATTGCTCATTATGTTTTTAATGTAGTTTGTGAATGACATACTAGCTGTTGCCCGCGACTTCGTCTGTGATCCGGGATGAAAAGTAGTTTATGTCCTTGTCCAGGTCATGATGCCAAATTTCATACAAATCTGTTAAGGCGAAAGTGTAAGGGTAGCCCGCGAAATTATTATTTTTACGTTTTTTGCAATTTGCAGGTCAGTAACAGGTTTTATGTTGATAGTCTAAATATGATTCGCGACCGTAACAAATTTGTGTCTATACAGAATCTCTTTGTGTCTATATAATCATTAGAATCAGTAATACAACTAACTCTCTTCGTAAAAAAAAATAAAACGTACGTACTTCTATGAACAAAAAACTTAAGAAAATTTGATTTTCGCGGGCTACCTTAACACATCCCCCTTAAGCCGTTTAAGCGTGAAAGCGTAACAAGCAAACTCACTTTTGCATTTATAAAATTAGTTAGGTTAGGATGTATCAAGATGACAAAATGAAGGAACCTGAGCGAGATATTAAATAATAATAATAATAATCCATTTATTTCAGGCTACGCAGGCCCATAGATTGAATGAATTGATTGAATTCCCACCTTAACCTAAACATACATATTTTTATTAAAGTAACATTAAATTATTGTACACGAAGTGATGACTGTGTCGGCGTCGTGTTGCGCTGCGTGGTGTCGCGTAACCTTCCACGAAAACGTCGGTACGCCACACCTTTCGGCCAAAACTCTTCTTTCATGAAGGTTTCTAGGAACTGAGTTGGAACCCGCACCACAAACGACTTGAAGTTTATGTTATGGCGCGACTCCAACTTCTCAACTCTCAAGGTCCACTTGGTCTTCAATCTGATGTATTCCACGATGTCTTCAGTCATCGTGGAGTGATGCAGACGGGATACGTACAGCTGCGTCGACGGTGTTGCAGGACGCAGCAACATATTTGGACCCGCCAGAGCAGTACCACATCGATTACGGCAAGTGGACTTCCTTCGCTTCGACTCCACTGTCACGAAGCCCTCCTTGTCTGGCTGCCCTTTTTTAGAGGCTGGGGACAAAATGCTGGGAGCCGGTACATTGTGGAAAACAAAATGTACACTTAGTTTGCGAATAAATCTTTGACTTTGACAAACATATTTTACCGTTCTACGAAAGTGCTACGGCAAGGTTACGCGCTACGAAATTTATCTTCTTACAGCTACGGCAACGTAGGCTTGGCAACATCCTTGTAATTATTGTCGCTGTTATTACACTAGTATTTGAACATCAATGTAGCAAAACATTACAAATCAATGTTTACAAACAAATGATTATGTATTGAACTTAGCAAATAATACACGTTCAAACGTCGCCATTGTACCATCTGTTATTGTCCACAGCGATGCAATTTCTATTAAAAACAATACACAAGCTGTATTAGCAGTATATTCTAAATTGGCCGGCTCATTGTATAAATTGATATTTAATTTTATCGGTTGGATGTTTGCAATTAATTACAACAATCAATAATTTCGCGCTTCGCCGAGCGAAAACTACTACACAAACTGTATGGGGGGAGATAAAACGTGGCTATACATATAAAAGCGTTGCTGTACTGTTGTGTGTACTATGATCGACCAATGGGATATTATTGTGAGTTTTTAGGGTTCCGTAGCCAAATGGCAAAAAACGGAACCCTTATAGATTCGTCATGTCTGTCCGTCCGTATGTCACAGCCACTTTTTTCCGAAACTATAAGAAGTGTACTGTTGAAACTTGTTAAGTAGATGTATTCTGTGAACAATAAATAGAAAAACCGGCCAAGTGCGTGTCGGACTACGCACAATGAAGGGTTCCGTAGTTAGGATGAATTTATCCCAAAAACAAACTTAACATTGTAGTTGAAAAACATACTCTCCCATACATCGATATACGTTACGGTCAATTCTTCAACTGCAAATTTAAGTTGGTCGACTATTACTCGTTAGCTTGTAAGCCCTACTTAGCTGTGATAGTTTTCTTTTTAATTTCGTTATATGTACTACTGCCATGAATTTTTCCACATACCCAAAACCAACCATTTAGCTGGCAGGGGGGGGATACTTGACTCTAACAAAAAAATAGCACTTTAAAGCTTAATATTACGCAAACGGATCTCAGAATTGGAAAATGTCTTTCACAGACCCACAATATTTTGAACGGCCTATCCAACGATATCCCACACCATCTATTATACGAGAAAAAAAAATATCATCCCCATTTTACGTGCAAGGGAGGTACCCTAAAAAAAATGTTTTTCATGGTTTTATTTTAGAAATTCCTTGGCGTGATTAATATGTACAGCCATGCCAAATTACAGCTTTCTAGGTCTAAGCGTCTCTGAGCTAAGCCGGGGACAGACGGACAGACGGGCAGACAGACAGACAGACAGACAGACAGACGGACATGGCGAAACTATAAGGGTTCCTTATTTACTTCGGAACCCTAAAAAAACAATAAATTTAGGGGGTTCCCCATACTTAAAACTGAAACTCAATTTTTTTTTTTTTCATCAAACCCAATACGTGTGGTATCCTATGGATAGGTCTTCAAAAATGATATTGAGGGTTTTAATATCATTTTTTTCTAAACTGAATAGTTTGCGCGAGAGACACTTCCAAAGTGGTAAAATGTGTCCCTCCCTGTAACTTCTAAAATAAGAGAATGATAAAACTAAAAAAAATATATGATGTACATTACCACGTGAACTTCCACCGAAAATTGGTTTGAACGAGATCTAGTAAGTAGATTTTTTTAATACGTAATAAATCGTAAACCGCAATTTACCTTAGATAATTTATAATTGTACGGAACCCTTCGTGCGCGAGGCCGACTCGCACTTGGCCGGTTTTATAATTATGAGCAAAGAAATTATGTGTCGTAATTGTAAATGTGTAGAAGATACGACAAGTAAACCAAGTAGTATAGTGAGTGACTATGAGTGAGACAAAAGTTTTCTTGCCGTTTTGTTTCAGTTGCAAAATTAATGCACTTATGTAAGTACCTACTTATATTTTTATTTACATGTTTTTAAGCAGCATACACGTTTTATATTTGCTTTTAGTGTCTGCCAGGGTAAAACTTGTTAATTGAGAAAAAATATGTCCTGAGTTTCTTTTTATCAATTATTTTGTCAAGAAAAACTTTTTCAGATCGAGAAAAATTGTCCCCCTTTGAATGTGGATTTGGCCCTAAATCATCAGCGCAAATTCTATTAACTTAAAAAAAAAACACTGCAATTTTTTATTTTTGGTGTAGAAATTGCACTTATTTGACTGCATTAAAGCTGAAAATTTGACTGATAGGTAGCCTGGGACCTTGCACAAGGAGAGCTTCAGAGCTCCAAGGGACCGTAGACCTATTATGATATTAATTTCAACTTGATACCTCCAAGCGTTCCTGAGAAAAAGGGTCTTGACAGACTGACAGACAGACAGACAGACAACGAAGTGATCCTATAAGGGTTCCGTTTTTTCGTTTTAAGGTACGGAACCCGAAAAATACTAAAAACACAGTGACGAAGTCGCTGACAACATTGTACAGATAGATGATGCTCTAACTAAATCGTCAGCATACACTAAAAAAAATGCGAGCAGCTAACTAAGATACATTTTCTCTTAGTTGGCATTAAAATGTTTGAAATCATTATTAATTTATTGATTCCAAACAAGATAGCATATTTGCCAGAACAAATTCATTTTATTTATATCGACAATGTGACATGTACAGAATAATCACCGGTCTTTGTTACATCATACATGCTTTGTTTGATTTTACTTCTTCATTTATGTATATCAAATAATAATTTAAGTTGATGGTAACAAGCAACTTGTTAGCATTATATCATTCTTAAACTGGCCACCATTTGAGTTAAATTAAATATAATTACCCGTGATTAAACTAATTAATTACTTAGTTGACAGAACTATGATAATTTAACAAACTTCTCCTAGTAATGCTGAGCGATAGCCGTTTTGCGTGGATGTGACGCATGTGTCCCCCAACCTTTTCTTATCTTTGTGTTTATGTTCTTTGTTGCGTCATGTTTACCGCAAATAAACGTATTTTCTTTCTTTCTTTTTTCTAGTTTCAAAAGTCAAGATCTTGTTAGGCTCGTATGGAGTATCACATTAAACAAGATTTTTGTTAAAGCAAACACTTTTTTTTTCAGTGTAGTATAAGCATTATCTAATCAGCCTATAATGTTCCCACTGCTGGGACACAGGCCTCCTTCAGATGAGAGGGAGTGGGCCGTAATCCATCACGCAAGTCCAGCGCGATTTGATAGATGTCACGTCTTCGAATTTTTTGGTTCTACCTCACGACGTTTTCCTTTACCGTTTTGAGAGCAGGAGTGATGAAACGAATTACACAAAGTAAAGCGTCTGTCTGGGTTCGAACCTACGACCTATAGCTCGTTACTCGCGATGACATCATGTAAGCCACCACTGTTCTCCTAAATAAATCGTTAGTTGAAGTAGAAATGTTACGACCGGTAAAATAATGGTTAACTAGTTCAATAATATCACTCCGACCTAGTAATTAGCCAACATTATCTTCAAAAAGGACACCGTTATCGAGCCCTATGACCTTGACTCAGTGGGATCGTTTTTACTGTCAATAAAGTAACTCAAGGGTCGCCCTTCAAGAAGGGTGGCGGACACGGATCGCGATAGGGAAAGCATAAATTAATGTCATCAAGGCTTTAAAAAGTCTTTTTCTACCTCGAAGGGTATGTTAAGTCAGGGAAATTAATGTTATTATTGTTAAGCGAATTGACTACAATTATGTTAAAATCACAACTCATTCGTTTATGAAATAGCTGAAAAAATTACTTAGGTTGTTAATTTCCTTGACTATATTTATCCAAGTTTCTGTTATATTTAATAACGAAAACCTCATGGAAATAAAAAAAAATGAGCAAGACTTAAATAGTCGCATATGATGTGTAACATCTGACATCTCACCTTGGTAATAAGCAACTGAGCAGCCACATAAATTAACCTCAAAATTTAAAAAAGCTAATTATTGAAATATTTATACGATTATTCGTATAAATATTTCAGTAATTAGCTTTTTTAAACTTTTTTTATTTTGAGGATAATTTCTGTCGCTGCTATATAGATATTCTGATATATTTATTCAAACATTTTCATTAATAGTGGCTGTGACTGGTCAATATTCGACCCCCTCTACTTACAATCTTTATTGTACTTACTTTTGAACTTGAAGTTTAGTATAGAGAAAGAAAATACGTTTATTTGCGGTAAACATGACGCAAAAAAGAACATAAGCACAAAAAAAAAATATTAAAAAAAAAAAACCCGACAGCAAAAACATGAACTGAAAAGATGGAAACAAGATGAAAAGAAAACGAGTATCCTTTAAGTACCAAAAATAAATAAATGCAGTCGGAGGCATCTAAGATGTTACAAACGCCTTAAAATTTTTCTCCGACAGCATTTATTTATTTTTGGTACTTTGCGCCGCCATTTTGATTTTTAATCATTTTAATATACTCCTATCACTCGCGCAATAAAGACGAATCTAACGACATATCACTCATCAAAATCGGTTCAGCCGTTTAGTAGTTACGAGGGAACATAGGGACAGAGATACATACAGGTCAAACACATAACCCTCCTTTTTGGGTTTTTAGTGATTTTTTTTTTGGCAAAATGGCGTGTACCTACTAGCTTACATATTTTAAATAATTTTATTTAATGTTTTAGTTTTTCTAACTGAACAGGCAGCTGTGCTGCTGGGGAGTTTGTTGCGCCACTTCTTCTTCCCAGCTAAAGCACTACGAAGTGGTGAAGTTCAGGCGTTTTTCGGGGACTGTCTTATGTAATTTTGACGTTTGGAAAGTGCTGATTCTCAGTCTGGTAAGAATAAATGACTTTGGATTTGATTTGATTTCTAACATTGATTTCTTTATACATGATAACCAATAACAAAACCATACAACATAAATGAAGTAAATTTGTATGCCCATCCGTCGAACGTTACGTCCCCTTAACATTCTAGATACCTTCATAAGTATGTACATAATTACGTAAATAAAGAGCATATTCAATCAATAAAACTACCCACTAGTTATCGCTTAAAAAACAAGCCTTTCGAAATGACGGCGGGCTTATTATCATGTCATTTTCATAATGCATGGCGCGTGCATTTTAGCCTTCCTGTATAATGTAAGCGCGTTGCCACACCGACGTACTATTAATTACATACATACACAGTTTAATTATTGATTTTTAGTATTAAACACGAACACTGAACACTTTGGTTGGGAGCTGTTGGGACGCTGCCTGTTATGCGAATGTGTCGTGGGTACTTGATAATCGGTTTTTGTTTTTGTGATGTGCAGAGTTTCGTCTCGCCTTCTATGGCAGTAACTTCGTGAAATGGCACGGAAGTGTGTAACAGGAAGTGACAGCTTGAGCATGGAATAAATAAGTACTTTTAACATGGAATTAGTAAGTAAAGTCAAAGTCAAATTATTTATTTTCAATAGGCACATAAATGGCACTTTTGAACGTTAAAATTTACAAATAAAATAGTATTGATTCTAGTCGCCCCTTCCAAAAGGTAGCTTCGTATGGAGAAGAATGGGCACGAAACTCCACCGTTACTCTTTTATTTTTTTTTACAATAGTTTTTATAGGTACATCAATTATCTAATTTATATAATATGACGACGATACACCTAGACTAAAATTACTATACCACAATAGGTAAAAATAATTAATAATGAAGCAATGACAGATAAATTAATTATGTGATAGATACATGGTGCTCACATATTTACAAACATTGTAAAATAAAAAAAAATAATAAAACGTTTTCCTAAAAAAAAAAATATCAGTGTGTGAGTTTAAGATAATCACAGAATGTACAATAAATGTCATAAAAATTATAAATTATACAGTTAAAATAGCAATCAGTTAGATTTTGTCTAGACTCTAGATTGTCCTATGGAGCTGGACCAGTACTTTATAATAGCATGGAATTAGTGTACTCCTGGAATTAATAAGTACTTTATAGATTGTAAGTAGAGTGGGTCGAATTTCAACCAGTGAGCGACGACTAGTAATGAATCATTCTAATAAATATTTCAGTATTTAGCTTTTTTCAATTTTGAAGTTTATTTCTGTCGCTGCTCAGATGCTTATTACCAAGGTCAGACGTTACACATCATATTATGCGACTACTTTAGCAAGGCTCTATCATTTTTTTGTTATTCTTTAGGGTTGGAAGAAAGAGGTTTTTGCCTGGCTGGCATATGTTTTAGTAGGTACATAAACATCCATCCTTTGCCAACTCCTCTCGTTGGGGGGAGTTGGCAAAGGGTAGACCTGCATTGGTGCATTCATCGCATACATGTTTGTTACCAGTTCACAAGTTGTCGGTTTGCAATGGATAGATGAACTATCGAAAAATAACGCGTTAAATCGTAATGGTTTGTTGCAGTTCACAATTTTTCTGCTGCTCACAATTTTACGATGATATACCTATACCTATAATATACTAGCTGACCCGTGCCCACTCCGTTGGGCGGTAAACATTTTCACTCTATGACACTCACAAATAACGTGGCTTTCTATGGGTAAAAGAATACCTACCCTACCTGCCTAACCTACCTACCTACCCTACCTACCTACCTACCCTACCTACCTACCTACCCTGCCTACCTACCTACCTACCTACCTACCCTACCTACCTACCTACCTACCTACCCTACCTACCTACCTACCTACCTACCCTACCTACCTACCTACCTACCTACCCTACCTACCTACCTACCTACCCTACCTACCTACCTATCCTACCTACCTACCCTACCTACCTACCCTACCTACCCTACTTACCTACCCTACCTACCTTACCTACCTACCCTACCTACCTACCCTACCTACCTACCCTACCTACCTACCCTACCTACCTACCCTACCTACATACCCTACCTACCTACCCTACCTACCTACCCTACCTACCTACCCTACCTACCCTACCTACCTACTATCTCTCAAGTTGGATCGAACTGCACATGGTGTGCGAATTTTATTATAATCGGTTAAGTGGTTTAGGAGTCCATTGAGGACAAACATTGTGACACGAGATTTATATATATTAAGAAGATAAGTCAGAGCGTCAGGATTTTACTCCGTTAGATTCGGTCACCATGTGGGCAGAAGTTGGGTTTCGTGCAATTAAAGCACACTGGGTGACATACACAACGTTTAATGAAATTACAAAGTTAACACAATCACTACAAATTTAAACTTCCATAATAACCGAGCATAATGAATCGAGTACAGTTTCGCGACGTCTTAACTCCAATGCGATCAGACCAGCCACTGAATCTTGAATGTCCTCCTCGCCATCGGCTCAAAACATCACGACTCTGTAGTAGCGCGCCAGAGGTGTGGGTAGATCACGCGATGTCACCAGTGGCGGGCTTGATTCGTTACTTGTCCATACTAATGACCGTCTCCGACATATAAATATCCATCGATTGAAATTATAATGATCTAGACTGCGATGAGTAAGAGCACTAACACCGCCATGGCGGCTCAGCCAGGTCGCGTCGCCATGGTTGGCGTCGTAACCAAGCGGACGCCAGATGAGCCACCCACAGTATAGCTGTCTACATTTAGTTGGTAGCTCGACCTGGCGACATCGCCATGGCGTCCCGGTGTATTAGCGCTCTTAAGCTAAAAAAAATTTCAATTTTTGAATCTCCATTTTTCTCGAAACCTACAGTGATAGCTAGGTAGGACCTAGGAATGGGAAGTAGCAAGACACTATTCAAAGCATTTATAATGCTTTTACAGAAAAATAAAAATGTTTTCAACGCATTTGCTCAAAAAATGCATTTACGAAGCCTGTATACTTTGTTCGAAAGTTAAAAATTACACCACCATACAACGGAACGGGCGGTAAAATAGGTACTCTCACCTACCGCCCCCTTCGTTGTATAGCGCCATGCGTATCCTTTACGGTTTTTTGTATTTACCTTAAAAATATATAAGAATTCCACCAAGGAGTTTCAAATTACGAGAATAGATAAGCTGAATGATCGAACCTCCTTAGAAGCACTTTTGCTCAATACGTTTATCTCACCTTATTATTAAAGAGAAAATGAGACGAAAGATGTAGTACTAATTTTCACCTTGTGCATGTGGCGCCATTTGCAAATACGCGCCATTTTCCTATTAGAAATGTCAAAGATTGTTGCGACTTTCCGACTGATATTTACAAAATAATAATATGAGTTCAAGCGAGGAATCCGATATTAATATGGAATCCTCAGCACCTGATATCTTGAATGAGCCGCGAAAATCGTGAGTGCTATTTAATGATTTACAATAATTTTATATCATGGAAGACTCGAAGAAATACTCAATCATTCTCTGAAAATGTTTTGATGGCTTATTTTATTACCTATTGTACTGTTTTCTCGCAAATGTGTTGAAAAACGTTGTATGACACACGCGCGGAAATTGGTATTTACAAACTCGTGACTATCGCACTAATATTATAATAACTACTTCGGTTTCAATAAACTTCAAATGTCTGATTAAAAATAATGTGCCCGTTTTTGAATATTTTTTTTTTCCTTATTATCAATAAACTATTCTAGATACCGAATCTAGTCTTAACTCAATACCCCCCTACTGAACCCTTTTTGCTTGGACGCCCACATATTCTAAACAGAGCATGAGAAAAACTGTACCACCGTAACACAGTTTACAAAAGAACGGGGGTCAGGGTGAATCAGTTTTATAAATAATAACCTGAATTTATAAGTTACTAGCGACCTACACCTGTAAAAACAATGCGAAGTATTTATACTTGACTAAACAAATTTCTCTATTATTGTCTATGTTTAATCATAAACTTTCCGAAACAAGTTCTCTTAATGATGATGAAAACCGCATCAAAATTTGTCGCGTAATTTAGAAGAATAACGTAGTCACACAGACAGACACGAAAAGCAATTTTAATTTATAATATAAAGAAAGAAATAAATAAAATACGTTTATTTGCGGTAAACATGACGCAAAGAAAGAATACAAATACAAAAAAGAACAAGTTGGGGGAAAATTTGCGTCACATCCACGAAAACGGCCACCGCTCAGCATAATGCTGCGACCCTATGCGAAACAGAGCCCCAGCGTTGGTTTTCAGTGACAGACGGCGTCGACGTGTTGACGTCGTGAATATGTATAGTTGTATGGTGTTAGAGCAGTGGTGGCCCAGTGGTAACGGCCGCGACTTACGAGCTGCGGGTCGTAGGTTCCCAGACAGGCGCTTTACTTTGTGTAAATTATTTCATCACCACTGCTCTCAAAACGGTGACGTAAAACATCGTGAGGAAACCGGCATGTCCTAGAACCAAAAATTCGAAGACATGTGACATCTACCAACCCGCACTGGGCCCGCGTGGTGGACTACCGCCCACTCCCTCTCACAGAGAGGAGGCCTGTGTTCCAGCAGTAAGAACATAATAGGCTGATTATAGATGTAGTTATGGAATAGATAGTTATAAATTAAATCTACAAATCAATCATTTATCGCATTATACCGGAACTTTCAAAAACAGTTATGTTTTTAGGCCAATTAAGACGTCATAAAAAAATCGTTAATCTTATGATAGCTGTTAAACTTAATGTTATTTCCTAAAGAAATAAACTAGGTATTTAGCTTTATTACTGTTTGTGCCATCCGGATAGTTGGGTTTAAAAACAAATTACACAGTACAAAAAATGTATAGGTAAGTATCACTACCTACTGCTATGCATTTACATCAGACCAATGGAATGTTTCATAAATATGAGTTGAGCCATTTATCACGAAAGTTACAAATTCTAGGTCGACTTGAACTCAAACTCAAAACATTTATTTCAATTAAACCTATTACAGGCACTTTTGAATTGTAAAGAGTCGGTCAATTAGTTAGAAAGTTGAAGCTATTTGCCCATTCCAAAACGTAGATCTCCATGGAGAAGAACAGGCAAGAAACTCCAAGGACACTCTTTAAAATCAAGATATTACAAAATCCTGGGTACATTATTCTTGTTGCTTCTCTACGTGAGATCAATGAAAAAAATTACTTATTAAAAAAAAAGATTACAAATAAGCCCTGGCAGTTAAGAGAAGACCAGTCTCAACTGACGGCGCCCGTTCACGAACATGACGCGTGGATCAGCACCATCCAACTCAACCATTTTGTAGGGAACCGAATGAACATTTAAGTGAGCATGACATACTCTTAACTGCCACGCTTTTTTAAGTCAACATACATCTTATCATAATATCTTTATATTTTTATTGATCTACCCAGAGAACCAAATCTCTGGGTTTCAATAAATTTCATACACTATCCTATGTGGCATAGTGACCTCACAAGCCTGTCAAAATGTTCTACCAAAAAGCAAACAATCAAACAACATAATTAAACCTAGCTAGGTATAGACACACGAAATGATCAACTATCCGCTAGACGGCCTGTCGAACTGCAATCGTTGGGAGAGGGGCGTAATTTAAAACCGCACTGCACCCTTCACCCCCCTAGCGAAATTAAGTGCGAGGCAGCGGGTACGTGACACCGGCAAATGCGACGCGCCTACCCGTGTGTACCCCGCCTTAATTGTGAAGCTTCATTTGTTTCGCGTCACAGGTTGTGTGCTGCCTTTGTATCGGTGGCATCGGTACATTCTTCGTAAATGAGGTAAGGTTGGAGAGGTAGGTGTAATTAAGTATTTAAACTAAGTATCACATATAGGAATTGGACAATATTCTAAATGTATGGGCAATCCAGTTACGAGCAGTAAGTTGAATTTCTTAGCTTTCACGTCGAATCTTTCCGAATATGGTGTACTTATGGCAGAAATATGCGAATATTGGCACCTAGATACTCGATCAGGTTCCGTATGGTGCCGGACATAAAGAAAGCACCTTCCCATTTCTTCCCGTGGGTGTCGTAAAAGGCGACTAAGGGATTTACTAGAGAATGGGCAGTAGCGTTTTCTATTATATTTATTTTAAGACCATACTGCGATCGCAAACCCGCCTGCGAAGCGTAGCGTTTATGGCAAGCCCCCCCCCCCCACCTTTGGGGGAGGCCTATGTCGTGGACGTCTTTCGGCTGAAATTATGACGATGACGACACGATCGGGTACTAATTATACCAAGCATTTGTATGGGCTAAAAAAATAATCTGACGAAAACAAAATAAATCTTTATAGTACAAGGTAGCCAGAAACTCAATAAACAAGAAGATAGTCTACTAACTACCGATCGATTCGCTTAGAAGGCTTTCCTTTATAAAAACTATTTTTCCAAACTCCCAATTCCTAGAAATATTCATCAGGTCATTAGCCAACTCCTGGTGTAACACATACTCTGTCGACGCAAACCACTGCGAGGTTGGATACATCAATAATACATCTGAACGACGCGCGACGCAACGCGCCGGCTAGCTGCGGCCGCAGATTTTATGAAATGTTGGCAAAACTACGCTAATACAAGCCATTGTATTAAAATCTAGTCATTTATTCCAATTAGGCTGAAAATTAGCACTTTTTGAACGTCAAAAATACGTAAGACAACCCCTTCAACATTTTCTAGGGCTTTAGCTGGGTGAAAGAAGTGGTAAACTCCCTAGCAGCACATCTGTCAGTTCTTCTGTGTATTAGCATCATTTCAGCCGGAACACGTTCACTGCTGGACTTAAGACTTACTAACCTCCCCAAGCACCGCGACAGTGCTTATCATTGGGGAGGGAAAAGACATAGGATGATGCTATTCTTTACGTCCGGCACCACACGGAACCGTCCGGCACAACACGGAATGGTCCGGCACCACACGGAACGGTCCGCACCACACGGAACCGTCCGACAACACATGGAACCTTCTGTGTATGTATTTGTGTATTTTGAAGACAAAGTTTTTAATGTTGTTATTGTTAGAAGCTTTTTAAAATCGACTTGAGCCCAATTTTGGCTACAACTGAGAGCCATTGTGTTAGACCAATTAGGCATGGTTAGGTTAGTAATAGTCACTAGTTCATCAGGTCCTTTCCCAGTTCCTGATGGAACACATACTCTGTCGACACAAATCACTCCAAAGTTTGACACATCAATCATACATTCGCCTGACGCGCCGGCTAGCCGCAGCCGCAGATTTCATGATGTGTTGGCAACACTACGCTTATACAAGCCATTGTACTTACCTATTTGAAGGACTAAGTCAAAGTTTTGATTGTTGATTATTCACCAAGGGGATAAGTAGTGTATTTTGTCACGGGCGCTATATTAAAGCTCACCCAAGACGAAGACACCTTTTTGCCCGAGGAGTCTACTCTACTTTTAAAACGTTAAAAAAAAGCAATTGGTTTCCTTTCTATAATATTTTTGTAATATTTTCATACGAATTGTTTGTTTATGTTCCAAATTCAAATCACATTATTGACCACCGCGTAATGATGAAATTCAGTAAAATATTATTACTTTGAAATCATCGAGCAGATGATGTGAAAATGTTTAGAGCTTTTTAAACTCGATTCCGAGCCCAATTTTGGCTGCAGCGGACAGCCATGGAATTTGTGTTAAACCGATGTGCAAAGGCTCGGGAAGCGGAGTGAGCCGTCGGTATAGGTTAGAATCTGCGATACAGGTTTTGGATTTGATTCCCGTTCCATTGGCCTACATAACAGGTGTCATAATTAATCCGTCAAACGATCGCCTACTCGTACTAGAAGCCGTTTGCGCTCAACGGTTTTCACGATTATATTTTTATTATCGTTTTCAGTGTATTTTTCTGTAAAAACTATACGACATTTGTCCGGTTATAAGCTTTGTATCTGTGTCTGGACTTTTAAAAAAGATTTACAAAGTTACAAGGCAGAGCATCTGAACCTAAGGCTTGCTATAACTCTCAATGTTGCCTCTAAACAAAACCTATGTTTTAAATTATTTGCATGTTATTGTATAATATTGTGGTAAAGTGTGTCTTGCACTAAAAATCTCTATAACATCATATATTATGATCTGGCAAGTTTTCGTGCTAAATATGCTTGTTGAAAAACCCTCTGGACTCCCCAGCCATTGTATATAAAATGCAATTAAAGATACTTATTAAAGACTTTGAAAGATACAAATACTCTCACCCTCACTTCCACTCTACATCATTCATACAAACTATTTAGTAAATTTTTCTTTTGTAATTAATTTACTATACTTCCTTATAGATGTAAAAGTCTGGAACAAATGTCTTCCATATATGTTGTGTGGGGCGTTGATAGCTGCGGCACAGTATTTTACTTTTGCAGCTATCTTCGTTTCTTTTGTTAAGTTATACCTAAATTGTTTCTAATAAATTAACTAACTTACAGTACATTTTCAATTGCAAAAAGAGATGGCATTGAACACTTTACTCTTGTTCCTTTCTTTTCAATTACATCACCACACATACATAAAGTCAAATAGATAAAAACAACACCTACCTACACAGCATCCTACCGCCGATCTTACCTTTGTCTAACAAAACACCATGTAAAGACGAGTCCCATTGTTTGTAGACGTTCGAATGTATGTAATTACTGCACCTTTCATGTGGACCCTTCTAATTACGGGCGGCTTTGTTCTGCTACAATTATTGTGCTAAGTAAATAATAAGAAGCGTGTGTCTAAGATGTCGCCTTGTTATTAGGTTGTACGTGTATTGGTGGTAATTTGGTAGGGGAGTTCGTTTAGTTGTAATTCACGGTGAGATAAGAGCTTTTGGCTGTCACAGATTTTTATAATTCTTTAATGGATCGGTATAGATATTATCAAGAGAGCTGAAAAGAGTAATAGTCAGAAATAATGATGGTAAGATCTTTGGTGCAATTATGCAATAGGACAACTTTACATGTTGGTCTTTAAAAAAAACATAAAAGCATTTATTTTAATTAAAACAATTATAGGCACTTTTTAATTGTCAAGGAGTCGGTCAGTCAGAAAGATGAAGCTAATTGCTCATTCCAAAGTGTATGTGGTTCCTCCATGAGTTAATCAATTCAGGTGATCGAATGCGCTACTTCACCTTTCATGTGGACTCTTGTAATTACGGGTGGCTTTGTTCTGTTACAATTATTGTGCGAAGTAAATAATAAGAACCGTGTGTCTAAAATGTCGCCTTGTTACTAGCTTGTACGTGTATTGGTGCTAATTTGGTAGGGGAGTTCGTTTAGTTGCATTCACGGTGAGAAAAGAGTTTTTGAATGTGTTATTACTGCATCTCCTTTTTATAATTCTTTAATGGATTCGGTATAGATATTATCAAGAGAGTTGAAAAGAGTAATAGTTGGAAATAATTAAGGTAAGATCTTTGGTGCAAATATGCAATAGGACAACTTTAGATGTTGGTATTTAAAAAAAAACATAAAAGAGCTTACATAAAACTCAAAGCATTTATTTCAATTAAAACAATTGCAGGCACTTTGTAATTGTCAAGGAGTCGGTCAGTCAGAAAGATGAAGCTAATTGCTCATTCCAAAGTGTAGTAGGTTCCTCCATGACTTAATCAATTTAGGTAATCGAATGTATTACTTCGCCTTTCATGTGGACCCTTGTAGTTACGGGTGGCTTTGTTCTGTTACAATTATTGTGCTTAGTAAATAAAAAGAACCGTGTGTCTAAGGTGTCGCCTTGTTACTAGCTTGTACGTGTATTGGTGCTAATTTGGTAGAGGACTTCGTTTAGTTGTAATTCACGGTGAGAAAAGAGCTTTTGGCTGTCACTGATTTTTATAATTCTTTAATGAATTCTTCATTTAATATATTATAGTCAAGAGAGTTGAAAAGAGTAATAGTCGGAAATAATGAAGGTAAAACCTTTGGTGCAAAATGCAATAGGACAACTTTACATGTTGATTTAAAAAAAAAAACATGTTTAAAAGAGCTTACATAAAACTCAACTCATTTACTTCAATTAAAACAATTATGTACAGGCACTTTTGAATTGTCAAGGAGTTGACCAGACAAAAGATGAGGCTAGTTGCTCATTCCAAAGCGTAGAAGGTTCCTACATGACTTAAGCAATTTAGGTGATCGAATGTATTAACTTCGCCTTTCATGTAGACCCATAATAATTGTAACAGAACAAAGCCACCCGTAATTAGTTACGGGTGGCTTTGTTCTGTTACAATTATTATGCTAAGTAAGTAATAAGAAGCTTGTGTCTAAGATGTCACCTTGTTACTAGATTGTACGTATATTGGTGCTATTTTGGTAGGGGAGTTCGTTTAGTTGCAATTCACGGCGATAAAAGAGCTTTTGGCTGTGTTGTTTTTCTGACTGCTGTTGAAGAAGATGAAACAACTCGCAAGTCCTAAGTTATTCTCTGTTATTTTATCAAAACAGCTTCGAAACAGTGTCATGACATTGCTTTGATTACTGTTGAAGATCACAATAACATAACACTGCTTTGTACAACATAACATTGATCAAACAACTCACATAATGCAGAATACAAAGAAAAAAAAAGAATTAATAACATTCGGCACTGTTACTCCTTAATACAGGCTATTTCATAGCCTAGCAAGGAGAACAGCATGTCACCCCCTTGATTGCCAGAAATTCCATACTACCCACTTTGTGAAAACTGTTACATGTAGGTACATACTACAATCTGTTTTTATATAAAATAAAGATTATATTTTATATTTATTTGGACACAATTCATGAAACACAAAATACATGTAACAAAAAAAAAAAGTTCTAACAACAATAGTGTGTGCCTCACGACTGCGCCAAAAAGTTTCATTTCAGCATTAATGCCAGACAGATGCTGTCTGACGCTGGTTTTCTAAAGAACCTTATGGGGCAAGTGACGGGGAGAACAAACAGTTTCAACATACTTAATACATAATATATACACTTTGGGTGATGATCAGGTCTAATCCTATAATGTGGTCCTACTGACATACTGTGATTGTTACTTTTTGTATATAGTTGCCTTGTGAATAAATAAATAAAAAATATTTAAAAAAAATAACTAGTAATCAAATACAATAACACAACGAAAACAACAAGAACTGTCCCAGCAAAGCCTGTTCTTAGCGATTAACTAAATTGATCCGCGCTCACATTCGTTGCTCATCTGAAGTGTTGACATTTTAAACCGAATCCCCCTTATTACAAAACAAGGTTTATCTTCAGACCCAAGTTTAAAACATTGAGCCATTATTGAATTTTGAGCTTTATTCCGACTATGGTAAAGTTCCTAAACACAAAACTGACAACTTATTACCGAACTAAGCTTTCAGTTTTGTATAAAGAACGGTATTTCAATCACAGTTACGTTCTTATTACAAAAACTGGCTCCATAGTTTAAGCCTTGTCAAAATATAAATCTTGTTTTGTAATAAGGCGTTTATGTTTTAAGCTAATGTTATTCTGATTCATTGAAAAATTAAACTGATTATATGGTGTTGATATTTTGATTGTTGATGCTTTCGTTTTTGAAGTTGGTGGTGGTGCATTGTGGTGCATGGTGCACTCACAAAGCGCTACAGGCCGCAGACAATACGTTACAGAATTTTGGGTAGTTTTTTCCTAGATCATAACATAACATCGCGACTGTTTTCCCCAAAGAGGTATGCAGAGATGTACGTACCTATAGGAGGTGTGGGGGTTTACCATATCAACATGGAAGTAACTGTTTAATAAAAACAGTCACGCAATATACTTACATAGATTTATTATAAATGAGCTGCTTGTCACATGGACACTGTACGTTGCTTGCTCCCGTGGCACCAGTACTGACTCTCTTCATATTTTGGCTGCTGATTCGAAAATGATAAACGTTACACACAGGAAAGTTTTTTAAAAATGTGACTGTCATCTTAGTATATAGTGGAGTCTTACGACTTCCACGCGAACGAAGTCGCGGGCAGGATCTAGTACTTAAGGGGCTTGCGTAGTTCATACAAACGTAATACCAAAATAATTTGTTAGTCAAACATATTCATAAGGTAGTGTGTATTTATTTCGATTGGATTACAGAATATCTATGTTCCCAAATTTATATTTTGAAAGGACAATGATATAAAGATGAGATATGAGGCATTTAAAATTCCTATAGAAAACTTATTATTCTCATAACTCTTGTTTAAATTAGTGTCCATTCAAAATATATATTTGGGAAAATATATATTTTGAATGGACACAAAATATGTATTACGTTTGTATGAACTACGCATCCATCGCCCGCCTCTTAATAATATAAATAAACTAAACTTAACAATTACTCTTACAATGTTCACTTCAAAGAAACAAAATAATAACTCACACACTCCCCCAGAAAAATTAAGTACCTACCCAAAAATACCTATGAATACTAATTAGGGTTGTCGGTTTTAATGAAACAAAGCTTGCAGTAGCCGGGGCCCGTGGATGGGAATATTTTAATTATCACCAGCACCACGCCTGCACGTAAATTTCCCACGACTGCGATAAAGAATAAACATCGGCATTGTCTTAAAGCCCCACCAAGAATTACTGCAAGCAAGGGTTGCTAGATGTATTTATAAGAGTATAATTAAATGTATATCATTCGTGATTCTGTTTTTTTTTTAAATATATATTAAAACTTTTCCTCTGAACTATGAATATTTATATATATTATATGTTTATTTATTTATGTATTTATTTCAAAATATGTAATTTTTTGCGATATACGTCTAGATTTTTTTTTATTAGCATTTTAGTTTAAGACTTCGCATATTCATATTCTTCTCTTGTTCTCACACACTATTGTCTACATTTCTTTCTCATTTCTCCTTTTGCAGGTCTGCTAGAAGAAATTTCTTAAGAAATAAGCAGAACCTTTGTACTAAAATTATAATTATGTCGTATCTCTATGTATTTTACTGGGTGTTCATAAATAATAAAATAAATACAAAAATGTGTGAATACAGTACTTGCAAAACAAAATATTGTTGACGACCGGTAATGAAGGTTGGTATTGCTCATTTAAAGACAAATCACTAAATAGGTAGGTACGTTTAGTGCTTAAACGAACTTACGGAGTTTGTTGCGCCACTTCTTCTTCCCAGCTAAAGCACTAGGAAGTGGTGAAAGGTGGGCGTTTTTGGGGGACTGTCTCATGTAATTTTGACGTTCGAAAAGTGCTGGTTCTCAGCCTAGTTTGATTAAATGACTTTTGATTTTGATTTTTGATTTTAAAACATCGTTCCATTTCTGTAATCGTTAGAAGATGACTGACCCAGAATTATGTAACGCTAAACGTATTTAGTGATCTCTGATATCATAGCGATTAAATCACCATTTGGGCTTACGCAGGAATAAACAGGAATGATCAATAACTTATCAAGTCGCAATCTATATCAATCTATATCAATATTTTGTTTAAAGTGAAGGCACGGGAATATATTCGTAAGAAGTTGGCAGAATCATCCCAGCGTTGATTCGTTTTCTCCTCCACCAATCGTTATTTCTCCTGACACTTTTTATTTTGTTTATAAGTATGTATGTATATATTAGTATATATCACTATTAGTATATATTTTTGATTTATCTATCCCCTATGTTGCACCTACCATGTTTTGTCTCTGCATCACCCTAAGGTTGACTGGTAGAAAATGCCTCAGGCATTAAGTCCGCCTTTGTACAGTATTTTTTTACTTGTGCATGAAGTTTTAATAAATAATAAATAAATAGGCATACACGAAAAGTGCCTTTGTTTTTTATTCTTATCCTAACTAATATTATAAATGCGGAAGTAAGTTTGTTTGTTACGCTTTCACGCCAAAACGGCTGAACGGATTTCGATAAAATTTGGCGCATGGGTAGACCATGACCTGGGTTAGGGTATAGAATACTTTTTATTCCGATATTCCTACGGGATTGAGACTTATGTGGGTGAAACCACGAAGCGCAGCTAGTATATTCTATACTCTCAATCGATTTTGATTGGGTTATCGCCATCATGTAAAGAATTTATTCCGGATATTATTTAAAAAAAACACTACACATATCTACTGCTTTTTAGCCAGACTCAAACAGAAGCAGGCTTTGCCGCAGGCCATAAAAAAGACGAAACTTTAATTCAAAATTTTCAAGCCGTATCACTTAGTAGCAGCCCTATTCGGCAATGGCTCAAGTCGTGGAGCGGCCGCTCCCGGCGGGGCCATTACGCGGTCACCGCCTGATTACCGCCCCGTCTTGATTTCAACCCCTTCTTTATCTAACTACGTACCACCAGCAAGATTCACGACCCCTCAGTAAGTGTGGGTGAGCAGAGATACTGGCTTCTTCGGGTTTTCAGCTGCAGCGTTTGTTTTGTATTGAACGGCAGGTCTCTCTGGGGCTATTTGGTCAGTGCCTAATTACAGACTGTGCTTTCTTTTTTTAATGACCCAGTTTTAGATCTCTTGACTTTGCAACTGCATTAAGGGGCCGTGCATGAAATCGACTGATTTTGATCGATTCTGTTCATGGAAAGGGAAAATAATTTAAACAAAGTTATTTGTGATTTGTAAAGCCGAGTTCTTTGTTTTGCATGTGGTGTTTCCAAAGGTTTTTTTCAAATAAATTAAGAATTCCTGGAAAATTACAAAAAATCACAACAAGTTATCCAAAAAATGATGCGAGACTGACGTTTGATCATATTTTTACGAGAAACTACTTTTGATTTTGAACATTAAAAAATATAAACAACATTGTTTATGGTCTGCTTTCATGTGGTGGAAGCACTACTTTCAACTATAATACAAAAAAAATTTTTTTTTTTTTAAAAAAACAGTACCGACTGTGTTTTAAAAAAAAAAACATTATTTTTCATGCATTTTTTCTAATTATTCAGCAAAACATAATTATCAGTAAATTAAAAATCACACACTGGGCTTCAGCTATCCTTAAGATAAAATCAACATTTTATTTTATGATTATACAATACCTTCATTATGTAAATCAAAGGCGAAATAAACTATATTTTCGAGAGCGCAAAAGTGATGAAACTATTAACAGGTGCTGTGACTGACACGAATGGTACGAGTATAGCACCACAAAAACTGTACTTTTTTAACCGACTTCTAAAAAAAGAGGTTACTCAATTCGACCGTATATATGCTTTTATTTTTATGTTTGTTCGCGCCTAACTTCATTGTTTATGAACCGATTTTGATGATTCTTTTTTTGTTGGAAAGGGTAGACTCCCGAGGTGGTTCCATCAAATCAGAATCTGATGAGGGCATCTCATGGAAATCGAGGGGAACCCTCAAATTATAGGCAAACCTATAGCGATTTGGATTTTTTATAGGAAATCGTGCATTTGCTCTCGGAAAGCACCATTTGGTGAAGTGGAACTGATGATGGAGACCACAGATGGCCACCGGAACAATGTAATAATAAGTATTTAACGGGTTGCGATTCGATTAGGTACGTTAATGTGGTTGCTAAGCAATTTATATCACTATGCATATGGCGAGTGGCAGTTCTCCTGGTTCTTACCAGGAGAACTCCTCAACAATCAACGTCCCAGCATCGGGAAAAGGAATATTTTGTAAAACGTGATGTGCAGTTAACATTAGGCTATTGTAACTTAGATAAATTAAAAACTGACCCACTAAAAAGTGAAAAATAAAAAACTTTTTACAAAAAAAAATAACCGACTCCCAAAAATAACACTACAAAGTGAAAAATAACTTTAATTTCGGAAGTCGGTGGCAATAAACTAAAATACAGATCCAAAGACACCGACTTCCGAAATTAAAGTTATTTTTCACTTTGTAGTGTTATTTTTGGGAGTCGGTTATTTTTTTAAATATATGATAAGAAATAGACGATAAAGTGCACGGAGCCTTAATCCATTTCTTTGTTCCCTTTCGCCAGTTTTTGATCTTTCATCGTTTTGAAACTTAACAGAGTGCTGGATACGATATGATAGTTAGGCACATTCATTGGGCCAAGTGGCTTGGTAATAACAGCCGCATGGTTTGATCGATCAGGTTAGGCTACGCTTGCCGCGATTGGTCCGTGGATAGGTGACCATCTTTACATACCAAGACCCCTCCGTGCTTCGAAAATCACGTTAAGCCGAGCGTTAGAGAACGCTGCTGCCCATTCTCTAGTTTCTAGTAAGTCCCTTAGTCGCCTCTTACGACACCCATGGGAAGAAATAGGATGGTGCTATTTTTTACGTCCGGCACCGCACGGAACAAAAGTTAGCGGAACAAAGGTTACCAAAGGTATCTACTACTAAGACATTACAGGATACATTTTATCCAGGTAAGTAGCACGTTGCCATGGTACCTACCTATATTTATTTCGAACACCAAACTAGCAAAGCCGTGTGCAAAAGCTAGTCTTTGATGAACGCGTCATTTCCAACAAGACTCAACACCATCTTACCAGCAAAAGGGCGATGTCTCAAGCAGTCCCGTGGCGACCATTTTGTGGTCACCGTTGATTGCCGTTCGTCTTAATTCCAACCCTTCTTTCAACCTGTGCCCCGTAACCAATGATTTTGATGACCATTTTACATCCATTTGGGTAAAGATTGGTTAAAATACCTACTGACAACAATTACTTGAGAACACAAGGTTTCAGTATTGATCATTTTAACACACTTGCTCGAAAAGTGGCTCTTTTACGTTCACAATACAGTGTTCTTTTTTTCAGCAAAGAGCCTTCATCCCTTGTGAATAAATAAATTTATAGACTGTGTAAAAAATGTAATACAATAAACAAACATTATATTTCATTACGTTATTTATTATAATCTTTTATTAATCTTCTATTAAATTATTTAAATAATATTTATATAGTCAAAAAAATATTAATTAGTGTTCTAATCCTACTTGAATAAAAACAGCCAGTTTTTATATCCATACATATAAAGGCTCGTACAGACTGGTGTGATATCGCGGGCGCGACGCGACACTAGTAGCACAATTTCTTTGTCGGAGCTGTCGCGCCCGCGCTAATATATCAGTCTGTAAGAGCCTTAATAAAATATCTAGTAGCGAAGTCAAAACTGTACACAGAATATGTTTGAAAACAAAAATTGTTGCAATGTGTGGGGAACGAGTCTGATGCCGAAACAATTGCTAAACTCCGGATTGGCGAGTTTTTTTTGTTTCCGGGGTGTAAAATCCTCATTGATATCCTCCGTTCTGGGGCAGGCGGAGGTGTCTGTCAGACTTTTACTGACTAAAAACCACCCTAGTGTTCCCTTCCCACACTTGCACCGGAGATCTTGGGATCTGGTGCAACTTCCGCGATCCGCAGCTAGTGCCGGCCCGCCTCTGCGGGTCACCTCAAGTCTGGGGGGAGGTGAGGTGTTTGACCCCCCTCGCGACGTCTGAAAGGGGAGCGCTTGGAACACTACGCGTCGCAACCGCGGGTCCAGTATGATAGAGGGTGGCGGACGTCCCCAAGTCCGCCGTCCATGGACCCCTTTAGAGGGGCCAGAAGAGGGCATTTTCTGCCCTCTGCCGACGCCCGGTACGCCTGCTGCGGGCTGAATGAGCGATACAGATCTCCCGCTTCCTTTCCGCAGCCTCCTTCTGCGAGACGCACCGCGTCCCAGGACTCCTCGCTGCCGACCATTGACTCGACCACGGCTGGCAGTGACGGGTTCACTGCCTACTCCTGAAATGAGGGCACGGCGTGACTCTTCCCAAGCGGCAACTCTGCCAGCGTATGCCGCGCCGTGTCTCTTCTTCCTTCTGGATTAACACGTATGGAACTTTAAATCCAGGGCGTACATTCCCGTGGGATATTGCCCGACATCCACGCGTGCGAAGCTGCGGGCACAAGCTAGATTTTATATATTTCGCTGTTTAGCGGCTTTGAGTTAGCGCCTCTCCTTCAAAATGAAAAGGCATGATAAAATAATCCGCGAGCCATTTTTCACAAATATTTGTTACAAAATATTATGTTTATGAAACTTTATACATTTTTTACTCAAAAGTGACGAGTGAGTGTGTTTTTTACTCAAATCGTAGTTTGGAATGTTTTTTAATGCACATTTGCATGAAAATGTATTATTTCATATGTAAGGATTTATTTGAATATAACAAGCTCATCACTTTACTGTTTTTCATATTGAAACGGTTCTCGTACCACTGCGTAGCACCGCTCTAGCGTAGCAAAGCCCTACATTATCCGTTCAGTATTCGATTCCCGCATATCAACTTATTTATTTTTTACTTTACGTAGGTTTTCGGAAATTTCTACTGTAGTTATAACTCAAACACTTGCTTAAGAACTATAAACGTAAAAATCAAAGTCTAATTATTTATTTCAACTAGACACATGAAAGGCACTTTTGGACGTCAAAATTTACAAAAAAAAAAAATGGATTCTAGTCGCCCCTTCCAAAAGGTAGTTTCGTATGGACAAGAATGGGCATGAAACTCCACCGTTACACTTTATTTATTTTTTACAATATTTTGTTTATGGGTATGTACATTAATGATATAATTCTATGTGAAGACGATGCACATAGAATATAATTACTAGCTCATCTAGTTTTTAAAATATGATTGACGTGTAAAAGTGTTTGTACAAACCTATACTTACAGAAACAAAAATCATTTATCACAATATAAGTAAAAATAATTAAAAATGAAGCAATGACAGATAATTAATTATGTAATAGCTACATGGTGCCCACATATTTACAAACTAAAAGTATACGCTTTCCTAAAAAAATAAAGTAATAATATACCAGTGTGTAGGTAATCACAGAATGTAAAATCAATGTCATAAAAATAATAAAGTATACAACAAAAATAGCAACCAGTTTGATTTTGTCTAGCCTCTAGATTGTCCTATTGGACCAGCATGTTGCAGAGTATTCTTATCTTGGATATAATCCTCTAATTTGTAATCAATCAGATCGCCAGTAACAAATAATAACAAAAGCTGTAAGCTTAGCGAGCGCAACAACAGCCCAACTTTAATGAAGGTGGATCGGTACATTAAAACATAGTGGCGCGTAATGTGACCAGCGAGAAATAAATAGTCCAGAAAATTACCAGCACCCCCCGACCCCTCTTCACTCCCTGCCCCCCACCTCCACCTATAGTAGTTAATGTTTGTAGATGATACGTTGGTATTATATAATATATTATGTATACGTACTTATAGTGGAGCTGTTAACATACTTTTTGGCGCCATATTGTTACGTAAAACCGGCGAAGTGCGTGTCGGACCACGCACAATGAAGGGTTCCTTGGTTGGAATGAATTTATCCCAAGAACAAACTTAACAATGTTGTTGAAAAACATGTTCCCAATACATTCCAACTGCAAATGTAAGTCTGTACGCACAATATTGAGTGATGTAACATGTTATTTTTTTGTAATCTATAAGTAAATACAGAAGAAAAATATATGAAAATATTCTCTAGAAATATGAGAGTTCACTATTTCTAGAGAATATTTTCATATATTTTCTAACTTGTAAAAATAATTATATCTTAAAAAAAATACCTATACGACATTAGTTTTTGTTCTATGGGACCAACCTTGAAATCGGGAAATAAAAATCAGCTGTTCCATACATTTTATCGATTTAAGTGAACACAAATGTAGGGAACAGCAGATTTTTTTTCGCGATTTCACGGTTGGTCCTATAGATTTTTTTTTTTCAAAATGATCAGTACAATGACCCCTTTTCGGGTTTAGTATAAACAAAAACTAATATTGTATATTCGAAATCCTCATAACTAGTCCTTTCATTTGATACGTCACACGGTACAGTTAGCAAAACTTAAAGTTTTTTTTCCCTCAAAAGTGAACCCCATATTCAAAATTAATTTATTTACGCTACACGTTCGTGTTTGGGTAACAGAAATTCATGTGTAGATACCAAATTTCAACTTAATCGGTCCAGTAGATTCGGAGCAAATCGGCTGTGACAGACAGACAGACAGGCAGACACACGAGTGATCCAATAATTGTTCCGTTTTTTTCCTTTTGAGGTACGGAACCCTAAAAATGGTAATGAAGTTTGATAATGAGCTTCGATTTTCATTAAAAGTGCCCATATTTAATGGGGTAGTTTCGTTGCTATGATCGAGTATATTAACTGCACATTGGTTGTTATTTATTTTCCGAATGTTAATTCATACAGAAAGGTTAATTCCTGTTCATTCGTCGCCACACGAGCTTGCAAGAATGGCTTTGAGATACCAACCGGCCGCCACACTAAGTGCCAATTTCATCAATGAAACTGAACGCGATCAGCACATAAACCAGGTTTAAAAGCCGTCAGTGTCATTATTTTCTTTGGAATATTGACACTGACAGCTCTTGAACTTGGTTTAGATGTGCTGATCTCGTTCAGTTTCATTGGTGAAATTCGCCCTTAGACTGATATGGTCTCTAGATAAGTATAAAATCTAAATTAAGGCTAGAAAAAAACCGGTCAAGAGCGAGTCGGACTCGCGCACCAAGTGTTCCGTACGTATATTATGATGTTGATGATTTCTGAAAAACTGTGCTATGACAACTTGTTTTATTTTGCCTGTAATCTGTACATAAATTTCTATCACATATAATAATTTCAGATTTTTATCTATGCAAACTTCGGAGATAAGGGGGGCGAGGACTGTATTTTTTTTTACTTTTTTCATCAAAAGTCGGAAACTACGCAGCCTAAAAAAAAATTTTTTTTTGAAAATGTGCAAACAGCATTCTTTCATATGATACCCCACATCTAGTAGCCGGGCCACTTCACATTTTTAAGACCCAAGGGGGTCTTCAGTCCCTTTTGCAAAAAAGATTTTTTTTTTTAATTTCTTTTTTATGTGCAAAATAGTTGGGCAAACGTCATCTAAAACTATTATAAATTTCAAGTTGATAGAATTAGTAGTTCTTGAGATATCCAGGTGTGACAGACAGACAGACAGACTTAGTCTCACCATAAGGGTTCCTTTTTACCATTTTGGTACGGAACCCTAAAAATCAGTACCAGAGATGAGGACCCCTTTTTAGCCATCACACAAATTAGCCCATAATGTTCTCAATGCTGAACACAGGCATCTTCTCTTCTATTGGTAGATTACAGCCTACTCCCGGCTGTAATCTACCACGCTGGCCCATTGCGGGTTGGTAGATGTCACATAATATGTCTTCGTTTTTTTTTGTTCTAGGACATACTGGTTTTCTCACGATGTTTTCGTTCACCGTTTTGAGAGCAGTGGTGATGAAATTATTAACACAAAGTTAAGCCCAAGATAACCCTTTTCAGAGGATAGGATGAGGATATTGCCAGTCTTTTTACACGTGCAGTCTGTGGGTCAGGTATACGCTGAGGGCATACAACGCGCTGCGTGTCCAGTATAACAATGTATTCAGGATGCTGTTGGGTCTACCACGCTTTTGTAGCGCTTCCGGGATGTTTGCCGAGGTCAGGGTCGATGGTTTTCATGCCATTATACGGAAACGGTGTGCCTCTATTCTCGGTAGAATACGTGCTAGCTCCCACAGCATCCTGAGTGTATTGTGTGATAGGTGGGACAGCCCCATGCTGGCTCACTGGATATGGCTGCACACGTAGGTGTCAGTCGTTTCAATTTTGTATATCTCTATAAGTTGTTAGTAAAGTTCTTAACCTAATGTTAGAGTGTGGTTTTTACTAACATTAGGTTAAGACCTTTACTAACAACTTATGGATCTTGGTCTGAAATAAAATAAATATATATGACGACGTCAGCGACGGCGGAGCGATAGGGTTGTCACCATCTTGATTCGGTGGTAAAGGGTCCATTTCGTTGGTGTCGTTAAATTATAACACGAAGTGTAATATAACCTCACTTTTAATCAGAAAACTACATAAGTGATAATAATTTAACTAGGCAAACCGACAGTTTCGTTTTAAAGAAGTGACTTGGTCCGCGTCTCGATGCGAAGTGCCCGCTCACACAATCCCCACCTTCCAAAACGACTGTCCACGTGCCGCCATTACAAAATAACGTCACGGCGTTTGCCCCACTACTACATTAATCAATTGAGCAACTTTTATTAAAACAATATCGTTATCCACGACATATATATAAAGCGTCTGCCTGGTTTCGAACCCACGACCTGACTCGTAAGTCGGGGCCGTTACCACTGGGCCACCACTGTTCTACTCTGCTGCTGCTCTGCTCTGCTGTTTTTATATGCCATAGAGGCATTTCACGGGCACCCGTTCAAAACGAATGGTGCTTGACGGCAGAACTTTGTGGTAACGGAATCTACTTCCCCAAACTAACTCTAACAAGGAGCTCGGAGAAAAGGACAAAACTCCTTTTAAACATGTTTCATAGTTAAAACTATCAATACCACCCCTCGTGCAAATCCCGCCATACCGGCAGTAATATCGCTAAAGTTTCCCGACTATCATTAACCAGCACTATCACCGGAAGGGACCCCTGTTCCACTAGCCTTCAAGGACTATTAACCGCTAATCAGTCTGTAGATGCTTCATCATAATTAGTGTTCAAATAATATACTTAAGGAGGGGAGATTTTCTTGAAAGTTTAAGTCTATTACCTATAATGTTATGGGACATTATCCTTGTAAAACGTGGAACGAGTCGGCTAGATTTTTTCTTCTATATACATAATATTATTATTTATAGTCGCTTTTCGTGTCTATCTTTTAGTGTCTATCTTTTCGTGTCTATATTTTCGTGTCTGTCTTTCCGACCGCGTTGTTCTTCTAAACTCTACAACGGATTTTCATACGGTTTTCACCACCATTTAGAGATTTTATTCCGGAAGGATAACCCATATATATATGTCACTGCCATGTATAATTATGAACTTCGTTAGTTTATATTCAATCGGTATTATTTCAGTTAGATTATAAACTGTCAAAAATTACAGACTATACCTGCAGTATTGTTTCTCCTTCCCCCTAAATCCATACAAAGGTTGTCTTTAAAATATCGCTTTTAGCGATAAGACATTGTAGAAATGTAGAAATTTTCAACAATTAATCAACAATTTTTCAATTTTATTCAAAAATTGTGAACTGCAATAAACCCTTTTACAACTTAACGCATTATTTTTCGATAGTTTTATATTCATGAGAAACCAACAAGTTGTGAACTGGTATCAAACATGCGTGCGACGTAACGCACCTTGCGCTAATACTAAATAGCCTGCCTAGCTGTGAGCATGCAACTTGGAAGAAGAGCTCGCCGGGCGCTGATGCGGCACCGCTCGCTCCGCTCACTCAGCTCGCGTGCGGTTTTTCACAGGTCTAACCTAAGCTAAACCATTTGGTCGGGGTGCCATTAGCGGCCTGAAATGCAACTACTTTACGATATGCCCAGTGGTCAGGTAGGAATATAGTTAACTTTTAAGTTGTTCGTCGATCCACCCGACTTTCAATTAGGCGCATCGTGATATAAACGGCCAATTCAGGAAATGGCGGTCTATCGTGAAATGGCTATACAGAATAGTGGAGCAGCAACCGTCACACGTCACGCCGACCGCATGCTTCTAGCGAGTAGCCTGCCCGGTGAAGAAAACGCCTGCAAGCGGCAAGTACCTATGCATGCCTCGCCGTACGTGCGGTCACCCCTAGTACCACTACCAACCAAATAACTAGTAACCGGCGCGTGAACAACAAGCTGTTACCTTTACCTTACCAGTGGTGTGCCAGAAGCGAGGGGTCGTCTTGCTAACGGCGCGTTGGCGACAAGCGGGTGGATATTTTCGAAACGGTGCCGGGCTGTTACTGCGCTGGTGTGCGGTTATAGTGAGTGATGATCTAAGTTCACTGCTCAGACGTTGCAGTGTTGATCATCGAGTTTCGGCAACTAGCAACACGCAGATACCTGATTATGACGTTTATTCATATAGATATTTTTTCAAGAACTACGCGGATGTAGACGTTGCTGCAACTGGCAATCGATAACCTCGCAATCAAATCGATATTTATTTTTGAAATAAATAATTTTATTGGTACACACGGCTACACATCAAGCTATACATTTCCAGTATAATCTAATCTCGCATTGTATAGACTTTCCGTACAGTGCGAGATCAGCATAAACTGGAAATGTATAGCTTGATGTGTAGCCGTGTGTACATTGCATTTTTTAATAAGTTCAAAGTGTATGTGTTCAGATATTTTTAACCAACTTCAAAAAGGAGGAGGTTCGTAAATCATCTGTTAGGAACTTAGGTACAGACGGCTACACATCAAGCTATACATTTCCAGTATATGCTGAACTCGCATTGTATAAGATTTCCGTATAGTGCGAGATCAGCGTAAACTGGAATTGTATAGCTTGATGTGTAGCCGTGTGTACCTAAGCATCTCTGCCAAATATGAACCGAGTTGATTTTTTATTAACCTTCCGTAGTTGTACCTAAAGCATTCCGTATAATTTCACGTGGCTGTTTGTCTATGGGGCTGTCTGTCTGAATGTCTGTCCGCCTGTCAAAACCTCGTGAAATCATGATTTTAACCAATTTGTACAGTCCGGCCTTCGTTACAGCAGTGTGGTCAACGTGGGGCTCTCTCACAGGGGTTGCGCGATTAAGCCTAGCTTTGAATATAAACATTAGTAAGATGAAATCAATACAATTTAACTCCTATAATACCAAACAATTACCTTTGGACATTAATTGCAAAGATGAAAAAGTACATCAAGTGGATGAATTACCTAAAATTTTTAGGACTTAATGTAGATAAACATCTAAATTGGAAATGCCATGTGGAACATATTTGTCAGAAACTTGATAGGTTTGTGTTTGCGTTGAAAAAGTTAAGGTAAAATGTATCTGTAGAAGCTGCTCTTTCGGCTTATCACGGCTATGTGTCATCTGTCCTAAGCTATGGACTTATAATGTGGCAACTCGACCGATTCTGACAGAGTTTTCAAGCTTCAAAAACGTTGCATCCGGGTTATAAACAAAGCATGGTTCTTAGATAGTTGTAAACCTCTCTTTAAAAATGTAACATTCTTCTAATACCCTGTATGTATATAAGAGATACCTCTGTGTTTTTACCAAGAATCACTCGCATTACTTTAAGCAACGTAGTGAGGTTCTACCAAGACAAAAAAGGGCTAAGTTTCACAACTTATTGTATCAACCACTAAGTCATAAAGATGTTTATAAAAAAAATGTGTTTAATGTGTGATTTGAAATTGTTGCAGGGTAATCTATTTTTTTTTTTAAATTACCGTTTTGCAACAAAATAGTTGTTTATAATATAATAGTTGTTGTTGTAGCATTAAGGAATTTATGGAATTTAAAAATTAATGTTAGGTACTATTGAATGAAAATGAATAATTGATTTTAGAATAATTGTAATAATATTAATTGCATGATAATAATTACATAAATAGACGTAAGTAAATAATTTGCACGCTTGCTTGCAGGCAGAATACAAAGACTATTAGGACATAAGATCTTTCCTTGAATTTGTATGTATTTTCTAGCAAATAAACATTTTTGATTTGATTTGATTTGATTTAGCCTTTTCCCAACTATAAGGGGTCAGCTTCCAGTCTAACCGGATGCAGCTGAATACCAGTATTTAGGTACATGGAGTGACTGCCTATCTGACCTCCACAACCTAGTTACTGGATAACACAATACCCCTTGGTAAGACTGGTTGTCAGACTTTCAGTTCAGACTTCATGATAACCCATTGAATGGGTTTTATACTTGAAACCCAGTGACAGGGTTACGTGATAACCCATTCAATGGGTTCTATACCTACTTGAAACCCAGTGACATGAAAATATCATAATATTATGTTATTTAGATATCCGCCCAGCACGCGTAGAATGACCAATTCTATCTCTATTCTACCCAGGGACCATTTGGTTACCATTTTAGAAAAGCCCTATCGAAAACCCTTTCAATGGAAAGGGTTTTCGATAGGTGTGGTGTGGGTAATTTATGGGTTTTATCGAAAACCCTTTCAACGGGTAACCAAAATTTAATTTAAGCCGTTCATAAGGGTTACGCAAATCGTATGGGTTATTGTTAAACTGCTTAGAAAAACCCTTTCGAAAACCCTTTCAATGGGTAACCAAAATGGTCCCTGCTGACGACCCGTGACAACTGTCAAAGATCTACAAATGACAGCCGGGACCAACGGCTTAATGCAACAATAAACGAATATATTATTAAAATCTTCCAAGGCCAAAATAAGACATTTATTTAATGACGCGGAACACTTTACAACTAGGTTCTAGGTACTTGTAGCCTACTCACAACTTGCACCAAAGTACAAACAGGTAGGTAGCTACCCCGAAATCCTACTAACATAAACAAAACATAATTTAAACTAATCTAAGTATCAAACTCACACATGCATACAACTAATCTTCTAAAAGCGTTACCAAGTCATCTTTCAAACGACTATCGAGTTTCAGAGACTCATTTATCTCAGCTGAAACCACAAGACACCAGTAACGCCATCTTACGGATATTTTCCGTACCACTAGCACACTAGCGCCATTGTAAACACACATTTTTATTCCCCTGTACGCACACTCACTCACACACAACCGCGTAAAAGTTGCCAAAAATTGTCTACGTGACTTTTGTTGTGAACTCCCTACGATAAAACAAGCGATAAAGAGCTTTGTACCATTGAGAGAGAGTTGAATTTTAAATGTAACGTACAAAAAATAATAGCCATTTTTGCTTGTAGAGGGATCCTCCATACAAATCCAAAACGACTCTTTGTAACGATTTTCTATATAGACTTACGCCGTTCTTCAACCGACTGTTTTGAAAGTTAATAGCGCAGAATCAAAAGGTCGTACAATCGCGCTGAAAAGTGTCACTTACGACTTTTCAACATGCGCAGTGAGGGCTACGTTTCTTAGGGGAGAGTACACGGTTTGAATGTGTGGGTGGGGCAGTGTACGTGAACTTTCTTCCAAGGAGTTAGCTTTCTTAAGAACGCGAAGAAAGTGAAAATGTTCGCACTTGAAGGCGTTTCGTTAAAAATAGGGAGTAGATGGTTCGCGCCGTAGCCGTTAGAGGGCGCGTTTTGGACTTTTTTCGTAAATATAACTGTGTATAGAACAGTTCTGATGGATTTTAGTTCTTTGTTAGAGCTTACTCAAATTGCTACAGTGAGTCTGACATTAGTGTGAAGAAAGGGTTAGTAATATATACCGGTTATTATCGCATTTCTGTAGAAAAAAATCTACTTACGTAAGTTAATTCTGTCATTGGTCCTAACAAAACGTACTAAAATCAATTTATTCTACAAAACAAACCCTTCAACAACTTCCTAACGCTGATTCGTCGAAAATGTATCACTTGGGGGAATATAAAATAGATAATCAACACTCGCAACCGCAGCGACCAGTGGCGAGTCAGCCGCGCGAACAGCCCCGCGACAAATCCTACCAACTGTGTCCACAATCACAACCCATTATAATCTTAACGAATAGCGTTTCGCGGTTAACCGCAAAATTACCGCAATCCACCAATCACAGCTCGCAACGACATATATTTTCCTCTATCTATTTTTCCAGGGGTGAAAATCTTAGAAACCACACGACTAACCGCAAAGGTCAGGTAATCGACCAATCAGAAGTTGTAAATATAACCACAAGCCACGCCCATTTAACCGCAAACCAACCACAACGCGAGACGTTCACTTCACGTCATCGATCGTGGTAACGGGAACATTCTTTTTTCGAATTACGATCAGCGGTTGGTTATTTACGGCGAGAACGCTCGTGATTTATTCGTAAAACGTTGGCGGGTTAGATTTATGAAGGAGATGGAGACTTGGGAGAGTAATGTAAGCCGTTGTGTGCTTAAAATAGTTTTTAATTAGTGGGTGCGTGTCGTGTGGTGTGTTACAGGATAACATTAAATCGGTGGCCGTGCTCCACAAAGATGAAATATTGATTCCACCGCGTGGTAGAAAGGCGCGCTACCCACACACGCGCGTGCCACGTACCGACGCACAGACACAAGCGCGACCGCATTATATTCATAATGAATACAGCTATCCCACTCGCCAGTCGTCTTTGACTTTGTATAAATATATTTTGTCCCTTTCGCACGGCACTTGAGCGAGCGTTTCCCCCTCGCGGGAGAAGGACGGGTGAGGGTTAGGAGTTTGTCTTCGAGAGGTCGCCAATTTCTATTTCATTAAGTGGCGCGCCTGAAACCGCAGCGGATCGATGGAACTTGGCCACCTGAAAAATGTGTGTTCGCCATATCCTGGTAACGAGATGTGGGGAATCTCTAAGGACCTTACTCCTTATCTTTGTTCAAGACAAAAGCATCGAAGGATACAGAGCCGTAACTTTCTCTTAAGTGGCCCCGGGGCAGGACAAAAAATGGGGCCTCGTTCATCAATAATTTTAAATGCCTGGAAGGGAACAAAAAATACTTTCTAATAGGCATTATTTCAAATATTTATTATAATGATAGGTGCTTATTTTTGCAACGTAGGTAAACAAAGCGGCTCAAATTTGAGACAAAGCTCCAAACTGTAACACTGACATTGACAGTTTGTCTATCACGTAGACTGCTAGATAGCAAAAATATGCGCGAAATTGAAATCATTGTAAAATAGTCTTGACATTTTTTTACAGTGCTTTCTCGTAGAACAAGTATCAATTTTTTCTCCCTGACCCTAGTGAGGAGCCCCGGGGCGTTGACCCGGTTGCCCCATAGTAGATCCAGCCCTGGCAAGATAATATGCTTCTAGTTGTTACTGGGAAGTTAAGCTTGACTAGTTTTTTATCTACCAGCTACAACCACGCCAATCCATATTAAGTACGTAGACGTGGTGTTGGATCTCCATGTGTTCGAATAACTCGTCAAAATGTAATAATGAAATGAAATGAAATGAAATCGTTTATTCTGTAAATAGGATATTAAAATCACTTTTACACGACATATAAAAAAAAAAATCTGGATGTAGCCGACATTTCCTATCTGACTACCCCTGAGAAGAAATGGCGAAACAAACACAGCGGTCAAAGTCTCTTTTAAAGTCCAGAAATAATCTTGGTCAGATCATGTGAGGACCATGTAGATCCGTGTCTGAAATGGTCTTTTGAGGAAACAACCACGCAAATTTGAGCGGACCTGTCCAATCAGTGTAAGCATTTGTCAGTAATCGTGCAGCTCTACTCAAAACTTAAGGAGCTCAACGACTCGACGAACAGTACCAAAAAAAGGACATTTGGGTAGGCCGCATAAAGCGCTCAAAATGTCAGACCATCATTAAAACTTAACTGAGAAAAGAAAAGAAAGGAAAACATTTAAAGAAAAAAAAAATGACCCACATAGTGCTCACATTCACAATAAATTAAAGCAGTAAATATAATACTTTTCAAAGTAAACATTCATGTAAAATTGTATACAATATTCTGCAATGTCAATATGTATATAAAATCATGCATAATAATTAAAATGTCAAGTTTTATCACAAGGCTAGCAGAGCGAGCAGCTCAATCCCAAGCTTTTTTGTCCTCTAAATAATCAGAAATCTTATAGTACCCTTTTTACAAAGTTTAGTTTTAATACAGATTTTAAATCGTTTAATGGGTAAGTTCCGAATGTCAGTAGGAAGTTGGTTGTAAAAGCGTATACATTGACCCATGAAAGAGTTGCCTACTCTGTGGAGGCGAGTGCGATGTACATCGCACTCGCCTCCACAGAGTAGGCAACTCTTACAGTAAGATTGTGTTTATTCCTGGTATTTAAACTATGAATATCGGACATTTTCTTAAAATTTGATTTATTTTTGTGTACATATAATAGATTTTCAAGTATATATTGAGAGGCTACAGTCAGAATATCTATTTCTTTGAATATTTCACGAAGTGAATCTCTTGGACCTAGATTGTAAATGGCTCGAACAGCCCTTTTCTGTAAAACAAAGATATTATTAATGTCCGCACATGTTCCCCAGAGAAGGATCCCATACGACATAAGACTATGAAAATAACTAAAATAAATAATTCTGGCAGTATCTACATCAGTAATCTGTCTAATTTTTTTAACAGCATAGGCGGCTGAACTAAGGCTTCCTGACAATTTTTAATACCTAAATGCAATAGTAAAAGTTGTTCATAATGATGAGTACCCCTGAGTGACCCCTTAAGAGGTTGTGCGTTAATTCCGGGACATGTTGTATATATAATAATAACTATAATATCCTAACATAACTAAAACGATTAAAAAACTAATTACCTATGTATACAGGGTCAATTTAAATTAGCTAGCAAAACTCCGCAGACGTGATGGATATTGTTATAAAGAAACTGCACAACTGCTGCTGAACTGTAATATTGAGTACTTATGTATTTTTTTTTTCATAAATTTATAATCATTTAATTTGCAATGCCTTAACAAGCAACTAAGTTCTAAAATCTATTTATTGTTAACATCTTCAAAATCCTGTGCACTTAGTTCGCAATAAAGAATTTTAATTTGAAAATAAATTAATTTGATGAGTTTTTTTTTGGGGTTCAACAACCGCCGGTCGTGTAGTCACATCAAATATCAGTTTAAAAATTCAGTTAACTTCTGTGTAAACTTCACAGACGTGATAGGTACAGAGGAGGCCTGTGTCCCAGCAGTGGAGTGGGATCATTATAGTCTGATTAAGTATTAAGTATCTTTTACCTACTCGAAATTAAATAAAAAAGGTAAGCACAGTCAAAATAAAGTCCAGTAACCAACCGGGTACTACAAAACCCAGTAGGATATATGTAACCAAGCTGAAATGCAGTCTAGAAAAATATACTTAGCTTAATCAACATGGTACAGAAAGTCTCGATGTGGGGTATATGTAGGATATTTGGCTGGAGTTACACCCGCCGCGCCTCGGTGTAGACTTGACCTAAGCTTGCCCGCGTGGCGACGCGTCGCTACTATACAATCTATATTATGTAGTAGTGTGTAAATAATTTCGATGTTTTACATCTGCCAGGCTAATAATAAAATAGCGATCAGTAATAATGATGTCATGTCACTAAAAAAATAGCTAGAATAATGAAAATGTGTCAATTTTATTTAATTAATGTCAATATTTAGATGTGATAATAATTATATAAAATAAGTTTTACATTTCACTCTCAAAATATTCTTTGATGGAATAAAATACACATAACACAACCAGTTAAGTATATAACTTTGTATTAAATCCCAAATCTGTAGCACTACTTAAAAAAAAATCTTTAACTCTTCTTTGCATTCACTAAGACTTATGTAGGTCAAATTAAATTTAGCTAGCTAAACACCACAGACGTGATGGGTATCGATAACTAAACAAGACTAAATAAAAATACAACAGATTTTCCCAACTAATACATCCAGTAACAATAGTACCAGAGGTCGTGGACCCCAAAAAAAATCAAAAATCTTTTAATTTTTTTTTAAGTAAGCGTAAGCGATAATGTTGAATTATAAATGATTGAACATTTTTACACTTTCCATTTCACGCCTTTGCTCCTCAGGAGTTGGCAGAAACGACAGATCGCCACCTAACGATTCTTGATACTCCTACAATTTGTTTCTTTTTCATGATTTCCATTTCACATTTGTGCAAATTGTTCACTTCACTGGTAGCAAGTTCTATGTTTACTATAAATGACATAACATAACATCGCACTTGTAATCCCTGCAGGGTTAAGCAGAGGTGTACCTGTAGTACACCCACATTTCGCCAGTTATGTTTAAGTCCCATGTAATAGGGGGCGAGCCTATTGCCATCAACCGGGCACAAATCCAGACTGCTGGGCTGCTACTGAGAAATTCCCAATGGAAAATCCCAATAACACTTTGCACGACCTGGGAATCGAACTCAGGACCTCATGCTCAACAGTAGCGCTTGCGACCACAAGACCAACGAGACAGTCTACTATAAATAGGTACTTACCTACCTAACTATAATATAGATTTATTTGAACACATCCCCATATTGTATTCAGTAGTATTTCCTTTGAAAGTGGAATTCTTATTGTGATTTGAGTGCGCATTAACTATTCATTGGAGGACATGTCGGTGAGGAGTTTGGGTAGGTACATATTGTGCCTCTCAGTAGCGAAGCTACAACTTCCATTAGAAGGAAGCCAAAGTTTTTTTTTTCAATTCACACAAACTCAAGATAACGTCAAAGTACCTCAAAATTGTAGTAATTCCTTTACTTTTCTTAATATAACGCCATAATTCGTCTGAATTCTTAGTGAAGACAAAAAATGTAAACTGTGTTCTTGATTAGGATAGACTACTTATAGGTAGGTACGCGATTTAAATGTGTGTTTATCTAATATTAATTATTTAGTAATAGTAAACTCAAATATAGTAGTTGTTTCCTAAGGAAGCCGGTAGGAATGGAGTTGTAATTATGTGTGGTTGCCCCTGGTGCCTCTACATAATATTATATGTATAGTTACTAGAGAAAGGGCAGCAGTGTTCTCTATGCATTTTAACACCATACTGCGATCGCCAACCCGCCTGCCAAGCGTGGCGATTATGACAAACCCCCCCTTTGGGGGAGGCCTATGTCCAGCAGTGGACGTCTTTTGGCTGAAATTATGAGGATGATGATGAGGTACATAAAGGTACGTAAAGGTATGTAAGTCAGGTACTCGTGTAGATATTGAATACACGAGTAAACCAAAAGCTTGTACTCGTAATAGAATTATTCATTAATAATCTGATATAACTTTGCTGAAATGGAGTTGACCAGAGAAATGTTGACACTAGAGTTGACATATCAGAAGCGATGTATCACCAACTTTAATAAACAGTCTTGAAGTTTGCTACGAGTAAGTATAGATAAAATATTAATTAGAGCTAAGGCCCACAATTACCTCTGAAAAATTGACTTAGGGTTAAGAGAGGCAAGCGACAGAATTTGAGTTTGAACTTGAACCCTATAGCACTGTTGATGTGATCCCACTCTTATTAAAAGCTCGTGCCAAAGAACACTGACAATGCCACCCACATTACTATCTCCTTCCTAACTCCATAACACACTATCAATTCCAATCTGAATGATTTTGAAGTATATTGCTAATCCATTGCTTCATATGTTCGAAAAATTGGTCTGCTCAACAACGTAAATAACGCAATGACAGTTTTTAAACTGTCAAAATAAAACCCATTGCTACTGATAGTGTGTTAGGTAATTACCCCGATGGTTTTGTTAGTAGGTACTGTAGAGGTTCTATGATAGAGCCATCATCCTAACCGCTAGTTAGCACTGGCAGCTTAATAAAAATAAATATTTAAATCAGAATATATATAGATTTAAAATGATGGGTTGTCAGAGAGACAGACTTTAATTAGCTTTTAAACAAATATGTATTAATTTAAAGAAATATAGAAATATATTCATAATTATTATCCAAAAGGATTATTATTTATTAGTCTAGTACGTCCCGCATACTACAGTACCTATATTAAAAAAAACGATTGTGCTTTAGACCACACGACTGAAGTAAAACAGAAATCACCGTAACGCTAGTAAAAGAAGTTTTACTTCAAAAAAGCTGCGGTCTTGTGGGTGTATAACCAGAGAGTGTGAATAAAAAAAAAACCTATTAAAACGGAGATATATGCCAGTGACCTTGAGTAGTTAGCTTGCCTGTTCTGTACTGAGTTCACGCAACGCGTCGTACGTTCAGCCAGTAATAGGACTCGCCCATCAAGGAGCGCTGTCCTCAATTTGACGCATTATTAATTTATTATACACAAAACAAAAGGTATTTAAAATAAACGCGTATACTAAAAGATCAATAATTAAATTAAGTATCTTTAAATTGGTGAAGGTTTTAGAAAAATACGCTTGGTAGATTTTGCGCCATTCTCAGTTTCTTATCCGCGTTAGACATAACTTTACAAATAAATTTCACTATGTAATATAAACATAATCTAACATATTTACATACTAAATTATTGACAAAATGCTCTAATTTAACATATATGTTTTTTAAATCACTATCACTACTCGATTAGATGTGATCTCCAGTATAGAATCATTAAAAGCCGGTTATCATCGCCTTAAGTGGGACGGCCCTTTAAACAACTTCCGTCCGCCTCGCCCGATCACACTTTTCGTAACGCTCTCGTCACGTATTCACCGGCTTACTCCCCAAGTCAAGCGTTCGTAAAGAAGTTTTACATCAAAAATATTAAGGGTTGTCGGCCTACCAAACTTAGCATAGCCATTTAGGAAGCTTTGATGCTTATATGAGGAATATATTCAATATTCCTCATATAAGCCAAATAATTAGAGATATAACTAAAACTAATTAATTTCTGTAGTGATTTGAAATCGAAAGATTAATGAAGTGTGCAGGCTTTGTCGCCAGCGCAAGGTGTAGGCAGTAACTAAGATAAATGGATTATGGACGGTTACGCTCATAGGCAGCCGATAGACGGGGCTGTAAAGTTTAGTGTTTAGCTGTGACTAGTTTTGCTAAGCTATGGGCCTATGGTATTTATATTTTTATACATTCATTTATACTTAGAATTTGCATGCCGTAAGGTAAAATGTATCGGGACTGTTTATATTTAATCTTATGTTTACTTACATTTTAAGCAAATAAATTATTGCGATTTGTATATGTTTTTTATTTTATTTTTATATATTTATTATAATTATATTATATATTTAATGTTTTATTAACGTAGGCGAAGCAAAAGGAGTATGTAAGGAGCGTAGCAAGTGAAGTTCTATAGTTTCTACCTACCCCCATGGTAAGAAGGCGTGAGTTTATGTATGTATGTGTATGTTAATCAATTATTTATTAATAATATTTTTTTTTATACATTTAAAAAATGTAATTATCATTCTTTGCGAAGTCCGAATGACATTAATTTTACATTCTGTCTGTATTCTGACTACTTTAAGTCACACAATGATCTATTACTTGTTAAAATTTTATGAAAATCGTCTACTTTTACAATGTTTGTAAATATGTGAGCACCATGTATCAGCAAAGGTACAATAGTTAATTTATCTGTCATTGCTCCATTTTCAATTATTTTTACCTATTGTGATTTAGTAAAAATTTTATTGTAGGTGCATCGTCTTCACAAATTCTTAATTAATATATTGTAAAACATTTTAAAGGAGTAACGGTGGAGTTTCTTGCAAATTCTTCTCCATACGAAACTGTCTTTTGGACAGATCGACTAGAATCACTTCTATATTCCTGTAAATTTTGACGTTCAAAAGTGCTGTGTCTATTTGAAATAAACGATTTGATTTTGACTTTGACATAGAATGGACTTTCCCTCAGAGAGGAATAGACTGTGTCTCAGCAGTTGGAACGTTATAGGCTGAGTATGCTTGTATTATAAAACTGTATACATATTTGACATAGACATTGATTGACAAACTTAGTTAAATCGTTTAATGTTATTGTTAATATCTATAAAAGCATAATGCATTCTTAAAAAATGCTTAAACTCCGTTGACCTAGAACTAGGTAGTTTGCCATGTTTTTTTTGATGGATTTAAATTCTACCTTTCATAGCATTGAAATTTTATTAGTAAGCTTTTCACGTAGATCATATTACTGCTAACAACTTTACGACGGCCTAGTTGCTATTACGTTTCCTCCAAAGATGGTTTCTACCGAAGACCACAAACAATCCATCATTTAATAACGATAATAAAACACCAAAGGCTTTACTGCAAGCCTCTAAATTAAAGATAATTCAAGTTAAGCTCAACTCAACAGCCCTTATATTAATTAGCAGGAATATTTTGGGGGATATTATTTACGTAATAAAGCCTAATTTAGGGCCCCCTAGGTAAAATATGAGCAATTGAGGAGAATAAGTACTTAGCACGGTCGTTTATACTCACCTCATTGAGAGTTAGAAATGGGGGAAAAGTGCTGGTTGGTGGAATGTACGGTCATAATTTTAATTTGACGGCACGGTTGGCGCAGTGGTAAAGCGATTGACTGTTGCGCTGCGTGTCGCGGGTTCGATTCTCGCACGGAACAAATATTTGTATGGCCTACAAGTAGTTGTTCCGGGTCTGGCTGTTTGTGTATGTGAGTTTAAATGTTTGTAAACGCACCCACGATACAGGAGAAATTCCTAGTGCGAGGCGACGTTTAAAAAAAAAAAAATTATTGGTTTTTTGTACCGTGTATGGTGTATCTTTACTAAAACTTTAGGAAGAAGTAAGGAGGCATGAACGAACCCAATTGAAAGATAAAAAAAACAAATGCACCCATCATCATCTGCCTCGTATTTTCCCATCTATGTTGGGGTCAGCTTCCAGTCTAACCGGATACAGTTGAATACCAGTACTTTACATAAAGCGACTGCCTCCACAACCCAGTCACTGGGTAATACGATACCCCTTGGTAAGACTTGTTGTCAGACTTTCGGGCTTCTGACGACCCGTAACGATTGTTAAAGATCCACGAATGACAACCGAGACCAACGGGTTGACGTGCTTTCCGACGCACGGAGGGGTCTTGGTATGTGACCACCCATCCACGGACCAACCGCGGCAAGCGTAGCTTAACCTGATCGATCGGCCCGTGCGGCTGTTATTAATTAGTAACAAGCAATCATTTAGCTCCATCATTCGAATACTTTTATACAAAGATTAGCCAAAAGAAAGACTCCGAAACTCAAACAAGAATACCTAAATTCAAACCTTATTTATTTTAATAATTCTCCTAGTGGGATTTATATGTGTACGTAGGTGTATCCGCGGCATCATAGCTGGCCCTATCTGACTATCACTGCTGCGGTATATTATTATTTTTTTAATTATTGAAGCGTTATGCTGAGATATGAGCCTTTTTGGCATAGCACAAAACCCTTTTTTTTTGTTTTTTGTATATTGTTAGTTTTAAATGCTACTTTTTTGTATTTCTTGTACGTGTCCCATATAATATACTTTTCTTTTATTAAATATTTTCGAAATTAATAACAAAACCCAAGGTACTACTAAAATTAAAGTAAGAAATTTAACCGGCCTTTTGTTTAAAACATGACCCAAATAGAGGTGACCAAAACATTAATAAAATAACGCGGTAATCTATTCACATTGTTAATAAGACCTTGAACGCCTGATTTAAGTCCCAGATATATGCCAGTGACCTTGAGTGGTTAGCAGGCGTGTTCTGTAATGAGCTCACGCAACGCGTCGTACGTTCAGCCAGTAATAGGACTCGCCCATCAAGGAGCGCTGTCCCCAATTTGACGCATTATTAATTTATTATACACAAAACAAAAGGTATTTGAAAAAAACGCGTAAAATATTAAAAGATCAATAATTAAATTATCTTTAAATTGGTGAAGGTTTAAAAAAAATACGCTTGTTAGATTTTGCGCCATTCTCAGTTTTTTATCCGCGTTAGACACAACTTTATAAATTAATTTCACTATGTAGGTAATATAAACATAATGTAAAATATTCACAAATTAAATTATTGAAAAAATGCTTTCATTTATCATATATTTTTTTCAAATCATTAACACTACTCGTTTAGACGTGATATTCAGTATAAAATCATTAAAAGTTGGTTATCGTCGCCTTAATAGATTTCTACTTTGTCTGCGTCATGGCGTTCCATTTATTTATGAGTTACCCCAATATATTAGTTACGAGGTATCTATTTATCTACGCAAACTTGAGCAGTGGCCGCCTTGTCCAAAAATAAGATCAAACAACAGTCTTCTCAAATTCCAATAAAACAATTAGTTACACTCAAAATTTTTACCCAACCCCACCTAATTCAGGCTCTTCACAGAGCGTTCAGCCGTGATTCGATCACGCAAAAAGTCAGCATACACATTATTTAAACACAATGGTCGTTCGTTAGGCTGGCCTCAAGAGTTCGATGCAAGATTTAATTAAATCGCCCCCTCCCGGGAACTCCCCCCCCCCTGCGTGACTCACCCCCGGCCGCGTCGTCGGCAATTTCCTCGGGGGTTGATTTATTGTCGCCTCTGGCCGCGAGGTGCCGCCTCGTAGGCCTACGGTAAAGGATTGGGCGATACATCTATGTTGCTTGAATCTGTTCTGTAAACATATAGATTAGCTGTGTGATATACGATTTGTCTTTGTAGCCTTGTTGCCGTGTGAGCAAGGACTGCATAATAATACAATCTTGTGCGATCCTTGGTTCTTAGAACATAATAAACCACTATCTGGACTAGAGGTATCCGAGGTACCGCCTCGTAGGCCTACGGTAAAGGATTGGGCGATACATCTATGTTGCTTGAATCTGTTCTGTAAACATATAGATTAGCTGTGTGATATACGATTTGTCTTTGGAGCTTTGTTACCGTGTCAGCAAGGCCTGCTTTATAAGTTAACACAATCTTGGGCGATCCTTGGTTCTTAGAACTTGATAAACCACTATCCGGACTAGAGGTAACTGAAGTTTTTTCTACCATTTTCTGGAAAAAAATGTCTGTTTACAGATAACTTGTTACCCGACTACGGCGAAGCATAAAGGAGGGTTATGATTTTGGCCAGTTTTATGTGTATGTTCATCTGTTCTCTCATAACTTCTTATCATATTTTGACAAATAAAGGCTCGTACAGATTGGCGCTATATCGCGAACGCGACATGGATCGCGCTGCTTGTCGCGCCTGCGATATCGCGCCAGTCTGCTCAAGGCGTGAGGAAAGGAAATTGCACACGTTGGAAACGTGTTGATCGTCCGCTGGTTATAGGCTATGTGACGTCACATTAAATTGAATATGAAGCCCTCTGGAGGACATAAGCAAAACTCATTAACAAAAAAAAGACCACGGCTCTTCTGAACATCACTATGAATAGATATGTATTAAATACATTAAAATATATTACGTGTAAGTTGTTTATTTAATAGAAGATAAATATTGAATAGTTTATAGATACATAACAATTTTAGATGAGATTATTTTCTTATTTTCTACTTTTTAGAGCGTGATTTTTCAGTAGTCGAGTTTTAGTTCTTGAATTTATATCTACTTTTTTTTAACTATTTCATCAAAGAACCTGTAAATTATATGTCAATGATATCCAACAATGTAATTGTGCAAATAAACTTATTGATACCTATTATCAAAAAATATACCAAATACTTACAAAAAAAAAAACATTCTACCGACAATTTTAACCCGCTACACGCAAAAAAACTTCACCAAATCCTTTTCCCTCTCAAAAGGCACAAGGCCTCCCACCTTTTCAATAAAGAAGTCCAAAACCTTTCTACAAGTACATTAAGTGTATTCCTATGTCCGGCAGGCAGGGTCGGGTTACTTTTTCTTGCAGTCTATTAAGGCGGGATCAGACGGGCGCGTATGATTTATGCCGCTCGATGACGCGCGGTCCCAGGGGTGCCATTTGTTATATTTACCGTACGAGATGTTTGCCAAGACGCCGTGTGGGGAAACAAAGATGGTTTTTATTAATTGGGGTGATTAAGAATACTGTGGTTCGGTTTGCTGTGGCAGTATTGGATGATTTATTTATTTGATATAGCGTTGCAACTAATTTATAAGATAATTCTGCTGGTGCATCAGGGTAAACGTCACACCATAGGTACATTCTAACTTCACACTTTTAATAATATTAATATTTAATAACACATCACACTTATCACACTAATATTATAAAGACGAAAGTTTGTGAGTGAGTGTGTTTGTTACTGCTTCACGCTCAAACGGCAGGACCAATTTTGATACAATTTTGTATGGAGGTAGCTGACACCCTGGATTAACATAGGCTACTTTTTATCCCGATATTCCCACTGGATCGAGACTAACGCGAGTGAAATCGTGGGGCGCAGCTAGTCACATCACACTTATAATACTAAGGCGAAAGTTTGTGAGTGTGTGTGTGTGTGTTTGTTACTTCTTCACGCTCAAACGGCAGGACCAATTTTGATTAAATTTTTTATGGAGGTAGCCGTCACCCTGGATTAACATATAGGCTACTTTTTATCCTGATATTCCCACGAAATCGAGACTTACGCGGGAGAACCCGTGGAGCGCAGCTAGTAATATTATAAATGCGAAAGTGAGTTTGTTTGTTACACTTTCACGCTAAAATGGCTGAACAGGTTTAGATGAAATTTGGCACGTGGGTGGACCATGATCTGGGTTAGGACATAGGTACTTTTTATCCCGATATTACCACGGGATCAAGACATATGCGAGTGAAACTATGGGGTGCAGCTAGTCATTTTTTAAATTGGTTTTTCACGCAAGAATTACTTACCTATTAAGAAAGTTAGAGAGTTTATTGTATGTATTATAAATGTAGTAGGGTTATAATTTTAATAAACGTGATTTTATTTATTTATTTATTTATGAGTTCAAATACAATTTGAATTGTACCTGAATAAAAATTGAATTAAATTTGAATTTAGAGAAATAAATACCATAAACCTACTTTGATAATGACGTCTTTATAGCGAGATATTATAATTTCACTAAAATATTGAAAACAAGTGTAAACATACTGTAGATAGCAGATGTAGACATAAAGGCTTCTACAGACCGGCGCGACACGCGACGCGACATAAAAGCCCCGCGTGTCGCGCAACGAGCGGTGCCTTTGTGTCACGTCACCAGTCGCGCTGGTCTGTAGAAGCTTTAACCAATATAAGTTAGAAACAGTGCCAGACAGAGAGAAGGTTGATTATTCATATTATTAAACAGAGTAGATATTTAGAGTTGTCTGCAATCATTCAGGTTTACTTAATAAATCAATTATCTGGTTATAAATATTCTGGTTTGTTAAGTAGGTACTTTTAATGTTTGTTCATTAGCGTTACTTTGTTAGGAATTATCATTCCTATTATATATAATTATTATTCCTATTCCTGGCTATTGTTAGTCAGCAATGAGGCATAATCAACAGCGAGAAAACCCACATTGTGTTTGTCTCAATTGATGTCAACTTTAAGTTGAGCTGTTGTATTTGTTGTACTGTGAGAGGTAAAGGATTAATATTACTTTAACTTACTATTTCGCTTATCGTAACTTACGGTTATAATGAAGTATTTGTTTTATTAGTCCGCAGAGTCAACATTAGAGCCAAAACGGCAGCCAAAAGTCTGTTCTATAGGTGAGATTGAATACTTTTGAATATTTCCGTGACTGAGAATAGCAGCCGTAGATGTCTCCATAAGCTTTACCGTTCACTTTTTTGGGATTCAGTGTCGAACTTTCTGCGTGAGATTGCAATAAGCTCATGAACTCTATTATTACGTTTAATTGAGTACCGCCACTCGCCGACTAGGGTTGGTAACAACCAACCCTAGCCGGCGAGTGGCGGTACCGCGGGCGATACGTCTCTCGGACACCGGCTGACAGTTCACGCGATAACCCGATACGCATCAACGTGAACACGCCTTATCTTCGCAATTTATCCACTACAACACTTGCCTTATATACTTCATACGTTTTCATTCTTATTATGAAGCTCACCTTAGAATATTATAGGTTATGGCTGTCTTTTTGACCGTATGGCAAAACAACAAAAAAACAGACCCAAAGACTTCCGAAATTAAAGTTATTTTTAATTTGTGTTTTTTTTTTTTGGAAGTTGGTTGTTTTTTTATATTATCACGTCAAAGTTTAACACCTCTGTTTTTCTAGAAACTTCCAAACTTTTGCTATAATCATGAGAGTCCAACTCTATACTTGAAGCAAATGTAGAACAAAATAAACTTATTCAGAAAGTTGCCTACGCTGAGCTTGTAATCTTACTCTGAGAGATTCATCTTCTTCAGTACCTACTCAAAACTAAAAAAAAAACTCCAAGCATTTATTTCAATTAAACCATTTAAAGGCACATTTGAATTGTCAAGGAGTCAGTCAGCCAACTGTCGGGGTCCGATAGGGCCAATGCCTGCCAGGGTTGCGAGTTTGTCCGAAAGGGATATCGTGGCCCTGGCACACAGGCAACGGAAGGAACTCGTGTGGGTGTTATTCAGTAAAAGTCTGAGACGCCCTCCCGCTCTGCCTAGAGAGCGGGAGAAGTTATTTGATAATTTCCCAACCAAAAAAAAAACGTGTGCCACATGACTGAAGTAAAACTTACAAATAGTAATACTAATTATACTTCCGTAACGCTCTCGTCACTTCCGTAACGCTCTCTTCATGCATTCACCAGCTTACCCCCAAGTCAAACGTGACTAATGAAGTTTTACTTCAAAAAAGTCAGAAATATGAAGCTAGTTTGTTCTTACACGTCATAACACTAGAGATACCAACTCAAATACAACAGGAAAAAGAAAATAACAAACACGTTTACTTCAAAAAAATCCTGACACAAACGAGAAGTTATTTATGAAGAGAACACGAAGATGTCCTAATCACATCTCCGTCAGCCCCTCGTCTCATCAAAGCGTCCAAGTTTCACTCAAAAAGACGTTTTGTAGAACTTCGCTTATTAAGTCAAACAAACTCACAAACTCGCCTACTTTTCCTATCGGCCTTACTAATTAATCAGCTATCCGGAATACAACAACAAAGTATTAAATTACAACTCGGAAATGTTCTAATAACGTTAATTAATAGAAAACTTTTGGGACCTCAACGAGTTTGGGGGATTGATTTTGGGTCTCATTGTCGGCATTACCTACATAATATAACACATGAACAAAGTGTTTATATTATTATATCAGACTTTAAGAAAGTGGAACGGACTTGTGTAAAGTACAATCAACACTATTCTAAGTTTTAAAATAATTATCACGTAAAAAAATAAGTTAGATTAAAATTACTTATTAGTCTTATAGGCTAGATTGTAATGAATTATTAAGAACCTGGTTCTTTTTAATAAATGTAAAAAAAAAAATGTTGATACTAGATACACATGGTTACAAATTACAGTCTAGGACACTTCTTTTAAGTACCGTAAAAAATAGTTACCAGCTTGAACAAATTACTGCCTATTTATTTACCTATCACAAAAGTAGGTAGAAAAGTATGTATTAAAGTGTATTAAGTGTGTATTAAATAAATAAAATAAAATAATCTTTATTTTGGTTAAGCAATATCCGGTTAGTAAACAAAAAAATAACTTTATACCTATGTTAGTAAACTTATTATCTACTAGCTGCCCAGCGCACCTTCGTTTGCGTGGTGTCCTACCCCTGCCGTATCCTGCCCTACTCCTACCCTACCCTACCCCTAAACCTTCGCAGGCGTATGCAGAAAAACTCACAAAAGTATTTATCAAAATCGGTCCAGCCCTTTTGGAGTCCATAGAGGACAAACAAACAAACGTAGATTTTTATTTATACAGGGTTATTTTTAAAACGTCAATAACCTCTTAAGGGGTCATTGTACTCATCATTATGAACAACTTTTACTATGGGACCAAAACTGAAATCGCGAAAAAAATACCAGCTGTTCCCTACATTTATGTTCGAATAATTCTTTAAAATGTAGGAACAGCTGATTTTTTTTTCGCGATTTCAGGTTTGATCCCATAGTAAAAGTTATTCATAATGATGAGTACAATGACCCCTTAAGAGGTTATTGACGTTTTAAAAATAACCCTGTATAGATTTAGAAACAGCTCGCGGCCAAGTAATAACAGCCGCACGTCCATCAGGTTAAGCTACGCTTGCTGGGGTAGATCCGTAGATAGGTGACCATCTTTACGTACTGAGACTCCTCCGTGCCTCGGAAAGTACGTCAAGCCGTTGGTCCCGGCTGTCATTTGTAGATCTTTGACAGTTGTTACGGGTCGACAGAAGCCTGAGAGTCTGGCAACCAGTCTTACCAAGGGATATCGTGTTAACCAGTAACTGTTTTGTGGAGGTCAGATAGGCAGTCAATCCATGTAAAATACTGGTATTCAGCAACATCCAGTTAGACTGGTGGACCCCAATATAGTTGAGAAAAGGCTGGCAGATTGATAGACTTAGAAACAAGATTGTTGTTCGAAATGCATCTTCGAACAACATCACCTAACAAAGGAGAGTCGTACCTCCCCGCTATGATCTTCAGGACAGAGTTGGAGCCTTCCCGCACTCTGCAGAACAAACAGGTAGTATTCAATCTAAATATGGCGTGAAACCCATCGACGTGTGCTTCTACAAACATACTTGATGTACTGCTGCCGGCTGTCGCTGAAAACCAGCGCTGGGGCTCTGTCTTGCATAGGGTCGCAGTATAATGCTGAGCCATATCCGTTTTGCGTGGATGTGACGCATGTTTCCCCCAACCTTTTCTTATTTTTGTGTTTATGTTCTTTTTTGCGTCATGTTTACCGCAAATAAACGTACTTTCTTTCTTCTTTCTTTCTTCACTGCAGTAACAGGGCAGCCATCAACAACCAAGTATTGTCAACAAAAGAGTCAGATTTTTGTCTGACGATGGCGTGGATGACATCGACGTGTGCTTGTGCAAACCACACCTAATGCACCTAATGCACTACAGAAACGGGGCAACAACATCCAAGAATTGTATTAACAAGCTTTGGCATGTTTGTTGAATGCTTCATGAATATTAACATTTTTTTTATGTGAGGTAAATTATCAAATAACTTTTTTAAAACCCACCCGTGTTCCTTCCGTTGCCTGTGTGCCAGGGCCACGATATCCCTTTTGGACAAACTCGCAACCCTATTCCCTACCAACGAACCCCGTCAGTTGGTGCTGACATCTCTTTGAGGCGCGCGTGAAACACAACGCGCCGTCGACCCGCCTTATCGGACGGTGAGCTACCCATCGCTCACCGTCCGCAAGCCAGCGCCTGCGGTGGCTGGGAATCAGCCTGTGACTCCCGAATATTGACACGCCTGGAACTTATATAAATTCAGTAGGTTATGAAATCACGCAATCCATATTTAAAGCTCTAGCTAGTGCCTCTAGAAAGCAATCAGAGTACGACAGCCTGGAAATATACTCGACCATACAGAACCCAGTAGGGGTGGCTACCACGCAATATATCATACAAGTCCCCATAAATCATACGTACAAGAGTGTTTATCATTTCTTTGTCCACCCCAGAGATTTATTGAGGCGATGTGTGACGACCCTGAACCCTTGGACCTTAGGGATAGCCCTACGACGATAACTCAACTAAAATGTTATTTATTTGCTTCATATCTGATAAGATAACTTTGATGGGTTGACAAGTTGGAATGGCTTTCTAATTTGCGAGAAAAAGAAACAAATGCTAAGTTTTTTTTGGGAAACAAGTAATATTTTCTTTTGATAAGTGAAGGTAAGAAAATACAAAAAATAAAGGTACAACAATTTAATTACATTCCTAGCTGAAACTAAGATATAACTTAAAACAATCCACATTTTGAAAATCGTTAAAAAAATAATCATAGGTCCATAGAAGCTGTTGCCAAATTTATGAAAATAAAAAAAATAAAGTTTTTTTTTTATTTCTAAGAAGTTCTAAAAGTTTGAATGAATTACTTAAAGCCTGTGTTATTACTAAAACTGATTGGTCTTGACGTACCTAGCGCTGAGTAATATTTAGCTCACCATATCAAATATACGATGAGGATAATCAGCCATGCTAATAAAAACCGGCCAAGTGTGTCCGAGACGTACTTGGCCGGTTTTTACCACGTTTCGTAGTTGGGAAAAATTTATCTGAAGAACAAACTTAACATTGTAGTTGAAAAAAATTATGTTCCCTCATACCTACATTCCAGGTACAAATGTAAGTTTATACGCACAATGTTAAGGGATTTACAATGTTATAAGACCATAGACTTCTAAGATATAGGTTTTCCTGTAATCTGTAAGTAAATAACCATTTTCTGTATCATTATTTTTTTAATTAGGCTCCGTATTTTCGGAGGTAAGGATGGTCAATTTTCATCAATTTTCTTAAATTTTTTATATCTCAAATTATAAGTATAAATTAAATTAAATATTTGTTTATTCATGGCAACTAGACCGAATTGTTAGTAACATGTTCTTAAAAACTATTATTAGTAAACAAACACAGAAACAAAAAGAAAAATAAAATAGATAATTAATTTAGCTGTGGGGTGTTCTGACCAGCACCTCCACAGCGTGCGACAACCAAGGTGCGTCGTACTTTTCTATATATACGTATAAGTATAATTTTATTTCTCTCTTCACAAAGGTTCACATAATTATAGACAGAGACAAGAATTATAACACAAATATGTCTGAAATCCCTACAACAAGCCCTTTCATTCGTTATTTCACACGGTACAGTTTTTTTCTAATTTGGCCCCTAAAAGTGACCACCATAATTCAAAATTCATTTATTTACGTTAGACATCCGTGTTTGGGCCACAGAAATTGATATGTGTGCCAAATTTCAGCTTAATCGGTTCAGTAGATTCGGAGCAAATTGGCTGTGACAGACGGACAGACAGACACACGAGTGATCCTAAAAGGGTTCCGTTTTTTTCCTTTTGAGGTACGGAACCCTAAAATAGCTATTCTTAGTTCCCATATAAAAGCAAAATCAAAACAAAGACGAATCTCAGACAAATCTAAGCACTGTAAGAATCTCAACAACACAGCTATGGCTACATCGCTGGCTCGATTGCTATTAAAGGATTAACGTAGTACAAAGCGATGGCATTTTGTTCGCCTTGCCCCTTGTCCGGTCACCCCCTAGTTTCACCCCTTTACACCTCACACCCCTTGCCCTTCTGCTAAGACCCTCAAGACCTTCGCACATTTGCATAGCTTTAGAGCTTAGTTTTTTGCATTCACTAAGTTCTTAAAGGATATAGAAGGAAGCGAAAGATTTTCTCTCGATATTTTTTTTCTTTAACGGATCGTGTGTTAGCTGAGGAAAAGTTAAGGGGTATGTTGGTGTAAGGTTGCCATAATGAAAATCTTTTGCAGCAGTTTTATCGTTACTATTATTATTATAAAATATAAAATTTATGAGTTTGTATACAGGTGTATATTCTTTGGATATCTTTTATCTGATTCCGAAAATCCCTGAGTCTCATAGAATATGTTTTATCTTAAAACTAGAACTTCACGCGGTCGTTGTTACGGGTAGAAGCTAGAATTGGAATAAAATTATATTTCGAAAGCCGATTCCATAGACCAACATATTTCTATATTTTGGATTCACTAAAAGGAATAAATTAAAAAAAAATGTGCCAAGAAGTAGCATTTAAACGACGGTTTTTTAAGTTTTATTTTATTCTAGTCGGGAATTTACAGCTAACTTATGCAGTGTTCTTAAACTATATAAAATTGAAGGCTATTTACAAATTTCCACTGATAAACACGAGAAAACAAAAAGGTTGATACAAAATACCTATATCAGTCAACCATAGTGTATTTTAGTTCAACCTTTTGCAGATCTAAGCAAGAGATTTTTTTTATTCTGTAAATTATTATAAACAATAGATTACGCAACTAACTATTTACACTAGGTCCTAAATTAAACGACTAACTAACTAAATAAACAAAAAGATACGAAAAAAATTGCGTTGAAGTACTCATATGATCTAATTTAGTTTCAACTCTTCCTGTTTTTATCTGCTAGTAAAAGATTAAAATAATTATTATATTAGTTCAGTCGCTATTCTTTAAAATTGGGACCACCTGTGTGTGTTACAACTTATTCCACTGATGGGACATTCTAAACGGATATAATTAGTATGCAAGTCTAAAACAGTGTCCAAATCTCATCACCTGATTGCTAATTAAAAATCCCGTACATATGTCTGTAGGTAAGTACTCACCTACAATACGTCGTGCTCGGGTGAGCTCTTAAGCCTGCTTTCGCTTTTAATTATTAATTCAGACCAGCTGAACACACTGCCCATCTGCATATTCATGTGGAGGACTAACATGTCTATAATATTCAGCCAAATACAGTAACCCGTAAAATATTCACGTCGTTTTACAAAATTCTGGAGCTTTGAGGAAAGTTTGATACGAAAATATGCAGACAACACATAGCTGGCTTGAAACTGAAGTTACAAGAGAGCTTTATTTTATGGATACTAAGTACAATTATTTATTTGGATAAATAATATTGTTTGGTAATATAAGGTGTATCTATTCATACACGAAATCTCTGAAGGGGTCATTGTACTCATCAATATGAACAACTTTTATTATGCGACCAAACCTTAAATAGCGAAAAAAAAATCTGCTGTTCCCTACATTTATGTTCGCATAACTCGTCAAAATGTAGGGAACAGCTGTTTTTTTTTCGCGATTTCAATTTTGGTCCCATAGTAAAAGTTGTTTATAATGATGAGTACAATTACCCCTTATGAGAAGGAATAGATACACCTTATATATTTCGTTTGAAATATTTTCCGTTATCGAGAGTCTTTTGCAGTCTATATCTGCCGCACGGGTCGATCGATCAGGTTAAGCTACGCTTGCCGCGGTTGGTCCGTGGATGGGTGACCATCTTAACGTACCAAAGACTCCTCCGTGCCTTGCAAAGCACGATAAACCGTTATTACAGTCCCAGCTGTCATTCGTAGATCGTCGTCAGAAGCCCGAAAGTCTGACAACCAGTCTTAACAATCTTAACTTAAGGCAACGATAACCGACTTTTAATGATTTTATACTGAAGGTCACGTCTAAACGAGTAGTGTTAATGATTTGAAAAAATATATATGTTAAATTAGAGCATTTTTACAATAACTTTGTATGTGAATATTTTATATTATGTTTATATTAATTTGTAAAGTTATGTCTAACGCGGATAAAAAACTGAGAATGGCGCAAAATAAAGCGTATTCTTCTGAAACCTTCACCAATTTAAAGATATGTTAATTATTGATCTTTTAGTATACGCGTTTTATTAAAATACCTTTTGTTTTGTGTATAATAAATTAATAATGCGTCAAATTGGGGACCGCGCTCCTTGATGGGCGAGTCCTATTACGGGTTGAACGTATAACGCGTTGCGTGAGCTCAGTACAGAACTCGCAAGCTAACCACTCAAGGTCACTGGCATATATCTGGGTCTTAACAAATCGTATTACCCTGTAACTGGGTCGTGGAGGTCAGATAAAAAACCTCTGACCTCTATAAAGCCCTGCGCTCCCTCCCAATATCCAGATCGTCTTCCAGACCTTCGAAAATTAAATGCCCCAGGTATTTAAATTTCGGAAATAAGAAGTCTATGGTGTTAGAAGAACATAGTAGTAAATCTCTCAATATTGTGCGTTCAAACTTACATTTGCAGTTGGAACGTATGGATGAACATGTAACGTGTAACTAAATTAGGGGAATTTTGGAAAGTTTTGTCTTCAAACGCAAACTTATTTGCCGTAACGGAAACAGGTTTCAATGAATCTATTCATGACGCAGAATTAATTCCACCTGGATACTCCATTATACGATGCGACCGAGCATATTGGCGTAAACACGAAGGAGCGTGGCTCGTGGCCACATCACGTTTTTAGCTGTGACGAGTGTCCATTCATCGATAATCAGGTGTTTGATTGAACTGGTTTGTGCCTCAGTGTACCAACGTATTAGATTATTGTAATTACATGTGTTGTTTATATCCCGCCTAATAGTAGCAAAAATGAATACATGGTATTATTTAGGATTATTGAACAGTTGTGTAAGTGTTACAACATCGCCACATTGTATGCGAACTTCGCGTCACACTGACGTCACGAAAAATCCTGCATCGCGCAAGCAGAGTTTACCGCGCGACTAGTATATGTACATACAACGTCTCAACATCAATCGTAGGGCAGTTGCCCACCAGACACAACACCCGTCTGGTCGGCGGATCCTCCCTTTTCTATGGAGGATGAGTGAACTTTACACCCTGTTCCTTATACCTCCATAACACGATAGTACCTAATGAGTGACTTCAACTTGCATTCTTGTCCTGTAAACATTCTCAATTATTTTCAACGTTTTCAAACTTATTGTGGATGTACCAAAGTAACAAAGTTGATAATTGCAATGGTCGACGATTAGATCTAGTGTTGAGTACATTCGCGGAGGAAGGGAGTGTGAGCGTGCGCGATGTGTCGGTGAGTCTGCGCGTGCGCCAGCGCCTGCGCGCGGGCTCTGCCCCCTATTACATGGGACCTAAACATAACTGGCGAAACGTGGATGTACTATAGGTACATCTCTGCCTAACCCTTTGGGGATTACAAGCGTGGTGTTATGTAAATAAATAAAAATGTTTTGCAACTACTGTAAAATATAAAGTTTGTTCTTAGGATAAATTATCCCCAACTACGGAACTCTTCATTGTGCGTGGTCTGACACGCACTTGGCCGTTTTTAGGGTTCCGTACCCAAAGGGTTAAACGGGAACCCTATAACTAAGGCTCCGTCTGTCTGTCTGGCCGTCTGTCTGTCCGTCTGTCACCAGGCTCTATCTCATGAACCGTGATAGCTAGAACTGACTGTTGAAATTTTCACAGATGATGTATTTCTGTTGCCGCTATAACAACAAATACTAAAAAATATAATAAAATAAATATTTAAGGGGGCTCCCATACAACAAACGTGATTTTTTTGCTCGTTTTTGCTCTATATTGATAACGGCAACAGGTAGACGCTCGAAATATTCACAGAATATTTAGTTATACGTATATTAACTTTAAAAATAAATTATTAAGTAAAAATATAACAAATATTTAAGGGGGGCTCTCATACAACAAACGTGATATTTTTGCCGTTTTTTATAGATAATGGTACGGAACCCTTCATGCGCGAGTCCGACTTGCACTTGGCTGCTTTTTTAATATCTCACGGTTGACTCTTTATGGCATAGAAAGTTAGGCAGTATTCTTTTTGTTTTACCAAAAACGAAGACTGCCTTAGTTCTCACTACCCAAAAACAAGGCCACTCTATAACCCTTTCATCTTCGAACAATGAAGTGCTAGGACCAAACACGGCACATTCCGGTTGCTCAGCAGGTGCATATCTTACATAGCCGGACATCGGCACGGCACGCGCGGCATCCCGAATTCTGACGCCGACCAGCAATATTATTGGCACATTCCGATCACGGCACAAATTAATGTGAGGGGAATTTAAAATAATCAGGCTTATATTAAAGTGATGTTAAAGGGTTAGAATAACAAAAGAAGCCGTTGTTCTGATTTAAAAACATTACATAATATCACGCCTGTAATCCGTGAAGGGTTAGGCAGAGGTGTTCCCATACACCCACGTTTCGCCAGTTATTTTTAGGTCCCATGTAATAGCGGGCGAGCCTATTGCCATCAACTGGGCACAAATCAAGACTCTAGGTTGCTACTAAGAAAATCCGTGGTGGAAAAACCCAATAACAACACTTTGCCCGACCTGGGAATCGAACCCCGGACCTCGTGCTCAGCAGTAACGCTTGCGACCACTAGAACAACGAAATGATAAAATAAAAATAAAAAAACCTTTTTATCACGCACAAAAAAATATATAAAAATAAAATTGAGTGTTTTTTGTTTTTTTTTTAACTATATATTTTTCTTTTTAGTCTAGTGTTTCATTTAGTTAATAAGTCTAAAGTCAATGAAATTGTGACTTAACCGGTTTAATATTAGCCACTGAAGAGTTCGATTATCCACTTCCTGGCTCCATAATCAGATCAGCTCCAAGATACCAAATTATAGTATTGTCATCCGAACTATATATACATACAAAGTTTCATCAAAACGAATCATATGACCCCAAACTCGAGGGGTTTACTAGTACAGTAGTCACTGAGGAATTCCACTATCCACCTCTTGGCTCCATCATCAGACCCTCGTTACCAAGCCCAATCTATTGGATACGTCGAAAAACAAATCATATGAGCCCAGACTCGAGAGGTTTACTCTAAGCCACTGAAGAGTTCCATTATCCACCTCCTGGCTCCGTCATCAGATCAGCTCCAAGATACAAAATTATATTATTGTCATCCGAACTACACATACATACAAAGTTTCATTTTGATACAACAATTAGAAATAGGTTAAAATTGACTTCCAAGATTTTATTACATTGTTAGTTACAAGTAAAGGTAAAGAAAAAAAAAATAGGCTCTCATTGCGCGGCTGGGTCAAGGGCTTGATTCAGAAAGCTCCTGGATACGGCATGCATAGTGAGGAGGGTCCTTTCTAGAGCCCTGACCACCGGCTTGGACCCTGTTCCTAATGCCGATAGACCACTTTTTTTAATGTTTTTTTTAATAAAAATATTTAAAAATGTAATTAATATTTAAGCATCGATCGATGCTTTGTTCTTTGCTTCCACGGCTCGAATGCTTATTACCCCCTCTTTGTTTTTGGACAACCTTCTAAACATTATTGAAACTTGAGACTAGAAATGCCGATGCATTCCACCAGCTTTTATTACAAGTCTTTTACAGTTCAAGTAGTACGGTTGTGGAACGCCTTACCCGTGTCGATAAGGCGTGCTCAATCTTTGTCCACTTTTAAAATTCTGGTAAAAAAACACTTCCTCTCTCCTTAAACATCATCATTACATAATACAGTTCCTTGCTCTTGTTTTTTATTGTATACTAGCTTCTGCCCGCGACTTCGTTCGCGTGGAAGTCGTAAGACACCACAATATACTAATAACAGCTACATTTTAGAAAACTGCCTCGTTGGTCTATTGGTCGTAAGCGCTTCTTTTGGGCATGAGGTCCTGGGTTCGTTTTGCGGGTCAAGCAAAGTGTGATGGGTTTACCATCAGGAATTTCTCAGGTACAGTCCGAAGTCTGAATTTGTGCCCGGTTAGTGGCAATTGGCTCGCCCCCTATTACATGGGACCTAAACGTAACTGGCGAAATTTAATGTGGGTTTACTATAGGTAGGTACACCTCTGCCTAACTCTTCGGGGAATTTAGATGTGATGCTATGTTAGTTTTATAAAACATAAATACATACAAAAACTCACGCTTTCTTCCCATGATGGTAAGCAGAAACTATAGAACGCCACCCGCTACGCTACTTACATACTCTTTTTGCTTCGTTTACGTTCATACATCTGGTCATATATCTACGCACGCATATTCAGAGTACTACGCACTTGACCTTTCTGAAGAACATCACCAATTAGGTCACTACCTTCCAGGTCCTTCTAGGGCGTTTCCACTCACATCTGTCTTGTAAATTCCTTCTGTTAGTCGCCTTTCAACATGACCAAACCATCTAAGCATAATCTTTAAAAAAATTGCCCCTACATCTTCTTTTAAACCACACCATTGCCTTATCACATAATTTTTCAGACTATCAGGCATAGTCGCGCTTTACAAGTAACACATTTCCACGTGTAAGCGTGGTTACCAGCACACCATTGTGAATAGCCAGTCTAGCCTTTTTGGGCATCAACTGGTTCGTCACAATCGCATGTAGAACATAATTCACTTTATTTCCTGCATTTACTCTTTATAAAACTTCCCTGTATACTACGTTTGTAATTATGGTCTCACCATCCAAAATATACAGAGACTCAGGACTGGTGACGCGTGAGCAAGCGACGTATAGTTGTCCGTGTGAGAAGCATTTACTCCTGAGATCGACTCCGCAGACGTCAGTAGTAATTTCCCATTGCTTTCCTAGTTCTTCGTTTTTAGTGAATTAATGAACGCCTGCGTTCCTGCTTATACTACCTAATGTCACAAAACTGATACACTGACTGATGCATTCTTACAGATTATTCTTGACAAACGACTATCACTAAAATAATATAACAGTAGATTATCAGAACACATGGCCGATAGGGCCGAAAGTTTCTGGAGAGGCGACCGCGTACCCGGAAGGCCGCTCACAAGGTGGACCGATGACTTTGTGAAGGCCGCAGGAATCCACTGGATTCGGGAAGTACAGAACTGGTCGAAGTGGCGATGTTTGGGGAAGGCTAATGTCCAACAGTGGATGTTTTTCGGCTGAAATGATGATGTGATAATACACAAATTAACGATTTTCGGACTTTTTCCTTTACTTGTGCTGTGAGACTTTACCTTGTGCCATATGATTCTAGGTCAACGGGAAGTACCCTATAGGTTTTGATTAATTTGCGAGTATCAAAATATGTCGCGTAGATGGCCGTATTTTTTTTAATGTGTTTACTTAGAAGTTTGTTTTTTGAGCTCCAGGAAACCGTACAACAGGTTTTTGAAATGAATTTCAACTTTATACCTCCATGCATTCCTGAGAAAAAGGGCCTTCACTGACAGACAGACAGACAGACGGACGGACGGGTGGACAACGAAGTCATCATATAAGGGTTCCGTTTTTTCCTTTTGACGTAGGTACGGAACCCAGAAAAGTACTCTAGCCTCAGTTTCTTCTAATAGAGTTTTTGATCCTCATATGAAACAGGATCTATTGGCACCAAATTTATTTTTCAATGAAAATTGTCATGCTAACTGTACATTTTAATCAAAATCTATGTCTGTAGATGAAAATGTCTCAAAAAGATATAGATAGTCTTCTAAGACCGATTTCACGTAGCTACAACGGTTAAGATACCTTTACTACCCCATCACAATAATCCACTCTGTTTAGTCATGATGATTGACAGCTTAGCCCCATAAATCTATAGCGTGATGATAAAATTTATAAATGTTCTAACCATTTGGCTCGTCTTGTTACAATTTACTGTAAACTATAGAGGTATACAAACATAATGCAATATTGCTCATCTATCATATAGCCTATCAATTGACCAGGCTTCTATGAAATATGTATGCAAAATTTTAACAGAATCTATCCAGTAGAATTTGCGTGATGCTCTAACATACATACAGACAAATAGACAAAAATTCTAAAAATTACATTTTCGGTATTGAAATCGATCCCAGACTTCGTACCAATTATTGTTTCTCAAAAATATTCAATGTACATTTTTGACTTCGCTACGATTTTATTATATGTATGTATATATATTATATTTATATAGATAAGTGTATGCTATAAGTATGTATGTATTTATTGTATATGTAAATGGTACACCGCTGACTACCTGCAGTATTGTCTCTCCTTCTCCATTTAATCCATCCAAAGGTTGTCTGTAAATTATCGCTTTCAGCGATAAGACCGCCCATCGTGTCACCTTATGTAAAATTTCAACATTTATATCTGTAATGTGTATGGTGTACATATTATAGAGAATTACATTGTATTCTATTCTAAGACTTTTTAAATACATAAAACACATTAACCAACGTCAAATAGAGCGTTGTTCTAATGATTATCAAGAAAGTGTGCCAGGTACGGTTTGATTGGTGGAAACGTTTATTTTGAATCTTAAACATAAACGAAAGAGCATACCATCTCATATCCTTATTATATCGACCACAGAGTATCACAAAAAGCATTAGCAACTCACAAATGCATGTCCATCCACGTAAAACTCAGCTTATTCTTCAACTTACATATTGCTGTCCCCTTGCACCTTATTACAACGTCGCAAGGGTAAAATTCGTCTGCTGAATAACGAGGTTTATAAATTAAATCACAGCCAGTGTATTCTTCAAAAAAGCTCAAGTTTTGCAGTTATCTTGCACCTTATGTTGAAGGGTTTAGGTTGATTTTTGGGTAAATGGAATGTATGATGGTAAGTGAGGCGATATTGGCGTGATCAGTAAGTTGACACGAAGCCTTCGACTAACTTCGCCGACGTCTGCCCATCTGCCTTGCTCCGAAGATATCCTAAGTTTCACGTATCAGTCCGGTTATTTGTAAATTGTATTCGTGTGAAATGTTGAATATGTCGATACATGGTGTTGTTCAGTTTGTTAGAGATTATCTTTCTATGCTGCAGTATGTTATTTGTGTTATTGCAGTTACAGCTTGGAGACGATAACCGACTTTTAATGATTTTATACTGAAGATCACGTTTAAACGAGTAGTGTTAATGATTTAAAAATGATAAATTAGAGCATTTTCTCAATAACTTAATATGTGAATATTTTAGATTATGTTTATATTATTACATAGTGAAATTAATTTGGAAAGTTATGTCTAACGCGGATAAAAAGCTGAGAATGGCGCAAAATCTACCAAGCGTATTTTTCTGAAACCTTCACCAATTTAAAGATAATTTAATTATTGATCTTTGAGTATACGCGTTTTATTAAAATTCCATTTATTTTGTGTTTATTAAATTAATAATGCGTCAAATTGGGGACAGCGCTCCTTGATGGGCGAGTCATATTACTGGCTGAACGTACGACGCGTTGCGTGAACTCAGTACAGAACACGCAAGCTAACCACTCAAGGTCAGTGGCATATATCTGCGTTTTAAGTAGTAGTACCTAAGTAAATACATGTAATATTATGAAAGTGATGTAAGTAACCATTTTTAGGGTTTCCTAGTCAACAAGGAACCCTTATAGTTTTGCCATGTCCGTCTGTCCCTGGCTTAGCACAGAGTCTCTTAGTACAAGAAAGCTGTAATTTGGCAATAGGTCGTTATTGTTAAAAAGATGCCTCGTACTGCATGAGATTGTAGGTACTTATATAGTTCTTAACTGTATGTACCCAGGATTTTGTAATCTTGATTTAAAAGAGTGTCCTTGGAGTTTCTTGTCTGTTCTTCTCCATAGAGATCTACGTTTTGGAATGGGCAAATAGCTTCAACTTTCTGACTAACTGACCGACTCTTTGACAATTCAAAAGTGCCTGTAATTGGTTTAATTGAAAATATTGAAATAAATGCATTGAGTTTGAGTTATATAAATCTTGTTTCCATCTTTTTTTAAGTTCACTTTTTAGGCAGTCGGGTTTTTTATTTATTTTATTTTATTGGTTCACCAACAATTGTTTACACAGGATGCGTGCTAAAGGTAACGTGCGAAAGTGTGTATGCAACAGTGCAACAATCACTTACAGGCAAACTTCGCATGCATAGAAAAGTTGTTTAAAAAAAAAAATAGATTACATTACTTATCTAAAGGTGTAGTTATTGAATATAGCAATATGACACGCAATGACATAAAATATTAGTATGATAATATGTAAAAAACACATCTATTTTTATATACATTATTAAATGTATATACAATTATACACGGTACTAGTACTGTATGTTGTTCCGGCTAATCTCCGAAACGGATGGAACGATTTTAACGGGACTGTTATTTGACATATAGCTGATGATATATGGAGTAACTTAGGCTTTTATTTTAGAAAAAAGCCAGTTAGTTTCCAATATAACATTAGCGTTCGATTGACAGGTGGAATTCAAACATTCGTAAATATGCCACAGTAAGCACGTTCCACATTCTCGCACGCACCCCACAGCACTGGCATGAATTTACTATCACGCCTCATATTGAGGGGTAACTGTCAATAAATATGTAACACATGTTGTTCAGTACAAATAGATAGGTAGGAATGATAGAGTTCATACCTTCCGCTATCGCATCGAGGGTGCGCTATCCTCCCCCCATCCGCTCCGCGCAGGCGTCCCTCAGGGCGCTGTGCTGGCACCGCTGATATTCACTATATTCACTAGTGATATCCCCAAATGTAGAAAGGCGCAGTTAGCTCTGTTCGCAGACGACACGGCCATCTACTACTCCGGCCTCAGGCAAGACAATATCGCCCGCATCCTTCAGGCCGAAGTCAACAGACTCGCGGCCTGGTTCAGGAAGTGGAGGATTGAAGTCAACCCTGATAAGAGCCAGGGGGTCCTATTCTGTAGGCCCCGGCGATCACCCGCCCTGCCCCAACCGATCACCATGTTCGGCAAGCCTATCCCTTGGGAGAAGCGAGCCAAATATCTCGGTGTGGTCTTAGACCATCACATGACGTTCGGCGAGCACATAAAACAGGTGCGCTCGCGCGCCAGTTTTGCTCTCGGCCGACTACACTCCGTACTCAACCCGCGCAGCAAGTTGTCCCTTAAGTGCAAATTGCGTATTTACACCGCGTGCATTCGACCGATCATGACTTACGCCTGCGTAGTCTTCGCTCACGCAAAGTCATATCACATCCATAAGATGCAGACGCTTCAAAACCGATTTCTCCGTAGAATTACGAAAGCTCCTTGGTTCGTTCGGAACGAACAACTTCACGTAGACCTTAAGATGCCTACCATCAAACAGTTTATGAAGCGCCTTGCAAAGCGCTTTTTCGAATCCGCGGAACGTCATCGCAACCCCTTGGTTGTGCAGGCCGCTAGTTACAGGCCTTCTGCCATTAGTCAGACTCGCCGACCGAGGCACACTCTCTTAGATCCGGATGACCCCATCACTCTCCTTCAGGAAAGCAATAGGGCCACGAGTACAGTGCACAAATTACACAAACCGACCTTCCGTCCTCGCCGCCGAGGTACCACGCGAACTTCCCGAGTAAATGGTAAAAAAAGTCCTCCCCCCCGTCCCTTGAATGTCGATGCGCCAGCCGCCCGGTTAGAGGCTGAGAGCGCCGTAGCAATAAATATAATATCCCCTGATAATAATCATGATCAAAATGTTGATCCAGCCCGTCCCCAAATTGTTAGTAATTTTGTGATCCCCCAACGACGCCCTGAGCCGAGGTCCGTACCCCACAGGGGGTGCCCTTAGTGCGCTGTCGTTTAGTTTTTAATATATATAATTTGCGCCCTGGCTGGAGGCTTTAAGATTAAAAACCTTAGGGCAGCCACAGGAATATCCGGTTAAGTAGCAACGACCTCTCTAGGTCTGCTACGAGATGCCATACCTAAAAAAGATAGAGTTCATAGATAGGTTACTTTGTAAAGTATTATATTGTTTTAATTATTGTAAATGTGAAGACTGTGGGTTTTTTAAGCATACCACATTGGATAATGATGAACCGCGTCTATACCTATCTTGTATAAAACGCACACTATGCAAGCAGGCATATTATAGGTTGGGGGATTACATCGCTGATAGAAATGCTTGGCTCAATGCTGGTCCAGCTCCACAACCACAACTAATTTATTAACATTTGAAAATACTGTTGGAGCTGATGAACATTGAAAGACTATCTTTTCATTGTAGAAACTCGAATCTCCTTTGTTTTATATAATTGCATATCACAGGTGTGAGTACTATGTACAATAGAGCTACCATTTACCGGGTAATTATGTCTTACATTGACTTAAATGTGCCCGGGCGGCTGAGAGTATGTCATGCTCACTCAGATGTCTCGCTGATGTTGGCGTGTGTGTTGGATCATTTAGCTCCCTTCAAAATGGTTGAGCTGAATGGTGCTGATCTATGCGTCATGTTCGTGAACGGGCGCTGTCAGTTGGGACTGGTCATCTCTTAGCTGCCACGGCTTATTTTTAATTATTTTAGTTTTTAATTGTTATCCTTTTATCACGGACGCTTCTGACGTATTGCATCGTTCTCACATGTTTAACTTCAATATGAATGATGTAACCAATATTTTGTATCAATATTTTAATTTAAAAGAGTGTCCGTGGAGTTACTTGCCCGTTCTTCTCTATAGGAACCTACTATTTGGAATGGGCAACTAGCTTCATATTTGTAACTGACCGACTTCTTGACAATTCAAAAGTGCCTGTCAATGGTTTAATTGAAATAAATGCTTTGAGTTTGACCTATAAATCGCCAGAGCATCAGAAAGTCATACGACTTCTCTGTAACCCTCCGTGCCATCAGCTGCCTGCCTGTTCCCAACAATGTTGAGGTCGGCTTTCAGTCTAACCAAATGCAGTTGAATACCAGTATTTTACATGGAGCGACTGCCTATCTGACCTCCACAACACAGTTACTGGGTAACACTATATCCCTTGGTAAGACTTTCAGGCTTCTGACGACCCGTAACGACTGTTAAAGATCCACCAATGACAGCCGGGACCAACGGCTTTACGTGCTTTCTGAGGCCCGTGCCTCAGACGCAGTTACTTACATCACTTTCATAATATTACATGTATTTACTTAGGTACTACTACTTAAAACGCAGATATATGCCACTGACCTTGAGTGGTTAGCTTGCGTGTTCTGTACTGAGTTCACGCAACGCGTCGTACGTTCAGCCAGTAATATGACTCGCCCATCAAGGATCGCTGTCCCCAATTTGACGCATTATTAATTTAATAAACACAAAATAAATGGTATTTTAATAAAACGCGTATACTCAAAGATCAATAATTAAATTATCTTTAAATTGGTGAAGGTTTCAGAAAAATACGCTTGGTAGATTTTGCGCCATTCTCAGCTTTTTATCCGCGTTAGACATAACTTTCCAAATTAATTTATCTTTACATACGAAGACCCCTCCGTAGGGGTCTTCGTATGTAAAGATGGTCACCCATCCACGGACCAACCGCGACAAGCGTAGTTTAACCTGATAGATCTACCCGCGTAGCTGATATTACTTAGCCACAACCATCCGTGCCATGTAATAACCTATATTCCAGCAAATAAAAAAATATATATACAGGCTGACAAAATTTAAGCTGGTTCTACCCATCAGTATGAACAACTTTTAATACCGGACCACTTTAAAATTCGCAAAAAAAAATCGATCTTCTTATACAAAATGGTCCAATCGGTTATGTACCTATAAAAGAAGCTCGAGTTTTTTTTTGCGAAATCTAATTTGGTCCTATAGTAAAAGTTGTTCATATTGATGGGTAAAACACTCCCTTAAAATTTTTCGCATGTTTTAAAAGTCAGCCTGTTTAATTAATGTACTTACAAAATATTGTAAAACATTTTAAAAGAGTACCTAACGGTGGAGTTTCTAGAAAATAAGTTTTGGAAGGGGCGACTAGAATCAATTCTACTTTTTTGTAAATTTTGACGTTAATAAGATAATTTATTAATTCAACATACTTGATCAAAATTCTGTAAGGTATAACCTACCTTACTTAACAAACATGTGGTACTTAAAAATAATATGATCAACACGTGACGTACAAATATTTCCCTATAAAACATGTTCGACATATCTTCCTCTAACCCTCTTGCATACATCACTCACTACCGAACGTTATTAAATCAAATATATTTATTTCGGATTCATAAGATATCCATAGGTGTTAGTAACAATAAACTTAGCCTAGTGTTAGAACAGTTTATTTATGCTATTTAATTTAAGCATGCGTCGGGCTGAGCGCCCATCGCATGAGCACTCATCTACTGCTTCAACAGTGGAGAATCCCACCTGTTTGCCAACGCGTCCAGGATGCCGTTTGCAGTGCCACGCACGCGTCTGAGCAGCGAAGCGCTTCGCTTACGGATGATAGCATAAAAGCAATCAGTATGCTGCAAAAACGAGGCAGCCCAAACAACACCCTAAACGCGTTGTTGTATTGTACACGCAGAGACCCGTACACTCGCTGCGTGTAGTTGACCCATAGACTACACGTGTAGAAGGACTGACAATACGCTTTAAAAAGCGTCAGCTTAACTTGCTTACTACAAACGCGCAAATCTACGGGCCAACATGTTGCAACGCACACACAAAGCCCTCCGCCCCCTCTCAATATCAGTGTCATCATCCAAGTTGTCTGCGACCCAAGTACTTAAACTGGTGAACAAGCCTGAGAGGTATCCCGCCTAGTGTTAGTGAAGTAGGATAATTATAACACTTCTTACCGGCTTTAAATATCATCAGCTCGCTCTTGGACGCATTGTACTTAAGTCCATGGGCCGCAGCATACAGCTCACATATTTCTAACAGCCTTCTCAGCGCACCAATCGATGGGCTCAGCAGCACCATATCGTCAGCATAACTTAATTATGTTGTTTACACAAACACCGTCCACGTGACAACCGATATTAGTACTGCTGAGCTCACCGATCAATCGGTTCATGTACAGGCTAAAGAGCCTAGGGGAGCTCAACCCCCCCTGCCTCACCCCGCACTCCAACCTGTACACGTCCGACTGTGCCCCTCTTCACTTCACACTGTTCTTTTGGTTGCCGTACCAATATTCAAAAACTGATGTGATCTCAGGAGGCACGTCCGTTTCAGTATTCAATTTTTGCCAAAGAAAATCGTAAAACACGAGATTAAATGCCCTCGACAGATCCAAGAAACAGGCGTAGATTGGTGTTTTCCTCGCTGTGTAGTACTGGACAGTCTGCTTGACGCATATAATTGCAGATTTAGTTGACAAACCTGGCCTGAAGCCAAACTGAGCGTCATGCAAATGCAGGTGTCTACTCAGATGTCGGTCTAGCAGCCCGTCCAGCACCTTAGCTACAATAGTGGCCAGCGATATAGGTCTATAATGTGTTATGTGGTACCTCTGCCTGGCGATAAAGCCAAGCTAAACATTTACAGGGTTATTGGTTATACGTCGGCAATCCATTATGGGGGGATGTAGGAGAGGTCATTTGCAACCGAATGACTCTTGATGACCCCTATGCAAATGTCAACAATTTTCGAATAATTAGACATTTTATATTTTTAAGATATCTGGGGTATAACTTTGAAAATGTATGAAAAAAAACCAATGCATGAAATTTGTTTTTATTATTATTACCTGCTTGCTAACACTTTAATAAATAATAATCAACCATAAAATAACAATTAACTTTAATAGTTTTTAAATCAGAGCTTACAGATCGTTACAATTTTCATAACTGAGTAGGTTTTTTGACAAAAAAGTAAAATTACTCGAAAATTGTTGACATTTGCATAGAGGTCATCTGGGGTAATTTTGTTGAAAATAACCTCTCCTACATCCCCTTGATGGATTGCCGACATATAACCAATAACCCTGTATATGCCCGCGGCTTCACCGGAAAATAACCCACGAGAACGAATTACCCTTTATATCATACCATTAATATTCAGAATAACCCTAGCTTTGTACCCCTTACCTTTTTTGGAACAATAATTACCGTGGTTAGGACTGACCAAACGTGAAATTAATGAACATTAATTAGGTATGTAGTCATTTATTTATTTATTTTATTGGTTCACCAACAATTGTATACACAGGTTTTATGCAAAAGGTAACATGCGAAATTGTGTATGCAACAGTGAATCAACAATCACTTACAGACAAACTTCGCATGCATAAAATCAAAATCAAATCAAAAGTCATATAAGCAAACCAGGTTGAGAATCAGCACTTTTCGAACGTCAAAATTACATAAAACAGTCCCTCAAAAACGCCCTCCCTTCACCACTTCCTAGTGCTGTAGCTGGGAAGAAGTGGCGCAACAAACTCCCCAGCAGCACAGCTGTCTGTTCAGTTGGAAAAACTTGATTCTATACAATAGTATGTAGCACCTATAGAAGTTATACCTACAAAAAATAATTATTAGACTAGTTTTAAATTACTTATCTAAAAATGTAGATAATGCTTATAACGATATATTGACATGCAACGATATACATATAGTAATAATATTACATAAAGTAACATCACACCTTGTTTTCCCGAAGGGTTAGGCAGAGGTGTACCTGTAGTACACCCACGTTTCGCCAGTTATGTTTAAGTCCCATGTAATAGGGGGCAGAGCCTATTGCCATCAATCGGGCACAAATCCAGACTCCGGGCTGCTACTGAGAAATTCCAGATGAAAAAATCCAATAACACTTTTTGCCCAACTCGGGAATGCAGTAGCGCTTGCGACCACTGGACCAACGAGGCCGTGTTATATAATAATCTGGCGTTATTTTTGTATCTTATTATTATCACATACTAAAATAACGGCCACAATTTATATTTTTTTTGCATCTTTTTAGTCCGTAATATATCTCGTATGACTTCCATGGGAACGAAGTCGCTGGCCTTTTTTTATTTTTTTTTGGGTGGGAAATTATCAAATAACTTCTCCCGCTCTGGGCTGAGCAGGAGGGCGTGTCAGACTTTTACTGACTAAAACCCACCCGTGTTCCTTCCGTTGCATGTGTGCCAGGGCCACGAAATCCCTTTTGGACAAACTCGCAACCCTGGCAGGCATTGGTCTTAACGGACCCCGCCAGTTGGTACTGACATCTCTTTGAGGCGCGCGTGAAACACAACGCGCCGTCGACCCGGCCCTGGTCCTTGTTGGACGGCGAGCTACCCATCGCTCACCATCTGCAGGCCCGCGCCTACGGTGGCCGGAAATCGGCTTGTGACTTCCGACGCCCGGGGCCTCTCCTGCGGCGGCCAAAGGCGTGAGGGCGCGAACCCTGTCTCACCCTCACGCGTTCCACCTCCTCCTTCGCGAGCATTACTGCTTCGCAGAAGGAGGTGACGGCCTCCCATGCACTCTCGCTCCGAACCATGGCCTGAACCAGGGCCGGACGCGAGGGATCGCTACCGCCGATCGCCTCCATGAGGACATGGCGGTGCTCTGCCCAAGCCGGGCACCGCCGTATGCTCCACCGTGTCCTCCGGGAGATCCACACAGTGTGGAGACACCCGGGCGTTTCCTCCCGGTTTATCCTGAACAGGAACCTTCCGAAACAACCGTGTCCGGTGAGGACCTGCGTCAGCCGGAAGGTGAGGACGCCGTGGCGCCTTTCTAGCCACTCCTCATAGAGGGGACTTATCGCCACAATTGTGGCGTGCCAAGAAGTCACTGGCCTATGCTAGTAATAATATAATATGTGTCGGATCCGGTCATTAGTACGGAGAAGAAACCGATCGCAAGCGCGCCACTACTGGCGACATCACGTGATCTACCCACACGTCTGGCGCGCTTCTACAGAGCCGTGATGTTTTGAGCCGAATGGCGAGGAGGATATCCAAGATTCAGGGTCTGATGGCATCGGAGTTAAGACGTCGCGGAACTGTACTCGATTTGTTGTGCTTAGTTATTGTGGTGATTGTAATTTGTAGTGATTGTGTCAATTTCTGATTTCAATAAACGCTGTGTATCACACCCAGTGTGTTTTCATAAAATCCTGACGATTGGACATATGTAATAAATTGCACTCAATCTCAATCTGCCCGCCTTTTCCCAACTATCTTGGGGTCGGCTTCCAGTCTAACTGGATGCAGCTGAATACCAGTATTTTACATGGAGCGAATGCCTATTTGTCCTCCAAACCCAGAAACTGGTTAATATGATACTCCTTGGCAAGACTGGTTGTTAGACTTTCGGGCTTCTGACGACCGCTAACGACTGTCAAAGATCTATGAATGACAGCCGGGACCTACGGCTTAACGTGCTTTCCGAGGCACAAAAGAGTCTCGGTATGTAAAGATGGTCACCAATCCACGGACCAATCGCAGCAAGCGTAGCTTAACCTGATGGATCGACCAGTGCGGCTGATGTTACTTCTTAGCCACAAGCTCCTCATGTAATAAATTGTACTCTCCCAAAAAATCTTCAATATCCACTGGACACAACCCGCATCACTGACTACTCAAGACCCTAACGTTGATAGCACACCTCCGCCGTGAAACCATAGCAGCGAAACCTCAGTAGTTCAATTCAACTGGCTCGCGTCATTTCAATTCAATTCTCAATTCGTTATTGCGTTCCATAATGTATATAGTTGGTAGGGAAATAATTATATTAGACACAATTATGTACCCTGTCGGGCACATCATAGATCAAGTAGGAGAGAGGAGGAAGATCCTTGGGTGTTTAATGTGATACATTTTATTATTGTTAGTAAGTTAAACTGTTTTATTAATTAAGAATTGAATTTAAGAATTATAATTATTGTTTTATAAATTACCCGCGCGTTATTTTTTACTTGCATTGGATTCGAGTAGCGGAACAAGACGCGAGCCAGTTGAATTGAACTACTGCGGTTTCGCTGCTATGGTTTCGTGGCGGAGGTGTGCTACCAGCGTTATACATTTGACCTCACGTTCATAGCTATTTGTATCGTTCATCGAATGTTTTACTGCTTCAGTAATAAGGCCAAATAATATGTATTTGGAAGTAGAGTTGTAATGTATTTCGATCAGTTCTTATGCTGGTTTATGGCGGATACTATGCCAAACAACGATATACCAATCAATTTATTGCTTCGATGTATTGGCATAGTTTTATATGGGGCGTGGTATTTGTCGTATTGGTAAATGGTGGTCAGGACTAGAGCTAGTAATATTAAACTGCCTCCTTGATCTAGTGGTCGCAAGCGCATGAGGTCCTGAGTTCGATCCCCGGGTCGGGAAAAGTTATATTGGGTTTTTCTATCTGGAATTTCTCAGTAGCAGCCCTAGCAGCTCGCGCAGCGGAAGCTATGCATGGCCACCGCTCTTCGTCATTCGCCGCTAAATTGTGGACGCTATGTGGTGGCGGACGCTATGTGGTGGTGGACGCTCTGTGACAGCGGGCGCTATGTGACGGCTACCGCTCTTCGACCTTCGCCGCTAAATTGCGGACGCTGGACGCCGTATGGCGGCCATCACTCTACGGCATTTGCCGCAAAATTGCGTCGCAAACACGCGCTGCAAGTTCGCCGGAAAATTGATATATGGCTGCCACCGCTCTTTGACAATCGCCGCTAAATTGCGGACGCGATCTATAACGTACTTGATCCCTAGATACTTTTGATGTGTGTATTGTATATAAATTAAGGTGGATCCGCAGTTTTCTTTCGTTTTTTGCAATTTACAGGTCAGAGGTTGTATCTTGATCGAAATATGATTCGCGACTATATCATATATATGTCGGATCCGGTCATTAGTACGGACACGTAACGAATCAAGCACGCTACTACTGGCGGACATCGCGTGATCTACCTACCTCTAGCGCGCTTCTACAGAATCGTGATGTTTCGAGCCGATGGCGAGGAGGACATTCAAGATTCAGGGTCTGATCGCATTGGAGCTAGGACGTCGCGGAACTGTACTCGATTCGTTATGCTCGGTTATTGTGGTAATTGTGATTTGTAGTGATAGTGTCAATTTGGGATTTCAATAAACGCTGTGTATCTCATCCAGTGTGTTGCACGAAACCGAACTTCTGCCCACATGATGACCGAATCTAACAGAATAAAATCCTGACGATCCGACGTGTATGTATTTACACAATTAGAATCATTAATACTTCTCTCTTAGTTAGATTTCACGGGCTACAGCTGCGGATCCACCAGGAAAAATCTAATACTGCTTATTCAAACAATGCTGTGTGTTTTGAAGAAACTTATTGTATAAATTATTGATACCTTTGTGTTACATTGTTCAAATCAATCAATTACCAAACTTAACACTGCTAACTTCTAACAAGCTTTCAAGTCTTAGAACATCTCATAACCGACGGGAACCCTTCAGCGAACTTATGCGTAACTTAGCCTCTCGGATGTACCAAGCATACAAATATTCCGCCCCGAGCCCTTTCGGGGCACTTAAGACATCCGTCCCATGACCCCAGTTGTATAGGGTATTTTACTACCCATGGGAACTGGCGCATAGTTCGAAAACTTTATTGATGGGCTGTCAATACCTTTTAAAGGAATAGTCTTTTGCTGTCTGGTTGGGTTTGGTTTCGATTTTAAGTTATTTATTTATTTATTCGTTCACCAACAATTGTTTCCACAGGTTTAAAAGGTAACATGCAACAGTGCAACAATCACTTACAGGCAAACCCCGCATGCATATAGAAGTTGTACAAAAAATAATGAAGAGACTAGTTTTAAATTACATAACTAAAAGTGTAGATAATGAATACGAAGGCGCAGCATGTGGCGCCGTCTATCCTTGTTACGAAGTTACTGGAATCACCGAAAAGGTCGGATAAGAGTGACACTGGCTGCCGACAGTCACTCTAGCAGAGCGTCGTATCGATGGTTGCGTAGCGGCTGTCTTCTGACGACAGAAGAGGATGTCAGGAGAGCCGCTGTCGTACCACGTCCACGACGAATTGCTATATTCTGGCAATTTTCTGGCATAATCCTGATGATATTGAACCTGCTGAATCACTAATACGATGACCACTTCTGGTAAAGGCTATCCTGCGCCGTTTAATATAATGGTAATTATAATAATTAAAAAAAAAAAGGATTATACAGGATGGCTGTATTTAAAGTATGTACGTACTAATATTACAAATGCGAAAGTAACTCTTGTCTGTTGTTGTCTCGTGTCTCTTGTCTTGTTACCTTTCACGCCTTAAGGGGACAATAACCGACTTTTAATGATTTTATACTGAAGATCACGTCTAAAAGAGTAGAGTTAATGATTTGAAAAAAATATATGTTAAATAAGAGCATTTTCTCAATAACTTAATATGTGAATATTTTAGATTATGTTTATATTACATAATGAAATTAATTTGTAAAGTTATATCTAACGCGGATAAAAAACTGAGAATGGCGCAAAATCTACCAAGTTTATTTTTCTGAAACCTTCACACATTTAAAGATAATTTAATTATTGATATTTTAGTATACGCTTTTTATTAAATTTACCTTTTGTTTAGTGTATAATAAATTAATAATGCTTCAAATTGGGGACAGCGCTCCTTGATGAGCGAGTCCTATTACTGGCTGAGCGTACGGCGCGTTGCGTGAGCTCAGTACAGAACACGCAAGCTAACTACTCAAGGTCAATGGCATTATATCTGCGTCTTAACGGCTAAACGAATTTCGATGATTTTTTAGCATTCGGATAGACCATGGGTTTGGAGTTTTTTTTATACCGAAAGCACATTCCTGTCAGATAAGTTCCGACGCGGGTAAAGCCGCAACAAAAATAATTTGTATATATATAAAACTTTGCTTCTAGTGCGCCGACAATATTATGTTGTAATTTCAAATTATGGACACAAAATATGTACGTAAAATGTTTTTTTATATAATAGCAGCAAATTTTGACCTTATGGCGATAATCTGAAAATATGAGCCATAAAGCAATAAGTATGAAAAATTATCCGCACTTTAACATAATTAATTACACGAGTATTAGGGTATTAAGAGAAATAAAACCATATCCACCCACATTTAATAAATAACAATTTAACCGGCGCAAGACAACTCATTGAAAGCCTAGTTCCATAACCTATTCAATTATAAACTAGTGACCCGCCCCTGCTTCGCACGATTTTTACTTCAGAAAACATCCAGATTGTTTTTGATGTTACACTATGTTAAAATACTAAGTACACATTGACAAACAACCATGAAAAAATTCTCTAAATCAGCGTTTCATAACCTGTTTCAGCCACGGACCCCTAGTAAATCAAGCGTAATTATCAAGGACTAAATAAAAAAAACACCAATAAATTTTGGACCATTTATTTATTGTACCTACTACAAATACCTACGGATTTATTTTTAAATATAAAATACGTGTTTTGTTATCGTTATTATATTATATTATAAGTATTATAAATGCGTTAGCATACGATTTAATATGAAAGTTGGTGTTGCTTTTGGCAACTAAATTAGTGATATTCGGTTTAATGTTATTGCAAATTGGATTGTGAAATTTGCACGCTGACGCACGTTCGCCGTGATAAGTAAGCGTAGCGATTACGAAACTTTTGGTGTCATTTATTTATTTTTGTTAAATAGTCCAAAGATGAGACTGCAGACCCCCATATACATACTCGCGGACTCCCAGGGGTCTGAAGACCACAGTTTAAGAAACACTGCTCTAAGTAATGGTGAAAACCGCATCAAAATCCGATATACAATAGTTTAAAAGAAGAACAACGTGATCACACAGACAGACACGAAACCCGGCTTTAATTTATAATATGTATTTCTATACATTGTCTGTGTGGTGCCGGACGTTAAGAATAGCACTTCCCTATTTCTACCCGTGGGTGTCGTAAAAGACGACTAAGGAACTTACTAGAGAATGGGCAGCAGCGTTCTCTTTGCATTTTAACATCATACTGCGATCGCCAAGCCGCCTGCCAAGCGTGGCGATTATGGCAACCCCTCCCCCCCTTTGTGGAGGCCTATGTCCAGCAGTGGACGTCTTTCGGTTGCAGTGATGATGATGATGATTTCTATTTATCTCGGGTTTCGTGCTCCAAAGAAGATAAACGAATATAGCTTTTTGTGTACCAGTTTGAAGGATAAATATAAAGTATAAAGGTACTGCGTCATATAAATGCCAATAATGTCATATAAGTGTAATGTGTATGTGTTGTACCGAATTTTATTTATTGTTGATTATTTGAATGATATGTGTTTTATTGAATTGATATTTTTTTATAATAAAGTATGGACTATGTCTGAAATAAATGAATTAATAATAATATACTTTGACTAAGGTCGAAATCTTCACCCGTCTTCCAGCTGGTGGATCCTGTTCACCACCGTTAAGAACTGTAATAAAAAGTAATGAAATCCCTCGATGTAAATAATAACACGTTGACCGTTTAATGTCTTGACACGAAATAACTATTAGGTATTTATCTAATATATTAAATTAAAAAAAACAAAATTGGTTCATCCGTTCAGGAGCTATGCCACAGAAAAATACACACATACACATTAAAAACTTCTAACATCCCTCTTTTTCATCGGGGATTAAAAAGAAAGTCGATTTTCGTGTCTGTCTGTATAACCGCTTAGATCTCCTAAAATGTGTATAATGCATGACTTTATAACATAGATACGTTGACCGTTTAATCTCTTGACACGAAATAACTATTATTTATATATTACATTTTATTTAAAAAAAATCGGTTCATCTGTTCAGGGGCTATGATGCCACAGTAAAACACACATATACACACTAAAAAATTATAACACCCGGGGATTCGGGGATTAAAAAGAAAGTCGCTTTTCGTGTTTGTCTGTATAACCGCTTAGATCTCCTAAAGTATGTATAATACATGAATTTATAACCACATTTATAACATAGTTAAAGCATACAAATCTCAATGTTTTGTCATGTCACCACATTAGTAGATTGCAACCATGTGAAGTAAGGGTAGCTCACTAGTATTACCTATTTTATGAATAAAAAACAAAAAACGCGACTGCAAAAACACTGAAAAGAGAAAAACAAACATTAAGGCTTCTCCAGACCAGCGCGACACGCGACGCGACACAAAGGCACCGCTCGTCGTGCGACACGTGGGGCCTTTGTGTTTCGTTGCGTGTCGCGTCAGTATGTAGAAGCCTTTATAATCTATAGAATCTTGGTATCGCAGGCGGAGAGGGGACAAACCAATGACCTGAAATATGGTGTAACTTTTGTTGCTCGGCCTGCGATACTTATCTAAATTATAATGCTTTTTCAGTTATGTGTTTTTGCAGTCGCCTTTTTTTATTCTTTTTTATAATTTGTTTTATTTCAAGATTTTTAGTTTTATTAATATATATTTGGATTCAACTCATTACAAGGTTTTATTTGATACCAATATTGTTGTTATTTTATTAAAAAAAAACCTTCCCCTCCCTTTTTTGTATTTGCAGATGCTATAATTATATAATATAGCCTGTGTTACTCCCACAATTAAGACGAATCTAACGACACCTCTTATGTTAAAATCCATCAAGCCACCAAATAAATAGACATAGGTACATACACACAGACTCACGAAAAACATTACCCTCCTTCTGGGGCAGTCGGGTAAAAACAACAATAATTCCTACAACACCCACGCAATCAAATGTCAAGTTATATTTCGCGCCATCGAGTCGTGTAGCGGGGATATTTCTTACTGTTGCCTGTTTATGTCCTTAGACCAGACAGGCATTTTATTCAATAAGTTTCAAGGAGCTACGAATATATAATATTATTTTATTATTGCTTATGTTTTTACCAGAATTTTAAACGTTTATATTTTCGCCTTTAATTAATTTAATTGGTTTAACGGTGTTAATTAAAGTTAAAATAAATAAATAATAAAACCCACATTTATTAATATATTCCTAGTAAAAACTAGAAATCATGTTAAAAAATTTGGTAGTTTTATCATAAATTGCAACGTGATTCTTGAATAGCGTTTTGGTGTGACTGGAAACCGAGACCTTTTCATTACTTTTAGAGTTAAATAAAAATGAGAAAGAAAGAAAAACATTTATTTGGTAATGAATTAATAATACAAGTTAAATAATTACTACTAGCAGTTAATTAAACTCCAAATGAAAGATGAGTTACTTCTGTATTGCCTTTTTACCCGACTGCCCCAGAACGAGGCATGTTTTTACCCGACTGCCCCAGAAAGAGGGATGTTTTTCGAGAGTATCCGATCTGTAGACTAAACGGATGATGGCTTGATGGATTATAACATATGAGGTGTCGTAAGATTCGTCTTAATTGTGGGAGTAATATAGGATATATAATATTTATATATTGCATCTAAAAATACAAAAAAGGGAGGGGAATGGTTTTTTTTTAATAAATTAATACAATTATTGATACCCATCATTATCATCTGCCTCGCCTTTTGCCAACTATGTTGGGGTCGGCTTCCAGTCTTACCGGATGTAGCTGGATACCAATACTTTGCAGTAATCATTGGTATCCAATAAAAGCTGGTAATAAGCCAATTTCAAATAGTTTTTATAAGATAATGGTTCGCCCCCGTCAAGAAGTTTACAAAAAACAAAGTTCAATTGTTAATAATGCTTGTTTTTGCTCTTTTCAGTTATATGTATTTGTGCAGTTAGGTTTTTTTTTACATAATTTTATTTTTTGTTCAAAGATTTTAATACTTGCAAGAAATTACCTTTTCCAGACATTAGATCACGAAGGAGTAATAACACAAAATAAAAACCAAATAATGGTTTTGTCGTATTCGGGTAACAAGGAAAAACTAGTAATGTATCCTTTCATTATTTTGTTGCTACACCTAGGTCACAACTACTATACTCCGTTGATTTAGGTAGTTAAATAAAGGTAAACGTGACGTGAGAGCTGTCAAGTAACCGACTAAACGTAGTCACTTCAGTTGTCATGCTACGTCACAGTTGTACTCTTCAATTTAGCAAGGTTTTATTTCGTTAACGTTTAGAGAACCGGTATTTTTGGGCTCTTTTGACAGATAATAAAATATTATAGTATTATTATAAACCTAACAAAAAAATTGTGCTCAAGCAATTACATCTACGAAGAGTACAACGTATTTTTAACAATAAAGTGTCATGTATAAAAACCCTTTTTATGATTTGTTTACCTTTATTTAAGTACCTAAACCAATGGAGTATAGGTTCATTTCATTTTATCAGCTGTAAATACAAACTTAAAGAAAAAGAAAACTGTTCTTCAGAAAGGGCAGGTGCGTAGTACTCACAACCGGCGTGCGTGTATGACCAGATGTATGAACGTAAACGAAGCAAAAGGAGTATGTAAGGAGCGTAGTAGGTGGCGTTCTATAGTTTCTGCCTTCCCCCATGGGAAGAAGGCGTGAGTTTAGGAATTAATGAATGAAATGAAATATTAAACTAAATACCGCATCCATTACATTACACTCTCGAACAAACCAACTGGGGTCCGGTCGGAAAATCACTAAGTACTTACACTGATTGAACAAGTTTCCGCCATTGCCATAAGAAGCGGGCGAAGCTCACTCTCGTGTGAAATTAGCCGACAACTCTGATTGGCTGCCATATTTTGTTTCTTTCGTTGCTCATAACTCGTAATTGTAATTAGCAAGGACGAAGGACACAGTTAGTTAGTAGGTAACATACTTTTATCCTTTATTTGTACGCTTTATTTTTGGACCAAATGTTAGATAAGTCAATTCTCTAATAAACAGGGTGTTGAAGTGATTGCGTGCCATGGCTTAGGGGTAGGTTCAGTATCGATAAAGAAACCCAGGAAAAATAACTTTTACTGTTATTACTTAAAATATTACGTAAAATCGTCTACGGTTTCAATAAATTTGTAAATATGTGACCACCATGCCATACCATCTATCACATAATTGTATCTGTCATTGCTTAATTTTTAATTTTATTCTTTGTATTGCCACTTAATCATCATTTCAGCCGAAAGACGTCCACTGTTGGACATAGGCCTTGCCCAAAGGGGGGGATTTGCCATAATCGCTACGCTTGGCAGGCGGGTTGGCGATCGCAGTATGGTTTTAAAATGTTTAGAGAACGCTGCTGCCCATTCTCTAGTAAGTCCCTTTGTCGCTTTTTACAACACCCACGAGAAGAAATATGATGGTGCTTATTGGTGCTATTCTTTACGTCCAGCACCACACGGATTTTTTTTTGTATTGTAGCTTATTAATTTTATTCCAGTTAGGTACATCGTCTTCACATGTTCATATCAATTCAATTTATTTAATTCAGTAACAATTCACGTTGCTATTAATTTATAGACATAATATAGTTTTACAAATAATTTATGTTTGAATGGTTATTCTACACAATTTTTATGTTTTTGTAATTATTTTTATCTATCTAATATTTTCTCATTTAAATTGAGTTGCATGTTTGGTTTGTTTGAACTTTTTTTGTATTTTTATATTAATTTGTACATCTAATACTTATGTGTCATGCTGGATTATATTCGAAATAATACATGAAAATAATAAAAATGATATAATGATAAAATTACTGTATAGGTAAAACATATTGTAAAACATGTTGAAAGAGTAACCTATGGAGTTTCTTGCCCATTGTTCTCCATACAACACTAGCTTTTGAAAGGTGCAACTAGAATTAATTCTATTTCACATAGACATCCAAAAGTCCCTTTAGGTGGCCTACGTACCTACTTGTCAAAGTCAAAGTCAATTTTTTTATTTCAAATAGGCACATATAAGGCACTTTTGAACGTCAATATTTACAAAAAAATAGAATTGATTCTAGTCGCCCCTTCCAAAAGGTAGTTTCGTATGGAGAAGAATGGGCAAGAAACTCCACCAGTACTCTTTTAAAATCTTGTACAATATTTTAATAGGTACATTAATTATATAATTATATGTGAAGACGATGCGCCTAGAATAAAATTACTATACCACAATAGGTAATAAATAGAGTTAAGAATGAAGCAATGACAGATAAATTAATTATGTGATAGATACATAGTGCTCACATATTTACAAAAATTGTAAAAAGTATATACGATTTCCTAAAAAATAACCATATAATCAGTGTGAGTTAAGGTAATCACAGAATTTAAAATAAATGTCATAAAAATAATAAATTATACAATTAAAATAGCAACCTGTTTGATTTTGTCTAGACTCTAGATTGTCCTATGGAGCAGGACCAGCATGTGTCCAAGCATTCTTATCTTGTATATAATCCTCTAATTTGTAATATGCTTGTTTACAAAGTGTTCTTTTAATATGAGTTTTAAATTTTCTTTCATTTAGTTGCAATATATCACAAGGTATTTTGTTGTAACATTTAACACAGTACCCCATAAAAGATGTATGTACTTTATATAACCTGAAAAATGGTTGATCTATTTTGTCTTTATTTCTAGTATTAAAATTATGTCTAGCAGATAAGTTATTAAAAAGATGTAGATTTTTCCTTACATACATAATATTTTCATAAATGAATTGGCAAGGTACCGTCATAATATTAATATTTTTAAATAGTTCCCTAAGAGATTCGCGGCGACTTAAATTATAAATTGCTCTGACAGCTCTCTTTTGCAAAATAAAGATGGACTCAATGTCAGCAGCCCGACCCCACAGTAAAATGCCGTACGACACAATGCTGTGGAAGTAGCTAAAATAGACCAAACGCGCGGTTTCTACATCTGTTAACTGTCTTATCTTTCTAACAGCATAAGCCGCCGAGCTTAGACGCCCCGCAACAGATGTTATATGTGGTCCCCATTGTAATTTCTCGTCTAAAGTGATTCCTAGGAAAACCGTTTGATTAATAAATTCCAGTTTTGCTCCATTCCATATGATATTACATTCACTACTTCTAACATTAGGTAATGTAAATCGAATGCATTTGGTTTTTGCTTTATTTAGTACCAAATTATTTACCGTAAACCAATCTTGGACCTGAAGAATAGAGTTATTCACATCGTCAAGATTTTGTGACCGTCGGTCTATTTTAAATATCAATGATGTGTCATCTGCAAATAACACCATCTTCGGTTGATTTTGAAATAATTGGGGTAAATCGTTAATATAAACTAAAAAGAGGAATGGACCCAATATTGAACCTTGAGGAATGCCCATTGCCATTTCAGACCCCAATGAGTTTACGCCGTTCACTTGAACTTTAGCCTTTCTATCTTTCAGGTATGATCTTAGTAAATCAAGAGCTGTATACCTAATCCCATAGTGCTCTAGTTTCAGCAAAAATGTCTCATGGTTTACGCAATCGAACGCCTTAGAGAGGTCGCAAAAGATTCCAATCGCATCTTGTGCTTCCTCCCAGGCGTTAAAAATGTTCTTTATTAGGGAGACACCGGCGTCAGTGGTACAACGCCCTTTGAAACCGTACTGTTGTTCATGAAAGATGGAATTTTTATTAAAGTGACGTAACATTTGATTGAGCATCAACTTTTCAAACACCTTACTGAGAACTGGCAGAACTGACACAGGCCTATAATTGTTGGATTCTTTACTATCTCCGGACTTGAACAAAGGAACTTCTTTACTGTGTTTCATGAGATCCGGAATGACTCCTTGGTCCACACTGGTGTTAAATATGAAAGCTAAATAGGGCGCAATGGTTTCTATGATAGATCTACAGAGTTTTACAGACATCCCCCAGAGATCTTCTGTTGATTTAATTTTAAGATCTTTAAAAGCTTTTATAACAGCCTCGGGGTTTGTATGCTGAAACCGATACTCCATAGCAAGCCTTTACATTACTTGAAATAAATTATTGGACTTTTGACTTTGAAAACGCAATAGTAGGTATGCATGGGAAAGTTTGGAGGAATAAATGAAATGAAATATGAAATGAAATGAAATGAAATGAAATCGTTTATTCTGTAAATAGGATATTAAAATCACTTTTAACGTCATATAAAAAAAAAAAAAAAATCTAGATGTAGCCGACATTTCCTATCTGACTACCCCTGAGAAGAAATGGCGAAACAAACTCAGGGGTCAAAGTCTCTTTTAAAGTCCAGACATAATCTTGGTCAGATCATGTGAGGACCATGTAGATCCGTGTCTGAAATGGTCTTTTGAGGAAAGAACCACGCAAATTTGAGCGGACCATAACCGGAATATAAACCTTATAGGCTATATTTAGTTTGCTTTATAAATCACATATTTCGTAGCCGCAATATTTTTTTTCTCAATTCTAACTAAGTAAAAAAAAATATATCATTATAATTATAAAAGTTATGTTTTTTACGGTTTTGCCCCGTAATAATGGAATCATCATGTTCTACGGGTTCCTGTACCTACAGCTTTTATGGGCGCAACTCTTACCTAACTTTAAGACATTGCACCCATGCATGACTCTATTGCGTATATTTCAAACAAAATAATAATAACTTTGCAGTACCCCATATGACCCCGTACGGTTTTGCCCCAAACGCACTTTAGACAAACAAAAATAAGCTTAAAACATGGCTGCATGACTCTATTGCGTATATTTCAAACAAAATAATAATAACTTTGCAGTACCCCATATGACCCCGTACGGTTTTGCCCCAAACGCACTTTAGACAAACCAAAATAAGCTTAAAACATGGCACATTTAAAACTTAATTTTGACACCTTTAATGCATGGTTAACCAGTGTATTCCCGTTGTCCCCGTTTGCCGTATCCCCGTCACGGGGACAGCGGGACGTGATTAAATTTATTTCCCGTTGTCCCCTTATCGTACGAAGTAAACCTATTTTAAACCGAAACAGCTAGGTTAGGTTAGGTTAGAACTGTGACCACACAACGCACGAGCCGAACGAGCGAAGCGAGCGGTGCCGCGGCAGCGGCCGGCGAGTGCCAGAAACATATTTTTGAATGTAAAACCAAACCACGGGGACAACGGGAAGTATTTTTAAATATTTAATTGAAGTTTCGCTGTCCCCGTAGAACGGGGACACGGCGTACGGGGACAACGGGAATACACGGGTTAACCTTTGCTTGAAAAAAATTTTCACTTACTTTGATATATTAGTATAATAAAACACTTGTTTCATCCATTCACCATTAAAACATTTTTCTTAATTATTTTCGTGGTGCGTGCACCAACGCAACGCTATTGAATGTTTGTTGACAAACTAATCAGAATGGCCAGGCCAGCTGCAACAGAAAAAAGCACGCCTAAATTTGAAATATGTAAGAGACTAAACTGCCTTGTCCCGTTTTACCCCCGGTTTTGGACTAATCTCCCCTATACATAAATATCATATTCAGAGAGAACGTTAAATATGTTAAATCATACTGACATACATTATAAAAGGATTTTAAGAGAATGATTTTTCTCTTTATAGTTTAAAGGCTCGTACTGACTTGCGCGATATCGCGTTCGCGACACGCAACGCGACGCGCAGCGCGACACTTTCCATGAAGTTTTCATAGAAATTGTGCTATTAGTGTCACGTCGCGCTGTCGCGTCGCTCCTGTCTGCGGGAGTCTTAAGGCTCATACACCCTACCGCGACATCGCGCGATAAGGGTCACTGGCTGTCGCGCCCGCGATTTCGAAATCAGTTGCAGACATGGAATTAGTAAGAACTATAATAATATGCTGTAGGTGACTTCAAGACTGAACAGTCGATATTTTACCAATAATAACAACGTTAGCGTCATCATACATAGTTTGAATGAAGATACTGATATTTTCACCTAGGTACATTTTTAATAGCTTTGCTAACATTACTAATACACAGTAGATCAGGGGTCACCAACCTTTTTGAAGTCAAGGGCCGAGAATGCTTTGTTTTTGGTTCGGTTGGCCGCAACACAAGGGAAATTGATTATTTTCTATTTTAAACTTATAAGTAGGTAATATTATTAAAAAAAACAACAATCATTGCTGTTAGCTAATATACTATTTTACAGGGCTAGAAACAGGAAATGATCCTAATAAAATTCAATCAACGATCTCGTTGGTTGAATTTTATTATTAAGACGTGCAAGTTAAAAATGTCCGTAATAAAAAGCTAAAACCAAAAAATACAGCAGCTAAGAAATGTTTGCCCATTCACGAACATGACGCATGGATCAGCACCATTTAGCTCAACTATTTTGAAGGGAACTTAACGATCCAACACACACACCAACATCAGCTAGACATTTGAGTGAGCATGACACACTCACAGCCACCAGGGCACATTCAAGTCAATGAAAGACGTACTCAGTAAATGGTAGGTATATATACCTACCACACACCTCTGCCCAACCCTTCGGGGAAACAAGCCGTGATGTTATGTTATGAATAGTAACAAATAATTTTAATTTTGCCAAGCTATTGCCGGGCCGCCAAGCAAGCCACCGCAGGCCACGGGTTGATGATCTTTGCTGTAGATATATCTCTTATACATTATGCCACATCTCACCTCCATCTTGACATGTTATAATACGGCTAATGCTGGATCGACTGTGTAATTATCAGTGACAGCTAGTAAGCTCCACTAATGCTGAGTAAATACCTCCTTGTCAGCCAGTAATTAGTTAGACAGCCTCATTTGTTTGAATTACCTATTGTCTTGATTTATAACGTCATGTGTCATGTTTACCTAAAGCTGTGTCATGGGCTCAAAAAACCACTTCAAAATATTTTTAGGGTTCCGTTCCTCAAAAGTCCCCGGAACCCTTATACTTATACGGATACTTCGTTGTCCGCCCGTCTGTCTGTTTGCCAGTATGTCAGGACCTTTTTTTTCAGAGACGAGTTGAGGTATCCAGTTGAAATTAATATCAAATACGTAGGTCAACGGTGCCTTGGAGCTCTAAAAAACCAAGCTTCTAAGTCAACGCATTTGGCAAGAAGCAAGGTCTCACAGCACAAGTAAAGTAAAATGTTAGAAAATCTTTAATTTATAGTTTAATACCTTTTTTTTTGCCATTACCAACTTACATTTGCAGTTGGAAAACTGACTGTGGCGTATATCTATGTATGGGGGAACATGTTTGTTGGTTTTTGGGATAGATTCATCCCAACTAGGGAACTCTTCATTGTGCGTAGCCGACACGCACTGGACCGGATTTTTGGTCTTTTGATCCGATTTCTATAATGGTACTAGCGGAGTGTGAGTCTGCAGAATAAGGGTGTACATGCTTTGACAAAAACCAACAACTATGTAAAGAAATGTTTTGTCATGTTTCAATCTATTAAAGATTAAAACACTACAATCCCCAGTTGCCAATTGTGCTACAAATTAGCAATTTACACATTCACAGTCAATTCTTGACGTTTATCAGAAAACTAAATTGACAAGTCAAATGGTTTATTTACACTTTTTAGAACGATTCACATTCTCATATGCACTTAAGTTTCTTCTGCAATACATCTTTCCCATACCATCAACACATTTAAGCGAAATAAGAAAAGATCACGATAAAAGAAATTCTTAATGGAACCAGAACGATCACCAGAAAGCTGTAATCCCAAAAGAATTTTCCGACTCATTCGCATCGAGTTAAGCGACAATAAGATTTAATTTAGCCGACAACGCAGACGGCGTGTCATGTGTTTACCGACACGAGATGACGGTGATCGAACGTCCCTTGGGTGTAAGGCGTTACGTTCAAGCTGAACGGAAAAAAATGCCACGTCAACATTAATGGGATATTTTGGAGGTGTATTTACGATATTTTTGGTGATATTTTGTTTGTACGTGTTGTATTAACTTGTGGATACAAGTACAGAGTAGGTTTATTTCTCTTTAACCGTTATAATTAAATAAATCAAATCAAATCAAATCATTTACTTGCTTATCACAGGTTCAGAGGATGTTACAAAAGGTTCATAGGGTACTCCGTATTATAACCATGCGAGGTGTGCAAATGTAATATATTAGGAACATTATGACACAATTATTAAAAAAAAACGAGTATGCTTTAGACCACACGACTGAAGGAAAACTTACAAATAGTAATACTAATTATACTTCCGTAACGCTCTCGTCACTTCCGTAACGCTTTCGTCGTGCATTCACCAGCTTACTCCCCAAGTCAAGCGTGCCTAAAGAAGTTTTACTTCTATTGAAGTACATTTTTATTTCGATCTCAAAGTTCAACAATACCTAAATCTACAAAGAACAATGACATGTATTTTATGGGTCCATATTGGCTCAACTAAAGTTCTTTACCCGAAATTGTTCTTCCTAACGATTTGTAATCCGAATGATCACTCTTCCTAAAATTTTTCATCCTAAAGTTTTCATTCATACTATTTGTAGTGCTACCGGCGATGTTCATAACACTCATGTTTCCGAAAATTGTAATTAATAATATCATTAATGTAAATATATTTAAACTCCTACTGTTTTTTATCATAACGCTTTTATCCCTAAAACTATAACTATACATGAGATAATTATGTCTAAAAAACCAACTGTTTAGAATGATTTAAGGTCGTTTCACAGATTTTTGTCTTAAATGAATGAAATTCAGGTCAGAATGTCGTTGTAAAAGATGGTTATGTTGAGAAAATATAGGAAAACAAATAAAAGTCTATTAGATGTTTATTGCTACTGACATTATGAAGTTAAATGCTTCGGAATTATGAACATTAGAGACAGAGTAGTTAGGAATTGTGATTGTTAGGTTAAAAAATGTTAGGAAGAACATTTTCGGATTTCCAATTATCGGAGTTGAAAATTTAGGTGAACTTTAGCGCACCCGTATTTTATAGATGTTTAATGGTTGTACAGCAACACATAATAAATGACCTACCAACTCCCAAACTAAGTCAAGCTTGTATTTTGCTTGTAATTGCAATAGTTTTACATGAAAAATTACTTGGGTGTCTTTATTTAAGTTTTGATATCTTACTTGTTACCAAAACCTGGATCTCAAAACACAATCGTAAATCTTGCAAACAAATCAGTTACACGAACCAAAAAAAAATAATCGTATTCTACTTTAATTCAAAGGTCAACCTACATAGCTCTATAGACAATCATGTTCCTACAATTAAGTAGACAAACATATCCCAACTCTGTATAAAATCTTGGAGCATTGTCGTCTAACAACGGGTCCTATCCGGTCCGGATCCGCGAGGTTACGTTTATTTACCCGCCGGTCGTCCTCTGTTTACTTAGTACGGCTCTCATTTACGAAGTTAGACGTCCGGCGAAGCCTCGTCTGTCTTATTTGGATAATGCTAAGCAAATATGTAGATTTGCGAGCATTATGTGCCCTACCAGTTTTTGAAAACGTTAAAAATGCATGAAGTTGAGTCACCCTTTTTGCTACCTACAAAGTCTACGTGCTTAAATAATTTGTTTGACTACAAAATTTGGGATTTTATTGCTCCCTCTTTAGAAGGCATTAGTAGTCGGTTTTTATTGTTTTTTTTTTGACATATTTTGTGTGTATATTGCGTCGTATAGCGATGCTGGCGCGACACCGGGCTTCGACAATAAAATTTCACGCGGCATAAAGCAAAAACACACCCCAACGCATTACCACTGTTGTATCTAACGACCACATTATCATGACCTGCCAATACTCCTACAAGATCCCGCAAATCCTGCTACTTCTTCGACATAAGGAGGGAGAGGGGGGTCAGCTTGTGTGGTAGATAAAACACATCTTGTTATGGTAGTGCGGAAATCGAGTAACTTTATTCGGATGTTGAGATAACAACTATGAAAAAGTAGAACTATAACAGTTCACGTTTGGTTTAATGAACATCGTGTTTGTCTGTTTTGATGCGCCATTTGAGAAAGTCCGTTTTAGCTTTTCTTGATTTCATTAATAAACCTACTTAACTACATAATTACCTACTGATGAAGATCATCTTTAGCAACCAGTAAAACTGTTTAGTCGCATATGTGAAACATCTGAAATGAAATCGTTTATTCTGTAAATAGGATATTAGAATTACTTTTACACGTCATATAAAATATTTTCAAAATAGAAAAGAACCACCAGAAAAAAAAAGAGGAAAGAACCACACAAATTTGAGTGGACCTGATTTGTCAGTAATCGCGCAGCTCAACTCAAGACTTAAGGAGATCAACGACTCGACGAATAATACCAAAGAAAAGACATTTGGGTAGGCCGCATAAAGGCTTCTACATACCAGCGCGACTTGTCGCGCGACGCGACGCGGCACAAAGTCCCCGCGTGTCGCGGGAGGAGCGGTGCCTTTGTGTCACGTCGCGTCGCGCGATAAGTCGCCCCGGTATGTAGAAGCCTTAAAGCGCTCAAATTGCCAGACCATCATTAAAACTGACTGAGAAAAAGAAAAAAAAACTGACATCTCACCTTGGTAATAAGCAACTGACTGAAATACTTATTCGAATAATTCATTACTAGTGGTCGCCCATTGGTTGAAATTCGACCCTCTCCACTTACAATCTATATAATACTTACTAATTCCATGAGCACACTAATTTCATGCTGTTATAAAGTACTTACTAATTCCATGCTATTATTAAGTACTTAATTATTCCATGTTCATGTTGTCACTTCCTATTACACACTTTCATCCCTTTTCACGAAATCACTCCCACAGAGAGCGAGAGGAAAGATAACATAAAAAAACAACATTAAAAAAAGTATAGCTCAGTACGTATACAACATTATTTTTAGTATATGCGAAACCTGAATATAGTTTGTTCAGAACAAGGAACTGAATCGATTTCAATAATTTTTACACCATGTTATATTTTGTCCCAAAAATATTTAAGTATGACGGAAAATATTATCAGCATGTAATTACTTACAATACAATTGCCGCACGGTTAGGTACCTACTGGCAAATTATTATCAATGAGCGGAAGACGACCCTGGAGGCGCGGTGGCGCCGTTACCATGTTTTTGTACGGACAACCCGGTAACATACTCGTAACAACCTTATAACTTTGTAATTTTTCATGATATTGCTTTGACAGACACGTGTTTCGGGTTTCGCATATCCTAAACCTAATATTGTATAAGTATGCGTTGGCGCAGGATTTCTATTGTTGTCCCTTTTTGAACTTGTTTAGTACATTAGGACCATTTACTTATCTTCATGGTAATGTGTCATGCACTAGACAGGTGTTCTTTTAAATTTAGTTATTTTATTCCCATATTTGTCTGAACTGTGGAAAGCTCAATTCATCAAGGCCTATTCTGGTAAGTTGTACGATTTCTGCTTGTAAACAAAATATGTAGGTATTTAGTAGGTATTGAAAAATTACGTTCGAGAAATATAAAATAAATACTTGTAAACAAGCAACGACCCTTGAACTCTTAATGAATAAAATAAATGTTACTCAAGTATAAAAAGTTGGTAAAAATTAGTCAATCAATATTCGCCTTCGAAGGTACATCGACTTGCGGATATAACATGAGATCTTGATACTTGAATAGAAAATTATAAATCTCGTATTTTTGTTTTATGTACACCCAAGATACTGTGTGCAGTATCCTTAATCGTTTCTGTATCTGTTGTAGTTTACCAACCTACCTAAAGGATATACTTAGTTTCTTTGGCCTGGCACAGACAAAGAGATAATTATATTTAAAAAAATAACTGATAATATTTGAAATTCCACCACAGCTTTCACTACTGGGCAAAACTGCCGGAAATATTTCAATTTAAAAGATTACTATTATGATTAAAGTATTCGGGAAGATAATGTTGCCAATTTTGAGAAATGTGGTGGTAATTGGGACATGCTTATTGTAAGAATTGATATGAATTCACGAGTATTTTTAGAATGTAAATAGTAAAACTGTATTTAGCGTATTAAATAATAACTAGACTAGACTATTTATTAATTGATTAATGTATCAATTTCATTATTCAATCAATAGATAACTAACATATAGGGAGGCATTAAAAGATAAACAATGCAACGAAATATTTTATTTTACTTTTTGTATACGAAACATCCAGTGTGTTAATACGATTCAGTACTTACAATAATTATGCCTTCAAGTACACTGGATCGCAAAAATTCCGGGTCGTTAATAAAAACCGTGATATCTCCATAAATTATATACCTAGATCGCTAGAATAAATAATATGTAGTAAGCAGATTACTAATGCTTGCTCTAAATCTCTAAAGATTTCATTTGTACAAGTTACAGATTAAAAAATATATATTCCGCATATTGAAAAATTTTAACATTTAAAATTAGGAAAAGAATATGTTTTCTGCTTTTGTTTCAAACCGAGCTGTCATTATAAATGGTTCCTTGGGTTGATCAGAGTATTCCTGAAGTATACCTGAAGAATGTACACGGATTATTAACATGGTACAAGAAGGAATAAGTCAGCGTAGCTCAATGGTCCAAAAAGTACTCCAGTGATTTCAAGAGACCGACATGAACATCAGGATACCAGGAAATGGCAGGCCAAGGTGCACAACTACACGAGAAGACCGATTCATCGTCAGCACTATGTTAAGAAATCGACATCTCACGGCTGTTCAGGTCCGAAACAGTCTTTAGAAATTCACCACAACAATGTGAGCTCTGATACGATTCTGCAACGTCTTCGTGAAGCTGATATAAAGTCTTATAGACCAGCAAACGGCCCCAAACTGCTCAGAGAACATCGAGTTGCCAGGTTACGGTTTGCTCGAGAACACATCCGAAGGACAGATGAAGATTGGTCCAAGGTTATGTTTTTCGATGAGTCCAGATTTTGTTTATTTACGCACGACGGGAGACGAAGAGTATTTAGACGACCAGGACAACGGTATCATCACGTGTGTTTCGAAGAAAAGGTGCCATTCGATGGAGGATCAATAATAGTTTGGGCTGGGATATTTTCAGAGGATCCCACGGAGTTAGTGATCATAGAAAACGGTTCTCTGACTGCTGTCAGATACATAGCAGAGGTGTTAAATGAGTATGCTGGTCCTTTCTTAGTGAAAATGGGTGCAAGTTCCATTTTTATGCACTATAATGCGAGACCACATACTGCTCATTTGTTCAATATGTATATTCAAGACGTTGGTATTACCTGCATGGAGTGGCCAGCTCGCAGCCTAGACTTAAATCCTAGATGAGGGAAGAAACCCTATATAGAACGTACTCGGGACGTACGTGGGACGTACGACTCGTACATAGGACGAGCTCGGAAAACGCGTGAGACAACGCTCTCCTTCTCCCGTTACCTTACACGAGTTAAGGAATGCGCTAGTGGAAGAATGGGCAAACATAGGCCAAAATCGTATTAAACATTTGGTTTACAGCATGCCACATCGTCTTAATGAAGTGATACGGGCTCGTGGAGGAAATACAAAATATTAACAAAAACAATGACAAGAAATCTTCAATTTTTTAAGATTTACTGCGAAGAGTATTTTTGTTGTCATTAGTTAGAAGCGAAATTTTCTTATTTTTTGTATTTAATATGACTTAAGACGAGTATGTGTGTTATTACCTTTAGCATAAAAACAGTGTAAAAAGTTGTTGGTGAACCAATAAAAATAAATAAATGACTCTGGGGACGCTGCAAGGGAAAATATCTAACTTAGAGAGATGTATTAATAATTATAATTCTGTAAATACATACCTGATATAGACGTGAATAATATTTTGATCAAGATTGCAAAAAACGTAAGAAAATTTGAATTTCGCGGGGTACAGCTGCGGACTCACATTAACTTATAAAATTTGCAATTGGCAAAAGGGTACATGTGTTAATATTGTGTCATGAAATTTTGATGCATGCCTACTAACCAGCGTTTTGTATAAATAACCAAATAAATTAATAGATACATTATATAAAATTCTAACCTAAATTCCCTTCACAGCTTTCGTTTAGTTAGACCTACCTAATTATTTAAATCTGCGTTCACAACAAAAATTTTATGATTTAGAAATTGTAATAAAAATCAAATTATTTAGCTAGAGAAACTCCGCAGACTTGATGGATATCGATATCTAAACATGATAAAATAAAAAATAAATAATTTTGATGAGTTTTTTGAAATATCAGTATTATATTTTTTTAGTGTATACTTCACAAACGTGATGGGTTTCGATATCTAAATACGATAAAACAAAACAAAAAAACACATTTTCTCAACTCATACTTCAAGTGACATCACTACACGACTCGTTGACCCTAAAAAATCATCAAATTATTTTATCGTGTTTTGATATCGATACCCGTCACGTCTATGAAGTTTACACAAAAAAAGCATTTTTTTTTAAACTGTCATTTCAAAAAAACTAATCAATTAAATTTATTTTTTGTTGGATAATTTCGTTTAACCCTACATATTATATAAAGAAAATTATAAAGTATCAAGTCGTCTCGGTCCCGCAAGTTAATCTTGTAGAATTTTAACGTTTGCGCTCGTTAGTCTGTAATAAGACGGAGTTGTATCAGTCAAATATTGATGCTGAGCTACTTCATATTGATTAGCGGGGCCGCGCCCTGCCCCTTATCTATCATTATAAATGAACATTTCTGAGCATTATTTTATGAGTAGGTTTTTATTTTTTGTGATATTGCCGTTGCGTTACTTTTTAATCATCATTGTACCAGCAGAAGGACGTACACTTCTTGACATTTGCTTTCCCCAAGAATCGAATTACAGCGCTTGTTCTTGCTTTATTATTTTGCATGAAGGAATTTATGTGAAGGATGTTGTAGGTACGAGTACAGTAGTTATGTAAAGTTATAAGTGAAACTGAAAATATTTACTTACAAAAGGGGTGGGTTGAAAACAGAACATAAGATATAAGTAGATTGTTTAATCCTGTGATACTGATTTGGATTGTTACGAAATTTAGCTGATGATAAATGATAAATGTTTTTTATTTCTGTAAGTAGGTTTGTACAAACACTTTTACACGTTAATCATATTTTAAAAACTAAATGAGGCTGGCGTTTCCTGTCTGACTGACTACTCTGAGAAGAAAGGCCGAAACAAACTCAGAGGTCACAGTCTCTTTTAAAGTCCAGACAAAATCTTGGTCAAATCATGTGAAGGCCAATAGATTGGTGTCTGAAATGGTCTTTTGAGGAAAGAACCACATAGATTGAGTGGACCTGACCAGTCAGTGCACGCATTTATCAATAGCTCAACGATGCGACGATCAATACCAAAGAAAGGACATTTGGGTCGGCCGCCTAAATGACTCAAACTGCCAGAGCATGATTAAAACTAACTGAGAAAATCAAAATCAAAAGTCATTTATTCTAACTAGGTTATGAATCAGCACTTTTGAATCGAAAGTCCAAAATTACATGAGACAGTCCCCCAAATTCGCCCGCCCTTCACCACTTCCTAGTGCTTTAGCCGGGAAGAAGAAGTGCAACAAACTCCCCAGCAGCATAGATGTCTGTTCAGTTAGAAAACTTTATAATATACTATAAAATGTAAAATACTTTGCATTACGCAACACAGAACATTAAATAAAATTTGCCTTATTTTAGCTATCACACGCCACAATACCACAATTTTTAAATTAAAATCGTCGAAAACTATACTAAAAAACCGGTCAAGAGCGAGTCGGCCTCGCGCACCGACGGTTCCGTACGTATATATGATGTTGATGATTTCTGAAAAACTGTGCTATTTAGAGACACCGTTTTATTTTTCCTGTAATTTTTACATAAACTTCTATCACATAGAATAATTTCATATTTTTATCTATGCAAACTTCGGAGATAATGGGGAGGAATAGCATTTTTTTTACATTATTCATCAAAAGTCGGAAACAATGCCGCCTAAAAAAAAATGTTTGAGAATGTGCAAACAGTGCTCTTTCATATGATACCCCACATGCCCTAGTAGCCCACTTCACATTTTAAATACCCCTTTTCAGTTCCTTTTGCTAAAAAGATATATTTTTTAAAATTTATTCTTGTTTGCAAAATTGTTGGGCAAACGTAATCAAAAACTATTCTAAATTTCAAGTTGATAGCATTAGTAGTTCTTGAGATATCCAGGTGTGACAGACAGACATACAGACAGTCTCACCATAAGGGTTCCTTTTTACCATTTTGATACGGAACCCTAATAAAAGAAAGTAAAATGGAAGCTGTCGGGGTAGGGGTTGGTGTTTTTGAGTAGAAATACAGTCATGTTTATGTTGAACACTATTTATTTAGACTCACAAACAACTTTCGAATTGCGTAACACAATCTGAATGATTTTAAAGTATATTGCTAATCCATTGCCATAATGTTTGAAAAACATGGCTGCTCAAGAACGTAAATAACGCAAAATGTTGTTGAACCGTCATTGTTGAACCGTCAAAATGACCCATTGCTACTGAATAGTGTGTTAAGCAATTACCCCGAAAATGTTAGAATACACCAGGCTAACGCGGTAGACAAAAGTGCACTGAATCTAGTATAAAATAATAAGTACCCAGTAAAATTAGGTCACACGTCACGCCACGACACGACGGCCTCGTTGGTCCAGTAGTCGCAAGCGCTACTGTTGAGCATGAGGTCCTGGGTTCGATTCCCAGGTCGGGCAAAGTGTTATAGGGATTTCCCATGATGAATATCTCAGTAGCAGCCCGGAGTCTGGATTTGTGCTCGGTTGATGGCAATAGGCTCGCCCCCTATTACATGGGACTTAAACATAACTGGCGAAATGTGGGTGGCGAAAATAGGTTCACCTCTGCCTAACCCTTCGGGGATTACAGGCGTGAATTTATGTTATGTGTTACGTCACGTCAATATTGCTAACTAAGGTGTTCGATGAACACACCGAACAGTAGCAGAATGTTTATCTTTCTTAAGGTAAGATACAGAGACAGACAACACTTGCTCGAATACTCGTAGACTCGACTTCTTCGCGGGAAAATGAAGCGTCATGTTAAGGAGTTTCGTTTTATTTTCTAAAATTTGTGTTTAGCCGAATATTAATGTGTAATAATGTGGATTATTAACCATAAAGTGTTCGTGAACGTACATGAGTATGAGTGTAGGCTAATTAAACAAAACAGTGCATCATCACTTCAAGTTCTCTCAAGAAGTCTGCGTGAGGTCTCAGTAAAGTGCCACATCTTTACTGAAACCCAAGGGGAGCGGGCAGGCGGGGATGTCATTTATCATGCATTGTATATAATTCATAATTTAAACAAGCTTTTTAAAAAACCTATTATATATGCGACTGAAAGAGTTAATTGTATCTATGATCAATAATAAAATAAAAAAAGTGAGCACGAATGCCAAAATCAGTGCATTTGTGAGTGCTTTTGACAGACCGAAGCGTACATTTCATCTCTGCACCTTACCCCTACAGAACAACCATCTAAACAGGGCTTATCTTTCACAGTTTGTCCACCACATAACACAGTACTGTCCGTCTTCATTACTGTAACGCAATCAGCGTGAACATTCGCACCAGCACGCACTCACTCGCTCTGACTACACATCACTACTATTGGATTTAAACTCACAAACTACACTAAACGAAGTCACCTAGACAAACTTGGTGAGGAAAACGGTAAGCCTTTCGAATTGAGAAAACACCTCCCCCTTATTACAAAACAAGGTTTATCTTGAGATCCAGGTTTAAAACATGGAGCCATTATTGAATTTCAAACTTTATTCAGACTACGGTAAAGTTCCTAAACACAAAACTTACAACTTAGTACCGAACAAAGTTTTCAGTTTTGTTTAAAGAACGGTATTTCAATCATTATTACGTTCTTATTACAAAAACTGGCTCCATGGTTTAAGCCATGTCAACATATAAATCTTTTTTTGTAATAAGACGCCTCATGTTTTAACGATGGCTCAGTTAAGTACCTCTAGAAATCAATCTATACAACATGTCTGAATCAACATGTGTGAATTAACGCTCAACCTCTTAAGGGGTCATTCTATTCATCATTATGAACAACTTTTACTATGGGACCAAACCGGACATCGCGAAAAAAAAACCAGTTGTTTGCTACATTTTGACGAGTTATTCGAACATAAATGTACCTACGAAACAGCTGATTTTTTTTTCGCGATTCTATGTTTCGTCGCATTGGTTGTGCGTTAAATCTTGGACATGTTGTTTATGTATATAATAAGGAAAAACCGACCAAGTGCGTGTCGGATCACGCACAATGAAGAGTTCCGTAGTTGGGATGAATTTATCCCAAAAACAAACTTAACATTGTAGTTGAAAAACATGTTCTCCCATACATCGATATACGTCACGATCAATTCTCCAACTGCAAATTTAAGTTGGGCGACTATTACTCGTTATAAATGTGTAAATCCGTGATAGTTTTCCTTTTAATTTCGTTATTATACTACTGTCTTGAACTTTTTCACGTATCCAAAAACAACCACTTAGCTAGCAGGGGGGGGGACTCTTGACTAACAAAAAATTGCACTTTAAAGCTTAATATTACGCAAACGGATCCCTGAATCGAAAAATGGTTTTAACATCCCTGCAATATTTTTGAACGGACTATCAAACGATTCTTTAGTTAAGCGTGAACAGCACATGTTAAAAAATGAGCCAAGTCACCGGGTTTGAAAGCCCAGGATACACCAGATGTGCAGGTTAAGTATCATCAGTCATAGAGTACCACAGTAACCACAAAATGTTATTATTCTTGATGTTCATTAAAACCTTCCTTATTCTAAGATAAGATTAAAACCTTAGTTTTAACTGTTTCACATCTATCACTTGACCGTAAAGGTTCATTTCAAAATCCGCGTCAAATCTGTCTGGCATTATAAAATTTTAATATTAAATTTAATGAATAATTAATACTAAAATACATAATGCTTATGTATGTCATGTAGTCACTATGGGTGAAATGTATACAGTGTGAGTCTTTATAATCTGCACATACTGAATCGAGGGAATCTTTGCTTAATTATATCGACGGAAAAAATGATAAAAAAAATCTAAATATTTTATTGAAATTTTTAATGGATTTTTTATTTATTTTTTCGCTTCTGTGACTCCAGTGTATACAAAACGGTGTAACTTTTTAACTCGATGTTTTATCACGATGAAACAAACTCCATAATGATTGGAAGTAATTAGGTGTCCGCATTAAATGAAAATTGTGTAAAAAACTGCCACCAATTAAAAATTAACACGTTTTTTCCGCAAAAATCTGATTTTTTTTCATCAATTTTTGCAATAATCGTAAAATTTCTCAATAAGATGCCCCGATTACCTTCATTTTTTATTACTTTAAATTATTCCTCATCGTATTAGCTATCCAATAGTAAAAATTGCAAGGGTTTAACTCAATCCCATCATTTCTTATCAACAGCCAAAGAAAGGCCTAGAGCACGGCTACGCACTAATTGTTTAGCAGGTAGACGTCCTTTTTTGTTGAGAATGTGCGCGGGTCGGGGTGCGGGGAGGTAGGGCCAGCTGAAGGGACCAGAAGGGATGACAGACAGGCAGTCGCTCCGAATTATTCGCCGCTGCTACATGTGTTTCGTTACTTTCATTCACTGCTACCTGAGTTTCGTGACTTTCGTTCGCTGCTACGTGATGCCGCGCTTAAGTGAATTCTCCCCGGCACACATTGCCGACATTCATTTTTACTATGGGATGGGACGAGGAAGTGCCAGAGCTGCGCGCGCAGCTTACATAGCTGCGTTTCCTAACAGGCAACCAGTGCCATCTGCCCGCAACTTCCAGGAAGTTCACAGAAGATTGTCGATCACTGGACTTGAATCAAGTAGAGATCGTCGCGAGCCGCCTCAAATAACCCCCGCACCCCGACCCGCGCACATTCTCAACAAAAAAGGACGTCTACCTGCTAAACAATTAGTGCGTAGCCGTGCTCTAGGCCTTTCTTTGGCTGTTGATAAGAAATGATGGGATTGAGTTAAACCCTTGCAATTTTTACTATTGGATAGCTAATACGATGAGGAATAATTTAAAGTAATAAAAAATGAAGGTAATCGGGGCATCTTATTGAGAAATTTTACGATTATTGCAAAAATTGATGAAAAAAAATCAGATTTTTGCGGAAAAAACGTGTTAATTTTTAATTGGTGGCAGTTTTTTACACAATTTTCATTTAATGCGGACACCTAATTACTTCCAATCATTATGGAGTTTGTTTCATTGTGATAAAACATCGAGTTAAAAAGTTACACCGTTTTGTATACACTGGAGTCACAGAAGCGAAAAAATAAATAAAAAATCCATTAAAAATTTCAATAAAATATTTAGATTTTTTTTATCATTTTTTCCGTCGATATAATTAAGCAAAGATTCCCTCGATTCAGTATGTGCAGATTATAAAGACTCACACTGTATATTGTATGTACAATGCCTGAAATAAAATGATTTTATTTTATTTATATTTTTTTATTTTATTATTATGAAATAACCTATTTGGCACTGCCGTGAGACACACAGTGGTCCTAAATAATATAAGTTAGTTTTGAATTTTGTTTAAATATATTCAAAGCACAAAAATCATAAATTACGTCAAATTAATAGCTAAAAATAATAATAAAAAAATGTCTAAGGTACATCACATAAAAATCGTCAACATTATAGTAGCATTTATTTATTAAAAATTTCTTCATGCTTTTATTAAAACTATTAATATCCAAATCTTTGTATGCCTTTGTTATTTTATTGTATAATTTTTGGGCCATGCAGAATACACTCTTACGCATGAGAGCTGTTTTAGCACTAGATAAACGAAGTTTCCGATTACCACATTGACTTCTTTCGGAACCATCTGAAGACTTCGTAAGTACATGGTGTGATTTATCTGGTAATCTGTGGTGACGGTTCTGTTCTAACAACGCTTTAGAAATCTAAATACTATCTATGTTAAATACTTCCTCTCTCCTTAAACATCAACATTACATAATACAGTTCCCTGCTCTTGTTTCATTTGTATTATTTCATATAGGTATATATTTATTAGATAAGTGTATACTTGGGTATGTATATATTTATTGTATATGTTAATGGTACACCACTGACTACCTGCAGTATTGCCTCTCCTGCTCCCTTTAATCCATCCAAAGGTTGTCTGTAAAAGATCGTTTTTAGCGATAAGACCGCCCATTGTGTCACCCTATGTAAAAGGAGATGTCCGCTTTTTGTATGGGCGTTGGTTTTTATTCCGAGAAAAATCCAACCAGCGTCAAAACTACATCTAAATAAAAGCGACAAAAATATGGAATTTGTAACCACTGAAATAATATTTTTAGACCCCTCCATTTAAGAGAAAAAATATAAAATATTTAATGTTAGTACATATATTTTATTTCTTGATGGCAACCCAAATTAAATCTCCCACACACTTTGACAATGTTTTATTTGACAGCTGATTTTATTCGTCTGTCAAAATATGACATAAAGTGTTGACTGACATCCGTCGTGGTATTTTTACGTCCATGCGAACGTCCAATTATAGCATAATAATTCAGTTTTTGAATAGCATATTTTGCTGAAAAGCTTTTCATCTACTTCCGATCTCGATTCCAAGTCATAAAAAAGGAATTCTCTTACGTAACTATAAAATGTTCTCGATCAGTAGATACTATTACCATATTAAAATAATTACTTATTACAACTTGCACATAAACATTCGAAGTAGCCACGATCATACCTATAGAGTGCCCTTTCAGTTCTAAAAGGTTAGGACTAAACATTTTGAACTGAAAATATCTCATTTCATCATATTTCATAGTGTTTACATTGTCTTAGTCATCCATCAAATATTTCTATACAGTAATGACAGTGCCATGTGTCAATTTTGACAAGTTTTCTATTTGTTTAGGGTGTGTTCATTTTAATATACTAGTTAGTTAGAAAGGTTTGTTCATTCTAGGAGTAAAATGACACTAAAATAAAAAAAAACGATTTTTCTCAAAAATGGAAGCCTTTAAAAATGTATATTATAGTTAGAACTACTAACTTTTGGGTTATCTATCCAAATATATTTATCTAATCCTGGTTGGAATTATTGAATAATAAAAAACCATTATTGGACATGTCCTTTAAACATTTATATCTGTAACTTTTATGGTGTACATATTATAGAGTATTCTATTCTATTCTATGTTCAGTATTATTTCCTTTACGGATTATCTAGACAGTAGATCCTAGTAACCAATTTAAATGTCTATTTGTTAACAAAGCTAATGAGAAAATCAGCAAAATTTCACAACTAAATTCGACTGACCTACATAGAGGGAGTTCATTCTGCCACTAACAAGTTACGAAATTAAGCTTCAGCTCTACAAAGTGATCTCTTTAATTAAATGTCCAGTAAAACTATGAAAACAGATTATTTGTTTTTGGCTTATTTATAGTCACAAAATAAATAAATAATATGCCGTAACCTTTGTTTTTACTCCGTGGCCGTAACTAAGCCGTTTTCCACTTCTTCCCGTGGGTGTCGTAAAAGGCGACTAAGGGACTTACTAGAGAATGGGCAGCAGCGTTCTCTATGAATTTTTTTCTCAACCATACTGCGATCACCAACCCGCCTGCCAAGCGTGGCGATTATGGCAAATCCCCCCCCCCCGTTTTGGGGGAGGCCTATGTCCAGCAGTGGACGTCTTTCGGCTGAAATGATGATGATGATGAACTAAGCCTTACAGTACTTAAGTGGTTTTGAAAACAAGGCAGTTGGTTGACGCATAAAGGTAGGTACATACGGTGACGTGACACCGGTAGAACAATTTCTATGAAAAATTCAAGAAAATTGTTCTACCGAGACTTTAGTCAATTTCTTGCCGAAATTGCGGGATATTTTGTAAAAATAAGAAACCATGCATAGATACAGTAAGCAAAATGCAAAGACCGAATTTCGGAAATGAATGGCTCTTTGAGTGATTTGAAAAACAACACGTAAAAAGTTTTTTTTTTCCTCCAAATGATTACAAAACAGTTAATAATATAATTATTTATTTATTTTTTTCAACAAAAAATTGCAGCCGTAATATTACAGAGTTATCAACAAGATAAGTCTGTTCATTATGTACCTAACCTTATTTTCAACAACAAAAAACCGACACAAAATACTTCATAAACTTGAAACTCGAACCCAAAATTTTCAACGAAAGAACGTTATAAGGGGAGTTACAGAGCGCACCGTCGGCATAGCATCGTAATTGTTGGAGCTGGCGTCGCGTAGTAACGCCGGCGCTGTGTGCCGACGCGCGAAGCGTGAACGACACCTGGCTTGCTACCTGAGCCTCATCGACCACTGCCTCCTACCGTGTGTACGAGGTCTTATTTTACGGTAAGATTATTGTGGAATATTGAGAAATTGTGGAATAGTGTTTATTGAGACATGTTTTGGTTTAGAAGTTATGTAAGTTTTAGGTAAATGTAGATTATACAAGATAGATCTAATAGGTTTTATAAAACTGAAAATGATTTAGCGTACCTACCTACTTATTGATTTACAACACAGACGAAGTTCCACAAAAGTAATTGCTTGTAGTTCGAAGATTAACTTCAAAATAAGGTTGCTACGTAAGTGCTACGCAAATGCTACGCGTGCTACGAAAATACGTAAAATATTTATTTTTTTTGAAAATTGAAAATTAATTGATTCCTTCGATGATCATGACAAAAATAATTCAATTGTTGACAAATATCTACATACATCATACTCAAAACCGTCAGCCACACCCAAGCAATTCATCAAACATAGATTAGCATCATGTAATGCAGATTGTGTCGCTTCAAAGAATATTTCAATTGATAGAGGAAGGAAAGATCACTCACAACAAAGAGAGGACCCGGAAGTGCCTGAGGGTTGAATAGTTTGAGTCCTCCGACCTCCGAGGTCAGAGGGAAGGGGAGGGTTTAGACGTTACTTTATTTCCAAATATATAAATAGGTCAAATATGATCGGAAGGATTTATTTATAGATTGATAGATTATGAAGATTTTTTTTAATTAATAGATAACAAAAGAAAAACAATTAAAGATGATTTTGTATATGATAGATTGTTTAAGTACGATTATACCGAGAAGCGTACACGTGTATAATTAATTATTGTAATTTAAAGTCCTATTCAACTAATTGAATGAGCTTAGTTGTTTTACTTCGACTTCTATGATAATATAAATAAAACATTTATTTACTTAAAAGACCTTAATTTATTATTAGTAATATTCGTGGTTGACCCATCTTCACTCTGAGCCTTCACACCAGTGGTATTGTAGAGAAATTTCTAATTAGCAAAAGTCAAAGTGAGAAGTGTCAAAGTGACAGGTGTCAAACTATAAATGTCGAATATGAGTGTAACACGGGTAAAAAAAAACTTCCCGTGGTACTACTGGATCGCTTGGTAGTTCTAGGGGTTTTTTTTTACCCAAAACAAACGCAACAAATGGAAATTATGTTATTAGAATGTACAATCGAGAGCAATGAATTCAGGTCACCAGCCGAAACCTTAATATCTCAAAAACTAAGCATTCTAAAATATTTAAAGTTTCTTAGTTGCCACTTATTTTTTACATATTCAAATTGCAATGCGTCGTTTGTATCGCAAAAAAAAAATAGGAAATAACCATCTTTTGCTACAGATATTAAATTTTGTCACGTTTTAGTACTCACACAGTCGGTCGGTTCACTCCTAGGCTTCATAACCTAGAGTATTTTTTTTTTTACTATACTTAAGAGGCGTAGTTCATACAAACGTAATACCAAAATAATTTGTAAATCAAATATAATCTTAAGGTAGTGTGTTTTTATTCCGATTGGAATACAGAATATCTAAGTTTCCAAATAAATATTTTGGAAGGACAATGATACGAAGACGAGTTAGGAGGAATTTAAAATTGCTATAGAAAACTTATTTTTCTCATCACTCTTGCTTAAATCAGTGTCCATTCAAAATATATATTTGGGAACCTAGATATTCTGTATTCCAATCGGAATAAAAACACACTACCTTAAGATTATGTTTGATTTACAAATTAGTTTAGTATTACGTTTGTTAAAACTATACGCATGCTACGCCGGCCCCTTAATACACATGCTAGCAAATCACCTCCAATACTTCAGTGAACAACACACTGAATCTCTACCTACCCTCCAAACGTTGCCATGAACACAACACATACTTATAAACTTGGCAGCTTCTCCCGGTTCCTCGGACACGTCTCGTGGGCTGCATGGGGTGTAATTTGAACAAATGAGCGACGGCTACCGAACCAAATTAGATTCTCGCCGGTCGACCGCCGGGCGGCGCCGTTGCCGGACCGTCGCCGGATCGCCTCCACTCGCCAACAGATTACGGCACTTGGGTTGGGAGCAAGTCGGGAGCCGATGCAATTTGTATCGTCTCAGTAAATAGATCTTATGCCTTTTTGGAATTAGATTACGGTACAATGGGGTTGGTATCGGAATTGCGTCGGTTGTAAATGGTTTTAAATTAGTTTTTTTTTTTAAGTGAAAACTTCTTTAGGCGCGTTGAGCACTTTTTGGGTGAACAAAAATCATGGACCTCGCGTCATCGTCACCGAACGCTTTGATACAATTCACAAGTATTATTTTGAAAAGAGTAATTGTTGAGGTTCTTCTCCATAGGAAACGACCAATTGGAACCGTGCACCTAGCTTCTGACGTTCGCGTTTCGTATGTGCTTTCAAATATTTTGATTTTGATTTAGAGAGGTGTCTTGGTAGGTATGTAAAATGGGCATAGTCAGGAAAAGGCTATGATTTATGTTCTGTGAAACAAAGATGACGTAAGGGTAAGCTTATGGGGCCGATCTAGAAAAACTGTGAACTTCTATCACAAAGAGAGCCAAATTACAAATTAAGAACATCTCCAAAAAGAACAACTTAAGAAATAAATCAAATCAATACTGGCTGAATGTAAATAAATGCCGTGTTATCCGGTGTTTAAACAGTGTAGGGCGTCACCCCAACGGCTCCTAATCAAAAAATTGAACTTTCAATAAAGGGAATCATTAATTCTGCTTAGGGAGGGATCCCGTAACATCCTAACGAACTCCACAAGAATCTTGGGATGTTTTTGTCGGATAATTATTTTAAAGAAATACTTAGGAGCACCGGGCCTCCGTCCACTGGGGAAATTGTTTTCGACGCTTCGCAAACATCGGAGAAAAACGTCTTAGTTGTACTTGTGTGAGTACTTTATATAGCTCTGGATGCTACGAGTATGTTCGGGTTCAATATTGGTAAGATGTTTTAGATTTAATTTGGAGAAACTTTCAATTTTAAATATCATTGATTTTAAAATGAGATTGTTGCTAACTAATTTTAATATGCAGACCAAGTGTTTATTAAAAGATTAGGTAAAGAAATTTTTCGTTTTTTTTTTCACACTTACGATCAGAAAGACTTCGTTTTCAAAAATTTTCGAGTCTAAAATATTTGTCACCTAAAATAAAATTAGCTATTGAAATGGAAAAAAAAGATTGCAAACAGAATTATTGCTCTCAATTATTCTTTATTCTTCGAACAGCATCACAAACAAACAAGCAACAATCAACCACAACAAACAGTGTCTTGTGGATATTGATCGGATATTTTTCTCAGACGCTATTACGGTAATGCAACCAATCTCCCGACGAGAAAGGAGCCGACATCGCGACCGGCGGGAATTAATGATGTCCTTTATTGGTGCCACCATTTTTTGATTCCATCCCGTACCCCAAACACGAGATTTTATCACTTTTCTTTTATTTCAACATACATTACGAACTTTTCTCTCGTCTAATACCTTCCATCCTTAACGAAACACGCAATGTATTTCTTATTTTGAGAAAATGCCGCTTTCGTTGGCTCTAGTAGGCTTTTTACTGAGAACAATCGCCGGAGGCGTAGGAAGCCAACAAAATCCTTGTTTACACGATCTGGCTCCACATTAAAAGCATACCCCAGTCGCTTTAAGGCATTATTTGAATCTGTTAGGGATTACTGTATTATATTGTCAAAAAGGGATGTTACAATTTCGGTTTGTTAACATAATGCCTCATTGGTTCACCAATTTTTACGTATTAAGTCATCGGAAAATTAACAAATTCATAGCATTCATTTAAAGATTCAGTAACTAAGTAGGTACTTCTAACTTTTTTGAAGTTAAGTATAGGTACCTAAAGTTACAGGTTTACAATAAATAGCTAGGTTCAAAAGAAGTATGACGGCGCAGAAAGTGACTTTATATTTATAATTTATGCTAAGCATTGTTCTCATGTAAGTGACTTTCGTGTCTTTTTTGAGAATAAATATCTTTAAACCTAAGTGACGCCACCCCGTTTTTTAACAAAGTTACTGGAATCACCAAAAAGGTTGGATAAGAGTGATACTGGCTAGTGACAGTCACTCTAGCAGAGCGTCGCATCGATGGTTGCGTGGGGCGGCTGCTTAGAATAATAACTTCATTGTTCTTAGGGCGGCTGTCTTCTGATGACAAAAATGATGTCAGGAGAGCCAGGGGGAGGGGGACGGGATATTTTAGGATCACAGAGTACATTTGTATTGACTAGGATGATCACTTCTGGTAAAAGCTATCCTGTGCCGTTAAATACTTTTAGAGTCAAGGTCAGAGGACAATTCCTGTTTTTTAAGAACGGCCTCCATTCAAAGGCAAATTATTTATTTCAAATAGGCACTTATAAGGCACTGTAAAACGTCAAAATTTACAAAAAATAGTCGCACCTTCTAAAAGGTAGTTTCGTATGGAGATTAATGGGCAAGAAACTCCACCGTTACTCTTTTAAAATGTTTTACAATATTTTGTATAGGTACTATCGAGGAATTTCATATCTAACCAGTTTCAAAACAAAATCCCGTGAACACGATGACCACATCTGTTTTACGCCCCTTTTTGCATCGACGAAACGTTACAATGATCACAGATGTCTGACTACGGATATGGTGACCCTTCCTCCACCACTAGGAATAGAACAAATGAAACAAAACTGAGAAAGTTTTTAAATTTAATGTTTTTATACTTTACATTTTGTTCTAACGCATTTCATGGGTTCAGTTGCAAATTTGCAGAGCTTTCGGTAACAACTAACGTTTTTACGTAGCATTTCTGAAACATGTCTTCGTACCGTCTCACCACACAACAGAGGCATGAAATCTTGTTTCTTGGATTAAACATCTGTCAAATCCGAGCATACTATACCGAAACGATACCGCGTTTTGCGCTTTTAAAGTATTATGGAAATTTTTCGCCTCTCACCCAAAAACTGCTAATTGTGAAACTACTCAATTCTAATTTTATATTATACTTTTCTGAGAGCATAGCAATTTTATTCTAGGTGCATCGCCTTCACACATATTTAATGTACATTAAATATGTGTGAAGACGATGCACCTAGAATAAAATTGTATAACTAGTAATTTTATTACACAATATGTAAAAAGAATTAAAAATGAAACAATGACAGATCAATTAATTATGTGATAGATACATTACATTCATGGTGGTCACATACCTATTTACAAATATTGTAAAATAGGCTGATGAAATGAAAAAAAAATGAAAAATGGTTTATTATTTTTACAAGTAAACCTTACCAACTAGTGATTGAAGCCTCTTTTAAGCAGATATGCCTGTGTTAGGAGACTGATAAACACATTACCCTCCTTTGCGTCACCCAGTCGGGTAAAAATATACGTTTTCCTAATTTCACTCGCTCTGTCAAAAACATCTCCAAATCCCATCAAAAACATAACATAAAACGTTGCGAGACTTGAATTTTTTTCTACAGCAAAAAGTTGTTTCTCTAATGTAAAACCAAATCGGTTACCTAATTTATTCAGTAAGTACATCAACATCAGAGCATCCAACAACTTTGTCATTAATTGTTACTTAGTTAACTAACAACATTTTATAGAGACCGTATTAATAATAGACATCAATAATATTGTTGTTGCTGGTCATGTTGTGCGATTACGCTTTGGGTGACAATCAGGTCAAAACCTATATTGTGAACCCACTGATGTACTGTGGTTGTTACCCGTGGTAGTTGCCTTGAGAATAAATAAATAAATAAACATCAATTTTTTTTTTATTAATAGAATTACTTCGCCATCGCATGGCAACATCCTAACTAATATTATAAAAGTGAAAGTGAGTTTGTTTGTTTGTGTCACTTTCACGCTAAAACGGCTGAACGGATTTGGATGAAATTTGGCACATGACCATGACCTGAATTAGGACATAGGAAACTTTTTATCACGATATCCTCACGGGATTGAAACTTATGCGGGTGAAACCGCGGGGCGCAGCTAGTTATCTTAAAAGAATAATCTATTAAATAGTCCTAATTGAAAATAGCGCCAGCGAGCGAAATTAATGCTTATACAAATACAACATTAGAATAGAATAGAATAGAACGTTCATTCCCCACGACACTAATACTCTTTATTATGTACCTACTCCTTAAAAGTTACAGATATAACATTATTTTTAGTATAATAATATGCGCAACCTGAATAAGGAACTGTATCGATTTCAATAATTTTTACACCATGTTATACTTTGTCCCAAAAATATTTATGTGTGATTGCAAATCTTATTACCATTTAATTCCTTACAATACAATCGCCGTACGGTTAAAGAAAGAAAGAAAAATAATTTTATTTGTCACAGAATAACGTGCAAGTAAAATGTTGGAAAACATAATGTAATAAACTGGAAGGTAAACATTACACAAAACAGATCTAAGTACATAATTATAATCACGATCACAAACAAACTACACAACAAAAAGCTGCACGTCATAACTGTGACAAGAAGGCTTGCGCTCAGCATGATGCTGGGCTATGGGGGACCCACAGCACAGCGCTGATTTTACCTACTGCCAAATTATGATCAATGAACGCAAGACGACCCTGGAGGCAACGCAAGACAACCCTGGAGGCGCGGGGGTACCGTTACCATGATTTTGTTCGGACAACCCGGTAACATTATAACTTTGTGATTTTTCATGATACAGTTTTGAAATTTTGTACATAGATTCTTTACCTAAAAATACTAGACACGTATTTCGGGTTTCGCATATACTAAAACTAATATTGTATAAATAAGGCGCTCAGAGCGCTAAGATCAGGTAGATTTTGTTGTGTAGATTCTATTACGTACAGTTTTTCAGATTTTTTTGACAAATTTTTGTCGCCGAAATGATGACTTGATTTTGAACGTTTTTAAATACGAGAATTAACTTTCAAGTCTTTTTCGTTTTATATCTTTTTATTCCCCAAGGTTCTAGCCTAATGCTCTCCGCCCAACTAAGTGAGTTTCAATGACGACACAACGTATGGAATGTATCAATGCTGCATCCGCTCTTACTTCCCACAGCATCACATACAAACCACGGTAACCACTATTTCACCAACTCGCACCTAATGATAAAGCTAGTGAACTCTTTGACCAATTACGATAGACAAACGATACAGCGCACACGCAGTAGCCGACTGATCGCATCACCCCCCGCAGAAGCGAGCCAATTAATTGAAGGCACTAGAAATTCAGTGTCGCACTGAGCCCGGATTAGCCAATGAGCGTGTGTCAAAATACCGTTCATTAGCAATAGTGTCGATCTTGTGCTGTCTAGTTATTTTAAAATCGGGGTTTGGGTCTGTATTTTTTGTAGGACTAGGATATTATTGTCTTTCACTTAAAACAACGCACAACTTAAAATTCCGCGGGATGCCGGACGTAAAGAATAGCACCAATCTAATATATTTCTTCCCGTGGGTGTCGTAAAAGGCGACTAAGGGACTTACTAGAGAATGGGCAGTAGCGTTCTCTATGCATTTTAACACCATACTGCGATCGCCAACCCGCCTGCCAAGCGGCGTATATGGCAAATCGTCTTTGAAATCTTTTTTGGGGGAGGCCTATGTCCAGTAATGGACGTCTTTCGGCTGAAATTATGATTTAAAATCAACTACCGAATCTTACTAATATTTGAAAATCATGACAATATAGTTATGGTTATAGACATCGATAGATTAAGTTTATTGGACACTACATTAGTAACAGCAATCGTAGAAAGAAGTACCAGGTTTTTTTACTAAAACATGATTTTGATACACCATTTAAAGTTTCATGTGTGCTAACTTTAAGACAATTACAATTAATCACAGACTGGTATGACCTAATGCTATCACGAATCTCACTGCCAACAAAGTAGCGTAGAGCGTAGCTATATTCAAAGAAAATCTTCAAGATCCAGTCAATCATTAACAATAATTATAATATCTCCTAAAAACGAATAAACACGCCAAAATCGATGACTAGTGGAACTCACTTTGTTTATCTAAATTTTTCAGTAAAACCGTCTTTCCAGTCTCCGTCTCCGTCTCCATCGTACGTATCAATTAGGTGGGGTGCAGACGTTCGCGCCACTATCTTCACGGCGATCGCGTTAATTATCGCCAAACGGTAACGCAAGTTATTGCCCCCCGGATACTTGCATCTTAACTAGATTAGCTGTTGGATTGTGCTTGTACGATCTCTTGTGTTCATAGCTTCACTTTGACTTCTATTGTTGTTCGGTAATGGAATTGATGGACTTTTATATCTAAGGTAATGGAAAATGCATTGCCAACATGTTCACTTACGCCTCATATTTATGTATCTAATTACGCATGTTGAGATCTTCTTTAATTTTATTTTGGTTTTTTATATAATATATATTTTTATTTTATTGATTGTTATTTTTGATTTCTGAATGATTTTAATTCATATTTTCATAATTAATTATTACTTGTGTCTTGCTGTGCTGTGTCACGCTGAACAGTTATTAAATCAATCTGCCTTTTCTATCTATATTGGGCCACCAAAATACAGGCTGTGCCTAGTTTGGGGCCCACGGCTACTTCTACTTATGAAGGAGTGCATTGAATTAACATTGTTCCTGTTTACAAATGTTTCCTAACTTGTGTGTGTCAATAAATTGTGTTTTGTTTTTATTCTATGTTAAGTTAAACTATGCATTAAATTATTGTTTTCTGTTCATCAATGATTTTGTTTTGTACACCATGAGGGATATCCACATCCATAAATAAAACGCATATAACGGCACATTAGCTCTGCCCTTCATTCCTTTAAAAAACACCTATCTCACCACAATTTTCCTGTCAAATTACGAAAAAGCATGGTAATAGGAACAATTTTAAAACGGGTAAGGACGTCGGAGTCACGTGTCCGTTACAATCAATCTCATTTGTTGCAATTAGCGAGACTGCGTCTGCAGCCGTGTGACCGTGTCCACGTCGAAGTTGAACCGTGGAAGTTTAGAGCGAGTGGGTAGGATCGCGATGACGATGCGATGTTGTTTTACAATAGTGAGTTCTGAGCTTAAATTTTTAGCTTTGTGGGAGGCAATAAATATGCCCTGCGTAGCCTTGTAGTTTAGCTGGTGCCGATACGAGAGATAAAACTTGATTAATAAAAGCGTCTCAGTCCATTGGTATAAAATAGGGTTATTTTTAAAAGGTCAATAACCTCTTAAGGGGTCGTTGTACTCATCATTATGAACAACTTTTACTATGGCACCAAAACTGAAATCGCGGAAAATAAACCAGCTGTTCCCTACATTGATGTTCGAATAATTCGTTAACATTTAGGGAACTGCTGATTTTTTTCGCGATTTCAGGTTTGATGCCATAGTAAAAGTTGTTAATGATGATGAGTACAATGACCCCTTAAGGGGTTATTGACGTTTTAAAAATAACCCTGTATTTTATACCAATGGTTTGTCTTTTAAATCTCACCATACCAAACCTTGTTGTCAAAACGCCTACCAAAATTAAACCATGTGAATTAGCCGTGACCTCACTGATTACCAAAAGCGATGCGAATTAAACAAATGCATTATTTATATTGAATTACTTCGTCTCTATACACAGACCACACATCAAATTACTGTTTATTACTTAGCCTTAGGTTCTCTAAAGTCGAAGTAATCTGACATGTGCTAGCTGTCACTTTGTGTAATAAAATGGTCATACTTAATACATCATTGCATATTTATTGTATTCTAGACTTTTACACTTATTTATGTAATGTAATTAACTTATATAAATCGATTAAGGCGACGATAACCGACTTTTAATGATTTTATACTGAAGATCACGTCTAAACGAGTAGTTTTAATGATTAAAAAAAAAAAATTAGAGCATTTTAAATTAGTGAATATTTTAGATTATCTTTAGTGAAATTAATTTGTAAAATAATGTCTAACGCGAATAAAATATTGAGAATGGCGCAAAATCTACCAAGCTTATTTTTTTGAAACCGTTATTGATCTTTTAGTATACGCGTTTTATTAAAATATCTTTTTTTTTGTGTATAATAAATGAATAATGCGTAAAATTGGGGACAGCGCTCCTTGATGGGCGAGTCCTATTACTGGCTGAACGTACGACGCGTTGCGTGAGCTCAGTACAGAACACGCAAGCTAACCACTCATGGTCACTGGCATATATCTGAGTCTTAAACTAAACGATCACCGTTACAATAAATAGTGTCAGCTAGCACAAATGATGTCAGAATACTCCAATGAACTAATAATTCGACTTTGAGTACAGTCGCCAGCACAAACTGTCAAATTTTCTCATTCGATTTTGAACCATCAACATTTTAAAGTTTTAAAATATTTTGGAGACATTTGACAGTTTGTTATAACCTGATGTGCTGACTGGTACTTGGTCTCTGTCAATTAACGAACTAGGAAGAGAAAACGTTACAAAATCAAAAGTCATTTATTCAAACTAGGCTGAGAATTAGCACTTTTCGAACGTCAAAATTACATAAAACAGTCCCCCAAAAACGCGTTACGAAAGAAACAAGTTGATTGATCATTGCTGAGCCTAACCTCTCGGATCAATAAAGCTAACATTTGAAAACGATATCGTTTCTCTAGCATCACGATATAGAAGCCGCCAAGCTCGCCAGGTCCATAATATTCCATCGCAGCGTGACATTGTGCCCGTGTGATTGGCTGCCCACCACAGCGCGGTGGCGCACGCCGAGTTTTCTGCTAGTGGTTTTCTAATCTGAGCACGAAACTCGTTCGCGTTTTCGACAGTTTCATTGAAATGTTATGTGTATAAATGTAAGTAAAGTAAGGTTGTAATAGGCAGATTTATTTGGGATATTGACTATAAGGGATTCCATTTTCGGTACAAATTGATAGGCCAAGATGAAAGGTGCAGGCAGAAGACAGAAGTTATAAAACAGGTTCACTACCACCTCATTACACTTTTGAATGTCAACATCACTTTGTCTATGCTTTGTCTTGTCTATAGTTTTTGTCACATGTCAAAAACTGTAAATATTTTAACAGCATCATTTAGTTATTTCAAAATTTAAATCCAACTTTATTTGTATTCACTTCGTAAATTTTCTTGAAACTAAAACTTACTCATTTAAAATTATGGAAGAAAAAAACGGTAAATGAAATTCCAAACTAATTGCATTTATTTTTTAATACTTTCGTGAGAAGTATTGTCAAAAACGTAACTCAAACGCAGTAAGTACCTAGGCTAGTAATTTGTTGGAAATCATTCACTTGTCTGCATTTTCAGCGTAGATTCTTAGAGCATGTTTTGACTCACGGCAGCATCATCATTCGCAGCCTTGTTCCGCCCTCTGATGAGTGCCTCCACCTTTTTTATGCCATGCTTCCCTGGTCTGTGCGAGTCGCATATAATCTCGAGATAATTTATTTGTTTAATGTTTATGTATTTTTACTTTAGCATAAAGGCTTCTACATACCGGGGCGACTTGTCGCGCGACGCGACCCGACACAAAGGCACCGCTCGTCCCGCGACACGCGGGGCCTTTGTGCCGTGTCGCGTCGCGCGACAAGTCGCGCTGATATGTAGAAGCCTTAAAACGGCTATCCGCCAATTTATTAGATAAAAAAAAATTAAAAATTTCATACTTCAACTCTTTCTTTCTTCTTTTATCTCACAGAAGTCCAGACTTAAATAAATGACATGATCGTTTTCCATTCGTCCTTGAACACATCACAGTCCACATTTTTCTTTTTAATGATTCTAGCCATTATCAAGTAAGGTTTGAGGAATACCAGACCACTCAATCATATTCTGGTAAAAGCATATATGAAGAAGAACATTCACTTGACAGGGTTATCGGATATCTGTCCCGTTACGCATTCTATATATACACATCCGCCACAATGTAGTAACAAATGCCAATGTATTGGACATCGATTGCCACACATTGACCACAATGGCTGGCATTCGATTTGTACCTCCCGCTGGGAATATGAATGTAAGTCACTAACATATCCACCATTTTAAATAAACAATGGCTATATAGGTTCATATATTATCTTCATAACGGCGTTGGCGACTTCATATACTCTCATGCACTTAATCCGGTATTATCATGATATTCCTTAGTTCCTTTTAGATTAGATGATTGCTCTTCTCTGATTTTGTCAAGTCGATAGAGCATGTAATCGCTGCACATGCAGCGTCCAGAGCCGACAGCGACAGGGCTAATTAAAATCATTGCGCCTAAAAGTGCGTTTAGGTCCTAACTTTTGTCACGGACCCTTTTCAATGCCGTCAGTTCTTATAACTACGTTATTTGCAAGAAAATGCACACACTTTTGTCAATTAATCTGCCCAGTCTTTTCCCAACAATGTTGGGGTCGGCTTCCAGTCTAACCGGATGTAGCTGGATACCAGTATTTTACATGGAGTGACTTCTATCTGACCTGAACTGCCCAGAGACTGGGTAATACGATACCCCTTGGTAAGACTGGTTGTCAAGACTTTCGGGTTTCTGATGGCCCGTAATGACTGTCAAAGATTTACGAATGACAGCCGGGACCATCGTCTTAACGTGCTTTCCGAGGCGTGGAGGAGTCTCGGGATGTAAATATGGTCACCCATCGACGGACCAACCCCGGCAAACGTAACTTAACGTGATGGATCGAAGCCGTACGGCTATTATGACTTAGCCACGAGCTCCTTCCAAGGGGTGTGTAACGGTTGATATAATAACAAAAAATCTAACGTTCACTTGACCTAATTTCAGTTAATATACTTTTGTTTAATATAACGATCAGTTGAGATAATGAATTGTTGGTATAATTTCATTTTATCTATTTTCTTATGATATAATAAACATTTCCTATAATGCACATTTGACATAATATTCATGTAGTATATTATTCATTTACTATAATATTCATAATCTCTAATAACTTTTAATATAATTTAGAAAATCTGAAACGATTTTAAACGCCTGCTAGTATGGTGCTAGCAAAAATGCATCGCATAAGCATACCGCTACAACAGCATAACGTTGTTTGATATAACCTATATGTAATCGAAAATCATTAGGCCTATCGTTTAAAATATATAATATTGCGATTAATTTGATTGAGCGTGCTGCGGGAGCGGCGTGACAGAAACGAATCGCTGCAAAACCGACTCCACGTAGTCTTGTCTGCCCTACCCCTAGAGTGTTATTTAAAATCGCGTAGGTGCGTAGGGGCGAGGCGGCCCGCGAGCTGAGGAGCAGGTGGTTTCAACGCTTGCCGCCACGGCTGAGGCTGGCCGGCTGAGCCGGCCAGCAAGCCGAAGCCACGGTGGTGAGCGTGAAACACATCTGTGACGATAAGCTTGCATGGGACCGCTGTAGCCCTGCAGCACCGGAGCCGTGACAGAAAACATGCCTGCTGCATGTTGCAGGCTTGCTGCATGCTTGCTTGCTGCATGCTTGCTTGCTGCATGCTTGCTTGCTACATGCTTGCTTGCATGCTGCATGCTTGCTTGCATGTTTTATTATATTAGACTAATTAGAGTTCTAGTTAGGTTAGAACTGTGCATGAAAATTAGGTCAAAAGAACATTAGGTCAAATTAATGTTATATAAAAAGAATATTATACATATTGAAAATTATATAAAATGAACGTTATACTAAATGTTTTATATTAAATGAAAATTATATCATATAAAACATTAGGTCATATGAAATTAGGTTATATGATTTTATAGCATATGAAAATTATATTATATGAACGTTATTTCAAGTGAAATTAGAGCATTTGTTATTATATAATACATTACACACCCCCTTCCAAGTACCTAACACACATTTGTATAGAAAGTATAAACAATGCCATCTCTAGCTCCAGCCGCCAAGCCGTCTTCGTGCTCTGTGTACCAGTCAAAAAATTAACCAGCTATTATATTTCTCTTTCAAGTTAAATGAACATCGTATAAAATGAGCGTGGCCGTGAAATCTGCTCACCTTCGGCGAGTAAAGACTACGCTGCCGAGACCCGACACGTTTTATGTCCTTGAAGATGCAGACGGTTCAGACTCAAACGAATCTAGGAAAACTAAATGCGCCGATAACAGTACACAAACCAAGTCTGATCAAGGTAAACAGTATTTAACTTACAAAAAGTAAAAGTAGAAGCAGTAGTAAAGTAAATAGTTAATTCTGCTAAATTATTTCTTACGCCTACTCAAAAATGTGTCGATATCTTTCAATTTGTAGGGTTTTTGCTTTTTACGCTCTTGGCAGGCGATTTGATGATTATAGTTTGATGCTATCGGTGCATTCCAATCTGCGTAATCTGGATCACAGTGTCTGCCAAGAGCAGCACTTAATTTACAGCCCGATTGTAGTAAAACCCTTTCAGATCAATCTTGAAGGGTTTTCCACAAAAACTTGCTACCCTAATTATTTTCAAATAGAAAATCAAAACAGTGTTGATAAAAAAACCAATTTATGTTATGTTTAAGGGCTACGCTCACCAGACACGCTTCAAAAATGTATAATTACGCCTAGGAAGAAACTAAAGAGAAAAAAAGGTAAGGACATCCTTCTACATTCGAATGCACAGCAAAGGCTGCTCCATATCCGTTACCGACTCGTAGTCACACCAGATTGTCACACCAGTATGACAAACAGGATTTTTTTCTCGTTTGTCACACCACTGATTTTGATTCACATTTTTTTTCATTGACATAGTAGATTCGGGAGAACCACTATTACCGTAATCTTTGTTGTGTATCATGACGCGGTCCTTAAAGGTCTTCCCCAGGTGGTGCGTGCAGCACGTGAGCACTAGCCAATCTAATCCAACATTAGCTTCGCAGCTTCAAAGTTATAATGGAGGTTACCATTCCGTAACTAGGGAAATATTTAACCGATCCTTTAAAAACTTTTTGACCTTCAAAATGGAACCTTTCAAAACTTTTTGGGCTTCTAATGATACTTACTTTTTTAAATTTTCAGCGAAACTAATGGATTGGAAAAAATACCACAGACTTAACGTAATATATTCATTTATTGATGATCTAGAAAAAGATTTTCCAGCGATTTGTACCGTGACTGTGATAGGGAAATCCGTAGAAGGAAGAGATATTAAGGTAGTTTAGCATTTTTAAGTTAAATTTCCAGGAACTACGCGAACGCGCTACTGCTACGACGTGGTTACTGTAGTTTAGTAAACCTTAGCGGGCTGACTGCTAACGAAACATCATCTTTAGGCATTAGACCATTCGGCGGCGGCGATCTCTCGCGTCTGGCCCTAGTTCAGGCCATGGTTATGGAGCGAGAGTGCATGGGAGGCCGTCACCTCCTTCTGCGCAGCAGTAATGCTCGCGAAGGAGGAGGCGGAATGCGTGAGGAAGAGGCAAGGTTCGCGCCATTGACATAGATAGTAAGGACCAGGCTAACCGCGCGACGAAATGGCACCAGCGCGCTGGCCCTAAAATGACAGTTTAGGGCCAATGCGACTCAGTCGAACGCGGTCCACGCGCGGAGGAGTTAATCAGTACAGTTCAGTCATTAAAATGCCTAGTTGCGTAGTAAAAGGCCGCAAAAATTATAATACAAAGGTTAAAAAGGAACATGGGATATCATAACATCGATAAGTAACCTTAAATTGCCTTTGTTCCAATAAAATTATTCAATAAACACATTTGAATCCACATTCGAAATCCACAATGGCGGCCATGTCACGCGCTGCCGGCAGCGCCCGCGACGGTAACGAAGTAACCTTGTACGGACGTCATTTTTTACTTGTGTTTTATTTAATAATTAATAAATTAATAATAATTATTATTAAATTGTTTTCAATTTCAAATAAAGCTGATCGAGATTAATTTGTTTTATTACGTTTTCTGTCAAAGTATGGACGCCTCAGTGGTTAACTTATTTCCGATAAAATGTGATTAAAATAACATTTACGCACGTACATGTCGTACGTACAAGGTTACGTCGTCGACCTATGCAACGTGACACTCACGTAGTTCATGTGAGTTGTCACAGATGGCGCTACTTTTTGCTTGTATGAAAAAGTTGTAAGTAAAATGTTCTGATGGGCGTATCCTTCCTTTTGAAATCATTGGTTCGCGCCCTCGCGCCCCTAGTCGCCGCAGGAGACGCCCCGGGCGTCGGGAGTCGCAAGCCGATTTCCGGCCACCGTAGGCGCAGGCCTGCGGACGGTGAGCGATGGGTAGCTCGCCGTCCGATAAGGACCAGGCCCGGGTCGACGGTGCGTTGTGTTCCACGCGCGCCTCAAAGAGATGTCAGCACCAATTTACGGGGTCTGTTAGGGCCAATGCCTGTCAGGGTTGCGAGTTTGTCCGAAAGGGATATCGTGGCCCTGGCACACAGGAAACGGAAGGAACACCGGTGGGTTTTAGTCAGTAAAAGTCTGACACGCCCGCCCCCTCCGCGCCCAGAGCGGGAGAAGTTATTTGATAATCTCCCACCCAGAAAAAAAAATGCATCAGACCATTGCAATAGATAATGTAAAAAACACAAACGTGCTTGTTGAAACAGACGTGAATACTGATACTCATCTGTCAACCAAAACAGTAACAACAATGGATAGATAAATGATGATGATCACCCTCTTTCAGATGTTAAAGGTATCGAACAGTAATGCAAGCAACTCCGGAGTATGGCTGGATGCTTGCATACACCCTCGGGAATGGATCACTACAGCAGTTGTCACGTATATTGCTAATGTGCTAGTTAAAAACTTTCACACTTTTTCAACTGCTGTTACAAATAAGGATTGGTAATGTATCAATTTTTCATTATACACAAACTGTATGGGGGGAAATGAAACGTGGCTTTACAACTAAGAGCGTTGCTGTACTGTTCCTATGTTCGACCAATGTGATATTATTGTGAGTTCTTTAATTATGAGCAATGAAATGATGTGTCGCGTTGAGTCGTAATTGTAAATGCGTAAAAAGTATTTAAAACATGTTTGAAATTATATACAGGGTTATTTTTAAAAAGTCAATAACCTCTTAAGGGGTCATTATACTCATCATTATAAACAACTTTTACTATGGACCAAAACTGAAATCGCGAAAAAAAAACCAGCTGTTCCCTACATTTGTATTCGAATAATTCTTTAAAATATAGGGAATAACTTATTTTTTTTTCGCGATTTCATGTTTGGTCCCATAGTAAATTTTTTTCATAATGATGAGTACAATGACCCTTTAAGAGGTTATTGACGTTTTAAAAATAATCCTTATAGTCAGATGATCACCGTGTTTTGATTTTATTTCCACTATGAAGTTATCGGAAACACCACATTACTCGAAATTGTATGTTTGAGAAAGTGTCCAATTTTGAAGTACACTATCAATTTGTACATTGATAACATTATCACACATCCCTTTGGTTCCTGTCCTAAATGTATGGAAAATCTTGTTTTTAGGCATATCGTACCAGTTTTAAATCCAGATGGTTATGAATACACGCACACACACGAACGGATGTGGAGGAAAAACCGAGCGAGGTACGGAGGAGAATGTGTAGGTGTTGATCTAAACAGAAACTTTAGGTACGCATCTTTTAACAAGCCTAAACTAATAATGTAATACATACTAGCACTCGCTAGTGTAGTTTATGATATAGTGGCAAACAAGCAGATGTCTACTTTATAATAAGTAATTATGGTGTACATAATAAAGAGTATTCTATTATATTCTATTCTATTCCCCGCCGTCTATACACCTGCGACACCAGACTGATATACAATACAGCAAAATAATGCTCTATTTTTAAGGTTCCCTAGTCAACAAGGAATCCTTATAGTTTCGCCATGTCCGTCTGTCTGTGTGCCCCCGGGAAAGTTCAGAGACTCTTAGTACTAAAAAGCTGCAATTTGGCATGGGTATACATATTAATCACGCCGACAAAGTGGTAAAATATTTTTTACCTTATAGCAAAATAATCACCGCCTAGACACCTGCGACACCAGACTGATATACAATACAGCAAAATAATGCTCTATTTTTAAGGTTACCTAGTCTACAAGGAATCCTTATAGTTTCGCCATGTCCGTCTGCCTGTGTGCCCCCGGCAAAGCTCAGAGAGTCTTAGGCCCGTTTTTATACAGCGTTACTCAGTACTCAAGCATTACTTAAGACTAGTTTCAACCAATCCAATGGCTTGAATCTAGTCTTAAGTAATGCTTGAGTACTGACTAACGCTCTATAAATACGGGCCTGAGTACTAAAAAGCTGCAATTTGGCATAGGTATACATATTAATCACGCCGAAAAAGTGGTAATTTTTTTTACCTTATAGCAAATAATCGCCTCCTCTTTTTTGCCACTCTTTTCTGTCCTTTGCTGCTGCAGGCCAATTCTGGCCCACTACTTTTTCGATCTCGTCGACCCATCTTTCTCGGGGCCGACCTTGTTTTCGTTTTATGTTTGCTCCATTTTATGTCTTCGGAGCGTGCTACGTGCTCCGCCCATTTCCACATCAGTTTCTGGCACAGACTGATATACAATATAGCAAAATAATGCTCTATTTTTAGGGTTCCGTATTCAACACAAGATTTATATTTTGACATGGCTTACACCATGGAGCCAGATTTTGTAATAAGAACGTAACAGTGATTGAAATACCGTTCTCTATACAAAACTGAAAACTTGGTTCGGTACTAAGTTGTCAGTTTTGTGTTTAGGAACTTTACCTTATAGTCGGAATAAAGTTCGAAATTCAATAATGGCTCTATGTTTTAAACCTGGGTCTGAAGATAAACCTTGTTATGTAATAAGGGGGTTATAGTTTTGCCGTGTCCGTCTGTCTGTCTGTCCCCGGCTTAGCTCAGAGACTCTTAGTACTAGAAAGCTGCAATTTGGCATGGGTATACATATTTATCACGCCGACAAAGTGGTAAAACAAAATCTAGAAAAAAAAATTGTTTGGGTACCCCACTTGCACGTAAAGTGGGGATGATCTTTCTTTTTGTCGTCTATCCCATGGTGTGGGGTATCGTTGGATAGGCCGTTCCAAAATATTACGGGTCTGTGAAATCTATTTTTCGATTCAGGGATCCGTTTGAGTAATATAAAGCTTTAAAAGTGCTATTTTTTGTTAGAGTCAAGTGTAAAGCCAGCTAAATGGTTGTTTTTGGTTATGTGAAAAATTTTATGACTGTAGTATGTATAACGAAATTAAAAGGAAAACTATATAAGCTAAGTAGGCTTTACAAGTTAATGAGTAAGTAATACAAGTAGTCAACCAACTTACATTGCAGTTGTGTATGTGACAAGATTTCAACTACAATGTTAAGTTGGTTTTTTGATAAATTCATCCAAATTACGGACCACTTCATTGTGCGTGGTCCGACACGCACTTGGCCTTTAAGAGTACAAATTGTAGAAATCTTTTTACTGGTTTTTCAGTTATGCATGGGGACAAGGAGAAGAAGGCTCGTCTGACGAACCAAAACATGTTTTCTACAGAGGTCCAGCACCATTTTCAGAACCAGAAACGGTCGCAGTAAGAGTAAGTCATAGAAATCATTAAATGGACACTCACTTGCATAATACTAACATTTTGACTGAACATATTGTTTTTTAGGATACAATACTTGGGTCGATTACGCCTTTCAAGGTATTCCTGTCCTTTCATAGCTACTACGAGTTGATAATCTTCCCGTGGGGCAACAAGACTGATCCGTGTCCAGACTACATTCGCCTACTGGAAGGTGGCAGTATCATGGCAAGGGTAACTCCACGTAAGAAACTAGTAGTAGCTTCTACAGACCTAGTATGGTCTGTTCCAAAAGTATCTGATAAAATTTAACACAAATGGATCAATAAACGTACCTGTGGATGCCAATTTGTGTTGCCACTTGCAAATTGAGTACTTTGATTTGATCATTTGAATACTTAAACCCGAAGTTCCAATTTTAAATCACCTTAAAGATGTTTTTCATTCGATAATAATTGAGGTTAATTTTATATAAGTTACCTAAATTCGCACGACGTCAACGAAGACTATTAAGTATTTTTTTTATTGAATTTTTGAATAGTATATAAAAGATAAGTAAGTACGTAATTATGCTCAAGTATTGACGGAATAATTTGACGTAAAATAAAGGTTTGATACCAAAAAAAGATGAGCACGTAAAATTTCATAAAAATACACCTTATCGTAATTACGTTTTTGTTACACTAAATAAAGCAAAAATTTATAATGTATTTCCTATTAAGAAAACGATGACTGGAGTAAAAACCATTACATTTGAGCAATGGTCATAATGAAATAAGGAAAACGTCTTTATACATTCAATATTCATTAATGAGAAGGTTGATTTGATTACTATGTTATCGTACATAAATAACAAAAGATCATAGGATCAAAAACAAAACAGATCTTCATGGTTATACAGTTTTTTTTCTCCCTTGTAATGTTAGTATATTCCTCATATTATTTCTTATTAAACCTCGGTGTGCGAATTTTCATCGATGATTTTTAAATCACAATTTAATAATGTTATAAAAACAATAATTGTTGAAAATAGTGGTAAGATATAAAGTTGAAACCTTCTAGAATCTAGATACAGACGAATTTTTTACAAATTCTCTTGTAGTTTGTGATTACCGTAAGAAACCCTGGTAACTGGCAACAGGTAACAAACCCTATTCAGGTTAAAACCTGAACAAGGTCTGCTACCTGTTTCATCAGATATTTTGGAACAGACCTAAGTATCATTGCAAATATGTGAATAATGAGGAAAATAGTGATATCGAAAAGCCTTCAGATTAAATTACCTTTCAGGCAATACTTGAAACAAACGGGAAGATTTATAGAGTCGGGAGCACCAAAGACCTCACTTACTACGCATGCGGGACCAGCATAGACTGGAGCTATTCCGTTGCGAATATACCATATTCCTACATGGTAGAGCTAAGGAGTAGAAAGTACAAATTCAGACTTCCAAAAGACCAAATTCTGGAGAATTGCACCGAAGCCTGGAACGCTGTTCAGAAATTAATGGATTATGTCGAAGAACATTAAGAAAAACGAAGTCTTGAACTGTCACAAAGACCAAATTCTGGACAATTGCACAGAATCCCGGAACGCTGTTTAACAATTAATGGAATATGTTGATGAACGTTAAGAATAACCAAGTCTTGAACCTTTACAATGTGCTGTCAATGACTGGTGCAGTTTAGAATACTAATATTGAACTGCCACGTAATGTAAGTGTCTATTAAAAATCAATAATATGAAATACGAATTTCGCATTTTATTTTTTATAATCCATAACATGAAGTTTTTTTCTGTATAATTTTGTAGTATTGATTACTACAAAATTATACAGAAAAAAACTTTACTACAAAACTACTGACGGATTTTTTTGGCATTAACAGTACAGTTCGAACATGGTGTTTTATCAGCAAATTCTACGAGAGCTTTGACACCGTTTAATATTTCTTTACAACAGATGAGTATTTCGTCTCTGGGTAGTAGGAATTTATTCTGCTTACTTCTCAGTTCGACAAGATAGGAGTAGGGAATGTGCGCTGTTCCGTAGCTCCAGTCGATACTTGTACCAGAAGCATAATACATGATATCCTTGAAGTCTCCAACTTTATACATGCGACCACTTGTATCGAAGATGGCCTAGAAGATAAATACAATGAGTTAATTTAAGATTCAATTCCCGCGGACGAAGTAGAATATCTTTTATTAGCGATGACGCTAGTAGAAAAGCCAAAAAATGTATGGGGTTGACATAAGCTATCGAACTGTCACGTGATCATAGGTCAACGAATAGAAATTAGCTAGACAATGTTATCATCATTCGATTCCAAGAAACGAATCGACAGAGTCGAACTTCGATCAATATATTATTGATCGAAGGAGTCGAACGATAACTTCCTTAGAGATGCGTAGCCAAGTGGCGCTTTTTGACAAGCGTTATCGTCTGCCAATAGAACTTCGTTAACGTTGAAGCGATAGCGATTGTAGAAATAGAATCGCTCCGAAGCGAAGCGAGCGTGATCTTACTTTAGCCATAGCAGTTCCTCCTTCTAGTAAATTGACATAATCAGTACATGGTTCCGCTGTGTGGCACCAAGGAAAAGCGATAGCTTCACTGAAAGAGTGAAATGACAGGAATATCTTGAACGGCGTCCCTGAGTACAGAATAATGTCCTATAAAAGCATTTAAAGGTTTTTCTTGAATACAATAGAATTTCATAAAATGTTTAAGCCAAAATCATCCTACCTTAACTGCAGTAGTTTCAGGTTCGGAAAATGGTTCTACACCACGAAAATTAATGTGATTTGGATCACTAGATGCATGGTCGTTACCACCACGTCCCCAGAAATACCTGCAATATAAATCAAGAAGCGGAACTCATACATCAAAAACTATGAGAACCTTTATAAAACTAATGGGATTTTACCCAAAATTTCTGTTAAGGTCAACTCCAGTAACAGCATTTCCAAAACGCGCTCTGTTTTTTCGCCACATCCTATCCACTGTGTGGGAATAGTTGTATCCATCTGGGTTTACAACTGGTACAAAATACCTGAAAAGTTTAATTTTTATTACATCCTGTCTACTTTTTGTTGTAATAAATCTATTATTTTTCTGTTCATTTCCGATTTGGAATGTTATTTACCAGTCTTTATTAGTGAAATTTGCACTAATTGTATTAAAATTTCTAGCTAAGTAGTCAGCTATGTATGTGACCACCGATGTGGTGATCCACTCTCGCGCATGAGTTGCACCGTCTAACCAGATTCCTGTATTTTCTGCATCGCTATTTGAAAGTTTAAGCATCTGAAAAGTTGAAAGCTCTTGTGAAACAGTACTAATATCTATTATATCGCCTCTTTCTCAATCAATGTATAATAATTGTATTTTCTTGACAGTATCGGTTTTTTATTTTTTTTTACAGACTTCCAAAAAGTAAGAGGTTTTGTTGGCTTGTATGTTTTTTGTTTTTTCCATGTATGTTCACCGATTTCTCCGTCAATTGTGGACTGATTTAGAAAATTGTTTGTTTGAAAGGGTATGCTTTCGGAGTGGTCTCATTGTCACCAAGTCAGAATCTGATGACGGGATCCCATGGAAATCAAAAGAAATCCTCAAATTTGCGCGATTTGAGTATTTTTTGTAGTAACTCGTGCATCTGCTCTCGGAAAGTACCATTTGGGGAAAGAATTGATGATGAAGACCACAGACGGCCACCGGAACTACTTAATAATCTTAATTTCACGGGTTGCGATTCGATTACTTTAATATGGTCGCTAAGCAATTTATGCTCTTCACATTGCTTAGGGGGAAGTGGAACTGACGGTGAACCTGATTCTTACCAGGACAACTCCTCATCAATTAACGTCCCTACATCGGGAAAAGAAATATTTTGTAAAAGGTTATGAGCAGTTGACATTAGGCTATTGTAACTTAAATAAATTACAAACTGACGCACTAAAAGTGATTTTTTTTTGTGTGGGCTTTTTTTTGTTTTTACAATGTTATTGCACAACCTACTAAATTCTTTCTTGCGCTGTAGGTATCATATGAAAACTTTATTCATTGCCAGTCCATTTTGATTAACCTCAACTTGCAATGGACAAAAATATTCTTAGAAAACATGAGGTATAAAATGTAACAGAATTTAACCATGATCTTACAGACCTTTATATCTCTTCCTTCCGCAGATCTTCCAATTACGGAGACTGTACATGTAGATGGAAAAGCAGTTTCTAGCTGTGCTAGAAAATGGTATATAACATGAAGTGGATAAAAGTCTTTCCAATCAAAATCACGCTCTGAAATAAAATAAGTGTTTTTTATATCGAACTATCTAGTCACTTTCTACCGCTGAACGTAGACTGCAAAGATAATGTTAATTACAACAAAACTACACAAATTTAGGAAGGACACTGGGCAGGGGGCCTAAAATGGACGCTTTGGCAGAATAATAATAAAATTCGTAAAGTGGTCACAAACTGACAATTCATAATAATAATATGCTCTGCGTACAATTCATATCTCGCAATTCATCTGTTTAAGAGTTTTGTATGGAAATTCGTAAAATGGTCCACAAATTATGAATTGCTATATTTAAGTCTAATGTGAAATAGCAGCTGTCAAACAGATGAATTGCGGGTTAAGAATTGTATGCAGATCATATTATGAATCGTCAGTTTGTGACCATTTTACGAAGTTTTATATAATGTTATCATTTATGATTCTGCCAAAGCGTCCATTTCCATCCAAAATGCTGGGAGCCTACCCCCAGCACTTTATGTGCTGGCTTGAAATATTAGACCAGCATGTTAAGTCGTATCATTTGGTTCACATTAACATAAGAGCCATCACGTGTGACGCTGCTTTAATAACAGCATACCCTGGGCAGGTAACCCTGTCACCACCAGCAAAAAAAATCGGTCTCGGGAACTATTTTCATACACTTCGATTTTTTCATAGATCCTCTTTCTCACTCGTGCCCACGCGAGTGAGAAAGAAGAATCTTTGAAAAAATCGATAAAGATCACTTTTAGCGATAAGACCGCCCATTGTGCCACCATAAGTAATATTTCTACGTTTATATCTGTAAATTTTATGGTGTACATAATAAAGAGTATCAATTATATTCTATGGAACCTGACGTTCTTCTTCTTCATCTATGGTAAGACAGTGTATTTCATTTTTTTTGGTCCAAAACTTTGCCACTTCCACGGCATCGACGGTGATAGCGCAGAGGTCACTATGACTGCATTTTTTGGGGCACAGGGGGGATAGGAGGTGATATATCGTTTGTGTCACTGCTCCACATGTAGATGTGGACCCTGACGTTAAAAAAATACAATAGTCTTACTCAGAGGTGATCGTATACGGCCGCCCGAGACCGGACGCGCACGGTGGGGGCCGCCAGCGTATGAGTTGGAATCGCTCACTATCACGTCGAAAGCGATATTCCTTTCCCGAAAGAGTTTTTCCACTTGCATGGACCGCTGACCCTCCACCAGCACTTCCATAAAGTATTGAGTCTCTTTGTTGATAATTATAGCTGGGGAACAGAAAAAATGTTCTAAGATAAGTATCGTAAGTAACTTTGATTTGGTTGAGGCCAAATAAACTATGGATCTTGTGTTTGTATAAATAAGTATTAAGTTTACATTTTATAACACGTTAATAGATTTAGCCCCAACTTGCACACAGTAACAGTTATGTCATAGACTCTGCTTGCCACACTGCAATTCACTAGTACTTCTTCGTCTTCTTTCATAGATTTGTTGATCAGCATCCACGCGTGCAAGTTGAGGTCTAAGAAGATGGGATAAATTTTCTTCTTCATAAATAAAATAAATCTATATAAATAAAAATCAATGTTTCTTTGTTTGTCCTCGGGCAGCTAGTAATAAATAAAAATGTTTATTTCAATTACAATACAAAGTGCATTCACATGATTTGGAGATCATCTTTTAAGTAAGAATTGCTTGTGTTAGGAGACTCCGCTCTTCCACTTAGCATTAAGGGGGATGCGCTAAGGTAGCCTGGATTTTTTTTTTGCAATTTGCAGGTCTGATTGTATGTCAGGTCAGGTTGTATGTTGATCTAAATATGATTCGCGAGTTGTATTGCTGATTCTAATGTTACTATTTCTGTAAAGCCATATTTTTAACGTCCGCGAATCATAGGTATTTAGATCAACATACAACCTGACACAAACCTGCAAATTGCAAAAAACTTAAGAAAATTTGAATTTCGCTGGCTACCTTACCGCATCCCTCTTGACCATAATCGTAATTCTTTTCTTTTCTTTTCTTTTTCTTTTTTTTAAAAACGTTGCCCCACACTAGGAATTTCTCCTGTATTGTGGGTGCGTTTACAAACATTTAAATTCACATACACAAACAGCCAGACCCGGAACAACGACTTGTAGGTCATACAAATATTTGTTCCGTGCGGGAATCGAACCCGCGCACGCAGCGCAGCAGTCGATTGCTTAACTAACTGCGCCAACCGTGCCGTTGAATGTAAAAATACAAAAGAAAATAAGTAAATAGGTTACTTTTAAAAAATTATTGAAAAAGCAAACTATCGCTCGTTCGTTTTACAGAGAAAAAGGCAAGCATGAGCGTATTAGTGTGATGTGTGCGAGTATGGGTGAGGGTATGGAGTGTGTAGGAGTTAAAATTAGAGTTTTTAGTAACTCTAGGGCAGCGTTTCTTAACCTTTTTCAGCCACGGACCCCTAGGAAATCTAGCGCAATTATTAAAGACGGGGGCTTGCGCTCATTAAAAAAAACAGCAATAAATTTCGGACCATTTATTTTAATACTACAAATACAAAAAAAAACTTTTTATAAAGAAAAATACGAAGACAAACTTTGTTATTATAAATGCGTATTTTGGTGGCATTTATTTATTATTGTTAAATAGTCTAGAGGAGACTGCGGACGATACATAATATAGTCGCGGACCCGGGTCCGCGGACCACAGGTTAAGAAACACTGCTCTGGGGTACAAGTTTATGTGTAAGTGTAAGTTAGCACTGCGACAGTGTCTTGGCATCGAAAGAAGTCAAATACAGCTTCTTCCACTAACCATGCATTTAGCAATCCACATAGAATAGAAAATTAGGTTATTGAAGTGTTTATACGATAGACTCAACTTCGTCGTAGTCTTCAGCCATTAAGTTACAACTTGTTTAAAGTCTCGGAGCTTCAGGGAGTATACAGGGTCAAATTAAATTAGCTAGCGAAACTCCGCAGACGTGATGGGTATCGATATCTAAAAAGGACGAAAAAAAATAACAAAAGATTTGATGATTTTTTTTGGGATCAACGTACCGCTGCTAATGTTGTTACTTAAAGTATGACTTGAGCAAATCTGTTTTCTTTTGATTTCATCATGTTGAGATATCGGTACCCATCACGTCAGTGAAGTATACAAAAAAAAAAATTAAGTGACTACAATAACTGCGGTTACAGACCCAAAAAAAAAACTCGTCAATTTAATTAATGTTTGTGTGTGATCATGTTTAGATATCGATACCCATCACGTCTGCGGAGTTTCGCTGGGTAATTAAATTTGACCCTGTATACGTAGCTTTTTATTTAGCAAGTTGTATGGGTGGGAAGATTGTCTTGCGTACTGCCTTTTAGCAAAAGTAAATCTGACTCAGAATGGGCAGCAGCGTCCAATCCGCCTGCCAAGCGTGGCGATTATGGCAAACCTCCCTTTGGAGGATGCTTATGTCCAGCAGTGGACGTCTTTCGGCTGAAATGATGATGATGATCTCACTGTGACAGTTGGAGCGAATAAGTAGCTCCATCTGCTACTTGGTTTAGAGGGATCATTCGGGAGAGATGTGTGTATTAATATGTACAGTTTTGGCTTTGGCGGTTTATTGTTTTTCGTTGCAGTATTGTGTTGTTCACAGATTTCATATATTATTATCCTGTTCATTATATGTGAAGACTTGTAGATAACTGGCTGTCAGTCACATTTTCAAATTTCTTAATCTGTTTTAAATTCTCAATTCCGTATTGCGTATATACAATTATGGACCCTGTCGGGCACAGCATCTAAGATCAAGTAGGTGAGGAGGAAGAACCTTGGATGTTTAATGTGATATATTTTATTATTAGTTAAATAGTTAGTAACTTATCTGTTTTATTAATACAGAATTGAATATAAGAATTCTAATTATTTTTTTATAAATTATATCATATTTACAGCCGAAAGACGTCCACTCCTGGAGATAGGCCTTCCCTATAAATTATATACATTTATATAGGGTTCTACAAACCGGCGCGACACGCGACACAAAGGACACAAAGGCACCGCTCGTCGCGCGACACGCGGGGCCTTTGTGTCCTTTGTGTCGCGTCGCATGTCGCACCGGTCTGTATAAGCCTTAATTATATTTAGTAACATTGTAAAACCCTAAATTATTCATTATTGTTTTGTTTAGCTGTAAGTCTTTAAAATGAAATAAATAAATAACCGTCATAGCCACTTACAAACGTAAATGCACGGCCACTTACCGCCTTTGGAGTCCAAGTTTTTCAAAAAAGTCTTTTGTCCCTCTCTCGAGCAATGTACCTCCCATATTTGATATCTAGCGTCTTTTCGTGCCACTTTGAATGATATTTAAACTATCAAACTTTGATTTTTATCTAAATTATTTTAGATTTTTAACGAAAATTTTAATAAACACTTGACATTTCAAAAAGATATTGACACAATATTGACACGACACAACGTAATGTTGACAACGTAACTTTAAAAGACAGCTAGAGGCTAGAAAGAAACTCACTTTTTATTACTGGCGTGACCCTTGGCCTTAGAGCATTTAACTTGGCGTGACCAATCTGCAAATCGCTTTGAGTATTTATACTCAGGAGATGCCAAAAAGCGAATCACCGAACAACTTTTTCTGCCACTTTCTGCGGGGGGCGAGGAAAACACATACAGCACACTACAAAAAATTGACAATTGCACACAGCTACATGCTTCCTATTGCTATAAACGCACACGAAAAAATAATAACCACACAATATCAAAAACGCACACACAGATTGACTTTGTGTGTATTTATGCAATTGTCCTATGACAACAAACACAAAGGTGCTAGTGATCCCGTAGGGTATATATGTTCTGTGCTAGTGATGTGATACAAACAATGAGCGGTATTTCATTGAACAAAATTTTAATTAGTTTTACGCTCAGACCAACAAAAAAAGGAAGACGGCGCGCCGCGAACATCAAAACTGAAGCCACCTTTTTATCTATGTGTGTATCGAAGAGTTGCCATGCGTAAAAAAAATCCCCATAACTTGGGGAATAATATTTTATGGGTAGACTAATATTGTACAAGTCAGTACAAGTAAGATATTGTTAAGTATGGTATTGTATCTTATTAAATATTGTAATGGCAACATTTTATATTTTAATAGTGTAGTAAGTATTTTAAGGAATTTATATTGCAACCTACTTCTCGTTAAATGCTGGTGAAAGCAAAGTCTCCATCTTGTACGACGGAAAATAAAACAAGCAATAATTCTATTACAACCTTTTATTTCGCTCCAATCCACTGCTTTAATTACCATCACCATACAAACAGTTTGACATTAACAATCTTCAAGTTTTTGGTAGTCAAGTATCTGTACATGTTCCTGAACAAAAACGGTTAAAGTTTGATAGCAAAGCTGAATTAGGCTATTTTATTGGATATGGAGAAAATACAAAAGGATACAGAATATACTTACCTGAAAGAAATGAAGTAGAGATCAAGCGAGATATAGTATTTATAAAACAGTCTGAAGAATACAAAGAGAAAGACAAAAGAAAAGAACAGGAATATCATAAAGTTTTTGACATTCAAGAAGACACAGAACAAGTTTCAGAAGAAGAGGACAGTCAGTATGAAGATACTGTAAACCCTGACACAATAGAAAGCGAAAATGAACAGAACTCTATTCACTCTTTTCATGAGCAGTCAATATTAGAAGAAGAGGTAGAAGAACTAAATGAAAATTCACAGGAATCTTCAGGACAGACAGAAGAGGTAATAGAAAGACCAAAAAGAGTAAGGAAAAAGCCAAGCTGGTTCAAGGAATATGTACAAGGAGAAGAGTCTGATGAAAATACTTTCCTGAGTTACTGCTGTGATGAACCTATCTCCTACCAAGAAGCTATGAAAAGACCTGATAAAAGTAAATGGGAAGAAGCCATAAAAAAGGAGCTGAAAACATTAGAGGAAAATAATACATGGGAGGAGGTCACAGAAGTTCCAGATTGAGAAAACATAGTAAGCAGCAAGTGGGTATTTAAAGTCAAGGAAACAGAAGGGAAATCAATCTATAAGGCTCGCTTAGTAGCCCGAGGATTCGAGCAGAAGTACTGTGATGACCAGACATACTCACCTGTTGCCAAGCTAACAACCTTCAAAGCCATGATGGCAGTGGCTACCCAGAAGAGACAACCAGTGCACCAGATGGATGTTACTGGGGCATTTCTCTATGGAGACATCAATGAAACGGTGTTCATGAGATTACCAGGTAATGAGATTTGTAAATTAAAGAAGTCAATCTATGGTCTAAAAAAATCTCCTAAATATTGGAATACTAAGTTCAATAACTTCATGATAAATGAAAAGTTTGTAAGATCAAAGAATGACCCATGTTTATATTTCAAAAATATTGATAATGATTACATTTATGTTCTATTATTTGTAGACGACTTGTTGTATTTTGGAAGTAATCAAAAACAAATAAATGATTTTAAAAATGTAATTTGTGAAACCTTTAAAATGAAGGATTTGGGTCTAGCCAGTAATTATTTGGGAATAAATATCAAACAGGATCTTAAAAATTGTATAACTTTAATTAATCAGCAAAGATATTTGCTAAAATTGTTAGATTCATATCAAATGTCAGATTGTAAAACTGTATGTACTCCAATAGAACAGAACTTTAATTTTGAATTGTTACAGAGAGATAAAAGTGAAAGTGTAAACATTGAAAAAGCTTGTAGAAGTTTAGTAGGCAGTCTTTTGTATGCTACTTGTACTAGACCAGATTTATCTGTTGCAGTAGGTTTTCTTAGCAGATATGTGCATTGTGCTAGTGCAACTTTATTTAAATGTCTTAAAAGAATATTAAGATACATAAAAGGTTCTATTGATTTGTCTCTCACATATAAATATAACAGTGAAAGCCAAAATGTGTGTAAATTACAAGGTTACAGTGATGCAGACTGGGCCGGTGATGTTGCAGACCGAAAGTCAACATCTGGTCAGATATTTTATATTTTTAACTGTCCAGTTTCTTGGTGCAGTAAGAAACAGTCTTGTGTATCATTGTCATCTTGTGAAGCTGAATATGTGGCTCTTAGTATGACTATAATGGAAGGATCTTTTTTGAAAAAGTTGCTGATAGATTTCGGATACAATAATATTGATTGTGAGATACTAGAAGACAATCAAAGTACAATCAATATAGCAAAGAATAATGACAGCAACAAAAGATTAAAACATATAGATATTAAGTATCAGTATATAATGGAAAACATATCAGCAGGTTTAGTAAAATTAAAATTCGTAAATACCAATAACAACATAGCTGATTTGTTTACCAAACCCCTAGGAAAAATACTTTTTGTTAAACTTAGGGATAAGATTTTGTTTTAAACATAAGTTTGTTAAAGTAGGTACATGCATAGGATAGTGTTGAGTTATAATAGATATCTTGTGTATGTAAAAATGTTATAGTTTAGTGTTCCTAAGTTTAGGGCTTTGCCTATATTTGCTCAAAGGTTATGTTTTATGTTATTAAGGGGGTGCATTACAGAAGTTATATTAAGGGGATTCATCTTAGGCTTAATGTTAAGGGGGTGTAGTTCAAAGAAATGTAAAATGTTTAAAAGTGTTAAGATAAAACTAAATGTAAAAAAAAAATAAAAAATTAAGGGTTGCTTATAAACTAAAATATAATGTTGAGGGGGTGTATTAAATATTGTAATGGCAACATTTTATATTTTAATAGTGTAGTAAGTATTTTAAGGAATTTATATTGCAACCTACTTCTCGTTAAATGCTGGTGAAAGCAAAGTCTCCATCTTGTACGACGGAAAATAAAACAAGCAATAATTCTATTACAACCTTTTATTTCGCTCCAATCCACTGCTTTAATTAACTTGAATATATCTCAATTGTTTAGAAGGACCTCTACCCCGAAAAACACTATTATTTTTACAGCACAAAAAAATAAATTAAAAAAAAACAAGAATTGTTGGGAGACTCCGCACTTCCACTTAGGCCCGTATTACAGAACCTCACTCAAGACTCAAGCATTACTTAAAGCTAGTTTCAACCAATCAACTATCCATTAATTTGCAATTTAATGTGAAAAATTCAAAATACAAACAACTGTATATAAATGAACAAGCTTTAGACAGAGAAAAAGGCAAAAATGCTCATAATTGTGTGATATGTGCGAGTGTGGGTGTGAGGGTGGGAAGTGTAAGAGCTAAAATGAGCATATATTTAGTTCTACTATAGGGTATATCTTTCCACGATTAGTTGAATAAAGCTCGTTATTATCAAAATGATCGGAACAAACCACGCTGGTTTTCAATGGCAGCCAGTCTGGATCATTCTGAGTATTTCTTATAGCTACTATTCATTAATTTTTGGTTCAGTATTAATTGGAAATATAAAATACATAAAAAAAATAAAACATGAATATAACTCGAAGTAAGAAATCAAATTTGTCACTTTTACGAATGGGAAATTTTTAAATCATATTATGGCAACCCTCGCACTTTATGTCACTGCTTTTGTTGATTTGTTCCAAGAAACCTAAAATTCATAATTAATAAAAAACGATGTTATTTCAAGTACTTGCAAGTGAAAAGTGATTCCGTGAGACTTTTTTTGTGATTTGCTATTGTTTTTACAAGTTTTCACTACACAGGAAGGCATAATTTATATTTTTGTTATCAATGTTAACTAGACGACGACTCATGACGTACGAAGAGCGATGAGCATGGTTTTAGTGTAGGTGTGTGCGTGAGCATGTGTATTTATTTGCAGGAGCACGGTTTTGTGGCTTCACTTGTGATGTTCGCGGCGCGCCGTCTTCCCTTTTTTGTTGGTCTGAGGTTTTACGATACAATCCGCAAACCAGCTAACTCCATATGAGCAAATTTAGTGTCAGCAGACACTTAAAACTTTATAATATTTTGTTTAATACTTATGAAAAAATCTAAAATACCGTTGGTGGATAATAATATCTGCTGTTAAAATGTTAAACAAAAAAAAATCTATAAATAAAAATCAAAATCTTATATATGTTTGACGAAATGTGGAGTTGGCTGGTTTGCGAAATATCGGTATCGTTTATTTTCTTGTGCACTTGCCTAATTTCTCCTTGCTAAATTACGAAACAAAACAAAAATGATGTGTTTGCTATCTTATTTATGAAACGATGCGAGGTATTTCTCCATTGCCATAATCTATAGTTCGTAGTCATATGTCTGAATGATGACGACTAGAGGAAATCACTGATTTTTGAAATGTACCAGTTTATTATATACATGTCGAACACATTTCTGCGGATCTACTTTTTTGGTTAACACTAGATTCATAAACATACTTGGTAGATACACTATTCATAAACATTCGCCTCTCAGACGTATACATTTTTCTCGAGGATTTTAGTTTTATAAAATACAATAAAAAACATTGAACTTTTAAAAGTTGTTTATTTATTAATAATTAATTACTTAAATGAAATAGAAATGAGAAAAATTGTTATTCAGAGCAATCAACACATAGTATTCCTCGGTGATCCATACAAATGATTTGTTTTCACTGGGTACAACAGAACATTATAATTAGACGTTTTTTTTAAATTGCAGAAACCACATTCTTTTTCTGTAACCCTCTGGGTTGTGATTGAGCATTGGACGAAGTATCGCCAAGTACTTGAAGTTTTGCCGATACTTCTTTTATATACGATCGTCGTGCTCGTGACAAGGGTTTCTTGTTGCTATTCATTCGTGTCAGGATTTTACAGGCCATATCATTAGTAATAAATAGAGAGAAACAATCAATGGGTTCTGTGATATTCCTTGTGGTGCTCGTTGATCATTGGCGTCTACTCCCTAATCACGATATCCGTAGTTTCGGCCGAAGTTATGGGCGTTTCCTAATCCGTATCACTTACGAACGTAAGTTTAGTTCAGGGCTCGAAATAATTAAACATGAATGACAACATGATTTGATCAATCAACTCAGCCTGTCCACTGCTGGACATAAGCCTTTCCCAGGCTGCGCCACAACGCCCTGTTCTCGGCCTTCCGCATCCAGTCTGTCCCATCCCAGCCACCTTTTTAAAGGTCGTCGGTCCATCTAGCTGGGGGGCGTCCCACACTACGCTTGCCAATACGCGGTCTCCACTCCAGGACTCGTCTGCTCCACCGGCCATTGGTCCTTTGACAAACATGGCCAGCTCACTGCCATTTCAGCTTGCTTACTCTGCAGGCTATGTCGGCCACTCCGGTTCTCTTCCGGATAACTTCATTTCTGATCTTATCCTTCAGAGAAACTCCGAGCATAGCCCGCTCCATAGCACGCTGAGTTACCTTGAATTTATGGACCAGCCCGACTGTCAGTGTCCACGTTTCGGCACCGTATGTCATAATCGGCAGGACGCACTGGTTGAAGACCTTAGTCTTCAAACACTGCGAGATTGAGATTTGATAGTATTCCCTAATCCCGATGTGTATTTACCCGTTAGAAAAATTGAATTTGTCACTTATTTTAACGGATCGACTACTTTCGGACGGATCCGTAACTTCGTTGACGGACATAGGGAGTAGAACCCTTGAACGATGTGCACTAGGTTTCTCTCCTGTGCCTGGGTTCTTGTAGACTCAACCGCTCATTGCGTTATTTACGTTGTTGAGCAGACCAATCTTTCGAACTTATGAAGCAATGACTTAGCAATATCCTTCAAAATCATTTAGATTGTGATTATTGTGTGTTACGAAATTAGGGTGCTGACTATTCCAGATACATACACAAAAAAATAATAATTACTGAACATACTGACTGAAAAAATCATTTGTTTTATCAATCTTTCAATCACGTTGTCCCAGCACTATGCAAATCCTTACTCTGTACTGCGTTTGTGCTACCAACGTACCACTGTATTTTTCTATCGTAAATATCATAATGATTATTTGGAAATTGCGCTTAAATAAAACTATGTTGATGTATAATATATACCCACATGTGGTAGGAAACACTATGGTTTCGTAAATTAGAAGTGGCAGATCGCTTTTTGCAACAGAAATCTGCACAATTTACCATTTTTCGGGAGGACTTACTTGCGACACAATACGATTCACAATGTCGGCTGTTAGCGAATGAACTAGTTTTATATAACGTGCATGGCCATATGGCCAATTGACTTTGGCAGAGGGGAACGCTCAGCAATGGCGTCTCCAGAGTTAAATACTCAAAGGCAAATCGATTATTTACTAATTATTTTGTGGCGGCATCTACATCACCACATGCGAACTACGCATCACACTTACGTCACGCAAAATCCTGCATCGCGCAAGCAGAGTTAACGCGCAACTAGCATATTTATATACAACATCTCGACATCAACCGTCTGGCAGTTGCCCACCAGACACAACACCCGTCTGGTCGGAGGATCCTCCCTTAGAGTATGAGTAAACTTTACACCCTGTTCCTCATACCTCTAAAATTTGCTTAAAACCCTCAGAATATTATTTCGAATAATTATTCATTACTAGTGGCCGCCCACTGGTCGAAATTCAACCCCCTCTACCTCTACGCCCTCTACTTATAAGCTATATACTACTTACAAATTCCATGAGTACACTACACTCCGTTTGAAATAAGATTAGAAATTTAAATAAATATTTTTTACAGTCCGTTCAATCGATTTTGACTTCTATTGCGTTGGTGGCATGACCAATGACAGCTGTAATAAACAGTTGGTATTGTAACCACGTTTTTGCTTTTAATGCCATCCTTATGCTTACGGAATAGGTTGAACGGACTGTAAACAAGTTTATTTACATGTCTAATCTTATTTCAAATGAAGTATAATTCCATGTTATTAAAAAGTACTTACTTATGACATGAGAAGCAGCTCGTGGCTAAGTAATAACAGCCACACGGGTTGATCCATCATGTTAAGCTACGCTTGCCGGGGTTGGTCCGTGGATGGGTGACCATCTTTACATACCGAGACTCCTCCGTGCCTCGGAATGCACGTAAAGACGTTGGTCCCGGCTGTCATTCACATAATATCACATCATTAAACATCTATCACATAATTAATTTATCTGTCATTGCTTCATTCTTAACCCTTTTTATTACCTATTGTGGTATAGTAATTTTATTCTAGGTGCATCGTCTTCACATATAATTATATAATTAATGTACCTATAATAATATTGTACAAGATTTTAAAAGAGTACCGGTGGAGTTTGTTGCCCATTCTTCTCCATACGAAACTATATTTTGGAAGGGGCGACTAGAATCAATTCTATTTTTTGTAAATTTTAATATTAACGTACAAAAGTGCCTTATATGTGCCTATTTGAAATAAACAATTTGACTTTGACTTTGACATGTCTGACAAATAGTCTTACCAAGGGCTATCGTATTACCCAGTAGCTGGGTTGTGGAGGTCAGATAGGCAATCGCACCATTTAAAAAGCTGGTATTCAGTTGCATCCGGTTAGACTGGCAGCCGATCCAAAAAAGTTAAAAAAAAAAAAAAAAAAACAAAAGAGTTGGGAAAAGACTCAGCGGATTAATTACTTAAACATGCTGAAGCTGTCACTTCCGTCCGTTTTCACGAAGTCACTCCCAATGAAAGCGAGAGGAAAGATGTTACACATCAAAATGTAGCGTAACCTAGTGGTAATGGCTCGGACTTAGTTTTAGCTGTTCTCTACATTTCTTGTCAAATGTAGGGAACAGCTGATTTTTTTTTTGGCGATTTTCGGTTTGGTCCCATAGTAATGTTTGTTCATAATGATGAGGACAATGACCCTTTAAGAGGTCGTGCGTTAATTCTGGGACATGTTGTATATACACTATAATTATAATATATAATCAGCCTATAATGTTTTCCCACAGCTGGGTCACAGGCCTCCTCTCTCTTCGAGAGGTAGTGGGCCATAATCCACCACGCGGGCACAGTGCGGGTTGGTAGATGTCACATGGTTTCGATTTTTTGGTTCTAGGACATGCCGGTTTCCTCACGATGTTTTCCTTCGCCTTTTTGAGAGCAGTGGCGAAGAAACTAATAACACAAAGTAAAGCGCCTGTCTGGGTTCGAACCCACGACCTACAAACTCGTAAGTCAGGGCCGTTACCACTGGGCCACCACTGCTCTCATGCACGTTACTTTGTGCAATTTATTTTATCATCACTGCTCTCAAAACGGTGAAGGATAACATTGAAAATCATGATAAAACTGGCATGTCCTATAGAATCACAAATATGTGCATCTACCAACCGCTGGTGGATCATGGCCCACTCCCTCTCACATAGAGGAGGTCTGTGTACTAGCAGTGGGAATAGTATAGGTTGATTATGCTAAAAGATCACCCGCAGTATAATTATTGTCTCTCCTTCTCCCTTTAATCCATCCAAAGATTGTCTGTAACAGATCGCTTTTACGCTGATGGCACACCTCCGCCACGAAACCATAGCAGCGAAACCGCAGTAGTTCAATTGTACTGGTTCGCGTCATGTTCCGATACTCGCATCCGACTCGAGTAGCGGAACATGACGCGAACCATTACAATTGAACTACTGCGGTTTCGCTGCTATGGTTTCGCGGCGGAGGTGTGCTACCAGGGTTAGCGCTAAGACCACCCTTATTGTGTCACCCTATGTAAAATTTCAACATTTATATCTGTAATTTAAAATGCACCACGAGGTTTCACCGGCTGTCGAGGAGGAGTCCCAGGTACTTCATCGTTGACTTTATGCTGTACATAATAAAGAGTATTCCATTCTATACTAATAAAATGTGTAATAAAGTGCGACATTAGTGTAAGTGTGATAAACATATATTGTGTGACACGAATGGATAGAATAGGAAATTAGTACATAAGAGGAAGTCTGAAAGTGGCACCCGTTGATTAAAAAGTTGTGCGGAAATCGGTTGTCATGGTATGGGCATGTGATGCGGAGGAATGAGGAAAATGTCGTGAGGAAAGTTTTGAGTATGAATGTCGATGGCTCTAAAAGTAGGGGAAGACCAAAGAAACGATAGATGGACGATGTGCAAGATAGGATATGGCTAGAAAGGGGGGGGGGGACTACCGAGATGATGACTAATAGACAAGTATGGAAGAAAGGAACATGATGCGCCGACCACAAATAAATTGGGATAAGGGCAGGAGAATAATGACTTACATAATAGGTATTTCCATTATTATTTTTTTGTTTTTATGACCCTCATTACAAAATATCGGTCCACCTTATACAATGTTATTGTAACGAAGAATTGTGGCTCTATGCTCGCAAGCTGAGCCGGGTGAGCTAGCTCGATAATTACATGTAATCAGGTATTTTCTGTAAGCGTTCCGCTCGCCCTCGTCTCGCCTATGCACTCCCCACTAATGAAACAGAATCCCCTACCATCGGTGTGTGGTGTTGAAATACTAAATTTGTTTTCACGTTATGACATTTTTTCTCCAATGATCCTTTGCGTCTTAGAAGCAAGAATCAGGTACACAGTCCGCGAGGCCTAATCTGAGCTTTGCATTAGTGTGAGTGATTACCAAAAGTAGAGTTAAAACCGATAAAAAAAACCGGTATAAACCGGTTTAAACCAAGCAAAGGTCGCGCCGCGCTCTAGGCCGACGTCACACTTACACTATCTATATGTGCACTCACACAAACTCAAAGCGCAGCGTAGGCCTCGCGGACTGTAGCAGTTCAACGAAAATCTCCTTCTGTAAATATCCCTTATTTTATTGTTAAATTAATTTGAATACCTAAGTTGTTTAAGATAATATAAGATTCATTTATTTGTATAAACATGGTATATTCATACAACAGCATGCAAGATGATAATGTATTACAATAAAGTCCAATCATGGACTGGATCAGAGACTGGATCCTGCGACACAGGGTATCCTAGTGCGGGATCCAGTGTCATACCTAAATATTGTAACACTTGTGAATGAATAAAACTTTTTATTATTATTTTATTTTATTATCATATTTAGCCTTATAATATATTGGCGTACAAATATTTTAGTCACATTATTATAAAAAGAAATTAACCAAAGTGGTATGTCAAATTTACAACTATTTTATAATAAAATTAATGTCAGACAAGTTTTTCGACTAAAAACTCAGGCACACTGTAATATGCTTTTTGCGATAAAAACACTATCAACTGACGTTTGGTGTTTGTTGTTTTAATTACTAATAGTTTCGAGAAGATGCGGGACGCAATAAATTAATACGAACAGAATCGTTAGTAGCTGCTACCTGCTCATAGCAAGTTGTACTAGCAAACTGGGTTACTTGTGTGCAGCCGGTCAGTCAATCCATTCTGTTTAGTGCCACATGAGTATAACCTTTTCAAACCCAGCTACCCGCTAAGTAAATAACTCAGCGCTGAAAGAACGATTATTGAGGTCAATAAAAGCCGAGCTATACTGCTATTTTCTAATCTTCATTAGTAGTAATCGTGGAGTTTCTTACCGGTTCTTCTCCATAGGAAACGACATATTGGAACCGTGCACCTAGCTTCTGACGTTTCATAAGTGCCCATTTAGTTTTATGTAAAATAATATATATTGATTTTGATTTACGTGAATCAAAATTCGCAGCGAATGACAGTTTGGGGAACGATTCAAATTAACTTGGTTGGCTCAGCTGCCATAGAATTAATGGTTAATGGGATGTTGGCCTCAGACAACAGTGACTACTTGATAAGGAGTTAGTAGCTTGACCTTTACTGTACTAAAATAGCTTGCAATTGAACCAAAACACTCTAATAGCTGATTCTTATAACGGATATTTTTTCTATTATTTTTATTTCCTTTCTTTATTCATTTTACTCTTATGGGAACCGCGAAGCACGGGAAGCGTGGCGATTATGGCAAACCTTTGGGGGAGGACTATGTCCAGCAGTGGACGTCTTTCGGCTGAAATGATGATGATGATATGGGCACCCTTAATAAATTAACTTCTAAATTATCACCTGTTTTTAACTTCTAAAGGATTTAACATAACATAACATCACGCCTTGTTTCCCCGAAGGGTTAGGCAGAGGTGTACCTATAGTACACCCACATTTCGCCAGTTATGTTTAAGTCCCATTCAATAGGGGGCGAGCCTATTGCCATCGACCGGGCACAAATCCAGACTCCGGGCTGCAACTGAGAAATTCCAAATAGAAAATCCAATAACACTTTTGCCCGACCCGGGAATTGAACCCAGTACCTCATGCTTAGCAATAGCGCTTGCGATCACCAGAACAACGAGGCAGTCAAGGGATCAAGGATCTAATATATTAGATTCCCTATTATATGACGATGATACTATACCCTCTCTTCTGAATATCACGAGACAAATATGTTACTCGTAAGAATTATAAATCGTTAAGACATAGACGAGACTAGCGATCGCCAAGGGATAGAGAGATTTGGAAGCATATGGAAAAGCGTTTGGCCAGCAGCAGGACACAAAAAAGGCTCACAAAAAAAACTGGCCAAATGCGTCGACGCACAAGAAAGGTTCCGTAGTTGGCTTGAATTTATCCAAAGAATTTTTTTTACAACAATGTTAAGTTTTTTCTTCAACTACAAAGTGGAAAAACATTTACATTTGCAGTTGGAATCAACTGCAAATGTAAATTTGTACGCACAATATTGAGAGATTTACCATGTTATTTTAAGACCATAGACGTATTGTAGGTTTTCCTGTAATCTATAAGTAAATAATGTTTCCGTATTTTTTTCAAAAATTTAGGCTCAGTAGTTTCAGAGATAAGATCAAATGGTAAATTTTCATCTATTTTCTTAAATAATTTTAAAAGTTATACCTAAGTACCTATTTAAGACTTTAAAATTATAAAAAAAAATATATATAATTTTAAAGTCTTAAAAAACTTTAAAATTATAAAAACGTGTTATTTTATTTTAAAATTATAAAAAAAAACTGAAATCCTCACAACAAGCCCATTAATTTGGTAAGTCACACGGTGCAGTTTTTTTTTTTTGTCTAACTTGCCCCAAAAGTGATCTCCATAATATTCAAAATTCATTTATTTACGTTATACGTCGTGTTTGGGTCACAGAAATTCATATGTTTACCAAATTACAACTTACTCGATCCAGTTGATTCAGAGCAAATTGGCTGTGGCAGACGGACAGACAAAAAGACACACGAGTGATACTATAAGGGTTCAATTTTTTTCCTTTTGAGGTACGGAACCCAAAAAGATATAGACTTTATTTACAACGCTACAAAACTTGAAGCAACTAAAGCTGTGACAAATATTGAGATAGAAACAATAAGTAGGGACAAGATCTGTCGGTATCCCGCTAACCAGCCGGTGGACCCCAAACTGCGACCCGCCCGACTGTCACCTCGGCTCGGTCTTACGCGCGTTTATCTTTTTAATTGTACACCCTCGCCCCCCTTCCTCCCCCTTCGCAGACTGCCTCACACCAGCTCTTGTTCCTACCTCGTTAGATTTAGCGAATCACTCATACGTCTACTTATTTATTTCTTAAGGAAGATTTAGGTTCGCTGTTCTTCTTGAAGGATTTTTTGTGTTCATTATTTTTTGTTTTTTGTACGTGGTAATTAGTAAGTAGGTAATTCTTTTTTGGAAACATGTCCAATGTACTTATACACCGTGGCATTTTAGTCGTTTAAGGGCCTGTGCACACCCACGTTTTTTAAACGCGCCGTCGACGCGCGTTTGTAGCGATACAGACGCGATACGCACGCGAGTCAGACACAGCCTGTAGACCTTTGCACACGCTCTGTAGGATAAAAGCGCGCCGTCGACGCACGTTTCTAAAACGAGCGTCAACGGTGCGTTTAAAAAACGTGGTGTGCACAGGCCCTTACAACGGCAGCCCACTTCATGTATCCAATGTCTACTAATCATTCATAAAAGAAAAAACATATTTATTATCATTTGGATTCTTCTGGGTAAGCTCACTCCATCGTCGACTTTGTCTCTGTCACCTCTGCCCTAGACTAAGGTCAAGAGCAAACCTTAAATAAAAAAAATAAAAACATTATGACGCATGTCACAGTTTCAAACACCCGGTTACGAGCCTTGCGTTCCAAAAAGGGCGGCGCGGAATGGATGCAAGGCTCGCACCGCGCTCATAACAGGGTGTTTCAAACTACATCATGCGTCTTAATAAATAATATAACATAAATAATATATTGTTTTAATTATTCAAATGTCAGTAAAAGAATATATATATGAATGATTAGTAGTCATTGGAGACATGCAGTGGGCTGCCGTTGTAAGACGATTAAAATGCCACGGTGTATTAGCTTTTAAAGCTAAAGCTAGGATAAAGGCATTGCTCTTAAAAAAAATTTACTACAGTATCCAAGAATTTATGGAAGATAAAATGTTAAAATAGAGTTCAAATTATGTATCTGTGTTAATTATAATATATAATATTTTACTTATAAAACTAGATATAAGTATATAATTAGTAAGTATATAATTAGTAATAGTATATAATAAATCTATAATACTAGATATAGATAATATTTTAAAATGTAAAAGTTCCTAACCTACATGATACTCAGTACTAGTTTTAAGTTATCTTGCTGCGCCCTGACAGGGTCGTGTACTCACTAGTTTAAGCCTAGCGTGTAACTGCTCTAAGGTGTAACTATGTTGTGTACATTTTGCATTAAATAAATAAATAAGTAATAAATAAATAGATTTAATCAATGACCCCATCCTAGGTGGAACCTGTGTAATAGGGGTCATCCATTCGTCCATTATACAAGATTACAGGTAAGCAGTACTTATTTTATAAGGGAACAATTAAGTATGTACTTAAATCCAGTGTGAAAAAGGTGTGGTGAGTGCGTGTGTGAGTGTGTGTGTGAGGGTGTATAAAGTAGTCATCGTATTAGTCATGTGTGTTGCGATTTTAATAGGTCTCTCGTTTTACTGTAATCAAGAGTTAACCATCCGTCCATTATACAAGATTACAGGTAAATAAGAAGTACTTATTTTATAAGGGAACAATTATGTAAATTATTAAAAGATATTCTTTAATTAGGGTTCCGTACCTCAGAAGGAAAAAACAGAACCCTTATAGGATCGGTCGTGTGTCTTTCTGTCTGTAGTTGTCGAAGTTGGGTAGGCCTTTGGTGTGGGATGCAACCTGTGTCGACACCCTCGTGCCATCGCATCTTCCTAGCAGGTCCGGGTTGTGCTGGGGTGGGTCGCAAATATAACAACCTCATTGGGAGCTATATGTTTGAGCCGTATGGGGTTGAAACACTAGGGCCTTGTGGTCATCGAGTATTTCGGATCTTCGCCAAGCGGCTGGTTGACTCTTCACGTGACCAGAAGGCTGGCCTATTTTTAGGCCAAAGATTCAGCATTGCCATCCAATATGGCAACGCTGCCAGCTTTTAGGGCACTTTTCCCACTCGGAAGAATTTTTTGATGCTCAATGGGCTGATCCCTTTCATACCTACTTGTACATAATATAAATATTTTAGTGTTAGATTGTTTAATTATTGTATTTAAAATAATTAATTAAATTAAATTAACGTATCACTGAGCTATTTCTTTCTGCTGGATACGCAATGAGGTTAGAGTAGCTTTTTCACTGTACCACATTTTTTTTTTTCAAGTTCATACCTAACACTGCCGCTAACATTAAACAAATCGTTATTGCAGTTCCTCTCCTCATTATTTCTTTCTCATAAGGTCTACTTTACTTTGATTTAAACGAAATAAACAAGGATTAACAATTAGTCGCAAAATGTACGCACCAACGCTTAGTGGGTGTTCAGGGGTGGTAAATCGGTAGACCCTACCACGATGCAAGAGAGATCAGAAGAATCACATCAAATTTTTGTAGAAGAAAAAAAAACATATCGTAGAAAATAGCAATTCTGGGGAAAAGAAGCAAGCAAGCAAGCTTAGACCATCCTAACTAATATTATAATACGAAAGTGAGTTTGTTTGTTTGTTTGTTACCCTTTTCTCGCTAAAACGGCTAAACGGATTTGGATGAAATTTGGCACATGGGTAGACCATGATCTGGGTTAGGACATAAGGTACTTTTTGTCCCAATCTTCATACGGCATAGACACTCGTCCGAGTGAAACCGCGGGACGCCGCTAGTTTTAACTCGTTATAGTTTAATAATCAATTAAACAACACTTGTACAGTAGCAATCACTAAGACTTTGTGAATACAAAACAATATTATTAGATTCACAGTTAGAAATACCGCTCAGTCTCTCCAGTCGAGCCGGCAACAATCTCTTGCGGCGCGCGTTCCGCCGACCAGTGTTGCCACTAGATGCCACGGGGTTCTAATACGCGGCGTTGCGGGAAATTACAAAATCGCGCGTTATACAACATTAGTTTTTGTTTATACTAAACCTCTTAAGGGGTCATTGTACTCATCATTATGAACAACTTTTATTACGGGACCAACCTTGAAATCGCGAAAAAAAATCAGCTGTTCCCTACATTTAAGTTCGCTGAACTCGTCAAAATGTAGGGAACAGCTGATATTTTTTTCGCGATTTCAACAGGTTTAGTATAAACAAAAACTAATGTTGTATAGTTTATCATAAACGGTCTAAGGATACAAGTTTAAAGCTTTGCCTGTGCGTAAATTAAAGCATGCACATCAATTTATTTGTAATAATATCAGCGTCAAGAGGTACTCGTGGCTAAATGATAAGAGCCGTACGGGACGATCGAAGGTTAAGCTACTACGCTTACCACCGTCGGTTCGAGGATGGGTGACCATCCTGTACATCAAAGTCAAAGTCAAATTACTAGAGAATGGGCAGCAGCGTTCTCTATGCATTTTAACACCATACTGCGATCACCAGCTCGCCTGCTAAGCGTGGCGATTATGGCAAACCCCCCCTTTGGGGGAGGCCTATATCCAGCAGTGGATGTCTGTCGGCTGAAATGATGATGATCAAGACGACAAGACCCCTCCGTGCCTCGAAAAGCACGTTAAGCCGTTTTTCCCGGCCGTCATTCGTATATCTTTCGACAGTCGTTAAGGATTAGAAGCCCAAAAGTCTGACAACCAGTCTTAGCAAGGGGTAGGTATCGTGATACTCAGTTACTCAGTAGCTGAGCTGTGCAGGTCAGATAGGCAGTCGCTCCATATAAAATACTGGTATTCAGCTGCAAACAAAATAAAAATCAAAAGCCATTTATTCAAACTAGGCTGAGAATCAGCACTTTTCGAACGTCAAAATTACATGAGACAGTCCCCCAAAAACGCCCACCCTTCACCAAATCCTAGTGCTTTAGCTGGGAAGAAGAAGTGGTGCAACAAACTCCCCAGCAGCACAGCTGTCTGTTCATATATAAATGCATCTGGTTAAGCCGGGTCTGCAGCGCCCATAGTTGCATGTTTCAAACAGTTACAAACATGTTTTAAACACGATTTGTATGATTTTGATTTAGGCGACGCCCCCAAATCGTGTTTGTAACTGTTTGAAACACGCAACTATGGGCGCAGCAGACCCGGCTTTAGACTTGAAGCCTACCTCAACAAAGTTTTGAAAAGGTTAGGCAGATTGATTGATCAGCGTGGGCGGATATTATTTACACCAAAATGCAATATTGACCTTCCGTGGCGAAGGGTGATTTTATAAGAGAGTTAAGCCGGAGCAAAAAAAAATCTTTTCTCCAAACACTACAAAATAAACTCGTCATGACGTCGATTTTGTATAGAAATTGGACTCACTGAGTTATTTTAGAGCAAAATGTTTTGTTGTTGGGATATAAAGACAAAAAATGTAATAGTAAGCGTTTTGTAATGTTTTAATTGTATGGTGTATTAAATACCTACAATGTGATTATTATATTATTAAACACTACTGAATTTCCGAAGGGCAGCCGGTAGGAATCGTGTTATACGGTGCTTTCGCCACTGTTGACCTTTAGAAATATTAGCCAATAGGATTGGTAAATCCATTTCCACTTGCGATCCTATTGGTTAATATTTCTCAGTTTCTCCGCTCCGCTCCGGTGGACAGGCAGCCTTAAAGCGAAGTGTATACGAAAAAAAACGAGTGTGCTTTAGACCACACGACTGAAGTAAAACAGAAGTGTATAAACACCCAGTGTGAATTTAAAAAAATACTTATTAAGCGGGACGGCCCGCGCCGGTGACGCGGTGTGTTCCATGTTTAAAATTTAAACAACTTCCGTTCGCCTCGCCCGATCAGTTTCCGTAACGCTCTCGTCACGCATTCACCAGCTTTCCCCAAGTCAAGCAGATTTACTGCAAAAAATATATTATTTCCCAATGTTGACGAAATGGTCCTTCCGCTAATAATCTATGTCGTGACTTTGCTTTGTTTTTCATTAGACGCTGCTTATGGGGCACCGTCGTCGCGTCGCTAAGCACTTAACTGCCATCCCTGACTTAGTATTCAATGAGAAAAACGTTTTAACGATCTCTTTAGAATCAGATGAACCTTTTGTTTTAGGTCTATCGTGACTAGAATATTGCTAAGATGTCTGATAACTGTGAACTGAAATATGGACTAAGGTTTGGTTCTGGGTCATTTGTCGATCTTAAGAGAAGTTTCCAAAGATGAAGTATAGAGAGCCTATTTTTTTGGGTGGGAAATTATCAAATAACTTCCCGCTCTGGGCTGAGTGGAAGGGCGTGTCAGACTTTTACTGACTAAAACCCACACGGTTCCTTCCGTTGCCTGTGTGCCAGGGCCACAATATCCCTTTCGGACAAACTCGCAACTCTGGCAGGCATTGGCCCTAGCGGACCCCGTCAGTGGTGCTGACATCTCTTTGAGGCGCGCGTGAAACACAACGCGCCGTCGACCCGGGCCTGGTCCTTGTCGGACGGCGAGCTACCCATCGCTCACCGTCCGCAGGCCCGCGCCTACGGTGGCCGGAAATCAGCTTGCGACTCCCGACGCCCGGGGCGTCTCCTGCGGCGACTTGCAAATAGCTGTAACTACCTACACTAGTGAATTTTCAACATGCGTTTCAACTTGCGTAGATGCATGCGTCGTGTGGGTTGTCGAAGTAATGCATGCCATGTAACATGAGCTAACGCAAACATCTCCGTATGCACTAAAGTTTGTGGTAATGCGTATCTACTGTTTCAGGATGCAAGAGAGTGCATACGTTATTGCACGTGCTATTGCCAGCGAATTTGAGGCATACGCAACTGCGTAATGGCATACATCTGCGTAAACGCACGCGTCTAACGCAAGTTGAACACAAATGTTGTATGCGCACAAGTGTAGATAGGCACAGCAAGGATGGTCATCTTGGTATGTTATTATTCTAGAGTTATTGAGTGCACAAGCTTGACTATTCGTTATTCTTACCAGAAAAAGAGGCGGTTAAAAATCCAATCTAAACTTATTTCTATACACAATTTTTATAATATAAAACTCTGTCAGTATATTTTATATCACATGTATGTCACGTATGTCACCAATATTTCTCACGTCGGCAAACGGCACACGTCATTTGACTAAACTTGCTTTTATCCATTATCATGTTTTTCTTGCCATAATGCCATCACATAAAATCTAAAAACATCCATAAAACCATTGTACTTGCACTTTGCACTTTGTTTAATAATGGACCCGTCAGAAGAAGATACGCATAAGGAACCCTGCAGCTACACAGCCGATGCATTCGTCAAATTTCTTCCTTGCTTTAACTGTTAATCATCATGTCGTCTAAATCAGCTAAAAAACCTAACATCTCGTCGCCTCGAAGGGATTTCTACCGAAAGTGTCGCGTGCCGTACGTACCTCGCCTCCCGTACGTACCTCAAGCGATAAGAGAATCGCATTCTTATGGTCCTCGAAGTCAGAGGTACGACGGTTACATCGAGTTATTCGATGACAGTGACGACAGTGACCAAAACACTGCCATTCGGAATAAAGCCTATAATCAAAAAAACCTAGTTAAAAGCAGAAAATATGATCTCAAGACGCTCCAAACTATACATGAGAAGATTATTCATGAATTGAAAGCCCCGGGTAAACCCATCCTACACTGTTTAAGTACAGAGGCAGCAGATAAAAATATTTTCAACATCCCGGTTACCGCGAAGAAATCCACTCCTATAAAGAAGTTAAGCTTTGCTATACCAGGCAAGTGGTTGATTCTTAGAAACGTGCACATTGCGACAAAAACTGTAGCTTTTAAATCCCATCCATAATTGACTTTTAAAACCCCTGAGGAACTACTTACAGGCAAAGACATTAAATTATTTACTTATCAATAGACGGGACATAGCGAACGAAATCGTAATCCGATACATTTGTCCTGGTGGGCAAAAGTCGCTCAGTCTAATGTGGTACGCCTGCATGTCAAGTAGCTTTCGTGTCCACCAAAAGAAAATTATTTTCGAAGATAATACTGAATTGTGCATTATGGTATTGCAAATCACGTAGTGATAAAACGACTTGACTTAAAACCACTGTTTATTTTCGTTATGATTTTGTAATTTACCCAATATTGACATAAAATAAATATTTTACTTAAATATTTCACTATCTGACATTTGGTATCGGTCGGTAAAAGTGTAACGTGTCAAACTTAGCTATTATCTAATTTTGCGATATTACGCTTGATGTCGTCACTGAGACATGGGATCACAAATTTTCTATGAAATTACTTTTGATAGCCTCTTTATAGTATCTGACTTAAATATCTTTGCTTACAGGGAACAAAAATCTTCTACAAATAAAATGTTTGACATTTTGTCATCTCTTTTTTTTAGATGATACAAAACCTCGGGACCTTGAACGTATGAACTGGAAAGACTACCATCGGCTCGAAGTAATATATAAATTCATGGATGATCTTGAAGCAGACTTCCCCTCTATTTGCACTAGCGCTTCCATTGGCCACTCTGTAGAAGGACGGCATCTAAAAGTAGGGAATCAGGAACAGCCTATTTATTTATTTAAACTTTGTGCAACATAAAAAGAACAAAGGCGGATTTAATAATTTTTAGGGTTCCGTAGCCAAATGGCAAAAAACGGAACCCTTATGGATTCGTCATGTATATCTGTCTGTCTGTCCGTCCGTATGTCATCACCCACTTTTTTCCGAAACTATACTGTTGAAACATTAAAAAAACAACACATTTTGGGGGTTCCCCATACTTAGAACTGAAACTCAAATTTTTTTGTTCATCAAACCCATACGTGTTGGGTATTTATGGATAGGTCTTCAAAAATGATATTGAGGTTTCTAATATCATTTTTTTTCTTTTGCGCGAGAGACACTTCCAAAGTGGTAAAATGTGTCAACCCCCATGTAACTTCTAAAATAAGATAATGATAAAACTAAAAAAAATATATGATGTACATTACCATGTAAACTTCCACCAAAAATTGGTTTGTACGAGATCTAGTGAGTAGTTTTTTTTTTAATACGTCATAAATCGTAACCGCAATTTACCTTTCATTCAATCAACTCAAATATAAAAATAAAATAATGGTACGGAACCCTTTGTGCGCGAGTCCGACTAGCACTTGGCCGGTTTTTTGTATTACTTAAACGTTTTATTTTACCTTAACTGCCACGAGGTAGCTAAGTTTAGCAGAGGAATATTGAATTCCCTATTTGTTTGTAAAAACACATATAAGCTTCATAATCGAAACAGATGCAACGGACTATCGATGACATGGGGCGAGCGCCATCTGACTTCCACAACCCAATTGATTGACAAAGATATTCTCAAGCCATCACAGTTGTCTCTCTTTCAGGCTTCTAAAAAAGAGATAGGTTTTTATGTGTGAGACTACTGGGAATAGCAGTACAAGAGATTTCTAAGCGTTAAGTAATAATTAAAACATAGTATGTAGTACTATTTATTCATGAAAAAAAACTATTTGCAGTACGAAACGTGCTCTTTTAGACCGATATGTAACGTTCAGTCCATGTGAACTGTCCATGTCATCCACAAGTCCAGTCCATGTGGACTGTACGTTATACATATTGGTCTACCGGTCTATCGATCGGTAACCATGTGGTTATGCCTGTGGAATAAACGTGGCTAATGCAGTTAAATATCGCAGATCCTCGTAACCTCCCGATCAATTCCACCTTTTTATCTCTCTCTCATTAATTTTCCTCCTATACTAGATTCTAAAGATTTCAAACAGCAACGCAAGCAACGTAGCAGTTTGGATGGATGCAGGCATGCATGCGCGTGAGTGGATTGCGCCCGCTGTCAACACGTACATCGCAAACCACATCAGCAGGAACTTCGACACCCTTCCTGAAAGTGTCACAAATAAGGACTGGTAATATAATTATGTATATCGTTTTTGCCTATTTAACAGTACAGCCAAAAACAGTGTTCCATGCTGTCACTCCTGACGATTCCACAGAAATACACAAAAATAATCCTTCATAAACCTTTGCTTCCCATTAGACGAGTTCAAGAGCATTGAGAGTTGAAGAGTAATACTATTTTAAACAAAAAAAAATATAATCCAGGCCGTTAAGTATGCAATATAATTAAGTCAGCCTATCGCAGTCCACTGGTGGACATAGGGCCTCTCCCGGGCTGCGCCACAATACCCTGTCCTCCACCTTCCGCATCCAGTCTGTCCTAGCTACCTTATTAAGATCATCGGTCCATCTAGCTGAGGGGCATCCCACACTACGCTTGCCTATACGCACTCTGCACTCCAGGACTCTTCTGCTCCACCAGTCATCGACCCTTCGATAAACGTGGCTAGCCCACTACCACTTCAGCTTGCTTGCTCTGCAAGCTATGTCGGTAGCTTCGGTTATTTTTCGGATAATTGAATTCCTGATTTTATCGTTCAAAGGGAACTTTGATTTTGTGGACCAGCCCGACTGTCACTGTCCACGTTTTGGCGCCGTATGTCATAACGGGCAGGACGCACTGGTTAGAACCCTGGTTGGATGATCTTAATCTTCAAATATTGCGGGATAGGCGACGAGAAGACTTGACGAGGTTTTCCAAACGCTGTTGAACCCAACTGAATCCTTCTGTCGGCTTCTTTCTCAAAGTTGTGTCTACCAAGCTAGATGACTTGTCCTAGGTAGACAATTAGACATCATCATCATCATCATTTCAGCCGAAAGACGTCCACTGCTGGACATAGGCCTCCCCCAAAGGGGGTTTGCCATAATCTCCATTTTGGCTGTGCAACATCCGGTCGAACTGTTCCATTGTTTTTGCCATTATGACGATGTCGATGCAATTGTTTATTATGTGTACTTAATATTGTTGGTATTATAAAAATTCCAGGTACTTTCTTCCAGTAGTCAATCCAGATGGGTACCATTACTCGCACACCACAAATCGCATGTGGCGGAAAAATCGTGCATGTCACAATGGCCAACCTTCCGGAGTCGATCTCAATAGGAACTTCGGGTAAATCAATTGACCTACCTACTGTAATAAATGTGCACGTATCCTGAAAGCTCTTTTTTTTTTTTTCTTTCCTTCTGGCTTCGCACGGTTTGTGCATTTAGCCAATGTCACGTTTTAGTTCTTGTATAGTATTGATGAAATGAATTATAAATGCATGATGATGATATCCCCGCCCACTCCCCTTGAGTTTCAGTAAAGATGTGGCACTTTACTGAGACCTCACGCGGACTTCTTGAGAGAACTTGAAGCGAAGTTGCACTGTTTTGTTTCATTTGCCTACACTAATGCACGTTCACAAACACATAATGGTTAATAATCCACCATTATTACACATTAATATTCGGCTAAACACAAATTTTGGAAAATTATACAAACTGCTGAACATGACGCTTCACTTTCCCGCTAAGAAGTCTCAAAGTTGTCTTCTTTCGTATAATATGTATTTGACAGAGATGTGCAGACTTAGATACAAGTATTTGAAATACCGATACAAGATACAAAATACGTATTTTTATCTTATATCTGAAATCTTTATTTAAATTTTATTTTTGTATCTTGTATTACTTTTATTAGTAACGTATGCATTTTTTTACATTACGGTATCCCATCATACCTAAAGATAAACCTGAACTACAATACTTAAATGATAAAGACACCAGTCTACAGAGTGTAAATGTTTATCCTACAATAAAAAAAAATCGTGACTATACACACATACAGGTAATAATTATGTATTTACAGAATTTGAAACATTAATACATCTCTTTATATTAGATTTGTTTGTCCCAATATCATGATTTCATGAAAAATTCATTTAATGGAACAAATCTAATTTAGAGAGATGTATTAATGATTCTAATTATTATAATTCTGTAAATATATATCTGAGTCGCAAAACATAATTATTTAGATCAAGATACAACCTGACACTGACCTGCAAATAGCAAAAAACGTAAGAAAATTATTTTTTTTTAGTTCCACCTTATGTCTAAAATAAATCTTTAAAATATATTATAATTTTTTTTGACATTTACGCGATTAATCACTTGATCACAGTTTATAATTAATTAAACAAGCTAAATAAACCTTAAAATTAATATTTGTCTGTTTTCTTTAAAAAAGTATTTTATATCTTTAAAAAGTATTTAGTTATTAAGCATTTTGTATCTTGTACTTCAATTAATATTTCCAAAAGTATCTTGTACTCGTATCTGTTATTTCAAATACATTACTTTAAAGTATCTAGCATCTTGTATTCCAGATACTTTTTTTAAAGTATCTTGTACCTACATCACTGGTATTTGAATACAAACTCATAAAAATAAGTTGCACTATTAGAATAAGTTGACCTCACAGAGCATCGTGAGTGCCACATCACAGATAACACCCCCCCCCCCGCCATACAGCTTTTTATTCGAAACTAACCTAAAATTATTTTTGTAGAAAAATAAAATATGTAAGTAATGTTAATGATGGTTCATACCATCGCTAAATTACTTCCTTATTTGGTTAAATCTTAGTGTTATTTTTTAGAGTTGGTTGGGGTGGCAAAGGTTCATCAAATCAACCTAATAATAATTTCTACAGAGGACCTTATCCATTTTCTGAGCCTGAATCATCTGCTATGAGGGTAAAATATGTTTAATTCTTTACATCAAAATAAATGTAAGTGGTTCAAGTGCAGCATAAGGTTTGTTTAATTATTCTATGAACAAGTTTATTGTAATTACTGAGCATGCTTCTATAAAAATCCTAAAAAAACACAACGTGTTTTTTTTGCTTAAATCTAAGGTTTTCTATACCTACAATAATTTCTAGATAGGTTACGGAAGCAATAAATCATTTAGGCAAATAGCTACAGACTATAGCTGAGAACATATAACCATGGACTACATTAGAAGTGGCTTTAATAAACCGACATATTTACCGCCATCGTTCACCAAAACACAATACAATCAAAATTAATACAACAAACGTACAATCTAATCAGCCAACGGAAAGCGTCGGAAAGCGCAGACTATTCAATAAATTTACATAGATGGTCCAAATGATCACTGAAGTGGGTTCCCGCGATCATTTCACTGTAATATGCCGTTGATACCGAATTCGTGTCATCGCCATTCCATGCAGAGATTAAACTGCAAACAGGGTTTAGCCGTATAACATTTTCCCAACGATTTTATATCATTCTGTAACAAAACATTTAATTCGCTGTTTCTGCTTTAAAGCGTTACGTGCAAAGAATATTTCATGATGACAGTAATTTTGTGAACTTTCGAATATTGTACATATTCAGGAGTTCGATATTGTAAAAATAATAATCAACATCAGTTGGGGCCTCATTTAATTAAAAACATCTAACGGGCCTCTGCGACGGGAACACCCAAATACTCCAAAATATTTTATTCCGAATTTCGATGTTCCGATTTTCAAAAGTCCGAATACTTAAGAATTATAATGTCTATTATCAAAAATCACGAAATTTATTTTACCGAAAGTCGTAAATGCGATTTGTTTGTTTTCGGATTTACGTATGTTCGAAGAATCAAATGCTCGATGGGTTCTCGGTCCGAAAAACGACATTCTGATTTTCAATACTTCGAATAAACTGCTAAAATCAGGATTCTGATTCTGTTTCAATTAGTATTCTCTTTATTTCACTTAAGTACATACAAATTATATTTTTAAATATTAGAATATAAAAAAAAAAAATATAAAAATATTTAATTAGTATTATTATTATAATGTATTATTATTCAATTACGCATATAAATTAAAAATCTATAAGTAACGTTTAATGTAATTTAAAAACGTCTACTTTGTTATAAATATTTGCGTATTTATATTTTTTTTTTTTGTTTTCTTCTTTTCGTTATAAACCTGCGTCGGGAACTATCTACTATTATTGAATACTTTGTGTTAGGTTAGGTTAGAAAAGCGGCCTTTAACGCCAGATCCCCTATATTGTTGGTGAATCACTTGGGTTAGGTTAGAACAATGACCATTAAAGCGCGATGGCGAGCGAGCGGAGCGAGCGTGCCGCGGCGCGGTAGCGGCCGCCGAGCGCCAGATCCCCTGTATTGTTGGTGAATCATTTGGGTTAGGTTAGGTTAGAACAGTGACCATTAAACCGCGATGGCGAGCGAGCAGAGCGAGCGTGCCGCGGTAGTGGCCGCCGAGCGCCAGATCCCCTCTATTGTTGGTGAATCATTTGGGTTAGGATAGGTTAGAACTGCGACCATTAAAACGTGAAGGCGAGCGAGCGTGCCACGGCAGCGGCCGCCGAGTGCCAGATCCCCTGTATATGTACTGATATGTATAGTATTTTTACGTTACAAATTTCCAAACTGTATCATCAAAGCATAGAAAATAAACTTTAATTTCGGAAGCACATAACATAACATCACGCCTTGTTTCCTCGAAGGGTTGGGCAGAGGTGTACCTGTAGTACACCCACATTTAATATTATATTTAATTTAATTTCGGAAGTCGGTGTCTTTGGTTTTGTATTTTCGTTTATGGCCACCGACTTCCGAAATTAAATTAAATATAATATTAAATGTGGGTGTACTACAGGTACACCTCTGCCCAACCCTTCGAGGAAACAAGGCGTGATGTTATGTTATGTGCTTCCGAAATTAAAGTTTATTTTCTACTTTTTAGTGTTTTTGTTGGAAGGCGGTTGTTTTTTTTGTAAAAAAGTTTTTTATTTTTCACTTTTTAGTGGTACCTACCCCACACCAATTCGTATACCACTACTTGCTATGAAAACAACAGTGACAGGAAGTTTTATAACATCATCAACATACACCGAGTGGATTAAATACGTATTATTGAAGAGTTAGCTGTAGATCTGTAATGTATAAGAGACCGCGCAAGCTTCCTCTACCAAATAAAAGAATTATAAAAATCTGTTCATAAACAAATACGTTATACCTGAACACAATGTAATACTAGCTTTTGCCCGCGGCTTCACCCGCGTGGATTTCAGTAAAAAACTCACGGGAACCGGGATTAAAAGTACCTACCCTACATAAAAGGAACCCTAGTGCAAAATTTCACGTCACTCCAGTAGTTTGGGTTGTGCGTTGATACGTAATCAGTCGGTCAGTTTCTCCATTTATTTGTAAAGATAGATTTGTTATTTAGATCAATACAAAATAATAATAAATTAAGACTTAATAGTTTTTTTTTGTTGTTCAAATGTAATCAATTTCAAAATTGTTAACTTTTACGTGATCAACGTCCTGAAAACCCTTGAAAATGACACCATATTGATTTGTAGACTATTTACCTCTTTACAACCCCAGAAGGAGCTGTTTTAAATAAAAACATGAAACACGTTTTATTTATTTAGTATAAGTTTCAAGTTAATAGATCAACGAAAGAAGATTTTGTTCATACAAACTGAATCCATCCCCCTTTACACTCCGAAAGAGGTTAATTTTTAAAGTGGTTTGCGACTTTCACATTATTTGACTTAAAGGTTATACCAATTTTCGAGTTAATCAAGTCACGTAGTAAAATCCTCTCTTGTAAAACTAGAGAACACTTGTAAGACTATCCCTTTTTATCCCGTTATGGTTAGATTTTCGAAAAAGCCTGATACAAGTTATTCTTTACTTTTGGTTTTAAGTATAAATACTGAGTTTTGAGTTGATCGGACCGCGCGTTAAAATTATTGTATACAAGCTTTGACATCCCATCCATTGAAGTTAAGATAACAAAAAAAATACAACTTTATAATTTACTTACGTAAGTATTCGTCCAAGTTTCAAGTTTATTAACTCTTAACTCTAGGAATAAGATTTTTCATGCAAACAAAACCCCGTTTTCCCCCCCTTAAAGGTCAAATTTCCGAAAACCCCTTCTTAGCGGATGCCTACGTGCCAAATTTCAGCCCAATCCGTTCAGTGGTTTGAGCTGTGTTGATAGACCAATCAGTCACGGTTTCCTTTTATATGTATTGTATACGACCTCTAGAAGACTCCTCCTTTTTTGAAGTCGGTCAAAAATTATTTGTAGCCAGAGTGCATGTCATGACAATTCCAATAAGACCAAATACGCGTAGGATACATTGTTATATTACGGAGTTCCAGTGCCTACCTTCCGGCTTCATCATCAGATCAGTTTGATAGCACCATTTATATAAATTTGCTTCGCTTAACTATCTTAATCCAGATATCTCATCGCCACCCCTGAAATACGTATCATTGAGAAGTTTCGGTGGCCATCTGTGGCCTTCTTCATCAGTTCCACTTCACCAACTTATACTTTCTGAATGCAAATGATTGACTTGTTGATGAAAATATAAAAATCGCTATATGTATGCCTATAATATTTGAGTTCCCTCTTTTTTCATTACTCATGGATCCCAACATCAGATTGATAAAAATGGGACCAATCTGAACGTATATCCTTTCAAATAAAAAAAAAAAAATCCAAATCGGTTCATAAACGCCGGAGTTCTAAGGTAACAAATATAAAAAAAAAAAAAAAAAAAAATACAGACGACTTGAGAACCTCCTCTTTTTTGTGAAGTCGGTTAAAAATCACAAAATAAGGTTGTTATGTTACCGGGTTGTCCGTACAAAAACATGCTAACGGCGCCCCCGCGGCTCCAGGGTCGTCTTGCGCTCATTGATAATAATTTGGCAGTGGGTACCTAACCACACGGCGATTGTATTGCAAGTAATTAAATGGTAATAACATTTTCCATCACACTTAAATATTTTTGGGACAAAATATAACATGGTGTATATTATTAAAATCGATTCAGTTCCTTATTCTGAACAAACTATATTCAGGTTTCGCATGTACTAAAAATAATGTTGTATAATTATACAAAACATAAACCCTGTCTCTTAAACTAGTATATCTAGAAATTCTAAGACCTTTTCTCTCTTTTCTACGCTCTCTTTTTTTTGTTATTTTTTGGGCTCAAATTGTAAAACAGAGACGAAATGGAAACAAGGAAGGAACGCCTTCTTCATTCGAACGTCTTCGTCCAGTTGGACACAGTAAACTCATAATAATAATGTTTTGTCTAATTTCAGGACATATTGTTAAACTCAGGAATAAATTTTCAAGTGTATATAACACTGCACAGCTATGGGCAAATCATAATATTCCCGTACTCCTGTACTACAGAAATAGCTCCCGACTATGTTCATCTGCTTGAAGGAGCCACTGCAATGTCAAAGGTAATCATTGTATCAAAATGGTTGCTAAGAAATCGTTAAGGCATTTCCTAAATGACAGCAAGCAAGTAAGCAAGTTCATCCAATTAAAATTCAACTATATGAACTTATTACTGGTTTTGACTTGCAACAGATTGTTTTTTTGTTCAGTCAGTTTCTAACAAATATGATTCATAAAGCAATACACGAACTTATCCTTATTTTAGTTGTATTGGCAACTGATAACAATTCTACTGTTTCTACCACCAGGCCATCTATAACACCAACGGCGAGACATATAAGGTGGGTATTTCAAGAGACGTCATGTACGCAGCCGCCGGCACCAGCAACGACTTTGCACATGGTGGAGCCGGTATTCCTTACTGTTACCTCATCGAACTAAGAAGCAAAAAACATAAATTCAAATTACCAAAAGAGGAGATAGAAGACACCGGCAATGAAATACTCAGTAGTGTTCTAGCGTTGATGGAATTTGTTGATACGTATAAGTACCAGAATAAAATTGACCAGGAAGTCCATTTACTATTGGAGAAGAATGACTCTTTTACGGGGAACTGTTCTTTCGTAAACACAGCCAAATCTCACATGAAGCAATGCGCGTCTTACAATAGGCCAGACTATTCTTACCTAAAACAGAGTGATTCTCTCGTGAAAACTCAAAATTCATACGTTAGGTTGACCCACTTCCCCGGGGAAAGGTATGATTCTGTGGAAGAATCAAGTGATGCTGAGTGGGCTAATTGTATCAACAACAGATATGAATCTGTGCTGAAGAACATCAATACTTCAGAAAAGGAAACATGTGTATTCAAGAATTGTAACGAATATAATAAATACTCCAGTGATCATTTACCCCTAAATTATGATTCATGGACCCAGAAACCCGAATCTTCTAACGATGCAAGTGATGCAACCGAGTCTTTCGTGAATCAGACCGAGTCTCTTACAGACAGAGAAGATTCTTACGAGGCGTGGAACAGTTTCTACCAGCAGAAGAATGATTTTCACGAGAAGAGAAACAACTTATTAGACACTGGCGCTACTTTCGTTGCAGCTAACGTTCAATGGTATATTTTATTTTTAATTGTTTTTAAGGAGATGACTAACAAAGTAGAGGTCTTGCATGTCATAAAGTTTGCTGTTTTGTATTTAGGTACAGTCGACCATATAATTGCTTTATCACCTTAAGGTTGAATATTGGTTGCACGTCGCACGTCGTAAAACATCAAAGTCTATTATTTCTTTAAAGACCAGTCTGACAGTTAGATGATTTCAATCAATAATGAAGTTTCAATTTACTGGGTGCAAATATCACGGAATTACCGTGCCGATGCTGGCGCGGCAGCAGCTTCTAGAAACAGCAGTACTTACCAACTACCTAATAAAATTCGTGACGCCGTAAGTGCGTAGAGCGCACAACTTCGGGCACGAACCGCTTTCAAAGCCGTTCGTTTTTATACGTCATTTGTGTCGTAATGCGAGTAAACAGTGACACTCTTGGTTTGTATGAAAAGGTTGGCAGCGCTGTTTCTAGCATAGGCCGCCGAGGCAGCTCCGTCCTCTGTGACTGGGAGTTTTGTCCAAAAGTGGTAAAACAAATACGAGGTCGACTATACTTACTTATTTTATAAATAGGGATAGCATTAGACCTGCTACAACTGAGTGAGGACGTAGGACCTGGGGCAAGCGTAAGGTAAGGTATGCTTAATCAGCGCGTTGTACACTCTCAAGTATTTCAGAGACGTTTTCATATTTTTAACCGGCTTCCAAAAAGGAGGAGGTTAAATATTCTTGTGTTTTTTTAATGTATGTTCACCGATTTCTCCGTCAATTGTGGACCGATTTTGAAAATTATATTTATGTCTGAAAGTGTATGCTTTCGAGATGGTTCAATTGTCACCAAGTCAGAATCTGATGATGGGATCCCATAGAAACGCGGAAAATCTTTAAACTTTATATGCACCTACCTATAGCGATTTGGGTATTTTTATAGTACTCGTGCATTTTCTCTCGGAAAGCACCATTTGGTGAAGTTGAAATGATGATGAAGATCGCAGATGGCCACCCTAAACTACTTAATAATACGAGTAAGTATTCCACGGGTTGCGGTTGGATTAGGTACTTTAATATGGTTGCTAAGCAATTTATGCTCATCACAATGCATATGGTGAAGTGGAGCTGGTGGTGGAGGTCACCTGTTTCACCAGGAGAACTCCTCAACAATTAACGTCCCTGCATCGGGAAAACCAATATTTTGCAAAAGGTGTTGAATATTAGGCTATTGTAACTTAGATAAATTACAAACTGACCCACTAAAAAGTGCAAAATATATATATTTTTTTTTAATAAAACAACCGACCTCCAAACAAAACTACAAAGTGAAAAAAACTAAAATACAGATTCATTGACACGACTTCCGAAATTAAAGTAATTTTTTACAATTTTTTTTTTTGTGATGTTGGTTGTTTTTTTAAGAGTAAAAAGATTTACTTATTTCACATTGAAATTAAAAACAAAAAAAAAATCGGCACGGTAAAGAGTTCACAACCTTCGCAACAATTCAAAGATAAAACCGCTGTCAAACTATCTTTATGAGTGACAACCACGGATGACAACAAGTTTCACGTCAGATTGTCAGTGCATCATTCCCAAACAAAATTTTCCGTAATGTAAAACAACTCGCCAAATTTCTTTGTGATCCATATACCTTATTATAACGAAAAGACCATTCTTTCTACCGAAAAATAACGTAACACAGTCAAAGTGGCTCCGACAAGGCAGAGATCCCAAATATGGGAAGTAAAATTCCCTGACGAAGGCCAAAGAAAGTTCGTGAAAACTTTGGACACGTTAGGAGGTGCGTACTAGACCTTACTGGCGAGGTCCCCATTAGACCTTACTGGCGAGGTCCCCATTAGACCTTACTGGCGAGGTCCCCATTAGACCTTACTGGCGAGGTCCCTACAATCTAAAGGAGAAAAAGTCCAATTTATTTTTAATAAAAATGACTCGTTGGAATTTAAAACGAAAAACTGCCGAGGAAGATCGAATGAGTGTGGTATCAAATGACGACATTCTGGCCGGGATACTCTTTTTCATAGTGCAGTTCGTGCAAGCGGCGAACAGTCGTCAGTACCATTTTTTCTTCTTTTTAACTAATAAATAACTGCACAAACCTTTTGTAACTTAGCTAAATATTGTCCCCCTTATTACAAAACAAGGTTTATTTTCAGACCCAGGTTTAAAACATGGAGCCATTATTGAATTTCGAACTTTAATCGACTATGGTAAAGTTCCTAAACACAAATCTGACAACTTAGTACCGAACTAAGTTTTCAGTTTTGTATAAAGAACGGCATTTCAATCACTGTTACGTTCTTGTTACAAAAGCTGGTTCCATGGTTTAAGCCATGTCAAAATATAAATCTTGTTTTGTAATAAGGCGATGTGTGTTTACAGCAATCAATATATGGAACGAGGAACGTAGCACTATGGACATATTGGTCGAGGGCTCTAAGGCCGGCCAGGTGGCCGGAATATTGCACGAGAGAGATATTCCATACACTATAGCCATAACAGACATAACCGCATTACTGGAAAAAGAACAGAATACTTCAATAAATTTATTTAAATCCACACGTAAGAATAAAAATCAATATTCGTTAGTAAACTGGCTTAATGTTTTTGGATCGACTCCTCATTATGCTATTTCTCATATACAAATATTCATGGCACATTTGCGTTGTTACAGTCAGTTCATGAAGAGCACAGAGCACACATCCATCAAACTATTGGTAAAATTCAATAACAAGCATGAATGGTAGTAAACTACCCAAACATAACAAGAAATATTGTTTCCTTTAGTAATCAGTAGCACCATGTCATTTGCGTAACTTAAATTTTCGGCACGCATGCTGCTGAGCTCGACAATCATAGAATTCATGTACTGATTAAAAAGCTTTACTAAGGTCACCTCGCCTTGCCTTGCCGCACCTAGCACTCCAATCTCTTCTGTTCTCGCCTCACCCCATCTAACAATGTTTCTCTGACACGAGTGCCAACCATTCTTTTTTTTGGGTGGGAAATTATCAAATAACTTCTCCCGCTCTGGGCTGAGCGGGAGGGCGTGTCAGACTTTTACTGACTAAAACACACCCGTGTTCCTTCCGTTGCCTGTGTGCCAGGGCCACGATATCCCTTTCGGACAAATTCGCATTGATCCTAACGGACCCCGTCACTAGGTGCTGACATCTCTAGGAGGCGCGCGTGGAACATAACGCGCCGTCGACCCGGGCCTGGTCCTTGTCGGATGGCGAGCTACCCATCTGCACCTAAATATGCGTATCAATTCTCTAGGTACATTAGCCTCAACTAATTTTATCCGTAGAATGTCGTAATCAAGTGGAATCAAAAGCCTATAGATCTAAGAAACACGCGCAATCGCACATAATCTGTCATCCTATTCGCGAAGTAATTAACAGCATGTAGGTATGTGTGATTGAAGCCTAAGATGGCCTTTTCGTCCTCAGTCCCAACCTAAACCCGACCTGTGCCTCATGTAACTGTAAGTACTAATCTAATTGTACGTTAAGCAAACTGTCGAGCATTTTAGAAACAACAGTTGCTATAAAGGCTCGTACAGACTGGTGCGACATCGCGAGCGTGACAACACTAGTAGCACAATGTCTTTGTCGGTACCTGTCGCGCCCGCGATATCGCGTGAGTGTGAAAGAGCTTTAAAGGTTGTATAATTGCATTTCACAATCTCCAATCTTATTCGTAACAATAGGCACAAAGTCGGCGGCAAGTCAAAGAGAAATGTATACACAGAGTTAAAAAAAAATCCAGAATGAGGTCCAGCTTAAAGAAGGTGCTCGATGCTGAGCCCATCGTAGCCAGATGACCCCCTTGTTATATCTATAAGACATGACCAACCAACAACTACAACAATCCCTTCCCCCTTAATGTCTCAGGATGGAACATCAACCCCACTGTCCCGTGGGTTTCACGGAAAAGTGCTTCTTATAAAGATCGGCAATCATTTTGGAATCAGTAACCCCTTCAACGCTCACAGACGGTTTCTATTTTTCGACTTCCTATTACACTTCCAGAAGCTATACAGAAGTAATTAGGGTTCCGTACCAAAATTGTAAAAAGGAACCCTTATGGCGAGACTAAGTCTGTCTGTCTATCACACCTAGATATTTCAAGAACTGCTAATGCTATCAACTTGAAAATGATGACATAGATGACATTTGCCCAACTATTTTGCAAACAAGAAAGAAATTAAAAAAAAAACCTTTTTTGCAAAAGGGACTGAAAGGGGGTCTTAAAATTTTGAACTGTTTGCACATTCTCAAACATTTTTTTTTTAGGCTGCTTAGTTTCCGACTTTTGATGAAAATTTAAAAAAAAATACCGTCCCCACCTTATCTCCAAAGTATGCATAGATAAAAATCTGAAATTATTCTATGTGATAGAAGTTTATGTAAAGATTACAGGAAAACTAAAATGATGTCTCTAAATAGCACAGTTTTTCAGAAATCATCAACATCATATATACGTACGGAATCCTCGGTGCGCGGTCTGTTTTTTTTTTTAGCTTGATGACATCATCTGCGTAGCTTTTATGTTGGGGTCTGGTTCCAGTCTAACTAGAAGCAGCTGAATACCAGTATTTTACGTATAAACTGCCAAAGATGAATAATGAATATGGTAAGAGAGCCTGGACGTACGCCTTTCCTGCCATTCTAAATGAACTACCAAAGAATATTAGAATTAGAAGACAAATAACCTAAACAAATTAAAAATATCTTAAAAGTCTACTTTACTGTGGGGAAGTATGGAATGGAGGATTGCCGACGTTATTCGCTAAGCTTGCTGACGTTCTTCGCTAAGCTTATCGACGTTCTTCGCTAAGCTTATCGACGTTCTTCGCTAAGCTTGCTGACGTTCTTCGCTAAGCTTTTATCGACGTTCTTCGCTAAGTTTGCCAACGTTCTTCGCTAAGCTTATCGACGTTCTTCGATAAGCTTATCGACGTTCTTCGCTTAGCTTGCTGACGTTCTTTGCTAAGCTTATCGACGTTCTTCGCTAAGTTTGCCAACGTTCTTCGCTAGGCTTGCCGACGTTCTTCGCTAAGCTTATCGAAGTTCTTCGCTAAGCTTATCGACGTTCTTCGCTAAGCTTATCGACGTTATTCGCTAAGCTTGCTGACGTTCTTCGCTAAGCTTACCGACGTTCTTCGCTAAGCTTATCGAAGTTCTTAGCTAAGCTTGCAACTTTCTTCGCTAAGCTTATCGAAGTTCTTAGCTAAGCTTGCCGACGTTGTTCGCTATGCTTGCCAACATTCTTCGCTAAGCTTGCTCACGTTCTTCGCTAAGCTTATCGAAGTTCTTAGCTAAGCTTGCCTACTTTCTTCGCTAAGCTTAACGAAGTTCTTAGCTAAGCTTGCCGACGTTCTTCGCTAAGCTTGCTGACGTTCTTCGCTAAGCTTATCGAAGTTCTTAGCTAAGCTTGCCGACGTTCTTCGCTAAGCTTACCGACGTTCTTAGCTAAATTTGCCAACGTTCTTCGCTAAGCTTGACGACGTACTTCGCTAAGCTTGCCGACGTTCATCGCTAAGCTTATCGAAGTTCTTCGCTAAGCTTGCCGACGTTCTTCGCTAGGCTTGCCGACGTTATTCGCTAAGCTTGCTGACGTTCTTACGAGTAGTCAGCGTGTAGGTTCTCAGCCATAAAAAGTGAGCAACTAGTTAAATAAGCTTATAGCACACATAATCTTATTATAAGTAGATTAAGCGCTATATTCTATGTACAAATTTTGAAAAGTTTGATGGAATAAACAGATTTAAACTTAATTTTTTTTTTTATGGAGCGACTTCCTATCTGACCTCTACAACCCAGTAACTGAATACTTAACTTTACTTAACTTTACTTATTACAGTGTACTTAATAAGACTGGTTGTCAGACTTTCGGGCTTCTGACGACCCACAACAACTGCCAAAGATCTAAGATCAAAGCAACGTATAGTAGGATAACGTTTGAATTGCATGAGATCTAGCGGCTGACCTCATTTCAAGCCTAGCCTTTTCCAGCTATTTTGGGGTCGGCTTCCAGTCTACCCGGATTTTACATGGAGCGACTGCCCATCTGACCTGCACAACCTGCACCGCTGCTGACCTGCTGTGTAAGACTGGTTGTCAGACGTTCGGGCTTCTGACGACCCGTAACAATTTCAAAGATCTACAAATGACAGCCGGGACCAACGGCTTAACGTACTTTCCGAGGCACGGAGAGGTCTTGGTATATAAAGATGGTCACCCATCCACGGACCAATCGCAGCTGGCGTAGCTAAATGACATCCATTTGATGATACTAATTACTCATACCAATGATATTATATTAAACAGATATGTTATACACTCACAAAACAACCATAAAAAGTGTTCCGCGCAGCAGCGGCAGCACACATACCCACTTTTCATTCATTTTACATTTCACTACAAGTAAAAATGATAGAAAAGAGATGGCTTGATAAAAACAACAAGAAAAAAAGACAGCTAGGGTTGTCAATTGAGCGTGAGTGTACATTATTCTGACCACCAATCACTGAATGTTGGCATCACAGATTAACAACTACACTAGCAGCTTACAGCTAGCGGCTTAGCAGCTTGCTTCTAGCAGCTTTGCTAGTAGTACTATACTTTAGTTATAAAAAAAAGGAGCTACGTCTGCCAACAAACTGCTGTGCAGTTTGGCAGAAGTAAATGTTGTGTATTTATATTAATAATCTGAATAAACACTTCGAATACGTCCCAATTAGGACATTTTCGAGTCATCACGATTGCGCGCTCACAACATAATTATCTGTTTAATATAATATCATTGACTCATACAAATACTTATTTTCATAAACAATACAAATTCCTAATACGTTCTATCATATCGCACTTAATAGATAATAGAATTACCTGCAATAATATTACATTCATTAGTGCTATTAACAAATTAAATCGCAATGAGTTCAATGTTATCACAGTCGTACAAATTCATGTGGTCACAAATATAATGATGGCTACAATGGAACGATTAGTGCAATTGAAGCACGTAATAATCGCCTGCCCTTAAAAACAAATGTTTGGTTCAAAAAGAAGCATTCATTAATCGTTACATGTACAAATAGCACCAAAACCTTTAATATTTAAAACAAGTTCCTGTGTAGACATATTCTGTCCGTATTACAGCGGTGACCATGGATTGGAATAGCTACCACACGTTGGATACGATCTATGCTTTTTTGGATAGCTTGCAGGCTGAATATCCGTATTTGTGCTCTGTTCATGTGATTGGGAAATCAGTGGAAGGAAGGGATCTGAAGGTAATTATTAACGTTATATTATACTGTTATATTAATAGCAGCACGATTGGTATCAAAATAAGGGAATCCATCAGATGTGGGCAGGTAAGAGCGCGCGGTTGTTGTAGGAGGATGCATATGTTCAAAAACGCTTTCTTAACATAAATATGTATTGACACACATATCTCACTTACCTCACTTCTTCCCATGAGGGTAGGCAGAAACTATAGAACGCCATCTAAGGATCGTAATCCTTACAAAACATACTCCTTGTGCTTCGTATACGTTCATACGTACGGCCAAAAAGAAATGGTTTTTTTTTGTGTATTTTTAAATTATTATTTGCATGTGCTTATGTTGATCGTTTAACAACATGGAACAATATTCTGGTTATATACCTCTATCAAGGTGCCAATGACAGCGATAATGATGACAATTCACAAAGTACACCCTTAACTAGATGTTCAAAGACTACAGGGGTGTCTTTAAAATCTGTTTGCCTTTTTCAGATGCTAAAAATTTCTAACGGTGAGAAGGAAAATGCTGGAGTGTGGTTGGACGGGGCCATCCACCCGCGCGAATGGATCAGCCCGGCCGTGGTCACCTACCTAGCAAACAGGATCGTCAGGTCATTCAATGAAATGCCGGAAAGTGTCACCAATAAAGACTGGTAAGAACTTCTTCTCCTCCCTCGTATGCTTACGTAAACTTTGTTTATTTTTTTTAATAACGCGCGCGTTTGTTTCTTACTTCGGTTATTTCTAACTTAACCATAAAACGCCGCGTGAGAGCGAGTAAGCAACATGAATTATTTCGGAATCCCTGAACATGCTTTTCAAATTACAAAAAACGTCAGAAAATATGAATTTCGTGGGCTAGCACTGCGGATCCACCTTAACTTATACTCCATTTAAAATAAAATTAGACATTTAAATAAACCTTATTTACCATCTGTTCCACGGAGTTCCACCGATTTTGACTTCTATTCCGTAGGCATAAGAATGACATTAAAAGCAAAAACGTTGTTACAATACCAACTGTTTATTACAGCTGCCATTTGTCATGCCACCAACGCAATAGAAGTCAAAATCGGTTGAACGGACTGTAAAAAAGGTTTATTTAAATGTCTAATTTTATTTTAAATAGAGTCTATGTAAGCTTTTTATTACTCGTTTAGTTTTACTAAAGTAAATTTAAAATATAATAAGTTTTTCTTTTCTAGGTACATTCTACCAGTGATGAATCCAGATGGGTACGTGTACACTCACACGCACGACAGAATGTGGCGGAAAAACCGAGCGCGCTTCGGAGAACTCGTGGGTGTAGACCTTAACAGAAATTTTAGGTAGGTTAAATAGTGTTCAACTTATATTTCATTCAAATATACAGTAGAGAGCTAGAAGGATCTTCAAAAAATAATTAAAAAAACCGGCCAAGTGTGTGTCGGACTTCGCACATTTGCCGCGTTATTACAAAACAAGATTTATATTTTGACATGGCTTAACTGATTCGTTGCGGATGGCACGTCTCCCGTGCCATCATTATCTTTTGCATGTGGCGTTAGGCACGGGAGCCGTGTTATTCTGAAATCGATGGTAACTCCTTCAAATTAACTTTTAGGGAGATCTACTCGAAACAAAACTATCTTCGTTTTTCACGTAAATTAAGTTCGTATCCTTCGTTTCTGGATATTATATGTTTTTTTTTTAAATAGGTGTAACCAACCTTTTGGTTGGGTTGATATAAAATTTTAAATGGCTAAGTTTAATTTTACTTACTCATGTAGCACATGACAATTTTTTATAAATATCTAATAACTACTTAATCAAACTTGCCAGTTTTTCATTTGTTTTAAATAGTTGACATTACTAAACTATGAGCAAAACGAAAACAATATTTTTAGATCTAATCTAGTTTGAGTGATTATGATCTAACCTCATAATCACTCAAACTGTTAGAAAATAAAAAATGAGCTGAAAAGGTTCAGCACATTTGTATTAAAAAAGTCATTTACCATCCATTTCCAAAAATACAGTTATTTTGCCACTTGTAATCACTTCACACAACGTTCCTGACCGTCCACGTTAGATTTCGAATGTAAACTAAAAACATTCAGGCCTAAAACATTTAAAAAATGGTCAAATTACTGTTTTCTTTTACGCATGGCTGAAAACACGGGAGGCGTGTCATCTATTCGTATGGCGCTTGGCACGGCAGCCGTGTCACGCCTTTTTTTTTTCAGCGCCACAGCTATAAGTTTGACATATTGGACATCGCAACGAATCGGTTAAACCATGCAGCCAGTTTTTGTAATAAGAACGTAACAGTGATTGAAATACCGTTCTTTATACAAAACTGAAAACTTAGTTCGGTACTAAGTTATCAGTTTTGTATTTAAGAACTTTACCATAGTCGGAATAAAGTTCGAAATTCAATAATGGCTCCATGTTTTAGACCTGGGTCTGTAGATAAACCTTGTTTTCTAATAAGGGGGTTAGGGTTTTGTGAAATTAAAAAATCCTTTGCAACAAAATTTTGTAAAAATACTGACATTGGTGGCTTCTCATTCCTTTGTTTTCCAATATTTTAAAAAAAAGTACATACAGTATTTATCTACTCAACGATACTCTAAAAACAATTAAAGATATTTTTTGACAATTTGTATGACTTTGGGTCAAAAAGATGCTTATACTGTGAAAATTTGAAGACTAGCTCCAACCGTTTGACTGTAAAACCTGAGTGACAGAAGACGGATGTACACGTGAGTGACAGCAATAGGGCTTCGTTTGGACTCTTCGGGTACGGAACCCTAACAATTGTGGAAATTTTGTAGAGAAAACTGGATGGCGGCGTTAGTTTCGAGTTTGACCACGCGTCCAAAGAGTATTTTACAACTACAAGTAAGCTAGCGTGCGTGAACATGATACATCAAACTTTTGAAAGAGACTTCAGATAGGTACATATGTGTGACAGAAATGACAATAAATCCTAACTTTTTTTTCTTAAACCCGACTCTCCATAATATCTGCTGGGTTCTGTCATACTCAAACTCAAAGCATTTATTTCAAATAAATTAATTACAGGCTTTTTTGAATTGTCAAGGGGTTGGTCAGTCATATAGATGAAGCTAGTTGCCCATTCCAAAGCGTAGTAGGTTCCTATGGAGAAGAACGGGAAAGAAACTCCACGGACACTCTTTTAAATTAAAATATTGATACAAGGTATTGGTTATATCTTTAATTTTGAAATTATATCTGTGAGAACGATGCAGAACGTCAAAAGGCGTCTGTGATAAAAAGATAAAAATAGCAATTCAAAACAAAAATAATTAAAATAAGCCGTGGCAGCTAAGAGATGACCAGTCCCAACTGATAGCGCCCGTTTACGAACATGACCCATGGATCAGCACCATTCAGCTCAACCATTTTGAAGGGAGCTAAATGATCCAACAAACGCGCCACCATCGGCGAGACATCTTAGTAGGCATGACATAGTCTCAGACGCCAGGGCACATTTAAGCAATGAAAGACATATTACCCGGTAAATGGTAGCTCTATTGTACATAGTACTCACACCTGTGCTATGCAATTATATAATATAAAGAAGATTGAGTTTATACAATGCAAAGAGTTACAATCTTCAGCAGCTGCAACAGTATTTTCAAATGTTAAAGTTAGTTTGACCACGCATCAAAAGAGCGTTTTACAACTATAATGTACGCTAGCGTGAACATGATACATCGAACTTTTAAAAGAGACTTCAGATAAATACCTATGATTGACAGAAATGACAATAAAACGGAACCTTTTCTAAACCTGACTCGCCATAATATCTGCTGGGTACTGTAGACTATGGAGTCAAAATGGGGTCAATATTGGGCTCCTTGTTAAAATAAGATAACAGAACATCACGCCTGTAATCCGTGAAGGGTTAGGCAGAGATGCACCTAAGTAACTACATCCACATTTCGCCAGTTATGTTTAAGTCCCATGTAATAGGGGGCGAGCCTATTGCCATCAACCGGATACAATTAGACTCCGGACGGCTACAGGGAAATTCTTGATGGAAAAACCCAATAACACTGTGCCCAACCTGGGAATCGAACCCAAGACCTCATGCTCGGCAGACCAACGAGGCAACCCCACTAGACCAACGAGGCAGTCTTCTTGTTAAAACTAGCTTATCCCAATTTTCTTGGAAAACCACCCAATTAACAAAAGGTTCTGCAATTCTGATCTAAAATATTTTTTTCTAGTTACGGTTTTGGTGAAAAGGAAGAAGAGGGCTCATCCGATGATCCTGGTAGCGTATTCTACAGAGGACCGAAACCCTTTTCTGAACCAGAGACCACTGCAGTCAAGGTAGGTTACACAGTTAATTCAATTCAAAGGCTTTAAACCCTATTTTCCTATTTCTTCCCGTGGGTGTCGTAAAAGGCGACTAAGGGATTTACTAGAGAATGGGCAGCAGCGTTCTCTATGCATTTTAACACCATACTGCGATCGCCAGTCGCAAGCCGATTTTCGTCCACCCTAGGCGCGGGCCTGTGGACGGTGAGCGATGGGTAGATCGCCGTCCGATAAGGACCCAGGCCCCGGTCAACGGCGCGTTGTGTTCCACGCGCGCCTCAGAGATGTCAGCACGAATTGATGGGGTCCATTAGGGCCAATGCCTGCCAGGGTTGCGAGTTTGTCCGAAAGGGATATCGTGGCCCTGACACACAGGCAAATGAAGGAACACGGGTGGGTTTTAGTCAGTAAAAGTCTGACACGCCCTCCCGCTCACCCCAGAGCGGGAAAAGTTATTTGATAGTTTCCCACCCAAAAAAAAAAACCCTCCTGCCTAGCGTGGCGATTATGTTAACCCCCCCTCCTCATTTTGCGGGAGGCCTATGTCTAGCAGTGGACGTCTTTCGGCTGATATGATGAAGGCTTTAAAACCACAACTTTCCACGACATCAATGATATATGCACATAAGTAGTGCGTTTGTCGCTATAGAGGCCACCTTGTATAAAGAGGCTAAGATAAAGTAGACCACTCCTCGGTGATATTACCCCTACTATTCGCGGATCTATTAAAATATTTCCTACACGTAAGCATGGTATGTTTAAGAGGCTCATTGGCGACGTAAAACTGGTGGATGCCAAGCTTCACAGCTTGGCCCATCGCCGCAAGGTTGCCTGCTTGTCGGTCTTCTACAGATTGTACTTCGGTGAGTGTGCTCACGAGCTCCACTAACTCATTCCACCGGCCCCCTTTACCGGTTACCATCCCTTTCTGGTTGCTATTCCACCAATTCGCACTAAGCGTTTCCAAATGTCCTTTATAATGCGCACAGCAAGGGAGTGGAACTCTCTGCCTGCGTCTGTTATTCCGAACGCATACAACCCTAATCTCTTCAAAGTGAGAGTGCACAGGCTTTTTCTGGGTAAGCTCACTCCATCGTTGACCTTGTCTCTGTCAACTCTGACCTAGACTAAGGTCAAGAGCAAACCCGTCCCAATTTTTTTATTTTATTTAAAACAATTATTTTCAAAATAACCTATTGCGGAATAACCGGTTTGCAACTTCTGCATGATGTTGTTGATTGTCACCATGTTCTGATTGCATGGGTTGCTTTTTATTCGGAGAATCAGCTGAATACGTCTAGCGCAGAACCGGTCTTTGTGGCTTTTTATCCAGCAATAGGACTTTCTTTCACCGAGATAATGATAATGAGGGTGATGAATGAAATCCATGCTATGTATGATAGATTTGCAAAGGGTAAAGGACTCAGGGCTTAAATGAAAATGTAACACCTGTATGCCAATAAAACAGTTTATTTTAATTTTCAGCGTGCGATATCAGATGCTCCAACGAAGTTCAAGGCATTCCTGTCTTTCCACAGCTACGGTGAGGTCATCATCTTCCCCTGGGGCTATACCAATGACTCCTGCCCCGACTACGTGGATCTACTGGAAGGTGGAACTGCAATGGCTAAGGTATGACATTTTGGTAGATAGACAGAAATCTAACACTCCTAGAGTTGACTGATATTTGGGAATAAGTACTCGTATTCTTAATTTTTGCACCATCTTGCACTTATCCTATATTGTATAATTACCTATGTAGGTATAAAATGAAGAATGAAATAGAACGAAAAAATAATATTTTAATACAAAACGACATCATCTACCTTTGCAACAGGGAGCGTTTCAGAGGCAGATGATGTTGGTATTATTATATACATATTCTATTTATATAATAAACATGTGTGCACATTTCTTAGATCAAATTCTAAACAACCACAACAAAATGCTACAAAAATACTTGATCTCAAATAATGTGACATGTTTTTAGGGTTCCGTACCAAAAAAGGAACCCTTATGGTGAGACTAAGTCTGTCTGTCTGTCACACCTGGATATCTCAAGAACTACTAATGCTATCAACTTGAAATTCAGAATTGTTTTAAATGACGTTTGCACAACTATTTTGCAAACAAGAAAGAAAATTAATAAAATATACCTTTTTGCAAAAGGGACTGAAAGCGCGTCTTAAAAATTTTAAGTGGGGCTACTAGGGCATGTGGGATATCATATGAAAGAACGCTGTTTGCACATTCTCAAATATTTTTTTTTTTAGCCTGCATAGTTTCCAACTTTTAATGAAAAATGTAAAATAAAATACCGTTCCCCCCCTTATCTCCGAAGTTTGCATAGATAAAAATCTGAAATTATTCTATGTGATAGAAGTTTATGTAAAGATTACAGGAAAAATAAAACGAAATCATCAACATCATATATACGTACGGAACCCTCGGTGCGCGAGTCCGACTCGCTCTTGACCGGTTTTATTTTTTTATGTTTCCGATAAATTCATCATCATGATTCGCTAACCATTAAACGAATGTATAAAAACCCCTTTTCCCCAGGCTATCTACGGCACGAGCGGTCACACGTACAAAGTAGGCAGCACAAAAGACCTTATGTACTACGCCGCCGGTACCAGCATAGACTGGAGTTACGCAGTCCCCAACATCCCATACTCCTACATGATCGAACTCCGAAGCAAAATACACAGGTTCTTACTACCCAAAGAAGAAATCATTACCACTGCCAATGAAATAGAAAATGGAGTGTTCAGACTTATGGCCTACATTGACCAGCGGTGTACAGGAACCCAGACCTGTCCTTGTACAAAATAAATCATGACTCGAACATAATTACAAGACAATTTTTAAGGTCTTCGGACAAGAAGGGACCCAGCTAAATCAGTTGGTATTACAATTTAAATTATGTGAAGAAGACCTCGTTCTTGCAGTGTTATTCACACCAATTAATTACAGTTTACAACGTATTACTATATTATTTTATAAATACACTATTTAATACCTTCACGTTTTTATCATTAAGTTCCTTATACTACGTGCGCATAATGAGTTCATCCGCGTAAACACTTGATGAACAAATTCTACGAAATGCAAATGCTTTTGGCAATTTTATAGCGTGACATGTCGGTGGTCTTTCTGATTTTCAGGTCAGCATGCAATAAATACAGACTATCAAGTCTATCAACTTTACTAACACAATTCAAGCCACTTAGATTATTTAGGGATTTAAACAATAGTTCAAACCACGTTTGAATAATCTAGACGGGTACAATAGACCGCAAAGTTTTAACTTTCCAGCCATTATTTAAAAACAACGAAACTTATGACATCAGTCGTGTTATTTACAAAGCTTGTAGCGCATTCAAAATAAATATTTGATGTACAGGAATTAATGAAAAGCTCAGTAGGTAAATACACAGCGATAAAACATTTCATTTCCATACATTGATAATGCCTGAACGCACTGACCTGTGCCAAATAGCTCGTGCTGTGGTCACGACTATAATGGACACAATCCAAAACTTTTTACTCGTGCAGCTTTATAGAATATTTATTTTTGTGGCTATGATTTTAATGAATTTTATATAACAGTTTTTAGACGCATACGTATGAAGTTCTGATAAGAGGTTTAATGCAGTTTCATACATTGTAAACATGCAAAACCATAGGGAATTTGTAACAATAACGGCTGGCAATATTAATCGAAGTTTAGACTAGTATAATTACGAGTATTACACAGCATCACAGCACCTGTAGGAAATTAGGTTATCGGCGTAAATAAAAAGCAGTACTTTGAATTTAAATAACGGTCAATTATATTGAACGTTTCACAGGGAAGGAATTATGTCTGATTCCTATCACAGCAAATATAGAAAGAGAAACGATCAGAGAGCAGTTGGCGGCTTTATATTTAAACATTGAGTGACAGTACTGACAGTGTTGCCATTATCAGAAAGTAAGAATTGATTCATTTTTGTACAGTCAAATAAAGTAAATACCAACAGCACCAATGATGTCTACAAATAAAACACCTCCATATAAAAATTTCGATAACTTTATTTACAGATTTTTGCATTATCTTATAATACAGTCAACAATTCATTAAACGTTACGATTTGAAATTCACATTCAGTTATCTAACGTAAAAACACCTATCGTTCAACATAAACACTATTTTACCGTGTCCATAAGACGAGCACTATTTTCTGAAGTGTCTAATGTCTCGGGACGGGAGTGTCGAACGTAATGATTGTATAAAGTTAAAACTGTCCACTACACGTATTATCATAACCTTCCTCTAAGCCTCGTGAGGGCTTTCACTCAAAACACTTGAATTTTAAATTAAATTAGCGCACTGCGTAATAGGGCAAGCCTCGTGAACAGATTCACGTTGCTAATGGCGTGTACGCACGAACGAACAAAACATGGTGAACACGAACCTCGAACACGGAATATTTGGTTCGTACGTGTGGACGCAAATCAGCAAAGTGAACACGAACACCATACGAACACAGCTCGACTTGTGTTCGCGCTCAACCACCCCGCTCTCTTTAGTAGCCATGGAGTCGCCGTAAGTGGTTCACTGTTGGATGGGTGGCTGAGAACTGATGGACCCGCGACGCTGCGCGCTTAGTCCTCGAGTTCGGTACGAACAATGTTGCTTCAAATTTCTCCGAACACTTCCATACAGAAAAACGAAAATGGATCGCCACGAATATTTTTGACGAACATAGTGTTTGATATTCAGTAATTCAGTAGCGGTACGCACATGCGAACAGTGTGTGCGTGTTCGTGTTCACCATGTTCTAGTTCGTTCGTACGTGCATGCCTCTAGAGATCTGTGCAGGTATATCTTTTTTATCCATGGTTCCTCGCTTGCAAGGGCGGAAACGTCAGCATTTCTGTATAAAAGAAGGCCAAAATGCTCTTTGACCGCTGTTCCAACAATGTTCTGCTCATCCATAATCATACATATCAGTGGACAGTAAGGGTTTCCTGTATTTGTCACTAACACGACACTAATACGGACGCCACACATCGACCGGCCGTCTTTCCGACGTTATCAGTGACTTACTTCGGGTCCTCATCCCCTGTTCTGACCACTCTGGGGACGCAGAACGTTTCTTTCCAGTTCCTGAAGCTGTCGAACTTTCCTCTTCTCTTTCTGGACTTGAATTGTTGGAATCTTCTTGAGGGGGCGGCGGTCTGAGCCACCAGTCGTAGCCTCCGTAAAGTTGGGAGTATAACCACGCTGGAGGAGTTGGTAGTAAAGGAGAATTAAGGAATAATTGAGCTGCTAGTGCACTATGGAACAAGGTTGAAGGTGCTGGTAATGGCTGCATTGGTTTCCTCGACCTGGTGACGGATGTGAACGCCCCTGGACGTTCGTCTGGTGGTGGAGAGCTAGATGCCGTGACGGAGATGTCGTCATCTTGCGGCGAGCCTGGACGCGAGTTTGCTGGACTCGTCGTACTGTGCGCGTGCATCGTTATTGGATTGTCTGACGTTATATCTGCAACGAAAATAACTCTTTGATGTAGGGAACAATAAACAGAATCCTTTGTAGACTATTGGCTGTTTTAAACTAAGCAAGGTGTATTTACCAGTCTCATGCGGCGGTGGAGGTACATGCTGAGGTTGCGCGTGCGGCGGTAAGACGTGCGGCGTGAAGTGCGCGGGGGTGGGTAGCAAAGGAGGTGGGTAGTGCCGCGCCAGCGCACCCCATTCGCCTCCTGGTAAACCAGCCAGCTGGTGAGCTATACCTGGACAAATTAAGAGGAAATTCAGACTATTGTTGCGTTAATACATGACTTCTTGAATTGAGGTTTTCGTGTAGACGTATTTAAGTTCATATAGGCTTTGTGACGATTATCAAAAATACTAGGTTACTTCAGCCGGTAAGACCCTTCAAACAAAACATAATTTGGATGGAACAGACAAAGCTTTGAATAGAATTTAAAAAAAAAATGCAGAAATGACTTTCTTCTGTTGTATCGCTTAATTAAAACTGGAAATATGATCTTGAGTAATTAAATGCACAGATAGGACGCTTTTGTTTTGTAGGTACCTCAATAGTGTTGCCATGGTGGCAAAAAAGTAAAAATATCTAAATATGTCAGATAAGACTTTAAAGCCAGTTGTCTCTAGGTCTATAACTTGCTTTAAAGTCTTAGCTTAGCTCTCTTAGTTTAGCTTAGCTCGCATTGCTGAGGTAATTTTTGATACTTGTATGCAGACCGCAAACTATAAACACAAGTGTGAAAAATTTCCTCAGCTATATGGGCTAAGTTAAACCAACTTAGCTTAGATCTTGGTCTGCAACCGGCTTTACGATTGGCAAGGCAGCATATGCCGCTGAACAAGTTTAGAAATCTGAACGCCAAACAAAGCTTCACCATCTAGTTTCAACCCTACAACTGCTCAAAATTCAATCAACAAAACAATGGCGTTAAGAGTTATCGGGTGAAACGCTCCACTAACGCTAACGCGCTACTTAACGCACTCATCAGAATATTTAAATAATGAGTGGAACTCCCCCCTCGCGGCTTGTACACTTCGCGCCTTATCTTCATAGACACTCCTCAATTGTTGTAGAGTTTGATTGTTCGTATAGTGGAATCTGAGCTTAAAGTTTGTTGAAGTGCAATTTGAATACGTATGTTGAGAAGTGTCTTTATTTATTTGAAGATCGTGTCTTCTTAATGAAAACTGCTGTTGCAAAGACTACCTCTTACAAGAAGCATCGGAACAAATTCAATATTCTCGAACATTGGTCAGTAAGCCCCCTACAGGCTACAACTAGATAAATGAGCTTATTCCGAACTTGCTATACACACTGTTCTACAGTGGCGAAGGGTGATTTTATGAGAAAGGTAAGCTGGAGCAAAAAAAAAATCCTGTCTATAGAAATTAAACTCGTCATGACGTCGAATAAATTGAACTCTCGGGAAGCCGAACACGCGTACGAGTTATTTTAGAGCAAAATGTTTTCTTGTTGGGATATAAAGACAAAAAATGTAATGTATTCGTTTTGCTATTTTAATTGTATGGTGTATTAAATACCTACAGTGTAATTATGTTATTTGGCATTATTAAGCCATCGACATTTTGACTATGCCTTTTTTCAATGACGATAGAGTGGTGGTGTTCCGAATTTCTAAAGGGAAGCCGGTAGGAATCGTGTTATACGGTACTTTCGCCACTGCTGTTTAAACATTAAACAAAACAACAACATTAAACATTTAAATTTAAACATTTATATCTGTAACTTTTATGGTGTACATAATAAAGAGTATTCTATTCTATTCTACGTGTTTAAGATCCAATACCCTTCGTTAAAAACAATCTCGTAAATAAAACAAATAAGCTATTATCACAACAATCCCAATCATACAAATAGGAAATGTGTTTTGGCGTCATAATTTTCAGTTGACATTTTTAAGCGCATAAATTAACAAAGTTTGCCGGCGCCGCGACCCCGTATATTCGGCTTAACCCTTTAGCACCCACCTTGGGTAATTCCCACCCCGAGCCAACCCAACCCTTTCAGCAATAGAATAAATTACAGGCCGTTTTATGTCGCAGATACCGACGGTACGAAAATGTAAAACACATTATTTTGAATCCGACCGCTTAGCCTTTATAGGTGTAGTGTTTTATGAGTTCGTTGCAATTAGACAAGAGCTACTTTTTAGGATTAAGCCGGGCTTAATCTTGCCTCCGAGCGCCTCACGGCTTTTACGAGAATGATTTGAGATATCGAATCACCGGCGACGGGTTAAATAGACTATTATGTACTGAATACTTCATCGTGAAGCTGATTGAAACATGATTTTTATTGTCTTTTATTGAGATAATCCCGATATTAATTTCGTAATTACTCATCTTTAGGTTACCATTCAATGTGTTGTAATAACGTCTCTTAAACCCTTAAGTGCAGTGTCCATCAATGAGCAATATAAAGAGTATTTAATAAGTGCAGTAAGTGGACGTTATGCGAGCAGCTCGGTGCTCGGTATTCAAAGCTTTCTTCCAGCTAAGACGGATGCTTTTAGCTCAGACAATATCCGCATCGCTCCGAGCAAAAAATAACACTGAAGTCAAGATTACTCGCTGGCTCGCGAACTCGGATTATTCTTCATGGATTCGAGAAGAAAGTTTGTGGAATAGACACGTTATTTTTTTAACTAAAATCCTTAACATAAAATGGTGAGTAGATTTACTGTTTTTCTCCTAATTTCTATTAAATCACAAAAGAGATAGCATAAATCGGACCCCATTATTATTTTCTTTTTTTATTTACTGTAGTATTATTTTAATAAAGTAAAAACAAAAAAAAAGTTTTTCAAAGTTCTGAAAATAGACTTGTAGATAAAATATGCTCTACTGAATTATGTGCCCGTCAATAACTTACTTCTGAAAAATATAACGCTTTTGATTCACGACATGAAAAATGTATTGTTTCATTATGTATTCACTGTTGAAAGATTCAAAAGAAAGGGCAGTACTAGACGATTTGCATTCGTTAAAAAATGTTGGAATTCTTTGTTGTGTGCACGATGCGTAATCGCTGTATACCACGATTTAGCAATCTTGACCTCTTAGACGATACTTTGGATGCTGTAAAACAGTTAGTACATTTGAATTGTTATTTTATTCTGTAAGTCAAAATACTTCAATTTGGTTGACAGAAGATTGCGGTGTGCGCACTCTCTTAGTTTTTGTAGAGCTATAGTCAGAATGATCCGTGTGGTGCCGGAAGTAAAGAATAGCACCACCCTATTTCTTCCCGTGTGTGTCGCGTAAAAGGCGACTAAGGGACTTACTAGAGAATGGGCAGCAGCGTTCTCTATGCATTTTAATACCATACTGCGATCGCCAACCCGCCTGCCAAGCGTGGTGATTATGGCAAACGCTCCCTTTGGGGAAGGCCTATGTCCAGCAGTGGACGTCTTTCGGCTGAAGTGATGAATGATAATCAGAATAGAATAAACTTGAAAAAATAAATAAATTGTGAATTTCCAAATTCACAGTTTACATAAAGACGATAGGTTAGTACTATGACAATATTATTTTTAAATTGCAAATGAATAAGGGCCTGTTCACACGCACATCACAACCACACCACACCAGCAGCGACAAAATATGGGCAAGCAGTGGTTACGTGTAAATAGTGTCGCTACAACTTCTTACAGTTGCGTTGTCGCTAGTAGTTGCGATGTGGTTACGTTGTGGCTAGTGAATGTGGCCGACCGCTAGTGCGCGGTCTCGCTGGTGGTTGCGACGTGGCCTTGATGTGGTCGGTATCGCCCACACGGTTTAATTTTTCGGCCATGTGAATGAACGTAGACATTTAACCCCCGTCCAGTGTTGTGCTGTGGTTGCAGTACGTGTTATTGGGCCCTCAAGACCGACTAGGTCTGCGCACGGCTTTAGTACACTACAAGAAAACTTTTAGAAATAAAGGTATTATAAGTATTTTCAACTGGAACTTTTGTTGTAACAACAATTAATCCCAAAAGTAGATTTATGAACTAATTTATTAAAAAAAAAATACAAATTATTCTAGATAAAGTAGGTACAAAAAATATGACTGAGTTAGGTCCACTAATGGATTGAAAGAGAAATAAGTACTTTTTAAAATATTTTCAATTAGTGAAGAACTTATATACTAAACAAATTCTTGCTTTCAAAAGAAAATAAAGTATCAAAACTGTCAGCGCGCTGTAGTTGTGGATTGGCCGCATCCGAAGACGTGCCAGTCCGCTACATTGCCTCGGACGAAGGGGTTTTTTCTTCGACTTTGAAAAATCGCACCGCGCCGCGAGAGGGTTGAACCCAAACATTTTAATGCCATTTGCTAGATTGCGTCTTGCATTTTTCCTGCCTCCGATACTACAGCGCTAATCCGCGAAGACGACCGGGATTACACGGATAAAAGTATTTACGTTTTTAGTGTGATTCCAATGTGCCGGGATTAGGAGGGAATTTTTTAACGACTCTTTGAGACCCTCGGTGATTAGAGAAAGGGTTGGAAGCACTTTCCAGTAATTATTTTACATTTCTTCGAACATCATTTATTGACACTTAGTTGAGCGACTTCCCTTTTTCTTTTGTATTGATACAACTTCTATTCAAATGACTTTTTCATTGAGAACAATATTGCCTTTGTAAACTTATGGTATACAGCAGATTATCTTCTCTATTTATCTTTATGAGCCACTTATATTGATAACTTTGCGAGATTACTGTGTAATGCTGGAGTGTTGATATTTCTCGTTGAAACTAACAACTTAAATTAATTTACGCGTATGTTTCTCTTGTCACGCGTCTGCCTCGAGTTTCACCATTTTGACTGTCGAGAACTCGGGAGTGCAAAACTAAAACATACTTGTTAAGACTTCTCACTTCAGAAAATGCCTTATTTGTGTAGACTTCATTCTGTGTTTAGATATAACAACATACACGTCTTTTTCCCACGAAGGTAGGCAGAAACCATAGATAATACACTTTATGACAGAACGCCACTTGCTACAATCCTTACATATTCGTTTTTTTTTTCTGCTTTTGTTTTTCTGCTTGTGTGTAGCAGGAAGTGATAGCTTGGGCATGGTATAAGTAAGTACCTTATAATGGCATGGAATTAGTGTACTCATGGTATTAGTAAGTACTATAAAGCTTGTAAGTAGAGGGGATCATTTCTGTCACTGCTCAGTTGCTTATTACCAAGGTGAGATGTTAGATGTTACATATCATGTGCGACTAATGTAAGGGTCGTATTTTTTTTCTTTTCTAAGTTAAAAGTTAGAATGATTTGATTTTAAAACATAATAATAAGACACAGCTTCACCTAACTTTCATTGAAATCACCTCTTTTTGTGGTCACACCCTGTGGCCCTATGTCCAGCAGTGAAATGTTATATTATGATGATTTTGGTCACTGCTTCTGTACAAGGTTTAACATAAATAACGAACAACCTCTTAAGGCGTCATTGTCCCCATCATTATGAACAACTTTTACTATGGGACCAAACCTGAAATCGTGAAAATAAAATCTGATGTTCCCTACATTTTGACGAGTTATGAGAACATAAATGTGTGAAACAGCTGATTTTATTTTCGCGATTTCAGATTTTGGTCCCCTATTAAAAGTAGTTCATAATGATGAGTACAATGACGCCTTAAGAGGTTGTACATTATTTATCTTACATCTTGTATAATTAGGATAGGAGGAGGAGACAAATTAAATGTTTGTAAAAGTGTATTCCTTTTTTTTTCCTGGGTTCCTTTATCGGTACTGAACCTACCCCTAAGTTATGGCATGCAATTTCTTTAACACCCTGTATAGGGTCAAATTAAATTAGCTAGCGAAACTCCGCAGACGTAATGGCTATCGATATCTAAACACGACAAAATAAAATAAAAAAGAATTGATGATTATTTTTTTGGTGACCGCTATTAGTGTTGTTACTTCAGGTATCAGTTGAGAAAGTATGTTTTCTTTTGGTTTATCATGCTTAGATATCCTGAATTCCCGATACCCATCACATCTGTGAAGTATATACAAAAAAACTGTTTTTTTTAAACTGATATCTCAAGGGACTACACTAACTGCGGTTGATGATCCTAAAAAAACTCATCACATTCATTTCCTTTTGGTTTGATCATGGTTAGTCCGCGGAGTTTCGCTACCTACCTAAGTTAATTTGACCCTGTTTATATAGGTAACATAATTATATTTAGGTATGAGAATTATTTAATGGCTCAAATAAATAAGAAATTATAAGAATGGATGGATTGTGTTAGATTATTAACCTTATGCCTTATTTTGACTATCTAACGGATAAAGACACATTCTAACCAAATGATTAAAACGGACTCCTGCTAATGCCGGAAAACGAGGTAGGTAACAGTATTTCAGAAAGAGTTACAAGTAAATGGAAACGAACTCATGGTACAATCCATAACCCTGTCTTGAGCCAGCTTGCTCCACATCGTAACATGACACCATAAGCTTCTAGTCAGTGCTAAGGGCTGACGTCACAGGCCGGAGTTAGCAAGACGGATGCCCTCCGTACATCATAAGGTTAATAAGAGGGCTCGTGAACTAACGACGACGCTTTGTCAACGCGCCTTAACCCGCCGCCGCCATCTTGGACGCCATGTTGGATTTCAATCTGCTTAGCGTTTAATGAATTTGCGTCTATTGATTTTGTTTAACCCCTTTTTGTTTTGCTTAATTAACCTTTCGGTGTAGAAAAGTAGCTGTGACAAGGGAGTTAACAGTTAAAGGTTAGGATCTGATAGATACGATTAATTAACTATTCTTCTGTAACTTTGACCCTTGTTTGTAGTGTGTTTGGCTTTGAATCAATTTAAACATCTCAACAAAATGGCAAACGACTATATAAATGATTAAATACCTACATTTCCACCAATCACCCTAAAAAGACTCATCATGAATTTATAACAACCACGCCGACGCCGTAAATGTTGAGTAACAAGTCACGTCAATAAAAATGACGTCATATTTAGAGTTAATCGCACGGGAGTCGTCATCATACGAATCCATTTGAAACCGTTTAAAATGTACAGTGAAAGCGCGAATCACGTCATACAAAAGGCTGTATGAGGTGGGTGGGACATTTAAAATTTACAAATGCGTAATTATGCACCCGCATTGTCGCGAGCACTGAAGGGTTATGTGGCCCCCGTTTCTTCCCCCCTGGCCCCCACAATCCCGGGCTTCCGGGCCTAATGCTATATTTAATTTTCTCTAAGACTCCCTCATTAATAATGCGAAGGCTGCGACTTTAAGTGGCGCTCACACGGCGACGTGAGATACACAGATGTACGAAAATGGATTACGTCTGGATGTCTGAGCCAATTAGGAATGTCAACTCGTGAGATGGTTTTTCCTTTTGAGGTTTGACGTATTGCACTCGGAATTTGTAAAAGTATTAATAAGTATTATTAATTATTGATCGGTACACTGAACGACCAACTTAACTTAACTAATACCTATTTTAGACTCACCTATGCTACGTGACGTAATCAGTGTTGCCGCTTTTTGGGGTTACCGTACACAAGTGGGAAAATTACCGTATTTGACAAAAAATTACCGTACCCTGTATACAAACAATTATTTTTAAAAAAAATTACTTCTATTCTTCTCGTCCCAAATAGTCCTAATAAATCTACGACTTTCTCACAGCATCTTCATTTGCTTCATCCGGCTTATACGAAGACGGGTTTTTATTTTTCGTGATCATTTCGGGTGTTGGTTTCAAATTTACGAAGCTTTTATTTGGTTTTCTACGAATGCATTGTTTTGCCAAAAGCGTCCCTGATTGTGGATGATAAGAGCCGGTTTCGAGATTTTGTTTTTATTAATTAAACTACTAGACGATGCTATCGACAATCTGTGTTACTGATTCTAATCTGTTTTACACAGTTGACAGTTAATACTTGGCAACAATAGTATTAGGTTGGGTTCCATTTTCCAACAAAACCTGTGAAAGATGCTCTTTTATTTGATTTGATGAAATTACCGTATTTTAGCGTACGGTAGTAACCACTCGGCCGTATGCTGTCCATTGTATAATTTGAAAGCCTAATTATCGTACGAACCGTAATTACCGTACTTATGGCAACACTGGACGTATTTCAACATCCAGTATTGTAACTACCTCACAGAACATCTTAAGATTCTTAAGCCAAGTTTATTTATTTATATAGCACTTCAACGACTTACTAAATCACATACAATTTTAGGAATTGTGAATTCGTCAGAAGAGCACAGCACTAGCGCAGAAATTAATACTACGTAGAAGATATCGTTAGTTGAAATACTTAAAACTTAAAAGTTATCAAATAAAATAAAATGAAAATGAGCTATGTTCACAAATACGATCGGAAAGACAAAACTAACGCAAAGGTAACCGTTTAATGACCAGATCTAATAGCTTGCTGTCGAGGTACAGCTATACTTAATTCCGCCAAAAGATCGGAATCCCGCCAAATGATCGGGATCCCGCCAAAAAATCGGGCACATCCATGCTTTAACATTCGTGTAACAAATTCGCGTGTATAAGAGGAACGCTCGAACGTGGGTGTAGATAATTTATCATGATTTCACAAGGGTTATTGGTGCCGGTAAGAGGGCAGTGGAGACTTGCCTTCAGAGCAGCCGCGAAGCGAGGAATTTACATATTGAAGTGCTTGCTAAATTGTTTCTAAAGTGAAACAACGAGACGCCGAGGTGGAAGATGATGGCGTTGAAGTAAGCTGGTCACGTACGTATATGGGTTAAGGTGATACTGGAGATAATAGTTGCTGTCCTATTTGTTGATTGCCAGATTAGTATTAGGAGGAACCTACGTTCTTAAAAAATAAACAATTTTGATGAGTTTTAGGAGACTGGTAGCAAAATAATCATCAGTTTAGTTATGTGTGTATGCTCAGCAGTTAGGTTCTCCCACGGATAGATCATTGTATTACGGAAACTTTTTATCCTTGAGAAAACGTTTTTTGGTGACACACTCAAAGCATTTATTTCAATTAAACCAATTACAGGCACTTTTGAATTGTCAAAGAGTCGGTCAGTTAGTCAGAAAGTTGAAGCTATTTGCCCGTTCCAAAACGTAGATCTCTATGGAGAAGAACAGGCAAGAAACTCCAAGGACACTCTTTTAAATCAAGATATTACATAATCCTGGGTACATTATTCTTGTCGCTTCTATAAGTGAAAACAATGTAAAAAATAAATTATTTAAAAACAATACAAAATATAAAAGATTACAAATAAGCCCTGGGAGATAGGAGATGACCAGTCTCAACTGACGGCGCCCGTTCACGAACATGACAGTATGTCGTAGGTGGTAAAAACATTACATATCGACTGTTACAGATGCAGATACTACCTATACCTGTAGTACGTATTTATATTTAGTAATAAGAAACATCGCTAGTAGATAGCAGATGATGGATGAACAACGCTAGCGAGAAAACGGGAATGGCGTCGGAGAGCGATCTCTAAGAAAATGTAAGCGAGCTCAATATAATCACAACCTTATTGTTATATTTGTTTTATTCAATTAAACGTGATACAATACCTATACCTACCTACCTGTACATACCTAGTATATTATAGGACGATCTCTAAACACCCGAATATTCCCATTCTCAGGACAAAAAAAAACCAACGCTACACATACACAACGCAACGCCAAGATCACAATCAACCAATCCAACCTCATTACAGATACGATATAAAATCCTAAGTAAATTAGCATGCATTAATTCCGGTGTCTTGGCACGCTTGGTGTCGCCGACGGTACCTACGTGCTGTGTAATTGAGTTACAGCCCTTTGACACCCGACGTAACGAGGTTTGCGACGACACTTGCGTACTACGGGAGAACGACAAGCAAGTACTACGACAGCGTAGTACGCGAGTGATAAAGATAGCTTGAGAGGTAACGTAAGGTAGACGGTAATCTTTTGTTGTGGTGTTGCGAGGTGGAAAGTAAAGGTGATATAAGGAAAATAGTTCGTTAAGGCGACGATAACCGACTTTTAATGATTTTATACTGAAGATCACGTATAAACGAGTAGTGTTAATGATTTGAAAAAAATATATGTTAAATTAGAGCATTTTCTCAATAACTTAATATGTTTATATTTTAGATTATGTGTATATAGTGAAATGAATTTGTAAAGTTATGTCTAACGTGGATAAAAAACTGAGAATGGCGCAAAATCTACCAAGCGTGTTTTTCTGAACCTTCACCAACTTATAGATAAATAAATTATTGATCTTTTAGTAGACGCGTTTTATTAAAATACCTTTTGGTTTGTGTAATAAATTAATAATACGTCAAATCGGGGACAGCGCTCCTTGATGGGCGAGTCCTATTACTGGCTGAACGTACGACGCTTTGCGTGAGCTCAGTACAGAACACGCAAGCTAACCACTCAAGGTCACTGGCATATATCTCCGTCTTAAGGGTAGACGTAGGAAATAAAGACACACCTAACATATAAAAGCTGCAGAAACTGAGTTCTAAAATATTCTATTATGCGTATTCACATTTCTTGGTATGAAAAGATGGTCACCCATCCACGGACCAACCGCGGCAAGCGTTTAACTAATAAAAAAATGTATTTATTTATTTTAAAACATGGAGGACTTGCAGCTAATAAAAACGGACAAAAAAAGGAAACCATAGTCACCAGAAAGCCAATATATTAAGAATCGTTTTATTTCGGCTCATTTTAATAATTCGGCACACAATTACATCGGTGTTTATTAAGTGCAAGTGAAGGGAGCGGACGCCTAGCGACGCGGCGACGCGACACCCTGCAGAGCGGGCGTCGCGACGTGTCGCACAATGTTGGGGAAATCTCCATTCACCTGCCATATTTCTTACGGGAGGAAGAAATTTTCGGCTACCCTGTTTTCAATTTTGAGAAATTTTTGGGGTGTGTAAGTTTACAAGTTATATCCTGCAGTTGAAAATCAATCTACGAAGCCCATATCATTCCCATTTTTAAGATTAAGTAGTCAACAAGGGACCTTTATAGTTTTGCCACATTTGTCTGTCTGTCTGTGGGCTTAGCTCAGAGACTCTTTGTACTAGAAAGCTGTAATTTGGCATGGGTATACATGTCATATTCATCACGCCGACAAAGTGGTAAAATAAAATCATGAAGCAAACATTTTTTTTAGGGTTCCTTGCACGTAAAGTGGCGATGATTTTGTTTTCTCTTCTGTCCTATGGTGTGGGGTATCGTTGGATAGGCCGTCCAAAAATATTGCGGGTCTGTGAAACCCGTTTTTCGATTCAGAGATCAGTTTGCTTAATATTAAGCTTTAAAGTATTTTTGTTAGAGTCAAGTGTTTAATATGTGGCAGTACTATAGATATATATACAACGAAATTAAAAGGAAAACTATCACAGCTAAGTAGGCTTTACAAGTTAACGAGTAATAGTCGACCAACTTACATTTGCAGTTGGCGAATCGACTGTGACGTATATCGATGTATGGGAGAACATGTTTTTCAACTACAATGTTAAGTTTGTTTTTGAGATACATTCGTCCCAACTACGGTACTATTCATTGTGCGTGGTCCGACACGCTCTCGGCCGATTTTTTTTAAACTTTAATGAACTAAGCTGGTATAAATTTAATATGTACACTTTTCTCTCAAGACTATTAACTCTATAGCGAATGGTACTTATCTACTTATTTTAGCAGAAATCTAAACTACTTTAATTTATACATACATACATAAACTCACGCCTTCTTCCCATGGGGGTAGGCAGAAACTATAGAACGCCAATTGCTACGCTCCTCACATACTCCTTTTGCTTCGCCTACGTTCATACATCTAGACATACACGCACGCCGCGCCGCGCCGGTTGCGAGTACTACGCACCTGACCTTTCTGAAGAACATCACCAATTTGGTCACTATATGTCCTTCTAGGGCGTCCCCTCCCGGTGTTTCTACTCATCTCTGCTTTATAAATACCTTTTGTTAGTCGCCTTTCACTCATCCTCTCCACATGACCAAACCATCAAAGCATTCTCTTTTCGATCTTTGTCACTACATCTTCTTTTAAACTGCTCCGTTGCCTTATCACCTCATTTTTCCGCCTATCATTCATTGTCATTCATAGTCAAGTGAAATCATCATAAAACCGAAACGTAGAACACCCGGTCAAAAAATAGCACCATTTTTTTGTTAAAGTTAACCCTCTAACACCTCAATAAATAACCTCTCAACACGTCACTAACAAACTTAAGAAACTTCATGATTGTTAATGTTTCTAGAATATTAAAACACAGTTCGTGTACTCGCAGGTGTCAAACTGAGCCCCCTCAAATTGATAATTAATTGTCACGCAAAACTTCTGGACCGAATTAAATCCCCTTTTGAGGCGCAGACGAGGAGTGACAACGGTCCCGGCTGACAATTTAATATCTTTCGGATAGAAACATCGTGGCTCGAGTGGCAGGGGATAGGTCAGAACTCAAGTTTGAAGAACGTCATAATGGATGACTATAAGCAGGCGCGTCTTATTAAGACTATAGTTTTTGAATATGAGACAACGCACCACTGCAACTTAACTAGTTCTTTCAGACTTACCCTCTCATTTATAACCGTTGCTTAAAGTTAAGTAATGATTAGGTTCTTCTTAACCATATTTTTTAAATGTTCATACGTTTTTTAACTTTGACCTGCGTTTAATTATAAAAAAGGGGATTTCTAAAGAAGTATGTGTACCTAGATACAATCTTGATTTTCGTGTTTTTCAATCAATAAAGGCTTCTACAGACCGGCGCGACACGCGACGTGACACAAGGCCCCGCGTGTCACGCGACGAGCGGTGCCTTTGTGTCGCGTCGTGAGTCGCGCCGGTGTGTAGAAGCCTATATCTGTTTCGCGGCGCGACAGGTCGCTCCTGTGTGTAGTGTCGCGCGTTTTCATAGAAATTGATCTACGGATATATATCGCAGAATCGCGTCGCGCGACAAGTCGCGTTGGTATGTAGAAGCCTTAAGAGTTTTGTTAAGGAATGCAGGAGCGAGTAAACTTAAATACTAACTACTATATAATGTACTTATATATACAACATGTACCAGAATTAACGCACAGAAGCTGTGCGTTAATTCGGGGCATTAAGGGGGCATTGTACTCATCATTATGAACAACTTTTACTATGGGACCAAACCTGAAATCGCGAAAAAAGTCAGCTGTTCCCTACATTTATGTTCTCATAGCTCGTCAAAATGTAGGGAACAGCAGATTTTTTTGTCGCCGTTCCTGGTCAGCCTGAATAAGTAGATAATATTGTAGACAATCAAATTAATTCTTGTAGAAGTATATTTACATCTTTTTAAAGCTGATTGTACCAGAAACGAATAAAATAGTTTACATAACTTTAACATTACCTGATAACTTAAAAGGTAGCGACCCCATCAAGGGATCAGGTGGGAAACGTGGTCCGAAGTGGAAGGGGTGGAAGCCGTGGTGCCTGGTCTTGGACCTCGGCTCCCGGGGACCGTCCACCGTCACTTTGATAGCCTTTTGGTATGTTGCCACTTGAGGGGGGGATGTCGCCAGCATTATCGTCAGGGTGAACGATTTACCTGTTTGAAAAAAAATACTATTAGGCTTGGTAGTTATATAAAGAAGCAACATTGTGAGAAATCCTGGGGGTGGTAAAGTAAAAGAATTTCAGAAAAAATAATTGGAAAGTTTGTTTATATTTTGTGATGTAGGTATTTTTATTGGTCCTACACAGGGACCGTACAACCCCGGTTAAGAGTTAAGACTTTCGAAGGGGTAACCTATTCATTGGGTTACCTTTATCATGATGTAACCCATTGAAAGGGTTTTATACTAAAAACCCATTGTAAGGGTTACATGATAACCCATTGAATGGGTTTTATACTTGAAACCCAGTGAAAGGGTTACATGATAACCCATTCAATGGGTTCTATGCCTACTTGAAACCCAGTAACATGAAAAAATCATAATATTATGTTATTTCGATATCCGCCCAGCACGCGTAGCATGACCAATTCTATCTCTATTCTACCCAGGGATCATTTTAGTTACCATTTTAGAAAAACCCTATTGAAAAACCCTTTCAATGGAAAGGGTTTTCGATAGGGTTTTTCTAAGCAGTTAATCAAAAACCCATACGGTGTGGGTAATTCTGAATAGCTTAAATTGAGCTGTTCAAAAGGGTTACCCACACTGGATGGGTTTTTATCGAAAACCTTTTCAATGGGTTACCAAAATGTAATTTAAGTCGTTCATAATGGTTACCCATATCGTATGGGTTTTTGTTTAACCGCTTAGAAAAACCCTATGGAAAACCCTTTCAATGGGTAATCAAAAAGATTCCTGGTCCTACATCCCGCAATCCCAAAATGGCAACCAAGAAACGAATCTCCGATCAGAAACCCTCAATACAAATCGTCCTTTAAAATAACGATAATCCAAGCGTGTTCTTCATCAAGCATTTTCAATTTACTACATTTTATAATTGGTCTTTCGTTCCGAGATACGAAAATGGCATGAGCAAAGAAACGCACCTCAGTTCAGGAATCATCAATAGAAATCATCCTTTTATCAAAATCATTACCCAATTGTGTACTTTGTTACATCGAGGGTATGTTTCTTGGTGACAACCAAAACACAGCCAACCGAGGCACGTAGAAAAACCATCTTGCAAGTTTCAACCTTGGAATGTATAAAGAATTCGCGGCGGCGTCGTCAACCCATTCGGTTGCCGTCGGCGGCGGCAAGTCGGTTGATTTGTGGAGCCCCGCCGGCCGAGCAATCGTAACTCGAATGCCGTCACGAACACACAGATTACAAGGACGACGATTTACTAAAATGTTAAATATTTTGAAGAGAAGTGTTGGTATGGCGTTGGCTTTATGTTTTGGGAGGGAGAAAGGAAGCGACTGAAACGGTAGGGCATGAATCTATGTGAACTTTGTCTGCATAAAATAGTACAAATCATTTGATTAGTGATCTAAGGCGTTTAATTTAGTTTTCTATAAGGCATAACTTACTAATTTCAAGAAAAGATATATGAAGTCTTTAAGACCATTTTTGAAACTCGATTTCCAATTTTAAAACATGCGCTCTGTCTTCCAAATTATCCTACTGCTTTTCCGCCCAGCAAGCAACTTACAGCTACTGCCCAACCGCTCAACGCACAAAATGATAAGCACCGTGTGTAAATGTGGTCGTGGCCATCCTATCACTTAATAAGTGCTGGAACTCGCGACAATGACGTCACGTAACGACGCAATATCCTAAACAGCACCCATTGCCGTAAATGTCCCATTCAGCTATGTACAGCGCTGGATAATGAAAGCAATGGATGCTTAACAATCGGGTATTAGCGTGTTATATCGCGATGGAATCGAGGAGTGGTGTAGTCGAAATGCCATCGTAACACATCAACCGCAGAGCGACCACAAACACGGCGGCAAGCGTTTGAACAATCACGGACGTATCGACACACATACCGAATGGTAATTCTGGTGAAGTTCATCGGTTGACATTCTACACCCCGCCGCGCCGTAATGAATGATCATAGGTGCTAATTGAATAATTGTACGTACCACTACCTACGCAACTACATGTGGTGTTTTTCGGAAGGAATTTTTGAATGATTATACACAAAGTCTTTTTGAAATGGATTTAATATAATTGTGCAACAATTATTTACAGAACATGATTAAATTATCTAGTTTCTCGGACCATAGATGAACAAACCAGCCACACAAAATAAAAACACAATATGATAAAAATCTAGTTATGAATAATTTTTCACTTTGTAAACAAAAGCAGAAGTTAAACAAACAACGCTAACAAACACTATTTTCCTCTAGCATCCCAAACAACGAAAGATTTCATATTTAGATCCCAAATTATATTCTGAATAAAAGAAACGTACCGAGATAACATTTCGTGCAAAACAAAAGAGAGACTAGTATTCCCAGCGTCTGGCTTGAAGCCAAAAGCCGCGGCGGTGGTCCTCCGAGCCATGAAAACGACATAAACACCCCCCTCCGCGGCCCGCGACCCCACCGCACCCCCCTCGACCCGAAATGAGCGGCCACCCGCTTATTTTCATAAAACCCGCATAAACTCGGCGAGAACTTAAGAGAAAGACCAAGAAATTGTTTTGCGCAAACATACGCAGAAAAGAAAAGTTTTATTGTCTCCCGGATGGAGTATACGAATTACCCATTCCGACTACTTATGTAATATGTATGGAATGGAGGCAGGAATCTACATGAGACATGAATGTGGAACGGTTCGCTGTACGCTGGTTAGTATTCATAGAGTATCCAGTTATTGGCAACTGTATGTCAAGGGTAAATAATTACGTACTTACTGTAATTGAACTTTGTTTTTTTTTCCGCCTCGTGTTACGATTCAACTCATTTTGGTTATACGCTTATAAATGTGATATATCAGTACATACAATAAGTACCTTTGTATAAAACACAGGGTAACGCAAAGTCGTGCTTTAGCGTATTCTTCAGTACCTATCTGGTTCATACAGCATCAGTAATGCTAAGGACATATGAACATCAAATTTTAAACATGGTACACCGTGGCTGTTTGAAATTTGATGTTAATTTATCATTGGAGATTATTATTCTAATATCATTTCTTCTCCGTAACCGTTATAAATAAAATAAAAAAAGCCTTTTTTTTTATTACAAAAAAAAAATAACTGTGAATTGACTATATTGAATGTATCTATTCTGTATATATACTTAGCTAACTATGATTCTAATGTTTTTTTTGTTTTTATATTATTTGTTATTATTATTTATATAATTTTGATATAATAGATATAACGTCCGCGTACTTATAAATACAAATAAACAACTTTTGTTGTCAACCATTACACATACAACCAACAACAGCTTACCAGCAAAAACCTTCAGAAAAGCAAGCATAAAGCCATTTTCTAACTCCATAAATCATTTAGTTATTCATAAAAAGCCTTTCTGCCGACCCCCCGACGCCGCGTGCTAACATATTGCACTTGCACGTGCTACTCACTTCATAAACTGTGTGTATTCCGGCAGGGGGAGCCACTGATTGTTCATAAAAATATTGTGCTTAGCTCAAGTTATTGAAACATTTTTTTGAAGGGGTGATATTGATATTTTTTTTTTAAATTTTATGTGGAATTGAATTGGTAACACATGTGAAAGTATCCTGAGTATTGTGAACTTGTTAATTTTGATGATAGAAAAACAATTGGTCCTTCTTCAAAGTCAAAGTCAAAATTATGCATTTCAAATAGGCACATAATAGGCACTTTTGTACGTCAAAATTTCTAAAACAATAAAATTTATTCTAGTCGTTTCCATTCCAAAAGGTAGTTCCTATGATGTAAATAAATTATCCTGTGCATATGAAACACCCCGCGCCATCTATCGGATCAGAGCCACATTTTCTACGTTGGCAGTGCAAAAACGGAAACCAAAAGTGCATACATCCGTAGTAGACATTATCGTGCATCATCAAATCAAATTTTAATACATATTATATTAATAGGTTTATTTTTATTTTGAATAACATTTTTATAAACATTGCGAGGAGGACTTCACCCAGGATGGGGTCCAAATCTTAATTAAACCCAAATTTTGAGCTTCAAACTAATATTATTAACAACTAGATGTAAGCAAACTACTAAACCACATACTAACATTTATATTATTTAAAGTGTAATTTTTATGTAAGTAATGGAAGAAATAATGGCTCATTTATTATTTATTTATTATACATTAGGCAAGCAAAGACGCATTTAGGCACACGTTGCGATTTAATTGCCCACTGGCAATTAAATTGCAACGTGTTGTTGTCAAGCAAACATAAAATGTACACCGTCTAAACTGTGTTAGACGATGCAAGTAAATTGTTGCTTCAATTTTATTGTATGCAATAAATTTACATCGTGTAAATGAGGCTTTAGTATCACACCATTCCAACTCGCTAACTCATAAATAACTAGCCGAAAGTACGCTCACAAAACTGATAAGGATAACAGTTAAAATATTATTCCAAATTCAAATTCAACTTCCAAATTCAAATTCGGCAATTTCCCGTTCACGTCGGATTAAAAATCAGCTTTATAACGTCATAAAATAGGCGGGAGGCACGTTAAGATAAGAGTTCTCTCTCGCAAGCTAAATAAAAAATGAGCCGCAATGGTAGAGAGCTCCTTTGATCTCGGTTATATGGCTTACTGGGGATTTTCGGCTTAGAGGAGCAATTTGGTTATAAAATACCTAAGGCAACCGATACGCATTAGGGACATTAGCGAATTGACTCTTCATACATACGGAAGATTTATTTTACATACTTGCATCGTAAATTGTATACGTAGACGTGTTTATGTTGTATACGAACGATGCGGAACAAGAATCTACGATACGTACGTTTATTGCATTATTTTGCTCGGCAATATAAAACTGCTTCCCCAACCAATAAAATAACTAATACAAGCGAGACACCGTAAAATCCGAGTTTATTGAGGCGTCTCAAAAGAACAAGAGGAAAAGTCAAAAGCGTGCACAATTAAAACCAGTCCCCTAGGAAGCACCTACCGACGAGCCGAGCGGTCAATATTGTGCGACGAGACCCTCAATTTTCACCACTCTCCCCAACGCTAATAACAATAATTAGGAATGAGTGGTTCAATAATTAAAAACGGAAAGAGAACAACTCCAAAAAGACGGACCGAAATGAAAAGAAACTTGCCCTGTCCTACTTTGGCTTGGAGAAAAGAGTATCTCCATCTCCGTCGCGCGACCGTCTCAATTTCGCTTATGAATTTTTTGTACCCACCCAATGGTTCTCTATTTAAATTAATACAATTTAAATGGATGCTCATTTTAAACTGAGATGGTAGTTAGCGATGCTCTTAACAATTACGTTAAGACTTATGAGTACAAGTATTTTAAAAATATCTGTACAGCATTTCTGGGGGCCTAAAATGGACGCTTTGGCAGAATAATAACATAACATGATCTGACTATCGACTTCAATAAAGCCATTTTAAAATTTGTGGACCATTTTACGAAACTCCATACAAAACTGTCAAATAGATGAATTGCGGAATATGAATTGTACGCAGATCATGTAATGATTCTGCCAAAGCGTCCATTTTAGGCCCCCAGGACATACAATTCTAGAAGAGATCAGCATTTTCATTTTGCAGCAGATACATGTTTACTTTACAACATTACCTATCTTTTCTGCTTTCTGTACATTCATGCCTATAAAGTAGGATTTCCTTACAAAACCACACTCAACCTTAATCCCCATTTACAATATTAAAGCTCGTTCTATTCAAATAACATACCCTTGAAACGCTAATTTACATCCTCAATCATCCTATAACATACAGCGAGAGGTTTTCAAAATAACGGGGCGAAATTGAAATCATTAGTTCGCAAAGGGGCTTGGGCAGTGCATCAAAGGGGGTCGAGTTAATAACGAAAGGTGAGGACGAGATCTTTTTCGCCGCTATACAAAAATAATTTTCCTGGGGGTGAAACGAGGTGCAGATGGGGGTGAAGAGCTCGAGAGCACATTGTGTTCTACCGACACTGTTTGGTTAACTGCACACCTTTGTTAGAGCTCAAAGATTAGGAATGCCTACGTAGGTTTGTTTTGCAATCGTAGTCTGACAAAGAAAAAGTAAAATTTTCAGCCTTACACTGAGAAACAAAGGGATGTTACTGATTGAACCGTTTGACAGGTTATTATGATTTGACTAAAGCATCTGATTTTGACATTTCGTAATTATAGCTTGTTAATTGTGTGGTTCGTGAAAATTGTAATTAGGTTTTAGAAATCTTGTGAAGTTTTAGCAACCTCTTTTTATCCATGGTATCTTGGTTACAGCTAAATCATAATCCATAGTCTGGTACTCTAGATTTTGAAAATTTAATTAGAAGAACCTCGAAGCATATAGTCAACAAATCAACATTTAATTTCAATATAATCGAGACTTCTTAGGCATTAATCATTTTTTCAAAATCTTGCAACGCACGATATAAAAAGGCAATTAAAGAGGCTGCGTAGAAGATCAGGGACAAGGGACGAATGAGACTAGGGGCGTATTTTTTACCGAGCCTAGCTGTAAGGTGGGGGTCAATCAATCGATTAGCAGATGTTGCTGCTTGACTACTGGTGCGTTAAATTGCCCTCTTACTACACCACTCGGGGGCATAATAAGGTAAGGTTAAATTTAAATCAGCCATGAATGGAAATGTGTAGACTCTGCCTTATTAATCTTGATGTTTAGGTCGTTTTAATAATTTTTCACTAAGTATTGAGCCAGATATTAGAGTTTTGAATAATTACGTAGGTTTGTTCGCAAAAAATATGGTTTCGGCAAAAATGATTAATGAACGGAAAAAGCCTTACGTAAAAAATAATTTAGCTAGCATTATAATGTTCCGTAACAAGTAATTGGATATTACACAAGCTCCAATATAATTTGGAAACAAAGAAAAAGATCTTACAAGTAATTAATAATTATTTTCTAATACGAAGTACAAAGGCCTTCCCGGCTAGCTGAGACGGCAAACCGTGGCAAAAAAGTGGTTGGGGGGCCCTCATTAAATTTTTCGCTTATTAAAAATTCCCCGCGCCCCCTCCCTCGACGTTAGATACGCAACTTTTTATCCCGGAACGAAGCACAAGTTATGTTCCGCAGCGATCCCCCTTCGTCTTTTTTACCCGATAATTTGAGTGAGATTTTCTCGCAATTTAAGATAAACAAAGAGAGCGCTTACCCTTAATTGGAAAGCAGAGCGTTATTCAGGAAGGAACGTGACAAATAGACACCTCTTAACTTCTTTTCCACTTTCTCGCCGCTCTGGGCTATATTGGTTTTTTTCGTGTACACGCTAGCCGAAAGCTTTTGTTTGTTTAAGGAATTTTTAATGGGGGTTATATTTGTTCAACAGGGGCGGAATCCACTTTAATGTTTCACGCGTCTATCAACTCCATTCGGAGGAAATTAGCACTGTTATACAATTAGCTGGCGAGTTGAGTTTAGAAAGTATAGCGCTGTACTCTGAAGTGCAGGCCTAATCAAGCTTGTAACTGAAGGATTATGCCGTACTAAAATATGTATAATTTACAATACCTGTCTTAGCACGAAAAGCCCAGAAAAAGATTAGTAATAAGTAGTAGTTTAGGTTCCCATCATTCATCATCATCATTCCAGCCGAAAGACGTCCACTGCTGGACATAGGCCTCCCCAAAAGGGGAGGGGGGGTTGCCATAATCGCACGCTTGGCAGTCAGGTTGGCGATCGCAGTGTGTTGTTAAAATGCATAGAGAACGCTACTGTCCATTCTCTAGTAAGTCCCTTAGTCACCTTTTGCGACACCCACGGGAAGAAATGGGATGATGCTATTCTTTCCGTCCGGTACCACACGGAGCCCATCATTATAACATTGTAATCTAATAGAATAAATTGACAATAAAACAAAAGTTTAGCTCCTACACACACAATCTTGGCAGCATGACACCTCCTCAAAATCAAAATGTAAACAAGAACACATTCTATTAACATGATTATATAAAACAAACAATTTATCCCGTGTTCGCTTGTTTATCCGTCATTGACACGGAAAGCTGTGACACGCATGACATATTCAGTGATATTTTCTTACGTCGCGTCATGCCGAAGGTTCGCGACCCCATCTTCCTTCGTTAGCTCCCCTGCACTATTTGAATATGAGACGCAAAGCAAGTTTACAGTTCGTATGCTCCTGTTTGCGACCCCTAACTTTAAGTTTGTTTCCGCTCCGTTGTTCATTTACATCGATCCGAACTGTTTACGTTAATTCTGGTTTACGTTACGTTGATGGTAACGAGATTTTGTTTATATAATGGGATATTTTGCGAAGATGGAGCACGGAGTTACGTGTCACTTTTTCCTGTTTGGAAATTCAAAAGAGAGACATCTACATCTAAAATGAATATAGATAAATAAAGCATTTATGTGGTGCAACACAAAAAATACAACACAAAAACACAATTAAACGATAAATACTAGGTACAGGTCGCCAGTACGTCAGGTTATACCAACCTGTCAAATTTCTCCAAATCATTTTGAACCTTAAAATATTGATGTTAAGTTCAAAATCGTATGAGATAATTTGACAGTCTGTGGTAATTTGATTTGCTAGTAACTGTACTATTTAATAAATATATAATTATATAGGTACTGTTAACTGCAATATCAATTTAAAAATACATGCTTATATTACGGATGTGGTGCCAATTTTAATTACAAAAAACACATACGAACGAAGCCAGCTAATATAAAGCTTGTAAAAAGAACGCGACACTATGTCATACCTATTAGAGAAATGAAAATTCAAATAAAGATAAACCAAAGTGCAATGCGGTGTGCGTCTCAAAGTTGCACCAAATGAGTCCTGCACCCTAATTGCGTAAACACACTATCAATCACAATCTGAACGATTTGAAGTATATTGTTAATCCATTGCTTCATAAGTTCGAAAAATGTGTCTGCTCAACAACGTAAATAACGCAATGAATGTTGTTGAACTGTCACAATGACAGTTCAACAACATTCATTCACATGCTACAAATGCTACTGATAGTGTGTTACCCAATTACCCCGCAGCTCAGCATGCGTCAGGCAAATATACCTAACACCAAAGAAAGGTATAAATATGAACTCTTTGAAAAAAATTGCGTCCAATTGTTGGCCGCAAAATGCACGCACAGTAAAATAACACAAATGAAATGAATTGAAATCGTTTATTCTGTAAATAGGATATCGGAATCTCTTTTACACGTCATATTAAAAAATAAGAAATAAGCTAGATATAGTCGACATTTCCTATTTGACTACCTCTGAAAAGAAATGGCGAATCAAACTCAGGGGTCAAAGTCTCTTTTAAAGTTCAGACATAATCTTGGTCTGATCATGTGAGGACAATGTAGATCCGTGTCTGAAATGGTCTTGTTGGGAAATAATCACACAAATTTGAGTGGACCTGTCCAATTAGTGCAAGCATTTGTCAGTAATCGTGCAGCTCAATAAATCATCATCATCATCATTATTTTAGCCGAAAGACGTCCGCTGCTCAACTCAAGACTTAAGGAGCTCAACGACTCGACGAACAATACCAAAGAAAAGACATTTGGGTAGGCCGCATAATGTGCTCAAAATGCCAGACCATCATTAAAACTAACTGAAAAAAAATAAAAAATTGTTTAAAGAAAAAATATATATAGGCCCACATAGTGCTCACACATTCACAATAAATTAAAATAATAAATATTATACTTTTCGCACAGTACTTTGACGTGACACGAGTGTAAAGCCGGAAATATACTTACGTGTCGTGTCGTGACGTGGGAGAACCAATCAAACGAATCTATTCAGGAAACATACTTACTTGTCGTGTCGTGTCGTGACGTGGGAGAACCAATCAAACGAATCTATTCAAGACTACGTCAAATCACAACGAGTCTTGATTGGCTAACACTGCGTCAGAAGGCGTCACGACATGACACGACACGTAAGTGTAACTGTCACACACACCAGCCTATCAAAGTTGGCCTGTTTGTATTAGTTCTTTTGTAGCGCGACACTCTATCTAGACATAATAATAATCAAACCCTGACGCTGATATTCTGCAGCCGAGCAGACGAGTTTAATACTTACGGGAATTATGGGTAGAATACTTAAGTGTGTTTGTGCGGAGTGAAGTTATGTCATAAGTTAAGACGGAGATATCTGCCAGTGACCTTGAGTGGTTAGCTTGCGTGTTCTGTACTGAGCTCACGCAACGCGTCGTACGTTTAGCCAGTAATAGGACTCGCCTATCAAGGAGCGCTGTCCCCAATTTAACACATTATTAATTTATTATACACAAACCAAAAGGTATTTTAATAAAACGCGTATATAATATTAAAAGTTCAATACTTAAATTATCTTTAAATTGATGAAGGTTTCAGAAAAATACGCTTGGTAGATTTTGCGCCATTCTCAGTTTTTTATCCGCGTTAGACATAACTTTACAAATTAATTTCACTATGTAATATAAACATAATCTAAAATATTTACATATCAAGTTATTGAGAAAATACTCTAATTTGTCATATATTTTTTTCAAATCATTAAAACTACTCGTTTAGACGTGATCTTCAGTATAAAATCATTAAAAGTCGCTTATCGTCGCCTTAAGCAATTTAAGTTATGTACTGTGTAATGATGTATTAGATTGTATATTTGATTAGGTACGTGATTATTGTATGTAGTAATGTGTAGCTATTTATATTGAAATGGCGTAGGTGTGTATAAAATAAACTATTTGACTTTATTAAAATTTTTGCAATCAATAAACATGTGTCTTTTAAGTATTATTTAAAAATTCCTTTTTAAATAATTTAAATATTAGATAAGACTTGACTGCCTCGTTGGTCTAGTGGTCACAAGCACGACTACTGAGCATGAGGTCCTGTGTTCGATTCGCAGGTCAGGCAAAGTGATACTGGGATTTTCCATTAGGAATTTCTCAGTAGCAGCCCGGAGTCTGGATTTGTGCACGGTTGATGGCAATAGGCTCGCCCCTAATAGATGGGACTTAAACATAACTGGTGAAATGTGGGTATACTATAGGTACCTACACCTCTGCCTAACCCTTCGGGGATTACTGGCGTGATGTTACCTATGTTATGTTATACCTTTTCAACCCTTTTGTACTTTTTGTTCACAAGTTTGTGACTACGAGTTAGGTCCTACGCTAAAAGGCAGAATGACTGTATAAACGATAACTGATTTTATTTCTGTAAGTAGGTTTGTACTAACACTTTTATAACACGTCAATCATATTTTTAATAAAAACTAGATGAGGTCGGCGTTTCCTATCTGACTACTCTGAGAAGAAAGGCCGAAACAAAGTCAGAGGTCACACACTCGGACTCGGGAAGAACATGACACACATTACGGACGTGTTCGAAACAGTCATACGCAAGCTTTTACTGCAAGGTGATAAGAAACTGTCAAAGTGGAATTCGACGCCTTTGCAGTCCTTTTGTGATACAAATACAGATTGCCTAAGCATTGTCAAAGTGCTTACGCGGAAAATGAGGCTAGGAAAAATACAAAAACTATGTAACATGAATAATTTAAATACTATACAACACGTCAGAAGTCGTAACTCTACAAATTGTTAAACTTAAATGTATCTTCTATACGTAGGTATGTCAACACTTAATATAAGTTGCGTGTCTTGTCGCTAATAAGGGTTAAACACCAAAGTATCAGTTTTAGCTGTAAAGAGATCCGCACTGAAGTGCTATAAGTGCGCAAACGATTAAGTACAATTATTCCACAGAACTTGATACTGTTATATCACATTATAGGGATGACAATTCAGGATCTTTACTGACGATGATTTGTATACTTCCTGATTAATGATACTTTATGATTAATCAGATTAGCTCAAAGAAAATTACCGAGAGCATCATCTCGAGGAGTGGGGTCTGAAAGGAGTGTTGAGCATTTCATGAACCGCAAAAACGACGAATGCCCAAGGAACTCAAAATCACAAATAGACTGCTGACTTTCAACGGGTCCTTAAAGTCAGATTAGCTCAAAAAAAATTACTGAGAGCATCATCTGGAGGTGTGGTGTCTGAAAGGAGTATTAAGCATTCCATGAACCGCAAAAACCTCGAATGTCCAAGGAACTCAAAGTCACGAATACACTGTTATCCATATACTTTCAACGGGTCCTTGAAATAAGATTAGCTCAATGAAAATTACCGAGAGCATCATCTCGAGGTGTGGTGTCTGAAAGGAGTATTGAGCATTCTATGCACCGCGAAAACGACGAATGTCCAAAGAACTGAAAGTCAAGAATAGACTATTATCCATATATTTCAACGGGTCCTTGAATTGATTGGTCTACCGCTCATAAAAAACAACCAACTTGAAAAGTTGATAGAAGATGGTGATGGTAAAATAGAAGGACAGAGACAACTCAGTTATAGTCCAATGCGCTTGTCTGACGAAATCTGTACACACGAAGCCAAACAGACCGAAAACCAACCTAGATGGCGTAACGTCGCCAGACAAAAAGTGATCCGTGATTATGTTGTGGCTCTAAATTATATAATTATTGTTGCCAATCTTCACAGCTTGGCCCATCGCCGCAAGGTTGCCTGCTTGTCGGTCTCCTACAGATTGTACTTCGGTGAGTGTACCCAAGAACTCCATGACCTCATTCCACCGGCCCCCTTCTATTATCGGACATCTAGACGCACTGCAGGTTACCATCCCTTCCTTGTTGCTATTCCACCAATTCGCACTAAGCGTTACCAAATGTCTTTTATAATGCGCACAGCAAAAGAGTGGAACTCTCTACCTGCGTCTGTGTTTCCGAACGCATACAACCCTAATCTCTTCAAAGTTAGAGTGAACAGGCTTCTTCTGGGTAAGCTCACTCCATCGTCGACTTTGTCTCTGTCATCTCTGCCCTAGCCTAAAGTCAAGAGCAAACCCAACCTACATTAAAAATAAAAATAAAATATTAGGAAACCTTCAACCATGTCCACCAACCCTCAATGGGCCCGCTGGTGGAGTACGGCTCAATCCCTCTCATAGAGAGGAGGCCTGTGTCCCAGCAGTGGGAACATTATAGGCCGATTATGCTTATGCTTCAATCATGTTCCTCCTTATAAATTATAATCCAAGAGGTTTACTACACGCAACTAATCGGCCAGTAGTCGTTCACATCTGAATCACTTCAAGTGTAGCCGTCGCGACAACGCAGAGGCGGTTGACCGCACAATTACTTTAGCACCTACTAACAAGTACGGTGAACTCTTTGCCATGTATAGTGTTTTAAAAATTAAGGATTCTCTTTTTTTAAGCTTTTCGTCAATACGTAAAATGAATGAAAGTAACCTACCATTGGAATTTATTAAATTTTGAATATAATAGGCAAATAAGCTGTCTCAAAGAATTTAACAAGAGCTAATTTTGTCGGGGTGTTCATAAAAATTATCGATTTTATTGATTTAGGTTATCTCCCAGCTAGTCAAGTAAATACTGAATTGGTTACGTAACCGTTTGGACATTGGCTTCGGATTCAATTAATAAGGTTTGAGCTCTAAAGATGTCCATTGTAAGGTGCCTTGCTAGATCATACATTGCTTTTAGATTAGAGATGAATGGAATAAAAGAAGGTAACTATTATAACACTACTGTATTGTCTCAAAGGTACATAGAGGTAAAATAAGCTTAATAGACTGATGGTCTGGAAATGAAGTGAGTGACGTAGCCCTTGTTGGCTGTAACGAGAATGCTTGGCTGACTTGATATCCCAACGCGAACTGAACTAATTATTATGAGTTGAAATGAATGTATGCTGAATTGCAGAATGTGCGGTTGCACCGTACATCCATAACCATATCGGTTTTCGAAATTGATAAACTAATTCAGTTTTCAGAGTAGGTACGTAACTTTGTCATCATCATTTCATTTCATCATTTTAGCCGAAAGACGTCCACTGCTGGAAATAGGCCTCCCCCAAAAAAGGGCCATAATCGCCACGCTTGGCAGGCGGGTCGGTGATCGCAGTATGGTTTTAAAAATGCATAGAGAACGCTGCTGCCCATTCTCTAGTAAGTCCCTTAGTCACCTTTTACGACACCCACGGGAAGAAAGGGGATGGTGCTATTCTTTACGTCTGCAACGTAACTTTGTACTTTATATTATTATATCATCAGACTAAAAAAAAACACAGTGAAAGTATATTTTTTAAATTTTCATCTTTGCTATCTATAAAACCGTGAGCATATATGAATGTTTACGATAATGCAGACATCTACTCATAAAAAATCCCCCTCTCCCCGGAGTGCGTACTCAAAAACAAAGCCCCGAGCGCCTTGCCTTCTGAATATTTCAACAGGTCTTCTCTTTGTAGGAATATTAAGTCAATGGGGGTAATTGATCTGTTAAGGCCCCGCTATGAAAATCTATGCCATAAATCTTTAAATAGGTTAGGTGGGTATGTTCCGAAGATAACCTCATTAATAACGTGGTGTACTGTGCGGAAGTTATTTGCGATATTAGTAATTTTGTGCTCAAAATGATAACATCTTTTCTCGTTTTGGTTTAATTAAGTAGCTCAATGGTTTGCATAGGTGATTAGCACAAGCTTTTATCATTTTGGTACTTGTTATTTTTAGGTTTTGGATTACCCTGGACACTTCTATAGGATCAGTCGGATTTAGGAATATTGTATTATTGTTATCAATGACCATAGCTCTATTTATAGCGGCAATATTTTAAGTAAATTCATTATTATTTGTCAATGGGAAATTTTTTCATCAATGATTTTTAGTAAAAGTCAAATATAATATGTCACAAATGTTTTGCTTTTTTGATTGTCCCCAATTTTTTTTTTTTTTGATAAATCCCAGGTAGCCTTGCACTTGCTTTTCATATTTTATCTTTTGTTGTATATTTGTTGGAATTTGTTAATGCAACGTTTAAGTATGTTATTATATTTTTTATACTTTTTGTTAATCTATTTGTGGTTGTTTTATAATTATGAATAGTTTTTCAATATAAATAACGTTTCCGTATACATGACCTTTTTAAACCTTTCGTCAGCCACAGAGTATTATTTTTTCTATTCGACCTTTTTATCTTTTGTATGGGAAAACATATTTTATAAAACAGTGTTATAGTGTGGCATGAAATACCTGAAATGCATCTCCCAAATTATCCATAAGACACCATGTCAGAGAATGAAAGCGCAGAACTACAGCCACAAAACTATTGTATGTTTTCTTTATGATTATTATACTTTAACATTTTGTACTCTAACCAACTTAGCTTAGATTTAGTTTTATTAGTCATCACTGTCAGGGTCTGCCGTGCCTCATGATCAGATAGAGCCAGGGATGAACTTCACCTTTAGCTTGTTTGATATTGCTTGCAAATAAATCCAAAAACGACTGTTTTCGTGTTGATGATTTTTTTAATCAGTATTGATCTTTGTTTGCTAACTATTATTGCCCACACGTATTATAATATATTAGTCACAAAAACTCACCTCTCCCACTCCTCCCAACGAATCTCAAGTCGTTGAACTTGGCAACCTGGTTCTTCATCACCGCAGTACAGTTCCTCAACTCCGCAGAACAGTTCTCATCGTTACCAGCTCTGACGGTGACCATGGTACCGTCCCCCACTTCCCCTAGTGCTACCACTTTGAAAGCCACTGGGAGAGTCTTGTTGGACCGCCAGTGAGGGGGTAGTACTGTGCACACCTAGAAAGAGGAAACTGAAGTTATAGGTTATGGATGGAACCTATAAAAGTAAAGAGTGGTATAGCAACAATAATGTTTTTTTAGAATATGTTTAATGCCAGGCACTCTAAATCAAATTTCCACGCATGCTCCGCCCATTGCTCTCCACCACTCCATTTTGTGCTAAACGCTAACACATCAGTAATAAAGTTAAATATCGCGTGCGCTATCTGATCGTGTTCGAACATGAAACTAAATAGCGTTAGTCTCAATTCTTATTTCGTATATACCTAAAGTAATATTTGATTTAGAGAAAAAATATCTTGTGGCTGGATAATAAACTATATTTTCTTGCGGTGAATATTTAATTAAAACATAAAAGCCGAACAATCTCGTTTTTTTTTATAATCCTAACTAATATTATAAATGCGAAAGTAAGTTTGTTTGTTACCTTTTCAAGCCTAAACCACTGAACCGATCATCCTGAAATTTTGTATATACGTTGGCAGGTATAGTGAAACGGACATAGGGTACCTTAAATCCCGAAAAAAAGTACTGTTCCCGTGGAAAACAACAATAATGTTCCTATGAGAATAGATGGTGCCACGTGTCTTTCGAATCATGATTGAATTATATTATGGGGCAAGCAGAGTACAACCTGAAATGATTGTCAAATTCTAAATTAACGCGAGCGAAGCCGCGGGCAAAAGCTAGTTATCCATAAATAAAACCGGCCAAGTACGTGTCGGACCACGCACAATGAAGGGTTCCGTAGTTAGGATGAATTCATCCCAAAAACAAACTTAACATTGTTGTTGAAAAACATGCTCTCCCATACATCTATATACGTTACGGTCAATTCTTCAACTGCAAATTTAAGTTGGTCGACGAGTACTCGTTAACATGTAAACCTTCTTAGCTGTGATAGTTTTCCTTTTAATTTCATTATATATACTACTACTGCCATGAATTTTTTCACATATCCACAACCAACCATTTAGCTGGCAGGGTGGGGGGCACTTGACTCTAACAATAAATAGCACTTTAAAGCTTAATATTACGCAAACGGATCTCAGAATTGAAAAATGGCCTTCACAGACCCACAATATTTTTGAACGGCCTATGCAACGATACCCCACACCATGTATTAGATGAGAAAAAAAAATATCATCTCCGTTTTACGTGTAAGGGAGGTACCCTAAAAAGAAATGTTTTTCATGGTTTTATTTCACGACTTTCTCGACGTGATTAATATGTACACCCATGCCAAATTACAACTTTCTAGGACTTAGCGTCTCTGCGCTAAGCCGGGGACAGACGGACGGACGGACACAGACAGACAGACAGATAGACAGACAGACAGACAGACAGACAGACATGGCGAAACTGTAAGGGTTCCTTGTTTACTACGGAACCCTAAAAAGACATGATTTTCGAAAAAAAAATTGATCGAGTGAAAATATTACAATTATGTAAATGTCTTGTACATGCAAAGAAAAAGATCCAACAAATCATATACTAAAGTTCCATTTTGATTGTATGTGTGACTGTTTCAGAATATTCATGCAAATTAACATAAAAATAGAGAGCCTCCCTTAAACTAGCTGCGCTCCGCGGTCTCACCCGTACAAGTCTTGATTCCGTGGAAATATCGAGATAAAAAGTATCTATGTCCTAACCCATATGCCAAATTTCATTCAAATCCGTTCAGCCGTTTTAGCGTGAAAGTGTAACAAACAACCTCACTCTCGCATTTATAATATTAGTTCGGATTCAAGGTACCGATTAAAGAATCTGTATTAACATTTAAAATGAAATCAAAAAATGAACTAAAATATGCGTCGCATCGCAATGAGGAATATTCTACAATGCTGCTTCTGTTTATATTGCTTAGAAATGGACCGTAACACTTTTAACACAATATTATGTGACACCGCTAGATTTAAAATGAATGGGGTATCTCCTTACCACATGAGGACAGCCAGTTTTCACCAGCTCTCCAGGATGATCCGCCAAAAGACCTTCCAAGGTCCTTTCGGCGAGCAGCTCTGCCGTCAGCGGCTGACTCGGCAACGAGCCTCCATAGCTCGACGACGGTGCCTCATGGCCTAGTCCGTTAGTCGTCGAACTCACTTCACTCGATAAATGCATCGTCCTGACCACGTCCTGACCACTTCCTAACCACGACCTGACTTTAGTCCACTTATACACACTTATACATTACGGCATACATCATTAAAGTCTAGTAAGGATAGTTCACAACCGTCACATGACTCTGACGGTCACGGGCTGGTTCGAGCTTGAATTGGCAATCAACTGAAGAGAGAAATGTCTTGAGGATTGTGATGACATGTTTAATGGTGGTATCTGGAAAGAAATAGTTAAATTTTACTGGAGTATTGATTGAAATGACGAGGTGTTGTGCATCATCAAGCCCACGCATACTTTTCATCAGTCAAGTTCTAACAGTGCGTAAGTTATGAGTGTTTTGAGATTTGAATGTCATTGGATTGGCGCGCATCGCTTCGACCAATCAAAACACGATAACCTGACCAATACGAACGCGTTATTTGAAAAATAGTTACACTGCATATCTCAGTTGTTGGCGCCAACACTGCGTATGTCAGCCACTCACGTACAAATTCGTCGTGCATCAAGTGCTCCGATGTTATGATTTCGATTTATTTTTCATGGGTTCAAATCATCACAGAGTTCATTAGTATTAATAATTAAACACAATATGGCCTTAAGCGTAAGTTACATTCATTTGATACAGTTTTTTCACTCTCCTGTAAAGTAGCCATTTTTGACTTCCCTACTGTTAGGACTTCACTGACGTTTTGTGAATTGTGTCATATTGCAACACTTGCGCCGATACTTAGATCTTCGACTTTTGAATTTTGCTAAGTGTGTGTATATTTTGGTTAACTGAAGCATGTGGTTTAGCACTTTTATTCATCATCATTAACACTATCTTTCCACTTCGTCATAGTTGCATATTATGTATTTATTATTTTAAACTTATATATATTTTAATGATATTCATTTTAGAAGTATGTATGTAAGTATATTCTCTTATTGTGTGTTTATTTTTAAATTAGTGATTAGTATAGTAATAATATTAGTAAGTTTTTTATTTTGATTTTATGTATTATGTTTTCTCTTTTAATCTTACACACGTTGTCTACATCTCTTCGTCTACTTTCCTTGTCGCAGGTATGCTGGAAGAGATTTCTTTAGAAATAAGCATCACCTTTGTACGTATTTTTCTGTTCTTTTTTTTTTTTCTTGTCTGTATATATGTGTGTACATAAACTGTAAAATAAAATAAATAAATAAATAATAAAATAATAGCAGAATTTTGCTTAAAAATGTCGGGCAAAAGGTCGAATGTCGGATGCCCGACGATTTTTACAAACTTCTAATCAGGGACCATTTTGGTTACCCATTGAAAGGGTTTTCGATAGGGTTTTTCTAAAATGGCAACCAAAGTGGTCCCTGGGTAGAAGATAGAACTGGTCATGCTACACGTGCTGGGCGGATATCGAAATAACATAATATTATGATTTTTTCATGTTACTGGGTTTCAAGTAGGCATACAACCCATTGAAATGGGTTATCATGTAACCTTTTCACTGGGTTTCAAGTATAAAACCCATTCAATGGGTTATCATGTAACCCTTTCAATGGGTTACATCATGATAAAGGTAACCCATTGAATGGGTTACCCCTTCGAAAGGCTTAACTCTTAACCGAGGTTGTACGGTCCCTACTTCTAATACAGCATAGCTGTCTCCTAAAAGTTTAATAAAAAGCCTAGTTATTGTCAAAATGTAATACACTCAAACTGCCATAAAATCACGAGTTGCAAGAGTAAGCTCGAGTCAAAACCTTTGAACTTCGTTCAGGTTACTTATTGACAATGGTGTGTGAGGCTTCAAAGTGACTTCCGCGAGGCGCAAGCACGCACAATCAGACCCGGGTAGGGTGACAAATGAAGCGTATACAATAAAATATTAGTATTTTTGTAACATACGACTTTGTACTTTGCTAATATTTACTCCACGGTATTATATTACGGAGGAAATTTAAAATGGGTTGCGTTTTATTGCTAGTTGTTTGCTTGCTTTGCTCGCAGCGATTTTGATATTAGGGGGAAAATTTACTGCTAGCTAATAAATGTAAAGATATACTGTAAGTACAACAATATTATACAATACATAACATAATATACAACGATATTGTTCTCGAAGAAAACGGGCTTTGTAATTAAAAACTGCCTAAAACTGGAAATATACTTCTTCAACCAATTTTCCAGCGGTCAATGCAGACCTGCATTGACCGCTGAACTCATGACACTTTTAATTTCCCTTATATATTTATTGATGAATTTTTAATCCCTTTGAAATCTGATCACATTTTGTTAACCGAATACCCATTTATTCTGTTTTTAATTCATTTTAACTCAAAAAAATCAAAAGTCACTAATATCCAAATGTCTTGCAATTATCATTGAGTCATAATTTCAATAGTCATTCCCGTTTAATATCAGCTTTCTGGTGCATCACACCCCACACACGACACGGTTGGTTAACCCCTCACTGCGATTGTTACTCCTGTCAAATAATAATGTATGTGCGTATGTCACAGGCCCTTTGATCTTTGACACTGAAAATATTACCAAATCATTATGATTCACTCAAAATTGTTATTCTGTCAGTGTCTTAATTTGGAACGTCTGTTTGACAAGATACTAGGTTATCATTTTATTTGAATACGATTTTAATTCGAGTTCTTTGTGTCGTGGAATTCGCTAAATTAAATAAAATACCTGCTGAGGTTTTCACCTCACGTTACCCAAAACTAAAATAGATGACATTTAAGATTCCTAAACACCGAAAACGTAATTACAAAATGCCGATCCTAATACTTTCCTAGTTCGACAATGTCTGATAACAAACTGACAATAATACTTAGAACGATGGGCCCTCACATCCCCTAGGCGTACAAATAGCCTGTTATACGTTCGCGAAACACGATATGTCGATTGGGATGTTAAACTTAATTCGGTTTAGGGGTGAGCCGAAAACACGCCTTTTACTGTCTTTTACAATGCTCGCTTTGATTCAAACTCGTAAAAGTATTGTGGATTGATTTAATGGAAGAGATAAACAGTGCAGTAGGGTTAAACTTTTTTATTAATGTTGGTTGAAAATTCTTCCGACATTATTGATAAATTCGATGTGGTATAGGGTTCCTGGAACTCGTTAACCAGACGTCCGCCACGTTTAAATATATATGTAATTCATAATATTATTTTATTCTAAGTACCTACTTAAGTAATATTTTTAAGCAACTATTAATTAGAGTTGCTTTTAAACATGCCTCGTAATAACATGAGAATTGGTCCAACAATCATGTTCCACAATGGACGTTTTCATGCGGTAATGAACATGAGCAATCCAAATATCAATATCTCGATGCGTCCTCATTCTGATCTAAATTCATATCAACTTTATCAATCAAATCTCGCGTCCAACTTCTGCATTTACTTAATGAACACACCATAACCGAGATAAACAATCAAAGTTCACTCCCAGTTTTGCTTCCGCTCCGGATTTAGCTCATGAATAGCTTCGCAATAAAATCTTAGCGTAAAAACATACATAAAGGGTAAAGGTCGTAAATAATAAAGCATGTAGGATCGTGTAGGGGGTTCCCTACAAGTGGATAATGCTCGTTACCCGTGCCCTTCACAAAGGAACCCGAATGGGGCAAAGATACATTACACCAGCCGTTTCTGTTTCACTGCGCCGGTTAACATTCGGACAATGTTTTTAATAAAAGCCTTACGCGCCGATGGACTTGAAAACGTTTTTGTTTTATATAAAATACTGTTTTGGGACCACGATTAAGTTGGTACGCCTTGCGTTCGGTTTTTGAATTTGAATTTGGTTTCATTCTGAATTACTGCGTTATGAGCTTCTTTGCTACAAAAGAGAATGCCCAAAAAAACCCAGGGTCGATTAAAAAAACATATATTATGTACGATAGTAAGGGGATACTTATACATTTATGTACAATAGGTACATGGTAGATATCAAATGTGAATTAGGCTCTCTCAAAATAATCACCATAAGAGCCACAGCATGCACAAAGTGGCAACGTTGCAAGCGTCAAATAAAGAGTTTCCTGCGTTAAAAAGAGATGGGTGCACCATGCGGTTATGTTTCGCATATTCCACCATTCAAACAACGCCAACGTAACGAAAGTCAGTTAAGCACTGAGAGTGCTAATAACACTTATTTCAAAAAAACGACGAACACAATGAGTGACATTAGAATCGCAGCAGCCCTCATTAATTGCATATCGAAAACACTACCCAGATGGGGTGTCTCAGGCATTATAAAAAAAAAACCAGCCAAGTGCGTGTCGGACCACGCACAATGAAGGGTTCCGTAGCTAGGATGAATTTATCCTAAAAACAAACACACACAAACTTAACATTGTAGTTGAAAAACATATACTCCCATACATCGATATACGTCACAATCGATTCTCCAACTGCAAATATAAGTTTGTAATCGCAAAAAAACAATTTGTTTTTGTGATAAAACTACAAATTTACAATTTTAGGACTTTTTCCTATACTTGTGCTGTGAGACCTTGCTTCTTGCCAAATTTCATGATTCTAGGTCAATGGAAAGTACCCTCCAGGTTTTGATTTATTTGCGAGTATCGTCACATAAATCACCGTATTTTTTTATTGCGTTAACTTAGAAACTTGATTTTTTTAGAGCTCTAAGGGACCGTAGACTTACATATTTGATATTAATTTCTACTTGATACATACACGAGTTCCTGAGAAAAAGGGTAATGACAGACTGACAGACATACAGACAGACAGACAGACAAAAAAAATACAATTTTAGGACATTGTTCCTATACTTGTGCTGTAAGACCTTGCTTCTTACCAAATTTCATGATTCTAGGTCAACGGGAAGTACCCTGTAGGTTTTGATTTATTTGCGAGTATCGAAATAAGTTGCAATAATGTCGCTTAAATTGCCGTATTTTTTTATTTTGCTTTGACTTAGAAGCTTGATTTTTTTTAGAGCTTCAAGGGACCATAAACTTACGTATTTGATATTAATTTTAACTTGATACCTACACGCGTTCCTGAGAAAAAGGGTCTGGACAGACTGATAGACAGACAGACGGACAACGAAGTGATCCTATGAGGGTTCCGTTTTTCCTCTTGAGGTACGGAACCCTAAAAACAATAAAAACAAAAAAATCGTCTGTCCTCGTACGTTGGGAAGTTGTGCGCATGTAAACAGCATGATGTATCTCGCCTATGCTGGTTGTTATACTAGCTGTTTGTTGCATAGTGTCTTCATGCCTGCCATGAAGATACTATGCAACAACCAGCTAGTTTTCTAGATTCTTCCTTAGGGTGCTCGCCTACGAGTATCGCGGGCAAAAATCCGTCGTCCCATACATTTAGTCGTATAGTTATTGCAGCTTTGTATGGGTCGACAGATTTTTTTTTCACGATAATGATGTTGGTCCCTGGTAGGAAGTTGTTCAGTTTGGTGGTTTGTACCACATCCTCAATTTTTGCCACATCGTATACGGACACACTGTATAACATACTGCTAACCAACTTTATTCAAATGATTAAAGCAAAAAAATCATTACCTATTATAAAAAAAAATATACATAGCTATGGGTATCATTTTTAAGTAAGTAATTTCATATTTGTTAACTTAATACACTTTTATCCCACATAAGTTTTTTTGTATCGACTCTAGGTTTATTGTGAACATTCTCCTAACCTCACTTAGGTAAGGAGAATGTTCAAAAATGTAATGGTCAATATTGTTGCTAATTTTGAGAAATTTAAGCTTTACGTATTGCAGAGAAAGTATCGAAAATACTCAGCGAATAATAAGTGATCGAACCTAATTAAATATTTTGGAATCTCGGTTAGTTAATGATATTTTAAAATTTTGCAAAATCACCTTCAGTTAGTAGCTATCACAGGCATCAGGCGTCTAAAAACCGTAGCGTTATTTTCTGGAATCTCAATAATGGCGTCGCATCTGTGCGTATAATAAAACGCGTCAAGCCCTCTGAGTTCCAATAACATCTATTATCGGCCCAATTTTAAAGAGGAGCGAATGTGAAGGGAATCAATAGGACAGCGGGGACACAGATTCCTGAGGGTGGTCCCCAAAGGACGGTCGGACATGGATAATGATCGTCCTACGACCAGCGACGGGTACAAATGGGTTAGCAAATGTAATATCCGACGGTGTCCGAACCCTCAAGGCTCAGATATTCAAATGAACGGAAAGCCCAAGCTGTAAGACGGTGACGGACTTCCTGATTTTAAAGTCAGTACGCGTTTTGTGACGTGTCTTGAATTTATGTGAAACTGATTAAAGGTTTGACTAAATTAGGGCAACTGGAACGATTTTTCTATGTTTTCCCATATTATTGAACTTAATCTTTTTCTATTTATATCGTTTTAATACCTTCTTCAGATAGTAGCATACTGTTCTTTTACTTAATAATAAACTTACAGGAAAATACATTTTATGTATAAAACAATAAGTAATTGTAATTAATCTATCCGATATATTAGAAAGTAATAATAGCATTCTTTAGAGCGTGAGGGAAACTGACATAATAAAGGTTAGATGGTCTATTTTCAGAAAAAAAAAATACTTATAAACGGTGGTCGTAATTAGGTAAACGCAAAAAAAAACACATTTTCAACATAGAGACTTACAAAAACACAAAACAAATAATTTATTTAAAGCTATAAAAACACTTTAAACACAAAACAAAGAGCGTGCCCTTCCTGTAATATTGGTGACAATAAACAACGGAGAACAATCAAGCAGTTAAGTAAGAATCGCGCGGAATGTGACGCAGACGCGCGGCGGCGCGGCGCGGGGCGATGTGGCGTCATTTATTAAAATCCTGACGCGGACTGAGGGTTACCAGGTTTCCACTTACAATACTGAGTGAGTTAAGGGGCCGGCGTAGCATGCGTAGTTCATACAAACGTAATACCAAAATAATTTGTAAATCAAACATATTCTTAAGGTAGTATATATTTATTTCGATTGAAATTATATATTTTGAAAGGAAAAAAAATTATATAAAGACGAGATATTATTATAAGGAATTTAAAATTCCTATAGAAAACTTATTTTTCTCATAACTCTTGTTTAAATCAGTGTCCATTCAAAATATATATTTGGGAACCTAGATATTCTGTATTTGAATCGGAATCGGAACACACTGCCTTAAGAATAAAATATGTTTGATTTACAAATTATTTTGGTATTACGTTTGTATGAACTACGCAGCTATCGCTAGTCTCTTAACAATATTTTCTCGCTATTTAAATAAACTACGCTTCTTTTGCAAATGTATCTTTAATATAAGTTTATGTTATCATTTTCCGTTAGGCTAGGTTGTTTCATTTTAGATAAGTAGTTAGATGAACTTTTACTTCTGCAGGTAAATATCATACCTAGTGACATAAAAAGTGACTTTACTGAAAATATTGCGTAAACTTGCAGCAGCACAAAATTACGGAAAATAGCAAACATTTATTTATCACTCCAACAATTTTCGTTATTGACACGTTCCTCCCTTGAAGATGTCACTACACGCGGCGAGGGCGGTAAGATCGTGCAGAATTCAAAACGTTCCATGTTCCAAATTCAAAGGTCGCGCAAACAACAAGTCGAAGCCCGCGAACAATGCCGCCAACCCCACCCGACGAATGTACAAAGGAATTATCCGATACAGCCTCCTCGGATATTGACGTTCGATTTATTATTGATGATCGATTGATTATAAAGTTCTTTGGTTATTTTTAAATGATAGCACATCTTGAGCTTGCACGCTTTCAATATGATTTTATTTTGGCACTTAAAGAGCTTCTTAGCAGTAAATATTTCCTAAAGGCTGGAGAATTATTCATAGTAATCTTCAGTCACGAGCGAGTTTTTCCGTAGAATTTTTAGAGAAAGTGCTCTCTTAGCGCAGTTTTTATATCTTAGCGCAGTGCTTACTTTTTAACAGACTTCCAAAAAGGAGGAGTTTATATGTTCGTCTTTAGGTATGTTTGTTTGTTTTTTTTTGTCTTTTTACCGATGTCTCGATTTAAAAGAAAAAAAAAAATATTGAACGGGTTTACTACCTATGTATGTACATGTATTGTGTATAGTATGGTGGCCCCAATATCACCAATTCAGAATCTGATGAATATTTAAATCCTTAAATTTTATAGGCACAACTATAGCGATTTGGGTATTTTTTAGGGTTCCGTAGTCAACAAGGAACCCTTATAGTTTCGCCATGTCCGTCTGTCTGTCTGTCCGTCTGTCCTCGGCTTAGCTCAGAGACGCTTAGTACTAGAAAGCTGTAATTTGGCATGGGTATACATATTAATCACGCCGAGAAAGTCGTAAAATAAAACCATGAAAAACCAATTTTTTTTAGGGTACCTCCCTTGCTCGTAAAATGGGGATGATATTTTTTTTTTCTCGTCTATTCCATGGTGTTGGGTATTGCTAGAAAGGCCGTTTAAAAATATTGTGGGTCTGTGAAAACTATTTTTCAATTCAGGGATCCGTTTGCGTAATATTAAGCTGTAAAGTGCTATTTTTTGTTAGAGCCAAGTGTCCCCCCCCCCCTGCCAGCTAAATGGTTGTCAAAAAAGTCAAAAGTCAAATTGTTTATTTCAACTATTTGAAATAAACAAAGTGCCTTTTATGTGCCTATGCACATAAAAGGCACTTTTGAACGTCAATATTTACAAAAAAATAGAATTGATTCTTGTCGCCCCTTCCAAAAGGTAGTTTCGTATTTTTATTTTTATTCTGCAGAAAAGAGCCATCAGAGCCATATATAATCTCCGCAGGCGCGATTCTCTTAGGGAACTGTTTAAGGATATTAACATCATGACGGTGCCTTGTCAATATATCTATGAAAACATCATGTACGTAAGAAAAAGTAAAAGAGGCGTAAGACATAATTATAGTACTAGAAGTAGGGATCTATTAGCTTAACCAGGTTTCAGACTGGCAAAAGTAGACTCATCTTTCATGGGGTACTGTTTAAAATGTTATAATAAAATCCCTCCCCTCATACTTCAACTGAATGAGACGAAATTCAAATCTTGTATAAAACGCACACTATGCAAGCAGGCATATTATAGGTTAGGGGATTACATCGCTGATAGAAATGCTTGGCTCAATGCTGGTCCAGCTCCACAACCACAATTAATTTATTAACATTTGAAAATACTGTTGGAGCTGATGAAGATTGGAAGACTATCTTTTCATTGTATAAACTCGAATCTCCTTTGTATTATATAATTGCATATCACAGGTGTGAGTACTATGTACAATAGAGCTACCATTTACCGGGTAATTATGTCTTTCATTGCCTTATATGTGCCCTGGCGGCTGAGAGTATGTCATGCTCACTCAGATGTCTCGCTGATGGTGGCGTGTGTGTTGGATCATTTAGCTCCCTTCAAAATGGTTGAGCTGAATGGTGCTGATCCATGCGTCATGTTCGTGAACGGGCGCTGTCAGTTGGGACTGGTCATCTCTTAGCTGCCACGGCTTATTTTTAATTATTTTAGTTTTGAATTGTTATCTTTTTATCACGGACGCTTTTGACGTATTGCATCGTTCTCACATGTTTAACTTCAATATGAATGATGTAACCAATATTTTAATTTAAAAGTGTGTCCGTATAGTTTTTTGCCCGTTCTTCTCCATAGGAACCTACTATTTGGAATGGGCAACTAGCTTCATATTTGTAACTTCTTGACAATTCAAAAGTGCCTGTCAATGGTTTAATTGAAATAAATGCTTTGAGTTTGAGTTTATGGAGAAGAATGGGCAAGAAACTCCACCGGTACTCTTTTAAAATCTAGTACAATATTTTTATAGGTTGGTTTTGGATATGTGAAAAAAATCATAGCAGTAGTATATATATTACGAAATTAAAAGGAAAACTATCACAGCTAAGTAGGCTTTACAAGTTAACGAGTAATAGTTGACCAACTTAAAATTTCAGTCGGAGAATTGACCGTAGCATATATCGATGTATTGGAGAGCATGTTTTTCAACTACAATGCATTTTTTTTTTGGATAAATTCATCCCATTTACGGAACTCTTCATTGTGCGTGGTCCGTCATGCACTTGGCCGATTTTATATAACTCATGCACATGCTCTCAGAAAAAAATATCATCACTAATGCTCTACCTATGTTTGTTTGTCCATTATGCAGTAGATATACTACTGGTACCTTCACAAAAGGTGAAAGTGACCGAAACTTTCAGTATATAGGCATGCATATTTCAATAATTTATTCAAGCCTCTAATCCCTGAAGGGCTACAGAATTCATGCTCGCTATCAACTGAGCATTTGGGTGATTAGCATTACGCATGACTAATTACTTACTGTGACATTTGTAGGTGTGTATGTTATAATATATACATTTAACGAAATCGCGGAAAGGGTGGATTTATTTACCTGTTCTCTGAATGAGTTCACAAAAATTACTTTACATGTGCTAAGCTGTAATGGAACAAATATTGTTTAAGACCACGCTACCGATTTGGGGTGACCTAGCTGTAACGGTAGTTGTATAGGGATTTTTGATGTGAAACATCTATAGGCGCACGTAAAACCGATTGCTGGCGCCGCGACGCATAACGCGTGGCGATTCACCGCTTACTACGCACGCGCGGTCCCCCCGCTACGAGACCCTGACCTTTTTTTTCGATGTTTGTTTGTTTGATTTCGATGTTTCACATCTGCCAGCAGTGGTGGCCCAGTGGTAACGGCCCCCGGCTTACGAGTTGATGGTCGTGAGTTCGAACCCAGCCAGGCGCTTTACTTTGTGTAAATAATTTCATCACCACTGCTCTCAAAACGGTGAAGGAAAACATCGTAAGGAAACCGGCATGTCCTAGAACCAAAAATTCGTAGACGTGTGACATCTACCAACCCGCACTGGGCGAGCGTGGTAGATTATTGCCCACTCCCTCTCGAAAAAGAGGAGGCCTGTGTCCCAGCAGTGGGAACATTATAGGCTGATGCTTATGCATCTGCCAGGCGTCCCGTGACGGCTCACATTTTTTTTTAAGTGATTTAAATAATACCCTAGACTTTCAGGGAACCGAAAACTAAGAACGAAGGGATGATCCCCCTCCGGTAGACCATCTTTATACTAATTACTCATCTCTGCTGCTTCTACATACCATCAACCATACTCGCACCACTCCTACTCAATCAACCTCTCACATACACTCTTACATCTCTTTCATACACTTTCTCCGGTTAACTCACACGCAAACTTTTTTTTTTCAGGGGTTTATATAAACCTACCACATGCTCCAGTCGCTCACAAAGTTAGCTCCTTGTTCGTACACTACTGTCAAAGTTTAGCATTAAGTTTATAACTTGTGTTGAGAAAATAAACGTTTTTAGGGTTCCGTACCCAAAGGGTAAAACGGGAACCCTATCACTAAGGCTCCGCCGTCTGTCTGTCTGTTTGTCAAGCAGAATAAAATAAATATTTAAGGGGACTCCCATACAAGAAACGTGATTTGTTTGCTCGTTTTTGCTCTATATTGATAACGGTAACAGGTAGACGCTTGAAATATTCACAGAATATTTAGTTATACATAGATTCACTTAAAAAATAAATAATTAAATTAATTTAAAACAAATATTTAAGGGAGGCTCCCATACAACAAACATGATTTTTTTGCTATTTTTATAGATAATAGTCCGGAACCCTTTGTGCGCGAGTCCTACTCGCACTTGGCCGGTTGTTTTAAATCAAGGTATTATATTGAAAGGTATTTTTTCAGGATTTGACCCTCTTTCAAGGGGGTCAAAGCTAAAAAAATCCTACAAGTGACGTTCAACTGAATATGTCAGGCATAAAGTTTGGTATCCTACTAAACTTTAATTTAATGTTTATATTAGGAACACAACTATATTTATTTAGAACACAAAAAAGAGTCACCTTTCACATTTTTTTTTTTGTTGTACATCAGAAGCAAAACAAAAACGTATTGCAGAAATCCGTAGGGTATCCCTTAAGCTATCTCGTCGTCTTGATGGCCAACCCTGAATGTGATGTGTTTGCAGACGAATGGAGTTAAAATTATTGTTTATGACATAATTGTCTGCATTGTATAGTTTTGTTTTCTATGTTAATTAATGTAATTGGTATTATACCGTGTTAATTAACTATAAATAAATCTCTTCTAACAAATGTTGCTTAACAATTACAAAATAAAAGCACCAAAGTGTAAATTCCTTCATACTTTTTTTTTTATTTAACCATAAAGCGCATCGCGTACATGGGTGTGTATAGAAAATAATTCGGCAAGAGTTAACGAGCGTGTTACGTGGCCCACACGGGCGTGGGCCCGTGGGCCCGTGAGCCGCGTGCCCGAAAATTACAGGTGAAGTTTAGGGATCGTTACAACCTCTCTAATGGGAGTTCACGCTTACTTTTTAACAAGTTTCCGCTGCCAACGCTGCCTAAATGGGACATAATTGTATTACGATGTGGGCGCGCAAAAATATAAACCGTCTTTGTCGCGAGTGTTGGGAGAAGTGTTACTTTTTAATAGTTTGGAATTTGATTGCGAGTTGTTTTTGTTTCTTCTGTACAATATTTTTTTGATATCTATGCGCGTTTACTTTGAAACTATTAACTTTTTTCATTGTTTGTACTTTATATCATTGTTTTCATTTTTTATTGATCGAAGTCGTATGCCGTCTCAAAAAAATATTTACCGACTATGGTAAGTACCTACTTAATTTTATTTTGCGTTGTTTTAGTATTTGTTGAAATAATAGTCTGTTCTTGTCAGTCTTACTTTTTATACAAAGCTGTTCTATTCTATTAAAGAAAATTCAATACTTTAAACCAAACATTTTCTTTTAACAAGATTATTCATCTTCATCAAGATATTAATCTTGTTAAAAGAAAATGTTTGGTTTAAAGTATTGAATTTTCTTTAGTAGAATAGAACAACTTTTTATAAAAATGAAGACTGACAAGATTATTATTTCAACAGTATTAAACTTTAACTAAATTATGACGCTAAGTATAAATTCCAAAAATAAATTAAAGAAGTCTTTAAAATTAATTTCAGTTAGAAACGTTTTCCTTTAAAGTTTAACATACAACAAATAAATATCTATTTCCAACACAAAAGGGCTCATGATCCCATAACGTAACATAAACAAAACTAGAAGTAATCTAATCAAAGTCATAGGCGGTACGTAACAAAGCGTTTACCCGACGTTATCACAATACGTGCCGTTATCTCGAGTTTAATCGTCGCGGCGTAGTGTGCGCCCAGGCTAATGAGCCTGCGGTTTTTGGGAAAACAACACACAAGAGTGCGCCCGCCCTCCACGCTCCGACAAACTCAAGTTTACCGACTTAAACAAACTTTCTACTAATTAATTTCAGACGTCTCATCATTATAGTTTCTTATCAATTCAACCCCAAACAAATGTCAACCAAAAAACCAGAAAAGTTGTTCCTGTTACCTCAAAAAAAAAATAAACGTCTCAGAAAATCCACAGAAAACACAATACACTATCCGCACTAAATGAAAAAAAAGTTTGGAACGGTAACCGCGGAAAGGCGCGGGCGTCCGCCACCGAAACGTGGTCGACATTAAAACCTTAGCGGGAAAGAAACGGTCCCCTTATTACGTCTCGAAAGAAATTCGCCCGCACACAGAGACAGGGCGAAAGAAGTCCACTCACACAGCCACGCGCTGCAACGCGACACGAGGGGACGGGGCTATGTGAGTGTCGGGTACAAATAAGTATTAAAAGAGATAGTTAGGTTCGGGGCAAGCAGGGAACGTGAACCATATGTGCCGCACTCACCTCGCATGACGAAATCTGCGCTCAAAGGAATACTTCGAATGTGTGTATAAGGTACTTCTGTACCTTAGACACACATTGTGTACTCTCTTTTGTTTTTTTCTGCAGTAGATAAATGGTTTGTTTAGTCCTTCTTTGAGTTTTTTTTTTGTTTGTTTGTGCCAAAAAAAAAATATTATCTCTTCTCACAAAATTGACTATAGCAAGGTGTGGTTCATATGTCTCTCTCAGTAAAAAAGTTTTCGTAAAACATTAACTTGATAAATCAGCAAATCTCAGAAGCAAGACGCAATTAGTAAATATCTTCCATCAAACACGAACTCGTACAAAATTAAATGTTCTTTAGAATAAATACCGTACCTATCGCTCCATCTTATCGCGGTCTGGAAACCACATCTTAATTAGCAACCTTTAGGAACGAACTCCACTCCCTCACAAGCTATGCTATACTTACTCAAGTTATAAAGTGTGTATCGTAGTCAGATTTTCCTGTAGGTACGCATAGTTAACGTTAATGAGTTTTTTTTAACGTTAATGAGTATTTTCATCATGTTTTTCGTAGTAAGTTTGGGGTCACTTGCCAAAAACCAAGCAGCCAGACCTGATGGAATATTAAGCTAGGGCAAAATTAATCGCAGCAACATAAGGTCGAAAGTGCCTCCAATGTCAGACATTGCCGCATAAAGGACCTCAGAGCTCTCGAGCTAGCCGACAATGGAAATTTTATATCGTCGTTAAATTTAACTGCGCACTTTAATAACTAAAGCACCAAGCCGATATAGCGCCGTATCGTTGACAAAAGGATGAGCGAGCTTCCAGAACAACCTTTGAGTACAGTCACGCACACATGCAAGGTAGTAGAACCACACGGCTGTACGTACACACGCGGACAGAGATACCTTACCACTACGCGAGCAAAACCCACACGCCCACCCGCCAAACACGCCCAACGTCTTGGGTTTTCTTATAAACCACGTTGTATTCGATGTCCCAGTCTCGCTCACCGCGCTCCAGCGTGCTGTCTCTGTCTAGCGCAATGACGAGCTTCACATAAAGCGACGCCACATTCCCGCCTTTTTTCCCACTCCATTTTGACAGCTCGCGGCTCCATATCTGGCCGGAAACTAAGACAGCGTTCACAGAAGTTGATGAGATTGGGTCTAATACTTATTGTTGTACAGGCTTATTTGATCCTAACAAAAGGGTACAGCAAGTCACCCCAAGTACATTCAAATAATTGTAATTTAAGCATGAAACTGTAATTCCAGGTGTACATGTAAACTATTGATTCATGTTTGAACATATTCCAATCAATAAGAACAGTTAGATTAAAGCAGAACCTTTAGCGCACATGTCTTTACCCCTTTCAAACCCAATAAAACTTCAATGCTGTCTGAGAAGATCTCTTACACAGATATAATGTTTCATTCAACCAATACTCACATCAAGATATCCATGGTCTTGTAATTACAATGACTAAGGCCTTTCAGTGCCTATTAACTTCAATACTTCCTCAACATAATCATACATAAGCGCGATACGTCCGACATCATTCCAAGAAGAACAATATTCACAATAGAAACCTCCTTGCTTCCCTAACATCTGAAACTTTCTTCAGCCCGCTGCTGTAGACCAGTGTGTGCGTCGTCTTAGCGACTAAGTGGCTCAAGACGCGTTAGCGGGCGCGGGTGCGGCGCGGCACTGGGCGGGGCTCGGGGCCGCGGGCTGCGGCGCTCCGCTATCGGCACACCGAAACACACATTTTTCCCGCCGCAAACCTCGCGCCGAGGGTAAGCCGCGACCCGCAGACCTCGTTCAGAAAGAAGGAGATGCAGAACATAGACGTCTCTTTCTCGCGCTCGCACGCCTGCGCTGAAAGATTTTCCCGCGCGGTAAATTTTGACAGTTCGTCGAAGAACTTTTGGTGGACGGACGGATGAAGGTGTTCGTCTTCTGCTTATTCTTATTTGTTTAAATGTTTGGCTCTTTTTTTTAATAATAATGACTGTATTTTATACGGAAAATCCAAGTGAAACCGCCATTTCCGTTTTTTTTATTATTATGAAATTATTTTGAAAAACGATCAGTAACCACTTAAAAATGAATTATAGAAAACTGTTCATATCCAACTCCAGGGGCAGAACTTATATCACTTATTTTTATTATGTTTAAACAAAGCTACACAATTTTAATGTTATGGCTACAAATTGTGCTACGGCGTAGCTACGGCGTAGCGGCGGCTACGAACTCACTGTTATCCCTTCTCACCTTCTCGCGGATAATAGAGAAAACAATTATTTTATGAGGTATTATTGGTGATGTTGTTGATGATTAAAATCATAAATCATACCATTTCAGAGCAAATCACAAATGGATCAATATATTTTTTTTGGTTTTTATCGGACGCTAAAATCTAAATTAGTAGCAACTAACCTCAATCAAATCTCCACATGATTTGGAGAATCTGTTTTATAATGGTGGCTCACTATAAAACAGATTACCTCAAATCATATTTCCAACTGTCGTCGCACAACCAAACAAACAATGGCGTAGAACTAGTTGAAGTTGCGAGTGGGCGGTCGACCACAAACTGCTCGTTGCTAGCCCGAAACTTACATGGCATGTGGCCACAGAGCGGTGTGAACGGGTAGGTCGGGTAGTGCGGGTAGGGCATATCAAAACAAAACGGGCAGCGATACGGGCTAGCTAATCATGCGGTCACGCGGTCACGCGGTCAGGCGGTCGGGCCGCTGACAATTTGCAGGTTAGCCGTCGACCGCTGCGACCGCCGCTGCGGCTTCTCGTCGAGACGAACGCGTCATAAAGTTACGTTAACTTATGATCGGTTACTGAGTGATTGAGGTAGTGTTAATGTGTATTTGAAACCTGTAAATTTGTAAGAAATAACTACTCGCTTTTTGTAAAAGATGAAAAATGTCACAGAGGAAAATAGCACAAAGGCCACTAGTAGTCCTGCTAACAATTTTTGTTGCATACTTTTAGTCTATTAGACTAAAAGTATGCAACAAAAATTGTTATACCATTGGCGGTGAATATATATAACCACCTAGCTGAAGAATTTAGAAGTGCTACAGATTTGGAATTTTTAATAAAAAAACCACACACCACCACCACCCCGTTTGACACCTGAGATACAGGATACGTTCCAGTTTGGGTGTCAGGAGTTTCACAAAATCGAGCATGTACATCAAATGTACATTGTCTAATTACTATATGGATCTAAGTTACATAATATTAAAGTAATTCATTGTTAACCCTTTTTCACTCCCTAAGTAGGCTTATATGAAATAAAATTTATTTCATATAACTGGTTGTGTAATAGATGTTTTATTTCCATTAATAAATATTTTGAGTGTAAAATGTAAAACTTATTTTTTATAATTATTATGACATCTAAATATTGACATCACTTAAATAATATTGACACATTTTCATTATTCTTGCTATTTTTTTTATTGATATGACATCATTAATATTGATCGCTATTTTTAATATAAATTATTATTTTAAATTAATAGAATTGTATTTAATTTTATTTTTATTAATTGCATTGTAATCTACGTTTAAATTATGAAATTATTATTAGTATTTTAATGTTATTGCTAATTACTAAATGTGTATAACCAAGATGTGAAATCTAAATACTTGCACGGCTGAAATGCCGAATATAGTGAAACCCATAGATAATAAGAACTTATGTATACCTATATTCTTGCAAATAAATATCATTCATTAAAACAACGCAAACGAAACGACAACAACGTAATAAAGTTTTATTTAATTTTTAATTTAATTGACGTGAAGGTGAAAGAAAATAGCCATTATGTCAGCTGAGTGTTATCTTCTGAGATACACAGGCCTCGCTTAGTTCAGAAGATTGAATCAATACCCTAACGGCCGAACCCAATAATCTATTTTCAGTGAAAGACAGATCGCTATTGACGATAGACAGCATAATTCTATCTATCCTTGGATGGCGTCTCACAATCATTGATAAAGACTATCTATCTAACGAAAACAATAAGTAGGTTTATCTACTTCACCCTCCCGTACGTTCCGTTACAACAAACATCACTTTAAAAAACATGTGTAATTAAATTAGTCTTATATTAAAACTTCTTTATTTCTTACTTCTAAATAAGTAAGGATTAAGATATAATTCTGTAGAGCCATATTTGTTATGGCCGCGAATCAAAATACAACCTGTTACTGACCTGCAAATTGCATAAAACGTTTAAATTTGAATTTCGGGGGCTACCTTAGCGCATTTAGCGTTGGATTTTTTTTTAATTTAAATTCATGTTGGCATGCTGCTTGCACGGGAGGTGTCAGAAGGGGGGGGGGGTTAAATTTCTGTTATTTTTTGCCTAGGACGCACCGTTTTCAAAATATTTGAATTTCAATTTTTTTATTATTACTTACTTAAAAAAAAAACATCTATGAGCATTATTGCATTCATTTTAGTTTGGCTAGTTTACGTTTATCTCTGCAATTCGGGGAATAGACCAATCTGTCATCTTTAGTATTGTCCTGTCAAACGAATCGTATATTGGGACGCATACTTTGGCATTTTCACACAAATAGCTATCCGTTGTAGGCGATACACCCTCCCATCAGTAGATAGCGTGGGCCGGTAAGATTCCATAATGTCTCATAGATTATTGGGACGTTAAAACCATCGATAGATTGATTTTTATATCTCCAGTATGCCAAAACTGGTGATAGATAGGTTATAGGGTTAGGCCGTAAGTAAACCTCTCTTTACCAGCACTAATGCTGCTGGATTATTACTATATAATGTGCATGATATTACTATACTTACGTACCTATTATTAAGTACTTTTAATATGTAATCCTTGTTGCTATGCTGGTGAGATGGTGAGAAATAAATCTTTTTCTTTTTAGATGTGAAACATCTATAGACGCACGTAAAACCTATTGCTAGCGGGGCGATGCATGCCGCGTGGCGATTCACCGCTCACTCCACGTGCGCGGTCCCCCCGCTACGCGACCCTGACCTTTTTTTCCCTGTTTGTTTGTTTGATTTCGATGTTTCACATCTGCCAGGCGTCCCGTGACGGCGCACAATTTTTTTTTATAAATTATCTGCTCATTCTGTCGTCTCAGCATAAGCTTAACTAGAATTGCTCATGATGTAGTAGTCAATATATTTAAAGCAAAACTGAATCTGGATAACTGCATTTCTTATAGCTTGCGGTGCGTATAAAGCGAAAAGGTTCGACAAATCAAGTAGAAAAGTACCTATTAGTAGATATTAACTAGAATTATCAATTTCACGGAAAAGTGTTGAAAAACATCCTGAAGCAAAACTTCGATAAACTATCGGAAGAAAGCAAATTAAGGCACAAACGACTCTTCCTGTTTCCGAACAAGGCTGTAAAAGCCATCTGCGGCCAAAAGCAATTCGCAAAAAATGAATACACTAGCAACAGCTAGGTAATTCCTAAGCATACCTTGTGTACTAACACAACTGCTAGACATTTTCTAAGTACAGCCAAGTCCAAAATATGTTTGCTTTAAGGTCTATTTTTGTCTGCGTATTGCATGATAGAATCTGCTTTGCCAAATCTGCATCTTTGCATGTCAAAAAAAAATATTTAGCGAAGAGGTTTTAGCTTGATCTCAACTCGACATAGGTCAAAAGTGTATGCTATTTTGATCTTTGTTATCGAGTTATTAAATATAATTTTCTTTGCAATGGTCTACTCAGTACCGTCGCTGCAAAAGTGTCCTGACGGATAAACTGACGAAGACATAAATTACTTGACCAAAGTATGTACTACTTTAGTACGGTAGCAATCGACATAAGGTAACAACGACGTCACTGAATAAATCACTTGACACTTGTTTGCAAATAAACAATTTAAAATGTCAAGAATAGGGAAAGGGCACGCGACCCAACCCTTCTCCTTGCCGACATTATGTTTTCTGACAACCAATTTTAAAGCTGTTTGCATTTCCGTACATGTTTATGCAATGTTAATGTTTTGTTCGAACTACGAGTATGTTTACTGTTGGCGTTTAGTCATGGCTTACAGTAGGTAAATACTCGTACACATATATACCATTTTAAACGATATGTGCATAAACTATCTAATACAAATTAGTATAAAGACTATTTATATTTGATGATGTATTATATTAGAAAAAAACCGGCCAAGTGCGAGTCGGACTTGCGAACGAAGGGTTCCGTACCATTACCTATAAAAAGGTAAATTGCGGTTTACGATTTATGACGTATTAAAAAAAAACTACTTACTAGATCTCGTTCAAACCAATTTTCGGTGGAAGTTTACATAGTAATGTACATCATATATTTTTTTTAGTTTTATCATTCTCTTATTTTAGAAGTTACAGGTGGGGGGGGGGGGGTACACACATTTTACCACTTTGGAAGGGTCTCTCGCGCAAACTATTCAGTTTAGAAAAAAATGATATTAGAAACCTCAATATCATTTTTGAAGACCTATCCATAGATACCCAACACGTATGGGTTTGATGAAAAAAAAAATCTAAGTATGGGGAAACCCCAAAATGTATTGTTTTTTTCTATTTTTGTGTGAAAATGTTATTGCGGTTCACAGAATACATCTACTTACCAAGTTTCAACAGTATAGTTCTTATATTTTCGGAAAAAAGTGGCTGTGACATACGGACGGACAGACAGACAGACATGACGAATCCATAAGGGTTCCGTTTTTTACCATTTGGCTACGGAACCCTAAAAACCGAAGAGCTCGTGGCTAAGTAATAAAATCCGCACGGGTCGATCGATCAGGCTAAGCTAAGCTTACCGGGGTTGGTCCGTGGATGGGTGACCATCTTTACATACCGAGACTCCTCCGTGCCTCGGAAAGCACGTTAAGAAGTTGGTTCCGGCTGTCATTCGTGGATCTTTGACAGTCGTTTGAAGATCGTTCGAAGCCCGAAAGTCTGACAACCAGTCTTACCAAGGGGTATCGTATTACCCAGTGACTGGGTTGTGGAGGTCAGATATGCAGTCGCTCCATGTAAAATACTGGTATTCAGTATATCCGACCCCAACATAGTTGGGAAAAGGCTAAGCAGATTTTTGTATATATTAGAAAAAAAATACCGGCCAAGTGCGTGTCGGACCACGCACAATGAAGGGTTCCGTAGTTGGGATGAATTTATCCCAAGAACAAACTTAACATTGTAGTTGAAAAACATGATCCCCATACATTCCAACTGCAAATGTAAGTTTGTACGCACAATATTAAGTGCTTTACCATGTTATTTTAAGATCACAGACTTATAGATATAGATTGTCCTGTAATCTTTATGTAAAGAACTATTTTCTGTAATTTTTTCTTAAATTTTAAGCTCAGTAGTTTCGGAGATAAGGGATGGTCATTTTTCATCTATTTTGTTAAATAATTTCAAAAGTACGTATTTTAAAATGATAAAAAAATGTATATAAAATCCCTAAAACAAGCGCTTTCATTTGATATGTCACACGGTACAGTCAGCAAATTTTTTTTTAATAATTTGCCCCATAAATTGACTTCCATATTCAAAATTAATTCATTTACGTAAGACGTCCGTGTTTGGGTCACATAAGTTTATATGTGTACTAATTTCAACTTAATCGGTCTAGCAGATTCGGAGCAAATCAGCAGTGACAGACAGACAGACAAGCACACGAGTGATCCTATAAGGGTTCCTTTTTCCTTTTGAGGTACGGAACCCTAAAAACCAGCGGATGTACAATTTTTTTTATTGCTTCCTCTCTCCTATTTTACTATGCCCGAAGCGGTCCATAATGATGCCTTAATGTAAGTAACCACCTAAGTAAACATTGTGAAATACAATAAATGATTGCGTATTCAGGTAGCCCTTAGGTCCGTATTCTAGAACAATGATCAATGCAATAGCCACATCTGAGTAGACCCCCGCAACTGTGTTATTTGGATGAGGTCATGATAAATATCGGCAGAAATAATTTAGCTTTGAGAAAGAAATATAATTGCGTTACTCAAGCTTCAACTATGCTACCAGCCTTCTTATTAGTGTAATCATTCAAAATCAAATCAAATCAAAATCGTTTATTTGCATAAAATATGGTGCGTACAAGAGATGTTATATATAAAATTCAGCAATCCGCCATGCACGGCATGCAAATATTTAATGGATGTTAGTCAGTTAAACAGTAACATACAATAATAGACAATTTTACAAGGACAGGAGTTTATTATCTTATAGTTCAAAGGAGGAATGATGCAGTTCATCGTCAGTTCATGATTTTTCAGTATACCACTTTATTTCATCTCATTCAGGAAACCAAGACTAACACTCAAGCAAGAACAATTAATACAATTTCGGTTTCTCGCGCATCGCGAAGCGCGATACAAATGAAACAGCAAAGTTTCACACATGGCACGTTCACATGTATCGTGACTTCACTAAGCTAGTTATAATCGAGCACCGGCCGAACTACAGCTGTGTCTGAGCAACGAGCGCCTGTGAAGCGACACATGTCGATGTGTCGATATATTGTGTTATATTGCTGCACTAGCACGTACACTTCACTAAGATAGTTATAATCGAGCTCCGACCGAACTACAGCTGTGTCTGAGCAACGAGCGCCTGCCACAGTGAAGCGACACATGTCGATGTGTCGATATATTGTGTTATATTGCTGCACTAGCACGTACACTTCACTAAGGTAGTTATAATCGAGCACCGACCGAACTACAGCTGTGTCTGAGCAACGAGCGACTGCTGCAGTGATGCGACACGTGTCGATATACAATGTGCAGCTACAATGGCGACATTCATTTTGATGTGAATCATCTATAGGCGCACGTAAAACCGATTGCTGGCGGAGCGACGCATGCCGCGTGGCGATTCACCACTCATTCCGCGCGCGTGACCCTGTCCTTTTTTTCGATGTTTCTTTGTTTAATTTCGATGTTTCACATCTGCCAGGCGTCCCGTGATGGCTCACAATTTTCAACACACGGATGGGCTGGTGGCCAGTAACATAAAAAATATAATAAGATAAAATAATTGGTACATTGAACAATTTAAATTTTCAAACAAACGAAATAATAAAGCTCTCTCTGGCACGTTCACATTTATCGCGACTTCACTAAGCTAGTCATAATCGAGCACAGACCGAACTGTAGCTGTGTCTGAACAACGAGTAACTGCCGCAGTAATGCGACATCCGTCGATATGTCGATATATTGTGTTATATTGATGCGCTAGCAGGTATACTTCACTAAACTAGTTATAATAGAGCACCGGCTGAACTACAGCTGTGTCTGAGCAACGAGCGAGTGCCAAAGTGAAGCGCGCGTCGTTAATTGTATTATATTGCTGCACTAGCAGGTATGCTTCACAAAGCTAGATATAATCGAGCACGGGCGAACTACAGCTGTGTCTGAGCAATGAGCGCCTGCTGCAGTGAAGCGACACGTGTCGATATATTGTGTTAAATTGCTGCACTAGCAGTTATGCTTCACAAAGCTAGATATAATCGAGCACGGGCGAACTACAGCTGGGTCTGAGCAACGAGCGAGTGCCACAGTGAAGAGACATATGTCGATAATTGTATTATATTACTGCACTAGCAGGTATACTTCACTACGCTAGTCATAATCGAGCACCGGCCGAACTACAGCTGTGTCTGAGCAACGAGCGACTGCCACGGTGCAGCGACACGTGTCGATAAGTCGATATAATATTGTGTTTTATTGTTGCACTCGCGTAAATACTTTACTAAGCTGGCTATAATCGAGCATTAGCCCCAACAAAAGCCTGTCTGAGCAACAAGCTACTACCACAGGGAACACGTCTTGATATGTCAATATATATTTGTTATATTGTTGCGTTCGCTTGAACACACTACACTAAGCTAGTTATAATCGAGCACCGGCCGAACTACAATTTTGTGTCTGAGCAACGAGCGGCTGCCACAGTGAAGCGACACGTGTCGATACGTCGATATAGTGTGTTATATTGTTGCTATCGAATTTATACTTCCCTAAACTAGTAATAATCGAGCTTCGACCTGTAAGTACTAAAACCTGCCGTTCTTTAACAAAAATAAATCACTGTACTAAAGCAAGTAGCTTTATAATCGAGCTTCAAGTTGATAACTTATTTGTCGGCGCATCATCGCCGTCGTTGACGGAGTCGGAAATTGTTTTGCACCACACAAATACACAGCAATAGCAATTGCAGGAAAATATTATGAGAGTATAAAGAAAATACCTTACTTCAGCACAGGGTGTTTAATCCACGATCAACGAACAAAGAATGTCCTTCCATTCGTTTACAACATTTTTTATCACACAAAATAACCGCCAAAAAGAATTTACATATATACATAAATCCTTAATACGAACATAGAAACTTAAAAATAAAGTCAACCGGAAACGCACAATATTTTAAATAAATCAAAAGGAAGACTAGAAACAGAAACATTATTATAAATCCAACAGAAAACTACAATATTTTGAATTAATCAAAAGGAAGTAACAAAATAGATACTTCTATACATTCAACCGGAAATACAAGTATTAATTCAATAAATAACATGGACGTAAATATCCAAAACAAGCTTAAATTTAAACCCAAATAATTGTTTGGCGCCCATATTATATTCGTACCCAGAGCGCGTAGTGGTGCTACGGTGCGGCAGTTCCCGTCCATAGCAAGATCCGTAGCAATGCTTCAACGGTCATTCAAGTAACAGAATAATCAAAATAACGATAGATCCTATCATTGTTATTTGCTTTCTAATATTGTACTAGCGAAATTACTACAAGTTGGTGCTGTTAAAGGTCAACTTGAAGTCAAGTAACTGGAATATTGAAAAAAAAAACGAAACTAAAATATCTACAGTAATAAATACAGAATGACATATGAAAATATTTCACAAGTGTTTGTTTTCAACGATAAAACTTTGCTGATTATTCAAGTATAGCTCGATGTTTCATTGTGCGTTTGGAGCTGTCAAAGTCGTAGGTTGTCAGTATTAAATTCACCCACCCGCTTACCTCCTCAGCGCCCCGGATTTACGCCTTGGCTTACAAGGCTCTGGCCTAGGGGCCCAGCTAGCCCAGGAGCCCCAAAGCTACCCCGACCAGGTAGCTTGCCTGCCTGCGGACAGCGCTGGCTGGATAGCAAATGCTACATGCTCCGCAGTTTAGGGCCCGCGCTCATATCATTGTATCTATATACGAGTATATGACGGCGCAGCATGCGGCCCGTCTAGTTTTATTACGAACTTACTGGAATCACGGAAAAGGTCGGATAAGAGTCACACTGGCTGGTGACAGTCACTCTAGCAGAGCGTCGTATCGATGGTTGCGTGGCGGCTCTATGTACTCTATGGTGGCTTTCTTCTGATGACAGAAGGCGATGTGAGGAGAGCTGCTGTTGTACCACGTCCATGACGAACTGCTATATTCCCGCACAATCCTGATGATATTGAAGCTGCTGAACCACTAATACGATGATCACTTCTTGTAAAGGCTATCCTGCGCCGTTATATGTGTATAAATAGATAGTATAAATCTGACCTCTCCGAAGCAGGATGCTAATATGACGTATTTTAAATAGACGCGTCATACACGAACATTAGTGCACTCAAAAACAGCGTAAGCCAATGATTGTAGCTACATACTTGCATACAATCATACAGCGCGTGAAGAAAAGGAAAGACCTATACTGATAATTATCTGTTGTTAGAAAGAGATGAACATACATATTTAGTTATGTCACTAGCTGCTGCATGTTCATTGGCGCGTACAGAAAGAAAGAAAGAAAATACGTTTATTTGTGGTAAACATAACGCAAAGAAAAAAAAACACAAACACGAAAGAACAGGTTGAGGGAAAATATGCGTCACATTCACGCAAAACGCAAATACGTACGTAATAATAATAATCATTATTATTGTAAATGTCAGGCAATTGCCTGGCATTTAATTTGCCATTATTGAGCGCAGGTAACGCATCTAAAGGTGATACATCATTGGCTGTATCCTATAGTTTCTCATCTTTCTTATACTTTAAAAATAGAGGACACTCCTGCCATCAGTTGCTAGTTGTTACTGTGCTGTTGTTGTTGCTTGTGCTGTAACTTTGTTGTGTTACAGCACAAGCTAGAAAAAGAAGTTCAAAAGACAATTTTTGATTGGAATTGGAATAACAAGTATCGGTTATTGCATTTTTGTTTAGAAAAAACAGAAGTTCTGCCTATAAAAACAAAGTAGAAAACATTTATTAGGTTTACAGTGAAAACCGCTTCAGGTCTCCTGAAAAAAAGTATGGGAGAGGAAAGATTAATCATTTCCAAACAAAACAGTAGGTACCATTACATTTTATCTATAATTTATAAAATTACCTACAGTTTCAGAGAAAACTGGAAAAACCATAAGATCGACCATAAGAACGCTTCCTTTTAAAAAATTTAAAAAACGAGTTACTTGTTATCAAGCCGGATCAGCCGCAGCCAAAGAGATTTATGATAGATACTATAGCGAGGCCTTCAGAAGTAATGTCATAGAAAAATTGTAATCCCATGTCTCAGTGACGCCATCTAGCGTAATATAGTAAAATTCAATAAAAGCTAAGTTTGACACGTTACACCTTTAAACTTCGAAAATAGTTTTCTTTTCGTGGACACGAATGCGAATTGCGAATCGCGGCTTGATGCAGGCGTACCACACTAGACTGAGGGACTTTTGCCCACTAGGACAAATGTATCGGATTACGATTTTATTCGCTATGTCCCGTCTATTGTTAAGTAAATAGTTGAATGTCTTTGGCCGCAGCTAAGACAACAAATTATAATAGTATTACTGCGATCAAAAAATCCTTCGCCAGCACTCTAATTGCGTAACACACATACACCATCACGCTCACACATACACACACATGGACACATACCCTCACACACGCCTCAAGCAGGTTTTGTATAATTTAAAATTGTTTAAATTTTATGGCTAATATCTGTGTAAAACTACTGGGAGAAGACACTGATTCCTGTAACACAGGTTACAACCTAGCGCAGGAGTCAGGGATTCCATGGAAATAATAATAATTTAATAAAAAATAAATTGATTTATTGAAATGTAACATACTTTTATGTCAATAAAATATTATTTATTATTTAATTCCAATCTGAATGATTTTGAAGTACTTATATTGCTAATCCATTGCTTCATAAGTTCGAAAAATTTGTCTGCTCAACAACGTAAGTATCTTTCAAAATGAATAATGATAGTGTGTTACGCAGTTCACATAATCAGCCTATAATGTTCCCACTGCTGGGAAACAAGCCTCCTGTTTCCGTGAGAAGGAGTGGGCCGTAATTCACCACGCGGGCCCAGTGCGGGTTGGTAAATGTCACATGTCATTGAATTTTTAGTTCTAGGACATGCCGTTTCCTCACGATGTTTTCCTTCGCCGTTTTAAGAGCAGTGGTGATGAAATAATGTACACAAAGTAAAGCGCTTGCCTGGGTTCGAACCCACGACCTACAACTCGTAAGTCGAGACCGTTAACACTGGGCCACCACTGTTCGTTACGCAGTTACCCCGCAAATAGTAATTTATTAAAACATGGAAGACTTACAGCTTAAAAACGTAATACAAAGGAAACCATAGTCAACAGGAAGCCAATTACAAGTCTTCGCGTGTAGAATTAGACTGGAAAATTATAAGTGAGCATACAACAACAATACGTAATACATTGTGTTGTTGAAGAGGTTACAAATTTGTCTAAAACTATAATATATGGTTTACATTATATGGGAAACATTTTTTTATACGAGTAGGTAAGTAGTAGGTTAGGTAATAATCGAAACTTATGGTTAAGTGGCTATTTGAAAAAAAATTGGCTTAGGCACCTTCTAGCTGACGTCACACTAGTCGCAAAGGGATCCAAGTCATTCTGCTTACATATTTCATTGAATTGTTTGTTTGCACGCACAATATAACTATTCTGCCTGTAATTCGTAGAGGTATAAGGTACAAATAAGGGCATAGGGCAATAGATAAAATTATCTACCTACGCCTGTATTGCGTAGTAGTTTGTAGATGTGCCACCAATGTTCGGCAGTGGACATTAATAAACATCAAATACATCACCCGTAAACAACACCAATTCATCATCAAAATCAAAACATCGATATGAACACGTGTGCTGGGGTGCGCAACCCTTCCGATGCCGCCATATGCCGCGGCGCTGCGAACGCCCTTAAATTACAGAACTTCTCGCTCATAATACAGAGATATGCCTTTAATATCTGCCGGAAACTGCCTCTGTACCTTGTTTACTTTTTGCCTCCGTTCTTATATTACAGATTGTGTGTACTGTGTGCTTACTTGCTCAGTTATTATGAGCGAATGTGGGTTTTGTACGTCTAATGTTTCATTAAGTGGGATAGTAATTTTATGAGAGGTTACGTAAAACGGAAATTAAATTACACTACCCCGTCACGTGTATTGATCATATTTACTATTAACCTACGAAAGAGCCTATCATTTTCAATACGTCCAAGGCAACACTACAGAATTCGGGTACCAACCCAATCAGAAAACACAACGCCCAATAATAAAATAAAAATATATAAACACAAAAAAAAGCAATACTAGCTAAAATAGACAATAAAAATCAACCCCCACAAACCGGGAGCAATTTCAATCACAATTGCGCAACTGTCCTGAAACGCACCTGCTGACTCTGACGGGACGACACGTGCCCGACTAAGAGGCTACTTAACGTAAGTGACCCTACTTACAGAATCCCAACTGTGCCGTCCAAGACACTCCAATAGCGGGCAATTTCACGAGCCCCGGCCACCATCTGCGACCGACGCGCCAAAAAATAACATTCCCCAAAAAACATTTGCGAAAGAAAGGGATATTAGTCTCCGCGGGGCAATAATCGAAGCCAATCGGCCCACCGAACGCCCCGACACGACACTTTCTTTATTTATACCATTACTTTACTGTATGGTAATATCGTAAAGAATATTTTATGTTCACGTGCAGACACCTTCTGATTTCGCAATATTGTTTGTAACCCCTGATCACTAGTTGGGATAGGGGGCTGGTTATTGATATTTGAGTGTTGGAGTCACTTTATTAGTTCTATGGATAAAATAATTTATTGATTTTGTAGTTGAGAATTTATTATTTAATTAAATTAAGGGGGATGCGCTAAGGTAGCCCGGGAAGTTCAATTTTTCTTAAGTTTTATGCAATTTGCAGGTGAGTAACAGGTTTTATGTTGATCTAAATATTATTCGTAACAAATATGGCTTTACAGAATTATAATCATTAGAATCAGCAATACAACTAACTCTCTTTGTCTCTATTTCATGAAATAGTCATTCAATAGGATTCTATGAACTGAGAGTTGTGTTGCATTCTAATAATAATAATTCTGTAAAGCCATATTTGCGTTCGAGCTTCTGACGACCCGTAACGACTGTCAAAGATCCACGAATGACAGCTGGGACCAACGGCTTAACGTGCTTTCCGAGGCACGCAGGAGTCCAGGTATGTAAAGATGGTCACCCATGTGGATGGGTGACCGTCTTTACATACCAAGACTCCTCCGTATCCGTGGGGACCAATCTCGGCAAGCGTAGCTTAACCTGATGGATCAAACTGTGTGGCTGTTATTACTTAGCCACGAGCTCCTTCTAATAATTAATCCTAACTAATATTATAAATGCGAAAGGGAATTTGTTTGTTACGTTTTCACGCTAAAACATCTGAACGGATTTGAACGAAATTTGGCAAATGGGTAGATCCAGACCTGGGTACCAGACCTAGGATACTTTTTCTCCCGGTAGTACAGTCGGTGACCAGCATTACGCGACCCCTCTTACAAAAAATAATAATGGAAGGGGAGTCAGGTAATAGTGGTCACCAAATGTACGTTTCCGTGGGATAATTTACAACCACGGCGCAGGCGAAGCCGCGAGCAAAAGCTTATATACTTAACCCTTTTTTTTTTGGGTCGGAAATTATCAAATAACTGGCGTGACAGACTTTTACTGACCAAAACCCACCCGTGTGGCTTAATTTGCATGTGTGCCGGGGCCACGATATTTCGGACAAACTCGCAACCCTGACAGGCATTGGCCCTAATGGACCCTGTCAATTCGTGCTGACATCTCTTTGAGGCGTGCGTGGAACACAACGCGCCGTTGACTCGGGCCTGGTCCTTATCGGACAGCGAGTTACCCACGACCGCCAACCCGCGCCTACAGTGGCCGGGAATCGGCCAGCGACTCCCGACGCCCGGGGCGTCGTCCCCGGCGACTAGGCGCGTGAGGGCGCGAAGCCGCGGGCAAAAGCTTATATAACCTATATATTTTAAGCGAAACGAGTATTTATACATTTTAAAGTTAGCTAGGCCAGGGGTTGCAGTTTCCACATAGATAGCGATCGCTTTGCGACCGGATTAGGTCGCAAAATCCTAATGGGGTCTCTAGACAGTCAAAATTGCTTGACAAGCGCGAAAACATAACAATCTTGTCAATCAATTTTGACCGTCGAGACACCATTAGGAGTTTGCGACCGAATTCGGTCATATATAAAGCAATCGCTATCTATGTTGAGACTGCATGGCCTGCAGTCTAAGCTAGGCAAATACAACTTTGGAGTGTTCCATTTTCAAGGGTGAACTCGCTGTAAGGCCCTTTCCTGATTTGTCGGTGAGGCAGCAGTGCTCTTAACTATAGTATGCTCTGTGTACCAAAACGGTACTGCACTGTTTTCATTTGCGGACCTGGGGGTCTACTCTGAATATAAATTTGAAGTATCGGCCGACGGTTCGGCCGTTTCCTGACTATGGCTGATTACAGCAAAATAAACGACGGTCAAAGAGATATCAAAAATGTCAATGTCAAAAACGTGACTTGAAGTCGGCTAAGGATTCAAAGTCAACTAAGGAAACTTTGGAAGTCAATTAACCGCCGAAAATTCAGCCGATACTTTGGATTATCGCTTCGGAGTAGACCCCTGACGTTGTTTTCGGCATAATTTGTGCAATTGAAATATATAGGCGCTCGGTGAGCTCTCGGTACCGGGTACACCGAGCATCCTGATCCCACACCACTGATCCACCGAGAAATCAGAAAAGAGACAAACACTTTCTCTACAAACGATAATAAGTGTAGCATCAGTGGCGGCCTTAGGGGGTGGCGAACGGGGCAACCGCCCAGGGCCTCGCTCTTGTATGAGCCTCGCGCAACAAACCCGAGTTTACAAAAAGTTAACATTTGAAACTATACATAAGTACCTATATTTTATTCTTAGGTATTACTCAGTTCCGTGTGGTGCTGGACGTAAAGAATAGCACAATCCTATTTCTTCCCGTGGGTGTCGTAAAAGGCGACTAAGGGACTTACAAGAGAATGGGCAGCAGCGTTCCCTATACATTTTAACACCATACTGCAATCGCCAACTCGCCTGCCAAGCGTGGCGATTATGGCAACCGCTCCCCCACTTTGTGGACCAGTGGACGTATTTCGGCTGAAATGATGACTCAGTTAAAACAAAAAAATAAGTTTGGTGTAAACATAAATATTAACTTAAATTTTAAACCTCTTAATTTATTTGTTTATTAATTTCATTTCTTATTAATCATCAGAAATTATTACTTTCAATTCACATACTTTACACAAGGGCCTCGCAAAGACCTGCGGCCCGGAGCCTCGTAATGGCTAAAGCCGCCGCTATGTAGCATAACATGGTGGTGTTCTAGTCGACATTAGTCGTCAAGATTAGATTTCACGAGAGGCGACAAGCCCGCGTGTCGGTGTCACCAACATTTCGCGACCCTACCGTCAAGATAAAACACGATCACTAAAATAAGGTGCATTTATGTTATTCATAGTCTTTTCACAGTTATTTAACTTGTTATTTTGCATCACTGTCAAAACTGAAAATGTAAAGGCGTGTATGCACGAACGAACAAGAACATGGTGAACATGAATATTGAAGACTTTGTTCACTTGTGCGTACCACTAACAAACATCAAACACTATGTTCGTTAAAAGTGTTCGTGGCGATCCAATTTAGTTTTTTTGTGTGGACGGTGTTCGGAGAAATTTGATTCAACGTTGTTCGTACGAACTCGAGGGGTGAGCGCGCGGCGGCTCGGGGGCATCAGTTCTCAGCCACCTATCCAACAGTGTACCACTTCCAACGGCGAATCCATGGCTACTAAAGACAACGGGGCGGTTGAGCACGAACTTAAGTCGGTGTTCGTACGTTAATTCACGTCCACATGTACGAACTAAATGTCCGTATTCACCATGTTTTGTTCGTTCGTGCGTACACGCCTTTACGCTAAAGTTGCATTGCGATATAAAACAATTGTGAAAGGACTGTTTCCGTAATTATATGTATAAGTACTTAAAGCTCGTTGTCACTGCTGAACTGTAAGACTCATTAATATAAATCTAGGTACTTGGAACGGAACTTCGGTTGTGTAAAATATTCTTTTGACGTAATTCGGTGGAAAAAAATTTCTGAGCATTTCTCAAATTTTTGACCATAGCCATAAAGTCGATGTCCCATATTTTTGTCTTTGATTATTTATTTTATTACTGAGATATTATAAGTAACTAACTAAAGTGTTTAACAAAATAGATTTATTAAGAGAAAAAGTAATAATGTGTAAAGGATCACATAAAACAAAATTAAAAAACTGTTTGCAGGATAGCAAACAGAACTAAATATTTATAATATTTAAGTAGTGGTAAGGGTTCATTGATATGTAAAAGAGCGCCTCTCGCCATCAAAAACATAAGTTTGGCGAGTTTAGAATTAAGGTAACCCCTCTGTATTGTAATTTCTTTAAATAAATAAATAAAATAAAAAACTAGCTGACCCGGCGAACTTCGTACCGCCTTATACCGACAGCAGCGCCACCTACCGGTTCAAATTGGTTTTCAAACCATCCAGGAACCCGCTGAAATATAAATACAAAATTTCAACCAAATCGGTCCAGCCGTTTAGGAGGAGTTAGGTGACAAACACACGTACAGAAGAATTATATATATTAAGATATCATGATTGTCGTAACTGCATTGATATTATTAAATTATCAGACAAAATTTCAAAACAGTGTACAAATTAATAAGTTAATTTTAAAATTTAATAATCTGATAATACCGAAATTTTCGTAGTATAGATAATAGTTTGTCCCGTTGTGGCCGCAGTGATTTCAAACTCATTTATTTTCATTACACTATAAGAAGCTCTACGTATGGTATAGTCTAAAAACAATGTAAAATAGTTGTTTGAACTTTATGTTTGGGTTTTAACCTTAATTTATTTTTTTGACTTAGGCCGTGTCATCTTGGCAGTTCAACAATATTTATTGCGTTATTTACTTTGTTGAGTAGACAAATTTTTCGAACATGAAGAAGAAGCAACGGTTTACCAATATACGAGTACTTCAAAATCATTTATTTTATTTATTTATTTTATTTAAACTTCTCGCACACAATAAGGTACAAAGGCGGACTTAATGCCTTAGGCATTCTCTACCAGTCAACCAAGGGTGGTGAAGAGATAAGATGGCGGGTGCTCTGATGGAGAGAAAATAATAATATTAAAAAATATTAAATTCTAACCTATTTATATTACTATTAATCATTCAGTTTGTGATTGATAGTGTGATGCGCAATTAGGCTGATTTATCATCGCTCCACCGAGCCTGACTACCTAATGGTGTAATTATTCCGAATCATCATCAGCCTACAGAAATCCACAAAGCCACTGAGTTCCTTTTTCAAACCCAAAACAGAACGCGCACCCTGGCACGCCGCGCGGCCATCTTCCAATTTCTCCCGCCATTTCCTCGCGTATTTTTTCAATACGCGTTCAAGATCATTTAACATTTTTATGTGTAATCTTGCTGGGTAGCGATAAGACAAGGAGATTTTTGCGCGCCTGACTTTATTTTATCGACTACGTTTTACGGCGAACTCTAAACAGATTAAATCTAACAGTAGGGCGTCTTCCGGACACAATGTTCATTTATTGGCTTGTATTTTGGCTTTATAAGATTACTGAAGATTTTCGTGTTGTTTTTCTTATCTTCTGTTTATCGACACAAAATTGTAGATCCGTATAATAAGTGTTACACATTTTACGTGCCCTGCTACATACAGCGTAGAGCCTATTCAGCTGAAAATATGTAAAAAATTCACTTTCAGCGGATAAAAGTAAATTCATTGCTGGAAAATAATAAATTATAAAAACAACTTTGTCAAATGAAGAATAATTTACTAATCATATACATTTTGGTTTATCAATCATAGTCTTTATTAGCTATACATATCGGACGTAATATGAAATGGGAGTCCGTTCCCGTCGAGAGTCATCGTTCTTTCTGATTCATGGCAACACCGCTTCACATCTAACTAAACGCATTCACATAACAATGACGGTGTACGTAATGAATCGTATAAAACACGAGTTTTATAACGCGAGCGGCACATTGAGAGTCCTTTTTAAATTATGCAACATTTGTATGGAAATACAAGCGTCACCCCTGGCCCACGCCGCCTCCTTAAAAATACATCTAGTGTTATTTGTAGCCTGGTTTGACGCTCACTCGCGATTTGATTGCTTTTTCATGGAGATCATATCGTGTTATACATGCATCGAAAAAGTTAGGACCGTGGTCTTTCATTGTACCCTCAGGATTTGTTTTGGAAAATAATGATGAGCAGTCAATCAGTCTGTTGATTTTAACAAATCAGTTTAAAATTATAATAAGTACTTACCTACCAAATATAAAAAAAACACGAGCTTATTAAATAATTAAATACATGAACAAAAAAATAATAATAACAACCTCCTCCTTTTTGGAATACGGTTAAAAACAACCACATCACGCATAACTATGTGAAAAAGCTCTTTATTAATTTACTTAACGGTGCAGGATAGCCTTTACCCTTCTTTCTTATAGACCAGAAGTGATCACCGTATTAGTGTGGTTCAACAGCTTCAATATCATCAGGATTGTGCCGGAATAATATCAGTTTGTCATTGACGTGGTACGACAGGTTATTATACTCTTTGTACGAAAGTAGGTCCGGTAGGACATCTTCATCTCTCATCAGAAAACAGCCGCCACGCCAACCATCGATACGACGCTCTGCTAGAGTGACTGACAGCACCCAATGTCACTCTTATCCGACCTTCTCGGTGATTCCAGTAACTTCGTATCAAATCTAGACGAAGGCGGCGCCACTTGCTGCGCCGTCATACATTAGTTATCCGACAGGGTTCATCATTGTTTCTATTATTTTTTATTTACCACCTGTTAGTGTACCTACATTATGGATTGCATTATACGATTTGATAAATAAATAAATAAATTTGAGATTTGTTAGCAATCTTTCTCAAACTTCATAAAATAACAACACATTTTCAGAATGACGGTTTTACTTTAAGTCGAGGAAATTCCATGGTCAACACTTTTATTATTCATTAGAATAGAGCCACATTCACAAACAAAAAGAACACCTATTTTCTTTTTAAATTAGTAGGTCTACGATAAGCCCTGGCGTTTCAAATTTTTCCAATGATGTAAACAACAACTGCCGCTCGAAATATATTTTTTTTTTTTATTTAGTTTAGTGATGTGGTTGTATGAATTTTAAGTTCACGAGTACAGGCTTTTCTTCATACCGGGGCGACTTGTCGCGCGACGCGACGCGACACAAAGCCACCGCTTGTCCCGCGACACGCGGGGCCTTTGTGCCGTGTCGCGTCGCGCGACAAGTCGCGCTGGTATGTAGAAGCCTTAATGCGTTATTACAATTACAATTTATTATTTCCGCGCATAGAGTAGAATTTTGATAATTTCCGTTTGTCATTTTTAAGAATTGTCTCCAAATTAGTAGTCTACTATTCTACTATGTATACCCTTTTTTAGGGTTCCGAACCAAAATGGTAAAAGGAACCCTTATGGTGAGACTAAAACTGTCTGTCAAACCTGGATATCTCAAGAAGTACTAATGCTATCAACTTGAAATTTAGAATAATTTTAGATGACGTTTGCCCAACTATTTTGCAAGCAAGAAAGAAATTTAAAAAAATATGCCTTTTTGCAAAAGGGAAGTCTTAGGTGGTCTTAAAAATTTGAAGTGGAGCTACTAGGGCATGAGGGGTATCATATGAAAGAAAGCTGCTTGTACATTCTCAAAACATACTTTTTTTTAGGCACCATAGTTTCCGACTTTTGATGAAAAAAATACCACCCCCCCCCCCCTTATCTCCGAAGTTTGCAGAGATAAAAATCTGAAATTATTCTATGTGATAGAAGCATATCTAAAGATTACAGGAAAATAAAACGATGTCTCTAAATAGCACACTTTTTCAGAAACCATCAACATCATATATTCGTACGGAACCCTCGGTGCGCTCGCTCTTGACCGGTTTTTTTTCTAGATGCTTTTAATGTTATCCGGCCCTACGACATTTTTTATATAAATTAAACATATCGTCGATAATTAATATGTCACATCACATAAATTTAATGACGAAAATAAATAATTTCGACGAGACAAAAAGGATTTCAGTCGTTAGACGTTTTGTAAAAATTCAAAAATCGTCCCAGATTTTCGCTATTATTGATGAATATTAGTATTTAATAATTTTCTGGCAATCCACAGGATGAAGTGACTGTGGTAATAGGTATGTGTGTACATGAGCGTTATTACCTAATTACCCACTCGCAGATAGCGCGTTCAATTCCTAGGCAAGTTCAATTTTATTGGTTTTGGTTCCTGGACTTCCCTGGGCACCACCCCTTATGTTTATGTAGTTTATGGTTTCACTTTTTATTGATTTAAATCGCCTTGTTCATATCACATACTTACTGTAGGTAGGTACTGTATTTTTTGGTTAGGTACATTGAGCCATTTTATTTAATCTTAGTAAAAAAAGTGATGTTTCTACAAATATATAAATTACTTTTGAGACACAGGAATGTACCGAAGATGGTTGATACTTATTTAAATTTTCTCAAGTATTTATTTCGGGTTTTCCGTACCTGAAACAGTGCATAGCATTACTGAAAAAATTTAATATAAAATCTGTTTTGTCAACATTTTTACTGCATTTCTATCCTTTGGGAGTTTGGGGCCTTCCTATAAGGTGTCCCAACACATACGGCAGCTTCCGCCGACTCAACGACAAACAACACTCGCAATCACTAGTGCAAATGTTTACGGTTCTATTCTATTCGTACGTGCGCCACACTACTTCAATTCGAATTTTGAACCACGCGCGCTTTCCTACGTCAACAAAGATAAAAAAAAACTGTTAGAACTCTCTTAAAATCTTGAAGTGTGTAATCTCTTAACAACTTATCTACTACGCGAAAGCGTGTAGAATTAAATAGATAAAATAGAAGAAAAGTTCCTAGGTTTTTTATTTTCCGTTCCCCCACACTGCTGAAGATCGCGCCATACAAGCTCCTAAACATCTCCGAAAGTACTTACGGGCAAAAATGGAAAGACATAGTCATAATATAAGTAGGTAGGTAGTTAAGTAGGTATCTCAAAATTAAAAGGGGCACTCAGTCACCAAAACCTCCAAAAATGAACAACTGTTAAAAGACGCACGTGTCGCTTTGTTTATATCATATTTTCCATCGAGAAGGCTTTATTTTATTATTTCTACACGTAACCTTGTCGGATAGAAGCTGGGACAATTTTAAACCACCTTAACATAACATCAATTTTATATTATCGACCTTATAGCATGGTGATAGATTTGTATTTCCATCGTGTTATGATAGGTTTAAGGTGGGATCGTCATTCATGCCAGCTAACCTTATATTCTTGGAAGAATGGTTGGTAAATTTTCAATAGTCACTTTATTAGGGGTGAGGGCGGAAGCAGGACGAGTGAAACTGCCTTTATTAGATTTTCTAGAACCGTGAGTCGGGCGGTTAGGGTTGTCAGGGCCAAAATAGAAAAGCCGGAAAGAGATTCATAATTATTTAGCCGGACATTTTGCCCTGAAAGCCTGACACACTGGATAAGTATATCAAGAAAAATAAATAAAAACTTATTTGTGTATTTATTAGGTACTGTCATTCCTTTGAGACTTATACTCATAAAATTAGATAACATGATAATAATTTATGAATCACATTTTGTTCTTACTAAAGTAATTTGTACTTTCATCCGGCATCTTTTGGCGGGGCAGAGTTGACCAAAAGCCTAACAAAACCCGGACAGGCCGTACTTGTGTAAACTAAATAGATTTGTGTATATGTTACCGGCCAAACCCGATTTCAGGACAAACTAGTTTAGCCTAGGCTAAACTAGTTCTTCCTATACGCGATAGGATTAACTAGTATAGCCTAGGCTAAACTAGTTTGTCCTAAGCCCGATAGGATAAACCAGTTTAGCCAAGGTCGAATCGTTTGATATACCACTCAAAAGACATAAAACCTATTTAGTCTAATATGATAAACGTGCAAGCAAGCATGTTTTCTGTCACGGCTCCGGCGCTGCAGGGCTCCAGCGGTCCCATGCGAGCTTATCGTCACAGATGTGTTTCACGCTCACCACCGAGGCTTCGGCTTGCTGGCCGGCCCTGCCGGCCAGCCTCAGCCGCGGTGGGAAGCGTTGAAACCACCTGCTCCTCAGCTCGCGGGCCGCCTCGCCCCTACGCGCCTACGCGATTTTAAATAACACTCTAGGGGTAGGGCAGACAAGACTACGTGGAGTCGGTTTTTCTAACTAGGATAAACCGATTCGACCTAGGCTAAACTGGTTAATCCTATCGCGTATAGGAAGAACTAGTTTAGCATAGGCTAAACTAGTTTGTCCTGAAATCGGGTTTGGCCGGCAACATATGCATTAAGAAAACTTCGTATTGTGTCCGACGAAAAAACAGCCCGTATAGCATAAAGTGGGTATGTTGAATCAATATTATTAAGATACGGACTAATAATATGGGGCAATTCAACAGACAGTGATAAGACATTTATTGTACAAAAAAAAATTGTAAGAGCTTTATGCGGTGTCGGTCCACTTGAATCTTACAGGCCTTTATTCAAAAAACTAAACATATATATTTGTATATATTTGTTTGAGGTATCGGTTTTCGTGAGGAAACATAATGAATTATTTAGATTTAAATGTGACAACTACACCAAACAGAGACCAAGAGATGCAACAAAAATTTTAGTTCCTTTTTGTATAATACAAGTTTAAGTAAAAAGAATGTTTTTCATATGTGCATTACAATTTTTAATAAATTACCGAAGATCTTAAGGGAGCTCCCATTTAAATATTTTAAAATTAAACTACGTATATTATGGTTAATAGAGAATTAATAATAAAAATAATAAAATTTGTTTTAAAATTGTTTTTATATTTTACGAGTATTTCTGCAACTTATACTCGTAGAAAAAAATATATTTTAAGTTTCCTATAGTTTAGTTTCCTTTATGATGTGTTGTGTGATTAATATTTTAACATGTGTTGTGGGATTAATATTTTAACATTTCTTTTGTTACCTAAAGAAAAAATATTATTTTAAGAATTTAAGTTTTATTATGTGTGTTTATTTTATTATAAGTAACTTAAAATGTATCATTATTTAAAAATCCTAATAGATATTTTCCCGTATAATATCTTATTATAATAAGAACCTATTAGGTATTAATGTAAAATTAATTTGCATGCCCTAAACAGGCAAAATATGGACTGTACTACTGGAAATGTATAGCTTGATGTGTAGCCGTCTGCTACACATCAAGCTATACATTTCCAGTATAAGCTGATCTCGCATTGTATAAGATTTCCGTACAGTGCGAGATCAGCGTAAACTGGAATTGTATAGGTTGATGTGTAGCCGTGTGTACATATACCACCAACTCTTACAACTGGTAATACCTTTATGCAAATAAATGATTCTTATTCTTATTCTTCTTATTCTTCTTATTCTTCTTGGCCGGACATGATTGTAAAAACCGGACATCTGGCAACCCTACTTACGTTCGACACCTCGATATTGAAAATTGTTACGAACTATAGGTACCTACCGAGTGTTAAGTACCTACCTACCTACCTAGCTTAGTAAGCTGGTGCCAACTTGCATATAAACTTACTTGTGTTTTATGTAGTTTCCAGATGCATGCAAAAATATAAGCAAGGTTTGGCCAGCGAGTCGCACAAGGCAACAAGGCACAAGGTAATGGCGGCAAATTTAAAAAATCTTCATCTAGCAAGTGTCATGCATGAATATCCATTACCAGACACACGAGCGCTATTTTTAAGAATTATTAGATAAGCACAACAGCCAGGAATCGATCCTGAACTCTTTTGCAAATACGAAACCCCCTAATTATCTAACTACTACGAAGGGGTGCATGATGGTGCTAGGGTGCTACTACATTGCATACATACATAATATTTATGCCACATGATTAAAAGACAATTTTCATAATTTTCCGCTTTCACTGAAAATTAAAGATTTTTGGTTTTCACTTTAGCATACACCAATATTCAAATGAACGCCATCTACTCTTCGTTGCTGTAACTAAATTACCTTTCAAAGCAAGTGTTTGAAAGAAAATTTTGATAAATTTTACAGATGGCGCTATAAACATGAAATCAAGTTGTTCACATAAAAATGTTGTTATTACTAACTTTATCTTACACAAAAATAACAGTATTATCTGCACCCAAAAGTAAAGGAAAATTATGGTGGCTACCAATGCTGCCCACTTGCTTGAATTGGGAATGAGGCCACTTGCACCAAACGAAATTGCTTATGCCGCATTCCAAAAACAATAAAAAAGTTTCATGAATAAATAAGCAAAAATTAAAGTAAAAGTAAGGCCGCATTCCGAATTAAGACCATAATCGCTGTAATCGATTTTATCGCGCTAAACGGTAGTAGGGAACGCGTTTGAGCGCGCTAAAATCGATTACAGAGATTATGGTCTTAATTCAGAATGCGGCCTTACTTTTACTTTAATTTTTGCTTAATTATTCATGAAAGTTTTTTTATTGTTTTTTTCCTCATATGTACGGAAAACCGTAAAAACTATCGGTACTCTAGTCCAAGTTCTGACTCACACTTGGCCGATTTTTTATCTTCAAGTCACGTTTGTACCTGTGTAGTTTTTTGCAATTGCAACATCCCTGGAAAAAGTGAGGTTATGTATTTATTTCTTCCTATGATGTGTCAAAGTTTTTAACATACAACATCGTTTTTGACAAATTTCGATGAAATGATAACTTGTACCTAAAGATTATTGAATACTTTATTGGACGCACAATGGCTGTTGTGATTGAAACAACCCTTGGGGACATCACCGTGGATTTATATCTAGATCAACGACCCGTAACATGCTTAAACTTTCTGAAGCTGTGCAAGATGAAATATTACAACTTCAACTTGTTTCACACGATCAGAAGTGGCTTTATAGCCCAGGCAGGTGATCCATCAGGTGAAGGTTCAGGTGGGCAGTCTATATTCGGTCTACTCGAAGGGCCTGACAAACGATTCTTTTCAGGCGAGAAAATGCCAAAAATTCGTCACACGGACGTAGGTTTGCTCTCAATGGTGGGCACAGGAGACATGATGATTGGTTCTCAGTTCTTTTTCACTCTCGGTTCTGACTTGGACTCTTTAGACGGCATACACTGCATTATTGGAGAGGTTACTGAAGGACACGATGTGCTAAGAAAGTTGAACGACGTGATATGTGACGAGGGCCACCGCCCGTACCGCGATGTGAGGATAACGCACACTGTAGTACTTGAAGATCCCTTCAATGATCCACATGGACTAAGAGCACCATCAAGGTCTCCATCTCCCAGTGCTGAGCGCCTCAAAGGAGGTAGAATCGCTCCCGACGAAGAGATAGATGAAACACAAGGGAAATCTGCTGCAGAAGTACAAGAAATGATTGAAGAAAAAGAAGCTAAAGCTCGAGCCACTATCCTAGAAATAGTAGGTGACTTGCCAGATGCTGATATTGCTCCCCCTGAAAATGTACTCTTTGTTTGTAAACTTAACCCAGTCACTACTGATGATGATCTAGAAATTATATTCAGTAGATTTGGCAAAATTGTTACCTGTGAAGTTATAAGAGATAAAAAAACTGGCGACTCTTTGCAATATGCTTTCATTGAGTTTGGAGATAAAAAGTCATGTGAAGATGCTTATTTCAAAATGGACAATGTGTTGATTGATGACAGACGAATTCATGTTGACTTCTCCCAATCTGTTTCTAAAATGAAATGGTTGGGCAAAGGTAGGGGTGTGAAATATTTTAATGATGAAGAAGCAGAAGAGAGAGAAAGAGAAAACAACATCAGAAATGAAAAGCCCATGCATCATAGAAGCAAGGATGGTGAACAAAGGAACCATCACAATGATAGAAATCGATACAGTGATAATAAAAGGCCCGATGACCGAGAAAAGGATAGAGATAGAGAAAAGCGATCAGAAAGACATCACAGACGTGAAAAAGAAACAAATCACAGAACAGATGATAAGTCACAAAAGAAAAGAAGCAGGAGTCAACCTAAAGTGGATAGACCAAGAGATGACAGAAATAATCATTCTAATGACAATAATGTTTCAAGAAAATCAGAGAGAAGTGTCAAGGAGCACAGAAATGAGTCAAATAGATATGAAAATGTGAGAAAAAGAGACAATTCCACTGATAAAAATATTTCAAGAAATTCTGATAAAAATATGAAAGAGTACAAACGTGACTCTAATAGGCAAGAAAATGAGAGAAAAATAAATATTTCTAATAATCATAATGTTTCAAGGAACACTGAAAGAACTGTAAAAGAGTACAAACATGATTCTGATAGACATGAAAATGAAAAGAATAGAGTTAATTATACTGACCAAAATGTTTCAAGAACTTCTGAGAGAAGTATTAAGGAGTCCAAACATGATTCTAGAAGACATGAAATGGAGAGGAATAGAGATAATTCCAATGTTCAGAGGTCGAGGTCATCTCCATCCAGGCAAAGAGATGGAGTGAAGTCAGAGAACTCAAGAGATCACAAAAGTAGACATGAAAAACATGACAGAAGAGACAGAGAAAAGGAAGAAAGGAAGGAAAAGGAAATAGAAAACGTAACATCAAAACATAAAAATGAAGATGTAGAATCAGTAAAGGGTAAGAAGCTTAAGAAAGATCCTAAGAGTATTGAACCCAGAACTCCTACACCTACTGATGGTAAGAAAAAACGTAAGTCCACTTCCAAACACAGTGAAATGAAGAAGGAAAAAAGTAAGAGAAACACCAAGAAGAAACGTAAACCGTCCACATCATCAGAAAGTTCATCAGATTCTAGCTCTTCCAGTGAGTCTAGTTCTTCCAGTGATGCAAACCGTAAGAAAAAGTCTTTGAAGAGGAGAAAGAAGAAATATTCTACTTCAAGTACTAGTAGTAGTGACAGCAGCACTTCCAGTTCATCATCCAGCACAGAGTCCAGCTCTTCCAGCTCAAGTTCAGATGATGGTAAAAAGAAGAAGACTAAGAAACATTCCAATAAGAAGAAAAAATTATAGGACAGTATAAGACGTAGGCAGGTACTAAGTGTACTAAGCAGACATTTAGACAGTGTGTGAAGTTGACCGTTGAGTTAATGAACCTTAGATTAAGTGACCGTTTGCATGTTGTGTAGTGTTTAAGTGAGTCTCAAATGTATATATCATGTGGCCATTTGTATGTGTATGTATTGCTTTCAATATTTTAATTCCTTAGTTTATCTAACAGACTGAGTGGACACTTTATACTTAATACAATATTTTAATAAAAGCCATTGGAAAATGTAAATTACAAACTTGAAATACTATAAATAGAATGAAAATACGAAGCAATATGTAACATAGTAATATAATTAATTACAATTTAGGTCATATGATATAAGAATTAATACTAATTCATATTTAATCAGATGAAGTCTATCAAAAACCAATAAAATAAGATTGTGTATTGTAAAAATCATTGGTTATGTAAAAAAACAACACTAATAGATTTATACAACATGTCCCAGAATTAACGTACAATGTCTTAAGGTGACATTGTACTCATCATTATGAACAACTTTTACTATGGGACCAAACCTGAAATCGAATCGAAAGAAACTTTTTACAAAAAAACTTAGCAGTCTTCCAAAAAAACCACTACAAAGTGAAAAATAACTTTAATTTTGGAAGTCGGTGTCTTGCCACTGACTTCCGAAATTAAAGATATTTTTCACTTTGTAGTGTTTTTCTTTTAATGTTGGTTATGTGTTATTTAGGGTTCCGTAGTAAACAAGGAACCCTTATAGTTTCGCCATGTCCGTCTGTCTGTTTGTCTATCTGTCTGTATGTCTGTCTGTCTGTCTGTCCGTCCGTCCGTCTGTCCCCGGCTTAGCTCAGAGACGCTTAGTCCTAGAAAGCTGTAATTTGGCATGGGTGTACATATTAATCACACCAAAAAAGTTGTAACATAAAACCATGCAAAACATTTTTTTTTAGGGTACCTCCTTTGCACGTAAAACGGGGATGATATTTTTTTTTGTCGTCTAATACATGGTGTGGGGTATCGTTGGATAGGCCGTTCAAAAATATTGTGGGTCTGTGAAAAACATTTTTCAATTCTGAGATCCGTTTGCGTAATATTAAGCTTTAAAGTGCTATTTTTTGTTAGAGTCAAGTGTCCCCCCCCCCCACCTGCCAGCTAAATGGTTGGTTTTGGGTATGTGAAAAAATTCATGGCAGTAGTATATATAACGAAATTAAAAGGAAAACTATAACAAACTATAACTAACACAGCTAAGCAGGGTTTACTAGTTAACGAGTAATAGTCGACCAACTTAAATTTGTAGTTGAAGAATTGACCGTAACGTATATAGATGTATGGGAGAGCATGTTTTTCAACTACAATGTTAAGTTTGTTTTTGGGATAAATTCATCCTAATTAACCCTAACCCTTCATTGTGCGTGGTCCGACACTCACTTGGCCGGGTTTTTTGTAAAAAGCTTTTTTCGATTCGATTTCAGGTTTGGTTTTTAGTGGGTCAGTTTTTAATTTATCTAAGTTACAATAGCCTATTGTTAACTGCTCATCACCTTTTACAAAATATTGCTTTTCCCGATGCTGGGACGTTGATTGTTGAGGAGTTCTCCTGTTAAGAACCAGGAGAACTGCCACTCACCATATGCATAGTAATGAGCATAAATTGCTTAGCAACCACATTAAAGTACCTAATCGAATCGCAACCCGTTTAATACCTACTTATTATTATTTATTGTTCCGGTAGCCATCTGTGGTCTCCATCATCAGTTCCACTTCAACAAAAGGTGCTTTTCGAAAGCAAATACACGAGTTACTATAAAAAATACCCAAATCGCTATAGGTTTTCCTATAAAATTTGAGGGTTCCCTCGATTTCCATGGGATCCCCTCTTCAGATTTGGTGGCAATGGGATCACCTCGGGAGTATACCCTTTCAAACAAAAAAAGAATCATCAAAATCAAATCGTAACAAACATACAGTCGAATTGAGAACCTCCTCCTTTTTTTTAAGTCTGTTAAAAAATCAGATGTTCCCTACATTTATGTTCTTCTTATGACTCGTCAAAATGTAGGGAACAGCAGATTTTATTTTTTCGCGATTTCAGGTTTGGTCCCATAGTAAAAGTTGTTCATAATGATGAGTACAATGACCCCTTAAGAGGCTGTGCGTTAATTCTGGGACATGTTGTATACAGGGTCAAATTAAATTAGCTCTAGCGAAACTACAGACGTGATGGGTATCAATATCTAAAATTCTAAACACAAAAAAATAAAAATGAAAATGATTTGATGATTTTTTTGGGGTCATCGACCGCTGGTACTCAATACTCAATATCTTTATTGCTGTAGCATAATGTGTACATAAGTGGTAATTATTTAATTTAGATAATTATGAACCCTGTAGGGCCCAGCAAAAGGATACGAGTGAGAGAGGAAGCCCTGTTTTAGGAGATCATTAAGTTGTTATTGTTGGGAACAAGTTTTTATCTATACTAATATTATAAAGAGGTAAATTTTGTGAGGTTGTAGGGGGTAATCTTCGCAACTACTGATCCGATTTTGAAAATACTTTCACTAATAGGAAGCTACACTATTGACAAGTGTCATAGGATAATATTTTATGTTAAGAAATTTCACGCGAACGAAGTCGCGGGCAGAAGCTAGTTTACATATAATCATAGTCAGAAGATCGTGAAATAGATACTAACATTTGGCACTATTATTTATGTATTATTTTAGATAGTGTTGTTACTTGAAGTAAGAGTTGAAAATATCTGTTTATTTTTATTTTATCGTATTTAGTTATCAATAGGTACCCATCACGTCTGTGAAGTTTACACAAAAAAACGTTTTTTTTGTATTTGTTTCAAGTGACTACCTACTCTACCGGCGATTGATGACCACAAAAACACTCATCAAATTAATTTAATTTTTGTTTTACGATGTCTAGTTATATGCATAAAACAAAAATGTACAGCACGTAGATAAAATTAATTTTCATTAAATATTTAAATGGGCATAGATAGGGCATAGGGACGCATAAGTATAGACCCAGCCTTTTTCTAGTACAATTATATCTTATAATGATTAGTATTGTTATGGCCTGCTACTATAGGTAAATACTCCTTTTTTACTGACTATTCACGTATCAAGCAATATTATAATACAATAGACCAAGTAATACAGCTTTTAGAATGTTCATTCAACATTTAATATTACATAAGCTGTTGTGATCGCCTGCAATATTAGTTTTAGTACATGCGAAACCCGAAACACGTGTCTAGTATTTTTATGTAAAGAATCTATGTACAAAATTTCAAAACTGTATCATGAAAAATCACACAAGTTATAAGTTTGTTATGTTACCGGGTTGTCCGTACAGAAACATGCTAACGGCGCCCCCGCGCCTCAAGGGTCGTTTTGCGCTCATTGATAATAATTTGGCAGTAGGTACCTAACCGTACGGCGTTTTTAATTGATAGCATTTTCCAAAATATAACATGGTGTAAAAATTATTGAAATCGATTCAGTTCCTTATTCTGAACAAACTATATTCAGGTTTCGCGTATACTAAAAATAATGTTGTATGTACAACATGTCCCAGAATTAAAGCACAACCTCTTAAGGGGTCACTGTACTCATCATTATAAACAAGTTTTACTATGGGAGCAAACTTGAAATCACGAAAAAAAAATCAGCTGTTCCCTACATTTATGTTCTATTATATAAACTCGTCAAAATGTAGGGAACAGCTGATTTTTTTTTTCGCGATTTCAGGTTCGGTCCTATAGTAAACGTAGCTCATTTATTTTTTATGAAAACCGCTTGAAAGCGCTTTCAGCGATTTTTGGTAAAGGAAAATCTTATGGGCTCGCGTCACCGATAAGCTAATGTTATTATAATATCTATGGCTATGAGTATGATGACGTGTTGCGCTTGGCCACCAGTGAATTTACTTTTATACTGTTATTTCATAGTTTTAAGTGTTCACTTCTGTTGGCAGTCGCCACGACTGTTTTTTTAAACGAAGTATGTACCGTCAGCAACAAAAGTTGGGAAACAGTAGTTCTACAAAATATCGAACTTGATGAACATTGCTTTTCTGATATTTATTTTGTCCAAAAGTTTCATGCTAAATTATACGATTTTTACAGTCAACAGGGAACCCTTATAGTTTCGCTATTATCGCTGTCCTCGGCTTAGCTCAGAGGCTCTTAGTACTAAAAATCTGTACCTAATTTGACAAAATGGTAAAATAAATTCTTGAATAAAAACTTTTTAGGGAGGTACCCTTACACGTCTATTCCATAATGTGAGGCATAATCGTTGGATAGACTATTTTTCGATTCAGGGATCCGTTTTTGTCCTTTCATTGTGCGTGGTGCTACACGCACTGAACCGGTTTTTTTTTTATTGAAAAGTTAACAACGAACTATCGTTGCTGACTGTAGATACTCTTAAATCGGCTTCGATTAATATATTTATTATTGTTCTGTTAATGGTCAAAGTTCGACTGTATTGAACAGTAATTGAATATGATTCTGTAAATGGAAACAATAAAAATAATCGATAACACTTATCTATAAAATAACTGAATTAAAGCTTCTACATACCGGGGCGACTTGTCGCGCGACGCGACGCGACACAAAGGCACCGCTCGTCCCGCGACACGCGGGGCCTTTGTGCCGTGTCGCGTCGCGCGACAAGTCGCGCTGGTATGTAGAAGCCTTTAGATCGAACGACGAGTATCTTTAAATCGGTTCCAAGTAGGTAGGTAATCATTTATTTACCATTTTAATGTTAGTAGTGCATTTGTATCTCTTTACACGACTGCCCAAAACAAGGAGTGTTAGGCCCGGTTTCCAACAAAGCAGAGAAGAGCAAATAGGAGAGGAGATGTTTTGTAAACGACCAATAAGATATCGTTATGCGATGGTACGATAACGGTATCTTATTGGTTGTTTACAAAACATCTCTTCTCTCCGCTCTTCTCCGCTTTGGTGGAAACTGGGCCTTATGGTTTTATTTTAATGCATTTTCAAATCGATAATGTTACATTACCTTCAATGATATTATATTAAACAGATATGTTATACACTCACGAAACAACCGAAAAAAGTGTGCCGTGCAGCAGCGTCATTTCACTACAAGTAAAATACGTCCCAATTAGGACGTTTTTGAGTCTTCACAATTGCGCGCTAACAACATCTGTTTAATATAATATCATAGATTACCTTGCAATAATTTTTCACAATTTAATAAGGCGCACTACTTTTTTTTTGTATTTATTATATTTCTTGCCTAGATATTAGTTCTTTTTACCTTTCACCTGAGTAATCAGGAGCTGTCTTGTTGTGTTCTTATAAGTATTTAGCCGGATAGGAAACGTAATGTAGGTATTTGTTACATATTTATGTATGAGTATTTTTGTATATTAATAAAAGCGTTCAATGCCCTATTTATTTTTTGGTCATTTACAAAACATCCTGTAAATTAAATATTACATAGCTACATTTATAAATAAGTTGTAAAGACGAAGCAAAAGCCTAAAATGGACGGTTTGGCAGAATCATAATATGATCTGCGTACAATTCGTAATCCGCAACTCATCTGTTTGACAGTTTTGTATGGAGTTTCGTAAAATGGTCCACAAATTATGAATTGCTATACGGAAGTCTAATGTCAAATAGCAGCTGTCAAACAGATGAATTGCGGGATGTATGAATTGTACGCTAATCATATTATTATTTTTTTTTTTTTTTAATATATATTATATATAAAAATATTATAATATTATTATTAATATTATATATATATTATATATTATGATTCTGCCAAAGCGTCCATTTTAGGGGTCCTGATCCGGGCACGCCACAATTGTGGCGATAAGTCCCCTCTTTGAGGAGTGGCTAGAGAGGCGCCACAGCGTCCTCACCTTCCGCCTGACACAGGTCCTCACCGGACATGGTTGCTTTGGGAGGTTCCTGTTCAGGATAAAGCGGGAGGAAACGCCCGGGTGTCACCACTGTGTGGATCGCCCAGAGGACACGGTGGAGGTCTGCCCAGCTTGGGTGGAGCACCGCCGTGTCCTCATGGAGGCGATCGGCGGCGGCGATCTCTCGCGTCCGGCCCTGGTTCGGAGCGAGAGTGCATGGGAGGCCGTCACCTCCTTCTGCGAATTAGTAATGCTTGCGAAGGAGAAGGCGGAACGCGTGAGGGAGAGGCAAGGTTCGCGCCCTCGCGCCCCTAGTCGCCGCCGCCGCAGGAGACGCCCCGGGCGTCGGGAGTCGCAAGCCGATTTCCGGCCACCGTAGGCGCGGGCCTGCGGACGGTGAGCGATGGGTAGCTCACCATCCGATAACGACCAGGCCCGGGTCGACGGCGCGTCGTATTCCACGCGCGCCTCAAAGAGTTGTCAGCACCAACTGACGGGGTCCGCTAGGGCCAATGCCTGCCAGGGTTGCGAGTTTGTCCGAAAGGGATATCGTGGCCCTGGCATACAGGTAAATGAAGGAATACGGGTGGGTTTTAGTCAGTAAAAGTCTGACACGCCCGCCCGCTCCGCCCAGAGTGGGAGAAGTTATTTGATAATTTCCCACCAAAAAAAAAAAAAAAAAGGGGTCCTGATCTACAGCACAGCTCCACAAATCGCCAACAGCCCCTGCATGTGAATGTGCTGTTGCTGGCAGAATTCATAAGATCTCTCTTAGGATGAGGATTAGGCAGAAAGCCAGCTCTAGTGATGCAAATCTTTGTTATTGCAGTACATTTTTCGCTGTTGTAAATACGCACGGTGCGTGGCGGCGGCCTACCCACCCTTGGCTCTTCGTGGGATAAAGTCCAACGGTGTTTGTCTAGAAAGTTGAATAGCTATCCCAATTCCCATCTGCCAGTTTTTACCCGATTGCCCTGAAGAATGAGGTTAATGATTTTAATATTAAAAGTTTGTATGAATAGACAATTACATGAGTATGCGTAACTACCGTACAATAAGATATGAAGATTGAAGGAAGGTAGGTACCTACCTACTTGGGAGTCTGAATAATGAATAGGTGTAGCTACATGTTAATTTATGAAGAAATATGCATATTGGCCGTTATATTGTAGTTACTTATAGCAAAGGAAATCATAAAGCATGTCAAAGTTTCAAATGGAAGGTAGGTAATCCTTAGCTAGCGTCTATTTACAGGACGTGCTCTGGACATCATCGGGAATGTTCCATTGGCTTGCCTTTGTGTGTTTAAGTGTCAGAACGAGAAGATTACTCTCGTTATATGAGCCCATTGTGCACCTTCGGTCACTGTATTAAAGTGTGTAGGTACCCAGATCAGCATGTACCTATAGGTTTTATAGTATAAACGCCTTTTTTTCGATGCATATTTTTAAGGTAGAGTAGGATGTCAATGTAATGTATTTTCAACCTAATTAGGAGGTCATAATACCTATTAGGTAAGATTCAACCAGAAGGTAGTACCTAGTAAATACCTGTGGATATGCGTCGGTAGGTACCTACCTATAAAACCAAGGCTGTCCGTTATCACGTGTGAAATCTTGTTCAAATTAAATAGATTGAAGTGGATAGCTAAACACCTACCTACTTAGTAATTACATACTAGTGTTATAAACAGCGATAACATCGCACTTTTATGAACTGTTTGGCGTAAGTTCTCCAGCAGTGGACGTCGCGTCTTTATGAGAGTGGACGCCTATACGCGTAATATCTCATAGGAGATGAAGTTTCATACCATATTCATACAGATAGTTTGTACCTAGGTAGGTACACAAAACACAATAGAACTACAATCAAGGGAAGTGCTCTCAATCTGTATATTAAAGGCACGGACTTGGAAACAACTTTAATTCGGTCGTCTGAATGTACCTACCTACCTAAGTGTTAAAAACTGGAACAATGTTTAATGTAACGTAATTAATAAGCGCTGACGCCGATAGCGTCTCGACGCATCCACGGCAATTACATTATTTTATGAAGGGCTTGTTTATTTCAGCCGTGGCGGACGTCATGCCTAGGTGAACGGCAGGGGCGGACTGCGTGGGCACCGAATACCAATACCAGGGAAACTGGCCACCTGGACAGCGGTCGGTATTATGGAGCAAAAAATCAAAAATACCATAAAAAAAAAGTTAAATCAGTCCGCAAATAACTTTTCTTTTTCAACATTTCAGTTTGTTATATTTTCCGAATTGTTTCTTCAAGCCCTTTTTTTTGATACCCCACATGAGTAGGTAAGTAGGTAGGACTAAAAAAATTACGGCTTCTGTTATTGGTGGCCAAATGCCGCCATCTTGATTTTTACAAATCCATAAAAGCCAGTGTCACTCGCGACTTCAATACAAATCCAACGATACGCCATTTGTTAAAATCCGTTCGCTCGTATAGCCTTTAGGAGAGACAAACAAACATACCAACCAAAAACATTAGGTACCCTTTGGACTCTGCAGAAGTCGAATAAATTACCCAGGGTAGATAGTTACCATATAAATATTAAAAACAAGAAAAGTGGCAATGGGGCGTGTCTGTGTCCGCGCGACGTGATCGAAACGCTCATGTCACAGGCAAATGGACGTTGCGACTTCGTATCTATTGCTTTTACTGAACTGCGCGTGTAGTTGTGGCGAGTAGTAGGGACAAACTAGAGACACCCCGTTCCGATACATTTTCAACTACCGGGCATATCTCCTCCTTTTTTATATCTATAGTATTTACCCAAGAGGCGATCAAAGATAAGAGAGGTAGACCACAAAAATGGTGGGGTGATGACAGGTCACTGGAACAACATGGGGTAGAGTGGTGACAGGAATGAAGAAGGTTGAAGGCCTCGCGTTGATCACCACGCTTGCTGAAGGCGGATTGGCGAGTTCAGACTTATTTAACCACTAGCACTTCCCGCGACTTCATCCGCGCGGATTACGTACCTACGTACTTTCCCGCTTTCAAAGGTAATTTTGGAAAATGATGAATTACGATCTTCATTATGTACTTACTTAGAAAAGTATTTCTGCCAGTTTCTAATTTCTAAACCGAAGGAAAAAGATTTTTCATACTTACAAACTATATTCCCCTTTTTACTCCGAAAACGGTTGATTTTTGAAAAATCTATTGGTTTTACGTTCCATTATTTGGCTTTATGAATAATTATATATACATTTTAGAGTTAGATAATCAAAGCGAGCAGAAGGTAAATTGATTACCCCTTAGAACCCAGTTACTGGTTGATTTTCGAAAAATTCTAAATGCATAACTCGTTATTCTTATATTTTTATATACGATATACGCACCACGTAACCGGTCAGACCCTACTGGCACCTAAAAGGTGCCGGAAGTAGTTTCCCGAAAAAACGCTCACCCTTAACGGAAAGTGCCGTTGACAGCTGTCAGTTGACGAAACTGACAGTTGGCAGTTGACTTGACGTAATTACATGCTGTCCACTCGTATCGATAGATGTTATCGATGATGTGATTTAAAAATATGAAATAGGTTTTTCAGGTTTGCGAACCTCTCGATCGATGTGTCTTGATTCGTGGAACCCCTTTATGAACCCCCCAAAAAGTGTTATTTTTGCTCTATCTCGCTTCCTTCACAAGATATAGCGGTTTTTGTGTTTTTTTTGAGGAATCTTGGTACAAATTTTTTATTTTGAAATTGAAGCATCGTTTTATCGATAACATTGTTTTATTGATACGACAGGACAGCATGTATAAATGTCAAAGCAACTGTCAACTGTGACCTGTCAATGGGGCTGACGTTAAGGGGGACTACTCTATCAGACTATAAACGGTTTAACAGGCCAGGGTCTGAGAGGTAGATTCTTCCATACAAAACTTTAACCCTAAACCCCTATGGGGGAACTTTTTAAAAACGAATAGATAATGTCAATCTCTTTTATTTACTTAGGTAGGTACGTATCGTACGACACGTGCCAAGTTTCAAATTTATAATAAACCCGATGAAGAAATATCTAATATTTTTAATATAAAGGCTTTTCATCCCCATAAGGATTGATTTTCGCAAAATCCTTTCTTTGTACACCTTTGTTTTAAACTAAAACTAGGTACTGTCCAAAATACAAGTTTCTATCTTTAGCGGTTTGGGCTGAGCGACTGTACGACAGTGTTTTTTTATATTATTTTGCTGGTTTCCTCAGGAAGTTTTACCTTCACCGGTGTCAAGAGTATTTATATATTTAAACAACATGTAACATAAATAACGCACAACCTCTTGCGGGGTCACTATGAACTAATACTCATCATTATGAACAACTTTTAATATGGGACCAAACCTGAAATCGTAAAACAAAAATCAGCCGTTCCCTACATATATGTTCTCAATGTAGGGAACAGCAGACTTTTTTTCACGGTATCAGGTTTGGCCCCAAAGTAAATTTGTTCATAACCATGAGTATAATGACCCCCTATGAGGTTTCCAGGTTTTGCATTTACACCTTGTTTATAAGGTGTTTAAAAATTAACCTTACAAACTTTATGGACTACTATAGACCATCGAACTGAATAACTTTTACTAGGTACTTATGTAAACCTTTGAAAGATATCGCGAAAATTAACTTTTTTTTGTTTTCGTAGTGAAGAAAACATTAAGGCCTTCGGGTATAAAGACCGAGCGAGTGGCATTTCTTTACCTCACTAGAACCACACAGGTGGTCACCACAGCACAAGGTGGGGGGATTTTTATTTTCGGATTTTCATCTGCTTTCAGGCTGCGTAACCGGGCTATCATGTGGATGCCTTATAAAAATACCTCCAGCCATGGCATTTTAGAGAGCAACTTTTACTTTGGGACCAAACCTGAAATCGCGAAAAAATATCTGTGTTCCCTTGCACATTTTGACGAGTTTTAAGCGAACATAAATGTAGGGAAGAGCTGATTTTTCGCGAGTTCAGGTTTGGTTCCAAAGTAAAAGTTCTTCATCATGATGAGTAGGTGTAATATCTACAGGTAGATAGTAGTACCTACAACGACCCCCTATGAGGTAGGTAAATATAAATTCATTCTAATCATTCGATTCATTCTATTCTATGCGCGGAAATTATTTGTAACATCAAATAAACAATTTCCAGCAGCCATTGTTGTTTACAACTTTGAGAAGAATTGTGTTTATTATTAAAGAGTCCGTCCCTGTGCTCCACACTGCGCATGTCGCGAATTTATCGACAGGAGCAATGGGTTTTCTCTCCAGCCTGAGCTCTGCTAAACGGCACTCGCTCCCTGCGCTCGGTCACATAACAGTCGCAACCAGTGTTCCTCTGATTTCAAATTAATTCTATATTAATTAACTATCCTTGCATACTGAGATTCGGCAACGATGTTATTACTTAATTTAACCGCATTTTTTGCGGTTTTTCTGATGGGAGGTGCGGTACCTACGCCTACTAATAAAGGTATGTAACCCTTTGCTTGTTTTCAACGGCTTAATAACGATGTCTGATTGCTGGCTTATCAATCTGCGTGTTGTGTTGGAGAGAGTATCGATCAGTCGCGGCCGGGAGCGCTCTATATATAACAACAGGTCAACAGGTGTCCTCTCTGCGCCGTTGTTGTTCTGCGACGTAGTTCCACCTTTTCCCATAAACTATGACCTTTTGGACACGTTAGCTTATAAATAGATGCCTTTATCGATTCACGTGGCCCATTCATACAATTTTCTTAGAATGCTCCTCTATAATAGGGCTGTCTTTGATGTGGGTCGTGTGGGCGTTGTTATTTAGGTACATACCTTCTTCGGTCAACAAAGTGCTTATAAATTATCAAGGTCGAAGTCGGAGGCTGTTAGTCTGTTTTGGCCACGTTCTAGAATAACAGATAATAATTTTATTAAATCAAATAGAAAACGATTTTAACTTTCATAAAACAATAGTTTCGTCGGTAAAGGGTCTCCATCAAAAGTTTCACTGATGAAAAAAATCAACATGGGTCACTTAATCACATTGTCACTTGCAAGAATTTTTCTGATTTTGCATTTGCCTGTGACGGAACCAGTCGGAAAGTTGTCGTTCATAATATTTCAAAACTCCATCAGTCAATCGACTCCGGCGCCTTTCTAACTCCACTGCTGAAGATAGGTCTACCTACACTAGACCAAAATTCCTTTAACGATTTGAGTCTACGTCTCAATGCGATCGTCGTCAAATTATCTAAAGTTTCCATCGTACGAGTACGTCCAATGATAGCATTCGAGAGTAATCCAAACGTTGCTGATGTACATTATCTTCATGGGTAAGGTCATGCCGCCATTGCTTATACGTCAATCATTTCTCTGCACGTAATTTGGTCTTCATTACTCGGTCAACCTAGCTTTAATTTGCTCTTACCTGGCTACCTAATTCTTAGACAGGTATTAATCATGGCAAGCAGCTTCAGATTATGTAATATATACAAAAACATACCTAATCTGGAAAAACATTCAAAGTAGGTACTACTCTTAGCATCAAATGAATTCCTACTTATTTATAGACTAAACACAAAGATTTCCATGACAAAAATTACCAAATAATCAACATTTTAAGGGGATAACAAAATAGTCCTAAGCATATCCAGTACACTTATCCAAAAATAAAGAACGCCATCCTTACACAGATTAAAAATTTATTTTATGTTTTCGGTTCGGTTCGGACGTATTTTAACACACACGATGTCTTGAACGTATTTCAAGGCACACTATCAATATAAATAACATTTTAGATGGTGGCGGCCCAATTGGTGAGCTCCCCGAGAATTGGGACCAGACAAAAGACGACACTCAATCGCTTTTCCTGAATAAGAGCGATAAAAATGACTTGGAGCCTTACCCGTTGGCTCTAAGCGAGGAAGGTAATGACAATGGTACACCTGAAAAACTTGTTGCTTTAATATGTACCTATGTATATGTATCTATCAAAGGGTAATCGAACATCTTACCTGTGGGTTAACCTGTAATGGGTCTACCTGTAACTATTAATTTTTATTTTGCTCAGATTTGGTCGTTAGCCAGACCGCACTTTGAATCTACCTTGTCTATTATAGTAAACGTCTCTTCCGAATATGAACATTACATTATAATGTTCATATTCATAAAAGACGCTTACTATCTTGCCCTTAGTTTGTCTTAGTTGTGCTAAATTGTAATAAAAAATCGCATCGTTAGTAACTAGAACACGGGCCAGTAGCAACCGCATTCTGAAAACAGTGTCAGATAGTTTCTATTCTCCCATTTTGAGAAATTTTGTGGAGAGGATGGCCAGATGAGAAACTTTACCCTGCTTGGTCATCTTCTGTGCAGTGTTTTAAACTCTTATAATAATAATATTACTTTGGTTACTAACACTAGCTATAAGTATTAGGTACTAAGTACTAGCTAACAATATGGATCTTTGTTGTCTATAAATATAAATTTTAATAAAAAAATTAAAAATGTAGGAACAAATCTTAAAGCGGAACCATGCGACGTAAAAGTGATTTCGCCGTATTTTTCCACTTTTCTATAACTGAGTAAGAAAGTAGTCGATATTTTTTTCTGCACTCCTGATTACAGGTACACTAATAATAGGTATTAAATCATTGATATTGGAGTTTCGATAATGTTTCGGCAGTATTTCTGAAACTCTACCGTAGGTCTTATCAAAACCATTATCAAATTGCACCTACTGGCCATTATTTAAATGCAAGCAGTCAACTCTTAGACGTAGGTGTACTAATTGGACCTAATAGGACATCGACAATGTGCACTGTACAGTAATAACGCACTGATTGTGAAATTGTGCACTACAATAGCATAGTGGACAGGTTGCACGTCCGACGTCTATTGCCATCCTTTATTGGCCGATGCAGCTTAAGTGGACAAGAATAGAATTACTTATAGGCGTAGGGATTGATATAAACGTTAACTAATCATTAACCTTAATCTGAAACTACAAATACCTATGTAAGTGATTGATAGTCGATCCCCAGTATCAGACTTACCTGGTACTGTGACTTAAATAATGTTAGTAGGTAGGGTGGTTTCGACGTCTTATTTAAATAAATGAGCAGTTAAATTATGTAGGTACATGATTAATTTTGATGTCGGATTAGGGGCACAAATATATATCAGATAAATAACTTAAAATAAGAAAACTGACATGAGTAGCTTAGCTGATTATTTTTAGAGATTCTGCGTTACGTTTCAACAACAACACCAATATTTATTGCAGGAAATTCTGAAGGATTCGAACAGGGAGTAGATCAAAGATTTGATTCCCCCCAGCCAAACGGGGAGCTGGATAACTTGATTATGAGGCCGGAACTGTACGGCGAACCCCCAGCCATGGAAAGTCTAGCCACCAGCTACGATTCCCGGCGTCGCAAGCGGGGAAGCGGAACTAAAGTCGGAGGCGCCGGGGCCGCTACTAAAGTAGCCACCAAATCCGGCTCGGGCAAGAAAAATCTGAAGTGAGTGCTTTAGTCATCTCGGCTGATACCATTGCACTTTCTATTATAAGAACACTAGACTTACCGTATTCTATTTTTTAGACCGGAGGAGCACGATGCCCTCTCGCCCGTGGACTCGATGACTCACGAACACGACGCACACCGCCGCAAGCGCGGCAGTGGCACAAAGGTGGGCGGCGCGGCCGCCTCTGCCAAAACCGCCACCAAAAATTCCGGTGGAAATAAAAAGAACTTCAGGTCAACATAAACCTCCATCATAGAATAGGTGTAAGTATGTAAGTCAACAAAATAATATCGTTACTAAATAGTTTCATTTACATTTAGGCCCATCTCAGAACGTCGCAAACGTGACTCTGGTCTCAGCGCCGCTGATGTCCGAGCTCTTCTCAACTTGTGGGAGGCGCAGGAACGTAAGAAGCAGGAATGGAACGCGCAGAACCAATGGGTACCCGATCATTATTATGGAGTCGGACATGGTAGTGCTGAAGACGAGCAACCTGAGGTAGACGAGAACGGAGACATCTGGTACAGTGAGCCTGTTGTCATCTCTCCGCGTGAACGAGACTACCCTCGTCACTCATACTTCTCAGAACAGAACCGCATGGCCCTAGCCCACGGTTACCCAGACATGTATCAAGTAGGCCCGGCAGAGTTGGCGCAACGGTATGAGGAGGCTCGTCGTAAGAGGCAATATGCTAACAAGATGAAGCGCTTCATGGTCGCCAGGAAGCGCTCGGACGGCATGATGAGCCACCAGAACAGTTATCGGCCCCGCGACGACCTGTACACGCTTGCCGAACTGCTGCGCTCGGCCCCGCGAGTGCAGGAACAAGACATTCCTGTATATCGGCGACTAATATTGTAAAGCGTTGTTAGAGAGCGATGTCCATTCCCAGCAACCTGCGATTCGTCTAACAACAATGGTCTGGTTTCTAAAGAAACAGTCAGAACGCGAGAAGCGAAATAGCAAATTGAAGTGTCACTTGTTGTCGGATGGACGCCGAAGAAGGGTATGATTTGGAGTGGGAGATTGTCGTGCATTTAATTCGCAGTTTGTAGCGGATACCTAACAAACCTTAGATATAGGAATACTTAGTATTAAAACACTGACACAATATCATCACATACTAGAATATGAATAATTTCTTATTTTACGAAAATCAACATTTTCTGGCCTAAGAATAGTTATCAGAATATTTAAAATTAATTTTTAATTTTAATTAGTTTTTTCTGTCAGGAAAAGTATTGTATTACGTTTAAATGTAAAGTTTACGTTAAGTCTATTTTGTGTATTTTCTAACTTTATCCATAGGATACCTCAGTTTTATCTTATAGGTATCTAGTATCTGTTACTTATAATTTAATAAAGTGTAACCAATTTTTAAATGATCAAATAGATAGGTGTCTAGTTTCATTAAACATTGATAGTTTTCGGTGGAGTTAAACTTCACATTTTACTAATGTACTCTACATTGAACTAGAATTAGTTATTGTATGTAAATGTAAACTTGCTGTATTAAATTAGTATTATATTTAATTATTGTTTTAATATGTCCACTTAACAAACCTTAGAAAACCATAATAAAAATGCTGGCTACATAGATTGCTATCAACTTTGACACGGTCGTGTCATTAACGAATTTAATGATATTTACAGCGAATTAACGTCAGAAAAAAATTTAATAAATATTTTCTAAAAGGTTAATGTAATTTAAGCAAAACTGCACATTCATAAGTTAATATGAAAAGAAACACTCACAACAGTACTTTATGTATTAATCAGAGTACGCAAGAAGTATCGCACAAGGACGCAGTTACTTCTACTGAAAGCCACCCATCACTAGATGTCGAATCTACCGCGACGAACAACTCGACAACGTATGCATCATTTTATTGGTTATTTAATTACATTAAAATGTGTATCTCTCGGTTAGCAAATGACGTGTACACATCGCTTATGAGTTACTGGTTCCCCGGTCGCGTGTTGCTCCCGCCTCATATTCTCCATCTCATGGAAGTACAGAACAGGCTCCGCGCAGAACGTGAGTCGCATACGGTCACCTACAGCAGGTACAAATTGATCAATCACTCCTATCTTAAGTCGGCAAACGAACGTTCAACACAAACAATTTCGTTGGTTCCAGAGAACTACCCGGAGCCTCCTCGCCGTTATCGATGAGAAAAATCGTCAACGCATTTACGTCCTATATTCTTTCCAGCGAAGATGAAACGGTCATCCACTATACACCCAAAGACCTTGGTTACCTTAAAAATTACCGTGAACCTATGTTCGTTATCGTGGATTCGAGCTGCGTCAGTAATCCAAGTTCCAACGAATTGCTTATTGATAATAGATTTCACGTGAGAGATCCGATTCTGAAGAGACATTTCAACACGAATGTAAAACCCGTTGAGGTGCCTTCTACGAGCTGAGACCTCAGCAATGATTTACTACGGCCACTGATGGAATCGGACTCAACTGATGAAATGCAAATGATTGACATAAACCTCCAAAGTGATGACAATCTATTGATTGGTGCTGATACTGAGTACGACAATGATTCCATAGTTATGTCTTACATAAAAAACAAAGATACTTTTGTGGACTTGGAAGGTACGCTAATGTCTACAAAAAAAAAATTGTCGCTACTGGAAAGTGTGCCAAGAATGGAAACAATAGTAGAGAGCGAACTGTTTAATGCCTTACCGATAATTACTAAAACTGATTCTGTTACATTGGATTTTCTTAAAAATGGGGACTAAACAATATTTTAATTTACATTAATAATTATCTAAGTTAGCGTAGTCAAAACCAGGCATACATGTAAATGAATAATGAAATTAACTGTATCATCGTAAATTCATAAAAAAAATTAAGATATAATATTTTCTTTTATTTTGTTTATTCCTCTGTTTTTACTACGTTAGGTACCTAGGAGAGTACCTATCTAGAGTTGTTTTGCAAAACAAATTTTAAAACCTGTTCCTACGTTCAAATTATTATTATTTGTGTACATTTTGACGCAAGAGGCCACTGCAGGGTTTACAAAATGTAATAATTTACTTGCTCTCAGTTATCAATTAATTAAACTTCAGCAGCAATTTATTTTACGTTAATCAGACAGAGGCGCTGGTGGTGGCGTGTGCGGGCACAGACAAACAAATGCCCGCTACCGGCACCGCCACCGCCTCTGTCTTAATCTATCTATATCTTTAAAAAGCAATGCCACTCTTCGTTGTAATTTTATAACTCATGAACGGGCTCACCTATAAAAAAAAAAGGTTAAGGCTTTGTTCGGACTATTTAGTAGATGGTTTATGTGAAGTTTTTTATTTTTTTTTATTTTAGTTAGGTAGGTAGGGTAAGTAGGTAGGGTAGGCAAGTAGGGTAGGCAGGTAGGGTAGGTAGGTAGGGTAGGTAGGTAGGGTAGGCATGTAGGGTAGGTATTTTTTACCCATAGAAAGCCGATTTTGTCAATTAAAAACCTCAAAATTAGACCAGTCGGGTGGTTACAGGCACTGTAAAATGTCGTTTCTGCCCTGTATGGGGTTTTTTTTGGGTGGGAAATTATCAAATAACTTCTTCCGCTCTGGGCGGAGCGGGGGGGCGTGTTAGACTTTTACTGACTAAAACCCACCCGTGTTCCTTCAGTTACCTGTGTGCCTACGATATCCCTTTCCGACAAAGCCGCAACCCTGGTTAACAACGTATTATGTATAAATACATAGAGTTGATTAACAAAATATGTTAAGTTCATTCTTATAATTAGTGTGTACACTTAATTATTGTCAGAAGATCGTGCATACGTGTTATTGTTATCATATTTAGGTGTTTTTATGTATTTGGTGTTACATAAATCATCCCATAATAACATTAATCTTGTACCTACACACAGAATACTCGGACGAGGCCTTAGATGTCGTCATACCATCGTTCCCGGGCTCACCAAGATCATACTCTTACGACCACTTACTCGAAGCAATACATTCCCCGCAGGCTATGCAAGATTACAACTTTTCAAACGAAGAGAAACATTATAAACTCGAGGAAGCAACTGATTTTCTGCATCGTGACCATGAGTTCTTAATAGCAGCCGAACTGGGAGACGAAAATATGTTAAGAATATTAATCGAGTTAAGAACCTCTTTTATCCTTCTTTACTCTCGTTCTTCGGGGCCGTGGGCAGGGCCACTGTTACAATATTGATTTTGTCCCTCTAGTGGTAAAGCGACAAAAGCTCTGATGTAAGGAGGGTTGGTATCATCAAAACACAAGGAAACTACCAACTGCCTCAAACAATATAGGTTTATCTTGATTTAATAGATTTATTTTAATATGTATATACAACATTAGTTTTTGTTTATACTAAACCTCTTAAGGGGTCATTGTATTCATCATTATGAACAACTTTTACTATGGGACCAAAGTTGAAATCGCGAAAAATCTTCCTCATCATCATCCTTAAGAGGTTTAGTATAAACAAAAACTAATGTTGTATATTACTAGCTGCGCCCCGCGGTTTCACCCACGTAAGTCTCGATCACTTAGGGGTATAAAAAATAGATAGTAGCCGATTCTCAGACCTACTGAATATACATATAAAATTTCATAAAAATCGGTCAAGCCGTTTCGGAGGAGTATGGTAACGAACATTGTGACACGAGAATTTTATATATAAGATTTATAAAAATATAGCCTAACTTAAATTACATAGGTGACAATAAAGGTAACCTAAGGTATGCCATTCCAGTTGCTAAGAACTAGGGTCGTGGGCGGGGGTTTACCCAAAGGCTAATTAGGTTAGAGCCTAGGGCGCAAGGACCGAGGGGGCTTCAGTTTATTTTCGCACTTTTTATCATTCGTACTCAATACTTTATTTACATTCCACAATGTGTACTTAGGTGGTAACTTAAAATTATAATTATGTGATCATTAGGTATGGACTCTGAATGTGTTTATTATATGTGATCATTATGGGACTATTGGGGACTATTTTGATAGTGGGACAGAGGAAGCTTAGAAAGACTTAGCTGTTCAGTCTTCTGTACTATTTATTTATTTATAGTTAACTAGCTTTTGTCTGCGGCTTTGCCCGCGTGGAGGTCGTGACATTAATATGACCTTTAAACCTGTAGTAAATAAAATTTTGTTCCATCACTAATCGTTTTCGCAGTGCATAACAAAAACAATTTTTGGTTTTCTACCTTGGGTTACAATATTGCAATTTTCTTACGGATCCTTATTTTTTTTTAAATACATTATAGCCTATGTTATTCCGTAATAATGTAGCTAGCTGTATACTGGTGAAAGTATTTTTTAAATCGATTCAGCAGTTTCGGAGGCTATTTGTTACAAACAAAAATATCTTTCCTCTTTATTATATTATTGTAGATTAACACGGTAATACCAATTACATTAATTAACATAGAAAACAAAACTATACAATGCAGACAATTATGTCTTATACAATTATTTTCTACTTAGGTACTAACATGGAATAGTGGACACTCGCATACTGTTTCTCACAGAACATCAGACATACACGCTTAATTTTACTCCATTCGTCTGCAAACACTGATTCAGGGTTGGCCATGGAGGGCAATGAGCATCCTTAAAGTACGACACACAGGTGATTAAGCTCTGGCGACCGTTCTGCAAGGCAGTAGCGCGAACAGATTGTGAACTAAATGTTATTACCTTTTTTTTTAATTTAATATTAAAAAAAACTTTTTAAGTTATAAGTATCACTTATTATTTTTTTGTCATTTAAATAGTCTTTAAGGTTTTTTTTTGTCGTATTATTTTGACTTATTTATTGCTTTTAAATTCAAAATAATAAATTTCAAAATAATATTCTAGTGATACCTACCGACCACTTTAAATATTAAAATGTTTTTTTTTAGTTTGATTCACTTTCGCTTTTTAGGGTTCCGTACCAAAATGGTAAAAAGGAACCCTTATTGTGAGACTAAGTCTGTCTGTCTGTCACACCTGGATATCTCAAGAACTACTAATGTAACTCAACTTTAAATTTAGAAGAGTTTCAGATGATGTTTGCCCGTCTATTTTGCAAACAAGAAAGAAATTAACAAAAAGAAATATCCGTTTTGCAAAAGGGACTGAAAGGGACTGAAAGGGGGTCTTAAAAATTTGAAGTGGGGTTACTAGGGCATGTGGGGTATCATATGAAAGAGCGCTGTTTGCACATTCTCAAACATTTCTTTTTTATGCAGTATAGTTTCTGACTTTGGTGGGAAATGTAAAAAAAATACCGTTCTCTTATCTCCGAAGTTTGCATAGATAAAAATCTGAAATTACTCTATGTGATAGAAGTTTATGTAAAGGTTACAGGAAAAATTAAACGATATCTCTAAATAGCACAGTTTTTCAGAAATCATCAACATCATAATATACATACGGAACCTTCGGTGCGCGAGGTCGACTCGTCTTGACCGGTTTTTTTTATAAGTGTTTTCTTTAGTTTCACCTGTCCCGGTGTCTGTCTGTGTGTCTGTAATGTAATCTTGCAAGTTAAGATTGATCCACTTCCCAATTTCCGATTGAGCTGAAATTTTGCATGCTTATGTAAACCGGATGACAATGCAATATTATTATGACGTGGAGTTGATCTGATGATGGAGCCGGAAGTTGGCCATGGGAACGCGTAATAGAACGAAGCAACCCCATCGAATTTGGGCTCGTTTGATTCGTCTTGACAAGGACTCTGGTCCTAGATGATATCCAGGGCCTGATGATGGAGCCAGAAGGTGGCAACCTGGAACCTAGCTATGGAAACTCTGTAATAAAACGACGCTACTCTGCACAAGTACATACTCTGGTTCTAGAACCAGAGTACTTGTCAAGACGAATCAACGAGCAACTACGAGTCGACCAACTTAATCATTGGGCCCTAGGTCCTATTATATATACTACTACTATACATTATTTATAAAAATAAAATAAACATAATAAATAATTTGATAGGCCTAGAGCTGTCAGAAGTCTAAATCAGGCAGGCCGTGGGTGTCATTAGCTAGTTAGTTACTCGGAGGATATTTAGTTACATAGTTACTTATAATAGTGAGTGTCAGCCTACCCCCATGGGAAAAAGGCATGAGTTTATGTATGTATGTATGTGTATGTATGTATGTGTATGTATGTGTATGTATGTATGTGTATGTATGTGTATGTATGTATGTGTATGTATGTATGTGTATGTATGTGAATGTATGTATGTGTATGTATGTATGTGTATGTATGTGTATGTATGTATGTGTATGTATGTATGTGTATGTATGTATGTGTATGTATGTATGTGTATGTGTATGTATGTATGTGTATGTATGTGTATGTATGTGTATGTATGTATGTGTATGTATGTATGTGTATGTATGTATGTGTATGTATGTATGTGTATGTATGTATGTGTATGTATCTATGTGTATGTATGTTACTTATGGTAAATAACTGAGGGCCTTTTAGTATAAAAAACAAATAATACATTATTTTCTATCTCATCATTCATCATTTCAGCCGAAAGGCTTCCACTGACGGACATAGGCCTCCCCCTAGGCGGGGGGTTTGCCATAATTGGCACGCTTGGCAGGCGGGTTGGCGATTGCAGTATGGTATTACAATATATAGAGAACGCTGCTGCCCATTCTCTAGTAAGTCCCTTAGTCGCCTTTTACGATACCCACGGGAAGAAAAAGGGTACCTAGTGCTATTCTTAACGTCCGGCACCACACAGACAATTTGCTACCTACTCATTTTTAGGGTACCGTACCCAAAGGGTAAAACGGGAACCCTATTACTAAGGCTCCGCCGCCGTCTGTCTGTCTGTCTGTCCGTCTGTCACCAGGCTGTATCTCATGATCCGTGATAGTTAGACCGTTATCTTCACAGATGATGTATTTCTGTTGCCGCTATAACAAAAAATACTAAAAAACAGAATAAAATAAATATTTAATTAAAAAAAAAAAATTGCTTCCATATAACAAACGTGATTTTTTGCTCGTTTTTATAGATAATGGTACGGAACCCTTCGTGCGCGTGTCCGACTCGCACTTGGCCGGTTTTTTATAGATAATGGTACGGAACCCTTCGTGCGCTAGTCCGACTCGCACTTGGCCGGTTTTTTTTTTTCTATGTTAGTATTTACGCACAGGCTATAAAACTGATTTACATATGTACGGCAGATCTCAAATAATTTGGGGTGAGGCCGCTAAGGACCCCATGAGGCCGATGAGGGCAGGAGGATGATGATGAGCATATTTTCTTGCAGAAAACAAACCAATATACAAGTAATGGACCACGTCGGCCGCAACGGATTGCACTTGGCGGTCTGTTCCGGGTACCGAACCGTGGTCGCCCTGCTCCTGGCAGCCGGAGTCGATCCTAATGTTAAAGATAACCTGGGTATGACGCCTCTCTCCCTCTGTCTGATGAGAAGGTAAACCATAAAATAGTCATTATATTAATACATTCGTGGCTAAGTATAATAACAGCCGTACGGGTCGATCCATCAGGTTAACCGATTAAGCCCTGTGACTGAGCCCTGTGACATAGTCAATTACCTGTCCTTATCTTAATGGCCGCCAAATTTATTGCCCCTGCTGCCAATGTAAACAAAGAAAGTTTCAAGTGATTTCTAAGAGCATAAACATCCTTTGTTTAAACTGTTTGGGCCGTCGGTGGGACTTGACGGTTGGGGACACTGACGCACTGGTGCGTCGGCGGGCCTTAACCGACTTGACTTAAACTACGCTTGCCGGGGTTGTTCCGTGGATGGGTTCACATACGAGACTTCTCCGTGCCTCAGAAAGCACGTTAAGTCGTTGGTCCGGGCTGTCATTTGTGGATCTTTGACAGTCGTTACGGGATCAGAAGTCCGAAAGTATGACAACAAAGGTGTGACAAAGGGTATCGTATTACTTAGATAATGGGTTGTGGAGGGCAGATAGGCAGTCGCTCCATGTAAAAGCGGATCCACTGCATCCGGTTAGACTGGAAGCCGACCCCTACATGGTTGGGAAAAGGCTGGGCAGATTGCTTAAATTATTATTACGTGAAGGGAAAACTTTGTACCCGGGACGGGTACGAAAATTACGCGGTCGGAGGAAAGTTAGTTTATAATTTATATGGTGGAGTAGTGCAGAATGCAATTTTTTTATATATTATTGCATTAGAAATAAATTAAATTAATTAAAAAAACATAACACACACTACCATGCGTTTGACACACACACACATAGTACACACGGCTACACATTTCCAGTATAAGCTGATCTCGCATTGTGTAGGATTTCCGTACAATGAGAGATCAGCGTAAACTGGAAATGTATAGCTTGATGTGTAGCCGTCTGTACCAGGGCTTCGACTTGAAGATAGATAGGTGACAGAAGTGACAGCTTGAGCATGGAATAAGTAGGGTAGTACTTTATAATAACATGGAATTAGTAAGCACTAGTTATACTTATAACATGTTCCAGAATTAACGCACAACCTCTTAAGGGGTCATTGTATTCATCATTATGAACAACTTTTACTATGGGATCAAAACTGTAATCGCGAAAAAATAAACAGCTGTTCCCTACATTTATATTCGAATAACTCGTCAAAATATAGGGAACAGCTGATTTTTTCTAATGACTAGCATTAATCACTACAAAACCGATCATAGAGCACGTATGTTTTGCTTAGAACCAAAACAGTGCAGTTATGTTGCATGAAGTCTCATTGTTGCGCTGAAAAACAGTGCAACAATGAACTTCATACAACATTTCTGCACTGTTTTTATTTTATATTTAGATATAAATTTACCACAGAGGTTTAATGTCTCCCATTAAATTTAATATAAAATGTATGTTTGCATTAGATCAAAGATACTGGCTGAAAATAAAAATCCGGTGAAAAACTTTGTTTTCAAGAGTTTTTATTTTGAGTAGGTAGTAGGTTTATATTTTATCACGGTAGGTAGATTGGTAGTTGAAAGAAATGTAGGTACGCACCTTGCTAAAGTGAGTAATTAATGCACTCGTGCTAATTTAGTGCCCTCGCATGCGCTCGGGCACCACAAAACACTCATGCTTTAATAACTCACTTTGCGCTCGGTGCAACAATCTACTATAAAACCTCTTAACAAGTGATTGTCCCTTCATCATTATGAACCACTTTGACTGGGACAAATCCAGAAATCGCGAAAAAATTCACGTACCGATTTTCCTACCAGGTTGCGTAACACTATCAGGAGCAATGGCTTGCATTTTGACAGTTCATTAACATTCATTGCGTTATTTACGTTGTGGAGCAGACAAATTTTTCGAACTTATGAAGCAATGGAAAAGCAATATACTTCAAAATCATTCAGATTGGGATTGGTGTGTTACGAAATTATGGTGCTGGTTTGTGTAGCGAAAAGTTTTTCATGAGTCAGCACATCAGGATAAACCAACCTGTCAAATTTCTCCAAATGATTTTAAACCTTATAATGTTGAATTTTAAGTCCAAAATCCAATGAGTAAATTTGACAGTTTGAGGTAACTTGATGTGCTGGCGTCGCGACTGTACAATGACCCCAGAGGTTTTCAGTTATTTCAATTAGGTACACCTTGTATGTTTGTAGTAGGTATAGGGACCTTACAGAGAGAGAGAGAGAGAAAGAACTTGATTCTGTTTCCGCAACAAATAATAATTATTTTCAGGCCATCTTCCCGAATGGCACAGTTATTATTGGATCATGGTGCCGTATTTGTACCAAGATTGAGTCCTATGGATACAGGTTTGTTCTTGCGTAAGTAATTTTTTATGTTTGCCATGTCCACCTGTCTGTCCGTCTGTCCCCAGCTTAGCTCAGAGGTTCTTAGTGCTAGAAAGCTGTAATTTGGATACATGGGGATACATATCACTCCGATAAAGTGGTAAAGTAAAATCTTGAATAAAATTTGTATGTAAGTAGGTAGTGTCATGATTTCACGAAGAAGTCATTCAATGGAACTGTAAATCTAACTTAGAGACATGTATTAATGATTCTAGTGATTATAATTCAGTAAATACATATCTGTTATAGTCGCGAATCATATTTTTATCAAGATACAACCTGACTCTGACATGAAAATAGCAAAAAAATTAAGAAAATATTAATTTCACGGGCTACAGCTGCGGATTTGCCGTAAACAAAAGTACATTATGAAGGCGAGACCAAAATTCCCTCAAAGGGATAATAAAACCTGCAAAGTGTTGAGCATAAGTAGAAATGGCAATTCAAAGAAAGTTTTCTTTTCTTTCGGGGCGGGCCGGGCCGGTCAATTTGACTTTTCAATTTGAGCGTAAGGAAATCTATGCACTAACGCACAAGTAGGACAAATAGACTGACGGGATTTCCATACGATTCCAAATTGTCCGCCGTCTGCTCAGCGCCTAAGACACATAGACTCCATTTTAAAATAAGATTCGAAATTTAAATAAACCTTTTTTACAGTCCGTTCAACCGATTTTGACTTCTATTACGTTGATGGCCTGACAAATAGCAGCTGTAATAAACAGTTGGTATTGTAACCACGTTTTTACTTTTAATGCTATCCATATACGGAATAGAAGTCAAAATCGGTTGAACGGACTGTCAAAAAGTTTATTTAAATTTCTAATCTTATTTCAAATGTAGTTTATGAAACCCGATTTTTATTTCTTTTCACATTAATATGAATCAAGCAATTAGGTAGGTATCTAATCTATTTCAGAATTTGTCATGATGTGTATTCCAACCAAAGAAGAGGAAAAAATACTTCGCCTGTCAGTGGCGCATGGTACCCTTGTTAATGATCCTGAAGCGCCGGGTGGACGTCAGGCATTACATTTTGCAGCTATGAGTAATAATACCTACCTTATCAACATACTAGTGGACTTAGGAGCCAATCTGTTTGATGTTAATCACAGAAATGAAACACCTAAACAGGTAGCAGCGACCTTCCATTGCAAAGAGGCGTACAGCCTTTTAGAACATTTTGAACAAGTGTGTGATGTCTCTAAGAATTAATTTTAACACCAACGAGCTTGGTGAAAGAGGAATCAGAGAATTCTGACATGCCTTATTAATTAAACTATTTCGTTTAATATGTAACTCATAGTTTTATTTCTATTTCCCAGGATAGGTAGGTAGGTATCCAATACGAGGATAGGTATTTTTTTTTTTTGTACTTAAGTATTACCTTGCCAGGCTACTTAGACACAGGGTGAAATTGAATTCATGGGCATCCTCTTAAGGGTTCATGGTTTTAGACTCATCAATATGAACAACTTTTACTCTGGCACCAAACCTGAAGTCGCGAAAAAAAAAACAGCTTGTCTCTACATTTATGTTCGCTTAGCTCGTCATAATGTAGGGAAAAGCTGTTTTTTTCGCGATTTCAGGTTGATGTGCTGAAAACCACGGCGACCCACGGCCACGCTACGCAAGGATGCACGGCTGGCAAACAAATTTTGAAAAACTTTGTATTGGATTCGGTTCTTCTTAGATATAAAATAGACGCCGTATGGTTCCTCTCCGGTGGCGGCCATACATCTAAGTCCTGCTGGCCCATCCCAATGAATCTCCGTATAATTTGCCGCTACGCGAATAAGCAGACTTCAATAACTTTGTACTAAATGGGTACTCATGTTTTTAAAGATATTTTTCATCACCGTATTCGTAAAGTGGCTCTTATTGCAACGATGTTAGGTTCACAATGCACTGTTTTTAGTATAACACGTGCTTGTTACTTTGCATTCCCGCACTAGTTCAGGAAATGCGGCTCAGTTAATCAGAGATGTGCGTTTTGGACGTGTAACATCTTTCCTCTCGCTTTCTGTGGGAGTGACTTCGTGAAAAAGGACGGAAGTGTGTAACAGGAAGTGACAGCTAGAGCATGGAATAAGAAAGTAATTTTTAATAGCATGGAATTAGTAAGTCTTGTGCTTTAATATAGCATGGAATTAGTGTACTCATGGAATAATTAGTAAGTACTATATTTGCCTATAGGTAGTTTGTTAGTAGACGGGGTGTAATTATTCGAATAAATATTTCAGTATATGTATAGCTTTTAAAAATTTGGAGTTAATTTCTATCACTGCTCAGTTGCATAGTAGCAAATACCAAGGTGTCAGGTCAGATGTTACACATCCTAGAGGAGACTACTTACTGTAAAGGTTCGCGGAACCCGTGAAATGTCCCTTTAGATTTGTTCCCCAATTTCATGATTTCAAGAAAAAGTAATTCAATAGAACAAATCTAACTTAGAGAGATGTATTCATGATTCTAATGGTTATAATTCTGTAAATACATAAAAGAGCGTTTACGACTTTACGCATTTCATACAAACTTTCAAACCCTTGTTTTTCTAAATGACTGAACCGAACTTCATACGCTTAAGCAGGATACAAAGGTCTAAAAAAAAGTTAAGAACATTTTCGAAATGTCTTTTGTAACTGGAAATCTCTGTTTCTATGGAAAATTTAAAATCGGTCTAATTTGGCTGGAACACTATTTTTCGAAAATGTTCTTAACTAACTTTTTAGAGCTTTGTATCTTGCTGATGCGTATGAAGTTTCATTAAAATCGGTTTAGTCATTTCGAAAAACAGGGGCTTGAAAGTTTGTATGAAGCCGTAAAAGCTGCTGTAAACGCACAAAACGTTGTAGTCGCGAATCAAATTCTGATTAATACAACTTATTCCCAAGGCAAGGCTATTCCCATCAACCACGCACAAATCCAGACTCCAAATGCTACTGAGAAATTCCAGATAGGAAAACCCAATGACACTTTGCCCGACCTGGGAATCGAACCCAGGACCTCATGCTCCGCAGTAACGCTTGCGACCATTAGACAACGAGGCACTCTATAGTAATTTGTGTTCTTAGACAATCATAATTCAGTTTTTATTTATCATCATCATTATATCACTATCATCATTAACTTATTAGGTATTTAAAAACAAAGTCCCCCCCGCCAGCCGCGTTTGTCTGTCTGAACGCGATAAACTCAAAAACCAGACCGAACGAACGGATTTTCATACGGTTTTCAGAAATTAAAATTTAATACGGAATGATTCATGAGGAAGGTTTAGGTGTATATTTCAGGTTTTGTGTAAATTGGCTGAAATAATTATGATGATGATTGCTTTGATGATTGTTGAAGATGTCGGAAAAATCATGCTGACTGTTACGAAGCTAGTTTTTTTTATAAGTATTAGGTTTTTTGGCGGCTTCGAAATACGTAATATGTCACTGCCTCTTCTTCAAAATGCGAAGGCACGGCGCACGAAAACGAATCCCGCTAGCCATTTTACGTTTAAGAAAATGTATTTATTAGGTATTCCTCGCAAATGTGTTAAAAACGTCGTTGCCATTTTGTCTTTCCCATAGAGCACAGAGATGCCTCGGTGGCCACTGCACTACCATTATCTGTGCTACCATTGAAAGGAAGATACAGTCCCTGGTCAAGGGACCAGGGACTATAGGTATCTTCCTTTCACTGCCCTATTTTGCATCATAGATTCACAGTGATTTTGATTGTCGTTGTTATTACTGTATGGCTGTGAGTAAAATATATGTGAGTAAACTATAGTAGAACTTCACTGACAGAAAACGGCTTATAGCTGATCTAAAAAAAATGTAACGTAATTTGATTTAATTTTATGCCAATGCATAGGATGAGTGTGTGAGAACATAATTCAACAAAAAAAAAAACATTCTTGGGCATCGAAACGTAAATTACAATGTTTACGATTTTTCATGTATTGTAATGGTACACCACTATCGTCACTATCGTGGTGTGACATTTGTTCTACAGTTTCAAAGATGGCTGCCTTGTCGCAGTTGCTTTTCTCTGCCAAACAATACTGAGAAAATTGAGATAACCAACTATTTTTACATTTTTTTATAGAAAATTAGGTAGATCTTAATAAATAACTTTAAACTAACGTGCTAGTCATTTTGATAATGTGATAACAAGTGTACCCATGGCTTCCAATGTGCAAGACTCGCCTGTCCAGCAGACATTTGTAGAGGAGATAGATTACAATGAGATTCAGGAGTTATCGGTAAATATCGGGACATAATTTGATCTATAGTGAGCTATAGAACATTAATTAGAACTATAAGTACTGAATTTGTGTCGTCAGGTGGTGGGCAAAGGCGCATTTGGTGTAGTATGGAAGGGTTTGTGGCGAAACACACTAGTAGCAATAAAGCACATCAATTCGGAGGCTGAGAAGCGGGAGTTTTCGATAGAAGTGCGACAGTTGTCTCGGGTGTCACACCCGAACATCGTGCGGCTGTATGGAGCGTGCACGAAAGGCGCCCACGTCTGTCTGGTCATGGAGTACGCGGAGGGTGGCTCGCTGTACAATGTGCTACACAACCGCCCCAAGCCTAAATACACTGCTGCGCACGCGATGAGCTGGGCAAGACAATGTGCAGAGGTTAACATTGTTTTGATTTTATATTGCTTACTTATATTAAAAACTGTGAAATATTTCAGTAATCTGTCACTATTTTGACAAAACAACTTTAAAAAATATCAGTATCCCATCATTCATTATTATCTGAACGTTTACTACACATTTCTTGAATAAAGAATGTTGGTAAATATTAATAAAGATTACCTTTATTTTCTAGTCTTTCAAATACAAGTGGATGTCTAAATAAAGGCACATAAGTCTCTTCATAACTTTGTTACATTACAGGGTGTAGCGTACCTGCATTCAATGAAACCAAAGCCGCTGATACACAGGGATTTAAAACCACCCAACCTATTACTAGTGGGAGGTGGGCAGAGACTAAAGATCTGTGACTTCGGCACTGCTGCAGATAAAGCTACGTACATGACTAACAATAAGGGAAGTGCAGCTTGGATGGCACCTGAGGTTAGAAATGATTAAATACTAATAATATGTACTTAGTAAATAATTTATTGATACTTCAAAACATCACAATGTTCATGTCACCGTAAGATTGTGAGAACCGCCAGTTTATAATCTATCAATATTATTTCTGATAGATTATCACCTGTTGCAAAATTGTGAAATGGGTAAGGCTAGGTTTATTTTATTCATTGTTTGATGGTTAGGTTAAGTCTGTGAACAACCGAATGCAAGCAAACGCTACTTCCAAGTTGCTTGCAGCTAGGCAGGCTATTTAGTATTAACATAAGGTGCCTTACGTCGCAAGCAAGTTTGATAGCAAGTTAACAATTTGTTGATTTCCCATGGATAGATTATATACTATCGAAAAATAATGCATTAAGTTGTAAATGGTTTGTTGCACCTCAACATTTATCAATAGTAATAATGGAAATAATCCCAATAGATTATAAGCTAACAAAGTTCATAATTATACAGTGACATATACTATACTATACATAATTATATTATATGTCCAGCATGGATACTATTGCTAAACATACAATATTTTTCAATATTGACTCTGTAAAGGGTATGAAAGGAAGCTTATAAGTACACCACTGAAATTAAGAGTTTCCTATGCTATGGAATTCATACAAAAGAGAAATACATAATGTTTAGATTAGATTAGACAGCAAAAGTAGATTATCTAAATAAAAGATATACAAATAGATCTTGATAATGCTCTTTAAATTTACATTCTAACTTTGGTATCAGCTCACACTAACCGTCTTATAACAAAACAAGATTTATATTTTGCACGGCCTAAACCATGGAGCTAGTTTTTGTAATGAGAATGTAACTCTGATTGAAATACTGTTCTTTATACAAAACTGAATACTTAGTTCGGTACTAAGTTGTCAGTTTTGTATTAGGAACTTTACTGTAGACGAATTAAGGTTTGAAATTCAATAATGGCTACATGGTTTAAACTTGGGTCTGAAGATAAACCTTGCTTTGTAATAAGGCTCTAACCGTCTTATAACAAAACAAGATTTATATTTTGCACGGCCTAAACCATGGAGCTAGTTTTTGTAATGAGAACGTAACTCTGATTGAAATACCGTTCTTTTTACAAAACTTAAAACTTAGTTTGGTACTAAGTTGTCAGTTGTGTTGAGGAACTTTACCATAGTCAGAATAAAGATCGAAATTCAATAATGGCTCCATGTTTTAAACCTGGGTCTGAAAATAAACCTTGTTTTGTAATAAGGGGGTATGAGTTTAGATACTGATGTAATTGAGTAACTTATTTCCAATTTTAATTTTATCTACATAGTTCACTTCACACCCATGTTAGTTGTCAAGTTTGGTAGTTTCTTCATGGATAGAATTATTGATGAATAATTGATAACTTCTTTGACTAAGCTCAAGAAAAAATGAACTGAAGAAATGAAAGCAAACTTTATTCTCAAGAACATATTCTCCATAACCTGAAATGAATGATCCAATAGTTTTTGATCTAAATGATCATGACAGTGGCCGCACCTCTGTATTTGACCATCACTAAGCTTGATCCTAGCTTATACAATACAATATTTAAACAACTAACAACAACTTGACAATATAATATAATTATACTGCCATGTACAACATATAAACCTCACTCTCTCACAACACACACACGCACTCACACAGCACACGCAATATATATATTAATTAATAATTATACCTCTAGTTGTCATTCAGTTATAAATTGTACCAACTTACTTGCCGCGGGAAGACCTGGATTCCTGAAATACAGGGCTGCCCTAGTTTAGGCTCCAGTCCACTCCAATTATTTTAATAATGTCTGTACTGTGTTTTGATTATTGTGGGGAACAAAAAATAAAGATTATTATTATTAGATTATTACTCTCTAGGCATTTAGGCAATGCTGTCTAGTATTTGCTAGTGGAATACAGGTCTTTCTTTCCTGTGAGCAGAGTTTGATTTATTTAATTATGCTAAGTTTAAAAAAAAACTTTTTTGATATACATAGACAAGTAGTTGCTTACTGTCTAGCTAAGTCTATTTTTATTAAGATTATTTTGTAAAAAAGATAAGATTTTTGTTTTTATACAAACACTTTATTTTTCACTCATAAATAAGGAAACAATAAATCTGTTGATAAAATGATTATTTAGATATAATCAGTAATTAGAGGTTGATTAAATAACACTTTAGATGATTGAGACATTTATCTGTTTCTTGGCGCCTAAATAACGCAGAATAGCTTATTACAAAGATATGTGACCATATCTTTGTAATAAGCTATTCTGCGTTATGTACACATGTCTTTAACTAAACAATAAATCTATGATGGGCCTATAGAGGTATGAGGAACAGGGTGCAAAGTTCACTCATCCTCTATAGAACAGGGAGGATCCTCCGACCAGACAGGTGTTGTCTGGTGGGCAAATGCTCGACGGTTGATGTTGGGATGTTGTATACTTATATGCTAGTCGCGCGGTAAACTGCTTGCGCGATGTAGGATTTGTGTGACGTGAGGTCTTTGATGCGTAGTTCGCATGTGGCGTTGTAGATGCCGCCACAAGCCTTTGAAATTTAACATTAAAACTCATTCGTGCTTTTATAAAAAACCCGTGTAAAAAAACAAAATATAAAAAAAATTGATGACAATAGATAACAAATTAATCATCTTTCTAACATTATCATAACAGATACATAATTCCAACAGCTGATAGAGAGATTGCATACAGCTTAACAGGGCTTTATAGAGTACATAGTAATAAAACAATATCACAATCTAATCATATCCATGCCCAATCTTTCACTCTATCTTATTCATACATATTTCTTTGTAAAAATAATCAAAGATCCCTTTTTCCTTATTGATTTTTCCTGTATGAGGTCTTTAGACGTGATCTTCAGTATAAAATCATTAAAAGTCGGTTATCGTCGCTTTAAGAGCGTTTACACCTTACAGCATTTCATACAAACTTTCAAGCCCTTAAAATCCTCAACACCTAATAAGGCTACATTCAGACGACACGCGCCCGCCCCGCTCGCTCTGAAATTTGTTGTATATAATTTGAGTCTTATGACACATCAATAGATCTCAAATTGCATTTATCGAAGTCGACCCGCGCCCGCCTCACGCCCGCCTTGTGCCCGCGCTGCGGCTAGTGCACTGACCTCTATATATTTCACACTGGACAGGCTGTCTCCATACAAATTACAGCTAATTTTGTGTGGCAATTTGAAGCGCGCCACTATGATTGTCCCGAGAACTAATTTTGACGTATACTGCAAATTCGCTAGTGATTCACAAATTTGTATCGATAAATTGTCAATATTCAATACCAAAAGTTGATACAGCTCAGGCTGATCCAGTAGTTGTTTTATACCCGTTTTTTGGCACTGTGGTAATATTATCTAATCTTAAAAGTAAACTATTTCTTTCAATAAATATGGGTAGAATTAAAAAAAAAACTGTGTCTGTCCCACATGCTATGCGAGGTCGATTTAGGGACTACTCACACTTATTCAGCTCTATTCAGCTTACGCCCATAGAAAAAAACCATTTTGTACGGAGACGCGTACGCATCCGTTCAGCTTTCCGCGTCTATTCAGCTTTCGCGGCAAACAAGTATAAAATGAGGACAAATGCGTAGAACGCGGCGCGGTCATCATGTGCGAATGTGTGCAGGATTTAGTAATACTTTGTCCGAAGCAATATGCAAATGTACACACATCATCTATGGTTTAATAAGATTCTTAAAATCGGAAGTTATTAAGAAAATGTACTTATTCATATCATCGATATGTATTATCATTACCACAGCCGACTTAAGAACATCACTAATTTTAGTTTCATGGACAATCGTATCTGCCTACAGCACCAAAATGGCGATACTCAAATAGGCACAAAAATATTATGACAGCAGCCAGTCCAGTGTGAAATATATGGAGGTCAGTGGGCTAGTGCCATATTGACTATGATCAAGGGCGTTTTTTGATTAATTAATAAGTAGTATAAACGGGCTCGGGGCGTGCGCGGATTTTGCGCGTGGCGAACGCGGGTACAAGCGGGCACAACGAGTGAGCGGGGCGTGCGCGTAGTTGGTGCGGATTATGCGCGTGACGTCCGAACGCAGCCTAAGAGCGGTGACCAATACTTGTGAGAATAGGTTTTTAGCCAGCAGTAGCACATTACTTCTTCTCTCATGTCCGATAAGCTAGATGGGATTCTTAGCTAATATAGTAGTAAAAAGCCGGCCAAGTGCGTGTCAGACTACGCACAATTAAGGGTTCCGTAGTTGGGATGAATTAATCCCAAAAACAAACTTAACATTGTAGTTGAAAAACATGTTCTGAGAGAACAAGTCTTTTTCAACTACAATGTTAAGTTAACAATAACATTGTAGTTGAAAAACATGTTCTGAGAGAACAAGTCTTTTTCAACTACAATGTTAAGTTGGAGCTCTAAAAAAATCAAGCTTCTAAGGCAACGCAATAAAAAAATACGGCGATTTATGCGACATATTTTGATACTCTCAAATAAATCAAAACCTATAGGGTACTTTCCGTTGACCCAGAATCATGAAGTTTGGTAAGAAGCAAGGTCTCACAGCACAAGTAAAGGAAAAAGTCCGAAAATCGATAATTTGTAGTTTTATATAATTATATATTTTTTTATTACAATTACAAACTTACATTTCCAGTTGGAAAATTGACCGTGGCGTATATCGATGTATGTGAGAACGTGTTGTTCAACAACAATATTTTGTTTGTTTTTGGGATAAATTCATCCTAACTACGGAACCCTTCATTGTGCGTGGTCCGACACGCACCAGGCCGGTTTTTTTTTTCTCTCAGTTAGTTTTAATCTTGATATGGCAGTTTGAGTAATTTATGCGGCATACCCAAATGTCCTTTCTATGGTATTGTTCGTAGCATCGTTGAGCAACTTACGTTCTGTGTTGAGCTACATGATTACTGACGCACTGACTGGGTAGGTCCAGTCAATCTGTGTGGTTCTTTCCTCAAAAAACCATTTCAGACACCAATCTACATGAGTTTGTTTCGGCCTTTCTTTTCGGAGTAGTCATACTCTGAGAAGAAAGGCCGAAATAATCCCAGAGGCCACAGTCTCTTTTAAAGTCCAGACGTAATCTTGGTCAGATCATGTGAAGACCACCAAGATTGGTGTCGGCGTTTCCTACCTGACGAGGAAACGTCGACCTCATTTAATTTTTAAAATATGATTGACGTGTAAAAGTGTCTGGACAAACCTACTTACAGGAAAAAAAAATCCTTTCAGCATATAATAATAGTTGGTTCATATAACTATAATAATAACCTTTTAAACCCCACCCCCCTGTGTTTTTTACCTTTTTAAAGTTTTTTATTATTATTTTCTTTCTTTATTTTACAGGTGTTTGAAGGATCAACATATACAGAGAAATGTGATGTGTTCTCATGGGGTATTATTCTATGGGAGGTTCTGTCCCGAAGGAAACCCTTTGAGGAAGGAGGGTCAGCTTTTAGGATAATGTGGGCTGTGCATACAGGTATTGTATAAAACTGATTTCATACTGGTTGGTAGGTCGATAGCAGCTTGGCATGTGTGTAGATGTAGTAATAGGAGTTCCTTGACAACCTTGAAGAGTTGGATTTTGATACCTTGTACAATTTACATTTGTACCACAATTCAGTCCAAGTAAGTTAGAAGCTAAAGTTAGCTGTGTACCGTGTCGTCCATCTTGCAAGAGAGGCAAAAGACTTATTTATTTTTAGTTACTGTATTTTTGTATTTTAATATTATACAACGTGTTTTTTTTAATATCCCATAACTCTAGGGTATGATTGAGGCCATATCAAAGAATCAACTGGCATATGAGTTATGTTCCAATCCTTCGTAATTTTTTTTTTTCATTGTTCATACAAAATAATTCGGCAAAGTCACGATTATTAATGTAAAACACCCTTACGTGAAATATGACAACGTCGACAAGGTAGCTTTCCCTTCACTAGCTGCCGCCGGGAAGCCCCGATACCAACATACCTACATATTTTATTTTACTATTTATTTTACTACACTACTGCGAAGTTTGGCAACCTCGCAAAAGTAAAGATTCGTCATACTGGTGACAATTTTTGACCTAATTTAATTATGATTGATGATATCTCCGAAACGATGCATTTTTGGAGCACCTATTCTAGGAGTTTTAGTATTATTTTTACCTACAGAATATAACCCTAGAGTTATGGGATATAAAAAAAAACAGGTTGTATATGTGTTATTATGTTGATACCGATGGTATTTAAGAGTATGTGTCTGTATGGTATGGGTTTAATAATTGCCTGAAATAAATTATACAGCGTGTTACGGAAAGGGTATATACATATCAAAGGCACGAATTCTATTGGTGACAACAAACTACATGGCAACATTTTTTTAATAATGCCTACATAATTAAAAAAGTTAAGAAACATTTAACTAATAAAAATAAAATGTTTTCCATTGAATTCTACACCTCACTAGACCAAGTCAGCTGATCGGTACACGTTTTAATCCATTCGTTTGATCCCGCCGCCAATCGTACCTTCCGCACCGCCACGTGTGGTGCGGTGTCGTGTCGTAGAGCTGTGGCAGGTGTGTGTGTGTACTAGGCGCACAGACACAGATAATGGATAATGACCCTCGTAGTCCGGTGACACGTTTGTTATTTATTAAATTTTAAAAAACTATACAAATAAAAAAATATCAATAATTTTCAAAGTTCTTCTTTTTGAGCTGAAATTTTGTACAGAGATTCTGAACCAGATTCTCTGTTCACCTTGTTTGTATGGATATACCCTTTCCGTAACACGCTGTATTTAATATCATTTCATTTTAAACTCTACCAATTAAGCAATTTGTTGTCTAAAATAATAATTTAAATGTCTAATTTATGCAAAGTTATGACACTTCACACACTTGAATTATTTTTCGTGATATTAAATAATTTGAGTGTGAAGTAGTGTACATTTATGCAGTTCAAATAAGTACAAAAATTAACAATTGTAGATATCATGCTATGATAAGCAGAATGCTGACCAATCCGATCTAATACATTTTTTATGAAACAAGATTGAAATCAGTTTAAATTATGTGCACCTACCATATTAATTTTGTATGGACATTAAACACAACAAATGGCTACATAAATCATAATGCTACCTGCATGCTTACTCATCAACTGTAAACAATAAAACTACCTTTTAATGTGCTAGTTCCTTTGAATTATGATATCATACTGATGTGATTCAGTCTGCCATCAATTAAATCCTTCCATAACATTCCATTTGGTGCATCCTTTTAAAATCATTTGAATCTAAACCTCTTTTGAGATCTGACATTTATTATCTTTGAGAAAAAAAAAACGATTTTTTTTTTTTTTTTAGTGTTCTGAATCCGAATACAAAAAGATAACGGATAAGTGATCTTATTAATTTTATTAAAGTTCATGAAGTGTGATCTTTCCGAGTTATTATAAGTTTAATCATCAAAAGTGTTATTAAATGAGTCCATTATAAAATTCTAGGTCAAAGGCCAAATCTGATAGAGGGTTGTCCTGAGCCAATAGAGCAATTGATGACACACTGTTGGCACAAAGTTCCTGCAGAGAGACCCAGCATGGCCAAGGTAAGCCTACCTTCCATCCAAATATAAATAATGAGAGATTCAATCTGTTGCCAATAGTAAAGGTTACGCTATTATAAATTGATCACTCACCTGTACTGGCACAGGTGTTCACAATGCAAAAAAAACCGGCCAAGTGCGAGTCGGACTCGCGCACGAAGGGTTTTCGTACCATTATCTATAAAAAAAATGCCAAAAAAATCACATTTGTTGTATGGGAGCCCCCCTTAAATATTTGTTTAATTTTAATTTAATATTTTATATTTAAAGTGAATATATATCTAAATATTCTGTGAATATTTCTAGATTCTACCTGTTGCGGTGTTGCCTGCTCAATATAGAGCAAAAACGAGCAAACAATCACTGTTGTTTGTGGGAGCCCCCTTAAATATTTATTTTATTCTCAACTTTCTTCTTCTTAAAATTTCAACTGTCTAACTATCACGGTTCATGAGATACAGCCTGGTGACAGACGGACAGACAGACGGCGGAGCCTTAGTTATAGGGTTCCCGTTTTACCCTTTGGGTACGGAACCCTAAAAAAAGAAGATAAAGAAGTGCATTTTTTTTTTTAAAGGGGTTTATATCGATTGTATCTAGCGCCCCACTGTGGAACGACGCCATATAACAGGTCGGATAGAATTCGTAAAATATCAATAAATTGTATATATTTTAAAAGTACAATAATACGTCCATTTGTTTTGAATATTTATATTGTTTTATGACACCTGTTTTTTTTTAAATATTTAATTTGAAAACTGCGCGTTGCGAATTACGCTAAAAACACTGGTTATATTATCGAGTTCGTAATCAAATTTTTAGCAGCTGTTTGGATGCGATTATTTTCTTCTCGATACATGAATAAACGCTTTTAAACTTAATTTAAATATCATGTCATAAATCTGACAATTAACGACATATATGTGTATTTTTAGCAGATACAGTCTTTTTCTAATTAATTATTTGATCTACAAAAAAATGGGCCGGTTTGCAGGCTACGTTATGTATAGACCTAATTAAGCCTGACAAATGACGTGACAATCACGATTCACTTTTGATCACTTTCCGCGATATCCCGAAAATAAAGCTGGTTTTTAGTAGCTTATTACACAAAAAGTTCTAGAACAGTTTGTAGAACATTAGAAATAAATAAATTAAATTTAAATGAACGCTATTATCTGCGTTTATTATTTATTTCATGCATAATAGACACATTTATAATTCTATTCTTTCCGAACATGAGGTAGAACCGTCTTGACCATAATATTGCTTGTAGTACAATCTACTTTCAATAAACTCGTCATTTGGATCAATGTAATATTTGTAAATGCTAAGAACCTTATCTCCGATGAAGTAAATGTTCCTATAACGTCTGTGAATGATGTAACAGACTTGGAATCACATTTAAATGACACAATATATAAAGTTTGAAATAATATTTTTTATTATTATTTTTCGTAAGTTTATTATACTCGTATATATTAAATAATACGGATATTTAGATACAGACTAAAGGTATAATTATACAAAATTTCCATACTGCGTCTAGTTTTTAAGTTACAAACACGCGCGTCCAACCTGCGTCAACCGTATCCTTCGCTCGTGAATGATTATGGCAAAACCGGTACGAAAACCTCCACAGACCGTACTTGAAGACATCCGGCGATTTCTGGATAGTTAGCCTTGATACCCACACCACGAATTGCGTCGTTCCACAGTGCGCGCCCGCTTGACACGGGTGCAATGGCGACATGTAAAATATCGCGATTTCCTTGCCGTATCTAAGTTAAATATTCACATTAACTTTTCGGAATAAATACTCTAAATGACGGTGAAAACAGCATCAAAATCCATCGTGCAGTTTAGAAGATCAAATCGGTCACATAGACACGAAAAACAACTTTGTTTTATTAACGTTACGACTAGCGGTTGACATTATGACAAGGGAAAAGACAACCTCATCTTGGTTTATGCTAGTATAAGTGAAGCATTGTGATTATTATAGTTTAGTTTGCTGCCGTTCCATCCGCTTAAGAGATATAATCATAATCAGCCACGTAAAACTAATGTCACGACAAATAAAATGAGATTCGGTAGTATAAAATCAAAATCAAAAGTCATTTATTCAAACTAGGCTGAGAATCAGCACTTTTCGAACGTCAAAAATTACATAAGACAGTCCCCTAAAAACGCCGACCCTTCACCACTCCCTAGTGCTTTAGCTGGGAAGAAGAAGTGGCGCAACAAACTCCCCAGCAGCACAGCTGTCTGTTCAGATATAAAACTTGAATCTATACAATAAAATGTAAAATAATTTGCATTACGCAACACAAAACATTAAATTAAATTATTTGCCTTATGTAAGATAGCACACGCCACTATACCAAAAAAAAAACGAAAACTATACTCAAGCAGAAATAAAATAAACGAATGTAGCTAAATAAAAGCCTCCAGGCATAATGGGTGTGCCCGCCTACATAAAGCTATAGCTGTAACTCGAAGTATAGTAAAATAGTGTCTGTATAATAATAGTAAATAATGTCTGTATACATGACGTACCTACCCCAAAAGCTAGCTAATTTAAATATTTGTTTTGTGCATTCCAGGTGGTAGACATAATGTCGGCGCTGTGTGAGTACTTCCCGGGCGCCGACACGCCCATCAACTACGACGACTGTGAGGACGACGACACGGAGTGCGAGGACGACGAGTACATGCAGTACGACACGCAGGACAGCCTCGACACCGACCACACGCTCTCACAAGTACACATCCCCACGCCGTACGACGCCACCGCCTCCAACCCCGTCCTCCTCAGAAACATCGACCATACCATCCAGCCGCCCCGGCCGCGCAGCTTCGTCGGAACTCAAGTGAGTAAGCTACAGCACTTAATGGCCGCCGAGGCGCAACCCAAAACCTCGGCCTTACCTAAAGATGAACCGGATGTACATAACAGAATAGGACCGGTTCGGATTCCACAGCAGTTTAAAAAGCCGGAAGTGTTTACGGAAGCGGGGAGGTCGCCGGTGACCATCAACCGGACGTCGAGTTCGCCGGTCGCGTCGGAGCGCGTGCCCGTCGAGCCCGGCGAGCAAGACTCGCGCCGTGTCGTCCGGAGTCCCGTCGTATTCAGCGAGAGCTCGTCGCCACGCCGTCTGTCGCCCATCGCCAACTACAACATCGGCAACATGAACCCGCGCCACATCGACATAGAACAGTACTGGAACAGAGAGAACGACCAGCAGCTCTCCCCGGCCAGGAGCGTCTCAATCACCAGCAATTCCAACTCAGGGAGGAAAGAGGACTATAACCAGAACTACTGCGACCGATTTAGCGCAGCCAACAGTCCCATGACGCCCGTCAAAGAGTACAACGGGAATCTGTCACAGAGAGCCATTGATCCGAGATATCAAACGCCATTACAGATCGAAGTGGATCCAGTAAGTCCAATAACCGTATATTTATACCTTGTCATGTCCCTTGAAGACGCAAGTTATGTAGTGAAGATAGCACAACCGGTGGCAGACTAACTAACATAATTATAGTTATTGTATTTTATGTATATATTTTTATGGTTTTATGCATTATGAAGGTCTAAAGTCTTGTAGCTTTATATAAACCAGTTGTTAAATTTTTCAGAATTCGTGGGAGTTGATCGACGTGCCAATCGCCTATGATGATTATGTGGAAGTGAGAAATTCTGCAGGATTTGATAAATACTACACAATGGGTGAGTATTGCATTTTGTGTTCAATGTTGATTGTTATATTGTTGTTTATTTTTAGCCTTAAAAAATCCTGTAAAGGACCATTCATGTCTTGTTCACTGATTGTAAATACCAAAAACGGTCTTGAAAGCCTTGGGCGTTGCATTGCTACCGTGAAGGAAAATATCGTAGATTTTGATCTGTGATTAATGTTTGTTCCTTCAATTATAAGAGACAGCTTCTCCAGTGCTGGGAAAATTACATACATTTTCAATATGCAACATCCTAACCTAACACAAGTTATTCTTCAAGTATTCAAATTAACTACCAGTATACAGCGTTTATTAGCGATATAAACGCTGTACGATCTATTTGAGTGAGAGTGTTTTAAAAAGCCTTGAAGTTCAGGTGAAATTATAATCGTTTTGCTAACAAAGTTTCCGCGCAGTATAAAAATAGTACCGCACTTTGGATGATTCAGACATTCGTCTAACTGACCACGTGTTAGACTGACGTGGGGGCGCGTGAGTCTGAAGTGAAATGGCTTTTAACTCAATATAAATACGCCGTACGTTCTCACATAAATCACAGACTATTGTTTTTAAAGCGTAATTAAGGTGATATTGAGTCATGTAACAGCCTAACAAGCTAGAATCGAAAATAAACGGGACATAGTCTGTAATGTACTGTCACAAAAGAGCTTTTAGATGTTGTAAAAAGAATTGGCACTCAAAATGTTTAATGCAGAGTCACAATCCGGTTTTACGCATCATTATAAAATCTGTACGACCTAATATGTCTCGATCGTCCATTTTCTTACTGCTATTGTTTTTTAAATAAAACTTCTTTACGTATGCTTGACTTGGGGAGTAAGCTGGTGAATGCGTGACGATAGCGTTACGGAAGTTGAGAGGGAGATATAATTTAGTGAAGATAGAAAGAGAGAGAGTTACGTTTGGTATATTACTGTAGGGGCAAGAGAGAGAGGTGCGAGCACACATTTTCTTTCTCTCATAGCCAGTTGCGTTACGTATATCTAAGACACAGTGCAGGTCTATTGTTGTAAGTAAGTATATTATTAGTATTACTATTTGTAAGTTTTACTTCAGTCGTGTGGTCTAAAGCACACTCGTTTTTTTTATGTAAATCGGTTTATAAAAAGACGATATCAGTCTTCCACTGCCTTTAGCCATTCTCTTCTGTAGATAAAAGTACTATAGAGTGTTTTACATCCGTAAGACGCCACGAAACATAAACCTCTTTTTACTCTATCCCAGTGGCGTAGCTAGCATGTGTGACACCCGGTTCTCATAACTGTGTCACCCAAGAATAAAAACCGGCCAAGTGAACCACGCACAATAAAGGGTTCAGTAGTTGGAATGATCTTATCCCAAGAACAAACTTATCATTGTAGTTGAAAAACATGTTCTCCCATCTAAGTCTCCCATACATTCAAACTCTCTCGTTTTCCTTTTAACTTCGTTATTTATACTACTGCCGTTATTTTGTCTTTCCCTTTTTTGCTTTATTTATGTTATTTAGTTTGGATAACTTGGTTAAAATGGCTTCAAGCCTAAGTGGTTTATTGTTGTAAAACGTGATAGTATGTTAATTTTTTTTTTTCACGGTTGGGGGTCACCTCCCCCGGTGCCGACCCCCTGTCGCCCCCCCGCCCCCCTAGCTACGCCACTGCTCTATCCAATGACAACAAATTATTGACAAACAAAAGATGTTTCATTATGTTCAAATCGTAATCCATCCATAAATAATTCATACCCCGATTCGCCCTTTTCTGTTGAATATTGCTGGATAAGTGTAACACGCCCTTAAGACGCTGACAACAGGTAAACCGCTGTCACTGTCAGACTGTATACAAAAAAAAGAGAAGCGCTATGACACAACGCTTGTAATTTATTGCAAAATATGAAGCAATTATTTATGTACCCAAAAATGAATTGAGTAATCGAAACTAAAAAAACAACCAAGTTCTGCATACAAATAAGACGTTCTTGTTAATAATTAAATACCAACCGTTAATTTGATATTGCAAGCGTTATGGGCACCTTTGCGCCGGGAACAGTTGGGGGCGGGTTATTTGATTAAGTTTTTTGACGTGTTGTTGTGACTTAAGCATGTATTTTTAGGATTTAAGGTTTGTTGTTTATTAAATTTAATATTTGTCACAAGACAATTGATATTCAATACAGATATTTTGGATTGACACTCAAAGTAAAGGGTTAGTTTACCGTTAATTTGTATGGAGATTTTTCTTCTAAACGTGTAACAACCAAGTTCTGAGAAATATTTTCAAGAATAACATATATTTTTTCCGTTATCACAAACTATATAGATTTGGCAATTTTTTTGTTTAAGACAAGCCTACTTTTATCATTTGTCTCTTGTCAGCGCCTTAAAACATCATTCTTGTTAGATTGCTGTATGGGACACGATTTTTGTTTCCAGTAGTGTGTCTAGTTCCTACGGTACATCATAGATGGCGTTATTCCTCTGTTTACACTTCTTACACTTTGTATCTATATAGTGTATGTACACAGTTCAATATATAAATTTGGTTTTCTAGGCCTCTTGGTTCAGTATTGTTGTTAATTATCATCGCTTTATTAATAATTTAGGAGGAGCTCGTGGCAGCCGCACGGGTTGATCTTAAGCTACGCTTGCCGGGGTTGGTCCGTGGATGGGTGACCATCTTTACATACCAGGCTGCCCCGTGTCTTGGAAAGCACGTTAAGCTGTTAGTCCCGTCTGTCATTCGTGGATCTTTGACAGTCGTTACAGGTCGTCAGAAGCCTGAAAGTCTGGCAACAAGTGACAAAGGGTATCATATTACCCAGTTACTGGGGGTCTACTACGAACATAAGTCTGCAGTATCGGCCGAATGTTCGGCCGTTGCTTGACTACGGCTAACTATGGCTGACTACGGCGAAAGAAAAAAAAAAGATAGTCAAAGAGATAAGCGAAAGTCAAATAAGTCGGGTAAGGATTCGAAGGATTTCGGTTGGCGCAGTGGTTAAGCGATTGACTGCTGCGCTGTGTGTCGCGGGTTCGATTCCCGCACGAAACAAATATTTGTATGACCTACAAGTAGTTGTTCCGGGTCTGGCTGTTTGTGTATGTGAGTTTAAATGTTTGTAAACGCACCCACGATACAGGAGAAATTCCTAGTGTGGAGCAACGATTTAAAAAAAAAAAAAACAAAAAAAGGAAACTATGGAAGTTATAAAACGGCCGAACATTCGGCCGATACTTCGGATTAACGCTTCGGAGTAGACCCTCTGGGTTGTGGACGTCAGATAAGTAGTCGCTCCATGTACAGTATGTAAAATACTGGTCAAAATCAAAATATTTTATTTCACTTATGCCTACATGGGCACTTATGAAACGTCAGAAGCTAGGATTGGTATTCAGCTGGATCCAGTTAGACTGGGAGCCGACCCCAACATAGGAAAAGGCTAGGGAGCTATAAATTCCAGCCATAAATTATTTTTATAAGGTTTTTTTCTTACCGCATTTTTCGTCATGAATCTCCAGGTTTTCACAGCCCACCGAATATGAAGATTTTTAAAGATCACAAAAGACTAAGCAAAGAATGATTTAGGTTGCCCCTAGATTCGATCAAGATAAAAGTATACAAAAATAAGAATTTGAAAATATTGCCGTTAACAAAATGAGCAATCTAACTCTACATTAGACTACGACATTATATTAAATGTGATAGTTATATCGGTTCAAAACATAAGAGCGGACCAATAACTCAAGAGATTCGAGATTGTCGTCTAATCTTGTACCAATGCATCAGCGCGTGAGTAACCGCGCACAAATAGCGGAGTCCTGCCAGGACACGCTCGATCACTGACTCACGCGCACGCTAGCGTTTTACGTTCAACAGTTAATATGTGGGTAGTTTTGTTTTTGTTGTGCTGAATGTGCGGTTAATGTTTACCAATATAGTATATTGGTAAACATTGGTGGTGGTTCTTTATGCAGAATTGAACTGTTTTTTTTCATGTTTTGTGAAATCTGAAAGATGTAGAATCTTCTCTTCCACACGTTCCAGACATGATTTAAATTCAAGAACTTCCAAATTATAATATTGCTATTCTTCTATGCTTTTATCAAAATTCATCTTTATCTGCCGTCAGTATTCACCCCCTTACTAACCATAATTATCTATTTTCACACAATCTATCAATCGTTTCCTTCAAAGAGATTAAGATCGATACTACAGAGAGGCTATTAGAATTAATGTCATAGAAAATTGTGATCCATGTCTTAGCGAAAATAAACCGTGGTTAAGGCGCGGCCTGACTACGATTTTAAACGCTGCAACTGCACTCACACAACCGCTTCAAATAAGGTTCAAAGTTGAATAAACATTTTGTGTCGACGATGTGACTAAGCTGCGAATGGGCATTTATTTTACGGGTTTGTATTTTATGGTTTTTATTTAGATTACTCGGAATATACACATTATATTAAATAATTGTCCGGGTAAAGTTTTAAAACAAAGCTAATGCAATTAGAATCCTAAAAAAAAATGTTGTTTTCGCTGAAAATACGCAGATATTCGACGCCAGTTTATTTTTGTGAAGTAACTTCAAAAATGTTTATTGGTAATATCAAACTATATTTGACTATTCTATTCGGTTAAAAATTTTCTATAAACCCTTTTCTGTCCACTGTATTTTTTGCGTCCGATATTTTCATTGCGTTACGTCATATCCAAGAAACTAGTTTTTGGGAATACTGAGGTAACACCGCGAAGTCGTCTAGTCGTTTTAACACTATCCGCCTTATTACAAAACAAGATTTATATTTTGACATGGTTTAAACCATGGAACCAGTTTTTGTAATACGAACGTAACAGTGATTAAAATACCGTTCTTTATACAAAACTGAAAACTTAGTTCGGTACTAAGTTGTCAGTTTTGTGTTTAGGATAAAGTTCCTAAACACAAAACTGACAACTTAGTACCGAACTAAGTCGGAATAAATTTCGAAATTCAATAATGGCTCCATGTTTTAAACCTGGGTCTGAAGATAAACCTTGTTTTGTAATAAAGGGGTATGAGATTTGCAATACCATACTACACAATTAAGCATTATACTTCCAAAATAATTTTCTTTTGGTGGACATGAATGCGAATTGTCACTTGACATGCAGGCGTACCACACAAGACTGAGCTACTTTTGCCCACTAGGACAAATGTATCGGATTACGATTTTGCTATGTCCCGTCTATTGTTAAGTAAATAATTGAATGTATTTGGTTTCCTTGGTCTGCTTCTATTCTATAGTTTTACCATAACCGCTGTACCGCGCGTTATGTGCGCGGCGAGACGGGGTGGCTGTCCCATTTCAAAACCTAGTAAGGGAGACTTTTTTTCGTACATCGTTTATTGCATAATCCTGCTAAACTGGCCCAGGTTAGCAAGATTATGCAAGCCGAAGGGCAGTGCAGGCCGCTCATTCGTCAACGCTGACGACGTCCTGCCCCCCGCCTCGCCACACATTCCTAAGGCGCGGTACAGCGGTTTCGGTCAAACTATAATTATATTCTTCGAATGATAATATAATTGTTAATATTATTATCTCCATTCTCCAATATCATGTTGGTTTTATGAAAAACCTTTCAGTCTTTCAATAACTCGGAACAACATCAAAGAATCGCAAACATGCGTACATCCAAACATCCTTTTCACTCACTGACTTTAGTCACTTCCATATGTCATAGTATCTATACAGGGTCAAATTAAGTTAACTAGCGAAACTCCGCAGACGTGATGGGTATTGATATCTAAACACGATAAAATAAATAAGATTTGATGATTTTTTGTGGGGTCATCGACTGCATTTAGTGTAAGTAGTCACTTGAAATGTCAGCCTATAAATCAGTTTTTTCTTTTGTGTAAACTTCACAAAGTGATTAGTATAGATATCTAAACACGATAAAACAAAAGAAAACAGATTTTCTCAACTCATGCTTCAAGTAACAACACTACCAGCGGTTGTTGACCCCCCTAAAAAAAACATCAAATCTTTTTTATTTTATCGTGTAAATTTAGATATCGATACCAAACACGTCAGCGGAGTTTCGTTAGCTAATTTGATTTTACCCTGTATGAATAAAAATAAATGTTTGCTTGTCCTCTATGGACTTCGAAAGGGCTGGACCGATTTTGATGAAACTTTGGTGAGTTTTTCTGCATATGGCCGCGAAGGTTTAGAAAGAAACCAATCATCCCATTATAAAACCGGCTAAGTGCGTGTCGGACCACGCACAATCAAGAGTTGCGTAGTTGGGATGAATTTATCTCAAGAACTAACTTAACCTTTTAGTTAAAAAACATGTTACCCCCATACATCCCAACTGCAAATGTAAGATTGTACGCACCACATTGCCCTACCCTATGGACTTTTGTCTGAAATAAAAGTATTCTATTCTATTGGGAGATTTACGATGTTAATTTTAAAACCATAGACTTCTTAAGTTTTCCTGTATTTTATAAGTGTAGAATATTATCTGTATTTTATTTTATTCCAGTTTCGGAGATAACGGGGGTCAATTTTCATCTATTTTCTTTATTAATTATATTAAAATTATAATTAAAAATATACTTGAATCCTCCTAACAAGTTCTATCGTTTGTTAAGTCACGCGGCACTGTTTGCATTTTTTTTTTAATTTTTCTGTGTGTTTCCCCCAAAAGTGAACCACATCACAATTCATTTATTTATGTTACATTTTCGTTTCTGGGTCACAGAAATTCGTATGTGTTAATTAATTTCAACTTAATCGGTCCAGTAGATTCGGAGCAAATCGGCTTTAACACACGCACAGACAGCCACACGAGTGATCCTATAAGGGTTCAGTTTTTTCCTTTTGAAGTACGGAACCCTACATAAAAAATGGTTAATACTTCCTGCACAGCTTAGTTAAAACCTCTTTTCATTCAATAAAACAAGGTAAAGTCTGGCAAGGCCTACCCACAAATAAATTCTTCAATTAGCATTTTAACACAGTTGTCGTCAATTATCAGTTGTCATCCGGCCGCTGACTTTGACAAACTGCAACGTAAAACTTGAAAAATGTAAAAGCAATTGTCTACACAATTTTCTGTCATGCAGCATTTCAACGCACACATTTATTAATAAAACAAACAGTTTATCTGAATATATACTAGTTCTCAGGATACGTAGGGTATCATTTACAGTCTGGCTGACAACAAGAGCCCTAATGTTAATTATAATGCATAGTGTTAGCAGTTCTGAGAAAGCCGTGGTACCGGCGCGTCGCTATTTGACAGCAAATACCGCGCACTCAAATATCAAGCGCTTAGTCATACGAACAGACATGTTATACTAGTTTTATTATTACATAACTTATTTTTGCACTTTGCTCGAAATAAGTGCGTTAGAGTATTAAAAGATATTACTGCGTCTAATCCAGGCTTTTAACACAAAGTGAGTCATCGTCTAAATTATAAGTGGATGTTTAAATGTGGATGATGGAGCCAATCTTATTTGATGTTATTATTTTTGATGTTTGTTGTAAATCTGTTTATAGTTATTCTTTGAGTTCATTTTCGTTAATATTTGTGTGTTAAAAACTGTCAATGGAGAAGAAATATTAACGCTATTTGCTTTATTAACCTATTTGCTTCCACTAATACCTTGATGAAGGGAGAAGCACTATAACAGAATATCATAATTTTACATTTCTCAATAATAAATGAGAGGCCGACAGTGTAGTTCCGGCATTATTATTATTAGAGCTTTTTTTACATTGCCGAGTTCTAGATTCGATTTTGGATGAGATCATAAGCGTATTTATTTGTTTGCCAGTAACATAATAGAAGTGTGTTTTTTTTAAACATGCAACAGACACATTTGGGTCAAATCGGAATGGTGTTAACGTTGAAGTTTCTAGTAATAGTAGGTTTTAGTGGTTCGCAATAAAAGCGTTGCGTGTTTGTCGTTAATGTCGTAGTTGCACGTACCGGTGCGTGGGCGCAAGTTGCGTGGACTACGGAACGTTGCTGCGGTGCGGTGGCGCCACACACACTAATGAGTATTTTTTCTCTGTCTTACTTTATGAATTGTAAATAAATAGGCGGATTTTGTTTTGAATATCGAATTTGCTGGAATCGGCGAATGTTTTGGGGCAGTTCTTTGTTTTTTTTTTTTTATGTAAACCATTTTACAATATCATCGGATAGAGGGTTTGCTACAGCAGTGCGGCAACTGCAAATTAAATTGTTTAGTATGCTCTAAATAATCCTGTCTCAAATAATCAATAAGTATGACGTTAAATTATTTTTTTCATGTTCTGCTTCGTGGCAATCAAAGAGATTTCGAGAATCTATGGAGAGGCTATGCGAAGAAATGTCATAGAAAAACTGTGGTGCTATTTCTCAGTGACGCCATCTAAATAAACCGAAGTTAGGTCCAGTCGTTTTACCATAACGAGATTTGCAATATCGTAATTTGCAACTCGGCATATTTTTTTAGAAAATATTTATCTTTTGTGGACACGAATGCGACTTGACATGCAGGCGTACCACACTAGACTGAGCGACTTTTGCCCACTAGGACAAATGTATCGGATCATGATTTTGTTCGCTATGTCCCGTCTATTGTTAAGTAAATAATTGAATGTCTTTAGTGGCAATCGTTGACCACAAAAATTCATAGACTAAATAAATGAAAACCGTCGACCCGATTGCTCTAATAAAAAAAATATGTTCAATTCATAATTCCTTGAAACAGACCAAAATGGTAGCGCCACTTTATTCGTCTCTGGTGGCACTCGTTGACCACAAAAAATCATAGACTAAATAAATGAAAACCGTCGACCCGATTGCTCTAATAAAAAAATATGTTCAATTCATAATTCCTTGAAACAGACTAAAATGGTAGCGCCAATTTATTCAATAAATATTGTTTGATGAAATTTCATACTTCGTAGAACGCTTTTCCGCCATCAATGGAGTTTATTGAGAATTTCATGACTAACCTGACCTATACATATAAGTCGGTTCTAAGGCAACATCAAAATAAATCCTAACTAATATTATAAATGCGAAAGTAAGTTTGTTTGTTTGTTTATTACCTTTTCACGCCTAAACCACTGAACCGATCATCCTGAAATTTTGCATATATGTTGTCAGGTGTACAGAAACGGACATAGGGTACCTTTCATCCCGAAAAAAAGTACTGTTCCCGAGGAAAACAACAATAACGTTCTTATGGTAATAGATGGCGCCAAACAACAAGCAGTGTACAACCCGAATTGATTGTCAAATTATAAATTAACGCGAGCGAAGCCGCGGGAAAAAGCTAGTCTACAATAAAGGCGGAGTATCTCTGGACGTCGCACAAAAACAATACGGCTAAGTTCTTTGAATCTGTTCGGACTATTCAAGTTTTAGTTTTCCTTGTAGAAATGATTTGGTTTCAAGTCATCTGATTCCGAGATTTCGTTCTGGCAAAATAAACGTCAATTAGGAACAGACGCATTTTTTATTACACTTTTCTTTTTTTTTTGTATTTTAGATTGCCTTCTTTTCCTGTTATCAAACCTGTGTGAAAGAAGATGAAGAGATAAAAACCTGATACAAATACTTGCACATTTCTTAATCTTTCTTTACAATCGTAAACCGAGATGTCTATAGACCTTTATGGTACACTGGCTTTTGTCCGCGGCTTCGCCTGCGTGGATGTAGGACAATATCCTACTACCCCGGTAGTACGTTCTCGTGGTTACTCGTTTGACTTCGTTCACCTTTGACTTTTATCGAAAGAGTGCAATTCAAAGAGCGTTGCCATCTCCGAATCAAAAACAAAACGCAAGCGTTCGGTAGTAAACGCGAAACTCTTCCAACCGCATCTCTCCATGTTTCTACCGCATATTTACTTGCGCTCCAGCTATCACAAAAACAAAGCATCTTTCCTGATGTATGTATTGATTAGTTATACGCGTGTGTGTGTATGCGGTCCAGATGCGGCTCAGGACGGTCCCGCCATGACTCACGCTTCTCCGAAGGGGCCGCGACTATTTTAGACTGTCCGCTTACCTTCTAGGAACCGGGTAGTGTGGGACCAACGACCGATCGCAAAGCCAAAGTATTGTTAGATCGGTAACGGGGTTGTTCCTGCCCACCATTAGTTCCTAGTTTTATTCTCGCTAAAGTGGTGAGTCCAGGAAGTCTTTACTTAGCTGCAACTTTGTAGTCGTTTTTCGTTGGACTGCTTTCGTACGTGCGTTGCGGCGAAATCATTATATTTGGCATGCGATTGATCACCTTTTGACTTGTTAATTAGTTAGAATAAGTGATGTACGTATATGTGAGTAGATAATACCACTGGATAGTTCCAATCATCTTTGTGATCCATGTTTATAAATCGCATCGTATTCTATTATGTTCTGTTAGATTTCTTGGTCTGCTCCTGCGTCGAATTCCAGCCGCAGGCACACATTGTGTGCTTGCCACTTTTCTAGTTGGTTTCTTCAGATTTGGTTTGCTCTTAAGACAACAAGGAACCCTTATAGTTTCGCCATGTCCGTCTGTCTGTCTTTCCCCGGCTTAGCTCAGAGACTCTTAGTACTAGAAAGCTGTAATTTGGCATGGGCATACATGTTTATCACGCCGAGAAAGTCGTAAAATAAAAGATGCACGTAAAAAGTAGGGATGATATTTTAATTTCTCGTCTATTACATGGTGTGGGGTATCGTTAGATAGACCTTACAAAAATATTGCAGGTCTATGGAAACCATTTTTCAATTCAGAGATCCGTTTGCGTAATACTAAGCTTTAAAACGCAATTTTTTGTTAGAGTCAGCTAAATGGTTGTTTTTAGATATGTGAAAAAATATATGGCAGTAGTACTTATAAACGAAATTAAAAGAAAAATAACACAGCTAAGTAGGGTTTACAAGTTACCGAGATAGTCGACCAACTTAAATTTGCAATTGGATAATTTGACCGTGACGTATATCGATGTACGCGAGAACATTTTTCCAACTACAATGTTAAGTTTGTTTTTGGGATAAATTCATCCCAACTACGGAAGGCTTCGTTGTGCGTGGTTCGACACGCACTTGGCCGGTTTTTAAAATACACAAATGATAAATGAACTACTCTATTAATAAGGCCTTTTAGTTCTGTCGGCGTGATCTGAGAATAGTTGTTAGTGTGCCGCGCAGTATTGACAAGCATCCGCGCAGATGGCTAGACAGATCGCCTTTTGTTTATCTACCGCTTCCGCCCGTCGTAATAACCGTGGCGTTGACACATCGCGAATATAACCCAACAACAATGCACACACTTAATAACATAATAATAATATTGTGTTATGTGCATTGTTAGGGTCTTCGTCATAAACGGTCGCATGTTTTTCCCACAAATAATTACTGGCAGACTTTGTTGTCGTGTTATGTGTGCTGTGCAAAATTATCACGGTGTGAAGTTCCCAGTCAAAATCAAAAGTCATTTATTCAAACTAGGCTGAGAATCAGCACTTTTCGAACGTCAAAAATTACATGAGACAGTCCCCCAAAAACGCCCACCCTTCACCACTTCCTAGTGCTTTAGCTGGGAAGAAGAAGTGGCGCAACAAACTCCCCAGCAGCACAGCTGCCTGTTCGCATATAAAACTTGAATCTATATTAAACAAATGTAAAATAATTTGCATTACGCAACACAAAACGTTAAATTAAATTATTTGCCTTATGTTAGCTAGCACACACCATTATACAAAAATATATATAAATATATAATAATCCTCGAAAACTATACTCAAGCAGAAATAACGTAAACAAAACGTATCTAAATAAAAGCCTCCAGGCATAATGGGCGTGCCCGCTTAAATAAAGCTACAGCTATAACTCGAAGTCATAAATGATAAACTAACACCATCGAAGTAAAATAAAAAACAGTTAAGACTTTAGTTAGTAGGTTAGTACTTTCAGGCATGAGTTTTATAAGATTTATCTTCGTAAATTGCACTTAATGAGTGTCCACAATTAAGGAACAGGCTTGACAAATATCCTTCATTCATTATTCAAGATCTTTTGAAGCGTGAGCTTTTAGGGCAATTATCAATGATATTATATTAAACAGATATGTTATACACTCACAAAACAACAGAAAAAAGTGATCCGCGCAGCAACGGCAGCACACATACCCACCTTTCATTCATTTTACATTTCACTACAAGTAAAAATGATAGAAAAGAGATGGCTTGATAAAAACATCAAGAAAAAAAAAGAGACAGCTAGTGTTGTCAATATTGCGCGTGAATGTAAACAAACATTATTCTGGCCACCAATTACCGAATGTTGGCATCACAGACTAGCAAATACGTCCCAATTAGTACGTTTTCGAGTCTTCACGATTGCGCGCTCACAACATATCTGTTTAATATAATATCATTGGCAGTTATTGATTCTTCGCGCATATTGTCGTGCACGCAGTTGAATCTAGCAATATTCCCGGGATATCACATTCAAGTCCATATTGCAAGAACACTGGATCCTGATACTCATCGAGTATCATATTTTGGATTGAATGGTAGTGCAATGTAAGATTAATTCGTTGCAACCTGTAGACTGAAGTTGAAGTGTTACAGAAACATTTAGTATAGCCCAGTGATGCTGCAAATTTCGCAAATGTGTTAAGTGAGACGTGGCTCGTGGCTCGGCCCTACTGAGTATCGATGCAAGAAGTGCCAAAAAGTATCGATATATATCGTATCGATACTTAAAAAAATTTGATATCGATTTCAATATAAGTATTTATCGAAAAAATTATATCCATATATCGGTGAAATTAACTAAAAAGTATATGTCATTGTATTGTTTGTTTTTATTCATAGAAATGCCAAACTAGAAACATAATTTCTGATGTAAAATCTTAAACTAATATATCATTGATAAAAATAAGTTTACTTTTTTACGGCTCTGAATTCTAGCGGTTTTAGTTAGTGGTGACAACGGTGTTGCTATTGGAAATATATCGAAATAATAGACATCGCCGAAAAATATCGATATACCGAACAAAAAATATCGATATATCGATATTTTTTCTACAAGCCTACTGCTGAGTCAGAGAGCAGACGTCAATGCGGTAAGAACAGTATCGCGGTAAAGTAAATAAGTCGTAATATTTTCATGGGTGCCGCCGCGGCGGGCACCTCGCCCGTTATGCGTTGCTCAAATAAACAAACGTGTTGATTTTTATACAGTATCGGCGTTTCCAGCGGCCGAACATATCCAACCGTGATTCCAGAGAACGATCATCTATGTTATATGTACCTATTCACTTTAGACGTTACTCAGAATATGCGTGGCTAACTCTTAGCTTACGTGAAACCCATTCTTTTAAGCTCATTTTAGCATGTATATGCTTTTTTGGGTCTGGGCTCATGGCTTAGTTAGAATGAAAAAAAAAATTAATGAATGTTGTTGGTGTGTTGGAATGATGATGGCTTAATTGAAACATTTATATCTGTAACTTTTATGGTGTACATAATAAAGAGTATTCTATTCTATTCTATTCTTAGTAAATAATAACAGCTGCAAAGGTCGATCGATCAGGCTAAGCTGCGCTTGCTGCGGTTGGTCCGTGGATGGGTGACCATCTTTACATGTCGACACCCCTCCGTGCCTCGGAAAGCACGTTAAACCGTTGGTCCCGGCAGTCATTCGTGGATCTTTGACAGTCTTTACGAGTCGTCAGAAGCCCGCAAATCTGACAACCAGTCTTACCAAGGGGTATCGTATTACCCAGTAACTGGGTTGTGGAGGTCAGATAGGCAGTCGCTCCATGTAAAATACTTGTATTCTGCTGCTTCCGGTTAGACTGGAAGCTGACCCCAACATAGTTGGGAAAGAGCTGGGCAGATGATGGTGCTTTTTTGTCTCTGAACCTTGAAGAAGTCTTTTACGATTTATTATCATTATTATTTACTAGCTGCGCCCCGTCTCAACCCCGTGAGAGTATAGGAATAAAAAGCCTATATGTTAATCCAGGGAGGGTGTCGGTTACCTCGATTCAAAATTTTATCAAAATTGGTCCAGCCGTTTTTACGTGAAAGAGTAACAAACATCCATCCATCCATCCATCCATCCATCCATCCATCCATCCATCTATCCATACTTACAAACTTTCGCGTTTATAATATTAGTACGATAGTTGGAAGTAGGATGTCAGTTTGACCTTTTACCATTAAATTATTAATGAAGATACCAGTCTGACCCTCCTGCAGCGTTTTATAATTAGAGCTACGTTTATTGAAAAGGATAATAAACTCGAGAATCCAGGAGAAACGAAATTCTGCGCAAGGACTTATACATACTTATTTCAATTGGCGATTAGTATTATTTTCTTTTCATTTTTGCACATGGCATGCGCTAACTTCATTTTGTAACTCTAAATATTGAAAATTTTGTCTATAAGCTCGTTACACATCGTTATAGACCACACGGTGCATCATTGTCGAAAAAAATAATTCATTCACCTCTCATAATCCTCAAAATCTAAATTAAGCGAACGCATTTGTCCGGTGTCAACAAAAAGAAGCGCGTCGGGCCACGCATGAATCAGCGCGATACAATTAATCTAATTTAAGGGGAGGCATGGGACGGGCCGCGCGTCGCACAGTCTCGCGTTCCCGCCGCGGCCGGCGCATCGCCCGCGCCCGCACGCTGCACTCCGATGCAACCGCGCGACCACGCACGCGCACACGCACCTCATGATCGAGTGTAATACCCAGTGAAATGCCGCAAACAGACTGTGCCGTTCAAGTTTCGATAACAGTGCAACCGGGTTACGATAAATTGCAAGTGTTCGTTGACGTTTACATGAGTGAGTAGCCCGTTTTGAACAGTAGTTTTTTGTAGTGATGAAATTATGATGCTGGCCATTAAATTATGTAAGCCCAAATAATTAAACAGGTACTCGAAATCGTAAGGAAGCTTTCAGGTAACTACGGTGTATTTATCACAGGGTTTTATGTGACAAAAACTATTTCACAATATTGTAAATATTCAGTCCCCGAAATTGTGTTCTCAGTTATCTGTTCATGCAATGTTGAATACTGAATGAACATTATTAAACACTCTTGAAGTGATGAATCTAAGGAGATGCAATCAAAGATTTCTTCTGTCCCTGAACAAAAGGTTGCTCAAAAAGCAGCTGAGCACATGAAATATCAGTTATCCGCTGATAAGGATCTACAATATCAGTGTACTGCCAGCAATTGTAGCTGCCAGTTGCAACCCTCTCATTGGCTAACTCCCAAAGGGCAGGGTCTCACTACAAAGCCTTTTTGTTCACTTGTCACTAGTTCATTTGTCTATCTGCTACATATCGTAGAATTGGTAAGGGGCCGCCTTGTAACTCTTCTCTGTCTGATCTTACAAATGTTTGAGGATGTTTCTCGTTTGTTTCTGCAAAAAGCAAACCAATTATCAATTGTCACGAAAGAAATATCACTCTTTTATTTTGATATGAAAGAAAAATGATTATGCTGTATGTTCTTTTTTCATGCGGCTAAACATGAGAATGTGCTGAACTATCTTCAAACTGACGTTTCATGATTAGGTGTTTATAAAATCAAGATAAATTATTTACAATAAAAACTTGCAATAGATAAATGTATTGCAGTTACCCATCAATCAATACAAAAATAAGAATTGACTGACACAGTAATCTCGCGGTAAATTTTCTCCTAACGATCGGCGACAGTGAAATAATCGTCTGTCAAAAGGTAATGCCAAAATCTCTCAGCTAACGGCTATCTAGCAGCGACGAGTGACGCTTTCGGTGCGACGATGAATCACTGCTAATTATTTTATGATTCGCGAGCAGAGCCGCGCGTGCGCCGCCCGAACTAAACAATTAGATGAGCCACTTACACACCACAAGGTTGCTACCCTGCAAAACTCTTCAGTCCACCGTATGGCAACACCGGCCTCTGACCGAAGGATCTCGGCCACTGTCCAAAATTACGACTCTTAATTTATTACCAATGTTAACTCTTTTGTTGTATGATCTTTAGGAGACGCTAATAAACAATCCTCTTTGAAGATTCCAAAATAGTGTTGTTTACAACGCTCCGTAGCGTAGTGTTAACAAGTAACCCTTTACAACCTATGGCAACTGTTCTCTCGATGTAAGATCTAGTTAGTTCGAAAATAACTCTAAAGTTTAAACAAATCTATGATAGAACTTCAGCTTTCAAGACTCATCGGCTGTACCTGACCCAGAACCTGGCCAGCGCAGGCGTTATACACGTTGGTCGAAAATGTTTTAGATTATGTCAGTAAACTTCGTCTACTTTCTTCAGCCTACGCCACATTACGTTTATAAACTGTTGTATTGGAGCCAAACCGACTATTTTCTTTGATCTTGATCTGTTACCAATAGCAATGCTCTGACGTGACCTTCAAACTGAACGTACGTCAAGCCGTACCATATGTGGTCTCAACAGTAACTCTACTAAACATCGTAAATACGGCAGTGATGAGACATTTTGCAGACGGCGCCTACAGTGATTCAGTCTGGAGCGCGATTGCCTTTATAGATGGTGGTTGGTCGCAGCGGCCGGGCCGTTGGCATCGGCATCGCGACATGACTAACCGCCGCCCGCTCTAGATACAATCAAAATATGTGACAAGTTTATTTCTATTCGGAACAACACATTCTGCTCGATATATCCCGCGCCTCAAAGTTGAACATCTGCTGATTTTTTCTACGACATAAGTAGGTCGGGGCTCGCATCTGCGTCACGCGCCCTGGCCGCGGCCGCTCACCGTTCGCTTACGTTTACGCGAAATCGTTACGCAGTTTTTCTAAGCTGTCGCATCGTGAGCTGATGCATATGTTTTGATGCAGCTTAATGCACTGACATGTTGGTAATAGGTTGTCTGACCCCCTAACACTATCCTCACCCACAAGTTGCCTATTTTCTTTTGTATTCTTTCAAGTCTAAGAAGATTTTAATCAGTAACCTTCAATATGTCGACGTCAATTTTGTTACATATTAAACGTTAAAAACTCCAACCCTGTGTTATTTTGTGTCATAATTAAAAGTAGATAAAATATTAATTTATCAAAACAGTTACTGCATCAATTTGATTAATCTAAAAGCATTATCAACCATAAAATCGTATATTTTTTATGATGTTTGTAAAATTTTATCAGTTTTTCTGTAGTCAGTAAAAAATACCCTTAGTAGCATATTATTGACCGCTTTTATTGTGCATGATCAACCTCTTGCCATCATTATTCGCACAAAAGCTTAATTAAAGTAAGCACCAAACATAGAGCTTATAAAATAGACATAAATTTTATGAAGAACAAAATCAGTAAGTCGACGTAAGATGGAGCGTGTGTTGTGGCGTAGGGGCTGGTCAGTCGGCGCGCGCGCTTGGGTGCTCCTCAGAAATACTCCGTGACTCAGCGCGCGTTTCACAACGATACCTTTGCCAATAGCTTTTGTATTACTTCCTATTGCTGCTACTATATTCCTCCACTATTCGTTGGAAGATTCCTCCCATCAGGCTTTTGAAAACTTCAGTCTTACGTCACTAAATGTTTGCGTTTAATATTGTTGTTTCTTTGATGGGTTAATAAAATAATATTTATACTGAAAAAAAAAATGAAAATTAAATTAGAGAAGCAGAAATTATTGAAATAATTTCAATAATTGCTTGTTTCCGTGTCACAGTGGCCGGATAGGTTATCCTATCTACTATCCTCCAGATTATATTCGAAAATGAAACAAAATGTTGTTTAATTTTCGAATTGTATATACAGGGTCAAACTAAACATTTTATTATTAGCTAGCGAAACTCCGCAGACGTTATAATAATAATAATATTAAAAAATATATATATAATTTATTTATTTCAGGTAAATAACACCCATTGCCAAACATAAATCAATAGAAATAGTCCATAGCCATAACTCACACATCCAAATCACAAAGCATTCATTACAAACTAAGAGAACGAGTATGGGTACGGGTTATGGGTATTGATATCTAAACATATTTGAACAAAAAAATAATTAATTTAAAGTATTTTTTTTTCATGGACCGTAGTTTTTGTAGTCGCTTGAAATATCAGTTTTTTTTTTGTAAACTCATTAAGAGTACCTATATTTAAACATAATAAAACAAAAGAAAACAGATTTTCTCAACTCATACTTCAAGAAACAAAACTACCAGCGCCAGCGGTCGTTGACCCCCAAAAAAATCCATCAAATCTTTTTAATTATATCGTGTTTAGTTATCGATACCCATCACGGCTGCAGATTCGCTAGCTTTTTTAATTTGGCCCTGTCTATATGAAAAGATCTGGCAGATACATTCGAATAGTCTGGGATGGTGAACCAGGGCATTAAACTTTTGTTATTATCAATGTTGAGGATAATCTGACCAAAAAACATGTTTTGAAAAAGTTCTTAGCATTCGCCAGTGATTACATCGCAGAAATTCAATTCGTTTCCTGTTTTTACCATCAGATGATTCGCGAATTGATGACTCATATATTTTTATCTAAAACCCATCGTGGATCTTAATCCTAGAAAAAAGGGAATTATTTGGAAAATAGCTGCGACCCGCGGTTTCACCCGCGTAAGTCTCGATCCCGTGGGAATATCGGGATAAAAAGTAGCCTATATGTTAATCCAGGGTGTCAGCTACCTCGATACAAAATTTTATCAAAATTGGTCCAGCCGTTTCAGCGTGAAGAAGTAATAACAAACACACACTCACAAACTTTCGCCTTTATAATATTAGTGTGATTTTAAAATCACATTTTGAAATTAAAACAAATTCAATATTTCTGTAAAAAGTGAATGTATTAAAAATATAGCTAGTTCTTACCTAAGTTAATCCGTGACTAATCAGGAAATAATAATAAATTAAATTAACTGCTTATAAATATTTACTTTATGAAACTTATAATTCAATGTTTTTACTACACTATTTGGCATCATTTCAGAAACGTATCTAAATCTATTAAATGTTACAATAAGTGTTAGAATAATACATAATTGTCAATAGTATCGTAACACGCAGAAAAACAGTTGCTCATCTAATCCACTTCCGAGTGGCTCGGGTAGTAGCCACTAGCCACCCACACCGCGTAGTAAACTGAACCACAACAACATTCCTCAACTATTGCTGCTTTACGTAAATTAACACAACCACACTATTCTTTAAACAATCACTATTTCAATAAAGAATTAAATGCTCTTCAACTCGAACTGTAACATCAATCTTACTTCAAGCTTTACGTTCACGATCGTAGTCCAACATAAACGAAGCTTACGTCCATTTCTATTGATTTTTACGACTTGCCTTGAGATAGCAAATCTTCAGTCGCATCTGTCCTACGGACTCCTGCGTTGTATCCCCGTCGGCGACTCTTTGATGTGATCTGGATACAATCACCTATATAGCGCATTAACAGTGACTGGCCCAGTTCTAGTTTCGCCGTAGAAGTTGGCACGAAATTGTAAACTGCCCTCTTTACTAAAGGCGCTAAATATCCAAATAGCATTGTACTATAAAATTATCTTCTTCTAAAGCGTGGGAATCAATCCTGACATTCACATTTGCATAACGTTTATATTTCAAGAACCAATGTCCCTCCAATATAATTTACTTGAAACACTCGTTAAAAAAATATAAATGTATCTCGCTACTTTTAACTCTGTGAGTCACAAGTTTGTCTGCTCGCCGTTACAGATTCACATGTATTTATTGTCCTTTAGGTACTTTAAACTCGTACACAAGGACGCCTAAATTCGCTCGGTAGATATTTCCGGATCGAATGGAAGTCTCCGGTGAATCAGACGTTTTTAAATGTACGACGTAATTCCCTGTCAGTTGCCCAACGTGATCCCAACATTAAAACTTTGGACATTCTGTGAATTTTTGGCACTCGTTGGTAAAGTAAGTGAAGGCATTTCAATTTGGGTGTACCTATAGCGAATATTTAAAAAAATATTTCCTGTTAAGACGCTGACAACAGGTAAACCGCTGTCACTGTCAGACTGCATACAAAACAAAGAGAAGCGCGATGACACAACGCTTGTAATTTATTGCAAAATACGAAGTAATTATTTATTTACTAAAAAATGAGTTGAGTACCTAATCGAAAATAAACACAGGGCCATATATAAATAATAAAAAACCGGCCAAGTGCGAGTCGGACTCGCGCACGAAGGGTTCCGTACCATTATCTATAAAAAATGGCAAAAAAAAAAAACACGTTTGTTGTATGGGATATTATATAATATTTGTTTTATTTCATTTAATAATTTATTTTTAAAGTGAATATATAACTAAATAATCTGTGAATATTTCAAGCGTCTACCTGTTGCCGTTATCAATATAGAGCAAAAACGAGCAAAAAAAAAAATCAAGTTTGTTGTATGGGAGCCCCCTTAAATATTTATTTTATTCTGTTTTGTAGTATTTTTTGTTATAGCGGCAACTGAAATACATCATCTGTGAAAATTTCAACTGTTTAGTTATCACGGTTCATGAGATACAGCCTGGTGACAGGCGGACAGACAGACGGCGGAGCCTTAGTAATAGGGTTCCCGTTTTACCCTTTGGGTACGGAACCCTAAAAACAACCAAGTTCTGCATACAAATGAGACGTCCTTGTTATTAATTAAATACCAACCGTACGTTCATATTTAATACAGATATTTTGGATTGAAACTAAAAGTAAAGTGTTAGTTTACCGTTAATTTGTATCGAGTTTTTTTTCTAAACGTGTTTTGGTAACAACCAAGTTCTGAGAAATATGTTCAAGAATAACATATATTTTTACAAATTATATATTTGGCAATTTTTTTAAGACAAGCCTACTTTTATCATTTGCCTCTTGTCAGCGCCTTAATGATATACACAGAAAGTTTCCGTGAGTCGATGTAACATTTCAACGTCTAGAAGCGTTAACCGACTTTGTAGACAGACATTAGCCTGCTTGTCATGTGGCCGCTCATAAATCGGCCCGCTAATAGAATAAGTGTCGTTCCGTGGACAGTATCCACGAGGTGTCACCGCCACTGACGCAACCGGAGCGGTCTGCGGCCCGTCCCGACGCCAAATCGAAAACATATTAAAGCCGCCGATCAAAGAGAGCTTTCCCTCGCTCACCAGATTTATGGTATTACCGAAATGTTTTGTAGATCCCGAGTTACGTTAAACATGGATTAAAAGACGTCTAAATAAAATGTGCTGTAAACGGCTTTCAGTAAACTTATGTGACACTAGCCAGAAGCTGAGTAAGACCCCAGGTTTAAGGAAAATGAGACCGAAGGTATTGATGTCTACGGCGACATGAAATTATTTGGAAACTGCGTCCTAGATTGTATATACGCAACAATAATAGATGAAGCCTAACGTGTTAAAGCCTTATCTATTATTCCATTATCCTTTTCCATTACATAAACATCATTGAACAAACATGGTGATTTCCTCATATTTATTAAAAAAAAATCTGTGCTAGTATCTTTTATTTCATCAACGTTTCAAGATCATCATCAGCCCACAGCAGTTCACTGTTGAACATAGCGGTCTCTAACTGCAGGCCATTGACCTCGATCCTTGACCATCTTCGTTTACTTAAATTTGATCGCTCGTTGTTCTCTTTTCGCCAATAATATAAGCTGTTTCAAGCCTCACTTAAGCTCACCACAATGACTCTTTATTTACGATCTTCAATGGATTTTTTTTAATGGGTAGTGTAATGTTTTCTCATTATTGATTGCAAATTAATAAACTTACCTATCTTACGTCATCAACGTTATAATGGAAGTGCGAACAGTCAAAGACCTTTAAAACTATTAAGTCATTGTTATATTTATTTTGTTATGCTAGACTTTTTTGTTCTCGCTTTTTTATTCAGTGACCGCAGACGTTATACGTATGTATTGTGATATATGATCTACTGTAGCTTCTTTAGATTTCAATTACTCTAAGCAGAACGTTGCCCTGCCTTGCATTGGCTTTCAAAAATGTTTATTTTATTCCAAAAAGTGTTGAATCTATATGTTTTCCGTTTTCCATATTTGGCACATAGCGCTACCCATTTTCTAATTTGTACAACAAAGATTGTTGAACTAAAATAACTTGCGAAAATTTCTAAATATATTTTAAAAAATTGTGTTGAACTATGCAGCACCTCTGAGTAGCTTATATACTGATTCATCATCATCCTTCAACATATTTTACGTTCCACTGTGGAGCATCAGCGTTCTCCGTCATAAATCTTGCGACCCGAGATGACTCTTATATTTTTCTTCATCCACCAAATTCGTTATTATTAATTTTGATATCTGATTGAAGTGCATCTACCATACTCAGATTATAGAAAAGAAGCAGATAGACCGCGCGGAACATCGAGAGTGCGGCCAACAAAGCAAATACAAATTCAAAAGCGAATACACTCTCGATTCAGTACAGCACGAAGCGTCGCAACGTTAGTACGTCACGGGCTCTAACAGATAATTTCAGAATAATGCCGTCTTGTATTTTTAAACATTGTAAAAACTGTTCCCAAAAACAAAAGAAATAAGTTGGAGTATCTTTCATAAGTAAAATATTGGTTATTTGTCTATTTGGATTTATTTTACGTGTTTATTGTTAGTGACATCTTAAAACACAAAACCTTAACAAAAATCATTCGGTGTTGCTAATTTATATTGAAACATTTACCCCTAAGTTAGGAAATAAGTATAGGATACAGGAGTATCGATTAACAAAAATATTTATGTCGATAATAGTGTTTTATTTATCGCCTTTTCTGGTTATTACGTTGATAAATAAATAAGTATGTATGTGTCTTCGTAAGTGTAACTAGTTAATGAATTTTATAATACTTATTACATCAGTCGATTTGCTATATTATGGGTTATATGACGTCACCATAAAGTAAATATAGCTACCAAAAACTATAAAATGTTGGTGTCTCAAAATAAAAATATATCGCAAATGTATCGTTTATATGGGTATTGTTAATCTGACGTATACTGTTAATAAAAACAACAGATTTAAGAAAAAAACTACTTTTTTTTTTCATGTAATGAAATATTATGGCTAATTTTTTCATTCTCCTGGCAACCGTACACACACGTAGAGGCACCTGTTCTTATAGTGCTGTCACGTGGCTGTAACGCACACATGTCTGCAAACGGGCCTCACTTTATTGTTCCGCGCGGTCTATCTGCTTCTTTCTATAATCTGAGCTACCATACCTCCTTATCTAAACGCGAAACAGCTACGGATTACAATTTGATAGATACATCTCCATCTAATTGAGGTCAGGAATCGCATATCCCCGCGTCTCTAAAGATTGCGCCAGAATAAAATGTAGTTCCCGGTTTTAATTTTATAGATTCATCGAAGTTTGCACTCGTTGTGGCGAGTGTTAGTCACGATCTTCTAGCAAGCGTCCGCAGGCGATCTGTTAACGAGTTTGCCCCCGATGCCTTTCTACGCCCCCTTCTCGTTAATTATCACTCTGTAACGCAATTAGCTTCTTATGTACTATGTTGTTCATTAGCGGATCGCGGCAGTTAATAGCGTTGCAGGTGTGGTTAAATTAGTAGTTACCTATAGTAATTGGGTCCAAGAATAGTTAGCGTACTTATAACTTTGATACTAACTCTTTAAATTTTTAGGAGAGAACACGAGTTGTTTGCCATTTAAAGGGGATACGCTAAGATAAAATTAAAATCTCCTTCCGTTTTCTTAATGTCAGTTTGTGCATTGATTAAAATATGTTTCGCGACCGTAACGAATATGGCTTTACAGAATTATAATCATTAGAATCAGCAATACAGCTCCTTAAGTTAGAATTGGCTTCAAATGTCATGATTTCAAGAAAAAGTTATTCAATAGGGTAATATGAACTTGGAGAGTATTGATGATTTTTATAATTATAATTCTATAAAGAAATATTTCATACGGCCGCGAATCATATTTAGATCAACATACAGGCTGATACTGATCTGCAACTTGCAAAAAAGTTAAGAATAATTGAATTTCGCGGGCGACACTGACGCTTTCGGCTTGAATCATCTAGGTCGGCAATCTGTAGTATTCTACTCATAATCTTGACTTCTTCATCATTCCAGCCGAAAGACGTCCACTGCTCCAGCAGTAGACGTCTTTCGGCTGGAATGAGGCCTATGTGGACATAGGCCTCCACCAAAAAGGGGGGGGGTTGCCATAATCGCCATGCTTGGCAGGCGGGTTGGCGATCGCAGTATGGTGTTAAAATGCATAGAGAACGCTGCTGCCCATTCTCTAGTAAGTCCCTTAGTCGCCTTTTACGACACCCACGGGAAGAAATGGGATGATTCAATTCTTTACGTCCGGCACCACACGGAGCTTGACTTCTTAAAGATGCAATAATAACGTTAAAATGTCAAACCAAAGCTCTTAAATAGATGGTCTCGTAAAAAGCATCATTTACAAAATAATAAATGTTTCCTCAAAGCGTTTTTAAAATACGAGGACTAGTTGCCGAAACCTAAAACATATACCTCTTTCCACTTCCGCCGTTAAGATTTATGCGTTGGATTATTCTGGGCTCTTGAGGACTGCATAAGTTATACTTCTAGTATAATGAGCTAATAAGGCGCACAGTTGGCACGCTAAACCGGTTACATTATGCTGTAAGTCTTGAGGGCACGTGCTACTCATGCTCGAAGACATCCTGCTATTTGTTGTCACAGTCTGCTCATGTCCACATTAGTCTTCGTAATTGATGTGTAACAATGTGAAATACGAGTGTTGTGTTAGCAAAAACAATGGTTCTTGCTGCGTAATGGATCTAAACATTGCTGGATTTCATATTGTTGTATGTAACCACGCGGTCTAAGACTGTGAAGTTAACAATAATCACTACGTCCCTGAATGCGAAATATCGGTCTTATGTTAAGAAAGTTTTAGAGCTATAGTTGTTTAGAACTTGCAACAAAAACGGCATATTTAGATGTTTTTAGGGTTCCGTACCAAAATGGTAAAAAGGAACCCTTATGGTGAGACTAAGTCTGTCTGTCTGTCACACCTGGATATCTCGAGAACTACTAATGCTATCAACTTGAAATTTAGAATAGTTTTAGATGACGTTTGCCCAACTATTATACAAACAAGAAACTATCTTTTTTGCAAAAGGGACTGAAAGGGGGTCTTAAAAATTTTAAGTGGGGCTACTAAGGCATGTGGGGTATCATGTGAAAGAACGCTGTTTGCACATTCCCAAACGTCTTAAAAATTTTAAATGGGGCTACTAAGGCATGTGGGGTATCATGTGAAAGAACGCTGTTTGCACATTCCCAAACATTTTTATTTTGGCAGCATAGTTTCCGACTTTTGATGAAAAATGTAAACCCCCCCCCCCCTTATCTCCGAAGATTGCATAGATAAAAATCTGAAATTATTCTATGTGATAGAAGTGTAGTGAAAGATTTCAGGAAAAATAAAATGATGTCTCTAAATACCACAGTTTGTCAGAAAACATCAACATCATATATACGTACCGGAACCCTCGTTGCGCGAATCCGACTCGCTCTTGACCGGTTTTTTTTTATGTAATGCTTTCGGATGGGGAATTATAATGTAGGTGGTGAAGTTGTTGTACAACATGCTTTCTATTGCCCACATAGATCCTGAGTAAATTGTTTACTTTCATAGAACAACAAGAAGTTATTTACTCGACGGTAACTGGGTGGTCGGCGTGCCGCTCGTGTGTACCACCTTCGTCAATACGAGCTTCATTTTTGGCGAGTTCTTCCAATAACATGCCCAAGTGATGTGACAGTTTTATAGACGTTTAACAAATGTCACATGTTGATGGTGACATGCATTTACGTCGGAGCTACGTTGCTTTTGCGCACTGCACATTGGCCACGGCGCAATCGCACCTTTGTAATAGGGCTGCGATGCCGCAATCATTGGGCCCTAATTTATCCCTGCGCAAGCCACGCTAACATCACCCGCGCCGCACGCGTCATGTGACGCGAGCGCATCGTCGGCGCTGATACGCTACAAGTATGTTTACAAGCCAAACGAAGTTTACAATCACCGATAACCTGTAGGTTATGAATCAAAAGGAAACAAGTGGGGTGCGGCTGTATGTCGGTGGTGCGGTGCCGGGTGCAAGAGCAGCGCGTGGGCGCGGGTCGTCGACCGGTGCACATAGCGCGGCGCGCGCCCTGCCAGCGAAAACGGCAGAAAACCTCACGAAGGGCGGCAGCACACGGTGTCCGCATTTAGCTCGGGCTGACGTCGCTGAGTCACCGCTCCGCGAATAGCGTCGGTTTGTTGTTGCATCGCTCGCTCCCGGCTCTCCCGTCGATTATTTCGAGCGGGCGGCGGCGTGCACAGCAGTCCTCAGCGCACTGTGTCCGCGAGAGGTCGCGCCATGCCCCCGCTGCCCGCGCCGCCCGCGCGCCTGCGCCGCCCGCACGACGCGTGTGACGCTGCAGGCATCGTCACCACCATCAGGGACACAGTCAGCTGTAGTTGGATATTTTATAGTGAGTGTCGCCCGCGCCGCCTACCCGACCACCGCGACGGGGATACCAAAGCCGCCTTCACCGTGGACCACGTTTTGTGTTAGCGCGCGCCCCGAATACTCTTTTCTGACGCTGTTCGGTGTGTCTACCTTCATAAGCTCGTTTGTTTCAATCGTTTGGTGTGAATTTCCTTTTAAAAATATTGTTGCGTACGTCGTCGAGAATCGAGTGCTATGTGAACTGAAAATATTTCTAATATTTTCAACCGAAACTTGCCTATAACAGTGATACCGTAACGTACGTACAAGTATACAAAAATATATGAATAAGTAAACCGTCTCTCACTTCCGCATCGAGTATCAGAATCTCCCAAAATCCATCTACAATTTTGTAGAAATTAATTAATTATTTAAAATTAAAAACACAGTCTAATGGTCACATAAACAGATATGCTACAACAAACACTACCCATCGGTTGTGTTGAAACAGGCGCAACACTATTGTATCGATGATGAATTGCTTATCAACGCCTTGTTAATACACACTACCGCCATCTATTTGTGGGAAAAGGAATCATAATGTTGAAAGCAAGAAATCTAGGTGAACCGTCTGACATCAGCAAGTCCGGAGTAAATTTAACTCTTGACGTATTTAACCGTGCCGTGGGACTGCCGCCGATTCCTCCAAACATTCGGATTGTTCTCGCATTGGCTCCTCTATTAGACGACCATTGTTTTAATTGCGTCATTGAATCACGCGCGGCATCATTATTATTAGTTGTGTATGCGTCTTGAGATACGTAATATTTTGTTGCTACGACTGTTTCGGCGGTGAATTATGTATGTGTAGCTGTACCGTGCTCTCTTTGACGTAGTTTTGAGCATTGGGAAGACAGCGTTTTGTTCTTTCTATATTTACTAAGTAGACCTTGTGGTATTGGCCAACATCTCCTTTCCTACAAACATCATTCTGATGAAGCGATTGTTGCAGTGCGATTGCTTTCGTGAAACACTATTTCCGCAGTGCATAACTATCTCCTACTTCTAAATGTGTGCTAAAATGTATGTTTGTTTTGATCAGGTAACACTAGCGCGTCGACAGGGGGCGAAGGCGCCGCGCCGCCGCCCTCGGAGCCCGACCCGGCGCTGGATTCCATGCACATGATGCTGGACCCCCACCTCAGGCCTATCTCGCCGGACCTCAACAATGAGGAGTCCAAGCGGATATTTGAAGACCACAAGCAACTTGCTCAGGAGTACCTCAAGGTAAGATTTCCGTCTGAGATAATCTTTATTTGAGAAAACCGACACATAAAAAGCCAAAATCCAAAAAAATACATTAATTAATGATGATTTACTTAATTATTTAATTACTTAGAGGAAAAAAAATCATGCCATGACGCTTCACATGCAAATCCACAACTTGAATCAATCTGAAACATGAATCCATATTGCTTTATATTCGAATGTTACTTAGCTTCATAATTTTTAATGGCCACAATCTTTGCTAGTTTAAGAAGGTTACGACTATTTTACCCAAGAAGGGCTAAATGTCCAGCAAAGTCGTCTGGTGAACACACACAATTCCCCTTTGTTCATCATGGCTTCATAATGTCCTTAATAATATGCAGCAAATCCCAAAACACGTAACACACAGCGATATTATAATGAATGAGTGTGTAATTTACACGTAGGTATTAGAGGAAAGGAGGATAAAAGATGCAAAAAAAAATTATTTTCGGTGCTAGAGTGAAAAGCAATTGATCGAAACGCTTAAAGGGGATGCGCTAATAAAGCCCGCGAAATTCAAATTTTATTACGTTTTTTGCAATTTGCAGGTCAGTAACAGGCTGTATGTTGAATTAAATATAATTCGCGGCCATAACAAATATGGCTTTACAGAATTATAATCATTAGAATCAGCATGACAACTCTCTAAGTTAAAAATATCCTACTGAATGATAATTTCTAAAATAATCATTCAGTAGGATTTTTGGAACGTTATGGCCGCGAATCATACTTAGATCAACATACAACCTGTTACTGACTTGCAGATTGCAAAAAAACGTAAGAAAATTTTAATTTCGCGGGCTACCTTAGCGCATCCCCCTTAGCATATCCGTAGAGACTAAAAACTTAATAAGCAATATTTAATCGTTTAATTTGTATAATTTCAGATTCAGACTGAGTTTGCATACCTCAGTAATCACAAAGCAGAGTTGGAGGAGAAAATGGACGACGACGAGCTTCGGCAGAAGAGAGAGATTATACAGTTGGAGAAAGAAAAGGTAAATATGGAGATTTTTGTATGAAAATGTTGAAAAAAACTATCCAAAAACGCTGTCTTAGCGTACAAGTTTTCCAAATGTTGTTTCAGTGCTGGAATATTAATAAATGGTTCAATCTCAAGGAATCCATACTTAATATTATAAATGCGCAAGTTCTGTTTGTCACCTTTCACGCCTGAACCACTAAACCGATCGTTATAAAATTTGCCACATAGGTAGCTCTGGAGAAGTTCATCGGCTATTTTTTTGCGGATATTTGTGATTTCCACCATGGATGGATGTGGGCAGCACAAGAACCGCTTTGGTGACATTTGAGAGAGGCCAATGTTCAGCAGATGTCTTTTGGTCGGACTGTTGCCCATGTGCTGTATAAATACACAGGCGTCACCCAAATCAGATCCTTCACAGATATACTAATCAGACCAGGAGACCTAATCAGCTTCTGGAGGTGGGCTGGTTGGAATAACCAATGACATAATAAAGGACTAAGTGCGAAAATCAAACCCTCTAACATAGAACATAGACGTCTTTCGGTTCAGATAACGATGATGGGATCTGACTGCTCTGCCCTGGGCTGCAAATTTTTAAGAAGTCAATGGCGTACAAAACTAATACACAGTATGTTTTTTTTTTTCAGGACTCATTGATCAAGCTATACTGCAGCCTAAAGAAGCAGCTAGCGCGAGCGGAGAACGACAGTTGGCTACATCCAGAGGAGATGCCGAACGAGTGACCGCGGAACGCTGGTGACCACCGGGACCACTGCGACTTGCTTCATGTGTCATTGATCTCAACATACCAAATGAGCCTTCAACTATTTGTTCTCTCCTTATTTACAGATTTAGTTTATAATGCATGTTTATATTAAATAATTACGCTTGTACGATGAAAATGACTGTTTACGCGACAAGTAGTAAACGCCCTTTCGCGTCCAGACGACGTAGTACGTTCCTGAGAACCGGTGGGCGACCGTGCGTAGACGCCACTTTGTGTACAAGCGCAATTTAGTCATCTGTAGTATATAGTTTTGTAACCTTGACATTTTATCAGTTTCGCTGTTATTATACATAACCATTTCTTTCAATCTTCACTAACTTTACCACCGTAAACAACTAATGTCTTTGTCGTTGTAAAAAGCACGTTTTAGTGCTTCATATGTGAGTGTTTCCCCAAATATTAAAGTAGAATTGTGATTTTGTTTACATTATTATTTTATCTGATTCGATCATTTGTTTTATAGAGTGTGGTATGCATTTGTTTCTATTGTATAAATGTAAGATAGTATTTAGCAGTATTAGGTAAGTTAAATTATGTTAAGTTTAATAAATTTTTGTGAAATAATTTTCGGTTTTTATTTCTACATATCGCCCAGTTGAAATATGACGAACCAGCAACTCTGCTGACCGCTGGCTTGCTGGCGCGTTCACAATACGAATTTACGAGGCAATTAAAATTGCAGTGAGTACTGTCTGGAAATAAAGAATCTTAGAAGGTCTCGGTTGCGGTTGTTTGATATGAATACATGAATGGAATGTAGATAACTGCAACCACGTCATTAGTCCTCCTAGGTTAGTGTACATACTAAATCTGTCTAAACGACACTTGGGGCCAGTCAAGTAAGCAGCAGAGGGGGTGGAGGGTTTTTGCTTTGCTTATTTTTGATGACATGGGGGCCGGGGGGGGCTGTATGGTGATTACGTCATCAATATTTACTTTTTCAGACTTTTCTGCATACTTTTATAGATTCTGATTGAACAAATATGGCAACCCTACTTGGCTATGCTCGAAAGCGAAAAGCATGTTTAGGGATTCCCAAAAATAATTGATATAGCTCACTCGATCTTACGGTTAAAGAAACAAAAAATTTTTTTTTGAATAGCGCGCGCGTTATTTGAAAAAAATAGCATTGTTTATGTAAGTAGGGGTCGGGTTGCTTACGTAATACTTGAATGGCCCCTTGGTTAAGCCGTCAACTCAGCTTTTTTTTGGCGAGTGTCGGTGATAAGTGAAAAGAAATAAAAATAAAACGTCAGTCCAAATAATTTATTATTTCAATTGTCATAGTCACAATATAGATGTTTTGTTTACTGGAATGGTGAATGAACGGTATAAATACATTAATTGATGATTAATTTGGCACTTCTGGTTAATTACCCATCAATATTAACGTTGAGATTCAAACCTTAGACAAATAAATGCTTTTACGATGGACGATTCTTCAAGTAACAACTTATGTACAATATAATTACAATAATCGTCTACAATGACTACAATACTGGGCGCAGTGTCGGAACAAGGGGCGGTGCAACTACAGCCCACATCGGCGCGACCGAGAAGTTCAAATGTTAAACAATTTACAAAACAGTGTCGGGTGAAAATCCTTGAGAATCTATATTTACTGTTTATTTTTATTGTATATTTATACAACTATAGACTGTGATGTACTGTATACAATTTAGGTAAATAAATAAACTTGCAATTTTTTTTACTACTATCATAAATTTACAATATTTGTTTTACTTTACATAGTGATATGATCTTATGTTTATTAATTTATGTAATAAATAGTAATAATAAGCGATATAACTCAAATCACTAACCAATTTAAATACATCCAAATTCATGTACAGAAATAATTCGGCATCGAGAGGAACAATCTCGGCCCTTTCGAGTTCAACCAAATCATTCAATTTCTACTAATGGAAATAACATAACGTCACATTAAAAATACGACTTATTATAATAATAGTCGTCTAATAAAGTATATTTTCGTTGTCAGGGCCCGATATATTATGATAAACTTTATTATTTTAAAATAGACAGGAATGAAATGAGCTAAAACTTCCACTTAGCTACCATTTTAAATACTAATGTGAGAAAATCATAATAAAGGCAACTCCATCAAGCCTTTTTATTATAATGATATACATACACTAAAATATTATCATGATTTTATTAACGCCTTGATTTCAAACATCATAAAAATAATTAAGACAACAGTCGCTTTAAAAATATAGAGCTATTGTTACATCTACAAGACGATTTAAAATAGATAGATATGGTAAAATCGTGTAATTTTGTAGGTGTAACAACGAGCGTACGAAACAGTTCCCTTAGCTACACATATAATAATCTCACACTTGAAATAGTATGCATAACACAACGCTGTGCGGCGAACGCAACTAACACGATAGTGACAAATCTCAAAAAAGCATACGTCAACTAGAACTAAATGGACATAAATGTATGAAAATATTCTCTCGGGAGTCAATGGCCGCAGTGAACCTAACAGTTTGTTAAAATACTATATTAAAACGAAGATTTAAACTTACATTATCGGATTGTTGGTGGCAACTCGAAGGCAGTTTGTTAATGGTGTGGCACTCATGTGCCTCTAGCTTTACTAACCGATCATGACAAGAAGCCGAAGGTATTTAAACCCTATCTTAGTGGCAAAGATTAGCACCGCGAGCATTAAACCATTCTATACAAATACTAGAAGACAACGAGACGATTAGAACAGTTTGTGTTGTGATCAAATTGTTACAGGAAATGTACTTGTTAGAATGAAATATACAGTTTTAGAAAATAGTGTATAATGTTAGAACAATTGTAAATGCTATCAGACTGGAAGTGACAGAATTATTCTGAAGATTCTTAAAAAAATATATTAAAATGTATAAAGAACAAGAGAAAATATGTATAGAGACAAAAATTAACTATTTGAATAAAATTACCTAGATTTAACTGGTCATGGAATGCAGACACTAGAGCTATTGCGCGCGCGCATATTACCAGTTATTTTAGTAAATTTAAGTAACTTAAGTCTACTAATGGCTCGTTCGTGGGCTCAACCACCAGTCGTAATAAGGCGAAACAACGCATTACTATAGAATAAACTCCACTCCAGCCGTTGAGCGAATGCGTTCCTGACTTCTGTCACTTGGAGAATTTCCAGTAACTATAATTATGAAATTCGCAAAACACATACCGCCAGTTACACGTAAGTCCATTAAAAGCAATGCTGTCTTTATCTAACAGAACGTATCAGAAAGTGACAGCATTCCTTTGAAAGGGGAATTAAATTTAACAGGCTTACATGCAACCGGCGGTTATTCGTTAGTATGAAATTGATAAGTGTCGAGAACGCATTCTCTCAACGGCCGGACTGTAGCTCTTGACAAGCAACAAAATAATGATTCATAACTTTATAATTAAATATATTTTTTATACATTTCTCTCGCAATTACATACCTCTGTTCAAATAAGAAACAATGTCAAATAAAGCACACTCTCAACACATCCGACGCAATACTAAATTGAGCAACGTTTACAGGGAATACAACAAATTACAGCATTTATCATGTATTGTCAACAATTCTCAGGACCACGTGTCATACATTAACTCTAATAGATATAAAACTTCAGATATAGGAATAAGGAATAAAATCTGATATCTAACGAGAGGGGAAGACTGGTATGGTCAATCGTTGTCATTCCTGAAAACAAAAGAAAAGTTCAGTTAGGATACAGCTCTGCAAAGATTTTTTGCGGTAGAGACAAATGGCTTGTAACAGCATAATAACCTTAAATGAATGAATGAAATGTACCGACCCCAGCGTGGTTAAACCAGACTCGATCACTCTAATGAACCCAAAGATTCACACTAGCCCCTAGAGCCTCATGTTCCATGGAACCACAGAGACCATTGCATATCAAAGAGTAGACTTATAGTTTTGTTTTATTTTCCAAAATTTGTGTTTAGCCGAATATTAATGTGTAATAATGGTGGATTATTAACCATTAAGTGTTTGTGAACGTGCAATAGTGTAGGCAAATGAAACAAAACAGTGCAACATCGCTTCAAGTTCTCTCAAGAAGTCCGCGTGAGGTTTCAGTAAAGTGAAAATCCACATCTTTACTGAAACTCAAGGGGAGCAGGCGGAGATATCATCATCATGCATTGAATATAATTCATTTCATCAATATTTAAAACAAGTTTTGTAACACTAACACACTATTTACTTGACAAATCTGATACTACTGCGGAGCGTGCGCTTGCTGGCTGTGGGTAAATGGGAGTCGGGTCTGTGGCTTCATGCACTACCGTCGTCGAACATAGGTATTTGGTTCGACGACACTACTTTCCGCCTCGCTGCTTCCCTCCGACTAGGAGCTCCTTGTTGTTCTCCTCATCGCTGTCACTGTGGCAAAGTTGTCAACAGCCCCGGACACCACGGCCTGTCTTGCAGCCGTAGTGCAGGTCACTTAGCACGGCACGCGAATATTAATGACATCATCCGACGAGCTCTTGTCACCGTTGGCGTTCCAGCTGTATTAGAACCTACTGGCTTGGCACGTGACGATGGCAAGAGACCGGACAGCATGTCTTTATTTCCATGGAAGGTGGGTAGGCCTTTAGTGTGGGACGCAACGTGTGTCGACACTCTTGCGCCATCCCATCTTCCTGACTCCGCGTGCTGTGCTGGCGCTGCTGCTGCGTCTGCGGAAAATCTCAAACGGCGAAAGTATAATAACCTTATCAGTAATTATATTTTCGAGCCGTTTGGGGTTGAAACCCTCGGGCCGTGGGGTCCGAGTGCTCATGTTTTGTTCAAAGATATCTCCAAACGGCTGGTTGACACTTCCCGTGACCCAAGGGCTGGCTTTTACCTTGGCCAGAGGTTAAGCACTGCCATACAACGTGGCAATGCCGCCAGTCTCTTGGGTACATTACCAGTCGACAGCGATGCGGAGTAATTTTTCGACGCCATATTTTATTTTTTTAATAAATAGTTTTAGTTTTGTTAGTATTTAATTTTGTTATTTTTATAATTTAATTAGTTTTATGTTGTTATTTATGTACATAATATTTTAATTCTAACAAAATAAAAAGTATTTACTAGTTTTGTAACTAAATAAAGACTTGGCTAAAAGGTCCCAGCAACAGGCCATTAAAATTTTATAAAAAAAAGCCATCAGGTTGCGCTCAGGTCTTACTTCGCTGAATCCCGAATGTTGGTAACAAATTAAATAAATAGAGATTTTTATTTGAATTGCCTCGACTGCCTCGTTGGTCTAGGGGTCGCAACGCGACTGCTGAGCATGGGGTCCTGGGTTCGATTCCCGGGTCGGGCAAAGTGTTATTAGGATTCTCCATTAGGAATTTCTCAGTAGCAGCCTGGAGTCTGGATTTATGTCCGGTTGATGGCAATAGGCTCGCCCCCTATTATATGGGAATTAAACATAACTGGCGAAATGTGGGTGTACTATAGGTACGCGTCTGCCTAACCCTTCAGGGATTACAGGCGTGATGTTATGTTTATTTGAATTTAACTTCACCAAGCTACGTAGAAGCAAATTCAAAGAGGCTTAAATTATCTTCCCGGAAAACATTTAATTAACGCCAAATAACAGTAACCTTGGTCATTACAACTGTTTTGTCTTTCAGACAATGCATTTATTACAAAAGAAACAGTTAAATCAATAAAATTAAACAAATAGTGCCACTTTATATCGATGACAGTTAGTTAAAACAAACTTAACACCTTTTAACCGTTCATATAATGGTTTCATTTAAAGTATTGTTTTTGTTGTTTATTGCTTTAACATAAGTGCTGTGCTAATTATGAATGCACGTAAAATATTAATAGCTCATTACTTTTTTCAGTAGGTTGTTAAATACTTGCATTTCAAGTGCGTATTCATCTGATGGCAAAGCACGAAGCAGATTGGATTACTTTAGTATATTGATTGCCTATGACAATAGTTTGTAATTCTCTGCATACCAATTTTGCTCCCGTGCGCATAAATAGGAAATAAGTAAGTCAATCAGACCACACGGATGTGAATTGTAGGGCGTTGCGTTGTCTAATTCTTACTGTGCGTTCGCACTGGTGAAAAGAACATTTTCGAAAAATAGTGTTACAGCCAAATTAGACCGATTTTAAATGTTCCGTATAAACAGAGATTTCCAGTTATCTGTTTTTAAATAAGACATTTCGAAAATGTTCTTAACTAACTTTTTAGAACTTTGTATCCCGCATATGCGTATGAAGTTTCATTAAAATCGGTTCAGTCATTTCGAAAAACAAGGGCTTGAAAGTTTGTATGAAATGCCGTACGTCGTAAACGCTCTTAACACGTTTTACAAACCAATTTCATGAACAAAAGGTGTCTGTATGAATCTTGCATCATGCTGTCCACTACATGTTTCGATGTTTCCCAGCATAGTTGGAAAACACTAAACACAAGCACAAGTTGCGAGACATAAATAAACAACAATATGTACGCAAACGTGACAAATCTCTATACAATACGTCTATTGAAAATATTTATAGACAGTGAGAACGCAGCTAACGACAAATCTTGAGATCTGTCTTAAAACTTACTCATGTTTCGTGTAATGCGAAAGCTAATTCAACAAAACAAATTAGAAGATTTGATTGATGTGATCAGTTTCGAAATATCTACAAAATTTTAATCTCATGAAACGAATCGCGCTTTACTTGTGCACACGCTGTGAATGTGTGTGTAAGCGCAGGGGCTCTCGGCACCGTCCGAGATGCGGGCGAACTCGGAAGTGTTTTGACGGAACTCGTCTTCACGCACTCGTGTTTGTACACTTGGTTACCACGACTAAAGCGCGCGTCGCTCGGTAGGATAATATTACTATACACGTTGAATGTTTTCTAGTGCAAACGCTCAGCTAACATACGAATTTAAAACATTGATCTATTTCTGACAAAGGACATGGTCCAAAATGTATGGACCAAAAACCCAAAATCGAAACGTAATCGATACGGTCAAACTGTGTGCTCAAGAATTCCCTAGAACTATCTAAATAAACGTACCCAAGTTGCAACATCCTAATCCGTGGGATATCGGAGCTATGGGCTGTCAAAGTATGCATAGAATTCATTTTTTGACTTGGGATTTTCACAGCTGTGTTGTGTTGTGTTTTAATAGTATAACACGAGTGTTTTAATACCTATACTCCGTCGGTTAACCACGTTTTTTTATTTACCTTTATTTAATTACCTAAACCGATGGTGTATAGTTATGTGCAGTTTCATACACTACTTTATCTACTCTCATACATACCTACTAAATAAAAGATCAAAGGTGAAAGAGACGAAATTCAGTAGAAAAAAAAACGTATAAATGGCGCCAAACCCAGCACCTATCTGTATATCGATATTATTTTTAGTGTAATAAGGTTAATAGCATCTATGGCGTCGTTGGTACATAATACAATCGACAGCATGACTATTTTGGCACCACAGCTGTGAAAATCCAAGTAAAAAATGAATCTTTGCATACTTTGACAGCCCATAACTCCGATATCCCACGAATTAGGATTTTGCAACTTGGGTACGTATATCTAGATAGTTCTAGGGAATTCTCGTGCACTTTGTTTGACCGTATCGATTGCACTTAGATTTTTGGGTGAATTATGACACCATCTCCTTTATTAAAGTTGACAGAGACAGAATAATGTTTGAAATGTGATATGCGCTATTCAGTGATTTTTGGTGCAAACGCAATCCTTTGAACATTTTCAATGATTCCAGGAGCGATTGAAGAAAGATTCGCGTTGCCTCAGAGTCGCTATGTGGCAAGTCGCGACTGTGTAGGGGTGCCTTTAAACAGCTAACTATTACGGTTATCAACCCATTAGCCAATAAAACGTTTACGGTCTGTTTACGATGGTAATGGCGTATTTATCTAGTTAAGTTTCTACTTGCTAACTATATGGTCTGCAATAAAAAAAAAACTACTTTTTTACTTTAAAACAGTGTCCATAGAGTTTCTTGCCCTTTTTTCTCGAAAGGAACCTACTACGCTTTGGAATGGGCAACTAGATTCATCTCTGACTGACTGACTCCTTGACAATTCAAAAGTGCCTGTAAGTGGTTTTTAGTCAGTAAGTCTGTCAGACCCCTTCCCCCGCCCCAGAGCGGAGGACATCCATGAGGATTTTCCACCCCGGAAACAAACAAAAAAAAACCTCCTATGTCCAGCAGTGGACATCTTTCGGCTGAAACGATAAGAGTGCTAGGCAGATTCATTTTGATGGTATGAGCGCTTTACCTGTGAAGGTTTTCTACTAGCTGGGCTGGTCGCGAGCGGCGCGTCGCGCCTGCCACTTGAAGTCCACTTGCATGAGCCACTGCTGGCCGCGCGACCGGTTGCACTGCCGTAGCACCGGCTTCCACACGTCGCCCGCGTCCGGCTTGTCAAGACACATGCCTGTGTTCGTGTGCTTTATTACCCGCGTCTGTAAAATATAAAAAAAAATTTGTTGCTGTCGCTTATACCTGTCTGAAGTTTACAAGGTACAGACGGCTACCCATCAAGCTATAATTTCCAGTATAAGCTGATCTCGCATTGTATAGGATTTCCGTACAATGAGAGGTCAGCGTATATTGGAAATGTATAGCTTGATGTGTAGCCGTGTGTACAGTCACGAGCACCAATATGTATACACTCAGCAACTTTTGAAAGTGATTTCCTCCATAGGATATTGATTGAAATTTTATTTTACTACAAATACAGTATTTTGGAACCCCAAACTATTATGAAATAGATCTTTTCTCAAAGTTGCAATCGTTATTCCACGAGAAAAATCGGTTTTGAATTCTGCTAAGCGCTTACATATTCGTTCTCATGACTGTACACCCGCCGGTTGTCGACTATTTGTTATGTTTCCGTATGAACGTGTTTCTATAACAAAAAATTTTTTTTTCTTTCTTTCATTCTTTCTTTTACATTTTTTTTATTTTAGTATTCATATTTAAATCACAGACATTTAAGTTGAACAGTATAAGTGAATCCGCAGCTGTAGCCGGCAAAATTCAAATTTTTCTCCCGTTTTATGCAATTTGCAGGTCAGTATCACGTTGTATACAGCGTGTTACGGAAAGGGTATATCTATACAAACCGGGTGAAGAGTGCATCTGGTTCAGAATCTCTTTACAAAATTTCAGCTCAAAAAGAATAACTTTGAAAATGTTTGATATTTTTTTTATTTCTATAGTTTATTAAATTTAAATCATAACAAACGTGTCAGTGTCACGTTGTATACAGTGTGTTACGGAAAGGGTATATCTATACAAACCGAGTGAAGAGTGCATCTGGTTCAAAATCTCTGTACAAAATTTCAGCTCAAAAAGAATAACTTGAAACTTGAAAATGTTGTGTGAAGTTAAAAAACGGCCGATACTTCGGATTAACCCCTGGACTTGTACGGGTAATGGCAAAAGACTCGCCGAGTAGGACCATATAACAAAACTAGCGAAATTCAGGTGCACACCTCTGTCTACCTCCTCGGCGGTTACAGTACAAGCGTGATATTAAATTACCTTAGTATCGTACGTCCACTCCTGGTTGCCGCGCATCCCGTGGCAGCGGATCAGTTTGATGGGCCCGCGCGGATTTGCCGCATCCAGACAGTTGTCGTCAGACATTATCTGCTTACGCTTCGTATACGCGAACACCTGCATAGAAAAAAAATACGATGAGAAAATCAAAAGTCATTTATTCAAACTGGGCTGAGAATCAGCACTTTTCGAATGTCAAAAATTACATGAGACAGTCCTCCAAAAACGAAACCCACCCTTCACCACTTCCTAGGGCTTTAGCTGGGAAGAAGAAGTGGCGCAACAAACTCCCCAGCAGCACAGCTGTCAGTTCGCATAAAAAAACTTGAAGCTATACACTAACAAACAGTTTTAAAATTTCAAAGCTAATTGGAACTGTCGGGTCATCCTTTCAATAAAGAATCTCTGAAGATTGAGATTGGTCTCTGAAGAGAGAGATTGTTGATTGAAGAGAGAGTGCACAGCACTAATGGCCACACTATAATTAAAGAAGTAGGTAATAAGTACCTAATTGTCTGATATAAAAAAAAACCGGTCAAGAGCGAGTAGGACTCGCACACCGAGGGTTCCGTACGTATGTATGATGTTGATGATTTCCGAAAAACTGTGCTATTTAGAGACATCGTTTTATTTTTCCTGTAATCTTTACATACCTACACTTCTATCACATAGAATAATTTCAGATTTGTATCTATGCAAACTTCGGAGATAAGGCGGGGGGGGGGGGGTTAAGGTATTTTTTTAACATTTTTCGTCAAAAGTCGGAAACTATGCTGCCAAAATAAAAAGAAAAAATTGTTTGAGAATGTGCAAACAGCTTTCTTTCATATGATACCCCAAATGCCCTAGTTAGCCCTACTTCAAATTTTTAAGACCCCTTTCAGTTAGCTTTTGCAATAAAAGATATTTTTTTTAATGTTTTTCTTGAGTGCAAAATAGTTGGGCAAACGTCATCTAAAACTATTCTGAATTTCAAGTTGATAGCATTAGTAGTTCTTGAGATATTCAGGTGTGACAGACAGACAGACTTAGTCTCACTATAAGGGTTCCTTTTTACCATTTTGGCACGGAACCCTAAAAATGACTAAACAATGGATCCCTCAAAATAGGGGTGAACTATCTTTGGATGACTAACATTAAAACATGTCTTAGTATAGCGACCGATACTTTGAACGACAAATTACGTGTGTGCGAAAAATTACCTTACCTTATTTTTAAATAAAGACATTCTAAAGATTTTATTATTAGCCCTCATTAAAATTTAAACGTTAATGTGGCGACTGACGTGTATCTGCACATCGTTATATCGTCAGTCCTCACGGCGCGTTGCGTTGCAAATATTTTGACGCATAGCCGGCCACACAGGCGCTGCGCCATCGCAGACTTACTACGACGCGTTCCGTCGGTGCAGCGGCGACGCACAGTTACGGCAAATACAAAAGTACGTAAAAAAATGAGAAGAGCTTGCGTGTATGGTCCCTATCAACGCACAAGCAACTGAGCGCTGCTGCCGCTCAGACGTCGCAATGAGTACACCCCCTCCCGCTTTGTCTCGGGGGCTGCTGTCCGTGATGTGTGCGTTGCGATGACGCAGCACACCGTGTGTACACTTCGGTTATTTGTATGTAAAACAACGCAACGGCAGCGCTGCGTCGACGCAACGCTGACGCAACGTGCCGTGTGGACTGGCTCTTAGGTAAGGCGTACTACTCGTACGTTCTTGTTTGGGCCGGGCGGCAAACTCGAATATTATGTAGTAATAGGGTATTTGACTGCTATCAAAAATATATACGAATTAATGCTATTTTTATAGGTGTTACAAAAAAAAAACGATTTGTGAAAAAAAAAACGGTGGAAAAGTGGAGAAGTTACACGCTATTAAAATTATTCTACTATCCTTGTCACGCAAAACGATCATTGAACTCAATGGCGCGAAGTTACTATGGCGTTCCTGTGTTGTGACGTCAGATAGCAGCAGTGCTGTCTCTGTCTACAATAGACTTTAAAACGCATACAACTTCGGCATTTTTGAGATATTAAAACATTTTTTTTTACTGTGGCTTAATCTTTTTGTTGGTTTCGAAAAATTTAAATAAATAAAACAGTCAAATACCCTATTCCTTCGGGACTTGTGTCGGCTTTGTTATTCAACAAATATTGCCGAACAAATATTATCCGAACAAGTGTGTAACACCCCTAACATTCAGACAGAGTCAAAATATTACATTAAATTGTATTAAAATGCTGCAAGTCAGATGCCACCTTAAAAGTGCAGTTACATTTGGTCGATAGACCGCATTTGGGTGTCTGAATGACTACCCGAATTAGGACTCGAATATTTACAAGCAGCCTTCACGAATTCAGGTGTAAATAGAATTGAATTGGAAGACGAAGCTGGACGAACTTGCCCGAAGACGGCCCAACTTCACATTGTACATTAACCGCCTTATTACAAAACAATATTTATATTTTGACATGGCTTAAACCATGGAGTCAGTTTTTGTAATAAGAACGTAACTGTGATTGAAATACCGTTCTTTATACAAAACTGAAAACTTAGTTCGGTACTAAGTTGTCAGTTTTGTGTTTAGGAACTTTACCATAGTCGGAATAAAGTTCGAAATTCAATAATGGCTCCATGTTTTAAACCTGGGTCTGAAGATAAACCTTGTTTTGTAAAAAGGGGGTAAGAGTCGGTTATCAATAGTCAGATTAAAAAATAGTTAAAAAAAAATTAAAATAGTTTATTTCTGTAACTTTGATCTCAAGAAATAATACTGCGCTTGACAGCTTTTGTATAAAAAATACGTCAAGCTGTGCGGACTACATGACAAATGGCCGATAGCTCGAATTCCAAAGGCATCCATATTCTGGTCAACTAATTAATGCTATGAAGCAGCCCCAAAGCAACTTACCATCGTATCACGACCATCCTGTAATAAAATCAAAGCAAGCAACTTAACATTATTGTAAAACCACTGCCACAAGCTTGCTTTCTTCAGTTCTAAGGTAAATTAATACTGCCGAAACATTTGTTATAATTATTTAGTAAAGTCAATGATATTATATTAAGACCCAGATATATGCCAGTGACCTTGAGTGATTAGCTTGCGTGTTCTGTACTGAGCTCACGCAACGCGTCGTACGTTCAGCCAGTAATAGGACTCACCCATCAAGGAGCACTGTCCCCAATTTGACGCATTATTAATTAATTATACACAAAACAAAAGGTATTTAAAAAAAAACGCGTATACTAAATGATCAATAATTAAATTATCTTTAAATTGATGAAGGTTTCAGAAAAATACGCTCGGTAGTTTTGCGCCATTCTCAGATTTTTATCCGCGTTAAACATAACTTTACAAATTAATTTCACTATGTTATATAAACATAATATAAAATATTCATATATTTAATTATTTAAAAAAATGGTCTAATTTAACATATATTTTTTTTTTAATCATTAACACTACTTGTTTAGACGTGATCTTCAGTATAAAATCATTAAAAGTCGGTTATCGTCGCCTTAAACAGATATGTTACGAGTATACTCACAAAACAACCGAAAAGTGTTCCGCGCAGCAGCGGCAGCATACATACCCACTTTTCATTCATTTTACATTTCACTACAAGTAAAAATGATAGAAAAGAGATGGCTTGATAAATACAACAAGAAAAAAAGAGACAGCTAGTGTTGTCAATTGCGCGTGAATGTAAACAAACATTATTCTGGCCACCAATCACCGAATGTTGGCATCACAGATTAACAAATACGTCTCAATTAGGACGTTTTCGAGTCTTCACGATTTCGCGCTCATAACATATCTCTTTAAATATCATTGAGTAATGTGCTTAAAATTTGTGGTAGGCAGATTATATCGGACGTGGCTATACTACGCCTAGTTTTAAAAATAGCTAAGTACTATATGGGATTCGGGCTCAAACCTGATAAACGATACTGTCTTTATAAGAGAGTTTTGAACCCTGATTACTTAAATCAACCCAACGTTCATTCACTTACTATCCTAAGCACATCTAGCAAAGTTTTGATACCAAAATACCTCTTCCCTAGATTAGAATCATCATCATCATATACAACATGTCCCAGAATTAACGCACCACCTCTTAAGGGGTCATTGAACTCACCATCACGTTTCACGATTTCTGGTTTGGTCCCATAGTAAAAGTTGTTCATAATGATGAGTACAATGACCCCTTTAGAGGTTGTGCGTTAATTCTGGGACATGTTGTATCCTTTTCCTAAATATGTTGAGGTCGGCTTCCAGTCTAACCGGATGCAGTTGAATACCAGTATTAAACATGGAGAGGCTGCCTGTCTGACCTCCACAACCCAGTAACTGGGTAATACGATACCCCTTGTTAAGACTGATTGTCACACTTTCGGGCTTCTGACGACCCGAAGTTCCACGGACCACGAGTGACAGCCGCGACCAAGGGCTTAACGTGCTTTCCGAGGCACGTAGGGGTCTCGGTATGTAAAAATGGTCACCCATCCACGGAACAACCGCGGCAAGCGTAGCTTAACCTGACCAATCGACCCTTGCGGCTTTTATTAGCTTTTACTTAGCCACAAGCCCGTCTAGATTAGAATATTGGTAAATAATTATATATATAAATAAATAATATATAAAAAAACCGCCAATCACTACATTCTATTTTGTCCGACATAATATGCCTTACCTTCAATGACAAGTGTGCAGTTAGTAAATGAAATAACCTCCCTTTACATTTAAAATCTATGTATGAACTATCATTAAATATTAATATTATGCGCATGAAACTCGTATAACAACTGTGAGCAGTGTAAACGTTGTTGTAGGACGTAAACATTGAACATACATACTTGCGTTAGAGACGTTTTTCGAGATTTTTTAAGTTTCTTTTGCTTCGATCTCCTGTACTGATCATAGTAACGAGAGGTAACGTCATTACTTTTGAACGATTTAGATAATTAGTAGTTTATGTAGAATGTGTGATGCCGTAAACCGCTAGGTGCCGGACGTAAAGAATAGCACCATCCCATTTCTTCCCGTGGGTGTCGTAAAAGGCGACTAAGGGACTAACTAGAGAATGGGCAGCAGCGTTCTTTATGCATTTTAACACCATACTCCGATCGCCAACCCGCCTGCCAAGCGTGGCGATTATAGCAACCCGCCCCCCCTTTGGGGGAGGCCTATGTCCAGCAGTGGACGACTAACGGCTGAAATTAATGAAATGATGATGTAGAATGTGTAGATTTAGATACAGACCTGATTTCCTCCCATTCCGTGACAGTAGCCCATGCCGAGTGGTTGTCCCGCCTTCCCGCCGAGCGTATCCAAACAGTTCGATGTTTCAGCGTTGCGAATCTGTAAAGAGTAATATTTGTCGTCAAGCGAACATACTTTGCACTTGTACAAACATTTTTGTTAAATATAATCTATTGATATTTCGAAATACGTAATATGCTTAATACGTTAATGTGTTGAAATTGGACAACAATGTGTTATTGTCCAATTCCAACACATTGACGTATTTATACTGTTATTTGTTTTGGAAATCTAAAGAAGAAAATTCGAGGTTTTATTTTTTTCCAGATGTATGATGTATTGGATCGAAAAGTAAATACACTTACTTGAATAGCTAGTTATATAAATTAACAAAAACAGTCCAATTGAGATTATAAATAAGTCTAGCAATAATTTAATTCATTATTCGGATAAAAATAACAAAATGTAGAGGAAGTAGTAGATAAATAATGTAGTAAGAGTCTTACTAAGATTAAACACACTTGAGATCAATGTGGTCACTTATTTACCTATCATCTTGACTAGCTGATGAATAGACATAGATTCTTTTTATAACATAATTCAAATAAAAACGAAAGTGGCCAACTAGCAGTCCATAATAACATAACTTTTTTTTTAAGGAGTAGAGGGGTCATTTGTCTTCTGTGGAGACATCCTACAGTAAAATCATAAAGGACTTCTTGGCGGGAAAGTGAAGCGTCATGTTCAGCAGTTCGGTTTTATTTCACAAAATTTGTGTAATAATGGTGGATTATTAACCATTAAGTGTTTGTGAACGTGCATTAGTGTAGGCATATGAAACAAAACAGTGCAACATCGCTTCAAGTTCTCTCAAGAAGTCCGCGTGAGGTCTCAGTAAAGTACCACATCTTTACTGAAAGTCAAGGGGAGCGGGCGGGTATATCATCATCATGCATTGAATATAATTAATTTCATCAATATTTAAACAACTTTTGTAACTAAATCTTGGCTAAAAGGTCCCAGCAACCAGGCCATTAAAATATTAATAAAAAAAAAACAGGCCATTAAAATATTAATTTAAAAAAATCTAAAAAAATCATAAAGTGTCACTCACCTCTCCAAGATAGTAGTACTCTAGCGGCATCTGACTTTCCGGGTAGATATTCTCTAGGTACCACCTGAAGCTCTTGCACTTCAGCCGCTCTCGCAATGCCTTCCGTTCACTGACGTCACCGACCGGCACGCTCAGGGCGCCTGCTCATCATATCACACATGTAATCATAGTATGAGACAAGAGAAACACTCTAAAGCTGTACAAGGATCTTTTGGCGCGTAGCGAAAATCAGAACTAACGCCGCCATCTTAGTTTTCCAATATATTTGCACAAAAATTATTACTAATAGCGCCACTTGTCAACGTCATTATAGTGCCAAAAGACCCTTGAAGCAGTGTGCATCTACATGTAGCTATACTTTGTTCTTTTCTTACGTACTTCTGTAGTGTAAATAGGAGTGTTATCATTATCAGTAAGTTTCTTGTTTTCAATTTGTATTTATTTATATCTTCTGTTACCAAAGTCTGTCAGACTGATTATCGTTTGAATTCAGAAATAGCGCTTGAATTTAAATAAAACATTAAAATCTAAAAGAGGTACAAGCAGGAATAGGGTAATCTTAAAACATTTACTATAACCGCGTCAAATTAAAAATTACGTTACTATAAATCAATTTAATTTAGATGGCAATACTACTGTTAGTTTGAAGCATGATTAGGTTATACCCAACAATGACGTACAAATGAATTATGATGCGATCAAAATGTTAATGACTAGTTAATGTTGCTACATACATGCTGGGATAACACTTGCTTACGTTTCAATAAAAAAAACATAAATAAATGTTAACATAGATATAGAGGGTTAATTTGTTAGAATTACTTAGTGATAAACGAATAAGAATGAACACATAATGATCAGATTAATATTATTTATGAAGCAATCAACCCCATATATCATAATCTGAGCTAAATACGGGCAGACACGCAACATGTAGAAATCATTGACACAAAACAAGGTAGAAAATATGTTTTCCTCAACTTCTTTGTTCTAACTGTTATCGATACATTTATGCCTATTGAAATATACGCTTATCGCTTAGGCCACCTGTTCTGAATAAAGTCAGGCAAACAGAAATAAACTAAGTGGAGCATTCCACTTTATAGCTTGTTGATCAGGTGCTTTGGATAAGAAATTGGCTTTATCTGTTCTATTTCCGTTGATTTTGTTTTAGTATGATGAAGCGTCAAAAGTTAGGAATTATTTTCAAATACCTAATGCCTAAATCAGCCACTAAGTGGCGAATAAATGAGTAAAATTCTTTTTTAGGAATGCTTGGAAACTTGATCTCACGCAACGGCATTTTAAATTTATAAAAGAAACAAGTATATCTTGAGATCTAGTACTTAAAAACATTTTCTGTATTTTAAATCGTGCATACCTCAAAGGACCAAGCTTTCCTCTAAATACTACAAAAGACTCAATTGAGAACAGGCGCGCCCGTACCCGGGTTAATATTGTAGTAGAAATGCTTCCAGTCGTCGAGCCAGACCTCTGCGAGGCGCGCGTTGTTATGGTTGACCACACGGCCGGTGCCTCCCGGGAAGGAGTAGGGCGTCGTCTTGCGGAACACGTGGCCCACGTGTGAGCACGGCGCGATCTCCAGCCGCCCGCCGCACATCCACACCTGGCGCGCCCCACCACCCCGGTTATGTACCCAAAGCGTAGTAGCCAGGAAGATTTGCTTTGTTTTTATGGCAACACTGAACTTGGTCTTTCGGGCCGAACCACTTTTAAACAAGAGTCAACAGGCATCTTCTAGGCAAACTCGTCGACTGGAGACCTCATCTATCGCTTTCCATTAGGCGAAATCGACGTCAAGAGCAGTTCCAGATAGCAATCAAAATAAATATTAAAAAAATGTTTGTTTAATCTGAAGCTTGAGGAGCACTTAAAGTGGCGAAACGGTTCAAGCTTGAGCTTCTTCCGTATAATTTCTCGTGCATACAGTTTTTGATCTGTTGTCAACGGAGTTTGCAGCTCCCAACACATCAAGAACTAATTTTGGAAAACCTAATAACTCGCGGTATCCAGTCGATGGCTTTTGTATGATTTACTTTATTAAAATATTGATACAAGGCCCTCGTTTGTGGTAGTATGAAAGACCAGCGATCAGTCGTTAAAATCGGTCAACTTGTCAGTCTCTCTTTATGGCAACTTTATTCTATTAATTTGATAGGGAATAAACTACTCTGTGGGAGTGATTTCGTGAAAAGGAAGGGAAGCGTGTAACAAGAAGTGTCAGCTTGAGCATGGCATTAGTAAGTACTTTATTATTATAATCTCTAATTCCACACTATTGCATGGAATTAGTAAGGAAGTATACTATATACATTGTCAGTAGAGGGGGTCGAATTTCTACCAGTGGGCGACCACTAGTAATCGAATAAATATTTCAGTATTTAGCTTTTTAAAATTTTGAGGTTAATTTCTGTCGCTGCTCAGTTGCTTATTACCAAGGTGAGATGTCAGTTTTTTTTTTATTAAAACATAATAAGTGTTGTTTAGTTGAAGGCCGCGATTGTTATCTGAGTGTTAATTTCTTCATAAATCGTAGCAGTAACTAAACTTAACCTCACTGTAATTAATGAACTATGTAATTAACTGAAACAGATAGAACTAGCCGTATTACAGTTGTTCATTTTAATACGGCAGCAAGTATCATGGCTTGGCTGGAAACTTTTTTTTTAATATAACTTTTTTTTGAGAATAATAACTCAAAATCTTCAATGTAATAAAATAACACTTTCGGACGGTATAACCAGCTAAATAAGAGTGCTTAGACACACACCACCTTATTACAAAACAAGATTTATATTTTGACATGGCTTAATTCATGCAGCCAGTTTTTGTAATAAGAACGTAACAGTGTTTTTTTTTTTTTTTAAGAATGGCATCTCGTAGCAGACCTAGAGAGGTCGTTGCTACTTAACCGGATATTCCTGTGGCTGCCCTAAGGTTTTTAATCTTAAAGCCTCCAGCCAGGGCGCAAATTATATATATTAAAACTAAACGACAGCGCACTAAGGGCACCCCCTGTGGGGTACGGACCTCGGCTCAGGGCGTCGTTGGGGGATCACAAAATTAGTAACAATTTGGGGACGGGCTGGATCAACATTTTGATCATGATTATTATCAGGGGATATTATATTTATTGCTACGGCGCTCTCAGCCTCTAACCGGGCGGCTGGCGCATCGACATTCAAGGGACGGGGGGGAGGACTTTTATTACCATTTACTCGGGAAGTTCGCGTGGTACCTCGGCGGCGAGGACGGAAGGTCGGTTTGTGTATTTTGTGCACTGTACTCGTGGCCCTATTGCTTTCCTGAAGGAGAGTGACGGGGTCATCCGGATCTAAGTGAGTGTGCCTCGGTCGGCGAGTCTGACTAATGGCAGAAGGCCTGTAACTAGCGGCCTGCACAACCAAGGGGTTGCGATGACGTTCCGCGGATTCGAAAAAGCGCTTTGCAAGGCGCTTCATAAACTGTTTGATGGTAGGCATCTTAAGGTCTACGTGAAGTTGTTCGTTCCGAACGAACCAAGGAGCCTTCGTAATTCTGCGGAGAAATCGGTTTTGAAGCGTCTGCATCTTATGGATGTGATACGACTTTGCGTGAGCGAAGACTACGCAGGCGTAAGTCATGATCGGTCGAAAACGTAACAGTGATTGAAATACCGTTCTTTATACAAAACTGAAAGCATAGTTCGGTACTAAGTTGCCAGTTTTGTGTTTAGGAACTTTACCATAGTTGAAATAACGTTCGAAATTCAATAATGGCTCCATGTTTTAAACCTGGGTTTGAAGATAAACCTTGTTTTGTAATAAGGGGAACATTGTTTTCTTTCATAGGTTTAGTTCGATGGCAAAACAATCAAGTTTTATCGCGACTAAATTCCCCGATATCTTCGTATTGGTTTCCTGTCACGATAAAAGGTAATAATTGTTTTACAAATATTATATGAGATCATTCTGTTATTTTTTTAAGTACCTTGATGAGTCTATATCAACTACCGAAAGTCAACCGATTTTTTAAGATTTGGACTTGATTTTTTTATTCAAAATGCCTTTCTTCCCGGCTACATGTTTGATGTTATTTCACATTTCATACCAGCTGGGAGTTATGACAATGTCATGCTGCTACTCAAATACACGTAGTTGCATTTTTATGTACTCAGCTGATGTACCACCCAACAAGTGTGAAATGTGCATACAGCCACAAGCAATGATAAGAATACATTTATTAATGAGACTTCCTTATTTAGTTAAGGAAGGAAAACAAAAGTTTCACAAAAAATATATTTTGTGAAATGATCGAGTTGTTGCCAGTGCTTGAGCCATAATTCACCATGTATTAAAATGAGATGTTCTTTATTGTTAGCACAAAGTTTAGTAAAGTTAATAATACCGTGTACTATTAATGTCCGGTCGCGAAGCAGAAAGAGTGTACAATGATCCCTCATTACTTATCTCTATCGCTCGCGCACAATTGTATTGCGGTCGCAGTCGCACATTAGAAGGACCTTAAAATGCGCGAGCGAGGGATCATTGTACGAAATTATTTCTGCTTTTCGACCGGACTTTAGTAAAACTAAAGTCGTCATACTTTAGTTTAACTACAAAACGGAAAACGTCTACAAAATGTTCCCGGAATCGTTGCTAAAGTTACCCAAAAGAGAACAACACCAATTTGCAACTGTTTTGAATACACTAACGATAGAGTTTATGTTTGATTTCAATAACAATCGGAACTATTAGTGTAACAATAATATAAGCAACGTATAGTTTAGTATAACGTTGGAATTGCATTAGATCTAGCGGCAGACCTTATTTCAAGCCCGGTCTTTTCCCAACCATGTTGGGGTCGGCTTCCAGTCTACCCGGATTTTACATGGAGCGACTGCCTATCTGACCTCCACAACTCAGTTACTCGGTAACACTATACCCCTTAGTAAGACTGGTTGTCAGACTTTTGGGCTTCTGACGGGGCCCGTAACAACTGTCAAAGATCTACAAATGACAGCCAGGACCAACGGCTTAACGTGCTTTCTGAGGCACGGAGGGGTCTTGGTATGTAAAGAGAGTCACCCATCCACGGACCAACCGAGGCAAGCGGCCGAACTCTTGCCCTAAAATAATAGGAACAATAATGACTAGATGACTAAGTGCTCCATTATGTAGATATTACGTCTCTTAGAACTAGTACGTACCCATTTCTGGAATTTTAACAACAATCTGGGATGAGTATTATTAACGGAAAAACAATACACACATAGATTAGGAAACACAAAACAGGAACCGATATGTTAATCGATCTTCCTCTGCAATTATTAATTTAATATTATACTCATAGCTGTTATCGCAATAACACATAATTCTATTAAGCCATGATAGACAGGGTTGCAGCAAATGATACAGTAATAGCTAATAAATGAGATATAGGCAATCAACGTTAGTATAACTGACTTAAGGTCGTGTCTAAAAGGATCAGAAAACTGGAGTGGGCATGAGTCTTCATTGAACAACGGACCATTTTCCAGATGGTATATTCTTAGGTTAAATTTTAGATACACAGTATCTAAAATTGATCCTAATAATATTATACAACATATTAATGCAATATTAATAATTAATATGTCACAACACATGAAAGTTTTATAAGTCGTATAATATTACCTTAATTAATAACTAAAAGCTACTTCATTAACAAGACAACATATGATTTTTTTTTTTGTTATTTGCACATGTTTTGGTTTGTTAAATACTTCGCCAAGGTTTTACTCAATACTATTGCCAGTCTTTATAAACCGTTTTTACTTATATAAATAGAACCTGACCTTCGGAATTAATTTAGAAGAATGTAATAATTATTTATATCATTTACCACAACCCATAGTCTAAAAAGGATTGCTGTGGTTAATTCTAAATATTGGTTGGAGACAAATATTAAATACTCATAACTCATTGCTTCTGCACCAAGAAGAAGCAGAAAATAATGTAAAACTTTCAATAGAAAATATAGAAAACAGCGAACAGAAACAAAAAAGCGTGTTACAGGATGAAATAAATCTAAGAAAATAGTTTTTTGAGTACAAAAACCTAAAAAAGCATGATAAATGGACTCAGATTACTTATTATTTAAATATTTAATCCTGCAACACAGTTTAGAATAAAAAAATAAACATAGAAACAGATTACAAAGAGCGGGAAAACACATAGATTGTAAAAAAGCGATGAAGCAAAATGAACGAAAAATTAAATGACATGCCGAGACACATGAATGCAGCCGCAATGGGGTTAATGTCAAGCTTTTCTGGATTATCCAAATGTTAATGATGTAATGTATCAAAACTTTACGTTGTTAGTGTTATATCCCAAGCCACAACAAAACTTTTGTATTTTGTACCTTCACTTCTATCATTTTGCTATTCAATTATGTACCCTATTTTATACGTGATGTGGTAATAGATCGCATGCTGCGTTATCCTTGCGTTACCTTTATGTTGTCCTTAGAAACGCAAGGAAAACGCAGTATGCTCTATCATACTTGATACTTACTTAGTTAAAAGCACTCTAAACTTCCCAAAAATTCGACATAATCGCCTTACATGAACAATGTAACCACATAACCCTATACATAGATCAGTTTAAGTACGAAAATAAAACTCTACGGCTCGTTCAGACGGCAAATATTTTCCAGTATTTTATTTAACGGTTAAATTATAATTATCGCATTAGCGTTCGTCTAGCCAAACTGAACAAAAATTTAATTGTTAAATTTAATTTAATTAAAGTCTAAATTAGGAATTTTCTATCCTTAAGGATAATGAAATAAATACCAAAACGCGTTATCCTCATTTCATGCAACCGCTGCGCGATTTCAAAAGCTATACTAACACTAAACGTACGATATCCTCCGATTGTTCGAATACGGAAAACTGGCCGTCTAAACGCTCCTCAATAGCAAAATGTTAGCAGTGTCAGCACATTCCAGACTCGAACCTGGGTTCATGGCGTAATAGAACTCTCCCCATTCGTCCATCCAGACTTCAGCGACGCGGGCCGCGTTGTGTAGCACGATGTTTTGCACGCCTCCCGGGAAGGAATAGGGCGACTTGTCACGGAACACGTGGCCCACGTGTGAACACGGCACGATCTCCAACCGCCCGCCGCACTGCCAGACCTTTACCCCACATACGGATTTGTAGCAACAGACGATACTCAATTACGACTACCACAGCCAGTCGGTAGCACTAGTAATCCTGCTGGCCGGGCCTGCTTTTTACCACACAATCGAGGGTTTTCATAAAATTCACGCCCACTAGTGGCGCCACTTTGACAAAAGGTTTTCCATTTCGACAATTAATATAAAATATATGATGATGTTAATTTTCATTCAGAAAGAAAATAGGCGCTTTGACACTTTTGACAGGTATCCGGACCTGACGTCTCAGTGCCGCCACCTAGTGAACGTAATTTCAGAAAATCCTAATTAAAGAAGAATGAACTGTACATGAGCTGGTCTCCTTACTTATGAGCATATGTTTTTATGTGCTCTTCATTATGTGGATTTCTGGACTATTCACTCTGTGCGGTTAATCAGACGTCAAGGCCAGAGAAAATTTCTAACATCCTTTACGATCAGAAAACATGTAATTTATAAACTTACCACTATTTGCTCCAAAACAGAACTAGTCAAAGATCTAAAACATTTGTTTTAACTTTGTCAATCCACCCTAAAAAGTGGACTGACAATAACTCACAGACTACCGTGTAGCAAGACATAAGCCAATTCGCAGCTAGCTAAACTAAGTACAATCTACCTTCATTATTCGGTGGTCCTATCACTCTAATAAGAAAATTTACCCTGAAGCTCATCTCGAGGTTTTCTCCGCCCCATATGTCCATTCCCTGGTCGTAAGACCCGATCTGGTAGAAATAGTCCTTGTCTATGGCAAACAGTCCCCCCGCCATGGTAGGTGTACGGAGCGGCGCCGTGCGGTCGCCTCCTCGACGCGCCATCTCGCGTTCCGGTACTCGATACCTAAGATTGAATAAAACAGGATCTATTTTAATTACCACTCATTAAACTTCGATAAGTTATTTACCTTATCTGAAAGATAGGCAGATATTTTCAACCGTAGATAGAGTATAGCAATAGATAAGACACTAAATAATAGTAATAATGGGACAAGGACACACTTATTAACAAAGAAAGGAAATACATCTAAATAGCACACAATATACTTAAACCGCAGGTAAAAAAAAACAAGTGTAAACTGCGATGTAAGAAATTAGCAGGAAAGTGCCTCACGGCTGCACCAAAAAGGCCCAGTTCAGCACTAATGCCAGACAACTACCGCCTTATTACAAAACAAGATTTATATTTGACATGGCTTATATTTGACATGGCTTATATTTGACATGGCTTATATTTGACATGGCTTATACCATGGAGCCAGTTTTTGTAATAAGAACGTAACCGTGATTGAAAACCGTTCTTTTTATAAAACTGAAAACTTAGTTCGGTACTAAGTTGTCAGTTTCGTGTTTAGGAACTTTACCATAGTCGGAATAAAGTTCGAAATTCAATAATGGCTCCATGTTTTAAACCTGGGTCTGTAGATAAACCTTGTTTTGTAATAAGGGGGCTAGTGTCTGACGTAGGTTTTCAACTGGAACTATTAGTGGATCTAATAGGTCCAGTTGAAAACCAGCGTCAGTACCCTCCATTTTTTGCAACAACTGGGCCCAAGAAAACGATTGTCCCGGTACGATTTATGTGGATAGTATTACCCGGCTACATTGGATAGTAGAAGTTTACAAGAGACTGCGCGAGCAGGTAATCTATACGGTACTATATCTACGTTTTCAACATATAAAACCACATCTGCACAGGCGTCACCCAGGTCAGAACAGAAACCATCGGGTCACCCAGATCCTTCACAGATATTCTATGCAGATCAGGAGACCTAATCAGCTTCTGGAGGGAGGTGGGCTGGTGGGAATAAATAACTGACGGCCGCCACAGCCCACGCACAATGGTCCACATGGAGGACTAAGTGCGGAAACCAAACCCTCTGACATAGAACATAGAATCACATTTTATCTGCTAGATTGTTATCCAACCGGCAAGTCACTTAACTAGCACTACATGTAGCTATTACATAATTCACTGCTTCATTTTTAATTCTTTTTACCTATTGTAGTATAGTAATTATATTCTAGGTGCATCGTCTTCACATATAATTATATAATGAATGTACATAATACACAAAATATTCGTCGTATAAGTCGGTGACCAGCATTACCTGACCCCTCTTACAAAGAAGAATAATGGAAGAGGGGTCAGGTAATGCTGGTCTCCGACTGTACCTATACAAAATAATGTAAAACATTTTAAAAGAGTAACGGCGAGTTTCTTACCCATTCTTCTCCATACGAAACTACATTTTGGAAGGGGCGACTAGAATCAAAACTATTTTTTTTGTAAATTTTGACGTTCAAAAGTGCCTTTTCAGTGCCTATTTGAAATAAATAACTTGACTCTGACTATCCGTAATTAAATTAATACCTCATGTCTAAAATGTATAAAGGGGTAATAGACAGTTCCGCTATCAGTTTTGCGTATTGAGATAACGAAATACACACTTTGTTGTATAAAATGTAACTTAATTAGTTGAGATTTCATATTCATGTTCTCTATTAATATTATTAATAATCATCAATCACAACAACTTTCCATTTGAAATAAGATTAGACATTTAAATAAACCTTTTTCACAGTCCGCTCCACCGATTTTGTCTTCTATTGCGTTGGTGGTATGACAAATGGCAGCTGTAATAAACAGTTGGTATTGTGACCACGTTATTGCTTTTAATGTCATCCTTATACCTACGGAATATAAGTCAGAATCGGTTGAACGGACTGTAAAAAAGTTTATTTAAATTTCTAATCTTATTTCAAATGGAGTATAGTTTCGCAATAGTACATTGTGATACAAGGGTGGAAAGTTGGTTATTGCAAACGAGCTGACGAGTTTGCAATAACCTTCACACCGTGTATCACACGACGTTTTTCAATACACTTGTGGGAAATAGTAAAGAACAAATCAAAGAATTAATTAAAATTTTCAGAAAATGGCGCGTTTTTGCAATTGGACATATTTTTTTTTACAACGAAAAAAGCCTATACAGCCTATTCGATTTTTGACAAATGTAGATGTGAAAATAATTAAATTAAAACTGGTACTTAATTAAATATATTAAAGAACCATTTAAAAGATATAGTATAAAATCTAAACCCAGAAATGGAATTCAAGATAAAAAATGTAAACAAAGAAATGTCATTGGCAAAGTGACAGTTCAGGGGTAGTCAACATTTCCCTAGTTCTAATTCAAATAGGTATTTTTTATATTTTTATTTTGTGTTTTTGGAAGAACGCTAAAGCAGCATGTCAAAATTAAAAATATGATAGCCTAAGGTGAATCCTAATATTATAGGTAAGGTAAACGAAAAAAAAATTAAAAAAAATATTCTTATGAACAAGTTGCTCACGTTTATTTGAAATTAAGATTTACATAATATTATTATTTATTCACTTTGTGATTCGGGCTCTGATGAGCTTGATGAAGAATCTGAATCAAAACAAATTATGAACTGATCCGTCACCCTGTATCATAATGTGATGAGATCACACATGTTGTCCTCTTGTTTGCTTGTGATTAACGCAATCACTTTACCACTGCGGCGCGCGGCATCACCTCTTTTAAACCTTCTGCGAAGCCGAGGCGTTTCGCTAGTTGAAAACACTAAATGATGTCCAAATGTTTAAGACCACTGCCTTATTGCCAGTACCATAAAAATAATTTTGACGGTTTTATTTCAAACGGTTATATTTTATTCTTGGATCGTAGTTTACGTCACTTTATAGTTGAAATCTGTGTGCAATATTATATTTTAACTGTTTAAGATATGCCTACAATTTTAGCAATATGATATAGTACTATTCGGCAAACTGCACGATTGAGGTTATTATTTAAAATTAGCAACACCTTTGTTTACATTTTTTATCTCGAATTCCATTTCTGGGTTTATCCCATTTTATTCTATGTATGAAAACTCTTTGCTACTAAACTTTTTAAATCGACTTGAAAATTTAAAACTCGACGGCAAAACTAATGATAGAGCTCGTAGTCACGACCGCGTAACAGAAGGATGTCTATGCAAAAGATTTAATTTTCGAATCATAATGTTAACCTCTGAAAGTACGCCATCATGTTTAACAACTGTATTGAAAAATATATTATCCTAGAGGAAAAATATTTTGTAAAGTTATTTACCTATAGGTACCCAATATCATTTTACACCAACTATCTAAAATCAAAATCAAATCAAAAGTCATTTATTCAAACTAGACTGAGAATCAGCACTTTTTGAACATCAAAATTAAGACAGTCCCCCAAAACGCCCACCCTCCGCCCATCTACAAGAAATCCTGTGTAATTTGAATTGTCACATATCCCACCAAAAAAAAACTGGAACAAGTGCATGTCGGACGACGCACAATAAAGGGTTCCGTAGTTGGGATGAGGGGAGCGGAGATAATGGTAATTTTTCATCTATTTTCTTAAATCATTTCAAAAGTATTTCTATTAAAATTATAAAAATCCTTAAAACAAGCGCTTTCATTTGATAATTACTATGTCACATGGCACAGCCAGCAAAACTTTTTTTTTAATTTTCTATATTGCCCCTCAAAAGTCACCTCCATATTCAAAATTTATTTATTTACGTAACACGTCCGTGTTTGGGTCACATAAGTTCATATGTGTACCTAATTTCAGCTTAATCGGTCCAGTAGATTCAAATTGCAAATCAGCTGTGACAGACGGACAGACAGACAGACATACGAGTGATCCTATAAGGATTCCTTTTTTCCTTTTGAGGTACGGAACCCTAAAAACGAAATAAGAATATTATTTGACCATGTTCAAATATATGATTGGTTTTAATGTCTCGTACTAAATGTTGAGTTTATGTTCAGCGACTACGTTTTATGAATAACTAATTACACGATTCGTTTTGGTAATAACTACTTTTTTTTTGTTTACATTGTAGCATAGTTTGTTATCGATATTCGCTAACACCTGGTTACTGACAGGCTGAAAAACTCAAGAATAGCTAACACTCTCCCAATCCTAGGTTAACGGCTGTTATTCCGAAGATAATTCTTTAAAAGCGAGCTATGCAATGTATATGATTTATAAGAACGGTCCTTGATGCTCAATGCCCAACCCGTCTATTTTATAGCCGGCTTGAAATGCAATCAACCCGCACTGGGCCCGCGTGGCGTATTACGGCCCGTTCCCTCTCACAGAGAGGAGGCCTATATCCCAGCAGTGGGAACATTATTGGGTGATTATGTTGTGCAACTTGGTCTTAAACAGCGTTTTCGTCACCTCAGTGCGTACAAACGTGTCACTGTGACGTCAACGTCGTATACAAAGTGAACTTAGCGGACCTGTTCGCCTATTTTTAACCTATGCAATTATTACCATGTCTTGTGCGGCTCGCGTCGCATTTGTAATTACGCGGCCTTAGCCCCTACTAAATATCCATTACATCTGCCAGACGCCACTTGAACTTAATTATCTAAAGAGTCGGATGCAACTAACATATTTTGGTACATCGACATAATATTATGTACATACATCCTTAATTTTGTAAGTGTCTTTAAGAGTAAAATAATTCTTTTTTTGATGTGAAACATCTATAGGCGCACGTAAAACCGATTGCTGGCGGGGCGACGCATGCTGCGTGGCGATCGGCCACTATACAGTCTAAATGTAGTAGTGTGTGTGTAGTGATGTTGCACATCTGCCAGTCGTCGTGACGGCTCAATTTTTTTGTTCCATTTTTTTTTAACATTATTATAATTATCATTAAATATCCAGGCGCATATTTCAACCTATCAATTAATTACGATAAACTAAACTTAGAAAACTGGATAATCTTTTCACAAAAACCCAATTATTTAATGTAGCAACCCTATCACATCCGATATCGATAGCGCGAACTTATTAATAAGCGCAATAATCAAGGTGTTCTTTAGCGCGACCGTCAGAAACAAAACAATGGGACGGGGTATTATGTTATCACTAGAGATCGGATATTCGGATACATATTTACCTAAAGTACGTTTTTTTCCCGGCAAAGGATACAAAGTATGGAAACGGCTTCTTAAAATATATTTTATTCCGGGATCGCGAGGTTTCAGTAATAACAGTGTGTAGGTAAACAATTTTGTATTCCTAAGTATAACAAATATTTCTTATCTATTTAGAACTAGGCAATAATTTTGTGGAAAATATATCACTTTTAAAAAACACTATTAATATTTCTTCAAAACCTTTTATTTTAAAATGAAATATATTTATTCGGGGATCTACAGTACAAAAGAGTAGTTTTTAAAATTTCGTCAGTCCTGGATACCGACACTTTTTCCCGTACCGAAGCGCACTCCATCCTAGTCAACTCTCAAACTTTAGGTGAATATGCATCCGAATATCCGATCTCTAGTTATCACCATAATCAGGCGTACGTTTTTGAGTTGTGCCGCAAAGCGCACGCGCCTAACGCACTTCCAATTACTTAACATTAAACAGGTGATTTCGTTTCATTTAAGTGAAACACTTGTTATTACCGTGAAAAGGACCGTGTGTAAGAGCTATGCAGTCATAACTAGAGACATTTTTGTATACATCTGGGACTCATCTTGAAATCTTGCTATAACTTGTTATGTTTTGGTAATGAATATTCGTATGGAACACTCCTTTTAGACAATTATAAAAAAGTGTTTTTGTAACAAAAGTAGAAAAAAAAAAATTGCGCGTACAGCACCGTACACTTGATAGAAGTAAAAAAAAAAAAGAAAAGAGAATAAGACAGAGGATATATATTATATATTCTTTCTTCTCTCTCGTGTAATGAAATGTGCGTAACCGTGACGCGTCCTAGAAATGTCACTAAATTTTCGTCCATTTATCGAATTACCGACCAAGAAATTTTACTTAAAAAATTGTGTACTTACCACCTAAAGTTGAGCTTCCAGTTGAACCCTCCCCACGTCATATCCGAAGCCTGTATGTATTCGAAGGTGGTATCAGAAATGACGTCAATGATGGGGCACACCACCGTGGTCCGGTCCTCCACGATCCTCGCCAGCAGCGGTTCCAGCCAACCCTCTACAAATGTAAACAATATGTAAGTCATAAACTTTGTGAAGTGTCGACCTTGTAATTTACCAGCATAAGGTTGAATATCACTTGCTCGTCGGACGCGGTCGTCTCGCGCACTACGCGGACACAAACGGTCGCAATCTTAAAGAAAATTTCGCTACAACTGTTCGGACTACCAGTCGTGTGGCCTTTCTTTTTGGTCATAGCTTCTGCGGATAGATCCAATCCAGCCTATCCCTTGTTGCGCTCCCCCAGCGACGCTCTAGGGGGCCGCCTCCACGAGCGAGAAAATCGCTATGGATCCGCGCTTCTACGTCGGGTAATCTCCACGAACAAGCGATTATTCCTCCAGCGTATCGTCGCGTCTCGTAACGGGATCGCCGCGTGTCCGCGACGAGTCGTAATGGAATCACCGCGTTGGGACGTTTGGGAGAGCGCTACGTTCCGCGGCGGGCGCGCCGCCAGTAGCGATGAGCGCGCGGCGATACGATGACGTTTCGCTCGCACACAGCCACTCGTCGCATCGCCGCGATTCTCTCGCTCGTGGAGACGGCCCCTAAGAATGTATAGAAATACGTGGTACGACGATAATATCGCTGCGATTCTCTCACTCGTGGAGGCGGCCCCTAAACCCTTACCCCCTTATTACAAAACAAGGTTTATTTTCAGACCCAGGTTTAAAACATGGAGCCATTATTGAATTTCGAACTTTATTCCGACTGTGGTAAAGTTCCTAAACACAAAACTGACAACTTAGTACCGAACTAAGTTTTCAGTTTTGTAAAAAGAACGGTATTTCAATCACAGTTACGTTCTTATTACAAAAACTGGCTCCATGGTTTAAGCCATGTCAAAATATAAATCTTGTTTTGTAATAAGGCGGTTTGCGTGTAGTAGCTTAGTTTATATAAGTTTTTTGCACTGGCTTGAAAACTTATTTATGAAGCATCCACTGCGGGCTTAGCACGAGAACCGTAAAAAGCGTTTTCGACGGAAGAGTAGAGAAAAATGACGGAGAACCCAGGAATAGGAAAACCTAGTTAACAAGACAACCTCCTAGTTTGACCTGCAGTGACCTTTAGAAAAAAAAACGGCCATGATTGCGGCCGGTCGTGCGCCATGTCGTGGTCGTGGTGGTATTGCGTGGGGGACTCTTAACCTCCTCCTCATTTCCTTTCTCTACTACTTCTATCAAATATATTGTTTATACAAGATGGCAGGGACATCGACGTGCAACCAGTTGCCATGGACTCAGTACATGATTCTGGACCCCCCTGCGTAAATTATTTAAATTATTCCTCGGATATTAAAAAGAAAATATTGTTGTTTCATAAAAAAGTGCAATACCTACGCGGTAAAAATTTATGGAACAGCAGATTTGTTTTTAGGGTTCCGTACCCAAAGGGTAAAACGGGAACCGTATTACTAAAGCTCCGCCGCCGCACATAGGAGTAATTCACATAAAAAACCGGACAAAATTATTTTATATTTTATTTTACTATTTTATGAAATAAAAGTCAATAATTCATCATAATTAGGCATTTATTTAAAAAGAAAACAATTAAAAAAAAATTAGAAATATAAGAGAGTATTTACTCTTAAAACAGGATTGGTTTTCAAGAGGATAATCATGAGGAGACCGAATCAATCAGAATCACTGTCTCCGAGTTCACATGTGATTTGGTCCTCAACATCTTCGTCGTCGGAACTGTCACAATTCAGTGTTTTCGTGAGCAGCATACTAATAGCTTCCTGGGAAAAAGACTTGCTTTTCTTCTTCCGTTTTATTCGGTTGCAGCTGATGAAGGGATCAGATGTCAGCAACAGCCTATTTAAAATATCTCTATTGCAGTCCACTCTTGAAAATTTTCTTGCAAAGTCTACGCGATATTTACGGAAATGTTTGTTCCGGGCTTCAGCAGCTTCCTCTGATAGCTGTCCGATAGGTACAATGTGACTTGATATTACTTGAGCGCCATGCATCAGAATCTTGTGAACTGTAGGTGACATAGGATGCCAACCATACAATTCCACGTACAGTTTGGCAGTTGTGTGAGCAAAGTCATCGAATTTCGCCGGATCAATATCATATCCGCTTGATATCACTTCAAGAATGATTTGGAACCTTTTTATCAAATCTATATTTATTCCAGTAATCCGAGATGAGCATTCAGGATTGTCAAAAAATCTTCTCGACGTATTTCCGTCGTTACTATTGCCGTAACCGACTTTGGGTATGTCAACAAGAAGGCCCATCTCTTCTTTGAAGCTTTTTTGTATTTTCTGTTTTGTTTCTTTCAAAACATTTTTGTCTTCTGCCGTTCGGGCTTGCCACTTCTGTAAGGGCGCTTTGTACGCCAGGTGCAACAATAGTTCGAAGAAACGAATTCTCGCGTGCAGAATGGAGAGTCCGAATTTCAGAGACTCTTCACAAACATTACTTCTTTCAAGTTTGTTGAAGTCCTTAGATGTCTGTCCACATATGTAGCATCTCATTGTTGAAGCCGTATCAGTCGCGGCATTGCACACCTTTCCATCGACCATTGTGAGCAAAATGGTGTGATTTATTTTAACGGAATCTTCCATACCAGTTGTTTCTTTGAGATTCCTTGCTTGTTCTTCAATATAGGTGATTTCTTCCTTTGTGATATCCTTTGTTTCGTGAATGAACCGAGCCCGGATAGGACGACAGAATCTCGCTGAAGAAGGCACTGGATTTTGCCATACAAGTTTTCTTGTCTCTCCACTAATAGAAACAACCATTCTCACAGGTACAAGAGAACTTAAAAATATGTTGGCATCATCGTCGCCAGTGTTGGCAAATGTCTGCTTAAACTGTGTCTGGCTAGATCCATCACAGCCCCATTTTGATATTAAGGTAAGATGTTGTTTCTCAAACTCTGATAATGTTTCAATCACTTCTTTTAAATACTGAAGTAGTCGCAAAGCTGTATGGTCCAGCAAAGCTTAAAGTTCCACTTCAAAGCTAGTTTCAGTAACTTTTATGCTATCTTCGGCGGGATAACAGTCCTTTTTCGCTTTTTGTAAAAGCGAATAGCAAGGATAAATTTCTTTTCGGCCACCTTGTATTAATTCCCACTGCCCTCTTGTAAAATTACCTTCTACAAATAACGCTAATGCTTCTTGTGGTGTGTATTTTCTCGCGATTGGTACTTTTTTAGCTGACCGTATTGCTTTTCGGAACTTTTTAGCTCTGGTAGGCGTTGACGTTATTTCTTTCATAATCTTAGACGCATAAACATTTCCCGAAGTACCTTGACTCACGCTTGCAGCGTACGTCAATTCCTCAACCGGTACCCGGTCCCGTAAATCTTTTGTTCTTCGACGCTTGCTTCGAGCACACAATTCTCCGAATTCTTTTGTTCGTCGGCCTGCTTTGTGGGTCCAAGAAGGTAGTTCCAGTGATACATTAAGCCATTCCATATTGTTTTCTACGAATCTCTTATCAGTATTACGGGCTGCTGACCATCTTTCTTTGAAACTGGTCTTGAAATATTTCAAAGAACGGGTAAGAACACTTGTTTCTTCGGGTGGACATGAAGTTAGTTGCGCAAGTCTTTCTTCCAACAACGAAAATTTTTCTTCAATCTTCTTTCCTTTGAACTCTTTGATAATAGTATAGAGCTCCATTCTGGTGATTTTTTTGACTCTTTCCGAAGGATCTATGACAAAAGAAAACAAAAAAATAAGCTTTGTCAGTATAATTATAATCTTCCCCATATTGTTTGAACCACTATAAAAAATTATGGGGTACGTTGGGGGATCATTTTATTCATGTTTCTACTTCCTTAGAGTCTACATTTTATGCCCACATAAAAATTTCGAGGCGACAAGGCGCGACACATAAACAAAAACACTAATATATTTCAAATTTCTTTAAAAAAAAGTCAAAAAAGTGCCGCTGTTTATTGATGGCTATACAAGTAATAAATTTGGAAGAAACGTAGTAAAATAAACTTCAATCTATAGTACTAACCTTCTATATCCATGTCCGAATAGTTCGTCTCCTGTCGTTTGCTACACGAAGCCATTTTAGCACAGAAAACTGATAAACACAAACGAGAGCGCCGAGAACAAAGACACGCGTACAGTGCGATGACTGGGTTCCGACTGACGTTGTGTGGCACTTGCGCGGGAGTTGAGGGTTGGGGGTCTGCCTTTTGATCAACCGGTTATCGTAGGTAAAGAAACATGTATTTTGGGTGCGGTTGGATTAACATCACTATTTTCAATTTTGTCCGGTTTTTTATGTGTAATACGTGTGTGTGCGCCGTCTGTCTGTCTGTCCGTCTGTCACCAGGCTGTATCTCATGAACCGTGATAGTTAGACAGATGATGTATTTCTGTTGCCGCTATAACAACAAATACTTAAAAACAGAATAAAATAGGGGTCTCCCATACAACAAACGTGATTTTTTTGCTCGTTTTTGCTCTATATTGATAACGGCAACTGGTAGACGCTTGAAATATTCACAGAAATTTTGTTATATATTCAATTTAAAAATAAATAATTAAATTAAAATTAATATACAACAAATGTGATTTTTTTTTTGCCATTTTAGATAATGCTACGGAACCCTTCGTGCGCGAGTCCGACTCGCACTTGGTCGGTTTTTTTAATAACTGACGAAAAATTTCACGACCGGCGCAGGGGTTCCAGAATGATGTACTGAATCCATGGCAACAGGTTGCGCGTCGATGTCCCTGGCACCCTGTATGAGCTGCGTTACAATAATTATACGGAGTACAATAAAGCATACCTATTATTATTTTGTCTATAAATCTATTGTCTGTATTGATCTATTGTTTGCAGCAAAGTTTACTAAATTCTGCCACTATGATATTTTGTTGTGAGAATCCGTGACTAAGTTTGTTAATATTTATCAACCCTCCAGTTCACCTTACCGTCACGATAAGGTAACTCAGTTTAGTTAGATGAATGTTACATTTTCGTTTATGATAAATCTTACCTAATGTGTGAGCCCCATTATCGAGCAGTCACGTGTTCCATTGTAGCAATTATTTATTTATAATTCTTTAATTTTATGACGTTACCCTTTCAGAGACTTAAATCAGTATTTAAGTTTAAAGTATAAAGACAAGACAATGCCTTGTTATTAAACTAAACCATCTCATGCTCTTGCAAAAATATTTAACAGTTAGCAATATAACAATAGTATTAGGACTGCGCAAAATATTGGAACACCTATAGAATTCAGAATATCGGAGCACCTATCATTCGACCCTGATGATTATGGAAGAACATCGTAAGCGACATAATGCACAAAAAAACACCTCTCCTGTAATGTTTTTAATTATGTCGCTTACGATGTTCTTCCTTGTCAGGCTCGTCTATTCAGAATGGATTCAGAAAGAAGCCTATAAAAAATAAGCATCATCGCATAAACTTATCAAGAATGTTCATCTACGTAACTAGGAACGGAAGTACGTCTATAAGAAGCTAATGAGTCGGATAAAAATATGGGATACCAATAACGGAGTTGCGTCATGCATGCTTGAATTTTGAATCAACATAGTATTTAGCTCGAAGCGAACAATGCATTTAAATCATCGGTATATTGATATACCGCTCTGCAGTAATAATTTGCGATTAAGTGAGATGCACCTCAATTGTTGCCTGCAAATCTTAAATGACTTGTTATCTGGTTCAGATTTGAGGTATTTATTGGTGAATGAAAAGAATTAGCTGTACGCTGCACAAATTCATTTAATCTTTAATCTTTAACTAGGCTTTAGCGAAACTATAGCAAACACGAATGGTGTGTTCTTAACTCGTATAAAATACATACTGAACTATGTACAAAAAATAAATGCGGACCTAGGGACCAAAAATAAATGGGCACTTGGACCAAAAATAATAAAAACGCGAATGGTTCTTTACTAATATAAAAAATACTCAACTATATACCAAAAATTAATCCGGATCGAGGGACCAAAAATAAATGGTCCATAAGACCAAAAATAAACGAATATCGATCAGCTGATTATTTCCGCTCACTCGTGGGCAGTCTTAGGAGTCAGTTGAGATTAACCGGTGATTTACTTTACGCTTAGTACTTAACCTGTTTTTTCTTGGACACGGAAAGTAAAAGGGCATAAGCAATGCATTATTGCGAGAAACTTATTGTGCAATGCCAATATACTTTGACCGAACCGTTAATATCTAATATATAAAATTCTTGTGTCACGGTTTTAGTGTTTATACTCCTCCGAAACGACTTGACCGATTTTGATGAAATTTTATATGTATATTCAGTACTATGAGAATAGGTTTATACTTAACTAATTTTTATACCCCTAAGTGTTAAGGGTGGCTTTCCCACGGAATCGAGACTTACGTGGGTGAAACCGCAGGGCGCAGCTAGTTTTTATATATATTTATCTACAAGCTAAAGAGCTGATTTGAAAAGAAGTAAAGAAGGTAAATAGTGGCGACCTCGTGGTTGTATTTCATTATGCTAATTTCAGCCGTATGAAAAAGGAACATAGTTGAGTTTCAATTGTTATCAAATCAATTAGGGTCAAACGACATGCTTGTGTCTGATGATAACATTGCTCAATCAGCCATCTGAATTCTAAGCTTGATGATTGCAAAAATATTTCTTACGCGCGATCTTGGGGATCCCCAAGGCAAGACCTTACCGGTCACAATTTTGTAGCTATGTAAACGTTTTTACACATTACCAATTTATATAAAAATGATTAATTACCTGTACATTCGCAATGGGCATCAAGGAACGTGATGACATCACCCTTCACATGTTTGGCGCCCAATAGACGCGCTCGGATGAGACCAGACCTGTTCTCAGTGCGGAACAAATGCGTCGGTACCGGCAGCGTCTTTATGTAGTCTTCAAGCTTCTTGCCGAGATGTTCTGGTGATAGAAAACACCATTAAATATCTTCGTCTTCTTGACCTGTCTGCATGTCATGCTGGCTCTCAACATGGTGCATTTGTCAAAAATGGAGCAGTGCCCAAGCAAAAAGGGTCCAGTACGAGTAGTGGGGGGTATTGAGTTAAGATTAGATTCGGTATCTAGAATAGTCAATTGATAATAAGGATTAAAAATATATTAAAAAGTTGCTTGCAGCTTGATTTGAGATAAACTACTCTTGATTGGAGATGAACTTGTAGATAATTGAGCATTAATTAATAATCAATTAAAATCGCGGAATGCAATATATTCAGCCAACTTCACAAAACTGCGTATATCTCGGAAACTAAATGCCGAGAACTGGACCCATTTTGCTTGGACGCCCATAAATATTGGCGTCACTTGGGTAATATAATACAAGTACCATAACGTTATTGAAATAAAGTTAATTTTGTATTATCGCAATAACACGATTTTTTTGCGCAAATACGTCAAGTGAGAACCACCGAGTGGCTCCACTTAAACGTTGGGGACACTGCGGTAAACTAAGGCGATTATGGCAGGACGAGTTTGACTCCTAGGACTGGCCTGTATTAGCAGAGAACACAAGTGGGTGGGAAACTGGAGGAGAGAAAAATATTTTAAAAACAAAATTGTCAGAGTGGTTACAAAAAATGTGTTTCTACAGCATAAAAGATTTTTTAGAACATACAAATATCTGTTAGAGTATTAGTTAGTGAATTTGTTTTAGTTTACAGGACATTATTTTGTATGTAATAATAATATACTATAGAATCTGCATAATAATTATGACTTAAAAACATGAATAATTTGCACGCTTGCTCGCAGGCGGAATACAAAGACTTTAAAACTGTAATATCTTCCCTTGTATCTCATGTATTTTCTTGCAAATAAACAATTTGAAGCCTTTTTCTAGTTAAACGTATTGAAAGACTCTCCTGACCTTGTCCCAATTTATTTGGGGTAGTACATACATTTTTCTATACAGCTCTAACAACCATCATCTCAGTGTTCACTTCCTTCCAAGCCATATCATCTTCCACACAATTTTTTTTTTGATAAACACTTGATCGGTGTGGTTCATTAAATGAGCGCCTCCACTACTGGTCTACTGGTGCATGTGCTTGATGTGTCGTTACTGACGACACATTAAGTACGTCCGGTGCATCTAGGACAGCCAGCCCCTCTACTAATCTTACTGACTGCTAAACACTATACCGCATAAATTCTATCGACACGAGAGAAGAAATCATAATTAATATAAATCATTATGTTATAAACATTTTATAGCGAACTTGCCGTACCATTGTGTATATGGAACAAAAGCGACACCTCCATTGTTACGCAGCCATAATTCAATTATTTAGTTGAACAACTGATGAGAATGTTACATTACTTACTTTTAATGTGTTGCAAAATGTGTCATTATCATCCACTGGTTTTCCTTAAAACTCCGAAAAAAATCTCGGATTTTCCCGGGACATCCCCCGCGGATGGGCCTTTTATTTTATTTTGCTGAATGAAGAGTACCTAGTCTTTTTCCAGCACCTAGTTAAGTACTACAGATTAGCACCACCACGCTTAACTAACGAAACCGGACCGATTTCGATGTAAGTTATGCGTGGTGGTGACCACGCCTAACTTACATCGAAAACGGTTCAATAGGTAAAAATTGAAACAGACAATAGTAGATTGTGTCTTAAGGGACCAAAATAATAAATTGAAGGCGAGAGAGATTGTTTGAATCCAGAGCGTAGCGAAAGATTCTAGAGTAGAATTAGCGTGGCGCGGGATTTTTAGAGTAGAATCCTAAGCGTAGCGAGGGATTCAAAGTACGGCGCTCGAGGTTAAATAATTTTGGTACCGTGTGGCACACTCTGCTTTTCATCCCCCTCTATGAGAAAAATAAATAACAGATGCTTTTAGTAGTGACGAATATTTATATTTATATAACCAAATACTTTTACACTTTCGGGTGTTAATATTTCACTTTCACTGCTAGAACTCATCTTTTATTCAATTTGTGTGAATCAAATTAAAATTGTCTGTAATATTTTGGTACTTAGTAAAAAAATAAATAAGAAGTGTCCGCGTATTTTTTTTTTAAGTTGATTCTCGAAAGGCGCGCTTTTTTTATTGCCGGCCAGGACTTATCGAAGCGAATTGCGTTCAAATAAATTCAAGTCATTTCGTCACTGTTATTTAGTGCGTCGGAATGACCCATTTTGCTCGCACTTATCGAGGAACCTTTCGGCTCTTTTCAAATAGATGGGGTGAAAAGATATTTTCACATTTACAACACCATTTTAAAAGCAATATTTGGGTATATCTAGGTCGTCTGTCATCTAAAGCTATAAACATATTTTTCCTCCACAAGATTAAACATAAGAAATACCACCCTTGTGCTGCACACACAAGAATGACGTAGTCCGTCTCGACAAGAGGCGCCGGTGTATAAGTAGATGCATGTCTGAAAAACTTTTTTATGATTTTATATTATCTCATTAGTCTCATTACGCGTAGAAAGTAGTAGTACAGTAAAAGGAGCTTTATTTAAAAAAAAACCCTGCCAAAATTACAAGATGTTTGTTTACTAGTAGTTCAAATGTGGAATGATTTTCAATTCAAATAAAACGTAATCAGATTATGTAGTAAGAAATAACGTAGTTACTCACTTTGCGAATAATGACAAATACAGAAATATCAGTAACAGAAAATCACATCCGATCAGATATTGTGGTATATTACGATAAGATGTTAATTTGTAAAGCTGCATCTACACTGCGATAGTGACGCCGAACAATATGCTTGACTGCTTTGTGCTCTGGCGCCCCATTGCCATCGGGCAGTAAGGCAGTGAATACCCTGGTATGTACTGAGATGAATAAGTAACAGGGTCGAGAGCAGCACGATTATGACGTAAACTTGATTATTGTGAAAATCATTTTCCTTTAACCTTTGTCAACGAACACAGAAGAGATAGTGATTAAAATGAAGGGAAGTGGTTCCAATGCTTTGCGTCATCTTTACAATGATTATTTTTACAAAAACTCCAGAAATGTTTGTCATTTATAAAAGTCTCACACAACCAAGTAAGTGTCTGTGAATATGTAACGGAGAAGTTATTATAACTCCTAAGACTTGAATAATATGAGCGAGAATTAAATAATTTGTTGCGCTCATTTGCAATACAACAACTAACAGCAGCTAAAAGGAGATTTAGGGCGAAGCGGACTGGTTAAAATGACATAGATGCAACAGGAACTAACAAGAACAGAAATAATGTCGCATGCCGCGTGCAAAACTGCGTGAAAATGTCATCAACATAATACCTATGTTGGTAATAAGTAGTTTAGTTCAGTTTTGCCGGTGCGTTAAGTCGTCGCCGCGCTAGTATGATACCAGCCTAAGAAGCATTCAAGGCGAACGTGGATTTTATTCATTCACGATATTAATCTACATATTTATTCAATAATATGTATGGAGAACAGAAACCAGCTAGCTCGCGGTTAAGAGCGTTTGCACCTTACGGTATTTCATACAAACTTTCAAGCCCTTGTTTTTCGAAATGACTGAACCGATTTTAATGAAACTTCATACGCTTAAGCAGGATACAAAGGTCTAAAAAGTTAGTAAAGAACATTTTCGAAATGTCATGATTAAAAACAGATAATTGAAAATCTCTGTTTCTATAGAACATTTAAAATCGGTCTAATTTAGCTGTAACACTATTTTTCGAAAATGTTCTTTACTAACTTTTTAGACCTTTGTATCCTGCTTATGCGTAAGTATGAAGTTTCATTAAAATCGGTTCAGTCATTTCGAAAAACAAGGGCTTGAAAGTTTGTATGAAATGCTGTAAGGTGTACACGTTAAGTCACTAGAAATGTTCAAGATACGAAAATACATTTTATAAAACGCATTAGGTACTCATTAAACATGTTTTTTGTTTATTTTTTAATTTTTTATTGTCATTTTTACCGATCCTGCTCGTAATGGTAAAATTGTAATTGAGCATGATAAGATACACTGTATCGTGAATTCGTGATTAATATCAATTGAATGCGGGGTTTGTCTTTATATCAGTTGCATTTACAGTATGATTACGATCCGAGTGTTGAAAACTATTGTAAAGTTATATTTATTAGAATTTAATATTTTATTCACATTGTGACCTAAATGTATAGTAATGGCCTTTAAATATATTTTCTTTATCTTTCAAGTATCTTATTTGAATCTTAAAGCTTACTACTGTACTCTGTAATTATGTTCTTTGTACTCTGTACAACAAGAGTACTGCCGATTTTACTTTTCTTTTTAGGGGTCCGTACCCGAAAGGTGTCAAACGGAACCCTACTAAGTCTCCGCTGTCCGTCCGTATGTCTGTCAGTGCGCTATATCTCATAAACGTAATAGATAGACGGTTGAAATTTTCACAGATTGTGTATTTCTATTGCTGCTATAACAACAAATAATACAAATTAATAAGGATAAAAATTAATACCCATACAATAAACTTTAAATGTTGAAAAAAAAATATTCTCTCCGTGACATGTGGGGTGTCATTGTCTAGAACTCATCGAATAGAGTACAAATATATTTGATTTATTTTTTTTATCTCCAAATGAAGAAGTAGGGTGCCGTAAAAGTTATCAGTTTTAGACCATTTTTGTACGAGCTCTATCGCAACAACTAAACAAGTTAGGAATTTGAAACTTTTGTATATCATGTACCTTAGACTGTATTTAATCAACATATATTAAAAACGCCGATTCATAAGGCATTTTTTATATTATGGGCGCTTTTCTGCACTGCAAAAAATAACTTTGTAATTCACAGTGTCATCATGAAAAACAAATTTAACATTAAATTTTTATTTAAATTTAAAATGAAACATTATTTGTTTAGTATTTTCATTTATAAGAACTAAAAAAAAAAACTAGCCCACTGACAGACACACGGTGTCACGGAAACTGTATCTCATGACATTTTCAGAGATGGTGTATTTCTATTACCGCTATATCAACAAATAATAAAATAAAGTTAAAAATTTGGGGAAAAAACGTGTATTTCGGTGTTTTTAGGGTTCCGTACCTCAAGAGGACAAAACGGAACCCTTATAGGATCACTTCGTTGTCCGTCTGTCTGTCAGTCTGTCAAGACCATTTTTCTCAGGAACGCGTGTAGGTATCAAGTTGAAATTAATATCAAATACGTAAGTCTATGGTCCCTTGGAGCTCTAAAAAAATCAAGCTTCTAAGTCAACGCAATAAAAAAATACGGCGATTTAAGCGACATTATTGCGACATATTTCCATACTCGCAAATAAATCAAAACCTACAGGGTAATTCCCGTTGACCTAGAATCATGAAATTTGGCAAGAAGCAAGGTCAAGCACAAGTATAGGAAAAAGCCCTAAAATTGTAAATTTGTAGTTTTAGCACATAAAAAAAAATGTTTTTTTTGTGATTACAAACTTATATTTGCAGTTGGAGAATTCACTGTGACGTATATCGATGTATGGGAGAACATATTTTTCAACTACAATGTTAAGTTTGTTTTTTGGATAAATTCATCCTAACTACGGAACCTTTCATTGTCCGACACGCACATGGCCGGTTTTTTTTTTTTGCTAAATATTGTACGGTTGTACGGAACTATTCGTGTGCGAGTCCGACTCGCTCTTGGCCGGTTTTTTAAAGCATTGTAATAAAAACATTTTATTATTGTTTATTTATAAAACTACTATCAACCCGCCCGGGGTGCGCACGGCAGCATATACGCCAATTTTTGTTTTTCTGTCGTAATGTTGTATCAGCCTATTGCGGCGAGCATGGGGGTTAGATTAAAATGTAACTGATGTTCATCCTACTTGGAGTACTTTTAATGTATTTTATGTCCAATCCAGCAATTATTTGCAAAGTAAAGAATTGGTTTACGCGGCGCACGCCAGTAAAGCTCCCAGTCGGCATGTTTTTTTCCGACATCTTCAACAATTATCGTCATATTTCAACCAGTTTACACAAAATCACAATGAATTATACACCCAAACCTTTCCTCACGAATCACTCCGTCGACTGGCGAAAACCCTATGAAAATTCGTTCGATAGTTTTCAAGTTTATACAGACATACAAGGCTTTGTTTTATGATATGCAGTGATACTATTAACCGTTTGAAAATAAACGTCAATGCACTCAATGTGCTCTGGTGCATCCAATAATGTATTAAATATTTAGCACCACTACTTTTCGGGAGAAAGTTATGCTAAATTTATGAAGACGGGTTACATTATCTACACATTAATTTCACGACAAATTGCGGACCCGTTCCGAGTCTTCAATTAAGAACTATTCACACGGCGAAGTCGTTAGCGAAAGGTCATGATGAGTCGTGAATGTCACTCACGAAAGTAATCATACATTTAAATAATCTAAGAAATCATTGTTTTTTGTATCATCACCAAGACTATTACGAAATCCTAATGTTACTTGGGGAATGGAACTCCCTGTGTTTCCAGATTGCTATAGCCAGGGGTCTACTCCGAAGATAAATGAGAAGTATCGGCCGAATGTTCGGCCGTTTCCTGACTATGGCTAACAAAGGCGAAAAAAAAAACGACATTCAAAGAGATAAGTCAAAGTCAAAAATGTGACTTGAAGTTAGGTACGGACTTAAAGTCAAAACAGGAAACTTTGGAGGTCAAAAAACGGCCGAACATTCGGCTCATATTTCGGATTATTGACCTCCAAGGTGTTATCAAGGCTCAAGTGAATATTTTACTTCTATGCGTGCACCATCTTCGACCGCAGCATCGCTTACCATCAACTAAATCAAATGCTAGGCTGTCTTGAACCTTCTTCATTATCAAAATGTTTTGACTATTCCATTCTTACGTACCATTCACTCCCTTTTCATTCATATCTTCCCTCACACAATCCATTCATCTTTTCTTGGTCTCTCCCTCCCTTCACCGCAAATGCCAGCCTATCATATTTTGTTAACTTACCCTTTTCACTGGCGTCATCAACAAGGATGATCTCCTTGAGTAGAGGGCGTGGCGACCGGTTGATAGTACTCCATATTGTGCGTATGAGTGTCGTCCAAGCTTCATTGTGGAATACTATCACGACGCTTGTCGTAGGCAGGAGTGTTGGGTAAGGTTTTTCTCGGCACCTGATGGCAAATGAACTTGTCAGAAAGACTTGCATACTTTCCACCTCTCTCGCACTGGCTTTCCACCAGAGCTGTGCGAGGAAGCGGAACAGAGAACGAAAAAATCCACCTATAGAATTGCTTCACATTCAAGTTCAAGTTCAAGTAACCATGATTCATTTGTTATAAAAACTTACTACGTTAGTAATTAACATAATTCTATCCACATCCTAAACAAATTCATGTAGTAGAATTGCTTCACATTCAAGATGGACTAATTCTATTGGTTTAATTTTTTGACCCGCTCAAAGGTTGAGTTTCGATTATCTTCTTTTAATCAATCAATTTAATTTATTTATTTATTCAAGTAACCATGATTCATTTGTTATAAGAACTTACTACGTTAGTATTAATTAACATAATTCTGTCCACATCTTAAACAAATTCATGTACTGTCCGACGCTTCACCGCGGCTGCACGATTCCATGGGAAATGGCGCAGCAGCGAAATTAAACTAAAAAAGTAAAGTAGTTCGCAGTAAAATTATTAGATTATTGCATTACTTTCCAATTCATGAACCCTTGATCGGATCGATCCGTTCAATGTTGAGTCCCGGAAATGCTCCTTAAGTGCACTTCAACAACCTCTAAGGATCTCCTTGCTACAAAGTTCTTCCTACTTTCATCGCATAATATGGTAGCTGTCTGAACCAGTATTACTAATACAACTGGGCCACTAAGGCTATAATTCTGTACGTAATGAAACGCATGCTTGAAAGCACTTTCATATTGTGACAAGTGTGACAACCATATGTTGCGCCACGCAATGTAGAAGTGTCAACTTTTACACCCGTAAAGAGTCTTTAAAGCTAACTAAGCTACGGTGAGGAATCAGCTACTCTCTATGGTTCTCAGTTTCAGCGGGGCAATGCGGCGTAACACACTATCAGTGGCAATGGGTTTAATTTTGAAAGTTTAACAAAATTCATTGCGTTATTCACGTTGTTGAGAAGACAAATTTTTCGAACGTATGAAGCAATCCATCACACCAATATTATAAAGGCGAAAGTTTGTGAGTGTGTGTGTGTTTGTTAATAATTCACACTCAAACGGCTGGACCAATTTTGTTAAAATTTTGTATGGAGGTAGCTGACACCCTGGATTAACATATATAGGCTACTTTTTATCCCGATATTCCCACGGGATCGAGACTTACGCGGGTGAAACCGCGGGGCGCAGCTAGTTAGCTATAATATACTTCAACATCATTCAGATTGGGATTGATAGTGTGTTACGCAATTAAGGTGCTGGTCTCCTAATGTAATTTTACTGCGATTAACAAAACGATGCGCGTTTCCTCCATCTTGCGGAATACGGACGAATATGTGAACTCCACAAGTACGCAGCCTCATAAGTTTTAAGATAACGTCAGATCCGGCAGCAACACTGAATAGTAAAATTTATTGATATTTCAGTGAGAATTGCACTTTATCGTAAGGAAATTTTGGTCCTTCAGGCCAAAAAAGTAAAAAAAAAATGTAAATTCAACAAATAAAATGTCCATAAAAACGTTGTCAGTATAATGGTATTCAGAATGTATTAAAACTGGCAGGTTTAACGACGCTCAAACAGCTTATAGTCAATCGCAATAGGTCATAAACCTTAGAAGTCGCTACGCACGTTTGTACATAGGTAGGCAATACTTGTACTGCGATAAAAACATCATTATTTTGTACTCTAGTCAATGTAGGAACATTGACTGGATATGTAGGAAAAATTGTGTGATGACAATTTAGGGCATGTAGATTGGGATCTTTTGGCTCTGTTAAGCTTTATAGTACATCGTGTATTGGTGACAAATAGGACAGGTCTACAAGTTTACCGCACAAATTAACATAATTTAGATCTATTTATAGGTAGCCCAACATTGGTCAGCGGTCTAAACCTGTCCAAATTTTTCAAATCGGCTCAAGCATGGCTATTTAATGGCGTCAAATTCAAACATTCAACACAGCACAAAATCAAAACACAATTCCTGACGTGGCGTTTGACTGAGAGAGTTACCGTATCAATAAATTAGTATCAATAAATAGCGGTATAATGCTCAGATGGGTTCCGCATCTACGTCTACGCAAGAGGTTCGTGCCGGCACGCGGCGGCGCGTCACGGCATCTTCAAATCATAGCGTCATCGCGTGTATAACCCCTCACTTTTACAAGGTTAGCGCTGTGGGCGCATTAGGAAACTTCATTGATGACTTTTATTTGCCTATACTGCTGATGACGAAGTCGACGCATCGTCTGGTGCGTTTTAAGAAAATGATAGGTTGTCGCAATTTTGTGTTGGACAATCTTTGTGAGTTTTATTAAAAAGTTTGGTAAGTACGAAACTTCAGATGGTAGTATTGTATGATACAGGTAAACAACCACAACTGCCTCAAAAGCAGAGCTTCAAGTACCTAATACCACGGTGATCCTACTGTCAGGAACATCGAGTGAACGCTTGATCCAAATCGTTAACACTGTAGTGTTCATAACACAAATTTCGCAAAGAAAACCTCCATTCAAAAGCAGAGCTGCAAGTAACACCGACGGTGATCCTACTGCCAGGAACATCTAGTGAACGCTTGATCCAAATCGTTAACACTGTAGTGTTCATAACACAAATTTCGCAAAGAAAACCTCCATTCAAAAGCAGAGCTGCAAGTAACACCGACGGTGATCCTACTGCCAAGAACATCTAGTGAACGCCTGATCCAAATCGTTGTTAACACTGTAGTGTTCGTAACACAAATTTCGCAAAGAAAACCTCCATCCAAAAGCAGAGCTTCAAGTAACACCGACGGTGATTGTACTGTCAGGAACATCTAGTGAATGCTTGATCCAAATCGTTGTTAACACTGTAGTGTTCATAACACAAATTTCGCAAAGAAAACCTCCATTCAAAAGCAGATCTGCAAGTAACACCGACGGTGATCCTACTGTCAGGAACATCTAGTGAACGCTTGATCCAAATCGTTGTTAACACTGTAGTATTCATAACACAAATTTCGCAAAGAAAACCTCCATTCATCACGACCTTTACACATAACATTTTATAAATGAGGTCATTCATTTAAGAAGAGGTGAACAAAAGTATTTGTTTAAATATTATTGTAAGGCTTCGGTACACGTGCTTTTTTTACAAGCCAAAATTATTTTGATACACCACTAAAATGTTTATATGGTACTGTTGTAAACCGAGATTATTTTTTATTTTTTCGATTGTTAACTTTAAGTAATAGCTATGTATCTAACAATAATTTTAGCTGTGCCCTAACAGGGTCTACAACGGCTCTTAGCTCTAAGTTGTTAACATCTTATTTTACCTTGTGGAACGCAAATAAACGAATATGAATAAATAACACGCCGATTAAATAAATCGTACAATGGTTCACCGTGTGTGACTAATATGTGTAACAAAATTTTATCGCACTTTCTACGTCAGATGTTAAATTACCAACGTATATACACTTTCAGAGTATTTATTGCTTTTGCATATTAATTAATTACTCCTTGATATAATGCCATACGTTGTAAAATGTTATTTAATTTTCTTCGTTTGTTTTAAAGTGAGTTACTGTTGCTGGATGGCAGAAACATTATGAATGTTTCAACACGATTTACAATCTTGGAGAGAATGTCATATCACTCCATCATACGCACGCACTATTATCGTTTTTTTATGCTAAAGCGAAAACGTATACATCTTCGGTAAACGGTGTTTGTAGATTACAAAAACTTATACAGCGTGTAAATTTCTACGCATTTTAACACTTTTTTTTTTGTTTATCAAATAGCACTGATAATTTGTGAGGTCAACCATAGAGCCGGCTGTTAATAAAAGCCGGTGAAAAGGAAGTCAGAATGCTACAGTAGTAAAATTGTCGGAGAAACAATATAAACGTGGGTCAAGGAATTCCTTTGATGTTGAGTAGTTATCTCAAATGAACAGGGCCCGAATTGCGGTAATTTTTTTCAAATGAAACGTAAATGTAGCATGAACGAAGTTCAAACTTTACATGATTTCGTATCGCGGTGTCGTTTTGACATTTACTTCAAACGAAGATAGAACGCAAACAGAATGCAACTGCTGCGTTTGTAGAATAGTTGACATGAAGCTACTTTTTCTCAAACATTTCACGAACATTCGCTGTGTTTTTGAGTGATATTGTTTATTTTATTGTGTTTGCTGTAAAAATGTTATATTTAGACCTATTAGAATGTGCTTACGCGTACTACGTAGCCGTAGCTCATGCGGATTCTAGGCGGCTGAATTTATTGGCGAGGAAGAGTGATCCGGCTTTCGATCTCAGTGATCGAAAGTTTGTAAAAAGATACCGGCTGTCCAAGGACCTTACTTGGGAACTGATTTCCGAGTTAAGGCTTCTACATACCGGGTCGCCTTGTCGCGCGACGCGACGCGGCACAAAGGCCCCGCGTGTCGCGGGACGAGCGGTGCGTTTGTGTCGCGTCACGTCGCGCGACAAGTCGCCCCGGTATGTAGAAGCCTTTAACTCCTCACAAAGAGAGAGTGTAAGAAATGCTCCTCATAAAGACGAGAAGAGCTAAGTTAGGTTTTTTTAAATCCACATATCTATGATACTAAAATTCCATTACCTACATAAGTATTTTTCTTTTAGGTTTTGGTTGCACTAGTATTGTTTGCTTGAGAACCATTTAAGCCATGGTTGTCTTAGACGAAGTCTTACCAAATATTTTTAACCAAATTTTTAAGTTTTTTTTCGGAAATTGTCAAAATTTAATGTAAACTGCATAATTATGGCCAAATTGAATGATAAATGAATTCATTTTTTATTTATTTAATTAAAGTAATGTGTAAGCAATCAAGCAAAACATGTTTTAGGCTTCTGTGTCATTAAACATTTTTTTTAGACATTTAAAGCTCAGAAAAAATAAAAAATGTGTACAATACGTCTTTTAAACCTTATTAAAAAAAAAACGGAGGGTGCTTTTTTTGTTCAAACCTTTTTGAAGACATGCTTGATAATCGCTCTTTCTTTTGAGGTATCATTTATTTCATATTTAATTATTGAAATTAGGGCCTACAAACCAATTTGAGGTAGAAATTTTTTATTTTAGGCAGACTAATTAAAACAACATTTGAATTAAAATTATTTATTTTTCATGTTCAAAATGACGGCCGTGATTCCTAATACAAGCACGGCCCCGTCTTCTAACTTCTGTAGTCGTTATTTTCAACATCATCTCCTGCTTCATTGTCTCAAACGCTGAATTTATTCTTTGTATCAATTCTTCTCTAGTGTTTATTTCTATGTTGTTATACACCAGTTCCTTGGCCCGGCCGCACACGAAAAAGTCCAACGGGGTCAGATCTGGGGAGCGAGCGGGCCAAGGGATGGGTCCATCCCTGCCGATCCAGCTATCAGGAAAGCAATTGTTGAGGTGTTCCCTTACATTTAAAGTCCAATGCGCTGGACAGCCGTCTTGCTGAAAGATGACTGTTCGGTCTCTTTCGAAGAGATCGGGACACCTGATTCCTCTACCAGCAGTGGTAAATCAATTTGCAGAAATTGCAAATAATTTTCGCCATTCAATGGATCAGGCAAAAAGTGGGGCCCAATCAATGTTCTGCCAATTATTCCAGCCCATACATTCACAGAGAATTTCATCTGAAATGACACCTGCTTCTTAAAATGTGGATTGTTGTCTGCGTCAGCCCATTCATGGATGTTGTGAAAGTTTGTAATACCTTCCCTTGAAAATTTACTTTCATCCGTCCACAAGATTGATTTCAGAAACCACGCATCTTCGATGTCTCTGTTGAGGAGGAAACGGCAAAACTGAATTCTTCTTTGAGGATCTTGCTCTACTAGACCTTGCACACTCCTGCCATGGAACGGATACTCATCATTTTGGTGCATTGTATGCCACACCTTCCATTGAGAAATGTTTAAATTTCGAGCTACTGCTCTAGTACTGGTAGTAGGATCCGCTTGAAATGCTGCTAAAATGTCTTCGTCCACGGCAGTTTCGTGTCTGCCCGGGTTGACTCCAGGTTCCACGCGGTGAAACCCATCTTGGGCAAGACGACGAAACGTGTTGTAAAACACTCGGACATTCGGTATCCTGCGATTCGGATAGCGCTCTTGATACATCCGTCGCGCCAAAGATCCATTGCCGTCTGCTCTACCGTACATAAATACGATATCCGCATATTCTTGATTGGAAATAGTAGCCATAGTCACTTAACAATTAAGAAAAACGGCGTAGGAGCGCACTAAATGTCAACTCAACACAATTAAGTCAAAAATCAACACGTGCAGGAGCGCGAGGCTACGACTGGACACGGTGAAACAAAAAAGTTCAAAACTAACGCAAACAACACGTGCAGGAACGCAAATGGCTACAACTGAACACGGTAAATTGTGAATCAACACGACAATGTCCACTCACAAGGGCAGTAGTTTGACTAATAAGTAAAAGATGTAACGGCTTCATCACAGAACGACTGACCCTGACTAAAGAAAAACGACTTTGTTGCCTCAGTAACTAAGACCATTTTGCTGTAAAAACCAACTCTTATCGCTTTTTGCTATTCATTGGGCGTTCTACCTGGAAATGCCGTCGCACCGCGCTCGGTGGCCATTGTTTAGAATCCCCTCAATGGGTTCCCCTCAATTGGTTCCTGCATGTGCCAAAAATTCTTAGAATTGAACAATGTTATCATTTCGAGCACATAAAGTATTCTTTTAAGCAAAAATTTTGTGTTTTATTAGACTGCCTAAAATTTAAAATTTTTCCCTCGAATTGGTTTGTAGGTCCTAATTTCAATAATTTGTAAGATATCCGCATAAATGATAGCTCAAAAGAAAGAGCGATTATCAAGCATGTCTTCAAAAAGGTTTGAACAAAAAAAGCTCCCTCCGTTTTTTTTTTTAAATAAGGTTTAAAAGACGTATTGTACAAATTTTTTATTTTTCTGAGCTTTAAATATCTGTAAAAAAAATGTCTAATGACACAGAAGCCTAAAACATGTTTTGCTTGGTTGCTTACACATTACTTTAATTAAATAAATAAAAAATTAATTCATTTATCATTCAATTTGGCCATAATTATGCAGTTTACATTAAATTTTGAGAATTTCCGAAAAAAAACTTAAAAATTTGGTTAAAAAAATTTGGTAAGACTTCGTCTAAGACAACCATGGCTTAAATGGTTCTAAATTGTCTATACTATCTTCACCTTAAAGCTTTGCACCCATCTTCCAATCACCCTGTATATCAATAAAAACACTTGCTTCTGAGTTGCATAAAGAAAACCAAGAAAACAAACAATAAAACATCGATCGAGCAAGCATCTGTCAAAACGGTCACTGTCAAACGCAGTAGAGCTAGCCCATAAATCTTCAAATCGACTATCGATTATACTTAAAAAGCACATTACTTATCAATACCAGCGTCACATTTCAAAAATTTTATATTTGTTTACAGCCCAATTGCATTCCAGCTTTGTTTCATCTTTGTTAACACGTGAACTTTACCGCGATACCAAATTAATAAATTTAAATTTTATAAATAAAAAAATTGCTATTTTTACTGCAGAATATTATTTTAAGGGAGTATTTTATAAAGTATGATTAAATTATAAAATTATATTAATATTTCCCATGATTTATGAAACATAAATCCAACAAAAAGGGGAGGGTTTTCTTTATCGAAATTATGTCAGTTTCCGTAGTAAAATTACCGATGGTTTCATATTGATATCACAGTTTAATATTGATATCAGTGTACCTATGCAGTGATAGAATCATAAACATAAAAAAATAATTTACAAAGATTAGATGGTAATTAATCTTATCAGTTGCTAATTGAATTCTGAAAAGTATAACAACTAGATAAGTGGTACACCCTCTAGTCACCAGTTTAAGAAATATGCGTCGAGTAATCAGCGACATATACAGGGACAAAATAAATTTGCTAGCGAAACTCCGCAGACGTGATGGGAATCGATATCTAAACATGACAAAACGAAAAAAAAAATCGATGAGAATTCAATTTTGTGTCAACGACCGCTTGTAAGTGTTGTTACTTAAACTATGAAAATCTATTTTTGTGTTTAGACACCGATACCCATCCCGTCTGTGAAGTTTACAAAAGCAAAAACAGATATTTGAACTGATATTTCAAGCAAATACACTACATACGGCCGTTGCCCTGAAAATAAATTATCTTTTTTTTTTTGTATGGGACCACCATGAAACCCTTATAAACCAAAAAATAATTTTCGAAATCGGTCCAGCCGTCTTCGAATAATTGGGGAAAATACATAAAAAATGAATAAAACAAACGAACTAAGAACCTCCTCCTTCTTCTGAAGTCGGTTAAAAAATGTTTTGACGTTTCCACTGACATTTGTTACATTTTAGGTTAATACTAAAGTGGGAAAAGTTTATAACAATAAGAACTTACGAGACCTGTTTTGAAAGCCTGCTCAAAGTCCCTACTCTGTTGTCAAATTACCTATAATGTCAAGCAATACATTTATCTAAATTTTGACAGCAGTTCACTCATCAGTAATTTGATAGGGCTACGAAAACGAAGAAATATTGCTTACTTTTACACCACACCTCAATAAGAGCGTGGTGCATATGGATGGGGGCTAGTGGTGCACAAATATCGATGGTTCAACGATGTACTCTGCATAAACTATCGTTACTATTACTAATTGAATAATGAAAGCAAAAGGACCTAAAAAATACTTACTTTTCAAATCTGACGTCTGTCAAAGACCTGTTGATTGAGATCATATCACTGGCCAGCAAGTTGAACTGATTCTCCTGGAACTTGTCCAACATCAGCTTTTCTTGTTCTATCGGTATGTTCACCGGCTTACCTGGAATAATGTCACATTTTAATAAAGAAGTTCTTAAAACTCCTAATTACTGATGATCAAAATTATGAAACCCACTTTAAAACAATTTATTGATGTCATATTTTGTTAAACGTGGTTACTACACGAAATAATTAGTTTAGTTCAGTATTAAAAACAAATAACGGATTGACGATGTAAATAAAGCATTTGTTATATCTACTAGGATCAAAAGCCTCTATGTAGATTGGTTTCACGAAAATTACCTAACAACCAAACAGGTCAACAATTTTTTTGTTTTTTGTGTATCAGTCATTTTGTCTGTTGAATCAACTTAGCGAATAGCAGTCTACTGCTGGACACGGCCTCTCCCGGGCTGCATCACAATACCCTGTCCTCCGCCTTCTGCATCCAGTCCGTCCCAGCCACCTTTAGAAGGTCGTCGTTCCATCTAGCTGGGGGGCGTCCCACACTATGCTTGCCGATACGGGGTCTCCTCTCCAGGAGCGAAGCGTTAATCCGAACTATCGGCCGAATGTTCGGTCGTTTTATATCTTCCATAGTTTCCTTCTTTGAATCAGTACCCGACTTAAATTTACATTTTTGACTTGGGCTTAACTCATTGACGGTCGTTTTTTTTTTCGCCGTAGTCAGCCATAGTTAGCCGTAGTCAAGCAACGGCCGAACATTCGGCCGATACTTCAGATCTATGTTCGGAGTAGACCCCCAGGACTCGTCTGCTCCACTGGCCATCGATCCTTCGACAAACATGGCCAGCTTACTCTGCAGGCTATGTCGGTTACTCCGGTTCCGGGTCCGGTTTTGTCTATTTTACACAAGATATTTATTATGTTACGTTCATGTTCCGTGTGGTGCCGGACGTAAAGAATAGCACCATTCTATTTCTTCCCGTGGGTGTCGTAAAAGGCGACTAAGGGACTTACTAGAGAATGGGCAGCAGCGTTCTCTATGCATTTTTACACCATACTGCGTCGCCAACCCTCCTGCCAAGTGTGGCAGTTATGGCAAACCCCCCTTTTGGGGGAGGCCTTTGTCCAGCAGTGGAAGTCTTTCGGCTGAAATAATGTTACGTTCATAGTAATGAACGTTTAAATCTGGTCGTGACTGCTCGTCAACCTTCTCTTGACGCGCGGACTAAGGACAAAATGTTCCAATTCGTCGTTTTCGAGTCCTCACGAAGCGCGCGCTAGAAACATATCTGCCTCTATTAGGGATCCGTACCTCAAAAGGAAAGAACGGAACCCTTATAGTATCACTCGTATGTCTGTCTGTCTGTCTGTCCGTCTGTCACAGCCCTTTTTCTCCGAATCTACCGGACTGATTAAGTTGAAAATATGAATTACTGTGACCCAAACACGAACGTGTAACGTAAAATATATGAATCTTAATAATTATGGGATTCTCTTTTGGGAAAAAAAGAGAAAATAAAAAATTAAGTTTTCAAACTGAACCGTGTGACATAATCAAATTGAATGACTTGATACGAGTATTTTTTTTTAAATAACTTTAAAATAATTTGAAGTTATTAAAGAAAATAGATGAAACTTAACCATTACCCCCTCATCTCCGTAACTGCTGTTTCAAATTTTGACAAAAATATACAGATAATAGCTCTATACTTATAAATTACAGGCACACTATAAAAAGTCTATGGTCTTAAAATAAAATGGTAAATCACTTACAATCACAATATTGTGCGTAGAAACTTACATTTGCAGTTGAAATGTATTGGGGAACATATTTTTAAATTACAATGTTAGTTTGTTTTTTAAATAAATTCGTCCCAACTACGGAATCCTTTATTGTGCGTGGTACGACACGAACTTCGCCGGTCTTTAATCTATACTAATATTATAAAGAGGTAAAGTTTGTAAGGTTGTAGGGAGTAATCTTCGGAACTACTGATCCGATTCCGAAAATTCTTTCACTAATGGATAGCTACAGTATTGCCGAGTGTCATAGGATATATTTTATGTTAAAACAAGAAACACGCGAACGCAGTCGTGGGCAGAGGCTAGTATATAATACAGTGGCGAAGGGTGACAATTTTATTATGACAGAGCTAAGCCGGACCAAAAAAAAAATATTTTCTACACAAAATAAACTCGTCATGACATCGATTTTGTATAGAAATTGAACTCACTGATATTTATTTACCGTTATTTTAGGGCAAAATGTTGTGTTTTTGGGATATAATTACAAAAAATGTAATGTAGGCGTTATGTAATGTTTTAATTTTATGGTGTATTAAATACGTACAATGTGATTATTATATAATTATTAAACACCACTGACTGCCATTTTCAATGACGATAGAGTGGTTGTGTTCCGAATTTCCGAAGGGAATCCGGTAGGAATCGTGTTGTACGGTGATTTCGCCACTGATATAATATAATTGTCGATAATCGAGTAGGTGTCTTAGATAATATGCAGCATTTGTTTGCATTCTAAAAAGTAGATCCAAAGCTATTATATTAATTAACATCAATAATATGCTTTCTTTTCTTTGGCGCATACTTTTCTAAAACACACATAATTAAGTATTTATCTCATTGAATTTTATATAGCAGACAGATAGTGGTACACACGGCTACACATCAAGCTAAATTTTTCCAGTATAAGCTGATCTCGTATTGTGTAGCGTTTCCGTACAATGAGAGGTCAGATACTTGAAATGTATATCTTGATGTGGAGCCGTGTTTTGCAGCATTATTTACGTTTTTGCTACCAGCTGTTTATATACTATTATTTTTATAAATAGAGCAAGCAATACAAATCAATTGCTATAAATATATGTGTGGTTTTAATAAAATACACCTAAACAAACAATGTAACGTCACTATTAGATCTATTAATGTTATTATGGTGTGATTTACATTGTTACTAAAAGAAGAAATGAAGTTATTTAAGGAAAAAATGAGCTTTTATTTTAAGGGTAGCTCCAAAGATAAATGATTTTTTTTTTATCAAAATATATTATAAGTCTTGTGTGTGCCACAAGACATATTTTCGGAATATTGAACACAAGACAAGCTCTGCATTCGAACAAGCTTCGGCAACATGAAAAAGAATCAAACAATAGGAATTATGTTTAGTCTTTTTATTACAGCCAGGCAGTCCTTATCTGTTAGACATATCTATGCTGCGAATAGAAAGTTCCAGTCGCATACAAATAGCGTATCATCCAAAATTGGGAATCAAACGAGCTTACCTCTTAAGCGAAGTCTTGATTCTAATTTTATGAACGGCGATCTGAAATATAATTAATTAAACAGAGTAGTGTTCCTTACACACACGTATTAACATCGCATTTTTAGAGATAAAATATTTTTATTTTTTTTTTAAGTTGGATTATTATCTCAGCGTTGGCAAGTGGCAACACAGATACTTATGTCACTTATTTTAGAGATCCTTAAGTAAGGAACCAGCTCTGTTTTCTGTACAGAGTAGTTCCGCATACTTACATTCACTATGGTTTCCTGAAAGGATAAGTGAATTAGGTAGACTGATTATTGCAGCATTGGGGTTGTTAGCTAGTGGCGGGTGGGTGATTATATTTCAGATCGCCGTTCATAAAATTAGAATCAAGACTTCGCTTAAGAGGTAAGCTCGTTTGATTCCCAATTTTATTTCACGGCGATCTGAAATATAATTAATTAAACAGAGTAGATGTTTAGTTGTCTGCAATATCTGGTTATAAATATTCTGGTTTGTTAAGTAGGTACTTTTTATTTTGTCATTACCGTTACTTTGTTAGGAATTAGAATTCCTATTATATATAATTATTATTCCTATTCCTGGCTATTGTTAGTCAGCAATGAGGCATAATCAACATCGAGAAAACCCACATTGTGTTTGTCTCAATTGATGTCAACTTTAAGTTGAGCTGTTGTATTTGTTGTACTGTGAGAGGTAAAGGATTAATATTACTTTAGCTTACTATTTCGCTTATCGTAACTTACGGTTATAATGAAGTATTTGTTTTATTAGTCCACAGAGTCAACATTAGAGCCAAAACGGCAGCCAACTTGTTTAGTAAAGTTTGTTCTGTATGTGAGATTGAATAGTTTTGAATATTTTCGTGACTGGGAATAGCAGCCTTATATGTCTCCATAAGCTTTAACGTTCACTTATTTGGGATTCAGTGTGGAACTTACTGCGTGAGATTGCACTAAGCTCATGAAGTCTATTATTACGTTTAATTCCGTATTATAATATGTGTTTTAGTCACTGAGGTGGCAGATTTTGTTGCCCAGATCGTTGTAAAAGCTGTTTTTTTTTTTTTGCGTTGTATTGGCGCTGGATAAGCTTTTGACGCTTTCGCCAACCCGCCTGCCTGACTTGATCACTTTTAAGTTTTGTAAGCACCATTTACTTAATAGAATTTAAAAAAGAAGAAAATATATTTCTTAATTTATAGTGAAACCACCGTTTACTTCAAGTACTTATGATCAAAGGGATCCTAACTTCCACATGATTTTCATACGTTCTGCTAGCAAATAGTCAAAATAATTATTACTTGACAAGTTGAGAGCTAATCGAAAAGATTAGTTTCATCTATGGGGCATTAAATTGAGTTATATGCCTTAGGTGAGGAAGTTGTATAATTAGTTATGTTCACTGTACAATGTGCTTAAGAACGAAGAAATTTTTAGGTACTTTTGTTCATGGTGCCTGCATTGATTGTATGGTATGCCTGGCCTTGTTCATGTTCTAATCACGATCCATCAATACTTTATCCTCACAATGCGCTGCCCCCCCCTTTGTTTCCTTGACAATTTTACTTTAGTGTTGTGATTATCATTGTTATCTAGGTACTGCTAAATGTGTAGTCTAGTACTTGGTTGGAATGATTAAATGTTTAATTAGACATTTTGATTTTATAGCCTTTGAATAAGATCACCCATCTCTGTCCGGCCCTTCTGGGAATGCGGGCGTAATGTTATGTAAATAAACTCTTACTTTTGTTTTAATATAGTTATTTCAAGGCACTTGTTTAGATCTCCATGGTTAATTTTCGGGCGATTTTCGATTTGTAGACGTAAATTGGTGTCTGTCTATAAAGGTGCTTATTATGTCGGTCTTCATATTTTGACGAATAAATGATCAGGGTGGGTTGGTAGGAAATCTTGTTTCGGTACCTAAGTGTCACTCACTACTGGTAATTTAGTCAAGACCACTGATTACATTTATTATAGGTCAATACAGCAGAGCTATAAGATACAGTTGAAGTATGAGAATTCTATTAAAGAAGTTATTAGACAATGTATTTATAATGAGCCCTTATTTTTAACCTATCTGGTCATAGGAAGAATGCTGCGGGTACCTATAGAATAAAATCATATCAAGTAGATACCTATCTATTTTGATAGGTTGAAAAATAATTGAATAGTGTACAAGTTAGCAGTATAAAGTAATAGGGTTATATCTGGGAGCTTTGTAATTTTCTGTCAATTAAGTACCAATAATGGAATTCTCACTGCCCTAGGAGGGGTTAAGTACCAGTTTTAGGTTCAGAATGAAGCTAAATTTTCTATTTTGTTTGGGTCTAAAATGTACAAATTCATTGTAAATCTGTACTTAATGCATTTTGAATTCATCTCGGTTTTTACTAGCTGAAATGGTATTCAGAAGTTGAGGTATTGAATTTTGATAGGTATCAAATAGTTTATTGTATCTTTGTACCCATGGCCGATAACAGGGTCAGTGATCTGCAGCTGTTTTTTCGGCATAGCATATGGTTGTTGCGTTCCAGTATCAATCTTGATAAATTGTCATTCAGGAGTGTAGATATAAGCCGGATTGTTATTAAGGTCCACCAATAACATTCATCTTTGTTTTCCATATTGATTGATTTCTGTACCCAGTTGTAGGATTTATTTATTTCTTATTTACTATAACAAGTCAACTCCTGTTGTGCTATTTAGGTAAATTTTTTCAAAAGGACTGGTAAGTTTCTCTATTATCATAATAATAATATCAAAGAAATCATTCTAAATAGATAATATAAAAAAAACCAGATTGATAGCATTAGATAGCAAGAGTGAATGTCTTGTGGGTTTAATATGTATTAATTAATTATTATTGTTTGTGGCTATAAAATTATATACCCAAGTTTGTTATTGTATCTGTTTGTTTTTCAAATAGAGTAAGTTAGCAATCATGTCAATTTTTGAAGCAATATTAGTTTTATTCTGGTTTTAATTTGGTAGTATTATATTATTATTTATTTATATTTTAATTATTTTTTATATTGGCAGGTGTTTTTTGTTGCATCAGCCGAGTCAATCCGCAGTTTGTGTTTGTATTATGTTCTTCATGAGCATAAGGTCAGTCATTGCTGTCCCTATGATAGAGGTAACCGGTCCCCCTGTTTATGTCAATCCCTTGTTCCCTCAGTTTAGAGGAATCTGAAAGTACACCTATTACCTTATAGATAATTAAGGGAGCATTGAATAAAACTTTGTATGGTTTTGGTTCATTTCAGTTACATTTAAGGAAATTTCCATAGATATCTGAAGCATTTGTTGTCTGCCGTTGTATCACATAATCATTTTTGCAAATTATCTTGTACCGTCAGCCATTGCATCACAGAATCATTTTAACATATCCTGTACTTATAGTATTTAAATGTATGAGTGTAAAAGTTACACAATTTTGCTTTATATACTTTACAAAATAGGTATCATTTGTAGCTCAGGATAGTTAAGCCACCTAGGTGGCTGATAAAAGTAACCTGTTGAGGCGAGGTGTGCTTCCATAGTATTGTCCTTGATGCGAGAGCTAGGTCACATAGTGGTGGGATAACATGCTATGAGCATATTAAGAGTATTTTATATTCAATAATAACAAATGCTTTGCGAGTGTATAAACACACAGGCAGTGTGCAGGGTTGACTAAGCTGTCTCGCAGCTTTCATACTGTAAGTTAGAAGCATATCAAACCCCCTTTATGACAAGAGTCAGTGTCGTTAAGAGTATTTTATACTCAATGATAACAATCCAGGTACGGAGGTACGGTCCAGCACTCACAAGGGCGTATAATGCTTTTGCAAGTTTATAACACAGACAGTGTGCAGGGTTGAGTAAGGTTGTCTCGCAACCTTCATACTCGTAAGTTAGAAGCATATCAACCCCCCTTTATGACAAGAGTCAGTGTTGTTAAGAGTATTTTATACTCAATGATAACAATCCAGGTACGGAGGTAGGGTCCAGCACTCACAAGGGCGTATAATGCTTTTGCACGTGTATAACACACAGACAGTGTGCAGGGTTGGGTAAGGCTGACTTGCAGCGTTCATGCTCTAAAGTTAAAAGCCTATCAAACCACCTTTTTAAATTTTATACCAGTTAGCTATGCACAGTAACATCGCTAAGGGCTTCACGAGCCTCTCTGGCAGCTCCTCATCCAGCTAGTATCGTTGAGATAACAATACTGGTGACATCTCGTGTCTCTGGAGGGATAATGCTTTATAAAATTTGCAGCAACTGGCAATAGGCAGTGCTAATGTCCACCATAGTGCTTATTTAAAGCGCTATCAGTATCGCGTACAAGGTGGTCAGTTAAAGCCAGGCACTCTCGCACATTAAGGTTGTGGGATGCCTCCGGATCTTGGGTCAGGTTTAGCAGTCTGCCTCTGATGTATTTATCTGCTTTCTGTTGATGTCGTTCATGAACGTCGTGGACTCGTGGCCGTGCTCAGGTCTCCACTAACAATGCACTCATTACACTTTCTATCACTTGGCATAATTGACACTTTGTCAAAGATCATAATTTCAGTAAAGAGCACTGTAAACATAATAGAAAATAATAGAAATTAACGATTTGATGAGAGTGAATTTTTTCTTGCGATGTCATGTCAGCGCGCGAAAGAAAAGTGACATAAGTATCTGTGTTGCCACTTGCCAACGCTGAGATAATAATCCAACTTAAAAAAATATATATATATTTTATCTCTAAAAATGCGATGTTAAATACGTGTGTGTAAGGAACACTACTCTGTTTAATTAATTATATTTCAGATCGCCGTGAAATAAAATGCCATTACTAACAGGCATGACATAGACTGAAAGTAAATTAAAAACTCAAACAACCCGACTGCGTAAAAGGTGAACTTTATAAAAGCTGGAAACAAGATGTATACAGACTGTTAAAGTAACTGTGTGCCATAGCATAGCTTAAATAATTTGCAAAGTTATGTCTAACGCGGATAAAAAACTGAGAATGGCGCAAAATAAACCGAGCGTGTTTTTCTGAAACCTTCATCAATTTAAAGATAATTTATTATTGATGTTTTTGTATACACGTTTTAAAATACCTTTTGTTTTGTTTGTAATAAATTAATAATGCGTCGAATTGGGGACAGCGCTCCTTGATGGGCGAGTCCTATTACTGGCTAAACGTACGACGCGTTGTCAGTACAGAATACGCAAGCTAACCACTCAAGGTGACTGGCATATATCTGAGTCTTAATTACAGGATATTGAGCACTTCGTACTGAAATATATCCTCATTAGTACACTATTAATATGTACCTTATTTATACCAAATGTACCATATTTATAGAAATACTTTATTGTAATCACAAGTAAAATAATGCAATAACTGAACTTTGTTATGCAAATATGATTAAAAAAACTAACCATAAGACCATCAGTAGCTTTGATTTTACTGAAAAAGTTGTTGCCACCACTTCTTCCCATCTTAACCACTAGGAAGTGATGAAGGGAAGGTGTTTTTAGAGTGTTTAATCTTCAAAAAGGGCTGATTCTCAGTATAAACTGAATAAAAGCTTTAGTTCTTTTTAATTCCTATTATTTAAAAAAATACCTACCCATTTCTCCTGCTAATAAATCCCCTTGTGGTTTGATGAAGGGGGCTTTCTCCCACCTCTTGAGCCTCGATCTTGGATATGGTGATAGTAGGATGCCATCTTCTCCTACATCCTGTTCAACTTCATTTACTTCTAAGTTAGTATCATCATCATCAATCTGGTTTCCTTGTTGTGCTGCTGCTATGGCTGCCTTTTTCCCTCTGTACTCTTCTTTAGTCTGTTGGGAATAAACAAGAACTTTTCTTTTCTACTCTATGTTGCGCAAGGAAGTTTTAAGTCAGTGCAAGATATTTTTAAGTCATCACGCACTACTGGAAAGTAGTGCATGATGACGTGATAGTAGTCTCAAATATTCCATTAAATTAATGTAATTTATTTTTTCATTCATTCATTCAGCCGAAAAACGTCCACTGCTGGATATAGGCCTCCCCCAAAGGGAGGGGGGGTTTGCCATAATCGCCACGCTTGGCAGGCGGGTTGTCGATCACAATATGGTGTTAAAATGCATAGAGAATGCTGCTGCCCATTCTCTAGTAAGTAAGTCCCTTAGTCGCCTTTTACGACACCCACGGGAAGAAATAGGATGGTGCTATTCTTTATGTCCGGCACCAAACGGAATGCACGGCACCAAATGGATTTATTTTTTTAATTAATTTAAATTAATGCTTTGTAAAAGTATTAACTGCTTCCAGTTTTTTGTTGTTTTTATTCTTGTTTTAAACCAGGTGACACTAAATGCATGTTTTTATAAACACTCTCAATAGTTCAGTGAGACATTCAATCAAAAGTAAGAAGATAGTATGGTCTACATCTCAGGCATTCTAAACATATTATGATTCATAGATAAATACTGATTGTGAGACACAACAGCCATGTTTATAAATAAATTTCTCATTCAAGATGTTCTTTATGTATACATATAACAGGCTAAATTATAATTTCTAAAGTGCTTTACATTACTACATAATGACATAATATTATTTAAATGATGATAATTTATCAAAATATGTAAAATAAAAGATTTTATAAATCTTGGTATTTGTCATTTGAATACCCAAGTTTACCATGAAGATCACCCAAACAAAAGGTCATAAGTCATTGACATTTTGTGTTGCTTGAGATGAGGTTTAATGCAAAACATTATGAGTACATACCTTTTCAAATAAAGTGCTGTTTGTGCAATCATAGATTAAAGATCCATGACCAGTAGGCCAATTGCGTAACACACTATCTGTAGGAATCGGTTTCAATTTGACAGTTCAACAACATTCATTGCGTTAGTTACGTTGTTGAGTAGACAAAGTTTTATAACTTACGAAGCAATGGATTAGCAATATACTTCAAAATCATTCCGATTCCGATTCAAACTGTGTTACGCAATTAGGGTACAGGTGATTCTATTAAGCATATTATGTTATATTATGTATTATGGCTAGCATAAGGTGAGTAGTTTTATGGATCAGGTAAAGATCAGCAACTTTCTATACATACACTATACCACTTCATAAATTGTGACATACCGTTATTTCTTAACCTTGATAGGGGTAAGATAATGCAAGAATCTATACAAGATAAATCAAATATTCCATTTTAGGGTGATTAGTATTTTATGTGGTTGAAGCTGAAACTCAACTTCAGCTTTTGAAGAATGGGGTACAATATGATATGAGAAATAATACATTCTACTGAGGTAACACTCACAATCACTATACATATTTTGGTATCAGTTTATGTGGTGAAATTAGTAACCATTTAGTCTCCCTTTCACTACTCACATTCTGTTGCTAAATGATTGTGCTTACAGCATGTGGCACCAACATGATTGTATGAAAAAGTCATGGTTTTAAAATTCCAATGTACAGGTAGCAGTGACTCCTAGTACATTATTAGACACAAACAAATCTCAAAAGTTATAAGGAAGAAAAAGACGTGTAAACAACAAATTTAATGTTCACAGTTCTGTCACATCCAGACCTTGAACTTTAACAAATCGTACCTGTATAATATTAACACTGTCTGCTTTTTTACTGCAGTCCCAACCATCACCGAAGCAGTCTGAGTACATGGCCAGGAGCACTACGTCCACCATCAGCCATACCAACGAAGTCAACAATATTATCCGACATGTGTGTATCCGTATTTTGCTCCTGAACATTTTAACTGATCAAGTTCGTACGCACTCGAGTTCACTGCCTCATGACAACACGGCCACACGAATGTCACGTTATCTTCCCGACCTGCAACACACGCGAATTTTGAGGAAACAAAGCAAAACTAACAACGAACTTAAACACGAATTAAACTTTGACACGACCTAAATTGAAACCATATAAGCTCATGATACCTTGCCCTTCTAGTTAAATTTATTTTTATAAGGTATTAAAAATCTAAGCACAATTTCACAGTAAGTAGGTTTCCGGACCTAAATTGTGTACTGTCCTAATACTTCACTAAGTTTTATTCATATTAGTACCGGTTCAAAACTATTTATTTAGTTAACAACAAACTCACGAGCTATGGGTTAAAATATTACCGTTTTATTTTCTATGAAATCTAAAGTTTTTATGTAGTGCAACGATAGTGAATGTTGGATCGCGGTCGACATTCAACTCGTCGACGACAATCAATTCCATCGACAATCGCCAATCGCGACAAGCCAAAATGTATACGTCAAACTTTCTACCATGCGTGTCAAACTGTACGATTTGATTGCCATACTTAAAAATAATGTTTATTATTTGTCGTAGTCGATTATGAGTCTTTGTGTGGTTAATTAAATTGTGGTTTCTATAAACGTTTTCAATGCAAAATTAAATTTCTCTTTCCACCCAGGTTTACCACTAGTTTTATCAGATTATTTGATTTGATACTTCTCAAGATTCGTAAAAATAATGGCTTTTTCATTCTCACAACATAACATAACATCCCCGTATTCCCTGACAGAGGTCTGCCTAATAGTATACCAACATTTTGCCAGATAGGGGAGAGCTTATGGCCATCAACCGAGTGCAAATTCAGACTTCGGGTTGCTACTGAGAAATTCCAGATAGAAAACATTCACACCCAATAACACTTTGCCCAACCCGGGAATTGAACCCAAGACCTCATCGTCAGCCTTCAGATTAGCGCTTGCGATCACTAGACCAACGAGGCAGTTATCAGTCAATTTAAAAATCGTACTTTTACGATTTTGCTATATCCCTAATAATTCGTGCTGACTTACGGTCCTTATGGTGTTGACCATCGACAATTTTGCTTGACATTGACTGACGGCGACACCGGCGACGGTACAATTTTTTTTTAATAATATTTTAATGGCCTGGTTGCTGGGACTTTTCAGCCAAGTCTTTATTTAGTTACAAAAATTGTTTAAATATTGATGAAATGAATTATATCAATGCATGATGATGGTATCTCCGCCAGCTCCCCTTGAGTTCCAGTAAAGATGTGACACTTTACTGAGACCTCACGCGGACTTCTTGAGAGAACTTGAAGCGAAGTTGCACTGTTTTGTTTCATTTGCATAAACTAATGCACGTTCACAAACATTTAATGGTTAATAATCCACCTTTTTTTTTTTTTTACACATTAATATTCGGCTAACAAAGTGCTGAACATGACGATTCACTTTCCCGCCAAGAAGTCCGCGACAGTACTATAATAATCTGTGACCACAGACTAGTTATCGTTTCTGACAGTTCTGAGTGAGTACTGTCAGTTGTGACTTGTTATCAATTTAATAATACTTTACTATCAATCTTGCTCGCAAACTCAGAAGTAGTAAGATACCCACTACTTAATATAGCTACTGTATAAATAATTTAGCTAGTTTGTCTGTCCCACTTTAGTGCGGTCTTACAATGGACTTTTTTACAATTATTACTGTGATTTTTATGGGTAACTGAAGAATAGTTTGTTCCTGTACTTCGAACAGAAAAGTGGCGATCTGAACATCTAATTGTTTTCTTAGAAAAACCCAATTAATAACGCAGCGAGTTATGGTGTGACAAAATGAATTTCCTTATCAAATTTCCGCCCCACACCGAAGAGAACTGAGACCATTATAAACAGCTGGAACTGCAACAAGTACGTCGCGCTTCTGATTATAATTAGGCAAGTGTTTACTTTCGCTAATAAATACGTGTCATTTCATATTAGCCTCATTTGATTAATAATAAAATTATGAACAGAAACAAGAACAATTCTAGGATGGTGCGAACTACCGAATGCGAGACTGAAACAAAGACTGCAAACACGCCATACAGACTTATTACTAATGAGGAAAAGCCGCCTGACATTAAATTTGAGATGGAGAACTCATGGGTAGCTGGAGTACAAATGTTTGTTTCCTTCCTACTGGCTGGGTTTGGCATGGTGGCAGCCAGTCTCCTGCTGGATAAGGTGCAACACTGGGATGTCTTCACCAAAGTATCTGAAGTGTATATCTTAGTGCCAGCCCTTCTCGGGTTAAAAGGTAATCTGGAAATGACATTAGCATCTCGACTGTCAACTCATGCCCATTTGGGACATCTGGATACTAGTTTGGGATCCCTGGTTGTGGGTAATTTGTGTTTAATACAATGTCAGGCGGTTCTGGTGGGGTTCCTGGCGGCCATGGCTGCTGTGGCCATGGGTTGGATACCTGAGGGACAATTTGACATCCATCATGCATCATTGTTGTGTGCGTCTAGTGTGTTAACAGCATCATCTGCCAGTTTTGTACTTGGTTTAATCATGATAGGAGTGATAGTGGTATCAAAGAAGATGCATATAAACCCTGATAACATTGCCACACCTATAGCAGCCAGTCTGGGAGATCTGACAACCTTGGCACTGTTATCTTGGATAGCATCAATACTGTATAAATCTATTGGCACAAGTATAATATTACCATCTATTATTATCATTATTGGTGCGCTTCTTGTACCGGTGTGTGGCTACATTGCTTGGAGCAACAAATTTACAAGACAAGCATTGGATGAAGGATGGGTGCCAGTTGTTTCTGCCATGGTAATAAGCAGTGCTGGAGGACTTATACTGGACCACACAGTGTCAGTGTACAAGGGTATTGCTGTGTACCAACTGGTAATCAATGGCATAGGAGGCAACATGGTAGCAGTACATGCTTCCAGGCTATCCACTCAACTGCACACAGGACAAAAAGAAGGTTCTGTTATGGGGAGCACCACGAAACTCCTACTTCTAATGGTGATACCAGGCCAATTAATATTTATTTACACTATAGGATATTTAAGAGCTGGTCACACATCTACAACCCCTACTTTCATACTAATTTATATGGCAGCTGCCATGTTGCAAGTATTCTTGTTGTTAACCATCAGTCACTACATGGTTGCATGGATGTGGAGGATGGGTATGGATCCTGACAACTCAGCAATACCATATCTTACTGCACTAGGTGATTTACTGGGCACAGCACTCCTGGGTGTGGCTTTCAGCATCCTATTTGCTATAGGTGATAAAGACAGTGATTTAGGAGACTAACATAGATCTCAATGTAATATCTGCTTATGCTGCTCAAAACTATTTAGAAGCTGTTAAAAATCCAATAATTGTTTAAGACAATACTTAATAAGTAAGCGATTCTATTCTAAATATGTAGTATTTAAGCAGTATTATTCAGTCTTGGGTCATTATTTTTTCATTCATTACTTACTTGATAAATGGCACATACAATTATGTAACTTATGAAGAGTTTTTGACTATCAGTAAGTTGTTAACTTCTGACTTCCCTTACAAATTTATGCAAATCTAATTTTATATAGAAGATAACTATTAATTATCAATACATAAAATGTACTTACTTTATCTTTAAACTATGCCAATGTACATAAATTAAGACAAAAACATAATTCATATTGGTGCTACTAATATAAAAAAAAAAAAAATGAGGATATTTTTATATAATTAAGTAAGTACATAAATATAAAACATAATTTTGTGATTTTGAATAAATAAAGTTGTTGATTTTGATATGTCTTTATATTATACCTGGCCAATTTTTTTTATCGATGACGTCTCTATGTCCCAGTGATTAGGGTCGCGGGTTCGATACCCGTGCGGTATTTGAACGTTCAAAGTAGACAGTTTGCAATCGAATGGATGGCTATATTTATTGTCTAATAATAGCGAAAAGGCAAGGATCATGAATTTCCACCTAAATATGAATTGGTATCTTACCTATAAATGAACTAGGTAATATCAATTAAAAGCCTTGAAACGTTATGAAAGATATTAATTACTATTTTAATGGTGTCATACATTGATGTATTAAGTAGGAAGATAGGGCCACTCTCTAACATCACGTAAATATTAAATGGACCCGATGTCGTGCGTCATGTGCTCGACAACCGAAATAGATAGACATATTACGCGGGCTATAGCGGGAACGAGATCGCAATAATTGTCATTGTTACGTACCCATAACAACTCGCAAACAAACTACGATACGGGTATTCCCCGCAAACCGGGAGTAATGTAGGTCGATTGTGTCCTGTCCCCTAATTGATGCGGTCCACATCGAGGAGCGCGTACCATATCTTCCTATTTAATACATCAATGGTGTCATACCAAGCCATTATAACCAATGATAGTGTGCGTTTCGATGCACTGAATTTTTTATTACATCGCCGTGGTTGCGCCACGGCGATGTAATAAAAAAAAACCGCCCAAGTGAGTGTCGGTCCACGCACAATGACGGGTTCCGTAGTTGGGATGTATCCCAAAAACAAACGTAACATTGTAATTGAAAAACATGTTCTCCCATACAGACCACACGACCCCGGATAAGAGTTAAGCCGTATAAAAGGTTACCTTTATCATGAAGTATCTCTTTGAATGGGTTTTTGCTTGAACCCCAGTAAAAAACCTTATCGTATGGATTTTTGATTAACCGCTTAAAAAAACCCTTGCAATGGGTTCAGCGAAAAAAAAAACACGTAAAACGGCGATAATGATAAAGAATGAGTGTGTAATTTACATGTAGATATTAGAGGAACGGAGGATAAAATATGCAAAAAAAAATATTATCGGTGCTAGAGAGATCGAAACGCATGGGGGATGCGCTAAGGTAGCCCGCGAAATTTTAATTTTCTTAAGTTTTTTGCAATTTGCAGGTCAGTAACAGGCTCTATGTTGATGTAAATATGATTGGCGGCCATACCAAATATGGCTTTAAAGAATTATAATCATTAGAATCAGCATTACAACTCTAAGTTCAAAAAATCCGCCTGAATATTTATTTTTGAAATAATCATTCAGTAGGATTTTTGACTTTGCAAATTACAAAAAACGACAGGGACAGAACTCTGTCTACGATATCTAAGGCTGGGAATACACGTCAGATTTTTGTTTCCGATTGCAAGCGATTGTCTGATCAGACTACCTGATCGTATTTGAGTATAAATACTCACAAGTATTTACTCGATACGCATCCAATTCTTACGTCAGGCTTTTTCTGAATTCGGTCGATCCCGAGCTATCATCCCGAGAGCTTGCGTACCGAGTAAAAAGAAAAGATGGACGACTAATTACTGTTACTTATTGCATATTTGCTCGTGATGAGTGATGACGCGAAAGAAGAAAAATAAAAAAAATCGGTAACGCCACGCGCCAGTTTCCGACTCGGATCCGACTATCGGATCGGACGTGTGTTGAATGTTCAAACAAAATAATGGTTCCAATGCCTTCCGATAGCCGGATCAGACTATCTGATGAAAAAATCTGACGTATATTCCCGGTCTAAGGACGCCGAGGTTATCTTCGGGTAGCTCACAGAACACTTATACTCAGGGGTAGCTTAGCTCGGGTGGCAATTTCGTGGTAGACACGTCGCAGAACAGTCATAACGTTCACCGCACGCGCCTCCGTTAGCTTGGCAACACCCAGAGGAGAATAAAAGGCAACAGCCTCATTAATTACATGTGTAGGTTCGTTTTATTTCACGATGACAGAAGAAAAGATGACTATTCTTGTGCAAGCTCACGAATGTCTGTATGACATAACATCGCGATGAACAATGATCGCAATCGCAAGATGAACATGGATAATTAAGTCCCAATTCACTATTATAAATACACCCGTACAACTATGTTCAGCTTAGAGCAAAGGTTTTCAGGTATCGTTTCGACTGCTCTGTGACTGTGACGTGTCTGCCACCCGAACTATTCTTAGTTTTTCCGAAGCTACCCGAAACCAGTCTCGGCGTCCTTAGGTATGCTTACGACTGCCGAGGCAGCTCACAGGCGCCCGAACCTGCCGTAAAGCGACCGAAACGGCCGTAAAGCGCCCGAAGTCGCCGTAATGCGCCCGAAGTCGCCGTAATGCGCCCGAGCTCTACCGAGCCGCACCGATGCCCACCGATAGTGGACGCCGCGCCTTATAGTCTACATTATTTTTATTATAATTTAGTAAGTAATCATAAACCAAAAATATATTTTCCTTTACCCTTTTTTTTAAGAACTAGCAGATCAAGGGCCCCTCGATACAATTTGCTACGGGCCCCGCGCTTTTGCTTAGTCCGACACTGAGCCTCACCCTTTGAGTATTTAGAGTATAAATACTCAAAGGCCCCATAATAATATGATGTTCCCACTTCACACCCTATTTTATAATATGGCCTGCAACATGCAAGAAAAAGTATGGGCTGCAAAAGTGCAAACATCTCACAGATCTATGAATCGTCTATACCTAGGTATGTACAATCTCAGGGTTACTTATGGTTTGTTTTTTAGGGTTCCGTACCCAAAGGGTAAACGGTAACCCTATTACTAAGGCTCTGCCGCCATGCCGTCTGTCTGTGTCTGTCCGTCTGTCACCAGGCTGTATCTCATGAACCGTAATAGTTACGACAGTTGAAATTTTCACAGATTATGTATTTCTGTTGCCGCTATAACAACAAATACTAAAAAACAAAATAAAATAAATATTTAAGGGGGCTTCCATACAACAAACGTGATTTTTTTGCTCGTTTTTGCCCGATATTGATAACGGTAACCGGTAGACGGTTCAAATATTTACAGAATCTTTGGTTATATTATATCCACTTTAAGAATAAATAATTAAATTAAAATAAAACATATTTAAGGGGGGCTCCCATACAACAAACGTGATTTTTTTGCCGTTTTTATAGATAATGGTACGGCACCCTTCGTGCGTGAGTCCGACTCGCACTTGGCCGGTTTTCTTCAACATCCAGAGAGCATGAGTGTACGAAGGTTTGGGATAAAAACAGGTGGCTATATACAGGAAAAGTTTTTAACCAGTGCGCAAATTTTTTTTGGTGGTTCAATATCAGTAACAGAACACATTTCCAGTATTTATTCAATACTTTTTTTTTTTTTTTATCCTACTTTAAATCAGCAAAATATGGACACAATCTATTCGTAATAATATCAAAGGGCGCGCGCGGCGGTGTTGCACGGCTCCCGGGCGGCAGGGCGCGCCGGGCGCTGTGGCCGACAGTTCGCTCATCACACGCGCTGTCGTGTGACGTCGCGTCTAATCGATTCCCCGCGCAAGCGCCGCGCCGCACGTGTGCCGTGCTACCGGTCACGATGTCGGACTTCAGTAACCGCGAGTTTTACGAGATGGTGCGAGTGTATGTACTGAGTGATGAAAGTTTGCGAGCAGCTCGCAGAATGTATGCGACGGAGAGCATACCTCGAATGCGAGCCCATGGAATCCTTAACCCCGCGGTCCCTAATGAAAGGACCATTTTAGCGGCCACTCAAAGGCTGCTTGATCACGGACAGTTCAGAACCCCGAATCATGCACGAGGGTCTGGCAGACCCCGACTGGCGATCGAAATCGAAGAAGCCATCCTAAGCCCATTAAAGTATGAAGAAAAAATTGGAATTACTCTTCAAATAACTTCAGGTCACGGCCTAAACATAAAAAAGTCTAGTTCGAACCTGATCGATCAGTACATTGTAACCCACGTAAATACCTACGCCGGCGAATCGTCAATCGAGCGAGCGCACAGTTGATAGGTAGGTACTTTCGCGCGTTCCGCTTCGCCGCGCGCCGCCGCCGCCGGGTAGCCATACAACCACCTTTAAAGTAAACATCTTTCGTTAACGATATTTTTTGTTTTTGTATGTACTAAGACGTATCAAAATAAAAAATATATGTTTAATAAAACTCGTTTAAGTTTAATTTGTCAAAATTTGCGCAGTGGATAAAAACTTTTCCTGTATATCTGGTATCTCCAATCTCCGTGAATATTTTTATTTTATTCTATGAAAAAGAATCTGGCAGTACCGCGAAGTGCGGTAAAATCATATTTTTAAGAATAAAAAAGAAGGTCGAAACTCGAGTTCACTTTTGTGTCTCGATGACATGGGCGGAATTGTAAGAAATCTAAATCAAAATGTATCGATCTATGTTTGTAAGAAATCAAATTTTAAACAGTGGCCTGAAAAAATCAATACAGTCAAATATCAAGAGATGTCTGTGCACAGAACTGACCAAAAGGAAACTTTCTCAGTAAGTCCTAGTTTAACCGGTTAAGGCCCGCCGACTAAGTAGAAAATGTTGGTGTTTGTTTTCATTGATATAAATAAAACAACGCAAATGCATAAAAACTCACTTTATTTATGTCGGAGTGACTTACCTAGGAAGTTTATTTAGGAATGACTGGATCATGCAAACAGAGAGATAGCGGTAAAAAACATCTTTATTTACGTATCTGAAATTTTCTAGAGATATCACTGAGATGTCTGCACTGTTCATGACTGATAAACCAACTTAATGACTTTGCATAAAAGATTAGGTAGCTACATCTCAAACAGGTGATTTATTATGAAACCGTATAAAATAAGAAAATATAAATGGTAGCATCTATCTTAACAAAAATCCTAAATTCATTATGTAATTCAATGTCACAACGCACAGCGTTACCCGTAGCGAATTCGGGTTATTCCCTGAGTACCCCGATCCCCGAGTCCCCTGTCGCGTCCCGGAGAATCCCGATTTATTTTTATCTCGATAAACTCAATTAAAAGTTAGTTTAGCTTAAAAGTACCGTCAGCAGATGATATGTTAAAAAATACGCAAAAACAGTCTCACCTTCAGGAATTATTTATTATAATGTAACGTAGCAAATAGTTAACTCTAAAATAATCTTATGCCAAATCAGTTTCAATCAATTTTTTTTTTTATCAAAAAAGTTACCTTTTTAATCAGACTTTTCAAAAAAGATACAAAAACAACATTAATATTTCAAAAATCGTTATGTAAATTAGTATAAAATAATTAACTGCAAAAAATAGTGTCAAAATATAAAAATATTAAATGATAAATGATTTATTTCTGTATGTAGGTTTGTACAAACACTTTTTTTTTCTCACAGTAATTTAATAATTATAAATAATTATTTATTTAATTAACTTAAGTTAAAAAAAATATTTAAAACCAAATACTTATTAACAATTTTAATCAGTTTTTTTAGGCGATAACTAAGGTTTTCAAAAACTTTGTTAATGCAATATGTCTTTCTTCAGATAGTCCTTTGTCAGTTTTGTGATAGCTTTTTCGTTGAGAATACTTCTGCGCTTTTTGGTGATGGGCTTAGCTTTGAACCGCAATCGGTCTTGTGCGTATCGTAGCTTGCTATACCAATCATTATCATTTGTAAAAAAAATAAAAAAGTGGGGTTTGAACCTAAATGGCATTTCAATCTGTTATTCCATGCCTCTACTAAATTAGTGCTCCTGTCATTCAAAAAAAAGAATCGTAATCATATTTATCGTATTCGGGGTTCTCCGGGACGGGGGCGTCGGGGATCGGGGTACTTATCAAAATCAAAATCAAAAATATTTTTATTTCACATACGCCTACATGGGCACTTATGAAACGTCAGAAGCTAGGTGCACGGTTCCAATTGGTCGTTTCCTATGGAGAAGAGCTGGCAAGAAACTCCACGGTCACTCTTTAAAAAAAATAAAATTGGCTTTTACAATGTTTTCAAATTACAGTGTTAATAGGTATGAGAGGACAGCGTAGGCCCATCAAAAGTACCAGGAACTTAACAAAATAGAAAATGGTTTAAAGATCTACAGTCTAATAAGCCTACAACGTCCTCACATTGACAAAAAAAAACAAAAATATGATTAAAATAATAAAAGTTAGAACCTTGTTGAAATTTAAATTGTAGGTATAATACTCGTAATGTCAAATAAGAAAAACATTATGTCAGTGAAGTTTGTAAAAAAAAGATAAAATTAAATTAAAAAATAACTTCGTAATTTGGGAGCTGTTAATAGACATTTACATAGTTTTGCTGTTAATGAGGTACCAGGGAGGCCACATGTACAGAAAGAATTAATGCCAAACTTCCTTGTCTTCAACGTAGTCCTTAATCTTATAATATTGTTGCGCGCACAACTAAAAAGCCTACTACTAGCACCATCTAGTATTGAGTGGCGGAACTAGAAGAGTCAAGATGATTCTAGAAAGTTCGATTCTAGAACTATCGACACCCGGTCAGTCGGGGCCGGTATGTACTCGAATGTTCTAGATGTTTCGGGAACTATCCGAGGCTCTATATAAGGCCGGCATGGGCCGCGACGGAGTTAGTTTACTTTTGAAAACGAGACAAGCGAAAACAACTGAACGATATTTGAGAGTGACATTAAGTGATTGTGTTTTTAATTGTGTTTAAAGTAGTAGTGTGTTTAAATTGGTGTTCTTAATTAAAGTGTCTAGTTTTTTAGTTATTAAATCGGCAGTTTTTATTGTCACGAACCCCAAGCTCGTAACAATTGGTGTCAGAAGCTAGGATTAAAATCATGCCGATTTTACCTACCCGGTACCCGGAGTCAACGCCAACAGGAGACGGACCAGAGACGTTTTGGTGGAGCTACGCCACAGAGGTCGGAGGGCCAGCTACCGACCACGAAGGCCGACCCGTCCGCAGCAGCTCCAGCATCAGCAGCACCAGACTTTGCTGCCCTGGTGATGATGCTGCAGGAGCAGTCCCGCCGTCAGGAGGAACATTCTCGTCGGCTGGAAGAACAGCTCCAGCGCGATAAGGAGGAGCAATCCCGCCGTCAGGAGGAACAGTCCCGCCGTCAGGAGGAACAGGCTCGTCGGCTGGAAGAATAGCTCCAGCGCGATAAGGAGGAGCAGTCCCGCCGCCAGGAAGAGCAGAAGCTCCTCATAAAGGACCTTCACGCAACCTTCAGGAAAGACGTGAAGGAGGTGAAGGAGAAGGTTGCCCAGCATGACAACCGCCTGTCAGGCTAGGCCTGCGCGACCAGGCCTTAACTGTCCTGGAAGCGCTTGGTAAGGAAGTGACTTACGAGCAGCTCCTTGAGGCATTAGAGGCTCGGTATGGCGATGCTCACCTGGAACACGTGTTTCGTGCGCAGCTGAAGGATCGTGTGCAACGCAGTAACGAAAACCTGCAGCAGTGGGCTCTTGAAGTGGAGAAGCTGGTTCGTAAAGCTTACCAGTCCGTACCTGCGCTTATTGGTGGGAACCTGGTGCAGGCATTCATCGACGGCATCCGCGACCTTGAAGTTAGAGCTGCTGTGAGGCTCGGTCACCACGGGACGCTTAAGGACGCCTTGGCCCATGCACTGGAGGTGGAAGCTGTGCGGCAGGATCATCGTTCCTATCGTGTCAGGGAGGTTGCAGCGTCTACAGTTCGCGATCGTAAAGGATACAGCCCTAGGTGCTACGGCTGTGGGGAAAGGGGCCACCTTCGATCTAGTTGCCCTAAGCAAACTACAGAAAAGGAAGATGGCCGGTCTCCAGAGGGTAGTGCGGCTAACAGCACCACCCACCAGCAGCAGGGAAACGAGTAATAGCCAGGACTGCGGGGCGGGTGCTGGCTGATGTTCAAAGAGCCCCAAGGAAATCTCATGGCAACGCGGATGCATTGTCAAGAAGACCTTGTCCTGAAGACTGCAAGCATTGTACTAGGCAAGAGGGTAAGGAAGTGGTACCTGTGAGAATGCTCAGAACAGACCTCAGCAACGAGTGGAAGGAAAGCCTACAACGTACACAGCAGGAAGATTCGGACATCAAGTCGATTCTGGAGTGGATAAAGGCCAGAGCTCCCAAGCCCAGGTGGAGCGACGTCTCAGCGATGAGTTCGATCACAAAAAGCTATTGGGCCCAATGGGACAGCTTGGCGATTCAGGATGGTGTCCTGTGCCTTAATGGGAAAATGCTCGGGGAGACAGCTGTCATTTGCAAATGGTTGTCCCCAAAGCTCAAGTACCGGAAGTTCTACAGCTGTACCATAATGGTTGTTCAGGAGGTCATCTGGGAGTAAAACGGACTCTACTGAAGATACGGGAGCGGTTTTACTGGGTCCACTGTCGGGACGACGTCGAGGACTGGTGTCGCAAATGTACAAGTTGTGCAGCTGTAAAGGGACCTCAGATTCGTAGTAGAGGTGCATTGAAATTGTACAATGTTGGTGCACCATGGGAAAGGATAGCCCTTGACGTTGCAGGGCCATTTCCGGAGAGTGAAAGTGGTAACAAGTATTTCATGGTTGTGATGGATTACTTCACTTAGTGGCCGGTTCGCCATTCCAAACCAAGAAGCTTCAACAGTTGCAGATAAACTGGTTCATGAAGTCTTCTGTCGTTTTGGAGTACCCTTGGAAATTCACAGCGATCAGGGAAGGAATTTTGAGTCCCAAATATTTCAGGAAACTTGCCGAGTAATGGGTACTCATAAAACGAGAACCACTTCTTACCACCCACAATCGGATGGAATGGTGGAGCGATTTAATCAGACATTGGAGCGATACCTGGCAATAGTTGTGGAAAATCGGCAACGAGATTGGGACAAACACATACAACCGTTTTTATTGTCATATCGAAGTGCTGTTCACGAAAGTACATCGGTGACACCAGCTTTTGCAAATTTTGGAAGGGAATTACGGCTGCCTGCAGACCTGATCACCGGAATGATAAATGATAAATGATTTTATTTCTGTAAGTAAGTTTGTACAAACACTTTTACACGTCAATCATATTTTAAAAACTAGATGAGGTCGGCGTTTCCTATCTGACTACTCTGAGAAGAAAGGCCGAAACAAACTCAGAGGTCATAGTCTCTTTTAAAGTCCAGACATAATCTTGGTCAGATCATGTGAAGACCATGTAGATTGGTGTCTGAAATGGTCTTTTGAGGAAAGAACCACACAGGTTGAGTGGACCTGACCAGTCAGTGCACGCATTTGTCAGTAATCGTGCAGCTCTACTCAGAATTTAAGGAGCTCAACGATGCGACGATCAATACCAAAGAAAGGACATTTGGGTAGGCCACTTATATGACTCAAACTGCCAGACCATGATTAACACTAACTGAGAATAAAAGAAAGGGAAAAAAAATATTATGCAATAACCCACATAGTCTTCACATTCACAATAATTAAAATAATATAATACTTTACAAGTAAATATTCATGTCATTGTGTATAAAATAATAATTAAATGTCGCTGTTTATAAAATAATAAAGTTAGCATAAACAAAAAAAAACAATAAAAATAAACTACCTCAATATGTACAAAAATTGGAGCAGCTCAATCCCAAGCCTTTTTGTCCTCAATATAATCTTTAACAGTATAAAAGGCTTTCTGGCACAACTTACGTTTAATGAATGATTTGAATTTATTAAGGCTTAGATCTTGAACGTGGCTTGGAAGTTTATTACAAAAGCGTATACATTGACATCGAAACGAGCCACCTATTTTCTTGAGCCTTGTTGTAGGTACAACAAATTTGTGTTTGTTCCTAGTATTTATATACTGGATATCACTGTATTTTTTAAATAATTTTATATTTTTATGGGCATATAATAGATTTTCAAAAATATACTGAGAAGGCACAGTCATTACATTAATCTCCTTAAATTTCTCTCTGAGAGAGTGTCTTGGACTTAATTTATAAATTGATCGAACAGCTCTTTTCTGCAAAACAAAGATAGTCTGAATGTCGGCAGCATTTCCCCATAACAGAATAGCGTACGACATTACACTATGAAAATAGCTAAAGTACACTAAACGGGCTGTCTCTATGTCAGTTAAATTACGAATTTTTCTAACAGCATATGCTGCGGAGCTTAGCTTTTTTAACAGTTTATCTACACGTGGGCCCCACTGAAGCTTAGCATCCAAAGTCAAGCCCAAGAATACTGTGCTATCTTCAGGATTCAATTCTTCCCCCTTTATTAACACATTAGTTTTCACCTGCCTAACGTGAGGTAGCGTAAACTTAATGCATTTGGTTTTTTTTTCGTTTAGAAGTAAATTATTAACATTAAACCAGTGAACTACTTTTGAGATCGCGCTATTTACATCGTCAGTAACCAGCTGCTGACGTTTAAGTTTAAACAAAAATGAAGTGTCATCTGCAAACAACACTATATCATGATTATCCTTTATGAGGTAAGGCAAGTCATTAATATAAATAAGAAACAAGAAAGGACCAAGAATTGAGCCCTGTGGGACTCCCATTATTACTATAGATCCGGGAGATCTTTTCCCATTGACGTCAACGCTCTGAATCCTATTACTCAAGTATGAAATAAGAAGATCCAGAGCGGTGTTCCGGATCCCGTAGTGGCGGAGTTTCCTGATTAACGTTTCATGAAAAACGCAATCGAATGCCTTGGACAAATCACAAAAAATGCCCAAGGCATCGCATTTATCTTCCCATGCATTATAAATATGTCCTAACAGTTCAACACCGGCATCAGTAGTCGAACGGCCCCTTGTAAAACCGAACTGTTTGCTATGTAGTAATTTATGTTTATTAAAAAATCTTTGCAATTGGTCTAAAATTAATTTCTCAAAAATTTTACTAAAGGTAGGTAGTACTGAAATAGGTCTATAGTTTGAGGGGTCTGATGTACTACCTGATTTTAAACAACGGTATTATTTTACTATTTTTCATAAGGTCAGGAAACTCCCCACAGTCAATACAATTATTAAAGATAAGAGCTAAAGTAGGTGCTACAATGTCTATAATAGACTTAGCAATTTCTACAGAATTACCCCACAGATCTGCAGTCTTTTTTACATTTAAAGTGTGAAAGGTTTTAATTATATCTCTACAGGTAATATGTTCAAAATTAAATTCCGACTCGCAAACATTAACATTTTCCTTAAGCAAAGACTCAGCAACAGAAGGTGATGAGTTTAGGGATTTAGTAGTTGAAACGGGAATATCTGAAAATAAATTTTCAAAGGCCACGGCGACTTGTGAGTCTGATTTTATTATGTTGTCATAATTGACAGGCTATAGTCAGTATTTCGGTTACTAGACCTTCCCGTTTCACTATTAATAATATTCCAAGTCGTTTTAATTACATTACTACTGTTTTTAATCTTCGAACTCAAATAACGCGACTTTACCATACAACAAACTTTTTTAAATAATTTTGAATAATTTCTAACATACAAATTGAATTCATCAGTGTTTACATAATACCTTTCATTGTACAGCTCATAAAGCCGTGTTCTACTTTTATGAATACCAATGGTAGCCCAATCACTGAAAGATGCGTTACTATTAACCGAGATAGTCTTGGGAATAAACGTGGAATTAAATTGTTGACAGTAAATATAAAAAAAAATCATTATATAGATTATTATGATCAGCATGCATAAATGAAACTGGTAATTTGTTACTGAGTTTACCTTTAAAAGCTTCCAAGCGCCTTGCAGTTTTGGGGTTAACAGTGATATCCTTTTTAGCCACTTTGTTGTTTTGGTTTTGGATAGTAATCCTTTGCCCACAATGATCAGAATCTAGTAAATTTATAATTTCTTTGTGGCTTGGTATAATATCTGTATAAATATTATCTAGGCATGTGGCACTAGTAGGGGTTATTCTTGTGGGCTCCAAAAACAGGTTTACAAGATTATATGACTGAAACAGACTTATTATTTTACTACAAGAACCCGAGTTTTCTATCAAATTAACTTTAAAATCACCACAAGTGATAATGGACTTGTTCGAGTTACAAATCTTGTGCAACACTTCATCCATTACCCTTTCAAAGCAGTCATACCATCCTGAAGGGGGTCTGTACACACTTAATACAATAAACTGCTCCAATTCTATACAGGCTATTTCAACTGTCCGCTCAACAGATAGGCTCACAATATCCTTACGGTCTTTAAATTTAAGCTGGTTACTTACTAAAATTAATGAGCCCCCGTGTATAGCATTTATTCTGCTGAACAAACTACCAACCTGGTGATTATTAAAATTGAACAAGAACTGGTGGCTTTTAAGCCAATGTTCTGTTATACAAAGAATATCAATACTGTTAAAATTCATAAATAATTCTACTTCTAAATCTTTGTTTAGAAATCCTTGAATATTTTGATGCACCAGGTTGATACTATTGACTGAGTTTAAACTTTTATTTGATTTATTTTTACAATTATGTACATTATAGCTAGAGGTTGCCTCTATTGTCCTAATTTCTAATTTAAATTATTTTGAATGTCAATTTTTGTTACCAATTTATTGGGTGAATTATTTAACATGTCATTGCATTGCTCAATAGAAGCAATTTGTTTAGCCAAATTCTTGGCTGTAATAGAAAAATAATATGATAGCGACACAGCTATCTGTCTTTTACAATATTTAGAAAGATAGTACCTATCCATAAAAAATCTATCTTTTGTCAAATAAAAATGATTACCAACATAATTGTTAATGTCAATTAATTGGAATAAATTATTATTATACGTCAAATTATGCAATGTCACATTAATTTCTGATCTAAGGTTGTTTTCTTCCTGTGGCAAACTTTGGCTGTATGGGAATGTGAACAACACAATTTTTCTTAAACTTGAATACCACCTGATGCCCCACGCAGTATTACCGATTATGCGAATGACTTGCGGAACAAAATGAATGACATCTATGAGCACGTCAGATGAATCAGGCCAGCAAATGTCTGAAAAGATGAAAACCCGTTATGACCGCAAAATGAACAATAAAGGGTTCGACGAAGGTTCACTAGTGTGGTTGCACAACCCGGTCCGCAGCAAAGGGAAATCTCCTAAGCTTCAAGCTAAATGGGACGGACCGTACCGGATTGTGACAAAGATCAATGACGTAACCTACCGGATACAGAAAGGGGCAAGAGGTACTCCTAAGATCGTCCATGTGGATCGACTGGCGCGTTACCATGAGGCCGATAATGCTCGGGACGAGCATGTCTTAGGAGGGGGCAGTGTTGCGCGCACAACTAAAAAGCCTACTACTAGCGCCATCTAGTATCGAGTGACGGAACTAGTAGAGTCAAGATGATTCTAGAAAGTTAGATTCTAGAACTATCGACACCCGGTCAGTCGGGGCCGGTATGTACTCGAATGTTCTAGATGTTTCGGGAACTATCCGAGGCCCTATATAAGGCCGGTATGGGCCGCGACGGAGTTAGTTTACTTTTGAAAACGAGACAAGCGAAAACAACTGAACGATATTTGAGAGTGACATTAAGTGATTGTGTTTTTAATTGTGTTTAAAGTAGTAGTGTGTTTAAATTGGTGTTCTTAATTAAAGTGTCTAGTTTTTTAGTTATTAAATCGGCAGTTTTTATTGTCACGAACCCCAAGCTCGTAACAATATGCTTTTTTGATAAGGGCACGTTTAATGTGCGTTTTGAATTTTCCATCACTAAGTTCTGTAACCGGTTGTGGCAACTTTTTATAAAAGCGGATACTATTTACAAGAAATGACTTGCTTGTTTTAGTTAATCTAAATTTGGGTAACACAATTTCATGTTTACTACCTACGTGTATTTATATTATGGAAATCACTTCTTATTTTGAAAAGTCCTAAGTTTTTGCGAACATATAAAATACTTTCTAAGATATAAAGAGACGGCAGAGTTAGAACATCAATTTCTTTGAATTTGTTTCTAAGGGACTCACGAGGACCCATTCCATAGATCGCGCGGATTGCCCTCTTTTGTAAAATGAAAATTGAATCTACGTCGGCTGCCGATCCCCACTGCAGAACGCCATAAGACATAATACTGTGGAAGTAAGCAAAGTACACTAACCTAGCTGTGGCTATATCTGTCAACTGCCTTATTTTTCTTACTGCATATGCAGCTGAACTTAATCTACCTGAAAGACCTCTAATGTGGGCACCCCACTGCAATTTGGAATCTAGAGTAATTCCTAGAAATACAGTTTCCGTAATAGCATCTAGCTTCTTACCATCAAGTTTTAAATTAAAACTTGGGGTACATTTGGTAATGAGAATTTAAGACATTTTGTTTTGTTCGCATTAAGTAAGAGATTATTAGCTGCGAACCATTTCGAAAGAACAGCCAGACTATCGTTGACGTGTAAGACATCCGTATCTTTTCTATCTATTTTAAAAATAAGAGAAGTGTCATCAGCGAATAGAATTATATCCGATAAGTTAGCCATCATGTAAGGAAGATCATTTATATAAACTAGAAATAAGAAAGGGCCAAGAATTGAATCTTGAGGCACGCCCATCCTTACTAGAGATCCCGATGACGTCACCCCGTTAACGTTTACTTTTTGCTGCCTGTTTGATAGATAAGAAAGAACAAGATCAGCAGAGCTGTCCACGAATTCCGTAGTGGTGTAATTTACAGATCAGTGTATTGTGGTCAACGCAGTCAAACGCCTTTGAGAGGTCACAGAAAATGCCAATGGCATCCTGGGATTTCTCCCAGGATTCCAAAATGTGACTGATGAGTTTTACTCCTGCGTCAGTCGTCGACCTACCTTTCGTGAAACCAAACTGATTACTATGTAAAATTCCAATTGTCAACATCTGGTCTAGCATGATTTTTTCATATATTTTACTCAATGCTGGTAGCACAGATATAGGTCTATAATTAGAGGGATCAATCACTCTTACTTCCCGATTTGAAAATTGGTACTACTTTACTATGTTTAAATAAGGAAATATACCGCTGTCTAAATATGTCTGTTAGAACAGGGGCTATTGTGTCAATAATATCTCCAAGAACCCTAACGGAAATCCCCCATTAGTCTTCAGTGTTCTTTATGTTAAGACTTTTGAATGCTTTTTTAATTGTAACAATAGAAATAGGCTTGAATTCAAAACTTGGAATCTCCTTAGAGAAGTTTTCTTTGAGAAGTGATTCAGCTAATAAAGATGATGAGGAAAGAGATTTCGTTAGGTCTATTGGGATGTTGGTAAAGAAATTTTCTAGTGTCTCAGCAACTTTTAACTTATCTGAAATGGTTTCATTATGAATTCTTAAAGACAATTCATTCTGATCTCGCTGTTTTGTGTTTCCAGTTTCTTTGTTACTTTTTTTTCTTTATTACCTGCCACACAGCTTTTATTTTATTATTAGAAATACTAATTTTGTTACTAATTAATTTAGATTTAGCTTGAGCACAGACTCTTTTGAATATCTTAGAATAGTTTCTTACATAACTATGAAGGGCTTGATCAGATGTCAATGATTTTTCGTAGTACAAGTTATATAAAATATCTCTGCTTTTTCTAATGCCAGCAGTGGCCCATTCATTAAATTTTGGTTTAGAATAGATGGTAACTTTTTTACAGAACACGCTTTATTAAACTCTTGGCATACTGTAGAAAACAATGTACCATAGTTTAAATTGGGGTCTTGCGAATCAAAACTAGCTGTTGAAAGATTGCTAAGGACATATTATTAAACATTTTCAATTTATTTTTAGTGAGAGGTATCAATTCAATGATTTTATCAGTATGTAACCTTAGGGAATAACCCGCAAATTCTATCCCTTGGTCTGCTATGATGGTAAAAAAAAGAATCGGTAGGTACTCAATAAGTACCTACGTTTATTTGGCATCTCTAGTAGGGTACCAATTTTGTTGGTGTTTAATTATTGTACAGTAGATTACTATAGTCCCAGTTGGACTCTACTTGAAATCAGCCTATAATATTCTCACTGCTGGGACACAGGCCTCCTCTCTGAAAGAGGGAGTTGGCCGTAATCCACCACGCGGGCCCAGTGCGAGCTGGTAGATGTCACGTCTTCGATTTTTTTTTAGTTCTAGGACATGCCGGTTTCCTCACGATGTTTTCCTTCACCGTTTCGAGAGCAGTGGTGATGAAAGTTGGACTCTGACAAGTACAAAATGCCAGAGATGAGTTTGCCCTGGCAATCTAAAATACCTTCGATATGAAACTAACAATTTTAAAACTGATGTTCCAAGTTCTAAAAAGTTAGTTATGAACACTTTCGAAAAATAGTGTTACAGCCAAATTAGACAGATTTTTAATTTTCCATAGAAACAGATTTCCAGTTATCTTTTTTTAAGACATTCCGACAATGTTCTTAACTAACTTTTTAGACCTTTGTATCCTGCTTTTGCGTATGAAGTTTCATTAAAATTGGTTCAGTCATTTCGAAAAACAACGTCTTGAAATTTTGTATGAAGTGCCAAACGTCGAAAAAGGCAATGGCGCGATACAAATTAATGTAAGGGGATTCGTGGTAACTGGACTGAGGAAAATATATGACAAAACTTACCTAGGTATCGTACATACCAATGATACTGGTTTCTTAATAATTTTTGAATGATAAGTTTTTTATTTAATTATCCACTAGTATGATGATTGTATCATTTGTTTTTGTTTAATTTGTTAAACTTGGTGCCATTCTTAGATAAATATTTATAAAAAAGCAGTCATCTTCTTTCACTTAATTTTGAATAATGTTAATTATTATATTATTCTTAAAGTAAATATGGCCACATCCATGGGCATATATTTACCTACCCTATCGGAAGTATGGCCATTTCCTAAATAAAAAAAAAACAATATTATTATAAATATTCAATATTTTTATTATTTTGCTTGTGCAATAAGAAAGCTTCATTCGCACTCTATATGTGTAGATAAATACCGTGGTATGACCGTCATACCACGGTATTTATCTCTATGAACTATAAAAAAATTGACACCAACCACACCAACACCTTAGACATATTATTCGACCCAGGTACCTTATTTCAAATTCTGATATTTATTACAAAATGACTATAAGTCCGATTGTTTGTACGATAGTATTTGTGTACGATGCTCGATGACTATGTCAGGGAATCCCCTGTTAATTTTGCGGTGTTGCCAACTTCGTTCACAAGTAATTTGCGGTGTGACCTTAACTTTTAGAAATATGTTAACATTTATATTTAATTTTGTACCTTTTGATACCACCGATATCCCTTGGCCGATTGTCTATTGTAGCGATAGGTGGTCGGATAATTAATTCGAATAAATAATTATTCATTACTAAAGTTCGTTTTTTAATCCCACAGACTAATTTGACATTTCAAATGATTGTTGTTGGTTTTTAGGGATCCGTACCTCAAAAGGAAAAAAAAGGAACCCTTATATGATCACTAGTGTGTGTCTCTCTGTCTGTCACAGCCGATTTGCTCCAATTCTACTGGACCACAGTAGAATTGGACACAGTTGAAATTTGGTACACATAAATGAATTCCTGTGACCCGAAACATGGACGTGTAACGTGTCTAAAATTTAATAAACGAATTTTGAATATGAGGGTCACTTTTGGGGGTAAATTAGAACATTTAAAAAAAGTTTTGCAAATGTACCGTGTGACGTATCAAATAAAAGGGCTTGTTATGAGAGCCTCAACATTTTTTTTTAATGTTAAAATACCTATAAAGTTATATATGGAAATAGATCCAAATTGACCATTGACGGTAATGATAAAATTAAAAAAAAATACGAAAAATAGTTCTTTACATAAAGATTAAAGGAAAACCTATAAGAACGTCTGTGGTCTTAAAATAACGTTTAATAAACCACTCAATATTGTGCGTACAAACTTACATTTACAGTTGGAATGTATCGGGGACCATGTTTTTCAACTACAAAGTTATTTTTGTTGAGATAAAGTCATACGGAACCCTTCATTGTGCGTGGTCCGACATGCACTTGGCCGGTGTTTTTTTTTTCAATTTGGAGTTAGACAGTTGCACCTGTCAAATTAGTGTCTGGGATTCAAAAACGGACTTTAGTGGTCGCCCATTGGTTGAAATTCGACCGCGGGGGTCGAATTTCGACCAATGGGCTACTTACAAATCCCATCGGGTAGGACATGACTCCTCTATTTTTTTAATACTTAGATACTGTTATCGTATCTGTTGGTCGATTTTGTAGCATGACATTATTATTATCCTGACTTAACTATTTTTTATGTACTTTTTTAATCCTTTCAGAGTATTAAATGCTCAAAACAGAAGAATTTTCGCCAAACAACAATGGATCATACAGATGAGAAATTATGCAGACCTGCCAAAACACTCAAAGGTGAACTTGCCAGCATTGTCACCAACTATGGAGAAAGGTACCATTATGACCTGGGCGAAGAAGGAGGGTGATAAACTGAGTGAAGGTAGGTAGTGTACCTAGTGTAAAATGTAGGGCTGTCACGCCGAGGGGACGAACCCCGACCGACGTGATGTAGCAAAATCAAACACTTGTTGACTACAAGAACACGTATTATAGTTTTTTTTTTTTACTCGTAAAACAAAACGAGCCGTAGTCGCATAATAAGATGTGTAACAATTGACATCTTACCTTCAACTCTGCCTATAGCAGTCCACTGCTGGACATAGGCCTCTCCCAGGCTGCGCCACAACACCCTGTCCTCCGCCTTCCGCATCCAGTCTGTCCTAGCCACCTTTTTAAGGTAGTCAGTCCATCTAGCTGGGGGGCGTCCCACACTACGCTTGCCGATACGCGGTCTCCACTCCAGGACTCGTCTGCTCCACCGGCCATCGGTCCTTCGACAAACATGGCCAGCCCACTGCCACTTCACATCTTACCTTGCTATCATGCAACTGAGCAGCGACAGAAAATAACCTCAAAATTTAAAAAGCTAAATACTTACCTACATCCGTTGATGTATTACTTACATCGAATAATTATTCATTAGGTACCTACTAGTGGTTGCCCACTGGTCGAAATTTGATCCCCTCTACTTACAATCTATATAGTAGGTACTTACACTAATTCCATGAGTATAACCTACACTAATTCCATGCTATCAAAAAGTACTTATTCCATGCTCAAGCTGTCACTTCCTGTTTCACACTTCCATCCCTTTTCACGAAATTACTCCCACAGAAAGCGACAGAGGCCGCAGGTCAAGCTACCCGAAACTGTAAAATTTTCCCAATCAACCTTGAACCTTATGCTGTAACGATAAAGTTGAAAATATTTTAAAGAAATTTTACAGATTGTAGTAGCTTGATGTGCGCTCGTCTGTACAAAAAAATTGTTAAAACAAATTATACAAGATCGTTATCTTGTATCATTTGTTTTCACAATTTTTTTGTCGAGTCGAGTCGAATGGTTTATTAAAGGATAAAAAATAGTTATGGTAGCTTATTTATCAGAATTTTTTAAGTAAAGTATTATTTATTGATCGAAGGTAAATGTGCTCAGAGAAATCTCTGGTTGGATTTCAATCTCCCCTTTGATTATGTAGTTATCCAAAAAGATTAGAAATTGATTTTTTTTTTGTAGTTCAAGTATTCCAACATAAAAAAACGAGTGTGGTGTAATATATTAGACCACACGACTGAAGTAAAACTTACAAATAGTAATATTTTTTAAACTTACAACAATAGGCCAGTACCCCAATTCCCCAAGTGTAAGTTTGCAAGAGAGTAAACGTAACTATTTAGTTTGCGTTAAAGTTTGACCTATAGATCATAATGCTAAGAGTATAAGAGTGAAAATAAAAATCTTAACGCAAACGCGCTATAAATAGTTACGTTTACTCACTTGCAAACTTACACTTGGGGTACTGTGTGTCTTAGATATACGAAACCCAAATTTACGCGACTATGAGAGAAAGAAAATGTGTTCTCGCACCTCTCTCTTGCCCATAAAGTAATATACGGAGCGTTACGAAACGTAACTCTCTCTCTTTCTATCTCCACTAACTTATATCTCTCTCTCTCAACTTCCGCTGGCTCACTTCCGTAACGCTCTCGTCATGCATTCATCAGCTTACTCCCCAAGTCAAGCGTGCCTAAAGAAGTTTTACTTCAAAAATAAGTTCGTCAAAATGTACGGAACAGATGATTTTTTTTTCGTTTAAAAAAATACATTATTATTTTTTATAAGTAAGTATTTTAAAGATACGATATGTTAACTCAGACATTAGGTTTTAAACGTACGTGAGAAGCCAGTTACTGATGTATAATTGGGTGGCAGGATCACGATCTGAGCAAAGCGAAGTGATCTAAATGCCCCAATTATACACTACCTGGTATGGGATTTCTGTTATTTTATTAAGAAAAGGAAGAAAGAAAGAATGGAGAGCTCTGGATCATTCACAGAATGATGAGAGATGCTGCATAAATACTGAGCAGTAGTTAAGGGTCTATACTACCTCAGCGCCACCTCACTATTTATCTCGCTCGCACAAGTAGCTGGCGGTCACGCGAGCAAGCGAGACAGGGTGGCATGGAGATGACTCCAAGGCACCGATATTTTAGTTTATTTACTTTTACGGTGAAAATAATGGTAATTCAAAAAAGAAATATCTAAGACCTGCTTTATAGTTAGTTAAGTTATTATGCAAAGTTTAATTATCTAATTTAAAGTAAGTGTTTTTTGAATACCAGCGGTTTGTTGTTCGGTTTGGAGGTAACTTTGAATTTTTTTCCATGAAGAAACTTATATGGAATCGTGTTTTTGTCAAACATAGGGATTAGAAGCGTTATGACTACCTCTCGATAAGACTAAATAGCAGATATGACTAGTTCGCTATAGGACTTAATCTCGATATAACTAGATCGCTGTAGAACTAATTAGCTGTTTGACTACATATGCATAAGTCCTGTTATCAAAATGACTCATTATCGATATGACGTACAATCGTATCCAAAAGTGGCATTAGTATAGGAACTTCATGGAGTACCTACTTAGCTTTACTTACATAATTCTCAACTTTACCTTACTTATATTTATTTCAACATTAATGCATGCTTAGCATGATTATGCTAAGCCATTTGAGGTAGTTATTTATCATCATTTCAGCCGAAAGACGTCTACTGCTGGTTAGAGGCCTGCCCCAAAAAGGGGGGGATTTGCCATAATCGCCACGCTTGGCAGGCGGGTTGGCGATCGCAGTATGGTTTTAAAAATGCTTAGAGAACGCTGCTGCCCATTTTCTAGTAAGTCCCTTAGTCGCCTTCTAAGACACCCACGGGATGAAATGGGATGGTGCTATTGTTTACGTCCGGCATCAAACGCAATATGAGGTAGTAGGTATAGGCCTATAATGCTATTAACAGCCTTTGCCCACCCGTTAGATGATGCTGGTGGGCAGTAACTGGTGGTTATTGGCTGGAGTTATGTGGATATGTTAGTGAGTTATATGATATGTTAGTGTGTTTTATGTGGCAGTAGGATATGTTAGTGAGTTATGTGTGGAAGCCCACATTTCATTAAATTAATATGAACAAGGTACAACTGATACCTACCTATGTTTTAGGTGATCTTCTCTGTGAGATTCAAACAGATAAGGCTGCAATGTCTTTCGAATCCCCCGAAGACGGCTACCTGGCTAAGATAATACTACCAGCTGGATCTAAAGATACGCCAGTTGGGAGACTGTTGTGTATAATTGTAGAAGAGGAAGCTCACGTTGGTGCATTCAAAAATTACAAGGATGATAGCGGTAAGTGCAACGCAAAATCCATACTTACAGGAGGTGATTTTTTGTTTAATTTAGGTAGGTAAATGTGGTGTAACCATGTTCTTCACTGCAATCTTACTGCTAACCCTTTTGACTTCATCATTTTAAGAAGATGTATTTTGTCTGCGGTAGCTCTTGCATTGGTTTCACCAGCGGGGCTAGCACGGCCTACTGTGACATGACTTGAGTCACACATTTTATCACAGTTTGAGCGATAAAACTGTTTTGTCATAAAATGCTAGTACAAATTGACATGACATAATTTATCATGTCTTGTCACAAACGTCTTCGGCAGCCCGTGCTCGGCCCGCTGCTTACTGGCTTTATTATTATCATTGTACATTTGCATGACTCTTTAGCTAATCATTGTCTTTGCCCACAGCGGCACCTGTCGCGGCACCCGCCGCCGCTGCACCCGCTCCAGGTACCTAATTTTTGTTTTAAATGATTATACTTAGCTCTTGCATTTGCTTCACTAGCTTACTGGCTTGATTATTATAATTACTGTCTTTGCCCACAAGCCTTACTTGCCAAGTCAAGTGATTTATGTTTTGATTTTCTCGTATAACAGCACCATCTAATAAATCCTCCGTGACTTCACTACATGCCTTGTATTTACACTGTGCGACTCTGAAGCGCGGGCATAAGCACAAGAAAAGAGACGCTTATGCTCAACAGTGGTTTTTAGATTATGATGACCCCGTAGGGTATATTATGTTCTGTGATGATGACTATTTGAAGTCGGCGGCACGGTTGGCGCAGTGGTTAAGCGATTGACTGCTGCGCTGCGTGTCCCGGGTTCGATTCCCGCACGGAATAAATATTTGTATGACCTACAAGTAGTTGTTCCGGGTATGGCTGTTTGTGTATGTGAGTTTGAATGTTTGTAAATGCACCCACGATACAGAAGAAATTTCAAGTGTGGCGCAACGTTTTAAAAAAAAAAGTGGTTTTCCGGTTACTAACCGAAGGAAAATTATCGACCGAGCTAGACTTACCTACATATGTATAAAAATCAACAGCTCACGTTTCTGAACAGTATAATAATATCAAGTATGAGTTTATGTGACGCAGCTCACTCACATATCGTAAATATTTTCTTGTAGCCACTAAAAGAAAAGAAATAAAGAAAAAACATTTAGGTATTGGGACTCACTCAGGAGATCACAAATTAAACCTACTAAAAACCTGGAATCGCGAAAAAAAAATCTGCTGTTGGAACAGCAGTTTTTTTTTCGCGATTCCAGGTTTAGTCCCATAGTAAAAGCTGTTCATAATGATGAGTAAAATTACCCCTTAAGAGGTTGTGCGTTAATACTGGGACATGTTTTATATCATTACCTGAACCCGGTAGATGTGAACGCGAAGTCATGTAACAGATGCTCGTCACGATCCCATCGTGACGTACCTGTGGACAAACTATGGTTAAAGAAATTTTCTAACCACTTTCTTCACCTCCTTAGCAGCCGCCGCTCCAGCACTTCCACCTCCACCGAAACTCGTATCCATCTCCCCACCAACTGCACCCGCAGGTAAGCCCGCACCCCAATGATACGACCTACGTAACACACTTTCTTAAGGGGACGATAACCGACTTTTAATGATTTTATACTAAAGATTACGTCTAAACGAGTAGTGTTAATGATTTGAAAAAAATATATGATAAATTAGAGCATTTCCTCAATAACTTAATTTGTGAATATTTTAGATTATGTTTATATTACATAGTGACATTCATTTGTAAAGTTATGTCTAACGCGGATAAAAAACTGAGAATGGCGCAAAATCTACCAAGCGTATTTTTCTGAAACCTTTACCAATTTAAAGATAATTTAATTATTGATCTTTTAGTATACGCGTTTTATTAAAATATCTTTTGTTTTGTGTATAATAAATTAATAATGCGTCAAATTGGGGACAGCGCTCCTTGATGGGCGAGTCCTATTACTGGCTGAACGTACGACGCGTTGCGTGAGCTCAGTACAGAACACGCAAGCTAACCACTCAAGGTCACTGGCATATATCTGAGTGTTAAGGATCTGCGTACCTAAGGATTTTGAAATAAATTCCCTGCATTAATCCATTACTTCCTATGTTTGACAAATTCATCTGCTCGACAACGTAAATAAGTTACTTACCAGAGATCGGAATAGGTGGAGATTATTATTATTATTATTCAATCTTTCAATCGGAGCTTATTTACCTAAACTTCGAGGAAGGAAGTAACATAGAGTGGATAATACCTCCTCTAACATCCCGGAATTATTATAATGACGTTAATAACGTCGACCAACTTATATTTGCAGTTGAAATGTATGGGAGAACATGTTTCACAACTGCAATATTAAGTTCGTTCTTGGTATACATTCATTCCAACTACGGAACCCTTCATTGTGCGTGGTCTGACACGCACTTGGCGGGTTTTTTACTTTACCTTATTTATAACTTACATTGTTAAATATTCGGCACAAGTTCAATCTTTCTAAAAGCTATTAATTTCACACATCACAAGAGGAGCTTATTATTCCAAATCTCTTACATAATCAGCCTATAATGTTCCCACTGCTGGGACACAGGCCCCCCCTTTCTTCTAGAGGGAGTAGGCTGTAAATCTACCACGCGGGCCCAGTGCGGGATGGTAGATGTCACTGTCTTCGAATTTTCGGTTCTAGGACATGCCGGTTTCCTCACGATGTTTTCCTTCACCGTTTTAAGAGCAGTGGTGATGAAATAATTTACACAAACAAAGTAAAGCGCCTGCCTGGGTTCGAACTGGCCTACAACTCTTATTTATTTTGTTCACGGGGTGGAAAATCCTCATTGATGTCCTCTGTCCTGGGGCGGGCGGAGGGGTCTGTCAGACTCTACTGACTAAAAACCACCCTAGTGTTTCGTTCCCACACTTGCACCGGGGATCTTGGGATCTATTATTACTGAAAGGGGGCACGCGTGGAACACTACGCGTCGCCACCTCGGGTCCAGTGTGATAGGGGGCGGCGTACGTCCCTCAAGTCCGCCGTCCCTGGACCCATTTACGGGGGCTGGAAGAGGGCATTGTCTGACGGCCTACAACTCTAGCTCAAGCTCTTACTTACCACAAATAGGTACGGACAAGTACAGTCCGCGAGGCCTAAGCTAAGCTGAGCTTTGCATTTGTGTGAGTGCACATACATAGTGTAGGTGTGACGTCGAACTAGTGCGCGACGCGTCCTTTGCTTGGTTTAAACCGGTTTATACAATCGGCCTGAGGCGCGGTGTGTCCCTCGCGCGACGCAACTCCGCTGCGCACCTTCCACACTTCACCTCTTGTACTGGTAATCACTCACACAAATGCAAAGCTCAGCTTAGGCCTCGCGGAATGTACTTGTCTACTAAATCTACACGTTCGCACATTGTAGTTGCGCTCCCGGCCCCTGCGGCGGCTGCGGCAGCGGACGGGAGGGTTTATGCCAGCCCAATGGCGAGAAGGCTCGCTGCTCTTAAGAGTATAAGACTTGGAGGTAAGAAATAAATTATCATGCTGATTGTTTTAAGGCAATTTGCCACTATCACTATGTAGTTCATCACATCACTTCGGTGTCCATCCAAATTGTAGTGTCATTATTCATGTGTAGATTTCAAATATCAATTCTGAATTAAATCTCTTACTCCTCCTCCTCCTAATTTTCTATTCCTCAATATCCAATTTCAATAGCTTAGCATTATAGAAATATAAAAATATCTATGCTTAGCATTTAGCATACATTATTTTGTACTTATGATATAATTTATACAAACTTACCAAGTTTGACTATAATTACCTACCTACATGAGTCGCTGCATCCGAAAAATTCATCCATTAAAACCCACGCGTTTTCAAAATTGTATAAGTAAGTACCTACATAAATAATCAAAAATTGAAACAATTTATTTTATTTATTATTATTCTATTTAAGAAAATACCGGCCAAGTGCGTGTCAGACCACGCACACAATGAAGGGCTCCGTAGTTGCTAGAAATACTCAAACATTCTCTGAAAATGTCTTGATGGCTTGTATGAAACAAGCCATCAAGACATTTTCAGAGAATGTTTTCTCACAAATTTTATTTGTACTGTTTTCTCGCAAATATGTTGAAAAATGTTGTATGACACGAGTGCGGAAATTGCTATTTACAAACTCGTGACTATAGTAAGCCCTCGACTTCGTTTCGGGCTTACCCACGTCTATTAAAAAAAAAAAAACTTATCTTATTCGTTTCTAAAAACCAACTTAGCGCACTAGTATCATAAATAACTATTCCGTGTAGACAGTTGACAGATTTCGAGGGTAGACAAGCGATTTATATTCTACAGTGGAGTAGAAATAGTCATGCTAAACGTGCTGGTGAATTATGTAAATCTCGAAGATGCAGCTACGAAATGTATAAAAATTTACAATCACATGAATGTCAGCCTCTATTCTGATGACATGAAATAAAGTAGGTACACACCTACTACAGAGTCATTACTGTCAGTCGTATCAGTACAGCTCGATTCAAACTTGATGGCGGCTCAGAAGTGCGCTACTCACTGCGCACGCGCAGTACCCCACCCCTCACCCCCACTGACACAAATTAATTTATTATTGCGCAGCGACTCGCCTCATGTTTCGAGCCGCTATAATGGTGGGTACACACGTTCGTACATGCTCGATAAGCTTGTTCGATCACGAGCAAGTACGAACGTGAGTACCACGCATGTCTCAAGACAAATGCTCGACGCCAACCAAAATGTGCGATTCGAACGTCAATAATTATTCTTGCTCGATGTTCGAAGCAATGCAAAGAATGTAGCAGGCGATGCCCACCAAACACAACAACGAATCGTCCATTGCTCGAAGAGTTTCAACGCACACTAACCATGTTCTTCGAGCAAGCTTTTGACGTGTAGACGCAGGGTCGAGCATGTTCGTAGATAGCCATGCTCGGACGAAACATGCTTATCGAGCATGTAGCTGCGTGGAGAGTGTGGAGACCCACCATAAAGTTTGAATCGGGCTGTACCTTTATAGTAATAAGTTAATAACTATGCGACTAAAACTTTTTACGATAGTAAGGCGTTATTTTTTTTAATTTTAAATGACAAAGTGAATAAATACGATTTTATTCTGCCCTCAAATTACAAGGCTCAGATATATTTCGTGCCATCAGGAAAAGGCTCCGGCCTGTACGACTCACTGAAGAGTACGGACTTGTCAGCCACGGGTGCCGCCGCGCCAGCCGCCGCAGCACCGGCGCCTGGAGCCACCTACGTGGACATCCCGCTGACCAACATGCGCGCCACCATCGCCAAGCGGCTCACTGTCGCGAAGCAGACCACCCCGCACTACCAGCTGACAGCCACCGTCAACGTTGAGAAGACCATGGCGATGAGGAAGCGCATCAACGAAAAGCTGGCTGCTGAGAAGTCTGATGTTAAGGTAGGTAGGGGGACGGACGACAGACGGCATGAATAAAAAAATAACGAGTGTGCTTTCAGCTTTACCACACGACACGACTGAAGTAAAACAGAATCACCGTTCGCGTAACGCTAGCAAAACAAGTTTTACTTCAAAAAAGCTGCGGTCTTGTGAGTGTATAAACAGCCAGTATGAATTAAAAAAAAATACCTATTAAGCGGAACGGCCCGTGGCGGTGACGCGGTGTGTTCCATGTTTAAAATTTAAACAGCTTCCGTTTGCCTCGCTCGATCACAATTTCCGTAACGCTCTCGTCACGCATTCACCAGCCAGGACCGGATTTAAAGGTGTGGAGGCCCTGGGGCAACTAAGAAGTGGAGGTCCCAAAAATGTATTTAGAACAGACAAAAATAAAATACTTTTTTTTTATTATTATTTAATTATCATCTATACAAAGAACACAGGATTAAATAATAGATAGCAATCAAAAACCACTAAGGTTTAAACCTAAGCTATCGTGAGTCTAACTCATTATCAAACTATACAATTAATAAAAAGATACCTTGTGAATCTGAACATTTTTTTCTTTGATACACAATCAATCTGCCCGCCTTTTCCTAACTATGTTGGGATCGGCTTCCAGTCTAACCGAATGCAGCTGAATACCAGTATTTACATGGAACGACCGCCTATCTGACACCCACAATACGATACCCCTTGGTAAGACTAGGCTGGTTATCAGACTTTTGGGTTTTGTTTTCTTTGATACACAAAAGAGACTCGTTGAACGTCCCAGCGTCGAATAAAAACAATTTAATGAATGAACTGTTTATGATACATGTTAACTCGTTGACGAATTTAACTAGTTGATCGACTAGTTGACGAATGTAAATCAACGTTGACGTTTCGTTAACGGTCAACGACCCATCCCTACAAAGGATGTATTTTCTTTCTTATCTAAAAAAATATAATTGTGGAGGCCCGTTCTTTGTGGAGGCCCAGGGCTAGAGCCCCTGTTGCCGTGCCCTAAATCCGGCCCTGTCACCAGCTAAGATAATCCCCAAGTCAAGCGTGCGTAAAGAGGTTTTACTTAAAAAAAAATTAAGGGGGACAGGACAGTTGAAACCCCTTTTACTCTAACATGCATAACATTGTAACTATGACTTTAAATTAAACAGCTCAAGAACGTATACAAAGTACTGGTATAATAGATAGGTACTTATCATTTTTAGGGTTCCGTAGTCAACAAGGAACCCTTAATAATAGTTTCGACATGTCCGTCTAACTGCCTGTCTGTTGCCAGCTTAGCTCAGAGACTCTTAGGCCCGTATTACAGAACGTCACTCAATACTCAAGCATTACTTAAAACTAGTTTCAACCAATCAAATGGCTTGAATCTTATTGAGTAACAGAACGTCACTCAATACTCAAGCATTACTTAAAACTAGATTCAAGCCATTTGATTGGTTGAAACTAGTTTTAAGTAATGCTTGAGTTTTGAGTGACGTTCTGTAATACGGGCCTTAGTACTAAAAAGCTGTAATTTGGCATGAGTGTACAATACAGATTTATCGCGCCGACAAAGTGGTAAAATAAAATCTTGAAAAAAAAATACATTAAATAAAATAATCTGTAAATACTTAGAATAAAGTCGCGAATCATATTTTGATCAAGATACGGCCTGACTGTCTGACACTGTCCTGCAAAATTGCAAAAACGTAAGAAAATTTGAACTTAGCCCGAAGTTAAAATTTTCTTCTTTCGGTTCATCCGCAGCTGTAGCCCGCGAAATTCAAATTTTCTACTTCGGCTACAGCTGCGGATCCACCTTATTAATTCAGTAATTCAACTAATGTAGAAAACATTAAGTACCTTAATATTTAGCGGAGTTTAGTAAACACAATTTTTTTTTTTCATTTGCGACCACCGAAAACATTTTTTTTTTCCGTTTAATCCGCTCACTGTCAAACCTATAGTTACTCTACTCTTTGGTCAAACCTGCCTAATGGCTGCCGACAAGGCGTCGCACATGTGATGTGACACTCACTATGAGTGAGCGTGCAAGGGAAGAGCGATTTTTATAACAATTTGTGCGATGTGGAGCATCTTTCCCACCTGCGGGCTAATTGCGTAACACACTATCAGTAGGAATCGGTTTCAATTTGACAGTTCAACAACATTCATTGCGTTATTTAAGTTGTTGAGCAGACAATTTTTTCTAACTGGATTAGCAATATACTTCAAAATCATTCCGATTCGGATTCAAACTGCGTTACCCAATTAGGGTGCTGGTCAAGTCTCCCGGATTCCCCCTACACTTTTTAGGGTTCCGTAACTTCCGCAGTCAAACAAAAGACCGTCAGAATTTTTGTATACTTAAGTGATAGACTTACGGCCGAATACTGAAACGCCACTCAAATATTTAAGGGCTGCTTAAACGTTTGAGCAGCTCCTAAACTTTAATTTCGTATACCTAAACGTCTTTTTTGAGTATCATCTTAAATATAAGTGCTACTTAAAATAAGTAATGCTCAAACACCACTCAGTTTAAAAGTCGTATACAGGAAGGTTACTCAACGTTATTTATCTGTCAAATCAACTGTCAAACTGCTTTGAGCAGCCCTTAGATCTGAGAGTAGTCGCGAGGTCCCTCAAATCAAGTTAAATCTATTGAAACTTTTCAAATAGTGATAAAAATATCTCTATCGTCCTTGTCTTCACTTTCGGATCACGCAAGGCCAACCGTTTTTGAGTTAAACGAGTAAATAAAGAAATATTATTTATCATAAAAAAATCAAGTCTACATTTGCTTTGGCTATATTTTTTTTAGGCCTCTGTTTGAGGTTTTCATAGAAGTGCCTCCGCTAGGAGTAATAGTGTTCTGTGAGTGCCGCGGCCGGAGTTGTTGTCATGTCCTGCAGCCGCTCACAGCGACAGCATTATACAGTTGGCACACTATTCCAAGCCTCTCGCGTCTTCAAAATTATGTTGGCATCAGTTTCTTTATTTTCAATTATATTTTGATATATCTGGAATATTTATTTATTTGTAATACTAATGTAACATATTATTTACAACATGAAACAGTTTGGAATTAAACTTGGGATCTGTGAAATGTTCTGCTGAGTATGTGTAAACGTGCATTATCTGGCCGTATTTATACTTGTAGGAATAAAAGTACTTGTAGGTACATAGACATAAATCGTGTATTTATTCTGAGCCTTTCAGATGGTAAGTGGTCACAAGTTTCCGTGGGTAAGTGCTTGATACAGACAACGGTTGTCCTGGCCACCCCTGGATATGTACGAGTATGTTATAGGCATGTATTGTCTAATAACAAACTATTACAATATGCACCGGCTCTTGCGGTTATATAAGTATAAAGTACTTACAGTATTTCATTGTTTATGTAGGTACTTACTACTTTATCAGTTCCAAGACCATATCTTTCTCAGCAGGTGTATAATTGCATCCACGTTTCTTCTCCTCCATCGTGAATCAGTTAATAATAATCTTGTTAAATAATCGCGCGTAAAATGTCAAGTGTGACGTTCCAATCTAAGACAATCATGTCAAGGAATTTTCTTTTCTTATGACGTCCTCTTTTGATATTTATGTAAATATTATACATAATTTCCATCGTAATTCAAACCAAACTTACATTACGTTGTTATATTTCAACTGATTAATAATTATAGAAAATATTTGTTCAAAGAAAACTGCGTAAAACGAATACGAGACGTAAAGTAAATTATTTTGTAACTGAGAACGTGCTGATAACAATTTTTGAGCAGGATGTTGCCATGATGTAAACATTTGAGGACTGCTTGGTTAATCATGGGGTCGAATTGCTTGAGTGGCGTTTGTGTATACCATTTAAATTTGAGGGATGCTTATATTTAAGTAGCTTTTAGATGATTATGAGATTTGAGTGGCGTTTCAGTATTCGGGTGTTAAGTATACAATGTACGACCATCAATAATTAGTCTGACAAAAGTCGCCGAAAATGCCATTAATTAACTACCTACCTACTAAGAAAGAATCTTCTTTAAATAATAGGAGAAACTCCACAAATGTGATGGGTAACAGCAATTAATCAATATCTAGGAAAGACAGTGCTCTATAAAATATTTATATTTTAATTAAATATTAACGATTTTTTCAGCTTTCAATGAATGACTTCATAGTAAAGGCGGTTGCTGCGGCTTGTAAGCGAGTTCCTGACGTAAACGCACACTGGATGGAAACTTTTATTAGACAGTAAGTTCATGTTTGCAAATTATTCGATAGACGATAGTGCCACAGTACCTAAGGTATTCTCACTATTATTACATTGCCTTTTTTCTTTGAGAGTAGGCAATGTAGGCATAAATGAAAGAATAGGTACTATGGCCCAATTTTTGACGTGAATCTTTCGCTTTCTGTGGGAGTGATTTCGTGAATAGGGACGGAATTAGTTAGTACTTTATTGATTGTAAGTAGAATAATAATTGTTAATTTCTGTCGCTGCTCTTATTGAAAATGTTTATATTACCAAGGTGAGATGTCAGATGTCATCATAATATGCGACAACTCGCTTGTTTTTAGGGTTCCGTATCTCAAAAGAAAAAAACGGAACCCTTATATGATCACTCGTGTGTCTGTCTGTCCGTCTGTCACAGTCAATTTACTCCGAATCTACTGGACCGACTAAGTTGAAATTTTGTACACATATGAATTTCTGTGACCCAAACACGGACGTATATCGGAAATTAATGAATTATGAATTTACTCCGAATCTACTTACACATATGAATTTCTGTGACCCAAACACGGACGTATAACGGAAATAAATTAATTTTGAATGCACTTTTAATAATGTGTGCAACTTAGAAAATTTAAAAAAAAGTTTATGGTTTAAGAACTTTATTTCTCAAAAAGAATTACATTCACTTCTATGAGAAATAAATTATTTCTAATATTAGAATAGGTACTTACATTAGGCAAAGTTGAGTTTTACAAACTAAAAATGAAAGGGCTTGTTGTAAGGATGTCACAATTTTTTTTTTATTTGTAGTTGTAAAATAATTATTTTTTAAATTATTTATGGAAATAGATGGAAATATTATCTCTGAAACTACTGCCCCTAAAATTAAAAAAAATACAGAAAATAGTTCTGTAGGTACAGACGCCAGCAGGTCAACCTACCCGAAACTGTCAAATTTTCCCAATCAACCGTGAACCTTATACTGTAGGGATAAAGTTGAAAATCTATTAAAGAAATTTGACAGATTGTAGTAGCTTGATGTGCTGGCGTCTGTACATATAATTTACAACATAAATTACCAAGATTATGTCTGGACTTTAAAAGAGACTGTGACCTCTGAGTTTGTTTCGGCCTTTCTTCTCAGAGTAGTCAGATAGGAAACCGCGACCTCATCTAGTTTTAAAAATATGATTGACGTGTTTATGTGTTTGTACAAACCTACTTACAGAAATAAAAATCATTTATCATCATTTATCAGTCTATGGTGTTAAAACAACTTGGTAATCTCTCAATACCTATTGTGCGTACATACTTACATTTGCATTTGGATTGTATGGGGGAACATGGTTTCAACTACAATGTTAAGTTTGTTCTTGGGATAAATTCATCCCAACTACGGAACCCTTCATGGTTTTTGTTTTGTAAGATTGTGGCGTGTAGTTTTAATTTTGTCCTGCAACTTATCCTGTCAATGAATGAGTTTCTGATTTTCGAAAAATATTTTTCATTTTATTTGTAGAACACACACGTCATGTGGATTAGGTATCTCACTAGGACACCATGCATGGTGGCGCAACCATGGTCGCTCTGCCTGAAAAATAAATATACATAGCTTTAAGGCTCGTGCAGACTGGGGCGATATCGCGGGCGAGACAGGCAGCGCGACCCACGTCTATCGCATCAGTCTGTACAGTCCTTTAAGATGTATCTCCCAGGCGTCCGATCGGTTGCGCTGCAGCGCAACCAACCATCATTTTCTGTCAGTGCGACCACAGTGCTTATGACCATATAATTTCATGCTTTCTTTCTCAGGTTTATAAAAGTAGACGTAAGCGTAGCAGTAGCGACCCCTACTGGGTTATTCACGCCGATCCTCTTCAACTGCGACTCCCGCGGTATTATCGACATCTCTAAGAACATGAAAGAACTAGCTGTAAAGGCCAAGGCGGGCACACTTCAGCCACAGGAGTTTATGGGTGGCACTGTCACTGTGTCCAATCTTGGAATGTATGGTGAGTGGAATAACATGAATACTTTATTCATTATCATTCTCCTGTCTTTATCCCAACATAGATACTTGGGGTCGGGAGAGCATGTCTTCTTCTATAACACCCCTAATACAGGTTAACACTTCCGTAACTCTTGGAGCGTAACCTTCACTCATATTTCTGCCCCTAAGTAACAAAAAAAAAGAGGTTACTGCCATGCCTCGCTGGCGCCGATTGTGTGGAGATATTTCAGGTGTTCAAATTCAAACAGGCGCGAGAGCGCGTCTAATCATTAAAAGAACGCACGCAGTCGCGTCGACTTCGTATCTGTGTGCCCAGCAGAGCTAACATGACAGGTGCGAAAAGTCGAGAACGCTCTCGTTCTCGATTTGTCGACGATTCTAACGTCCGCGTCATCCTAAACCCTACACTAACTCGAAAAACTGAAAGCCTGAAAAAAGCTCTTTGACCTGACGGTTGTGTATCGCGACGAAACACCGATGATTGTAGCAAATTATTAAAAACAAATCATTTTAATGATAGCAACATCGGCTCATTCATTCGATTTTACGCATGGAATTATTATGTAAGTACTGTAATGATTTTCATCCACCCTTATTTATGTTTAGATTTTGTGTAACAGACTGACTTTTTTGATTAAAATTTCAATATGAAAAGAAAAATATTTAATTTTAATCAATGATACTCATTGATTAAAATTAAATATATTTCATTGGCATGCCGAAATTAAAATACAAAACAAAATGAAGGAAATGAAAATGTGTGAGCCCTCGACATGCTGACCGTGTCACCGACAGGTCAACAGCGTCACCGATAGTAAATAGTCGTATTTACTCGTAAATGACAGAAAAATCCAATATTATCTCGTGTTGAATTGTCAAATTTCGAGTAAACACGTAGGTTTGTCGAGAAAACAGCAAGTTTGACAGAGCGACTCGAGTAGGTATTTTGTATGGCAGCGCTGTCAGAAAACGAGAAAATTTACAGAAATAGACAAGAATTATTCACGCGAGAGTGAGTATTGTCGCGTGTGTCATGTTAGCCCTGCAGAGCTTCAAACGATTGAACAACCATGAAAACAGTACAGATAATTGAATTGCGAGGGTATTGCGTTTCCCATAACATTATTACTGACCAAGTGTAAAACTACTTTCGTAGAGCTGAAAAAATCAGTTTCCGGGTATTCCCTGTTATTATATTTCCAGGTATAACAATGTTCAATGCCATTATCAATCCTCCTCAGTCGTTAATATTAGCGTGCGGTGGTATTCAAGAGATCGTTATTCCCGACAAAGATTCAAAGGATGGCAAAGGGTACGTTTCGATTTACTTCTATCAGAATTAGGGCTCGTGCAGACTGGCGTGATATTACAGGCGCGACAAAAGCCGCGTTTCCTGTCGTGCCCGCGATCGCGCCAGTCTACACAAGCCTTTAGACGATTTGAAATAAAAGTAGTATATGTACGCGAAATTAAAATTGTACCTATGCAGCTTTTTGCAATTTATATTGAGTTTTTTTAAATGAAGAATACTTTAGGCGCGTTCAGCAGTTTTTGGGTGAACAAAAATCATGGAACTCGCGTCATCGTCACCGAACGCTTTCCATGAGATAGATGTATATTGTTTTCACTTCTATCGGCAGTCCCCAAAGACTGCCCCGCATGTTTTTTTTTAATTATGACAGAACAATGTGTTGATGATTTCTATGATAATAATCATACAACATTATGAGAACGGGTTATTCCGATTATCCACCCTCAAACAGCCTAGTGTGATAAATGGGATTCGTCTATTATTTTTCTTCCGATTTTCTCCCACGGCTGTGTTCAGCCTTTTAGAGAAACATGATAAAAACAGGCCCAAGATACCTACTTAAAAGACATGAGCATACCTACCTATAAAAATACATGTAGATACACCTACTTCATATTGGAATTAACAGAGAAGTTCAAGGTGGCTCTAAAATTATTAAGTACTTACTTGTCTTACCCGGCCCGGCGCGGCGTCGTCGCACGGGTAGCGCTAAGTATCTACCCTACTCTACCTAGTACCTACCCACCCACCTTTTTTTTGTAAGTATTTTTCTCACCTTTTTAAACCTTCCCTGAACTTCCACAAATATTTCAAAACCAAATTTAGCCAAATCAGTCCAGCCGTTCTCGAGTTTTAGCGAGACAAACGACAGTAATTCATTTTTAGAGTTCCGTACCCAAAGGGTAAAACGGGAACCCTATTAGTCCAGCCGTCTCGAGTTTTAGCGAGACAAACGAACAGCAATTCATTTTTAGAGTTCCGTACCCAAAGGGTAAAACGGGAACCCTATTACTAAGGCTCCGCTGTCCGTCCGTCTGTCTGTCACCAGGCTGTATCTCATGAACCGTGATAGTTAGACAGTTTATAGTACCTAATACCTTTCTAAAATATGTTAAACGTATAATATTAATTTTCCTGCTTGGCCTAACCGATATTAAATAACTTAATGATAAATATTATTGTTTATAATAATAAAGCGCCTGCACGAAATGTAGCTGCAACTTTTTGCTTGGTGTATTGTGTTAAAATATTCAGGCGTAGAAAATGTCTAAATTATTTTGTAAAGAAACTACTAAGATCTCCGTCAAGAGGCATGGTCTCGTCAGTATGACGCATCATAATGGTGAGACCAGTAGTTATCGTGATATTCCTTATGAACTGTGAGGTACAAAAAATTTCAGGACAGGTACAATATACGTGGCAGAATCTTTCAATTACAAGAGTTGGTCCCGCCATTATGACGTATACGGAAAGAAATAAATAAATAAAAACACCGGTCAAGAGCGAGTCGGACTCGCGCACCGAGGGTTCCGTACGTATGTATGATGTTGTTCTGAAAAACTGCTATTTAGACACAGTTTTATGTTTCCTGTAATCTTTACATAAACATCTATCACATAGAATAATTTCAGATTTTTATCTAAGTATGCAAACTTCGGAAATAAGGGGGGGGGGGGGTATATTTTTTTTACATTTTTCATCAAGTCGGATACTATGCTGCCTAAAAAAAAACGTAAAGCTTCTTTACGCACGCTTGACTTGGGGAGTAAGCTGGTGAATGCGTGACGAGAGCGTTACGGAAGCCAGCGAACGGAAGTTGAGAGGGAGATATAAGTTAGTGAAGATAGAAAGGGAGAGAGTTACGTTTCGTATATTACTGTAGGGGCAAGAAGAGGTGCGAGCACACATTTTCTCTCTTTCTAATAGCCAGTTGCGTTTCGTTTATTTAAGACACAGTGCAGGCCTATTATTGTAAGTATAATTAGTATGACTTACTTCTTATTTGTAAGTTTTACTTCAGTCGTGTGGTCTAAAGCACACTCGTTTTTAGGGTTCCGTACCAAAATGGTAAAAAGGAACCCTTATGGTGAGACTAAGTCTGTCTGTCTGTCACACCTGGATATCTCAAGAACTACTAATGCTATTAACTTGAAATTTTGAATAGTTTTAGATGACGTTTGTCCAACTATTTTGCAAACAAAAGAACAATTTAAAAAAAATCTTTTTTGCAAAAGGGACCTCTTAAAAATGTTAAGTGGGGCTACTAGGGCATGTAGGGTATCATATGAAAACGCTGTTTGCACATTCACAAACCTTTTTTTATTTAGGCTGCATAGTTTCAGACTTTTGATGACCGTTCCCCCCTCCTTATCTCCGAAGTTTGCATAGATAAAAATCTGAAATTATTCTATGCGAGGAATTTGTAAAGATTACAGGAAAAATAAAACGATGTCTCTAAATAGCACAGTTTTTCAGAAATCATCAACATCATATATACGTACGGAACCCTCGGAGCACGAGTCCGACTCGCTCTTGACCGGTTTTTTAAATTCAATCTCACACTTTGTACTCACAATAGCATTTGTGTATTATCTCAAGTTATAACCAACTGCTAAATATAATGTGTGAGTCTTGCCAATTTCGGGCACCCTCCTCTCGCCGCTCGTATACCGCAGGCGGTGACTAGCCCTCGCGCGCAGACTTTATTTACCTATCATTCAATGTGACATAATTTCAATTATAATTGGCTTAAAACAATTTCAAATGAAACTATGAACAAACATCCTTTACTTTAGGTAGTAAGCACTATAGGTATATGTAGTAAAGTTTTTGAAATGCTTGCAAATAAACGCAGTTTTTCGCTAATACGTCTGTTTCAAGAAAACGATTACAAATGTACATTAAATTAAAAAACATAACCCTGCTTTTGAGGCAGTCGGGTAAAGAGACGAATTTATCCAGAATATTATACACAATTACAACTAAGTACCCAATAATGAAATTAGTGTTGGCCATTTGCAGAATTTATTATTACTTAGCAATATTAGTTTTTAAACGAGGAATTTTAATTTTTGCAATATGCAATGGGTAGGTACGTAATATGAGTTAATAAAATAAATTATTATAATGATGACTGTACTTGGGGTAAAAATCGGAAGAACAATCAAAAGTGAATTCCAATTATTCACCCCGCCTGGGGTGGCTTTCCGAATATCCACCCTAGGGTGTCTGTTTTTTAAGGTGTATAAACGGAATAACTGAAGATAACGACCGACATGTTTTATTTTATTGAAATGTTGTATTCCTATTTCCAGATTCAGACTAGCTAGGTTTGTGACGTTCACCGCGTCTGCAAACCATAGAGTGATAGACGGCGCGGTGGGCGCCAGGTGGATGAAGGCCTTCAAAGAGAACATAGAGGACCCCGCCAACATTATCCTCTGACCACTGCATAAAGGCTGCAAGTATTTTGATTAAGGTGGATCCGTAATGCAAGCCCGCGAAATAAAAAAAAATCTTACGTTTTTAGGGTTCCATACTCAAAAGGGTTAAAAAAAAAATCTTACGTTTTTAGGGTTCCGTACTCAAAAGGGTTAAAACGGGGACCCTATTACTTAGACTCCGCTGTCCGTCCATCTGTCACCAGGCTGTATAACATGAACCGTGATAGTTAAGACAGTTGAAATTTTCACAGATGATGAATTTCTGTTGCCCCAAACAACAAATACTAAAAAACAGAATAAAATAAATATTTAAGGGGGCTCCCATACACCAAACGATTTTATGCTTGATATTGTTAACAGCAACAGGTAGATGCTTGAGATATGCACAGAATTTTTAGTTATAAATTCACTTTAAAAATAAATCAAATATTTAAGGGCCCCACAACAGACATGATGACCCTTTATGCGCGAGTCCGACTCGTACTTGGCCGGTTTTTTTTTTTGCAATTTCGCGGGCTACCATTACAAATCCAACTTATGGTCAATGTGTACAAACATCAGCATACATCTATGTAGTTAAACTGAACTACATAGGATGAAAGAGACTATAGTGCACAACCTCTCAGTATCTTTTAGAACAATTTTATTTTGGACATTAGAACAATTTTGGAGACATGTTCAGTTGAACTAAATAAGGCCACTACATGGCACTGCCATTTTCTAGTCCTGTTCTTAATGGAAAGAACGGAGAAGATTGTCCCTTGTATGAGTATATTTTTTATAAAAGTGTGTATGTTTATACTGATATAATTTATAGATATTTTGGTGATTTTGTTTATTAAATAAAACAATTAATTTTAGCAATTTTGTTTATTTTCTTAAGCTAATGTCAGATGTTTACTTGACCTCACGCAATCTTCTGACTGCGGACCTGCAGGAGGAGGCAGCGGTGGTGGAGAATACCCAGGCACCACCAGCTACAGTCCTCTTACAACGCTTGCATGACCAGATGCCGACACAGGAACGCTTCATGGCATCCTGGAATGAGAAATTAGAACAATTAGGCTAAAGATCAGCAGCATAAGCATTATCAGCCTATAATGTCGCCACTACTGGGACACAGGCCTACTCTTTCTGTGAGAGAGATGGGGCCCAGGGTGGGTTGGTAGATGTTGCATGTCTTAAAATTTTCGGATAATTTTTTCACTGGTTTTCTCAATGTTTTCTTTATGATGAAATAGTTTACACAAAGGAAAGTGCCTGCTTGGGTTCAAACCCACAACCTACAACTCCCTTAGTTGCGGCTGTTACCACCAGGCCACCACTGCTTGTCACTGTTACATCAGCAGGCATTTTAAGTATGGTTTACATCTGAACCCCCTTATTACAAAACAAGGTTTATCTTCAGACCCAGGTTTAAAACATGGAGCCATTATTGAATTTCGAACTTTATTCCGACTATAGTAAAGTTCCTAAATAAAAAACTGACAACTTAATACCGAACTAAGTTTTCAGTTTTGGTTCTTATTACAAAAACTGGCTCCATGGTTTAACCCACGCCAAAATATAAATCTTGTTTTGTAATAAGACAGGAAGCCCCTTATTCCAAAACAAGGTTTATCTTCAGACCCAGGTTTAAAACATGGAGCCATTTTTGAATTTCGAACTTTATTCAGACTATGGTAAAGTTCCTAAACACAAAACTGACAACTTAGTACCAAACTAAGTTTTCAGTTTTGTATAAAGAACGGTATTTCAATCACTGTTACGTTCTTATTACAAAAACTGGCTCCATGGTTTAAGCCATGTCAAAATATAAACCTTGTTTTGTAATAAGGCGGGAAGAGTTTTGAATTTTTAACAACTTAATATCAAAATTATTGATAATGTGTGAATAATTATGTTTACAATCAAAGAATAGTGAATAGAGCTCATGTTTAGGATAAGACGTATCATACTATTCCTCAATCTAAAGTATTAGTTAAAATGTAATGATTTAAATAAGCACCATCATTGATACCGTAAAATCCCATGATATTTTGGCAAAATCACAATGTTTACCTATGGAGTTGGGATTGGGGTACAAAATGTTGCAATACAATTGAATATATGAATATATAGAAAACATTGTCTACCTTTTCCCTGTCCCATGAACCACATAAGGTTCAGGTTGATTATTTAAATATTGTGTCTACTTTGTGGACAGTTAACTTATGTTGGATTTTGAGCGCTAGGTAAATGCAATGTTTGTCAGTGAAGTTGTGACTTGTGGTGCAATTTGGATGAAACCAAGGTATCTAAAATCAATCAGCCTAAGATGACCCTCTGGCCAATAAATGGCTCTTGTAACGAAACAAGAAAACATAACCCCCAAATCATAATAAACTTCAGACAGCCGAAACTATATTTTGATGTGAACAATAAATATCACTATATAAACAGCATCATTATTCTACCAACTGCCCATAAACGATGTGTATTGGAAATAAGTGTAATCACGATACTAACCTTACCGCAAAACGAGCAAGTGTATTTTGCGTGCTGGGTGACTTCCATTTTTTTTACCATTTTACGCAAGGAGGCACCGTAACGTGTGCCATATTTGCCAGTAATTCCGACCTTCTTCGTGCGTTTGGCCTGAAAATATTATAACATTTTATGTAGTTGAATTGAGCACTGCCACCAAAATTGATCGACTAACTATCGAAATAGACAAGTGTTCGTCGCACAAAATATTCATATTGACCACTAGGAATATTCACTAGCACCCTTTTGATAAGGTTTATCACTGATTTTATGAACGGATTAGTTAAATATTCACAAATTAAATCTCACCATTTTTGTTAACCCGTCTAACACAGCGGTTGACAGAAAAGAAGAGACACAACAATTGACAGCTTGGTGTTACCCACAAAATAAAATAAAAAATGAATGCATGCTGAAACCGAACTTTGCCGAAAACATTATTAGTATTTTGACTGAACTAATCATCAACTTATCACATGGATGTCTTTTAATTCATTAAATTATGCTGACAACTCTAATCCTTCTAATACTTTAAATATCAATCACAAAGAAATAGTTAAAATGATCTCGGGGTTAACCACGAGTTCATAAGCAGGTCAGAAGCTACCCTGCTTTTTTGTACTATGGCATATTATTAGCAGGCCTGCAGCAGGCTTGTTGCGTTGAAGTTTACGAAAACCGTACAATGGAGAATAAAAAAAAAATGCTACTTGCTCACTTCAGATGTCACTACTATACAACGTCTAAGAATTTGGCAGCTAGATGTCACTATTCATATTTTTTTGTAATCGACACAAAAGTAAACAAAACAATGGCGGTTTGTAGACGGACTACTGTGCTGCCACCTATGATGAGTTTTCAGTTTTTAACCCCGCTTTTGAACTTACTGGAAACTGATTCATGTTTTTTCGTCAAAGCTCATAGTAAGCCCCGCTGCCCCAATCCATTCAAAGAGTATAATAATAATATGGGATTTATAGTGAACGCAGTAGAGCAATGGCAGTAGAGCCATTGCTCTACTGCGTTCACTACAATTTGACGCGTGACGCAATTGTTAGCACTGAATTTTGCAGTCGGCCTGTATTATAATCTCACTCAAAACTCATTATAGCTATTTGATCTAGTTAAAAGTAATACATAACTTATTGAGGTAGGAATACTATGGAGATGGTATATTCTACTTTATAAAGAAATATCCTCAGAATAAGGAAAAACATATCTATGTTATCGACACAGTCATGTCCTATAGCGTTTTGTTTCAAACTAATCAATGAAAAAAGAGACATCTAAATGTTTGTCAAGGACTAAAGGCAAGTCTTTTGTGTGACGTCAAAATATGCGTGACCGGTGACGGTCGCCACACAGAACACTGTCATACACTCAGAAAGGGTCGCCATCATTGACCTATAAACCTAGTATTCCTACCTCAATGGTCGCCATGCCAAGTGTTATGGTATGTATGTACAGACGCCAGCAGGTCAAGCTACCCGAAACTGTCAAATTTTCCCAATCAACCTTGAACCTTAAGATAGAGCGATAAAGTTGAAAACCTATTAAAGAAATTTGACAGATTGTAGTAGCTTGATGTGCTGGCGTCTGTACATACAAAAAAACTCGGCAATTCATTGTCAAACGGTTGCTTGCTTTCTCTCTTGCACTCGCAGTCGCAACCCTAAGAAAGGCGGCCATTTTACGTGCTCAATTATTGTATGGCAAGTCCATAGGTTTATAAGTCAATGACTTAACTGTTAAAATTACATGACTGCAAAATTCAGGTCTACCAATCGCGTCACGCGTCAAGTTATACAAACGCAAATATTATGCCATGCCGTTGGTGGGCGCCCAGATTTAACATCACGGTGTCGTCTACAGAGTACTCTTTTAGGGTTCCGTTGTCAACAAGGAACATCGCCATGTCCGTCGTCGGTCTGTCTGTCCGTCGGCGGCTTAGCTCAGAGACTATTAGTACTAGAAAACTGTAATTTGGCATGGGTACACATACATCACGCCGACATAGTGGAAAAATAAAATCTTCTTTTTTTTTGTACGTAGTTTACCTCCCTTGCACGTAGTGGGCATGATATTTTTTTCTCGGATATTCCATGGTGTGCGGAATCATTGGATAGGCCATTCAAAAACATTGCAGGTCTATGAAACCTATTTTTAGATTTAGGGATCCGTTTGCGTAATAATAAGCTATAAAGTGCTAATTTCTGCTTGTTTTTTTTTTATTGTTCTAATTTTTGTAAGAGTCGAGTGGCTTTACAATTTAACGAGTGAATAGTCAACCACTTACACTTGCAGTGTGCGAATTGACCTTGACGTATAACGATTTATGGGAGAACATGATTTTCAACTACAATATTAAGTTTGTTTTTGGGATAAAATTGTTCCCAACTACGGAACCCTTCATTGTACGTAGTCCGACACGCACTTGGCCGGTTTTTTTTTTATAAATCGGTGTCGCTGTCGTCTGTCTTCTGTCATAAGGAGACTGAGACTGACTAAAGGCTTTTTCATTGAGATAGGAAAACGAGGTTTATAAGTCAATGGGCTTTTTATACGCTTGATGTATGTACATACGTATGATTTTCTTTGACGATATAAAATTTTCTAATTAAACTTACTAAACCACTTTGTAACGCTAATAAGAAAACTAAAACAAAGTTGTGATAGTAAACTGACACAATGTTTAGCAATTCATCAGGATTAATTAATTATTATTATCATAAATTTATATCTTATATTTTGTATCGGTTCCACCATAGATATACAAATGTGTGCCTACATTATAATATGGGTTCCACGACTTAATTATCAGCGTTTTGCTGTAGTGATGACTTTCAGTATAGTTTATAATACTCTGTGGTAATGACAATGGCCCAAATGCACATTGAGATAGGAATAGGTTTGTATGTCAATGCAAATGCACAATAGAACACAGAGCAAACTCCTACGGAGACAATAGTCATGATTTATACCAGATAGGTACTCATCATTTTTGCCACTCGCAAACAAAATGCAGTACGTAAGATATCAGTGTTCTAAGTTCTTCATACAATCAAAAAGAAATGAAACAGTCCTCTGTGTGAAGAATCTGACTCTCAGAATAATAAATATCTGACTTAGCGTTGGAACGCAATTTACGCATTAAAAAATTTGGAATAAAAGACCGACGATTTTCAACAACTCTCCCGTGATTGGTTGGAAAACTGTCAAAACTTTTGATTTCCAGCGCCCGACTATGCGAGGTTTGCTAGCATTTACAACGACCTACAATAGTTGTAGGTCGATGATGCCAGTTTATGGAGAATCTCCACAATTTGTGGGAATATTATACTCATAGCTAGCTAGACTAATAAAGGTGCATTTGTGACAATGTGAAGCATGTCACGTGATTATTTTATAATATCTAAACTATAAATAATTATTAGTTTATGTGGTTGAGTTATCTTTTTGTTAATTCTTGTTAGTTAATTCTTTGCCTATTTTCAGGATGGATAATAATTTTACTTGATGTTCATGATCATACGAAAGTGTCTTGCTAGTGGAAAACATTGAAGAGAACTAGAGATAGAATTTTTTTTGGTAATCATTCTCCTGCCCATATCTCAGTAATTTTTAGTTGTCATGTTGTCATCAAACAGACTCGTAGTTAGAGAAAAAAATTGAGCCGTCACGGGACGACTGGCAGATGTGAAACATCGCACTACATACATTTACACACTAATACAATGACTTAAAGACTGTATAGTGGCCGACCACCACGCGGCATGCGTCGCCCCGCCAGCAATCGGTTTTACGTGCGCCTATAGATGTTTCACATCAAACTACAGCTTCTCGATGCGTTGAATTGAAATTGATTACTGGAGATAAAAATCTTTTGGATACTATGTTCAAAACCACTGCTAACTTTAGATGACTTCAATAAAAATGAATCTAAAAATGATAATGAAAAGATAATTGGGTTATTCTGGGTAAAGTTTACGGTAAACGCGAGACGGCCATCTGGGAAGTGGCAACCCGCATTCACAAAACTGCCGGTACGACTTGGAAAAGGTCGATCTTACGAAAATTTTAGCCGTCCTGATCACCTGGACGGACTTGTTTTAACAAAACACAAATCAAAATGTTGCGATCGATTTTTGTACGAAACCAAGTTTTAAACGATGCCTTGAAGAAATCTTTACGGTCAAACCTGACGAGATGCATGAGCACAGAACTGTCCAAAAGGAAACTTTCTCATAGGTAAGTTACATGGTTTTTAATATTTTATAGTTTAGATTAAAGATGTTGGTGTTTGGTTTAATTGGTACTTACGCCGGCGTCGCAAATAATGTTACTTGTTACCGCTCAAATAAATTCTACTAGTTGCATAACCAAAACGTCAATGGTTTTCACCTTGCAGATTCAATATTTTAATTAAGCGAGTATTTGCCGGCTATTCCACGTGTCTTGCATAACAAGAGTACTTCACAGTAATTTATTGAATGAATGTAATGTTTAGGGAAGTATTGCCATTAACTGTGTTGAAAGAAACATGTTTATTGAGTTTGGTTGGTGCCAATGAACTTGAACATACGCACTGGCGGTGTGTAACACGGGTCTTCTAACCATTCTTTTGGTTCTAATTAGAGTAACAGCAATGTGGTACTATTTCAAAATCAGTCCATGAAACTTGTTATGATCTATGAAGTGTAAACGGACGAAAGTTACACCAATACAAAATTCTTTAGTTTTGTAGGTGTACCTTATTTGATTCTGATCTAAGTTGATCAAAAACATGATCTGGTTAAAGGTAAACAATGGACCTATAATATTATTTGTTATCTAAAACATACAGGACAATCATTTGACAGGGATAATAAACCTATTAAAGTGGCCATAATACAATAGTTTTATAAATTAAATGAAAGAAAATTATACCTACAATAATTGTCTTATAAAATAAAATCATTTATTTTAAGTTTTCATTATCTTGAGACTGATAAGATTGTCTGAGATTTTTTTATTATGTCTACACTACATCTTTTTTGATTAAATGATTAAATTAATTTCATTAAGTATGAAATTATACAAAAAATTATCTACTGTAGAAAATATGTTCCAATTTAAAAGCAGCAATTAGGAGCTACAAACTACATTGGTCTATATTTGAAAAATTTAGAATTGAATTTAAATTCTTAAAATAAAGACCAATGTAGTTTTAAGTAGTAAACAATTCAACATTTACATTTGATATTAGTTCATTATGAATGACAGCGAGTTATTTAACATTAGTTCATTATGACAGCCAGTTTATTTGGGATATATAGTACTTGTTCTTGATGTTGCTGGCACAACAGTTGTTCAAATGTTGTGCAGCCAAAACTTTGCGACTTCCATGGATTTATTGGTGGCAGCGCATAGGTCACTGTCTGCATGTTTTGGGGCAAAGGGGGCAGGATAGGCGGCGAACCATTGTTGGTTAGGGATATGTAGTGTAGGCATGGGAATGTGTTAAAATTCACACGGAAATTATTACAAAAAATGAACTGTAGCTTTATGTGCTTTTATACCGAAAATAGAGCATCTCTGAATAGAATATGAATAGACTACAGCTTTTATCTACTTTTCTGAATTGTTGAGTGTCTTTCATGCTATTGTTTCTGTGTTTTATGTAAGTGTGCATAGGCGCGCGTCAGATTCTCATCATCTGCATCTCCATTTGAAATAAGATTAGAAATTTAAATACACTTTATTTGCAGACGGATTTTGATTTCTATTAAACATTTTCTTCTTACACTCTTAACACATTTAATTAATAAGTACTAAAATACGCAATAACATCAGTATCTGTCTCACCTCGTTATTTTAAATATCTGATAACAACTTTCAACTTTAAAAAAATATAGTGTGCAGAGTATTAGTGGTGTTCATCAAAGATTAATAAAATTTAAAACAAATTGCTTGATCATGTAATGAGATGAGATAATGTTATAAAACATCTTTGTTTATCTAAAAGCTTGCAGATATATCATTAAGATGTCTGAACTATGCCTAACTGATAAACTTATCTCTCGGTGACTTTGGATAATTGCTTTAAGAGTTATATGTGTGTGGCTGCTAAATTGATAATTATAGAATTAGTAGAAACCTTCATACTCGCGTCAGTTCACGTCAAACAGTCAGTTCAGCTCTAGCTCCGCCAAAGTAAATAGCAAAGTAATTAAGCACTCTCTTGGAACAACATATTCTTGTTTCATTTATCAACCAGCATCCGCCCAGTTTAGTTGTGGGTCAGCGAAGGGGCGGGCACATTCATGATCCAAAATATTTGAGGGGAAGAGTATTTTCGTATTTTCAATTTGATTCGCCAAGAGAAAGTTGTCTTAAATTAGTTTGTCATAACTGACAAGAGAAGCTAAATCAAAGCTTGTAAACAATTAAGGCCGGGAGGAGACGTTTGCCCAGCAGGGGACTACACAGGTAAAAAAAAAAGTAATTTTTAATGGATTAAGCATTAAGAAACTCTCAGAAATGGCAGTCATGTAGAAAACTTGATACTATGATATACTTTCCATAGGTATTATTAATATAAACATTTGCACACTCATACTTCTGGTAATAGAAACAATGTGCGGTACCATCACATATCATATCTAGTTCTGCATGACATAATGTTGTTAAATTAAAACATCTTTCCAGAATATTAAATGCTCAGAACAGGAGAATATTGGCCACACCCCAATGGACGAGCCAGATCAGATATTATGCCGACCTGCCAGGCCACTCAAAAGTGAACCTACCAGCACTGTCACCAACTATGGAGAGTGGTTCCATTATCAACTGGCAGAAGAAGGAGGGTGACAAACTGAGTGAAGGTTTGTGTTTACCTTTATTTTAGATTGTAATGACAAGTAAACATGCACACAAGTAACAGAGAATGTACATAAATAATGAGCAGAAAAAGCAACAAAAATGGACACGAGACCTTCATAGACTCTAGATGAGCTATCAACTAGATTCATTCAAAAATGGAACAGGATTTGCATGAAGTTATCTGTTAGATAAGTTAACTAGATCTTATGTGGAGTTTGTGAAACAGGCCATCACAATTTATTGTAGTTTAGGTAAAAACAGAATCTTTTACATTCACAAATATTCAAAGCACATGAAATATTCTTGATTGATTTTAGGTGATCTACTCTGTGAGATTGAAACAGACAAGGCTACAATGGGTTTCGAGACCCCTGAGGAAGGTTACCTGGCTAAGATTCTGATACCAGCTGGAACCAAAGGTGTACCTGTTGGCAATCTGCTATGCATCATCGTAGGAGACAAAGCTGATGTAGCTGCTTTCAAAGATTTCAAGGACGACGACTGTAAGTGCAATGCGAAATGTATGCTGTAATGTAATGGAGTTAATTTTTCATACCATTAATAACCATCATTCAGGCTAAGCTAAACCAGCTTAAAACTAGTATTAAGTAACTCATTAGCAAAACAGTTTGTACGTAATAAAATTGTAAAACTGGCGATACAAAATATATCGCTAGCAAGTCATTAACATCTATGGCAATTTTACAAAAGACTATAATACGTTGTAATGCTTGTTGTTTTGTGAAAAATGGGTAACATCAAGATTTGGATCATTCAAAGACACATTTGGCAGATTTTTATCAAGACATCTAAAAAGTCATCAAGTAATTTTACAGACAGCACGGTTGGCGCAGTAAGTTAAGCGATTGACTGCTGCGCTGCGTGTCGCGGGTTGGATTCCCGCACGGAACAAATATTTGTATGACCTACAAGTAGTTGTTCCGGGTCTGGCTGTTTGTGTATGTGAATTTAAATGTTTGTAAACGCACCCACAATACAGGAGAAATTCCTAGTGTGGGGCAACGTTTTTATTAAAAAGAAAAAAAAAAATTGTAACGTAATGATTATTTTCCATAACAACAATAACTAATACTGGCTGTACATTTGCATGTATTTTTCTAACTAACCATTGTTTGTATCCCACAGCAGCACCCAGTGCGGCCAGGCCTCTTGCCAAGAAAAAAGGTTATCTTTTAACAACATTTTTTTAAACTGGTGTTGACTTAGTCACCTGCAATATTTCATTGATTTGTAATGAATATTTTTTGAATTTTGAAGAAAAGTAGACAGACAATACAGGGTCAAATTAAATTAGTAGCTCCACAGACGTGATGGATATCGATATCTAAAAAAAAATAAATGGATGATTTCTTTTTGGGGTTAACGACCGCTGGTGTTGTTTACTTGATGTATGAATTGAGAAAATCCGTTTTTTTTTGTTTTAGCGTATCGAAACTCAATCACGTATGTGAAATTTACACAAAACGAAAGATTTTTTGAACTGTTATTTCAATTGAAAAAAAATTTGGCAAATTAATTCCTTTTTAGTTTTATCATGTTTAGATATCGATCCTCATCACATCTGCGGAGTTTCGCTAGCTAATTTAATATGACCCTGTATATGATAGCGTTCTTTTTTCTTATCAGATATAAGTTTCATACGAAAAGTGGTTCAAATGTTCAGTATGAGGTATGAATAAATCCCTTAAAGATGGCAAGTGACTAAATCTACAGCCTGTATAGTGATGCAGCTGGAATAAATACTGGCAACCTGGGTGATGGAAATTATGATTTAAAACGGACTACTTTCCTAAAACTTCGCGTATTTACAAGTGTATTGTGACTACAGCAGCAGGTGGGGCCCCCGCCGCGGCCGCGCCCGCGCCCCCTCCCTCCACGGCAGTCCCGGTGGCTTCTGCGCCGGCCCCCTCGCCTGCTGCGGCCCCGGCTGCTGCAGCGGCCCCTGCGGCACCTGAGGGTACCAGGGTCTTAGCCAGCCCTATGGCGAGGAGGCTCGCTGAAATCAGGAATGTCAGGCTTGGAGGTAAGAATCACATGATACTTTAGACATAGATTACACGACTTTTCTAAACAGGCTGTTATATATTCATTTTTGGATGTATATGCATGAATCTAGAAACAATTTAGCAATCTTATAAAATAAATAGTTAAAAACAAATGTTTTTGTCTTCCAGCACCCTAATAGCGTAACACACTATCACAATCGGAATGATTTTGAAGTATATTGCTAATCCATTGCTTCTTATGTTCGAAAAATGTGTACACAACGTAAACAACGTATTTTCTGTTCCTGTCTTCTTGTTGTGTTATACAGTGCGAGTCTTCATAATGTGTACATATCGAAATGAGGGAAAGTAAAGCTTAATTCTATCGAAGAAAAAAAAAATGGATCTACCTGCTAAAAATATCAGAATTTTGTTAAAAAAAAACACCTTAATTCTCAATTCAGGTCTAGTTTTTTTTTTAGTTTTTAATTTATGAAGATATTATTCGCTATTATTTCCAGTCATTACTGAGTTTGTTTCATCGAGATAGATCGTTGAGTTTAAAAGTTATACCGATTTGTTTACACAGAGGACTAAATTAAAAAAAAATTATAAAAAAAATATTTTTGTTTTATATTTTTTCCGTCGATAAAATTTAGCTTAGTTTCCCTCATTTCGATACGTTCACATTATGAAGACTCACACTGTTTATGTAAATAAATAACGTAATTAATAACTAAATGTTGAAATGTCAAAATGAAACCTATTGCTACTGATAGTGTGTTACGCAGTTACCCCGCAAGTTATTTATTGTATATCTAACCTGATACACCAATAAAAGTCTTGCCCTTTCATCAATAACGTATTCCCAATTAACACCCATAATCCGTGTTGCATGTCGTTTCACGATTTCCACAGTGATTTCACATGTTAAAATCTTTACACCTAATATCAGCCTCTATTCTGATGGCACGAAATAAAGTACATACTGAGTATCCTTTTAAGTATCAGTAGTATTAACGATTTGACTTTAAGTAATTTTTTTCAACATTTAATTGAATTATAATGATTAAATTACAACTGATATTAAATTAGCCGTAAATCTATAGTTCTTGTTTTGAATGCTCAACTCTTTGAATCCGACTATAAAATCCAAAGCTCAATATTTTATTTCATGCTATCAGGAACAGGCTCCGGCCTGTACGGCTCACTGAAGAGTTCGGACTTAGCAGCAGCGGGAGCGGGCGCGCCGGTCGCGGCCGCGCCCGCGCCTGCGCCGGCGCCGGGCGCCAGCTACGTGGACATCCCCTTGTCCAGCATGCGCGCCACCATCGCCAAGAGACTCTCAGCGGCGAAGCAGACCATCCCGCACTACCAGCTGACGGCCACCGTCAACGTTGAGAAGACCATGGCCATGAGAAAGAAGGTCAACGAAAAGCTGGATGCTGAGAAAGCTGGAGTTAAGGTAAGAAAGAAATACTAGTAGTGCTGTGACCTGCACCCTAATTTTCACCACTATCAATCACAATCTGAATGATTTTGAAGGATATTGCTAATCCATTGTAAGGGGCGCCCATTGGCGGCACGGCATGGCAAGGTATTTTTAGGCGACAAATAAAAATATTACTTAATAGTACGAAAATAAAGTTGCCGCCTTAGCCTGCATTGTGTCTCACTGCTGGACAAAAGCCTCCCATTTTCCCTTCCAAATCTCTCAATTTTGTGCGGTATGCAAATAAATTAAATGTAAAAAAATAAAAAAATTACTCATTTGTGTTTTTCAGGTTTCAATGAACGACTTTATAGTGAAGGCGGTCGCTGGGGCTTGCAAGCGAGTTCCCACAGTCAACTCACACTGGATGGACTCCTACATTAGACAGTAAGTTTATGTTGATGTACGATAGTTCATAGAAACATTAAGCTAATCTCCAAATGGCTTAAAGATTGGAAGATAAAAGCCATTGAAACAAAGTCAGTCCAGGTGCCCCAGGTGACCTTAAATGACATAGAAGTACCCCAAGCCGAGGCCACACGATACCTTGCAATATACCTTGATAGACGCCTTACACGGAAACATCACATATTTACCAAACGCAAAGCTCTAGGGCAAAAACTCCGTAGCTTACACTGGATGATTAATAAAAATGTGTTTGGAAAGCAATCTACTTCTATACAAATGCATTCTCAAGCCTATCTGGTGTTATGAGATCCAGCTTTGGGGAACTGCAACAAAGTCCAACATTGAAATCCTTCGAAATTCAAAGGTTTCAATAAAAAAATCACTACAACAGATAGTAAATGGTCGCTGTTACGTCACAAATCAGAGAATTCACAAGGATTTAAAGATAAAAACTGTCAAAGAGGAAATTAAAGCTAATTACCACATACTCCACCAGATTAAAAGTTCACTCAAATCAATTGGCCATGGAATTATTGTCAAACCCAGTTACCTTCACAAGACTGAAAAGAAGGGCACCCAAAGACGTACTTACAACCAGCATGAATAACCTGTAGTATCGATCGGATGGGGCAGTGTCTTCATACCGTGCAAGTTCAGCAACCATCATCTACCTAGTGCTGAATGTCCCTGGACAGGTTGCATTAACTGGAGAAAAATATACTTAATAGACAATAGAGCATCATAGCGGGACATTAACATATTTTATTTTCGACTTTATTACAAGGATTGCAAGGTTGATATTTTCTTGGCGTATAGGTCGGTCGGTATTTTTGCTCTTGTGGGTTGATTATTTAAAAATATTTTCTTACTAGCTTTTACCCGTGGCTTCGTCCGCGTGCATGTCGGGAAATATCCCACGGGACCGTATTACCAGAATTAAAAGGAACGAATCGATTGACTCCCAGCGCTGCCCCCGCCGCCGTCGTCTATAGTTATTTTGTTACGCGTAATTTTGAATCTGTGATATCTGTTAAAGTACATATTCATTTAAAGGATATGATGTAAAGGCATATTTTAATCTAAATTAAATGCCCAATTTAAATAAAATAACTTTATTGGATAAGGAAATAAAATTTACATTTTATTTTAAATTAATACGGAAATAACAATGAAACATTAAATTCTGAAAGATAAAAATGGTTACTGTGTGTCATCCTTTGAAGATAGACCTAATGCTATCGCGGACTTTTTTGTTAAACTTTTTGTGGTGTCCAGTAGAAAATAAATGTTATGAGATACATAACATTTATTTTCTACTGGACATCATAAAAAGTTAACGGCAAAGCTTACGGTTTACGCAGCGCACGCAAGTAAAGCTCCCAGTCGGCCTGATTTTTTTCGACATATTCAACGACAATCGTCATATTTCAGCCAATTTACACAAAACCATGAAGAATTATACACCTGAACCCTCCTCATGTATCAGTCCGTTCATTGGTGAGAACCGTTTGAAAATCCGTTTGGTACTTTTTGAGTTTGTCGCATTCAGACAGACAGACAGTCGCGGCGGGGGACTTACACTCAGTTGCAGAAAGCTCACCATTAACACTTCATTACATAAAGCAGCATTATCGCTAATGAATTCATTACTTTAATGAAGTTGCACAAAAATTTTAGATAGCATAAGACATTTTTAATGCCACTTTAGTTAAAGAAGACTTTAAACAATATTGCCAGGAACAAATTACAATATTGAACGAAAAGAGTGAACATTTGCGTTCTGTTATTATCCGCACGTACAAGTACACTACAATTTTAGCATAAAATAAAGTAAATGTAGTTGATTTATGTGTATTCAGTGTACTCTATGGTTTAATCTAGTTTGAACAATCTGGTGGATGATGATGGATGCGCTAAGGTAGCCCGCGAAATTCAAATTTACCAACGTTTTTTGCAATTTTCAGGTCTGTAACAAGTTTTATGTTGATCTAATTATGATTCGCGGCCATAACCAATATGGCTTTACAGAATTATAATCATTTTAATTAATCAGCATTACAACTCCCTAAGTTCAAAAAACCCTACTGAATGATTATTTTTGAAATAATCATTCAGTAGGAAGAGAGTTAGTTGTATTGCCGATTCTAATGATTATAATTCTGTAAAGCCATATTGGTTATGGCCGCGAATCATAATTAGATCAACATACAACGTGTTACTGACCTGCAAATTGCAAAAAACGTAATAAAATTTGAATTTCGCGGGCTACCTTAGCGCATCCCGCTCTATCATCCCCATCTAATAATTTTAACATGTGTGCAGTCTCTAGCTCCTGCCACACGTGGAAATCCATCAATTTCATAAAAAGCTTCTGCAATTCTACGTACCTAGTTCCGTCCGGTCTGGCATAGAGGTGGCTTAATTTTGCTAGTTCACGGGATACTTTTTGTATAAAATAACTGACAAACAACCCGACCCAACCTGTTTCCGACAAACTGTTGACTTATTTATGTTTATTAAAATCACCCAATACTTGCTGGAAAGATTGTAAAACTTAATCAAGTAGGTTACAAATTTGAAGAACTGCTTCCTTGGAAATTCTATACCTTACACGAAACTTTTCTCCATGATGTTTTAAAAATAAATTCACTCAGTCTGGGATTCGACGGCGAGGTAAATCTACTAAATAAGCATCAGATAATGACGAAAGACTGGTTAAAGACATCTTTCAATTACAGAAATGCATTCAAGTACCGTAGAAAACACTAATGTTGCTCTTAATGGATGCTTTTCGGCCCATTAAAATTAAAAAATCTGAAATGTCAAACTTAAAGTTCACCACCTGCTAATGGGTGCTAATGAAGTTACGTGCAACGTAAAAGTGTTTAAAATGGCCGGTTTCATTATGTTTGACGTTTCATTAAAATAAAATAAAAAATGGTTTCGTGCAATGATTTAATGCTACATTAGTGTTTAATGTAGTCTTTAAAATTTAAAGATCGTTTCTGCAACTGAGTGTTAGTTTTATAATATGTAAGGGTGATGCCCTCTAAAGACCATGCATACCTTCCAAATTCAAGCTGCATTCAAACCAAGCCACAAAACTGTAAAATATGTACAGTTCTTACACGGTAATTTTCCCTCTGACAGCAGCACCCCAAAAGCAACCTTATTTTAAAGAAAATAAAGATCACTGATTTTGACAGACTTGTGAGTGGCTGCAACCCAATATCAACCTTATCATAGCGAGGATAAAGATCACTGTGATTTACAGTGTTGCAAAATCTGATCGAATACTGACCAAATTTTTTATTTAATTTTTTCCAGATTCGCCAACGTAGACGTAAGCGTAGCAGTAGCGACTCCCTCCGGTCTGATCACGCCGATCCTCTTCAACTGCGACTCCCGCGGTATTATCGACCTTTCCACGAACATGAAGGAACTCGCCGCTAAGGCCAGGGAGGGCAAACTTCAGCCACAGGAGTTTATGGGTGGCACTGTCACTGTGTCGAACCTAGGAATGTACGGTGAGTAAATCCAAATGAAAATATATCCTGCTATTTTCCTTCAAGTAAGGTACTTGTAACGGTGAAGGGTAACAACGTGAGGAAACCGGCATGACCTAGAACCAAAAATTCCCGCACTGGACCCGCGTGGTGGATTACGGCCCACTTCCTCTCATAGAGAGGAGGCCTGTGTCCCAGCAGTGGGAACATTATAGGCTGATAATGAAGGTACTTGTGATCGACTGCCTCGTTGGTCCAGTGGTCGCAAGCGCTACTGCTGAGCATGAGGTCCTGGGCTCGATTCCCGTGTCAGGCAAAGTGAGATTGGGTTTTTATATCTGTAATTTCTCAGTAGCAGCTCGGAGTCTGGATTTGTGCCCGGTTGGTGGCAATAGGCTCGCCCCCTATTACATGGGATTTAAACATAACTGGGGAAATGTGGGTGTACACTACAGGTACACTTCTGCACAACCCTTCGGGGAAACAAGGCGTGATGTTATGTTATGATCGTCACAAATTAACGGAAAAAAGAAGAATTGATTCTAGTTTCCCCTTCCAAAAGGTAGTTTAGTTAAGTTTAAGTAGTATAGAGCAGAATGCAAGAAATTCCATAGTTACTCCTAAAAAAATATGGTTTTACAATATTTGGTTTACATTAATGACACAATCATATGTGAAGATAACGAACACGCCTAGAATAAAATTACCATACTACAATAACAAGGTAGAGATAAACTACGATAAAATGGCCCGACCCTCCTAATTACTATTTCAATGTATGTAGTCAAATCCTTACGAATAAATAAATAATTGGATTTATTTTTGTTTGATGGCGGTCTCAGTACACACACAACGTATTGTCAGTCTTGGTAGAGCTTTATAAATACTGTCGTAAATACTTTTAAACGTTTTGAAGGGGCGGGTCATGTTATCGTAGTTTATCTCTATAAAGAACTAGCTTTTCCCGGCCCGGCTACGCACGGGTAGCGCTACCTACCCAACCTACCTACCCTACCTGCCTACCCTACCTACCTACCTACCCTACATACCTACACTACCTACTTACCTACCTACCTACCCTAACTACCTAAAAAAAACTTCACATAAACCATCTACTAAATAGTCCAAACAAAGCCTAAACATTTGGTTTGGATAGGTGAGCCCGTTCTTGAGTTATAAAATTACAACGAAAAGTGGCATTGATTTTTATGGATATAGATTTGCAAATTAAGCAATAACAGATCAATTATTTATGTTGAAAAGATACATTGTGCTCACATAATATTTACAAATATTGAACTATTGACGATTATTACTAACATTTTAAGAAACAAGTAATCACAGAATGTAGAACTAATGTCATAAAATTAATAGAATCTTCGGCAAAGAGAAGTGTTTTCAGGAGTTTCCCAGCATGATCGAATCAGAAATGAGGGTATTCGCAGAAGGACTCGCGACTTATAGACGTGGCATGACCATCGTGGGTCATTTGCTTACCATTTACATATTTTTGATGTGAAACTGTTTGTTGTATTTCCAGGTATCACAATGTTCAATGCCATCATCAATCCTCCTCAGTCGTTAATCCTGGCGTGTGGAGGTCTACAGGAGCTCGTTATTCCTGACAAAAATGAACCTCAAGGGTAAGTGTCATTTTGCATTTTTTTTTTATTGGATTTAGACCTATAGTTATTAACGCACGCTTATGTAAAATAAAAAACATCGTGAATTTTTTCGTCGGTAAAAAAAAATATCTGTCATGACAGATGTAAGCCCAGTTCGCACGGCCGATTTTTTTTCACATACTGGATTTTCAATGCTCTGCTTAGCGCCGAGAGTTCAAAATCCAACACAGTGCTTTTTCAACGTGCTGGGATGCACTTTGTTGGATTCTCAATGCTCAGCTCAACACCGCGAGTCGAAAATTCAGTGCGCGATAAAATCCCGCCGCGATAGAGATAAAGCACACGTTGCGCGCCGATGAAAACAATTTTACTTTGACAGCGCTTTAAATTTATAGTAGTAAGGTTGGTTTTCGTAATTCTAATTGACGCATTATTTTCCCATTCCAGTTTCAGATTGGCTAAGTTCGTGACGTTCACGGCGTCGGCAGACCACAGAGTGATAGACGGCGCGGTGGGCGCGCAGTGGATGAAGGCCTTCAAAGAGAACATTGAGGACCCCGCCAACATTATCCTCTGAACACTGCCTAAAAGCTCCACGCATTTCGATTAATGGGCATCTGTGTACTAAATATCAACAAATATGTAAGAGCAAAGCGTGTGAGCAATTTTAATAGTAAGAGTACTTAAATGTAAGTGTCAAGTCGTGTTTATTTCAGTTAATTTTACGCTTGTAACATCCGTACCATTCACGCCATTTTTTTTAAACCATAACGTAATTAATCATTTTAAAACCAGACGCAACTGTCGGCTAAAATGGCTAGTTTTAGCTGCCATTTTTGCGCACGTGACATTACAAGATAATCGCCTGTGACAGACGGACCGACATCGGAAAAATCATTACAGTTTTCTACTTTTTTTTGCAAGCAGGTGTCCATAAATCGAATTGTAAAGAGTTACTGTGATTTCCTTCGATTAAAGTGTCGATACTAGTTTTGATATAATTTAATTACTTAGTTGTCTTTTTACAAGTTTATTTATCTGTGCTGTGATTATCTGTCTCGTGCGTTCGCTTGTAGATAGGCAATGTATAGAAGAACGTAGATATAGCGAGAACGCGAATTAATCGAAGGAAGCGCGGTTTGTACCAAAATAAGTGATTATTTATTTAGTTTTATAAGGATGGTATTCGTACAAGGTTCAATATCAGAAGCTCCATCCCTATTCGTAATATTGTAAATATTTTTATAGGGGCATCACGCACTTATTGAAGAATATTTACCTGCCTAATCCGGGATTATGTTAACACATATTTTTATCGAATATACCATTCGCATTTTGTATAGATATTTAATTCATAAAATTCTTATCAAGTTTAATTAGTAGTGATTGGAGCAGAGATCTATCAACATTTTATTTTGAATATTTTGTGCCTCAATTGAAATTATGAGATATTATTTTATTGACAAATACGAGGTATATATGCATGTATAGTTTGCGCAAAAATGGGCTTAAATAGTCTTTTGTTAACACCTGTTTATTACATTTTGAAGATGCAGATGATTTTATGAACGTTAGTGGAATATAATACATATTTTACATTTAGTCTTTGTTTTATTGTGTCCCAATCGTCGGTCCTATAAACTTGTATTCAAATACAACAGTTGTACCGCACTCTGATGTATGTTAGAACTGACTCACTGCCAAGAATAATGACAAACAGAATTCAAGAGAAAAGCTGATAAAGGTTAAAAAATGGTCTGTGGAACACTAAAATCTCTGTTTCATTTAACTATTTTAATCACTACATAGTATAAAACAGAGTCGCTTCCCGCTCTTGTCTGTCCCTATGTATGCTTAGATCTTTAAAACTACGCAACGGAATTTGATGCGGTTTTTTTAAATTGATAGAGTGATTCAAGAGGAAGGGTTATTATAAACTATATAACTAATATAACTTCTGCCGCTCTGGGCGGAGCGGGAGGGCGTGTCAGATTTTTACTGACTAAAACCCACCCGTGTTCCTTACGTTGCCTGTGTGCCAGGGCCACGATATCCGTTTCGGATAAACTCTCAACCCTGGCAGGCTTTGGCACTAATGGACCCCGTCAATTCGTGCTGACATGACGGTGCTTATCGGACGGCGAGCTACTCATCGCTCACCGTCCGCAGGCCCGCGCCTACGGTAGTCGGAAATCGGGTTGCGACTCCCGACGCCCGGGGCGTCTCCTGCGGCGACTAGAAGCACGAGGGCGCGAACCCTGCCTTTCTCTCGCGCGTTCCGCCTCCTCCTTCGCGAGCATTACTGCTTCGCAGAAGGAGGTGACGGCCTCCCATGCACTCTCGCTCCGAACCATGGCCTAAACCAGGGCCGGACGCGAGCGATCGCCGCCACCGATCGCCTCCATGAGGACACGTTGGTGCTCTGCCCAAGCCGGGCAGAGTTCCACCGTATGCTCCACCGTGTCCTCCGGGCGATCCACACAGTGGTGACACCCGGGCGTTTCCTCCCGCTTTATCCTGAACAGGAACCTCCCGAAACAACCATGTCCGGTGAGGACCCGCGTCAGGCGGAAGGTGAGGACCCCGTGGCGCCTCTCTAGCCACTCCACAAAGAAGGGACTTATCGCCACAATTGTGGCGTGCCCAGCGCTGGGTTGCGACACTCTCACTCTCCATGCCGCCATGAGATACCGCCGGAGCTCTGTCCGCTGTGCTGTGATTTCTTGCGGCAGCGGAGTTACGCCCCGGCGTTTCGCCTCCTCGCGCCACTCCCTTATGTTTTTGGCGCAGCCGTGAGGCACAATTTCCTGAAAATTTCTTACATCGCACTTTACACTTTTTTTTTTATCTGTTATTTATTTTGTGTGCCTTTTAATCTGTGCTAAATAAATATAATTTTTCTTTTTTTTTTCAAACCGAAGTTAATTAAAACCTGTATAATTATTTGATATCGCAAAAATGACCCAGTTAAACGATAACCTAATAAACCATTGTCCCACCCTCGACACACCAAAATAGAAAAAAAGTTTTATGGTAATTTTGCCTCCAATAACAATGAAAATAATAGTCTCGTTACACTCATTAGGGTCATGGCCGGAAAACGCGTGCAAAAACTTGACACGCGACGTGACATAACTACCTAGTCTAAAGTCATTTCTATGGGACAACACCTGTCAAACTGTCACCTGGAATTTATCTGTATTGGTGATTATGTTATGAAAACTTCTGTTTTGTTTTAATATTTGGTATTTAGGGACTAATTGAAAGCTTTCTGTTTTGTTACTTACCTATATAAAAATGGTGCGCGAGTTCGACTCGCTCTTGACCGGTTTTTATTGCCTAGGCCCATTTTAGACTTGTACGTAGCCATCTCCAGTGCCGTAACTAGGGCGGTGCCAGCGGTGCCCAGACACAGGGCGCAGAAATTACCAAGGTTTGGGTCATATTTGGTAGTTAGTATCTACATACAATACCTATTATTTATCGCGTAAAGGCTCGTGCAGACTGGTGCATATCGCGGGCGCGACGCGGCAATAGTAGCACAATTTCTTTGTCGCTGCCTGTCGCGCCTGCGATATCGCACTAGTCTGTACGAGCCTTAATACGGGTATAGACGCGTCCTACTATCAGCAGTGACTTTACACAGGTTAATAATATTCGTCTTACAAGCAAATAACATGAATGATTGTTAATAGACGACGAGATCGTAAATACTAACATTACGTGTCAAGAGCTGTAGCTGCTGCTGCTCAGTCAAGTCTGGATCTTCTTAAAGCTATAGTTGTACTGGGCTTAAAGGAAATGTATTCCAAAAAAACCGGCCAAGTGCGAGTCGGACTCGCGCACGAAGGGTTCCGTACCATTATCTATAAAAACGGCAAAAAAATCACGGTTGTTGTATGAGAGCCCCCCTTAAATATTTGTTTTATTTTAATTTAAATTTAAATTTAATAATTTACTTTTAAAGTGAATATTTCTCTAAAGATTCTGTGAATATTTCAAGCGTCTACCTGTTGCCGTTATCAATATCGAGCAAAAACGAGTAAAAAAACACGTTTGTTGTATGGAAGCCCCCTTAAATATTTATTTTATTCTTTTTTTTGTATTTGTTGTTATAGCGGCAACATAAATACATCATTTGTGAAAATTTCAACTGTCCTAACTATCACGGTTCATGAGATACAGCCTGGTGACAGACGGACAGACAGACAGACAGCGGAGCCTTAGTAATAGGGTTTCCGTTTTACCCTTTGGGTACGGAACCCTAAAAAATTTGTCCTTTTTACAAAAAAAAAACAACCGACTTAAAAAAAAAAATACTACTAGTGAAAAATAACCTTAATTTCGGAAGGCGGTGTCTTTAGATATATTTAAGTTTTGTGCCACCGACTTCCTAATTTTTTTTATTTTACCCTTTTTAGTGGGTCAGTTTTCAATTTATCTAAGTTACAATAGCCTTATGTCAACTACGCTTCACCTTTTACAAAATATTGCTTTTCCCGATGCAGGGGCGTGATGATGACTTCACCATATGCATTGTGTAGAGCATACATTGCTTTGCAACCATATTAAAGTGTCTAATCGAAACGCAATAGTGAAATACTTATTATTAAGTAGTTCCGGTGGCCATCTGTGGTCTTCATCATCAGTTTCACTTCACCAAATGGTGCTTTCCGAGTGCAAATGCATGAGTTACTATAAAAAATACTGAAATCGATATAGGTGTGCCTATAAAATTTGAGTATTGCTCTCTATTTCCATGGGATCCCCTCCTCAGATTCTGACTTGGTGACAATGGGACCACCTCGGAAGCATACCCTTTCAAATAAAAAAATATTTTTAAATCGGTCCACAATATTGTTGGAGCAATCGCGTAACAAACAAAAAAAACATACTGCCGAATTGAGAACCTCCTCCTTTTTGAAGTCGGTCAAAAAGTAGTTGCTATACAGGATGTTTAAGAAACTGCGTGCCATAGCTCTCTTCTCGTATAGATTTTTTTACGATGCCAGTAACTATACTATATGTTTACTGAATGATCTTCAGGTAAGATTAGACCATTTTTCAAGGGCGCAGTTATAGAAGTTCGCACCGGGCGCTTACATAATCAGCCTATATAATGTTCTCCTTCCCACTGCTGGGACACAAGGTCTCCTCTCTTCGAGATCCCGTGGGCTTGTAATCTGCCACGCGAGCCCAGTGCGGATTGGTAGATGTCACAAATCTTCAGTGTATGCCATATCCCCTCACGGGGACAGCGGGACCTGATTAAATTTATTTCCCGTTGTCCGTATAGCGTACGAAGTAAACCTTTTTTTAAACCTTTTTTTAAGCTAGGTTAGGTTAGGTTAGAACTGTGACCACACAATGCACGAGCCGAGCGAGCAAAGCGAGCTGTGCCGCGGCAGCGGCCGGCGAGTGCCAGAAACATATTTTTGAATGTAAAACCAAACCACGGGGACAACGGGAAGTATTTTGAAATATTTAATTGAAGTAACGCTGTCCCCGTAGGACGAGGACACGGCGTACGGGGACAACGGGAATACACGAAATCTTCGAATTTTTTGTTCTAGGACATGCCGGTTTCCTCACGATGTTTTCCTTCACCGTTTTGAGAGCAGTGGTGATGAAATTATTTACACAAAGTAAAGCGCCTGCCTGGGTTCGAACCTACGACCTACAACTCGTAAGTCGCGGACGTTACCACTGGACCAATACTGCTCTCACCGGGCGCCTATGACGCAGATATATGCCAGTGACCTTGAGTAGTTAGCTTGCGTGTTCTGTACTGAGCTCACGCAACGCGTCGTACGTCGTTCAGCCAGTAATAGCTTAGGACTCGCCCATCAAGGAGCTCTTTCCCCAATTATCTTTAAATTGGTGAAGGTTTCAGAAAAATACGCTTGGTAGATTTTGCGCCATTCTCAGTTTTTTATCCGCGTTAGACATAACGTTACAAATTAATTTCACTATGATAATATAAACATAATCTAAAATATTACTATATTAAGTTATTGAGAAAATGCTCTAAATTAACATATATTTTTTTTTAATCATTAACACTACTCGTTTAGACGTGACCTTCAGTATAAAATCATTAAAAGTTGGTTATCGTCGCCTTTAGAGGCTATAATTGGGGCTAAGTCGTCAGTCGTCTTTCTCCCGAAAAGACAGGGTCAAATACCACATCATCATCTGCTTAGCCTTTTCCCAACTATGTTGGGGTCGGTCAAGTACCTACTTGCTTAAAATATTATGTAAAGTAGGTAAGTAGGAAGGTGTATACCTACACGTAGCAAATGATATTCACGGTGTAAAATTAGTCACAATTACCGTAACAATAGACAATGGAATTTAATATGGGAATGCGTCTTGGTTTATTACCGATGTTCTTTGTTGCGCGAAGAGCTATGAGATGATTGGACAGAGTGACTGGCTTACCCAGTGGAATTTCTAACATTATATTATGTACCTACCTACTGTAAAATCTTACTTAGAAGACCTAGGTACTGTAAAATGTAATGTAATGTGTAATTCGTAGTGAGTAGTGTGTATTGTGTGTAATGCGTAAAATTTATGAAAAAGTTGAATTACTTATATTTATTTCATGTTTATCAGTTTAACTCAGAAAAACGTGCACGACATTCTACATCATTTTTTTCACTGTCGTTTTTTCCTAAACAGAAACCTAATATTATTCATGTAGAAGTAATTCGAAATTCGCTTGTATGATCAAATGCAACCATAGTTATTCTCCTAACAGCCTGTACGACATAAGGTCGCCTTTTGTATGTATCCTTTACCTAAAGTACTGTAAAATCGCACTACTGTGGAAGATAAGAAATTAATTCTAACATGGTCAAAAAGATTCTTTAGCCTACGCTATCCCACTGCTGGGCAAAGGCCTCCCTCCACTCCTTCCATCCTTCGCGAGCCTGCGCGTCCTCGTAATAGTGTACGGTATATATTAGGTATCGTTAATTTAAAAAAAATCCATAGAGACAGGAAAATACTTAGATAAACCTGCCTAGAAAAATCTACTATTAAAATGCCATCTTTCATTGACAGAGAGAGTAGGTATAAGTAGTGAAAGTTTAGGTATTTATCTAACTTCTAAGGCTCATAGAATCTATGCTTTAAGTATGCTGCCATGCGCTGGCGTTCATACTTCCTCATTATACAATTAATTTACAACCATCTAGGTACAACTACATTTGTAATGAACATATTTTTAGGAAAAAGAAAAAAAATAGAACCCATTTATGATCATTTGTGTATTTGTCTGTCTGTCTATCCGTCTGTCACAGCCGATTTTCTCGGAATCTGCATTCGGTACACATATGAATTTCTATGACCCAAACACGGACTGAAACGTAAATAAATGAATTTTGAATATATGAGGGTGGGTCACTTTTGGGGACCAAATTAGCAAAATTACAAGAAAAAAATGCAAACTGTTGTGTGACATGTCAAACGAAAGGGCTTGTTATGAGGGCTTCAAAAATATTTTTTTAAATTAAAAATAAATCGTTTCAAAGTTATTTTAGTAAATAGACGAACATTTTCCGTTCCCTAACTTCGAAACTACTAATTTTGAAAAAATACAGAAATTAGCTCATATATGAAAACCTATAAGAAGTCTATGGTCTTAAAACAACATGATAAATCACTCAAGATTGTGCGTACAAACTTACATTTGCAGTTGGAATGCACGGGGGAACATGTTTTTCAACTACAATGTTAAGTTTGTCCTTGAGATAAAGTAAATTAAAATTGAATGCATTACACATAGGTAAATTTCAATGTATTCCGGCTTACCCTGCAATAAAGCTAAGCTAATTTATAAGTTTATATATAATAGTCTTAAGAAATGTTGTAAGTAACTTGATAAGGAAATGATGGGGCTGACATGACTTGTTAAAGGTTCCAAGCCCCTAATAAATAAAGAGAAAAAAAAAATACAATGTTAAGTTTGTCCTTGAGATAAAGTCATCCCAACTACGGAACCCTTCATTGTGCGTGGTCCGACACGCACTTTGTCCGGTTTTTTTAAATCATCTTATTATTACAGGTATCTAAACCATGACGGATACATCGGGAACTACAAAGACTCCAAAGGTCTTGCCCAGTCCTAAGACAGCGACGTCAACGGAGACTGACGTTACCGAGGACAAAAAAGAAAAACCGGTGAAGGAGATACCCTTGATACATGACCAGGGGTTCTTCCAACATGACACCGGGGATACATACGACGGGGAATTTGAGGCCAAGAAGAAGGATCACTCTGTTAAAATGCAAGGTGAGGTTCCTTATTTTTAAAATAACATCTGGATCTTCGTCTGGAAGAAGAGCAAGGGAGGCTTCGGCGCTACAGTGGACAACATATGCTTATAATTATATTAATACGTGAAAAAAACTATGTAGGTATACCTTGTAGTTTGAATATTTTCATGTTTAACTTGAATCGATTTATCGTGAGTATCGAGTAGCGAGTCGTATGGTTACTTTGTAGCGGCATCAACATCGCCACATACGAACAACGCGTCACACTGACGTCACGCGAATCCTGCATCGCGCAATCAGAGTTTACCACGCAACTAGCATATATACAACGTCCCGACATCAACCGTCGGGCAGTTGCCCACCAGACACGACACCCGTCTGGTCGGAGGATCCTCCCTTTTTTATGGTGGATGAGTGAACTTTACACCCTGTTCCTCATACCACCAAACTGGTGACCCCGAGTATGAACGTCAGCGCAGCCTTCGTGCAACTACTTCAGCGTGACGTCATCATCATCATCATCATCATCATCACTTCCTCAAGATTTCGAGCGGCGAGTCACACAGCCAGCCAGCACCCACGGCTTCAACGGGTATCCTGACCACCAGCATGCAGCGGACGCGCATTCCTGGTCATCACCCACAGCCTCATCAGCAACCTTGGCACAGCACACTGCACTTTCGGCCGGTCCACAAGCAGAGAACATGCCTCTCCTGGTCGACGCCAGCAGCCAGCCACAACCCGGCGCTGTACTACATCCGACCCACTGGAGCATAACGCAGCGCCATCCACCCCGACTCACTGGGTAATCACCGCAGACAGTTCCGACTCACCGAGAACTATGCGGCACCAGGTTCCGACTCACTGGAACCCTCTACTGGCACTGGCAAGTATCGCAAGATACACGACTCAGCCCACTATCGACCTCCGGTCTCCGGAGGGGAGTGATGTAGCGGCATCAACATCGCCACATACGAACTACGCGTCACACTGACGTCACGCGAATCCTGCATCGCGCAATCAGAGTTTACCACGCAACTAGCATATATACAACGTCCCGACATCAACCGTCGGGCAGTTGCCCACCAGACACGACACCCGTCTGTTCGGAGGATCCTCCCTTTTCTATGGTGGATGAGTGAACTTTACACCCTGTTCCTCATACCACCAAAACTTCACTACTTACGTCGCGATGGTCAATCGCGAAGATCTGCAGCTGCATCCTGTCTGTTTCTGTTGTTTTTGGTGGAAGCGTAAGTTAAAAAACCAGTCTTGTACCGATAAGTCGTCACAAACTGAAGTAGAACTATGATAGCCTTCTCAAAGACTGCAGGGTATTCATCATTCACATAACATGGCAATTGATCGCAATGAGTTTCATTTTGACAGTTCACAGACTTTTTCAAATATATAAAGCAATGTATTAGCAATATCCTTCAAACCTTTAGGATCGTGATTCAATCTGTGTTACGGAATTAAGGCGCGGTGTTACCTCAATATTCACAAAAACTGGCTTCTTGGTTAGTCGAGTATGACGTAACGCAATGAAAACATCTGAAGCAAAAAATACAGTGGACAAAAAAGGGTTTATAGAAAAATTTTAACCGAATAGAATAGTAAAATATAGTTTGATATTCCCAATAAAAAAAATTGAAGTTACTTCACAAAAATAAACTTTGGCGTCGAATATCTCTGTATTTTCAGTGAAAACAACATTTTTTTTTGTAGGATTCTAATTACATTAGCTTTGTTTTAAAACTTTAACCAGACAATTATTTAATATAATGTGTATATTCCGAATAATCTAAATAAAACCCCTAAAATAAATGCCCATTCACAGCTTAGTCACATCGTCAACACAAATGTTTATTCCATTTTCAACCTTATTTGAAGCGGTTGTGTGAGTGCAGTTGCAGCGTTTAAAATCATCAGTCCGCGCCTTAAGGTGCTGGTCGGTTCACCTACAACTCGGCGCAACGGCACGCGCAGCTAGGACTCTTTTCTACAAACATTTTATTTAGCTCTCGGACGGAACTCGGAACCTCTGTAACCCTTCCACGGAACCCCAGTGTTCCGCGGACCACCTTTTGGAAACCGCTGGTCTAATGGACCGTATCATAATCCATTCGAAGCCGCGCACAGACAAGCGTTACGCTCTAATTACTAAAACAGTTGCGTTTGTACTGCTCTTTGTACTTACTTATGTTTGTTTGTATTATAGTTCACATTATAACTACACCATTTCAGGGCAAGGCGTTTATACGACAGCTGAAGGCGATAGTTACACAGGACACTGGGACGCAGACAAAATCGTCGCCACTACCCAAACTATCATATCATACAATGACGGCGCGAAATTTGAAGGTATATTGAAAGATTGGGTTTACACCGGTAATGGAACATATACCTATCCAGATGGGAGTGTATTGACAGGTGAATTCGCTGATAACTGTCCAGTAGGTAACCTGGTTTTGACGGATCCTAATGGACATACCTGGTTGGGAAAAGCTGATCACGGGTTCGGGTGGTGTGAGCCCGTCAATCACTTCTATGAATTGTTGGAGACGACTCAGACCAGGATAAAGCGGCGTCATAAGACTGCTCCGGATATCTCGACTGTACCAGCTACCTCGGTTAGTGCTAAACTTACCCCGGCTTCTGCAAAAGCTATGATGGCAAAAACAAAAACAAAAAAAAAGTGAAGATTTATGAGTCTTGCCTTATTTACGTGTATCCTCTATGGAAAGTGATTGTCACGTGTATGAATTAAAAATAATTAGTAGCCACTTAGTTATATGTTATTTCTTATGATTATTATGTCCGCGAGTCCGCAGTAAAGGCTCGTACAGAGAGGGTTGACATCGCGGGCGCGACAGGCAGTGCAACCCAGCCTATAATGTTGGCACTGCTGGGACACAGGCACCCTCTCTATGAGAGGGAGTGGGCCATAGAGGGAGTCCACCACGCGAGCCCAGTGCGGGTAGGTGGATTTCACATGTCTTCGATTTTTTGGTTCTAGGACATGCCGGTTTTCTCACGATGTTTTATCTTTTTGAGAGCAGTGTTGATGAAATAATTTACCTACACAAAGTAAAGCGCCTGCTTGGAGTTCAAACCGACGACCTACAAGTCGGTAAGTGGCGATGGCAGCCGTTACCACTAGCCCACCACTGCTCAATAAGAGAGTATTGACTCTAAATCGTATCAGAGACGGATGGTTGAATACCAATTCGTTAGTAAACATACGCAGACGAACGTGTAACAGGTCAGGAAGCGACTGAGTTCCAAGTTGCCTAGTTAAGTGTGATCTTGTAAACGTATAGGCGTGCTCCAATCATTTATGTAAACAATCGATAGAACCAAATGCAAACAAAGGAAACGTTTGGTGGATTCAGAAACTAGCATTTTTGTAAGTAGGTACCTAAAGTACATGTAGGTATATTGGTCGCTAACTGCAGTTAGTCACTTAACTAGTAAAGGGCACTCCATCTTGTGACACTCCGCCGGAGGAACCCACTTACGATACACGTAAATCATTTGGTTACACTAATACAGTCACGGACAACACTCCTATAAATACAGTCAGTCATATACAGGTATTATTTGCTAGTGTTATTCGTGAAGACTGTATCATTGCATTGGACATGATCAATAGCCTACAGCAGTTCATGAAGCATTTTCCGAAAAGAATACCTTTTCATATAGCGGATAGCCCAATCTGAGTTTTTAACTCGCAACAACTACACTCGCGAGCAATAAACTGGAATCACTAAACTTCATTGTCCGCTGCTCGAAACAAATTTTTACAACTTCTATGCAATGAACTATGGATTGTAGCATATAATTTGAAAGGCAATTTAGAAGATTATTCACCCTAGGTCATAGAACGTAACACAAAAAACATAAATTTTTAAAACAAAACACCATATTGTTAAGAACACAAAATATGAAGGGGTAAATAACATTTTTATCTTTTTTAGGGTTCCGTAGTAAACAAGGAAACCTTATAGTTTCGCCATGTCCGATTGTCTGTCTGTCTGTCTGTCTGTCTGTCCATCCGTCCGTCTGTCCCCAGCTTAGCTCAGAGACGCTAAGTCCTAGAAAGCTGTAATTTGGCATGGGTGTACATATTAATCACGCCGAGAAAGTTGTAAAATAAAACCATGAAAAACATTTTTTTTTAGGGTACCTCCCTTGCACGTAAAACGGGAATGATATTTTTTTTTCTCGTCTAATACATAGTGTGGGATATCGTTGGATAGGCCGCTTAAAAATATTGTGGGTCTGTGAAAAACATTTTTCAATTCTGAGATCCGTTTGCGTAATATTAAGCTATAAAGTGCTATTTTTTATTAGAGTCAAGTGTCCCCCCCTGCCAGCTAAATGGTTGGTTTTGGATATGTGAAAAAATTCATGGCAGTAGTATATACTCGTATAACGAAATTAAAAGAAAAACTATCACAGCTAAGTAGGGTGTACAAATTAACGAGTAATCGTCGACCAACTTAAATTTGCAGTTGAAGAATTGATCGTAACGTATATAGATGTATAGGAGAGCATGTTTTTCAACTACAATGTTAAGTTTGTTTTTGGGATGAATTCATCCTAACTACGGAACCCTTCATTGTGCGTGGTCCGACACGTACTTGGCCGGTTTTTTTTTTATTATTTCCTATTCATTCATTTAGACATCCAACTTCGACCTATTGCAATAATTCTCTAAATTTAGGTAGAAAATTTAATTAATTTTAAATCTTTTTCAGTTGATACACCAAAATCCACAGCTCATTGCATAGAAATTGTAAAAAATTGTATTGAGCAACGCGCGTTGAAGTGATTCCAGTTTATTGCTCGCGAGTGTAGTATTTATAACATTTTTTTTGTAGTTTGTTACCCAAATTACCTACTGCGTGAAAGCTAACAAAGAAATTTATGAGTAATGATGGCATTTTACGGCAGTAAGATAACACTTATTAGGTCAGGCATGAACTGTTTAAACAGAAGGTATGTAGTTATTTCAAGCGTAACTTTGATAATGACTGCTCATAAACATCAAACGGTATTATGATTTATAAACAAAGCAACAAGCGGCATCAGCTTGTGGCAGCCACTCGAATGATGCAACCTCATAAATGTGGCTCGTTAAGGTTGCGCAGTTTTCCACACGGCTCCATTTGCTATGATGACATTTATTTGCATCGTCATATGTACAGCCAGACTGCCGGCCGCCTACAGACCATTTGTATCACGTCAATGATTACAAAGCCTGTGAACGAACTCTAAGGTTTGTATTGGCCTCTCCTCCTATTTTGGCCTCGAATGTACACCCACATTTGAATTCCACTCTCAGAAGGTCCCTGTAATCTTAGGAGGTTTCACTTATCGAGCCTATTTCGTGGACCGATAAGGGGGTTGAGGTGGCTCAACTTGAAATGGTGGTACGGCACACTTTAGAGAATCATAGGAGTGGCACAGTGCGTGACTCGGAGCCGTGTATCTTGCGAACTACCTCGGTGTCCATAATTAGTAATTAGGAAGGACAACAGAATGGGTCCGAGGTGAAGGACACTGATTTTACTACCTGTTTAATGGGCTTGTTGGCTATTAATTCGTGACGGTACACAGAGGGGGTCCATGTTCAGTGTTATGCCGACTGTACTTTTCGTATCGTAAAATGTCTCCGTACACGATGATAATAATTCGTGTTCAGCCTTTTGACACGTTTTTGAGTTACGACGTGATTTTTCAAGTGAACATCATTTTAGGAAGATTCATAATAATAGGAACGCATATAAATAATTAAACTATCACATAGGTATCTAATAATAACAGTATTAATAGGTATCATGTTCATTTAAATTTTAGAACGAACTAACGAATTGAGGATGTCAACAGGTTACTTGATTTCACCTTGAGTTGCCTAAGTTATAAATAACAGACAAATATAATATATAAGCGCAGATATTTTATTTTTATTAAAAAGGAATAACAAAGAACTACAAAAATAAAACATAGAAACAAGAAATTAACTATATTAAGATACCATACAATGAAAATAATCGCTAGGGTTTACAAACGAGGTGTCTTTTTTTTCTAACTTATTAAATTAACTACCAATCGTGTTTAAGGAGTATAGTATATCATCATCATCATCATCATTTCAGCCGAAAGACGTCCACTGCTGGGCATAGGCTTCCCCCAAGCACCTCCACTTCGACCGGTTCTGTGCTTCCCGCATCCAGCGGATACCTGCTGTATAGTATATAGGTACGTATATACACTTCTCATCAGAAAAATCGAAACACTTCCGTTTTTATGGTTTCTGTCCTAATTTAACACAAAAGGGTTTTCGTTCCATGAAAAAAATCACATGATTGTATACCTGGCAGTTTGGCCATTACAGTGATAAGCGAAAGTTCAAAATTCAAAATTAGAATTTCATTTGTTTATCCTTTTTAAGAAATGATTCACTGTTTTGAGACACATGTGTGTTTAGAGTTGGAGTACGTTTTAACTTTGAAAACTAAAAATTAGTGCTTATCTTAAAACTTTTTGTTCTGTGTTCTGTATACTGTGTGTGTTCTGTGGCTTTGGGACGTCTGAAAAAGTTTTTTTTCTAAAACATATGGATACTTCGCCCGCAGAAGCCGCCCAAGTGGTGACATGGCTGGATTCTGGACTTAATCAGCATGTTGTCGCTGAAAGATTGCATCTAAGCCTGTCGTCTGTACATAGAGTCTACAAACGCTGTCGGGAGACTGGTTTATTCACGCGCCGTTCAGGATCTGGCAGGAATCGGGTCACTTCTGAGCGAGATGATTGATTTATTACAACAACTTCTTTACGAAATCGACGCCATAATGCTTTTCAACTGCAGCAACAGCTTTATGTTGTACGTAGGGTGGCTGTAAGTGACTCTACAATTAGAAGAAGGTTGAAGGAACGTGGACTGGTACCGCACAAGCCAGAAAGTGGGTCGAAATTAACTGCAGACCATCGCAGAGCGCGCCTTAACTTTGCACGTGAGCACCTAAATTGGTCATACCTCCAGTAGAACAAAGTCCTCTTTTCTGATGAGTGTAAAATTATGCTGTATGGTAACGACGGAAGGAACAAGGTCTACAGAGGAGATGGAGAACGCTTTGCACAATGCTGCATTGAAGAAAAGGTCAGCTTTGGTGGCGGTTCGTGAACGGTTTGGTGAGGAATCAGCGCCGACGGTAAGACAGAGCTTGTCTTTGTGTGCGGGCCACGTCTGCCTGCACTAAACAGTTATCGGTACATCGAACAGCGTCTTGAGCCTCACGTGATGCTCTATGCACATTTTATTGGCAACGGTTTCATATTCAAGCACGACAATGCTAGGGCTCACACCGCGAGCGTCGTACGAGATTATGTTAGCGAAGTCGGTATCTCCATTATGGAATGGCCTGCAAGAAGCCCGGACATGAATCCGATTGAAAATCTATGGGATGAATTAAAGAGACGAACTCGTGCAAGAGATCCTGCCCCAGAAACACTTAGCCAGCTGCAAAATGCAATCCAAGAGGAATGTAATGGAATGCCACAACTTTGATCGTGACTCTCATCCGCTCGATGAAGAACCGTATGAACGCAGTAATAAGAGCTCGGGGAGGCAATACAAGTTATTAAATATACGTTTCATAGCTTTTTTTTTCATTTACGTGTGTTGTTTTATCAATTTCCTTCAAACTCCATACAGGGTAAAAATGACTTGTTAAACAAAATACGAAACCTATGAAAATTTAATTTAAATTTAGAACATAAACATTAGGATTTGAAAACCTCATACTATTCACTATTAAACGACATTAATTGACACTTAATCCTAAATTACACATTTTTCTGATAATCCTTACAAAACATAAACTTGCAAGGTGTTTCGATTTTTCTGATGAGAAGTGTATATTATATAATAAACAAGAAATGGTACCTATAAAAAAGAAAAATATATAATAATATTCAAGAAAGTCGAAGATGACTTTTGAACCTATTTAAAGCACATTTAAAAATGTTCAAAAGTCCTATTGTAGGAATCGACCATTCTACGACCAGGCGAACGCAAGCCAGAGTTGAATTTGCAAGTGCCCACTGAAAATAATCTGCCAGCGCGCTACATTTGCACAAAATGGTGTCATTTTGTGCAAATGTAGAGATTGTAAGTAATCTGACTTTGCTAGAGCATTTGCTAAGAACCATGGCAACAAAGACATATTGCACCATCTTTCTACAAGACGCAGCTTAGTTCTCTTTGAATGAGATATCAGTAAATAGATCAAAGTCAAAGTCAAATTATTTATTTAAAATAGGCACATAAAAGGCACTTTTGTACGTCACATGTGACTTTTCCTAAATTACCCTAGACTGATAAAATTTTAGTTTTTCCAAATTAATTTAATATTAGTGTCAAGATCGGCTTCCCCTTTTATAAAAAAATTGAATTGATTCTAGTCGCCCGTTCCAGGTAGTTTCGTATGGAGAAGAATGGGCAAGAAACTCCGTCGTTACTCTTTTAAAATGGTTTACAATATTTTGTGTACATTAATTATATGCGAAGACGATGCACATAAAATATAATTACTATGCTACAATAGGTAAAAATGATTAAAAATTAAGCAATGACGGATAAATGAACTATGTGATACTGCTACATGGTGCTCTCATATTTACAAACATTGTCAAAGTATACGTTTTCCTAAAAACATTAAAGTCAGTGTGTGAGTTAGTTAGTTAAGGTAATCACAGAATGAAAAATCAATGTCATAAAAATTATAAATTATACAATTAAAATAGCAACTACTTGGATTTTGTCTAGACTCTAGTGGATTGTCCTATGGAGCTGGACCAGCATGTTTCCAAGCATTCTTATCTTGGATTTATATCCAAGATAAGAATGCTTGGAAGGTTATCAAAGTGAACTTTTACTGTTTTTAAATTTTCTTTGATTTAAGGCGACGATAACCGACTTTCAATGATTTTATACTGAAGATCACGTCTAAACGAGTAGTGATAATGATTTGAAAAAAATATATGTTAAATAAGAGCATTTTCTCAATAACTTAATATAGTAATATTTTAGATTATGTTTATATTATCATAGTGAAATTAATTTGTAAAGTTATGTCTAACGCGGATAAAAAACTGAGAATGTTGCAAAATCTAACAAGCGTATTTTTCTTAAACCTTCACCAATTTAAAGATAATTTAATTAATCATCTTTTAGTATACGTGTTTTATTAAAATACCTTTTGTTTTGTGTATAATAAATTAATAATGCGTCAAATTGGGGACAGCGCTCCTAGATGGGCGAGTCCTATTACTGGCTGAACGTACGACACGTCGCGTGAGCTCAGTACAGAACACGCATGCTAACCACTCAAGGTCACTGGCATATATCTGAGTCTTAATTGCAATATATCACAAGGTATTTTGTTGTGACATTTAACACAGTAGGTACCCCATTTATGATGTCTGTACTTTAGATAATCTGAAAACTGGGTTGACCTATGTTATGTTTATTTCTAGTATTAAAACGTCTATCATGATAAGTATAGACATTTTGAATTGTAGATATTGATCTACAATTCCCTGTCGACTTTCTACTGCCCATAACCCAATTTGTCGTAACATTATTATTTCATCGAAGGGAAAATGATGTCATGTAAGATCAACCGACCTTATTACGAATAGACATACATAATAGACTGCTACAACTCGCTATGGCTCTAATTCTCTAATAAATACCATAAAAAAAAATACTTTACGAAATTGGAACTGTAGCCACTGCCAACGGGGGTATGAAGGTCTAACGGGGTGATATAGTCCCACAACATGACATAGGTACAATGTAAATACATCGTCCACCAAACTAATAAGGTATTGGTATTGCGGAGACCTAAATCGACAACCAGAACCACCGCACAAGGCGTGTTATTAGCGATTTCTAATCACAGAACACTTATACTCAGAGAGTTTCTAATGCACTACACTATCTTATCAGTAACCAAACATCAATTGGCGTAATTCGGCGAACGTAGCAGCGTACTACGAGACTACGAGTGAGTGAGTGACTACGACAGCTTATCGACACCGTAAAGCGAAACTACGAAGTAACAAGACTGTTGAGTGTTGTGCTGTCAGTTAGAGGCGCGGCAGATGTCGAGCGGCAAAGACGTGAGGCGCGAACCGGCGCGCCGGTACTCGCCGCCCGCGCCTTATCGTTATCACTTTATCAACCCTTATCAGTTACTCATCGCGAATCCGATCGCACGCCGCCATTCGATACACACGCGCCAACAGTTCGATCCAGATGTGATTTGTTTCTGATCATTTGATCATGTACGGGATTACAGTGTTTGTTTTTTCATGTTTATTGTTCGTGAAAATCGAGCATGGAAACTGTCAAGGTGAGTTTTTCATAAATTTTCCTTGTTTTTTCTCGCTGATAGTGAAGGATATTGTTGTACCTGTAGGTATATACGGATATGACTAACAGTCTCCTAAGGCTACAGCGTTACTTTTATATACTTTGTATAATTAGGTCCTTGTTATTCATGAAACTGTTAGTGCTTCAGTAAACTAGTTCTTACAATGTTTACTATGTTATTAACACACGGTATGAAGGTTATGATAAGAAACTCTTTAACACACTTGAATGGGCATAGATAAGATTTACCTAAATGTATCTGTGTCATTATGTAGTATATAAGGATGGGTCATCAGACAGAAATTTGAACACTGAATGTAGGTAGGCTGATGTGATGTCTATAATCTTAGTGAAGGCAAGCAGAGGTGAACGTCTCTGCGGTATTCGCATGTTCTTCGCCCACAATATGAAGTCACAAGGGGGCGTGCCCATCGACTTAGAATTAAAATTATTGCTACAACATAACTAAGTGGAAAGGAAATTTTGAAAATTACTCAATGCTGAGTCAAACTGTGTTAATAAATATAAATATTTAACTGTTGTGCACTGTTGCCTTGTGCTACTTATCTAATACTGACAAAGGAGAATGCGCAAATTTCATAGAAAATTACCCTAGCTCCGGCGCGAAAGGAACCTATATCAGATGTTTGTACATTTCATGTATATAAAAAAGAAATATATGTGATCTCCCCAATCAGTGGCTTACATAGAAAAAAATGCCTTTTTTTGGCGTGAATTTTATATCACGATATTAGCAAAAATCGAGTAAAATATAAAATAATGGCTACAGAATCACTTACATTTAAATTCTAGGCGGACTTAAAACTATATTTTTGACATACTTGGCTCTTATTTTTAAATACGTACAAGATTGCATACCATTTTGATTGTTTAAAAGAATAATGAGTTTTATTGCTTGCCAGGTGCAAACGTGACGGACTCGCAGGTAGCAGATCGCTGCTATTGCCGTCTCGCTCTTTTAGTTATATTAGAGGGAGAAGAGTAGAGACGACACGGGCACAACTTACTTTGTTTATAATCATGGCATGCACTCGCAGTCGCAGTCTTGACTTCGCTTGCGTTCGTTGTGCTCTGTGTTTTTGTTATTTTCATTGGATTTTATTTTAACGACAACTTGGCTTATATCTCAACGGACCTGAAAGTGCTAAACGATTGGATGTTGATATGGAAGACCTCAATCATTGTGTTGTGTGTCATCGATCACTTCGGCGAATACGTAGACACGTTCTTAATGTTCGTTTTCTACAAAATCGTGCAAACTTCGTGGAACATATTGTACGTAACATGGAACCACCACAAGAGGTAAAAATCTGTCAAGTACATGTTTAATATGATTACAGTTTCTTAAAATAATATGCAGTTGTTTAACATGTAAAGGATAATAATATAAAGTCCATGAATAGGTTTCTATGTGTGTATGTTTTGGTATGGGTGTTTTCTATGTATCATAATATAATATTACATGTGTGTTTACAAAAAAACGTTAGGTATGTTTTTATCCGTTGTCGTAGTTAGTTTTAGTTAAGTCTAGATAGCGTTCTATGATGTGCTCCAAGATATTTACTTATTATCTATTTTAACCTATTACCGATTTACTTACTACTGGCACAGAATTGTACAGAAGGCGCAACCCGCATTTTAGGTATGAAACTGCAAGTATGCGGTGGGCTCGCCTTGTCGGGCCAATTCAGTGAATGTAACGTAGTCAGAAGATATAAGAGTTATGCGATACAAAGAGAGGCAACTTCTAAGTGAATATAACTGTAGTTAATTAGCGCTGTGCGACCTGAATTTAACTTTTTTGTGTCGTAGCAAGAGTCGTTTTTTGGTTACTTGCCTAATGATTTTGCGCAGTGAACCATCTGTACAAATCTGTGTAACTGGCGAAATGTAAATGCAAAAGTTTATTGGAGCTTGTAGTATTTTTTATGTTATTAATATTGATGAAACCTTACAAACCCAACCTACAACCCTTACCTTTTTTTAGATAACAAAGACCCATAACATAAATACCTTAACGACTAACATATTAACATATTATTATAATGACTCAATATACATCATAGAACTAGAAAGCCACTGAACCATTCGTTATCGTCTCTTTTGCTTTTTGTAGGTGCCATTCGACGGTACGCGATCCATATGCCATCCATGCTGGCATAGAATTGACTCCATTTCAAATGAAGACCAACCACCCATGCCTGCTAATCCAGTACGGGTTAGAGCTTCGATACCTGTTCCCGAAATGGCTCGAGCTGCTAATACATCTCGGCGATGCATGATAAGCCACTGTCAAAACGTACTATTACGCCAACTACCAAATTCTATTAAGGTATACCTCCTCAGCTATTTGCATTTTTACATACCAGATCGTGCTCGGATCTGCCAGCGACATTTGACAACCATAACTATGGAAGATTTGACACAACATATAACGCATCAACAACATGATTTTAATGCTGATAGTTTTATGGACATTGTAAACATCTACACACGTGCCCTTGAAACAAGGAAATCTTTATTTGATGACATTAACGAAATGTCGGAGGTTGAGCTTCATTTTTGGACTGGGTTAAACCATAATAAATTCAATCGGCTTCTGGATCAAGTTCCGTCACTACGACAACAATCGAATTCACCAGAAGTAGACTTGGGTGTATATTTGAGCAAGATTAGAACAGGAGAACCAAGCTCCAGGCTGAGTTCTATTTTCTGTGTATCAAGGAGAAGCATAGACAGAAAAATCCACTTAACCAGAGCATGCCTACTGGCTGATTTTGTGCCACTGCACATAGGGCTAAATCATATAACTCGGAACGAGATAATAGAAAGAAACAGAATCCTTCCGAACTACATCTTTGGAAGTGTAGAGTCTCCAAAAGCCATCATTATATTAGATGGCACTTACTTATTTATTGAAAAAAGCTCTAACTTTTTGTACCAGCGACGCACCTACAGCTTACATAAATATAGAAACCTTATAAAACCATTTATAATAGTTAGTGCTGATGGTCATATAATAGATATAAAGGGACCGTATGCCGCTACAACCACGGATGCTGACATCATGAAAAAAATATTAGAAAATGACGACCTACCGGCTGAATACGGTGCTTTCAATTATTTATTTGAAGAGGGCGATATCCTAATATTGGATAGAGGTTTCCGAGATGCGATACCACTCATAGAAACCTATGGATATGATGCACGTATGCCCCCGACGAAACGAAGAGGCGAAACTCAATTGACCACCATAGAAGCAAACAAGTCAAGACTAGTGACTATTTGTAGATGGGTGGTTGAAGCCGTTAATGGAAAGTTCAAAAGAGATTACAAGATTTTCAGGCAAAGAATTTTTAACCGCGCCTCACGTAATACCATTCATGATTTTAAAATAGCAGGAGCCATTATCAACTGCTTTCAAGAACCCTTCGAGGACAACCAATATACACCTGAATTCATGGAATCTATTCGATTGAACTTGAATAAACCAAATCTACTGGCAGATTATATCGAAGCAAATAATATAAATCGACAAAGAGTCACATTTAGTAGATTGGACGCTAATAACCAAAATATGGATTTCCCTGAACTCTCACACGAAGATTTAATTATAATTGCTATCGGAACGTATCATTTGAAGCTAGCGCGATCTTACTGCAGCGAGCACATCAAAAGAACCGGAGTTTACGAAATTGAATACTATCGACATTCAGAGAGAGTTGTAATTAATAATGAGCAAAACGTTTTAATAAGATGCAAAATACAATCACGGCATGTGCGAAGCAAGATATATTATACATACATTTTGTATTGTACAGAGACACAGGGTCGGAGCGCCATAAAGGAGTATTATTGTTCTTGCATTCACGGCCGTCGGACACTAGGAAGTTGCGCCCATGTTATCAGTATTTTGTACTACCTTGGTTGGGCCCGACATAACGAACAAGAATTTGAGCATTCTGCTGCCTTTTTAGACAACATTTTAATAGACCTAGAATTATGATCTGAAAGAATAAACGCATTAAATATCAAGTCTTGTTTATTACCTACCATTTAAATATAATAAGACAACATTACATAACACAACACACAGCCCACACGCATAACATATTATCACGCCTTTGTTCCCCGAAGGGATAGGCAGAGGTACTTAGTACACCCGTATTTTGCTAGATATATTTAAAGACCATGAAAAAGGGGCCATCGACTGGTCACAAAACCAGACTGCGGCCTATGCTACTGAGAAATGAGAAAAAAAAATTCTTAAGTATTATTTATTGAATATACAATACATTATTTACATTTCTATACTTATATAATATATATAGATATATAAATATAAATATAATCTTATTTTTTGTCTACCCTAAAGCCGAAAAAGGGTCATTGTACTCATCATTCTGAACAACATAAAATGTGCAAAATCAAGGCACTTTTTTTCTATGTTAGCCACTAATTGGGGAAATCACATACATGTATTTTGTATACATATAAAACGTACAAAAATCCTGGATAGGTTCCGTTTGCGCCGGAGCTGGGGCAATTTTGCGCATTCTCCTTTGCATGCATACATTGCCAATACATGTTTTGTTCTAAATTGTACTTTTACCATCTTTGTGTATCGTGTTTTTATGCAAATACTTAAATATATTATTATTATATGTCTCTGACATTTCTCGGCCCCGGGGGGTCCCGGACCTTTGGAAGGCTTACGAGGAGCCGAAGCCAACTCGCAGAGGCCCGTTAGTACGTTTTTAATTAAATGAGGCACCAACCGACGATTATATCTATCCTTTCATGCAATCTGCAAGTGCACGTAAGGACAACTCCCGGTTGTTGTATGACTAATTGGACTATGGGTTGGGGTGGCTAAAGTGGACTGGTTGCCAAGAACCTGCCTGACCAATATTATACACAGATAAAATGGCAGGGAGTGAATTGCATACTCAGTAATGGGAAACTGTCGCTAGTACTAGTTATTACAAGGGGGCAACATATCCTGAGGTGCTTGAGGAGTGGAGAGGTATTTTACAGCTATCAGAACAATCTCAGAGCCCAGAAGATGGTCAAGATCCCTACCAGCATCTTACTGGAATACTTCCTACCACGAACACTTTTGCTCTTGCGAATCTCCACTCAAGCCGGCCAATAATAGCAAGAATGAGGAGGGAGCTCTGTTCCTCATCAGTTCACTCCAGCCGGCCAATAAAGGCGCCAGAGATGAGGAACAAGACTTCTCCCGGGAGGTAAAGTTCGTGGGGTCGCTACTGCCCAAAAGCTCGTCACATGCTGCCCTGCTGATTTCTGAGATACAGAAACCAGCAGGGCAGTAGTGACGATTGGTCTGGCTCCTTACCCTAGACTTGTTCCGGCAAAGTAAACTCTACCGGCACAGACCAAGAGTTCGGAGCATGCCAGCCCTACCACGACGTCAACATAGAGATACGGGCGGTGGGATTATTAATATTATTAATAATTAGGTACATAAAAAACTTTTTTTTTACTTATGTTACCGCTAATCATGAATGATACTTGAAATACAACTTTTTCAGCTCATTCAATTAGCTGAAAAAGTTGAAAATCAACACTAATATCACATAATATGTCATTGAATATTGACAGCATAAGTAACGATTACTGACATTCAAAAACAACCTTCTAAGTGGTCATAAAATCTGAAGTTTTATTTTTCAGGATTCATATAAACACATTCAAACAATGTTTTAACACTCATCATGCAAGGATAATTATTTTAATTATTATCTACAAACACGACGGAAGTCGTAAAACTATTCATTATTAAATGTTATTATGGCAGAGCTGAGCAAGATTAAAACAAAATAAAAACTTATTCCTTATCTCAACACGGACATATGTAACTTCAAACGGAGAGATTTATTTTATGCTCATACGGTAACTAAAATAGCCGAAACAGACGCAAGCCAGGAACACACCTGTTACGGACATTAGTTTTCGAAAATAGAAAATCGGAATAGGATTGACAGTTTTATTTTAAGTTGCACGCCGCGCGCCGCCCGGAATGCGTTTTCCGAGTTCACAACTTGTTTGGTTACAACACTAGCGTTAAAAAATATTAACATGTTCGCTGTTCAGCTGAAATAACATTAGAATGATGTGTGTGTTGCTGAAATATGCTCGTATTTAGTTTAACTGCAGAAGTTAAAACTGGGTGTGAATTAGCGCTACAATTTTGGTATTAGATTAGAACTCAATTTTATTCTAGGAAGTCTAACCTACTTTCTGCTTACCTATATTGCTGGACTCGATGGTATAATAGATAACATAAGGAGTTCTAAGTTAATTCATTTGACATTAATTAAACTTTATTAAGATTTAAGACCAAACTAATTTTATGGGGTAGACATTTACATCCTAGTAGCTAGAGTAATTAACCGAGTTCTCTCTTCTACGAATAAAGTAGATCTAAAGATTAATTGTCAATATCATTCCTACATGTGCCATTATGACCATACTGCGATCACCAATCCGATTTTCTAGCGCAGCAAAGTCGCTGAAGTGACTAAGGACCTTCATGTTTACCAATCAAAGTTTTACGTGTTTATGAAATGATAAAGGACAAAATTATTCTATAAAAAAAAGCTGAACATCGTAGTCCCTCAATAAAGATTCGGGACATTTCACATTCAGGGTTTTATGTTTTTTCCTTACTGGCCAAAAGCTAACTGGTATTTTCAAATGTCAATCTAGTAAAGGTGAAAATGGAGTAGGTAGGTAAAGTGAAGGGATCTGGTGGAGGGAGGACTAGCTTCAGAAATTATTTTTACACCAATATTGATACTGTCAAAATGTACGTGCGGAGATAACGGCAGCAGTAGTGAGATCACCGATATGTCTGTGGGTGAGATTATCGACATGTGGGAAGTGGACTCAGTGACCTTACGGCGTTAGTAGTTACGGCCAATGGACTTATTGCTAATAGCCTCGACTATGACCTAAAGTGTCTCCCGTTACGCAATTATCAGCTTAAAGGACAATTAACAAAACACTATGGAAAGTGGTGCATCGGTATTGGAAAAACCAATCACTAAAATGAATTGATAAATGATTTTTCTACAAATGAGTCCGAGATGATTGTAAAAAATAAGCTCTAAGCTGTACAAACCTGTTTTTAGATGGTAAATTTAAAAAAAAAGAGGACTACCATTTGGTAGTCCTCAGAGTTCCCTGTTTCCGTAGTCCTGATGGGGTCTACTACGAAGATAAATCCGAAGTATCGGCCGCATGTCGGCCGTTTCCTGACAACGGCGGCTGACTATGGCTGACTACGGCGAAAGATAAAAAAACAACGGTCAAAGAGATAAGTCAATGTCAAAAATGTGACTGAAGACAAAGACGGGTAGGTAAGGATTCTAAGTCAAATAAGGAAACTTTGGAAGTTAGAAACGGCCGAACAATCGGCCGATACTTTGGATTATCGCTTCGGAGTAGCCCCCTTGGCCGCGGGTATCTAGGAATAGGACCATGTCCCCGATGCCGGTGGGCTACAAGATCAATTTAACCACCACGGAAGAGATACGAAAGATTTGGCAAGAAGCAATACTGGGCGATGTATGAAATAGGAAGTTGTAAACCAAAACTTTGATGGGCTATTAAACAGAAGCTCACCCAATGACGTATTATAAATAGACGCGTCATACACGAACATTAGTGCACTCAAAAACAGCGTAAGCCATGATTGTAGCTACATACTTGCATACAATCATACAGCCCGTGAAGAAAAGGAAAGACCTATACCGATATCTGTTGTTAGAATGAGATGAACATACATATTTAGTTACGTCCATTGGCGCGTACGTAATAATAATTATTATAATTGTAAATGTCAGGCAATTGCCTGGCATTTACTTTGCCATTATTGAGCGCAGGTAACCAGGTAACGCATCTAAAGGTAATAAATACATCATTGAGCTCACCACTATTAGGTACCTCTATTTATGATGCACTCTCTCGCCACTTACAATTTGTGACAGATTAACGGTAAGTAGTATTTCACAGATTTACAAATAGGCTCCAGAAGCTAGACGCAATAGGCGGTATACACTGGACAGTGTTCACTTATTCAAAAAAATAAAAATATTACTACTCGCAGCTCTAAGTATATATTTTTGTTATTTGTATTTTTGTGTACCAAAATAAGCATGACTTTCATCTGCATAGTGATGTTGTAACCAGATTCCAGACCTAGCCACAATATTCACATGCTCCGTGTACTTATACGTAATAATAAACTATTTTCTAATAATGTATTTTGTATGGTGACCAAAGTTTAATAAACTACCAGATGTTTTAAAACTCATAACTTAGGACATTTAAATGTAAATTATTCAATTATCTCTTAAGTAAACGCTACAACTCTACTAATGATTTTATGAATGAAGATATTAGGAAATAATTATACCTATTTTCTTCATAACAATCTCTTTGACTTAATTTAATCTTTTTGACATTTCCATACCTAATATTTGACTAATTTGCAATTTGAATGTTAAATTAATTAGTTTAATTCAATTTAAACAAAACCCTGAAAATGTGTTTGTACCCGGAACCGGCAGAATATTAAGGTATGAACTTTTAAAACATTAACAACTCTGTGACAATATTCTCTGACAACTAAATGGACTATTACTATTACATGTGCTGGTGGTCGTAACCAGTTGTATCCCAAACCAATGCATGGATTTGGAATGCACCTTTGAAGACCATGACTTGGTCTGCTATATAAAATTGAATATTCTTTAACGTTGCGATATTTGCGTGATCGCTAAAGACTGCAATGCTTGGTCGCAAAGATGTGGCTGAAAATCCCCGCGTAATAAGAGGACAGCCATTAAGTGCCCGATTGATAAAGAAACTGATAGGCAGATCCCCCCTGACGTCACGCTAATCCTGCATCGCGCAAGCAGTGTTTATAACTACAGACATTAGGCTGTCATTTGTGGATCTTTGACAGTCGTTACGTCGTCAGAAGCCCGAAAGTCTGACAACCAGTCATACCAAGGGGTATAGTATATATAACCCAGTTATTGGGTGGAGGTCAGATAGGCAGTCGCTCCATTTAAAATACGGTTATTCAGCTGCATCTGGTTAGACTGGAAGCCTAATCAATCTGCCTAGCCGTTTCCCAACTTGTTGGGGTCGCCCAACAAGTTGGGAAACGGCTAGGCAGATTGATACCTACAGAAACCCTACAACAGCAGCTGCTGTTGGGCAGCAGCTCCCCGGACACAACACCCATCTGGTCGGAGGATCCTCCGTTCCAATAGAGGATGTGTAACTTTTCATCTTGTTCCTCATCTTAATATGTAAAAATCACAGGTCACTATGTTCGTACACGCTACTCTCCGAAAACACCCAACAGATTTCAATTAAATTTTGTGAAAGATAAGATCGTTTTGGACCCGATAGGTGGCACTCTTTGTGAAGCCGGGGCGGGTCGCTAGTACATCTATAAGGTCACCGGCTGTGCTTTGGTTCTTCAGTTTTACTGCTCCTTGTATCTTGAAGAGTTGCTGTAAACAGCATGTTTGATTAGATGCAGCCGCTGCAGTCTGGCCGGTTAATTAGTGCGTTGTTTGTTAATTTACTAGGTCTTAAGGTCCTACCTCTATAAGGTCACCGGCTGTGCTTTAGTTCTTCAGTTTTACTGCTCCTTGTATCTTGAAGAGTTGCTGTAAACAACATGTTTGATTAGATGCAGCCGCTGCAGTCTGGCCGGAAAATTAGTGCGTTGTCTGTTAATTTCCTAGGTCTTAAAATAGCGATGATGTTATTTGTTAACATAAGGATAACTTGAGCTTTGACATTGAAATATTACCACAAACTATATTGTAGTTGATTTTACTTTAAAATCACTCCTAATATCTATGGAGCAAATTACCTATGTGATTGCTTATAAACTGATTTCCTTATAAATACAACAGGTCGGAAAACTAAATTTAATGACTATGAGGCAATTTATAAAAAAAAACAGTACTTCGGAGGCATTCGATACTACCATTGGATGACAACATCAATAAAAAGCGCTCTGGTGCAGTTGTTTGCCCTGGTGTACCTTGCAGAACAGCTTCCGCTAGTAGACAATTTGACACAGTAAGCTCGAGACTGTATAATGCAACGTCAACAAAACCATAAATATTTAAAGCTTTAATTAAACGAGAGGATAAACATAAATTAATTGGTTTCAAACTTTATTATGCTCAAACTGAGATGCTTCTAACTATAAAAAATAAAAATCATAATTTTTTTGTCGATTATATATTGTTTCCTATTATTGTTTTGTATTTTAATTTTTAATTTTAGATACTATAATTTATATCTCAGTGCGTTCCGAAATTTAATTTAATTACTGTTAAGTGTTGGAAGTAAATTCCTATGCTGCAACTCTGCAAGGATGTGATATACAATGTAAGTCCAAGAATCACTAACCCCCAAAAATACAAGCTTGACATAGTTTGGGAGTTGGTATTTTGTGCTGCTGTACAAAAATCAAATATCTTTAATAAATTAGTTATTCATAGATTAAGGTTTTGTTGTACTTTGAGAGCGAAATAAAATTAATAGTATAATATTGTGGTCATACAAATTATAATTAACTTGCTTCTTGTAGGTCAGTGGGACGTTAGGGGATCCTGGCAAGAGTATGGAGAGGCAGTGTCATTTTAAATAAGAATGAAAGCACTGTAGGATCACCAATAGTCAATTTTTTATTTGACTGTTTGATGAAGAGTGGGTCCGTTTATGGAAATAAAGGTTTAAAACGAGCTGATGTAATTCATTGTAACTTAAACTTCTTACGATATTTCACTTAATCAAAATACCAGACCTACTTTAACCACAATCGATCAAACAAAAAACTAATAGTAAAAGTAAACTGTAATCAACAAAATTGATTACACATTGTCGCTGAGTCCGGTTATTGTACGTACTACATAAACTTACTCGTATGTATCTATTTCGGATAGTATCGGTCTGTTAACTCTACGAGCACGTGCTGGCAATTGTGCCGTATTTGTGGAGATTATCTCTGCTCAAGTTAGAAAAAAGAAAACAGAAGGTCTGTCGGAGCAGTACTGGAGATAGACTTCTTCCGCCTTATTACAAAACAAGATTTATATTTGACATGGCCTAAACCATGGAGCCAGTTTTTGTAATAAGAACGTAACTCTGATTGAAATAGCGTTCTTTATACAAAACTGAATACGTAGTTCGGTACTAAGTGGTCAGTTTTGTATTAGGAACTTTACCATAGACGGAATAAAGTTCGAAATTCTATAATGGCTCCATGGTTTTAACTTAGGTCTGAAGATACACCTTGTTTTGGAATAAGGGGGCTTGTGTTGAAACGTTTTTTCTTTGTAATTTGTGTGACGTCAGGTCATTAATGCGTAGTTCGCATATAGCACTGTAGATGCCGCCACAGCTAGGTTCTCTCTAAACGTGGTAGAAGGAATGAAAAGCCAGTCAGAAAAGTTATGGGGCTGACTGTAAAGTAACACTAGGCCGAGTCTAAATCCACTAGTAGTGGTGGAAACATGCAGAGTTAACACTTGACCCACAGATAATAAATTGCTTGCGGATATTATACACTGACACTAATTGATTGTAAATTGAATTTAAAGTACAAAGTGCAAATTGATGCAACTTTCTCGTTAAGGGGACGATAACCGACTTTTTAATGATTTTATACTGAAGATCACGTCTAAACGAGTAGTGTTAATGATTTGAAAAAAAAATATGTTAAATTAGAGCATTTTCTCAATAACTTAATATGTGAATATTTTAGATTATGTTTATATTACATAGTGAAATTAATTTGTAAAGTTATATGAAGTATAATGAACTGAGAATGGCGCAAAATCTACTAAGCGTATTTTTATGAAACCTTCACCAATTTAAAGATAATTGAATTATTGATCTTTAAGTATACGTGATTTATTAAAATACCTTTTGTTTTGTGTATAATAAATTAATAATGCGTCAAATTGGGGAGAGCACTCCTTGATGGGCGAGTCCTATTACTGGCTGAATGAACGACGCGTTGCGTGAGCTCAGTACAGAACACGCAAGCTAACCACTCAAGGTCACTGGCATATACCTGCGTGTTAAGCGTAGCAAATGCGTGTTGCTTGTTTACTGTTTATTATCAATAAAATACTGGTAATTATCATAAGGAGTGATTCTTCTAAATCTTTTGCCTTATGACGTCCATTTTCGGCCGTAATCTGCTCTACGCCCACATAAATTATGTCAACGCCTAGCGAGCTTCTAATAACACCGATTTTGGTGGACTATTTCAACTTGTTCGTCGCCCTTTTCCATGTGTCAAGTGCTTCTTAAGATGTTATGCTATTCTATTCCTTTTTTGTTTGTTTTGTATTGGAATGAATTGGATGTTTGTATTTTTTTCTTTTTTTCGTAACGCACCATTTCGAAACTTCACTATTTTGGAGAAGTTAGCGGAGTTTAAAATATCCAACTCATCCACCTATTCTTATTAGGTAGTAGGTACTTACATTACTTACAAAAAAAAAATGGAAACATTGGATTTTCTCAAAATGGTTTTTCTTACAAAAATATTAATTTCAACTTAAACATAGTGTCATACATAAATTGTGGCAGCCCCAGTCACAAAAGTACTTGTGTCGGAACTTTCTCACTCTTCCCTTTTGTGGTTGCTTTACAATGATGAGGCTAATTAATAAGTAAATAGAGAGTAAATAGAAAAAATAAAAATAACATAAAACATTAATTTAGCAGCTCTCGTTGTATGAGGTGTGCCCATATGTGTGTATGTATATATTGTGTGTGTGTGTGTGTGTGTGTGTGTGTGTGTGTACCGTATTTTTCTTTTCTTGTTTTAGCTTACAGAATGTTTTCTGTTTCTTCATATGTTAGGGATCTCAGCCATTCAGTTACTTATTACAGTTACATAAATCACATGATCTGACCAAGATTACCTATGTCTGGACTTGAAAAGAAACTGACCCCTGAGTTTGTTTCGCCATTTTGTTATCAGGGGTAGTCAGATAGGAAATGTCGGCTACATCTAGATTATTTTTTTTATTTTTTATATGACGTGTAAAAGTGATTCTAATATCCTATTTACAGAATAAACGATTTCATTTCATTGTTTTTTTTACAATCGCATAACAAACATGGGATATTTATATCCAATTTACGGTTCAGTTTATCATAGAAAGTACTTACACGAGGTAGGTACCTAAATACATAGTTCATAATATACAGGGTGTTTGGTGCATCGTGTGCCAAATTGAAATGGTCGACTGAAGGAGTCATCCGCTAGCTTTTTAGACCCTTTAACACCCCTCATGCTCTGTGGATTTTTTTTTATCGACATTTTATTGTTTTCCAAAAAAAAGACCCAAATTTTACATTCAAATACAGATTTTAAAAAAAATATAAGGCGTTGACTCTGAATTTTATTTTTATTTCGATGTGTATTGTTTAAGAATACTTTTAAATACAAAATTAGTGATATTAGTCACCTAGTTCTTTTTTAATTCACTCGCAAAGGTAAAACTTAAATTAAAGCTGTACATGTTACAGCTGTTTATAAGGCTACAAAAAAAAAATCAAAAGCGACCGGGATCTTCCAACACCCTCATTAATTCTCCAGTCTATCCTCTTTCTAATGATGTGCCACATGCCATAAAAGTATTTTAACAACTTTGTGAATTCGCTAGAATTGTGAATCGAGTCACCTAAGGCTAATATTCAAAATTATGATTTAAAAAAAAATCTCTTAAATGATACCTGTCAAACCTATAAATCTGCTATCTCATTCTTATGGTTAGGTAAATTCGTGTCTCATATCTGTATCTTTCGTGGGATTTACTTGAAATAAAAAAACAAAATTGCATTTTTAACATTTATTTAATCATTGTTACAAATCTTGCTCAAATTGTTGGCCTCTGTTGCGAATGCAGGCCCGACACCTGTTTCGTATTTCAACAGTTGTTGTACGAAGTCGTATTTCCTCCTTAATAGTATTGAATGCCGCTTCTATGCGTTGGACTAATACCTCCCTAGTTGGAACCTCCGTGGCATATACCAACTCTTTGGCACGTCCCCAGACATAAAAGTCTAACGGAGTTAGATCTGGGGAACGTGGCGGCCATGGAATAGGGCCATCGCGTCCAATCCATGCATTGGGGAACACATTGTCGAGATATTCCTTCACAGTCAATCGCCAATGCGCGGGACAGCCGTCATTTTGAAATACAATGGGCACACGTTCATTAAATACGGGCACATCGGTCACTAATTCGGGCAGGTCATTTTGTAGGAATTCCAGGTAGTCTTCGCCATTGAGATTATCGGGCAGGTAATGCGGTCCAATTACCTGATTCCCAATCACACCTGCCCAAACGTTTACACTAAACCTTCTTTGAGAAGATTTCTGTCTTTTAACACGTGGGTTTTGCTTTTTCGTTGTCCAGTGGTGCAAATTGTGTAAATTGAGGATCCCATCCTTGGAAAATTTGGATTCATCCGTCCACAGTATTCTTTTTAAAAAATCAGGGTCATCCACATCCGTGTGTAAAAGAAACCGACAAAAAGCCACTCGTCTCTCAAAGTCGCCACCCTTAAGACCTGCAACAAACAAAAAACTCTTTTAAATTTCTCTTGGGCAATAAGTAATTGCATAAGGACCCGCTGTTCGTGCTAATAGATTCACTACCTGGAAGTGACGCCATACCATACCCATTACCTGCTAAACAAAGGCCAGGTCAAACAAAGCTTGCACGGGTTTAAAGTTAGTTTAAAATTACGTACCTTGCACCGGAGTGTAGTGGAATGGATGCTTTTTGTTTTGACGAAGTACTTTCCACACTTTCCATATTGAAATATCAAGATGTGATGCCACATTTCTAATGCTTCTTGTAGGGTCTTCCTCAAAAAGTGCCAGTATTCTCTCGTCTACTTCAACATTATGTCGCACAATATGGCCCCTTGGTTCATTAAAAGTAACACTGCCAGTCTCGCGTATGCGTCGGTATGTGTCTTGGAAGACTCTGCGGCCAGGTAATCGTCTACCAGGAAAGCGTTCCTGGTAAAGTCGTTGCGCTGCACGAGCGACGCCATTAGCGGCTCTGTAAGCCATCATGATGTCCGCATATTCTTCGTTAGAGAATGTCGCCATTGCAATAACAAAAAACTCAAAGTTTAACAATGACAACAAAAATTAAACAAATGTAACAAGAACCAGCAAAACTTAACGATAACAAAGTAATAAAAGAATCGCGGAGTATGGTGAACTAGCACACACGTTAGGTAGCAGAGGCAGTCATGTCTCGACTAAAAAAAAATTTGTTCAAACCGATTTAAGGTATGCAAGAAAGAGATAGAAGATAGATTTTACTGTGAAAGAGTGAGAAAACAAATTTTACCTCTTTCTCAAGTAACAGTTCCGCAATAAATATTTTTTCATTAGAATTTGGAATGTAGTTTTATGTGACTTGATTCACAATTCTAGCGAATTCACAAAGTTGTTAAAATACTTTTATGGCATGTGGCACATCATTAGAAAGAGGATAGACTGGAGAATTAATGAGGGGGTTGGAAGATCCCGGTCGCTTTTGGTTTTTTTTTTGTAGCCTTATAAATAGCTGTAACATGTACAGCTTTAATTTAAGTTTTACCTTTGCGAGTGAATTAAAAAAAAAACTAGGCGACTAATATCACTAATTTTGTATTTAAAAGTATTCTTAAATAATACACATCGAAATAAAATTAAAATTCAGAGTCTACGCCTTATATTTTTTTTTAAATCTGTATTTGAATGTAAAATTTGGGTCTTTTTTTTGGAAAACAATAAAAAGTCGATAAAAAAAAATCCACAGAGCATGAGGGGTGTTAAGGGGTCTGAAAGGCTAGCGGATGACCCCTTCAGTCGACCATTTTAATTTGGCACACGATGCACCAAACACCCTGTATAGCAGCCATAACATATTATTAAAATAAATATGACGTAGGTACCTACTCGTATAATAGCTGATAGGTTTACGCCCATTGGTTACGTAATTGTAGGTACTTGTATATACCTATTTGCTCCAAAGTGAAATAATTTAATTAGGTATTGGAGTGGTCTTTGATTATTTGTCTAGATAGAGTGTTGCGCTGCAAAATAACTAAAACAAACAGGCCAATTTTGATGTGTACGTGACAGCTACGTTTTACACTCGCACCACGTCATTGTACTGTAATTGTGTTATTCTAGTGAGCGTGCATTTTGCGGCCAACCGTTGGACGCAATTATTTTCGACGAGTTCACAGCTTTGACTGTCACTATACACATATTATATCAGATCTTTGGGTGTGGTAATTGGTATACCTAATTATGTACCAAATCGAAAGCCGCGTTGACACAAAGTACGCTCGTACAAAGTAGATTTGACAGAGCAGCTTTTGAAAAGTTGAACGCGGTCCTAGACCACTTTGATTGGACGCCGTCATCCAAGTGCGCTTTGATCAAGAAATGTCCAAGTAGTCGTCAAATCTACTTTGTCCAAGGGAGAGTACCCTTGGACAAAGTAGATTTGACGACTACTTGGACATTTGATTGTGTCAACGCTGCATAACAAGTAATCCGGGTAATCTCATGCTCACGATAGAGATCTAGTTCAAGATAGCTATAGCTCTTGACCAGGAAAGAGACCAAAGAATAGGCCACCCAGTGGATAGGCAGCAGGTTACATTAATGGACTAACAGATTAATGTTGTTTGTGTATTTAGTTGGAAAGCCTTAAATAAACAAATACATAGCATACTTTTATGCGTGTGATACTCCGACGATGACCAATATTTGTAGCTAAACTCATGACGTAGCTACCTTTCATGCTGTTTTTTCAGCAGGTAAAATCAATTTTCCCCAATACCTACCTACCTTATTTTTATAATTTCTCAGAATCAACAGTAAATAACCAAAAAAAAATTGAAATAAAAGAATACTTATTTATTTGAATAAATAATACGACCTTCTTAGATCACCTTGCACTCTGCTAGTAATGGCCACTAACAAAAAAAAAAAACAAATAGTTTGACAGCTAAAGCAAATTGGCGGGAATTAATTGTGTACATTTATTTTTATAAAACTACTAATTTTGTTAATAAATGTTGTGTTTTTTATCCGTTAGTACAACAAATGCTGAACAAGCTGGTGTGCATCGAGCACGATGAGTGTGGCGCATGCTTGTCTGCCGCGTCGCACTGCCGCTGGTGTGCTGACATCAACTACAGCTCTGGAGCACCGCGCTGCAATGATGACGAAAGGTGAGGAAGAAAATAATTAATTATTCATCGGTTCAACAAAAAGAATACAGTTCAGCATAGGTAATGCCAGAATACTGTAGCATTAAGGTGTAAAATCGACTGTAATAAAATTGTCATGACAAATCAAGTAGGTACTTATGGATCATTTTTCTTCCCCTGATTTTGATTAATTAAGTTACACTGGTATGTATCGTAAAAGTAGGCGTTGTCTGGTCTTATTATCCCTTTAGGTGGAAAAACAAGTAGGTACCTAGAGAGAAAAGTTGAGTGTAGGTACTACGTGAGCTCGACAAAGGGATGTGCGATTAACGCTTGTGCGACAAAACTGTACTGCGACTCACCATAGTTCGAATGTTGCGGTGAAAATAAATACGCACATTATTTTATCAATCTGTAAGGAGTCCCCGAAACGATCAATTGCAATCGATCAATAGTAGTTTTAGTAATATGGTCAATCACTTCAATTGCATTTGGTAGACGATCAATTTGCGCATCAATGTGTATCAATACCCTTAAGCACCTGCTTGCACCTTGCGTGAACAGGTACCTACGTCTTATGACATTTAAAGTTACAACTTACAACTTTAAGAATTATTTGTAAGCAGAGTGTAAGGTAAGAACCGGCTGTATCCGTCATAACATAGGGCTTAGGTCACGTTAATATATAGGCAAATAACATTAATAATAATAAATATTAATGAACGGATAATTAATAACACTTTCACGGAAAAGCGTAATTTATTTATGATGTTGTAATGTTCTACAATCGTCCGTGTAAACTATCTAGCACGGGCTATAATTAACTTAGTTAGTTAGGTAATAGGCTTTGTAAGTATTATAAATTCTATGCCTTATGTGTCTACGAGTATAACCAATTTAATTACACATTAATTAATGTCTAATTAAATTGTTTTTGTGGAATTAAACTTAATAGTTTATTTCTTTTTCACACACAAAAATGCCTATCAATTACCAAAACAACGACACTATAAAAACCACATTTTTCGAACAAAAAATAATGTAGGTAAATGCAAAGAATTCATTGTATTTCGTGCTCGTTTTCATAATTAAGGCCTAACTAGGTATTTAGAGGAAATGCCCATCGCAGTAACAAGGGAGCATCATCTAGTTATCTCGCGTAGATCTCGGCAGTTAAGCGACGCCCACGGCACGCGGTAATTGGATGGGGGACAGTTGGCGTGGTACTAAAGTAAGGTCGGATGCTGCCCGTCCTTGACGTAAGTGAAGATGGGCAGTACGGTTTGATGGAAGCTCTGAAGTAGCCTAAAATGGCCAATTAAAAGTTAGTTTCCTCGTGAATAAAGGCTCACGTATAGACTGGTGCGATATCACGGGGGCGACGCGATACAGTACCAAAATTTCTATGTCGCTGCCTGTCGCGCCCGCGATATTGCGCGAGTCTGTAAGAGTCTTAATATCCTTTGTTTTCACTTACAGCCGTCAAAATCAAGGTTACCTACAAGTTTTTATAATTAAATACACCATAAATTGACGAAAATTAAAAACATTGCAGGCACAAAAAACCTTTAAAGTTATGGGCATAAGTTCTAGTCATGTCTCAATTTAACCTTTACCGAGACCAATACATAACCTCTTCACACAATCGCTTCAGAATCAAAAACAACAAAAGTTCCGCTTTATTTCGCTCAATCAATTAAGTACCGCGAGCGCGACGCAAGCGCATTCCTCATGCTCACTTCACTGTTCCCACGTTCACTGACCGATATTTGGGCAGACCGATAGTTCGGCTGTTCGGCTCCCCAACTAATCAAGAGATCGTTGTTTGATATAAATTATTGATTGTGCAGAGAGCGAATGAACAATTTTCAATGGGTTGGTACTTAAAATACCACCATTACTTACCGGAGGAAAGTGGGTAACGAAATTAAAGTGCTCATGTTGAGTGTTTCGATGTTTTTATTTATTTTAGTACATGGAGGACTTACAGCTAATAAAAACAAACAAAAAAAACCGGCCAAGTGCGAGTCGGACTCGCGCTCGAAAGGTAACGTACCATTATCTATAAAAACGGCAAAAAAATACGTTTGTTGTATGGGAGCCCCCCTTAAATATTTGTTTTATTTTAATTTAATTATTTATTTTTAAAGTGAATAATATATAACTAAAGATTCTGTGAATATTTCAAGCGTCTACCTGTTGCCGTTATCAATATCGAGCAAAAACGAGCTAAAAAGGAAACCATAGTCACCAGAAAGCCAATTACAAATCCTCCTACTTTATGGATGTCTGTGTGGTACCGGACGAAAATAATAGCACCGCCCTATTTCTTCCCGTGGGTGTCGTTAATGGCGACTAAGGGACTTACTAGAGAATAGGCAGCAGCGTTCTCTATGCATTTTTAACACCATACTGCGATCGACAACCCGCCTGCCAAGCGATTATGGCAAATCATCCCTTTAGGGGAGGCCTATGTCCAGCAGTATATAGCTATATTACTTATTTGTTTTTGTTTTTATTATTTTCTCTAAAGTAAGAAGCAATTTATAAACTTGATTTGCCATTATAAGACTGAAATAATCAGTCTTATAATGGCAAATCAAGTTTATAAATTGCTTCTTACTTTAATTAAGACGATGTGTTTTTGTGCTCTCACCATAAATTATTATTATAAGTAGGTATCATCATTTCAGCCGAAAGACGTCCACTGCTGGACATAGGTCTCCCCCAAAGGGGGTTTGCCATAATCGCCACGCTTGCAGGTGGGTTGGCGATCGCAGTATGGTGTTAAAATTCATAGAGAATGCTGTTCCCCCATTCTTTAGTAAGTCCCTTAGTCGCCTTTTACGACACCCACGGGAAGAAATAGGATGGTGCTATTCTTTACGTCCGGCAGCACACGGTACTGCATGCATATATAGATTTTTAATTTGTTCGTTTGTTTTGATTTTTGAACTTGAAAGTAGTTTCGTTGCACAGAATTACCTAACTGTCGAGGAAAATACACGGAAATTGTTTTTTTTATTTAGTTTAATTCAATTTCAATTACTTACTTAGATAAAGACCAGGAAATTGGTTTAATGATGTAGAGTTAACACGAATTTTGTAATAGATAATTTGGTTCTCACCATACACGTATTTGCTTCGTACTTAAGCGGTTAAGTCGGTAAAAATAGGTCATTTCCCGCGGGTACCGTTAATATGATGGGGTCAAGAGGATATAGACTTCACCTATTTACCAGATGAATTCATTAACGTAGATGAAGCAAAAAGATATTTCTGCCTACTCTTATGTAAGAAAGAATATATAAGTACTTGACTTAATTTATAATTCTCCACTGGAACATCTATGCAGACTTGAGCGATCAGGGGTAATCATCATCATTTCAGCCGAAAGACGTGCACTGCTGGAAATAGGCTTCCCCCAAAAGGAGGAGGGGGTTGCCATAATCGCCGCGCTTGGCAGACGGGTTGGCGATCGCAGTATGGTGTTAAAATGCATAGAGAACGCTGCTGCCCATTCTCTAGCTAGTAAGTCCCTTAGTCACCTTTTACGACACCCACGGGAAGAAATAGGATGGTGCTATTATTTACGGCACCACACGGACTGGTTGCGTAATAGTAGACGCTGAAGTTAATAGTCTTCAGGAAACGAAAGCATTTTTTCTTGACAGCATTCTTTTTTCCCCAGTCTCGTGAACACTGGCTGCAGTCAAGGTCTAATCCAGCGGCCTGAGAAGCCAGTTTGGGAGGTGGTCGAGAACAGTTCCCTCCAGGACATGTCGCCTAATAGTCAGGAAAATGTGGTACAAATACAACCACAGAAGATTCACTTGTCTCTGAAGCCACGTAAGATAAAAATGTATCATCCACGTTACCTAACATAATAGAATAAGTTAAGTAAAACTAGGGACTTTCCTTCTACTGTAACAAGTTTTAATAGTTTCAGTTTGACTTTGCATTGAACATGACATATAGCATCTCATTACCCATGATTTTTAAATCTTTGTGTTTCCTAACTTCCTCCCACTCTACAAATATAATTAACATCCTATCTATATAAAAAAATTTTCAATCAAACTTATAAAATCAGCTGTTAAGTATAGATTGTTACACAACCTCACTTTTACTAAATCTCTTTTAACTCGGCTCTCAAATTGCCGGAATATGCAAAATTTCCAGTGATGGTTTGATAATATACGAGTAGTACGGGTTAAGTATAATGAAAGCTTTGTGAAGACTTAACATTAGGTGACAACAATGCGCTATTAGGTTTTGGGCTTCATCCGCTTCCAAGTAATGTTACTAATATCTCGATTCTTGATATATAATTATGCAGCATTAATGCTAAATGAATAGTCAGCGATACAGTTATTTTACTACAATATCATTATAACGAATCGATAGCAACAAACTATGGCAGTTGTATGGTACTAACCGCTTTTCAGTATTTCATTCCAGTATTTCCTATAGCTACCTACTTTTGGGTGAAAATAGCGACACAGTTCAAGAAATAAAAGAAAATCACTGAATCTGCCGGGATCTCTAGTAAAAAGTTGAAGCAGAGAGTCAAACCAGGTAGAAAGTGCTAAATAAACAATATTTTAATTTATGTGCATATTGTTTCAGGGGAGACGCAAAAGATTCCGTTTTCTTATAGACCAGCCAAAAATTACCCCTTAGATTTATATTATTTGATGGATCTCACTTGGTCTATGAAGGACGACAAGGAAACGCTCGTGTCTCTGAGAGACGATCTGCCTACTTTGCTAAAGAATCTTACTGATAATTTTAGGTAAGTTTATGACAATATTCCTGTTACTTAAAGATATTTAGTAAATATCCATACTTATCTTCTTTAAAAATAAAGCGCGTCAAGCATAACGATTATTGGTGTAGCCTTTCTTGCAAAGTACGAAGTTTTACTTACTTTTCAAAATTGTCAACGCATTGGCAAGGCCCTCGATGTTACCATAACACTACCCAATGGGACATTCGATGGGAAGTGTTGCATGGAAAGATTTGACATGTTTGCTAGCAAAAAATATAGTATATATCTTATCTTTAGGCTCGGTTTCGGCAGCTTTGCCGAGAAACCATTAATGCCATTCATAAGTACGGACGCCCGGAGACTGGCAAACCCTTGCTCAGTGGAGGAGGAAGCCTGTGAAGCGACCTACAGCTACAAACATCACCTCTCCCTTACAAACCAGGTAACATTGGAATGTATTCACACTACACGTCGCGATATTGTAAAAGGAAATCTCTAATAATATGTTTTCTTCCATTTTTAGTAGCTCGTAAATAGAGAAGGTTAATTTGCTGTCCATACGATGTAATATAATAGTCAAATTCATTTAGGTATCAGCCAACATTTATATCTGTAACTTTTATGGTGTACATAATAAAGAGTATTCTATTCTATCAGAGCTTAAAGAGTTCTTACTTATGCGACCTTTTCTGGCTTTGTGTGTACCTAGTTTGTTGAAATTTTATCGTTACTTGTAATTTCCTGATTATAATAATCATAATAATTTTTTATTTTATTAACATATGTATCCAAAAATATAAAATTTTCCGCCGTTCTTTGTCCAGGTAAACGAGTTTATAGAACACGTGAACAGTAGTTCAGTGACTGCTAACCTGGACAACGCGGAAGCTCAGCTGGATGCCCTGGTGCAAGTCATAGCGTGTGGCGACAAGATCGGATGGGCCACACACAGTAGAAAGATTGTGATACTACTCTCTGATGGACTTATGCATACAGCTGGAGATGGGAAACTTGGTGAGCTAAATTAATATTATTTTATGTTCGTTATTTTTTATTGCAAATATTTTGATGATATAGGAGATATTCTAGCTGTGTTAGAGGCAACCTTTAGAGCCGGCGTTGTAGATTTCTTCTTTGAATTGATAATTGGTCGCAATAATAATGTAACGTAGTATGTTTGTAAGTTAATGTTGATTCCTTGTCAAGTCAATGTTGTGTCTTTATACCTAAAATAGATGTTAAGGAAACAGGAAAACTTGTCTAAATAACATTACGTACGCATTATATAAGTTTAGTAACTCAGACCATTTAAATCGCGATCTCGTAGTTTTGAATACTTCCAATGAAATCCATTTATTAAATAAAATAATCCTTTGTATTACAATGCTACATCATGTGAGATTAATCAATACTAAAATGCCACAAAACAGTTATAGAAACAATCTAGTAGACAATCAGTTACCAGTTACCAAATACACATGCGAGAAACATACCAACCAAGTCAAACACCGCAATAAATAAGATTTAAAATTACACATGTCATCTGATAACGGATCTCTAATCTGTTAAAGGTGGCGCGACTAAGAAAAACGATGATCAATGTCACTTGGACGACAAAGGGTACTATTTCGATGCGGCTACTTACGACTATCCGTCGGTAGCACAGTTGTATAGACTCTTGGAAAAGTATAAGGTGAGATTAAATGTAAGATTAAACTAATTTGACAAACAAGAATGTGTCTATGGCTGTATGTCACTCATGAAAGAAATGCAGGACCTAAGACGAATTATTTTAGTTTTGGGCTAAAATAATTCGTACACAGACGAATAATTTTACAAAAAAAACTGTTACTTGTTTTAAGTGTAACATTGAGAAAATAGCGTCGAAGTATCTTAGGTCGAAATATATAGTCTTGACCGCCCTATATAGAGATTAATAGATTGACATACCCCATCAAACACCCTATAAACTTTGGTCGGTCAAATATTTAACGTTCTCAGTAATTTTCAGGTCAACGTAATTTTCGCCGTAACGGAAGGTGTAAAGGATCACTACGATAGTTTGAATCAACTGCTCGAAGACTTTACTTACGTAGCGAAGTTAGAGAGTGACAGTTCCAATATTTTAAAACTAGTAAAGACTGGTTATGAAGATATTGTTAGCGTGGTAGACTTTCATGACGATTCCAATCTGGGACCAATTAAAATTAGGTATTTTACGGACTGTGGAGTTAAGGGAGGGCCTTTGAAAGAGGAGACGAGATGCACTGGAGTGGAATTCGGCATGACGCTACGTTATGAAGCGCATGTCACTTTGGAGGCGTGTCCTGAATATATTCAGGTCAGTAACTAGAATAATATATCTGTTAAAAATATAAGTTGGCTAACTTACGTTCTGAATGCAATGTAACTCCTAACATGAATATTGCAAGAGATGAATTATCATAACCATTAACCATTTTGGGAAGATATAATAATAAAATATGCATTTTTAGTATTTGCACCTCATACGCGTTTCTCGTTTTCTTCTAGCTGCTCTGACTCTTGATCACATTTGGAACTTTATACCTTCACGTGAGGTTTTCTTAGCTGAGTTTACGAGTGTTAATAATTACTTACTACTTATAAAATCACCATCACGAGATCTGTTGAAATGCCACAATATTCAAACATGATCCTAACAAAATTGTAAATTCTTTCAACAGTCAAAACAAACAATCCGCATATCAGAGTCTCAACTGGGTCAGGACGCTCTGACCCTGGAGGTGGACATCCAATGCGGGTGTGCGTGCAGCGGTGAAGTACAACAGGACATGTCACCCATGTGTCCTGTCAACGCGCACTTTGTGTGTGGCGTGTGCCAGTGTAATAAAGGATGGTAAGCTTTCAACCTTTGATGTCGCAATATCAGCTGTTTCAATTTCCAGCGGATTCTCAAAGATCGCTTCAGTTAATGGATGTAAAATAATTGTATAAGATCATCAAGCTTTGCCGGATACCAAGCCTTGTAGTGTAACAGGTTGTTCCTAATGTAAAAAAAGGAACCTTTGTAAATTCTTAAGTTTCCGCACCATCATCAATTTACGCGAACTTCTATACGGAAATCTCAGAATACTACCTATAGAAGATTGGTCACACTACGTGTCCTTAAAACCCCAATGCATAGTAGTAAGACAACTTTTCGCAAACAATGTGTTCGACCAATTCGCACCTCGTGTGCAATATTTGCCAAACCTATAATGGGTGGTGGATATTCCACGAACTTGAATACTTGTTACTTCTTACTTTACAATTGTGAACTTATTCTTGGTATTCTGACGTCCTGATTTAGCATTAGTTGAAATCTTCAGTGAGGGCTTATCATTTTCATTTTTGGACGTATTTAGTTGGCTTATTGGCTATAAATAAATAAATAAAATTTCTTTATTTCCCAAAAACACGTACAGATAATTGTACTTTAGGTTTACAATTTTGAGATTATGGAAACGAACATTCACAAAAACAAACATTCATAAAACATTTGGATGCTGCAGAAATCTGTACATAATAAATTAATCCCTGTCTCTCAAAATAGGGTATCCTGTATCTTAAGAGACAGTGTGTAGCTAGATTAAGGTATTATAACTCTGACCCATCGGGCATCTTTAGTTAAACTATTACGATCAATATTGAATATATGTACCTAATAAATCTCTTAAAGCAAGATAAATAATGTCAGAATGCCTATGTGTTACTTGTCCTGGGTCAATAATGATTGTCCAAAATAGCGTCACTCGTTTGAAAGTGTCAAATATTGACTTTCAGGTCCGGTCCATCATGTGACTGCGCGATAGGCAACGAGAACGAGTCAGCAGAACTGATGGCACAGTGTCGCGAACCGAACGCGACGCGAAGTATAGCATGCTCGGGCGCCGGCGACTGTCTATGTGGCGAGTGTGAGTGTGACCGGGGCTTTACTGGACGGTACTGCCAGTGTGAGACCTGTGATGTTAGCCTGTAAGTATGATACTATTCCTTTTTATCCGAATACGCGACAGCAAACACGGGTGTTTAGACGTCAATAAAACTCGACGACTTGACGTCGTGAAACGTCTTGAAAAAAAGAAAAATGTTGTACCTTGGCCATGTGGGGATCAAAATAAAGGATTTGAGGAGAAAATTTCCAAAAATATAACACACTAAAAGGTTAAAGGTGGGTGTCGTAAAAGGCGACTACATAAGGGACTTACTAGAGATTGGGCAGCAGCGTTCTCTATGCATTTTAACGCCATACTGCGATCGCCAACCCGCCTGCCAAGCGTGGCGATTATGGCAAACCCACCCTTTGGGGGAGGCCTATGTCCAGCAGTGGACGTCTTTCGGCTGAAATGATGAAAGGTTGAAAATAAAAGAAATTGATGAAAATAAAATTTAGAGTAAAGGTTCAAAACAATACCTCTTTTCTCAAGTCTGCAGTTGGTGGCATCAAATCTGAGATTTAATTAAAATAACTGTCACCAGACTGCTTGAAAAGTTGTCTTGTTTTTCCACTTTGCAGTTTGAGAATCTTGATAAGACTATTTGATATATCAATTATTTACTAAGTTAAGTAAGATTTGGAGTTTCACAAGATTCTATTTTAGGTCCTTAAATTATTAGTCTATTTTACTTTATTATATTTTATTTTATCTGGTGAAAAATGAAAAATTATTCCATGGTTTTTTTCACTTCCATTTTAGTTTTTAAGCAGTTGGGGGACTAGTGGTAACGGCTGTGACTTACGAGTTGTATGTCGTAGTTTGGAACCCCGACAGGCGCTTTACTTTGTGCAAATTATTTAATTACCACTGCTCTCAAAACGGTGAAGGAAAACATTTTGAGGAAACCGGCATGTCCTAGAACCAAACATTCGGAGACATGTGACATCTACCAACCCGCACTGGGCCCGCGTGGTGGATTACGGCTCACTCTCACAGAGAGGAGACCTGTCTCAGCAGTAGGAACATTGTAGGCTGATAATGCTATGCTATATGCTTACTTTAGTTTGATTGGCGTGGTGTCTTTTTCGGCATCAAGGTCTCATTCTTCACTCGTAAGAAGCAGATACGTAAAAAAAACGAGTGTGCTTTAGACCACACGACTGAAGTAAAACTTACAAATAGTAATACTAATTATATTTACTTACAACAATAGGCCTGCACTGTGTCTTAAATATACGAAACGCATCTGGCTATGAGAGAAAGAGAGAAGAAAATGTGTGTCGGAACTCTCTCTCTTGCCCCTACAGTAATATACGAAACGTAACTCTCTCTTTCTATCTTCACTAACTTATATCTCCCTCTCAACTTCCGTTCGCTCGCTCCCGTAACGCTCTCGTCACTCATTCACCAGCTTACTCCCGAAGTCCAGCGTGCGTAAAGAAGTTTTGCTTCAAAAATATTGGCAGGATACAAATTGTACAGACCATACGTTATTCAAGTAGTCGCAAGCACGACTATTGAACGTAGACTTTTTCCATCGGAAATTCTCAGTATCTAGTTTTACTCCGGATGTGTACCCGGTTTAATTGCATACAATAATACAAAAAGACAGTTTAACTGCTTCCATCTGTATTTTTGTCCCCGCAAAAGATGCTATAGGTACTTCAGTTGATTTTAACCAGACACGTAATACGTCGGTAGTTATTGAGAGCATTACTAAATACACTTCATGTTACCGACTATCGACTCTTTGGAGTATTTCTGGATACACGGAATGTTTACTTGTCTCATTTGGAATATGCGCGTTAGTTCCTACTGATGGTTGTTTGATGGCCTGGTTAATGTGCCATTACAATATAACTGCTAGTAAAATTATGCAAATGAATGAGGTCAAAACTTAAAATGTTGCTTCTTACACAGAATCAATGTATCTAATCCTCTACATCCTCTTTATTCGGCTACTAGTTGTGCAACTGGAATCTGAACCCTTTCACTGTCCCAAGGTGATTGGTAAATTGGTAATCCTATCACCATACGTCCAATAATAATATTGCCTTGGGATGTTCCGTGTGGTACGTAAAGAATAGCACCATCCTATTTCTTCCCTTGGGTGTCGTAAAAGGCGACGAATTACTAGAGAATGACCAGCAGCATTCTCTATGCATTTTAACACCATACTGCGATCGCCAAACCGCCTTTCAAGCGTGGCGATTATGGAGGCCTATGCCCAGCAGTGGACGTCTTTCGGCTGAAATTATGATGATGATGTTTGGGATGATTTATAAGGTCATATTTAACCATACTCTCTATTCAATGTGGGTAATTTATATCGCACACCGTTCGTGCTTTTTTGTTTATTTTTTTTTTATATTGTGTGGAAAATTTTGTTGGTTATACATTTATACTCCCATCATAGTTTTAAGACTGAGATATATGCCAGTGACCTTGAGTGGTTAGCGTGCGTGTTCTGTACTGAGCTCACGCAACGCGTCGTACGTTCAGCCAGTAATAAGACTCGCCCATCAAGGAGCGCTATCCCCAATTTGAATCATTATTAATTTATTATACACAAAACAAAAGGTATTTTAATAGAACGCGTATACTAAAAGATTAATAATTAAATTATCTTTAAATTGGTGAAGGTTTTAGAAAAATACGCTAGGTAGATTTTGTGCCATTCTCAGTTTTTTATCCGCGTTAGAGATAACTTTACAAATTAATTTCACTATGTAATATAAACATAATCTAAAATATTCACATAAGAAGTTATTGAGAATATGCTCTAATTTAACATATTTTTTTCAAATCATTCACACTACTCGTTTAGACGTGATCTTCAGTATAAAATCATTAAAAGTCTGTTATCGTCGCCTTAAGTTGTATACCATCACATTGTAATAAAAATAAATAAAATAAAATACATTTAATTCAGACCTAATTTTGGTCCATATTTTGATATTTCGTTAGTATAACAATAATATCTTAATCTTAATAAACCTTAATCGTAATGTGTAACCGTTTATTTTCCCAAATAAAATTAAATTAAATTTTGGGAATGATCGAGACCTTTGTGCATACGTATGCTTTCTTATTCCAATAAACTTTAAATATTTTCAGAGAGAACAGCCTGGAGTGCGGTGGTGTTGGTCGGGGAGTATGCGTATGTGGACAATGCGCTTGTACTGAGGGATGGAGCGGGTCTGCGTGCGACTGTATCGATAAGACAGACACTTGTATATCACCTGCTGGCGGAGACGTGTGCTCGGGACATGGGGGCTGTGTGTGTGGTGAGTAATTGTGCTTGAGATATTGTAAAAACTAGTTAGTAGGCTGAAATAAGCAGGTCTTCAAACTTAAGGCGCTGACAAGAGGCAAATGATAAAAGTAGGCTTGTCTTAATCAAAAAAGTTGCCAAATCTATATTGTTTGTGGTAGCAGAAAACATATATGTTATTCTTGAACATATTACTCAGAACTTGGTTGTTACCAAAACAGATTTAGAAAAAAAACTCGATACAAATTAATGGTAAACTAACCCTTTACTTTGAGTTTCAATCCAAAATATCTGTAGTAAAGATCAACGTACGGTTGGTATTTAATTAATAACAAGAACTCATTTTTGAGTAAATAAATAATTGCTACATAATTGCAATAAATTACAAGCGTTGTGTCATCGCGCTTCTCTTTCTTTTGTATGCAGTCTGACAGTGACAGCGGTTTACCTGTTGTCAGCGTCTTACCTGTTGTCAGCGTCTTAACCTTAAGCTTATCACTCTATTACATTTTCTTCCCTCGCAAATTTATGATCACACCTAAAGATGTATAGAAGGAGAAGGGAGGAGCTTGTGGCTAATTAAAAACAGCCGCACGGGTCGATCCATCAGGTTAAGCTACGATTTCCGGGGTTGGTCCGTGGATGGGTGACCATCTTTACATACCGAGACACCTCCGTGCCCCGGAAAGCACGTTATGCCGTTGGTCCAGGCTGTCATTCGTGGATCTTTGACAGTCGTTTACGTTTGGTATCGTATTTTAGAGGTATGAGGAACAGGGTGTAAAGTTCACTTTAGGGAAGAATCCTCAGAAGGCTAGGCAGATTGATTTTTGACCTAAAGATGTATGGAAGAAGAATATATTGTACTCTGATCCCAAAATAAATGGAGGATTATGATTATGACGATTATATGACCTCATTTTGTAATACTCTGTTCCCAATCGTTCTTCGGACCAATAATTTCCGGCGACTAACTTTGTTTTTACTCAAGGTCGTTGCGAATGCCACGCGGCAGACGATAGCGGTGCCAAGTACTCCGGCATGTTCTGTGAGTCGTGCGCGACGTGCGACAACCCGCTGTGCGTGCACGCCGAGCCGTGCGTGTCGTGCCATCTCAACACCACCTGCACCGACACCTGCACCATCGGGAACGTCAACTATACCGTCGCCGAGAGGTTCAATGAGACAGGTATGTTCTAGATTTTCCAGAACTTATAGAAACATTTGACTTTGTAGACAGGGTTTCCATAAGTACGGTAATAAAATTGCCGTTTCGTACGGTAATTAGTCCTTCAAAGTGCACAATGTACGGCATGCGGCCAAGTATTTACTACCGTACGCTAAAATACGGTAATTTAATCACATGAAATAAAAGAGCATATTTTACAGGTTTTGTTTAAAAACGGAACGCAACTTGATAATGTTGCCAAAGAACTGTGAACTGTGTAAAGCTACTAATACTTAGTCTGTTAATTGAATAAAAAAAATCTTGAAACCAGCTCATACTCGTAACTTCCACAATCAATGGGATGCTTTTGGCAAAACAATGCATACGCAGAAAACCAATTAAAAGCTGCTTAAATTTGAAACCAACACCCGAAATGATCACGAAAATTAAAACCCCGTTTTATTATATAAGCTGGATGAAGTGAATAAAGATGCTGTGAGAAACGTCGTAAATTTATTGGGACGAGAAGACTAGAAGTAGTGTTATTTTTACACAGAGTACGGATTTTCTTTGTTAAATACGGTAATTTTCCCACTTGTGTAACCCCAAATGAAGGCAGTGGCAACACTGGTTGTAGAGCGTCGTATCAGTCAGTGATCGATATTATCGTATGAGTACTACTAGGTCAAATTAAGTTAGCTAGCGAAACTCTACCTACAGACGTGATGGATATCGATAATCTGTAGTTTCGCTAGTTTACTTAAAATCTTTTTATTTCTATTTTATCGTGTTTAGATGTCTAAACACGATAAAATGGTTTTTTTTTAAGTTGCCCCACACTAGGAATCACTCCTGTATCGTGGATGCGTTTACAAACATTTAAACTCACATACACAAACAGCCAGATCCGGAACAACTACTTGTAGGTCATACAAATATTTGTTCCATGCGGGAATCGAACCCACGACACGCAATTGACTGCTGCGCCAACCGTGCCGTCATACAAAAATAGATTTAAAGTTTTTTTTTGGGGGTTTAACGGCAGCTGGTACTGTTGGTGCTTTTTGAGTTGAGAATTTTTTTTTGTTTTATTTATTTAATATAAGAGCGTTTACGACGTACGGCATTTCATACAAACTTTCAAGCTCTTGTTTTTTAAAATGATTGCAGCGGCGAGGTGTCAATTTTTGTATGAGAGAAGCCGAAGCGAAGCCGATTTTAACTCACTTTCTTATCAGTAAAGTAAAAATTAATTAATTTACTTAAAAGTAAGTCTTTCCTTTACTGAATTTAACACCATCTATCGTGAAGTAGCAGAACCAAAAACTACACAGACAAAACATTCTTGTTTGTTATTTCAATTCAGCTCAATTTTCTAATAGAATAGGCGTTTTTGCTGTTTGAATGTTATGGTGAATTAATACCCGTAGTGTAACTATATTTTTTGGCAATAGTAGACACTATTGACTGTGCCATTTTTCAATAGCGGTAGAATTGTTGATGCGAACTTCCGAAGGGAAGCCGGTAGGAATCGTGATAGATGGTGCTTTCGCCACTGAATGATTGAACCGATTTTAATTAAACTATATACGCATACGTAGGATACAAAGATCTAAAATCTAAATAGTTAGTTAAGAACATTTTCGGTATGTCTTATTTAAAGCAGATAATTGGAAATCTGTTTCTATGGAAAAAATAAAATCGGTATAATTTGGCTGTAACACTATTTTTCGAAAATGTTCTTATCTAACTTTTTAGACCTTTGTATCCTGCTTATACGTATGAAGTTTCATTAAAATCTGTTCAGTAATTTCGAAAAACAAGGGCTTGAAAGTTTGTATGAAATGCCAATGCAATTATTATGTACCTAATCAATTATTTTGCATGCTAGTTTTAGCGAATTGTTTTAGAAACTTAAAAAAAACCCGACCATCTGTAATGTAGGTACTACAATTCTTGCAAATAAATTTCATTTCATTTCATGCCGTAAGTCGTAAACGACTATGCAAAAGTAAAAAAACACTGTACAAAGGCGGACTTGTTAATGTGAGGACGTTGCAGGCTTAATAGACTGTAAATCTGTAGACCATTTTCTATTTTGTTAAGTACCTGGTACTTTTGACGGGCCTACGCTGTCCTCTCATACCTATTAACACTGTAATTTGAAAACATTGTAAAAGCCAATTTTTTTTTAAAAGAGTAATATTGGAGTTTCTTGCCGGCTCTTCTCCATAGGAAACGACCAATTGGAACCGTGCACCTAGCTTCTGACGTTTCATAAGTGCCCATGTAGGCTTATGTGAAATAAAAATATTTTTGATTTTGATTTGGACTGAGGCATTTTCTACCAGTCAACCTTAGGGTGATGCAGAGACAAAACATGGCAGGTGCAACTTACGGGATAGATAGCACAGAAATAACTATAAAATACAAGCATAAATACTAATACATAGATAGATAGATATATACATACATATACCAAAATAAACTTTGTCAGGAGAAATAACGACCGGTACCTAGAGGAGAAAATGACTCCAGCAAATCACCGCTGGATAGTTTCGGACAACTTCTGACGAATATGTTCACATGCCTTACGTGATTTTATCGTGTTTAGGTATCGATAAAAATCACGTTTGTGAAGCTTACACAAAAAAAAAAACTGTTATTTCAAGTGACTACACTGCGGTCGATGAACCCACAAAAAAAATCGAATTAATTTATTTTTTATTTTAACATATTTATACTTGTCAAAAATAATAGGCTAATTTTGACAACTTTAGATTTCGACACCCATCACTTTGTACAGTTTCGATACTAACTTAATTTGACCCTATAGATGGTCGCCCCGTGATGGTAAATAAGTGTTTGCAGTACAGACATGCGCGAAATGTGTCAGTGAAAAGAAATGAATGAAGTATATCTTTTCGCTTAACGAAGTAGTCCACTCATTTACTTCAGTACTTCATTTAGTTCAGCAAATCAGAACGATTCGATAACGAGAGACTGAATGATAAGTTACCGCGAATGACGCACTTCTCTAGTTCAGTTTTATACCTATCTTCTATCTCAATTTTCCTTCATACTTTATATAGGCTTAGTTAGGACCATGATATATGAATCTAAGCAAAACTATTTTCATTAAGTAGTATGTTTTCTGTTGAATGTGTATAGTTATACCTTTTTGTATAGGTTGGCGTAAGTATTTGAAAATCGAAATCACAGTTGCTGCGAACGAAAAGATATACTGAACTAAATGAAGTAGAGACACATTTGAATGACTACTGATTGAATGATAAGTTTATTTTGTGAAATGAAGTAGTTCATTTCCTTCAATCGTTCGCGAACTACCCATGTCTATTGCAGTAGCAGTTGCGTTTCCATAGCAGCAGGAGCACGAGAACCGTAGAGAAGCGTTTTGTCGACGGAAGAGTAGACAAAAATGACGTTTCCGTGACAATTTTCTACCGTAAAATATAGACAAGCGATTTCTATTCTACAGTAGCGAAGAAATAGAAATCGTCAGAGTAGAAGTAGAAAGCATGCTAGGTAAAGCTAAAATGACTTGAAATTACAGCTTTTAACCAGTTAAGAGCGTTTACACCTTACGGCATTTCATACAAACTTTAAAGCCCTTGTTTTTCAAAATGACGAAACCGATTTTAATGAAACTTCATACGCATAGGCAAGATACAAAGGTCTAAAAAGTTAGTAAAAGACATTTTCGAAATTAAAAACAGATAACTGGAAATCTCTGTTTCTATGGAAAATTTAAAATCGGTCTAATTGGTCTGTAACAACATTTTACGAAAATGTTCTTTTTAGACCTTTGTATCCTGTTTATGCGTATGAAGTTTCATTAAAATCGGGTCCGTCATTTCGAAAAACAAGGGCTTGAAAGTTTGTATGAAATGCTGTAAGGTGTACATTATGGCATTGTCCTATCTTCAACAAATTGAACCGATACAAAGTTGTTGTGCTTCTTTGTAATTTTTACATAAATAAGCCTTTCGAGTTTATGCAATAGGCTTACATTAGGCACAGTGAGCATACCTTTAGAGGTTAAGGTAAAAAATGACGACGTTGAAACTTGTGGGTCTCATTATACTTGAAAGCGTTAAAAAGTAATGACAGTCGTCATCTAAACGATTGTGGTTTGCGGTTCAGAGGAAGTTTAGGAGCATTCATTTTTGTCATTATTGAGATCCAGCTGCCTTTAAAATTCCTACGTTAATTGCTACAGTGGAATGGGCCCTATTAAGTCATTATTTTCTTAATGTTTTTCTACTTTAACCTTTTTCCCAAGGGGCCTAAAATGGACGCTTTGGCAGAATCATAATATTATGATCTGCGTACAATTCATATCCCGCAATTCATCGCTTTGATAGTTTTGTATGGAATTTCGTAAAATGGTCCGCAAATTATGAATTGCTGTATTGAAGTCTAATGTCAAATAGCAGCTGTCAAACTGATGAATTGCGGGATGTATGAATTGTACGCAGATCAAATTATGATTCTGCCAAAGCGTCCATTTTAGGCTCCTGGATTAGGTTCTTTTCTAAGAAAATACACCACAGTTTTTGACCTGTTAAATGATTTATTTCTGCAAGTAGGTTTGTACAAACACGCCCATCATATTAAAAAAAAATAACCACATGAGGACGGCGTTTCGTATCCGACTACTCTGAGAAGAAAGGCCGGTTCTTTTTTTAAAGTCCAGACATAATCTTGGTCAGATCATGTGAAGACCATGTAGATTGGTGCCTGAAATTATCTTTTGATGAAAGAACCACACAGATTGAGGGGACCTGTCCAGTCAGTGCACGCATTAGTCAGTAGTCGTGCAGCTCAACTCAGAACTTATTGAGCTCAACGATTCAACGAACAATACCAAAGAAAGGAGATTTGGGTAGGCCGCATAAATTACTCAAACTGCCAGACCACGATAAAAACTAAATGAGAAAAAAAAAACTGGCCAAGTGCGTATCGGACCACGCACAATGAAGGGTTCCGTAGTTGGGATGAATTTATCCTAAAACAAACTTAACATTGTAGTTGAATAACATGCTCTCCGATACATCGATATACGTTACGGTCAATTCTCAAACTGCTAATTTAAGTTGGTCGACTATTACTCGTTAACTTATTAAGCCGACTTAGCTGTGATAGTTTTCCTTTTAATTTCGTTATAATATTATATACTACTGCCATGATTTTTTTCACACACCCAAAACCAACCATTTAGCTAGCAGGGGGGCGACACTTGACTCTAACAAAAATATCACTTTAAAGCTTAATATTACCCAAACGGATCCCTGAATTGATAAATGTTTTTCACACACCCACAATATTTTTGAACGGCCTATCCAACGATACCCCATACCTTGGGATAGACGAGAAACAAAATATCTCCCCACTTGAAGTCCTCTAAAAAATTTTTTTTTAAGGTTTTCTTTTACGCCTTTGTTGTAATAGCGACACACAATTTTCTAAAGGACGCCACAATGAAAAAACAAATGAGAGTCTCGCAAATTAAAAAGTAACATGTTTCCAGAGAGTTCCGTTTTCGAATTCCATAACAGCTTTTTTATTTTTTTTATTGTAAGTGTCCAATTCCAGAAACTGCGTGATTAATATCTATACCCATGCCAAATTACAATAGTACAGTGGTACCCAATTGATAAGGCGCGTCGTGAATCTTCGTTCGCAGAGAAAAGAAAGTATGGCCCCGAAGATTAACGAAAGAATGCTTAAAACTTACAATCAACCTTAGGTCACTATTATAAGGTTCATAATACACTGGAGCTGCTAGCGTGCACTCGATCAGAAGTATGGCGGCTGACAAACATGCCACGCGGCGCGCGCTAACATGGCGGCAGCTGCCGACCAATAGCGGTATAGGAGAAAAAGAACCGCGGGGCGTGGAGCGTGCCGATTGGTCAATAGCATTTCCCGCACTTTTAAAATTCACCTTCTGCGCAGGTACATCGGTAAGCCATATCAATTGGGTACTACTATAATAAGAGTCTCTGAGCTAAGCTGGGGACAGACGGACGGACGGACGGACGGACAGACAGACAGACGGACATGGCGAAGCTATAAAGGTTCCTTGTTGACTACGGAACCCTAAAAATGAACTGTAGGTAAAGTGTTCATCTTCAACTTTACTGTCAGAGAGACTTTTTCTTGGTTTTCTCCAGTTATGTCCAAGGACAGATTATCACCTACCTGCAAAAGTCATATAAAATCACAAATCCTTACAACAAATTATTCTGTTACAGTAAGCGACAACGTCACATCATGCTTCCTCCGTCTCGAAGAAAATGAGTTGGAATGCGAGTACAAATACACTTACTCTCCCGAATCTTCTGGGGTCGAAATATCCATCAGTTCGAAGGACTGTTATACACCAACAAGTGCAAGAATTCTGACGAATGGGTTAATAATCATGGGCTGTGTGGTAGCAATCGGGATGATCATCATACTGTTCATCAAGTGTGCCCATATTTTCTCTGACAGACGAGCCTACGCGAAGTTTGTTAAAGAAGCACAAGAGAGCCGGAAGAATATGCAACAACTGAACCCCTTGTATATTTCGCCTATTTCAGAATTTAGGCTCCCTGATTCGTTTCCTAGAGATAAGAATGATTAAGTTTTGTTTTTTGAGGTTGTTATGTATGTACTTAAAGTGTACTTATTTATAGTGACTTCATTCGTCTCCAAAAGGGTTATTTAATCAATCCCTTTTCCAAGCGCGCACAGCGCCTCGGGTGCAAAAAGTGCCACTTTAATTTGATTTACTTATTACCATTTCTTAACTTTAGTTTTGTATATTACTTGTTTTTTTTGTAATAGTACTTAATTGTAAGGTGAATATTTTTATTTAAACAACTTCAAGACACGTATGATCACACGTTGTGCCGTTTGTAGATCAAAACATTATACTGATCCTATGTGTGTTATTAGAATGTCCTCGCACTGTTCGTGTAGCCCAGCGTAGGTTGCGTAGGCATTGCTGTTGCGTTAATTCCACGTAGCACCTACGTAGGCACAGCATAGACCCCGCGTAGCAGCTACGTAGGCGTGGCGTAGACCCCTCGTAGCAGGTACGTTGGCGCGGCGTAGACTGCGTAGCAGCTTCGTTGGCGAGGCGTAGACACGCGTAGCAGCTACATTGGCGCAGCGTAGACCCCGCGTAGCAGCTACGTTGGCCCGGCGTAGAGCCGGCGCGGCGTAGCAGCTGCGGAGGCGCTGCATAGCAATGCGTCAATCGCAATGTTGCCCAGTTAACTTGCTTTAAATTAATAATGCTTAACTTTGATGAATACTTATATAGCTTGTAATTTAATCAAAAAGGGGACGTATTTGTGCTGTTAAAACTTTTTTGATTAAAATCTATCCTTCATATTATGTCTGCAATATTTAAATAGTACAAAACATATTTTATATAAAGTTTATGTACTTACTTGGATAAGTAAAAACTTAAGTTTTCAAGTTGCCATTCGTGCCTTCGTCGTCACGTATTTTTAATATTATTAAGATTTTAAGGCTTTTTGGCCTTGGCTGAACGTCATAATAAAAGAAGTTGGTTACTGAAAAATGGGGCTTCTCCTAAACGAAGAAAAGGAGTGTAAGGAAAATAATAATGAAAAGTACTTAATTTTTTAAATTTTTAGCTTGAGAATATTAAAGAATTTTTGCTAGTCTTGCAGAATTGCATTTTACGTCTATAAAATAGGTATCTAATTTTAGTAATATACAGTGAAGACCATCAGCGAAATCGGTGGACAAACGTGAAAAATAAGATTCGGAAAATTATTCTGGCAATGCAGCCAAAATAATATTTTGAATTTGTATGTGGTGAAAACAGATGAAATTTCACAATGATAAAAGTGAGAATTAATAATGAATTGTATGCAAATATAACTACTTATTAAAAGTTATTTTTTGACAAAAGCACGGACATACTTTTTAATAATTTATTGTTAAAACATGCAATGAATTTTATGAAATCTTTTATATATTAGTATGTTCCTAAATATAAGTTGTTTTGTCTAAACACACTGTTTTTATAAAATGTTTGTAAATAACTAAACCAAAAATAAAACGCTCGTTGACATTTTCATGGTTTTATTAATTTTGACGCGTTCATAGAAAATATTCTCATTATGATTCTGAATAATTTGTAAGAATCAGCATGAGTATAGTTGAATGCATCAATTACTTCCACCGCAACATATTGGCAAAAAAATAATAAGCACAAGAGGTAACACTATAATGTGTTAGGGTAAACTCCAGCGCAGCTCCTGTAACACTAGCGGCACGCCCCTGATTTCTTTATTATATGTAAGTTTAATATTAATGTGTATTTTACACAACCTTGCCGAAATATATTTTGTAAACGATGGTGAAAATCGCATCAAAATATGTTGCGTAGTAGTACAGACACGAAAAGCGACTTTAATATATCTTATGAATAGATTAAAACTGTTAATAAAATAGTTTCGAGTTCATTTCATTGTAGTGTAAAATTGTACTTTTTTCTGTTGTTTTCTCAGCTGTCAAATAAATCTAATTAACGGGAAAAAATCCTTTTTTTTTCAAAACGTTGCCCTACACTAGGAAGTACTCCTGTATTGTGGGTGCGTTTACAAACATTTAAACTCACATACACAAACAGCCAGACCCGAAACAACTACTTGCAGGTCATACAAATATTTGTTCCGTGCGGGGATCGAACCTGCGACACGTAGCGCAGCAGTCAATCGCTTAACCACTGCGCCAACCGTGCCGTCTTTAGAAAGACTAGTCTGACCAGCAATCTAACCACTGGGAAAAACCCGCGTTTTTCATTTATTGAACACTTGTCTAGATCAAGTTAATATTATTTTATTCTAAATAGTTTTAAGCCATTCTGTTACTAAGTAGATATTAAAACTATGAGTCAGCCATGATGGTAATACGAGGCTTATCTCTTATGTCCGCCCTTAATGATTACTATGTCCAAACAAATAAGTTTTAATGGTCCAGTTTACCCTAACACCGTAACAACGTTATTATCTGGAAGACTTTAAAATAACTAAGTAAACTTATTTACATATCCTTAAGCAGTTAAATTGACATCCCATTCCGTTATTTAATTATAAACTTAAAACTTAAATATAAATAAAAATAAAACTTATTTTATAAGAGGTATACTTGTAAGTACAGAATGCTCTTTTTTCATAATAATTTTAATTATCAGTTTCTTCAAATTATATGTATCATAGAAATTACAATTTATAGCAAAAGAGTACAATTTAATTACTAATATCAGCGGTAGAAAAATCTTATTTATAAAATCACATCCAGAATATCTTAATTAATATCTTAGTTTGACTAAGTACCACAGGTGTCCGTACACAACTAATTCTTATAGAATTTTAACATAAAATACATTATGTACATACATAATTAAGTACCAACTTATTTTATATGTGAAAGATAAAATTGTGGTTTTGCTCTGGTATCAGTGCCTAAAAACATATATTATATTATTTTGCTATTAAATATTTTATTGTTTGATAAAATGCAAGGATAATTTAACAAAAATCTGTATTTTTGTCAAATAGGTCGATTGAAGAACCATTAGTTTCTTATAGAATCTCGTCTTTGCTGGCTATGTAGCAAGTAAGGTAAGTCAGTTATTAATAAAATGCCTATTAGTCTTGAAAAGCTATTATCCCTTCGGTACGAAGGATAATAAATGCGTTCATGAAGCTTGAAAAACAACGGTGTTTACAAAAAAATATACAGGGTGTCCGACTTTTTCTTGGGCATGGTTTGTACATTGCTATAGGTAAGTGTATGATTTTGCATAAGTACCTCAAATCTCTATATTGCGTTTGCTTTACAATAAATCTGTTCTAACATCAAAAGAAACGCAAGCGCAGTATAGCATTAATTACATACAAATTGGTTCCTAAATGCCCAATGGCTTACCATTATTTTTACATAGTCATTTTATAAGGCCCCGTCAATTTAAGTTCATATAAAAGGCAACACGGCAGTCATAGATTGTATAGTGCGATTACATGTGATGTTAACACATTGAGTGTCAAGACTAAATATTATTATGGTATGTTGTACATGTAATTTCATATCAACTAGCCGTAACTGCTAACCTGTTATCATTTTACGATGAGGTATGAGAGGCTCGACCAAACTGTTTAGCTTTAATGATTATTAAAAAAACATAATATTTGTAAATAATTATATTTACAAATATGTTTTTTTAATAAGAAATGCATTGTTTCAAAACTTTATAGTCTATCTAAAATCTTCATGATTGACCTACAAAAGGTTGAAACATAAACAACATCTTCCGAATGCTTTTCAAAATCTTTCCGTATATTTTGGATTAGGTATTTTACAATATGGTGTATTTAGACATTTTCCAAATTAAGTCTGTACGTCATTCCTGTTTAACATTTGACTAATTTATCTTTTCCAAGTTAGCATGAGCCTCTCGCCTCACATAACTAGTGCTAAAACAATACACTTGTTGTGACATCACACTTGTCGATCGTGTCGCGCTGGCGGCAAAACCGTCATGGGACCGGCGCCGGCGCTGTGCTTAGCGTCCAGAGACGGTTTCTTTTCAACTTTAGTAGCCACAGGCGTTGAACGTCCGGTGGGCATTGGCACAGGAACTGCGTCCGGAACTAACCCTCGGATCAGATCTGATATGCACGGCCATGGTACCAGCCTGGAATGATAAAGTTAAAATATGGATGATTTTGCGAAACATAGTGAGCAAGATCTGTTGGGAGTTGTAAACTTGTAGACTTCGAACTAGCAAGAGGTTGGCTGATGAAGGTAATAGTAATGTATCAAAGAGATCTGTTGTTGAACAACACTACTCCACAAAGTCTAGGGAACAAGGATAATTATAGTAATTAGTTAGTGAAGAAATAATTTATTATGAAAATCTAAAAGGTATACGGTAGGTACCAAAAACGTTTTTTTTTAGTTAAAACAAATGCCCAAATAAAGTTAAATAACAAAAAAACATTCCTAGCAACTTTTTTATGATCTTTTGGACCACTCAAGGCATTAGCGTCGGCTCTACATCAGCGTGGCATGCTAAGGTATCAGGTTGTCTATTATCACATGTGGAATATTGCTCCATACTCTGGAAAGATGTGCAAAAAGCTCTTCTTCCATGTTAATATTTTGGGGAAGGTCACTGAACTGCTGTGAATGAAGGATGACCATAGGTTGCAAAATCTCGTCACAGTATTGTTCTGCATTTAAATTGCCTCGTGTCAAAACGAGATCCATTCTTCCGCCCAGGTGAATTCAAACACCATAATCGTTCCGTTGGTACGGATAAACTTCCTGAGGATTCCGGAGTCGACTCTGGCAACCAGGGGGTCTACTCCGAAAATAAATCAAAACTATTGGCCGAATGTTCGGCCGTTGCTTGACTACGGCTAACTATGGCTGACTACGGCGAAACAAAAAAAACGACACCCAAAGTAGAAAATGTGACTTTAAGTCGGGTAAGGATTAAAAGTCAAAAAAGAAAACTATGGAAGTTATAAAACAGCCGAACTTTCGGCCGATTCTGAATTTGATTGCCGATTTTGAACATCGGATTAACGTTTCGGAGTAGACCCCCAGGAACTCGCCAAACACGCATTCTTCTTGAATCGGGATGAAATGCAAAGTGCGACTCATCAGAAAGAAGAACACGAGCCTTCTAGTGTCGGTCCAGTGCAAAAATGCGTTATCCCACAACAATCGACGCCCTCGATTTCCCCGTCGCTATGACACGCCGATAATCGGCAAATTATGCTTGATGGCTGCGTCAGCAGTTTCACGTTGACTGCTCCCTGCTTCCAGCCACATTCCAGCATACCCATAGCCTCAGCATCCCTTCCGCATTAAATAACGACGTGAAATAACGCTCCAGAGTCACAAAAGTTGCAAAAAAGCAGCGAAAATTAATTTCACAAGAAAAAAAACTGCATAAGGACAGTAATCTCTAAAGTTATTACGTTTTAAAACGCCGTACGCTGCTACCGCGTGAAGCTTTCCGCCTTATTACAGAATGCTTTTGTTCTTAGGTATACCTAGTTTATAGCAGGTTCAACCAACATTTACAAATATTTGTCACCAGTACTTCTTCTAAAGAGTTTTCTTAGATAAGTAGACATTAGTTGGCTTGTTCCCTAGTCTTTGTTGAGTCGTAAAATTCTACAGTGGAAATACTAAGATAGCATCTGAACAAAGGACCAACTAAACTATTAGAACTAACCTAGAATTATACCTAATTACATAATGCTCAGAGCTAACATCAAGTTACGACACCATCTGTATGTGCATCAATATGCATTGATACAAATTAACGCCTGACTGGACCAGTTAGTTATATTACGTAGGTCGTGTCAGATGTCAGGAGTATTGTGTCATGTCGTGCCTGTGACTCTTGTGTCATACGAGTTGACTTACCATTTGAAAGGCAGCAAGACGCGGAAGTACCCAGGAATGAGGGCGAAAGGTTCGTCCGTGCGGATCGCAAGCACCACGCGGTCAGCGACGTCGTTTGAGTTCAATTGGGGCACGAATCTGCAAACACATACACAGGTTTTTCAATCATTTAATGGGTTTTTCGACCTTACTTTAGTACTTTGAATTTTTGAAGGTTGATCATTCAGACATTTATAATCGTGGAGTTAAAAAACTTGAAGACTTTTTTATTTATATTAATATGTAATTTTTTATCTAGAGTGTCGCGCTGCAAAATAACTAAAACAAACAGGCCAACTTTGATAGGCTGGTGTGTGTGACAGCTACGTCTTACACTCGCGCCAAGTCACTGTGCTGTCATTGTGTTATTCTAGTGTGCGTGCATTTTGCGGCCAACTGTTGGAAGCAATTTTTTTCGACGTGTTTTCCGTTTTGACTATCTAAGTAGACATATTTATATCTTTGTTGAAGACAAAAAAAAACAGCACAAATCATTACCTCATCATGTTCTCAAAAAAAAACAATAAACAAAAACAATGTTGGGAACATTTATTTTGTATACTGTTTTTTGATTTTTGGTAGGTATTTGGTATTTTGTTAAAAATATTATACTTCTATAACCGTGCCGTCTGCGATTCAACCCGTGTTTGACTTTTGCAAGTCTAGTTTAGTGTAGGTATTTCTTAATTTGATGCCTACCCTTACTTCTGATGTATTGACGGCGATGTGTAGCCATTTTGGCAAGTCAGACAAGATGGAAGTTTGAATAAGTTTCTTACCTAGAATTGACTTCTTCAAACATGCCAGTGGAGCGAATAAAGTATGGGCATATTAGGGATGTCCGAACTCCTGTGATGCCTTGGGTCTCCAGTTCCAATCGCAATGCCTCATCGAAGCCACAGGCAGCCGACTTGGAAGAGCAGTAGTCTACCAGCTTCGCCACTCCAACGTGGCCGGCCATGGAAGCAATGGTCACTATGTGCCCATCGTTGTGTTCAATCATGGATGGCAAGAACGCTTTTACCGTCTGTGAAAAAGAAAATTATTTGTTAGTGAAGTACAAAAAAATTGGGTCATGGGTTCATATAGGATCATCTGGTTGTCTGAACCACGTTCAAAGTCCTTTCAATCCTTTGTTGCAATTCATCATTTAGCCGAAATACCTACGTCCAATGCTGGACATAGGCCTCCCCCAGTAAGGGGGCAAATTATTGACTGCCTCTTTGGTCTATTGGTCGCAAGCGCTACTGCTGAGCCTGAGAGGTCTTGGGTTCGATTCCCAAGTCAGGCAGTCATCATCATTTCAGCCGGAAGACGTCCACTGCTGGATATAGGCCTCCCCCAAAAAGGAATTTCCATAATCGCCACGCTTGGCAGGCGGGTTGGCCATCGCTGTATGGTGTTAAAATGCATAGAGAAAGCTGCTGTCCATTCTCTAGTAAGTCCCTTAGTCGACTTTTACGACACCCACGGGCAGAAATAGATTGGTGCTATTCTTTACGTCCGGCACCCCACGGAATGCAATTAACCGTATAGAACCAATAAATATTCCAATTTTCCTCACCGTTGAACATGCGTCAATCATTGTTTAACTACTATAAGCTTGCCTGCAACTTCGTTCGCATGTCGGAAATCGGAAGACACCTTAATAACAGACACATTTTTATAAAAAACTGCCTCGTTGGTCTAGTGGTCGCAAGCGCTTACTGTTGAGTATGAGGTCTAGGGTTCGATGGGTCAGGCAAAGTGTTATTGAGTTTTCCATCTGGAATATCTCGGTAACATACCGAAGTCAGGATTCATGCCCGGTTAATCACAATAGGCTCGCCCCTATTACATGGGACCTAAACGTAACTGGCAAAATCTGGGTGTACTATAGGTACTATTGGAGAGATCTTGCTTCCTGGCAAATTTCATAATTCTAGGTCAATGGGATGTACTAGGTTTTGATTTATTTGCGAGTATCAAAAGTATGTTACATTAGTGGCCGTATTTTTTTATTACGTTGACTTAATTTTTAACTTTTTAGAGCTCCAAGGGACCATAGACCTGCGTATATGATATTAATTTCAACATGATACCTCCACGCGTTCCCGAGAAAGAGGTCTTGACAGACAGACAGACGGAAGGACGGACAGACAATGAAGTAATCCTATAAGCCTTGTAGGATTACTTCATTGTCCATCCGCCCAAGGAAGAAACGGTCCCCTTATAGTATAAGCGTTCCGTTTCTTCCTTTTGAGGTACGGTGCCCTAAAAAGTAACTTACAGTAATTTCCCACGAAATATGTGGGAAAAGTTTTTTGCGATTTCTGACTCTTTTAGTATTTAACCCTCAGTTGATCTAATAGGGTTTTTTTGATACTCATAAGATACAGGATATATTGGCATCAAATTTATTTTTGTGAAAAATGCCAATTTTCTTGCTGACTGTATTTTTTTTAAATATCTGTGTATGCACATCAAAATGTCTCAAAAAGTTAAGAATAGTCTCCTAACACCGATTTAGTGTAGCTACAACGGTTCAGATACCTGAACTTACTGCCCCATTTCAAAAATCGACGCTGTGTATGTCATGAGTCATGATGATTGACTGCTAGCCCCATAAAGATTCCGTTCGTCAAACAAGAAGATAGCGTGATGATAATCATTTAAAAGGTTAAATCTGTAACTTTCTGCAATGTTCTAACCGTTTGGCTCGTCTTAATTTTACAATTTGCTGTAAACTATAGAGAAATACAAACATAATGCAATAGTGCTCATCCTCCATAACAAATAGCGTGATAATACCAACTGACTAGACTTATAATATGGAATATCTATGCAAAATTTGAACAGAATCTATCCGATAGAATTTGCGTGATGCTGGAACATAGATTCAGACAAACAGACAAAAATTCTAAAAACAATTTTTTCAATACACTTCCTCGAAAACTGGTTCTTATGCACTACGATTAGGTTCACAATGCAATGTATTTCACTCGCGTGCGATTTTTTATTTTCCAACACGTGTGCGGGAATAAAAATTGCCACAGATAACATATGTGACTTATAAGTCTACCTATACTTAGTCCAAATTGGTTCAATGCCTCTTTGCCTCTATTCACACCGTCTTGCGCCAGAGACGGTCCTCTCTATTCGGAAGTGATTTTTTTTTAAATCTCGGCAAGGATGCGTCTTTACGGCGTTAATATTTTTGGAATTTTTAAATAATGTTTATAAATAGAATACCATGATTATTACAATAAAAAAACGTTTATGAACAAATTAACATTTATTTGTGTTCTAAACTCAAAAATATTTGAATTTTCTATTTTTCATATTATTATTAGGCTGTTTATCGGCTTTATACATTTGCTTCTCCTTCAACTTATAGCGAAAGCAAAGCGCGGAAAAAAAAGAACTCATGAAAAGAGAACAGAATTCACGACAAATATATTTTACGTAATTTTATTTTTTTTCTTCAAAAGTGTATTGCACAACGTCGTTTGATACACGTGGACATTTGTTATTGCAGTTCTCGGCTCAAAAACAACCTCGCCTACGGCTCGGGTGTTAATTCCGCCTCGAATGCAATAAAATACAAACATTCTCCACTTATATCAAAATGTACTATTTCGGCATTAGATCGATTCGAATGCTTCCAGATCTCATAGCAAGTTATACGCAAATTTTTTACTTCGCAATTGCGAAGTAAAAAATTTGCGTATAATATTAAAAAAAAGTATATTTTTTTATATTAAACGTAAATTTATTACTTCATTACGATTTTATTATATGTATAGATGTTTGATGACCTACCCTAATAAGATTTATTATATTAGGACGTAATTTGTTCAAAATTATGATAAAAATCCGTTTCCGCTCCTGCTGTAACTGTGATTTATTTATCCTGTACAAAATTAATGTTTCCTTGCGTAAACTATGATTTACAGGTTCAACTGAAACGTTAGTTCCTACGTTTTAGGTTACTTTGTAACGTTCATTATTAATGAGCTAAAATAAAACGGAACTTTATAAATTTCAACTGTGAATTACTTACTATTTATTAGTAAGACAACTGTTCGTGGCAATTTCTCGATTAGTCAAAACAAAATCAAAGTCAAAATTTATTACAATGTTTTGAAGTTATAGTGTTAATAGGTATGGGAGGACAGTGTAGGCCCATCAACAAGTACCAAGTACTTAACAAAATAGAAAATGGTTTACAAAGCTACAGTCTAGTCAGCCTACAACATTCTCACATTAACAAAACATTACAAAAAAACGATATATAATATTATTAAAATATTAAAAGTAAAATTAAAGTTGTAGGTATAGTAACAAATAAAAAATAAAAAAAAGGATTATGTCAAGGAAGTATGTAAAAAAAAAAACAGAAACAAAGATGTTATATTGTTCAAAAATAAAACTATAATTAAAGCTTAAGTACTTATTGTATGCAAATGGGACGTAACATCAAGGACTACACAATTAATAATTACTTCATATAATTATTATACCTTAGGTATTACACTATACAATGTAGACGCTAGAAGGATAATAAGTATTTATAATTACTAAGCTCTATAGATAGGTATCAGAGGTAACGTGCTTAATTACTCAGATTAGTCAAGTGGATATGTTCTTTGTTACAGTGTTCCGCAGGGTTCTGTGTTGGGAACTTTGCTGTTCATTTGCTACATATAACACTGACAGACTTTCAGGTAAACTACAAAGGTGACCAAATACTTGAAACTAATGAATGAATGAATGAAATGCACCGACCCCAGCGTGTAAAAGCAGACACGATTACTCGAATGAACCCAAAGATTCACACATGCTGGAGCTTCATGTTTCATGGGGCTTCAGAGACCATTGTATATCAATGAGTAGGTAACAACATTTCTTGGGACTGCATTTTGATAACAGTATGTCATGGAGGACTAAAATCGATTATGTATGTGGGGAGCTAAGTAAGTTTTCCTATACTCTTTATCTCTTCTTCGCTTCGCTCTTGATAGAGCGGTCGTGATCACGACGAAGTATGTAAAATCGCAAGTGTAGTCATTGCTCGCCTCACGTTCTTTCTCCATCTGATTCTGTTAGTTGATTCAGTAACAGGGACTCCAACCGCAGATTAAATTTGGTCGGTACACCTAATCGGTGATCTCCCGCGTGGCCTACAACCCTACAACTGCTCTTTATATGCTGGGCAAGATTGTGAATAAGACAGCGCTACTAATCGCTTACCATGGGTACCTCTACTTTGCGTTATGGGCTTATATGTATTGTGGGGCAATGCTACTAAGGTTGAGGAGGTAATAATAGCATGAAATGACTGTATTCGAGCTATACTACGTAAAATATAAAAAAAACTTTTTGTAAAAAAATAAATAACCGACTTCCAAAAAAAAGTGAAAAATAACTTTAATTTCGGAAGTCGGTGTCTTTGGATCTGTATTTTAGTTTTTTGCCACCGACTTGCGAAATTAAAGTTATTTTTCACTTTTTTTTGGAAGTCGGTTATTTATTTTTTACAAAAAGTTTTAATTTTTCACTTTTAGTGGGTTAGTTTTTAATTTATCTAAGTTTCAATAGCCTAAAGTCAACTGCTCATCACCTTTTACAAAATATTGCTTTTCCTGATGCAGGGACGTTAATTGTTGAGGAGTTCTCCTGGTACGAACCAGGAGAACTGCCACTCACCATATGCATTGTGACGAGCATAAATTGCTTAGCAACCATATTAAAGTACCTAATCCAATCGCAACCCGTTAAATACTTATTATTATGTTGTTCCGGTGACCATCTGTGGTCTCCATCATCAGTTCCACTTCACCAAATGGTAATTTTCGGGAGCAAATGCACGAGTTACTACAAAAAATACCCAAATCGCTATAGGTTTGCCTATAAAATTCGAGGGTTGCCCTCGATTTCGATGAGATCCCTTCATCAGATTCTGATTTGGTGGCAATGGGACCACCTCGGGAGCATACCCTTTCAAACAAAGAAATAATTTTCAAAATCGGTCCATAATTAACGGAGATATCGGTGAACAAACATAAAAAAAAAAAAAACATACAGCCAAACATATAACCTCCTCCTTTTTGGAAGTCGGTTAAAAATGAACAGATTCATGCAAGCCACATTTCCAAAACTTAAAAATATTGGCTTTACCATCACTTTATATCTACGAAACTCGTATCTTTGTAAACAAAACCGGCCACTTGCGTGTCGGACCACGAATAATGAAGGGTTCCGTAGTGGGGATTAATTTATCCCAAGAACAAACTTAACACTGTACTTAGTTGAAAAACATGTTCCCTCATACATTCCAACTGCAAATGTAAGTTTGTACGCACAATATTTACTGATTTACCATGTTATATTAAGACCATTTATACTAGTTATAGGTTTTCCTGTTTTTTATTTTTTTTCAAAATGTTGGGTTGTTTTTCAAATATTAGCTTCGGAGATAAGTGGGGAGGGGGAATGGTCAATTTTCATCTATTTTCTTAAATAATTTTAAATGTAAGTATTAATTTTTTTTAAGTTTAATTTTGGGACCCAAATTTGACATTTTATTTTAATTTCACCTCTGTAACACATTATATTTTGTACCTACTAATGCGTTTATTTGATTTGCGTTTGACATTTTAGTTTTATTCTGTGACCTTTAGATTTAATATGTACCTATTTATTCGTTTATTTTAAATGTATTGACATTTTATTCTATTCTGTTGCAGTAGGGTTACCCTTGTTTCATCGAAAAGAAATTGACAAATTATCACTTCCCAAACAATTTTCCGCATAATTTAATTTGCCAAATTATTACTTGGCAAAAAATCACTTCACAAATAATTGTAACGCAAACCTAATACTTGGCAAGTGAACGTTTAAACAATAACTTGCTTACCAACTAGTACTTTTACCAATTTTAATGTAGACAAATATTTCAGTTGAAACTTATAACATATTTTACGCAAAATAAAATAAACCCAATATTTAGTATCGTCAGTTTTCAATTTACTATTTCTATTCAGTCAATTGCAACCTACTAAAGTAATTTTTTCTATATATTCTAGTCGTTTCTGGCACAAACAAAATAATTAATACAATTATTTGACTAAATGTTTATTTTCTAAAGATTGTTTGCAAATGCCTTAATGACATTATCCTTGGTAAAAAACCAAGTAAAAAGTTGGCCAAATTAAAATGTGCGTACTAAAATCAATCCAAATATTGCATTGGTATAAAAAAAAGGTTGCTAAAGTTTGGCTAGGTAGTGAAATTTTGTCAAAATCTTTTCGGCAAAACGGCAGGATCCCGTTGAATGAATTCAATGAATTTTATTTCATTTATTTTATTTTTAATCGACTTCACAAATAGGTTCTCAAGTAGGCTGTATTTATTTTTTTAATATATAATATGCAATGGCTCCAAAACTTTATAATTAATTACCTGATCAAATTATATCGAGATTAAATTATTGAAAGACAAGGCGTATTAATCTGTTAATGAATATTTTAATAACAAATAATATTTATATAATTTCTTAACTGTCTAAAAAATGTTGCTCTTCTATAATTATTTTTTTTTCATTTTGTGTATATGAAAAAAAAAAAAAAATCTTCTCACTAGTACTTATCCTTATCTTTGACAATTCTCTAATTCTAAATTTACTTGTATGCCCACAAAAATCGCTCCACTTAATGTAATACGAAGACACTGCCTCCCAAGATACAGGATTTTCCTAGTTTGTGGGGCAGGGTACCTATTCATATTAGACTTTCGACCTCATTGCAGTCACTACCTTACCTTTCCTACCTTTTGAATCCAATCTTTGTGTAATGTCCCTTCTGTGTTATTGTCAAAGTTTGTTTTGTGAATATATTTTTATTTTATTTATTTATTAATTATTATATTTGTTTATGAGCCGTCTTAATTTATTGACATAATATAATTAAATATTAGTGTTTGGCATGAAACTGTGACATGTACTTTAGGATGGAGCGATTTTTTTCAGCTTCCTGAGTGAAAATCTTGAAGTGGCGCACTAGACTTAAAATTTTGAAAACCAAAGAAATTCTGTGTTTCGAATTGTGGTCAATTTCTTCAACTATGTTGATTATTTAATTGAATATTATTAAAACAAGAAACCTAATGCAAAAAACGTTTTCAAATTTAGATTTAAGTGCTTCTACTAGTGCATCTTTTGTAACGATTTAGATCAAGAAGTGAATGTTTTCGCTCAATGTTTAAGAATTGGTTAACGGTATATATAACAGTTTCTTAGTTGTAATAATATCGAAACTGTTTTATTTGATCTTGTGGACTTTTTTACGTATGTAGCGAAACAAGTTGTATGATTTTTTAATCATACAACTACTAAAAGCGTCGTTTTTTTTGCATTGATTGCGTCGGTTTTTTTGCATTGTTTACTGTTTAGTTTATAATAAGAAATAAATAAGATTACTTTGAAACTAATTCACAGATGCATAATAATTACTTAATTGAATAAGATTTATTAAAAAATTAAAAAATCATGAACCTTCATGCCCAAAGTAAAATGAGTTTTCGCATAAAGACTTGTGCAGACTGGCGCGATATTGCGGGCGCGATAGGCACTAACATAGAAATTGTGCTACTAGCGTCGCGTCAGTCTGCAGAGCCTTAAGTAGATTATTCTTTAAAAAAATATATATTTGGTCTTTTTCTTTTAATTTTGTCTGATCTTGATCCGGTATTACGGTACCGATACAAAACCACATCCGATCGCTCCGAGAATAGCTTGCTTGAATAGCAATGCCAGTTTTCCCAAAGAGGGCTAGAGAAGGTACACCCACATTTCACCAATTATGTTTAAGGCCCCTGTAATGGCGAGCCTATTACCATTAACCTGGCAGAAACCCAAACTCTGGGCTGCTACTGAGTTATTTCAGATGGAAAACCCGATAAGCTTTAACCGATCTAGGAATCGAACCCAGGACCCAACGCTCGGCAGTTGCGCTTGCGCACGCTAGAGCAACGAGGTATTGTTCTGTCTCGTTGGCTTTGTCTTTCTTTTTTATTTATTTAATTATTATGGACTCTCGTGCTTTTGTCTTACCCAGAAGTGTGCTAAAATGTTGACATCGAACGTTCTCTGAATGAGATGGTCGGGCGTGTCGAGGAGGTAGCTTCCGGAGACCACACCAGCATTGTTGATCAGGAGGTTCACCTGAATAAAAAAAACCATTCATTAAGTATTCAATATTTAAGCAGATGCCATGTTCTATGCACGAATGTTTTCAAAGGGTCAGCAATCCAAGTACAGTCAGGGAAATGAATTGCTGAGCAATAAGACACCCCACGTAAATCTACCGCCATTGCATACAACTGTCTGTGTACTTACTGTATATTTTTGTTTTGAATAAACGGACAATTTAAGTTGCTATACCCGAGCCGCTTTAGCGTGGCGATAGCGTTCATTGACCCACCTGCATTTTCTAGCATTCTTTATTTAAAAAACTGACATAAAGTCCGTTAACCCCTGAATCTGTCGTCATCTTCAACATGTTCCATTATCAAAAACCATACATAGTTTATGGTTTGGGTTCCTGCGGAGAGATATTAGGGAAAGGACAATGACCGTTATTGCCAAGCAAAAGCGACTCGGGTATAGTCAATTAATTTCCCTGAGTCTACAATAGCGTTTGCATTAATATTATAGTCATTATCCTAACACGTCTGAAAGGATTTAACTTTTAAGTTAGATTTGAATTTCGGATAGAAAATCGTACTATGCATAAAATTGCATGTAAACTGAATATAAGAGGTGGAATGTATAGTTGTTACTCATTCCTAATTATAGCACAAGCTTTCCTTCGCAACTTCACTTGCGTTAGAAATGTTGAAATTTTTAAACATGTCTCATGCATGTCTCAACTTCCTGACACGATGCTATCAAGATAAATCATATCCGTCATCTTAGAACCTTATCTGTACCCCGAGTGTAACTTTGCAAGTGAGTAAACGTAACAAGCGCGTTTGCAAACTTAAACTTGGGGTACAGTACCCCAAGTGTAAGTTTGCAAGGCAGTAAATGTAACTATTTATTTTGCGTTAAAATTTGACCGATAAATCATAATGCTAAGAATATATGGGTGACAATAAAAATCTTAACGTAAACGCGCTAGTTACGTTTACTCACTTGCAAACTTCCACTCGGGGTACAGCATATTTATAATAACTCTGCTGATATAAAATATGGAATTTCGTATGGGAAATGAGGGGATATTCCACAAATCCCCATTGCCGTCTTATAGCTCTTATTGAAGGTTAATTTAAAAGATTTATATTGTTAGGTACTTGATGCTATTGCTGATTTTTCTGCTTTTATATTTATACTAAGAAATACTTAAATCAAATAAATGCAACGCTGAAGTGATAGGTACTTTAATAAAATGTTTGAAAGAAAATTAAAACTCAAAATAATTATATGTTTAAAAATTGTGTGTGAAATAAAAGACAATGATGCATGTTTGTACAACTTAACAATGTTTTGTTTCTCTTTCCTTATTAATTTCTATTTTTATTTAATTAGGTACACTACGTAAGTTAAATAATTAATTTGTTTTGGCTTTAATATAAATAATTTTGACACTACTTTATTTTAATTCACATTATATTACTCGAAGGGTTATATCTTTGTGAGCTTGCTTTCTCAATATTAGTACTGCGCTCTTCAAGTGTAAACCTTTGTACCAATTGATATTGACATTCAATAAGGAATATTTAAAAAGGCTATACCTGTTTACCCACAAAAAATCATTAGTTACCCTAACCTAACCTAACCAAATAAAACCTATAGCTTTTTGATATACTTAGTTTACTTTGGATCTACGTGATCGAATCAGAAATGAAGAGAACCGCAGGCGTACCAAGGTAACCGGCATAGCCCGAAGAATTGCCAAGCTTCAGTGGCAGTGGGCAGGGCGGGGGCGGGGGCGGGGGTGGTGGGGTGGGGTGGGTGGGGGGCTTTCGGCCCCATCGGCCATCAGTTCTGCGAGCAATATGCTCGCAGAACTGATGGCCGATGGGGCCGAAAGGTTCTGTAGTGGCTACCGCGTACCGGAAGACGTAGCGTTGGAAGGCCTCCTACAAAGTGGACCGATGACCTTGTGAAGGCTGCAGGTATCCGCTGGATGCGGGAAGCACAGAACCGGTGGAAGTGGAGTTGCTTGGGCCTATGTCCAGCAGTGGACGTCTTTCGGCTTAAATGATGATGATGACTTTGTAACACACAGCAAACTCGTTTTAAAAAGGTTTTAGGCAACGTAACTGTCACCAACACTGTATCGTTAAAATAGCAAATGTCGATGTACAAGTACCACAGCTTATACATTGTAGATATACGTCTTACGCACCCTGGGCAGTTAGCCCCGAATACTCTGATAACACGTTGGTGAATGGCTAGCATTGTTACCACGACATGAACGACACTTACCGTCACAACTAAGTAGGTACCCAGAGCAACATTTTCATCCGAACGAGGGCATTCCGAAGCCTCGGTTCTCCGTCAGGTAACGATTCGGATGAGATCTGCAGCTCTCCAGAGTACGGATGGAGGAGGTCTAGAGCGCCTAAGGCACCCAACTGATCAGACAAGCCATTTACACCAGAGTGTGTAGAGTTCTGAGTGTTCGGATTTCTATACATTTTGATGCTATTTTTGAAGGTTTTTTCTTTCATGGACAACTCCGGTATGAAATGACGGTTTGATCTGTTGGGTGCCTTAGGCGCTCTAGACCTCCTCCATCCGTACTCTGGAGAGCTGCTATCTGTACCCCAAGTGTAAGTTTGCAAGAGAGTAAACGTAACTATTTCGTTTGCGTTAAAATTTGACCGATAGATCATAATGCTAAGAATATAAGGGTGAGAATAAAAATCTTAACGCAAACGCGCTAGTTACGTTTACTCACTTGCAAAATTACACTCGGGGTACAGTACCCCAAGTGTAAGTTTGCAAGAGAGTAAACGTAACTATTTCGTCTGCGTTCAAATTTGACCGATAGATCATAATGCTATGAGTATAGAGTGAGAATAAAAATCTTAACTCAAACGCGCTAGTTACGTTTACTCACTTGCAAAATTACACTCGGGGTACAGTACCCCGAGTGTGAGTTTCTTGCCGTATCACGAAATACGCGACGATCAAGTCAAACGGTGCGAGTGTGAGTTGAAGTTTGTCGTACGATCATCAGCTCGTTTCGTCACTTGTCCGATAGTATGCCGAACGTTTTGTTATTTTTTTAATGTTGCCTAAACTGAACTTAGAATCGTTTGGGCGAGATAATACGACTAAAATACAGATTGGTCGCAACCATGTTAACAAGCGGTATGCGTGCCATAAGTAATTTAGACGTACAATATTGTTTATGAATGAGGTATTCCTATTTCGTTTTAACGTGCAGTGAGTAAGGGAGATGTAAAATAAATTGTATGTGGCGTCAAATTCAAGTTATTGTAAATAAAGGCTATTCTACTATGTTTATAATAACATAACATCACGCCTTGTTTACCCGAAGGGTCGGGCAGAGGTGTACCGGTAGTACACAATTTCGCCAGATGTGAATAATAAAGTATGTTTTATTTACCAAATAACAATTATTACAAATTTGATAGAGGTGATTCATTCATGTAATGGTTTAAATTATGTATGGAATAAGAACTACTTAAATAAATATAGTTTGTGTGTAGACATAGACCAGGTAGAAATAAATAAAGGGTCAGATTTTTTTTAAATAAAAATGAAGAAATTACTGATGTAATCATCAGGCTATTAGATCACGCAATACTCTTCCTCGGATTAGATAATCTCGGAGAATACTATAGTTCTTGACAAAGAAATAGAAAGGCTTCCTTTGACAAACGATATCCATTCCTAAATTCAGTATCGTTGAGATCGTCCACTGGATTAAAAAAGGCTCGAAAATCGGCTCTTTGTTTTCTCAGATGATTCCGTTCATCTTGAGCAGTCATCATTATTTTTCATGCGTAAAAATTACGTTCTGTCATTAAAAACACCATTTACCATAAAATTACACGCAAATAATACGAACATAACTAATATAAACAACATTTCACCTGCCACACACCAAGTGAGTGACTATACTACAAAGTTTACGTTTACAAACACTTGAACGTCGCTTGGAAACGTCAAATTTTTACTTACACTCGCAATAACCCGCAAAATGTTCTTTGAAACGCTACTACGTAAGTCACGTTTAAAATACCGAACTATTCTAGTACCGTTAAAAATCTTACACTCGCTGTTTTGGTTTACAATACTTTCGGCCAGGGGCGCTTTTTACGTTTTCATACATTTAATACTCGATACAGAAACGTGATAGTAGCGTTTTCTTTAAGAAAAAACTCACACTCGGGGTACAGATCTCATCCGAATCGTTACCCGAGGCTTCGAAGTAACCTCGTTTGTATGAAAATGTTGCTCTGGGTACTTAGTTTTGACGGTAAGTGTATGTATAAATAGAACGTTCCTATACAGAAGTTTCGATATGTGAAGTTACAAGTATGATAAAGCTGTCTTCTTTACGTACCCTGCCAACTTCTTCGTCGACCTTCTTAGCGACCCTGTAGACGTCTTCTCTTTGGGTCAAGTCTACCACATACCCGTAGCATTTGCCGCCGATACCTTTCACCAGCTTTACCGTGTCTTCCAAGCCTGAAACACAACATATTAGGTCATTATTACCTTGACTTGCTAATAGTATACTTTTATTATTTTAATGAGTCTAGTTTGAATGTCAATGACAAGATTGCGTGTTTATAATACAGGGTCACAGCTATTAGAACGATCGGTCAAGGACACCTGTTATAAATCTAAAAAATGCTGTTGTCACCATCCTCGATATATCTAATGACATTTTAATGTAATCTATTCATATATAATAAAATCGTAGTGAAGTCAAAACTGTACATTGAAAATTCTAATGCCAAAAATATCGTTTTAGGGTTCCGTACCCAAAGTGTAAAACGGGACCCTATTACTAAGACTCCGCTGACAGTCCGTCTGTCTGTCCGTCTGTCACCAGGCTGTATCTCATGAACCGTGATAGTTAGACAGTTGACATTTTCACAGATGATGTATTTCTGTTACCGCTATATAAAAACAAATACAAAAAAAACAGAATAAAATAAATATTTCAGGGGGCTCTCATTCAACAAACGTGATTTTTTTGCTATTTTATAGATAATGGTACCTACGGAACCCTTCGTGTGCGAGTACGACTTTTACGTACGACCGTTTATCTGAATGTACAATTTGTACATAATGTTCCAGCATCACGCAATACTACCGAATAGATTTTGTTCAAGTATTGTATAGATATTCCCTATAAGTTTGGTCAGGCGTCTTATAATCAGCCTATAATGTTCCCACTGCTGGGACACAGGCCTACTCTCTTTGAAAGCGGAGTGGGCTGTAATCTAACCACGCGGGCCCAGTGCGGGTTGGTAGATGTCACATGTTTTCAAATTTTTGGCTCTAGGACATGCCGGTTTCCTCGCGATGTTTTCGTTCACCGTTTTAAGAGCCCAGCCTTGAGAGGTCAGTCGTCTGTAGCCTATAAATTATCAAGCTATCTGCCTAGCCTTTTCCCAACTATATTATGTTGGGGTCGGCTGCCAGTCTAACCGGATATCTCAATACCAGTTTTTTACATAGGAGCGACTGCCTATCCACCTCCACAATCCAGTTACTGGGTAAAACGATACCCCTTAGTGCTTGGTAAGACTGGTTGTCAGACTTTCGGGCTTCTGACGACCCGTAACAATTGTCAAAGATCTACAAATGACAGCCAGGACCAACGGGTTGACGAGCTTTCCGAGGCACGGAGGGCTTGGTATGCAAAGACTGATGGTCACCCATCCACGCAAAAGCCCCTCTAAACTATTTATTTGCTATGGAGTATGAGCAATATTGCAATTCGTTCGTATTCTTCCATTGATATATTAAATAGGAAGATATGGTACGCGCTCCTCGATGTGGACCGCATAAATTAGGGGACAGGACACAATCGACCTACATTTACCTACATTACTCCCGGTTTGCGGGGAATACCCGAATCGTAGTTTGTTTGCGAGTTGTTATGGGTAACAGCAGTTGTAACAGTGACAATTATTGCGATCTCTTTCCCGCTGTAGCCCGCGTAATGTCTATCTATTTCGGTTGTCGAGCACATGACGCACGACATCGGGTCCATTTAATATTTACGTGATGTTAGAGAGTGGCCTATTTAATACATCAATGTATTCTTCTATAATTTACGCAAATTGTAAAAAGACGAGCCAAAAGGTTTGAGAATATTACAGATTTAACCTTTAAATTATTATCATTTTATGGAGTTAAACAGTCAATCATGAGATATACTTGGGTAGTAGTAGGGATACATAGGGTGGATTTTTTTGATACGGCAATAAGGGCGGGTACCTTAACCGTTATCGCTACAAGAAAAATCTAGATGCACAGATTTTGTAAAAAAAAAAATACAGTAAGCAAAGAAATGGACCATTTTCACAAAAACAAAAACCTTTTTTTGATGAAAATCGATCCTCTTTCATAAAAGGATGCAAAATCTATTTTAAGAAATCGCCAAAAATATACATTTAGTAGAAAATGAGACTGAGATCAGGGATAACACAATATACACTGTACACAATATGTGTGCAGCGTATGTCAACAGTCGAATTGTTCAATTACTTCACTGAGTTGAATATCGGGAACGAATATAGCAGATAGTTGCATATTAAACCTTTATCATCCCGCTATACCTTTAAGGAGTTTAGCATTCAATCGTGACACATCGAGATTTTGCATCCTTTTATGAAACACTACTAAAAAATATCTTGATGACAGGCTAAAATAACAAGTCTTTAAAGAGCAAATTATTTATTTCAACAAAAAACTTGTCCCTAATGGCCATGAAGGTCTGATGAACTTGACCTTCTCTGACATTCAAAAGAATGTTGTGCACAAAAGTTAAAAGTAGCCAGACAAAGAAGTCGGATACGACTTTATTACTCCGTTAACTGAGTTATGGCGCCTTTTGATGTGTCTGGTTTTGTTACTTTCATTCTATCGTCACTTCTGTAACCGAGTGTATGTTAAAATATACTTTCTATAATGAAGCTGATGGTAATGTACATTAACGGACCGCCGAGTCCGTTATAAGTAGGTATTTTTTGTGAATTTCGTCGAGTGTGTGTAGAAAGTAACGGGTCGATGCGATACGAAAATAACATACACACGTCATGTGAGTTAATATATCTATTCAGGTGTGTCTTAAAAGCCAATCAATCATACAAAAAAATAACAGGAAAACACGATAAAATAAAAATTCATCAGAGTTGGAGCTAGTTATCTAAAATTGTTGATGAAGATTTTGGAACATGGATGTTGCTTAACGTCGTTGCAAAAAAATCTCCTATGTGTAAAGTAACTTTTCGAGAAAAAATAATAAAATCTTCTTTGCACAAAATAGGCGCAAATTGGCAGTGCTCGACGTTGTTGGGTGATCAGTGTGATCCTGACTTTTCAAGGTATAAAAGTATAGGGGAAGAGATGGGAAGGGATGGGTTTAGTCCCATCTCTTGCCCTTCCAGTCCAGCCAACCGTGCGCCTAGCTTCTGAAGAGATGGGAAGGGCTACCCCTTCCCATCTCTTCTTTGAAGCTAGGCGCATGGTTCCAATTGGTCGTTTCCTATTGAGAAGAGCCGATAAGAAACTACGGTTACTGTTTTAAAAATAATTGATTTTTATTCTGTTTTCAAATTACAGTGTTAAATAGGTAGGTAAGTATAGGAGGGCAGTGTGGGCCTGCCAACAAGTACTAGGTACTTAAAAAAATAGAAAATGGTCCAAATCTACAGTCTATTAAGCCTACAGCGTTCTCACATTCACAAAATATAAAATAATCTATAAAAAATATTAATAAAATAATAAAAATAAAAACCCATTTAAACCAAATGACACGAACAACTGTAACAAATTAGAATTAATATCCTGTCCACAAAAGCCACTAATAAATTGTTGAACTTAAAATTGTAGGCATAAAAATGAAAACCAACTTTTCTCTTAAACTTTCTGGTAGGTACTTAGAATCATCATAGTAAGTCATTTACTATTTATGAACATGTATATAATTGAGCATTAATTAATAATCAATTAAAATCGCGAAATGCATGTTTTTTCACTCACCTTTACAAAACTGCGTATATCTCGGAAACTAAATGCCGAGAACTGGACCCTTTGGACGCCCGCATATTTTAATATTTACATTTTACTCAAACTGCATTTTCTATTTCACACAAGTAACAGTAAAAAGTTCGACCTACTTAATTACGGCTAATGAGATTAAAATAGTGTAGTTACACGTACACCCAACCTTATATGTTTGACTGTGTAGCATGTGTGAATGTATGTGTGCGTTGTCCATGATGCGCGGAAGCAGCTGCGGCGTGCGCGCAAACTCAGCGTTACCACAAGCGCGTGTGCCGGGCGCGGGAGATCAGCTGTGCCAACGTATTAGGCACACACTCACCGCGTGATTTTTACGGAATTGCAACTAACACACGAATAAAATTCCTCGCGATTTTTGTCATATCTATGCAGATCTCAGCTGATACGCATGTCAACAATGGACAACAGAACGAATAATAGCAAGCGAGGGCACTAAATTAGCACTAGTGCATTAATTATACTCACTTTAGCAAGATGCGTAATCTACTTTTCTTTCAACTACCGATCTACCCACCGTGATAATATACCTACTCAAAATAAAAACTCAAGTTAATGAAAACAAAGTTTTTCACCAAGTAGGTTTTATTCAGTCGATTTTTATTTTCAGCCAGTATCTTTTTGATCTAATGCATATATTTTACATTAAACTTCTGTTAAACCTCTGCGGTAATTTTTTATCTAATTAAATAATTAAAACGGTGCAGAAATGTTGTGTGAAATCTCATTGTAGCACTGAAAAACAGTGCAACAACATTTCTGCACTGTTTTGGTCTAAGCAAAAAATACGTGCTTTGTGATCGGTTTTGTAGTGATTAATGATAACATTACTACGTTGTTGAAAGAAAAATATATTTCTTTATTTATAAATTTCATCCCACTATCTTACCTTAATAATTCTATTTAAGACTTGCAGAAACCTGCGTAGCCGGTGTTGCCTAAATAAATACTACTAACACGTCAAGAAGCAAGACACTTTGCTGTCGAGTATAAGTAATTCCTGAAACACTGGTCCTAAGGCACGCGTTTCGTTTGGTTTTCGTAAACGAAGACCAGCTTTAACTACGCAGCTATTCTATATGCAGCATTTAAGACGCTGACAACAGGTAAACCGCAGTCACTGTCAGACTGCATACAAAAGAAAGAGAAGCGTGATGACACAACGCTTGTAATTTATTGCAAAATAGGAAGCAATTATTTATTTACGCAAAAATGAGTTGAGTAATCGAAAATAAAAAAATAACCAAGTCCTGCATACAAATAAGATGTTCTTGTTATTAGATAAATACCAACCGTACGTTGATATTTTAATACAGATATTTTGGATTGAAACTCAAAGTAAAGGATTAATTTACCGTAAATTTATATCGAGATTTTTTTTCTAAACGTGTTTTGGTAACAACCAAGTTTTGAGATATATGTTCAGAATAACATATATTTTTTCCGCTACCAAAAACTATAAATATATAAAAATAAAGATTTGGCTTTTTTTTTTTTGTTTAAGAGGCGGATGGATGCTTATTTCATACAAACGGGTGACAAGCCTACTTTTATCATTTTCCTCTTGTCAGTGCCTTAAAGGGCAAACGGTTCGCTATGCGTGCAGACAGTTAAACGAGTGCTCTTGGCCGAATACTCTTGAAACTTGCGCCGGATTCAATTGATCGAACACGAGGTTTGTTGCACCAGCGCCGGAATCCGGCTCACCTTGACAGTTTCATGTAATTTGGCCCATAATTTGACTGTTGGTTTGGTTGCGTCTAATGCAATGATAGTATACGAGTAGTACTAGTTAATTCTTGGGAATTATTTTTATTGTCCATTTCAATGTATGCAGTGGGCCCAGTGGTAACGTTCGCGACTTACTTCGTAGGTTCGAACGCAGGCAGACGCTTTACTTTGTGTAAGACATGTGACATCTACTAACCCGCACTGGGCCTGCGTGATGGATTACGGCCCACTCCCTCTCACAGAGAGGAGGCCTGTGTCCCAGCAGTGGGAACATTATAGGCTGTATATGATGTCCATTTGAGTTTACGCAACTTTATATTTTCTTTGTAATTCAGTAAGTTTTAATTTTGTTGTCATTTATATCAGAAGAGACGGCAAATAAGTTCGTTTGCCGAGCGGTTCAAGTCTTTATGGTATTGATGTCTGAATTCAACCGTTCAACGTAGTCGTTTCGTTTGGAGATTCGGTTAGTTCAGGTTGGTGAATTGTCAGTATTTATTAAACGTCACACTGAAATGAAATGAAATCGTTTATTCTGTAAATAAGATATTATAATCACTTTTACACATCATATAAGAAAATTAAAAATAAGCTAGATGTAGTCGACATTTCCTATCTGATTACCCCTGAGAAGAAATGGCGAAACAAACTCAGGGGTCAAAGTCTCTTTTAAAGTCCAGACATAATCTTGGTCAGATCATGTGGGGACCACACAATTTTGAGTGGACCTGTCCAATCAGTGCAAGCATTTGTCAGTAATCGTGGACCTCAACTCAAGACATAAAGAGCTCAACGACTCGACGAACATTACCAAAGAAAAGACATTTGCATAGGCCGCATAAAGTGCTCAAAATCCCAGACCATCATTAAAACTAATTGAGAAAAAGAAAAAAAAAAGGAAAAATTCAAAGAAAAAAATGACCCACATAGTGCTCACATTCACAATAAATTTAAGCAGTAAATATAATACTTTTCAAAGTAAATATTCATGTAATATTGTATATAATATTCTGCAATGTCAATATGTATAAAATCATGCATAATAATTCAAATGTCAAGTTTTCCAGTTTTATCAGTAGCTAGCAGAGCGAGCAGCTCAATCCCAAGCTTTTTTGTCTTCTAAATAATCAGAAATTTTACCCTACCTACTATTGATAATACCTAATACCTTTGCTTTGCTCAATCCAAACATTGGGAAACTAGTTTTCTAATTGGTTTGGGGCTTCGAACTATCGGGCAGCGACCTTAACAATTTTGTTGCAGTTTTTGCATTTAATTTGCATACGGTTAAAAGTATGTTACATAATTTTAGCTGTTTGAATCAAAGCTGTTCAAAACACAGAAACAGGACTGATGGAAATGGACCTTTAGAGAACACATCACAAAATCTTTTTTATTTCCCGCTAAAAGGTACCATTCTATCACACTCAAACTCAAAGCATTTGTTTCAAATAAACCTATTACAGGCACTTTTGAATTGTCAAGGGGTCGGTCAGTCAGAGAGATGAAGCTAGTTGCCCATTCCAAAGCGTAGTAGGTTCCTATGGAGAAGAACGGGCAAGCAACTCCACGGACACTCTTTTCTATTCTATATTATTCTATCTTAGAATTATTTCAATATTATTGTATTCAGAAATATTTGTGAACCCCAAGTCCCCAACATGTAAGGCAGGAGTCACCAAACAGCGGACCGCGGTCCAGGTCGGGACCGACGAACTATTTTGTGCAGAGTAAAATTTATAACTACCATCAGACAGGCTCAATTATAATAATAAGGTAAAAAAAAAATTGAGCCGTCACGGGACGACTGGCAGATGTAAAACATCGCACTACACACACATTTACACACTATAGACTGTATAGTGGCGAGGCCGCCGATCGCCACGCGGCATGTGTCGCCCCGCCAGCAATCGGTTTTACCTGCGCCTATTGATGATTCACATCAAAAACATATTTCACATTTTTATTAAATATTTACTTTGTTACATAAGTACATAGTATTTGTTTATTACTTTCAGGTTTCTTTTAGTTTTATTAAAAAAAAAAAAATCTTCCTTGATAGTTTTTGTCTACCAAACAGATCGCGACAGTCACTTTTTTTTAAGCGCTCCCCAATACAGGCTGTTAAAGGAATTGCGTGTTAGGGGTAGGTTCAGTATCAATAAAGGACCTCAAGTTTTTTTTTATTTTTTTTTTAACAATAAAAAAAAAAATAAGTCTCTTCGTACTTTAACGGGCTTAGGACCGTCAAATAAAATAATTTTAATTCTAATCGATTCCTATTTTAAGTTATTAGGTACTAAATTAGGTTGATGATGCAATTTTTTTTTTGTATTTTTTTTTTCCTGGGTTCCTTTATCGATACTGAACCTACCCCTAAGCTATGGCACGCAGTTTCTTTAACACCCTGTATAATTGGTAATCCCTGATGTAAGGTATCATAGGAGGTCAGGTTTCTAACTCTATAGAAAGACTGTACCGTACTCCGTACCTACTGCAAACCAACCGCAGTGCAATCACTTGCATGAAGACAAGCAATCTGAAGCGTTATTTTCTCGAACATAATGACGATAACGACTAGGGTTGCCCGGGGGTCTACTCTAAAGCGATAATCCGAAGTATCGGCCGAATGTTCGGTCCTTTCTTGACTTCCAAAGTTTCCTTATTTGACTTTGAATCCTTACCCAACTTCAAGTCACATTTTTGACTTTGACTTATCTTTTAGGGGTATGAGGAACAGGGTGTAAAGTTCACTCATCCTCCATAGAAAAGGGAGGATCCTCCGACCAGACGGGTGTTATGTCTGGTGGGAAACTGCACAACGGTTGATGTCGGGACGTTGTATATATGCTAGTCGCGCGGTAAACTCTGCTTGCGCGATGCAGGATTTTGCGTGACGTCAGTGTGACGCGTAGTTCGTATGTGGCGATGTTGATGCCGCTACAATCTCACTGACTGTCGTTTATTTTATTTTTTTCGCTCTAGTCAGCCATAGGTCAGCCGTAGTTAGGAAACGGCCGAACATTCGGCTGATACTTCGGATTTATCTTCGGAGTACACCACCAGGTAGTAAAAAAATACATAACAGTGTTAGTGATATACGCATTTACTTCGATTTGCCTAACTCGTTTCAAAGTCGAGCGATCGCGAACGGTTTAGTTGGTTTGGGTAAAGAGGAACAGAAGTTTCGTTTTACCTATCAACTCAAAGCATTAGACTTGCGTGCACTCCCGAATAACAAGAAATGCTGTTGCAGTTGAATATTTTCCCAGACAATTTTGTACCATCACCATAAGATCATGACACCACATAACCTTGGGCGTCAAAGCAGCTATTATGAAAGCCTCATTGCATTTAAATATGGACGTTGCATCGTGGGAAGCCTTTGTACATACGGCTACATATCAAGCTATACATTTCCCGTATAAGCTGACCTCTCATTGTATGGAAATCCTATAAAATGCAAGATCAGCTTAAACTGGAAATGGTTAGCTTGATATGTAGTCGTGTGTACTAGTTAAGTGCTGGATTAACCACGTAGCAAGAGTACCAATTGCTACAGGCCCCGCGCAAAAGGGCTCTGCGTATCCAAAACCTCCGCCTGAGCGTAATTTTTTGAGTGAAACTTATAAAGACGTGGTATATTGAATTTACTTGATGTCACAAAACGTGAAACGTAACACTTTTTCCCACTAAGAAAATCTACGTCAGACAATCGGTAACCGATTATTTTGTTGGCCACCATAAAACATAGAATTCATACGGTAAACGTACAAAATCTACAAACGAGCAACTGGTTGTATAAATGTATAGAATTTAAATCTGCTCTACAAAAAGTCTGATGTGTGCGACCCATAATCGACACTCAGAAGTTATTTGATAAATTACCACCAAAAAAAAAAAATATTTTTACCTATTTTACCCATAGCAGATCAAGGGCCTCACGATAGAATTTGCTACGGGCCCCGCGTTTGCTAATCCGGCACTGGTGTGTACTAGCTAAAGTCTAAAGTAAACTGAACCCCCCTTATTACAAAACAAGAACTATCTTCAGACCCAGGTTTAAAACATGGAGCCATTATTGAATTTCGAACTTTATTCAGACTATGGTAAAGTTCCTAAACACAAAACTGACAACTTAGTACCGAACTAAGTTTTCAGTTTTGTATAAAGAACGGTATTTCAATCACTGTTACGTTCTTATTACAAAAACTGGCTCCATGGTTTAAGCCATGTCAAAATATAAATCTTGTTTTGTAACAAGGCGGACAGGGTTCTTTTGGCGCTGTGCAGTTATTTTGTGAATTCGAAAAAAAAATGGCGGCGCTTATTCCGATTTTAGCCACGCCCCTAAATAATCTTGTAGCGCTTTATATGACTGTGACAGCCCTACGTAAATAATGATGGCAATTACTAAGCGTTATCTGCGATAGACTCATGCGCATAGCGGTGATATTACAAATGGAGATCGATGGAGGCTTTGATAGATCGCTGGAATTAACGATGAACACTTTATGGACTATTATTAGAAGTCTGCCTTTGACATTATTACATCTTTGTTATTCTAAAATAAATTAGCCTTCTTTTGTTTTCCATTGATAAGGTTTAAGACCGCAGTATCAGCATAATAGGCCTGAGAAGCAAGACGTATTATAAATTTACTGTTTATTTAAGGTCAGTACTTTCCTCAAAACGTTGTAATAAAAACTTAAAGCTCCGTCTAACGACTAATGACGTGGTTTAGACTGGCTTTTAACTGAATTAAAAAACACATTCGAATTACGTAGGTAAATAAATAAAAAATATGAGGATATTAAATTAATCCCAAAAAAACTTGATGTAGATAATTGCACGTATCTAAAATTTATAGAATTTTCATGAATTAATAAAAATATTGCCAAAAATATGAAAGTTTGTAAGGTTCCGTAGCCAAATGTTTAAAGACGACTTCACAATTTAAACTACAAGTTTTTAGAGTTTCATGTAGTCGTCCGTCTTTTTCATAAATGTCTTTGTCATTTGTTTTGCAACAATGTCAACAATTTAAGCTTCTCGGCCGCTGACAATGTACGTATGCTAATGCGGGCTATTGACTAAACACTGTGACAGCACTTTCATAATACACTCTACATATTTATTGTACTTTAGGAGCAGCCATGGAAAAGTTGCCACATTTTCTTAGTTACGTTTCATAAATTTTCTATTGATTTTAGAAAAAGATGTGTTCATTAATAGTGCACTTGTGTGTTTGTAAGTCAAGTCCTTCTGTTCTGTTACTAGAACGATGTTCAGTAAGTAATAATTTCATGTCAATTTAAATTTCGAAATTCATCAATCAAATAAGTACATTTCGATGTTAAATCAAACGACCATACGTAGTATAGCATAGTCTTTTTCCGCTTTTTCACTACTTGGGTAAAAAAATCAGCTGTTCCCTACATTTATGTTTGAGTAACTCGTCAAAATGTAGGGAACAGCAGATTTTTTATTCGCGATTTCAGGTTTAGTCCCATAGTAAAAGTTGTTCGTAATGAAGAGTACAATGACCCCTTAAGAGATTGTGAGTTAATTCTGGGACATGTTGTATATAGAGAAGTGGGTCAATTCACGAGAGGAATAAGTATACCTACCTAACTACGTGTTATAGATGAAAATCGCCTGCAAAGCTCTAGACTTCACAAAGAATTAGAATTTTCCTTTTACGGACAGATTATGGAAATCTACTGTTCTAGTTGCGACCGGGTGTTCAAAACTAAATTCGGTCTAGCGAGTCTTCTGAGGGCACACGCAAAATAATATTTTTATAATTCATTCAATTAATCATTAATAACAAAATGATTATATTTATAATAAAAAAGGTACAATTTTATTACCATTCCTTAATTATTATATTTTAATTATTTTATTTTATTTTACAGTTTTCGGAAAACTTACAGCTAAACACTTTTGCATGAATGAGAATAATTAAAATAAGGCCAATTAAAAGTTTTCACAGATAGAAGAGAGCATATAAAAAAAAATATTTGAGAAGGTAGACAGTATTTTGAGTAAAAACAGTTTGTATTTAAAGATAAATATTAGTCAAAATGTGTTTCAAACAGCGTAAAAAATATTTAACGTGTTCAAAAAAGAAATCACAAAGAGTCCTTTTTAATTTTGAAATGCCTGTATTGAAAACATCGATGTCAACGTCCCGACAGACCGCATTATAAGTATGACTCGCTCTGATGAAGTATGAATTTCGTCTGTAATTCGTTCTTACCACAGGAGTATGCAACAGATAAGGATTGCGCAGAAAAGCAGAAGGAACCCGCAGTACGATTTTGTTCAGCAATTCGGGAAGTTCGATCGAACCGTTAGCAATTCTAAACAAAAACGCCAAGTCTGCAATTCTTCTACGTTCAGAAAGAGGAAGTAGATGAAATCTTTTACAGCGTAGGAGATAAGTGGAAGAATAAGTTTTAGACCGGAATTGAATATAAGTACCTCAAAAACTTTCTTTGTATGCCTTCCAATCGATTGATGTATATGTTGTAATTGGGATTCCAGACTTGAGAGGCATACTCGAGATGACTGCGAACAAAAGCACAGTAGAGAATTTTAATGGTTTTGATGCTCCTGAACTCAGACGAGACCCTCAAAATGAACCCTAGTGATTTTGATGCTTTATTAATGATATTATCTACGTGTTGATCAAATAATAATTTTGAATCAAATACGTATATAACTCCCAAGTCTCTGACTGTGTTAACCCTAGCTAGGGATCTGTCTAAAAATTTATAGTCAAATGTACGGGCTTCCTAGTAAAGGAGCACACATAAAACTTATATTTTCATTTAGTTACTCTTAAACGTTGTTAATTTATTTCATGGTGCTTGTTATTTGATATTTATAAATATACAGCGAAAAGAACTCCGTTCCAACCGGGTGTCCCAAGACACCCCTCGGGTTTTTTGGTGTTGAGTAACATCAAGAATCATCAAAAAGGTTAAAATTAATTGATTGATTTTGAATGTTTTGATGATTCTATATAAATGCAACAATGACCGTCTGTTTTATTGTTTTCACCATTCCATTCTGTTCTATTCTATGATTTGTTTTGTATTCTATTTTATTATTAATCACTATATAGTATAAAACAAAGTCGCTTCCCGCTGTCTGTCTGTCCCTATGTATGCTTAGATCTTTAAAACTACGCAACGGATTTTGATGCGGGTTTTTTAATAAATAGAGTGATTCAAGAGGAAGGTTTATATGTACAATACATGCATAATATAGTAGAGCAACACTGATAATTTTAGAAGTTTCTAATGTGATGTCGTAAATAAACAAATTTTTTGGCGTTTACATTGTAAACGCTGGCTGAATACTGTATTCAGTATCCGCATTGCCCCCGCGCGAAGCCGGGGCTGGTCGCTAGTATAATACAATAATAATAATAAATATTTAATAAATAAATAAATAATAAAAAAAATAGTTAAATAAATTAAAAAAATTGTAAGTATGCAGACTCTCCAAGTATTGGCTCGTATTCAGAATGAGTTCACTTAATTAAAGAATGGCAACACTTGCAATGTCCCTGACAACAAGCTTTGTTTTAAGGATAACAAGTATCATACTTGGTTACAGCAACTTCATTAAGCTAAGTGGATTGAGAAGAAGATATTATGTTTTACTTTAATTTTAACTTACAAAACAGGTTGGCAAGGCAATTATTATTGTTTTAACGATATCTTTAGTGTGATTTCTCAACCTTAAAGGGCGCTTGATATGCGACTTTATATGAATATACAACATGTCCCGGACCTCTTAAGGGGTCATTGTACTCATCATTATGAACAACTTTTACTATGGGACCAAAACAGAAATAGCGCAAAAAAAATCAGCAGTTCCCTATATTTATATGTTCGAATAACTCGTCAAAATGTAGGGAACAGCAGATTTTTTTTTCGCGATTGCAGGTTTTGGCTCCATAGTAAAAGTTGTTCATAATGATGAGTACAATGACCCCTTAAGAGGTTGTGCGTTAATTCCGGGACATGTTGTATTTGTTGGATAGGATTTCAGCATAGTTGGCTTATGAGATTATATCATTATACATCTATACATGCACTAGCTATTGCCCGTGGCTTCGTCCGCGTGGAGGTCGAAAATTATCCCATGAAAACGTACTTCCGGGATAAAAAGTATCCCAAATACTAACCTAGATCATGGTCTACCCATATGCCAAATTTCATCCAAATCCGTTCAGCTGTTTTAGCATGAAAGCGTAACAAACAAACCAACTCACTTTCGCATTTATAATATTAGTTAGGATTAGAATATTATAAAATAAAGTCACTTTTCGCTTTTGTCGCTGTGACCGCGTTGTTCTTCTAAAATAAGTATCTGAGTTAGATGCGGTTTTCACTACAAATTAGAGAATTTATTCCACAAGGTTTATGTGCATAAAACATTGTTATTAGATAAACATTGTAATATTGACTTTAATTTTGATTTGGATTTTAATTTAAATTTTGATCTTGTTTTTTATTGTGATTAAAATTTTTGTTTTGGATTTTGATTTTAATTTTGATTATGATATTAATTTAAGTTTTGATTTTGATTGGAATAATAATTGTTTTTGATTCCAATGCTAATAAAATATTTTTATAAGTTCTAATATTAATTCAATATGGATGTTTTCCTAAATAAATAATTGAATTGCATTGAATTAAACTAACATTTATCAATCTTTTCTAGTTAGCAGAAGCAGAATGACGGTTTAATTACTATAATATTTAACGCTAATAATTGTTAGTGTTAAGTGTTAAGTCCGATACACTCCGATTACACTACCACTCAGTGCAATCGGACTTATCGGACCTAACACTTTCACGACCTGTTGGATTTATAAAAGCTACTATACTTTTATCTCTCCTGGAAACTAATATGTGTTTATAGTTCTATCGATTTTATGAGCACTAACTTTTATATGGGCACACTTTTAGCTGTAGATAGACTATCTAAGTTATAGAACTGAGTGATTCTAAAGCCGGGTCCGCTGTGCCATGATTTCGTGTTTAAAAAAAATCTAACATCGTTACCTAACCGATTTGGCGAATTGGCGTCCCCCAGATCGGATAAGCCGGGTCCGCAGCACCATGGTTTCGTGTTATTAAAACATCTAACATCGTCGTGAAAAATCGGTTAGGTAACGATAACGATGTTAGATGTTTTTATAACACGTAAACATGGCGCAGCGGACCAAGCTTTAGGTAACGATGTTAGGTGTTTTTATGACACGAAAACATGGCGCAGCGGACCCTGGCCTAGGCGAGCCCTGACAAAACGACTATATTTGGAGAGAAATGTTCGCATATATTTGTGACGCTAGCAGCGGAATGTGAAAATGTATTTTCCTGTGCATATAGGCAGTAGGGAAATTGCTTTGTACAAACGGCTACACATCAAGCTATACATTTCCAGTATAAGCCGATCTCGCCCGTAGTGCGAGATCAGCGTAAACTAGAATTGTATAGCTTGATGTGTAGCCGTGTGTACATGTCATCGTAAGATTGTGAGAACCGTTAGTTTATAATTTATCGGTCTTATTTCAGTTAGATTATAAACTGTCGAAAAATGTGAATTCTTGATTGTTTTTGAAGTAAGTAGGTTTTTTCTTTACGCACGCTTGACTTTGGAGTAAGCTGGTGAATGCGTGACGAGAGCGTTACGGAAAGTGTGATCTGGCGGGGCGGACGGAAGTTGTTTAAATTTTAAACATGGAACACACCACGTCACCGCCGCGGGCCGTCCCGCATAATAGGTTTTTTTTTTAATTCACACTCACTCACCGCAGCTTTTTTGAAGTAAAACTTCTTTTGCTAGCGTTACGCGAACGGTGATTTCTGTTTTACTTCAGTCGTGTGGTCTAAAGCACGCTCGTTTTTTTTTGTTGTTTATTGTTAGTTTTAAATGCTCTTTTTTATATTTCTTGTGAGTGTCCCAAATAAAATATGTTTCTTTCTTTCTTGTCAGAATAACTTTACTACGGTGTAAGTGGGGAAACTGTAACTTCTTGCAAATTATTGACTGCCTCATTGGTCTATTGGTCGCAAGCGCTACTGCTGAGCCTGAGAGGTCTTGGGTTCGATTCCCAAGTCAGGCAGTCATCATCATTCCAGCCGGAAGACGTCCACTGCTGGACATAGGCCTCCCCCAAAAAGAGGCGGGGGGGGAAGATTTGCCATAATCGCCACGCTTGGCAGGCGGGTTGGCGATCGCAGTATGGTTTTATAAATGCATAGAGAACGCTGCTGCCCATTCCCTAGTAAGTCCCTTAGTCACCTTTTACGACACCCACGGGAAGAAATGGGACAAAAAAAAACCAAATTACAAAATACATAACAAATTACCATTACAACTGTAACAAATCTGAATTAATATCCTGTTCACAAAAACCACTAATAAATTGTTGAAATTAAAATTTTAGGCATAAAAATCACAATACTTAAGGCTTAAGGTTTTTTTTTCAAAAAACTTTTTTTTTTTTATAAAATATTAAGTAATAAAATAACAAACAAAATAAAAAAACAAACTACAGGCGTGATGTTATCGTATGTGTTATGTTGAATAGTATTGAATAATAGTGTGTACGTACACACGGCTACACATCAAACTGTATATATCCAGTTTAGGCTGATCTCGCATTGTATAGGACTTTCGTACACTGAGAGGCCAGTTTAAACTGGAAATGTATAGCTTGATGTGTAGCCGTGTGTACCTATTATAAGCTGTCGTGTCTGTTTGAAAACAAGGCTACATGATTGATGTAGGTAAGTAACCACCAAAGAAAGTCAATCAATCTGCCAGCCTTTTTTCCAACCATGGTGGGGTCGGCTTCCAGTCTAACTCAGATGCAGCTGAATACCAGTATTTTACATGGAGCGACTACCTATCTGACCTCCACAACTCAGTATCTGGGTAATACGATATACCCCTTGGACGAGACTGGGTTGTCAGACTTTCGGGTTTCTGACGACCCGTAACGACTGTCACAGATCCACGAATGACAGCCGGGATCAACGGCTTAACGTGCTTTCTGAGGCACGTAAAGATGGTCACCCATCCATGGACCAACCCTGGCAAGCGTAGCTTAACCTGATGGATCGACCCGTGCGGCTTTTATTACTTAGCCACGAGGTCCAAAGAAAGTCAATTATTATCAAATATTATCTTCATGTTACCGATTAAAGTAAGTAGTAAAGGCTCCCGCAGACAGGCAAGACGTGACACCGCAACACGACTCTAGTAGAAAATTTTCTATGAAAACTTCATGGACATTGTTCTACCATAATCGAGTCGCACCTCAGATCATAAATGCTCTGAGCGTCGCGTGTCGCCGTCGCGTCGCGCCTACTCGTTTACGGGAGCCTTAAGGCGCTGACAAGAGGCAAATGATAAAAGTTATAGGCTTGTCTTAAACAAATATAATGCCAAATCTTTATAGTTTATGGTTGCGGAAAAAATATTATCTTACTTAAACATATTTCTCAGAACTTGGTTACCAAAACACGTTTAGAAAAAAATCTCCTAACCTCCTCTTACAAAATATCTGTACTTATTAAATTTTAATATCAACGTACGGTTGGTATTTAATGAATAAAGGCTTCTACATATCGGGGCGACTTGTCACGCGACGCGACGCGACACAAAGGCACCGCTCGTCCCACGACACGCGGGGCCTTTGTGCCGTGTCGCGTCGCGCGACAAGTTGCGCTGGTATGTAGAAGCCTTAACAAGAACGTCTTATTTGTATGCAGAAATTGGTTGTGTTTTATTTTCGATTACTCAACTCATTTTTGAGTACTTCAATAAATAATTGCTTCATATTTTGCAATAAATTACAAGCGTTGTGTCATCACGCTTCTCTTTCTTTTTGTATGCAATCTGACAGTGACAGCGGTTTACCTGTTGTCAGCGTCTTAATATTGTAACATCGTACAAAATGCTCATAGTCAACCAAACAATGTAAGCACATACTGATTGCGGACTTTGTTAATTGCAGTAGGTAGCTAGTACGCAAGTGTTCACATAATTACCGTAATTATGTATAATCGTGTACTACAAAGTATTTTATATTCGAAGGTTTTGTTTATTTAGATTTGGTGATTGAATCCTTACTAATATTATAAATGCGAAAGTTAGTTTGTTTGTTTGTTTCTGGTTAGACTGGAAGCTGACCCCAACATAGATGGGAAAAGGCTGATGACCGAAAATACAACAACTGCAATTAAATATTAATTAACGAAACGCAGAGTTTGCCAAATTAAACCTAAGAAAGTTTTCACTTAAATTTAATTTGGCTAATTAGCGGATTGGCGCACGAAGGGTTCCGTACCATTATCTATAAAAACGGCATAAAAATCACGTTTGTTGTATGGGAGCCCCCTTCAATATTTACATTTACACGTCAATCATATTTATAAAACTAGATGAGGTCGGCGTTTCCTATCTGACTATTCTGAGAAGAAAGGCCGAAACAAACTCAGAGGTCACAGTCTCTTTTAAGTCCAGACATAATCTTTATCAGATCATGTGAAGGCCATGTAGATTAGTGTCTGAAATGGTATTTGAGGAAAGAACCACACAGATTGAGCGGACCTGTCCAGTCAGTGCATGCATTTTTCAGTAATCGGACACCTCAACTCGGAAAGCTGATGCGACGAACAATACCAAAGAAACGACATTTGGGTAGGCCGCATAAATTACTCAAAGTGTGAGATCGTGATTAAAACTAACTGCAAATTGCCAAAAACGTCTGAAAATTTTAATTTCGCGGCCTACCTTGACGTTTACGCCATAAAACGAACCAAATTCAGTGCTATCAATCGCGTCCCGTGTCAAGTTATAGTGGAACGTACTATACTGCAGATCCGCCCGCGTTGATGTCTTTAATTTGATGGGATGAAAACACTACGTCTCAAACTGTGGTGTACTTTCCCATCCTAACTATTACCTATTAATATTATTACCTATAAATGCATAAAAAGCGAGTTTTTTTGTTACGCTATCGCATTAAAACGGCTGAACGGATTTGATTTTCCCACTGGATTGACACTTATGCGGGTGAAACCACGGGGCGCAGCTAGTTCATAATAATTGCATGAATATAATATTCGTTACATACTTGTAACTTGTTACACTTACATACATGACAATGTAAACACGTTATGCATGTCATGTGGCAGGACAATGGCATGACAACCTGCAAGCTAACACTCGTGTCGTGTCACTAACATGTCTACGACACACATTAGCTTATGCTTACATAACACTATTTTAAAACAAAGCTTTATAACTAGGTGAAAATCTTACGACCGAATATTCAAACAGAACTCAAGCCAATAACCAAAAATGGTGCAATTTAAGTTTTTTTCGCGACCGTCGATCAAACATTATTTAGATAATAAATAATAATAAAATTTATTTAAACATTGTTACAATTATTATCTTAATTAAAACTATTTTTACATAAAATTCTGTCTGTAACTGTTTGTGACAATCATTTTGTTATAAGCGGTGGTCTCCAAACTAGGCGCTGCCTGTATCTTGGAGACCTGAGTTTTGTTACATTCTGTTTTTATTGGTTTCTATGGAAATGGGTAATAAATTGCATACAATTATAAAAAATCTAAATTAAAATTTGAAATGAGATCAAAGTTAAAGAATAAAACTTAAATTATTTTGAACAAAATATAAAACTTAAAATTAAAACTAAATAATAATGACAATTAAAATAATGTGTGACTGTGTGAGTGTATGTTCGTGTGGAGTGTAGTGTGTGGGGATGTGGGTGTGTCTGTCGTGTTGGTGAGATTCCAAGTGTGAGTTATGTTATAAAAAGGCTTTCCGATTCGTCGTATGAAAGATCTAAGAGCCATTTTTTACCACTTTTTTACATATAGAGAGGGAGAAATCTTTTGAGTCATAGGGCAAAATACTGATGACCTTGTTGTATACAAAAGTGTGTAGGTAGGCGGGACATCGTCTGGCTAGGAGAGAGGTAGTTCTTTGTAGCGATGCAGAATAATATGACGAACAAAAGTTAATATCCGGTAACATGACCTAACATCGTCGCGAATCATATTATGATCAAGATAAAACTTGACTCTGACCTGCAAATTGCAAAAAACGTAAGAAAATTTAAATTTCGCGGGATACCACTGCGGATTCCACCTTAATAGTTGAGATTATGAAATTGTAAATAGCTAGCTATTCAGGTAAAAGCAAGGCTAGCAGCATGTGTTCTCACAGGGAAGGTTCACGATTTGACATGTGAAGAATGGAAGGTCATTGCACTTCATTAAGGCGACGATAACCGACTTTTAATGTTTTATACTGAAGATCACGTCTAAACGAGTAGTGTTAATGATATGAAAAAAATATATGTTAAATTAGAGCATTTTCTCAATAACTTAATTTGTGAATATTTTAGATTATGTTTATATTACATAATGAAATTAATTTGTAAAGTTATGTCTAGCGCAGATAAAAAACTGAGAATGGCGCAAAATCTACCGAGCGTATTTTTCTGAAACCTTTACCAATTTAAAGATAATTTAATTATTGATCTTTTAGTATACGTGTTTTATTAAAATACCGTTTGTTTTGTGTATAATTAATTAATAATGCGTCAAATTACTGGCTGAACGTACGACGCGTTGTGTGAGCTCAGTACAGAACACGCAAGCTAACCACTCAAGGTCACTGGCATATATCTGCGTCTTAAGTAAATTATACAATTAAAAACCGTGAAGTAATAGATACCTGCCGGCTATAAAATAAATATGATTGAGAAAAACCTAGACACCAATTATTACTAGAAATCATTCTTCAAAACGGTTAGTTCTTTGGGAAACACTTCAAAGTTACCTCGTTGGAAATTGTTTGAAATTTATAACTCTTTTAAGGTAATTAGTTTCACTTTGTTAATTACTTTAACTTTCAGGAACATCACGGAGCTGATACACGCTTCTTGTTGTTTGATTATCTCAGATAACAATGTACTTAGCCAAGAAACAATATAATATTAGACTCGTGTAGATCATCTATTTTTACCTGACTGCGGCGAAGCCAAAAAAGGAGGGTTATGTGTTTGACCTGTATGTAATATATGTATGTCTGTCCCTATGTTCCCTCGTAACTACTAAACGACTGAACCGATTTTGATGACTGATATGTCGTTAGATTCGTCTTTATTGCGCGAGTGTCATAGGGTATATTCAAATTATTAAAAATCAAAATACCAAAAATAAATAAATGCAGTCGGAGGTAAATTTTTAGGCGTTCGTAACATCTTAGATGCCTCCGACTGCATTTATTTATTTTTGGTACTTAAAGGATACTCGTTTTCTTTTCATCTTGTTTCCATCTTTTCAGTTCATGTTTTTGCAGTCGGGTTTTTTGTTTTTTTTATTAACTTTTTTTACAACCTCATCGATCAAAGGATACTCTTATTAAAAGTACAAAATCAAAATCAAAAGTCATTTATTCAAACTAGGCAGAGAATCAGCACTTTTGGAACGTCAAAAATTACGTGAGACAGTCCCCCAAAAACGCCCACCCTTCACCACTTCCTAGTGCTTTAGCTGGGAAAAAGAAGTGGCGCAACAAACTCCCCAGCAGCAAACAGTAACCGTGTACAGTACGGACGGCCTTGTCATAGAATCATCGCGCCTTGTACAACATCCAAAGTTGGAATGGTATACTTATATACTCAATTAAGACTCTATTATAACCGTTATTAAACCTTTAACCTTAATGGATTCCAGATGAATCCATAATTGATGTCTTTAGCCCAGATTACAGCCCATTTGTTGTAAAACGGTCACTTATATTACTAATCAATATTTTTTTAGTATATTAAACCAGATTGATGGATGGAATCATTCGATTGAATTGTTTATAAAATCAAGCATAAGCCAAAATTACTAATTAATGTTTAATTATTTGTCAGCTCAATTAAGGCCAAAGGCGATAATTTCAAAAAATTAATAGATCATCTTATCGGATTTTGCTAAACATTTTCCGAGTCTAGAAAATGCATTAGCACTTGCTGCGTAGTAGGTATTTCATTGTTACAATCTTCGATCAATAATAGCACGTTACAATGTTAGACCTATTAAATTATAATGATTTCATAATCAAATCTGGGACCTACCTTCTTAATTTACCACTTTAAAGCTTCTAGAGACCGGCGCGACTCGCGACGCGACACAAAGGCACCGCTCGTCGCGCGACACGTGGGGCCTTTGTGTCGCGTCGCGTGACGCGCCGGTCTGTAGAAGCCTTTACACGGAGATATTTACGTACTTTATACCATAAGATTAATTTGGAACTGGAGTTCACGACAATTACATTGTAGAACAACCTTAAAAGTTGCCTTTAAGACGCCGACAACATGTAAACCGCTGTCACTGTCAGATTGCATACAAAAGAAAGAGATGCGCGATGACAAAAAGTATGGCGTAACAATGCAATTAAAATCGTATAAAATTAGATATTAACTAATTAATAAAAATTAATCCATAACCGGATGCAGTTTGGCATTTGCAATTTTATGGTATACTTTTAATTATAATTATAACTGTTAACAAAGGGATAAACTGCTTTTAAAATAATTAAGAGTTGTCTTTGAAGATTTTTTTGATGTATTAAATTATGTTTAATTATATTTTGAGTTCCATCACCGTATGCACAAACGACTTGGAAATATCATACTGTTTTTGTTTTGGAAGAATTATTTACGGTTTAAGAGATACACTGCCTTAAAAAACCAAATTTTTGACCATTTTCAGAAATTTCCGCCTTAATTATGAATGTTGTCACATCATCATATCAGTCAAAAGAAATCCTAAGTTGGGCCATTCATTCATGCGTCCCTCTTTAAATACAATTTATACTTCGACGTAGTAGAAGGTACTGCACAAATAATATTAATTACAAGTTGTCTAATAAAATTATAAACATGTAACCTTTTTTAGCTCCGGTCAAGGTTTACAATATTATTATCATCGAGGTATCGAGTGTGCTCGTATATTTAGTTGTCCAAGTGTTGTTGGCAAGAGCAACGAACAAATAAAACGCAAGGTCTCACCGCTCCATTGCTCACTCTTGCGCCTACTCCTAAGATCCATTTTCACAGAATATCGTAATTTCTAAAAGACCATGAAGATATTAACTTTACAGTTTTATAGTTCTTCAGTCAAAGAAATGTTTCGAACAGTCAAAGAAATGTTTATAACTATGTATTAATAAAAACAAGTTATTGGTTTAGAAAGGATAATTTTCATACTAACAGTTCTTACATATTGATTTTACACGACAGCGTATTATGTCTAGCGTTTGTCAAGGTTGTGTATCTACAAAATATTAATGAATTTGTAGACGCTATGTATAAACCTGTTTTCACTTCTCTTGCTCAAAACGTCCGTCATTGTAGCGTACCAGAGCGGGGCTAAAATAGCATATAGGGGAAAAACCGTTTTTTTTTGTCTGGTACCAACGAGCTTACAAAACCAAAAAGTCATTATTCTTAAGGCTCCGTGCACGAAATCGACTGATTTTGATCAATTTTGTTCATTGTTTGTGGGAAAGGGAAAAAGAGTTTAAACAAAATTATTTGTGATTTGTAAAGTCCAGTTCTTTGTTTTGCATGTGGCGGAAAGGTTTTTTTTGCAATTTAATTAAGTATTCCTGGAAAATTACAAAAATTCGTAACCGGTTTTCCAAAAAATGACGCTAGAGTGACGTTTGATCATCGTTTGACAAGAAACTACTTTTGAATTTGAACATTAAAAAATATCATAAACATCATTTTATGGTCTACTTGCACGTGGCGGGACCACTTTTTTCAATTATATGATTGATATAAAAAGTCGTTTTTTTTCGATTTGCTCATTCAGTTGTCTGCCTGTTTGTTGTGTGTTTTGACATTAATTTATTCTAATAAAATATAACCGACTCGGTTCATACACAAACGGGCCAAGGCCATGCACATGTGTCGGTCTACGCACAATGAAGGGTTCCGTAGTTGTGATCAATTTATCCCAAAAACAAACTTCACATTGTAGTTGAAAAACATGTTCTCCCATACATCGATATACGTCACACTCAATTCTCCAACTGCAAATGTAAGTTTGAAATCGCAATTTTTTTGAATGTAATTGAACTACCGTTTAACGATTTTCGGACTTTTTCCTTTACTTTACTTTGTCTTGCTTCTTGTCCATGATTCTAGTTTTGTAACAAGGTTTATCTTCAGACCCAGGTTTAAAACATGGAGCCATTATTGAATTTCGAACTTTATTCCGACTATGGTAAAGTTCCTAAACACAAAACTGACAACTTAGTACCGAACTAAGTTTTCAGTTTTGTATAAAGAACGGTATTTCAATCACTGTTACGTTCTTATTAAGGCTTCTACATACCGGGGCGACTTGTCGCGCGACGCGACGCGACACAAAGGCACCGCCCGTCCCGCAACACGCGGGGCCTTTGTGCCGTGTCGCGTCGCGCGACAAGTCGCGCTGGTAGGTAGAAGCCTTTACAGCCATGTCAAAATATAAATCTTGTTTTGTAATATGGCGGTTAAGGTTTAAATTATTTGCGAGTATAAAAATATGTCGCATAAATGGCCGTATTTTTATATTTCGTCGACTTAGAAGCTTGATTTTTTTAGAGCTCCAAGGGACCGTAGAGGCCCGGTAGGCCTACGTATTTGATATCAATTTCAACTTGATACTTCAACACGTTCCTGAGAAAAAGGGTCTTGACAGACAGACAGACAGAAAAATTGCCAGACGGACAACGAAGTGATCCTCTAAGGGTTCCGTTTTTGCGTTTTGAGGTACGGAACCCTAAAAATGATCAATGATAGTAAAATACTTATAATTCTCAAATCAATACAAGATGCAATTCAGCATTCTTAATAACAATTTTAATGTCTCCGCATCAACATTTATCAATTATTCAACGATGGTATTATTTGTTTTCGTAATCTTGAAGAGTAAGCACCACAGGGATGCCTTCCGGCAGTTTATCATATTGTTTGCCGTAAGAAATCAAGGTTTCGTTAAAGTAAATTTTGTTCCGTGTTCCTGAACTTAATTTGAATTTAACTTAAGCTTAACCCTGAATCACCTGATTTTAACATTTTACTCTTGACTAATATAGGAGTTATTCAAGTCATTTAAGATTATTATATATATATAACAGTGAATACTTAGTTTTGTGCTCGCATTTCACCCTAATGACGCCCACTAAACTCGTGACCACTAATGACGATGTCAAGGAGAATGCTGTGCCTCCGACATATATCTCGTATATATATTATATTATATTATATATATATATATATATTATGCGCTTATGTATGGAAGTGAATGTTGGGTGTGGCAAAAGAAGCATGAAAGTAGAATAAATGCTGTGGAAATGCGTTCCTTGCGGAGAATGTGTTTTTTTTTTTTTTGGGTGGGAAATCATCAAATAATTTCTCCCGCTCTGGGCGGAGCGGGAGGGAGTGTCAGACTTTTACTGACTAAAACCCACCGTGTTCTTCAAATGCCTGTGTGCCAGGGCCACGATATCCCTTTCGGACAGACTCGTAACCCTGGCAGGCATTGGCCCTTTCAGACCCCGTCAATTGGTGCTGACGTCTCTTTGAGGCGCGCGTGGAACACAACGCGCCGTCGACCCGGGCCTGGTCCTTATCGGACGGCGAGCTACCCATCGCTCACCGTCCGCAAGCCCGCGCCTACGGTGGCCGGGAATCGGCCTGCGATTCCCGACGCCCGGGGCGTCTCCTGCGGCGGCTAAGGGCGGAAGCCCTGCCTCACCCTCACGCGTTCCGCCTCCTCCTTCGCGAGCATTACTGTTTCGCAGAAGGAGGTGACCGCCTCCCATGCACTCTCGCTCCAAACCTTGGCCAGAACCAGGGCCGGACGCGAGAGATCGCCGCCGCCATCGCCTCCGTGAGGACACGGCGGTGCTCCGCCCAAGCAGGGCAGACCTCCACCGTATGCTCCACCGTGTCCTCCGGACGATCCACACAGTGGTGACACCCGGGCGTTTCCTCCCGCTTTATCCTGAACAGGAACCTCCCGAAACAACCGTGTCCGGTGAGGACCTGCGTCAGGCGGAAGGGGAGGACGCCGTGGCGCCTCTCTAGCCACTCCTCAAAGAGGGGACTTATCGCCGCAATTGTGGCGTGCCCAGCACTGGGTTGCGACAATCGCACTCTCCATGTCGCCATGAGATCCCGCCGGAGCTCCGTCCGCTGTACCGCGATTTCTTGCGGCAGCGGAGTTACGCCGTGGCGTTTTGCCTCTTCGCGCCACACCCAAATGTGCGCGAGGACTTTCGCCTCCAGATCCCATGGCGGCAGTCCGGCAAGGAGGCTCGCCGCTTCACGGGAGATTGCGAAGCATGTCTGGCGTGACTATGAATGATAGGCTGAAAAATGAGGTGATAAGGCAACGGTGCAGTTTAAAAGAAGATTGAAAACAGTATGCTTTGATGGTTTGGTCATGTGGAGAGGATGAGTGAAAGGCGACTAACAAAAGGTATTTATAAAGCAGAGGTGAGTGGAAACGCCGGGAGGGGACGCCCTAGAAGACAATAGTGACCAAAATGGTGATCTTCTTCAGAAAGGTCAGGTGCGTAGTACTCGCAACCGGCGTGCGTGTATGACTAGATGTATGAACGTAGGCGACGCAAAAGGAGTATGTAAGGAGCGTAGCAATTGGCGTTCTATAGTTTCTGCCTACCCCCATGGGAAGAAGGCGTGAGTGATGTATGTAAGATTATATTGGTAGTTTTAACTTAAAGAAATTCTGAGAAACAAGCAATTAATTCATCTGTGGAAATAGAAATTCCACAATCAAGGCCTTCGGAGGTGTTTTTCTTTCTATGAAATCTTAATGTAATGTGTTCAATTGATGTTTCGGTTAATTTACTACATCAGGCTAGGGCCTGGCACAGATAGTCCAATCGGTTCTTCTAATTCAATCTTATTTATCGTAAAACATAGATTATAGCTCGATGTTAGTATCGTCTGTTTCTTCATTAGTGCTTTGATTAACTTTAATGCTATGTAATTTAAGTTAATCAAAGCACTAATTAGAAATATTACGATCTTTCTTTACAAAATTATTTATAATTAGTCAAATCTAGGGCAAATGATTACGATCATTTAAATTTTCTTTTATTTCATTTAGTCGTTTTGAGAATGATCATTTCAGCCGAAAGACGTCCACTGCTGGACATAGGCCTCCCCTAAATAGGGGGGGGGGGTTTGCCACCATCGCCACGCTTGGCAGGCGGGTTGGCGATCGCAGTATGGTGTTAAAATGCATAGAGAACGCTGCTGCCCATCCTCTAGTAAGTCCCTTAGTCGCCTTTTACGACACCCACGGGAAGAAATGGGATGATGCTATTCTTTATGTCCGGCACCAAACGTAATAAGAATCGTTTTGAGAAAAAACATTCGTTTGTTTTAAGTCGTGACTTTAAACGTATTGTCAAGTCTCTGGAAATAACCAACCCGAGCGAGGTTCACATTACTTTAGTGATTGTAGGCTTTTCAATTTTTTAACGTGACGATAATTATTATCGTGGACGTCCACCTCCAGGTCACGGGATCACGATAACACAGGGAAGTAAAATGTATGGAAATATACAGCGTGCCACATTTTAATTTCATTAAACGTTATTATTTATTTCTTTATTTACAATTTTCTAAAATAGGATCTTGGCGGAACCTGTACTTTTAAGGACTGTAGCGCAGAGGTCATTTGCCGGGGTTACGGATCATAACATCGCATCGATGTATTTAAAACGAATAACGTGCAAGGAATATGCGAATTGAAGGAAGGAGAGAGCTTTATCATTTAGTTTGCTTGAAATTTTTTATTTTTCTATTTATAATTATTTTATGTTATTAGATTTTTTCTGATTATTGGCCACTATACTACCCGTGTGTTAAATTAATGTCGCCATAGCAGCTGCACACTGTATAGAGACGCCTTAAATTATCGTCCACGATAACGTACTAACATGCACGTATTTCCATACATTTTATGAACGTGTGCGATATCAGCATCGCGTTATAAAAGCGCACATTGGATACTTATTAATGTGAAGTAAATGATCCACACATCATTAAACATGGTTATGATCGTTATTATAATCGTCAACCAAAGTGAGGGTCGTTATGTTGTAAAGATGTAAGTAATGATAATGACCTAACGACTTTATATTGTATGCTCCTGCAGATAGTCGCAACGCGACGGTGCGCGACGCGGCGACGTGATTCTGGTGGAACAATTTCCAGAAAGTTTTCTTAGAAATATAGTTCGACTAGAATCACATCGCGCAGATGCCTGTTTGCCTTAAATCTGTGCATACTTTTACATCATTTGTTAATTTGCTTCTTATTCTTCAGTAGTTATTTCGCTACTGTGCGACAGCAAAGACAGGATTGGATTGTTCATCAGAACCAGTGGCATCATTCTGTGTACCGCGGCATTATGCTGAGATAGGGACCTTTTTGGCATCGCACAAGTTTTGGTTGTTTTTATTGTAAGTTAGTTTTAAATGCTATATTTGTATTTCTTGTGCGTGTCCTGAATAAAATATTTTTCTTTCTTTCTTTCTTTTTACTTGCCAAAGGGCAATGATCTACTTTATTACACACATATTCTGGGGGCCTAAAATGGAATCTTTGGCAGAATCATAATATGATAATATTATGAATCATAATAAAATTCGTAAAATCAGCTGCTATTTGACATTAGACTTCAATATATCAATTCATAATTTGTGGACCATTTTACGAATCTCCATACAAAACTGTCAAACAGATGAATTGCGGGTTATGAATTGTACGCAGATCATATTATGAATTGTCAGTTTTTGACCATTTTAAGAATGTTAATATGGTCTGTGTGGTGCCGGACGTAAAGAATAGCACTCCCCTATTTCTTCCCGTGGGTGTCGTAAAAGGCGACTAAGGGACTTACTAGAGAATAGGCAGCAGCGTTCTCTATGCATTTTAACACCATACTGCGATCGCCAACCCGCCTGCCAAGCGTGGCGATTATGGCAAACCCTATGTCCAGCAGTGGACGTCTTTCGGCTGAAATGATGATGATGAATATGATTCATAGTATTATCATACCTACTATGATTCTGCCAAAGCGTCCATTTTAGGCCCCCTGGTATAAAGACTCATGGATACGTAGGTAGCTGTAATGTTTCTCGTAATTAGTTTAGTAACATATATAATAGCATCTCCATTAACTTTATAATGTAAAGTTACAAAGTAACATTAATGAATAAAGTATATAACAATTAAGTAAGTGCTACTTTACATATTTTTTCTATAAATGCAGTAAGAGTGACCTAAACTGCTCTTAAAACATGTGCCAAATGTAATCATGTGCTGTATACGCTACATTGCTCTAAGCAAGGTATTCTCCATCGTCGACATAGCCATAGTGAATTCTGCAAACATCTTTTGCAATAGGTACTCGGCCTTAGGATTAGGACAGTCCAGTGACAAGCATTGGGTCAGTTTCGACAACTCTCTATGCGAGTTATACAAATATTTACAAGCCTTCATACAATAAACTACCCAGAATACGTATAAGAAACTTGATGCCAGTACATTGCGCATTTACATCAGATGTGTTGACAACGTTATTAGTGAAATTACGCAATGAACTACATAACTCAGTAAAACGTCTTTTTATTGCAATTGCAAACCTAGTATAATAACATGTCTGTAGAAGATTGATGAAGTTTATGTACTTCACATCGATTGATTTATTTATGTAATTTATTGTATGACGTAACTCGGTAGTCTACAGTTTATCACCCAAGGAGGAACTCGTGGCTAAGTAATAACTGACGCACGGGTCGAACCATCAGGTTAAGCTACGCTTGCCCGTGTTGGTCTGTGGATGGGTGACCGAGACTCCTCAGTGCCTCGGAAAACACGTTAAGCTGTTGGTCCCGGCTGTCATTCGTTGATCTTTGACAGTCATTACGGGTTGTCAGAAGCCCGAAAGTCTGTCAACCAGTCTTACCAAGGGGCATCGTATTACCCAGTAACTGGGTTGTAGAGGTCAGATATCAAAGACATTAAATTATTTACTTAACAATAGACAGGACATAGCGAACAAAATCGTAATCCCATACATATTTTGTCCTAGTGGACAAAAGTCGTTCAGTCTAGTGTGGTAAGCCACATGTTAAGTCGCAATCGTGTCCACCAAAAGAAAATTATTTTCGAAGTATACATACAGGAGGTTAAAGTAATGCGCATAGCTTAGGGGTAGGTTCAGTATCGATAAAGGAACCGTTCATCAACTTTCTGACTAACTGACCGACTCTTTGTCAATTCAAAAGTGCCTGTAATAGGTTTAATTGAAATAAATGTTTTGAGTTTGAGTTCTAAACAAGAAAAAAAAAAAATTAATCAAACATAAAAAATAAGTCTCTTCGTACTCTAACGGGCTTAGGGCAGTCAAATAAAATAATTTTAATTCTAAACGATTGCTATTTTAAGTTAGTATAGGTACTAAATTAGGTTGATCTTGCAATATTTTTTTTGTGTTTTCATTCGTTGTATTTTTTTTTCCTGGGTTCCTTTATCGCACGCAGTTAGGTACTTTAACACCTGTGTATGCCGAATTAGGCATTAAGGTATTGCAAATCTTGTACGGTTTATTTTCTTCAGTATTGTGTAATTTACCCAGTATTTAGATAGATTTGAATAAAAGAAATAATTTTCTTAGATGTTTCAAACTATTTGACGGTTGGTGTCGGTAAAAGTGTAACGTGTCAAACTTAGCTATTGTGTAATTTTGCTATATTTACGCTAGATGGCGTCACTGAGACATGGGATCACAATGTTTCTATGAAATTACTTCTGATAGCCTCTACAGTATGTAACAAAAACCCTGTTGTTATTTTTAGGGACGTATACATTTACCTACAAGCACAACATTGGTGGAATTATAATTTAAAAAAATTAGGCTATTAAAGAGGTAAGAAATCAGTTAAACATTACAAAATATTAATAATTCATATTTATTTTAATTATTTTTGTTGAATAGTTTTTATAAATGACTTGCTTTATTACGTATGTAAGTATACCGATTCTTAAAACGTAGGTAGAAGGAACAACAGGGTTTTTATTTTTATTACATATTGTATGTCTATCTTAAATCTCTTTGTCAGATAGGCAGTCGCTCCGTTGTAAAACACTGGAATTCAGCAGCTGGATCCGGTTTAACTGGAAGCCAATCCCAACATAGTTGGGAAAAGGCTAGGCAGGTTGATTGACAGTTTATCACCCAAAATGTATTATTTTATTTATGAAGGTTTTAGTTCTAATAATAGATTTGTAACTTGAGACAGTGGTCAAGGTCAACTAAATGCTAGTACATAAGTAATGTGGAGGTTCTATGATGATGCATCGTCCTGGATGTTTTTTCGTAAGCTATCGAGCGTTTACGACGTATTATATACGGCATTTCATACAAACTTTCAAGCCATTGTTTTTCGAAATGAATGGACCGATTTTAATGAAACTTCATACGCATAAGCAGAATACAAAGGTCTAAAAAGTTAGAAAAAAACGTTTTCGAAAGTCTTATCTATCTTGCGTATGAAGTATGTATGAAGTTTCATTGAAATCGGTACAGCCATTTCGAAAAACAAGGGCTTGAGAGTTTGTATGAAATGCCGTACGTCGTAAGTCTGTCTCTCTGACAATCCATCATTTCAATTATTTATTTCGATTTAAATATTTATTTTTACTAATCTGCCAGTGCCAATTAGCGGCCAGGACTCCTGGCCGCTAGTTGGCAAACCAAACTCCCCAATTAGAATATTATGTTGTAATCACAACACAAACACATTTTTTTTACTATTATGTATGAAACATTGTTTATTTATTAAATTTGTTATATGCTGATTGCGGGAGAAAATTGTGGTCACATTACAAATCTACGCACGCACACAGTCGCACACGTTTATGGGTCTAGCGTAGTAGGTACTTCCTGCCAGGGTTGCGAGTTTATCCGAAAGGGATATCGTGGCCCTGGCACACAGGCAACGGAAGGAACACGGGTGGGTTATAGTCAGTAAAAGTCTGACACGTCCTCCCGCTCCGCCCAGAGCGGGAGAAGTTATTTGATAATTTCCCACCCAAAAAATAAAAAAAAGCGTAGTAGGCACTTCGTCCATATTGGTTTGTTTTCACTGTACAGAGGAAGTGTGACTGTAATTTAAGTAGTTTTAATTATTTTTGGGGTAAAAACTACATAAATATATGAAAAATTACAGAAATCGATTCAGTTAACGATTCTGAACAAACTACTTTCATAATGTGAATTAATTCAGTTACACATTGTATACTTACCTCTTTATAAGTAATATTAGTATAGATAAAGGCTACAAGAACGGTTACAAGATAATTTAATTACCTTGTAACTAACCTAACCTAACAGAAGTTAACCTTGCTTATAATTTGTCTACCGATGCAAAAACCAAACTATTAGCGAGGCCCACCATAATATCAAACAAAATTAAAAGTAATAAATCAATATTATACAACATTAGTTTTAGTATATGTGAAACCCGAAACACGTGTCTAGTATTTTTATGTAAATATAATAATATATGTAATATAATCTATGTATAAAATTTCAAAACTGTATCATGATAAATCACAAAGTTATAAGGTTGTTATGTTTCCGGGTTGTCCGTACAAAAACATGTTAACGGCGCCCTCGCGCCTCCAGGGTCGTCTTGCGCTCATTGGTAATAATTTGGCAGTAGGTACCTAACCGTACGGCGAATGTATTGTGTAATTAAATGGTGATAACATTTTCCATCCCACTTAAATATTTTTGGGACAAAATATAACATGGTGTATAAATTATTGAAATCGGTTCAGTTGCTTATTCTGAACAAACTATATTCAGGTTTCCCATACATATACTAAAAATAATGTTGTTTATTACTATTTCCTATTCCCCTATTTCTTCCCTTGGGTGTCGTAAAAGGCGACTAAAGAGACTTAGGTACTAGAGAATGGGCAGCAGCGTTCTCTATGCATTTTAACAGCATACTCCGATCGCCAACCCGCCTGCCAAGCGTGGCGATTATGGCAAACCCGCCTTTGGGGGAGGCGTTTTGGCTGAAATGGTGATGATGATGAAAATCAATATCCTACAGAGAACCGTAATCAGGTAATCGGTTTTTATATAATTACATACTTAATGGGAAAAAATCTTGTAAAAAATTATGTAGGTACGTTGAATATTTTCCGGTTTTTGTTCAATGTTGACCCGTAACTCGTTCTTTTGGTTATCTCTTGCGACATGAGACTTTAGACCTTAAGGTACCTGCCCCACCGCCCGCCGGCGAGAAAGCGACTAGCGATTTTCTCGCTCAAGAAACTAATAAATTAATAATTATTATTATTATTTCAACTATTTCATTACGGTCAATGGCCTGATAGCGAAGAGCCTCGACCAACACCTCAAGAGGCTCTCATTACGTGGCTGGGTCAAGGGCTTGATTCAGAAAGCAGTACTCCTCGACACGGCACGCATAGTGAGAAGGTTCCTCTCTCTAGAGCCCTGACCACCGGCAGCTTGGACCTTGTCCCTGATGCTGATGGACTACTATTTTTTATATTTTTGAATGTTTTTTATAAAAATATTTATAAATGTAATCAGTAAATAATTATGTGTACGTTAAATAAATAAAAATAATAACAATGTTTATTTATCCAAAGTAATACATAGACACTGTTTAAGCACAGTGGTAGATATACTAAAAATATACATAGTTCTTTGTACAAATATTAAAAGGCTACAAAATCATATAAACATAAACCCTGTCTCTTAAACTAGGAGGAGGCCTGTAAGAGACAGTGTTCGGCCAGATGGTTACCTAAATTAAGTAGTACACTTTCAGAGTGAAATTGTGTCGATTTATCTATTACTAGCTGCGCCCCGCGGTTTCACCCGCGTAAATCTCGATCCCGTGGGAATATCGGGATAAAAAGTAGACGTTATCTTAATAGAGGGTGTCAGCTACCTCCATACAAATTTTTATTAAAATTGGTCCAGTCGTTTCAGCGTGAAGAAGTAACAAACACACACACACACTCACAAACTTTCGCCTTTATAATATTAGTGTGATGTGATTACATGATGAACAACATTATCTGTACATTTAACATTTCATGTAACACTTCCAAAGTCTTCCAAACTTACAAAGGATTGCAGGTCGCCTACAAAGAGATTTAAGATACATAATTTAAGGTCTTTGATGCCGTGTACGTAAAAGAGATTACACATAATAATAGTTAATCGCGGACTGTTCACACTGCCTGCTAGTACTCGCTCAGCGTCGCTCGCTTGGCAAAACACTCGCTGAGAGACTGACGCTTGGTACATAAGCATACCAGCGAATAATCGCTCATTGCCGTCGCGCACTCGCTGCTCGTTGTTCGCCAACTCATTTTTAGTTGCTAGTTCTACTCGCTTCTCGTTTTTAATTGCTAGCTCTATTCGCTTCTCGTTTTTAGTTGCTAGATCTACGCTTCTCGTTTTTAGTTGCTAGCTCTACTCGCTTCTCGTTTGTAGTTGCTAGCTCTACTTGCTTCTCGTTTGTAGTTGCTAGTTCTACTCGCTTCTCGTTTGTAGTTGCTAGCTCTACTCGCTTCTCGTTTGTAGTAGCTAGCTCTACTCGCTTCTCGGTTTTAGTTGCTAGGTCTACACGCTTCTCATTTTTAGTTGCTAGTTCTACTCGCTTCCCGTTTCTAGTTGCAAGATGTACTCGCTTCTCGTAAATCGCCGGATGTGGGACAGATGCCTTAACCGCTTTTAAGAAGAAAATCTTGAAATATGTACATACATGTATGCAATATACATATTTACTTAGGTACTAGTACATCTGCCTTGTGTAGCTTGCAAGAAACTACAAAAGCTTCAAGTACATTATAATTTAAATATTCGCTACTGGTATTTCGTGACCTTTGTGTCATTTCATTATATTCTATGACATAATGTGCCGTTACATCCGGATTTTTTTTATTTTTTATTGCAGTGTTATTTTAAATGGGCTAGCTAAACTCCGCAGACGCCATGGATATCAATATATAAACATGACAAAACGAAAAACAAAAAATATGATTTTTTGTGTAAACTTCACAGACCTGATGGGTATCGATATCTTTAAACACGATATAATATTAGAAAACAGTTTTTCTCAACTCATACTTCAAGTAACAACACTAAAAGCGGTCATTGACCTCCCATAAAAAAACCGAAGACTGAAATGTAGGTGTACTTACAGCTAAAAATTAAATTGTATATAAAATAATATGTATAAAATAATATAAATAAATAAAATGGAATTGTTTGCTCAACACAGCTGCAGTATTACCAGCCAGGCACGTGACACGTACACAATTAGCACTAACAATGTTAAACATGCCACATGCCACTAATTGCCTGACTTCACAACTCTCGCTTTGAGTCCATTGAAAGCCGGAATCGGATAGAAATAGAAAAATTGTAACAGACAGATAAGTAAATTAATTATGTGCAAGATATCAACATGGTGCTCAGATATTTACATTGTAAAAGTAGACGATTTTCACAATAAAATAATAAGTCAGGTAAAGTAGTCACAGAATGGAGCGCAGCCTCCTTACCACCAGATTCCTATTGGCTTCCCTTTCGGAACAACCAGTCATCTTAGACTTGTGTTACATTACAAATATTTAATACCAGTTTAAAACATTACAAAAATCCCTAAATTGTTTGACTAAACAAAGAATTCCGACCATAGCTGGCGTTAAATTTAGAAAAGAAAGGAATTCATAAAATGTTTGAGTAAATTAATTTTGATGTTATCTAGAGTTTATGAGAACTGAAAAACTTTTTCTTCGGCTTACCTCTAATAAAAATGATAGCCTCGCTACTGCAGAATATCATACAAATAATACATGTTACTATTAAATTGATTTTGTCTAGACTCTAGAAAACATAGGAATCTGATTTCCATATTAACAACATAAAATACAGGGTTTGTAAACACCAGTAAGTATTTGCTATAAATACAAAGTAATGAATTAAGGTCAACATTAGCAGATGCCTTTTATACATACACATGCTATGTTCATAATCACTACATAATTATTATAAATTACAGTCGCCTTTCGTGTCTGTGTGACTGCGTTATTCTTCTAAACTTCGCAACGAATTTTTATGCGGTTTTCACCATCAGTTAGAGAATTTATTCCGGAAGATTTATGTGTTTAATACATTTATATTAATCTTACATATAATATAGAAATCTCGATTTTTTGTGAAGTCCGAAAAACGTGAAGCAGTTGCGGGTCGCTAATACACATTATCCTACTAATATTATAAACGCGAAAGTTTGTAAGTATGGATGGATGGATGGATGGATGTTTGTTACTCTATCACGTAAAAACGGCTGGACCCATTTTGATAAAATTTTGTATCGAGGTAGCTGACACCCTGGATTAACATGGCTACTTTTTATCCCTATATTCCCACGGGATCGACCCTTACGCGGGTGAAACCGCGGGGCGCAGCTAGTAATAAATAAAGACCAACATTACCGTCCTGCTGTACTACACAAGAACCTACATATATAACTACATGGTTTAAAGGCTTCTACATACCGGCGCGACTAGCCGCGCGACGCGACACGACACAAAGGCACCGCTCGTCCTGCGACACGCGGGGCCTTTGTGCCGTGTCGCGTCGCGCGACAAGTCGCGCCGGTATGTAGAAGCCTTGATGCAAATAATTATGTAGTACCGACCTTATACTGAGGTCCTGTAGGGGAGCGGGGGGCACCTTTGAACACTTTTTAAAATATTATATTTCACTTATGGTATTATTTATCAAGATTTATTCTGTTTTATTAATTGATTGATCGTTTTGTATAATTTAATAATAATAAATAATTTGTAATCTGGTGTTTTTCTATGGGTGTACGCCTGAATTTTTTTATTTGATTTGATTTTGATTAATAGATGGGGTTTATACTACATAATAAAAATAATATTTATGTATTTTGATTTATTAAAGTGACATAATTTAATTGTTTTTAAAACCCTTTTTTGTTCAAATGTGCTTCATCCACGGGGCACATTTTAAACCCCTAGGGGCAGTTTTTAAAAACCAGGATAACATGAAAACTATGTGACTTAGAATCTAATCAACACTATAGTTAAGTTATTTGCATCTTATAATATCATTGTGCATTACCATTTATTTCGTCCACTAACTATTAACTAAATAAACTTTATAAAACTCTAAACAGTCTGGGGTACTCTTGAACAAGGGTATCAAACGTATAATATAACTGAGATCAAATTAAATATTGCAAAACAATATAATAAAGTAATGACACTTACCTATAAAATCATGAAAATATACCTAACAATCTTAGGAAGGAACTAATGGCCAACATAAAATAAATATTAAAAAGAAACCACGGAAAGTAATATTCTCAATATAACAATGGAATAATATTCTCCGTATAATTATTTACTCTATAGTATGTAGTGGTAGGTTTTACGTTATATAGTATAGCAGCAGCAGTCCTCAGCTTCATGCCATCGTTGACAACACACAATACAACTCTTTCAGCATCTTCTTCGTTTACGTATTTTTTTTCATTTTGTAATTTCTTACCATAATGACGGTAAAAACAACATAAAATTAAGTTATTTACTTATATTTACAATCAATTTTCAAAAAATAAATATAAAATTTGTTTATGTAGTTGGGGGCTTTTGAAAATTATATTCAAAAGTGCCCCAGTGATTTTGTTCAAATCTGCCCCAATAAGTACCATCCTTCAGAAATAAGCATTTCTACACGAAAAACTAACTTGTGTTCAATGACCTTATATTGGTAATACTTTGGCTATTAATATACACAATACTATGTATAAAATAATCACAACTCGAAAATATTACTTACTTTGTCAGTAATTTGCTTACAAGTAAAACAATTTATGTTTACTTTTGTCTCCGTAAAGTGACCGGTGAATGTTTTTCGAAATGACACTGACATTGACGATAGTTGAGAACTGATAGATGTGTAGTTCAGTGCTACCAGTGTCCAGTATTAAAAAGATTTTGGAAGTTAGGAAATATAAATGATGTGTTCATAAATCCGATAATTCAAAACTGCCTCTGTTCTAAACTGCCTCCCTGTCCCCTATCTTACCTCTGAGCACATAATTATATTTATCTTAAAGATGTTATTCATTACTGTTTACTGATACTCAGTATCATCCGTGTTAAGGCTCGTGCAGCGGGGCGAGCACGGCCTACTGTGACATGACTTGAGTCACACATTTTATCACAGTTTGAGCGATAAAACTGTTTTGTCATAAAATGCTAGTACAAATTGACATGACATAATTTATCATGTCTTGTCACAAACGTCTTGGCACGCCCGTGCTCGGCCCGCAGCTTATATCGTTCCAGTCTTCACGAGCCTTTGTGTATTTTAATGGCATGGCGTTAATAATTAAATGTCAAGTTGAATTTATTCTCGCACAACGTCGTGCATATTAAAATGCTAATACAGTTTAAGATTAAACAAAAACCGGCCAAGTGCATGTCGGATCACGCACAATGAAGGGATCCGTAGTTGAGATGAATTTATCCTAAAAACAAACTTAACAATGTAATTGAAAAACATGTTCTCCCTTACATCGATATACGTCATGGTCAATTCTCCAACTACAAATACAAGTTGGTCGACTATTACTAACTCGTTATCTTGTAAAGCCTTAAGGCTTCTACATACCAGCGCGACACGGCACAAAGGCCCCGCGTGTCGCGGGACGAGCGGTGCCTTTGTGTCACGTCGCGTCGCGCGATAAGTCGCCCCGGTATGTAGAAGCCTTTATACTTAGCTGCGATAGTTCTCCTTTTAATTTCGTTATAGGTACTTTATACTACTGCCATGAATTTTTTCACATATCCAAAAATAACCGTTTAGCTGGGAGGACACTTACGACTGTAACATAAAATTGCACTTTAAAGCTTAATATTATGCAAACGGATGCATGAATCGAAAAATGGTTTGGCAGACTCGCAGTATTTTTGAGCAGCCTATCCAACGATACCCCACACCGTGGGATAGATGAGAAAAAAATAATATCATCCCCACTTTAGGTGAAGGACATTTAAATATTTTGGTTTACCACTTTGGCGTGTTTAATTTGAATAGATACCTATGCCAAATTACAGCTTTCTATTACTAAGAGTTTCTGAGCTAAGCCGGGGACAGACAGGCAGACATGGCGAAACTTGGGATCCTTGTTGACTACGGAACCCTAAGAAGGCTATCATTATGTAGCAACAGATCTATGCAATGCGTCTGATGCATGAATATTAGAATACAAATAACATTAATAGTATTGTGGCGGCATTTACATCGCCACATGCGAACTACGCCTCACACTGACGTCACAAAAAATCCTGCATCGCGCAAGCAGAGTTTACCGCGCAACTAACAAACAATACAACGTCCCGACATCAATCGTCGGGCAGTTGCCCACTAAGGGGTCTCTAATCACGAAATCCGTAGTTTCGGTTCGGCCGAAGTATTGGGCGTTTTCTACTCCGTATGTATCACTTACGGAAATAAGATTAGTTCAGGGCCCGAACTAAGAATGAATAACAACACCATTTGACAGGTGTCCCTAATCTCGATGTGTATTTAACCGTTACAAAAATTGAATTTGTCACTTTTTTTGATGGATGAACTACTTTTGGAGGGCCTGTATCTTCGTTGACCAACTTAGAGAGTAGACACCCACCCGTCTGGTCGGAGGAACCTCCCTTTTTTAAAGAGGATGAGTGAACTTTACTCCCTGTTCCTCATACCTCAATACTATACTAATGTAAAATTAATACGGTTTAAGTTACGTTAATAATCTATGTTAAATATTTGAGAGGCGACATAATTCCCCACAGATTTCCGCATAATTATTGTAAAACTGTGGATTTAAGCAACTTCATAAAAATAAAATAACAACAAGTTTACGGCCACTTGTCCACATAGGCCTTGTTCGCGTAATAAGTTTATGAACCGTTATGTGACATAAAAGAAAGCTGTAATTTTTCAAATTTTCAAATTATACTGTAGCAAATTGACTGACGTAACATGTGTCCCTATTGTCTATTATGTCATTTAATTCGGTATACCATAATGGTACAATTTTACTTCAGTAGATGGTACTTATAATATGGTTTGATCTCCATTGCAACACAAATGCGGAAAGCGCTTGAGCTTGCGTTGAGAAACAATCTTCAACACGTCTCTCCACAACTGCGCAGGCGCGTTACAAGATTAATCTCGTGTGGGGATGTTAGTCAACCGTGTATTAAACCCTAGACACATGAACGACTGTGTTATAGACAGGCTAGTGGACGCACAATGGTCCACATGAAGGACTAAGTGGGGAAACCAAACCCGCTAACACAGAACATAGACAAGCTAGGATAGGCAGGCCTTCAAAGTTTGCTAGCTTAAGCTTGTTAGCTTGGGATATTAGTCCCAAGGGACCATTTTGGTTACCCATTGAAAGGGGTTTCGATAGGGTTTTTCTAAAATGGTAACCAAAATGGTCCGTGGGTAGAATAGAGATAGAATTGGTCATGCTACGAGTGCTGGGCGGATATCAAAATAACATAATATTATGATTTTTTCATGTTACTGGGTTTCAAGTAGGTATAGAACCCATTGAATGGGTTATCATGTAACCCTTTTACTGGGTTTCAAGTATAAAATCCATTCAATGGGTTATCATGTAACCCTTTTAATGGGTTACATCATGATAAAGGTAACCCATTGAATGGGTTACCCCATCGAAAGGTTTAACTCTTAACCAGGGTTGTACGGTCCCTGTCAACATGTAAGTTTAAACTTGATTGACACCGGAGGAAGATAGCTTGAATAATAATACACGTGCACGAAAAGAGCAAGAAAATGTCTGATAAGTGATAGCACAGATATTGCGGAAGTCATCGCAGAAGCTTCCAAGGACGCACAAGATCTAAGTTTTTCTAACTCTACAAAAAACCATCATACAAACACAATGATTACCCGTACTCAATATCATCACACGGTGACTTGAAGCATTTAACTAACAAATACTCCAAAATGACTCGACTGTGTACACCACACTTAAATCGAAGAACGTTCATTACATGAAAAAAGGCCTTCACAAAATTATATGTGTGTACGCAACAAGTACAATAAGCTGCATTTGTGGTTCTACATAACCACGTTGTGGTTCTGTGATAAGAGTATGATGGAATACAAAACGTTACGCGCTATCAATTTGGCTTCAAAGTTTCTGATGACCTTTCCAATGGCATTTCGATGGAGTATGGCGTCGTTAAGGTTATAAAACAATTGCAGGGGAATAGAGGATGATACCGTTTTGTAACAATGCATCGTCGTCGATGTGGAAAATATAGTATACAGATGTAGGGCTAGGGTTTTGTTTTTAGCTTATTGTTGTCGTTTGACGAGAGGTTAGAAGTTTTTGAAGTAAAACTTCTTTACGCAAACTTGACTTGGGGAGTAAGCTGGTGCGTGACGAGAGCGTTACGGAAAGAGGCGATCGGAAGTTGTTTAAATTTTAAACATGGCACACACCGCGTCACCGCCGCGGGCCGTCTCGCATAATAGGTATTTTTTTTAAATTCACTCTGGCTGTTTACCGCAGCTTTTTTTAAGTAAAACTTCTTTTGCAAGCGTACGGTGATTTCCGTGTTACTTCAGTCGTGTGGTCTAAAGCACACTTGTTTTTTTTTCTTTTCTTGGCCCTTGTTCTGCAGTGTTCATTATATATCCACTCTCATTTTATAAATGAGAAAATCTGTCTCTTTGTTTGTTACTGCTGCCGCCACTACTGAACCCATTTCAATGTGATTTACCACAACGCTTATACGTTCAAAGATATAGCTTTAAGTACTATATATTTCGAAAAAGTTTTGCAAAGGAAGCTTAATAAGACGATCTAAGCGGGTGAAACCGCGGCTGGTAACATATCGACACGAATTATGCCTAAGAAATTTAAAAAAAAAATATGCACAAGGGCACATTAGGCAAACACATACTTTGCATCATGGATCCAAATTTTTTAATAAGCTACCAAATGACAAAACGTAAACTAAATAAATTTTTAATAGACAAAATAAATACCATTGACAAATTCCTAGTTGACCAAATTTCATGTGACTGACCATTTTATGTATTTATGTTTTAATGTAATAGTCTTAAACATTCGCCCTCATTACAAAACAAGGTTTATCTTCAGACCCAGGTTTAAAACATGGAGCCATTATTGAATTTCGAACTTTATTCCGACTACGGTAAAGTTCCTAAACACAAAACTGACAACTTAGTACCGAACTAAGTTTTCAATTTTGTATAAAGAACGGTATTTCAATCACTGTTACGTTCATATTACAAAAACTGGCCCCATGGTTGAAGCCATGTCAAAATATAAATCTTGTTTTGTAATAAGGCGGTATAATGTCTATTAATTTCTTACAATATATTATATATCTTGTATTTTAATTTCTACATACAACGTGGAGACCACAATATGACAATAAATTCAACTGCGTATATACTTATATCTAATGATGTTCGCAGTCTGCACACGAAAATTTAATCAAATATAGTCAATAGTTTAGTCGCTATAGCTAGTCAAAAATTAGCAAAACCCATAGTCGGCACCCCACCACTGCTATTCAATTTAGTTTGTTTGAAACAATCACTTTTTTTAATTTTGATGCTAGAATTTATTTGATCGTTCCAAAATACTCTTATGCATTAGTATTTGTAGTGTTTTCATTGAATGCTTTATTTTTGTCTCCACATTGCATATTATTAATTACTTCATTATGTTAAATGTAATGTTTAACTTCATTTCTAAAATTATAATTTAACAATACATGTATAGGATAGATTTTTGAGCTATTATAAAATATTTTGAAGACTTTGTTGTAACACCAAAACCCACATTAAGAGGTAGCATGCGTAGTTCATACAAACGTAATACCAAAATAATTTGTAAATCAAACATATTCTTATGGTAGTGTGTATTTATTTAGATTGGATTACAGAATATCTATGTTCCCAAATATATATTTTGAAATGACAATTATATAAAGACGAGATACGAGGAATTTAAAATTTCTATAGAAAACGTATTTTTCTCATAACTCTTGTTTAAATCAGTGTCCATTCAAATGAATTATTTGGGAACCTAGATATTCTGTATTCCAATTGGAATAAAGACACACTATCTTAAGAATATGTTTGATTTACAAATTATTTTGGTATTACGTTTGTATGAACTACATCCATCGCCGGCCTCTTAATTTAACTTAAAATGTATTCCATGTCGTAACAGAACGCTGTTAATGCAGTTTTTAAAGTAAGTAGTGCAGATTAGACAGCACTCAAGGTCTTTAAGCTTTTTATACCAGTATCTTAAGCTTTTTATATCAGTTAAGAGAAGAAAGTTTAAAGTTAAGAGGCCGGCGATGGATGCGTAGCCTCTTAACTTTAAACTTTGTGGAAGTAAGTAAAATTACAAAGGGAGCTCAAGAAATCACCTACCAGTTTACCTAAAACTGGTAGGTGATTTCTCGAGCTCGCAATGCCAGCATCCAAGTTGTTAAGCAACGTTCAATTAAGCGTCTGGCTGTGACGAAACGAATGATTGTTTATGCAAATCTACCTATATATACAAAAAAAATATGGGATTCTACATATTTATGAACTTTGAACAGGTCGGATTCTCCGATGCTAGCGCGCTGGATACGACTACACGCAGTCAAGTAAACACGCACATGGGTATCGGAATTTCCGTTAGTGTTATAATATATTTGTATTTAGTTTTTAAAGTTTCTTGTATTGTCATTACTAACATTAGTTTCATGTAAACATTTCTGTGTTACTAACAATTATATGGATGTAGTTGATAATCCGAAATAAATTATTATAATAATAATTATAATTGCTTTAGCAATGAACAATGGACCTCTCATGATATCTTATCACTTTTTGAAGATACTGACTTGACTTGAATATTTTGACGTACAGATGCGAATTTAAGAACATTTTCAATAGCTAGTTTAAAATACATATTAAATCAGGTAGGTATTTAAACAGTATCTTATTTTTATATTTGAATATCTATTGCATTAAATTGCACACAACATAACGATCTCTCTAAGAAATGACTACGTGTGGAAATATCAAATAACGTGTTGACGGATTCTGCAATTGTGTTAAATTTCACACACTTTGTATCGGACATGTCGTAGTTATAGGAACTAACAAAATAAATGCCGTGTAAAACTATAACAATCACCTTCTTGGAGATTGTCATTAGTTTTTTGTAAATTTCACACTATAGATTGTTTTACCATAGAACACTATCTTCTTGTCTATTGTTTTTATTAACTTTTTAAGGCTTCTACTAACCGGCGCGACACGCGACGCGACACAAAGGCCCCGCGTGTCGCGCGACGAGCGGTGCCTTTGTGTCGCATCGCGTGTCGCGCCGATTTGTAGAAGCCTTTAAAGCGGCTAACGTGTTTTCTGCATGGCCAGTAATAAACCAACCATGAGAGAATATTTCAAATAAATTACGCAATTTAACTATTCAGACGTGTCATCGAGTAAGTCATGATTATCACCTGTACGTGCGTTGTTATAATGCGGTAATTAGTTAACTGACCTTGTTTGTTGATATCCCATAACACGACGGTGCAGCCGAGGCGCGCTAGCCTCAGGGCTATAAGGCTGCCCAAGCCACCACCGCCGCCTGTCACAACAGCAATAGCACCCTTAAGGTCCTTTTTATGTCTGCCAACAATGGTCTTGTATGTAGCTTTAATCACGTATCCGATGCCGACGATGACAAACATTATAACGTCTATAATCGCTTGCACGACGGTGTATTTGTCTCTCATACATTCTGGGATCGTCCTCGTTAGGGGTCCTGGCCTCATGCCGTTCATATACTCCTGAGTTTCCACAGACATCTTTGTTTATTGCTTAGATTTGATTAATTAAATGTCCAACCACTGAGCATCACTTTTCACTTATTGTTTTAAACACTTCACTCGTCCTTGGTACCTGTAACAAAAAAGAGGAAATAAGTAAAATGTTTGCCATTTATAAGTAAAGTTTTATTATTATTATTTATTTATTTAACCATTTATGTACACACATATATATTATTATTTATTTAACCATTTATAAACCATTTATAAAAAAATCCGTACAAAGGTGATGCTTATTTCTAAAGAAATCTCTTCCAGCATACCTGCGATAGGAAAGTCGATAAAGAGATGTAGACAACGTATTATGTCGTTATGAAACTGCTATATTACTTCAACCAGGTACATGTGATTACTAGTCGCTGCCCGCGTCTTCGCCCGCGTGGATTCTTTCTAAAATAAAAATAGCGTCAGCTATCTGCCAGTAGTCTCGTCATAATCGGTCCAGCCGTTTCGGAGATTAGCCGGAACAAACAGACACTTAGACAGACAGTTTTTTTTTTTATATTGGTCATCCCCATAGCTTAAAGCGTAATAAATTATAGCCTATAGACAGACCAGACCTAAAGGGAAGATCTATGTAAAATTTGAACAGAATCTATCCGGTAGTATTTGCGTGATGCAAACATTCTAAAAACTATATTTTCGGCATTCGAATCGTTCCAAGACCCCGTAACAATTAGTTTTTTTCAAAAATATCCAATGTACAGTTTTGACTTCGCTACGATTTTATTATACTTACATAAATAAAATAGAATAATTAATGCCTTTTAAATGTTAGTAATTTGTTTGTCATCGTCATTAACTAATGTATCTGCTCTACATGGCTCTGCTAGGTTATCACAACAAACTATTCTTAGCGTAATTACCTATTGCTGTAGGTAGTTGGTATAATTGCCATCTTTTCATCTTACCAAGGGGTAGGTATCTATCATATTATCCAATAACTTGGCTGTGGAACTTGTGGAAGTCAGATAGGCAGTCCCTCTACATAAAATACTGGCATTTAAGTACCACCGCGAACGAAGTCGACCATTTTCGCCCTTATTCCCCTAGTAATAAGGTTGAAAATTGGTCGACCGCGAACTTTCGCGGTGGTATATCTGGTAAGACTGGAAGCTGACCCCAACATAGTTGGGATCAGGCTAGGTTGAAGAAGATAGCCGTCTTTTGGTGATTATACTGTATCTATACAAAGCCCCTAGAGCTTCAAGGCATTCTTCTAATACTGCCTTAGGCATTCAAATATCCTGCCAGCGTTGCGAGTTTGTCCGAAAGAGATATCGTGGCCCTGGCACACAGGCAAATGAAGGAATACGGGTGGGTTTTAGTCAGTAAAAGTCTGACACGCCCTCCCGCTCCGCCCAGAGCGGGAGAAGTTATTTGATAATTTCCCACCGAAAAAAAAGGCATTCAAATATTCATAGAACCTTCGAGAAATTGATAAATCTTGCCTTAAATTACTTACCAAACTTTAAATTTATTTCAATTTTTCAAATGCGCTTGTTTATCTGATTTGGCATTGAAATTAATTATTATTAATTTAGTCAATATACCATAAATAACATATGTCGGTGGGTATTACGAAATTACGAAAAAAAATTGAGCTCACATTTCTAACAAAAATCTTCAAATGAATGTGCAAGTACCTACAGTAAAAATATTGACCTTCTAGGAATGCCCGAAAATGCGTATTAAAATAATATATACAAAAGGTCATATCAAATAATATGACCAGAATATTTGCAAAGACGACAATATTTTACCTTGAAATCACTAATTGAGAAAAACCATTAAAAAATACTTAATCACCTACGTGACTGCCTGCTAATGATATGAATGCGACTCAAATTGGTGACTAAAATCTCTACCTACTTACATAACTTCTAAAGAAACTGCGATTAAGAGGAATGGATGGATGCGTAGTTCATACAAACGTAATACCAAAATAATTTGTAAATCAAACGTATTCATAAGGTAGTGTGTCTTTATTCCGATTGGAATACAGAATAAATTATCTAGGTTCCCAAATATATAGTTTGAATGGACACTGATTTAAACAAGAGTTATGAGAATGAGAAAAATAAGATTTCTATAGAAATTTTAAATTCCTCATATCTCGTCTGTATATCATTGTCCATTCAAAATATATATTTGGGAACATAGATATTCTGCAATCCAATCGAAATAAATACACACTATCTTAGGAATATGTTTAATTTACAAATTATTTTGTTATTACGTTTGTATGACCTACGCATGCTACGCCGCGCGCCGGCCCCATAAGGTGGATCCGAAGTTTTTTCCAATTTACAGGTCAGTGTATTTTTTGGCTGTATCTTGAATAATCTTGATCAAAATATGATTCGCAACTGTAACAGCTATGTATGTATGTACAGAATTATAATCATTAGAATCATTAATACATCTTTCTAAGTTAGATTTGTTCCCCAATGCCATGATTTCATGAAAAAGTCATTCAAACAAATCTAACTTCTAAATGATTGATGGATATCCCTCCGTTTCTTCCTCATTCTACAAAAAGTTTGCGCAAATTATGCCATACTGTTGGTGGACGATCTTACATCACGGTGTCGTCTACAGAATACTTTTTTAGGGTTCCGTTGTCCACAAGGAAGTCAAGGAAAATCGCCATGATCGCCAGGTCTGTTTGTCAGTCGGCGGCTTAGCTCAGAGACTATTAGTACTAGGAAACTGTACAAATTACAGTTTCCTAGTACTAATAGTCTCTGATAATAAAGTAAAGTGGAAACATAAAATCTTGAAAAACAAAATTGTACGTAGGTGCCTCCCTTGCTCGTAGTGGGGATGATATGTTTTTCTCGTATATCCCATAGTGTGGGGTATTTTTATTTAATTAAACTTCTCACACCCAATAATGTACAGACGCCATCACATCAAGCTACTACAATCTGTCAACTTTATCGTTAAAGCAAAGGTTCAAGGATGACTGGGAAAATTTTAAATTTGACAGTTTCGGGTAGCTTGACCTGCTGGCGTCTGTACATTCGTTTGAATAGACATTCAACCGAACATGTTCATAACGATAATATTGGTTGCTACTTATCAATTATTGAGTAACAAAAATATTTACAATCTTACACAATTTTATCATATAATATTATCGCTATAAAAATGATGTATTAGTTTTATTTTCTACACTTTAACCTTCGCGATTAGGAATACAATTTTTTTTTTTTATGTCATTCGTTTTTTGCTATAGTGTTTTTAAGGCGACGATAACCGACTTTTAATGATTGTATACTGAAAATCACGTCTAAACGAGTAGGTAATGTTAATGTTATGAAAAAAATATATGTTAAATAAATTAGAGCATTTCCTTAATAATTTAATATGTGATAAGACAAAGAGACCAGACGGCATGACGTTGTTGCCTTGGAAGGTGGGTAGGCCTCTGGTGTGGGACGAAACCTGTGTCGACACCCTTGCGCCATCTCATATTCCAAGCACGGCTGGCTGTGCTGGCTCCGCTGCTGCGGTTGCTGAGACCCTCAAGCGGCGCACATACTGTAATCTTATGGGTAACTACAGCTTTGAGCCGTTTGGGGTCGAAACGCTTGGGTCATGGGGCCCGAGTGCGCTCTCCTTTTTAAGGAAATTTCTCGCCGACTGATCGACACTTCGACACGAGCCAGCCCTCTGGTCACGTGGACAAGAGGGCTGGCTCGTTCTTCGGCCAAAGAATTAGCATTGCCATTCAACGTGGCAATGCTGCCAGTCTTCTGGGCACGTTTCCGGATAACAGCGATGCGGACGAGTACTTCGACGCTTAAGTGTCTTTTTTATTTTTCATGTTGTAATTTTTTTTTCGTAGTTAGTATCTTCTTAGTGTAAATAATTAGCTGTGTGTTTGTAATTAGTAAATATGTGAATATTTTAGATTATTTTTATATTACATAGTGAAATTAATTTGTAAAGTTATGTCTAACGCGGATAAAAAACTGAGAATGGCGCAAAATCTACCAAGCGTATTTTTCTGAAACGTTCACCAATTTAAAGATAATTTAATTATTGACCTTTTAGTATACGCGTTTTATTAAAATACCTTTTGTTTTGTGTTTAATAAATTAATAATGCGTCAAATTAGGGACAGCGCTCTTTGATGGGCGAGTCCTATTACTGGCTGAACGTACGACGCGTTGCGTGAGTTCAGTCCGAACACGCAAGCTAACTACTCAAGGTCTCTGGCATATATCTCCGTCTTACATACCAATCACGATGAAATATCATGAATTAATAATTTCAAAGACTTCATTTAGTGAGGGTTTTCTGAAATGACGTTCACTAGGTGGCAGCACTGAGACGTCAGGTCCGGGCATCTGTCAAAGTTGGCAAAGCGCCTATATTTTCTTAAATCGTGACCATGAAGGTATAGATAAAAGTGGAGGTAACACTCTAAATAAATACCTATACTCCGTTTGAAATCAGATTAGACATTTAAATAAACCTTTTTTACAGTCCGTTCAACCGATTTTGACTTCTATTGCGTTGGTGGCATGACAAATGGCAGCTGTCATAAACAGTTGGTATTGTAACCACGTTTTTGCTTTCAATGCCATCCTTATGCCTAAGGAATAGAACTCAAAATTAGTTGAACAGACTGTAAACAAGTTTATTTAAATGTCTAAGCTTATTTCAAATGGAGTATAAGTAAAGACGACTGTAGTCGGATTCTCTCTTTCTGAATACATACATAATATAAAGTAAACACATATCACTGTCTCGTTCATATGTACGTATTCAGAAAGAGAGAGTTCGACCACAGTCGTCTTCACTTAGGTATTTAGAGTGTTGCCTCCACTTTTATCTTTATGCTTCTTGATCATGACTGAATTACGAACGAATGAATGAAATGAATGATTAACACATCATAATTTTTTTATAGGTACCTACAACATTATTTTTAGTTTATGCGAAACATGAATATAGTTTGTTCAGAATAAGGAACTGAATCGATTTCAATTATTTTTACACCATGTTATATTTGATCCCAAAAATATTTAAGTGTGATGGAAAGTTTTATCACCATCTAATTACTTACAATAAAATCACCGTACGGTTAGGTACGCACGGCTACAGATCAAGCTATACATTTCCAGTATAAGCTGATCTCGCATTGTATAGGATTTCCTTACAATGAGAAGTCAGCGTAAACTGGAAACGTATAGCTTGATGTGTAGGCGTGTGTACCTACTGCCAAATTACTATCAATGAGCGCAAGAGGCTTCTTGGCGGGAAAGTGAAGCGTCATGTTCAGCAGTTTGTTTAATTTTCCAAAATTTGTGTTTAGCCGAATATTAATGTGTAATAATGGTGGATTATTAACCATTAAGTGTTTGTGAACGTGCATTAGTGTAGGCAAATGAAACAAAACAGTGCAACTTCGCTTCAAGTTCTCTCAAGAAGTCCGCGTGAGGTCTCAGTAAAGTGCCACATCTTTACTGAAACTCAAGGGGAGTGGGCGGGGATATCATCATCATGCATTTATAATTCATTTCATCAATATTAAACAAGAACTAAAACGTGACATTGGCTAAATGCACAAACCGTGCGAAGCCAGAAGGAAAAAAAAAAAAAAAAAAAAAAAATGAGCGCAAGACGACCCTGGAGGCGCGGGGGCGCCGCCGCGCCGCGCCGTTAGCATGTTTGTGTACGGACAACCCGGTAACATAACAACCTTATAACTTTGTGATTTTTCATGATACAGTTTTGAAAATGCTCTTTACATAAAAATACTAGACACGTGTTTCGGGTTTCGCATATACTAAAACTAATATTGTATACATTATCGAAATGAAAGACCTCTTGCCGAACTGGTGCCAGCTGCTGGCGTGAACTTTCATGAAAACCTTCATTCATGATCTTAAGCTGGCTATAATGCTTAGCCTAAATCCTTCAATATTTATTTCATCATGATTTAATCATCTACATTTATTATGTAGGTAATACAGTTTGAAATCATTTAGAATCATGTTTCACATGTAGATATTAATCTCTGCCTCATCAAGGATACAAAAATGATCAATATTCATGAAATTCAAAACATACTGGAACTTTACAAATTATTGTGTTTGGGTTAAACAAATTATATTCATAGCTTTTTCTATTTCATATTTTGGGCACCTTATGTTGTAGCACCGTTGATAGTCTCTGTTTAATATTTAATATTTCATCGATACTATCGATAGGTATGCTTTTTGTAATCGTTGAATATGCATTGTCTAGAAGTCTGACTAGGCATAAAAAAAAAACATCATAATACATGCAGCAGTACCTGGTCTTTAGAATACCTACTTGCTTTAGATACCGAGTTAATAAAAAGAACCACTCCCAACAGACCAAAAAGAAAAGATAACGGACCACGCACAATAAAGGCTTCTTTAGTGGGGATTAATTTATCCAAACCTAACAATGTAGTTGGAAAACATGAGCTCTCATACATTCCAACTGCAAATGTAAGTTTGTACCAACAATATTGAGAGATTTGCCATGCTATTTTAAAATCATAGATTTCTTATAGGTGTTCCTGTTATCTATATAAGTAAAGAACTATTTACCGTATTTTTTTCAAAATTTCGGCTCAATAGTTTCGGAGATAAGGCTAAATGAAATGATTAAATCGATTTTCTTAAATAACTCGAAAAGTGTTTATTTTAAAATTCTTTAGAAAATTATCCGAAATCCTTACATCAAGCCCCTTTCATTTGATATGTCACACGGTACCGTTTGCAAAACCATTTTTAAATTTTCAACTTTTTCTCGCAAAAGACTTTGACCCCCATATTCAAAATTCATTTATTTACGTTAAATGTCCGTGTTTGGGTCACAGGAACTCATATGTGTACCAAGTTTCAACTTAATCGGTGCAGTAGATTCAGAGTAAATCGGCTGTGACAGACGGACATACAGGTAGACAGCCAGACAGACAGACACACGAGTGAGCCTAAAAGGGTTCCGTTTTTTCCTTTTGAGGTACGGAACCCTAAAAATGCATGACCTATGGGTTTATTCACTAAAGATTCGGATGTCTCCCTCAGAATGTTACATGATGATGAATGCAAGTATTGGATCGAATACTAAACGATAACGCATTGAAATTCCGAAAGACTCTATGATACTCCATTATCTCCGACAAGCGACGCGCCCCTGCTTTGCCCATTACTTAGGACTTGACAAAACATCAAGATTTCTTTATTATGTCTGACACATAAGCTTTTCGGAATAAATTCTCTAAATGATGGAGAAACCCACATCAAAATCCGATGAGTATTTTAGAAGAACAACGCGGATCACACTTAGGTACTTAAAGAAAAACCCGGCCCTTTGCGAGTCGGACTCGCGCACGAAGGGCTGCTCCGTACCATTATGTTTATAAACGGCAAAAACTTTGTTGCCAATCATGGCAATCACGTTTGTTGTATCGGAGCCCCCCTTAAATATTTGTTTTATTTTAATTTAATTGTATAATTTTCAAGTGGCTATATAACTAAAGATTCTGTGAATATTTCAAGCGTCTACCTGTTGCCGTTATCAATAACGAGCAAAAACGAGCAAAAAAAATCACGTTTTTTTGTTTGGAAGCCCCCTTAAATATTTATTTTATTCTGTTTTTTAGTATTTGTTGTTATAGCGGCAACAGAAATACATCATCTGTGAAAATTTCAACTGTCTAACTATCAGGGTTCATGAGATACAGCCTGGTGACAGACGGACAGACAGACAGACGGCGGACCCTTAGTAATAGGGTTCCCGTTTTACCCTTTGGGTACGGAACACTGAAAAACGACCCTAATTTATCATTTGTATAGATTAGCAACTTTTGGATTTCTATCAACGCCATTTTCATATATATCCATAAACATATTTGCTAAAGTTTATTTAGACATGTGACAAAATCATTATGGGAGTAGATGGCGCTGTTCTCCCTCACACATTGGCGGTGTCGCAAGTGCAGCCAGCGGCCGGTGAATGCAGCCATTGCACAAACCACGGCATACTGCGAGGACCGGTGTCGCTATGAAGGTCGCGTTTAATACTATTAACGAGTTCAATTCACTCTTGGGCAGATTTGATACAATTATTGTCAAGGTTATCTTGTGATTTTGTAAGGGGGAAGTTACTTTTACTCAAGAGAGAATATGTAAAAGTGGCGCTAACATAACATCTCTCTGAAACTCGTCCCCGACGCTACTCAAAAGTAACGGGAACATACACAGTGGCCACTGTAGCCAGAATGTTACAGCAATTCACAGCACTAGTTTTTCCATGGAGTTCCGTACACAAAGCCATTTATTAACGCTATTATAGTTTGTGATTGGTTGCGTGGTGTGCGGACCACTATTGAAATACTGCTAACTGTGCTAAGCTAAGACATGTTTAATGTGATTGCGTAATATTAAGCGTTAAAGTACCATTTTTTGTTAGAATCAGGTGCCAGCCAAATGGTTGTTTTTGGATATGTGAAAAAAATCATGACATGTGGTTTTCAAATTAAAAGGAAAACTATCCCAGCTAATTTACAAGTGAACGAGTAATAGTCAGCTAACTTAAATTTGCAGTAGGAGAATTGGCCGTAACGTATATCGATGTATGGGAGAACATGCTTTTCAACTACAATGTTAAGTTTATTTTTGGGATAAATTCATCCCAACCACGGAATTTCATCGTGAGTGGTCCGACACGCACTTGTTTTTAGGGTTCCGTACCAAAATGGTAAAAAGAAACCCTTACGGTGAGACTAAGTCTGTCTGTCTGTCTTTCTGTCACACCTGGATATCTCAAGAACTACTAATGCTGTCAACTTGAAATTTAGAATAGTTTTAGATGACGTTTGCCCAACTATTTTGCAAACAAGAAAGAAATTAATAAAAATATTCCTGTTTTGCAAAAAGGACTGAAAAGGGGTCTTAAAATTTTGAAGTGGGGCTACTAGGGCATGTGGGGTATCATATGAAAGAACGCTCTTTGCAGTACATTTTTTTTTTAGGCAGCATAGTTTCCGACTTTTGATGAAAAATGTAAAAAAAATACCGTTCCCGCCCTTATCTCCGAAGTTTGCATAGATAAAAATCTTAAATTATTCTATGTGACGAGTTTATGTAAAGATTACAGGAAAAATGAAACAATGTCTCTAAATAGCACAGTTTTTCAGAAATCATCAACATCATATATACGTACGGAACCCTCGGTGCGCGAGTCCGACTCGCTCTTGAACGGTTTTTTTTTATTGATGACGATTTACCATAAATCTTATCTTTTATGGAGTAGGTTCTTCAAAAGTGATCTCTCACTTAAGAGTCTTCAATTTCGTCGTATAATGTCTTAAAAACAATAAAGTTTGTATTTGTATTTAATTTATTCACCAAAATAAGAACACATATTACAAAATTTAATAATAACAATATACACTAAATAATGGCTAAAGATTTTATTATACAAAATTTGGGACTATCTGCATCCGAACTAGGTGGTAAACCTGTATCTCGGATTACATCAAAGTTAGAGAAGCAAAACCCATCGCGGAATTCTAAAATCTCTATTTCAGAAACCGTTTGTGTTAGCAATTATTTTTTCTCTCTGCTAGTTAGTCTGATTTTGATTGGAGAGAAAGTATTCTTGACTGTTGTTTCTATGCCATATCGTATTATTTTGGAAATGTGTTATCACACGTCACGGTATTACCTACAAATAACAGGCAAATGATTCTCAATAATATATATTTAGATCAATAATGGATGCGTCAAGTTCATTAAAATAATACATGAGATTTAAAACAACACAATGTAAGGATAATCATTATACTAAAGTACCTAATTATGATTATCCTTACATTGTGTTGTTAAATCTATTTATTCTTTTTTTAGGTATTTTCAAAAAACATAAAAAAAGAAGTAATTTACTATTACGTCACGTTTGTTAATAAACAAGATTTTCCTACGATAAAACGTAATAAATAATCTATCTTGTTTAAATCTTCTAAACTGGTTTGATATATTATAAAAAATATACAAAAACTTAATGTTCAACACAGAACTTAGAGTTCGATGAATTAGTATTTTTATTTTTCTTTATTAGTAAGAACTAAAGTTCTTAATAATTTATTACAATCTAGCCTATTATACTAATAAGTCAGAGTTGGAATGGCGCATAATATTAGCTGGTAGTAACACGTACCTTGTAGGCAAAATTCGCCTACATTTTCTGTTATTAATACGGAACCTATTTTTTAAGTGAAAACTTCTTTAGGGTGAGCACTTTTTGGGTGAACAAAAATCATGGAACTCACGTCATCGTCACCGAACGCTTTCCACGAGCTATATATATACTGTTTTCACTTCTATCGGCAGTCCCCTGAAGACTGCCCCGCATGTTTTTTTTTTATTTCTTCTATCTTTGATCTTACCATACTCACCAAAAATAAATATTTCAGTGACTTACACCAAGGTTTGTGGAGTTTCTTGCCCGTTCTTCTCCATAGGTACCTACTAAACTTTGGAATGGGCAACTAGCTTCATCTTTATGACTGACCGACCCCTTGATAATTCAAAAGTGCCTGTAATTGGTTTATTTGAAATAAATGCTTCAGCAATAAAATAGTAGTTAATAAGGTGTAGCTATTCATACACGAAATCTTATAAGGGGTCATTGTACTCATCATTATGAACAACTTTTACTATGGGAATAAACCTGACATCGCGAAAACAAAATCAGCTGTTCCCTACATTTATGTTCTCATACCTCGTCAAAATGTAGGGAACAGCTAATTAAAACGAACTGTCGTTGCATTCTCAAAAAGCCAGGAAAGTAGTAATAATGTCTAACCTTCCAAGGCCGCTTGTAAACACGGCAATGTAATTGCGTTATAGCAGTGGTTAATTACTTAGACCATAATTACATTCTCACTTGATACTTACGTATGTGCTGTGGTAACTTTGTATGTCTTGATGTATGCACGTTTTGTAGATAAAGAAAGAAAGTTGCTTTGCTCACAAGTTTGATGCAATTACGGATTTTCTACCTAAAGTAAATTTAATTTTATTGTTATTTTCCAGACTAGTTCCAAAATTGTTTCATTTTTGCCGTTTGTTTCCTGAAAGAAACAAACAAACATCCTGCACTCCATCATCTTCATCATTTTACTGCCTGTCCGTATCCCAATTTATTTCGGATCGGAGCAAATGCTTCTTTAGGAGTTTTTTCATCCATAGATACATTTCTAACACCCATCATCTCACCGTTAACTTCCTTCCTTCCATTTGCAATGATATAGATCATGTAAGCTCCTCAATGAAGTATTTACAATATTAGTTTTAGTGCGAAACCCGAAACACGTGTCTAGTATTTTTATGTAAAGAATCTATGCACAAAATTTCAAAACTGTATCATGAAAAATCACAAAGTTATATGGTTGTTATGTTACCGGGTTGTCCGTACAAAAACATACTAACGGCGGCGGCCGCGGCGCGGCGGCGCCCCCCACTCCTCCAGGGTCGTCTTGCGCTAATTCATAATAATTTGGCGGTAAATACCTAACCGTACGGCGATTGTATTGTAAGTACTTAATTAAATGGTGATAACATTTTCCATCACACATAAACATTTTGGGACAAAATATAACACGGTGTAAAAAATATTGAAATCGATTCAGTTCCTTATTCTGAACAAACTATATTCAGGTTTCGCATATTATATTAAAAATAATGTTGTATAAGCGTCAGGCGTTGGGGCGAAAAGATCCTGTGATCCTCTAGTTCACCTATGAAATATAGATACAATATAACTGCCATTCACGCCAATGCTAATTCTGGAGAGCTGATTACTATCATTGTTATTCTGCCTCCCATTCATGACGGGACAGCCGCCTAGTAACTTATCGATGACGCACGCACTATAGTTTATCGTCCACGTACTCGTGATCTGAATATAAGGATCACTGTTAGCCAGGTGAGCGATGCATTCAATGTCACATTCAACGCTTCATTGAACGATTCAAGGATCAATGAGGCATTTGACCACAAATGTTGATCGCAATATACAGAACTATTGTTTCTATGTTTTACGACCGATTTGTCTTTCGATATTTTGAATGCTTTATTGTCCATCGAGTTCCTGATAAGGAATTTTCCGCTATATTTTCGAAATAAACAGTAAGCAGCTATGTCTACCTTGTTTAATAAATTCTTCATTTCAGTCTTACGAAATGCAAGGTCAGGTACGAAAGGCAAGGTGTTAAGACCAATGCTATCAGCGTAGACGATGCATTTTTTTATTTTGATTACTAGCTCTAATGATAGTAAGTGACGGTAATCTTGATGCATAATTCCATGACATGCTCATTTTGCATGAAGCTGGCGAACTTCATTTAGTTTCATATCAACCGCATGACTAAGCTTAAATATAGGAGAGGAGAGAAACAAACGACGTCTTGGTAGAATTAGAAAATAAGATGTTTGTAAGCTGGTCATGAGAAAAGGCAATGTGGGATGTCCACAGAATTTACTAGCTCATTGCTTCGCAAAATTCTAAATATATTCAAGCAACTTTACCTATACAACATGTCCTGGAATTAACCGCACAATTACAGCTCTTCCCTACATTTATGTTCTCTTAACTCGTCAAAATGTAGCGAATAGCAGATTTTTTTTTCGCGATGTAACCGACTTTTAATGATTTTATACTGAAGATCACGTCGTCTAAACGAGTGTTGTTAATGATTTGAAAAAAATATATGATAAATTAGAGCATTTTCTCAATAGCTTAATATGTGAATATTTTAGATTACTACGTTTATATTACATAGTGAAATTAATTTGTAAAGTTATGTCTAACGCGGATAAAAAACTGAGAATGGCGCAAAATCTACCAAGCGTATTTTTCTGAAACCTTCACCAATTTAAAGATAATTTAATTATTGATCTTTTAGTATAAGCGTTTTATTAAAATACCATTTGTTTTGTGTATAATAAATTAATAATGCGTCAAATTGGGGACAGCGCTCCTTGATGGGCGAGTCCTATTACTGGCTGATCGTACGACGCGTTGCGTGAGCTCAAAACACGCAAGCTAACCACTCAAGGTAATGGCATACATCTGCGTCTTAAGAGGTTGTGCTATGTTGTAGATTGTTGCAATAAACACTCTTTTCGATGCTCCTCTACATTATGAGTAGCGTCGTATCTCATTTTATGGAGCTATGCTATGCTACATTCGACATCAATTTACATTGGAATTTCATTCGAAATATAATATCTAATAGCCCCTTAGAAAGTAAAGAAACCGAGTTGAGAAATAAGTACGCAAACCGTTTCATGGCTATGGTGCAGCGTGGCGGCTAATTGACGGCTGAGAATTACACACCGTGATAAAAAAATATTGTCCATCGAATAGCCGATCACGAAGCATTTGTATTTTTGTGATTGAGTGGCAAACTGACACCCCTATTCTTTTTTTTTTTGGGTGGGAAATTATCTAATAACTTCTCCCGCTCTGGCCGGAGTGTCAGACTTTTACTGACTAAAACCAACCCGTATTCCTTCAGTTGCCTGTGTGCCAGAGCCACGGTATCCCTTTCGGAAAAACCCGTAACCCCGGCAGGGCACGGGACCTCTGACTTTCAAATGAGAGCACAACGACCCTGCATGGCAGCAGATATAAGTCAAGTATGGGTTAGTACTCCCCGATGATCTTCATGAAGAGATCTACTATAATTGTTTATTTAAACATTCCATATTTTGGTATTTATTTTCAAACAAGATACCTATTTACATCATTTATAAGGTAACAGGTATAAAATGATTATTTTATTTTATTTATTTGGGACAAAAAACAGTTACACATTACAGCATTTACCAAAAAAGTAGTTTTATTACAGTCGAATAAACGTATAACCCACACTATTGTCCACGAAGTGATATCGGTGTATGAAAACAAACGCATGTTAAAAACCATTTTTTTTTTACATACTTAGAAGAAAAACCGACGAATTGAAAGAAACGGATGACACGAGCATCCGTTTTATAGGCGACTTGCAAGAGATTGTGAAACCATTTTTTGGAAGTTAGTTTTTTTTTAAATAATGATTTATATACATGTATATGGATATTGTAGGATTTAGTCGCCCCCTATTACATGACTTAAACATAACTGGTGAGATGTGGGTGTACTATAGCCCCAATGTATACACGGACAAGAAAGCATTTCATTGTTAACAACATTTGTTCCATAACATTGTATCCACCATATAGGTACAAAACATAGTACATAAACAATATATTTTTTCAAAATAAAGTAAACTTTTTGTCCCAAAACTATTGGTCATAGGGTGTATAGATGTACTTAATACACCCTATGACCAAAACAAGGTAATCTACAAAAGTCTCACCTCGGTGAGTGACAACCTTAAGATCGTTGTCATGATAAGAATAATACGTCAGTCTGACGCGTTAGGTCTACATAAGTGTTACAAATATATATTATACAGTAATCATTCAATAAGGGCCCTATCACACAGGCGATTTGCGAGCGTGTTTAACGATCTTTTTGAGGCAAACGTGTGATGTTTTGGTACAAGTATGTGTTCTATTTTTAGTGTATTTCATCGGTGTGACGTGCTGTTGCAACGAACGATACGTCCTTGCGTCTGATGTCATCGGCTAGTTACAAAGTTATTACATTTTATCAGAAAAGTGTTTTGCCATATTTTATCGTCATATAAATATTGATAGTAGGTACTTGTTGAGTAATTTTGCCGCCTATTCACATATTATTGACGGTAGCCAAATAGCCAGCAAAATAATGATTAGGTACTCGTATAACTTTAATTTTATTCCTAACCTATATCTTCTGATATACAGGCCTCGCCTAGTTCAGAAGATAGTCTTTACTCTAGTCAAATACCCTAAGTAAACTTCTCGGATTATTATTATATAAAGTGCTAGTGTGCGTGTTAGTGTAATGTAATCCTTGTTGCTATGTTGGTAATGTACCTAATGAAATAAACTATTTTAATTTAATTCGTCGAAATACTCAAGTGTTTGATTTCGGAACAGGACAGGGAACAAGATACAGCCTTGAGGGACACCTCTGAATTTAGGTACGCTCTTCAGTTGTTTATGTGGTAAAATCTGCTTATTTGAATTATTATTAACTACTAACTTTTGACAGCGGCTTCACCCGCGATGTGGTCCGATATTATCCCACGGGTACGTACCTACTACCGGAATAAAAGTATCCTAAATCCTAACCCTAATCCTAAATTCTAACCTGGGTTAGGATTTAGGATTCAACAATTCACAGAGGGTCACAACAATATAAAATTATCATTTGTTTCCAAAAAATTGTCTATGTGGATATGGTTTATGTATATTTAATCTTCTAAGAATTATAATATATTTACGTCATTTTATATTTTTGTTTATTTCAGTCCAGTACTAACCCCACAAGATTATCATTAAGTTCAACTGTATCATCAAAGATTTGTATCATTATTTTCTTTTTTTAATATATTTACTTGCTTTTTCGATTCACTTACGTAGACATTGGCAGAATAGTCGACATCGGCTTTGCTTGCCATATTAAATAATAGAATAGAATAGATGAGAGCTGATCAATTACAATAAATTACCAGTATAATCAAACCTTTATTTTATTTTTTTATTCATTCATTCAGTAGCACAGTCAGTGGCCTGCATTACCTGACCCCTCTCACAAAGAAGAAGAAGAATGGAAGAGGGTCAACTTATGCAGGTCACTGACTGTACACTTACATTTTTATACATATAAGTTGGTGCAACAGCACCAAAATCAACCACTTAATTTAGAGAATTAAACGAAAAAAGTTCTCAATTAAAATGAAACAATAACAAAAATAACAACAAGAGTATTTAGCGAAATATTTATCTATTACTAAAAAAAACGAGCGAACTTAAGTGATCGATCTGACCGGCCCATCCTTAAAACAAAAAGTGGTAGAGGAAAGGAGTGTGACTTAGATTGATATTATATTAAACAGATATGTTGTGAGCGCGCAATTGTGACGACTCAAAAACGTCCTAATTGGGACGTTATTTACTTGTAGTGAAATGTAAAATGTATGAAAAGTGGGGGTGTGCTGCCGCTGCTGCGCGGCACACTTTTTTCGGTTGTTTTGTAAGTGTATAACATATCTGTTTAATATAATATCATTGGATACAGGTTATTCCTAAACAAAAAAATATTTTTAGCAATAATTCATTTTTCTTTATTTTTGTTTATTATGATATTCGTAGGTATTATGTATTTTCTTCCCTGTCTATTGTCTGTCTGAGCAATTTTGAGGATAGTTACTATACTCCATTTGAAATAAGATTAGAAATTGAAACAAACTTTGTTACGGTCCGTTCAACCGATTTTGACTTCAATTCCGTAGGCATAAGGATGGCATTAAGAGCAAAAACGTGATTACAATACCAACTGTTTATTACAGCTGCCATTTGTCATGCCTCCAACGCAATAGAAGTCAAAATCGGTTGAACGGACTGTAAAAAACGTTTATTTAAATGTCTAATCTTATTTCAAATGGAGTATAGATGTTCCTTATAGCCCACCGAGTCGTTATTTTTCTTGCTAACACACATGACACTCAAATTGTAGTGACGTTCGATTTATATAAAAAAAACAAACATTAATGATTTTTTTATTTTCTGTCGTCATCCAATATTGAATATTAATCATGTGTTATTTGTTCAAATCCCCAACAATACTGACGGAATCAGGCTTCATTCTTAGAATCCTTGATCTTAATTTTCCTGTTTTGTTTTAATTTAAGAACAGCGTAACGTCATGCAAACACCACTTTTAAGGTTAATGCACACGAATGCATCCGTTCAATGTATCTACTTACCTACATATAAAATAAACAATCTAGGTACTAGATAAATGCTGTACTTATATGTGAGCTAAGAATTAACGTTAAATGGAATGCTAATATTTCACGGGTATTTGACCCTGCTAATTCTGCATAGAATGTTAGGTATATCAATTTGTAAAGTCGGAATAAAAATCTTTGCGGTCTCATCAGAGTAAATTAACAAAAAGTATTGCGGAGTTAGAGTTATCATTAGTTTGCCGTATGTAATTATGTTTTAATGTCACATGACATATCCTCGAGCATACATGGAGATGTCATTAGTTCAAATTGTTTCTTGGAATCTCCTTTATGGAATTCTATTATAGCTTCCAATTTTACCGCATCAACCAATACGTGTTGATTTATTTGCCACACTTTTCAGCTTTGTGCCATTCCTTTGTTTTTGCCAGTCGAATATAGCAGTCTATTATCATAATCATAAAGATTCAACCCATTTTTCTCAGTAGTGTCAAGTTAAAGGTGAAGCTACATTTCCAGTTTGCGAGCACCGTTGTCCGTCGGTTTCGGTGCAGCCATGTATTTTTTGCGTCCGCTTTCTCTCATGCTTTCACCATGACGACCAATGGCCCGTCATTTTGGACATTATTCGATGTTTGAATGTTTGCCGGGCGCTTGTGGATTTCCTATGAGTCAAAATAAACATTCTATAATGAATATTATGATAACAGTTTTCCTTAAAACAACGATAAACCTGTTCTAATTTGTACATTATTTATGCGAAATAGTCATAACAAATAATACTAGCACTGGTTTCTCATACCGTAGAAATTAAGACAATTAAATATTCAATTCTATATATGTGTAAAATAAACAGTTTAATGTTAATCATTGTAGATAGCTACAATGATATTATCATTAATTCCAACGGTAATACTTACCCTGACTGTTTAATGTTATGAGCGTGTAAAGATGAATAGTTTATTGTAACAAATACTGTTAGTCCAGCTTTCCTCACTAGTAATTACTTCTCTGAATGCACATGCTCACATTAATAAATGTGCAACGAATGAATTGAACATTATAATTGAAGAATTACTTAAGTCATGACACCTATTAAAACGCTAAACTAATTAAAACAAAAGTTTAATTACTACAACTGGACACCTATAACTTCTTAATCAAAAGTCATTAAAACATCAAACAGCTACGAAACACAGCCAAAGCAAGTTTCGTTCTACCTGAGAAATGTCATAGCATTTCTCAAGCTAAACTGAGTTTATAAACTATTTCGATAGTAGAAGTCGGTATCGCAATTCCTTGCAAGATCATCGCGGGCGCAGATCGATCGCGGGGTATCCAACCGGGCGGCCTTCTCGGGACGTTTCCCAACCTGCGCACGCGTTGACATGCCCAGCGGAAGGACGTACTGACTTACACCATAGACAAACGATAAGTGTTAGAGTACTCTATTACAGATAATTGCACTTACAAAACTCTTGTTAGTTTGATTGGCCTTTTCTTAAACCTTTTGTTTAGCTATATTTGTGTTTCTAAACTGAATATGATTGCAATTTTGGATTGTAAATATATTTTGACATTTCATGTCATCATCTCTAACTTTATCTCCTTCAAGTTTCAAAGTATAGTTATCACTAAAATACTAGCCACCACTTTATATTACAAAAACATTAATCATTACGTGTACTGCCAGCTTCACCATGTTCGCTGTATCAACAGAACAGTTTCCATCATTAATTTTAATGCTCGCATGAGTGTAACCGTATTATGCAACTGTTGTATCTTCGGTGCTTGCTGGCAGGTAGTACAAAATCTGTTAGAAATTAGGTAATTAGTTCATACCAATTATGCATTCAGTGCTTGAAATTTGATACAATCTTACATAGCGTCTTTTGGAAATTGCATTGTAATCATTTATTTATGTCGAGTCTGTTTAAATGTAAGAGGGAGTTATTTAATTCCATAACATACTCATATATCTTTTCTTAATTATCTTGAAGAATCGGTTTTAATTCGTCATCTAATTCTAGCCTCTCGACTGGACTGTACTGGCTAAATGGGTCGCCATAGTATTTGTAAACAATGGGCCAGAATTACCTGAATTATGATTATGCGGTATTGTAAGTTAAACACTATTGTCATAACCATAACTTAATTATACCTTGAATCAGCCCAAGGTAGGTACTTTTTCTTTGTCTGTATTGATGATTTTAATAGTTTGTTAAGAAAACTGGAGTTGTTCTGGCAGGGCGACACAGTAGTCAGCCCACTAAACTGTGCCCTTGAACGAAAATTACTTAATATCGAGAAGGTATTTTATTGAAACTGCGCCTATTCCATTGCACATACCGACTGCTTTGTCAATAGGTTAATAAATATTGAGAAATAAAGTATAATCTTCTACTGGTATCATGTTATTATGAGCAATGTGATGTGGATCACGTAATTGATTGGATTGTAGACTTATTATCTCGTTTCTTGTCTATCGTCATTTTTATTCGTCAGGGCATTTATCTCCGTTATATGGCGTTTGTTGGTAAAATAATGATTGTCTTCGTTTCTTTTTATAATATTTGATGTAAACTTGTAGGTAGTATATTTTTTTTGATAATGTTCTTGATTAATCTGTTAACTCTGAGTCACACATACAGTTGAATTTTTATTGCAGTTCATTGCACCAGGTAAATGAGTTACCTATTAGTTTTGTCCTTGAATTTGGTTCTTAATGAAGTGGTGTTGGCAACTAGCTAACATTTATTTGAAGTAACATGAATAATGATCTAGAGATAGGTTTGATGAAATCATGTTGTATATACGAGAGCTCATAGAGGCAGGATTGCCTTGAAATACTTTCGAACCACGTGAACTATGCGAAAACGTTTACCTAATAGAATCAGCATTTAATTAACCCTTAGATGATAACAAACTTACCTATGAGTACAGGTGTCAGTCAGCCGGTGATCAGAAGATCACAAACACTGGCACTTTGAAACTTTTTTTAATATTTTGAATTTAGAACAGGTGGTTGGTTATTTGGATAGATACCCGCGACGGATGTGGTAATGTTTAATGTGGCGTCGGCCTGTGGCGGCGCGCGACGCTGCAGATCGACTGAGTAAGACTGACGCGGAGTGGCTGCGCGCGCACCGCGACCCTCAAACCCTTAGTAAACGGCCTTCACGCATGGCTCACGGGGTGACTTCCCATCATTACAATAAACAAACAGTTTAAAATGCTATTGTCATGTCGTTGAACCAAGTTGTATTTTTCTTTGGTCGGAATGGAAACTCTTGTGAGGGCGTCCAAGCAAAAAGGGTCCAGTATTGAGGTATTGAGTTAAGACTATATTCGGTATCTAGAATAGTCTATTGATAATAAGGATTAAAAAAATATTCAAAAACTGGCACATTGATTCTGACCACTAGATAGAGATTTTCCTTGTCAATAATTTTAGAGTTATATATATTATATTAATTGACGAAACAAAAAACAGTATTTTAATATGAAAGTTGCATATTAATTAAACGTTTATGATTTACGTGTAGCCGCACTGAAGTAGGTACACCTACCTACTCGTATTACAAGGGAGATTAATGAAAAATATTTAAGCGTGAACAGGCATCTTCTGAGCACGCTAGTTCTATCATAGACCTCATCCATCCGTTTTCATTAGGCGAGATCGAGGTCAATAGCAGGCACCAAATAGCAACAACACATATAAAAAAAACCGGCCAAGTGCGAGTCGGACTCACGCACGAAGGGTTCCGTACCAATTATCTATAAAAAGCTAAATTGCGGTTTACGATTTATGACGTATTAAAAAAAACTACTTACTAGATCTCGTTCAAACCAATTTTCGGTAGAAGTTTACATGGTAATGTACATCTTATATTTTTTTTAGTTTTATCATTCTCTTGTTTTAGAAGTTACAGAGGGGACACACATTTTACCACTTTGGAAGTGTCTCTCGCGCAAACTGTTCAGTTTAGAAAAAAAAAATATTAGAAACCTCAATATCATTTTTGAGACCTATCCATAGATACCCCACACGTATGGGTTTGATGAAAACAAAAATTTGAGTTTCAATTCTAGGTATGGGGAACCCCCAAAATTTACTGTATTTTTTTTCTATTTTTGTGTGAAAATCTTAATGCGGTTCACAGAATACATCTACTTACCAAGTTTCAACAGTATTATATAGTTCTTATAGTTTCGGAAAAAAATGGCCGTGACATACGGACGGACAGACAGACATGACGAGTCCATAAGGGTTCCGTTTTTTGCCATTTGGCTACGGAACCCTAAAAATCGGCCAAGTGCGTGTCGGACCACGCACAATGAAGGGTTCCGTAGTTGGGATGAAATTATCCCAAAAATAAACTTATCATTGTAGTTGAAAAACATGTTCTCCCACAATGACGTATTATAAATGGTAAGTTAATACATCATTCTTCTCCCATAGATCGATATATAAATACGTCACGGTCAATTCAAAGTAAAATAATATTATTTTTTAATGTCCTAGTCCTTTCTTCTGTCAGAGCCTTATTATCGGTAGGACGTTTTGGGGTCAGTATTTTGATACTTTTGTCCTCTGACACAATTGATGAACCGACAGACTTGCTTGACCAACGGCTTGATCCTATGTTCCGTGTAATATTTCGCTCCTAATTTAGTAATAGGTACCTACTTATTCAAACCTGACAGTTTTTTTTAAATTCTTTTTTATTTAGGGACTTTTATAATTGCAATACGTACACAGTACGACAGTCCCATCATGCCCTAATTATATATAGTTAAAAAATATACGCTGCTATGGATTATATTCGGGCCATGAACCTGAACAGACTCTTCGCATCTACACCATTTGGTTGAGCTTGAGACAACATTCTGTGGAATGTGCCTTTTTTTTTTTTTTTTTTTCGCTGAGAAATGCAATTACGCATGTCCGCTCGTGGGGGACGAGACGGGGTATGTGGGACTCCCTGTCGGTAATGCCGACAGTATACCCACTAAAACTCAGCGGTGTTCCCGCATCGCCGTGTTGGGAGGGCCATGGGATAACGGTTGAACCTTTTCTTCCACGACCCTCCCGGCGCATGCCCGCCTAGCTGGCGGGCCCCGCATGCCCCCCCGTTACTGGGGGGCTACGGGAATGGCCGGGAACACCTGGCCATTCCCGTCCGACACTGGTGGAGGCCTGTGCAATACAGGCAAGGGTGCCCCCGCACCCGTTGCCTGCTGGCCTCCACCTGGGAGGAGTCGGAGATGACGTTCAAAGTGACGTCTTCTTCGACCCCTCCTCCGCCTTCGGAGCGGCGCAGCGGCAGGGTCGTCCTCCCGCACGCGCTCCGCCTCCTCCTTCTGCGACATGACGTGTTCGCAGAAGGAGGCGACTGCCGCCCAGGACCCCTCATCCCTCAGCATGGCGTTAACCAAGCCGGGGAGTGAGAGGACCGGTCTGTGGAATGTGCCTAAATCAACTTGGTTCAACCTCAACACCCGAAACACATCATTTCTATCAGACTCATATCGAACACAGTCCAATATGTGATGTAAGTCTTCCACAACTCCATACTCCACACGATTAGACTAGTTAGTTTTTTTCATCATGTATGCAAACTTATTACATGGAATGTGTCCAGGGGACCTAAAATGGACGCTTTGGCAGAATCATAATAGGATCTGCGTACAATTCATACATCCCGCAATTCCTCTGTTTGGCAGCTGCTATTTGACATTAGACTCCAATAGAGCTATTCTTATTTTGTGGATCATTTTACGAAACTCCATACAAAACTGTCAAACAGATGAATTGCGGGCTATGAGTTGTACGCAGATCATAATTATTATGATTCTTCCAAAGCGCCCATTTTCCAGATATATGAGCAGCGGTATAAGAGCTGTCATGATTAATTTTCTATTTTATTTACTATTCATGAACCAGGGCACACGAAAAGGCTGACCTTGCATTGTTTTATACCAGATCCCTTTTCCAATGAACGTTTCTCAAAATACCTTCCAACCATCGTAACACCTATTTTTAAATTTAGGTAAAACTTCTGCATAATCTAGCGTTAAATTCATTTCTTTTCCATTTCTATCTGCATATTTTGCCAGCAAGTCAGCCTTTTCATTGCACTGTATCCCAATATGCGATGGAACCCATTGCAGTCTCAATTTAACACCTTTACAATGAATTCAGTGGATTATTGAAGCTCGTGACTGGATGACCTGCATATTGAAAGGGTCGACGAAGATTGGGGAAATGTAACAAAAACAACTACACGGCATTACCAATAATTTCACGATCGACCGATGGTTTATAAAGCATGTTTTTTTTGAGTGGGAGAACTTTAAATTGATATAAAACACAGAAAAATGTTTTTAATATACGTACATGAAATTGGCTTTATTTGGTCAGTTATTTTTATGGCATTAACGTTTGAATATGATTGGCCGCCCCGGCTGGCGCGTACATAGCGTAATTTAGATGTCAAATTTTCACACACTCCGCAGTAAATCAGGGTGTATTTTGGCAATAATGCGTCGAATTTTGGCATCCAAGTGCTCAATTGTTCCGGTTTATCCGGTAAACATGCGACTTTACATGATTCCCAGAGAAAATAATTTTGTGATGGCGTCAAATCACACGAACGAGTTGGCCAGGGGGTCTACTCCGAAGCGTTAATCCGAAGTATCGGCCGAATGTTCGGCCGTTTTATAACTTCCACAGTTTCCTTTTTTGACTTTGAATCCTTACCCGACTTAAAGTCACATTTTTGACTTTGGCTTATCTCTTTGACTGTCGTTTTTTTTTCGTTCGCCGTAGTCATAGTTAGCCGTAGTCAAGCAACGGCCGAACATTCAGCCGATACTTCGTATTTATGTTCGGAGTAGACCCCCTGGTTTAGTGAAGTTAGTCGCTCGTCAAATGTTTCTTTCAGTTTTAACCAATACAATAATAAGCTTTCAGTCAATTAGGCCTTCGCGTCAGCCGTGGCGGCCACATACCCGAAATCTTCCATAAAATTATCTGTCAAATAAACCCAATTTCATGGATAATAATTACCTTTTTCCTGTGGTTTATTTCAATGTAAAGTTGGCCGCCTCTAAAAGAAACAGCCGATACTTTCATACGTCAAGAATGTGAACTACTTGAATATCTTAACGGCTTCTTAAGTATAACACCTTCTTCGTACAGAACCGGTCTGCCCGTATCAAATGCTGTCGAAATCAAAACTTGATATAACAGGTTCAAAAGTTGCTTTCTTAAAATGTGAAAGAATATTTTACAGTTTGGGGGAACTTTTACGTGGTGAAATATCTTTGTAGTGGAAGATTTTTATTGTTAAAAAAAAGTTTTGTTTCATTTGACAATCTTGACGACAAGTGAAAAATTAACATTCAGACTACAATGTATGATATAAACCAAGTACAATCTTCGGAAACACCAACGCGCGGTGATGAGACTTAATAAAGAGCTGTTGCAACCATGGAAGTGCTCGCCTATTTTAGGTATATTGCCATGAATGAATGAAATGCACCGAACCCCCGCGTGGTCAAACCAGACTCGATTACTCGAATTACCCCAAAGATTCACACTTGTCCCTGGAGCATCATGTTTCATGGGACTACAGATGGACTACAGAGACCATTGCATATCAAAGAGTAGACCGAGGGGCGCTGTAATGGTAGCGAATATGGAAGGATTAGGCAAAATTATAAACTTACAACTCTAGGCAATTCCAAAAATAAAACATAGTTTTTAGTGACAGATGACGAACTGCGACTGGAGTAGATAGTTTTTTTGTAATTGCGTTTGAATTAATTAAAAAACGCAATTCCATAAAACTAGAAACTTTGCCTCTGTGGGGTTTAAACTGTGACGCGACGTTTCGAGTTCTAGTTCTTTTTTTTTTCACTTTACAATCTAGCCTAGTAATTTAAATATAACTTAAACTGCTAAGTAACTATAAAATTAAGAAATCGTCCATTATCGTCTTTCTTATACAGCGTGCCGCTACAGTGGCGACATTAATTTAACACACGTATACAGTTTCGCCTTTACGTTTTAAGGCTTCTACATACCGGCGCGACTTGTCGCGCGACGCGACGCGGCACAAAGGCCCCGCGTGTCGCGGGACGAGCGGTGCCTTTGTGTCGCGTCGCGTCGCGCGACAAGTCGCCCCGGTATGTAGAAGCCTTTATGAAAATATTTTAATTTCATTAAACATTATGATTTATATATTGTTTTAAATGATTTATATATATTTACAATTTTCTAAAATAGCATCTTGGAGCAACCTGACTTAAAGAACTGTGGCACAGAGGTAATTAGCCGGGGTCATGGATCATAACATCGAATCAATGAAATTAAAACAAATAACGTGCAAGGAGTAGGCGAATTGAAGGAAAGAGAGAGCTATGTTATTTAGATTGTTTGATTTTTTTATTTTTCAACTTATAATTTATTTATCGTAATATAATATAATAATAATATTAATAAAAACATTTAGAAAATGAAATCAAATATTTTAATTTTTTTATTTTTATTAAAAATATATGTTTATGATTACTGGCCACTAGCCCTACCAGTGTGTCAAATTAATGTCACCACTGACTGTAGCGGCACGCTGTGTATCTTCTATTCTTTATATTTACATTTACTTGTCTTGACTGACTGACTGATTCATCAACGCACAGCCGAAACTACTGAGACTAGGAACGAGAAATTTTATACATGGCTTCCTTTTATAATTTAGAGGAGGACTAAGGAGAGGTTTTTAAAAATTCGACCTTTATGGGGGTGAAAAAGGGGGATTTCGTTTGTATGAAAAATTTGATTCCTTAAGTCAATAAACTAGAAACTTGGCACGAATACTTATCCAAGTAAATTATAAAGTGTGTCATTTCTTGTTTTTCTAAACTACCCTCTAAATGAGGATTGAGGGTGTCAAAGTCTGTATGGAAGAATTTTAACGCGCGGTCCGATTAACTCAAAACTTAGTACTTATTTATACTTAAAACCTTAAATAAGGAATAAGGTGTATCAGGGTTTTTTTCGAAAATATGCCCCGAACGGAAGAAACGGAGTAGTCAATTTTACAGGGGAGAATTTCACTGCGTGGCTTGATTAACTCGAAAATTGGTATAATAGTCAAATTAAATAAACATCTCAATCCATTTATCAAAATTCCACCCCTGTAGAGGTGAAAATAATGGATACAGTTTATATGAAAAATCTTTTTCCTTTGGTTAATATACTTGAAACTTGGCAAAACATGCTTGAGTAAATAATAAAGATTATCACTTAGTTTTAAAAAAAAGTCTCACAGAGGATTTAGGGAGTATCAAAGTTAGTAAGGATTTTTTTAACGCGCTGTCGTATTAACTCAAAACTTGGTACTAATACTTAAAACAAAAAGTACGTATTTCAGGTTTTTTCAAAAATATACTCCTAACGGGGTGGACAAGGGTTATAAAGTTTAAGGGCTGAATTTTACGGCTTGCTTCAATTAACTCGAAAATGTGTGAACGTGCTTTTAGTGAGATCAGCAATAATGAGCGCGGTAAACTTGACAATGCTTTGCGTGGGAGATTTTGTAAAATTACACCATGGGATTTTCTCCGATTAATTAAGCACTTAATTTCTATAGATACTTCTTTTGGGGTAACCAACTTAATATCTGAACTAATTTGTACCCTCTGTATTATCCTCGCATTGTGACTCTGAGCTTCGGTTGGTTAGAATATTTGTTATTAATGCCCAGTTTATTGGTCCGTCACTGCCAATTTTCCATTTTCTTCCAATTTGTTTGATCGGTCGTTTCATGTAAGTACTTTGTTGCCTTCCATAGCGAGTAGCCTGTTTTGGTATCACTCGTTAATTGGCTAACCGCCAGTTGCACGTAAGTCCATAAATTTAATTCCCGATTAAAAGTAATGCTGTCTTTGTCTTACGGAAAGTATCAGAAAATGACAGCATTACTCTGGCGGTAAGACAGTTGTTTGTTAAGGTGTCGTTGTAATGCTGAATTTCCTTCATAGGACGCTTAGCAAGATTGTTCAACATTAATTTTATCTTGAGGACAACAGGGGTCCTAAAATGGACGCTTTGGCAGAATCATAATAAATGATCTGCGTACAATTCATATCCCGCAAATCATCTGTTTGACAGTTTTGTATGGAGTTTCGTAAAATGGTCCACAAATTATGAATTGCTTTAATGAAGTCTAATGTCAAATAGCAGCTGTCAAAGAGATGAATTGCGGGATGTATGAATTGTATGCAAATCATATTATGATTCTGCCAAAGCGTCCATTTTAGGCCCCCTGGTCTGATGACATCTGTTTCTCTGTTCCTGCTTTTCGGTTATAAGTGCATAATGAGTACTGTTTCTGAAACGTATATTTTAAGCCCAGTTTGTTTCAAGTTATAAATAAAGCTACACAACTTATCCATTAATAAAGCCATCGACCCTGACAACTACATCCGCTCAAAACCCATTTCGGAAACTTACGAAATTTACATGCATGTGCAATTCTATTATTAATATTTACATATTAATTCTAATCGTTTAAATCCAAAGGTTGATTGTGCAATATTATGTCAAAATCGTGCATATCCAATGTAATGCGCGTATTTAAAATAGGTAATTATATATTATTATTATTACTTAGGTACTTACCTATCTTATTTTCTTAGCATAAGTACAAGACACCAGTGATTTAGGATAAAGAAAAACATCGTAAGAAAATCTGGACTTAATAATCTGATATCACAAACACGCATTAGGCTGAAGAACTTCGCCAAAGAGGTTGAATAATGTTACACAAACTTTTCAGCGCTTTTCAGGTATTTTGCTATTCTTTAATTGTATTTTGAGGTAATAGCATTTGCAGTGGTTGCGAAAATGTTTTGGGCTTGTACCAAAAACCCTTCCATAGGAATGACGACCATTAGAAGTAGATACAATGAACGATCCAAGTAGTACACCTTGGTGGATATCCGGGGTCTTTAATGGTTCAGTAACATAACATCTCAGATAAACGTTGAGATGCATAAAACCAACATTAGTTTAACGGAGACTTTAAATTCATGCCATCCCTTACATTTTGTATCAAAAAGAAAGTGACAGCATCAATTTAAAGTCTCCGTTAAACTAATTGTGGTTTCGTGCAACTCACCGAAAGACCCAGCACCCTAATTGCGCAACACACTATCAATCACAATGTGAATGATTTTGAAGTATATTGCTAATCCATTGCTTCATATGTTCGAAAAACTTGTCTGCTCAACAACGTAAATAACGCAATGAATGTTTTTGAACTGCCAAAATGAAACCCATGGCTACTGATAGTGGTTTACACAATTACCCTGCCAGACTTTAATTATAATTATTAAATAAATTCTGTTTTTCTATAGGTACAGTCAAACGCACATTAGTAGTAATTTTGACATTGACATTTATTTTTTGTTTTTGGGTGGGAAATTATCAAATAACTTCTCCCGCTCTGGTAGGAGCGGGAGGGCGTGTCAGACTGTTCTATATCTCTTTCGGACAAACTCGCAACCCTGGCAGGCATTGGTCCTAATGGACGTCAGTTTGTGCTGACATCTCTTTGAGGCGCGCGTGGAACACAACGCGCCGTCGACCCGGGCCAGTCCTTATCGGACGGCGAGCTACATATCGCTCACCGTACGCAAGCCCACGCCTACGGTGGCCGGGAATCGGCCTGCGACTCCCGACGCCCGGCATGTCTCCCGCGGTGACTAGGGGCGTGAGGGCGCGAATTTTGCCTCTCCCTCACGCGTTCCGCCACCTCCTTCGCGAGCGTTACTGCTTCGCTGAAGAAGGTGATGGACTCCCATGCACTCTCGCTCTGAACCACGGCCTGAACCAGGGCCGGTCACGAGAGATTGCCGCCGTCGATCGCCTCCGTGAGGACACGGCGGTATTCCGCCCAAGCCGGGCAGAGCTCCACCATATGCTCCACTGTGTCCTCCGGGCAATCCACACTTTGACATTAACATAGCCTTTATGTCGTAAAAGTAAGAGTGGGTTTTCGTAGTGCAAATGTTGTGTGCCACTGATGTGCGGCTCATTGTACCCCGACCGGATTAAATGATGCAAGCGCGACATCTACAGAGCGTGCAAGTGACCGCGGACAGATTTCGTATCAGCCGTGCTAAGTTATTCACTGATGCGGTAGGCATTAAACTTCCGGTTTTCCTCAAGTTTGACCCCTAAATTGTGTATTCTACTTCAGTTTTGTTCGTGTATCTTACGTAAATGAATACATAGATGGCCAACCGGAAGATTCAGATCTACTTACAATAGTATTTCTTGTTTTTACCTTGCTAAATTGGCAAAAAATCTGTTATTATATCGACGCTTGAAAGGCAATAATTACCAAGCGACATGTTGGCAACTTTACACTAGAGCACTTTAAAGTTTTTTTTTATTGAATAAAAATCGTAAAATATTGCTGATTAGTCATAACTACTTGATTCCAACGAATTTTAAATGCAGTTTAAAGGCTTAATAAACTGTCATTTAAAAATTATGAATTTATCAATATTTTATGAAATAGTGTCGGTTAGTAATAATTTCATCAAAATCACAAACAGGTAAAATTTACTTACTGAAAACAAAATTGTTTTATAAAACAAGTAAAATTAACTAAACCCTATTATTTTGTAATGTGTTTGTAGAAAAAATACGCATCCAGAAGTAACGCATGATTGACACAGAGGTAAAATGATCTAAATGGAAAACAAAAAACTTTTCTGCTAGCCAAAAATAGTAATAGTACAACTTAAATAAGATTAGTGTTGGATTTTTTTGAACAAGGTACAATGAATTTGGGGTTTAGTACACAAAATTAAAGATTTTTCGACGGATCATAAGGTTTTCGACGGATATCATTATCATCATCATCATCATTACAGCCTTTGTAGTAATCTACAAACATTCACTACTGAGTATGGACCTCCATCTGATGAGGAACGAATTAGAGCATAGTCCACCACGCTGCGCTGCTCTAGTGTGGGTTGGTGGAGGTTTTAGGCCAGTGACTAACCCTTTCTTAAAGATATCTATAAGGACCTCTAACATTCGTATAAAGCAGTTTAATCAGTCGCAAACTAGATAGCTGATCTTTTATAGAATGTGGGCTGTCGTTGAATACTTAGCATAGCAGAGTTGAGTGCAGTGCGACCCGCCGTTGCAATCGGACGCGCTTACACTGTAAGCGGAAATCATTTGCCGCTGCCACCATGCGTTCGGAAGAACTTGTGGCGAATGAGATCCTGGCATTCTTGCAGTACCAGCTGGATGTCATGGACGAGGTTAGTGTGATCCAGATCTCCACATCCAACTTCAATGAAGAGGAGATACGTAGAGCTAAAACACTGCTGTATGAGTCGCTAGAAATGGCCGACCGAATGCCGTCCTGCAGGAGGGATGAAAAGGGAGAGAGGAGTCTCCAAGACATTATTAAAGTGTTCAAGGAGACCGACCCGGACGACGTGCCGACTTTCGTGGCGAAGGATTTGCGCAAGCTGCCTCCTGTCACATCCGACCACGTTGACGTCACCAGGCTGCTGCGGGACATCACAACCCTAAGATCAAGCCTGGTCGAGATGCAGTTGAAGTTGGAAGCATCTCAATCCACCATCAGTGATCTACGTATCGAGGTAGCAGATTTACGCAACGCGGTATGTAGGTCACACGAGCCAGCCGACAGCATCAACACACGTCACGGCGCATTCAATGCATCGCACGCACCTGAGTTTTGAGTCAGCAAAATTTAACTCGTCGCCGGTCGCCATCACTGCGAGCGGGGCAGAACTGCGCCCCGCCCACCCCGCGTCCCTCATCGTTGGGACGCCGACGAATATTAGCATGTCCACAGGACAAGCTTACTCGGCTGCCGTTATTGCAGCTCCAGCAAAACATCAGCGGCTACCTAAGCATACGACGGGTGTTCAGGGCCCCCCGAACTAGTTCGAAGCACATTACCGCCGGTAACAAGCCAAGGACAGGCCGATGAAGAAGGCTTCATACGTGTGGAGAAGAAGAAGAAGAAGAAGCCTGCTTGTCACAATCAGTGCGGTACCGCATTGACTGGTCCGAACATGTTGCTGCGTCCCGCTATTCCATCGACGCAGCTGTACGTGTCGCGTTTGCATCACTCCACGAAGGCAGAGGAGATCGTGGAGTACTTATTGGTTAAAACCAAGTTCACCTTAAGAGACGAGAAGTTGGAGTCGCGCCACAAAATAAACTTAAATCTTTTGTGGTGCGCGTTCCGACTCATCACCTGGAGACCTTCATGAAGGAAGAGTTTTGGCCGAAGGGTGTCGTGTATCGGCGTTTTCGGGGAAGGTTACATGACACCTCGACTCAGCGCAATACGTCGCCGACCCCACGTACTACTTAGTTAATGTTTTTTTGTTTTAATATGTAATAGTTTATTATTTTGTAAGATATATTTGTGTATTTTATCTATGGGCCTTAGTTGCCTGATAATAAAGCATTATTATTATAGCTCAAATGAACTGTTTGTTAAAATAAACTAAAATAAATAAAGCATTTTATTTTTATAGATATATACTAGAAATTTCAAAATCAGTACAGGTTGGTGAATCACAATTTCAACTATAAAGAAAAATGCTATCAGGTTTTTAAAACCTTGATTTCAATAGCCCGGGTTGCACGGGTTAGGTTGAATAGATTTAGATTCGATGATTTTGTCATCACTTCGCATATATCCAGCAATATTTTTGTTGTGACCTTTCCTTTCTCAAGTTTATTCTTTTGTTTCTCAAGCCTTTTGCCCCAACTTTTTCTGTGTTAATGTCATCTAAACTAGTATTTTGCTTTTTAGATTTTGTCTTTAACGATTTTTTTATTTTTACCGTTTTGAAACTACTTCATCGTCATTAGAAGAAAAAGTAGATCCTTACTATTCATCTAAAATTGCAGCTTCCTCTCAATCGATAAAGGTTGAGTAATCTTCTTCTGATAAATAAATAATTTACATTTTATCAGTTTCGCATTTACGTTTACGACCTATCTATCTGAGGCTTTGTAGTTTTTGATCCGCCAGATTAAAAGCATCCGCAATGGTAGAATTTGCACATACTTGGGTGCTGCTTGCAGTATACATTTCTGGTGTAGTCAATCCACCTTCAGTGTTTTTAACTGTTTGTTCTTGGGCATTGCTTGCAGTGGACGTTTTCGGTATAGCCAATTCAACCTCAATTTTTGTAAGCTCTTTATCTGGTTCTTTTTCTGGTATGCCAATTTGAACTTAAGAATAATCATCTCCAGCAGATGACTGGCTCTGTTTTTGAGATAGATCTGCAGGTACAAATTCTAGGGTGGGACCTGACGGGCCACCGACAGTTTCATACATCAATGCTTCACTATAATTGTGATGCTGTTGATCAGCATTTATTGGGCCAGTCATCTCCATGTTATTGCCAGTAGTACTTGCAAAGGATGTCATTGAAGGGCCTTCATCTGAAAGTGTCTCATCAAAAATAAATAGTAAATAGGTGTTTAGTTCAGTACAAATATAACAACTTACACTTAAAAATGTGTAGAGCAAGAGAAAATAGAGCATTAACCTACATGTAACAGATTTGCTCGTATCGTGATATACCTACTAAAGCGTGAAAAAAAATGGATTCTTATCAAGTAACGCCCAAGAAAGTGCCAATTCTGCAAATTATACTATTGCGGGATACCTTTAGTCTGGAGTATCAAAACTTTTAAGTCTGAGAAAGGTAGTAAAAAACGGTATGAAATTGATAAAAGTACGCCGATTAATTATCAGAGGAAGATTTCTCAACCGAAAGAGAAAGTGTACAAAGTGGTGGCAAAATCATAGGATCTAAGATGTACGAGTATTCAACCTACACGCACACACACACACAACAAGTAAATTTATTAAAAGTAAATTATAAACATACCGGTTCATTATTGAACGGAATGTTGCGTTTGCCTTGCCTTTGCCTTGCCTTTGCCTTGCCTTTGCCTTGCGTTTGCCTTGCCTTTGCCTTGCCTTGCCATTGCCTTGCCTTTGCCTTGCCTTTGCCTTGCCTTTGCATTGTTTTTGCATTACCTTTGCCTTGCTTTTGCCTTGCCTTTGCCTTGCCTTTGCCTTGCCTTTGACTTGCCTTGCCTTTGCCTTGCCTTTGCCTTGCCTTTGCCTTGCCTTGCCTTGCGTTTGCCTTGCCTTAGCCTTGCCTTGCCTTTGCCTTGCGTTTGCCTTGCCTTAGCCTTGCCTTGCCTTGCCTTTGCCTTGCCTTGCCTTTGCCTTGCCTTTGCCTTGCCTTTGCCTTGCCTTTGCCTTGCCTTTGCCTTGCCTTTGCCTTGCCTTTGCCTTGCCTTTGCCTTGCCTTTGCCTTGCCTTTGCCTTGCCTTTGCCTTGCCTTTGCCTTGCCTTTGCCTTGCCTTTGCCTTGCCTTTGCCTTGCCTTTGCCTTGCCTTTGCCTTGTATATAAAAAATTTAAATCAATAAAAAATGCGTGTTAATTATTGCACTCATAAAATATTTTTAATGAAAACACATCGATTATCTCAAGCTACGCGACGATTCGACGAAGTACTTTGTGCGATGCGTGCGAGCACGTGGGTTGCCTATGCGACACATGCGACAGTTTGACTTATCGATATTTTGTTACCAACAGGCACTCAAAATCTGCTTTACAGCGCGTATAAGCGACGAAACAAAATACGTGCAACAGAGATACGCTCACTTTTATACAAATTTCATATCAGAAATAGTTATCTAAGTACCAAACACAAGTAAAAGAAACGGCAGGTAAAATATTACCAAACGACAAAATATATCCTTTTTAGGCGGGAATAATACTACTATATTAAGTTTTTAAGTATATTGCATTTAGGAAAAAAATACTAAATCAAAATTATTACATAATTAAGGTGTGTTAAAAAGTCTTAAATGACGTAAAAAAATATATATAATTAGGTAAAATTTCTTAAGCAATACACATACCCTAGATACCGTAAGGAAAAAAATACTTTATGTTTAAACACATTAGTTCGAGTCAAGGAAAAAATGCCTAAGTGTAAAAAGTTAAAATCGAATCGAATCAAACCTACCAAGTGAAAGTTATTCATAAATCGGTAAAATTTTAGTCGCTTGGTCACCGAAAACCGTGAAAATGTGTTATTTTTTATGTTACCAAGCGACAACAAAACTCGTCCTAGCGGTAAGACAGAGTAACCAATCGACGCAGAATTTTTTGCTGATTTCAATGATGTATCATGCTGATAAAAAATAATATAATGCTGATATCAATATCGTCCAACATGTCGCTTGGTAATTATTGCCTTTCAAGCGTCGATATACAAAAAATCTGTTAATACAGCATTTTTTTTTAAATTAAGTACGAACAGTGTAGTTGTTTTAACAAAAAGTTAAACTTTAATCTTGATTAATATTTACACGACTTCAACCAAAATTAAACAAAAACTATTAATTCACATACGAACAAATAAATATTTCTTAAACTGGAGTTTTTGTATGGTAACATTGGCAGATAACATATTTATATAATTTATCTACAGGGTGGCAGGGACATCGATGCGCAAACATAATAACACATGAATCTAGACGGTATCATAGAAATTTTACGTTGGTTATCAAAAAAACAATGTGCCGTTTCACAGAAAAGTGCATTAAACAACTTACAGGGGGCCTAAAATTGGCGCTTTGGATCATAATAAGTATGATCTGCGTAGAATTCATACCGACATGCGACACCCCGAAATTCATCTGTTTGATAGCTGCTATTTGACATTAGACTTCATTAAAGCAATTCATAATTTACGAAACTCCATACAAAACTGTCAAACAGATGAATTGCGGGTTACGAATTGTACGCAGATCATATTATGATTCTGTCAAAGCGTCCATTTTAGTTTTTAGTAACTCGACGTATTCCGTGCAGGACGTCATGGTAGGGTTTTTTTTATTCCAAATTAAGTAGTTTTTGAGTTAATTATGTTTTTAGTTGTTTTATGAAAAATCCAACTTAAAAATGATTTACGGCGCGATTATACTGGAGTTTAAGTTATTATCATAGCTGATGCCGTAGCAGACCTTTGTTAATACTTAAAAGTTCCAAAATGCTCAAAACACAGAGATCACTAACTAAACATTTTATTTTTCGTAATTTTTGTCATTACTTTTGTTTTAAATAAAGGTACAAAAACCCACCCGTGTTCATTCAAATGCCTGTGTGCCAGGGCCACGATATCCCTTTCGGACAGACTCGTAACCCTGGCAGGCATTGGCCCTTTCGGACCCCGTCAATTGGTGCTGACATCTCTTTGAGGCGCGCGTGGAACACAACGCGCCGTGGCCCCGGGCCTGGGGCCGGACGCGAGATATCGCCGCCGCCGATCGCCTCAGTGGTGACACCCGGGCGTTTCCTCCCGCTTTATTCTGAATAGGAACCTCCCGAAACAACCGTGTTCGGTGAGGACCTGGGTCAGGCGAAAGGTGAGGGCGCCGTGGCGCTTCTCTAGCCACTCCGCAAAGAGGGGACTTATCGCCACGATTGTGGCGTGCCCAGGCATTTTGACCCTACTTCTATGACGTTGTGCAAGGAATACGTCGAGTTACTAACCATGTATACCTACCTCATCATTCCAGCCGAAAGACGTCCACTGCTGGACATAGGCCTCCCCCAAAAGGGGGGTTCTCTAGTAAGTCCCTTAGTCGCCTTTTACGACACCCACGGGAAGAAATGGGATGATGCTATTCTTTACGTCCGACACCACACGGACGTACCTACACGGCCAAAATGTATGGAACAGCAATTTTTTTTAATAACCGCTACGTAAGTTTTCAACGCAGGGGGGTTTATAATCATGTACTGAATTCATGATACCTAACAGGTTGCGCGTTGGTGTCTCCACCCTGTATTTCTAAAAAAGGTGAGGCAAATGTTTTTTGAAGGGATGTAAACGGGAACTTAATGCTAACCTTTAAACCATGTGCCTACCTACCTAGGGGTAGTAGTAAAGTTTATCATCAAGTTCAGTTCAATCGTAACAAAAATCAAAGAATTTATTCATAAGCTCCCAGATTAATATTATTGATCATCAATGGTACCTAATATTGAGGGTTTTGTTGAAGACATTAATTTACACAAAGTTGAATACCCTACAGTCACCATAAGGTACCTACGTAGTTATCTACATCGAGTTTTCTAGAGCTCTGTCAATTTCAAATTAAAATTCGTTTAAAAATTATATTAATCGACCATGTTTACCAATCTATCGATATTCTTCATTACCATATCGAGTTGTAGTTAGAACAAAGAATATAATAATAATATTGGAGAGTTAGAACCAACAAATCCATAATTTATAAAAGTAACATTTTGCAACAAAATAGGTATATGCGCCACCTATACTTTATAATACGAACTTCGCAACGTTCTACTTGAACGAGTAACTTGTCCGTGTTACTCGGTCTGGCAAGTTATTGTGGTAATTCAAACAACGCCCTACATCACCGGTTTTCCGGTAGGTGGCACCACTTTAATAATATCGATAAATAACTTCAACCCAATGGAGGGGTTCGTAAGTAACAGCTGCATGGCTCGATAAATTAACGTGATACGTAAAAAATAAATCATAGCGAACTGGGCGGGCATACAAAAAACAAACAAAACAAAAATCATTTATTTGCATAAATAAGGTACAGGAGGTTGGTAAAACGTACAAAATTGTTCTCTTATTCTGCCTTTAATTTCGGCGTGCAAATACAAAATAAAGCAACATATTTTATTTAAATTAATTTAAACATAAGAAAGTGACAGAGTCAATTACTAGTTTAAAAATAAATTAATCTATGTATCAAAAATATGTTCAGCCAGAGTTTTCAATTACCTAATACGCACATTTTGAATGCAATTTTGCAATTTTAAATTACTTAGGATTTTGGAATTACAGAAAAAAATATAAAAAAGTAGACGGCTTTTCGGAATTACATTCTATCGAGGAAATTGAACCAATTGCGTTTTCCTTCAGTCAGAGTATTAATCAAATAGTCAATAAACATATATCCAAAAATTAAATCCATACATGCTGTACTAGTAAAATAAATGGTTCCCCCAATTTATTTTGGTATCGCCTTAAGGTAAAGCTACGCTAGCCACTATCAGTCTGTGCATGGAGACCCGTCCGTGCCTCGGAAAGCACGATAGAGTTGGCTTCCCACGGTGCGTAGGTAATATTGCAGATGTACGCGGACCAGCCGCCGTAAGCCATCGTTACGTGTAGTCAGTAGCCCGAACCACAAGTCTTACCGAAGGGCATCGTATTACCAAGGGGTTGTGGTGCGGAGATCAGATAGCTCGATGAAAAATACTGGTATTCGGCTGCATAACGTCAGACTGGAAACATAGCTGAACTTCCTTTCCTCTGAATCGAATCTGCCGTTTTACTTCTACTCAGCTATCAGCAACCTGTCCTGATGATTTCGAATCTCTAAATAAATAATTGCTACAGGCATGTGGCATTTATGTTAAAAGTACATTATTTAGGGGAGACTTGGTACGGTGGTAGCCATTTTGAAACATAACAAACAACAAAACACTTAAAATGAAAGAGTAGACTTTTGTCTTCAAATACATATCGGAACTGCTCAACTGCCATACTTACTGATAGGAAGAGTGGGGGTGGTTGAAACACTGATGGGGGTCAGTTGAAACATAAACAAATAAGTAATACAAAATCAATCTCTTTATTCATAATCAACAAGAAATTGTTAAATTCTAGTTTGGCACTATTTCTATCAGTCCTAACAATTGTTTCCTACCTGAATGAGGTCTTATTAACACTTGTTGCCCTTAAGAGACTGGTTGCCTGAGCTGTGCGCACCGACAATTCCACATTTCACACATCATTACTCTGTCTAAATGATTGCATACATAGGTACCATGATATATATCGGTTTCGACAGAAGTGGGGGCACAAAACCTAAGCACATTTATATAGGCATATTCTGTAAAGCATAGACGTCTTCGAAACATTGAACCTCAGTCAAGTAACTCCAAAATAATTCAATAGGCAAATCATTTGTTTTAATTTACATCTCGTACGTATTTCCATTTCGTCATTGGTCGAAGTCTGAAGTGATCTTTAGAAGATATAGGCTGGATCATAGAATTAGGTAGGTACTTAAGGCTAATTACTCTAAAGGGTAGATAAAGGCCTCTCCGAAGTTACGCCACAACATTGAGTCCTTTGCCTTCCGCATCAGCGTACGATGAAGACATTACCACAATTACTGCTGTATTCTCGTAATCCCTTTCTCTCGTCTGACTCATACTTACATTTGAATGTGGTTCCACGAACTACTGTCCATTTTTAAGACATTAAAAACAGTTTATAAACTTACTGGCGCCATCTTAAAGTGAAAGGTCTGGGTTGCAACCTTAATTTATAATGTAAACACATCAGGTGAATTTCTCGGGTAGATAATATATTAGTTTGAAACCGTAAAGTCCCTGTCTAGGAGCCAGGAGGATGCATACCTCTCTATGTGGAAGGAGGAATTTTATCCCCTCTTTTCTTTCTAGTATAGGTAAATCAACGACCTACCAGATGCATACCTACTATTTGCTGATGACACAACATTGATTATTAAAAGCGACGATAACAAAGACTTGGAAAAACGATTTTTTTTTAAAGCATTAGACAAAGTACTGTCGGCAGGCAATCAAATGACTAGAAAATAAGAACTTAATAATAAACATGACAAAAAAATATAATACAATTTCAAGCACTCAACACAAACACGGATAGTCTAGACATTCAGTATAACAATTCCCCCTTAAACACTGTTAATGAATGTGTATTCTTAGGTAGATATAACCGTGGACCAAAATTGCAGTTGGAAACCGCACGTAGATAAAATACTCAAAAAACTAGATAGGTTTGTGTACGTCCTGAAAAGAATAAGACAAACGGCCGGTTAATCTAAATACCGCAATGGCTGCTTACCATCTGTACTCAGTTATGGTCTTATAATTTGGGTGAACTCAGTAGCTAGACGTGCAAAGAGTTTTAAAAAGCCAAAAAAAATGCATCCGGGCAACGTGTGGAGCCCACTTTTTAGATAGCTGTATATCATATACCTTTATTTAAAAAGCTTAAAATACTGTCTTTACCATGTCTTTATATTTTTGAAATACTTACCTATGCACTTTAGTAAAAAAAAAAAAACGAAAAAGCAGTTAGTGTTCCTTACTTTAACGTAGTTAAATGACATTTGTTGTATAGGATATATATACAAGATGTGACATAAATAACGCATAACCTCTTAAGGGGTCATTCTACTCCTCATTATGAACAATTTTAGAATTGGACCAAACCAGAAATGGCGCCCAATAAACATCTGCTGTTCCCTACATTTATGTTCTCGTATCTCGTCAAAATGTAGGGAACAGCTGTTTTTTTTTGCGATTTCGGGTTGCGACCCCTGCGGCTGTTATCACTTAGCCACAAGCTAGGAAATAAATACTTTCTGGAATAAACAATATAAACTTTGATCAAAATTACCTTCGAAGATTGTCGTACGACCTTAGCCTGAGGGCTTACCTAGGATACCTTTAACTATGTTTTACGATTCACGGAAAGGAACCCTAGACTCGTATTACATCATGAACGTAACAGTGTGATGGGCAGCAGTGTCTCCCGATATAAAATAACTCACCTATTGCAAAACTGACCTGAATATAAGTTTATTTTTAGGGTTCCGTACCAAAATGGTAAAAAGGAACCCTTATGGTGTAAGTCGGTCTGGCTGTCTGTCACACCTGGATATCTCAAGAACTACTAATGCTATCAACTTAAAATGTAGAATAATTTTAGATGACGTTTGCCCAACTGTTTTGCAAACAAGAAATAAATTTAAAAAAAATACATTTTTTGCAAAAGGGTCTTAAAAATTTGAAGTGGGGCTACTAGGGCTTATGGGGTGGCATATGAAAGAATGCTGTTTGCACATTCTCAAACAATTTTTTTTTATAGGCAGAATAGTTTCCGACTTTTGATGAAAAATGTGAAAAATAAAACCGTTCCCCCCCTTATCTCCGAAGTTTGCATAGATATAAACTCTGAAATTATTCTATGTGATAGAAGTGTATGTAAAGATTACAGGAAAAATAAAACTATGTCTCTAAATAGCACAGTTTTTCAGAAATCATCAACATCATATAATATACGTACGGAAACGTCGCGCGTCGGTGCGCGAGTCCGACTCGCTCTTGACCGATGTTTTATTATGTGTAAACATCTACCAATAACATGCAAAAAAATAGTAGGTACAACTTTCTTAACATTGAAGGCTAATGTTAAAGACAAATTATGCTTAATTAATAACTATCAAAGTGTCCAAATTGATGTGTTTACAATTTATATACTGGTATAAAAAGCTTAAAGACCTTGAGTGCTGGTCTAATCTGCACTACTTACTTTCAAAACTGCATTAACAGCATTCTGTTACGACATGGAATACATTTTAAGTTAAGTTAAGAGGCCGCGATGGATGTAGTTCATACAAACATAATACCAAAATAATTTGTAAATCAAACATATTCATAAGGTAGTGTCTCTTTATTCCGATTGGAATACAGAATATCTAGGTTCCCAAATAAATATTTTGAATGGACACTGATTTAAACAAGAGTTATGAGAAAAATAAGTTTTTTATAGAAATTATAATTCCTCATAAGCTGCTAAGTCTCGGTCACTATTTCGAATTAAAAAAAAACTCAAAGCATTTATTTCAATTAAACCAATTACAGGCACTTTTGTATAGTCAAAGAGTCGGTCCGTTAGTCAGAAAGTTGAAGCTATACGCCTATTCCAAAACGTAGATCTCTATGAAGAAGAACGGGCAAGAAACGCCAAGGACACTCTTTTAAATCAAGATATTTCACCAAATTGGACGTTTCCGTAATTTAGAAGGTACAGTCGCCAGCACATCAAATATATATAGCAAACTGTCAAATTTCTCCAAATGATTTTAAACCTTTAAATGTTGAGGGTTAAGTGCAAAATCGAATGAGAAAATTTGACAGTTTTTGGTATTGGCGACTGTACTTAAGCAGGTTGAACCAAACTGAAATATCCACGCGAGCCCTCAGGACAGACAGACATACAGGAAAACCGATATTTCGGGGGCTACCTTTCTTAAAGAACAAAATCACAGAACCATGAATTTCCATGAGTAACAACAAAATTTGAAGTGTTGTGCAATTGCTTATTTGCATAACACAGTGCTCATTGTGACAAAATTAGCGTGTCCAACGTGTTTTGCCTATGTTATTTGGTGGCAATACTTGGTGCGACCTCATTGTTTAACAACAAGAGGTACCTCCATAGATACCTAATTCATCATCATCATTTCATCCGAAAGACGTTCACTGCTTGACATAGACCTCCCTCAAAAGGGGATTGCCATAGTCACCACGCTTGGCAGGCGGGTTGGCGATCGCAATATGGTGTTAGAATGCATAGAGAACTGCTGCCCATTCTCTATAGTAAGTCCCTTGTCGCCTTTTACGACACCCACGGGAAGAAATAGAATGGTGGATTACGTCCAGCACCACACGGCACCTACTTATTGCAATTTAATTTAAAAGCATAGCAGTTCATTTATCAAAATTACTGGTTTAAAGAGGTATTTTTATGTACTATGTAATGTATGTGTGTTTCAATGAAACCGTGAAAAAATTGGTTTTTGTGTTTATTATTGAAGGTAGCGAATCACTTTGCTTATAGCTTTCAAACTCATTCCTGGTCCTTCTTAGTCCACATAGCATTTATTTTCAATATCAGGAAGCTACCAACTGTTGCTTTTAGTTTGGGCATAAATTAAAATAATTTGAGAAGTATAGGTACGCTAGGGTTAAAGCTGGTAAGTAGGTACCATAAAATCGTAGAACAGAAAAAAAACATTTAGGTACTTATATTTTTCCATCGCACATCAGCCATCTACATAATTAAAATCTAAAAATCATTAATTCGCTGACAGACAACGCACAACCTAAACTGCTGAGCAAAGACTACTATAGTATACTGGCAACTGCTGAGTCTAGAAGCATGTAGCTACCGTGTTTTTTTTTTTGAGTGGGAAATTATTATTTAACTTCTCCCGCTCTGGGCTGAGCGGGAGGGCGTGTCAGACTTTTACTGACTAAAACCCACCCGTGTTCCTTCAGTTGCCTGTGCCGTGTGTCCTTTTTTTTTTATTGGGTGGGAAATGATCAAATATCTTTTCCCGCTCTGGGCTGAGCGGGAGGGCGTGTCAGACTTTTACTGACTAAAACCCACCCGTGTTCCTTCCGTTGCCTGTGTGCCAGGGCCATGATATCCCTTTTAGACAAACCCGCAACCCTGGTAGGATAGCTATCCTAAAAGCAAATAGTTGCCTTTTGATAGTCAGATTTAACAAAACAATGGTTTATCTTTTTTTTCTTTCTGCAGTTTAATAAAAAAATGTTTATGCATACAAAGCCCTGTAACTGTTTCATACAATTTACATAGTTTCAATCATGAATGCTTCTGAAACTAGGCGACAAACTAGGATAAACGCGCCGTTGACGCGCGTTGGTAGCGATACAGACGCGATACGCACGCGAGTCACACGCAGCCGGTAGACCTTCTTTAAAGATAAAAGCGCGCCGTCGACGCATGTTTCTAAAACGCGCGTCAACGGCGCGTTTAAAAAACGTGGTGTGCACAGGCCCTAAAGGGTGAAATAGGACATGAAAGTTCGTCAGTTTTAGGGTTCCGTAGTCAACAAGGAACCTTAAAGTTTCGCCATGTCCGTCTGTCTGTCCGCGGCTTAGCTCAGAGACTTAGTACTAGAAAGCTGTCATTTGGCATAAGGGTAAACATTAATCACACCGACAAAGTGGTAAAATAATATTTAGTGTAACTTATACGTAAAGTGCGGATGATATTTTTTCTCTCGTCTCTCTCATTATGTGGGGTGTCGTTGGTCGTTCAAATATTGCGAGTGTGTGAAAACCATTTTTCGATTCAGGGATCCTGATCTCTAAAGTGCACTTTTTGTTAGAGTCAAGTCCAGCCAAATGCCAGCTGAATAGGGTTTCGATATTTTTGAAATGTCAAAAAATTCACAGCAATAGCATAAACATAAGGAAAACAATCACGGACGTAGGCTTTACAAGTTAACGAGCGATAGTCGACCTACCTATATTTGCAGTTGGAATTTTATGAGACAACATGTTTTTAACCGACTTCCAAAGGAGGAGGTTAACTATAATTTCGGAAGTCGGAGGCAAAAAACTAAAATACAGTACTGCAAGTGTAAGTTTGCAAGTGAGTAAACGTAACTAGCGCGTTTGCGTTAAGATTTTTATTCTCACTCTTAGGCCTGTATTACAGAAGGTTACTCAATACTCAAGCATTACTTAAAACTAGATTCAAGCCATTTGATTGGTTGAAACTAGTTTTAAGTATTGCTTGAGTATTGAGTAACCTTCTGTAATACGGGACTTAAACTCTTACCGCCTTATTACAAAACAAGATTTATATTTTGACATGGCTTAAACCATGGAGCCAGTTTTTGTAATAAGAACGTAACAGTGATTGAAATACCGTTCTTTATACAAAACTGAAAACTTAGTTCGGTACTAAGTTGTCAGTTTTGTGTTTAGGAACTTTACCATAGTCGGAATAAAGTTCGAAATTCAATAATGGCTCCATGTTTTAAACCTGGGTCTGAAGATAAACCTTGTTTTGTAATAAGGGGGTTAGAATTATGATCTATCGGTCAAATATTAACGCAAACGAAATAGTTACGTTTACTCTCTTGCAAACTTACACTTGGGGTACAAATCCAAAGACTCCGACTTCCAAAATTAAAGTTTTTTTTTCACTTTGTTTGTAATGTTTTTTTGGAAGTCGGTTGTTTTTTTGTAAAAAGTTTTTTTTCTTCTAGGTACCCACAAATAAGTTGGTTCCTGGTATAAATTTATCCCAATTACGGAGCCCCCCAATTTTGCGTGGTCCGACACGCACTTGGCCGGTTTTGAACATGGAAAATCATCGGGCACACGGCTGGTCTCATAGTAAAAATTGAATGATAAACACAAACGTGTGTGTCGTGTATCTAGAGTCTAAATTTTATTGCGCTGCGTATGTAGTGATCAACTTAACATCAAGCGAGATACAAGCCCAACAACTTGAAGACATTATGCAGGCGCGTGCGGCCTCAGATAATGAGTATTTTACTGCTCTAGAATACAAATAAGCTGATACAAGGCGATATGGCCCTTGCTGCTTCATACAAAAGTGAAAATACAATTTAACTTGGACATTGAAGTAAATTTTAGATTGAATGAGAGAATTGACCGTAACGTCCGTCCGTCCGTCTGTCCCCCGCTTAGCTCAGAGACGCTTAGTAGGTACTAGAAAGCTGTAATTTAGCATGGATATACATATTAATCACGCCGAGAAAGTCGTAAAATAAAATCATGAAAAACAATTTTTTTTAGGGTACTCACCTCCCTTGCACGTAAAATGGGTATGATATTTTTTTTTCTCGTCTATACCATGTTGTGGGGTATATCATTAGATAGGCCGTTTAAAAATATTGTGGGTCTGTCAAAACCATTTTTCAATTCATGGATCCGTTTGCGTAATATTAAGCTTTAAAGTGCTATTTTTTGTTAGTCAAGTGTCTCCCCTCTCTGCCAGCTAAATGGTTGGTTTTGGATATGTGAAAAAATTCATGGCAGTAGTATATATTATAACAAAATTAAAAGGAAAACTATCACAGTTAAGTAGGCTTTACAAGTTAACGAGTAATAGTCGACCAGAGAATTGACCGTAACGTATATCGATGTATGGGAGAGCATGTTTTTCAACTACAATGATAGGATAAATTCATCCCAACTACGGAACTCTTCATTGTGTTCAACGACACGCACTAGGCCGGTTTTTTCGTTTTTGTAAGCTCATTGATAACAGATTTTAAAGAAACGTTTTTCCCTAGAGGAAGTTAGGGTATTTTAGCCCCGCTCTGGTACGGTAAAATGACGGACTTTTTGAGCAAGAGGCGTGAAACATATTTTGTATGAAATCGGCAAAAAGAACTACAACTTAAACTATTGTCTCTGTACGGTTGTGATTGTAGAGTCGGGGGACATACGCTATTTGTATTATAGACGCACAGGGCACAATCTAGTGGGCAGTTTGATACACAAGTTCTGTGATTTAATCGACTCACGAGTGTGTTTATAGCTTATCGAGAGTGAAATTTGACACGGATTCCTTTTAACGTGTGTTTAAGTGACACAGATGGAGAAGAGCCGAGTAAGTGTTTCCTGATTGTGTTGTGTATTTAGGATTCCGTACGTATGAATGAAAAATAGAACCCTTATAGGGTTACTCCTATGTCTGTCACAGCCAATTTGCTCCGAAACTAATGGACCGAGTACCTAAGTTAAAATTTGGTACACATATTTTTCGTAATTGTTTTTAATTCTTTCTTGATGACGATCTTGTATTTTCTAAAACGTTTCTAATCATTGTAATATTATTATTAATATTAAATACATTTATATTTTTATTTTCTTTATTTAATTTGTTTTGGGAACAAAAACTACTACTGATTCACATAACATCACGCCTGTAATCGCCGAAGGGATTGGCCAGAGGTGTACCTTTAGTACACCCACGTTTCGCCAGTTATGTTCCATGTCATAGTAATAAATAAATTAAATAAATAGGGGGCGAGCCTATTGCCATCAACCGGGCACAAATCCTGCTGACTCCGGGCTGTTGCTGAGAAATTTCTGATGGAAAATCTAGATAACACTTTGCCCAACCTGGGAATTGAACCCAGGACCCCATGCTCATTCAAGAACATATAAATTTATTTTTAGAAGCACGTTAAAAGTGTCATATTTTGTCATGTTTTTAAAACTTTGTCATTAGGTAATGAACCATAAAACTTTTAATTAGATAGTTTCACAATAAATGACACAATATATTTTCAATTTAAATCTAACGTAAACAAGATACCTATTAAAAAAATAACCACATCATTAATTTGTCAAAAGGTTAATTGACTGTTTGAGGTTTCTTCGGCCATTAAAAATTATAAACCTAGAGTGTGGATACCGGTATTCGATATTACCGAAAAACCGGGATAGATACCCGTATTTCTTTCCGTTTGTTAGTACCGGGATTCAAATGTGTAAAACCGACATTTCGGTATACCTATTGACTTGTGATTAAAAATAGTAGTCGGATTTTATTCAAAACTTCTGATCTGACAGAACGTCTGTCAGACCATATAGTTTTGAATAAAAGCCGACTACCATTTTTCTATTCTGTTTCCGACTACTACTTGTCTTGTCCATATTTCAATAATTTATACGAAGTTGCCATCAAAAATGCACTTTCAGTTTTCCCGAATTTGCTATTTTTCCCGGCAACGTTTGATTCAAAATTCTAATTTTTTTCTCAACCTGATAATTTGTTCTAATCTAATCAAAATCTTGATTTTTTTTTCAACCTGATAATTCAATCTATTATGAACATTTTAAAATTAAAATTTGCCAATACCAACGAACAGCATTTCATGATTGTTATACATAAAGACAAGCAAGCACTTTCCATACTATTTCTGATTTCTGTGGCTTTATACAGGGTTACTGGTAATTCGACGTATATCCGTCAGGGGCTGATAAGGGGGCCAAAATGCAACAAATTGAACCCCCCATATGTATGGCCGAAATTCAATAGTTTTCGAGATATTAGAATTTTAAGGGTTTTTCGATATTTACTCAAAATTTGACATTTCATTCCAAATAAAAAAAAAACTACATATTTGAATGGGTACCATTAAAAATGATGTTGTAGCTGGCACTTCAATTAAGCTATGGACATAATTAAAACTACTTAATTGAACAAAATAATGAAAATAATGAGCGATATAAGAATAATATCTTACCAATATTTTCATTTTACGCTTCAAAAATGTTGTCTCGTCACAAAAATTTCTATGACATTAATCGTACAAATAACTAAAACAACTTGCTTATTCTGTAAGCTTTCCAGAAAGCTATAAAAGTCAATTTTAAAATACATAATTCGTGCCAAGGCATGTGTTTGAATCGGCGCGGGGAGAGAAAGGGTCATTTGTATTTGTATGAAATAAAATGCATAAAAAAATGTACATCAAATTTTATTACAAATTTTACACATCTTGTTCAAAATGAGCCCCTCGATTACGAATAACCTGCATTCGTAATCGAGGGGCTCATTTTGAACAACGAATTCTCTTCCTAACTTCGGTTTTCGTCACTCTTGATGTGAACGTTGTTCTCATCTGTTGCGCCGCGTTTATTATTCGCTGTCGAAGTTCTTCGACTGAATTTATTGGGGTCACATAAACTAATGCCTTCATATGACCCCAAACGTAAAAATCAAGTGGTGTGATATCAGTGCTTCGTGCTGGCCACGGAATTGGCCCTCCCCTCCCAATCCATCGGTTTGGATATCTCTCGTCTAGCCACTGTCGGACAGTAATCCGGTAATGTGCTGGGCAACCATCATGTTGAAACATGAGGTTGTTTTTTATTTCTTCGGGAACATCCGCCAACAAATCGTCTAGGTTGTTTCTCAAAAACTCCTCGTAATTTTCGCCGTTCAAATTTTGGGGCAAGAAATGAGGGCCCACCAAATAATTATCAACGACACCCATCCATACGTTCAGGGAAAATCTCATTTGCGACGCAGTTTCTTTTAGTTTTTTTGGATTCCTGCCTGCTTTAGGTGCCCAAAAATGTAAGTTATGGTAATTCGTTATTCCATCCCGGTCAAACTTTGACTCGTCAGTCCACAAAATATTTCTTAGGAAATGTTCCTGGTCAGCGTCAGCGTTTAACATAAACCGAGAAAATTCGAGTGGCCTGGCAGGATCTCCCTCGTGCAATGTTTGAACAGGTTGATAATGGTACGGGTGTCTACCTGATAGATGTACTACCGACCACACTTTCCACTGGGACATACCGAGCTGTCTTGCAACAATGTTCGTTGAGATGTTTGGGTCATCAATAAAACACTGAAGAATGGTGTCCTCTTCGTCAGCCGTGTACCGTCGAGGTCTGCCAGCGTTGAATTGTGCTCTTTGAACACTGCCAGTTTCAGACAGTCGTCGATAGGTGCTCCCGAAAACAGTAACGTGGGGAAGTCGACGATCGGGAAAGCGGCGTTGGTATTCTCGCCGAGCCGCAGCCGCGTTTCCATCGGCAAAACCATAACAAAACATTATGTCTGCGTATTCGTTATTAGGATACGAAGCCATGTTATCCGAAATAACAATGATAACAAAAAGAATAACAAGAGAAACAAGAATTAACAATAATGATCGATAACAAATTAACGGGATGAGAGATTGGTAGCAAGATAACAACACACGTCCTTGCGCGGCGGAGAGTCAAAACCTGTGGTCAAAACTTACTAAGGAAGGCGACGCGAGCGCAGCAGACGCCGTGTACTCCCCCGCCCGCACACCCCGCCCCATCGCGAAGAATTTCGCCAGGAAAATCGGTTGTTTTAGCGAGCATCATAAACTAAAAACACAGATAATTTCTCTCCCCGCGCCGGTTCAAACACATGCCATGCCACGAATTATGTATTTTAAAATTGACTTTTATACCTTTCTGGAAAGCTTACAGGATAAGCAAGTTGTTTTAGTTATTTGTACGATTAATGTCATATAAATTTTTGTGACGAGACAACATTTTTGAAGCGTAAAATGAAAATATTGGTAAGATATTATTCTTATATCGCTCATTATTTTCATTATTTTGTTAAATTAAGTAGTTTTAATTATGTCCATAGCTTAATTGAAGTGCCAGCTACAACATCATTTTTAATGGTACCCATTCAAATATGTAGTTTTTTTTTTATTTGGAATGATTTGTCAAATTTTGGGTAAATATCGAAAAACCCTTAAAATTCTAATATCTCGAAAACTATTGAATTTCGGCCATACATATGGGGGGTTCAATTTGTTGCATTTTGGCCCCCTTATCAGCCCCTGCCGGATATACGTCGAATTACCAGTAACCCTGTATATTACTTTTCGCTTTTAATTATTGAATAATAAGCAAAGCAATAAAGAACATAATACACTGGTTACATTCTAACAATTTACATATAGTATGGAGAAAACTAAAATAATCCAATTTCAAACCCATATAAGAAAACCATTGACGTTAAATGTTAAATATAACGACACCATAATCGAACAAGTTGCAAGTACTCAATTTCTGGGTATAATGTTGGATCAAAATTGCGACTGGAAAACACACATCGATTACGTATGTGATAATCTCGACAGATTTGTCTACGCAAGAACAAGATTAAGAGTCACTGTATCAACATAAGCTGCTCTTTGTGCATATCACGGATACGTTTCGTCCGTACTCGCTTATGGTCTCTTGTTGTGGTACCCCACAACAAGAGACCATAAGCGATTCGGTTGATATTTTAAAAGCGTTTAGAGTACAAAAAAAATGGTTACGTGCAATTTGTGGAGCCTGGTATACGGTTAGTTGTAAGCCCTTGTTTAAAAAGTACAATATTCTGGCACTACCGTGTATGTACATTAGAGAATTATGCCTATTTGCCGGAATATTTTACTAAACACAAAGATGTAACCAAACGAAATGTATCTCGTAGAAATCAAAATAAATTTAAACATGAACTCTGTGTACCGCACTGCAGGCTCGAATTGTATAAGAGGAACTCGTACATAAATTCTGTAAAGGTATATAACAAATTACCGGACGCCTTTAAAGATTTACCTTTGATCATGTTTAAAAAAAAAGTAACGGAATGGTTAAAAGAAAAATGTTTTTACAATCTAATGAATACATGTCAGATCGCGGAGACGGAAACTGAAAGCAACACTATTGGTACCATATAATATTTAATTAATGTTCATATTTTACGGAATCAACACTTTTGATACTATAATAGTTATGACATTATCAATTACAATTATTTAGGTATTCATAATCTGACATTTTATTATTATTTCTTTTTTTTTCTCTTGAACTGACATAGGTATAGGTAACTTTGACATCAATTAATTAATTTATTCCATGAAAATCTTAATGCATGAGCTCATATTTGTTGTTGCTGTCTTTTTGTGTAGTAATGTAATGTGCAATGTAATCTATGTAATAAACTAAATAATAAACTTGTGCAGGACAAAATTAAATATTTGTGCACCATATAAAATGGTAGAATGTAAAGGGACCATTATAGCTTTTAAGATCGTACATGATTGTAAACCCGGCAAATAAATGGATTTGATTTGAATGAATGTTGCTTCTTTGTGTTTTTCATCAATGTTTAATCACAAGTGTCACTTTTATTAAACCAGTAGTTTCGTCAATCAACTTTCTAATTGATGATCTAGATAATTGTTTTATTTAAAATAATATTTACATATTTTATAAGCTAAAAGTCTTAAAATAACAATATACAAAAAACGGAAATAATTTTCACTTAATTTACTTTGACATTTCAAATTTACCGCGCATGAGCTCACTTTATTTGTACTTGTAATGTGCCTAAAGTCTACACTAACTACATATTGTGTAGTTAGAAGTATGAATTGTTGATCATTTACTTTAAAAGAGAAATTTTTGTTTAAAAAAAACAGAGAAAATAATGTCATAAGGGAAAGAAAGATGTGAATTTATTTGAATTAAAAAATATATCGAAACACCGGTATTCCGGTGTTGAATTTTTTATACCGGAATAATACCAGTATTTTCATTAAATCCAATAACACATAGCCCTACCTACCGCCAAACTAAAACTATTTATTTATTTATTTATTGGTCTATCTACAATCGTTACACTGTTCAATAAATTAACACAAGCCAACATACAAGCCAAGTGCACAATATTAAACGATAGACACACCATGCACCAGAACTACAGCGCCCTCCAAAAGTTGTATCATGTTTAGATATCAATCACCAATAAATTCAGGAAAACGATATTTGTCTGGCTTCTATAAAACTGTTTCTATTCAGTTAGCGAATTTTTAAATTATAAATTTTGACATTACATTTTATCAAAACTTTGTGTGTATTTATTTGTAATTTTTAATCATTTGACATTATACAAGGTGTTACAGGACGATTGACATTCCTATAAACCACGTAAAGAGTATCTTGTTTTTTACCCGTATCCAAAAAATAAATCAAATCCAATGAACACTTTAGCCACAGGAAATTATTTTCCATTTTGTTATTTTTCAACATGATGTAGATCTGAGTCCGTAATAATAGGTAAACATTGTAATGTCAAGAACCTGTGCAAAACGTATGATTCTATTCTCTGCGCCCTGCGCCTGAATACGCTTGAAAGACAGAGAAAGGTGTTGAAGATACTCTTTACGTGGTTTATAGGAATGTCAATCGTCCTGTAACACCTTGTATAATTAGTACATTTTGACCTTTCATAAATAAAAAAAAAATAACTAAACTTATAAAACTTGACATTGTACTTATAAAAAATACCTGTTTTCATTTAAAACTAATTTATAATTATATTAATTGTACTTCAATTTTATTATTTCTACACCGGAAACGGTAGTCTATGTGAAACTGTCTATTAATATTAAGATCTTAATGCACTGCGGACTTTCACTAGCTTATTTAATTTGACCCTGTATAACAACTAGGAGTAAAACTCTACTTCTAAACCTCTAGAGGTCTATAGAGGCAATTAGAATTGACGGGAACTTCGAACGAAACTCGACGGCATTCAAGTTTCAACCTTATAATAATTTCACTTTATAGTATGTTAATTAACGAAAGTCGTTCACGTTAACCCGCAATAGTATAATTCCATACAAACAAAATGCAAAAAAAAAAGAAACTTTTATATCAATGCAAATAAAATATTACTTACCATAGATTTTTTTTTGTTTTTTAAATAAAGAACTTATTCAAAAAAAGAATTGATACATAAATTAAACACTCTGTACACTCGCACTTGTCTTTCAACGTGGAAAGACAAGTGCGACATATTTTATATGTTGTAAATTTTTTTTTTTTTCATTTTATTTGTATGGACGCTATAATATTCCAGGTTAACGGGAACGGCTTTCGTTAATTAAAAGAGTACCGGTGGAGTTTCTTGCCTATTCCTCTCCATACGAAACTACCTTTTGGAAGGGGCGACTAGAATCAATTCTATTTTTTTGTAAATATTGACGTTCAAAAGTGCCTTTATTGCCTATTTGAAATAAACAATTTGACTTTGACTTTAAAATACTGTGTATAATGGTACCTATAAGCTTGTACGACAGTCCCAAGTACCACGTCCCTTACCATCCGTTTTTTCCAGTTCGGCGCACATTACTTTACTTTTTGTCTCCAACAACTATTCCTTCATAGCAGGCTGTGTTCATTTAACCAACTACACAGACATAGGCAGGCAATCGCATGCTTGAGCATGATGCCTGACCTCTTCCTGTCTTGTACAGTATCCATTGACTACCCTACGAAATTCGCCACTTCAATTACCCAGAGGACTGCCCTACACCGGCCCATCATGCTTGCAACTAACTTATACTTCGACTTGTACAATACGAATTGAGGAGAGATCCCTCCTCTTTCTAAACGGATTCAAATCATCAGTCATAAGCGAACACCTTGAAGGGCAAAGGATGATGGTGATTAAACAAATGATTTATCAATAGCAATTAGCTAGGTACTCCTTAATATCCTGTAGTCAACTTATATCCGTTATTTGATTTCTTACTTCCACATTTTATCTAGTGAGAAATCTAATAGAGGTATCGTAAATCGGGTGCCTAGAGCGTAGGACCTAGGTTTCCTCCCGGTCCTGTGTTTAATCCAAGTCGGGCAAATATCAGTTAAAACCAGGAGTCTTGTTGATGCTTGCCTGGGCTAGTCTTCCATCTCAGGTCAAATTTGAAGCTCAAAAGTGCCTTGTAAGTGCTTAGTTGAAATTACTTTGACAGGTAAAGAGTTCTGGGGGCCTAACATGGACGCTTTGGTAGAACCATTATGAACTGCGTATAATTCATACATCCCGCAATTCATCTGTTTGACAGCTGCTATTTGACATTAGACTTCACTTAACGATTCAAAATTTGTGGACCATTTTACGAAACTCCATAAAAAACTGTCAAACAGATGAATTGCGGGATATGAATTGTACGCAGATCGTAATAAACAGACCAAAGCGTCCATTTTAGGCCCCCTGTTATTAAACACAGATCCCCCAGGTTTAAATTAAACCTATTTACTTATTTACCGAAAATGAGAGGGTAACACACCGAAACCATCTCGAATCTCGATAGAAGCCTTGACCGACCAACCTTACGCGTCTATCGGTCATCGCTTTCTTGTTAGATTTAACTTTCACTTTAATCAAGACCTCTGCATCTCTCTACTACTCACACATTTCTCGATGTAGTATCAACAACTCAAAGAAATAGGCACTAAGCAATTAGGTAATTAGAGATCTATAAAAATGTATTAACTAATCTGTAGACTCTGTAGTAGGTACCTATGAGGTCTTGGTTGACCATTCAGTTACCTAGAAATACAGGTATGCACTTATTCCGACGTCACACGCGACTCGCGAGGTACGGGAAAAGCAGTGGATTTACCGTTGTCGGAGAAAGCCGGGGAGTAGAGCAGCCAGTCAGTGGCCCGGAGTCGCACGCGCATTACACGCACGCACCGCGGGAATATTGGGTTCATTTGTTTTGTAGTTCATTGTTGTAGAGGTTAAGTGGATTCTCTGTTATAAATTGGTATGTTTAATTTTATTTACTTACTTATTGTTTTTTATTTCATTGGGCTTGTTTATTTTTTTTTTCGGTGGTACACAATCAAATTGAGGATGTTTTTCTAATGTTATTTGTGAAAATCAATCATAATAAATAAAAGTCTATTGGAACGACATCTTCAATGTACTTTTAATAGGTACTGATCTGAAAATAATAAAAATCATACACATGTGCAAAAAATTACACCAGGGGGCCTAAAATGGACCCTTTCGCAGAATCATATTATGATCTGCGTTCAATTCATATCCCGCAATTCATCTGTTTGACAGTTGTGTATGGAGTTTCGTAAAATGGTCCACAAATTAAGAATTAATATAGTGAAGTCTAATGTTAAATAGCAGCTGTCATACAGATGAATTGCGGGCTGTATGAATTGCACGCACGATTCTGCCAAAGCGTCCATTTTAGGCTCCCTGATCGTTATCAATGAGTGACATCGTCGGATTAATTATTATGGAATATCTTACGGGACAGAGGAGTGATGTTTCTTCGACGCACAGGGATGAAACCAAGGGGGTAGCCACTACCACTGTTAACGCCGCACAGATCTGCCCCTTATACATAGTAACCAATATGATGGCCCCAGACAGTTACAGCACAAGTTAACACCATAATAGTAACGTGGTTTTACCTGTATTTAGAGTACCTAGAGTACATTAGTACAAGTGGTGGAATCATTGCGGAAGACCTAGGAACAGGTGTTGTGGTGTAAATGATAAATAAATGATTTATTTTCTGTAAGTAGGTTTGTACAAACATTTTTACACGTCAATCATATTAAAAAAAAAAAACTAAATGAGGTGGCGTTTCGTAACTGACTACTCTGAGAAGAAAGGCCGAAACAAACTCAGAGGTCACTGTCTCTTTTAAAGTCCAGACATAATCTTGGTCAAATCATGTGAGATAGATTGGTGCCTGAAAAGATCTTTTGATGAAAGAATCACACAGATTAAGAGGACCTGTCCAGTCAGTGCCCGCATTTGTCAGTAGTCGTGCAGCTCAACTCAGAACTTGAGGAGCTCAACGATTCAACGAACAATACCAAAGAAAGGACATTTGGGTAGGCCGCATAAATTACTCAAACTGCCAGACAATGATGAAAACTAACTGAGTAAAAACAAAAATAAACAATAACCCACATAAAATCTACACAATCTACAATACTTAATTAAAACAATATACAACAAAGTAAATATTCATGTCATTGTTTAAATAAAATTCATCAATTTCAATGTGTATATACAACATTAGTTTTTGTTTATACTAAACCTCTTAAGGGGTCATTGTATTCATCATTATTAACAACTTTTACTATGGGACCAAAGTTGTAATCGCGAAAAAAATATCAGCTGTTCCCTACATTTTGACGAGTTCAGCGAACTTAAATGTAGGGAACAGCAGATTTTTTTTTCGCGATTTCAAGGTTGGTCTCATAGTAAAAGTTGTTCATAATGATGAGTACAATGACCCCTTAAGAGGTTTAGTATAAACAAAAACTAATGTTGCATAACATGGATATAATCTTGGTCAGAGAGTAACTTAGGTCCTTAATCCATTGGCCTGCGCCTACCCCGTCTACCTAAGTACTATGAAAATAAGAGGAACGTAACCAAAAATGTGATTCAAGGGAAACAACATTTGGATTTCAAGGGTTTCCTTACCAAATGTAGCAAAATATAAGAAAATACTAGTGAGTAATATTTGTACGAAAATATTAGGTTCAACCTCGATAACTTTCGCTGTGTTCGTTATGGTTACCATGAAATAAATAAGTACAAGATGTAACATGGATAACGCACAACCTCTTAAGGGGTCATTGTACTCATCATTATGAACAACTTTTACTATGGGACCAAACCTGACCTCACGAAAAATAATCAGCTGTTCCCTACATTTTGACGAGTTATTCGAACATAAATGTAGGGAACAGCAGATTGATTTTTCGCGATTCAGATTTGGTCCTGTCCTTATGTATGCTTAGATCTTTAAAACTAAGCAACAGATTTTGATGCGGTTTTTTTTTAATAGATAGAGTGATTCAAGAAGAAGGTTTATATGTTTAGAAAAAGTCACGTGGGCGACGTTGCGGGCAGCAGCTAGTACCTACATAATATAACGACCCTAAAGCTAACATACAAAAACTCTTGGTACCTATAGCACTTACACAAGTACTTACACCTTTACCTACTTAATTTCAAAGATCATATTTGAATTTTTTAGGACACCATATAGGTACTTTTACGATGTTTGTAAATATGTGAGCACCATGTATCTATCTCTTAAATTATCTGCCATTGCTTCATTTTTAATTATTTTTACTTATAGTATAGTAATTTTATTCTAAGTGCGTCTTCACATATAATTATCTTAAACAAACTATTGTAAAACATTTTTTTTAAAGTAACGGTGCAGTTTCTTACCCATTCTTCTCCATACGAAACTTTTGGAAGGGGCAACTAGAATAAATCCTATTTTTTTGTAAAATTTGACGTTCAAAAGTGCCTCATAAGTGCCTATTTGACTCCTCGACATGCAATGTAAGCCAAATAAGATATATGAAATAAACTTATTTTATTTTATTTATTATTTTGAATAAATAATTTGAGTGTTGATCACGGGCCTTTTAGTATGACCTACAGTAACTAAATAGTTAAATTAAATAATTGCATTTGGCAATTGATGATACATCAAAAAAAAAATATTTTGATTATTATTTATTTATTATTTATTTTATTATTTATGTACACACAGAAAAATACAAAGAGATATGACATAACAAAAATTTTGTACAAAGGTACTGCTTATTTCAATTGCCTAAATAGAAAAGATGCACCACAAGTTGTGTTAATGAAAGCTCTCTAGTAACCTGATATTTAAATACATATAATTTAAGCCTCGCCTCGCCTGCCTCGTTGGTCTAGTGGTCGCAACGCTACTGCTGAGCATGCGGTCCTGGGTTCGATTCCCAGGTCGGGCAAAGTGTTATTGGGATTTTCCATTTGGAATTTCTCAGTACCAGCCCGGAGTCTGGATTTGTACCCGGTTGATGGCAATAGGCTCGCCCCTTTTACATATATGGGACTTAAAACATAACTAACGAAATGTGGGTGTACTACCTATAGGTACACCTCTGCTTAACTCTTCAGGGATTACAGGCGTGATGTTATGTTAAAGCATAAACATACACTAACATACAGTCAGAAAGCCTCTAGTATATCGCACACCAACACAACTTTCATAAATATACTTTCTCAAGCTGACTTGTTTATTTTGTGCAGATACAAACGAATAGAATTTTGTATCAATTTCTTATAGATACTCTACATATTGTTACTGCTGATTCATTCAATTGTTCACCTATCTCTAAACAATTGAATGAGTTGTCACTATGTTGTGTGTTATAACTATGTTCCAAAAGAAAGGGTCACAATAATAATTGTCGAGCGAGACAGACAGTAATATTATTGTTTGATAACACACGACTCTTTCATGGTGTCTCTACTTATACCTGCAAGAAGCAAACTTATTAATATCGCGACCTATATTCCTGAACTGACCAAACCAGAAATCGCGAAAAAAAATCTGCTGTTCCCTACATTTTGACGAGTTATTAGAACATAAATATAGGGAACATCTGAATTTTTTTTCGCGATTTCTGGTTTATCCCATAGTACAAGTTGATCATAACGATGAGTACAATGACCCCTTAAGACTCAGATTTATGCCAGTGACCTTGAGTGGTTAGCTTGCGTGTTCTGTACCGAGCTCACGCAACGCGTCGTACGTTCAGCCAGTAATAGGACTGGCCCGTCAAGAAGCGCTGTCCCCAATTTGACGCATTATTAATTTATTATACACAAAATAAAAGGTATTTTAATAAAACGCGTAAACTAAATCAATAATTAAGTTATCTTTAAATTGGTGAAGGTTTCAGAAAAATACGCTTGGTAGATTTTGCGCCATTCTCAGTTTTTTATCCGCATTAGACTTTGCAATTTTCTGGTCAGTTACAGGTTTTATGTTGATCTAATTATGATTCGCGGCCATAACCAATATGGCTTTACAGAATTATAATCATTAGAATCGGCAATACAACTAACTCTCTTCAAAAAATCCTACTGAATGAATATTTCTGAAATAGTCATTCAGTAGGATTTTTTTGCAGAAAATTGCAAAAAACGTTGGAAAATTTGAATTTCGCGGGCTACCTTAGCGCATCCCCCTTAAGTACAGTAACTACTACCTACGTATTATGTTGTCCCTTTCTACATTAACATTAAAGGGTCCCGCAGACAGGCAAGACGCACCGGTGCGACACGATTCTGGTAGAACTATTTCCATGAAAGTTTTCATAGAAACTGAAATCTTCATAGAGCCACGTCGCGCGTCTGCGGGAGCCTTAAGCCTAGCTTCGAGTAACTAATACCTAACCTAGATCTTAAACTCAATAAAACATGGTATCAAGTTGTTATTCTATACGCTCAACTATCTACATCTCATTTGCTAAGATCCTTCACGGCCTATTTAACTTAATTTCAACGTAACTTCAAACTCAACGCTAGAACACGTTACAAAATATGTAGGTATACGAAAGAGTAAGAAAAAAGTTAACAAAATTTCGTTAAATATCCGAGACAATATCTATATCCCAAAACTTGTTTATGTCGTTTGCCCAGAATTTTAACATCAATACCTAGTTTTTAAAAACGAAAGTTTATTTGGTTGAAAATATTAAGATGGTTCCCATTATTATGAACGACTCTTTAATTAACTAACAGCAATTCATTATATACATAATATGTATACTCAGTAATCGTAGGAGTTAGGATTAGTCGTAGGCACAAAATGGAATATGGAGTTATCTTTTAATATCAGTTAATTATTATTCAATCCCAATCAAGGAGGGCCAATCATAAGGCCTTGTCGAAATCGTTGCCAAAGACAAGGTTCCTATTTTATTAGATAAACAAAAGCAAAACCTACCATCCTTCCTTCTGTATCTATTTGGGGTCTCAAACTCCTACTTATAACACTAAACAGTAACGAAGCAGTCAATCCTTCTAAACATTCTCGAAGCTTCACTTGACTCTTTGTAATCAACGCGTGGAAACTCCCTACTTCCTTTTGTATCTACTTGGGGTCTCAAACTCCTACTTATAACACTAAACAGTAACGAAGCAGTCAATCCTTCTAAACATTCTCGAAGCTTCACTTGACTCTTTGTAATCAACGCGTGGAAACTCCCTACTTCCTTTTGTATCTACTTGGGGTCTCAAACTCCTACTTATAACACTAAACAGTAACGAAGCAGTCAATCCTTCTAAACATTCTCGAAGCTTCACTTAACTCTTTGTACTCAACGCGTGGAAACTTTTGATAGTATAAATTTTGTTACCTCAACATATATAATGTACTGTGTTTGTTGCTTTTACTTCCTTGACCTCTCCTAAAAACTAACAGCGGTACGTAGCCTCCGTCTATTAATAAATCTGTATGGTGCAATGAAGGTAGCCTTGACGAATCTACAATGATTCGTGCAGTTAACAGATCATCAACTTTTAGATACATATCCGCTAGGTTTTACAACTTTTACATAATCGGCAGTAGGTAATATAGATGCACAATACATTAGATATCTAATTAGTGTGATTTATGGGCAATCAATATGCCAATTTATTAGAACGGTTTGCAGTATCTACATACAATAAATATCTAAATGAAAATGGAATGTGGAAGTTATAAGTATGAAATTTAAATACTAAACTGGCAATTTAGATTTCTGAAGTGACCCTCCAATTTCTTCAGCAAATGTAGGTACTTATATTTAATTTCTCTCCGTGATAGAAATGGATACGTAAATAGTATTGTTAGTTGCAACCGTAACATTCCAAAATGTTTCTATTATGACCACTCTACTTTTATGCCATCCAACTCAGCTCATGCCAGGGGGCCTAAAATGGACGCTTTGGCCGAATCATATAATATGATCTGCGTACAATTCTTACCCCGCAATTCATCTGTTTGACAGTTTTGTATGGAGTTTCGTAAAATGGTCCACAAATTATGAATTGCTCTAATGAAGTCTAATGTCAAATAGCCGCTGTCAAACAGATGAATTGCAGGATGCATGAATTGTACGCAGATCTTATTATGATTCTGCCAAAGCGTCCATTTTAGGCTCCCTGCTCTATTGCACATACATCCAACAGTGCATGGTATAGTGGCCATCGTATTCCCCAGAGTGGGTGGAATAGAAACCGTCTGTCATTAGAGCGAGGTGCCTACAGACCGCAACTGCAGTGGTATCCGTTCACCATAATCACTGTGAATTAGTTTTGCGAAACGCTAAAGAAATTACCTCTGTGGCGTGCGTTCTTGAGTTATAATAATAGCAAGGAATGGAAGATGTACCTAGTAAGTTTTGATGCAGAAACATATTTATGTTTGGAGAGTTCGTTGAATAGTCTTCTTCATGGGTTCTTAATAAAGCAATATGCTTCAACTCAAGGAGTTAGTATCGATGATAAGAAAGACATCTTTTGCATGCATTGGTTCCGTATTGGATAGTTTGGGGTAGACCGAGAAAAAATACATAGGTACTTAATTAGAAAACTTTAGAGATCTCTAAAGACGATAGAAGATAAAACTCTACATTATACGTACTTATACTCCATTTGAAATAAGATTAGACATTTAACTAAACTTTTTTACAGTCTGTTCAACCGATTCTGACTTCTATTCCGTACGCATAAGGTTGGTGTTAAAAGCAAAAACGTGGTTACAAAACCAACTGTTTATTACAGCTGGCATTTTTAATGCCACCAACGCAATAGATTTCAAAATCGGTTGGGACAGTAAAAAAGGTTTATTTAAATGTTTAATTTTATTTGGAATGGAGTATAGAACTCAACCAGAATTTACCTATGTAGTTGTTTGCTCAATTAATATTACAAAACGCGAGCAGCCAACTATATCTTAGAATACTAATTTATTATTAGTACCAACATAGCAGGAAATATTAATACTGTAACACCTACTTAATTTTATATTCAAATATATTGCAGTACAATAGAAATCAGCAGATACCTTTCTGTCCTATAAGTTCGCAATGAATTTAAATGGCTTTAAATTGGCCCTGTAGTAGACAATGACCGATATTACACATGCCACCTACCTCGACAATCGACTGCCAAACGTGCTGTTACTTCGTAGGTCGTAGATTTAAAGTAGCATTGCAGTAGTTATTATCCATTAACTCTAATAGGACTGACGAAAGCGAAATGCTGTACCTGCTTAATTGTACCGTGGCGGACAGCTGCCGAACTTCCTTGCCTAGATTAGAATCAAGGCAGGGTGAATGTTATTTATATGATAGATAGGTATCAGATACCCAGGAAGGCACTTAACTTTGTGTAAACAATTCCATCACCACTGCTCTCAAAACGGTGAAGGAACAAACAACAACACTTCGTGAGAAAACCGGCATGTCCTAGAACCCAAAAATTCGAAGACATGTGACATTTACCAACCCCCACTGGGCCCGCGTGGTAGATTGCAGCCCACTCCCTCTATACCTATTTATAAAAATGTATTTATATGACGTTTATTTATCTCTTCTTCTTGTTGCAGAAACTAAAAATGTTGGAGGGAACGAAGATCAACTCTCCGTCACAAATGGCGAGCGTTTTCGACATTGCCAAGGACACAGTCCTCTTCCTGGTGTTATCCTGCTACTACATCCTGGAATCCCTATTCTGGACCTTAGTGCCTAATGCAATAAGGCCCATGAAGAGTCTTAGAGGTGATGTGGTATTGGTGACCGGAGGAGGCGGCGGTGTTGGTCGGCAACTTGCCGTGAAGTTGGCAAGACTTGGAGCCAAGGTCGTGGTATGGGACATTAGCAAAGAAGGTTAGTTGTGCGGCCAATTTAGTTTCCTTTTTAGGTTCGGCTGGTTTGGTAGGTCGCCGGACAACCTTAGACTCGTTTCGTGTTAGGTACCCGTACATATAATGTGGTGATTGGTTTTAACCCTTAGGTACTGCCGCAGTAAATTAATGTTGATCAATTAAAACTTGTATATGTCTCTAAGGATCTTTAAGAGGCTTTAGTTCATTGATTTGATGGGTAACGTTATTTGCTATAGGTAAATATTTTATTAGCTAAACATTTTCCCCCTTATTACAAAACAAGGTTTATCTTCAGACCCAGGTTTAAAACATGGAGCCATTATTGAATATCGAACTTAATTCCGACTATGGTAAAGTTCCTAAACACAGAACTGACAACTTAGTACCGAACTAAGTTTTCAGTTTTGTATAAAAAACGGTATTTCAATCACTGTTACGTTCTTATTACAAAAACTAGCTGCATGGTTTAAGCCATGTCAAAATATAAATCTTGTTTTGTAATAAGGCGGTGTAACTTTAACTTTGGACTACTTAATTACCAAGGATTAGCTTGAGCAATTTGTAGGAGGTATAGATAATAGGTACTATACCTAAGTTTATGTAGGTAATGCAACACCGCGGTTAATCGTAAAGCTAAAGTCAAAGGTTTTTGGTCACTTATAATAATTGCTTTGTCGTTACAAACATAATAACTTGATGGTGGTCGTGTCCGGTGTAACAGCAGTAACTAAATTAATTATTTGATAGTAATTACGTGAAACGATGCTTTATTACCTTTATTTTTAGATATGCTTGTAACGCTCAATTACATAATTAACCATTATATTCGCATTATTATAAAATAATTACATCAGCGAACAGCTATTGCTATTATCAATAGTTTTAAATGACAGAGAAAATCATAATACTGAATCACCACTGCAGTGAGCATTAGGAACTTACCTGTTTTATATTAATAATAATAGATACTCCATTAGTTCAACATTATGTAAAATATTTATTTGAACCTATCACAGGTTTGCAAAAGACGTGCGCTGCGGTTATAGACGAGGGCTACGAGATCGCGAGCTACGTCGTAGATCTCGCTGATCGTAGCGCTGTCTACGCAACCGCGGAAATAGTCAAGAAAGAGGTAACGCGCTTTTCCGTTATTTTTTTTTTATTACGTCTACCCTAAGCCTTAGGGTATACGTAATTTTTTTTTTTATAATTATACGCTTAGGGCCTAAGCGTATACCTACAACTTACAACTCGACCAAGCTAAATTTGCACCTCGCGTCGATTACGTCACACTGACGCTTAGGTACGGTTTGCAAAAAAGGATTCGCTATGACTTTAAAAAAGTAAACAAATGTTTGTTCGATTTTGATTTGCATTTATTGTTTTTAACAATAAATTATATATTACATAGGTACATTAAGCGAGGTAGATTAATTCCAGCGAGGTGCAAACTTAGTTTGGTGGAGTTTGTACTTACAATGCTACTATACCCTAAGTCATCAATTCAGATAATTTATGTAAACAAAGGTGATAACAGATCAAAAAAATATCGTCATAATGGTAATTCACATAAAATGGCGGAAAACAAGGCTATATTGGCTTTTATGTACTGATTTTAGAAATAATAATTAAACAATTATCATACCGTGTTAATTTTTATAAGTTTTCGGTTTTAAACAAAGTTATTAAAAAAAGAAAATTTTGTGGTATAAAAAATATTATGATACTGGTAACACTACAGGAGTTCCCAACATTCTCAAATTTCATTTGACATAATTTGCAAACTCGCGTCTTTTCAATACGTTCGTTTTCTTTTCTCCAGGCAAGACATTTGCCACATGTAGGATGAAAACGGCGATTTTGGGAGCCCTAAGTCCACTGCTAGGCGTAGGCCACGCCTGGCAGTGGACTTAAAAGGGCTGATTATAATAATAATAAGCCGCGACTCCGACACAGAACAAACACTGTTCGGCTACGGTATTTTGTTTGCATAGCTCATCTAAATAGTTAATTAACTGTAAGATAGAATTTTTTTATGATAAATTGTTTTGCAGCACTGTCCTGTCATTTTGAGACATTTCTTTGTTTACTAAAATTATCTGAATTGATGACTTAGGGTATAGGCTCTTTTGGCATTTGAACGACACTGACAGGTGTTGGTGAATATTTGTGTTTTAATTTGGTGAAATTTATAGCAAAATAAATAAATAATATAGTAAAAAAAATATTGTAAAATATCAAGATTTCCGATTTTCGCCACGCACCAAAAGGTCCATGTATGTACAACTTTAAGTGCAAGAATAATAATAATTAGACGGTAGGCACAATGGCATTGTAATACCGATAAGTACATCATATATATCGATTTTAATAATTGATGATATTTTATGCTATTATTCTAATTTATGCCTTAATCATTACAGATCGGCAAAGTGGACGTGTTGATCAACAATGCAGGTACGGTGTTTGGTGAGACACTGCTTGATCTGTCCGACTCAGCCATTGAAACTACTTACAAAGTCAACATTCTCTCACATTATTGGGTAAGAAGCTGTAGGTACTTAAAGTGATCTACTCTACTTTTAAGCTTTACAAATGAATCATGAATTCATGATCTAAACTTTGATTCATACATTGACGGCACGGTTGGCGTTGAGAGATTGGCTGAATACGCTTCGTGTTGGGGATTCGATTCCACTACGGATAATTTTCCTGAATGGCCCTACAGATAGTTGTTCCGGGTAAGGCTGTATTTGTAAGCGCTTACGACACTGGAGAGATTCCTAGAGCCATGCATTTTCTTTTTTAATGTGGCTGTTGTCCAAACTCATAAAACGTGTGTGGGTGTGTGAAAACTGGAGAATCTGTCTTCACGAAACTATTAAAACGCTTGCAAACCACGTACAAAGTAATCACGTGTTGGGTAACTGTTGATGGGTTACGAGTGTACTGCGCACACTATGATTGAGCGATGTAAACGATGACTCAAGGAGGCGCTTAGTTTGAGAGTGACACTTGAAGGTCGCATTTACCTAAGTAGGTAATTTTAATGATCGTATAATGCTATACATTAGTCGGCTAGTCTTTTGCTGTCAACCAATTCACGACTTTTGGTAGATATCGCATAATTTCGTCTATCCTACTCAGCCCTACACCTAGATAAGACAGCTTACGCGCCTAGCCAACTAGCCTAAGCTACGATACTATGAATACTTACTATTAGACACATGCACTTATGATTTGACTTACCTGAATCGAAGTTTTGATGGAAGCGTCTGTTCTGGTAAAATCTCACCGTGAAAACTTAGCTGAAGTGAGCTGTCACTAGTGTTAGCTGAAGTGAACTAGAAGTGAGCTGTCAATAGTGTTAGCTGCAGTGAGCTCGAAGTGAGCTGTCAATAGTGTTACCTGAAGTGGGCTCAAAGTGAGCTGTCACTAGTGTTAGCTGAAGTGAGCTCGAAGTGAGCTGTCAATAGTATTAGCTGAAGTGAGCTGTCATTATTGTCAGTTGAAGTGAGCTACAAGTGAGCTGTCAATAGTGTTAGCTGAAGTGAGCTCGAAGTGAGCTGTCAATAGTGTTAGCTGAAGTGAGCTGTCATTAGTGTCAGTTGAAGTGAGCTACAAGTGAGCTGTCAATAGTGTTAGCTGAAGTGATCTCGAAGTGAGCTGTCAATAAAGTTAGCTGAAATGAGCTGGTAATAGTGTTAGCTGAAGTGATCTGTCAATAGTGTTAGCTGAAGTGAGCTCGAAGTGATCTGTCAATAGTATTAGCTGAAGTGGGCTCGAAATGAGCTGTCAATAGTGATATTTTTTACAGAATAGACCGGTTGGAATGGACGATGACGTAGAAATGGCATGTTCTTAGATAAACCCTTAATCTAAATAAGGGTTTATCTCTTACATGCCATTCCTACGTCATTTACTGGCTGTCAAAAGCCTTTCTCAAAATGGAAATTAGGCCAGTGATTCATGCAAAACTTATAATTTTTTTAAATAAGTAGTTATTTACTTTGCCTACCAGACCGTGAAGGCGTTCCTACCCGATATGATCAGCTCGGGCAAGGGCCACATAGTCACGGTGGGTTCAGTAGCTGGCTTACTCGGAACCTACCGCTGCACCGACTACAGCGCCACCAAGTTTGCCACCGTCGGCTTCCATGAGAGCCTGTTTACTGAGTTGAGGGTATGTATTGGTTAACTTTAAATAGATACCTATGATATTCCTACATGTTACAAATTAAAAGTCGCTTTGCGTCTCTCTGTGTGACCGCGTTGTTCTTCTAAAATCTAAACTATGCAACGGATTTTGATACGTTTTTCAACATCTTTTAGAGACTTTATTCCGTAAGGATCATGTGCTAGGTAAACATTATTGTTAAACTTATCTAAATACTCGTATAATAAAGATTAATTCCTGGTGTTTTCTCAAGTCGTAAAAACCTTGCGAAGCTGGTGCGGCTGCCCAGTTTATTTATATTCTTAATATTGTTGCTATCTTTTTCTAGCAGATAGTTAAAGAAAGGGTCGCGATAGTTATATTAAAAGTTGTAAAACTTCTAATTAAATATAGAGTAGATAAAGTTCTTGAAATTAATTCTTACTTCACTTACACAGGTGGAACAAAATTCAACACAAACAAAATGTCTAGCGTGCGTAAACAGCTGTGATTGGTTGAATGAGTTAAGGCTCTATAAAATTAAACTTAAGTCAAGCGATAAGTGGATGTGGATAATGGCTCGTACAGACTGGTGCGAAATCGCGGGCGTGACATGGGTCACCTGCTGCCTGTCGCGCCCGCGATGTCGCATCAGTCTGTACGAGCCATTATCCACATCCACTTATCGCTTGACTTAAGTTTAATTTTGATAAGTTCGATAAAAGGGAAGTTACCTATTTTTGCATTTAGTTAAAGGAACTAGGTAGATATTAGTATGGATTTGTGTCGAAACCAAAACCTGCATGATGAATGAAAATCTATTACCTTCTTTTGTCCCCCCAGGCTCACGGTCACCTTACAATCCACGCCACTTTGGTCTGCCCCTACTACATCAACACGGGCATGTTCGACGGTGTCACCCCTCGCCTGATGCCTATGTTGGAGCCAGACTATGTGGCGGAGACAATGATCGACTCCATTAGGAAGAACGAAGTCAACTGCATCATGCCCGGATCTGTGAGATACCTTCTGCCTCTAAAGTGGTGAGTGAAAACTGGTCTTTATGTTTAGCTGTTTTGGCTTTTTCCAGAGTACCTAGGTAGACAAAGACATAGCGCACGGAAGTTCTAGTTTTACTGGACTTGCAGGAATTGTTCAACGTATAGTTGCTCTTTTGGCATCAATTCCCAGTACCTAATTGAAACTTCACAATTGTTCAATCGTCAGATAGGACATAAAACTGAGCAATAAAATAATTGGTAGTTTGACAGCTTTTATATAGAAATTACAGTGCTTCTATTTTCGGCATTCTTGTCCGTTTGTACCTATTCGAAATCATCACATTTCCGAATACAAACGAATGCTAATTTCCATGTCCTCATTTCCATCAATGATAAGACCTATCTACACGATAGGTCTTATCATTGATGGACATGGAAATTATAATAATTTGAATTCAGAACTAAGTACTTACTTACTTTGCTGTTGTTTTGTTTTGATTTCCGTGTGATCTATAGAAATCCGACGACTGACGAAACACGAAGTTTGCCGAGAGAGAAAATAGAAGTACCTATAATGTAGCTAGTAAGTAGGTAGGTACCTATGTCAAACCGCCATATTTATTCTTCAGTTAAAAGTGAACTGAGTAATCAAGAATCAGCCATAGGGGTTGAAATTATCTAACTGTCACATGGACAAAATCTAGACCTTGTCCTTGCCCTTGTTTTAAGACGTGCACACGACATGACATTCGACCTTAGGGTTGTCAAGTACGAGCTCGACCACAGATTAAGTAGTACTAGCTCGACTATACTTCAACAAATAAAGACGGTTGCTTGACTAGCTGGTTTTTCATGGCAACAAAAGTAACGAATTTAAAGATTTATTTTTATGTAAGAAAAAAAGCAATAGATATCGTGGAAATTGTCCGAGTGTTAGGTCACATCAGAGGCAAGTGATGAGAAGAGTACATGCTATAGTACAACACTAATGTGCACTTCAAAATCAAAACACGTATGCTATTGCTAATAAATACCTACCTACTTAGTTGGTTTACCCCAAGTATGCGATTTCTTTTCCTCTTTGCAGCAGAGAATAGCTAGATAACGTTAGAAACTGCACTATGTAGGTTATACAAATATACCTACTTAAAGTCCATTTCACGAAAGAAGTCCCGCGGAAATAAGTGGAACTAATTATTATTATACGCTAAGTTAGCAACATTCCTAAAATAACCCATGCCTGCAGCGCCACGTCTGCGGGACTTCTTTCGTGAAATGGACTTTAACTACTCGCCAATAAGTTATGGAATCAGGCGTTATTTTGCGGAAATCCATGACGCTAAAATGTTATGTAAAAAAATTTAGTTTTAATGCCGCAATAACTAGATTCAGGCTTGGATGCAGAATGCAGCACCACTCTCCCGCCCGCAACTTGCAACCATGATGGTTTGGTTTGGGTCGCCAACAGTTTTATTTTTAACAATGTTGTACTTTGTCATTCCAGTCTGCTCCCCGCGAAAATGTGCTGGGACCTGATGCACCGAGTCATGAAAGGACCACAATCTATGATGGAGTTCAAGGGAAAGCCCAAAGCTGTAGCCAGTTAGATTATTTGTTGTAGTTGCTCAATTTGCTTTTTAACGTTGACTATAATTTTTTTGACGTCGATCCTTCAGCGATCGGATACCGAGTGTTAAAGACTACTGTATGATGATCAGAAATATCATCAATTTCGCCTTAAGGGGCCGGCGTAGCATGCGTAGTTCATACACGTACTTACTACACAACGTAATATCAAAATAATTTGTAAATCAAACATAATCCTTAAGTCTATGTTCCCAAATATACCTATATTTTGAAAGGACAATGATATAAAGACGAGTTATGAGGAATTTCAAATTTCTATAGAAAATTAAATTTTCTCATAACTCTTGTTTAAATCAGTGTCTATTCAAAATATATATGTGGGGAACCTAGAAATTCTGTATTCCAATCGGAATAAAGACACACTACCTTAAGGCCCTTTTCCGGTCATGCGTATTTTCGCCCGCATCCTATCATTTCATACATGTTGGGCCTATCGTGCGGGCAGCACACGCGCGGAACGCGGATTGGCAGTGGGCGCGCGGCCCGCGTGCGTGCTAACCGGATGCGGGCGGCGTTCTTCTGCCTTCAGTGTTGTTTTTACTGTGACGCGGTACGCATATAATCGCAAACAAAAATGAAAATTGATACAGAAAGAGCGCGACACGCAGACACTGCAGCAACAAACGCAATCTTTGTCCTGTGTGTGGCCAGGAGCGTGTAATCACCCGCACGCGGGACAGGAAAATGGCCCTTAAGAATATGTTTGATTAGAAAAATATTTTGGTACCTATTACGTTTGTATGAACTCTCTCGCCTCTTAACTCTAAAAATTCGCAGTGTGTGGATGTTAGTAATTTATACGGTAATTTTACGTTTCCCATCAGGCTAGTATGGCCTTTTAAATTTTTGGTAGCTCGAGCTTAAAATAGAAGACTGAAGAACATGTTTTCAGTAGCATTATAAGTTAAGGCTTTAGTAATAAACAAAAAGAATATTACACAATTTTTATTTATTTTGTTTATTAAAAAAAATCCCGGAATTACGAATATCACAAACATAAATATATTGGTAAACTTAAAGTTACTATCACACACGATCAGAATAAATCGTAGAAGTAGTCGAGGCCTTGCCCCAGCTCCCATATAGCTACCCCTGTGCCGTATTCCTTTGCTAACTCGAGACGCTTCTGTATTGAATATAAGGTGGGGTAGAATATCTTCTTTGTACCCTGCGATGTTCTGAAAAGAGGTAAAATAATTTTGTAAGTAACATAAAAACTACAAGATGATATAATAAAGGCATTTGACGACACGGTTGGCGCAGTGGTTAAGCGATTGACTGCTGCGCTGCGTGTCGCGGGTTCGATTCCCGCACGGAACAAATATTTGTATGACCTACAAGTAGTTGTTCCATGTCTGGCTGTTTGTGTATGTGAGTTTAAATGTTTGTAAACGCACCACAATACAGGAGAAATACCTAGTGCGGGGCAACGTAAAAAAAAAAAAGGTCACGCTAACCCGTGGGCCCAGCATGAACGAGCACAACGTAACGTAAAATCGAACGATTTTTAAATAGAAAATATTCGTTTCATTTACTACCTACTTTATTCATATCTATGAGTGATATATACGTATATGAATTTTATTGTGCTTGTCGAAAAAACTTAAACCAAAATGTTATCTACACTAACGAGAAAATGAACACAAACCCTTATAACGTCGCTCATTTACCCGCTCCGTGCGTTACATACAATGGAGATATGAAACCTAGACGTTCAACAATTTTGCTGTTTGCAGGCTCTTGCGGCAGAAACAAATGCATGCATTTACTTTAAGGTGATAATTACCTGATCTCAACATAATTCTCGGCTGTATTATTATTATACGACAAAGCTTGATTGTTCTTAGCATTTTTCAGTAACTCTACATACTCAGTCCCAACTATGGGACCACCTCCATTGGCGGTGTATGAGTTACCATAGAAGTTCAGTCCTAGTAAGATCTTGGACCTCTTTGAGGGGTTCTCATCACTGTCTATGAGTTTTTCTACACACAACCTTACCCAGTACAGAGGTGCATTGGGCCCTGAAACAGAAAATGTTAATTTGATTAGATAAATTTTACTATGGTCCCTGCAAAATGATGAATACTAATAAGAGTAAGTTATAGATTTTATAGTTTAATATATTATATTAGACAATACATTCTTCACAAATCATCATTTAACATTAAATTGATTTTTAGCTTTCATTTTTAAATATTTTGGTCAAATTACATAATTTATTTTTTGATAAGATCAAACTTTTTTCTATGGAGTTGCTCATTCCATTGTATACCTCATCCATCAGTTTCCATCAGGCGTGGTCATGAAGGCCAGGCAAAGGGGATCGAACTTTTTTGTGCCTCGTCCCGGTTGGAAAATAATCAAAATGGCGAACCGGGACGAGGCACAAAAAAGTTCTATCCCCTTTGCCGGGCCTGCTCTTGACCACGCTGAGGTCTACAATGGAATGAGCAAGCCCAGAAGGTGCCTGCTCACTCTTGCTTTGACATCTTATTCTAATAAAAACTTGCCTGGTTTCTGAGGATTAGAGAAGTCATAAGTCATGACTGACACTGCTTCTACATATGGATAGATATCGTTAAATGCTTGGACGAAGAACTCATCGGTAGGATACCCTCGGAAGGGAGGGTAGACTAGAATTAGACTCAGATCATCATCACTCATCTCCAAACCTGAAAGGATTAAGGTAATATAAATAAATAAACAGGCTTCAGTGCCTGATACGATAAGTGCAGAAAGGCATATCATTCGATTTTGATGCAAAAACGACTGAAGCTATTTTATAAACTTAAGTATAATAATATCAGGTAAAGCTCAAGCTATGCCATCCTTAGATGGCAGATTAACCAGGCGTTTGCAACGCCTGGACAGGAATGGCCTGCGCCTGGTGACGGTGATCATCTCAGGACACTGCTCACTAAACAATCACTTCCACGCAATAGGCCTAACAGACAGCCCTCTGTCCAAGGCTTGTATGGAGGCTGAAGAAATTGTTGCGCACATGCTCTTTGAATGCACAAGGCGTCACCCAGATCAGAACAGAAACCCTAGGGTCACCCAGATCCTTCACAGATATCTTAAGCAGGAGACCTATACAGCTTCTGGAGGGATGTGGGCTGGTTGGAATAACCAACGACGGTCGCCAAGGCCCACGCACAATGGTCCACATGAAGGACTAAGTGCAGAAACCAAACCCGCTAACATAGAACATATCAAGTGATTATTCTCCTGTATTTACCTGTGCAACCCAAAAACTATGTTTTACCTATGCTAAAACTTAACACAACCATAAATAAAAAGCTAGAAACCAACAACGCAAACAAAAAATATAATCCATCTGAAAAGTGACTCCTTACCAAACTGCTGTATAAACTTGACAGACTTGTCAACATATTTCCCAATTTGTGACAGCACCTCCAGTACCACTCCATCAAACTTCCACTGCTTGCAGGCTTTCTTGATCTCGTCAATGAGAGCCTTCTGTTCAGTGTGGGACGTTGGCTCCATGAAGAACGCTTTCAGGTCTGATGGCTGCCAGTTCTCGAACAGAATTCTTGGCAATACTGCAACATAATGTGATAAATATACCTATATCATACATGAAAATAGTCTTAGGTAATCAGTAAAGTAAGAAAAATTAATTAAAAAGCTTTAATTAACAAGCATTTTTTTGCATTGCTTGTAAGCATAAAACCTTGATAACTATAATACTATCAGTAAATTTTATCAACAAAAACTACTATGTATAATACTTAAGAACTACTATTTTTAAATGGAATAATGAAAGAAGTTGTGTTAAAATAATAGAGCATGAGAAAATAAAACTGTACAAACAAAACTTCACAATGTTTTACATACACTTTAGATTGGTAGCAGAGCCTTTTGCCTTGACTGACTTCATCCAGGCATGGTCAACATCATGAAGCCCAGATATGATGTATATGTTAGGAGACTGGCGCTTGATTTGAAGCCAAACCGGAGACACGTAGTTGAACTTGGGTGCCCAAGTTTTTGCCACATCATAGCCTTTGTTGTTCCACTATACAATTAACATGAACTGTGTTACTAAATAAATGATAATATTATTGACTTTCTAGGACAATACAATCTAAAGAAAAACCATACAAACAGAGAAATTCAGTGAAATACTCACGGGCGTAACGTAACCCAAAACAGCGTTCTTGAAGTTGCGTGTTATTACATCCTGGTGATAGGTAGCATGGTACTTTATAATATCTTTCACCAATGGTGTTTCATTGACTAGTTTACGATCTAACACGTTGTTTTTCCTCGGACCCTCTTGTGGTTTCACCCCCTTCTGCCCCTTTTTATCGGAGGGCGGCGATAATGTCGCCAAACACACATTTAAAAGAAAAATTATCTGCAGCACTGTTTTAATACATTTCATTTTACCGTTATAAGTCACAAAACTAGTATTTTTCTCGTCAATTCACTGCAAACCGTAATTAAAATCTGTAATAGTAACCGCTTCGACAACACAACATATACGCCGGGTGAACTATAGAGATGTAAAAAATATCAATAGTGTTGCTATCGATTTTTTACATTTGACGTTTCTGACCACTTATTTCAATAGCGCCTAACTTAATAATTACGCACAAAAATATGAAATCATATAAATTTATGATCAAAAGTCGGTAACCGATGTAATATCTTATTATTTTAGTTTTACAAAACGAGCGCTTTGTAAAGTTTTAAAGCGACAATTACATCGATATTCGTATCGATATATTTAACATTTAGAATGTCCCTATTTATTTTACAAACCACAGATAAATAAAAGAAAATAGTTTTTTTATAATATTTTAATGGCCTGGTCGCTGGGACCTTTTAGCCAAGTCTTTATTTAGTTACAAACCTTGAAGCCTTCTTAGCTGTGATAGTTTTCCTTCTATGTTCATTATTTACTACTGCCATGATTGTTTTCACACTTTGTTTTCACTGTGGTTTTCACATATCCAAAAACAACTATTTAGATGGTAGGGGGGAAACTTGACTCTAACAACAAAATTATGCACTTTAAAGCTTATTATTACGCAAACGGATCCCTGAATCGAGAAATGGTTTTCGATACCCCACACCATGGGACAGACGAGAAAAAAATATCATCCCCACTTTACGTGCAAGCAAATACCCACAATATATTTTTTTTTCAAGATTTCTTTTCATTTATTTATTTATTTGCTAACATGTAAAACACCACGTTTTACCACTTTGTCGGCCTGATTAATATGTTTACCCATGCCAAATTACAGCTTTCTAGTACCTACTAAGAGTCTCTGAGGCGGACAGACAGACAAACTGATATGGTGAAACTATAAGGGTTCCTTGTTGACTACGGAACCCTAAACAGGAAATTGTTTCGATACCGCAGCTATGTAAAAAGTGAAGTGAGCTCGAAAATTTTAGCACCTCGCGGTTCGTTTCAATTTTTAACCGACTTCCAAAAAGGAGGAGGTTTTTTATGTGTGGCTGTATGTTTTTACCATTCATACAAATGAAGAAGTTTCTTTGTCAACTTCTGCTTAGGAGCTTGAGAATTAAGAGAATTTAGAATTCAATAGCGAGAGAAGCGAGTTCGAAACTTGAAATAAGTTAGATTTTCTTTTTACCATTTATAGGTACAGATGATTATGGAAGTAACTTTGTCTACTGCATAAAAGCTTCAGAATAATTAAGAGTGACCGTAGTGAACTCGAAATTTTTAGCACCCCGTCTCAGATAGGTTAATTTTTTTTTACCATTCATACAGATACCGAAGTTACGGGGCGGCCAGCTAGAGAAGTATCGTCCGTGTATCAAGAAAATACTGGGCGGCAGTCTAGAAAATAAGTACCTAAGTAGTGCTTGTATCATGTCAATAAGACTGCTACGGCTACGAGGAGCGCCTACAGTCTGCCACCCCAGGCCATGGCCCTCCTGGCCATAGGGTAAATAGGCCACTGGTTACGGGCTACTCTTGTGGATTAAACTTGAATACATAGAAGTAATCCTATCCTCCCAAGTCCTACTCCTAGGCTTAATTTGGCACATATTGTAAATAGGTTGGTACTTACGTACTTACGTATAAGTACAGGGTAAAATTAAATTAGTTAGCCAAACTCCGCAGATAAAAAGAAGAAGAAAAAAAAACATGCGGGGCAGTCTTTGGCGACTGCCGATAGAAGTGAAAACAGTATAAGTACATACATACATATAGCTCATGGAAAGCGTTCGGTGACGATGACACGGGTTCCATGATTTTTGTTCACCCAAAAAGTGCTCAACGCGCCTAAAGAAGTTTTCACTTCAAAAATTCATGGCTTTTTTTTTAAGTAAAACTTCTGCACTTTGAGCACTTTTTGGGTGAACAAAAATCATGGTACCTACCTACTCGCGTCATCGTCACCGAACGCTTTCCATGAGCTATATTATGTATAATATATTAAACTGTTTTCACTTCTATCGGCAGTCCCAAAAGACTGCCCCGCATGTTTTTTCTGGGTTAACGACTAAGTATAGTTATTTATTAGTTAATTAAATTTGGACCGGAAAAATTCCATAAAAAAGTACCAATAATAATAGATATAGGTATAATGGCCTGTGAAAGTCCTTATGGTGAAAAAGAGCATTCCAGGAATTTCCAGGCCACCACAAAAAGGTTGACAAGTTCCAATAATTCAGCACAATTTATTTACATGAACTACAGAGTTGTTGACCGGTTGCTAACTCGATGTTTACAATCGCAAGATCGCTGACCCTTGTTGAATCCGCGCCACGCCCGTTTCACACAATTTCTTATACATATTTATAGGAAGATGATGCCAAGAACCAGCTACCATAACTTCCCGAACGCGTCGTGCCAACTATGAAGCAACACTTGTAAGTACGATATTGCAATGAGGAGTATACATATTTATTGCAACTTTCAATGTGACTCATACTATCAGCATTTAAGCAAGCGGCCTCATGGTGTAATGGTTAGCACTTTGGACTCTGAATCCAATGATCTGAGTTCAAGTCTCAGTGGGACCTGTTGTTTTTAGATCTCTTTATTTTGTTAGTCATATCATAAGTACGTACTTATTAGGTACCCACCTAAGATGCCTATTTGCCTAACAAACTAAAGTCTAACAAAGTATTCGTTTGTTGATAAATGATAATGAAATAATAAAAAAATAAATATCAAGAATAACAAACAACCTTATTCATTACTAGGTGCACCCCGCGGTTTCAACCGCATAAGTCTCGATCCCGTGGGAAGATAGGGGTAAAAAGTAGCCTATATGTTAATTCAGAGTGTCAGCTACCTCAATACAAAATTTTTCTCAAAATTGGTCCAGCCGTTTTTATGTGAAAGAGTAACAAACATCCATTCATCCATCCATCCATCCATCCATCCATCCTTACAAACTTTCGCGTTTATAATATTAGTAGGATATCATGTTTACACCTGGTAGATGCATGCTGTGGTCTCTTGTAATTTTCGTATTGTTGTGATTTATATTGTACTAGCTGCGACCCGCGGTTTCACCCGCGTAAATCTGGTTCCCGTGGGAATATAGGGATAAAAAGTAGCCTATATGTTACTCCAGGATGTCAGCTACCTCGATACAAAATTTTATCAAAATTGGTTCAGCCGTTTTTACGTGAAAGAGTAACAAACATCCATCCATCCGTCCATCCATCCATACTTACAAACTTTCGCGTTTATAATATTAGTAGGATCTGTGTATCCTTTGTTGGTGATCCCAAAAATAAGGCGTTTGCTTTTTGACGCGGTGCCTGGGGAGGCTTATTCGGGTTCACGTGACGTGATGCTGATGACGCCATGTTTTTTTTTTTTTTCACCTACCTATAATTTATACCATTTCGCTAGCAGGCTATTCAGAGAGACACATTTCAAAAATTCATCAGAACATACAACCCAAAAAACAAAAGCTCATCAAACATGCAAAATACACGACGGAAATAAACAAGTTGTTTTATTTTCCTTTCTTTTCGTGCAACACCCGACTCTGTGTCCATAAAGTAAAAGAAAGTAGGTATTGGCCGCGTCTGACGATGTATGAGTTGTTGATAACTCAGTGTTTCCGCAGACACCGGGCTCACAACATGGCTCGTCAAATACAGCTTTCACGATTACTCGTAACTTTCGTAATAACTTACTTATTCTTAGGTAAAGTGCGACTTTCCTGCGCGTTCTGTGAATTTTTATTATTATTGTGCGTTTGTATCTTCTCCAAATCTTTTGTGTTCACTATAAGTTTTTCGTTTCTAATAATTTTTCAGGGGTGAATGGTAAGCTTAGGAGCAAAAGAAGCTTAACGGATGTGAAGTGTCTCGAAAATGGAAGGTTTTACAGGTACGTACCTACCTAGTCTCATTTTTTGCCATACTTACATCTCATAAAATCGCTTCATAAATAATTGAGATGAGAAACGTGCCTGCCTAGTGCCTAGAGTACGGTCTTGGCTTTGACTCCTAGGTCAAGTCAAGACTAGTTTTTCTCACAGTCAATTAGGTACCTACCTACCTATTTTATTCCGAGGTTCACTGGTATTGGCGTGGGAACAAAATAAATAATGTTATCGGTGATCTATGGGTACCTAAGTGTAATAATTAATAAGTAAGGCCTTACTTAACATTTTTTTAACTCTGAAATGTCACCCTCATATTCACGTCTTAATTTAAATACAATAGATACATAGAGCATGTGTAAAAAGTTAACTTAAATCTTACACAGGTGCTTCCCAAAGAATCAAAGATACAATTTAATAGTAGGTAGGTACCTAATTTCTTTATTGAGTAAAATTATTACTTATTCTATTTATCCCCAACACCCAGGGCCGGGTTTAGTGGTGTGGAGGCCCTGGGGCAACCAAAAAGTGTAAGCCTCAAAAATTTATTGAGAACAGAAAAAAAAAAAAACTATTTAAAAAGGTACCTACCTTATGAATGTTTTGGCTTTGATAAACAATCAATCTGCCAGCCTTTTCCCAACTATGTTGGGGTCGGCTTCCAGTCTAACAGGATGCAGCTGAATACCAGTATTTACATGGAGCGACCGCCTATCTGACACCCACAATACGATACCCCTTGGTAAGACTAGGCTGGTTGTCAGACTTTTGGGATTTTTTTTCTTTGATACACAAAGGATATTTAAAAATAAATCAAATTGTGGAGCCCCTTCTTTGTGGAGACCCAGGGTTAGAGCCCCTGTTGCCCTGCCCTAAATCCGGCCCTGCCAACACCTCATTATTTCACCAAAGGATAGACTATGGAAATTAAACAGGTACCTACTGAACGATTGTGACATCTAATAGAAAACCTCCCAATTCCCATAAGTAAACAATTTAAACAATACGAAAGTTTATCTGTTATGGACAGATGTGTCTTTTAATCGGTTAACTTTTACTTCATCTTCACCACCTTCTGCATGTAGCATTAGTAATTAAAAAGACAAAAGTGTTCCCACGAAAGTCGACAAACGAAGATTTTACCAACATGATGTTCTAATCATAATAGCAACTAGGTATACTCAGCCATCACAGACGAGTGACATAACTACGGAATTATGAAAAACAAACGAGTGTACTTTAGACCACACGACTGAAGTAAAACAGAAATAACCGTTCGCGTAACGCTAGCAAAAGAAGTTTTATTTCAAATAAGCTGCGGTCTTGTGAGTGTATAAATAAACAGCCAACCGCCCGCGGTGACGCAGTGTGTTCCATGTTTAAAATTTAAACTACTTCCGTTCGCCTCGCCCGATCACACATTTCGTAACCCTCTCGTCACGCATTCACTAGCTTACTCCCCAGTCCCCAAGTCAAGCGTGCGTAAAGAAGTTTTACTTCAAAAAACCGGCCAAGTGGGTGTTGATTACCTGTGGCAGACAGACGGAGTATTCTTTCACCAGGAGGCTTAGCACGAGGACCGTAGAGAAGCGTTTTGTCGACGGAAGAGTAGACAAAAATGACGTTTCCGTGTAGAGAGTAGGTAGAACATTTTCGGTAGACAAGCGATTTCTATTCTACAGTAGAGTAGAAATAGAAGGCGTCATGCTAAGCCTGCTGGACATGAGTAGGTAATGGTCCCGTCTTCACTCTTTGGCTATGGAACATGGAACCCCAAAAAGGAACACCCCTGTTTCGACTAATAGAATGCCTGACCTTTCATCATCTAGCTCTAACATTCATCATCTAGCTCTAACAAGTGACTACTAACCACAGACTAAATAGCACCTACTCCTATAGGTAATCTGTGTTTTGGGTACTGCTCAAGTGCTCCAGCCTCGCTCCAGCAGTTCCTACATATAAGTGTATAATCTATGTCCAGCAGTCTTAGCACGAGAACCGTAGAGAAGCGTGGTGTCGACGGAAGAGTAGACAAAAATGACGTCTCAGTGTAGACAGTTGACAGTTTTCTACCGAGAATTGTAAACAAGCGTTTTCTATTCTACAGTAGAGTAGAAATAGAAAGCGTCATGTTAAGCCTGCAGCAGTATAGTGTCAAATTAAATTAGCTAGCGAAACTCCGCAGACGTCATGGGATATCTAAACGTGATAAAACAAAAAAAGAAATGAATTTGATGTTTTTTTTTTTTGGGTCATCAACCGCCAGTAAAAAAATGTTTTTTTGTGTAAGCTGCACGTACGATGGGTAAATATCAATAACTAAACACGATTAAATAAAATAAAACAGTTTTTTTCAATTCATACTTCTATACTCCGTTGGTTTAGGTAGTGATTTTTGCGTAAGTTTAATCGTAAGTAGCATACGCAACGAAAGCTCTCAAAAGGATTTTTTTCCCATTTTTGCAACATTTTTCATTGATGCTCCGCTCCTCTTGGTCGTAGCGTGCTGTTAGCCTATAGCCTTCCTCGTTAAATGGACTATCCAGCACAAAAATAATCTTTCAATTCGAACCAGATAAAGTTCCGGAGATTAGCGCGTTCAACCAAACAAACTCTGCAGCTTTATAATATTAGTATAGATCATTATAAATCTCAACTAAAATATTGTGCTCAAGCAATTACATCTACGAAGAGTAGTTTAATAAGAATGAATATACAGTAAGAAAAGGGGAAACTATCGTAAAAATCTAAAATAATTTGGTTATAAGTTACAAACTTACAACGTATTTGTACAAGATTTGTTTTTAAACAAGAAATCTATAAAAACGCTTTTTTATGATTTGTTTACCTTTATACATATAACTACCTAAACCAATGGAGTATAGTAGTCGTTGACCCAAACAAAAATCATCTAATCTTAATTTTTTCGTGTGTAGATAACGAATAATTAATATAATTTGGCCCTGTAGACCCCTTCATACTACATGTTTTTTATATATTTTTTGAGTAAGTATGTTTAGTTTAATTTGTGATCTTCCTGTGAGAGTCCTCAAGTCCCAATAAATACTTTTTCATTCTTTTTTTTCATACTTAGGTACCTATTGATGTGAAACATCTATAGGCCGATTGCTGGCGGGGCGACGCATGCCACGTGGCGATTAACCGGTCCCCCCGCTACGCGACCCTAACCTTTTTTTCGATGTTTGTTTGTATGATTTCGAGGTTTCACATCTGCCAGGCGTCCTGTGACGGCTCACATTTTTTTTCCAACACTGCTCTCTTTAGAATGGTTTTCACCAGGAGTATCGGGCTGCTCGCTCGGGAAGTTCAGCCAACTGCATTTTGGTTGTACTAAAACCTATATTTAGACTGGTTTTCATCACCACTATTTTTGGCCTACCGATCTCAGCTTGCAATAACTTCTACCGTATAATATAGAGTTTTGGAACCTGTTTTCCACCATGTGTCACTGCATATCAAACCTAATAGGTATTAGATTAGAACTATCGTATCTACTAATCAAATTGACCTAAGCTAGTTCTCTGCAGAAACGCGGTTTTATACTGCTCAAAAATCACGATCTTTTTACAGAAATTGGGCCAAAACTTGACGATTATTGTTATGTCAAATCACATTATCATCAATACGTCATAGATAAATAGGAACATATTTTTCCGTAACTCCTCACTTTCTGTCAATTAATTTCATCTTAAATCAATAATTACTTTAGTAACATACTCACTATGATGATAGCTAGATAAGTGTGTCAAGATTTGTTACATAAACTAACAAATTTCGCCTATGGTACTAATAGAATAATTATTTAAATGTTTACAACGAAATACTTACATTATTATCTTACGGTGTTAATTTGAATAGAATAGTTAATTTTAATTTGGACATGAATATTTAGCTTTAGTATAATCACCTTTTTGGGTTACTTACTTACTACGAATGTTACTAGTCGTTTAAACGAAAATGAGTTCTTGCCAATAAAAATAAGAATTCTGAAACTATCCCCTTAGGGTTTTGGTTTTAAATACACAGTAGGTATACACACTAACCTATTTTATAGCTAGGTAGGTACCTACATAATCACGTAATCCGCAAGTGACTAGGGCTGCATTCCGAATTAAGGCCATAATCGCTGTAATCGATTTTAGCGCGCTTAATAATAACGCGTTCCCTATTACCGTTTGGCGCACTAAAATCGGTTACAGCGATTATGGTCTTAATTCGGAATGTAGCCTAGGTATATCAGGAAAACGGAAACCTGCACCTTTTTATCAGTTCCTAATGAAAATTCGTAAAGTGCACTGTTTCCTCTTGCTTCCGCAACGACACGTGAATATAAAACCGCGCGAATAAAAACGAGGCGTGTGTGCTGCGTGCAGACATTGGATGATTTTCCGCCATTTTCGTAGCGCGGACAACGACCCCAAGCGACTTTCGCCACAACCTTGACTGAGACACCCATCCGCTTGTATCAGCATTACCATTTCCTACCACACGTCTTGAGAAATTCACTTTCGCTATGCCTATAATCTGTATGACATGTGCGTGCATGCTTAAAAATATTGGCCTAATGTTGCACGTATTTCGATAGGTACAGGCCAGCGCATCAAGTTACCACAAACTGTAAAATTTTCTCATTCGATTTTGAACTTAACCATGAACATTAAGTATGTTAAGGTTTAAAATCATTTAAATTTATTTTTTTCATCTTCACCTGATGTGCTAGCGACTGTACCTATCTACCCCCTTCCCAATACATGACTATGAGTAGGTACGACTATGTGCTTTATAAACAGGATTGATTTCATTTAAAACAAGCGAAATATTAAAACGACTGCAACTACATAAATGTACGAGATCATTTACCTACTACTTGAATACCTACCTATAATCTTCTATACCTACATACACGTCCCTTGCGACAGAGAACATTCTGCCGAAACCACGCCTCGGGAATAAGTCAATAACCTACTTGCCCCATGTACATAAGGTTTAATGTTCTTATGCAATTAATTCAGGAATCCGGACAGAACTGAAGATAAGATGTGGACAGTTGACGAGTGCGCTAAATACTACCTGTGTTTGGACGGCGATGTGTTCGAGTTCCACTGCTCGCCTGGCTTGATGTTTGACGTCAACAGGCAGCTGTGTGACATGCAACAGAATGTACACAACTGCGATCTCACTATAGGTAGGTGAAGACTTTTTCGAGCAATCGATCTTCATTTGCGCAGTCCACTGCTAATCTACCCCAATGCTAGAAAGAAAAAAAAAAGGTAGAAAGAAAATACTTTTATTTGCTTACCGCAAATAAAAGTATTTTCTTTCTACCTTTTTTTTCATAACGCAAAGAAATAAAAACAAACACGAAAGAACAAGTTGAGGGAAAATATGCGTCACATTCTTTTGAGAAAATAAATATCTTTAACCGTACATTCACGCAAAACGGCCATCGCTCAGCATCTGCGACCCTATGCGAGACAGAGCCCCAGCGCCGGTGCGCTTGTGGCTGGCGCTGCATGGATGTTCGTAGATACTCTACTCTTAAAGCATGACTTGGTAATGGCCGATGGCCCCAAAAAAGGGGCAAATTTGTCCAAACCCATTACAACCTAGTGACAGTCTTCCAAAATGGGAGATAGACACGTCCAAAGCAGCAGCAGACGCATCCAATCCGGGGTCAAAGGTCATCCAAAGTCCGATCATTAGTCTAGTCATACTCTTACGCAGAAATTAATCGCCAGAAGTTGCCCATTCCACAGAATCGATCCCATCGGTACAATAAAGCATTGTTTATTTCAGAAACCCGGATCCCGAAACCTCTTCTAGATATGGCGGATTGTGCTAACGACACTCATATTGGGTGTTCCAATGGCAACTGCATTCCCGCCGAATATTTTTGTGATGGCTCCATCGACTGCACGGACGCCTCTGACGAAGTAATTTCTAACAAGTTACCATCTTCATCTAAACTGAAACATTTGTAATTTCACAATTTCCGCTTCATTATGACTTGCAAATCATTAACACCGTAAGCTGAATCGTTTCTAATCGTCACCCTAATTTTTAAACTTTCACATGTCGTGTCATTCAAAATAATTTGTAGATTTCTCTCAATATTTTAATGCTGTTTAGGGCTGGTGCGATGTGAACTATGATCCGAACGCAGCGGAAACTTGTGACCCTATCCTCTGCGTACTACCTGACTGCTTTTGCTCGAAGGAAGGTTATGTTATACCTGGAAATCTCGTACCCAGTCAGGTAAATGTTTATTTTGGGACTTGAATAGACACTGGACTGAAGGAGCTATTTAAATCTGTTGATTGCTTCTGTCTTATTTACAGACTCCACAAATGATCACACTAACCTTCGATGGTTCTGTAAACCACGAAAATTGGGATGCCTACACCAAGCACCTCTTTACTCCAGAACGTACAAACCCTAACGGTTGCCCAATAAAAGCGACATTCTTCGTTTCACACCCGTATACGAATTACCGACATGTACAAAAGCTGTGGAATGACGGGCATGAGATAGCAGTAAACTCAATCACGTAAGTAACATGTCAATAGAAATCGTAAGCAAACTTGTGAAATAACAGAATAATGACGAATGTTCCAAATCTTGCAGTCGTCGCGGTCCGGAAGATTGGTGGTCGAAAAATGCCACCGTTGAAGACTGGTTCGACGAAATGGTTGGTGAAGCGAATATGATAAACAGATTCAGTAGAGTTCATATGGAGGAATTCAGGTAATTTTTATAGGAGTGTTCTTTCTGCTTCATCTTACTTTGAGTTTGAAACAGAAGCCATGCACTTGCATTATCATACAGGGACTTATTTTCCAAGTATATGTAACGAAGTGCTTCATACAATCTACAGTCATTCATCTGGAAACAAGAGTCTATAGTAGACTTGCAGTCTTTCTGTTAAACAATTCACTACCTATGCAATTTCTTCGATCGCATTACGATTTGAATAGCTTGCCCGTTGGCGTAACTTGCAGCATAAGTTGCTCGATTACTTGACGTTACAAATCATTCACCGCTGTATTATTATTATGTACTTTCTCATTTATTTCGCAGAGGAATGCGAGTACCGTTCCTTTCAGTGGGCTGGAACCGACAGTTCCTGATGATGCAGGAATTTGGCTTCGTATATGATGCTACGATCGTGGCACCGCTGTCTGACCCTCCATTCTGGCCGTATACACTGGACTATAAGATGCCACATCAGTGTACTGGTAAGACGAATGCTAAGTTCTTCCTAGGAGTACCTAATAATGTGCCCCGTCGATTAAATTTTCTGATTGAAGATTTGCACTAAATAAACATATAATAAGAAATTTGGGAGTTGAAGACAATTTGTGGGCGTCCAAGGAAAAATAGTTAATTCTCGGCATTCGTTTCCGAGAGATACGCAGTTTTGTAAAGTTTGGTGAAAAAATTGCATTTCGCGATTTGAATTGATTATTAATTTATGTTCAAATATCTACAAGTTCATTACAGTAAATAACTTTTTACGATGTTTATAAGTACGAGAAATTTTAAGAGGAAAGTTTAGTAAAAAGGTACCAGTGGTATGCTTTTTCTCAAATCAAGCTTTTTCCAGTTTCAACTTCAAATGTCTGATAAAAAAACATGTGCAAGTTTTTGAATATTTTTTTAATTCTTATTATCAATTGACATTTTCTGGATACCGAATCTACTCTTAACTCAATACCACACTACTGGACCCTTTTTGCTTGAACGCCCACATTTATCCATTTAAGCTTGCAAAATCTTCAACTACAGTACCAACGAGAGCATGTTATGATAATGGAGGGTACGTAGATACTTTGGAATTTTAAACATAACGATTTTTACTCCTGATTTCGATAAAATGGTCGCCGTTTGCCCGTTGTCAGATTTTCCACTGCTAGGTTTAAATGACGAAGAAGCCTAAATCAACTTCTTATAACACACACTATTAAACGCTATTGATTCATCTCAACGCCTCGTAACTAGAGCGTGTGAGTGGTTAAGTAAGATGTTATGATTGTCGATGACGACGCAGCACGCGCATCCGACAAGGAGAGATTGCGTTCTGCGTGCCTATTCTTTGTTATATTACGCATAACTACCTGGAATGCGGAATTGCACAGCTTTTGAATCACGTTTAGTGTTTCGACCAAATTAAGCGCCGTTATTGTGATATTTACAAGCCGGTACTAAACAAAATACCTATTTATTTAACGAGTGAAAAGTCAGTGTACCTACTTTATTGTTGTCAAAGAATGTTCTTTACGATTAGTTTGTGAGATACGATTTGTTTGTCAATTAATTCTGAAGTTCTGAACTGCATTGCTTTCACGCTTTATGAGGGTACATAGGTAGGTACCTACACTACCTACAGGCGAGCTGCCACTTAAGGTCGATCCGCAGTGGAAGCCCGCGAAATTCAAATTTTCTTACGTTTTTTGGAACACTTGACTCTAACAAAAATTTGCACTTTATAGCTTAATATTACGCAAACGGATTCCTGAATCGAAAACTAGTCTTCACAGACCCTGAATATTTTTCCCACATCATGGTTTATACGAGAAAAAAAAAGTATTATCCCCAGTTTACGTGTAATGGAGATACAACATTTTTTTTTTCAAGATTGTTGTTTACCGCTTTGCCCGCGTGATTAATATTATACCCATGCCAAATTACAGGTTTCTAGTACTAAGTCTCTGAGCTAAGCCGGGGACAGACAGACAGACGGACATGGCGAAACTGTAAGGGTTCCTTGTTGACTACGGACGGAACCCAACCTACCTATGTTTTACAAATAAATAATTCTGATTCTGATTCTAAAAACTATGGCCAAAAATCTTCTTGCGGAAACAAAATTCTATTTCATTGCAAGAACTTGGAGAATATACCTACTATCTAATTATATTTAAGACCTTTATGCAAAGGTTAACCACTTGAGGTTTGTGTTAGCGGTCAGGAGGCAGTCGCACCTAGACACCTAGTAGGTACCGATTTTAGAAACTCGCCATAATTGACTTGGGTGGGGGCTGTTCGTGCTACCATGCACCAACTAAAAACTGCACCTTTCCTTGTTTTAAACAAAACGACAATTACCATTATAATAGGCCAGGAAAACACTCGACAAATTTAAATAATTACAAATGATAATATCTTCACGCACGTTTCCCTGTACTCGGTGAATACAATCGAAATACCTAATGAAGAAAATATTTGGCGTGGCGTTTGGGCATACGATGAATGCAATTAGCTTATCGTCAAAAGAAAAAGACAGTTGAATTTTCTATAGAACATTACATAATATATGTATCCAAAGACATAATAATAATTGGTGTTGCCATACCCTACCAACGCAAGGTGCATATAATTCTAATAACCTTTCATTATGGTGAGCAGTAAAGAAAAGTTTTCTATTCCAAAAAACTTTTTACAAAAAAAAAAATAAGTAAGTAGGTAACCGACTTCCAATAAAACACTACAAAGTGAAAAATGACTTTGGCTCTGTATTTTAGTTTTTTGCCACCTACGAAATGAAAGTTAATTTTGACTTTAACTATAATACTTTTTTTGAAAGTCGGTTGTTTATTTTTGATTTTTTTTTTTACTCTTTAGTCGGTCAGCTTTTAATTTATCTAAGTTACAATAGCCTAACGTCAACTGCTCATCACCTTTTACAAAATATTGCTTTTCCCGATGCTGGGACGTTAATTGTAGAGGAGCTCTCCTGGTAAGAACCAGGAGAAATGCCACTCACCATAAGCATTTTGACAAGCATAAATAGCATGCACGAGTTACTATAAAAAATACCCAAATCGCTATAGGTGTGCCTATAAAATTTGAGGATTTCACTCGATTACCATGGGATCTCCTCATCAGATTATGATTTGGTGGAAATGGCAAAAAAAAAACATGCAGCCGAACATAAATACCCTTGTCCTTTTTCGGAAGTCGGTTAAAAACTATGTTTTGATTCTAGGCAACAATCAATACTGCCCAACGCGAAGCTACGCAGGAATATGGGAGATGGTGATCAATCCTCTTTCGAACGGCGACCACACATGTGCCACCCTGGAGTACTGCCCTTCAAACCTCACTGGTGAAGACGTCTACAACATTTTGGTGAACAACTTCAAGAGGCATTATCTGAAGAACAGAGCTCCGTATGGCATTCACTTGAGCTCTACGTGGTTTAAGAACAACGAATATTTACTGGCTTTCAAGGTAACAAAGAAAAAAATTAATTCTTTTAACCGACTTCAAAAAAGGAGAAGGTTCTGTATGTATTTTTTATGTTCAATGATATTTTCATCAATTGTTGACCGATTTTAATAATTATATAGCTTCAATAATACATATTTTTCCCACTTAGTCCTTTGTTTGTGGATTATGTTATAATAACTTCTTGTCACTGTTATTTACATAGCTGGTAGTGGTATTCCAATTTGTGTGGTCAACTAAAAAGAGAAAAAAAAAACTACTACTAACTTTTTTTTTTGTACTTACCTTCTAAAAATACAACTTTTTTTGGAACTGTTTTTTTTTGCAAAAAGATTTTTCATAGATCCTTGATTGAAATGGTACCTATTATCTCTACTTCGACTACAGCAAATACTTTTGACTTTTTATTAAAATCTGCAATCGGCAATGGCTTTCAGCCATAATCAGATGTTTTCTGGGATTCATTTGGGTTCGGTGCGATTCCAATAAGCAGCACCGAAAGAGTTGGTAGAAACTAAATAGTTAGTTTCTCTGGTCTATGTCTAGTATTTGCCATCTTTTTAGGCGAGTTACATCTTCCTGTCGAGTTATTAAGTTCTTAGCCAATTCATTTGTGTGTTTGTTGAGTCTTTCTTTGTATCTCTTGCTTATTTTACAGGCTTCCTCCTTTACGGTCGGTATCTCCAGGTATTCATATATTTCCGTGTTTCTTACGAACCAGTGTGCCCTTGAAATAGTTCTTAGAGCAATGTTTTGAAATCTCTGGAGGATCTCGATATTGGAGTTGCTAGCACAGCCCCAGAGCTCTATCCCATAGGTCCAGATTGTCTTTATTATAGCCTTGTAAACAAGTAGTTTGTTACTGAGGGATAGTCGGGAGTGACGCCCTAGTAACCAAGATAGACCTTTGAATTGCAAAGTGACTTCTGTTTTCTTGGCTTTGATGTGGTTAGCCCAGGTAAGTCTTCTATCCAGGTGTAGACCGAGACATTTCACGCTGTTACTGCTTGGTAGCGGTTTGTCCTCCATACGCACAGGTGGACAGTCGCCTTTCCGGAGTGTGAATGTTACTTGTGTCGATTTAGTTACGCTAGGTTTAATTCTCCACTTCTGAAGCCACACGTTAACTTTATTGATCCTGTTCCTGTAGTTTCAGCGACGCGTTGTTCGGGTTTATATCACTTGCAAGGCATGCAGTGTCATCTGCGTATGTTGCTGTTACAACATTTTCTGTTTCAGGCAAGTCTGCCGTATATATTGAGTAAAGGACTGGGCCAAGCACCGATCCTTGTGGAACTGAGGCGGTGATGTAGTACAGCTTTGATAGTTCTTCCATGTATTTTACTTGGAATCTTCTTTGATCTAAGTAAGATTTTAGGATCATGTAGAATGAGTTTGGTAGGAGGGTTTTTAGCTTGTACAGCAGTCCTTTGTGCCAGACTCTATCGAATGCCTGTTGAATGTCAATGAATACTACAGAACAATACTCCTTATTCTCTAGCGATTGTCTTATTTTATGAACTACTCGATGTACTTGTTTACAGTAGAATGTTTTTCCCGAAACCCAAATTGGTGATCAGGTATAATCTTGTTTTCGTCCAGGGTTGGTTTTAGTCTTAACAAAAGAATTTTTTCGAATACCTTAGATAGAATAGGGAGAAGACTTATAGGCCTGTATGAGCTAGGTTCTGTTGGTGGTTTCCCTGGTTTTGCAATCATACAGATTTGTGATATTTCCCATAACTTTGGATAGTACTGTATTCTAAAAATGGCATTGAATAGCATTTTTAAAAATACTATTGTTTTTCTAGGTAGTTGCTTAAGGACTTCACCCGTTGATAGGTCGAAACCAGGAGCTTTTTTGTTTTCCAAGTAACGAATTGCAAATGAAAATACTTTGACTTGATAATTTATTTTCGTTTTTCACAGAAATTCATCAGTGAACTATTGAAAGTGCCAGATGTTTACTTTGTAACATACAAAGAACTGATTGATTGGATGAAGAGACCTACCCCAGTTCTTCAGTTGAAGAAGTTTCAGCCGTGGCAATGCAAAGAGCGTCATTTCGAGGAGGCAGAAGTCGCGTGCGTCAAGCCTAACACATGTAAACTGTCTTCAAAAGTGTTGGAACATGATAAGTACATGATCACTTGTACTGAATGCCCCAAGAGTTATCCCTGGATAAGAAACGAATTCGGATTTGATTAATAGTTTTGTAGTATTATAATTTATCCACAATTTACCAGTTACCAGCTAATCTAGAATAATTTGAGAGGGGACCTGAGTTTTTAGTTTATGTGACTTGTTTTCTTTTATTAAGTTTTCGTAATTTTAAGGGTGATATTACCATAGTGTTTCTCCAAGTGAGGCTAGCTGCATAAACACTAATGTACTATAACCCTTTGTTGTAAATTTGTACCCATTGTAACAGTATTTTTATAATAATTTTGGGCATACTTAAGTTTATGTGTGCAATAATTTATTAAGTAGAATAATAAATGAGCTTGTGTCTGATATTTGGAAATAAATAGAAATATATTGTTTATATTATTTACTTAGTTTATAATTATACCTTAAATATAGACAGACAATGAATTTAAAGTTATTATCCTTCCTGTGTAATGAAGGGGTTAGGAATGGCTTCCATACCATCCATGGGACATATGAGAACAACAGAGGTACCTCGGCAAACTACAAGTCCTAGTGCTCTTGTATCATCCAATAGTTTGTACGGGTCATCAGGATCTGTAAAGATAGAAAATAATATGTTTAAAAATAGTGTAAGAGATGGGTCAAAAAGACAGTTGGTAATGATGAGAGGGCCACGTAAGATAGACCTATGGTTTGAAATCTAGTGTGTACACTATCAGAAAAATTAGACTTGATTTGAAGAGTAATGAGATGAAGATTATACATGAAACTGCTGAATATAAAATATCATTCTGCAGGCTTTTGTTTAACAGGAATATTAATAAAGATTGCTCTTACAGAACCAGTGTAATGTTTACGAAGGGAAAGTAAGATTACCTCTTAGAAATTCTGTAGTGTTGTCCAATACGAGGTTCAAAAGAGGATCGTATCCTTTCAGGATTCCCGCCGCTTCTCGCCCGCCAGCGAATTTCACACGAATACTCTTCTCTAGATATTTACTAAGATCGAGGATCGACTCTTTCCTTCTCTTTTCTTTATTGTCTCCAGCACCCTGAGAAGACTGGAAAGTTCAATGAAATTACAAAATTAGATGATAACATTATCGTAGGATTTCAATTAGAGATGCAAGCAGTAGTATACATCAAATCTTACCTTTCCTTTATCACCACCACCTTCTTTTGAAGCCATTTTATAATAACTGCTAGATTATTGTAATTTTAAAGTGATTTATTTATTTTCGGCGTCTCAAAACACTAAACAGTGCGACATCCAAACTTTGAGGTTAGTTGATATTCGTTCTGAAATTGGTAAATAAAATGGTAAATTGGTAACGTCAATTTGATGTCAAACATGGGTGTCCCGTGTCTCCTCTTTGGTATGAAAAGTTCCGTATGACGGCTAACGGTTTCAAAACGACTGCAGCGCCTTACAGTGCAGCGTAAGAGCACGGTTACACGCTCAGTCTGGCTTCATCGGACTGATCGGAGAATCACGATCATTCTCCGATCATTCTGACTAGACTGATGGACCAGAATGACGCCAGACTGAGCGTGTAACCGTGCTCTTACAGCAAGGCAGCCAGGTTACAGCCTTACCGCCCTCTCTGAGTATATGTGTTCTGTGGTTACAGGCCAGCTGCCAATGTCAAACAATTGTCAAAAACGCCCCGTCTTGGGAAAAGTCGCGACGTAAACAAATACATAAAAAATAGAGAATAATAAATATTTCCTGGTATAAAACACAAAATAAGTGTTAGGTATTATGTTTATCGGCGATGGATAGTGTATCTGAAGTGAAACCACATAAATTTCGCGATTGATAATCAAATGAGATATCAATGCGCTCTTCAGTGAGCTACATTCTGTCTCACGCGCCAGGAGAGTCGGTGATGTCGCACCCTGACTACTCGCAGCATGCCCAGCACCATGCGTGCCTGCTCGTGCTCGTCAAAGGCATTGGCGGCATGCTCAAGAACTTTAACAAGCTCTGGGATAGGATACAAAGGGTCAACAATATTAAAGTTACTGGTAAGCAATTTTAGTCCATTTCCCATGAAATATAAGCATAAGTGTTTACTTATTTATGTACTGTCATAAACTATCACGAAGTATCCGGTACTGCTAACTAACACCAGTAACTCTACTACCAGATAATATTATAGTCCACTCACATGCACAAATTTAGAAATCCTTATTCCAAGAGAAAAACTGTGTCACCACATGCCTTTCGAAATATTACAGACATGCAATTTAGCAATTTATCACAACACCTTTACTTACCTTTATTAGTAATATTGCTTTTTGTGTGACCATGATGTATAACTCTAAATTATGCTACCTTTCTTCCATTCATAGATTCTACTGGCCAAGTAAGAGATATATGGGTAAGATATGTCCGAGACTATCCAGTGGAGAACAATGACTGGGGAGACTTCCAAACACACAGGTACATAATCATTCTAACTGTATTTATATACAAAAAAATATTTTAAAAACATAAAAACATTTTTGAAACAGTAATGGCATGAAAATCTAGAACCATGTTGAAAGGCGAAAAAAAGTCTTCTTTAGAGGTGTCAAATATAAAAATCTAACAAAAAAAAAAAATCCAGGTGTTAATTCAATTATAAATAAACATTACTTAATTTACAAAGCTTATACTAAATAGGCACTAACTAATAGGAAACCTACAATAATTTTAGTTATTAGTTAACATTTTCATTGACCATTAGGTAACTAATTTCACCAATGTTTAGTGCATGTTGGGCAAATACGTTGTTAATTGGTAATAGACATCAATATTAATGTCTTCATATGCCTATGAGTGTTCACTGATTATTTAAATAATTGATTTACATTCATATTTACAAAAAAAGGGCCCTAAACTAGAGGTAGGTACATAATGATTGGATTCTACCTGAACTAGGAATAAACCTGTATCTCAGGTATCTCACTCAAGTCGACTCGCGTTCTCACTTGGTTGTTAGTCATTCTCACTTGCGCTGGATGAAACAACAGGCTTTCCAACCATGCTCGAGTTGACGATTGTGTAGTGTTCTATAATACCAGATCATAGACATACCATAAAAAAAATTATCTGTACTTTAACTGATTAGAACAACTTAAAAAAATAGTATACTTCAAGTGTTTTGGTTCACACAGTATAACTATAAATAATGACTTTATGAGTAACTATAGAGTTTATTCTTCTTTTTGCAAAATAAGGCGAATCGTTTTTTATCCACCAAAGACAAGGGGGACGAAGGCAGCCTTCCAAAGCCAATTTGTAAACTTAATTTTTTGTTTGTTTAATTTGAATTAACATCATTATTAAGCTAATTATTAATAAAGCGTAAACTGTTGTAATTGTCTAATTCTTGTTTGAAAACTCAACAATGTGAGCATGCAGCTGATTTTGCCAGTAGACCAGTATACTAACAGTTAGTCAAGTGGCCGCAAAATCAACTGCTGAGCGTAGTGTTCGATGTCAGTGTCAGGAAACGTTTTATTGAACTTTTTTTTATACCAGTTTTTTTGTCGTGTTCAGAGGATCTACTCCGAACATAAATCCAAAGTATTGGCCGAATGTTCAGCCGTTACTTAACTACGGCTAACTATGGCTGACTACGGCGAAAGAAAAAAAAAAAACGACAGTCAAAGAGATAAGCCAAAGTCAAAAATGTGACTATAAGTCGGGTAAGGATTCAAAGTCAAAAAAGGAAGGAAAAAAAAGGCCGAGCAGTCGGCCTTAACGCTTCGGAGTAGACCCCCTGTACCCAATTAATGACAAAAGGCTTGCTTCCCTATTAATAAGGTCACCTCTCGGTTTCCGGGAATAAAGGCGCCATGTTTTAACTGCTTGTTCATTTTAAATTCACAGGCGATTACTAGGCCTCATAACACTGAGTAAATTCACGAATCAAGTAGAGCTGAATGAGGTATGTCGGGTCCACGAATCTCTGAAAGTGAAATACTCGAACACTCTGTATGACTCTCGCGCCTTCATGTTTGGTCCGGTCAGTAATATGAAGAAACCAGAGCAGGAACCAGAGACTTTCAGCTACTTTGAGGAGGAAAGGCCTTTGAGGGAAGGGATGAGTGATATGTGAGTAACCGTTTCTAGAGCTATTTGCAGAACTCAAGAAAATGTAATTATCTTTATCTTTACACATCAGCATCTTCATGCTTTTCGGCCTTAGGTCGACTTGCACGAAATAAATGTCGCCCTAATCGTGCGAATCTATGAGGTGTCAATTCGCACACTCAGAGGCAAAACATCGAATCAGAGAAATCAGGAGGCAAGACCTCGGCGACTGCCTTGGAATTGTGGATATCTGTATATCCGCAGATATACAGATATCCACAATTCACGTATAGCAGATTGCTTAGTATCAGGCGATACGCACGTTCGTTCGCCCCTTGAACTTCAAAGAAAGCAGCAAATAATCGATCGCACTTTAAAATATCTTCATATGATATTTCGCAGCACAACCTAACTATTACTTCTTTGATTTAAAATATTCCTATTTAATTATTTTTTTTAATTGCAGAGCACCAAGTGAACAAGCGGATAGTCTATCCTCTTTAGACAGCTTCCCTCAATCCACTTCCTCAAACTCTTCATACCCACTTCAAGAGGAACACTTCACCACTCCTTCAAATTTCAAGACTCATGCCATGTTCTATGGCGAGAATGACCCAGTGCCTGACTTAGAACAGAATGTGGCTGATCTTATTAACTCACTGTTCTGGGTTGTAGAATCAAAGCGTCTAGAGAGGTCCAAGGAGAAATTAGAAAAGGTTTCCCTGCTGTTGGCACCCTTTGAGAAGAAGGATTTTGTTGGTAAGCAAAATATTGGAATAAGCATAAGAATATGCTGCTGTGGAAAACTCTCTCAATCTTTTTAGCGCGTAAACTTATAGCAAACAAAAAAATTGTGAGCCGTCACGGGACGCCTGGCAAATGTGAAACATCGAAATCAAACAAAACAAACATCGAAAAAAAGGTCATGGTCGCGTATAGGGGGGCCGCGCGCGCGGAGTGTTCTGTGAATCGCCACGCGGCATGCGTCGCCCCGCCAGCAATCGCTTTTACGTGCGCATAGAGATGTTTCACATCAAAACCTAACGTCGCATCACGTCTACGCAAAGCTAACACACCGTATACATTTACGCTTGTTTTACGCAACCTCATCGCCTACGCTAAACATACGCTCAATGCGAAAATACTCTCAAACAATTCAATTCAACACAAATTTTGTTAAAGTGTTAACCCCGAAACGATCAATTGTTAATTTTTACACGATTGATACACACTCAAAACGGTGAAGGAAAACATCGTGAGGAAACCGGCATGTCCTAGAACCAAACATTTGAAGACATGTGACATCTACCAACCCGCACTGCCCGCGTGGTAGATTACGGCCCACTCCCTCTCGAAGAGAGGAGGCCTGTGTCCCAACAGTGGGAACATTATAGGCTGATTATGCTTATGATACACATTGATGCGCAAATTGATCGTCTGCCAAGTGCAATTGAAGCGATTGACAACAATATTACTACAATAGAAATTAATGGCAATTGATCAAATGCGATTGATAGTTTTGGGGACCCCTTTGTTCCTTTTATTTTCTATAGGCCTCGACATGGAATCCCGCAACAACAAGAAACGTTGCATGGGCCGCGTAACGAAGAACTTAGCTGATCTGACGCTGCAAGCCGGCTTAGTCGCTGACAGTCTAAGTCTGTATAACTCTTCGTGTGAACTATTGAAGACTGACTGGTTGTGGTTGGCCGCAGCTAAAGAAGGTACGAAAAGTTTTTTGAATCTTATTGAGGCTGACCTTACAGCCTTTAGCAGGAAACATGTTTAAATAATTCAAAACATAGGATCAATAAATGAGCAGAAATAGATATAACACGTAACATTCTTATTTAGATGCTATACTTTGCCGCTCACATGAAGCCAAATACCGTCAAAGGTGTGTTGGTGACATTATTGTAAAAAACTCAAACTCAAAACATTTGTTTCAATTAAAGCTCTATAAAGGCACTTTTGAATTGTCAGTGCGAGTGTGAGTGTAAGTTGTCATAACATAATAGGTCCGTTTTGACATTGTCGTTACTTCACTAGTTACGTCGCGATGGTCAATCGCGATGTAACTAGTGAAGTAACCATACGACTCGGTACTCGATACTCACGTTAAATCGATTGAAGTTAAATGTCAAAACAGGCCTATTATTTTTTGACAACTATAATTTATTTCAACTATAACTAATTTCCTTAATTAATTCATTTATTACAGGCCTCTGCACCGCATCAGCGATACTCCTGTACCCAAACCTGCGCAACCCCACCCCACTGCACAGGAACGCGAGCCTACAAGAGAACTCGCCAAACAAAGCGAAGCAGCTATCCTTATTCCAACCAAACTCGGACTCCCTTAAAAGGTTGAAGCTCACTTCATCTCCTTTACGAACGTCAAAAACTTCTAGTCCTGTCAACCCACCCAGTGAACTGACACCAACTTCTTCCGACAGCGTCGAAACGTCCTCCAGGCAATCTGAAACCGATAACGCTGATTCCGAATCCCTTGCTTCCTCAAGCGATATTGAGTACCAAAGCCACAAGTCATTCTTAGCTCCCGATCTCCCATCCATTCCTCGCCAACCGCCTTCCCAGATCACTAATCAGTACTTGCTGAATGGCGAAGAAATTGCCGAGAAATACCGTGAAGCTATAATGGATTATAGTAAATATAAAAACGCTGGTGTGGTTGAAACTGAAGCGTGCTTCAAAGCAGCTAGGATCGCCGTGGAACAGACCAACAGTTTGCATGCTTCTAGTTTTCTGCAAAATGTTATATTCATAAACCTGACTTTGAGTGAACAAGAAAAGATTCAGCGATTTGAAACGCTGGCGGAACTATATAAGGAAATTGGTACGTCTTGTCTGAGAAAGATTTTTTTTATTGGAAACATTTGTTTCAGTTTAACTGGCAGGCAATTTTTCCAAAAAATATGATGCACATCACTAAGTTTTATAAGATATATTCCATGCCTTCCGCTTTTATAGACTGCCTATTCTTTTAAAAAAATAATACTAACTAGTGATGTAACCTTACGACTACGTACTCGATACTCACTATAAATCGATTCAAGTATCAAAACGGGCCTATTATTTTTTGCCAACTTTAGTCAAATTGTAGTAAAAAGCATTTGAACACAATGTTTTGTTAACAATTTCCAAAGGCTTCCACCGCAAGGCTGGGTTCTGCCAACGCCTAGCAGCCAGTCGACAAGTGAGCCCTAACAACCCTAGTCCAGACTGGCAGAAGTGTTATTACTTGATGCTGCACGGCTTCCCAGGTTTCAAACTCAGTCTGGACCCCAACTACGTCATTCAGCATCAAGTTGGTAAGTTATTTTATGAGCATAGCCAATATTCATAAACTGTTACTACCATTGCTGTCCTACCGCTAAACATAGGTTCCCAAGACCCAAGTTCTTCCAGGGTAATCTTCACAGCATGCATGGCTATAAAATACTGTATTTGAAGAACCGAATAATAAAAATAGTAGATAATAAGTACTAAGATGAAATCCATCCATTTAAGGCTATAACGGGTATCTACAGTTTTAAACATGTATACTTGCAACAATGCTTAAGTCGTATAGTCTGATTCATCTATACATAATGTCTAATAAAATCGTAGCGAAGTCAAAACTGTTCATTATATTTTTGAAAAACAGTCATTGGTACGAGATCTGGGAACGATTCTATTGCCGAAAATATCGTTTTTAGAATTTTTGTCTGAAAGTATGTTCCAGCATTACGCAAAAACTACCGGATGGATTCTGTTCAAATTTTGCATAGGTATTTGCTATAAGTCTGGTCAGTTTGTAGGCTATAAATTATTACGATATTTGGGTATGAGCAATATGTTGCACTATGTTCGTATTCTTTCATAGTTCACCGCAATCATCACACCAGATTCGGATTTGGTGACAATGGGACCAACTCGAGAGCATACCCTTACAAACAAAGAAAGGATTCAAATCGGCCCACAATTGATGGAGAAATCGGTAAACATACATAAAAAAAAAAAATACATTCGAACCTATTAACCTCGTCTTTTTTAGAAGTCGGTATATGGACAATTACCCTAAATAATATTAAGTTGTAAATCGTCGTTGTAATTGCTCATTATTCATCACTAGCTGCGCCCGCGGTTTTACCCACATAAGGCTTCCTGTCCACCGGAGCGGAGGAAGGCTGCGGAGCGGAGAAACGGAGAAATATTACCGTTTTATATTTATTACCAATAGGATTGTAAGTGGACAGGGATTTGCATTCCTATTGGTTAATATTTCTCCGTTTCTCCGCTCCGCAGCCTCGCTCTGCTCCGGTGGACAGGCAGCCTTAGTCTCGATCCCGTGGGAACATCGCGATAAAAAAGTATCCTATGTCCTTCTCCAGCCCATGTGCCAAATTTCATCCAAATCCATTCAGCCGTTTTAACGTGAAAGCGTAGCAAACAAAGTCACTTTCGCATTTATAATATTACTAGCTACTGCCCGCGACTTCGTCCGCGTGGATAACGGAAATTATCCCACGGGAACGTGCTGCCGGGATAAAAATTATTCTATGTACCCAGGTTATGGCCTATCCGTTTACCTATCATCCAAATCAATTCAGGCGTTAACGTGAAAGGGTATTAGACAGACAGATAATAAATGCAAATAATCTTCTTTTATTTTTAAACAGGTTTTCATGATTCTAAATATTCTATTCTATTCTAAATGTCCTAACTTAGAGATAATAATCATCAATATTATCAAGTTTTGTAACTAAATAAAGACTTGGCTAAAAGGTCCCAGCAACCAGGCCATTAAAATATTATTAAAAAAATAAAAAGTCAATTGTCAAATAAAATACGTCAAGCGACAGCGTCAGTGTCACAGAGGACTTTAAAGTTTTGGTGTCACTGTTGAGTGTTGACATTTTATTTTGTTTGTTTATTTTTGTTCTCGCGAATTACTCGTGGTTTCTTGCTACTTCTTGTGGTTGTTAGTTTTTAAATCACGTAGCTTATCGAAAATGTCCACAGACTCAGACTATGAACCCGATAAAATTTTACTCACGGAAAACCGTAAACATACCATACGACCAGAAATTAAAAGGTCGCCGCAGTACACAACCCGGAGACCTCGTAAACGCCCTTATAATAAAGTTCCGAAACCCTACCTTATGACCGGTTCCAAGCAACTGATTCCATCTGATTATGGCCCGAGGGTAAAGTTTTGCCAGTGGTACTTAGATCGAGTGAGAGAAAACCCTAAGTTTGCCCAGAATATTTTATGGTCAGATGAAGCTATATTCACAAGAGGCAGTATAGTAAATGAGCAATACTGGTCACATGTAAAACCTAAAGCCGGTAACCAGCCAAATTGGCAAATCAATGTCTGGGCCGGAATAATTGGTACAAGGCTGATTGGGCCAGTATTTTTGCCCAAGGATAAGAAAATAAATTATTTGGGCATCATACTAGCAGCTCTAGAAGACACTCTTGAAGAGCTGCCCCTGCCTGAATATAAAGAGGTAGTCTTCCAACACAGCAGCATTCCAGAAATGTTTGCTAGCAGCTGGAAAAAAAATCTGGATGACCGTTTCCCAGTTTGGATTGGTGATGGTGGTCCTGTAGCCTGGCCTCTTTGCTCATTGGACCTGACTCCAGTGCACTATTTTTTGTGGGGTCACTTTAAAATATTTGTGTTTGAGAAAACCTGCAAAAGTGAAAAACAGATGCGCCGAAAGATAACTTCTACATTTGAGACCGTCAGGCGCTCTCCAGATCTGCTATTTAATGCAATGAAATCTGTCCGGCGACGTGCCACTTTATGCAAAGAACAAAAAGGAGGGAATTTTTCATTTTTCCTGTAGAAGCATCACATTTTTTTTTTTTTTTTCTTTTCCCTTGTTATCTACAATCGGCTGCTTAGCCATAATTAGATGTGGTCTGGGGTGGGTTTTTTTTTTTTTTATTGCAATTCCAATGAATAGCATCAATTACAATATGTCGGAACACTTCAGTTCCTTTGGTCGAGGTCCAGTATGTGCCATCTTTTAAGGCGTTTTATGTGGTCTTTGTCTTGAAGTAGATCTTTAGCTAATGTGTTGCTGTGGTTGTTTAGTCTTTCTTTGTACTTTTTGCTGTAGTTGTTTACTTCCTCTCTTATGGTCGGCATTTCTAGTTGTTCTTGTATCTCGGAGTTTCTTACAAACCAGTGTGCGCTGGAGACCGTTCTTAGTGCAACATTTTGGAATCGCTGAAGTATCTCCAGGTTAGAATTGCTAGCAGATCCCCAAAGTTCAACTCCATAGGTCCAAATTGGTTTTATGATGGCCTTGTAGACTAGCAATTTATTTCTGAGCGAGAGTTGTGATTTTCGGCCTAATAGCCATGAAAAGTTCCTAAATTGCAACTTTGCTTCTGTTCTCTTGGCTTTAATGTGGTTTGCCCATGTCAATCGTCTATCTAGGTGCAAGCCTAGGTATTTCACCGTGGTGCTGGTTGGCAGGGTCCCTCGTTCCATGCAAACAGGTGCGCAATCCCCCTTTCTGAGTGAGAATGTGACATGCGTGGACTTCGTTACGCTAGGCTTGATTCTCCATTTTTAAAGCCAAACGTCGATCTTATCCAATTGTGTCTGCAGTTTTGTGGATGCTTTTACGGGGTCGGTATCGCTTGCGAGACACGCAGTGTCATCTGCATACGTCGCTGAAACTACGTCAGCAGTCTCAGGCAGGTCTGCCGTATATATGGAGTAAAGAACAGGGCCCAGCACTGATCCTTGTGGTACTGAGGCTTTAATTTGATAAAGTTTTGAAAATTCTTCTTCATATTTCACTTGAAACCATCTTTGTTCCAGGTAGGATTTTAGAATCATGTAAAATGAGTTTGGGAGCAGAGTTTTAAGCTTGTATAGAGGTCCCTTATGCCAGACTTTGTCGAATGCTTGCTGGATGTCTATGAATACAGCAGAGCAGTACTCTTTTTTCTCTAGCGATTGTCTGATTTTGTGAACTACTCTGTGCACTTGCTCGACCGTAGCATGTTTCTCCCGGATTCCAAATTGGTGATCGGGGATTATCTTGTTCTCGTCCAAAAATGGTTTTAGTCTGAACAGCAATATTTTTTCAAATAGCTTTGATAGAACTGGGAGTAGGCTTATAGGTCGGTATGAGCTGGGTTCTGTTGGTGGTGTTCCCGGTTTGGCCATCATACATATTGTTGAAATCTTCCATAAGTTTGGATAGTGGTGCACTCTAAGGATCGCGTTGAATAACATTGTTAAAAATACTATCGCTTTCTTGGGCAGTTGCTTAAGAACTTCTCCCGTTATCAGATCAAAGCCAGGTGCTTTTTTGTTTTCTAACCTGCAGATCGTTCTTCTAAGTTCCCTGGGAGTTACGAGTGTCAAGGGTAGCGATAGTTGCTGATCACTCAGGAGCATCTCGTCTACTTCATCTTCAAATTCCATCATAGATGACTCATTCGGAGTAAACACTTCACTTAGGTGCTCAGCAAACAATTCTGCTTTCTCTTTTTCACTTTTGGCCCACGGTCTTTCGGAGTTTTTTCTTATAGGTGGAATGTGGTTTTGTGGTCTTTTAAAGTCTTTTGTTATTTTCCATAGGGAGTAGTTATCCTTTTTATTGGTAGAGAGAGTTTGCAGCTTCTGTTGAAAAGTTTCATTTTCACTTTCCTCTATGAGTTCCTTTAGTTCTCTGGAAGCTTTATTGTATTTGGTTTTCTCTGTGTGAGCTCTGCTTGTTTGCCATTGCCTTCGTAGCCTCCTCTTCTCCGCCAACTTGTGCCTTATTTTAAGCGGGATGTTATGTTTTGGGGCTGATTTGCTGAGGGCGGGTGTAGAACGCCACGCAGCGACCTGTATTAGGTTCGTTATGTAAAAAGTAGCCTCGTCTATGTCATCTTCTGTCTTGAGTTTTACTTTTAAATCTACTTCGCTTTCCAAAAAAGTTGCGAATGAATCCCAATCAGTTTTGTGATTGTATAAGGTTGATTTTGGAGTTTTACCTACTACTGTGGCGCTAAAAGTTGCTATTATTGGGTGTGTGGTCAGAAACAGAGTCGAGTGAAGATTCTACGTCAAAGTATAAGTGTGACAGGCCTTTTACAACGAAGAAATCCACAAGATCAGGGGTTTTATTCACGTCAGTTGGCCAGTATGTTGGCTGGTTTGTTATTTAGCTCGGAAAGCTATGTGAATTAGTTCTTTTCACTTGATTCATTTGGGAGTCTTTTTCATCAGGAGAGCGGTTTCGTTTTTGTGTAGGCATTCGTTGGTATGGTGCACTTAGGTTGCATTCCTTTCTACGGTCGTTCTCGGTTGCATCGCTGAGAGATACAGATTTTTGGCGATTGAATAGGCCTGGATGGAATAATCGTTGGGTCAATATTTTCTTTGGTCTATCCGTTATAATTTCCTTAGGTAGCAATACTTTGCCCCCCCCAGAATACGTGGGGCTGCCCGAGCATTGCAGGCAATAGCAAACCCTGGCGGGAATAGGGTCCAAGCTACAGGCAGCTGCAAGGTCAGGGCTCCAGAGAGAGGTACCTCATAACAATGCGAGCCGCGGCCAGAAGTACCGCTTTCTTAATCCAGCTGCCTAACCTGAGCCTCCTCAGGTGTTGGTTGAGGCTCTTGGCTAATAAGCCATTGGCTGTCACGACTATCGGCACAATGATCGCTGAGTCCACATCCCACATGTCGACAACCTCGCGAGCCAAGTCAAGATATTTGATTTGTTTATCTTACTCGGTTTTCACGAGGTTCTCTTTAGCCAAGAAGAGAGGGCTGAGGCCTTGTCTACCGCGACCACATCTCGATGCATCCCTACGTCGGCTTCTAGGAAATATTCCCTGAGACTGCATATCTCGCGATTGTGAAGAGCCCTTAGCGTTTAAAAAGCCTTGACCTCCACACTTTCGCGGGATATACTGCAGTCTCATTACCGATGACCGTGGGTGATGCATTCGATATGCAGTCAGCTGCGTACGGATCCTCCTATATCTAGGGCGTCGAGTTCGTTCCGAGTCCATTTCAGTATGCCGGAAGAGTACATCAAAACCTTATTTTAAAGTAATCGTTATTATTATTCAATATACTCCAATATCTTTAGCTAAATGTAAATTTAAAATGTCTAGCTTCTGCCAGACACTTCAGCATCAGGGATGTTCGCGGACGCACATGTGGATTGTTTCTTTGCCACAATGCGTAAGTGCTGTGCGTTCCTGGTGCGTGGGGTGTGGGGCGGCAACAAGGAGGAGCTCGTGGCTAAGTAATAACAGTCACGTGGGTCGATCTATCAGGTTAAGCTACGCTTGCTAGGGTTGGTCCGTGGATGGGTAACCATCTTTACATACTGAGACTCCTCCGTGCCTCGGAAAGCACGTTAAGCCGTTGGTGCCGGCTGTCATTCATGGATCTTTGACAGTCGTTACGGGTCGTCAGAAGTCCGAAAGTGTGACAACCAGTCTTACCCATGGGTATCGTATTACCCAGTTACTGGGATTTGGAGGTCAGATAGGCAGTCGCTCCATGTAAAATACTGGTATTCAGCTGCATCCAGGGAAAAGGCTAGGCAGATTGATTGATTGACTAACGTAGGATAAGTTTTACTAACAAATGAGTCTTTAAATAAAATTGAATTGACTTCGTTCACAGACAAGTAGTATGTTCAAAAAGTATCTATCAGATGCAAAAGTAAACGAATGGACTATAAACTTTACCCGTGGATGCCAATTTTGTGACGGATATGGTTTACGTGGGGGACAATGAAATAAGACCACGTAAATTTGTCAACATAAATATATAATTTCATAAAAGAGAGAAGGGGGTAGATAAGTTTATGGTCACAAGATTCCCTTAAATTCCCTTGGGAGTAGCACAGTACTCTCCTGGCTCAGCCTGGTGTGACGATAACCGCGGCGGGTGTGCCACGCTGCAGACGCCAGGAATGGTGACGGTCGGCGGATGTTCTCGCCAGACCCGTAGTTCAGCTCAACGTGCCGCGCGGGTAAAATATGTACCCGGCGCGGAGCTGGAGGATTGCCGGAATATCCGGCAGATGATGGCCCGGTAAGATATGGCCGGATGCCACCGATATTTTGCGATCGGTTAGATGGTAAGCCGGAGTTGTTAGCCGGAACTTTGGATGTTGAAGAAACCGGAACTTGGATGTTAAGCCGGAACTTTGGATGGTAGCCGGAACTAAAGGTGTTTAGCCGGAATTTTGGACCCTGGAACATAACGTCCAGCGTGTCACAAGATGACCTATATTGGTCACCTCCGCAGATTGCGACACCAAGCATAAGCAAAGCGAGATGTACTATTGTGCTAATGAAGGTGGTGTGTGGATGTCGCAATCAGTACGGAGTTAACAAAATGCTTGTGAGAAGCACGACATGACTTGTACATTTTGAGTGAGATAAAATATACAATACAGAATATCAAAATGCACAGAGCTGTAGGCAAATAGGTTGCATGGTAAATATAAAATGCGGAAGGCGTAATAAGCTAGACATAGGTAGCAAATAGGTACATGCCCTAAATTAACTAGATAGGTAGGTACACACAATATAAAAGCGACATTGTTCAACACTTACCCAATATGGGGATTACACGGAGTTTAACGACTCATGACTATAATTATGTATAGTCCTGACAAAACGAGAACCGTCGCTGAGGAACACATATGAATGTCGCATCGCGAATGCGTGCGCCGTTCAAGTCAGCAAAGGACGGTCTGATTTTCACCGGCGGCGTATGCGCACCAGGGCTCCACTACAGCCTGGCGGGGATCTGCGAGGAGAGAGGGGAGAGGGCGTCGCTTACCGGGCGAGTTGTCATGAGTAAACCAAGGTCACGCGCATTGCGTTGAATATTGGCGTTGGCAATTTGGTTTTTATACTAGTAAACAGATAAAATGCTTAAAAGAAGCTTACTGCTATTTTATAATCGTTATTTTCTGTATTTATAATTAAATTAAAAGAAACGGGAACGTTATAACGTTACAATACCCCCCCGCTTGGTTAGGGTTTTTACCTGGGTAAAAATCCTTTCCTGTTGCACTTGCTACCATCTGAAATACGACCCTTTTATTCATCTTCATTTATCCATCATTATTTCATAATCCTTTTAACCCAGCAGACCACCTAAAAATGAGGTGCGTCCGCATCCGTACAAGTATGTAAGAGTTTTTCGTCCGTAGTTGACTAAATACTCGCGCAAATCAGAATGAGCTAGTAGCTACTTACTACAAAAAACCACAAACAAAAGATTACTTTAAAATATCCTCAGGCTGGCCGGCACTTCAAATCCAGTTGCTACATGAGCTTGTGGTCGCCGCTCGTCGCATGGGCCACCCGGCGCTAGCGACCAGACACATGACATTCTTACTGCAGACCATGTGGCCGCATCTGTCCAGACAAGAGCACAGGGAACTCGCCATACAGCTGCAGGTAAAAATGTAATGTACAAAATCAGAAAGGGTACCTACATTGGAGAAGGTTGGAGGAGGCCGCTGCCAAAGGGCACACGGAAAATGAATGATAAGCGATATTTATCATGTTTTGAACTTATTAAAACAGTTACTATGAAATAACGCTATAAATAAATAAAAATATTAGCATTAGGCCGGGACTCCATCAAAGCGGAGATGTGTGTAAACGACCAATAAGATATCGGCAATGGTACGGTAGCGTTATCTTATCGGTATCTTATTGGTCGTTTACACACATCTCTGCTTTGGTGGAGTCCCGGCCTTAATTACGAATTCACCAGTTTGATAACATCACAAAAATCTATAATAGTGGGCCGTCAGTATCAAAATCGCAGATGTCTAGGAACCATCGATTTGTATCAAGTTTGCAAAGCTACCTACCTTAGAACTGCATCAAATGTCAAATCAAATTAAATCTTTTTAGTGTGGGCATAGCCATCATAATAGTTTGGGTGATGCTGATTGCCAATAATAAATTACCAACGAAAACATTATTGAAGTAAAACTTCTTTAGGCACTCACGCTTGACTTGGGGAGTAAGCTGGTGAATGCATGACGAGAGCGTTACAGAAGTGACGAGACCGTTACGGAAGTATAATTAGTATTACTATTTGTAAGTTTTACTTCAGTCGGTCTAAAGCACACTCGCGTATTTTATTTTAAAGTCCAATTTTTCATACATATACAACATTCGTTTTTGTTTAGACTAAACCCGAAAAGGGGTCATTGTACTCATCATTTTGAACAATTTTTTCTATGGGACCAACCTTGAAATCGGGAAAAAAAAATCAGCTGTTCCATACATTTGTGTTCACTTAAATCGACAAAATGTATGGAACCGCTTTTTTATCGGGTTTAGTGTAAACAAAAACTAATTTTGTATAAACTCACGGCTTTTTCCCTGTGCAGGCAGAAACTACAACATGCCATCTGCTACGATCCAATGACGATGATAATGTATTTTTCAATTGATTCATAATTAAATTACTCTGAACTGATCCAATATTTTTTTACTCAGGCTCTATCAGCACAATGTGAGGGCGGGCCCGTTCCATTAGTACTAGAAACAGGCGAAGTGATTCCTCCGGCGAACTTAACCCATGTTCCGCACTGCTCCTGGTTCAACGCGCGACCGTTACCGCCGGCGCGCGCACCGCATCTGAGACAGGCTAAACCTGCGCATGGCCCGTTCATATTCACGCCTATACACTTTGGCAGTTTGGAAAGGAATGCCAAGAAAGATGAAGGGAAAATGGGTAAAACATGTTGCTTAATTCATCGCATAATTATAATGTCAAGAAGTCACCCATTGTTAACGTTTTCGCAAAAATATTGCGAACATACAGGGTCAAATTTAATTAGCTAGCGAAACTACGTGGACGTGTTGGGTATCTAAATACGATAAAACGAAAAGAAGAAAGATTTGATGTTTTTTTTTTTCTGGTGTCAATGACCACTGGCAGTGAAGTTACTTGAATTAGTTAAGTTATTGTTTTATCGTGTTTAGTTATCGATACCTATCACATCTGTGAAGTTTACACAGAAAAAAACTGATTTTGAAACTCACATTTCAAGTAATTAGTCGTTGACCCCAAAAAAAATACAATGTATTTTTTTTTTTCTTTTTTTCGTTTTGTTGTATTTAGATATCGATATCCAACACGTCTGCGGAGTTTAGCTAGCTAAATTAATTTGACCCTATAGGCTGTCTTCGCTAACTTAGGAGAAATTATCAGGTTGACTCACTATGAAAAACTTAGAATAGGATTAATAATTGTAACTAAAATCTTAGTTGGTTACACTGTAATAATATATCATTGTTTTCATTTTTGTTTCCAGAATACCTATGGGTAGAAGATGATATATGCGAAGTGCAAATGAAGCTAACAAATCCTTTACCATTCGAGCTTAAAGTTTCAAACATGAGGCTTTTGACATCAGGCGTAGTATTCGAGTCTATACCCGAGACTATAATCCTTCCCCCAGACTCCCCGACTACAGTCAACCTTCATGGAACGCCGAAAGAAGTCGGGGAGTTGCAAATACTGGGATACTCAACCCATACATTAGGGATCAAGTCCAATTGTCGCCTGAAAAACATGCCCACACCTCACAAATTCCCTGCTTCGTATATAATTGAAGTGATACCTAGTCTGCCTACAATTACTATTGAGACGATCGTAGCGCCCTCTGGTAATGCGAGTGTGACGAGCATGGAAAATGTGGGCAGTACCACTAATATCTCTTTGTTTAATGGCGAAAGTACGGATTGTTCAATAAAGATTACAAATACCAGCAATGTGCCTATTGAACATCTTGAGTTGGCTATTCAGGTGAGTTTTGAACCAACGTTACTTATTTTCTATGTGCATTCTTTACATAACATAATGCCAGTATCTCTTGAAGTGATACTCAAGTGTAAACCCACATCGTCAATTTTGTTATAAGTTACTTATAGAGTCCGACGACACGGTTGCCGCAGTGGTTAAGCGATTAACTGCTGCGCTGCGTGTCGCGGGTTCGATTCCCGCACGGAACAAATATTTGTATGACCTACAAGTAGTTGTTCCGGGTCTGGCTGTTTGTGTATGTGAGTTTAAATGTTTGTAAACGCACCTACAATACAGGAGAAATTCCTAGTGTGAAAAAAAAAAAAAAAAAGTCCGGGAATTGAGCTCAGTATCCCTCTCTCAGCAGTCGCACTCGCGACCAAAACCAACAAGGCACCCTACAATCAATATAGACAATGGTCGATAATTTATGATACCAAAAAAAATAATAGTAGGATGAAACCCATTGAAAAAGGAAGAGAATATAACAAAAATGAAAGGAAAAATAATTTACGGGCGATCTGAGGTCGGGAAGTGGATGGGGGTGAGTTTTTATGGGTAAAAAACGGTTTATCTCGATTTCCGCCAAAACTACAAGTCCTATGGAAAAAAGTTAAATTGCAAAGTGGTAGGAAATAAAAAGATCTACGTTTGTATTTACACTTATTTCACATAACCTCAAAATTTATGTGGAAAAATTCAAATAACCAGGTTTTCTGTTTTTTTATTTTTATCTTTTACAATATTTTTTTTATACTGAATTTGGTGAAAATTTACCTTTAATTTCACGTCCCAAACACGCTGTAATTTTTTTGATTTAATTATTCATTTTTTCACCTTATTTTGACTTAATATCGAAAAAGCTCCCGTCAAAATCGTCGAATAGTCGAAAGGACAGAACACAGAAAAAAAAATTAAACAAAAAATAAATAAAACTAAGTTTCTTCTTACTTTAACGGGCTTAGGACCGTCAAATAAAATAATTTTAATTCTAAACAATTGCTATTTTAAGTTATAGGTACTAAATTAGGTTGATCTTCAAATATTTTTTTTGTGTTTTCATTTTAGTTTTTTTTTTTTTGCGTTCCTTTATCGATACTGAACCTACCCCTAAGCTATGGCACGCAGTTACTTTAACACCCTGTATATTTATAGGTTTTTAGACTACTTTTTTACTATTTCCTTCCAGTCAAACATGGATAGCCAACTCCAATCAAAAGTATTCCAGTACTCCAACGACGGCATACAGTCGCTCTTACCAATCCCGCCCAACGAAACAGCCACGATAGCCATCAAACTATACGGAGAAGCTGATTTCCTGGACCTGGGTGGGGTAGGGGGGGATAATCTGTTCCCTCTGAGTCTAAACTCCAACTATCCTTCAAGGGTCGGGTCGCCGGTACCGAATGCTCAAACTTCGTTGCCGACTCAGAGTTCAAACCCGCAAAATTCTTTGAGTAGCGGACTTATTCCTAACAGGACTTCGGGCAGTTTTAGGTAAGTGACTATATTTTATTAATATTGTAGGTGTCAAAAGAAGCGTAAAGAAGCCGAGAGTGACTTACGTCATTGTGATATTTTTGTTGTACACACGGCTACAAATCTAGCTATATTTGAAATGAAATGAAATGAAATCGTTTATTCTGTAAATAGGATATTAGAATCATTTTACACGTCATATAAAAAAATAATCTAGATGTAGCTTACATTTCCTATCTGACTACCCCTGAGAAGACATGGCGAAACAAACTCAGGTGTCAAAATCTCTTTTAAAGTCCAGACATAATCTTGGTCAGATCATGTGAGGATCAAGTAGATCCGTGTCTGAAATGGTATTTTTGAGGAAAGAACCACACTTTGAGTGGACTTAAATTCCTCCACAACTCTTGTACAACATGCACAATGTTTTGGGTGTACACCAAAAATATAAAGTCGTTTCATAGTAATAACTTTTGCTCAATGTTAGAGGGGACGGGGCCAGCGAGGAATTTGGAAAATAGGTATTTGAAGAAACTGTTGCCGTCGCGCTGCGCCCGAACAACCGAGTTATCAATGTGTGAATGGATAGTCTGTGTTTGTGTGTGTAATAAGAGCGCAGTTTTAGTTTTAGTTAATTAGTTTGTTGTACAACAAACTACAACTTCTAGGGAGGGTGTAAAAACAGACTTTTTGTGTTGAGTTGATTTATAAAAAAATATCTGTCTACTATACAGGTGGATTTTTGAGACGGGGCAGTAAGGGTAGGGACCTTTATCGTTGTGGCTACAGGAAAACGGTCTTAGGAGACTGTCATTGACTTTTTGAGACACTTGATCTGCATTCACAGATTTCGAGAAAAAAATACAGTCAGCAAGAAAATGGGCAGTTTTCACAAAAACTGTTTTTGATGCCGATCGATCCTGTTTCTAATAAGGATCAAAAAACTCTATTGGAGCAAGTGAGGTTTGAGTACTAGAAAAGTCATAAATAGAAAAAAACTTTGTCCATACTTTTGTTAGGTTTCTTGGGTAGTTTTAACACCATATAGTTACATAGCTAAGTTATAATTTGATATATTTTAGATCGACAAACTCTCATACAACAAGTTGGTCGGCGCCCATTTCAGTGATGTCTCCATCCAGAGGACGCCAAATAGAAGCACAGGTAAACTTCATACCATTAATCTGCTATTATTTCGCACTTCAACAAATCCTTTCACATATATTGCCAACTAGCTGCGCCCGCGGTTTCCCCCGCATCCCCGTCGATCCCGTGTATCCCGAATATCGGGATAAAAGTATCCTTTGTGTATCCAAGTCATGGTCTACCCATGTGCCCAATTTCATCCAAATCCGTTCAGCCGTTTTAGTGTGAAAGCGTAACAAACAAACAAACATGCAATTATAATATTATTTAGGATTTCTGGCTTAAGTAACCTGAATATAATAATGATAAATTATATTTATTTAGTACTAGCTTCTGCCCGCGACTTCGTTCGTGTGAAATTTCATAACATAAAATATATCCTATGACACTCGTCAATACTGTAGCTTTCCATTAGTGAAAGAATTTTCAAGATTGGATCAGAAGTTCCAAAGATTACCGGGGTACAACCTCACAAACTTTACCTCTTTATAATATTAATACTTATAGATTTAACTTTGATAAAATAACACTTTCACACGACATTTATTTTTTTAAAGCACAGGTCATAATTATAGGGTTGAGAATTTCTGCTTTTTGTCAATACAATTTGAATTAAAAAAAAAAACAATTCATCTGTTTGACAGTTTTGTGTGGAGCTTCGTAAAATGGTCCACAAATTATGAATTGCTCTATTGAAATCTTAATGTCAACAGCTGTCAAACAGATGAATTGCGGGATGTATCAATTGTACGCAGATCATATTATGATTCTGCCAAAGCGTCCATTTTAGGACCCCTGTCAGCCTTCCGCCGAAAAAAAAAGTCACTTCAATAAAATAATGATTATCAAAAAAATATTATTATAAAATACACAAGTTAAACAATGCACAGTATACACAAATTAAACTTTCCACGTGGTCAATTTAACTTCACTTACTGCTACTAGAGCATGTCGGCGCGGGCATGTCGAACGCGTGACGCAAACCCAAGTTTTTCCCCTACCAAAAATCGCTCAAACAATTTTAATCTGGTGTTTCAGCTAATAATCAGATATTCTGGTGGCGTAGGTAAAGAAATGCACTGCCGTCAGTCCACGCTTCAGATCAATCTAGAACTACTGCCAAGCGTGTCTATCACACATTGGGATGTTTTGCCGGCTGAAATGTAAGTAGAACATGTCCCAGAATTAACGCATAACCTCAATATCTGCTGTTCCCTACATTTATGTTCGAATAACTCATCAAAATGTATGGAACAGCAGATTTTTTTTTGCGATTATATAAGTATTGAGGCAACAGGTTTCACCTTTGGCGTAATATTGAGTCATTGAGCCTGAAACTTTTGCTGCTGCATTGGATAAAGAAAAGGTGGAAACTAGATTTATATAACTTAAGGGGACGATAACCGACTTTTAATGATTTAATACTGAAGATCACGTCTAAACGAGTAGTGTTAATGATTTGAAAAAAAATATATGACAAAATTAGAGCATTTTCTCAATAACTTAATATGTGAATATTTTAAATTATGTTTATATTACATAGTGATATTAATTTGTAAAGTTATGTCTAACGCGGATAAAAAACTGAGAATGGTGCAAAATCTACCAAGCGTATTTTTCTGAAACCTTCACCAATTTAAAGATAATTTAATTATTGATCTTTTAGTATACGCGTTTTATTAAAATACCTTTTTTTTGTGTTTATTATATTAATAATAGTTCAAATTGGGGACAGCGCTCCTTGATGGGCGAGTTCTATTACTGGCTGAACGCGTTGCGTGAGCTCAGTACAGAACACGCAAGCTAACCACTCAAGGTCACTGGCATATATCTGCGTCTTAATATGTACTTTAAACAATCTCATGCAGTCGGAGGCTCGGAAGCAAAAGGTATTTATTGTTAAATTTAAGAAGATGCCTCCAACTGCATGAGATTGTTTATAGTATTAAGTTATATAAATCATGTTTCCCTCTTTTTAAAGTTCACTTTTTACCATCAGCTTCTTTTTTTTTTCGGCTTTCCCTAAAGTGAAACTAGGCCTATCATACACTCTTGAAGCTGTAGAATAATATAATACGGTGATTTGAAACGCTTACAGAAAAGGGAATTCTTCTACTTTATAAAGCAGAAGATTTTTTTTTTTTACAGGAAAATTATAAAAATTTAATAGTTCTTATGAACTATTAAATTTTTATCATTTCACTTTGCCATTACCTTAGTTTGACAAACACTCACATTTATTTCCTTATATCCAGTCCATCTCAACTATACCTGGTGCTCGACGTAACAAACCTAACATCGGAGGAGATGGACTTCCACTACGCACCGCGCAAGCACATCCTGATCGAAAGCAAGGAGTCATGTCGTGTGCCCGTGCCTTTAGACCGCTGCCCCTTCAGTACTACGCCGAGCAAGCCTCTCGATGAAGGTAACTATGATCTGTTCCAAAAGTATCTGATGAAACTGTAAACAAACCCCGTTCAGTATAAGTTCTTAATTAATCACTCACTAAGGGAAATTGGTAACACATACACCACCCCCAACCCCCACACACACACACCACCCCGAACCCCCACACTCACCTGCACACACACCTGTGACCCTTATAATTTGTATCTACTCATTCGTTCATGTATTGACGTTTTATTTAAATTTTAAATCTGTGGCTTTTTGTTTTTTTTTTTGTAGCCATGTTAACAGCTGTAACATGGTACAGCTTTAATTTAAGTTTTAGATATTCCGAAACTGCGAGTAAATGAAAAAAAAACTAGATAACTAATTCGACGGCACGGTTGGCGCAGTTAGTTAAGCGATTGACTGCTGCGCTGCGTGTCGCGGGTTCGATTCCCGCACGGAACAAATATTTGTATGACCTACAAGTAGTTGTTTCGGGTCTGGCTGTTCGTGTATGTGAATTTAAATGTTTGTAAACGCACCCACAATACAGGAGAAAATCCTAGTGTGGCGCAACGTTTAAAAAAAAAAAGAAGAATTTGTATTTAAAAGTACTCTAAAACAATACACACCTAAATAAAATTAAAATACAGAGTCTACGCCTTATACATTTTTTTTAATTTGTATTTGAATGTAAAATTTGTGGTCTTTTTATTAAAACAAGAAAAAGTCAATAAAAAAATCCACAGGGCAGGTGTCTGAAATGATAGCAGATGACCCCTTTAGTCGACCATTTCAATTTGGCACACGATGCACCAAACACCCTGTATTATGAATATTAAGTACAATAAGTATTTTAATTTAATTGTTCATCCACAGAGCTAGTAGAATCCAAGTCAACAAACACAGGCACTTCCACGAACAGCCTAGAACTAATGTGTTCGGAGCACATCACAAACAACATCTCTTTGCGCTGGCATCTGATGCAGTCAGACATAACGGGCCGCGCGTCTGTGAAGGGGATAACGTTGTCACAATCTATGATGGATATCGTGAGAATGTCGCCTTTGAACTGGGGTAAGTGAATGAAAAAATATAAAGTTGGTTTATTGCCACAAAAACGCGTGCATCAATCAATCAATCTGCCTGCGTTTTCCAAACTATGCTCGGTCGGCTTCCAGTCTAACCGGATACAGCTGAATACCAGTATTTCACATGCTGCGACTGCCTATCCGACCTCCACAACCCAGTAACTGGGTAATACGATACCCCTTGGTAAGACTGGTTGTCAACTTTTTTGTTTACTGGGCTTCTGACGACCCGTAGCGACTGTCAAAGATCCACGAATGACAGCCGGAACCAACGGCTTAACATGGTTTCCGAGGCACGGAGTCTCGGTAAGTAAAGATGGTTGGGTGACCATCTTTACTTACCGAGACTCCGTCCACGGACCAATCCCGACAAGCTTAACCTGATGAATCGACCCGCGCGGCTCTTATTTTTTTTTTTTTAATTTATTTCTAATACACTTAGCCTATTTTACTTAGTCACGCCTCACAGACGCACTAAAACACGTGCATATAAAAATGATAATTTTATTATCTCATTATAATTGATACTTAGTACAGTCGAGTTCATTAATATATTAGCCCTTTCAGGCTTCAAAAATATATGACCGTCAAAAAAAATCATAATATTGTGACAACTATAAGCATCATTAAATTGTGGTCAAGATTTCGATTCATTAATATGTGACTGGTTTTTCTCAGTAACATGTATACAGCCAAAAGCACATTATTATATGAACAACATTAAGATCATATTATCTGAACATTGTAGGATTCACAATTATGTATGCACACATGAATACAATAATATCTAAACACAAGTAAATGTAATTCAAATTCAACCTTATTACTTACGTCATAAAGATAATTTTAATAGCAATCTTAAAATTGCATGGTCAAGGAGTTTGCAACATTATTTATCACTGGCTAGATTAACTTCAAATGACGTTATGTTTTTCTAATTACTGGAAGATAGTACTGGAAGCTAGTACTGGGAGCTAGTACTGGAAGATAGCACTGGAAGATAGTACTGGAAGATAGCACTGGAATATAGTACTGGAAGTTAGAACTGGAAGATAGTGCTGAAAGATAGTATTGGGAGCTAGTACTGGAAGATAGTACTGGAAGATAGCACTGGAATATAGTACTGGAAGTTAGTACTGGAAGATAGTACTGGAAGATAGTATTGGGAGCTAGTACTGGAAGGTAGCACTGGAAGCTAGTACTGGGAGCTAGTACTGGAAGATAGCACTGGAATATAGTACTGGAAGTTAGTACTGGAAGATAGTGCTGGAAGATAGTATTGGGAGCTAGTACTGGAAGATAGTACCTTCCAGTGCTACCTTCCAGTACTACCTCCCAATACTATCTTCCAGTACTAGCTTCCAGTACTTGCTCCCAGTACTAGCTCCCAATACTATATTCCAGCACTATCGTCCAGCACTATCTTCCAGTTCTATCTTCCAGTGCTACCTTCCAGTGCTACCTTCCAGTACTAGCTCCCAATACTATCTTCCAGTACTATCTTCCAGTACTAACTTCCAGTACTATATTCCAGTGCTAGCTCCTTATACTATCTTCCAGTACTAACTTCCAGTACTATATTCCAGTGCTATCTTCCAGTACTATCTTCCAGTACTAGCTCCCAATACTATCTTCCAGCACTATCGTCCAGCACTATCTTCCAGTGCTATCTTCCAGTACTATCTTCCAGTACTAGCTCCCAATACTATCTTCCAGCACTATCGTCCAGCACTATCTTCCAGTTCTATCTTCCAGTGCTATCTTCCAGTACTATCTTCCAGTACTATCTTCTAGTACTAGCTCCCAATACTATCTTCCAGCACTATCTTCCAGTACTATCTTCCAGTACTATCTTCCAGCACTATCTTCCAGTTATAACTTCCAGTACTATATTCCAGCACTATCGTCCAGCACTATCTTCCAGTTCTATCTTCCAGTGCTACCTTCCAGTGCTACCTTCCAGTACTAGCTCCCAATACTATCTTCCAGTACTATCTTCCAGTACTAACTTCCAGTACTATATTCCAGTGCTAGCTCCCAATACTATCTTCCAGTACTATCTTCCAGTACTAACTTCCAGTACTATATTCCAGTGCTACCTTCCATTTCTAACTTCCAGTACTATATTCCAGTGCTATATTCCAGTGCTATCTTCCAGTGCTATCTTCCAGTACTAGCTCCCAGTACTAGCTTCCAGTACTATCTTCCAGTAATTAGAAAAACATAACGTCATTTGAAGTTAATCTAGCCAGTGATAAATAATGTTGCAAACTCCTTGACCATGCAATTTTAAGATTGCTATTAAAATTATCTTTATGACGTAAGTAATAAGGTTGAATTTGAATTACATTTACTTGTGTTTAGATATTATTGTATTCATGTGTGCATACATAATTGTGAATCCTACAATGTTCAGATAATATGATCTTAATGTTGTTCATATAATAATGTGCTTTTGGCTGTATACATGTTACTGAGAAAAACCAGTCATCTATTAATGAATCGAAATCTTGACCACAATTTAATGATGCTTATAGTTGTCACAATATTATGATTTTTTTGACGGTCATATATTTTTGAAGTCTGAAAGGGCTAATATATTAATGAACTCGACTGTACCTAAAACAAAACAAACCTATAATTACAAGCACAGAACAGAAACGGTCAGCAACTGCACGTCGTGATTGTGGTGGTTATTTCCGTTTTTTAGGGTTCCGTATCTCAAAAGGAAAAAACGGCACCCTTATAGGATCACTCGTGTGTCTGTCTGTCTGTCACAGCCGATTTGCTCCGAAACTACTGGGCGAATTAAGTTGAAATTTGGTACACTTATGAATTTCTGTGACCCAAACACAGACGTGTAACGTACATTAATTAATTTTAAATATAAGGGTGACTAATGGGGGGCAAATTAGAAAATTACAAAAAAAAAGTCTAGCAAACTATACCGTGTGATAAGTCAAATGAAAGGACTTGTTGTGAGGGTCTCAAATTTAAGTATATATTTATTTTATAATTTTAAAATAGATAGTTTTAAAGTTATTGTAGAAAATTGATGAAACTTGACCATCCCCTTATCTCCGAAACTGTCCCTAAAATTTTGAAAAATTACAGAATATGGTTCTTTACTCATAGATTACAGGAAAACCTATAAAAAAATCTATGGTTTTAAAATAACATGGTAAATCTCTCAATATTGTGCGCACCAACTTAGATTTGCAATTGTAATGTTTGGGAGACCATGTTTTTCAACTAAAATAATAATTGTCAAGGAAGAATGTAAAAAAAACCTGGCCAAGTGTGAGTCGGAATCGCGCACGAAGGGTTCCGCACCATTATCTATCAAAATGGCAAAACAATCACTTTTTTTGTATGGGAGCCCCCCTTAAATGTTTGTTTTATTTCAATTTAATTATTTATTTTTAAAGTGAATATACAACTAAATATTCTGTGAATATTTCAAGCGTCTACCTGTTGCTATTATCAATATAGAGCAAAAACGAGCAAAAAATCACGTTTGTTGTATGGGAGCCCCCTTAAATATTTATTTTATTCTGTTTTTTAGTATTTGTTGTTATAGCGGCAACAGAAACACATCATCTGTGAAAATTTAAATTGTCTAACTATCACAGTTCATGAGATACAGCCTGGTGACAGACGAACAGACAGACGGCGGAGCCTTAGTAATAGGGTTCCCGTTTTACCCTTTGGGTATGGAACCCTAAAAAACATCGTAATTTGAGAACAGTTAAAAGACATTCACATAGTTATGCCGTTAATGAGGTACTAGGGAAGCCACATATTATCCAGAGAGAATTATTGCCAAACTTCCTTGTCTTCAATTTAGTATTTTGTCTTATAATATGCTTTTACAATTACAATACATACCTACATTAATTATAAATAATATTAATTATTATTAATAATTATAATTATATCGTATCGTTCTGTATTTTACTGTGTATACGTAAATTAATTAATAAAAAATAAATTACATTTCAGTTCAATTCTAATAAAACCATAAATTATTGCTTACTTAATATACTAATATCACAGTTAGTGGAGTAAGTCGAAATGAATTGATTTCAAACTTAATTTCAATCAAAATTGGAATAAAAGAACATGTCAGAAATAAATCATTGTAAAATCAAATAAATTGTACATTGAATTATTATTGTTAGTAGGTACATACTATAGTAGGTAATACTTCACTAGTTACGTCGCCATTGACCATCGCGACGTAACTAGTGAAGTAACCCTACGACTCGGTACTCGATACTCGTGATAAATTGATTCAAGTTAAATGTCAAAACGGGCCTATTATTTTTTGACAACTTTAGTTATTTTAATTTTTTTCATAATTTTGATTTAATTTGTTGTTCCATTATAAGGACCGCCTAGTGCGGTAAAAGCCTCCTTCATCTGTCTCCTCTATCTGAAAAATAAGATAATTAATTTAAATTGTCGAGTTCAATTTCTTGAGTAGACATAACCATGAACCACACTAACCATCATATTCTTATCCACAGAAGTAAGCGTGAACAGCCAATGCATAAAGCCGCAAGAAGAATACAACTGTTCGGCAGGCGAGTGCCTTTCCCTCGGCGTGGCAGTGTGGAACCATCTCAGTAGACCGCTGCACAAACTGTGCTTATCTGTGCAGTTCTACCAGGACTACAACAATGGAGTGCTGAGCTACAAGCTTGATAATAGGGTCGCTACTGCTGGGAATAATAAGTAAGTGAACTATGAATGTTACGTTAAGGCTGTGCATTCTGGAAGCTGGCAACGTCGCAAATAGCTGTCAAATACTTACCTGTTTTGGTCAATACTGTTGTATGGAAATATGAGATATCTATAAGTTGCCGCAGTGTTTTTAAAAGACTGATTCGTGATGCAACTTACCTAATCCTACTATATCATATTATAAGCGCGAGTATAGATGGATGGATGGATGTTTGTTACTCTTTCACGTAAAAACGGCTGGACCAATTTTGATAAAATTTTGTATGGAGGTAGCTGACACCCAGGATTAACATATAGGCTACTTTTTATGTCTATATTCCCACGGGATCGAGACTTGGGGCGCAGCTAGTGATTTTATAAAAGGTCTATACTCCATTTGAAATAAGATTAGACATTTAAATAAACTGTTTAACAGTCCGTTCAACCGAATTTGACTTCTATACTGTAGGCATAAGGATGGAATTAAAAGCAAAAACTTGGTTACAATACCAACTTTTTATTACAGCTGCCATTTGTCATGCCACCAACGCAATAGAAGTCAAAATCGGTTGAACGGACTTTAATAATGGTTTATTTATATGTCTAAACTTATTTCAAATGGAGTATAACTTTATACAAAGTCAAAACATTTATGAATGAGACCTGTGGGGTATTTGCGTAACACACATAAAATGACAATTGATCACAGTCCGACTTGTCACAAAACAAGATTTCTATTTTGACATGGCTTAAACCACGGAGCTAGTTTTTGTAATGAGAATGTAACTCTGATTGAAATACCGTTCTTTATACAAAACTGAATACTTAGTTCGGTACTAAGTTGTCAGTTATGTATTAGGAACTTTACCGTATTTCGTCTACGGTAAAGTTCCTAATACATAACTAAAATACTAATAAAAAAGTTCGAAATTTAATAATGGCTCCATGGTTTAAACTTGGGTCTGGAGATAAACCTTGTTTTGTAATACCTAAGGGCCATTGTTCACCCATGTACATTGCGTTATTTACGTTGTTGAGCGGATGATTTTTTCAAACCTATGAAGCAATATCCTTCAAAACTCTCGGATTATAATTTAAAGTGTGTTACGGAATTAGGGTGCTGTATAGGTAGCTGCTTTTAAAAATTTGCCATCCGAAAATTACGTCCATATTTATCCATGTGTAGACTATCACACTAATATTATAAAGGCGAAAGTTTGTGAGCTCAAACGGCTGGACCCATTTCGATAAAAATTTGTATGGAGGTAGCTTACACCTTAGATTAAGACGGAGATATATGCCAGTGACCTTGAGTAGTTAGCTTGCGTGTTCTGTACTGAGCTCACGCAACGCGTCGTACGTTCAGCCAGTAATAGGACTCGCCTATCAAGGAGCGCTGTCCCCAATTAGACGCATTATTAATTTATTATACACAAAACAAAAGGTGTTTTAATAAAACGCCTAAAAGATCAATAATTAAATTATCTTTAAATTGGTGAAGGTTTCAGAAAAATACGCTTGGTAGATTTTGCGCCATTCTCAGTTTTTATCCGCGTTAGACATAACTTTACAAATTAATTTCAGTATGTAATATAAACATAATCTAAAATATTCACATATTAAATTATTGAGAAAATGTTCTAGTTTAACATATATTGTTTTTCAAATCAATAACACTACTCGTTTAGACGTGATCTTCAGTATAAAATCATTAAAAGTCGGTTATCGTCGCCTTAACATAATATAGTATACTTTTTATCCCGATATTCCCACCGGATCGAGACTTACGCGGGTGAAACCGCGGGGCGCAACTTGTTGATTAATAAAATACAATATTTAGAACTATTGTAAGACAAATGACATTAATTTTTGCTTTATCTTACTTTCAGAGTGGTACTCTCAACTCTACCAGAATCAGCAAAGGCCTATCACGAGTGTACCGTCGTTTTCTTGACCCCTGGCGAATACAAGATTGACATTCAGTGCTCAACCACTGAACCTGTTCTGGACGAAGTTCCCCTCATCAAGGAAACGGAACACCCATCCATTATACAACCTTGTGCTGGAGAAGTCAGTCACATTTGGCGGTTTATACCACCTGTAGCTATAAGCGTTACTGATTAAGTTTAAACTAATCATAATTGGGATCATCTATTTAAACCTCTGCTTACCTCTTCGAGGAATTCAGCCGAGATGTTATATTAATTGCATTGGACGTAGGCAAGTCTTACAACCCAGGGCTAAAGGTAATTGGTCTGTTATCATCATTGACCTGTCTCTTTCAGTGTACTTCTGACCTCTTTGTTAAGCTTAATCATTTTTGAAGTATTATATCATTCACAACTGAAATTCTTCTGAAATATTGCTTGTGGATTTATATTTATTCAGCCTTACGCAAACATATTATAACCACTATATAAAGAGGGATGCGCTAAGGTAGCCCACAAAATACAAATTTTCTTACGTTTTTTTGCAATTTGCAGGTCAGTAACAGGTTGTATGTTGATCTAAATATGTTTCGCGCCCATAACAAATATGGCTTTACAGAATTATAATCATTAGAATCATCATTACAACTCTCTTAGTTCAAAAAATCCGAAATAATCATTCTGTAGAAAATTGCAAAAAACGTAAGAAAATTCGAATTTCGCGGGCAACCTTAGCGCATCTCATCAAAGTACAGACGCCAGCACATCAAGCTACTACAATCTGACAAATTTATTTAATAAATTTTCAACTTTATTGCTACAGTTTAAGGTTCAAGGTTGATTGGGAAAATTTGACAGTTACGGGTAGCTTGACCTGCTGGCGTCTGTACATTCATACGGTCATTTTAGGTACAACCATTGTGGTTTGTAACGATTACGCATAACTACGTCCAATAATACTTAATCAAATTGTTTACTTACATATTTATGAATATATTATTTTCTATTTAAAAAAACCTCGTATAATGTCAAAACAAAATATAAGTTTATATTATTTCAAGTGTCTTATTTGAGTGTTATAATATAACAGCAGTTTTAAATCGCTGTTAATCTATGAAAGACTAGCTTTTGCCCGCGGGTTCGCCCGTGTGGAGGTCGGAAATGAACGTACTACCGGGATTACATAAGTACCTATTCTATAACCTAACCCTGGGCATGGATATCCGTGTGCCAGAGAACAATGGCCATTGGAACCACGGGTAATTAAAATTACCCATGGACCCGGTAATGGGTCGACCCACCGGGACCACGGGTAACGAGTGATTTTAGATGAGGGAGAAAAAACATAATTTGTTACGGAGATGAGACTATTACCAAAATGCCAAAACTATTACCAAACATTGTTAATAGTACTATAATTAAATTATAGAAATCATTATTACAGCCGAAATACGTCCACTGCTGGACATAGGCCACATCCACATTCAGCGAATTCCTACGGCCTTCACCAGGTCACCAGTCCACCTTGTGCGATCCAACGCTCCGTCTTCCGGTACGCCGTCGCCACTATAGAACCTTTCGTCCCCATCGGCCATATGTTCAAACTCAAAGCATTTATTTCAAATAAACCAATTACGGGCACTTTTGAATTGTCAAGGGGTCGGTCAGTCAGAGAAATGAAGCTAGTTGCACATTCCAAAGCGTAGTAGTTCTGCGAGCAATGCCCACTGCCACACGATTTTCAATTCTTCGGACCGACAAACGGTTACTTTGGTTCGCCTACGGATCTCTTCATTTCCGATTCGATCACGTAGGGAAACTCCAATCATAGCCCTCTCCATTTCCCTTTGGGTAACTTTCAGCCTTCTAATAAGGCCCATTGTGAGCGACCACTTTTCTGTGCCATAGGTCATCACTAGCATCACGCACCACTAGTGAAAGACTTTCGTCTTGAGACACTGATGGTATGTGAGACGAGAAGATATTACATAGCTTCCCGAACGCTGCCCAGCCGAGTCGGATTCCATGATTGACCTCTCTCGAAGTTGGACCTACCTAACTGGAAATGTTGTATTAGGTCCTAGGTAAACATAATCGTCCACAACTTCGAGTGTAGAGTATCCAATCTTCATGAGAGTAGGTTTTTCATGGGCATTTGACATGACCTTCGTTTTGTCCATGTTCATTTTAAAACCCACTCTTTCGGAAGATATACTGAGGTCATCGAGCATTGTACTGAGGTCTTCCATAGTCTCAGCCATGACGACTTACTCGCCATTGATGTTGATGCCAACCCTTTTCCAGTCCAGAACCTTGACGACATCCTCCAGTGTAGCGGTGAACAGTTTCGGAGAGATAACGTCTCCCTGTTTCACCCCTCGCTACGCTCAGTGCGTCTCTCTGTCATCCTACTTAAGTTAGTGAGGGGTACGAGGATACGAAAAAACAAGCAACCAAAAACAAAGTTTCAAGCCCTGCCCTGGATGGCAGCCCCGGTCCCATCCCCCCCCCCCCCTTAAACTGGCGCTGGAGATACTGCAGTACAGCCCAAGTCTCGATCGAATCGAAGGCTTTCTCGTAGTCCACAAACGCTAAGCAGAACGGCAGGTTATACTCTCAGGTCTTTTGTATAACCTGCCGTAGCGTATGAATGTGGTCTACGGTGCTAATGTCTTAATAGAATGCGGCTTGTTCGGGAGGCTGAAAGTCGTCAAACCATCGCGCGAGGCGGTTCACGTTTTGTAGACGTGGCTCAAAAGTAAGATGTGGCTATTATTTTTAAGCCGACGAAAAGGGTGACGGCCGAAGGGGGGCTCACCTTCCGCCGTCTCACCTCTGTTCCATGCCTGGGGCATTTTACCCTCGAGTATGGATATGACGGAATCTAACAATTTCTGGAGGGCCTTAAGAATGGTTTTACCGGCCTATAAGAGTTCAGCCGTAATCCCGTCATCACCCCGCGCCTTGTTGTTTTTAAGCTGCTTCAGAGCTATCCTAATCTCGTACAAACTGACATCGAACGATGTAATAATTGAGTATAATTTATTTATTAATAATGTATAAGCAAGGGAACTGGAGTCTGACCAACGAAAGCTGTCCAAGAAAATATTTCTTGAATAGTAAAGTATCAACTCTGTTTAGTGCAAGGGTGACAGCTCATGATATTTTGAAATTGCCGCTTTTTTTCTTGAACAGCTTTCGTTGGTCAGACTCTAGAAAGATAGTCTTCAAAAATATAACTTTTGCTCAAGAACGCAGGATCTTATTTTTGAACGCATTTGTAATTTTTGCCATTGAGAAGTCCCTATTTTTTCTCATTCAAATCCGTTCAGCCGTTTAGGTGTGAAAAGCACAGACTACAGAGATAGTATTATAGTGAAAAGGCAGACAAACAGTACAACCCTACGTAACATTCGCATTTTTAATACAATTATTAATAAAAAGCGACTCGCACACGGAGGGTACAATATTTAACCCTACATATTTTCAAAGAATTCTTTAGTACAAAAAACTCCGAAATAACACGTTTCTTTTACGTGGACTCCTCTTAATTTTTTACTTTCTTTTACTTTTATTATTTGCTGGCGGCCACACTTTAAAACGTTCAAGTACAATCGCCAGCCTATCAGGATAGACCAAACTCTTTCTCCAAATGATTTGGTCCTTTCACAAAGGTGATGACAGTTTTTGGTAACTTGATGTGCTGGCGAATGTACAGACGCCAGCAGGTCAAGCTACCCGAAACTGTCAAATTTTCCCAATCAACCTTAAACGTTAAGCTAAAGCGATAAAGTTGAAAATCTATTAAAGAAATTTGACAGATTGTAGTAGCTTGATGTGCTGGCGTCTCTACTTATTACGGTTCAAAAGTTACAGCCCTGTGACAGACGGACGGACAGCGAAGCCTTAGTAATCGGGTTTTGAGGCACTTTGTTTCAAATTATTCCAGAAACATTTCCGCATAGCTACACAAGTATGAAAAATAAAAAAAAACAAATTAATGAAACGGAACGGACTAATAACGAAAATGACAGCTGCTTTCATGATGAAAGCAGCTGTCATTAATTTTTTTTCTTGCTGTGCACCAAGCACGTTCCACCTCTTCGGGTTGTAAATTGTACCAATAATAACATAACTTTTTCTTCTGCCTCGTACTTTTTCGTCTAAAATCTGCGAATGTAAATTATATTATGCTAAAAATATGTGCTGCTGCACTTAATTAGAAAGCAGATTAGCAGACAAGCATTGTTGATTTTGGTTGTAATTGTCAATGATTGTATTTTGTATTCCACCAATTTTCAATACCATTCGCAAAATTCATTACCTTGCCGCTCCGTATTATTAACGCTAGACCTACTCAACAACAATGTCTGTAGTTGCAGCTACTCACTGTGCTATTGAAAACTGCCGCACCAATATACTAAACAAATCGCCGGGAGTTTCTTTGCATGCGTAAGTTTTATTTCTTTAACATGTTTTTATTGAAATGCGTTACCAACTAGCGAAGTTTGCCAGGCAAACAAAGGCCGAGCACATTGCCTGCAGGCTGCACTCATCATATCATAAATCGTATTGTTAGTCGCAAGTCTCGCTAGACAGACGGCCAGCTGCTTAAATCCTGATTTTATAATATAAAAGTTGAACCTAATTATGTACCAACGCTAACTACTATTTCATTCATTGGTTTACAGATGTCCAACGAGCAATGAAATGCGGAAACGGTGGCTGAGATTGTTAAAAAATAAGTGTTCTATGCTTGATTGGTACAAAAGCCAAATATGCTCGAAACATTTTGAGTCGAAATATTTTGATTCGCAAAGAAAACTGACGTTAAATGCCATACCAACAATATTTGCACCACCTAATTTCCCAAAAATTGCACCAAAACCTCCTGCAAAAGTAAGTATTAGAATAGAATAGTTAATATATTATTTACTTAAATATTATGTGTTTATGAAGTTCCCTATTACTTGGGACTGGTGAAATGTGGGTGTGCCATAGGTACATCTAACTAAGTCTAACCCTTTGGGAATACAGGTGAAATGCTATAATTATATTGTTTTATACAGCATTATAATGCTGTCATACATTCACACATAACTCTAACACCTTTTACCACTACACTTGGTTATGGAGCAACAAGGCTTCTAGATTTGTTTAAAAAATTATGCATAACAAAAAAAAAATAAGTACAAACAAGTAATAATAGGCAACTACAGCTAACACAATATGACCAAATAAATATAGCAGAAGTATAAATTTATTAAATACAATACTTAATTCTTATAATATTGCTATGTTTAGACACAGAATAAATACTCAAAGCTTGACTCGGCACAATTGCCATCAAGCAAACCGACAACCCAAGCCAACGCTTCAAACATGCCAGGGATTAAAAAGGAGTCTGTCAACAAAAAAACTGGGTTTGTCTCCCGTGTCCCATGGACCTATGAGGCGGAGCCACGCCATGTGAGTTGACAACATGCTAAATACTTGTGAATGTGCACATTACTATTAGTTAGCAAGCTCTGCCTATACTTATTTAGCTTCCATGTGTGTCACTCAGTTGCATAATTTAATTAGTTTTGTGTTCTTTTTATGTGCATTGCATGGAACATAATATGTGTGTGTGTCTGTACATTGTGTGACAACTTTCCAAATGCTGCAGGAGTAGAGTTAAGACTAAACAAATTTAGAGCTTCTTTGTATATTTATTGTATTTTAGTTTATAAGTGAATACTATTATTACTATAGCCTTGGTTTTTTGTGTATACTGCAAAGGCCTGCAATCATTATATTTTTCATGCCAATAACATTGAGATGAGTCTCAAACACAAGTTACTTTGTTCTCAGGGCATGGAGCCACCAAAATCTAAAGTGGACAGGTTGCTGAACAAACTGACACAAGCTGAACTTACTGCTAATATAAAATCCAGTATGAGTAAAATGAAAGAACCTGCTGACTTGGATGCATTTGTCAGTGATGATCTCAGGTGCCGCCCAGACGCACCAAAAGAGGCTGTCCTATGGCTCATGGTTAAGAAACAGGACCATTTAAATAACAGACTTATGGAACTGGTAGTTCAAACCAAGAAGCATGTGGAAATCCTCAGTAACAATTCAGAGGAATCTAAAATTTCTAAGAGAGATAATGAACAAACTATTGAGTCTTTGAAGTATATAGTGAAATGTCTTCAAGAGAAACATGCCACACTTGAAGAACAGATTGAAATATTGACTTCTGTTGAATCTAGATAACTTAATAAAATAAGACTTAATTTTTCCTTGAAGACAGATTCAAGAAATTATTGTAAGAAAATGGATGCAGAAGGTTTTAGTTTATTTTCATTTTATGTAAGCATAAGGTTTTCAATTGCCGAGTTAAATAAAACGGTTGTTCAAATATATTCCATTTATTGTAGTAATAAATCTAGTTGCCTTAAAATTATGGATAAAATATATTATTCAATATGATTGTGATTGAACACATACAGTCTCATTACGTAAGAGGATCATGATTTATTTAAATTGACAATAAATACATATTTTGCTACTTATCTAACTCACTATTTACGTCTTAATTGTTTTTCCAATATTTCCCTTAATTTTAATTTTTTATTTGTTTTATCAGTTAATGGTCTGCCAAGAGGAACTATTTCCATTTGTTGCAATCGCCGCCTAAATCGCTGGTAGAATTCTAAAACGTTAGGATCAGCCCATACATGGCGCGAGTCGAAGTCTAGGACCCTCAGTGTGTCTAGACTTTGTGCTCTACTCAAGGCCACATATGCTTGGCCAGCCTCGAATATCTTTGACAAAGACATTTCAACACAGTCCAATGTCAAACCTTGAGATTTGTGTATAGAAAATGCCCAAGCCAGATTCAAAGGGACTTGTCTGCGACACAGCAAAGATCCATTTGAATTCTTAACATACCAGCGTTCAGATCTTGCTGTATACTCCTTTCTATTCTTAAACCTTACAACAGGAAGGCCTTCCTCAAATCTTACAACTACTCCTCTTGCTCCATTTACTAAACCAGCGTTAACATTAATATTTTTCAACAGCATCACTTGAGCACCTACTTTCAGCAGCAGTTTGGAAGGAGCAATAGTCTGCATATCAAGTTGTTTGGTGGCATGATCACTGTCTTGTGAGGAAAATATTTTCTCTTCACCATCCAAGTCACCTAGCTTTGAATCATTTATCATTTTTGAGTCATTTGTGTGAGAGCACAGCCTTGTTGCTAGAATACCGTCACTCTCAATCTTCTGGCGGGATGTGCTAGTGAGGCGCTCACTGATTTCTTTGGTGACTCTGCCAATTCTTATGCTATTGAGAATAGATATGAATTCTGAATCGTTTTGCCTATGAACTTGCTTGAGTTCAAAACAGAGTTCAATGCATTTGTCCCAGCAAGGTGACTGGAAGCAGAACCTCTTCCCTGTCTTGCCTTTATCCATAACTGGTGGTAATTGCAGGAAATCTCCACATAGTATAAGTTGTATTCCACCAAAGGGTTTGTCGTTTTTCCTTACATATCTTGCAACAGCTTCCAGTTTCTGTAATGGAAAAAGGTACAAATGTTAGGTTATGGTTTCTAAACAAATAATTGAAAAAACCTACTCCTGTTTTTTAAACAAATTTCTATCAATGGATTGGAATATTCTGTATGAATGCACCACGTGCTTGTTCGTAAGTTCACTAGATTATTGAAAGAGACACTGTGTTTAACATTGTAAAGCAGGGATAAACAAACAATAAACAGATTAAAGAAACAAAAAATAAGAAATATACCTCAAAGAAACCTCCATCCACCATAGATATTTCATCTATAATGAGGTGTTTACATTTTCTCCACTTCTGTGCCACTAATGGTGTTTTCATTGCTCTTTCACAAAGATGTTCTAAGGTTCCACTGCCATCTCCAATGCCAGCAAATGCATGAAGGGTTGTACCACCTGCATGAAAAGAAAATAGGGTATAGTCAACAACAAAGTAGGTTAATGCAATAAAGAATCTCTTCCTTATTGCATTAATCTACTTTTGTTGTTTGAATAAAAACTTGCAAATTTTTACTTATTATTTTTTTATTATTGAAGAGTACAGGTAGAGAATACTTTGAAGAAAATTTCAACTAGCTGTTGCCCGCGACTTCGTCTGCAATCCAGGATTAAAACTAGCCTATGTCCTCCTCTAGCGGGCTAATTGCGTAACACACTATCAGTAGAAATCAGTTTCAATTTGACAGTTCAACATCATTCGTTATTTACGTTGTTGAGCAGACAATTGTTGCTAACTTAAGAAGCAATGGATTTGCAATATACTTCAAAATCATTCTGATTGTGATTCAAACTATTAGGGTGCAGGTCATGGTCTATGCATGTGCCAAATTGAATCCAAATCCGTTCAGCCGTTTTAGCGTGAAAGTGTAACAAACAAACTCGCTTTGGCATTTATAATATTAGTTAGGAGTTATTATATTGGGTAGGTGTTCCTCAGGGGAGTATTCTGGGTCCCACGCTATTCCTGATTTATATTAACGACTTGTGTAGTCTTAATATTCCAGACGGCAAAATTATATCTTATGCCGACGACACGGCGTTAATATTTACCGCTAAAACCAGTAGCGAACTGTTCGAAATCGCTCAACTAGGCTTTAATACTGTGACTAATTGGCTTCAAAGCAATCTACTAACATTAAATGCTGACAAAACAAAATATATTCAATTCTCCATGCGCAAGCCTCAACTTAACATTACTAACCCTCATCTATATGCCCATCAATGTGGAAACCGTACAGTCAACTTGTGTAATTGTCCTTTTATCCTCAAAACGAGGAACTTAAAATACCTTGGGGTAATAATAGACGACACACTCTCTTTCAGAAATCATATTGAAAGTCTAGTTAAAAGAGTGCGCAAACTAATATATGTTTTTAAAAAATTACACTAATTTGCAGGTTCAAAATTAATCACACAAGTTTATTTGGCCCTATGTCAGTCTATAATTCAATACTGTATCACTTCTTGGGGTGGCGCACCAAAAACTAATTTACTTCCTCTTGAAAGAGCTCAGCGAGCAATTTTAAAGGTAGCAAACTTCCATCCCTTCTTCTTTCCCACTGATCTACTATATAAATCCTGCAACATATTAACGGTTCGCCAGCTTTTCATTATGCACTTAGTATTAAAACAGCACACCATGCTTACCTACAATGCTGACAATACTAACAAGAGACGGAATGATAAAGTATGCATATCTAATGCAACCTCAAAACATGTCTTTGTAGAAAGATTTTTTACATTCTTAGGCCCATTTATGTACAATAGATTAAATAGAAAACTTAGTATCTATAAACTAAATTACTTTAGCTGTAAAAAAAAATTGTACTGAAATATTTACTAACTTTAAATTATGCAAACTCAGAAGATCTACTTGTTGTCTGCAAGTAGAACTGCTAACATGCTATTTTTATTATTTACTTTTGTTTACGTAAGTTTTAATTTAGTTCTTACTTTATAGTCATTATTAATTTATTACATTTTGTATTTATGCACTTTCTAGCCTGAAGCACAGGTTCAACCTAGTTCAGGCAAATAAGCAACTCTGCTCTATTTTAATTGTTAAGGTATTTATTGTACATGTGACCCTTTTATAAATAAACGATTATTATTATTATATTATATGTATAGATTAATAATGAGGTCAATGCTCAGCTTACTAGTTCAAGATAATTATCATTTTACTTTTAACCACTTAGGCACTTACCAACATGGCAAGCAGCAACACCAGTTGAGGCAGTAGGTACAGTGACATCAGGGGGCAAAGCTGCCACAATCCTCTTCAGCAAGAAACTCTTGCCTGTCCCAGCAGACCCAGTGAAGAATATGTTCTTCCCTCCAAGACAAGCCTCCAATACTCTCTGCTGTTCAGGGTTCAACAAACTAGTGTTTGTCAATGGTGATGGGGAATATAACTTCTTCGGTGCTGGACCGCGCGCGCTATTGTCCATTTTACGCTTCTTTGATGGAGGTGAAGGTGTTGTCAAAGTAGATTTAGGGATATTCTTCTTAGCGTTATTAAGGTCAGCTACTGTAACTGGACTAATTTCTTCAAAAGCCTGAGCTTTGCCACTCAATAGTTTAGACCTCATGGTTTGCTTTGAAAGTGTTGTGTTACTACTGCCTTGATCTTTGTCTCCTGTCATTTTAACGAATATCGTTCTCAAAAACCCCACGAGATTAGTCGGTGGCGCGTTTGATAAGAACAAAGTGCAACCAGCATCTTGAAACTTTACGCTTGCCTTACCTTCTGCCATAAACTTTTTAAACACATTAATACCTTTCAATGCAAACCTAATAGCGGCGTGTTTCTCACTTGTAATCTCCATAAACATTTCACGAAATTCGTTTCGTATCAAGCGAAGTGAAGCTGTCTTGTAATTAACTTTCCTTGTAATAGATCCCTGTGTCATCCATTCTAGAGTCACCGCACAAGATAAAAATGAATCTCCACCTTCCATTTTAACTTTAGCTTGAATTTTAATTCATGAAAATAATATTAATACAAAAGGCGCGTAACGTAAAAGTCAATACACAAACAGACAGGGACAGCGGTCATCAGCGGTGGTGTTCAGAGACAGCTCCACAGAACAAATATACTGTCAGCAGAGACCAGCCAGAGACTTCAACTTCTACAAAGTCGATGACTGATTGACATAAGCTTTCCTCAACTGGGATTCTAGTCTTTTGACTTTCATAAAAACACCGGTTTTTACACCTTTCAGAACCGAAAAGTCCCACTTCGAGGTATTTTAAAATAAATTATTTTTCTCTTAGACAAGACAACTTATTTTTTTCTAGGTGCTTCATTAATCCCCTATAATGAACTACTAGTTCTGGCTTTCCGACTGCTGACGACCTCGCTGTTTTGGGTTGAACAAAGTTCTATCAATAGTTTCTCAGCAGTCCGGATTCTGGATTTTTGCCCGGATAGTACCTAGCGATAGATTCTCCTTTAGTATAACTCAAGGAATATACTACTCTGTGGTATAACTACATTCATGAGACATAATTTAGGAAATGCTGGGTGCGCTTTTCACCTCTGCCTATTCTTTCTAATCCAATACAAGCGTTAGGATATGTATCCAATTTGACTCCAAATAAACCGAATGTGCTCGATAAGACAGTCGTGTTTACCTACTGAATAAATCAATTTTACATTTATCTCAACAAGACAAGCTGTCATTAAATATTGGTCGTTGTTTATTTTTCGATCGTAAACGTTGAAAAGATAAACAAATTGTTCAGGACCTCTAAATAGATTAAACATGTCAGACTAGCTTTAAATAATTAGGTATGTTATTCAATTTATGCTTTGCCCGCTTGGAGGTCGGAAATGATCCCACTGGGACGTACTAACAAGATAAAAAGTATCCTATGTCCTAAACCAGGTCAGGTGCCAAATTGGATCTAAATCTGTTCATCCGTTTTAGCGTGAAAGCGTAACAAACAAACTCGCTTTCACATTTATAATATTAGTTAGGATTAGGATAATAACATAAGTTTTGCTTGTCAAATGTGTATGTAAGTAGGTATTAGGAAACTTAAATAACTGACTAAGACCAAAACTGTACCAGATATGATTACTTTACTACATGACCTTTTAGTCAATGCTCTCGAACTGCCTCCCTCAGACGGAAAAGTCATCATCACTTGACTACTTGCACACTTGAAAAGCTACACCTTTATTTGGAGATTTCAATCCACAGGTCAGGGGTTTTCAATCATGCATGCTTAGCAAGCTTTTTTCTAATAAGAACCTATACCCATAAGTACTTATTACCTACTAACAGTAGATCATAAGAAAAGAAGTGTTATAATTTCTTATTAGAATCTGTAAAAATGTAATCTCTTCTTCTTTTAGCAAGAGAAAGCTTCATTACTAGGTATCTAATCCAGTTTTATAGTAGTAGGTACTGCTACAGTTGCACTACAGGCAGTGCCGGTTATAGCAAGCGCGGGGCCCGTAGCAAGTTTTGTCGAGGGGTCTTGATCTGCTAAGGGTTCTTAAGTATAGTGGTTTAAAAAAATTGGGTAAAACAAAATACACTTTTGGTTTAAGAACATTTAATTCACTCAAAAAGAATAGGTACAGACGCCAGCAGGTCAAGCTACCCGAAACTGTCAAATTTCCTCAATCAACCTTGAACCTTATACTGTAGGGATAAAGTTGAAAATCTATTAAATAAATTTGACAGATTGTAGTAGGTTGATGTGCTGGCGTCTGTACGAGGGCTGCACTAAAAGTATCGGGAATGGAATATTTCCACTGTTCCTGTCATATTAAAATCTTTTTAATTGAAAACTCCTTGGTTTTAAAAATCGAATACCATTTATTTATTTTTAAAAAAATCTCGGTCTTGTCACAAGGTTTTGTCAAACTTGTTTAGTCGTTGAGAAAATGAAATTGACTCGAGAAAATTCAAGAGCGATGATTTATTATGACTTTCGAAGTGGTTTAACACAAAAACAATGTGTTGACCGGATGATTTCTGCATTTGGTGATGAAGCCCCATCCAAAACCAATTTATCGCTGGTTTGCTGAATTTTAACGTGGACGTGTCAAGCTCAGTGATGATCCCCGTCAAGGTCGTCCAAAAACTGCAGTCACCCAAGAAAACGTTGATGCTGTGCGTAAGCTGATTGAGGAAGATCGACATGTGATATACCGCGAAATTCAGGCAACTTTAGACATTGGCATGAGTCAAATACAATAATCTTGCATGAACAATTAGGTGTAAAAAAGTTGTTTTCCCGATGGATACCGCATTCGCTCTGTGAAGAGCAAAAAGCGGCTCGCGTTACTTGGTGCGTCAGAACTCTCGAAAGATTCCACGCAGGATCCTCAAATGCTGTATACAACATTGTATCAGGTGACGAATCCTGGATATACGCGTACGAACCCGAAACAAAAAACCAGTCACGAGTTTGGGTGTTCGAAAATGAGTTAAAGCCAACAAAAATTGTTCGTTCACGGAGTGTTGCAAAAAAAATGGTGGCCACGTTTGTCTCCAAAACCGGCCATGTTACGACTATTCCTCTTGAGGGACAAAGAACGGTTAATGCAGAATGGTATGCTAGCATTTGTTTGCCACAGGTCGTTTCTGAACTCCGTAAAGAGAACTGCAACCGCCGCATCATCCTCCATCACGACAATGCGAGTTCTCACACCGCGCACAAGACAACAAGAGTTTTTAGAGCAAGAAAACATAGAATTATTAGACCATCCGCCGTACAGCCCCGACCTAAGCCCTAATGATTTCTATACTTTCCCTAAAATAAAGAATAAATTGCGTGGACAGAGATTTTCATCACCTGAAGAAGCTGTGGACGCCTACAAAACGGCCATTTTGGAGACCCCAACTTCCGAATGGAATGGTTGCTTGAATGATTGGTTCCATCGTATGGAAAAATGTGTCAAATTTCGCGGAGAATACTTCGAAAAGCAATAAATACATTTTTAAATAGTAATGTTGTGTCACTTCCTTGATTCCCGAAATTTTCAGTGCCGCCCTCGTATAATTAGATTAGGTACTAAATTATGGTATGGTTTATGATTACTAAATTATAATTTAAATAATGTAGACTATTATTTTTACAAATAAATAGACAATTTTAACATTTTGAATCGTGCCATTTCAGTTCGCTACGCATCCACAGTGTCGAGTAAGGGTGCTCGCACACGTCAGACTTTTTGTAGAGCCGATTCAAATTCTGTACATTTGTAGAACTTGTGCCGTTACCGTATGAAATTCTGTGTTTTATTTTCGCCAACAAATTAATCGGTTACCGATTGTATGACGTGGATTGTCTTAAGTCTGAAAAGGTGTTACGTTTCACGTTTTTCTGACATCAAGTAAATTCACTAAATAGGTAGACCACGTCTTTTGACTCACGCTCAGGCGGAGGTTAGGGGAGGCCTATGTCCAACAGTGCACGTCTTTCGGCTGAAATGATGATGAAGATTAGAAATGGTTTTGGGCGGTGGGGGTCGCCCTTTTGTGCGGGACCCGTAATATCTATTCATGCTACGTGGTTAATCCTGAACTGCTAGTAGAAATGTACGTACCTATTAGCCTGAAGCTTAGACTTACTTAAGTATATACCTCCCTAGCTACCTTAGTATAAAACCAATTCTGAACTTTTTACTTTTTAGGCATAATGTGAGTATGACAGTCGTTTTTAAAACGTTAGGTACAGACGCCAGCAGGTCAAGCTACCCGAAACTGTCAAGTTTTCCCAATTTGAACCTTATGGTTTAACAATAAAGATGAAAATCTTTTAGAGAAATTTGACAGATTGTAGTAGCTTGATGTGCTGGCGTCTGTACATAGGCCGGTACCTACCAATTTCATTTATTAGCGGTTCGTATTAATCCTTTTTGTAGATGTACATACTTACCTACCCATATGTGAGATATTCCAGCGCAATGGTAACATGATCTTGACAAGACCATATCGCTTCAGTGGCCCGCTGTGCAGAAATCAGCTCGTCCTGACATGACGCAACCGTGCAAGCAGACGCCCGCGTCGTCGGTAGGCCCGAGACGCCCGACAAGAGAATTTCATTACACATGCTATATTTCAAAAGCCTCTGTGACATTAACCATTGCTCGATGCCAAGCGTTATGAGGTCATCAGTCAATCTCTTTGTAGTTTCTCTGAATTACACCGCACTCCCAAGTTCCACAGTTTCTCGTAAATCGATCTTATATTGTTAGCTTTAAAACACAATATTCTGAAGCAACGTTTTAGTACATGAACCAGGTTTTCGTTTTAGTGAAAATATTGAGATGTTCTTGATCTTATGGCGTAGTTAAATAAATTATTTGCAGTTAATAAAACTGCACTGCAAAGTAGGTAGGTACCTACTGGTTTAAAAGTGGCTAGTCATTAAGGATGTGTCCTGTGAATTTGTAGGTAGATACTTACCTAAGTACGGACGTATTAAAATAAAATGATACGTCGATATTACGGAGTACTGGAACGCAGAAACTGCGAGGATACTAAGTACGTATAATGCGAACGGAAGCTGCTACTAAATGTATCAACGCCATTTGCTTTCAAAGTAAATACGATTATTCTCGCGATCATTTGAAAATATTGAATGCTGATAGAAATAAAGCCAATAGGTAGGTACCGTCCCTAAAGATGACAAAATTTAAAATGGGAAACTGAGATGGGAAATCTGTTTATTTCTTCGAAGCAATAGTCTGCTGATCTGCTCCCGGCGCGGCACTCATAAACTTTTGCTTCGATTTTATGAGTCATAATGTGACGGGTTTCTTTAATATGTCATAAAATAGGTACCAATAAAAAAATAGTTTTATGGTCCGTTTTTCATACACAATACCTAATTAAAATGTTTCGCTCTAAATCTACACATAAAGTTCAGTTTGACAGTCCGTCTCCGAAGTCTGGGTGGATGGCATGATGAAAGTTTGAGACTTCTTTTCTTTTATTGGGTAGGTAAGAGGAGCTCGCAGCCGCACGGGTCGATCCATCAGGTTAAGCTACGCTTGCCGGGGTTGGTTCGTGGATGGGTGACCATCTTTACATACCCTGACTTCTCCGTGCCTTGGAAAGCACGTTAAGCCGTTGGTCCTGACTGTCATTCGTGGATCTTTGACAGTCGTTACGGGTCGTCAGAAGCCCGAAAGTCTGGCAACCAGTCTTACCAATGTTATCTTATTACCCAGTTACTGGGTTGTGGAGGTCGGATAGGTAGTCGCTCCATGTGAAATACTGGTATTCAGCTGCATCCGGTTAGACTGGAAGCCGACCCCAACATAGTTGAGAAAATACAACATATTTCAAATGGACATCCATTTGAAATAAGATTAGACAATTAAATAAACTTGTCTACAGTCCGTTCAACCGATTTTGACTTCTATTCCGTAGGCATAAGGATGGCATTAAAAGCAAAAACGTGGTTACAATACCAACTGTTTATTACAGCTGTCATTGGTCATGCCACCAACGCAATAGAAGTCAAAACCGATTGAACGGACTGTAAAAAAGGTTTATTTAAGGGCTGTATTACAGAACGTCACTCAAAACTCAAGCATCACTTAAAACTATTTTCAACCAATCAAATGGCTTTAAACGAGTCATAAGTAATGCTCGAGTTTTGAGCGAGGTCTAATCTTATTTCAAACGGAGTCTATGTGGGTGTGTTAGACCATGAGGTGCCTGCTGTGGCATAGATACCTACCAATCCCAGAAGGTAATGTAGGTAACATTACCTTCAGGGATTGGTAGGTATTAACTACCGACCCTAAAAGTGCAATAAAAACATTTTACTTTAATAACAAATTCCATAGAGTTTCAATACCATTCCAAAATAAATGGGTATCTATCTAACTGCATCGCAAACCATGATTTCACATTGACTATAAAACAGACATTAAATTTCCTACACAGCTTTTAGTCTGTCCATGGATGACAGCATGACATGACAGGCACAAGGAATCGATACAGGAAACAAGCGCGCGCGCACATAACCCAGAATTAGCAATGTCCCCGTCGCATCTGCCGACAAACGGTCACGTCGTAAACGGAACTGTATTGCGAAAATTGTTTTAGCTAATGCATGTATTATTGTAACACCTTTCTACTCGGAGAGGGCTATAATATTTTATGGAGAATTTCTAGCACAGATTTACGATTTAGAACTTCTAGGAGTTAGGTAGGAAGAGATGTTGATTTGATCTTGCAATTTATTCTAATTAGGTATCTAAAACGGGTTATAAGTAGGTTCCAAGACATGAAATCATTTGGAAGCCGCTGCAACAAACTTGAACATTAGTATCAAACATGGAAGCGGATTTCTACTAAGGCGTTGCAAGCTTCAAATTGCATCCTAGAGACGGTACGGGGATTCGGTTTGATAAAATCCCAGATTATCAGGTAGGATACAGATTCCCCAAAATTGCCATGCATTTCAGATTCCCCAAAATTGCCATGCAATCCAGATTCCCCAAAATTGCCATGCAATTTCTCAGCCAGTACCACAAACTGGCAACCGCCAAATATGGGTAACTACGAATTTAGTGCCTTGATAACTAGGTATTTTAGACGTATCCTCTTGCTTGTAGATTCCCCAAAATTGCCATGCAATTTCTCTGCCAGTACCACAAACTGGCAACCGCCAAATATGGGTAACTACCAATTTAGTGCCTTGATAACTAGGTATTTTAGACGTATTCTCTTGCTTGTAGATTCCCCAAAATTGCCATGCAATTTCTCTGCCAGTACCACAAACTGGCAACCGCCAAATATGGGTAACTACCAATTTAGTGTCTTGATATCTAGGTACTTTAGACGTACGAGTATCCTCTTGCCTGTCTATGTCTCAACATCGACCGCCGAAATTGTAATTACAGTTCACCAACTCGCCTCCCTGATTACCTACAATTTACTTCGAACTACCTACCTTTGAGGAACACCCTCGATCACAAGCGAACTATGTCGGAACTGGAAACGCAAGTTTCTACAGCGGGGGAGTATAAGCGCTTGAATACCAGTATTGCTAAACAACACCATGTGGATACAACTTACAATTAAAATCAACAAACCACAAGTACCTAGATAAAATTAAACTAAGTGTTTTCATTTCAGTTTGATATTTTCAGGCGATGTCTGAGATAGACACATGTTGGTTTCTATGTGGGTTGCATACCAAGCATACCAACATGACAGTTCTATCAGCCAAATACATTAGATCTAATATTTAAAAACAAAAACATCGAGCTACAACCAAAATATTAATGCATACGCTAGACATATCTATTTACACGGCAGTAAATCATTTATATACCTAACTGAAAAAATAAATTCTGGCTTCGTATGACACTCAGAGTCAGAATCCACAACACAAATGAAATGTTTATTTATGATAGTAAAACCAAAAACGCGGTGTTTAGATTTGTTCATGTGTAATTAGTTGGCAGGGTTCCGAGTAGGTAGGAATGCCCGGGGTTGCGTTACAGGCCTACGCTAAAACAAAACAATTCGTATGAATGCTGGACAATACCGGGGTGACGCTGGGGTGGCCACATGTTGCCGTGTTTATGTGGACAACGTGCTTAAAGATCTTAGGTGTTTTCAAAACTTTCAGTTTACAAATTTACTTACTAAAAAGATTCAAAGCACGCTAATTTACATCTTAAAAAAAAACCGGCCAAGTGCGTGTCAGACCACGCACAATGAAGGGTTCCGTAGTTGGAATGAATGTATCCCAAAAACAAACTTAACATTGTAGTTAAAAACCTGATCTCCCATACATCGATATACGTTACGGTCAATTCTCCAACTGCAAAGTTGGTTGACTATTACTCGTTAACTTGTAAAGCCTACTTAGCTGTGATAGTTTTCCTTTTAATTTCGTTATATATGTTACCGGCCAACCCCAATTTCAGGATGATGGTGGTGAGCGTGAAACACATCTGTGACGATAAGCTCGCATGGGACCGCTGGAGCCCTGCAGCGCCGGAGCCGTGACAGAAAACATGCCTGCTGCATGCTAGTTCAGACTAGGACGTACCAGTTTATCCTAAAGCATGTAAATTCTAACTAGGATAAACCGATTCGACCTAGGCTAAACTGGTTTATCCTATCGGGCTTAGGACAAACTAGTTTAACCTAGGCTATAGGTACTAGTTAATCCTATCGCGTATAGGAAGAACTAGTTTAGCCTAGGCTAAACTAGTTTGTCCTGAAATCGGGTTTGGCCGGTAACATATATACTACTGTCATGAAATTTTTCACATATCCAAAACCAACCATTTAGCTGGCAGAGGGCACTCTGGCCAGGAGGTCAGGTGGTCTGGAGGGGGGGGCACTTTAAAGCTTAATATTACGCAAACGGATCCCTGAATTGAAAAATGGTTTTCACAAACCCACAATATTTTAAACGACCTATCCAACGATACCCCACACCATGGAATAGACGAGAAGAAAAAATATCATCCCCATTTTACATGCAAGGGAGGTACCCTAAAAAAATGTTTTTCATGGTTTTATATTACGACTTTCTCGGCGTGATTAATATGTATATACATGCCAAATTACAGCTTTCTAGTACTTAGCGTCTCTGAGTTAAGCTGGGGACAGACGGACGGACGGACAGACAGACAGACATACGGACATGGCGAAACTATAAGTGTTCCTTGTTGACTACGGAACCCTAAAAATTATATCGCACAATTTAGTAAACAAATAGATTAATAGGTTGTTTATAGCTTTAGAACTGCATCTATAGACCTAAATTAGGTACTTCAGAAACAGCAAGTCTCTGAAAAACGGTAAAGCTACGCGACGCGGTGACTGATTGGACATCACTCCCAATCGCAATTAATATAATTGTTTGCTATGTCATTTCCGCTTATTTGACAAAAGATTTTAAAACCCAAAATAAGTATTCCTTTATTATTTGTTGGAATTGTCCTGAATGCGCATGAGTTTGGGAGTCGTTACCGAGGGCGGCGGCGGCGTCGTCGGCGGCGCGAAGAGATCGCCACACATGGGACGCATCTGTGCGCTCGGCGGAGGTGTACCCTTCCAGCCGAAACTATAGTGCGGATCATTTCGAACATTAATGTTCTAGAATATTTGGAAGATTCGTTTGAATGAGGCGATGTAGATGATGACTACAAAATAATAATTACGGTATATGTAAAAAATGCACTTTTATCTGAAAGAAAGAAGCTTGAAACAAAAAAAAAAGCAGATACCTACCTACCTAATTATATCGTCCTACTAAAAATATTGTTCTTATTTAGCTCCTAGTTTATGCTCAGGGTCTACTAAGATTATGTACCTACTTACCTACTTATAATTTAAGAGCCAGGTGTTCGCATTGGTTCATTTGTAGATAACGGATTAACCGAGCTCAATAATGAACGTTCGCGAAGTCTATACTTTACCTACCTAGGTACCTACCTGAAATACCCAAACCGGTTAAGTGTGACAAAGAAACAATATCATTAGTAAGTCAAGTTCCAACTAGTTCCTAATTCCTATCCATTTATGCGATGCAGGTGTGCAATGCCGATTAAAAGAAAAACAATAGAATTTGACGAATTTTGCACTAAAAACAATGGGCTCATTATCAGTGAATGCAGGTAGTTCAGAAACTAGACTATAGATTCGGCACACGTGTGACGTATTTTCTACTAAGCGCAGCTGTGGAGGCCTCCGCAGATGTTTTATGGCGCTGAATATTTCCAAGACGCTTTATTATTTATTACGATATTGCCGTTTAGAGCCTAATCTTCGCTTTTATTATCCAGAGAAACAATGGTCATCACTGGGCAGTACTATTTTTGGCATACGGTCTGCAGATGGGGTAATTCTGCGTGGGAAAGAATTATTTTCACCGCCTTAATTATACTTCTAATTTGGTCGGTTATGTATGTCTCTGGAAATAAAATATTCATTTTAAACAAACTCAGGTTAGTTAGGATATTATGTCCGAAAAGCAGGATAAATTGAAACGGCTGAAATCCACTTCAGATAAATCAATTTGGCTCCATAATATTGCTTCGGGCTTCGAGGGATCTAATTATATTGAGGAAACATTAATCAGGATTCAGGGTTTTAGAGACTATCTCAACTAATAAGTATTATAAATACGAAAGTGAGTTTGTTTGTTACGCTTTCACGCTAAAACGGCTGAACGAGTTTGGATGAAATTTGGCACATGGGTAGACCATGACCTGGAGGGCATAGGCTTTTCATCGCAGACAAAGGCGCAGGCAACAGCTAGTTAGTAGTAACTAGCTGTTGCCTGCGCCTTTGTCTGCGATCCAGGATGAAATGCCTATATTTCAAACAATGAAACTCAACATATCTACATATGTTGAGTTTCATTGTTTAAAATATCAGTTGCAAACGTGCCATATCCAATATGAAAGGGTACCTACTAGCCTATCAACTGACATAGATTTTTATTAATTGCAGGCCTACGAGTATAAATACGAACCTACGGTCTGAAACCGAAAGAAAGTTTATTTTTTAATTTTAATTTTTTAATATTTAAAGTAAGTATCTATTAATTAAGTAGGTATTTATTTAAACTTCATGTGCAGTTGCGGGCTTAATTCCACAATAGTTTCTTCTACTTCTCTTTATTAAATTTCTACATACTTACCTACTTACTTATCCCATTTCTTCCCGTGGGTGTCGTAAAAGGCGACTAAGGGACTTACTAGAGAATGGGCAGCAGCGTTCTCTATACATTTTTAAAACCATACTGCGATCGCCAAACCGCCCGCGCCAGCCAAGCGTGGCGATTATGGAAAATCCCCCCCTTTTTGGGGGAGGCCTATGTCCAGCAGTGAACGTGGAGTTACTTATATTTTTTTAGGAAATTGAGCATCACAGAGTCATACCTACTTAAAAAGGTGCAATTACACTTGGTCGTTATCCAGCTGTATTCGGGTGCTCGAGAGACTTCAAACTTCAACTCGAATTCAGGGACTCGATGCATTAAATTTACTGACCATCGCATCGCACTGCAAGCTGGACTAGATTGTCCGAAGACGGGCGTACTCGACCCCGTTCATAGGTAGGTATACAGTACTAACTGTATACCTATGCACGCTGTGTGGGGTTTGCCCGAATTCCATAGGCAATCGAATAAGGGAGATCAACCAAGTGTAAGGTATTTTTCACACAACTTGCGTACGCGGCTACAGATGAAGTATCTGCTGTACCTCGAGTGTACAACGTAACTAACGCGTACCTATGCGTTAAGATTGTTATTCATTCTCTTAGCATTATGATCTATCGGTCAAATTTTAACGCAATACTCTTAGCATTATGATCTATCGGTCAAATTTTAACGCAAACGAAATAGTTACGTTTACTCTCTTGCAAACTTACACTTGGGGTACCGAACGTCAAAGTTTTCCCACAAATGTTTACCACTCAAGTACCTACTACACGCTATCTAAAGCAGGTGTCACTTAAAGAACAAAAAAAGTTTAAAATAAACCGCGTCGCCGTAAAACTCTTAACTAAATAAACTCGCGAACGCGTTAATCTGCTTTAGTTAGAACATCTGTAGCCGACGTAAGTAACCAGGGGATGACGTTTTATCATTAAACTGAATTAAGGGATGATAAATAATGTACTTAGGTAACGATTTGAGGATTAGGTAGGTACCTATATCATAGCATTGTTCTTGAATTATTTTGATTTGATAATAAAGCTTAGCTACTAGCTTGAATAAAGCTCTTTGCCGATCCATTAGTTAAAATCAATCAATCTGCCTAGCCTTATCCCAACTATAGGTATGATGGGGTCAGTTACCAGTCTAACCGGGGGCAGCTAAATACCAGTATTTTACATGGAGTGACTGTCTATCTGGGAGCCTACAATGGACGCTTTTTCAGAATCATATTATGATCTGCGTACAATTCATATCCCGCAAGTCATCTGTTTGACAGTTTTGTATGGAGTTTTGTAAAATGGCTTTTATTTAAGTCTAATGTCAAATAGCAGCTGTCAAACAGATGAATTGCGGGATGTATGAATTGTACGCAGATCATATTATGATTCTCCTAAAGCGTCCAATTTAGGCCCCCTGACCTCCACAACCCAGCTACTGGGTAATACGATACCCCTTGGTAAGTCTTTTGTCAGAATTTTGGGCTTCTGACGACCCCTAAAGACTGTCAAAGATCCACAAATGACAGCCAGGACCAACGGCTTAATGTGCTTTCCGAGGCACGGAGGAGTATCGGTATGTAAAGATGGTCACCCATCCACGGACCAACCCCGGAAAGCATAGCTTAACCTGATGGGGCTGATAACCCGTGGGGATGTTATTACTTAGCCACGAGCTCCTCCTTGGCAATCAATTGCTACTGCAAATCCGATTAAGTATAATTTATTAATAGAAAAATAATGTAATACTTAGTGCTTATTTCAGTTTATGTTAATAGTTTTCCAAATAAATTGGCAATCTTCGCGCCAAAATCAATTCATGTTTTCTATAGGTACAAAGGTACCTAGGTACCTATTATTTACTTTATAGATACTTCTAAAGTATCTTTAAATTAAATACTTTGAATTAATTTAATATGTAGTGCTTATTTCGGTCCATGATAATAAGTTTTCCAATTCATTATGAGTATAGTTTAGTTGGCAATCAGTACCCCAAGTGTAAGTTTGCAAGAGAGTAAACGTAACTATTTCGTTTGCGTTAAAATTTGACCGATAGATCATAATGCTAAGACTATAAGAGTGAGAATAAAAATCTTAACGCAAACGCGCTACCCCAAGGTTCTGAAAGTTTCAGCAAGTCTCGGAAGGTACCTAAAGATACGCGACGCCGTGACTGATTGGACATCACTCGCAATAGCAATTAATATAATTGTTTGCTATGGAATTTCCGCTTATTTGAAAAAAGATTTTAAAACCCAAAATAAGTATTCCTTTATTATTTATTGGATTTTAGCGCACAGTACCGCAGTACTGTGCGCTAAAATCAATTCATGTTTTCCATTATTATTTACTTACCTAAAGTTTTTTGTTTCTAAAGCTACCTAATTTATTTCAGCATTTTCAGTTACAAATTCGCCGCATTATTCCCTCTTTTCCAATAACTGGAAAACCTCATAAAAGTTCACATATTTTCAGCATCCACGTGCATTTTGCCTACCAATTCCACGCTCAAATTGTCATTTTCATTCATGTTCCGCCCCGGCCGGCATCGGCACTGTGTTCCCTTATCGGTTACTATCTATTTCGTGAGAAACTAGAGATAACGGTAAGAGTAGGTACTTCGGTTTATGAATGAAACTTAATTGCTTATTAGGGAATCCCATGGGCACACCAGATGCTGACTCGATTCATCTTGGGCAAAGAAACGAAACGGTGTATTTGAAAATATTTTTAACAATATTTGGAATACAAAAACGGCTTACCTATGGCCTGGATGAATTTGCAACACATGTTTTATTGTTTAGCCGTAAAATCATTAATCTTATAGCTATGGGTAAGGTAGGCTATTATAAGCCAATGCTTGGGAACGGAAAGCAACTGACTGCGTTGCAGATATAATTAAGGTAAGGGTATCTACTTAAGTAATAAAGGATTTTAAGAGCGAAGGCATAGGTAGATATATCTAATTAATTCAACCAGGTTTCAGACTGGCAAAAGTAGACTTATCTTTCATGGGGTACTGTTTAAAATGTTATAATAAAATCCCTCCCGTCATACTTCAACTGAATGAGACGAAATTCAAATCTTGTATAAAACGCACACTATGCAAGCAGGCATATTATAGGTTGGGGGATTACATCGCTGATAGAAATGCTTGGCTCAATGCTGGTCCAGCTCCACAACCACAACTAATTTATTAACATTTGAAAATACTGTTGGAGCTGATGAAGATTGGAAGACTATCTTTTCATTGTATAAACTCGAATATCCTTTGTATTATATAATTGCATATCACAGGTGTGAGTACTATGTGCAATAGAGCTACCATTTACCGGGTAATTATGTCTTTCATTGACTTAAATGTAACCTGGCGGCTGAGAGTATGTCATGCTCACTCAGATGTCTCGCTGATGGTGGCGTGTGTGTTGGATCATTTAGCTCCCTTCAAAATGGTTGAGCTGAATGGTGCTGATCCATGCGTCATGTTCGTGAACGGGCGCTGTCAGTTGGGACTGGTCATCTCTTAGCTGCCACGGCTTATTTTTAATTATTTTAGTTTTGAATTGTTATCTTTTTATCACGGACGCTTTTGACGTATTGCATCGTTCTCACATCTTTAACTTCAATATGAATGATGTAACCAATATTTTGTACCAATATTTTAATTTAAAAGAGTGTCCGTGGAGTTTCTTGCCCGTTCTTCTCCATAGGAACCAACTATTTGGAATGGGCAACTAGCTTCATATTTGTAACTGACCGACTTCTTGACAATTCAAAAGTGCCTGTCAATGGTTTAATTGAAATAAATGCTTTGAGTTTGAGTTTGAATACCTGACAAAGATAAATCGAGTTTTAGAGTAATGCCTAAAATCTAGATTAATCTCTTTGGCACATAAGGTTGTTGCCAAGCCAACTTTAATGGGCTATACCTAACTTCCAGCCACCTATCCCAGAAATTAAACTTTCCTATTATATTATTCGGCGGGTTAGGCTATGCTCAGAGTTTCCTTGAAGGATACGGAGTTACCGACATAGCCTGCAGAGTAAGCAAGCTGAAGTGGTCGTGGGCTAGCCATGTTTGTCGAAGGACTGATGACCGGTGGAGCAGACGAGTCCTGGAGTGGAGACCGGGTATCGGCAAGTGTAGTGTGGGACGCCCCCAGCTAGATGGACTAACGACCTTAAAAAGGTGGTTGGGACTGACTGAATGCGGAAGGCAGGGTGTTGTGGCGCAGCCTGGGAGAGGCCTATGTCCAGCAGTGTACTGCTATAGGCTGAATTGGTTGATTGATTGAAGATATTTTTCATGGCTATTTCTTTGTCCTAAGTGTAGTACGCGTCAAACTTAATGGCGCTTCTGGAGTCCGCTACTGGCTGCGCAGTACCGCAACCCCTCACCCTCGCTAAGACATCAATTCGTAACTGCGCAGCGACTCGCTTCATGTTCCGAACCGCCATAAAGTTTGAATCATATACATATTTAGAAGCATTTTAATTTGCAATTAGAAACTAGTTAGAAAATGGTCCGTTTAACGTTCGCATGACCAGTTTTGGAATACTTTACACACTGACAAGAGGAAAATGATAAAAGTGAGCTTGTCTTAAACAAAAAAATTGCCAAATCTATATAGTTTGTGGTAGCGGAAAAAATATATGCTATTCTTGAACATATTTCTCAGAACTTTGTTGTTAACAAAATACAATTAGAAAAAAATCTCGATATAAATTAACGGTAAACTAACCCTTTACTTTGAGTTTTAATCCAAAATATCTGTATTAAATATCAACGTACGGTTGGTATTTAATTAATAACAAGAACGTCTTATTTGTATTCATTTTTGAGTAATTAAATAATTGCTTCATATTTTGCAATAAATTACAAGCGTTGTGTCCTCGCGCTTCTCTTTCTTTTGTATGTAGTCTGACAGTGACAGCGGTTTACCTGTTGTCAGCGTCTTAATCATCAGGGTAAAATGCATTTATCTTTGTAATAACTTTTTATATTTAGAGTTTGGTTAATGAAGCTATTAATATTTTGTCGGGTAGGTACGTCACCGGTGTGGTAACTATTCCCGAAATATATTAAAACTCAGTCAGCGTCTCGCCTCTGTTCCCGCCTTTTCGTCCTTTAACGGTTGAAATTCAAAAATACTTCATCGATTACGGGTATTTCGTTATAGCTATATTGATGGATTGTTGATATTGTACCAATTTTTATTTTCAGTTAAAAGTTATTATCTCTTAACAATATTTTTGCTTTATTTCATTTGAAATAAGATTAGACATTGAAAAAAACTTTTTTACAGTCAGTTCAACCGATTTTGACTATAGTATTAGTTTAGTTTATTTAAATTTCTAATCTTATTTCAAATGGAGTACCAATTGGTATCTTTACTAATTTTTACATATTTAGGTGTAGGTACCTAGAGATCGGCCGTCGCGAGAATGTGTTCTTGACATCTGTCAGTTTCATTCTAACGAATATGTGTTTTGCGAATTTGATCCTTATAGTTACTAGAAATCCAATTATCACGTTAAAATCATTATAATTATCAGGTATTCAATTATCCAGGTATCAGGAACGCATTCTTTCTACAGACTACAGTACAGGATTTCAATAAGATATTTTATAATATTCTTGTGCCCAGTTTTCTACCCAGAAATCAAAAAAACCGGAAGCATTAATTATTCAAAGGGATACAAACAAAAAAAAACATGAGCTTTTACAAGAAATAACAACAGTAAAAAATTCCATATTGATGATTGGTATTTCATAAAAGTTTTAACAAGCTCGAGCAAATATAATAGCTTGATGATTCAGTTAACATCCGTTTACGGATGCGCAATTTTTCAGCACCCTACTCAATAAAGTTTTCAATACAGAACGAAATTATAATTTCATGCTTTATTTTATTAAGAAGCCCTTTTTTTAGCTGTAAAATTCTTACTGAATGTAACTACAGTCTTTTAAACTTATACCTACATTGAATGAGGAGGAATTAGTGCCTACCTTAATCAGGGACCGCACAACCCCGGTTAAGGGTTGAGCCTTTCGAAGGGGTAACCCATTCAATGGGTTACCTTTATCATGATGTAACCCATTGAAAGGGTTTTTTGCTAGAAACCCATTGAAAGGGTTACATGATAGCCCATTGAATGGGTTTTATACTTGAAACCCAGTGAAAGGGTTACATGATAACCCATTCAATAGGTTCTATACCTACTTGAAACCCAGTAACATGAAATAATCATATATTTTTTTTATACGTTGCCTCACTCTAGGAATTTTTCCTGTATTGTGGGTGCATTTACAAACATGCAACTCACATACACAAAAAGCCAGACCCGTAACAACTACTTGTAGGTTATACAAATATTTGTGCGGGAATCGAACCCGCGACACGCAGCACTGCAGTCAATCGCTTAACCACTGCGCCAACCGTGCCGTCATATTATTTAATCGATATCCGCCCAGCACGCGTAGCATGACCAATTCTATCTCTATTCTACCCAGGGACAGGGTTAATCAAAAACTCATACGGTGTGGGTAATTTTGAATGGCTTAAACTAAGCCGTTCAAAAGGGTTACCCATACGGTGTGGCCGTATGGGTTTTTATCGAAAACCCTGAAGGGGTTTTCGATAAATGGGTTACCAAAATTTAATTTAGCCGTTCATAAGGGTTACCCATATCGTATGGGGTTTTGTTTAACCGCTTAGAAAAACCCAATTGAAAACCGTTTCAATGGGTAACCAAAATGGTCCCTGACCTTAACACCTAAAGAACTTTAATAATTAATCGAAATTACATATAAAATAAATTAATTTAACAATAAAACGTCCGCTATTTAAGAACTAAAGCTGAAAACAATTAGCGCAGCCGTTTATTTCAAATTGGGAAGACATAATGTTAAATCACTCCTGAATTTTAAATAGATCACTACTTATTACTTGCGACTCGATTACTATAATTAGAAATGACGGTTATTTACGATCAATTGGCATCACAGTTTGACTGCTTATGATAGAATCGGGCGATATATTTTTAATAGTCTAAAATTACCTCGGAACGGACTTTTTTTTTGAAGAAATTGGCTTGAAATTCGACTTGTGTGTTGATTCGCTCCATCATCATCATTATCAGCCTATGGTAGTCCATTGTTGAACATATGCCTCTCCAATCGCACGCAATTCAACTTTATGAAACTGCATAAAACTTGAATTATCAAGATAAAAAAATTAAGGATTCATACACAACTAATCATTGAACTCAGCCTTATCGCAGTCCTCTGATGGACATAAGCCTCTCCCAAGTTGCGGCAAAAGATACAATAAAAAAAAATTATAATTTATCCCGTGTTTGATAAAGACCAATACAAAATGTCAGCCTCACCTAACACTGTGCAGGCTCTCTCACCGTACCTATCTTAGTTAGTGAGATAAATAAATTAAAATATTTATGATATACCGAAGGCATCGCCCGCCATGGCCGTGGGACCGATCCTGGGAGGATTGCGTCACGTATATTTTTAGTAGCGGCGGGACGACGCGTCACAAAAAATCTTACAAGGAAGGGTGGCGCCATATATCAAGTTATAGGTGGAATTAGTGCTGCAATATTTTATAAAGCTGAGAGAATTTCTAAAAGCTGTTAATTTTGAAATACGAGTGAAGGTTGCTTTCAAGTGGTTTGTGAAATTAGCGCGGTCCTATATCACGAAATAAGCATAAAATATTCAGATTATTTTAAAACCGCCACGGTACATTGGCTTGCCATTAGTTTGACACTGGCCAACTCAAACAGCCCTCACAGGATGCGAGATCACCGATGCGATCGGTTATGGCGACCGAACACCATACATACCTATACCTATCTATGTATGCAGTAAATACAGTTCGGAGATGATGGACAAGATAAACAGAAAGCGATCAACACATCTTGTTATCGCCGTCTCGTTCTAACGCACGCCGGACGCAGGAGGCGGCGCGCTGGGAGGCGCAATGGAGTCGCACCGCGGTGGAGATGGTTATTTTTTTGTATCTTGTCAATGAAGGGACGGGTAGGGGCGGGCCGGCGCGGGCGCAGGACTCAGTCTCAGTCCGTGGCTGCAGTCTGGCTGCGCTTATCACACGCTCATGTTTTTCGGAGACGCGCGTTACGCTCTTTTAACTTACGCATTATGAATTACGAAAGTTGTGAAAATAGAACAGTGCCGATAAAGCGCGAGGAGGATCTCGAGTATCCGGAGGATGACGATCATTACTACGGGTACGTGCCGGTAGAGGTCGAGAGGCACACAGAGGCGCCGGGGTTCGCGCCTTCCTCACCGACACACCTGATGGACCTCAGCAATGGCTCCGAGCGACCCATACAACAACATCCTTGGCCTTCAAACATCATGTTCGAAGGAGAAGACCGAGACTACCAACAAGCACCCTATACATCCTTCGAACAACAATTCATCGATCAGCGACAAAGACAAATCCCTAGAAGTTACTATTTCGATGATTCCAATTCTCAAGATCGGGTCCGTAGCTTTTACGAATCATCTGATATGCCAAAGATAGGAGACGTCGTTTACAGAGGAACGGACGAAAGTAGAGATGAGACCGAAGAACAAAGGAGATCGAGGTCGAAGAGATCGAAATTGTCGCGAAAGAAAACTCAATCGTTTGAGGAGATGCAGATACAACGAGTGATGGCCAACGTGAGGGAACGTCAGCGGACGCAGAGCTTAAATGAGGCTTTCGCAAGTTTGCGACAGATCATCCCTTCGTTGCCGAGCGATAAGTTATCGAAGATTCAAACTCTGCAGCTGGCGACGCAGTACATAGAATTTTTATATCAAATACTGTCGAACAGTGATTCGGCGGGCAGCAGCGATTCCAACAGTGAAGCGGGAAGTGAACATGGCAAATATCTCGCGCAGGACAAGCTAAGTTACGCCTTCTCCGTTTGGAGAATGGAAGGCGAGTGGACAAATGGGCAAACGTGATAAAAAACCGTGTTAGTGATGTTATCGCCTAGTGAAACTGAAAAGACGCTTATATTATTCCATATTATTACGATTGATTATTGTGTTAAGTGAGGTGTTGATGTTGAACAAATTAGACTATAAACAAAAGAAATTGAATATGTGATAGTTAATTAAGTAGTTATTAGAGACAAAACATAAATTGTAGATAATTTATACGTCTAAAAACAAAGACAATATCTAGTATTAATGATTTATTTTGATTAAAATGTAGTGGCAACAAAACATACAGCTGTATACCAAAAATTTGAATAACATTGTGCCATTTCTAGTATTATATAAGACATCTTTACTGTTGATTAAACTTCCAATAAAAGTGGTTATATTAAAAATGTATGTAGCATTTTCATTTTGTTTATTAACAGGAATATAATAGGAATAGGGCTTAATAGTTGAAGAGCATAAGTTTGCTATATTCCATCAAAATTTCATTCATGATTTTTGTGTTACAAAATTAAAAATACAAATATATCGTAGCTTTATAGTCTGTTCTAAATGTATCTAATCAAACTGATGGATCATAAACCGTACCTGTAGATGCGAATTTACAGTGCCACTTGAAAATGAAGTGCTTTGATTTGGTTTTTGAATACTCAAACCCGAAATTCCAAGTATCTATTTAATCACTAAAAAAAACCTTAACTTTCGTCGATGATTTTTCAATTACAACTTAATAATGTTATTCATGAATTATTGAATGAAATGCACAGACCCCAGCGTGGTTAAACCAGACTCGATTACTCTGAATGAATCCAAAGATTCGCACTAGCCCCTGGAGCCTCATATTTCATGGGACTTCAGCGACCATTTAATATCAAAGAGTGGACCTGGGGGCGCGGTAATGGTAGGTAGGCATGTGCCCTAACAATAAACTATTTAAAAAAAAATGGTGAGATATAAAGTTGAAATTGTCAAAATACAGATGAAATTGTTACTAATTCACTTTAGTAAGTGATTGCGTAAGAATTCAATCTGAACAGGGTTTGTTTACGTTTTTATTAGATACTTTCGGAACAGACTATACAGGGTCAAATTAAATCAGCTAGCGAAACTCCACCAACGTAATGGGTGTCGATATCTTAATATGATAAAACTAAAAAGAAATTAATTTGATGAGTTTTGTTGAGTAGAGTGTAGTCACTTAAAAAAAACGGCCAAGTACGTGTCAGACCACGCACAATGAAGGGTTCCGTAGTTGGGATGAATTTATCCCAAGAACAAACTTAACATTGTAGTTGAAAGACATGTTCACTCATACATTCAAACTGCAAATGTAAGTTTGTACGCACAATATATTGTTGTATTGAGTGATTTACCATGTTATTTTAAGACCATAGACTTCTTATAGGTTTTCCTGTAATCTATAAGCAAACTAGAATCTGTATTTTTTTCAAAATTTTAGGTTCAGTAGTTTCGGAGATAAGGGTGGTCAATTTCATCGATTTTCTTAAATAACTTCAAAAGTATTTATTTTAAAATTATTAAAAAACCATATATGGATTTCTAATTTGCCTCCCAAAAGTGACCCCTATATTTAAAATTCATTCATTTACGTTACACGTCCGTGTTTTGGTCACAGAAATTCATGTGTACCAAATTTAAACTTAATTGGTCCAGTAGATTCGGAGTAAATCGGCTGTGACAGACAGACAGACACACGACTGATCCTATAAGGGTTCCGTTTTTTCCTTTTCCGGTACGGAACCCTAATATCAGTTTAAAAATCAGTTTTAGAATTGTAAACTTCACAGACGTAATGGGTATCGATATCTAAACACGATAAAACAAAAACATCCCCAGTCCATACTTGAAGTAACAACAATAACAGCGGTCGTTGACCCAAAAAAAAACACTAAGCCTGTTTTATTCTTATTTTGTCGTGTTTAGGTGTCTGCGGAGTTTCGCTAGCTAATTCAATTTGACCCTGTATACAACATTATTTTTAGTAAATGCGAAACCTGAATATAGTTTGTTCAGAATAAGGAACTGAATCGATTTCAATAATTTTTACACCATGTTATATTTTGTTGTCCCAAAAATATTTAAGAGTGACGGAAAATGTTATCACCATTTAATTACTTACAATACAATCGCCGTACGGTTAGGTACCTACTGCCAAATTATTATCAATGAGCGCAAGACGAGCCAGGAGGCGCGGGGGCCCCCGGCGTCAACCCGGTAACATAACAACCTTATAACTTTGTGATTTTTCATGATACAGTTTTGAAATTTTGTACATAGATTCTTTACATAAAAATACTAGACACGTGTTTCGGGTTTCGCATATACTATAACTAATAAGTATTGTATACTTCTCTTAATTATAAAAATAAGACAAAACGTCTAAACAAATTATTTAATTTAAACTTTTTTTAACTTATTTGTAATGTGCGCATTTCTGGAAGACGACACATCTCGCACCGTATTGTCACAATTATTTATTTACAAACACATACAGACTTATTTACATAAAAAAATATTTTTATATATAAAACCGCGACAGAGAGGTCTATTCTACATTGATTATGTTAATATCCTCTTTAGAATATACAAATGGCATAAGAATATTTAAGTAGGAGAAATTGCAATTTGAATTTTAGTTGAAGTTGACGTTTAAAAAATGGCGGATCTTATGTTAAAATTCTATTATTTTTATCAATCAGTACTTACGTGATGCGCCGACCCCAAGTAACACCGGACAAGGGGGAAATTGAAGATGATGAGTACTCGCTACGTTCTTTAACTCTAACGAAAGCATCAAATCGTTAATTTTATTGACCGTAGTTCAGAAAGTGTGAAAATACGCGCGTTTTTTGTGTAGATAATGTAAAGGCGCGTTATCTGAACCTTATGATTGGTAATGGGAAATCAAAGCAACAAATCAAAGCAATAATCTACGCGTATCGTGAGCTACATTACGCGTAGATTATTGCTTTGATTTTTAACCGACTTCACAAAAAGGAGGAGGTTCTACAGTAGGCTGTATTTGTTTTTTGTATTTTACTGCATCAACTTACTAGGTGCATAGCTAATCGTTAGCAGGTCTTCTGACCACAATCTCAGGGTGCGCTGGGCTGCACGTTAGTGGTAACAAGACCAGTTCAAGTTGGCCTCTTATTATATTGAAACTTCTTACTCGAATGAAAATACTCGAGATTCTATGTGCTAACGTTACGTTACCTGATTATAGAATATGTTTTACTAATTTGGGTGACCGTTGCCAGACCTATTGGTAATTGCCTATTTTGAAAGGCTCCTTAGTAATTAGCAATGGTGGCCCAGCGATAACGGCCTCGACTTACGATTTGTAGGTGTTACGATTCGAACCCAAGAAGACGCTTTACTTTGTGTAAATAATTTCATCGCCACTGATATCAAAACGGCGAAGGAAAACATCGTGAGGTAACCGGCATGTCTTAGAACCAAAAATCCGAAGACATGTGACATCTTACAACCCGCACTGGGCCCGCGTGGTGGATTGGCCCACTCTCTCTCGGAGAGAGTTAGCCTGTGTCCCAGCAGTGGGCATATTATAGGGTGATTATGCTCAAGTCGATAAACCCGAGACAGAGTCAAGCCTGTGACTTTAATCGTCCTAATATCAAATTGGACCTCACTGGCAGGGCTTGACACCGGTTAATTTTTATTTCCAAAGAAAAAAATATTTTTGATTCAATTGATATTAGCGTCATAGATTTCTTCAACACAAATAAGTTCATCATTGATTTAGTAACAAAAAATTAAATAATTAACGAAATATGTTCGAAAACCTTTATAATAACGGTTATGGTTACATAGAAAATTAACCGGTTTCCGAGCCCTGCTCACTGGATTCAAATATACACCTTATGACTATGAGTATCCCCTAAGTACACTACAATCACTACTTTGATATATTCTACAATCACCTGAGGTGTTATTGTGGTGGCCAAAAAATATATAATAATGCTCATCTATGGTTTTACTTCTCACTGCAATGCCGATTTGTTGTTGAAGGTCACTGATATGAACTTAAAAATCAGATATGACTACCCGACGCGAAATCAGATAAAATACCCGACGGGAATATAACAATTAGTTAAGTTCATTTACTCCCTGGCTTTTCTATAATCTAGGATTGCATTATTAGTTAGTATTATTTACATCTTAAAAACCTTCGCACTTACAGCAATATTTAAAAAAAAAATTAAAATAACAAACCTCTTTGTAGATTTGTACGCATTTGTCATGAATTAAAAAAAAACAAAAAAAAAACTGCAGTTTGTCTAAGAATCGCGCAATTACAATAGCACCTCGAATCTACAATGTTGTACCTACCTATAACACAAAATATCCTTATTTACATCTTACATATCTATTGATTTAAGGAACTATTAGTTCGTTAGCCGACATTCCCAGGTCTATCTGAAAAGAAGAATGGTTATGTTCAATATTATGTGTTAATAGAAAAACAATTCTTTGCATTCGGAAAAACCGGAACCGAGTTTTTTTTTTTAGACTAATATAAAAAAAGCTATTCCGGTGTTTCCGAAACTGCAAAGAATTCGATTCCAAAAAAAAAAACGAAAAAATACGGTCCTCTCCAATCCGTTTGTGGCCCGTATTTTTTAGAAAGACTACTTTACATTCAATGCGTTTTTATCTATTATGAAAATTAGAACCTGATTATTCTTTTTATTTAAAACATCGCTGGTGCTTTTAGGACCGATGTAGGTCTACTTTTGAGCCATTCGGCGACTTTCTAATACAACTAATTGAAACCTACAGTACTAAAATTGAAGTTATGCGCCTCAGCAATCTATGTGTTCTCATAATTAATAATCATATTACTTGACGTTAACATTTGCATATTTTTTTACTTTATGTTGGAATATTTAGATAGATTTTATTTTACTTATGTTGCAGAGTAAAATAACTCCTTTAGTTTTTTTTTTTTCATGATGATCAATATTTTAACGGAGCAGGAGCACATTTTGAGTATGGCCGCCGTAGAAGAACGAATAAGCTACCTACCGTCCGACCGTCGCGCCTAGTCATCTGTCACTCAAAAGTTTTGTAAAGTTCGTATTTTCGGATTGCTGTCGAAGCGCATAACTTAAATCGTAGTACTGTCAATTCCATGGGTCATTTAAATACCTACCTCATGCGTCAAATCTTTGTTCAGTACCGGTATTCCATCCGTATCCGGGTTGTCTTTCATCAACCAGTCTTCATCGCCAGGAATCTGTAAATATTATTATTGCCATTTACATTTTGTCTGCCTAGCTTGTTTTGTGTGTTACTGGTTGGTAAGTTTAGTTGACAGCCCTAAGCGTTTGATTCCACAAAAAAAGCTTATGGGGACGATAACCGACTTTTAATGATTTTATACTGAAGATCACGATTTTTATAATTTGAAAAAAAAAATATGTTAAATTAGAGCATTTTCTCAATAACTTAATATGTGAATATTTTAGATTATGTTTATATTACAAAGCGAAATTAATTTGTAAAAGACAATTTAATAATTGATCTTTTAGTATACGCGTTTTATTAAAATACCTTTCGTTTTGTGTATAATAAATTAATAATGCGTCAAATTGGGGACAGCGCTCCTTTATGGGAGAGTCTTATTACTGGCTGAACGTACGACGCGTTGCGTGAGCTCAGTAAAGAACACGCAAGCTAACTACTCAAGGTCACTGGCATATATCTGCGTCTTAATGGAGATTTTATACTGTGTCCGTAGTCAGGTTTTCCAAGCATTGAGAATGAAATATTGGTAGCGGGATTCGCTAGCTCTTGGGTTCGAATTTAGATTAGATTTTCCAAGGTAAATACAAGTTAGTTCTGGAAGTAAACCTACGGACCTACAACTCCTGCAATACAGAACCCTAACGTGGGGCAACTTTAAGATCAAAAAGTAAAATCATACAACGAAGAATTTCCAGTGCCGGCGAACCGTGTAAACCTCGAGCTAGGTTTCAAGCATGTTTGCATTTCTTTACTCATCATCGTTCCTCATTGGTAAACTTACCTTTCGAGATAAAGACTGAGCTTGTCCCTGTATAACTATCTCGAAACTCGACTTTTCAAATCAGAAATGTTTAATAGTTATTTATGATATTAGTGCGGTAAGTTGGTTTTTACAAACGAGTAGACGAATGTGAGCCCGAGACCAATGTAAGCCCGAGACGAAGTCGAGGGCTTACCATAGTCACGAGTTTGTAAATACCAATTTCCGTGCCTGTCATACAACGTTTTTCAACACATTTGCGAGAAAACAGTACAATAGGTAATAAAATAAGCCATCAAAACATTTTAAGAGAATGATTGAGTATTTCTTTCGAGTCTTCCATGATATAAAATTATTGTAAATCATTGAATAGCACTCACGATTTTGGCGACTCATTCAAGATATCAGGTGCAGAGGATTCCATACTAATATCGGATTTCTCGCTTGAACTCATATTATTATTTTGTAAATATTAGTCGGAAAGTCGCAACATGGTCGCAACAATCTTTGACATTTCTAATAAGAAAATGGCGCGAATTTGCAAATGGCGCCACGTGCACATGGTGGAAATTAGTACTACATCTTTCGTCTCATTTTCTCTTTAATAATAAAGTGAGATAAACGTATTGAGCAAAAGCGCTTCCAAGGAGGTTCGATCATACAGCTTATTTATTCTCGTAATTTGAAACTCCTTGGTACTCCTATATATTTTTTATGGTAATAAAAAAAAAACCGTAAAGGATACGGACGGCGCTATACAACGAAGGGGCCGGTAAAACTTGTACTTAGGCGAGAATACCTATTTTACCGCCCGTTCCGTTGTATGGTGCACAACTCGTAAGTCGCGGACGTTACCACTGGACCAACACTGCTCTCACCGGGCGCTTAAGACGCAGATATATGCCAGTGACCTTGAGTGGTTAGCTTGCGTGTTCTGTACTGAGCTCACGCAAAGCGTCGTACGTTCAGCCAGTAATAGCTTAGGACTCGCCCATCAAGAAGCTCTGTCCCCAATTTGACGCATGATTAATTTATTAAACACAAAACAAATAGTATTTTAATAAAACACGTATATTAAAAGATCAATAATTAAATTATCTTTAAATTAGTGAAGGTTTCAGAAAAATACGCTTGGTAGATTTTGCGCCATTCTCAGTTTTTTATCCGCGTTAGACATAACTTTACAAATTAATTTCACTATGTATAATAAACATAATCTAAAATATTCACATATTAAGTTATTGAGAAAATGCTCTAATTTATCATATATATATTTTTTTCAAATCGTGATCTTCAGTATAAAATCATTAAAAGTTGGTTATCGTCCCCTTAAGGGCGAAGGGTCTCGCGTAGCTGGCGCCGCAGAATACACACAACAACTTGGGGATACTGATGATGAATGTGGTAAGACTCACCGACTGCTCTTGTTTCTGTTCATTGTGCGCTTGCTTGATGTGGTCCTTAAGAGCGAAGGCTCTCGCGTAGCTGGCGCCGCATAGTTCGCACGAGAATTTCAGATTGTTCTGACGCGCATGTGTTTCTGTGTGGACCCGAACCGCGTATAAGGATGCGAATGGCCTGGCAAGGAAGATGTCGTGTGTTATTGTTGTTTTTTGTTTGTTTGTTCATTTAAAATTTTAATGAAGGTCGGATATCTTCAGGGAGATTCTAAATGTATTACAGGGGTCTGGAAACAAGACGATTCATAATTCAAACTTCCTCACGACAAACATCGAATGTGTTAAATGCTTACTTACCGGTAGCCAGCATTTAATATTTTCTCTATTGTTTTCATGTCTTTTATGGCACAAACAAAAATGTACAAAAAAAGATTTTTTGCCGAACTTTTTTCGTAATGAACACAACATGTCCTAACGAAATAACCAAAATCGTGAAATGTCTACAAAAACGTGAAAATATTTTTTTCATTCGAATTTGACTTCCTGTGAATCCCTTAAGTGGACTTGGCCTCGGCAATCCTAACTTATGTCAGTTATAAACTTATTTATATTATTATTTTTTTTCCAAAATATCTATAGTGTCGGACCACGCACAATGAAGGGTTCCGTAGTTGGGATGAATTTATCCCACAACAAACTTAATGTAGTTGAAAAACATGTACCATACACGATATACGTAACGGTCAATTCTCCCAACCGCGAATGTAAGTTGGTCGACTATTACTCGTTAACTTGTAAAGCCTACTTCGCTGTGATAAAACCTATCAGAGCTAAGTCTTTTACCCTTTATTTTTTTTTGTTTCAAGGTTTTATTTTACCAATTTGTTGGCGTGATTAATATGTACAGGAGTAAGTACACCCATGCTAAATTACAGCTTTCTAGTACTAAGAGTCTCTGAGCTAAGCTGGGGACAGACAGACAGACGGACGTGGCGTAAGGGTTCCTTGTTGACTACGGAACCCTAAAAAGGTTTATTTAAGTACTCACCTATTACAATGTTGGCAAGAAAACGGTTTGGTATGCGAGTTCTTGTGCCCGGCAAGTTGCACGGACGTCTTGAAAGCTTTGGGACAGAATGGGCACTTGTAGGCGCGTACCTCCGAGTGCGTCAGCAGATGATGGTTGTACACGCTATGTGCTTTGAACCTGGGCCAAGGAAGTGTAGCGTAAGATAGGGTTAAACTATACAGGGTCAAATTAAATTAATTTGCGAAATTCCACAGACGTGATGGGCTCTTAATTCCAAGTACTTACAGTCACATCCAAAACATGTTCACCCATAAATGAGCGTTTACGACTTACGGCATTTCATACAAACTTTCAAGCCCTTGTTTTTCGAAATGACTGATCCGTTTTTAATGAATCTTCAAACGCATAAAGCAGGATACAAAGGTCTAAAAAGTTAGTTAAGAACATTTTCGAAAAATAGTGTTACAGCCAAATTAAACAGATTTTAAATTTCCTATAGAAACACAGATTTCCAGTTATCTGTTTTTAAATAAGACATTTCGAAAATGTTCTTAACTAACTTTTTAGACCTTTGTATCCTGCTTATGCGTATGCAGTTTCATTAAAATCGGTTCAGTCATTTCGAAAAACAAGGGCTTGAAAGTTTGTATGAAATGCCGTACGTCGCGTCGTAAACACTCTTAAGGGTTATTTTTGTTTGCTTATTGCACAATAGAATCTGATTTACTGACTCAGCATTATAATGCGTAATATCAATATCGCAGAATGACATTCAGCCATCTATTTTACATGTCAGACCAAATAAAAAAAATGTGACAGACTTTGAAAATTGAATTTCAAAATAATTGATTTATATTTCATAAAAATGCCAGACCATTAAAAAGGTTTTAAGTTGATGTCAACTCGACATTGGTCAAAGGTGTATGCTATTTTGATCTATGATAAGTAATTAAATATCGTTTTCAATGCAATCAAAACAGTAAAATACACTGCCCGTCAAAACCAAGTACCCAGAGCAACATTTTCATACAAACGAGGTCATTTCGAAGCCTCGGTTCTCCGTCAGGTAACGATTCGGATGAGATCTGATAGCAGCTTTCCAGAGTACAGATGGAGGAGGTCTAGAGCGCGTAAGGCGCCCAACTGATCAGACAAGCCATTTACACCAGAGAGGTCGTAGAGTTCGGAGTGTTCGGATTTCTATAAATAATTCTATTTTTGAGGTTTTTTGTTTCATGAACAACTACGGTATAAAATGTTGGTTTGATCAGTTGGGCCCCTTAGGCGTTCTAGACCTTTCAGGATAAAGCGGGAGGAAACGCCCGGGTGTCACCACTGTGTGGATCGCCCGGAGGACACGGTGGAGCATACGGTGGAGGTCTGCCCGGCTTGGGCGGAGCACCGCCGTGTCCTCACGGAGGCGATCGGCGGCAGCGATCTCTCGCGTCCGGCCCTGGTTCAGGCCATGGTTCGGAGCGAGAGTGCATGGGAGGCCGTCACCTCCTTCTGCGAAGCAGTAATGCTAGCGAAGGAGGAGGCGGAACGCGTGAGGGTAAGGCAGGGTTCGCGCCCTCACGCCCTTAGCCGCCGCAGGAGACGCCCCGGGCGTCGGGAGTCACAAGCCGATTTCCGGCCACCGTAGGCGCGGGCCTGCGGACGGTGAGCGATGGGTAGCTCGCCGTCCGATAAGGACCAGGCCCGGGTCGACGGCGCGTTGTGTTTCACGCGCGCCTCAAAGAGATGTCAGCACCAACTGACGGGGTCCGTTAGGGCCAATGCCTGCCGGGGTTGCGAGTTTGTCCGAAAGGGATATCGTGGCCCCGGCACACAGGCAACGGAAGGAACACGGGTGGGTTTTAGTCAGTAAAAGTCTGACACGCCCTCCCGCTCAGCCCAGAGCGGGAGAAGTTATTTGATAATTTCCCACCCACAAAAAAAAAAAAAAAGGCGTTCTAGACCTCCTCCATCCGTACTCTGGAAAGCTGCTATCAGATCTCATCCGAATCGTTACCTGACGGAGAACCGAGGCTTCGAAATGACCTCGTTTGTATGAAAATGTTGCTCTGGGTACTTGGTTTTGACGGGCAGTGTAGTCTGCTCAGTGCCGTAGCTTCAAAGGTGTTGTGTCCTGACTTAAAAAAGGAAATAATTTGTAAACTGACGAAGATATATAAGACTATACTAACTACGGGATCAACGGACGCTGGTACTTGAAATTGTGAGTTTAGTAATTGTTTCATCATTATCTATCGGTACTCATCACATCTGCGGAATATCCCTAGCTAATTCAATTTGACCCTGTATGACCGTATTTCTGTGAAGTCATTGCAAATCACAAGCGCGCGTCGTGTGACTTTTATGTCACAACCTATAAATAATTTTTGCTTCTGACATAACTTAAAGAGCGTTTACGACTTACGGCATTTCATACAAACTTTCTAGCCCTTGTTTTTAGAAATGACTGAACCGATTTTAATGAAACTTCATACGCATAAGCAGGATACAAAGGTCTAAAAAGTTTATCATCATCATTTCAGCTGAAAGACGTCCACTGCTGGACATAGCCCTCCCCCAAAGGGGGGGTTTGCCATAATCACCACGCTTGGCAGGCGGGGTGGCGATCGCAGTATGGTGTTAAAATGTATAGAGAACGCTGCTTCCCATTCTCTAGTAAATCCTTTAGTCGCCTTTTACGACACCCACGGGAAGAAATGGGTTGGTGCTATTCTTTACGTCCGGCACCACAGGGAACCTAAAGAACCTACCTAAAGAACATTATCGAAAAATAGTGTTCCAGCCAAATTAGACCGATTTTAAAATTTCTATAGAAACAGAGATTTCCAGTTATTTGTTTTTAAATATAACATTTCGAAAATATTCTTAACTAACTTTTAAGACCTTTGTATCTTGCTTATGCGTATGAAGTTTCATTAAAATTGGTCAAGTCATTACGAAAAACAAGGGCTTGAAAGTTTGTATGAAATGCCATACGTCGTAAACGCTCTTAATTTAATTAATTGTCCTATTTTATTTTGCTTTGTTTTTTTATTGATTTGATTTGACATTTATTTGTGACTCTTAATTTTACGAAAATTATGACATTTAATTAATTAAATTTATTTATTAATCAATCAACAACACTCTTACAAAATTTACAAAATTGTTTATTGTTTTTGTATGTAATGGTCAAGGACCTGTAATAAATGAATTTTATTTTATTTTTATAAACTGCAATGATTGACGGGCGCTCATGTAATGTCATGAGTACAAATAATTAGAATATTAGTTAGACAAGGATGCAAAATGTACATGTACAAGCTAGCGCGGACGAGCAATCAGGGTCTTTTATGCTAGAGAAAATTTTAAAAGTAGCCGTTGTCTTAAAGCGGGATAATATGGGCTGACTTTGTCTGTGGCTTTACTTTGCATGTTTGGTTAGACTTTCTTTTCTTGGTTATTATTGTAACTAAAGACGTATTTTACTCGATAAAACTATCTCATAATCTACGCAATCTCTGATTATCTCTGTAGCAATATGATTGTTTGCTGGAATCTCCGCGAGAGAGCGCTGACTGTTTGTCACTTGTCAAAGTGATTTTAAATGATAAAAGCGACCAATCGGCGACAAGACAAAACACTTCGCACCATCTCGCAGCAGCAAAGTTTTTAACAAGGAACTCCATTGGCAGCCTAATGAAAGTAACAAACTCTTAGCGCCATCTATGAGGAACTAATTTGACTATCGTTTTTATGCTCACCAGTTGGCGCCACTGGCAAGTAAGGTCCTATTAGCACTTTTATTTGATATGTTTTGGATATGTATATATACCCATACACTTCAAATAATGTTATGTTGTAAAGAATATTTATGTCGCAGATGGATTGTCGAATCTGCTGTTTTACATAACCGCTAGCTGTTTTGACACACGTGTCACGAGCGACAAAATTAAGAACTAAAATCTACAATGTGACATTTCATTTCACGTTGTTTTACATTATAGAGGCATGAGGAACAAGGTGTAAAGTTCACTCAGCCTCTATAGAAAAGGGAGGATCCTCACCGACTCAGGATTTTGCGTGACGTCAGTGTGATGCGTAGTTCGCATGTAGCGATGTTGATGCCGCCACAACATAACCTCTAATCGTTGAACCGCTGCATTGATAAATACAAATCGTTTATGCAATGTTGCGTTTTAAAGTTCAGTAATTATGAAAAATAGCTAAACTTGGTTTAGCTGTTTTAAATAACGGAGCTGTTTTGTAAAATAGCTAGTGGTTATGTAAAACAGCAGATTCGCCAATCCATCTGCGACAATTATATTATATTGTTCTAACAAATATTATTCTTCCTTCAAGAGCTACCAAATTAGATCTAAGTTGTTGTTACTTAAAATTTTGAGTCATAATTAATAAGGAATACCACAATCCCACAAGTTGGGAACATTCAGTAACATTTCTAGACCTCTTCTCTACTCTAGCGCTTTTAGCGACGAATTCAAGCGCGATAGCCCTCATTAAACAATTTTACTTCTTTCTTTACTTACCTCTTGCCGCAGTGCGGGCAGGCGTATGGGCGCGCGCCTGTGTGTGTGCGCATGTGCAGGGTGAGGCAGTACGACACACGGAACGACTTGCCACAGATCTCGCACGAGTGGGGCTTCTCTCCTACACATAGTTTACATTTATTTATTTATACACAGTACTGGTAGTGGGCTATGCTCGGAGTTTCTCTGAAGGATAAGATCAGAAATGAAGTTATCCGGAAGAGAACCAGAGTTACCGACATAGCCTGCACAGTAAGCAAGCTGAAGTGGCAGTGGGCTGGCCATGTTTGTCGAAGGACCGATGGCCAGTGGAGCAGACGAGTCCCGGAGTGGAGACCGCGTATCGGCAAGCGTAGTGTGGGACGCCCCCAGCTAGATGGACCGAACCTTAAAAAGGTGGCTGGGTCAGACTGGATGCGGAAGGCGGAGGACAGGGTGTTGTGGCGCAGCCTGGGAGAGGCCTATGTCCAGCAGTGGACTGCTATAGGCTAAGTTGAATGACTGGTGTAGTGCTAAGAAATTACAGTTCGTGGTTAAATATTAACAGCCGTATGGGTCAATCGAAGAAGCTACGCTTGTAAGGCCGTGTTCAGATAGCCCGCGCCACCCATGCGAACGCCCCGCACACGCGTTGGGCCCGACTTACAACCGCATTCGCCAAGCGCAAAATCCGCGCACGCCATACGCCCGCCTCGCATCCGCTTATACTACTATTTATTTAATCAAAAAACGCCCTTGATCACAGTCAATACCGCACTAGCCGAAGTGCGGGCACAAGACGTTTGCAGCGCGTGTGCGGGGTGAGCGCGGGGCGGGCGCGTGACGTATGCGGGTCGACTTTGATAAATGCAATTTGAGATCTATAGAATAGAATAGAATAGAATACTTTTATTTCAGACATATGTCCATAGAGTTAGTAACAATTTTACTTATCATCTAGTGTTAGTACATACAAAGATTAACAAAACAATTAAAATTAAAATTCAGCGTGGAGCTGCATCCACCTTTGCAACATCGGGGAATCCCACCGATCTGTAAACACACGGAGAATACTGTTGGTGCTGCCGCGAACACGCGACATCAGGGATGCACATCTTGTTCTTATAATGGCGGCAAAACCATCAATGTTATGGTCCGCAAACATCCCTGACGCACTACAACGCCACGGCAACCGCAGCAGTACTCTCAGCGCCATATTATTGCGCTATTGATGTGTCATAAGACTCAAATTATATACAAGAAATTTCAAAGCGAACGAGGCGGGCGCGTGTCGTCTGAACTCATCCTTACTCAGTAACTGGTTGTGGAGGACAGATAGGCACTCGCTCCATGTAAAGTACTGATATTCAGCTGCATCCCGTTAGACTGGAAGCCTTGGGGTCTGCTTCCAGTCTTGGTAAATAAGGCTAGGCAGATTGATTGGTAGTTCTTAAGAAGCGAATAAAATAAGAGCTTTATGATGCAATAAATGAAATAAACAACAAGTTTTAATTATAAACTCAGACCCTGGCCTGTTAAACCGGATATAGTCTGATACAGTGCTCCCCCTTAACGTCAGCCCCGTTGACAGGTGACAGTTGCTTTGACATTTATACATGCTGTCCTGTCGTATCAATAAAACAATGTTATCGATAAAACGATGTTTCAATTTCAAAACAAAAAATTTGTACCAAGATTCCTCAAAAAAAAACACAAAAACCGCTATATCTTGTGAAGGAAGCGAGATAGAGCAAAAATAACACTCTTTGGGGTATCATAAAGGGGTTTCACTAATCAAGACACATCGATCGAGAGGTTCACAAACCTGAAAAACCTATTTCATATTTTTAAATCACATCATCGATACGAGTGGACAGCATTTAATTACGTCAAGTCAACTGCCAACTGTCAGTTTCGTCAACTGACAGCTGTCAACGGCACTTTCCGTTAAGGGTGAGCGTTTTTTCGGGAAACTACTTCCGGCACCTTTTAGGTGCCAGTAGGGTCTGACCGGTTAAGCTGTTGTAAGTCTTTATATGGGTATGTCGCAAGATACGACACAGCAATAAGTTAACGTACGCCTACGGTTGTAATGAACGAATAAATCGAAGGACAGCGTGAGTAGCAATATCTCTTCTCTTCTTGCTAATAATTATTGTTGTTTTTGGTAATGCGCTTTAGGAATCGTCGCCTATCTTCGAAAAATAAAAAACAACAAACTTCTGATGTACAATTGTCTATTAAAACCTTTATGGTCACAAGGCATTAAACTATGGGAAGTGGCCAGCTAAAGTGACATAATGTGCCTGCAAAGAGCTCAATACGCCATCTTGAGGAATATTGTCAAAGCACCATGGTTCACACTGAATGAAGAAATCCATGATTACCTCAACACTCCTACCATTCATGAGGAAATTAATAAACATAAAAAGTATTATGGTGATCGTCTAGCCATCCACCCCCAATCCTCTAGCTGTTAAATTGCTGGACAGCAGCGAATCTGTCAATCGACTGAAGAGAGGTCAAGTAATCTAAAGAGGTAGCAGTGGCAATGGCCCCTGAACCTGTAACGCCAACTGAAGCCACGCAACTAAACCAAAGCCTTATTACAAAACAAGATTTATATTTTGACATGGCTCAAACCATGCGGCTAGTTTTTGTAATAAGAACGTAACAGTGATTGAAATACCGTTCTTTATACAAAACTGAAAACTTAGTTCGGTACTAAGTTGTCAGTTGTGTTTAGGAACTTTACCATAGTCGGAATAAAGTTCGAAATGCAATAATGGTTCCATGTTTTAAACCTGGATCTGAAGATAACACTTGTTTTGTAATAAGGGGGTTATAGTCCAGGGAAGGACTGATGGCAGTAATCTTATAAAAATAAAAATAAATATTCGGAAATACGAACACGCTATGATGAAATCTAATATAGAGCGGTTACAACCATGGAAGTATTTGCCGTCTATAATAATTATAACTACTATAAGTGTATACCTGTATGTATCCTCTCATGTTTCACTTTTTCATGCGGCCTCGCAAATCTTCTGTTGCAGTACAAACAACTGTATGGTAGGTTCTTATCTTGATTGTTCATGGGCGCCTGTAAAAATTGTCTTGAATTAGACATAATTTACCTCGAAATGGACTAAAGAAGATTTATTTTTTACAAATCAGGCCTAAAGCCCCGTATTCATTAGAAAAAAATATAGGTAGTAATTGGGACTGCCGTCAGAAGTGAAAACTTAAAACTTGGAATAACATAAACAATATTAGTTTTACTATATGCGAAACCCGAAACGTGTCTAGTATTTTTATGTAAAGAATCTATGTCCAAAATTTCAAAACTGTATCATGAAAAATCACAAAGTTATAAGGTTGTTATGTTACCGGGTTGTCCGTACAAAAACATGCTAACGGCGCCCCCGCGCCTCCAGGGTTGTCTTGCGCTCATTGATAATACTATGGCAGTAGGTACCTAACCGTAAGGCGATTGTATTGTAAGTAATTAAATGGTGATAACATTTTCCATCACACTTAAATATTTTTGAGGCAAAATACCTATAACATGGTGTGAAAATCGATTCAGTTCCTTATTCTGAACAAACTATATTCAGGTTTCGCATACAATAAAAATAATGTTGTATACAACGTGCCGCTACAATAGCGACACTAATTTAACACACGGGTAGGGCTAGTGACTAGTATTCATAAAAAAATATAATAAGATAAAATAATTCATATTCGCCGTGCATAAATTACCAACTTTCATCTCCTATTTTACACCCTTGGAAATGAAAGTTCAAAAAGCCTTCCTTAGTGCTCACATTCGTTATATACGGAACGCTTGTGCAAAATTTCATGCTTCTAGACACAGCGGTTTAAGCCTGGTTCATGGTAATCTTTGTTTATAAACTTAACCGACGCGACATGTTGCTGAGTTGCCGGCAACACTGCGTGGATCACGGCATGTTGACAAGTTCTAACGAGCGACAACATCTGTTTATCAACAATCGTTGACGTGTGTGGACGTGTTTTATAACTTAATTTATTTATTCACTCAGACATCAATGATCCATAATTGTTAGCTAGATTAAAAAAAAAAAAATATGCTATGTCAGTGTGTTACAATAAATAAATACTAAGTTTACAGAAAAACATTAGATACCGAGAATACAACAACGCTACTTCCTCGGGCAACATTTTTACGCGGACTGGCGTGTGGACAAGACATAATAGATATAAACTTTGTTTCCAGCAACTTTGTCGTTGCTCATCAACAATGTTGACCAACTGTAGCTCAACAAAAGTACCTACACCATGACCAAAAAACGGGGCTTTAAGCCTCGTATTCATGGTAAACATTTGTTTAGCAACAGTTGATCAACGTTGTTGATGACCGACGAGAATGCTGCTGGAAACTTTGTTTAAATCAATAAGGGTTGTCCACACACGCCAGAAATGTTGCGTGTTGCGTTAAATTCTATTAATTGCATAATTTTATCGTTGCTCCACACTGCCGCCATGTTTATAAACAGTTGCAAACGTCCACACACGTCAACATTTGTTGATAAACTGATGTTTTCGCTCGCCTCGCCGGTCGTCAACTCTGCAACATGGCGTGATCAACTCCGCAACACAAGTTTTGCCCGCAATATGTTGACAGCACCTCGGCAACATGTTTATGCAACCATGTTGCTAAACAAATGTTTACCATGAATACGAGGCTTTAGGCTGTGCGTTGTCAAGATTATTATTAAGTAGATGTGCCAAAAACACTGCAACATTCTATCTTGCCAGCAAAATGTTTCCCGCAACACAAAAACATGTTGCTAAAACAATGTTACACAACTTCTGTTTCCCAATGAATACGGGCTACACACAAAATAAACTTACCTTATCCACATTATGTACATTCGTATGCATTTCTAGATACTCTATAGATGTGAATTTCTTATTACAAATTCCGCAGTTCATTTTTTCCGAGGTTTTGTGTGAGTTCTGGTGGATAGTCTTGTAGTCAATAGGGATCATTTTGTTGCAGTAAGTACATCGGTATCTGCCTTCGCTCACTTCTGAACCGTCTGTGTTTTCTACCGGAGGCTCTATGGGACGTGCTCTGTTGAATTAATAAAGAATGTATAGTACAGAATGTTGCATTCCAATTTATACCTTATTATTATGCCATAAGAGTCACATGACACGCGATCGAGAATTGCATTATCGATAGATGTAAACTGACCAGCCCAATTCAGCATTTCACGATAGCGTTTCGATTTCATGAACAGTTGCCATCATTTTATACATAGATAACATGATCAGCATATAATGGTCGCACTGCTGGGACACTGGCCTCCTTTTCTGTGAGAGGGAGTGGGCCGTAACCCACCACGCGGGCCCAGTGCGGGTTGGTGTATGTCACATGTCTTCGAATTTTTAGTTCTAGGACATGCCGGTTTCATCACGATGTTTTCCTTCACCGTTTTAAGTGTGTATCAATCGTGTAAAATTTGACAATTATCGTTTCGGGGTTAACACTTTAGCAAAATTGGTGTTCTGCTTCAACGTTTTGAGAGCAGTGGTAATGAAATAATTTACACAAAGTAAAGCACCTGTTAAAAGGCTGCCCAACTTAAATGGGACTGGGCAGGACATGTCTGCCGCGACCAACTGTGGGCCCAAATGGCACAGAATTGGTGCCCTGAAACAGTGCGACGGGGTCGAGGCAGACCACGTAGGAGATGGCGGGACGAATTGGATAGGTTCCGGCAAAACTGGAAGGAGGACGCGCGGGCTTTCGAAGGATGGAAGGAGTGGAGGGAGGCCTTTGCCCAGCAGTGGGACAGCGTAGACTAGAGAAAAAAAAAAGCACCGGTCTGGGTTTAAACCTACGACCTACTACTTGTTAGTCGAGGCCGTTACTACTGGGCCACCACCGCTCCCATTTATACATACTAAGTCGCTCACGGTCATATGCCACTCTTTGTTCGGAAAACCGGAACGCGCCCTCTGTTGGCGCGACCACGCATTCTGGTTCATCGAACAAAAAGTGACATATGAACGCGACGATCACGTATTCGCGCGACGATCGCTTTTAAATTCGTGGCCTATGTCTGTGTAATCGCGTTCTTCACAACTGGACGGATTTTGATGCGGATTTCATTATCATTTATATTTGTGTATTATAAATTAACCTTAAATTAAGGGGGCGTACAACGGTCCACTAGCGCCACTCCTTTAAAAAAATATTATCTCGTGACTGAGAAGGAATTATGAATAACGGCTAGTAGGGAGGGACCCTCGGTAAGTGTGTCTAGAATTTTCTCTGAGAAGGAATTATGAATAACGGCTAGTTGGGACCCTCGGTAAGTGTGTCTAGAATTTTCTAATACCTTTTATAAAGTTTAATATTGAGACACGAAGCAACAACATACGATCTAAATAAAAGCAGCCACTTTCCTCTAGATCGTATTTTGTTGCTTCGTGTCTCAAAATGAAACTTTATAAAAGGTATTAGAAAATTCTAGACACACTTGCCGAGGCCGAGGGTCCCTACTAGCCGTTATTCATAATTCCTTCTCAGTCACGAGATAATATTTTTTTAAAAGAGTGGCGCTAGTGGACCGTTGTACGCCCTCATACGCAATTATCATAGATTAATAAAAAATAAAAAAAACTCGATGCTTTGTCAAGTGGTAAAAGCCGTGCGAAACAGGGGATGGTCGCTATGAATAAATATAACTTTGTCTCTGTTTTACTTTCCAGTAATATGCAAGGTGTAAAGGAGAAAGCTGGCCGTGTGGTGCCGGACGTAAAGAATAGCACTATCCTATTTCTTCCCGTGGATGTCATAAAGGCGACTAAGGGACTTACTAGAGAATGGGCAGCAGCGTTCTCTATGCATTTTGAGACCATACTGCGATTGCCAACCCGCCTGCCAAGCGTGGCGATTATGGCAAACACCTTTGGAGGAGGCCTATGTCCAGCAGTGGATGTCTTTCGGCTGAAATGATGATAATCTAGAGTCTAGACAAAATCAAACTGGTTGCTATTTTAATTGTATGATTTGTTAATTTTATGACATTGATTTTACATTCTGTGATTACCTATACTCACACACTGACTTTTTTTTTTTTTAGGAAAACATACTTTTACGGTGTTTGTAAATATGTGAGCACCATGTATCTATCTCATAATTAAGTTATTATTCATTGCTTAACTTTTAATTATTTTTACCTATTATACATTTTTACAGTATTTTTTTTTCTAGGTGCATCGTCTTCACGTATAATCATATAATTAATGTACTCAAACAAAATACTGTAAAGCATTTTCAAAAGAGTAACGGTGGAGTTTCTTGCCCATTCTTCTCCATACGAAAGTACCTTTTGGAAGGGGCGACTAGAATCAATTCTATTTGTTTGTAAATTTTGACGTTCAAAAGTGCCTCATATGTACCTTGACTTGGACTTGACATGGTGTAAATAATTGATCAAAGTTTTTATACAATCGACTTTTCCAAATACACAGATAATCCAAAAAGCGTTTTTATCGTTTACTAGCTGCGCTCCATGGTTCCACACGCATAAGTCTCTATCCTGTGGGAATATCGGGATAAAAAGTATCCATGTCTTTTTCCAGGTGACGGTCTACCCATGTGCCCAATTTCATCCAAATCCGTTCAGCCGTTTTAGCTTGAAAGCGTTACAAATATTAACAAACTCACTTTCGCATTTATAATATTAATACGAATAGACAGGCTGTTAAAGAAACTGCGTGTTTAGGGGTAGGTTCAGTATCAATAAAGGAACCCAGAAAAAATAAAATAAAAATTCAGAATAAAAATTATTTTCTTGTTTAAATGCTTTAATTACTTACCTACTAGGTAAGTAACTAAAGCATTTAAACAAATAAAATAATTGTAATTCTAAGCGATTGCTACTTTAAGTTAGAAGGTACTAAATTAGGTTGTTCTTGCATTTTTTTTTTATGTTTTTATTTTTAATAATTTTTTATTAATTTATTTTTTATTTTTCCCGGTTTACTTTATCGATACTGAACCTACCCCTAAGCTATCGCACGCAGTTTCTTTAACACCCTGTATAGAAAAAGAAAGAAAATTTGTTTATTCTGCCAACAAGACAAACTTTACAAAAATAAAAAACAAAATAAAAAAGGACAAAATACACACTAGTAAAAGTAGTACAATCAGTACAATCATATTTTAAGACTGTGAAGTAAATATTATCCAGAAATAAAAATAAGAAAAAATAGCCAAAAGCCTAGTACTTATTCAAAAACCTTAAAAGTTAAAAGTCAAATTATTTATTTCAAATAGGCATATAAATGGCACTTTTGATCGTCCAAATTTACAAATAAAATAGAATTGATTCTAGTCGCTCCTTCCAAAAGGTAGCTTTGTATGGAGAAGAATGGGCAAGAAACTCCACCATTATTCTTTTAAAATGTTTTACAATATTTTGTATAGGTACATCAATTATATAGTTATATGTGAAGACGATGCACCTAGAATAAAATTACTATACCACAATAGGTAAAAAGAATTAATAATGAAGCAATGACAGATAAATTTGACAATGTTGTCTATACAAATATAGTAAGGATAAGGATGCTAGTACTTACTTGACTGGATCGTGCATCCGTTTGTGTAGTTTCAAAGACTTGTTAGTTGGGAAGACCGTGTTGCATACAGCACATTCGTATGATACTGGCCCAGTGACGATAGACTCTATAAAAAAAAACAAAATAAGAATATCAGCCCATGAACGGCCGTTTGTCGTTTGTTAATTTTTTGGTTCGATGGTTTGGAATCAGACAAAATTGAGGAGCTCGTGACTAAGTAATAACAGCCGCATTGGTTAATCCATCAGGTTAAGCCACGCTTGCCGGGGTTAGTCCATGGATGGGTGACTATCTTTACATACCGAGACCCCTCCGTGCCTCGGAAAGTACGTTAGTCCCGGCTGTCATTCGTAGATCTTTGACAGTCGTTACGGGTCGTCAGAACCCCGAAAGTCTGACAACCAGTCTTACCAGGGGGTATCGTATTACCCAGTTACTGGGTTGTGGAGGTCAGATAGGCAGTCGCTCCATGTAAAATACTGGTATTCGGCTGCATCCGGTTAAACTGGGAGCCGACCCCAACATAGTTGGGCAAAAGCAGGCAGATTTATTGATTTTGTATTGAAAGAACAAGATGGCGTTAGTTCCGACATTGGTTATGTAGCGGCATCAACATCGCCACATGCGAACTACGCTTCACGCAAAATCCTGCATCGCGCAAGCAGAGTTTACCGCGCAACTAGCATATATACAACATCCCGACATCAAACGTCGGGCCGTTGCCCACCAGACACAACACCCGTCTGGTCGTAGGATCCTCCCTTTTCTATGGAGGATGAGTGAACTTTACACCCTGTTGCTCATGCTTCTAAAGTAACATGTCAAAACATCTTTTTACAGCTTTAATCTAAATATTACATTATTAATTTACATACCTGTCTTCACTTTATGTGCTTTCATATGTGCACACAGAGATTTCGAATTTTCATACGCCACAGGACAGTAAAGACACGGATATTTTACTAAAAGAAAAAAATCGTGTGTTTAGTTACAATACGACTCATACAGGAAAATTTTTTAACCAGTGCGCAAATTTTTTTTGGTGGTTCAATATCAGTAACAGAACACATTTCCATTATTTATTCAATACTTTTTTTTATTTTTTATCCTACTGTAAATCAGCAAATTATGGACACAATCTATTCGTAATAATATCAATGGGCGCGTGCGGCGGCCGGCGCAAGCGGCGGCGGTGTTGCACGGGGGTGAAACCCCCTCCCGGGCGGCAGGGCGCGCCGTGCTCTGTGGCCGACAGTTCGCTCATCGCACGCGCTGTCGTGTGACGTCGCGTCTAATCGATTCCCCGCGCAAGCGCCGCGCCGCACGTGTGTCGTGCTACCGGTCACGATGTCAGACTTCAGTAACCGCGAGTTTTACATGATGGTGCGAGTGTATGTACTGAGTGATAAAAGTTTGCGAGCAGCTCGCAGAATGTATGCGACGGAGAGCATACCTCGAATGCGAGCCCATGGAATCCTTAACTCCGCGGTCCCTAATGAAAGGACCATTTTAGCGGCCACTCAAAGGCTGCTTGATCACGGACAGTTCAGAACCCCGAATCATGCACGAAGGTCTGGCAGACCCCGACTGGCGATCGAAATCGAAGAAGCCAAAGCCCATTAAAGTATGAAGGAAAAATTGGAATTACTCTTCAAATAACTACAGGTCACGGCCTAAACATAAAAAAGTCTAGTTCGAACCTGATAAAATTAGCGATCAGTACATTGTAACCCACGTAAATACCTACGCCGGCGAATCGAGCTAGCGCACAGCTGATAGGTAGGTACTTTCGCGCGTTCCGCTTCGCCCTGCGCCGCCGGGTAGCCATACAACCACTTTTAAAGTACACATCTTTCGTTAACGATATTTTTTGTTTTTTGTACTAAGACGTATCAAAATAAAAAATATATGTTTAATAAAACTCGTTTAAGTTTAACTTGTCAAAATTTGCGCAGTGGATAAAAACTTTTCCTGTATATGGAACAACAGCAGTTTATAGGAATATTATGAAATAATAGTAGGGTTCGTGATTATTTTTATTAATCGACTTCCAAAAAAGAAGAGGTTATAATTATGTTCGTCATGTTCACCGATTTCTCCAAAAATTGTGGACCGGTTTTGAAAATTATTTTTTTGTTTGAAAGGGTGTGCTCCTGAGGTGGTCCCGTTGTCACCAAGTCAGAATTTGATGAGGGAATCCCATGGAAATAAAATTTATAGGCAAATTTATAGCGATTTCGGATTTTTTATAGTAACTCATGCATTTGCACTCACGGAAAGCACCATTTGGTGAAATGGAACTGATGATGAAGACCACAGATGGCCACCGGAACTACTTAATAATAAGTATTTCACGGTATCGATGCGATTAGACACTTTAATATGGTTGCCAAGCAATTTATGCTCATCACCATCAGTTCCAGTTTCCCTAGTTCTTACCAGAACTCAACAATTAACGCCCCTGCATCGGGAAAAACAATATTCTTAAATTTAAATTGCAATTAGGCTATTGTAACTTAGATAAATTACAAACTGACCCACTAAAATCTGAAAAATAAAATATACTTTTTACAAAAAAAATCACTAGAAAGTCAAAATTAACTTTGGAAGTAGGTGGCAAAAAGCTAAAATACAGAGCCAAAGTTAGTTTTCACTTTGTACTGTTTTTTTTGGAAGTCGGTTTTTTTATTTTTGTATTTTTTTTTTTTAAATAGAGAGAAAACTTTTCTATATTGCACACCATAATGAATGGTTTTCATAATTATATGCACCTTGTGTTGGTAGGGTATGGCAACACCATATTATTATGTTGACACCGACTTCCGAAATTAAAGTTATTTTTCACTTTGTAGTGTGTTTTTTGGAAGTCAATTGTTTTTTTTTTTGTTGTTTCAGTCTGTATCTATTTAATGGGGGTCCAATTCAGTCATCGGCTACAGCTAAAGCAAAGATAAGTACGATTAACTACACGAACACCGCGAGAATGCGTTCCTGACACCCTGTCAGTTGGACACGATTAGGAACTATAAAGTTTAAGGTTGGGAATCTATTTCATGGGGGTCCAATTCAGTCATTGGCTACAGCTAAAGCAAAGAAAATACGATTAACTACACGACCACCGAGAGAATGCGTTCCTGACACCCTGTCAGTTGGACACGATTAGGAACTATAAAGTTTAAGGTATCAGAAGAGGTAGCACGCGCAATTAAATTTTTCTTAAGTTTTTTGCAATTTGCAGATCAGTGTTAGGTTGTATCTTAATCAAAATATGATTCGCGACTATAAAATACATGTATTTACAGAATTATTATCATTAGAACCATTAATACATCTCTCTAAGTTACATTTGTTCCATTGAATGACTTTTTCATGAGATCATGGCATTGGGGAACAAATCTAACTTAGAGAGATGTAGATCCTAATGATTATAATTCTGTATACAACATTGTTAAACAAAAACTAATGTTGTATACATATCTGATAAGAGTCGCGAATCATATTTTGATCAAGATACAACCTGACAGAAACCTGAAAATTGCAAAAAACTTAAAAAAAAAGAAAATAATTTCGCGGGCTACAGCCGCGGCATACAAAGCATAATCAGCCTATAATGTTCCCACTCCTCTCTGTGAGAGGGAGTGGGCCGTAATCCACCACGCGGGCCCAGTGCGGGTTGGTAGATGTCACATGTCTTCGAAATGTAAATTCTAGGACATTCCGGTTTCCTCACGATGTTTTCCTTCACAATTTTGACACACAGATGCGGATTCACCTTATATTCGCTTTTTATTGTACTCAGCTGACAGGTGTCAGGAACGCATTCTCCCATCGGCCGCAGTTTAGTACTTACATACTTTACATGGATGTACTTTGAACTCATCCAAATTAGTGACAGATATGTCACAGGCTAAGCATTGGTACATTTTGATTGCAAACCCGTTGTCCGTTGGCACTTCTTTGACGATTACCTTGTGATAAGGACCGCTTTTATCTAAACAAAAAAAAAAAAAACGTTTAGCGTGTTATTTTTAAACTTGTTCGTCTATGTTCTATGTTATAGGGTTTGGTTTCCGCACTTAGTACTTCATGTGGACCATTGTGCGTGGGCCATGGCGGCCGTCGGTTGTTTATTCCAACCAGCCCACCTCCCTCCAGAAGCTGACTAGGTCTCCTGGTCTGCATAGAATATCTGTGAAGGATCTACCCAGATCCTTCACAGACCCGAGTGTTTCTGTTCTGATCAGGGTGACGCCTGTGCAGTCAAACAGCACATGCGCAACGGTTTCTTCAGCCTCCATGCAAGCCCTGCACAGAGGGCTGTCCGTTATGCCTATTGTGTGGAAATTGTTCGTCTATTGCCCCCTCCCTTTTATTACTCTACTACGGCGAAGCAAAAAGGAGGGTTATGATTTTGACCGGTATGTATATATGTTCATCTGTTCCCTCGTAACTTTTAAACTTCTGATCATAATTTGACAAAAATGAGGTATCATTGGAAGCTTCTTGATCGTCCGCTGGTCCGCTATGTGACGTTACATTATTAAGTAAACACAATGAGAATTTATGGTGAAAATGACATCGACGTGTCACGTGCAAGCTGTTACCATGAATTCAGCACATGATTCTAGAACACCCAGCGAACAAAATTTTCGTCGGTTATTAAAAAAAGTCTGCTGTTTCAAATATTTTAACCGTGGTATTGCACTTTTAGATGAAATAGCAGATTTTTTTCCCATCTGGGAGATGTCCTTTAAACCCTTTTTTTGCTTGCTAAATTATCAAATAACTTCTCGAGCTCTGGGCGGAGCGGGAGGGCGTGTCAGATTTTTACTGACTAAAACCCACCCTTGTTCCTTCAGTTGCCTGTGTGCTAGGGCCATGATATCCCTTTCAGACAAATCCGCAATCCTGGCAGGGTCCTTTACACCCTGCATTTGACTTATTAATTATGTAGAGTTTATGGCTGGCGAATTGCGCGATTTTCACGCACGGCAGTGCGCTACAGCCTAGCTACTGACATCTTACCAGTCCTTCTGAACTAGTCGTATTTTTAGGGTTCCGTACCTCAAAATGAAAAAAACGGAACCCTTATAGGATCACTTTGTTGTCCGTCTGTCTGTCTGTCAGTCTGTCAAGCCCCTTTTTCTCAGAAACGCGTAGAGGTATCAAGTTGAAATTAATACCAAATACGTAGGTTTATGGTCCTTTGAAGCTCTAAAAAAATCAAGCTTCCAAGTAAACGCAATAAAAAAATATGGCGATTTATGAGACATATTTTGATACTTGCAAACAAATCAATCCCAGAATCAAGAAATCCTAGAATCATGAAATTTGGCAAGAAGCAAGGTCTCACAGCACAAGTAAAGGAAAAAGTCCGGAAATCTATAATTTGTACATAAAACTTAAATATATATTTTTTTGCTATTACAACCTTACATTTTCTGTTGGAAAATTGACCTTGGCGTATATCGATGTATGGGAGAACATGTTTTTCAACTACAATATTAGGTTTGTTTTTGGGATAAATTCATCCCAACTACGGAACCCTTCATTGTGCGTAGTCCACACGCACTTGGCCGGTTTTTTAACTGTAAATAAGGTGTTCACAAGTGAAAAGCTTGTTGAAATTGTGGGTTGTAAAAACAAACGTATACCCTTAGGTGATATTATCGTAAAATTCTTAGTTTTAACCTCTTATCCCTTTTTTTTGTGCGGTACTAATGACTTAAATAAATAAGCCTAAAACCGGTTCCGTGTCTGCTGCATAGACGATAAAAAAATACAGTGTCAAATAAGTGTCACTATTATTCAAGAAAATAAAGAAAATGTTTATAATAATTTGGCATTAACATGCCTAAAAATATGTATCATTTATACACACGATTAAAAAGATAGTGTTCATAATAATTTGACAGTAATATCATTATCAACAGTACAGCCCAATGCAGACAAATTAAGTTATTATTTGTCCGAATTATTTCAATTTTTACATTTAATATCTGTAATTTATATGGTGTACTTAATAATTGTTTCATAAACGAAGATTCGCCGCTCATAATTTTACATAATTTTGGATTTTGTCACACAGTGCCACAGTCTACCAAATAACAATTTACCAATCATTACGACTTAACAACTGTGAAATACTGTGAATAACGTGTTCAGTTCTGAAATGCTTATTTAAATTGCAAGTTGTAATATTTTTAGGGCTCCGTACCCAAAGTGTAAAACGGGCACCCTATTACTAAGGCTCCGCCGCGGTCTGAATGTCTGTCTGTCTGTCCGTCTGTCACCAAGCTGTATCTCATTAACCGTGATAGTTAGACAGTTGAAACTTTCACAGATGATGTATTTCTGTTGCCGCTATAACAACAAATACTAAAAAACTGAATAAAATGAATATTTAAGGGGGCCCCAAATACAACAAACGTGATTTTTTTGTTCGTTTTTGCTCATATTGATAACGGCAACAGGTAGACGCTTGAAATATTCACAGAATATTTAGTTATATTTATATTCACTTTAAAAATAAATAATTAAATTAAAATAAAACAAATATTTAAGGGGGGCTCCCATACAACAAACGTGTTTTTTTTTTGCCGTTTTTATAGTTAATGGTACGGAACCCTTAGTGCGCGAGTCCGACTCGCACTTAGCCGGTTTTTTTTTATTTGTGCATAAAGTTTTAATCATAGAAATATAAAAAACAGGAGAAGCGGCAAGGGGGCGTGGCTGTGTCCACGCGACATGTTCGCAACGCTCATGTACCAGGCAAATGGCCGTATCTGCGAACTAGTGCGCTTTCGACCGCGGTCGTGACAACATATACGAATGCCGTGTTGTTCAATGGTTTCTTGTAAAAACTGAAGTCAAACTTAGTACTTTAAAAATCATGGAATCACATAACATATTTATGTAAAAGTATTTTACTATACTTATTTGTCTATAAAATCATGAAAAACATCAAATATTCCTTGCTTGTACTACGTCACTCTTGTTTTCATATATCACAGCTACTGTACTATCTTTGTATGAAATACATTCCTTAACCACTACATAAATATGTCGCTAACTGACTGGACAATCAATGTAAACATCACAAAACGATACTTTGTTTATGCGGATGCATCGCGTAGTACGGGCGCTGTATCTTGCGACGAGTTAGTGATGTCCTGGTGCAGATCCACTAACGTAGGCTATCGACAACAATGTCGATTGCCTAATAAATATATTGCTATTATAGTTTATTCTTCAATTTGTCAACCGTTGTAACCTGATTGGAAGACCCATGAGGAAATAATGATTTTTACTCATTTTGATTTGCTCATATTGTTTATTTATTTTTATTTACTTAAGGACGCTATCACATTTTGAACTCGCTCGAGTTTAGGTATCTGAATCGCAACACAGCAACATTACGCGCACGCACACATTGAAACCCCTGACCGCTCGATTTTATACGGAACTTAACTAATCTTGGTACTTGTAGGTATTTTTTTTAATTTTACTGGTATGGTTGAGTAAAGTTAGTTGTAAGTTTGCAATCGAATTTTAGTAACTGTGACTAAGTACTATCTGCGTGATAATTATGTTTTTAGTAATTTTTAAATTCATCAGCCATTACGTAGCGTAGGTAGGTACCCAATAATTTCAAGCGCTGGCCATATGGGAAATACCATATTTTTACATAAACTAACAATCTAAACTAACAACCTATTACAAGGAACACCTACGATTATCCCCCAGGCTACTATTAGTTAGAAAAGATGTAAGTATGTACTTGTAAATATATTTTTTGCTGGCAAATGTTGGAGCATTACATAATCAAAAACTAGCCTGGGAGTTTATCGTAGACTTTCGTTGTGATATTTAAAAATAATTATTCCCATATGAAAACAGTAAGTATTTAATTTTCAGAGACTGGGGCGCGATTTCAGTACTTTTGATAAAAATTAAAACCAAAGTAGGTAGTAAAAAGTATATTTTCATTTCATGTTTCAAAGAAGTTCAAATTTAGGATGAAGGCCAGCTCTTTCTAGTGTTCCGTACCCGAACCACTTTATTACAAGACAAGATTTATATTTTGACATGGCATAAACCATGGAGCCCAATTTTGTAATAAGAACGTAACAGCGATTGAAATACCGTTCTTTATACAAAACTGAAAACTTAGGTCGGTACTAAGTTGTTAGTTTTGTGTTTAGGAACTTTACCATAGTCGGAATAAAGTTCGTAATTCAATAATGGCTCCATGTTTTAAACCTGGGTCTGAAGATAAACCTTGCTTTGTAATAAGGGGGGAAGGGTCCAAACGGAGCACTATTGCTGTCACTCACGTGTCCGTCTATCACACAGGTTTTACAGCCAAACGGTTGAAGCTACAGTCTTTAAATTTTCACTGTATAAGCATCTTGTTAACCCTTGTTTTTTCTTTATTCCTGATGAGATACTTCACGCCGCAATCAAAAAGAGAAGTGTGGCTACCTACAAGGATTAGCTGCTCAAAAAGGAAATCAATCTCGATTATTTTTGTGCCTTTTGGCTTATATTCTCTTATTGCGCATTCTTGCTCCTGAGAATAAAAAACTAGTCAAGAGCGAGTCGGACTCGCACACCGAGGGTTCCGTACGTATATATGATGTTGATGATTTCTGAAAAACTGTGCTATTTAGAGACATCGTTTTATTTTTCCTGTAATCTTTACATAAATTTCTATCACATAGAATAATTTCAGATTTTTATCTATGCAAACTTGCAGAGGATTTAGCTATATTGGTTCCTTTTCAGACCCAATTTTTTTTCATTTGTTGGTTTTATTGTGATTGTTAAAACGTATTTGTGTGAAAATTTTGTATGGGGCTATACAATTTTTATGGGACAATTTTGGAGATGAATATATTATCTTTAATTTGAGACAATGATATCCTTGCAGTTGTGATTCCTACTTCATTAAAATGGTACTTGAAAAGCACTGATATTTGAGGAAAAATGTGATAGCGTCCTTAATAATATTTTTTTTAGATACATTATTGTTTATTTATATTATATTAGTATCAGTATATCATTGTTTATTTATATTATATTAGTATCAGTATATATATTTATTATTTATTTTATTTTTAGGACCCCACAAAATGTTTAATACAACGATAAATGGAAGGATCGATAACTTTCCAATTTAGTCAATCACTAGCGTATATGTAAAATAAATGGCTTTTGCACAGCATAACGATAGGGCTGATGTTTTCGTGTGAGTAAGTTGTACGGCGCATGGTAAATGCACGCTAAGTATGTTTGATGCGATAAGGATAGTGTGCACGTTCTGATTTATTTCTTGCGAGTGTGTGCGCGACTTCGTATATATTGCTTTTACTGAACTGCATGCGTAGTCGTGGCGAGTGGTAGGGGCAAACTGGAGTCATCACCGGGTTCCGATACATTTTCAACTACCGGGGCATATCTCCTTCTTTCTTATATCTATGGCTTTATACAACGTGTTTTTTTTGATATCCCATAACTCTAGGGTATGATTGAGGCCATATCAAAGAATCAACTGGCACATGAGTTATGTTCCAATCCTTCGTTATTTTTTTTTTAAATTTTTCATACATTATAATTCGGCAAAGTCACGATTATTAATGTAAAACACCCTTACGTGAAATATGACAACGTCGACAAGGTAGCTTTCCCTTCACTAGCTGCCGCCGGGAAGCCCCGATACCAACATACCTACATATTTTATTTTACTATTTATTTTACTACACTACTGCGAAGTTTGGCAACCTCGCAAAAGTAAAGATTCGTTCATACTGGTGACAATTTTTGACCTAATTTAATTATGATTGATGATATCGCCGAAACGATGCATTTTTGGACCACCTATTCTAGGAGTTTTAGTATTATGTGATTAGAGTTATGGGATATCAAAAAAAACAGGTTGTATATAAATAAGCAGGATACAAAAAGTCTAAAAAGTTAGTTAAGAACTTTTTAGAAAAATTGTGTTACAGCCAAATTAGACCGATTTTAAATTTTCCATAGAAACAGAGATTTCCAGTTATCTGTTTTTAAATAAGACATTTCGAAAATGTTCTTTACTAACTTTTTAGACCTTTATATCCTGCTTATGTGTATGAAGTTTCATTAAAATCCGTTCAGTCATTTCGAAAAACATGGGCTTGAAAGTTTGTATGAAATGCCGTAAGGTGTAAACGCTGTTAAGTATCCATTAGTGGCAATGCTATTAAGCTTCATATATTTGATAGACGTTTATATACTTTTAGTGCATTTTGTTACCGTTTGGAAAAACCTGTTGGCAGTTAACTGTCTTAGCAAAATTTTGGATAAAAAGTAAATAAATAAAAGTCGACTGCGTGAAAAGTGAACTTTAAAAAAGATGGAAACAAGATGACCTATTTCTGTCTCTAATACCGTACTATCCGTCGTAGCCGTACAATCTCATGCAGTCGGAAGCATCTTCTTACATTTAGCAAGAAAGACCTATTGCCTCCGACTGCATGACCTACGATTATATAAGAACATTATCACAGCTATATTATAAGTTTTGAAGATTTAAGTGAGAATGCTAACCAACTTTAAATCGTTATAGATCCTAAATAGTTATTAAAAATTAAAAATGATTACAGAAACTTAAAGATGATTTTCAAATACCTATTCAATGATACCCTACTTGACATAGTTCGTAGTTTTTTTTTTTTCACAATATAGCGTCTAGTTGTCGCCATTTTGAATTTTGATTACTGTCATGTCTTTAGTGACACTCACAAGATTAAGACAGATCAATTGACGTAAGAATCATCAAAATCGTCCCACGCGTTTGGTCTCTAGAGCGCCACAAAGGAACAAACATACATACATACATAGGCTGGTAAAAACATCACCCTCCTTTGCGCCGCGCAGTCTGGTAAGAAGTTATTGGTACCCAAGATACAGACTTGCCTACTTTGGGGCCAATGTAAGTCTTCCACTATCATTAATTTGAATTTTTTGAACGCAGCTGCGTGTGTCCGGCATATGGTGTCGAAAAGCCCTTGTATCAAACTATAAAAAAAAATGTATCTGTGTTTTATCAGGCTGTGGAAATATGAAATTTGTGGTTGAAAATGACAAAGTTAGCTTGTTGAACTAACATTTCCGTGCAAGTGTTTTGTGACAAATAGCACTGGTGAAGATTTTATACCATTTTGTTGGAGATTTTACGTACTTTCGATTGATATATAATACATGGAATTCCGAGTTGTAAAATAGAAGCTACAAGTAAAATGCTGCTGGGATCTGTAGTTCCCATTAAACAAACACTTTAGTCACTTAAGTTACGAAACAACTTGAATTGTATAGCCTTATCTATGCACTCAACGAAACAATCGTCACCTTACAACGCTTCATAGAATTTTTTTGTTTACGAAACGTTTATAAGTGGGTCGCCGGCCGGCGAGCCATAAAAAATGGGTCAAGGACGCGCGGGGTCGCGTGAGTGGTTAATATTTTTGGGGTTAAAGTCAATTATTATTTATAGCTTTATAAAATGTACATGTACCTTTACCTTTCGCGTCCGCCTGGATGGCATCTTTGATGACACTGTCGCAGAGTTTGTCCACTTGCAGGAAACGTTTCGAGACGACGCGCACTCCTTTTTCCTCCGCTTTATTTGGTTCTTGCCTTTGATCTGAAAATAAAATATGCTTAATTAAAATCTTAAATTCACTGACAGACAACGCACCGCCTAAGGCCCGGGGCTCATTGGCGGCATGGCATGCCAAGGTATTTTTAGGCGATGAATAAAAATATAACATAATAGTATGGAAATAAAGTTGTAATTTAAATTTTAACGGTCGTAAGCACACAAACAATACCGCGGTATGCTAACATTATATTACCATTGAAATTTCAACTTTATTTCAATACTTTATAGTTATATTTTTATTCGTCGCCTAAAAATACCTTGCCATGCCGTACCGCCAATGAGCGCCGTGCCTAAACCGCGTTCCTTTTATAACGAAGGTAAATTCTCATTAACTATTGATTCAATAAAGTTATGCCTATAATAAACGCCGGTTTACTGTCACTGCGTTTCTGAATACGAAACAAACCATTCAATAACTATAAAACCGATAACTAGTTCCTTAGTCGCCGCTAGATGGGTCTGTATAAGAGATCGCGTCTAAAATTGATTTTATTATTTTAATTCGTCCTTTATTCGTAATTTAATTGATAGTATTATTTTTTTCGAAGGTAAATAAATGGCCTAACACTATTTTAGTTAATAAATATGATATAATTCAAATTTCATTGATATTGATATATATGCATGCTCGAAAAATAAATTTAAATCTAATATTATAAAAATTCTATCTTAATTGTAGCTTAATTATAATAATATCTTACTATTATTACCCATTTATTGCTTAATTTAAATTAATGAAACTGTTTCTGAACTGATTTGGTTTTGTAGCTATAGCTAGCCTTATAGTAATTTATTTAGCTATTTCAAAATATTTGTTAATTGTGGTAATGCTCGTCTAGTGGCAACCACTGATCTTTAAATATGTGTTACCTGCGGATAATGCAGTGGACTGCAACATTGCTACTAAAAGTATTGTTAACTTAATGTATTATTTATGTTGTAGTTGTTTATTATCCCTTAATCAATAAAATAAAATAAGTCGTTACATATGGAGGGATGAATGAACGACATAATTGCCATTTAAAAAAAGGTTCACTTCATTGTTTTTGTTTCGGGTGGTATTATTTTTGCTTTACCGTTTGATTTTAAGTTTTATGTCTACAGTCTATTTGGTATTCCAATCGTTTGTGCTTTACCCATTCTTTTGTAAAATAACATAATGGAATCTGAAAGACGACGCAGTAAAAAAAATACTGAAAGAGAAGATGCTTGTTATGTGGCTAAAGAATTGGTTTATATAGCCGACAATAAAATAAAATTTCGAAAGGATTTCTCCTACGTCTTAAGTTTCTGGGTACTGATTTATTAGAAATAAACTCCAGTACTCCAAATCAGACTCTGATGAGCTGCTCGTATTCATTATGCTCTCATTGTTTTCTCCTTTTAATAATTTTAATATTTATATTTCACTGGCAATTTAATTCAAATAATACACGTTATAATTATGTATAACCTAAAGCTCAAAACACACAGGCAGCGGGTGCGGGACCGATAAACGGCACACATTGGTCAGTAAAGTTAACTAAAGTTTAAACGGAGTTTATCTTACATTGCGGTGTTCGGAAACGCACTTTCACAAGTTATCGAACCGATAGCGCTAATGAATAGATAAACCACCGATAAAACTGCCACAGAAACCGGGCATTAAGGGGGTTTTGAAAATTTTCCTAAAGGGGACAAATGTGGGATTAAAGTTTTTTTCATTGGCAAGTTTTGCCATTGGCAAATCCCATCACACGGCTTGTAAACATAAGCAGCCTATTATGTTCCCACTGCTGGGACACTGGCCCCCTCTCGGCGAGAGGGAGTGCCGGAGTGGGCCGTAATCCACCACGCGGGCCCAGTACGGGTTGATAGAATGTCACATGTCTTCCATGTTTTGGTTCTAGGACATACCGGTTCGGTCTACAACCGTGACCGAACCGGTATGTCCTAGAACCAAAACCCGGGAGGTTCCTATTCACGATGTGTGTTACCACTGTGTGGATCGCCCGGAGGACACGCCACGTGGACGTCAGCCCGGCTTGGGCGGAGCACCGCCGTGTCCTCACGGAGGCGATTGGCGTCGGCGATCTCTCGCCTCTGGCCCTGATTCAGGCCATGGTTCGGAGCGAGAGTGCATGGGAGGCCGTCACGCACGCCGAGGCGGATCGCGTGAGGGAGAGGCAAGGTTCGGGCCCTCGCGCCCCTAGTCGCCGCAGGAGACGCCCCGGGCGGCGGGAGTCACAGGCTGATTCCCGGCCACCGTAGGCGCGGGCTTGCGGACGGTGAGTGATGGGTAGCTCGCCGTTTTTTGTTGTGTCACGCGCCTCAAAGAGATTTCAGCACCAACTGACGAGGTCCGTTAGGGCCAATGCCTGACGGGGTTGCGAGTTTGTCCGAAAGGGATATCGTGACCCTGGCACACAGGCAACTGAAGGAACACGGGTGGGTTTTAGTCAGTAAAAGTCTGACACGCTCTCCCGCTCCGCCCAGAGAGGGAGAAGTTATTTGATAATTTCCCACCCAACAAAAAAAGAGGCCAGTTGAGCGAGTGTTTGAGACAAGAATTCAGGGTGAAATACGAATCTACGTCGGATAGAGAAATAGGTCCTCCTTACAATATCAATTTTGAAAAAAAAAACACCATATCGATCAATTATTTGCTAGTTTATACAGTAGTAAGGTCCAGAAGTAGTGGGCACCTTACACTTGTACAATAAGTTATAGCTCGCTCACTTGAAGTAGTTAAAGTTAGTTTAGGTGAGTTGACGGAAACCACGGATTTAGTAACACTTTAAAGTTTATTAAGTAGCCCGATTTACAAGTAAAGATTTGGATGCTAAACCACAGCGCTCGCGCTAGAAGTAATTTGTCAACTAACTTAAAAATATGTTTAACGCTAATATAAGTGAATAAAGTAAGTAGGTTGCTGCGTATGCAGTTTAATACATTGTACGTGAACCGTACAACAGTAATAAAAATTGATGCTACAGTGGTTTGGATTGATAGAGCGGCTCGTGACTAAGAAATAAAAGCCACACGGGTCGATCGATCAGGTTAAGCCACGCTTGCCGCAGTTGGTCCGTGGATGGGTGACCATCGTTACATACCGAAACTGACTGAGGCACGGAGGGGCCTCGGAAAGCACAATAAAGCGTTGGTCCGGCTGTCATTCCTTGATCTTTGACAGTCGTTACGGGTTGTCAGAAGCCCGAGGGCCTTATAACAAAACAAGGTTCATCTTCAGACCCAAGTTTAAACCATGGAGCCATTATTGAATTTCGAACTTTATTCCGTCTATGGTAAAGTTCATAATAAAAAACTGACAACTTAGTGCCGAACTAAGTATTCAGTTTTGTATAAAGAACGGTATTTCAATCAGAGTAACGTTCTCATTACAAAAACTAGATCCATGGTTTAAGCTATGTCAAAATATAAATCTTGTTTTGTAATAAGACGGCGAGAGTCTGACAATCAGTCTTAACAAGGGGTATCGTATTATCAGTAACTGGGTTATGGAAGTCAGTTAGGCAGTCACTCCATGTAAAATGCTGGTATTCAGCTGCTTCCGGTTAGACTCCGGACTCTCGGCTTCCAACCCCAACCTAGTTGAAAAGGCTTTTCAGATGATGCTACGGTGGTTTTGGTGGTCTTATTGAATTTTATGTTTATTTTATTTATGTGCGTTTCATTTGTGCAGAAAAACATTTTTTCTTTCTTACTTTTTTATCTTTAACTAGCTGCGCCCCGCGGTTACACCAGCGTAAGTCTCGATCCCGTGGGAATATAGGCATAAAAAGTAGCCTATATGTTAATCCAGGGTGTCAGCTACCTCGATACAAAATTTTATCAAAATTAGTCCAGCCGTTTTGACGTGAAAGAGTAACAAACATCCATCCATCCCGTGTATTCCCGTTGTCCCCGTACGCCGTGTCCCAACCCTACGGGGACAGCGGTACTTCAATTACATATTTAAAAATACTTCCCGTTGTCCCCGTGGTATGGTTTTACATTCAAAAATATGTTTCTGGCGTTGTGTGGTCACAGTTCTAACCTAACCTAACCTAGCTGTTTCGATTTAAAAAAGGTTTACTTCGTACGATAAGGGGACAACGGGAAATAAATTTAACCACGTCCCGCTGTCCCCGTAGCGGGGATATGGCAAACGGGGACAACGGGAATACACTATCCATTCATACTTACAAACTTTCGCGTTTATAATATTAGTAGGATGCAAGAAACATCACCCTGTTTATAATCATCATTTCAGCCGAAAGACGTTCACTGCTGGACATAGGGCTCCCCCAAAAAAAAGGGGGGGGGGCAGAATCGCCACGCTTGGCAGGCGGGTTGGCGATCGCGGTATGGTGTTAAAATGCATAGAGAATGCTGCTGCCCATTCTCTAGTAAGTCCCTTAGTCGCCTTTTACGACATCCACGGGAGGAAATGGGATGGTGCTATTATTTACGTCCAGCACCACACGGAACGATGCAAAAATACAGGGTGATATTTTTTATGATGTGAAGACAATAGTTTATTAATAAAAAATCCCTACCCAAGCTCAATGGATCCGACGAAATCATTTGGTCACTAGATTTAAACATGAGTGGCTCCTCAACAATATCGCCCGTGTCAGTGATGACGCGCCGCGGTGTCAGCTTGTCTGAGGACACCAATGTGTCTTCATTCTCCATTGGCTCGTATTCAGGGACTGACTCAGTCTGACCCTCTTCCATTGGCTCCTGAAATAGAAATATAAAAATAATTATCAGCCTATTATTTTTATAAATGTATACAAATAAATAAAATTGAAGTATATAATTTGTAATGTCAAAATAACAGGTTTATTAATTAGTAAATAATTAATTATTACTTAATGCATAAGAAAGTATACAAAGTTTAAACGGTACTAATAACAATTTTTTTTTTTTAATTTTTTGGTGTCTGTCTGTTTGTTTCGGCTAATCTCCGAAACGGCTGGACTGATTAAGACGAGACTTTCACTAGCAGCTAGCTGATGTTATGAGGAGTAACTAAGCTTACTTTTATTTTTGAAAAATCCACGCAGGCGAAGCCGCGGGCAGCAGCTAGTGACTAATAAAGTTGTTTAAAAGGTTTATTTATTTACCCAGTGAGTACCTAAATCTGTAAGGACGCACAAATATCAATCAACAAAAGGGTCAATATGGGTTTTAAGGGCCAATTTACACATTTCGGAAGAGAAAAAAATTTGCTTTTCGTCCTTTTGAACTTTATCTCTGTAGCGACATCAACTTCGCCACATTCGAACGACGCGTCACACTGACGTCACGCAAAATCTTGCATCGCGCAAGCAGAGTTTACCGCGCGACTAGCATTTATACAACATCCCGACATCGACCGTCGGGCAGTTGCCCACACAACACCCGTCTTGTCGGAGGATCCTCCCTTTTCAATGGAGGATGAGTGAACTTTACACCCTGTTCCTCATGCCTCTAAATCTCTATTGCGTAACGCACAAATTGGAGACAAGAGAGACCATCATCTTCCCAAGAATTCTAGGAAATTCTTGCAACTACGGGCGATGTCGTCCATGAAATCGAGGAAGGCGTCGACCAGCGTCTGTAAACCCGATTGTGTGTATTCTAAAGCCATATATTATAATATGCGTAAAAAGGAAGCTTAATAAAGTCGAAAATCATTCATATAGTCCCCGTCATTGTGATATTTTTTTTATACTGGACCATACTTTTATTCAGGGCGGGATTTAGGGCAGGGCAACAGGGGCTCTAGCCCTGGGCCTCCACAAAGAAGTGGCCTCCACAATTTGATTTTTTTAGATAAGTGTAGGGATGGGTCGTTGACGGTTTTTCCGTTAACGAAATGTCAACGTTGATTTACATTCGTCAACTAGTCGATCAACCAGTTAAATTCGTCAACGAGTTAACTTGCATCGTAAATAGTTCATTCATTGAATTGTTTTTATTCGAAGCTGGGACGTTCAACGAGTCTCCGTGCGTATCAAAGAAAAAAAATCCCAAAAGTCTGACAACCAGTCTTACCAAGGGGTATCGTATTGTGGGGGTCAGATAGGCGGTCGTTCCATGTAAATACTGGTATTCAGCTGCATTCGGTTGGACTGGAAGCCGACCCCAACATAGTTGGGGAAAGGCGGGTAGATTTATTGTGTATCAAAGAAAAAAATGTTCACATTCATAAGGTACCTTTTTAAGTAGTTTTTTTTTTGTCTGATCTTAATATATTTTTGGGACCTCCACTTCTTAGTTGCCCCAGGGCTTCCACACCTCTAAAACCGGCTCTGCTTTTATTATTGGTAGGAAATTATCAAATAACTTCTCCTGCTCTGGGCGGAGCGGGAGGGCGCGTCAGACTTTTACTGACTAAAACCACCCGTTTTCTTTCAGTTGCCTGTGTGCCAGGGCCACCATATCCCTTTCGGACAAACCCGCTACCCTGGCAGGATACCTGGGAACCTTGTGGTTATGGTGAAGGTTATATTGAAGGTCAAATTTCCAATTTTTTTTTCGAAAACACTTATAAATGTTATAATAAAACTTAACTTTAAATAACTCCACAACTCCTGTACCGTTGCATGCACCCATAAGCACAATACTTTGCGTGCGCTACATTCCGCGCTGCCATACATACGTTACAACAACGATTTTTTACACCAAAAATAAATGTAGTTTCCCAACAATCATTTTAACAGTTTATGTACAGAATGCGTAGAAAATTGTTATGCGATGGGCCTTTTTACATCCTGTAGGTCAATCAATCTGCCTAGTTTTTTTCCCAACTACGTGGGCTCGGCTTCCAATCTACGACTACCTATCTGACCTCCACAATCCAGTAACTGGAAAAAACAATACCCCTTGGCACACCCACCACCACATTTTTATATCCTGTAGGTAAGCAACATAATGCATTCATATACTGAATTACTGTAGCAGTCGCGAGAATTAGGCTCGGCGCAAACGGGCCACCGACCACAGCCACTGGTATCCAGCGACAGCGACTTAACAAACTTTTTCATATATTTTGTATAGACGCGCCGCACACGTGTAGCCGGTGGCGGCCACACGCTACAGCAGTGTCGGCGACTCGCCACTTGTGGTCGCTACGGGCCACACAAGACGCCGACATCCGCCACTGTCGCAGTACTCCACCCCCCGCGCAGTTAAAGTTAAAGTCTGACACTCCCTCCCGCTCCGCCCAGAGCGGGAGAAGTTATATGATAATTTCCCACCCAAAAAAAAATAAAAAAGGAACTGCAGCAGAGAGCGGGTTATAAAATGTGGCGGCTTCCGAACACCGGTGGCTGTCGCTCACTTCTGTCACTGTTACAAATGTGGCGGTAGCGCGCGACAGCCACCGGTGGCTGTGGTCGGTGGCCCGTTTGCGCCGAGCTTTAGCGCGTCGTCTGGCGTATCTAGGCGAAATTGACGCATTCCTTCCATTCTCGTCCTATGCAATGTAAATTGAAACTTATGCAAATTCCATTAAGATCAGTGTTACCTCGACAACAACATCCTGATCATTATGGTAGTTCTGTATGTGCTCTATAACAGATGAGAATGACACTTTGCAAGTGTTACAGCTGTAGATCTCCTCCTGACAATCTTCTTGATTTTCTTGTATATTGTCTGGTGTTATTACATTCTCTGACTCTAGTTTCATATCTGGAAATTAAAAGAACTTTATTTGAATTGTCTGTAAGTACATTTTAATATTAATCTTTCATTAAATAAAAACTATCATTGAGAAATAAAATAAAATACCCTGCAGACAAACAGTCATCAGATTCCATTATATTGCTAATTCTTCTGCTGTAAAACTTCACTTGGCGTATTTATCCAAATATTCGCGTTACTTGGGTAATACAAAATAAACTGTATGTGCATTGTAATAAAGTTGATTTTGTATTACCGAAAAAGTGGAAATAAAAAATATATTAGCTTTATACCTTTAACAGCAGTCAATGATATAGTTCCATCAATATTTTGTTTAGTTACAATAGTGCTTCCTGCATTCAAATCGCTATCATCCTGAGTAACAATCATGTACCGGCTCTCCCCATTTTCCTTCACTAGTTTAAATTCCCGTGTTTGAAGGCATGGTTTCAACTGCTTGCTAAACAATTCCACATACATTTTGTTGGCATCATTCAGAGCCACCTGAGCTTCGTAAGTTTGTTCTGTTGTAAAGTGACTCCCATCATTAGTATTTATTTCTGTAAACATTATTTTAAAATATTCAAAATTCTTTTCTTACCTTACTTCAAACTGGTTTTGGCTGAGAGAGTTAAGATAAAGACACCCTATATCAAGCAGTACAGAATGTTTATGTAAATGTAAGCATTTTTTAAGACCCTCTGCTGAGATCCATAGAACTAGAAAACTATTATATTTTAGTAGAACCAAGTTTTAGTTTCAATATAAATTGAACTTTGTATAGTGAAGTTAGGTTCCTAATTTCTTAAAACTTCTAAAGATTTGTGATGACAGTATGTTGGTAAGCGTGCCAGGAAGCCTGTCCTATCAACATATTATTTCTCTTGTTGCATATATGAAACAGAAGTATAGAATGGCCCATTGTTTACAAGCAATCCCAAAGTTTTGGTGAGTATATTAATCAAAAGGACTTATTAATATGATTGTACTTATCACATTTTAAATACAATGTAAAAAATAAAGCCTTACCACTCTGATATACTTTAATTTCAGAATTTCCAATAACTGATGAGTTTTCAATGTTGTCCTCATCTGATCGGCGCTCAAATATTATGGTATGTACATTGTTAGTTGCCTGACAATTATCTTGAGCCAAATGCTCTACAAGGTGTGGTAATGAGGGGCATTTGTAGTTACAAACAGGACAGTAAACATTCTCTAAAGCATTAGACAAGTGCTCAAGTAGAGATTGTTTAGAACTAAAAGTCGTATTGCAACAAACGGGACAATTCAACGGCTGGCCTCCCATTATACTGAAATTACATCAGTTTACGCCCGTATAATGTTCAAACGCCAATCATTTCTGATAAGAAAGAGTGCATTATTTTGTAAACATATCACTTTCATTCAACCTCTTCTACATGCTACATTCAGTTTGTATCTAAATTCTCAACACAAAACCATATTTAATCAGAAGAACTTCACACTAATTTGTTATACGTGAAGAAAGCACCGAACGAACGAACAACGCACCATTTTTGTCAAAACTGACATTACCAGTGTGTTTTAGAAGTTAGTGATAAATGTTCATGAAATATCAATAAAAGTGATAAATATTATTGTATAATTTATGAAACACTCCAAAATGAAAAAAAATATTGTTAAGGTTCATAATACATCATTGTAATAGAATAATTTAAACTCTATAGGATTCTTTAATGTGAATCGAATCAAATCCAGATCAAAACCTATCTTCGTAATCGATTTACAGAAATATTGCCACCTATAAAAAAAGCAATAAAAAAATCAATATTTTCTAGAAGAAGAATAACTTTCTGTTTAAACTAGACAAAAAACTTGTATTTACTTGTCTCGTTCCTCTTTCCATGTCTTTTGTCGAGAGTGTGATTTTTTATTGAATTGTTTAGTATTCATATTTTAGTTTTTGATTGCCATTCATGATTTAATCTTAGTGGCAACATTGTAAAGAAGTTCGCCATTTTGTCGTGGTGGTTTTTTAACGTAGCGATTTTTATTTATTCGTGTTAATTATTTCTTTTCAGTGCAAATAAACCAATACAACTGAAATCTAAACACCAGATTGTGCCTGCATATAATATAAATTAGTTTGAACAAATATAATTCAATAGCAGGACGATAACGCTTGATATGTTTGTGTGCGAGTGTTTTCGCGGGTAAATTTGATTAAACAATAATATGTTGGGAAAGAGAATGCACCACAACAGCAAGGGGAGGCTAGCTAGTAAAGGCCACGATAATGGGAAACCCTCTAGTCCAGGTATTTCACCCTACAACAAGCCTGCGAAAATACCAGGTGCCATATCTGCTGGTAAAACTAAGGTAGAACTCTGTCCCATACCATACATAAAAATACAAGATAATGCTTTACATCTACCGCGTTTCACTGCGATCGCAGCCCGCTCTGCTGACGAACCTATTGGGATGGATGAATTGGACTCTTTACAGCTAGAGCTTGAGTCACTCTTGGGGAATACAGCTCTCCGTGTAAGATACTTCCAGGCTGAAATTGAGAGTATTGACACAAATGAATCCAAAAGAGAAAAGAAAGGAAAAGCTGCTGGTAAACAATTACAGTATCCAGTTAAAAGAAAATTTCCAGATGACAAATTAGTGAAAACCAATAGTACTAAGTTGTCCAACCAGCCTAAAGTGCCTAAGTTCAAGAACTTATCCAATACTTCCTCAGGTGGATCTCACAACTACCCAAATGACATTGGAAATTCGGATAATTCAGTTAAGCTGGAACTATCACAGTTTGCACTACCAAAGAATAATATTCCATACAAATTCTGGAGTTCTGTAGATCCTTATTGCGCTCCTGTGACTTTGGATGACATAAAATTTCTAGAATCTTTGCTGGCACAGAGCAGCAACACAACGTTGCCACCTATACCACCGCTCGGCCGTCACTACTCTGAAGTGTGGGCAGATGAACATCTGGCTGAGGATCAGAATGCTTCTAATCCGAATAAACAAAAATCATCAATGTCTCCTGAAGCTTCCAGTATCCGTAAGAAACTAGACAAATCCAATGAAAACATGATTACTGGGCCCTTGACACAAAGATTGGTATCAGCACTTATGGAAGAAAATCTAATGAATTATGAAGTGCCTGACATTAAAGTGAAACAGATAACAAACACCAAAAGTAGCTATAAGAGTTCTCTCACATTAGAAAAATGCCTAAGAAAGGAGTTGGTGGAACAAGGAATACTTGATCCAGAAGATTTGCCACCATTGACTAATCCAGCTGATGATGAAATACTGGCAGAAATTAAAAAATGCCAGACTGAACTGACTGCAGTAAAGAAAGACAATTGTCGCAATCTGAAGCATCTCATTGGGCTGTGTAAACAAGAAATGATTAGACTGAATCTGAAGAAACAACTAGATCAAGTTGATATGGAATGTATTGATATTTATAAGAAAATGGTGGCTGCAAAGCAGAAGAAGAGACCTATTACTAAGAAAGAAAAAGAAGATGCTTGGAGAGCTATTAATGAACAGATCAGGCTAAATAAAGAAATAAATGCTTTGCCTTTAACAGGTCCAAATTCAAGCTAAATTTTGTTCTTAGTTAAAGTATTCTATGGGGTAGTTTAAGATTGATATAGGTACTTACATAATATTTAGAAATAAATAACATTAATAATTAAATGTTTTTTTCTATCAGACCCCTGACAGTATTTTTAATGTCTGATGAACAGACTAACACGTAAATCTCGCCTTTATTTTCAAATTCTGAAGGTAAATACTAGTGATGAGCTAGCTTTGACTTTGCTAAGTAAGGTCAAAGTGCAATCTTTCCCTTGACTCATCGCTCAAGCAGTCCAACAGTCTATTGCAAAGATGCATTTTAATAAGCAGTATATTCAGTTAATGCAGTATGATGCACCTACATATAGTGTATTATCTCTCATTAGAGAGTAGTATAATCCTTGGTATTATCTGTGATGCAATGTATGACATGGTTCATATGTATAAAATAGACCGTACGTAAAGAAATGACCTACTTCGCAAAAAATACTTGATTTTTACAAAAATAAATATTTAAGCAGGCATTGCTGTTTGACGATGCGAATTTTCGTCGAGTGAGTCTATTCGTGTATTATTAATTTTGAAGTTTGTTTCAGTTCGTGTAATAATCGATACAGAGAGTGACTTTTGGGTAATTTTTCCGTAATGCTCATAGTATAGTTGGCTGTATTGACCGACCAAGTACCAATATTAAGTGCTCTGTGAACCGAGGGTTCAGTCTTCAGTTCCTAGTAGAGCACAGACTGTAGTTAGAGCCATAGATTAATATACATTGTTAGAGCAAGGTTACACGGACAGTCTGGGACTCTGGGTCAGAATGATCGTGTAACCCACGGATTGACAGACTGATGAAAATTAAATAGGTAGGTACCTATTTTAAATAATTTTATCAGTCCGTTTTGAATGATGAAAGACTGATGGGAGAATGATTGTGAAACCCGCTCGTAGCATTCTCGCGTCAGTCACCGTCAGCGACGCAATGCAGAAGGACGAGTCTAGCGACATAACTACGAGCGCGCCGCAAGGGCCGCCGCTGATCTCTTCTTTGTAGCCAGCTTCACATCCATCGCTCTCTTTTTACGCGTTTCTTTAGCAGCAACGCCATAATTATCATAGCACACGCTTTCTTTTTCCCTATACTATCCGTGACTAAGCACTGATAAATTGACAACCGACTGTCAGTTCCGAAGTCTATCGGCCACTGACGTACTTTTCGATTAGGATTTTGCTATTGTCTTTGTGAGATTAAGCACGCGTTTCTTAACCTCACACTTTATTTTGATAACAAAATCTGTTTGTAGTGTTGTGTGGTGTTGTGATTGTTTTGTGTGGTCTGGTTTGGGTATAAGGTTTGTATTTTAAGCTTTTTGGCACTCATTTTCTAAGGAAATGAGTGCCGAGGAACCCCCTGATGGGGGTGGAGGGACTCCTCCAGATATTATGGAGGTTGTGGAGTGTTCCCAAAACACTAATCGCGTAAGATCCGAGATTAGAAAGCGTCCCGGAGGTCCTGAGATTTTTGTTGACGCGAAAAGAAATAAGCCGCCGTCTGACGTCAATTCAGTCCGTATTTACTAAGCCAGGTTTTGAGAACGACTCCAAAATCCTCTATAGTGAGAATGACAGAGCTCCTTTCACTATATTTGTCTCTAGGGTGGAAATAGACCCTAAGCAAGGCCTAACTTTAAATTCTCTTAAGTTTGCCCAATTTATTTTTAACAAAGGTTTTAAAGGTGTTGTTCAAGGCAGTGTCAGGTCTTTGGGCCGTAACAGGATGCCAACAACTTTGTCAGCAACCCCATTTTGATTGAAAACAATTACTCGGCAACTATCCCACGCTTTCATATAAGTCGCATGGGAGTTGTTAGGGATATTCCTACTGACTGGACACTAGAGGAGTTAGTCTTTGGTATAGAAACCCCTCACAATTGTGGAGAAGTCATAAGGGCTAGAAGGCTTAATTTTAAAAACAAAAAAGAAGACTCCGTAACTTGGTCCCCATCATCGACTGTGGTGCTTACTTTGTCTGGTCAAATTCTTCCAGAGAAAGTCTTCTGTTACAATGTTTCTCTCCCTGTCTCCATCTATCAACTCCCCACTATCCAATGCCGCAACTGCTTACGATTTGGCCATATAAGCTCTCAGTGCAGATCTCAGCCCCGCTGTTACCGTTGCGCTCAACCTCATCCCGGAGATAGCTGTAATGTTCCCGACTCACAGGTCTCATGTCTTTTGTGTGACGGTGGAAGCCATAAGGCCACTGATAATAAGTGCCCTGAACACTCAAGACAGAAGTCAATTAAAATGGTTATGTCTCAAGAAAATTTAAGCTACCGAGAGGCCTCAGTAAGGTTTCCCCGTTCCCGTAAATTGCCATACAGTAATGTTACAGCAGGCCCTTCCCAATCTAAACTACCTCAAGCCTATCCTTCTCAACCCCTTTTCTACTCGTCCCCTCCCATATTCAACCCCAGTTAAAACCTCCTACACCAAGACAGTTTATCGTTCCCCAAAACCTAGGCCAGAATTGGGCAAGTCATACGATACCCAAGCCCATAAGTCGATGGTCTATACCCCTAATTCTTCTCAGCCAAATGGCTGTGCCCTGAATTCCCCTTACATTGAAACCACTCCTCTTCCCACTCCTAATGACAATTTGATAGAGCTCCTGGCTTGCTCCCTTATAAACATGTTGTCTAAATTTAGTGACGCAATACCGGACAATGTCGTTGTATTAGTTCAACAACTCCTCGAATCCTGGACTCGCCAAAATGGAAAAAAATCCTTCAGTGGAACTGTAGATCCATTCGCAGGAAAAAACACGATGTAATCTATCTTATAAATAGATATAAACCCGTTGTCTTTGCCGTGTCGGAGACGTGGCTCAAGCCTGGATCTCTCTTTAGGGTTCCTGGTTATTCATGTCTTCGGGACGATAGAGATGACAGATGGGCGGGTTGCGCCCTATTGGTTAGCAGATACTTTTTCCCAGATTCCTCTTCCCCATCACGATCCTGGTTTACATGTAGTTGCCATTAGAGCCATGAACATACCCTTTGTATCTGCCTACATTCCCCATCCCAATGCTAATATTTTGTCTGAATTTAACTCTATCCTATCAGAAATTCCTGGCGCTTTGGTTGTGTTAGGTGACTTTAATTGCCGTCACACCCTTTGGGGCTCTCACTGTAATGACCCCTCCTCCAGCTTTTTGCTTGACCTTTTAGATGATCGCAACCTTTGTGTTCTCAATGATGGATCTGCTACCCGTCGGGTTTCACCTACCCAAAATATTAGTGTTCCTGATCTTACTTTCTCTTCGCCCTCCTTAGTATCAACTCTTTCATGGTCTGTTCTCCCTAACTCATATGGGAGTGATCATTTCCCTATCCTAATTTCTCTTCCAAGTACTCACCCACGTTCTCCTCTCATACAACCCCTACAAAAATATCGCCTACACCAAGCTGACTGGTCTAAGTTCTCGTCCAATTTGGACACAGAACTTCAAAATTTTCCCCAAATAAATCCATCCAACTCCCTAATTCACTACAGTGATTTTGTTGAATGTCTGTTGAGAGCGGCCAATTCTTCAATCCCCTTAAAAAACTCCGCCCGTCACCTAATACCTTCTCCTCCTTGGTGGGATGCTGAATGCACTGATGGCGTCCGTAAACGTAAAGAAGCAGAAAACTCATTTTCTTCTAGTATAAATATGCCCAACTATTTAAATTTTAAAAAGACTTCTGCAACTACTTGTAGGTTATTGGCAAGAAAGAAAAGATGTGGTTGGCTCAAGTTTTGTGAATCACTATCTCCACGTTCTCCAGTGTCCCTTGTATGGAAAAAAATTAAAATCTACCGAAGAGCTACTGACAGCCAGTCTCCCGATATTTCTACCAATGATCACAGTACCTGGTTAGAAGACTTTATATCCAAATTAGCCCCCCCCTTTGTTCCTAGTTCCGAATGTCTTGCCACTATAGATCCTCCTCCTCCCACTTCCTGTGATAGATTTGATGACCTTTTCTCTTATTCAGAACTTATTTGTGCCTTAGATCATCTCCGGGATTCTGCTCCGGGGGTCGACGGAATACCCTATTCCTTTATTTCCAAATCTTCTTCTAATTGTAAACTAATCTTTCTGAACCTAATCAATTCATTTTTCGTTACTGGAAAAATCCCGGAGTCTTGGAAATCCCAAATAATCATCCCAATTTTGAAACCTGGGAAAGACCCAAAAGATTCTACTTCCTATCGTCCTATCGCCCTCTCTTCCGTCTTGGCTAAAATTATGGAGAATCTCATTAAGAACCGACTTGAGTGGATCTTAGAAACTAAAGGCATCTTATCCAGTTCTCAGTTCGGTTTTCGAAGAGGTATGGGAACTCTAGATAGTCTAAGTGTTTTCATGTCTGATGTTCGCATTGGCTTTTCCAACAATGAAAGTGTTCTCGGTATTTTCCTAGACATAGCTTCAGCCTATGATAATGTCCAACTTCCAATACTCAGGCAAAAGCTGCTACAGCTGAGTATCCCTGTGAGGATGGTCAACATCATTTGTAGTCTCCTTATGTCCCGTTCTATTTCTGTTCGTCATCAAAACTTCCTCTCCCCATCTCGTCTAGTGTGGAAGGGCCTACCCCAGGGGTCGGTATTAAGCCCCATCCTTTATAATATATATACACATGATTTGGAGTCTTCAGTGAGTTGTTTCTGCAAAATCCTACAATATGCCGACGACATTGCTCTCTACTTTAGTTCAACTTCCCTTTCAGATGCCTCATCTCGCTTAAATTCTGCCCTTTACTACTTAAACCAGTGGCTGACCGATCACGGCTTAAGTTTATCAGTCTCCAAATGCAATGCAGTTGTCTTTTCTCGCAAGCGTCATATATTCCCCCTATTAACCTTTATGTTGAAAATGAACCCATTTTGATCCGTGACAAAGTAAAATTTCTTGGCCTCATTCTTGACTCAAAATTATCTGGTCTCTATCATCTGGACTACATCTCAAAGAAATGCGAAAGAGGTGTTAATGTCTTACGTGCCCTTTCTGGAGTTCGCTGGGGAGCTCATCCAACTTCCCAGAAAATCCTATATAACGCCATAGTTCGTAGTCACTTTGACTATGGAACCTTTCTGTTAGAACCATGCAACAAAATAGCCCTGGCCAAACTGGAAAGGATCCAATCTAAATGCTTGCGTATTATCACGGGTGCTATGAAATGCTCACCTATTAAGCCCTTCAGGTTGAATGTTTAGAACCCCCACTTCACTTACGTAGACAATATCTCTGTGACAGATTTTTTTATAAAGTCATCCAGATTAAATGTCATCCTCTTCTCCCTCTTCTTCGTACTCTTTCTCACTTAATCCCAACATCTCGCTATTGGTCTCATAAAAATCCTCCACTCCTCGTTAACAGCTTCAGTAAATTCAATAATTTACATATTTCCTTAGTCCAATTAAATAAAAACCCCTTATTTGAAGTAAATTTTGATTCCTTGCTCTTCCAACCAAAAATTATTTTTAACTTTGGTATACCCAAACATGACCCTGTTGCTAATGCCAAATTCAATAGGATTCTGGCAGAGGACTGGCACGATTGGCTGACGATATTTACAGATGCTTCTAAGTTATCCGATAATGGTAATGTCGGATCAGCTGTGTGGATCCCAAAATACAAAATTATTTTTAATTTTCGTAGTCCTGCTTTTGGCACTATTTACACAGGGGAAGCAATAGCTCTTTTGGAAGCAGTCTCATACATTGAATCACATGGTCTCAACAAAAGCCTTATTCTCTCGGATTCTCTTAGCTGCCTACAGGATTTAATAAAATCGCCTTTTCGCACTCGTCACAATTTTCCTCTTACCCTAAAGATAAAACATCTCCTGTATCGATGTCACTGCTTAGGCATAGAGATTGCACTGGCTTGGATCCCTAGTCACTCTGGAATTGTTGATAATGAAAATGCGGATTCGATTGCCAAGCTGGCAACTCGGAATGGGATTGAATCTCATCCGTCTTGTTATCCCCAAGATTTGCGCTGTCTTGTTAAACCCGAGATGATGAAGAATTGGAATGAGCATTGGCAAAAAACTCGATTATTGAAGGGAAGATTTTATGGCTCTATCCAACCATTCATTCCATCTAAATGTTGGTTCAGCAAACTAAAATTTTCTAATAAAACAGCCACCTCTGTCATAATTAGACTTCGACTTGGGTTCTTTTGCACTCCAGTTTTTTTTGGCCAAAATACGCGTGAGGGACTCTTCTTTGTGTGAATGCGGTCTGGACGAGGGCACCCTAGAGCACTTGTTTTTTTCCTGTCCTCGTTTAACCACTCCTCTTTACGACATACTCCCTTCTGATATTCCCCGCCCAATTAACATTCCTTTCCTATTATCTTTAGCCCATACCCCTGCAGTTAAAATCCTTTATAAATTCATTAGCATTAATAAAATCCAGTTATAGTTGATATTTTCTATTTATTTATTATAGACCTACTGAATGTTCTAACATTTATTTTGTGTCGTTTTCATGTTCTAACCAAAAATGTTTTGTCCTTTTTTTAGCATGGGGATCCATGGATGTCACCACTACAAACACTGATCAATAGTTATAACAATTTATAGTTTTTATAGTTTACTTTCTCATACCTCGACATTGGCAAAATCATCGAACGTCATCGATGGAGCCAGAACCTTCAAAAATTGAATTGAATTGAATTGACGTACTTTTCATCAGTCTGCAGTCAGTCTAGATTCACCGTTAACCATGAAAATCATCCATCATTCCGGCTTCAGTCAAATCAATCCAGACTGATAGACTAAACTGACGCCAAACTGAGCGTGTAACTTTGCTCTTAGTAGAGGCAAGGTTAGTATGTGTCCGGTCCGGAACAATATTATATTGTAATGTGGGCCGGAAGATCCGCGAGGACTAAACATCAGCTTTCAGCCATCTACACGGGCGAGAATTATGGCGGCGATAGGTACGCCGCCTGTGGTATCAAATTAAATAAAAACTGTATGAAGCAATCTCCTCACAGCGATATCATCGCGATGAGAATTTGATGGCATGGTGAGACTATCGCCGCAATTCTCTCGCCCGTGGAGATGGCGCGTATTCGTAAAGGCATTAAATAGGTCTCAGCATGGACTACGCACAGACTAGGACCCCGTCAGCATTTATCATTTATGTTCTGGTTCTGTGCAACTGATGGACTGTGACGTAGGTATTGTGATACCTCAAGTGATGGTACCTAAATAAGTAATCTCGTATTTTTATGCGGATGCGAATTCTTGAGCCTTGTCATGCATAAGCTATTTCTACGACGATATTTGATAAAATTATGTGAATTTTGTTAATAGGCTAATACATTTATGTACAGACGCCAGCAGGTCAAGCTACCCGAAACTGTCAAATTTTCCCAATTAACCTTGAACCTTAAGCTGTAGTGATAAAGTTGAAAATGTATTAACCTTTTGAGCGCCAGGGTCACAAATACGTGACAAGCGAAAACTGTCCCTGAGCGCCAACGACACAAATATGTGACAAAAACAGCGGTACATTAAAACACGAAATAAACTATTTAAACATTACTTTAATGCCTATTTATTTATATACCTGTAAAATAGAAGGTCCAAAATTTATTTATTTCCATAAAACTAATTAAATTGCATTATAAATATTGAGAAATTTTACGTTAAAAAGAAAGAAATAAACTCTGAAAAAAGAATGTCCTCACACGCCAGAGTCATAACTGCGTGACCGCTAGTGATGTAGCGCATGTTGGATAATATCATTATTTCAAATCAAAGATCGATTCGAAACTTTCCTCTGGAATATATTATTTTAGGTATAATTTGGTACTAGGATAAAGCAGCATTAATTTTATAAAACCAGTCTTAAAAATCATTCAATAAGCTACATAGTCAAAAATAAAATTTGGTTGGGTCGAATTTCGATATTCACTAATCCCAACTCAAGCGCATCCCTAACGCAACCCGAATTATCAGTACCCTGTACGCCATGGTCACGACTAGACGACAATATCGTGACGTCACAAGCGCGGCGACCAGAAATTAGTGAAGTGAATGAATAATATTTATGATTAATTTACTTGTGATATCGAGTTCAAGATTTATATTAAGTGACTATTATAATGAGTGGGAATTTAATGACTACGAATTGGTAATTGTGATAATTATATATAATCGTTAATTGTTTTAATTTGTTACTTTTTATGCCAGGTTTATAGAACTTAATATTTAAAAACATGTATACATAGTACATACTGTATAACATTTTATTAAAATTTTCTATTTTTTCATAGTTTTTATTTACCTTCTTAACCTATTTCAATCATATATTTTTAAGTACCTGTTACATTCGGAATTATAAATCTGATTTAAAAAACGTGTTTCATTTATTATAAAATAATATTGTACTAGAACATCGATAAACGAGATATTACGTTGCCACATCCTTATTTCGGAAGCGAAGTAGTTATTAAAATGGCGGGCCGTCCACGCCATGGTCACAATATGAAGACAGCAGATCAAGAATAGTGTTGTACCTACAGTTATTATATTTAAATATATTGTAGTCTCATATCTGTTATTACGGTATTATACAAGTCTGTAAATAGTGTATAACTATTACTTTAATAGGAAGAAATGTAATGTTGAATTAAATTTCAATGTTATAAGGACATTATATTTCGAAATTAAAGACGAAAATGAAAATAAAATTGATTATCGATGAAGTTTTGGAATCCCTATTTTTTTCGTAGGTATTTGCGGTGAATTTGTGGCCTGGCGTTGAGGGCAAGTTCATGCGTTTTTGCTCTGGCGTTCAAAAGGTAGATGTTTGACAGATTGTAGTAGCTTGATGTGCTGGCCTCTGTACTACCACGTTCGCCGATATGGCGATGTCTCAGTGGGCGTGCGGCACGTGCGTTTACTCGCCGCACCGCCGCGCGCCGATAAAGGCTTCTACATACCGGGCGACTTGTCGCGCGACGCGCCACGACACAAAGGCACCGCTCGTCCCGCGACACGCGGGGCCTTTGTGCCGTGTCGCGTCGCGCGACTAGTCGCGCAGTCGCGCTGGTATGTAGAAGCCTTAAAGTGTGATTTGTGCTAGTACCTAGGTACACTTGCTTTATTTTATGTGAAAGTATGAAGTACGAAGCGATGATTCACACTTCACAGACGCGAATGCTCAATTGCTCATTTAGCATTCGCATGCTAACACAATGAATGCGAATGAATATTATCCAATACTACGTCACAGTCGCACAGCACCTTAGCACCTTTGTAGGCCGCGTTCTAACCAGCGCGATCGTCGCCTTCATTTTGTTCGGCGAACCTGAAAACGTGGTCTCGTGATCTCGTCAACAAAGGGTGCCTTCCGGTTTTTCGAACAAATCTATACTAATGTTATAAAGCTGAAGAGTTTGTTTGGTGAACGCGCTCATCTCAAGAACTACTGGTTCGAATTGAACAAAACTTTTTGTGTTGGGTAGTCCATTTATCGAGGAAGGCTGTATAACATCACGCTACGACCAAGAGGAGAAGAGCATCAATGAAAAATTATGCAAAAACGGGAAAAAAAATCCTTTTGAGAGCTTTCGTTACGTACGCTCGTAAACGATTAAAGTTACACAAAAATCATGTAAGACGGAATTGATCCCCTTTAAAAGTTCAAAAAAAAATCCACGACAGCGTAAGTCTATCTTTTAAGGTAGACTCACTATAGGTAATCATTTTTTTCTATAATAATGCATTATTTGCGAAGGTTAAACACTTTCATATAAAACACCTTCGTATAAACATGATCTAACCAAGCAAATACGTTATTAATCACAAGTATTTAATTTTGAACAAAATTGCCCTTGACATCATATGATTTCAATGAATATCTTAGGAGATATCACAGTTTTAAAATAATAATATTATAAATGCGAAAGATTGTGAGGATGCGGGGTCGTATTTTAAGATTCAGCGCCCAGGGGCCTGTAAGATTTACCGCCCCTTAAATGAATATACAGGGTTACTGGTAATTCGACGTATATCCGGCAGGGGCTGATAAGGGGGCCAAAATGCAACAAATTGAACCCCCCATATGTATGGCCGAAATTCAATAGTTTTCGAGATATTAGAATTTTAAAGGGTTTTTCGATATTTACCCAAAATTTGACATTTCATTCCAAATTTAAAAAAAACTACATATTTGAATGGGTACCATTAAAAATGATGTTGTAGCTGGCACTTCAATTAAGCTATGGACATAATTAAAACTACTTAATTTAACAAAATAATGAAAATAATGAGCGATATAAGAATAATATCTTACCAATATTTTCATTTTACGCTTCAAAAATGTTGTCTCGTCACAAAAATTTATATGATATTAATCGTACAAATAACTAAAACAACTTGCTTATCCTGTAAGCTTTCCAGAAAGGTATAAAAGTCAATTTTAAAATACATAATTCGTGGCATGGCATGTGTTTGAACCGGGCGGCGTGGGGAGAGAAATTATCTGTGTTTTTAGTTTATGATCCTCGCTAAAACAACCGATTTTCCTGGCGAAATTCTTTGCGATGGGGCGGGGTGTGAGGGCGGGGTATGCGGGCGGGGGAGTACACTGACACGGCGTCTGCTGCGCTCGCGTCGCCTTCCTTAGTAAGTTTTGACTCTCCGCCGCGCAAGCACGTGTGTTGTTATCTTGCTACCAATCTCTCATCCCGTTAATTTGTTATCGATCATTATTGTTAATTCTTGTTTCTCTTGTTATTCTTTTTGTTATCATTGTTATTTCGGATAACATGGCTTCGTATCCTAATAACGAATACGCAGACATAATGTTTTGTTATGGTTTTGCCGATGGAAACGCGGCTGCGGCTCGGCGAGAATACCAACGCCGCTTTCCCGATCGTCGACTTCCCCACGTTACTGTTTTCGGGAGCACCTATCGACGATTGTCTGAAACTGGCAGTGTTCAAAGAGCACAATTCAACGCTGGCAGACTTCGACGGTACACGGCTGACGAAGAGGACACCATTCTTCAGTGTTTTATTGATGACCCAAACATCTCAACGAACATTGTTGCAAGACAGCTCGGTATGTCCCAGTGGAAAGTGTGGTCGGTAGTACATCTATCAGGTAGACACCCGTACCATTATCAACCTGTTCAAACATTGCACGAGGGAGATCCTGCCAGGCGACTCGAATTTTCTCGGTTTATGTTAAACGCTGACGCTGACCAGGAACATTTCCTAAGAAATATTTTGTGGACTGACGAGTCAAAGTTTGACCGGGATGGAATAACGAATTACCATAACTTACATTTTTGGGCACCTAAAGCAGGCAGGAATCCAAAAAAACTAAAAGAAACTGCGTCGCAAATGAGATTTTCCCTGAACGTATGGATGGGTGTCGTTGATAATTATTTGGTGGGCCCTCATTTCTTGCCCCAAAATTTGAACGGCGAAAATTACGAGGAGTTTTTGAGAAACAACCTAGACGATTTGTTGGCGGATGTTCCCGAAGAAATAAAAAACAACCTCATGTTTCAACATGATGGTTGCCCAGCACATTACCGGATTACTGTCCGACAGTGGCTAGACGAGAGATATCCAAACCGATGGATTGGGAGGGGAGGGCCAATTCCGTGGCCAGCACGAAGCCCTGATATCACACCACTTGATTTTTACGTTTGGGGTCATATGAAGGCATTAGTTTATGTGACCCCAATAAATTCAGTCGAAGAACTTCGACAGCGAATAATAAACGCGGCGCAACAGATGAGAACAACGTTCACATCAAGAGTGACGAAAACCGAAGTTAGGAAGAGAATTCGAACCTGCATTCGTAATCGAGGGGCTCATTTTGAACAAGATGTGTAAAATTTGTAATAAAATTTGATGTACATTTTTTTATGCATTTTATTTCATACAAAAACAAATGACCCTTTCTCTCCCCGCGCCGATTCAAACACATGCCTTGGCACGAATTATGTATTTTAAAATTGACGTTTATAGCTTTCTGGAAAGCTTACAGAATAAGCAAGCTGTTTTAGTTATTTGTACGATTAATGTCATAAAAATTTTTGTGACGAGACAACATTTTTGAAGCGTAAAATGAAAATATTGGTAAAATATTATTCTTATATCGCTCATTATTTTGTTAAATTAAGTAGTTTTAATTATGTCCATAGCTTAATTGAAGTGCCAGCTACAACATCATTTTTAATGGTACCCATTCAAATATGTAGTTTTTTTTTTATTTGGAATGAAATGTCAAATTTTGAGTAAATATCGAAAAACCCTTAAAATTCTAATATCTCGAAAACTATTGAATTTCGGCCATACATATGGGGGGTTCAATTTGTTGCATTTTGGCCCCCTTATCAGCCCCTGACGGATATACGTCGAATTACCAGTAACCCTGTATATACTTACAACCTGTTTTTTTTATATCCCATAACTCTAGGGTTATATTCTGTAGGTAAAAATAATACTAAAACTCCTAGAATAGGTGGTCCAAAAATGCATCGTTTCGGAGATATCATCAATCATAATTTTAAATTAGGTCAAAAATTGTCACCAGTATGACGAATCTTTACTTTTGCGAGGTTGCCAAACTTCGCAGTAGTGTAGTAAAATAAATAGTAAAATAAAATATGTAGGTATGTTGGTATCGGGGCTTCCCGGCGGCAGCTAGTGAAGGGAAAGCTACCTTGTCGATGTTGTCATATTTCACGTAAGGGTGTTTTACATTAATAATCGTGAATTTGCCGAATTATTTTGTATGAAAAATGAAAAAAAAAAATAACGAAGGATTGGAACATAACTCATATGCCAGTTGATTCTTTGATATGGCCTCAATCATACCCTAGAGTTATGGGATATAAAAAAAAACACGTTGTATAATTAACGAATTTTGTCAAGTCAGCTTTTATTAAGAATAGCTAAACTGTTTGAACGAGACCGCCTTGTCGGACGGCTGGTGCGGGTGGAGCCGGATTAGGGGGAGAGCCAATTTGGTTTCCGCAGGCGGCGCTCTACGGTGGATGCCATCATGAGCGTTCGAGCCCTCATGACGGGGGATGATGTGGCCCAGGGTAGGGTCGTCTTGGCGGTATCTCTAGACATCGCCAAGGCCTTCAATACCCTGCCCTGGAGTTGCATCAGGGAGGCACTCCGGTATTACCGGATGCTGACCTAATTCTGTCGCGTGGTCGAGGCCTATTTGACAGACGGGGCTGCCGTCTACCCCGGTCACCAGCAGGGAGAGTGTAACCGGCGAGAGATGTCGTGTGGTGTGCCACAGGGATCGGTCCTGATGGAACCGCATCTGTGGGATATCTCCTCACCTTCCGTCTGACGGAGGTCCTCACCGGACACGGTTGTTTCGGGAGGTTCCTGTTCCGGATAAGGCGGCAGGAAACGCCAACGACACGGTGGAGCATACGGTGGAAGTTTGCCCGGCTTGGGCACAGCACCGCCGTGTCCTCGCGGAGACGATCAGTGGCGATCTTTCGTGTCCGGCCCTGGTACAGAGCGAGAGTGCATAGGAGGCAGTCACCTCCTTCTGCTAAGCAGTAATACTCGCGAAGGAGGATGTGGAACGCGTGAGGGCGAGGCAAATTTTGCGCCCTCACGACCCTAGTCACCGCAGGAGACGCCCTGGGCGTCGAGAATCGCAAGCCGATTCCCGGCCACCGTAGGCGCGGGCTTGTGGACGGTGAGCAATGGGTAGCTTGCCGTCCGATGATAAGGACCACGCCCGGGTTGACGGCGCGTTGTGTTCCATGCGCGCCTCATTGAGATGTCAGCAGAAACTGACGGGGTCCGAATTAGGTCCAATGCCTGCCAGGGTTGCAGGTTTGTCTAAAAGGGATACCGTCTCGCTGGCACACAGACAACTAAAGGAACACGGGTGGGTTTTAGTCAGTAAAAGCCTGACACGCCCTCCGTTAAGTTATTTGACAATGACCCAGCCAAAAAAAAAAGGGTACGTGTGTTACATACTGTAATTTTTCTTTGAATATGATCACATGTTGCTAGCATTGTCATAAGATTGGAAGCTCTCCATAACGGCTAGCAACATGGCTTCTGCTTTGTGACCAGCAAAGGAATCGTTTAACTGGTTCTGCATTATCTTGAAAAAATCTCACAATTACAGAAAGCTGATCTACATGTGTAGGTACTATCAGGGCCTTAGTCAAAAAGAAAGGCGCACAAATCTGAGCGCGAGGTGCGGCTTCCGCCGCCCCGGGCCATGGCCCTTTTGGCCCAAGGGTAAATACGCCCCTGTGAGGATGGATGGATGTTTGTTACGCTTTCACGCAAAAACTATTGCACGGATTTAGATTAAATTTGGCACATATAGTTTATAACCAGGATTAATTTTTATCGTGATATTCCTACGGGATCGATACTTATGCGGGTGAAACCGCAGGTCGCTGCTAGTGAGTGATATGTTAACGCAACTATCGCATGTTCGCGCGAACGATCATTAAATTGGTTAGGTACCTACTATGTAGAATACCATAGCTAGTCAAATGCCATGGCACCTATAAAGCCGTATTGAAGATGATGAAGTGGTGACTTTAAATAAAATTAACACCCGCATGATCTCGTTACGTTGAAAGTGGTTTTAAAGGAAAAAGGAGTTGAAAAACTATGCATAATACCTATGAATTGAATTCGTTGACTGGACAATTGTTAGATGCTGTATTTATCATTATAAGGAAGTTCCGGTGGCTGGTTGATCAAAAAAGGCTAAGTAGTTAAGTACACTGATTGGCGATTGCGAAAGGTGGAAAAGATTAGTTGAATGTGGTTCAGCCATCGAAATATACACCGGCCTGGGAAACGGAGGTATCGAAACCACCAATATCATCAAAATGATGCATAATCAAAATAATCGCATAAATTAAAAACTGAAAACCGTAAATCTAATTGGGACCAAAGGACCAGAATTCAAACAGTTGTCGATTTAAAAAATGGTGACGTTTCGAAATATTTGAAAAATAACGAAAGTACCAAACGTACCTAGATACTACGAAACCGAAATCGGAAATTAATAAATTGTTATTGTTTGTGAAATAAAAGTTTTGTGTTCGTCAAGATGGATAATCATAATCCACTGACTCCTAACAAAATACAGAGACTTATACATTATGCGGAGGACAAATCGTTTAATATGCCAAGACGCTTACTGCAAAACGATGATGACTTGAAACGGTATGGGGGCATGCCATAAACCATGAACTTTTTTTACATGGTATATTTACGCATGCCAGCTGATTCTCATAATATCGTTTTTGTTGTAGTTTGGCATCAAATCAAGCATCAATTAACAAATCCAACAATAACTGTGAGTCCTCTTCTGGCATTTTGGATTTAGAGAGACTAGAAGGTAAACAGCTACCTACATGTACCTAAGAAACTAATTCACAAAAAAATATTATCGAGAATTATTTGATTGTTGATAAACACTGTTTTAATCATTAATACGATGTTTTTTAAGGCTTTGGAGAGTCGGAAATTGGAGATTTTTCTCTCAGCAAATCTGTAAGTAAAAGTTTTTGACTGTGTTGTGACTTGTGAATGAAAATTATCTTTGGAATAAGTTTTTAATGATACAGCTAGTTTTGTTTTGCCTCGTCTCATAGTTCTGATATGGCATTCTCTTCCAAAAATAGGTACCTATTAAAATATGATATTACTTAATCATGGCCTATGCCCCTAAGAATAAACTTCAGAACCAGACAGAGATATCAACAATATTTAACGAACTGTAAGGAGATCAAGTTGTGTCCAGTAGACTTTTACAGCCAAATATACTATAATATTTCATTTATATTATGAACTGAATGTACAGTACTATTAAAAATTCTTTTTAAATTTATTAGTTATTAGACAAACAAAACTTATACGTTTTTTTTGTCTGCCTGTTTGTTCCAGCTAATCTCTGAAACGGTTGGAAAGATTTTGACTAACAGATAGCTGATGTTAAAAGGAGTAACTTAGGCTACTTTTATTTTTTTTAAAGCCACACGGGTGAAGCCGCAGGCAGCAGCTAGTGTTACCTAAAAGTTAAATTTTTATTTCAGACAGCATTTAATCCTGGTGAAATGACTGGTAGATCGACTGGGGCTGATGACACCCAGGCAGTGCTAACGGGCCGCCACTCCTTACATTTAGATCATATTTTCAACAAGATGGATGCACAGACGTCTGCAGTTAAGGATGTAATGAGACATTCTATTGCCTCTAATTACTCTTTTCATTCCAAGGTAAATAATAATCTGATTTTTATCTAGTTACCAAGTACAAGTAAGTTCATTACAGATCTTTTGAAAATTTTGCAGTTGTGTCTAATTGACTTATGAAGTCCCCTTTTTGCAACTATGTTATGCTGAACTTAGTACTGCATTAAGTCAGCCATTGTACAATCCTTTTGTTTGTGCTTCATGAGTTCAATTTCTTACTACTCCTAAGTAAAATAAGAAATTGTGAGTACCTACTTATGTATTTCAGTATTAGGAAATTACCAAACACCATTACATTCCTTACTGAGGTTATTAGTAGGATAGGATAATAAGTTTTTTGCACATATTATGTATCTAAATTCTAAGACACAAACCTCATGTCTGTGTGGTGCCGGACGTAAAGAATAGCACCGCCCTATTTTTTCCCGTGAGTGTCGTAAAAGGCGACTAAGGGACTTACTAGAGAAAGGGCAGCAGCTTTCTCTATGCATTTTAACACCATACTGCGATCGCCAACCCGCCTGCCAAGCGTGGCGATTATGGAACACCCCCCCTTTTGGAGGAGGCCTATGTCCAGCAGTGGACGTCTTTGTCTGAAATGAACCTCATGTTAAACGTGATGAGTATTTTATTATGCTGATGTCAAAGCCCTAACACTTTAAATAATACCTAGTTAGGTCCCTGATCCATTTGTTATCATTAATTTCAGAGGGACCTCACAGCTGACGAGGCATCACTGATTGTGCGGGAAGCTCCATTGCCAGTATCAAACAATGTAAATGCAAATTTTCTTGAAAGCATCTCGTAAGTTGCATATTACTCATATATTAACATTCATTGTATTTTACATATTTTTCCGTCTTTCTGCCCACATTAGAATAGAGTAGAATACTCTTTGTTATGTACACCATAAAAATTACAGATATTAATTTTGAAAATTTCCATAATGTGACACAATGGGCTGTATTTGTTTCAACACTGTAGGATAATTATGTTATTATATCTTTGAAAACCATTTTTTCTGTTCCACATTATTTCTCTATAATTAATGTTTATTAAGAACTGAACAAATATTTACTTATTTTCAGAATGAACCACTCAAATCTATCAGTTGGCGCATATTTTAAAAATAGATGTCCAGAGTTTGGCAATGTACTAGGCAAGACTGATAGTCCTGACCAGTCTTTTAATATCATGCCTAACATTACTGAAGGTAAGCAACTGTCATATAAAAAAAAAAAAAAAGGTTTATTTTAGAAACTTGTACAACTTTTACAGTAAGTCTTACATCATCTTATCATTATCTGTTTGAACTTAGAAACCCATATGCCAGTTGAAGAACAACTGGCAAGCCCTATTACTGTATTTAGTGTAGCACTTAGTCATGCACAGATCTTCAAAGCTTAATTTTACAAATACTTAAACATCATCTTTTGTTTCAGTATCAGACCATACTGATTCGTTACAATCTGACAAGAATGCACTACATAAAATGGATAATACACTAGACTGTGTACCTGGACAGCTGCAAAACATTATGGACAACTTTCCAGATAAACATAACAATGTGCAAGCGCACTTAGTAAGAAACACTTTCATTCTGCCTAAAACAGAAAAACCAAATGAACCATCAACCAGCAAAGTGCCTGAAAAACAGAATCCATTTTTCATGAGCCAAGTACCTGACAAGCCGAAGTATGTACAGATGGCATTAAATTCGGTTTCACCTCAAAGGAATATTCCTGTTACACCTGCACCAACCAGGGAACCTGTACCAACAAGAGAAACTAATTTGTTGATAAAGAGTTTGCATGCATCTCTGAGATTGGTGAGCGAGGACACCGAAGGTTCGGTGGAGAATTCTATCAGTATTTCTGGAATTGCTGATTATCTTGGTAAGTTTAATTTGGAACATTTATTTTGCAAGCGTGGGATAGTGGGATTATATTCTAAAATCTTAAAGCCATAATTTTTCTAGAGGTACAACCAGCACCATTTCTATTAACAATGGTGGCTTTAAGAGGGATGCTCTAAGGTAGCCCGCGTAATTAAAATTTTCGATTGTTGATTCTCTAAGTTCATAGAATCCTATTGAATGACTATTACATGAAATAGTCATTCAATAGGATTCTAGGAAGAGAGTTAGTTGTATTGCTGATTCTAATGATTATAATTCTGTAAAGCATATTTACAAGCTGTTACTGACCTGCGAATTGCAAAACCGTAAAAAAAATCGAATTTGATACTTATAGTTTTAGTTTAGTTTAGTAACTATGCTAGTACTTGGCTTATAACTAGACAGCCTACGCCCACAGAGTTTAGGCTTACAACTTCTCTTTGTCAAACTGTCAAACTGAATGCACACTGTTATTATTACAGGCCAATCCAACGTCAGTGTAACAGGCATGTTGCAACTAAACAACAAAAAGAAACAATTGAATATGAAGCAACCTCTCACTGAGTTACACATGAACATTCCAGAAACTAAGAACCAGGAACTACAAGTCACAAATTTAATAGACACTCGAAAGACTGAGACTGCTTCATCTGCTGGGACAATAAACACAGTCATATCTCAGAGTAAATACAAACAAAATAATGAACCAGAGATCCCAGCTGTACTAGTGAATCGAGACTCCTTAAATAATGATCAAATAATAGAAATTGATGATAGCAAGTCGAAGAAAAGCGCCAGGTCAAAATCGCCGTCGAGCAAAAGTCATTCAACTCTGAGCACAGTACATGAAAACTTTACAAGTTTCAAATCTGCTGATAGTCCTTTACATACAAGCAAAGGTATTTGTTTGATTTTTATGGGGAGATGTAGACTTGCGCAACTTGTAACTAGTGGCGTAGCTAGGGGGGAGGGCGGGGTAGGGGGCGGCCCGCACCGGGTGCCACCTGATTGGAGGTGACACCCGACCGTCAAAAATAATAATTACACAAACTATCACGTTTTTCAACGATAAACCACTCTTGAAGCCATTTTAACCAAGGTATCCAACTAAATAATTTAAATAAAGCAAAAAAGGGAAGGAAAACATCACGGTAGTAGATATACGATAACGAAATTAAAAGGAAAACTAGGCTTTAGAAGTTGACGAGTAATAATTATAATACTACAACTTAGTTGGAATGTATGGGAGAACATGTTTTTCATCTACAATGTTAAGAATAGAAAAGAATAGAATATTCTTTATTATGTACACCATAAAAGTTACAGATATAAATGTTTAAATTTTACATAGGGTGACACAATGGGCGGTCTTATCGCTAAAAGCGATCTTTTACAGACAACCTTTGGATGGATTAAAGGGAGCAGGAGAGAATACTGCAGGTAGTCAGTGGTGTACCATTAACATATACAATAAATACATACATACACAAAGCATACACTTATCTAATAAATATATAGGTACATAATATACAATAATACACATGAAACAAGAGCAGGGAACTGTATTATGTAATGATGATGTTTAAGGAGAGAGGAAGTGTTTTTTTACCTGAATCTTAAAAGTGGACAAAGATTGAGCACGCCTTATCGACCCGGGCAAGCCATTCCATAACCGCACAGCTTGAACTGTAAAAGACTTGTCATAAAAGCTAGTGGAACGGTATCTCTAGTCTCAAGTTTTCCGATGACCTCAGAAAAAAGTCTTGGGAAAAATTCATCCCAACTACGGAACCCTTCATTGTGCGTGGTTCGACACGCACTTGGCCGGTTTTTATTCTTGTGTGATACCACAATAATTATGCGCACCGGGTGTCACCCTGGCTAGCTACGCCACTGCTTGTAACGTGTAGTCATTGAAAGCACGAGCGCGCGCCACGTGACTTAGTTGCATGACGTAAGGTTTAAATTGAAATGGTTAGCGCGCGTCAGAGATTGGGAATGACAAAAACTCCATAATAATTTTACTGTATCGCCAATGTCGCATGATGCATAAGTCTAAACCTCTCAAAAAGTGTTTTTGTTTAACAATTTATTATAAACACTATTTATTATTCTCCTATGTATGTAATCGGGTGTGATTGGTTGTAGTAACTATTTAGTTGATATTTTCAGGCGAGGCCACCACTTCACTCGTTCCTTCCCCAAATTCTGTATATAAAGAGTTAGATAAGTCTGTAGATTGGCGCGAAGTAATGCAACAGAAACGTTCGAAACAGGAGGGCTTAGCTAAAGCTAAAGGTTTGTGGGCCTCGCTTCATTCACCTGTCTGATCATCTTACTAATTTCTAAAAATGCGATCGTTAATCTGGGAGCCGACTGTCATATAGTTTGGTGTGCTCAGGTTTTAACCTTTAGGCTACATTATAATATTATTAACATATTCACATTCTTCATCTTATGGGACCGGCGGCGTAGCATGCGTAGTTCATACAAACGTAATACCAAAATAATTTGTAATTCAAACATTTTCTTAAAGTAGTGTGTATTTATTTCGATTGGATTACAGAATATCTATGTTCCCAAATATATATTTTGAAAGGAAAATGATATAAAGACGAGATATGAAGAATTTAAAATGTCTATAGAAAACTTATTATTCTCATAACTCTTGTTTAAATCAGTCATCATCATCAGCCCATAGCCGTCCACTGCACATAGGCCTCTCCAATTGCACGCTATTCAGCTCGATTCTCGGCAACTCTCTTGCAGCTGCCACCAGTCACCCTGCGAGGATCGTCGCTCTACCGACTCCACCGTTTAAATCAGTGTCCATTCAAAAAATTTGGAAAAAAAATCCATTCAAATTCCGTTCAAATAAAATATATATTTGGGAACCTAGATTTTCTGTATTCCAAAAAGAATAAAGACACACTACCTTAAGAGTATGTTTGATTTACAAATTATTTTGGTATTACGTTTGTATGAACCACGCATCCATCGCCGGCCTCTTAATGACTCACATCGTTTTTCTAATTTGTAAACTTTCACTGTATAATTTGAATGTTACTAATATAACGACCGTCGCAAAGTGCATAATGACAACCGTGCAACCCTGCAAAATGCACCCACTCAAAATTACTGCAAAAAGCATTTCTTAAAAATTGCTGTTTCTAATCCTTGTGTAGTTTTTTTCCGTCATATTTCATATCACTTTAAGGGGGATGCGCTAAGGTAGCCCGCGAAAATCAAATTTTCCAACGCTTTTTGCAATTTTCAGGTCAGTTACAGGTTTTATGTTGATCTAATTATGATTCGCGGCCATAACCAATATAGCTTTACATAATTATAATCATTAGAATCGGCAATAAAAGTAACTCTTCAAAAAATCCTACTGAATGATTATTTCTGAAATAATCATTCAGTAGGATTTTTTGAACTTAGGGAGTTGTAATGCTGATTCGAATGATTATAATTCTGTAAAGCCATATTGGTTATGGCCACGAATCAAAATTAGATCAACATACAACGTGTTACTGACCTGCAAATTGCAAAAAACGTAATAAAAATTGAATTTCGCGGGCTACTGTAGCGCATCCCCCTTAATTAATTTAGAATGTTGTAATGTCACTCATAAGTGATGCGCACACGCATGTACTAATTACAAATGATTTATTTTCTATTATAGAGCAATGGGTTGAAATATTAGATACTGTCGCCGTTGGATACGTAGGTAAGTAGAAAAAAATAGCGATAAAAATTTTAAAAGACTTGTTTCATCCTGCTACTTAAATCTTTTCGTGATTTCAGGCGTCAGCTGCCCTGTAATAATAACAGTCACAACATTATCAGACAGCTGGTTAACGGCTAAACTGCAATTCGAAGATTTACCAAACGACGAAAGAGACCTCACTATCGAACTGCCCCGAATGCCTTTATTACTGTCTCCAGGAAAATCCGAGAAAATCATAGTGAACATAACATCTAATAAGGAACTGAATAAGGCGTTAAAATTCACTATGCACTTAAAAGACGCGTCAATCGACGGAGATATAGAACAGAGAGGAGAAGTAGAATTGGAAATGAAAATGCCAATGATACAAGCTATGTCTTGCGACGGAGTTAATAAGATCACATTTCCACCGATACAAGAAAACAGTTCGCATATAAAGTCCTTTGTACTTATAAGTGATTGCCCTGCTGATCTTTCGTTAAAATTGTCTGTAGTTGAGGGTGATAGTATATTCGTGATCAAAAACGTTCAGGAGATAAAGAAAGGAGATGTGAATAAGATTCTGATGGATCGGCAGGGGTCGACAGAAGAAGGGCAGCCACCAGGGAAGGCAAAGGGTAAAGGAAGTAACAAGCAGCTTTGCAGGTTGACCAGTGGTAACGCTATTAGGGTTACCGTCAAATTCAATGCGCCGAAGTTATCCGAAATTCAAATCGGTTAGTACTATAATTTTATCAACTGTAACTTACGTAACGGTTTTTCTTCATGCATATTTCAGTATGAACCGACTAGGACGACAGTTACACGTGAGGCTTACGAACACCTACCTCGCAACAATTTTTTTTTTTTTTTGATTACGGGGTGGAAAATCCTCATGGATGTCCTCCGCCCGGGGGTGGGTGGAGGGGTCTGTCAGACTCTTACTGACTAAAAACCACTCCAGTGTTCCCCTCCCACACTTGCACCGGGGACCTTGGGATCTATTATTACTTCCGCAATCCCCGGCTAGTGCCGGGCCCGCCTGTGCGGGCCACCTCAAGTCTGGGGGGAGGGGGAAGACCCCCCCCCGCGACGTCTGAAAGGGGCGTGCGTGAAACACTACGCGCCGCCACCTCGGGTCCAGTGTGATAGGAGGCGGCGGACGTCCCCAAGTCCGCCGTCCCTGGACCCATTTAGAGGGGCCGGAAGAAGGCGTTGTCAGCCCTCTGCCGACGCCCAGTGCGCCTGCTGCGGGCTGGGTGAGCGGACGAGATCTCCTGCTCCCTTTCCGCAGCCTCCTTCTGCGACACGAGTGTTTCGCAGGACACCACCGCGTCCCAGGACTCCTCACTGCCGACCATCGACTCGACCACATAGTCCCAACTAAATGAAACGAAATTTAAATCTTGTATAAAACGCATACTATGTAGCCAAGCATATTGTGAGTGAGGGAAAAGTCATTTTAAATAGTAAAATGTAGAGCAGAGCCAGTCGTCGTTTAGTTGTGAAATAGTGCAGTTCTGCGGAATAAAATGTTAGCAAGAAAAGATCGTTTTTCTTCAAATAACACACGTTACACGTGAGGAAGTCCGTTAAAATCCGAAATAGAGTATTTGACTGCTTTATCTAATTTAGATTTCGAAACAAACAAAAAAATTAAGCCATAGTAGAAAAAAATGTTTTAATATCTTAAGAAATGCCGAAGTCGTATTCGTTTTAAAGTCTGTTGTAGACAGAGACAGCACTGCTGCGATCTGACGTTACAACACAGGAACGCCATAGTAAGTTCGCGCCATTCACATGTACAATGATCGTTTTGCGTGGCAAGGAGAATTTCAAAAGCGTGTAACTTCTCCATTTTTCCACAGATTTTATTTGTTTTTTCACAAATCGTCTCTTTTTGTAACACCTATAAAAATAAGCATTCATTAATATAATATATTTTTGATAGCAGTCAAATACCCTATTAGTTGCACTATTCTGTAACATGTAAGTACCTAATTCCTTAGTGAAAGCATATAAACCTGAATTTACATAATCATAAACTCACGTCTTCTTTCCATGGGGATAAGCAGAACTACAGAACGCTGCCTACTACGATCCTTACATACTCCACAATAATTAAATTGTCTTTAAATGGGTGAAGGTTTCAGAAAAATACGCTTGGTATATTTTGCGCCATTAGTCATACGACATAGTCATTTATTCATAAACAAAGTAACTTGTATCTGAATTTAGACACATAATTACAGGATTTATACACTACTACACATTACATTTACATTTCTTAATAGTACCTAAATTAAACAATATGATGGCCAACACGTTAAAATTTAAAATAATAACAATAAAAATAATGAATTAAAGATAAATTGGCAATGATTGTTATAATTATTTAATAATAAGACAATAGTTAGATCAATAAATCTGAATATTATACGAAAATTTAACAACCCATGAAAAGAAAAATTATCAATAAAATTACAATTTAAAACAATTACAGTTCTTCTACAGCTTATAGAGACTTATTCAATACGACTTTTTTATTTTTATTTGAAAGCGCTACTGTAGACAGCACTTTTTATGTCTAAAGGCTACCTGTTGAATAATTTTACAGACTGGTATCGTGGACTATGTTTAACAATTCTTAAGTTATGGTTAGTAAATTTTTTATTCTTCAAGTCCAGTCTACGGGTACCTTCCCGTATCTGCCGTTCTTCTACTGTTTCAGTCTTGTATGTATTTGGCCATATTACTTAAAAGTACCAGTACATAAAGACTTGGTACTGTAAGTATGCCTAAATTGTTAAAATGTCGGCAATTTTCTCATTGTGAGATGCGGACCATGGTACGAATTGCACGTTTTTGTAGTACGAAAGCTCTTCTACGAAGCTTAAGCTTTTCATTCTCAGTTTTTTATCCGCGTTAGACATATATTCACATATTAAGTTATCGAGAAAATGCTCTAATTTAACATATATTTTTTTTCAAATCATTAACACTACTCGTTTAGATGTGATCTTCAGTATAAAATCATTAAAAGTTGGTTATCGTCGCCTTAAATACTTTTTCCTATGTTTACAGCAGATACATTAGTGACGTTCAACGGACTGATGAACGTGAACTTGATAGACGTCAACAGTGTACTTCGTAAAGTTGATCTGATCGGCGTTGTCGGTACTGTGAATCTTGTTATGAAGCCCTCCATCAGCAAACTGCAACTTTCTAATGGTAAGTTTATCAATTCACATAATGTTCCATCTTTTTAAAACCGCCTCTAACACAATTGGAAAAAACGCTGATATTATTATGTATTATGTAGTAACAATAGCCCAAAAGTTACGGATTGACGAGCTAAAATACGTGAATTCTATCCGGACCTTTACATTATTGGCGTGAATCTTAGATGATTGAAGCCAGAAATCAAGCAGTCACACTGAGACTTCTTTATTTGATACAGGCAACACCCACAGGCAGAAACTTCACACTTTGTTATTAAAATATGATCTAAAGCAGCGTTTCTTAACCTTTTTCAGCCACTGACCCCTAGGCAATAAAGCGCAATTATCAAAAACCCGCAATAAAAAAAAAACAGCAATAAATTTCGGACGATTTATTTTAGTGCTACAAATACAAAAAAATAAAATTCAAAATATTATAAAAAATACGTATTTTGTCTTCGTAATTAGAAATGCGAACCTTTGGTGGCATTTATTTATTATTATTAAGACGCAGATATATGCCAGTGACCTTGAGTGGTTAACTTGTGTGTTCTGTACTGAGCTCTGCAACGCGTCGTACGTTCAGCTCGCCCATCAAGGAGCGCTGTCCCCAATTTGACGCATTATTAATTTATTATACACAAAACAAAAGGTATTTTAATAAAACGCGTATACTAAAAGATCAATAGTTAAATTATCTTTAAACTGGTGAAGGTTTCTGAAAAATACGCTTGGTAGATTTTGCGCCATTCTCATTTTTTTATCCGCGTTAGACATAACTTTACAAATTAATTTCACTATGTAATATAAACATAATCTAAAATATTCACATATTAAGTTATTGAGAAAATGCTCTAATTTATCATATATATATTTTTTTCAAATCGTGATCTTCAGTATAAAATCATTAAAAGGCTGTTATCGTCCCCTTAAGTAGTCCAGAGATTAGACTGCGGACCCCCATAGATATCCTCACAGACCCCCAGGCGTCCGCGGACCACAGGTTAAGAAACGATCTAAAGCAAGTGTTTATACTTTTACAGAACCAACAATTATAGAACTATGTAACAATGGCTCTATATCGGGAATCTGGGTCGTGAAGTTCACAACAAACTCCACAACAGACAGTTTTCCGTTCAAAATATCGCCGTCTAAGTTCGAGATACGTCCTGGCGCATCAAAGACTGTCAGTCTGGTTTATACTGGACCGGGAGACGGGATTTGTGAAGCGTGAGTAGAAATCTTTTACTAGACCTTTATTTTAAAATTGATCTATACTAGAACCCTTAATACACTCACGCCCGGTTTCTCGAACGAAAATCAACACAAAAATTTGCTAACAAATAAACGAGCACGCGTAAACTTTTTTTTTTTTAAACTGCAGTGATTTGTTAAATAAATTATTAACAGCCAATCGTGTCACTTGACTCGCGTTAAATTTTTGAAGCGTCGATAATTGTCGTTCTAGAAAGCGGTTGTAAGGAAAAGCGAAATAAAGAATTGAATTGATGAGTTCACTTCAGCATAGCTATTCACAACCATTCGATACGCTTCCGTGCCTGCTCTCAACACTGTTGACAAATCGAAAACCCGAAACTTTTGTCAGTTTAAATCAACAGCTGTTTGTTGTTGGGCAAGGCAAATCAGGTAATCGCAGTCAGTCATTTTAGACACGATGGCCTGTCGATTGGTTGTGCTGTTCTGTTTCGCATTAGCCGAATCAACCATTATTTTGCAAGCTAAACGCAGTTTTTTTTAAAATCGTTCGCTTTGGCTATTCTCAAATAAACAGGAAACCAAAGACTTAATATTATTGTCCTTTTTGCAGAACTCTCGTATTCGAAGACATAACATCTGGCAACAAGACCACTATAAAAATATGTGGAGGATCAGACAAACCAAAATCTTTTCCTATAAAGACCAACTACAATACCATGTCGTGGGTCCGTGAAGGCAGAAAGGAACTAAGTTTGAAGAATGCTACAGATAAAAAGTTCTTTATAAAGTGTCAAATTATAGGCGAAGGGTTTGCAATAGATTTGCCGCGGGAATCGAGAGGAAGTTACTTGGTGCCTTTCGGGCCCTGTGAATGTAGGCCCTTACCTATCGTGTTTTCGCCGAATTCAAGTGTACCGCATAGGGCGATGCTTCATTTAGTTTATGATAAAAATACCAGCGATTTTAGTAGAAAGGTAAGGATTGTGTTGTACTGTTCCGTTTTGCGCTTACTGGAAGTGCCATTGTTATTCGAATTTCACATATCCATAAAGACTTGTTTATGTTTCTTCAGTTAAGTTTTCGCTAAAAAGCACCATTTTTAGGGTTCCGTACCTCAAAAGGAAAAATCGCCTATGATCGCTTGTGTCTGTCTGTCTCTCTGTCACAGCCGATTTGTTACGATTCTACTGGACCGATTAAGTTGAAATTTGGTACACATATGAACTTCTGTGACCCAAATACGGACGTGTACGTAAATAAATGAATTTCGAATAAGGGGGTCACTTTTGGGGAGCTAATTAAAAAAATAAAAGTTTTGCAAAGATTACCGTGTGACATATCAAATGAAAGGGCTTGTTGTGAAGATTTCAGATATATACAGGGTTACTGGTAATTCGACGTATATCCGTCAGGGGCTGATAAGGGGGCCAAAATGCAACAAATTGAACCCCCCATATGTATGGCCGAAATTCAATAGTTTTCGAGATATTAGAATTTTAAGGGTTTTTCGATATTTACTCAAAATTTGACATTTCATTCCAAATTAAAAAAAAACTACATATTTGAATGGGTACCATTAAAAATGATGTTGTAGCTGGCACTTCAATTAAGCTATGGACATAATTAAAGCTACTTAATTTAACAAAATAATGAGCGATATAAGAATAATATCTTACCAATATTTTCATTTTACGCTTCAAAAATGTTGTCTCGTCACAAAAATTTCTATGACATTAATCGTAAAAATAACTAAAACAACTTGCTTATTCTGTAAGCTTTCCAGAAAGCTATAAAAGTCAATTTTAAAATACATAATTCGGGCCAAGGCATGTGTTTGAATCGGCGCGGGGAGAGAAAGGGTAATTTGTATTTGTATGAAATAAAATGCATAAAAAAATGTACATCAAATTTTATTACAAATTTTACACATCTTGTTCAAAATGAGCCCCTCGATTACGAATGCAGGTTCGAATTCTCTTCCTATCTTCGGTTTTCGTCACTCTTGATGTGAACGTTGTTCTCATCTGTTGCGCCGCGTTTATTATTCGCTGTCGAAGTTCTTCGACTGAATTTATTGGGGTCACATAAACTAATGCCTTCATATGACCCCAAACGTAAAAATCAAGTGGTGTGATATCAGGGCTTCGTGCTGGCCACGGAATTGGCCCTCCCCTCCCAATCCATCGGTTTGGATATCTCTCGTCTAGCCACTGTCGGACAGTAATCCGGTAATGTGCTGGGCAACCATCATGTTGAAACATGAGGTTGTTTTTTATTTCTTCGGGAACATCCGCCAACAAATCGTCTAGGTTGTTTCTCAAAAACTCCTCGTAATTTTCGCCGTTCAAATTTTGGGGCAAGAAATGAGGGCCCACCAAATAATTATCAACGACACCCATCCATACGTTCAGGGAAAATCTCATTTGCGACGCAGTTTCTTTTAGTTTTTTTGGATTCCTGCCTGCTTTAGGTGCCCAAAAATGTAAGTTATGGTAATTCGTTATTCCATCCCGGTCAAACTTTGACTCGTCAGTCCACAAAATATTTCTTAGGAAATGTTCCTGGTCAGCGTCAGCGTTTAACATAAACCGAGAAGATTCGAGTCGCCTGGCAGGATCTCCCTCGTGCAATGTTTGAACAGGTTGATAATGGTACGGGTGTCTACCTGATAGATGTACTACCGACCACACTTTCCACTGGGACATACCGAGCTGTCTTGCAACAATGTTCGTTGAGATGTTTGGGTCATCAATAAAACACTGAAGAATGGTGTCCTCTTCGTCAGCCGTGTACCGTCGAGGTCTGCCAGCGTTGAATTGTGCTCTTTGAACACTGCCAGTTTCAGACAATCGTCGATAGGTGCTCCCGAAAACAGTAACGTGGGGAAGTCGACGATCGGGAAAGCGGCGTTGGTATTCTCGCCGAGCCGCAGCCGCGTTTCCATCGGCAAAACCATAACAAAACATAACAAAACGTTATTAGGATACGAAGCCATGTTATCCGAAATAACAATGATAACAAAAAGAATAACAAGAGAAACAAGAATTAACAATAATGATCGATAACAAATTAACGGGATGAGAGATTGGTAGCAAGATAACAACACACGTGCTTGCGCGGCGGAGAGTCAAAACCACAGAGTACATGTCAAAACTTACTAAGGAAGGCGACGCGAGCGCAGCAGACGCTGTGTACTCCCCCGCCCGCACACCCCGCCCCATCGCGAAGAATTTCGCCAGGAAAATCGGTTGTTTTAGCGAGGATCATAAACTAAAAACACAGATAATTTCTCTCCCCGCGCCGGTTCAAACACATGCCATGCCACGAATTATGTATTTTAAAATTGACTTTTATACCTTTCTGGAAAGCTTACAGGATAAACAAGTTGTTTTAGTTATTTGTACGATTAATGTCATATAAATTTTTGTGACGAGACAACATTTTTGAAGCGTAAAATGAAAATATTGGTAAGATATTATTCTTATATCGCTCATTATTTTCATTATTTTGTTAAATTAAGTAGTTTTAATTATGTCCATAGCTTAATTGAAGTGCCAGCTACAACATCATTTTTAATGGTACCCATTCAAATATGTAGTTTTTTTTTAATTTGGAATGAAATGTCAAATTTTGGGTAAATATCGAAAAACCCTTAAAATTCTAATATCTCGAAAACTATTGAATTTCGGCCATACATATGGGGGGTTCAATTTGTTGCATTTTGGCCCCCTTATCAGCCCCTGCCGGATATACGTCGAATTACCAGTAACCCTGTATACATATCTTACAATTATTTAAGAAAATATATACAAATTGTTCATTTATCTCCAAAAAAAAATTGAAAAAATACAGAAAATAGTTCTTTGCATATAGATAGGAAAACATATAATAAGTCACTCAATGTTGTGCGTACAAACTTACATTTACATTTGGAATGTATTTGGGAACATGTCTCAACTAAAAATGTTAAGTTTGTTGTTGGGATAAATCGATCCCAACTACGGAACCCTTCATTGTGCGTGGTCCGACACGCACTTGGGCGGGTTTTTTCTCTATTCCAAAGAAGAACGAAATATCAGTAACAAAAGAAAAGTCCCTAAGGGGTACTAAATAGACCGGGCGGCAAAATCCAAGACATATTTGGCAGCCAGGGGGTCTACTCCGAACATAAACCTGGAGTATCGGCCGAATGTTCGGCCGTTGCTTGACTACGGCGAAAGAAAAAAAAAAAGACAGTCAAAGAGATAAGCCAAAGTCAAAATAAGTCGGGTAAGGATTCAAAGTCAAAAAAAGGAAACTATGGAAGAAAACGGCCGATACTTCGGATTAACGCTTCGGAGTAGACCCCTGGCTTGGCCGAATCATGCCGCCAACCTAAACGTGTGTAGCAATCCTGATTCATTTCCTTCTTATTTCAATGTATAGATCGCGCTATACGGATGCGCAAGCGGCGACTCCCTACGTTGGTCTGGTCTGGTCACGTACGGCGATACGGCCCTAGTCAGGGCCGTGAGCCGCATGCCTATTAACTTGGAGATATACAATAAGTCTACCGCACCCGCTTTCGTATGCGCGAGAGTTCATTTTAATTGTAAGTGCATTTATTTGTTGATTGTGTTCTATAGATAGGATGTGTTTGTTATGATAAACTGTAAAGGGTGGTTTAGGATGGAAAAAATGGAACTACATATTCTAAGTTATTTTCCGCCGTGATAAATAGTGATGCCCTGAACACAATAGGTAAATACATTGACATTGTTCTGGGCTTGGAGCTTGTGGCTAAATGATAAGCGCGTCTATCAGATACGAGAGGTTAGTTACATGGGACGAAACAACTGGCGAAATGTATACTATAATACCTACACTGACCAACTCTTCGGGAATAGAGTTGTATTGATGATTCTAATAATTATGATTTCATATTTGTTACGGCTGCAAATTATATTTTGATCAACGTATAACCGGAGACTGACTTGCAAAATGCAAAAACTTTAAGAAAATTTTAATTTCGTGGGTTTCCTTAGAGCATCTAATTTAATTCTCGTTCTCTCATTCTAATTTAATTGACTGCCTCGTTGGCATACTGCTGAGCATGAGGTCCTGGGCTCGATTCCCAGGTCGGGTAAAGTGTTATTGGGATTTTCCATTAGGAATTTCTCAGTAGCAGCCCGGAGTCTGGATTTGTACCCAGTTGATGGCAATAGGCTCGCCCCCTATTACATGGGACTGAAACATAACTAGCGAAATGTGCGTGTATTATAATTACACCTCTGCCTAAGCCTCGGGGAATACAAGCGTGATGTTATGTTATTTAAATTAATTTTCCAGTACAATATATGTGCGTATCCGCGGACGCGGAACTAGCGGGCGGGCGCCACATAGTGCATCCACGGTCACGCCACACGGTGTGCCTGCGCGTGGACTGGCCGCGAGTAGAGAGACGCGTGCGCCACGCGCCCGCCGCCTCACTCGCCACGCTCACAGTACTCACCGGGGCTGAGTTCACCCGACGTAGGATACTCAAGTAAGAGAACGATGCCCTGATAGATCAGTTAATCAGACCAATATACAAAAATGGTTGCAAGTACAGTTCGCGTCAGGTAGGTTCAACTATTTTTAATAAAGGCTTCTACACACCGGCGCGACACGCGACGTGACACAAAGGCCCCGCGTGTCGCGCGACGAGCGGTGCCTTTGTGTCGAGTCGCGAGTCGCACCGGTCTGTAGAAGCCTTAAAGGTCAATTAAAAATCATCCATTAATCTGCAGACCAACATCCCAGGGAGTGTTTTTGACCTAAAACGTCTAGTTTTGAAGTTATTTGGGAAATACTCAAAAAGAGTATTCCAAGTTTCAATGAAAGTGGCTCTTTAATCACACCAGCGATTGTTTTCAACACACTCTGAGTTCACAGAAATGCTTTGTTAAAATGATGGCGGATAGTCTAAAAAAAATGGATAGTTGTTTGAAGTTTATTTGGCGAACCCATAGATTTAGTTTATACTTCTAGCTAAATCTTTGGGCGAACATATTACAAGTCTGCAGCTCAATAAATACAACTCGGTTAAACCGTCAAGTTTACTGCTCGCGAACTTATTTGGGAAGGCTCGAGGCCGTTTGAATACTACATAATATATCATAGTCTCAATATAAATTATAATGATTTTTATCAATTTTATTTAGGGTTATCCGAGATGAATCAAATGGGGAGCTAGATACTTCCATTCTGCCGGATCACTTGAAAGTATTAGGAGAGAAGTTCGCCGGAGAAGATGGATGTATGGATGATCAAATAGCCGACTTCAAAGAAACGAAGGTTTGTAGCTGCGCTGGCTATTCATGTATATGTTTTTCCTAACGGAGGCGAAGATAACAACCCCGTCGGACGTGGCGTACCTCAACTACCCGGGTTACTCTCTTGAACACAAGTTCAAGAAGCAAGCTGGGGTCTGTGTGTACGTCCGCGATGACATTTGTTGTCGTCGTCTCCGTTGCTTTGAGAAATCGGGTTTTTATGCCATATGGCTACTTGTGGACTCTGGTGTGGAGAAATCTCTCTACATCGGCGTCTACCGATCGCACAGCGGTGACCAGGAGACAACAGCGCTCTTTAATTTCCTCGTGGAGACGACTGACGTCGCCCAGCAACGGTACCCAACAGCGAAGCTCATTTTTCTGGGAGACTTCAACGCCCATCATAAAGAATGGTTGTTCCCGTACTAGAAAACTGACCATGCCGGGTTAGAGGCGCGCAAGTTTGCTATTACGTTAGATCTAACCCAGATGGTGAATGTGGCAACGCGGGTACCGGATGTTGACGGCCATACACCCAATTGTTTAGACCTTCTGCTGGCATCTGATCCGGACAATAATTCATTATCGGTCTCAGCCCCACTGGGAACGTCTGACCACTGTCTGGTGAAATCCATATCGACCTGCTCTCCTCCAGATGAGAGTCCTAAAGGCACGAGACGAGTGTGGCGATACGAGTCAGCGGACTGGGATTAGATGCGGCACTTTTTTGTGTCTTATCCATGGCGGCATGTGTGCTTCTCTTCGGGTGACCCCTCGTGCTGTGCAGACGAGGTTGCAGACGTTATACGGCGGGGAATGGAGTATTTTATTCCATTCTCCGACATCCCACTCGCACACAAATCCCGGTCTTGATATAATGCAGAGTGCGCCCACGCAGAGGCCCGAAAAGAGTCTGCCTACGAAGCCTGGGTCAAGGCCCGCGACCGCAAAGTTAGAGCTTGTAGGGTTCGTGCGAAGAAAAGAGCCTTTAATTCTACCGCCAAGTCCTGCAAGCGGGTTTTACGTGGGGCACGTTTTGGCCATGTCGGACGTATTGGGGCCAAGCTAGCAGCGCACCCTCCGGGTAGTAAACAGTTTTGGTCCCTGTCTAAAGCGGCTGAACCGAATTTCTGTCGTCCCACTTTACCTCTTTTATTTGAAAAATATTTTGACTGATTTATAATTCTGACCTATTTGTTTTGACTACTTAATTTATGTATTTTTTCTATGTTAACTGTGAGTGTTATATTTTAATTTGGATATTTGAATTGTTGTTGTAATATTTAAATAATTTTCTTAGCTTGAGTACTTAATTTCAATAAGTTAAAAATGTTTGCATAGATCAACCTTCTTATCTACTTAAATATTTGTATGCCATTGTATAAGGCAAGCATGACGACCTGTATAAAATACTTTTTAACAACTTGCATGCTGATTATTTCTTTTTCTCGTGTATACTCATGTTTGGACAAATAATTTATCTTTATCTCTAATGATGACCTGATGGGTCGCTGGCCCACTCTGCGAGTGAGTAAGCAAATTTATTTGCATCTCTCTTTGCAAGCAATTCGCGTCTGGACGCTGGCTCCAAGCAACCACCTACTGAGATGACTCCTCGATGCCGGAGATCGCAGTACACATTAAAGAGGTCCGAAGAGTATTGTGCAGTCTAGACGTGAACAAGGCCTGACTGCATTCCGGCGAGAGTGTTGAGGCAGTGTGCGCCTGAACTATCTCCTGTGTTGACACGACTGTTCCGCCTCTCTCTTAAAAAAAAAACGGTGCCAAAATCCTGGAAGCTTGCAAATGTACAACCAGTGCACAAAAAGGGCGACCGTGCAGACCCTGCCCATTACCGTCCGATCGCCATTACCTCCAATCTGTGCTAAGTTCTGGAAAGGATACTGAACAGTAAGTTGCTGGCCTACCTTGAGGACAATGATCTCCTCAGTGACCGTCAACATGGCTTTCGCCGGGACCGGTTAACTGGTGATCTTCTTGTGTATGTCACGTACTGTTGCGTTCGGGGTACATCGGTTCCTGTAACTGGTCGGTTCGAGCTCTTAGGCATGGAGTTGACATCTAGTCTCAACTTCGGCGCCACCATCGAGTACAAAGCCCAAACTGCGGCCAAGAAACTGGGCATCCTAAATAGGGTGAAGCGATACTTTACGCCTGGACAGCTTTTGACCCTTTACAAAGCGCAGGTCCGATCCTGCATGGATTATTGTAGCCACCTTTGGGATGGCTCAGCAAAATACCAACTTGCCGCGCTTGACTCGGGATGGCTCAGCAAAATACTAACTTGCCGCGCTTGACTCGGTGGAACGCAGAGCCAAGAGGCTCATTGGCGACGTAAAACTGGTGGATGCCAATCTTCACAGCTTGGCCCATCGTCGCAAGGTTGCCTGCTTGTCGGTCTTCTTTAGATTGTACTTCGGTGAGTGTGCCCAAGAACTCCACGGCCTCATTCCACCGGCCCCCTTCTATTATCGGACATCTAGACGCACTGCAGGTTACCATCCCTTCCTGGTTGCTATTCCACCAATTCGCACTAAGCGTTTCCAAATGTCTTTTATAATGCGCACAGCAAAAGAGTGGAACTCTCCACCTGTCTCTGTTTCCGAACGCATACAACCCTAATCTCTTCAAAGTTACGAGTGAACAGGCTTCTTCTGGGTAAGCTCACTCCATAGTCGTCTTTGTCTCTGTCACCTCTGCCCTAGACTAATGTCAAGATCAAACCCATCCTAAAACATAAAAATAAAAAATATCTTCCATTAATTACCGTCTAAGACCAAAACAGTGTTAAAAGACAAACACCCCATGCACATAAATTGTCTACAGTTTGTCCTTTCTTCACAGGGCTCACTGACCGAACTTATAGGCGGCCTGCAAGAACTGACAGCACAAATAGACCTGCCTCAAGACTTCACAGAAGAGAACACCATCATTATTAGTGACGATACCGTCGTTGAACACCACACGCTTTGCGATTGAGCAATGGTACTGAAATCTTGTTTTTTTTGTGCTTGCCGCAGACTTAATATTCCTGTGCTGCCAAATACACTTCGAACGTAAGGTATATGTATAGGGCTATTAATCGTAAATGTCTGCAGAATCTTATGTCTATTTTTGACCTCTGGACAACAATAGTACAACTCTGCCTACACCTTCGGGAAACAGCAGCAAATGTGCTGAATATGAGTAAGTTTTAATTTAAGTATGTAGTTTGACAATAAAATAAAATAATATTATGTTATTCAGTATTTTAGTATTATGTAATTTCGTAATATATTAAGTTACTGTAGTTTTAGTTGATTTTGTTCGGTCTGTAATTATAAATGTGTTCTGCCAGCAGACGTCGTAATAGACTGGTATCTGAATTATTTTTTTGTCCGTCCTGCAGACCTTCATGAATTTGTGATATATTTGGAAGAGTAGATAAAGAAATAATAATAAAAATGCAATTTTTAATTTATATCATTTATTATTTTCTTAACCATATTTATTATTCCAATCGTTTTTCCTATTTTTTTTAATCATTGTATCTAAGAGATTCGACTGTCAATCGCAGTTATCCGTTAGAAATGACCTTTTAAAAATATTGCCTACAACTTATAAAACTAAAATGCATTTCCACTTAAAATAAAGTCATTAAACACCGCAAAAATGATAAAATTTAATATATACAGGACTAAATTTGACGATTCATAGAGTTCACATGGTTATTTGTTGCTAATAATTATACTAATCTTTTGTAGTAAACCCCTTATAATGAGGATGTAGATAGAAGTGCGGGAGACAGAGTTATAACATTATCCACATAAAACAATTTAAATCGGGTGTTCAAATAGGAAAGTGTTGGTCCTTTCGAGAGGTTTACCATAAAAGACTATCAACAATACATCGAGCTTGGTGTATTTTATATTATGATTATATCTCTTACACAACGAAAAATATGTGTGTATCGTGCGTGAGCACGCTACACGGACACGCGTGGACACCGCGCGGCCTCGCTCGTTCACTCCTACTGACATACAACACCGCTGACATTCACACACGTCGCATTTGGCAGTTTATCATAGTCATTCTCACAGTCTGTCAATATTCACATAAAACTCTTGCAAACTAATATTAAAATGCAACGCGTCGCACCGCGCGTATAAACTTTACCGTGAAATGTACAATATTCATTTTTAAGATGGAGATAAAATGTGAATATTAACTTCATATAAAAGTGAGCTCCACTTGGGATGTCTACCTTGCCATACAATCTACATATGAAAAAATCTTATTAAAATGGAAGTACTTACACATTTTTATAAAGGTTACGATACAAATAATTGGATCAAAATGGCTGACAAATTGTTTATAGTGCTTTGAAAAATACTATTTTCATGAATTCATGGAATTACACCTATAAGTCTAATAGTCGCAAAAGAAGACATTGTGGAGACACGATTCGCAAAATACGCAGTCTAAATAACCTAATATTGAAATAAAATTGCTCCAAAATATTACAGCTAAATATTCCTGGTGACACATTAGTTGTGGTTGCGATGCGTCGTATAATATATACAATACACACTCACACATTTTTACAATAGGAATTAAAACAAACTAAAATTAAACCAGTCGCTTAATGAGCTATAAAGTAGATTGCCAACGATACACTGGCCTATCACGGGCCGCGGACGACACGGCCCGCCGTAATGCTATTGTTATATCAACAATGACATCTCTAAAATATATATTAGTAATTGCCGAGGCTCGTGAGTTATTATAATTTGCAGTTGTTCATTCTAAATTATTTAATAACAAGTCAAATACGTTTCTTTGCTAAGAACAGCTTTCAAAAGCTATTCGCAGCAGAGAACGTACTTTTAAGAGATCAATATGGCTTTATTCATGTGGCTTGCATTAAAAGTTGAACAATGTTAATTAACACAAGTTTTGGCATTATTGAATGCCACATCTATCTTATAAATATTATCGTATATAATTGTCCACTTTATTCGGTAACAGAACAGTACCATGGTCGCCCACCATATAATCTTCACAGAACAGAATGGGTCACAGCTCACAAACCCGTCACCACTACTAATTGAGGTTCCAAAATCGACATCCAACGAATTAATTATTGTGAATGTATAATGCATTGAATTCAGAGAAATGTATGCTGATTTCAATTTGTCATTAAAGTAAAATTATCACAGATAACATTAAAATAAAAGTAGGGGTATTCGCCGTTGGAATCATTGCGGGGGGTGCCAAAACAATTTTAACTAAATCTAATGATTACAGATTTCTTGTGTGCTTATAATAAATTACATTTTGTATGTATCCAGTGCCGCTATCGCGATCGGCATCGAGTTGCGATGGACTCAATAGTTCTATGTCAGAATCGGTTTCTTTGTTTCAACGCAAACCGCACAGACGTATAAAATGTTTCTTGTACACTCGACGCTCACCGCGACACTTCGCCACTAAAAGCTAACATGTTAGAATAAATCAGAGTTCATCTATAATGTTCTATCGCCTTTCTGGTGTTACACTTGTAAGTCGGACAAAACCGTGCGTATGTTTACAAATACAGACTCGACCTGTTACATTTTTTTATCTATTTTATTTGTACCCCTTGTATTCGTATAATTATGGAAGTAATAGTTACCGCTACCCGTAAAGGTGTCGGAGACACTATGTACTGCGGTCATTCGGGCGGTCAAGGACTAGTAATCGGTTAGGACTCGTCGGGATCGTTCGGAGCGGGGTCCCGCTGGCAGCGTCCTGTTCAGCAGCACAGAAAGTCGGCCGACGTCCGCTCGCAAATAATGTCGTCCTGCCCTCGGTATGATGTAAATTCGAAGAATTCGCGGCACCTTTGCAGTCCGCCTCGGTTAAGTACATTCAAGCGATGAAAATGAGGAATCTATTCTGCGTCGGTCGCGGTCGGGGGCGCGGGTCGCGCTGGGCGCGGCGCACGCTAGGGCGCGCGGTACAGCAGGTAGGCGGTGAGCGCGGGCGGCAGCGCCAGGCGCGACGCCGCGGCGCGCAGGCGCGGCCGCCCCACGCGCTGCCGGATCACGCGCCGGCACAGCTCCATGAGCGGCAGCGGCTCGGCTGGAAACACAACCACGACGTTATAGCGCCACAGGGTTCTTTTGGCGCGTGGCCAAAATCGAAACTAATACTGCCATCTTGTTTTTTCAACAAAAAATCGAAAAGAAAAAAATGTTTATATCGCATGAATGTCATTCAAATGACATTCATAGGGACTGGTGTTGGTAAGCGTCCAGTGTACTTAATGTACGGCTGACCTAAAGTAATGACAGTATCGATGTAATGGTGACAGTCCTTGGAAAGGGGGCGAGACAATGGCAAACCCAACACATTACATGACAGTCTCTTTTCCGCCACATTCATAGTCGCACTACTGTACGTTCATTATAACTTGACTTGAGACGCAATTGGTAGCACTGAATTTTGCAGTCTTAGTTTCAATACTAATAAGAGTTCAAAATGGCGACTGACAGACAAGAACTACCAATCTCATGACTGCAAAATTATAGTGTCTCAAGTTATAATGAACGCACTATAGACTATTTTGTTTTATTGTGACCAATTATCAGGTGACACCTGATGAGTGTGCTATTGAAGGATGCAAAGTGGATCAGGTTAGGTTAGGCTTTGGTAACCCTGTTACTGACCGATGAGGTTCAGATGACAGACAGAAAGATTAACGTCTCGGTCGAACATGCTCCACAATAAATATCAGCACAATTATCTCACTACATAACTGCAAGGATGCAATCTTTACAAAAATAGTTCACAAATTCGAATGAATCTATAAAAGATAAATCAAGGTTTCCCTGGAGAACCATCAGAATCAATGTTTCAATATTGAAGGAGTAAAAGCTTCATCAACAAAATCGGTTATCCACAATCAAATTGCTGTACTGAAAAATCTAAATCAAAGATTATAGATCATTTATTGAATATTCGCTGAGACTTCGCTGAGATCAGCACTTTTTAACGCCAAAATTACCCGAGACAGTCATTACTTTCACCATTTAGCTGGGAAGAAGTGGTGAAACAAATTACCTCTTAAAATGACTTATGTTAATTTTGCCTACATTGCGACAATACCGAGCGACGTATTGTAACAAGAATAAGACCAAGAAGATGTAGCCCAAAGTTATAGCAAATGGAACAGGTGTACAGGTGTGCCAGTGAAATTGGCACTCCATTGAAGGTAGATCCAATATTCACAAAATACTGATGTCACAATTAAGGAGAAGGAGGAGGATGATGCCTTTTAGGGAGGAATAAGCTACCATATGCTAAAGGTTATAGAAAAGTAATTCTGTTTGTCTGATGCCTTAACGGCTGAACAAATTTAGATGAAATTTGACACACGGATAGACAATGACTTGGGTTAGTGCGTTCCTGTGGGAAAATTTCCGGATTCTATGCGGTTGAAACCGTGGGCAAAAGCTAGTTATTAATATGCGTGAAGATTGTACACTCACGATCGAGCCCTCCGATGTACTTCATGGTGATCTCTGCGTGGCCCCACACGGCCGACACGATGGGGTACAGCGTCTTGCCGCGCAGACCGCGCGCCGCCACGCCCAGGTAGCGCCCGTCGGCGCAGAAGGCCAGCGTGCCCTCGTCCATGTCCAGCACCACCAGCAGGCGGTCGGGCACTAGGAACTGCTCGTCGGGCCGCAGCAGCGCCGGGTACGTCGTACCGCTGCCCACTGTGCCTTTTACGTTGTGGTATATCTGGAATGTGACGAGTATTTTATGAGTTATTGTTGTTAAAATGACTGCTGGAGGTAGTTGGGTAGCACGATGGTGTGCAGCTGTCCTCGGCGACCTCCTTTTTATGGACAGCCACAGGTGCCAGGTCCACACAAAATAAACTGTTAAGTGGCCAACCTTTAAAAGGTTTAACAAATGACTTGTGAATCTCACGAATTGCCCTTCGTTACCCTAGACTTTGGCCAGCGTAAGATACAGAACACCAACATACCTTATTTCTGCCCAAATCCCAGCCCCAACTCTGGTCTGTTGCGCCTACAAGGCTTTGGTAGCCGACAGAATGTAGCGGCGCATTGCCTGTGGCCACGCCCACGACTGCGTGCGTCCCTCTCTGCCGCGCTGGCCACACCACCTCCCAACAGTGCAGGCCCCGCGAGTATCCCACCCGACCCCTGATGCAATCTGTGCTTTGGGCAACCGGGTGTCGGTGGAACGTTAACGCATCCTCTTCTTTTACGAATATGTTTAGTGATCTGGAATGTAAAGAGTAGATAATTTAAGTATTTATTTCAAATATCACGAAATTGACAGCATTGTTTGTGCTGAGAGACAATCTTGGCTTGCCCTGTACTGTCGTTGCGATAGGCAGATTTATTAACATGTAAAATTGTATCCACAGTACATCATATTCAGACGGTATCTGTTATTCAGTGGACAATCGATAGCATAAAGTGACTTTCTAAGATGGAATTGGACAATCGCGTCCGCTGGCGTGTTTTGTTAGCCTCTTGTCGGGTCGTAATAGTTCGTATTATATAGTGTGTGTTGTACCTGTCATCTGGGTTCCACGCGTGTTTCAGCTGTAGTTCGGGGTGCGCGGGTGGCGCGTCTAGCAACGCGTCGAGGCGCGCGGGCCGCGGCGGCTCGGGCGCCAGCTCGCGCGCAACTACCGCCTATGGAACAAACAGCACTATAGTACAAAAATTTGGCGTATTTTATTACTTGCTTCGTCTTCTGTTGTCATTTTCTCCAAGCACAGAAAATTAGTCAAGTTTGTTTATAGCTACGGAAGCCAGTTGAATTCCAATTTACTAGTGCTGATTTCTTTACAGTCCTGCTGTATAGTTCAGCTGAAGTAGTCATTGGGTCTAAAACTGGTTTGGAGCTATTCGATGGGGAGATTATTAGCATCACGCCTGCATCACCCTCATTTCGCCACTTATGTCCAATCCAGAGGACATAATATGTGTATATTTAGTGACCTTATTGGTGATGTTCTTCAGAAAGGTCAAGTGCGTAGTGCTCGCAACCGGCGTGCGTGTATGACCAGATGTATAAACGTAAACGAGGCAAAAGGAGAGTTTAAGTATGTATGTCCAATCCAGACTCCCGTGCTACTACTGAGAAATTGCTGATGGAAAAGCGATGGGAGGATGTTTGTGTTTATACCTTGAAGGGCGCCGTGCACTCGCGCGACACCGACTTAACTCCGCCGGACAGCTTTTGCCCCATGTTCATGCCCCTACAGCGAGTGCGGGCGCGTTTGGGCAGCGCCTTGAGGCCGCCGCGCCGCGCCTCCTCCGCGCCGCCGCCGCCGCCGCCCCCGCCCCCGCCCCTCACTGAGCGCACCCCGCTCTTGTACCTGAGGAAGAAGAAATTACTGATAAAGCACATGAACAATGACAAATACAAGACAGAATACAGGTGACCAATACAAGATGTGAATACGACCAGCTTAGGTCGGTGGATGTTATGAATTTAACAAAAACACTTCAACAATCTGACACATATTGTTCAACGTTATAATCAGTTATTGAACATTTTATCACTGCCAACCTGATAAGAAAGTCATGAAAAGAGGAAAAACATTGTTAAGCCTGAAGTGGAGCTTCCCATATCCCACGTCTTGTGTGATGGCGAAAGCTACAACTTTTGCCTAGTGTTACTTAACTCAGTTTACTCTATAACTCATTATTACATCAAATATGCTGAAGCAATCACTTCCTGGCGGATGATCCAGCAATAGATCGTCATAATATAAATGTATTGTCAAAGTTCGAGGAAACCGGTTTCCAAGTGACCGGTGAGTGGTGGTGTCGTCACAGCAGATGCCGGGCGTCGGCGGAGTACCCGCGCATCTTATGTAACGCCGGCCGTCTAACCGTGAAAGTCACCGCTCAAAAGCCAAGGTTAACACGGCCATGGAACCTCGTTCTAACACATGCGAATGTTCTGTGATCGCTTCTTGTTAATAGATTAATTTTAATTGCTGTTTATTTTTCCTCAGTCGTGATGTCATGTAATTGCTCGTTTATTCCTTAATTATACACAATACATATAGTAGTGTTTTGTTAATTTGCAAATAACTTCCAAATATTGGCCACGTCGTCGTCAATCACAATTTTGCAAACGGTCACGCGCGCCTGATTCGAACATAGAGCCGCGACAATTAAGGATGATGTCATCGAAGGACGCTAATAGTGTTGTCAAACTAATCTGTTAAATTAACAACAATAAAAAATAATACAAGGTATAAGTGTTGCCATGGGTTTCATTAGCGTCCCGTGTAGCTATTTCTTAACTTAGTTTCAATGGATACCTACGTGAGTCAACTATTAATATTGTCAATGGTTTCGGTTGATCATGTGTTACAGGGCTAGTGGCTCGCATGCGGTTTTGTGAACAATCTATGTAGGATGGGGAGGGACGTCTAGAAGGTACGCAAGCTACAAGGCCGTCTGCCTTTCCGTCGCCTAGAGCGGCTGCATGACAAAAGCGGGAAGTGAAAGGCAGTGAATGCGTCCCCTCACATTGCGCCGCCTCTTGACTAGTACCAAAACCGTTGTTTGACAGAACACTATAAAATATTGCGTGATGGTGGGAATATATCAGCATGATTCATATTTTAGTTGAATGTTAATTTTTTATTGAATTGCATTTAGAAACCAAAACCAAAAATAAATTACAAGTGTGGAGAACTGGAGACCTTCACATTTGTTGTTTTTTTGTAAGTTACGAACTTGCGAAGCTGAATATTCGCAAACTATAAATGGTTTTACAGAATAAACGATTTCATTTCATTTCAAACAAGTTTAAAAACACTCTTGTTCCGAGAAAACTTAGAAGCCAGATTGCTGATCCGTAGAAACCCAAAAATATAAGCTATTGAGCTACCCTCAAAACCATAGCAAGGTACCATGAAGGCAACGAGAGTCCTACATTATCTTAATGCGATAGTTAGCCAACTGTTATGTTTGTCGTAAATTCGTAACCGACCAAATGCACGGCTTCTATGTATTTAGCAGAGCATCTGTTGATTTTTGACCGATAGCAGGAGATAATCTGACGAGTTCACGTGGCGGACTGTAAACAAACAGAGGGGACACGTGACCGGCCGATCTCTGACGTCTTCCACCACGTGCGTATTAACGCCGCGAAGGAACAACTACATATTTGCAACCCTAAAATACACCTACAAAAATTGTGATATGCGAATGCTAAGGACGAATTACCCTTTACAAAAAAGAGGTATAAAATAAATGTTATCAGGTCTAATCTTCACAATTGTTTTTATGATAAATGGTGTTTCTGGACTAATGAGCACATCTACCTAGAATTATTGCAATTTTATACTGGGTAGTCAGCGCATGCACATTCTCACGGACAATTTGTTAATAAAATCATGTGCTACTGAAATAGCTGTGATATCACTTTGCAATTGGAACGTCACTCGGCATCGTGGGAACACGTCTACACGCCGCATCGGGGGTATAACTAGAGTTGTAGAAATCTTTAGACTTTTCAAAACTCGTGAATAAACGTTGCCGGGTGTGGTCTCATGCAACATAACCGTTCACGCTCGGTGAGAGGTGAATGGAACATTGGAAGAGAACGTTGCTAGGCCGACAACATTAGCGTGTGCCAACGCGCGCGAACAATGAACTAGCCGAATGACGTGCGCTCTGTGTCACTATTGTCAATATTAAATCCTGTGCTTGCTCTAAAACAGAACCATACATGGGTGTCACAAATTGCAGTCGATTGCTCCTACGTCTACGTTACACCTCCTACCAATTAAAATTTATATTAATTGAGCCGCATGTTTAGATTAGAGGTAACGTAAATTACCTATATCAGCTGTGCTGTGGCACTATTTTAATTTTATTTTAGGATCACGCTAGTCCACGTGCATATAACACAAGGTGTTCGATTTTGCTAGGATTTTATAGCTTAGAAGGATTCTCTGCGCACGAATCATTGAAGCAAAACTTGGGTAATTAAATGGTATTATGTAGTTAAACAACCTTACAAGTACATACCTGAATAATAATTTATAATTGGACGTGTATTGTTTATAGAAGGTTATTTCTTGCGAAGGTACATAGTTGCATCTGGGGGGGTGTGTCTTTGTAAACACGATTAAAACTAAGTTGTTGAGAGCAAAGGACTGTTTACACCTTTGCAGCAAATCAAAGTTATCAGATCGCGAAAGAACTCGCAGCCGTACCAGGGAAAAGTGAGGAACGAGTTCTACGCTGACACAGCAGGTCAATAATTTTTAAAGTTTCAATATTTAACTTTTGAATGAATTTGCACTAGGACATAACGTACATGTGACAAAAATATATCGATATTTAATACTTCACGGTATTAAATACAACCCTGATTGCCGACATTTTAATTTGTAACGCAAACAAAAGTGTCATCTACATGCAAAATTGAAACGTTGTTGGTCCGAAACTGAATTGAATACAGAACCAACGGGGATGGGAGGATTAATTGTTAATTGAATCACAGCATGAACATTTATTATTTAACCGAATTTAAAACGATACGATGTCAGTGCTTAATTGGAGAAATGAGGAGGATAAAGTAAGATTTACTTAATTCACGCTTTCAGACATTTCTGAAGCAACATCGTCGCAGAAATTATTAAAATTGCCTACGTATTACGTGCGTGTAGGTGTGTGTTAAAATCAAGCCTCGACTGCATGAACACACTTTAACATTTCTCGTGACAGTTGTAGAAAGCGACGACTTCGATTCTGGGGTCATCTTACGAAAGAGTCACCGAACGATGTCGTGCCATCTGGAGGTATGCGCTTAATTTTCAACGTAGCCTTTACTTATTATTAAATTTTAAACAGTAAAAATTTGAGTAGACCTACTTTCCAAATGTTTTCGAACGTCGTCTACTTTGTAAACCCTTAATTGCACTGCAAATTCTTTTAAAACTGTAATATCCCCGTATCTACGGGGTAATACCGGCGAAAAAGTTTAGTTTCGCCGGTATTACCCCAGGTAAGGTAGTGATTTTTCTACTTCACTTGGTTTACTTGTCTATAGGCTTCGATATCACGCCGATGAACTGTCTCTGGTTTAAATAACAATTAAATAATCGCTAGGGCGTGTCGGTGTAACCTTGTATCGGTTGCCGCGTTGCAACAGGGCCTTGTGTCAAGGAAAAACCTACTTATCGGTTTCCCTGGCCCCGAATGGTGGACATTTTTTTTTTGATAATTTCTGTAGAACTAGGTATCTGACGTTAGGAAACTTTAAGCGTTACAGGAAAAGTAAAAGTCACAATAGAAGTTTGAATTACAGGTGATGAAGTTTTTGTTGTTTTGTGTGATCGGTTGTGTATGCCGTCGCGGTGCATTAGTCGACAAGTTGAATGATATAAGAGGTGTTGGATAACGATAGTGGTGGGTGATGATTACATAACGAGGCGATGTGACGCGGCGCGTGCATGCTGCGGTGCACTGCGCTCCTCATGTCAAGGATGCCTTGACTCTGCAATATTATAATGAAGCTATTGTGCCATGGTCACATATATCACCGATTATCGTCTAATAATAATTTTGTTTCTAATAATAATGTTTTTTTTTTTTTTCGGAAACAAACAGTAAACTCGATTCCGACCAAGGATTTTAATGAAATAACAATTGACGTTGCACTCGATGTGGTTAGTCACATAAATAACAAACGGGTTAAGTTCATTTATATACAATAGACACATGGAAAATCCAGTTGTAGAAACGTCACGGCACGAGTTGTTTTTGATTCCACGAATAATGATATTATTATATTGTTTGTTTTACGCATTACAAGTTTACTACTACTGGTCAAGTCAATTTGAATTTAGAAATCTGGGTGTTCGAATTGTGATTGACGCGATAGTTTGTTCATTAAGTGGGAGTGCGTTTTGTCGGGTCGAGCGCATGCGCAGCAGTCGAGGGCCTTGACTGCAATGCGCGCGCGCCGTAGCGTGTCAAGGGAGCGCTGCTTTCGCTGCCACACCTGCACCCGGCCTATACAGACATGACGAAGAAAAAACCTAATAAGGCAATTAAAATAAATGTTCAAAGACACAACGTTTCATCAGAACTGCTGTTCAATAATTGGGTCAAAGTTCATTCGACTAAAACACACACAAGAATAGCATTTGGAAAAGAAGGACAAAAGTCAGCTAATAAGGAAGCTGGTAAGGATAACCGAAGGTGAATCTGGGTCATTGAATATTAGCTCAGCATTAGTACACAATAGCTTATAACAATATGGTGAAGGCAAAAACAATTTGAACAAGGCCTTCGTTGAGCACTGTCTAGGCTTGCGTAGGCTTTAACGTGTCATGTGAATTACCTATGATGTGCATCACTGCAAGAGGAACACAACGTGATTAGTTGATTGCTATATTAAATAATATTTTGATATAACTCAACTAGAACTGAGCTACATCGGTGTATCTTGTTTAGTATCTTGAAAGTAAAATGAATGGCAACACTCAATTACGTTAAATCACAGCGCGAGAAGATTCCGATTTTCAGTCCAATCGTGCGACCTAAACAGGGGCTGGTGTAAATAAATCTAAAACCCAAATTGGAGGCGAGACCCGGAGTATAAAGAAGTATCGTGCGAAGACAAAGCCGAGCAATCTTCTAAGTGGTCTGGAAGGCCGGCACGGGAACAAAGCCACCCTACACCCCGCCTGCGTCGCGGCGCCGCCCTCCACAGATAAGCACACCCTCCGCTTTTAAATGTCTTTAGCACCACTGAATGAGTCCCCGTCTAAGGAATCCAATGAGAAACTTAGCAATATCTTCTTCAGAAAACATATCTAATGTAATTCTAATGAGGAATGAATTAGTTAATAATATTGAATTAGAATCTATTTGTGCTTGCAAAAGTTTAAATAATAAAGCTCTCGAAAAAAGATGCGAGTGTCTAAACATTGACAGCACAAGAGAATAGCATGCCAACCGCAATTACAACCCAAGTAGAAAAAAGTTGACATTTCAAACTTCATTTACGTATTAGTTTTAAAAAAAAGTATGAAATAAATACAAATTTTGATATCGTTAATATGACTAACGATATAAAATTAACGAACATTGATTAAAATTTAAAGAAAAGAGAGAACAGAGAACTGAATAAGTTTAGACTGAAATTTAATAGAAGAAGAAAATAATTTAAAAAAAACCACCACATTGCATTTCCCTTGAATCATCAGAAATACCTACTTTCGATTCGTTTAATTTACGCAAAGTTCGGTTAATTTATTTGTTACAAGTTCCCCGTTGTAGTTACAAAGGTTCATCTTAAGGCCACATTTCTTTCAAAGTCTTTTGTACACTCCCAGCTAAAAGTTTAAAAACGTTTTGGGCTCGCACTGCGCACATAAAACTGGTAGGAAAGCTTTTCAAGTGGTGTGCGCAAATAAGCGAGTCTTTGAGTTAGAGGCACATTATACTCGTGCCTCAGGAATGTTACAAGCCTCGTCTGTGTCTGAGCCAGCGACGACCGCAATTTTCGGTTGACGGATTATTTAAAAAGGGAATGCGTTTTGCGGCATTTATCACTTCGCCCCATTTTTACACTTTAAAAGATCCTACAGTTTAGCCGTTTTATTGATTAGCTTTACTTTGAAGGTGAAGATAATGCAAATATAACATATAAATAAGAACATTCTCCTTAGACTGCTGATGTTATGAGTTCTTTGGCTTGTTCAGAGAATGGAAAATGAGTGAGCGAGATAAATACAGACGGTCAATAAGAACGAATTTGTTTTTACAGTAAAACTTATGCCCCCTTATTACAAAACAAGGTTTATCTTCAGACTCAGGCTTAAAACATGGAGCCTTTATTGAATTTCGAACTTTATTCCGACTATGGTAAAGTTCCTAAACACAAAACTGACAACTTAGTACCGAACTAAGTTTTCAGTTTTGTATAAATAACGGTATTTCAATCACTGTTACGTTCTTATTACAAAAACTGGCTCCATGGTTTAAGCCATGTCAAAATATAAATCTTGTTTTGTAATAAGGCGGATGAAGTTCTAGCAACTTGCAAGGACCGGGACAGACCGGGCGAGGGTGTGGCGACGTGAATTATTCATACACTAGTACCACAATCGCCAACTCGTCGTCAGGCCGCGACAGAACCCTTCAGCCTTCAGGTAGAGGCGCCTTCCAGATTCAAAAGTATTTTAACGAGTCGCTAATTTAAGGTTAAGTCTTGACGACGAAAGCTCTTTTGTTTAAATCAGGGACCATTTTGGTTACCCATTGAAAGGGTTTTCGATAGGGTTTTACTAAGCGGTAAATAAAAAAGCCATACGATAAGGGTAACCTTTTTGAACGGCTTAATTTATAACCCATTCAAATTTGGTAACCCGGGTTTTGATTGGGTTTTTCTAAGTAGTTAATCAAAAGCCCATACGGTGTGGCTACTAACTAGCCAACCTAAAATGAACTCTTTAGTACACGCAATAATGATCATAGACGTTTTTTTTAATAATAAAAAAAATAGAAATTCAAATATCTCGAAAACGGTGCATCCTAGGCAAAAAATAACAGAAATTTAACCCCCCTCCTGTGTCACAGTCCGTGCAAGCACTATGCCAACATGAATATAAGTTTAAAAAAAACATTAATTTTAAATTTTCTCTGAACCCATTGAAAGAGTTTTTGATAGGGTTCTTTTAAAACCCATTCACAGAGATACTTCATGATAAAGGTAACCTTTAATACAGCTTAACTCTTATCCGGGGATGTGCGGTCCCTGGTTTAAATTGAGATAAAACTATGACGCCATGTCTGCTTCGATTCGAGAACGAAATTGCTGCCTTCGAGTAGTTAATTTACTCGAATAAAATAATATAGATACTTATACAAATTTTGAGAATCATAAGGATCAAGTGATTTAACTAACAAAGCATTTGATTCATTTGATATTAACAAAAAACAAGTTGTAAAAAATAGCTACAGTTAGTTTAAGTTTATTGAAGTTGTTGCTAGCTTGAAGAAACACGTGAAGTTCGTACTAAAATATGGTGTGGGCAGGAAACAACATTATTTGCTAAGCAAATCGCGTCAACGAAGCGTGACCCAAGTTGATGACGAGGATTCAGTCGTTTCCGTGAACACTAATGCCAACTAACTTGGTTTTTCAAAATTAATTCAAATACAGTCAATCTTTTGAAGTAAAATTGTCGACTTGCTCCACAAGATTCAAACGAAATGGTAACACAAGTGAAGATAGTAAGCCCACAGCTCGGAGCGTGGAACAAAAAACAGATTGTTTCATTTTGTTTTTCTGTGGAAGGATCAACAATGCCGTCTCGGCTTGCTGGAAACCGGTATGAGGCGCGGTGGTGGCCGGATCAAACGCCTCGCGGGTATCGACCATAACTTCAATGTCACTCCCGATACATTTCTTCTTCAATAATATTGATAAAGTAAACCTTGTGATACTGCCAGTAATGTTGCTTATATGTTAGAAAGGATTAGCTTAATTCCATGGTATTAGCGCGACATGGTAAACTTAAAAAAAAAAAAAAACTTAACAGTCATTTCAATCTGTAATTATGAATATATTTGTGTTGGTTTTACTTCAGATGGAATAGAATAGAATATTCGTATATTTGCTCAGAATGTAGGTATTTACAATAATATTAAATAATCCTTGTACATTCTACCATTTTGGCATGCAAACATTGATGCAGTTCATCATCAAACATTTGTACAAACATTGATACACAACAAAAATTTATCAGAGGTTTCAAATGTCTCAAAATAGTGCTTTTGTATCAATATTCATCATCATCATAGATCATAGTTTTTTAGGGTTCCGTACCCAAAGGATAAAAGGGGAACCCTATTACTAAGGCTTCGCCGTCCGTCTGTCACCAGGCTGTATCTCATGAACCGTGATAGTTAGACAGGTGAAATTTTCACAGATGATGTATTTCTGTTGCCGCTAACAACAAATACTAAAAAACAAAATAATTTTTTTTTTTTTTTTTTTTTTTTTTTATATAGTCTTCATTCGACCGCCTACCGAACTGTTCGGATCGCGCCGCGCTTAATATTGCTTATTGTTTTATTCTGTTAATTTTAATTGTCCGTTTAATTTATACAATATATAACTTTCTAATAATTCTAATAATATCCTTCATTTCTTCATCTGTTCTCGCATCATTCTTTCATCCTTCCGCTTACGCTACGCTATACGCTTGAAGCTAAATAATCATTAGTACGGGTTCGATTCCCGATCTAGTAGAATTTTCTACATTGGTGAGCAAAACGAGTAAAAAAATCACGTTTGTTGTATGTAAAATAAATATTTATTTTATTTTACATACAACAAACGTGATTTTTTTGCTCGTTTTGCTCGATATTGATAACGGCAACAGGTAGACGCTTGAAATATTCACAGAATTTTTAGTTAGATATTCACTTTAAAAATAAATAATTAAATTAAAATAAAATAAATATTTAAGGGGGCTCCCATACAACAAACGTGTTTTTTTTTGCCGTTTTTATAGATAATGATACGGAACCTTTCGTGCGCGAGTCCGACTCGCACTTGGCCGGTTTTCTTAGGTATGTATATATCGTTGCACTAATTAGGATATTTTTTTTATAATTCATATCGTATTTCGTTACCTAGTTGTAGAGACTAAAAAAGTAATAATTTTGTTGACCTTTTACTGAACGAATAACTGATTGTTCCAGTGTACAAAAATAATTCCAAGTGAATAGAATGTGTTCCGAATCGAATGACAATCACTTGTCCATGCAAAATGGATAAACCAGGAGCGTGCAATATAAAAAAGCATAGGGATATAAATGTACAGTATGAGCTAAAACGTTATAAATAATAGAGAGCACAAAAGGCAATGTATAAATTGTGTGGCGTGCGTATGTGTGTTGCATGGGGCTGCGAGTGGGGTCAACGACACGCACCCCGGCTCGCAGTGGGGCACACAGGACGTGAGTCACTGCAGTGCTGGGGTTACCAGCTGCTGTCGGCAAAAACTACCCTCCTGCTTCGCCAGCCACGCGGCCGTACGCGAAGCTTTATTATTGTACTAATTAAACTACGTAATTTTGATGGCACGCTTGCTGTACTTTCACTTAGATAATGAACACACAAATTCTTTATCATTTTCACTGGACTGTAAAAATAATGAGTGTAATGTTGTCTTTGAACTTAACCCCAGAGCTCAGTTAGACTGATATGGAGTACAATGCTGCAGTTAAGGAACAATCGAAGATGTCAACATCTCCGTTTATGCCTGAAAGGCACGCGTATTGCTATTTTGATTATGTAGTTTATAGTTATATTTCAATATCATAATTATTATTAAGCTAAGCGGAATTTGATTTTGTCACCGGTTTGTTTCGCGACTACGCATGAGGCTGTGTCTACGTAATATCGATTGTGAATATTGTGATGTTCGGAGTGAAAGCGGCAACATATGTCGCCGCATAATGCCGGCCTCATTCACTTTATGAAGTGTGGATCTCGGCGCCATATGGTTCAGGCAGCTGATTGAACTCATTGGACACAGATTCAATAAACAAGTAAATGGTTTCAAGTTACGGGTCATCATTTAAAATTGATTTTGGTAAAGAAGTTTAATTGTTGAGCGACCATAATAAAATACAATAGTTGACTCCTTTTCGCCAAATCTCAGACCAGTATGAAAATTCCATATTATTAATCACCAGCTTCATAGGAAGCGTATGATCGAATTAGAATCTACCATAAAATGTTCTTTGTCAATGAAACGCAGTGTGTTCAGAGGGAGAGGAACTAGACAAGCGTCCTTCACCTAGGGCTCACTGGGCATCGATCCTGTGACTGCTCAAACCAGTATTTATAAATATTACTCGCGACAATGAAAGTAGCTTTGCGCATTCAGAGTAGAGTCCCAGTCTACTGGACAACTCTGACGTAAATCTTTGACCAACAGAAGGACAATGCACCTAAACCTTATAGGTATTTGTTTGCTCACACAGTACATTGTGTGCTGCAGATTTATTATGAAGCGTGTCGGTTGCGTGACTCACATCGTTAACTACCAAACTTTAAAGGCGGAAACTCGCTTAGCAAATGACGTAATAACTATTGTAGTTATTCATTATAATAAGATCGACGTGAGAACAATCGCTACAAGGAGAAGGCAAGCATTAGGCGAACTCGACTCGGCATGGCTAGCGTTCCCATGATAAAGAATAGTAGTTAGGTGAAGGCATCAAGCCGCGAGGCGTCAATAACCTCGTCGGTACGGATCGTGGAGGTTGCAATAAATACGACATCGGCGGCGCTGGCCTGGTCAAGAGCCTTTCAAGGCCGGGAGGCGAGGCGGGGAGTGCGCCCGCGCCCCACATCTGCGCCTGGGCCGAGCCACTCTTGCCCTACCGCTTGCATTCCACCAGAAATGAGGTGCTCTCGCAACCGACACTAATGTAATGGTGGAACTGTTTAAGCGATGTTGGTGCAATCTCTCAAAATAGGAGAATACGCTCATGAAATGAACGTAGAACCATGGATAGAAGAACCAAAGAGTTACGCTTTTCGATTAATGTTAGCTGATAAGAAAATTGTCAAGGCTTTGGAGCCTTAAGGTTACGGAAGAAAATCGTGACCGCCAATTTCGTAGACATTACGTTTGCCCGGGTCGCTGGTTTCGTAACTTAGTTGTCAAGGTCACTACACAACACTAATGACTTTGTACTTGAAATTTCGACGTTACCAAGTTTTATTGCAAAAATTGTAGTCGCAGAAAAAATCCGCAATGGCACCAATTTCATACTTTTCGACGACGATTTCGCTTGAACATTACAACATTGTACTATGGCTTTGTGAAAGTAAACTATTCTTACAGGAGCAGAAACACCTGAGATAAAAACACAAACACTTAAACCATCCGACTCGACAGGTAGAACGCGTTGAAAAGAGACGGACACACGTCACTCGGAGGATTCAACTTCAACAAAGGATCCGTGAATCGGTCATGACGGGAAGCGTGGTACGGCGTTGCGAACTCACCGCAGCTCGAGGAAACGCGCGGCCCTTGTTCTCCTGTCACAGGACATGTCGTATATGAACTGGTACACTGCTTAAATCACTTCACCAACGAGATGTAGAAACCATAGTTGCGAACAGCACGCTAGCGTACGCGCACCACGAACACTACCAGCGGCGGCGAGAGAACGCGCGCACTGAACCACGTTCGGCTTGCGCGAGCTACCTGCCGTTTCCGCGGCGCGGTGAAGCGGAGGTGCGCATCGCGGCGCACGCGCAGGTATACGGGCTGTCCGCGGCCGGGGGGCAGCCAATCTCCTAAGCCGAGGGCCCTGCCGCCCGCCAGGGCTCGGTCCCCGTCAAAACAATCCCGTCGCCGCCCCCGCCATGCTGTACCATAAAAGAATCCGAAAGCTACAATGAAATTGGACCCACGTTATAGTAATAGCAGATAAACAAAAGAGGGATGAAATTGAACTGCAGTTTGTAAACAAAATATGGGTTAATTAGAATCAAAAGTTAATAAGTTTATCAGTTTAAATCGAGGAATGATATAAAATAATGGCATTGCTGTTGATATAACAAAGTCTTCAAACGTAATTTTAGCTTTCAATGGCTGATCAATTTATTTTCATATAGTTAACAACATGTGGTTCCTGCAGTTCGTTCATTTATTCATCTCATTATCTTAGAGAAACTTTAAGAGTAAAATTATGGATTCGTTCTAATTTACATGTGAATATTGTTTGTTCAAATATGAGTCATTTCAGAAGACCTGGCCAACTTTCACCAGCACTCGTGCAACAACAATTAACCGGATGAAATGTACATAATGTAGGTCCCCATACCCTTTGTTGGACTTGCCTGGCGATCCTAAAAAAAAGAAACTTTATAATTTCTAGGGCATGTTGTTTCATGTAAAAAACGAGGTACGAGTAATGTAGATGATTTTATTTTAATTTTAGCAACTTGATTGCACCGTTAAGCGTGTGTAAGGCTGGAGTTTTAAACAGTAGAGAATATGCAAATAGCTTTTCCCTTTGTCTGGACAAAATAACTGTTCACAACTCGCATTAGCGCCAGCAAAGAAGTGCTGAATCCCATTAGGGACATTTTAATAGTGGTCTTTTAAATAGGGACCAAAATGCGATCGTGAATAATGAATGTTGAAAAATGTCGGTGACGGGAGTTACCTGCCCATATTTTGAAACAGAAGAGCACACCTGCGATTGAGCTGTGACGTCACAAAGTTCCTTCACCTGTCTGTCGGCCGGCTATTCATCTTGTACCCTGCCACTCTAATAGCTACTTAGGCTAAGTATAAGTAAGGAACGATGCCAACGATCGAGGCAGGCATGATGGCACGGGATAGTTGCATATTCTTTTCACTACCTACTAGTTTAACCTTATGCATTTCACTTGATTACGTGCATAGGCCAAAAGACGTATTCCACATTGGGCACCCGAGCAAATGGCACCTGAGGTATTCCACATACGGCACCTATCAATATTTTTCGCAGGTGCCATTAGTGGATTAATTTGTTATTTAAAATTTTATTCCACGAATGGTACCTAAGGATCAGTAGGGAATTCGTCGGTCCTTGGACGTCGACACACGTATCTATTAAGGAGTCCTCTCCGTCAAATTTATAAAAAAAAAAGCGGTCATAGTCAATTTGCTCCGAATATACTGGACTGATTAAGGTACACATATCAATTTCTTTGACCCAAACACGGACGTGTGATAAAAATTAATTTTAAATCCCCCACCTCAGATTATAGAAAAGAAGCAGATAGACCGCGCGGAACACCGAGAGTGCGGCCAACAAAGCAAATACAAATTCAAAAGCGAATACACTCTCGATTCAGTACAGCACGAAGCGTCGCATCGTTAGTACGTCACGGGCTCTAACAGATAATTTCAGAATGATGCCGTCTTGTATTTTTAAACATTGTAAAAACTGTTCCCAAAAACAAAAGAAATAAGATGGAGTATCTTTCATAAGTAAAATATTGATTATTTGTCACATCTTTAGTTAGTGACATCTTGAAACACAAAACCTTAACAAAAATCATTCGGTGTTGCTAGTTTATATTGAAACATTTACCCCTAAGTTAGGAAATAAGTATAGGATACAGGAGTATCGATTTACAAAAATATTTATGTCGATAATAGTGTTTTATTTATCGCCTTTTCTGGTTAGTATGTTTATAAATAAATAAGTATGTATGTGTCTTCGTAAGTGTAACTAGTTAATGGATTCTATAATACTTATTACATCAGTCGATTTGCTATATCATGGGTTATATGACGTCACCATAAAGTAAATATAGCTACCAAAAACAATAAAATGTTGGTGTCTCAAAATAAAAATATATCGCAAATGTATCGTTTATATGGGTATTGTTAATTTGACGTATACTGTTAATAAAAATAACTGATTTAAGAAAAAAAAAACTTTTTTTTTTTTCATGTTGAAATATTATGGCTAATTTTTTCATTCTCCTGGCAACCGTACACACACATAGAGGCACCTGTTCTTATAGTGCTGTCACGTGGCTGTAACGCACACATGTCTACAAACGGGCCTCACTTTATTGTTCCGCGCGGTCTATCTGCTTCTTTTCTATAATCTGAGTCCCCCACATTCAAAATTCATAAAGTCAAAGTGACTTTATGAATTTTTTGAGGGGCAAATTAGAAAATTAACGGAAAAAGTTTTGTGAACTGTACGTACAGTGTAACTTATCAAATGAAACGGCATGAAGGGGTCAAGATATCAAACAATTTTTTTTTTATAATTTTAAAATGAATACTTTTACAACAATTTAAGAACTAGAATTGAGCATTTTGAAATAAATACAGAAAATTGTTTTTTACTTATAGATTACAGGAAAACGTATGAGAAGTCTTAAATCTCTCAATGTTGAGCATACAAACTTACATTTTTGCAGTTGGAATTTATGACTGATAATGATACATGTTTTTCAACTACAATGGTAAGTTTGTTCTTAGGATAAATTCATCCCAACTACGGAACCCTTCATTGTGCGTGGTCGGACACGCACTCGGCCGGTTTTTCCTTGTATGAACTTTTTTACAACTGACGAAATGTGGATGTACACACGGCTACACATCAAGCTATACATTTCCAGTATACGCTGACTTCTCATTGTACGGAAATCCTAAACAATGCGAGATCAGCTTATACTGGAAATATATAGCTTGATGTGTAGCCGTGTGTACAATAAGTACACCTCTGCCTAACCTTACGGGGAATACAAGCGTGATGTTATGAACTATTTTATTCTCAATAATTACATAAATATAATCCATTACAAACGTTTCATTGTGTTTTTACCCGACTGCGGCGAAGCCAAAAAAGGAGGGTTATGTGTTTGATCTGTATGTATGCCCGTCCCTATGTTACCTCGTAACTATCTAAACGGCTGAACCGATTTTGATGTATGATATGTCGTTAGATTTGTCTTTATTGTACGAGTGTCGCTGGATATATTAAAATGATTAAAAATCAAAATGGCGGATTTTTGGTGCCAAAAAGTGTTTTCGAAAAAAAAAGAAAAACTAGCCATAGACTGCACTCGATAGAGTGGGGTCTCAAAATGAAAGATTTTAAAAGGTGATTACAAAATATATACAAATTATATGTTTAAATGTAATTTAAATGAGAAATGATAAAAAAACTATCCCGAACTTTTGGAGAGAGTGAGTTCTTACTCACTCTCTCCAAAAGTTCGGGATAGTCTTTTCGCGTTATCTCCCGACTATAAGTGAGTAAATAACCTAATTAACTGTCTTATAATCCTAACTAAAAGTGTAAAATAAAAAACCCGATTGCGTCAAAAATTACCTTAAAAAAGTTGGAAACAAGATTGATATCACTACATAGTATAAAACAAAGTCGCTTCCCGATTCCTGTCTGTCCCTACATATGCTTAGTTACTAAAACTACGCAACCAATTTTGATGCGTTTTTTTTTAATAGATAGTGATTCAATCGGAAGGTTTGTTATGTTTAGAACAAGCCACGCGGGCGACGCTGCGGGCAGCAGCTAGTAAATTATAAAAGTTTTGTCTTCCATAAGTTTTTTTGTTCGTTTCTAGATCGTAAAAAAAACTAATAAGTATTTGAAAGAAAGAAAGAAAAAAGATCACCGTTGTTATTAGCCATCCTCTCATTAATTGCGACGTGGAATATAATTCATGGGAAGGGGGATTCCTCAAATCACCACCATCTGGCAATTGGATCGGTGAATTTGGTGACATCAATATTCTAATAATAATAAATAATTGAGGTAATATGGCGTTTCTATGTCAAACGTCTTTAAAATCGAAATACAATAAGGCTACCTATACTTAAAAACTAGTTCTTGTCTAGTTTTATCTTTCAGTCGATTCAGTTATGTAACCATAGAAGTAATAGGCTTAGAACCGCAGTACTCGTATGCAAAGTGAAGCCATTCCATGTTAGCCTTTAAAGGCTACCTAGGAATTTCGGCACGTCCGTAATCAAGACCAAGTATTACAGTAAAGAGCTCGCGCAATTTTACAAAAAAAAATACGTACTGTGTAGTGAAAGGGTGTCACAACTCATCAGTCATCACATAATAACGAGAAAAATTTAAAGATTCCATTTCACGGGTAAGTACTGCCTAGCATCTTATATTTTTTGTATAAAACATTTATCAAAACAGATGAATAAATCGTAAATTTGACAGATTACATTAAAAATGTTGCTAGGCAAAGGAAAATATTTTACACAATTTTTTGTTATTATAATTATGTACTGCCTATTCAGATAAAAGTATTATTTTTTTTTGATTTGCCAAATTTTACTAGGGTTCCCACGCACGTGTCATGAAAAAAAAATGTGTTGATTTTATTTTGTTTTGATGAAGTTAAGGTGTTGGAACAGTTCCATTTTCCCCACTTTTTCGGGAAAATTTAATTTTCTTGCAACATTACAGGTTGCTTGTGTGCGTGCCGGCCGGCGAACGTTATTGCTTCAACTTTGAACGGAATTTTGAATGAAACTATCACTAAGTATGTAACATGATCCTAATTTCCCGAAAAAGGTAAAGGAAATCTTCAGTTAAATTCCAAAAAGCCATTTTGATGTTTGTATTCTCTTTAGTAAATGTGATTCATCATAGTCAGTTCACTCCACTCACGGTTATAAATTGATCTCTAAACTAATCCGGATGCGATGGAAACGATTCGATAACCCTTTTAATAGCCGAATTTCGATTTCATCGTGTTTCAAACAGAGTTTGTGATACCCGGATACTTGAACTACCCATACTACAAGTATCCTGGTATCACAAACGCTGATGAATATTATTGACACTGTTTATGCATTTTCAAACTATAGAAAGGTAATTTTACTAGTATAATTATATTTTTTAGTATCCGCTGGTCTTTCAAGGGATATTTTCATAATCCCCACTCTTGGTAGATATAATATTGTTGCTATCCATCCTTTTTGACAAAGATCAAAGTAGCTCTGAACTCAGACGACACTGCAATGCCGGAAATGGTTCATTCATAGAACTACAAGAGATTCAATATTCATTTGTATTTATGCAGAGTTGAATAGAATATCTTTGAGTATTGTTGCCATAGTTCGGAACATTTCAATTAGCACTGGTAAAAAAAAAAAAACACTACCAAGTGGAAAATTACTTGTATTTCGGAAGTCTGTGTCTTTGGAACTGTATTTTAGTTTTAAGCCACCGACTTCCAAAATTAAAGTTATTTTATCAATTTGTAGTTGTTTTTTTGGAAGCAGGTTATTTTTTTTTGTAAAAAGTTACAATAGCCTAATATCAACTGCTCGATGCAGGGACGTTAATAGCTGAGGAGTTCTTCTGGTAAGAACCAGGAGAACTGTCACTCACCATATGCATTGTGAGTATTGTGACGAGCATAAATTGCTGAGCAACAATATTAAAGTACCTAATCGAATCGCAACCCATTAACTACTTATTATTAAGTAGTTCCGGTGGCCAACTGTGGTCTTCATCATCAGTTCCACTTCACCAACTGGTGCTTTCCGAGAGCAAATGCACGAGTTACTATAGAAAAATACCTAAATCGCTATAGCTGTGCCTATAAAATACGAAGATTTCCCTCGATGTCAATGGCATCGCCTCATCAGATTTTGACTTGGTGACATGGGACCACCTCGAGATCATACCGTTTTAAACAAAAAAAGCATTTTCATAATCGGTCCACAATTGACAGAGAAATCGCTGAACATACATAAAAAAAAAACTGTCAGTCGTAGGACTGCACGTCAGAAGTGACGAACTAAGTAATTTGTGAATTGCATCGAAGTGTTCGGTGACGATGACGCGAGTTCCATGATTTTTGTTCACCCAAAAAGTGCTCCACGCGCCTAAACAAGATTTCACTTAAAAAAAAAAACATAGACACGAACATAATAACCTTTTTGGAAGTTAGTTAAAAAAAATATGCACAGCAGTATTTTTAGAAAGAAACTACGTAATGGTAATGTGCTAATGTGTTAGGCAGATTTGTTTTTTCGGTAGCAAATTAAATTATATTTTTTATGGTCAGGCGTTAATATTGTTCATACACACGGCTACACATCAAGCTATACATTTCCAGTATACGCGGACCTCTCATTGTACGGAAATCCTACACAATGCGAGATCAACTTATACTGGAAATGTATAGCTTGATGTGTAGCCGTCTGTACATGTAACATGACTATTTATATCAGATTAGTCAAACAATCGGTAATCCCTCTAATGCTAAGTAAATATAATTGTCGCAGAAAAAAGTTCTATCATTTGACGACTTTAAATGTGAAATACTAAACAGACAATATAAATAGCATATAATGTAGAACGACGTGAATTTCCGAGTGATTCTCTGGTGCTTGGGTTGTTTCCGTAGCTCGGCTACAAAACGGGACGTGAATTCCCACCGGAATCCTGAAACGACCCTCTTGTTTTTTCATCACTACCGAAATATCATTGTTGCCTCGCTCCCCGTTGTTCTCGGCGTAATTTAGTTTATTGTACACAAGTCAGAAACTGAGAGGCGGCGCATAGACAACGAATTCACATTTAAAAAGATGAGGAAATGTTCACAGGATACTTCGTTATCCTGATGCGAACGTAATTAGTGACCTACTTTATTTTTAACCGACTTCCAAAAAGGAGGAAGTTATAAGTTCGTCGGTAATTTTTTTTTAATGTATGTCCTGTCCACCGTTTCCTCCGTCAATTAAGGACCGATTTAAAAAATAACTTTTTTTTTGTCAGAAACGGTGTCCTCTCGACCAAGGCAGAATCGGATGAGGGGATACCATGGAAATTCTAAAATTTTACAACTGTAACTCGTGCATTTGATCTCAGATAGCACCATTTGGTAAAGTGGAACTGATGATGAAGACCACAGATGGCCACCGGAACTACTTAATAAGTATTTAACGGGTTGCGATTCGATTAGGTACTTTAGTATGGTTGCTAAGCAATTTATGCTCGTCACAATGCACATGGTGAGTGGCAGTTCTCCTGGAGAACTTACGGGAGAACCCCTCAACAATTAACGTTCCTGCATCGGGAAAAGCAATATTTTGTAAAAGGTGATGAGCAATTGCGATAAGGCTATTGTAACTTAGATAAATTACAAACTGACCCACTAAAATGTAAAAAAAATAGAACTTTTTACAAAAAAAAAAAAAAAACTGTCTGTCGTAGGACTGCACGTCAGAAGTGAAAACCAAGTAACTTGCGAATTGTATCGAAACGTTCGGTGACGATGACGCGAGTTCCATGGTTTTTGTTCACCCAAAAAGTGCTCAACGCGCCTAAAGAAGTTTGCACTTAAAAACAAAAACCAACCGATTTACAAAAAAAAAAACACTACAAAGTGAAAAATAACTTTAATTTCGGAGGTCGGTGACAAAAAACTAAAAGACAAAGACACCGACTTCCTAAATTAAAGTTATTTTTCACGTTGAAGTTTTTTTTTTGTATGTCAATTGACTGACTGTACTGCAATGTGACCCATAATTATAAGAATTGTTTAAAGGACCAGAAGCCAGATGCTAAGAAGCGACGAATCGAAGTGACGTTGTTGTTTTAAAATAATATTGAAAACATGCAAATAGCCAGTTGCAGATTATTTAGAAGGTCATTTTCGATTTAACGCGTTAGAAGCGGAATCGGAAGCGATGACGTACCACTGCGAAATCCGCCCAACATTACCCACAATAAATAATAACACAAAGTCCGAATCGATAGCGTATCGTGGCTTCGATATTTATGGATATCGAAAATACACTCAATGCTTGTAAAAAATCGATGTATCGATATAAAATATCAAGTATCGAAATGTATCAAATACGATATATTTCCAATAGCAACCGCTAGAATTCAGAACCGAAAAAACGTAAACTTATTTTATCAATGTTTTATAATTTTAAGATTTTACATCAAAAATTGTGTTTCTAGTTTGGTATTTCTATGAATAAAAAACAAACAATACGATTTCATAAATTACATAATAATATATAATTTTTAGGAAATATCGATTATTTTTTTTGATATATTGAAATCGATATCAATATTTTTATTAAATATCGATACGATATATATCGATACTTTTTGGCACTTCTTTCATCCCTACGACCAACACAATAAAGTGATCTTTATGAATATAATTTACGGCGCCACTACTACAACCACTACATTTAAAGATTTCTGAGTTTTCCACCGAGTCTTCAAATCTGTTCAGTTCATGTGAAAAGTCGGTTTACTTAGGGCTTTTAAAAGGATCGGATATTTTTCTCAGAGATAGGTATCGACTAGCAGCAAAAATGCTAATACCAGAATTTCGCTGGCATGGCAGACCGATTGTTTTAGGTCCGTATGTTTGGAACATAAAGGTTCATACTTTCATATTATGCAGTACGTACGTACACATAGCAGGTTAGGTACGTAATAAAAAAGCTAAATGCACGCGAAGCCGCCATTAGGAAATGGGCGCCGCCGCAACGAACAGACGATAACGATTTCACTAGGCGGCCATAGTGAATGGAGAAAATTGCGCTTTTCAGCGAAATGAAAGCCCGCTACCGTTTCAGAATTCCTGCTAGATAAAAAAGATATTATAAATTTTCGGTTCCGCCTCTCTTTTGATATTTATATGCATTCGCGCTCGCAATAAATCCCTGAACTGCAACTAAAACTCTATTTTATTTGTTTTAATAAATCTCATAAGGATTTTAATACTGGTTCGTTCGCGGATGAACCAACCGCTAATATTTGATACATTAAAAAACATACATTGTAAAATAAAAGTTGCAGTTGCATGCAGTTTTTATTAAGACGTTGTAACTGAAGTATTTCTTCATGTTCAATGAACTTTGCATCCAGATTCAGTATTCCAAAACGAAATCATGTTACTATTTCTTAAAATGACTGCAAGTTTTCACATGAACTATTAAGCTTGGTTGCTGAGGTTTCCACGTATGTTACAGCTGATACCGCTGTGGCTGCCAAACTGCGGCTACAGCTGTTACGGGTTAGAAGCAGGTGTGAAACACTCTCTGGGAAATCTCCCCATACATGCAACAAAGTTGTCTCGTCGTAAAACTATATTTATATTTACTTATATTATGAGCAGATACTGTTTAATTTCCGAAAAACGTTGTCCTATATTCAACTAACTAGGCTTTATTTACTAACTTGTAAGTCAGCAAGGAGGGGCGTTCGAGAGTGCATATTGCCTTTAATTTCTAAAGCCATGAAATCAATCTTACATACATACATACATAAACTCACGCCTTCTTCCCATGGGGGTAGGCAGAAACTATAGAACGCCACTTGCTACGCTTCTTACATACTCCTTATGCTTCGCCTACGTTCATTCATACATCTTGTCATACACGCACGCCGGTTGCGAGTACTACGCACCTGACTTTTCTGAAGAACATCACCAATTTGGTCACTATATGTCCTTCTAGGGCGTCCCCTCCCGGCGTTTCCACTCACCTCTGCTTTATATATACCTTTAGTTAGTCGCCTTTCACTCATCCTCTCCACATGATCAAACCATCTAAGCATACTCTTTTCAATCTTGTTCACTACATCTTCTTTTAAATTGCACCGTTGCCTTATCACCTCATTTTTCAGCCTATCATTCATAGTCACGCCAGACATGCTTCGCAAGGATCGCATTTCCACAGCATTTATTCTACTTTCATGCTTCTTTTGCCACACCCAACATTCAATCCAATACGTAAGCGTAGGCACCAGCACACCATTGTGAACAGCCGGTCGAGCCTTTTTGGGCATCGACTGATTGGTCACAATCGCATGTATAGCACCATTCACTTTATTTCCCACATTTACACTCCTTTCCACATCTTCATCAATCTTTCCATCCCTTGTAAACTGACTCCCCAAATATATAAACTCACTTACTTGCTCCACACTATTATCATTTATTTTCACATCACACACCGATACATTCTCATCTCTTTCAAACACCATGACCTTCGTCTTATTCACATTTATATTCATCCCTTTCCTCTTATATGCTTCATCCATCCCGGTCACCATGTCTTGCAACTGTTCTGCAGACGACACAAGTAGAACTTAATCATCTGCGTATAGAAGGCATTTGACAGGCAACTCATTCATTCTCAATCCGCACTCATCAGACAACTATCCATGTACAAGTAGCCAAGAAATCAATCTAAAGTAATTTAAAAAAATCTACCATGAGAATCTACCGTCTCTGTGTACTTTTTTTTGTGTTATATTATATTTATTTTATTATAAGTAAGGCAAATGCAAAAATAATATTGTTTCACTGCGTGCAACTAATATGATTGCTGGTAGAGAATAAACAATTTCTTAGATATCGGACGAAAGAGATTTCCAGGAAGGGTGATCAATGAATCGTGCCTATAATGATCTTATGGCCGTACATTATTCTGGTTTAAGATTCTTGGGCCCAGGGGTTTCATGTGGCACGCATGGGCCCCGTGAAATTGTTTGGGACTGTTATGATGATAAACTGAAGGAATAGCTGCTATCTTGGTTTACCTGTTATTCGTAAAGAACAATTCTGGCCTCATTAATGTCCAAATAGCATAATAGCAATGCATTCCACAAAACCACACGACAATAACCGTGATTTATGAATTCCATCTACATAGTTAAAGGCTTCCTCTCTTTGACCCTTTTACATCTTTCTTTTCCTCTTCCGTTCTGTCTTCTTTCCGGTCCTGAGATTTAACCACTGCGATCCAACTTCTTGGGATCTGATTGTATTATGCCAATAAAATCTCAGGCACATTCAGGGACTCTGGGATTTACCACCGTCTTTAGATCCTGGATTCCTTTCTCCTTCGGGAATTTCAGACGAGGCGATATAAATACGATTGTGAACATTAAAAAGTTTGTGTTAGTTTAAGCGTTTTTGATTTAATCAGGAATAAAGGAGTTTATATTTGAGATCACAAACATTTTCTGAGAAAAGTACTTTATCACAATTTAGAATTGAGAATAGAATTATTACTAATGAAGCTTACATAAATTAGTATTAATGGCCATGTCATGTCATGTCATTGATGAAATATTTCACTTTGTGGTTAACAAGTTAATGTAGTTGTACGTTCCATTACGTTTTGTGGTTTCCCTTGCTAAAATGTAAATGCGTATCTCTGTTAACTTCAGTAGAGAAGTTTTTGTTAGGCGGAGACGAACAAATGGTCGATCGGCGGAAGTTGGGCGACATTGTGCCTCGAACACCACAACTAGGAAGAGGAAGAGATGCGTCTTACGCAACAAAGGTCATCGCGAACACACAAAAAACTTTGTTGACAAAATTCGCACAACCGCGTCCTCAACTCAACATTAGCTGTAAATGTTTGTATAAATATTTTAATCGCAGCTATCTCACGCTCAGTAAATGTCGATGTAATCAGTATTCATGTGTTACTTACAAGTTTAATAATTCTGTGGTTATTAAAGAGTTATTTTTACATTTTAATTTTTTGTTAATGTGGAATGGTAGTTATACTATTACACAATTTCAAAAAGCGTTACTGTTAACCAAAATAGAATATATTCTAAAATAGCAGTTTTCAGAATCGTTAAAATACAACGCAACTGCTACGGCATGTCGCGTGGCGTTGGTTCGTACCTTAGTCGACGCTTGTTTGTTCTGTCAAGTTGGGTAACAATAGGCTCAGTGTTTCCACTGAGGTTACAAACGAATTTCACATCTGTCGATAGAGGATTTGCCAAAGCCGGGCTCTCTAACGAAGCCACGCTTGTTTGGGCATCCCGAACGTGTATCCCGATTCGATTCTAGATTTTTATCAACATTCAAAGCCTTTTCAATCCCCTTTTAAGTAACAGATGTCTGCCTGTCCGATTAATTATGTTATTTATTGCTTTCGTTAAAACCGAGAGGAAATTAAAGTTTTGATGGAACTAGATCGGATTAGTTTAGCTTGGTATAAACTGCGCACATGTTTTTGATATATATGGTAAACGTATTAATGATGTGTAATCAACTAATCATTTAATCATAAACACATCGAGTACCTAGTTCCTATAAGTTTCACTTACTTATCGATTTAAGTTACAGAAGTGAAACGCTTTGCAACAACTTGGGAGTAGGAACGGTAAGGTTGGTGCAGAGGGGTCGATGAGGGATAGTTTCAAGTTCCAAGCATAGATCGCGTATAAACATTAAAACTTGCCGTTAACGACTTGGAAACCGCGCAAAATTAACTGTGCATAATGAGTTAGACGGTGGGACAGATAGACGTTAATCCAAGGCATGGTAAACTTGTGATTCTATACACAAACACTCTTTGTGCGCCATGCATAATTTATTATCTGTCTGCAGTTACGTAGTATTGTTGCCTTGATACCGGGATCGAATATCTGTTAAGCATTGCCTTGAAATCGCATAGATACCTACTTACAATAATGAGAGATAATCTTGTAAAACAGTGCCAAGTTGACTAAATATGTATAGGAATATTATCTTGTCTATTGCTAAATATTTTACTATGAATGGAAATCACATAACACCTATGTTAATAAGGACTACTCTACCCAAAGAAGATAAACGTGGTTTGGTTGTAAAATCGTGGTTAGAATAAACTTGTGTTTCGCTTAACTTCATTAGAGTGAATTTCACAACATCAAAGGAAAATAACGGCAAACAAGCCAGATCAGGTTAGCAATGGTTAGGTAAAAGTACAAAAAGAACGTGTGCGACATAATAATAGGTAATATTTGACAAAACATCGGCTATTCTTACACAAATGGTGATTTGTACACGCGCATAAAATACCAGCAAACATTTCTCTTTGTTTACTAGGAGAACGACGCTTTGGGAAAACGGAGCAGTCGAATAATACACGTAGGTGGTGGAAAATCTCTCTGGTGCCGTGAGCGCACCCCCTATATTTGTTTCTTGTCACGGCGTACGTGCCCTCATTACTCGATACATTGTATGCTTTGCTCGCTGATATCCACCTAGTAGTACCTATACACAGTTTTAGGTGATGTTTAATATGCATAAAACCTTGTTCGTTCGACACAAGGTGAAGCAGAAGGTAGCTTCTATAACTGATAAAAATCACGTCTTATTTATGAGAAAAATAATGTTACATTAAAAATCACTAGATGTTTCAATGTCATGATAATAACACTGTGAATGGAACCGCCAAGTAATTAACCACTAAGTCCAATCGAAGATTGTCGCTACTAAAATCTCCAATTACAATTGTGTTTCTTAAACAAAAATTATGACTTAACTGTTTATTCAGCGATGATTATTCTTGACTAATTAACAGTGATCGGAATAGTAGAGCTAATAATATGCCTAAAGTTCTAAGAACAAAGTCAAAAAAAGTGGAGACTTCCTTACGACAATTTTTTTTGGAATATTTATTATTTATATATAACCTTTGTCGCTGTTCTTTTTCGAACTTTAGGTATATTAGCTCACCTTTTCCGATCACTGCTAATTAAACATAGCAGTTGAAAAATAAATGCGGTCACAATTTTTGTTTAATTCGCAGAGACCGATCGGTTTGTGTAGTACCGCTCATTAAGCATGTACCCTTACCTCCATACTCGATAATACCAAGGCTTTCCACTTTCGGTTAGCAACTTCGTTTAGGTCGCGGCGACACGACATTCGTATTGAAACGCAAATTTTGGCTCACGATAATCATTGTACACACGGCTACACATCAAGCTATACATTTCCAGTATAAGCTGATCTCGCATTGTATAGGATTTCCGTACAATGAGAGGCCAGCGTATACACCGTGTGTACGCCGTATGTTGGTAGGCTCTATTGTGAGTACCTACTTGAAAATATTTATCTACATCGTTGAATTTCGAAACGGTTAAGTGATATGATATTTAAGGCTTCTACATACCGGGGCGACGCGACACAAAGGCACCGCTCGTCCCGCGACACGCGGGGCCTTTGTGCCGTGTCGCGTCGCGCGACAAGTCGCGCTGGTATGTAGAAACCTTTAAGCGAATCTAAGTTATATGACAACATTTAAAACGTGTGCCAGACAAGAATTTCATTGCCGAAGTATTAATAAAAATATGCAAAATTGATATAAGAAACAGTTGGACCAAGAACAAGTCTTCTAAAGTTCTAAGTGTGTTCGACAGTTCTATAAAATTAGAAATAAAAACATCACGACGGCCAAGCGATGGCTGGGGTCATATACGACGTATAACATCCGCGCTGATAAGAGATAAGAGAAGCGGTCAGTCCGTGCGTATGTCTTGGCTATGCCGTCTGTTATTAGTAATATTTACTACACCAGCCCATTGATAACATTGTATTGGGTAAACAGCCGTAACATACGAGTGTAGGAGTATAAAAGTAAACAAACAACTTTTACAATGCTGCCCCAAGTGTAAGTTTTACCGATAGATCATAATGCTATGAATATAAGGGTGAGAATAAAAATCTTAACGCAAACGCGCTAGTTACGTTTACTCACTTGCAAACTTACACTCATGGACCTAATGTAAACCTAAATCCTGGTGAATAGTTGCGTTTCGAATTAGAAGATTAATAATAATAATAATATCCCCACCGCCGTATCTCTACGTTGACGTCGTGGTGGGGCTTGTGCACCCCAATGAACTCTAGGTCTGTGCCGGTAGAGTTTACTCTGCCGAGATAGATCTATGGTGAGGGGTCAGACCAAGAGAGATACAATCCAAGCCAAGGTCGTACACGCCGAGGGCTGCATGGCTAGGGGAATGCGCTAGTCGCTAGTGTGCCAACTCTGGATAATAGGGGACCTCCAGTTTTACTTACCCTTACCACAGTGAACGCAGGGCTCTGCTGTGGTCGACTTTGTTAGTCCCTAGCTACTAGTGGGACTAATTATGATAACAAGATCGAAAACAAAAAAAAAGATTCAGGCAAATATGCCTTCTGTAGATGATGAAACATCAACAACTTCATCATCAGCCTCTCCGAGGTCCATATTTTCATCAATCGCATCATCACCACCTTCATATCTATCACGTTCATCAAGATCATCATCAACATCATCACCAACGTCAGTAGATGTTGTGTCGGAGGCTATTTTAGCCAATAAACCTTCACCCACTGCTGACATAAAAAATACGCGCAAAAAATGGAGTAAAGAAATGAACGAATTCATTTGGCGTACCTACCTAATCATCACAAACTTAGAATCTGACAAAAATGCATACTTGACATCACTACATCAACAATTCATAGAAAAATTCCCAAACATGAAAGTCTCTAAGCAAAGAATTGGAGATCAAAGGAGAGCAATAGTGTCCAAAAAGTTGTTACCTTCCATTACACTTGATTCAGTTAGGCTAGAAGTAATAAATAATTTACAAACACCAAATAATGACTTACAACTACAGCCCCAAACACCACAGGAAATTCTTACATTTCAAACAAACACACAACCGTACTCACAATCAGAACCTAAACGCAGGATGAAATGGTCCAACGAACTCAATGAAACACTTACGAAATGTTATTTTAGGGCAACAAAATTGGAGACAGATATGACAATATGGCGGAAAAATTTAAAAGAAAAATTTATAGAATGTTACCCTCATTTGTCACATTTATCAGAACAGCGCATATCGGACCAAAAAAGAGTAATAGTTAATAATAGTATGATTTCAGAAACACGGCTCCAGATACTAAAATCAATAGTAGAGAATGAATTATTGGAGACGGCCTCTTTTAATTGGCAATCTGATAGTATAAGACGAACTACAGAAAATGTTTACTCACAACCTCCCCAAAACACACTAAATATAGATATAGAAAATATAGAGATGTCACAAACTCAACAAATAGGAGTAGAAACGGAAGGTGATAACCTCAATGACATTGAGTCAGAACACCCCGTACACTATAATACACAAAGAAGCCAAGAAAGAAATCTTGAAATAGATGAAATATTCTCAGAAACACTACAGTACTACAGAGACACTTATCCTACAGAGAGGAGTTACATACCCGTACAAAAATCATCAAAAAGATTAGCGAATATAGTTAGTTATATTAACAAAGTTATTTTGCCAGAACAAGTTACCCAAGATACTGAATTTAATCATCTTCAGACCATAATATACTGCGCTGTGTGGACAGCTGCCAAGGCCAACGGTAGTAAAATTTCACTGTCACCTCCGAATATAGAAATAGACTACAACAAGATCGCAAGCCTAAATGGCAAAAAAGGTTAGACCACAAAATAGAAGTTATCAGAGCCAAAATCGGAAGATTAACACATTACATGCAAGGTCATAGGAGCAAAAAACTAACTAAAGAAGTAAACACAATTTTAAGAGACTATAAAACGCATACATCACATGAAGAACCTAACACACACCTTACTCACTTTTTAGACACCCTTAAACAGAAACTAACAGTTGTTAAAAGCAGAATAGATAGATACACTAAATGCACTCTCCGTAAAACACAAAATAACCAATTTAGGAATAACGAAAAATTATTTTACCGAAAACTAAAGGCATCAACAACAAACCACACCACACCGAGCAATAACACAAATACAGTGTGGCCAGCCACAGACGAGTTGCAGCAATTCTGGGCTGGAATTTGGGAAAATCCTGTCTCTCATAATACTGAAGCAGAATGGATCAAAGAAGAGGAGGCCTATCAGACAAACGTTGAAGCGATGGATTTTGATCAGGTTGAGGTAGAAACTTTCCACGATGTCCTTCAAAAGATACACAACTGGAAAGCACCAGGCTCTGATCACATACACAACTATTGGTACAAAAAATTTACACATATACACCCATACCTCTATAACTGTATTAACAATTTTATAAAAGACCCAAACATTATTCCGTCATACATTACAGAAGGTAAAACTTACATGCTTCCGAAAGACCCTAATGACACAGCTAATCCAGCAAAATATAGGCCAATTACCTGTCTGCAAACCATATATAAGATATTGACATCGTGCATTACTCACATCATATACAAACACCTTGAAACACAACATATATTGACAGAAGAACAGAAAGGGTGTAGGAAGTTCAGTCAAGGTTGTAAAGAACAGTTAACAATAGATGCGGTAATACTTAAACATGTCCAACGTACTAAGAAAGATTTATGCACTATGTATATTGATTATAGGAAAGCATACGATTCAGTACCTCACTCGTGGTTACTTAAAGTTTTGAGTTTATACAAGATACATTCACAACTCATTCACTTTTTAGGAAATATATTAGACAAATGGCAGACGCGACTACATCTGAACACATCCATAGGAATAGTTGAGACAGAACACATTAAGATCCAGCGAGGAATATTCCAAGGAGACTCACTCAGCCCACTATAGTTCTGTCTCGCATTAAATCCGCTTTCAAATAAACTTAATGCTTTAAAACCCGGATATCAACTACAGTATATTGATACAACGACTGACATACTGACTGACCAGCAAACTTGTAAATTAAACCACCGGACGATATCAAATTGTACGCATCATCACCAGACGACTTATATGAACTAGCTAATGCTACTGAACAATTTTCGAATGATATCGCTATGGAGTTTGGAATTGACAAATGTAAAATTAATTCAATCAGAGCGGGCAAAACTTATTCACATTCATACCACATGCAGACAGGTGATACGATAGAGTCATTAGACGAGAACGGGACCTACAAATATTTAGGTTATATACAGGCTAAACAGATTCTTCATAAGGAAATTAAAGCTACACTCACTAAGCAATTTAAACATAGGTTAAAAACAATATGTCATTCACAAATAAACGCTCGAAATACTATTAAAGCCATAAACACTTATGCCATCCCTGTTCTTACCTATTCTTTTGCTATCATAAATTGGAACAAGACTGAACTCAAACATTTGCAACGGGTGATAAATACCACTCTGACTAAACACAGAAGGCACCATCCCAGGTCATGTGTACAGAGGCTCACACTGCCAAGGAACGAAGGTGGCAGAGGAATAATAGATATCACTAACCTACATAACAAACAAATAACTATTTTAAGAACATACTTTTACACTAAAAGCCCTATTTCAACTCTACATAAAGCAATAGCGTTTAATGATAAAAAACTTACTCCATTAAACATGTTTGAGAAGACAACCCAGAGTAACGAACAACAGACTGACCGACAGACTAAAATCGCAGAATGGACCAAAAAGTCACTGCATGGGAGACATCGACATGATCTTAATCAACCTAACGTCGACAAGTTAGCGTCGAACGAATGGTTAAGACGTGGAGAACTGTTCCCTGAGACTGAAGGGTTCATGATAGCGATTCAGGACCAGGTAATAGAAACTCGCAATTACCAAAAACACATAATGCGAGTTCCTCAAACCATAGACAGATGTAGGCGATGCAATAGTCCAGACTGATTACAAACACAGACATGACCAGGTAGCGAATATAATCCACCAAAAATTAGCAATAAAATATAAATTAATTCCCACACCACCTGTAGCTTATTATAAATATCAACCCGAAACTGTTCTTGAAAACTCCACCCACAAGCTGTACTTTGACCGAGCTATCCTTAACGACAAAACAACACACTACAATAGACCAGATATTACGTTATTAGACAAAATTAACAAAACTTCACAAATCATAGACATAGCTGTTCCTAATACACACAATCTACAGAATACTATAGCAGAAAAGCTCTCAAAATATATAAACCTCAAAATAGAAACCAGCCGAATGTGGCGGCTTAGCAATGTCACCATAGTTCCTATAGTGTTGTCAACAACTGGTGTAATACCTAAACAGCTTCATCAGTCTTTAAAAACACTTGATTTACCACCCTACACATATCACACTCTTCAGAAAGCTGCAATCTTGAATACCTGCAGGATTGTCAGAAAATTTCTGCAAAATGACAACGACACATCAATCGTCTCCTCACACACGCGTGCAGCAGCCAATGCTTCGTGCGTTGGCTGCTGCACGCGTGTGTTGGCGTCTGCACAGTCTCATGAGCAGACACAATCACCATCACAAAACCCGAACACACCATCATCTCATCATAATATAACCAATTCCCAGGGGTAGCACTTGGCTTCGGCCCGTACTACCCCATAACTCCGGCGCAACGCCGAGATACGTAAACGTATAAAAAGAACAATAATAATATTAATAATCCTATCAGAATAACGTCAATGTAAGGTATTCATTGTTGACAGCGCAGAAATAAAGAAAAAGGAATTTAAGCAGTCATTTAAAGTAGGTAGTATTAATATGTTATGCATGACCAGTAAATATACATACAATGAACTTTTTACTTTTGGTTTAGGTTTATCCAACGGTCTGTTAAACTAATAATGTCTCTGCAACATTACAGATAATACTGAACGTTTTCATCCTTGATAACTCGCGGATCTTTTATAACTATACAGGAGTTGTCGCCCCACCGACTGCTAAACTGGGGGTCTACTCAGAGCATAAATCCGAAGTATCGGCCGAATTTTCGGCCGTTGCTTGACTAAGGCTAACTATGGCTGACTACGTCAAAAGAATAAAAAAAACGCCAGTCAAAGAGATAAGCCAAAGTAAAAACTGTTATTTTAAGTCGGGTTTTTAGGATTCAAAGTGAAAAAAGGAAACTATGGAAGTTATAAAACATTCGGCCGATACTTTGGATTAACACCTCGGAGTAAACCCCCTGGAGGTCTACTCCCCAAACACTAAGTGCGTAGTTTCGGCCGTAGTTACGGCCGATTCCTATAATCTCTATCACCTACGGACATACGATTGTTTAGGACCCGACCTAAGAATTAATGACATCACGATTCACGATTTGACAGCTATCCCTACTCCGTTTTACCCGTCCGAAAAAGTAAATTAATCGGGTGGTTTTCACTCTTTAGTTTCAAACTACTTTCGGACGGGCCCGTATCTTCGTTTACGGACTTAGACTGTAGGCCCCCTGAACCACTCAACAGGACGTCAATTTCAATTACCACTGTGAACATTGGTAATCGCCGTTGAGCAAAATCTATATTACCCAAATATAATCTCAAATCCGTTTATTACGAATTTACGATACCTATGGGGACCGGCTGACATAACCTTTCCCCGCAATGTCACAAAAACGAATTGTACGCGTGCAAAGCCACAGACGAGCCGCAAGTACGTATAATAAACAACGTTAAAATGAACGTAGAACTTTTTAAATCACGTAAATTCGTTCAAGACTCACAACTAGACTTATATCGTTAGAATAAATCTTACAAGGAATAATTTAATACGTAATAAGTTTTAATGAAGCCTCTAAACTCGGCTCGGGAAAGTAAGATACGCCAAGTGGATATAAAAGTTAGGAGGGTCCAGCAATTGATACGGGATACATTCGAAGAGATTGTTGAACCTAATAATATGGCGCGTCCCATCTAAAAAATAAGTAGTGTGTGCTATCTCCGGACCAGCTATTTATATTCATAAAATTCTTACTATTTTCGTTACGAAAATGCTCAGCTATTAATACGAAAGCCCATAGAAAACTTCGTTAATACTAACTAGGTGTTATACATGTACACATTATGTAGGTTTTACTTACGTACAAAAACTGCCACGAAGCAATACAAAACATATAAGTTCTATTTGTTTTTTAAACTGTACACAATGATCAACATACTCCAGAAGAAACAAGGCAACACTGCACCGAGTGTATCGATTCCATTATCAGCTACACCAAGACATATCACAACAGAAAGTGATTTATAACGGTACTAAACGATATGCACATAACTATAAATAATGTTTGTGTGTGTTTATAAAGTGCAACACTAAATATTGTAAATACACGTGCTCGGTGCAACGCGCCGAAACCAACTGGGACGGGTGACGATCTATTATACCGGTGCGCGTGCACACAGGCTCTCGGTCCATTTCCCCCACGCAACTCACTCCGTTAGATGTTTGCCGTATCGATAGTGTAGAATGCTATTACTTCACGTACCTACACCATACACAGCGCTCAACGGAAAATAAATGGCATACCAATTGTTTGAAGCTGCTTTTGCGAGACCTCAACGCGGCCTTTACAACAATCCATTTAAATACTTCTGGGTCATGAAGTTTTAGAACAAAGTCTATGTTGAATAGAGTATCACTCACCTCAGCATTTATATCGCGAATATTAATCTCTTGCAATAAAGGCATTTCAGACGTTCGAGCGTTCCCTAGTTGGAAAATAAAGAAAATTGGCCACTTGTTTCATTTTATCAGTAATAGGTACCACAAAAGCAATTACGACAGCACGAACGTGAAGGTAATGGATACTTGAATTATGAACTAGACAAATAACAATTATGGGGTTCGAAGGAATTGATAAAGTGCCTATTAACTTCCGGGGAAATACTTAATCATGAATTCAGTCATAAAGATGTTACTATATTGAGATTTGAGAAAGTAGAAACAAATTGCACATTGGAGTAACTGGCGCGCAAATGATTGCAGTTTATGTGATGTATGTCAAAGTATAGGAAAGTGCAGATGCAGTGTAGATTTCCCGTTGTGCGTTCAAGTTTTTCCATGCATTTGTGATGCGTAGAGCAAGAACAAGCAAGGCCGTTATTCACCGGTGTCGAGACAGGCGTCGCACTTATCGTCACGTTCTCTGACACTGCATTATATTCCCAAGTTTTCGAGAACTTTCTCATTGCCTTCGTAGACAAAGTCATATATGCCTCAAAGTCGTCTATAGTGTCCTATGATGAAGGTAGGTGAAGATATTGATTTATATATTTTACTGCATTCATTAGATTAGCGTTTATCCACCATACACAAAATTACAGATTAGGTATATAAACGTTAATGTAGAACCTTGGCCCGTCTTCGGTGTTTGAATAACAGAATCTGTAAGTTCGTGAGTTTCGTAATCACTCGCGACGAACTTGGAGCATACAAAATGCTGTGTTGAAATTTTTGATATTTTAGAAAACTTTGTCTAGGTATACAACGTCGACTTAGAAGTAACACATCTTGTTGGTGAACATTGCAGCATATTATGTCTTACTGTAATGAGTTCATCAGTCTGCAAAAGAGTAAAAGCCTTCTCAGCTTTATTTGTCCCGACTGTAAATCCTACATGTATATTTTGTTAATGTGCTTTCTGATCGTTTGTTCCCACTTGTAATACTTACCACTAAACAGTTCTATGGTAGAATCGGTCTGTCTCATTGAAATCTGTTTCAAAACTTGTCTTCAATCTCAATGTGCACTTCGTCATTCTACAAAGGGTTGTTTATATCTCATTTTGAATGGGCTGTTGTAGCTTGGTGGTTTGATATTTATCCACTTGTGTGAAAAGCTAAGGTCCCTACCTTCCTGCCTCTTAATAATCCCGTAGCTGCGTTTTCATATCCTCGGGACTATACTCCTCTAGTTAACTTACTACTTAGTCCCATGAGGCTCCAGAGGCTAGTGTGAATGGGCTTTGGGTTCATTCGAGTGATCGTGTCTGGTTTAAACCACGCTGGGGTCGGTGCATTTCATTCATTCATTCATACTTATTCTCTACTATTACTTACTTAATAACACTCATTGTTAGCTAGTTAAAGTACTCCCAAATTACCTGAAACAAAATTAAAAAAGATTACAATTTATAGACGCAGCATTCAAGAAATGAGATGATGTTTTTTCACACGTGTTATTTAAGTTATACTTAGAAGTAACAAAACATACAACAACATGAATTCATTATTATACAATGGCGGTATCTCAGCTTTAAAGTATCCAAGGTAAGCACATGTACTTACATAATTAATGCAGCTTAGCAAAGTTGCGTTTTCTTACAGTATCAATGTCGTACCACGCAGAACAACAATAGGTACCTAACAATATAAAGAAAATTAGGGTTGATTGATCCTTCTTTGTATGTATTCGTATCGTAAATAGAATCAGATAAGGCTGCTGTTCCCGTGGCAGACGAGCTTAATGTTGAGCATACGATCAAAGTGGGGCGCGCGACGATGGCAATAACATCGCTATGAATAAGTAGTGAAGATGACATCCTTCGTTTCTCTGCTATCATAAGTTTACAACGACACGTTTCTTGTTAATGTCACTTTGAAATAAATAACACTAAGATCAGCTGTAAGGATTAATATAATAGAAGTTACACAATAAGAGGCGATGGATGCGTAGTTCATACAAACGTTATACCAAAATATTAGGTAAATCAAACATATTCTTAAGGTAGTGTGTCTTTATTCCGATTGGAATACTGAATATCTAGGATCCCAAATATATATTTTGAATAGACACTGATTTAAATAACAGTTATGAGAAAAGTTTTCTATAGAAATTTTAAATTCCTCATAAATCTCGTCTTTAAGTATATCATTGTCCTTTCAAAATATATATTTGGGAACATAGATATTCTGCAATCCAATCGAAATAAATACACTACCTTAAGAATATGTTTGATTTACAAATTATTTTGGTAATACCAATTCCATAACGGACTTTTAATGATTTTATACTGAAGATCAAGTCTAAACGAGTAGTGTTAATGATTTAAAAAAAAATATATGATAAATTAGAGCATTTTCTCAATAACTTAATATGTGAATATTTTTGGATTATATTATATTACATAGTGAAATTAATTTGTAAAGTTATGTCTAACGCGGATTAAAAACTGAGAATGGCGCAAAATCTACCAAGCATATTTTTCTGAAAACTTCACCAATTTAAAGATAATTTAATTATTAATCTTTTAGTATACGCGTTTTATTAACATACCTTTTGTTTTGTGTATAATAAATTAATAATGCGTCAAATTGGGGACAGCGCTCCTTGATGGGAGAGTCCTATTACTGGCTGAACGTACGACGCTTTGCGTGAGCTCAGTACAGAACACGCAAGCTAACCACTCAAGGTCACTGGCATATATCTGCGTCTTAAGATGTAACGTTTGATAACCACTAGAATGTATAACGTGCTATTGTCATTCACCCTGGTTGGACCAAGAAGGACTTCATAACCTTCATGCATAAAAACAGAAATAGCATCGCAATTATTGCATAATGCTAAAATTCAAACGTGTTTCACTAAGGAGGTCAAGTTCTATAACCGCTTTGCCTCGTAATTAACGACACAGTTGCTTATTTCTCGTAAATTTATAATTTTATGATAATATACGCTTGGTTAAAAAACGCCACCACCCCCACCACCGATTTATTTATCAAGATCGCTTTACAAAATAAACGTTAGCCACATTAGATATTATGATAATGTTCGGGCTTGTTGCGAAATGTCCACTAAAAGTCGAACGTGAATTACGAATGGAGAACCAAACCTTCGACCTCGCGAATGACTAACGAGTAGATGAGGCGGTAAGGTAATAGTCGGTAACGTTTGCCGCCAGCGAATGGAGCAAGGTTAGCAGTCAAGTGTACGTTTGAGGGTCACTGTAAATATTACGTATTAATACGTATGATACCGAACGTCCACCTCGGTACTCAGCACTTCATTGTGGCCATTAACATCAGGCTTACATAAGGGCGTCTCTCGCATTAGAGATATGATACGGATCTACATAGTTTAATATGTTTGGTTGCGGTTAGCGCAGGCTGCCTCCCCTGCTTATAATACGTCCTCTTCATTACGAATGATAGGCTAATAACACGGTCATTGTCGTGACATCAATTATTATTAACTGCGATGAATTGACCGTTCGCTTGCTTTATTTCCTTCTTTATGTTAGAACGTGTGAAAATTAATGGACTATTGATGAATACGGCCAGACGATGTAGGAAAAGGCCAAATAGTTCAAGTTTGTAAAGATCTAGGCTTGTTAATGTTTAATTCTTCGGTTTTCGCTTATCGACATGTTTAGAAGAAGTAGACTTCGAAAAACAGTACATAACTACTTAGTGACGTAAGTATGAACGATCGGATATCTTATTAATATACAAATTAATCATAACTCGGGAAGAAACAATTTCTTCGTTTCTAAGGGAATATTAATCACAAAAGGGATCCTTCTATTCCTTCTAGCGTATCCCGTTTCTCTCAAAAACCTTAGTAGCAGTTTATCCGACCTCAGGTGTCGCACGGGTCGCGTCGACGAAGATATTTTGGCAATTCGATATCTTTAGTCCCAGCGGGTTAAGCAGGGTTTTGATCTTTGGTCTTGGGTTAAAGATTGTTTAATCGTTGACTTTAATCAACGTAGCTTCACCATTAATGAAATTAAAATTTGAAAGCCTTCTCAAATAAACGCCAGAGGAAAATTCTTTAAATATCTTGTTAAATTCATTGTATTACCGCAATTAGCTTTTCTAATGTTTTAACTAATTGATTGTATTTTTAAGGGTGTGAATTTGGTGCGAGTAGAGCAGTGTCTTCCCACTCGATAGAGTGCTGTCCTTGCGGTGAGGGTGAAGATACAACGGGACTATTTATCACGAGGGAGGATGTCAGATAAGCGACGGGGCTGGGGCACGGGGGGCGACTGCCAACGATCCACACAGCTGATCGCCTCCATTACAAGCCGCAACCTATGTTTAGTCGTGCGTATTACACAGGACACGATTCAAGTTTATTTCATTAGAATGCTTCGATTAGAGTAACATAATTATGGTAATTATTTTGAGATTGCTTGAACCTGACATGATCGAGTACGAAATTAGAGGCGAATTTGTTTTCAAAAATCGGTTATGAATAGAGGAGAACTGAATGGCCGATGACGTTCTGGTGGGTCTAAGTGTTGAGTGAAGTTGTAGCACGGCGTCGATACGCTTCACCGGCCGTCTGTGTACACTTGGGCAGACGCTGCGCGCGCACACCGATCAATACGCCTCGGCTGCGACGAGTTCGCACCACGCGGCCTCTTCTCTAAATTCGTGTGCTTATTTTTTGCTATGCAGCCGAATGGTTTTAATGGAAATTCAACTCGAAATTTAACAGCACCACGAAAACAATTATATGCTGACTGGCCAGTACCGCAGAAAGTTTACATTATTAGTTGGCTAACTTATTTACACGAAAGTTTGCGAACATCATGTAATTTGTTGACGAGGTCTCCATTCGAGGCATGCCTTGTGAATAAAATGTTGTGTGTCTGCTATAAAACTATGGGTGTAGTTTATAGCTTAATGGTTACAGGGTAGTATGAGCCAAATCGATAGTCCTACTTAACTTGTTCGTGTATCCACACTTCATACGTAACTTATGGGCAATCTGCCTTAGTTTTAACTACTTTGCACGTTTGGACTTTCCAACTTAGCAAGGCAGACTTTTTGCGCTTAAGGTTTGAGTGCAAGAATAATCTTCCATAAATTGCACGATTACAGAATGTAACATAAATTGATTTTGTACAATTTGAAATTATCTGAATAACAATTAGTTTCGTACTTTCGTTACTGTATACTACTTAAAATTTAAGAAGATCTTTAATTTTTGACATAAAATTAGGCATTAAGTAATTGAAAACTGAGTTACGCACATGTTAAACTTAAAAATTGAGAAAGATACAACTACTGACAGTTGTATCTAGGTAGGTACAATGAAAAATTCTTACAAGATGGTTGAGGCATCAAAAGACCAAGGATATAATCTTAGAACATTGTACAAGCGCACCATGACTTAGGAAGTGTCAATAGAAGAGTGTAGTGCACGTCACAATGGCGGGCTGGGTGGGCGGTGCACGGGTTGATTGAACTCCATTGTCAATCCCCAGGTACCAGCGAATGCCTTCACCTTCACACACAGTTCCTCAATGAAAGGCAAACTTTTATGGAGGGGCGACAATGCACTTTCGGCGACTGAATGGCGGCTAAAACCTACCGGAGAATGCAAATTTTAAAACATCGTTTCCTTTACCATAATTTAAGAGGGTTCTTTAAAGTTCCTTGCAGTTTTGAAAGTACGAGAGTTAGTGAATGGTTTCTTCAAGCTGAACCATGGAGTCGTCTATGTAAGTATGTATATTATGGGGTGCGATATGCAAGCTTGGGATGAGTTAGACTCGAACAAGTCGCGCAAAATATGAACGATTTAGTGAGTTAAAACTGGTATCCAAGTTGGAGAGCACCGTGTGTCGTATTGCCGGTGCACACGTGTTGTCGCAGTTAAATATAACCGGCAGTTCAACGCACGAGGGGGCGCGACGCGTCCGGTTAACCTACAACTACTGCATTCACGGGTATTATGGGGAACTAACTGAATTATAGACACCAGTACAAACCATTTCAGCAAAATCTACATTGCACACTGTCGTAACTTGAAATTTGAATTCCTTTGACTTTTACAAATAGGTAATATAATGGAAAGTGAATAAAAGCATAATTATTTTAACTATATCAATACCAGCTAGTTAAAACTACATTATTTCATAATATGAGTTAACAGCAACTTCCTTGAGATAAACATAACGATTGAATCAATCATAAACACATTACAAATTCGATTCGTTCATTTACTTTATATTAGTGAGCAATCAAAAGCAACAAGTTAGTGAAATATTTAAAAAATTTAAATATTCAGTAATACGCTTGTCAGTAGACGGTGTAGGTAGGTTCTGCTAAATTGAAAAACAAAGTTACGGAGGTAGGTTACTCCCGCAGCCCGTAGGCAAGGTAACAAAACAAAACAATGATCTCATTACGTCACTTTTCTACAACTATAATTATATCCCTTGGAAACTGCTCGTGTCATGTTAGTCCCAATTGATAACTGGACCTACCTAATTAAATACATATACAGGGTCAAATTAAATTAGCTAGCGAAACTCCGCAGATGGTATCGATATCTAAAAAAGACAAAATAAAATAACAAAATATTTGTTGTTTTTTTTGGATCTACGTACCGCTGTTATTTGAAGTATGAGTTGAGAAAATCTGTTTTCTTTTGTTTTCATCATGTTGAGATATCGGTACCCATCACGTCAGTAAAGTATGTAAAAAAAAACAATTTTTCAAGTGACTACACTAACTGCGGTTTGAGTACCCCGAGTGTAAGTTTGCAAGTGAGTAAACGAAACTAGCGCGTTTGCGTTAAGATTTTTATTCTCACTCCTATACTCTTAGCATTATGATCTATCGGTCAAATTTTAACGGAAACGTAATAGTTACGTTAACTCTCTTGCAAACTTACACTTGGGGTACAGACACCAAAAAAAAAACTCGTCAAATTAATTAATTTTTTGTGTGATCATGTTTAGATATCGATAATTCGATACCTTTTGTTTGTCACAGCGATGGATATTGAAACAAGCGTTGTGGGACTGTGGGTTAGTGCAACACCATTTAACTGGGCTAAGCGAGAACAAATGCATCGCCAGTGGTCATTGCACAATGTCTGTCTAGAACGCGTTGTCCGACTGAATGCTTACTTGTACAACACAGTTGAGAAAACCGATGCTGCAACAACAAAGACAGACAGTTTACGGAAGAGTGAGCACTGACGATGGCAATAAGTATAAAACCGGATTCACATTGCATTACAAAAGTTAATCTGAACTGAGATTAACTGTGACATCCGAATGAACGTTAAAATCAAGTGGATACGATTACTATCGACTTTTGGTAATCAAATTCCGCTAATTAAATACGTTCGTGTGCTGCGACTGTTAACATTTTATAACCTTGTAGAGTCCGCTGCCTAACTACAGTGCAAAAACACATAAACAGCAATAAAAAAAAACTTCGTGGGTAGGTACGTAAAACTATAATATTAGAATGGTTTTTAGGGTTCCGTAGTGAACAAGGAACCCTTATAGTTTTGCCATGTCCGTCTGTCTGTTTCTCCCCGGCTTAGCTCAGAGACCCTTAGTACTAGACAGCTGTAATTTGGCATGGGTATACATATTCACATCGCCAAAGTGATAAAATAAAATATTGAAGAAAAATTTTGTTTGGATATCTCCCTTTTACGTAAAGTGCGAATGATATTTTTTATTCTCTCGTCTATTTCAAAGTGTGGGGTATCGTTGGATAGGCCGTTCAAAAATATTTTGCATATTACCTATTGGGTTGTGAAAAGCATTTTTAGATTCAGGGATCCGTTTGAGTAATATTTATAAAGTGCTATTTTTTGTTAGAGTCAAGGCCCCTTGCCAGATAAATGGTTGTTTTGAAATGAAAACGAACACTGTCACAGCTAAGTAGTATTTAAGGCTTCTACAGACCGGCGCGACACAAAGACCCCGCGTGTCGCGCGGTGCCTTTCTGTAGCGTCGCGAGTCGCGCTGGTCTGTAGAAGCCTTAACAATATAATTATGAGTAATAGTCGACCAACTTACATTTGCAGTTGGAGAATTAATCGTGACCTATATCGATGGAAGAACATGTTTTCAAATATAATGTTAAGTTTGTTTTTGAGATAAATTCCTTCCAACTACGGAACCCTTCATTGTACGTGGTCCAACACGCAGTTGACAGGTTTTTAAATTTTCCTAAGACGGATGCTTTAACACGGTTTCAAGTGTTCCAACCCAATAAATTTTTTTAGATCGGAGATTATTATATAGAAGCGTTGCCTTTGAACCGAACTAAAATATGCTCGTATTTTTTGCATTTTTTGGATTGGAACAATGGAACCATGCCCGCTTACCAAAATCTTGCCTCCTTGAAGGATAGGACACCTTCGTAGGTGAACTATAGGCACGGCTATACCTGCTTAACCTTTCTGAGAATATATCAGAAGGCTTACTTACTATGTCGAACAATCGCTTGACTCTATGCTTTGTTCACTACGTTTGCTAATCGGAAAATTCTCGGTATCAGTCGTGCTTACCATCGAGTGGTTTTCCATGGGAACGTTTCTAGAAATAAAGATTAGTTTGCTTCTAAAGAATTTTAAATTATTAATGAAGATTTATTCGAAAAGTGCGGCAGATTTAATTCGAACATGACTTTTCTGCAATTCGAATATTAGAATGAGTTTATTTAGGTAAGTCACAGTGTAGGTTGCGTGCAAGACGTGCCATGTGAATAAAGGCTTCTACATACCAGCGCGACTTGTCGCGCGACGCGACACGGCACAAAGGCCCCGCGTGTCGCGGGACGAGCGGTGCCTTTGTGTCGCGTCGCGTCGCGCGACAAGTCGCCCCGGTATGTAGAAGCCTTAAGCGCAAATTACTTTTGAGGCTCGCGTCGAAAAATAGACAAAGAAGTTCACACGGCCTTGTCGGCGTGTGCCGCACTGCCAGAAGGCTGACGAACGCGGAAATGCCTAACGAACTGCCGCTGCCGCCTACCAACTTTACGAATTAAGTGGTTCCATGATGAATTGATGACGCTTACACATGGCTTCGAGCCTTCAACACTCGACAACCATAAGCACCTTGAATTTAACCAGTTTTTTTTTAAATATTGCAATCCCTCTAGGTATACCAAATCCGCAGCGATTTACAATTTATTAGTTATTTGCGTACATGCAAAATTAATATACGATAAGAGCGTGATTGAAACGTACATAATGACGTCAATTTTCTCGAGCGATAAGTTTGAAACTAATAAGAGGCAAGTTATCGGCATAACCTCCTAACACCGATGACTTAATTTGTAGTGTTACGAACTTACGATAACAGTCTTTCGTATTCGTATTCAGACTGCGTATGCGATTTTTAAACAAGCAAGCAGGCAAGGAGAAGACTCCAAGGCAAAGATATTTTAGTTCATTTCTTTTTACGGTGAAAAAAATGGTAATTAAAAAAAAAAATAACAATTTCAGCTTTATAGTTAGTTCAGTTAATATGCAAAGTTTCATTATCTAATTCGAAGTATTTTTTTATACTTACTATACTGGTTTATTGTTCGGTTTGGAGGTAACTTTGGATTTTTTTTCTATGAGGAAATTTTATTGAATCGTGTTTTCGTCAAACATAGTGTACTTAACTATAATCCTCAACATTACCATACTTATATTTATTTCAAAATTAATGCTGAAGTATTTTCGACATAACGGAGGATCATGCTAAGCCATTTGAGGTAGTTTAAGTTCTTAAGGGAACGGTGGGAGGTAATAACGTTTTCCTCATGAATGTAATTTACAAACGGTTCGTTATCTAGCTATCTGTGTGCCGTGGTATTGATAAAACAATTGTACGGCAGCCACATCCTTATTACGTGTGGAAATGTTGCGTCCGTGACAGTATTTAATATAATTATTTGCTAGTTACATTTCATCACGTTCGGATGATTCGTTCGTAATTGGTCCACGACATTTTTATATTGAAACAATTTTATAATTCTGTTTTCCGGTGACAGAAACTATAACAATAAGTTCAACATGTCTACAATGAAAATCGGATTTGTAATAGAGTGTAGTTGTAGAATGTGTAAATAGAATAGAATAGAATACTCTTTATTATGTACACCATAAAAGTTACAGATATAAATGTTTCAATTTTAAATTGTTTTTAGAATACACATTCTACACAAGAATGTGGGTCTGGTAGGGTAGACTTGGTTATAATCGCAGTCTAACAGATTTAGCACAATGACCCATCTTTTCGGTTCACATCGGTACCGAAAATGAGGTATTATCGTGTTGATAATCTCTTATCGTGACATGAGTCCAGTTTATATTGCCAGTCAGCAACCAAATTAAGTACAATGACCTGTAGATGGAGTCAGAGTTTGCGCCAACAAGTATTATAATGTAGTACTTAGTAGTTATACGTAATAATAATATAAGTAAATTAATATCTGGTGCTTAACTTGATGACTTCAAATTGTTGAGCACGCTTTGTGTCAGAATCAGGTTAAAAAACATTGTAGTCGAGGCTATGTAAGTACATTTAGGGGTTTATTTATAAACTATGATTAAAGTTCAGAGACATTTAAACGTCAAAAATGTATGGTTAAATAGTCGCTAATCATTACTTAATTTTAAGCAGCGTTTATAAATAAGGGGGCTAATAATTTCTAGCAATGTGCATAGGCAAGGTATCTAAGAATGCTTAGATATATGCTCAAAGGATCGTAACTTCAGGACGGGCTGCAGCAACTGCTGGCCAAGCGCAAAACGCCATCATACTTGTAGTTACAGGTATACTGTTAATATTACCGAGCAATATGTGGAGCTCACTTTTTACGTAGCTGTAAGCCACTGTTTCAAAATCTTAAAATATTACCATTGTCATGTCTTGTATATATATTGATTTTTTTTATTTTTCAAAAATATATTTTTTGTAAAAAAAAAATATAACCTATTCGAAAATATTTGTGACAAGTTAAATAGCCGGACACGAAATAAAGACATACTACGGTTGCCACCAATAAAACTAAAATAATTTAAGAGAAATGTCTACTGCATGATTATTAAATTTACAACCATTTACCAAATTGCCTTCAAGATTTACCATTGACATTGTTCAAAAAAATTGTGTAAGTTTTTACCATACACTTTTTAGAAATATTCAGAGGATAAAGGCTTCTACATACCGGCGCGACAAGTCGCGCCGATGCGACACTGGTAGAACAATTTCTATGTAAAATTCAAGGAAATTGTTCTACCGGTGTCGCGTCTTGCGACAAGTTGCGCCAGTATGTAGAAGCCTTAAGTCAATAAAACCTATACCTAATGTAAATGTGTAATAATCATAATGACTGTGACTGACATGAGATGTATTTGCACGCCATATCATGCAGGATATTCTGAAACCATAATTACTTTATTATGTATTGTACCATATTCTGGCAAATAAATATTTTTGATTTGATTGATAAGCATGTCGGAGACACGAAGCCATACGATTTTCCCCTACCAAAAATCGCTCGACGCGCCTAAGTAAAGATGTTTTCACTTAAAAAATATCACTTTGACCACCAAGCAGCCCATCGAGCATGGATTACAACATCCCCCAGGGCCGTTCATTTTAACGGTCAGCGGGAGAGGTCCATGTTCACCAGTGGACATTTACGATTTACGATCTGATATAATGGGGATGTAGGGACCGATGGTTAGCCCGTGAATTACATTTGGTACAGCAATGAAGTGAGGTTAGAAAGGATATTAAAACAAAAGAGTTTAATTGAAGTAACACGCGACAAGGAAATTTATGCCAACATAATAGGTATATCGAATGTTCTACATATTTTTCACCAATTTGTCAGTAGAACACGTCTGTCGTCGCCTATAATCCAGTGCTTGTTAGAGGGCGTTGATACAGAGAGGCCATTCGAGTGATTCTCTGGCAGTCGCCACATATGTTTACATGCCCACACCGGTACACTGAACTCGGATAAATTGTCGGCGGTTCGTGGAAACGGGACAAGTGCGGACACCCGGTCCTTTCGTCCGCGTCTGCTGTTTGTGACTGTACTCAAACCGCGCATACCATCACCAAAACCAGTTCATTGACTACACTACAGCGACGGCTAATGCTAATTGCACGCAAATGACAGAAATAAAAAAAACATTCCCCCTGAATACGAGACTTGGTAAACACTTTTAAATATTAATAATTAATCCGGTCTCGTGCACGCACTTTTCTTTTTCAAAGCAAAAGCTTGGTATAAATATAAAGGCATCAAGATTACTTACGTAATATTAAATTTTCCGAGCGATTACCCAGTCAAAAAGTAGATTATTTCACTACAGCGGGTTTGTTGGTGGAGCGCTGCCGAAGTTGCGTGATACTCAGTCTTTACGAACTGTTCCATGGCAAATTACTAAAGATCAGCTAAACTTGATAGACCTATATACATTTATCGATTGTAAACCTGTACATTAAAACTGTTTAACATAATTTATTTTTGTTTTCTCCAATGAAATACGACAAGGCCTTCCACGTCGTATTTCTGAAATTACAATGAAAAAGTTCTTTAGCAAGAAGCTTTATTTCTTTATTCCGTTTCCTACAATATAACTTTAATTAGAATAAAAAAAAAAACCTTTTGTTGAGGAATTCGTAACATGCATTCACGCAGGAAGTATCGTTTTGTAATTATTAACCACGAAGTGTATTGACTTTCACATAAATCAAGCGTGTACAATGCGTACATATATGACGAAGATAAGACAGGATACAACAATAATATGTTTAAGATTGTAAGGGTAAGCAATAAAGTCACTCTGGCAGCTAGATCTATCAATAGTAGAGACTCGGCTGTCAAGTAAATGCCATATTTTCGCGAGATTGCGAGCGCCGAGTTTGCGACAACTCCTGGGGGAGAGGAGGTAGATTGCCATTGTACAGCGAAATACAGAGAGGTTAAAGCCACATGTATTTATCTTCAAAGAGTATACAGCATGATATTTTATCCGAGCTTGGCCGTGTATAAAATGACATGTGAACTACGGTCGGCTGTCCGCAGTATCATAACATTTTGCCACTAACATGGGTGTCTCCGATTTCGTCGTGAGGCCGTGAGCGTCAAACGACGCGGGTGGTGTGCTCGGCTGAATATAAACGTTCCATAAACGTTACGTGGCTACTAGAATTCACTGTAAGTCTGTGAACATATGAATAACCGAGGAACTACATTATATTCATGAGTTTGTTGTCAGTGAGTATTTGTTGCTCGCTGTGTGGCTTTCGAAAGAGAATTGCCTTCAACATTTTCTACCAGTGTGTATTTTTGACACCCATTGTGCGCAAAAACACAATGCGATTTTCAACCCGTTTGTCAAATGCTGTTTAAGACTATATTCCATCGGTTGCAATCCTTCTTTGGAGAAGTCTATTGTCTAAAGCTCATGTTTAGGAGTACTTAATTCGCTGATAGGATGATTAGTCAGACAGTTCGCTGTTAGAGAATACTTCGTTTTCACAAAAAGCCAAATTAATTGCAAATGTTTGTGTTACACAAAACGTTTTATGAGTGATATGGCGGTTGCGTGTTCTGGTCCCACTAGTCATATCGTCCCATGTTGAATTTAATCGTAAAACAGATAGCCTTTAATAGCCGATCCATAGTTAGCTCTGTTTTATTGTTGATCTAGCTTGGCTGTTGATGACATCAGACATGTTATTGTTATTATATTGCTCGTTCAACATAAATGTTTGTTAATGACATAACGATGCAATTATCAACACTCGTTTCGTGTGAATGCCTTTTCAACGCTGTGGCATCCAGAGCAAGAAAATTACTAACAGTATGAAATGCCACAGCGTAATGTATGTATTAGATGTGTATGTTTATTAGTGCAGAATGCTATTTATAAAATAAAGAAGACAATCGATAAGCAATAATTTCAAATTGAGTTAATATCATGATTTCAACAGAACAATGAGTAATGGTATATAGCTGTGCATAATTATTTTTATGTGCTCGTAGTCAATGGGCCCCCCTGCTTCCATTCCATTTTCCCCTGTTTCCATTCTTATACTTTAGGGGACACCCTAGTTCAGCTGTCGACTTTTTTATTTTCAATGATCCAAAGTTTATAATAAGTATAGATTCCTCCTATTTTAGGAATAACTAGGCTGTGTATATCACAGCCTAGTTATTCCTAAGATAGTAGGATATTAGCTTCATAACGGTGATTCTAGTAAATAAGACGTTACAAAATGTAAGGCTATTCTATCGCATACCCAATGTTTATACCATTTAGTAGTTTACAAGGAAATCCTAGATAATGTTGATTTAGAATTGTAATTAAGGCCCCTCGATTTGCATTTGACGTAAGCACGCGGAACTAATGATTGAGGATGGTTAATAAAAACTAATTTACGTACCTCATTTTTAGGGTTCCGTACCAAAATGGTAAAAAGGAACCCTTATGGTGAGACTAAGTCTGTCTGTCACACCTGGATATCTAAGAAGTACTAATGCTATCAACTTGAAATTTAGAATAGTTTTATATAACGTTTGCCTTTTATTTTGGGACTGAAAGGGGGGTCTTCAAAATTTGAAGTGGGGCTACTAGGGCATCATATGAAAGAGCGCTGTTTGCACATTCTCAAACATTTTTTCTTAGGCAACGAACTTTCCGACTTTTGATGAAAATGTAAAAAAAATACCGTTCCCCCCCCTTATCTCCGAAGTTTGCATAGATAAAAATCTGAAATTATTCTATGTGAAAGAAGTGTATGTAAAGATTACAGGAAAAATAAAACGATGTCTCTAAATAGCACAGTTTTTCAGAAATCATCAACACCATATATACGTACGGAACCCTCGGTGCGCGAGTCCGACTTGCTTTTGACCGGTTTTTTTATTATGATAAACATGGCGCGGACTGATAAAATTATATTAACTTTACATAATAATGGGTGAGTTGATGAATAATAAGTGGTTGTGATAAGATAATATTTTGATAGTGATGTAAATATTACCTAGTTAGGTCAAGAGCAGCTGGCATTCCAGCCGGCGCGAACCACCAGGGCGGCAGCGGCGTGCACATCCGCTGCGGGCGCGGCGAGAGGCTCACGCGATCATGCACCACAATCCACACCGCTCACAGTCCACCAACAATGCACCAGTTTCACATTCACCACACAGTAAAATAATAAAAACTAAAAGCGCCAATGTCAACGCAGTGTCATGGTTCAGCGCGCCTTAATTGACCTGAATACAGATAACGGTGACGCAAAACAGTTTGCCAACCTAGGATTACGACCGACAGCCTTGATGATCTTCGAAGTTTTCCGGATAGCGAAATAGAGAAAAAAAATAATTATACCCTGTATAGTTCAATTAAACAATCGAGGAAATACGCGAAGAAGGAAACTAGACGACTGTGTCGCACTCGCAACTACTACTACGAGAAATTGTATGTTATATATTGTGGCAGCGGTAGCGCTAGACACGCCATCCAGAGAGCAAACTAATATAAATATTAAGGCTATAAAAGGGCAGAATCGAGAGCGACCGGATTTTTCAACAAACTTTAGGGGAGTCAATAATTAGAGGGAGCGATTGGCTGAGTGATGTGAATAAGGGTTGTTATGGCTGCAACGTAAGGGTCGATAAACTTTTTGTTTAGGATAATTTTTTGGATAAACGAAAGTAGGAATACTCGTATACCTACTAATGGAGTTCTTGGCTTAAAGAGTTAATAGTAGCTTAGGTGGTATTAGTTTTGGGTTCGAAGGAAAGTGAACATGTAATAGTTTATATCGCGGAAGACGTCGATGTGCGTTCGCGTAGCAGCGCGAGGCGATCGGTCTGTGTGTCGCTCGGTGTGGCACTGACGTCTCCCGCCGGCCGCCTCTGGCTCCGCGTACAGACTATACAGATAGCCGCGGCTTCGGTCGCCCGCCCCCGCGCTACTCTAATTGTTCTGTTCTTGAGCCGCCCTATGATAGCGCAGTTTGCCCTGCTGGCGCGTCGCTCCCTCAACTTAGGAGACGTGACGCTAAATTCATCGTTACTTTATGTCGAAGTTTTTGGAAGTAATTTGGATTTTTTTGGGTAACTACCTTATTCTTAGCGGTCTTTAGTTTAGAGTAGTTTTCAGCAGTGCTCAAAGTAATGAAGATCATGAAATTTGATTTGACTATCTAACTAAACGTTAGTAGAGTTATTAAATGATACTGTCGCCCGCGGTCCAGTCAGAGACTGCTAAGTCTAAAAGTCTAGTTTATGTGTTTCCGTCATAATTTTGGTTCTACCGTAGTATTCAGATTATAACCATGTCGAGAAGACGCACCCTTTCCTAATTTTACACTAAAACTTCAGGGAGAAAGCGGGTACAGCCTCGAAAATACGAGAGAATTGGAGCTCGCTCTACCATTTATTTAAAGCACGAAGGAAAATTAAAGTTGGAATAATTTGATGTTAATTAGTTCTTCGTTTAGAGAATTGAAGGTAACATCAATTACTCGATTAGTACCTACTTTATGAATTGCAATAAAGCAAACATTTATATCTTCAATCAGCAATGGAAATATTTTTTTCGATTATAATAACATTATTCTGGTTGAATGCAAGAGTAAAATCTGTGCTTTAATGCCCCCTATTAGGTACGACTGTACGATCTACAACCTTGGGTTGTACAAAGAAAATTCGTCGTCCCCTGAAAGATGAGCAGGGGTTCGAAACATGAGATTTGCTAAACGGATCCCAATTTACCACCCCTGGCACGTACTGACGACATTGGCTATAAACCATTCCGATATCGGACGTCGAAGAACTGAGCCGTTCACAGATATAATAGTGGCTCCCGAGCGTCAAAGAAAACCCTATAAAGTATATGTATAATTATGCGTTTGTAGAATTTCACAGACTATATTATGGGCTAGCCGGTATTCATATAGCGTTTATTTGATACAGGAATCATAAGATTTGGTCCTTTGATGGTAAATAGGTTTCGTAGCAAAGTTATTTATAATTTTCATATATTTAGAGAAGTCGGAGGGGTAATTGCGTATCACACCAACAATTGCAATGCCTTTTATTTTGACAACTCGACAACATTTATAGCGTTATTTACGTCATCGAACAGGCGAATTTTTCAAACATTATGAAGCAATGGATTGGGATTTTCTTCCAGAATCCTTCGCAATGTACTACGTGTTCACAATTGGGGTGTAGGTTAGATGTACAGATTGAAATCATTTACGATTTTATTCTTTTTATATTAGTTTTCGGACGTAAGTTCCGTGCGGTGCCGGACGTAGCATCATCCCATTTTTTCCCGTGGGTGTCGTAAAAGGCGACTAAGGGACTTACTAGAGAATGGGCAGCAGCGTTCTCTATGCATTTTAACATCATACTGCGATCGCCAACCCGCCTGCCAAGCGTGGCGATTATGGCAATCTCCCCTCCCAAATGGGGAGGCCTATGTCCAGTAGTGGACGTCTTTCGGCTGAAATGATGATGATGATGATTGGTTTTCGTATTTTTTCAGGTTGTAATACTGAATCAAATACCATGTTTGTTGTGCGTGTTGTCTAGCTGAATAGACAATAACATGATAACAATAATACATGATACCATAGGGTTATGACACGCACGTTACATTTATACAAATCGATGGAGACGTCATTTGTCATTATATTATCGTTTCGGTACTTTAGACGTTTCAAGGGAAAATTCATGCATCATGTTTATTAATATATCACGTTCATAGGAATCATTAAAATAGTACTCCCCTATTGGTATCATGGTATACAATAAAGCTTTTGTTAGTACTTATTTTTCCAGGAAGGTCATTAAAATCAATTGATATGTGAATGAAGAGCATCGAACACCAAATCCAACGTAATTACTCTAATTTATTACCATGTTCCTGTAATAAATTGCGCACTATCAATGTTTGTAAAACTATGATAATGTAGAAATATAAATTTGGGCCTAAAATAACGTTAATGTTTTAGTTACACGCGCACGATCATGATTTAATGTTAATGACGATACCAAAAAGTTAAATAGATTAAGGGCCGCAGCAAAAAAAAACAATACAGATATTTATTATTCTTTAAATAAGTGAGACAAAACTATTTAATTTAATAGTTTTAAAGAGATAAAAGGTTCACTTAAAGATCTATTATTATGTAAATTGTAAGTTTGTAATCATTGCTAATTAAATATTATTTATTAGATACTGGGAACCGCCCTGAGTAAGTCAAGGATTGTGATGATAAGATGCTAAACTTATCGTGCATCACGGTAAACATTGTCAAGCTGATAATGATAGCGAACTATCCTGGGAACAAAATTAATGGATTGCGATTGAGATAGTTTTAGTTTTTTATCGGTACTTACCATTATTTACTCTGTCACTTAGGTAACAGTTTATAAAAGCAGTTTGAATCAATAAACGTTAATAAAATTATAGATTCGTTCAGTTTCATGACATGCATTGGATTTTTTTTTAAATTATTTCCATTGGGCTCGGATTTCGGAGCACAAGATAATGTGTCACGAATGTGTCAATGTTGAGAACGAAAGAAATGGATTGTTCTGGTAATAGGCGATGAGCAAGCAATCTGCCACTTGTAAGGCATCATTTTGCATACATCTTCCAAATGATCTATTCTACATGACGACTATTTCAATTTTAAAGCTTAGGAGTTAGTCTAGAAAATAATCATCTTCAAGCACAAGCGTTGCGTGAGACGATGAAGTGGTCTTAAAAAAAACTTTTTACAAAAAAAAAATAACCGACTCCCAAAAATAACACTACAAAGTGAAAAATAACTTTAATTTCGGAAGTCGGTGTCTTTGGATCTGTATTTTAGTTTATTGCCACGGACTTCCAAAATTAAACTTATTTTTCACTTTGTAGTGTCATTTTTGGGAGTCTGTTATTTTTTTTTGAAAAAGTTTTTTTAATTTTTCACTTTTTAGTGGGTCAGTTTTTAATTTATCTAAGTTACAATAGCCTAATGTTAACTACTCATCACCTTTTACAAAATATTGCTTTTCCCGATGCTGGGACGTTGATTGTTGAGGAGTTCTCCTGGTAAGAACCAGGAGAACTGCCACACACCATATGCATAGTGATATAAATTGCTTAGCAACCACATTAACGTACCTAATCGAATCGCAACCCGTTAAATACTTATTATTATATTGTTCCGGTGGCCATCTGTGGTCTCCATCATCAGTTCCACTTCACCAAATGGTGCTTTCCGAGAGCAAATGCACGAGTTCCTATAAAAATTATCCAAATCGCTATAGGTTTGCCTATACAATTTTAGGGTACCCCTCGATTTCCATGGGATCCCCTCATCAGGTTCTAATTTAGTGGCAATGGGACCACCTCAGGAGTATAGTCTTTCAAACAAAAAAAGAATCATCAAAATCGGTTCATAAACGACGAAGTTAGGCGTGAACAAACATAAAAAAAAAGTATATATACGGTCGAATTGAGTAACCTCCTTTTTTAGATGTCGGTTAAAAACAGTAAATGTTGTTCAAAAGCAAAATTCCTTTGGAGATTATTTAAGACAGAACATTATTCACAGCGTTAAAAGGAGACTGCCTGATCTGAGATCCAGAATTATATCGATCTTGGGCAAATAGTCTCCTAGGCGCGACGAGATAAAGAAGTTGCTGAATGCACCGAAAGCGCCTGAAGGAGCTATTGGTCAATGAAAGACCTTCTAATGGCAGTCTCCCGTTATGTCTCAAACGGAGAATTATGGACATACAATATGCACTCTTCCTATATGTAATCACATACGGTGCACAAACCTGGTCTTTGACACTTCAGCAGAGCGGTCCAAGCTCGAGGTTTGCCAGTGAGCCAAGGAGCGCAGTATCCTTGGGATTCGACTTTAAGACCGTGTAAGAACACAATAATGCGCGCCAAAACCAAAACGGATGTTAAACCCACACCCAGAAAACCAGGATTGGGCCAGTCAGAGGAGCTGTGAGCTAAAAGAACTACCGATTGGGTCCCATTCAATGCTAGACGACATCGCGGCAGATTAATACGAAGATGAAGGGACGAACTTGACTCCTACCGAAAGGATTGGCCCGCAAAGGCCCTGCACCCTAATTGCGTAACACAGTTTGAATCGGAATGATTTTGAAGTATATTGCTAATCCATTGCTTCAATGTTAGAAAAAAAATTCTACTCAACAACGTAAATAACGCAATGAATTTTGATGAACTGCCAAATTGAAACCGATTCCTACTGATTGTGTGTTACGCAATTAGCCCTCTGAATAGATACATTGGTTTCATTCAGCCTACCAGAGTAATGTAAAAAGTTTGGTTAAACTAGCTAACTAGTTGGTTATTATCTATTTATCTAAACTGGCAAGATCCGTGCTCAAACATGCCAAAAACACACGTCAAACATATTTAAAAAACCGGCCAAGTGCATGTCGGACCACGCACAATGAAGGGTTCCGTAGTTGGGATGAATTTATCCCAAAAACAAACTTAACATTGTAGTTGAAAAACATGCTCTCCCATACATCGATATACGTTACGGTCAATTCTCCAACTGCAAATTTAAGTTGGTCGACTATTACTCGTTAACTTGTGAAGCCTACTTAGCTGTGATAGTTTTCCTTTTAATTTCGTTATATATACTATTGCCATGATTTTTTTCACATATCCAAAACCAACCATTTAGCTGGCAGGGGGGGGGGACACTTGACTCTAACAAAAAATAGCACTTTAAAGCTTAATATTACGCAAACGGATCCCTTAATTGAAAAATGGTTTTGGCAAACCCACAATATTTTTGAACGGCCTATCCAACGATACCCCACACCATGGAATAGACGAGAAAAAAAATATCATCCCCATTTCACGTGTAAGGGACCCTAAAAAAAAATGTTTTTCATAATTTTATTTTACCATTTTTTCATCATGATTAATATGTATACCCATGCCAAATTACAGTTTTATAGGACTAAGCGTCTCTGAGCTAAGCTGGGGACAGACGGACGGACGGACAGACAGACAGACAGACAGACGGACATGGCGAAACTATAAGGGTTCCTTGTTTACTACGGAACCCTAAAAACTAGATGAGGTCGGCGTGTTCTATCAAACTACTCTGAGTAGAAAGATCGGCGCAAACTCAGAGGTCACAGTCTCTTTTAAAATCCAGACGTAATCTTGGTCAGATAATCTTGATCTTGGTTGACTTCTCTAAAGCATATACATTGTGGAATGCAATAAAATATTGGGTATTAATACAAAAATTTGGAAAATCCAAAAGTGCACGCCTCACAGGCAGAAACAAGATGACAATAAATTTTACGAAAAAAATCGAAGAAATTTCATCGATTATTGTTATATATTTTGAACGGTTATGAGTTTGATAACGAAAATCAATAGGGCTCATCCGAAGGACGAAAGGAAACTTATCGAAGAAGATTTAGATTAATCCATTGTGTGCCGAGGTTAATCGTGACGACAAACAGACACACTTCCCAACGGAAAGCACAACACGTAAATTTTTAATTAAATTTTATGTTAGGTACAGACGCCAGCAGGTCAAGCTACCCGAAACTGTCAAATTTCCTCAATCAACCTTGAACCTTATACTGTATAGATAAAGTTGAAAATCTATTAAAGAAATTTGACAGATTGTAGTAGGTTGATGTGCTGGCGTCTGTACCTACATATTATGTCGGGGTTTGTTTTATGTCTAACTAAAAATGTATTAATCTTATAATGTCAAGTCTCTAGTTTTTAATACTTCCCTGCGAATATGAATTCCATATGTACAATTGAGAATAATTAAACGATTTTATGAATGTTGGAAAATTTTGACAAGGCGGCGCATATTGATTGTAGATCACTCTCACGCTGAAGCGTTGTGAGGCGTGCAATATCAATAATTAAATAGGTATATGCTGCATTAGCTATGGTGTTGAGTAAGAATATTATTTGAGGAGTCGAATAGTATTTACAAGTAGTAAAATGAGGTATTTATTTTGTTTCAATTGGGATTGAGGACTTTACCAAGATTGGTGATGTTTTCCTCAAACGGTTTAAGTGATGCAAGCGAATAGAGGAAAAAGTTGCCTCAGAACTGTTCGTTGTACTTAATTTTACGTATACAGTATACACCTGGAAACCTGAATATTGTATGAATCATTAGCGTTAAACAATTCCAATAAATTTATAATGCAGATAAGTATAGCCAACATGTCAATTTTTTTTTAAAAAAGGTGGTGGTGATGCTAAAAGTGGTATCTTCCTTGAATATGAGTTGTTATGAGCAGTCGTTATCGGATTTTGGTTTGGGATGCGCTTGACTCAACATTGTTTTTTTTGCTAATTCATGACTACGACAGGTTGTAAGCTGCAGGACATATCTCGCCCGGGGCTAATTTGAGAATGGAGCGAGATCAAGGGGTCTACTCCGAAGCGTTAATCCGACGTATCGGCCGAATGTTCGGCCGTTTTATAACTTTCATAGTTTCCTTTTTTGACTTTGAATCCTTAGCCGATTTAGAGTCACATTATTGACTTTGGCTTGTCTCTTTGACTGTCGTTTTTTTTTTCGTTCGCCTTAGTTAGCCGAAGTCCAGCAACGGCCAAACATTCGGCCGATACGATTTATGTTCGGAGTAGACCCCCTGTATACGGCGCCTCTCGGCCGCTAAAATAAACTAAGTTGCAAAAAATCGCGGGATCGGTATTAATACTATACATAAAACGGCAATTTAACAAACAAAAAAAGACACCAAGAGCGAGCTCGAAAATTTTTGCACCTGGGATACGTTAGATTTTCTCTTGATAATCTATACTGGAATATGATTTACATTGTCGACTTATGCAGAAAATCTTCAGAATCAAGAGAATCTCGTAAACAAGAGCGCGCGAAAACTTATGCTTCCCGCCTCGTATAGGCTAGATTTAATTTTGACCATTCATAGAAAAATAGGAGTTAGGGGCAAGAGGCACCTAATTCATCGCAGCCAGTCCTTATCGGTCGATTTTCTTCGTTTAGCTAAGAGAAGTTGCGCTCCACGCTACAAGTGGATACTGGTAATATAGCCAGAATTTATAAAATCATTTTTATATTTGGGAAAAAACATTTGATGCGCCTCTGCTGCTGTTTAGGGGAGATGTTCACTGTCTTTAATTTGCTACCAAAGAGTCATTTTTCCCAATAACAAGAGATTTGTTACGGGTGGGGTCCGATCCTGGATTGAGTTTATTGTTTCTTCAATGCTGGCTGGAGCTGAGTATCCCATTTTCCTTCTTTGTTTTTTCTGTTTCAATCTTCATATTTAAAACTTTGGAAGCATTTTGTCTCTGGTATTTTGACTAATAATGCTTAATTTAAAATCTACATATTATTTCGACTTGACTTATCTAAGTTTGGGTTTTATCTACAAGTGAAGTGAGTATTTAATTTGTATTGATGTTATTTCCCACGACGCACCCAACATTATCTGTCACTCAACTGTAATGAGGTCGTGATAAAGAAACACTTAATACTGAAGATTTTGGAGTCTCGTATGACGTCGTATCGTCTACAAAAACATGGCTCAGAAATAGACTCCGCGTTGGTCTTTATGGTGCACAGATAAAGAATGTTTTCGGGGAAAATGAATGTTAGTAATTTAAAGTTATTGTGGTAGAATTCCACTAGGAGAAGTAGAACTCCAATGTAGTTGCATTTAATTAAGTCGTAATCAGGTTTAGGTTTTGATGAAAGACTAAAAACTGATCTTGGTATTGGATGAGCAAATCGCCATGCGGAAAAACTTACGTCCTAATATGAAACGAACAGTAAGATTACTAAATAAAAAAAAAACCCGATCATCTTATTAAAGTATACCAAGTGGAGAAAAAAATTTTCTCTGTAATCCTATTCCTCAGCGTAAAAATAAGCAATGTTATTTTTGCCGTACAAGTTGAGAATAGATTTGAAAGGCAAACTTCCTCTTACTTTCATAGGACAGAAACGCACAAACAAGACAGGAACTACACAATGTACAAAACTTGTTTACTATCCACACTTGTTTTGCGCAAGTTTCATCTGACTTCGCGAAATATAAAATGAAAAATGTAACATGGGTTTACTAATAAATAAAGATACCATCCATTTTGATAAATCAGGCCTAATTACACACTTTCGCGTACAAAGACGACAACGTTATGAAATTCAGAACACAAGTTCTCAATCTGGTTTTATAAAGCGAAGACATCAGCAAAATGTCGTAGAAAGCGTGGCTTTCACGTAAATGCAGGAGGCAGCGGCGGATACGATATGACATATGGTATAACCGCGTTGTTGACCTTTCGCACGATGTGAACGTTGATGAAATACACAATGCAGTTGACACAAGGTGAAATTTTGTACGAAGTGAACGGCTCGGCTAAAGTAAGGATGCTTGCTGAGGACACGGTGACCCGCAAAACCTTGATTGCGTTCCCTCTGCACTGTTGCCCAATTCAACTGTTAATGACTGCTTAATCACAAATATAACCTTAGATGAAAATTAACACGGCAATGGTAACCAAATTATTTATCTGAAACGGTTATTTCTTTACGAATTGTTAGATTTTAGCTCTTGTTAAAGTCACGCCAGAGGCGCTCGCCGAATTTTAACTAAATTTAATTAATTGTGTTTTTACGACAACCATTTGCGAGTTTCGTTTGAAACAATATGTTGTATAATAGGTAATAACGGTATAACAAAATGTATAAAGAAAAGAGCACGTGAAAATATATGATGATACATCACGTAGGCAGCTTCATAACCTCGACTGTTATTTAGCCTTCATGTCTCCTTACCGTTTGAGTGTCGCGAGGTAGCATTGCGAAAGTTGACAGTACCGTACGTGAGCAGATTGTAGAGGATTCACATTCTTGTTCTGTCGCGTTCGCTTTGCATTTCAGTTTCCATTCTAATACGAATTTGCTGCTACGTTGAACGTTGAATTGGGGATTTAATTAAATAACGTTATAAAAGTTTTTATTAAGGCACTCAATCGAAGCCAGAGTGTCTTATTACCCATTATAGTAGCTGCCACTTGGACTCCTTTAACGATAGTTGGATGGCACATTAAAGTATATTGAATACGGTAAGCTGTCCGAGAGATGGCCAGTGGCGGTTAATGTCGCTCTGACGATATCATAAGAAACAGTCGTGCGCAGATCATAATTAAGTACATAGCGTCCAGACTCTTGGCGTTGTTAATGGGTTCGGTAGTAACAATGCGATATTACGACCCACTCAGGGTTCCCACACAAATAGCAAATTATATCCATACACGTCAAACAAATGGGCGCTAGAACAACAAGGTTGCGGCAAGTACAGTGCGTAACTGCGAACGAGAATACGTACTATTGGCGCTAGATACATACCAGGCACTGTAAACTCTGAGAATTCAAAATAGTCTAGAATCTAGATAAATATGTACTTTATAATATCCCTGAAACGTGGTCTTGATTGCGACGATACGATCATCTCTAGGCTTGTGACGAAGCAAAGTTAATTACTGATAGTAGTTTTCAAATTGTTACAGCCGTGTAATTAATTTGTGAATGGAAATGGAAAGTGATATTGTTGTTTTTATTGCAGGAAATAAGTTTCTTACAAACCGCGACCTTAGCATCGGATAAATCAAGCCCAGGCCGAGCTATGGCGTTGGGTAACAATTAATCTTCGTCCAAACGGCAACATGATAGGCCCAATGCTTGTAGGAATCGTGTTGGGGAATCTTATTAAATATCTACACCTCACTGGAGTTATTGTTCACCAGTCATTGTTATAATTACTCATTAATAATCTGTCTTGTCAGCGTTGGTTGTATGATTAATAAACCGAGATATTAAACACCAGCTGGCCGCACTCAGAAACAATAGATTTTTCTCGCGTAACTACCACAGATATAGATGTTGGATTACGTACACAATTATTAACTATTCATAATATTAATATTCAAATTGAAAACATAGTTAGATATGGTAATTCCAATGTTATAAAATGAATCGCCAAGTTGCAATTATGATACTTAGTAGAAACTTAACAAGTTGTAAATCTAACTGACAAAACTGCTCATTAACAAATGTGTAATTATGTGGTTGCTGGATTCCACGCATTAATGAACATAATACTTGATCAATTTGTAGTTAATTTATGTTTATATTACCTACTTAAATGTCAAGTAGTTTTATAGTTATTTATAGTAGATGTTTAATATCTTAGTCACCAATCTTCCGTGTTTAAACAGGCTGAAAGTTATGAGCAGTAACGTCTTTACCGTAAAACGTAGCGAGTACCAACTCGAGAGTGGGATAATAAAGTTAATGATCGTAATGTACCTAGGCAATATAAATAGAACGGGGGTCATCGTCACTTGGGTGTCACTATCTGTTGGGTACGCAATTATTTTAGTGAACAATTGTTCAAGTGGTTATTTCAGGACTTGGGTGAACGGCCTAAACAAACTCAAGGCTTAGAACAGCTCGGACCAGCTGAGTGGTGAACCGTCGAGCAGTTCAAGGGCGTTGGGTGAATGCCACCAGGCAGGTTTTTTTACCATTGAAACCCGCTTACGTGACGACTGGTGTTATCGAAGCCGGATGAACATTGAGCGTTGCTAATAACTAACGATTTAGCAAAGTTCGCTACAGCCTCATGTTGACTACGTAGATTTTGATGGATTCACTTCGCGTGTTATCGTACATGCATGCATAATGAAACACGATAAATGCATCGGATAAATGAACCAACGAAACTCAGCTCCACTCATAAAAGTGTAATTCAAAAAATTCACGCAACCATAAGGGCAATTTGAAATCTCGTTTGGCCACTTCCGTTGTTTGGGGAGGCGAACCTTTACTTAATTTGAATAACGTATGAGATTCCGGTGTGTACGGTGTTGCAATGATAACGAGTAACAGTAGTCTTAAACACAAAACACTTTACGATGATACTTTTACACCATAGACATTCTCTCGTGATCCTCGAGAAAAATAAAATAAAGGAATTCTCGGTAAAAGATAACAAGTTACACCTGCGGGGAGCCCGTATAACTAGCTATAACTAGGTAAGAGCGTAAAACCTTTGTTCTTTCTCGTCCGTGGCCCGACTCGACTACGAAAAATTTTCTTTTTACTTTTTTGCTGAGTCGCTCCCGGAGCGGTGCGGACCGCCCGAGCAGGTAGACTGCTGAATATAATAAACGTTTATACTATACGTACACATTTAGGTAATATTTGGAGAATGTCGCTATGCATTACTATACTTCCAACATCCTTCTTTGAACATGAGATCTCCGACCACCGGAGAATGGAGCCTTTGCGAGTCAAAGCACATAGTCTTAAAACGGAATAAAAATAAGAATATTAATTGATTTTTCAAGTATCTAGAGTAGCAATAGATTTGCAGTAGTTATCTTAATACCACGCAATTAAAAAACCTCTCACTCAGAGCGTGATTGGATTTCATTTGCATTTTATTGGAAACTATCGTCTCCAAGGGACTCTTGAAAACTCGACAAAGAAGACCTTCGTATTAACTGATTTGACGAAGGTACCTTTATCTAATCAAGTATATTTATACCTAGTACTACCTACCTACCTGCTTCAAATCTTGGAAAACTACCAGGAAACGAGTTATGCCCAGGTGCAAAATAGATATTGGTCAAACAAAAACTAAAATTGCTAATAATGATCACTATGTAGCTATGAACTATGATATTATATTAGGCAGTAGGTTATAAATGGCACAAAGCATAGCTAGAGTTTTTTTTTTTACGATTATTATTATTACTGGGCTACGTCCCGTGCGGTGCCGGACGTATAGAATAGCACCATCCCATTTCTTCCCGTGGGTGTCGTAAACGGCGACTAAGGGACTTACTAGAGAATGGGCAGTAGCGTTCTCTATGCATTTTTAATACCATACTGCGATCGCCAACCCGCCTGCCAAGCGTGGCGATTATGGCAAATCCCCCCCTTTTTTGGGGGAGGACTATGTCCAGCAGTGGACGTCTTTCGGCTGAAATGATGATGATGATGATTATTACTGGCTTGTATTTTCGCACTGCAGGACAAAGGAATTCGCATTCTTCTTCGGTCTAACTGACTGTCCCTTTCGTAACGTCTCAACTGGGTTCCATTCCCAGGTCGGGAAAAGTTTCTCCATTGTGTATTTCCATTAGGAATTTCTCAGCAGCAGCCCGTCAGCAAGCACGTAAAGCCGTTGGTCTTGCGCCTGATCTCTCCTCGATCGTGTCAGATTGCCTTCCCATGAGAGTATATCTGTGTTTACGCACATACTTGTAAACTATACTTAATATTTCCTGTGTTATTGCCTAATTACCGTTGACATTGGTCGCCACTCCTCAAGCCCTGTTTGGCACGTCAGCACGTGCATAAGCAAACGTTGCCGAATCGGTAACGCCAGGGCTTAAGTAGTCGCCGTGGCCCAAATTCGGTCGGGAGTGTCAAAGTCAAATTGTTTATTTCAAATAGGCACATAAAAGGCACCTTTGAACGTCAATATTTACAAAAAAAAATAGAATTGATTCTAGTCGCCCCTTCCAAAATGTAGTTTCGTATGGAGAAGAATGGGCAAGAAACTCCACCGGTACTCTTTTAAAATCTTGTACAATATTTTTATAGGTACATTAATTACTTATATAATTATATGTGAAGACGATGCACCTAGAATAAAAGTACTATACCACAATAGGTAATAAAAAGAGTTAAGAATGAAGCAATGACTCAGTGTATTACTCGACCTTCGACTTCTCTTTGTAGACTATTAAGGACCAGTCCTCATCAAAGGAGTACAGCTCATCCCGCCATCACCATTGGACCTGCCGCGATGTCCCTTGCCATTGAGCGTAACCCAATTGGGTCGTGAGTTAGGCGCATTGTTAGTCTGACTGATTAGTTTAGTTAAAATTTGGGATAAGCTGCCTAGACGTGGATACTCTAGACTAGATGGATTGACATTTGGCCGAGCTGACATCGCTCTCGCTCACTCACTCGCTCGCTAAATAGCTCACTCAGAATTTGACAATATAGAGCGACCCGAACCCGTTTCCTTCGACGATCGTGCGGCGTGAGTCAATTGAGCTAACAGTCGGCGTCTGAGTCACTGAGTAATAGAAGAGCTAGTGATATAGCTCTTTAGAATGAAAGAGCTAATCGCTCTTTTTCTTTTCAGTGAGCTATTTTGCTCATGTCTACTTACAATGGGCTTACTCTTTAAAGATTAAAAACGAAATCATGTTAGATGGGAGTCACGAATATGCTTTCCGAATTGACAAGCGGTAATCGCCAACCATGTCCTCCCAAACGACCGCCAGTCTTAGGAGCCGAATTGTTGGGTATCATCGGAATAAAAGTAATCAGGGAAGCTTCGCCAAACCAGGTGCAACAATGTGAAGGAAGCTAGGATGGATGTAGGATTGGATGGACACGATGTTGTCATGCAACTTGAAAGAGGCCTTTGTCCAGCACTGGTCTATGGGATATTGATTTATTGGAGATCTACAACAACCTCCTGAGGGATACAAGTTGATATGTTCTATGTTATTGAGTTTGGTTTTTACACTTAGTCCTTCAAGTGGACCATTGTACGTGTGGGCCATGGCAGTCGTCGTTGGTTATTCCAACCAGCCAACCTCCCTCCAGAAGTAGATTAGGTCTCCTGGTCTATTTAGGATATCTACCTATGTACCTACATAGATAAAGTCAATTGATTGTAGTGCTCTATATATTTTTATTTTCTTACTACATATTAAGTGGATAGACAATAAGTTAAACAATAAATTAATAATAAAATGGGTAATAAAACCCAATTATTCGACTGCTGAATTCCAAATTTAATGTTTGGCATCTTGATAATGGAACCTTGAGAGGCGATGTAGAAACTGTTTTAAATAACCTGAACTTCTTAAAAAATGAACTTCATTCTATTGGCCTTGATCTCAACCTTTCGAAATGTGAACTACACTTAGCGGACAGTACTGACAGACAACTGACACTTGCCAAATTTAACGCAATAGCTCCAGAAATCCCAATTATTGAAAAAAGGTCTCTTCGTCTCCTTGGGTCTTTGATGATTCTTTTCCCGTTTTTATTGAGGAAAAAAATACAAAACTTCAACGACGTTTCGGAAAGATTGTTTCAAATTAATATGCATTCGGCCATCACCTTATTTCGTTACTGCTGTTTCGGCCCTAAATTTCCTTCGTATTTTACCATTTATGGAAGCACACTCACATAATAGACAAAATTTACCAAATTATCCGGCACACATTAACTTCAATTTTAAATGTGGCCATCGACGACCGAGCTTGGGCACAAGCTACTCTTCCCATTCGTATGGGAGGCATCGGCGTCCGCAAAATTTCTAGTATTAGTTTGCCGGCTTTCATATTCTCGGTTCACGGCACTGAGAAATTAATCAGGAAAAGCCTAGCCTCCACACTGATTAATTTTGATGTGCCGTGCTTTTCCGAGGCTATATGCAATATAGGCGAGTATCCAGCCTGGATACTCGCTTGCCCGAACTCAGATCTAGCCAACAATCCATCTTCCCAGACACGGTGGCATGAGCCGCTCTGCACAGTAGTACAGAACAATTTACGTCTGCTACTACAGCGGATCGCGCGCGCCTGCTGGCTGTGGGTAAGTGGGAGTCGGGTCTGTGGCTTCTTGCACTACCGTCGTCGAACATAGGCACTTTGTTCGACGACACTACTTTCCGCCTCGCTGCTTCCCTAAGACTAGGAGCTTCATGTTGTTATCTTCATCGCTGTCACTATGGCGAAGTTGGCAACAGTCTCGGACACCACAGCCTGTCTTGCAGCCGAAGTTAGGGTCGCTTAGCACGGCACGCAAACATTAACGACCTCATCCGATGAGCTCTTGTCACCGTCGGCGTTCCAGCTGTATTAGAACCCAATGGGTTCGCATGCGACGATGACAAGAGACCGGACGGCATGCCTTTATTTTCATGGAAAGTGGGTAGACCTTTAGTGTGGGATGCAACGTGTGTTGATACTCTTGCGCCAACCCATCTTCCTGGCTCGGCGAGCTGTGCTGGCGCTGCTGGTGCAGCTGCGGAGAACCTCAAGCGGCGTAAATATAATAACCTTGTTGGCAATTATATTTTCTAGCAGTTTGGGGTTGAAACCCTCGGGCCGTGGCGTCCGAGTGCTCATGGTCTTAAAAAGACCTAATACTAATCCTAAACTATCAATTTTATTGCTCCTGTTCATTTCATCATTTCAGCCGAAAGACGTCCACTGCTGGACATAAGCCTCCCCAAACGAGGGGTTGCCATAATTGCCACGCTTGGCAGGCGGGTTGGCGATCGCAGTATGGTGTTAATTTTTTTTTTTAATTCATAGGGAATGCTGCTGCCCACTCGCTAGTAAGTCCCTTAGTCGCCTTTTACGACACCCACGGGAAGAAATAGGGTGATGCTATTCTTTACGTCCGGCACCACACAGACACACATTGCTCGTGTTAAATAATTATATTTGTAAAAAAATACTGTAATTTTGTTGTGAAACAATAAATAATAAAATGGGTAATAACACCCAATTATTCAGCAGCTGAATTCCAAATGTATTGTTTGGTATCTTAAATGATGGAGCCTTGGGAGGAAATGTAGAAACTGTTTTAAATGACCTGAACTTCTTAAAAAATTAACTTCATCCTATTGGCCTTGACCTCAACTTCGGGCCGTGGGGTCAGAGTGATTATGGTCTTTTTAATGAAATCTCGAAACGGCTGGTTGACACTTCCCGTGACCCAAGGGCTGGCTTTTATGTTGGCCAGAGGCTAAGCATTGCCATACAACAGGCAATGCTGCCAGTCGCTTGGGTACATTACCAGTCGACAGTGATATGGATGAATTTTTCGACGCCATACTTTAGATAAGTTAGGTTAAAATTTTGTTATTTTTATTAATTAATTAGGTGTAAGTTGTTATTTATTGAAATATTATTTTAATTCTAAATAAATGATGTAATTGCCTTAATATAACACTGACAATTGAGAACTTAATTTTACACAGAATCTGAGATCTTCATTGTAGGGAAGATAAAACTCAGCCTGAATTCGGAATTTCATGCCAAGTACCTCTTCATAAATATTTAATAGGCTCTACTTACCATATTCCATTGAATCTTTGAGAGATAACCTTATAAGCACCTAGTTTTTTTTATTTTGTAATTTTACCTGAAAAAAGGAAACAAGAATTAGTAATAGACTTTAGTAAATGAAATTTAAAAAACAGGGCAGAATGCACGCAAGGATGCTTTTGTCCTTTATTGGGGTCTCCAAAGATGTGGTCAATGATGAATAATTGTATTAATATAATCCTAGGAATTATACAGACTGTATGCATTCTTAGTTCTAGCTAACATAAATAATACCATTTACCATAATCCAGTGATCTTATTCTTGGATGCAAAGTTCACATGAGTCAGTTAGGTGTGGTACAGATTAAAATTTAAGATTTAAATCTGCTTCTATTTACTCAGAGGGAAAAACCCAATGGAGTGAATAAATGCTTTAGTTTCCTGTTCATAATTACAAAAAAATACATTGTTACGATTTGTTACTTTGATTTTTATAACTTTTGAATAAAGAGTTTTGTTATTGGTTCGCTGAAGAATGCTATCAGTACACCAACTGCAGAGATATAAGTAGTGAATGAATATCATTGGAAAGATTGTCCATCCAACTATGTTCGGACATGGAAAGTAATTAAGTGGGTGATTGGATAAACCGAAGTTGCCTGTTTTTTAACTAGAGGATGTTGGGTAAAACATATTTCCAACAATATTGAAGTTCGAGTTGGAGTTTTAAATCTCAAAATAGCTTGTATTGCCTGAATATCAATATTTATTTGTTAAAATAAAACCAAGATCTACCTACACTATATGTAGACAAAGTGAATGTTAGGAAATAGCATAGTCTAATCCATGTAGAATATTAGAGGTAAAAAAATACTAAGTACATTAATATTCTGTCTATGCATAATTATGTGTAAGTACTTTATTATAGATGGGTGGATAATATTTGTTACCATTTTATTAACATTAATGTCTCAATTTAGTATAGTAGGTACCTACATGGAGAATTCTCCATGAGAAATAATGTGTAATGTACCTATGTATAAGAATTTGTACAACTTAATTTTTATGCAGAAAATTATAATGATTTCCAAGAACATAAAATATATACACTGAAAACACAAGATGCACATTCAAATTAAAGCACTGAGTCAGACTTAGGTGTTTAAGCAACACGAATGGCGCGACTGACGCCTGTTTACTGTAGCTAAATAAGTATCCAGCTGTTCACAAACACACATGTACCTACCAAAGTATTACCTACGTAGGTACTATGCGCATTTCAATAATTCCTGTTATGCACAAACCAACGCAAATCTATCTGCATAAACTTCTCCAATACTTTCAAACTACAAAATTGAAGCCGACAGGTTACGTTTAATGATTATCGACCCATGTGGCCAGCGTTGATACTGCTAATAACTTTAACGTGAACTAAATGTAACCAAGAAATACGTTCAATTTTATAATGCTTTGAGTAAATAAACTGTAAGTTTGAAGCTCACAAGCAGCCATGGCATCGATTTCCGATTTTTTTTGCAAACCAAGCGTCGCTAGAAACAATGAAAACATTTTTTACCTTCGTTTTCGTGACTCCACGGTGCCGCTTTAGATTCCCAGCGCTGAATACTATATTTATTCACAGCACTTATCATCACAATACTATAAATAGTTTAGTTACTAATTCTACCATCAAACTTTTAAAATAATCGTAATTAATTTAAATAACATAAAATACACAAGCTATGGATAATACAAGCAAGGGTTCGGGGCATGACACAAATCACAAAACAAACCAATAGAAAAAGAGAAAAAAAAACAAAACGCACGACGCGCATGCGTCTCTTGTTCTCTGTCGGTAAAGCAGGGAATTTAATATTTTTAACATCAATAATAGGGTTGTACTACGTTTGTTCTGTCATTTTGTTGTGTCAAACACGACCAACTTATTAACAGAATATTTAATTTGTAATAATGGCCATACAACTTATTGTAAGACAAGCCATGTGCCCGATAGAATTTCTCACACTTGATATCTCCTGTGAGGAATGAATTCTTAAAAATCCTTGTTTAGTGCTCAACTTCGTATTTTGAGAAACTCTAGCTCTTCTGGACCTCGTCCGCGTGATGGAGGTTTTTCATATTAGGTACCTGTGTTTACCCGTTTCACCTATACAGGGGTTGTTTTTGATGTGAAACATCTGTAGGTGCACGTAAAACCGATTGCTGGCACCGCGACGCATGCCGCTGCGAGGCGATTCACCGCACACACCGCGCGCGCTGTCCCGCTACTTGACCTTTTTTTCGATGTTTGTTTGTTTGATTTCGATGTTTCACATTTTTTTTGTAATTATGACATTGGGCAACAAAAATTTGACATAGAGAGATGTATTATTGATTCTAATGATTTTAAATATATATTATATTTAAAATATACTGTTATAGTCGCGAATCATAATAAAATTTGATCAAGTTATGACCTGGCACTGACCAAAAAATAGCAAAAAACATAAGAAAAATTAAATTTCGCGGGCTACCTTAGCGCATTCCCCTGAAGTAGACTACTATCATTTTGTTTTACTACGAATTTGATCAACTGTCCCAATAATATGGTGTCGTCAAATGTTTTGACGAAAACACCACATCCGAGCAAATCTGAGTTCCACCAAACTATTAAAAATCTAAGATAAATCAGGATTTGAAATCGATAAAACCAATTATTGTTTTATTTATTTTTATGGGAATTTGCTTCAAATTGGTAGATAAGTTTATAGACGATTACTTAAACTAAAGTCTAAACTACAAGGTGCAGCACTAGTCAGTAAAACAGGATTTTTACCGCCAGCGCTATCTAGCCGAACAAAAGTGAAGTATGGCTTTGTTTTGTTTTATGTAAGGCCTCCAGATGCCGCTTAGAGCCACTGAGAACCTGAGAAGACCGATTTTGACACCCATTTTGGTTACAGTGCATTCATTGGTATTCTAGTAATAGCAGCTGTACATAGATGGCGCTGTATTAAAATAATGATTTATTATTTTTCAGCTCCGCAGGTATTTTGTGAGTAATTAGTACTAATAGACCGTACAGACAACTAAAATGCATATTAATAATGTCAAATTTAAGACTATGCATTCTGCTGTGATCATCAACTTTCATTAATAGGTACTTATCCAGCTTAGCTAATCTATTCGTCCGCGTAGATTACCTAATTATGTAGGCACATTTACTCAGGCACAGTTTCTAACTAGGGTAGGGTGGTGTAAGTTTGCGAGGTTTTGAATAATTCGATCATATAAATAAAACATACGGATTAATCACAGGTTTCTTTATTATACTTAATTAAATTGAAACTTATCTGGAAATAACTTTTAATACTAATTGTTGGGCAAACAATCACTTTTTTCTTAATTAACAAAAAACAGAAGCCGTGACTTGCGCAACTTACACACCTACAACCCTACACCTTACAACTTGCGATAAGATTGCGCAGTGTTGTTGAGGTAAATTAATAAATCACATTTAAATGCCCCGAAATCCAAATCAGTAGGTACACTTTTCGTGCCACCACACCTGGCACGTATCGCACTCGATCCAATCTTTAACAATAGGTCCTACGAAGACTTCATGGCAGTGCATCCTCTACACCTCCGTATTTTATTTTTAAATAATTATAAATAAACACACATAATTATGTAAATCATAAATCCACGGAACCACTCTTTCCCTGCAATTTGTGTGTGTGTTGAAACGCTGGGGTATTTTATGCTTTTTTGCATACCTACTCATAAGCTGCGCTATTTAATTGACACCGCTCGTCCCGCGACACGTGGGGCCTTTGTGCCACGTCGCGTCGCTCGACTAGTCGCGCTGGTATGTAGAAGCCTTAAAGCCGAAAAACATTTCATCCAGGGTTATCAAGTGGTCACAGAAATTTTGTTCTACTTCTGTACTAAATCTAACGTCATATCTACCTAGCTTAGTTGCACATTGCGGTTGCAGCAACCGGTATCTTAGTGTTGACTCAGCCATTCCTAAAGACAAAGCAACTTGTCTCTTGCTTTCTCCTTTACCAATACGCTTACGAGCATCCTCGATGATGGAAGGTGAGCAAACTTCACGGATAGTTTTGCGTGGTCTTCGTGACATTCTACAACAAAATGAAGCGCTATTTAAAATAATTGAAATCAACCAATTTTCATTAGTATAAATTAAAATTACACAGTGGTGTGTAAGTTTGAGCGCGCAATCTTATCAACCCTCTAAATGCACAAACTGACACATTTGGCCTTCAACGCACTCATCTTGATATTACTGCCGTTAAATATAAAATTAATGAACTACGTTGACAAGTAAAACGATCAGTAAAACAGTGTACCTAATTACAACAGGTTTTTTATCAGTTATACTTGCAAAATGTTAATAGGTCAGAGGGCTGTAAAAACTTTGAACTCACCAAAGGGCTAATTGCGTAACACACTATCAGTAGGAATCGGTTTCAATTTGACAGTTCAACAACATTCATTGCGTTATTTACGTTGTTGAGCAGACATTTTTTTCTACCTTAAGAAGCAATGGATTAGCAATAGGTATACTTCAAAATCATTCCGATTCCGATTCAAACTGTGTTACGCAATTAGGGTGCTGGACTTGCAGTTTTCTCTCGTATCGCAATATTTGTTCCGGAGTGTTTTGATTGCATGCAAAGAAATCAAAACACGACTGAAGTTGGCACTTGGCAGTGTATTTCACGCCGATGTCAAGGGACCACGTGTGCGCATGGATCTTATCGCCCGTGCAAACTTACACCAACCTCATACTTTACCTACTTTACAAGAACTAATCTAGCATTTATATTTGTACCGAGAAAGAACCAACAGAATCTCTCAACATCAAGACCTATAATCAACTGTGTTTCCACGATGTATTTAATTTACGACTTCCTGGGATAAAACGCAGTCAATAATAAAACAATAAGGTGAACTCCATTTCACGGTGAATTATCTTCGACAGAGAATCTTTGGAGACAGGCCCGTAAAGTAGACGCGCTCATTCTATACACTCATTACTGACAGTTTTAGAAATCAGATACTTACGTGCATCCTTTGCGACTGAGGAACGATTAGCTGAGGTTGGTCTGGTGACAAAATTTAAAGACTTAAGTTTGTAAAGAATACCTACTTACTTAAGATAATTTATATTCTACTCATGAAAACTTACAGATAGACACACCTCATTATATTTTCGATTACAAAATTGTGTTTTACTTTTAATAATAGCCAAGATACAACAACTAAGGCCTGTATTACAGAACGTCACTCAATACTAAAGCGTTACCTAAAACTATGTAAATTCAAGCCATTTGATTGGTTGAAAAAAGTTTTAAGTACAGTGCTTGAATATTGGGTGACTTTCTGTAATACGTAAACTCCACTTGGTCCATCTCAACTCATATTTTGAACCTTATTTCGACCGAGGTACAGTTTTAAAGTCATTTTTTATATTTGATTAGAATTTTTAAAATGTCGGAACAAAGTTCGACATTAAAAAATGTCTCATTGGTTTAAAACAGTCTAAAACACACTATCAATCACAATCTGAATGATTTTGAAGTAGGTATTGCTAATCCATCATTGCTTCATTATGTTCGAAAAAATTGTCTGCTCAACAACGCAAATACGGTATAAGACATTTATTCCTCAAAATGAATACAATTCACATGATAAATATATCACACAAGTTAATCTTAATATAAACTAAATACACGAACTTATGAAGAAGTAGGCACTCCTAAATAATCTATAATATTTTTTTCAGAAATATTCATTCAGTAGGATTTTTTGAACTTAGAGAGTTGTAATGCTGATTCTAATGATTATAATTCTGTAAAGCCATATTTGTTAAGGCCGCGAATCATATTTAGATCAACATACAACCTGGTACTGACCTGTAAATTGCAAAAAAACGTAAGAAAATTTGAATTTCGCGGGCTACCTTAGCGCATCCCCCATAGGAGCGTAATTTACACCTTACGGCATTTCATACAAACTTAGGTATTGTATGTATGTTACTAACTAGCATGTATGACACAAACCTTGGTCATTTCTGCGCCCCTCCAGGGTCTGCGCCCTGTGCCTGGGCAACGCTGGCACCGCCATAGTTACGGCACTGCATAGGAGACGTCTGAAGTGTCAGTATTAAGTGAGTCTATAGTATTATAGCTTAAACTGTTTGCATATCCTAGATACAAGGATCATTTTAAACTTAACATCTGTAACATGTACCTACTTTTTGTGCAAATAAAGAACTATCTCTATTCTGTTATGAAGACAGCTTTGATTATCCCTCACGTAGCAAGCACCAATCAAATTACCTGAATATAACCAACATTACTTACCTACAGCTTACATTGTCTGCGACTCCACCGACAAAGTAGGTTACCGCCAAAATCTCTGTGACATTTCACCTTTTTAAATTGGCTTCATTTCGTCGGCACGTCAAAGGAGGCAAGGGCACGGGGAGGCAGCCTCGTGCCTCGAGTGGCCCTATTAGGTCCAGCCTCTTGCCTTTGACGAGGCACCGAGGCTTGACGTGTCTTTGAGATAAGAATTGGGTCGACTTTTCTTGGGCACATCAAAGAGTAGGTGAGGCAAATATGTTGTAAAAGAATTTTGTATTTGTTGGAGCACCTAATCATGGTTATGTGATTGGTGTCGTTTATGTTATTTACTTGATGTTTGTTGTGAATTAGCCTTACTGTTTCCACCTACCTAGGTACACCTTTTTTTTTTTTTTTTGTTCACGGGGTGGAAAATCCTCATGGATGTCCTCCGCCCTGCGGCGGGCGGAGGGGTCTGTCAGACTTTTACTGACTAAAAACCACCCCAGTGTTCCCCTCCCACACTTGCACCGGGGATCTTAGGATCTGTTATTCCTTCCGCAATCCCCGGCTAGTGCCGGCCCGCCTCTGCGGGCCACCTCAAGTCTGGGGGGGGGGGTGAGGTGTCTGACCCCCCCCGCGACGTCTGATAGGGGCGCGTGTGGAACACTACGCGCCGCCACCTCGGGTCCAATGTGATAGGGGGTGGCGGACGTCCCCAAGTCCGCCATCCCTGGACCCATTTATGGGGGCTGGAAGAGGGCGTTATCGGCCCTCCGCCGACGCCCGGTGCGCCTGCTGCGGGCCGGGTACCTAGGTCCACCTAGTCCATTTAAGGATTATATTATTAGATAATGTGGTCCGCACAGACATGAATATCCTTTGATTTTTAGGGTTCCGTATCAAAATGGTAAAAAAAAAAAAAAAGAAAGGAACCCTTATAGTGAGACTTAGTCTGTCCGTCTGTCTGTCTGTCTGTCTGTCACAACTGGATATCTCAAAAACTACTAATGCTATCAACTTGAAATTTATAATAGTTTTAGATGAAGTTTGCCCAACTATTTTGCAAACAAGAAATAAATTAAAAAAATATATCTTTTTTGCAAAAGGGACTGAAAGGGGGTCTTAAAAATTTGGAGTAGGGCTACTAGGGCATGTGGGGTATCATATGAAAGAGCGCTGTTTGCACATTCTCAAACGTATTTATTTTTATATAGCATAGTTTCCAATTTTTTATGAAAAATGTAAAAAAAACCGATCCCCCCTTATCTCCGAAGTTTGCAAAGATAAAAATCTGAAATTATTCTATGTGATAGAAGTTTATGTAAAGATTACAGGAAAAATAAAACGATGTCTCTAAATAGCACAGTTTTTCAGAAATCATCACATCATATATACGTACGGACCCTCGGTGCGCGAGTCCGACTCGCTCTTGACCGTTTTTTCTTTTAAACTTGCTCCTGTATTGTGGGTGCGTTCATTTATATAAGTAGTCTATGGGTGCGTTTAACAGTCAATCGCTCATCGCTCATGTTGATTGACTGTTTAGGTTCTAATGTTAAATTACTGCTCGAAGTTGGAAAGTTAGCAAATCTTCTTTTCAACATTCTGAAGGTATTGAAAAAAAAAAAAATGTTTTGCTTCACTCTCCTCAATCTGTGACAAAACAACATCCCCCATAATACAAAACAAGGTTTATCTTCAGACACAGGTTTAAAACATGGAGCCATTATTGAATTTGGAACTTTATTCCGACTATGGTAAAGTTCCTAAACACAAAACTGACAACTTAGTAGCGAACTAAGTTTTCAGTTTTGTATAAAGAACGGTATTTCAATCACAGTTACGTTCTTATTACAATAACTGGTTCCATGGTTTAAGCCATGTCAAAATATAAATCTTGTTTTATAATAAGGCGGCATGGGTTTAATTTCTGAACAAAATGATGTTATTTATTTAATAGTGGTGTGTCTGTACTCCTAGTATTAGATAGGTATTAAGTTTTAAAAATAAAATAAAAATGTTTTTATTGACATTAATTAAGGAGTTACATTTTAATTTGAAGCCCTGACTCCTGAGCTAGGTGGTACCTGTGTTACAGGAGTCAGTGTCTTCCCCTGTTTTTGGAACAATAACAATAGTATGCAAAAACAAAAATTAAATTAACGTAAAATTAAAATTATAAATTAATGAATTTAGTGCATGCATGCTCTTGAGTAGTTTGTGTGCGCGTGTGTGTGTATTTTTGTTGTGTTTTGTGTGTATGTGTGAGTGTGTAGTATTGTGTTAGTGTGTGTGTGTGTGAGTGTTTGTGCTTGGTTGACACGTGCTTAGCGCTTGTGGTCTCAGCTTAGATAAGAGAATGAAACCCGATTAAAGCTTTCGATTTCTTGAGATATTGTCAAAACAAATAGCTGGAAATCATTGATAAGAAAGTAAGTGACGGCGATAAGGAGTATTCTCTACGTATGTGCTAATATTTTACCATATACCGAACCTGTTATCGAAATTTTCAATACTAGAAGAAAATTTTATCTAATTCAAATTCAAAAAATTCAAATTCAAATTCTTTATTGCGAACTAAGTGTACAGGATTTTGTAGATGTTAACAATAGGTAGGTTCTTAAACTTAGTTGCCTGTTAAGGCATTGCAATTTAAATGGTAATGGTGGTGGTGGTGGCTAATGGCTCACAGAGCACTATATTATAATATTGTAATGGCTTCTTCGAGCATAAATAGTCAATTTTCTGTTTTGTGTTATATAAGGTGTATCTATTCATACACGAAATCTCTTAAGGGGTCATTGTACTCATCATTATGCTCAACAACTTTCACTATGGGACCAAAGTTGAAATCGCGAAAAAAAAAATCTGCTGTTCCCTACATTTTGACGAGTGAAGGCTTCTACATACCAGCGCGACTTGACGCGCGACGTGACACGGCACAAAGGCCCCGCGTGTCGCGTCGCGCGACAAGTCGCCCCGGTATGTAGAAGCCTTTATGCGTACATAAATGTAGGGAACAGCTGATTATTTTTAGTGATTTCAGTTTTGGTCCCATAGTAAAAGTTGTTCATAATGATGAGTACAGTGACTCCTTAAGAGGCCGGCCGATGGATGAGTAGTTCATACAAACGTAATACCAAAATAATTTGTAAATCAAACATATTCTTAAGGTCTTTATTCCGATTGGAATACAGACTATCTAGGTTCCGAAATATATATTTTGAATGGACACTGATTTAAACAAGAGTTATGAGAAAAATAAGTTATCCATATCAATTTTAAAGTCCACATAATCTCGTATTTATATCACTTTATACACCTTATAAAGTCTATTATCAATTTTCTATTTTGTTCATATGATTATAAATACTACATGTGGAAACTTGTAACTGGCCATATTTTGTGTAAGTATACTATTACTTACTGTAGATATCTGTTTAGCCGTATTTTTTCTTAAAAATAAAATAAATAGATAAGTGTCACTAGAGATACCTACATTGAAAATGTGCCTGTAATTTTCAGCTGCTTCCATGAACTTTGAATTGAATCGGAACACACCAAACGGTACCAGGAGACAAATAGTAGGTATGTATATGGATTGAACGGTGATTCAAAGAAAAAGGGTTGGCCCAGGCTTATGAAGGCATAGGAAGAGCTGGAAAAACTTATTGATTAATAAAATTTTGGTAGATGTTCTTTTGTTATTTTTAATTGTTACCTACGAGTACATATAGGTATTAATTCAGATTTGTTACTGTTGTAATGGCAATCATACATTTGGTTTAAATAGGTTTTGCACCAGGAGGTGCACCTAGCTTTTAACGTTTTGTAAGTGCCCATGTAGGTTTATGTGAATAAAAATTTGATTTTGAGTACCTAGGTAAGTACTTGAAAACTCTTGATCAATGGTATGCCTTTCAGTGAATGGCCGTAAAACTGCTTACAACGTTACTGTTTGCAAACCTATGATTTTCTACATTCCTTTACGCTTATAAGTGACTTATTCGTTTCTCAATGCACATACATGTAGCTAACGTCACAACAGCTAATTAAATGTTAACAAACATCGGCTCTGATGGTCTTGGATGACCTGGATACGAACGGAGGCAGGCGGGCGCGGCGGCAGGGGTGGGGGGTGCAAATCGATGTGTTGCCATGGCAACCGCGACGTCTGCCGAGGAGCCTGCGCTGTACTGTCCCTTTCTGTCTCGCCTTGATATCATATCACATGCTGCTTGGAAGAAAACGACCTAAGAACCATCATGCTGTGAGGTCTTTTTGACTCTAGGCTTTTGAAGTTAAGGTCGAAAATTGCGTGTACAGAAAACTTTCAGGTGACTTTATGGTTACAGAAGCACATCTTCGTACGATATAATATAAGGAAGAAACCCGCTCGAGTCGATAAAGTCAAACATACAGGTCGTGTTCCTGGAAATGCAATCTTCTCAGTTCGCCATTAGGTGGCGTCTCGAGCCCTCGAGATACCGACGTGTTTTAGCTACCTATGTCTGCGGTGACACTCAGTGGGTGGCTTAACAAGATATTTGGGGTTTGTTCCGAGTCTGTTAACATCTGGCCCCCTTAATTTATGGGAAGGGTAAATTCCTCTCAAGGTGTAGTAATTAATAATTTATTTTTGTTCTCGAGGGCTGAATGCAGGATTGGATTTGTTGTTCGCTATCAAATCTTGAAACCTTACAGCAATTTGTTTGATGCTATTATTTTGTCGGGAAAGATTTAATAGATTGTTTTATTGAGTTACACGTGTAGGTACGATTGTTTTAATTGATTTATAATAAGAATATACGAGTATTATAAGAAAGAACTGGAAGTATAAAAGTAGACGGGGAGACAATACAACATGTCCAGGAATACCTTTACTTGGGCCAAGTAGTCTCTTTCCAGGCGAGGCAAGATAAAGAAATCACAAGACGAACGGAAAACGCCTGGAAGAGCTACTGGTCCATGAAGGAACTATTCAAGGGTGAGTTACCTTTGGCACTGAAACGCAGGCTCATGGACATGTGTATTCTTCCCGTCTTAAATTATGGTGCACAGACTTGGTCTTTGACTAACATCCAGAAGTCCAAACTCAATGTCTGCCAACGAGCAATGGAGCGCAGTATACTAGGCGTTAAATTAACTGATCGTGTTCGAAACACAATACTGCGCTCCAAAACAAAGATAGCTGACGTGGCTCAAAAGGCTGCCCAACTTAAATGGGACTGGGCAGGGCATGTCTGCCACATGCCAATGCGGACCAACTGTGGGCCACGTAGGAGATGGCGGGACGAATTGGATAGGTTCCGGCAAAACTGGAAGGAGGACGCGTGGGCTCGCGAAGGTTGGAAGAAGTGGAGGGAGGCTTTTGCCCAGCAGTGGGACAGCGTAGGCTAGAGAAAAAAAAAACACAATTATTATGAAGGAAAATCGTATGTTGTGTCGTTGAAATTCAATAGATTTGATGTAAACTCTTCAGAAGGGACTTCACTAGGCACGTTCATGGTTTCTCAGAAGATTGCGCAACTTAAGGAAAGTAATTTTGAAAGTAAAAGTAGGAACTAAGAATTATTTTGAACTTTGAAGTTATTTGTTTTGTGAACTGTAATCTGACAGGAAATTTATATCCCTTGTCTACGTGACTACAAGCAGGTAGACACCACTCGAAGGTGATTTCATAACGACCAACAGGATAAAATGACATGTATCTTTATATAGCTAAGTTAGTCTTCAACTTCCACAGAGGGCTTTGATAAATTAACTTTGCTGACTGGCCATTTTCTTTTACCACTGTACGGCGTTAAATGTTTTATTTATTATGATTTAAAAGTGTTTATTGAGGAGTGGTGGCCCAGTGGCAATGGACCCCGACTTACGTGTTGTAGGTCGAGTGTTCAAACCCAGCCAGGCGCTTTACTTTGTGTAAATAATTTCATCACCACTGCTCTCAAAACCAGAAAATCAATAAATAAATATCCAAAAAAAGAAATTGTAAAAATGAAAAGAAAAGAATATCACTCTACACCTGACACTACACCTGACACAATTCCTTGTTGCTATTGTTACGTTTAACAAACAGATCCTAAACCGTTTTTCTTTTGAATATGCATGGGCAAACATGGCGCCCGCTGGCGTTCGCTGGCGTAAACATTAATAAACATTAATCATTCATAAAAAAGACAAAGCGACTTCTGAGTTACGTATCTAACATCGACCTTACGGTATCATTAAAAGGTACGTGGCCGAAGCTCCTAATGACCGGTCAGGGCTGTCCGTTGCTTGTTATTGTCAGTTGTTATAAATGTCTATATGAAAGAAGTTGATAGTGCTTACAAGCAATGTGCCCGAGAGATAAATTCCATCTGCACTAATGACGAGTTTCCATACAAACTTGCATCCCGCATGCATTCAGGGGAGGACTTTTCCAAAATTCCTTCCTTAATAAAAATAATAATGATAAAAATCTTTATTGCGGACCACATGATCCATAAAAACGCAATTTAAAAAAAATACAATAAAAGGGCTTACAAATATAAAGTCACGCCTTTCTTAACCTTTACGCGGTTATTTCTTACCACCGCTTGTCTTGCGGTCTTGGTAGCATTCTATCAGCAAGGTCCTTAACTACAGGGTCAAATTCAATTAGCGATTTTTATATTATTTTTTTATTCAATTAAATAAATCAAATATAAAAATAATTGCGGTCAACGTCCTCTGGTGGTGTTTTTACTTGAAGTATGAGTTGAGATTTTTTTTTGTTTTTTGTTTTATCGTGTTTAAATATCGATACCCATCACGTCTGCGGAGTTTCGCTAGCTGATTTAATTTGACCCTGTATACTGTGTCTATACGTACCTCCTTACCTAATTCTGCTTCTCTGAATGGCATTGAACGCGTTCAGCCTCACCTCCACGAACATTCCAGACGCACTACAGCAGCGCTTCAATCCCATTAGGTGTCTGTAATGCTCACTTTTGTTATTTCATACTTCAAAAGTTTGTATTTGAATCCCAGATACTAATTTGACAGGTGCAAATGTCAAACTCCAAATTGAAAAACGAACAACAATCACTTGAAATGTCAAATTTAGTCTCTAGGATTAAAAAACGAACTTTACACCCAGTGGTTTAGACTGTGCTTCGTTTGGCAGTGATTGAATGAATGAATGAATGCATTTAAGATTTTTAATAAGTAGATATCCAAGTATAGATAGGAAGTTTTTAGTGTTAAACGTACCGAGGGCCCAACTAACAAACTAAATATAAAAATCTCCTATTGGCATTAATTTCTGATAGCTATACAGGGTCAAATTAAATTAGCTAGCGAAACTCCGCAGGCGTGATTGGTATCGATATCTAAGCACGAAAAAAGAAAAATTGAAAGGTCTTGATGATTTTTTTTGGGTTTATCGACTGTTGGTATTGTTGTTACTGGAAGTATGAGTTGAGAAAATCCTTTCGAAGAAATGGAGAAAATCGACGCGACACAAGTAGAACCATTTCCTTGAATATATAGATGCCAGTATGTAGAAGCCTTTATATGTAGAAAGTTGAAATTTTCGCAGATTATGTAGGTATTTCTATTGCCGCTATACCAACATATAATAAAAACCGGCCAAGTGCTCGGCAAGTCAGACTCGCGTACGAAGGGTTCCGTATCTTTATCTATAAAAACGGCAAAAAAATCACGTTTATTGTATGGAAACCCTTAAATATTTGTTTTATTTTAATTTAATTACTTATTTTTAAATTAAATATATAACTAAAGATTCTGTGAATATTTGAAGCGTCTACCTGTTGCCGTTATCAATATCGAGCAAAAACGAGCAAAAAAATCACGTTTGTTGTATGGAAGCCCCCTTGAATATTTATTTTATTCTGTTTTTTTGTATTTGTATTGTTATAGCGGCAATAGAAATACATCATCTGTGAAAATTTCAACTGTCTAACTTCTCAATACTCAATATATTTATTGCTTCCACATGTGAACTTAGGTGGTAGGTTTTACAAAAATGATCATTAAGGACCCTGTCGGACTATCACGGTTCATGAGATACAGCCTGGTGACTGATGGACAGACAGACAGACAGACAGACAGACGGCGGAGCCTTAGTAATAGGGTTTCCGTTTTACACTTTGGGTACGGAACCCTAAAAATTAAATACAGTTAAAAATGAAAGGGGTCCCCAAATAAGAAACATGATTTTTTTACATAAAGTAAAAAAATAAAAGTAGTGTTATTGTACGGTGGCACGGAACCATTCCGGTGTCCGAGTCGAATTTGAATGATTTTTTGTCTGCTAATCATGCTACAGACGATGATAAAAAAAATTAGATGCTTATTTTTAAATTCTACTTAAAAATCTTCTTTTTATAATTTCTACTGTCACAACTCTATTGTATTTGCTGCTATCCTTGACTGTATATACCGGGCCAACCCTGGCGACCAGTCGTGTGACACGGAACACGCTAATATTTATGTAAATTGCAGAGAATATGATTAGTCCGCGTCGCCTCCCCCGCTGATAATCATATTTACGGCTTCAACCCCCCTTTTCCCCCTATCTCCCCACTCCTCCCCCACGGGGCGGGGGGTTGCCTGCGTCCTCGATGTTCTTCAGACTCGTGCCTATCAGGCCCCGAGTTATGGGTTGTGTGCAGGTGGTATTATAGATGTCTGGTAAGATATCTTGTTGACACGCAGTCTTAATAGAAATGTTTGTGGTTTTCATTTATTTGGGCTCGGTTTTCTCGATATTTTCACGAAGGTTAAATATAATAGAGTCTAAACATTGCGTTATTTTGTTATAAGTGGGAAATTGGCCTTTGGTTTATACCTACTGCAAACAACGAGGGGAATTGTTGATATATTCCGACTTACCGAAGAGACACTCATGAAAAGTCAAAACCCCTTAAATTCAAATTGTTTATTTGCAAGAAATAACCTGATTTGCAAGGAAAGATCTTACTTACAGCCTTAAAGTCATTTTATTCTGCCTGCGTGCAAGCGTGCAAATTATTCATGTTTATATGTCACATTATTATTATGCAGATTCTATTAATAGTTTAATAGTATTACAACAAAACTTTACATTATTATCATGCATTATTCATCATCATCATTCCAGCCGAAAGACGTCCACTGCTGGACATAGGCCTCCCCCAAAAGGGGGGGGGGGTGCCATAATCGCCACGCTTGGCAGGCGGGTTGGCGATCGCAGTATGGTGTTAAAATGCATAGAGAACCCTGCTGCCCATTCTTTAGTAAGTCCCTTAGTCGCCTTTTACGACACCCACGGGAAGAAATGGGATGATGCTATTCTTTACGTCCGGCACCACACGGAGCACAAAAAGCACTACCCCGCAGCAATTTAAAATCGTCTGGTAAGGTATTATAAATTAATATACTTACACAATCATATTGAATACATCTTTCTTAAGACCAACTGGATGATATAAGAGGTTGCGAAACTTAGCCCTTTTCTGTGTTGGTTCCTTAAAATAATGTATGTATGTCTTTGTAAAAATGCCAATATCTCTAATATACATACAAGGCAGTGGAAGATATTCAGTTTTTAAAAGAGGGGTTTACAGCTATCTAAGAACCATCCCGAAGACAGCATCAAGTAGAAGAAGAATATTTTTTTATTTGTACTGGTAGCTTGGTTTTTCCCGACCACCTAGGTAATTCAAGACGGACTACGACGAGGACGTAGAATTACAATTGGTAATATTGGCTCTCTCTTCACAAGGTTATTACGAGTTGACAAAATATCGAGATTATTTATTAAATGTAAGTTGAATATTAATTACTTCCGATATTATTTTTCTCAAACTAATACCTACGTATTGTAGAAAATTATAATCTTCAATTGTTATCAATTTCTTAGAATCCGCAATACACTAGTATCTAATACAGATTAACAAGATATCATGAAAATAAAAACCGGTCAAGTGCAGGTCGGACCACGCACAATGAAGGGTTCCGTAGTTGGGATGAATTTATCCCAAAAATAAACTTAACATTGTAGTTGAAAAACATGTTCGCTTAAACATCGATATATTATACGTCACGGTCAATTCTCCAACTGCAAAAGTAAGTTGGTCGACTATTACTCGTTAACTTGTAAAGCCTACTTAGCTGTGATAGTTTTCCTTTTAATTTCGTTATTATATACTAATGCCATGAATTTTTTCACGTATCCGAAAACAATGTTAGGGGTAATAGGGGGCACTTGAATGTAACAAAAAAAAATGCACATTAAGGCTTAGGTAATATTACGCAAACGGATCCCTGATCTTTGACAATATAGTTGGGAAAAGGCTGGGCAGATGATGAATGTCTTGTATTGTTATAGAACTTGACTGAAGCTCCCCGGAGCGCCGTCAGATGTGCTGAGGACGGCCATGGAAAGGTCTTCGCTGCTAAAACTATGGCACCCTCCTCGATGGCATGATCATCTTCCAAAAAAAAATACGATAGAGAGAAGAGAGCTATGGTCTGTTAAAAAACTACCTGATGGGAGCGTAAACAAACCCATTCGAGTTTAATTCTTACGTAATCACTTACTGAAGGGAATTAGTAACACGTTCAGCCGTATTAAGACGCTGACAACAGTTAAAGCGTGGTCACTGTTACACTGCATACAAAAGAAAGAGAAGTGCGATGACATAACGCTTGTAATTTATTACAAAATATGAAGCAATTTATGTATGATCTCAAAAATGAGGTGAGTAATCGAAAATAAACAACCAAGTTCTGCATTCAAATAAGGCGTTCTTGTCATTAAATACCAACCAATACCAGCCAACCGTACTTTGATATTTAATACGATATTTTGGATTGGAACTCAAAGTAAAAGGTTAGTTTACCGTTAATTTGTATTGAGATTTTTTTTTCTAAACGTATTTTGGTAACAACCAAGTTCTGAGAAATATGTACAAGAACAACATATATTTTTTCCGCTACCACAAACTATATAGATTTGGCACTTTTTATGTTTAAGACAAGCCTACTTATTATTATTTTTTATTTCTATTTTTTTTTTTTTACTTAGATCATTTGCCTCTTGTCAGCGCTATAAGAAAGTTTCAACTTTATATCTCACTACTTTTTCGAACAATTATTGTTCGAACATAACATAACATCACGCCTTGTTTTCCCGAAGGGTTAGGCAGAGATGTACCGATAGTAGGTACACCCACATTTCGCCAGTTGTGTTTGTTGTTTGAAACATTATTATTAAATTTTAATTGAGAAATTCAATTTATAAAATTAACCTCAATAGTTAAATGTGGTGTTTTAAAATAAGAATTTCGGGTCGGGAAGATCCAAAGTTGTCGACATAGCCCACAGAATAAGCAAGCTAAAGTGGCAATGGGTCGGCCATATTAGCCGTAGAACCGTTGACCGTTGGGGTAGACGTGTTCTTGAGTGGAGACCGCGAATTGGCAAACGTAAGGTAGGACGCCCTCAGGCTAGGTGGCATGACGATCTTCGCAGGGTGGCTGGTGACAGCTGGATGAGAGTTACCGAGGCTCGAGCTGAATGGCGTGCGATTGGAGAGGCCTATGTCCAGCAGTGGACTGCTATGGGCTGATGATGATGACTACAAATTGACATCTGTAGGTACGTTTTTTGATCCAATTGTTTACATTGTTATCAGATACTTTGGAACACACTATCCGCCTTATTACAAAACAAGATTTATATTTTGACAGGGCTTAAACCATGGAGCCAGTTTTTGTAATAAGAACGTAACAGTGATTGAAATACCGTTCTTTATACAAAACTAAAAACTTAGTACGGTACTAAATTGTCAGTTTGGTGTTTAGGAACTTAACATAGACGGAATAAAGTTCAAATTTCAATAATGGTTCCATGTTTTAAACCTGGGTCTAAAGATAAACCTTGTTTTGGAATAAGGGGGTATAAGTTCAGACATATTATGATGTTATGATGTATGTTGACTTAAAAAAGTTTGGCAGTTAAGAGTATGTCATGCTCACTTAAATGTCTCGCTGATGGTGGTGCGTGTGTTGGATCATTCGGTTCCCTACAAAATGGTTGAGCTGGAGGGTGCTGATCCACACATCATGTTCGTGAACGGGCGCCGTCAGTTGTGACTGGTCATCTCCTATCTGCCAGGGCTTATTTTAATTTTTTATATTTTGTATTGTTTTTAAATAATTTATTTTTCACATTGTTCTCACATATAGGGACAAGAATAATGTACCCAGGATTTTGTAATATCTTGATTTAAAAGAGTATCCTTGGAGTTTCTTGCCTTTTCTTCTCCATAGAGATCTGTACGTTTTGGAATGGGCAAATAGCTTCAACTTTCTGACTAACTGACCGACCTCTTGACAATTCAAAAGTGCCTTTAATGGGTTTATTTGAAATAAATGGTTTGAGTTTGTCAATTGCGCGTGAATGTAAACAAACTGGCCACCAATCACCGAATGTTGGCATCACAGACTAACAAATATGTCCCAATTAGGACGTTTTCGAGTCTTCACGATTGCGCGCTCATAACATATGTTTAAATTGGGTATTAAGTTCTGTTAACATTTTAATTTTTTTAATTCTGCTTGAGTATAGTTTTTTTTTAATTTTGGTATATTGGCGTGTGCTAGCTGACATATGGCGAATAATTTAATTTACTGTTTTGTGTCGAGTAATGTAAATTATTTTGTATAGAATCAGGTTTTTCTAACTGAACAGATAGCTGTGCTGCTGGGGTGTTTATAGTGTCACTTTTTCTTCCCGGCTAAAGCGCTAGGAAGTGGTGAAGGGTGGGCGTTGTTGGAGGACTGACTTATGTAATTTTTGACCTTTGAAAGCTTCATAATGACGCAATATTCTTATCATTATCTAAAATTAATTGTATTGCGGATGTGTTTATAAGGTACAGTCACGGGCACGTATATATAACTATCGTAAGGACTATTCCTGTTTGCAGCGCTCGACCGCTATAGTAACGCTTAGGTATCTACTGTCATCAACCAATAGGATCACAGCATCAGATTTTTGGGGTGTGTAACGTTTGATATAATAACAAAAGTTCTAATGGTCATAAGACCTAATTTAATTTTTAGGGTTCCGTAGTAAACAAGGAACCCTTATAGTTTCGCCATTTCCGTCTGTCTGTCTGTCAGTCTGTCTGTCCGTCCGTCCGTCCGTCTGTCCCCAGCTTAGCTCAGAGACGCTTAGTCCTAGAAAGCTGTAATTTGGCATGGGTATACATATTAATCATGCCGAAAAAATGGTAAAATAAAATTATGAAAAAAATTATTTTTTAGGGTACCTCCTTTACACGTGAAATGGGGATGATATTTTTTTTTCTCGTCTATTCCATGGTGTGGGGTATCGTTGGATAGGCCGTTCAAAAATATTGTGGGTTTGGCAAAACCATTTTTCAATTAAGGGATTCGTTTGCGTAATATTAAGATTTAAAGTGCTATTTTTAGTTAGAGTCAAGTGTCCCGCCCCCCTGCCAGCTAAATGGTTGGTTTTGGATATGTGAAAAAATTCATGGCAATAGTATATAACCCTATAACGAAATTAAAAGGAAAACTATCACAGCTAAGTAGGCTTCACAAGTTATCGAGTAATAGTTGACCAACTTTTGCAGTTGGAGAATTGACCGTAACGTATATCGATGTATGGGAGAGCATGTTTTTCACCTACAATGTTAAGTTTGTTTTTGGGATAAATTCATCCCAACTACGGAACCCTTCATTGTGCGTGGTCCGACATGCACTTGGCCGGTTTTTTTTATATAACGATCAAATGATACCTATAATGAATTATTGATAATTATCATTTCATTTTACCTAATTTCATATGGTATAATGAACAGTTTATATAATGCACATTTGAAATAATATTCAATTAATATAATATTCAGTTGCTATAATATTCAAAATCTAACGACTAATATAATTTGGAAATGTCTACTTTTTTTTTTTTTTTTAATTCTACGATATGGCGACAACATACGACATACCGTCTTGTAGTTTTAATAGGTTGAATCTGTTCCAAAACCGAATCGGGGCACCCCGACTTTACGTAGTCTTTTGGCTCCTTCCCTAGAGAGTAAAAAAACCGGTAAAACCAACCGGGGTTAAAACCGGTGATTTTTGCTGAATCCCTTGCTTTTGTAAATAACAACATAATAAAGCACACTCCCAGCTCAAATCCCACAAACCCACAAAAAGTATTTATTTTTCAGCATTCTTTCAGGTTGAAGAAAATGACAAAGAGACAGTCATTCGTTTTGTAGATAGATTTAATCCCATTTTATTTATTTGTACAAGATACAAATATAACTCACTAGCTGTTGCTTGCAAGTTTGTGTGCGATCTAGGATAAAAAGTAGCCTGTGTCCTTACCAGGATAGGCTAGAAAACAAAAAAAAATGCCCTCTCCCAGGTCATGGTTTACCCAAATTTCATCAAAATCCGTTCAGCCGGTTTAGCGTGAAAGTGTTACAAACAAACTCACTTTCGCATTAATAATATTAGTGAAGATACTGGAAATGTAGTTTTTATAATTTAAAGGAGTTTTCAGATAAAAATGTAATGTTTTAAAAATGCTGATGGTTGATGCCTTTTTCACCTACCTTTATAATTTTGCATGCTATGTTTGTATCCTAGCTAAACATGTTTGTGCCATATAAATTTGTATTTAACACCATTTTATATCATGTTTTACGCAAATAAATATTTTGATTTGATTTGATTTGAAATAAACCTTCTACCCTCCCCATTAAATACGAACGCTCTATCACAGCAATTATGTGGTATACAACTTTCTTAAGTACTAAATAATACCTAGGTAAGTACATAGGACTTAACCCGTGTACGATTGCTGGTGTATGCCTTACTCGTATGTCTCCAACACTCGGGGGATGGGGGATGGGGGCGGTGGATAGGATGAGGCTATCCCCCACCCCCAATGTCCGACGATAGTTTAGACCTACAGTACAGCTTGAGTTGAAAGCTTGCTAGAACGTCAATATGTCGGCGTGTTTGTAAAGATTACGGTTTGAAGCGGATTTAAGAAGATTAGATGTCTTAAGAATGTTCAGCAGTGGACTGCTAAAAGTCATCTTCACAAAGAAGTTACCCCTTCCAAAAGGTGTTCGAATGGAGAAGAATGGGCAAGGAAATCCACATAGGTAGGTACTCTTTAAAAAAGATGGTTTTACAATAAATTAGTCGCCTTTTACGACACTCACGGGAAGAATCCCGTGGGTGTCGTAAAAGGCGACTAAGGGACTTACTAGAGAATGGGCAGAAGTGTTCTCTATTCGGAAAATCTTTTAATGGAGTTAAAAAAAAGTAACCAGTATCTCAAAGTTTCCAGAGAAAGAAAATGCCTTTGTTAACGTGAAGTTACTTTCAGGGAATTCAGTACGGTAGGGGCTATTTTTCCGAAATCTGGTTTAGGTTTTAAATATTAATTCTTCTTGAAAGAAGATAATATATTCTTTCTTTTTTTTTTTTAAACGTTGCCCCACACTACGAATTTCATTTGTATCGTGGGTGCGTTTACAAACATTTAAATTCACATACACAAACAGCCAGACCCGGAACAACTACTTGTAGGTCATACAAATATTTGTTCCGGGCGGGAATCGAACCCGCGACACGCAGCGCAGCAGTCAATAGCTTAACCACTGCGCCAACCGTGCCGTCACTCTGTGAAAGAAGATTGACGGCTATTCTTCTTGAAATAAGATAATTTATTCTTTGAAAGAATATAAGATTTATATTCTTTTTGAAATAAGATAATTTATTCTTTGAAAGAATATAAGATTTATATTCTTCTTGAAAGAAGATAATATAACTACGTAGTATCTATCTATGTAAGTCTGGAGGCAATACCCGTCTTCCTAGAAGCATCATAAATGTTCATTATTTGTGAGATCTTTCTCACAAATAATGAACATTTATGATGCTTACTTATGAGCTTAGGTGGCATGGCACCTACGTACTTACAGCATCATCGATGTGTTAACAACTTCAGTACAATATAACAACTGGACCTTACAAAATCTCGAACGTTCATTGAAGCTTTTTCAAAAGGCTGAGTTCTGATGTGATTTCTTCTCTTCAGCCATTACGTCCCTTCAGACGTAATAAGCTGAACGGCTGTTTTCTGAAATTATTTCGTAACAAAAATATTGAACAGATGTAGTTGATTGAAAAGAATTTTTTTAGAAGCCTTATAAATCCCTCCCCTTGTCGACTAAACTTAGTTAAATTTAATCAGAACATTACATTAGGCTCCACCTTGTGTTTCATAACTTAGTTGTGAAACTTTTGACTCTTCCCGAAGCTCTCAGTTGTGTACTTATTAACTACCTGTAGTAAAGTTTTATTACTTGAGAGGCAAGTCCAGCAAGATTAGGGAAAGACGTAATTGACTGCCGACTGGTATAATAGTTTCAGTTAGAATGTGTACCTAGATAGTATAACTATGCTGTTTCAGTCCAGTTCAACCTTGAGAATGAAACTTGTCGTCATAAAGGCCAGAAGCGTCGTCAGGTCCGTGGGTGTAGGCTCGCGCCGTGCCGGGTGACAGTTGGTGGTTAGCCGCGGCTCGGGCCGAGACAGCGCGGCCGGTCACTATCGTTTCCCGCGTGAAAATCGCTTTCCCCGCGGTCGCGGTGCGGTAGAGCACGTGAACGCAGTGTCCCGCCGACCGCTCGCGTGATACGCCGCGCTCCTCGCGCCGCAAACCGCACCTTACCCCACGCATCCTGCAGGACCGGTGACGTACGCTCCCGGCGCCCGCCCGCGCGCCACTGCCGAACGCACCCGACCAAACGCGCGCGCTATTCAACACATCCTCCCGGACCATTTCAGAAAAACTTTTCCGATTACATTGTTGTGTGTCATCGATCGACATTTAATAATTGAGGAGAGTGTCCTGTGCTGTCACTGCGGTGGCTATGCGTTCCAAAGCCGTCGCGAGGCGCCTCCACGCGCAAGGTAAGTTTATATTTTTCTTGTCAACTTTCAAAGTCGTCTTTACTATCACGGAAAATCGTTTTGAAATTCGTGTTTCGTTCGGTATGTTTATGTACTGATATATAGATTCGAGGATGCGCAGTAGGTATGTACAGATAAGGACAGTGATGCGCTGAGCGCGCGTGCCGATTGGTCGGCGCCTCCCCCGCCAGACAAGATAGCGAGGGACATCCTCCGCGCGCCGCCACACAATTTCATGCTCTATAATTGTACAGTAGAGCTTATATTCGGATGCGTGGCCTTTGGAGGGATGTTCCCTCTATTGTCATTTGTCATTGGATGAGCACGGAGGCTTTTCATTATTTACTTTGTTTATGTACAGTAAGCGTGATGCTTAGTCTTTTGTTTTATACGAGTAGGTATCTATTGTTATTGGGATTAGTATTATTAACTTTAATGTTTTAATTAAGAACAAGTATCTATAATTATGAAGTTTGACGTTATTGATAGAATATAGGTATGTAGGACGAAGCTGTACCTCATTAGGAAAATATTTTATAAATATGTAAGTAAGTTTTAATTATTAACAGTTTTTTTATAACTGCATTTATCTACACACAATTCAGTGCCCACGTATTCTTTTAAACAAAAGAAAGTCTGAAGCCAGCACTATTGACATTACACCGATAAGAGAATTACTCACTAATAGATGCAGGTACTTACGTACCTAGGTACAGTCACGAGCATGAATATCTTACACTTTCACGTGATTCAAAAGCAATTTCCTCATAAAGCCATCTCTGACTCGCCTTTTCCCATGTTGGGGTCGGCTTCCAGTCTAACCGGATGAGCTGAATACCAATATTTTACATGGAACGACTGCCTATCTGACCACCACAACCTAGTTACTGGGTAATACGATACTCCTTAGTAAGACTGGCTGTCAAAGATCCACGAATGACAGCCGGGACCAACGGTTTAAGGCGCGGTGTTACCTCAATATTCACAAAAACTGGCTGCTTGGTTAGTCGAGTATGACATAACGCAATGAAAACATCCGACGCAAAAAATACAGTGGACAGAAAATTTTTAACCGAATAGAATAGTAAAATATAGTTTGATATTCCCAATAAAAAAATTTGAAGTTACTTCACAAAATTAAACTTTGGCGTCGAATATCTCTGTATTTTCAGCAAAAACAACATTTTTTTTTGTAGGATTCTAATTACATTAGCTTTGGTTTAAAACTTTAACCAGACAATTATTTAATATAATGTGTATATTCCGAATAATCTAAATAAAACCCCTAAAATAAATGCCAATTCACAGCTTAGTCACATCGTCAACACAAATGTTTATTCAATTTTCAACCTTATTTGAAGCGGTTGTGTGAGTGCAGTTGCAGCGTTTAAATCGTAGTCAGTCCGCGCCTTAACGTGCTTTCCGAGGCACGACGAAGTCTCGGTATGTAAAAATGGTCATTCATCTAGCGGCTGTAATTACCTACCCACGAGCTCCTGATAAAGTATTGATAGAATTTTTATCGTGTTACGAACATAGTATTTTTAAAACCATACTTTTATGAAGTAGACTACGGGCCCTACTCAGAAGCGATAATCCGAAGTATCTGCTGAATTTTCGGCCGTTTCTTGACTTCCATAGTGTCCGTATTTGTCTCTAAATCCTTACCCGACTTCAACGCACGTTTTTGACTTTGACTTATCTCTTTGACCGCCGTTTTTTTTTCTTTCGCCGTAAATGATAAATGATTTATTTTTCTGTAAGTAGGTTTGTACAAACACTTTTACACGTCAATCATATTTAAAAATAAAAATAAACTAGATGAGGTCGGCGTTTCGTAACTGACTACTCTGAGAAGAAAGGCCGAAACAAACTCAGAGGTCACAGTCTCTTTTAAAGTCCAGACATAATCTTGGTCAAATCATCTGAAGACCATGTAGATTGGTGCCTGAAATGATCTTTTGATGAAAGAATCACACAGATTGAGGGGACCTGTCCAGTCAGTGCACGCATTTGTCAGTAGTCGTGCAGCTGAACCCAGAACTTGAGGAGCTCAACGATTCAACGAACAATACCAAAGAAAGGACATTTGGGTAGGCCGCATAAATTACTCAAACTGCCAGACAATGATGAAAACTAACTGAGTAAAAACAAAAAAAAACAATAACCCACATAGTCTTCACATTTACAATACTTAATTAAAACAATATATTACTTAACAAAGTAAATTCATGTCATTGTATATATAAAATTCATCAATGTCAATTTTTATATAAAATACGGATATAATCTTGGTCAGATCAGGTAGTCAGCCATTGTCAGCCGTATTCACGAAACGACCGAACATTCGGCCGATATTTCGGATTTATCTTCGGAGTAGACTCCCTGTTCTCAAAGTTGCAATCGTTATTTCAAGAGGCGATCGATTTTGAACTTTACGTAAGCGTGAGGTGTTTATGCTCGTGACTGTACCTACCTACCTAGGTACCTACCTTGTTGATAGTTGATTGTTCTAGCCAGATGAGTCAGGTGTGCCCGGACAGGTGTGTACTCGACTACTCATAGGAAACCAAAGGCGTTTGCTGAGAATTATTTTCTTTGCTCATGTTTTATATCATTTTGAGGGGTTTTGTTTATTCTTGTTTGTAAGAAATGTGTTTTAGGGTAATGTTTATCCTGCCCGGGTTGCGAGTTTGTCCGAAAGGAATATCGTGGCCCTGGCACACAGGCAACGGAAGGAACACGGTGGGTTTTAGTCAGTAAAAGTCTGACACGCCCTCCCGTTCAGCCCAGAGCGGGAGAAGTAATTTGATAATTTCCCCACCAAAAAAAAAAAGGGTATTGTTTATGAAGGACTGCCTCGTTGGTCTAGTGGTCGCAACCGCTATTGCTAACCATGAGGTTCTGGGTTCGATTCCCAGGTTGGGCAAAGTGTTATTGTGATTTTTCATTAGGAATTTCTCAGTAGCAGCCTGGAGTCTGGATTTGTGCCCGATAGATGGCAATATGCTCGCCCCTTATTACATGTGACCTAAATAAAACTGGCGAAATGTGGGTGTACTATAGGTACACTTCTGCCTAACCCTTCCGGGATTATAAGCGTGATGTTTCATGTGTTTATGAAGGAAGACAGCGGGGCGAGCACGGCCTATTGTGACATGACTTGAGTCACACATTTTATCACAGTTTGAGCGATAACACTGTTTTGTCTTAAAATGCTAGTACAAATTGACAAGACATAATTTATCATGTCTTGTCACAAACGTCCGGCCCGCTGGGTTAGGTTGTGATTTTGGTTGATTTCTTAGGCTATTTTGTTTTTGTTGCGCAAAAGAGGGTATGGTTTTTAACATTATCTAGCGTCTCTTTCTGGTTGCCGTTAACGTGACGAACGTAGCTCCCTTCACAAGTGATAACTATCACCAATTTGTTTACCAAGCTTGGTGAATGTGGTGATAGTCGATATTTTCCTACAACATTTATTTAGAGTTGTCTTTAACAATTTTTAACTATACTAATGATATTATATTGGGCTTGTGGCCTAAGTAATAACAGCCGCATGGTGGGTCGATCGATCAGGTTAAGCTACGTTTACCGCGGTTGGTCCGTGGATGGGTGACCATCTTTACTTACCGAGACTCCGTGCCACGGAAACTAAGTTAAGCCGTTGGTCCCGGCTGTCATTCGTGGATCTTTGACAGTCGTTACGGGTCGTCAGAAGCCCGAAAGTCTGACAACCAGTCTTAGAAAGTTAAAGAAAGGAGAGAAACATCTAACGATTCTTGCCAAGTTACGTGCCTACCATTGAAATTATTATCAATAAGTAGGTAGGTATAATGATTTGCTATAAACATTATATAAACCCTTGATAACTCTGCTTATACTCGGGAGATCGGTATTTTTGTGATTTTCACAGATAGTAAGAGTGGTCTGCAGCATTTAGCACGTTCAGCTTCTAGTTTCAGAAGTATTTCGGTAGCTTACTCCATATAAGGTAAAAAAAATGATCTTACAAATAATGGCATACCTAGTGCTAAGATTGCAATGTGTTCCATCTCATGTAGGTCTGAGAGGTAATGAAGAGGCTGATAGCCTGGTAAAATTAGCGGGTTTTCAAAGACTGGAATTTTGTATACTTAGTACCTAATTGTTTAGAATAATTAAGTAAATGTAAAACAGTTTGTTATGATAAGTTTAAATCAAATCAAATCATTTATTTCAGATAAATATCCATAGTAAAATTGCTTATGTCATAATACAAAATAAAATAAAATCGCAAACATAGAATTAAAATCATAATTAAAATCATAATTAATTATAATTAAAGATATATAGCGATCCCTTTACGAACGAATTCGGTCGCAAAGTCCTTATGGAGTCCTTAGACGTTCAAAAATGCTGGACAAGATTGTGATTTTTTCGTGCTTATCAAGCAATTTTTACCGTCTAGAGATCTCATTAGGTTTTTGCGGTCGAATTCGGTCGTAAAGCGATTGCTATCTATGTTAAGACTGCAGGGCCTGGTATAATACTATACAGCGTCAGCATCCTAGATTACCGTGGTTTGCTATCAAGGAAATGAGTAGGTATCATATTGTTATAGATTACGCTCTGCAGGCTTAGCATGATGTTTTATATTTCTACTCTACTGTAGAATAGAAATCGCTTGTCATTTTTCGGTAGAAAACTGTCAACTGTCTACACGGAAACGTCATTTTTAGGGTTCCGTACCCAAAGGGTAAAACGGGAACCCTATTACTAAGGCTCCGCCGTCTGTCTGTCTGTCTCTCCGTCTGTCACCAGGCTGAATCTAATGAACCGTGATAGTTAGAAATTTTCACAGATGATGTATTTCTGTTGCCGCTATAACAACAAATACTAAAAAACAGAATTAAATAAATATTTAAGGGGGCTCCCATACAACAAACGTGATTTTTTTTTTGCTTGTTTTTGCTCTATAATGATAATGGCAACAGGTAGACGCTTAAAATATTCACAGAATATATAACTGTATATTCACTTTAAAAATAAATAATTAAAAATAAATGAAAATTGGGGCTCCCATACAAAAAACATGCTTATTTTGCCGTTTTTATAGATAATGGTACGGAACCCTTCGTGCGCGAGTACGACTCGCACTTGGCCAGTTTTTGTCTACTCTTCCGTCGAAAAAACGCTTCTCTTCGCGGCGGTTCTCGTGCAAGCCTGCAGGTCACTACCCATCCCGCCAGTTTGGTTATTTGATGAATAAAGTAAATTCAGCGTCAATCGCGCCGGCTGTCGCTGTAAACCAGCGCTGGGGCTCTGTCTCACATAAGGTCGCAGCATTATGCTGAGCGATGGCCTCGTGAATGTGACGCATATTTTCCCTCAACTTGTTCTTTCGAGTTTGTGTTCTTATTTCTTTGCGTTATGTTAACCGCAAACAAACATATTTTTTTTCTTTTCTTTTATTTTCCCAATTGTGAAACATGCGGAACGGTTAAAGATGTTCACCATCTACTTATGGAGTGTACTAAGACAAAGAAGGAAAGATAAACATTGTTGAGTGCGGTAAAAGTTTATGAATATGATATTGGTACCTACATAAGTTAAGGGTACATTGATATGTGCCGCGTGGTGCCGGACGTAAAGAATAGCACCATCCTATTGAGGCGGCGAGCCTCTTTGCCGGACTGCCGCCGTGGGATCTGGAGGCAAAAGTCCTCGCGCACATCTGGGAGTGGCGCGAGGAGGCGAAAGGCCGGGGTTAAACTCCGCTGCCGCGAGAAATCGCGGCACAGCGGACGGAGCTCCGGCGGGATCTCATGGCGGCATGGAGAGTGCGATTGTCGCAACCTAGCGCAGGGCACGCCACAATTGTGGTGATAAGTCCCCTCTTTGAGGAGTGGCTAGAGAGGCGCCACGGCGTCCTCACCTTCCGCCTGACGCAGGTCCTCACCGGACACGGTTGTTTCGGGAGGTTCCTGTTCAGGATAAAGCGGGAGGAAACGCCCGGGTGTCACCACTGTGTGGATCGCCCGGAGGACACGATGGAGCATACGGTGGAGGTCTGCCCGGCTTGGGCGGAGCACCGCCGTGTCCTCACGGAGGCGATCGGCGGCGGCGATCTCTCGCGTCCGGCCCCTGGTTCAGGCCATGGTTCGGAGCGAGAGTGCATGGGAGGCCGTCACCTCCTTCTGCGAAGCAGTAATGCTCGCGAAGGAGGAGGCGGAACGCGTGAGGGTAGATGTCGTAAAAGGCGACTAAGGGACTTACTAGAGAATGGGCAGCAGCGTTCTCTATGCATTTTAACATCATACTGCGTTCGCAAACTCGCCTGCCAAGCGTGGCGATTATTGCAAACACCCCTTTGGGGAGGCTTATGTCCAGCAGTGAACGACTTTGGGCTGAAATAATGACATAAGTTAAAGTTTTAGCGCAGCCTTCACCTGAGCTAGCAAACCTACTTACTGATTTGTTTAGATATTAATAAGTTTTATTGTATTTGAAGATTTAGTTTAGAACAGTTAGGAGGGAGGCTGACATGACATTGAGGATAAAATTCTCTTATAAATATAAGAATTTAAAAAAAGCCCTTGATTTTAGACACTTATTTACTTTACGTGTACTTAATTATTTTAACTGAAAGTAGACCTGAACAAACAAAAAAACCACTTAGTACTTAGATTGTTGAAAAATCAAAACTTTTATATACTTAACTAGCTGCGCCCCGCGGTTTCACCTGCGTAAGTTTCGATACCGTGGGAATATCGGGATAAAAACTAGCCTATATGTTAAAACAGAGTGTCAGCTACCTCCGTACAAACATTTATCAAAATTGGTCCAGCCGTTTGAGCGTGAAGAAGTAACAAACACACACACTCACAAAATTTCGCCTTTATAATATTAGTGTGATGTTCTCAAAAATCATCTTTTAATTTATGTTATTTAGTTTTTTCCATCTAGAATTTCTCAGCAGCAGCCCGGAGTTTCCCATGGCAATAGACTCGTGTTCCATGGGACTTAAACATGACTGGCGAAGAGTGGGTGTGTTATAGGCTCACCTCTGCCTAACCCTTCGGGAATTACAGGTGTGATATTATGTTATTCTCAAAAATAGTTACGTAACACGAGCGTTCCGTTTGGTGCCGAACGTAAAGAATAGCACTATCCCATTTCTTCTCGTGGGTGTCGTAAGGGGCGACTAAGGGACTTACTAGACAGAATGGGCAACAGCGTTCTCTATGCATTTTTAAAACCATACTGCGATCGCCAACCCGCCTGCCGCGTGGCGATTATGGCAAATATAACTCCCCCATTTTTTTTGGGGGAGGCCTATGTCCAGCAGTGGACGTCTTTCGGCTGAAATGATGATGATGAATGAGGCACATAAAAGGCACTCTTGAACGTCAAAAATTACAAAAAAACAGAACTGATTCTATAGTTGCCCCTTCCAAAAGGTAGTTTCGTATGGAGAAGAATGGTTAAGAAACTCCACCGTTACTCTTTTAAAAATGTTTCACAATATTTTGTTTAAGTCCATTAATTATATGATTATACTCGTATGTGAAGACGATGCACCTTGAATAAAATTACTATACCTCAATAGGTAAAAATAATTAAAAATGAAGCAATAAAAAATAACTTTATCGATTGTAATGTATCTCGTTGGTATAAATAAATAAACTTAATTATGAGATAGATAAGTACATGGTGCTCACATATTTACAAACATCGTAAAAGTACATGTTTTCCTAAAAATATAAAAAAAATAAGTCAGTGTGTGAGTTTAGGTAATCACAGAATGTAAAATCAATATCACAATAGAATAGAACCTCCAAGGCGCCATGTTAGTAGTCAGTATCAACATACTACTATATCTACAATCGTGTGGGTGAGCACTGCTCTTCTAGCTAGGTTATAACTAATTCATTTATTACAGTTAACAAATATCCATTGGGTTAGTAACAATAGTCCTAACCTATGTTAGTACTTAACTAAGAACACAGACATGTGTACAGGTGACAAGTTACCTCACCAACGGGTGTCATGTCTCCCGGCTATAGCACGTAGAATGCTGTTGGGGCTGCCACGGAGTCTGTTTAGCAACGAGACCGCTCTCTTACGCCATACAGCATTGAAGCAGAGCAGTCGGTACGTACCTCAGCGAACATAGATGATGCGCTACAGAACCGAGGCAAACGCAACAGCACTCTAAATGCGTTGTTATACTGGATCCGCAGTTGCTTATCAATGTACCGAGACAGCAGTTTCCAAACATTGGTTGCACAACCGTCGAGCAACCAATCTTAAGTTTTTACGATCACATTTATAGCGAGCGTGCAACAGCCTTAGATAGGTGTGTGTGCACGTTCCAAGGTTTTATATCAATAAAGAATATATTATTGCAAAGTATTTATTATATAATTTTTACCTATTATTTAAACTTAAATTAAAATGTTGAAGGAATTTTATTAATGAACACTCCCAGGACAATATTGTAGAATGATTCTCAGCCGTGAATCCCGTTTTAAAGCTGACAGAGTGGGCCAATTCCCGTATTTTTAAGAATATTCGTATTGAAATTGAAATTATTTAAGTATTAATAATCAAGTAAATCATACATAGCAATTTGAACGTTGATCCCCAAACCAGACGTTAGTTTGTATCTTGGGGATCAGAGTTGTACATTTTCGTTATATCCAAAAATATCATGCATGGTGATTATTAACAAAAGTTAAGTTAAGAATTAAAGTAAAACAAGAAAAATAAAAAAAAGTAAAAAAATAATATTATTTAATAGTATTATAAATTCAGTCTCGATCTGTCAAAAACATCCCTAATTTACCAACATTTTTGTCAAATTCTTGACATTTTTGTCGTAGCTAAAGATGTTGACGTTTTTAAGTTCGAGAATTAGGTGATATCTTGTTTAAACTCCTTGAGAAATCTTTACTATCAATTTTCATCTTCGAGATCAATTAAAATAGTGTTCTCTTCACAGACGTATTTTGGTATTATAATCAAATTCAAATTCAAATTGTTTATTTGCAAGGAAATACAAGGTTTAAAAGGGAAGATCTTACAGCCTTAAGGTCATTGTATTCTGCCTGCGAGCAAGCGTGCAAATTATTCATGATTTTAATTCACAATTTATTATCATGCAGATTCTATTAATACGAGTACATTATTATTACATTATCATTATTATTACATTATTATCATTATTACATTATTATCACATTGTTATCATGCATTATTATTAGTATTACACACAAATGTCCTATAAACTAAAATAAATTCAACTAATTATTCTAACAGATATTTTTGTTCTAAAAATTCTTTTAAGCTGTATAAACACTTTCTATGAAGCCACTCTGATAATTTTGTTTTAAAAACACTACCCTGCAGCGATTTAAATTCGTCTGGTAGGGTATTGTAAATGAATATACACATATTGAACACATTTTCTTATTAATATCTTTATGAACAGCTGAATGATATAAGAGGTTACGAAACTTAGCCCTTTGTTGTATTGGTATAACCTCGGTATGTAGCTTAAAATAATGCATGTGTGACTTCGTAAAAATGCAGATATCTCTAATATACATACAGGGCAGTGGAAGAATTTTAATTTTTTTTTAAAGAGGGGTCTACAGCTATTCAAGAACCATGCCCTGTTTAATACCCGGATGCAACGTTTTTGGAGCTTAAAAACTCTGTCGGCATCGGTCGAGTTACCCCACATGATTAGTCCATAGCTTAAAACAGATGACACGTAACCATGGTAAGCTGCAAGAGCAGCTTCTACAGACACATTTTGTCTCAGCATTTTTAAAGCAAACACGAACCCATCTAGTTTCTGACCTATATGCTCCACATGGCTTTTCCAATTCAGGTTTTTATCAACATGAATTCCTAAAAATTTTAATTGATCCACTTGTTGTACCTTTTCACCATTATACAGAACACCTAAAGCTAGAGGTTTGATATTACAAGAGTTAAATTCAATTAATTTTGTCTTGTTAACATTTATATTAAAGTTATTATTTTGCATCCAACTTATTATATCTTTTAGGGTCTTTTCCGTGGCTGATTTGTAGTCGCTTTTATCCGAACATTTTATGACAACTGTAGTATTATCTGCAAAAAGAATACATTTCTGCACGGTGGCCTCTGGAAGATCATTTATATAAAGTAAGAAAAGTAAAGGACCGAGAATGCTTCCCTGAGGCACGCCACACTTATTTATTACCGCTATTGAATTGAATTTCTCTTTGGAATATACTCTGTCACTTTTCTATACAACTTTGGAAATCTCGGTACACTGCAGCCTGTTTCCTAGATAACTAGATATCCATTCATAAGCTTTCCCTCTAATACCGTAGAAGTCCAATTTGTTTAGTAGCTTATCATGGTTAACAAAATCAAAGGCCTTACTCATATCTAAAAAAGGGACACAGCAGGATTGCCATTGTTAATACTTTCTGTTACAAATTTAATAAAGTTAAAGATTGCAAGAGCAGTTGAACTACCTTTACGGAAACCAAACTTCTCTTTGCTTAATATGTCATGTGTACAGAGAAAATTATTTAACCTATTAAGCATTGCCCTCTCAAAGATTTTCGATATAACGGGTACTATCGTGATAGGCCGATAATTATTAGGATCTGACTTTTTTCCATTTTTAAATAGTGGTTTCACAACAGACATCTTCAGCTGGTCGGGAAATACACCTTCCAAAAAAGATAAGTTTATAATATGTGCTAGTGGATGACATATCCAACTACCACAAGCTTTCAAGACCTTTGTGGCGATGCCGTCATACCCACTAGTTTTGCTATTGTTGAGAGACATAATTATTTTATACACTTCTATTGCATTTACAGGATTCAAGAATATAGTATTCAGATTTTTGTTTTTTTTACTAGGATTAGAATTAATTGAATTATCGGAATTATTGGAATTATTAGAACTTGAACGCTGATTAGATGTCAAATTAATAAAGTAGTTATTAAATATATTACAAATGTCAGATGGATTATTATATGTTACATTATTAAAATTTATTTCGTGAATGTCGGTTTTATACAAATTATTCCCAGTTATTGTTGAGGAGATTGCATTCCATGTAGCTTTACATTTATTTGTATGCCTTTGTATACGTCTTGTATTCATAAGTTTTTGCGCCCGCTGTGCACATCGCTTAAAAATATGATTATAAACTTTAGGATTTCTCATTTTGCTTTTTATTCATTTTAGTTGATTGAAATTTTAGATAAAGCTGACGTTTTGTTATGCTAGATTTTTTAATGCCTTTCGTTACCTATCCAGTTTTGTGTAACTGGTTTATTATTAACCTTAACCCTAATCACCGGAAAACACAGATCGTAAAATAATGTAAAAGTTTCATAAAAGTTATTGAAGGCTTCACTTAGAGTGTCTGAGTTAAGTGACTCCGAAAACGAAAGAGCAGACATACACTCTCGAAATTTATCAAGGTTTTCTACACAGTAGTCACGTTTCAATTCTGACCAACAAGTTATTCTTTTGTGTATATTCGTTTTTACAGTAACTGATTGTGCTGTTTCATGATCAGACAGACCGAAGTGATGAATTTCTGTTTGAACACCCTTTATGTTACTGGCGATTTGGTCAATGCAAGAGTTCGCCAGAGTTGGTGATTTTTTATGTGCTTCAAAATTGTAGTTACTTAGTATACTTAAAAGTTCCTTTTTTGCGGGTTTTCCTTTCTTTTAAAATATCTATATTCCAATCACCACAAATTATAATTTTTTTCCTCTTGTATTGGTCCGTCAAATAATTTAATAAATGATCAAGTTTATGGAGAAATACACCTGTTTGCGCTTTTCTCTGGTCAGGGATTCTATATATGTTTAAAACAATCAGGCTCAAACCAATATAATACTCTATAGAAATCAAAATCTGTATTACTAAATCGTGAAAATAAATTGGCTTATATAAGAAAAAACTGTGAATATATTATGTATTAGTCTGCTTTTACGAGCGCCCATCGTTTTGTAGAACTATCTGTTCGTAGCATCTCCGTAGCAAATAGATATCATGTAGCTGCAGTATTTCCGTAGCAAATAGATAGCTGTAGCATCTCCGTAGCAAATAGACAGGCTACGAAGCTACATCCGTAGCAATTGTGCAGTAGGAATTTCGTAGCAATTAAAGAAAATGATGATTTCTTTTGCCTTTTTTATTGTGATTTCTTCTGAATCTTCATTTAATATTTTGAGTGATCATAAAGTTAAAGTTACCAACGCTGGTAACTGTCACGAAAATGTTGCAGAATTTTCCGTTAGTTGTTTTTTTTTTGTAATAATTAGTTCAAAAATAGGTTTCTAATAAATTATTCGCGGTATCATTTAATTGCCTCTGTCTCTCCTCTTCATTTATTGTTTTTTTATAATTTATTATTATTAACCCTTGGAATGATTCAGCTATTCGCAGAAAGCAATATATTTTTCTGCCTTTCCTATTACCTAGCGAAGACGGACTTCGCTCTATTCATAAACTCGCCCGCCCGCCGCTTCGCTCTGTTTTTTTAATGTATTGGATACGAGGGTTTTGGCTTCTTTGTATGTGTGTATTTTAATTATGTATTTTGTTGAAATGTGCGTTTTGTTTGTGCAGAATAAACAATTTTTCTGTCTTCTTTTCTTTCTTTTATAAATACCTTATTATAGTTTTTTTTTATTGAAAAATTGTCACAAGTTACGCATGATTACGGAGTACTAATAGGACATGTACTAATATATGTGAGATCCATTTTCCACGAAATATCAAAAAGTGTATCATAAAATGTTCACATACGACGAAATCTACGAATTCATGCGTCCTCGTTGAACTTTTCAGTACACAACACATACAGTACATCGGCTAGATATATTGTACGTTTGAACATAAAGATTATATTGATATGGCGTTCATATCTGACCGTTTTTATCGTGTCATTAAAACGGAATGGTTTCGAAACGCTATCCGCACCACGGTTGCACTCTATACGTTTATAACGCATGTAAATATATACGATTTATGTTTCAAATTTACATATCCATTGGATTTTTTAATTGATCTGTTGTTATTGGGGTTATAAAGGTTGTTTGATGGGTGATCTGTGGTTGCAAATTTGGGTATGAATGAAAGCGTAATATGGATATTTCAGGGATGAAAAACAAGAGGGATTATGATTTAGTTAGGATTCCTATGGATAGATCTACTGTCACCCTTTTTTCATTCTGAAGCTGGCTTAGTAGGTAGGTACTATAAATATTATATCTTCTTGTTAATAGACGAATTACAAAAAAAGATGTTACGATTTTGGAATAGTTTTTTAGGGTTCCGTACCCAAAGGGTAAAACGGGAACCCTATTACTAAGGCTCCGCCGTCTGTCTGTCAGTCTGTCCGTCTGTCTGTCCGTCTGCCACCAGGCTGTATCTCATGAACCGTAGCTAGACAGTTGAAATTTTCACAGATGATGTATTTCTGTTGCCGCTATAACAACAAATACTAAAAAATTGAATAAAATAAATATTTAAGGGGGCTCCCATACAACAAACGTGTTTTTTTTTGCTCATTTTTGCTATATATTGATAACGGCAACAGGTAGACGCTTGAAATATTCACAGAATATGTAGATATATATTGACTTTAAAAATAAATGATTAAATTAAAATAAAACAAATATTTAGGGGGGGCTCCCATACAACAAACGTGTTTGTTTTGCCATTTTTATAGATAATGGTACGGAACCCTTCGTGCGCGAGTCCGACTCGCACTTGGCCGGTTTTTTTTCTATTTGCATTAAGGCTTCTACATACCGGGGCGACTTGTCGCGCGACGCGACGCGACACAAAGGCACCGCTCGTCCCGCGACACGCGGGGCCTTTGTGCCGTGTCGCGTCGCGCGACACGTCGCGCTGGTATGTAGAAGCCTTTACTCTGGACGCTTTTAACATGTAGGTACGTCTTTTTTACATCGTAAAAATAGATGTAGACATAAATTCAACATTGATGTCACTAATATTTATGTAACATGATCATTTAAAAGAGTGTCCATGGATTTTCCCGCCCGTTCTTCTCCATAGAGTACCTACTACGCTTTGGAATGGGCAACTTGCTACATATTTCTGATTGACCGACTCCTTGTCAATTTAAAAGTGCCTGTAAATGGTTTGATTGATATAAATGCTTTGAATTTGAGTTAACTTTTAACTTCGCTAATATGCGTATATATACTGTAAGGATAATCAAGTTTTTAGGGTTTGGTATATTTGGTAATTGGCTGCTTGTTCCTAGATTATATCCATGATCATCATCATCATAAATTCAGCCAAAAGACGTCCACTGCTGGACATAGTCCTCCCCCAATAGAAGGGAGGGTTGCCATAATTGCCACGCTTGGATGGCGGGTTGGCGATCGCAGTATGGTGTTAAAATGCATAGAGAACGCTGCTGCCCATTCTCTAGTAAGTTCTTTAGTCGCCTTTTACGACACCCGCGGGAAGAATTACCAATACCATGATATCCATGATATCATTCAGAAATTCATTGGTCAAACAATTCCTTTGGAAACACTCTTTATGTCATCTGAGTCAGTCTTTAAATGAGATTTATTGAACTTCGTCTTGACGCAATCCGACACCTTCGTACCTTCATATTTCCAATATACCTATATACTATATATATATAAAGATATATAGGTGCACGTCTTTACGACTCTCGTAAACGTGTGCCGAGCCAACGATCTTCTCGGAGTGTCGGGAAATTCGATCCCTGACCGTTGCCCTTTGTGAGAACGAGTTGATTGCCCAGCCCCAGCATTCGTTTGTATTCGATTCTACAATCGATGTTCTGGATGTACCGATTAACTTTCTCCATATTGGGTCTTAGATTTTATCATGTCTAGGGTTGGGGGTGATTTTTCAGAATGGTGGTATAAAGATAAATAGGAATTTACTCCTAGGTAATGTTACAAAATAGTTGGTAGGTTACGCTATTGATTACATTTAATGTTCAAATTTCATAACATAATGTCTTGCCTTTGTACAACTTCTAACTTCTGTGTCTGGGCTTCTAGTACTGTTGAATAATAACAACAAAGTCATGAAAGGATTGTTCTAACGCAACATTACCTAATGAAGTATGAATACGCAATCACAATGATTCTCTAAACAAACTTCCAGGGCTAAGAATTCGCGTCGCGTTCTGGACAATGGCGATATCTTCCATAAATAACCTGAACAATATTCAATAAGCACGACGGTTTATTCCTCCAGGAATAGTAGTCGTAAAGCTCGCAGACATACCTACGGACGGATCCTCGAATCACAATAACGCTGGAGCTCAGCAGAATCCATAATCTTATTTTTGTACCGCACCGCGAAGCGTGAATTTCGCAATTACGAGAGCGTTGGTAAGCGCAGCGGAATATCGACGCAAAGCTTTCTCCCATAGAGGTGAGAATCGCACTTGGCGACTTTCTCAAAATAAACACTTCTTGTCTGTACACGTGCGAATGTCGACTTTATCTCGGAGACGGAGAGTAACGTGCGGGAGCGGCCAGGTGGCGCATGAAAGCGGACTCTTTGCGATGGCAGGAGGGCAGATTATGCGTCGCAGATGTTGCCGGGCGACATCCATTGTGTTCCCTCCTATAATTTTATCGAAGCTGATTTACGATCGATTGTTCGGCCGGCGGACAGTCAGCGGGGCGCGGTGTGCGTGCGCGCGCGCCGGTGTGCGTGCCCGCTCGTAACTTACCTGCAGATGGCGCTCGGATATGACGAGACCAGTCGCCACAAAATGCCCTCGTAAATTAAGAAACGACGTCTTGGACCGTGTTCTTTTCAGCTTTGTTTTATGCATGCGCCCAGTAACTATACGTTTCCAACTAGTGACGCCTTTATTTATAATATTTGAGCGGAATAAAAGTTGTATGAAATATTACGCTACCATTGTGAAGAGTAAGCATTCTTAATTTTATATGATTAGTAGGCTTATGATTTATCAACGTTGAGTCAGCATGTGGGCAGATCTTTCTTCAAAAGACCATTGTGTAGTTATTTTAAATTACAATACTTTGACGATTTTAATATGACATTTCCTTAAGCGCTCAAGTTATCAAGTTTTTAAGCAGGAAAACGTCTCCTTTATGTAACTGCCTTATTTTTTTATTCTGTACAGGGGTTAATTGGTGTGAATTTATTACATCACAATCATCCCAAATTATTTGACTAGACCATTCTACTCTTATGTTGTAGTATAGGAATTAGAATAGAGGTTGCTTCAGTTCCTTAAAGGATATGACTGTAGTTTAACCAATAGCCAGAAAATTATTGTTCACTAACAAACAAAAAAAAAGTATAATAAAATCAAATTAAATTAAATTTTATTATAAAAAAGGAATAGAATAGAATATAATACTTTTCCAACACACACACACCCACACTTCTTCTTCTTTCTTGATTTCTACTCTTTTTCTTCTCGAAAAGAAAAGGTGATGAGCTGATGAAAGTTGACCACAATGTATTGGTTAGACCGTTGACCCCCATACTAACCAGGGCTTGTATATTGGTGAACAAAAGAACAAATATTTAGTTTTCTCTTCAATTTGCTTCCTTAGTCCTAACGAACAAGCAAAGCTTTCTTCAACAGATGTTTATACAAGGCAGGCGGTAGCTAATACCAAGATAAAACGCTCTCGATAAAACAGCCATTATGTATTTTACCTGCAAATTGTTTTCCGGCACAATTAAGATTGAGTTTCAATACTCAATAACATCGCGTTAAGCTGTAACAGGCTAGGTTTCAATGCGAGCGGAGAGCGGTTATGATGACTAGTGGTGAATTGTTCACTTCAAACCTCACTTAGGTACAACTTTTTTTCTTATTACACAAATAACATTATATTATTATCAGATTTCCGACTATTTATTATTTTCTTTAAAAGCACATAAATGTAGAGAATAGGCCTTTCCAGTCAACCTTTGGGTGTTGCAGTTTGGGTTTTTATATAAATATAAAGATATACATAATACCCATTAAAAACTATAAATATAATACATTATCATTTGCATAAATATATTTTTATATTTTATTTTTATTAAAACGAAACAGATCCGCAGACACTTAAAGAGGTATGAGGAAAAGGGTGTAATGTTCATTCATTCTCCATAGAAAAGGGAGGATTCTTCGACCAGACGTGTGTTGCGTCTGGTGGGCTAAGGGCTACTGCCCGACGGTTGTCGCGCGGTAAACTCTGCTTGCGCGATGCAGGATTCGTGTGACGTCAGGTCATTGATGCATAGTTCGCATGAGGCATTGTAGATGCCGCCACACAATGTAAGGTCAAGTTGAAAACCAAGATCAGGCACTAGTTTTCTTGCATTTTGCTAAAATGGGCCTATTTGGCGCAGCCGTGAGGCTCACAATTTTATTTGGTACCTATTTTTTTTCTTTCACTTGAGTGAGTGCACCCACCATACATTACGAAAGCAAACTAACTGGATTTTTGAAGTAATTAATTGCGGATTCTTTTGTCAGCATCCTTGTGTATATTATGATACTTATTAATAAATTGTGGGTGCTATGGCTAGCTCATAGATGATTATTATTTAAAGAAAGCCTGTTGGTTTTTTGTCGTTGTTCGACATCAACCAAGCCTGAATTTCCCGAATCACGGAACGAGGAAGCGAAAAATCTAAATTCTTAGTCGTTCATCATCATCATTATTTCAACCGAAAGACGTCCACTGCTGGACATAGGCCTCCCCCAAAGGGGGTTTGCCACAATCGCCACGCTTGACAGGCGGGCTGGCGATATGGCATATGGTGTTAAAATGCATGGAGAACGCTGCTGCCCATTCTCTAGTAAGTCCTTTAGTCGCTTTTTACGACACCCACGGGAAGAAATGGGATGGTGCTATTCATTACGTCCGGCACCAAACGGACTTCTTAGTCGTTAAAGACCATAAATAAGAAACACATTTCTAAAGAACTAGTTTCTATATGTTTCTACCATTCCACGACGATGTTTAAAGACGTAATTGGACGATTTCTTAAATTTATAGTTACGAGTACGTTATATTTAAATTACTTATTAGCAAATTTATTCATTTTTTTTAAATTCCACGGCATCCTCACCGTTCGCCTGACGCAGGTCATCACCGGACACGGTTGTTTCGGGAGGTTCCTGTTCAGGATAAAGCGGGAGGAAACGCCCGGGTGTCACCACTGTGTGGATCGCCCTGTGGACACGGTGGATGTCTGCCCGGCTTGGGCAGAGCACTGCCGTGTCCTCACGGCGGCGATCGGCGGCGGCGATCTTTCGCGTCCGGCCCTGGTTCAGGCCATGGTTCGGAGCGAGAGCGCATGGGAGGCCATCACCTCCTTCTGCAAAGCAGTAATGCTTGCGAAGGAGGAGGCGGAACGCGTGAGGGAGAGGCAAGGTTCGCGCCCTCGCGCCCCTAGTCACCGCAGGAGACGCCCCGGGCGTCGGGAGTCGCAAGCCGATCTCCGGCCACCGTAGGCGTGGGCCTGCAGACGGTGAGCGATGGGTAGCTCACCGTCCGATAAGGACCAGGCCCGGGTCGACGGCGCGTTGTATTCCACGCGCGCCTCAAAGAGTTGTCAGTACCAACTGACGGGGTCCGTTAGGGCCAATGCCTGCCAGGGTTGCGAGTTTGTCCGAAATATATCGTGGCCCTGGCTCACAGGCAAATGAAGGAATACGGGTGGGTTTTAGACAGTAAAAGTCTGACACGCCCTCCCGCTCCGCCCAGAGCGGGAGAGGTTATTTGATAATTTCCCACCCAAAGAAAAAAGAAGCTAATTTTGATTGCAATATGAATAAAGTATCGCCAATTGTCAATAGAATAGAATTGTGTTAGTATTGACAATTGTTGTTGTTGCCTTTATAGACAAGAAAAAAACGAATGAAGAAGTTTCTAATTGTTCTATCATTCCACGACGATGTTTAAATTGTAGTACGATATTAATTCTCTTACATAACACCCAACTAACTCTTTTTCATGGTCGTGTCGACTTTCACACCACACAACAGAAGATCAAGGATATTGGAACAACAGCATTCACTTCTAAGGCTTACTGTGCTCTGAAACAACTTTATTTTCAAAAGAAATGAATCCTTTACATTAATCCACGGTTACAAGTAAAACGTGTAAATTACGCAAAGAGTTGTATTTTAATTTACGCAGTAGATAAAGGGAAGTTATGAATTTTTATGTAATTGAAAACAGTTGTTGATGTTCTGCTTGGAAAAATGTGCGTAAAAATTATTTTTATTGCGCATATAGTAGGTTGCTATAATTATTGTCTAGTTCTTTTTCGAAACGCTAACAAGATAAAATCAATGTTTAATACAACATGATGGCGTCGCCGATTTTGGACACGCGTCAAAAGAACTTTGTAGCGATGTATTTTCATTGGAAAGTGGGCGGTACCATCCCCGCTCCAATGAATGAATAAAAAGCACCAACCCCGGCGTGGTTTGACTAGACTTGATTGCTCTAATGAACCCAAAAAATTGCACTAGCCCCTGAAATATGAGGCTCCAGCGCCCGTCTGGAGCCTCCCGCGAAGACGCTTACACGACACCCGTCGGCCAAAATTCCTCCTTCAAGAAAGTGTCCAGATGATGTCGGAACTCGCACTACAAAAGATTTGAAGTTAATCTTATGGCGCGACTCCAACTTCTCGACTCTCAAGGTGAACTTGGTCTTCATCCTGAAGTACTTCACGACCTCCTCTACCTTCGTGTTGTGATGTAATCGTGACACGTACAGCTGCGCCGATGGAATAGCGGGACGCAGCAACATGTCGGGACCAGTCAATGCGGTACCGCATTGATTGTGACAAGCAGGATTCTTCTTCTTCTTCTTCTCCACGCGAGTGAAGCCTTCTTCATCGGCCTGTCCTTGGCTATGCTGTGTTTCACGTTGTTGTTTGCAACGTCTTCGTCCGAATCGAAAAATCTACTAGCTATTTCCCGCTAATACTAGGACCTCGTCCCACAAGCGATTTGCAGGTCAAACGTATGTAAAACAAGAAATTATTAGGGAAAGGCGTTAACTTAAAGTCGTTAACATATTGACAGGCGTGTGTTGCCATAACAAATGTTTTGATTTCTTTTTGTTATGATTCCTTCTGGTTTATAAGCATTACCTCATTGTGTTGACGTTTTTTATGCTCGACAATAATAGGTAGGTGCGTACGTACTCTCAGAATTACTGAAACTTATGGATTTTCTTATTGTAGGCTTACCTACACATAAAGGAACATTTTTATTATACCTTTGAAGATTTGTTTGATTAGAATAAAGTAGATCCGCATACCTCCTTAGCGTTAATTAAAAGAATATACACCTATAATTTTGAAATACTCATTTAAATATACTTGTAGTATATTTTATTTTATTTTATAATGCGAATGAGGTATGCGGATCTACTTTATTCTAATCGTCAAGCTAAAAAATGTTGCAAAACAAATACTCAAAACTAATAACATTCTTTAAAAAAAAACCGGTCAGAGCGAGTCGGACTCGCGCACCAAGGGTTCCGTACGTATATATGATGTTGATGATTTCTGAAAAACTGTGTTATTTAGAGACATCGTTTTATTTTTCCTGTAATCTTTACATAAACTTCTATCACATAGAATAATTTCACATTTTTAGCTATGCAAACTTCGGAGATAAGGGGGGGCAACGGTATTTTTTTTTACATTGTTCATCAAAAGTCGGAAACTATGCTGCCTAAAAAATAAAACATAAATGTTTGAGAATCTGCAAACAGCGCTCTTTCATATGATACCCGAAATGCCGTAGTAGCCCCACTTAAAATTTTTAAGACCCCCTTTAAAACCCTTTTGCAATAAAATAATTTTATTTAAAAATTTCTTTCTTGTTTTCAAAATAGTTGGGCAAACGTCATCTTAACTATTCTAAATTTCAAGTTGATAGCATTAGTAGTTCTTGAGATATCCAGGTGTGACAGACAGACAGACATACTTAGTCTCACCATAAGGGTTCCTTTTTACCATTTTGGTACGGAAACCTAAAAATGCTGGTTGTTTCATTCCGTTAACTTTTTCCTTTCATCCCGCATTTCACTCCTGCCAACTCCATTTTTCTTTTAAACCCTTCACATGATAATTTTAATCAGTTATTATTTTCTCGACCTCTTTAAGATAACTGTTAGCATAAACAAACTGGTGTAGAGTGCAGGTGTAGAAATGTGGGCGAAGGCAAGTTATAATTAAACTAATAGTCAAGGAATGAGGTCAGCAGTACCAGGGCTTCGCTTTGTACAGCAACCTTTCAATTACAACCCGGGGGAAATGTATTCCGGGCCCAGAGTCAGGTACACGGGGAAAACTAAAGAAAATGCTCGTCTTTATTTAGGTATATGTAATTTTTCCTTATAATGAAATGAAAAAATGAAAATGGTTTATTATATTAACAAGTAAGCTTTCACTACTAGTGATTAAAGCCTCCTTTTATGCAGATAAGCCTGTGTTAGGAGACTCCGCTCCTACATAACTGAAATAAGTATCATTTATTTGTTTAAAGTTAAATTACCTAATGTTGTTCAGTGCTCTGAGTGGAATACCTCGTCTGCATGGTGCCGGACGTAAAGAATAGCACCGCCCCATTTCTTCCCGTGGGTGTCGTAAAAGGCGACTAAGGGACTTATATAGGATGGGCAGCAGCGTTCTCTATGCATTTTAACACCATACTGCGATCGCCAACCCACCTGCCAAGCGTGGCGATTATGGCAAATCCCCCCTTTGTGGGAGGCCTATGTCCAGCAGTGGACGTCTTTCGGCTGTAATGATGATGATGAATGATGAATGTTGGGCAAATACGGTTGGAATTCGAGTTTCTATAGTGAGTGTTAATAATGGTATACGTTATTGGTATTAACATACTCGTAGTTGTTCTTAAATGATATCGAACTAAAAGATAAACCAGGACACCCCTCAGGAATATTTCTAAATATTCCTTGTGAATATGTATGCCCAAGAACCTATTACTATGAAACATGCGTCAGATTTACCATTCTAAACAAACAATTCTCAAAGCACTGGGATTTGAGAATATTTACTTAAGACGCTGACAACAGCTAACACACGGTCACTGTCACACTGCATAGAAAAGAAAGAAACGCGCGATGACACAACCCTTGTAATTTATTGCGAAATATGAAGAAATTATCTATTTACTCAAAAATGAGTTGAGTAATCGAAAATAAAAAACAACCAAGTTCTGCATTCAAATAAGACGTTCTTGTTAATAATTAAATACCAACCGTACGTTGATATTTAATTTAATACAGATATTGAGATGTTAGTTTATCGTTAATTTGTATCGAGATTTTATTTCTAAACGTGTTTTGGTAACAACCAAGTTCTGGGAAATATGTTCAAGAATAACATATATTTTTTCCGCTAATTAGATATAGATTGTTTTTTTTTTGTATAAGAAAGCCTACTTATATCATTTGCCTCTTGTCAGCGCTTTCATTTATATCTGTAACTTTTATGGTGTACATAATAACGAATATTCTATTCTATTCTATTCTTTAATGTTCTTTTTTAGAATGTACGAAAAGTTGATAAAAAGAATACTTATCAGTCCGACAAACTGCATGGCCGTATTAAAGCATGCAGCAATTTTCATTTGTTACTTAACTTTATCTATTCACCGTCTACTGCCATCCATTACTACAATATTGATAAGTTTCATGTTAATTTTCTTAAATGTGTCAACTTGGAATGTGCCATTGCCAATCACAGGATTCCGTAGCTATGTGAAGAGTGTGCGTAGGTGTGTGTGTGTGAGTGACTTATTTTAAACTTAACTCTGTTTATAGCGATCCTGCTACTTTGCGGAATGGGTCCTGCATTAAAATGAATAAAATCTGTTACATCCAATATATTAACCACATTTTATGCAAGTAAAAATACTTAGTTACTAAAACCTGCCAAAAAAAAATATGTTAAACTTTTCTTGTCATTATTTTTTATAAGACATCCATAACTTCATTGATTCATAATAAGTAATCTTCAATAAGGTATTGCAATTTCATGTTAATATGTGTCTACAAAAAAACTCATCATTGTGTAGTCAAAAAATCTTGTTTAGTATCTAAAGAAAACTTTCGTTTTTCACATTGATAGTACGGAACTCTATATTTTCGTAATTACTACTTTTATTGGGCAAAGAAAATAAGCTAGTCACTAATGTAGACCATAAACCGGTATCTTTTTTTTTGGGTGGGAAATTATCAAATAACTTCTCCCGCTCTGGGCGGAGCGGGAGGGCGTGTCAGACTTTTACTGACTAAAACCCACCAGTGTTCCTTCCGTTGCCTGTGTGCCAGGGCCACGATATCCCTTTCGGACAAACTCGCAACCCTGGCAGGCATTGGCCCTAACGGACCCCGTCAGTTGGTGCTGACATCTCTTTGAGGCGCGCGTGAAACACATCGCGCCGTCGACCCGGGCCTGGTCCTTATCGGACGGCGAGCTACCCATCGCTGACCATCGGCAGGCCCGCGCCTACGGTGGCCGTAAATCAGCTTGCGACTCCCGACGCCCGGGGCGTCTCCTGCATAAACCGGTATCTGGCATTCTTTTGATATCTTAATTAAATCAATCAATCAATAAATAATGACATCTCGCAAGATGTGAATAGCATATCAACACACATTTCTAGGTAAGTAGTCTGATAAAAGGTGATTCGTAGATTTTTGACATTCGTTACGGGTAGTCAGACCCGAATGTCTGACAACCAGTCTTACCAAGGGGTGTCGTGTTACGCAGTTACTGTTTTTGAGGTCAGATAGGCAGTCGCTCCACGTAAAATACTGCTGGAAAGCAGTATAAGGATAGAATGGAAGCCGGTAAGCAGATAATTTCTAGGTATTTGAAAGTCTGATTAAGTTTGTTCAATTTTTATTTTATGATTGGTCATTGAAATCAGATTTTACAATGAACTTCTAAGAACCAGTAGACATTTAGCTATGGGCTGCTGTACCTTTTTAGGGTTCCGTACTCAAAGGATAAAACGCGACTCTATTACTAAGACTCCGCTGTCCGTCCGTCTGTCTGTCCGTCTGTCACCAGGCTGTATCTCATGAACCGTGATAGTTAGACAGTTGAAATTTTCACAGATGATGTATTTCTGCTGCCGGTTTAACAATAAATACTAAAACAGAAAAAACAAATATTTAAGTGGGTTTTTATTTTTTTGTCGTTTTTATAGTTAACGTAAGTCTCGATCCCGTGGGAATATCGGGATAAAAAGTACCCTATATGTTAATCCAGGGTGCTACCTCCATGCAAAATTTTATCAAAATTGGTCCAGCCGTTTGAGCGTAAAGAAGTAACAAACATGCACACACACACTCACAAACTTTCACCTTTATTACACGACTGCCCAAAAAAAGGAGTGTTATGTTTTCAGGTGTCATTTTATTTATTTTATTTTTTTTATTTATTTTTATTTCACAACACGTCTATCTTAACAGGATATCCCAAAGCGATAGGGTGGTACTTAATTATACGTATACTTATTTTATAAATTATAACATAAATGGTATGCAGTTATTCTTGCGAATTCATTCAGTGAACATGAAAAAATGTCAATCCTTTCGGCGACTTCATTAAGTGTCCGTAAGGCGCGAGTAACTGGCGCTTTTAGAAGCAAGTTAGTCCTGCCGCGCGGCACCGCCAGCAGCTGCGGCCGTCTCCGCCTCAACACGTAGTTGTCGGGCACGCACAGCTTTACCTCCTTTAATACCCCCTGATTTTTGATTTTACCATTGAGTAATTTAAAAATATAAATGGCGAGAGTCATATCCCTTCTTAATTCTAACTTGTTGTACCCAACCATGCCTAGAACAAACAAGGTTGGGTACATCAATGGATAATAAGGATATACTCCATACCGTCTCTTATACAGATACCTTATGAATTTATTTTGTATGCGTTCCAACATGAGACTGTATTTAGTTTCATGTGGTGCCCAAATGATTGCATTACACTCCAACTGACTCCTTATCAGCGCATTGTACAAGGTTGTAATAGCTTTAATGTTTTTGAACTCTTGAGCACGACGAAGTACGAAACCTAGGCTCCTATACGCTCTCTTGCAAACTTTGACTATGTGATCGCGAAATGACAACTCCTTGTTTAGGTGTACTCCTAGATCACGTACCGTTTCCACCCTTTTCATCATCGCGTTGTCCAGCTCATATTCGTGGTGGAGAGGAACTCTCATGCGGCTGTACGTCATGATCGAGCATTTCGACATATTGAAATGTAGCTTATTTTTCCCACTCCACTCGACTACTCTGTTCACGTCACTCTGAAAACTAACACAGTCCCTTTCATCTTTAATGGCCAAAAACAGTTTAAGATCGTCCGCGTATAACAGACACTCGGCCTGCCCGACCACATCGGGCAGGTCGTTAATCATAATGATAAACTGAAGAGGTCCCATGTTACTGCCTTGACTCACACCGGATCTGGTATAATAAGGCTCTGATTTGTAGCCAGCATATTCGACAAACTGCCGGCGGTCTCTCATGTAATCAGCAAAGAACTTTAGTAATTTGGGGGTGCATCCGATAGTCGCCAGCTTTGTCAACAAGATGTCGTTGTCGACCAAATCAAACGCCTTTTTGAAATCGAAGTAGGCGACATCGACTTGCACTCCCGCATCTACATGTGGGACTACATAAGTCATAAAATTTAGCAATGCAAGCATGTTTGTATGTATGTATGTTTGTGAGTTTCTTTATTCCACCATAACTTCTAAACGGCTTAACCGATTTTAATATATGTGGTATTGTTAGAAGCGTTGAACTATTCCGGGTAACAAAGGCTAGTGAACATTTAAAAAAATATCAAGGGGTACCCATGGTTAATGAAAAAAACGGTAATAATTTGTTTTTTCATGAAAATTTGACTACGTATACTATCATCGTCTAGAGCCTGCTTAGTACATAACAAAAATATATAACAGTAGTATTCAATATGCATTCGTTCACTAGTAAATAACAAAAGAAAAAAAAAAATAAATATAACGGTAGTATTCAACAACTCATAGAAAAAAATTGTCTTATCCGTTTCCACGTCGTGTCGCCTTATCCATACTCCCAATGGCAAAGTCGTAGTGATGGCAGCGTCAACTGGCGTAGCTGCGAGTCTCATTGGAGGCGCTACCTTACATTCCACATTTGCCCTGCCTATTGAAAAGGGCAGGATAGGGACCATGCGTCTCTTGACCGAAGAGCGCCTTTAAAGAGAAAGGCAGAAGTGGAATAATATAAAATGGCTTATCATAGATGAGATTTCTATGGTGCCCTACACAACTTTAAGAAATATTCACCTCCGGCTACAACAAATGAAAGTGAGCGATGCTTATTTTGGCGGTGTCAACGTTTTGCTGTTTGGAGACCTGATGCAGCTTCCACCAGTACCTAAATCTGCCGGCGGGGCATACTGCTTTAAACAACCACCACATTTAAGAGCTGAAGTGGACTTATGGGCGTTATTTAGCTTCTGAGAACTGGCACAGAATATGAGGCAAGCAGAATAGTCCGCGGGTTGGTTACATGCAGCAACTAGAAATCCTGGATCGTCGTAGAGTACCTACCACTCACTGGACCATTCGCAGTTGGCGAGTGTCTGCAAATATTTCCCACTAAAAGACAGGTGGATGACTACAACCAAACGATGACCAACGAACTCGCCAAAACTTGCCGGATGTATCTGATGCCGCCACGTCATAGGCGGCATCAGATACATCCGTGGAAGCCAAAACCTACGGACAGCCGCGGCCAAAACCCGAATTTATACCTTCTGATACCAATAAAACAGGAGGTATTGTTCCATTTTTCAAAGTTGGTACCGGTTCCAGAGTAATGTTGCGGAAAAATATTAACGTTGGACACGGCTTGGTAAATGGTGCTATGGGGCTCATCCGAAAATTCGTATGGCCAGCGCTACGTAGTCACCAACTTGAACCGGTAGAGTTACCGCAAGCCGTCTTCGTAGAGTTCCATGACAAAACGATACGAGGCAACACAGTCGGTTTGGGTGTCAAAATTGAGCCTAGCACTGTCGAATTTGACGCGTTACGGGGTCAAGCCTTAATAAATTCAAATCATTCATTAAACGTAAGTTGTGCCAGAAAGCCTTTTATACTGTTAAAGATTATATTGAGGACAAAAAGGCTTGGGATTGAGCTGCTCCAATTTTTGTACATATTGAGGTAGTTTTTTTTTATTGTTTTTTTTTTTGTTTTTGCTAACTTTATTATTTTATAAACAGTGACATTTAATTATTATTTTATACACAATGACAGGAATATTTACTTGTAAAGTATTATATTATTTTAATTATTGTGAATGTGAAGACTATGTGGGTTATTGCATAATATTTTTTTTCCCTTTCTTTTATTCTCAGTTAGTGTTAATCATGGTCTGGCAGTTTGAGTCATATAAGTGGCCTACCCAAATGGCCTTTCTTTGGTATTGATAGTCGCATCGTTGAGCTCCTTATATTCTGAGTAGAGCTGCACGATTACTGACAAATGCGTGCACTGACTGGTCAGGTCCACTCAACCTGTGTGGTTCTTTCCTCAAAAGACCATTTCAGACACCAATCTACATGGTCTTCACATGATCTGACCAAGATTATGTCTGGACTTTAAAAGAGACTATGACCTCTGAGTTTGTTTCGGCCTTTCTTCTCAGAGTAGTCAGATAGGAAACGCCGACCTCATCTAGTTTTTAAAATATGATTGACGTGTAAAAGTGTTTGTACAAACCTACTTACAGAAATAAAATCATTTATCATTTATCAAGGTAAAGTCGAGCGGCATATGCTACCACTGATATTATGTTGGGCTGTGACAGTGCACAAGCTGCAAGGGACGACACTGGACAGCGCCATTGTGGATCTAGGCGCTAAAAATGTTGCCAAAGGGCAAGCTTATGTCGCTCTTTGTCGCGTGAGACAGCTAGAAGGATTGGCAATTGGTGTTTTAGATCCACAAAAGCTTATCAACGAGCCCCATGACAAAAAATCTCTGGAAGAACTGAATTGCCTTAGAGATCTTATTAATAAATCATAAGAAAAATAATTTCGCGTACCCAAAAAATTAAAGTTATCTTTCGTGGCACATTGTGCGTTTGCAAAAATATTGTTTTATCACTAAAAGGTATAAAATAAAAAACAAATAATCAAAAAAATTTAAACACATGCCTGCCATATCAAAAAGTGAACTAAATTATTTGTTTTTAATATTAGTGTGATGTGATGGTACGGCACCCTTCCACTACGTGCGCGAGTCCGACTCGCACTTGGCCGGTTTTTATCATTCGTACTCGATACTTTTTTATGACAAATCACAGTATGACTGTAACATACGGAGTTGTGAAACTGAATAGGTTTCCGATAAGATGCGTGATCTCAACCAGATAGGCTTATCTGTGAGTCATTGGGTGTTTCATGCAGCCATCATCCGAGTGAAATGCATCATGGTTCATATTGCGGAGTTTTATTAGTAATTGCTCGTTTCGTTCGGGGTATCGCTATAAAAATGGATACGATAAATATTAATTTCATCTTTTCAGCCGAAAGACGTCCACTGCTGGACATAGGCCTCCGATGAATATTATATCCGCGTAATTTAATACAGATTTTTTCTCTTGATACATGAGGCTCCAGGGGCTAGCCCCTACACACTAGTGTGTATCTTTGGGTTCATTCGAGTAATCGAACCACGCATTTCATTTATTCATTAATTTTGTTCAATTTTCTTTAGAGATATATTTTATTTGCTTATAATTTAATGTGCTCTGATAAGCCACCTTTAAGCCACCTTTCGACTCTTTCAATAAGTCTGCAACTGACTTAAGATCCTTAGATCCTTAAGAATTTATCTTTGGTCCCATAAGAGCTATATTTATGGCATTATCAAGTGTTACTACATTCTTTGCGATTAGACTGTTATTTAGCACTAGCGATCCGCTCCAGCTTTGCACGGTTTTTAAGACTTAGAGAAAACTCGAGATTTCTTTGTTATAACATGTGAGTTGAATATTAATATATAGTGTTATTTTTTTTGTTCTTTGCACTTGTTTCATGATTATTATTGAATATATTTATATAAATAAGTTTAATATGTGTTATGAATGTATGTATTTATTGTATACACGTAAATGGTACACTAGAGACTACCTGCAGTATTGTCACTCCTTACCCCTGTATCCATCCAAAGGTTGTCTTTAAAATATCGCTTTTAGCGATAAGACCGCCCATTGTGTCTCCCTATGTAAGATTTCTACATTTATATCTGTAATTTTGATGGTGTACATAATAAAGAGTATTCTATTATATACTACTAGCTGCGCTCCGCGGTTTCACCCGCGTAAGAGTCGTTTATTTTAGAAAATTTCGGGATAAAAAGTTACCTAGGTATTATAACAGAACTCCAGCTATATAAGTACAAAGTTTCATCGTAATCGGAACTGTAGTTTTTACGTGAAGACTGGCAGATTATTTTTTATATTATATTTTGATTATTCTGACACTCGGCTCATCGGTCCATTTTTTGGCAGAGCATTTAGAGCAGGATAAATTATAGCCTATGTTATTCCGTAATAATGTAGCTAAACTGGTGAAAGAATTTTTTAAATCGGCTCAGTAGTTTCGGAGCCTATTCGTTACACACATAAAAACAAACAAAAAATCTTTCCTCTTTATAATATTAGTGTAGATTCAATACACATCCTTCTAGAATAAATTCTCTGAATTATGGTGAAAATCGCGTCATCAAAGACACACGAAGAGTGACTTTGTGTTTTTACAATTCATTTGTTTTTATTTTATTAACTTCATACCTTCATTTGTTTTTACTTTCTCTCCTCAATAGTTTCCTCTATCTACGCCTATGAAATAAGTAAAAATAAACTGCCCAAACATTGGCATGAGACCTTGACACCTAATGTTGCACTCAGTGGGACCCCGTAGCCCGGGGCGCGATGGTCCATACATATTGATTGCTCTGATTACCCCGGACTATTGGCAACATTGCCCCGTGCTATTGGCTCCACCTTACTTCTCAAGGGTAAGGTTATAGTTATTGTTTTTATGGTAATGTGAAGGCGGAAGGGATATTGGTGAATGTTCGATCAAGGTTTTTGTGTATGATATTGTTTTTGTGTTGCTAGGGTCTTCTGAAACTGATAATAACAGCAGGAACTATTTTGTATAGCGTTTTCAATGCCTGTTAGCCACTCAACATTTGTAGGCTGTGTGTATTCTGGGGCTAGAAACTTCTTCCCATTCATATCAAAATCAAAAGTAATTTATTCAAACTAGGCTGAGAATCAGCACTTTTCGAACGTCAAAAAATACATGAGACAGTCCCCCAAAAACGCCCACCCTTCACCACTTCTTAGAGCTTTAGCTGGGAAGAAGAAGTGGCGCAACAAACTCCCCAGCAGCACAGCTGTCTGATCACATATAAAACTTGAATCTATACAATAAAATGTAAAATAATTTGCATTACGCAACACAAAACATTAAATTAAATTATTTGCCTTATGTTAGCTAGCACTATACAAAAAAAAATCTGACTTAAAGTATTATGCTATTGATATGACTTGGTTCAAGTCAATAATCAAAAGAGTGATGTTTGAAAGCTTGTCCCTTGAAAAGTTTTATCATGACTTAGTACTTTTGAGCATGCATAAAAAGAGAATATCCATAACTTTATCTAAAAGTCATAAAATGTCCAAAATTACTTTTATAAGGTGAATGTCGCGAGTAAAGTGCACATTAGCTAGTTTCGACAGACCGGTTCCAAATTTGGGTTTCATGATAAGAATTACTAAATAAAAATTAATGAAATAGCTGAATAAAAAGTAGGGAAATGGCCTTAATAGAAATGGGCCTTATCAGCACATAAATAAATATGTCCCGGCCATAAATATTGGTTATAATTACATCTCACACCGCAACCGTATATTAGATACTCGGGATTATTCTTATCGGATGGAGGTTGATGAGATTTTCTTCTTCTTACCTAGGTATACGAAAGGTTTTTATTACAAAGATAAGATAATTTTATTTTGCAAATATAGGAATAGAGGATAACAAAAATTAATAGACGATCAGCCATACATATAAAATATATTTATATTATAAAAAAAAACTTTTTTAAATATTTATTTGTTATAAAATGCTATCAAGCTATACGACTATTTAGTTGCATTGCTTTTTTATATGACTATATTTTTCAGTATAATAAAGCGTATTCTATCTAACATTTTGCGTTGGAGGTGTATGTAGTGAGTGTTCAAAAATAATCGAAAGATAAAACATTGCTAATTGTTTATGCATCGGTACGTACTGTACGATTATAACTTTTCAATACACTTTCTCGAAAACTGGTTCATATCGCGTATAATATACGATTAGGTTCACAATGCAATGTATTTCACACGCGTGCGATTTTTTATTTTCCAAGACGTGTGCGGGAATAAAAATTGCCACAGATAACGTATACCTATACTTAGTCCAAATTGGTTCAATGCCTCTATTCACACCGTCTCGCGCCAGAGACGGGTGTTTTTTTTTTAAATCTCGGTAAAGATGCGTCTTTACGGCGTTAATATTTTTGGAATATTTAAATAATGTTTATAAATAGAATACCATGATTATTACAATAAAAAAAAACGTAACAAATTAAAAAAAAATTGTGTTCTAAACTCAAAAATATTTCAAATTTGTATTTTTCATAGTATGCTGTTTATCGGCTTTATACCTTTGCTTCTCCTTCAACCCGGCGAAAGCAAAGCGCGGAAAAAAAAGAAAATTAAATCAAATTATAGTTTCCTAATACTTCATGACAAAAATATTTTTCATTATATTATTATATTTTATTTCTTCAAAAGTGTATAGAAAAACGTCGTTTGATACACGTGGACATTTGTTATTGCAGTTCTCGGCTCAAAAACAACCTCGCCTACGACTCGGGTGTTAATTCCGCCTCGAATGCACTATCAAACATTCTTGACTTGTATCAAAATATACTATTATGTCAGTACCTAACTAAATAGAAATTAATTGATGCTACAAAGTTCTGCAAATCTTTAATTCTGAAGTAGAATATTATTCATATACAAATGTTTACGAAGCAAATGATGACGCGTGTTAAGCAAATTTAACTTTGATTTTGACTTTTATGTCAATCACATAAGAATTGTCCGCTAGCCTAGTCTAGAAAGTCAATAGATAGCTGAGCTTCTCAATAAAAAAATCATACCAAAGGCGTACCTTATGGTAATTATAATAAATGATGGTAGGTAAGGGTTATTGTCCAGCGCGCGCGATGCGATGCTATCTAGCTTCCGAGCGTCGCGCCGCGTCATTATCATAATAGCCTTGAGACACGAAACTTATAATAAAGGGAAGTTGAACCGTGATCAATCAGGTTTGCTTCATTATGTCTTGTAAACCTGAAAAAGACTAGACAGCTAATGGTATTTAGTGTTACCTACTTGAAAATGCGAGTAAAAATCAAGTTTAAAATGGAAAGTTTCGGCGATCATTTTGAAATATCGCGGGGATATTGTTTACTTTCTAAATATTATTAATTTGTGTGTTTTTTTTTATCTTTCTATAATGTGTTTTAAACTTCCCGTGGCCCAAAATCTAGCTTTTGCTTTGGCCAGAGGCTAAGCATTGCCATACAACCGACGCCGACGCCGTATTTTGGTTAGTTAATAGTTTTGGTTAAGGTGGGTTATTATACTGTTATTTTTTTTTATTAATTTGTTATAAGTTGTTATTTATGTAGGTACTTTCATTTGAATTATGAGTAATCATCTATGTGTCAATAATATTCATAAGACATAAACAACTTAAAGAAATTTACTAGCAAAAAAGAACCATTCTATTTGTTATAATTAGAATAAAATATACTTAATTTACAATTTATACAAAGGCGATAGGTTAGTACAATATTGTTTTTTTAAACTGCATAAATCACTGATTAAGAAAAACAATATTGTTGTATTTTTTTGATACATAAACAAATTCAATTTGCCAACACGCTTTATTAAAATAGGCTTTATTAACAGTTGAAATGTTAGCATTTCTGTGTATAAAGACTTCTAAAATATTGATCGAAACTACTAAACTAACCTACTTCGGAAAACTATCATTGAAACTTGTTACTTGTACGTTATCAGAGTGATAGATGATCTTATGTGACAGGTCGCTAGTTCGATTCCCGGGTCGGTACCATTGTCCGCGTGACGGATCGACGGGGTTAGTTAGATATACTGTCGCTGACAGTTATCTAAGATGGTAGGGACATTAATTGTATTGAACTTTGATTCAAGTAAATGGTAAATGTGTTTAAGTTCATAGAGCGAAACTAGAAGAATTATTTTGATTGTATCTTAGGATTTTTATGTAAAGATGTTATACTTAGTCTGTGTAAAAAATCTACATTGTACTGAAACATTTTATAGGCACAAGTGGTTTAAAGTTTACAGTAGCAAGTAAAACTCGTCGGCCAAAAACTAAGGAACGAAATCTATTTCAAAACATTCGACAATTTATGGGCAACACGAATTTTCTTATTAAAATATAATCCACGTCAAAACAAAAAATAATCACAATATGAGACAAAAAATTATAATTTTCAATGGGCCATCTTTAACCACTATCTATCTATGTGCTACGTTGCTACGCCGCTACGCCGTAGCATGACAGCTGTAGCAAAGAGATAACTAGAACATCGTGGCGTAGCGACTAAATAAAGTAGCGGATTCTATTTTTAAAACTGATTGGATTTGGTTCATTTCACTCTTGTGAATGGCGACGGTCATTGGAAATGTATTTGTGACTGACACATGGTTGTACTTGTTTGAAGATCAATGTCTAATGCTAAGAATACTTAAGAGCGTTTACGACGTACGGCATTTCATACAAACTTTGAAGCCCTTGTTTTTTGAAATGACTGAACCGATTTTAAGGAAACTTCATACGCATAAGCAGGATAAAATGTTCTTAACTAACTTTTTAGACCTTTGTATCCTGCTTAAAGGGTTCCGTTTTTTTCCTTTTGAGGTTCCGAACCTTGAAAACAAAGAGTTTTCAAAGAGTTTCAAATTGTTATTTAACGTGGCAATACTATCAGTGTTCGCTGTTTCCGGGTGACAGCGATGTGGACGAGTCTTTCAGCGTCTAAGTGTCCTTTTGTTTTTGTTTGCATAGTTAGTTAGTTCGTAATTTAATGTAGTACCTAGTGTAAATAGTTGTACAATAATTGTTTATAAGCATTTTGGTGTTAGTGTGGTGCCGGACGTAAAGAATAGCATCATCCTATTTCTTCCCGTGGGTGTCGTAAAGGCGGCAAGGCGGCTAAAAGACTTACTAAAGAATGGGCAGCATCGTTATCTATGCATTTTAACACCATACTGCGATTGCCAACCCACCCGCCCAAGCGTGGCAATTATGGCAACCCCCCTTAATTGGGGGAGGCCTATGTCCAGCAGTGGACGGCTTTCGGCTGAAATGATGATGATGATAAATTAAAACTGAACAAATTAATGAGACATGGAGACAATAAACTCAATGGTAATTGCCGAAGTAACATCGAGCATTAACGATCAATCGATCTCAATCGAATCGATCACCGAGCATTAAGGGGTACCTTTCGATCATCTTTCGGCTGAAATGATAATGATGATGATTTTAGTGTGATTAATAAATTAAGGTGTTTAAAAACCCCTTTAACTGCCTACTTTGTTTTAATTTCGACTGTTTCATCGGTAGTCATAATAGCGATTTGTTTGACACTGAGACAAAACACATTTTGTTTATAATATTGGGCACGTTCCCTTATTACCGGGCCATTGTGTATTGTTCGTTATTACCACTAACTGATTATAAAGGATAGCGTTACGAATACGATACTTCAAACCATAGATAAGGATTTTGGGCGCCATTAGAATGAACGCATGGAATTGGTAAGTACTAAGTACTAAATGAACGCCACTGTTGAAGTTTGCTGTCAGTTTCCTAGAATTTGTCTATGATTAGGAGTCAGTAGTTGAAACTTAAAAATGAGTTATTACAAGAGTAGTACTTTGTTAAGTTCTTCGAAAATTCACTTATAGTGTAGTTCTATATGAATAATTCAAAGTGAACATTTGTCTTACTCCCCCAATTATTGCGGTAATATGAAGTTGAATTCTTTATTTTACGATTTTTCATAGAAATTGTTCTACCGGTGTCGCGTTACTAGCTATGTTTTTGGTAGAAGGAATTCTAACAAAAATAAAGCTAGAAAAGAAACATAGGCACATACCTGCAATAAAAGAATACTACAATATACGAACTGCCTCATTGCTCTAGTGGTCGCAAGCGCATGAGGTCCTGGGTTCAATTCCCAGGTCCGGTAAAGTGTTATTGGGTTTTTCCATCTAGAATTCTCAGAAGCAGTCTGGGGGCCTAAAATGGACGCTTTGTCAGAATCATTATATGATCTGCGTAAAATACATACATCCCGCAATTCATCTGTTTGACAGCTGCTATTTGACATTAGACTTCATTATAGCAATTCATAATTTGTGGGCCATTTTACAAAACTGTCAAACAGATGAATTGCGAATTGCATATGAGTTGTATGCAGATTATATTATGATTCTGCCAAAGCGTCGATTTTAGGTCCCCTGGACTCTGGATTTGTGCCCGAATGATGGCAATAGGCTCGCCCCCTAATACATGGGACTTAAACGTAACTGGCGAAATGTGGGTGTACTATAGGCCCACCTCTGCCTACCCCTTCGGGAAAACAAGGCGTAATGTTATGCGTTCTCTGCGGTTATTGTTTATCGGGTTTTCCCTAAAATTTGGCATGTTATGCAATATACTATCAAATCACTGAAGCAATTTTTAACCGACAACCATTCATGTGAATTTTAATTATCAACTTAGACAGCTGTTATTTTTATCTTTACAGAGAGTAGCTTAAATTTCAGCTATCCCCAGTGTTGGGGTCTAATGCCCTACTACTAATCTTGATAAAGATGTCAAAAAATAATAGGGCCGTTTTGACATTTAACTTGAATCGATTTATCGTGAGTATCGAGTATCGAGTCATATGGTTACTTCACTAGTTACGTCGCGATTAACAATCGCAGAATAGAATATAATAGAATACTCTTTATTATGTACACCATAAAAGTTACAGATATAAATGTTAAAATTTTACATAGGGTGACACAATGGGCGGTCTTATCGCTAAAAGCGATCTTTTACAGACAACCTTTGGATGGATTAAAGGGAGCAGGAGAGACAATACTGCAGGTAGTCAGTGGTGTACCATTAACATATACAATAAATACATACATACACAAAGCATACACTTATCTAATAAATATATACATATATACAATAATACACATGAAAAAAAAGCAGGGAACTGTGTTATGTAATGATGATGTTTAAAGAGAGAGGAAGTGTTCGGTACTCGATACTCACGATAAATAGATTCAAGTTAAATGTCAAAACGGGCCTATTATTTTTTGACAAGTTTAGGTATTTAGGTATGTCATTGAGTAGACGAACGATTCCCTTGATGGATTTATTACCAATTACACAATTATTACACTTAAATGTTAAGTTGGAGAAATGCACAGCTAAACAATATTGATGTGCATAAATGAGTGTGACGTACAAACTATCACAAAGGTGTAATAAAAAATGTACAGCGTAGCTCGTATACCCAGAAAATAGCCTGTTAACTTCCCATGAAACATCTCCACAAAAATAGAATCAGATGAACTACTAACGATTTCTACCACACTTCGATCCGATTAGGTTAATTAGGTTAAAATTTATAATTGGCCACGCATACCCGAGCGCTGGATTTTTGTGCCGCGAGCATTAAGCACTAATGAGAACACATGATATTTTACGAGGTCGCTAATGCTGGGTAAAGCTGAGTTTGCACTGGGTTGTCGTAGCTTGATGTTTGTGTCCTGACTTTTGTAAGTTGACTGATGTAAGGCTAGCGAGATTTTTTGTTTGCACATTCTCCAACATTTTTTTTTATGCAGCATAGTTTGTGACTTTTCATGAAAAATTTAAAAAAAATACCGTTCCTAAACTTCGGAGATAAGGGGGGCCTTATCTCCGAAGTTTGCATAGATAAAAATCTGAAATTATTCTATGCGATAGAAGTGTATGTAAAGATTACAGGAAAAATAAAACGATGTCTCTAAATAGCACAGTTTTTTAGAAATCATCAACATCATATATACGTACGGAAACCTCGGTGCACGAGTCCGACTCGTAATTGACCAGTTTTTATTTTGTCACAGCGGGACGCTTGTGGAATTCAACAAAAAAAAAACTTATTTCACTAGGTAATTATTAAAAAAAGAAAAGACATGAAAAAAACAATATAATGGAGCTTATCACATGATTTGTCGATGTTAGTCTTTGTAATTAAAATGGATCCCTTTGTAAAAGCGGGACATTTTTGCTCTGGTTGGGGACAATGGGACAGACAGCCTGAAAGCGGAGAAATGGGCACGTTAGTTATACTTTCAGATCTGGGGGCATGGTAGTGCCCCGCCCCCGGCACTACCTACCTTTTCTTGAAGCGTTTCGTCGTATTTTCAAAACCTCATAGGTTCGGCTTAAATAATGCTAGAGAGCTCAAATTCTCAGGATAAGATGTCGTTAGCAGATTTTTGCTGTCGGGGGCATAGCAGGTTAGTGATTGAAAATGTGTCATTTTCGATTCGACAACCTGTCGTGTGGTTGTGAATAGCTATGCAGATCCAAGATCCAAATTTAGAGCCAAGCTAACTCTACAAGACCTAACTCTACAAACCTTACATCTTGGTCAAAATGTATGGGTTAGCCGTTCCGTTAAACTATTTCATGTCACAAAATTAGAGACCAGTAACTTAATTTCTTACCATAAGCCCATAGGAGTGTATGTGCGATGGCCGCGAACCGGCCAGGCCATATATTTTGACCAAGATATAAGCTTTGTAGAAAATGCATAGAGAACGCTGCTGCCCATTCTCTAGTAAGTCCCTTAGTCACCTTTTACGACACCCACGCGAAGAAATAGGGCGGTGCTATTCTTTACGTCCGGCACGGCACCAACATCAACATTGTATGGCTCTCCAATAGTAAGTTGGTCTTGGCCTACACTCCATTTGAAATAAGATTAGACATTTAAATAAACTTGTTTACAGTCCGTTCAACCAATTTTGAGTTCTATTCCTTAGGCATAAGGATGGCATTAAAAGCAAAAACGTAGTTACAATACCAACTGTTTATTACAGCTGCCATTTGTCATGCCACCAACGCAATAGAAGTCAAAAGCGGTTGAACGGACTGTAAAAAAGGTTTATTTAGATGTTTAATCTTATTTCAAACGGAGTATAGTCAAGTAATTAAATCACAAGTCTGTATTTGCCTCCGACAGTTTCTCATTCAACAAAAATATAGGCCTACAGCTGCCTTCATTCGTCGTATAGTGAATACATAGCCTTACAGTGTAAATTGTAGGCAAACAGAGCGGTTCTGAAGAGGCTTTAATACATGTAGTCTTACAAATAGGTCAGGAGTACACGAGTCAGAGCAATGTTGTGAATGAGGGCGTTTTCCGCATAACAGTTGCAGTTTTCTTACGTAATCTCTGACATGTTAAACTTTGAAGTGTTTTGTTAAAAGGTTTATATCGTCCCCGTAGAGCGAAAAGTCACTAAGTCGAAAAATACCCAAAATGTAAAAAACAATGTCACTATAATCAACATTTATTTCTCTAAATATTTGTCTAACAGTCATTTTTCTAGCTGCCCACACTTTCGTTTTACGAAATTTGAAAAGTAAGTAAGTCTACCCTTTGGACACCACAGCGTAATGGGAGAATTTCGCCTTATTACAAAACAAGATTTATATCTTGACATGGCTTAAAGCTTAAACCATGGAGCCAGTTTTTGTAATAAGAACGTAACAGTGATTGAAATACCGATCTTTATACAAAACTGAAAACTTAGTTCGGTACTAAGTTGTCAGTTTTGTATTTAGGAACTTTACCACAGTCGGAATAAAGTTCGAAATTCAATAATGGCTCCTTATTTTAAACCTGGGTCTAAAGATAAACCTTGTTTTGTAATAAGGGGGAATGACTTTACGCTCTACGGGGACGATATTGAGCCTATTAAAATTTGGACCCTGTCAGTCAAAATATGACAGTTTAAAAAGAGTTTATTTTTGTTGGTGGGGATGGTGTCTGATTGGTTTTTCGGGTGACGGCTCTGAGTGTGGAGATTATGACTACATTGTTGTATTGGCTTCTTATCTGTAAAAACAAATGTATGTGGTAATACTATAATAAATAAATATTTTAGGATATGATTCTCTGCGGTTACAGCGCTATAGCTTTGTTCTTGTTAGAAGAAATTCTAACAAAATTAAAGCTGGAAAAGACACATACTTGCAATAATAGAACAATAATAGTACAATATACGAACTGTCTCATTGGTCTAGTGGTTGCAAGCGCTACTGCTGATCATGAGGTCCTGGGTTCGATTCCCGGATCGGGCAAAGTGATAATGGGTTTTTCTGTCTGGTATTTCTCAGTAGCAGCCCGGGGTCTGGATTTGTGGCCAGTTGATGGCAATAGGCTTGCCCCCTATTACATGGGACTTAACATAGCTGGCGAAATGTGGGTGTACTACAGGTAATCTCTGCCCAACCCTTCGGGGAAACAAGGCGTTATGTTATGTCTTCTTTGCGGTTATTGTATAACGGGTTTTCCCTAAAACTTGGCAATTGTTTAGATACCTGCACGGCGCACACTTAGTATGATCACTTCTGTTTACTACGAATACAAAGTGATATTTCTATTCTTACATTTTTCTAAAATCTGTAATTTTATCTCTCGGTTCTTCCGTTTCTACGGTGGCCATGCTACGCGAATCGGAAGTTTCAAAATAAAAGGATGCAAACAAGCAATTTTACCGTAAGTTGGATAAATTCTAAAAATAAAAAAAAAACGAGCGAGCCTTAGAGTACATAATTATGATGTGTAACATCTGACCTCTCACCTTAGATCACTTTTAGCATTGATGTAGGAATACTATGGAGAGGGCATATTCTAATATATGAAGAATAGTTACACAAATATCTATCTTAACGACACAGTCATGTCAAAAAGCGTTTTGTTTCCTTCTAACTCATCAAGAGGTACATGTGAAAAAAGAGATATCTAAATGTTTGTCAAGGACTAAAGGTAAGACTTTTGTGTGACGACAAAATCTGTCTATGCGTGACCGGCCGCCATGTTTAATGCCAAGTTTTGTGGTACAAAACTCGGCAATGTGCTGTCAAACGGTTGTTTGTCTATTGTATCTAATTTTGTACGCCATAAATGGCAAAACATGTAGCCACCTCATATAATTATAAGACCTTCTTACTGTACTCATGTTTTACAAAATAAATATTATCTTATCTTATCTTATCTTATCTCGCACTCGCAGTAACAACGCTATAAAAGGCAGCCATTTTAAGTACTCGATTTTTGTAGGTAGTCACGCTAATTTTGTAGGTATAGCAAGTCTATAGGTTTATAAGTCAATGGCTTTTAGTGATAAGACCGCTCCTTGTGTCTCCCTATGTAATATTTCAACATTTATATCTGTAATTTTTATGGTGTACGTAATAAAGAGTATTCTACTAGTAATTCTTGGTAATAAGCAACTGAGCAGAGGCAGAAATTACCCCCTCTACTTACAATCTTTATAGTACTTACTAATTCCATGCTATTATAAAGTACTTACTAATTCCATGCTATTAAAAAGTACTTACTTATTCCATGTTCAAGCTGTCACTTCCTGTTACACACTTCCGTCCCTTTCACGAAGTCACTCCCACAGAAAGCCAGAGGGAAGATTTTAGTCATCAGAAATGGAGGTGTCGATTGAAATAACCTTTTGCAAAGTTATACGGTACAACATAAATAGCTATCATCATCATCATCATTTCAGCCGAAAGACGTCCACAGCTGGACATAGGCCTAGGGGGGGAGGGGGTTGCCATAATCACCACGCTTGGCAGGCGGGCTGCCCATTCTCAAGTCGTAAGTCCCTTAGTCGCCTGTTACGACACGCACGGGAAGAAATAATTCGCATATTTTCTTTAAGTTTTTTGTAATTTTCATGTCAGTAACAGGTTGTAGTCATTCAATACTGTAGAAACAACCAGAATTGAAACAGCAGGATCGTTGAATAAGCGTTTTTATTTAGAACTGACGATCATTTGATTTTACAGTCATAACCTTAACTACTATTAAATGTTTATTTCTTAGAAATATTTAGCAAATAAGTACGTGATGGCTTTTTAGGAGTGACTGCTCACCATGAGCACAAGAACAAGAATAATCTTAGAAAGGAATCGTTTCTACCTGGGCGTAGACTAATCCCCACTACCATGCCACTACCCCACTAAACCAACGGAACTTCTGACTTAGTGTTGCCAGTAAAAGTATTAATTTAGTTTAAATAGGTATATGTATGTATATCCTTATATTGAAATAAATATTGATTCCACAATTTGCTTTATTGCACCTACCACTGCTTGTCTCTGCATCACCCAAAGGTTGACTGGTAGAAAATGCCTATGGCATTAAGTCCGCCTCTGTACATTTGTGTGCTTGAAGTATTAAATAAGTGTAGGTATATCAAGTTGTTGTTGTTGTTGTTGTGCCTGAAAAGTTTACAATACGATTCTTCGAACTTAGAGAGTTGTATTGCTAATGATTCTAATGATAATAATTGTGTAAAGCCATATTTCCGCGTTTCCGTTTGGTGCCGGACGTAAAGAATAGCACCATCCCATTTCTTCCCGTGGGTGTCAGCGAGTGGGCAGCAGCGTTCTCTATGCATTTTTAAAACCATACTGCGATCGCCAACCCGCCTGCCAAACGTGGCGATTATGGCAAATCCCCCCCTTTTTGGGGGAGGCCTATGTCCAGCAGTGGACGTCTTTCGGCTGAAATGATGATGATGATGAAAGCCATATTTGTTATGTCCGCGAATCATATTTAGATCAACATACAACCTGTTAATGACCTGCAAATTGCAAAAAACGTAAGAACGTTTGAATTTTGCGGGCTACCTTAGTGCATCCCCCTTTATCCTTGAATAAAAAAACAACAAACACATGCAACTACGCATTTACCAACCAGAATATCTGACAAACACTTATACATACCTTCTATTTACATATTAATCTTGCCAGCTAGCGATGGCGGACCATCGTAAACATTTAATTGGTGATAAAGGCGAATAATTGGCCGGCTATCGATCGATCGCTAATGAAACTGAATTACTGTGTTACTGCCTAACAATCTGTGCGATATCTCTTATCTTTTTCACCGGGCATGTGTAACTTAGTGCCAATTTCACCAATGAAACTGAACGCGATCAGCATTTAAACTACGTTTAAGAGCTGTCAGTGTCCTTATTTTCTTTGGAATTGACATTGACAGCTCTTGAACTCGGTTTAGATGTGCTGATCGCGTTCAGTTTTATTGGTGAAATTCTCCCCTAGTCTTTTATTAGAAGCTGGCTGTTTTTGCGTCGATTTGATTTAAAAATAAGAATAGTGTCACAAGATAGGCATAAATCTTCCTTAACAACGTCGCCGAAATGAGGGTTTTCTGGCAGCACTGAGATAAAAAAACTGGTCAAGAGCGAGTCGGACTCGCGCACCGAGGGTTCCGTACGTATATATATATGATGTTGTTGATTTCTGAAAAACGGTGCTATTTAGAGACATCGTTTTAATTTTCCTGTAATCTTTACATACATTTCTATCACATAGAATAATTGCAGATTTTCCGACTTTGGACCAAAAATTTAAAAAAAATACCGTTCCCCCCTTATCTCCGAAGTTTGCATAGATAAAAATCTAAAATTATTCTATGTGATAGAAGTTATGTAAAGATTACAGAAAAAAATAAAACGATGTCTCTAAATAGCACAGTTTTTCAGAAATCATCAATATCATATATACGTACGGAACCCTCGGTGCGCGAGTCCGACTCGCTCTTGACCGTTTTTTTATATAACATTATTAAGATACATTATATTATCTTGCATGATTAAGTTTCACATGCCATACTAAGGCTAAATACTCGTAGAATACAAGACCAAATCATGTAACATGTGAAACCACCGATTGTGTTACTCTATTTAAATGTGAATAAATGATTATGAATATGATGCCAGGTCAGGACCTGTCAAAAGTGTCAAAGCACCTATATTTTCTTGGGTTATTCCCAAAGTACTCCATTATTTTGTTCTAAAAAGATAAGAATCTCATACATTACTACCCGAGTTACTCCAAGGAATTATTATTATTTAAAAATACTTATTATTTTGTTCCCATTCTGCTCCATAGGTATGTGGAATTATTCTCAAAGTACTCCACCGATTATTCATTATCAATTCTCAAACTGCTCCATCTACATAAAAAAAAGATTAAAGTTTAGCATTTTGTTATAACGTCTTAAATTAGCTTTTTGATTAAAATGGAGTGGGGTACTTTGAGAACATTTTAATATTATCATGGAGTAGAACAAAATCTAATTAAAAATATTATATTTTTCATGGAGTAGTTTGGGAACTCTTTTTGGAGTACTTTGGGAATAACCCATTTTCTTTAGTCGTGATTGAATGATGAAAGAATGAATGAAACGAATGATGGACGTTCATCATTCGTTCATGTCTTGGGGTCGGCTTCCCGTCTAATCGAATGCAGCTGAATACCAGTATTTTACATGGAGCGACTGCATAACTGACCTCCACAACCCAGTTACTGGGTAATACGATACCCCTTGGTAAGACTGGTTATCAGACTTTCGGGGCTTCTGACAATCCGTAACGACTGTCAAAGATCCATGAATCACGGCAGGGACCAATGGCTTGACGTGCTTTCCGAGGTACGGGTATATAAAGATAATAATAATAATACGTAAGTACCCAGTGCAATGAGAAATTGAGGAGTGCTTTGGAGGGTGCGATTCGGGAATATCGGTTTATGTCACCCGAACTTAGACCACGCTTACTTCGTTTGCCCATGCATAACAAAAATAGGGCGCTGGTGGCAGCTCTGGATTCGCAGTTGTCAAACTATTTTGATGACTGCGAAGACCTCACTGATACTCATTCGATTCTGTACTGCGCGGCTGTAGCGGCATGTCGTGTAGCTCACGTAAAATTTCAAAATGACTTTATAGCTACACGACCGAAACCAGCCGTACCAGCCTGGCAGTGCAGAATTGAGCGTCGTATTGGTGGGGCCAGAGCGCTCATCGGTAAACTAATCTGCTTCAGGGAGGGCAATACTCGCCCAAGAGTTATGCGCTTTGTGAGGCGGGCGTTCTCAGGGACTGATACCAGCCCTGAGGACTATTTATCTCGTGTCACAGAGCGCATAGACTTCCTGAAGCAGAAAGTGTATGCTTGGGCAAACCGTATTCGTAGGTATAAGCGGCGTGTGGACCGATACACTCAGAATCGCACCTTCCAGAGCAATGAAAGGTGGGTTTATAGGGCTTGGGAGCGACCGAATCAAGGTGTGACTGACACGCACCTGCCGGATAATGATGCCATGTCTTCTTTCTGGCACAGTATCTGGTCGGTGCCTGTCGGTCACACTGAAGGTGATTGGACTCGAAAAGTTGAGCGAGCCTGCGATCCAATACCAGAAATGGGGGCTATTACCATCTGCCCCCAAGATGTAGCTCGTGCGGTCCGTCCGTTGCCTAACTGGAAGTCTCCAGGACCGGACGGACTGCACAACTTCTGGATCAAATGGTTTGTTGGGTCGCACGCTCGCTTGGCGGCTCAGTACCAGACTTCTTTGGAGTCTGGTTCGCTACCCCAGTTCCTAACGACAGGAATAACCCACCTGCTCCATAAATCAGGTAGCACCGCGGAACCCAAAAATTATAGACCGATCACGTGTTTACCGACGGTCTATAAAGTTCTTACATCCATTTTGAGAGCTAAAATTAACAAACATATAGACACTAACTCCATCATGTCTGCCTCTCAAAATGGATGTAGGAACGGGTCCCGCGGTACTAAGGAGTTACTCCTCATTGATATGGCCATAAGCCAACAGGTTCGTCGTTCCCGAAAGGATCTGTCGACATGCTGGATAGATTATAAGAAGGCCTATGACTCGGTGCCACATACATGGCTCATGAGGGTGCTGGAGCTGTATAAAGTAGATGCAACTCTGCGCACCTTCCTGGCGTCGTGTATGGGGCAATGGAGGACGGTTCTTCGCTATCCAGGATGTCGAAATATCCAGAGGAATAGCGAACCGATAAGGATCGAGCGAGGCATATTTCAGGGCGATAGTTTGAGTCCGCTTTGGTTCTGCTTAGCCTTGAATCCTCTAAGCACACTGTTGGAGGATTCAGGTCTAGGCTATCGGTTGAGGAGAGGTGGTCAGGTTACATCTCACCTCCTCTACATGGATGACCTAAAACTCTTTGCCCCCAACAATTTGCAACTGATGGAGCTACTGAAAGTAACTGAAACTTTCAGTAGCGCCATCAGGATGGAATTTGGTGTGGACAAATGTGCTGTCATGCATGTCAAGCGAGGGAAGATTGTGGAATCCGTGGGAATCCAGCTCTCGGATTCCATAAACCTTAGAACCCTCTCCGCATCCGAAACCTATAAGTATTTGGGTATGTCGGAAGCGTTGGGCATCAATTCTACTGACATGAAGCAATCGTTGAAGGAGCGCTTCTTTGGCCGCCTGAAGAAAGTATTTAATAGTCTTCTATCAGGCGGAAACAAGGTGCGCGCCTTCAACGGTTGGGTCATGCCGGTTTTGATGTACTCTTTCGGCATACTCAAATGGACTCAGACCGAACTCGACGCCCTGGATAGGAGGGTCCGTACGCTGCTGACTGCATATCGAATGCATCACCCACGCTCTTCGGTAATGAGACTGTATATCCCGCGAAAGTGTGGAGGTCGAGGCTTTTTAAACGCTAAGACCCTCCACAACCGCGAGATATGCAGTCTCAGAGAATATTTCCTAGAAGCCGACGTGGGGATGCATCGAGATGTGGTCGCGGTGGACAAGGGCCTCACCCCGCTCTCCTTGGCTACAGAGAACTGGCGCAAACCTGTAGTGCTTGACACTAACGATCGCAGGGAGGTATGGCAAAGTAAGGAGCTTCACGGACGCTTTTTCCGGGCCCTACATGAACCCGATGTAGACTTTTTAGCGTCCGTAGCCTGGCTGCGTTTCGGTGACCTCTTTGGGGAAACCGAAGGTTTTGTCTGTGCAATTATGGACGAAGTTATCATGACGAAGAATTACCGGAGATTTATTGTGAAGGACGGCACGGTTGACGTGTGTCGGGCATGCCACCGTCCGGGAGAATCAATCCGACACATTATCTCCGGGTGTTCTCGTCTAGTTAACGAAGAGTACTTGCATAGACACAACCTTGTAGCCAGGATTATCCATCAGCAACTTGCTCTGAAATACAGCTTTGTGGAATCAGAGGTGCCGTACTACAGGTATGTGCCCGACCCAGTTCTCGAGAATGGAAATATCACATTGTACTGGGACCGATCCATCATCACTGACAGGACTATTGCTGCCAATAAACCTGATATAGTGGTGGTGGATCGAATAGAGCGGCGCACAATGATTATTGACATAACGGTCCCTCATGACGGGAACCTCGTGAAAGCCGAGAAAGATAAACAAATCAAGTATCTTGAGTTGGCTCGCGAGGTTGTCGAAATGTGGGATGTGGACTCAGCAATCATTGTGCCGATAGTTGTATCAGCCAATGGCTTAATTGCCAAGAGCCTCGACCAACACCTAAGGAGGCTCGCGTTGGGCGGCTGGATTAAGGGCCTGATTCAGAGAGCGGTACTTCTGGACACGGCTCGCATTGTCAGGAGGTTCCTCTCTCTGGAGCCCTGACCGCCGGTAGCTTGGACCCTGTTCCCGATACCGGTGGGCTACTATTCTTTATATTTTTAAATGTTTTTATATTCTTTTTCTATATTCTAATATTTAAAAATATAATTTATATGTATATATAGTGAAATAAAGGAAATAAAAATATTAATTTATATTAATATTAATTTTTATTATTTATATTAATTTATATTTTTATAATAATAATAATAAAAAATAATAAATAAAATAATAATAATTAATTTAAAAAAATATTAAATTAATCCAGCTGTCAACGTTTCGGCACAACGACTATCGGATCAGGTGCGGGTCATCCAGCGTAATCATATGTTGGATGACACTGTACTTGATCGCCTGCGAAATAAAATGCAGAGTAGCCATGTCATCGCCCCCCTACCGCGGGCTGCTGTAGTACCACCACAGTCTAACACAAGCCAAGCTGACGGGGGGAGTGATGACAGGGCTACAAACGTAAGTACCCAGTGCAATGAAAAATTGAGGAGTGCTTTGGAGGGTGCGATTCGGGAATATCGTTTTATGTCACCTGAACTTAGACCACGCTTACCCCGTTTGCCCATGCACAACAAAAATAGGGCGCTGGTGGCGGCTCTGGATTCGCAGTTGTCAAACTATTTTGATGACTGCGAAGACCTCACTGATACTCATTCGATTCTGTACTGCGCGGCTGTAGCGGCATGTCGTGTAGCTAACGTAAAATTTTCTAATGTCTCTATAGCTACACGACCAAAACCAGTCGTACCAGCTTGGCAGTGCAGAATTGAGCGTCATAATGGTGGGGCCAGAGCGCTCATCGGCAAACTAATCTGCTTCAGGGAGGGCAATACTCGCCCAAGAGTGATGCGCTTTGTGAGACGAGCGTTCTCAGGGACTGATACCAGCCCTCAGGACTATATGTCTCGTGTCACAGAGCGCATAGACTTCCTGAAGTAGAAAGTGTATGCCTGGGCAAACCGTATTCGTAGGTATAAGCGGCGGGTAGACCGATACACCCAGAATCGCACCTTCCAGAGCGATGAAAGGTGGGTTTATAGGACTTGGGAGCGACCGAACCAAGATGTGGCTGACACGCACCTGCCGGATAATGATGCCGTGTGTTCTTTCTGGCGCAGTATCTGGTCGGTGCCTGTCAGTCACATTGAAGGTGATTGGGCTCGGGAAGTCGAGCGAGCCTGCGATCCAATACCAGAAATGGGGGCTATTACCATCTGCCCCCAAGATGTAGCTCGTGCAGTCCGTCCGTTACCTAATTGGAAGTCTCCAGGACCGGACGGGCTGCACAACTTCTGGATTAAATGGTTTGTTGGGTCGCACGCTCGCTTGGCAGCTCAGTACCAGACTGCTTTGGAGTCTAGTTCGCTACCCCAGTTCCTAACGACAGGAATAACCCACCTGCTCCATAAATCAGGTAGCACCGTGGAACCCAAAAATTATAGGCCGATCACGTGTTTACCGACGGTCTATAAAGTTCTTACATCCATTTTGAGAGCTAAAATTAACAAACATATAGACACCAACTTCATCATGTCTGCCTCTCAAAATGGATGTAGGAACGGGTCCCGCGGTACTAAGGAGTTACTCCTCATTTATATGGCCATTAGCCAACAGGTTCGTCGTTCCCGAAAGGATCTGTCGACATGCTGGATAGATTATAAGAAGGCCTATGAATCGGTGCCACATACATAGCTCATGAGGGTGCTGGAGCTGTATAAAGTAGATGCAACTCTGCGCACCTTCCTGGCGTCGTGTATGGGGCAATGGAGGACGGTTCTTCGCTATCCAGGATGTCGAAATATCCAGAGGAATAGCGAACCGATAAGGATCGAGCGAGGCATATTTCAGGGCGATAGTTTGAGTCCGCTTTGGTTCTGCTTAGCCTTGAATCCTCTAAGCACACTGTTGGAGGATTCAGGTCTAGGCTATCGGTTGAGGAGAGGTGGTCAGGTTACATCTCACCTCCTCTACATGGATGACCTAAAACTCTTTGCCCCCAACAATTTGCAACTGATGGAGCTACTGAAAGTAACTGAAACTTTCAGTAGCGCCATCAGGATGGAATTTGGTGTGGACAAATGTGCTGTCATGCATGTAAAGCGAGGGAAGATTGTGGAATCCGTGGGAATCCAGCTCTCGGATTCCATAAACCTTAGAACCCTCTCCGCATCCGAAACCTATAAGTATTTGGGTATGTCGGAAGCGTTGGGCATCAATTCTACTGACATGAAGCAATCGTTGAAGGAGCGCTTCTTTGGCCGCCTGAAGAAAGTATTTAATAGTCTTCTATCAGGCGGAAACAAGGTGCGCGCCTTCAACGGTTGGGTCATGCCGGTTTTGATGTACTCTTTCGGCATACTCAAATGGACTCAGACCGAACTCGACGCCCTGGATAGGAGGGTCCGTACGCTGCTGACTGCATATCGAATGCATCACCCACGCTCTTCGGTAATGAGACTGTATATCCCGCGAAAGTGTGGAGGTCGAGGCTTTTTAAACGCTAAGACCCTCCACAACCGCGAGATATGCAGTCTCAGGGAATATTTCCTAGAAGCCGACGTGGGGATGCATCGAGATGTGGTCGCGGTGGACAAGGGCCTCACCCCGCTCTCCTTGGCTACAGAGAACTGGCGCAAACCTGTAGTGCTTGACACTAACGATCGCAGGGAGGTATGGCAAAGTAAGGAGCTTCACGGACGCTTTTTCCGGGCCCTACATGAACCCGATGTAGACTTTTTAGCGTCCGTAGCCTGGCTGCGTTTCGGTGACCTCTTTGGGGAAACCGAAGGTTTTGTCTGTGCAATTATGGACGAAGTTATCATGACGAAGAATTACCGGAGATTTATTGTGAAGGACGGCACGGTTGACGTGTGTCGGGCATGCCACCGTCCGGGAGAATCAATCCGACACATTATCTCCGGGTGTTCTCGTCTAGCTAACGAAGAGTACTTAGACACAACCTTGTAGCCAGGATTATCCATCAGCAACTTGCTCTGAAATACAGCCTTGTGGAATCAGAGGTGCCGTACTACAGGTATGTGCCCGACCTGTGTATCACATTGTACTGGGACCGATCCATCATCACTGACAGGACTATTGCTGCTAATAAACCTGATATAGTGGTGGTGGATCGAATAGAGCGGCGCACAATGATTATTGACATAACGGTCCCTCATGACGGGAATCTCGTGAAAGCCGAGAAAGATAAACAAATGAAGTATCTTGACTTGGCTCGCGAGGTTGTCGACATGTGGGATGTGGACTCAGCAATCATTGTGCCGATAGTTGTATCAGCCAATGGCTTAATTGCCAAGAGCCTCGACCAACACCTAATGAGGCTCGCGTTGAGCGGCTGGATTAAGGGCCTGATTCAGAGAGCGGTACTTCTGGACACGGCTCGCATTGTCAGGAGGTTCCTCTCTCTGGAGCCCTGACCGCCGGTAGCTTGGACCCTGTTCCCGATACCGGTGGGCTACTATTTTTTATATTTTTAAATGTTTTTATATTCTTTTTCTATATTCTAATATTTAAAAATATAATTTATATGTATATATAGTGAAATAAAGGAAATAAAAATATATTTATTTCATAAAACAAGAACACATTGCACTGTATACATTTTAGATTATAAATTTACATTTGTCAGACTATTAGCACAATTATATAGACTCTATCCCTTAATTAAACTAGGTCTAGCCTGTATCTTAAGAGATAGGGTTCAGCCATATGGGTACAGTAAATAATTGACATTCTTTAACAACTGAAACAGTGTCGATGTTACATAAGCCAAAGTTATTCTATGAAATAAGTTTACTTAGTGTGTTGTGTATGTGAGTGAGAGTTAGTGTATGTGCGTGTAGGTGTGAGTGCGTGTGCATGTATGTGTATAAGTGCGTGAATTTTGAGATTGTATATTACGAGATGTATGTTAGAAGATTTTCCGTTGTGTGGTAGTCCTGTTGTAGTAGCCATTGAGTGATTTTGTGTTTTAGCGTGTGAAAGATGGTCGCCCATCCACGGATCAACCACGGCAAACGTAGCTTAATCTGATCGATTAGCCACAGGCCCCTATTTTGTCAGTTTTAAATAAAGTATCATAAGTCTAAAGAGGTGTACTACCCTTTTCTATGTATAGCAGACAGCATCTTCGAAGAAATTGCCATCTGTTGTAGTTTCTAAGGAAAGAAAAAGCATCTTGTAGATGAGATAATTTTATTTTGAGTGACGTTATAAAAAAAACGAACGACATACTTTTCAAAACAATATTCTTTATAAAAGCATATCTGGAGAGTTTTAATGCAATCTCTTAAAAATAGTTCACATTACAATACCATCCGTAGTTTGGTTGTTCGTGGTTTATTGGATAGTTTAAAAACAGACAAATTTAGAACGAGAAGAATAAATATTTTTAGCTTAGGAACGATTTGAGCTCTGATACTCGTAGAGAGACTACTTTTCTCAACCAAGTAATTTGGTCATGGTCATGGCAACTCAATAAATGTACTGTTAAGTTACAAACAAATCATTTTTGGTCATACAAAGCTTGGTCACAAACAACACAGCACTGTTGTCCCATTCAGCAAAACACTATCAAAACTGATATTACGGTAATAGACATGTCACCAACAAATTTCAAGCCGCTTGAAAATGTGACTGGCAAATACAAAAATCGCTATAACTGCTGCCGTTAACATTCTAATGGAGTAGCTCCACATTATAAATAGGTTAAGTATTTTTGATAATAAGAGGTTATATCGTTATAAATGCTTATTAAGGTTGCGTAGGGCGAAGTCACGTCAATTAGTCGTAATCTTACTTCGTGACTTGTGACTTATGAGTGGCCGATCTTCAAGCGTGGCCATTGCTACCGATTTGTATCAAAGAAATCGGGTCGCAATAAATATGATCACGACATGTTAGTTAATCGTTTGTATTAGTTTAATGGCGTAGATTTATCATCGTACGGCGACCTTGTGGTAATGTGTGCGTAAATGAAACGAATTAAATATCTGATTGTTAGATCTGAAGGCCATCTTTAATATAAGAGACATTGAAGGCAGTAAGATTCTAGTTTGCATAATTATTTTCTCCGATACGGACTATCTTGGACTACAAATCAATAGCGGAGTTCCCACAGGCTGGGCCCGTCGTTCTGTGTTACAACGAGATATTCTGTTTTCATTGAAGGCAGGTAAGATTCTAGTTTGCATAATTGTTTTCTCCGATACGGAATTACAGGCTATCTTGGACTACAAATCAATAGCGAAGTTCTCACAGGCTGGGACCCTCGTTCTGCGTTACAACGATATAGGTATTCTGTTTTGGTTGTCAAACGCTAAACCTTATTCTTCCATCTGTAAGGGACAAGTACTCATTGTATCTAAAAGGGATAGAGCAACCAAAGCAATCCATATTTCCTGAAAGACATTTTCTTTCTTTTCTTTCTGGCAGGTATAACGGGCCTTCTACTCAGTCATAAAACACGTTTAGAAAAAAAATCTCGATACAAATTAACGGTAAACTAACCCTTTACTTTGAGTTTCAATCCAAAATATCTGTATGAAATATCAACGTACAGTTGGTATTTAATTAATAACAACAACGTCTTATTTGTATGCAGAACTTGGTTGTTTTTTTTATTTTCGATTACTCATCTAAATTTGAGTAATAAAATAATTGCTTCATATTTTGCAATAAATTACAAGCGTTGTGTCATCGCGCTTCTCTTTCTTTTGATGCAGTCTGACAGTGACAGCGGTTTACCTGTTGTCAGCGTCTTATGTATCACCAAACGTGGAGATTCTTTTACTCAACTCAGTCTGATAGGTATCATTGGTTAGCACAGTAGTGATAGCCTGGTGTGGTGTGACCGTCGGACTTCGAAGTCATAAGTTACAAGTTCGAACCTCTGACTTTTCGGATTCATGTGCGTATTGTAGAATTATCACTTGCTTAAAAACGGTGAACGAAAGCTCGTGAGGAAACCCGGCGGCATGCCTGTGAGATATTTCTCGACGGCCCCATCAGCCATCAGTTCTGCGAGCAATGTGCCCTGCCCACTGCCACTTAAGCTTGGCAATTCTTCGGGATATGTCGGTTACCTTGGTTTGCCTGCGGATCTCTTCATTTCTGATTCGATCACGTAGGGAAACTCCAAGCATAGCCCTCTTCATTGCCCTTTGGGTGACTTTTAGCCTTCTGATAAGGCCCATATTATTAATTATATTTACCTAAGTATTTAGTATCAAACCCATAACAAATATGATCACGACCGTGACATTTTACGTCGTATATATTTGTCACCGCTGACCTTGTATATCTAACGTGTGTGAGTGAATAAAAATAATTAAATGTACGTTACTTTAAGGGTTGCATGTGTGAGTGGAACCTTATATAAAACGTATGTAGATTTAGTTGCAATCATGTATGTAGAGTATTATGTTGGGAAATTATGCCTGTTCAACAATAAAAACGGATGGTTTAATTTCTCTCTTTATTTGCTGTAATCTGGCGTTCTTGTATTTATTTTTATGTGTTAGTTTGTTGGCTGTGGGTTTGTAAGCAGGCATGTGTTGTATGTGGCAGTCAAGCTCGCTAGTAGCCTTGCTACTTGACTGGTTAATCTTTTTATGACATGACTTTAACTAATGTCATGTAGTTTGTGCCGGCACGACAAAAAAATGCTGGCGTAAAGCGTGGTTGTGTAGTTCTCTTCGAAGAAAACCACCCCATACACACACCCTTCCAGCCATAAGGCCTCTGCCTCGAATCTTGCGGGCGGCGGGGGCGGCGAAGTGGCAGCGCGGGAGCGGCGCGGGCAACGCAGACCCGTTCTCGAAACCAGCGGGCAGATCGCGCGGCACTATTATATCGCGGCGTAGTGTTGTGTTCGTGGTTGTGTCGTCGAGATATTTGTTTTTATTCGCGAACGAAATATCTGAACAATAGCGACAACATATTTTTGATTAAAATTTATTCCTAACGCTCGATTTATTGTGGGCAAAAGAAGAGGCGAATCCCTACTATAGGACGCGCGGGCGGTCACCGCTTGACTGGATTGCATGGAGGACACCGCTCGTTGCCCGCGCCCGCGCCTCTGCCGCGCCGCTGTTTTCGAGGGTCGGTCCATTTGATTTTATGCATTAGATCCTGCCGCTTCCGCGCCGCCACCACCGCTGCCCCGCTGCCCGCAAGATTCGAGGCAGAGGCCCAAGTGTCATGAAGGGCACTATTATCTATTATCAATAAAATAGATAATTATTTACACCTGAAACTATCAATGAATAACACTAAGTTTTCCCATTGAGTTTCGTAATGTAAATAAATCCGGTTTTATAAAAGCTTAACAAACAATTAAAGATAAGTATTTTCTTGAAATCATTATCATAGTAGTACAAGCACAATTATACAAATCCCACTAATTTCTTAACACAGTTTGCATAGATAAAGAAGACATATTTAACACATTATAAGAAACAAAAGACGGACAAATTACCGCCCTCGTTACCATAAACTACATCTTACTTTTTTGTGTTTAGCGCAACTATAAAGTAGTCACGGGCGAGTCGGGGAGGCGGTAATTAACTTTCAATTTGCACACATCAGCGTACAAACAAAGAAAGTAGCCATCTTGATATCAGCTATTTACATAGAGGGCTGGCCCCTTCTTTAAATAACAATTTAGGTTTAATTTATATTTTGGATCACATATTCGTATTGAGTTTTTTGAGAGGTTGGAACTGGTTTTGACAAAACTTTTTGAACGACATGATTCTCAATTCGGCTACTCTTATGCGTATCTCTACGTTGATTTCGTGGTGGGGCTTCATCATCATCAGCCCGTAGCAGTCCACTGCTGGACATAGGCCTCTCCAATTGCACGCCATTCAGCTCGATTCTCGGCAACTCTCATCCAGCTGCCACCAGCCATCCTGCGAAGATCGTCACTCCACCTAGCCTGAAGGCGTCCTACCTTACGTTTACCGATACGCGGTCTCCACTTAAGAACACGTCTACCCCAACGGTCTTCGGTTCTACGGGCCCTCCGCCGACGCCCAGTGCGTCTGCTGCGGGCCGGGTGATCTTGCAACAGTCCTGCACCAACCGGGGGTTCTCCTTGGGTGCACTTGAACAGTTGAAACAGTCGCCGAAGGAGGCTGCGGAAAGGTAGCGGGAGATCTCGTCCGCTCACCCGGCCCGCAGCAGGCGCACTGGGCGTCGGCAGAGGGCAGATAATGCCCTCCTCAGCCCCCCTAAATGGGTCCAGGGACGGCGGATTTGGGGACGTCCGCCGCCCGCTATCACACTGGACCCGAGGTGGCGTAGTGTTCCACGCGCGCCCCATTCAGACGTCGCGGGGGGTCTGACACCCCCCCCCCCCCTCGGACTTGAGGTGGCCCGCATACGCGGGCCACCTCTTGGGCACTGGCCGGTGATTGCGGAAGTAATAATAGATCCCAAGATCACCGGTGCAAGTGTAGGCAGGGAAAACTGGGGTGGTTTTTAGTCAGTAAGAGTCTGACAGACCCCTCCGCCAGCCCCAGGGCGGAGGACATCCATGAGGATTTTCCACCCCGTGAAAAAAATGGGTGCACTTGGATAGTGCGGACAGGGATAGTCGTCGGTTGGTGCCTCATTTCATAAGAAACGTCAAACGGGCCTCAGCGAGTTAGTTATACTAACGTACTCCTTTTGCTTCGTTCACTTGTTTGAATATTTTTTTTATAAAAAAGTCTGTTAGTAACTTAGAAGGTTACACAATCTCCACTAAAAATTCTACGGAAATTAACTGACCATTGTAATGAACTTAAACTTTTTCTCGAAAATACAATACAGAGGTAGGTGTTTTTTATTGTTATTTATGCCACGGAAATTCTGAAAACATACAAACATTTGAGGTTTCATCACGTGTTTTATAAAGCTTCTTAAAACCTTAGTCTTAGCCTCATTACTATAAAAATAACCAGCAAGGCTGAGTGTTAGATTAACCGATAAAATCCTCAAGTTTCTTCAGCCACTTTTTTACATCGCTCGACTTAATAAACCTCCGTACATTATTAGGTACAAGTTGACAATGCGAAGTATAGCCGTGTTTATCAGAGTGTGTCGTACTTACCTTAGCTTTCGTGAGAGAATTCGTAGGATTTCAACGTTGCCGAGTGGAAATGACTGCTTGTTTATGGAGCACTACGAGTGCTTTTTTTCGATAATAGCTTTTACTGACAGCTTTGCTTGAAACGTACTTGATTCTTTTACAAGTGCTAGTGTCAAATAAACAGGGTGAAGGTTTGATAAAAAATGACTTTAAAATGCGTCGTTCATATTGTCAGTTTTGTTCGACTTTAGGTACCATTTACGTCGTAATTTATTTTAATACCTAAACATACCTACATAATATTTTTGATGAGTTTAGTTATCATATCATTATGATATGTTTGAATCAAAGTGCAATCATGCATCATGTATTTGTTAAGTGTTAATCTGATTGTACTAATGACTTTAGTAAACATTGAATGCGGTGGGTCAGACCGGCTGTTGGCTTGGTGACTCGGCCAACAGCCAACATCCAAACGAAATTTAAATAAAGAATGTTTTTTTTCTTTAAAAATCTATTTGAATATTTTGTGTTTCACTATGCCATATTTATTTCCTTTAATAAACCATCCTTTCATGCATATTTTCTATACAAATAGTTTCGATGTTTCACATCTTTCAGGAGTACCGCGAAGGCTAATTTTTTTTATATATCTTTGACGATGAGTTTTGTTTTTACGGGGATTTACCGTCTGACGTAAGGATGGGGTTTTGGGTTACGTTAGATGGTTTGACTGGTTCACAGATATCAAGACAGACAGATAATAAGAACAGCCCATTTTATGGAATTTGTAATTCCATCATCTGAGGTTTTAGACTAAAATATCCACAATTCCATTAATCGCCTCTCTATTTAATGAAATTCCCTCTAATAACACCAAAACTAATAACCACAGACTAGACATTCGGTTGCCAAAGTTCGCATGTCTGTAGCAGGAAGGCCGTGATCCACTTACCGTGGTATCGGATCAGGACGTCCGTTCTACTACCCTCCCTATCGTACGGAACGGATTACTGTAATCTAACTGATAGACTTGCTTTTATTGGGAAACAATGGGATTTTCTGTCAAAATTGGTAAGGGATTGCGTTATGGGTTAATTTAAAAGAAAAGAGACTTAGATCTACTTTGAAAGTGTGAATGTAATACTGATTTGTGTGCTATTCTCATGATTTTGCTAAATTGTCTTTTACATCGCGCTTTTTACTCAATTAATCTTCTTCTTAGTGAGTCGGTTGACAAAAAAATCGAATACTTAGGTATTAAATACATATTTTGATATCGCCATGTGACGATGTAACATTAGTTGGGGAATGAAATCAGAAAGCATCGAAGATTTTTTGCTCTCAATCATTGTTATAGTTTTTATAAAAGGTAGATAGGTACAATGCTGCTCGCTCGTATAGGCCTAATCAAATCTAAGTCAAGCCATAAAAACCTAGTCATTAATAAGCGGCGGAGCTGGTCACGCATGTCGCGGACTCTAGCGCGTATCTACCAACGAACACATTTTCTTCATTAACTTGTCCGCCTCCTAAGTTTTTTCTACGCTGCAGTAAAGCTCTTTTCATATTAGAATATTCGCGTGTGTGCGGGCGTAAATCACTGGATTGTCACTGCGGTGGACTTATAATTTTATTGTCGGACGTCGGCGACACGACAGCGCGCCCGTCACGCGACGACGCCCGAACGCCTTCGCTCACACGACAACACACGGATCCCGGTTTTATTGTCCCCGCTCTAATTATAGAGTTATTTAAAATTAGATCTCACCTGAGATTACCGTCTAGACTTACACCTGACCAATCAGACTCGCTCTTTCGTGAGAGATTAATTATAATTGGACGCAATATAAAGTGGATGATTAAAATATTTTGATAGCTCGAGCACTCGCCCGTCGCTTTACACAAAAATGTTGCCGATTCGAAACGTTAGTTCGTGCTTATGGAGATATCGCGTGAATGAATTAACTAGGTCCATTATAGATGGGCAGTTATAAGGAATCGTAACTTTATGTTTAGTTCTTGAACTCGCAACTTTTATAGTTTGTCCTTTAAATTCCAAGCTGTTAATTATGTACATAGTAATATGAAGTAATTATTAATGTTTTCCTTTAGATGTGTGCTTAGTTCCGAAGCCTACAGACTTGAGATGACTTTGTTCTGCTCCGGGCATGTGTTTTTCCATGTAATTAAGTTGTGGAGGTGTTCCGTTTGGTGCCGGACGTAAAGAATAGCACCATCCCATTTCTTCCCATGGGTGTCGCAAAAAGCGACTAAGGGACTTACAAGAGAAAGGGCAGCAGCGTTCTCTATGCATTTTTAAAACCATACTGCGATCGCCAACCCACCTGCCAAGCGTGGCGATTATGGAAAATCCCCCCCTTTTTTTGTGGGAGGCCTATGTCCAGCAGTGGACGTCTTTCGATTGAAATGATGATGAAGTTGTGGAAACAAAAAAAGGTAATTTTAAATTGTTTTATTCGAAGATATATAGGCAAAAGTTTTCAATCCAAAAACATGTCAAGCAAAATGACTATTATTTTTTTCCGGCGACATAAAATTACAACCCACTGCGACAACCACGTAGCCGTCCACTGAAAGTAGGTTGTCCATTGAGCCCCGCCTACCGCCATGCTGCCATTATGCGACAGGATGTCGACCAGACCCATAATAGGTGTCATTATTGTGTCGTTCAGAAATTGCTTCACTATCGGAGGAGTTATCAGGCGCTTTATAGGTCCAGATTACATGGTATGTACTTTTTTACAGGCCGCATATAAGTGGGCTTTGTAGACCGCGTGGCCGCGTACCGACCATCGCTTATTGTTCATTACTGGTTTTAATTGGGTGTGGCTTAGCTGTACAGTATGAGTTTCTAATGATGTTTAAAATAGTTTACATTTTACTATGCGGCTCATTTGAAGGCTTGGTTATCGTTGTTTTCTTTTGTGTTTCAAGGAAGTAAATGTTAAAGACTTCTATAAGTAGGTACATAAGTAGCCTATAATGTTCCCACTGCTGGGACACAGGTCTTTGAGAGGGAGTGGGCCGTAATTCACCACGCGGGCCCAGTGCGGGTTGGTAAATATGTAAGTAGGTATTTATTAAATATTTCTACGTCCAACGAAAACACTACGCGGTAACTAAGATGAAGAAGGCCGCACGGATAATTTCACTAAAGACAACTCAGAAATTCTTAGCGACCTTGAACATTATTTATTTAAGACTATTGTTAATAAGAAAAACAACGACGTGTAAAAATTACAAATTATTTTAAGGGTCCAATAAATAGTGCGACTGCGCGACCGCTGTGTGATCACAACTCTTGAGAAATGGATTGTTCTAAGAATTAATGAAATTGTTGTATTAAGTTAACTATTTAATTCTCCAATAGAGGCTAAACAATTAAATACACGTTAACAAGTACAGAGACATCTACCAACCCACACTGGGGGAGCGTGGTAGATTACTGCCCACTCCCTCTCGAAAAATAGGAGGCCTGTGTCCCAGCAGTGGGAACATTATAGGCTGATTATTCTTAAGTACAGGGACTAGGACAAGTGCACGAAAATAAGGAATGGAAACCCAACTACGTTCAATTTTAATTTAATTTCACCTCAACCTGTTATCTTCCAGTAATTTCACTGACAAATAGCATTCATAAGCGGCTATTCGCGTTAATATATGCACCGTTTGTGGCACTCGTATCCTAGCCATGATAATGAGTGTGGCTATGAATAAGTGGCCACTAATACTGGCGGATATCCTCGCGAGCGATTCTTGGCATACCAGTTGAAGTGTCATGCGAGCTCAAAAGTTTCTGGATTCTTTTGTTTTTGTGGGTTGGGCTGTCTGACGTGAGGGCTTAGAAGTGTTGGAAGAATTAAATAAATTGACCAAAGCATTTTTGGGCTACATGCGAAAATTGTTTATGTAAAATGAAACGGCTCCCTTTAGCGGACCTAATGAAAAATCCTAGCGATTCATTTGTTTTTGGTTCAAAAGGCGGACATAATTATCTATTCGAGATTCAGGAGTGAGTTCCTTTGAAATTATGTTACACAAACACTGAGTGATGAAAATGAACGCACGACAATAAATTAAGCGAATCATAAAATAGGTCAGATATAATATAATTGCACTTGAGGTTCATACATAAAAAGTAACTGAGATAAGACAAACCCTTTGCCTATAGAATATGAGGGATAAGTAGGTAGGTAAAAGAGAGCCCTGATTGTAATAAAAACCAATGCAAAGATGCGCAAGCGGTGCGCGTCTCTGGTGCGCAGATTGCGGGGCAGCGCCAACACCGTCCTGGCGATGATCGCCAATAGTTTTTTGTGTATGGCATCTCGTAGGTGGCCTTGAAAGGCCGTGACTACTTAACCGGACTTTCCTGTGACTGCCTTAAGGTGTGAGCTTAAAGGCTGCAGCCAGGGCTAACTAAACGACTGCGCACTAAGGGCACCCCCTGTGGGGTACCTCGGCTTAGGGCGTCGTTGGGGATCACAAATTGGGGACGGGCTGGAAACACCAATAGACTGAAGTGCCCATATATATACCCGGCAATGTTGCAGCAGACACATTGTTACCTGATCAGTGTTCGTTTTTGTCTGTGCGTGTTATTATTATTATTATTTATTTATTTCGGACAGAATCCATAAAGTGTTAGTAACAATTTTCTTAAGATCTATGTTAGTAGGTACATAATATAAGAAAGTTAACAATATTTTACAATTTCCCCGTAACTATACCCACCCAGTGCGCCTGCATGGACAGTCCTGTCGGGATGCAATCATTTGCAAAATAAAATTAGTTTATTGCAACTAATTTTATTTTTTAAAGGCGGCAAATAAGTGTCTTGTTTTCTTATAAAGACAATGTTAAAGAAGTCAAGGGGTTGCGTTCTTAGACAGACATTGGACTCACGCGCGTCGGCATCGTGACTCAACGTCAGCTCATTTTCATAATTTCCATAACAAAAATCTAGGTCGTTGACCCCGCCGGGTGATATTTTCGTAACCGTGTTTATGGTTTAAAAAATATTAGAATTATCATGGACGGGTAGGCTTTTTGGTGAAAAATGGACTAATTAGTGCCGACCATGGTTGGTAGATAAAGTGTTAAGATTAACGTAATGTGAGTTAAATGTGGAGTTTATATGGTTAAGTACAATATATCTCATTAATTAGTTCCTATAGATATGGCTAAATATTAGCACTAAGAATTGAAAAATTATAATTAAGTAAAAAGTGCTTTTTCCATAAAATGATGTACTTAGGTACATCATTTTATGCATTGCATGCATTACATACTTTACTGATAATGTAAAATGTATTGATTGAATGAACTAGGTACTAGTTTGAAATAATTAATGAACAAAATACTCACGATGAAAGTGACAAAATTACACAAAATAAGTAGCTAAGTTATTGTACAGAATACTACACTTAATATTTTGTAGATAAGATTAGTTTATCGGTAAATAAATCTCACAGTACGATGACTATGTTTTATTAGAATAACCACTTAACGCCAATCGTGGCCTGTGAATTGTGATTATATAGGTAAACTTTCTTAGATCTACAGTTGTTACTAGAAGCGGCAAGCGAGTGACGTTTTATAGAATAGAATAGAATATAATTTATTTCTAACATTAAGATCGTACATTAAGATCCTAATATTAATAAACAGTTTCACATAATTATACTACCGTTGCCGGTGTAGAAATATTAAAATTGAACTACAATTAATTTAATTATAAATTAGTAGATGTAGGTAATTTTTAATAGAATGACAAGTTTTAGTTTTTTTGTTTTTGTGATTTTTTGTGGTAATGATACGTTTTTATTTATTTATTTATAAGTAAAATTTTGTTTTTTTTATTTATGAAATGTAAAAATCGCGCGACGACATGTAAAAAGTCAATAAACACACACAAAGTATTGATAAAATGTAATGTCAAAATTAATAATTTAAAAATTCGCTAACTGAATAGAAAATGTTGTCTAAAAGCCAGGCAAATATTGTTTTCCTGAATGTATTGGTGGTAACAACACTCTGATGCGTAGGGGTAAATTGTTAAAGATTTTGATTGCCATGCAATTGGAATTCCTGCTATACAAATGTAGTCTCTGGTTAGGTGCAAGTAATTTATTTATAAAACTAAGCGTGGTTTGTATCTGATCTATACGTCACACATTAATCTCTGCTTAATCTTTCTGCAGTAACTGACAGGGAATCCCGAGGCAGTGTCTGCTTTATTAAAACAACGTAGGTACTCGATCGCCTACAAGTACGTACTAATAATTTATACAGAATTACAGAACTTCATGAAATATGTTAATGTATTTTTTTGTTTACTGACGTAGTTTTGTTAAACATTAGAGAAAGTTCCTGATGTTAGTTTGAAAATACAATATCTAACCAAGGAACCAAAAACTCGAACTTTTTCATATCTCCCCGCACAACACTACATCATAACCAATTTTATGTCATTTCCAGTCATCATAATTAATGTGTTGCGCCATTAGTTCATTTTAGGGGTAGATGATGTATCCAGATTGAGGGGTCAAGTGTCCCCCGGGGGGTGAGATATCCATAAAAGGGGGGTAATTTTGACCGCGCAGTCAGATTGAATATTGCGATAATGACCGCCAAGGGGAATAAGACAGGGTTTTATATGAAATTCTTAAGCCCTTAATTGACTTAAAGATAGGTATCACGCTATGGATATTAAGTAATATTGACTTTTAATTATTTCGTTTGTGTTGCTTTGGTTGTTGTTATTTGAGTTTTGATTGTTCTAATGGGTGTATTTGATTTATTTATTTACCTTATTGGGAAGTAAACCTATTGGCTACCTAGTAGTTAAGTTTTAGCACTACCTACTTTGTACCCGAATCATTTAAATTACAAGTTCAGAGAGATTGATTATTATTTATTATCAATTTAAAACTGGATCTAAGTTTTGTTCTTCGCATGTTTTGCTTTCAAAATGGCATTCGTTCAAAACAGTCGACACAAACTTTTTATGACAATGTAATTATGAAAAAATAAACGTAAATGAAGTAGTAAAACCTTTGACATGTTTGTTTAACTTCTGTGTGGGTACACAGAAATTAAACAAACATTTCCACAAAGGCAGTTTGAATAAAATTAATATTACCGTCACCGCATAATATTTCCCGGAATCAGCAACACGACTCAAAGGCCGACCATCGCAAGTTTTCTGCGAAACCCGACTAACATGATTGTATTTATCACTTTCATGTCGAAAACTTACATAACACTTACATCAGCAGATTTCCTTCTGAGAAATGTTTTATGAAAGTTATGTTCGTAACTACGACAAACCCTATGATATGAGCTCACACTTCGCACCCCTTACAAGAAACTATCACGTAACACAAGTATTGGCTACAAGAGGGTAGTTTTTATAACGTCCACCAGATGGCGCATGTCATTTACTGTAGCCCTTCAGCAACCAACTTAGGTTGACCTCCCACATTTCAACCAAACGCACCTAAAGATGGGCGCTTTATACGTCTTTTGAGAGGGAGGGTAGGTCCACATAAACTGCTGATCTACTAGGAGGTTAGGAGTCAAAAGGATCAGTTACGGTATAACATCAATTTCTGCAGTTATTGATAGAGGGACATAACAATATCATATTTCAAGTTTTCCGGAGAGATATGATTTATTGTAGGTAATAGGCTGGATTGGTCATGTTTTGATTGGTGACAATAGCAATAAAAATTTATAAAATGAAAAATACAACAATAAATAGATAAGGCTTGGAAAATAGGAAAACCTTACTTTTCCAATATTATAACTGACTGACTAAATAGAAAACCTAATAGATATTTTCCTGTATATTCCGTATATCTTACGGAATATACAGGAAAATATCTATTAGGATTTTTAAATTATGATAAATTTTAAGTTATGTACAATAAAATATACACACATAAAAAACTTAAATTCTCAAAATAATATTTTTCTTAGATAACAAAAGACATATTTGAAGTTAAACTATTAAACACACAGCACATCTTAAAGGAAACTAAACTATAGGAGGATTTCTTTTGCATCTAAATCAGGAGCAAAACGTTACATTATTGGCCTTCATAGTCTAGCGAGGTAAGTGCGTAACACACTATTAGTAGCAATGGGTTTCATTTTGACAGTTTAACAACATTCATTGGGTAATTTACGTTGTTGAGCAGACAAATTTTTCGAACATAAACTCAAACTCAAAGCATTTATTTCAAACTAGCTTTGCCCGCGGCTTCGCTCGCGTTAATTTAGAATTTGACAATCAATTCGGGTTGTACTCTGCTTCTCTAATCTCTCTCTCTGTTATTAACATATTGGCGTATTTGGCTTATATAAAAAAAACACACACTACCTATTAATGTTTCTTAATATAATTCAATCATGATTCGAATGACACGTGGCGCCATCTATTATCATCAGAACGTTATTGTAGTTTTCCTCGGGAACAGTACTTTTTTTCGGGATGAAAGGTACCCTATGTCCGTTTCTGTACACATGACAACGTTTATGCAAAATTTCAGGATGATCGGTTCAGTGGTTTAGGAGTTAAAAGGTAACAAACAAACAAACTTACTTTCGCATTTATAATATTGGTTAGGAAGTTAGGATAAACCATTACAGGCACTTTTGAATTGTCAAGGGGTCGGTCAGTCAGCCCATCCAAAGCGTAGTAGGTTCCTATGGAGAAGAACGGGCAAGAAACTCCACGGACTCTCTTTTAAATCAAAATATTGTGACAAAGTATTGGTTATATAATTCATGTTGAAATTATACATGTGAGAACAATGTAGAAAGACGTGCACGTTAAAAGCGTCCGTAATAGAAGATAAAACAAAAAAAAATAACAATTAAAATAAGTTAAAATAAGCCGTAGCAGCTAAAAAATGACCAGTCCCTACTGACGGCGCACGTTCACGAACATGACGCATAGATCATCATCATATGAAGAATGGATTAGCAATATACTTCAAAATCATTCCGATTGTGATTCAAACAATGGTAAGTACGCAATTAGGGTACTGAAAAGAGTCGCTTTTCGCTGATGCGTGTCTAACATATCTTGTCAGATGTGCTAGACACACATCTGATGACATAAGATGACATGCCTAATGATGTTGATGAAAATATTAGCTACCAAGACCGAAGTTACCATTCTTGCCAATTGATAGTTACTGCTGTCTACGATGAATGTTCTATCAACGGCCAAAACTAGCAGATTTATTACCTACTCATCATCATCATCATTTCAGCCGAACAAAGTCCACTGCTGGACGTAGGCCTCCCCTGGGTTTGCCATAATCACCACGCTTGGCAGGCGGGTAGGCAATCGCAGTATGGTGTTAAAATGCATAGAGAACGCTGCGGCCCACGGGAAGAAAAAATGGAGTTACCTACTAGAAATATTTAATGGAAATCCCGCCAGGTCCGCAATTTGGAGTTTCGTGTATAATTAAGTAAGCCAAAACCTAGAATTTGGACTAATGGTACCACAATCTAACAACGGAGGATTGTGAACTCTCAAATGCCAATTTCAGTTAAGGAGTTACTTAGGGAGGGGGGAGGGTTACTTATAAGTATTCGTAGTAATATGATTAAGCCTATCTCATTTGCTCTACCAGGGTCTAGCTTTTGTAGAGAAATAATAATAATGATCGTAATTATTAATGATCAGGATAATGTTTCCCTCAATTTCCTTTTTGAGTCAAGATTTTGGAAAAGAAAAACTATACTCATTAACTATAATCATTAAAGATTATCGTGGCGAGTTTAAAAACATACGTTTCTAATTAGAATTTATGAGATGTTACTAGAATCTAACAAGTCACCAATGATTGTTGAAATATTCTAGAAGATTCTAAGGTTTCCTTAAGAAATATTTTAGTTTGTCAAGTGCTTATATCATAGGTCACATTATAATGACGAGTAACGCAATATGTAAAGAGTAAAAAGAAGATGGCTATGGGAAATGAAATAATGCCTTATCATGCGAAAATCAGCAGTTAATAATATCGTTTCACTAATCCTATCCTACTAATATTATAAACGCGAAAGTTTGTAAGTATGGATGGATGAATGGATGGATGTTTGTTACTCTTTCACGTAAAAACGACTCGACCAATTTTGATAAAATTTTGTATCGAGGTAGCTGACACCCTGGATTAACATATAGGTTACTTTTTATCCTTATATTCCCACGGGATCGAGACTTACGCGGGTGAAACCGCGGGGCGCAGCTAGTATATTATATATTACCGTTTCACTAATATATTATCGTTTCACTAATATATTATATATTACCGTTTCACTAATATATTATAGTTTCACTAATATATTATATATTACCGTTTCACTAATATATTATATATTACCGTTTCACTAATGGCTTTTCGCATTGAGGCTTATTAATAGGTGTGAGATTTTGTAGTTTGACGATTCTTGTCGTCTTCTCGTGTCGAGAATACTAATATGAGAAATATCTTAAATTTTGGTGGAAGTACGGTCAGCTGGGCTTACCGTGAAAAGTGTGTTGTTGGACTGATCTTTAAAGGGTGTGTTGGACTGATCTTTAAAGGCACCTCGACTAACAAGAATTCAAAAAAAAAAGTTTTATTCTCATAAAGAAGTTCACTTAACATAAGAAATATAAAAATTAATCATGCAGTTATAAGGTTACATAATGACTCCGTGAGTCGATATAAGGAAAACGGAGGGTTTTCTCTTGTCCTCAGAGCAGGTAAGGTATTTATAAGACTGTATAGAAAAAGGTACCTAGTTTCGTTAACTTAATCATGAATAAATAATAAAGAAACTTTCCTTCCAAGTTTTAACCACCAACAAAGTCCTTTGTTTTACAAAAATGTTCTTTTACTGCGTGGGTTTAAACTCGCAATAACAATGAAAACTCGCCCAAAGAAATGGGGGTCACTAACAAAAAATAATAAACAACATCTCTTATATCACAGAGAGAGATTTTTTTCAACTTCTCCAATTTAGCCGCTTCGAGATTACATAAACAATTGCGGGCTGTGCTGTAATGGTGGCTTAACGGCTGGACGAGGCGGGGGTTAATTAAACAATAAATAGCCGTATAACCCCCCGCTCCTTGCCCGCCGACCTAACGATTATAATATTCAAAAGTCGCAGCTTTGAATTCGCATCACTCTCTGGTAATGTGTCAACGCGAGCCGAGGGCACCTATTCTCTAAAGTCGACTTTGTAAGGTTTCGAACGCTTGTGACGTTTCCCTATGACAATAATATTAGTTATTGGTCACGTTTAAGGGGAATGATTATGATAAAATGATTAGGTAGTTTTTTCTCATTATGAAGCGTATTTATTGATAAATATTACGCAAAATCATAGTAGAAGTGTTGTTTCTATGAGACTGAAACTAGTGTTTACTGATTTTCTAATCAGAATTAAATTTTATCTAAGTATTAAGATTGATTAGATACTTTATCGGTGCGACGGCTACGTCGCGTAGCAGTGTTGCTAAACACTGCTTGGAAAACTATGACTTAGTAAAGCATACAGAAAACATAATATGTGGGCGTCCAAGCAAAAAGGCTTCAGTTCTGGCATTTAGTTTCCGAGATATACTTACGCAGTTTTGTAAAGTTGGGTGAAAAAATTGCATGTTGCGATTTTAATTGATTATTAATTAATGCTCAATTATCTATAAGTCCATATAGATTTTCTCAAATTAAGATATTACAGAGTTTCAACTTCAAATGTCTGATAAAAAAAAAAATGTGTCATATTTTGAATATTTTTTTAATCCTTATTATCAATTGACTATTCTAGATACCGAATCTAGCCTCCAAATACCCGACTACTGGACCCTTTTTGCTTGGACTCCCACATAATTATAGGTGTTGAATGGCGCCATGCTACTACGCAGGCCCGTTCAAAAGCAACGCACGACACCGTATCATTCACAGATCGACTTTCGACCGACTCCGGAATAGGTACCCGCCAGTCATTACGAGTCGCTCGTTAACGTTCTCTAATTGCATCGGGTTAATATAGACTTTGTTAAATAAAATCTCTCATCTACCCCACTACCTCTACCCCTGTTCGGCGCCTTTTTTCGTTATTTAGCGCGCTGCAGATGCCCTTAATGACGCGTTTTGAAACTTACGATGACACTTGGCGTCGCTCCGGCCCAGGTCCGCCTCGGATGTTAATTGCAGAAGGAATTAAAGAATTTCCGTTCTTCCTGTGAATTAATGGGTCGGCCTATGTGTAGGGGAAGGTAAATGTTGTGATTTTATTTACGAATGGGAGTCAGTGTTTTGTGTTATGTCATTAGGAGTATGTGGTTGGTTGCATTTACATGCCTCGAAGGCAGTCAGAAATGCTTGAATTATGTAAGATCTTGTGTATATTTTATTGGTTATTTTGTTGTTTGATTTCGTAAAAGTTTTGCATTTCTATGTTATCATTTAAATGTCAGTTCCTTTCACGTCTTGCGATATTTAGTTTTAGTATTATTTCTTATGCGAGATTATAAATCTATTAATTCTAATTAGAAACAATGTCTCTAAAAAATTAGCAGAATATACGCATTTACACTAATTTTAATAAAATCATTGACAGCTTACGTGTACCTACACGTAAGCAGTCAATGATTTGACTAAACAAATTTAAGCCTTATAATCACAATCTTAAATTCCTTCTAATTAAATTTCCCTTCGAAGATCTTCCCCCAGTTTTTAACTTAACTGTCCAAGTTAAACCATAAACACTGAGAATATATTATTTAATAAAGTTTATAATATAATTGCCGATGAGTTGAAGATTCGTTGGAGTCTTGGTATGAGTGTAGTTCAGAAGTGCGCGCCACGTGGTAGGAACATTACGCTCGGCAATTCGCGCACGATTAAAATTATCCTACTCAGTTATCGAGGGAGTGACGATGTAGACTTGAGTATAAGTAGAAATGACGCGGGTTTCTTACATTGTTGTGTGTTTCGTGGTGTTGGAATGATTTATTCCGGTAAGACGTCATTTGAATGGGACGACGTTTGTTTCTCAAATTGTTGGATTTCCGAGAATCAGTTTGTTTTTATTTAAATGTGCAGCTTGGCAATACTACTTGCAGCATTCTTCTGGCCATTTCCTAGCTCTTTATGACTGGTTTTCGGTCAAACTAAAAGTAGTCGATTATCAGCAGAGGTTGTAGGATCCCATACAGCCCCGATGCTACTTCACTATACACAATACATATCTTTATTAAAATTAACCTCAAACATACAACGAGAATTGATAAAAATCGAACTAAGAATTCCAGCAAGAAAATTAAAAGAAAATCCCAATATCAAAATTCCAATTCAAAATTCGAATTCAGTCTACCGTTGAATAAGTCTATAGTCAAGACGTTCAGCAAGACGGGCGTCAGTAAGGAGCGGATGACGACGTGATTGGCGCTACTTAATTAATCCAAGGGCTCCCTAATTAATAACAATAATTCGCCGAGTTGTCGCAGATGACGTCACCAACCAACAATCAACACTCGACAGTCTTCATTCGAATAAAGTTTAATTGTTTTGGATAATTGGAACAATGGAAGTCTGCGCAACTGGAACAAATAATATTATTTGTCGTGACAAAATGCTATGTCAGATTCCGTTTATTGTTTGAAACTTGGCTATGAATCTGGTTCAGTCTTTCTTTTGTTTGTTTTAGTTTCCATGGTAGTTGTGTTCTGTGTGACTTGTGAAATTTAATTTACCAATAAAAGACATAGTCGTTCTTTCCCACATAGCAAAGAAGGAGAAACTGTATATCGATGCAGTGTACAAGTCTTCATGTTATTTTCTCGTGCTGTTGTCTTGGTTCCATTTTATCCCCTACCTATCTTCTCCTTAGCGTATATTATGATAGCAATCTAAATAGAGCGGGGGTGGGCCTAGAATTTGACGAGATTGGCACCTTTACCTATATTCTATGTTGATTATATTCGACGTGGTTTTTAGGGTTCCGTAATCAAATGGCATTTCTTCCCGCGGGTGTCGTAAAAGGCGACTAAGGGACTTACTAGAGAATGGGCAGCAGCATTCTCTATGCATTTTAACACCATACTGGGATCGTCAACCCGCCTGCCAATCGTGGCGATTATGGCCAACCCGCCCTTTAGGGGAGGCCTATGTCCAGCAGTGGACGTCTTACGGCTGAAATGATGATGATGATGATGAACCAAATGACAAAAACGAATCCATATAAGTAATTTTCACAGTCATTTTACTTGGTATTATACCGATGATACGTAATTGGATACGAGGTGTATTCTGTGCACTACTAAACAATGGTGTAGTAAAATTATGGTATATTAAAGTAAAAATTGAGGTGGCGCTCCTCATCCTTTTTCATCCGGTTACATGCATGAGCATTGAATCGGATGAAAAATAAAAAGTTAATGCACATATGCGTGTATCGATGGATTCCATAGTTAAAAACAACCACAGAAATAACTTAGTTTTTCATAATTTCTTTGACAAATACTATGAAATACAATTTTATTTTTGCTGTCGGCAAAATAAATACTGTGCGAACGTAAATATTCATCCCGACTACGCGACTACGGAACCCTTCACTGCGCGAGGTCCCACAAGCACTTGTCCGGTTTTTTATCTATACCTGAGTTGTATTTCTCCTCGTACATAATCAAGCTGGATATGGCGACGTGTCATAAATATATAAATCTGTCAGATTATTACACGAACAGTTAAACAACGTCAATACTAAACGATATTCGACTTATACTGTAAAATAATCGATTTATTCCACTTTTTGAATACACCTTATTAATAATATGCCATATATATGTGTGTGTGTGTATGTCTATATGTCATATGTAATGTTATATGTTCCATTTTTACTTTGCAAATTGTTTTGTAAACCGCAAAAAAATGAGTTTTATCCTGGAAAAATAAAAATGTATTATTCATTATTTAATAATAACACAGAACATAGTGACGTTACGACTTTTTAGGTTTGCATTTAAACATGAAAAGCAAACAAGGTGACAAGAGAAGTTAAGAAGCCTTACAGACGAACATCTTCCGGGTGTTACTTCTCAATTATGGTAACAAAGGTGGAATTTGTCTCAAGTAAATTGTGCGATACCTGTCAAGTGACCGAGGGCGCAGATCAAACGTTTCTTTGTTTTATCTCCGTGTGACAGGGCGCCACCTAGCGGGCTTCGCGGCTCTTTGTGCCACTCGGAAATGTGTAGGTGACACTTTGTTGCTTATTTCCATCGCACTGTGAACAAAAACTTTCTGTTTCTTTGTGATGTTTTAGACATGTTTTGGTAGCTGTAGATGTTTGGTTTTATTGACAATGGAAAAGAAATCATCAAAGAGCTTCTAAGGTTTTGAATAAAATTATGTATTCTGAATGTTGTGATACTTTGTGATTTTTTTATACCATTAGCTTATGTTTTATGAAAAAGAAATGAATACTTCAAATAGGTACCTACTTACCTACCCTGTGAATACATTCAAATACCTCATTACAATGACTGACATAAACCGCTACTTTAAACTATTTAACAGCTCCAAATATATTTCTAAACACGTTCCTCCAATATAATCACCAAATTACTATACCAAATGTAAAACTAACTCACTCATAACGTCTCATCACTCATACCAATAATAGTAACACTGTCGAAATGTGTTTAAATCCAGCAAAACATTATGAAGTGGGCAAGTCCTAACAGATCATGAGCCAATGTCGTAAAGTCGAGAGTTTACGAGACTTTACGATCGACGTGACGGCCGCGACGAAAACGCACGAACGATGACGGATCGTGTGTCTCCGGCTTTATGGTGCAAAAAAAACTGTTTTGAGATCTGTCCTTATTGAGTTTCGGCTGAAGTGGACCACCTATGTCGTGTACTCTGATATCAACAGAGTCCCATACTTGTTAAGAAATTTTATGATTATTGAATAGTTACGTCATTACGGTCGGTCGGTCGGTTCGGTCTTTAAAGTGAAAACATTGTTTAGGTAGGATCTTGAAAATAAAAGGGTTAACTAAAGATGCCCAGATTTTTTTGGTACCCAGAACTTTGAAACTATCGTTAACAATAATAGGTCGATGGAGTTTCTTGTCCGATCTTCTCCATATGTACTTACTAGTTACTACGCTTTGGAATGGGCAACTGACTTCGTATATCTAACGGACCGACTCCTTGACAATTGATTAATACCTGTAAATGGTTTAATTGAAATAAATGCATTTGAGTTTAAGTTTGAGGTCATTTGTGCCGTATCTATTTTTCCAGTCTTTAGTAGACAAACATTTTTTTGGCTCCTAAAATTGTGTAGCACAAACTCTGCCAATCATACTTCTAAACCATAATTACCAAATTGGCAGGAAACCACTTTTCACATCACAGGATTTTAATAGAATTGCTTAGTGTTGTCGTGAACGTGTCTATTTTTAACCGACTTCCAAAAAGGAGGAGGTTATTGTATTTGTTCGTCTGGTTCTTTTGAGGAATGACTGTAGAAAATTCATTTGGAATGCTCATACGGTTTTAGCTTTTTAGTTTAAGCACCAAGTTTGGAAGACGGATTGGCAATCGTATTGATTGAGTCTCTCTAGTCACCAATTTTGACACCTATGGTCAGAACAAACTTAGCTTTCTATTTTAGATTTGTCAGAATACACAACGGACGGATAGTAATGGATATAAACAACTACTGCCTTTAAAAAAGCTCATGACAATGATGAAGACCTCACAAAAATAAATCATAAAACCGAATAAAATCCGACACACACAAAAAAGATCTATAAAACAATAAAAATGACAAATTATCGTTCCAAAAAAGAAACGTTAACACCTCCTATGCAGTAGTAATGGGGTCATTACAGATAATGGTTAGAGGCCATTTATTTCATATCTGTATTTGCTCATTCGCGCCCTAGCGGGACATGTGTAACTCAATAACTTTATTGTGCCCCGGATTTGGTCCACAATTGCGTGAAATACACCACTGGGTGCACCCCTAGCCGGGACGAGACATATGCTGTGGAATCGGAACCCCACAGATGAACTAACTGATCTGCGTTTGGTTACGCTTCTCAAAATAATTCCGTGGATCCCTGCACATTTTATAAAATATGTTTGTATATTTACTGATAATGTGATATAACGCGTAATTTATCAATCAGATTTTGATCGGATATTATTGTGTCATTATGATTGGTCATCATAATTGTTTTCAGCATGATTTGTTTTTATTTGTGGGCCGGTTTAAAGGTACATAATGAGGAGATGAGATAATCCATGATAAAGGCACTAATATTTTGACTAATACGTAAATTATTATTGGTGTAAATTCTGTTCGGTCTTGAATTTAACCTAAAATCATCATCATCATTTCAGCCGAAAGATGTCCACAGCTGGACATAGGCCTCCCTCAAAAGGGGGGGGGGGGGAGATTTGCCATAATCGCCATGCTTGGCAGGTGGGTTAGCGATCGCAGTATGGTTTTAAAAATGCATAGAGAACGCTGCTGCCCATTCTCTAGTAAGTCCCTTAGTCACCTTTTACGACACCCACGGGAAGAAATGGCATGGTGCTATTCTTTACGTCCGGCATCAAACGGAACACCCTTAACCTATAATACTTTATAATCGCGAAAATGAAGCGTGTTGTTTCTTCGTATACAATATAATATTGTATACGAAGAAACAACACGCTACATTTTCGCGCACCCGAATATTGTGTCGTCTATTCGTCACTTCATGCCGATCGCTAGTGCTGTGGCTTTTTACACTTTCCGTCGTCAGCCCTTTCTCTATACATAACCGAATTTTAAATTATTATGACAAAACTTTACCCTATTCTGCTACTGTACGCTTCAAGCGCAGGCCACACCGCCAGCTAGCGGGCGGGCGGGCTAAACTAACTAACATCGTTTCACCTCTTCATGGTTAGTCGTTAGCTCGCGGTGTGAAACGAAGTATGTAAAGAGGTGAAACGATGTTAGTTAGTTTAGCCCGCCCGCCCGCCCGCCAGCTGGCGGTGTGGCCTGCGCTTTATTTTGACTTAAATATTAATTAATATAACTACGACTGTGAGGAAGTTCTTTATTTTGAATCACTAAACACTGTTAACTTGATTTTTAAACCCCTTGCTGCGGGTCAACCTAAAGCAGAGTTATTTGTCTTTCATACGCAATTACATAATAGCTATTCAGAAGGTAATATTTCTAACATCGGGCATCGTCATAACATAATATACCTATTCGTAGTCAATCCCCAATATTATGATATCGCTTTAAATTCGTCAATGCTTCGCTAATTTGGTTTGCGCAATGGGGGAGTGATGCCGACTGATGCCGACAAATCCCCGTGTCTGAACGCCGCGCAGCGCCGCCCGCGCAGATGAAAAAATATGACATCTCTATAATAGAGGATAATGTTCCCGCTGCGAGTTAATGTTGGCTTGATTAGTTATTATTATTTTATTTATATTTCGAATATCTTGTGTTGCATGTTTTGTAAAATTGAAAAACATGCTAAAATGAAATTATTATTGGGCCAAGTAATGTGATGTGGTGAATAATTAAATATTTACTCGTATGTAACTATTCTGAAAATAAAAGTTAGCGGAATGAATGTTCATGAATCACCAGTTATTTTAAAACAGCAGCGCTTTAAAGCTTCAATCGAACTCCAGTGAATTCCGCGCAGGACGAGAGACGCCACGGTACAATCTTCATGAATGAAGCGTCCCGCGTCCCGCGTGTGTTAGACCCCAGTGTGAGTCTAGCTTAACTTGATAAAACTAAATTGAAAATTATCTCCAAATAATATGTTTGTGGCTTAGCGATACAATCAATAATACTGTCATGACACTGAAGAACTTTGTCTCAGATTATGACTGTTTCTTAAGATAAAAATTCCATGATTTGGGTATTAAAACAGCAGCGCTTTAAAGCTTCAATCGAACTCCGGTGAATTCCGCGCAGGACGAGAGACGCCACGGACGTACTACAATCTTCATGAATGAAGCGTCCCGCGTCCCGCGCGTGTTACACCCCAGTGTGAGTCTAGCTTAACTTGATAAAAGTACTTAAATTGAAAATTATCTCCAAATAATATTTATGTGGCTTAGCGATACAATCAATAATACTGTCATGACACTGAAGAGCTTTGTCTCAGATTATGACTGTTTCTTAAGATAACAATTCCATGATTTGGGTATTTGCCAGCATAATTGACCCCGACGATGTTTGTAAATATTTTTGATTGCTTAATTTTTAATTCTTTTTACCTATTATGGTAGAGTAATTTTTTTTAGGTGCATCGTCTTCACATAAAATAAAACAAAATATTGTAAAACATTTTTTAAAGAGTAACGGTAAAGTTTCTTGCCCATTCTTCTCCATACGAAACTACTTTTTGGAAGGGGCAACTAGGACCCATTCTATTTTTTTGTAAATTTTGACAAAAGTGACGTTCAAAAGTGCCTCTTATGTGCCTATTTGAAATAAATAATTTGACTTTGACTTTGACCGGCCCAAATATATTGATTGCATTTAAACGAATGTGTACCAAATTAAACAAAGAAAACTGAAAATAGTGGCAGTAATATCCTTAGAAAGCCTAATTAGATTACATAAAAAAAAACCTAATGGAATTGAAACTTAAATCCTCCTCACTATTATGTCAGCATCATTACTCGGGCCGTCTCATCTCCCCAAATCGACAATATCTGTAGAGGCGCGTGGCAAGTAATCCCTTAACCCTCCGCCTACTGCGTCGCGTGAGAAGTGAATTAAATCGCCGCGGGGTTCGATCGACCACTTAACGGATCGTGTCCGTGTCTTAGGATTGATAGTGCGCCGCGGAGGGTTGTTGAAAGTTAATTCGTGTTTGGTGTCAGTGCAGTCGCTTTATTACTTGTTAGAGGAAATGCAGTTTTCTTATGAACTTTCTGATCAGTGGGGGAAAAAGAAAATTGTGTAATTGTAATTAATTGAATGTTTCAATTGTTCACGTTATTAGGGTTCCGTAGACAGACAGACATGGCGAAGCTATAAGGGTTCCTTACCCTTATAGTTTCGCCATGTCCGTCTGTCTGTCCGCGGCTTAGCTCAGCGACTTTTAGTAATATTAGGTAAGCTGTAATTTGGCATGCGTATATTAAACATGCCAACAAAATGTAAAATAAAATCTTGAAAAAAAAATGTACGGTACCTAAGCTGCCTTTGCACGTAAAGTGGGGATAATATTTTTTTTTCTCTATCTCAAGGTGTGGAGTATCGTTGGTTAGGCCGTTATAAAATATTGCGAGTCTGTGCAAAACCATTTTTCGATTCAGGGAGTTTCTGTATTATTAAGCAAAATTTTTGTTGAAGTCAAGTGTCCCCTGGAGTTCGCTACATGTCTTCACCCCTGCAAGCTAAATGGTTGTAGTTGGATAGGTAAAGTCAAAGTCAAATTATTTTTTTCAAATAGGCACATAAATGGCACTTTTGAACGTCAAAAATTACAAAAAAAAAAATAGAATTGATTCTAGTTGCCCCTTCCAAAAGGTAGTTTCGTATGGAGAAGAATGGGCAAGAAAATCCATTGTTACTCTTTTAAAAATGTTCCACAAAATTTTGTTTAAGTACATTTATTATATGAAAAAAATTACGGCAGTAGTATACCTATATAATGAAGTTAAAAGGAAAACTATCACAGCAAAGTAGGCTTTACAAGTTAATAGTCGGCCTACTTACATTTGCAGTTGGAATGTATGGGAGAACATGTTGTTCAACTACAATTTTAAGTATCTTCTTGGGATAAATTCATGTCAACTACGGAACCCTTCATTGTGCGTGGTCCGACATGCACTTGGACGGTTTTTGTAGTTTAAAGAGTGAGCGGTGATCTGTAATTTTTATGGTGTACATTATAAAAAGTATTCTATTATATTCTGGTCAAATGAGTGATACTAGAAAGATCGTTTTTTTTAATTTATTTTTTATTGGGATGGGTTTGCTCTTGACCTTAGTCTAGGTCAGAGGTGACAGAGACAAAGTCTACGATGCAGTGAGCTTACCCAGAAGAAGCCTGTTCACTCTCACTTTGAAGAGATTCTCTCGGTTTACCATTTCCTGATTTTGAATCCGCAGATGAGCAATATTAAGAGCATTATAGTTTTTAACAATAGATATAACTTTACTAATTGATCAATCAGCAACAGAATACCCCCAAACCATGGAAAATTCCCGACAAAATTATAACATAACCAATTTAAGACATTGTCAAAACTTTATTAATCTTTATTAGTACATCGGGCGTGAACAAAAGTGATAAATGTTCGGAAGTTATTGTTCTAAATAATCCTTTCAGTTTACAAAGACGACCCTCTGTCAGGCGGCGTTGTATTAACCCTTAAATGGCGTAGTGCGGGGGTCGCGACACGCGGACTGTCACATTCACAATATAGCTTCATAGTTTATTATAATATTTTCGTTCAATATTGCCCTCATTTCCCCTCAGTAGCGTTACACGTTACACACTACTGAATTTATATAGCGGTCAGTTTAATTACTATTTGGTTTTGAAAGGAAGAGATTTATACAATTATATATATAAAAAAAAACGGTATTTGTTAAGCTTTTCCAATACCTACTGACAATGGTAGCTTGTCTATATTAATACAAGCCAATTAGAATAAGTTGTGCTAAAATGCTTAAAGTTTACACAGGTACCATCGCGAAAGTTCCCGGTCGACCACTTTTCAACCTTATTACTATGGGCATAAGGGCGAAAAGTGGTAGACCGGGAACGTTCGCGGTGGTACCTGCAGGCTTCGCATGACGCTTTCTATTTTTGCTCTACTGTAGAATAGAAATCGCTTGTCTATCGAAAATGTTCTACTGTCTACACGGAAATGTCATTTTTATCTACTCTTCCGTCGACAAAACGCTTCTCTACGGTTCTCGTGCTAAAATAAACATTTATTTAAAAAAATATCTATATTTCAAGACACACAAAGTGTGTCTAGGTACTAGCTAAGCCTGCTGTCATTAATTGTCTTTGCAAATATAAGAGACAATGATAATTATTATAAGTTCCTATTCATCATTTTTTTGCCGAAAGACGTTCACTGATGGACATAGATAAGCCTAAAATATAGAGCACCGGTCGAAATTCCTATCATCATCATCATCATTTCAGCCGAAAGACGTCCACTGCTGGACATAGGCCTCCCCCAAAAAGGGGGGATTTGCCATAATCGCCACGCTTGGTAGATGGGTTGGCGATCGCAGTATGGTTTTAAAATGCATAGAGAATGCTGCTGCCCATTCTCTAATATATCCCTTAGTCACCTTTTACGACACCCACGGGAAGAAATGGGATGGTGCTATTCTTTACGTCCGGCACCAAACGGAAAGTTCCTATCACAACTAAGAAATTAGATTTGAAGTAAAGTATGACCTTATTAAATAATAATATTGAAACTCACCCCGTGCACGTACAGTCGCGCCCTTGTACGATCCGCGATGACAATAAATCATGTAATTTGGTGACGAAATAATACGAATTCCGCATCCTGGGCCGTATTACGGCCATGGGTGGATTTGTACTGTTCAAATGACAGCTACACGCGGTTATTACTAGAATTACAAGAATATGACAATTTATACCCCGAAACATATTACATTTGGGGAGTTTACTCATATGATCAACTGTAAATCTCCCTGCTTAAGGGGGAAAATGGATTTGTCGTATTAAGAAAAGGGCTGCACGCTACTTGAATATTCTGTTTAAATTCACATTTAACAAGCATTCCGTGGAAACTAGCGTTTGTGTACACATCAAGATTTCCTTCAGTAGTTTCTAGTGAGACTCAGTACTTACATAGGTAGTAGAAGTCATAGCAGTGTGTATGTAAGCCGATCGATGTGGCTCGAATGAGTACATACACAAGCCGGAACAATAGGCCAAGGCGTCGACACAATGGACAATGCCCGTACCTTCGATACGATAAATACACTCATCTGACGTGTCTATGTGTGTGTCGATATGTGTTTTATATTGCATAACGTGTGTTTGTTTGGTTTCTACTAACAATACTGCGAAAGTTATGTCTAACTTTAATGTTTTAGAACATTTCTTTACAAATCGGAATTCAAAAGCTTCATCATTCTTTGCTAAATTAATCAGTACATCGTGTTTAATCACTAATCATTTTGATATTACTAATGCATACATGAATATCGTTTCAGCTGAAACATAGCTTACATATAATTTTTTTTTTAAAGCTAACAGTCCTAAAGTAATCATCATAGGACATCAAAAAATTCTTCCGCATCGCTGTCAAAAGAAAAAGTGCCCAAAAGGCTGGCAGCACTGCCACGTTGTATGGGAATGCTGATTCTTTGGAAACAAAATAGTCCAGCCCTCTGGTCACGTGAAGAGTTGAACCAACCGCTTGGCGATGTCTTGTAAAACTAAGGGAGCACTCGGACCCCATGGCCCTAGTGTTTCAACCCTAAACCGCTCGAACATATACTCGTAAGACCCAGTAAGATTGGAGTATGTATTTGCGCCATGATTTAAAATTTATTGTCAACGGGTAAGTACGCATCACGTTTATTTTCGGTAATTCATAAAACTATATTGGCTCACAGATGTCCGTAACGCTAAAGCTCGTATTATTGAAGGCGTGGTTCTGGTAGATAAGTAGATTTGTGACAGTACGGTAACGACACACATAAATTTGTTCGGGCAAACACCGTTACGCGGCTTAGCTTCCTGGCAAACAAGGGCGCCGGGTCCGAATGATACCACCACGCGTTTGAGGGTTGCTCTTTATTAGCTCCGAATATGCCGCTAGTATTGCTAAATAAATATCATAAAAATATTATTGGCTCGAATTTTAGAGACTACTGTTTTTAGGGTTCCGTACCAAAATGGTAAAAAGGCACCCTTATGGTGAGACTAAGTCTGTCTGTCTGTCTGTCTGTCACACCTGGATATCTCAAGAACTACTAATGCTATCAACTTAAAATTTAGAATAGTTTTAGATGACGTTAGCCCAACTATTTTGCAAGCAAGAAAAAAATTAAAAAATATATGTCTTTTTTGCAAAAGGGACTGAAAGGGGGTCTTAAAATTTTGAAGTAGTGAGTTTTTTAGGCAGTATAGATTCCGACTTTTGATGAAAAATGTAAAAAAAAATATCGTTTTCCCCCCTTATCTCCGAAGTTTGCAGAGATAAAATCTGAAATTATTCTATATGATAGAAGCTTATGTAAAGATTACAGGAAAAATAAAACGATGTCTCTAAATAGCACAGTTTTTTATAAATCATCAACATCATATATTCGTACGGAACCCTCGGTGCGCGAGTCCGACTCGCTATTGACCGGTTTTTTTTATATGAAATTGTCATGTTGTATTTATTCACGATAAAAGCAGAGTACTTTTAGGGTTCCGTACCAAAATGGTAAAAAGGAACCCTTACGGTGAGACTAAGTCTGTCTGTCTGTCTGTCACACCTAGATATCTCAAGAACTACTAATGCTATCAACTTGAAATTTAAAATAGTTTTAGATGACGTTTGCCCAACTATTTTGCAAACAAGCAAGAAATTAAAAAAAAATATCTTTTATGCAAAAGGGACTGGGTTCCGTTTGGTGCCGGACGTAATAGCACCATCCCATTTCTTCCCGTAGGTGTCGTTAAAGGCGACTAAGGGACTTACTAGAGAATGGGCAGCAGCGTTCTCTATGCATTCTTAAAACCATACTGCGATCGCCAACCCGCCTGCCAAGCGTGGCGATTATGGCAAATAATCCCCCCCTCTTTGGGGGAGGCCTATGTCCAGCAGTGGACGTCCTTCGGCTGAAATGATGATGGTGATGATGAAAAGGGACTGAAAGGGGGTCTTCAAAATTTTAAGTGGGGCTACTAGGGCATGTAGGGTATCATATGAAAGAACGCTGTTTGCATATTCTCAACCAGGTTTTTTTTTTTTAGGCAGCATAGTTCCCGACTTTTGATGAAAAATGTAAAAAAAAATACCGTCAACCCCCCCCCCCCCCTTATCTCCGAAGTTTGCATAGATAAAAATCTGAAATTATTCTATGTGATAGAAGTTTATGTAAACATTACAGGAAAAATAAAACGATGTCTCTAAATAGCACAGTTTTTCAGAAATCATCAACATCGTATACATGTACGGAACCCTCGGTGTGCGAGTCCGACTCGCTCTTGCCGGTTTAAAAAAAAAATATTTTGTTTTTTAGGAGGAGCTCGTTGTTAAGTAATAACAGCCACACGGGTCGATAGATGGGTGACCATGTTTACATACCGAGACTCCTCCGTGCCTCGGAAAGCACGTTAAGCCGTTGGTCCTGGCTGTCATTCGTGGATCTTTGACAGCCGTTGCGGGTCGTCAAAAGCCTGAAAGTCTGACAACCAGTCTTACTAAGGGGTATCGTATTACCCAGTTACTGGGTTATGGAGGTTAGATTAGGAGGTCGCTTCATGTAACATACTGGTATTCAGTTGCAATCGGTTTGACTGGAAGCCGACCCTGGAAAAGGCTAGACAAATTAATTTCCTTTTTTTAACTCCTATCAATTCCAGATATTTCAAATTAAGACCTAAATAAGACCTAAAAAAATACTGTTCTAAGTTCTCTGACCCTCCAAAGAATGACCTTAGTACATCTGACACCATACAGGAAGAATATCGTTGCATAGCGCGTGCGCCGACCGGTGTTCGATCACAATGCAGCGGAAGACGCCGCCCTCCGCAGATGGCGCTCCTACCAACTTGAAACTGGTTTCTAATAAACGCAGTATTATTGACCCCAGATTTGAGGGCTGTTATTATTCAAAATCTTGAGATGCCACGTGTCTTTACAGACCAGTTTTTTTAGGGTTAATTATTGTGTTTAAGTCATTGTGTCGCTGCATATTTTCGGTTCAAATAATGTTTGCAGAATATTCATATTTTTCACGAATGTGGGAGCTTTATCATTCAATGTTTCCATGTTGGTGCGAATACCTATTCATTTCTGTTCAATTTATCAATTATTTTTCCATAATTCTAGGCTGAGTTTATTTAACCAGTGGGGATTTCTGGAAAAAAAATATCAATCCCCCACCAGTGGGGATTTGTCGGTGGGGATTTCTGGAAAAAATCATTTTATCAATTATGGCAAAAGCGTTACAATTTTCCCATAGCCAAAATAGCTAATGACGTGTGTTACCTATATGACCAAAATGAAAAATTGTTTTTTTTCGGCTGAGTTTGAGATAGCTACGAGTACAATGCTTTATTTATCATATAAAAATATAAATTTCACCGCGCTTTTTTCGGAATGCTGAGTCAATTAAAACAATTCTTTTGTATTAATTGGTAGTAAATGGATTCTAATTTGCAGTATAAAAATAAAATGGAAAACCTATATAATTTCGGTAATAAAACACATTTTATGTGGTTCCTCAATCCTGGCGGTCTATAGGAAATTTATGTACGTAGTTATTAGACCAGTTGATCAAATCGGATAACAATAGCACAGATATTTAGTAGCAAATTCTACTAAATGTTGGTGAAATTCAATATCCTGCACATTCAGTACTTTTAGATATCAATTATTTAAAAGTTCCTGAACATTTTTGTTATATGGTGACCATAAATAACTTAAACTATGATCATCATCATAATCATATTTAGCCTATAATGTTCCCACTGCTGGGACCCAGGCCTGCTCTCTTCGAGAGGGAGTGGTCTATAATCTACCACGCGGGCCCAGGGTTGGTTGGTAGACATCACATGTCTTTGATTTCTTTAGATTAATCACGATGTTTTCTTCACCGATTTGAGAGCAGTGGTGATGAAATTATTTATTTATTCAGTAACACAGTTACATTTTTATAAATATAAGTTGGCGCAAACATAAACTCATTAGAGTTTTACCGTGCACCAAAATCATCGACCACATAATTTAGAGAATAAACCAAACTTAAGTTCTTAATTAAAAATATACAACAATAAAAATAACAGCGAGGGTATTTAGCGAAACATTTATCTAATATTAAACAAACGAGCGAACATCGGTGATCGATTTGACCGTCCTTCAAACAAAAGTGGTAGAGGAATGTGACTTAGATTGATACAGGTTGTTCCTAAAAGTATAAATATTTTTAGCAATAATTTAATTTTCTTCTTTTTTGTTTGCTATGATATTGATAGTGGTATTATATTTTTTTGTTATTTACACAAAGTGAAGCGGCCTGCCTGAGTACGAACCCACAACCTACAACTCGTAAGTCGGGGCCGTTACCACTGGGCCACCACTGCTCTTCTATGACCATAAATAGTATTATCTGCTTATAAATCATTGAACTTTTACCAAAACAACATACTTTATACTAACCAGCTTTACGTGGATATCTCATTCGCCCATTCCGAATTCGGAAGCTGACATCCGACAGTTGCGCTAAGGCACGCGACACACTAGCAACAAGCACACAGACACACAAAGATAAGAACACGCGCCAATTCGAGTGGCGTAATGAATGTGCCCTAAAATAAACCGCCGTACAATGCGTACATCTTGTGTTACACGACTTTGTATGGAGAGGAAGTGGGAGGCAGCTGGCTGACTTCTTTCTTCAATTCGTAATGATGGTTTGTAGACGGTAGTGCTGCGCCTTTGTTCAGTCGCCTGTCGCGTGCCTCCGTGTATTATTTGACTAAGTAGGTGGAAAGGTGTTCATGTAATGTACCGTTGAACGTCTCAAGATGTTTTGATTTGATAGCGAGGGTTGATGCCGAAGCCGCGTAATTATAACTATTACAAAGACTCTTAAGGTCTCGCGACATCCTTAGTCGGGTTGCACAGAACAAATGGCTGTCGATTGGAACGCAGATTAAATGGAATCTTGTTAGACTGGGAGCTGATATCAGTATACGTACCAAAGATAACGATAAACATTCAGTTAGAAAAACCGAATATACTTAATGTACTCAGTACAAACTCTCTCTCTGTATGTGTATACCTACTGTGCGTTCTTATTCAGTTGTGGAGTCTATCCAACAGGTGTACTTTTGCTAAAGATTTTCCCATCTAAAGAAAGAAAGAAAGAAAAATAGTTTATTCTGCACAAACAAGACAAACTTAACAATTTTTTTTTTTTTTTACAAAATTCACACTAATACAAAGTAGCCAAAAATATTACAGTAAGTAGTAATAGTACATATTTTAAGACGATTACCTTTTAAATGATGTATCTAAATATTATCCAGAAATAAAAATAAGAAAATAAGCTGTTATAAGAAAATAAGCTGTATAATTATATCATATCGCTCTGTATTTTAGTGTGTGTACATAAATAATAAAATAAGAAAAAAGTAGCCAAAAGCCTAGTATTGAAAACCATAAAAGTTAAAAGTTTGACAATATTGTCTATTGCTTGATGTCAGGGATGGTCAAAGACGAGTTGCGATTGCGACACTGGCAAATGACAACAAACAAACAAAACAAAATGCCGATTGCAGAGTAGAAATGATCTACTTTTGTAACAAACAACAACTACAAGTAAGATAAGCCATGTGTCGCATCTGTGCAAGAACATGTCGTTACTCAGCAAAATGCTGTGACTTCGGACGAACTTATCCTCAACAACGCTGATTTTCAGCAATCACCTCTCGCAGAACCTAAAACAGATATTACGTACTTTGAAACTAACTAAAGCATGAAAATAATCTTTTGCACGTAGTGCTAATTGTTGAATTACAACATATTGATTTATAAAGTAAGGCAGTGTGCACACTGGAAGGCAAACAGTTTCGCACAAAATTATTTATCTCTAACAGCAATCCAAGCAGCAACCCACCAGCAACCTTATTGCAATGATAATAAAGATCACTTTGATTTTGACAGTGAAAGAACTGTTGAATTTTTTTATCTTATGTCAAGATTTTTTTTAGTCAGTACATTCTTAAAACTGAATCTAGGATTGTTTTGTTGCTATCATATAATTGTTTTCATAATTTGTTCAAGACAATTTTGATTCAGGCCAAGATCTGCTTAAACGTTACTTAGTACATAGGTACGTTATTCCTATCACTGTCGCAAAACTGTCAAATTACAAGCATAAGATAGAGACAAGACGAACACATGACAAACCCATGGTTTCCTAACGGCCGAACCCAATAACTTATTTTCAGTTAAAGACAGATCGCTATTGATGATAGACAGTATAATTATATATATCCTCGGATGGCGTCCCACAATCATTGATAAATGCTATCTATCTAACGAAAACAATAAGTAGGTTTCTACGGTAAGATGCGGTGACCACCATATAGCATAATCAGCCTATGTTCCCACTGCTGGGACACAGACCTCCTCGCCATAAAGCGTCCGCAATCAATCGGCAAATGACGTCACTAAAATGTTTGATTCACTGCAGGGCGTTTTTTATAATGTAAAGTGACAACCCCGGTGACATTATTCTCACGACAGCCACCAATGCGACCGTTATTTGGCGGCCACTACTCTTCTAGGAAGCCAAAGCATGTGCTTATAACATAAATCAATCTCGACCTCAGTCTGCACACAGGCTAAGTACAAAATAATAAAAACGGTAAGCATAAGCAGTTTATCTTACTTTTAAGTACGATATATAAGGTGCTAACAAATTAAGTACCAATATTTTAAGAGGTGTTACATTACATCAAAACAATTAATTTAAATAGAAATTAAGAAATCTTTTTATATGATATTTTTGTTTTAATTTACGGAACAAAATAAATAAATTAAAATTTCGCCCAAACATAATCATCCTGTGCTTTTAACTGACAAGACACACTTGCTGTCAAGTGAACATCGTCGTTTGTGACTAACGTAATGATATTTAAGTGAAGTGGTCATTGACTCATGACAGTCAAGAGGTTTCATAGGATAATCAAAGAGGACTTAGTCACGGATTGTTGACTATCTATTAACAGGGTGTTTTTACGCAATAACGTTGTTTCCCTAATTATCTCCAAAAAGTAACATAAACTTTTCAATGTTTCATACTTAAGTCTACTCATAGAGACGAGTACTATCAGCTCTAAAAGTATTGGTACCTAATTTGTTAGCACCTTATATCTCGTATGTTTAAGATATGGAGTTTAGATTAGGACAAGATCCCCAGTTTGTCTGCCATTTCGGAACGATTTGTTTTCCAAATCAAAAATACAAAGAGAGAAAGATTTTTATTTTTAATGTTTAAAAAAAAATGATAGTAACGACGAGTGCCGTAGATGTCAATAGCTGTGACTAAAATAAGTTTATTGAAGGTTCTTGGCGGGAAAGTGAAGTGACATGTTTAGCAGTATTGTTTTATTTTCTAAAATCTGTGTTTAGCCGAATATTAATGTGTAATAATGGTGGATTATTAACCATTAAGTGTTCCTGAACGTGCATTAGTGTAAGCAAATGAAACAAAATAGTGCAACATCACTTCAAGTTCTCTCAAGAAGTCCGCGTGAGGTCTCAGTAAATTGCCACTTCTTTACTGAAACTCACGGGGAGCGGGCGGGGATATCATCATCATGCATTGAATATAATTCATTTCATCAATATAAACAAAGTTTGTAACTAAATAAAGACTTGGCTAAAAGGTCTCAGCAACCAGGCTATTAAAATATAATTTAAAAAAAAGTTCATTGAAGTACACACGGCTACACATCAAGCTATACATTTCCAGTATAAGCTGATCTCGCATTGTATAGGATTTCCGTACAGTGCGAGATCAGCGTAAACTGGAAATGTATAGCTTGATGAGTAGCCGTGTGTACCATAAAATATGAGCTAAGTGGATCGGTATTAGGTGGATACGTACGAACAGCCGTCTATTCTGCTCAAATCTAACCGTGGAAACTTAGGTAAGGCGCGCTGTCACTCCATCTGTAGTGCTATTTTGTAAAAATCTAGGGATTGGCACTAATGACAGCTTACTGCCGGTTGGTACCTATTGAGATGCTAATCTGAAAGCCGAGTGGGGTGGGTTAAGGGAGGGCTCCCCTCTTTGGGATTATGTTTTTTAATTTTTAATATTTACTTGTAAAGTAATATACTATTTTATAATTATTGTGAATGTGAATACTATGTGGGTTATTGTTTTTTTTTCCTTTTTTTTTTATTCTCCGTTAATGTTAATCATGGTCTGACAGTTTGAGTCATCTATGCGGCCTACCCAAATGTCCTTTCTTTGGTATTGATCGTCGCATCGTTGAGCTCCTTAAGTTCTGAGTAGAGCTGCACGATTACTGACAAATGCGTGCACTGACTGGTCAGGTCCACTCAATCTGTGTGGTTCTTTCCTTATAAGACCATTTCAGACACCAATCTACATGGCTTTCACATGATCTGACCAAAAATATGTCTGGACTTTAAAAGAGACTGTGACCTCTGAGTTTGTTTCGGTCTTTCTTCTCAGAGTAGTCAGATAAGAAACGTCGACCTCATCTAGTTTTTAAAATATGATTGCGTGTAAAAGTGTTTGTACAAACTCAGAAATAAAAATCATTTATCATTTAATTAACCTTTTTTTTATAGAAGCGTTCCCGTGTAGTAGGATGATCTGATACCTAAGTAGGCACTGCATTTGGAACGATTTTACATAAAACATTGTTTTATCTCTTTTCAGCTAGGTGTAGGATAGTTCTTAGTTCTACAATCGCCTAGAATCATAGCAAAACTACTGCGCAATAAAATCAGTGCTAATCAGTACATGGAAAATTTTATCGTTTTATCACCTTATATCATGTCATTATGTCGTCGACGTCATTAGACAGATGATCAATGTCGGTATATAAATAAGATTAAACGATTTTTATATTTTACACATACATACATACATAAACTCACGCCTTCTTCCCATGGGGGTAGGCAGAAACTATAGAATGCCACTTGCTACGCTCCTTAAATAGTCCTCTTGCTTCGCCTACGTTCGTTCGTATTTTTATTTCATTTGTTCATAATAATCGAAACGGTGAAGGAAAACATCGTGAGGAAACCGGCATGTCCTAGAACCAACAATTCGAAGACATGTACCAACTACCGCGTGGTGCATTACGGCCCACTCCCTTCCCTTACAGGCTGATTATATATGTGTATGTACATAATAAACATGTCGGATACGGTCATTAGTACGGACACGTAACGAATCAAGCGCGCCACCACTCTGGTGACATCGCGTCATCTACCCACACCTCTAGCGCGCTTCTACAGAGTCGTGATCTTTTGAGCCCATGGGCGAGGAGGACATTCAAGATTCAGAGTCTGATCGCATCGGAGTTAAGACGTCGCGGAACTGTACTTGATTCGTTGTGCTTAGTTATTGTGGTGATTATAATTTGTAGTGATTGTGTCAACTTGTGATTTCAATAAACGCTGTGTATCGTACCCAATGTGTTTTTTCACTGCATGAAACCCAACTTCAGCCCACATGATGTCCGGATCTAACTGAGTAAATCCTGACGATCCAACAAACATATTTTTTAGTGCTATCTTGTTTAAGTATATTTCGTTGTAAACGAAATTCATTATTTAGTCCGTCAGCGCATGATTTGGTTACATAAGGTGATGGCCAACCTGGGGATGGAACTGCAGTGTGATCGCATCATCGCATGGTACCGGCATTAGAAGTAATGCTCTCATTGTATCACAGCGTCATGAAGGGTGTTTATCATGATTTGGTGGATATGTCCGGAATGAAGCTGAGAATAATGAAAAGAGTTTCAACAAAGTAATAGTACATTATTTCAAAGGCCGTGAAATAGGCAATTGCAGGTCGAGTATGAGTTTTTGTTTTTTCACGCGCCAATGTGTTCTTTTGTTTTTTTTTCAATATACTGCTTTCTATTTGCAAGCCAGTTCGAAATTTAAATAAAACCTTTGATAAGTTACATCCTTGGTTACCATGTTTCAGAGTAAAATATCTTTTTATTTTTAAATTACACGATAGTTAAGAGTTTACTATGTAATTTATTTGGCCGCGAAACCACGACACATGGATTTTCATACAACTATTGGTGGCCGCTGCTCGCATCTCGCATGTATTTGACCAGTAGGTTCAGCAATTTCGATTTATCTCAAAGAAGGCTCATTCTCAAACATGCTTGGAAATTCGAGCATTATTTTGACAACAAAATAATGCTCGAATTTCCAAGCATGTTTGAGAAAAGAGTATTTAATAACCCCAGCACGCCGTTTCATACAACATTGCTGGAGCGTTGTAATGTTCCAAATTCAAAAAACGCTCCTGCAATGGATTTGATTTTCTTTGACCGTAAATTTGATACTTCGTGTGTTCTTTTTTCGAAAATAATGACAATATTTGCATGTTTGATAAAAATTATATTCCCTTAGTATCTATGTGTAATTTGTATGTGTAGTATTTTATCAGCGATTTTTGAGAAGGCCATACTCCTGTATGAAATTGTGAATGTAAAGCTTTGAAAGACAGATAGATGTTAACTAGATTAATACTTTGTATCTTCCTATAGGGGTGGAATGATTACTTAGCTTCGTGATCAAACCCTTCTCTTAATTTTTTTTTTTAAACTAACACGTTTTTAAACTGAAGTCTTATAATGTAGTATTGACTTGTACTTACTATTATTTTATTTTTTTCAAATCAACAAGCGCCAGTTTTTTTTTAAATAATGGGTAATATAATAGGTTTCATAATGTAATACAACTAATAACCAGTTTGCCAAACAGATTGTATTTTTATTTCAACCAAATTAAGCATGAAAAAAGACACTACAAAGAGAAAAATTACTTTAGTTTCGGAAGTCTGTGTTTGGATCTGTATTTTAGTTTTTTGCCACCGACTTATTAATTTAAAGTAATTTTTCACTTTATAGTGTTTTTTTGGATGTCGGTTGTATTTTTTTATAAAAAGTTATTTATTTTTCACTTTTCAGTGGGTCACTTTGTAATTTATCTAAGTTATAATAACCTAAAGTCAACTACTCATCACTTATCTATGTTACAATAACCTAAAGTCAACTACGCATCACCTTTTACAAAATATTGCTTGTCCCGATGCAAGGATGTTAATTGTTAAGGAGTTCTTCTGGTAAGAATCAGGAGAACTGCCACTCACCATATGCACTGTGACGAGCATAAATTGCTTAGCAACCATATTAAAGTATCTAATCGAATTGCAACACATTAAATACTTATTATTAAGTAATTCCGGTAGCCATCTGTGGTGTTCATCATCAGTTCACTTCACTAAATTACAGTGCTTTCCGAGAGCAAATGCACAGGTTACTATAAAAATACCCAAATCGCTGTGGCTGTCTATAAAATTTGAGGATTTCCCTCGATTTCCATGAGATCCCTTCATCAGATTCTGACTTGGTGACAATGGGACCACATCGGGAACATACCATTTCTAACAAAAAAAAAAAACGGTTCACAATTGACGGAGAAATCGGAGAACTTTCATATACAATATTAGTTTTAGTATATGCAAAACCCAAAACACGTTTCTAGTATTTTTATGTAAATAAACTATGTACAAAATTTCAAAACAGTATCATGAAAAATCACAAAGCTATAAGGTTGTTATGTTACCGGGTTGTTCGTACAAAAACACGCTAACGGCGGCGGCGGCGCCCGGTCGTCTTGCGCTCATTGATAATAGTTGGCAGTAGGTACCTAACCGTAAGGCGATTGTATTGTAAGTAATTAAATGGTGATAACATTTTCCATCACACTTAAATATTTTTGGGACAAAATATAACATGTTGAAAAAAATATTGAAATCGATTCAGTTCCTTATTCTGAACAAACTATATTCAGGTTTCGCATAATTATACTAAAAAGAATGTCGTATAATATTAAAAAAAATACAAACATACAGACGAACATTATGACCTCCTTCTTGGAAGTCGGTTAAAAACAGCTGATAGCTGATGTGATCATCATTCTATTTGTTCTGTTCAAATAGAATATAAAAAAGTTTCGATCAAAATGACTTAGAAAAATGAACGAGGTCGTAGACCCGACCAAGGATAACACTGCTACCACAGGATATTTTAATTACTATCTGATGATTTTCTATGTCTAAACCTTTACCTAATATAAATAAATTATTATAATAATAATAAAGGCTATTTGAACTGAATTGAATTGAATGGTGTCCTCTATATTCATCTTGATTAAATTCGATTGTGAATTGAACATTGTTTCTTCTTCGATCATGCAATCTTACCATACTTTTTTTTACTTTAAAACAATCTAGCACAGCTCGTGTCTACATAAACGTTCGTGGTAAATCGTTTAGTGGTCCATTACGTTCGCAATTTAGTATAATTATCCTGTGCGGAACCCTCTTCAGTGCTGGTCGGTGCCGGCACATCATTGAGGGCACTCCAACAGATAATATAGGTAAAATAGAAATTCTTCCAGAGCCATACATTTTCATTTATCGAAGAAACTTTGGATAGGTTTATAAGTTTATAATAAAAATAAAAAATCAAAAGTCATTTATTCAAACTAGGCTGAGAATCAGCACTTTTCGAACGTCAAAATTACATAAGACAGTCCCCAAAAAACGCCCGTCCTTCAATTTTTTTTAATTTCTCCTGTGTCGTGGGTGCGTATACAAAAATATAAACTCACATACACAAACAGCCAGACCCGGAAGAACTACTTGTAGGTCATACAAATATTTGTTCCGTGCGGGAATCGAACCCGCGACACGCAGCGCAGCAGTCAATCGCTTAACCACTGCGCCAACCGTGCCGTCGTTGATTTACAAGACAATAAGGCATTTTAGCTTAGTTTCTTGAGTGGCAACGCATATGTGGTGCCTCTGGGTTAGAAGCTCCAGTGATCAATTGCCACCAGATGGGCCTTGTTTGCCATCCGGATTGGATGGCAAACAAGACCCATCTGGTGGCAATTGTCATCATCATCTGCCCGCCTTTTCCCAACTATGTTGGGTCGGCTTCCAGTCTAACCGGATGTAGCTGAATACCAGTATTTTACATGGAGCGACTGCCTATCCGACCTCCCCATCCAGTTACTAGGTAACACGATACCCCTTGGTAAGACTGGTTGTCAGACTTTCGGGCTTCTGACGACCCGTAACAACGCACAGCCTAAATCGCTAAGCTTGAAATTTTGCACAAGGGTTTTTTATATAATGAAAGTGAGCACTAAGGAAGGATTTTGGAAAGTTCATACCCACCCTAAAGGGGCTTTTTTTTGTGGTTGGGAAATTATCAAATAACTTCTCCCGCTCTGGGCGGAGCGGGAGAGGGCGTGTCAGACTTTTTGCCTGTGTGCCAAGGCCACGATATCTCCCTTTCGGACAAACTCGCAACCCTCAAAGTTCGTATATAAGTTTGTGATTTTTGTCGATAGGAAATCTCATCGGGCGCAAGGCTTGTAACATATAAAACTCTGCTGGAATATTCTTTTAACACTTTTGTTTTTGTTTCAGGAGCTGATGAAGCTGGAAAACCTTTAGCTAATGATGATAATACAGGTGAGTCTCCTGCCTAGTCTTCTCCTAGTCTCCAGTGGCTCTTAGAAAGAAAATACGTTTATTTGAGGTAAATATAACGCAAAGAAAAAAACACAAACACGAAAGAACAAGTTTGGGGAAAATATGCGTCACATTCACGCAAAACGGCCATCGCTCAGCATAATGCTACGACCTTATGTGAGACAGAGCCTGAGCTGGTTTTCGCGACAACCGGCGTTGACGTGATGACGTAAACCGGACCAGCATTAAAAGAGATAAAAAAACAAAATAAGAAATTAAAAAATATACTATGTATTATTAGCAGTACGCTTTGCCTAACTATTATTCCCCATTTTCGAAGGAAATGCATCCCTTTGCTTTTGGCAAACCATTAAGAGTCTACAATACTTCAAATTGTTTAGTATGATCTTCCGTTATATCGAATTTACAGCAGCAGCCAGCATTAACTTTGAAATAAATATATGAAGTGTAGGATTAATGTTAAGTACTATGTTTGACGAAAACACGATTACATAAAAATTACTGGACATAAAAAAATTACAAAGTAAATTCAAACCGCACAATTAACCGCTAGAATAAAAAAAAAATACTTCAAATTAGATCATGTAACTTTGCATAATAACTGAACTAAATATAAAACAGATACTATGTTTGTTTTTTATTACCTTTATTTTCAATGTCAAAGGGACCCAGTGACTGGGTTGTGGAGGTTAGGTAGGTAGCAGCTCCGTGTAAAATACTGGTATTCAAATGCATCTGGTTAGACTGGAAGCCGACCCCAATATATTTGGTAAAATGCTAGGCAGATTTTTTTTTTATTTTCACTGTAAAAAGAAACTTCCTAAACTATCGGCGCCTTGGAGACTTCTCTCTGCCGCCCTGTCTCGCTTGCTCTCGTGACCACGAACAGTACTGTGCGAGCGAGATAAAGGGTGAAGGAGCGCTGAGGTATTGCTTTATGTATAGTGGTTGTGCATTATGCACAGCACTTGATAATAAAATAAAAGTTGTCAGTTCATTTAAATAATTAGATAATTATTTTTGCTCAAAACGTTGAACGCCAGATTAGGTATCGATATTATCAGCATAATATCGATAAGGTAAAACACAAAGTTGTATTAAATTGTTATCATTTATTAACTACTCTTACGTAGATCAAGGTACTGCCTGTATCTAAGAGTATCTATTATCTGTATGATATGCTTATCATCGCGTATTATCTGTTATAAGCCGTAGGTACTATGTTTATAGAAATAAAGACTATTGTTTTGAATAAACCTTTTCGCCCAATCTATAATTACATAAAATATAACGTTATCGATAATGATATACATACATCTACTTAATTTGATGTAGATACTACCTACGTGGTTATCTTTTCTACACAGAGTATTACTGAAAACGGAATTTAAGGTACGGAATTATGTACTTTACACTTGTGTATCTGTGTTCCAAATCGGTTTAGCTGTTTAAGCGTGATTGAGTGACAGACATCTTTATAAACTTTCATATTAGGTATTTAATATTAGTTCTTGTAAGATTTTCAGTTCTAAATCAAATCATCATCTGCCCAGACTATTCCCAACTATGTCAGCTTACAGGCTAACTGAATACAGCTAAATACCAGTATTTTGCTAAACTAGTTGCGAATGTTCTGGGACAATCCAAAACACACACGATACTTATTTATTTATGTATTTAAACTTCTCGCACACATTAAGGTACAAAGGCGGACTTAATGCCTTAGGCATTCTCTACCAGTCAACCAAGGGTGGTGAAGAGATAAGATGGCGGGTGCTCTGGTTGAAAAGAAATAATAATATTATAAATTATTAAAATATAACATAATTAATTACAAATCAAATTGGGAAAACAAGTACATAAAGAGGTTATAAATTTAGATATAATACACATATATTTACTATAGTAGATCCCTACATTATACATACATATATATACATACAAATTCAAGGAAAAGACATTCATTGAGATGACTCTACGCTATTTGTTTTGAAAATAACTCTGCATTAAATGCATACCGACTGGTGGCCGTCCTGATATCGAGAGGTAGCGATACTGTCTCTAATAATCTTATCAGATCTTTAGAATAATCGAAACATTTGTCATATTGCGGAAACTCAGTCGTAACGACGTGTTTGGGTTTTCTACATCCGCAACGCAAAACTTCAAATTTATCAGTAACGAATTGATAAATTACGTAGCAATACTCATTAATAATGTAAAATATTTTCTTTTTATTTGTTAATCGATGTTGTTATCACATTGTAAGCCAAACAAGGCATCGCTAACGATTATGACACGGATGATTACCTATCGTTGAGTTTGTCTAATCTCAAATTATCATTGTCTACGTGAGTGACGATTTTTGCTCAGTGATGAAAAGTTTGCTTCAAGTGGACAGGTGTCTCTTGTGCTGTTCTTTATCTACAAAGAATTTTTATTGTTTAATTAGTAAGCTGTTCATGTTGATTTGTTACGGTAAAGGGTGTTTGAAAGTGCGTGCGGCTTCAGTTAGTAATATTTTCCGGGTAAGTGTTATTATGCTATTTGTTTGTTTTAATCGTTAATATTGCTAAATTGTTAGTCATTGTTGAGATTTATTTTTATCTCTTTTCCAACCATATTATTTTTATAATCCAAATGTTTCGTTATACAGACTTCGTAACTTATGTCTAATTTTAATTTGGATTAAAAAAGCTGGTTGTATTAATTTTATTAACATTAGGTATAGTTAGTACTACTTAAATTTCTCGAAAAAAATAATGCCAATAAATCTGAAATGTTTTGTCTAATTTTTATTCAAGTTTAGTTTTGTTTACTGGCGAATACGGGGTATACTCTGTATTATCTCTTCTCCCTCTTTCTCCTCCCTAACACGGAGTAAGAGGGAAGATAAATAATAATAATAACTGGGTATTTAGAAAAGCTAGTTCAATACGGCTCCGGTATTTTAAGGCGTACTGTAAGAAACTAAAATTAAATTTGTACCATCGTATAATCCCATAGGCTGTGTGAAAGTGGCTTATTAGGGCAATACCTAAAAGTGATATGAAATATTATGTGACAAAAGGTTAGGGGCATATAAGTGCAACCGGCGTGCGCGTATAACCAGATTAATGAACGTAAATGAAGCAAAAGGAGTATGTAAGGATCGTAACAGTGGTGGCCCAGAGAGAGCAGTAGTGGCTCAGTGGAAACGGCCTCGACTTCGTGTTGAAGGTTGTGGATTCGTTCCCAGGCAGGTGCTTAACTTTGTGTAAATAATTTCATCACCGCTAGTCTCAAAACAGTGAAAAAAACATCGTGAGGAAACATGGAAAATATGTGACATCTACCAACCAGCACTGGGCCCGTGTGGTAGATTATAGCCCACCCCTTCTCGAAGAGAGTAGGTTGTTTCCATTGGGAACATTATACGCTGATTATGCTTATGCTAAGGATCGTGGCCTTCTGTAGTCGCTGCCTATCCCCATGGGATGATTGGCGTAAGTTTATATATAGGTACAATATTAGTTTTAGTATATGCGAAACCCGAAACATGTCCCTAGTATTTTTATGTAAAGAATCTATGTACCTACAAAATTTCAAAACTGTATCATGAAAAATCACAAAGTTATAAGGTTGTTATGTTACCGGGTTGTCCGTACAAAAACATGCTAACGGCGCTCCCGCACCTCCAGGGTCGTCTTGCGCTCATTGATAATAATTTGGCAGTAGGTACCTAACCGTACGGCGATTGTATTGTAAGTAATTAAATTAATTACTGCCCTAATTATTTAATTAACATTTTCCATCACATTTAAATATTTTTGGGACAAAATATAACGTGGTGTAAAAATAATTGAAATCGATTCAGTTCCATAGGCTGAACAAACTATATTCAGGTTTCGCATACGAGTATACTACAAATAATGTTGTGTTTATGTTTGTTAAGATATATTTATTTCATAACATAATGATGTAGTTAGATTTAAATTTAAAAAGAAGGAAATACGCCTGTTTTTTCGTGAAACGAATAAAGGCGATTTTATTCATAGATATATTACGTATATATTTTTGCAGATAGTCATGGCTTAATCTGTAGATCTAACTCAAGGTGTGATTAAACGTGGCATGATGTTATCAATCGATGTCGATAACGGTCACGTTTTGTTGGTTATTTTATCTTTTAAAGATATTTTGATTTCTAATAAATAATGGCCAGTTAGTTCAGTAGACAGGGTGAAATAAGTAACTAACTAAAGGTATTATTTAGTTAGAAATAAAGGCCAAAGAAATGTTGAAAGAAAATTTAAAAAACATACTAAAGGTACACTTGTAAACAAGCATAATTATTACAAATTAAAGGATTATTTATATCCAAGATAAGAATGCTTGGAAACATGCTGGTCGAGCTCCATAGGACAATCTAGAGTGTAGAGAAAATCAAACTGGTTGCTTTTTTAAATGTACAATTTATTATTTGTATGACATTGGTTTTACATTTTGTGATTACTTTAACCCACACACAGACATTTTCTTTTCGTTTTTTTTTTTGTTGAAAACATGTACTTTGTTAATAAGTGAGCACCATGTTATAATTAAATGATGTGTCATTGCTTCATTTTTTATAATTTTTACCTAGTGTGGCATAGTAATTTTATTCTAGGTGCATCATCGTCTTCACCTAAATATTGTAAAACTTTTTTAAAAGAGTAACGGTGGAGTTCCTTGCCCATTCTTCTCCATACGAAACTACCTTTTGGAAGGGGAAACTAGAATCACTTTGACTTTGTTGACAAGGGTTGACTTTTGTAAATTTTCACGTCCAATGGATCTGATTCTCAACTTAATTTGAATGAATGATTTAATAATTTTCTTAATTTCGAATTCATTATATCTCACAGATTCCCAATTCGATCAGTTAGTTTGTGGAGCCATTCGTGAGTTGTAACCAACATGAAAGTAAAATGCCCACCGACCACGTGGTTTGAAAGTCTTAATTGAATCCTAAAACCCATCACCATCATTCATCAGCATCATTTAGTGCTCTAAGTATATAATTTAGTGAGCTTCAGCTTGTTAGGTTTAATACTAGATAGTTAAGGCGACTATAACCGACTTTTAATGATTTTATACTGAAGATCACGTCTAAACGAGTAGTATTAATGATTTGAAAAAAAAAAAATCTTAATTTAGAGCATTTTCTCAATTATTTAATATGTGAATATTTTAGATTATAATTATATGACATAGTGAAATTAATTTGTAAAGTTATGTCTAACGCGGATAAAAAACTGAGAATGGCTCAAAATCTACGAAGCGTATTTTTCTGAAACCTTCACCAATTTAAAGATAATTTAAGAATTGATCTTTTAGTATACGCGTTTTATTAAAATACCTTTTGTTTTGTGTATAATAAATTAATAATGCGTCAAATTGGGGACAGTGCTCCTTGATGGGCGTGTGCTATTACTGGCTGAACGTACGACGCGTTGCGTGAGCTCAGTACAGAACACGCAAGCTAACTACTCAAGGTCACTGGCATATATCTCCGTCTTAAAGGAGTAATGTTTCAATTCATAGAAAACTTCTATCTGAAGAATAAATGTTTGTCGTTTTTTCCATAGAAATACTGTCAGATTTATTCCATAGTTAGAAGTCATTCGACGATTGTCGTATAAATGAATTCAAGCAATAAAAGTTATGTTACATTTCTTTGAGAGTGAAGTAATTAGATAAATAGCATACGTATTTCCTTCGGCTTTCCGAGTAAGCGTTTAGATACATAAGGATTCTTAGTGCAGAGAAATTAATTATGATATTGCTTTATAAGTAATTTGATTGTACATTATTTGATACGAGTAGCAGATTAACTGATCAGAGGTAATTATTGGCAATCATTCACAATTTATCGTGTTATTAACATGAATTTAATAGGTGTTTATGACGCGCCTCCTACGAGTAGGTACCGTATCTGAGATATCACTGTGTCTGATTTTTTTTTTCTGAAAATAACAATTTATTTGCTTTTAGATTCTTATACATTTAGAATACTTGACCAAAAAATGGGTTGGAAATTAGCGAAATAATACATTGGATAAATCTTCTTCTTCTTCTTTTTTAAAAAACGTTGCCCCACACTAGGAATTTCACCTGTATCGTGGGTGCGTTTACAAACATTTAAACTCACATACACAAACAGCCAGACCCGGAACAACTACTTGTAGGTCATACAAATATTTGTTCCGTGCGGGAATCGAACCCGCGACACGCAGCGCAGCAGTCAATCGCTTAACCACTGCGCCAACCGTGCATGCGAATATATATTTGTGAAAATGCGTTTGACATAGAATGGAAATCTGCTAGTTTCATTAATGGTATATCCAACATTCTTACATAACCATAAAAGCAATGCACAACAAAGATATTCACCATAATAAGACAGGACACGGACAGGGAAGAACCAAAACATTCCGAAAAACAATTAACACAATTACAACTAACAATAAAATAATGAAAACTTGATGGGTGATGGAATTAATTATGAATAGCGGGAATCCGTGATTCCTTGTGGTGCCGGACGTAAATAATAGCACCATCCCATTTTTTCCCGTGGGTGTCGTAAAAGGCGACTAAGGGACTTACTAGAGAATGGGCAGCAGCGTTCTTTATGCATTTTAAGACTATAACGCGATCGTCAACCAGCCTGCCAAACGTGGCGATTATGGCAACCCCCCCCACCTTTTGGGGGAGGCATATGTCCAGCAGTGGACTTCTTTCGGCTGAAATGATGATGATGAACGGGAATCCGTATACTGCGTTCGCAATTTTGTTCCAAACATGTAAACAAATATGTTTCTTTGTAAAAATACCTTAGTAAAGCTCAGTTCGCACTACAACTTCAATCATTGTTATGACTTTTTCAATAGTAACCACTCATCGTTCTGAAATCAACTTAATTTGAACAAGCTTAAAGTTGATATTTGTTACAGCGTAAATAACGTCAATTGGAAACAGGGATTTGAATAGACTGTAGGTTTCATAGTTCGATAGTTAAATGTGTCGTGAATCGATTCTCTTCCCGGTCGTAACCGTGTGTCATTAAGCGTCGGTCGTAAACCACGGTCGCGGTCGCGGCGATCGGAATGCGCTGCGAGGCACGCCCGCAACCGATAAACCGGCTTCTGTCTGGTTTTGCCATGCTTGTTGCTTGGGAAGTTTTCTATGTAAATTGTGTGTAAATAATAGATAGGCAGAAGAGCCTATTGGTAGAAGCGGAACTGAATTATCACTTTCTACGAAGGCGAAATAAAAAAAGTCATAAACATTAAAATTTGGTCTTTGACGTTTCTTGCCAACTGCTTAATGCAGATTCACCACAAAAGTGAAGAGTCTTCGTCTCAGACACGTAATGTCTTTGTCTAACAAAAGCGCAGAAGTTAAACTCTAACAGGTACGCGGAAAAAGGGATTAAAAGTTTGCTTATCTGGCAACACCACAAGTCCGATAAACAGGCTTCTGTCTCGGCACTAATAAGTGCCTCCTCGCTTCCTTTTGCTCGCTCCGCTTTACGAGCGTTGCAGCTCTGCATCGCTCTAAAGCCTCATTCGTCGCGGTGCCTAATTAAAATATGCGAACGATGTCTCGGCTAACTTTGATACCTGCAAGAAATATGAGTGTATATATGGAATCATTTGCATAAGTAGTAAAGTTGTATTATTTTCCGTGAAGCGTATTTCATTCTTCATTAGAGAAAATATAACTAAATTTGATTATAATTAATTTTACCAAATACGTGCAGCTCGTCCTTGTAAAGTCTCATTTTTAATCCGCTAGCATTGAATACGATTGTTAACAAGACAGGCAAAATTGAGATATAAGACAACCCAGGTTGCTATGTAATTTGTCAGGCACTTCTAGTGAATTTAAGAGTAATCCTACGTCTAAAATGCAAATAAAATGAATACCTTTGTAAATTTTTTTGTTTTCTGTTTAGACCGTAACCCCCTTATTCCAAAACAAGTTTTATCTTCAGACCCAGGTTTAAAACATGGAGCTAATATTGAATTTCGAACTTTATTCCGAATATCGCACCTCCGCTCAAATAGTGTCGCAAGTCAAAAAAATCAGTCATACGTAGGACACTATCTGAGATAAGATTTAGAAGTTTTCTAAAACGAATGGTACATTACAAGTTTTAATTTTTTTTGAGTTGTGACACTATTTGAGCGGAGGTGCGATATGGTAAAGTTCCTAAACACAAAACTGACAACTTAGTACCGAACTAAGTTTTCAGTTTTGTATAAAGAACGGTATTTCAATCACTGTTACGTTCTTATTAGAAAAACTGGCTGCATGGTTTAAACCATGTCAAAATATAAATCTTGTTTTGTAATAAGGCGGTCTATGTTTACGACCTTTTGTTAGTGTTAGTTGCTAGTGCTGCCCTAAAGACTGTCACTTTAAAGTCATCTAAACGTTTCCTGTACCTAAGACCATTCATAATTCCCTACACACTACGTACAATCAGTCGTTACCTACTAGTATTTTCTGGGAGTGTTGCTTTTCCTGGTCGGTTGCCTTTGCCTACTAGAATTTTGATACTGTGAATTTTGTTGTGGTTGGTTTTTACTCGTTAGACTCGTAAGTTTTTTTTTAGATTTTAATGCCTTATCAAAGTTCCATTGTTCTTATCTTTGACCATTAACTATAAGGATGTTAGCTTGAGCGGGCTGTGGTCATTGAACCCTATTTTCGAAGAACTAAAGTTTTTTTGTTTTTCCTGAATTATGTGAGTAGGTGCATTACTGAGATACCAACTGTCTTTCTTTATTGATGATAGTCAAAACAAAAACGGAAATAAAAATAACCTACGGTAAAATATCGTTAGTAATATTTTTATCTAAAGATTGGGAATGGTATAAATAAATCGTATGAATTTATGATATAATGGGCATTTATTCCCTCTTTACATAGTACATAGGGGTGCCACGTGCAACAGTTTTACATGAGGACCAGCACCAATTAGAAGGAATATCAAAACCGGCGGCTGAAGTGCCATCATTATCTCGGCTCTCGCACGCAAAGCTAACTCTTCCTCCCCTGCCATTGGGCATAAAATTCTATAAAATATTCATGGGTTTTTGGAGACAAGTGGAGTGAGCAATCCTGAAGCAAGCATGGGGTTGGAACATAGTTAAAGCGTTTAGGTCGAGAGTCGTCGAGTACCTTCAGCCTTTTGTGGAGTTTTCTATCGTTTTGGTGGGTTTGTACGCCGCAGCTATTTTGTCAATCGTGGGGGAGCGTGTTTCGTTTTGACAACCCTTGAATAAGGTAGCGCAGGGATGCGAAAAATTGTCGAACATTATGTGCAGTATTATGTAATATCCGATTACGAAACGAATACCCGTGTGTTTCTTAAATGATGATAAGTGATTGCGTATAAAGGTTTAGTGTATTCTGAACAATACTCAGAAGGACGTACCTACCTACATTTATGTTATAGGTGATGTCCTTTAAAAGGGGCAGATGTGTAGTAAGTTTCTTTGAAGGATAAGATCAGAAATGAAAATACCCGGAAGAGAACCGGAGTTACTGACATAGCGTGCAGAGTAAGCAAGCTGAAGTGGCAGTGGGCTGGCTATGTTTGTCGAAGGACCGATTGCCGGTGGAGCAGACAAGTCCTGGAGTGGGGACTGCGTATCGGCAAGCGTAGCGTGGGATGCCCCCTAGCTAGATGAACCGACGACCTTAAATAGGTGGCTGGGACAGACTGGATGCACAAGGCGGAGGACAGCCTGGGAGAGGCCTATGTCCAGCAGTGGTCTGCTATAGGCTGAGTTGATTTATGCGTAATAAGTATTACTCACAATCGCGTGTAGGTATGGCATAAGTCTGAACGCGAAGTAAGCAATGCTCGTAGCACGTGGCATTTAGTGCCGTTTCTGTATAATACCCTCTTAAAAATTATCATTTCGATTTCGTTATGACATAGCTATATTTTACATTACAAAACATTATTCACCATTCTTTAATCTAATCTTCAGTAAACGCATCAATAAAATTGATAAAGTCTTCACGTAGTGTTATGACACACCTACTTACGTAAAACCAATCACGGAAGTAAAAAAAAACAAGTACAAAGTCTTTGATAGTCGTCCACAAAGGTATATAAAAGTAGTTTAGTAAGTAGTTTAGCTAACGTATCGTAAGATTTAAAGTACCTACGCAGGAATGTAGTCGCAATGGAGGGTTACCGATGTATTAATATCGTGAACATTACAGTACCAAACGACTGTATAAAGGCAGTGAAGCATAAGCGCACTGATTGGATACCTATTTCTGATTTAATAGGATCCGCATATTTAGATATCCGCGGTACGTGAGCGAATACGAAATATACACATCGCGCAACACTATCGAATAAATTTACACTACTATCAGCTTTACTCTTATAGTCATAAAGATCATAACAGCGTGCTCGATTATGACAATAGTGACAATAAGGTAAGCAATTTTTCCATTCGTATACGTGTGTTGTCGTATGTTTCACGCTGGCAATTGGCGAATCAAATTTTTTTTTAATATCTTTGCGTGAAATTTTTATAATTGACGCATTCTCTGAGCTCATATTGCAGCTAGATATAAACGAATTATGCATTTAGGATCATTTTTCTAATAATACATTTATAAAACAGTTTGAAAGCGCAATCAATATACGATCAATGCTTTTAATAAATCATGGATTTAAACAATCAATTTGCATTTGCAAAATGCATATCACATTTCATCCCCGATAAAAGTTTATCCTATCTTCCGTGGGCGTGGTCAAACGTGACTAAAGAATTTTACTCTGTGATTATGATTGCCTTAAATACCTACTGCGATTACCAATATTTTGAATTACAGAAATTATGAGTGTGACAAAATCTTTTGAATTTTCTGCTAATCATAGGACATTTTTACAAACGCACAATACACATTAGACAACACGTTGTGTTGCTGTAGGTCACAATTACACCTGTAAGTAAAATTGGACACATCGCACTTAGCCGTTTTTTAACTCGACAGCGGCGAAATTCAAAAGAAGGACAATGACACTATTTAATCTGTAGGTACTACAGGTACACCTTTACCTAACCATTCGGGGAATAATAACAGGCGTCATGTTATGTTTGTAGCGCAATAATATCGCCACATGCGAACTACGCGTCACACTGACGTCACGCAAAATCCTGCATCGCGCAAGCAGAGTTTACCGCGCGACTAGCATATACACAACATCCCGACATCAATCGTTGGGCAGTTGCCCACCAGACAACACCCGTCTGGTCGGAGGATCCTCCCTTTTCTATAGAGTATGAGTGAACTTTCCACCCTGTTCCTCATACTTCTAGTAACAAGGTTTTTTTTGTTTGTCTCTAACAGTAAAAACTAAAAACAGATATATTTTATGGTAACACATAAAAAACTAGTCTTTTGATAGAAAACTATCAAGTTCTTGCCATCAAGTGTAGTAGTGCTAAAGGTTCGGAAAGGTTAAAGTAAATACATTGCAAGTTTCGCGTATGGATACCTAAGCATAATCAGCCTATAATATTCCCACTGCTGGGACACAGGCCTCCTCTCTAAAAGTGGGCCGCAATCCACCACGCGGGCCCAGTGCGAGTTGGTGGATGTCACATGTCTTCGAATTTTTTGGTTCTAGGGCACGCCGGTTTCCTGATGATGTTTTCTTACACCGATTTGAGAGCAGTGGTGATGAAATAATTTACAGAAAGTAAAATGCCTCCCTGATCAAATTTTAAATCTAAAACTCGTAAATCCGTCCGGCATTTCCATTGGGCTACCACTGCTCTGTCAATGAATCAGGGAGCTGTCGGATCGTGTTTTTACCCACATTCAGCAGAAAAAATTCTATCAGTTTTAACGATAAACTCTTTTGTATTTAAATAGCTTTTATTTAGAACAAAGTAGATGAGTGAAACTTAATTCGTGAGAATAAAAAGTATAATAAATAATGAAAATGGGTTCAATTAAACGATTCCATCCACTCAGTGCTTCCCATATTATTATAATGGGAACACACTCTTATATTAAACTGTGACCATTGTACTGGGTCTTTGTTCATTTTTATTGTTTTACCCCTTTTCATTGAGTAGAGCACCATTGATAGGGAAAAGATATAAAATTTATTAATAATATAATTAGTAGGAATGTGTAGTAGCTTGTCAGTGAATAGTTTCTGGTCCTTTTAGCTTAATATTTGACAAAAATTGGCTTTTTATGCGTCTTTGTCATTCTTATTGTGTGACAGTCTGTTTCTAAGGCTTGAAGTGTTATATTTATATCAGCACGTGAAACTAGCATATTTTTAGAGCGGCTCGTGGCCAAGTAATAACACCCCTACGGGTCGATCGATCAGGGTTGATCCGTGGATGGGTGACCATCTTTACATACCAACACCACCGTGCCTCGGAAAGCGCAATAAGCCTTTGTCCCGGCTGTCATTTGTAAATGATAAATGACAACCAGTCTTACCAAGGGGTATCGTGTTACCCAGTAACTGGTTTGTGTAGGTCAGATAGGCAGTCGCTCCATGTCAAATACTGGTATTCAGCTGCATCCGGTTAGACTGGAAGCTGACCCCAACATATTTGGGAAACGGAAATGAAATTAGAATTTTAAGGAAAATAAACCAACTAAATTAAGTAGGTACCTAGGTAGGTATATTTTTTCCAGTTTCTTTTATAAAACACGTATGACAGTAGAATTACGTAAAATATATAGTTTTGATTTGTACTCCTTATTTCATTATCTGGCTAATTTCGAAATCCCAAAATCTATTAGACAAATGCCTACTGCTCTGTTTAAAATACATTTAAAAAAATATCTCATAGCCAAATGCTAATATACCCTATCAGAATTTTTAAATGACCGCAAATAATTTAAATAGATTCCTATAATTACGACAGTGTTGCAATTTTCACATTTTAACCTTCAAATTTGTAAAACCAATACTTTTTTTACTTAGGTTATTATTTAATAGTTATTTTATTGTGTAGACTCAAATCTTATAAGGTTTATTCTAAACCAAAAATATTTTATTTTGTACGCCAGAAAAGGCAAAACATGTTGATCTACCTGCTATTTTAAGACCTTGCACATATTATTTGATGTATACTCATGTTTTACAATAAATATATTCTATTCTATTGTAAGCTTTATAGTTCCCTCATAAACATCAATACTACTACACTGCCGAAAACCTTTGCACTTCTGGTCTTTACAAATAACACCTCATATTATAACCATCCGTGTCCGTTTGGTGCCGGACGTAAAGAATAGCACCATCCCATTTCTTCCCGTGGGTGTCGTAAAAGGTGACTAAGGGACTTACTAGAGAAGCAGCGTTCTCTATGCATTTTAACACCATACTGCGATCGCCAACCAGTCTGACAAGCGTGGCGATTATGGCAACCCCCCTCTCCCTCATTGGGGCAGGCCTATGTCCAGCAGTGGACGCCTTTCGGCTGAAATGATGATGAATGATGAAGCTTTATAGTAATTTTGGAAATATCTTATCGAATGAGTGAGTCTTTTTATGCAGGTAGGTACTGTCAACCGCGCAAGTGGTAAGAAAGTGACATTGACAACGCCTTTAAGTCGTAGCAGTTAGGGTGATTTCTGATTGATGTACAACTGTTAACTGTACCCTAAGTATTTGTTTTAGTATAGCCGAATGGCTTTTTATTGTTTTCTGTTGTATCAATTTATATTTATTTTTCTGACAGCTGCACGCACAGATTAAACGCCGGTGGCGCGTACGTCGTTACCGACGAAACGAAATGTTGCCATTGTAAATATTATATAATTATAAACTTTATCTAAGTGGTTTGTATTTATTTTGTTTCTTATTTAAAATCTCACTGTAAGCTGCACCGGTCGACGTCATCACTTCAACGCCGGCTATCGCTGAAAACCAGCGCTGGGGCTCTGTCTCGAATAGGGTCGCAGCATTATTTTATTTATTTATTTATTTATTAGGGACAAAAAGCAGTTACATGCTAATAATACAAAGAAATACTTAAACTAAGATTTAACAAACATGTAACCCACATAATATTATGCTGAGCGGTGGCCGTTTTGCGTGGATGTGACGCATATTTTCCCCATACTTGTTCTTTTTGTATCTATGTTCTTTCTTTGCGTCATGTTTACCGCAAATAAACGTATTTTCTTTCTTTTTTTTTTCTTTCAATTACACTTTGCTCACACGGGAATCGAACCAAGAACTTCTTGCTAAGCAGTAGCGCTTGCGGCTACTACACCAAAGAGGCAGTCAACCCTATTTTCTTAACCTACTGCAACTGCCAAAGGCTATTATAGTTAAGTTATTATTGTTTACAGAAATTAAAGTTTGAAAAACTATGTGTTAAGGCAACGGTGCAGTTTAAAAGAAGATTTAGGAACAAAAATTGAAAAGAGTATTCTTAGATGGTTTGGTCATGTAGAGAGGATGAGTGAAAGGCGACTAACAAAAGGTATTTATTTATAAAGCAGAGGTGAGTGGAAACGCCGGGAGGGGGCGCTCTATAAGGACATAAATTCCCTTATTACAAAACAAGGTTTAACTTCAGACCAAGGTTTAAAATATGGAGCCATTATTGAATTTTGAACTTTGTTCCGACTATGGTAAAGTTCCTAAACACAAAACTGACAACTTAGTACCGACCTAAGTTTTCAGTTTTGTATGAAGAACGGTATTTCAATCACAGTTACGTTCTTATTACAAAAACTGGCTCCATGGTTTAAGCCACGTCAAAATATAAATCTTGTTTTGTAATAAGGCCGATAGTGACCAAATTGGTGATGTTCTTCAGAAAGGCCTGACCATTCTGCGTAGTACTCGCAACCGGCGTGCTCGTATGACCAGATGTATGAATGTAGGCGAAGCAAAAGGAGTATGTAAGGAGCGTAGCAAATGGCGTTCTATAGTTTCTGCCTACCCCCATGTGAAGAAGGCGTGAGTTAATGTATGTATGTATATTATTGTTTACAGATTATTTGACAGCAAAAGTTGAAGTCTCGTCCACATCCTCATGCTTTTTAACCCTAAAACAAAGTAATACAACCCCCACTTGTTACATCGCCGACCTCATCCAATTATCTGAAAGAGAACGATGATTAACTTATTCAATCGGGTATTAATCAAAATCGCCGTGGGCTATTTGCGACGCGGTAAAACAGGGTTATCCGTGGCTCCGCACGTGTCTGAGGTGGGGTGGGGTTAACCCCCCACAGCCAGCGGCTATACGAAATTAATTTCAAGTACGCTGCAGGATTTGTGTACATTGCCTGTGTACTGATATTCGGGTAATAGGGACGTAGCTGTGTGTTTTGAAATTTGGTCAACGTAATCTGTGACTTGAGAAAATTGTAAAATTACTGGAAGTAAGTTTTTTTTAAAGGTTACTACTGTCTATTGTCGTGTGATATAATGTTAAATGGTTTTCAATGTCCCTCGTAATATTTGTCTACGTAAAATAAAAAAGAATGAAAACCTACGTAACTATTTGCAGTACAGTAGAGTTAAAATGTAAAAGTATCAAATGAATTTGGATTAATTATTAAAAATACCAAGCTTAGTCCAAATATTATTCTCATTAGAAAGAAATAATAAATTTTATTTAGGCACAGTTCGTGAAACACAAAATACAAACAATAAAAAAAAAAACAGTGAAAATAATGTTTTAACAACAATAATATGTGCCTCACGGCTGCGCCAAAAAGGCTCAATTCAGAAATAAGGCCCTGACAAGAGGCAAATGATAAAAGTAGGCTTGTTTTAAACAAAAAAAATGCCAAATATATATAGTTTGTGGTAGCGGAACAAATATATGTTATTCTTGAACATATTTCTCAGAACTTCGCTGTTACCAAAACATGTTTAGAAAAAAAAAACTCGGTACAAATTAACGGTAAACTAACCCTTTACTTTAAGTTTCAATCCAAAATATCTGTATTAAATATCAACGTACGTTTGGTATTTAATTAATAACAAGAACGTCTTATTTGTATGCAGAACTTGGTTGTTTTTTATTTTAGATTACTAAACTCATTTTTGATTAAATAAATAATTGCTTCATTATTTAGTAATAAATTAGAAGCGTTGTGTCATCGCGCTTCTCTTTCTTTTGTATGCAATCTGACAGTGACAGCGGTTTACCTGTTGTCAGCGTCTTAATGACAGACAGATGCTGACTGATGCTTGTTTTTTCTAATGAATCGTAATCATAGTTACAAAAACATTGCCAAAACTGTTCAAAACCGTTTTCAACAAAACCATTAATGTTCTATCAAGATTCCACCCAGCTTTCACTTCCTCCCCTATCCAGCTCGACCGCGGCAGTAAACACAGAGAGCAGGATGTTGACTCTGCCCGGCCACAGCGCGTATTACCCGCAGATACCGGCGTTTATCTACGGCTAATGTTGTTCACCCATACATTTTTGATTAGCTAATGTTACTTTATACAACAAACGTTGCAGTACACTGTCAACAATAATATGGACTGGTTTGTGATCGTGTTTTGTTATTGTTTGTTTGATTGTGAGAAAGAGATACAATATCTATGTTTTGTTGTTGGGGGTGGTGTTCAAAGAATCACAGCGCTGTATGATTTAACGCTCAGTTCATTCATAGTTCTCGCAAATGTGGTGAAACCTTAAAAGCAAAGAAATGTTTGAAAAGCTTTATTTTTGAAAAGTTTGTAATCAAAATATTTGAATTCGTTTTCCTCATTAGAAACAAAGGTTTGCTGCGTAACCATCCAAACAAAACAATTTGAAAGAGAGAGTATTTCCCGCCTTGTAGAACTCCATTGACAATATTCTACTACATAGAAATACTACGAGTATAATTATTTTTAATAATTTTTAAACGTATCAGAACAATTATTAACATGGGATTCAGTTCTGATTCACTTATGATTGCTCGATGTACCTCCATTTACCATAAACTCATCAACACACCCTACCTATGTACCCATCTACCTACTCCAAATCTTATTCCCCACACGCACCGCTATCAAAGTACCGACTCTCACACAGATTGCCCATTTACAGATCCCCCGGCATAAAGCCACATAGACACTTACGTGTATAACGGCACATGTATTTCTCAGAAATGTCCCTTAGAGGAAGAGAGGCTTTTAAGAGGCCGAGTGAGTGGAGAGCGGTGTAGCGATCGGCTCCAGTGCTCACCCCGAACGACAGTAAAAAATATGAGCATCCCGCCATCCCCCTATATACCCACTCTCCCCCTCGCCATCTTGAAAAACTTTGTCACTTGTAGCCGCAGATCGATCTGTGTCTACGACGTCTACGGCGTAGCGTCGTAGGCGGTATTCGTAGCACTTTTATAAACTCGTGCTACGGTATCTTGTCTGTTTTCGTAGCCAGGAGCTTCACTGTCGTATCTTTAGTGGAATATTGTGTCTTTATTATGAATTAAAAATAATTGGCCTTATGAATGAATATTTTTATTCATACCTAATCATAATGACTTGCTGAGTACTGCAGATCTGTTTTGATATAAAATATTATTGTTTCTAAAGCATGATGGTAGATAATTATATATACATACATATAAATACATTTACGGTGAGTATGAATTCCTTTATTAGCGTATGTTTTACTAAAATATTTACATAATTTAAAAACTAATAGACTTAAAATAATAATAATAATATGTACAAGTATATATAAAAGGAGGGGAAATAATCATAGGGCATCGAAAAATTCTTCCGCATCGCTGTCAACAGAAAAAGTGCCCAAAAGGCTGGCAGCATTGTCACGTTGTATGGCGATGCTGACTCTTTGGCCAAAAAATAGGCCAGCCCACTGCACACTGGTCACGTGAGGAGTCAACCAACCGCTTGGCGATGTCTCGAAAAAATAAGTGGGCACTCGGACCATGGCCCTAGTGTTTCACACTCATTCAGATTGAAGTATTTGCGCCATTTGAGCGTTTTTCCGCGCCTGCAGCAGCCGCCCCAGCACAGCTCGCCGTGCTAGGAAGATGGAATGGCGCAAGGGTGTCGAAAATTGGTTATTTTAGTATCTAACCGTAAATGTATTTCTCATAAAATATCTTTAAGTTCACAATATACAACATATTTTGCCTTACATAATTTATACACGAACAGTAACGACCGTATTCGTATGGTTTCTCTTTTAAAGATGTTGCATGTAGTTTGTTTAATTGAAAACGTGATTATTATGTACCACCTATTGTAAAGACCCTTCATAACATGACTTATGTCATTGAAATGATAATCAGTAAAAGGATTTGTGTGGATTTATTCACATGACTACCTTAACTAAGATACGCCCTGTGGCTACTGACTCTTTTATAACCATCAACACCTAAACTGAACTCTAGATGTATGAAGATAAGGTGGATTTTCCTGTGTTTTTTTGGCAGTTTCAATAGAAATAAGGACACCTAAGGGCCTCAGCAGGTGTCCTTTCAAATGTACTCGGTAATGTCCGTGTTATTTGTGAAGTCAAAACGTTTGAATGAAGAACTTGAATGGAATAATATAATCCAAATGTATGAGACAAATCTTTTAAGATCACGGTACGTACTTAGGAAGTAGGGCTGAAGGTACTTATTAAATATTATATAAAGTAGAATTGGTCAGTTGTATGTATGTGAAGGGGTTTTTAGTTCTGACCAGTGCACATTTTTAGCACCCTTTTTAAACTGAAGTATTGTTAATATAACGGACAGATTTCGAAAAGATTCCACAAAATAACGTTTACGAGAAAAAAAAATATAACCCAGAAGCCTACTGACAAAATTATCAATCGTTGAAGGTTACAAAGACCACAAAATTAAGATGAAAAAGATAACTTAATCTTTTTAACTGGCCCATAATTCACAGATAAAAAGATGCCCCGTGATTTAACAATAAGCACTGATTAAACCTATCTTAATTCACGCATTTCACAAAAAAGTGCACCCCAACCCTTATGTCAAAAGGTCAAGGAAAAGGAACGACCCTTCACGCCTTTATGGAGACAGGTAGGAGATAAGCAGAACCCTTCCGAAGATAGCTAAGTCATTGTTGCATCAAAGGGTTTCCGAAACCAAAATTAGTTGCATTCAAATCCGCGTGACAACCATAACGAACCGTGCGAAATTTCACACAAAAGGCGAAAAAGCGAAGTAAAAAATGGCGAAAAGGTGAAGTAAAAAATAGCGAAAAAAATGCTTATTTGGGTTTTTTTTTCTCTAAATTGGGGAGACGAAAGGGTAATGTCATGGTGTGACCCCCACATGTCATGTTTTGATTGCACCGTATCCCTTTTTTAACGGCTTTTTTATAGGGGACTTCTGTCTCTTGTGTGATCTTAGTCGTTTTTTGCACCAATTTCATTTATTTCAATTTCATAATCAATCTTTCTGAGTCGAATGCACAGTTCAAAGTGAATCGGAAATGAACTGAAATTTGTACTGAAATTTTTACTCCTGACTTTGTGTTTTATAACTCCTTGAATAAAATCAAGTCTAAATAGGTATAAGTACTAGGCATTTGTCCTAGATCTCATAAAATAAATACCTATCAGCGTATGATAACGTAATCAAATCGACTCGATTGTTTTCGGTTGGAAAAAACCTATACTTAGATAATTTTAATTAATCGGTCCAAATAGATTTATGTTCTAGGTGATATGAGTGTTTTATTATGGTGTTTGTACATACTATGTAGGTACATGGTAGGTACAAAGAGTATAATATGATGAGAATGAGGACGAATATGAGAATTGATAAAAAAACATGAGAAATGAAGGATACATTACTCTCAATTTCACAAAGCAGTAAGTATTCATTATTTTTTGAGTCACGACACAAACTCTTGATTATGTTAGCGTATTACTCAAAAATTTCAATTTATTCTTAAATATTTCAATTTTAGTTTTTTACACAGACTAATAATAAATTCCAAATAGTTTATTAAAGGTTACCAATTTAAAAAAGAGAACTATAACTTCACAGACTAACCTAAAAACTTTTTAATTATCAGTTTAACAAGACGTCCACTCAAAATAATTCCATCAAAAGGTTGCTTGCCTCATCTAACGGTTTGTCATTGTCTTTCCACAAGTAGCTGCGTACAAAAATAATACAAGTCAATAGAACAAATGAGGTATACGCACACGGATTTATATCAGATGCATTGTCGTGCAATCGTTCAGGGGTTGAGAACATTCATGCGAACTTGCCCGACCGACTTCGGCAATGTCCGGATGCCTTTATTATTTCGAGGGCCCTATCAAGTGAGTTACGTTTTGTTTTTCCCTTGTTTTACATGGTGTTCTGTCTGTGAATGGCAAAACAATTGTCAAAGGGAATTTACGTGGGATACGGGTTTTTTTTTAAATTACGATAATGTTAATAGGTTGGCTTAAAAGGATATGAGAATATGTGGGAAAGAATTAGGCATGTGAGTAGTTTTCTTGTCTCCGTAGCATGTTTAGTAATAATTTTAGTAGTTTTTGTGTTAAATCTTCTGGTATAAATATTACTTAATAATAATAAAGTCTATGCTATATTTGAATTCAAAGAGAACATGCTGTATATTGAGTAATACAAACTAAGAAGTAGAGCATTAATTTAACTAAAACTTTTGTTTATTGACGATTTCTTTGGCAGACACTCGACTTTAATAAACCGTAAGTGCAACACAATTTAATATATACTCTATTTCCATGACCTAAGATAGAATTTCGTATGAATGTATGCTAACTCAAGCAGGGGTACTAAAGAATAGATATGGGGTCCAACTTTGATAGAAATTCTTTTGATTGTAAGACCCACAACGGACCCCAACGTATATTTGGACAGCAACCTGAGAGGTCTGAAGTGCTCCCGAGGTTTATAATTACTATAATTTGGAGGCAGATGAAGAAATCTCAAACGGTTTATAGTATATAGGTAAATGCCCATACATGTGTGTTGTATAAAAAATGTAAAGAAAGATTATATTTAGAATTTACCAACAGTAAAAGTGAATTTTCGTTAGTTCATTATAGTTACTTAAACAAGAAATTTTACGTACAAAACATTCTCGTGTTTAAGTCTTGAATGTATTTAAATTATGTATCTTAATTAATTACTACTCAGAGAGTAATTTAGCAATCAAATATTTTTTCAGATAAGAAGCCTTTACCTTACAATAAGACATGGCACAGACATATCTATAGTCTATACCATCATAAATCTTCTATCCATAAATTAACAAAACTTTGCAGAAAAAAAAGTAAAACAAAAAGGTACGTTTGAATCGGTTTTTATTAAAAACGTGATGAGCCTCGCATGATATATGGACTTGAAAGCGTAGCGAACGAAGCTCTACACAAATTAGGGTGTACACCATTTACACTTTATTATTTTAGTCTTGTGCTTTACTGGCAAGTAGCTGGCTAGTTGTTTAGCACGCAAAGTTAAGTAGTAGATAATTTTAACAGAAATATCGCTAATGAAAATCTGGAACTAAAATATTTTCTAGTGATTGGTCAGTGGTGAACTTTGATTGAATTTTCCAGTGATTGGTCAGTGGTGAACTTTGGTTGAATTTTCCAGTGATTGGTCAGTGGTGAACTTTGGTTGAATTTTCCAGTGATTGGTCAGTGGTGAACTTTGGTTGAATTTTCTTTTTTTGTATTGTTCTATTGAAACGAGTTTCTCTTAATGTGTTTTAGCACAGGGGCTTATAAAAAAACATAGTTGTGAATTCATACATATTACCTAGTCATACATATTCATTCATACACATTATCTATTCATACATAAACCGGCCAAGTACGTGTCGGACCACGCACAATAAAGGGCTCCGTAGTTGGGATGAATTTATGCCAAGAACAAATTTAACATTGTAGTTGTAAAACATGTTCCATGTTGTGATACATTACAGCTGCAAATGCAGTTTGTACGCACAATATTGAGAGATTTACCATGTCATTTTAAGACCATAGACTTCTTACAAATTTTTCTATAAGTAGAGAACAATTTTCTGTATTTTTTTCAAAATTTTAGGCTATTTCGTTTTGGAGATAGGGGTACATTTTCATCAATTTTCTTACATAACAAAGTTTTTATTTTAATACTATAAAAATATATATCTGAAATACGTACAACAAGCGTTTTCATTTGATATCTCACATGATACAGTTTGCAATTTTTTTTGATCCCCATATTCAAAATTCATTTATTTACGTAATACGTCCGTGTTTGGGTCACAGAAATTCATATGTGTACCAAATTTCAATTTAATCGGTCCTGTAGATTCGGAGCAAATTGGCTGTGATAGACGGACACACGAGTGATCTTATAAGGGTTCCGTTTTTACTTTTGAGGTACGGAACCCTAAAAACAATTAACAATCTTACTATTCTCTATTCTTCATATCTTAATATGAAGAAACTTCTTAAACTTGAATTAGGTACTCATAGTAAAAAAAAAAAGAATACTTAAAACGTGTTGGGGTTCATTTATGTTTTAATCAGCACGTTTGACAGGCAGATTTTCCTGTTATCTCAATATTAATTAACCGTTGCTTAATTCGTGTGCACCACAGCATCAGTATGACACAGCACACATCCCTATGGCACGTTGAAAAAATCTCGTTTTAAAATAAGCAATTTTTCACGGATCACGCGTGTGCACCAGGCTCAGTTTAAATTTTGATTTACTGGTGCCAAATGTGTGCGATATCTGTTTGAGTTATTGCATTGTTAATGCTGTATCACACATGCAAAGAATATGAACACTAGTGTAAATTTATAGGGATGTACATGCAAGTTTTAGTATTTTTTTTTTAAAGCGATTGGAAAGGAGACAGTTTTCATCGTAATAAAGAATGTTAATTATGAACTATATTATAGTTCATAAATAACATTTTTACGTCAAAATATTATTTAACTTGTTTATGAACTATATATATACGAAAACTGTCATACATTATTACTATTAAAGTAGATACAAATGTGCCAGTCAAACCTAAATATTATCGGAAAAATATTTCCGCAAATGATTTATCATTCATAAACAAATGGTATTGATATGTAAATGTAGGTACTTTGTAACCTACTCTAAGACTAAGGACACGTGTCCTCTCTTTCTTATGTACTTTTAAATACTTGGAAATTCCCATAGATTTAATTGAATTACTGATTGGTTTTTCATACTTTGTCATCGCACGTTCTTATTATTAAGAGGAAATGCGGGCGGAGAGACTTTTAGAGTAAATGATAAATGATTTATTTTCTGTAAGTAGGTTTGTAAAAACACTTTTACACGTCAAACATAATTAAAAAAACAAAAAAAAAGAAGATGAGGTCGGCGTTTCGTAACTGACTACTCTGAGAAGAAAGGCCGAAACAAACTCAGAGGTCACAGTCTCTTTTAAAGTCCGGACATAATCTTGGTCAAATCATGTGAAGACCATGTCGATTAGTGCCTGAAATGATCTTTTGATGAAAGAATCACACAGATTGAGGGGACCTGTCCAGTCAGTGCACGCATTTGTCAGTAGTTGTACAGCTCAACTCAGAACTTGAGGAGCTCAACGATTCAACGAACAATACCAATGAAAGGACATTTGGGTAGGCCGCATAAATTACTTAAAACTGCCAGACAATGATGAAAACTAATTGAGTAAAAACAAAAATAAACAATAACCCACTTAGTCTTCACATTTACAATACTTAATTAAAACAATATAATACTTAACAAAGTAAATATTCATGTCATAGTATATATAAAATTCATCAATGTCAATGTGTATATAAAATACGGATATAATCTTGGTCAGATCATTTGAGGACCATGTAGATAGGTGCCTGAAATGGTCTTTTGAGGAAAGAACCACACAGATTTGAGTGGACCTGTCCAGTCAGTGCACGCATTTGTCAGTTATCGTGCAGCTCAACTCAAAACTTAAGGAGCTCAACGATTCGTCGAACAATACCAAAGAAAGGACATTTGGGTAGGCCGCATAAAGTACTCAAACTACCAGACCATCATTAAAACTAAGAGAAAAATAAAACAAAAACAATGACCCACATAGTCCTCACATTCATAATAATTAAAATAATATAATACTTTACGAAGTAAATATTCATGTCCTTGTTAATGTAAAATGATATATAAAAAACAAAAAGAAAAATATAAGTAAATAGTGGCAAAAAAAAAATGTAGGTATATAAATCAAATCAAGATTCACTGTAAATTTATTGGAGCAGCTCAATCCCAAGCCTTTTTGTCCTCAATATAGTCTTTAACAGTATAAAAGGCTTTCTGGCACAGTTTCTGCTTTATAAAACATTTGAATTTATTAAGGCAAAGAAACGTATACACTGGCATCTAAATGAGCCACCTATTTTTTTAAGGCTGGTTGTAGGAACAACAAATTTGTGCTTGTTCCTAGTGATTACATTATGGATATCACTGTATTTTTTAAACATATTAATATTTTTATGTGCATACAAAATATTTTCATAAATATACTGAGAAGCTACAGTCAATAGATTGATATCTTTAAATTTGTCTCTGAGGGAGTGTCTGGGACTTAATTTATAAATTGAACGAATTGCCCTTTTTTGTAAAACAAAAATTGATTGAATATCGGCGGCATTTCCCCACAACAGAATACCGTACGACATTACACTATGAAAATAACTAAAGTATACTACTAATAAAAAGTTATAAATCGAGGTTCGGCTCTCGCCTATTTCCTCCTCCAATATTAAACCAATCTAAAAGATATTTCTTATACTGAATAAGAAGGATATATACTGTGTCCTTATGTTTTTTTTTTTTATTAATAGTTGGCAAATTTGTACAATAGCCCTCTGTTGTCAGCGGTCTAACCAGGCAATTTTGAGCATTTTCAGAGGGTTCCAGCTCTTATAAAGATAATGTATCATAAAAAAAGAACATAGGGACACAGTATATATCCTTCTTATTTAGTATAAGAAATATCTTTTAAATTGGTCTAATATTGGAGGAGGAAATAGGCGAGAGCCGAACCTCGATTTATGACTTTTTACTCTAAAAGTCTCTCCGCCCGCATTTCCTCTTAAAATAATACTGTCTTTGCGAACTATGAGATAGTTTTCAGTGTCTTATCAAATAGCCCGGACAAGCCTTGATATAATCGTTTTTAGTTATTAATTCCTTAATCGCAAATACTTAAGCTGTCAATGTAATAATGACTTTTATTAATTAGTATTTTAGTTCGACATGATCTCTATTTGGTATTAGGAAAGTGTTTGTAATAGTAGATGATGGAATTAGCGATAAATCATATTTAATTTATATACATAATCAGCCTATAATGTTCCCACTGCTGGTAATATAATAAAAGGGCATCACGTTTACCACATGGTATTCTGTAAAACGCAAAGTCAATTCGAACGTCGCTAAGAGTGACCGCACAGCCCAATGGCACAGCCGGGCAGAAGCTTGACGGGAATTCACTTGTTTTCGCGAATTCACAGCTCGACTTCGAAATTGGAACGGTGTGTGTTCGTTTTACGAAGTGAACCAACTAACTTTATCTCTAGACATCACTTCGGAATTCGAACACACACCTTTCGAATTTGAGATGTTTCGAGGATAATTTTATTATTACGTAAAAATAAGTAACTATAATGTAAAAAGAGGTAGATACACGTCAAAACTTGGCTAATTAGCCACATTTTCTTCGTCTTGTCTCTTTTTCGCTCCCGATGACTACGACATGCGCGACTTCCACGTGTCATCTAATACGAGTAGTGTGACATTGTGCCGTTTTTGAAGATCGAATGTTGGGTAGGTAACCTATCTACGTGTTTTTACTTATAATATTATTGATTACGGTCTGCACTTAGTGCTTTTTTGTAGTGATAGAATAAGAAATGAGTACATTCGAGGAAGTCTGAAAGTGGCACCGGTGACTGAAAATTTGTGCGGAAATCGGTTGTCATGGTATGGGCATGTGATGAGGAGGAATGAGAAAAATGTCTTAAGGAAAGTTTTGAGTATGAATGTCGATGGCTATAAAAGTAGGGGAAGACCAAAGAAACCATGGACGGACTGTGTGGAAGATGATATGGCTAGAAAGGGAGTGACTACCGAGATGACGCCTAATAGAGAAGTATGGAAGAAAGGGACATGTTGCGCCGACCCCAAATAAATTAGGTTATGGGATGATGATGACTTAGTGCTTTTTTGTAAAATAGGTGCTGAAGCACTCGGTTTACTAAAAACATTTAAAATACTGAAGCACTCGGTTTAATAAAAACATTTAAAATACTGAAGCACTCGGTTTATTAAAAACATTTAAAATACTGAAGCACTCGGTTTAAAAAAAATATTGAAGCACTCGGTTTAAAAACATTTAAAATACTGAAGTACTCGGTTTATTAAAAACATTTAAAATACTGAAGCACTCGGTTTATTCAAAACATTTAGAATACTGAAGCACTCTGTTTATTAAAAGCATTTAAAATACTGACGCACTCGGTTTAATAAAAACATTTAAAATACTGAAGCACTCGGTTTAATAAAAACATTTAAAATACCGTAGCACTCGGTTTATTAAAAAAAAATACTGAAGCACTCGGTTTAATAAAAACATTTAAAATACCGTAGCACTCGGTTTATTAAAAAAAAATACTGAAGCACTCGGTTTATTAAAAAAAAAATACTGAAGCACTCGGTTTAATAAAATCATTTAAAAACAATGTCATCTCAGTGACAACCTAAAAAAAAAATACATAAAACCGGCCAAGTGCGTGTCGGACCACGCAAAATGAATTTATCCCAAAATAAAACTTAACATTGTATGTAGTTGAAAAACATTTGTTTCCATACATCAATATACGCTACGGTCAATTTTCTAACTGCAAATGTAAGTTTGTAATCGCAAAACATTTTTTTTTGTGTGATACAACTACAAGTTAACATATTTCGGACTATTTCCTTTTCCTTTTCCTACCTTGCTTCTTGCCAAATTTCATGATTCTAGGTCAACGGGAAGTACCTATAGGTTTTAATTTATTTGCGAGTAACAAAATATGTCGCATAAATCGTCGTATTTTTTTATTGCGTTGATTTAGAAGCTTAATTTTTTGAAAGAGCTCCAAGGGACCGTAGACCTACGTATTTGATATTAATTTCCACATAATACCTCCACCCGCTCTTGAGAAAAAGGGTCTTGACAGACTGACAGACAGACAGACAGACGGACAGACGGACAACGAAGTTATCCTATAAGGGTTCCATTTTTTCGTTTTGAGGTACGGAATCCTAAAAATTTATAAAATTTGAGGTGTTTTTGCATAATACATGTTAAGGTTGGAATGTAAACGTTAAAAATACGGAAATTGCCTCGCAGAGTTCGAAATAAACCACATTCAAAAAATAAAAACAATTGAATTTCTTTTCTAAATAATTGCAAGGGACTTGCAAAAAAGAAAAAAGAAATTCATTTGTTTTTATTTTTCCGAGATTCTACAATCGTTGCAAAACCACAAACGTACTTATAGGGACATTGTGGCGATGTGCGTCATAAACAACTATTTTTTTTTTTTTTTTCCTTCTGGCTTCGCACGGTTTGTGCATTTAGCCAATGTCAAGTTTTAGTTCTTGTTTTAAATATTGATGAAATGAATTATAAATGCATGATGATGATATCCCCGCCCACCCATGAGTTTCAGTAAAGATGTGGCACTTTACTGAGTCCTCACGCGGACTTCTTGAGAGAACTTGAAGCGAAGTTGCACTGTTTTGTTTCATTTGCCTACACTAATGCACGTTCACAAACACTTAATGGTTAATAATCCACCATTATTACACATTACTATTCGGCTAAACACTAATTTTGGAAAATTAAACAAACTGCTGAACATGACGCTTCACTTTCCCGCCAAGAAGTCAAACAACTTTTAATGATGTAAAAAAAAAATGAAATGTGCATAATAAGGAAATAGATAAAAAAAAAATAGGCAGATAGGATACATACCCTACCTACAGCACGAGGTAGACTAGTTTTAAGGCTCTTAAATGCATCAATGGAAATGTTAACACAATTTTAAAATTATCACGCTTACTTAACATAAAAGTATACCTATCTTATTTCACACATAGGTACCTACTCTTTGGCAAAACTGTAAAAAAATAAAACTAAATATTCTTCACATAGCCTTTGTACGTTCGACGTAGCCAATTACGTATGATGGTGACAATGACACTCTCTCTTTGATCACGTCGACGGATGCCGTTTGACGTCACACAACACCCGCTAATCCAATTAACTTGGTAAGTCGTAGACAGAAACAGAAGCTCTTGCGTTGTAATTGGTATTAGTGGCTAATTGTTACCTATAGCATGTTGTATAATTAGTAACAAACAGTACCTAGGTATGTGACAAAGAAAATATAAGATAACTTTTTAGTTGTGCGTAAAAATATCAAGTTTTCTACAAAAGTATAGCGTGAACATGGAAAACAAATTAAAAAAAAGATATTCAAGCGGTGAATCTGATTAGAAATAAGAGAAAGAAAAATAATTTTATTTGTCACAGAAAAACGAAACTAGAAACTTTATTGTAAAAAATTTCATTAATTGAGCATCTATTAAGATAAATTTGAGCAGTGATGGCCCAGTGGTTACGGCCCCGACTGAGTTGTAGGTCGTGGGTTCGCACTAGGGTTGTTGCGAACATCAGCATCAGCATCAGCATCCGCGGAGCTTCAGCATCATTTTCGACATCAGCATCAGCATCCGCATTGATCGATGCTGATTATCAATGCTGAAGTTCGAGTCGTGACATGACAAAGGGCGCGGGGCTTATAGCTCGTGTTGTTTTCGTTTGCGAGTTTCGACCAATAATGCAATGGACTTGCTCTTTGGAAATAATCTATTAATTTCATGAAAGATAGATGGCTGGTTATGTACCTATAACCTGCTATCTATTAGTCTAGGTACTTAATTACTAATCTAGTACTAATTATTACTAAACTAGGTACTTAGTTTGATTATATTTTCTATTAAAAGTCACAAAATGATTGAAACAATATTTTATTTCAATACCAAGGAAAACTGTGCAACTTTTAGGTATAAATTCATAATGGTCACTACTTTTTCCCTGCTTTTTTAAGAAAAAAAAATAAAACCAGCATCAGCATCCGCTGATGTCAATGATAAAAAGTGAGCATCAGCATCAGTATTCGCTGATGGGAAAAAAATATGCATCAGCAACAACCCTGGTTCGCACCCAGGCAGGCGCTTTACTTTGCATAAATAATTTCATCACCACTGCTCTCAAAACGTTGAAGGAAAACATCGTGAGGGTTTCCTCACGACATATCCCAGAACCAAAAATTCGAAGTCATGTGACATCTACCAACCAGCACTGGGCCCGCGTGGTGGATTACAGCCCAGTCCCTCTCGAAGACAGGAGGCCTGTGTGTTTGTGTGCTAAGATAAATTTTAAATTGAGTTAATTACGTATAGCTTACCCAACGGATGCAGTAACTTAATTGCGTAATTTTTCCGTTTACTCACAAATCCAAACACCAAGAATATCCAATAAGTACTCAATTCTTTATTGCATTCCATATATATTACATAAATGGTATAAAAAAGTAAATACAACGTCAATATGGACCCACCCTGTCGGGCACAGCAAAATTAGGAGAGAGGAAGAGGGCTAAGTAGCAATTCAATATTATTATTAATTATTAGATGTGTTTAATTGGGTGTATATTTATGTATAATATATACAACATTATTTTTAGTATATTCGAAACCTGAAACACGTGTCTAGAATTTTTATGTAAAGAATCTATGTTCAAAATTTCAAAACTCTATCATGAAAAATCACAAAGTTATAAGGTTATTATGTTAACGGGTTTTCCGTACAAAAACATGCTAACGGCGCCCCCGCACCTTCTGGGTCGCCTTGCGCTCATTGATAATAATTTGGCAGTAGGTACCTAACCGTACGGCTATTGTATTGTAATTAAATGGTGATAACATTTTCTATCACACTTCAATATGTTTGGGGCAAAATGGTGTAAAAATTATTGAAATCGATTCAGTTCCTTATTCTGAACAAACTATATTCAGATTTCGCATATACTAAAATTATGTTGTACCGCCACAATGGCGATATTAATTCAACACACGGCTAGTGGCAAGTAATAAAAAAAAAATACAATAAGATAAAATATTAAAAAATATGTTTTTGCAATCAAACTAAATAAAAAAGCTTTCTCCTTTCTTCAATTCGCCTACTCCTTGCAAGTTATTCGTTGTAATTTTATTTATGCGATGTTATGATCGATGACCCCGGCAAATGACCTCTGCGCTACAGTCTTTAAGTACAGGTGATATGTAATATATATTATATATATTGGTATATTCCAATTTACTATTTTAGAAAATTGTAAATAAATCAATAAAATTAAAATATCTTCATAAAACGTAAAGGTGAAACCTTAAACGTGTGTTTAATTAACGTCGTCGCCACCAAAGCGCCACGCTGTATATTATTAGGTTTGTGTTTAAAGGTATAATATATTAATTATTTTTATTTTATGTATTGCATAAGAATAATGTAGGTAATCCAAACAGAACGCAGAGACGATCCAACACAAACGTAAACGTTTACAAAAACTTGAAATTGAAATATTATCACAAAGAGAAACTCTTATTGAAAAGTGGCAACCGCCAGGGGTACCAACAGAAAGAAAATTAGGATGTGAGCCGTCAAAACTTCAGAAGCAGCCCATCAGAGCGACATTTTAGAGGGATGAAGCCCCCGCATTACACCTCACTCATTATTTATCACATTGTCGACGAAATTAATGGGCGACCCTCGTCAAATGATTTTTATTTTATAAAATAAAGCGCGGCTTCTGACAGTTTAATCATATCTTTGTGTTTCTAATGGGAATGTCGAGACACTCGAATTTAACTTAACTTTCAATTTACAACTTTACATAGTAACTTTGTTATAATTATAAAGTATTTTCGTAGGACTATAAGTACCTACGTAATGAAGAATTCATTATTATTTTCCATTTTAATAATTATTATAAAATTAAATCTCTTTTCGTGACAGACAGCTGTCATCAATCAATTAATCAATTATTTGCAACGAATGTAGATTACATTAAAATACAGGTGGAATAGATAGGAGTGAGCTATGTATATTCTGCCTGAAAATAGACACGCAAAAATTATACAAATTGTTAAAAGCTATTTATAATTTTAAAAAAATCACAAATTAAAATGTCACAGTTAGAATTATTAAAATTATACATACTATTATATTGATATTCAAAAATGTCAAATTAAACTACTTACAAAAATAATATAAATTATTTATATAAATATTAAATTATTACTATAAGATAAAATTAAAAATAAATGTATTTTAGGCTCTGGCTTCAGGCTATTTGACCGCGTTATTTATTTAAAATACGCAACGTATTTTTATGCGTTTTCTACCATTATCTAGAGAGTTTATTCAAGCATGTCTATGTGTATAATACATTAATATTAAACTCACAAATAATAAAGAAATCTCCATAAAAACCATGCAAAGCAAGGGCGGATCGCTAGTATTGGTAGTATGAAGTGAAAGATCTCTACTATTTTCTCTGTACCGAATGTATTTTGTCGTCCTTTTTGTTCTTGCTAGAAAAGATAAAATTAGGATGAGGTATTGCGTAAGCCAGAGCAGCATGAGGTAAACAATATTTCGTTTCTAACCTACAAACTGCTACCTTACCAATACGTAGGTACCTATACTGTATAGTGTACTAACTCTGCATTGGAATAAATTGATAACCCAAAAAGTTTTATTTATGGTATACTTTTATCTATCTGTCAGATTGCTAACGCTGTAAGTTGTTTTTCACAAAATAAAGTAGGAAAATGGTTAAACCCAATGATGTATTACCTTATTTAACCAATATGTCATTGGTTAAACCTACTAAGGTCGATCCGCAACCCGTGAAATTCAAATCTTTTTTCGTTTAAAAAAAAAAACGGTAGAAAATTTTAATTTTGCGGGCGAAAAGGGGAGTGCGGGAGTTATTATACTACATTCTATATAAATTCCAAGATGTGAAGGAACAACAATTTTAACAAGATATCGAAAATTTTACATGTAAGTAGGTCCAATGATTTTGCCTTTTGATTTTTGCATAGATATATCCAAGATTTTTTTTTCGAATACTCCTGTTCATAATATTGTTTACAAAAAGATAGTGTCAAATTACAACATAATGAAGAAAAACAACAAACTTTGTGGATAAGCGGTAATCTCTCACTGTGAAACTACTATAGACATTAAATTAATAACAAGTACCTACTTATTATTTGTAAATTCCAGGTGGAATAAGTGAAGAATTAAAACCTTAAAATAGATTCAGATTCTGATGAATGAATGAGTCTTCGGTGTGGTTTCATTTATAAATATAAAACTAATAATAATAAAACTCAAAGAATATTATGTTTATCATTCAAATATGGTGATGATTATTGTAATCAAATACAATACAACATTAATAATCAAACATGCACTATGTGTGTGTGTGTGTGTGTACAAGCATCAACATTATTTCAAGTCACGATTTGAAGGTAATACTTGACAAAGCGACTATTCTTTACCAGGAAAGCATCAGAATATAAATTAAAAAAAAAAAAAAAACAACTAAAGTTGTCACAAAATAATGGGCCCGTTTTGACGTTTACGTAACTAGTGAAGTAACCATACGACTCGGTACTCGATACTCATGATAAATCGATTCAAGTTAAACGTCAAGACGGGCCTATTATTTTGTGTTGAATATAGTATACATTTTTTTCGACGGAGTCGTTTATCTATTGATTTTCATATTCCACCATTTTTGTACTTCTGCAGAGATATTGTGGTCAGACTCTAAATAAGTTTGTAGTTTAACTGAGGAAAACTATCTCGATCTATATAATATATATAATATATAAATCCTCAAATTTGTTAAAATTTGATTTCATTGATTAATGTCTATTTCCGTAAATAGGCAAATGGCATATTGTAAGTTTTTTTGAGTGTCATAACAAAAAATTTAATAATTGCGGAAAATAAACGAAAACACACATGATCATAATTGGGTATCAATCGTGAAATTTATTTCTAAATATACATTATCATTACTATTGTTTCAGGTTCTGAACTTTTCCTCGTAATTTTCCCTTTTTTAGGGTTCCGTAGTCAACAATGCCATGTCCGTCTGTCTGTGTGTCTGTCCCCGGCTTAGCTCAGAGACTCTTAGTATTAGAAAGCTGTAATATGGCATGGACATACATATTGATCACGCCGACAAAGTGTTTTTTTTTAGGTTTTTGGGATATTGTTATCCCAACTACAGAACCCGACTCGCACTTGGCCGGTTTTTAATTTCTGAATGATCCTCACTATTGCCAAGTGCGCGTGGTTGCCAATTAGGAATACTATGTATATTTAGCTTATTATATTATTTTTGTCGCAGTATTCCTGCCGATAACCGATTTAATTAGCAGGATGATAGATATCTCGTGTCAGAGGTCAGCTAAGAGGAAACCAAGCTTTTTGTAACAGCGCACATAGGTGTATTTGACTCCAAACTACGGACAAAATTATTTTGCGGTCTTAAATTACATCTAAATTCAAAACAGTAATATGTATAGTAAAAATTATTTTTTACTAATGGGGTTTGGAAAATGGCAAACAGCAAAACGTATTTAAGCAATTTCTTCAGAAGAAAGTGTAATAAAACTTTATTTTTTTAAATAAAATTGATTATTTATAGGCTATAATTAAACAGAGGACGAGTTCCACTTTAGTATATCTTCGGTAATTACAACATTTCATTTGATGGAGGCATGGCAACTTGGCAACTTGAGAAAATTCACTCAGCAATAACATTTCCATGGCTGCTGCGCTAAATGGCCTTGATCTTAATGGTAGTTTCAGCCTTATACTACTCATGAAGGGATCTGATGTTAGGAGCAACCTGTTCAGAACGTCTTCGTTGCATTGCTCTTGAGAAAACTATCGTGAGAAGTTTTTTTATGAAAACATGTTCAGTCCTATTGGCAGCAAGCTACCTGGTCTCATCATAAGTAATCATTTCTAATTTAATATGCGAAAATTTGCGGCGAAACTCTTGTATTTGTTCGACAGAAAATGATGGTGTCTTAATTATCGCATTCTTCACAAAATGCCACTTCTGTGAAAATTCTGTTTCTGTACTAGTTTTGGCTATATTAAATAAACATTCTTGTGTCTTGATAACTGATACCACAACCACATAAAACAAAAAAGTTGAAACTAGAATATGAAATGCACATATTAATTTTGTTTTGTACAATGACATCGTCAAAGAATAGAAAAAAGAAATACAATAGGCAAATGTAGGCACCCAATAATAAATTATTCTAAAAGAAGGATAGTTACATCAACTTACGAAAACAAAACATATACCGGGAAACTCCCAAAAATACAACAAAAACTCTAATGTATATATTTTTGACCCAAAATACCATTAGTTTGATTTGCAGTTCTTACAAACTACAATATCTACTAATATACTTGTATTATTTTGAAATTATTGAGTAATATAATATACTACATACCTGGTTCAATAATATCCATCATAAACATTGTTCTTTAATCCACTCTTAACCACTCTTCACCTCTTAGTTCTAAATGCAGGACTTCAAATCTCACTTATTATTTACTTACGTATTCGCTGGAAGGTACTAAGACAACGACTTCCTACAACTTAACGCAAGCCTACTAAAATAAAATGACGGTAGATTTTTATTCTCTATGCATTGCGGTCCCAATATGTATCAATCGTTTCCGCGATATGTTTACTTTGTATACATTAACTTTTACACACGTTTTGGGTCGAATACCCCTATGTGCAGCGCAACGTTAAAACACCATCGTTAAAATGTTATTTTAATCATCAATTTTATCATTTAACAGTTACAAACAGTTTTAATTACGGGAAACTTCGTTAGTGTCCGCCATTAAACAGTAATCACTAAATGACCATTATCTTTATTTTTCAATTTTAATGACGCAGTGATAAAAATAATATCTAAAACAATAACCAAAAAACATCATTCTGAAATTTCTTTTCGGATAATTTTGATTTAAAGTTGTTTGACTTAAACTGAAGTTTGATTGTAATTCTTAAAATTTCTGCTCCCTTGACAGAAGAGTGGGACTTGTATGAAATTCTTGGGTGTTGGGTATTGAAGTAGCGACTTTATTGTGTAGTGTTTAGGGTTGGTGTTCTATTGTCGTTCGTAGGATGTAAAATTTATAATTGAAGGCCGTAAATTAAGGTGACATCGACAGTTGTGGCTCGCGGGGAGGACGCGACGGCGCTGCGACGCTCGCTGGGGAAAGCCCTGCCAATATTTTATCGAGAAGGTAATTATTTGATCGGCACATTGGGGTAACAGATGAAACTCGCTTCCCGTAATGTCTTTCTCATGCTTTGTATTAGGAAAATGATTAATGATTAAGTTATCATTTTCAATTCTTTTTGGTGGGGTGATGCTCCTTATTTATTAATGTTTACAGTTCTTTAGTATTTATTGCTCTTTCGCTGGATATAGTTTAGAACTCGAATAAGTCTGATAGTTGTGCTTGCGACTTCAAGCGATCATCATAATTATTAGGACAAAAAGTAACGTTTTAGTTCGAAACCACTCAGTTCAAACTACATTCTGACAAACAGTTGCCAGTTACCTTGAGCCTTGAGCAATTACAAAGCCATAGAGTATAAAAATAACCATTCCAAATTAAAAAAATCTAAATCGAAATCACACAAATTCCCAACAAAAACTCATTGCAACTACCTATAGGGTGTTGAAACTCCCCGAATCGGATATAACCAGTTGGCGATCAATCGCGCCGTGCCTCCCGCTGGCTGATTTAATTCGCGCCTTGACAAAAACCCTTTGACACATTCACTGGTGACAGATCACAGCCGGGCGTCTCGCGCCTCGCTGACGGGTTCATTATCATTGGCGAAATGGTTTGTGCGAAAAGGGAGTAGACAGCATGTCTCATTGATTTTTACTATTTTTAAGAACGTTGGTGGGTGGTTTTTTTAAATAGGTAAATGTATAATATTACCTTTTTTCCCCAACGGGATGTAGAGGTGTATTAGAGTGCCCACTTTAGATAGTTGTGGTAGTATTAATGGATTATAGGGCTAGATTATTGAAATTAACCCGGCCACTAATCCAGACTATAGGGATTTTCCCATTCGATTTTGAGCTTAACCATCAACATTTTAAGGTTTAAAATCATTTGGAGAAATTTGACAGTTTGCCATATTCTGATGTGCTGGCGACAAAACAAAACTTACAAATTTTTACTAGCGTCAGAATAGAGCTAGTCGTTGAAAATTTATCTGGATTTATGTATTTATGTAGATTTATGAGAAAAGGAAAATTCGGTCAAGTACGAGCGGTCATATTCATGTTTCTTCAATATGAATGATGTAACCAATATTTTGTATCTATATTTTAATTTAAAAGAGTGTCCGTGGAGTTTCTTGCCCGTTCTTCTCCATAGGAACCTACTATTTGGAATCTTTGACAGTTGTTACGGGTCGTGAGAAGCCCGAAAGTCTGACAACCAGTCTTACCAAGGGATATCGTGTTACCCAGTAACTGGGTTGTGGAGGTCAGATAGGCAGTCGCTCCATGTAAAATACTACATCCGGTTAGACTGCAAGCCAACCCCAACATGGTTAGGAAAAGGCTGGGCCTAAAGATGATTATGATGATGAATGTGAATGAATTGTATCAGGTAAGTAGATTATTATTTTTCACATTATTTGTCATGAAAATATTCGATGAAGATATTTAGGAAACAGGATTTCCTGCTTTAAATTATCGCTATAAGGCGCTGACAAGAGGCAAATGATAAAAGTAGGCTTGTCTTAAACAAAAAAAAATCCAAACCCTGCCAAATCTATATAGTTTTTGTGGTAGCGGCAAAAATATATGTTATTCTTGAACATATTTCTCAGAACTTTTTTGTTCCTAAAACACGTTTAGAAAAAAAAATCTCGATACAAATGAACGGTAAACTAATCCTTTATTTTGAGTGTCAATTCAAAATATCTGTATATATTAAATGTCAACATACGGTGGGTATTTAATTAATAACAAGAACGTCTTATTTGTATGCAGAACATAGTTGTTTTTTATTCTCGATTACTCAACTAATTTTTGAGTAAATAAATCATTGCTTCATATTTTGCAATAAATTACAAGCGTTGTGTCATCGCGCTTTTCTTTCTTTTGTATGCAGTCTGACAGTGACAGCCGTTTACCTGTTGTCAGCGTCTTAAATATGTATCGAAAACAATGGAGTTATAAGTAAAACACAAGTTTCGACCAGACATACGAACTACACCTGTAGACATATGTACGTGTTTGGGTTTCTAATCAACGTTATCTTAAATTATAAGGTATCTTTATCTTATCATTCAAGGACATAGGTCGGACCTATGTTACCAAATTACTATTTTTTACTCCTATGTACTTATGTTTAGTTTTATCAGTCGTTTGGGTACGGAAAGTGATTATTTTATAACGGACAAATCATATAACGGAAATCGAAATCGAATCGAAAGTTTCGATTTTGGCGAAATTTCGGCTGTTCCTGGGTGTTTCATAACTTTCTTTTTTCATAAACCACCCCAGTAAAGAGGAGAATAAAACAGAAAAATACCGGCCAAGTGCATGTCGGACCACGCACAATGAAGGGTTCCGTAGTTTGTTTTTGGGATAAATTCATCCCAAAAACAAACTTAACATTGTAGTTGAAAAACATGCTCTCTCATACATCGATATACGTTACGGTCAATATTCTCCAACTGCGCTGATAGTTTTCCTTTTTTCACTAGCTGTGATTGTTTTCCTTTTAATTTCGTTATATATACTATTGCCATGAATTTTTTTACATATCCAAAACCAACCATTTAGCTGGCAGGGGACACTTGACTTTAGCAAAAAATAGCACTTTAAAGCTTAATGTTACGCAAACGGATCCCTTAATTGAAAAATGGTTCCGACAAACCCATTTGAACGGCCTATGCAACGATACCCCACACCATGGAATAGACGAGAAAAAAAAATATCATCCCCATTTCACGTGTAAGGGAGGTACCCTAAAAAAAAATGTTTTTCATGGTTTTATTTGACGACTTTTTCGGCATGATTAATATGTATACCCATGCCAAATTACATCGTTCTAGTACTAAGTGTCTCTGAGCTAAGCCGGGGACAGACGGACGGACGGACAGACATGACGAAACTATAAGGGTTCATTATTGACTACGGAACCCTAAAAACGGTCTAACTATCTACTGAAATAAATAAAGATTAGCGAATTAGCAAGGATGGCCATGCTAGCTGACTACCTAGTGAGTAGTTTTTGTTCCGACCACCTCTAGATTGTACGTACCGAAATGAATGAAGAGAAAGTAATTCGCCTTTTGCGAAGCTTTGGAGGCACTGAAGTTTTGTATCATCATTAGCCTATATCAGTCGACTGCTGGAAATATGTATATCCAATAGCAATCGGCAATTCAACTCCATCTGCGGCATATTTTTTCCAGCTGATACCAGCCACCTCATTTCATCTACCCTGAGATTTACCTTACGTTTTGTTTCGCGATTTCCCCTCTAGAACACGTAAATAAAGAAGGAAAAAAATAGGTTGATTTGTTACAGAAACACGTGCATACAAAAAGATAATATAAAATAAATACAAAAAAAACACGTCTGAAGTAAAACAGAAATCACCAGTCGCTAGCAAAAGAAGTTTTACTTCAAAAAATCTGCGGTCTTGTGAGTGTATAAACAGCCATTGTGAATTTAAAAAAATACCTATTAAGCTGGATGGCCCGCGGCGGTGACGCGGAGTGTTCCATGTTTAAAATTTAAACAACTTCCGTAGCCTCTTTCCGTAACGCCCTCGTCACGCAATCACCAGCTTACTCCCCACGTCAAGCGTGCGTAAAGAAGTTTTACTTCAATATTAATACTTAATTATACTTCCGTAACGCTCTCGTCACGTCCGTAACGCTCTCGTCATGCATTCACCAGCTTACTCCCCAAGTCAAGCGTGACTAAAGAAGTTTTACTTCAAAAACTATACGACTACACTCATGAGCACATAACATAAACAGCTGCAGGTCATGAAAGTAACAAGAAGGCTTCCATTCAGCATGATGCTGTGCTATGGGGGACCAACAGTACAGCGTACGTACTTTCCCAACAGTCAAGACTCCAAGCATACGATTGCTTACGAAGCATTCCATTGCTCGCTTAGCGACCACTAGCTTCCCATATCTTAATATTGAGACACCTCATTTTCAAAACAAAACACTATCGCATTTCGTTGAACACCTATCACTATAAGTAATTTTAGGCCATCATCAAAAGCGCCGAAGATGGTACGACTGCTGATTCTGTGTATATTAAAGGATGCAAGGGGTAAAGGTCAAGTCAATGGTGGCTGGGTGGTCGTTATCAGTTCTGGGACCGCGCGCAGGTCAGCTAGTGTTGTTTATCTGACTGATAGTGTGGCACTTAAATGAGTTTTGTTGTGATGTGCTTTTAATTGTTTTCTTTTTTTTGCTGTGGTGACAAGTTTATTATGTTTTTATCTTTGACTAGCTTCTGCCCGCGACTTCGTCTGCGTGAAAGTTCTTGTTTCCCCGACCCACTGCGTCGCATTGGTGGATTTTTATGTAGAGTATTATTTAAGACGGACCAGGTTGCAATACATTGTTTTCAATTATATACAACTGTTTAGGCAGCGTATGCAAATTATTCTGTTTTAAGAGCTATTTCTTTCCGACTTGCTAGACAAACATTGTGATAACTCGGCTAATATGCATGTTATAAATGTAATTTGTAGTCTATAGCACTCAGGAATAATGTAGCTTGCTACCAGTGAAAAAAAAAATAGAATTAGATCATCAGTTCGGAGATTACCCCCTACATACAAACAAACAAACAAACTTACAAACAAATTTTTCCTCTTTATAATATTAGTATAGATTGGTGATTTGATGTCTGTTTGACTTTATGAGGAGAGATAATGATGATTTTTCACCCAACCCAATTTTTTTGCTTGCGTAATTATCTTTATAAAAAAAAAACTCTTTTCTAGATAACTCTTATTTAATAAAAAAGTCACCGTCAAAACAAGCAAATAAATAAAATTAAAATGCGCCATTTTACCGTTTCCAAAACTGCACTATTCTAGTATTCTCACTCACAACAAAGTCGCAACGTCGAGTACGATATCGAATTTCGCAAAAAATCTCGAACATTGTCATACAAATGTATCTGTTGTTATGGGCACATAATTGCTGGGCTGGTGTGTAATTTGCGAGACTCCTTTGTACTGAAGTCAATGCGCAGCCGTTGTTATCAACTCGAATACGTACACTTTGTAGGGTCCGAATTTTAGATGTAGATGGTAAACGATAGATTTTTGGTTCGTGAGAATGAATGGAAAGCAAGGTTCAGTAAGTTAGTCATTTAGTACAATACTAGCTGTGCCCGCGGCTTTGCTTACGTGACGTCACATGTGACAGGTCAACGAGTCGTGATGATATTAATTTCAGAGGTTAAACCCGTATCTTATATTGTAACATTTTTCTCGTCTAATTAAATCTCGCAGTAAACTGTTGAGGAACGCAATATTCCTAATCTCTCATATTGCAATATTCCTAATCTCTCATAGCAAATAGCGTGATAATATATACCTATACTTTTATGTGTAGCCTATTCAATGACTAGACCTGGAATATTTGTGCAAAATTTTAACAGAATCTCTTTAGTCGTTTTTGCGCCAATCCGGAACATACATCCAGAAAAACGGCCAAAAATCTAACAACTATATTTTTGGCATACTTCGTAGCAATAACTTTTTTTCCAAAAATATTAAATGTACGATTTTCTCGTGAGACTGAAGGTAAACGTTTGGGAGGTTGTTAGGTTATAGATATTTTCTTCTAAAGTAGACAACTGGGTTGGTTCCATCGACTTTCATCATCATCATCATCATAGCCGAAAGACGTCCACCACTGGACATAGGTCTCCCCCAAAGGGAGGGTTTGGCATAATCGCCACGCTTGGCAGGCGGGTTGGCGATCGCAGTATGGTGTTAAAATGCATGGAGAACGCTGCTGCCCATTCTGTAGTAACCCTTAGGCGCCTTTTACGACACCCACGGGAAGAAATGGGGCGGTGCTATTCTTTACGTCCGGCACCAAGCAGACGACTCCCATTATAACAATATTACTGCTATGACCGATGTTTTTACAAACGCATTTTTTCTCATCCCATAGCCAATATTTTTTTTCCATTTTCATAAACGGAAAATGACTGTATCCGGAATATTTTCAGTCATAAATCACTACACCATCATGTCTAACTTCCAAGCTTACAAACAAACAAGTAAATTTGTTAACGAAGAGCGAAAACATCGTGATATCTAAATTGCCAACTAAAAAAACCTAACGCGATAAATAAAAGCCTCCCCTCCGTAAAGGCAGTTCCACACGGCACCTTACCGCGACTCAAGACGCATTAGCAAGATTTCTGTAATGACTACTAAAACAGAAGTGAGGATAACACTGTTACTTGGTTTGTGTGGGACATGTCATAGGCGGTAGCGGGGTTAAAATAATCTTGCCAATAGGGAAAGGGGAACGAGTAACAATGTCTTAATACCGAATCCGGAAAATTCTGTACCGAAGAATAAACTTATTTCTGTCACTTTAACTTAATAAAAGGTTATGCCAAAGAATATGTGGAGTTTTCTTCAATGAATTGATGGTTTTTTAAAATAATTTCCATTGTTGATATCATTATATTCTACTATTTTGGAATTTCGTAATGTAAGATTATAAAATCATGTCCATCGATCAATATATTCAATAATCCAGAAATTATCTTGTGTTATCAATGAGATAGGTGCGTCTGATTAAACAACACCAAACAAGGTAATGATTAACATGCAATGTCACTTAATATGAATAGCCATGATCTCATTGTCAATTCAGCTATAGGTGGAATCTACAATCTGCTGATAGTAGAACTTTTGCACACGATTTGTGTTTCTTGGATTGGGATTAGCAACGACGCGTCGCTGTTACTTCAGCCAAATAATCATTACATAATTGCTTCGATTAGTGTTGAGTAGGACACAACATGACAACAAGAGTTTGTAAAAGTAGCCTCTTTTTTTGTACTGAACCAGTACAATGTCCTACTTCAAATGAGGCGAGGCGTAGTGAAGCTCGGCGATACGTTTGAAGTTACGAGTACTCGTACAATATGACATTTGATGTTATTGCAGTACAAATGACGTACTATTGTAACTTGCAGCATGCGTCTCTCTGTTCCCATCCTATAGTTTTACGGAAACAGAGAGTGAGTAAACGAACGCGACTTCGCGACTGGCGTAAAATTTGAAGAAGTACAAAATAAAATGTCGAGCCGCTCTTACATTTTGACGTCATGCCCCTGACAAATGTACCGCCTCTTGCATGTCCTACCCAACACTAACTTCGATCAACAATACCAACATTGTTGATCGAAGCATAACTGACAACCTTATTCCCTACCCACTGGTGAGCATATAGGCCTCTTCCTGTTTGTGTCATACTTCCTTTATTATCTGTGCTAGTCTTATTTAGTTCTTACTTGTGGTTTTTTGTGGGTCCATCCACCAATCTGGCTGAAAATCCCAATCATTCAGTTAATTGTGTCAAACTAATTTAATTTTCCAAATACAGGCATAATTTTATGTTATTGTGGAAAATTTAAGAAATGGGTTGATCCTGATCGTTTTGGCATAACTGGGATCAATTTCAATCGCTACAAGTTTCAAACTTGGACGCAAAGAGAACTCAGCTAGTAGGGTGGGTTGATTGATGAGTCGACGTTGTTCTCTGATACCGGGCTCAATTACACTACGATTACTTAATTTGACATGATACTTCCCCAGTTCTGACGCTCCACGATTAACGGCAAGTGTTTTAGAAGTACGCTCCCCCTTAATTAACTCTTGACTTGATCTATTTCAAACTGAGGTTACGAAGTTGATAATTTTGCAAGTAAAGTTAACCTCACCGAAGTTTCTTTTTGATCTTCTGTTTCCTTCCTTTCTTCACACACATCAATTTGATAGCCAAGAGAATATTAACATCTCTCATTTGTGCATTATTAAAATATTTATTCATATTTAATTAGTCTGAAAGCTGCCAGTGACGAACACACAAAATCGTAAACTGACGAATTCTTCCAACAAATTGAATTCTATTTCGAAAACCGAACTAGATTTTATCTCACTGAATCAAGCGCTATAATTGGCCGGTGATCCAATGATGAGAATAAACAACAATGTTTACTGTGCACGCGCGGCCGTCATGCGAGAAACATTTCCATCATGTTTCAGAATGTTTTCAGACATTATTAACTTAGTTGCTTCCGTTCCTGTCGTGTGCTATTTTCCAAATTGACCACCATTACACAATTAAGGTTAAGTGGAATTGTATCTTATGGACTAGTTTTTCGATTGGTTTCTTGTTTAATTATCGTTTTGGCCATTAGTTGTCAATTCTTCAATTGATTATTTTTGGTTTCAATCTGAAAAAATCTGATAGTAAAAAAAAACAACATATATTGGGGACCAACAACAACATTGGGGAACAACATATTTGGGTTTACATATATTATTTGGTTTATATTTTTTAACTATTCGATTTTTATATTTAGGTACCACTTATCCAAAATGGGTGCTTAGGAAAAGATCGGGAGGTAATCTCTATCCTCAAGTAACAGCTATACTTTCTAATGCTATTTTATTACGTCTATAAATTGTATAGAGTCGCCCCATGAGGCGCTTACGGAGTGGCTATCGCACTTTTCGATTTAGAACTCTCCTCACTCAAAATTGAAATGGCTCGCCCCTTTGTCGGAACAATTTAAATTGGACATTTTAAAGGTGATTCTTTTGGTGGTCGTTGAACGGTCGGGTGTTCGTGTTAGTGAAATGGCTTGTATCGGGGTAGCAGTGGGTTGTGGGGCGTTGCGTTTTGGGAACATTGATTTCGAGGAGTTAATAGAATTAGATGATCTTAATTTACATGAGGATTATAATAATGTTAGGGTGCTAAGTTGAGTGAAATAAAGATTTGGACAGTTTTTGATCGATTAGTTGATCAATTAGTCTAGGGAAGATTAGATTAGATTCTACCAAATACCAGTTCACAAACTTGGTTATATCCGATACAAACGACACAAAACTTATCACTTCCAATTCGCATTCGATTCTACTAAGATTACATTACTCCAGGAACCGATCTATTGTGCTCGCTCCATTGAGGGACATTTTAAACTCCATCGTTTATCCTTTGAAAGTGTTCGGACAGTGGCGGCGCCAGTTTATCACGCCGATAGGAACGATCACAATGGGCATGCATTCATGGAGCTACGGTGATGGCTACCCTTGATATGTATCTGGGTTTTAAAGTCATTGCATCGTTCTACGTTATGATCTAATTTTGAAGTTTGGAGTTGAAAAGGGTTCTCTGGAAGCTACTAAGGCTGAAACTTTTTGATTTGAATTTTGTGGGGCTGTACAAGTGAAGGGTGGGCGTTTTCAATACCTGTCTTATACTTTATAGGTGTCCACAACCATAGATATTTTAATAATTAACTTAGACGAAATTATTTTGACATTGAAACTAAATCAGAGTCAATTTAACAAAGGTGACAATTTTTTTTTCGACTTTGCGATGAAACTATTGCATCATTTTACACTTTCAAATCTGCATAGTATTAAACATCTCTCACCTGTCTCTGAAATTTGTTTATGAGTAATGATGATTGAAGATGTATTCAAAAAGCCTTATTGTCCAGCTCTTATTGATCTTGTTCTACATTTATGTCTGTAATTCGTATGGTGTACTACATAATAAAAAGTATACCTAATTATTGTCATCATCATTTCAGCCGAAAGCCGTCCACTGCTCCCCCAAATACGGGGGGGTTTTGCCATAATCGCCACGCTTGGCAGGCGGGTTGGCGATCGCAGTATGGTTTTAAAAATGCATAGAGAACGCTACGGCCCATTTTCTAGTAAGTCCCTTAGTCTCTAGTAGTTCCCTAATTATTGTATTCAGTTTTATTCTTGCCTAATAGTAATAATATTACGCTCACAACACACCGCTCAAAATCGTTACTCCACTCAAGTATTCCTGTAAGGTTGTCACGCAACTAACAAAGAGGGGGTGGTGTGACGAATCCCGAAGTAAAGTTGTCGCCACAGAAGTGACCCTGGTCCGCTCTGTGTCACGTAGCCAAGTTATTTGGAATTCAGCTCGGATCCTACTGGTTGCCACGGGTTTGCTTCGACGGCTGCCATAGTTTTGAGTTCAGCAAATGTTGCAACTTTCAAGAGTTGATTAATATCATTGTGATTATTGTTGTTAATTCTTAGGACTGTTAGTGGTTTTGGTAATGAGGTCCCTGATTTCAAAGCGAATGCTTTCGTATGCATTATCTTTATTATTATTTGTTCTTTTATGAAGTGATTTCTAAGCTACCTTGAATTTTATCAAAATCAAAAGTCATTTATTCTAACTAGGCTGAGAATCAGCACTTTTCGAACGTCAAAATTTATATGAGACAGTCCCCCAAAAAACGCCCCCCTTTCACCACTTCCTAGTGCTTTAGCTGGGAAGAAGAAGTGGCGCAACAAACTCCCCAGCAGCACAGCTGTCTGTTCGCATATAAAATTTGAATCTATACTATTATTTACAATTTTTTTATATTTCTGGAAACAGGAGAACAGGATGCAATATTTTCTTTCTTTTACTAAACAGGGTGTGTTCAACAAATTATCGTCTCTATTCCAAATATCCAGACGTTATCTAATATTGTTAAATTCTAGATTTTTTTTCATCAATGAAATCCTTATCTGAACATGTACTCTACTCTTACCTACATATTTATCCTTGAACATGCGGTATTTGAGGTTTTACCACAGTATTAATTCTATTATTAACTTAACCTACGCAAGGATATTCTTAAACTACGTTTTTTATCCTCTTACTATGCCCTTGCGGTATAATTATATTTTATATTGTTTACTAGCTTGCGCCCGCGGCTTCGCCCGTGTGGATGTCGAAACAGCTTCTCTATCAGCAGCATTCCCTCAAAACATTATACCATATCTTAGTTGGAACCAACTGCAACGTAAGCGTGGTAAGCAGATAGGAGTGCAGTTTGATTTACAACTTTTCGGAGGATATATGTAGATAGCGTATAAATACCAACTTTGTTTTGTACATACTTGTTCAATAAAATCGTGTCCTCCATTTCATGTCTAATTATTATTTGAAAGAAATTTTGTATTGTTTATTTTTTCTATGTTTTTGTTCTTAAATAATAATTGATGTATACCAACTATTGAGTATTGAGTTATTCAAGGTACGCAGTAAAATTCTCCCGAAAACTTAATTACCCCTTTTTCCGATTCTCGAATACTCTTTTCTTTTTTTTTTTCTGTCGAAAGTATTGTGCACTGAGGTTCGAGTTAATCGAATCGCGCGTTAAGATTCTTAAATACAAACTGAAATCCCCAAAAAACCCCTGACTCCCTTAATTCTTTTTGAGGGATAGTTTTGAAAAACGCAAAAATTATGACAAACTTTGTTATTTAAGTAATGACTGCATCGTTAGTCTAGTGGTTACAAGTGCGACTGCTGAGCATGAGGGGTGGGTTTGATTCCCAGGTCGGGAAAAGTGTTATTGGATTTTCCATTAAGAATTTCTCAGTAGCAGCCCGAAGTCTGGATTTATACTCGGGTGATTGCAATAGACTCGCCCCCTATTACATGGGACTTAAACAAAACTGGTGAAATGTGGGTGTACTACACCTCTACCTAACCCTTTGGGGATTGCAGGCGTGATGTTATGTAAATAAGTACACGGGCCATATTTCAAGTTTATATATCAGTAATAAGATTCTGTTCATACAAACTATATCGCCCCTTTTTACGCACTCAAAAGAGTAAATTGTACAAACATCTTTTTGACGTTTCTATTATTGGATTTATAGGTTATTTATACCAATTTTCAAGTTAATCAAGCCAAGCAGTTAAATCCTTCCTTGTATATTGACTATCACTTTTCACCCCATTAGGCGCAGATTAAAAAAAAAACCTGATACAAGTTATTCTTTATTTTTTGTTTTCATTAAAAATACTGAGTTTCAAGTTAATCGGACCGCGCGTTAAAATTATTCCATAAAAACTTTGATATCCCCCAATCCCCTAATTCGACCAAAGGTCTAATTTCCAAAAACTCTTTCTTAGCTGCTGCTCACGTCATAATTTTGAGTTCATCAAGCCACACAATAGAATCCTCCCGTGTAAAATTGACTACCCCGTTTCACCCTGTTAGGGGTCAATTTTCGAAAAACTCTGATAAATTTTATTCTTTATTTTTGGTTTACAGTATAAATACTGAGTTTGGAGTTAATCGGACTGGGCGTTAAAACTCTTCCATACAAACTTTGACATCCGCAAATCTCCCTTTAAGGAGTAGTTTAAAATAAAACAAAAAATGTCACTCTTAATAATTTACTTAGGTTTTGCATTCGTGCCAAGTTTCAGGTTTATTAACTCAAGGAATAAGATTTATCACCCTTTTTCACCCCTTAAAGGTCGAATTTCGAAAAATCCCTTCTTAGCGGATGCATAGCTTCCAACCATAAGCCGAAATATTAGTGATTTTAACTTGTACTTTCATTAAAAATAAAAATAAACACCCCATAAGGGTTGAAATTCTAACAACACCGTTGCATTAGCTTCCAACCATAACCCTAGATAATATATCATATTTAGTGTTTTTACTTCGAAAATTAAGGACTTTGATACACAACTTAATCCCCTTTTTAACCCTTCGGGGGTGGAATTATGAAAAACGCTGAGACACGTTTAAATTAATTTTTATTCGACAGCATATACACCAAATTTGAAGATCCTAACTTCAAAACTGACGGACTTTCATATAAACTTCCATCCCCTATTTCACCCTTTTAGTGGTGGAATTTCGAAAAACCCTTTCTTAGTGGATACCTACTCTTTACAAAGAACACACCCTTCAAATTTCATGTCTCTAGGACCAGCGGTTTAGGCTGTGCGTTGATATATCAGTCAGTCAGTCAGTCAGTCAGGACTTTGAATTTTATATATATAGATTTAATTATAGATCTCTAGAACCCACCAAAGCGGCAGTAAGATAAAAATTAATGATTTTACCATTCGCTAATTGTTTGGGACGTAATCAGGTCCTTTTGACTAATTAGGGAGGCGCTTGACGCGGTCCTCAATCCTCGCTCAAAGTTTGCTCGACAACAGACATTTTTATTTTTCAGTTGAAACATAACTCAAAATAATACCCAAAAGTGTTTGTGAACCAACAAAACCTGCCTTCAATTAGTTTACGTACGAGACTTTAAACTAAATAATAATAACCAGCGTGCGTGTATGACCAGATGTATGAACGCAAGCGAAGCAAAAAGAATATGTAAGGAGCGTAGCAGGTGGCGTTCTACAATATTAGTTTTGGTAAATGCGAAACCCGAAACACGTTGCTAGTATTTTTATGTAAAGAATCTGTGTACAAAATTTCAAAACTGTATCATGAAAAATCACAAAGTTATAAGGTTGTTAATGTTACCGGGTTGTCCGTACAAAAACATGCTAACGGCGCCCCCGCGCCTCCAGGGTCGTCTTGCGCTCATTGATAATAATTTGGCAGTAGGTACCTAACCGTACGGCGATTGTATTGTAAGTAATTAAATGGTGATAACTTTTTCCATCACACTTAAAATTTTTGGCAAAATATAACATGGTGTAAAAATGATTGAAATCGATTCGGTTCCTTATTCTGAACAAACTATATTCAGGTTTCGCATATACTAAAAATAATGTTGTATAGTTTCTGCCTACCCCCATGGGAAGAAGGCGTGAGTTTATGTATGTAAAATAAAATAAAATATGATAATGGTTTTTCTACCCTTAGGTTCTCTTTGTAAGTAAAGTACAAGTAAAAAATAAATTAAAAAAAATGATGAAACACGACTGCGTTGCCAAAAAACGAACTAAAAAGTAAAAAAAACAAGTTGTACATATTAGGCAATGACTATAAGTGGTTTAATTCTCTTTGATATTAGGTGAAAGGTCACTCATTTGACTAAACAGATAAATTTAATTGTCATTGCTATCGGGGGAGGTTTAAAAAATATGTATAGCCCGTGTCATTCGGGATGATGTAAGGAATTTAAACCGTACACCATACATCCACATCTGTACCCCTAGCACGAATATTTGTAGGTTTCGTATCGCAAACGTATCGAGTTGTCGATACGATAACGGAATACAACGTAAGTCGGAAGCACGAAGCACTTTCGAAATAGTATCGAGAGCTCGATACGATAACGTTGGTGACGTCATTCTAACGTAAGTAAGGACGGGAAAAATAGAACGAATGATCTTACAATTGAAAGAATGTTTCGTTCAGAAACTGGATGTGTATTTAGTTAATTAAAAAAAAAATGTTTTCAGGGCATTTAAAACTTTAATACTGTTCAATTTATAATGCAATACGAAGAAACTGCAGAAAAAGTTAATATTCAGTTAGAAAAATGGCATATTAATTTAACTGATTACTAAAACGTTGTGGTTGGTTTAACTGTATTCCTAAACGAACGACGGACGCTCGAAGCTCATTCAAGGCCAACTTTGTTTTTAAGCAGAGTAAAGTATTTTAGAGGGAATTTTGAAGTGAACTTGTGTTGTGATTTAATTTGTGAAAAGTTTGGAACTATTTTATTGTTCTACAATGAGAACCAGCCACCCGCAGTACACCATTATGATAGAATTTATGGAAAAGTAAGTGTATTACATTTAAGATTTTATTATCTTAAGCATACTTAGACAGTAGATTTTAATAGTGTTTCAATGGGATATTTGGAATACATTTTTGTGAGTTTAAAAGAGCTAAAGTTTCTTTGTATACTCGAGTCAAATTAAGTATTACGCTAGTCATGTGAAATTTGTATAAAAAGTTGAATAAAAAAAAAAAGATTCAGATGACCTTAACAGACCTTGAAAACAGGGTTTTAAATTTAATTGGAGTGCAGGCTGCTACTGGGATGCCTATACAAGAAGCTGGATTTGTACAGGTGTGATATTTTTTGCTTGGTAATGTAGTATAATATATTTCCATTTTTTTTATTTTCATAGCAATCAATGTAATCTCATTGAATTCCATATTGGGATAAAATATGGTCAAAAGTGTAACTTGTCTGCAACTTACCTACCTAATCCTGTAAGTAATAAAAAAGGGTCACCACTTGAGTTTTTTTGTTAGTATTGTGACACTTAAAATTCTTGTGTGGCTGACTGGCTGGGGTTTGAGTGCCACATAATGCGTTTCAATTATGATTTTTGTTAATATACAATGTCTAAATTTGATGTTTCTATGAGCATTCATGATTTCTGTAGTTAAACTTACTCTAGAGTAGTATTTTGTTTAATAAAAAAAAAATTGTAGGTATACTAAACAGTAAAGTTGGCCTTTACTCACAAATTATAAGTAAGCACTAATACTCAATTATTATTTTTATTAAAATAGGTTGTTGGTGGGGAGGAAGATAGCTTGCCAGTTCAGGTACTACCTGCCACAGAAAATGTAGACGAATTGACTGTGGATGATGTTCCTTATGAATATACACCAATTCCTGAAGGTTGGCATATTTTAAATTTATCTATCATTAACTTGGTAACTAACTCATAACTCTTTTGTTTGATATAACTACTAGTAATAATAAAATATTTAAAAATAAGATCTTATACACGAACTAGTCAAGAAGCTATCCAGAAAAGCACATACTTAAAGTAAAAAAAAAATTATCCTGATAACTAAAGCTAGCAGAATAGTATTTACGTTGATTGTTGAATCACATTTTTTTTCAGATGAATGGAATACTCCAGGAACAAGCAGCCAACACACAGTCGCTCCACCTCTTGCTCCTCCTACTCCGCAGCCACCAGCACTTACACCAACACCAGCTCCAGTGCAAACCCAGTGGCAACCGCCGAAAAAAAAGAAGAAGACAGATGACTCAGTTTTAAAAATATTTAAGGAGTGTGAGGGGAATGCTAGGGAGTATGAAAAGGAGCGTGACCGAATTGCGATAGAATTAGAGCGAGAGAGGATTCGTCAGCGTGATGTAGAGCTTCAGTTGCAAGCTCAGTGGCTAGATTTTATGAAAGAGGCGTTAGCGTTATTAAAATCATATTTAGAGAAAAGAAGTGAATAGTGTCTGATTTTTTATTTTATTTGTATTATGGTTCGGTAACAGACTTCACATACACTATTCACTTCTATTTCTTAAAAAGAAAACATTTTGTATATGTTAGAATTTAATTTATTTGGCTTAAACTATAATCATACTTGGAGAAGGCCTATGTCCAGCAGTGGGCGTCGTACGGCTGAGATGGTGAAACTATATTCATGAAAGTAATATCTTAAAGGTACTTAATTCTGTTTTGTAAAGAACTAACATCATATTTGTTTCAAACATATTATAGTATATTTTTTATTCTCTAATGCTACCTTTACTTGCTTACACAAAAACCGAAATTAATTATTTACATTATGAAGCCGATTAATCCTATCTACTAACATGTTTCTTATGGCTCTACCGCGAGTCAATTCATCACTAGAACCACTTTCGCGAAAAACTTCTTCTGGAGAAGAAAATGTTGAAACACCTAATTCTGAAGAATATATTATATCATCTTCAGGATCAGGCATCATAAAATCTAATGCTAGGTTGTGTAGAACGCTACATGCCATTATGATAGAAGCACACCTCTCAGGCGTGTAGTGTAATGTGCGGTCCTTACAAAGGCATCTCCACCTATTTTTAAGTCTTCCAAAAGTATTTTCGATCACAACTCTGGCCTTCCCATGGATGGTAGTATATTTTGCCTCTGGAGTGCCTTCAGCAGCATCTGTAATTGGTGTCATCAACCAAGGCCTCTGTGGATATCCAGAATCCCCTGAAAATTTATTTTGATTGTATATTGAATTAAATAATCTTACAACAGACAGTAACATTAAGTAGACAGTAAGTAATCTTAAAATAGTGAACTTTATCACTTTATTTTAAAATTAGAACAAATTACATGTAAAAAAAAAATACCTAATAACCACACTTGTTCATTATTCTGGTGTAAGTCTTGGATATACCTATTGGCTTGACTATTTTCCCAAATAAAAGCGTCATGGGTGGCACCTCCATACTTGACATTAACATTTAAAATTCTGCATTCACTGTCACATATCTATAACATAATAATTAATTGTTATCTTAAGTAATTGTAAGGTTATAAGTAGGTATAAATTAGTAGAGTAATATATCACCATTTGCACATTCAGTGAGTAGAAATGCTTTCTGCAGTAAAATAAGTGTTCTATGTCTCTTTTTGGAGTGAAGATATGAAAATGAGATCCATCAATGCATCCTATTACTCCAGGGAAGCCAAATTTTGTATAAAATCTGTAAATAAAGTATTGTAAGTAAAATTTTCTGGTATTAGGTAGCTATCATAATATATTTGTGGTTATTCAGTTGATCCTCCTTTCGCTGTTTAACATTCATTTCATTATTATAATTATTACTTACTTGTTTTTTACAATATTTCGCTGCTCTCGTGATGTTGGAAATTTCAAAAAAATATTTAATATTAAAGGGTTAACAAGAGCATCAGTAACCTGCCTCACATATTTGCTCACTGTAGTTTGCCCTAAATATTTAGCCATTCCTACTATTCTTTGGTAGGAGCCTGTAGCATAAAATGACAAAGCACACAGCACCTAGAAATAAAAATATTAAATAGTTAATAGTGTAGCTGTATATTATACTCACATAGTATGTATTAGTTAATGTACACATTATAGGTGTGATACCTATAATGTGTACATTAACTAATACTATCACATCACACTAATATTATAAAGGCGAAAATTTGTGAGTGTGTGTGGGTGTGTGTGTTTATGTTTGTTACTTCTTCACGCTCAAACGGCTGGACCAATTTTGATAAAATTTGGTATGGAGGTAGCTGACACCCTGGATTAACATAAGGCTACCCTTTTTATCCCAATATTCCTACGGGATCGAAACTTACGCGGGTGAAGCCGCGGGGCACAGCTAGTAAAATATAAAAACATTTTAGTAAGAAAGGTACTTATGTAGCTTATAAATTACACTTACTTTGTGTTCCAGGCTGATCCTTTTACTTGATTTTAGACTGGATTTTTCTTTTAATTCGCGACACAAGAATAAAAAGGCTTCCTTACTTAGACGAAATCTATTTTTAAATTCTGTGTCGCTAAGGTTTTGAAGGTTAATATTTGCCAAATTCTTTCGGAGTAGAGCTCTCCTTGAGATTTCTCTGTAAATGTAATAGTAAATTTAAAAGATAACTTGTTTTTTATTTATAACAATATATAGTGTTCTAAAATAAATCACTCACCCTGTTTCTCTTTGTACATTTCTACTTTCAACAATCAATCGCGCTGCAAGATAATAGTACAATGTACTACGTCGTGGGGTGCTTCTCGTTAATCTAAACATTTTCTGACCAAATAAATCAAAACAATCACTTAAATTATAATTTTATACTTAAAATAAACTCCGACGAAAGTTTTTTCACTGTCAAATTTAAAGTGAATAAACATTCGTGAAACTCGTAAGCCAGCCGTCGACAATTTCGATACGATCCGTCATTGTATGCCTTCGTGCTAGCTATCTTCATACAAACGGCTCGAGTTACGTTTCGTATTCGATACGATGACGATACGAAACTTACATGTATTTGTTCGTGCTCTGAAAATTAGTTCAATTTACGCACACCAGAGGCGCTGTTCGAGTTCCCATACAAAATGCTTTCGTTGTCGATTCGAATGTTTTTTCGATAGTGATTCGTGCTAGGGGTACTGTTCATAAAAGTTATAGTGGAATAAAGTAGCTCACATAAATACATGGACCCTGAAAACATTGCACTCTTTTTTTGGGAAGTCGTGTAATTATAGCTCGGTGAATGAATTCATTGACAATAGATTTTCAACTACATTATTATTTGTTTTTGTAAAATATTTTGCGGTTACGTTACTGCCTTCCTTAAATTCATACCTAATGTCGTATATTAAATGATATAAATTCTCGCTCGGGCAAAATTTTCATATGCGGCACAGGATAAATGTGATATGTGTAACATTCTTTATAAACTAGTAAAATTGAATTTTATGGTTTTGGTAGTATGAATGGAATTAGCATTTTTCCTTGAAATATTTAAAAGTATACAGCGTGTATTAGAAAAATTATCAACTGTCCCATTCAAAACTTCAACACCTACTCGACCCAAATGTTGCCAACTTTTTGTTCAAGAAATAAAGTAGGTAGAAGAGAGAGGAAGAAAATAAACAGTTTTTCTAAAAATAAACAGTGTTTTACGTATTATTTTAATGTAATGAAATTAAGACTGTTTAAAACACCGCGCCCATACTCCGTGGCATGCACCATGGTCTACGCAGTAGATGAAGCTATTTAGCTGTAGCTTGGCTAACAGTGAAAACAGTATAATCGAATATTTTATTTTTGTTGAACAGTAAACGGTATTTTGGATTGGATAACGGCATAATACTGTTTTTACCTTATGGTTGGCAACCCTAGATACAGCTAATAAATTTTTCACGATTATTATTATTATTATTTATTAATATAGTATTACCACATACATTTGTTTTTACAGATAGGAACCCAATGCAACAATGTAGTCATAATCTCCACACTCAGAGCCGTCACCCAAAAAACAATTAGACACCACCACCCAAAAAAAATCATCGTCATTTTCATTATGATGTTGGTTCCATTGAATGAGTTGTTTATTTGATGGTCTGTCTATGTACAACACCCTTCAATTTTACCATACCTTTCTGATAAATGTCTTAAATTCTCATTACCAAATGTACCCCAAGTAGGTCTTAATTTAAAACTTGATGGTAAGAAGCTAGATGCTATTACGGAAACTGTATTTCTAGGAATTACTCTAGATTCGAAATTGCAGTGGGGTGCCCACATTAGAGCTCTTTCAGGTAGATTAAGTTCAGCTGCATATGCAGTAAGAAAAATAAGGCAGTTGACAGATATAGCCACAGCTAGGTTAGTGTACTTTGCTTACTTCCACAGTATTATGTCTTATGGCGTTCTGCTGTGGGGATCGGCAGCCGACGTAGATTCAATTTTCATTTTACAAAAGAGGGCAATCCGCGCGATCTATGGAATGGGTCCTCGTGAGTCCCTTAGAAACAAATTCAAAGAAATTGATGTACTAACTCTGCCCTCTCTTTATATCTTAGAAAGTATTTTATATGTTCGCAAAAACTTAGGACTATTCAAAATAAGAAGTGATTTCCATAATATAAATACACGTAGTAAACATGAAATTGTGTTACCCAAATTTAGATTAACTAAAACAAGCAAGTCATTTCTTGTAAACAGTATCCGCTTTTATAACAAGTTGCCACAATCGGTTACAGAACTTAGTGATGGAAAATTCAAAACGCACATTAAACGTGCCCTTATCAAAAAAGCATATTATAAGATTAAGGACTACGTTGAAGACAAGGAAGTTTGACATTAATTCCTTCTGTACATGTGGCCTCCCTGGTACCTCATTAACGGCAAACTATGTAAATGTCTATTAACAGCTCCCAAATTACGAAGTAATTTTTTAATTTAATTTAATCTTTTTTTTACAAACTTCACTGACATAATGTTTTTCTTACTTGACATTATTATACCTACAATTTAAATTTCAACAAGATTCTAACTTTTATTATTTTAATCATATTTTATATTGTTTTTTTTTTTTGTCAATGTGAGGACGTTGTAGGCTTATTAGACTGTAGATCTTTAAACCATTTTCTATTTTGTTAAGTTCCTGGTAATTTTGATGGGCCTACGCTGTCCTCTCATACCTATTAACACTGTAATTTGAAAACATTGTAAAAGCCAATTTTTTTTTTTTTAAAGAGTGACCGTGGAGTTTTTTGCCGGCTCTTCTCCATAGGAAACGACCAATTGGAACCGTGCACCTAGCTTCTGACGTTTCATAAGTGCCCACGTAGGCTTATGTGAAATAAAAATATTTTTGATTTGATTTTGATTTGATTTGATACACGCTGTATAAGCGTAGCTAGATGCTGAAAAAAAATTGCAATACCTTTACAAGGTGCATCTCATATTACTGTGTCAAGAAATTATAATTCATGCCTACTAACCACAGTTCCGTTTGGTGCCGGACGGAATAGCTCCATCCCATTTCTTCCCGTGGGTGCCGTAAAAGGCGACTAAGGGACTTACTAGAGATGGGAATGGGCAGCAGCGTTCTCTATGCATTTTTAAAACCGTACTGCAATCGCCAACCCGCCTGCCAAGCGTGGCGATTATGGCAAATCCCCCCCCCCCCTATTTGGGGGAGGCCTATGTCCAGCAGTGGACGTCTTTCGGCTGAAATGATGATGATGATGATGATGCCTACTAACCAGTGTTTTACATGTTAGCAAATAAATAAATAAAAAAAGTAATAATTTGATACTTTGCTGTAAACTGTAAAGTAACATTATGCAATGGAATACCGTTTCCCTATTAACACTTGAACATTTACAATTCGCCAATTTCCATAAAAACTTGACACACAATCGATTAAACAAGGACCGCGGAATCGATTACAGCATCGGTAGAAACGGGAAATCGATTATCGTCCATCGTGTCTGTCGCAAATCGATTCTAGTTGTCACCTTCACGTTTTCGTGTTCAGTTTGTCATTCACAGGAAAGGTAATAAAAAAATAAATTAAACTCGAATGCTTACATATCTCTGTAGATAAAATAGAAAATAATAATATTATGGTTTATTTGCTGTTATTGTAGATTTATTAACCGAAGTAATGTCTGGTGGTATTGAAATTCAAGATCGTGAAATAAGAATTTCAATTTTCTGTGAAAAAATGGATATGAGAGATTATGCGTTCTTCATTTATTTTTTAAGACGATAATATGTTCGAATGCGTAATTTATTCTTTTGTTATATTTTACAATGCGTAGAATAGATAGCAAACTACAATATGACAAGGTAATAAGATAATTGTATGTTATGGCATCGAATTAATAAGGTATGTTGACTCAAAGTACAAACTACTTTTTAGTGGATTCAGTCAGTGTTGTTTATAAGTAAAGCATATCAATTTTTTACGTCATAAAACGGCATTCATCAAATTATTTGCGACTTAAAAGTTATTAGGTACATTAAACCATGTCAAAAAGTCAATAACGGATGAGAAATAGGAAATCTTTATAATATATCGCCATGTTTATGACACGATTGCCCAAAAAGGAGTGTAATGTATTGTTTTTTAAATATTGTTTAGTTGACGATAAGTTGACTGGTTATTCCACTTCTAGTTTACGTGAATGGAAAATATATAATTTATCCCATCCTGTTTCCTACTACAGAATAAAATCAATAGTAACGCCTTTTTATCCGAGAAATAAAAGACAAAGCGAGCTAAGCGGCCATTACCGCGTGGACAGATAGATAGAGCTGTATAATTTCAGTACTTTCGGCTTCGTCGGTAGGTATAAACCGTCGGCCTCATTCTCGATGCCCAAAGCACCTGCCACATCACTACAGAATCCGCTGACAGACAAAGACGCAGATAATAAGGCGCATCCCATTGGTGCATCACCACCGGCGCCCCGCCCACCGCCCGCGGCGACCAATGGCACCGCCCGCCGGAGATCTTGAGCGTTATCTAGTTTATCTGCCGTCTCGCTTGGCACATTCTACGGCGATAGCTATTTTCAGATACGCTGAATAAAACGCATTTGTGCACTGAAATTTTATTCGCTTAAGAGAATGGACGTCTTGCATTTTATAAAAGTAATTTTTAGATGTTAGGATTTTTTTGTTGTTAGGTATTTTATTTGTGTATGACGATGGATGGATGAATAAATGGTTTGTGAAGTATTTTATTATTATACAGAGGGAAGGTTTATTTTAATTCCAACTGATCCTGAAATGATGTAAATAATGTTGATTGGTTGCAAAAGCTGCCTTCCTGTATTTACACAACTCGAATTTAGACCACCTGAAAAGGTAAATTATGAATTTAGAGTTCGCTGTAATAAATTAGATATGACTTCGTTAATTTTCGCGTAAGCAATATTTTCAACCAATTTCAAATCACCTGATGATTTAAATTGGCAAAAACAGCACGGTAGCATTACAGCACGATCGAATACGATACGATAAGAGACCAAGATTGCTGCCTCGCATTCAATCAAGTTTGTTTTCTTAATCGGCGCTTTGTCTCGTATCAGTGGCCAGCACGAATTGACCCCTTCCAACCCCCACTTCCCATACAATCTCTGCACACAGAGAGGTATTCAATTGAAATATCAGAGGTCTAAGTTATCTAGTCGTGTTGTACAAGTGATTTGTTATAAAGCACCGTCGATAACTGAAGGGCCATTGTTTGTAGGTCGCTCCCGATGTAAAATATTGTAATAAGTAGTGTTGTTATTGTAATCTTGTTATGAATTTGATCAAAGAATTATGGGGTTTCAGGAAGCGGGATTCTTTATGAATGACACGAAGCCTTTCTGAATCGAATATGTGGGTTTTGCCTTCGTTGGTAACTTGATCTACATAGGTAGAACTTAATTAAAAAATAGTTGGAAGTAAAAAGCACAACAATTGCTACTAAATTATATAAAAAAAAACAAATAAACCTCATTCAATATGGATGAATTGATGCTAAAAATTACCCTTTCACTCCGGATTTTCACAAATACAAACAAGCCAACAGCAGCTTTTCAAAAACTCCAGCCAACTATTTTTCAAAATATAAAGCGTTGTCCATTGAAAAAGCTCGCCGATTATTTTCAGACGGTAACCTTGTATTGCGACCCCGAAACGTTTGTGTGAGAGAGAGGGGTGTAACACAAAGACACGGGCGGGGCGCGCGGGGCGCGGGGTGGCCCGGGTGAGGGTATGTGATTCGGGATTCTAGGGATGAGCTGGCTCTCGCTTCCTCTCGCGTTATTCTGGCACAGTGCGTCGCCGACGCCGCACATACCGTGCCGCACTATCACACGCAAATCGCACGCGAGTATACCGACACGCGTACGAGAACATCACTACACAGAAAATTCACCTAATTCAAAATTAGAATTGTACTAACTCATCTTCGATTTTATACGATAGTGCTGTGTACCAGACTTTAGTGTTTAGAAATTTTACTACTTATAATTATTTTGTGACAATTCAATCATTAGTGAATTAGAATGAACGCGATGATTTTAAGTAAAATTAATTATAGTGATTACGGACAATGTTAAATAATATTTGTACGAATGCTGAATTTTGATACGAGTTACAGAATGAAGATGTCTGGTGAGTCATAAAATGATAGAGAAAATTACTAAACTGATCTAAGTGTAATTCGTGTTTTAAATGCTTGATCTAAGTAGGTAGGTATTAAATATTTTAATACACAATATTTTAGTTTAATTTCCATAATAAACTATTCAATTTTATAGGCTGTATTTATCAGATTTTCTACTTCCAAGGTAGATAATGCCTACAATAAAATCTAGCTATTGTGTGCAATGTTTTTTGATTGCGTGTTTGTTGCCAGGCTTATAGTGTACGCTGCGCTAGATCACTATAGGTATTTAAAAAAAACCTAATTTTTAATATAGGTACCTATTTCACACCTACTAGGTACTTCCCTAGAAATAAAAACCGCCGCAACCTTATATTAAAGGATAAATGACTTTATTTTGAAAACAGTAGATAACCCGACCAACTGAAGATTACATAAGCCCTTTTGTTTTCAGTAAAGCTGAAAAAACCGCTAGAAAACCGCACAATATTACTAACGAGACTTCTAGGATTTTATAAGATTGTGATTGAATAACTACCTACTTATGTTTTTTTTTGTATTTGTATGATTTAGCAGAGCTATGCGTTATTTGCTACGCCGGTTTAATTGTTTGTACAGTTATAAACCTTAATTAAAATATACAAGCTAACACTAAAATATGTACCTATAGTATGTCCAGGAATATTAAAAAAAAATCATTAAAAAGGGGGGAGAGCTCATGGGCCATCATAAAATTCGTCCGCATCGCTGTCACTGGGAAAAGTGCCCAAAAGGCTGGTTTGAAATATTTTTTAGTCTATATTCTTCACAAATCAATTACCTAATCACTAATTTCTAATATCGTCTATACCCAGACACATCACCTAAATTAGATTTATTCTTCCACTAAATTGAAAAAAATCTACTCCAAAATGACAAACAGTCTAATGACCGTAAAATCAGATAAGAGGATAAGGCCAAAGAGGCCAAAAGCTCTTCAAATTATTTCGCTTGTTAACCACAAATAAACATCACTAACCGTCTATTTTTTATCTACGCTCTTAACATTATCTGTGGTTCTGTCAAGGGTGTGCGAAAAATAAAAAAAAGTTCTCTATGATAATATTTTTTTTTTCTTTTAGTTTTAAAGCTATGTGTTGGATAGCTGTGATCGTTTGGCGGACGCCGCCGGGTCCAGGAGATTGTTTGCTTCTTGTGCAACACACCTTGCATTGTTAAAAATCTTGTTTACATCACGGCAGTGCGAAAAAGAATCAGAATACTGGCTTGTTTGATTTGCTTCGACAATATCGACGCCGACTTTTATTTTCTTTTTTGTGAAATGAATTACCGAAATTTTTCGGTAGGTATTACGGTGTAGATATAACTAATAGGTAAACATGTATGTAAACTATAATTACAATATTCAATAACATTTTAGGTAACTACGTTAGTTTGTTACCGCAAATTACCTACCTACAGTTATAAATTAGAACATACCTAATCTCCATTGAACTAAAATCGTATCTATTTCCATACGCGTCAATATGAATATTTATATATGAGAAACATTCTAATATCCCGATGAATGATTACAATAAGAGAATACGCACCCACTTCGAGACACCAGCACCTTTTCATATGATAATTACGAAGTTGAAAGCATCTTTAAGTTAATTTCTTATGTGGAAATTTGCATAAGCAACCATGGTTACAACTGACTCATTAAAGCATACCGCACCAAGTAATGTTAGAAAGTACGGGTTTCCGCGAACGCCTGGCCATTCAGGCCCGCGCGCCAAGTGAATTTCTCAACGCGCCGCCGAATATGATGAGCTAGCCCAGCACTAGCCTACCATCACATTCACCTGCTTAAAAATAATTTACAAACGAATTTAAACCTTAACACGGACGATAAAGCGTTAACTTTACTTAGATATAGTGTGTTTATCGCGCGTCTTTTGTCAAGTTAAGAGTGTTTTATGAGTCAACACAGGCCGGGCCGTGAACTGTCGTGACAGAGAGCGACGTAAACCGCGCTTATTGTCAGTCTCCGTGGCTAACACGTGAAATCGGCAAGCCGTGGGGTCTATTGGACTAAAAATCGCATGAGGTGCTCTTAAAATCTTCTGTCCCTTTCACTATTATTAAAATAACATGAGCTTTTATGACTGGAAAGTTGCATTGCAGCCATAGTTACGTTCAAGTAACAGTTCAAGTATCAACCAACAATCCTCTAACATTAAACAATTTCCACCAATCAGTTTATTACAAAGTAACGGAACATCATAAAGCTTCGGACACACAAGCCATTTTCTGCGTTGCTCGAAGAAAATCTTAGACTAACTAACAGCTTAGCAGCTCCATCGTGTTCTATGTCTGTGCATGTTCTTATTTTAAATCTGTCGCGGGTTTCTGCGGAAACCAGAGATTTAACGACGGCTCGTCCGCATTGTCCGCGCACGAAGCGTTCGCGGTCAAACGCGACAAATGGACCTTGCGACGGCTAATTTGAATTTGAAATTCGAACATCAGTTTTATGGGACTCCATTCCTTAAGTTGGTACGTCCCGGGTTTGCATCGGTATTATTTGTAGAAGATTTCTGTACGAAAGTAGGTCCGTAGTAGGCTTATTATGGAGAATAAGAAACGGAAATTGTACGATAATCGTACATATTCTGATAATTAAATACGAGTTTTGATCATCATCACCAACCTATAGCATTACATTGTTGAGCTTTAGACCATTCTAATTGCACACCACTTAGCTCGACCTTCGGCTTCTCTCATGTAATCAAAGGTAGCGCGTTATAAACACATGAATAAATTTCAGTTCAAGTAAAAAAATAGTTAAAACTAACGTAACATGACCTGCCTTCAGATAACAAGCATTTTGTCACGTTCCTATTTCGGCAAAGCGTTTTTATGTCAGTTCCTGAAACGTCACCCGGGCGTAGACAGCGCGTCTACTATCTGCGCCCGCGCCGAACGAGATGATTCACGGAATTGTCATTCATCATTTAGTTATTATCTGTGCTGTAGACAGCGTGGTTTTATCACGTTCATTCGAGTTCGTTATATTGAATGTAATTACCCCAATTTAGAAGATAACAGATTTTTATAGAATATTTATTTTTGTAAATTATACTGGTGTGATTTAGGTTATACCTACGTGTTTTATATTACAAGGACTACAAATGTAATTTATATTAAACCTAAAAAGATAAGGTGTTCTTAATTATTACAAGTAGGTACCTACTATTAGTGCACACGGGAATCGATGGGAATCTTTCAAATTGTTTGAACAAATGACATCTAAATTCGATTTTCAAACTTACCCTCCACATTCTGTAACAGGTTCCAGTATCAAAACGTTATTTTTAACAGTTCATCAAGGAACTGTAACAGTTCCAAATACAAAAACGTATTTAATAACAGTACTCTAAAGAACGGTTACTTAGTACTAAATCCAGTTACTCGTACTAATTAAAACAAAAACAATTGCCGGCGACAGGTGAACTGGCTTAGCAACAGGGTTCAAATGTACTTACATTCAAAGTATTCTAAAGGCATGGACAATATGGACATCCTGCCCATTGAACGCTGCACTTTATGATGTAAAGCAGTTATCATTATTTCCTTTCTTGAATAATTTTATGCCTTTTTTTCTGTGCCACGTGCTATAGAAGACAAGATAGGGGTTGTTTTAACAAGTATATTAGAGTTGTACTTTATAGGGTAGTTTGATTAATGGCGTGTCTCTTACAGTGCAAGGGTCCCTTATGGATGGCACGCGTAACTATGAATTTAGTCCTCTTCGATAAACACGGGGTGGTTTTTGTTTTCTTTGAATATAATCCTAAATATATAATATTATAAACGGGAAAGTGAGCTTTTTTGTTTCGCTTTCACGTTAAAACGGCTGAACGAATTTGAATGAAATTTGGCACATGGGTATACCATGACCTGGTTTAGGACACAGAATACTTTTTATCCTGGATCGCAGACGAAGTCGTGGGCAACTGGTAGTTCTTTATAATTTTTATAGTAACTGGGTTTAAATATTTCAGATTTTTACGGTGTATTTATTTTTGAAAAACTGAAAATCTTGGTGTCTTTTTTTTAGTTTCTGTCACATCTAAAGTTCGTTTTTTAATCCCAGATACTAATTTGACAGGTGCAAATGTCAATCTCCAAATTGGAAAAACCAACAACAATCATTTGAAATGTCAAATGAGTCTCTGGGATAAAAAAACGAACTTTAGTAATTTTGGCTTAGATTTGACACACACGCCATTGCGAATTTAACCATGATATGCAATATCCGGTATTCCTATTAATAGTTTAGGAATAATCGTTTAGTCGGTAGGTACCTACTTACCATTATCATATCATAATTCATTTATTGCAGATAACAAAGATCCATTGGGTTAGTAACAATAGTCATAGCCTATCTTAGTACTTAACTAATAACACAGACAGAGTGCAGGTGACAAGTGACCTCACCAACTGGCTGTCATGTCTCCCGGCTATAGCACGTAGAATGCTGTTGGGGCTGCCACGGAGTCTGTTAAGCAACGAGACCGCTCTCTTGCGCCGTACAGCATTGAAGCAGTCGGTACGTGCCTCAGCGAACATCGATGATGCGCTACCAGTGGCGAAAGCACCATATAACACGATTCCTACCGGCTTCCCTTCGGAAGTTCGCATCAACAATTCTACCGCTATTGAAAAATGGCACAGTTAATAGTGTCTAACTATTGCCAAAAAATATAGTTACACTACGGGTATTTAAATCACCATAACATTCAAACACCAAAAACGCCTATTTTAGTAGCTTTGAATTGAAATAACAAACAAGAAAGTTTTGTCTGTGTAGTGATGCGTCTTTTTGGTTCTGCAACTTGGCGATAGATGGTGTTAAATTCAGTAAAGGATAGACTTACTTTTAAGTAAATGAATGAATTTTTACTGTACTGTTAAGAAAGTAAGTTAAAATCGGCTTCGCTTCGGCGTCTCTCATACAAAAATTGACACCTCGCCGCTGTGCGCTACAGAACCGAGGCAAACGCAACAGCACTCTAAATGCGTTGTTATACTGGATTCGCAGAGCATTGTAGGCCTTTTGGGTGTAGCTTTGTAGGCCTTTTGGGTGAGCTTTGCTTAATTAATCTGCCTCGCCTTTTCCCAACTAAGTTGGGGTTGGCTTTCAGTCTATAACCGGATACAACTAAAAACCGATGTTTTACATGGAGCGACTGATCGATGGAGGTACTTATATGCAACAAAATATATCTAATTAACGTTTACCTAGACTAAGGCCAAAAGCAAACCCATCCAAAAAAAAAAAAAGTTACGTATGATCAGGTGAAGATGATTTATATAATCATATTTATTTAGGTCAATCCGCTGAACTTTGAGTGTCATGTTAATTTCTGTTTTTTTTTATTGTTTTTTTTACCTAACCTAACTGTTACGTTCTTTCCTATAAATTTTAAACTAGTAGGTAGCGGCTAATAACAGGCGTAGGTACAAAAAACCTAACCACAAAAAATACCTAATATATTTGAAATAGTAAAAAAAAACACGGAAATCGGATAATTGGCTTCCGATAAACCATATTATAAGTAGGTTTATCGGAAGTTATGTATCCAATTTTCGTGTGTTTTTTAAGCTAAAATGTTCAGTAACAAATGCTCATTTATTTTTCAAGTAGGATGTAGGATGACACCAATACTTAAGTAGAAAATACATAATTGTTGTCACTGATAGCATAAACACATAACCTACCTCAAAATATTGAGATTGCCAAAAGAACTGCGGTTAAGAATTTAAGGTTCAATTAATAAAAAATAAAAATATCTGTCTGTGAATTTGCATTTAGTAGGGATGAACCAAAGACACAGACAAGCGGAAGTTCTTTGTGAACAGCGGAAACAGACATAAAGCGATCAACATCTTGCACGTCTTCACTTTTTTATAATTCGCTCGATGCTAAACTATAAAACATATCCAGCCAGTGAGTTTATTGCACACATGCGGTGTTTAAAGTTGGAAGATATTTAAATTAAGAATTATAAAATAATAGGAAATAAGCATTCGATTGAGGATTCGACACGATTTTTCTCGTTTTTCCATGGTTAATGAGAGTACATATTTAGTTCAGTCAAATGCAGCATGCCAACTTCAAAACTTCAAACCAAACTATCAGTTATTATTATAAACGATTATTTAATGAATTTGTACTACTAGTTTTGTTACTCGATAAGATTTTAGTTAAATACTCTCAAAATATTCCAAGACTAGTGAATCAAGTGTTCAGCTCTAGTTCATATACTTGATAATATCAAAGTTGTTATCAAAGTATAGATAAGGATGTTAGGTGTGGCAAAAGAAGCTTGAAAGTAGAATAAATGCTGTGGAAATGCGTTCCTTGCGAAGCATGTCTGGCGTGACTATGAATGATAGGCTGAAAAATGAGGTGATAAAGCAACGCCGGTACAGTTTAAAAGAAGATGAAGTGAGAAAAATTTAAAAGAGTATGCTTAGATGGTTTGGTCATGTTGAGAGGATGAGTGAAAGGCGACTAACATAAAGCAGAGGTGAGTGGAAACGCCGGGACCACGTCTTACGAAGACATTAGTGACCTAATTGGTGATGTTCTTCAGAAAGGTCAGGTGCGTAGTACTCGCAACCGGCGTGCGTGTATGAGCAGATGTATGAACTCAGGCGAAGCAAAAGGAGTATGTGAGGAGCGTAGCAGGTGGCGTTCTATAGTTTCTGCCTACCCCCATGGGAAGAAGGCGAGAGTTTATGTATGTATGTATTTAAGATATGAAGTGGACAATTATTACCCTCTACGCAACAGTTACTTAAAAATTAAACAGGGACCTATGTGGTCCATAATCGTCTGATTAGATTAAAAACGGTGACGGTAATGAACACAATGCAAACGAATATTAATGATTAATAGACGTGTCGTCTACGTGTCTGGAAAATAATACTTCATCAATATAATAATGAGAAGTCGTGAGATCGTAACGCTACACTTAACATTTTGTTCAGTAAATGAAGGACGAGTAAATGAGATAAAAGATAATAAGTATTCATTATTTACCTACTGATTAATATCTACATATATTTCTAAATAGTATTTAAGAGACCGGTGATGGATGCGTAGTTCATACAAACGTAATACCAAAATAATTTGTAAATCAAACATATTCATATGGTAACGTGTCTTGTTTCCGATTGAAATACAGAATATCTAGGTTCCCAAATATATATTTTAAATGGACACTGATTTAAACAAGAGTTATGAGAAAAATATGTTTTCTATAGAAATTTTAAATTCCTCATAACTCGTCTTTATATTATTGTCCTTTCAAAATATATATTTGGGAATATAGATATTCTGTAATCCAATCTAAATAAATACACACTACCTTAAGAATATGTTTGATTTACAAATTATTTTGGTATTACGTTTGTATGAACTACGCCGGCGGCGCCCCTTAAGTAAACTAGGTATAAAATATTGAATTAATCTAATTTTGTCATTAGTTCAAGACTTGTAATGTTAAATATTGTTAAGAATTGAATCGTCCTACAATTACCATAAAGTATGAGCTCATGCCGCCTGTGATACACGTTTATCCTAGTACAGGCATCTAACATTTTGTATCTTTGTAAATTACGAAACGCCAGACGTGACAGATGATGTTTCGCGCCAAAAATCGGCTGGACAATGGGGCGGATATTTCTTGTCTGATAAAAGTAGTAACATTTTAATTAAACGTTTGTTATCAACTACCAGTGACCCACCCGTGCTCCGCATGGTTGCAATGTACTGTCAAAATATCGAGAATTCTGTGCTTTATCCAAGTTAAGAGCCTATAATACTTCAAATGGCTTAGCATGATCCTCCGTTATGTCGAAAATACTGCAGCATTAATTTTGAAATAAATATATGGGAAAGTTGAGGATTAATGTTAAGTACTATGTTTGACGAAAACACGATTTCATAAAATTTTGTTGATAGAAAATAAATCCAAAGTTACCTCCAAACCGAACAGTAAAGGCTTCTACAGACCAGCGCGACACAAAGGCACCGCTTGTCGCGTTACACGCGGGGTCTTTGACCGCGTCGCGTGTCGCGCCAGTATGTGAAAGCCTTAAACCGCTGGTATTCAAAAAATACTTCAAATTAGATCATGAAACTTTGCGTATTAACTGAACTAACTATAAATCAAGTCTTATGTATTTGTTTTTAATTACCATTTATTCACCGTAAAAAGAAATTAACTAACTATCGGTGCCTTGGAGTCTTCTCCCTGCCATCCTGTCTCGCTTGCTCGCATGACCGCCAGCAGACTCGAGAAGTATTAATTTATTATACTAACTTACAAAGAAATCTTCCGGAATAAATTCTATAAATGATGGTGAAAACCGGACTAAAATCTGTTGCATAGTTTAGGATATCAACGCGGGCACTTAGACAGATACGAAAAGCGACTTTGTTTTATAGTATGTATAGATATATAAAAGATACAGAGGAGCTCGTGGATAAGTAATAACAGCCTCACGTTAGTTAGTCTTTGGATGGGTGTCCATCTTTTTACATACCGAGACTCCTCCATGCCTCGGAAAGCACGGCCGTCCGTACCGACTGTCATTTGTGGATTGGACAGTCGTTAGGGGTCGTGAGGAGCCCGAAAGTCTGACAACCAGTCTTACCAAGGGTATCTTATTACCCAGTAACTGTGTTGTGGACGTCAGACTGGAAGCCGACCCCAACATAGTTGGGAAAAGGCTAGGCAGATTGATTATGTATAATTATATATGATATAGGTAATCTTTAAATCGTTCTAAAGATTTCTCTCCGTCACATTGACAAATCTACCGCCAGCAACATTGCCAGTAGTAGAACTGTAACTAATCCAGGTCTATTTTGTCCACAGCAGCAGACAGCCAAGAGTCTGGCAGTCCACCGCCGAGCCCGACTGACTCTGCCACATCAGAATCAGCGCCCACCTTAGTTCACATAAAACAAGAAAACATGCCTCCAGGAACAGATCTTAAGGAGTACTACAGTACTCTAGACTTTGGGCTATCAGACACATATCTAGCCAATAACTTCCCTGATTATGGAAGAGGATACCTACCTAGACCTCTAGACCACTTAAAGTCGGTCAAAAATGAGGATGGGACGAAAGATGACGATCCAGGGGATAGAGACTTTATCCTACCTAGTGAAGTAATGTTTAAAAGTGGAGGGATATTTGCTAGAGTGAATATTGCTCATGGAACTCAATATGGACCTTATCGGGGAATGTTGGAGAATCAGCCGAAGGACAGGCGATTTGCTTGGGAGGTAAGTTCTTTTAAAGTCTGTATTCTGTCTCCGTTCTTTCTGTTCTATTTTTTTTCAATAGGTATAGCAATGCCGGTGTCGATATTTCTGCCCAAGTCAAAGTGTTTGGGTATTCTATCTTTAGTATCGGTCCAAAGTTCTTTGATGAGTCATTCTTCATAATCACAAAAAACTAATGAAAGAATCTAAACAAACTTCAGCTCAGATGCGGTTAGTCACCCAGTCATAACTATTCCACAAATGGTTCACCTGTGCTCTCGTTCTAATGCACAAATGTCACTCTGAACGTTATCATAAAAAAGTGATGATAAAGCACTCATTCTTCCTCGTTTTAGTTAATTTACAATGAACTACTTGTTTTCGGGTCAAGTGCAAGTGTCAAAAACGTCGGTCTGTCCATAAATTAAGTGCCGAAACTGAAACTCTGTCAAGCAAGGATGCAATAAAGTGTCGATTTTATTGATCCTCCTTAAGTTCATTGCGTGTCCTTTTGAGTGCGCTCCTTTACTGACTTACACACTTCATTATTTTTAATTTGTTTGAGCTTATGACGTCTGAACAAACTTTTAAATCATTTTTAGGATAGGGATACGCTTTTTAAGCTGTTTTGTTAAATTGATTTTGAGATAAAAACACGATTTTTCGCCGCATTAGTATAAATTATGATTTGATGGGTTTCGATTTGATTTGATGAGTAAATGAGATTTCGTTTCAGACATTTTCTAGGTTTTTTTTTAATAACAAAATTCCATTCCAAAATCTTACTTTATCTGTAGATTATCTATAGAACACATGTGAGCATCGGATGAATGAAATAAATTGTTCAATTGAACGCATCAGAGATTTTTGCGAGGGGTGTGGCGAGTTTATCTCTGGTAGGAAGCGGAAATCAATTGTTGGATCGGATTCCTGGATTACGCGAACATGTATAAAGTAAAGTAAAAGTATTGGGTTACTTGCAATCTGTCGTACAGATTTTTTTAAAGGGAATGTAGCGCAATTAATTCAAACGATCGGTCCTCTATAAATTAAATACTGACTTTTTTAAAGCTACTGAGATATGTATCATCTATCACTTCACTGGAGTTTAATTTCGAAAGAAACTCCCTTTTCTAGTATTTTTATTTGGGCCAAAACAATCATACTTATTGTTATTCCGCGTCAATCTAGAAGTGTCCTAATATTTTATACCAAATTAAATAATAACAATAGGTACCTAACTAACTTACTAACTAAATATTTTTGTAATTATTTGCGTTCTTTTTGAAGTACGTAACTTCAAAAAGAACACAAATAATTACAAAAATATTTCGCGATCTCTTGTCGTCAGCATAAAGGACCGGACGTAATCGGACATAATAGCGCTGCGATGCGCAAACGCCTATCGAATGTCAGGCTGCTCGAGACAGATAACGCGCATGCGCGAATTGTGGGTGTAAGGTTGCAGTCAAACCACAGCATTGTGTCCTCTGACGGACATGTAGTTCCGGCTGTTAGTACCAAAGACAACGTTATTATCTCGTTTTTGTACAATGCTGTAGTTTATGGAACTGTCATGACATTGCAGACCAAAGATTAAAATGGCTGTTTCGTGGAAGCGCCTATTTTGTTGTCGTAAACAGTTAATACTTTTAATTGCTCATAAATTAATTATTTACGGAAATGTTTTATATAACTGTTATGAGACAGGAGAGCTGTTATTTGAACAATTGTTCTTTTTATATAAAATTCTTCTTTGGGTCCCAACTCCCAAAACCCAATTTAAATTTTCACATGAGTTTGTGAATGTTGCTTTTGAGGATCTTGTGGCTAAGTAATATCAGCACCACGGCTCAATCGATCAGGATAAGCTTTGGTTGCCGTGGTTGGTCCGTGGATGGGTGACCATCTTTACTTACCAAGACCCCTTCGTGCCTCGGAAAGCACGTTAAGCCGTAAGTCCCGGCTGTTAATTGTGGATCGTTGACAGTTGTTACGGGTCGTCAGAAGCCCGAAAGTCTGACAACCAGTCTTACCATGGGTATCGTGGTACCCGGTAACTGGGTTGTGGAGGTCAGGTAGGCAGTCGCTCCATGTAAAATACTGGTATTTAGCTGCATCAGGTTAAACTGGAAGCTGACCCCAACATAGCTGGGAACAGGCTGGCAGTTGATGATGATGAACTTGTGAATGTTGACTTTACAAAGTTAGAGTTGCTGATATTGTAGAACTGAACTTGACGGCACGGTTGGCGCAGTTAGTTAAGCGATTGACTGCTGCGCTGCGTGTCGCGGGTTCGATTCCCGCACGGAACAAATATTTGTATGACCTACAAGTAGTTGTTCCGGGTCTGGCTGTTTGTGTATGTGAATTTAAATGTTTGTAAACGCACCCACAATACAGGAGAAATTGGGGCAACGTTTTGAAAAATAGAAAGAAAAGAAAAGAAGAAGAAGAACTTAGGAGGAAATGGTGTTGGGCACATTGATAAAGTCTCTTTTTTTAATATTTTTTTTATTCAAAAATAAAGGGCTTTGTCGCACATGCGATTATGCCGCCCTGGTTGGTTTAACAAAATCATATTACTATTATAACCTTAGCATAGCTAATTTAAAGTAAATAAAATAAGTAAGATAAAGTTGTTTAAGAGGCCGGCGATGGATGCGTAGTTCATACAAACGTAATACCAAAATAATTTGTAAATCAAACATATTCTTAAGGTCGCGTGTCTTTATTCCGATTGGAATCAGAATGTCTAGGTTCCCAAATATATATTTTGAATGGACACTGATTTAAACAAGAGTTATGAGAAAAATAAGTTTTCTATATACATTTTAAATTCCTCATAGCTTGTCTTTATATCATTGTCCTTTCAAAATATATATTTGGGAACATAGATATTCTGTAATCCAATCAAAATAAATACACACTACCTTATATGTTATGTATAATAATATGTTTGATTTTTTTATTACATATATACAAATTATTTTGGTATTACGTTTGTATGAACTACGCATACGGCGTGTATGTATATCTTAATAAAACAATACCATAACATCTCTATTTCATTATAGGTCCCATAGTAAAACCTATTCAGTTCGATGCTCTAAAGAACCTCTTAAAGTTTGTTGGGTTAATTTTGAAACAAACAGCGTGCCGCTTCAGTGGCGACATTAATTTTGTCACACTGGTAGGGCTAGTGGCCAGTAATCATAATTTTTTTTTTTTTTTTAAATAGGAAACGATTAGATCCGTGCACCGTAGCTTCTGACGTTTCATAAGTGCCCATGAAGGCATATGTGAAATAAAATATTTTGATTTGGATTTTGATTATTTTTAACTTTATATACTTAATGCTTACGCGCATAAATGACCAAATACCGTTATTTGTAGTTATAACCACATTTCCGGTGTCAATAAATTAGGCATCGTGCATGGAGTATGTTTTCAGTATTTATAAGGAAATTGATATTATATAGGTTAATAGATACTGTTGTTTGTTGCGCATGTTATTAGTAAGTTGCTATGCGTTGTGTTATTATCAGTACGTAAGCAAATAGCGGTTTAGTATAGGTATTTGATTAAGTATGTGTATGTTTAAATATCCTTTTTGAAATGAAAACCTCTTCAGCCGCGTTGAGCGATTTTAGGTAGGGGCAAAACTCATGTGTTCGCGTCACCGACATTCTAGCCGCGTCACCGACATGCTAATGTGACGTGCTGAACCAGACTGGCAACGCGCAGCGGCTTGAGTACTTGTATACGCATATATATTATATACAGGGTATATGTAATTCTTTTTGAGAAATAAAGTTCTTAAACCATAAACCATATATAATAAAGGAACCCAGGAAAAATAAAAAAATAAAAAGAATAAAAACATAAAAAAATATTGCAAGATTAAACTTATTTAGTACCTCCTAACTTAAAATAGCAATCGTTAGTAGGTACTAAATTAGATACCTACTAACCTGTATATGTTATTTCAAAGTTTTAAGTTTTCACTTCCGTTGGCAGTCGCCATGACTGCCTTTTTTTGTGGCCCAGTGGTAACGGCCTCGACTATGAGTAGTAGGTCATGGGTTTGAACCCAGCCAGGCGCTTTCCTTTGTGTAAATTATTCTTCGCCCACTCTCTTTCACAGAGAGGAGGCCTGTGTCCCAGCAGTAGGAACGTTATAGGCTGATTATGTGCTTAGGAAAATACTGTTCTTGGTTGAACATATTCTTTCTTTTTTCTATTCATAGAGATATATAAAATAATGGTCTTAGGTGTGTAATATTATAATGACCACAAAAGGAACTATGATATCATTATTATTTCAGCTGAAAGACGTCCACTGCTGGCATAGGCCTCCCCCAAAGTGGGGGGGTTTGCCATAATCGCCACGCTTGGCAGGCGGGTTGGCGATTGCAGTATGGTGTTAAAATGCATAGAGAACGCTGCTGCCCGTTCTCTAGTAAGACCCTTAGAAACCTCTTACGACACCCACGGGAAGAAATAGGATGGTGCTATTCTTTACGTCCGGCACCACACAGAACAACAAAAGGAACTATGTATAATAATAATGTTTTCGAAATTATAATGTTCAAAAATAGCATTCTTTCTACATGCTCATGAAAACCAATACAGCGTGACTATTCGATCACACACCAAATCCTTGCGATTTAACACATAACATCTATAGCCATGTCTGAATCATTATATTCTTCTACAATTCCGAATTCTTCGCTTCAGCAACCATAAATCTCTTGATCTGGTTTCGTACGTGACGTCAGTTAAAAGTGCCAATTTTGGCACGTCATTAGAGGTGCCCATTGTGGCACAAACGCTGACCACGCTTCCGATCCGGTGCCTTAAAGGATCCTTTGATGGTTGAACTTGCTTCACTAACGAATAACAATATCGATAATAATCATTGTCCTTTATTGTTTTGTGGTTTTTGGTAAAGATGTATCAAGTTATACGGTTTGCGGGCATTGCATGAAATCAATATAAAACGTTGTAGATTATTTTATAAGTTAGGAAATGAGAACACAGTTCTTCAGGATGAGCGTTTATTCACTTAGGTTTTCCAGCTCGACTATACAGCTTAGCTGGAATTCCTGTATGCAGTGTGCAACACTCAAGTCAACGAGTGAACGAACGAACGTCAGAGTGAAGTGTCGGAGTGAACAACAGATTTGTCAATACACCATCTAAATCACGCGAACACTCACATTGAATTATGATAAATATTATTATAAATGATACAAGTTGTCCTTAATTATACCAAAAATGCTAATAATTACTTTTATTGATAAGATATTTTTTTATTCCAAATCTGAATTTGCGGAGTGCCTCTTAACAATTTCCGTTACTGTCGATAAATCGTCCCGCATTTAATACTTTTGCTTAAAAATGATTGAAATCGCAATTTCACATGTCTACGCAAACTTAAAGGGGTTAAAGTCATTGTTGAATCAGTGATGGTTATATTATCTAACCACCGTTACCCAAACGTCGATATCTCAATAAAAATCTTCAGCAAAAAACATCAGGGTAATCAAAGAATTCTTTATTTGAGCATCCCGTGTCAAAGTGCATTCAAAGGTTACCAATATACCCTAATTTCGGTCGTGGCGTGACCCCCGTCAACAATTTTTTTTTAACAAATTCACACTTTTTTAACCAAAAAACCGAAGTAACGGTAAATTGTATAAAAGAGATGTCGCCGTATTCGAAATTTAAAATGAAAACTTGATTGGCAAGTTTTTTATTTTCAATAAAAACGTCACGAAATCGCTTGAAACGCATCTTCTTTTAGTTCGCTAATAAAACTTCTTTTATTCGATTACCACTTGAAGTAAAGTTTAAATATTTTTCTCACAGATCTTAAAACCTTGTCAGCGCAAATCATTTCTGGTTTTTAAATATTATTTTCAATTATTATTTATTTTGTGGCAATATCTATTTAAACCCCTGTTTAGGCGTATGCAAATTAATAACTGTAGTTTATTTAAAGATTATTAGAAAATTATTAATTTAACGGATGAATTTTTGATGAGACAAACTAGTTTATGACAAAGGGATCATCTCACATCAAGTCAATCAAGTTATGAATATTATAGATTTCTTCATTATTTTTGAGAGGGTAACGTGGGGACAATTGTCAAACATGATGTGAAATTGGCATGTAATGGGTTCCGCTAATTATTATTGGTATATGAATTTTTTATTCGTTGGTGAATTAAAAAGCTGTATCGATAATATTCGGTTGGGCTTTACAAAGGCTGGTCATGAATGATTTATTGCGTTCTGTTGATTTTTCGCCGGGAAGCGTTGGTGCCCGAGTAATATGTTAATGATGTTTATTTTATGTGAACATCTATGGTTTATCGACTGGCACACCATTTTATAATTTTTTTTGGACCTAATTATTTTGTAACATTGTTTATGCACGATTTAACGTGGCATCATGTCATGATTTTTGAAGCTAACACTTTCACATTTTAATTGAAACATTTCAGCTATTTAACTCATAATCCTCGGACCCATGAATTAAAAAACGTTAATTTAAAGTCCGCAGATCAGTCAGTAGCGTCGAATCCGTTGCATTACTGTCAAAATATCTGTCATATTCGTGTGACATCCTTTCATTTCTGGCCACCCCCTTCGGCAAAGGATTAGTGATACACGCGGCCCTATTACATCTTCATTACGGTAGGCGGCTGTCAAACCCCACATATTGTAGTAATAACAATAAAAAAATATTATTGTTACTATGTTTATTGCCTCCATTGATGATATTTATACGTTTCGCACTGATCTCGGCTTACAAAGAGACTACAGATGCGACGTGCAGTTGTCATTGTGACGGCGAACAGTGGCGGACAAATTATTTAATAATTTCAATACGTATAATGAGGAAATAATAAAGTTTTGGTAATTGAAATGATGTAACCTTAAGTATTTTGAATGATTGTATCACTCTGATAATGTTACCTACAATGTTAGCGGGTTTGGTTTCCGCACTTAGTCCTTCATGTGGACCATTATGCGTGGGACGCTAATAACCTTATAAGTATTAAATTTATTTTTGGTAATAACTGTTTTGTTTATCCGGAATAAAATAACGGCTTGACAAGTACAGTAAGTACAAGTGACATTTTCAATGATTCAAGGAATATGTAGGTACCTATTTTCATGATATTGAAAATTCCAAATAAACGCTCTACGCAAAAAAGTGAACTATTTATTTGTCCTACAATGCATTATAATCGCAATGACGGATCAATGCGGCCTCTATGACAGACAGAAGCTGTCAAATTGACACCTGGTCCATCTGACACCATAATACGATCGGCTATCGTTTGAAATAGAATTGATATATCAACAAAGATTGTAAAAAAAGTATCATAAAGTATTTTACTATGTAAATATTGTATTAATTCAATCAATAAACAAATTAATTTTCCCTATAATTCAGAAATGCAATGATTAAAATAGTAGTAGTAATTTAACATCAAATATGAATAAATTTAATAGATTAATATTTCCTACATTCCTTCCCCATCTCTCTATTTAATTGGCAAGGTAACCTATCACTTCAATAAAAAAAACATCTTCATAAATATTGACAACATCTTGCAGGGGTTTCCCCCTCAGTCTCGTATAAACATTACTCTTATTATTAACAAGTAGACACTTATCAGTTAATCTTACACTGTTACACAATAGCTGCTAATCTCGGGCGTGATAGAAATTTATCTTTGCTTCACCGTCATTGTCACTTTAGCCCGGTCTCCCCTCCGAATAGAAGTTGGTGGATATGTTCTTACTTGCGAACTATCGTGTGATTTTTTATTGATTTAGTTGTTATAGATATTGTTTTAATGTGTTAACAAATAATTTTTAGGGTTCCGTACCTCAAAAGGAAAAAAGGACCTCATACAGGGATCACTCGTATATCTGTCTGTCTGTCTGTCCGTCTGTCACAGCTGATTTGCTCCGAATTTACTACTACTAGACCAATTAAGTTGAAATTTGGTACACATATAAACTTCTGTGACCCAAACACGGACGTGTTACGTAAATAAATTAATTTTGAATATGGAGGTCACTTTTGGGAGGAAAATAAGAAAATTTAAAAAAAAGTTTTGCCTACTGTACCGTGTGACATATGAAATGAAAGGGCTTGTTTTAAAGAATTTACATATATTTTTTATAATTTTAAAACAAATACTTTTGAAATTATTTAAGAAAATACATGAAAAATTATCATTCCCCCCTTATCTCCGAAACTACTGAGCCTATTTTTTTTAATAAAAATACAGAAAATAGTTCTTTACTTATAGATTACAGCAAAACCTACAAGAGGTCTGTGATCTTAAAATAACATGGTAAATCAATCAATATTGTGCGACAAACTTACATTTGCAGTTGGAATGTATGGGGATCATGTTTTTCAACTACACTGTTACGTTTGTTCTTGGGATAAGTTCATCCCAACCACGGAACCCTTCATTGTGCGTGGTCCGACACGCACTTGGCCGGTTTTTTTATTGTAAAGTTTTTCGATTTCTAAGGTATAAGTTGGTGGCTAGGTATTAATTTAATACATACAACTTAGACTGAAGTATTTTCTAAAACGTTGTACATAAGAAACATTCCGTCGGTCTTTACATTTCTTCTGTAGATTACAACAATATAAAGAGAGAATTGGCGTCGACAGAATAGCTTTTTCCATTTGCTCTCAAACTTTTACCATAAACCTATATATTGTATAGGTAATCTCATTGCAAAGTTTACTCACGAGTCCTCTCTGCGGCTTCTTATTTGCGCCAATATTTTTCCCAACAAATTCGTGTTCGCAAAACAGTGCGGGCGTGCACAGTGGGGCAATATTTCATCTGAGCTGGCCAGAACAATAATAGCCTGTGGAGTCGAAGCCACGGCACGTTCGAGCCACAATGTTACCCACCACCAGTATTGGGAGATCTCCCTCGCCCTTACCCAAACTTCGATAATTAGACGCGAAAAGAGGATGGTAGCGGAATACGAAGTTTCTTATGTGACTGGTTGGTTGGTACCATCGCCAGCATCCGTGTAGACAAAATAACGAAATACTCCGAAAGCAATGCGATATAGCACCGGTTATTGGGTTAGGTTAAGCGTTGTTTACACTGAAAGCTCGGCAGAGGCGATTGTTGATGCGTCCGATGCCAAGTTGCTAACTTTGACGTTGCACTGTTGTTCTATTTTGAAACGGGTCAGAATCCGTGAGTGTGTGTGTGAAGTATTCTTAATAAATAAAAAGACCGGTCAAGTGCGTGTCGGACCACGCACAGTGAAGGGTTACGTAGTTGGGATGAATTTATCACAAAAATAAACTTAACATTTTAGTTGAAAAACATGATTGTATCAAACATTCCAATTGCAAATGTAAGTTTGTACGCACAATATTGTGAGATTTACCAGACTTCTTATAGGTTTCCTGTAATATATAAGTAAAGAAGTCTTTTCTATATTTTTTCAAAATTTTAGGCTCATTAGTTTCGGAGATTGGGGCTCAATTTTTATCTATTTTCTTAAATAACTTTACAAGTATTGAATTTAAAATTATATTCAATTCAATTTTTTTGAAGGTTCTGGCTCCATTGATAACGTTCGATGATTATGCCAATGTCAAGGTATGAGAAAGTAAACTATAAAAACTATAAAAAGCTCTAACTATTGATGTGTTATAAAATTTTATTAAATTAAAAAAATATATATATATATTTGTTTTTTAAATCTCTACAGGTTTCATTTGATATGTCAACACGGTAGAGTAGGCAAAACTTTTTTTTTTAATTTTCTAATTTGTCCCCCAAAGTTATCCCCATATTCAAAATTCATTTATTTACGTTCCATATGTCCGTGTTTGGGTCACAGAATATAATATTTATACCAAATCTCAACTTAACCGGTCCAGTAAATTCGGAGCAAATTGGCTGTGACAGACGAACAGACAGACAGACACACACGACTGATCCTATATGGGTTCCGTCTTTTCTTTTTAAGGTACGGAACCCTAAAAATTGTTAGTTTATCTATTATTTTCCTTAAAATAGTCTCCTAATAACATACAACTAATCCTTTCACGAAATTTATGAACAGCGTAGTATTTTAGTTTCCTGTTTATCAACCCCAATTCCAATAGCGCGCAGCTTAAAACACCCTATGACTTTATTGGTCTATATCTGACACCAAAAACAGCATCTATGATCTACAAAAAAACATACTGGAAATAACCGAATAATTCCGGATCCCACCGCTTGTCACCGTGACGGAGCCGCCGGTGTCTTTGTCGCACTGTGCTCCGTTTTTTTCGCTTGTAATCTTCTGGTTAATCCGTTTTAACGCTTCCAGATGTGAGGTTGCACCGCTGTGGACGATTTGCGCTCATTCCCAAAGGATTCGATTGCTCTTACGTAATTATTACGGTGCTTTTTGCGTGGTTTTATTGTGTTTTGATTGAGATTATTCCTTGATTTTTTTTTAAAGCTTTGGTTCATGATTATAATAACGGGGGAACGAGTCTGATGCCGAAAAATAGTTTTTAAAATTTTTCTCCGTTTGTCTGGATGTATGTTCTGGGTTGGCGCGAAAACGGCAGAACGGATTTGTATGAAATTTGGCACATAGATAGTTTATAACCTGGATTAACACATAGGGTACCTACTTTTAATCTCTGTTGTATGTGTCTGTTGTGTGGTTAGGCCACGGCCAAAAGCTAGTCATAAATAAATAGTAAGTAGGTACCTTACTGAGTGCAACCCAAAAATACTTAAATTATTTACAGTTAAATGTTTTTGAAACATTTATTATATTTTTACTTCACCTCCCTTTCATGTAGGTAAATTACACTGGTACGTGACGGTGTTATCGATGTTTTTTCAAAACTGCGAGCCACTCTGCCCTCGCACACCAATATCATGTTACTGTTCGTCTGTTTGTGTTATTTTTACAACAAAACAAAACCGAAAACACGGACAATTGGCAGCGGTGCAATTGTTCACCGATCAGCGAACAAACGATGGTCTTGCTTTGTGCCAATCAGTAGGAATGCTGTTGATACCCGATCAATGGGACATCGTGACACCTACTATACATCCAGCTAGCACTCTATTATCTGCAGAGTAAAGCCTAATTTCGTTTATATAGCTGCATCCGTTTTTTTGTATGCGATCCGTTTTTTTGCGCAATGATAGCGGTCCGTTCGTGAATATTTGGTGGTGTCAGGAATTAGAACGTTTTGTCTCCCGTTAATGGTTGAAACGTGACCGTATAAGGTGGCCATAATTTCACAATAATGTGTCCTCAGTAATGTGACAATGATCGGTGAAATCCTATTGAAATGTTTACGGTTAATTTATTGGTGAGAAGAAATTGATGAACGTTGGCGGCAATAATGCCGACCGGTTGAGAATGGCTAATCCTTGATGAATGATTTGAAGAACGTAGACAGTAAATTAAGTCAGATTTATTATAGTTACAAAGAGACTGAAAATAGTTTATTGCTTTTATCAATTTATATGCAGCATATTTGTGTCCGTGTGGTGAAAGACCTAAAGAATAGCACCAGCCTATTACCTCCCTTGAGTGTCGTAACAGGCGACTAAGGGGCTTACTAGAGAATGGGCAGCAGCATTCTCTATGCATTTTAACACCATACTGCGATCGCCAACCCGCCAGCCAAGCGTGGCGATTATGGCAAACCCCCCCTTTGGCTGCCTATGTCCAGCAGTGGACGTCTTTCGGCTGAAATTATGATGCAGCATATTGTCAAAATTGACGCTTATAATAGACATAGATACTTGCCAAAATGATTACAGTCCGTACATACATACATTAACAGCCTATAATTTTCCCACTGCTGGGACTCAGGCCTCCTCTCTGTTAGAGGTAGAGGGCCGTGCGTGATCCACCACGCGGGCCCAGTGCGGGTTGGTGGATGTCACATGTCTAGGATTTTTTGGTTCTAGGACATGCCGTTTCCTCACGATGTTTTCTTTCACTGTTTTGAGAGCAGTGGTGATGAAATAATTTGTAAAAGTAAAGCGACTTTCTAGGTTCAAAGCCACGACCTACGAATCGTAAGTCGAGGCCACAGGGCCGCTTTCTCAGTCACAGTCCCTATATTTTACAAAAGTATTAAGTAACTTACCAGCTGAGGGCGCTTACAGACCAACGACACTCGATCGACGACGAGCGCTGCGGCGTAGTCGCCTTACTGACGATCGTGGACGACGACGTCGTCGCCTAGCGGCGGCGACGTCGCCCAGTTGTGTCGTCGAGAATACGACACAACTGAAGTATAGAATACACACGTAAATTACGAGTAAAATAAGTGACGACGAAATTAGTGTCGATTTATTAATTTCTTCAATTAAAAAACACGAATGTATTTGGAACTACAAATCCAAAGAACATAGTAATAAAATAATACAAGGAATGCTTGGAAATCGGTGTGTGCAGAGGTCATACAAAATTATGAAAATAAAACCACAAATAACAAAACATTAATACGAAGTATATAACAAGAGCAAGAATAGGTTTGGTCTCCGAGACTATTTGACAATTACACACGCCACAACTAGGCGACGTCGACGTCCACGGTCGTCAGCAGGGCGACTACGCCGCAGCGCTCGTCGTCAATCGAGTGTTGTTTTGTTGGTCTGTAAGCGCCCTAAGTAATCCAATAACACGCCACTCTAGCTCAACCCCCGACCACGACGTTGATGGGCAACACAAAACAAGACACTATCTAATCGTATCGTCGAAAAACAAAGAATAAAGGAAAAACGCTCCGGAATAAAAGTCCGTTGGATAACACAGGAAGCAATGCTTTTCCGTTGCTGATAAACTAGACAAGTGAAGGAAACCGGTGGAAATGTGAGCAAGATGTATGGAAAACCCTGAAGAGGGTTACTTTTTCAGTATTTCGCTTTTTTTCGGCAAGCGGAAATTTTTCCGCGTAGTCCGACGGAAGCGTTTCGTTAAGTAATTTGTTAGGCTAATTAGATGAGGGTTGGACTTGCCAGTTAAGAATTGAATACTAAATTATATCTACCGGTTTATTTTAATTTCATGAAGTTGCGTGTGTTTTTGACGGCAATTCAAAACTCTATCATAAAACAAACTATAAATAAGCTTCATACTTACAATTTATCAGAATAAAAAAAACACTGGCCAGGTACGTGGCGGATGACGCAAAATGGAGGGAAATTTATCCCATATACAAACTTAACATTGTAGTTGATAACGTCTCCTTTCTATACATCGATATACGCCACGGTCTATTTTTTAACTGCAACAGTAAGTTTGTAATCGTATTTTTTTTTATGTGATTTATCTACATATTAACGATTTTCGGACTTTTTCCTTAACTTGTGCTGTGATACCTTGCTTCTTGCCAACATCATTCTAGGTCAACGGGAAGTATATACTACCTACCTAAAGGTTTTAATTTATTTGCGATTATCAAAATATGTCGCATAAATCGCCGTATTTTTTATTGCGTTGACTTTGAACCTTGATTTTTTTAGAGCTCCAAGTGACTGGATATTAATTTTAACTTGATACCTCCACGCGTTCCTGAGAAAAAGGGTCTTGACAGACTGACAGACAGACGGACAACGAAGTGATCATAAAAGGGTTCCGTTTTTCCTTTTGAGGTGCGGAACCCTAAAAACACGCATACCACTCGACAAACCCTTTTTACGCACATAAAAAAGCTTTCCCATTAAAATCGCGTAACCTAAATTCAAAGATACATAGCACATAGGTAGGTAAGAGTAGTAAGATCAACGGTCCAATTTGGCGCAGGGGTAGGTACGCGCGGGTAAATAAGCGCTCGCAAATTGTTATCTTGTGAAACGAGACGTGTGATTCGACCAACGACGCGTGATCCCTGCAAACCGCGCCAGGAAACGCTCTTCAGTTAACGCTAGGGATGGGCGCGGTTTGTCGATAGTTTTTCAGATGTTTTGTGCAATTTAAACTCTTACTAAACAAGATTTATATTTAGACACGGCTTAAACCATGCAGCCAGTTTTTGTAATAAGAACGTAACAGTGATTGAAATACCGTTCTTCATACAAAACTGAAAACTTAGTTCGGTACTAAGTTGCCAGTTTTGTTTTAGAAACCATAGACGGAATAAAGTTCGAAATTCAAAATGGCTCCATGGTTTAAACATGGGTCTAAAGATAAACCTTGTATACAAAACAAGGTTATAAGTTATAAGGCCGTTGAAGCGTATTTTGGTACCTCCTTTAACGCATATATTTCGAATCGTCTTTCCAAAGGAGTTTTACCTAGTTGTCTCAAAAAAGCAATTGTAATCCCTATCTTTAAATCTGGAAATAAAGACTTGATCAATAATTATAGGCCAATATCCATACTCCCCTCTATATCAAAAATACTAGAGTAAATTACTAACAGTAGACTAGTAAAGTGGATGTGGAGACTGAAATTGGAATAGGTTTTTGCGCAATAATGACACATATAAACAGTTTTGCAGTTTTTACCGAGATTGCCTATAGAATGAGGCATAACTTAGATTTACAGAATAGTTTGTTTTAATCTTAAAAAGTTAATAAATGTTTATCATTTATTGCAACTGTCCATCTAAAAAACCAGTACATTTTAAGTGTGTATTTGAAGTCGTCATATTTTTATCTGCTCAGCCTTTTCCCAACTATATTGGGGTCGGCTTCCAGTCTAACCGGATGCTGCTGAATACCAGTATTTTACATGGAGCGACTGCCTACCTGACCACCACAACCCAGTAACTGGGTAATACGATACCCCTTGGTAAGACTGGTTGTCAGACTTTCGGGCGACACGTAACGACTGTCAAAGATCCACGAATGACAGCCGGGACTAACGTACTTACGTACTTTCCGAGGCACGGAGGAGTCTCGGTATGTAAAGATGGTCACCCATCCACGGACCAACCGCGGCAAGCGTAGCTTAACCTAATCGATCGACCCGTGCGGCTGTTAATACTTAGCTACAAGCTCCTCCAAGTCATCTTATTTATCAACAGTAAACAAAAAAAAATTAACCTTTTATAATAAAAAAACTGAACTATGTCGACATCTTAACATCACTAGAAAATTTATGAAATGTAATTTTCTGACGTGAACGAGTCACGAACATTTGTAGCTTTTCCGAGTGTACGGGGAAATTGCGATCTCTGCTCTGAGCGCAAAATATGAGATCTACCCGCAATTCGTTTAAATTGCGACCAAGGTTTTTATAATATAGCACTGTGCACGAGTTGCACTGTAATTGGAATTTGAACAAATACTTCACGTAGTTTACACCTTTCGTAGGGATGAATGGCAGTTTTGTGCACGCGAATTTGTCACTAAGCTTTAGTAGAATAGCGTACAAAATCATATATATCATATAGTTATATTTTTAGCAGTTTCGTCACCTTCCTTTTCATTGTTCTTGACCCTAACTCCCGTATTGACGTAGTCATTTGACGTTTCCTTTAAACATTTCTAACATCCACTCAACGTTACTTACTTCGTTCAAAACAATTTGTCCAAAACGTTGAATTCGAGATAAGATTCAATGATCAAAATAGCACCACCCCATTTCTTCCCGTGGGTGTCGTAAAAGGCGACTAAGGGACTTACTAAAGAATGAGCAGCAGCGTTCTCTATTCATTTTAACACCATACTGCGATCGCCAACCCGCCTGCCAAGCGTGGCGATTAAGAACCCCCCCCCCCCCTCTTTTGGGGGAGGCCTATGTCCAGCAGTGGACGTCTTTCGGTTGTAATGATGATGATGATGATCAAAACCTTTAATTATTTCTATGTCTAGATAGTGTTGCACTGCAAAAGAACTATAACAAACAGGCCGTCAAAGTCGGCCAGTGTTCTTTTGCAGTTTGTTATAGGCTGGTGTGCGTGACAGCTACGTCTTACACTCGCGTCACGTCATTGTGCTATTCTAGTATGCGTGCATTATGCGGTCAACAATTAGACGCATTTTTTTCGACGAGTTCACAGCTTTGACTGTCTATCTAACATATTTTTGTATTTGCCTACATTCCTATAACATTGTACGGAAAATTTGCTCTTGGCGTTGCGGTCACTAGCCCGTAATACTATAACAAACGGGCCGACTTTGATATAGGCTGGTGTGCGTGACAGCTGTGTCTTACACTCGCGTCACGTCATTGTGCTGTCATTGTGCTAATCTAGTGTGCGTGCATTATGCGGTCAACAGTTGCACGCATTTTTTTTCGACGAGTTCTCAGCTTTGACTGTCTATCTAACATATTTTTGTATTTGCCTAAAGCATTGTACGCAAAATTTGCGCTTGGCGTTGCGGTCACCAGCCCGTCATACTATAGCAAACAGGCCGACTTTGATATAGGCTGGTGTGCGTGACAGCTGTGTCTTACACTCGTGTCACGTTATTGTGCTGTCATTGTGCTAATCTAGTGTGCGTGCATTATGCGGTCAACAGTTGCACGCATTTTTTTTGACGAGTTCACAGTTTTGACTGTCTATCTAACATATTTTTGTATTTGCCTAAAGCATTGTACGCAAAATTTGCGCTTGGCGTTGCGGTCTCCAGCCCGTCATACTATAACAAACAGGCCGACTTTGATATAGGCTGGTGTGCGTGACAGCTGCGTCTTACACTCGCGTCACGTCATTGTGCTATTCTAGTATGCGTGCATTATGCGGCCAACAGTTGGACGCATTTTTTTCGACGAGTTCTCAGCTTTGACTGTCTATCTAACATATTTTTGTATTTGCCTACAACATTGTACGCAAAATGTGCGCTTGGCGTTGCGGTCACCAGCCCATCATATATAACAAACGGGCCGACTTTGATATAGGCTGGCGTGCGTGACAGCTGTGTCTTACACTCGCGTCACGTCACTGTGCTGTCATTGTGCTATTCTAGTGTGCGTGCATTATGCGGCCAATAGTAAGACGCATTTTTTTTCGATGAGTTAACAGTTTTGCTTGTCTATCTAACATGTTTTGTATTTGCATAAAGCATTGTACGAAAAATTCGCGCTTGGCGTTGCGGTCACCAGCCCGTCATACTACAACCTAACTCCAACATTTTTGGTTAAATAGATAACTACGTTTTTCATCAATATCTTCTAAATCATCCACCCTTTACCACCCCCAGAGTCCTATCTATCACCGCGTATTAATTTCTCCATCCATATTTCACGAACCCCTAGTTTGTAACAAGTGTCCACGCAATTGGCATCCTTGCATCCTTGACCGGGCGCCATCGATGACTGATGGCTAACATGTGCTGCCGGCACTTGGCAGGCAACTCATCGTAGAAATAGGGCTGTGCGCCAATTTCAGTGGTGGGTTTCTTGTTGTTTAGAATATTGTTCGTTTTGGAAGGTTTGAGAAGCAGAGAGCTTGAGGATAACTGCAAAGACGGTGGTCTTTGTTTTTAGGGCCAAAACAACGCTCTGTTATCGCATACTTACTTACAATTTATTTTTTGGGCTTTTATTTAGTTATTTAACAGTTTATGTACACACATATATACAGACAAGAAGAAAGGAACAGAAAAATACGTACAAAGGTGATGCTTATTTCTAAAGAAATCTCTTCCAGCATACCTGCGATAAGAAAGTAGACAAAGAGATGTAGACAACGTGTGTAAGAGTAGAAGAGTAAACAAAATACATAAAATCAAAATAAAAACTTACTAATATTATCATCGCTTTTAATTTTAAAATAGAACTGTTCCATTACAGTAACACAGTTTTGAAACTGTGTTACTGTAATGTAACAGTTTCAGATGATATGTGAAGTGATTAGCCACTGAAAAGATTACGCTAGTAGATTTTAAATAGCTTCAATCAAATTCAAATGTAGAGACAGTCAAGTACTACAGACAATGTAGCTCCATCAAACATGAGCACCACTTCATAAAATCGCAGAATATTTCGCGCATCACCCCTAAGACGAGGGTGCTCTAAGATAATTATCTTTTTTACCGCTCGCACCCGACGCAGCTCCTAATACCGTGATAAATGCTGCGTAAAGGCTTGTCGTTGACGCGGAAACCGAGGGTAGGCAAACATTTTCGTTTGATTAATACTTCACTTGTTATAACATTATGTTAGTTTCATTGCAACAGATGCTTTTTATATTTTTCACGTAATTTTTTTACAGAATTTCCTTCAAAGTAGAGAGGGATCTCGTTTTAATTTTACGCTGAATTAGCCACCTTGTTTTCTTGAGTATTTAATGCGTTGTCAGATGTTTCGCTCGTAAATTGGTTTATTTTGGGAATAGGTAGGTTTTTATCACTTTTATTTTGATGGATTTAAATATCTTTTGCCATTATGTGTGTGCCATTCAAAAAATATAGGTATTGTTTTTAGGGCTGATTAAAATCGTCGTCACATTAGAAATTTAGAATGGTCCTCAGTTATGAGATCAAAAGCTTACAAGCCTTAATTCTTTAACAAAAATATCAGATATGTATCCTTATTTTCTAAATAGGACACCTATCTGATATTTCATATAAAATATTCATCAGTAAAAGTCCACATTTCATACAAACATTGATCGACAGCCGTATGACACTTATAAGACAATCAACCGATCACTGACTCTAAATTATTTACGCCTACAGGTCGATAGCACCCTTAACCTATGTTTACTGAAGCAATAGATCAAGTTTAAAAGGCCCTTATTTAACAGTCCAAACACGGAACCCTCAAGGTACACATCTTCATGAAGTAGGGGTAATAAGGGCCATTATTGGTATTATGACTCAATCGACGGCAGGAAGTTTGAGTGTCTGCCCGCAAATTGTAGGTTGGGTACCCCTGGTTATATCTACTATGTTATTTTAGACGGTTTAGGGAAAGTTAATAGTCTGTTTGTAGAATATAATTATAGCTAGACATAAAGAGTAGTTTGCCTAAATTATTAATTTTACGGTAGGTCAGTTATTGCGTAGGTAGATACTACGTAATGTTTCCTTTTCGTGGTTAATCTGTTAAGAGATAAAACAAACTACAAAGAAATAAGAAAAACAGTGCGATTTTTTATAGTTTTCATTCATTTGTCTGAACTTTAGAAATACCTACTTGTTTATAAAAAAAAAAAAAAAAATCTTATATTCAAGGCATTTAATATTAGCCACAAGTTTTTCAATATTTATAAACCAAATTTTGATTCTAAGTCGCAAGACTGGTCATAAATAAACAGAAACGAAAATTCAACAGAAAATTATTCAAACAAAGAACAATAAAAAATCGCTTTAAAAAAAAGATTTATAATCCCCGAATATAGATATTTATGAAAATTAAATCATCACGCTAGGGGACGGTTAGATTGGGGAGGTGGATGACAAATGGACAAGCTGTGACGAGCCGTTACATCGTGACACGGACTAATAGCGCCATCTATTGCGGTGTCGCGGTGTCCGTTGGCTTGTCAGTTGTTGATAAAGGCCGAGAGATGGCATCACTAATCGCGTTTTGATGGAATGGGTTACTTTATTAGAAGTTTTATTTATTGGAGTGGAATGTTAATTATCTTGTGCTAAAGGCAATTGTATTAATTCTATTAGATGGATAAGATAAATAAATGTGTATAGCCTCTTGAACAGTAGATAGTTTGAGTTATTTGTATCTTGTCTACTGTTTACATACATTCTAAATCACCTATTCAAAATAGATTTTTGGGTTACTTACAATTTGATGGCTCTGAGATTATCATAAGCTTGTAAGAAAGCTCGGAGAATTTTCTCAAGATCAAGACTACGTCTCGCGAGCCTACAAAAGTACAACACACACCTACTAGGTGGCGCTATTTCAAGTCCATAATTTTAACATTCCGATCTCTTTTTAGCAACCCTATCTAAACGAATTCGATGACATATTGTATTAAATAATTGATTTCACATGTTTTTATTTAGTGTCAATTTATTAAACCAATAACTAAACATAAATGTAAAAAATAAAACATCTTCATTTTTACCCCACTTTAATTTTTATCTAGGATAAAATATAACTGTATTTTCATCATTTTCAGGTCCGAGACAAGAATGGCGTCAGTGGCTGGTTGGACGCAACTTCAGAGAAGGGCAACTGGCTCAAAATGGTGCGCTCCACCAACTACCCCCACGACGTCAACGTACAATATCTTTTGTTGGCTGGACAGGTATGATATCTACACTTACAAAAAAAGCTCACCAAATAATCTGCCCTTGACGTCGCGAAATTGTTTGATATTTAGGGCATCTGCTGATTCCGTCATGCATAAGTAGTTTATGACTTATATTTCTTAAAAAAACCATATATCTATAAAAGTTCCAAAAAGACCCATCTCACTCTATTAAAAACATCTCATGCACTTTTAAATTTGAAATCGACGATTAAAACTAATAACGCACAAATCAACGAATAATTATCACAACGGTGCTCGCGGCCCATTGTGGCACTACCCCAATTAAATTTGAATGTGGAACGTTGGTACTTCCGGTGGCAGAAAATCGGTGTTCGGCTGAACAACTGTGTGCCACTTCCGGTCAACGAGGGGAGCGAACAGATGCGGTGATTAGATTCACTTATTTGTACCCCTAGCGAGGTTAAACGGCTATATGAAATTTGAATACAACGAACTATGATATTCAGATTTAATTTTCGGTAAAAGGACGCGTTTTACAAAGGAGCCGTATTTTTCAAACTAATTAAAAGGCTATATAGCATAGAATAGAATATCTATGTTCCCAAATATATATTTTGATGGACACTGATTTAAACAAGAGATACGAGAAAAATAAGTTGTCTATAGAAATTTTAAATTCCTCATGTCTCGTCTATATATCATTGTCTTTTCAAAATATATATTTTGGAATGTAATCCAATTGAAATAAATACACACTACCTTAAGAATATGTTTTATTTACAAATTATTTTGGTATTACGTTTGTATGAACTACGCCGCCGGCCCCTTAAGCAATTTTGTTTATCTTAAAAATAAATTGGGGAAATAAAATATAACATTTATGATAAATGATAAATAAATGATAAATTTATTTTCCATAAAAATACAGATGGGAAGGTGTACATTGTATACATTTGGTTGATTTTGGTTGGTTGGGTTGGTTTGGTTGGTTATTGAAGGCTTCTTAATGTTTATTCGTTGTTTACCTATATTTTTGACTAGATAAGTAGATAATGAGACATATTCGTCATTGCATCAGGTATAAATGGTTTCAGATACAAATAATCCTACAGACAATTTACTTTTTTGCTTTTTCCTCCCCTTAAAACATAACATCACGCTTGTAATCCCCTAAGGGTTAGGTAAGGTTAGGTTAGCGTTTCGCCAGTTAAGGCTTCTACATATAGGCGCGACTTGTCGTGCGACACAAAGACACCGTTCGTCGCGCGACACGCGGGGCCTTTGTGTCACGTCGCGTGTCGTGCCAGTATGTAGAAGCCTTTATGTTTATGTCCCATGTAATAAGGGGTGAGCCTATTGCCATCACCTGGGCACAAATCCAGACTCCGGGCAGCAACTGAGAAATTCCTGGTGAAAAACCCCAATAACACTGCCTGACCTGGGAATCGAACCCTGGACCTCGTGCTTGGCAGTAGCGCTTGCAGTCACTATACCCCCGCCCCCCCTCGCCCCTTAATTCCTTCCTAACCTACTAAGTTCCTAGCTGTCAAAATTACCCATTGTTATTTGCCTTTTTACACTTTCGACAGATTACGAGAGGATTTAAAAGATTTTTAATGAATATTTTGCAACCATGTTTCAGGTGTGGTATAAGGTTGTCCGGGAGGTACCTTCCGGTCAGGAGTTGCTGCTCGGTCCTCGAACACCTATCTACTTGGACGATGTGCTCTCTTTGGACTCAAGTGAGTACTTACTTTTATTGTCTTGAAAGTCAAAGTCAAATAATTTATTTCAAAATAGTAAAACTATAAGTACCTATGTACTTGAATTACGACGCATCCTATAATCTGAGACCGAGGTGAACATGATACAGTGGAAGCAAAGATTTTCAAGCTTTATTTTAGGTTGTATTTTTTCTTGGGGACATTAAGTTGCAGAATATTTAGAAACAATGTTTTTTTGAAGTAAAACTTCTTTACGCGCGCTTGAATTGGGGAATAAGCTGGTGAATGCGTGACGAAAGCGTTACGGAAGCGAGCGAACGGAAGTTGAGAGGGAGATATAAGTTAGTGACGATAGAAAGAGAGAGTTACGTTTCGTATATCTAAGACACAGGTTTATTGTTGTCAAAAAAGAGTCAAATGTCAAATTGTTTATTTCAAATAGGCCCATCTAAGGCACTTTTGAACGTCAAAATTTACAGATAATTAGAAGTGATTCTAGTTGCCTCTTCCAAAAAGTATTTTCGTATAGAGAAGAATGGGCAAGAAACTCCACCGTTACAACGTTCCTTTAAAATGTTGTACAATATTTTGTTTACTTACATTAATTATACGTATCACAAGGTATTTTGTTGTAACATTTATCACAGTACCCCATAAAAGATGTAAGTATGTACTTTTAGATAATTTGAAAAATGGTTGATCACAAATATATAGTTTTACAAATATTTTACAACATTTATATTTTTATTTTTTATTTTATTTTACGTTAATACTGCGTTAGTTTAGTAACCGTGTCGAAGTCTTATCTTTATTTCTAGTATATTAAATTACTTCTATCAATTATTTTATTTAAAAGATGTAGATTTTTTCTTTACAACAGACACTCAATGCCTACCGTAAGGTACATTATGGTTGAACGGATTTTACACATAATTTTATTTGAAGGTTAAAAGAGACGATGAGGCTTGACATTAATTTATTTATGTATGATCAGGCAGTTTTTTTTTTTTTGTTTTCTGACTGTTAATATCCGAGGTTTGTTTTAGCTATCAGAGTACCGTCCCTTATATTCCAAAGTGCTTCCTACCCGAGTAATAGTTCTCCTTTTAAAAACACTTCTTTATGGATTGCTGCATCTGACAGAATGTTTGGCTACAGTCAAATGACAGCCTCAACAATTCAACAGTTTCTTTTGCCAATTCTTAGTATACTCGTAACACTTACAACTGAGCCCTGCGGGGCGAGCACGGCCTACTGTGACATGACTTGAGTCACACATTTTATCACAGTTTGAGCGATAAAACTATTTTGTCATAAAATGCTAGTACAAATTGACATGACATAATTTAGCATGTCTTGTCACAAGCGTCTTGAGCAGCCTGTGCTCGGCCCGCTGTAACTACGAATATAAGTAGGTACCTATATGGGGTATTTGTATAGACCTACCTACAAATAGGACTCCCAGGCTATCAAGGCGTTGGTTGAATCACGGTCACGCGTATTCACGCTTCGCTGACACGCGGGGTGACAGTTAATTGGAGTCACCTGCCCTCTGCCCTGGGCGGTGGACGGCGACCCTTGACGACTCATATGTACTACAGATACAGGATGATGTCAAATATAATGTAGGTTTTATGGTAGATACTTAGTTTATATGTAGGATGAGAAAAAATGCGAGTTTGTCCGAAAGGGATATCGTGGCCCTGGCATACAGGCAACGGAAGGAACACGGGTGGGTTTTAGTCAGTAAAAGTCACACGCCCTCCCGCTCCACCCAGAGCAGGAGAAGTTATCGGCTTCGCCCGCGTAGATGTCGGAAATTATTCCACGGAAACGTATTACCGGAATAAAAAGTATTTTATGTACTAATTTAGATCATGGTCTACCCAAGTGTCAAATATTATCCAAATCCGTTCAGCCGTTTTAGAGTAAAATCGTAACAAACTAACAAACTTACTTTCGCATTTATAATATTACTAGCTGCGCCCCGTGGTTTCACCCGCGTAAGTCTCGATTCCGTCAGAATATCGGGATAAAAAGTAACCTGTATGTTAATCCAGGGTGTCAGCTACTTCCTTACCAAATTTTATCAAAATTGGTCCAGCCGTTTGAGCGTGAAGAAGTAACAAACACACACAGTCACAAATTTTCACCTTTATAATATTAGTGTGATAAGTTAGAATTAAATAAGGCGGCTGTTACAATACTTAGTGGAGTGACCAGCGGGGTAATTATTAGGGTTCCGTACCAAAATGGTAAAAAGGAACCCTTATGGTGAGACTAAGTCTGTCGGTCTGTCTGTCACACCTGGATATATCAAGAACTGCTAATGCTATCAACATGAAATTTAGAATAGTTTTAGATGACGTTTGCCCAACTATTTTGCAGACATGAAAGAAATTAACAAAAATATATATTTTTTGCAAAAGAGACTGAAAGCGGGTCTTAAAATATTGAAATGGGGCTACTAGGGCATGTGGGGTATCATATGAAAGAACGCTGTTTGAATCATTTTTTTTAGGCAGCTTTTCGTTTCCGACTTTTAATGAAAAATGTAAAAAAAAATACCGTCCCCCCATCTCCGAAGTTTGCATAGATAAAAATCTGAAATTATTCTATGTGATAGAAGTTTATGTAAAGATCACAGGAAAAATAAAACGATGTCTCTAAATAGCACAGTTTTTTAGAAATCATAAACATCATATATACGTACGGAACCCTCGGTGCGCGAGTCCGACTCGCTCTTGACCGTTTTTTTTGTAATAATAAAAACACACAAAATGGGAATCGATCGCAATGCCTTTTATTTTGTCAGTTATTTATGTTGTTGAGCATACAAATTTTTCAAACTTATGAAGAAATGGATTAAAATTGTCCTTCTGTGTTACGTAGTTGTAGTTAGGGTGTGCTTTTAGATAACACATCTTCTTTGGCTACGTTACATAAACTAAGGAATGGTAAATCCTGGACAATTTTAAACGGACTTATGATGTGGGCAGCCTTCTTAAACCACACAAACTGCAAAGCCTTCAATTATCGTCGTAATTGGTTAACAGTGTTAGGAAAAATAATACAAAATATTCCGATACGATAGTCGTTATGTAATTGAAATTATTACAATTGCAGGTAGTAGGTATTTCGTATTAGTCATCGCGGATGAATTCATTCACGACTATTGAAACTGGATCACTGGGTATTTAAATTGGTAAATCAAATGACATCATTTAGTCTACATTCCTTAGTTAGAATTGTCTCTCAATAATAAATCGAACTATCATCGCAGCAGAGCAACATGTGTTGAAACTAAGAGTAGCTTTGTAAATTATTTATTTATTTATTAATTGTTATAAATAATATAGTAGTAGGACAGGGGGGTTGGGTGGTTAGTATGAATTATTTTATATTTTTTTTATATGGGGCTTAGGTAGGTTTTGTAGGAACGAAGACATATTTAAGTATCGCCACTAGTGGAGGCTTTTTACCCGACTGCCCCAGAAGGAGGGTAATGTTTTTCGAGAGTATGTATGTATGTCTGTTTCTTTGGCACGCTCTGTAGCCTAAACGGCTTGATGGATTTTAACATATGAGGTGTCGTTAGATTTGTCTTCATTGTGATTGAGGGAGAGACATAGGCTATATAATATTCATTTATTACATCTGCAAATACATAAAAGGTGGAAGATTTTTTTGAAAATATATAACAATAATATTGATATCAAATAAAAGCTAGTAATGAGTCTAGACCAAATTTATGTACATATTAATAAAACAAAATCTTGAAAGAAAACTAATTATTAAAAAAAAACACGACTGCAAAAACTCATAGTCATAACATAACTGAAAAGAGAAATAGAAGCATTATAATCTATAGAATTTTGGTATCTCAGGCGGCGACGAAACAATGACCTGAATTATGGTGTAACGTAAATTAAAGAGATATTTAATAAAAAAACATGCTGTATACGCACGAAAAATCTTAGGGCTTGGACACACCGACACACCGGTGCCACGCGCGCATGCGATATTTAATTTAGATAAATCGCGACGTACGCGCCGCCGCCAGCCGATGTGAAAAATCACGCATATGCTTTTGTTAATGCGAGGGTGACTATTTTAAGGGTTGTTTGTTTTTGTACTAGAAGAGACAGAAAAGTTGCACCATTGGGTGTTTTAAAAACATAGCCAGCGGTCCACCAAGCAAGTATTCCTCTGCTTTACGTTTTTATTTTAGACTACTGTTATATGGCCTACCGCTATGTACCATTTTTTTTTAAACGTTTCCCCACACTTGGAATTTCTCCTGTATTGTGGGTGCGTTTACAAACATTTAAACTCACATACACAAACAGCCAGACCCGGAGCAACTACTTGTAGGTCATACAAATATTTGTTCCGTACGGGAATCTAACACATGACACGCAGCGCAGCAGTCAATCGCTTAACCACTACGCCAATCGTGCCGTCAAGCTCACATTAGCTACTTAGTTTAAATCTATAGAATGAATGAATGAATGATATTTATTTGCAAGAATATAGGTAGCTAACATATGGTCTTAATATCTATCATAATTATGGGCTTCACTATATTCGGCATTTCAGCCGTGCAAATATTAAATCACGAAACACCCTGTCTTGAATTCATATAATAGAATTCTACATTTGGTTTTTTTATAGTTTACATTTACGGGTAGATAAGTTATTTAAACACGTTTATTTAAATCGTTAAGGTTTTCTCTTATTCTTATTTTGTAGGTTTTTTTCTTCTATTCTTTATCCAGACAGCAATAGTGTTAGAATTCGGTGACAAGTCTAGTGTCACACTCGTACCTACAAAATTCGACAGTATTGACATTATCCCCTGAAGCACGCTTTGTCCAACTACGTCATAGCATGTCACATCCAGCAACCTTACACGAACCGGCCCGGGTCTTCAGTCCTTCCTGTACCGGCTTCCGGAGCGGCGTCGCAGCCGGCACTGTGTCGGTGATTTATGCCATTCCAATTGCACGTAATAGCCGCCTTGCTCTAATTACGCATTGACTTGCTGACTTTCCCTTGCGTTCGACACTTGCTGGTGATTAGGACTGTAGGTAACAGTTAGACGTGGTATCTGTTCTAGCCGAACTAAGAAATTGTACTGAAGCATAAAGGCTTCTACATACTGGCGCGACACGCGACGCGACACAAAGTCCCCGCTGTCGCGCGACGAGCGGTGCCTTTGTGTCGCAGCGCGAGTCGCGCTGGTCTGTAGAAGCCTTAAAGAGCGAAGATTCAGAAATATTGATGGCAATATAGGGAAATGACATGGTTTCCTTTCATGCTAGATAAGCGTAGATAATATGTGAGGACTATGTGGATCATATATTAAAAAAAATATTTTTCTAATTTTGTTCTAATCTGGCAGTATGAGTAGGTACTTTATGCGGCCTACCCAAATGTCATTTCTTTGGTTTTGTTCGTCGAGTCGTTGAGCTTCTTAAGTTCTGAGTTGAGCTACACGATTACTGACAAATGCATGCACTGGATGGACAGGTCCACTCAAATCTGTATGGTTCTTTCTTCAAAATACCATTTCAGACACGGATCTACATGGTCCTCACATGATCTGACCAAGATTATGTCTGGATTTTAAAAGAGACTGTGACCTCTGAGTTTGTTTGGCCTTTCTTCTTCAGTCAGATAAGAAACGCCGCCCTCATTTAGTGTTTAAAATATGATTGACGTGTAAAAGTGCTTGTACAAACCTACTTACAGAAATAAAAATCATTTCATCAGTTCATTTGATAAGAATGACGAATTGAAAACAAAAAAAAAGTGGGATATAGGGGGAATCTTATGTCTTACATAGGTACATGGAGTTAGTGACTTAGAGATGATGAAGCATAAAGTGACCTACATGAAACAGTGTAACCATTTCAGACACCAATCTACATGGTCCTCAAATGATCTGACCAAGATTATGTCTGGACTTTAAAAGAGACTTGTCACCTCTGAGTTTGTTTGGCCCTTCTTCTCAGAGTAGTCAGATAGGAACTCCGACCTCATCTAGTGTTTAAAATATGATTGACGTGTAAAAGTGCTTATACAAACCTACTTACAGTAATAAAAATCATTTCATCACTTCATTTGATAAGAATGACGAATTGAAAACAAAACAAAAAGTGGGAGATAGGGGGAATCTTATGTCTTACATAGGTACAAGGAGTTAGTGACTTAGAGATGATGACGCATAAAGTGACCTACATGAAACAGTGTAACCATTTCAGACACCAATCTACATGGTCCTCAAAGATCTGACCAAGATTATGTCTGGACTTTAAAAGAGACTTGTCACCTCTGAGTTTGTTTGGCCCTTCTTCTCAGAGTAGTCAGATAGGAACTCCGACCTCATCTAGTGTTTAAAATATGATTGACGTGTAAAAGTGCTTTTACAAACCTACTTACAGTAATAAAAATCATTTCATCACTTCATTTGATAAGAATGACGAATTGAAAACAAAACAAAAAGTGGGAGATAGGGGGAATCTTATGTCTTACATAGGTACAAGGAGTTAGTGACTTAGAGATGATGACGCATAAAGTGACCTACATGAAACAGTGTAACCATTTCAGACACCAATCTACATGGTCCTCAAAGATCTGACCAAGATTATGTCTGGACTTTAAAAGAGACTTGTCACCTCTGAGTTTGTTTGGCCCTTCTTCTCAGAGTAGTCAGATAGGAACTCCGACCTCATCTAGTGTTTAAAATATGATTGACGTGTAAAAGTGCTTTTACAAACCTACTTACAGAAATAAAAAATCATTTCATCATTTCATTTCATAAAGGTTTCTACAGACCGGCGCGACACGCGACGCGACACATAGGCCACGCGTGTCGCGCGACGACTGGTGCCTTTGAGTCGCGTCGCGAGTTGCGCCGGTGTGTAGAAGCCTTTCGAATGACGAATTGAAAACAAAATAAAAAGTGGGAGATAGGGGGAAACTTATATCTTACATAGATACATGCATGGAGTTAGTGACTTAGAGATGATGAAGCATAAAGTGACCTACATGAAACAGTGTAACATAGTGACTCAAATCTTTTGTTTCGTGTGATATTTTTGAGACATCTATTAGAGAATTACATAGTAGGGAAACTATAATTTTCTAAACAGTTACTTTATTTCCAGCTGACGTAAAGCTGTTACCAAACAATGTAACACATATTTAGGGACTATTTACTTAAATAACCACAACTCACCACCCACATTCATCATACAAACATAAGCAGCATGACAAACCACTATAACGTCCACAATGACTCTTAAATATCCATAATTAGAAACTATTTGCAGTCAGCATTTGTTATAAAAGCTCCGGGCATTGCGCAAGAGTTGATTGATGGACCTTCGTCCCAACAGAGGCCACCTATAGCTCCATTCATTGATATGAATATCTTTTTTTTTTGCGAAAGGATTAATTCGGTCCGAGATAGGATTTTGAATAAATAACCTACATGACAATGGTGATCGATTGTATAAAGATAATTTATTACCAAATATTTACATACGTTTTCTTAAAGTCTTAGACCATACCAATCTGTTACGTAAGGTCAGGCACCTTAAGGGGCCGGAGCATGCGTAGTTCATACAAACGTAATAACAAAATAATTTGTAAATCAAACATAAATTCTTAAGGTAGTGTGTATTTATTTCGATTGGATTACAGAATATCTATGTTCCCAAATATATATTTTGAAAGGACAATGATATAAAGACGAGATATGAGGAATTAAAAATTTCTATAGAAAACTTATTTTTCTCGTAACTCTTGTTTAAATCAGTGTCCATTATTGGGAACCTAGATATTCTGTATTCCAATCGAAATAAAGACACACTACCATAACAATATGTTTGGTTTACGAATTATTTTGGTATTACGTTTGTATGAACTACGCATCCATCGCCGGCCTCTTAAAATTCTTCAGATAAGAGATAGTAGACTCATAAATAACGACACAGATTTATTGTAATAGAAATATTTTGTAAAAGGTCATTTTAGTAATCCTAGCTACATTCCTTTGGTAGGCTTTTAAAGTATCGTGAATTTTAAGTAGCTTGTCTTGAGTTTCAGATTGTATGAATTCCTAGTGTGGTTATGAGCGTTTTAATGTCAAAGGCAGCTCCATATTCTAGAATGAAAACCACGCTTGAATCTTGATTCAAAACATGACAGATTTCATACTATAATCTCTAGTCAAACTCAAATCTAGTTTATACAATCCATCTCCCGTCATAAGCAATAACAATAATGTGAAGTTAACCCTTTATTGGCCGTTCTTTTTTCAAATAGCAGCGTGCATTCGTGCGCGTAATGAATGAGTGTCGCGCGTTGACATTTGTCATCGCGCAATTGTCGCACAGATTAAAATTGATGACGTTGCTTTGTCCGACGGCGCACGCACTATTGTGTAGTTCTGTAGTAGCCCTGTTATCTCGCTCCATGATTATTATTTTTAAAATTGATAACAAAAATGGATTATGCCGATTATGATTAGACGTTTTTTTGTTTTTATCTTTTCGTTCCTAGACAGCATTACTCGTATATTGTAAGACTTATGTGTGGTTACATAAAACAGCTACGAATACATAAAATTATACGTAATTTATAGCAGTCTGGTTAAGATCTATGAGGACGTAAACAAAGCACTTTCAAGGTGTTGTTTTAATTACTTACCCATTAGAGTTAAATTATTTGCATTATGAAAATGTTATTAGTCAAGCTTTATAGAGATAGCTGCTAGAGACAGTTTAAAATAAAATTTCTAGTATTGCATAACCCAAACATGCAGCCCAAACCCAAAATTGAAACGTCATACAAACGCAACGGTGCCCTTGCAAACAAGATGATTAATCAAAAAATTAACCAACGACAATAGTGCCACCCTCCATTAAACCAGCGACAATCGCTCGGCGTCCCACATCGCGTATTTATTTAACAATCAAATAAGTATTACGCACAATAAAATAGAAATATTTCAATTTAATAACACCGCCCCCAGTGAAGGGTTGAATCTGGTTCGGGAATCGGAGCCTGTTTTGTTCACAGATTAGATCGTTGACTATCTTGATGTCACGCGAAATTGAATAATTTTTATATCACAATAGATTGTGAAGCGTGTCTCCACATATACGTTTTTTTTTTTTTTTAATAATCCTACAATAATATTTTTCGGTTAATTAATCCGATGAATGAGCCAATATTCACCCAGAAGATTAAATTGTCTGTTGGCTAATTTCATTATACTGCGTGCGAGAGGGTTAAAAAAGATTTACTGGAAACCGGCAAAAATTAACTTTGTATTCAAAATCATTTTCAAAACCTGTTGGATTCTACAACTCAGCTCACGAATTTAATTTTCCAGAGTAGAATTATTAATACAAAATTGTTTTACATTCTTAAAAGGCCAATATACAGAATTTTTGGTCCATATCTTTCAACATACATCTGCCAAGCCCTCAACGGGCTAGCACAAACTTACGAAGCGTACTGAGACCGTTTTCGCCAGCGGGTGTAACGGTAAGCTGCGCGTGCGACGCACCTGATCTGAAGGTACAGCCTCTGGCGCGAATAGGACCTATTTCCACGCAGGAAGCGAACCTTGGACTAACAGATTATCGACACGATTGTGTTCTAGAACACGGGGATATTAAATTGAATTGTTTTGCGGCGATGATTTTGTAGTAAATCTTATGCTGGAGTGTGTAAATGTAGAGCAGGTACTCTACATTTTTTTAACGGGTTTGGTAAAGTTCAATATTTGGAGAGTTACAAAGTAGAAAGAATATTTTTGAGGTTCAAAATAACTACTAACGTGCTATGACTTTACTTTTTTAACATTTTTTAAAAAGATAATTAGATAAGGGTTGGAAAATACTACAGTAAAGTTGGTGTTGATTGAAAAAACGGTTTTTATCCCCTTCACTAATTAGCGAAACTGACTTTTAATAAAACAAGTCAAACGGCACACACTTACAAATTGCGAGAAATAACAGGTGTACTTGTTTGGGGTGGAATTCATTACAAAAATCGGTAAGTCACCGTCACGGTGCGCGGGCGCTGGTCTGACATCTGTGACGTCGGCGTCGTGGGAAAACTTAACGTTCGTGCACCCTGCCTTAATACGCAAATTTTTATTTACTATGTGCCTTATTGTTTTGGTCAGTTTACTTATTTTATGTTTAAGTGTGGGAACAAATTGTTTGAATTAAATTGATGTTAGAATAAAAGACGTTAGCTGATCTGCTTGCGTTAGTTTTCTTTTGAGAAGAAAACTTGTAAAGCACTGGACGAACAACAGTATAATGATAGGTACCTACTGACTGTTTTGCTATATTGCTACAGAAATGTTCAAACATAGGTAGCCAGTTTTGACGATTTGAATAATAACGAGTTGATGATTCTAAAGTAAATTATGGCACATGTTGCAGACTTAGCAATTTCTCAACGAGATTTAAAGCATTTTTCTCAAACACAATTTTATCATCCCTTATGTAAATTGTTCTTCCTAAATCACGTTACCGCCTCTCAAAACTTAACCCTTAGGCCCACTCAAACTCCTCAATTACATCATTAAAAACTTTAAAACCACAAATAGTACAGTTGTCACGCACAGATGATTTTCCATATTTCCCCATCGCGGGTCAAGTGAGCATATTAACCCTCGCCTGCAGGTGGGGTGGGGGTGTGACTGGCCCATGATAATTTGTAACAAACACTTCAGTGCCGTACTGACATCGCATATAGTTTTACCTCTGACCTCTCGTGGCATCCTTGGTGACTCCTTCGCATCCTGATTTTGACCTTTCGATTTCGTGAAAATTTTGGAGGTATGTAGTGTTATGTTTGTTGTTTTAAGGTTCGTAATTGTTAGTAGTTTTAGACTTTCTTTTGAATAATCTTTAATTGTTTTTTTTTCTGATTAATTGTGTTTTCTATCCGTAAATTTTCCATTAATTAAATTTATGATGATACTGTTGACATTGTGCCGTCCCGAACTACGTTTAACGATTAGATGGAAATATTATATTTAAACACTCCAAAAGAAGTTGGAATCCTGAAGTTTCAAAACGGTAACATCGCGCAATATTAGGCATCGAATATGGCCTGCCCTGAGTGTTATTAAACATTGTTCAACAGAGGCATTAGCACAACTTGCCATGTGAAATTGTAATCCATGTTCCCACTACCTACATTTTCATTTAATATTCATTCAATGTGAATACTAATACTTCCACATAATCAAAGCTAAACTCATCTGAATCTGCTCCATATTCATCCAACAATTTTTCAAGATATTGTAGGTTCATATTTGCCCGATGATATCACGTTATGTTATCTTAGCCTTGCCTTATCACGGATGCTCGTTAAACAATGCTCTAGGCGTGGTTTCGTCTCGTCGTGACTCGAATTAATTCTGCATGTGTCAATGCAAGCCATTTCATACTTCCGACGCCCTATTCGTGATCCTATACGTCAGAATATGACGATGATTCTGTGCAAACGTATGACATGTCCTACTCTGTTATTAACCGTCGGATATTTTGTCTGATATGTTTCCTAGAGTATGTAATTGTCACATGGTATTTAGTGAGCGTTTTACGTCAGTTGGAAATTACTTTGCAGTTGCTTTAGGATTGTATCAAGAGACAGGCAGGAAATAACGACTATCTGTATCATATTAAATCAAAGTCATATTGTTTTACCACTTTTACTAACATGCTTTTTTCGAGTTTACTATCATCCCGTACGATGTTTGGTCTTGGGGTCATCAGTAGTCGAACGGAAAACATACAACGATGTTATGAATTTTCTTGAACTTCTATTTCATTATGCAAATAATTTGGAATTTCAGGGTTTTCAACGAAATTAAGCATCTAATGTGTACGCTTATAAGAGGCCTATTATATTTCAACCGTGATTTTTGCATTAAATGGCCAATTTTGGCTCTGAAAAACTGAAAGACTTCGACAAATTTTACTTATTAAGTGGTGGAGAATAGTTATTAGTATAGTTTATAGCGGTCTTCCTTTTCCCAATTTTTTTAAATCTATTTATATAAAGCCAAAATTCCGATGCAAGTATAGCAAAAAAAAATCAAATATATATAATATTGTCTCTTAAATAGTGGTTTAGTACATGCGGCCTCAGAATTTTGAAATATGTATGGAATATCTGTAAAAAATATCCCGTTAAAAACCATAAAACTATAAAAAACGCTCAGAATTAACTGTCAATTTCTCCTTACTACATTCATAAATTATTACGTAAAATTTATACCAGAATAATCGTTCGTTCATAACAAATTAAATTTCTTATAAAAAATGAGCAAAAACAATGTAACAACTAATAAAGTAATTACAATTGCCAAATTGCTACATAATGCAATGCATCGGCTGCTTAACCCTTCAGAACGCAATTTTGTGATAGGCCTCTTAAGCTTGATTGCCTAACAGGAAGGTACAACTACCACCATAGATGTGCAAAGTCAATGAATAACAAATTTAGTCGTGTCGCCGTCGTATCGTAGGCTAGTTATGCATGTTACGATACTGTCCACGGCATAATTGCATGGTTCTTATTGATTTACATAGCCCTTTATGCCTCTTAAATGACTTATACCGTAAAGGAAGTGCAGTCTACAGGTTGTATGATAAATCGAACTTCTAAAGTCAACGCCATGAGACGAGATAAATTTCATACTTTGGGATTTAAAACTTTAACTGAAATTGCGTATGGTTCAGTTTCCATTGCAACTAAAATTATTTTATGACGTTTAGCGATAATTTCTTCATTCATAAATCAACTTAGATATCTTGAGTTTAAAGTTGATAGTTGTATAATTTGCAATTTTATGTATTTATAGCTTCTCATGACGGTTACGTTAGCTATTAGGCACTGCATAGACTGAATCAAGACGGTTATTAGATAGACTATCTATGTATGAAATTAATGATGGCGCGCACATTCGGAACAAAACATTGTCAAAATCAGGGACTATTTTGGTTACTCATTGAAAAGGTTTTCGATAGGGTTTTTCTAAGCGGTTAAACAAAAACCCATACGATATGGGTAACCCTTATGAACAGCTTAAATTCAATTTTGGAAACCCATTGAAAGGGTTTTCGATAAAAACCCATAAGGTGTGGGTAACCCTTTTGAACGGCTTAATTTAAGCCATTCAAAATTACCCACACCGTATGGGTTTTTGATTAACTGCTTAGAAAAACCCTATCGAAAACACTTTCCATTGAAAAGGTTTCCGATAGGGTTTTTCTAAAATGGTAACTAAAAAGGTTCCTGGGTAGAATAGGGATAGAATTGGTCATGCTACGCGTGCTGGGCGGATATCGAAAGAACATAATATTATGATTTTTTCATGTTACTGGGTTTCAAGTAGGTATAGAACCCATTGAATGGGTTATCATGTAACCCTTTCACTGGGTTTCAAGTATAAAACCCATTCAATGGGTTACCATGTAACCTTTTCAATGGGTTTCTAGCATAAAACCCTTTCAGTGGGTTACATCATGGTAAAGGTAACCCATTGAATGGGTTACTCCTTCGAAAGGCTTAACTCTTAACCGGGGTTGTACGGTCCCTGGTCAAAATTTACGAGTTCAGGTAGTAGGCTCAACAATTTGAAGACTATCAAGGACCCTGGCCGGTAGAGTAAAGCTGGGTGATTGATAAATTTTGTTAACAATAGTCTCCATTAATGTCCCATATTCTATCTGTTTATGTACTTACGTTTTCTTTTCAAATTGTGTGTGGCAGTTACTTCATTCGAATTAACTTATTTAAAAAACGTGATTTTAGCAACTTTCCTACGTCTACTATTAAATGTGTTATCCACTATCATCTCTACCCAAAAAATGTAATTACTCGCCCCCCCATGTATAATGTTTAAACTACTTGTTTCAGAACCTCAGTTATCTATTGAGAAGTTTAGTTCTCTGGCGTCAGCTGACGACGAGGAGAGAGAGGACGCTGACATCCGCTGCAGCTTCTGCGAACTTCCCTTCCCTAACATCGATGTGTGAGTACATACTTGTGTTACAACCTATTTTTTATGTAATGAATCCGGGTTTCTATGTGTTATTGATATATGACCTGTATGTGTAACGGCTCGTTATATTTACTAATGCAGCAATCTTTATATTGCTTTTTTATCGTGGGCCGGTCTTCAGTACAATAATGTACCTAATAGTGAACTAACTTGAAAATACTGTTCTTATAAGTGTCCTGTTAATGTGTAGGTCAGATAAACCGACACAGAAATGCTGCTTCTAGAAAGAGAGGACGAACTCTTGGTTGAAAATACAGCACACAGATATAATATTAATTAAGCCGGGTCCGCTGCGCCATGTTTTCGTGTTATAAAAACATCTAACATCGTTACCTATAAAAACATCTAACATCGTTACCTAACTGATTTGGCGAATTGTCGCCCCCAAGCGGACACAGAAATGCTGCATAAAGAAAGAGAGGACGAAATCTTGGTTGACAACACAGCACACACATATAATGTTACTTAAGGCGGGTCCGCTGCGCCATGTTTTTATAACACGAAAACATGGCGCAGCGGACCCAGCTTTGGTAGTCGCTAGTTAGTTCAGTTTCGTCATCACCTTGCAGGTTTTCAGATAACATTCAGCTTTATTACTTCTAAGGTCTTAGGTTTATAAGGGATATTTGCTAAGCCGTGCTACGATAGACGATATGATTGTATCGCCGGTAACTCTATTTATATCGGTCTAGGAAATTTATTGAGCTCTAACCGGCTTAAGTGGCTAGTAAATAATTCTTATCATAACCATTGTTCCACGCATTAACATTAAACAGTTTATAATATTGCCATTGTAGCACGTCATAGATGCGTATCTTGAGTTCTTTTAACTATTCAACTTCATTCCCTAAAAAAATATTTATAGATTCACCAACAATTGATTAAACTGATACACATTACATTTTTTTAAGTAAAATAACAGTGCTTCAGTTATTCCAAATGCATAAAACAATGAATCAGAGAAATAAGCTAATTTACTTAGTAATAAGCGCTAACATTGAAAAATTGGCAACTATGGTAAAAAATTACACTTAAATGAAATTAAAATTTATGAAATTCTGATTAAAATTGTAAAAATTGGTAATGGTATTATAATTTTGGTAAAATTGGTAAGAATTAGATTTAAAATAAAAATTGCGTTTGAGTATCCATTAAAATAGTAAGTGTAGCTAAAAGTCTAACACAACAAATTAAATTCGAATCAGTCAATCGCGCGTCTCATCTAAACGGTTCATTCAAGATGTCTGCCGGTAGAAGCAGAAGTCTATCAATTTCAAACGTCTTCGGAACCATTAACCTCCTGCCATTAATATTATTTGGTCGTAGAGGAGCGGGCTGTAACGATTTATTTAGTGCTAGTGATGTGCTCGTTCGATAAGACGCACCTCGATGATTTGTTGCCGGGCGGGTCGATGGCACGCGACGATTCCGCGTTTTTGCTGCGACGAGCAGATGGTGACGCCATGCAGCTAAATACTACACGATACTCGTTCCTTATAATCCAAGGTTTAGTCTAGCATAGCACTCTATAACAAAGAATGATTTGCAAAACAATCAATAAAAAAACTAACAAAAATAAAACAACAACAGAAGCCCGATAAAATCAGTAACACAAATAAACTAAACGTCTCATCACGAATGAAAATATATCATGAATTTATTATCTATGTGACAAGCGATGGAAGGCCATAATGGCGTGTGTCATCATATTCTATCGAAGCGCTGGCTCGTCAATAATGCAAGAGATCGAGATTATCGACATGCACCGTTCTAACGTATCCTCGCGGTGACGCAGTCCTTATCGCGGCCATCACTATTGTTTTAAACGTTTACAACGTTTCTAGGGCATCAGGAGATCGATTAGTAATTAGATGTGCGCTACATTGTTGCTTTTTATGTGCTGTTTAGAGAAGGAAGGTAAAATTAAATTACCTGGATTCGAATTTGAGATAATGCATGCTAGAACATCCTGTAGAAATTCAAACGAAAGCCTGTCTTCTGCTATCATCAGATTCTGTTCTGAGATACACCTCGTTGACATCAGTAATGGATTAGATGCCGTGTCATATCGCGTCATACAGTAGTAAAATCAGCTATTCTTATTATTGATGTATTAAATTATAGTGTCACGTTCGTTCCGAATACTTGTTCGGGCGTATTATAATGCATCATGTGTATTATGAAATCTCATTGTAATCACTCTTATCGAATCTCTTTTCACTCTTATTTTCGTCAGAGTGCTGTCACAATTGTAATGATCATCGGCGCTGTCACACCTAGAATCGATATCAGATCGATCAGGTAGCGATTGCGCAGCCGAACACTAAAATTACAGGCTATACGATCGTGATCAGATCTTTTGTACGATCATTATTATTTGTCTAACGTGGATTTATTTTTATTTGGCGCCAATCTAGTTTGTAGCTAATTCAATATAGGTGGTAATTTTGAGAAATTAAAATGCCACGGTAATTTGATCAGGTCAATTAATTTTTCAAGGAACATTTTGATGGATATGACATTCGGTGTTACATAATTGGTGATTAACAAGCTGTAATAACGGGTTCATTTACATGTGATATACAAACAGTGAATCAGGTCGGCTCGGCGGATAATATCGATGGTATCTATTCGGACATGGACTGAGCTACGGTATTTCTCAACCGATTGTTAGCGCTAGCCGGGATCTACAATCGATTATTAAAATGTAAGCACGTTCGGCGGTAGTACATCATTAGTCTGGGCGGAAGCTAAAATGACGCTTGGTGATTTTTGAATGATTTAATTTCTAATGTTATTTTAAGCTATCTTTTACATAGTAACTGCTGCAGGTTTGTTTTATATGCTCTATGGTGGAGTTTATGACGAAGCATTAGGCATTTATTAGTATGCATTCAAAGCAAAAGCTTTTAACTTTTAAATTGTTAAAACATTTTTCATTTTTGTTTGTTTCTGGATGGATTTTCAGATAATGTATTCCATTATTATCGTATCTAGATGTTCTTTTCCTTCATTAGGCCTTATACTGGAACTGATAGTTGCGTTCCAGACTTATCCCATTGGCTTTTACATCAGCGAGCTTTTAGCGCATCTTAGAACAATTTGGCGTCATTTTAGTGACCAGTTAGTATCTGCGGCTCATGTGGGCGGAGCTTAATAGATCGGCTCGGAACGAAAGTTGTTCATTGGATGTTATCAATTCGTGAACATGTAGATTATTCCTATGATCGGCGGATATCAATGTCTACAGCATGTTCAGTTTCGATCTCTGCTGCGGATGTAATGTTTCTAGTTAGAGATTAAGCGGATGCTATCTATGAATGATGGTTTGTTAATTGCTCTGTATGTGTAGCTAAAGCAAATCGCTCTTGTTAAAATTATGATTTTAAGAAAGGAGTGTCTAGAGACACCGATGCTTAATGTGTTGGTGTGTCCATCAGAGACTGATAAAAAAAAAACAAAAAGCTTTTAATATGAGTATAATAATGTTTGTTTAAAAATAATATCAATGATGTAAGTAATACAAATATTCGTATACTCAGAAAAACAAACAGCAATATCACAAACTTACGACGTTTATCATCAAAGGCAAAAAATAGACGAGGCATGGCTGCCAACCCAGCTGATATCAAACCAATGACTTATCACAACGAACAGAAAGAATGCAATACACTTTCAATTGTTAAAGAAATTACGCAATACACTATTAAAAGATACAACTGTTCCAAAAGATTCGTTTACTTAGATGATATTGTGGAGTAATGAAAAAAATACTCGTATAGTTGAAGTTTGAGATCGTATGCGTAGATACGATGCTTGTGCAAGTGAGCCCTGGGGCTATGCGTTGTATCTCAGTTGCGCGTGCGTCGATTACGAATCTACTAAATAGCATAGAATGTACTGAGGTACTCATTTGGGTGATGTGTTGCAAAATGTATTGATGGAACTCTTATTGTTTATTGGGCTTCTGAAAACTATATCTAGTTGGAGGAACATAATGCGAATACTGAGAGATACTAATAAGAATATGAGGTACGATATCAATAATTATATATCTAATGATAATTTGAAGTGTGAATAAAATAACAAAAAATACAAATTGAAATAAACATGATACCTGAAAGAAACCTGACGTTTTAAATTACAAGAATCCCAATAGGTACTAGGATTCTAATTGGCTGACTGTATGTGACACAGATTTCAACATGGATGTACGTACGTTTCGTTGAATAGCAAGAGAAACCAACGGACGAACAGATAGTAAGCGACAAAACCATTACTGACGGTAGATTTTATTCCTAAGATTAATTAAAAGATACTGCGACGGGACCGCCGCCGTACAACAGTGAAAACGTTACATCTCAGACTCTGACGACCACGACGTTTTCGAATAGATCGACATAGATCTCCCCGTGCTACAACTAGTCAAAGCTATTTCCTTAATAAAACCAGCGATGTAATCTGTGTTTATATTAAAATGCGACTAACGAGGTGTAACAGGTGCAGCGATAGAAAATAGCCGGAGGCAGCAAGGGTTGCGTGCGGTAGACCAGTTATGCCAAGGAGACTCACTCCAACCGTTTTTGCAAATGATATACGTTTTCCATCAAGTGTCGACACACGTTATTATGACGGTGATAACAGTATTTTCTATGGCATCGGAGAAAATGAGGGTCACATGAATGGAGTACTCGGAAACGAAACACATAAACTATGCGTCTAGTGCGGATTTTGCTCATAAAACGTGTTCATACACAATTTATTGCAAAAATTAATTCATACATACGCCGAGAAACGAAAACATGTTTGAAATATGTATGGGCGCGTGTATAAGTTATGTTCGCGTGGGCGATCCCTATGCATAAAGATATTATTATTTTGTCTTTTCCTGTAAGTAGTATCTGTATGGATGGCAGTGCCCCATTCGAGTTCGTTAGCGTAATCTCCTCACTTTCTAATAGAGTCGTTGGTGGTATGCGATAAAATACAATTACAATATAAAATGAAGTTAAATTACTGTTGCTATGAAAGTGTCACTGATGTAAACTAGGGTAGTTTGTGAATCTTTATTTTACTGCAAATAGGCGATACAAATGTAAAACAAAACGAAGATGTTATCGAATACAGATGTGTTTCAATACTTTATATTGCGTGAAATCGTCTTAACCGGAAACAAATGAGGCCCCATGTAGCGTTGATTTTATAGAATATATCTTTACAATTTTATATACACCCAATCTTGAAACTATTTTTGAGGCCCTCTTGCATACACAGCTCTAAATACATTTAGCGTTAAACTAATTTATAACATCATTCTATTGTTCTATCAATCATTTGAAGTTGACACATACAGAATTAAGTTTTAAATAATATTGAATTTAGTACTAAATGTAATTAGTGCTTTGTGGTGCAAACGGGCTTTTAATGGGTCACTTTTAACTCCCTCCCCCTTATTACAAAACAAGGTTTATCTTTAGACCCAGGTTTAAAACATGGAGGCATTATTAAATTTCGAACTTTATTCCGACTATGGTAAAGCTCCTAAAAACAAAACTGACAACTTAGTACCGAACTAAGTTTTCAGTTTTGTATAAAGAACGGTATTTCAATCACTGTTACGTTCTTATTACAAAAAATGGCTCCATGGTTTAAGTGATGTCAAAATATAAATCTTGTTTTGTAATAAGCCAGCCTGGGTTTGATTTTAAAATTAGTGGGTCATTACCCGGTGGTATTTGTTTCACCGTTTGTTCTTTAATAAGATTCCACTATAAACGACTGCCTACTAATATTTTGGTAAGCACCAATGTTACCCATTGATAAACAATAAAGCATGTCTTTATAATACCTGTAGGTATGCCGACACAAGTTTCGAGGACAACAAGATTGACGTTATTGATATCGGGTCAAACCTGACACGGCCAATACAAGCTCTGTTTCAAAACCCACCGGAAAAAACATCGACTAAAACTGAACAATAACTTGCCGTATAGGTACAAAAGAATGTGATTATCCTTGAGAGTAACAGCTAAATCTAAATGACCTTCAGACTGAATCCCCGTACGCTAACTTTCTCTACACATACGCGGATGTCAATATCAAGGGGAAATTTTGTCGTCCTTGACATTTCGCCGGTTGAATGATATTTTTATATAAATTTTCTTGTATTTTGTTGCAGTCTCGATCGACACTTGATAACGGAGCACGCCCAGCCGGCCGCTGCATTTCATTGCGAACTCTGTAACAGAGCTTACAGCACTCGGGTACTGCTCCTGCGACACCGTGCGCTTGCGCATACAGACATCAGAAAGTACCCCTGCGAGAACTGTCCTAAGGTGTGAATTGAATACTTGTAGATAATAATATAGAGTAGTTTAATATGGAATTTTTATTTTCATTGTAGTTTAGAAATTATTTGTTTACATCCTGAAAAAACATGGGTTTATTAAAGTTTTGACTTTTAGTAACATACATTCTCATTTTCAATTTTGTATCTTTAACAGTTAAATCTATATTGAATCATTTTACTTACCAAATTGAGGACCTCTTGCATACAAAGCTCTAAATACATTTAGCGTTAAACGAATTTATAACATCATTCTATTGTTCTATCAATCATTTGAAGTTGACACATACAGAATGAAGTTTTAAATAGTATTGAGTTTAGAACTAAATGTGATTAGTGCTCTGTGGTGCAAAAGAGCCTTTAATGGGTCATTTATAACTCCCTGGGTTTGATTTTAAAATTAGTGGGTCATTCACCGGTGGTATTTGTTTCACCGTTTGCGAAACCTGATGTTATTTCAGGTATTTACCGATCCTTCCAACCTCCAGCGCCACATTCGCGCGCAGCACGCGGGTGCCCGCAGCCACGCCTGTCCTGAGTGCGGGAAGACCTTCGCCACCTCCTCCGGCCTGAAACAGCACACCCACATACACTCCAGCGTCAAGCCCTTCCAGTGCAAGGTTTGCTTTAAGGTGAGAATCTGTGATTTTATCTCCTTCAAAGTTAAGTGGATCATAATATCAATTAATTTGAAACTATTCTTGATTAGAATGATAATTTTTTTCATCTCTGTTTTTACGAGTTTTGGAGCTAAAATGAATAGGTCCCTATCTAAATCTATCCAGATATATAGTCAAGTGCATTCCAAAATTAAGTTCTTTTTAGGTTTTAAATTATGGTTTCTAAAAGCCTATTATTTATGTTTCCAGGCTTACACCCAGTTCTCCAACCTGTGCCGTCATAAGCGGATGCACATCGCTTGCAGAGCGCTTGTTGAATGCGTAAAATGCGGTCAGTCCTTCACGTCTTACGCCTCTCTTACTAAACACAAGAGATTCTGTGACACCGCTGCCGCCGCTTCAGTCAATCTCCGAGGGCAAATGCCCCAAGGTCTATCGCAAATACCGTCTCTACAAAACGTCGGAATGAATAACCCAAACAACACGAATCCGTTCCCGATGTACAGGGGACCGACCCTGCCACTACCATACAATACATTTGCTCACTACCCGGCGTTGTTCTCTGCCGCCGCTGCTGCTGCCTGCCCACCGGAGTTCCTAAGCCCATTGCTCTTCAACGTACAAGAGGCAAGACTTGCTATGGAACATGGTATGGCTATGTCGAATGCCAATTTAGTATCCAAACAGGAAGGCCGCCTATCAGTAAAAAGTATGGACAGCTCAAATTCTTTAGATGATAACAAGAAGCCTAAAGACTTGGATTTCGAAAACAAAAGAGACAGCTATAGTTCAGATAGGGTTACGCCCAATAAATCACATAACCTTTATTCTAAGCAATCACCTCCTTCTGGAGAGGAAGCCTCCTCTCAACGCCGACCGTCACCAGTGATGCCACTGCCAACACCAATTGCTCCATTCAGTTTCTCAAGGGACGAAATGAAGCGCAAGTCTCCGTTCAACTTCCTTCACAAACACAATAATAATGACATTCAGGGTAACAAGTCTCTATCACCATTACCAAAAGACTTGTCCAAGAATGTTATCGAAGACGATAAAAATTCTGAATATTCTGATGTTGAGGAAGATACGAAGAAAGATGAAGGTGATCAGCCTTTAGATCTGTCAGTGTCAAGAAAACAAAACGATAAGGATTCTGAAGCAGAAAATGATGATCGTTCATTCCGCAACTCAGTCAAGTCTTATTCACCTCCTGAAAGCCCAGCTGAGAGGAGCAAGACTCCTGAAAATGACACGACAGACGTTGATGTTGAAGGTGTAGAACCTAAAAGGGAGGAATCGCCACCGCAGCTTGTATCAGCACCTTTGGCGTTCCCCATGCCCGTCCACCCGCAGCATAGCAGCTTACTCGATGCCATGTACCGGCCTCGATTCCCATCGTTCCACACTTCCGAGTCAATTCTGAACTCGTCACACTCTCCTTACGTTCCGAGTCCGTTTAATTTTTTATCCCCACTTCTCGGTACTGATGGACCCGACAGGCAACAAAGCGCGTATGCCAAGTTTCAAGAGCTTAGTTCAGGGTCAGGAAAGCTACGTGATCGGTACGCTTGCAAGTTCTGTGGAAAAGTGTTCCCGCGGAGTGCAAACCTGACTCGACACCTACGTACACACACTGGCGAGCAACCTTACAAGTGCAAGTACTGCGAGCGCTCGTTCTCAATCTCGTCGAACCTTCAGCGGCACGTGAGGAACATTCACAACAAGGAGCGGCCATTTCGGTGTCCCTTGTGCGAAAGATGTTTCGGGCAGCAGACGAATCTCGATCGTCACTTGAAGAAGCACGAGGCGGAAGGTGGAGATTCTCCTAGCTCTGCAGATACTGAGAGGGAGGATGCGTATTTTGATGATATTCGGTCGTTCATGGGTAAAGTGACATGTTCTCCGGGAGCGCGCTCTCCGGCAGCGACGCCCCCGCACGGGGCCCACGGGGCTCACGGGGCTCACGCCGCGCACGGCCCGCGCCCCTCGCTCGCTATCTCCACATAGCCCCCGGCTTACCCGCTGCCACCTCCGCCACCGCTATGGACGCAGCCTTTTAACTAAGATACGTGCTAGACCGTACAGCATGTAGACTGGAAATGGCATAACCTTTTTATGAAATAAATTATTTGGTCAAGTGGTCAGCATATCCAGTGTATAATATGTCATTTCCAGTTTAAATGCCTCAAGGTTGAAAGTGTCCCGTTTCAGTGAACTGAACATTGATGTACGATCCTTGTAAATAAGTAAGCAAGTTCAAGTAGTCGAAACATAGTAGTGTGGCTGCATATTACGTATAGTGAAACCTCTCTAACGTTCACACTGAGAGCAATATATTTAGATAGAATACGCATCCAATACACAATTTTACGTTCATCAAACTGTATTAATTATTAAATAAAATCTAAATTATTTTGTTTGTGCTTTAGCTTACTTAAGATACGCTGTAAGCACGAGTTGATAAACGTTTTATGTTACACTAAAATGTATTTCAGTAAAATTACTCTGGACTTGTTTGATATTAACACGTAAGTAGCTAGTACACATGTTTTTCTTGTTTATTGTAAAAATGTTTTACTAAAGAAATACATTATTCTAAGCGACATGACAAATCACTTTAGTATATTAATTATTATATTAAAATTAATTTAAGAAGACGTGTAGATTTGTTAAGAAAAAATCGTTTTGATGATAACTTAGATATTTGTTCCTAGTTCATATCTTGTGATTTAAGGTTGACTTAAAACGTATTTTCTAGTATAATAATTGTACATAACATTTTTTGTCTGTTATTATGTAAAGTAGGTAAAAGTTCATTAATTGATGTTTAAAAAGTATCAAATGCTTCGTTCAAATTGTGAGCTATTTTCAAATTTAATCCGTCTTATTTTATTTAAAATTATATTTTTTAAACACAAATTAATTTGAGGTCAATGAAATATGGATACAGGCATACGGTATTGGTATTTTCATTATATTTTGTAAATTATAAAAATTGGTAAAAAAATTAAGGTTGCTCTTTTAGTCAAATAAAACTACCAAAGTTTTTCTATCCCAAAATTATTTGATATTTATTTGGTTAAAAATATACGCAATATAATCCAGTAATTATTGGCATTGTGAATAAAATCGTTAGTTATTTGCGTCTTTAGAAAATCAATTAATAAAATAATATTTTGTTAATTTTGTTATTTACACGATTGTTGTACATAGGAGTTTGCGATACACAAAATGCATATCATGTGTTTTATATTAAATCGAGGCTCAAAGATTTTAGCGATACTTATTACAATAGTAATAAGGATCCTATAAAAGTTAAATGTATCTTTAGAAAATGTAATATAAATATAAGAAATAACTTCGTAAGATTTTCTGCAAAGTAATTTCGATCACCTTCCTATTCTTTGCCTATCATCTAGCTGTAGTTAGTACCACAGTTTTAAGAGATCCTTTGTCTTTGAGACTTCGATCACGAGCAGTAATTAAAAAAACTTTATGACGTCATTGGTCAGTCACAACCTCCTTGCATGAAACTTCACGTATTACGGGCCAGTACACACTTGTGTCATGTTTTGAAGCTTGTATCTTGGGACCGTGTATTATAAATTATAATGAAAATGAATGCAATACTTATAAAGTAAGATATTTGTAATCATATCACTCGGAGGCACTAGTTCGATAAGGTTTTAACGTCACACAATAAAGTTGTATGTTAAGTACACTTGTACCTATTTAATTTCAAGTTCAATTAAAAAATATTAAATATTGTAAACGCATTGAAAAATAAAACAATACAATACAAATTATGTTGTGTTAATTTGAAACTCTAACCCACCATCACAAATGAATCTTGAAGAAAAAATTTGCATCGTGATCGAACTTAAGAGCATTTACACCTTTCAGCATTTCTTACAAACTTTCAAGGCCCTTGTTTTTCGAAATGACTGAACCGATTTTAATAAAACATACGCATAAGCAGGATACAAAGGTTTAAAAAGTTAGTTAAGAACATTTTCTAAAAATAGTTTTACCTACAGCCAAATTAGTCTGATTTTAAATTTTCCATAGAAACAGAGATTTATAGTTATCTGTTTTTAAATAAGACATTTCGATTTTTTTTTTACAAAAAAAGTTTGTATGAAATGCCGTAAGATGTAAACGCGCATAAGAAAGTACAAAAAAAAATGATCCGTTACGGGACGCCTGGCAGATGTAAAACATCGAAATTATTTACACACTACTACATATAGACTGTATAGTAGCGACGCGTCGCCACGCAGCATGTGTCGCCCCACCAGCAATCGGTTGTACGTGTGTCTATAGATGTTTCACATCAAAAACTGCCGCTGTCGTAAGAAAGCTGGGTTGAGAACAATATGGCTAGATGAAGAATACTGACGATGAGAAGGCTTATAATGAACCTGGTAACACTAACACCTTAGGCACAGTAAACAGTGAGCCTGAAGCTGATGATTTCAGAAGAAGGGATGAGGAAGAGGAGGAGGAAGTAATAGGACTGAACTTTGTAAACCAAATGTAGTTGTTGAATCTTAACAAGCTGAGATGCTAGACTAGGCTTACTAGATAATGGACAGCAGCGTTCTCTATGCATTTTAACACTATACTGCGATCGCCAACCCGGCTGCCAAGCGTGGTGATTATGGCAAACCCCTCCCATGCTTGGGGGAGGCCTATGTCCACCAGTGGACGTCTTTCGGCTGAAATGAAGATGAAGCTGAGATGGAGTTGAACAATGAATTAGCCAAAAAGTTAGAATAAACTCAAACTCAAAACATTTATTTCAATTCAACCTATTACAGGCGGCACTTTTGAATTGTCAAAGAGTCGGTCAGTTAGTCAGAAAGTTGAAGCAATTTGCCAATTCCAAAACGTAGATCTCTATGGAGAAGAACAGGCAAGAAACTCCAAGGACACTCTTTTAAATCAAGATATTACAAAATCCTGGGTAATATAGTCAAGACAACTTGCATATTCCGTAAACATACACAAATATAACACCAGTGACTCATTTTTATAGAGGAACTCTAAGTCTTGCAAGCTACATGCCGACGTAATAACGACACTCGAATTACACAAATATGTAATAAAGTTTGCTCGTGATGGCCCCCTGTCAACTGAACCTAATGTTAGAATTCCCACGTATTCACTTAATTACTTCAAGATGGCGGTGACACGATTCTAAATATCATCACGTTACTCTTGATACATGAGATAACTCAGTTGTGGAGGACATTTCACATTAGTCATCGTAGGGAATGCTGGCTGGATTTCGTAATCGTCTTCTGCAGACGTTGGGGTTTAATGCTGGCTAACTAATGGTATTAAAGTAGCCTCTGATCAGTTGATCGACAACTGATCAGAGGCAAATAAAAATCTCTATAGGACTAATTGATCGCTACATTGCAAAATCGAATTCAGAGGGAATTGCTATAATTATTTCGCTTGACAGATGGATTGATGAAAAGGAAGATGCTGCTGAGAAAGTTTTGGAAAAAACCCCTTAACCCCTTAAACTTTACCTACCAAGGTGGAGGAAAGTTGCGGAAGTGTTGAACTTTTCCTTTTCAGAAATCTTCATGTCAGCCAGTAAGCTTGGTAGCGATAGGGAAGCTGATTGCTATCATATCTTCGTAGATATGATAGCAATCAGCTGCCTATCGCCTATCGACAGTGTAATTTTAACAGAGTTTTTGAGTCATTTGAAAACAGGACCGTTCCTGCTTTCAAATGAACTCTGTTCAAATGGTCTTTCATATTATGTCCGATCATATAGAATAGGCTATCGTTATTCTTAATCCAGGGAATGCTGACTTTATTAATTATTTAGAAAGTGATGTTAGGCTGGTTTTTCTTTTAACAATCATTAGTGTTTTTGTAAAATCCTCTAAAGTTTTTAGTTAAAACTCTTTGCTCTTTGTAAAAACCCTGTCTTATAATTATGAGATTGCCTTGTTACTGTTCATGTCTGTGGTTATTTCAGTTTGTTTTGATAGGTGGCGCTGTCTGTCGTTCTAATTGGAATAATAAACGACCATATATTGTTATCATTGTTTTTGTCGTGTTCTTTTGAAACAAACCTTCTTTTCCTTTTTCTACCTTGCCTGATGATCTTTATTCACCTAAAACTTGAACTTATACTTAATTTAAATGATTACATAATAAGGAGAGCAGTCACAACCAGTTTAAATTAATTAAAATTAACTTTCAATCTGTGTTGTTACGCAAACAGAATACAGAGTTTATTTAAATGCCAGTTATTAAACACACCATACTATAAAGCATGAACCATAGTAAAATTGTTACAAGCACAATCATCATAGGTTGTTTTAAATGCCTCGATTAATTGCGAATCCACCAATGATTACTTGTGTCTAATGTAAGATCGTGAGTTTAAAAGGACACGCCGCTAAAGAGCCAATCACAGGAGTCTTCGAATGTTTACTAACTCGTGATTGGCGAAGACTTTATCAAAACATTTCATATTATATGTTTGATTGTAACCGCTGACCTACAAACTGTAAACTTTACACGCGCGGTTTCAAGATAAAAGTGATAGCCATCGACCACTTACGAAAATACTGTAACAAGTCAACTTATCACAATAGCAGGTTCAAAACGTCAATTGTGCAAGTTAAGTAATTCGAAAGTACCACACATCGTCCTTGAAACTGATCAGTCAATAAAAACTCGCAAGTTTACAATCGATCCTCAATTAAATGTCAAAAATCAGTTCACTAGCGCAAGGGTCAACAAAAAAGCTTGACCTTTCGGTAGATTTTAATCACTCATTATTATATAAGTGATAACCTCGAGCGAGCGGCGTTATCAGTGAAAGCAAGGACGGAACAAGGACGCAGATAGCGCAATTACACTTATTATCGAGCGGCCGGTTTGTGCGCTCGCGCAGCCGCCTTGGTACCCTATAATAGAGGATTAAGTGGGCGATTGAGTTCGGTCCCTGACACGCCTCATTGTTTAGGATAAGAAGTTAAGAACTGGCACACCTTCAGCGAGTTACGTTCATCTCCAATATCTTGTAAAGATTCAATTAATTGATATCGTGAAATCTTAAATTAATTGAAAAATACAGTGTCATTTTAGCTTAAAAGTTGATATTCTCTCAATCTTAATAAACAGTGAACATAAATAAAATAGTGATGTGACCACGCTGCATTTGCTTCGCGTACATTCTCAATAAGGTCTTGCTCGCTAGGAATCTCGCGACACTATCGTGACATGTAGTCACTGCGCTGCCCACTCTATGTGTTAGGGTTGGGTTACATGGAACGGAGGAGTAGAAAACTTTTTAGGATTTTGTTAAAGTAATTGATTTTTTCTAGAGTCACCGTAATAGTGTTGGTTTACCATCACTATATTATCAGCCGGTCTATTCAGTAAGAATCTCACCGTGAAATCTTAGGTGAAGTGAGATTTAAGTGAGCTGTTATTTCACCTGATGCTACGAATGGCTACGAATTGACACTGATAGTTCACTTAAAGCTCACTTCACCTAGGATTTCATCGTGATATTTTTGCAGAATAGCACTACCTGGTGCGTAAGTGTCGTGAAGAATCATGTTAGATGAAAATAAGCATATTAATTTAAGCACAACGAGTAGGAGCTACTTTTATTGCCGCTTAAAATTTAAATTAAGATAAAAAATTGAGAATAAGTCATCATGATCATCATAATATCTTAGCCTTATCAGAAAAACCTCGTTGCTATCGGAAAAAATGAAAATTGAAGCATTTTATGATGCTTATTGACCAGATGGCCGTGAAATACCTCAGATTGTTATTGAAAAGTAGTGCTATAACGAAACTACCGGATATAAAATAACGTTTGGTTTACGACCCCACAAACCTATAAACAACATTTTCAATTCCAAGAAATCAAAGCGACACTAAAATAAAGGTACCTAACTGTCTACGTTTATCGAAGCATTCCGCCCACATTCGATTTCCATGTAAAACCGCGCTATCGAGTTGACACCGCGGCCATTGTCCGTCCTTCCCGCACAAGGCGCCACGGTGTCCCGTTTTACACAATCGTGGGTACACCCTACACGAGAAATCTGTCTTATTAGCTGGCCCTTGCAAATGTCATAGTGGTCTAGTGGCCCTTACTAAATGCAACATGTGATATATTGCACAAATTCTTGATGGTAATACTGAAATACTTGGTCGTTATCAACTTATATAGATCTCATCTTGGGTCAGTAATTTTGGTCTAGTGTGTCAATTAGAAACTGAGCTATTTATAGGTGTTTTATAAGAAGGTAAACTTTTACAATGTTTGTAAATATGTGAGCACCATGTATCTATCACATAATTAATTTATCTGCCATTACTTCATTTTTATTTTTTTTTACCTGTTGTTGTATAGTAAATTGTATTATAGGTACATCGTCTTCACATATTATAATTAAACTACCTAATTTTACCTATATTGTAAAACATTTTAAAAGAGTAACGTTGGAGTTTCTTGCCCATTCTTATTCATACGAAACTACCTTTTAGTAGGGGTGACTAGAATCAATTCTATTTTATATGTGAATTTTGTCGTTCAAAAGTGCCTTTATGTTCCCATTTGACGTGAACATCATTCCTTTTAAACAGTTGTACTCGTACGTATGGAGAATAATTTTGAGTTGAAGGAGTCTGGGTGGTCACAAGATTTAAGTGATCTAAAATCTTGTCTCAGACTTCGAATTTATTAGGCCTGCAATCTGACGACGGGACATTAACACAATTGAACAGTTCCCAGCTAGGCAGCTATAAAATATTTACACTATATTCTGCTATGAACATTAAACAATACAAATTGCTGTATTGTTTAATGTTCATACTTCAACACAACTTCGCATGCTGCAATTAAATCTGGACTTGTTCTTTATATATTTTTTCTGACTCACTGGTCATTAGTACGACAATAAATTTCTCTTCAGTCCGTTCGCCGTCGATGAGAACTTCATTAACTTTTCGTTGACATGAGTTTTTCAATTGAAATCATGAGAATGGGAACTCGAAACATTTTAATATCGAGATTGTGATGTGACAAACCGTCAGGAAATCAATTCAACTTATTTTTAACTGGTCCAACTTTTCGGGCAAAGCTTTAATGTTGCTTGTGGTCATTATTACAATGCGACTAAAGTTCAAAATGAGAAGTGCAAGAAATAGTGGTCCAAATTAAAGTGTAGCAAGCAGCTCTTCAATTAAATGAGTTGACAATTATTTACCGCGACTCATACGTGTAATTTTATTATGAGAACTGCGGCAATTCCTTGAAATCAATGAGTGACAATATTATAAAAATGGAGCAGGTAAAATACTTGTATTAATTGGTCAGCCACTGATTACTGATACAACAGTCTCCACCCACTTCGTTGAGATAAATCAGAAATGATAATTTTACGAGCCACATCCGTTTGAATGATATCTGGGTAGATAGGATTTATGAATTATGACGTATGGTCGGGAACTTTGCGGATGTCGTTGTTAGGATCACGCTACTTATCGTATGTGAAGGTTATTATTATTGGCAAGGCCCGATTGATTAATCTAATAAACAGTATCAATGTTTATTAGATCCTGTTGCACCTGAATACAATTTTTGGGTATTTGTACCATGCATCCTTGAAAGATTTAAAGCGCCATCTGTAGAGGGATTGGGGGAAAGAATGTAGGTACTATTTAGTCAAGCAGACGCAGGTTTGTATTTAACTGTTAATTATATCTCATAATAGAATGGAATCCTTAAATTTAATACAAGAACATAAAATAAACCTTTTGAACACTGACAAAAGCTTAAAAAAACTTATTTAATTTTACTTACATATTTTAATTTAATTTAACTTTTAATATTATTTTAATCTGTGACATTATTATTTACTTATTTTAATTGAATTTTGAATGATGTCAATTATTGTTATGTTAAGTATTTTCTTCGAAGTAGGTAATTGTATGATTGGTATCGGTATAATTTAGTTGATTTTTTAACGGTACAATTTGTAATGACGTACCTATATCACTAAAATGTGATATTATTTATTTATTTTAAATTTTAATGATATCCGAATCTATCCTATATTTTTTTATTATGACGTACGTACAAATTTATTTATATTTACTCAATGATTTTAAAGCATCCTACTTTTCTGATTGTGTAATATTGTAAAAAAAAAAAAAATCCTGGACAGTCTATGTGAACATTATAACTATTTTTAAGAACTTGTACATACATGTGTTATGCAATAAAGATTTGAATTTGAATTTGAAAAATATATAGAGCTGAAGAATATAGAGGTTATTTTCATTCATTCAATACCTAAATCCTTAAAAGCTTGGGGTAGCAGTAATACTATTCTGGGAAACAGTCGTGTCGCAGAAAGAGGCTGCGGAAAGGGTGCGGGAGATCTCTTCAACTCACCCGGCCCGCAGCTGGCGCACCGGGCGTCGTCGGCAGAGGGCAGACAATGCCCTCTTCAGGTTAAATGGGTCTAGGGACGGCGGACCCGGGGACGTCCGCCGCCCCCTATCATACAGGACCCGAGGTGGCGGCGGGTAGTGTTCCACTCGCGCACCTTTTAGACGTCGAGGGGGTTCAAACACCTCACCCCCCCCAAAACCTGAGATGGCCAGCCGGGGATCGCGGAAGTCGCATATGATCCCATGATCCCCGGTGCAAGTGTGGGAAAAGAACGCCGGGGTGGTTTTTCGTCAGTAAGTCTGACAGACCCCCATGAGGATTTTCCACCCGGAAAAAAAAATAGGAGCAGGCACTATTATCATATTTATACTAATAGCTATCTCAAGAGTGAAAGGAACACAGCCTATCTGCTGATTAACCGCCCGCGCGTTTGTATACCTAATTGAAATGATGGAATTAGTGTACCAACTGCAGTGGTTGTGGGCGTAAGCCTACTGATTACTGCATTTGTCTCCGAGAGGCTGTGGCACTTCCTATTGGCATCGTGTTGTTCTATTTACAACGGGATAATTACGATAAAATTGAGAAGAACAGATGAATGTTATATGAAGATTAGAATGTTTTTATAAAAATTAAAATACTGGCAATACTAGCACTTAGGATTATTTTGGAACTATCAAATAAATCCTAACATCGGAATTAAAAAAGTGTTTTTTTTCAAACAAACTAAATATAGGTAGTAGTGATGGGCCGACTATGAGTTTTGCCAATCTTTGACTAGCAGTACTAAACTCCACGTCATTAGAGATAAGAAGTTTAATTATGACGCAGATATATGCCAGTGACCTTGAGTGGTTAGCTTGCGTGTTCTGTACTGAGCTCACGCAACGCGTCGTACGTTCAGCCAGTAATAGGAATTGCCCATCAAGGAGCGCTGTCCCCAATTTGACGCATTATTAATTTTAAAGATCAATGATTAAATTAGCTTTAAATTGGTGAAGGTTTCAGAAAAATACGCTTGGTAGATTTTGCGCCATTCTCAATTTTATATCCGCGTTAGACATAACTGTACAAATTAATTTCACTATGTAATATAAACATAGTCTAAAATGTTCTCATATAAATTATTGAGAAAATGCTCTAATTTATCATATTTTTTTTTTAAATCGTTAACACTACTCGTTTAGACGTGATCTTCAGTATACACATATTAAAAGTCGGTTATCGTCTCCTTAATTGTCGTAATGTCGTCTCCACCATGTATGTAGGTAGGTAGGTTAGGACCTGATGTGCTATTTTACTGTTTCATGTATCGAACCTACAGCGAAATGGAGATAGGTTGGCCTGGTCAGCTTTCGAGAGTTGAACTCTTTAGAGGTTTCGTTTTATAAAAACTAAAGGTGTTGAATGAAGGGTGTTTGAATTCTAATGTTAGTTTTAGTTCATCAGCATTCAACAGCAGAAGCTCCGTTTGTCGAAACTATGGAGAACATTGATTAAATAACTAAGAAATAAAATAATAACAACTTCATCATCATCATTTCAGCCGAAAGACGTCCACTGCTGGACATTGGCCTCCCCTAAAAGAGATTTTCCATAATCGCCACGCCGCCGCCATAACAACTTAATAACAACTTGTACGTAATTAATTAATAAAAATAACAAAATTATATCCTAAATAAAACTATTTACCAACTAAAATATGGCGTCGAAAAATTCATCCACATAACTGTCTGACTGGTAATGTACCCAAGGGACTGGCGGCATTGCCACGTTGTATGGCAATGTTTAGCCTCTGGCCAAGGTAAAAGCCAGCTCTTGGGTCACGGGAAGTGTCCACCAGCCGTTTCGAGATTTCATTAAAAAGACTATGAGCACTCGGATGCCACGGCCCGAGGGTTTCAAACATGGGGAAATACATACATAAACTTACGCCTTCTTCCCATGGGGGTAGGCAGAAACTATAGAACGCCACCTGCTACGCTCCTTACATACTCTTTTTGCTTCGCCTACGTTCATACACGCACGCCCGATGCCCTTGAACCTTTCTGAAGAACATTACCAATTTGGTCATTATATGTCCTCCTAGGGCGTCCCCTCCCGGCGTATGTGGAAATAGGTTATACTTATCGTGCTAAAATCTGTCAGGTGATCGCTTAACGTCATGTCACATATGAAGGTTCTGTCAATATTCATCAGAAAAAGGGTCATTAATGTTTGTTTTATTTTTATACCTTTTCACTCCCTGACGAACGACGGTCTCACGGTCGAACGCTACTTTCCATACACATCATTACCTAAACCAACGACACTTCTCTCAGAACCAACCACGGATGTACTCATTTCGTAAGTACAACAGTTCATACCGGATATTAATTAGCTAATTAAATATTCTGTCCCACGTTAATGACACGTAAAAAACATGGAGAACACATGAGACGTACACAGAGACCATTTTAACTTGACACCCGGTGGAATACGGAACTAAATGAAAATGGGCAAAAAGTGAAAAGTTCAGCGCCAATAAGAGGTCAGGGTAAACTGGGCTCTTAGTACACGATCGAGTAAGTTTGACAGTACCGTGATGGATCGTGCTGAACTGATTATATCGTCATCTCGTCATACATACTCGGTAACGAGGTGCCGCCCAGGTGACCGTCTGCGTCTTGATACGCAACTTTGTATGTTTCGTTTTAAGGACATTATATAAGTAATTAGGAACATTTTTGGAAACGCTTCATAATTTTGATAACAACCTATCGAGTTGTCCTTAAGATTTCAGTTCACCAATTAATTTAAAAAAACCGACCAAGTGCATGTCGGACCACGCACAATGAAAGGTTCCGTAGTTAAGACGAATTTATCCCAAAATCAAACTTAACATTGTAGTTGCAAAACACGTTCTCCCATACATAGATATACGCCACGGTCAATTTTCCAACGGCAAATATTTATAAAGCAAAAAAAAATGTGATAAAACTACAAATTATCGATTTTCGGACTTTTTCCTTTACTTTTGCTGTGAGACCTTGCTTCTTGCCAAATTTCATGATTCTAGGTAAACGGGAAGTACGGTTTTGATTTATTCGCGAGTATCAAAATATGTCGCATAAATCGCCGTATTTTTTATTGCGTTGGCTTAGAAGTTTGATTGTTTTAGAGCATCAAGGGACCGTACGCCTTCGTATTTTATTTTAACTTGATACCTACACGTGTTCCTGAGAAAAAGGGTCTTGACAGACTGACAGACAGCCAGACAACGAAGTGATCCTATAAGGGTACCGTTTTTTCCTTTTGAGGTACGGAACCCTAAAAAGCAGTGGAGGATCCTGAAAACTTTTGTAGAAAAATAACTGTTTTTGTTGTGTTCACATGGAGAAAGTGAAATATTTTATGCAGTTTTACAATGAAACTTAGGAAGGGCCACGCAATTGGCAGCAATAAGCTAGAGCCCCGCCATTTTAGACTACCCCTCTTTATAATGCTGGTCTTTCAACATTCCTAATAATAAAAAAAAATATTTTTCAAGTCAAAGATTTTAAAACAATATACTGGGTAAATCAGTAATCAATTCAATATTTTTCCGCTGCACCATTAACACCGACTCATCGGTATATCAATCGGTAATTCCATTAACGATTAGCAAAACGCCGCGACACACTCGTGACAAACGCTTAGCTTGACGGAGATCCTGAATACTTAGCAAATAACTAGCATTATTCTGTCCTACTCAATATCACAACAATTCAATAATATCTTAATAATAAAGAAACTAAAGAATTACATAAGTTATGGCATAGCTTGGTTATGATATATGAAGAATGTGATTATAAAGTAAACCATTACCGTGATATTACAAAACAAGATTTAATTTTGACGTGGCTTAAACCATGGAGCTAGTTTTTGTAATGAGAACGTAACTCTGATTGAAATACCGTTCTTTATATAAAACTGAATACTTAGTTCGGTACTAAGTGGTCAGTTTTGTATTAGGAACTTTACTGTAGACGGAATAAAGTTCGAAATTCAATAATAGCTAAATGGTTTCAACTTGGGTCTGAAAATAAACCTTGTTTTGTAAGGTTTAACTATTTCTGTGTATAGAGGTCACACTATTATAGGATAATCTGAAGATTTTCTAGGCCAGTGTAGTGAGTTTATACCTTCAAGCTTTTCACAAAAAGTGTAAAATGTTAAATTTTTCAATTTTTTTCCGTCTCTCTTTTAACTAACTCTATCAAATCAAATCAAAAATATTTATTTGCTAGAATATGGTACATAGGGTGTTACAGTAAATTTGTTTCAGCATATCCTGCCATAACATGGCGTGCAAATGTCTTCACAATCAGCGATGTCAATTAATCCAACTTACAAATTACAGATTCTATTGATTTGTCTTCTAAATAGTCCTTAATAGTATAATATATTTTAAATAGTAATAGTTGAAAAAGCATTTTTTTAAACTTTGTCAGCGGTAAGTCTTGTAAAGTATTTGGTAAATGATTGTAAATAATAATCGACATGCAGTATACATTTTTCTTAAATAATTTTAGTTTTATTGGTGGCAGCCGAAGTCTATCTTTATGCCGTGTTCGGCTATTTGGCCTGTCAGTGCTCGCGTCAAATAAATTATAGTTTCTCTTAACAAAAAGACTTATTTCAAAAATATATAAACATGGCAGAGGTAGAATTTTAAGTTTTTGAAATGGTGGCTTACAGCTGTCTAAAAAGTGAGCTCCACAAATTGCTCGTATACATTTTTTTTGAGCTTTAAAAACTCTGTCAAAATCTACAGAGTTCCCCCATATTACAATACCGTATCTAAGTACGGATGATACATAACCATGGTAAGCCAGCATTGCAGTATCACAGTTTACTGTTTGTCTAATTCTTTTCAAGACATATATAAAACGATCTATTTTTGCAAGAACTTTATCTATGTGTGTTTTCCAATTGCAATTTTTATCGACCGTTATACCCAAGAATACACAATTATCAACAGTGGTCAAGTGAGAATCTTTATAATGAATGTCTATTTTATTTATGTTTGAATTGTATGTCTGAAATTGTATTATGTTCGTTTTAGTCATATTTATTTTTAAGTAATTTTTTTCTAGCCAATCGATTGCATTATCCAGAGCTTGGACGATTTCATTTTCTAAATTTTTGTTTTATTGTAGTGTCATCAGCGAATAGTATGCAATCTTTGCCTATTGCCTCTGGAATGTCGTTGATGTAAACTAGAAAGAGTAGTGGGGATACGATACCTCCCTGTGGCGTGCCATAGTTATTTTGTTTATATTCCGACCTATAAGTAATTTTTTCATTTTTACATGTTTTTGTTATTTCCACGCATTGTACTCTTTCAGAAAGATAACTTTTGATCCAGTCGTTGGCCTTACCCCGGATTCCATAATGCTCAAGCTTTGCGAGTAGTGTTTTATGGCAAACAAAATCAATTCTCAATCAACAACAATCAACTTATATTGTAAACCTACATTATCATTAAACAAATTATTTCTTTCTTTCTAAAAACGAGTAAAAACTACAGTCAGCAAATAACTTAGTATTTACTTATTACTCATATCGCACCTCCGCTCAAATAGGTGTCACAACTTAAAATAAAATAAAAACTTGTATTATACCATTCGTTTCAGAAAACTTCTAAATCTTATCTCAGATAGTGTCCTACGTATGACTGATTTTTTTGACTTACACACGACACTATTAGAGCGGAGATGCGGATAAATTAGTATGACGGCGCAGCAAGTGGCGCCGTCTATTTTTGTTATGAAGTTACTGGAATCACCGAAAAGGTCGGATAAGAGTGACACTGGCTGGTGACAGTAACTCTAGCAGAGCGTCGCATCGATGGTTACGTGGCGGCTGTCTTCTGATTGACACAAGAAGATGTCAAGGAGGAGCCGCTGTCGTACCACGTCCACGACGAAATGCTATTTTTTTTTTTTTTTTTTTCCTTTATTGGCCAACCAACAATTGTTTACACTGTAAATAGTTAAAGTAATATCTAATATAATCTAAGGTTAGTGTAACAATTTCTTACAGGTTAGCACCACATGCCCCATAAACATATTAGGTGTGCCACAAGCACTAAACTATGAAACTAATATAATATAATAACTAAAATTAGGAAGTTTAAATAAATGCACAATCTTATTGAAGCAGCTGATCCAATAATACGATGATCACTTTTGGTAAAGGCTATCCTGCGCCGTTAAGTATTTACATAATAATATTATGTACATAGCTTTGGATAAATTATTATTTACTTACGTCTAGAAAACATTTACACCAAGAAAAGACTACACAAATAATCGTGATTGTAGTATTTATTTGTTTTTTTTTTGTAGAAACCCCGTGAACAGAGGGCGGCGGCGCGTGCGCCGGTGTTGCAAATACTTACATCTAATTGTACTATCGCTCCGTTTTGTAGTGGTGTGACTAATAGGACGCATTTATTATATTTAATTGGTTATATTAGTGAGAGGAAGAGCAGAATTTACGTGCTAGATAAACATAACCCGTCTGTCCACAACTACAATGCGTGGATTATTTGAGCCTACCGGATATGCATCCTTTAGGATGCATATCCGGTAGGCTCAAATAATCCTTCCATATCCTAAGGGCACGTCTTCCTCATTATCGCGCCCCACGGTCTACTCTCTGATATACAATGGTCTCATGAAACTCCCCCGTAGCCTCATGAAACATGAGGCTAAGGGGGCTAGGCTGAATCTTTGGGTTCATTCGAGCAATCCAGTTTGGTCAAACTATCCTGGGATCGGTGCATTTCATTCATTCATTCATACGACGTAAAATATCCATAAATTAAAAGTCCATGTTGTCTATATCGTAAATAATAAGACCAGGGTTTGTCGGAAAGGGATATCGTGGCCCTGGCACACAGGCAACGGAAGGAATACGGGTGGATTTTTGTCAGTAAAAGTCTGACACTGTCCCGCTCCGCCCAGAGCGGGAGAAGTTATTTGATAATTTCCCACCCAAAAAAAAGGTGGAGGGATGGTTATGATGATGGCAATAAGCCGCTAGTTAGATCATGCATAGCTCATTGAGAAACTCATGTTCAGCAATATGTATTTTTAAAATACACTCTGTAAACGGTGATACATAAATATACTAAATATACTATATCAAAAACTTAAATTGTAGCCATGCCATGATTCATAAAGAATTGATTCTGCTGGCAATAAAATGACATAAGAACACACGATATCTCGATCGGTAAATCTTTTGCATGTAATAATATTATAGTAACTGTACCATACGTAACAAAGATTCTTTACCGACAAAATTCACGTGAGACAAGAGCAATTGGTCAGGAAACAGAGACCGTTACGAATGGCGGTCGATGCGGAAACACATCGATCGATATAACATCGATATCTTACATACACGCACATCTCGAGCAGGGCGCGGCACTGTTGCAACGACACGCGAACTCGTGTGTCTTAGATATAGCATGGTCACTATGATTCAAGCGTACTAAGTATCAAATCGCAACGTAATCGATATTTATGCACGCACTTTACTAGTGCCGCTATTACACGAGCGCCCGTCCATCTTATTAAGTCACTGCTGCACACTAGTTCACAATTTATCGATACATAATGTAATCGATATTGTTTAGCGCACAAACATCACTAGTATTAGACTAGGCGCGGCAGTGTTGCGACACGCGAACCCTCATGTCTCGTAGTTTAGTTCGGCCGCTGTTTGATTCAAGTGTGCTATGTATCGATACGTAATAAGATCGATATTGTTGCACGCACATCACTGGTGGTACTGGTGGTTGGGCGCGGCACTGTCGCAACGGCACGCGAACTCGTGTGCCCTGTATCTGGGCTCTTGTTAATGTCATAGTAGTTGATCTAAGTTAGAGTATCTACTAATGAATCCTTTGATACGTAGGGCATTAAAGATGGCCATATCTTCAAAGTCTTTATCGATATTATATTGTTTTTGACTTGTATCAATAATGTGACACAGAATTCCGAAAAACGAATTAAAATTAATGTAATGAATACCTATAAATATCACTGTTTATAAATGTGGTATTGAAATAATGATTAGAAAATGTAATTTAATGAATTTAATGAAATTTGTAAATAATTAATCGAATACATAGAATTAGTATTTAATATGAATTGGTATTTTAATGTGCATGAAAATGTTATGCTTTATTATTATTATTATTGTTTTTGATCATTAATAAATGTTATCTCTATTTAATAAAACTTTTTTAAGTATGTTTACTGGAAACTGAAAGTCTTTCAGCATGGACAATGAATTCCTATTGTGTATGTTAATACCTAAATCGGTAGGAATACTTGTCTCAAACTACTTAGACTGACCATTTACCGACTGATTGTCACCAAATAATACTAAATCGCTCTAAAAATAGCCTAAATAGCCTTCCTCAGCATCGAATGCTCCAACAGAATCGCGCAGTACAAACTGACCTAATCTCCGCAATCCGCATGACGTGTCGCCCGCGATCTTATTTGTAGCGTGTGCTGTGTTGCGACCACTGCACACTGCGCCATTGTGTACCATGGACCTAAGAGGTTAAGGCATCGGCTTTCCTGGAATCATAGTAAGGTAAACGAGTAATACGACAGAAGATGGACGGAGGAGTGTGAAGAATAGGTACTCTTTTCAAGTATTGTTTAAGGTAATACAAGATAAATCTTTTGCGGAAAAAGAATTGATGGGTCTTCTTAAGAAGTAAAAGTGCCTAAAATTTTCCTGTATCAGTTAATGGAGGATACAGTGGCAGTTATTTGAAACTTTGGGTTTGAGTTATGTATAGCTGCAAAAATGCTTGTCATAAGTACCACTACATCAGGTAGGCTGGCTATACAACATTATTTTTAGTATATGCGAAACCTGAACATAGTGTGTTCAGAATAAGGAACTGAATCGATTTCAATAATTTTTACACGATGTTATATTTTGTCCCAAAATATTTAAAAGTGATGGAAAATGTTATCACCATTTAATTACTTACAATACAATCGCCGTACGGTTAGGTACCTACTGCCTAATTATTATCTATGAGCGCAAGACGATTTTTGTACGGACGACCCGGTAACATAACCTTATAACTTTGTGATTTTTCATGATACAGTTTTGAAATTTTGTACATGGATTCTTTACATAAAAATACTAGACACGTGTTTCGGGTTTCGCATATACTAAAATTAATATTGTTTATGGCTCGATAGGCTCAAAACCGACTGAATCCCTACAACAAGGATAACAGTAAGGATAACACAAATCTTTCTCAAAGACTAGCAGTAAAAAGTAAAATTTTCGCAAATATGAAGTAATTTTCTCATCAAGGCATCATCATCAATGTGTTACACTTTTTATTAAGCTTCCTTCCTTGCTTCACGTATTGCTTCGATACTGATTGCGACAGATTATGTTATTCTGCAATAAAAGTCATACTGACTCACTTGCAGGGCCACAAACCAGGGTCGATACAGTTTACGGTGCCATAAATTAGATCATAAAAAAACAATTAAACCCTTTATCTCGAGTTGTATGAATTTAACTTTCATCATAACGATTTTTCTTGGTGATGCTTGGGCAAATAATATTCGTATATTATGTTTGTAAAGATTGTGGCCTTGTAAAGATTGTGGCCCATATCAAAATCAATCAAATCAAAAATATTTTTATTTCACATAAGCCTACATGGGCACTTATGAAACGTCAGAAGCTAGGTGCATGGTTCCCAATTGGTCGTTTCCTATGGAGAAAAATGGCTTTTACAATGTCTTCAAACTACAGTGTTATTAGGTATGAGGACAGCGTAGGCCCGTCAAAAGTACCAGGTACTTAACAAAATAGAATAGAAAATGGTCTATATATTAAAAGCCCACAACGTCCTCAAATTTACAAAAAAATAAAACAATATAAAATATGATTCAAATAATAAAAGTTACAACCTTGTTGAAATTAAAATTGTAGGTATAATAATGTCAAATAAGAAAAACATTATGTCAGTGAAGTTTGTAAAAAAAGATAATATTAAAAAATAAAAATCATCGTAATTTGGGAGCAGTTAATAGACATTTACATAGTTTTGCCGTTAATGAGGTATCAGGGAAGCCACATGTATAGAAGGAATTAATGCCAACCTTCCTTGTCTTTAACGTAGTCCTTAATCTTATAATATGCTTTTTTGATAAGGGCTCGATGATCATGTCCTTTCAATTTGGGCTTATTGCTATCAATAGCTAAATGTTGGTTTGAAGTCGTTTGCATTAGTAGACCTAGGAGGCTACAAAGAGAACCTTAGAAATAGTCACTAGAACGACTGCTCTAGAAAGCTAAGCTTACAAATCTTGTGCTAAGCTGTCCACTAGTAGGTAGCTTCTAGCTTATTCCAAAGTAACAATGTCTAGATGGCGGCCCAAGTCTCAGAAGTCTTTTAAAGGAGGTAGACTGTCAGCTCCACCCTTAATGATATCATGCCTTATATCATTAGCATTGACAATCGTAAAATGTATGTATTTATTGTGCCTATCTTTGTAATTTACCATATTTGTCACCAATTTATGTTCTGATACAATTCCGTTTCGAAGAAAATGTGTCATTGCGGTGAATGTAGGCGTTAGGCTGCAGATCCGTCAGTACTTAAGATTTAATGTGAATAATAGTGATTTATTAGCAGTATGATAACTGCATAACTGTTGACTCAAACTTGGTTGAAATGTTATACAGAAATCATAAGCTCTTTCGTAGTAGCCATGAGGATTGGTCCAAAGAGTTGTACCAAAAACATATTTTTGAGTAAATAAATAATTGCTTCATATTTTGCAATAAATTAGAAGCGTTGTGTCATCGCATTGCAGTTTTTTTTTTTTCGGTGGGAAATAATTAAATAACTTCTCCCGCTCTGGGCTGAGCAGATGAGCGTGTCAGACTTTTACTGACTAAAACCCACCGGTGTTCCTTCCGTTGCCTGTATGCCAGGGCCACGATATCCCTTTCGGACAAACTCGCAACCCTTGCAGGCATTGGCCTTAACGGACCCCGTCAGTTGGTGCTGACATCTCTTTGAGGCGCGCGTGAAACACAACGCGCCGTCGCCCCGGGCCTGGTCCTTGTCGGACGGCGAGGTACCCATCGCTCAGAGTCCGCAGGCCCGCGCTTACGGTGGCCGGAAATCAGCTTGCGACCCCAGACGCCCGTGGCGTCTCCTGTGGCGACTAAGGGCGTGAGGGTGCGAACCCTGCCTCACCCTCACGCGTTCTGCCTCCTCCTTCGCGAGCATTATTGCTTCGCAGAAGGAGGTGACGGCCTCCCATGCACTCTCGCTCCGAACCATGGCCTGAACCAGGGCTGGACGTGAGAGATCGCTGCCACCGGTCGCCTACGTGAGGACACGGCGGGCAGGTCTCCACCGAACCCATATAAGGCTGAGGATACATTACAAAATTTCCACGCAACACGAACACTCGACATAATTAGTGGGTGGCCATAGAAAAAAACACATTCTCATGTAACTGTAACGGAAGCGAGTTGACACATTTTTTGTGTTCCGTAAGACGAATAAGAAAACGATGGTGCTTTGAGATTCGATTCATTACTCTTTTTAAGGCGTCAATTTAAGTCGAGTAAAATCATTTTAGTTATCCATTCAGAATATTGAAGGCAACCTTTGAGATTATTTGTCATAAATAACTCTCTAATTCTCAACAGACTCAACCTTAGGACTTTTTAGTTTTATGACTTCAATTCAATGATGAAATCAGATGAAAATATAAATGAAAAAGCACAACTAGGTATATGGTTATTGATTCTTAAGGGCCTCCCGTCTCTGCCATTTATAACGATTTTTTATTAACCGACTTTCAAAAAGGAGGGTTTTTTTTTAATGTTTGTTCACCGATTTCTCCGTCAATTGTCGACCGATTTTGAAAATATTTTTTTTGTTTCAAAGGGTATGCTCCCGAGGTGGTCCCATTGCTACTAAATCAGAATCTGATGAGTTGATCACATGGAAATCAAGGGAAATCTTCAAATTTTATAGGCACACCTATAGCTATTTGGGTATTTTTTATAGTAACTTGTGCATTTGCTTTTGGAAAGTACCATTTGGTGAAGTGGATCTGATGATGAAGACCAGAGATGGCCACCGGAACTACTTAATAATAAGTATTTAACGGGTTACGATTCGAGTAGGTACTTTAATAGTATTGTTAAGCGATTTATGCTCGTCACAATGCATATGTTGAATGGCAGTTCTTCTGGTTCTTACCAGGTGAACTCTGTATCAATATTTTGTTAAAGGTGATGAGCAGTTGACATTAGGCTATTATAATTTTGACTAATTAAAAACTGACGCACTAAAAAGTGTAAAATAAAAAACTTTTAAAGAAAAAAAATTTTTTTTTCGTAAATGTCCTATATTTAGCTGCTATCTTGATTTTCGTAAATCATACAACAAACAACACACACAACCAAAGCAAAAATTAATCGCCTTTATAAAAATAGTAATAAACCAGCAGAACTCATTCCCTACCAAAAAGATTCTAACTTAACATATTTTTTACTCAGTATCGCTCACTGCAAAAAACGTACCGCACCTCTGCGCACGCGGCTAAAGATGTTATCGAATCAATTAGTGCAGTTGACTGTTTAATTGCATTGTAATTAAAGGCTATATTCGCTCGGCTAATCAGCACGCTACCGCTCTATATGGGAGGGACGTTGTACGCTTGGGAATTGGTCACATTGCTAGCTGAGAGTGTAGGCTTTATGGTTTGGGAAAGTTTTGTTATGAGGGAGTGAATTGTTTAAGCTGTGTATAGCTAAATGAAACCTATTTAAAAAAATCTTAATAGAAAAATAGTAGTTATTTAAAACCTCTAAACAATTATGCAGGTCTTTAGGAAAGATAACATAGCGTTGGTATTCAAACAGACTTCTTGTTAGCGCCTTCCTTTAAGTAAAAACGAAAGTACCCAACCCGCTTTCACCGCGACCAAGACCATACCTACAAAAAAACCTAACCCTATAAAGCCGGTGGTACAATTTTTTTCTAGCCAGATTCCCTGAGCGTGGAACGTATTCCAGCAAGTGTTTCAACACTTCGATGAGAACTGGCCGGTCATCGAGACCCAGACGTATATGGATCCTAACACAGTCATAAGCCATGTTGAGACCAGGAATGCACATTCACTTGTTTTTAGTGTATTAGTAAGTTACCGATGGTAATATTGAAGATTCAGACGTGTTTTTTTAGATGTATTTTTGTCTTTGAAGCGGGGTGTTGAAAGTTTTGCTGAAAGTGGGTTTGAGCCGGTGTACTGAAATTGTATCGGATGTCGGTAGACAAGATGAGATCTGTTTTTTTTTTTTTAATCAGAGCACATGACGCACGACATCGGGTCTATTTAATATTTACGTGATGTTAGAGCGTGGCCTATCTTCCTACTTAATACATCAATGGGTTCTTAATAATAAATTACAATGTAGCCTATAAGACTAATAAGCGATTTTAATCTAACTTAATTTGCTACGTGATAATTATTTTATAACTTAGAATAGTGTTGATTGTACTTTACACAAGTCCGTTCCACTTTCTTAGTATCTGATATAATAATATAAACACTTTGTTCATGTATTGTATGTGTGTCATTGTCACTATTATGTCTACATTTTTTACACTACTTTTTACACTAACTCAAAAGGTTAAATAATTATAAATAATATTGGAAATAGTTTCAAAATCTAATATCGTCAGATTAGGTTTATGATTATACTCGTTAAGACAAAGGCTATGTTTTGTATCAAAAAAAATTATGAAAAAAAAATGCGTGAGCTTTAGACCACACGAACTGAGGTCAAACAGAAATCACCGTTCACGTAACGCTAGCAAAAGAAGTTTTACTTCAAATCTCCCTCTCAACTTCCGTTTGCCTCGCCCGATCACACTTTTCGTAACGCTCTCGTCACGTATTCAACAGCTTACTCCCAAAATCAACCGTGCGTAAAGAAGTTTTACTTCAAAAACATTCTCTAGGACCGTACTACTCGTATGAAGACATCCTAACTAATATTATAAATGTGAAAGTGAGTTTGTTACGCTTTCACGGTAAAACGGCTAAACGGATTTGGATGAAATTTGGCATATGGGTAGATCATGATCTGATTCAAGACATAGGATACTTTTTATCCCGATATTCCCACGGAATCGAGACTTATCCAGGTGAAACCGCTGGGCGCAGCAAGTATTTTAGAAATACAAATTATTACCAAAACCATTAATTAAAAATAGACATCCTATCAGCTGAAACTGACCATCTACGTACCTACCTAAAACATTTAGCAAGTCTGATTAGAATTATTAGATGTGGCTTTCGCTTATGTATGGTCTGTTTTACCTCCTTGCCAATGACAAGTAGGTACGGTAATATAAACACATAAGTCAAGTTATTAAATATACAACCTAATTCACATAATCAGCCTATAATGTTCCCACTGCTGGAACACAGGCCTCCTCTTTCGTGTGTGCCGTAATCCACCACGCGGGCCCAGTGCGGGTTGGTAGATGTCACATGTCTTCGAACTTTTTGTTCTAGGACACGCCGGTTTCCTCACGATGTTTTCCTTCACCGTTTTGAGAGCAGTGGTGATGAAATAATTTACACTAAGTTAAGCGCCTGTCTCGAAATCAAAATCAAAAGTCATTTATTTAAACTAGGCTGAGAAGCAGCACTTTTCGAACGTCAAAAATTACAAGAGACAGTCGCCCAAAAACGCCCACCATTCACCACTTCCTAGTGCTTTAGCTGGGAAAAAGAAGTGGCGCAACAAACTCCCCAGCAGTGTCTGAGTTCGACCCCACGATCTACTACTCGTAAGTCGAGACCGTTAAGACCACTTGAAGTGTATGACCAATTGAAATACATTGCAAGCTATAGTTTTGTATAATTTAGAAGCAATTTTTTTTCATTTTTGTTAATGTGAGCACCATGGAGCCGTTTATTATGATAAGATGTATGTTGACTTAAAAAAGCGTGGCAGTTGAAAGTATGTCATGCTCACTTGAATGGCTCGCTGATGGTGGCGCGTGTGTTGGATCATTCGGTTCCCTACAAAATGGTTGAGTTGGATGGTGCTGATCCACGCGTCATGTTCGTGAACGGGCGCCGTCAGTTGAGACTGGTCTTCTCTTAGCTGCCAGGGCTTATTTGTAATCTTTTAATCTTATATTTTGAATTGTTTTTTAAATAAACAATTAATTTTTTTTACATTGTTCTCACATATAGAAGCAACAAGAATAATGTACCCAGGATTTTGTAATATCTTGATTTAAAGAGTGTCCTTGGAGTTTCTTGCCTATTCTTCTCCATAGAGATCTACGTTTTGGAATGGGCAAATAGCTTCAACTTTTTGACTAACTGACCGAATCTTTGACAATTCAAAAGTGCCTGTAATAGGTTTAATTGAAATAAATGTTTTGAGTTTGAGACCGTAATCTAATTACCTGCAAAAAAATGCAACGTAGAGTTCACGTATCAACGCAAATAACTTTAAGATCGATTAGTTTGTACTTATTTGTCAGTTGTAAAATAAATAGCAGCAGAAACATTAACGATTAGGTCAAAAGCTAAGAATAAGGAAAGTAGTTTTTCAAGCATTAACCTTAATTTGAGCATTTAACTTTGCAATGCGTGCTATGTTGAAGATGTCACAACTTGAACCACGACAATGCTGGCTGCTATTACGAATTCTAAAATTTCTTCGAACCCATCGATTAGATATACATTGCGGTTTTTTTACAGGAATCCTGATGTGATGACTCAATAAAACCGGTAATGGAATGTTGATTTGAAATTTTGTCGTAAAACGATACTAAGCTGAGCAGACTGAATCGATTCTAATTGGGTAAATCGATGGTGGACGTGCGTTACTCACTCGATGTTTACGATTTCTTGTTAAACTCTACAGATACACTGATTGATGGATTAAACGTACTTGTAGGTAGAATTTAGGAAAACGATCGTTAAATTGCCTATAAAGTATTAGTGTTTATCTACTAAGTACTTTTATAGAGGCAATATTAATATAAATGTAGAAAATTACTAGAAGATTATTGTGATTATCACAATTTGCATATTTACTTGGAGTTAAGTTAATAGCTTAAGTAGTTATAACGTTTAAAAACATTTTAGGCACTAACGGTTCTGCAGCTATCTAAGTGATCTGCATAGTTTAAAATCTAGAATCCCTGGCCTTGGAAATAATGTGCGTTTCATGACCATTTATGGGAACAACGTTGGTTTAATTAACTCTTAGTTTTAGGCGTTAATTTTACGATCTTGACCTAATAAATAGGTCACTGTGTCACTTTATAACATAATAATTATTAGTTTTTGGAGGTCCTAATTTATATTTAGAAAAAGCTATGCGGATTTTCTAAATTGAAAATGAATGATTTGCAAATAAACCTTAAACGCAGGGTCTTCCCATACAAATAACTAGAAAGAAAAGGAAAGAAAATTTGTTTTAAGGCTCCTACAGACTGGCGCAATATCGCGGGCGTGGCAAGGGTCGCACTACCAGTCGCGCCCGCGATATCGCGCTAGTCTATACGAGCCTTTATTGTCACAGAAACCCGTGCATATTAAGGCTCTTTTCCTTGTTGTAAAAGTCTATCAAATATTATAACTTCATTTACGTCTATTTGTTAAGGACTTAATTTGTCTATGTGGGTGGTAGTCTAAAATATTTGAGCATTTATTACGAGTTGTAACTATTATATTTTCAGATTGTCATCGGTTTGATGATCATCTGATTTACCTTGCAAAATCTTACCCGTAAGAAACTCTTTTCTTATTCAATACCAGTGCTAAAACAGAGCAAAATAATTACAAGTCTGTAAGTCTACGGTTTAAACGAAGACTGAGTCATAATCCATAAAGATTTCAACCACTATTTCATAACCAACCGGCAATTAAAGCCGAATACATTGAATCACTTTCCTTATCTGTAGAATTATTCGATTACGAAGTAATTAGCAACACAAATACTGAGAGAAGTTTATTAATGTGTACACGACGGACTACTCTATAATGAGATGTAGTTGGAGAGCTGGGGGCTAATACTAATCGTTTTGTGCAACATTAGTAGAGTAGGTTTAGTTTTCAAATACAATACGAAATTATTTATTTAACGGCACAGGATAGCCTTCACTGGTTATAATGTTAGTAGTTCAACAGCTTCAATATCATCTGGATTGTGCCGGAATATAAAATTGCAGTTCGTCGTGGACGTGGTACGACAGCGGCTCAAACTCAAACTCAAAGCATTTATTTCAAATAAACCTATTATAGGCACTTTTGAATTATCAAGGGGTCAGTCAGTCAGATGAAGCTAGTTGCCCATTCCAAAGCGTAGTAGGTTCCTATGGAGAACCTCCTTCCTGACATCATCTTCTGTCATCAGAACATAGATTATACACTTATATATCATCAGAAGACAGCCGCCACGCAACCATCGATGCGCCGCTCTGCTAGAGTGACTGTCAGCAGCCAGTGTTGCTTATATCCGACCTTTTCAGTGATTCCAGTAACTTCGTAACAAAACGGAGTGGCGCCACTTGCTGCGCAGTCATATCTAAAATAACTCTGAGAGTCAACAGTTTTTGAATGTGAAGTGTTCCAAAATGCTCTAAGGTTCCAAAAGGTAGCCCCAAAACTGATAAATCTGGCAATGATTTCCCACAACACTATTATTTCTTTGTAAGTACCTAAAACTTGGAAATACAGGTCTTAAATAAGGAATGGTAGTGGGAATATTATATGCTCTATGGTAAATACATTATAAGTTTCACATGCAGATTCTGATTTAGAGCTAACTTTTACGTTGGTGGAAATACTAAATGGTGTGCTTCAACATAATAAATTAAGTATCTTCTTTTTAATTATTTACTGATTTCGTACCCGAGCTCCCAACCACAGTGCAAAAACTGGACCCGGACGAAAACATAGCAAGAAGTATGGGAGCTAACGAGTGACGCCTTAGTGCACAAGAAAAAATTCTTAAGCTTGTGGGTCATCGGATAAGGCAACGTCGAGTGCGCTGCAAAATTCACCTTCCATACTCAGACACATTAATATTACATTAAAACACACGTTCGCACGTAATACAAGCTGCATGTGTCAAATTGAAATATATACGACAATCACACGCATGTGACGTCTACAATAGATACGTTAATTGGTTGTGACTCAGGTACGCCAGTACCGCCGTCTGTAGCTCGCGTTCCACGGGATAACTTACGATTATTACCATGATTCATTTATAAGTTACTTCGATTGTTATCTCGTTAATGACTTAATTTTATTTGCCTTAGAATTCTTTGTTGACAATGATATACTTTTATTTGCTAATTGTAACATTTTTCGCAATATCTCCATAACCATATTTTACTTCACATGCTGTAATCTAGTGCGTGATTGTCACATGTGATCTATGTTTGTAATGGATACCATAGGTTGAAAGATTTATGTCTACATTATGATGCATTTGCTGAATTATAAGCTGTTGAGACATACGTAAAAACAGTTCAAACTTGGGCATTATTTTTTTTTTAAAGTTCTATTGATCGTATCTTTGCTTCCATTTTGGTTTGAGTTTACATCAGGCTCTACTAGAAAGGGTGGCAGCTTATCACTAGTATTTTATATTGAGGGATAATGAGATGCTGTATTAGTTTTTATTTTCATAGCTTCAGGTGCCATCTGCCATGTTTGGCTTCTACATATACAGGCTTGGCGACGTGACATGAATTCATCTTGCTCTTCGATAATTTATTACGATTTATAGTCGATTAAGTAACTGGTATGATCCTTCCTTTAGTGTAAAACGTTACAAGTACCTTAGAGCTTGTCCAGAAAGGGCGAATTCACAGCGATTCTCTAGCGCGCATTACGCGCGACCGTTGCGTCCAGAACGAGCGTACCAACGCGCGTCTATAAACATTTCCGTATCAAAATTTTGGCGCTGCATTTCCCTCGATACGTGCACTCGCTGGAGTTCGCGCGTTATCAGGACGCAACAAGGCGTCTCTAGTATCTCGACTCGCGCGCAATACGCGCGAATTAAGCGCGAGCCGAGAGTCTGGCGAAGTGTTCGTGATTTACGCGCGTATTTTGAACTCGCGCGATGCTTGTGGACGCAATGTACTGGCGCCTAGTATCACGCTAACGCGCGAATGAATTCACGCGAAACGTTTCGCGGCGAATTCGCCCTTTCTGGACAAGGTCTTAAGTTATAGATTAAGTAATACATTATGGCTTATATTATACCTTTAGGGCTTTCTTTTCTTTGTTTAGGTAGCATGCGTTTAGATTAGTTTTCTACCTTGACAAAGAATAGCGCAGCTTACTTACTTTCATCATCATCATCATTTCAGCCGAAAGACGTCCACTGCTGGACATAGGCCTCCCCCAAGCACCGCCACTTCGACTGGTTCTGTGCTTCCCGCATCCAGCGAATACCTGCGGCCATCACAAGGTCATCGGTCCACCTTGTAGGAGGCCTTCGAACGCTACCTCTTCCGGTACGCGGTCGCCACTCCAGAACCTTTCAGCCCCATCAGCCATCAGTTCTGCGAGCAATGTGCCCTGCCCACTGCCATTTAAGCTTGGCAATTCTTCGGGCTATGTCGGTTAATACCTTGGTTCGCCTGCGGATCTCTTCATTTCTGATTCGATCACGTAAGGAAACTCCAAACATAGCCCTCTTCATTGCCCTTTGGGTGACTTTTAGCCTTCTCATAAGGCCCATTGTGAGCAACCACATATTTGGCTTTAGATATTAATAATTTGTATTTCTTATTGTAGCTGGTTTTCATTCTGTAATACTTAAATAAGTACTCATTCCTCTATTACAATGAGCGGTGGTGGCCCAGTGGTAACGGCCTGACTTACGAGTTGTAAGTTGTTGGTTCAAACCCAGACAGGCACTTTACTTTGTGTAAATCATTTCATCACCACTGCTCTCAAAACGGTGAAGGAAAACATCGTGAAAAAACGGCATTTCCATAACCAAAAATCCGAAGACATGTGATATCTACCAACCCGTCTACGACGGACTAACTGGATGAATTTTTAATAAGGTGTGCCAGGATGTTGAGCTTGAATTATTCACAAATAGTGTCCAGAAATAAAAAAAAAATGTTAAGTAACTTTTTCTTTGAAGAGTCACATTGTTGCGTAATGTATTTTATTTTTGTTTATTTTCTTCAGTTGTTTCTATGTTTAACTCTCACGCTGTTTGTACCGTTTTGTCAATTTCATACATACGTTTTTTTAGGTGGAAACATGTAATTAGAATAGAATAGAATAGAATAGAATAGAATACTCTTTATTATGTACACCATAAAAGTTACAGATATAAATGTTTAAATTTTACATAGGGTGACACAATGGGCGGTCTTATCGCTAAAAGCGATCTTTTACAGACGAATTGGCGTTCTTCTAAATATTACTTCTGACTACTCGAATGTATTAGCTAAGTAAGTATAAGTTTTCTTAAAATTAATAAAATAAAAATAAAATAAATAAATAAACCCACACCGGGCCCGCGTGGTGGATTACGGCCCACTCCCTCTCAAAGAGAGGAGGCCTGTGTCCCAGCAGTGGGAACATTATAGGCTATGCTATTTCATTACACCTGTATTTAAATGTGGTATCTCCTACATTTTACCCAACATCATTAAAATCGAAAGTACCTACACAACCTATCTAAGAAAGCGGGGACAACTGAAACAAAATAATAAATACTAGTTTATCTAACTAAGTGGTCTATTGAATTGAAACATTGCGAAAACGAGCCTTATTTCGTTACGAAAATACAAATTGTGTTTGATACGTAAGACCAGGGGGGTGAAGGGGGGCAGAGATTCAAAGGAGCGTGTGCCTCTAATTTAGCGTGGACGTCGCTGCCTGTTCAACCAGTTTCGTTACAAAAGCAGTAGGGATCTCAGGTTTTGTTACACAAAACTTAGGTATAGGCATCAGTTTGTTGAGAGATCTAGTTGCGTTTCTTAGGAAATGGTTCTAGTGACTGTGTTGTCAATTCTCAATTCAATTCTCTTGTAAATATGCCTTGTATTAGGTATTAAAACACTGTTTAGCTGCAAGAGAAAGATATTTTTATGCACATTTATCACAAAAAAAACTGTAATTATGGAGTTGTATGATCAACGATATCCCGAGTGGGACAGAGTGCCATCTACGGGCCATCACTTAGTTTGATAGGACCAGGCGCTGTTACTAAGTCCCGTATATACCGCTTTCAATACATCAATGATTCACACATAAATATTCACACACAAACGGGACTCAGTTTTGTCTTAGCGGGAGTTCCGACAGACTGTTTTTGTTCGTCCATGGTTATGGTGCCAAAACTATATCCTAAGTTCTGCCAAGTGATCGTCGCTGAGCGAGTAGTCTAATAACTCTTGTCGCTGCCACAATCGAGTACTCGCTGGCAGTGTGTACAGACAGCGATCAACTGTTGAAATGTATATCTCTATTACTTACACGGAACATACAATCTTTTGTACCTTTCTTGAGCGAGGAAATCGTTGATACTGTTCGTTCAAAAATATTTACTTGACGCGTGAGAGCGTGACGCGATTGGTAGCACTGAATATTGCAGTCATGTGATTGGTAGTTTGTTCTGTCAGTCACCATTTTGAACTCTATTAGTATTGACCAATGATATTATATTAAACATATATGTTATACAGTCATAAAACAAACGGTAAAAGTGTGCCACGCAGCAGCGGCAGCACACCCCCACTTTTCATACATTTTTCATTTCACTACAAGTAAAATACGTCCCAATTAGGACGTTTTCGAGTCTTCACAATTGCGCGCTCACAACATATCTGTTTAATATAATATCATTGGTATGGACACTAAGACTGCAAAATTAAATTCAATGTCAAGTTATTGTGAACGCACTATTTCTAGTCGCTTCCTCGTCGGCCGGCGGTTCGATGAGTTGATGATTTTTTGAAAACCTAAGCTAAACACAGAAAATTATCGTAATCGAAACTGGAAGTCCACAGAAAACAAACATGTTAACGACGCCAGGACATAAGGGCTGTATTGATTCCATTCCTTATTATATTATATTATACAAGTACAAACTGTTGCAATTTCGAAGTAAAGTCTAACAAGAACGCTTATCTTAAAGTCTTAACTTCATTTCCTATCAACACCATCTAAAGGTGATAAAGTGACAAATAACGCCCATTTCAAACAACATCTCCGAACTATGAATCAACAGAATTTCAATTTCAAATTCGGAGTAGAATATTCAAATGAGTGTAATTAAGCCGCACGCGCACACCGATTAGCGCGCGCGTGTAGGATGCCCTAGCTTTCACTAATAAAGACCATATTACTCAATTACTTGTACCAATATTTTATGTAGGAAATTACTAGGATTGTTCAGATAGTAAATGTTGTTTAGAGTTTGTGTATTAACCATGTAAGCTTGGTCAAATGTATGGTCGTGTTCTTAGAGTAACTCTTGAGGAAGTAAAGGTACTGAATGTTACATGGTTTGAATTGTAGTTGTAAGACAATGAGGACTTAAAACATTGGCTGTTGCGACTTAAGAGAGCTGAAAATGAGGTGGTTGAGGATGAATGCGAAATAGATCATATACATAAGAAGCAGATCTAGATGATATAGATACTGAAGCTAGAAAGAAGAGGAAATAAATGGAGAATGGTTTAGACAGATTCAATAGAATTCAAATGGAAGCTCTGTATGTTGTTTCAACCCAAAGGGCTATGCTTGGAGTTTCTCTACGTGATCGAATCAGAAATGAAGAGATCCGCAGGAGAACCAAGGTAACAGACATAGCCTGAAGAACTGCTGAATTAAGTGGCAGTGGGCAAGGCACATTGCTCGCAAATCAGAAGGCCGAAAGGTTCTGGAGTGGCGACCGCGTACCGGAAGATGTAGCGTTGGAAGGCCTCCTACAAGGTAGACCGATGACCTTGTGAAGTCCGCAGGAATCCGCTGGATGCGGGAAGCACAGAAACGGTCGAAGTGGCGGTGCTTGTGGGAGGCCTATGTCCAGCAGTGGACGTCTTTCGGCCGAAATGATGATGATAATGGTGATGATAATTGTGGAATTGGTCACTTCAACCATGGTCTCATGGTAAGGACCATAATTATGTCCAAATCAGATAACAATGAACTTTACCTGCCTTATTACAAAACAAGATTAATATTTTGACATGGCTTAAACCATGGAGTCAGTTTTTGTAATAAGAACGTAACAGTGATTAAAATACCGTTCTATAAACAAATCTGAAAACTTAGTTCGGTACTAAGTTGTCAGTTTTGTGTTTAGGAACTTTACCATAGTCGGAATAAAGTTCGAAATTCAATAATTGCCCCATGTTTTAAACCTGGGTCTAAAGATAAACCTTGTTTTGTAATAAGGGGGTACAAGTTTACTTGTGCACCTATAATAAAGTACTTTCTGCCTATCAACGAAAATAAATAGGTGGTCTAAGTTCTAAACTAAACTATCTTTATGATTGATATTTCTAAGTATTGTTATTTTGTACCATGTCTATCCTAGTTTATAATACTGGACAAGATACTCCAGTCAATACATTATAAAAGTAAGAATATCGATCCATTGGATGTAAATATTTGTATTACAAATGGGAACAGGTTGCAGTGTTCCGCCTACGAACATCAGGTAACCCGTTTTTGTCTCAGCTGATCCAAACGACTTTTGTTTTGTTGGATAGCTTTTTGCGTAAATGAATATGATAGTAGCCGATCTACGGTTGGCAATTGGTCCGGAAAACATTATGATGCCAGGATTAAAGATTTTGCATGGGTTTGGGTCTAAAGGCAATCGTTTTATGTATGAAGAATGGGTTTTAATGTTATGGTGATAAAAAGTTGCAAAGCTTGCAAGTAAAGTTAATGGAACAGAAAAATTGTAAGGATGAAGGTAATTCTACTGATTGCTTTATTTATTAAAGTGATAGTTTGTAGTGGCATGGTTATGTTTTACCTGTCGAATTATCTAGCCAACACCAGGGCCCTATACCACAAAACTTTACCCATCTTATTACAAAACAAGATTTATATTTTGACATGGCGTAAACCATGGAGCTTGTTTTTGTAATGAGAACGTAACTCTGATTGAAATACCGTTCTTTATACAAAACTGAATACTTAGTTCGGTACTAAGTTGTCGGTTTTGTATTACGAACTTTACCGTAGACGGAATAAAGTTTGAAATTCAAGAATGAGTCCAAGGTTTAAACTTGGGTCTTGAGATAAACCTTGTTTTGTAATAAGGCCCTACAAGTCTACAGTTCTACAAAATTGTTAAATTGTAGATAAAATTGTGTAACACAGAAATAACAAATATGTATGAGTTACAATTTATAATTCTTTATCATTTTTTAAAGCGTAACACATAGTATGAGGGCTATGTATAAATTGTAGACTTGTCACTAAAATTTAAATATTTGTAAGGTTACAATTGTGTGGCTTAGAGTTTTGTGGTACACGGACTTGCTTCATCATTTCAGCTGAAAGACGTCCACTGCTGGACATAAGCCTCCCCCAAAGGCAGGCCCATAATCGCCACGCTTGGTAGGTTGGCGATCGCAGTATGGTGTTAAAATGCATAAATAGAACACTGCTGCCCATTGTCTAGTAAGGGCTTGTATATTGTACACGTAAATTGTAACTATAAAGTTTAGTGGTATAGGGCCCTAGAGCTGTTGTTGTGAGTTGATAATAATTGAAACATGTGAGAGCAACTGATGATCTAAAGCAAACAGTGGAGTAGATTCGATTAAGACTCAGATATATCCCAGTGACCTTTAGTGGTTAGCTTGCGTGTTCTGTACTGAGCTCACGCAATGCGTCGTACGTTCAGCCAGTAATAGGACTCGCCCATCAAGGAGCGCTGGCCTCAATTTGACGCATTATTAATTTATTATACACAAATAAAAGGTATTTTAATAAAAACGCGTATACTAAAAGATCAATAATTAAATTATCTTTGATCTGGTGAAGGTTTCAGAAAAATACGCTTGGTAGATTTTGCGCCATTCTCAGTTTTTTATCCGCGTTAGACATAACTTTAAAAATTAATTTCACTATGTAATATAAACATGATATAAAATATTCACGAAAATGGTCTAATTTAACATATTTTTTTCAAATCATTAACACTACTCGTTTAGACGTGATCTTCAGTATAAATCATTAAAAGTAGGTTATCGTCGCCTTAAGTGAACGTGCTGTGAAAAAAATATTTCCTAAAACATAGATTAATGCTAAATAAAAAGTGGTGATTTATAAATGGACTACAGGATCATTACCGACAGTACGTTATATTAGGAATGTGAAAAAAGAAAAACAAGATTTACTGCCAGCCCTATCAATACCTCAGCTAGTTATCTAACCAAAACCTAATGTAAAACATTATCCTTTTAATTTAAACGTCAACAAAAATATACGTTACTCATTACAAATAACCAAAAACTTAACTCACTTATGACGGCTATAGTTTTATCTATGACTATTTTAGTCTCAAGAGCTGGGACTACGATTAGTATGAAATTAAACTTGTCCAGTATACCTTCAGTTGGCGCCACTTTCAACGATGAAAAGTGTTGTCAAAATCAGTACATATTTAAGTTTAGTTCTAACTTTTGCCGTATGTCAGGTTAGGATTGCCGCTCTAGTACTCTCGACTCAATCAGGAATACTAGAGCAAATAGTGCCAATAAGCAGTGACAGTGACACTACCAACGGTAGGCTATCTACTTACATGCACTAGTATGTGCTGTGAATTGAGATAGCAAACTGAATGAATACATTTATTAGAATAATAATAATATGCTAAACTTTAGCAGATAAACCAGTTCAGACAAATGCTTAAAGCAAGTCTGCTCAGTTTGCTTCGAGATGAGAAGCCTCCGATTCAAAACGAGGAAATATTTTCTAACAACCGTCATCAACATTTGAGGAAATCATAAATTCGCTGTCACCGATACCGCGCTAAACGCGTACACTGAGAGGAATCCTGGTGCCCTACCGAGTACCGTACACAATCGTTCGCCAGCTGCGCGATATCGCTACGCCGGCGAACGGCAATATTTCACCGGGCCGCTGCTATCACCTGTCAAATCGTACAAGTGTTCCGCCCGGCCGGGACCTATTTAAATATCAACTGTTTTAGACGTAAATACTTGCTCTTTGTCTTACTGTAATGTGGGGTGTAAAATGCTAATTGTTAAGTAGAACTTGTTTTATTTTATTACCAGCATTTGTCGAGTACGTGACTTGGGATTGGGTAATATAAAACTGTTAACTGCATTTGATGGGCCAATTGATAACTTGCCGAGTTTATTTATTTATTTACATAGGATGCAATGGCTTCGTAGGAAGCTAAATTTGTCAATAAATAATAGGCCAAAACATTTAACTTGAATCGATTTATCGATTCATCGATTCCAGTTAAATGTCAAAACGGGCCTATTATTTTTTGACAAATACGAGTATATGAGCAACGGTTGCTTTTAAGTGCAGAAGTTAATAATAATTATATGACCCTTTTAATGTGATTTAATTGATGATGTCGTCGTTCAGGACAATAATTTGGTATGGTAATGCATGAACGTAGGTATATGAACAAACTATCTACTGTATAAAACTTCGTAACACAGTAATTCATTGTCTCTTTTCTCTCCAAGGACTGTATTTCATAACGAGACGACTCTACTTTACATACATTTACATCCACTTTGAAGCATAAAATACAGTCGGATGTATCGACGCGTGTCATCCGGACGAGCTTTCAAAACGCCGAGTGCGACGACTTAGCCATAAGAAATATTTATAACGCTTTGTATGCAAAATAACCTAATGCATTTCACTACACATAAAATAGTGTCACTTTAATAGACACGTCGTTATACACGATTGTCGACCTTACAACTATGCGGCGTCGATGTGCTTTTATTGTTTGACGCCGTGAATTCAAAGGCGAATATCGAATGCGAATATCGTCACGTGGGTGAGCCCCACAATCTCACTGGGATTTGAATAAAATCTGCATATGGCCCTTGTAGTTTTTGATTGATGATATTATGTAGTGATGTAACGCAAGATCGGTGATGTGTTTACGGTGTGAAAGGTGACTATATGTAGATTAGTATCACGCGTTTGGTTTGACACGCGTTTCATATTGACACGTATGTCAAGGTCGCGGTTTCACTTCTGACTTGTCAAATATTGCTTTGTTCGCTATTTTTTCATTGTATCGAATGCATCGAACGGATTTGATCGGAATTTTTATCGAGTCACGCGTTCGCGTTCGACTAAAAAGGAAATGTTTGTAATTATTAATGTTATGACATACTTACAAAGGTGTGAACACTTTTAATCATAAATGATTTAACATCGTCACATATCTAATAATATGGTGTCAGTGCTGGTAATAAATTCATGTAGTAGGATGCAATTAATAAAATGTGAGAAATAGTTGACATATTGTGTCGCGTATGGAGGCGCTGCGTCTATTTTAGTTTCTTGTATGGACTTTAGTGCTTAACCTTTTATACAAAATAATTTTTAGTATATGCGAAACCCGAAACACGTGTATTTTTATGTATAGAATCTATGTACAAAATTTCAAAACTGCATCATGAAAAATCACAAAGTTATAAGGTCGTTATGTTACCGGGTTGTCCGTACAAAAACATGCTAACGGAGCCCCCGCGCCTCCAGGGTCGATAATAATTTGGCAGGAGATCGAGGATTTTCATATCTATACACCTTAAGGACAATTTTTGCTTGCAGCGCTCGGCCGCTATAGAAATCTCATCAACCAATAGCATCGCACCATCAGATTTTTGATGAGACCCTTGTTTTTGTAAATGAAAAAAAAAAGACGGTAAAAAACCAGCTGAGGTGGTGCATATTTTTTCAATGGAAACAATTTCAATGGGAACCCTCGTTCGGTCGTAGTTCGAGATCGTTTGGGACAAGTTTATGGGGTTTTTTTTATGAGTGGGTTTGCTATGCTCTCAGAAAAGTATAATATAAAATTAGAATTGAGTAGTTTCACAATTAGCAGTTTTTCGGTGAGAGGCGGAAAATTTCCATAATACTTTAAAAGCGCAAAACGCGGTATGGTTTTGGTATAGTATGCTCGGATTTGACTGATGTTTAATCCAAGAAACAAGATTTCATGCCTCTGTTGTGTGGTGAGGCGGTACGAAGACATGTTTCAGAAATGCTAGTAAAAACGTTAGTTGTTACCGAAAGCTCTGCAAATTTGCAACTGAACCCATGAAATGCGTTAGAACAAAATGTAAAGTATAAAAACATTAAAATTAAAAACTTTCTCAGTTTTGTTTCTTTTGTTCTATTCCTAGTGGTCGAGAAAGGGTCATCATATCCGTAGTCAGACATCTGTGATCATTGTAACAGAGCCTACAAAAAACGCATGAACAACAAAAAATCAGAAACGACAAAATATTACTATGTATTTTTGTTTCATTGGTCGATGCAAAACAGATTTGGTCATCGTGTTCACGGGATTTTGTTTTGAAACTGGTTAGATATGAAATTCCTCGATAGTACCTAATCATACGGCGATTGTATTGTAAGTAATTAAATGGTGTTAACATTTTCCATCACACTTAAATATTTTTGGAAAAAAAAAACATGGTGTAAAAATTATTGAAATCGATTCAGTTCCTTATTCTGAAAAAACTATATTCAGGTTTCGCATATACTAAAAAGAATGTTGTATAATCGTTCATTATACGATTGTCTCTACCGTTTACGATAAGCATCAATAGTTCTACTCAGTGATTTCTACATAATAAATTGTGTGCGTACAATAAATTGTATGGCACGAAAGTCTAGTTAGGCATCTGAGGAGGCTAGCACACGCAAATGCATCCGCTTAAAGACAGAGGGCATTCTTGTTGGCGAATAAGGTTCTTCCTAGTTATTTGCTGGTCCTATTGAGATGTTCCGCGCCGAGCTGCTGACACGCGTATGGTCTCCGGCACACCGCAGCCAACTATTTCAATAGAATGTTAGTGATGTTCACAAAGACCAGTTACAGACATCGAATAAGGCTCGAAGCTCATTCAAATAGCATTTGCGTGCGGCTTTGGTTGCGTAGCCGAGAGATCGAGCTGAAATTTTCCAAATGCGAAGTGCGAAATTAAACGAGAGGTCCATTGATATGAAATTAATGTGATAAAACATTGCCTTTGTGAAGTATCAATCCCGCTATGAGACTTGTTACTTTGGAAAGACTGAGTTACAGTTACAGTAAAGGGGGATGTCAAAAACCTGTCAAAAACAGAACATTTCATGTTAGTTCTCTATTTTGACACTTTTTTTAGATTCCTCTCGGATTGTAACTTCTGTATTTCCGAAAATGGTTAACTGATCTTAAATTTCTTGTTTATGTCCATGACATACGACATGAGAGACATACACATTTGATATAAAAACCTTCAAAAAGCACTTTTCAACTCAAGTTCTTATAACTTGCCTTACTAATAATACCTGCTGAAACATTTTCAGACGAAAGTGTGTAAAATTATTTCTATTGTTAATTTCTAATCATTAATTTTGCCTCAGTAAGTCCCAGCCACATCCGTATAAGGCAATGATAATGTCCCGCTATGTCCCGGGTGGCGACGACACATGTCCGGGACAATGGCTGCCCCATTGTAATTGCGAGGGTTATCACAGTGTACAGTCGGCGAGGTCAAAGTTGTAATGAAATGGATATGTTTTATGTTTTCTATGTGTCCCTGGGAAGGCGGCGTGCGTTTGTTTTTGAATATAATTTATTAAAATAATATTTATTGCTATAATATCAAGGTTTGAATCGAAATTTTTAAACAATTCTGAAATATTTTTCAATTAAAGTCCAAGGTTTATTTCAGTTTACAGAAAGTTTATTTTTCTATTAAAAACACGAGAATAGGCTAATATAGTTGCTTGTGATCGCGCTTCTGAAAAAAATACATACTGTCGTGGCCTAAACTGTTAAACTTTTGTGGATTCTAAACAGACCATCTATCCATTGAAGGAAGTCGAAGGCACCCAATATTTGCCCATCCTTGATTTACCAAGTTGGGCTGGGTTAGAAGCAGCTATTATTTACATATTGACATTGCTGAATATTATACTACAGGAATATTTACTTTGAAAAGTATTATATTTATTACTTTAATTATTGTGAATGTGAGCACTATGTGGGTAACTTTTTTTTTCTTTTTCAGTTAGTTTTAATGATGGTCTGGCATTTTGAACACTTTAAGCGGCCTACCCAAATGTCCTTTATTTGGTATTGTGCGTCGAGTCGTTGAGATCCTTAAGTCTTGAGTTGAGCTGCACGATTACTGACAAATGCTTGCACTGATTGCACAGGTCCACTCAAATTTGTGTGGTTATTTCCTCAAAAGACCATTTTACACACGGATCTACTTGGTCCACACATGATCTGACCAAGATTATATCTGGACTTTAAAAGAGACTTTGACCCCTGTGTTTGTTTCGCCATTTCTTCTCAGGGGTAGTCAGATAGTAAATGTTGACTCGATCTAGCTTATTTTTTTTTTTTTATAGAATAGAATAGAATACTCTTTATTATGTACACCATAAAAGTTACAGATATAAATGTTTAAATTTTACATAGGGTGACACAATGGGCAGTCTTATCGCTAAAAGCGATCTTTTACAGACAACTTTTGGATGGATTAAAGGGAGCAGGAGAGACAATACTGCAGGTAGTCAGTGGTGTACCATTAACATATACAATAAATACATACATACACAAAGCATAAACTTATCTAATAAATATATACATAAACAATAATACACATGAAACAAGAGCAGGGAACTGACGAAAGAAAGAAAAGGACGAAAAAAAGGACGTGTAAAAGTGATTCCGATATCCTATTTACAGACTAAACAATTTCATTTCATTTCATTTACCTCTTAAATTTTCACATTGTACCTAAAAAGTGCACTATATCAGCACATAGCCCGGAGATAAGAACTTTAACTTTATGTATGTAACAGTACCCAATTAGGTCCACAAACCGAAACAAAAGATGACCACCCTTTTAATCTAAGGCATTACAGTGGTACCCAATTGATAAGGCGCGTCGGGAATCTTCGTTCGCACAGAAAAGAAAGTATGGCCCCGAAGATTAACGAAAGAATGCTTAAAACTTACAATCAACCTTAGGTCACTACTATAAGGTTCATAATACACTGGAGCTGCTAGCGTGCACTCGATCAGAAGTATGGCGGCTGACAAACATGCCACGCGGCGCGCGCTAACATAGCGGCAGCTGCCGACCAATAGCGGTACAGGAAAAAGAACCGCGGTGCGTGGAGCGTGCCGATTGGTCAATAGCATTTCCCGCACTTTTAAAATTCACCTTCTGCGCAGGTACATCGGTAAGCCATATCAATTGGGTTCTACTGTACCATCAGGCTTCCGTGTACCATATAAATATTATCTCAAGATATTCTCGTGGCAGATAAGTTTAATAATATTATTGTTTTCATAGCATCCGTGGCCGATGGAGGGCGATGTATTCGAGGCATCCGATATGGTGCCACCATCTGATAGCGGCTGGATCGCTGGTGAACGCACTTACAATACGTAGGGTGCGGTTTGGGAAAGGCGGTGGTAGGAGCGGGGCGATAAGATTAGAGTAATTCTGGAAAATAGGTTAGTAACTGTTATCGTGCCGCAATGGAAAATTTGTTTAAGGTTTATTGAGGCATTAAAGTAACTTGCCAGGCAATAAACTCTAACTCAAAGCATTTATTTTAATTAAAACATTTACGTCAGTAATGAAGTCATCATTGATGATTTGGTCCTTTCTTATTTTTTTGGATTTCTTACTTAAATGGAAATTCCCTAAAGACCTAATGTAAACGTATTTTTAAGTTATTGAAATAAACATTTTTTTTTTTAAATCATCTCCAATGCTGAATATGCTCCAATACTTTGAGCAATCGCAAAAAACTTTAATACGGTTTTGCATGTCTGACTCGGTACAGTAATAATCTGTCAAAACAAAATTATAATATTGGACTGGAACTTCTGTTTCACTCAAATCATGGGATACACTTTTAGAAACTTGCGCAGATTTGTTCCTAGCGTTCTGAAGAAAGTGCTTCACGCCTTCATACCGAGAATATTTGAAAAATGAATGAATTAATTAAAATTAATTAATGAATTTCCAAGTAGGTACCTAACTAATGAGATCTTATGCGATATAACTATTTGTAATTTCCTGTCCGCCTAGTATGTAAGTACTTACATCAGCACAGCACTACGGTCACTTTATACAGTGGTATCGTTTAACTTTAAAATACCCACCGTACCACCAGAGGTACGGCCAGGGGTACGGTGGGTCTGCAGTGTATCATTCACTTACTTTTGAACTATCAAAGAGTCGGTCAGTTAGTCAGAAAGTTGAAGCTAGTTGCTCATTCTAAAATATAGATCTCTATGGAAAAGAACGGGCAAGAAACTCCAATATTAGTAAACTTGAAAAATTTGATGAGACTTATTACCCCGAATTTTCTTTGACGTTTCCCTTTTGCTGACGCTATATCTAAACCACAATTTAATTATGCGAATCAATATTATGTTTGTGTGAAAGACATTAAGAAAATAGAAGCATTGTGCTTCTATTTTCTTAATGTCTTTCGGCAATCGTCACATTTCCAACTTTAGCAGGTTTCCTCCCATTTTTAGGGTTCCGTACCAAAATGGTAAAAAGGAACCCTTATGGTGAGACTAAGTCTGTCTGTCTGTCTGTCACACCTGGATACCTCAAGAACTACTAATGCTATCAACTTGAAATTTAGAATAGTTTTAGATGACGTTTGCCCAACTATTTTGCAAACAAGAAAGAAATTAAAAAAAAATATTTCTTGCAAAAGGGACTGAAAGTGACTGGGGTCTTAAAAATTTGAAGTGGGGCTACTAGGGCATGTAGGGTATCATATGAAAGAGCGATGTTTGCACATTCTCAAACATTTTTTTTCCGACATTTAATGAAAAATTTAAGAAAAATACCGTTCCCCCCTTATCTCCGAAGTTCGCATAGATAAAAATCTGAAATTATTCTATGTGATAGAAGTTATGTAAAGTTTACAAGAAAAATCAAACGATGTCTCTAAATAACAGTTTTTCAGAAATCATCAACATCATATATACGTACGGAACCCTCTGTGCGCGAGTCCGACTCGTTCTTGACCGGTTTTTTTAAAATAAATTACATTATAAGTAAAAAGAGTAGTAACAACTCTATATACTTCCAAGTCGATTTAGAACGTCCGGTCTGCACCAAGAGCAAAGGTAATCCGACGACTGACGAAACACGAAGTTTGCCGAGAGACTTTAAGAAAATCTTTCTTTCTTTCTTTCTGAAATAAAAGCACTGTACTAAGGAGCAGCACCTTACAAAACGTAAATGAATTGCAATGCATTGACGAGTTTCAATTAAATGAAATGACATCGTTTATTCTGTAAATAGATATTAGAATCCCTTTTACACGTATAAAAAAAAAAAATAATCTAGTTGTAGCCGACATTTCCTATCTGACTAGAAATTTCCCCTGAGAAGAAATGGCGAAACAAACTCAGGGGTCAGTCTCTTTTAAGTCCAAACATAATCTTGATCAGATCATGTGAGGACCATGTAGATCCGTGTCTGAAATGGTCTTTTGAGGAAAGAACCACACAAATTTGAGTGGACCTGTCCAATCAGTGCAAGCATTTGTCAGTAATCGTGCAGCTCAACTCAAGACTTAAGCGCTCAACAACTCGACGAACAATACCAAAGAAAGGACATTTGGGTAGGCCGCATAAAGCGCTCAAAATGCCAGACCATCATTAAAACTAACTGAAATCAATTAATCAGCCCAGCATTTTCCCAACTATGTTGGGGTCAGCTTCCAGTCTAACCGGATGCAGCAGAATACCAGTATTTCACATGGAGCGACTGCCTATCTGATCTCCACAACCCAGTAACTGGATAATACGATGCCCCTGGTAATCTGTCTGGTAAGGCTGTCAGCCTTTTTTTTTGGCTTCTGATGACTGGTAAAGATCCATGAATGACAGTCGGGACCAACGGCTTCACGTGCTTTCCGAGACACGGAGGAGTCTCAGTATGTAAAGATGGTCACGCATCTACGGACCAACCCCGGTAAGCGTAGCTAAACCTGATGGATTGACCCGTGCGGCTGTTATTACTTAGCCATGAGCTCCTCATTGTCGAGTTTATAATTATGCAATAAAATAAAAATCAAGGATGACTTTTTGTTCCTCTAGTTTTGAACAAATCACACGCTTACCTAAAAATAAAATTAAGATTAAACTAAATACATGGCTTCAAACACTGGATTACCCACAGACAGAAAACTTAATTAAAGAACAATACTCGTGATATGATAATGATAATATAATTAGTAATGTAGGCAAATGAACTCTCAGATATTATAACCCAAAGTCCTGGGTGGACTTTGGACCAAGCACAATTACTCACACACACACCCTAACATAATACCACACACTCACACATACACACAAAACACAACAAAAATACACACACAATGCATGCTCTTGAGTAGTTTGTGTGCGCTAAATTCATTAATTTATTATTTTAATTTAACGTTAATTTTTTTTTTTTTTCTTACTATTGTTATTGTTCCAAAAACAGGGGAAGACACTGACTCCTGTAACACAGGTACCACTTAGCTCAGGAGTCAGGGATTCAATTTAAAATGTAACTCCTTAATTAATGTCAATAAAACATTTTTATTATTATTATTACTTATAAGCATTTCATGAGCACCGTGCCTAAAACGCCTTGCCATAACTTCCAGTCTCAGCTTCAGCTTCAGCTTCTCGCTCCGCTCATGTCCATAATCTTAGTTGCACTACTATCTGTATCTTAGCCCTTCTTTATAGTAAGTAATCATCATATAAATAGCTGCATTATTCCACTATTTAACGGTAGAATCGTTTTCAAATTGCGGTTTTGTATGTAATGATTGGATATCTGATTATTGGCGGTTTTACGAGTACATTGTGTTTGGAACCTGAAACAGATGCGTTAAAAATTAAATGTAGTGTTTTACGCAAATTAAGATAATAAGCAACATTTTTTCCTTATGAAAGAAATAAGTAGAGATTCCGTTTGATGTTCGGAAACCAATGGGTTGGGTTGGGTTGGGATTCCGGGAATCGCAGAAGTCGCACAAGATCCCATAATCCCCAGTGAAAGTGTGGGAAGGAAACAGCGGGGTGGTTTTTAGTCAGTAAGAGTCTGACAGACCCATCCGCCCCAGGGCGGAGGACGTCCATGAGGACTTACCAACCAAGGAATAAAAAAGAAACTCTCCAGGCAAAAGTCGGACAGTTTGCCAAGAACCAACGAGAGCTCTTGGAGGTAAATAATGGGTACTTGTTAGGACAAAATACCTAACGCATCGTGATTGTTTTTTGTGTTATATCAGTCACTAGTCTGCTTGTTCTGCATCGTGGAATATAGATAAATACCGGGTAAAACGAGGTGAATAGATATGCAGGGGTGAATCGAGACGCAACTTTAAAATGGATTTTAACTTTGAAATAATATAGGTACTTTGTTGCCAAGGCACATCATTTCAGCCGAAAGACGTCCACTGCTAGACATAGGCCTCCCCCAAAAAGGGGGGGATTTGCCATAATCGTCACGGTTGGCGGGCGGGTTGGCGATCTCAGTATGGTTTTAAAAATGCATAGAGAACGCTGCTGCCCTTTCTCTAGTAAATCCCTTAGTCGCACAGGAAGAAATGGGATGGTGCTATTCTTTACGTCCGGCACCAAATGGAAGTATTATAGTACCTACAGGTTAACACATTATAGTCCTTTTTGGCAATAATAGATATTATTTTAACTATAAATCCATTATAAAGTTGCGTCTCGATTCACCCTTGCATTTCAATTCACCCAGTTTTACGGTACTATTAGAAAAATTTTCGGTAGAATTTACGAAAGATTTTATCCTGGAAAAAGTTCTTGGCACATAAATTCCCATCTGGAAAAAATACAGGCATGACACTGTTTCCGAAGTATCTGTGAAGTGGTAATCCGAAAGCCTGCGATGAAATACTCGTATTATCTAATCAAATTTTCCAGAAGACACTAGTACTTACGCTGAATCATACATCCGCGCATATAACGCGACACAAACTAAACACACCATAGGCAAAATAATCCGTAAAAGCGTCTCAACTACCCACAACACAAGCACAATACTTCCCCGTCGTCGTCACAAGGTACCAAAGGATTTATCAAAGCCGGGAGCCGTGAAGAGTACCTCCGTAATTTATGTGTGCGCACAAAAACAGATGTGCGCCGCAGGAGTCCAGTTGCCCACGCGCATGATTTAGGTCCTAACTTCAAATAGATATGTTTACGTCACTAAGGAAATAACGTAATGACTGCTATCTCTGTTTGTTGATGGCATTAGCTCATTAAGGCTGTGAGAAGTTGTTGTTATTGTTTTGTTGCTCATGTTGTTTTATGTAGAAAAGCTTGTTTGGTCAATCGAGAAAAGCAGACTTTATATTTACAAATTGTGTATTTTCAGTCTGCCTTGATTTTTTCTGGCACTGTGTTACGAAAGGATGAAGAACGAGTCACTTGACACAAACTCACCCCACTCTCTCTTCCTCGAAATAACGAGTCCTAACGACTCGATAACATTTACTGACTATATTTGTCACAAAATAATAGGCCCGTTTTGACATTTAACTTACATCGATTTATCGTGAGTATCGAGTACCGAGTCATTAGGACTAGTTATTTATCGAGTTGTTATTTTTGGTTATTTTAACTGAATTGAATTGCGCTGTGATTTTTCCGATTTGAGAGCTGGGATGATTCAGTTAAAATTATAAGATTTTAACTTTGAGCAATAGATTCAAGCAAGGAATAAACGCCATATCCATATTAATTGATTTCATGAAGCTAATACGCCGCTGATAGCCATTCCACACCTGTAACAAAAACAATCTGAATGTCAATAATACACCTTTAGATTATAAAAGCGCAATCACAGTATTCATTACAGATACACAAAGCAAACACCACAGTCCAATCAATACACGAACAGCAACCACAAAACAAGAATCAGGAATAGTGTACACGGTGCGTGAAGAATCCCATTATTATATGGTGCATCATACATTCCGGACATTGTAAGTGCACGGTATGAGTTAATGCGAGCGCGGCGGTGAATAGTCCTATATCTGCTGCCCGCAGAATGTACGGATAAGCTACCTGAAGTGGGCGTATGAAAGTGGTAGAAGTGAATTTTTAAGATTTTCTTTACCAACTTGGTTTAATCCCAATCCACTGCTGAACAATGAATATTAGGCTTTTTTTTTGGTAACGTTGTGGAAATCCTTATGGATGTTCTCTGCCCTGGGACGGACGGAGGGGTCTGTCAGACTTCTATTGACTAAAACCACCCCGTGTTCCCTCGCACACTTGCAACGAAAGCTACGGGGGCACTTAAGCACTCTTCGATGCAGCCCCCGACTGGTGCCCGCGTCTGTGGGCCCCATCAGGTCAAGCAGGGGAGTGAGGTGTTCGATTTCCCCTGCGACATCTAAGAGGGGTGCGCGTGGAACAATACGCGCCATCACCTCGAGTCCAGTATGATAGGAGGCGGTGGAAATCCCCAAGTCCGCCGTCCCTGGACCCATTTAGGAGGGCCGGAAGATGTGACTTCTGCCGACACCCGGTGCGCCTGCTGCGGGCCGGGAGAGCACTCGAAATCTCCCTCTCCCTTTCCGCTGCCCCCACACAGACATCTGACATGACATTTTCGCAGAAGGAGATCACCACGTCCCACGACGCTGTGCCGCCGACCATAGAACGAATAATTAATATAAGCCTTACCCAAGTTACGACAACATCCGGTTCTTCGTCTTCCATATCCAGTCTCTCCACATCACCTTTTGGAGGTTACGGTTCGTCTAGCTGGTGTACGTCTCACACTATGTTTGCGGATCAATGGTATTCAATCAAGGCCTCGTCTGCTTCACTCAACGGCCATCGGTTCTATGTCAGACTTGGCCAACCCATCACCCCCATCAACCCAGCAGGTGTTTCTGGGGCTGAACGAAGTCTGGTGGTGGCGGGTGGTAGCTGCAATGAGATTGCGACCAGATTTTAACCGTTACAAATACGGGAATTGACTTTCTGTTATTTTACGGACGACGCATACTTCTTTTCGAACAAATCTCTGGTCAAAACCCGCATGGCAATAACTTTATTCTAAAGTTAAAGTATGTCAGTAACCGTAAATTAACGTCGCCCCACACTAGGAAATTCTGTGTATTGTGGGTGCGTTTACAAACATTTAAACTCACAATACATAAACAGCCAGACCCGGAACAATTACTTGTAGGTAATACGAATATTTGTTCCGTGCGGGAATCGAACCCGCGACACGCAGCGCAGCCGTCAATCGCTTAACCACTGCGCCAACCGTGCCGTCAAATCTTTAAGTACTCTGGTGTAAGCTACAAAACACTATCGTAACTAATGCCTAACATTAGATAATTTTGGTCAGCTCTACCCCTTTTTAGGTCTACATTCATTTGGCAGCGCATATCTTCTGCGCAAGAGTGCATTGTTTATCTACCGCCGCGTGGGGTCGGCCAATAAGGTAGCGGGTTCGATCCCAGCTGCGCACTGTTTATTACGGTGCGGGTATGTAGCTAATAGATAGAGATGTTCCTTGCGTTAGTGGGCTTTGTATTAAAATGTTTAAGTTAGAACGTTTTCGAGCTTCTGGGAAATTGAAGAGTAAAACACCTAGGATGAAGGTTTTTGGTCTGAGTTTTGTTCTTAATCATTGTCTTTTATACCGTATGCACAGTTAGGCACACTATACATTTCAAGAAACAGTTTTTCTAACCGGAAAGCTAAATTCATATAGAAAAAACAAATTTATACGTATTTTTTTATGTCGTTTCCAAATAAAAATATACGATTCAATTCGTTAGTTAGTCATTTACTACTGTGTTCATGTAAGCATTACTATCTGATAATAAAAGTATAACGTATTATATCAAATAAAAAATCGGCCAAGTGCGTGTCGGACCACGCACAATGAAGGGTTCCGTAGTTAGGATGAATTTATCCCAAAAACAAACTTAACATTGTAGTTGAAAAACATGCTCTCCCATACATCGATATACGTTACGTTAAATTCTTCAACTGCAAATTTAAGTTGGTCGTCAAAAAAACCAAATATATTGTATATTTATTGTAAATGTTTAATTGTTTTATTTTCTTTAATTGTTGTATTATGAATGTGTTAGTTTTATAATTTTAATGATCGTGATTTTTATATTTTTTATTTATTGTTTATTATTTCAAACACAATGTGAATTGTTCCTGAATAAAATTTAATTGAATACACTTTGCCAGGTCAATCTAAGACAATTTTATACGCAAAGTATTTGCGTAAAATCAAATTAATACTTTCAGAATAAATAAAGAATGTACCTCATTCCACCCAGCTTGATTTTCACGCTCAAGCCTCATAATACGGTTAGCAGAGCTGCAGGCTCTTCGTGACTGTAGGTTAGAAGACTTAGAAGGCGTGTAGCGGGCATCGGGCATACTACCTGTCTTCCTTTCGTTACGAGTTTAGCGTGGCGATACTTAGCAATTGCACCAGTGGTAGCCGAAGGCTTTTATAGCATTTATAATGTACAAAATTGTATCCTTTATGACAGAGTAATTCTGAAAATCTAGATCAATGACAGTCACTGCTAACTTCGGAAAACTTATAAATTGGATTTTTATTTCTTCATTCATTATTTCAGCCGAAAGACGTCCACTGCTGGACATAGGCCTCCCCCAAAGGGGGGATTTACCATAATCGCCTCGCTTGGCAGGTGGGTTGACAATCGCAGTATGGTGTTAAAATGGATAGAGAACGCCGCTGCCCATTCTCTAGTAAGTCCCTTAGTCGCCTTTTACGACACCCACGGGAAGTAATAGGGAAGTGCTATTCTTTACGTTCGGCACCACACAGAGTAAGTATTAATTTTTTGTAAGTAGGTTTGTACAAACACTTTTACACGTCAATCATATTTTAAAAACTAGATGAGGTCGGCATTTCCTATCTGGCTAGTCTGAGAAGAAAGGCCGAAACAAACTCATATGTCACAGTATCTTTTCAAGTCCAGACATAATCTTGGTCAGATCATGTGAAAGCCATGTAGATTGGTGTCTGAAATGGTCTTTTGAGGAAAGAACCACACCGATAGAGTGGACCTGACCAGTCAGTGCACGCATTTGTCAGTAATCAGCAGCTCTACTCAGAACTTAAGGAGCTCAACGATGCGACGAACAATACCAAAGAAAGGACATTTGGATATGCCACATAAATGACTCAAAATTGCCAGACCATGATGTAAACTAACTGAAATAAAAGGAAAAAAAAATACAATGACCCACATAGTCTTCACATTCATTCATATCTATGGAATCGAGAGTGTCACCTGTCACCATAGTCGTTTAAAAGACTGGTGAACTACTCGTACAAGTTAACCTAGAACGCATGAAGTAGTAGATGGAAAATTCATCGGAACAATCAACTATTGATCACCTAAAAAATATTTCTACTACTACGAGTATTTCGCCTCTGTGTCCTGTGCTAACTTAAGTGACAAAAACGCCCTTTTATTAATTTATGTCACGTTACTTTGAACTTTTGTTTTGTCCTACTCCTACCTTATTATTAATTTTATAGTATAGTGCTTGTGGCACAATTATTAACCTATAAGAAATTGTTACACTAAACTTCGATTGAAGTAAAATATTTTTTTTAAATTGTAACGGTGTAAAAAATTATTGGTTGTAAAATAAAATAAATAAATAAATGTATTTATTTGATTTATTAAAACATAATTTATCACAAATCCCTTTCCAAGAGTGTTGGCTGATTAAAATTACAAAAATATATTATTTAAAAGAGGCTCATTGTAAACCCTAACCCCCTCACTGTATAACCGAATATATATCCTATTTTTTAATTATGACGTACGTGTACGTACGTCATAATTATCATAATTTATTTCTATTTACTTAATAATTTTAAAGCATGCTACTTTTCATATTGTGTAAAATTGTTGTGGCCGATGTGAACTTTGTAACTATTGATATGCAATAAATTTTAGTTTTTTGAATTAAAGTTTGTTGCAAGCCTACATTCAGCAACAATAATTCGAAGTTTTCTATTTAATACGAAGTGATGTACCGTCCATATTTCGATAAAATATGAAAGTTAGCATCCAGATAGTATCTAGAGGTGTGCCTATCAATCCTCAGATGTCGTATCTCAAGAATGCTCTAAATTAAATTAGAAAGGCGGACGTATCTAATTTGCGTTAGTTTGGTTATAAATACGCGTAGGCTAATTGTCGGTGGCCGGTCATCTCTATTATGTTGACTAACAAGGATCTGTGAAGACTGGATGTGACTGTTGGTAAATAGGATTGGGAATTTGGGACAGTCAGTGACCTGCATTACCTGACCCCTCTTACAAAGAAGAAGAATGGAAAAGGGGTTAGGTTTTATAGGCCACTGATTGTACCTAAAGGTGGACATCATCATTTCAGCCAAAAGACATCCACTGCTGGACATAGGCCTCCCCCAAGCACCGCCACTTCGACCGATTCTGTGCTTCCCGCATCCAGCGGATACCTGCGGCCTTCACAAGGTCATCGGTCCAACTTGTAGGAGGCCTTCCAACGCTACGTCTTCCGGTACGCGGTCGCCACTCCAGAACTTTTCGGTCCCATCGGCCATAAGTTCTGCGAGCAATGTGCCCTGCCCACTGCCACTTAAGCTTGGCAATTCTTTGGGCTATGTCGGTTACCTTGGTATAGGTGGACGTGAAGACTTGAATTTGAAGGTGTGAAGTTTATATAACTAGTATTTAAAAATCATAAAGAAAGAAAGAAAAGAAAATGATTCAATTGAATACATTTTTAAACTGTTTTCGTACTATGCTTTTACGTTTGTTTCCCAAGCTATAAAAAAAAAATGACTTTATTTGCATCATAAAAGTACAACCATATTATAATTAGGTATTTTTAACATTTCGTAGGTAGACATACAAATGTAAATAAATAGGTTCCTGCACTTAAATACTAACCAATAATGTGATATTATATTTTTCAACTTTCTAACCTCTTTTATACATGTTGTCCGCGTCATATAATAATTATTTAGTACGTATTTAAGCTCTAATCACTAACTAATAATTACTTTTACTGATAAATAATGTTATTTAGTTTGTAGCACACACTGGTTGGATTCACACTGTCCTCCTTACTAGTCGAAACAGTATCACGGGAGGACAGTCTTATTTTTCTTATTTTTTTTGGTACGACAGTATTAACATAGGGATTATTGACAAGAGGGAGTTGACAATGGGTGACGAGATTACTCTTGATATTCCAAACTGTTACTCAATTTTTAAGATTTAGTTTTATATTACATTTAGTTATATTCGGTACTACAAATTTTACAGTTCTTAAATTATTAGCAGAATTAACCGATCTGCTTTCGAGAAAGAGTGAACAGGCATCTTCGGTGCTCACTCGCTCCATCGTTAACCTGATCCATGGCTTTCCATCAGGTAAAATCAAAGTCAAGAGCATGACCATTTCACAATAAAAACCCGGCCATGTGCGTGTCGGACCATGTACAATTGTACAATGAAGGGTTCCGTAGTCAGGATGAATTTTTCCAAATAACAAACTTAACATTGTAGTTGAAAAACATGTTCCCTCATACATTTCAACTGCAAATGTAAGTTTGTACGCACAATATTGAGAAATTCACCATCTTATTTTAAGACCATATACTTCATATTGAACTTCCTGTAATCTATAGGTAAAGAACAATTTTATGTATTTTTTTCAACATTTTTGGTTCAATAATTTCGGAGATAGGGGGGGGGAATGGTAAATTTTCATCTATTTTCTTAAATAACTTTAAAAGTATTTACTTTAAAATTTAAAAAATATATGTCTCAAATCTTTACAACAAGCCCTTTCATTTGATATATCACACGGTACAGTATGCAAAACTTTTTTTTAATTTATTGATTTGCCCCCCTGTTTGAGTCCTATTATGTGACCCCCATATTCAAAATTCATTTATTTACGTTACACGTCAGTGTTGGGTCACGTAAATTCAATGTATACCAAATTTCAACTTAATCGGTCCAGTAGATTTGGAGCAAATTGGCTGTGACAGACGGACAGACAGACACCAGACAACCAGCCAGACAGACATACAGACATACAAATGATCTTATGAGGGTTTCGTTTTTTTCCTTTTGAGGTATGGAACCCTAAAAAAAGAGATTAAACATTATATTAAGGAGCTTCAAATCCAAGCTGAAAGTAGTAAATTATATTTTCACGCTTCAAATCCTTTTGTTTCACAGCGATCTAATATCGATCACATCTAGCTATCTTTGTACCTCACCTATGTTAGCCCACACATTCTGTTGATAAATACCACGGCAGATTCGCTTAGAGGTAATAAATTTCACAAGATTACCGCCATAATGATTAATATACGCTTCGGCACAAAAATGAAGAGCCGCAGCCGATCGATCAACGTGGGTGTTTAATATGAGCGTATGGTCATTTATCTTTATCGATTAGTGCTATACGGTACCGGTACTCAATACTGCCATAGAATTAAAATATATAGAAGCTAACGCATTATAAAATGCCTACTTTTTTGGGGCGTAAGACAGTAACGTTTTTAGAGGCATGAGGAACTGGGTGTAAATTTCACTCATCCTCTATTGAAAAGGGAGGATCCTCCGACCAGTCGGGTGTTGTTCTGGTGGGCAACTGCGGGGTGGCACTGCCTTATGCTCCAGTGTGTCGGGTTGAGGCTGACTGCTGGCGTCGACCAGAAGAGGTATCATGTTCTCTGCTTGTGGACCGGCCGAAAGTGCAGTGTGCTGTGCCAAGGTTGCTGATGAGGCTATGGGTGATGACCAAGAATGCGCGTTCGCTGCATGCTGGTGGTCAGGATACGAGGAAGTGATGATGATGGTTATGATGATGACGTCACGCTGAAGTAGTTGTACGAATTCAGACGCGGTAGGGTGAATCTAAGGATTTAAGTCTTTAGGGTCGATGGGTTCGCTGCAGGAGACGCCCTGGGCGTCGAGAGTCACTGGCGGATTCCCGGCCACCATAAGCGCGGGTTTGCGGATGGTGAGCAATAGGTAGCTCACTGTCCGATAAGGACCAGGCCCGGGTCGAAGGCACGTTGTGTTCTACGCGTGCCTCAAAGAGATGTCAGCTCAAATTGACAGGGACCGATAGGGCCAATGCCTGCCAGGGTTGCGAGTCTGAAAGGAATATCGTGGCTCTGGCACACAGGCAACTGATGGAACACGGATGGGTTTTAGTAAGTAAAAGTCTGACAAGCCGTCCCGCTTCGCCCAGAGCGGGAGAAGATATTTGAAGATTCCACAACACGAAAAAAAAAGTGGTTTCGGTGATTTTATCCATACCATGTCGAATGAAATCGTTAAATCTGTCAATATAGGTGAGTAAAAAATCCATGGTTTCACCGTTGAGATGTCAATGACTTGGGTAAGTACCTACGTTTCGCATCTACATGGTTTTCTTATTCTATGGTACCGATAATGATTGCAGGGTAATTCTCAACTAGATGGCGCGGAGGTAAAATTATAGGGAGGTGTGTGTGTCTTTGTTGTAATGGAATTAGAGGGAATGAGATATATATTTAGTGGACGATGGCGGGTAATCAAATGGGTAAGGGACGGAGTTAATTTAGCGTTGTACTGGGCTAAGGATTGATGGATTGGTGAAGGCATTTATGAGTCACCAAAGGTTAAAAGGGTTTTATAGTGCATTGCTAATTTATGTTTCATTTTATTGCTGCTCGACGCTTACCTATTCTAAACACATGAAAACGATCAGCGAGCTAGAGCCCAGGGTTGGTTGGATATCTTTGCATGAAAGAAAAACAAATGGCAGGTAAGTAATGTAAAAAGGATGTGATAGGATACTTTTCATCAAGTACTAATTTAATGGCTAATCGTCGTTAAAATATAATAGAAGCATGCATATTTTTTAAAGACCGTTATTTTGTTTTGACGATTAGTATCGAAAACCGTAACCTAATATTGTTAACCTATTTATACATTTAAGAAATAAAATAGTAACAAAGTCAAACACATTGTATTTTTTCGAAAACAAGTAACTGCTACGAGAACGAGTGTGATGCCGAATATATAGTTTTTAGAATTTTTGTCCGTTTGTCTAGATGTATGTTCCGGATTAGCGCAAAAACGGCTAAACGGATTTGGATGAAATTTAGCACACCGATAGTTTATAACCTGGATTAACACATAGTTTACTTTTATTCCCAGTAATACTTTCACGTGGGATATTTTCCGACATTCACGTGGGCGAAGCCGCGGTTAAAGCTAGTAATAAACAAATTAAAAAAAGGATTTACCGATTGCATTTCAGAACGACCATATCCATAAGCTTTATAATCTCTGTAGCTTTTACAGTTTTGATTGATACTATGACAGATGTTTAAATCACCTGCACTGAGGTGAAGGGTCTCAGGTTCGACCTCAATTTGATAAATCTCACTCCGTCTCGACTTACCACTAATTACTGAAAAGTCAAGTAATCTTTAATTATTGCAACACTGAATAATGATCGACATTAAAATGTTGCCACATTTTGCACTCAATAATGTTGAAAACTGTATTTAATTTTATGCCTGTTTGTACAGACATCATAATTAAAGGGTTTTATGGTTGAATTAAAGATTGAAAAACGTTGATCAGTTGCAGACATATCATTGTGATCTTGTTTTTTCTTGAGAGCTTGGCAACCAATAAAAGAGTGTGTTTTGTTTTTTTTAACAAACAATAATCAGAAAGTCAAGCGTTTTTTACTTTCAATAATCAGAATAAGAATTGACTAAGACCCTTTCCTCATTGGTCAGCAAGCAGCGGTGCGTTATAGTATGCTCAGTATACCGAAACGATACCAGTGCGGTATCGTTTCTTTCGCTTTCATTTACGGACTTGACGTTATTTTTTAGGAATAATTTGTGCAGTACCGCTTAAAACGCTTAGGTGTGGCTCTTGAAAGGGTGCTAGATTTTAAGTACTTAGGGCACATAGTTACTGAGGATTTGAAAGATGACGCCAACATGGAAAAAGAACGAAAGGACGCTGTCCGATGCTCTATGATGGCCCGCAGGTTTGCTTGTTTTACACCAGAAGCAAAAATAACTCTTTTAAGGCGTTTTGCCAATCCATGTACACGTGCTCTCCGTGGGTTCGATATACGCAAAGGGCATAAAACGCCCTCAGAGTTCAATATAATAATGCCTTCAGAATGTTGTTGGGGCTTCCACGTTACTGCAGTGCATCAGGGATGTTTGCCGAAGCACATACTGATGGTTTCAGCACCATCCTGCGAAAAAGGATTGCGTCCATGATGCGCGAGTGCGTGGGAGCGTCAACGACATTCTGAAGGTCATCAGTGATAACTTGTGTTGCACCTGTACATGTGTGTAGCGGCATCAACATCGCCACATGCGAACTACGCGTCATACTGACGTCACGCAAAATCCTGCATCGCGCAATTAGAGTTTACCACGCAACTAGCATAAATACAACGTCCCGACATCAACCGTCGGGCAGTTGCCCACCAGACGCAACACCCGTCTGGTCGGAGGATCCTCCCTTTTTTATGGTGGATGAGTGAACTTTACACCCTGTTCCTCATACCTACTAAACTGGTGACCCCGAGTATGAACGTCAGCGCAGCCTTCGTGCAACTACTTCAGCGTGAGTCATCATCATCATCATTATCACTTCCTCAAGAGTTCGAGCGGTGAGTCACACAGCCAGCCAGCACCCACGGCTTCAACGGGTATCCTGACCACCAGCATGCAGCGGACGCGCATTCCTGGTCATCACCCACAGCCTCATCAGCAACCTTGGCACAGCGCACTGCACTTTCGGCCGGTCCACAAGCAGAGTACATGCCTCTTCTGGTCGACGCCAGCAACCAGCCACAACCCAGCGCTGTACTACATCCGACGCACTGGAGCATAACGCAGCGCCACCCCGACTCACTGGGGAATCACCGCAGACAATTCCGATTCACCGAGAACTATGCGGCACCAGGTTCCGACTCACTGGAATCCTCTACTGGCACTGGCAAGTATCGCAAGATACACGACTCAACCCACTATCGACCTCCGGTTTCCGGAAGGGAGTGATGTAGCGGCATCAACATCGCCACATACGAACTACGCGTCACACTGATGTCACGCAAAATCCTGCATCGCGCAATTAGAGTTTACCACGCAACTAGCATATATACAACGTCCCGACATCAACCGTCGGGCAGTTGCCCACTAGACACAACACCCGTCTTGTTGGAGGATCCTCCCTTTTCTATGGAAGATGAGTGCCTCATGCTCATGCAACTCTACACCCTGTTCCTTATGCCTCTAAATGTGCATGTGCCTGATGCGTCAGGTGAGTGCAACAGGTATTTGAATTAAAAATTTGAGTTTCATTTGTTACTAACATAGCTTAAGTACCTATTGTGTATTATTAATATTATATGGATCAAGGTCCGAAATAAAGTATTTAATTTTATTTATTTAAATGCTAGTAACAAAATGTCGTCACTGGATATTTCTACCGAGACACGGTAAACTGAAATGATCCCACCCTGCTCCCGCGCATACCGAGTCAATCAGGAATTGAAATATAGGCGCCTATATTCTATCTATATGTCTATATTCTATATATTCTCTATCTTACAGTAGTCCTACTATTGCATGATATGGAAACAAAGATATTGGATAGTCAAATATAAATATAGGCGCTCGGTGAGCTTTCGGTACCGGGCATACCAAACATGCTGATTCCGCACCGCTGACGTCGGTGCGTCAATGAGAAAAGTTAAGGGCGAGGCATTATTTTTTTTCTGGGTTGTATTTTTTTGTTTACCCTAGTAAGAATAAGAATAATTTATTTGTGAAACATAGGTCATTACAGACAAAGATCTTAAAAATTAGGCAGTGCGCTATGTTTTGCCAATATTGACATACAAATGATTGATGAGTAAAAACAATTAAAGTGTTGCGAACTATTCAATTACACTGATAAATGTATTACAATACAGTATTTCATTACCTAATTTTATTAACACATGCATGCAAATTAAATTTTATTACAATTTATTCAGAGTCAATTTAATTTCATGTCAAAATTTTAGGTCAATTAAATTCAAAAGATCAGTATTTACATAATATATACGCTAACAGACTTAAAATAATAATATGTATGTAAAAAAGAAGGGGGACAAAATCATAGGGCATCAACAAATTCGTCCGCATCGCTGTCAACAGGTAAAGTGCCCAAAAGGCTGGCAGCATTGCCACGTTGTATGGCGATGCGAATTCTTTGGCCGAAAAATAGACCAGCCCTCTGGTCACGTGAAGAGTCGACCAAAGATAAAGATAAAGATATAAAGATCAGTATTCAATTAAATTAAATTCAAAAGAAAAGTATAAGCGCGCAAGTCCTACCACGACGTCAACCTAGAGGAAGTTGACGTCGTGGTAGGACTTGCGTGCTGCTCTGAACACTAGGTATGTGCCATATAGGTAACTTGCTAGCGTGCTGTGAGCGACGTGAGTGTGCCGATTGGCGAGCACGCACTGAGTGCATGTGCACGCGTGAAGTTGGCAAGCAAGTCAGTGCGGGGAAGCATGTGGTTTGGCACTTGGTCTAGTATATTTACCAGACCGAGTGCCAACCCTGGCACTTTAAACAGCATCTGAGTGACTGTCTCGCCCTGCGATCGGCCAAGCAATCGGTGATGTGTTTAAACGTATCGAGCACTCGGCCGAGAGCACTGTCTCGCCCATCTGCTCGGTACGTCTGATCAAGGCATTATTCCTGCCAGAACACTACTAATGTGAGCTTATATTTAAACTTACTACTTCGATGTTAGTTTGACTTTTTTTAGTTTGGTTGCTAAACCGTTTTAGTATGAATGTAATTCGGAGAAAATGAAACTGTCCGCAACCATGCCACAATTTCTTGCTATCAATGTCTTACGAAGAGTGTTCAATAGCTCATGTTTATTATATCAGTTATATAAAAACGTTAATTAACTCGATTTTCAACACCCCAAGCGCTAGTTTAAATACAACTTGTTTAACCAATACCCCACCTAACAAATTCACCATCAAAACATTCCATCAACTTTGACAGTTGCGACACTGTTGCATTCAAAACCAAACTGAAAAGGATTACTCGGCTTTAAATTTAAATTCTAAATAATAACTAAGTCTGCTCGACGTACGCACGCAACTTGCGCACGCGCGGGCGGCAGCGTGCCCAATCCGCTCTAATTTCACAAGATTATCACCACAGAGTGTTTGAGCAGTAGGTCAACTCGGATATTGATGGGGTACCTACACCTGCGTAGTGTTACCGGAGTTTGTAGTTAGACTGTGTTTGTTTGGCTCATAAGGCTGTGATTTGATATTGATGGGTTAATTAGAATTGGTGTTGTTTAATTTTGAACAATAAGTAATGTGTGTTGATTATTTCAGAAACACGTGATTGGTGTGTTCTGAGTTTATATCATCATCATCATCATTTCAGCCGTAAGTCGTCCACTGCTGGACATAGGCCTCCGCCAAGCACCGCCACTTCAACCGGTTCTGTGCTTCCCGCATCCAACGGATACCTGCGGCCTTCACAAGGTCATCGGTCCACCTTGTAGGAGGCCTTCCGACGCTACGTCTTCCGGTACGCGGTCGCCACTCCAGAACCTTTCGGCTCCATCGGCCATAAGTTCTGCGAGCAATGTGCCCTGCCCACTGCCACTTAAGCTTGCCAATTCTTCGGGCTTTGTCTGTTACCCTGAATCTCTTTATTTCTGTTTCGATCACGTAGGGAAACACCAAGCATAGCCTTCTCCATTGGCCTTCCTAAGTCCCATCATCATTGCCCGAGTCTTTGACCAGTGCGTGTTGCCAGTGATGACCTATGGCACTGAAACGTGGTCGCTCACAATGGGCCTTATCAGAAGGCTAAAAGTTACCCAAACGGAATTTATATCTAGAGCAACATAATATACACATAATCAGCCTTTATGGTCCCCACTGCTGGTACACAGGCCTTCTCTCTGCGAGAATGAGTGGGCCATAATCCACCTTGCGGGCCCAGTGCGTGTTGGCAGATATCACATGTCTTCGAATTTTCGATTCTAGGATATTGGTTTCCTCACGACGCTTTCCTTCACCATTTTGAGAGCAGTGGTGATGAAATAATTTAAACAAAGTAAAGCGCCTGTCCTGCCTACTACAAGGTGGACCGATGACCTTATGCAGGTTGCAGGTATTCGCTGGATGCGGGAAGCACAGAACCGGTTGAAGTGGCGGTACTTGGGGGAGGCTTATGTTCAGCAGTGGACGTCTTTCGGCTGAAATGATGATGTTGATGATGAAAGCGCCTGTCTGTGTTCGGACCCACGACCTCCTACTACTCGTAAGTCGAGGCCGTTACCACTGGGCCACCACAGCTCTCCTAGCTAGAGCAACTGATGAAGAATTATTCTTATTCGTGGCAAAACACAAATGAAGCTCTAAAAACGAACTCTGTTACTGCTTAGAGCTAATGTCTCAATCAATCAATCAACTCAGCCTATCGCAGTCCACTGCTGGACATAGGCCTCTCCCAGGCTGCGCCACAACACCCTGTCCTCCACCTTCCGCATCTAGTCTGACCCAGCCATCTTCTTATAAGGTCGTCGGTCCATCTAGCTGGGGGGCGTCCCACACTACGCTTGCCGATACCCGGATTACGCGGCGTGGAGCTAATGTGTAGGTAGCCTAATTTGTTAGTACTATGATATATTGATTACTAGCTTTTGCCCGCGGCTTCGCTCGCGTTAATTTAGAATTTGATCATCATTTCGGGCTGTATTCTGCGTTTTGAAATTTAAAGTGCTATTAAATACATCCCATATCTCAAAACTAAAAAAAAAACTCAAAGCATTTATTTCAATTAAACCAATTACGGGCACTTTTGAATGGTCAAAGAGTCGGTCAGTTAGTCAGAAAGTTGAAGCTAAGCCCATTCCAAAACGTAGATCTCTATGGAGAAGAATAGGCAAGAAACTCCAAGGACACTCTTTTAAATCAAGACATTACAAAATCCTGAGTACATTATTCTTGTCGCTTTATGTGAGAACAATGTAAAAAAATTAGTTATTTAAAAAAAATACAAATTATAAAAGGTTACAAATAAGCCCTGGCTGATAGGAGATGACCAGTCACAACTGACGGCGCCCATATCATAATTCAATCATGATTCAAAATACACGTGGCGCCATCTATTATCATAAGAACGTTATTGTTGTTTTACCAGGAACAGTACTTTTTTTCGGGATGAAAGGTACACTATGTCCGTTTCTGTACACCTGACAACTTATATGTGAAATTTCAGGATGATCGGTTCAGTGGTTTAGGCGTGAAAAGGTAACAAACAAACAAACTTACTTTCGCATTTATAATATTAGTTACGAAGTTAGGATGCTATGTTCATTATGCTATGCCCGAAACAGAAAGCTTGATTTATGTATGACTAGCTTTTGCCCGGGGCTTCACCCGCGTGGAGGTCGGAAACTAGAGATAAACTACGATAACATTGCGCGCCCCTCCAAATTGCTGTTTCAATGTGTGTAGTCACGTCCTTACGAAAGAGTTTGTATTTAGTTGTAAGTACTCGTAATATCTCACTTATTAGCAGATTTGTTGGTCAACGCCGTCAGTGCAGTGCTATACTAATAATAATGAGCGATTAATGACGCCACTAGTTGAGCAACAAATCCGTGATTTGTTTTTGTTTGACGGTCGTCTCATTACGCACATATGCGTACAAATACTTTCAAACGTTTTGAATTTTGGAGGGGCGGGCCATCTTATCGTAGTAAATCTCTATTACCGGGCTACAAAGTATTTGTTCTAACCTAGATCATGGTTTATCCATGTGCTAAATTTTACCCAAATCCGTTCAGCCGTTTTAGCGTAAAACGGGACAAACAAACAAACTCACTTTCATGTTTAAAATATTAGTTAGGATTTCACATAAACAGATTAGGAAAATATACAGTTTAGCTCCTGCTTGACCGATTTTAGAGCTAGTTTAGTTTAGTTGTAAATGATAATGAAAAAAAATAAGATGAGAGATTATACCCTAGCTCAGATTATACCCTAGCTCAGATTATACCCTAGCTCAGATTATACCCTAGCTCAGATTATACCCTAGCTCAGATTATACCCTAGCTCAGATTATACCCTAGCTCAGATTATACCCTAGCTCAGATTATACCTTAGCTCAGATTATACCCTAGCTCAGATTATACCCTAGCTCAGATTATACCCTAGCTCAGATTATACCCTAGCTCAGATATTACCCTAGCTCAGATTATACCCTAGCTCAGATTATACCCTAGCTCAGATTATACCCTAGCTCCTCAACCCATATTCCATCTCATAACATCCCCTAACACCTTTCTTATCACGAGCACCGCGTGAAGCAAAATTTCTGCGTTATCATCGTTAACATGGCCGCCTGGCTGTAGACGTCGCTCGTCGCGCACTATATCACAGCGGATATTTACCGCCGGCCACCGCCCGCCGGTGACAGCCTTATCTGTTATCAGTATATGGATAGATACCTTATTGGATGCTTGCCGTATCTATAGTTTGGGCTCTGGCCTTGAGATTTGGAATGGTGAAGTTTTGTGTGAGTTTTGCATGAGTTGGTTGTAAGTTAGAACAAAAGACATCAACGCATCGCCTTTCGTTTATCGCAAATTATTAATGATTTATATTAATTGATTCAAACATAATGAAAATCAAGTTAATGCTTGGTTACTGTATTGTATTATTGTAAATTTAAACTCTTTTTTTATGAGCTTGTAAATCTTTTATGACACCCACGGGAAGAAATAGGATGGTGCTGTTCTTGCATGTATATTATAGTATATTGTAGTGTTATTGGTGTGTTTATTGTTTGTGTAATGTGTATATGAGTTTAAATGTGTGTAAACGCACCCAGAATACAGGAAAAATTCCTAAGGTGGAGCAACGTTAAAAAAAAACAGAAGAAACAAACAAACAAGTTTTTTTTTAAATATATGTATTCAGAGCATGTGCACTCGATAATGTGAGCTGTGCTGCATGTGTGTGCAAGATAATTGTAATGTATCTCGTTGGTAATCCTTAAATAAATAAATTGCAAAATGTTTTGTTTGACGTGCAGTTTTTGACGTTTATTGGATCCTAAAAATTCAGTCTGTTTATCACATAAGCCTAAATATATATAATAAAAAACGAGCGAGGCTTAGAGTAGTCGCATATGAGTTGTAACATCTGTTAACTCACCTTGGTAATATGCAACTGAGCACGAACAGAAAGTAACCTTAAAATTGAAAAAAGCTTTATTCTGAAAAAAAAATTCGTATAATTATTTATTACTAGTGGCCGCCCACAGGTCGAAATTCGACCCCCTCTACATACAATCTATATAGTACTTACTAAATTCATCCTATTAAAAAGTACTTACTTATTCCATGCTCAAGTTAGCACTTACTGTTACACAATTCCGTCCCTTTTTACGAAATCACTCCCACCGAAAGCTAAAGGATAGATGTTACATATCAATAATATAGCTTTCACTGACATTAATGGTCTTGTGAAATATCTTTAGATACTTACTTTTCATCGGCTAAAATAATATGTATAACAGAGAATTACGTTGTCAAGTTACAAATAAACTACTTTTTGAAGGCTGTGATTGTCAACATGTGATTTATGAAAATCTTTAGGTATGTATGAACTCTTTATTTTTCACAATTTGTACTTAAATGGAATACCTAGGAATACATAATCAGCCTATAATGTTCCCACTGCTGGGACACTGGCCTCCTCTCTGTGAGAGGGAGTGGGCCGTAATCCACCACGCGAGCCCAGTGCGGGTTGGTTGATGTCACATGTCTTCGAATTTTTAGTTCTAGGACAAGCCGGTTTCCTCACGATGTTTTCCATCACCGTTTTGAGAGCAGTGGTGATGAAATAATTTACACAAAGTAAAGCGCCTGCCTGGGTTCAAACCTACGACTTACAACTCGTATGGCGCGATTGTTACCACTGTGTCACCACTGCTCTGCTCTTAATTACGGCAATTTTCTTTAATTTCATAAATATTTGAAGGTAATCATTATTCCCTTAGTCGCCTTTTACGACACCCACGGGATGAAATAGGGAATTTACTTACTAGAGAATGGGCAGCAGCGTTCTGCATTTTAACACCATACTGCGATCGCCAACCCGCCTGCCAAGCGTGGCGATTATGGCAAACCCATTTTTGTGGGAGGCCTATGTCCAGCAGTGGACGTTTTGCGGCTGGAATGATGATGATGATGAGTCATTATTAATTTATATATAACGGATTTTCTACACCGATTTTCCTACCCTTACCTAGGAATACTTGCTTAGTATTCTTGTCACTAAAGTCGCAAATGTACCAACTTTTAGCAGGTACAAGAGGAGTCTAAACGTCCTCACTGGCGCTAATTGGCGCTGACAACCATCGCGAGAATGCATGATTTAGATTCGCTCTTGCAGACTCTGTTGCACATACCTGCAGGCTAAATTACTGTTACTGGTTTAATCCTTTAATTAAGTCTTGTTATAAATGTAACAGTTTTATTACGTGTGGTAAATAAATTAAAAGAATTAATTGGAATTATGTTTATGCTGCGACGGAAAAATAAATGATTTTAAAATCTTGATGCAATGATACTTCACTGCCGTTGAGAGCAAAATCTTTTAAATACCTACTCTAAATCTAAATATAATTTCGTGCCAGACAAAGGTAACCTTTGTTTTAAGAGCCCAGTGCAGGAGTATCTTCCTTGCTAGAGGACTGCTTTTAAGTAGGTCCTTTTTTCTGCCAGCTTAGTAAACACTTACCCATTTTTAGGGTTCCGTACCTCAAAAGGAAAAAAGAAACCCTTATAGGATCACTCGTGTGTCTGTCTGTCCGTCTGTCACAGCTGATTTGCTCTGAATCTACTGTACCGATTAGGTTGAAATTTGGTAGACATATGAACTTTTGTGACCCAAATACGGACATCTTACGTAAATAAATTAATTTTGAATATGGAGGTCACTTTTGGGGGGCAGATTATAAAATTTCAAAAATAAGTTTTGCTGACTGTGACATATCAAATGAAAGGGCTTGTTTTAAGAATTTTAATTTTTTTTTTTTATATTTTTAAAATACATACTTTTAAGAAAATAGATGAAAAATGACCATTCCCCCCGCCCCTTATCTCCGAAACTACTGAGCCTAAAATTTTGATAAAAATACAGAAAATAGTTCTTTACTCATAGATCACAGAAAAATCTATAAGAAGTCTGTGTTCTTAAAATAACATGGTAAATCACTCAATATTGTGCGTACACACTTACATTTGCAGTTGGATGTATGGGGATCACGTTTTTCAACTACAATGTTAAGTTTGTTCTTGGGATAAATTCATCCCAACTACGGTACCCTTCATTGTGCGTGGTCCGACACGCACTTGGCCGGTTTTTTTTTAAACATGTTTAAGGGAAAGTTCCTTCCAACTGATAACTTTGTCAATGGATTGAGAAGTATAATAGTTGTAGTGTATTGTATTGATCTTTTACTTTTTTATTATACCATCAATGTAATACGTATTATGGAATGCAATTAAGAATTGAATTAAGTTGTATCAGCTTTCTTTAGCAAAATTATTTTTAAAATCAAAATCACCAATAAATCCTATCAGTACAAACTAAATCGGCTGAACTATAACTGTGGCACTGTTACGCCAGTGAAAGGGAGGGTGGGCATCCATTTTATTAGACCAATACTACCACATCTTTTGTGTGTGTGCATAATGGTTGCGACAAGGGTTAGTGGCCTGGGAGTGGCCAAGGCAGCAGGGTACTTGGTACTTGCTAGTGTCGGCTTCAGGCTTAGCTCTAGATAACAGCATGCGGAAGCTGCGACGCGTTACGAACTGATAAGGATGTGTAGGATCATTATTATATGATATTTAGCATGAGTTTTCTATGATATTAAACGCTAAGAACACAATTATTTACGAGTTTACTCTTGTTGATGAGATTTTTTTGATGTTTTTCTTCACGTTTTAATTTAGACAAAATAATATCCTTGGTGATATGGCAAATGCCAATATATTATCAAAAAATCTCTGGATATACTGGCTTGCTTGGAGTCGCTTAACAAAAATAGTATTACGTACCACGTTAACTAAAATTTAATTTCATAAACACGTTTATGCTACAAAATACATACAAATATATCGTTAGGGTGAACGATATATTTGTATACTGTTTGGGCAGAACCGTCAATTTCGCAAGCAAAGGGCCTCCAGCAATGGGTGGGTCTGTACAATATTATGTTGAATACGATGTTGGTGATGAAGATTGATATAACTTAATTTAAAATAATATAATTATATATTAGTATTACTGTACCATGCATTATTAGAGGCTTTAGTACTCAGTCGATTTGTGCGTTAATATTAGATAGGTACCTATGTGCACCAGCGACTAATGTTAGCTCAACTAGAATGCTATCAGGTGCGTGAGTGAGTAAAAAATTACTAATTATTATTAATTTTTACCTATGAAACTTGTTCAAAATCCAAATGTATAACAGGATTAAGGCAATTATAAGGACATTTGCGTTCTTATCTGTAGATAGGTAAAATCAAAGTCAAAAAGATTTATTTCAAATAGCATAAATGGCACTTATGAAGGTCAAAATTTACAAAGAAAATATAATTGATTCTAGTCGCCCCTTTCAAAAGGTAGCTTCGTATGGAGAAGAATGGGCAAGACATTCCACCGTTACTCTTTTAAAATGTTTTACAATATTTTGTATAGGTACATCAATTATATAATTGTATGTGAAGACGATGCACCTAGAATAAAATTACTATACCACAATAGGTACAAATAATTAATAATAATAAAAGAAGAAAGAGTATTTAAGCAAAAAAAAATTATATCAGTGTGTGAGTTAAGGTAATCACAGAATGTAAAATAAATTTCATAAAAATAATAAATTATACAATTAAAATAGCAACCAGTTTGATTTTGTCTAGCTAGAGTTTGGTAAGTAAAGATCGTCCAGTTTAAAACTGCACGCCCCTCCACTGCTCGTTACATACCTACACATTTTAAATGTTTTTATATACATTTTAGTGGAGGGGCGTGCAGTTTTAAACTGGACGATCTCTACTAAACTATCGGAGTAGTAACAACAAAGTTCTAACAGACTAGGCGTGTTGTTCTGTTTTAGTGTCTATGTATTGTGTTAAAACCAAAACCTGTTCAAAATTCCTTTTCTCCTCACAAATGCCAATCCTTTCTGTGAGCTATGTGCTGGGGTTGGTCCGAGGATAGGTGACCGAGACTCCTCCATGCCTCGGAAAGCACGTTAAGCCGTTGGTCCCGGCTGTCATTAGTGGATCATTGACACTCGTTTTGGTTCGTCAGAAGCCTGGAAGTCTGACAACCAGTCACTGGGTCACTACCCAGTGACTCAGTGATGTCAGATAGGCTGTCGCTCCATGTAAAATACTGGTATTCAGTTGCATCCGGTTAGACTGGTAGCCAACCCCAACACAGTTGGGAAAAGGGTGGGCAGATTGATCGATTGTCTTATCAAAATAAGTATAGTGATTATCATAATCATAATCATTTATTTGTCAGAACATGGTACATTTTATGGTCTTAAGATTAGTTAATGGTATCATCACATTCTGCCAAGTGTGGCGTGCAAATATTAAGCAAATACAATGATTAAGCCAGTATTAAAATTACAATTTGATGCGTGTCAGTTAAAAATAATATCAACACACACAATTTATTTAGAATGTCAAAGTATCATAATCAGTATAATATATTTAGTTACTGTATTTATCCAAATTAAAGGTAGAAATAAAGATATGAGTCTGTAGGTACGGGGAAGCCGACCCTAACGTTAATTTTAACATAATTAGGAAAAACTAAAATTTGATTAGCCTAGGGCAGGGCTCGGCAATCTGCGGCTCGCGAGCCTCATGCGGCTCTATAGATGCAAAGTTCTGGCTCTCCAGTTCCATACGCAATTTTTTTTTAATTAAATTATTATTATTATATGTTTTTCGCTATAGATATATGCATGTTATATATGAAATTTATTATTTTGTATTTAAAGTCGTTTATTTTAAATCAATAATATATAAGCACATACTATAATATTGAAACAAAATTTTTAGTAGCTCTTTAATAACTGGCAAATCTTGTAAATTGTAATTTTGGCTCAAAAGGTTGCCGACCCCTGGCCTAGGGTAATTAAGAATTGTCGCATGTATGCTTAGGTACTACATATCAAACTAATCAATGATTAACGCTTTTGGTTTCAAATGCGCTAGTGGTGAAAAACTTAATTATTGTGAAAGGTTTAGTTTGCAATCCTTTGTCCTATCAGGCATCGTGCATTCATAACAACGACCAAGGGTCGATCGAACATCTTTCTCAGCTCTACGAAACAAGCCTGATATTTGATATCTGCCTGTCCTATGGGCTCTGATGTATCTCGATCCTCTAGGCATACTGGAACGAGGAAGTATGAATATCGCTGTAGGCTTGTTTAGATATCTGCCGGATCATTACGTAATAGCCATGATAAAGGGATGAAGTATTGAGAACATTAATAAGAATTGAGGAGCATTGAACATCAATAAAAGCTTTATGTAGTAGCCTTTACACTATCAGCTTATAATGTTCCGCCGCTGGGACACAGGCCTCCTCTCTGTGTGAGGGAGTGGCCGTATTTTTTTAATTATTTATTTATTTAATTAACACGGCTTAAAAAAAACAATTACATAAATCAAAGTACATACAAACATAACACATACACTAATAACACCAATTAAATACTATTGTTTTCACAAAAGTTTTGGCACATAACCATTAAATTGGCAAATTTACTGGCGAACAGATCGCAGTCCGGGTTGGCTTCCACGAGCTTATTTAGTGCGGTCAACACGTGCGGTACGGGAGACGCAACACAGGCTGCTGTCCGACACGAAGGTACGCCTAGCAGTCGATGTTTTCTGGAACGGAGATAATTATTCGGTGTATAGAGTCGAATCAGCTCATTATGGATGTCAGGCGCATCCGTCATATCCTTCTGCGAAGCAGTAATGCTTGCGAAGGAGGAGGCGGAACGCGTGAGGGAGAGGCAAAGTTCGCGCCCTCGCGCCCCTAGTCGCCGCAGGAGACGCCCCGGGCGTCGGGCGTCGCAAGCCGATTTCCAGCCACAGTAGGCGCGGGCTTGCGGACGGTGAGTGATGGCTAGCTCACCGTCCGATAAGGACCAGGCCCGGGTCAACCGTGCGTTGTATTCCACGCGCGCCTCAAAGACTTGTCAGCACCAACTGACGGGGTCCGTTAGGGCCAATGCCTGCCAGGGTTGCGAGTTTGTTCGAAAGGGATATCGTGGCCCTGGCACACAGGCAAATGAAGGAATACGGGTGGGTTTTAGTCAGTAAAAGTCTGACACGCCCTCCCGCTCCGCCCAGAGCGGGAGAAGTTATTTGATAATTTACCACCCAAAAAAAAAAATAGGCGCATCCGTCATAACCGGTAATCCACCACGCAGGCCCAGTGCGGGCTGATAGATGTCACATGTCTTCGAATTTTTGGTTCTAGGACATGCCGGTTTCCCTTACGATGTTTTCTTTCACCGTTTTGAGAGCAGTGGTGATGAAATAATTTACACAAAATAAAGAGCCTGCCTGAGTGCCTGAGAACCTTCGACCTACAACTCGTAAGTCGCAGCCGTTACAACTGCTCTGCCAAGAAGAGCCTATAAATACAGACAATAGGTCATTTAAAAACAGAATCCAATTAAATCATTTAAAACGCTGACAAAGGAAAAGCATGCAAGAAAATATTTTTATGCAGATATTTTCGCGGCAATTACAAAGCGGCCGCGCAGCTGCGATCTCTACAAAACAATGAGTCAACATCCCATTTAAGTTCCACCGATGTTCCTAATAGGCACAATGTAAATATCGACACCAATTAAAGTCCGCACAATATATGTCGAAACATCGCACAATTAACGCGTCACACAATGTCAGAAGCGCATAAATCCGGCACAACCCTGAACTCCAAGGCTGTCCCTAATTATACCTTTCGAATGAGACGTCATTTCCTTGCGCTTACGAAACATTAAATGTAAAAAGAGGCTTTTTCGCTTTTCAAAGGTGTGAATTTAAATAATTGCAATAATCGCGGCGCTGGACATGCGAACTTAATGAACGGGGCTTCGCGTGAAGAAGACAGGCAGATTGCCGACAAAGAGTCGCAGTACTCGTCTGTACGACACCTTAAGTTTCGGCGACTCCATTCACACAGCTCCGGGAACAATTATAAATGAGGTCGATTTCATATGGGTAATTCTCGCCTGAGGTTCTCACATTTCCCTTATGTGTCCATATGTACTAAGTGTCAAAAATATTAAATTCTACGTCTTAAATACAAGCATCCTGTATTTTTATATTAAATTTTTATCATCTCACAAATTTTTTATGAGTGTGAACGTCGTTGGTTTTACAAGTTTTATGTAAGGGCTATAATTTCTCATACTCTCATATTTTAATACGTGTGAATAAATATTTAGTTCATCTTTATTATTTTATCACTTTTGGAAATCCTACAATTGAGTGAGAACGGAACCATACTTTCGTACTTTCCAACATTGCCTTTTTTATTTCATGTAAATATCGATGAAAATTGTAAATGGAGTTTGGCAGTCATATACATGTGCATTATGGGTACAAACAACAGGATTCTCTGAGCCATAAGGTCCTGATAAAGTAATTGAGATTCTCACACGGTTCAGATTGCCCATCTCCGAGCCCCGGTACTTTTTACATTGTAAAATTTTATTACCCAGCATTTGCGACAATTGTATTAACGATTGATCGAACTTGACTCACTGATTACGGTTTTGCCCTTTCCTGTACGCGACCGAATAATACATTCCATATTATTTTCTCACTTTTATTGCCTGTAATAAGCCATTTAATTCGTAATAATACTCGATTAGTGCAAATAGAAGGAAGGGTGTCAGTCGCCGAAATGACGTCGTAAAGTATTATTGTGAATTCGTATTTTCAATGGTCATTCGAAATGATGATGATTTTCTTTTATTTTGCCCTGAAATTAATGTGTAGCAAAAAGTTGTGTGTCCATTTCGTCATCTGTTTTTTTATTTTTAATAAAAAAACAAATGAGGAAATGGAACATCACTAAAGCCAAAATGTTGTATTTGGAAGACAAAATTGTTGCAATACAAACAACAATTTAATTAGCAGCAAAGACACAGCTATCAATATTTATACAGGGCTTAGTGAAGTGGGCTATTGACAACACTGTCAGTGCTATGTTAATAACATGTCACTAGTGTCAGCACTCCCAGTAATAATATTGATGAGATTGACAGTCGACGTACTAACTATAAATATTCTGAAACTACGAGGTATCACTTTCAAAGCAGGATTTGTAATAAATTAAAATAGAAAACGAGGTTATAAAATAAGAGCTCTGGTTTAGAATACTGTCTGATATAGAGTGATTGCTCCATATACCTGCAGTTCTTAGTTAAAGCAATGGATAGGTACGTAGTAGCAAATTAAAACTTACAAAGTAAAATACTTCCACTTTTCGTTCAGAAAGAGAGTCCTTTCGATACATCATTTTAACAGGTCGCATGGAATAAATATAGAATGATGTCGATAAAGACCTCCTACATTCAATCGTTTTAATCTGGCAATGAACAATGCTAAGCGGTGAGTGATACCCAAATGTTGAGTAAGTAATCCTGCGGCCATCAGACCGGCGCGGGCGGCTATCCGGCCAGTGGCCATCACTCACCAGCCAGACACGCCAACAGCTAAACTTGTCTCCACACGACCCGACCGTATAGAGTGATGAATGTCCCGAATTAACCCACTTGACAACTCATTTTCTCGTAACAGATTCCATTACCAAACGCTGAAATAACATAGTAGCAACGATCACCTTCGCAATAGTAGACCATAATGGTAGCCTTATTCATACGACCATCATTATTTTCTGTCTCGCAACAAGGCAAAAACAATCAATAAAAATAAATCATTTAAATAACCATAAACACGTATTACAATGCGCCGACATTACATCTCCTAATGATTTCGCTAACGAATCATTGAAAGTGGTCGGATCGCGTGCGCGTGCGCATGTCCGCAGCGATCTAATCGCGAGCGTGAGTGTGTGTGTGCGGTGTGATTGTGTGTGTGCAATGCGGTCGTAATAATATGAAAGTGTTGTCCGGACCCCGCCCTAGCCTCGGGGCCGCTCTGTGTTCCATTTACATCTGCTCGAATACTTTATTAAGCCTTCTGTCGAGCGCGCACCAGATTCTGTGCCTTGTTGCATTACTGATAACGATAACGGTTACCGTAGTATTCTTGTTGCTAGTCTCCGCCAAAACGTGCAAATAAATGTATTATCCTTCACATATTGATGTTTCTGTATCTTGACTTCAAAGTATAAGACATAATTATGTACAGTTTGGTTTTGCTCTATACGAATTTAATTTATACAGGTGATTGACTTCACCTTTAATCTCAAAAATAACCGCAAAGTACATTTAATTTAACATTAAACGTTCCCCGACAACATAGTAAATAATTTAGCAGTATTTCATACAGCTACTTAAGACATTTTTTGACTTACGATGGTCGTGATCCAAAGTCAACTTCACTTGATGTATTGTTAAAATTTATAAGGCAATTATTAATAAGAGGTACCTATATCGGTCCGGATATTAAATCGGTCGGCGAAACGGCAATAAATTGCAATAATTTCAGTAAAAGTTCATTTATTATAATCATCAGTGGGTATTTTCTAGTTACACTAGTATTTTGAGTCGACTATCTAAATTGGAGTATCAATACCTGTCCGAGTTTCACTGAACGATAGTAATGTTTTTGTAATATCTATTATTATCGTACAATTACTGTTCGACATGTTTTCCATGGCGGTTTGAGAATAGACAAAGATTGAGGCGGTCGTTGGTAATACCAGAAGTTTCTGGGATAACCAACTACTGCATTTGCATAATAATAGAAACGAATATGATAGTTAAATTATTTGGATCGTAACAATAGTAGTGAATTTAGTACTCTACCCACCTTTCTTGATGTTTAGAGGAATAGATAATATGGGAATAATATACATGCAGATTTACGTCAACTAACATTGTATTGACAATATAGGTAGGTATGGTAAAAGACTAGCTCTACAATGTTTAAGAATTAATTGAGGCTGAGGTGGCACCTATTACCTACCTAGTAGATTATTTAAGACTTTACCCTTAAAGGGTAAGAAAAATGGTCATACACATAATTATAAAAGCCCTCATAAAAAAAAAAAAAATCACCGATTTTATATTATCCGTAACTAGCTTTACTTTTTCATACCTACCAATAAGTACAGCTTTAACACCACCATTTTTCAGGATCAACAATGTTCTAAATAAATAAAAAACGGTAAATTCCCTAATATAACTTAATCGTCATCATTATACAATCCCCAGTTCCTTATACCAATTTATTTGGAGACGATCAGAACATAACTTAATAATAATAATTATAGTTCTCGACCAAAACCTCAGGAGGCTCTCATTCCGCGGCTGGATCAAGGGCTTGATTCAGAAAGCAGTATTCCTGGACACAGCGCGCATCTTAAGGAGGTTCCTCTCTCTAGACTACTGTCAGCTTATACCCTGTTCCTTATACCGATATGTTAGCATAAGCATAGCATAATCAGCCTATAATGTTCCCACTGCTGGGACACAGGCTTCCTCTCGTCGAGAGGGACTGGGCTTTAATCTAGCACGCGGGCCCAGTGCGGGTTGGTAGATGTTGTTTCTGTCTTCGAATTTCCTCACGATGTTTTCCTTCACCGTTTTGAGAGCAGTGGTGATGAAATTATTTACACAAAGTAAAGCGCCTGTCTGGGTTCGAACCCACGACCTATGACTCGTAAGTCGGGGCCATTACCACTGGGCCACCACTGCTCTTGCGATATGTTAATATAAAAATATTTAAAAGTGTAAACTAAAACTTAAACTGTAAATATATGATGTCTTTTTTTTTTTTTTTTGGTTGGGCAATTATCAAATAACTTCTCCCGCTCCGGGCGGAGCGGGAGGGCGTGTCAGACTTTTAATGACTAAAATCCACCCGTATTCCTTCATTTGCCTGTGTGCCAGGGCCACGATATCCCTTCCGGACAAACTCGCAACCCTGCCAGATATGATGTCTAAGATGTATATAAATAAAATAGAGGAAATAATACACAATAATATAATATAATATTGATGAATAAACAGTGAGCCAAAGAACTCAAATCGAAACACGTATAGGTCGAAGATCAGTGGTTGTGCACAGTGACAGGTTACCTTCGAGCATAGCATCACATTTCTCTCAATGACTCATGTTCTCCTAGTACATAGTAAGAGACTCATTAATATTTATGTTGCTAATAAAATCATCAATCACTTGCTCAGTTATATACTGTTTTTTTTTAAATATATTTACATCATCATTTACATAGGACTTTTTTAAGAAAGAATGTTAGCAGCCAGGTGTATTGGAATTTCTAAACGTACTTTATAACATTTTACTCGTATTGTCCCTGTCATTGTTCCATTATAAGGCACAGAGATGTTTTTATCCAAATAAGGAAATGAGCATTGATCACCAAGGATGGCGATTTCAAACTCTCTCAAAGGTTTCTCTTCAGCGTAAGTCAGAGGTAGTTTCTACGAAAACATACAATGAAGGCATTAATAAGTCTCATTCATAGGAGGTATATGCCCAGTTCCGAACCCTCACCCTAGTGCTTAAAATGCACATCGGTATTCTTCCGCTCCACCATGACAATGGTGACAAATGAATGTAAAGTTACTGGAAAGTCCACTTAATGTGCTAGCTAAGAATAAAAACGTCACACTCCATGAAAAAAACCCTGACTCATGCAACATGAGACAACAATGACGAAGTTATGGTAAACATCCTATTGATTTTTAATTTAAAATGTACCAAGTAATACTAATACATATTAGGAATTCCAATTATTCCACCCTCGAGCCAACAGGCTAGATATTATCCAATAAAGCACGCACTTACAAATGGGGCCATAAATAATGATACAATTCCGAGTTATGTGTCATTATTAATACAATAAGTCGTAAATCAATCAGCTTACATTTACCTTTTTGTATTTCATGTCCATTATGATCTGATGCATCATAGAATAAAATGCGAAATTATGAGGAAGAATTATGACATCGCCATCAGTATGTTTTTCTCTTTAGGTCGTGTAAAGCTGGACAAGCTGTCACATAATTATTCATAGGTTACGCATACTTTGAATAAATTAAATAGATAGAGAACAATAGGCCGTTTTTACAATTAAGCAATATTAACATAATACGTTTTTTCTACCACCAATTTTCACTGCAGTGCAAAACCTTACTCTTACGTTTCAGAGGTCTTTAATCTAAAGCTTGAATTTCCAAAAGCTCTAATATTTCTTCATTTAGGCAAATCATTATCCGACATAACAAGACAACATTACATCAGCCTAAGCAATTGACTAAAATAGTACCATCCAACCGCGGTCCGCAAGTGTATCAGTGAATTGTTATACGCAACAGATCCGACTCAGTTATTCTGCGCAGGATCACGTCTGTGTTGAGTTGAGACACTAAAGGTCTGTGCGTACGCTTGCGAAACTTATCGTAAGTAAATAGAGCAGATAAAGGTGGGCGTAATTTCTACGAAGCCTAACTCGCAATTTGTCGGCAAAATTCGTTAATTACGTAACTTTGAAGCATTCAGTGGTCGTTCGTGCTTGAAAAATGTACAGTCCGGTTCGCCGGCTGTCAAGTTTGTCATCTAAATTTTGTTACGTCGGAAATTCTTTAGAGATCATTAATGTTTGCATACAATGTCGTCTTGTGGTTGAGATGTCGTTATTTTTATAATGAATGCGAATATAGTTTTTTTTTCGTCTAGAAACAAGGCTGTTTTTAGTGTAGGAAATTAGATGATATTGCGTAGAAAATTAGGTAACGCGATGATTAGATGACACGCAATATTGTTCATTGTTTGTCTGTTTGTTGAATATTTTTTGCCAGATCTGTATTCGTTTAAAGGCTTCTACATACCGGGGCGAATTGTCGCGCGATGCGACACGACACAAAGGCACCGCTCGTCTCGCGACACGCGGAGCCTTTGTGCCGCGTCGCGCCGGTATGTAGAAGCCTTTAAACGGGAACCCTATTACTAAAGCTCCGCCGTCTGTCTGTCTGTCTCTCTGTCCGTCAGTCACCAGGCTGTATATCATGAACCGTGATAGTTCGACCGTTGAAATTTTCACAAATGATGTATTTCTGTTGCCGCTATAACAACAAATATTAAAAAACAGAGTAAAATAATTATTTAAGGGGGCTCCCATACAACAAACAGGTTTTTTTAATGGTACGGAACCCTTCGTGCGCGAGTCCGACTAGCACTTGGCCGGTTTTTATATAAATTTTTCAAAACCAATCAAAAAATTAAGCGACACGCGGGGCCTTTGTGCCGTGTCACGTCGCGCGACTAGTCGCGCTGTAGAAGCCTTAACGAGCTCAAAAGCTTCTACTACCTATAAGCAAAATTGGTGGCCAGATGGCTTAATTTAACCCTTTTTTTGGGTGGGAAATTATCAAATAACTTCTCTCGCTCTCGGCGGAGGGGGAGGGCGTGTCAGAATTTTACTGACTAAAATTCACCCGCGTTCCTATTGTTGCCTATGTGCCAAGGCCACGATATCCCTTTCGGACAAACTCGCTACCCTTAACACATCATTCGTCATCACATTACCATCATGAATCTCATTCCAAATGCGGTTACAATAGGGTATTTGAGTGCTATCAAAAATATACTTATTTTTAAAGTTGTTACTAAAAATACGATTTGTGAAAAAACGTTATAGTTCGTGTAAATATGTAGAAGTTACACACTTTTAAAATTATTCTACTATCCTTGTGACGCAAAACGATCCTTGTACTGATTGGCGCGAAGTTACTATGGCGTTCCTGTGTTGTGACGTCAGATAGCAGCAGTACTTACTATCTCTGTCTACAATAGACTAAACGCATACAACGGCATTTTTTGAGATATTAAAACAAATTTGTTTACCATGGCTTAATTTTTTTGTTGGTTTTAAAAATTTATATAAAAACGGCCAAGTGCGAGTCGGACTCGCGCACGAAGGGTTCCGTACCATTAAATAAACCCGTTTGTTGTATGGGAGCCCCCTTAAATAATTATTTTACCCTGTTTTTTAATATTTGTTGTTATAGCGGCAACAGAAATACATCATTTGTGAAAATTTCAACGGTCGAACTATCACGGGTCATGAGATACAGCCTGGTGACAGACGGACAGACAGACAGACGGCGGAGCCTTAGTAATAGGGTTCCCGTTATACCCTTTGGGTACGGAACTCTAAAAACAATAAAATACCCGCTCATTGTTTATTCGACCTGACAAAGGGGTTATTTTCGAACGAAAACGTTAATTTCATAAAGAAATCTTTACAAAACAAAGAAATAATTTCCAGTTCATAACCAGCCAGAAAACCTCTAATAAGAAAAAAAATGAGGTTCCGTAATTGAATTTAATCATGAAACAATGCCTTGAATCGTATCTGGAACGATTTTGTAAAGGAGATGTCTCACTACTGTAAGACAAAGCAACAGTCGTTGCGTAGGCGCAGCAATCACTTTGAATACTTTGCAGTAATTGGACGATAACCTTGGCTAAGTGATATCGATATCTTATAGCTTTTAGTTCCTAATTTCAACGGCCTATTTTATGAGATAATCTTGACAAGCATTGTAAATGAGAATGTCATATTTAATGCGTATTTGGTGTTTTTTATTTTGGTTTGGTAGTTTGTAAGGTTAAATAATTGCAATGGGTATTAAGTAGGAACAGGTACGCAATCAATTTGATTAATTATTTGCTTATTAGACGGACTTCCTTATTCTGGAACTTCTGGACCAAGAGCGGTAGTCATTATAGATATATTATAGAAGTTATCAATCTTAAACAAGAAAAATACGAGGCGAAATTGTTTATGGCGCAATGGTAGCAAATATAATTAAAGTTGGGAGTGTTTTTCGCCTCAAGCCGAAATCTGACTTTGAAAAGTTACCAAGGATCGTCAAGTGTGAAAAATGCTCTAACCAGAAAAACTGAAGACAAAAAGACAGCCTACACTCCGTTGGTTTAGGTAGTTATGGGTAAACAACAAAAAAAAAACACGTGACGAGCGAGCTGTCAAGTAACCGACTAAACGTAATAGCTGTCACTTCAATTGTCATGATATAATTCGTTGACGTTTACGGGAACTGTCTCCTGTCTACTTGGGCTCTTTATAATGGACAGATTACAAAATATTCTAGTGTTATTATAAATCTAACAAAAAAAATGTGATAAAGCAGTTAAATCTACGAAGAGTAGTTTAAGAATAAATGATAAAGAATAAAAGAGGAAACTGTCGTAAAAATCAGAAATATATTTAATTTCGAACATTTTAAGTTACAACGTATTTTTAACAAGAAAGTGTCATCTAAAAAAACCCTTTTTACGATTTATTTACTTAAACCAATGTAGTGGATTAGGTTATAGTTTATAAGGGTCTATGCCACCCGAAATAAAGTTTTCATTTATTTTACTATAACTGAATGTTGTTGCGGTTTGCGGATCAACTTGCTGCAATAGGCTGCTTAAAAGAAAAAAAATATATAGGAATATATCATCCGAATGATTCTAATTTTAATCATTGTGTGGTATTTGTAACTCCAATACACTTAATTTGCTGTTCCAGATCGTTGTTACTTGGTCATTAGCGATGTATCATCAGGCTGTGAGGCAACTTCACGCCGATTGTTCAGGCGTTGCGCTGGCGCACGTGCCTCTACAGTCACCGCTACCGTAAGTGGTGGTAGAAAATGAGCGATAGTGCAATAGTTTGTTTTTAAATGGGTAGATGCTTTTGTTTTTAAGTGAAGTTTATTATGATGAAAAGCCGACTATCATATTTTTTTAAGTTAAAGTTCAACTTAATTTGATGGATTATTTTGTAGATTATGGTAATATATTAAGTTTAGTCGTCTGATATTTATGCGGTGACCTGTTGTTCCTCCTTCCAGTGTACAACAAAGATTATTCTTTATGTATTTATCTAGCTATGCACGTGTTTCTGTGAAGGTAAAATAAATTCTTTTTTTTGTATCTCTGCAGACGTGATAGGTACCGATATTTAAACATGATAAAACAAGAAGTTGATGGGTTTGATGGTTTTTGTTGGGGTCGTCAACATCAAAATCTCAGTGTAAGAAAACTTTTTTTTGTGTAAAATTTAAAGACATGAGTTTCGATATTCTTAACACGATAAAACAAAAAAAAAACAGACTTCTCAACTAAAAAAGAGAAAGAAAATTGTTATAAAAAGAAAAAAAAAATTGTTTTTTCTGCACAAACAAAACGCACATTACAAAGAAATAACATCAATTGAACACAAACAAAGTAGCCAACTCATACAATATCTCTGCAAGGGGTGTCCCTAAAAAAATCATCAAATCTTTTTTATTTTTATTTGTTTATATATCGATATCCATCACGTCTACGGAGTTTCGCTAGCTAATTTAATTTGACCCCGTATATTCAGTGCTGTACAAACTATATAAATTTGGCAATTTTTTTGTTTAAGAGAAGCCTTCTATTCTCATTTGCCTCTTGTCAGCGCCTTAACAAGAGCGGAACTTATGCCCTGAGAAATATATTTTCTCAGTTCCGCTCATTTTAGCACACATTTTATTTATGCAAAATAAGATAACGGAACCGGATATTACATTATTTTAATCTTCAATCCCTATCTGACCATTCGTGTAGTAGTTACATAATGCTATTTCCCACACACATTCATTCAGAAGCTCTAAATATAAATGTATTTTTTTGCCTTTTGAGGTTATCCTTTCCAGTGGCAATTTTTTAAAATCATCAGCAATAAGAATAACAGTCCCATTTCAACCCATTGCCTGCCCCGGATCATTAAGATTGTATCAAGTGTTTCTTAAATTGATTTTGAGTACAGCGTTTTAAGGGTTAATTGCATGAGAATTGATCACGAACAACTTAACTTGGAGAAATTATGTGGCAATGACAATTAAATGAAATGGCCGGGGGTCCAAAGAGCTTTTTGAAAAAGTTAAGAGAAGCATCTTACAGCTTTCCGAAAAAATCACAGGCGTTTTATTAGTTACTAGCTGCGCCCCGCGGTTTCACCCACGTAAGTCTCGATTCAGTAAGAATATTGAGATGAAATGTAGCCTATATTTTAATCCAAGATGTCAGCTACGTCCATACAAAATTTTATCAATATTGGTCCAGCTGTTTGAGCGTGAATAAGTAACAAACACACACACACACACACTCACAAACTCACAAACTTTCACCTTTATAATATTAGTGTGATTTCTGGTCCTTCATTTCATTGCCTGCCTCGTTAGTGTAGTGAATGCAATTGCTACTGCTAAGCACGAGGTCCAGGGTTCGATTCCCAGGTCGGTAAAATTGGATTTGTTTCCACCAGCAACTTTATGTAGCAGCCCGCAGTTTGGATTTGTGTCCGGTAGATGGTAATAGGCTCGCCCCCTATTACATGGGACTTAAATATAACTGGCGAAACGTGGGTGTGCTACATCTCTGCCTAACCCTTCGGGGATTAAAGGCGTGATATTACTGTTATGTCATTTCATTGAACTAAGATTTTAGAATGAACCTGTGCCCATTAAAAATTGGTTTAAAACATGCGTTCGTTTTCATACACCGATATCACTTCGTGGACAATAGTGTGGGTTATAAATGCGTTTATTCGACTGTAATAAAACTACTTTTTGTAAATGCTGTAATGTATAACTATTTTTTGTCCCAAATAAAATAAATATAATTACTTAACAGCCACCCTTGAAACTTACATAAAAAATAGGTTACATTAAAATTGCGTATTAGTCATATAGGTTTTTTTTTTGGGTGGAAAATTATCAAATAACTTCTCCCGCTCTGGGGGGAGCGGGACTGCGTGTCAGACTTTTACTGACTAAAACCCAGTAAACCCACCCGTGTTCCTTCCGTTGCCTGTGTGCCAGGGCCACAATATCCCTTTCGGACAAACTCGCAACCTTGGCAGGCATTGGTCATAACCGACCCCATCAGTTGGTGCTGACATCTCTTTGAGGCGCGCGTGGAACACAACGCGCCGTCGACCCGGGCCTCACGCGTTCCGCCTCTTCCTAGTCATAAAGGATATATTGTAATTAAATATTAAGAACTTTAAAAACAAAAAACATTAAAAATACCCTTGAAATTAGTTGGGAAGCGAATAACATTGAGTCTTGGCTGTAGTTTTAAATGAATGAGGGGAAAAGTGGGTGGGCTATAAATAAATACACCTCTGCTCTACCTCTTCGCAGCCCACAGGTGCATGATATGTTATAATTTACTTACTACCTTAGGCATAAATTATCGAAATTATATTAACAACTTATACAAACGTCGTTGATTGCGAAGCTTTCACATAAAATAACAATAATTAACAGCCCTGCTTATCGAAAGAAGTTGTAACAATATTCGTAAAAAAACTTTTTTATTACACTACAAAGTATTAAGTAACCCTACTTACTATAAAAGCCTTAAGCCCGGCTTCCACTGTAAACGGATACGTAATGAGCAAGAAATAAGTTGAACGTAGTCCTAGCTAAAATAAGTGATAACTTAAAAAAAAATTGTTCTGTAAAAATATGACTTGGCTTCAACTGCAAAAAAAAAACAATATAACAAGTCATTTACTTAAATTAGGCTTACAATCAGCACACTGAACGTCAAAATAACATAAGACAGTCCCCCAAAACGCCCTCCCTTTACAACTTCCTAGTGCTTTAGCTGGGAAGAAGAAGTGACACAACAAACACCCTAGCACCAAGAGCATAGGAAGAAAAGGGAACGCCACTAAGAGTAAGTTTAGAAGCATTAACATTAACTTATAATTAAGTAAGTTTTGATTGCTAGTCGAACAGAGTTTGAACGGATACCGCTCCGTTTCCTTAAGCGGGACGAGTTCACTTTTATTATATTTACTTGTGCCGGACGTAAGGAATAGCATAACCGTCCTATTTCTTCCCGTGTTACTACAGAATCGGCAGCAGCGTTCTCTATCGCATTTTAACACCATACTGCGATCGCCAACTCGCCTGCCAAGCGTGGTGATTATGGCAAACCCCCCTTTGGGGGAGGCCTATGTCCAGCAGTGGACGTCTTTCGGCTGAAATGAATGATGAACATTAAGTTAGCATTAAGTAAATTTTTATTGCTAGTCGAACAGAGTTTGAACAGCGAACTCGTTCCGCTTAAAGATACGGAGCGGTCTGTTTCCTTAAGCGGAACGAGTTCGTTTTTAACAATTATTTACTTGTTAAGTCCATTCCACTGGACTCTTTGTTGGTACTTCTATCATACGGAGCCCGCTAAGCCTGCCTTGGATGCCCGGCTTTATAACTTGAACAGCTGAACTCATTAAATAAAGACCTACACAATGTGTTCGCCTTAGGCACTTTGCCGGGGCGGGCGGAACCGGGAGCAGCAATTAGTCCTAACAATGTTGCCTTTATACACATTATCTTTGATTTTTCGATAACATCTGTTGAATTATTGTATTGTGTAAGCTGTATCCGTGAATGTTCCTCCATTTTCTCTGAAGGCCAGTTGGTGTACAATAATGAAGTAGTTTGTAAAGTACAAAGTACAGTAATGACGTTGAACAGGTTCAGTAGCGATGTACGTATCAAAAATGGCAGTATTTCAAAGGTCACATAAACGAAGCGTCACACGGAAGGCGGAGCTGAGTCTTATGTGAATACGCCTCTTTTCTGACTCGAATTTTATACTTGTAGGTATAGCTGACCTCGAAGTTGTTTTATCACATTATTCCTAGAAAATTTAAACATAAGGTCACTAAGGTTGAATCAATCTAACTGTTACATGGACAAATATTCTTTGTCGTTTTATGATGTGTAAGTGACATTGAACTTGACGATGATAAGTCAATTACGAGGTCGATTATATCCTCCCTGCCCCCATTATCGTCAATTAAAATGGAAAGTTCAGGGTACTTAACAGAGCTCACCGTCCGATAAGGACCAGGCCCGGGTCAACCACGCACGCCTCAAAGCGATGTGAGCACGAATTGACGGGGTCCATTAGGGCCAAGGTCTACCAGGGTTACGAGCCAAAGGGGATATCGTGGCCCTGGCACACAGGCATAAGAAGGAACACGGGTGGGTTTTAGTTAGTAAAAGTCTCCCGCTCCGCCCAGAGCGGGAGAAGTTACCCAAAAAAAGGGTACTTTACAACATCTCCAATAAATACCACAAGAAGGTAACGCTCCAGAATTTGTCTACAAAGATGAATAGGACCTTAGTGGTCCTTCGTTCGTTAGCGCCCTACTTCCCTGATTAGCTACATATTTATGGAACTTACACATCCAGATTTCCCTGAACTCCTAAGAGCCTTCTCAACAAAGGTATGTACCTGTCAGCCCATCTTTTACGGCGTATTAAGTTGAAAGTGGGATTGTTAGGTGCGCCCACGCATGTCTGTGGGACACTATCCGCGGAGTAAATCAGGCTTGTGCAGGCTTGCACCACATCTTGTAGACTTCATCGATAACATGGACACGACATGACGATGTAGAGTGGATTTATAACAAACTGTTTTGTTAATCTTGGAGTGTATCAGATTTTTTGGCTGTTAACCTGTGTTGGATGTGTAACGGGTTTTTTAGAGGGAGATAGGATGAATCTTAACCTAGACATACCTACAGATGACACCTGTAGACATGAGACATGATACCTGTAGATGAAACTTAGGAATTTGGTTTTATTCTGGCTGCCCTGTAAGGTCAAAATACAACTCATTTAGAAGTTGATAGGTACTGAGGAAGACGGATTTAAGTGCCGGTAGAATCTGGAGGATGCAGGACTCGACAGCAAGACATGTCTTTCGGAATCGAACGCTGAAACCTTGTCTCTTATGATAAATACTAATTTATTTCTAGATAATATTAAAATCTAATAGTCTTTATATAATAATAATAACAAGTATACAACATGTCCCAGAATTAATGCACAACCTATTAAAGGCCCATTGTACTCATCATTATGAACAACTTTTACTATGGGACCAAACCTGAAATCGCGCAAAAAAAAATTTAGCTGTTGCAAAGGAAGAGATGATTTTTTTTTCGCGATTTCAGGTATGGTCCCATAGTAAAAGTTGTGATGTTGATGATGATTATGATGTCATTTATGCTAGCGTGCCATGCTATCTGGCTTGCCAGAACAGGCCATGGTGTCCGAGGCAGTCAGCATCTTCACCGCATTGGCAGCGATGCAGAGCCACGCAAGGAACGCTGAGACGCAGACAAGTAGCGAGCCGGAAGGTAGAAGCGTCACCCAGCAGAAAGCGTATGTTGGGTGTCGGTAGCGCCTGAGGCCAGAGACTCGACTCCCACTCACCCACAGCCAGCAGGTGAGAACGCTCAGCAGTATTGGTGGACGTATTCCATACCACTGCAGAGCGGCTCATCCCACTGTCCCTGGGAAGATGGGTTCACGGGCCGCTCCGTATCTGGGCAAGCCATTTTCCAGGCACTCATCGTATAGGTCAATCATGGCACTTCAGAGTCCAGGCAAGGGAAGGGATAATAATTATAATTATATTATTTAATTTCAACTTAACAAAAAGTTTCATTGAATGGCTTTTCAATGTTACTCTCAGTTGGTAACTGGTGCAAAAAATTACATTAAAAAATGAACGTCCTTTCGTCAACTGTCAATGCTAAGGATTGTGCAACCGCCATGATGTCTGGCCATTTTGTTCCGCCGGTACTTATGTAAAGTTCATTTAAGTACTGCACTTATTCTTTGGTTGAAAATCACTATAAAGATCAGATTTGTATGGTGGATCTATATTTTAATTATTTTAGGAAAACATATACTTTTACGATGTTTGTAAATATATTTATATTATATTATATATAATTTAATTATCTCATAATTAAATTATCTGCCATTGCTTAATTTTTCACTCTTTTTACCTATTGTGGTATAGTAATTTTATTCTAGGTGCATCGTATTTACATATAATTAATGTACAGTCATGAGCACCAATATGTATACACTCAGCAACTTTTAAAAGTGATTTCCTCCAACTATATTCATTGAAATTTTATTTTACAACGAACATAGTATTTTGAAACCCAAACTATTATGAAAAAGATATTTTCTTAAAGTTGCAATCGTTATCCCACAAAAATCGGTTTTGAATTCTGCTAAGCGTTTACAATTAGTGCTCATGATGTACTTAAACAAAATAATGTAGAACAGTTTTTAAACGGTGGGGTTTCTTGCCCATCCTTCTTCATACGAAACTACCTTTTGGAAGGGGCAACTAGATATGATTCTATTTTTTTTTTATTTTACTTTCAAAAGGAAAAGGGAATAGAAAAAGGTCTTATGTCCCTATTTGAAATAAATAATTTGACTTTGACTTTGATCCGGTAGAAAATAAAGTGTATCAGATGAAGATGATGAAAAATCGTGGTTCCGTGTGGTGCCGGACGTAAAGAATAGCACCATCCTTTTTCTTCCCATGGGTGTCGTAAAAGGGTATTAAGGGACTTACTAGAGAATGGGCAGCAGCGTTCTCTATGCATTTTAACGCCATACTGCGATCGCCAACCCGTCTGCCTAGCGTGGCGATTATGGCAACCTCCCCCCCCCCCTCCTTTTGGCGGATGCCTATGTCCAGCAGTGGACGTCTTCCGGCTGAAATGATGATGATGACGATGAATCCTTGTAATCCAGTATTATTAGGTACTTTAAACAAAACCTTATCAATTGATAAGATAAGATACATTTATTTGCACATACAATAATAAAAACGTGCATACAAGATAACAAAGGATAAAAAAAGGAAAAAATACAAGATCAGACATGTTTGCCACATTCGAGTACAGTGGGTGCAAATATGAATAGTTAAGATTGTTAATAATGAATTTCAAGTCGATATCATTAATTTAAAGCGAATTCAGCCAACAATGATAAATTTAAAAATGTCAATAGTAAATAAAAAATAAAAATCCAAGTAATTAAATCATTCTTAAAAGTGAAATTCCGCCTAATAGCATCTATGATAAAACACAATGTCTCTCTATATCTAAAGAAAAGGTTTATCAAGAAAACCCGTTTCAAAACACAATGTCAAATGTATGAAACAACAAAATTAAAATTCAAAACCTTAAATTCGAGCGAAGACTTTTATAGGGTTATTAAAACAACATAAAATCACGCCTGTGATCCCCGAAGGGGTAGGTGGAGATATACTTACATATAGTACACCCACAATTCGCCAGTTATATTTGAATCCCATGTAAAAAAACTCCCACTACCATTCCACCGGTCAGCCTTGGAGGGATTCCGATAAGTAGGGTCACCAAATTCAAGTACCTGGGGCATTGGGTCACTGAGGACCTCTCTGATGATTTCGACATTGAGAGGGAACGTAGGGCATTGGCAGTGAGATGCAATATGCTGGCGCGCAAGTTTGCAAGGTGCACAAAAAATGTTAAAATTACTCTGTTTAAGGCGTACTGCCAGACATTGTACACCTGCAGCCTGTGGGTCCGCTATACGCAGAAGGCTTTCAATGCCCTCCGGATCCTCTACAATAATGGGTTTAGGATGTTGATGGGGTTGCCGCGACACTGTAGTGCATCAGAGATGTTTGCGGAGGCCAACACCGACTGCTTTAGAGCAATAGTGCGTAAGAGAGTGGCCTCCTTGATGCGTCATGTGCGGGGCAGCTCCAACAACCTTCTAATCACTATAACGGAAAGGGTTGAGTATCCTATTGTGGGGCACTGGAATAAGGTACACAGTTCTGGTAGTGTCCTTCATAATGTTAGATAAATAGATTAATTTAATTGAACAAGTAGGTATAAGTACTAACATAGTTTTAAGCTTTACTAACAATTTTATATGGAATTTATGTTATGAATTAAACTTATAAATAAGTAAAATAGGGGGCGAGCCTATTGCCATCAACTGGGCAGAAATACAGACTCCGGGCTGCTACTAAGAAATTCCTAAATGAAAATCCCAATAACAGTTTGCCCGACCTGGGAATCGAACCCAGGACCCCATGATCAGCAGTAGCGCTTACGCCTACTAGACCAATGAAGCCATAATTAATATAAAATATCTATAATTTACTCAGAAACACATTAAGACGCTGACAACCGCTAAACCGTGGTGACTGTCAGACTGCATACAAAGTAAAGAGAAGCGCGATGACACAACGCTTGTAATTTATTACAAAATATGAAGCAATTATCTATTTACTCAAAAATGAGTTGAGTAATCGAAAATAAAAAACAACCAAGTTCTGCATTCAAATAAGATGTTCTTGTTATTAATTAAATACCAAAGGTTCGTTGATATTTAATACAGATAATATTTTGGATTGAAACTCAAAGTAAAGGATTAGTTTACCGTTAATTTGTATCGAGATTTTTTTTTCTAAACGTGTTCCGGGTAACAACAAAGTTGTGAGAAATATGTTTAAGAATAACATATATTTTTTTCCGCTACCACAAACTATATAAGGTGTTAAAGAAACTGCGTGTCATAGCTTAGGGGTAGGCTCAGTATTGATAAAGAACCAAGGAAAAAAAAAATTAAAACAAAAAAAATATTGCAAGATCAACCTAATTTTGTACCTACTAACTTAAAATAGCAATCGTTTACATTTAAATTATTTTATTTGACGGTCCTAAGCCCGTTAAAGTACGAAGAGACTTATTTTTATTTTATTTTTTATATTTTATTAAATTTTTTGTAATATATATAATTTTTTTTTTTTTTCCTGTGTTCCTTTATCGAACTACTGAACCTACTCCTAAGCTATGGCACGCAATTACTTTAACACTCTGTATAGATTTGGCAATTCTTTTGTTTAAGACAAGTCTACTTTTATCATTTGCCTCTTGTCACCGCCTTAATGCTTAATAAAACTGTTTCACAAGTGTGTACAAAGTTTTCTGCACACAGTGCTCGAGTGAAAGGGTCATTTTATGTTCCACGAAACGATTTCAATGCGTTTTGGCGATTAATGTGCCCCGACAAGTAACAGTGCAACTTAATATGAACTTATTTTAACAGGTTATGTAATTAAGTCAGGTGGCTTCAACGTGTAAGTGATCTTTTTACTTTTCATGGCGATGAAAGTACAGACTTACGACTATAATCTTTCATAATTCCTTGTAATTTCATTAGTTATTGTGGTATAAAAACAGTCTTGAATCATCTTCAAATGACAGTTAACTACGATAAATATCGATGATCGTTCAATTATCAATTGGGTTCTAAAGGCTTCTACAGACCGGCGCGACACGTGACGCGACACAAAGGCCCCTCGTGTCGCGCGACGAGTGGTGCCTTTGTGTCGCGTCGCGAGTCGCGCTGGTCTGTACAAGCCTTTATGCATACGATACTTAGACTACACTTTTTTTTAAGTAAAAGCTTCTTTAGCCAAACTTATGGGTTCATGTCACCGACATGCCCGCGTCAACGACATGCTCGCGTCACCGACATGCTAATGTGACGTGTGCTGTTCAAAGTTGTAAGTTTTCCCTTTTGTCGGCAAACTGCCTATTTTTTTTCCTGTATTTTGCCCCTCCTGGGCAAGGGCTTCCCCCAAATCCGAACATAAATACGAGTATCGGCTGAATGTTCGGCCGTTGCTTGACTACGGCTAACTATGGCTGACTATAGCGAAAGAAAAACGACAGCCAAAGAGATAAGCCAAAGTCAAAAATGTGACTTTAAGTCGGGTAAGGATTCAAAGTCAAAAAAGGAAACTATGGAAGTTATAAAACGGCCGAACATTCGGCCGATACTGCGGATTAACGGTTCGGAGTAGGTCATCTCTTCAACTCTTTCTGAGCCTTCACATTGCGATGGTTTAATTAAAATTGAATTAAGGGAATTTAATTGATTGATTGAGTTTAAGGGTCTTTTAAATAAGGATAATGAGGATCCAGACCTCCTATGCAACCATGAAAAGAAAAGTTAAAAGTAAATGAGGTGCATTTTTTCAGCAGTGTCCTTAGAAAATCCATGTAGAATATCGGTGTAGAAAATCCGCTATGTTTAAATTAATAATGACGACCTTAAAATATCTATGAAATTAAAGAAAATTGCCGCAATTAAATAGCAATCAACAAATTGTAATGCGAAGAATTATCTCTTCATTAATTTGTAAACATAATAAAAATTTCCTAGAAAGGTATCGTATCAAATCCGGCACAACATCCTGAATTTAATTAGTGTTGCTTATAATTTTTTTCAATGATTATAAATAATGTATTACTTTATTTACTTTCCTTCCTTACTTCGAGGGCAAAACAATTAATTTATGCATCAAATTATTTCGAATTTGACCGTGTAGCTTTCCATATCCTGTTATAGTATTTTAATGGCAAGAATTCCTGTAAGAAAATTACTTGCTCTTAAAAATATTTTTCCGGATCCGTTTGAAGTTAAAATTTAAAGTAAATTATTCTCACGTTAAGAGTTCGGCGATGTATGCGTTGTTCATACAAACGTAATAGCAAAATAATTTGTAAATCAAACATATTCTTAAGGTAGTGTGTCTTTATTCCGATTGGAATACAGAATATCTAGGTTCCCAAATATATATTTTGAATGGATACTGATTTAAACAAGAGTTATGAGAAAATTAAGTTTTCTATAGACATTTTAAATTCAATAACTCGTCTTTATATCATTGTCTTTTCGAAATATTTATTTGGGAACATAGATAGTCTGTAATCCAATCGAAATAAATACACACTACCTTAAGAATATGTTTGATTTACAAATTATTTTGGTATTACGTTTGTATGAACTACGCATGCTACGCCGGCCCCTTAAGCCGTTGGTCCCAGCCGTCATTTGTAGATCTTTGACAGTCTGTTGTTACGAGACGTCAGAATCCCGGAAGCCTGACAACCAGTCTTACCAAGGGGTATCGTGTTACCCAGTAACTGGGTTGTGGAGGTCAGATAGGCAGTCGCTCCATGTAAAATACTGGTATTCAGCTGCATCTGGTTAGACTGGAAGCTGACCCTAACTTAGTTGGGAAAAAGGCTGGCAGATGATGAGGATTCCCACGTTGCAATAAAAAACCAACGTTGCTAAAAATGTATGTATTAAATAGGAAGATATGGTACGCGCTCCTCGATGTGGACCGCATAAATTAGGGGAAAGGACACAATCGACCTACATTACTCCCAGTTTGCGGGGAATACCCGAATCGTAGTTGGTTTGCGAGTTGTTATGGGAACGTAACAGTGACAATTATTGCGATCTCGTTCCCGCTATAGCCCGCGTAATATGTCTATCTATTTCGGTTGTCGAGCACATGACGCACGACATCGGGTCCATTTAATATTTACGTGATGTTAGAGAGTGGCCTATGTTCCTATTTAATACATCAATGTTGCTAAATCAATTATATTTTATTTTAACTGTATTGACGTCGAACATCATGGCGAGTTTAAGATCCCATTTTATTAAACTTGACATTATGTATTGTATTGCCTATTTCAAATTATTTACTGAATTTCATCTTTACATGGTAAACTTATATTGATTTGTTTGAATGTGTTAATAATACATAAATATATGTGCAACATCATTTTTAGTAAGCGAAACCTGAATATAGTTTGTTCAGAATAAGGAACTGAATCGATTTCAATAATTTTTACACCATGTTACATTTTGTCCCAAAAATATTTAAGTGTGATGTAAAATGTTATCACCATTTAATTACATTTAATAAATAAATAAATACTTACAATACAATCGCCGTACGGTTAGGTACCTACTGCCAAATTATTATCAATGAGCGCAAGACAACCCTGGAGGCGCGGGGGCGGTTAGCATGTTTTTGTACGGACAACCCGGTAACATAACAACCTTATAACTTTGTGATTATGCAATTTAATTTTTGTACATAGATTCTTTAAATAAAAATACTAGACACGTGTTTTGGGTTTCGCATATACTAAAAATAATGTTGTATATTGAGTGAGTCTTTATTATTATTGCTTAAACTGTTTGCATGCCTTATTTAAGGCAACAACACCTATAACATGTACCTACTTTCTGTGCAAATAAAAAACTATTTTGTTCTAATAATAATAATACCATTTATTTCAGGCGACATAGGCCCATAGAAAAATACCTTAACCTAAACATACATACTGTATATAAACAAAAACTTGTGTTAATAAAAAGGCTTAGACTATGTTAGTAGCACTTCACCTTGCACTAGATTGTGCTGTCCTGTGGAACTTGTCCGCGGTAGCGACGGAACACCACGTCCTGCGGCCAAAAGTCTTCTTCCATGACGAGGGGCAGATAACAGTTCGGAACACGCACGACGAACGCTTTGAAGTTGACGTTCCGGCGCGACTCCAGTAACTGCACCCTCGGCGTGTACCTCGTCTTTTGGCGCACGTACTCCACGATGTCCTCCGCCTTAGTGGTGTAGTGCAGGCGGGAGATGTACTTACACCGGTGTGTTCGGCTTTGCGGCACGCAGGCTCACTTCGGGCTTCGCAGGAGCTTTGCCGCAGCGGTTCTTGTTAGTTCGCGATCGGCGCTTCCTTCTTTGCACCGTCACGAAACCGTCATTATCAGCCCTATTCGGCGCCTTTTCTGACATGGGCTAATGAATGAATGAATTGTATGCTAAGGATACATTACATCACGCATCTATTGCCCGAAGGGTTGGGCAGAGGTGTACCTATAGTTTTTGCTTATCAATAACTGGTGGAAAAATAATCTGTAACACTGTTTTTGGAACAATAAAAAATATTATTAATAACAATTATTATTAATTATTTTGATTAAAATAAAAATTTATGGTACACCCACATTTCGTTTAAGTCCCATGTAACAGGGGTATAATAGCACTTGCGACCACTAAAACAACGAGGCAGTCCTGTTAAAATTATACCTCAAATATTTTGTAAAGATTAGTAACCTATATTTTTCATTCCGTTTTTTAATTATTCGTTCCATGTGGTGCCGGACGTAAAGAATAGCACCACCCTATTTCTTCCCGTGGGTGTCGTAAAAGGCGACTAAGGGGCTTACTAGAGAATGGGCAGCAGCATTTTCTACGCATTTTAACAGTAAAGATTAATACCTATATTAATTGTAAAGATTAATACCTATATTTTTCATTCTATTTTCCAATTTTTAGTTTCTGTGGTGCCGGACGTAAAGAATAGCACCATCCTATTTCTTCCCATGGGTGTCGTAAAAGGCAACTAAGGACCTTGCTAGAGAATGGGCAGCAGCGTTCTCTATGCATTTTAACACCAAACTGCGATCGCCAACCCGCCTGCCAAGCGTGCCGATTATGACAAACCTTTGAGAAAGCCCTATCTCCAGCAGTGGACGTCTTCCGGATGAAATGATGATGAATGATGATTTTTAGGGTTCCGTACCCAAAGGTTAAAACGGGACCCAATTACTAAGTCTCCGCTGTCCGTCCGTCTGTCTGTCCGTCTGTCATCAGGCTGTATCTCATGAACCGTGATACTTAGACAGTTGAAATTTTCACAGATGATGTATTTCTGTTGCCGCTATAACAACACATACTAAAAAACAGAATAAAATAAATATTTAAGGGGGCTCCCATACAACAAACGCCGTTTTTATAGATGGTATGTATATAAATATGTGGAATGGTACGGAAGTCTTCGTGCGCGAGTCCGACTTGCACTTGGCTGGTTTTTTATATAAAAATGTGGCTGTTATTTGGATATTGTGGTGTCTTAGGACTTTCACGCGAACGAAGTCGCGGGCAGAAGCTAGTCCTTTTATAATTATCTGTATCAGCTTTTGAATTGCTGCTAAAGTATCAATAGCGATCTATGCTTAAAAATATAATAAAATATTGTACGGAACCCTTTGTGCGCGAGTACGACTCGCACTTGGCCGGTTTTTTATAGTTCAATTGTTAACAATCTGCATGTATTTAAAAATATATGCTATTAATATTGGAAAATAGGTCCTCTCAGTTTCAGTTTTCATTGCTGATCTCTCATTTGTATTACAGATACCTAAGTGTGTATGTAAGATTATCAAAAACATACTCAAAACGAATAAAGCATATCTCATCAGCCAGAATCTTAGATTTCATCACTCACACACCTGGCCACCGACCCTACCAGCACAAATTCAATATTTTATTTTATAATTACTAGTTGTCATTCAAGTTGCACCGTCTATCATTATAAATTATAACAACTTCTGTGTCGAGCACGCGAGCATTAAATTAGCCAGAGTTCATTGTTAGAAATCAAAAACATTGCTCCGGGTGATATGAAACAAGGACGCGCCCACAAAGCTTTTAACATTTTGGCAAAAGATACACATCAATCATAATTATTTGCATACATATCTACTGTTAGTCACGATTTTGGGACTAAGAGAGCTGCCAGACTATTAAGAGCTATAACGCCCATATGTTTTATTTTATTTTAATTTCTTTATTTGGGAAAATCAACTGTTACACATTACATTATTACATACAATTTGAGCTGTACAGTGAGCTAAAGAGTAAATATAACCCACGACATTTTCCACATATTATCAAAACAACGTATAAAACTAATACGATGTGCGCTTACAATTAAATTATTCTGTTAATGTTAAACTAAACAATAAAAAGGCATGCAAATAAAAAAGAAAAACAACAAAATTATAAAGATAACTATAGACTTAGGCCCATATTTGTAGAACATTACTCAAGCATTACTTAAGACCAGATTCAAACCAATGGATTGGTTGAATTTAGTTAAGAATAAGAATAATTTTTATTTAGCAAAAAGAAGAAATACAATGCATGTTACTATAATATGATATTACATTATTAGTGCAAAATTTTTGTCAATAATGACCCCGATGCTAAGAAAATCCTGTATTATAGGGGCCATCCATTCGTCCGCTTAGATTATTTTACAAAATTAGGGAAGCCAAAACGTGTAACAGCAGCAATAGTGAGTGAGTTGAACACAGAACATTAAATTAAATTATTTGCCTTATGTTAGCTAGCAAACGCCAATATACCAAAAATAAAAAATATATAAAACATTATTTTTAGTAGTTATAAGCGAAACCTGATTATTTGTTCAGAAACTGGAACTGAATCGATATCAATAATTTTTAATTAAAATATACATGTTAACAGAAAAATATATATAGTATGTACAAGTTTAAAATAGAGGTCTATTTTTAGCCCAAAGAATCAGCATTGCCATCCAACGTGGCAATGCTGCCAGCCTTTTGGGCACCTTTCCCGTTGACAGCGATGCGGACGAATTTTTTGATGCCCAATGAGCTTTCCCCCCCCCCTTTATTATTTTATTCTGTTTTATTGTTGTGTTTATTTTAAACATGTAAATACTATATATATTTTACTGTTAACATGTATATTTTAATTAAATACATAATTATATTTATTATAATAAAATAAATAATTACTACAAACAATTGAACAAATAATTTTTACACCATGTTATACAGGGTGTTTGGTGCATCGTGTGCCAAATTAAAATGGTCAACTGAAGGAGTCATCCGCTAGCCTTTCAGACCCCTTAACACCCCTCATGCTCTGTGGATTTTTTTTTATCGACTTTTTATTGTTTTCCAAAAAAAAGACCCAAATTTTACATTCAAATACAGATTTAAAAAAAAACATAAGGCGTAGACTCTGAATTTTAATTTTATTTCGATGTGTATTGTTTAAGAATACTTTTAAATACAAAATTAGTGATATTAGTCACCTAGTTTTTTTTTTAATTCACTCGCAAAGGTAAAACTTAAATTAAAGCTGTACATGTTACAGCTATTTATAAGGCTACAAAAAAAAAACCAAAAGCGACCGGGATCTTCCAACTCCCTCATTAATTCTCCAGTCTATCCTCTTTCTAATGATGTGCCACATGCCATAAAAGTATTTTAACAACTTTGTGAATTCGCTAGAATTGTGAATCAAGTCACGTAAAACTACATTCCAAATTCTAATGAAAAAATATTTATTGCGGAACTGTTACTTGAGAAAGAGGTAAAATTTGTTTTCACACTCTTTCACAGTAAAATCTATCTTCTATCTCTTTCTTGCATACCTTAAATCGGTTTGAACAAATCGCGCCGCCCGACCCGCCATTTTTTTAGTCGAGACATGACTGCCTCTGCTACCTAACGTGTGTGCTAGTTCACCATACTCCGCGATTCTTTTCTTACTTTGTTATCGTTAAGTTTTGCTGGTTCTTGTTACATTTGTTTAATTTTTGTTGTTATTGTTAAACTTTGAGTTTTTTGTTATTGCAATGGCGACATTCTCTAACGAAGAATATGCGGACATCATGATGGCTTACGGAGCCGCTAATGGCGTCGCTCGTGCAGCGCAACGACTTTACCAGGAACGCTTTCCTGGTAGACGATTACCTGGCCGCAGAGTCTTCCAAGACACATACCGACGCATACGCGGGACTGGCAGTGTTACTTTTAATGAACCAAGGGGCCATATTGTGCGACATAATGTTGAAGTAGACGAGAGAATACTGGCACTTCTTGAGGAAGACCCTACAAGAAGCATTAGAAATGTGGCATCACATCTTGATATTTCAATATGGAAAGTGTGGAAAGTACTTCGTCAAAACAAAAAGCATCCATTCCTTTACACTCCGGTGCAAGGTACGTAATTTTAAACTAACTTTAAACCCGTGCAAGCTTTGTTTGACCTTGCCTTTGTTTAGCAGGTAATGGGTATGGTGTGGCGTCACTTCCAGGTAGTGAATCTATTAGCACGAACAGTGGGTCCTTTCTTGTGCAATTACTTATTGCCCAAGAGAAATTTAAAAGAGTTTTTTGTTTGTTGCAGGTCTTGAGGGTGGCGACTTTGAGAGACGAGTGGCTTTTTGTCGGTTTCTTTTACACACGGATGTGGATGATCCTGATTTTTTAAAAAGAATACTGTGGACGGATGAATCCAAATTTACCAAGGATGGGATCCTCAATTTACACAATTTGCACCACTGGACAACGAAAACGCAAAACCCACGTGTTAAAAGACAGAAATCTTCTCAAAGAAGGTTTAGTGTAAACGTTTGGGCAGGAGTGATTGGGAATCAGGTAATTGGACCGCATTACCTGCCCGATAATCTCAATGGCGAAGACTACCTGGAATTCCTACAAAATTACCTGCCCGAATTAGTGACCGATGTGCCCGTATTTAATGAACGTGTGCCCATTGTATTTCAAAATGACGGCTGTCCCGCGCATTGGCGATTGACTGTGAGGGAATATCTCGACAATGTGTTCCCCAATGCATGGATTGGACGCGATGGTCGCCACGTTCCCCAGATCTAACTCCGTTAGACTTTTATGTCTGGGGACGTGCCAAAGAGTTGGTATATGCCACGGAGGTTCCGACTAGGGAGGTATTAGTCCAACGCATAGAAGCGGCATTCAATACTATTAAGGAGGAAATACGACTTCGTACAACAACTGTTGAAATACGAAACAGGTGTCGGGCCTGCATTCGCAACAGAGGCCAACAATTTGAGCAAGATTTGTAACAATGATTAAATAAATGTTAAAAATGCAATTTTGTTTTTTTATTTCAAGTAAATCCCACGAAAGATACAGATATGAGACACGAATTTACCTAACCATAAGAATGAGATAGCAGATTTATAGGTTTGACAGGTATCATTTAAGAGATTTTATTTTAAATCATAATTTTGAATATTAGCCTTAGGTGACTCGATTCACAATTCTAGCGAATTCACAAAGTTGTTAAAATACTTTTATGGCATGTGGCACATCATTAGAAAGAGGATAGACTGGAGAATTAATGAGGGAGTTGGAAGATCCCGGTCGCTTTTGATTTTTTTTTTGTAGCCTTATAAACAGCTGTAACATGTACAGCTTTAATTTAAGTTTTACCTTTGCGAGTGAATTAAAAAAGAACTAGGTGACTAATATCACTAATTTTGTATTTAAAAGTATTCTTAAACAATACACATCGAAATAAAAATAAAATTCAGAGTCTACGCCTTATATTTTTTTTTAAATCTGTATTTGAATGTAAAATTTGGGTCTTTTTTTTGGAAAACAATAAAAAGTCGATAAAAAAAAATCCACAGAGCATGAGGGGTGTTAAAGGGTCTAAAAGGCTAGCGGATGACTCCTTCAGTCGACCATTTCAATTTGGCACACGATGCACCAAACAACCTGTATAATTCGAACACTGATTTGTGATAGACTGAAAGTCAGTAAAATAATTAATAAATTAAGTATTATTCATACTATTTTGTTTCTAACTATAAAATACATACATAATCAGCCTATAATGTTCCCACTGCTGGGACATAGGTCCCTGTTTTTGAGAGGGAGTGGGCCGTAATCCATCACGCGGGCCCAGTGCGGGTTGATGGATGTCACATGTCTTCGAATTTTTGGTTCTAGGACATGCCGGTTTCCTCATGATGTTTTCCTTCACCGTTCTGAGAGCAGTGGTGATGAAATCATTTCTACAAAGTAAAGCGCCTGTCTGGGTTCGAACCCACGACCTACTCGTAAGTCAAGGCCGTTACCACTGGGCTACCACTGCTCTGTGACCCACGTGATGGTGACTGGTCAGTGTCACCTATGGATAACTGCAATATCGGGGCCACCACAAGTACGTTGCCTACCCATTTTTGAAGAGGACTTTCTTAGATTTTTTCTTGAAGTTGTCCGTGTTATAGTTCCGTATCTTAAGACTCAGATATATGCCAGTGACCTAGAGTGGTTAGCTTGCGTGTTCTATACTGAGCTCACGCAACGCGTCGTACGTTCAGCCAGTAATAGGACTCACCCATCAAGGAGCGCTGTCCCCAATTTGACGCATTATTAATTTATTATACACAAAACTAAAGGTATTTTAATAAAACGCGTATATTAAAAGATCAGTAATTAAATTATCTTTAAATTGGTGAAGGTTTCAGAAAAATACGCTTGGTAGATTTGGCACCATTCTCAGTTTTTTATCCGCGTTAGACATAACTTTACAAATTAATTTCACTATGTAATATAAACATAATCTAAAATATTCACATAATGAGTTATTGAGAAAATGCTCTAATTTAACATATATTTTTTTCAAATCATCAACACTACTCGTTTAGACGTGATCTTCAGTATAAAATCATTAAAATTCGGTTATCGTTGCCTTACTCCTTCAGTGCCATTAATTTCTTAGCAGTCTTATTTTAGAAGTTGTAGAGTCGATACCATACTGACAAATACGATAGGTTTAATAATACTGGTCGTTCGTTATCTCTGTATACTACAGAATTAATCGATGCGATGTATGAGCCATTAACGTCAGTGGTTATGTAATAAATTTTATAAATCATCGTTTGGACAATAAAGATAATCAACTATCTGGTAAGTATATCTTAAGTATCTGACCTCTAAATCGGGACAATTTGCACAAATAGATACTGGTTTGATTTTTTTATCATTGGACTAGCTTCTGCCCGCGACTTTGTTCGCGTGGAAGTCGTAAGACTCCACAATATACAAATAACAGCCACATTTATATAAAAAACTGCCTCGTTGGTCTATTGCTCGCAAGCGCTACTGTTGGGAATGAGGTCCTGGGTTCGATTCCCGGGTCAGGCAAAGTGATATTGGGTTAAAAAAGCAGGGAAAAGGTAGTGACCAAAAGTTGCACAGTTTTCCTTGATATTGAAATAAATTATTGTTTCAATAATTTTGTGATTTTTAATAGAAAATAGAATCAAATGAAGTACCTAGTTTAGTAAATTAGTACTAGATTAGTAATCAGCATCGATCAATGCTGATGCTGATGTTGAAAATGATGCTGAAGTTCCGCGGATGCTGATGCTGATGTTCGCAACAACCCTGGTATGAACATAAGCCACAGGGCAGTATAAATGACTTAATTCAAATAATAATATTTCACACGTGATTTTGATCTCAAGATAAAGTCCTAATTGTTAACAATAAATCACATGACGGATAATTAGCATAAAGGTTACCTTAATTACTTTAGTTACACGTACAGTTAATTAAAACTTAAAATAATGCGTGTTTAAGACAAAACTGCACATTTTATGTAAGGACAAAGCAATAAACTAAAAAAGAACATATAGCTACAAGTTCACAAAGAATCATGACTGTGCTCCCAAAAAGGGTAGGCAGATGTTATAGAACCAACACTTACATTTCACCGGGTTGTGTTTGTATTGATGTCCATAAGGTATATTTAAAATATGGCTTTGAGGTATTTAAGGTTTAATCCAAATAACTTAATTTCTAGTTACAACAATGATGTTTTATGCGTCAAGGATCTGGCGGAAAGGGAAGAGTCAGTGTGAAAAGCTTACATCAGTGTTGACAGACTACAACTAGTGTTGCCATTAAAGTGTTAAATCCCACATGACGTGGGAGTATCACCATCTACCGTATACAAATCTACTCTCTGCTCTCACTAGGTGCTTTTGATAATCGGATGCAAAAAAGGGAAAAGTAATTTCTGGGGTCAGACTCTCTTGTTAGACCAAAATACAAATTAACTTAATTCACCTATATAAGTGAGTACATAACTGATGCTCATATTTAAATCGTTATGGGGACGATAACTGACTTTTAATGATTGTATACTGAAGATCACGTCTACACGAGTAGTGTGAATGATTTCAAAAAAATATATGTTAAATTAGAGCATTTTCTCAATAACTCAATATGTGAATATTTTAGATTATGTTTATATTACATGGTGAAATTAATTTGTAAAGTTATGTCTAACGCGGATAAAAAATTGAGAATGGCGCCGAATCTACCAAGCGTATTTTTCTGAAACCTTCACAAATTTATAGATAATTTAATTATTAATATTTTAGTATACGCGTTTTATTAAAATACCTTTTGTTCTGTGTATAATAAATTAATAATGCGTCAAATTGGGGACAGCACTCCTTGATGGGCGGGTCCTATTACTGGATGAACGTACGACGCGTTGCTTGAAATCAGTACAGATCACGCAAGCTAACCACTCAAGGTCACTGGCATATATCTGCGTCTTAACTCGAAACTCGGTTTTTACATACGATAAAGCTCACAGAATATAAAGGCGGCTTGTTTTTGGGTTTATTCAAATGTAAGGACAAAATGTAAGGGCTTAAGGGGCAAAAGGTGGTAATTAAGTTTTAGGGAAAGACTCGAAATTCTCCGTTAAATTGAGGAATTTAGAGGCAAATGACGAAGACGCCACACGCATCCGCCACATGCGTCTGCAATTTACCGGCGAACGTCGAAGAGCGGTGGCCGCCACATAGGGTCAGCCGCCACATAGCGGTGGCCGCAAAATACCGGAGGCCACCACATAGCGGTGGCCACCAAATAGAGGTGGCCGCCACACAGCGGTGACCTTCAAACTATAGCGGAGGCCGCCACATGGCGGTGGCCGCCACATAGCGGAGGCCGCTACATTGCGGTGACCGCCACATGGCGGTGGCCGCCAAATAGCGGAGGCCGCTACATTGCGGTGACTGGCACATAGCGGTGGCCGCTACATAGCGGTGGCCGCTACATAGCGGTGGCCGCTACATTGCGGCGGCCGCTACATTGCGGTGACTGGCACATAGCGGTGGCCGCTACATAGCGGTTGCCGCTACATAGCGGTGGCCGTTATATAGCGGTGGCCGCTACATTGCGGTGGCCACTACATTGCGGCGGCCGCTACATTGCGGTGACTGGCACATAGCGGTGGCCGCCAAATAGCGGAGACTGCCAAATAGTGGTGGCCACCTCATAGCGGTGGCCGCCACATACCGGTGGCCGCTACATAGCGGAGGCCGCTACATAGCGGAGGACGCTACATAGCGGTGGCCGCTACATTGCAGCAGCCGCTACATTGCGGCGGCCGCTACATTGCGGTGACTGGCACATAGCGGTGGCCGCTACATAGCGGTGGCCGCTACACAGCGGTGGCTGCTACATTGCGGTGGCCGCTACATTGCGGTAGCCGCTACATAGCGGTGGCCGTTACATAGCAGTGGCCACTACGTAATGGTGGCCGCTACATAGCAGTGGCCACTATATAGCGTCTGCAATTTAGCGGTAACCAACACATCACAGTGGCTGCTACATAGCGGTGGCTGCCACATAGCGTCCGCAATTTAGCAGTGCACCACTATGTGGTGGCCACCAAATAGCAGTGGCCGCTACATAGCGGTGGGCGCCAAATAGCGGTGGGTGCCACAAAGCCGTGGCCACCAAATAGTGGTGGCCGCCACATAGCGGCGGCTGCCAAATAGCGATGGGTGCCACATAGCGGTGACCGCCAAAAAGCGGTGGGTGCCACATAGCGGTGGCAGCCAAATAGTGTAAGCCACCACATAGCGGTGGCCGCCAAATAGTGGAGGCTACCACATAGCGGTGGCCGCCAAATAGAGGTGGCCGCCACATAGTGGAGATCGCCACATAGCGGTAGACGCCACATAGTGGTGGACGCCACACGTTTTTAGGAAAGGATTTTACGTAGGCAAAGATGGGTGTACAAAATGGAACTATAATCCACTTCGTTCCGAGTATTCTGAAGAAGAGTATTCTGTGGCAAGAGTGGCATGTAGATGGCCGCTGAGATAATTTTTCACGATCCTAAACATAGCCGGAATCAATAGTCAAATCATTTACAAAGAAAATACGGGTATAATCATCACGCGCAGAGACTACTTGAAACAACTAGCTCTTCAACTAACACAGCCGCATATCCAAAGAAGAAGCACCTTCCAAAATATTTCATATCCTCTTCAGCAAGTGATGAAACGTTTTGTACCAGAATCTGAGTTACCAGAAGAAGAAAAACCAAGTGGTATCTGCGCGGTTTGCCCAAGACGCAAAAATCGCAAGACCAAAAAGAGCTGCATTTACTGCCAAACATTTTTGTGTACTGAGCATAGTCGTACACTATGTGATATGTGTAAAGCTCGCGTATATGACGAAGATTAGTTATTTATACTTAGTTAGGTTTTTTTTTTTTTAGTTTTTTTTTTGTTCAATTTTTTTCGTCAGACTGCCTTACAAGACTGGCAAATTAGTTCCTATGATTGTTAATTAAAATAAAAAAGATTAATATTGTTAACTTTTTGAATATATATTTTTTAGAATAAATAATATGTATTTTATTTAATAAAATATTTTTTTATTAATATTTTTTGGTAAAACTTGCATTTATTGACATTCATAAACGTGAGCAAAATGCTCTACACGCGAGTGCTGATGTAATTTCTTGAGGCGCGAGTGCTGGCGGGTTAAAGAAATTTCAAAAAACCCCTTTCAGGGTGAAATACATAACATGATTTTGATATAAACTGATCAAAATTATGTTTACTTTGATCAATAAACTTGATAATTTACCCGGATATTCTTAATAAATGAAACGGCCGTAAACATACATTTTTGAATTTTGTGGGGGAAAGAATTTAACGCGCCGTTAAATTAACTTGAAACTCTGTACTTATATTTAAGATCGGAAATAAAGAAAAAATTACATCAAGGTTTTCAAAAAATCTACCTCTAACTGGTCGGAAAGGGGGAGTCAATTTTAGAGGGGATTTTATGTTTTAGATTGGCGCAAAAACGACTGAATGGATTTAGATGATTTTTGGCTCACATACAGTTTATAATCTGGATTAAAACATAGGGTACTAGGTTTTCATCACGGTAGTACGTTCCCGTGATATTTTTTCCGACATTCACGCGGGCAAAACCGCGGGCAAAAGCTAGTTTAACATATATTTTTTTCAAATCATTAACAATACTCGTTTAGACGTGATCTTCAGTATAAAATCATTAAAAGTCAGTTATCGTCGCCTTAATACTACTAACTAACTACTAACTTAATGCTATGCTGCTTTATGCTTATGCACTAACTTAATTCCAAAATCCTAAGAGAAAAACCAAATAATACTTTTTTTTTGGATCGAACCCTGTGTTCAGCAGTCGCATGTGTAATGTAACCTCTACACCAACGAGGTAATCAACCTCTAGCTACTTACAACAAAATGGCCGTACAATGATCTATAGTGACCTAATAACGCAAACAAACTGACATTAATACGTTGCGATTGACAATCACATATTAACAAAGAACAATTAATTATCATTAATAGAGACGGCGAAAAAAAAACGAATCTTCGTGTTTGAAGCGGCATTGAGATGACAACGGGTAGGATTATGTTATAACCAATTAATACAGACCTCCCCATCCCTTCTTAAACTATTAATGGTATGGGAGAAAGGGGGAGTGTAATAGTGGTCTGGAGCTCAATTTATGTTGGTCGTAGAGTTGGCTCGAGTCACGCTCGTGTCGCGACCGGCCACGACCGGCGCCCTAGCATAACATAACGCATTCCTCCTGTCAAACTGAGCTTCAAAATTTAACTGGAAACAATACCAAGAGCTTGCAAGGATAAACCCACTAAATTCTAGGTAAAAAAAAGTACTTCTTTTAAATCTAGGTATTGGTGGCAAAAAACGAAGCACATTGAAATGGCATGGGTAAGTCCTGATTTGCAATTGATTTTTTTTTTTTATCGCCTGATATAGTTTAGTGCTTAAAATAATTGGCGTGCGATCGTTTTTGTTGCTGCAGAGAAATGTGTGGTTTAACGTGCGTCACGCAACGCGTCGTACGTTCATCCAGTAATAGGACTCGCCCATCAAGGAGCGCTGTCCCCAATTTGACGCATTATTAATTTATTATACACAAAACAAAAGGTATTTTAATAAAACGCGTATACTAAAAGATCAATAATTAAATTATCTTTAAATTGGTGAAGATTTCAGAAAAATATGCTTGGTAGAATTTGCGCCATTCTCAGTTTTTTATCCACGTTACACATAACTTTACAAATTAATTTCAGTACGTAATATAAACATAATCTAAAATATTCACATATTAAGTTATTGAGAAAATGCTCTTATTTATCATAATTATATTTTTTTCAAATCATTAACACTACTCGTTTAGACGTGATCTTCAGTATACAATCTTTAAAAGTCAGTTATCGTCCCCATAACGATTTAAATATGAGCATCAGTTATGTACTCACTTATATAGGTGAATTAAGTTAATTTGTACTTTGGTCTAACAAGACAGTCTAAACCCAGAAATTACTTTTCCCTTTTTGCATCCGATTATCAAAAGCACCTAGTGAGCGCACTTCACTTTGAACATACTGTTAATTTTAAAGATTCTTTATTTATTGTAAAATACCAAACATTGCTCACGAAAAAATCATCATCATTTCAGCCGCAAAACGTCCACTGCTGGACATAGGCTTCCCCCAAAGGTTTTCCATAATCGCCACGCTTGGCAGGCGGGTTGGCGATCGCGGCACACGGACAAAATAAATAACTATGAGCTGTCTTTGTAAAAAAAATATGGATGTATATCTGAAATAATGAGAATTTATTATTATTATTAATTTTTAATTTGATAAGTACGTTTATTATTAAGGTCTTCCATCATAATAACCTTAAGAAATATTTTCATCAAAATATGAAATCTGACACACCTACTATAATTCAACCCACTCTATTGAAAAGCTTCAAAGTTCCAATAGATTCACAAAAAAAAAAAAAAACAATTTGCTCAATATACTCTCGATCTCAGTTTCGCAAATACCAACAGTTGCCTATTATTAAAACGAAACTGGTTTAAATAATATCTTATGAATTTTTAATATTGAAAAGATTTATTGTTCATTGGTCGATAAATATAATTTCTTTAAGTTAATGTTCACTCAATCGGCTCCCATTAAGTAGCGACTACTTTATTTTTAAATAAAAAAACCGGATCTGAGTGCTGGCCTTACTTCAATGGATCCGTATAAAAAAATATGTTTTTTTTTTTATCTTATATATAAAATTCTCGTGTCACAATGTTATTTACCATACTCCTCCGAAACGGCTTGACCGATTTTTATCAAATTTTATATGTAAATTCAGTAGGTCTGAGAATCGGCTACTATCTATTTTTATACCCCTCAGTGTTAAGGGTGGCTTTCCCACGGGATCGAGACTCACGCGGGTGAAACCGCGGGGCGCAGCTAGTAAGATTTATAGAATCTTTGTAATCGTTAAGAATATTATGAAACAGCAGACGAGAAAAAATAATTTGAGCGCCATTATGTACAGTCACCAGCACATCAAGTTACCACAAACTGTCAAATTTTCTCATTCGATTTTGAACTTAACCTTCGACATTTTAAGGTTTAAAATCATTTGGAGAAATTTGACAGTTTGGTATAACCTGATGTATACCTAATAGATTTTTACGCATCGTCAAGCTACATAAGTATAGGTAAGCAATCAATAATCCTTACTAATATTATAAATGCGAAAGTGAGTTTGTTTGTTTGTTACGGTTTCACGCTGCTGAATGGATTTGGATGAAATTTGCACATGGGTTGAACATGACCTCAGTAGTACGTTCCCATGGGATAATTTTCGACCTCTATGCGGGCGAAGCCGCGAGCAAAAGCTAGTACGTGATAATTTAAAGCACATTGAATGAATAAGGGAATTCCTAAAGTATCACTTTATAGTTGAACTAAGCACTTTAGTGTGTTTGAACGAATGAATTCCGTAAATTAAATCAAACTGATAACATTTTTCAAACACATGATATTTTGTTAGTAGCTGAAAACTCAGTTTTGCAAAAATATACAATGTTTGAGTTTTCGTTTTTACATAGTAGCTGAAAACTGCATGTACGAGTTTTCGTTTTTACATTTATCTACGGAACTCCAAAAGCTTTCTGATAATCGCCCATTAAAACTGGAACAAGTGAAAACTGTCGAAAATCGAAATGTCAACCTGCGACCTTGCTCTAGACACGTCGTCTGCGTTAATTATTTGTAGCATTTAAAGTACTGGCTGTTTCTACTTTCGGTTTTCAACACATTCTTTTAGCACTTGCATACATCCTTGCGTAGGTAAAACGGTAAAACCCAAATGAAAGGTAATTCCTACGCGAAGTGTCTAAAAAATCCCAAAGAAACCATTAATTTGTGGATTTTACCTTGTATTATTGGGGAGAAAACGTATTCCAAGATCAGAGTTGAAGTTGTTTTGTCTGACTAATCACTTAAAAGACCTTAAAGTTATCCTGGCCAGATCTAGCCTTATTCCGACTCAAATAAATTAAGAGCCGCAACGAAAAAAAAAACTAAATTACCAAAAAAGCGCTTAACATTAATTACACGCTTTATTACTTTATTTAATCGACATTATCAAAATAATAATAACAAACAATCATTATTGCGTGATCAGAGCAGAGGCGAAACTTCCAAATCGAAATTCGAACAGTTAGAGATCGCACGATAACGGGCATGACCTCGTCACTAGTTTGACGTTTGACGCTCTGATGTCAACTGATCCTTTATAATAATAATTAAAAGAGTTACTTTGTCCAGCCAAGGTCGTCATTATTTGAGTAGTTGAGCTATTCGGAGCGAGGTTGCGACGGACTTTTCACTCTGACGCAAGATATGCACGCACGTCGGAGGATATTATATGATATGTTATTATATTTTCGTTATGGACAGTGTAATGGATGCTTTATTGCTGATGGTTGATTACTGTGACATTGAACGTTGGTCTAACCCTTAATATTTTTTTGTTATGACTCCGGTAAAGGTTAGAGGTTGTGTGTTAATACGGCGGACGTGAAACAGTTTAATTATTTGCTACTTTATGATTTTTCGGAAGCAATAGTTTTATTTACCTTAATTAATTAATTTATTTATTAACTTGTGTCAAGTTTAAATCTATAAATGTTATTAATAAAAGAAACTTGTGAAAAAGAAACAAAAGGAACTTCTTTTCTAGGGTTCCGTACCCAAAGGGTAAAACGGGAACCCTATTACTTAGGCTCCGCCATCTGTCTGTCTGTCTGTCCGTCTGTCACCAGGCTGTATCTCATGAACCGTGATAGTTAGACAGTTGAAATTTTCACAGATGATGTATTTCTGTTGCCGCTATAACAAAAAATACTAAAAAACAGAATAAAATAAATATTTGAGGGAGCTCTCATACAACACACGTGATTTTTTTGTTCGTTTCTGCTCTATATTGATAACGGCAACCGGTAGATGCTTGAAATATTCACAGAATATTTAGTTATATATTCACTTTAAAAATAAATAATTAAATTAAAATAAAACAAATATTTAAGGGGGGCTCTCATACAAAAAACGTGATTTTTTTGCCATCTTTATAAATAACAGTACGGAACCCTTCGTGCGCGAGTCCGACTCGCACTTGGCCGGTTTTTATTAGATGATCATCATGAAACGTGTGTGATGTGAGATGTGTGTGTGTGTGTGTTTGTGGAGTGTCAAGTGTATGTAAGACGATGAGATGTTTGTCGTTGACTATTGATAAGAGAGAATAGGAGGTTTTCTATTTCGTCGTAGTTTTTTTCCATCGACGACGCTTTCATTGCGATTTTGTAAATTAAGTTTTTGTATCGCGAGCAGTTTATTGATCTTTTTATACAGTTTTTGACTAAGATGAGAGAACTAGTGTTCAGCAAAGGTGGTATTATGTCTCACAGGTGGAAAAACGAAATCTGCTCGACGTTTTTTGGTTATTTTTATTGGCACACGATGTTTTCTCAGTATACACTAAAGGACAAATAGTTTCCTTACTGAAAGCACTTTGCAGTCTTTGTAATAATGGCATTTGATGTTAGCTCTAGATTTATTTTATTTATTTATTACTTGTGCATAATTTATTACGTATGTATAGGCTGTTTATATTACAATATACATAAAAGGCCGCTAGTGAAAGTCACAATACTCCCCGTACTAGTTGATACTGTATTACAGTAGGGTAGATCAGGGGTTCACAACCTTTTCATGGTCAGGGACCACTTTTATATTATTCTTGTTAGCAGGGGTCATTATGTAGACCGTATAATAAAAATAAACTGTATTTATAACGGTAATTAAAGTTTCAGTTTGGTTGTCCAAACTGAAACTTTAATTAACAACTCAATAGGAAATGACATAACAAGAAATAATAATATTTATAGGATAAACTTCTGTAACTTTGATAACTGTGATTTCTGAGCTTGCAATAAAGAAGAAGTAGATTTATTTAGTGAATTGTCAAATAATAAAATTACAAAGATCTTGACACTATTACACGTGCTCATCAAGGCTCAAAAGCTTACGGTCATCATCTAAGATTTAACAACGACAACATTCTTAGATAAGAAGATAAACTGATCACTTATCCTTAAGTTCCTTATGAAGCACAAATCGATCAGATTTTTTATAGAATCCCATACAGAAACCCATAGTGTCCGCCACACAGCATGACATCATATCAACATTTTTCCTACTAATTACGCGTCTCATAATATTCCCATCGATGGAGAATACCGAACTCCGAAAGGCATGTTGCAGTCATTACCGTGTCATCAGTTATTCCTCATAAATACCAGTATGGTACCCGTCCCACCGCTGGCGATTAACGAGAACCGAGTAGAGATAGCAACAAGGAACGAGTTGGCGAGCAACGAGCGCGACGCTTACTTGCTGTTATGCGCTTTTACCAAGCGGGAGTATCTTATAATCAAAATCAAAATATCTTATTTCACATAAACCTACAACGGCACTTATGAAACGTCAGAAGCTAAGTGCATGGTTCCAATTGGTCGTTTCCTATGGAGAAGAGCAGGCATGAAACTGCCACTGTATCTGCGGCTACTCTATAAAAAAAAAAATTGGCTTTTACAATGTTTTCAAATCACAGTGTTAATAGGTATGGGTGGACAGTGTAGGCCCGTCAACAAGTACTAGGTACTTAACAAAATAGAAAATGGTCTATAAATCTACAGAGTATTAAGCTAACAACGTTCTCACATTCACAATATATTAAAAAAAAAATATATATAAAAATTATATAAAATAATAAAAGCAAGCGATAATTAGTGAGTGTTCTGTTCGCAAAGCGGGTGTCGCTAAGCGAGTATTCGCTGTGATAGGTCTTGTCGCTGCGATAAACGAGTACTCGCCGGCTATGTTAACAGTCACTGATCCACTATTAATATTTATGTTGTATCTTTTTTATTTACATGGGACCTTTTGTATGTTTCTTGAGCGAAACAATCGTTGATAGCTAGTCGCTACCTCGTTGATAGCTAATCGCTTCCTCGTTGATAGCTAATCGCTTCCTCGTTGATAGCTAGTCGAGTCCTTGTTGATAGCTAGTTGCTTCCTCGTTGATAGCTAGTCGCTTCCCCATTGATGGCTAGTCGCATCCTCGTTGATAGCTAGTCGCTTCCTCGTCGATAGAAATTAGCTTCCTCATTGATAGCGAGTCGCTTCCTCGTTGATAGCTAGTCACTTCCTCTTTGATAGCTAGTCGCTTGCTCGTTGATAGCTAGTCGTTTCCTCGTTGATGGCTAGTCGCTTCCTCGTTGATAGCTAGTTGCATCCTTGGTGATAGCTAGTCGCTTCCTCGTTGATAGCTAGTTTCTTCCTCGGTGATAGCATAGTCGCTTCCTCGTTGATAGTTAGTCGCTTCTTCGTTGATAGCTTGTCGCTTCCTCGTTGATAGCTAGTCGCTTCCTCGTTGATAGCTAGTCGCTTCTTCGTTGATAGCTAGTCGCTTCCTCTTTGATAGCTAGTCGCTTCCTTATTGATAAAGCTAGTCGTTTCCTCGTGAGCGGTGGGACAGATGCCTAAGGATTCACTTGCATGCAGGAAATAATCAAAAAGCAATGATGATTACCGCCTGTGTGGTTCATTTATATTGAAAAGGTTCGTTACTGGATGTTATTGTGTTAATGATGAATAATTCGCATTTTTAAACATGTTCGTTGCTTATTATTGTGTGGTTCTAAGAATTTGCTAATTGGATGAAGTCTTCCTTAAAAGAGATTTTAATCTATTGATGTACAGTCAGCTACAAAAGTCAATTAATCTTTTCTAAAATAATATTAAGGATACTATGTCTTAGCTAATAAATGGAATGCTAAAAAGAAGATTATCAAATCATTGTGTGTCAATTTTGATGGCGTGTAAAAGTAGCAGTATTAATCGACTTTTTTTGCTGACCGAACCTACCCTGTAGCATATTCATCTCAGCCTACAATGATCCCGCTGCTGGGATACTGGCGTCCTCTCTTCGAGAGGGAGCCAGTGGGCTGTAATCTACCACGCCGGCCCAGTGCAGGTTGGAAGATGTCGTCATCATTATCATTTCAGTCGGAAGACGTCCACTACTGGACATAGGCCTCCCCAAGCACCGCTACTTCGACAGGTTCTGTGCTTCCCGCATCCAGCGGCCTTCACAAGTTCATCGGTCCACCTTGTAGGAGGCCTTCCAACGCTACGTCTTTCCGTACGCGGCCGCCACTGCACACCCTTAGTAGATGTCACATGTCTTCCAACTTTTGGTTCTAAGATGTGCCGGTTTCCTCACGATATTTTCCTTCACCATTTTGAGAGCAGTGGTGATGAAATTATTTACACAAAGTAAAGCGCCTGCCTGGGTTCAAACCCACGACTCGTAAGGTCACTACTGCTCTAATTATACGGTTACCCTGTAGTTAATCGTTTAATTATGTGGAGTATCCTTATATTATTTTCTGAATCAGCTTTTAAATTGCTACTAAAGTATCAATAGCGATTTAAGCTTTAGTATCAAAAATAGAATAAAATAAATAATTATCGCTAAAATTGCATTTAATTCCAAGAAAATAACACAATTGGTTTGGCAGCTATAATTGTCTATTAAATTATCATAAAATTTAACACCGTCTTAAATTGTAAGTTTGTAAACTTGGTAATTATAATTAATCACAACTCATTATTGTTGTTATATACACTTTGGTTAAATTTTTAACCACCTTGTACAGTTAAACGATGCAGTTTTGTTAATCGAATAAATTTTAATTAATTATAAGTTGGCGATATAAAAAGTGGTTTAAGTTAATTGTTATTAATTAAATCCCTTTTTAAAACACTATAAACAATTTTTCATAAATGCCATAACTATTACAAGAACTCTAATTAAATCAGCAAAACTCAGCTTCGATGTAAATTTAAATGAGGTATAAAAAACAAAACATCTATACTTGTTACTTGTTCACGCTCAAACGGCGGAACCAATTTTGATAAAATTTTGTATGGAGGTAGCTGACACCCTGGATTAACATATAAGCTACTTTTTATCCTGATACTACTACGGGATCGAGACTTACGTGGGTGAAACCGCGGGCCGCAGCGAGTTTAATATATAGGGCTGTTCATGATTCTGAAGCTTCCATACATTCCAAAAAAGTAGCTGAGCTTATAAATTTTGACCGCGTAGGTATTACACAGATTTTTTATTTTTTGGTAACCGCCGATAATTTGCGGTGCTAGAATTGTGCTGTGTCATGGTCACAATTTGCGCGTCAATATATACCACCCTGAATAATCTTGTAATTGGATGATAATGATGTCAGGATTTTTCTTGGGTAGGCCTAAAGATATCAATGATTACTGACAATCTCTGTTACTATTCTCCAAGAATAGCACCATCCTATTTCTTCCCGTGGGTGTCGTAAAAGGCGACTTAGGGACTTACTAGAGAATGGGCAGCAGCGTTCTCTATATGCATTTTAACACCATACTGCGATCGCCTCCCAAGCATGGTGATTATGGCAACCTCCCTCCTTTTGGGGGAGGCCTATGTCCATCAGTGGACGTCTTTCGGCTGAAATAATGATGATGCTGATGATAATATTCTCCCCATGTTCCTGTGGAATTGGAGAACCTCCCAAAATATATTATGTCAAATATTAGACTGGCAAAATAGCATCAGTAATTAATACGTAGGTATAGTCAGCGACAAAAGTCGATTAACTCTGTTACTTGAATGCTGGGGCCACACTGTCGCGATGAGACGAACTACACTTCACTCGCTCTCGCTCGCACACCGCTCGACGTCTCCCTGAGAAACAGAGAGCGCGCAAAGCGTAGTCCGCTTCATCGCTACAATGTAGTCGTAGCATTAGCACATCATTTAAATTGACTCAAAATTATTCAAATACATATTATTATTATTATCATCATTTCATAAAATAGCTAAGAGTTAATATTCTTAAAATTTGATTCCTATTCCGCTTTGAATTAAATAGACCAATTTATTAAGATTTATAAAACTGAAGTTTTGTTTGTTTTTTGTCATTTGCCAGTGTCGCAACTTGTAATGTTTATTGTCTTTGACCTTCCTACAACATCAAGCAATGGCAATCATTGTCAAGCTTTTAACTTTTAAGGTTTTGCATACTAGGCTTTTGGCTACTTTTTTCTTATATTTATTTCTGAATACATTACATATATACATTATTTAAAAGCTAATAGTCTTAGAATATGTACCTACTATTACTACTTCCTGTAATATTTTGGATACTTTGTATTAGAGTGTGTATTTTGTCAATTTAATTTTTTATTTAGGATGGGTTTGCTTTTGACCTTATTCTAGGGCAGAGGTGACACATACAAAGTCAACGATGGAGTGAGCTTACCCAGGAGAAGCATGTTCACTCTAACTTTGAAAAGTGTTTGGTAAAGTGTGTCTTGATTTTGCAGAATAAACAAATTTTCTTTCTTTTTTTCCTAAGTGTTAATCACACAAACCCACACACACACTAAAACACACAACACTAACACACACTAACAATAATAACAATAACACCCCACTTCACAATAATAACACTAACACTTAACACTAATAATAATTAGCTTAATTTAACAGCCTGGAGGGCCGATTTTCACAATCGTCAGATAAAAACTTATCTGAAAAAAATCGTGAAAAGAACCAGCTGTCCCATACAGTTTAGAACAGTAGGTATTAAACTTTTTTCCGCGATTTAATAGTCGGTCCCATAACAAAAGTTATTCAGTTCGATGGTCTAAAGCACTCCTTAAAGTCTGTCGGGTTAATTTTGAAACACCTTATATGTATTCCATAATCATCACGATACGTAATTAATACCATACGCAACTTAACAGCTTATTTACCCCAGTTCAGTATTGTAATCGGACACGTAAATAAACATTAGCCGACAATCATCTTGCGTAGAAGTTCCTTTAATGTGACGACTTCATGCATAATGCAAATAAACTAGAATCCATGATCTCTATAATTTCCATATTAATTTGCTATTGAACGTGTTTTGCATCACATAAATCTGTATGATACCCTAGCATCAGTTAGAGCTTCCGAAAACCGATATGTAGTAATATAAATGAATAAAATAAATGACACAGAGTGGCGAGTAAATGGAATGACAACGGAAACATAATACAAATTATCTCGACTAACAGACCAACCATGCAGCACAAAGAGCAGTCATCGTCAGCACAAATCGTAAGGCGGGGAGGGGGGGGGGCGTTACCACTGGGCCACCCCATTGGTAACGGGCCCGATTTACGAGTTGTAAGTCGTAGGTTCGAACCCAGACAGGCGCTTTACTTTATGTAAATAAATTCATCACCACTGTTCTCAAAACGGTGAAAGAAAATATAGTGGGAAAACGTCCTAGAACCAAAAATTCGATGATATGTGACATCTACTAACCCGCAATGGGCCCGCATGGTAGATTAAAGCCCACTTCCTCTCGAAGAGAGGAGGCCTGAATCCCAGCAGTGGGAATATTATAATCTGATCATTATATCATGCAGATAGACAGCCTGCAACTTAAAGTCTGCCAAGTAGAAAAGACTTTTTTCTCAAACAAACTCACAGATTCGAAAACTATTATTACATCTTCGTATCTAATAAAAATAGTCGCACTTGTCTAATGTCTTACGAAATAGGATCTATTTAAAATAATCATTTTAATTTTTAATTTAATATTTTTTTGAATTTAATGTTCTTTAAGAACTAGAACTTCATTTACTTATTCCTCTGTGGTAGGAACGATAAAGCACATGTTTCTACGATGCAGTTGCTTTAACTCAAATTCTCGTCGTGATTGAAACAGACACGAGTTCATTACCGTCAACCTATAGCATATCCAATTGTACGCCATCTAAATTGACTCTCGGTTCATCATTACCATTTCAATCGAAAGATATCCACTGCTGGACATAGGCCTCCGCCAAAAGGAGGGTGGGGGTTGCTATATTCGCCACGCTTGGCAGGCGGGTTGGTGATCGCAGTCATCATCATCATCATTTCAGCCGAAAGACGTCCACTGCTGGACATAGGCCTCCCCCAAGCACCGCCACTTCGACCGGTTCTGTGCTTCCCGCATCCAGCGGATACCTGCGGCCTTCACAAGGTCATCGGTCCACCTTGTAGGAGGCCTTCCTACGCTACGTCTTTCGGTACGCGGTCGCCACTCTAGAACCTTTCGGCCCCATCGGCCATCAGTTCTGCGAGCAATGTGCCCTGCCCACTGCCACTTAAGCTTGGCAATTTTTCGGGCTATGTCGGTTACCTTGGTTCGCCTGTGGATGTCTTCATTTCTGATTCGATCACGTAAGGAAACTCCAAGCATAGCCCTCTCCATTGCCCTTTGGGTGAGTTTTAGCCTTCTGATAAGGCCCATTGCAAGCGACCACGTTTCAGTGCCATAGGTCATCACTGGCAACACGCACTGGTCAAAGACTTTCGTCTTGAGACACTGCGGTATGTGGGACGAGAAGATATTGCGAAGCTTCCCGAACGCTGCCCAGCCGAGTCGGATTCGACGATTGACCTCTTTCTCGAAGTTGGACCTACCTAACTGGAGAGTTTTTCCGGGGTAAACATACTCGTCCACAATTTCGAGTGCAGCGCCTCCGATCTTCATGAGAGTGGGTGTTACATGGGCATTTGACATGACCTTTGTCTTATCCATGTTCATTTTAAGACCCACTCTTTCGGAAGCTCTACTGAGGTCATCGAGCATTGCACTGAGGTCCTCCATAGTCTCAGCCATGACAACTATATCGTCGGCAAACCGAAGGTGAGTGATGTACTCGCCATTGATGTTTATGCCTAGCCCTTTCCAGTCCAGAACCTTGAAGACATCCTCCAGTGCAGCGGTGAACAGTTTCGGAGAGATAACGTCTCCCTGCCTCACACCTCGCTGCAGAAAGATAGGTTTCGAGGTCCTGGAGTCGGACCGACATAGTGGCGTTTTTGTACAGCCACTTCAGCACATCGATGTACCGATAGTCGATCTAGCACTGTTGAAGAGACTCGAATGATCGCAGTATGGTGTTATAATGCATAGAGAACGCTGCTGCCCATTCTCTAGTAAGTCGCTTAGTCGCCTTTTACAACACCAATTAATCTGCCTATCCTTTTCCCAACTAATATATGTTGGGGTCGGCTTTCAGTCTAACCGGATGCAGCTGAATACCAGTATTTTACATGGAGCGACTGCCTGTCTGACCTCCACAACCCCGTAACTGGGTAAATACGATACCCCTTGGTAAGCCTGGTTGTCAAACTTTCGGGCTTCGACGACCCGTAACGACTGCCGAGACCAACGGCATACACGAATAACAGCCGAGACCAATGGCTTAACGTGCTTTCCGAGGCACGGAGAAGTCTCGGTATGTAAAGGTGGTCACCCATCCACGGACCAACCCCGGCACGCGTAGCTTAACCTGATGGATCGACACGTGCGGCTGTTATTACTTAGCCACGAGCGCCTTTAAGACACCCACGGGAAGAAATACACTAGAATAACACAATGACAGCACAAAGTCGTGGCGCGAGTGTAAGACGTAGCTGTCAGGTACACCAGCATAACAAAGTTGGTCTGTTTGTTTTAGTTCTTTTGCTCTCTCTCTCTTTAGCACTTTTGCTCTTTTGTACTCTGTCTTTTGACCCTCGGTTACTCTCATCCATCTGTTTCCAGTCACCCTGCAATGATTATCGCTCCATGTATTCTGAGGACGTCCTACGTTTACCGATTCGAGGCCACTCAAGAACAAAGTACTACTAATTATTATTAAGTGGGTGTTGTCCATGACTTTGTCTGCGATTCGGAATGAAAAGTAGCCTATATCCGTGTTAGTGTAAAATGTTCATCATTATCATCATTTCAGCCGAAAGACGTCCACTGCTGGACTAAGGCCGCCCCCAAAGGAGGGGGTTGCCATAATCGCCACGCTTGGCAGGCGGGTTGGCGATCGCACGTGTTAAAATGCATAGAGAATGTTGCTGCCCATTCTCTAGTAAGTCTCTTAGTCGCCTTTTATGACACCCACGGGAAGAAATAGGATGGCGCTATTCTTTATATCCGGCAGCACACGTTTTTTTTTTTTAATTAATTTGTAATTTTAGCTACGATTTACTGTTGCAGGTGCACGGCCAAGGAGTTTGCGAGCTATATGGTAAGATACCCTGATTAAATAATAATAATAACCACCGGTAGCTTGGACCCAGCTCCCGATACCGGTGGAATTTTTTTATATTTTTAAATCTTTTTATATAGGTATTCTAATATTTAAAAATAGAATTTATATGTATATAATTAAATAAAGGAAATAATAATTAGTTTATTGATTCCAAAATGTATATAGACACGGGTTGTATACTAGTTAAATGTTAAGACTTAATCAACCAACAATGGACATAATTATGTAAAAAAAATATTGCCTATAATAACAAAAATTTAATCCTGTCTCCTAAACTAGGGATGGCCTGTATCTTAGGAGACCAAAACCATAACCACCACCACCATGGAACCACCATGCACCCACCATGGGATTAATCCATATCTGTACTAAAGTAACTCTGTCTGTACTTTTTACGCCTTTACGGCTGAACGGTTTTCCATGAAATTTGGCACATGGGCCTGCGATACCTTTTTATCCCGGTAGTACGTTTCGTTAAGCCGTTGGTCCCATCTGTCATTTGTAGATCTTGGACAGTTGTTACGGGATGACAGAAGCCTGAGTGTCTGACAATCAGTCTTACCAAGGGGTATCGTGTTACCTAGTCACTGGATTGTGGAGGTTTGATAGGCAGTCGCTCCATGTAAAACACTGGTATTCAACTGCTTCCGGTAAACTGGAAGCCGACCCAAACGTAGTTGGAATAACACTCCTTTTTGCTTCGCCGTAGTCGGGAAAAAAGGCTAGGCACATTGAGTACGTTTCCGTGGTATAATTTCCGACCTCCACGCGGGCGAAACCTTTAGCAAAAACTCATCATCATCATTTCAGTCGAAAAACGTCCACTGCTGGACATAGGCCTCCCCCAAGCACCGCCACTTCGACCGGTTCTGTGCTTTCCGCATCCGGCGGATACCTCCGGCCTTCACAAGGTCATCGGTCCACCTAGAAGAAGGCCTTTCAAAGCTACGTCTTCCGGTACGCGGTCGCCACTCCAGAACCTTTCGGCCCCATCGGACATCAGTTCTGCGAGCAATGTGCCCTGCCCACTGCCACTTAGGTTTGTTAATTCTTCAGCCTATTTCTGTTACCTTGAAGCAATAACTATTAAATTATAAATCTAGAAGGAACTCAAGGTCTTCAGCAATAACCAATCAGGTGATTATCGGCCATGTTTAAAGATCGTAATTGTTATAAATAAGTAAGTAACAACTGATTACTGGCCTAAGACTGTAGTTGAGTCATTCCTATTTAATATTTAGAGCGGTTATTATTTAATCATTCGTTGTCATGTTTCATAGATTATATCGATTATATGAGACTTAAACTTAACCGATATAAAACGTAACCCTTTTGTAAAAGGCGACCGATCATTTTCCGACTTTTCTGACCAATGAATATAATTATGGTAAACTCAAAAAAACAACTCAAATTCATAGCATTTATTTTAAATAAACCAATTAACTTATTAATTAGGACTTTTCAATTGTCAAGGGGTCGGTCAGTCAGAGAGATGAAGCTAGTTGCCCGTTCCAAAGAGTTGTAGGTTCCTATGGAAAAGAACGGGCAACAAACTCCACGGACACTAGTTTAAAATTAAAATATTGTTACATCATTCATGTTGAAATTATACATGTGAGAACGATGCAAAACAGCAAAAGTGTCCGTAATAAAGAAATGAAAAAAAAAACAATTAATAAATTAAATTATATTAAAATAAGCCATTGCAGATAAGAGCTGTCCCTACTGACGGCACCCGTTCACGAACATGACGCATGGATCAGCACCATTCAGCTCAACCATTTTGAAGGGATTTAATGGTCCAACACACACGCCACCATCACCAAGACAGAGTGAGTGTGACACACTCTCAGCCGCCAGGGCACATACAAGTCCATTCAAGTCTAAGTTATTACTTAGCCACAGCTTCTCTGGGATGCTGATGATAAAGCTAGAAATTAACCTTCTATATATTTAATTTATGAAAACCAGAACTTTAAACACTGACTAATACTCGTACTACTTGCATATACCGGATGACTTTTTCTACCATCTATCTTGGGCATAATATGTGAATGGAGTAGAAGCCTATGGCATAGTCCTTTTTTCCGTTTTTTTATTACGTAGTAAGGAATTGATCTATATGTATATAAATACCACACATTTGAAGTAAACTTTTCATATTAGAATGAATGAATGAATGACATGATTATTATCTATGGGAGGGGCATCTTTTAATAGCGTCGCCGCGTCGGGCGTCGGCACTGACACTGGGTGTCAGCATAGGGCTGACAACGCCCTCTTCCGGCCCCCCTAAATGGGTCCAGGGACGGTGGTCTTGGGGAGGTCCGCCGCCCCCTATCACACTGGACCCGAAGTGGCGGTGCGTAGTATTCCACGCGCGCCCCTTTCAGACGTCGTGGGGGTTCAAACGCCTCACCCCCCCAGCCTTGAGGTGGCCCGCAGAGGCGGGCCGGCACTAGCCGGGGATTGCGGAAGTAATAATAGATCTTAAGATGTGGTGCAAGTGTGGGAGGGGAACACTGGGGAGGTTTTTAGTCAGTAAAAGTTTGACAGACCCCTCCGCCCGCCCCACCCCGCCCACCCCGTGAACAAAAAAAAAAAAAAAGGTGCACTCGGCTCTATCTGTGTCACTGCTATGCTGCAAATTTATTTCCTTGTCGAGGGGTTGAAGTAAACTTTTAACATAGGTATTAGAACGATAAAAAATTAATATTGAAAAAAAAAGGGTATGGATAAAAAAAAAAACGAAATTCAAATCATACGCACACTACTAAATGCGCGGCGATTAACTATAGGCCGGCTTCGAAGGATAGGATCGTGCTACGAGTTCATTGATAAATTATTCCGCGCGCGATTATAAAAAAAAGGACTATGCCATATGCTTCTTCTACTCCGTTCACCTAATATACCCTATTTTTTTCAAGACGGTAAAAACAATCATCCGATATAGGTATTAATTCGTGCAAAGTAGATGCACTTTTAAAGTTCAATACAGCACAAGTTGTTATTAATGTGACAGCTTGATGGCTTTAATAATAATAACTCATGCGCAGGTATATACAACAAATATTTATGACAAACATTAATTTGCACCTATGTGTGTTTATTGATTTTATTTACCACATATTATAAAGTTGACTGCCTCGTTGGTCTAGTGGTCGTAAGCGCTACTGCTAAGCATGAGGTCCTAGGTTCGATGCCCAGGTCGGGCAGTGTTTAAGGCATTTCTCAGTCAAGCCCGTAGTCTGGATTTGTGCCCAGTTGAAAGCAATAGGCTCGCCAGACATGGGACTTAAATATGACTGGTGAAATGTGGGTGTATTAAGAAAGAAAAGAAATAAAAAATATTTTATTCGTCACAGAAACACGTGCATACGAAAACATAAACTCGAGTAGGTAAACATTACACAAAACACATCTACAATATCATACTACATCACGAGCAGAAAAAAAACAAATAGTCGGCAACTGCACGTCATGACTGTGACAAAAAGGCTTGCACTCAGCATGATGCTGTGCTATGGGCCTATGGGGGACCCACAACACAGCTCTGATTTTCAGCGTTGTATTTTATATGTACACGTCTGCCAAACCCTTCGGGGAAATAAGGCGTGATGTTATGATATGTTATTATAAAGTTTCATAACCTGGGGGTCTACTTCGAAGATAAATCCTAAGTATCGGCCGAATGTTCGGCCGTTTCCTGACTACAGCTGACTATGGCTGACTACGGCGAAAGAAAAAAAAAACGACGGTCAAAGAGATAAGTCAAAGTCAAAAACGTGACTGGAAGTTTGGTAAGGATTCAAAGTCAAATAAGGAAACTTTGGAAGTCAAGAAACGACCGAACATTCGGCCCCCGGTGATGTCATTTGTTCTTGGAAAAGAACTATTATAATCTTAGCCCGGTATTCATCATCATTCATAATTTCAGACGAAAGACATCCACTGCTGGACATAAGCCGCCCCCAATTTAGGGGGGGTTTGCCATAATCGCCAAGTTCTGCAGGCGGGTTAGCAATCGCAGTATGGTGTTAAAATGTGTAGAGAACGCTTCTGCCCATTCTCTAGTAAGTCCCTTAGTCGCCTTTTGCGATACCCACGGGAAGAGATAGGATAGTGTTATTCATTACGTCTGGCACCACACGGAATAGGCCAGTATTTTTTAGCTGTTAAGTAGATAGTTTTAGGGAATACCATTTTTTTTAGTTTATTTAACTGTTGAGGTGTTTATTTGATTGAAACTTGATTGCTGATTTGATTAATAAAATAGAAGGTACTCAATTTAATTTGGGCACTGCCTTGAGCGACATTAATAAAATCGTCATAAAGACAGCGATTAATTCACAAGTCTTCACTATCACTACATAGTATAACACAAAGTCACTTCCCGGTGTCTGTCCGTCCCTATGTATGCTTAGATCTTTAAAACTACGCAACGGATTTTAATGCGGTTTTTTGAATAGATAGAGTGATTCAAGAGGAAGGTTTTTATGTATAATACATGCATAATATAGTAGAGAAACAATGATAATTTTAGAGGTTTCTAATGTGATGTCGTAAATAAACTCATTTTATGCGCTTACATTGCAAACGCTGGCTAAATACTACAGTATTGTACACCTTAAAAAGATCTAAGTCAAAGTCAAATTCAAAATGTTTATTTCAAATAGGCACATAATATAAGGCACTTTTGAACGTCAATATTTACAAAAAAATAGAACTATATCCAAGTCACCCCTTCCAAAAGGTAGTTTCGTATGGAGAAAAATGGGCAAGAAACTCCACCGTTACTCTTTTAACATCTTGTACAATATTTTTTATAGATACATTAATTATATAATTATATGTGAAGACGATGCATCTAGAATAAAATTACTATACCACAATAGGTAATAAGAAAAGTTAAGAATGAAGCAATGACAGATAAATGAATTATGTGATAGATACATGGTGCTCACATAATATTTAGATAAAAAATATTTAAAAAAAAAAACGTATTCCAAAAAAATAACAATATCAAATAAAATAGCAACCTGTTTGATTTTGTCTATCTAGACTCTAGATTGTCTACAAAAAAAGCCGCGATGGTTATGTCTATCTCTTAGGGATAACCCACAAAAAATCTGTAGTATATTTAGTATCAGCATTGCACCCGTGCGAAGCCGGGGCGGGTCGCTAGTAAATTATACAACGCTCTCATAAATCGTTATCAACATACACAGGTAATTAACCACCATATTTGATATACATTTCTCATTATCTCCGGAATGTCCTGTATTAAGGAATATTTTGAATTGCAAAAATATTCTAAATACTTCGATAGCTAATTGGCATGTGTGACTTATAACTCGATGCGAGTATTTTGAAATAGAGCTTCATTTAGAATTCCGATATTAATCGGAATCTGAAACTGATACGGATCGTTGCTAAATAAAATGCTAAGTTAGTTATAAAATAACGTTTTAGGTAATACAGGTACAACACTGCTTACCTACTGAAGGAAGACGAGGTTACGATCTTGTTTGATGATAAGTACTAGCAGCGCCCCGCGGTTTCACCCGCGTAAGTCTCGATCCCGTAGGAATATCGGGATAAAGTAGCCTATATGGTAATCCAGGATGTCAGCTACCTCCGTACAAAATTTTATCAAAATTGGTTCTGCCGTTTGAGCGTGAAGAAGTAACTGACACACACTTTCAAAAACTTTCGCCTTTATAATATTAGTGTGATGTGATACAGGATGTCTTGCAATAGACAAATTGAATTACTTATTTATAGGATCGCCCCCTATTAGCTACATGGGAGATAAGCATAGCTGGCGAAATATGCCTTCTTAACTATTGTATAATACACAACCTTGCCTACCACATCAAGGATTAAAGGTGTAATTTATTTACATTACTAATTATTTAAAAAAAAAAAACATCCCATTTCTTCTCGTGGGTGTCGTAAAAGGCGACTTAGGGACTTACTAGAGAATGGGCAGCCGCGCTCTCTATGCATTTTAACAACATACTGCGATCGCCACCCCGCCTGCCTAGCGTGGCGATTATGGAAAACCCCCCTTTTAGGGGAGGCCTATGTCCAGCAGTGGACGTCTTTCGGCTGAAATGATGATGGTGATGATGTTTTTCATAATTCAATTATTTCCAAACTTTCGCAAAGTTCTGATTTTCTTTGTTCCCCAATGTAATGATTTCATTAAATAAATAAAAAACCGGCCAAGTGCATGTCGGACCACGCACAATGAAGGGTTCCGTGGTTGGGATGAATTTATCCCAAAAACAAACTTAACATTGTAGTTGAAAAACATGCTCTCTCATACATCGATATACGTTACGGTCAATTCTCCAACTGCAAATTTAAGTTGGTCGACTATTACTCGTTAACTTGTGAAGCCTACTTAGCTGTGATAGTTTTCCTTTTAATTTCGTTATATATACTATTGCCATGAATTTTTTCACATATCCAAAACCAACCATTTAGCTGGCAGGGGGGGAGGACACTTGACTCTAACAAAAACTAGCACTTTAAAGCTTAATATTACCCAAACGGATCCCTTAATTGAAAAATGGTTTTCCCAAACCCACAATATTTTTGAACGGCCTATAAAACGATACCCCACACCATGGAATAGACGAGAAAAAAAAATATCATCCCCATTTCACGTGTAAGGGAGGTACCCTAAAAAAAAATGTTTTTCATAATTTTATTTTACCATTTTTTTGGCATGATTAATATGTATACCCATGCCAAATTACAGCTTTCTAGGACTAAGCGTCTCTGAGCTAAGCTGGCGACAGACGGACGGACGGACAGACAGACAGACAGACAGACAGACAGACAGACGGACATGGCGAAACTATAAGGGTAAGGGTAACATTAAGAAGTACAGGTGCAATTCTATTGGCTCATTACAGTGGAGAACCGTAAAATAGACCCCGCTTTAAGAATGCCGGAACTAACTCGACATATCACCTTTACTGCTTTACTGATGGCATTGCATTATTTTGTACATGTAATCACATCGCGTTATTAACAGAGGCAATATTGTTTAAGATAACCAATCTACAGCGTAATAAATAGACTAATGAGTGTCAATATCAAGTGGACCAATCGTGGTGTGCGCGCGCGCTGGTTTGTATAGAGTTGTTGATACCGCGTGTGTTTATTTTTATTAGTCTGTAAAATATAATATTAGTTGTGGTAAAGATATAGATTTATGTTAAACATAGACCTGCATTAATGTATGACTTTTCAAAATACATTTTATTTTTCAATTAAATAAATATATGCAATCCTTAGTTCCGTTTGGTGCCGGACGTAAAGAATAGCACCATCCCATTTCTTCCCGTGGGTGTCGTAAAAGGCGACTAAGGGACTTACTAGAGAATGGGCAGCAGCGTTCTCTATGCATTTTTAAAACCATACTGCGATCGCCAACCCGCCTGCCAAGCGTGGCGATTATGGCAAATCCCCCCCCTTTTTGGGGGAGGCCTATGTCCAGCAGTGGACGTCTTTCGGCTGAAATGATGATGATGAATCCTTAGTTACAAAACTACCTTTATATTTGAATAAGAAAAAACGAAATAAATTGCTTTTTTGAAGAGATTTTTTTTTACCTACATGCCTATTCTGTGAGACATTTTAATACTTTTAACCTTAACGGCCTTAAAGTCTAGGTGCCCGGTAACAGATGCTGTACAAATTTCGTTTCAGCCCTTTATAGGGTTAAAGTCATGCATTCTAAAAATAGGATAACACTTAAAAAAAAAGGAAATTCCTTTATCAGAGGTATCATCCCCTCCAACAAATACAGAGTAATGGTCAAAAATCGTGCGCCTGCGACGCCCGAAGGTCGTAACGACGCTGAGGCCGATCGGTCACCGCGAACAATGGCCATCTGTTGTAATTACTATTACTTATGACTTGTGCAACCGATAGTACCTCTGATACAATACACGGGCGATCATTCATGCCTACTACTACTGATTTTGAACGCGAGTGTACTAAGCAAGGGTTTACGGTAAATGGCTAGGGACGTTAAAAAATAAGAAAAAGAAATAACATTTAAAGTAATCAGTTTAATGTGCTCATAATAATTTCAAAGAAATTACCTAGGGGGTAAAGGTAGGTAAATACAATTGATTAATGATTTTCATTAGGTTTCTGCTATTGTCTTTAATTTATTAAGTGTCTCAAGCTTTGCGATTGAAATAAAAACCGGCCAAGTGCGAGTCGGACTCGCGCATGAAGGGTTCCGTAACATTATCTAAAAAAATGGCAAAAAAACACGTTTGTTGTATGGGAGCCCCCTTAAATATTTGTTTTATTTTAATTTAATTATTTATTTTTAAGGTCAATATTTATCTACATATTCTGTGAATATTTCAAGCGTCTACCTGTTGCCGTTATCAATATAGAGCAAACAACGAGCAAAAAAATCACGTTTGTTGTATGGGAGCCCCCTTAAATATTTATTTTATTCTATTTTTTTGTATTTTTTCTTATAGCGGCAACAGAAATACATCATCTGTGAAAAAAAGAAAATTCAACTGTCTAGCTATCACGGTTCATGAGATACAGCCTGGTGACAGACGGACAGACAGACGGACAGACAGACAGACAGACAGACAGACGGCGGAGCATTAGTAATAGGGTTCCCGTTTTACCCTTTGGGTACGGAACCCTAAAATTGGTCTCCTTATTCTATATAAGATCTTTATTGTACCTACTGTTCATAATTATGGCCGGCAGAAATTAATTATAACTGTAAGCGGAAAGGACAGTAATGAGTTATGCAAGTGGTAGAAATGACTCACGTTAGGTCGTCACTCAGGGCCGCTATTAAATTTAGTTGTTAATTACGTGACCGTGTATAAAAACTTATAAAGCTGAATAAGAAAACATACAACAAACAATAAAAATAAAAGATTTAATGACAAAAAGAAACAAAGATATTATAAAAACTTATACTTCACCTTAGTCGCAAAATATTGTAAAACATTTAAAAAGAGTAACGGTGAAGTTTCTTGCCCATTCTTCCCCATACGAAACTACCTTTTGGAAGGGGCGACTAGAATCAATTCTATTTTTTTTGTAATTTTTGACGTTCTTTTATGCCTTTTTTGTGCTAATTTGAAATAAATAATTTGCCTTTGTCGCTGAATTAATTTAAAACAGAACTTAATAACAAATTCGTTTTTTTTATTGCAAAATGAAATTATTTTTTGAAAAAACAAAAGTCATTTATTCAAACTAGTACGTTCGAACGTCAAAATTACATACGACAGTCCCCCAAAACACCACTTCCTCGTGCTTAAGCTGGGAATAAGAACTGGCGCAGCAAACTCCCCAGCAGCATACGTAGCTGTCTGTTCAGTTAGAAAAAAAATATTCTATATTCTAATAGTATGCAAAATAATTTAAATTACGTAATACAAAAAAAAAAAAACAATTATATTATTTTCCCTATGTCAGCTATACCAACGCCACTATACAAACAAAAAAAAAACATCAAAAACTATACTCAGGCAGAAATATAAAATAAAAACGTAAACAGAACTTAATACCTAAATAAAAGCAATACTCAATACTCAATATATTTATTGCTTCCACATGTGAACTTAGGTGGTAGGTTTTACAAATATGATCATTGTGGACCCTGTCGGGCACAGCAAAAAGTAGGAGAGAGGAAGAGGGCTTTTATTTGACTACTTAGTTGTTGTAAATATTGTAATTATTTTGTAAGAATCTAAGTGATTTAAAATTTGTCATTGAAATATTCATTTATATTATAATAGCATTTATTTATTAGAAATTGTTTTAATTTCTAATAAATAAATGCTGAAGAACAAAAATTGAATATATTCACTAATGATATTCAATTTTTGTTCTTCTTTAATTATTTCTGGTAATTTATTGTATATCTTAATTGACATGACTAATGTACTTGTTGAGTGCATTTTTAACTTAGAGCTTGGTAAGTTTAACCTATTTTTATGGCGTAATGTATATTTAGACTGTTTTATTTTCTCTTGTTGTGTAAAAGTGTTGGTAATTTCGAACGAATTTGCATAATTCTAGAATGTATAAGCAGGGAAGTGTAAGTATTTTATGTTCTTGGAAATGAGGTTTGCAACTGTCGGTGTCTTCTATATTTACTAGAATTATTATGAGTCTCTTTTGTAGCTCCTTTAAGCCTCGGGGCCTAAAGGGCGTGCACGTTTACATAATGCTATAGCTGTAACTCGAAGTCACAAATAATAAACTAGCACCATCGAAATAAAATAAATAAACAGTTCATTACTAATAACAATAACAAAACTATGGTCAGCAAGACAAGCAGCACCCGTTCACGAGCATGACGCAAAGATCAGCCATCACCCCTTTCGCCATATTTGAGGGAAGGAGGCAACCCGACCCCTGACTGTACTGCGAGCAGTGACATCTAAGGGAGCATGACGAACTTGCTGCCGGTTGCTCAGGCAAGAATATATGATCAATTGAGAGGTCACTAGCTAATCACATATTGCATTACAATTCTTATAAAAAACATTGTAATGAGTAGATTATATCAATAATAACCAAAAATAACATTAAAATAAATTTACTTATACAGTCAAACAAATAAATGAACTCATTTAACCCGTCAGTAGGTAAGCCGATTCTGAACAAATAACATAAACATTGTCTTGAGATAATCACAGCAACCATCTATTCGTGGAACTTATGGAATAGGTAATATGTATGCCTTAAAACAAAGGTTGGATTTTACTTTAGCTTTAAACGAATTAAAAGGCAGATCTAGCAAAGCAAATGAGTAATGACCCTATGAAGCCGGTGAAATGGAGCACGTAATTTGTCCTTATTTCTGGTGTTAATATTGTGGATATCGCTGTATATAAGTGTATGTTTTTCCTAATATATAAGATGTTGTCGCAGATGAATTGTGATTTGTGTTATCACCGTGAGAATGCCAATATTTATAAAAAATATCTTTCAGAGGAAGTCTCGCACCTAGCGGGTAAACTGCTCAAACAGCTCGTTTTTGAAGAACAAATATATTTTGAAGTAGAATACCGTAGGCCATAACGTTATCAAAATAACTAAAATAAACTAACCGAGCTGTATCAACGTCAGTGTATTGTCTTATTTTCCTGACTGACGGCGTAGGCTGCCGAACTGAGCCTTCCCGCTAGGCTTGGTATACGTGGGCCCCATTGAAATTTAGCATCTACTGTTATGCCCAGAAAACTGCCGAGTCTACAGTAGCAAGCACCTCTTTATCTAAGACGATGTTGGGACCTACATTTCTAACATTCGGTAAGGCGAACTTTATACATTTCGTTTTCTTGGCATTGAGAACTAAGTTATTTGCCTATCCACCAAACTTAAACCAATCCGTCGTTAAAAACTTATCTATTCCTGTCTACTTTAAAAAATCAAATTCAATTATCTTAAAGCCTTTGACAACCCTAGCCCGTGCGATCTCGCACAGATAGAAAACACAATTCATTCCGTAGATGATAGAGTATCGATTTCTTTCGTTTTAGCTTATCTCTGCTCCGGAAATATCATACTTATCAGCATGAAACACAATTTGATGTATGTATTAACTTTCAACGGTAGCGAGCAGAAAAAACAACACCTTAAACACAGAAATGTTTCTAAAAGACTAGCTTTTGCCCGCGGCTACGCCCGCGTGAATGTCGTAAAATATCCCACGGGTACGTAGATACTACCGGGATTAAAAGTATCCTGTGTTATGTGATGTTATAATCCAGGTTATAATCTAACTTTGTGTCAAATTTCATCCAAAGCCATTCAATTGTTTTTCAACATATATCCAGACAAACAGACGAACGGAGAAAAATTCTAAAAACTATATTTTCAGCATCAGAGTCGTCCCTACTTTTCATCAATTACTCTTTTTCAAAAATATTCAATTTGTAGTTTTGACTTCGTTACTATTTTATTAGGTATAGATTGAATTAATAAGTTCTTTAAATCGAAACATAGAGATTGTATACCATTCTTTGTCCTTTTAAAGGACTAATTTTACACCGCAGACAAGGACAATTATAAACTTTTAGCGGAAACTTTTCAAAGTAATTTATTAATACCTTTCAAAGAAATCAATTAGTGGTAAATTTTCTGTTGGCTAGTGTCGGCTTTAAAATCTTTAAGGGGAGTTATTTTGCGGTTGTTTCCTCTATACCATGAATATTAATTTAATTATTATAAAACAATTAAGTTTGTAAGTGTTTTTCTACTTTTTGTTAAACAATAGAGTTTTGACTATAGTCGGTAAAATAATATCAACTGCAATATATTTCGCGTGGGTACCAGACAGGATAATTGAGACGTAATTTTATTAGATCTACAATGATTACTTAACATACTTTATTGCTAACATAATCATAGGAATTTTGCTGCCGATCCATTCTTTTATGACGAACTTTTGCAATAAGTTAAGCTAAGTTGCACCGCTTCTTTAAACTTGAAATTTACGTCCAAATTCTCAAACGTAGTCGCCGCCGTCAAGACTCATACTGTATAATTCCAATTGTATGTAGTGATTGAAAACTTATAAGAAGGTCTAAAATTTAAGACTCAGATATATGCCCGTGACCTTGGTTAGTTTGCGTGTTCTGTACTGAGTCAGTAATAGGACTCGCCCATCAAGGAGCGCTGTCCCCAATTTGACGCATTATTAATTTGTTATACACAAACCAAAAGGTATTTTAATAAAACGCGTATACTAAAAGATCAATAATTAAATTATCTTAAAATTAGTGAAGGTTTCAGAAAAATACGCTTGGTAGATCCATTTTCAGTTTTTATCCGCGTTAGACATAACTTTACAAATTAATTTCACTATGTAATATAAACATAATCTAAAATATTCACATATTAAGTTATTGAGAAATGCTCTAATTTAACATTTTTTTTTTCAAGTTTTTAACACTACTCGTTTAGACGTGATCTTCAGTATAAAATCATTAAAAGTCGGTTATCGTCGCCTTAAGTGTCGTTTGAGTATTCGGGAGACTTTCACAACGCAAACCAACCGAAATCGATTGAGACACAATGTTTTCTTCGTGACAGAACAGAATAATACAGTTTCCCCGTAATAAATAATGTAACAAAATTGACGCGTAAAATAAAATCATTAAATTGCGTGTTTGTGAAACAAAAAAAAAAGAGATTGACCGAGATCTACATGGTGCGATAACGAAACGATCCAATATCGGTTTCATTGTCCACCGGCACACGGAAGGCGATTGGTCGTAAGTAATTACTATTTTGCACGTAACAATTGTGTAATAGTTATCGATATAAAAAATATATCGATTTATGCGATCGAATCTATTTGTACGATGAATGACGTGATGGTGTGGTTTCTCGGTATTTTGATTAAACAATTGTGTAATTCTGTGTGCGTTTTGTACAAAAGGACGCTGATATGAATGTTGGCCATGAAAGCGAGGCGCGTTGCATAAGAAAAATTGCAGTGTAAAATTATAAATAAATAATTTTCTTTATAAGTGTAGTAATTGAACGTGTCAACACTTGGTATTCTCGGTACTCGTTTATTGTTCTGACTAACTAATTTGTACCGGTTCATTTCAGCCGAAAGACGTCCACTGCTGGACATTGGCCTCCAAAGTCAAAGTCAAAATCATATTATTTATTTCAAATAGGCACATAAGAGGCCCTTTTGAACGTCAAAAAATCCAAAAAGAAATTGAATTTATTCTAGTTGCCCCTTCCAAAAGGTAGTTTCGTATGGAGAAGAATGGGCAAGAAACTCCACCGTTACTCTTTTAAAAATGTTTCACAATATTTTGTGATGATATATGTGAAGACGATGCACCTAGAATAAAATTACTATACAACAATAGGTAAAAATAATTAAAAATGAAGCAATGAATAATAACTTGATCGATTGTAATGTATCTCGTTGGTATAAATAAATAAACTAGAGATAAATACATGGTGCTCACATATTTACAAACATCGTAAAACTATATGTTTTCCTAAAAAAATTAAATAAAAAAATAAGTTCAAGCTAAAAAAAAAAACTCCCCGAAGGCGGGGGTTTGCCATAATCGTCACGCTTGGCAGGCGGGTTAGCGATAGCAGTATGGTGTAAAAATGTATAGAGAACGCTGCTCGACGCTGAACGACGTTTGTCAAATTGTTTTGTTTTTAATGTCTAACGAACATCTTCAAATGGTTAAATTCATTCATAACGAAATACAAATTTGCAATCTATTTACAACTGAATTCAGTTTTTCATTGAACCATTGACAGTTCATAATAATGTATCTATTAATAATAAATGCTCAAACGCTTGCAACCGCGAACTAATGATCATGATTAATGACCAAAAGGATATGTACGAAGTATCATTATCTAATGTTAGATCAATATTGTTCTTGTGGTGGTCGTTTAGTTGCACTACGTCATCAATTAGCAATCATTTAGTGTACCTATAGAAAGTATAATGTACCTACCTTGTTTTAGTTGTTGATGGTAATTATTGTATGTGGAAATTTGGAAATGTGTGCAGTTGATTTGCAAAATATACTCTATTATAATCCTAATCCTTAGATATTATATATCCTAATTAGTATTAATATATCTTTATTTACATCAAATTCTGTCTAAATAATATTCGAAACTTGGTAAACTGAAATCAAAATCAAAATATTTTATTTCACATAAACCTACATGGGCAATTTTTCAAATTACAGTGTAAATAGGTATGGGAGGACAGTGTTGGCGCGTCAGCAAGTACCAGCTACTTAACAAAATAAAAAAATGATTTAAGTACAAAGGTACAGTCTATTAAGCTTACAACGTTGTCACCTTCACAAATTAAAAAAATATATATATAACATATTACTAAAATAATAAAAATAAAAACCTATTTAAACCCAATGATATGTACCATTACAAATGTAACAAATCTGAATTAATATCCTGTCCACAAAAGCCACTAATAAAATGATTTTAAATTATAATTGTAGGTGAAAACTGGTAATATATAATATTATAGTACTGATAAGCAATAAAAATAAGCAATTTTCTACCCGTGGGTGTCGTAAAAGGCGACTGAGGGACTTACTAGAGAATGGGCAGCATTGTTCTCTATGCATTTTAACACCATATTGCGATCGCCAACCCGCCTGCCAAGCGTGGCGATTATGGCAAACCCCCCCTTTGGGGGAGGCTTATGTCCAGCAGTGGACATCTTTCGGCTGCAATGATGATGATGATGATAAATAAGCAATTTCATGTAGGAAACTACGAGGAAACCTTAGTGGTAATCGGTATTGTACTACAATAATTTACAGTAGGCAGTAAATTAATGGTTTACATATTTAGAAAAATAAATGTAGGTGTATGTTGGTCGTGAAATTCCTTTCAGCCTACATTAAAACTGGTCCATATAATCTTATATGGATTGATCTAAATCCTACACATCATAATAGTCGATATTATTATTGTTTATTGCAGTGGGTGTGAACACTGGCACGAAGTACGCTTCTGATTCGTGAATATTCGAGACGAAAAAAATGACGATCACAATACAAAAATCTAATAGCTACTTGTGAGAAATACCTATAAGAAGAGAAAATAGCGCCACCATGCTTGCAATAAACAACGAGATAAAAATCTAGAACGCGTTTCATTCCAAAAAAAAAATGTATTTTTGTGAACCAAAATAAGCATGAATTTCATCTGCATAATGACGTTGTATCCATACCTAACTGCAAAGTTCACATGCTTCGTGTACCTAGACGAAATAATAAACTATTTTCTAATAATGCATTTTATATGGCGTCCAAAGTTTATAATAAACTACCAGATTGTTTTAAAACTCTTAACTTTAGGACATTTAAATGTAAATTATTCAATTATCTCTTAAGTAAATGCTACTTACTACTACTTGACTAATGATTGTATGCATGAAAAGAAGACTTTAATATTTGGAAATAATGATATTCTCTTCTTATTATCTCGTTGAATGAATTTAATCTTTTTGACATTTCCATAATATCTAATATTTGACTAATTTGCAATTCGAATTTAATCCTAATTTATTTAATTCATTGTCATAACTAACAAACTAACTGAAACCCTAAAAATGTATTTGTACGCCGAAAACTGCAGAATATTATGAAGTTTTATAAAACTATGTAACACTGTAACACTTTTCTGATAAATAAATGGACTATTACTATTCATTTGTAATTTTTCAAACACAACCCAATAATGTTTTAATTGTGCGTCCAACTAGAGACAAAAAATAAATTGACGCATCGACTCACAAAGACCATCAGACAATTTAATAGACTGTCAAAGGCGCCTTAATTAAGTACTTCCTAATGTTGACAAAGCCAGTTTTTGTAGCTCCCGGACCATTATGTCAAGCGTGGTATGAAAAAACACAAGTATTGGTTCATTCCTAATACGTCCTACTATTGACTTTAAGTTGGTGTCCCTACTAAGTTGCTAATGGTTCATTTACAACTTTACATACTCTGTCTACTAAACAGGCTCATGTAAGAATATACCATAGCTTCATCAAGTCAAAGTCTATTTTCCGATGTTACGTTTTGTGATGTCGGGTGTTCTTAATGAATCCAATTATAGTATTACTTACAAATCACTTCTAGTTTGTTGTGTTGTAAGTAACGTCCATCTTTGGATATACTGTGGACATCAATAGCTAATGGATATGGAAATGGATTACATTCGCGCGTAAGTGTTCTAGAAAAATCACCATTTTAGTGTTAATTGGCGACACTTTGAAAGCTTCCTTGGCCTTCTCCGAAGCTTCTCATGAATATGCAAGATTCTCGTAACTGATGAAGTCAGCACCTTTATATCGGGTACTTATTATTCTTGTGTGTCTGAATATATAATAAACCCTCATAATAAAGTCCTAGTTGCTATCCTAAAAGCTTGAGCAAAAATGTACAAGAAAGTTATAGGTACAGATTAACTGTCTCTGTTGTTGTTAATGCTGGGGCTACATTGTCGCGCGCTCTCTCTCGCTCACTGCTCGATGTCTCGCTGAGAAACAGAGAGCACACGAAGTGCAATCCACATTATCGCGACTATGTAGCCGTAGCATCAGAGCAACAAGAGGCATGATCGTCATCAATCAATAAATCGTGGTATTTCTAGAAAAAAGGCGTAGCAAGGTCACTATGAATTGGGGATTTTAGGTTGAGAACTTGTCAAAATCTATCTACTTTAGCATTACTTAACTTATGCTCTTTGTAAAGTGAATTTCACGGGCTTTCACTAAAGCTTAAGAAGGGTTTGACAAAAATTTAGCTTCAAATTCTTAATTCTAAATCCTGATGTAAGTCTTTGGCATGAACTAGCCAGTTGATTTCAACTTTGATATATCATTCGTGATAGATTCCGGAAAATTGGAATAGCTCCTTTTAAGTTATAAACATGACACAGTTCATTCAGGAAACCTTAAAATAAAAACAAGTCCAATCTAGAGCAGTAGAATCCATTCCTGTAACAAACGAAACCAGAACGAGAGCGAATGTATTATTCAGGCGCGTTATCAAAGCGCGCGCTCGGGCCTCACAAATTGTGCGCTCGCGCAGCGCCGCTAGATAACCGACACGTCACGAAGCTGATGTAAGGAAGTCGGGTGATGGATGTTGAATGGTCAGGAAGAATAGGATGTGTGTTCAACATGAAGTCGCGTTTGTTGCAGAAGTGGGGTAATAAGGACATGTTTCACTGTCTGAGACATGTTGTGGATTGTTGAGAATAACTTGCTGTCGAAGAACAGTTTATAGAGAAGGTAGCAGCTTCTAACATAATTTAAAAGAAAGAATTAAAAAATAAGTTCGGCTTTGAAGCCTCTTGGTGAGACGCAGCCCCGCAAGATAACTGACACGTCATGAAGCTGGTGTAAAGAAATCGGGCAATGGATGTTGCAGAAGTGAGGTAGTAAGACGATGTCTGAGACATGTTGTGGATTGTTGAGAATAACTATACTCCATTTTAAATAAGATTAGACATTTAAATAAACATTTTTTACAGTACGTTCAACCGATTTTGACTTTTAATGCGTTGGTGGCATGACATATGGCAGGTGTAATAAACAGTTGTTATTGTAACCACGTTTTTGCTTTTAATGCCATCGTTATGCCTACGGAATAGAAGTCAAAATCGGTTGAATGGACTGTAAAAAAGTTTATTTAAATGTCTAATCTTATTTCAAATGGAGTATAGCTATCGAAGAACAGTTTATGAAGAAGAAGGTCGTTTCTAATTTCTAACATAAATAAAAGAACGGGAGAAATAAAAAATAAGATTGGCTTTGAAGCGTCGCCGTCGTGGTGAAGGCTATTCATATTACCTAAGATATTTTTTTACTAAAGATTTTTTCTTGAGAACTCTGTTTTAAAGGGTTTCCTTTGCAGGTGCAGGAAAACACAGATTTGCAATAGCTGGAAAACGAATTGCGATTGATGTTTTTATAAACTCAAACCATTTTAGCATCAACAAATTCATGATTCAATACGAATAACGTCAGTTTTGTAACATAGACATTGTAGAAATCGATTGCGAATAGAATGATTGTATTGAAGTAGGTAAAAATATTGGAGTAAGTACTTACATTATTTTGTACAGTCAACACCAGTCCTATAAGAAAGTTTGTGACAATCAATTTAAAAACGTGATAGTGATGACTGCCTAAGTTTTCATCATACTAACTAATAAAAACATGTATTACAATTACAACACAGCTTTTTACAATACAGGGACGATGTTAGTTACCAACACCGTGGGTTATGCGCAACAGTAAAACTTTGCTGTATATAATCCACGTGGGCGCAATAACCAAAATGATAACCGATGACTACACAAAAAACTAACAAACAAAAAAAAAATAATACAAACAAAAAAATTTGACGTAAAAGAAATTGAAATACAAAAAATAAATAAGAAATTTTTAGTCTAAATAAGTAATTAACTCCTAAATTGATGTAAACTAATAATTTTGAGTCAGTGCTTAGCACACAATCAACGAAGATCATCAACGAAAGCTCGGCCGGTCAAGTTGAAATGTACACAACGTTTTGATTTAGTTAATCTTTCTATCGAGCGCACTATTGAGTTGTCTTGTGTTGAACTCGATCGATACGCTATACACACACGACACTTAATTTATTATCAATACAGACCTAAATATATATTCATTTTTGTTTTCTTTTAAAATTGTTTTTGGATTTAACTAGTTAAAAAATGTTACTTACGTATTCTTTTTTTTTTACTTTATGTTTTTGCTTTTGGTTTTGCTAGGACAATCTAGAGTCTAGACAAAATCAAACAGGTTGCTATTTTAATTGTATAATTTATTATTTTTATGACATTTATTTTATATTCTGTGATTATCTTAACTCACACTGATATTATTATTTTCTAGGAAAACGTATATATTTTTTTTAACTATGTTTGTAAGTATGTGAGCACCATTTGTATCTTTCACATAATTAATTTATCTATCATTGCTTCATTCTTAACTCTTTTTACCTATTGTGGTATAATAATTTTATTCTAGGTGCATCGTCTTCACATAGGTATTATAATTGTATAAATAATGTACCTAAAAAAATATTGTACAACATTTTAAAAGATTAACGGTGGAGTTTCTTGCCCTTTCTTCTCCATACGAAACTACCTTTTGGAAGGGGCGACTAGAATCAATTCAATTTTTTTGTAAATATTGACGTTCAAAAGTGCCTTATATGTGCCTATTTGAAATAAACAATTTGACTTTGACTTTGCTCTTTGCAGTTTGGCAGAGGTGCTTAACGTTCTTATAATTTATTTTTGTCTGTGAAAAACACATTCATTTTTATTTTTTTTATTTTCTCTTTATATACCAATTTAATTTTTGAGATGGAACAATGATCTCTTGCAGTTTATATTGACTGTACCTACTAGTCGTCACGGTCTGATGATTAAACAAATTACTTTCATATTCACTGTCTAGCAAGCTTTCGATGCAAATTTCATCACCGCAAAATTGTGTATTGAAATACTTTGTTGAAGAAATTGTATGTAAAATCATTGCGTGCAGTTGAAAAGGCGATTGATTTCTTAATTAAAATTCGTGTTTGCTGTTACATTTTCAATCTCCACTCATCGGGGTAATTGTGAAATACACTTACAGTAGCAATGGGTGTCATTTACAATGGGTGGACAGTTCAACAATATTCATTAGTTATTTACGTTGTTGGGCAGACAACATTTTCGAACATATAAAGCAATGGATCAAAATCAAAAAATCAAAATCAAAAGTCATTTATTCAAACTAGGCTGAGAATCAGCACTTTTCGAACGTCAAAAATTACATGAGACAGTCCCCCAAAAACGCCCACCCTTCACCACTTCCTAGTGCTTTAGCTGGGAAGAAGAAGTGGCGCAACAAACTCCCCAGCAGCACAGCTGTCTGTTCGCATATAAAACTTGAAGCTATACAATACAATATAAAATAATTTGCATCACGCAACACAAAACGTTAAATTAAATTATTTGCCTTATGTTAGCTAGCACACACCATTATACAAATATATTTATACAACCTGTTTTTTTTTATATCCCATAACTCTAGGGTTATATTCTGTAGGTAAAAATAATACTAAAACTCCTAGAATAGGTGGTCCAAAAATGCATCGTTTTGGAGATATCATCAATCATAATTAAATTAGGTCAAAAATTGTCACCAGTATCACGAATCTTTACTTTTGCGAGGTTGCCAAACTTCGCAGTAGTGTAGTAAAATAAATAGTAAAATAAAATATGTAGGTATGTTGGTGTCGGGGCTTCCCGGCGGCAGCTAGTGAAGGGAAAGCTATCTTGTCGACGTTGTCATATTTCACGTAAGGTTGTTTTACATTAATAATCGTGACTTTGCCGAATTATTTTATATGAAAAATGAAAAAAAAAAAATAACGAAGGATTGGAACATAACTCATAATTATGCCAGTTGATTCTTTGATATGGCCTCAATCATACCCTAGAGTTATGGGATATAAAAAAAAACACGTTGTATATATATAATAATCGTCGCAAACTATACTCAAGCAGAAATAACGTAAACAAGTAATAATAAGGATGATAATGATAGGTAGAACCAATGATATTATATTAAACAGATATGTTATAAACACTCACAAAACAACCGAAAAAAGTGTGCCGCGCAGCAGCGGTAGCACACCCCCAGTTTTCATTCATTTTACATTTCACTACAAGTAAAATCCGTCCCAATTAGGACGTTTTCCAGTCTTCACGATTGCGCGCTCACAACATATCTGTTTAATATAATATCATTGGGTAGAACGCAATTAGGGTGCAAATTAGTTAAGATATAAGTATAATTATAGTCTTTATAACTAATGCGTCTATGGTTAGATGGAATTACAGTTTAACTTAAGCGACTAAATAAGTAAATATAAGTGTTTTACAAAACAACCGCCTTTTGAAAACTACGGGAAACACTGGCAATGAATAATATTTTTAAGACGAAGAAAAAATGCCCTGCTGTCCGCCTTCGCCTATTCCAAAGAGATTTAAAATATATAGAGGCTAAGTAATGTCAAGGAACAACTGTGATCCTATGTCTCAGTGACGCCATCTAGCGTAATATAGCACAGTTACATAATAGCAAAATTTGACACGTTTCACTTTTACCGACATCAACCTTTGATAATCAACCGGCAGATAGTTTGAAACATCTAAAAAAAATATTTATTTTATCTTAATACTGGGTAAATTACAGAATACTAACAAAAATATACCGTGGTTAAGTCTAGTCGTTTTATCACTACGAGATTTGCAGTACCATAATGCACAATTTCAATACCTCAATCTTTAATATTATACATATATCTCAAAAATAATTTTCCTTTGGTGGACACGAATGCGACTTGACATGCAGGCGTACCACACTAGACTGAGCAACTTTTGCCCACTAGGACAAATGTATCGGATTAGGACATCGTTAGGTAAGTAATTTAATGTCCCTGGCCTATACCATGTTAATTAATAATACGAAATAGGCGTAGTTTAAAGATGTTCCGGTAAACGATTGTAAGCATCAAACTTAAACCGTTGTTCTATCATTAACATTTCTGATAAGCCCAACCCTTGATACTAAACAGAGGCTTTCTTTAGTATTCCGCGGGAAAACAAGCGATCCCGACAACCATAAACCAATGGGTACGTGACGTTTAACGGAAAAGTTAATCTTAATAAACAATCGGTGAGTTACCATGGTTACCACAGCCTACTTTCATTCTTATCTCTCGAGCCACCTGTCGAACGAACGCGACTCGAATCGAGTGCTCGGATACGGAGATCGATATCGAAATGTTTCTTAAAAAGAGTTGCGAAGTCCATCCGAAGTATCAATTAGATTACCTATGCCTATCATATTCCGAATAAATAATTTCTGTGAAAAAGTTTTTTTTAGCAAGTTATTGTAAGCTATTTTAGCACCTGGTTGATGTTATTTAATTATTTTAAAGAATTTCGAATACTTTTGCTTCCACCTTTCGCTTTCGACAAATACTATGGAGTTTCGAAATCACGTCATTTCGTTTGCCCATTCCTTAAACTTTGAGCTCTTCTAAAACAAAAATTGCATATTCTGCAAACACACAATAAATACAAATAACTTTTACTTCTATGCTTCAAAACTTATCTAAAATATTTGACACTTATTTTTAGAGATTATTTGCAAAATAAAAAACAAAATCGGAAACATCAATCGAACAAATGACAGTCGAACCATCGAATTGCATCGAAATCTTTTTTCAAATTTAAACGTCAAAATGATAATCGCGTGAAACTTCAATTGGGTGATTGATTTGTGACAAAAACTGTTTGAAGATAGCGAAATTGATCAGCAGAAATGTTTTTGTTCATTACCGAGAACGCAGTAACAGTGTTTTTGTTCACTGAGATGCGAGTCGATTCTGGTTCACTTTTTTCGAAACGTAATTACAATTATTACCTTTTTCCGAGAACTTCGTATAATAGTAGTATTTACATTGAAGGCAAACGGTATAAATGTCATGACATAAATATTTGTGGGAAAGTGGAACATTTATTTATTGACACCAATATATTGAAGAAGCTTCCTAATTACAGTTTATTTTTTGGCCCTCCATGTCTAAGCTAAGGCTTCTCAATCTTCCTACTTTTCATGTTACGATATTTTCTTATGTTACAGGTTAGAAAATGTACGTTATTTTTGACAAGATACTACACTACTTAAGGGCGCGTTGCCGGCCTTACGAACAAAGCTGAAATGAACCATGCACCTGCAAAATCAGCACCTTGTCTTACCTTCAACCCAATTAACAACGAAATACGATGCTTTGTGGTAGCAATTTCAGGGTTCAGACTCACCTGCCAGGGTTGCGAGTTTGTCCGAAAGGGATATCGTGGCCTTGGCACACAGGCAACGCAAGGAACACGGGTGGGTTTTAGTCAGTAAAAGTCTGACAAGACACTTCCCGCTCCGCGCAGAGCGGGAGAAGTTATTTGATAATTTCCCACCCAAAAAAAGAAAGGGTTCAGACTCACACAAAGAGCTCCTCTACTGAAGATCGTGGCTCTTCTTGCGAATCCCAATAGAGCAACTCGAGTAGGTACATAGTATGAGAAAATAACTATGCAACACATAAATCATCGATAAACTAGGCCTTATCAAATACATCATCTAAACATAGCATACAAAAACTTGCTTAAAAACCTCCTGACCAAACAATGCAGTTTAATTTCGTTATTTATATTAAACACAGCAGGCAGGAGGCCTTTGTATCGCCTAGCTCAAATCATAATAAGCCCCTGTAATCAGATACTGGAACACTTTTAATTTTGTATTGACCTTCGTCTGTCGGCCATTCTCGAGTGAAAACGAGAGGCAGATTAACAATCGCGATCGTGCTGTACCTACCACCGATTGAAGAGTTTTATTATTGTACTGCCGATAACAAAACGGTTTGCCTGGAGGGTATATTTTTGTATTTTCGCTTATGGGGCGTACAGGTAGATACCGGTCGTTTGCAAAGGCCTATGTTTAGCAGTGGATGTCTTTCGTGTGATAAGTTGCACATCAGATTCCAATTTTCATGTTTTTTTTCGCTTTTAAAATTATCCCAGACTTACACTATCACCCAGATAGTGTAAGCCTGGGGGAATGCTGAATTCTAGCGGTAAAATTGTTGTTTGATGCTTCGATCAATAATGTACTATTATTGATCGAAGGTTTGATGTTAAATAATTATACGCCTCCCATTTTTCCCAAAGACGATTATTTCCTATAGATATCCAAATTTATTATTTATTTATAATAGCATTACCACTTACATTTGTTTCTACAGATACCCAATGCAACAATGTAGTCATAATTTCCACACTCAGAGCCGTCACCCAAAAACCAATCAGACACCACCACCAATAAAAAAGAACTATTTTTAAACTGTCCTATTATGACTGACAAGGGGTTCAAATTTATACCTGCCGATTATCGTGGTTGGTGAATTGTGACCTGGACTGACTCATTTATCCTTCAACTAGCGACCCGCCCCGGCTTCGCACGGGTGCAATGCTGATACTAAATATATTACAGAATGTTTTAAAAGTAAAGCATAACACATTGTTATTTTGGGTTATCCCTAAGAGTTTGACCATCGCAGACTTTTTGTAGATCTTTTTAAGGTGTACAATACTGTAGTATTCAGCCAGCGTTTGCAATGTAAGCGCAAAAAAATGTGTTTATTTACGACATCACATTAGAAACCTCTAAAATTATCAGTGTTTCTCTACTATATTATACATGTTTTATACATAAAAACCTACCTCTTGTATCACTCTATCTTTAAAAAAAAACCGCATCGAAATCCGTTCATCATCATAATCATTTCAGCCGAAAGACGTCCACTGCTGGACATAGGCCTCCCCCAAGCACCGCCACTTCGACCGGTTCTGTGCTTCCCGCATCCAGCGTATACCTGCGGCCTTCACAAGGTCATCGGTCCACCTTGTAGGAGGCCTTCCAACGCTACGTCTTCCGGTACGCGGTCGCCACTCCAGAAGCTTTCGGCCCCATCGGCCATCAGTTCTGCGAGCAATGTGCCCTGCCCACTGCTACTTAAGCTTGGCAATTCTTCGGGCTATGTCGGTTACCTTGGTTCGCCTGCGGATCTCTTCATTTCTGATTCGATCACGTAGGGAAACTCCAAGCATAGCCCTCTCCGTCCGAAATCCGTTACGTTGTTTTAAAGATCTAAGCATACATAGGAACAGACAGACAGCGGGAAGCGACTTTGCTTCATACTATGTAGTGAAGATGCCTTCATGTAAAATAAGTCATAAAAAATTGCTTTATGGTCCATTTCTCATACAAAATAATTTGGTCTAAATCTACACAAGAAGTCTAAAAATAATGTTTAGAAATTACATTTTTTTTTCGAGTTCCTAGCAGTTTTCACCGCGTCAGTACCAATGCGCCCAATAGACGGGCGTCGCCGCAAAGCCTTCGACTGGCCGGCACGTGCGCAAGCGACGCAAAAGTGACGTTATCCATTCCTCAAACGTGTTTGAATAACATATTAATAAAATAAAATGTTGCATTAAGGAAGTCTATATTAAGTATTGTAGGTAAACTATAGAAATGAGTTAGAATAGGATATGTAGAAATTACTAATTCTATATTTCCTTCTGGGATAATGAGAAAGCGTAGATGCAGAAAAAGGTACCTGTATAGGTATGTACCTACTAGGTTATCATATTCATAAAAAAAAATATAATGTAGGTATGCGTATAGGAGATAAAGAGCATTTCAGATGATAGCTCTCTTCACCTAAGTTTTCACGGTGAGACAGAATGGCACCGCAGCTGGAATGACAGCTCACTTCAAGTTCACTTCGCCTAAGTTTCCAGGGTGAGATTTTTATAGAACAGCACCGCAGGTAGAATTAAAGCTCACTTCACCTAAATTTTCACATTGAGATTTTTACAGAATAAAATGATAAATAATAATGTTTATTCATAGAAAACTTAGACATAAGTTTAAAAATATTTTAACAGGCTAATTTAGGTATAAGTGGTATGCTCATCTGTAGCCGAACTAGACAGAGCCTGTATTTCGGCTATCAGCGCCAAACCCCTCGAGTATTACACTTAAATAATAGCCATTAACATTTCTTTAGTAGGTATCTTGTACATGATCATTTTAACAATTTATAATCTAGAAAAATAAATAAGTTTGTGTAGTGTTAATATCACCGCAGGTAGAATTAAAGCTCACTTCAAGCTCACTTCACCTAAGTTTTCACAGTGAGATTTTTACAGAATAGCACCGCAGGTAGAATTAAAGCTCACTTCATCTAAGTTTTCACAGTGAGATTTTTACAGAATAGCACCGCAGGTAGAATTAAAGCTCACTTCATCTAAGTTTTGACAGCGAGATTTTTACAGAATAGCACCGCAGGTAGAATTAAAGCTCACTTCAAGCTTCACTTCGCCTAAGTTTCCACGGTGAGATTTTTACAAAATAGATCAGCAGGAATCTGAGTAGTAGTTTGCTACAAACGCTGTAATTTTCAGCAAGTTTATAAGATCTCCCGATTTTCTACAACGGAGACTAACATTATTACATAAACATTGTTCTTAAATGAGTGGACCAAAACACTGCATTTATATTTCTTCCTAAATTAAGAAATCACGAAAAAAGCTCAGTCGAGTCGTGAATCATAAAAGAACATGCTTGGCATTCTTTAGATTTTAAGATGATAATCTGTGTGTGCTCCTGTAGTCACAGCCTCATTAAGTAGGTAATAAGGTATGTAGCAACTTCGGTTTAAAAAAACGCACTAAAGGTTTTTTTTACACTTTCATTTTGTTCAGGAAAATAGCATTAACATCTTTCAACTCGGTTTTTACACAGCTAAGAATGAAAATATTTTTTTGGTCAGGGATTTTTCTGATCACTAGGACTTAAATACGTCATGAGAAATTCTTTTACAATATTTTAAGCGTACAGACTCGTTTCCTAGAAACGGCTGATTCACTGTATGACGTGGGTACTTACATACTGACCTCAGTCATAAACGTTGACATTTCAATATCTGACTAATTAAAATGCACAGAAGAAAACTTACAATGGGGTTCCGGAAAAATTTTACTATAATATACACAATGAAATGAAACTATAACAATTAATTAAGTTAAACAAATTGATTAAAATAAGCTTAAATTATCGCGTATATCATTCTTTGATAGTATCACGGCAAATGGTCGTAGAGTGTCAATTTGCTTATCAATTAATTTCCCCAACTGTATTACAATGTAGATGAACTGTGTTAAAGGTCGGGGATGTACTGACTTGCAGGTACTCGTATGAAGGTTTCCAAAGAAGAGGATTAGTCTCCGGGCAACTCTATTACCAATTAAGCTGAGCTGGGCAGCATTAATTGGGAAGTATCGTCGAGTCTTCTCGTCGCGTATTCCACAGATCCTAAAGACGAAGGTCTTCAATCAGTGCGTCCTGCCTGTTATGACTTACGGAACCAAAACGTGGACACTCACGGTACGGCTGGTCCAATAATTCGAGGTCGATCAGCGAGCTATGGAACGGGCTATGCTTGGAGTCTCTCGAGGGATGAAATCCGGAGCTCACTGAATAAGCAAGCTGAAGTGACAATGGGCACTGGTAATATTAGCCGTAGAACCAATGACCGTCGGGGTAGACGTGTTCTTGAGTGGAGACTGCGAATCGGCAAACGCAAGGTAGGACACGCCCTCAGGCTAGGTGGAGCGACGATCGTCGCAGGGTGGCTGGAGGCAGCTGGGTGAGAGTTGCCGAGAAACGAGCTGAATGGCGTGCAATTGGGAGAGGCCTATGTCCAGCAGTCGACTGCTATGGGCTGATGATGATGATGTGATGATGGTAATGGTGTCGCCGTCAAAAAAACTGACTTAAACAGAAGCCCGTTGTCTGTGTGGTGCCAGACGTTAAGAATAGCACTTCCCTATTTCCACCCGTGGGTGTCGTAAAAGGCGACTAAGGGACTTACTAGAGAATGGGCAGCAGCGTTATCTAAGCATTTTAACATCATACTGCGATCGCCAAGCCGCCTGCCAAGCGTGGCGATTATGGCCACACCCCCCTCCCCCCTTTTGTGATAGGGCTATGTCCAGCAGTGAACGTCTTTCGGCTGCAATGATAATGATGATGATGAACCAGAAGCCCCAATCAGAACCTAGCTCTTGCCTTGGGTTGTAGAGTAAGCTGAAAGGGGAGTACTTGTCAAAGTTCATCATCAAAGTCAAAGTCAAAGTCAAATTGTTTATTTCAAATAGGCACATAAAAGGCACTTTTGAACGTCAATATTTACAAAAAAATTGAATTGATTCTAGTCGCCCCTTCCAAAAGGTAGTTTCGTATGGAGAAGAATGGGCAAGAAACTCCACCGGTACTCCTTTAAAATCTAGTACAATATTTTTATAGGTACATTAATTATATGTGAAGACGATGCACCTAGAATAAAATTACTATACCACAATAGGTAATAAAAAAAAGAGTTAAGAATGAAGCAATGACAGATAAATTAATTATGTGATAGATACATGGTGCTCACATATTTACAAAAATTGTCATCATCTGCCTATAAAGCCTTATATTGTATTGGGGTCAGCTTCCAGTCTCATCACGACCATTACAGCCGAAAGACGTCCACTGCTGGACATAGGCTAGCTTCTATTCTAACCGGATGCAATACCAGTATATTACATGGAGCGACCGCCTATCTAACCGCCACAAACCAGTCACTGGGTAACAACTAGTCTTACCAATGGGCATCACTTTGGTAAGACTGATTGTCAGACTTTCTAGCTTCGTCGAGATTTGCAAATGACAGCCGGGACCAAAGGCTTAACGTGCTTTCCGAAGCACGGAGGGGTCCCTATATGTAATAGATGTTCACCCATCCACGGGCAAGAGGATGGAAGGCTGTCTTAGGCAAGGGTTGCTTAACCTGATCGATCGACCCGTGCGGCGGTTATTCTTACGTACCTACTTTTAAAGATGTCAATTGAAATAACCAAAAGTAGTTATTGCGTTCTACCGATTTAAGATTCAGATATATGCCAGTGACCTTGAGTGGTTAGCTTGCGTTTTCTGTACTGAGCTCACGCAACGCGTCGTACGTTCAGGCAGTAATAGGACTCACCCATCGAGGAGCGCTGTCCCCAATTTGACGCATTATTAATTTATTATACACAAAACAAAAAGTATTTTGATAAAATGCGTATAATAAAAGATCAGTAATTAAATTATCTTTAAATTGGTGAAGGTTTCAGAAAAATACGCTTGGTAGATTTTGCGCCATTCTCAGTTTTTTATCCGCGTCAGACATAACTTTACAAATTAATTTCACTATGTAATATAAACATAATCTAAAATATTCACATATTAAGTTCTTGAGAAAATGCTCTAATTTAACATATATTTTTTTCAAATCATTATCACTACCTACTCGTTTAGACGTGATCTTCAGTATAAAATCATTAAAAGTCGGTTATCGTCGCCATAATGGGTTCTCACAAAATCCGCTATAACTCTATCCGCATCTACCATTAAAATACGGAAAGAGACAGCATGAAATCTCGGAATTTATGTTAATTTATTGTTAATGCCCAAAAAAGTGGTGGAAAAAGTTGTCGACAATGATTCCGCTTTTTTAACATAATGTAATTATTTTTTGCAAGGTTGATTTAAACGAGAGCAAATTGGTACAACTGTTACTGGGCGCGAAAAACTCTTAATAACATAATTACATGAAGCTAATGTAACCTTTCTGTTTCTCTTTACTAGTTGATTTGTCAGCGAAATTAATTTAGGGAACATTTTTATTTACCTAACACATAATGCTCATGCTTGCTTATTAATATATGCTTTATGTATTTAAGTACTAGCGGACCCGGCGAACCTCGTACCGCCTTATACTGACAGCAGCGCCACCTACCGGGTCCAATTGTGTTTTCAAACTATCCAAGAACCCGTTGAAATATAAAAACAAAATTTCAACTAAATCGGTCCGGCCGTTTAGGAGGAGTTAGGTGACAAACACACGTACAGATATATGATTTGCTATTTTTATATTTAACATTTTTCGCATATTCATATTTTTCTCTTCTTGTTCTCACACACTATTGTCTACATTTCTTTTTAATTTCTGCTTTCGCAGGCCTGTTGGAAGAAATTTCATAAGAAAAAAAATCATTGAATTTGAAGATTTTTTTTTAATTTTGCGTGGCTAGCTTTGTACTAAAAAAATATAATTATGTCGTATCACTGTGTGTTTTACTGTGTACATAAATAATAAAATAAAATAAATAAATAATAAAACTTTTTACACTACTTGTTTTTTAATTATCAATTTAATACGATTTCGCATGTGTGAAGTAGGTAATTTGAATGAGTATTACCGATGAAGCGGATTCGATTCTCAAAATGGATAGGCTTCTACGTACCGGCGCGACTCGCGACGCGACACAAAGGCACCGCTCGTCCCGCGACACGCGGGGCCTTCTGCATATGCCTTCAGACAGTAATAGTTTAGTCGACAAATAGTTGTTAAGGGATAGGTACAGTAGGCCGCACGTCAATGGTAACACTTTCACCTTGAGCTGTTAATTTTTCGGTGGCGCCATCTTGAATTTTGATTTTTACCTCAGTTTTGTTATCAGATACCTCGAAAACCATGAAAACGACACTAACTATATTTTCGGCATTAGAATCAATGCAAGACTTCATAGCAATTACTTAAAAAAAAAACAATGTATTATTTTGACTTCGCTATGATTTTATTATAAGTATCTATAGATAAGCATCAGCCCTTTTCGATCGTCAGAACTACTATTGACCATCGCCAAGTAGATACGATTAGGTGTATGCAAATTAAATATACCAAGAAAAGCTTTTAAGCCCACACATTAAGTTTTTGTGGAGGAGAGACTAAAAATCTAAAATTGACAATTATTCTTTAGTGGTCATTATTCAAGATAGGACTATTTGTAGACAAGACTAAAGGCAAATAACCTTTATTTATATTCCACATAAACAACTGGCCAAGATAAATACACAATTTGCATAGGTAATCAAATAATTATAATATATTTGCGACCGAACTCAGCCGCACCTGACCAGTGCAACGATAATCTCGACTAAATGTACTGTTAAAATGTCGGTTTAAATGATCGAATCCGGCTCTTTGTTTCTCTGCAATAACTAGTTTTGTGATTTTCTAAAAGATAAGTACTATTATTGTGTAATATAGAACAGTACACTTAGATATGTCGAATCAACATCACATTAGTTAAACGCCAAACAATTATTTTAGTGGCCTTGTTTTGAATGGTCAAACAGGCCGTTTGAATTTAGTTTTTTTTGGGCTTATTGCTTAAATCCCACGAACTATCTCGCCTGAAACGAAGCGACACTTTTAAATAATATTATCTTTTCTGTAGGCGATTCGCATGAAGTTAATTTATTTGTCGGTAAATCGACAACTCCAGAAATACGTAGTCAATAAGACGTATCGAACTTAAGTATTGTCGAAATTAAGCTGTGAGGTCTTAATTGATTGGTCTGTGTTGATGGGGTTGGTTGAGTGATTGAGTTTGGTAGTCCCTCAAATCATCGGTAATGCTAGTAAAAAATAAAAAATGTTGCTTACTTTTTTTTGTTTAATTTTTTTATTTTTCTCTCTAAATAATAGGAGAAAATCTCACAAATTGTTTTACTTGTACGTTATGTTTTATTTATTTACTAATAAAATTATTATTATACAAATACATTCACCTACCTTGCCTTACATCTATTTTTTCTTAACTTTATTGCATAAAATACATGTGGCAATTGCCTAAGTACGTATTTCTCGAATTGTCAATTCGCCATAAATAAATTAACTTCTTGCGAATCGCCTACAGATATTTTTTTATTATTTTGAAGTGTTGATTCTCCCGTTTTGACCGAGATAATTCATGCGAATCAACCAATAAGCCTTTTTTGGGACTGTCAAATCCGAGACACGCTCTTTTTTTTAAATTGTGTTCTTTTGTTTTTGGAAATGCTGAAAACCTTCCAATCGTGTTTAGCTAACAATTTGACAGTCTTTATTGATTTATTAGTTTACTTATTGTTGTCCCAAGTTTATAAGCATCTTGATAAGCTTGTGCACAGGGGCCCTTCAACCGTTTGACAGTTAAATAGTAGATGTAATCACGACCTTTCGATCAGTGCCTTACCCCAGTGGGCTGAGGTCGTTTCAAAATTATGATCGATTGTAAAAGATAGGAAGTTTCATTCAAAGTCTATTTATTTTATTTATTAATTTTATTTTATTAATTTTAAGAAAACTTACAGCTAATACATTCGAGTAGTCAGAAGTAATATGTAGAAGAAAGCCAATTCCAAGTTATTCAGCTAGAACAATTACTAATTTATACAACGTGTTGCTACAATGGCGAAATTAATTTAACATATATCATGGGCCCTATATGTTAAATTAATTTCACCATGTGGCCAGTAATGATAAAAAATATATTGTGATACTTAATAATTATAATGATGTGATATTAATTTTTTGAATAGTATGTGATATATAAAATATATGAATAATGATAATTAATATAATGATAATATAAAATATATGAATAATGATAAATTAATACAATATAATGTTTAGTCTGTATATCTGTAATATGGAGTATGTAGTTTTTTTCTTCTTATATTTTATAACCATTTAAATTGCAATGCCTTAACAGGCAACTAAGTTCTAGAACCTACCTATTGTTAACATCTACAAAATCTTGTACACTTAGTTCGCAATAAAGAATTTGAATTTGAATTTATTAAGTTAAAACAATTCGTACACTGAAAAATTTAAGTTTTCAAGAGAAACTAAATAATGAAGCTCTCCCTTTCCTTCAATGTGCCTACTCTTTGTACGTTATGCATTTTAATTTCATTGATGCGATGTTATGATCCATGACCCCGGCAAATTACGTCTGCGCTACCGTTCTTTAAGTTCAAGTTGCTCCAAAATGCTATTTTAGAAAATTGTTAATAAATCAATAAATAATCACATTTCATCAACATCATTTCAGCCGAATGACGTCCACTGCTGGACATAGGCCTCCATCAAAAGAGGGGTTTGCCATAATCACCACGCTTGGCAGGCGGGTTGGCGATCGCAGTATGGTTTTAAAAATGCATAGAGAAAGCTGCTGCCCAATCTCTAGTAAGTCCCTTAGTCGCCTTTTACGACACCCACGGAAAGAAATGGGATGGTGCTATTCTTTACGTCTGGCACCAAACGGAACAATAATCACGTTTAATGAAATTAAAATATCTTCATAAAAAGAAAACGCGAAATTGTTTATGTGTATTAAATTTATGTCGCCACTACAGCGACACGCTATATGCCAATAATAATTAGATCTAAAGTCATAAAAATAAAATCCGCAGAACCATCATAATATCATTCATTTTTACTAATCTCTTACGCTCCATTTACACGGTGCTATTTTATTGCCACAGCATACCATAAAATTTAAGCAACAATTGACTGGCACCCTGTAAACAACAAGTATAATTGTTGCACGATAGGGGCAAGTTAGTAATTACCGTTCAAAACGGGTCCAGGTGTAAATAGCACGTACAATAAAAATGCACGTGCAATAAAATCGCATTCAACTCAAGTATGGACGAATAAAACAAGTAAAAAAAAAAATCTTGAGAAGACGGTCGATAAAATTTTCGTAAATAATTTGGCAGCGCAAATACGGGCAAATAATACTTCAATCAATTGTACAAGAAGGTGCAACTCTGAAGAAGAGGCACAACATGCATGCAATAATTCTCTTGCAATAAAATTGCCTTCATGTAAGTCGCATGCAATTTTATTGAACGGCAAAACTTGCATGCAATTATTGTTTGGCATAATGTTTGAAGACTTGTTTGTCTCAGTTAATCCTACTGAAGGAAAGAAAGTCAAAGAACATAAAAAAAATCAAAGTGAAAAGTAATCAAAGAAGAAATAAACTCCTCTCAATGGTTTCCATTACCGTAGGTATGTAGATTGTAGATAGATGAAACTGACATATATTGGTCACTGCCCGTGTCCAAATGTGTCAGTTCCCATCATAACAAAAAAAAAAAAGATTTAATTATTTATTACATTTGGGAAAACCAACAGTAGTATATTAAGCATAAACAGTGTTGTCTTAAAATTAAACTTAACTAATATACTACCCACAACATTTTCCACAGATTACCACATTATATAATAAAAACAAGCCGGCGTTAGCAAGCGTTAACTGTAGCAGGGCTAACTTAATAAAAAACAAGTTAAAAGAGAAAAAAATAAAAAAGGTTAAACTATGTTCTATAAAAGATGTAACAAACAAAAATGGAAAAAAAAACTGAATTCAAACAAATAAATTCAAAAAGATTCAAGCGTGAAGATTATGGCAACCCCCCCCCTATATACATGTCCCTAGCCTATTAATAATGATACCTACATTGTGTAAAACCTATGGAGCCTGCTGCCTAAACTTGTACCACTTTTACAGTAAATCTTACATAGGGACCTCCTTTTAAGTAAAAGATATACCTGTGCTAGGAGATCCCGCCCTCCAATGACAAAATAATTAATTGGTAAAAGTGGTGTACACTATCAAAATTGACTTTAAACAACAAAAAGAAAAATAAAATAAAACAAGTAAAATCCCAAATTAAACAAGACAAGACTTGAACTATAACTAAATAAAAAGAAAAATAAAAACTTAGAGATATGTCCTAAAATAGTATGTGTGTGTGTGTGTGCGTGTGTGTGTGTGTGTGTCTTAAAATAACAATACTTTATGTTTCCATTCAACAGACCACTAGACTTCTTGGCGGGAAAGTGAAGCGTCATGTTCAGCAGTTTGTTTAATTTTCCAAAATTTGTGTTTAGCCGAATATTAATGTGTAATAAGGGAGGATTATTAACCATTAAGTGTTTGTGAACGTGCATTAGTGTAGGCAAATGAAACAAAACAGTGCAACTTCGCTTCAAGTTCTCTCAAGAAGTCCGCGTGAGGTCTCAGTAAAGTGCCACATCTTTACTGAAACTCAAGGGGAGTGGGCGGGGATATCATGCATTTATAATTCATTTCATCAATATTATACAAGAACTAAAACGTGACATTGGCTAAATGCACAAACCGTGCGAAGCCAGAAAGAAAAGAAAAAAAAAAAAAAAAAAACAGACCACTATTTTTCCTCACCACATGACATTCGTGATCTATATATCTCAACGCGGAAAGCCAGTGAATCAGACAGTTGGAGGCGCGGGCGCAGGAGCGAGGTCGAAACGCCGCCGTCGACCGGAGCTCGTGATACCGACTCCATCATGCCCGCAACGCCACGCCTCTGTATAATTGTTATTTTAATCTATGCACCCTATAGATTCACGATCAGTTTCATTTAAACAATAGATTATTAACACTAGAGTTGCACATTGCAGTGTAGTGCCGGGGTTCCGTGTGGTGCTGGACGTAAAGAATAGCACCATCCTATTTCTTCATGTGGGTGTCGTAAAAGGCGATTAAGGGAATTACTAGAGAATCAGCAGCAGCGTTCTCTATGCATTTAAATTCCACACTGCAATCGCCAACCCGCCTGCCAAGCGTGGCGATTATGGCAACCCCCCCCATTTGGGGGAGGCCTATGTCCAGCAGTGGACGTCTTTCGGCTGAAATGATGATGATGTTATGTTGCACATTTAGTAATATGTTTGCCAACAGGCTGTTTATCCTAATGGTAAACGTGGTAAACGCTTGCCTCATCTAAGGGTTTACTAAACCATAACCCACCAAAACTCATGATACCCTTCAATTTAGAAAAATGCGGTCAAGTGCGGGTTGGACCACGCAAAGTGATGGGTTCCGTAGTTTGGGATGAATATTTACACATACACAGTATTGATTTTACCGACTTCAAAAATTTTATTTTCAAAGTTCAAAGTTTTATTTCATAGTGTCTTTCGAAAAAAATATAAAAAAACAAATTTATTTCTATGGTAGTAACGAAAAATAAAATAAAAACCGATTTCTTGAATAGCAGTCACTTAGTGAATATTATCACTGTTTAGGGTTCCGAACCAAAATGGTAAAAGGAACCCTTATGGTGAGACTAAGTCTGTCTGTCTGTCTGTCTGTCACACCTGGATATCTCAAGAAGTACTAATGCTATCAACTTAAAATGTAGAATAGTTTTAGATGACGTTTGCCCAACTATTTTGCAAGTAAGAAAGAAATTAAAAAAAATATATATTTTTTGCAAAAGGGACGGGACTATTAGGTCATGTGGGGTATCATATGAAATAACGCTGTTTGCACATTTTCAAACATTTTTTTTTTAGCCAGCTTTTTCCTACTTTTGATGAAAAATGTGAAAAAAAATACCATTCCCCCCCCCCCCTTATCTCCGAAGTTTGCAGAGATAAAAATCAGAAATTATTCTATATAATGAAAGCTTTTGTAAAAATTTCAGGAAAAATAAAACGAGGTCTCTAAATAGCACAGTTTTTCATAAATCATCAACAACATATATTCGTACGAAACCCTCGGTGCGCGAGTCCGACTCGCTCATGACCGGTTTTTTTACTATGGGTTCATACATATAAGCTTATGTGCCCCTCGATCCTCTCTGCCTACCTCGCAAAGAAAAGCGTGGAAGTACTAAAGTCAACGCCATGAGACGAGATAAATTTCATACTTTGGGATTTAAAACTTTAACTGAAATTGCGTATGGTTCAGTTTCCATTGCAACTAAAATTATTTTATGACGTTTAGCGATAATTTCTTCATTCATAAATCAACTTAGATATCTTGAGTTTAAAGTTGATAGTTGTATAATTTGCAATTTTATGTATTTATAGCTTCTCATGGCGGTTACTTTAGTAGTAGGTAGGTATATTATGTAGTTTTCATCACAAAAAGTGTATTATTTAACATTTTAGAATAACATTATAAAGTTATTGTATAAATCTGGACTCGTCAAAATTATAAGGGTTCCTTGTTTTATACGGAACCCTAAAAAGTGGCAGGTATGATTATGTAGTCACATTGTAGTAATTTTGTCGACGAGCTCTTCATAGATTCGAACTAAAGAAGATGGTGTACGATGAAACCAGAATTTAATCATAAAGAACTCAAACTAGTAACATGCTAGTAACACTTATTTTAAATTTTATATTGACGCAGGAACCTCTTTTCAGGCTCTCGCAGACAGGCGCGACGCGATGCTGGTAGAACTATTTCCATGCAGTTTTCATAGAAATTGTTTCACTAGAGCCCCGTAACGCCTACTACCTTGAGTCTCTTGTAGTCGAGCTGGATTATCCAATTATTACGTACTAGCTGCGCCCCGCAGTTTCACCCGCATAAGTCTCGATTCCGTGGGAATATAGGGATACATATTATCAAAATTGGTCCAGCCGTTTTTACGTGAAAGAGTAACAAACATCCATCGATCCATACTTACAAACTTTCGCGTTTATAATATTAGTAGGATAGGATATAAAAAACACTTATTCGCAATAAACACAACGTAATCAAAGCTTATTTCTTATAAAACTTCAATCTCAGTGATAGAATTAAAAAAATGATCGGTCACTATGGCCTGCGCGGGGCTGCGCGTACGCACGACAAATGGGCGTGGTGTCTATTATTGCATCTATTTCAGTCTTAATTTAACGAAATTTTACTACGCGCGACACATATTTATTACCACTTTAATTTAAATGTAAAAACCAGATAGGCCTAAGATTTGCCAATAAGAATGAGCTATGTAGCTTTTATGGAATAATTACATAAAAATTTTATGATCTTTTATTTAATACCTGATTGAATAATAAAAATAATTATGTTCATACCTTGCTTTTGTTAATTGATTAGAACCTTACTTCATTGCAATTAAATATGCATTTAAGAGCGTTTACACCTTACGGCATTTCATACAAACTTTCAAGCCCTTGTTTTTCGAAATGACTGAACCGATTTTATTGAAACTTCATTCGCATAAGCAGAATACAAAGGTCTAAAAAGTTAGTTAAGAACATTTAAAAAAAATTAAAAATTACTGAACCGATTTTAATGAAACTTCATACGCATAAGCAGGATACAAAGGTCTAAAAAGTTAGTAAAGAACATTTCTGAAATGTCTTATTTAAAAACAGATAACTGGAAATCCCTGTTTATATGGAAAATTTAAAATCGGTCTAATTTGTCTGTAACACAATTTTTCGAAAATGTTCTTTACTAACTTTTAGACCTTTGTATCCTGCTTAAGTGTATGAAGTTTCATTAAAATCGGTTCAGTCATTTTGAAAAACAAGGGCTTGAAAGTTTGTATGAAAAGCTGTAAGGTGTAAACGCTCTTAAGAGTAATTTTGTAAATCAATATAAATTCCTTCTTTCTGTTATGATTTCTTTGTTTTATATCCTACCTAATTAGCCACAAAATAAGTTGCCAACTTGGTATTTTTTTATCAAATTAATCAAACCAAAAGTTATTCAAACTAGGCTCGGAGAATCAGCACTTTTCGAACGTCAAAATTACATAAGAGTCCTCCAAAAACGCCCGCCCTTCACCACTTCCTAGTGCTTTAGCTGGGAAGAAGCAGCACAACAAACTCCCATCTTCAAAATTAAGAGCGAACTTGAGAAACAATAAGAAAAAAGTAATTAGAAATCTGATTACCAACACAATAAAATCCTAATAGTTTCAACTACAATGCTTATGATCACTTTCATCTTCATTTCAGTTCAGAAAAAAATAACAAAAAATGAAATAAGAACGCAACACGGACAGCGAAAGCAATCGAGATTACCGCTAAAGATTTGTAATTAGATCTTTGACACAAAAAAGGCCTAGAGTTTAGTGTTGACCATCAATTCTTTTAGATTATCTATTCTGATCGAGATAGCTGTATCATTGTGGCAATTGAAGAGAGCTGTTCTGTTACTTGGTACTTTCGTATGGCAGAGAATGCAGATTACTGTGATTCCTTATTATGATTCAATGTCACAATAGATTATTTACATTCAACTGCTTCCTTGCAAAACATAAAAAATAAATAAATAAAAAATCTTTTATTCACATTAATTAAGGAGTTACATTTTAATTTGAAGCCCTGACTCCTGAGCTAGGTGGTACCTGTGTTACAGGAGTCAGTGTCTTCCCCTGTTTTTGGAACAATAACAATAGTATGCAAAAAAAAAAAATTAACGTAAAATTAAAATTATAAATTAATGAATGTAGTGCATGCATGCTCTTGAGTAGTTTGTGTGCGCGTGTGTGTGTATTTTTGTTGTGTTTTGTTTGTATGTGTGAGTGTGTGGTATTATGTTAGTGTGTGTGTGTGAGTTGTTTGTGCTTAGTGGGTGAACTTTGGGTTATAATATCTGAGAGAGTTTGTTTGGCTACATTACTAATTATATTATTATTATCATATCACGAGTATTGTTCTTTAATTAAGTTTTCTGTCTGTGGGTAATCCAGTGTTTGAAGCCATGTATTTAGTTTAATCTTAGTTTTATTTTTTGTAAGTGGGTTGATGTTGAGAATTTTGTTTACTTTATTATAAATTTACGGCACGGTTGGCGCAGTTAGTTAAGCGATTGACTGCTGCGCTGCGTGTCGCGGGTTCGATTCCCGCACGGAACAAATATTTATATGACCTACAAGTAGTTGTTTCGGGTCTGGCTGTTTGTGTATGTGAATTTAAATGTTTGTAAACGCACCCACGATACAGGAGAAATTCCTAGTGTGGGGGCAACGTTTAAAAAAAAAAAAAAAAATAAGTAGCTAGGTAAAGGCGTTGCCGTCGAGCGGATGCTGTCTTACATTTGACTGAGCGACATACAGTAGTGATAGTTCTCATAAGTTTGGTTGTGTGATTTAATGCTGTCTCAATAAGAAATTGAGAAGGTATAGTTGTCTCACTGTAAGTACTTGACAAGTCTCATATAGGGCTTTTGTAGGGACCCGGTACGGTTTGAAGGTCATGACTTTTAACAAAGATCTTTGGGCTCTCTCGAGGTGTATCATATAAGTTTTACAAGCACCTTCCCATGCTGTAATACAGTAACATACGATTGACTGTGCTAGTGCTAGATACACCGCACGGAGAATTTTAAAGTCAGCCACTTGCCGCAGTCTCTTAAACGCCCATATAAGCTTTCTAACACGGGATGCAGTCTGTTCAATGTGTTCAAAAACAAAAAACTTCTTCAACTTACTGCAGTCATCAATTTACTGTTTTACAGTGTGGTAAGTCTGGCAACATCACCTTTTATTGTTAATTAAAACGATAACACCAATTACAATAATTAACATAGAAATTGAAACAGGTATACTAAACAAAAATATTTCAAATACTAACATATAAGAGGACTCCCTAGCATACTTTCTCTCACAAAACATCAGGCATACACCCATAATTCAACTCCATTCATCCGCAAACAGATCACATTCAGGATTGGTGGTCAGGAGGTCGTTAGGCATCCTTAATGATATTTTAGTATACGCGTTTTATTAAAATACCTTTTATTTTGTGTATAATAAATTAATAATGCGTCAAATGGTGACAGCGCTCCTCGATGGGCGAGTCCTGTTACTGGCTGAACGTACGACGCGTTGCGTGAGCTCAGTACAGAACACGCAAGCTAACCACTCAAGGCCACTGGCATATATCTGCGTCTTAAGGCAAAAAGATCAAACGCTTTGTCTAAATACACATACAATTACTAAGAACACGGCAACGTCAAAAACAATTACCGCCAGACAACGCTTGGTCGAGTCATTGACAGTTAAGAGCTTACAATTTCCCTCAACATCCATTGCGGCGTCCGCCCTATTGCACTTAACCTAATACCGGCTGCAATCTCGGCCGGTATTGCTGTCCAAATTGCGGGGTCATCTATCCGGGCACTAATTGAGACAGTTTAGCTTAAGACACTGCCCGGTCGACAGACGTCCGTAAATTGGCCGTTTACGGTGAAAGTCAGGACCATCAGGGCCCTATGTGGAAATGTTAAAGTTCATTGTAGCTCCCGATATTACAGGCATGTTATGGTGTTGCTTCGCTCCGGGGCGCTGTCCGAGGTTCTAGCCGCATTTACGCTAAGGTCGAATGCACTGCCACTGTTATTATTTTATAATACGGAACTGAACGTAGTCGGTGCAGTTTAATACGGTTTATATAGTTATTTAAAGTTGCATGTCTATTACCTAATTATGTAATTTTTAAGCTTAATAACAATGGCAAAATGTTTGATACTTGCTTGACTGTAATTGATTGAAGGTTGTCTTACAATTCAATCGAAAAGAAGGACTACTCCTTACTCTTCAGAATAAATTGCGCATGTTAGTCACTATAGATACGGAGCCGCCCCCAAATATAAGGCTTCTCAGAAGAAGATGAAACGAACGCCAACATGCTTGCTTCCTGTATGTTGGCAACGTTCTTGCGACCTTTTCCGGTAGCTAACCAATATTTCACTGAAGCAGATTATACTCGTAGCAGTACAAGAATCTTATCGAAAATCGGAGCTAACGCTGCCATCATGTTTTTCAATACATTTCAGCGTCCCCACGTCAACGTCATTCGAGCTCCAAAAGATTCTTGTAGCCCTATAAATTTATCAAACACTTCTAAGGTCGTCAAGATACAAACCAAAGGCTCTAATGCCATCCACCGTAACCAGAATCCGCCGATACCTCGAACTGTTCGAAATGGTGTACTGTCCATGCAATCTGATTTACGCGCGCGGCTCCGGTCCTGAAGCCAGCGTCTACTATAAAGTATACGTTTACCTTTTTAGGAATGCTAATTCCTGTACAGATTATTCATTGCTCTTGTCTACATAAATTTGTTGTCCGTACACTAAAATTGTATGGTAGGCGGCGCCGGTGACAATATTTAAGGAATTTAATAATGCAGAATAATGGAGAGCAGTGGCAGTCGCTCCATGTAAAATACTGGTATTTACTGCATCCGGTTAGACTGGAAGCCAACCCCACGATAGTTGGAAAAAGGTTAGGCAGATGATGAATGGAGAGCAGTGGTGGCCACACTCACTCACAAAGATTTCCGGCCACCGTAGGCGCGGGCCTGCGGACGGTGAGCGATGGGTAGCTCACCATCCGATAACGACCAGGCCCGGGGCGGCGCGTCGTATTCCACGCGCGCCCCAAAGAGTTGTCAGCACCAACTGACGGGGTCCGATAGGGCCAATGCCTGCCAGGGTTGCGAGTTTGTCCGAAAGGGATATCGTGGCCCTGGAACACAGGCAAATGAATGAACACGGGTGGGTTTTAGTCAGTAGAAGTTATTTGATAAATTCCCACCAAAAAAAAAAAAAAAACATAGTTGGAAAAGGGCTAGGCAGATGATAAATGCAGAGCACTGGTGGCCCAGTGGTAACGGCCGTGACTTACGAGTTGTAGGTCCTAGGTTCGAAACCAGACAGGTGCTTTGCTTTGTGTAAATTATTTAATCACCGCTGCTCTCAAAACGGTGAAGGAAAACATCGTGAGGTAACCGGCATGTCAAACCAAAAGTAGCTCTGCATTATTCATAATTAGCCTACAATATTCCCATTGCTGGGACACAGACCTCCTCTGGGCCCAGTGTGGGTTGGTAGATGTCACAACTCACAACATCTACCAACCCGCATTGGGCCCGCGTGGTGGTCAACTTTAAGGCGTTGCTGGTGAAAGAAAACTTTTGGCCGCTTCCATGGACAAATACCACAGAACAGCACATATAGTCAAGCCAGTGCAAAGTGAAGTGCTAGAGTCCGTTTCACGAAAGAAGTCGCGCAGACGTGGCGCTGCAGGCATGCGACGGAATCATATATATATTTTTTTTAATATAACAACATCGTAATTATGGCCCACTGGTTAATAAAATGCACAATATTAAATAGAGAAAGGTGTCTGAGGTGGAGGGTTATTGTAGAAATATTTCTAACTTGTATAATAATAATTAGTTCCACTTATTTCCGCGGGACTTCTTTCGTGAGACGGAGTTTACTAACATTGTCATAAGTCTTTATAATAACCCAAGTTTTGTATACAATAAAAATATGTATGTTTAGGTTAAAGTTTGTTTATCTATGGACCTGTTTTGCCTAAAAATAAATGGATATATTATTATTATTATTTGTATGTCTTTAAATATGTGTTTATTCATTATTGTTATTATTATTACGGCCCACTTCCTCTCACCGAGAGGAGGTCTGTGTCCCAGCAGTGGGAACATTCTAGGCTGATTATGAATAATGCAGACCTACTTTGGGTTCCATATATGCCTTATTATGGGCTTGTAGCTAGCATTAAAGTGCACTGACCAGTCTAGGTAAAATTTGGAAGAATCGTGGCATCCGTCGTTTCTTCCATCTGTTTATATGTAGCGGAAACTTGGTACATCAAAAGCCACGAATGCAGTAAGATCGATGCTTTGGAGATGTGGTGTTGGCGGAGGCTACTTCGTATACCATGGACCGCCATGAGAACGAATGAATCCATACTGGAGGAACTCAGTATCACCAAGCGACTTTCACAGGTGTGAGTACTATGTACAATAGAGCTACCATTTACCGCGTAATGTATCATTCATTGACTTGAATGTACCCTGGCGGCTGAGAGTATGTCATGCTCACTCAGATGTCTCGCTAATGGTGGCGTGACACACACATTTTACCACTTTGGAAGTGTTCTCGCGCAAACTATTCAGTTTAGAAAAAAAATATATTAGAAACCTCGATATCATTTTTAAAGACCTATCCATAGATACTCCAAACGTACGGGTTTCATGCAAAAAAAAAATGAGTTTCAGTTCTATATATGGGGAACCCCCAAAATTTATTGTTTTTTTTCTATTTTTGTGTGAAAATCTTAATGCGGTTCACCGAATACATCTACTTACCAAGTTTCAACAGTATAGTTCTTATAGTTTCGGAAAAACATGACTATAACATACGGACGGACAGACAGGCAGACAGACATGACGAATCCATAAGGGTTCCGTTTTTTGCCATTTGGCAACGGAACCCTAAAAACGAGGGTGCTTTAGACCACACGACTGAAGTAAAACAGATATCACCGTTCGCTAGGAAAAGAAGTTTTACTTCAAAAAAGCTGCGTTCTTGTGAGTGGACTCGTATAAACCGCTAGTATGAATTAAAAAAAAAATAGGCGCCCGCGGTGGTGACGCGGTGTGTTCCATGTTCAAAATTTAAACAACTTCCGTAACGCTCTCGTCACGCATTCACCAGCTTACTCCCCAAGTCAAGAAGTTTTACTTCACAAAAACGAGTGAGCCTTACAGTAGTCGCATATGATGTGTAAAATCTGACATCTCATCTTGGTAATAAGCACCTAAACAGCGACAGAAATGACCCCCTCTACTTACAATCTATGTAGTATATACTAATTCCATGAGTACACTAATTCCGTGCTATTAAAAATTATCTACTTATTCCATGCTCAAGCTGTCACTTTTTATATTTTGATTTAAAAGAGTGTCCGTGGAGTTTCTTGCCCGTTCTTCTCCATAGGAACCTACTACGCTTTGGAATGGGGAACTAGCTTCATCTCTCTGACTGACCGACCCCTTGATAATTCAAAAGTGCCTGTAATTAGTTTATTTGAAATAAATGCTTTGAGTTTGAGTTTGACTTCCTGTTACACACTTCCGTCCCTTTTTACGAAATCACACCCACATAAAGCGAGAGGAAGATCTTACTCATCAAAAATATAATTGTGATAACGTTTGCTCCCAATAATTCTTGACCAAGATACAACAACCAATTTCATACTAAACACCAGTAGGCACCAATTATATTGAAATATACATTTATCTATCCATTAGTATAAACATTAATAATGATAAAATAAAAACACCTGTAGACCTATCATTTATCTGCAATGCTAATAGCGAAGACCTTTGCTGAAAAACCAAGGCTATAATTAACTATTATTGTTATGTTACAAATTAAATATTTAATATATAATTTGTTGTTATTTTTTCAATTGAAATAATGATAGTATTTGCACTTGGTTTGGTGTTAAGTTTCAGATGTAATCAAGTAGATTCATCTTTTGACAGGTGCAACGGATTACCTAATTGTTTTCGTAGAGTTAGTTGCTATGCAGAATGCTGGCTGACTGGTTCAACGGGGGACATAGGAGGAGTATTCGCTATTCGATCCTTGTTCTAAACAATTAAATGAAAAAAAACTTTGCTACTCGTGTATTCTAACTTTATATTTTTCATAATCAACTTTGTTTTTTATAAAACGGTACCCGGATTTATCCTATACTAAGGATAACCATAGTTATGTAACATGCACAAACACCCGGACCTGTTGCTGTATAATTTAAATACAGCGTTTTTCTGATAGGACTTTAGATGACCAAGGATAAGTGGTATAAAGTATTGGTGAGGAGTTCCGACAACCGCCACTGCTAGTAGAACCGCGAGCTCGGACCAGCCTTTTAAGGGTCAGATGACCTTGACCTTGGCCATACAAACGCACGTCGCGCTCAGGCTACGCAACCATTAACTTTTATAGGGAATATTTATTTTTAGTAACGAAAATATGAATATTTGAAAAAAATCACAGACTGATAGAATTATACATAATAAAACAGTCTATTCATACAAAAATAAAGCATTAAAATATCTTAAGTTGATTGAAAGTAATATCGTTTTTGATGCTTTGGGTAGACATTACTTCCTGAATTTATTTCATAAAGTATTTTACTACGATACTTAAATATTCACATAAATAATTGATGTGTCTGCGTTCTAGTTTAACATACATTTTTCGCATAACTTACTTGCATTATATGAAGGCGTAATAACAGATTTAAAAGTCAATAAAGTCATATATCTGCGCCTTACACTTGACTCTTACTTAAATTTGTACTTTAAAGCTTAACATAACACAAAAATATCAACGAAAAAAATGTAATTGTGAGAATGCCCCACAACACCACAGCCACAACTATCGTCCCCACTTTTGCGTGCAAGGATAGATACCCTATTTTTTTTTACAAATTTAACTTTACCACTTTGTCTGCGTGATCAATGTGTACAAATGCCAAATTACAGGTTTCTAGTACTAAGAGTCTCTAAGCTAAGCCGCGGACAGACAGACAGATAGACGGACATGGCGAAACTATAAGTTGCCGTTGACTGCGGGACCCTAAAAAGTTACAGATTCTAAACCTCATTTTTTTGTTAGCACATAGGCAGTGCCTGCATTGCTAGTTTTTTTTTGTTATTAGGTTAACTAAAAATAAATCTCAGATATTTTAGTCCCCAGTTTTCGTTTAGGCATAATTTACATAAATATCATTGGTTAATCCGGTTTCCGTTAAAAAATTAATCGAGGCTTTTAGTCCACGGTACCGCTTTTTTTTTTGGGTGGGAAATTATCAAATAATTTCTCCCGCTCTGGGCGGAGCGGACGTGTCAGACTTTTACTGACTAAAACCCACCCGTGTTCCTTCCGTTGCCTGTGTGTCATAGCCACGATACCCCTTTCGGACAAACTCGCAACCCTGGCAGCCACAGTACCGCTTGCGGTGGCTATATCTTCGCTATGTGCAATACTTCTTTATTATTCCAAACTATTCTACTACCGCAATGATCGTGTGCAACAGCGTGATGAGTGCAAAACCTGACCACATTTTCTAGTAATACTTTAAAAATTTAAAAACAATATCATAGGTGTGTTAAGTCTAATTACTTCGTCGCAGTTATGGCGCTCTGCTATTAAAACCACTCGTTTGTATATAAACGAGCATAAAATTACTGGACCCCACGCTGGGGTCGATTAAAATACATGTTTTTTATTGTCTTTAAACTAACTGGATGGTATGTTTAACCGCAGTTAACGTGGTGTTTATTTAAATTAATTTCTTAAGGCGTTTATTGAAAATAGATTAATTACGGAAAAATTAAACGTGGATATTAATCGCATACGCAGATGAATAAGCAGTGCGGTATTTAGGTATTGGCGATGTATTTTATTCAATACTGTATTTTAGAAAGACTTTCCAACATTTTTCATCAACCAAAATTATACTTACGAGTAATATGCACGTATTGAGATGTGGAATGAGAGCGTCTTTATGCAATATGCAGCTACCGAATATTCAGAGAGACAATGCATATATGTCGCAGATGGATTTCCCAATTACCTGTTTTACATAACCGCTAGCTGTTTTGGAAAACAGCTATGTGGATTGCCATTGCACTACGTTTAACAAAACTGCAACCCACGTTTAGACTTAGCAGAACGTGAATGGCTTATCTGCAGTCATAGTAAGTGTTTGGTGTGACTTCATGCCAAATTGGTCGCAGTAACTAAGCTAGGACATCCTGACGAATTGGTTTAGGTTAGGTTAGAACTGTAACCAACCACGCGCGAGCCGAGCGATCGTAGCGAGCGGTGCCGCTGCAGCGGCCAGCGAGTGGTACTTCCAACAGTTACTTGGCTATTTAGTAATTTTAGGATTTACTTTCATAAAACTCTGATAAATTTTATTGAAGTTGTCCTTAAAATCACTGTTTTCACTTGAGTTAGGGTAATTTTCAATCATATTACTCGTTTTATTTATTGCTGCTTTGGACGCCATTATTATTGTTATGACACACAAAGCCACCAGCAACAATATTTAGAACAGGTTCACATAAACCTCTAATTGTTGACTCACTGCATTGAAAAATGCAAAACGTTTATGCAATTCTGCTAAAGTTTAGAAGTTATGAAAAACCGCTAAAAGTCGTTCACCTGTTTTACATAACGGAGCTGTTTTCTAAAACAGCTAGCGGTTATTTAAAACAGCTGATTCGACAATCCACTTGTGACATATACTTACGATATTTTTATCGCCCTATAGCTTACAGTTTAATTATTGGTATGGCCAGTTTACTGAAGCGCAAATTTTAATTTATATGGCTATAGGCATTACCAAATCTACCTACCACATTTCTTAGAGTCGATAATTTAATTATTGCCTCAGACCACAGCATACTTAACCCATTGGATTGGAATAGGTCTCAAATATCCTATCATTATAATCAAAATTCCTTACAAAGTCCACCTACCGCATAGTTAGTGGAACAAAGCAGTAAGTGCGGTATTCATCGCGAGTGTCCTTTAGCTAATAGTTTAATTGCGCTGTTCGGTTCGGGGCAGCGATAGAGATCAGCGCTGCAGCGGTGCGGAGGTCACCTGCCCGCTCCGTGTTTTACTGAACTATTCATCAGACTTGCATAACTTGGGGAGTATTCATAGTTCAGTAATCATCCAAAATTGTCCGTCTAATATTTCACGCATTATTCCACTTCTTTTTGTTTTTGAAGTGAAACTTTTAAAGATAAAGATAAAGAGATATTTATTTGTAAACATGTGTAACATTATACATATAAATGCAAATGTGGATGTCAAAGTGAAAAATTCGAGTTCAACATGTTTTGCCACCATTGGCGTACAAAATTAATTATAGCCACTTGAAATATAACACTATTTAGAAAGAGAAAAATAATAAAAAAATAGTAATAACAAAATTTTAATATAACACAAATAGATTAGAAACTGTCATTTAAAAAATCTTTAGTCTTAAATCTTTTTTAGGCGGCGATTCGATAATTGGACGAGAATTGAGAGTGAAAATTCCAGGACGCGTCACGTTTCATAACATGAGAGAGAAGAAAGATATAACTCTCTCTGTCTCTCACACTACATTTCTCTTATTCTTTATTTTTTTAAGAAGTTCGACTTCTATTACGATGTACGGTGCTGCTCGCGTAATTTTTTTTAATTACTGTTTTTTTATGTTATGCTCAACTCCTTAACATTTACTGTTAACATTCCATGTGGTGGGACCCTGGTGATCTGCTAGACAGGTACGCGGTATGCCTAGTGCAGACACCAGCCTCTCACAAACATTGTCACGTTGTTTTTAAACTTGTTTTAAATAATTTATGATGTCATTGTTTGTGAAGAGAAAATAAATGATTTGAATTTATTAGTTGAAAGTATAGATTTCAAAATCTTACTTGATTTTAAGAGATAGTCTCTTTCGAGAGATTATGTTATTTTTAGAGACGGTCTCGCTCGATTTTGCTTTATTTGTTTACATGTTGCTTTTTTTTTCTGGGTGGGAAATTATCAAATAATTTCTCCCGCTCTGGGCGGAGCGGGACGGCATGTCAGACTTTTACTGACTAAAACCCACCCGTGTTCCTTCATTTGCATGTGTGCCAGGGCCACTTCGCCCTGGCAAGGCCCTTTCGGACAAACTCGCAACCCTAAGTTGCTGGCCTTTCTCATCTATTATGAATTTAGTTTAAAGAATTGAAATCAAGGCGTTGCTATGACTGATCACCTCCTTCTTCTTCCTTATTCACATGCACCAAGTGACTTGCATCCTTAACGTTGCCATGACGGCGACGTGACTAACGTATGAAATGAAATGAAATTAAATTAAACGAAATCGTTTATTCTGTAAATAGGATATTAAAAATCACTTTTACACGTCATATAAAAAAAAAATCTAGATGTAGCCGACATTTCCTATCTGACTACCCCTGAGAAGAAATGGCGAAACAAACTCAGGGGTCAAAGTCTCTTTTAAAGTCCAGACATAATCTTGGTCAGATCATGTGAGGACCATGTAGATCCGTGTCTGAAATGGTCTTTTGAGGAAAGAACCACGCAAATTTGAGCGGACCTGTCCAATCAGTGTAAGCATTTGTCAGTAATCGTGCAGCTCAACTCAAAACTTAAGGAGCTCAACGACTCGACGAACAGTACCAAAAAAAGGACATTTGGGTAGGCCGCATAAAGCGCTCAAAATGTCAGACCATCATTAAAACTTAACTGAGAAAAGAAAAGAAAGGAAAACATTTAAAGAAAAAAAAATGACCCACATAGTGCTCACATTCACAATAAATTAAAGCAGTAAATATAATACTTTTCAAAGTAAACATTCATGTAAAATTGTATACAATATTCTGCAATGTCAATATGTATAGAAAATCATGCATAATAATTAAAATGTCAAGTTTTCTCACAGTTTTATCACAAGGCTAGCAGAACGAGCAGCTCAATCCCAAGCTTCTTTGTCCTCTAAATAATCAGAAATCTTATAGTACCCTTTTTTATAAAGTTTAGTTTTAATACAGATTTTAAATCGTTTAATGGGTAAGTTCCGAATGTCAGTAGGAAGTTGGTTGTAAAAGCGTATACATTGACCCATGAACGAGTTGCCTACTCTGTGGAGGCGAGTGCGATGTACAGCAAGATTGTGTTTATTCCTGGTATTTAAACTATGAATATCGGATATTTTCTTAACGTATGGGTGTACAGTTGCCCGCATAAGTTACCACAAACTGTCAATTTTATTTATTCAATTTTGATCTTCACCATCAAAATTTAAGGTTTAAAATCATTTGGAGCTATTTGATAGTTTGGTTTGGTCTTATGTGACTGAACCTTTAATTATGATGCCACAATTTAAACAGTTCATTAGTGCCTCTTTTATAAATTATCAAAACGAACAAGACAATACATACATCTGCAACAATATCAGTAATATACCAAGAACCAAACTAAGAATACGGCACACATTTAACGTCAGCAAAGTCCGATGAGTTAATAATACTATACAGAATTATCTCAAAACGAGGATCATAAATAACGTTCTAGGAAATTTTTGTGTTCTGCCTCTGAGGTTGAGGTCAGATCTAAATGATCGTTCCTGACCAAATAATTAATTGGTTAAGTTCTTTGTTTACTATTTAGTAAGTTGTCTGATCTGCGGTCAAATCCGATCCTAATCATCATTTACTTAAAAATACCAGTTATAACAAAATGTAGGTGCTGTAATTTCTCATTTAAAATCGTAGGCTTGTGATCTACTTAAAAACTTAACCAGCCAGCAAGTGAAGACAAGTTAGGCTGTAGGTTTGTAAGGGACTTGGGGTAGGCGAAATGTGGGTTCGGGGATCGCGGAAGTCGCATTTGATCCCGTGATCCCCGGTGCAAGTGTGGAAAGGGAACACTGGGGTGATTTTTAGACAGTAAGAGTCTAACAGACTCCTTCGCCTGCCCTAGGGCGAAAGACATCCATGAGGATTTTCCACCACGTGAACAAAAAAAAAAGGCAAAATGTGGGTGTACTAAGGTAAGCCTCTGCCCAACCCTTCGGGGAAACAAGGCGTGATGTTATGTTATGTTAGGGTACGTACGCCAGAGATATCATAAAATTCATATTAGTGAATCTAATATTATGCGGGTAGACGTTAAAATAGGTAAACGTAAGTTAATACAAAATACAGTACACATAAGTTACAATTGCATACTTTTCGGTATCTTTATTTGCACCCATTCTAGATTTTCATCTCCTACTTTTGGCATACGATGTTCCACGTGAATAGCTGAAAAATAAAATAAAACCTCTTTTAATTGTTTTATTAAGTTTTTAGGTATACCTAATGCATGTGACCCAGGAAATGTGTAGAGGAAGCGACCAGTTCTCAGCGATTTTCTCGCTCAAGAAACGCACAAAATATTGTAGGTCCCATGTATGTAAAAGAGATAAATATTGGGTGATAATATTATATATTATTAGTTGATCGCTGACTGTTCACGCCGCCTCGCCGGCTAGTACTCGTTTTTCGCAGCAACAAGAGCTATCAAAGAGCTTGCTCAGCGGCGCTCGCTTGGCGGGCAGAATACTCGCTGAGAGACTCACGCTCGGTAACGCATACATAATAAGCCTATAATGTTCATGATTACAAATCAATAGTGTGTCATGCACCGGATCGACCCTCCACGGGATAAAAACGGTCAAAATTTAACAGTATAAACTACCGCCGTGAATTCCTAATTTAGCTGGCAGGGAGGGCCACTTGACTCTAACAAAAATTAGCACTTTAAAGCTTAATATTACGCAAAAGGATCCCTGATTCGAAAAATAATTTTCACAAACCAGCAATATTTTTTTTAAACGACCTATCCAACGACACATACCATGGGAAAGACGAGAAAAAAAATATCATCAAAGATACGTCATCAGATCATACGTGAAAAGAAGGCCCCAAAAATTTGAAGATTTTATTTGACCACTTTGTCGGCGTGATTAATATGCATACCCATACCAAACTACAGCTGTCTAGTTCTAATAGTTTCTGAGCTAAGCCACGTTCAGAAAGATGGACATTACGAATCTACAAGGATTCCGGACATCGCCAAAGCTTTCGACGTCATCTGTTAGCGCCGCCGTCATCTAAAACTGTCGCCAGAGCTGAGTCCCTTGTGTGTCGTACGTTAAGGATGCTCAACGCCCTCCTGACCACCAATCCTGAATGTGATCTGTTTGCTGATAAATGGAATAGAATTATGCGTGTATGTCTATGTTTTGTGAGAGAAAGTATCCTAGGGTGTCCTATATCGGGGTCCGTTAGTGCCAATGCCTGCCAGGGTTGCGAGTTTGGAGTTTGTCCAAAAGGGATATCGTGGCCCTGGCACACAGTCAACGGAAGGAATACGGGTGGGTTTTAGTAAGTAAAAGTCTGACACGCCCTCCCGCTCCGCCCAGAGCTGGAGAAGTTATTTGATAAATTCCCACACAAAAAAGGGTGTCCTCTATCATACGTTAGTATTTGAAATATTTCTGTTTACTACACCTACCTACCTGTTTCAATCTCTATGTTAATTAATGTAATTGGTGTTAATACCGTTTAAATTAACAATACACAATCGATCCTTGTTGACTACTGAACCCTATAAAGAATAGATTGTTAAAATTACCTTTCTTCAACAATTGCACAATATCATCAATGCTTCTAACTGGTTGACTAGCTTGAGGTGCACCAACTGGTGGATTCAGATTCTGTGGTGTACCTGCAGCTCCGATACTAGGTGCGTTGGCACCTGTGGAAAATTATTTTATAGCACATGAATATCAAATAACAAACACAGGGGGCAGTATCGTCCTGCCAGGGTTGCGAGTTATCGTGGCCCTGGCACACAGGCATCTGAAGGAACGTGGGTGGGTATTAGTCAGTAAAAGTCTGACACGCCCTCTCGCTCCGCCCAGAGCGGGAGAAGTTACTTGATAATTTTCCCCCCAAAAAAAAGGGGGCTTTAGGTAGGTTACTTACTTGTCTATGAACAATGCAAAATCGTGAATCTTGATTGGATTTGATACCAATTAAAAACTCATTTTAAAACTAAGATTTTTAAAATTAACGTAGGTATTATTAATTACCTACTGATTTCATTCAAGGATCAACTTTGTGAAACTTAGCGTCAGAATGGCAAAAATAGATTAAAACCAATAATAAGGGATTATGTTGAGAGCCCCATGCAAATATCACCCATAGTGCATATTCCACATTGCGAACCCACTGTTTTAGTGGCAGTAGCACCCACATTGATAGAATATGGGTGCTATTCGCATAGGTGCTCTCCAGATTGGTGCTCTTAATGGAATTCTCAATATTTTTTTAAATTAAAGTTTCGGGTGTGAACCAAGATTACTATTATTATAAGACAATATATAAAACAACAAACATGGATAGTATTCGGGAGTTTATTGAAAACACATTAAAATACCATCGTTCCCAGCATTTAAAGTAGAAAGGATAATTAATCAATTGAACGATTGTAAGGAGGGGCTTACTTGTTGTCATTGCTGCCGAGTTCTCTGTAGTGGTCATTAACTTCTTTTCAAGCTCATCTAGAGCTTTTTTTAAATCTTCCATAAACACGGGAATTTTCTGTGTATCTGGATCTAAAGATAAAATTAAAATTCTATGTCAAAAATATTATGTTTTACTAGCACTTCGCCCGCGACTTTGTATCTTCGCCTACAAAGTTCAACACTCTCTCCGTCCAATTTAAAAAATAGTTTCCGAAAACTAATGGTTGCGATCTCTTTGTTTACTATATTATATTATGATGACAAACTTTATTGTAAATATATTGTTGGCACGGTTGGCGCAGTGGTTAAGCGATTGACTATATATACTGCGCTGCGTGCCGCGCGGGTTCGATTCCCGTACGGAACAAATATTTGTATGACCTACAAGTTGTTGTTTCGGGTCTGGCTGTTTGAGTATGTGAGTATAAATGTTTGTAAATGCATCCATAATACAGGAGAAATTCCTAGCGTGGGCAACGTTTTATAAAAATTTAAAAATTAAATATTTATTACAAACTACTATTCAATTGCTTCTAGTTTACAAAAAATAAAATGTCTAGATAACAAATAGTAGTACTTGGGTTATTATTATAATTTTCGTAGGGATCTATAGTTTTTTTGAAAATAAAATACGAGTACAACCCATGTTACTCGTTGATAATGTGTCTGTGTGTTGCCGGACGTAAAGAATAGCACCACCCTATTTCTTCCCGTGGGTGTCGTAAAAGGCGACTAAGGGACTTACTAGAGAATGGGCAGCAGCGTTCTCTATGGATTTTAACACGCTGACAGCAGGTAAACCGCTGTCACTGTCAAAATGCATACAAAAAAAAGAAATGCGCGATGACACAACGTATGGCGTAAAAATACAAATAAAACCTTATAAAATTAGATATTAACTAATTAATAAAAATCACCGGATGCAGTTTGGTATTTGCAAAATGGTATACTTTTAATTATAATTATAACTGTTAACGAAGGGATAAACTGCTTTTAAAAATAATTAAGAGTTGTCTTTGTTGTATGAGATATGAGATGTATTAAATTATGTTTAATTATGTTTTGAGTTCCATCACCGTATTCACAAAAGACTTGAAAATATCATAAGTACTGTTTTTGTTGTGTAATTTTGAAAAAAAATTATGTAAGAGATACACTGCTTTAAAAACCACCTTTTTGACGATTTTCATGAAATCACTACCTTAACACCATACTGTGATTGCCAACCCAACCCGTCTGTCAAGGGTGGCGATTATGGCAGCCCCCCCTCAATGACAAGCACTGCGACCGCGTACCGGAAGACGCAGCAGATGGCCTCCTACAAGGTGGGCTGATGACCTTGTGAAGGCGGCAAGAGTCCTCTGAATGCGGGAAACACAGAACCGGTTGAAGTGGCGGTGCTTGGGGGAGGCCTATGTCACGTCTTTCGGCTGAAATGGTGATGATGAGACCCAGTAGTACAGGTGGAATGTTGTGCGTCAGTGAATGAATTAAAGTTTTTTATTAAGTAGATTAACCTGTTCCAGGAGGTGCAGGTGTGGTTGGTAGAGGTGCTGGTGTGATTGGTAGAGGTGCAGCTGTAGCCTGTCCTGCTTCTGAAGCCACTGGAGCAGTGGCTTCCGCTCTCAGAACCAGTGGCGTTTCCTCACCCTCTAAAATATTCCAATGTTATGTAAAGTACCGCATCACCTACCTAACTTTACCCCCGGGTACGTATTAAAATCCCGAAATATCATAATAACTATGACTGAAATACCGACGTCCAAAACAACGAAATTCAAAATACCGAGAGTTTTAAATGCCGATAGCCATTATATCGAAACATAAAATACCGATGTCTAAATGCCCGAAAGTACAACTTCATCTAACCCAAATGATTCACCAAGAATATGAAATCTGGCGCTCGGTGGCCGCTGCCGCGGCACGCTTGTTTCGTTCGCTCGTTCTAACCTAACCCAAATGATTCAATAACAGCACCCTTTCTGTATTTCTACTCGCTCACTTAGTCCTATTATTACCTATGGATATGGATCTTCGGGATTTTAAGCTTTCGGGCAAATGAACTTTCGGGATTTAAAAGTTTCGACCTGTTTGGTCGAAACTCATCGGTCAGAAGATCATTCGAAGTTTAATTTTCGGGATTTCTTCCATAGGTGTTTTAAATTTCGGTATTAAATACGTACCCTTGCCCCCGCATGCAGCTGAATATCACAATTTTATTGACTGATTGGTGACATTGCTGTGACGTAACTGGAGTTGTAAATAAACTGTTATCAGTGGCTTAAAACCCGTTTAAATCTGTATTTTAGTTTTTCCACCGACTTCCGAAATTAAAGTTATTTTTCACTTTGTAGCGTTTTTTTGGAAGTCGGTTGTTATTTGTTTGGTGAAAAGTTTCTTTATTTTTCACTTTTTAGTGGGTCAGTTTGTAATTTATCTAAGTTACAAATCCTAATGGCAACTGTTCATCACATTTAACAAAACATTGCTTTTCCGGATGTAGACAAGTTAATTGTTAAGGAGGTCTCCTGATAAGAAACATAAGCTCCACTTCACCATAGGCATTGCAACGAGCATAAATTGCTTAGCAACCTAAAATCCATGTAAGTTTTTAAATTCTTTCCTCTAAAGAATTTGAAAACTGACGAAGATATAAAAAACTTCACTGTACACACATCAGTCAATAAAATACTAATATTTTGCTGCACCCGGGAAAAGGCTAGACAGATGATGAAGTACCTACTTTATTTATAAATATTAATAAAAAAAAAGATTTTAATATCTTACCTTATCCGTTGTTCTATTTTGTCCGTGTGATGCCGGACGTAAAGAATAGCACCATCCTATTTCTTCCCGTGGGTGTCGTAAAAGGCGCTTAGAGAATGGGCAGCAGCGTTCTCTATGCATTTTAACACCATACTGCGATTGCCAACCCACCTGCCAAGCGTGGCGATTATGGCAACCCCCTCCATTTTTGAAATAATGATGATGAACAGATTTTATTAGTCAATTTCTCTTACTTGGTTTGGGGTGACGGGGAGTTATAAGGCGAATGAATCGTCTCGGATCATTTGTTAATTCCCTTGGAACTGACCCATGCATTTCTATTTCCATTTCTATAGCATGGTTTGGTAGATCCGCTGCAAATAATAAAATAACATAACACATAACATCATAATCATAATCATAAAGTTTATTTGTGAAACATAGGTATATTTTTTGTCTTAAGACATACAAATATGGTAACATGCAATGTAAATATGTCTAATAAAAACAAACATACCGATAGTCATTAAAACAAATATTACAGATGTGAAAATTTTAAATGTAGCATAAATAATTATAACTGTTTATCGTTTAAAAACTCGTCTATTTTATAGTAGCATTTGTCAAGAAGAAGTTTCTGCAGTATGATTATAAATTTTGACAATGGCAATACCCTTATAGAATTAGGAATGTTATTATAAATTCTCGGAGCAATTCCGAAAAAGTTTTTGTACATCAAAGCAGTCTTACATCACGCCTGTAATCACCAAAGGGTTAGCAGAGGTGTACACTCACATTTCACCAGTTATAGGCTATAACCAAAAAAAAACAAAAAACAGACGGTACTTGCTTGTACTTCACAGGCATAAAAATATTGGACTAATAAAATATGAATAAATTGAATACCTGATAATCTTCGAAGTGGTTTCATATATTTCTGGATGACATATTCGAGGGCGTTTCGGTTATGGTGATCTACTAAAAAAGCAACATGATATATTATGTAAGCATGTTTGAAGTTAAGAGATATACTAATCATCATACTATGTAAAATTTTCAGTTTCTTAAAAATCTGAGGATTATAAAATATTGAAAATAAAGTTAAAAGTCCTCGATAGGGAAAACATAAAACGAAATTCCCTAAACATAAAATATATGTAGTTAGTGCCTCTGCCATCTAAATAAAACATTAACAGTAAATGGCACATGACTAGATTTGTATTACATATATAGGTACTCACGCCTTCTTCCCATGGGGGTAGACAGAAACTATAGAACGCCACCTGCAACGCTCCTTACGTACTCTTTTTGCTTTGTTTACGTTCATTCATCTGGTCATACACGTTGCGATTACTACGCACCTGACCTTTCTGAAGAACATCACCAATTAGGTCACTATGTTCTCCTAGGGCCCACCACACCTTTTGTTAGTCACTTTTCATTCATTCTCTCAACATGATCAAACATACTCTTTATAATTTTTGACACTACATCTTCTTACTGCACCGCTGCCTTATCACATAATGTTTCATTCATAGTTACGCCACACTTGCTTCGCAAGGAACGCATTTCCACAGCATTTATTCTACTCTCATGCTTCTTTTGCCATACCTGCTTTACTCAAGTACTTACAGCGTATAACAGCGCACTCCTGCTTGTGAATAACGATCATCCAAAATAAAAAGTAAGCTATGACTAAAGACATGACATCAGAAGGTCACTTGACCATCATTACACCACAAAATTGAGGGAATCTGACACTTATTGAATACTTCTAAGTACAACTAACTTTACAGTTCAACATTACATTATGAAACAGCAATGTTGTTAAAAATAAATAACTAAAACCATAAACGTTATCAAAATCACTTCGTGCGGGGAAAGAATAACATTATATTTTATTTTTCATCATTTATGTACACACATATATTATGCAAGGAGAAAGGAACAAAAATATACGTACATAGGTGACGCTTATTTCTAAAAATATCCAGACACCGTATGTAAGAGTAAAAGAGAAAATAGAATACATAAAATAAAAAACAATTGACTTAATAAAATAAAACAAATAATATGAAAATATACTAACGTATAAACATAAAATACATACGTACTTGTAAAATAAATATCACTAGAATATTAATAACTATAATGAAACTAGAATAATAAATACATACGCAACTATGACGAAGTGGAAAAATAGTGTTATTACACTCTTCTTTTAAATACTGCAACAGTTTGGCAGTACCTAATGTCAGGCAGAAGTTAATTCCACAACCGCACCGCGTGCACAGTGAAGGAGTAGGAGTAGAAGTCGGTGGAGTGGGGAGGGGACTTAAGAAGGTTTCTAAGATGCGACCTGCAAGGCGCATCAGAAGGATGGATGTAGGAAAAACGTTCCCGTAGACAGGATGGCGTTTTAGGATTGTGAAGGAGGTTCAATAGCAGACACAATATCCGAGAGTTCCTGCGAAGTCGAATAGGGAGCCACTTGAGTATCTTGCGAAAGTTAGAAACGTGGTCATACTTTTTAAGGTTGAAAACAAAACGAATACAGATGTTTTGCAAACGCCCATGTTTATTTAAAAGTTCCTCGGTGGCATCCAAATAACAGGCATCAGCGTAATCAATAATGGGCTGAATGAGAGTTTGAGCAAGGGAGATTTTGGTGTTCAAGGGCAAGAAGCTCTGGAGACATTTCAACGAATGGAACGTGTAGTGCACTTTGCGACGGATTTGAGCAACATGGGCAGACATAAATAAGGGCGCATTATATTATAGAGACAACAATAAAATGCTAAGTAAAAAGATCAGCATCAGTACTGTATGATGTAGCAATTTCAATAAAATGTAAATACCAAGAGTTCATGACAACAACTTGCCCATATGTTTTACTTTTGCGGAAATGGAGGTTCCTTCAACGCACGGAAGACTGGTATGGGCATGGACTTTTAACTTGAACGCTACCACCCAAACAGAAACTGTTTTTCTTTGTTGCCTCTATCAGTTTGTCATATTTTCGTTAAGAGCGTATTTAAAATTGAATAACGGAATAACATTTTCGTAGCTTTTAATGGTTTTATCATCGTTTTGCTCATTTATGTCATTTAGTGTGTCTGCATATGCGTATACATCCGATTCTCGTACTTCTATGCTTTCTGTGGAAAATTTATCAGCTTTTTCATGGTCATCTTCTAACGTTCCTAAATCAAATGTTATGTCTCTATCTTGTAAATAATCTTCATTATCATTTCTCATTTCTGTAGAGTATGCACGCTTAGTTGCTACGTAACCTGCAATTCGATTAAGCTCTTTAAAGTTTAATGTATCTTTGGATACATATTGTGAATGGTCTTTATATCTGTGGGTGTACATATTTTTGACTGCATTTAAACGTTTTCTTATGTCTTTATCTTGTGCTTTTCCTGATTGCCTCACATTTTCTGCATCTAAATATGCTTCTGTTTCACTATGTTTTTCAGGTTCATTTTTCTTTTTGATATGTTTATCTTTTAATACATCAAAATAAGAATTTATTTCACTGTCTTCTAAAACTTCATCCTTCTCGATCACGTTTAATCTATCAAAATATGCTTCTGATTGACTGACTCGTGGAGTTTCATAATCTTGTTTTACATTTTTAGATTTTAATTCTTTTAAAAGTGCATCTTTTTTGCGGTATTGTGCAGTCTCCTCTTCTTGTTTTAGACGTCTAACTTTAACCGAATCTTTAAGAGACTTGAGATCTAAATCCTGTACATTATCATTATTTATTTTTGAGACAGAACCTTCTACTGAATCGAAATTCAATATTTCCTCTCCATCGGCCTCATATGTTTGTGTGCGTCGCATTATTGCTTTACCCTGTAAGGCGTTATCGTCGACTTCGCTTAGTTTATCATCTGTTTTAACACCTGAAACAACACGACTTTTATATAAATCATAATAATAGTTGACGATATAGGTGAAACCTTGAGCATACAAAAACTGAAACGTAGGCACTTGTATTTTTACTTAATATTTAGTACAGAGATATAAAACATAATAAATTACAATTTAGTTAGTTAAAAACAAACTAAGTTATCTGTAAATAAATCGCAAATTGTTGATGTAGCTAAAAAAGCTGCTAGACTTAAATAGAACTAACCAAAAACCGACCATAACTCCGACCGTAATCAGTAAATCATAAAATATTAGTCATGCCACAGCAAGACGGGATCCCGGCAGATCGAGAAGATGTCGATTTTTGTGCGACATTAACATTATTGTATGTAGATATACTAATTATATCAACTAGGACCTACCTACTTAAAAATACGATAATAATTTGACCATTAAAATAGACATTCATTAAAATAAATGTTCAAGTATTGCAAGTATCCGAAGGTTGATTTGTATCAAGATAAGTCATCAGGCATCGTTGTAATGCGGCAGTATCCATAGGTCATTAGTTCGAATCTACCGTTCACGACCAACATTACAATAATTAGAATACACTTTATTATTGTGTTTGAACTAGGTGACGTCATTATTTTGGAACCCAGTACCCAAAAAATATATGCACCTAAGTGCTGATGTATGTTTACCATAATCAAGTATCTTGCTTATGTCTGCCACCCCTGCTAAGTCATCAAGGGTCATTATGACCTGGCTTCAATCATAAAATGTAAACAACCTTTTTACTTTAAATTCAAGAATAATTTTTATGTTACAAAACTAGAAAAACAAATTGTGCAGGTTGTTCAAGCTTGTTTAATTTTATTTAAATATTGTATCTAAACAAACGAAGAATTAAAACTAGGCATGAAAATATTTCGCGAACTCAAGCTGCTGGCGAGCGTTTCGCGTTGTTCTTTGCGCACGCGGTCTTGTTTTCGTAGTTTTTTTAATTAAACGAAGTAAAGAACGCAAAACTCTTTCCCTTAGCTCTTGTGCGCGATTTGTTACTTTACCATCCATCAGGATATTCGTAAGGTCATCAGCGCCCGACCTAATTCTTTTGTCACGAAGCTTGTATCCCGAAAAATGCATGGTGCTTCTAGTTACATATTCACATGCTGTAAAGAAAACTATTGTTATGCTTTTTAGGAAAAGTTCGACTGTATAGAGCGATGCCTTTGTCCGGTCGCGAATCACAAAGAATTTCGCACAATTGTATTGCCATCGCGCTCGCGCATTTTAAGGTCCATCTAATGTGCGAGTGCAACGGCAATACAATTGTGCGAGAGCGATAGAGATAAGTAATGAGGGGTCATTGTACGAAATTATTTCTGCTTCGCGACCGGACTTTAGAGCGACGCTAAGTCAAAGTTAAAGTCAAATTATTTATTTCAAATAGGCAATAAAAGGCACTTTTGAACGTCAAAAGTTACAAATAAAATAGAATTGATTCTAGTCGCCCCTTCCAAAAGGTAGCTTCGTATGGAGAAGAATGGGCAAGAAACTCCACCGTTACTCTTTACGCCTTTGTCAACCATACCTGTATGACAATCTCAGTCGGGGCATTGTGGCTATGTTATAACACCCGTACGGATCGATCGATCATGTTAAGCTACGCTTGCCGTGGTTGGCCCAGGGATGGGTGACCATCTTTACATACCAAGACCTCTCCGTGCCTCGGAAAGTACGATAATCCGTTGGTCCCGGCTGTCATTCGTGGATCTTTAGCAGTCGTTACAGGTCGTCAGAAGCCCGAAAGTCTGACAACTAGTCTTACCAAAGGGTGTCGTATTACTCAGTAACTTGGTTGTGGAGGTTAGATAGGCAGTCGCTCCATTTAAAATACTGGTATGCAACTGCATCTGGTAAGACTGGAAGCCGACCCCAACACAGTTGGGAAAAGGCTGAGCAGATGATGATGATGTCCTGTATGACTGTTTTGTTTCACTACATTCATAAACTATATTTTCATTAAAAATACACAGTTATTTGGCAGCTGAACGAATGGAGCGCAGTGCGCCCGCGACCCTTCGCTTGTCGATCACCATAACACCATAGACAATAGTCTATGGCATGGACAAGTGATGTTTCGAGTGTCAGGCGTGAGTCATAATATTTATTCTGCATAATTACGTTTTTTATTTATTTTTGTTTTCTTTTTTTAAATTGTAGGTGTTGATATTATATTTATTTTTATTACCCTAGTGAGATTTATATGCATCTGTAGGTGAGTCCGTGGCATCACAGTGGGCCCTATCAGAATACCAGCGCTATGGTATTTATTTTTTAAATATCGCAGCATTATGCTGGGGATATTAGGAGCCTGTTTGGCATCGCACAAGTCTTGATTGTTTTGTTTTGTATATTGTTAGTTTTAAATGCTATTTTTGTATTTTCTTGTGCGTGTCCCAAATAAAATATTTTTTATTCTTTCTTTCTATGACAGTTTCTTTATAAAGTTCGATGTGTCATATTATTTATAACCGGGGTACTTAATGTATAGTCTTTTTTTAACACGAAGTGACGCGCGCTTAACTTGTGGTTACAAAGTGTAAAAACACGCTGTGAATGTGTCTGTAAGCGCAGGAGCTCTCGGTACCGTCCGAGACAATGGCGAAGTTGGAATTGTGTGTGTATGTGTGTGTTCACGCACACATTCACAGCGTTTTTGTATATTTGGTTACCACAAGTTTGGCACGCGTTGCTTCGTAAGATAAAAGTACTATACCTTCTTGTATTTTGCCGTGCCAGTCAGGACATAAAGCCTTCCTGCCAGGGTATCGGGATATCGTGGCCCTGGTACACAGGCATCTTAAGGAACACGGGTGGGTTTTAGTCAGTAAAAGTTTGACACGCCCTCCCGCTCCGCGCAGAGCGGGAGAAATTATTTGATCATTTCCCACCCAAAAAAGAAAAAAAAAGGACTCAAAGCCTTTCCAGTAGTAAGTACTGAAGCAATTTTGACGTAGTTTATGTAAAATAAATGATAGAATATGAATACTTACGAGGCCGACATTTTTTTGTTTCCACAAACTTTAAAAATTCTCTCATAAGGTTTGACCAGTTTTCAGATCCGTTCTCGTCTGAAAAGGAAAGATGACATTGATAGACTGGATATAATTTCTACAGTAAAATTCTTCAAATGATAATACCTATACGTGAATTTTCATAATCAGATACATTTGATAAAACTTAATTCCTAAAAGCCTACGTAAAGGTACATTATTTTGTGACTGATTTATATCTGATACTATTAAATGGTCTAGTAAATTCTAAAAAAGGGTGCCCAGCGAGATTTTTTTACTTTAAATTGATAAAATAACTAAATAAGTAATAAACGTCTTTTTGATTTAAGTTATGTAACAAAATATAGGGTAACAATAATACTTTCATTTTCAAAAAGAACTCGTCTAAACTGTCTCCACTTCTCTTGCAAGCAGACGACGAAAATTCTCACATAGGTATCAGCACAAATAAAAATCCGGTCGCGGGCTGTGGTAAGATCATAAAGAATATAATCAAAACCATACCATCCCCGTGTATTCCAGAAAGTTCCACGGGCTTTTCCATTATTGTCACAGGTTTCTTGGTTGTGTTTTCAGGTGCCTTGGTTGTTGTCGCAGTCTTCTTGGTTGTTATCGCAGTCTTCTTGGTTGTTGTCGCAGGAAGATTTTTTTTTGTGGTGTATTTCTTTGTCGTTATTAGATAAGGTTTCTTAGTCGATCTTACACGAGTCCAATTATTTATCCAGTCTTCACTGGTAATCGTTTTCATTTGCCAGATTAGTGGATCAATTGTCGTGGTTGTGGTGAATTCTAATTTGAATTTACAGTGACAGGGATCGACCAAGAAACTATGCCCAACAGGACAAAGCTTTTTAGTCGGCCTCACACGAGTCCAAGCGTGTAACCAGTCTTCACTTGTAAGCATTTTCATTTGCCAGATTCGAGGATCAATCGTCGTGGTCGTGGTGGTTTTTAATTTTAATTTACAGCGAAGGGGACTATGTTTTACAGCGGCCTTTGTCGTTGTAGTAGGTTGGGTAAGAGGACGAACTTTCCAGAAAGTACTTTTCGGTGTAGTCATTTTAGTTGTAACTTTTTTTGTTGAAGTTTTTTTAATTGTAGTCTTTTTTCTGTTGGTTGTTTCAGTTGTAGTCTTTTCTGTAGTCCTCATTTGAGTTTTGCTCCTACCATAAGTCGGCGTTATTTGTGTTGTACTTTCTTGTAACTCAATTTCTTTAATGAGATCAGCCCAGTCTAATTCAGTTGATATGTTTGTATATCTTGGCGCTGAAATCGTAATAATTGTTGTGATCAGACAAACTTATTTATTTTTTCATTATAATCACAATTAAATAATTATTTTTAGGGACCCAGTAGAACAATATTATAAGGGCCTGATTCACAGTGGCTGGATAGGCTCAAAAAATCAGAACTAAATAAAAAATGGAACAGAATTTGTAAGAACACTGCGTAATTGTAACCCAAACCTATCCGGAGTTTGTAAAACAAGCTTAATGATACAGATACCTATAACACAGATAAGAATTGAGTTAATACTCACTGGGCACCAAATTTGCACCTATCTAAACAATATGTATAAGTAAATACATAGGTATTTGAGAGCACTTAAATTATGAAAATGTTGTTACATTGAATTGAACTATAGGTAGCAAATTCCAAAATCTGTAACCGACTAGTCAATATTAAAAAAATATTCTATATTTTATAGTGTTTATCAAATTAATAGTTTTAAAATTTACTTAATTAGATTTATTATTTGAATAATAGTTGACACGTGTATGTAGCAAGTTGCGCGTGTTTTTACCAGTTTTAACATGGGTGTGAGCATTCGGCTTTTCATATCAACTCAGCCTGTAGCAGTCCACTGCTGGACATAGGCCTCTCCCAGGCTGCGCCACAACACCTTGTCCTCCGCCTTCCGGATCCAGTCTGTCCCAGCCACCTTTTTAAGGTCGTTCGGCTTCTCATAAGTCACACATCAATGTCAGTTTGTCATCTAAATAAAAATGACCTTACCTTTCGTCCTAAAATTGTGACGTGGCTTCATAAATTTCCATTCTTTACCATCAAAATATCTTAGGGGCATGTCTCTTGGAACTGGAGAAAAATGTTTGATGTATTTTAGTTTCACATTTATCAGTCTCACATAATCCACAAATTACTACATACGTATTTATATCTAATAATTACTCTCATAACAATGGTTGTATTTCGCATAAATTACACTGTAGGAAATAAAAAAGAAATTAAACTTCATGTTAAAGCGTTGTTTTTCGACTTTTTAGTAACATAAGACATTCGTCACACTGATTTTCCAATTATAAAATTATACATTTTCCATTTTACAAAAATCACGTAACCAATATGAAAATGGATTTACGAAAACTCGAAAATGCTAACAAGAACGTGTGTGGTTCAAATATTAAATTTAATAAGAGAATCGATAAAGTTTATTGCGGAACACAAAATTATTGCGTTCGTGGATCTCGATAGTTGTCGTTGTTTGAGAACGTACCTAATGTTGGTCTTATCGCGTGCGCTTGCGACAATCGTGACGCAGCGGCCATGTGTGATATGATAACTATGATTTGCTGGAATGTGCACTACGAAATATTTTAATTCGTTCGCTTTACGTGAAGAGGAAGTTTCAAGATTTGATAGATAAAGGATTAGGACAAGAAGAATAAAGGTTGTTTTGTTTGTTTACTTGCGGCTATATTATTTTTGTATCTGTAGCAGAATCATCTTTACTACGTATTCGCAAGGTTGTTAAAATGACGTGCAGATTACTAGATTTACACGAAAAATCCTTGCTCTTTGTATTTGTTCTATTACATTTTATAGTTTTATGTTGTATGAAAGTATATCAGTGGACAGTATGATTTTATAAAGAAAGAGTCAATTAATTAACCCAGCCTATCGCAGTGCCCTGCTGGACATAAGCTTCTCTCAGGCTGCGCCACAACACCCTGTCCTCCGCCTTCTGCATCCGTCAGTACTTACCAGCCACCTTTTTAGGGTCGTCAGTATATCTAACTAGGGGGCGTCCCACACTTTGCTAGCCGATACGCGGTCTCCACTCCAGGACTCGCCTGCTCCACCAGCCATCGGTAGTCCCATAAACATGTGGCCAGCACACTGTCACTTCAGCTGGCTTACTTTGGAAGCTATATCGGTAATTCCGATTCGTTTCTGCAAAAAAAAGAGTAGGTAAGTTAGTTTTATTTGAGGGAAAAATATATGGCATTTTTGTTAGTTCTTTTTTTTGTAAAAACTGCATTTATGTATCTTGTTTTTTTTTCAGCAAATGTGAAATAATAAGTCCATACAATTTATTTATGTTTGGGTTTTAATACTACTTATTCCGCTTAGATGCTTTAACTGTTTATACAACCTGTTTTTTTTTATATCCCATAACTTTCTTTCGGTTATATTCTGTAGGTAAAAATAATACTAAAACTCCTAGAATAGGTGGTCCAAAAATGCATCGTTTCGGAGATATCATCAATCATAATTAAATTAGGTCAAAAATTGTCACCAGTATGACGAATCTTTACTTTTGCGAGGTTGCCAAACTTCGCAGTAGTGTAGTAAAATAAATAGTAAAATAAAATATGTAGGTATGTTGGTATCGGGGCTTCCCGGCGGCAGCTAGTGAAGGGACGAAAGAAAATGCGACGTTGTCATATTTCACGTAAGGGTGTTTTACATTAATAATCGTGACTTTGCCGAATTATTTTGTATGAAAAATGAAAAAAAAAAATAACGAAGGATTGGAACATAACTCATATGCCAGTTGATTCTTTGATATGGCCTCAATCATACCCTAGAGTTATGGGATATCAAAAAAAACACGTTGTATATTTATTAAAAAATATTTTTGACTGGGATTATGTGCCATTCAGTCATGTACAGGGTGTTAAAGTAACTGCGTTCCATAGCTTAAGGGTAGGTTCAGTATCGATAAAGGAACCCAGAAAGAAATAACAATAATAAAAAAAAAACAAAAATTAAAACAAAAAAAATATATTGCATGATCAACCTAATTTAGTACCTACTAACTTAAAATAGCAATCGTTTAGAATTAAAATTATTTTATTTGACGCTCCTAAGCCCGTTAAAGTACGAAGAGACTTTTTTATTTATTTATTTAAGTCTAATTTTTTTTTTTTTTCATGTGTTCCTTTATCGATACTGAACCTACCCCTAAACTATGGCACGAGTTACTTTAACACCCTGTATAATTTTATGAATAAGTGCACCATGTTCGTAAGGGTAAAATTGCCAGAACTTATGCTTGGTAGACAGATACCCTCTTGATACAAAACAAGGTTTATCTTCAGACCCAGGTTTAAAACATGGAGCCATTATTGAATTTCGAACTTTATTCCAACTATAGTAAAGTTCCTAAACACAAAACTGACAACTTAGTACCGAACTAAGTTTTCAGTTTTGTATAAAGAACGGTATTTCAATCACTGTTACGTTCTTATTACAAAAACTGGCTGCATGGTTTAATCATGTCAAAATATAAATCTTGTTTTTAATAAGGCGGTTAGGGTTTCAATAAGGTTGCCAACCATACTGTTAAAAACAGTATTTAAATACTGTTTTTCAATAAAAAGAAGTAAGAAGAATATAAAAGAATATAGGTACTATTTTCACTTATATCCAGAGAATAAACAATTTAATTTACTATGCAGAATATCGTGCATGCACCTGGGCATGGGCGTGGTGATTCAGCTAGCTAGGCATTTCAGAATGAAAATGTCCTGAGTTTTCGGGACATAGTAAATAGCGTTAACAGATCATTGTTATCAGAATACCTTTTAAAATACTAGTATTATAGTTAGTTCTGCCACCTCAGTGTTCTTAAATATAATAATTTGGTAAAAAAGTTGCTCCTCGTCCTTAAAGTGAGGCTTACGAAGCCTTCAAAATTGGTACAAAATTGATGACGAGTAGCACCAATTAATTATGTATCTATTTTTAAAAAAACATACGGGGCAGTCTTTGGGGACTGCCGGTAGAACTGAAAACAGTATACATATAGCTCATGGAAAGCGTTCGGTGACGATGACGCGAGTTCCATGATTTTTGTTCACCCAAAAATTACTCAACGCGCCTAAAGAAGTTTTCACTAAAAAAAAAACACATTAAATAGACTTCGACTCATCTATACATAGATAATATTCTTAACTCTAGTCAGCTCAAACTAAAACCCGAGTGTTTCCTCCAAACTCCGCAGCGGGCCTCAGCTTTATGAAGTTTTCACTTCAAAAATACTTAAAATCCTCAAAATTATTTTTTCCGAGATACTATTTATTTTCTTACTTTGACCGTAATATACTTTATTTCTTGTACAAAAAGTTGGCAACCCTGGTTACTCTATCTCTGTGTAGGTACAGTCGACAGCACGGCGGTGGTTAAACTTTGACCTTGACCTGGAATAGCGTAGGACGAAGTTTTAATAGAATGCGAGACCAGCTTATACTGGTTTTGCTACCACTGACGTGCGACCCATTGTACGTTGTTATACCCACGAGTAGAGAAGGGATGGTCTAATATCAGGAATTATACGACGAATTAGAGTGTGTTGTGTGCTTGCTTCTAACTTTATCTCTCTCCTTTCTGTATCTCAGTTTTACTAACTCATCATCATTCATCATTTAAGCCGAAAGACATCCACTGCTGGACATAGGCTTCAGAAGAGGGGGGTTGCCATGATCGCCACGCTTGGCAGGCGGGTTGGTGATCACAGTATGGTGTTAAAATGCTTTGAGAACGCTGCTGCCCATTCTCTAGTAAGTCCTTTAGTCACCTTTTTCGACACCCACGGGAAGAAATAGGATGGTGATATTCTTTACGTCCGGCACCACACGGAACCGTCCGGCACTACACGGAACTACCTACTAGTTTACCAACTAGTAGGTAGGTACAAGGTCACTACATGTATTCGATTTTCAACAGTAAGGTGGTGCTACCAAAATGCTCAACAAAACCTAAGATTATCATTGCAAGTATCAAGATCTGTACCTCTACCAACTATTTACGATACTTATAAAATACCCTTATAAGTGTGGGGATAATATTAATAAATATGAAACCGGTGACATTAGCACATAGTTATGGTTATCAGCGACACTTCATGGGCGGCGCGCGGGCATCCAAAACGGTGTGTACCGTGTACCGGTCAGAATCGTGACCAGTACCGACCCCTTTGTTCCACATTGTGGCTTCTGCTTATACATGTTTATATTCTAATGGAATAGAAAAACAGTGTGATACAGCTACTTGTACCAATGTTGTTAGGTATTACACACTGCAGATATGTTGGTCACTGATTTTGCCATTAAAAATTTATTAGCAGTCGGGTTTTTGGATTTGTGACTGGTTTCTGGAGTAGTGCTCGGTTTATGGATTAGTGCCCGGTTTCTCAATTTGTACCCGGTTAATGTTCCTGTTGTCGGTTTAGTGCCCGACGTAAAGAATAGCACCATCCTATTTATTCCCGTGGGTGTCGTAAAAGGCGACTAAGGGACTTACTAGAGAATGGGCAGCAGCGTTCTCTATGCATTTTAACACCATACTGCGATCGCCAACCCACCTGCCAAACGTGGCGATTTTGGCAAACCCCGCTTTAGGGGACGCCTATGTCCAGCAGTGGACGTCTTTCTGCTGAAATGATGATGATGATGAATGTACATGGGATTTAAACACCCATCTGCAACATACCTAACTGAAGAGGCCCCTTTTTAAGCCGTAGTAGCAGGACATGGGGGAACCAGATCGACTCCCATTTAACCCTCCCTAGCTCATGCCATCTTGGGAGCTATTCAATATTTATTACTGAGATCAGATAAAAATCAAGTAAGTTTTTAATCAAAACGAGTCCTATCCGAAGTGATCTCTTCAAATCCATGACATGAATATTTACTTTGTGATGTATTATATTATTTTATTATAGCGAATGTGAAGAAAAATTTATAAATAATTAAAAATATCAATCGTAGTGTAAGTCATTTTTTTATTTTTTTTCCTCTTAGTTAGTTTTTACCATGGTCTAGCAGTTTGAGTAATTTATGCGGCCTACCCAAATATCCTTTCTTTGGTATTGTTCGTTGAATCGTTGAGCTCCTTAAGTTATGAGTTGAGCTGCACGATTACTGACAAATGCGTGCACTGACTGGACAGGTTCCACTCAATCTATGTGGTTCTTGGTCTGATCAAGATTATGTCTGAACTTTAAAATAGACGGTGTCCTCTGAGTTTGTTTCGGCCTTTCTTCTAAGACTGGTCAGATAAGAAACGCCGACCTCATCTAGTTTTTAAAATATGATTGACATGTAAAAGCGTTTGTACAAACCTATTAACAGAAATAAATCATTTATCAATGCATTCATGTACTTAAGCTCAATTAAAATTATACTGATCACACACTGAAACCTATTGTAAGTACTTAAAAGGAGTTCCATCTAGCAGCCTAATCAATATGGCTACACTGGCGGCCGATCGGTAAGGGCTAATTTGGGGGGATTTCTATGCAAATTTAATTACACTGCAGTTGCATGCACTAACGAAGTATGCCATTATCTGAGGCAATACACTGGTGATATTCATTTTCATGAACGATTGCAGCATTCAGTACATACTTGCGTGGTTATTTTCTGTTTGGATAGAGATTAAGCAACCGGCAGCAAGTTCGCCATGCTCCCTTAGATGTCACTGCTTGCGGTAGAGTCGGGGGTCGGGTTGCCTCTTTCCCTCAAATATGGCAAAAATGGCTGATCCTTGCGTTATGCTCGTGAACGAGTGGTGACTGATCGTCTTGCTGATCATGGTTTTGTTGTTGTTTTTAGTAATTAACTGTTTATTTATTTTACTTCGATGGTGTCATTTTATCATGTGTGACTTCGAGTTACAGCTATAGCTTTATGTAAGTGGGCATTTATGCCTGTAGGATTTTATTTAGGTATTATGTTCTGTTTACGTTTTTATTTTTTATTTCTGCTTGAGTATAGTTTTCGATGTTTTTATTTTTGTTGGTATAGTGGCGTGTGCTAGCTGAGCTAAGGCAAATAATTTAATTTATGTTTTTAGTATTGCCTAATGTAAATTATTTTGCATACTATTGTTTAGAAGTTTTTCTAACAGAACCGACAGCTGTGCTGCTGGGGAGTTTGTTGCGCCACTTCTTCTTCCCAGCTAAAGCGCTAGGAAGTGTTGAAGGGCAAGCTTTTTATGGGGGACTGTCTTATGTAATTTTGACGTTCGAAAAGTGCTGATTCTCAGCCTAGTTTAAATAAATGACTATTGATTTATTTTTGTTTTGATTTTGGTTATAAATTTATTTTTATAATGATTTTGATTATAAATAGGATGCTGATGCTCCTTTGTTATTCTAATTAATCATCCTATTTCTGGTAGGTGGACATATCTTACCAGTAAGTACAAGTAGATGTGGTGGATCTACTGCTTACTCACTATATGGACTCAGTATACGTAGCTATTTGGTTTTTATGAAAGAAATTCTATCTTACTCGTTTTTGATATAATTTATTTATTGAGCTTTCACCGGTGAAATTTTAAAAATAAACGACAATCTATTGATTGTTAAGTACGTTACTATTTTAGCACGTATTATAAGTTTAGTAACGACAAATTCAAACATTTTGTAATTTCCAATTAGTGCTAATTTAGAACCTACATAATTGTATCACGCATAAAACTTTTACAAATCACGCGATACTTTGTCAAGGATTTTGTATCAAATATAATATTAAATTATGACTAATGAAATCAATTTGATATAAATCTACAAGTAGCCAATAAAATAAAACGCAATTCACCTGCTTTGGAGATCATTAGTGATATAAATATTTATATTATAATAACGAAATAATAATATTTTAATGAGGCTTTTATATCTTTCCGACAATACAGGGAACTGATATTACTGTACCATAATTTATTATAAATGTTGATTTCAATATCCGCTTTGAGTACACCCGATTTACTCAATCTTATACAAATGGAAGTGATGTTCCTAAGAAAGTAAGTACTACCTATCATAACACATAACATCACGCCTGTATTTCCCTAACGGTTAGACATAGGTGTACCTATAAACACCCGCATTTCGCCAGTTATGTTTAAGTCCCATGTAATAGAGGGCGAGCCAATTGCAATCAACCGAGCTCAAATCCATACTCCGCGCTGAGAAAGATGGAAAACTTAATACTTTGCCCGACCCGGGAATCGAACTCTGTCCCCCTTATTACAAAACAAGGTTTATCTTCAGACCCAGGTTTAAAACATGGAGCCATTATTGAATTTCGAACTTTATTCCGACTATGGTAAAGTTCCTAAACACAAAACTGACAACTTAGTACAGACCTAAGTTTTCAGTTTTGTATAAAGAACGGTATTTCAATCACTGTTACGTTCTTATTACAAAAACTGGCTCCATGGGATTATATATAATAAATTACCAAGTAGTTGGAGAGAATTAACAACAGTGCAGTTCAAGAGTAGACTACGTAAATTTTTAATGGATAAGACGTACTACAGTGTGACTGAGTTTTTATCGGAAAATGATTTTTGCTGAATTACTTTTATAATGGATTTGCCTTTGGTTATACTTTAATAATGTAAATGTTTGCATGCCGAATGTTGAAATATGGCTGACCTTTAATGTATCTTGTCACCAATTATGTATTACCCATATTTGCAAAATAAATGTCTATTCTATTCTTAAAGTCACATTTTTTACTTTGGCTTATTTCTTTGACTGTCGTTTTTTTTCTTGCATCGTAGTCAGCCATAGTTAGCCGTAGTCAAGCAACAGCTGAACATTCGGCCAATACTTCGGATTTATGTTCGGAGTAGACCCCATGACCTCATGTTCAGGAGTTGCGCTTGCGACCACTAGACCAATAAAACAGGCTACAGTACTCTAGAGTTAAGCACTAAATGAACAATTCATAGAAATTGTTGTAGTTATTTCGGCCGCAACTATAACAGATTACTAAATAAGATTTGCCAGCCAATTTACCTACTTAATAGAAACTTGACCAGGCTTTCAGTATTCCGGTATATCGATTTAGAATCGGTTAATAAATCCGCCATTTTAAAACAATACTCAACTGTTCACACTTTCCACTAGACAGTGAAATCGATAAACAACAATCCGATACGAACAAGTATAAAGGAATATAAATATCTGAAGGTTTTCCTTTTAGCAATACCGCTCATATCCATTGCTATCGAATAACAGTTTAACCATATAAACGAAATTCAAATTATACTGCGGAAGCCGCCTATTGGTCATCGAATGGGCCATAGAGTGGGCAATCGGCACACCGTTTTGGTATTAAGGGTTATCGTTCAATGAGCAAGAAAGGCAAGACGAGATGAAGATGGGCAAGTGTGTATGATTTCTCTGGAGCTATGCAGCTGAACTAAGAATTCTCATGTGAAGCCGTAAATGTTACCTACAACAAAATACCTTGTGATATACATATTAGTAGTGTACCACGTTAAGTTATGCAGAACGTGAATCAAACAATAAGCTCCAGTAGTGACTGCCATATTTAATAGTTCATTTTTATACCAACACCAACATTATGAATGATATTCATAAGTGGATACTAATGAACATCAACTCAAAAAAAAAAAACAAAAAAAAAAAACATTAATGTACGTACACATCTAAATTCATTAACTCAAAACAAATCAACAGAATATAAATATTATACATAAATATGTCTATTGCCATATCACGCATATCATCTAATGAACACTCTTAATAAAAACTTAACAATTAATATCAATGCTTACAGTAAGTAAACAGTAATATCGTTAAATACTGTATCCTAAACTTGAGTAATTTTATTATTTCACAATTCATCTAACATTTTTCTATTTTGTTTAGTTATAAAAATACATAATGCCTACGCCATATAAGGATATATTTATTTTGTTCTAAAACTAACACTACTACACATATAAATTGCAATTAAATTAAAGAAAATTTAAAACTCATATTAAAAGTACACTTTGTAAAAAAAGCATATTACAAATTAGAGAATCATGTCCGAGAAAAGAATGCTTGGAAATATGTTGGCCCAGCTCCATATGATAATTTAAAGTCTAGACAAAATCAAACTGGTTGCTATTTTAATTGTATATTTTATTATTTTTATGACATTTATTTTACATTCTGTGATTACCGTCACACACTGACGTTGTGTTTTATTGAACTTGCCAATGGCTTAAGTACAGATCATTATCTTGGAAGGAATTATCTACCTACGTACTTCACTTGCAGAAGGGTTAAGTATTGATTGCTTTAGTCAAATCAAAATAGAACAAAATCTATGTATTACTTGGTCTTTCTTCAAATGACTCAAAACTCTTAAAAAACTCATGCAAAACTCTTCAACTTTTTAGGTAATATCCATACCTAAGCTCCTCAGGTCGTGACACAGTCCATCGTGTTTTCACGTCGTCATCTCCGTGACCGCCAAGCCCATCTTGCAAGGGTGCGTCACTTTTTTGACAGTTATCGCCTTATTTTTGTTGGCTTTCTCAGTCCTCTGTACGGCTACCCTAACAGCACATAGCAATTGACACCATGTAAGTCTTGCCGGTGGCTACGTTCTCCCATTAGACCACTTCCTTAACAAAAGAGGTTCGGAGCCTCCTACTCTAACAATTGTATGAGCTATTTACCTTATCTGTATACCGCCGCAATCACACCCGGTCCTGATCGGACGCCGACCAATAAGTTTTGATACTCGCTCCATTGTTCTGTCACGTGATAAATATTAGTCTAGATCGTACTAATATGATTTTATTTATTTATTAGTTCCTGTTATCTTTTACTGTAATTTATAATTCTGTCGGCGATATTTCGGATAGTTATTCATCATGTGTGAATTTGGAACGCGTCTTCTAATTTGGCGCATTAATAACGTATACCTACTTAAAGCTTCTGTTGTAAAGTCAACGCCATGAGACGAGATAAATTTCATACTTTGGGATTTAAAACTTTAACTGAAATTGCGTATGGTTCAGTTTCCATTGCAACTAAAATTATTTTATGACGTTTAGTGATAATTTCTTCATTCATAAATCAACTTAGATATCTTGAGTTTAAAGTTGATAGTTGTATAATTTGCAATTTTATGTATTTATAGCTTCTCATGACGGTTACTTTAGTTGCACATTTTTGTGGAAAGGTGGCTGGTGAGAATGAGTACTTAAGCTGTTCCAAAAGTAGAAAAATTACTGCGTTTGGAACAGCTTACCTGCTCATCGATTTATAAAGGAATTTCTTCAATCAGTGCGCAACTATAGAACACTTTTGTTTAAAAACACATTTTTTATTTTGATTTTATGACTCAGATTTAAACGAACAATGAGTAAAATAGAAAACCGCATGACTCTAAGGGCCGTATTACAGAACTTTACTCAAGACTCAAGCATTACTTAAAACAAGTGTCAATCAATCAAATCGCTTTAAACGAGTTTTAAGTAATGCTTGAGTTTTGAGTGATGTTCTGTAGTACGAGCCTAAGATATCTAATTCGTAATTTGCGAGTCACATGAAAAGCTTGTAAAAATCGCTAATTATGTAAAAATCAAGACCTCTTTCTCGACATAGTAGAGGGCAGTATCTATGTAGGGAGGCGCTCGCGCTGGTAACCGCGTTATAACAGTGATAGCAACCGCGTGATGTGCCCATAGCGGGACGCATGCGCCGCGGTTCGCGTCATTTTACACTTATGCCATTATAGCACTAGACTGGACTACCGTTAAGTGCGGTAATTATTTTGGGCGTAAATTCTCTTCACAGATTAATAAATCTGTGAATCCTGTGGTCAATGCCTAAATATTGACCACTATTCGTTGAAAAGTACGTTAAAACTTAATTCTGAAAAGCGTGATAAAAACCAATTCAATCAACGCAGTCTATAGCAGTCACATCCCCCTGTCTCACCCCCCTGAGTAGTTGGATGGGGCTGGTTTCTTTATCATGGATCTGGACAGTCATCGTTGCAGCGTTATACAAACACCTTAACACTTCTATGTAGCGCCAGTCAATTCGACATCGTTTTAATTCGACACCAATGTTAGCGCGGGGAGCAATAAAAGAGTGGACTGTATTTTAAAAGGAAATGGTTTGCCGTGCTTATTAATAAATTATAAACATTCCCGGACAAACAATAAATTATTTAAAGGTGAGGAGAATCGTCCGTCGCGGTGGAGTCCATGGAAGTGAGAAAAACCAAATAAAAACTAATAAAGCGACCTCGAGCTCGGAGCTCGGGGCTAACTAATAACAGTCGCACGGGTTGATCCATCAGGTTAAGCTACACTTGCCGGGGTTGATCCGTGAATGGATGACTATCTTTATATCCAGAGACTCCTCCGTGTTTCGGAAAGCACTTTAAGCCGTTGTCGCTGGTCCCGGGTGTCTTTCGTGGATCTTTGACAATCTTTAAGGGTCGGCGAAAGTCTGACAACCAGTCTTACCAAGGGGTATCGTATTATCGAATTACTGGGTTGTGGAGGTCAGATAGGCAGTTGCTTCATGTAAAATGGAAGCCGACCCCAACATAGTTGGGAAAAGGCTACGCAGATTGATATACCTATTAATAAACCAATTTTTAATATTTGAAAGTCGTAACAGAATAGAAAAACAGGAACTTGAAATGTCAGTGGAAACGGATTATTAGATCAGATTGCAGTCATTCCATGTACAAGATAAAAGGTTGGTACCTTTCAGTCATGATTGGGGTAAAAACTTAATATCTAGGTGCCTAAACGTGATCGTCAAACATGAGGCCCTGCCCCTGTCCTGACCAACGAAGCTCTGAAAACTGTTTGGTTATGGTTATCAAATCTTCCAGCCGGGCCACTGGATCACCAATTCCCCGTCACTTGTCCCTAAAGGTTCATTAGAAAACCAGTATCAGACAGCATCTGTCTGGCATTAATGCTGAAATTAACCGATTTGGCGCTGCCGTGAGGATAGATAGATAGATTCACTATTGTTGTTAATACATTATTTTTACTTTTTATTTTGTTATTTGTATGTGTTTCACGAACTGTGTCCAAATACACGTTAAGGCTTCTACAGACCGGCGCGACACGCGACGCGACACACAGGCCCCGCGTGTCGCGCGACGAGCGGTGTTTTGTGTCGCGTCGCAAGTCACGCCGGTCTGTAGAAGCCTTAACGTGTATTTGGACACAGAAGCCTTTAATCTTTCAATTCGGAACCTCTTGCCTTTCAAAACTTAGTGGCCACGAGAGTTTTCGCTTTTATGCAGTGGGTATGAATACCTAATGCAAACCTGCTCCCCATCATAGTAAACCAAGTTGTTTCCTACCTATGGTTAAAACTTGGTGGAATTAAAAAAAATACCATAAATAAAATTGCTATCTTAAAAACTTTTATTTCATATCGGTCATATTGCTGTGATATATTGTTGGCAACACTTTTTTCTCAGGCTGTCTGACTTTTTAGAAAGTAATTAAAAATATGTGTCCTGTTTCACATTCAATGGCTTTTTTGAGACCAATTACAGCAGTCATAATAAATTAAAGCTTAATAAATCAACACAGCAATTGTTGCTTTACATAACTAATTACTTACGAATGCAAAGTAGGGTTGTGCTAATCAAATTGTCTAAAAACAATTAAGTGCATTACGTACGTTACATTAATTATGCACCTTACGAAATATAAAATTTGACGAACAAATAAAGTTCTGGTTTTGTTTTTTAATTGTCCTTTATTATTAAAAACATCAATTAAGTGCGTTTCATCATTGCAATGCAGTTCATCTACCAACCCGCACTGGGACCGAGTGGTGAACTATGGCCCACTCCCTCTCACCGACAGGAGGGTTGTGTCCCAGCAGTGGTATCATTATATTCTAAGTGCATTTCTCTAACATTTCGTAAGGCAGAATTTGTCGTAGAACTCAAATTCAGCTCAAGATTTCGACACGAGAACGGCACGTGCCTCAACCGGGCGCATGGAACAGAAGTGTCCGCTCCAAGTCGTGACATAAGTCGACGGGCGTCTGTAATCTAGAATAAATTGCGTACACTTACTGACTCTTTATAGACCTTTTAAGGTAGAAAATTTAAGATGATGATCGCCACGTTCATAATTAAGATCGGCCATGATAGGCGACTCGTGACGTCGTGTGGGTGGTTCCGCTTCCGAGGTCACGGGTGGTCTACGAGCTAATTTGGGCAGGCTACTGAGATTTTTTTTTGGAATTTAGGAGGATGATAGATTAAGTGTTGGACGTGGTTGTCTTACCGGAATCAGATGACTGAATAGGGACAGGATTTTTGTTGTTTCGTAAAACGGAACTCGCTACACGTGTATTTTTTCTTCTAAGTGCTTAAGAGTATGATTATTAGAGAACGAGGAAGACTGACCTAACGTGATACAATTTTTACTAGTACAGAGGTCAGTGTGAATTACTCTGTAACAACCACCACGCACCATCTACGCACTACGCACGACATGAGACATTTTTTCATTTTTCTCTTTTCTATATATTACATATTATTATAAATTGTTATTCTTAAGGTTGTAATTGCGCTGCTGGAAATAAATGTTTTTTTTCTGCCATCATTATAAACTTTTGGAAAAAGTACCTTTCAAACTCAAATTCATAGTATTTATTTCAATTAACCCAATTACAGGCACTTTTGAACTGTTAAAGAGTCGGTCAGTTAGTCAGAAAGTTGAAGCTATTTGCCCCTTCCAAAACGTAGATTTCTATGGAGAAGAACAGGCAAGAAACTTCAAGGACACTGTTTTAAATCAACATATTACAAAATCCTGTGTACATTATTCTTGTTGTTTCTATAATGAGAGCAATGTAAAAAAAAAATTAAAAACATTTCAAAATATAACATTAAAAGATTACAAATAAGCCCTGGCCGAGATGACCAGCCTAAACTCATGGCACCCGTTCACGAACATGACGCGTGGATCAGCACCATCCAGCTGAACCATTTTGTAGGCAAACCAAAACCTCTTAATTTCACTATTTAGAATATAATATAATAAAATAGAATACTCTTTATTATGTACACCATAAAAATTACAGATATAAATGTAAAAAAATTACATAGGGTGACACAATGCGCGGTCTTATCGCTAAAAGCGAACTTTTAAAGACAACCAAGTATTTAATATTTTAGGGCCACTGGATCAGTAGCAAAGCAAATTTACTGTATGGTAATAAAAAGCTTTATATCATGATAATGATCACAAACATAACTTAAGCAAGGCTAGAAGCTCTAGCATACGAGAAACACGTTCCATAAAGTTAAGGAAGCTTCACTTTAACCACCTGAAGTACGCCTTTATGGGTACAAGTCGCATACGGTAGCGACGTGTGTGGCATCCCCAGATACTTCATACATACAAACATATAATATAGATACAGTTTATATAATACTTGGCCGCTGGACGATCCCCATATCTCAACGGGAAGTATTTTGCATGCAACCATCACCTATCTTTTGGAACAATCTGAAAACGGGAGCAAGTTGCATCTAAACGACTCATAACGATACTCCACATCACAGAAATTGCAACTCTGTGACATGTATCATAAGGTTGATTCTTATTCGATTAGAGTATTGTTATATGGCTTTTCGTATTTGGAAAGGTTTTGCCAAACGCATTATTTATCGTAAATTCGTAATTGCTGATTGTGGACGAAGAAGGGAATCTTTGCAGAGCTTGATATCATGTATTAAGTGGAACCTCGTTGTTTACTTATGTAATGCTCGAAGAAAAGACCGAATGCTACCGCCACGGGCTCTTGCCGATAATGTGGAAACTTCGGAATGTAAGTATGACTTAATGACTGCTAATTATTTAAACAGTTTGGTCGTCTGTTTGGTCTTTGGGCTTAATTTTGAATTCTTGATGTAGGAGTATTTGTTACAACTATAATCGCGTATAGCTATGAACACGCGATTAGCTAACGGAAGTCTTATCACATAGCACTAAAACGGCTTGCAAGCCATTCTGTGAAGAGCCGGATTCTTCAATAAAACAAAACAGTGCCTTCAAGCTACGCCTTTGGCACGTCGGAAGGTTTCAATAACCAACACTAACAGACCACTTTATTGAACAGTTATAATTATAAAACTTCAAGAACTACCGCTGCAAAATTAACCGGTGTTCATCCTCTTAACTATTACACAAGCTAATATAAAACCACATATTTTTCATAAACTGCTTTACTTTTTTTTTTCTGAGTGGGAATTTATCAAATAACTTCTCCCGCTCTGGGCGGAGCGGGAGGGCGTGTCAAACTTTTACTGACTAAAACCCACCCGTGTTCCTTCATTTGCCCATGTGCCAGAGCCACGATATCCCTTTCGGACAAACTCGCAACTCTGGCAGTTCATAAACTGCTGAAGTTGTAGTAAATAATAATGATAATAATATACATTTTATTTCAGAAACAAAACATCCATAATTTGTTAGTAAAGCTCTCATTATCGCGCTAACTAATGAGGTATCTATAATTACAAAAACTGGAGAAGAAACATATTAATCCTTCTGGACTACAATGTTGAATTTGCAAAATACCTCGTATTTCATTATTTATTGCGAATTGTGTCACTAGACCCGCCATCGAAATTAGGGAATTGTGGAATCCACAAACGAAACGTCCATTGCAAAACAAATGATTAGTTAACTTCCTCCATTCTTATCTTAAATCTCAACAATTATCTTGTTTACAATTCTAATATAGTTATCTACTGTTGCGTTGATATATGCATCTGATTATACAAAATTCTACTAGGCTGTTTCAAGCAAATCGATTGTAGTTTACAACATTTCAAGATGCTTAAACAACATGTTCCAGAATTAACGCACAACCTCTTAAGGGGTCATTGTACTCATAATTATGAACAACTTTTACTATGGTAAAAAACTTGAAATAGCGAAAAAAAAAATCAGCTGTTTCCTACATTTTGACGAGATAATCGAACATAAATGTTGGGAATAGCAGATAAGTCCGCCGTCAGACATTCCGATGACATATGCCTTACAGTTGGATAATTAACTTATAATGTTTCCACTGCTGGGACACAGGCCTACTCTCTGTGAGAGGAAGTCGGCCGTAATCCACCACCCAGTGCGGGTTGCTGGATGTCACATAACTTCGAATTTTTGGTTCTAGGAAATTTCGGTTTCCTCACGAGTTTTCTTTCACCGTGGTGAGAGCAGTGGTGGTGAAATTACCTCCGTTATATTTTGGCAGCGAGTTACAAACTATCAAACAAGTTACCATCATATCAAAATGATCGTGCTCATTACAACTAACAGGTTCAATAATCACCAATCTCTTTGATGGCATAGCAAGAAGCCTATGAATTTACAGCAGCCTACAGGCACATATGATGTTTATAGCCACTATTTCACATTTAGAACGTTTCCTTATTGATATAAGGAAATTACTTTTCATTATGAGCCTGGATGGATGTAATTTCGTCTTGTAATAGTTCACCAAACGTAGAGCTACAATCGCAGGAGAAAGATGATGTGGCTAAAATGGGGATGATTATTGAGGAAAATGCAGAAGAGGACATAATATGGAAGATGGAGGCATGCTGCGCTAACCCTAGATAAATTAAGATAAGGACATTGATGGAAAAAGGCTGTTGATGATTGCTAGAATTCGAAGATAGGTACTCTGGCAACAAATTGAAGAAGGTAAAAGTAGGTTAATCAATGAAATGCAGTAGAAAACGTAAGAAGTAGACGTAGAAAAGGTAAGAGTAGGTAAATCGATGAAATGCAGTAAAAGACGTAAGAAGTAGACTTAGAAGAGGTAAGAGTAGGTTAATCGATGAAATGCAGTAGAAGACGTAAGAAGTAGACTTAGAAGAGGTAAGAGTAGGTAAATCGATGAAATGCAGTAGAAGACGTAAGAAGTAGATGTAGAAGAGGTAAGAGTAGGTAAATCTATGAAATGCAGTAGAAGACGTCAACGTCTGGCATTAATTACACCGTTCACAAGTAAATAAAATAAATTATTCGCAAACCCAAAAATAACGGATACCGATCATAACAACTGTCGAAACCATTCTAGAGAATTCCTGGTTCAAATAAGCCTCTATTTTACAAACTCCGCATGATCTGAGAAAAAGGGTTTTTTTTCTCAACACCTAACCAGAGATTTTCCTTACAGATGGCACCAGCGGTTAGTTCAGTGTTTATCACTTCATTAGCCGAGGTCAGAGCGTCTTAGCGACACCTCTCGTGCTAAATAGCTGATGTGTCGTCTCGATTGTGTCCTTTACCTGTGTCTGCACGCAAACTGAAGAGTATGCTGGACATTCCAAGTTTGTGGTATATTGGGGTGGGATTTTGTAAGGATTTAGAGTAGAGGTATTGTTTCAGTAGGGTTTTGGGATGAGAAGATTGCAGTCTTTTGTTACTTTCAGTCTTTTCACGAAATTGAAACCGAAGGCATCGACGTGTGATGGTTAAAACTAGGTGAAAGGGCCCAATTATCTACTCTCACAAGTGTGATGCAGTTTCATGTAATTTTTAATTACAAATAAAGTGCACACGAGGTTGATGCTTGGGCAAGTTTAGCAATGTGCTCTTACAGCTTTGCAGAAACTATGAAAAACTGTCAGGATGACCCTTTATAGTATAAATCAACTATAAAGGGTCATCCTGACAGTTTTTAAAGAAAAGATTCCGGCTTCCGGTTGGACCCCTATCAAAACAAAAAATATTATTCATTTCATAGTTTCTGCAAAGCTGTAAGAGCACATAGCTAAACTAGCCCAAGCATCAACCTCGTGTGCACTGTATCTGTAATTAAAAGAATGAAAGTAACAAAGAACTGCAATCATCTCATCCCAAAACCATACTGAAGCAAAACCTCTACTCTAAATCCTTACAAAATCCTACATTATAACTCGACACCTCAGGAATTACGCGAACTAATGTACAGTCATTCACAACCGATCGTTTTCGCGCTGCATTGCCGTTAAACTACAATGTAAGCAACAGCCGACCATCAGTAACCTTACCTCTGAACCACGAACTATTACCGCTTGCCATCTAATTTACATTTCGTTGAGGCGTGAGCGCCGTAATTTTTGCACGTTCTGCGCACGCGCGGCACGTTTAGAAAAACTTATGTACGTGAATGTACATCACTTAGATTTGCGATGGTCTTTTGTTTCGGGCTGTACTTTGAACTTATTTTAGAAGATGTTATATTTTTTAATAGGTTGGTAATTTAGTTACACAGCATTCCAATTATATTGGTAATATGGTAGGTATTTATCGTAAAAAACCCATCATTGCCATACATAATTTATAAAGATTTAAGGTATGTATGATACAATCCTTATTACTTTTTATTCAACGTAAAAAACCGATTTTTATGATGCTACAAAATTAGTTCAAACCAAATAAGTACATTGGCGAAGTTTAAATATAAAATCTATAGGTACATTAATAAAATAGTAGATAATGATACATTTTTATCAGTTTGTCTGTTTCTCTGGATGTATGTTCTGGATTGGTGCAAAAACGGCTGAACGGATTTGAATGAAATTTGGCTCACAGTTAGTTTATAACCTGGATTAACACATAGAGTACTTTTAATCCCGGTAGTACGTTCAGTGGGATATTTTTCGATATCAACGCGAGCGAAGTCGCGGGCAAAGGTAGTAATTATTATAATCATATTACTTATAATTATAATAAATAAAAAATCTAGTCAATTATCTTCCATAATATACGTATATTAAGTTGATACACATCGATAATATCTATATTATCGGTAAAAAAGTGGACAACCAGGAAACAATTATTTTTTCAAGCAAATTGGCTTCGATTAATTTATTGTAAATCGTAGGCTTTCATGATTCAGCTTATCGTGATTAATAAAAAAATGCTGTGAGTCCTGACTTAGGTACTAATAGGCGATTTATTTATAATGAATGTAGGTATAATCAAAGTTAGAACTTAATACTTTTGCCACAACGTTTAATTAGGGGAGAGCGACAATTTTCATGAAGTTTTCATAAAAATTGTTCAAATTCAAAGTCAAATTATTTGTTTCAAACGCACATCAATCAATCAACTCAGCCTATAGCAGTCCACTGCTGGACTCATAGGCCTCTCTCAGGCTGCGCCACAACACCCTGTCCTCCGCCTTCCGCATTCAATCTGTCCCAGCCACCTTTTTAAGGTCGTCGGTCCATCTAGCTGGGAGGCGTCCCACACTACGCTTGCCGATACGTGGTCTCCACTCCAGGACTCGTCTGCTCCACCAGCCATCGGTCCTTCGACAAACATGGCCAGCCCACTGCCACTTCAGCTTGCTTACTCTGCAGGCTATGTCGGTAACTCCGGTCGGATAACTCCATTTGTGATCTTATCCTTCAGAGAAACTCCGAGCATAGCCCGCTCCATAGCACGCTGCAAACGCACATAAGTCTCTTTTAAACGTCAAAATCTACAAAAACATAGAATTTATTCTAGGGCGACTTGAATAATTTTTTTTTTTTGTAAATTTTGACGTTTAAAAGAGACTGCCAATACGTAGTTTTGTATGGAGAAGAATGGGCAAGAAACTCCACCGCTACTCTTTTATAGTACAGACGCCAGCACATCAAGCTACTACAATCTGTCAAATTTCTGTAATAGATTTTCAACTTTATCCCTACAGCATAAGGTTCAAGGTTGATTGGGAAAATTTGAAGGTTTTGGGTAGCTTGACCTGCTGGCGTCTGTACATTACTGCAGTGGCCTGCAACAGGCATTGATGGACAAACGTGAAAATGTGGGCCGAGGCGAAACCGAGGAACACATACGTGAGTCCGTGAACGAATGTATGAAAATCCGTGCCCGTTATAACGTCATCATCATCTGCCCGCCTTTTCCCAACTATGTTGGGGTCGGCTTCCAGTCCAACTGGATGCAGCTGAATACCAGTATTTTACATGGAGCGACTGCCTATCTGACCTCCACGACCCTGCATTATTGAGTAGTATTGATACCCGTTGGTGAAACTGGTTGTCAGACTTTCGGGCTTCTGACGCCCCGTAACGACTCTTGAACGTTAACATGCTTTCCGAGGCACGGAGGAGTCTCGGTATGTAAAGGTGGGCACCCAACCACGGACCAACCCCGGCAAGCGTAGCTTAACCTGATGGATCGACCCGTACGGCTGTTATTACTTAGCCACGAGCTCCTCCGAGTCAACTTTATTTGACTACGGAACTTTATTATGCTTCTCTTATACCTACGTATTATCAATTAAAGTTGCCTTTTTTAGAATTTTGGGAACTGTCTGTGTGACCACGGTGTTCTTTTAAATTTCCCAAAGGATTTTCTCATGATCTATAGAATTCGTTCTGAAAGGCGTACCTATGCGTATAAAATTAATATTAAACTTATCTACTATAATAAATAAATCTTCATGTTTGGTCAAGGCTTAAAAACTGGACGAAGCAGGCGCGAATATTTTATAAAATAACACCCAAATGTCTTTTCTTTTGTATTGTTCGTTGAATCGTTGAACTCCTTAAGGGTGCTATCACGAAAAAAAACGTTTTTCGTCAATTTCTTACCTAATTGTGAGGTATAAGTTCAGTTTTCGTGGTGATAAACCATTCTCAGCACCTGTTAATACTCGTATTATAGTTTCATCACTTTTGCGCACTCGAAAATATAGCTTATTTCGCCGTTGATTTACATAATGAAGATATTGTATAATCATAAAATATTTTTTCATATAATCACACGGATAGCTGAAGCCTAGTATGTGATTTTTAAATTTCTTGATAAGGTTTGTTAAATAATAGTAAAAAAAAAAACATTACCGACTGTGTTTTTGAAAAAATATAGGTTTTTTCAACATTATTTTCTGAGACTATTTGTAACATTTTGACAGTTATTTTTGCTACCTTTTTGAGTTGAACATGTCTGCTTACATAAAATATTATTAAAAACTAAATTTATGTTATTATTGAAGAAAAATGTTCCTAAATTCAACACGATATTTGTGTGAAGAGAACATTTTCGAATAAAAAATTGCTACTAATGGAGATGACAGAGTAATCTATCTGTGGCAATTATTAGTTACGTTTAGTTTAATTTTGCTGCAAAATGTACCGAAAGACTGCTAATTTTTGTTAAATTTGCGAATGCGTCCTTAAGATCTGAGTTGAGCTGCACGCATTTGTCAGTAGTCGACCTACCCAGAGGAGGAGACCTGGAGGGGACCTGTTCAGTTATGGACAGGTCCCCTCAATCTGTGTGGTTCTTTCATCAAAAGATCATTTCAGGCACCAATCTACATGGTATTCACATGATCTGACCAAGATTATGTCTGGACTTTAAAAGAGACTGTCACCTCTGAGTTTGTTCCGGCCTTCTCAGAGTAGTCAGATAGGAAATGTTGAACTCATCTAGTTTTTAAAATATGATTGACGTGTAACAGCGTTTGTACAAACCTACGGGGCGAGCACGGCCTACTGTGACATGACTTGAGTCACACATTTTATCACAGTTTGAGTGATAAAACTGTTTTGTCATAAAAAGCTAGTACAAATTGACATGACATAATTTATCATGTCTTGTCACAAACGTCTTACAGAAATTGCCCGCTGCTTACAGAAATTTATCATTTATAAGCCTTATTATCCGATATTTGGCCTTCAATCCCTCATTAACTAGGCCTACTCTACATCTTAATTAGAAATGATTGTGAATTGGTTATGTGTTTTATTAATACTACCTTTGATTGCGGATGCCAATATAAATGTTCATCAATTTGGTTCAGAGCATTGATTGAACCGGCTTCTTTGGAGGAAGCTGCCTTATTGAATTACTCAATAAAAATGTGTGGTCATAGTGTTAGCGAGATTTTTTGTTTTAATTTGCCTTCACAGCTTCCGTTTGATTAAAGTAAAAGACAAGTTAAACACTTCGTCTCTCCTTAACCGTCATCAGTAAATAATACAGTTCCTTGCCCGCGAATCCGTTTACCATGAATTCAGTACATCATTCTTGACCCCCCTTGGTAAAAATTTCTCGTCGGTAATTTAAAAAAAAAAACAGCTGTTTCCCAATACCTACTCGGTCAAAATGTATGAAATAGCGAATTTTTTTTTGATTTCATAATATTAAAAGACTATGATTTTTCTAAGTTACATTGCTATTTAAGTCAATTGTTTTAGTGGTAAGGGATACTTTAGGTTACAACCACAGAAAATCCCAGAAATAACTTGGTTCTCATAGCTTTTTTCGAGAAATACTATGAAATACAAATTTATTTTACGGTCGGTAAAATCAATTATAGGTACGTGAATATTCATCCCAACTACGGAACCCTTCACTGTGCGCGGTCTGACACGCACTTGGCCGGTTTTTTTAAGTGACATCATGTGGGAATAAAAGTTGAATATTTTTGGGTGATCAGTAGCTTCACAAATCTTAGAAAAAGCTAATACATAGTATTATATTACCAGTAAAATTGTTAATATAGTGTGAAAAGTTAATAAAATAGAAATTGTACACAGCTGCCCGCTACAACTTGGACCAACACCAAAATTGATTAGACCAGTAAATTCGATTGCCGATATTAATAAGTTAAAACATCAAATAATGTCGCGCACATATCGTAAATCCCAAATGACTGTATTAACCGTCGGCCATAATTATATACAGATAATAAAGAATATAAAAAAATAAATAAGCCGTGTTAACTATGCTATGGCCAATTAACTTGCTCGCAAAATTATAACTTTAAAATTTTTGCCCAATTTGACCACACCTGTTTGAGTTTCATCAAATTTGATCGGCTAGATGGTTTTAATACAATTTTGATGTTTAATTTTAGATCTTTATGACTAGCTTCTGCTCGCGATTTTGATTGCAGTAATTTCGTAAATAAAATGGCTTGTTAATAAAATTACAATTGGCAATTTAGAGAATATTCTTTTGCAAAGGGTTCACATGAATAGCAAACAAGACACAGTACTTTTTCCACTAACTCGAGAAAAGTTCTGGTGGGTCACCAACAGCATGTCCCCCCCATCCATCAACAAAAAGCCTTAAGACGCAGATATATGCCAGTGACCTTGAGTGGTTAGCTTGTGTGTTCTGTACTGAGCTCACGTAACGCGTCGTACGTTCAGCCAGTAATAGGGCTCGCCCATCAAGGAGCGCTGTCCCCAATTTGACGCATTATTAATTTATTAAACACAAAACAAAAGGTGTTTTAATAAAACGCGTATACTAAAAGATCAATAATTAAATTGTCTTTAAATTGGTGAAGGTTTCAGAAAAATACGCTTGGTAGATTTTACATAACTTTACAAATTAATTTCGCTATGTAATATAAACATAATCTAAAATATTCACATATTAAGTTATTGAGAAAATGCTCTAATTTATCATATATTTTTTTTCAAATCATTAACACTACTTGTTTAGACGTGATCTTCAGTATAAAATCATTAAAAGTCGGTTATCCTCCCCATAACAACATAATCGAATAAAAATAAAAACTTACATATTAAGAATTGCTGTGCCCAGCTTTCAGGCAACAGAGGCCAACAATCAATCAATCAATCATGCGTCAGAAAATAGGTCAAACCTAGTTGCCTGCTTTGAAGAAACTGAAAAATAGTTGACAATCGACCGATAACCGTGCGTCGTAGCGACATACAGAAACAGCAGCAATTCAGAAAATAAAACCGGCCAAGTGCGGACTCTCGCACGAAGGGTTCCGTACCATTATCTATAAAAATGGCAAAAAAAACACGTTTTTTGTATGGTACCCCCCTGAAATTTAAGATTTTAATTTAATTATTTATTTTTAAAGTGAATATATAACTAAATATTCTGTGAATATTTCAAGCGTCTACCTGTTGCCGTTATCAATATCGAGCAAAAAAATCACTTTTGTTGTATGGGAGCCCCCTTAAATATTTATTTAATTCTGGTTTTAGTATTTGTTATTATAGCGGCAACAGAAATACATCATCTGTGAAAATTTCAACTGTCTAACTATCACGGTTCATGAGATACAGCCTGGTGACAGACGGACAGACCGACAGACAGACGGCGGAGCCCTAGTACCCGTTTTACCCTTTGGGTACGGAACCCTAAAAATCACGTTTGTTGTATGGGAGCCCCCTTAAATATTTATTTTATTCTTTTTTTTAACCGACTTCCAAAAAGGAGGAGGTTCTCAATTCGGCTTATGTCTTTTTCTGTTTTTTTTTGTATGTTTGTTACGCGATTACTCCGTCAATTATGAACCGATTTTGAAAATTCTTTTTTTGTTTGAAAGGGTATACTCCCGAGGTAGTCTCATTGCCACCAAATCAGAATCTGATGAGGGAATCCCATGGAAATCGAGGGAAACCCTCAAATTTTATATGCAAACCTATAGCGATTTGGGTATTTTTTATAGTAACTCGTGCATTTGCTCTCCGAAAGCACCATTTAGTGAAGTGGAACTGATGATGGAGACCACAGATGGCCACCGGAATAATAATGAGTACCTATTTAACGTGTTGCGATTAAGCAATTTATGCTCGTCACTATGCATAATAGTGAGTGGCAGTTCTCCTGGTTCTTACCAGGAGAACTCCTCAACAATCAACGTCCCAGCATCGGGAAATGCAATATTTTTTAAAAGGTGAGCAGTTAACATTAGGCTATTTTAACTTAGATAAATTCAAAACTGACCCACTAAAAAGTGAAAAATAAAAAACTTTTTACAAAAAAATAATAACCGACTACCAAACATAACTACAAAGTGAAAAATAACTTTAATTTCGGAAGTCGGTGGCCAAAAACTCAAATACAGATCCAAAGACACCGACTTCCGAAATTAAAGTTATTTTTCACTTTGTAGTGTTATGTTTGGTAGTCGGTTATTATTTTTTTGTCAAAAGTTTTTTTTTTGTATTTGTTGTTATAGCAGCAATAGAAATACATCATCTGTGAAAATGTCAACTGTCTAACTATCACGGTTCATGAGATACAGCCTGGTGACAGATGGACAGACAGACAGATAGACAGACGGACGGACAGCAGAGCCTTATTAATAGGGTTCCCGTTTTACTCTTTGGGTACGGAACCCTAATAAAAACGAGTAGTTCTGCGAACAGCCGACCTAGCGAGCACAAACTTTTTTGCAACACGTTTTTTGTTTTTAAAAACATGGTAAAGAAAAATGATGACTAACAATTTGTAGGCCAGCTAGAAAAAAATAACTAATAGGTTTTAATTGGCAGAGTTAACGCCGCAGCCTAGTTTTGTGATGAGAATGTGGTCCCAGGTGCTCCATCAATCCCTACCTAGTAGTTAAAATGCCGATTTCACTGGTAGAAATCTAAAAGTAAGCAATTTATTGCATTTTGATGAGCTATTCTGCTCATCACGCCGAAGATCCTCATCCGATTTCTTCACCAAATTTCTATGAGACCAACTTAAAGTTCAAAACAAAAAGGACCATCTAAATTGGTTCTCATAAGGCGGAGATATCCAGTAGCCCCCTTGTTGTCCCTTTTTGGAGGAAGTACCCCTCCAATCAAAAATCCCCGGCGACAAAAAATGATATAAAGTCGTAAAACCCGTATACCAAGTTTCGTCCAGATCGGTTTAAAATGCGACCTGTAGCGGAGTAGAAAAAAACTGACAGAGGAAAGCAAATTTTGCGACTATGACGAAATACAATAAAATACCCGCTAATGTATAATAAAATACCCGCTAAACGCTCCAATGCGTTAAAAGTTTGGTTTCAAAAAGTTCTACGAGTGTAACTCAAAGTGCCAAATTAACGGCCTCGTACTGTAAGCTCCTAATACATCAACAATGTACACTAAAAACAATAATACAAGTTACACACTGTGCACAGCTTTCCCCGATCAGGAAACAGAAGAAACACGTAAGGGCCTGTGCACACCACGTTTTTTTAACGCGCTGTTGACGCGCGTTTGTAGCGATACAGACGCGATACGCACGCGAGTCAGACGCAGCTTGTAGACCTTCTGTAGGATAAAAGCGCGCCGTCAACGTACGTTTCTAAAACGCGTGTCAACAGCGCGTTTAAAAAACGTGGTGTGCACAGGCCCTAAGGGCATCTTAATCGAGCATGCTGCATGGGTAAGACAGACGGCATTTTAAGAAGACTCTTGAAGAAACTGACAAACAGTTGAGAATCAACCAACTGACGCCGACAGGGCGACGCTAAAACAAAATAAAAAACAAATCGCATGTAGCGATTAATAAACCCTTACATTATGACCCAGGTTTAAACCATCGTGTCATTTTTTAATTTCGAACCTTATTTCGTCTGAGATAAAGTTTTGAATACAAAGTTGACAACTTAGACTCGGGTCTAAAATCAGTTTTTGTATTAAGGACTTTGTCTCAGACGGAATCAGGTTCGAAATTCAAAAATGACACGATGGTTTAAACCTGGCTCTAAAGATAAGTCTTGTTCAGTAATAAGGCCGTGTGACTTCTTTAGTGTAAAAGCACAATTAAACAATAATTGTGTTGGCTTTCCCTGTAGTCAAGCAACAGAGGAAATACTTGAGGACATCTAAATCAAGCATGCGTCAGACAGATGGACAAGCCGACATCGCCGCTGGCGGCGACGGCTATAACTCTCTGCAGATGAAGTTATTAATGTGCTCGGAGGCAGGTGCTTTGATGCACTAACTACCTATGTTACTTGTGAGTTTTATAGGTATGCATTGTTTGGAGTAACTATTGATAGGAACTTATGAAACGAGGGGAGTACCTCATGTCGGCGTGACTTTTGACAAGCTTTTCATATAAAAATTTGGCGATTTTGTTAAATAATAATTCAAAGGAGATGTTTCATTTTAGGCCATAAAGTGTACGGTAATGAAAAAAGAGGAAAAAAGTCCACGAATTCAGGAAACATATTCTTTCCTTCATATTTTCCTGATTAATTCGGCACAAAAAATAATCGTTTTACATATTATTGCCAAATTCTATTGATCATGGCGTCGTCTTACTTGCATACTGCTTTCATCCAGAAATCATGTTACATTAAAACGTAACAATATCACGTAGACGTTATTTATATACTTAAATATGAAAGGCATGAATTTCTGTGCTATTAAGATACGATAATAAAGATCTTAGACAACTTGTTTGGCTAATTATAAGATATTGATCGATAAGAAAATATAATCTATTTTTATAGATTGTAGATTTGTAGGTATTTCTGGCCGAAAAATGGCTGGCTGTCGATGGTCGTAACAACATGACAGACGTCCAAACATTTTCAGTTTTTATTTAGTGACTAAAAGGTAATAGTAATTATGAAAAAATACATTCTTTATTGTATTCAGGGGTTTGTTTCCCAGGTTTTCTAAAGCGTACATGTTATGGCCGGAGTCCTATACAAAAATGAAACGTCTCCTTTAATTTCATTGAAATAACTTACATAATTATAGTTCTTAAACATAAATACAAGTAACATGACATGAAATTCTAACTAACAGAAAACTTTTACAGATTTAACAGCGGGTCCCAAACTACGCATGTTAGCGCGGGGAGCACTAAAAGAGTGGACTGTATTGTAGGCAATGGTTTATTGCCGTGCTTGTTAACAAATTAGAAACTGTCCCGGACAAACAATAAATAATTAATAATGATTTGAGGAGAATCGTCCGTCGCGGTGGAGTCCGTGGAAGCGAGTGGTCGTCGGGCCGAGCCGTGTCGCCGCCGCGCCGCACCTCAGCGTACCGATGACGCGTTGATCACGCCGCCTGCGCATGCAGACCGCGCGCAAGATGGTGTGTTGGGTTCGATTCCCAACATGCTGCCCGGGTTTAAGCGAAGACTTCAAAATTCTGGAATGGGGCAAATATGAATGTGTGCCCTCTGAATGATGCCCCTTATTGTGTTTACCCTAGGTAAACACTCAAGACTCTTCCAAATATGGTGTGCTGTCAAAGCACTGCAGGTGTGTCACATTGCCATCAGAGACCTGTGAATGAGAGTAGAATTAAGTGGCCGTCCAATGGAAACAGAAGGAGTGACAGTGGAAGAGTTGAGGGGTTTTGAGGGAAGTGGAATAAAAGGATGGGAGTTTAAAACAGCTTGTAATTGAGTGAGGCAGGTAGCCATTTCTCATAACTAGTAAGCAATGATAAAGTATAAATAGGAGACTATAGTTATGAAATTAGAAAGCGTATTGTGAATTCCGACAAACGATTGAAGAGTGGATGAGTAAGCTTCACTAGATAGTACAGCAACGAGTTCGAGAGGCTTGTGTTGCAGATAAATTACCAAAAATGATTGAATAAAATTGTAATCTCTGCTTTTCCTGTCTGCTAGCATCACTAGCTCAGCATTAACAACGCTATAATATAAAAATGGATACTTTGTATCACAGGTAAGGATACATCAATTAGGAATTATCTAATGTACCACCAACACAAAGGTTATTGGTGGATAAAAATGGAGACAAGGAAATAAAATATAAATTAATAAACTATGAAATGTTAAACTAAAACCTGTGTTGTCAACTATAGTTAACTACACTACCAATAGAATCTACTTACGAGTTACTGTTAGTATGTAGGTACAACAGAACAAGAAACCAGTCCAGGTAGATCGTGTCTCTCGTTATGATAAGGCATTGTGGGCAAAGTGGAATCAGTCCACGACAAGGATAAACAACTGATGGAATCAGCCTTCAGCCCGCGGGAAACAAGACCTGCCGGATTGTCTGACGACTACGGTAGGTACACGCGTGATAGGTATAAATACTACTTAGTGTTAATGACTATGATTATGAAGACAGCTAGGCGAAGACTCCCTATTTTTGTGCCTATATTTGAAGACAGAACCTTTAAGGAATTGCTCGAGTGACACGAACCGACACTTTGTGTTTTGAAGTGAACTGCCTAAGACTGATGGATTGTCCTTCAGTGGCATGGTTACCATAAAGCGTCTGTCGTCCTTAAGTGAGCTGTATTTTTTAAAGTTCTGCTTACAGGAACGCTTCTCAGGAGGTAGGGAGTGTTTAGCTGCGATGGTATCTGATACCTTGAAAGGAGATAAGACAGGATTAGCGTCCACGTTTAAAAAATTACAAACGGGAGAAGAAGAGTGTAACTTATGACGGGCGACGTACCCTGACACTAGCCAACCCGGTTTTGTTTCATATAACTTGGGCAGATTTTTACCCAAGTCAATTGAATTGTTACATAAGACGGACCAGAATACTTCGGCCCCAACTAAGATGTCAATTGCTGACGGTATATTAAAAGAAGGGTCAGCTAGACTTATTCCCATAGGAAGAGGAATATTATCTATGTTAATAAATGCAGACGGTGAAGCTTTAGTGATCTGAGGTAAAATATGGCAGTCTACGGTAATTTTATAATGGTCATCACATGTGGACATAATAGTAATGCTACAAGACTGTGTACTACAAGAAGTATTATTATTTATACCTGTCACGGTGGCACGCGCACTACGTCGCGACAAACCCAGCTTACCGCAAAATGACTCGGCCACGAAGTTACCCGTGCTGCCGTTGTCGAGCAATACTCGGGCAGTGTGAACGTTGCCCTTGCAGTCAACCACTCTCACCAGCGCTTTGGAAAGCAAAACATTCGGTGGAGTAGTAAACTGCTGCAGAACATTAGTTGTACCGGCAAAGTTATTGACGAAGGTAACTGGCTCAATGGTAGAGGTTGTGTGCTCATGCGAATGAAGCAGAGTACTATGCCTTTTCTTGCAATGTTTACAAGGAACAAGATTGCACCTAGATTCTACGTGCCCTGGTCGAAGATAATTAAGACAGACCTTTGCTTCTTTGGCCTTTTGAAGACGATCTGCGACAGTCAGGGCGCTAAAAGCTTTACAGTTGAATAAAAAATGAGACTGGTTGCACATAGAACATGTAAATAGTTTTTTATTATTATTATTAAATTTATTTGGAATTTTACTATCATTTTTGTTTTCATTAAATTTTGTAGCTGTAAGAAGATTTGAATTATGTTTGATAGTGTCTGATTTTTGTATATTATTGCTCTGTATTTTATGTTCTTGCAAAGTTTCCAATAAGTCAGCTCTGTTGCTAAGAAAGTTCATTAAAATATCTCTAAAGAAGGTGGATCGTTAAGCGTGTTTCTATGTTCTTCCCATTCCCTTCGTGTGATATTGTCGAGTTTTTCTGCCAACATATGAATAATGAGGGTATATATTCAGTTGGCTGACCTAAGGTCTTCAATGCACGAAGATTTTTATTTGTGACATCTATGAGATTACGAATAGAAGAACACGATTCACATTCCATACGTTCAACGTTAAATAATGCATGGACATGATTATTTACGAGCAATCTTTTGTTGTCATACCTACTACACAATAAATTCCAAGCGGACTCATAATTCTGAGCTCTAAAATCTAAATTATCAATGACTAGTAGCGCACTATCTTTAAGAGAAGCACGGAGGTAGTGCAACTTATTTATGTTGTCAATGTCCGACCGTGAATGAATAAGTGAAATGTAAGTGTCTCTAAATTCTAGCCAGTGCTGATAGTGACCGTGGAAGACTGGTAAATTGATTTTTGGCAACCTTACACAATTATGTATCAAGCAACCTGCCTGTACATTCTCGACACCCGTTACGGAACCATCTCGAAGACTGCAAGACTGGGGGGGACGAGCACCAAGCAGACTAAGCGCCGTCGCCACCAGCTTATAGTACTGGTTCTCGAACTGCTCACGCTCCTCGCTCTCGTCATCGGGGTTGTCCAACAACACCTCGATGTCACACTGTAATTTGTCGAAATCCACAAATAAACTATCAAATTTATTATATCTGGTTTCTAAATCAAGAAGTTGTAAGGTGCTAAGTTCGGTGCAACTTTAAGCATGTGGAGGTAGTTGGTAAAAATTGTAAGCTTCGATTTCATACAGCTGCGTTTCTTAACGAGTTTTTCAACTTTTTCGTCTGCCATAGCGATCAAAACACAAATAACAAACTAACAAATTAACTAATGAGCTATTATAAACTAGTCTACAAAAAGTAATAAAAATATGTAGGTATCGGTAAGTAATAAGTTATGAATGACTCGAACGGTGCGAACAAAAGAACAGCTGATGCAATGGTAATAGGTACGTCGCCGAGCGATTAGCCGTTATAGATAAGAAGCAATGTTTTTGCGTAAACAGATGGGAAATATAAATGTATTTGTAAATTGAAAAGTGATTTCAGAGAAATGTAAGGCTATGAACAAGAAGATTGGTATTAAACAACTTAAATCGAAATTAAATGAATGCACTCACTTAAATATGGCTATTTAAACTTAGGGAACAAGACAAAGAATAGGAATAAATTGGAACGAACTCACAAAATGTCTAAACCATCCATCCACTGGATAAACGATGATCTGCAGGTTTTCGTTCTTCTTTGGCTTTGATGATGACTCGAATATTCGACGGGTCCGAAGTCCGACGCCGGTCGACCTCTGGATGACTTCTTCCTCTGGGCGTGTGCGGGTGCCATGCGAAGTGTCTTGAACAGGACCTTGATGACTCCTGCAGGAACTATCGCTGCTAAAGACCGCAACTGAAGAGCTTCGAGTTTGAAGATTTTCCGAGACCGTTACTTTTCGAAACTAAGACGGTGAGATCCTTGAAGGACCAATGTTAGCGCGGGGAGCACTAATTGCCGTGCTTGTTAACAAATTAGAAACTGTCCCGGACAAACAATAAATAATTAATAATGATTTGAGGAGAATCGTCCGTCGCGGTGGAGTCCGTGGAAGCGAGTGGTCGTCGGGCCGAGCCGTGTCGCCGCCGCACCGCACCTCAGCGTACCGATGACGCGTTGATCACGCCGCCTGCGCATGCAGACCGCGCGTAAGATGGTGTGTTGGGTTCGATTCCCAACAACGCACACCCTGTATCTTGGTGACCCGAACACTACACAAAGATAATCATTTAGTGTGTTCTGCTAGCGCAAGTTTGTAATTCGTAAGTTCAAAAGAGATTCACTAAGTGAGCAATCTATGGTGAGGTTATTGTCCTAAAAGAACTACAATCCTCAAACAATCCCTTACCACCAACGTTTCATAACCATGTTTGGCTTTCAGCCGGCTTAAAGCGGCTAAATATCATATCTGATGGTTTATTTATCATGACTTTTGTTATGTTGTACCGTCTTCGGTCGGACGGCGGTAAGCGCAGCTTTAAATTGCGCTGGATATACATTATTTGTAATATCAAATTCCTCAGCCTCAGTCAACATCAGTGCTGTAACAATACAGAGTTAAGGTGTAAACTTTTGCTCTCCGAGATTACCCGGTTTTTGCGTCCCCAACACATTATTAAACATACTAATATATACATACATAAACTCACGCCTTCTCATGGGGGTAGGCAGAAACGAACAACACCTGCTACGATCCTTACATACTCCTTTTGCTTCGTTTACGTTCATTCATCAGCTCATACACGCGCGCCGGTTGCGATCGTACTAAGCATTATTAAACAACTAGCTGCGCCCCGCGGTACTCGTATCACCCGCGTATGTCTCGATCCCGTATATCTTTAATAAAAATGCAGAGAAAACTCTGCTGCCCATTCTCTAGTAAACCCCTTATTCGCCTTTTACGACACCCACGGGAAGAAATGGCTAGCAACCATTATGAGTACAACTAGCTGCGCCCGTGGTTTCACCGCAAGTGTCGATCCCGTGAGAATATCGGGACCAAAAAGTAGCCTATATGTCAATCAAGGCTGTCAGCTACCTTCATACAAAATTTTATCATAATTGGTCCAGCCGTTTGAGCGTGAAGAAGTAACAAACACACGCACTCACAAACTTTCGCCTTCATAATATTATTGTGATTAAAATAAAATTCTGTTTCCTAGGAAATACCAGCCTAAAGTAAAACTAGGCAATTAAGGGGTAAAATACGTAAAACCTTGCAAGGTCATTTCTGTCGCCCAAGTTCCGGTAAAACCCATACTGACCCAGCCAATTTGACCACAGAAGTGATTATTTCGGTATTTATGTGGTTTTTCTTATCGCCTGAAGACAAAAAACAAATGAAAAACAAACTTTCTATAACCTTGACGTGACCTTTCCTTATGTGAGGCGGAAGTGTTCTCGGAAATGCAACAAAGATACCAAACCAGTTATGAAGTAAGTAATAAATTATCCCGGTTTATTATTTCTAAAAAATAGTTCCTTTGTGAGGACTATCTTTCCTGTTATTTTTCCTCTTTTATTTAAATAAGTTTCAAGAAGCTGATAAAACGAATAAACGTCTGCATAAATACATGTAAAAATAAACGACAAATATTTACACTTACCTACGTCATTTTGGTTTTTTTTTCAACTTTTAATTGGATGTGCTTTAGTTCCGATAACTTACAGGGAACTTGAGATGATACTTGGGAGTAGGGGACTTTTTAACCAAATCTACGAAACTTGTCATGCAGTATGCTTATCGCGAATTTTATAGTCAGATGACAATGCATGACAGTCGGAGCAATTGGTTTCGTTATGTACTTAGTTAATGAAATACCTACAAACTACATTCAATTAATTAGTGATCTGGAACATTCTCGGGCACGCCGGGAGTCGCAGGCCGATTCCCGGCCACCGTAGGCGCGGGCTTGAGGATCTCACCGTCACCGTCACGATGAGCTCACCGTCCGATAAGCACCAGGCCCGGGTCGACGGCGCGTTGTTTGCCACGTGCGCCTCAAAGAGATGTCAGCACCAACTGATGGGGTCCGTTAAGGCCAATGCCTGCCGCCAGGGTTGCGAGTTTGTCCGAAAGGGATATCGTGGCCCTGGTACACAGGCAAATGAAGGAATACGGGTGGGTTTTAGTCAGTAAAAGTCTGACACGCCCTCCCGCTCCGCCCAGAGCGGGAGAAGTTAATTGATAATTCCCCACCCAAAAAAAAAGAAAAAGCACCAACTGGCGGGGTCCGTTAGAGCCAATGCCAGCCAGGGTTGCGGGTTTGTCCGAAAGGGATATCGTAGCCCTGGCACACAGGCAACGGAAGGAACACGGTTGAGTTTTGGTCAGTAAAAGTCTGACACCCGCTCCGCCCAGAGCGGCAGAAGTTATTTGATAATTTCCCACCAAAAAAATAAATCAATCTGGAACATTCTGCTTTGACAATAAAGAAAAGGGTTAACATGTTTACATCAATTCTGCGAAACTTACACCTAATCGTCCTCGACTAAACCACAAACGACTAGATTTTTTTCCTGTACAAATAAATTAATAAGATTGTTAAATGACATTAATTTCACTGGGTTGTGTAGGTTAGACTGGCATGGCATCCGATCCCAACTTAGTTGAAAAAAGGCTGGGCATACATAATCAACCTATAATGTTCCCACTACTGGGACTCAGGCCTCCTCTCTGTGAGAGGGAGTGGGTTGTAATCTACCACGCGGGCCCAGTGCGGGTTGGTGGATGTCACATGTCGTCGAATTTTTGTTCTAGGACATGCCGGTTCCCTCACGATGTTTTACTTCACCGTTTTGAGAGCAGTGGTGATGAAATTATTTTCCGTTCCGTTGCTGTTCCGTGTGATGCCGGACGTAAAGAATGGCAAATTTATTTGTCAAACATGCGTATACATAATCTGACTTAATCAGACATGCAAGATGTTGAAATTCATAGATTTTGTGTACGTCCATGTTTTGCCAATAACGGCGTACAAATTTTGTAGATATAAAAAAAAAATACATTTAATTGCATCAAACATGCGTATACATAATCTGACTTAATCAGACATGCAAGATGTTGAAATTCATAGATTTTGTGTACGTCCATGTTTTGCCAATAACCGGCGTACAAATTTTGTAGATATAAAAAAAAAATACATTTAATTGCATTTTACATATTATAGTCATTCTAAATTTCATTACAAAATAACAAAAAAATAAATAATAATTGATGTCAGGATATTAAAGTATAAGTATAATAATATAGTCAAAATAAATGAAATGATGTCCAAAATATTCATTATTATGCAGTAAATGGAATCGTACAAAAGCCAATTGATTACCCTTTTCTTGGCAAAAAAATTAAAAAATTGTTGTTTTCTTTAATTCTCTTCTGAGGACAAGTATTGATGATTTAGAAAAAAAAAAATACAGTGTGTCTACTTTTGGAGATATTCTATGTATCTCATGAGATACATTGCCAAGTATCTGTTCTTTTCTTCACATGGGTCAATGTATCTGAGAGGATACAAAGCTCAAATAAAATAAAACACAACATATAAATTTAAATAAAATTATTATCAGAATTACAGAATAAAATTAAAACCAAACATTAAAATTAAAAAACCAACATTACAATTTAAGTTAGTTAATTGCCGGTGTGAAAAATGAAAAAGCAGTTGCCGCATTTAGAACACATCGCAGTGGTTTGTCCTTTAATGCATAACTTGCATCTCCCCTTGGTACTGAACATTGGGAAATGTCCAATCTGGTCATATCTCACACAAGGTGTGGGTCTTGGTATAATAGGGGCTTTAATTGCTTTAGCTACAGTAGGCCCTGCCACGTCTAATTCATCTAATGCAGTCTCCTTTTTGTTCATTAGTAAACTTTGTAGCTGGTAACGAAACCGGTAACTTGAGTAGAATAAAAGTTAGTTTGATCGGATATCATATCTAAGATATCATCGGTAAAAAAGCATTTGAAATAGGTATTCCAATGGGGTCTTGGGCATTTCTTCTGGAAACTCGAAAGCGTTTGTTAGCCCAATTAAATTGTAATGGCTTTTGGCGAATAGGCAGCGGATGTCTTAGTCTTTTAGATCGATAAGACGACGCTACAGGTGATGATAAGTTTGGTGTACGTGGAGAGGCTACATTTGTAAACAAACCTGACGTCGATGGCTGTGTAACAATTGGTGATGGCTGTTGAATATCGGCGACGGCAAAATTGGAGACTCGGTTACTGCTGCTTGAATGGGAGTTACTTCTTCATCGGAGAATAAATTAAGATTCTCAAACGACGACGGCAACGAAGGCAGATTGGACTATGAAAGACTGTCCCATCTTGCTTTAGAGACGGAATGTATTTCAGAATCCGAATCTGAAGTCGTATCTAAATCAGATTTTCGTTCGGATTTGGGTAATAAAGCTAGATTTTTTTGTCGCTCGGTACCCACTCTCCGTCACTGGTTGCATAGTATCCTGCAAAGAAATGAAGCAGTCGCCACCCACATAAGCATAAGCACAGAACTATTATAATCTCCCCTGTGGCATAAGGGACCGGTATTTCCATTTCTAACATCCACATTAATATTATTAAGAGGAAACCATTAGAACAATAAGCAAGCACATGTAGGTTACTTTTTTACAGAAGTAACTGACCAACACGCAAGCGGAGACATGTGCAAAAACTAGTTCATGATATTCCCTAAATATGGCAATGTGCACCATGAGATACATAGCATTCAACACCTAATTCTGTAATAACTTGGCAGTGTGCACCTTGAGATACATACACAAACACGATTCGTTTTGTACCAAATACTAAACATTTGGTTTGAATAACAAACTTGGAACAAGTTTTTACTTTGTTAGGTATCTAAAAACAAACAACCCCCAGAGAAATCTGAAAAAAAAAAAAAAAAAACAATAATCTTACCTCTTTGCGTGGCACCGTGTCATATCGGCTAACAATTTCAGATTTTAAATTATAACGGTACTACCTACATCATCATGCTAAATAAAAGGTCATTCAGAAATATGCACAAAATAAATCGTTATGTGACGTTTCGTTTCAATCACAATATTTTCAAAACTATGATTTTTTAAAGTTGACTGTATCTTACGACACAAATTGTCAAGAAAAGGGTTAAAGATCACATTAAATTGTTATTCTTAACTGTGTAAATTAGAGGTCGGAAGAGAAAAGTCCTTCTCATTAAAAAAATCTGTAACATTGTAATACACTTTACTAACTAAAAAAATTCTAAGCTTATTTTTGAAAAGTGACACGGGCAGTTCTCTCCAACTTTTAGGTAATAAAAGGCGACTAAGGGATTTACGAGTACTAGAGAATGGGCAGCAGCGTTCTTTATACATTTTAAAACCATACTGCGATCGCCAACCCGCCTGTTAAGCGTGGCGAGGCCTATGTCCAGCAGTGGACGTCTTTGGGCTGAAATAATGATGATGATGAAAGCGCCTGCCTGGGTTCTAACCCACAACCTACAAGTCGTAAGTCAATGATAGAATAGAATAGAAACTTCATTATCTGACACATAGTCCATAATTATGTTACAAAACATTACAATAAAAAACACAATACACAACAAATAAAATAACATGCACGTGAAATAAAATAAACACAAATATAAATAAAATTATTTAAGGCATTGGAATGACGCTCTGTGAGTCGTCATCTAATGCCACATTATGGGGCTGTCCATCCTGCTAGCCACAGTAGCCAAAAGACAATGATAATGCCATAGAGAACTGCTCAAAGATAACATTCAAACCGGTTTCCAGTTTTTACTACAATCATAACTTCAAACCACTCTTCAAACTCATATCCACGACCTTCCATTCTACCTTCTCGCTTCAAAACTGACAACCCTACATACCACTCAGGGCTGTTAATTACCTAGTTAGCGATTCTAATAAAAATCAATCAAAATCCGTTGACGTGGTCTACCGACGCGGGCGCAGATAATATCTCTCACTTTCACTAGGCAAGTAAACAAGCGGAGACGTGCGTTGGATTGACGCGAACCCATTTTAATTTGTGCCCGCTTCCCGCTATTAAATACGCCGGCGGACTGTATGCATAGGTGCAGAAGTGTTAGAGAAAATGTGAAGAAGACAGACTTTACATTTGACCGGTAATTACGATCTATTTTCAAGGACTCTTTAAAAAAACTGACCCAGTACGTGCGTACGTATGTTCTTTTCCATCGTCATTCTTTTCATTTTTTTTTCATTGTTTTGATAGTTCACATGTGAGAGCAATAAATATATTTCGTATTGAGTATTTTTTATCTAGATCAATTATTACTTTAGTTATAAAACAAAATAAGAATTGAGGTTTACGCTATTTAGTTTCATGCTCGAACACGATCAAAGAGCGCACGAGATATTCAACTTTGTTACCGATGTGTTAACGTTTAGCACTTAATGGAGTGGCGGGGAGCAAGGGGCGGAGTTTTCGTGGAAATTTTATTTAGACTGCCTGGTCTTAAAATATGTAAGGATCTTAGCAGGTGGTGTTCAGTAGTTATTGCCTACCACCATAGAAAGAAGGCGTGAGTATGTGAGTGTATGTAAATGTTTGGAGCAGTTGATTACTTCCATTATTATTACAATAAAATATGATTCATATTTCGCCCTATGGTCGTTAAGGATAGGTATTTTAAAGGCCTAATAAAATATTAATAGTTCTAGTATCGGAACTTTATGTACACATTTTACATAGCTGAGGAATGCAATAATTGGTCTATGTGTCAACAAATTGACACACTTAATTCTAATATTGTACATATTTCATAGTTTGATCTAAAGGTCTTTTAAGAAACATGGTTTCTTCTCCCAACTATCAAAGCCAAACTCCATACTTAAGGTGATACGTAAAAAATAAATCATAGTGAACTGGGCGGGCATAAGAAAGTGACAGAGTCAATTACTTCCCCATGCGAAAAAAGAGCGCGCAACAATGCGCTGGAACGAAAATAAAACAACAATCAAAATCAAAAGTCATTTATTCAAACTAGGCTGAGAATCAGCACTTTTCGAACGTCAAAAATTACATGAGACAGTCCCCCAAAAACGCCCACTCTTCACCACTTCCTACTGCTTTAGCTGGGAAGAAGAAGTGGCGCAACAAAGACCCCAGCAGCAAACGTAAGAGCGCCAAACCAAATAAATATTGTTTAAAAATAAATTAAGCTATGTATCAAAAATATGTTCAGCCAGAGTTTTCACTTACCTAATACGCACATTTTGAATGCAATTACTTAGTATTTTAGCATTACCGAAAACAATTAAAAAAGTAGAGGTCTTTTCGGAATTAAATTTTATCGAGGAAATTTAACCAATTGCGTTTTCCTGCAATCAAATAGTCAATAAACATATATCCAAAAATTAAATCCATAGATGCTGTTTCAATTAAATAAATGGTTACGAAAAAGTCCCCAATTTATTTTGGTGTTGCCTTATCAAGGCTAATTGACATGTGATCAATTGTCAAAAAACTGTATCTAGTTTTTTTATTCGTTCTTAAACTGATTTATCAAACCCTTTTGCCTCCGCCTGTACAGCAGCTGTCGATCGTCAGGGCACTCCCGTTAACAGTCCGCGCGTTGTCAGTAGGTCTTCGTAACTAAAGCTTCCTGCAGGCCGCTTGATATATTCCACTAAGCCGAGCTAGGGAAATGAACGCCTAACGAGATACTGAGCATTTTTTACACAGGATGAGAGAATTGGTTAGCGGTATCGATGAATGTTTGACTGTTGCGTAAATTGATGTGAATAAACCAGCCGAGTGAGTGTCGGACCACGTACAATGAAGGGTTCCGTAGTTGGGATGAATTTATCCCAAGAACAAACTTAACATTGTACTTGAAAGACATGCATTCCAACTGCAAATGTAGGTTTGAACGCACGTGATTTACCAAGTTATTTTAAGACCATAGACTTTTTATAGATTTTCCTGTAATCTATAAGTAAAAAACTATTCATTGTATATTTTACAAAATTTTGGGCTCAGTAGTTTTGAAGATAAGAGGGGAAAGGTCAACTTTCATCGATTTTCTTATTTATTTTTTATTTTTATATCCCCAAAAGTGACCCCCTTCTTCACAATTCATTTATTTACGTTACACGTCCGTGATTGGGGCTCAGAAATTGAAATAGGTCCAGTAGATTCAGAGCAAATCGGCTGTGACAGACGGACAGACAGACAAACAGACCCGTTTTTCCGTTTTTCCTTTTGAGGTACGGAACCCTAAAAACGTCAGTACTCATGCTAAGAAACGATTTAGTCTTGACTATGCTATCTTAAAATTAAGAATAATGTTAATTTGTCGCAGCAGTAATAAATAAATAAATTTTTATTTGACATAAATGTACACTAAAACAGAATGACACTTAATTTAAGCATGGAAATAGCCTGGTACAAAATAAATGATCAATGACTCCCATGCAAGGGAAAACTTGTGTTACAGGGGTCATCCATCCGTCGATTATGGATCTATAAGTTACTTACAAATTAGCAATGTGCACATTTGAAAAAAAACAAATTTAAACTAGCCTAATTCAATTAATTGTGGGGATAAGAAACGGGGGGAAGAAACTAAAAGGGGTTTTAAATTAATTAATGACAAGGAAAAGGGAGTATGTATTAATGTGCCGGGCATTTGTTGTTGGTGTGAGTATAACTGTGTATGCGTGAGTGTAGATATGTGTGAGTGAGTGAAGATGTGTATGTGTGAGTGGGTGCCTGATTTGTTTAAGTTATGTTTTGAGTAATTCTTCTGTGTCGTCATAATTTAGAGTGAGTAGATACTCCGATAATAAGTAAAGAGGATTGCTAACTACACAAAAAAGGCCTTACAGAAAATTACAACAGGCAAGCTTACTGATAGCGTCTTGATAGATATTGAGGTAACGTATGAAAAAGGTGACAAGAAATTACCACTAGAGTCTGGACAGCAGCGTGATTCTATTTTTGAATAAATAGTTATACAATCTGCCATACTTAATACATTATCAGCCTATAATATGGCTGCTGGGACACAGACCTCCTCTCTTCGAGAGGGAGTGGGCCGTAATCTACCACGAGGGCACAATGCGGGTTGATAGATGTCACATGTCTTCGAATTTTTGGTTCTAGGACATTCCGACTTTGTCACAATGTTTTCCTTCACCGTTTTGAGAGCAGTGGTGATGAAATTATTTACACAAAGTAAAGCGCCTGCTTGGGTCCGAACCCACGACCTACAACTCGTATGTCGGAGCCGTTCCCACCGGGCCACCACTACTCTGTCTGCCATGCTCATTACTAATCCATATTTCGAGCGTAATTATTACTGCAAATTCCCAATTCCGTCCTTCTAATACTTAAGTGAGACCCGTTTTCAGCAGTAAACGTTTTGGGGTTAAAAAAGGCTTTTTAATGTCTTGTACCGTATTCGTTACAACCTGCGGTACTTGGCATTTCACAATAACTGCATAAGTAACATCAATTTAAGTAGAAAGTTCGATGGCTCGTTTGTAGTGTAACATGAAACCGGCGAATCATCAATGTTTATACCGGGCTAATGTCAAACATATCCGCGGGCGTCGCAAGCCTTTGTTTCCTCTACAATGGCCTAACTTGATACTTGATGTTTCAAACAAATCAGAATTTTTACCCTATCGTACTTTTAGTACAGCAGGTAGTAGGTACACAAGTCCTTGGACTAAGGAGTTTGAAAGGATCGCCCTGGACTTGCTGGACGGGTGACATCGTTTTTAGCTTTCAAACAAAGTTGGATGCAAGCAGCTCCGCGTTTAGAACTACCAACTATCTTTGCAAGTAGGTTGTAGTGTTGCCATGGTGATGATGAATTAATTAATGTGACTCCTATCTAATTACCTGGGTTAGCTTGGAGCCTTGGTTCCGCAAGTCTTACCTACGAAAAATGTACTTATTAAATTATTTTTACAGAACTTAAATATTCATTGTAGCGGCATCAACGTCGCCACATGTGAACTACGCATCATACTGACGTCACGCAAAATCCTGCATCGCGCAAGCAGATTTTACCGTGCGACTAGCATATAAACAACATCCCGACATCAACCGTCGGGCAGTTGCCCACCAGGTACAACACCCGTCTGGTCGGAGGATCCTCCCTTTTCTATAGAGGATGAGTGAACTTTACACCCTGTTCCTCATGCCTCTAAATCATAATTATTGTTTAGAAATGTCAAGTACTTAAATACTCTTGAATACTTTTATTCAGCATAAAATAAAAACCACAGACAACCAAGTTACGTACAGATTACGTAACTTGTGGGAAAGCATTTTTAGTTTTATATTCATACCCTAACAACCCTATTACTCCTAAATAAGTCTATTGTAGAATACGTCAGTGATGCAGCCGGAGCGATGTGGCCGATGCGCTTGCACATTAGCGCGGCAACACGCCCGGAGCAAGGCGATACGGCGCGGGCGCAGCGAGCTGCGCGGACACTTGCGGCCGACTTAATTATCAGTGCCCTGTTGCGTGAGACTGATAACTGACGTTGTTCCTTTGTTACGAAATACTAGGTAAAGTTGGTAGTTAACAGTAATAGGGAGTTTGGACTACCTACATTCATCATTCTTTTGCCCCTATCCTAATGTAAAGAAACTTATCTTAATGTAGATAATATTATATGTATCATGTCTTCATCTTCCATACTTCTCTATCTGACACATACATACACAGACACACATATCGACGATGAAGTGACATGAACCTCTATCTACCAAAACATAATTTTACAGGAAACGAAAAAAACGTTTCATTTTTTTTAAACACAAGGTATGAATAAAACTAATATTGGTTGTATATTATATAAGAAGCGTGTATCGAGGGATGTGTGAGACTTGTAGATATCCAATCAACTTTTTGATTTAGGCGTAGATAGGTGATATTGGCAACCTAGGCTTTAAAAATATACATATTAATAGCCAAGATAGAAGATCTTTCTAGTAAGGAAATGCTAAGATATTTTAAATAAAAGGCGTGATTTTTATAGAAATTTTGAGTTTTTTAACATTTAATGAACTTTAACATTATTTCAAATGTTTACAAAATAATAGTGGCGTATTGTCGTACTATTACAATAGGTGATAGAACATAAAAATGGCTACATTGCTTTCGACACGTAATTAAAAGACAAGAGAATAATCAGTTTATAACAAATTAAGTTTTATAATGAAAAAGAAGAAATATTTCAAACAAATGGCAAAGTGTCATAAAAATTATGGCAGTCTTTAGGTAATACTGCTTTAAGTTGTTGCAGGTGGTTGTACTTCGTTGCTTTAATTGGAATTTTGTTGGGATGCAGTTGAGGATAGGTCGCTTCCGAAGCTAGTAACCTAGGTCTGTTCGGTAGAGGAATCCACTCTCCGTCAAAATCCAGTTTAACTTCGATTGTCATCGTATTGTACTTTATTACTCTGATATCTACAACTTGTGGATCGCCAGCTTTGCGGCCTGGTCGAATGCTTTTATAAAGCAAATTTTGAAGTCGGGCATAATCCTTAACAAAGTCATGATCAACATGAACTGCTTCATAGGGGTTAGGGCTTCGTGCCTCTTTAGTAATAGTGACATAATCACTGGGCAAATGTATTTCCCGATTTTTGAGCTTTCGCTCAATAGTACTGTGAACAGAGTCACACTCCATCTGAGTGTGACCTGGTTCTAAAAATTTTTGCGTAATGATTACGTTATATTTTTTGCTCAAAAGGAGCAGCGCATTTGCAAGCACAGAATTACGATTCTGGTACGTGCACCCATCAGAGTAAATAACAATTGGTAACTGATGTGGAATGCAATGTCTTTCTAAATAATCAATTAGAAATGTTGCAAAAGTGCTAGATGTTAAATCAGCAGCAGTTTCGTCGAACCAATAGCAACTGCAGTGCTTGGTTACCAAATTAAAAACGGTAAAATTATGGCACGTTAACTTTGTCTTGAAATACAAAGCACTAGCAGTAAGGTAAGGGCAAACCTTCACAGCTTCTAAATCCATAGTCAAAAGAATAAATTCTCCGGCAGCTGCTTTTTTCTTGTCCTCTTCTTTTTCTTTTCTAGCCCTTTCTTTCTTAATTATATGTATTTGGTAATCTGGTTCATTTAAATTACCTGAATTGTAACTAGAACAGGTGTCACACATGTCCTTTTTAAGCGTGAATAGTGACAAGTTTTTTTCACGAAAATTCTTTTCAAATGTAAATCTACTAACATGTGGTTGACTAGTTTCAGTGCAATATTTCTGATAAGCTTTGTATAAATCGGTAAGTGAACGATAGTTTGGTTCTATGAAGAGTTTAGATGTGTCTTTTCTAGCGTAATGAGATGGCAATTTCGGCAAACTTGTAAAAAAAATATCTAAAATTGAAAGTTTTCTTTCTACTTCTGCTCTTGGAGTCTTGGTTTTTGAATCATAAATTGCCTCATGGTTTGAAGTCATACCAAACTCACTCTTTTTGACCCATGCTTGAACAGTGAACGATCCCAGTGAAAAAGTGTTTAAAAACATTTGTTTACATACCTGTACTTTATTCGAACAGTCTTTCTCAATTGGCAAAAAATATGATAGAGTTCCTTCCCGCCTAGATCTTTCACTAGCTGATTTTGTCTTCCGAGATGTAATGGATCGTGTCACCAATCCCGTAACATAAACTCTTCTTTGGTCCCAGGTCATTTTCTTCCAAAAACTGCTATGTAAGTCCTTTCGACAATCCTCGGTAAACCTATCACAGCCTCTTACCTTACTCTTCTTACAAAAATCGGAAACGCATGTTGGTCCCATTTGTCTTGCCTGTCTTATAGTATCTTGCTGGAACTTCCTATCTTTTGGTTTAGAGTAGCCTAGATACTCTTCACCTCGCATTCGCTTCAATAGGGCTTTATTCTTTTTCCAAGATTTAGGATCAGCAATGTGACGACGTTTTCGACCTTCTTCCATATCTCCATAATCTTGTACGTTCTCAGTCACCAATTCTTCAGCAGAACTCCTGTCATCAGGAATTTGACAAACATCATCCGATATAAATTCGATCCGATCCGGTCTGGCAAACGCAATGAAATCAAGACTAATGGTCATGTCCAACATCGCCGGGACCGACGGCGATTTTTTTAAGGAATTAATCGTATTGTTGGTATCCTGTGTTAAATCAGATAATGACCAAGACCTTACTTCGAGACGACGACGGCCGCATGAACGTAAGGAAGTAGATTCATAGTAAGTATTGTCAAGGATTTCTGTGGGCTCAAAGTTACAGACATTTGGTGGACTTAAAACATCAACGTTGGTGATGATAGCTTCCTTTGGATTAGCATTAGGGGTGAGATCGCTTTGATTAGGACTACAGCAATTGCCAGAAAAAGGCGTGTTGAAATCTTCTTCAGGCTAAAAAGAAAAATTGTAATCTTTATAAAATGTACAGTAAAGGAGTTCTTACAAACGTCCTGCAAAGCGGGAGAACTTTACAAGCAATATTTTCGCCTGACTTTTAATATCTTACCATTTCGTGTTGATTTCCAAATATCTCTTCATATTCCTCAGCAGTAGAATGTCTTAGGTTTGTTACCAAACTATCTTTTTGAAGTTCGTTAAGAATCCTTTTACCTCTCACTCCTTGAAGAAATCGAGCCATAGCGGTAATTTTGTTTCTCTATAAAAATTATAATAATTATTATTATTATTGATGATTAAACATCAGTAATTTTTTGTCAGTGCGAAATAGAAGTTATGGTTCCATACTGATTAAACGAGAACAATTGCTTATCTACTTAAAATATACAAATAAAAATTGTACGCTCAAACAATAACTTCTATCTTCTTGAAACATACAAATAAAAATTAAGATTACACAAAAATATTATGATATTATTTAAGTATACAACTTTATATAAGTAAATAAACAACAAAAGCAACTATTTTATTAATACAGGACGAAAAAAAAACAATAAAACATCAGTGATAAAAAACACTGTTATTTGAACATTATTAACGATTTCAATAATCGTCGTAAATAATAAATTCAAAAAAAAACAATACTTCTGTATAGGTTTTAACTGTATTAGCGTACTGTTAGACATAAAATAATTACCTGGTATAATAAAAATCCCACTTTTTACACTAAAAACAACAAAAACACTCCTTCCGCAAACTTTCACGTTGCAACTTGCACCAAATTTAAACGAAATGACAGAAGAAAATAGGTAAAACGAATATCGCATGGTGATTCTATCTCCGTCTCGTACTCCCACAAATCACCGTCTAGCTCACGCATTATTAGCCTATGAAATTATCCTTCCTAGATGTCAGCAAGACCAGCCAGTCGGCCGGGAGCAGCGCGAGAGTAAAGACGTAATCTAGCAGGAGTGAAGATAGGAGGTCTTGACAGAAATAATTACGCTAACGTTATTTAGGTGTTATTGTTATTAGTTCATTAGGTGATACTGCCAGCAAATGTAACGCACATTTGCTTAATAGTTATTGTCAATTATCAATAGTTCGTTAAAAAATAAGATAATCAGTTATCTGTTATTGCCAGCTCACGTAAACGATTATTTAAAGTCTATCTACGTAAAAAAACTAAAATCGCCAAAATGTCAGTTAGGAGTTCATGTCACTTCATCGTCGATATACACTCAAGGCACAAACTACACAATCTTTCCATACAAACACAATTTTACATAATCAAAATCATTAAACAATCTTTTTTTTTTTTTTTTCGTGGATGTGATGCACATTTTCCCCCTACTTGTTCTTTTTGTATCTATGTTCTTTCTTTGCGTCATGTTTACTGAAAATAAACGTATTTCCTTTCTTTTCTTTTATAAAATTTCACAGTGAAAACTATGTTCTACACTTCACGTTTAGTTTTGTTTTTCTCTTGACTGTTTGGTGGTGGGCGATAATGACTGCAACACAGTATTATACCAATGCAGTTGTTATCGACCACAGAGTTTCTGTAAACTGAGTTTTTTATTCATTTCAATAAAAAAATATTTGTTTATTTATTAGTTGTCATCTCACTACTGTATCAGTTATACATAATATGCTGGAAGAGAAGGAGTAGGTACAGACTTGAAGACGGCTAAGTTCCATATACTAAGATTAAAAAAGTGGTGAAAAGATGAAAAAATATATATTGAAGAGGTCAGATGATGGTAATAATGTTTGGCACAAATACAATTATTAGACTACACTATCTTATAGAGCAACAAATGTAGGTGGGACTAATGATGAACAAGGATGTTAAACTATGGACAAAATGCAATGGCAGATGTGAATGTTATCAGGTCCCTTTAAAAATGTGCGTACAAACAATATTAAGGGAACAAACTTGGTAAGTAACAGGACAAAGGCTCGACAATGCCCACACAAATCAAACAGGATTCCTAATACATTATCGACCAAGTTGTTGTGTACACCAAGCATTTGCATGGCTCGGACCGCGAGACTTGCGTGTCCCGCCCACTCCGTGCGGTGCAATACTGTGCAATCTTACTACGTATCGGCATCACATTAAACGTTGTAAAGGCAGCACAATGCGGATTTCTCCACGAACTTATAAAAAGTTATGTGTAAGGTTTTGTTGAGTGCGCTGTGACATGCGAAGACCATTGCCGCAATGTCTGTTACAATTGCTGCTTGTTAATTAGTTTACGAGGTATTCTGACAGAATGGATCGGTTTTACTTGTCTACTAATTACAGTATTTTTTGTGACAAATTGGTACAATCTGCTGCTTTATCCTCCGCAACTGACAAAGAAAAACAAACTTCTCAAGTGCTTCGCCAATTTAATCTTGCAAATTCTTAGGTCTAGGTGTTCAACAGTTTCATAATGACCTAATTGTTGTATCTACGCAGCTAATTAGTGCAATACAAGTGCGTTGACATTCTCGGCTCGTGATCGGTCGATGGGTAAGTCGATCGCATCGTCGGTGACACCCGACACCGTCGGATCGCCTGTCGACGACGATACTGCACCGGGCCTTGAGATCGCGCTTACGGAATAAGCGTCTCATGCGTATCGGGTTCAGCTCGAATACTTTGGAAATATGAGCGTGCACTTATTTGTGGCCTGCAGTGTACGGTGTTTTAGGGGCGAGTTTGATGGGCTTATTATATTCTAAGTAAAGTTTTAATCAAATTTAGGTAGCTATGTACAGACGCCAGCAAGTCAAGCCACCCGAAACTGTCAAATTTTCCCAATCAACCTTGAACCATATGCTTTAAGGCTCTTACGCGATATCGCGGGCGTGACAGGCAGCGACATAGAAATTATGCTATTATGGTCGCGTCGCACCCGCGATATCGCACCAGTCTGTACGAGCCTTTAACGTTATAGTTGAAAATCTTTTAAAGAAATTTGTCAGATTTTAGTAGCTTGATGTGCTCGCGTCTGCCACGGCTTATTTTAACTTATTTTAATTGTTTTTATTTAGTTTTTATCTTTTTATTACGGACGCTTTTAACGTACATCCATGTGAGAACATTGAAGAAAGACGTATGTTTTTCTTTAACATTTAGATATCGATACCCATCACGTCCACGGAGTTTCGCTAGCTAATTAAATTTGACCCTGTAGTTCATCGATTCGTGACATTCTTTTGTTTATTCTTTGAGAATACTTCAAACCTTGGAGAGCTTTCATTAAATTCGACTTTGATTTGTTTTTAATGTGTTGTGTGTACATTTTGCAGGCCTGAGGGCAGGATGTGATGAACGCAGCCCAAAATGGTTTGCAAGACACGCCTTTAATTCAGAAACACGTTCACACCTTGTTTTAAAGATTATTTAAAAATATCGAATCGTTTTAAGTATATTTTTTGTACGTTCTTGCTAAAATTAATACAAGTACATCTGTAGTTCTGGCAGGGTTGCGAGTTTGTCCGAAAGGGATATCGTGGCCCTGGCATACAGGCATCTGAAAGAACACGGGTGGGTTTCAGTCAGTAAAAGTCTGACACGCCTTCTCGTTCCGCCCAGAGCGGGAGAAGTTATTTGATAATTACCCACGCCAAAAAAATAAAATACTGTAGTTAATTACAATCACTGGTAAGGTATCAAACTTGATTAAGGCTAAGTTAGATTTGTTCCTCAATGTCATGAAAAAGTCATTCAATGGAACCAATCTAACTTAGAGAGATGTATTCATAGAATATAATAGAATTGTCTTTATTCAAGTAACTTAGACTCAAAAATTATTAGTAAGACTTACAACTATATTAGTAAGAACTGACACTTCACAAAAACAAAACAAATGGAAGTGGATCACCGTTGTGGCAACCCATGTGTGATGGCACAACAGCGACCCATGAAAACACAGTCTAGACGACTTGAAATCATGCTTAGGATACTGTTGGAGCTGCCCCTCACCCTGCCCACGATGGAAGCGCACCTTTTGCGCATGGTTGTGTAGAAACAATCTACATGCGCATCCGCGAACATCCCCGATGCACTACAGAATTAATGGTTCCAATAATTATAATTCTGTAAATCTGTTATAGTCGCGAATCATACTTGGATCAAGATACAACTTGACACTGACCTGCAAATAACAAAAGACGTAAGAAAATTTGAGTTTCGCGGGCTATTACGCCTGTTTTCCCCGAAGGATTAGGCAGAGATGTACCTACCTATAGTACACCCACACGTAATGAATGAAATGCACCGACCCCAGCGTGGTTATACCAGACTCGATTGCTCGAATGACCCCAGAGATTCACACTAGCCTCATGTTTCATGAGACTACAGAGATCATTGTATATCAGAAAGTAGACTGGGGGGCGCGATAATGGTATGGAGACGTGCCCTTGGGATATGGAAGGAATATGAGAGCCTACCGGATACGCATCCTTGAGCAAGCATTGGAATAGTGGAGAGACGGGTCATATTTATCTCTATAGTACACGTACACGTAATGAAATAAAATTACGGCTAACATCACGTTTAGAATTCTGGACACCGCGGTGATCAGCAGTCACAGAATCAATCGTGTATACAATCAAGTTTTTCTAAATGAAAAAACAGCTGTACTGCTGGGGAGTTTGTTGTGCCACTTCTTCTTCCTGGCTAAACCACTAAGAAACCACTTCTTAGTGGTTAAGCCGGGAAGAAGAAGTGGCGAGTGGTGACGGGCGGGCTTTTTTGTGTTCATTTTTAGTTATTAGTTATCTATCCGTGATATCATAATATTGGGCCCTATCAGAATACCAGCGTTGCAGCACTTATTTTTAATTGTCGCAGCATCGTGCTGAGATAGGAGCCTTTTGGCCTCATACAGCACTTTGCTTTTATTTTCAATTTACTTTGTTTTTAGGGTTCCGTACCCAAAGGGTAAAACGGGAACCCTAAAACATACGTATAACAACAAATACTAAAAAATAGAATAAAATAAATATTTAAGGAGACTCCCATACAACAAACGTGATTTTTTTGCTCGTTTTTGCTCTATATTGATAACGGCAACAGGTAGACGCTTGAAATATTCACAGAATATGTAGATATATATTGACTTTAAAAATAAATAATTAAATTAAAATAAAACAAATATTTAAGGGGGGCTCCCATACAACAAACGTGTTTTTTTGCCATTTTTATAGATAATGGTACGGAACTCCTCGTGCGCGAATCCGACTCGCACTTGGCCGGTTTTTTTTAATAATTGTTTTTGTTTTTAATGTTTCTAAGTGTGTATTTGTAGTTTAATTTTGTGATCTCCTGTGTTGAGTCCCAATAAATAATTTTTCTTTTTTTCTTTCTTTCTTTAATTTTGCTAATTCTCAGCCTATTTTTAATAAATTGATTTTGATTTTGAGTCAGCAGTTTGATTTTCTAACAGTGGGTTTCCTAGTAACACACTCCGTTCAGTGCTGACCTATATTAATCAAAATATGATAAATATCTATATCAACCAACTCAGCCTATAGCAGTCCTCTACTGGACGTAGGCTTCTACCAAGATGCGCCACAACACCCTGTCAAAAAAAAACCAAAAGATTGTAAATTATTTTATGCAATAATACTTGAAGTACACCAAAGAGGTGTATTCATTCTACTCGACGACACATAAGGAAACATACTTAGTGTTGATTATGCTATTATTTACAAACATTATCATACGTTATTGTTAGTGTGGGAGGCTTGAGAGGTTAGTGAGCCATTTTATCAGGGTATTAGCAGTCTAATATGTACACAGTCTATAACATACCACAGAATCCGGCTGTTGATTAGTTGCTGCTGATTTTCCTATAAATTCTGAAGGTTGGACAAGGTTGCATAGAAATGGGGATCATCATCATTTCAACTGTTGGTAAGCAATGATATGGTTAACGATGGAGTCCACTTGCCTAGAAGTAACTTTAATCGCTCTCAACTTAAAGACAACATGTATGTATCAGCAGGCTCAGCATGCCGCTTTCCTAACTAAATGAAAGAACTTCCAATGGTCTGATTCAGAATGGCTTTACGCAGTTGGTTAATTGAAAAATCCTTCTATACTTTTTTAGAGGTATGAGAAACAGGGTGTAAATTTCACTTATCCACCATGGAAAAGGAAGGATCCGCCGACCAAACGGGTGTTGTGTCTGGTGGGCAACTGCCCGACGGTTGATGTCCGGGCGTTGTACCAGTTGCGCGGTAAACTCTGCTTGCGCGATGCAGGATTTTTCGTGACGTTAGTGCGACGCGTAGTTCGCATGTGGCGATGTTGATGCCACCACACTTTAAAATAATTCCTTCAGTTTAAATTAAAATGACCTAATTGCACCTATAAATGCATGTCACTATGTTATGATTAAATATGTTAAGCTACTATAATAAAAAGAAAGAAATTTTGTAACCATATTTATCAGCAAATAAATCTTTGACTTTCTATTTCAACTCTACTGTGGAATAGAAATCGCTTGTCTACCCCCGTAGAAAACTGTCAACTGTCAAACGGAAACGTAATTTTTGTCTAAACTTCCGTCGAAAAAACGCTTCTCTACGATTCTCCTGCTAGGCCTGCAGGAAACACAGATGTCAATCAATTCAAAGGAAAAGGAAAATCATTTTTTTTTTTTTATTGGAAAAGGGATGCTACAACATTTCATGACGTAATAAAATTTGATGGTTATGTAGATAACATTCACAACTTTGAATATTTAAAAGTCTATGGATGACGAAAGTGATACTTAAAAACCGGCCAAAAGCGAGTTGGACTCGCACACTAAGGGTTCCGTCCATCATACGGAACGTTTATTGTATGGGGACCGCCGTTAATAACCTATAACTTTATTTTATTTTTATTATTTGTTGTTATCGCTGCAATAGAAATACACAATTTGAGAAAATTTTAACTGTCTACTTATTAAGGTTGATAAGATTTCATCCCGCTGACAGGCAGACGGATGGACGGACAGCGGAGGCTAATAAAATGCGGGGGGAATAGGGTTCCGTTCAGCACGCTTCGGCCTAAAACCTATAATTGAACATGACAACAATTAGTCTTAACTCAATTAAAATGCAGCTTTGTTAAAGGATGATTATTCCTACTCTTCGGTCCAAACATTTTGCATCGTTCTGTGAAGAATATTGCAAAACGATTTTTTTCAAAGAGTTTAAATGTCCATAGGACACAACCGGGCAATTGAATTCAATATTTTTTACTGTGTTTGCCGTTCGAAAGTGCCTACATTTGACTGTGAAGACATGTATGAGTAGCTCTAGTGTTATAAATGCGATGAAACAAGGAACAAATACAAATGTATGGTGTTCCAAATATGCCAATGCAATATTCGTACTTCCATTGCAACAAAACATGCGTGGGCGCATGGGAAGGAATTCCGTCTGTTGACATCAGTCTGCTTTACTAGTTTTTTAATAATTCCCATGTCTTAATAAACTGTATTGATTGACATGTATGGGAGTTATTTCCCATTGTGATCTGTCATTTAGAGTGAGTAAATAATCTTTATACGCAAGCTTTTTTGGTAAAATGTTAATTTTGTTTGCATCAGCAGTGCCTTCGATTGATTGTACATTTTTCCTTTGCGATTTTCTCATGGGAGCAGACAGAGTCTATAGAACGCTACGTGCCACGATCCTTGCCTACATCAAAAATGTTATTGCAATAGTTGTAAGTTTTGTTTTTGTCTTCTTGGGCCAATCGATCAGAAAAGAATCTAAAGCCAGTGTTTCAGGCCTGCCTCGGTGACGGTAAATGCTTATTTGAGTCAATTTCTTTAATGGTGTTTTTATCAGATTATGATTTTTTTTTATTTTAATCTTTCTGCAAAAACATAATGTGACTGGACAAGAATATTCTTAATTAATAAAATGAGTTTTAAATGTTTCATTACAAATGTCCTTAGTTTAATCATTTATTTAAAAAAACAGTAATTCATTGAAACTAATTGAAATTGTTTAGGTATTCTTTAAATAGAATAGCGGAATTTGATTTGACGGCACGGTTGGCGCAGTTAGTTAAGTGATTGACTGCTGCGCTGCGTGTCGCGGGTTCGATTCCCGCACGGGATAAATATTTGTATGACCTACAAGTAGTTGTTCCGGGTCTGGCTGTTTGTGTATGTGAATTTAAATGTTTGTAAACGCACCCACAATACAGGAGAAACTCCTAGTGTGGGGCAACGTTTAAAAAAAAAAAGAAAGAAAGAAGAAGAATTACTTTTACACGTCATAAAAAAAGTATTCAAATAAGCTAAATGGAGTTGACATTTCCTATCTGACCACCCCTGAGAAGAATTGGTGGAAAACACTCAGGGAAAACACTTCTACACCATAAAAATACCTCTATATTCCTCAAAGGGATTACTTATACTGTTTATTCGACGTCCGCCACAATTAAATACTATAACATTAGAAAATAATAGTGATATTTATGTAGATATATGTAATTACTAATTACATATAAGGCAGAGAGGCTCAATCGAAGACACGCGTATATTTGAATAAACATATGCATAAACATCAAGTTATTTTGAATGGGTAATTAACTATAACTACCTGTGTATGGGTGGGTAGTATTAAGAGTGAGAAATAACAAGTTTCCAGTCGAGTGTCGACCGCTCCAACTACTTTAAACAAGGTTGTGTACCAGGAGTGGGTTTAGTTCAATTCTATCTTTAGTGAAGAGAATATCGTGAGGAAACCGGCATGTCCTAGAACAATAAATTCGAAGACATGACGTGACATATATCAGTCCGCATTGGGCCCGCGTGTTGGATTATAGCCCACTCCCTATCACAGAGAGACCATGTCGATTCCGTAAAAATCTCACCGTGATTTCTTTCGTGGAGTGAGCTGTCAGTTTCATTCCACTGATGCTAGGGATTGACCAATGATTACATTTACAATCATAATCGAGTTTTTAATAATATTTAAAAGCTAATTCTATTGATTTTTTTATATTATTCCAAAGTTAGTATTTATATGTCTTAATATTATTATTTAAATAATTATATTATTTAGGGGGACTTTAAATAAAACTGCACAACAGAAATTTAGTCAAACTTCAATTAAATGTAAAAAAATACGTGTGCTTTAGACCACACGAATGAGGTAAAACTTACAAATAGTAATACTAATTATACTTCCGTAACGCTCTCGTCACTTCCGTAATGCATTCAGACTTTCCAAGTCAAGCGTGCCTAAAGACGTTTTACTTAAAAAGAAAAAATGGAGTTTCTGTTGAAATCTTGATTAAGATTGTTAATGTAATCATTTTTTTTTTTTTAATAATAATAATTTTATTTAGTAAAAACGTTTACAAAAGGTGTACTTAAAGCCAATAGTAGTATAAATATTGTATGCAATAATAGTGCCTAATAATAAACTAAAGCTAATATATTTTTAAATACAGGTGCAAGTAATGATCGTTTGGAATTAGAATGTTAGCGACCCGCCCGATCTAGGTTTATTCAAACCTGTGTTTCAGGCCATCACTTTACGTTTCAATTACATTGGTCATTTTTTTTTTTTTTTTTTTTGTAAAAGTGATTTAAAAATAATCTAATAACAACAATGAGAAAAAGCATATTGATACATTAATACCTAAATCTAGCCTATTTAAAATATAATTTTATTATACATAATTACTACTAGTAGATACTTACGAGGGGATAAATTATCATTATGACAAAATTTCTAGAAGTTTTTCAGTGTCTGTGTAATTGAGTAACGCTAAATATTCTGATAACATTGTACTACATTTTTTATAGCTTACACTATAGAGGTTTAGTACCTTGTTAAGCCTATTATACAGAAAAGGTCCTAAAAATACATAAAATCGATTAGCAAACGCATGTTTAAGTTGAGGCTTTATGCAAACCAAGTCCTTCCTTCTCTTGTCGGAAGGTACTGGGTCAAACGGAAGTGCAGTGTGCTTGTGTAGTACTATGCTTAGAATGAATAATTGCCGTACTGTAAAGCTGGTGCGTAGGAAATCTAAAAGGGCGAAAGGTAGCAACCTTTAGAGCTGCTTTTGCGCTCTAGGGGTAGTAAAATTGTTTTTGCAGCACCACCCCAAGAAGTTATGCAATAGGTAAGAATTGATTGACACAAAGCTAAATAAACCTCTTTAATTAATTTATAGTCGGCTATGTTCCGTAAATTCTTAAAAACATATATTAATTTGCGCACTCTAGTACACAATAAATCGATATCATTGGTCCATCCCTAGCATCAAGTGGGATGACACTGACAGTTCACTCCACGCCCACTTCATCTAAGTTTTCACGGCGAGATGGTTACAGAATAGCACTGCTGGTGTCCCAGTAGTGGGAACGTTATAGACGCATTATGCTTATGTTTATGCATAAATGTATCAGTGTGCGTTTGGTATTTGCATGCGGTTTCCTTGTCCAGTAGTCTACATTCAGCATCTTCTCTCGTTATTATATACTGACGAGAATTATGAATGCTGTAATTGGCAAACGACGCGGAAGGTACTGACTGATGGCTTAACGATAAGGCGTATGTTGCTGATATGGGCATATTGTTGAGTATAAACTAGTCATCACTTGTGTTAAGGATAAATACGGTTGTGTAAGAAGAATCTCATAAAAAGCGTTCGTTCACACACACAATCAAAACTGATTAAGTTTTTAGAGTCAAAGAAATTAATTGTTTAGTAAATTGATTTTTCAAATTCAAATGAAAAAAAAAACAAAATCATTTATTTCAATCCATTTATGATCATAAAAAACTGCAATTGTCATATTTAAATCGTAGCTCTCATTCTTTAACAGTTTTATGAAATGGCCATAACACGGCAAATCAGCACAGTGTCAATTTTATAAAACATTTTATTACCTGACCATATCTTGATTGTAGGAGAATTTCTGGGGAACGCGCTAATAGATGAAAACTATCTTAAGAAGCAACTGAAACAATTGTGGAAACTTAAAACTTAACTAGTCCAAGCACTCACGCACATCCTCATTCACACACACACCCTCACCCCCACACACCCTCACTCACAAACATCCACACTCACACACACCCTCACTTACACTACCACTCCATACTGCACAATCGATTACTCGAATGAACCAAAAGATTTACACTAGACGCTTTTTTTTTTTTCTCGGGTGGGATATTATTGAATGACTTCTCCCGCTCTGGGCGAAGCGGGAGGGCGTGAAACCCACCCGTGTTCCTTCATTTGCCTGTGTGCCAGGGCCACGATATCCCTTTCGGACAAACTCGCAACACTAGCCCCTGGAACCTCATTTTTCATGGGACTACAGAGACTATTTCATATTAAAGAGTAGACCGGGGGGCGCGATAATGGTAGGGAAGACGTGCCCTTGGGATATGGAAGAATTATTAGAGCCGTATCGAAGCATCGGCATCGTCCGGAAAAACCAATGTGGTCACCAAAGGAATAAATTATTTTTTCCAATCACAAAAGTTCTTAGTACACTATGCAGTCATGAACTGATGGAACATGATGTCGCAAGTTCGAATCCGGGAGTATACCAATGGGTTTTTCAATTTTCGCAATATTTTAGTTACAACTACGTAAGGAAAATCCTCTGACCTATGTTAAAATGTCTATTGATTATAAAATACCATTAATAAATTGATTTGATTAACGGAATAAAAATCCAGAGATTATAATAAAAAGACATTCATTCATTCATCATTCTTTCATTCATTTCCATAGACAGTTCCTACTAATCACTGGGTGCCTACTAACATCGAATCGTTTTAAATAAGTTACGAGCTATTTATGCTTACTTTACTTTGAAGTCTGAGAGCTATTAGTAGCGACATAATGCGTGAAAAAAAAATTATATTAGCAACCATTTTCGGTATTCATCATCATTTCAGTCGAAAAACGACCACTGCTGGACATAGGCCTCCCCCAAAGGTGGGCCGGGTTTGCCATAATAGCCACGCTTCGCAGGCGGGTTGGCGATAACAGTATGGTGTTAAAATGCATAGAGAACGCTGCTGCCCATTCTCTAGTAAGTCCCTTAGTCGCGACTTTCACGACACCCACGGGAAGAAATGGCTAGCAACCATCATGAGGATAATGGTTGCTAATATAAAATATAATAAATACACATAAATGATCACAGATGATCACAGTCATTGTTAAATACTTTCTATTCTATTCTACTACTATTCAACTGCATCGGTAAGATTAGAAGCCGACACTAACATAGTTACTTTATATGTTTGAAAAATTCGTTTGCTCGAAAATGTAAATAACGCAATGAATGATGTTGAATTGTCAAAATGAAAGGCATTGCAATTGTTAGTGTGGTACGGAATGACCCCGCGGAATAATAATAAATGAAGTGCAAACTTCTGTAGGCGCGTTGAGCACTTTTTGAGTGAACAAAAATCATGGAACTCATCATCGTCACTGAACGCTTCGATACAATTCACAAGATACTTAGTTTTCACTTCTGACGTGAAGTCCTTCGACCGACAGTTTTTTTTTTCGGTAGATTGTAGTTATTATGGTAATATTAACCATGTACACACGGCTACACATCAAGCTATATATTTCCAGTATAAGCTGATCTCGCATTGTGTAGGATTTCCGTACAATGAGAGGTCAGCGTATACTGGAAATGTATAGCTTGATGTGTAGCCGTGTGTACCATACCAATCCATAAGAACTAATACTGGCGAAACCCTTGCAAAAGGATTTCGCTGGCGTCACTGTGAGTGCCCCAGGCGCTCAAAGTAAGAAGCCTATGCCAGAAAAGGCACCGAAAGGGCTGATGATGTGGGTTTCGTGACAGTGTAAAGGAGGAAGTGCCGATCACGAACAAACAAGAACCGCTGCGGCACAGCTCCTAAGGAGCCCGAAATGAGTTTTCGTGCCGCTAAGCCGAACACACCGGTGTACATCTCCCGCTAACACTACACCACTAAGGCGGAGGACATCGTTGAGTACGTGCGCCAAAAGACGAGGTACACGCCGAGGGTGCAGTTACTGGAGTCGCACCGCAACGTCAACTTCAAGGCGTTCGTGGTGCGAGTATCGAATTGTTTTCGGTCCGTCGTCATGGAGGAAGACTTTTGGCCGCAGGACGTGGTGTTTCGTCGCTTCCGCGGACAAGTGCCACAGGACAGCACTAGGATAAGCTAATGAAGTGAAGTGCCACTAACATAGTTTTAAGCTATATTTATTAATACGAGTTTTTGTTTTATACTTTATATATGTTTGTTTGTAAGGTATATGTCTATGGGCCATTGTAGCCTGCAATAAATGTTTTATTATTATTTTCTTTTATTTCACTATATATACATATCAATTATATTTTTAAATATTAGAATATAAAAAAAGAATATAAAAACATTTAAAAATATAAAAAATAGTAGCCCACCGGTATCGGGAACAAGGTCCAAGCTACCGGCGGTCAGGGCTCCAGAGAGAGGAACCTCCTGACAATGCGAGCCGTGTCCAGAAGTACCGCCCTCTGAATCAGGCCCTTAATCCAGCTGCCCAACGAGAGCCTCCTTAGGTGTTGGTCGAGGCTCTTGGCAATTAAGCCATTGGCTGATACATCTATCGGCACAATGATTGCTGAGTCCACATCCCACATGTCGACAACCTCGCGAGCCAAGTCAAGATACTTGATTTGTTTATCTTTCTCGGCTTTCACGAGGTTCCCGTCATGGGGGACCGTTATGTCAATAATCATTGTGCGCCGCTCTATTCGATCCACCTCCACTATATCAGGTTTATTGGCAGTAATAGTCCTGTCAGTGATGATGGATCGGTCCCAGTACAATGTGATATTTCCATTCTCAAGAACTGGGTCGGGCACATACCTGTAGTACGGCACCTCTGATTCCACAAGGCTGTATTTCAGAGCAAGTTGCTGATGGATAATCCTGGCTACAAGGTTGTGTCTATGCAAGTACTCTTCGTTAGCTAGACGAGAACACCCGGAGATAATGTGTCGGATTGATTCTCCCGGACGGTGGCATGCCCGACACACGTCAACCGTGCCGTCCTTCACAATAAATCTCCGGTAATTCTTCGTCATGATAACTTCGTCCATAATTGCAAAGACAAAACCTTCGGTTTCCCCAAAGAGGTCACCGAAACGCAGCCAGGCTACGGACGCTAAAAAGTCTACATCGGGTTCATGTAGAGCCCGGAAAAAGCGTCCGTGAAGCTCCTTACTTTGCCATACCTCCTTGCGATCGTTAGTGTCAAGCACTACAGGTTTGCGCCAGTTCTCTGTAGCCAAGGAGAGCGGGGTGAGGCCCTTGTCCACCGCGACCACATCTCGATGCATCCCCACGTCGGCTTCTAGGAAATATTCCCTGAGACTGTATATCTCGCGGTTGTGGAGGGTCTTAGCGTTTAAAAAGCCTCGACCTCCACACTTTCCCGGGATATACAGTCTCATTACCGAAGACCGTGGGTGATGCATTCGATATGCAGTCAGCAGCGTACGGACCCTCCTATCCAGGGCGTCGAGTTCGGTCTGAGTCCATTTGAGTATGCCAAAAGAGTACATCAAAACCGGCATGACCCAACCGTTGAAGGCGCGCACCTTGTTTCCACCTGATAGAAGACTATTAAATACTTTCTTCAGGCGGCCAAAGAAGCGCTCCTTCAACGATTGCTTCATGTCAGTAACATTGATTCCCAACGCTTCCGACATACCCAAATACTTATAGGTTTCGGATGCGGAGAGGGTTCTAAGGTTTATGGAATCCGAGAGCTGGATTCCCACGGATTCCACAATCTTCCCTCGCTTTACATGCATGACAGCACATTTGTCCACACCAAATTCCATCCTGATGGCGCTACTGAAAGTTTCAGTTACTTTAATTAGCTCCATCAGTTGCAAATTGTTGGGGGCAAAGAGTTTTAGGTCATCCATGTAGAGGAGGTGAGCTGACCACCTCTCCTCAACCGATAGCCTAGACCTGAATCCTCCAACAGTGTGCTTAGAGGATTCAAGGCTAAGCAGAACCAAAGCGGACTCAAACTATCGCCCTGAAATATGCCTCTCTCGATCCTTATCGGCTCGCTATTCCTCTGGATATTTCGACATCCTGGATAGCGAAGAACCGTCCTCCATTGCCTCATTCACGACGCCAGGAAGGTGCGCAGAGTTGCATCTACTTTATACAGCTCCAGCACCCTCATGAGCCATGTATGTGGCACCGAGTCATAGGCCTTCTTATAATCTATCCAGCATGTCGACAGATCCTTTCGGGAACGACGAACCTGTTGGCTAATGGCCATATCAATGAGGAGTAACTCCTTAGTACCGCGGGACCCGTTCCTACATCCATTTTGAGAGGCAGACATGATGAAGTTGGTGTCTATATGTTTGTTAATTTTAGCTCTCAAAATGGATGTAAGAACTTTATAGACCGTCGGTAAACACGTGATCGGCCTATAATTTTTGGGTTCCACGGTGCTACCTGATTTATGGAGCAGGTGGCAGGCAAAATAGTTTGACAACTGCGAATCCAGAGCCGCCACCAGCGCCCTATTTTTGTTGTGCATGGGCAAACGGGGTAAGCGTGGTCTAAGTTCAGGTGACATAAAACGATATTCCCGAATCGCACCCTCCAAAGCACTCCTCAATTTTTCATTGCACTGGGTACTTACGTTTGTAGCCCTGTCATCACTCCCCCCGTCAGCTTGGCTTGTGTTAGACTGTGGTGGTACTACAGCAGCCCGCGGTAGGGGGGCGATGACATGGCTACTCTGCATTTCATTTCGCAGGCGATCAAATACAGTGTCATCCAACATATGATTACGCTGGATGACCCGCACCTGATCCGATAGTCGTTGTGCCGAAACGTTGACAGCTGGCTCAAGCACCTGAAAAAGAGAGAGCATCCGAACACGGTACGCGGTCAGATTGTTTCCTCCATCTGTAGCCCCATAGTATGAGCGCATGACATTCTCATTGATGGATTGTGTCCATCTCATGCGCTGCACACTTCCGCCGGGAGCTGGGACCCTATCAGAGGCCGGTGGGCCTCGAGGTCCTAAGCCGTCCGACGGCCGGCGTCCTCCCCGTCGACGAACAGGTGGTGGCGTCGTGGGCGGAGAGAAATACTCGTCGCTCGAGTTCGACGCAACTACCGCGGCCGATGTTGTCACAGCGTTCACAGTGGGGCTGGGTACCGGCGGCGGCGAGGCGGAGCTGAGCGACGAGTCCGGAGGTGGTAGGCTTGCGCGGCGAGCTGCTGATCTCGTCAACATTCCGTTTCTATTTATTATTATTAATAATAAAAAAAACTGGCAAGATTCGTTTCAACACTGTTTAAGAAAGACCCGTGATCATCATCTGCCCGCCTTTTCCCAACTATATTGGGGTCGGCTTCCAGTCTAACCGGATACAACAGAATACCAGTATTTTACATGGAGCGACTGCCTATCTGACCTCCACAATCCAGTTACTGGGTAACACGATACCCCTTGGTAAGACTGGTTGTCAGACTTTCGGACTTAAGACAACCCGTAACAACAGCTGTCAAAGATCTACAAATAACAGCCAGAACCAACGGGTTTACGTGCTTTCCGAGGCACGGAGGGGTCTTGGTATGTAAAGATGGTAACCCATCCACGGACCAACCGCGGCAAGCAAAGCTTGACGTGCTCGATCGACCCTTGCGGCTGTTATTCATTTAATTTATTTATTTATTTTCTCATCACAAATGTTGATTTGGACAGAAAGTGCTTAATCTAAAAAATTGGGTAAATATTTGTGAGCGACTGGTGCCCGAAAAAGGCATAAAATACCGGTGTTACGGGTCATCAGGCTCCCCAATACTTAAATATGTACATACTAATTTAGATTAATTAACAAACTATGTGATGAAGTAAAGTTCAATTCTAGGTACAATTAAATATAAAGAAAAAAAAAGAAAAATGATGTGACTAGACATACATATTATATGTGATTTAAGTGTGTGTGTGGGGGTGTGTATGTGTGTGTGTGAGTGAGTGTGTTATTACTTAGTCACAAGCCCCTAATTTATCATATAAATGCATGTAATCATTTAAAATATCTCGAAGAAAAACTCTACCATTTCCATCCACTCCAAAATGTACGTTACATAATCCTCTGTACAACTATACAACGCCTAAATGTAGGCTCGCTAGGCTTACCTGCAAAATCAGCCTATAATGTTCCCACTGCTGGGAACCTGCTCCTTGTCCTCCTTTCTGTGAGAGGGAGTGGGCATTAATCCACCACGCAGGCCTAGTGTGGGTTGGTAGATGTCACATGTCTTCAAATTTTTGGTTCTAGAACATGCCGGTTTCCTCGTGATGTTTTCTGTCACCGTTTTGGGAGCAGTGGTGATGAAATTAAACACGCAAAGTGAAATCTGTGTCCGAACTCAAGACCACGACCCCCGAGACTCTCGTAAGTCGGGGCCGATACTACTAGGCCACCAATACTCTGTAGGCATACATAAGCAGGCCCTAATGTAGGACATATCCTACGCCAGGTCCTAGGGGCTATCAATAGGTATTGCGAACACAAATTTAGCTAAAGTCCTCTTAGTAGGCATCAGTCTTGTTTACGCCTACGTTGGGCGTTAGATATTCAGTTTTATTGATAAAGCTGAGGCCCGCTGCGGAGTTTGGAAGAAACACTCGGGTTTTAGTTTGAGCTGACTAGAGTTAAGAATATTATCTATGTATAGATGAGTCGAAGTCTATTTAATGTGTTTTTTTTTTGTGAAAACTTCTTTAGGCGCGTTGACCACCTTTTTGGTGAACAAAAATCATGGAACTCGCGTCATCGTCACCGAACGCTTGCCATGAGCTATATGTATACTGCTTTCACTTCCATCGGCGGTCCCCAAAGAATGCCCTGCATGTTTTTTTTATGTGAAAAGTTCTTTAGTCGCGTTGAGCACTTTTTGGGTGAAAAAAAATCATTGAAATTGCGTCATCGTCACCGAACGCTTTCTATGAGCTATATGTATAGTGTTTTCACTTCTATCGGCAGTCCTCAAAGACTCCCGCATGTTTTTTTTGTAATCTTTGGATTTTTATTCCGTTAATGAAATCAATTTATGAATGGTATTTTATAATCAACAGAGATTTTAACATAGGTCAGAGGATTTTCCTTACGTAGTTGTAAGTTCTAAGATATTGAGGAGCTCGTGACTAAGTACCATAAATAGCCGCGTGTGTCCATCTATTGGTTAAGCTACGCTTGCCGGGATTGGCCCGTGGATGGGTGACCATCTTTACATACCGAGACTCCTCCGTGCCTCGGAAAGCACGTTAAGCCGTTGGTCCCGGCTGTCATTCGTGGATCTCTGACAGTTGTTACGGGTCGTCAGAAGTCTGAAAGTCTGGCAAACCAGTCTTACCAACGGGTATCGTATTACCCAGTTACTGGGTTGTGGAGGTCAGGTAGGCAGTCGCTCCATGTAAAATACTGGTATACAGCTGGATAGGCATCTGCCTTAGCTTTCCCAACTATTTTGGGGTCAGCTTCCAGTCTAACCAGATGCAGCCGAGGTCTATTATGATCAACCAATGGTTAATGATTGCCTTCAACATTCGTAGGTAAAAATTTGTCTGAAGTTAGACATGATCTGTGAAACAGATAAGCGAAGTAAGTGTAACTTTTGTGACTTGTTGGATTACAGTTTAAGAATGTGGACTGAGTACCGTGACAACATAATACAAAGTTACTGCTAATTATATGGAGAAGGTAATTTTAAGAGGAAATGCGGGCGGAGAGACTTTTAGAGTAAAAAGTCATAAATCGAGGTTCGGCTCTCGCCTATTTCCTCCTCCAATATTGGACCAATTTAAAAGATATTTCTTATACTGAATAAGAAGGATATATACTGTGTCCCTATGTTTTCTTTTTTGATGATACATTATCTTTATAAGAGCTGGAACCCTCTGAAAATGCTCAAAATTGCCTGTTTAGACCGCTGACAACAGAGGGCTAATGTACGAATTTGCCAACTATTATTAAAAAAAAAACATAGGGACACAGTATATATCCTTCTTATTCAGTATAAGAAATATCTTTTAAATTGGTCTAATATTGGAGGAGGAAATAGGCGAGAGCCGAACCTCGATTTATGACTTTTTACTCTAAAAGTCTCTCCGCCCGCATTTCCTCTTAATGTATGTTCGTAATGAAGAGTATCCTATTCTATAGATACTTAGACAAAGTTATTTTGTGAGGAGCTTAGATATTACAATACGAGTAAAGCGTTCCAGAGATAAAGGAAACTAAACTCAACAACCAAATCAAGCTCAAGCTAAAATCGAGTTATATGTTCGAGCCGTTTGGGGTTGAAACACTAGGGCCATGGGGTCCGAGTGCCCGCTTGGTTTTGCAAGATATCGCCAAGCGGTTGGTCGACTCTTCACGTGACCAGAGGGCTGGTCTATTTTTCGGGCAAAGGATCAGCATCGCCATACAACGTGGCAATTCTGCCAGCCTTTTGGGCACCTTACCTGTTGACAGCGATGCGAACGAATTTTTTGATGCCCTATGATTCTGTCCACTTCCTTTATAACCGACTTCCAAAAAGGAGGAAGTTATCAATTCGGCTGTATGTTTTTTTTTTTTTGTATGTTTGTTACGCGATTACTCCGTCAATTATGAATTATGAATTTGAAAAATCTTTTTTTGTTTGAAAATTGAAAGGGTATCCTCCCGAGGTGGTTCCATTGACACCAAATCAGAATCTGACGAGGGGATCCCATGGAAATTGAGGGAAACCCTCAAATTTTATATGCAAACCTATAGCGATTTGGGTATTTCTTATAGTAACTCGTGCATTTACTCTCGGAAAGCACCATTTGGTGAAGTGGAACTGATGATGGAGACCACAGATGGCCACCGGAACAATATAATAATGAGTACCTATTTAACGGGTTGCGATTAAGCAATTTATGCTCGTCACTATGCATATGGTGAGTGGCAGTTCTCCTGGTTATTCCCAGGAGAACTTCTCAACAATCAACGTTCCAGCTTCTGGAAAAGCAATATTTTGTAAAAGGTGATGAGCAGTTAACATTAGGCTATTGTAACTTAAACTATATGCGTGACAAAATATCCTACCTTGTGTTTCCATTCAAAAATCCTTAAGCAAAACACAAAATATTCCTCTAGCTTTTTCCTACTCCCCACTAATCCTCACTTAAGTAATATTTAATCCGACAAATGCCTCAATAACAAAATTAACGAACATCTGAATGGAAGCTGAATCCGTATTAAGTTTTGAGCAAATATTATAAATTATACTAAGCGTTCAGATATCGGAATTTACGGCGTTCGGATAGCTTTTAGCATTCATAAGTAAGACATAGCTTTTGACGTCCATTCTGAGTACACTTTCTGTATATTAAGTGACAGTATGAAATGTTGGGGGAAGGAAAGCTGGAAATAGTATTTAAATAATATTTTCTCTAACATGCTTGGAAATTATTTTGACAACCTTCTTCGAGATAAATCGAAATTGCTATTACCTACTGGCCAAATACATGCGAGCAGCGGCCACCAAAAGTTGTATGAAAATCCATATTGTGTCGTGGTTCAGCGGCCAAATAAATTACATAGTAAACTAAATCTATCGTGTAATTTAAAAATGAAACGATCTCTTACTCCGAAACATGCCAACCAAGGAGGTAACTTATCAAAGGTTATAATTAAATTTCGAACTGGCTTGCAAATAGAAAACGGTTTATTGAATAAAAAAAACAAATTAACACAATTGGCGCGTGAAAAATTATTGTTGTTCGTCATTGTATGTTGAATTTATAAATAATCTCCTTTGTTTAAATTTTCGCGAATTATTTGAGAAATGCACTATACAAGCCTTGGCCGCAACCAGGCATTGATGGACTCACGTATGAGTGCCTCGGTTTCGGTTTCGGTTCGTCCATCAATGCCCCTGTTGCAAGCCGCTGCAATAATGTACTTACTATATGTTATTGGCTGTTACAGCAAAATTTTATCGCGATGTTGATTTAGTAACGAAAGCTAAAACTGAAACTTCTATGTTATAGAAGGATAATTGGAAATAACACTATCATAGAATTATTAGGTATCTAATTGATCTTGGTCATTAAATTTGGTACTATGCACGTAACTTCTGAAAACATCCGATGGTTAACGTGAAATACAATATTTTGATCTTGAAATCGTGTCGATACGAGCTTTACAAGAAAAACGAAGGGTATTCAACGAAAAGTCACAAGACAAGTGTCATATCGGTACTACGTACTCGTACAATTAGCATTAAGAAATGTACAGTAGCTTATAATAAACATATTACCTACAACCAACATTGACTTACTTCGCTTCAAATACTTATTCCGAATGATTTTTACTCGATTAGAAGAGACCAAAATGAGTGAGCTGACCTTATAGGTACGAAATGTAATTTTTACTAGTGACCCTGACTGAACAAATAGCCATTACTTAAGAACATTCCTGAGTACCATTGAACTAGCGCGTTATATATTGGTCTATATGGGCCTATTAATATGGTTTGTTGAACATTTTGGGCACTTCACTGTACCTACTATCTAAGATAGAGCAACTAACAAACGTTTACAACAAAGCTTTTCGACTCAAATCTTTGTTCTTCACTATCCACATGCAAATTATTTCTATAAAGCCTTTAAAACTATGTAAAACAAATAGTCCAGTATCGCCTACAGCACAGCCTACCCAATAAAGAACGAAAGCAGTAGACACTAGCAGAGCACAAAGCAGGCATTAGCTGGAGCTGTGATAACGCGCCGTTATCACACCGCGCCTGCGTCCACTCGCACAGTCGCCACATTCACTGAGAATATACTACGACTGAGAAAACTTGATACTTTTTTTTTTGGGTGGGTATTATCAAATAACTTCTCCCGCTCTGGGCGCAGCGGGTGTCAGACTTTTACTGACTAAAATCCACCCGTGTTCCTTCAGTTGCCTGTGTGCCAAGGCCACAATATCCCTTTCAGAAAAGCTCGCAACCCTGGCAGGCATTGGCCCTGACGAACCCCGTCAATATGTGCTGACTGAAGATACTGGGAATTTAATATGAGTTTGACGGCGCAATAAGTGGCGCCGTCTATTTTTGTTAAGAAGTTATTGGAATCACCGAAAAGGTCGGATAAGCGTCGCATCGATGGTTGTATGGCGGCTGTCTTCTGAAGTCAGGGGAGCCACTGTCGTACCATGACCAGGACGAACTGCTATGTTCCGGCACAATCCTGATGTTATTGAAGCTGTTAAACTAATACGATGATCACTTCTGGTAAAGCGGCCGTTAAGTTTTTTAATGTAGCTTAAGCCTATAAAGTTTCCACTTCTGGGACACAGGCCTCTGTGAGAGGGAGCGGGCCGTAATCCACAATGCGGGCCCAGTTCGGGTTGGTGGATGAAGAATAAAATAAAATAGTAGAAAATCAAAAGATAGGCTTACCGAAGAAAGTGACTAAAGTTGTCAAAAAATAATAGGCTGTTTTGACATTTAACTTGAATCGATTTATCGTGAGTTTCGAGTACCGATTCGTATGGTGTAATATTCATTGTTGTACACGTCCGTGTTTGGGTCACAGAAATTCATATGTGTACCAAGTTTCAACTTAACCGGTCCAGTAGATTCGGAGCAAATTGACTGTGACAGACAGACACACGAGTGATCCTATGATCCTAGATAGGTTTTTTTTTTTTTAATGTTTACTTGCTCGAGTTTGTGTTTTCCTAGGCACGTGTTTCTGTGACGAATAAAATTATTTTTCTTTCTTTCTTTCTTCTATAAGGGTTCTTTCTGTTTTTTCCTTTTGAGGTACGGAACCCTAAAAATATCGTGTCAGCACAATCAATATAAGAAATAATCATGACCACACGTCTAGTAGGTTGTTAGCTTACTGTCAAGGATACGACGGATGTGCTGAGGGTATAAAACGTGGAAGTTCTTTCAGTTCAAGAAATAGATGTACTCGCTAGTACAACAGAGCTTTCAATACCCGATTTCTAAAGTATCAAAACCGCTCAATCCCCTCACACTATCAGAGATCATGCGATGCTTGACGCTGGAGTCAAGGAGAGCGGCCGGCGCCGACCACGCCCGCCCCCCGCGCCCGCTCCCCTGTCTCACCCCCCGTCACCCCTGCCCGCGCTTCATGCAAACTATGCTGGTACATCGATACATTCAATTGTTAACCATTACGTATCCTGGTCTGTAATATATTATTATGGGTTATAAAGGCTATGATATAACAAATATTTCCAATTACAACCGGCTTCCGTGACATAGCGACCTGATTATTTGCTGGTGGGTTATCTAGGCGTAAGTTAGTACTTAAGCTTGCGTTATCATCTTTTCATTTAGTTTCTACGAGCTTGTAGAATGGTTTTAAATGGTTATTGCCGCATTCCTTAGCAGTTCTTAGTGCAAACCAAGTACAATGGAGTGGTATTTTGTTACTTACGTCTTTTTTGGGATTTTTCTTAGATATGGTATATTTACGAGTCAAATTGTCCCTTTTTAGGGTTCCGTACACAAAAGGTAAAACGGGAACCCTATTACTAAGGCTCCGCTGTCTGTCTGTCTGCCCGTCTGTCACCAGGCTGTATCTCATGAACCGTGATAGTTAGACAGTTAAAATTTTCACAGACGATGTATTTCTATAGCCGCTATAACAACAAATAAGTACAAAAAAATTGAATAAAATAACTTTTTAAGGGGGCTCCGATACAACAAACGTGATTTTTTTGCTCGTGGTTGCTCGATATTGATAACGGCAACAGGTAGACGCTTGAAATATTCACAGAATATTTAGTTATATATTTACTTTAAAAATAAATAATTAAATTAAAATAAAACAAATATTTAAGGGGGGCTCTCATACAACAAACGTGATTTTGCCCTTCATGCCTTCAACCCTTCATGCGTGAGTCCGACTCGCACTTGGCCGGTTTTTTTTTATTGTTTTCAATAGTCAATATATTTATTGCTTCCACATGTGAACTTAGGTGGTAGGTTTTACAAAATATGATCATTGTGGACCCTGTTGGGCACAGCAAAATTAGGAGAGAGGAAGAGGGCTTTTCTTATGCTCTAGCCTGCGTGTATGTCGGGAAGTCATACTCTCCCACCTGAAGGCATCATATCATCATCATTAAATTAATACGTGAAGCGAATACTTTGACCCTTCACTTTTCCCTTTTTACGAAAATTACGTGGAAGTCAAAGTCAAAGTCAAAAATCAAATAGGCACATAGGAGACACTTATGAACGTCAAAATTAACAAAAAAAATATAGAATTGATTCTAGTTGCCCTTTCCAAAAGGTAGTTTCGTATGGAGAAGAATGGAAAAGAAACTCCACCGTTACTCTTTTAAAAATGTTTTACAATATTTTGTTTAAGTACATTAATTATAAGATTATATGTGAAGACGATGCACCTAGAATAAAATAAAATGACTATACCACAAAAGGTAAAAAAAAAAAAATAAGCAATGAAGTGGACGGAGGAGTATATTTGGGACAGTTACATTTTATATGGAAGAGAAGTGCAGAGAGCTAATATTTTCATTTATGTAAAATAAATGTGTGATAAATAAATAAAATTAATAAAAAAAATATAACACACACGCGTTTGACACACACACACTTAGTAGGGGACCTAAAGAATAGCATCATCCTATTTCTTCCCGTGGGTGTCGTAAAAAGTGACTAAGGGAGTTACTAGAGAATGGGCAGTAGCGTTCTCTATGCATTTGCGATCGCCAACCCGCCTGCCAAGCGTGGCGATTATGGCAACTCTTTTGGGGGAGGCCTATGTCCACCAGTGGACGTCTTTCGGGAGAAATGATGACGATGAATGATAACTCAATTAAATTATGAAATATGGCTCTATAGGTGCACTAAAATATTGATATTTCATTGAATAAATAATCATTTCATTAATTAACACAGCGGACTTTAGGACATTGTAAATTAACAGCTTACCTTCTTACAGATATATAGCCAAAATAATCGACACTTCAAACTCGTTCTCACCTCAGCCGCTATGAAGCAGACATTCACATGTTTTTCATTAATACACGAACATGTAAATTACAAATTAAACGAGTAATTATAACAATCGACAGACGGACAGGCAAGTTAAACGGTGTTTAAATGACTGATTACCGGGGTGACCTTTGAGGGCGTGCAATTAATGGAAACCTTAGGGTGCCAGTAACCAAAGAAGATGGAAAAGAAAAAATATTTAAGACTGGTTGTAAATATCCTCGGGCAGTGAGAAAGACTGACGAAGGCACTCGTCAGTTGTTTCCATATAAGTAAAATTTCCTGTTGTTCAACAGATTATTCAAGTTCGTTCATAGTGTTTATCTAATCTATACATATAATAAAATCGTAGCGAAGTCTAAAATGTACATTGAATATTTTTGAGAAAAAATAATTGCTACGAGGTCTGGGATCGATTTCAATGCCGAAAATATAGTTTTTAGAATTTTTGTCTGTTTGTCTGTATTTATGTTAGAGCATCACGCAAATTCTACTTGATAGATTCTGTTCAAATTTTGCATACATATTTCATAGAAGCCTGGTTAATTGATAGGCTATATAATATCACGCTATTTGCCATGGGGGATCAGCAATATTGCATTATGTTTGTATTCCTCTATGAATGGATGTTAGAGCATCACGCAAATTCTACTGGATAGATTCTGTTCAAATTTTGCAAACATATTCCATAGAATCCTGGTCAATTGATAGGCTATATATTATCACGCTATTTGCCATGGGGGATCAGCAATATTGTATTATGTTTGTATTCCTCTATGAATGTATGTTAGAACATCACGCAAATTCTACTGTATAGATTCTATTCAAATTTTGCATACATATTCCATAGAAGCCTGGTCAGTCGGTAGGCTACATTTTTATGCGCGATTTGCTATGGGGGATGAGTAATATTGCATTATGTTTGTGTATCTCTATAGTTTACAGTAAATTGTAAAAAGACGAGCCAAATGGTTAGAGCATTTATACATTTTATCATCACGCTATAGATTTATGGGGCTAAGCTGTCAATCATCATGACTAAACAGAGTGGATTACTGTGATGGGGCAGGAAAGGTATCTTAAACGTTGTAGCTACGTGAAATCGGTCTTAGGAGACTATCTATAACTTTTTGAGACATTTTCATCTGCAGACATAGATTTTGATTAAAATGTACAGTCAGCATGACAATTTTCATTAAAAAAATAATTTGGTGCCAATAGATCCCGTTTCATATGAGGATCAAAAACTCTATTAGAAGAAACTGAGGCTTGAGTACTAGATGAGTCAGAAATCGCAAAAATCTTTTCCCATAAATATCGTGGGAAATGAGATTCCAACTTGCTTTTTTGGGTTCCGTACCTACGTCAAAAGGAAAAAACGAAACCCTTATAGGATGAATTCGTTGTCCACCCGTCCGTCCGTCTGTCTGTCTGTCTGTCAGTGAAGACCCTTTTTCTCAGGAACGCATGGAGGTTTATAGTTGGAATTAATTTCAAATACCTGTTGTACGGTTTCCAGGAGCTCAAAAAACAAACTTATAAGTAAACACATTAAAAAAATACGGCCATCTACGCGACATATTTTGATACTCGCAAATGAATCAACACCTATAGGGTACTTCCCATTGACCTAGAATCATATGGCACAAAGCAAAGGCTCACAGCACAAGTAAAGGAAAAAGTCCGAAAATCGTTAATTTGTAGTATTATCACATCATCATTTCAGCCGAAAAACATCCAGTGTTGGAAATTAGCCTTCCCCAAACATCGCCACTTCGACCAGTTCTGTACTTTGATTTGATTTGATTTGCTTTTCAGAAACTTTCGGCCCTATCGGCCATGTGTTCTGCATAATCTACTGTTATATTATTTTAGTGATAATCGTTCGCCAAGAATAATCTGTAAGAATGCATCAGTCAGTGTATCAGTTTTGTGACATTAGGTAGCAGGAACGCAGGCGTTCATTAATTCACTAAAAACGAAGAACTTCGAAAGCAATGGGAAATTACTACTGACGTCTGCTGAGTCGATCTCAGGAGTAACTGCTTCCTGCCAGGGTTGCGAGTTTGTCCGAAAGGGATATCGTGGCCCTGGCACACAGGCAACGGAAGGAACACGGGTGGGTTTTAGTCAGTAAAAGTCTGACACGCCCTCCCGCTCAGCCCAGAGCGAGAGAAGTTATTTGATAATTTCCCACCCAAAAAAAAAGGAGTAACTGCTTCTCACACGGACAACTATACGTCGCTTGCTCTCGCGTCACCAGTCCTGAGTCTGTATATTTTGGCTGTTGAGATCATAATTACGAGTACAAACGTAGTATACAGGGAAGTTTTATAAAGAGTAAATGCGGGAAATAAAGTGAATTATGTTCTACATGCGATTGTGACGAACCAGTCGATGCCCAAAAAGGCTAGACTGGCTGTTCACAATGGTGTGCTGGTACCCACGCTTATGCATGGAAGTGAATGTTGGGTGTGGCAAAAGAAGCATGAAAGTAGAATCAAAGCTGTGGAAATATGTTCCTTGCAAAGCATGTGTGGCGTGACTATGAATTATAGGCTGAAAAATTATGTGATAAGGCAACGGTGTGGTTTAAAAGAAGATGTAGGGGCAAATTTTTAAAAGATTATTTGCTTAGATGGTTTGGTCATGTTGAAAGGATTAATGAAAGGCGACTAACAAAAGAAATTTACAAGGCAGATGTGAGTGGAAACGCCCTATAAGGACATATAGTGACCTAATTGGTGATGTTCTTCAGAAAGGTCAAGTGCGTAGTACTCTGAACATGCGTGCGTATAATTATGACCAGATGTATGAACGTAAACGAAGCAAAAAGAGTAAGTATGTAAGTAGCGTAGCGGGTGGCGTTCTATAGTTTCTGCCTACCATCATGGGAAGAAGGCGTGAATTTTTGTATGTATGTATGTTTTATAAAACTAACATAGCATCACGTCTAAATTCCGCGAAGAGTTAGGCAGAGGTTACCTACCTATAGTAAACCCAAATTAAATTTCGCCAGTTATGTTTAGGTCCCATGTAATAGGGGGCGAGCCAATTGCCACTAACCGGGCACAAATTCAGGCTTCGGACTGTACCTGAGAAATTCCAGATGAAGAAATCAAGAAATCAAATCAAATAAATTCAAATCAATCAGTCAATCATCATGGCATATGCAGGATGGCTTTTTAAGATGGGAAGTAATGATATCTTATCAAAACCCAATAACACTTTACCTGACCTGAAAATCAAACCCAAGACCTCATGCCCAAAAGAAGCGCTTGCGATCAATTGACCAATGAGGCAGTTTTCTATAAAAATGAATCTGTTATTAGTATATTGTGGTGTTTTACGGCTTCCACGCGAACGAAGTCGCGAGCAGAAGCTAGTATAATATCATCATCATCATCAGCCCATAGCAGTCCACTGCTGGACATAGGCCTCTCCAATTGCACGCCATTCAGCTCGATTCTCGGCTCATCCAGCTGCCACCAGCCACCCTGCGAAGATCATCGCTCCACCTAGCCTGAGGGCGTCCTACCTTACATTTGCCAATTCGCGATCTCCACTCAAGAACACGTCTACCCCAACGGTCATCGGTTCTACGGCTGATATGGCCGGCCCATTGCCACTTCAGCTTGCTTATTCTGTGGGCTATGTCGACAACTTTGGTTCTCTGCCGGATCACTTCGTTCCGGATTCGATCCCTCAGAGAGACTCCAAGCATAACCCGTTCCATAGCTCGCTGAGCGACCTTGAATTTATGGACCAGCCGTACCGTGAGTGTCCACGTTTTGGCTAGTATAATATAATATATCTTTATTGATAAAAGCAAACATTTTTATAAATTCCCTGGTTCCTGCGCTAGTGTACACTGTATTACAGTTATCATTATCATCATCATTTCAGCTAAAAGACGTCCACTGCTGGATATAGGCCTCCCCCAAAAAGGGGGGATTTGCCATAATCGCTACGCTTGGCAGGCGGGTTGGCGATCGCAGTATGGTTTTTAAAATGCATACAGAACGCTGCTGCCCATTCTCTAGTGAATCCCTTAGTCGCCTTTTACGACACCCACGGGAAGAAATGGGATGGTGATATTCTTTACGTTAACTCAACTCCTAGTTACTATGTTAAATGATAAGATACGTCATCCAAAGATTACAAAGCGAATCAAAAATAATAGAAATAATAAAATTAAAAGATAAGTAATCTAATATACATAATTTAATATTAGCCAATTGAGAAGTACGTATCAAACTTGGTTTGTTTCTTAAAAATAACCAGTAAAACGACTTTCTTTTCAGAATCAATTTATTATTACTTGACCCTTTGGTTTTGGGATGTCATAAAAGAGCCTTTACAAGTGACGAGACATTCTGGCTGTCTTGCAATAGGACGGGGTTTACTATGGGATAGAATATCTAATAATATATACCGTACTGGCAACTAAACCCTCTGGATTGTCTATTATAAGCTTCTCTCGTAGCTAACATGAAAAAAAAAGAGTTTTAACTACCTAAACTCGCCCAAAGTGGCTCTTAAGTAGAGTATAATCAACAAGCGAAGCTAACCCTTAGCGATAAGACTTCTTGTTCCATTGTTCAGACCTGAAGATTAAAATTATGCACCATGTTTGAATAACATATGTACTGCACCGTATTTGATCTCGTTCAAGTTCGTTTTTGTGCAACTCTGTTTAGGGCTGTGACACATAGCAAGCAGAGAGGGTGCAGGAGAAGCGATTGCATTGTCATCATCATCAGCCCATAGCAGTCCACTGCTGGACATGTAACTCTCCAATTGCACGCCATTCAGCTCGATTCTCGGCAACTCTCATCCAGCTGCCATCAGCTACCCTGCGAAGGTCGTCACTCCACCTAATCTGAGGGCATCCTACCTTAGGTTTGCCGATTCGCGGTCTCCACTCAAGAACACGTCTACCCCAACGGTCATCGGTTCTACGGCTAATATGGCCGGCCCATTGCCACTTCAGCTTGCTTATTCTGTGGGCTATGTCGACAACTTTGGTTCTTTGCTCTCCCTGATTGCATTGTGACGTGGCTCAATGTAGCCTATGCAAAATCTTGCTTAGATACTGGGGTAGGTGATGGACAGCGGGTTGATTTTATTGACGTAAAAATCCTAAACTCCCCGTTTCTTATCCCCAAAGTTTAGGCCTCTTTTGAAGTTTTCTCCGCAAACAAAAGGTGATGGAGAGAAATTACGAAGCAAGAACGGCTAAATCAGAAGACAGATCATATTATTATGCATATTCAGCCTATAATGTTCCCACTACTGGGACACAGGCTTCCTGCCTTCGAGAGGAAGTGGGCCGTAGTCCACCACGCGGGCCCAGTGCGGGTTGGTAAATTTCACATGTCTTCGAATTTTTGGTTCTAGGACATGCCGGTTTCTTTTTTTAATAATAATTTATGAAATTATTTACACAAAGTATAGCGCCTGTCTGGGTTTGAACCCACGACCTACAACCTCGTAAGTCAAGGCCGCTACCACTGGGCCACTACTGCTCTCATTGTTATGGCTTACTTATTTTTATGAAAAGAAAGAAAGAAGAAAGAAAATACGTTTATTTGCGGTAAACATAACGCAAAGGAAAAAGAAAAACACAAACACGAAAGAACAAGTTGAGGGAAAATATGCGTCACATTCACGCAAAACGGCCATCGCTCAGCATAATGTTGCGACCCTATGCGAGACAGAGCCCCAGCGCTGGTTTTCAGCGACAGCCGGCGTTGACGTGATGACGTCAAACCGGTGCAGCATTAAATGACGTAAAAATAAACAAAATAAAATAAATATAATACTTCGTTCTATATGTTTATATAAATATAATACCTAGAATGGCAACATTCGGTAACGTCGGCAACGATTCAAGCGCCGCGCGCCGCTCATCATACGTAATCTGTGTGTTGCTGTCAGCTGTCATAAAGTGAAAAAATTTGACAATTTGACGTTTTTATTTTTACGTAATGGTTACTTAAAGATTATGTAAAGAATGCTAGGATGTTATTAAACAAAGGATGCATTGGGTATTCAATATGTATGTTATTTGTACAGTGTTTGTGAAATTTGTATTATAGGGTGGGGTTTATTAAATGACTTCAGTCAATTTCAGGCGTTGGTTGGTCGATGACTTGAATCATATTGACCGACAGGCAATATGCTATAATCCTCTACTCTTTTGCCGCAACTGTCTTTGTGCATTTTTGATGTGAAACATCTATAGGCGCACGTAAAACCGATTGCTGGCGGGGCGACGCATGCCGCGTGGCGATTGGCCACTACACACTTATACAGTCTTTATCCTCTCTTTCGCCGAGCGGCCTTAATAAGGCCGATGAGGCCGATTTCAATTATGCGGGATTCGCCAATCGGTCTGATTCAGTCCGACTGATTCAGTTCGTTCGTGGCGCACACCCATTTTCGCGCCAAATAGGCTGGTTCAGAAGAGGTTACCCTCTCATCTGTCAATTGACCTACATTAGGCCGATGTCAATTATGCCGGCCGGATTCGCCATCCAATCTGGTTTAGACCGACTAATTCAGTTCGTATAGTGGCAAATCCTCATTTCGTGCCAAAAAGCCGACACGAGAGAGGATATGTAGTAGTGTGTAAATGTGTGTGTAGTGCGATGTTTCACATCTGCCAGTCGTCCCGTGACGGCTCTATTTTTTTTTATTATTCTTGTTTTCTATTACTGCCTCAAGAAATAGGACGATAATATTATAATTAATGCACCTGCTTATAAAAAATAAATGTTGTATAAATAACATTTATACAACATTATAAATGCGAAAATGAGTTTGTTTGTTACGCTTTCATCCTAAAACGGCTGAACAGATTTGGATAAAATTTAGCACATGGGTAGATCATGACCTGAGTTAGGACATAAAATACGTTTTATCCCAATATTTTTAAGGGATCGAAACTTATGCGGGTGAAACTGCGGGGCACAGCAAGTAATAAATAAATGTACGGAATACCGCATGTAGCAGCACCTTTACTGCTATAGCACAGCGTTCTATGTAGCAACACCTTAACAAAACCCTGTACCACTCTATCATGTACGCATATGATTGAAAAAGATGCAAAAACCTATGTTTACTTGCGGCTCCGACTTTGTAAGGAGAACAACATGTCCATAAAACATTACCTACTGGCAACCGCATGATCGATTAGCTCTGATTTTAATATTTACATACATTACACGACCATTACGCTGGACAGGTAAATCGATCGAGGAAAATGTTTTTATAAGACGTCTATCTACACTTTTGATTTAGTTGAGACTATTTTTAAATGCACATCACTAAAATTCCTGTTGATCTCTCCAACTATGGTCCTGTGACTGCACCTTGCTAGCTCATTACGTCATCATATAATAGAAATAATATTTATATGCATAAAACATGGTGTATAAAGTGGTTTTAAAAATACATTAAAAAGAGCATACATGTTTTGCTTATAATATCATAGCATGAAAATATTATTGGTTACATTACAAAATGTTTCCCGCCACTAAATTCTTTCATGCTGTAAAAATTATTGCTGTTTAACCATTTGAGTAATATTTTTTGAAACAATCTAAAATCTAAAGTTTTTAAATCACTTGGAATTTTATTATAAATTCGAACACACATGGCTAAACAGCCTTTAAGGCTTCCCGGCATACCAGCGCGTCTAGTCGCGCGAAAAGTCGCCCCGGTATGTAGAAGCCTTTATTATATTTAGCCAGTCTTGGTAAGTCATTTAATAGAAGCTTGTGAGGATCTCGCCGGTTTCGAGGATATACATCCTCTGCCCAACCCTTCGGGGAACACAAGCGAGGTGCTATGTTGTGTATTATTTATCTAAGAACCGGGTTAATACACTAGTGCAAAGCTTGTCACTCGAACTCAAAACCTCTCCGTGGCCATGGAGGCTCCGGCAGCATTGGGCTTTGTTCATTCATAGTAGTTACTTAAAAACACAAAGAAACATATTATCCGGATACAAAATACTATAATTAAACTATTTTATTAGTTATAATCTTATCAATATCTGAGTAATGAACGCAGAACATTCGTTTGACAAGCGACGAAGGACATAATATCCGCGACTGATTCGTAGTACCTTATAAACATTAATTATTAAATCAGAACAATTCCCTAAGACGGATCTAAGACGTAGGTAGGTAAGTATGATTCGGGCAAAACCAGGCGGACGCGATGTAATTAATAATTAATTAAATTAGTGATTCAGTATCATTCCCCGGTTGTTTAATTGACAAAAACCTGACAATGTTTATTTATTTGTCACATCATAACGTATTTAACTGTATGCATAATTACTTGCGCTTTAAGGCTTCTACATACTGGTGCAACACGCGACACGACACAAAGGCCCCGCGTGTCGCGCGACGAGCGGTACCTTTGTGTCGGGTCGCGAGTCGCGCTGGTCTGTAGAAAGAAGCCTTTATGGTCTTATGTTATTAAATTTCGAAAGTGAGTTTATCTGTCTGTCTGTTTATTAGATGCTTACTGCTAAACTGCTGAACTGATTCTGCTGAGATTTGACAGAGATACATCTTGGTTTTTCGAGATCTGAAGCAAGTGGTAACAGTTTTCATGCTTTAATAAGAAAAACTTTATGCATAGACGGAGCAACAGGAATACCCAGTACAATTAATAGCTTAATTTAATGATTCCATTAAACAGATTGATTACGATATCTCTGTTATTCAATTAAAAGATTAAATACACTGAACCACTTTATTTGCCCTTTAGAGCGAAGTATTGACATTTGTAAAAGAGAGAAATTACATGATTGCGTAAAATGAGACCTGTACGGACCGGCACAGGTTTTAGGAAACATGCTTCACGTAATGAGACACTTTCATTGGAGGTAATGTCAAAAAGAAATGAGCGATCGTGGTTTGATATAATTTACTGCAAAATGTGAAGTGAAACTGTGGCAGTGTGTTGAAATGAGTTTAAAAATGAAGTTATAAAAGAGAGCAATTTAATAAAATTACAGTACGCGTTATGGTTCAAAATGTACCTTTACAAGCCTTCTTATCCTTTCATTTATGATTGCAACTGTGATAGATACAATTAAAAAAAGGTTTTAAAAAGGATTTTGTCTATAATCCATTTATAAATAGCATTAGACAAATAACGACAGTTATTGTGTTGTATTGTTGAAATTACTGCACTAAAGTGTTCAAATTTATAATATGTAAATGGTAAAAACAATATATTGCTTTGTATTCATCGTGAAATAACGGAGCTTATTATACGCTTATATAGAAATAACGATGGCGTTATAACATAATTTGTCTAATGTTATAATGAATGGAGTATAGTTTGCACATAAAAAAGATACCATCATTGGTAAATGAAACATTTCGTTAGTGGAAATTTAAACCGGGCATATCTGTAGTAAAAGAGAGGCTTTATCTCAAGAAAAACGTCGCATCAAAACAAAGTACCAATCATTCCTTAAGAACAGAGAGACAAGGGATAAAAAGAAGCGCTTTAAAAGCTCATTACGAGAACAAAAAGTATGGCAATAGCTTTTAAAGTTGGATTCTTGTAAACCAAGTAAATTCACAGCCGTAATTAGTCCATACATTTGTCAACATTACCACCGCTATGACTCAAACGCGCCATATTTGTGAAACGAAGTAAAAACCGGAGATCCTTATATATAAACAATTAGGTAGCTTGGATAAAAGAGCAACTTTGGATCCCTGTAGCGAGGAACCTCATCGAAATTAAGCTATAAAACTTAACGATACAATCTCACCCAAACATTGTTGTTACACATAAATTACCATATCATAATTTAGCAAAAGAAAACCGTTGATAGCAGAATCGCTTGAGACTTTGACATTTTAACCTGTCAAAATAACTTTACCTACCAACAGGTAGTGGCTTTAATGATTATTATTTTGGACTTTAATTTCGGCGCAGCGGCCGCCTGACCTTTTCACTCAAGCGCTTTATTTTTTATTTATTTCAGATGTTGGTTATCTTCAAACGTCGATCTGGATAGGCGGTGTGCGATCGACGCTGCTACATCCGTTCACTAAGGTCTCTCGGCCACGCCTAACTTTACCGAAGCCTACCGCTCGACTATTGTGGGGGATTTACACGGGTCGATATTCACTATACGTCTAAGCCGCATGGAATAGTCGACAGGTGATTAAACATGCATAACTATGTTTGTTTTGTTTTAGTTTTTTTTTTTTTTTAAAACGCTGCCCCGCACTAGGATTTTCTCCTGTATTGTAGGTACGTTTACAAACATTTAAACTCACATACACAAACAGCCAGACCGGGAACAACCACTTGCAGGTGCGGGAATCAAACCAGCGACACGCAGCGCAGCAGTCAATCGCTTTACCACTGCGCCAACCGTGTCGTCAATGTCTATTATCGCTTATCTATGTAAATGAGTATTAACTGCTCCCAAATTACGATGTTTATTTTGATTTTATTATTTTACATACTTCCTTATAATCTTTAACCTACAATTTACTTTCAACAAAGTTTTTACTTTTATTATTTTAATAACATTTTATCTAGTATTTTTTTATATTTTGTGAATGTGAAAACGTTGTAGGCTTAATAGACTGTAGATTTGTAGACTATTTTCTATTTTGTTAAGTACCTGGTACTTGCTGACGGGCCTACACTATCCTTCCAAACCAATTAACACTGTCATTTGAAAACATTGTAAAAGCCAATAATTTTTAAAAGAGTTACGACGAGAAACGATCAATTGGAACCGTGCACCGAGCTTCTGACGTGTCATAAATGCCCATGTAGGTTTATGTGAAATAAAATATTTTGATTTTGATTTTGCATAGGTACGCCAAAGTAGCATACCTAGGTTTAGCCGTGCAATGAACAGACCGCATTCGGTCGGTTACTGAAATCGACTACACAAATTCTTAGTCACAGGCGAGAAGCGATCATTCGTCATTTAAAGGCGTTTTACGCCCTTTGTTGTTTCCTTAATTTTCGACGAGAAGCACCTATACTCCATTTGAAATAAGATTAGAAAAATAAATAAACCTTTTTTACAGTTCGTTCAATCGATTTTGACTTCTATTGCGTTGGTGGCATGACCAATGATAGCTGTAATAAACAGTTGGTATTGTAACCATGTTTTTGCTTTAATGCCATCCTTATGCCTACGGAATAGAAGTCAAAATCGGTTGAACGGACTGTAAAGAAGTTTATTTAAATGTCTAATCTTGTTTCAAATGGAGTATAGTTGTTTGTGTAAATGAGGTAACTACGTGACTGTATGAGGCGATTTGGTAAGCGACAAGCCGCACGACGAAAATTGACCCGTGTAAATCTCCCTTTACGCGCGGACTGACTTTGAGTGCTCAGAATTAATAATTAGTAGTTTCTAAGGCACATAAAACAGTATGCGTGTTCGTGCATTAAATGTTACGCAATAAATATTATCTGGTCTTTGTGAGTTTGATAACTGGATTGGTCTACTTTTTGTGTTAAAACAGGTGACAATTTGATACACGGAATATGAAACAATTGAAGTCTTCAACTAATGCTTCCGTATGAATACATACGTAACAATAATTGAAATGTCAAACGTTTAAGTGCACTACGCTACACGTGTCAAATTAAAAGCAAAATTAGATAGACATGCCTGTTAAAAGTTTAACACATTATGACCGAATGAAAAATGACTGACCGATACCACCCCGGTCAGCTCCGGTCCTTTACTGACTGATGTGGCTGAGCTTTAATGTATCTTGTCACCTTTTATGTATTACCCATATTGTATCCCCCGTATTGTGTGCCCCGCAGTTTCACTCGCGTAAGTCTCGATCCCGTAGGAATATCGGGATAAAAAGTAGCCTATGTCTTAATCCAGGGTGTCAGCTGCCTCCATACAAAATTTTATCAAAATTGGTCCAGCCGTTTGAGCGTGAAGAAGTAACAAACATACACACACACACACTCACAAACTTCCACCTTTATAATATTAGTGTGATGTGATGTGATGATTAGTGTGATAATCCAGGGTGTCAGCTACCTCCATACAAAATTTTATCATAATTGGTCCAGCCGTTTGAGCGTGAAGAAATAACATACATACCTACACACACACACACTCTCAAACTTTCGCCTATATAATATTAGTGTGATAATATCACGCCTGTGTTCCCCGAAGGTATAGGCAGAGTATACCTATAGTACACCCACATTTCACAGATGGAAAAAATCCAATAACACTTTGCCCGACGCGGGAACCCAGGACCATGCTTAGCTTCAGCGCTTGCGACCACTACGAAGCAGTCATAATATTTACACTAATTTTCGAAACATCTCCATTTGAAATAAGATTAGACATTGAAATAAACCTTTTTTAATGTCCGTTCAACCGATTTTGACTTCTATTGCATTGGTGGCATGACAAATGGCAGCTGTAATAAACAGTTGGTGTTGTAACTAACTTTTTCCTTTGAATGCCATCCTTATGCCTACGGAGTAGAAGTCAAAATCGGTTGAACGGACTGTGAAAAAGTTTATTTAAATTTCTAATCTTATTTCAAATGAAGTATAAGTAAACTTCAAAAGTATAGTTTAAAAGAGTAATGGTGGAGTTTTTTGCCCATTCTTCTCTATACAAAACTACCTTTTGGGAGAGGCGACTAGAATCAATTACATTTTTATGTAAATTTTGAAGTTCAAAAGTGCCTTTCATGTGCCTATTTGAAATAAATAATTTGACTTTGACTTTGACTTTGAAACCTAATTTTCTCATAACTTGACCCTTTCATCAACAATTCAAGAGAACACAAAACTGTCCCAACTTGTCTCATCATTTCAGCCACAAGACGTCCAATGCTGGACATAGGCCTCCCCCAAATTGGGGGTTGCCATAATCGCCACGCTTGGCAGGCGGGTTGGCGATCGCAGTATGGTGTTAAAATGCATAGAGAACGCTGCTGCCCATTCTCTAGTAAGTCCCTTAGTCGCCTTTTACGACACCCGCGGGAAGAAATAGGATGATGCTATTCTTTACGCCCCCGGCACCACACGGAACAACTTGTCTCATAATTAATTAATTATCTTATTAATGTTCACTACAGGTCACTCATTACTTCCATAAGTCGACCTTCTTAAGCATAAACATCACAGTCCTTTCACTACGTTTACTCGAATTCAAGAAATTACTCAGACCATCTAATGAATCACCTTTAAAAGGCTTCGTCCTCACTAAACTCGTATTTAACCGATAGCATCAGTTTGATTGACAGCTTATAATGAGTCTGATGCCTTATTAAAATTTAGAGAAAAAGAAAAAAACTTTAGCGCCGCCATCCGGTACAACTACTGGTTAAATTCTTGTTTGCGTAACTAGTGATGGAATGGTAGCAGATTAATACAAGCTCACGATTTTGATTTATACTAACTCCAACCCTATTTTTCTTGGTTGGGGGGAATTATCAAATAACTTCTCCCGCTCTGGGTGGAGCGACTAAAACCCACCTGTGTTCTTTCAGTTGCCTGTGTGCCAGGGGCACGATATCCCTTTCGGACAAACCCGCAACCCTGGCAGAACTTTAACTCCTGTTTGTTGATTATAGCTTATACTCGCAGCTTCGCCCCTGTGGATGGCCGAAAATATCCCACGGGATTAAAAGTAGTAAATCCTATGTGTTAATCTACAAAAAATAAAATTTGTAGGTAACTAATAGACTAAGCGTAGGGCTGTTCGCTCACAATGCGGCATTTTTCTTACTTTTATCATTTATATACTAGTAACTTCTAAACGAAAGATGTGATATGAATAATTTAAAGAGGAATTAACATGTACATAATTCACCTTGATTATGAAACTATTTAGTTTGATAAGGATTAATATGTACAGGGTGTCCCAGAAGTCGACGTCAAGCCGGAATCGGGTGATAGGTCAAGTCATAATAGTCAACAAAAAAAAAAAAAATTTGCTACAATTTTAAAAATTACAAGCATTTATAAAAAAATCGATAAAAACTACCTGTTGCTACAAATTTTAAGTTTTTTTAAATTTGTAATGTAATCCTCAATAATGCTTCTAAAAACTTAAAAACTTAAACTTAAAGTTGTTTATAATGATGAGTACAATGACTCCTTAAGAGGTTGTGCGTTAATTCTGGGACATTTTGTATATACAAGATGTAACATGAATGAAGAGTACCTACAATACTCTTCGTGTACAATACAAGAACGCGTTCCGGGCCATGCTTAATCTGCCCTGGCGGTGTAGCGCATCTGGTATGTATGCCGACAGCAGGGTTGACGATTTTTATGCTGCATTGCGTAGGCTTAAAGCAACATTTCACCTGAGACTGATTAAAGTGTAGAAACAACACTGTGACTACTGTATTTCGCACCATTCCACTAAGTATTTCATTTTAGTGTAACTGTTTGAATTTAAACCTAAATTAACCCGACATTTATAAGAAAACTATGTTTTACCTGACATTTATAAGAAAACTATAATCTATCTGAATGTATAAATGTTCACCAATAATTTTATTTTATTTAATATCTATTTCATATTTAATTGGTCTCCCGTGAGGCGGTGAACCTCCTTGACGGACTACCGTCATGGGATCTGGAGGCAAAAGTCCTCGCGCACACGCGGAGGCGAAACGCCTGCACCGGGGTGAAACTCCGCTGCCGTGAGAAATCACGGCACAGCGGACCGGCGGGATCTCATAGCGGCATGGAGAGTGCGATTGTCGCAACCCAGCGCTGGGCACGCCACAATTGTGGTAATAAGTCCCCTCTTTGAGGAGTGGCTAGAGAGGCGCCACGGCCTCCTCACCTTCCGCCTGACGCAGGTCCTCACCGGACACGGTTGTTTCGGGAGGTTCCTGTTCAGGATAAAGCGGGAGGAACCGCCCGGGTGTCATCACTGTGTGGATCACACGGAGGACACGGTGGAGCATACGGTGAAATAGAATGTATGTTTAAAAAACTTGCCTGAAATATTTTGTTTAATATCTATTAAGTTGACAGGTATTTTGTGAAACTTTTGTAATTTGTAGGAGATCTGGAGTCTAAACTAACCCTAGGCCTGTATTTTAGAATTCCAGAATTGTATCACATAGTAAAAGTTGCCTACGTGGTACGATTGATGGTGTATGTGTGTATTTAGGGGTGTGTGTTTGTGGGGGTGTGTGTGTGAGTGAATTACACCTGCACCCAGTGTAATTGCGTAACACACATATAACGGCACGGTGTTATGCTATTAGGGTGCTGTTTACCAATATCTTTCAAACGGTAACACGGTGGTAGTACACCTTTGTACAAGAAACATAGAGTTTATTTATAAATAAAATAATATTTTTCATCATCATCATTTCAGCCAAAAGACGTCCACTGCTGGACATAGGCCTCCCCCAAGCACCGCCACATAGACCGGTTCTGTTCTTCCCGCATCCAGCGGATACCCGCAGCCTTCATAAGGTCATCGGTCCACCTTGTAGGAGGCCTTCCAACGCTACATCTTTCGGTACGTGGTCGCCACTCCAGAAAGTTTCGGCCCCATTGGCCATCAGTTCTGCGAGCAATGTTAGTAAGCTTGGCAATTCTTCGGGCTATGTCGGTTACCTTGGTTCACCTGCGGATCTTTTCATTTCTGATTCGATCACGTAGGGAAACTCCAAGCATAGCCCTCTCCATTGCCCTTTGGGTGACTTTTAACCTTCTTATAAGGCCCATTGTGTTTAAAATAATATTATTATATAATAATATATATTTACTTATTATATTATTTACTTTATGCTACTACTTACTATTACTTTAAGCTACGTTTATTTACGATTTCTAATTTATTTCATGTTTTAAGTTAAAATATATTTACACTTAAAAATGTATGGTTAAGCAGACGTTTGTCATTATTTAACTTTAAGCTACGTATACGTATATTCATTCATGTCTTACTTATTTAATGTTTTAAATATATCCAGTAACATAAACTGTGTCTGTCAGTCAGAGGGTCAGTCAGTCACGGAACTGATTTATATGTTCAGATAAAGATAGATAGGTTTCTCTTTCGTCCAATTTGTTCTTGAACATTTTTTTATTTTATATAATAGCTGTACGCACACTGATTTTCTCTGTGTGCCTTAATTATCTATGTGTTTCAATAAGATGTATTGTTTAATTATCGTAAAGTAGCCACTTGCCTGGGGCGTTGCTTGCGTAGATTTAATACGTGAATTTTTTTTTGTGGTGGCGTAACTCTAATTTGAAATGAATTTTGGCATTCGTACTGACGTGTAAGAATAGTTCATTGTTCTAAAAGATTGCAAATCGCTCGCATGGACTCAGCATAAGCAGCTTACAATGTTCCCACTGCTGGGACATAGGCCTCTTCTCGGTGAGAGGCAGTGAGCCGTAATCCATCACGTGGGCCCAGTGCGGGTTGGTAGATTTCACATGACTTCGAATTTTTGGTTCTAGGATATGCCGGTTTCCTCACGATGTTTTCCTTCACCGTTTTGAGAGCAGTGGTGATGAAATAATTTACATGGTTATATACAACATGTCCCAGAATTAACGCACCTCTTAAGGGGTAATTGTACTCATCATTATGAACAACTTTTACTATTGGACCAAACCTGAAATCAGCTGTTCCCTACATGTTCGGATAACTCGTCAAAATGTAGGGAACAGCAGATTTTTTTTTCGCGTTTTCAGGTTTGGTCCCATAGTAAAATGTGTTCATAATGATGAGTACAATGACCCCTTAAGAGGTTGTGTGGTAATTATGGGACATGTTGTATAGATATTTTATTAATTATGTACACAGTAAAATACATAGGGAAACGACGTTAAAGTTTTGTTGTACAAATAGATACTGCTTATTTCGTGAGAAATTTCTTCCAGCAGACCTGCAAATGGAGAACCACTTACTTTAGCGGTAACATTTTATGCGAATCATCATCATCTGCCTAGCCTTTTCCCAAACTATTTTAAGTATCAGCCGTTTCTTGACTTCCACAGTTTCCTAATTTGACTTGTCTTACCAAAGGGTATCGTGTCGCCCAACAACTGGGATGTGGAGGTCAGATGGTCAGTGGCTCCATGTAAATACTACTCCGAAGCGATAATCCGAAGTATTGATGAGCGATAATGCGAATCATCATCATCTGCCTAGCCTTTTCCCAAACTATTTTAAGAATCAGCCGTTTCTTGACTTCCACAGTTTCCTAATTTGACTTGTCTTACCAAAGGGTATCGTGTCGTCCAATAACTGGGATGTGGAGGTCAGATAGTCAGTGGCTCCATGTAAATACTACTCCGAAGCGATAATCCGAAGTATTGATGAGCGATAATGCGAATCATCATCATCTGCCTAGCCTTTTCCCAAACTATTTTAAGTTTGGCCGTTTCTTGACTACGGCTGACTATGGCTGCGAAAGGTGAAAGAAAAAAACGACGGTCAAAGACATAAGTCAATGTCATAAACGTGACTCGAAGTCGGGTAAGGATTCAAAGTCAAATTAGGAAACTGTGGAAGTCAAGAAACGGCTGATACTTAAAAGAGTTTGGGAAAAGGCTAGGCAGATGATGATGATTCGCATTATCGCTCATCAATACTTCGGATTATCGCTTCGGAGTAGTATTTACATGGAGCCACTGCCTATCTGACCTCCACATCCCAGTTGTTGGGCGACACGATACCCTTTGGTAAGACAAGTCAAATTAGGAAACTGTGGAAGTCAAGAAACGGCTTATACTTAAAATAGTTTGGGAAAAGGCTAGGCAGATGATGATGATTCGCATTATCGCTCATCAATACTTCGGATTATCGCTTCGGAGTAGTATTTACATGGAGCCACTGACTATCTGACCTCCACATCCCAGTTGTTGGGCGACACGATACCCTTTGGTAAGACAAGTCAAATTAGGAAACTGTGGAAGTCAAGAAACAGCTGATACTTAAAATAGTTTGGGAAAAGGCTAGGCAGATGATGATGATTCGCATTATCGCTCATCAATACTTCGGATTATCGCTTCGGAGTAGTATTTACATGGAGCCACTGCCTATCTGACCTCCACATCCCAGTTGTTGGGCGACACGATACCCTTTGGTAAGACAAGTCAAATTAGGAAACTGTGGAAGTCAAGAAACGGCTGATACTTAAAATAGTTTGGGAAAAGGCTAGGCAGATGATGATGATTCGCATTATCGCTCATCAATACTTCGGATTATCGCTTCGGAGTAGTATTTACATGGAGCCACTGCCTATCTGACCTCCACATCCCAGTTGTTGGGCGACACGATACCCTTTGGTAAGACAAGTCAAATTAGGAAACTGTGGAAGTCAAGAAACGGCTTATACTTAAAATAGTTTGGGAAAAGGCTAGGCAGATGATGATGATTCGCATTATCGCTCATCAATACTTCGGATTATCGCTTCGGAGTAGTATTTACATGGAGCCACTGACTATCTGACCTCCACATCCCAGTTGTTGGGCGACACGATACCCTTTGGTAAGACAAGTCAAATTAGGAAACTGTGGAACTCAAGAAACGGCTGATACTTAAAATAGTTTGGGAAAAGGCTAGGCAGATGATGATGATTCGCATTATCGCTCATCAATACTTCGGATTATCGCTTCGGAGTAGTATTTACATGGAGCCACTGCCTATCTGACCTCCACATCCCAGTTGTTGGGCGACACGATACCCTTTGGTAAGACAAGTCAAATTAGGAAACTGTGGAAGTCAAGAAACGGCTGATACTTAAAATAGTTTGGGAAAAGGCTAGGCAGATGATGATGATTCGCATTATCGCTCATCAATACTTCGGATTATCGCTTCGGAGTAGTATTTACATGGAGCCACTGCCTATCTGACCTCCACATCCCAGTTGTTGGGCGACACGATACCCTTTGGTAAGACAAGTCAAATTAGGAAACTGTGGAAGTCAAGAAACGGCTGATACTTAAAATAGTTTGGGAAAAGGCTAGGCAGATGATGATGATTCGCATTATCGCTCATCAATACTTCGGATTATCGCTTCGGAGTAGTATTTACATGGAGCCACTGCCTATCTGACCTCCACATCCCAGTTGTTGGGCGACACGATACCCTTTGGTAAGACAAGTCAAATTAGGAAACTGTGGAAGTCAAGAAACGGCTGATACTTAAAATAGTTTGGGAAAAGGCTAGGCAGATGATGATGATTCGCATTATCGCTCATCAATACTTCGGATTATCGCTTCGGAGTAGTATTTACATGGAGCCACTGCCTATCTGACCTCCACACCCAGTTATTGGGCAACACGATACCCCTTGGTAAGACTGGTTGTCAGACTTTCAGGCTTCTGACGACCCGTAACATTTTATACGAATATCAGGCAAAATATAAAGAACCATTTTTGTATAAAATTAATAAATAATTCACTCGCTATTAAAGGCCTATAATAATTGAGAAACAAAGTAAGTATCTCACCAGTTAATCTTAAATAACTGTCGCAATAAATTACTTATATATTATTTGGCACAATTGGCACAATCTTACGTAAACATCAATTTAAATTTGAATGTTTAAAGCACAATAAGTGTGCAAATTATTATGACATTACGTTCAGCCTAGCTTAATTATTAGCAATTAATAATATCAATAAAATAATCAATCAAACACAACTGATTGTGAGATAATTACAGGCCTTGAGAGAATATTGTCGTTGCAAAAGGGTGGATCGGGTGATAAGTAAATGGTTTGAATTTACGTATGTAACTGTAATTATGTATTTAATTGTCATTCTATGTAATGGATAATAGAATAGAATAGAATGGAATACTCTTTATTAGGTACAGATATAAATGTTGAAATTTTACATACAATGGGCTTTATAGATGGCGTATAAAGGATAGTAAGCAGTCAGTATATTTTTTTTTTAAAGAAAGCTCCGCGATATGTCGCATTTCACACTACAATCAAAAAGTTTAGTATTTTTTTACGAACTACCTACCCACATTATTACTTAAATGAGCGCAAAATCGGCTTTATTATTTTTAATGATTTTTTATTAAGAATCTAATTTATTTTACGAAACACCAAAAAGCAACATATTTTGTATTTTCTAAAGCTTAACTAATTAGGTACAAGTCTGAATAATTTAATAAAGTAGGCACAGAAAATATTCTAATCAATTATAACGCAGAAAAACAGGTTCAAGTAAACATCAAGACAGACACAACTTGATCGATTGCTATCACATAAAAAATACTTCAAAGTTAAAAAAGTTTTTAGTCTCACAGTCACTTTGAACGTTGTAATAAAGCCCTACTATCGTATATTTAGATTGCCAGTTCAATTATACAGTAATTGAATGCTCAATGGATATGCTTATAATGTTTAACACTGTTATAACATATTATTCTGTCTGTATCAAGCTCTTTGTTTGTTGTTACATTGATTTGCAGACATGGCCCTTATTGATCTCTTAGGTTTGAAGCCTTAGTTTACTGGAATTCCATTATGTTTTCATGAGTAAAATTGGTAGCCAATAAAACATACATTCCTGAACAACATTCGCTTTGACACCAACAATGCAAAAACTTACACAGTCCAAGACTAAAGTAATGTCATGAGAAGCTATAAATACATAAAATTGCAAATTATACAACTATCAACTTTAAACTCAAGATATCTAAGTTGATTTATGAATGAAGAAATTATCGCTAAACGTCATAAAATAATTTTAGTTGCAATGGAAACTGAACCATACGCAATTTCAGTTAAAGTTTTAAATCCCAAAGTATGAAATTTATCTCGTCTCATGGCGTTGACTTTACACAGTTTCTTGAATCTCAATTCAATCGGAGACTGGGAACGGACCAGGACAGCTTAGAGTAGACTAGAAATTTAATTGATAAACTAAACTCACAAGCGTTATGATCATGGTTGATTATCAATTATCAGTTTTTTTTTTTTATTTATTTGTTTAAAACATGGTAAGTATACATAGGTGTTATTATAGAAAATGAGATCATACATGTACATGTATACTAATCTAATATAATACATACACATAATAAAATCGTAGTGAAGTCAATTGAATATTTTTGTTTCTGGATAAAAATTAGTTTTTCGTTTGTTTCGGGATTCTATCTCAAACGAATGCATAAGCTACATGACATTAAATCATATCGTTATCTAACCCCCATGATTAATGTAAAATTAATCATGGGGATTAGATAAGGATACGATTTAATGTCATCTTTCATTTGTTTTTTGTCTGGATGTAAATTCGTTTTTCATTTGTTTCATCTCAAAAGAATGCATAAGCTACACGACATTAAATCAGATAGTTATCTAACCCCCATGATTAATTTTACATAAAACGGCTAAAAACGCATAACACGTAAGAAATCTATAACACCCAAAAAATATAATGGATTTAACCGACGTGTGTGTCGATAGCAATAAAATACGGTAATAAAGCCATGAAATATATAGCGAATTATGTAATTTACAAAAGAGTTGAAGATAAAATTCGTGTTTAATTGAAACTGAAAGTAATGGCGATTTTACGATAGCGACTCGCGCAACGTGATTTACTGTGTCAATATAAAATATGTGTCGCATGTCAGTGGTGGAAACTGGGATTTATTTATATTTCCGAGGTAACTGAGGATTTTGATTGAACCTGTAAACTGTAAAGTGTTATTAAATCAGAATATATCAATTAATTAACAATGAAACGTTATTTTTGTAAGTTAGTCTTAAGTACCTACACCTATCAATTAAATTAAAATTTGAATTGAAAAATTAAATTTAATCGTTTATTCTGTAAATAGGATATCAGAATCACTTTACTTATTTTTTAATATTACGTATATTAAAAAATAGAAAATAAGCTGGATGTAGTCGATATTTCCTATCTGAGACTACCTCTGAGAAGAAATGGCGAAACAAACTCTGGGGTCAAACTCTCTTTTAAAGTCCAGACATAATCTTGGTCGAGAACCATATAGCTCCGTGTCCGAAATGGTCTTTTGAGGAAAGAACCACACAAATTTGAATGGACCTGTCCAATCAGTAAGTTCGTCCTTCGTAACGCCAATTTTAAAATAATCATAATTGCATAATTCAAGCTATTGTAAAAATCGTTAACTCATATAGTTGCAATAAACAATACCTCATGCTGATAGTCTGGAGTTTTGCCCTGTTGATGGCAATAGGCTTGCCCCCATTGGATTTAAACATAAAGGCTCCTGTAGACAAGCGCGACGTGACAGTGCGACGCGATTTTAGTAGATCTATTTCCATGAAGTTTTCATAGCGATTGTTCTGCTAGAGTCGCATCGCGCCTGTCTGCAGGAGCCTTAACTGGGAAGATGTGGGTGTACTATAGGTCACCTCTATCTAACCCTCCGGGGAGAACAAGCGTTATAATAATATGTTATGCCATCATTTAGATTTATTCTAACACACTTTAATATCTGAACGCATCGTTACACTGAGCCAGTGTAGGGAATTTATCAGAACCATGATTTCATGATAACCCCTGCGACATTTCATATTATAACTTGCCAACTTTTTTTCCCTTCACAGTATAATTTTCATATAATTCGTTCAATTATATCTGACATTTCACTCAGTTGGACTCCATTAATTAGGCTAAAAGTTACTTTTACGGCTCATGGTAATGAATGAGATGATTTTATTGGGTCAACAGAAGTGTCTCATAAGGCTGGCATATTTTGAGTATATGGTAAGTGACTGATATTTAATAAGGACAAACTGTTGCGTTTTTCCCATTCCTATGAATAAGGTTTCCACGGATAAACATTTTGATAGAGTTACGGCCGAACCCAATAACCTATATATCACCAGTTTCGGCCTACTGGAGATATAAAAATATATCTATCGATGGTTTTAACGTCCCAATAATCTAGGAATCATACCGGCCCACGCTATCTACTGATGGGAGGGTGTATCGCCTACAACAGATATCTTTTTGTATGAAAATGCCAAAGTATGCGTCCCAATATACGATTTGTTTGACAGGACAGTACTATAGATGGCAGATTTGGCTATTCCACAAATTGCAGGGATAAACGTAAAGTAGCCAAGCTAAAATGAACTCTTTAGTACTTGCAATAATGATCATAGATGTTTTTTTTTAATTTAAAGTAATAAAAAAATCAAATATCTCGAAAACGGTGCGCCCTAGGCAAAATATAACAGAAATTTAACCCCCCCCCCCTTACTAACACCCCCCGTGCAAGCACCATTCCAACATGAATTAAGTTAAAAAAAAAAATAACATCAATGCGCTAAGGTAGCCCGCGAAATTCAAATTTTATTACGTTTTTTGCAATTTGCAGGTCAGTAACAGGTTATATTTTGATTCGCGGCCATAACAAATATGGCTCTACAGAATTATATCTTAATCCAGTAACTTATTTAGAAGTAAGAAACAAAGAAGTTTTAATATAACCCTAATTACACATGTTGTTTTTTAAAGTGATGTTGGTTGTAATGGAACGCACGGGAGGGCGAAGTAGAGAAACCTACTTATTGTTTTCGTTAGATAGATAGCCTTTATCAATGATTGTGAGACGCCATCCGATCATAGATATAATTACACTGTCTATCATCAATAGCGATCTGTCTTTAACTGAAAATAAGTTATTGGGTTCGGCCGTTAGAGTTACGTTGTTGTTATTGTTAGAGTTTATTAGTTAGGTTTTCGTATGCACGTGTTTCTGTGACAAATATAGTACATTGTGATACAAGGGTGGTAAGTACTCGTGTCACACTACTTTTTTCAATACACTTGTGGGAAATAGTAAAAAAAACAAGTCAAAGAATTAATTAAAATTTTCAGAAAATGGCGCGTTTTTGCAACTGAACATATTTTTTTCTACAACGAAAACAGCCTTTACAGCCTATTGGATTTTTGACAAATGTTGATGAGAAAGTAATTAAATTAAAACTAGTAATTAAATATATTAAAGAAACATTTAAAAGACTTTTGAGAATTCAATGCTAAGACATACGGACTCATTCATTTTTCCTCGTATAAAATCTATCCCATTTTATTCTATGTATGAAAACTCCTTGCTACAAACCTTTTTAAATTAACTTATAAATTTAAAACTCAACTGCAAAACTAATGATAGAGCTCGTAAACAAAAGTCACGACCGCGTCACAGAAATATGCGTATGCAAAAGTTTTAATTTTCGAATCATAATTATAGCCTCTGAAAGTACGCCATGTTTAACAATTGTTTTGAAAATAAGTTTTGTTTTTCTTTCTTTGATGAATTACATTTTTACTGCTAAAACTGACTAGCCCGTTATATAATCAAATAAAACATACATACATAAACTCAAGCTTTTTTCACTTGGGGGTTGGCAGAAACCACAGAATTCCACCAGCTACGATCCATACATATTCCTCAAAGAAAAGTTTGCCAAATACCGTCTTTTTAATTATGTTGGGATAATATATTTTTATTTTATTAATTAATGTACTGTAAATAAATAACAACCATACCTAAAGTTGTTATTTATTTACAGTACATTTTAATACTTAATAAATGAAGTGAACATTAAAATATGACACTTAATTTATCATGAAAACATCAATAGATATAATGTTGGCATGAAAGCTAAATTCTCCAAAAAACTTAGAAATAGTTGATTCATATTTATTTTCCTTAACGATAAGCTACAAAATCACTTAATTATTACTTAACATAAATATGTTGCAATTATACAATTGGGCACTGGCTCAAAAGCTTAAGTCAGGCAGTCTTCTTCTCCGAAATGTCTTAAATTTGATGGAACAGAACTGGGCTATCACAGAACTAATTAAAGTCTTGTCCTGTGAGTATTACGAGTATAAGACATCTGAATAAAACGAGGTAACAAAAGTTTTAACGATAAAACCACTACCACTAAAATCCCGCTAATTAGCATATAATATTATATAAAAAAAACATATTCTTGTGAATATGGTAACTCCATTGCTACCATCCCAGGTTCTGCGTTTAGGCAAAATAAAAGAAAATAATTGCGTTTTGATATTCAGATTTAATAAAATATTTTTGCTTTTTTGTCTTTGTGCAGTTAATAGAAAACATATGGTATTTCATACAAAGTAAAGCCCTGTAATTGTTTCATTAACAATGTCCATACTTTCATTCATGAAAGCTTCTGTAACTAAGAGACACCAGAACTGCCATTCTTTGTTTATTTATCGCCGTCCTTAAAATGAACTGCGAAAAGATAATCATTTGTGGTCAACACAAATAACTTGTAGTCTTAGCTACTGAGGCAAGTAAATACTTACTGAAGTAGGTTCTAAGAAAAACAGTAACACAGCGCTGTCATGCGGTTAACAGGATTGATCAGACAGATGTGATCACGAGACAAAATATAGTTGATCAAAGAAATACATCGAAGTTTACATTAGCATAAATTTAAGTACATATTGACATATTAGGGTTAAGAGGCGTAATACCAAAATAATTTGTAAATTAAACATATTCTTAAGGTAGTGTGTCTTTATTGCGATTGGAATACAGAATATCTAGGTTCCCAAATATATATTTTGAATGGACACTGATTTAAACAAGAGTTATGGGAGAAATAAGTTTTCTATAGAAATTTTAAATTCCTCATATCTCGTCTTTATATCATTGTCCTTTCAAAATATATATTTGGGAACATAGATATTCTGTAATCCAATCGAAATAAATACACACTACCTTAAGATTATGTTTGATTTAGAAATTATTTTGGTATTACGCTTGTATAAACTACGCATGCTACGCGGGCCCCTTAAGTAGAGAATCATCAAATAAACATTAGACTTAAGTTACTCAAAGATGAGCTAAAACGTACCAACGGAAAGTATAGGATCGAGTGTAGAAGCCAAACTTGGGCCACCTAATAAATGTTCAGCGGTGGATGATAGACTGAATGAATGATTAATTCACAACATGCCTGTATTCCTCAAAAGTTAGGCTGACATCAAGCGTATCTCCCGGGCCCCCGACTCATGGTACTAGAAGAAACAGTGGAGTTTAAGTCAATAGGACATAACCCCTCCGTTCTCCCTAGATGAATGGTATCCAAGAGGATTTCCGCACGGAAAGAAAATATGATAGTGACATATAAACACACCTACATATTGCCCAGTTATATATGTCACGAGTTTTAAGAGGCCAATCTTAATGCTTGATTAACTTAAATATAACACTCCTCGATTGGATTCCACCTCCCCTAGGAGAAGGAATCCAATCGATTGAAGTGATTTAAGTACATACTTTTTAAGTGTTATACGCACCTTTAAAGACACACCGTTATTATATGAAAATACAAAATGTTACACAGGAGCTTAAATAAAAAAAATACACTACTTGAAAAAGTAGTGTATTTTTGTATAATGATCTTAAATTCATTTTTCTATTGTGAAAACAATAGAAAAATGAATTTAAGATCATTAAGTTTTTCATTTAATAACGGTTTGTCTATAAAGGTGCGAATTATGTCCAGACAACATTATGCTAATTCAATCGATAATTTCAATGTAGCAACATCATCACATGCAATAATTATTTTCGTTGAGAATACTACATCACATAAGTATGTACTTTAAATAATTTAAAACACCCCAAAATTCCACTCCAAATCATCAAAAACAAAAAAAAAATTGCATCTTTATTAATTCAAAGGTTGTTCAGAACGTAATACAAAGGAGTACGTATCTGTTAGTGTAACAATGCAGAGAATCTCCCAAAGCCTTGAACTGGTCCGTTATTGATGCGATTTCACACGATACTGTACGTATGAGTTGAGAGCGGTCACTGAGATGTTACGAGAATGGTAGCAAGATGAATAATTTGAGAATTTTTTCATAAGTTGACCCTTTGTGAGAATTTTGACGAACAAGTGATAAGTTTTGTTGCAATATTTTAGAGTTTTTGATTTCAAATAACGTAAGCTAATAATTAGTTTAATTTAATTATTTTATTTGTACTTTGTCTCTGTCACCTCTGCCCTAGACTAAGGTCAAGAGCAAACCCATCCTAAATAAAAAAAAATTCAGACAAGTGATCCATATTTTTATTAGTATACCTATTTAAGAATTATGTTAGTAACGAAGCTTATGCACCCTTGAACTTGAACTAAACTATTAGATATAACTAAAACTAAATTAAGAATAAATGATTCTTTGGCTGTGCAAACAAAGATATTCACGACCAAAAATTACGCCTAATTTTTACACGAAGCATGATACACATTTTATGAACCTGATTCAATAAAAACTCCACCATGTTAAACCATGTAGAAATACTACCTCACTTACAATATTGAAATCAAAAATCAATGGAGATATTTTGAGCGTCACCTGCAACAAAATCATACTAACAACATCAACAACTATAAAACAAAACAACACATCGTACAAAATTGTAAGCAACACACACATAGCCATACAAGATTAAAACGATATAAATTGTGGCGTACGGTTTGGGCAGACCCGAGGTCGTTTTAATGAAGAGTTACTACGGTGTTGATTTTAACATAATGAACTGAGTAATTTCAGAAACGGCACGAAAAAATTCGTGACACATAGACACTTGTTGTGCCGAACGTGTATTTTAATGTTTTTAATTTAATACATGAAACTAAGAGCACCACCACTGCTATTAATTTCATGTATTAAATTAAAAACATTAAACAGTGGCGTCGGCCCCGATTTACGAGTTGTAGGTCGTGAGTTCAAACCCAGCCAGGCACTTCAGTTTTTGATTTAATATAATCACCACTGCTCTCAAAACGGTGAAGGAAAACATCGTGAGGAAACCGGCATGTCCTAGAACCAAAAATTCGAAGACATGTGTCATCCGCCAACCCGCACTGGGCCCGCGTGGTGGATTATGGCCCACTCCCTCTCACAGAGAGGAGGTCTGTGTCCCAGCAGGCACGCCTGTAATTCCCAAATGAGAAAGGGGAAGACTCCGGCTCCCTACTCTCTATTTAAAACTTAATAATGTTTATTGTTAAATGAATAAATAAATGAAATTAATGAATGAAAAAACGACAGCCAAAAAGATAAGCCAAAATGTGGCTTGAAGTCGGGTAAGGACTCAAAGTCAAAAAAAGAAAACTTTGGAAGTCAAGAAACGGCCGAACATTTGACCGATATTTCGGACTAGATCCCTGGACCCAACTACTAGATCACTAGACAAAATAAGAACAATTTGATGAATTCAATGGTTGGAATTAAACTCTTAAAAGCATGAATGATAAAATTCCTGCAATTTCATCCGATATAGCTAATTTTCTTTAGCATTGCCAATATAATTTAACAAATGCATGCTCCATTAAGGCCGTTAGTAAACAAAGTCGCACCGGTTCTCCGGTTCTCGTACATTTCATGTCCTCTAAGTCTTCTTCTTAATCAAAGCGGCCAGTTCATTAATACGGTTAGGTTCAGGTTTAAGCACGGGGAGACAGCGGCCTAACATCTTTGACCGTTAAGAAAAGGAGGTTTCCGCACTATCTTGTTATCTATCTATCTTATGGAGAAACCTGAGATAGATAACACGAAGATTTACACTTTGCTAGTTAAGTTACGATTTACTATTTCAGTAACTAGTGGTCTGACTCGACTTCACTCGGGATATTAACAAGTCAATATCGTATAGGTTAATTATTCACAAATTTTCTTATGAAATGATTGTAAAATCCTCATGAAATCCGTCCAATAGATTTAAAGTCTTTTTTAAATACACAGAGAGACGCAGCCAGCTTGCAATTAAAACTATTTAAAAAACAAAAATTGCCGAGTGGACGAGCCTAGCCCGATGACAAACAAATTAGCGTAAGAGCAGAAAATGGATGATTATAAATGGTAATTTGGGCGAGCTCTTTCTTTCCGTAGCTTTTGAGCACATTTTAATTGCATCTCAGAATCTGCATACAAAAAAGTGTCAATCTTATCCAAAAATACAATATTATGCGTTGCAAAAAATATATTGAAATGTTACTCGCCCAACAGAGCAGTGTGTACCACAAAAGCCCGTAGAATTTTGGCTGTTTCTCGTGAAAAACGATTAAATGTCATGACTGTTATTGCATTTTAATAAGGCTTCGTCCGGTACCGCACGTAGAGCCTCCGGCATAACTCTCAACCCTCTTATTGTTTGAAGATCATTTTTAAGAAAAAATAATATAACTTATGCTCGCCCTCGTTATTTATTGTACCCAAGATATGCTTATCCGCCAAAATGTGGGCAACAAAATAACTAATGTGAAAAATATTCAAATTAAAATTAATTTTCATTTTGATATTGAAATTCGGTGAACGGTTTGTGATTTTAGTTGATTTATGAATAAGAACGTAATTTTAATTTACGCCAATATTTTCAGGTGATGTTGATAAAGGTCATTTTTGCACGTTACAAACTTACAAAATATTATCGAAGGGATGTCTAAAGTGAAATCATAACAAAATCTAGCCATGAATATTTAAAAGCTACGTACAGTATACATAACGACTACAGAAACTTAAATCAAATCAATATAAATAGTGTGATAACTAAAAATGTACTAAACTTCGCCCAGTTATAGATTATGCATAGAATAGACATCAACGCGTAAAGAAAACTCCTAACATTTTACTACGAATAATTTAAACATAAAAGTTATCCCTTAATCAATAACTTAATGCAAATAATCTGATTCCGTTATCACTTTATCAGTTATATTATAAGTAAAATTCGAATCTGCAAAAATAATATTAACTAAAGAAATCGTAGCAAGCACTAACAGCTGATACGCTTAACTGATAAAAGAAAACTTGCCTTGAAATGATAAAAGGCAACTTAATTGTATAAATGTGGCGCTTAAAGCTGTAAAAATAAATCCCAGCTTTACATTATCAACTCATAACGATTGTGTAATTCCGAAGATTTTTTTCAAAGAAACGATCTCATACACGTAAAAATGGCGGGAAAGAAGCGTTCACTGCGGGTGCGTTTGCGCAGGCTGTAGTGCGCACGGGGCGGCGTCGCTCTTGCGACTAGCCGCACTATCGTTCACGCAGCGCGCGCATCGGTCCCGTTAGACAGAGAGAGCGAAACGCCGCCTTACGTGCGAGCAGTACAACCGGCTGCCCGCGCCCCGGCCGCGACCCATCCGGAAGCCCCGCTGAAACTGGACCGTTTTCTTTTCTTGTTGTTATTGAGATCGACTCTCAAGTTCTGTTGTTGTCGCGCGCCGCGCCGCTCGCGCTGATAACGCGATGCCACGCCGACCTGCGCACGCGCACATAGTAACGCTCCGTAGCTTTAAGCTCGCGCGGACACTTTAAATAAATAATTCGCCCCAGTGATGGAATGGATATTTTTTATGGACAAGTGCCCAGTGGTTAACTGATCGCGAGTACCTTTTTTTTTAATTCATACTGTGTGTTTTACTGTTTGAACCAAATAAGTGTTAATGAGAAAGTGAAACCGATACTTTGTGTAATTATAATATCCTGCACGAAAGGATATTTTTAATTAAACTTATAAACCAATTTATTTTTTGTGAGATTGTAAGAGAAACTGAAGTAATATTGAAAAGGATCAGCTGAAATTTATTAACGTTTCTGCTGTAACAGGTACGTGTTTGTTTTTTACGCATGTCGCGTTTTTGAAGAAACTCTCATTCATGATTTAAAATAGTGAAATGTGTTGGTATTCGTTTCATAATTTATTATACTTCATACCATTATTTGTCACATAACAATATTTTGTGTTTGACTTTTTAAATTTTATTAACTCTTGCACAGATATTTTGAAAGCTTTAAATTTTCTCTTTCAAATATTAAGTGTTGATGGAAATGAAAATTATAAGGCATTAATGATCCGAAAATGATTTTAATATATAAAACAACACTGTACAATCGAATTTCAGAATAAATTAATAACTTAAAAACGTCTTAATTCAATTTGAATAGATTTACAATAAAATAGTTCTTAAACAATGCCGTTTCGACTATTTTACGAATCTGAATAAATAAGGACTAATTTATTGGATGTTCCAATAAACGATCATAAATTTATAAGCATAAAATTTATCATAAATTTAAATGTATCTGTTTGATCTTTATTTTCTTTTTGATGTCTCATTTAAATACTTAATTAGGCTTGCATATAAAATACAACAAATAAAACGATTAACAAAACCATTATTTATTCTAAATCAAAGCAAATTAAGAATTGAAAGTTAAGGCGCTTTTATTGGGCCAATCATTTACTGCTCTCATTTTAATTCAATTTAAAAAAGGATTTGTCTTCCTACTTTAGACCTGACCTATCACAACTCTTCAAAGAAAAGTGAAGGGCAGTTTCACTACCAATTTCACTGATAGACATTAAAGTAAAAAATGGAATAAATGAGATAATTCGACCTAGTAAAGCGAAACAGTTATTCCGCCCGCCGCCGCCGGCACGCCGCCCGCCGTCGGCGAACGCTTTTTTGCTCGAGTTTTACTCATTATGCTCCAATGGTGCTCGATATTGATAAGTTCTTGCAGTTATAAATGCTTCTTGACTTTTGTGTAGCGAAGGATGATCAAAGAGATTTCATTTTAATTAATTTAATGTCTTTGCGATGACCATTTCTCAAAAGTTGTCTAGTTTTCAAACTTAGTTCTTTTTAGAATCCAGTGCTTGCTAATTGTAAGAACTTCTACTCCTTTTGTCATAATATGTGATAAAAAAAAATGTAGTGAAGATTCTAAATATAATTCAAAAAATTCAAATCTCTCGGATCTATTTGCAAAAAAGCTCCACAAACCGTGAATGAAATTCATTCGTTTACACGATGAGCTAGCCATGAATAAAGAAATATTATATTAATAATGTTGCAATCGAAGGGATTTTAAGTTCAACTTTTTCTTATTATAGTCTTTTTTTAATAAATAGGTACGTCGTTTTCTAAAGATCCTCTTGTTCCATCTCAGTTATTCTACGAAAATCAAATCAATCAATCATAAATATTTTTATTTTACATAAGCCTACATGGGCACTTATGAAACGTCAGAAGCTAGGTGCACGGTTCCAATTGGTCGTTTCGTATGGAGAAGAGCCGGCAAGAAACTCCACGGTTACACTTAAAAAAAATGGCTTTTATTTTATTTTATTTGGGAAGACAAACAATCGTACATTATATATTAAATCTAGATACAGAGTATGCTATGCTTTACAATGTTTTCAAATTACAGTGTTAATAAGTATGAGAGGACAGCGTAGGCCCGTCAAAGGTAACAAAATAGAAAATGGTCTACAGATCTACAGTCTATTAAGCCTAGAATTCAAAAATTCTTTTTAACACCAAGTTTTCATCATAACCGTACCTTGATCTATATTAATTAATCATCTCGTGTTGCACCTCGTGTCCATCTTTACTCACATTTGCTCCGACGCATGCTTCTTAAAATCCTGTTTTGAAACGTCTACCGTACTTCATGCTTTCACACCGCAATTTAAATTTAAAAACGATTGACGTTTTTAAGATGAATTGCACTTTGCGGATTAATGCTTTAAAATACTTTTGACAGTTTTTATGTAACCTGTTCGTGCGATCCTTTTTTGTTGAAGAATACTTAGTTTAACGAATCGCCTAATTATATTGAACCGATTGAACCGTCGCAGGCGTAAAAAGACAAAAAGTAGATCATGACTGCAGTTTACCTTCAATAATATTTTCGGAGTTGCAAAACATTTATTTAGTTCCTTATTACCTGCTAAAACAGATAAATCTCCGTAACTTATTACCAAGTATTTTACTACAGATAAAATCAAAATCCTTGCACGCCAAACCGACGCAATTCAGCAACCCACAATACATCAGTGGGCAGATATAAAAAGAGTACCACGAATACGTGACGATAACTGGATTGCTGTCGATTTTAAATGTGTAACAGGCCATAAAAAGTATTTCTCACATGTATCAGCTCCTTAAAAGACATTCACTACTCAGGCGGCTACCAAAAAAAAACTGTTGCAACCGGGTTCGCGAAATTACTCTTATCGTACCATCACTTGGCCGAAGGATTGAATAAAAACGTATGTTTATTATCAAAGCATTTCAGCTTCTGTTAAAACTTTAAGTGTATATACGCAAAATACTTTTATTCTCTCCATTTAATAAAATAAAAACATAAAATGTATAATTTGTAATAAAATAAATATAATATAAAAGCGATCGCGGAGCAATTCCACCTCCTTACTTTATTCAAGTTTATTATTTTGATTATAATAATTATTCGAGCAAGTTATGCTCCATTTGTGGACCCGTTTGGACAACCAGTGGCTTATCAGGCAATAGAGGTTGAAGTGGTTAGAAGTTTTACTTAAATCAACAACAGCAATAATTTGTAAAAGGTTTCCATGCTAAATAACGTCTCTTAAATAAAATATAACTTTTTTTAATACATATGTTGCTTTAATAAATGGTTTAAACAAAACAAACAGGTATTAAGTGTATCTATTCGATTGATTCTGAACTACGTCTTTAAATATCTATTTAATTTACTCAGAGACTAGATAAATTGACTGACTTTTATAAAAAATAAAGACGCGAACACATCAACATTTTTACAATCTTTTTGTAAAACTTTATTACAGCATCGAGAGCTAATTTAAATTAATCGAAATTGTTTATTTTACATTTAAATCACTTGCGAATACCGGACTGTTACAAAAGAACAAAATACGAACAAACTTATTGGCTCCTTTGGTTGTTAATGTAAATATTGTAAATAAGTGCTTTTGCCTTACCTTGCTTTTTTCTTATTACACAATCACATATTAATCAAAGATTCTATAAATAGCTTTGTTTTGTTCACAACAGAGTCAATCACGTTCATTTTTATTATTATTTAATATCCATTTCGCATCGGCCGAGAAGATTGTGTTCCGTTGTCATTAAAAAGCATGCGAGCGTATTGTTACAAGTCGTTTGGTTCCGTAGCTTATAAAGTTACGAGAATAAATCGGATGCGGGTTCAATTAAACTAGAAATAAAGTACATACTGCATGGTCATACTGTGAAAAAACTATACAAAACTTTAATTGTAAAGCATTTATTTATACACGATTATTTAATACAAAAAAAAAACACCGAGAAACTTACGTATAACACAATTAATTTTAATCATCAAACACAACTAATAATGTCACTAAAGAGTTTGAATTGCAAATCGAACCCTAAAAATAGATCTAAAACGAAACGCTGTGTCATCTGTTGCAGTAAAAAAAGTAATTAAAAAGTTCGCTTTCACTGTTGAGAATACGTGCGTAGAGTTAGGTAACTGACGGGCCTGTCTTATTTTATATCGATCAGTTAAACGACATATAGCCGGTTTTTTATCTCTTTGATACACTATTACCTACGTGTTTTGTACAGAGATATACAAAGTCATTTTTAGGATTTATTCCGTTCTAATACCAATAACTAATACCACTGGTATTTGTTTCAACTCATAAACGTATTTTCTATTCCGAACGGATACCATTGTTTAAACGAATACCAAAACCAGTTCAAATGTATAAGGTACAGTCAGTAAAAATGCTTTGTATGTAATTATAAGACCATTATTTGAAAAATAAATCAGTTAAATCATCAAAATACATAAAAATATCAGAAAACCAATTTAATTTGACTAGTTTTGACTGAACTGACTGTACCAAATTCAAGTTGTTAGTATTCAGTCGCACATTACATTTAATTATTTAAAGAATGGTATCCGTTCGGAATAGAAAATAAATATGAGTTGAAACAAATACCAGTGGTATTTATTAACTGTTGATATTAGAACGGAATAAATCATTTTTAGTATAGTGTAAACCTGAAAGTAATTTGTTCAGGATTAGCAATAGAATCGATTTCAGTAGTTTTTAGTTGAGACATTATGTATTTAAATATTTTGCCACTTTTTTGTTTTTAATTATTTGTGGCAAAATTTTATTTCAGTATATTGGTCTCGATCGCAGCGCGGGGTGCTATGGTTCAACTAGCGTTGAAGTTTTGAGTTCTCATTGTGTACTTTTCATTGTAAAATACTGGTACTATGCTGTATCCGGTTAGACTAGAAGCCAACCCCAGTACAGTGGGGAAAAGGCTGGGCAAAATTATCATTGTGTACTTTTCAATTTTCTTTCAAAGTCAAAGTCAAAGATTTATTTGCAAACTAAGTGTACATTTTGGTTTTATTTTATATTATAGGTACTTACAACTTAGCGGCCTTTTTCAGGCATCGCAAATTTGAGATTTATTAACATTAAAAAAATAAAATAACTACTTATGCTATTGTCACGATTTTACATTAATAATTTCACTAATTTACTTATTCAAATCTACTTATTATACTTTCTACTTATAATATACTTTTTACTATTACTTATTTACTTATTCAATTTTACTCATTCAAATAATAATCTATACACTTTTTTTTATTTAAATAATAATATAAATATTTTTTTTATGTCTACCATGTTTTTTCATGTCTACCATGTGGCTACCTCAAAATCTGGTTAATCTATGTTAAAAATAACGTTGTCTTAAATTAATAAAATAACTATGACATAATTTATTTTAGTGCAGCGACTATCTATCTAATTATGATTACTTTATTAAGTTACTTAGATAGTAGCGGTACTAAATATTATATGACTTAGATAAATATGACGTTAAATTTTAATTGAGTACTCGTCTTTTAATAAACATCGTTAATTCAAATTGGTATTTAATTGTGATTATCTTTTATTAAATTTTATAGCACTGATAACTTTTATTGCTCTTGTAAATATATCCATATGTATACACGCATTATTTGTTAATATAAACTGAACACAACACAACTTGGGGTGGTTATCCAGCATTGCAAAGAATCATAAATGCAACCTGGGTTCGTCGGTCTGGTCATATTAAAAGCCATGAAACAAAACAAAACCGCATATTTAATTTTTCGGTCCCAAAATTCGAACTAGTTCAATCAAAGACTCATTATTAAAAGTTCATTATTTACTTAACAATAGACGGGACATAGCGAACAAAATTTTAAACCGATACATTTGTCCTAGTGGGCAAAAGTCGCTCAGTCTAGTGTGGGACGCTTGCATTTCAATTCGCATTTGTGTCCACTAAGGAATATGTGTATAAATGGCATTACATTTTTTCTGTGACGACATTTCTTCCCATAGCCTCTCTATAGTATAGAAACTATGTAAACTATATTCAACCAATCCGATCCCTTATTCAAAATCTAAATCAAACATGGCTGCACATTTTAAAATAAGAACCCTGAAATCCTTGCTCTAAAGGATATTAACCACACAGTTTGTATGTCAAGTAGTTTCGAAGCATTGAGCGTCATTACGAGTACCGGTGGGCGGGGCTACGAAATGGCTGGTTTCAAAACGAGGCAACTTTGTCGCGCGTTGCATTTGCATATAATTGCGGTTCATTTCTAATTATCGCGGTAGAATGGCATCTCGGACGATTATACTCTTCCTAGTGTGGTGAATGGGTGATGATGTCGCGCATTGTTGCCATAATTTTCTGTGAGTATGGCTCGGTTGATTGAAAATGGGTTCGTCAAATGCAGTTTTTAGAAGAAATTGTAAAGTTCTTTATACACTGTACCTACCTACCATAAACTATTTTTCTTAGGTGCTAAGCCTAAACTAGTAAAGAAAACTACTATAGATTACGACACCAAGTCACCAGGCAAAAAGATTACATAATTTTTATTTTCAGCCATCGTAAAGCGAAATAATAAGGTTTAATCATAACAATGCTAAATATAAAATAGGTACCTACATACTATTATGCAGATTTATTATAACAACTAGAAGGTCGATAGAATCTCATTGTCTTATTATTCAGCAAATGTGTTTTTTATTCATTTTATCTTGTAAAATTTTAGGTATATCACTGCTCTGAATATTTTAGTCTATACACACAAAATAATATAAATAGTTAGTACCTAAATTATTAAAGAAATATATTTTACCATAATACCAGATATTATAATATATCCTGTTTCAGTTTACCTATTCAGTTTTTATTCCAGTTTAATAAAATACAGACATGTTGCACTGACATGAAAAATGAGCATTCAACCTCAAAAAATGTCTGTCTCAACCAAAGTACAATTGTATTCGTCTACTGCAGCAGACACATGAATCACGATGCAGACGATAAATACATTCTATTTTAGGGGTTAACACACCGCAAACAACAAGCAATCTTAGTCCTAAAAAACAGAAATATCCTAGATAAATTGTCGATATTCGCTTACAACTTCACCTGCTGATCAAAGACGTAGACATAGATGGCTGATCAAAATTCAAGGAAATTCGACATATCCTGCACTCAAGTACATCACTTTAGATGAAATTCAAATTGTGAAAAATTAAGACGGAGTGTAGACGGTATAATTTTCAGATTCATTTACATAATGTGCAATCGAAGTTGAGGTCATTCTTAAATTAAGTCTAGATTCTGTTAGACGTTTCAGACCTAAATCTTATTGTGTCGCTTTGGTATTAGATAGATGCATTTACGAAACACAATTGAAATAACGACCGCCTTTAACAGTTAAGTAATTAAACCTTATAATAAATAAAACACAATAGAAAAGTAAAAATTAATAATTAATAACCATTTCACATGTATTGCTGCAATGCAAGAATCAACAGAAAGTTCAATAAAATCAGGGATATATTAGAAAATCGCTCCAATTATATCTTCTGTCTTCAATCAAAAGTTAGTGTTTGCCAATAAAACAATTCAACCTTTCACCGGCCGGACGTCCGTTTTACATAGACGTAAATAAGGATGTCATCGCCTAAAGCCGGCGAAGATTAATTCTCTATTAAGGAGAAGTCGTACCATAAACACGGTCGGCTAACGAGCCAACATTGATATATAGCCTTAATAGCCAACAAAACTTTACGCTATATTAAATATTTACATTAATATCTTATATGACAGAAACAATTATACCGAACAAAATGAGCTCATTTAAATGGAAAACCATTTGTTTTCGATATTAATGTTTATGAGATATGAATTGAAATATCGAAGGAATCGATTAGTTTATTTTCTTTTGCTCTTGCGCCGATTCTGATTGTGCAAGTGCCGTAGAAGGATGTTCTGATTTCGACTGTTTTTGTCGCTTAGAAAGCGATAGAGGCAATTAAATGCCGCTTTTTATTTTTATAATTAATGGGACGAAGATATTTGGTAGAAAATAAAATGAAGAAGTCCTAAGATTTAAAATATCAGTGTGATTTCGCTCACAATTAACTGTATCATTTTGACGGGCTTTAAATCCTGTTACCAATTATTATCTAGGATTTAGAAACTTAATATAGTACCACGTAATCATAATCATATCAGCCCCGATATTTTCAACATTAAACAGATAAATAAACATATTATTACTGAGCATTAGAATAATGGTAATCACTGGGATTTTACTGCATTTATGTTATCAGTTGATATACCCTAGAGAAAACTAAGACCCAAGTAATCTATACCTGTTTTGTTATATAAAGAAATGCAGGTAAAGAGTAATCATAAAGCAATGAATAGTATTATAAAACTAATAAAGATTAGAAGAATTATATACTGGCTCTAAGATGAAGAGCTAAAAGACAAGTCTGTCAATGCACTCTGATAAACTTAATTGCTCGATACTAGATTAAGCATGAACGTTATGGTTCCAAAGATTTGTTCAATGGTCGATTAAAATATCTTTTAGCTATTTTTTTGTTTTTTTTTTTTTTAATCGGTGTTCCACACTAGGAATTTCTCTTGTATCGTGGGTGCGTTTACAAACATTTTAACTCACATACACAAACAGCCAGACCCGAAACAACTACTTGTAGGTCATACAAATATTTTTTCCGTGCGGGAATCGAACCCGCGACACGCAGCGCAGCAGTCAATCGCTTAACCACTGCGCCAACCGTGCCGTCAAAGCTCCCTATTAAAATAAACTTAAATTTTATTTTTATTTTTTAAACGTTGCCCCACACTAGGATTTTTTCCTGTATCGTGGGTGCGTTTACAAACATTTAAACTCACATACACAAACAGAAATACCCGGAAGAACTACTTGTAGGTCATACAAATATTTTTTCCATGCGGGAATCGACCCCGCGACACGCAGCGCAGCAGTCAATCGCTTAACCACTGCGCCTACCGTGCCGACATAAAAAAATTAATTAACACATTTAACGTATCGTTAACTTGCTTTGGCCACATCCACAGCCAGTGCCAGTGTTCTTAAAAAAAATCAGTCAGTCAATAGTATTATAAACCCAAGTTTTTAAATGCAATACCCATGTTGAGTTTTATATTGCAGAATAGCACATTAATTCAATCATCGTTTGTACATGCCTTGAGTTTAGTTTTTGCCTCTGATAACGTCATTTGAGCTCATCCGAGTGAACATAACGTAGTAACAATGTGGGCCTATTAATTTACGCTCATCTTGTTCTGTGGTCGATATTTTTTGTCATGATATCAATTTGTTTTGTTGCTTTACTTGTTATTCTTGTGGGGTTTATTAATAAGTGATGATATTAACTGCGAGACGGTTTTAGATGCCTTGGATTCCTTATTGTTATACATGTATTATACAACATGTCCCAGAATTAACGCACAACCTCTTAAGGGGTCATTGTACTCATCATTATGAACAACTTTTATTATGGGACCAAACCTGAAATCGCGAAACAATGACCCCTTAAGAGGTTGTGCGTTAATTCTGGGACATGTTGTATAGATGTTCCGGAGTTTTCTTTTACTACGAAAAAGTTTATTAAAGAGTCATCATCTGCCTAGCTTTTTCCCCAATATGGTGGGGTCGGCTTCCAGTCTAACCGGGCGCAGCTAAAAACCAGTATTTTACATCGAGCGACTCCCTATCTAACTTCCACAACCCAGTTACTATTACCATATTATTTATTAAACTTTTTGTATTAAACTTTTTGATTATTATAAATCTTAAACCTAATGACGATAGGATAATGGAGACGTGCTTTGGGTTTTTACCACAGGCTACCTAAGGACCTTTCGTAACCACAGAAAAACCTAATTCCAATTTCACATGAACTGGAAAATCCAATATTTCCTGCAATCATCTTTCCTACTAATATGTCAATGTAGCCTAATTAATTAAATTTTTTTCTTCTTTTAAGCACCATTATTAACATGTATGGTTTAACTTCATACATTTATTCATGCAATACAATGCTATATATACATAATGAATAACATAATTATCAAATATATGAATAATATAATAATTACGAAAAAAATGCAGTTCAAATACATTGATTTAATTTAATCCGAATAATTATAATTTATCTACTTCAACAATGCCATACAATAAAATTATTTGCGGTTACACAATATTTTATGAGTAATTAAATTTGGTTTAGTATTAAGGCTTCTACATACCGGGGCGACTTGTCGCGCGACGCGACGCGACACAAAGGCACCGCTCGCCCGGCGACACGCGAGGCCTTTGTGCCGTGTCGCGTGGCGCGACAAGTCGCGCTGGTATGTAGAAGCCTTTATGAATTGCGGTTTAATAACAGTTTTATTTAATAAATAATAATCAGTTTTGTAAAAAATATTTGCGGTTTTTTTTTTGTTCTTGACAGAATTCTTTGTGTTTAACTTATAACTAATTATTTTCTGAATTCCAATACACCGGTTACACGGTAAAAACTTTGTTAATTACTGACAATTACTTGTATAACATGGGTAACTAAGTCTGACAAGTGATTGTGAATAATTAATAATTGTTATTTTTTCATTTACGCTGTGAGATTTATTTTTCTTGTAAAGGTGTATAAATCTTTTGTAAAATTGGTTGAATTGAACAATTTTTTTATATTTTGTTTACAAAATACAACTTCCAAAATATAATCTAAAATCAGGGTTTTAATTACTGACCAAAATAATATCAATATATTTTCACACCTGTATATTTTTGCTCTATTTCATTTTTTACTGATGTTTCTGTCATTTATTTAGCCCGCTCCTCAATAAAGCCTTATTAATAACTTAACATTTAACAGCTTACTTTGTTGGAGAGATTTTTCCAACATCTCTTCTTACTGAGCACAATCATCTTTCACAACCCACAACAAAGTATTAGCAGTACTATACCTTACCTAAAGACCTCAATACACATATATCGCTCGCTCACACGTGTTTAAAACATACAAAAAGTGCTTTTGTTATCTTCAGCACACGTCTTCGCATTGCGTAAGGATTGCAAGTTTACTACTGATGGCAATCGGCTCATGAGAACGCTATTGTTAGTGAAATGTTCGCACACACGAATGCCAACGCTAGGCTCTGTTGTTATGATCCGAGGTAATGTGGCTAGTGGCTACTGTTTGAATTTTATTGGATTTACCTTGTTTTTGTTTCAAAAAAGTGTGAGTTGATTCAAATGAATCATTAAACTTTGCGACAAATTTTCGGTGCTAAAAAGGAGTTCTGTATGTGTCAAGTTATACCATACAGATATAGCGAGGTCATTTTTGTTGTCCTCAATTACTTAGCCATCAATGTATTTTAGCAAATTCTGTAGTGATACTACTGGTTTTAATTTCAGAACTTTCAGAAATCTGTAATCAGAACTTTCAGAAATCTGTAATCAGAACTTAGAGATATTAGGTAAACTAAAAAACTTTTCACATGGCCCTATTAGGATATTACCAAGTCTACTAACAAATCTAAGTAACATAACAGTAACAGTGACCTTTTGTATAAATTTATTTCTATATTCTATATTATATTCGTCATTTAATTTAGTACCTAGTGTAAATAGTTGTGTTAAAATTTTATATTCTTAGGCATTTTAATATATAGGAAATAAATTAAAGTAATGTAATATAATATAAATATATATTCATATTTATATTAGATATTTAAAAAAAAAAACGTTGACTCACACTAGTAATTTTTCCTGTATTGTGGGTGCGTTTACAAACATTTAAAACTCACATACACAAACAGCCACAGTGACAGCATTTATAATAATAATAAAATAATAATACTTATGTAAAATAATAAAAATAAAGTCATATCCGTGAAAAGTTCTATCTGTGAAAACTTTTAATTGGCCTTATTTTAATTATTCTCATTTATGCAAAAGTGTTTAGCTGTAAGTTTTCTGAAAACTGTAAAATAAATAAATAATAAATATAAAATATAATTATGTAAAATATACATAAAAATCCATGCATACATGTACATGTATATCCAAAACTAAAAAGATGTTTATAAGTGAACATTTCAAATGTCACTTAAGAATCCCGCTATTTTACGAGCCTCTTTATTAGTCACCAGTAAATTGCTACTAGCATACGCCAAGTAAGTTGAAGAGATACATTAAACTAAGTGTTACCGTACATTTTTAGAATCACTCGACATTAACTGTGAGAACTTTTATTTTAGAAATAGGTCGCTCAAACTTGTAGGTACGTGACTTTTAAAACTAGATTTTAATATTAACACAACTATAATTCTTTTACAAACCTTTTTATTTAAAACTAACGCATAGTTAGCTAGTTTTAATACCATGAATGATATACAGGATGTCTTTAATTCCAAAATATCTAAACTCACTGAATTCGTCGAATTAAAAAACTTAAAACTGTAACTGATCAAATCAACCAAAAACGGATACCTAACCATTCAAATGATCGAAGTAGTCTAAAATCAAAATCAAAAGTCATTTATTCAAACTAGGCTTAGAATCTGCGTTTTTGAATGTCAAAATAACATAAGACAGTCCTCCAAACGCCCGCCCTTCACCACTTCCTAGTGCTTTAGCTGGGAAGAAGAAGTGGCGCACCAATCTCCCCAGCAGCCGCAGCAGCAGCAATCTCTGGTACTCACAGTCGAAATTAGTAATTAAATCAAGAAACAAGTCGAGTGATTTGGTTTTATTTCCAAATGAATTTCCTTTAAAAAGTACTACATATTAATAGTTTACAAGAAAGGCCTTGATTAGAACATCACTTGCAATTTCGTTTGTACAGTCAATAGCAAAAGCATTGCGCATCTTCTATACATATTATAAATTAAAGTCACTTTTCGTGTCTGTCAGTGTGGCCGCGTTGTTCTTCTAAACTGCGCAACGTATTTTGATGCGGTTTTCACCATCATTTACAAAATTTATTCCGGAAGATTATGAAATGAAAAAAAAAAAAAAATGAAAAAGTGTTTATTCAGATTAATAATATAAATACAGAACATTTACTTCTGCCAGAGTTTGTTGGCAGACGTAGCTGCCGCTGCTGCTGTATTATTAAAATTACATAAACGCACCAACACGCTTCTGAGCGTGGTGTCGGACAGAGTGGACAGCCAAATCCCGAGGCATTAGTCTCTCATGCATGTCCATAATAATAATTATTATAAATTTTACTAACATAGCTATAAGTATCTACCTTCTAACATAATATGGAGTTGTATCACTTTGGTCAGAAATAAATATTTTCAAGTTCAATTTCATAATAAATAAATCTCGATATATTGTCAAGTCGCAAAAACCGTGCGAGGCAGATTCATAATAACCTACTTTCAAAATGATGAGTTGTAACAATACCGAATTACTTTCATGAATTATGTCAAAGATTTGCGCGTTTGAACTATTCTTCTGATTTACGCTATCATTCCTCACAAGAAGAAAACTATTAAAGTAATTAAGTTTAAGTCAAAGTAATGATCTAATTTAATAATTGAATCATTACGTGATTCATAACTTTTGTTCGTACCCGAATGATGATAATCGCATAATTTAATTTCACAATTTTTTTCACTGATAGTACAAAGAATCTGACGAAGGTGTCAGTATCGTGATCATTAACAATAAGTCAGAAACTCCCATTGGCGCAAGAAATCGCGAAAAATTGCGATTGCGTCACACCAAAGTGCTAATTGCCGTTACCGATTATTACAAACGAATAGTTTCCATTCGATTTGGTAATAAACTGCATCATATTTAAATCGGATACGCACGAGTTTTAAGACTATCGATTTCGTTTTGATTTTTATTCAAAAATCGTATTACACTTCGTTACACATGATTGTGTGCATGACTGTAGAAAATGACAGTGCTAGTTCGGGAGCTCGAGGACTTTTTATAGATTTCACTTTTAAATCGACCTACATTGCTTACGTTTCTTTGTTGTCTCCATATACCTAATAGTGATGGTTGATTAGCGATCAGTGTCAGTCATTGTCTTTTGGCAGCGGATTTACTTTTTGTCGGTTTTATTTTTTAAATAGAGCAAGTTTAGTGAAAAGGGCATCTTTAACTCTATCGGTGCCGTGCCTTGTATTAAAATAATCTGTATCGATAATACAGTTATAAAGCATTTAGCTTGTAGTATCACGATATTATATTTACAAATAAGGGCTTATCCGCTAACTGACAACTTAAACGAACATTAACATTAATTCACTATTACGAAAACTCGTCTCGTTGCTAATTGTAATAAAACACTATGAAACTGGACACAATATAAATCAGATATTGTTTGTTTCACAACGCTTAATTGGTCGCGAAGTGGTGATTCCATTCAGATTACTAAAGACGCCATATTGATTTTAATACATTTTCAGTGGCGACGCAATCAGCGAACGATAAATCGTGATTAATTACGTATCCATGCGAATATCTTATTAATCTTTGCACTGATAAAATGTTGCAACATTAATTATTTTAAGTATCCTGTAAGATAACAATCCAGTAACTAGTAGTTTACCGTGATATAAAAAAAAATCTAATTAAAATTTTAATCTACTAGCTCCTAAACTTTCAACTAAGTAACAAAGATTTTTTTTAACAAGTTGCGGAATTCTCTCTATTTTAAACAAAAGCAAAAACTTGTGCACAAAAATAATCACATATTACCCGCCGCCATATTATTTGCCGCGTACCCTGCCCATCATGCGCAGGGTACGCGGCAGCCCCAACAGCATCCTGAAGGCAATAGCTGATAGGTGGGACAGCCCCGTACTGGGACATTGGATACGCCTACATGCCACTGTGGCGTAGTAATTAATAGTTTGTGTTGTTTGTCTGGTAGATTTAAGTACTAACACTAGTTTCTAAGTCTTGTGTATACTAACCAAATGGATCTATGGGTCTGAAATAAAAGTTTTTTTTTTTTTTTTTATATAACAAATTAGGTCGCAAGTGCTATGTGCTACTTGAATATTTATTCCGATGCAGAAATGGAAACTACTACGTTATTTTGTTCCGACAAAACACGCAAATAGCTATGAAGAAAACTTATCCTTAAGATATGCAAAAAAATATAGCAAAAGACACTTTTTGCCTTGTGCTATATTTTTTTGCAGAAATCTATGTACTTGCATACATAAATATTTGGTCTATTTAACTCAAAAAAAAACCTACAAATTGGACTCAAATGAAAACTGTAATACTGGATTCTTTATGTACTTTTTAGGGTTTCGTACCCAATGGGTAAAACGGGAACCTTATTACTAAGGCTCCGCCGTCTGTCTGTCCGTCAATTTTTACAGATGATGTATTTATGTTGCCGCTATGACAACAAATACTAAAAAACAGAATAAAATAAATATTTAAGGCGGCTCCCATAAAACAAACGTGATTTTTTTGCTCGTTTTTGCTCTATATTGTTAACGGCAACAGGTAGACGCTTGAAATATTCACCGAATATTTGATTATATATTAAAAAAAATATATGACAACAAATACTAATAAACAGAATAAAATAAATATTTAAGGGGGGCTCTCATACAACAAACGTGATTTTTTTGCTATTTTTATAGATAATGGTACGGAATCCTTCGTACGCGAGTCCGACTCGCACATGGCCGGTTTTTTTTTTAATTTGGGCAAAGGCCTCTTTCAAATCGTTCCAGGATCTCTTTTTCAGCGCCACCTCTAATCAACCCTCACGGTACGCGTCATGTACCTACTTAATTTCGATAATTCCCTCAAAGCAAAGGATGTTTCCACGCATATGCTTACAACCAAAAAAATTGAACCGAAAATGTGCTACCCAAATAAATAAAATAGGTTATCTACCACTTAGCCTAGATACAGTTTTAATATTCAACGTCCACCGGCCATAACTCATGGGATTTTGCGATTCATTTATGCATAGTGTCGTTGATTACACTATGTTTTAATAGTACGGCCTGCACGTGTATCTACTGCGCAGATGAACGCCGAAATTTACATAGAGCCTTCACAATCTGGAGCACTGTTTTACTAGTAGTTGCACCCTTGTTACACGGTATTATTTGAACATGCTGTTGGTTCGATTGAGATGTTGGGTAAAAAGTTGTGTGCTTTCGATTAGTTGTTTGAAATCTTATTTAAAGTGTATGGTCAGCTGTAGGTATTATATACAGCGTCTGATTGTATTGAACGAACTTTTTCTGAAAATATCCAAGATGTATGCAGTGCTGACAGCGTAGACGCACTTTATAGTTCTGCCAATCAGTTCTCATCAGTATCCATTGATATGAATCAGACTTTGAAAGGGATAAAGTGTGGCCTAGCACAAACAAAAAGATAGCTTTGAAGGAAATATTTCAATATAAAAGAACCATTCTTATAAACTGGGGCATAGCAAATTAATCATTTGGGATACAGTCATTAGATATGAGTGAAATTCAGTCTGCTGGAAGACAGTGGATTACTCCGCGATCGACAGGTTTGAATTTATTTATTCAGAAAGTTTAACGAAGAACAAAAATGTACAGGGCTATGTAACAGAGCTTCATATTACATTTTGTTTTATTTGTGTTCATTTCTGGGCAAAGCTTGTATGGCAGTGACGAAAGCACCATATAACACGATTCCTACCGGCTTCTCTTCGGAAATTCGCATCAACAATTCTACCGCTATTGAAAAATGGCACAGTCAATAGGGGTATTTTTTAATTCACCATAACATCCAAAAATCAAAAACACCTATTTTATTAGTTTTGAATTGAAATAACAATCAAGAAAGTTTTGTCTGTGTAGTGATGCGTCTTTTTGGTTCTGCTACTTGACGATAGATGGTGTTAAATTCAGTAAAGGCAAGACTTACTTTTAAGTAAATTAATTAATTTTTACTTTACTGATAAGAAAGTAAGATAAAATCGGCTTTACTTCGGCTTCTCTCATACAAAAATTGATACCTCGCCGCTGTTGTATGGAACCGTTATCCATCTCCTTTATTGTCCTCCAAGTAAAGCATGTGATCAAAATAACATTCACGTGGACGCCCACTAAAACATCACGAAGGAATGCGAGCAAGTGCAAAATTACGTTACGTTTCCATTTCATAATAATTATCAAGATAATTATGTAATTATAACACTCATCATCAAATAATAAGCTAATTACACGATAAAACAACCCAATTATAGTACAAAAGATTCGCTACAGTTCCCTTTTATACCACAGAACTAGTAACACACAGATGGTCCACGTCCTTTGGAATGCGCCAATCAAACTAACAATGGCCGCCACAAAAATCTCCCACGGCACATAATAATGAATAGTTAACGACGAAAACTAGGTGAATCTTTGTGCAATCGCCTAGTGTCTTTTAAAAGAAATATGATCATTTTCAATTTCATAACGATTCCCACACAAGGCGGCATGAATGGACCACAGTTGTCGGCTATACAACTGACAAATTAGAGTAATCTAAAACAGATTTTGTTGCTAACACAATTTGTGGACGCGTGCCGTGTGTGCGTGAGACGTCAAATTATACGATGGATATTAACATAATGAATATCATCAGGGTTCAGTGTATTGTGCCGTTCATTTCTATGTGAAATTGAGTGACTGTAATTTCATATGTGATTTGCATCTGTGGACTGTGGCTTTTTTTTGTGTGTGGCGGCTACAACGCCACATGCGAACTACGCATCAAAAGTCCGTCACACAAATCCTGCATCGCGCAAGCAGAGTTTACCGCGAGACTAGCATATACAAAATGTCCCAGAATTAACGCACAACCTCTTAAGGGATCATTTTATTCATCATTATGAACAACTTTTACTATGGGACCAAACTTGAAATCGCAAAAAAAAAATCAGCTGTTCCACACATTTATGTTCTCATAACTCGTCAAAATGTAGGGAACAGCTGCTTTTTTTCACGATTTCAGGCTTTGTCCCATAGTAAAAGTTGTTCATAATGATGAGTACAATGACCCCTTAAGAGGTTGTGCGTTAATTCTGGGACATGTTGTATACACCATCCCGACATCAACCGTCGCGACGGTTCATGTCTTGACGCGTCGGGCAGTTGCCCTCCAGACACAACACCCGTCTGGTCAGAGGATCCTCCCTTTTCTATCGAGGATAAGTGAATATCTGTTTCTCATACAGACAATCATTAGCAGACTAGTTCAGTTTGAAAAATATCTTTGAAAGAAGCCTTGACGATCGCATTCTTCTCAGACGTTAAAGAGATAGTATTATTAAGACGTTAATCAGGCTAGTTACAGCCTACTAACTGCGTCCTAAATCTTTTTCTGATAGCAATTTAAAGATGAATGCATGGTCTATGGAGTAATCACTTCTTTGTGGTTGATTGCCGTCTGCACATTAATTATTCGCAATCTGGAATTAAAATGGTTACTCAATAGTGGCCTACATTTGAATTAGAAACAAGAATGTAGAGGTTTTATGAATACTTCGTTTTATTAAGCCATCCATCATCATCATCATCATTTGAGCCGAAAGACGTCCACTGCTGGACATTGGCCTCCCCTAAAGGGGGGGTTTGCCATAATCACCACGCTTGGCAGGCGGGTTGGCGATCGCAGTATGGTGTTAAAATGCATAGAGGACGCTGCTGCCCATTCTCTAGTATGTCCCTTAGTCGCCATCCACATCCACATTAAGCCCTCCACTGCACGATTATATCGTTTTAACCACGGAGCCACTTCTTTTGCCAAAAACTCACCTTACATTAAAATGACAAAGTGATAAAAACAATAAAAATATAACGTCTATCCATCCACGAAAACCGTACATGAAACTTCATACCTCGTAACAAACTGTCCGAATGTCAGACATAATGAACCATCATACACACTGTATTGCTCAACGTTCATCTTGACATTCCATTTTGTTCGTCAAACAATCGGAGCGGTCCGTGCGAACAGTTCCCACGTAGAGATAGCTGATAATGCTAGGAGTATAGTGCTCAGCCAGCCGGCTAATCACCAGTTAAGATAACGAGCGATTAGTGCATCAGATGATATGCATCTACCTTTTTTATGCTTTCGTAGAGCGGGAAGCAAAGCGTTTTTGTTTAGAAAAAGTTAAGAGTTTGTTACAAAAAGCAATGCTTAATATACAGTGCAAAAATTTGAGCATATACAAAATGTGTATAAATAATAATAGCTAGGTAATTATGGAAGCCAAGCATTAAGAGCAGAAGCAGAGAAAAAATAGGTACCGATAAAGTGATCTTTGTTCACTTGTTCCTATATCCCCAGAAATCAGCAATCTTTGGATGAATATGGCCATATGTTAATAAACACACAACTAAACATAAATCGACACACACACACAACTAAACGTATCTTCAAAACACAAATCTTATCGAACTGATTCACACGGACATAATAAAATTAGTCTAATATGACTCAGTTTCCGTCCAAAGTGTTCATTATGAGTAACATTAGTTAGTATGAATTTGTCCTCGCTGGTCCCGACAGCGTATTGAGCAATCGAGTAACGAAAACTATAAGTAACTATGTACTTGAATTACGACGCATCCTATAATCTGAGACAAACGTGACAATGATACAGTGCAAGCGAAGATTTTCATGCTTTATTTTAGCTTGTATTTATTCTTGGGAACATTAAGTTGTAGAATAAATATAATCAATGTTTTTGAAGTAAAACTTCTTTACGGACGCTTGACTTGGGGAGTAAGCTGGTGAATGCGTGACGAGAGCATTACGGAAGCGAGCGAACGGAAGTTGAGAGGGAGATATAAGTTAGTGATGATAGAAAGAGAGAGAGTTACGTTTCGTATATCTAAGACACAGGCCTATTGTTGTAAGTATAATTAGTATTACTATTTTTGTCAGTTTTACTTCAGCCGTGTGGTCTAAAGCACACTCATTTTTTTTTAATTATTCTTCAGTGAAAAAGGAAAAATGTTTTCGCTTTCCTTTAAGCTTGATTGTAATGTTTCAAAGCTGTCTATATGTTAAGCTTTACAAAAATATTACTCACTTACATAATCAGCCCATAATGTTCCCACTGCTGGGACACAGCCCTCCTCTTTCTGTGAGAGGGAGTGGGCCGTAAACCACCACGCGGGCCCAGTGCGGGTTGGTACATGTCACATGTTTTCGATTTTTTTGTTCTAGGACATGCCGGTTACCTCACGATGTTTTCCTTCGCCGTTTTGAGAGCAGTGGTGATGAAATAATTTACACAAAGTAACCTGCCTGGGTTCAAACCGAATCGACTACTCACTTATTTACGTCTTTTATGGCTGCTAGTGATAGATTCCAGGATCCAAATACTAAAGGTAGCTATTTCGTTCCACCACAAAACAGGTCGTTGTCAAGCTATACGTTACCTTGTAAATCTTTCAGTGTACAAACACCTCAACAAAAGCAAGTGCCATTTATACTACTTTGTTAGAGAATGCCGATTTATTGACCATTGGCAGCGCAAATAAGCAATAGTTATCCAATAAAATGAGCCTAACCCCTAATTACGGCCACATTAAATTGAACATCATCTTAATATCAATACACCAATATCTTCGGGAGTACATTTGAATTGTTAATGTATCATTAGCTCGTTATTTATGTACGTATATTTTATGTAATAAACTTTAATCTGCGCATGGTTTTATTTTATATTATTTATTTTAATAAAAATATTAGATATAATTATATTATAATAATAAATATTAAATCAATAAATATAAATAAATAATACCGTTTATTTCATTTTTTTGCCGTTTATATTATGTATTAGCTGTCAATTTTGAGATAAGAAATCTTAATCAAAATGACTCGGTATGGTCTAATTGCTTGGTAATTATCATTGATTCGCAGTTTTGAGTACATTATTAATATGGTAATTTGTGGGGTGTAGATTAATAATTTCTGATAATAGAACTTGAATGAGCATGCAACTTAACGTTGTAAATCAGACCTCGTTGAAATAGGCACATAAAACTTTTAACATTACAAAGTGTTAAGTGTAATTGCAATGGAGTTGCACTAAAATGGCGTTGGCAGTATTGCATCTCTGTCAACCAATTTTGACAACCAATGAACTGTCATTTGATTTTGACAACCAATAAATTTTGACACTTCTTCGAATTAAACAACTTATGAAACTTTTGTTGTGGTGAATATTTCTCAAAAATAGGTAACTAAAATCTATTTCAGTTTTAGACACAGATAGTTTGGATGCTGGTGGCTAAGTAATAATAGCCGTACTGGTCGATCCACATCAGGTTAAGCTACGCTTGCCAGGGTTGATCCATGGATAAGGGACCGTCTTTACATACCTAGATTCCTCCGTGCCTCGGAAAGCACGTTAAGCCGTAGGTCCCGGCTGTCATTCGTGGATCTTTGACAGCCATTAAGGGTAGTCAGAAGTCGGAAAGTCTGACAAAGATTCTTACCAACGGGTATCGTATTACCCAGTAACTGGGTTGTGCAGGTCAGATAGGCTGTGACTCCATGTAAAATACTGGTATTCAGCTGCATAGTGGGATAAAGGCTAGGCAGATAGAAACTGATAGTTTGGATACAAAAGTTAAGTCGTAAATACTTACAGACCTGCTAGTACCCACTGTGACATCAAAACCCAAACGTGCTCTTAACATAATTAACTGTTACATTAAAAAAAAAAAAAACACAAGCCTATATGCACACTTATGAAACGTCAGAAAAGCTAGGTGAACGGTTCCGATTGGTCGTTTCCTATGGAGAAGAGCCGGCAAGAAACTCCATGGTTACTCCTTTAAAAATAATTGGCTTTTAAGTTGCTATACCATTTATAACTATATGCCACCAAACAACCCATTTTTAGCAATTACATCACAAAAACCGCCCATCTACTTATTATTATAATAATTCTAATAAAAAAACACATCACGGTTTTTTATAGATTTATGATCTCTTACGAAAAGCAATCAGGGGAGGCGTGACCGATCGTAATTATTTCTTAACACCTCCGTGCTACTGGGCGACTATTAGCTACTTCCTTAATCTGGTCGGTTTGATTGAGACGCGGGTAAGTAAGGGTTAATTAGTAGATTATATAACGGGGAACGTGTAACGGGTTTTCTGTGATGAGTTGGTTCAAGGGCTGGGTAACAACATCGATTTTTATATCATCACAAGATGATATAAAAATCGATGTTGTTAAATTAGAAAATGAGTTTAAAGTTTAAGTAAAACCCTGAAAAGGAGACCTTGTTATTTAATTCTGTAACCTTACCAATAGATTTCGAAACAATCAAAAAATCTAAAAGACTATATCTACAAGAATCAGGAAAATGGCATCCAAAACGCTATGATGACATTTTTGTTTCTCTCAACTTTGTGTGTTTTAGAATAATACATGTCGTACATCATTCCTATCGCAAGGTGCTAACGTAAGATTACGTAGATCCGTAGGTAGGTAGGTACCTACCAATAAAAATGATAACACAAGGACATCGCAAATTATTCGCTTACCAATTAATTGTGATTATTTGGGTGTGATCCCAAATAACGACAATTAATAGCTAACCGATAATTTATTTGCAAAAAAGGTACAGCCCACATCCTCCAAATATAAAGCATACAATAAGGAAATTCTCATTTCCGTCAAGAAAATCTTAGAGGCAATACAAAATGCACAATAAAACACACACACACACCTAAATGGCAAAGTACGATCAACAACAAAATGGAAAGACAAAAGAAAACTAATAATCCATTTATCCATATAACACAGCGGGGCGAACACGGCCTATTGTGACATGACTTGAGGCACACATTTTATTACAGTTTGAACGATAAAACTGTTTTGTCATAAAACGCTAGTACAAATTGACATGACATATCATGTCTTGTCACAAACGTCTTGGCACACCCGTGCTCGGCCCGCTGGACTGTTTCAACGTTCAACAAGCGATCCGTCCCGGCTGCGGCACAAATAAAAAAAAATCTGATTGATGGTGAAAATCTTATCAAAGTTCATCAAGTAGGTTAGAAGTACCAAGTACCACTGGCAAATTACTTCGTTTTAGCATAATGAGCCTATAATGTTCCCACTGTTGGGACACATACCCTCTCGATGCTAGAGACTGAGCTATGGGTAGCTCGCCGTCCGATAAGGACCAGGCCCGGGTCGACGGCGCGTTGTATTCCACGCGCGCCTCAAAGAGTTGCCGGCACCAACTGGCGGGGTCCGTTAGGTCCAATGCCTGCCAGGGTTGCGAGTTTGTCCGAAAGGGATATCGTGACCCTGGCACACCGGCAAATGAAGGAACACGGGTGGGTTTTAGTCAGTAAAAGTCTGACACGCCCTCCCGCTCCGCCCAGAGCGGGAGAAGTTATTTGATAATATCCCACCCAAAAAATAAAATAAAAAATGGTTTCGAACATACGACCCGTAATCTCGTAAGTCGTAGCCATTACCACTAGGCCACCCTTGCTCGTTTTAGACTAAGTAGGATTTTAAAGATTTAGAATAACGATATCTTGTCTCAAAAAGTTCATAGAATATATCATCGATTTAACTGGTGACGGTACTATTGCAGGTATTTACTCTTCAGCAGACTCTATGAGGCTCATAAAAGATTTATAGTGGCCATGAATGCCTTGGTAATGTTTATTGAAGATGGTAATAAATCGGGGCTGTATATACGTAAGTACTTGACGTATCAACTGCTAATAATGGTAGTGTCAAGTTCAATTACATGGGCATTTAGAATATTATCTACGTTATGCACAGTTAATGATACAGTATAAGTTAGCTGTTTTTTTTTGGCATAATGAACTGAAGTTAGGCTAGGCTATACATGCTTTTTTTAAAGAAATCTTATCTTGTAACAGAAAAATAATCAGCTTGTATAATTGTGCATTTTATGTGAAGACTATGTACCACGAATAAAACTACTATATTCAACAGTTTCAAAGTATTAAAAATTAAGCAATGACAGATTTTAAATTAATTATGTTGATAGATACATGGTGCTCACTTATTTACAAATATTACAACCGACAACGATTTTTCCTAATATTTTAACAAATAATAAATTCGTATGTGAGTTAAAGATCTCACAGAAAGTAGAATGAATTGCATCAAAATAATAAAAAAAACTATTGTATCGATAGACTTGCGATCTTTTCTTGCAATCAAACATTATTAAAGTATCAGATGCTTATCTTCAGGAAACCGTACAAATCAAGCAAGGGAAGCTGATTGCTCCAACATCCCTAGGATGTCTTACATAAACTTCCACCGATTTCATTCACGCAAACATATCACCATCCCGTCATCCGCTGTCAAAATAATTTAATTTTTTTTCTTAAACTTTTTAGAAAGTAGGTAGGTACTTACTTTAACTAAGTGATTACTTCCTTCCAAATAGAAAGTCTATTACCAGGGATATTTAGCTCCCAAATAAGTACAGTTACGCACATAAATATGTGGACACTTAGCAAAATCCATTTTCCACGAAAGTACTTTCAAACTAAACATTTTTTCCCAATAATATGAGTTTATTCAAAATTCAAATCTTTATTGCATATACCTTAAGTGTACAAGATCTTAAAAATAGTTACAGAGTTCACATGGACCCGGTTGGACATAACAATTTTACACATGATGAACACTTTTCATAATGTGTAAAATTGTTGCATGGTATAAAATAAAAAAGTAAATAGAAATAAATTTGTACGTACGTCATATTATAAAAATAGGATATAATCGGTTAACAAATCAAAAATCAAAATTTATTTATAAAGACAACAAAGATCCATATTGTTAGTAATACCTTATAGCTAGTGTTAGTAACCATTACTTAAGTAATTTAAATAAATAATATCACAGTTTAGTGATATACGTCATTACAAATTGTAGTATGTATAGTTTACGATACTATGTGAGTAACACTTTATAATTTCAATAAATTCTACTAGGTGAAAATTGCCTTCGAGTTTTGCAAATGATAATTATTTATGCTCTTGACAGTACTTATCCAATTGAATTTACCTATCAAAGTAAGTCATCTCTGGGATTTGTATAGAAGGAGTTTAATTGTGTTTCCAAGCTTTAAATAAGAGATGTTTAACTGCAAATAGGATGATTGGAGAGGCAACACGATTCAATCATTGAATCGTTGTAAAGCATTGATGAGTATTTTAGATTGAGAACGGCAGTTTATTGTTTTGCGCAGTTTTTTTTTTTGTTTAACTGTATTCCTGTTTATTCATCTAAGTTTATATATATAGGTTTTTTTTTCTCTTTATTTATTATAAGGGACTTTTATACAATTGTATATGCCAGTCCCATAGGAACTTATAATGTAAAACGTAACAACACAAATTTAATTAGACTATAAGCAGCTTCGGAGTTAGGTGACGACAAAATATGATGGAACATGCAAACATCGTACATATTTATCTCAAACTCTCTAAGTAGATCTTCTCTTGCAGACTGAAATCTGACACACTCCGTCAATAAATGGATACATAGGTATTTGAACTTAGCATTTACCGGTTCATGTCCATAGTGCAAGGTTTTGAGCTACTGCTGCTGAAACCTGTATATCTCAAACCAAATACAAAACCAAGACATAGCGCTGTCAACAGTGACGTGAGACCGGTTTCGTATACATGTGTGCACTTAGTGAGTGTTCCACTGAGGTGTAGTTTGGTTGCACATGTGTGTGAGCGTATATGCACAGAGCGAGGTGTAGTGTTGATGCGCTTCACTGTATTGTTCCCTTTTGTTCTGTTTTATGTCCTAGCACTTAAAAGACATGTGACATCCATCAACCCGCACTGGGCCCGTGTGGTGGATTACGGCCCACTCCCTCTCACAGAAAGAGGAGGTCTGTGTCCCAGCAGTGGGAACATTATAGGCTGATTATGTATTGTATTGTTCGCAGCGCTATGTCTTGGTGTTTTATTTCATACTGAATTAATGCCAGAATTACGTTTGTATTGTGTGTGAAGCGATCCTTTTGTTCACTTTTTTATTCGTAATAAGCCCCGTAACGATACGACTAACTGCCCCGTTGGTGTCGTGGTCGCAAGTGCGACTGCTGCGTGGGGTCCTGGGTTCAATTCCTAGGTCGGGCAAAAGTGTTATTGGGATATAAAATCTCCGGCGACCGGTGACCGAAATCGGTTGGGAAGATATTATTATTACCACGATACAGATTTGTGTCTTTAACACGAATCCCATTCGACATAATACATCTGGCTAGAAAAACAAAATAAGACTTGCCTGACCGAGGGATCGAATCCATTAGACGAGCTTCAGTTTAAAGTATATTAATCGTCACTTTATACTAAGTTAGCGATGTTTCTCGATACAGAAGGCAAGTTAGTCACGCACCATAAGGGTCGTATTCATAATCTACGCAAATGACGAGAATTAGACCAAGTTTTTACCTTTCATTAATCTAGATCACCCAACACGGAAGAATTTAAATGAAATTGCATGAAAAAATATTTTTAAATTTTATTGTCCTACACAAAATAATGACCGATTTCTGATGCCTTGTTTTACAATATTATGATTGAATATTGTTTTTTCGACGAAGCTGTTGTAACTCTTGTAACATTGCAATTTCATACAAATTTTAAGATTATTTTCATCAAAATAATAGGTAATATTTTAAGACTTTATTAAACCATAATAATATTTATTGAGCTAATAAATTTTGTGTTTAAAAAAAAAGCGTGTTTGTAAGGATTAAGCAACCAATATTGTTCGTTCGTGTAGTTCGGTTTAGAACATTATTTTAGGGTTTCTCATACTTTAAGCCCAGCTGTTAAGTATCTACTGTACCTATATTTTATATATGAGTATCTTCAACTAAACAAGCCTTAACTTAATCAATCTACAAAGTGGCCACGAGTCCGCTTATCGTACAAGGAACAAAGACACGTACAGACAGACATTACAACATCACGAAATATGATATCAGTTGCGGTTCACTCTAAATACCGCAGAGCACTTGTGAAAGAGGCGTCAATGCGTCATCTGAATACCGCGGGTACAGACTACAGCGTGACAGCTGGACCGAGATGTCATTGTCATCCGACGGATGACAGCAGATGACATCCCATCAGACATCCCACTCGTGATCTATAGATAAGTCTCAATGTGTGCACTAGTTATTTTGGTTGTAGATAATGAAACCATTGATTCATATTTGCAGGCAGCATAAATGGCGATTTTATATTTTATTTATACTAATATTATGAAATTTCTGTGTTGGTATTTCTGGTTATTATCCTTATCGAAAACATCTAGAGCAGATCTAGATTTTCTGGCGAAAAAATCTAGCAGCGGGCGTGACTACACGATACCAGAGCCATTTCAACATTAAGTCTATATATTTAAACCCATAAATTATAGAAACAATTTATTACTGAACGATTCAATATAGTAAATTGCTTTGATATATTTGATTCCCATAATATTTGATATAGTTTAAACTTTAAGTAATTCACGTCGTTCCAGCTCACATTTTGGTCCGATGTACGAGCAATTTCGGGCAAATTAAAAGACAATATAAATCAAATGTGTTCTGTTACAAAATCGAAATTGCTTGTCATTAGCAAGTCTGAAATGTCATAGAACAATGCTTGTCCCACTCGATTCGTTGTCGCAGCGAGCCGTACGAAGGCCGCACGTGATCACATTTCCACAGACATTAAACCCGAAAACGGTCACGCAAATATAATACATTTAATAAATGTCTCGATACCAAAACGTTTTGGCAACACGCCGAACAATTCTACGACATCGTATTATTCGTCTATTCGGAGAATTCAATTCGCCTAATACATCAAACATACAATATGCAATTCTGTAGAATAATCGATGACCTACTGTGAGAATAAAATGTTATGAGACAAAATTAAATATCAATTTTCATGTCCTCACTTTACGACAAAAGATAGATGAGATAAAGAGACAGTAATAAGCAAAAAACAGAATAATGCCAACATATAATATTATGGAGTGAAAGGTCAGAGTTCCAAGTGGCTATGAAAAGATTGAATACAATATAGAGGGCAGCTAACAATGGGACAGTATTTTGTTTGCAAGTAGCCACATAACGAAGTGAATAGAGTGGCAAGCGAGCGCGGGGGAAGGTGTTACAAAACGATGAGTGTTGGGTGTACCGCAGCCAATGAGAGCGGCAGCACGTGTTGAGGCGCCGGTCAGAGGTCGCGCCTCGGGGAACGAGGCGCAGCGCGTGCGCATCCATTGTTAAAACGCTCTCGGAATTATGATGTGGTACGAGGCGATAGAAAATGAAAATCGCTGTCGAGTCACGTATGTTAGATGAATAGAAAACATTATATAAACTGCATCACATTTAGAAAACATGTGCAGTATAAACCTCCAATGTTTCACATGCGAGATAAAGTTTCTTAGATTAAATTAAAGTTCGGAATGTTATCTGTATGACACGTACGCGGAAACCACAAACCCTTTAGCTTTCCTCTTAATTCATCAAGTGAGACAACCGTTAAAACCATATCTAATCTGCCTCTAACCCGAGACACTCCATTATCTGTGACATGCCAAGAGAGGCTTTAATTCAATCAGACATGAGTTTCAGAGATAGGTTGTATCTAGCCGTGTCACAAGAGGGGCGCGTCGGCCAATAAATCGGCGTTGGCCCCGCGTGAAAGATGAAGTGCCCGCTTAACATACAATGAGTTCTGTACGTGTCGCAACGAGGCTTAGCTTAGTACAGCGTTGGTTGGAGACAGGCGTGTTCAGACGCTGTTCGAGGTTCACGCTAGTTCCGGGCGAGTATGTCAAAATTATTGTGAGGAATTGTATGGTGACATACCTTTAGTTGTGACACATAGTGTTAGCTTTAAAACCCTTCGCATTTAAACAATGATTAATTCTAACTAGACCGAAAATGTTAAGTACGATTATTAAGTATGAGTATTGCTATAATGGTACACTGAAAAAAATGCAGATCAACTAAGATGTACAGAATAATCACCGGTCTTTGTTACATCATACATGAATTGTTCTTCTTTACTTTTGTATATCAAATAATAATTTAAGTTTATGGTAACAAGCAACTTGTTAGCGTTATAGTATTCTTAAACTGGCCAATATTTGAGCTAAATTAAATAACTACCCGTAATTAAACGAATTCATTACTTAGTAGACGGAACTATGATACTTTAACAAAGTTCTCCTAGCTTCAGAAATCAAAATCTTGTTAGACTCGCATGGAGTCAAGATGCGTGATCACATTAAACAAGATTTTTGTTAAAGCAAACACTTTTTTTCAGTGTAGACAAATAGGTATGCAGAAGAGGCCTTCTGCTTCGAATTATGTTACAAATTATATTCATAAAAACGTGTCCTCCAAATTCCTACTGTATTACGTTCATTAAAATTTAAAATAATACCTTTGTTACGAATATGTAAAAAAAAACAAAAGCAATCACGTCAAATCACGTGTCCTTACTCGCATTCTTAATCCAGCAAAATAAGCTTAGTATAAAATATTGAACGGTCTAAACGAAGCATAAGGTTAGTTGCTAACGAGTCTGGGTGTGTCCTCTGCACCAAATAACGCAGTAATAATAATTATGGGTGCAGTTAGATGCAGTAGAACGGTATAAGATGTGTACCAGCCCGGCTATTGAGCATAATTGAAGAATATTACCAATAATTAATGTCATATCTACGAATAAGTGTAAAACTAAATTACCCTGACTAAATAAACTATCCTCCAGTTAAACTAAGACCCAATAGAAAGTGTACAAGGCCGTTGCAATAGAATTCATGTACGCTTAAATGGTAATTACGCTGACAAACATTATGCGGCGCGCGCCATTCAAAAATAAAACCAAACTAAAATTAATTACATTCTTGAAGCACAAGATTAACGACGAGTAGTCTCGAACCAATTACGCTGTCAAAACACCACCTTGAAAGTCGAAATAAAGAAAACATCAAACAATTGGTGCTCGACACAGCAATAATGGTTCTATTGTTGCATGAAACGGTTGAGATAGTGATGATGATAATCCTGGGCCATGCGAAAAACCGAAAATATTGCCTTTGTATTAATTAGTACGTTGCTCAATTATTTGCCCTCTATCGTAATCTTTTAAACAGTGATTTGTCATAGTATACGCATATCAAATTGATGAGCAACCAAGCTTGACTGGTGACTGTTACAATGAACTGTTACAAAAAAAACTAGTATTTGCAACGATATCTGTTCGAGTAATTTGCAACGATATCTGTTACAATAAAAACTGTTATTTGAGTATGAAGATGACTGTGTGGACTATAAGCAGGATATAAAAACGATTATTATTCGAAAGCAGATGAACGTGTATGGTGATAAAAAAAAACGTCGAACATTTTCTGATATTGAGGATTAGATTACCGTAGGCAATTGCGATTTAGAAACCGCAAGCTATTCTAGACCTTATTGGTTTTAGGATAACGCCAGTGATGGCCTAAAGGTAATAACTAATATAAGGTGTTTTAATAAGAATGGATATCTAATTATAGAGATTTTTTTTTTGTTTGTTATAAAAATAATATCATCTATTATCAAAGCAACCTTCAGATCTCCAAGAATACAAAACAACAAGACAAAACTATAGGAGGTAAGTAAAAATAAAACTGAAACTTTCGTAAAAACAAAAATATCTTAACTATGACAAAAACATAACCCCTCTATTAGCACTAAATCTGGTCCATCAATTGTTACAGAAATATCATTTAAAACACAATAGATCAACAACAAAACACGAGTACACCTTATTTATTCAAAATAATTTATAGCGCAGACTTAAACAGCTTATATCTGCCATTCTTATATCAATCAATAGAATAATAGCTTCATAACTGGACACTAAATAACGTGATTATAGGTTCTGACACTTATGAGCTTACATTAACCATTTTGAAGACGTCATTTTCTAATGTATTGTTGCTTAAATATTCCGTGCCTCAGAAAGCACGTTAAGCCGTTTGTCCCGGCCGTCATTCGTGGATCTGTGACAGTCGTTAGGGGTCGACAGAAGCCCGGGAGTCTGACAACCATGTGTCACCAGGGGTATCGTATTACCCAGTTACTGGGTAATACGATACCCTTGGTTGTGGAAGTTAGATAGTCAGTCGCTCCATGTAAAATACTGGTATTCAGCTGCCTCCGGTTAGACTGGAAGCCAACCCGAAGATAGTTGGGACAAGGTTAGGCAGATTGATTGTTGCTTAAACACAATGATAATTTTTTACACTTATACAACATTATTTTTAGTATATGCGAAACCCTAAACACGTGTCTAGTATTTTTATGTAAAGAATCTATGTACAAATTTCAAAACTGCTTCATGAAAAATCACAAAGTTATAAGGTCGTTATTCTGCCGGGTTTTCCGTACAAAAACATGCTAACGGCGTCCCCGCGCCTCCAGGATCCTCTTGCGCTCATTGATAATAATTTGGCAGTAGGTACCTAATCGTACGGCGATTGTATCGTAAATAATAAAATGGTGATAACATTTTCCATCACACTTAAATATTTTTGGGAACAAAAGAACTTGGTGTAAAAATGATTGAAATCGATTCAGTTCCTTTTACAAACTATATTCAGGTTTCGCATAACTAAAAATAATGTTGTATAAGAGAAACGCGCAAAAAACTGTCAGCTTGCAACGATGGCAATTTTTCTTTGATTATATTAAGGATTTCTCTTTTATCAAAATCAAAAGTCAAAACAAAACTAGGCAAAGAATCAGCACTTTTCGAACGCCAACATTTTTTATTTTTTTTTGCATAATTCAGTCCCTAAAATAAGCTACCCTTCACCACTTCCTAGTGCTTTATCTGGGAAGAAGAAGTGGCGCAACAAACTCGCCAACAGCACATTAGAAAACTTGTTTCTATACAATAGTATGTAAAATAATTTACATTACGCTACACAAATATTTTATGATAACATAGACAAGATATTTTCATAATAACTTTTTTATAAAAATAAAGAAAAAGTATTACAAAAAAAAATCTTTATAGCTCGGAGACACTCAACAATCGTTTCGAAAGAGGTCTTAAATCATAATCCAAAAGTTATGTAGTCAAAGAATAAATGGCTCGTGTCTTAAAATGCCGTCTATCTAAATACCTCACGAACCGATCTAGACGGGACAGATTACTCCAGCATTCTTTAAACTTTCAGAATATTAAATCAATTGATGTATTAACAAAAAGTATTAGAAATATAATTTGAATGCGGAGTAGCCAAAATGAATGTTTTTTCGATGGCACCTGATAAGTAAGTGGTTTTCGTAACGCCCCCCCGAGCGGTCGCGATACCATCGGATGCGCGTGCGCAGCTCTGCCATGTGTTATTTTTTAAACACACGTAACTGAACATCTGTGCGATCGAGATTAACAACCAGTTTCATGTCTTCTTTTTTTTGTCTACACAGACTTCGGGAGATGAATCAATATTTTACAAGAATGAGATCCTAATGGGCGATACGTTTCATTTGAGGACAGCCATTAACCTCAATCCCTGTAGGACTTAATCGACCTTGAAGCCACATGTGATTATAATCATTTATAGCTTTCTTGCCGACTCAAAGGTATCGATACGTTAATCGATACTTCAACTTTGACAGTTGAACAAAAGAGGCAAGGTTGTAGGCCTCGATTCTGCAAGTGAGATTTTAAATGTCAAAGTACTCTAACTTAAAAATCTACCCAATCATCCAGGCTTATCTGTCATTGAAAGTAAAACCTTTTAGTGTTTATATTAATCGTCTACCGGTACCCCAAGTGTAAGTTTGCAAGAGAGTAAACGTAACTATTTCGTTTGCGTTAAAATTTGACTAAGAGTATATGATTGACAATAAAAATCTTAACGCAAACGCGCTAGTTACGTTTACTCACTTCCAAACATACACTCGGAGTACTGTTCCCCGCAGTTCCACACGCATTAGAGAAACAACTTTTGTATATTTGGATAAAAAGTATCCTATTTTCTTTTGTAAGGTTTATTTAATTAAGCCCTGGGCCAAATTCCATTCCCATCTATTTAGCAGTTTCGGCGGAAGCTCAAACACACAGACCAAAATCCTACGTTATAATTTTATCATAATGTAGTACAGATATTATTCGTAGTCGTAGGAGTCATCTAAAGGAAAATATGTTAATACTACGCACGTAGGCGGCCGACTAGAAATCTGTCTTCACTTATGCTATCATGGTCTGTGCCTATAGTGAGTGCATTATGGTCATCACTTCTAGCAATTTAGATACTCCTTGCTTTAATTTTAGATAAGTCACAGAGGCTCGGATGATATTTTAAGAAGCCCCAATTGCGTTGGACGGGTTGAAATTATATGACGGCCTTATTAGAAATGTAAGACAAGATTTGCTGAAAAGTTAAAGAAAATTGTTGCCGGGACCCGATGCTTAACTTATTTTTGTTTTTAAGTAAGTAAGTACATAATATTTCAACCTCTTCTTGAAGACATTTTTTTTTTAATTTAATATATTTAATTTAAACTTTGCACAGGTCTGAGTAGACCAAAATAATCTTGTAACTCCAGAAAATAAGAATTTCTCACACGGACGATTACATCCATTTTTATACACAAAAATATATAATAAAAAACACCATTTAAAATTCACACCTTCACTTCCCCCTTACGACACCCATTGTCCACCAAATACGTATTTTATTCACATATCCAACTTCACCTTTAAACTGAGACCGATCAAAAGAAACCCGAGTACATTGCCATCATAACTTCAATCACTTTCAATGACGAGTCATCGTTATCATGATCTTGTCGAAAGCAAGGTTAGGGATCGGTCAAGGGATAGTAGCCAAGACCTCCACCTCAAACCTTGATGAGTCACAGCCATAAGTCGATCAGCATTATTGTTCGTTGATATTGATCCTAACGACACGACTTGCAACATTACACACTAATTATAACTTTATATCGTTGCCTAATGTTAGGGTTGGCAGTGTGGAGATGTTGGTAGGATTAATAACATGTTATTAATTGATCAGGAATTTTATGGTGGTTCACTGTTAACATGATTGATTGGTATTAAAAGAGCTGTTACTACGTTTAATTAATCGTTATGCCTATACTTTGATTTACTAGCACTTAGCAACAAGCAAGACATCACACAGACTAAGAGCAATTTAGACATTTTTGAGACAAAACAAATCAGAAAACATGAATTCAAATTAAGACTCAGATATGCCAGTGACCTTGAGTGGTTAGTTTGCGTGTTCTGTACTGAGCTCACGCAACGCGTCGTACGTTCAGCCAGTAATAGGACTCGCCCGTAAAGGAGCGCTGTCCCCAATTTGACGCATTATTAATTTATTATACACAAAAGAAAAGGTATTTTAATAAAACGTGTATAGATCAATAATTAAATTATCTTTTAATTGGTGAAGATTTCAGAAATATACGCTTGATAGACTTTGCGCCATTCTCAGTTTTTTATCCACGTTAGACATAATCTTACAAATTAATTTCACTATGTAATATAAACATAATCTAAACTATTCACATATTAAGTTATTAAGAAAATGCTCTCATTTAACATATATTTTTTTCAAATTATAAAAACTACTCGTTTAGACGTGATCTTCAGTATAAAATCATTAAAAGTCGGTTATCGTCACCTTAAGTATTTGTTTTCCTCATATAAACGGTATTTCCGAAATTGACACAAGCAAAGAGAGGCAGGCATACAAACTGCGGTTAGCAGTGGGTGAAGTCAGGCTGTAGATTAATAATTTGTTCTTAGAAAATTAATAAAAAGTTTCAAATTTCGATCAAGCTTTTTATAATTCTTAAAGAGCTTTTACGAGACACCCCTATTCTAGGTACATTGTTATGGCACGCGGGCGTTTCTATGACGTCTGTCGGGAGCATTCGAGTTCGCTTTCGACGAACGCTTGCGGTTTATCTGATCATAACCGTTTCGTAATATAGATCTCTGCACGCATCGCTCTTAAATTCTTCAAGCGGCCTTGTCTTCCAACATTTGTAATTTCTGGACACCTGATAAAGATATTGTGCTGTTATCTTTGTATCAAAGTCTGATACTTTTACTTTTAGCTTGTCTTAGTCTGCTCAAGGTTTGTGCTGGTGATTGAGAAAATTTAAGGGGTCAAGCTACTATGTAATTATGATTTTGATGAGATTACTTTTTGAAGCTACTTACAAGCGAGTGTCGTCATCACGAAAGCGGACCAAGGGATTATGAACGTGATGTTAGTGATGTTCTTCAGAAAGGTTAGGTGCGTAGTACTCGAAACCGGCGTGCGTGTATGACCAGATGTATGAACGTAGGCGAAGCAAAAGGAGTATGTAAGAAGCGTAGCCGGTAGCCTTCTATAGTTTCTGCCTACCCCCATGGGAAGAAGGCGTGAGTTTATGTATGTATGTATGTTTAGTGATGTCAACTCATGACTTGAATTTAGCACTTTGAGAATTGATCCTTATTCAGCAATGATCGTTAACGTTAAAGGATTAGATCTGTTCCTGCATTTTCATTTAAAGTCTTCTACAGACTGGCGCAACACGCGACGCGACACAAAGGCCCCGCGTGTCGCGCGACGAGCGGAGCTTTTGTGTCGCGTTGTGAGTCACGCCGGTCTGTAGAAACCTTAAGTTTCTTCAGTAACTCAGCCTGCTGAACGTTCTTATCCAGTCTTACCTTGCAGCATTCTTCAGTTCATCAACACATTAAAAAATAGTCTCTGTATTATCCCACAAGTTAAGGGTATGTACAACTTTCTATGTACTTAATGCCTACTTAAAAAGTTCGCTTGTTATATAAAAACGTTTGATAAGAGAAGCATGTATCGATAAAATTGAATGATTTGATAATGTTTAAAGTTCGTACAGAACAATACAAAGAATTCATTTATCATAGACGGATAACAAGGTGCAGTACAAAACAATAGGCCCACTTGTAAACGTTTATTTGTTATTTATTGTTATTGATTTATCTTTATTTTTTGAACAAGCGAATATGTTGTTATGTTAAGCATTGAGTCTGACTGTTTTTTTATTGTTCGGATTTTCTAAGTTTTTTTGGCACACTTATATAGTGTAAATATTAGTTTGTCTTTGATCATCACTATGTTGTCTGGTGTTAAAATCCTACTGAATGATTATTTCAGAAATTATTATTTAGTAGGATTTTTTGAACTTAGAGAGTTGTAATGCTGATTCTAATGATTATAATTCTGTAAAGCCATATTTGATAAGGCCGCGAATCATATTTAGATCAACATACAACCTACTGACCTGCAAATTGCAAAACCCATAAGAAAATTTTAATTTCGCGGGCTACCTAGGGCATCCCGATGGCATGACTATATGCATTCGACCATAAAACAAATTGACTCTATTTCAAAAGTGCCATGAACTTTTTAGTTACGTCCAATTAGTATTTTATGTAGTAGCATAAACCGTTTTGGCAGGCTATCAAGCAAGGATACTTAGTTACGATTTGATAGCAGCTAAATTTCTTTCATGATTTTCTAAACTATGATATGGCTGTTTGTATCACCAAGAAACGGCTATAAACAGTCACATAGGTAAGTGCAAGCTAGAGTATGATGTCCAACACGTACAGTCGTTATCAATATCTTATGACAGCTATATGATCACAAGACACATGTCCGATTCAATCGGAACTTTTTGTTAAAATCTCTCTTCAATTTCATAGAATTCAACAAAAATGTTGTAAGAGTATCAAAGATTTCCCGTCAAAGTAGCATTGCTATTGGATTACAGAACTTTATAAGGCGTGTCAGAGAAAAGTCGACTGTGATACGCGTTTTTGTAACAATATCATATACGGACGCCTTAACTGGATGACGACGATCGACTTTCATGTCGACAGACGATTTGAGATTGTAGTTTGATGGATTTTGTTGGCCAACTATATTTGGAGCGTATTTATAATTGAAAATCTAAACAAAAACTTGCAGGTCGGCTCTGACGGCTTATTAAAGGTTTATTAACAAGTCGTCGGGGAATGTTACACCGTTCGCTCTCACAATGAAAGCTCACACGCGAAGTATTGAGAACCTTTAGACTTTGTCAGGTACTAATTGAATCACAAGAAAATTACCTATTACTTATCGTTACTTGAGTATTTAAGAAAATAAATAAAAAGTCTTTTTACTTAGTTCTAAGTTTGAATACAAAAAAATCATTTCGTAACTACTTCTTTCGTACAGTGGCGGCCACATCATTTGTAACCAACAAATTCTCAATTAATATTCATCTAGATCAGTATCTCGACGCTCGACTTTTGACTGTTCCACATCGTACCGATATGAGAGATATGGCATAAGTAAATAGAGGTTTAATTAAAATATTTTTTAACTGAACGTAACTGTAAATTATCTTTGGCTATCTTGATCTTCTACGCTTTCGTCATGTGTATTCGACGGCAAAAACTTGCAATTATGTTTTGTACATAAAATAATGAAACATGAATACCAAATTACTGCTTTTAATCGATAATTGTATACAATGCGTAACTGAATTAATGCACATTATGAAAGTAGTTTGTTCAGAATCATTTACTGAATCGATTTCTGTCATTTTTAATATACGTAATTTTGATCCCAAAAATAGTTAAAACCAATGATGTATTGCCTTTAGATGCGTTACCCACGCTCAATAATGGCAAAGTCCACGCTCAATAATGGCAAAGTAAAAGCAAGGCAATTGCCTGACTTGGAATTAATCGCGCGCAATCCAGTGACGCGGCTACACGTAACAATGACTTGCAATTCTCAGCAATTATTTTTGAAGAAAATGCCTTCCCGTGTCTATACGCGATGTACAAATTACACTACTACTGTGGGAGTACAAAAAAACGTCTCATTTCATGCATAAGTACTTATTGTATTTTCTTTTTATAAGAAAACGATGTTTTGTTTTGTACAGCCAGTCAGCCATTTTTCCTGACTGCTGCGACCGACGCGTACGCGCCAATGAACATGCAGCAGCTAGTGACGTAACTAAATATGTATATTCATCAAACCAAAATGGACAAATTATCTACTATGTTAGACCCTTATACCATCGTGTGCGACTGTGTGCGTGCGTAGATTTGTAATATGTCCACAATTTTCTCCTACAATAATAAACTGTAACTAATTTAATAAATAAAAAAGGTTTTAAACATAATAATAAAAATTCAGTGTATGTATTATGATTATAACATAATATTCTAATTGAGGTTTTGGCGGTGTGTGTTAATTCTGGAACATGTTGCATATTACTTTTGAAACAAACTTTTAAATGTATGTTATTTGCGCAAGAAACGAGATCACTTCTGAAAAGTGTATTCGATCGAATAAAATATTCATCTCTGAATATACTCGACTGGGTATACTTATTATTCATTCACCATAACTGTTACAACGTCTATTCATATTACGCGTTACGTATGACCATTGAACTCATTAATTACAGGAACCAGTCAAAAATAAAGTGAGGACCACCCGCGACCAGTTTCTCTCGGCCTCTAGTGTATCGAGTTGCACTTCCTAGTAACTAGTAGTCGTTTTTTTTTTCTTGTTTTTTTTTATGGCAATGACTTTGTAGTGTGGGAAACACTGGTATGGTTATTTTTACTTTACTTTATTTATTAAATAGGCTCAGCACGGTAACAATGTAAGATTACTGATTATTTGATTTATAATATTAATAATGTAAATCGTTCAATATATAATATAAAAATATATAAGTACATAGGTATAACTTAAAACCAAATATAGAAACTAGAAATATATAAATACTTATATAAAATATAAATACCTTAAATTTTATTTATTTTTTCTTTACACAAAGCGCCTTCATCCTCTCTCCTATTAAAAATTAACTTTGCTGTGCCCGACAGGGTCCATAATTGATTCGATGTTTTAACATACCAACTGTTTATGTACACATTATGTAATGCAATAAAGTATTGAGTCAGTTAAAAATAAGATGTATTTGCTTAAATAATAGTGATTAAAACGTTGGTAATTTAGGCCCAAATTGTTCGCTCTCGCAATTTATAAAGAAGGCCGGCTCACATTCAGTAGTGATAGTGACCGCCTACTGCTTGATAAATTACTTTTTTACTCCATACAGTTTCATATTTATTAAGGGATAAAGCAGACGCATGTTATCATGATAATATCGTAGCTATTAATTATTTGATTCATAATTCTCGAGCTAATTACTCCTTAACATGTTAACTATACCTGTAATTAATTAATGATTTATCACCATTACTTTGTAGACAAATTAGATGGTAACAATAATTTTGTACTTTTACATCCTTGTCAAATTTCAGCGGTTTCTATTATAAAACTGTCATACATACTCATTAACATAGGAATTTGTGGACGAGATGCACCTTAATTGTAAAACCTCTCAGAAGATAAATATCAAAGTTTATGTTCGTAACATTTACTATACTATCCAATAAAGACGCATAATTTGTTGTTAAATTGTCAAAATATTTAAAAAAAAAATCATTATTACACAAATTTTATTCATGAGAATACAATTCTATCGAAAATCGGATCTCCGAAAAACGCATAGTTATTTAATAATTCATAATTAATTACTATTAACATACCTATAAAAAGATTAACATACATTCAGAAGCTTTTCCCACAAGATGTCACAGAATCGGTGTTACTTAAGGCACTTGAAGGTCATTACACCACGAAATTAATTCTCACGGCGAAGCATTAAGCTTTGATCCGTTTGAGATGAGACATATTGTTAACCAACATAACTTTACTAACCACCAACTAAATTTCCAACCTTAACTCAAAGTACTATAGTACAAATTCGTGAATCTACAGTATGATATAAAATTGTACTGTCAGATATCTTAAAGAAATCAGCTGTCATTTCACACGAGGCTTTGAATGTCCGAATGAATGTCACCGACTCGTCTTATTATCTCGGGATCTATAGAGAGAAGGTAATACCCATAAATAAACAATGTTACTACCTGATTTGGTGCAGGACGCTCGAATTACCTGCTCTTGTAAAGTGGGTAAATATTTAAGGTATCAGCGTAGGTAGTAAATTTGGGTCTCAAGAAATTGGTGATTGGTTGTAATCTGTGTTTGGTTGATACCAGTAATAGTAATATTTTATATTAGCTATGTCGTGTACCGTGTGGTGCCGGACGTAAAGAATAGCACTATCCCATTTCTTCCCGTGGGTGTCGTAAAAGGCGACTAAGGGACTTACTAGAGAATGGGCAGCAGCGTTCTGTATGCATTTTAACACCATACTGCGATCGCCAACCCGCCTGCCAAGCGGGGCGATTATGGCAAACCCCCCTCCTTTTTAGGGAGCCCTATGTCCAGCAGTGGACTTCTTTCGGCTGAAATGATGATGATGATGTCTGGTAACTGGGGTCAATTTATTACTCGCTAAAGATGTGTAAATTTTAAGTTGGAAATAATAAAAGCTTACATGCTTAAGTTTTTTGGAGACATCTCTGTTCACGGTTGTACAAATCTACATGCATACTCAGCAGGTGAACTTAGCAACCCTAGATAATATATGATGTTGCGTACTAACTTTGTTATCTTTTATATACCGTAAATTATTATTTATTTCTAAAACACTTAGCCTGTTTTACAATTTGTTTATCCGCACAACGAAAACCTCACAGGGTTTATCTGTGTGCCGGCGAGCCGTTCCTTTTATGTTTAAAATGTTATTTTTAAATTTTAATTACTACAATGATATATTTTATAATGATGATAATAATTTAAACATACACTATTACATACATACATTAGGAGACATTTTATGTATGGAAACGCTTTGATTTGACTTATAACTTTTCGAACTCGTTTTGTATAACGTTTGCAAGTCTTCTGGAAGTTTATTAAGTTATTATGGAAATATCAGCTGAACAATAAACCTTTGTAAACCCATATAGATCCGGATCAACAAAAATATAACATCAAATGAGACCTTACAATACGCTTCACATTTCAGTCGCAAGCTGTCAAGGCTGTACCAATAATAATTTACTTATATGGACGTAAAACTGAGTTCTTTACCCACCCACGAAGGTTTTAATGCGCTCAAGATTACAGCGTCGCATCGAAACAGTAATTTTGTACCTTATTTAAGACATGTTATTGTCAAATTAATGAAATTTGCAAGATGCAGATGAGTTTTTTCGTGTGGGTGTTTATAGCATTATGCTAATCGAATGTGGGTACGTTGGCAGCCTACGAAGGGAGCTTAACAAACAATATTTTACTTGTTAAAGGAGTTGATGTGTAATTATTGTAGTTGGGCATCGTGATGCAGGATTGAGAGCCGTTGAAGTGACCGTAAGATTCAGGATTCAATAAACTGTGAGACATAGTAGTTGCTATACTAGCGGGCGGCAAGCCTTGTAAAGAAATAATTTATTTAAAATTGACTACCCCCCGGCAAGAACTTCATACTGACATTTTATTATTTAAGTTATTAGGACACTCAAAGGCGTGAAATAAATAAATAAAATAAAATAAGTTTGTTGACACGTATACAATTCCAATACATTTCACAATAGATACATTTGAAACGTCAAAATACCAAAATACTCTCGCAAACAACGCACATAATGTAACACCACAGCCGCTTAATTACCACAAACGACAATTTTTACACAATTATTAACACTAAAGGTTGATCATTAATAAAATTAAAAAATAACCCCTATCATGGTGCCCTTAAAAAGACGAAACAATGAAAGTGAACAATTTTGATGAGAGGCGCAGTTTTTGGCGAACGCGATACTTTTCGCGCTTAATTGGCCGCCCAAATGAGCGGAGTGCCTTAATTTAAGCGAGTTTATGCGAAGCGGCTACATCAAAAGCAGCTTTATTTATTGTGCCAGCAAACAAGATTAGAGTTGACGTGGCTTCGAAGATAATTTTAATGGTGCGTTTGACGTCACGTCAAGTGTAAGATTCTGTTATACGTCGGCATTTTAACAAGCTTTCACCTTTATTCAGTTAACATTTTCGTCGATTTTTTCTTAAAGGTCATATTTAAGTAATGAACTGAATAAAATTATTGATTTCACGTAAAAAATTAAGTTAATTATGGACTTTAAATCCGTTTCTTTTTTCATTATTTTGAGTCTTCAAACACAAGTGTAAATTAAAATGCTAATAAAGCGAATCAAAACACACAACTATTATTAATTTAAACAACATTTTCCTCCTCTCTTTCTTGAAACATGAAACACTGACATTTAAGCGAAAAAAAAAGATCTAAGACTACTAACATTAATAATAAGTAACATAATAATAAAATAAATATATAATAATAATAAAAATCTCTAACACTGGCAAGTCAAAAATCATCTGATTTTTCTTTATATTATATTTCATCAACCACATTTATACCCAGAAAATTAAAATAACATAATAAAACCTTTTAACTTTATCTATAATAACAAGAAGACAATAAACAACAAGAAAATGAAAATACCAAAAAAATATCGAAAAAGCAAGATGACGGCTGTCAATTTGACCTACAATCACAATGTAACATGGGATGAAAAATATGAATAAAACAGGATGTTGACGAGATCAGCTACTCGCCGCGCACGCCTACCACCTCCGGACTCTTCGCTCAGCTCCGCCTCGCCGCCGCCGGTATCCAGCCTCACTGTGAGCGCTGTGACGACACCGGCCGCGGCAGTTGCGTCGAGCTCGAGCGACGAGTATTTTTCCCCGCCGACGTCGCCAACACCTGCACGTCGGCAGGGGAGAGGCCGGCCACCGAGAAGCTTGGGACTTAGGGGCCATCCGGCCCCGAGCCGGGTCCCCGCTGCCGGTGGTTGTGTGCAGCGCATGAGATGGACTCAGTCTATGAACGAGAACGTCATGCGCGCATATTACGGGTCTACAGAGGGAGGAACTAACCTCACTGCGTACCGTGTTAGGATGCTGTCTCTGTTTCAGGAACTAGAGCCAACCGTCAACGTCTCGGCCCAACGACTATCGGATCAGGTGCGGATCATCCAACGCGATCATAGGTTGGACGATGTTGCACTTGATAGGCTGCGCTCAGAGGTACTGAGCAACCATATCGTCTCGACTCCGGCACAACCCGCGGTACAAATGTCAATAATTGATGGAATCTCGCCGCGGACCAATCATAGTGTTGAAGAAGATGATAGGGTTGCCACAGTAAGTAGCCAATACAACGCCCGATTGAGGAGCGCACTGGAGGATGCGCTTGGCGAGTATAGGTCCACTCCAACCGAACTTAGACCCCGATTACCACGCCTACCTATGCACAAGAAAAATAAGGCGTTGGTGTGTGCCTTGGACTCGCAGCTTAAGAATTTTTTCCAAAGCAGCGAGGATCTCATTGATACACACTCGATCCTGTATTGCGCGGCTGTTGCGGCATGTCGTTTAGCTAACGTCAAATTTCCAAACTGTGACGAAGCTACGCGACCAAAACCAGCCGTATCAGCTTGGCAGTGCAGGATCGAGCGCCGTATTGATGGGGCCAGGGTACTCATCGGCAAACTATACTGCTTCAGGGAGGGCAATACACGACCACGAGTGATGCGCTTTGTGAGACGGGCGTTCTCGGGGACTGGAATCAGCCCTCGAGAATATATGTCCCGTGTCACAGAGCGCATCGACTTCCTGAAGCAGAAAGTTTGTGCATGGGCGAACCGTATTCGGCGGTATAAGCGGCGGGTGGATCGATACACGCAGAATCGCATGTTCCAGAGCGATGAAAGGTGGGTATATAGAGCTTGGGAGCGACCCGACCAAAATGTGACAGACGTGTGCCGCCCGGATGATGCAGCCACGAGTGCATTCTGGCGTAGCATCTGGTCGGAGCCCGTCTGTCATGTTGAGGCTGACTGGATGCGGGAAATCGAGCGAGTGTGTGAAACTATACCAGAAATGGAAGCAATCGAAATTACCTCATTAGACGTAGCCAGAGCAGTCCGTCTGTTACCGAATTGGAAATCACCAGGACCGGACGGACTGCACAACTTCTGGTTGAAGTGGTTAATTAGTTCACACACTTGCCTGGCATCTCAGTTCCAGTCATCCTTAGAGTCTGGGTCGCTACCGCAGTTTCTAACAACAGGCGTTACCCACCTGCTCCATAAATCAGGTAGTCCCGTGGAACCCAAGAATTATAGACCGATCACGTGTTTGTCAACGGTCTATAAACTTCTTACATCCATTTTGAGAGTGAAAATTAATACGCACATTGAAAGTCACTCGATTATGTCTGCCTCTCAAAATGGATGTAGGAATAGGTCCCGCGGTACCAAGGAGCTACTCCTCATCGACATGGCCATAAGCCAACAGGTTCGTCGATCCCGCAAGGATCTGTCGACATGCTGGATAGACTATAAGAAGGCCTACGACTCGGTGCCACATACTTGGCTCATGAGGGTGCTGGAGTTGTACAAGATAGATGCAACTCTGCGCACCTTCCTGATGTCATGTATGGGGCAATGGAGGACGGTCCTTCGCTACCCAGGATGTCGACAGATCCAGGGGAACGATGAGCCTGTATGGATTAAGCGGGGAATATTTCAGGGCGACAGTTTGAGTCCACTTTGGTTCTGCTTAGCCCTGAATCCTCTAAGTACACTGCTGGAGGATTCAGGTCTAGGCTATCGGTTGAGGAGAGGAGGTCAGGTTATATCTCACCTCCACTACATGGATGACTTGAAACTCTTTGCCCCCAACAAATTGCGACTGATCGAGCTACTGAAGGTAACTGAAACTTTCAGTAGCGCCATCAGGATGGAATTTGGTGTGGATAAATGTGCAGTCATGCATGTAAAGCGAGGGGAGATTGTGGAATCCGAGGGAACGCAACTCTCGGGTTCCATACACCTTAGATCCCTCTCCTCATCCGAAAGCTATAAATATTTGGGTATGTCAGAAGCGTTAGGGATCAACGTTGCTGACATGAAGCAATCGCTGAAGGAGCGCTTCTTTGGTCGCCTGAAAAAGGTATTTATTAGCCTTCTTTCGGGCGGAAACAAGGTGCGCGCCTTCAACGGTTGGGTCATGCCGGTTTTGATGTACTCTTTTGGCATACTCAAATGGACTCAGACTGAACTAGACGCTCTGGATAGGAGGGTCCGTACACTGCTGACCGCAAACAGGATGCATCACCCACGATCATCGGTGATGAGACTATACATCCCGCGGAAGTGCGGGGGTCGAGGCTTTTTAAATGCGAAGACCCTCCACAACCGCGAGGTGTGCAGTCTCAGAGAATATTTTTTAAAAACCGAACTGGGTATGCATCGTGATGTGGTTGCAGTGGACAAGGGGCTCACCCCGCTCTCCATGGCTAAAGAGAACTGGCGCAAACCTGTAATACTTACTACTCATGACCGCAAGGAGGTATGGCAAGGCAAGGAGCTTCACGGGCGCTTCTATCGAGCTCTACATGAGACCGGTGTAGATTTCTTAGCGTCCGTATCCTGGCTACGTTTTGGAGACCTTTTCGGGGAAACGGAAGGTTTCGTCTGTGCAATTATGGACGAAGTTATCTTGACGAATAACTACCGGAGACATATTATGAAGGATGGGACGGTTGACGTGTGTCGGGCATGCCACCGTCCGGGTGAATCCATCAGACATATTATCTCTGGTTGTTCTCGTCTGGCTAACGGGGAGTACTTGCACAGGCATAACCAAGTAGCCAGGATTATTCACCAGCAACTAGCTTTGAAATATAAACTTGTGGATTCTGAGGTACCGTATTACAAGTATGTGCCCGACCCAGTTCTCGAAAAAGACCATGTCACGTTGTACTGGGATCGGTCTATCATCACGGACAGGACTATTGTCGCCAATAAGCCTGATAAAGTGGTGATAGATCGATTAGCGCGCCGCGCAATGATTATCGATGTTACCATTCCACATGACGAGAACCTCGTGAAAGCTGAGAAAGAGAAACAAATTAAGTATCTCGACTTAGCACACGAGGTTGTTGACATGTGGAATGTGAGCTCGGCTATCATTGTGCCGATTGTCGTATCAGCCAATGGCCTGATGGCCGAGAGCCTCGATCAACATCTCTCGAGGCTGTCGTTAGGTGGTTGGATCAAGGGCCTGATTCAGAAGGCAGTACTCCTCGATACGGCTCGTATCGTGAGGAGGTTTCTATCTCTGGAGCCCTAACCACCGGTAGCTTGGACCCTGCTCCCGCTACCAGCGGACAACTATTTTTTATATTTTTAAATGTTTTATATTGTTTTATAAATTCTAATATTTAAAAATATAATTTATATGTACATATCGATAAATAAAGGAAATAAATATTGCGAGTATAAAAAGATACCGCGAATGCGCGGGGGCCGGTGTCCATCACCGATCTAGTAACGTTTGATACCCGTTGTGGGTATTGTTACAAGAGCTTTACACTTGAGGACAAGATTATGTACAGATTTTTAAATTAATTTATTAAAAAATCAGATTCCTGAATGAAACTGGTTTCTGTATTTTCAGGCTTACCACGTTACTTTATCAATGAAAATTATACATATTTTAATCAAGACCAGTTGCCTTGTTTTCTGAGATAGATTCTAAATCAGTAAAGAATACAAAAACCTTTTGACAAAAAATACGGCAGTTTTTATACGTTGCCGCGTTGTCTCTCATTAAATCTTAACTGGTTAGTTCATCGTGTCTTACAGTGCACAACGGTTTCATCACTGCTTGCCTCACTAATATCTCATTCACGCATGCGTCACTCTCTTTACAATCTTTAATATCAGTTTTAGATCACGTTTGATCTTCTTGACCCTTGATTTCGGCTACCGTAAGCACGATTTTTTCTCAACCTACATATTTGAAAATACTCTTAAAGATCGTACAGATAAAGTCGATTTTGTATAAATGGTGGTTTACTTAGCGGGTCGTTTGAACCATCTCATGTTAACAATCATAGATTAGTATGTTAAATAGTTAGTCTTTGGCATTTTAGTATTGAATAAGAAAAAAAAAAATAAATAATGTTCTTTTTGTTGATTGAAGAGATCGGTTTGAATGTTTCAGGGTTCGTTATTGTTGTTCGTGAGAGCGTGATGGAGCGTAAAATGTATGTTTGGTATGTTCTTTTATTCCGTTTAAATGGTGTGATTTATCTAGTCTTGATAGACACTTTTTAACTATCATCCGGAAGACACAGTGTAGATAGGCCACCCACAAGGTAGACAAATAATTTTATGATACTATTTAAAGTATTTAACACATTAGAAATCGCTATTTAAATAAAATACGATAGGTTTAAAAAAAAATATTTTGGACTTGGGTTGTTTGATCTTAAGCAAGAAACTCACAGCCATATTCGAATAAACACGTGTCGGTATTCGATATTCAATTTAAATGTCAATTGTAATGGAATAAAGCAAATTGTCATCTCCCAAGAATACCGTTATTACAGACAGCACAATAATTATTTCCTCAATAATTATAAAAAAAACTGAATATTAAAATGACAAAAGCCCCAGTTTGATTAAAAACCCATTCACACGAACCGATGCGTCTGCGCATTCAGATCGATGTTTCGCAATAAAAATCATCGCGGCCCAAAGCCATTAAGTTAATGAATGGCGTATATGGAGCAACATCCTGTAGACGTAGGAAGTCAGACCAGTTTCTGACTAATAACGGAGATGAGACTTAATGTGGCCACATTAAAATGTACGAAACGATGGTCCGAATTCGATGGAATGATTGTAATGTGTGGCCCGCACTTAAGTTAAGGTCGTATTACGATGGAATTTATGTGATCATGTTTTGGTCTTATTTCGTAATGGGATTAGAAAATTGGCATACTTATTTTTATTAGATTTTATGACGTAGAAAAATAAAAAATACAGGCTAATAATATAAAAAATGCAGTATATTAAAATATCCTAAAAAAATCATGAAAATAATAATAACACAATATTTTAAAATGTAAACGATATGTATATTAATTAAATAAAGGATAATAAAAAAAATTAAACGAACGTTATATCGCACAATATTGATGTGCTCGTTGATGTCTATTGTACTGCAGTATACTTCGTTTGTATGAAAATCAAATGACCGCTAAAAATAATAAAAAATTGGGCCGTTACAGGACGCCTGGCAGATGTGAAACATTTAAATTATTTACACACTACTACATAATATACTGTATAGTGGCGAGGCGTTGCCACGCGGCATGCGTCGCCCCGCCAGCAATCGGTTTTACGTGCGGCGATAGATGTTTCAAATCAATAACACAATAATATTTAAAAATGTAAACGATAATTATAATATTATATTAATGAAATAAGGGACAAGAAAAAAAAACTAAAGTTATATCGCACAATACTGTGCTCGTTGATGTATATTGTACTGCAGTATACTTCGTTTGTATGAAAATCAAATGACCGCTGAAATAATTATAATTTCGACAGGCCTTTATTTGAACTTGCTGATGTAATATTAAATTAAGAGAAAGTTGTTTCATTAACTTTTACCTACGTGATGCTTTGTACAAGACATTTGTTGAAGATTATTTTTATTTTTAATCTCTACGGAGATAATGTAGTCTTCTTCCGTTTAAGCGTCTTCGATACATCCTGTATTAAAATACTTTGTATTTATTATTGTGTGATATAGACAATTTATCAGCAGTAATTATTTTATGCTTTTCCGTTTTTGATCTGAAACGAGTAAATTCTGGTGACAACTAAAGTAGGTAATCAATTTTATAATTATAAAACTGATAAATCAATTACGTTTCTACATTATAAATATTGATAATTTTAGTCAGATTACTCTAAATAATTCGCCCGTGTTCTCCGTAATACTAAATCAATAAAATGACTGGAAAATGTACACCACAGAGCAAGAAGAATCATACAGATATTAAATCAAACACGGCCGATATCGTGGATTCCGTTGGATGCTTTATCATATATAAATCAGTAATAGGAACAAATTATTCATGCGCATAATAAACAGGGGTCGTGCAGGGACCTTACTTTGGCTATCTGATTTTATATACGTCATATCGTTACTCTGTGGTATCGATTTTGTTTTAGTCTAGAACAGGTAGTGTTTATTTTAAGATATGTTCTAGTTTTACATAATATCACGCCTGTATATCCCGATGGATAAGGCAGAGACCTACCTACCTGTACCTATAGTAGACCCACATTTTGCCAGTTATGTTTTTTAGTCCTATGTTATAAGAGGGCGAGCCTATTGCCATCAACCGGGGTCTAGACTCCAGACTTCCGGCTGTTACTGAGAAAACCCAGATGGAAAAAGGCTTTGGAACCCAAGAACTCATGCTCAGCAGTAACGCTTGCGACAACTAGACCAAAGAGGCAACATAGGCGTGATGTTATCGTTATGTCCTAGTCTTCTCTAATTTTTTGTTTTTTTTTTAAGATTGAAAATACATTGATAATATTGTTATAGCAAAGGCTTAAGATTGAACACAGACTAACACTCAATCCTTCCAAAAGACTAATAACCTCCTTACAGTGATACAAGTTCTCCCCGCAAAAAGATCGAATGTGGTGTAAAATTCGCAAATAGGCGCAACGCGATGGTACGACACGATTCTGGTGGAACAATTTCCATGTAGTTTTCATAGAAATTGTTCTACTAGAGTCGCGTCGCGCCTGTCTGCGAGAGTCGTAATTTCAACAATGACCTTCTCTAGGCCGCGAATTTGAATAGTTATTCCATTAATCTTGAGGTTTATTATATTCAGTATAATTTAAAGCATAAAAACACTAATTCGCTAATAAAATATCACATTCTGAGCTAAATTCTTCATGCTGGTAGAATAAAAACTTAACTATTATTGCCTAGTTGTTAGTACCCACATACTTACATTCGCATATTTATTTTGTTCCTGCATTATTTACGGAAATAATAACTATGAACATACTAACTACGTTGTGTTTTTTTTTTTACTTTTTTACTGCGTTATGCGATGACGGGCGTGTTTTTAATGTTCCGCGTTGTGGAGTTAAAATGAGACGTCTTTTTTGCTTGTACGAATCTCTCTGGTAGAATTTATGTAACTAAAAATAAGCTGTCACTAAAATTAAATAGAACAAAGGCAACATTTTTAATTCTCTCTTTTTATTTACTAAATTCCAAATCAACGAAAATCCTAATTATTTACTAAATATAAATGTATTGTCCATGTGGTGCCGGAAGTAAAGAATAGCACTGTTCCATTTCGTCCCGTGGGTGTCGTAAAAGGCGACTAAGGGACTTACTAGAAAATGGGCAGCAACGTTATCTATGCATTTTAACACCATACTGCGATCGCGAACCCGCCTGCCAAGCGTGGCGATTATGGCAACCCCCTCCTTTTGTGGGAGGCCTAAGTCCAAAGTGAATGATGATGATTTACTAAATCATAGTAATACACAGAAGAAACAACAAAGTTTTCTTTTCAATCCGATATTGCCATCTATTCTTGACAGCTTCTGAATCCGTCACTTTTAAACAAAAACTCGTACATTGGACGACACCTGTCTCGACGAGCAATGCTACCGTGCAATAATCGAGACCATTTGTGCTATATGGTATTTGACCATAATATGGTGCTACACTTCAAAATGTCGACGCAGTAAGGACAGAAAAATAAGACTAAAATTTAAACTTTTCATTTTCATTTTGGTTTTGATAAATGTTATAGTTCAATTAAGATTAGTTTAATAGCGTAGCAGGTGGCGTTCTATAGTTTCTGCCTACCCCCATGGGAAGAAGTTTTATGTATGTATGTATAATAATGGAATAAGGGAAACTAATACTATACTAATACTAAATAAATAAATGATATTGTCTTAATTATTTAATTAATTTGATTGGGTACTTATACCAGCCTATTATTGTACCACTGCTGGGCAAAAGCCTCTTCTCGTGCAGAGAAGACACGAGCGTTGATCACTACGCTTACTCTAGGGTTGGCGATAGGGTATAATAAAAAAATTAAAATAATTAGGAATTGTTTTTTTTCCTATTCCATTTTACATACATAACTTAGTAATTATTTAATTGCTTATAATGCGATCATTCTTTATTTATTTTCTGAAAAATAAACGTGTTTCAACTATAATAATAATTATTATAACATATAAAACATATAACAAACAATAAAATATAATTCGTGCGGTTACTTTTTTGCACACCATACTTAAGGTAGGTTAACGCTAGCAATAAAATTCTGATGATTCCCGGAGCCGCGCGCGCAGCCGTGATCTACGACTCGACGCTACTTCCTTATAATACGGAAAAAAAGAAAAAATGGCGACTACAATGACTAACAAGGTTTCCATGAAAATACGGCGCAAACGCATACTGAAATGTTTATGGACTCATGTCAGTTATTAAATGAGTATGAACCGGATTTTTTTTACGGTATTCCCTTCCTATTCTTTGTTTGAATTATATGTTGCAAGGTTTTCAAATTCGTGAAGGCAGTAAAAAAATGGAAACAAAAAACTCGCATTCAATACAAACCAAAATTATATTAATTTAGAGCCAGAACCACTTCCATCCTCTCAATATGACGAACAGTTTTATCTCTAAACCATTAAAACAAATCGCTTCACTTTCAAAGAAATATTACCCAACCGTCCTTAAATATCGTCATTAACATCTTCCTTATAAAAGCAATTCATTACGCAATTGGAACTGCAATCACTTTCAAAAGTAATAAAAAAATACCAAAAGTGATGTCAATGAAGGACCCTTCTCTTTACAGCAAGGCGTTGTGAAATAGCGAACTAAATAATTTACCGAAATATTGTTAAATAAAAGGACAATAGAATGCTATTAAATTGGTCATGAATTGTCCTTTTATCGATTTATACGTGTCTTCGAGTAACTCAAAATTATGTGAAAACTAGCTGCGCCCCACGGTTTCACCCGCATAAGACTCGATCCCATGGGAATATCGGAATAAAAAGTAGCCTATGTCTTAATCCAGGGTGTCAGCTACCTCCATACAAAGTTTTATCTAAATTGGTCCAGCCGTTTGAGCGTGAAAGAGTAACAAACATACACACACACACTCACAAACTTTCGCCTTTATTTTAAGTGTGAATGAATTCATGACTCCGCCTTGTACAGTCAGCCATGTTGCTAACTGGCATTCATTTTTACTACAGCATAAGCTCTGCTCATATATGCAATTCGTCCCAATGAGAGACAGAAACATAGCCTGTTTAAGAAGCAGACAACCTTATAGATTAACCTGCGACATGCTATACATAAAAACCGGCCAAGTGCATGTCGGACCACGCACAATGAAGGGTTCCGTAGTTGGGATGAATTTATCCCAAAACAAACTTAACATTGTAGTTGAAAAACATGCTCTCCCATACATCGATATACGTTACGGTCAATTCTCCAACTGCAAATTTAAGTTGGTCGACTATTACTCGTTAACTTGTGAAACCTACTTAGCTGTGATAGTTTTCCTTTTAATTTCGTTATATATACTATTGCCATGAATTTTTTCACATACCCAAAACTATCCATTTAGCTGGCGGGGGCGGGGGGAACACTTGACTCTAACAAAAAATAGCACTTTAAATCTTAATATTTCGCAAACAGATCCCTTAATTGAAAAATGGTTTTGCCAAACCCACAATATTTTTGAACGGCCTATCCAACGATACCCCACACCATGGAATAGACGAGAAAAAAAAATATCATCCCCATTTCACGTGTAAGGGAGGACCCTAAAAAAAAATGTTTTTCATAATTTTATTTTACCATTTTATTGGCATGATTAATATGTGTACCCATGCCAAATTACAGCTTTCTAAGACTAAGCGTCTCTGAGCTAAGCTGGGGACAGACGGACGGACGGACAGACAGACAGACAGACAGACAGACGGACATGGCGAAACTATAAGGGTTCCTTGTTTACTACGGAACCCTAAAAAGAGACAATAAGAAAATTAAAAATAACGTGGTGGACAATTTTCCATACCATATTCAAAACTAGAGCAGTGGTGGCCCTGGGATAACGGCCTCAAATTACGAGTATATATATAGGGTTCTAACCAAGAAAAGCGCTTTACTTTGTGTAAATAATTTCATCACCACTGCTCTCAAAACGGTGAAGGAAAACATCGTGAGGAAACCGGCATGTCCTAGAACCAAAAATTCGAAGACATGTGACATCTACCAACCCGCTCTGGACCCGCGTGCATACAGCCCACTCCCTCTCGAAAGGAGGAGGGCTGTGTCCCAGCAGTGGGAGCATTATAGCCTGTATATGCTTATTATGCTATTCAAAACTGTCTATTACATGGGTCTAGTCAGATGGTTTTCGTTTGATAATATTATGAACACATATTGTATTGTTGGTTGTCTTTGCAAGATCAATAAAGAATAATGTCGTATGTGGTCGTAAATGTTTCAAAGTAATAACCCCAAAAGTGTGATCCTTGCAAAAATCTCGGTGCCCCACATAATAAATGTGTACATGAATCACATTTTTATGATTCTCTTGTTTTACTACCCTGTATTTATATCATTATTATGGTCAGTGGGCAAATAAAAGTGAATTTATAATGTTGTGTAATTCATGACAACATCACGGACTTTCCTTTTTTATTTGTTGATCACCATTTTCAGAGCCATTTCCAAGCTAAGTTAAACGAAGTATAGATTAGCAACAAAACTTGCAGACGTTAACTGCTGCAAGCATTTTTTTTAAACTTATGAATTTTTTAATGTGCTTGCCGCGATTAAACTCAAACTCAAAGCATTTATTTCAATTAAACCATTGACAGGCACTTTGTCCATTCAACCATTGTCAAGAAGTCGGTCAGTTACAAATATGAAGCTAGTTGCCCATTCCAAATAGTAGGTTCCTATGGAGAAGAACGGGCAAAAAACTCCACGGACACTCTTTTAAATTAAAATATTGATACAAAATATTGGTTACATCATTCATATTGAAGTTAAACATGTGAGAATGATGCCATACGTCAGAAGCGTCCGTGATAAAAACAAAAAATAAAAACAATTCAAAACTAAAATAATTAAAAATAAGCCGTGGCAGCTACGAGATGACCAGTCCCAACTGACAGCGCCCGTCCCGAACATGACGCATGGATCAGCACCATTCAGCTCAACAATTTTGAAGGGAGCTAAATGATCCAACACACACGCCACCATTAGCGAGACATCTGAGTGAGCATGACATACTCTCAGCCGCCAGGGCACATTCAAGTCAATGAAAGACATAATAGTTTACACGGTTGCAAAAGTCAACTTCTGCAAGTTTTGTTGTTAATCTAAACTACGCTCAAGATTCAGGTCCCTCGATTGACGTGATGAGGCTTTGGTGAGTAATTAGAAGGTAATTAGGTAGGTACATAGAATAACTGTCATCTGACCTCTGCAACCCAACTACGTTATTATCTCCAATGATGATCTGTGATCTACATATTTTGATTAAAGCTAATTAGGGCATCGTTAGCTGCATAGCTCTCAACAAGTACTCTCAAAGATGACAATAATTACCATTACCTAGAGCGACCGCTATTGAAGTAATCTTTTATGTCTTGACTACACACTAGGCGCAATGGGACGCAATGTAGTAATATAAAAGCCAGTTGCCTACTGATATAAGAAGTCAGGAAATAAAAGGTAAATTTGCCAAGTTACTGAAGCAGTTCTCTTTCAGGAGTTTGTAAACGATGTTCTTAGGAAAATGGTTTGCAGATTGTTGGGGAAGAGCAGCTATGTGATTAGGTATATTTTAAAAGATGTAATTCATAAGATTAGATAATTGTTAGTAACTTTATAGGTGCAGTTAGTGAAATTTAAGTGTCCGCACTAATAAACAAAATTGTAAAACTGTGTTCTGTTCCCACAGACAAACCGTGAAAACGGTTTTGGGGGGCAAAGTCCTTATGTAATTTTTTTTTTTGTGTAATCGTATTTAATTTATAAATTAATAATAATCAGAGCCTACTTGGAAGATGATACCCATTCAGCCACTTAAAAACATCAAAGAGGGCCTTCTACGACACTTGCCTACGTACAATTTTATACAGCCCATGATCAAACCGAAATTACCCACACAATTCACGTGTAACTACGTCGTACGCGCATAATAGCGAATCGGATCAACTCGGAACGGCATCCAACGTCTTAATTATTGTTATTACATCTTAACCGCTGTTCGCAAGCTGTAATGGCCCCTAGTATCATCAATCCGAAGCAATATTTTGTTTAAACGAGCTTCTACGTAGGTATATTTTTCACCGGCCTTGCTACCATTTTGTTACCTAATATTATCAGCATCATCAAGGGAAATTGTGCAAGTTTGTATGTTTAAAGAAACTGGAGTAATGGCAGGTATGCATGAATTGATGCTGCAAACACGATATAAATTGTTTTATAGAATCTTTATAATGGTTTGAAGATTGATGTCTAATTCTCGGGTATCCTGTTACGGTTGCTTGCTATGTTGAATAGGATAAAGCTAGTGAATATTTTCTTGTTTTCTTCAGCTCTATGTCACTGTAACATAATAGGTATATATCAATAAAATTGATGGTCCAAAATTACGTAACTCCACGACTAAGGTATTTTTCTGAAGTATCCCGCACTTTTGATAAATCTAATAATCATAAAAGTTTTGTCATAGATGCTGTAAGAACATTATTGTTATGAAATCCTATACCCTTACATTACGACCCTACTGTTTAACACTCACCCACAAGCGTCATAAAAAGCGTGTCAAAAACACATTACCTCTCACTCCTTTAGGCCGTGTTCAGATACCCCGCGCCGACCACGCACACGCCCCGCCCACGCGTTGTGCCCGTCTTGCACCCGCGTTAGCCACGCACAAAATCCGCGCACGCATTGCGCACGCCTCGCACCCGCTTATACTAGTTATTATTTAATCAAAAAGCGCCACGCAACTAAACGTGATCACAGTCAATAGGGCACTAGCCGAAGCGTGGACGCAAGGCGTGTGCAGCGCGTGTGTGGGGTGAGCGCAGGGTGGGTGCGAGGCGGGAGCGAGGCGAGCGCAGGGCGGGTGTGTGGCGGGCGCGTGGAGTGTGCGATGCAACTTCGATAAATGCAATTTGAGATCTATATTGATGTCTCATAAGACTCAAATTGTATACAACAAATTTCAAAGTGAACTAGATGCAGGTGCAGACGCGCGTGACGTGCGCGTGTCGTCTGTACGAGGCCTTATTATTATTGCATGTTTGAGTGTGAAGTTACATTACACACTAGGTACCTACTTACACTTGGAAGTAACTATGATTAAACTTAATGTTACTCCATACGATTATTAACTCATAAGAAGCCTCTCGTATTATGCAGAAAATGAGCTATTTCTTGTTTATTTTTATTTATTATAAATTGTTGGTTTATTTATTTTGTATTTCCCTAGAGGGATTTATATGTATCCGTGGCATCACAGCAGCTATCACAATACCAGCGCTGCAGTATTATTTTTTTAAATATCGCAGCATTATGCTGAGATAGGAGCCATTTTGGCTTCGCACAAGTCTTGATTGTTTTTTGTATTAATTGAACAAATATGTCAATTTTGTTAGTTTTAAATTGTCTTTCTTTCGTTCTTTATCAATACCGTTCATTTACTTCTCTAAATCAGTTTCGACGCAAAACATATTTTACTGAATGGTATTTTTTTTTATTTGGGATGGGTTTGCTCTTGACCTTAGTCTAGGTGAGAGGTGACAGATACAAAGTCGAAGATGGAGTGAGCTTACCCAGAAGACTGTGCACTCTCAATTTGAAGAGATTAGGGTTGTATGCGTTCGGAAACACAGACGCAGGCAGAGAGTTCAACTCCCTTGCTGTGCGCATTATAAAGGACATTTGGAAACGCTTAGTGCGAATTGGTGGAATAGCAACCAGAAAGGGATCCCTTCAGTGCATCTAGATGACCGATAATAGAAGAGGGCCGGTGGAATGAGTTCGTGGAGCTATCGTATTATTGCCTAAATGCATAATTAACGCAAGCATTAGTTTCTATTGTCGTGTTGAATGGTAGTAGTTGCTTAATTTGGACCTTAACCTACATAAAGATTTAATATAGGTAGTGTTCTGCATGTCACATCAATCTTCTGTGAGGATTAATAACAGAGGCTTCGAATGCTTTGTGTATCCGAATCATCGGCTTTTGTATCTGATATGTTGTGTTGGGACATACGGAGAGGAAGACTGGCGAGTATTGTTTATTAGTAGTGATTCTGTTTTACGAACAGCGGGGTTTTATGATATTGGCTTTTGTAATACCATCCTTGCTTTTCCAGTGTCCGACAAGGCTAAACAATTGTACAAGTTAGTGATAAGGTAGGTAGTAATCAACAATTTTGTGTTTTACTGCACTGGGCGATGTGGTCGCTAAGCGACAAAGCCTTTTAAATAAATATTAAAAAAATAAAACAAAAGAAAAGAACAACTGAGTGGTTGCGTAACACACTTACAGTAGCAATGGGTTTAATTTTGACAGTTCAACGACATTCATTACGTTATTTACGTTCTTGAGCAGACAAATTTTTAGAACGTATGAAGCAATCTTTCAAAAACATTCAAATTGTGATTGATAGTGTGTTCGGCAATTAGGGTGCTGATTAAAATAATGCGTGGAATAAAGAAGGTTTTATAACGGTTTTTTAAAGAATTCATACGAAAGAATATAACAATTTCTCTTCTTTACCTCTTCTTGGTGCAGCCCTGTTTAAGATATAATCTCTTTTACAATCTTAAATTAACAGTTTTCAATCTTACCCGCCTCGGGTAAGATTGAAAACTGTTCATTTAAGATTGTTTTAGATTTTTTGCTGATTACAGAGATCGAAGAACAACCTAAGCTTTATACTACTGCCTACTGCTGCTTGTATACTTATGAGTCTTGTTACTTACAGAATAATGACGGATTTATTTTTCTGGTATTGACAGTCAGGTAGGTAACATCGGCACGTGCCAAGTTCACCAAACCTAACACCACTGTGTCAGAAGAAGGTGCGGCATCCATTTTTTCAATAGCTAACCACGTAATGATACTCCCAAATGGTTTGTACCTTTGTTTCGGTATGATACATAAACTCATTGACGATCAAACCAGCTGGTATGAAAATACTTGTCCAGTTAGGCAACCGTATCATCATTTGTTGAGCAATTGTGGTCGTTGTATGTGATTTGATCGGAGTGTTTTGACTTTAGAAACATTGTGGCAATTAATTTGAAGATGCAATAGTAGCAGTTGTTGACTAACACAATGATTTTATGCTTTACGAAATGAACCTTTATCATGATTTATTTATGTTAACTTAGCATAGATTCTCGTTAAAGGTTTTGCACTTAACTACTCCATAAACTTTTAGTTACGTCCAACTTAAAATGTTGCCTCCCACTGCACGTACCCTATAATAACCCCCAGTTATCTTACCACATTTAGACTCAAACCTAAAATTTGCATAAAATTTTAAAGTCCATTAACATTTACTAGCCACTGCGTTACAGGTCTAATTTTTCATTAACGGAAGGTTTAAATCATTATTAACTAGTTAGGTACAACTATGTGTACCTAGTACTTACGCATAGCGCGGCAGCAATAAAGCTGGCACCCGGAGCAGCGCAAGCGCATCGTAAAGCCCACTGCTAATCGATTCTATGCCTATAAAGAAATTATTTTCCGCTTATGCGAATAAAATACGTCTCCGTACTATATAATTACATCTGTGTAAAGTAGTTTTATGAATATTTAGTTATTTCTTGGGTTTGTCACTCATTTGGGTATGAGCGACGATGTCTAGACCGGTGGAAGTACCCTTTTGGAAAATCTTGATAACGTCTTGTAGTCGTGAATGAAGGAATGTTTGTTTATTATTTATATATTCGACTGATATGGGAGATTGTAGATGTTGAAGGAAGTCATAAAGTTGAAGGCATTAGTAAATCAATGGATACAGTAGCTGTAAATACTTTGGAATGGATCGAGAACCGCAGTGTATCAAGATGAAAGTCTTTGACCAGTGCGTGTTGCCAGTGATGACCTATGGCACTGAAACTGAAAGAAGAGGGCTATGCTTGAAGTTTCCCTACGTGATCGAAACAGAAATGAAGAGGTCCTCAGGCGAACCAAGGTAACCGACATAGCCCGAAGAATAGCCAAGCTTAAGTGGCAGTGGGCAGGGCACATTGCTCGCAGAACTGAAAGCCGATGGGGCCGAAAGGTTCTGGAGTGGCGACCGCGTACTGGAAAACGTAGCGTTGGAAGGCCTCCTACAAGGTGGACTGATGACCTTGTGAAGGCCGCAGGTATCCGCTGGATACGGGAAGCACAGAACCGGTCGAAGTGGCGGTGCTTGGGGGAGGCCTATGTCCAGCAGTGGACGTATTTCGGCTCAAATGATGATGATGAAGATGAGATCGAGAACATAAAGGCATGAACCGTGGAAAATTATCACTTGGCACCTCTAAAATAAATAGTAATATTTACAAGCAGGATGAGTGAAACTGCAGGTTACAACAAAGACTCGTTACAAATATCGTAATATACTTAATTTACGACGTCATAAACAAGATCGTTAACTTAAAAATTACGAGGTTCCAGTTTAAAAGTATAATATCACGTTATCTTGTTCAAGCATCGATGATTTATATTATTTGTGTAACGTGAAGAACAACACTTTATTTCAGCTATAAAGCCAGGGATCGTGAATCATTCTATAATGTAGCGACAATGCAGGGATCGCGAACATTTGGCAACGGTTCAAAGATCACGCGATTAAAACTCAATAGACTTATATCGACCGGGAGGGTTGTCACGATGCGACTAATTTGAAGCGGATTTTGTAATACAATGAAATAATTGCGGCTTTTTGCCGCAACTTTATTTGGGGACGACTGAATCTTGCGCAACCGAGCAGATGTCGATGAAATTAACTTATTGCGACTAAGGCTTATTATTTGTTAACAACCGTTATTATTTGTTGAGTCAATCACAGTCATTACTGTCGGACTAGCCGCTTTATTTGTCATCAAAACCGATACATTTTTTATTGCCAATTATTAGCCTGATTTCGTTAACGTCTTCTTTATTCGTAACGTAACATGTTATTTCGGTATGTTTGCTTATTAAATTGTTTCTCGGAACGATCGATGGTCGTATAATTTTGTTTGATTGATGTTTAATGCTGGTTGTGCTTTGTTTCAGTGTACCATTAACGCCGCCAAGCTGACTACCGCAAATGAGATTATACTCAGTTACCACGTCGAAGCGCTAATAGGTAAGTTCATTTCTATCATACTTTAGATAGTAAACCAACCTTCATTTTAAAAAAAACACATAATTATATATACCAGTATTAAAACGTCAAATAAGTTAACATTACTTCGTCCGCGTAAGATTTCTTGTTTTAACATAAAATATAATATATCCTGCCACACTCGGCAATACTGTAGCTTCCCATTAGTCAAAGAATTTTATTAATGGGATCAGTAGTTCAGAAGAATACCATACAAACCCACACCTTTTTATAATAATATTAATAGTACAGATTTAAAACAAAGATCCTTGTATTAAAAAAAACAAAACCCAACTGCAAAAACATAAAACTTTTGGTATTGCAGGCAGGTAGTTATTGGTTTGTCCCCCCCCCGCCTGCAATACCAAAATGCTATTGATTGATTATACGTATAGCCTATGTACTCCCATAATTATAACGAATCTAACGACACAATAACATGTTCAAATCCATTAACCCGTTTAGGGTACAAACATACATATTCTCGAAAAGCATTGTCCTCCTTCTGGGGCAGACGGCTAAAAAGTGTTAGTTACATTCGCTTAACATAACTAAAACACAACACCATACATCTCCTAATCCAATTACAAGCCCCAGCAATGAAAGCAAATCTAAATCCGACATCTTGTCATTTATACAAAGCTAAACAAAATTAATGTGAAAATAATTTCCGTAACGTAAGTCTAACCCGGCTAACATAAAGGGCGATGGGCAAACTTTATAATGGTAGCAGGGCTTATTATAATAAACGTGGCGGGCCGCAGGGCTTCTACACGGTTTGACCTCGGGCCTGCGATTAGTCGGCTACTAGTGGAGCACCTACTCGTAATACCTCGTAACATGCTGCGCCTGCGCTGGGCGTAAAGAATTACTGAATATGCCATGAAGTTTTAGGTTGAAAGGGTCAACTTTTTATTTTCTCGTCTTCTATAAGTCGATGTAAGAACAGCTGCAGGAGTAAAAATTAACAAACATTTCGAATAAAATATTGCCTTTTTCGGTAGACACATTGAATGGGCAATAAACATTTGAGTTTAGTGAATTTTAGGCACGCATTTTTTTAAAGACTAATCCAAGTTTTATTTCTATAAAGTGGGTACTTTTGCGTACACACCCTTCAATTCAAAAACGGATTTTTATAATTGTAAGATAGGACATAAAAAACATGCCCCTTTTTCAATTGAAGTGCTGCTTTTAGATATAGTAGATAACATATATACCCACTTTAATACTTGAAACGGTTGTATTAGTTGGACTTTCGCTACAAACTCCATGTCTTACATAGTACCTACTTACTAAAGTGGACAACTACCGTACTGCTCGACATTATTTCCAAACTTTTAAGGTTAATCACGAATAGCGGAGTTAAGTAAACTTTCTACACAATTTAGACCAAAGTAAAGGCGGCTAGTACAATTTATTGAGCAATTTATAAAACCAATAAGCACAAAAAATGTTTGTACCAAAGAATCGCACACTTTAAAGTCATCATAACTTATGTTTGAGGAAAAACACAATGACTTACGACGTCATTTCGGAAGCATAAAACTTAATGACAAACTGCCTTTTCTGCTTCTTTAGGAAAAACGTGATCAAAATCAGTGAAGAGTTTAACAAGATAAACGGTTGAAATGTGTCTTCAAGACTCCGCGTTAAAGTTAAGGCTCGTACATACTCGTACATCACTGAGCGCTACAATGACGCGTATTACTAGAATCACTACGCGAAGAATTGTTGATTTCAGTTTGTTTTTTTAATGACAGAAGATTCCATGAAAATGACATCGCTTTTATAACAGCCATAGATGGAATTTTAGTGGATACCAGTGTTTTATAATTTTTGAACATACAGTACCTACCTACTTACACTACGAACTTATCTTGGTCTCTATTATCTGCTCTCTTATTCTAGCTTTAATAAGTTATCCCTTGGAGTGCACTCGAAAAATATAGGTAACACACATTCATCTCCCCTATAACAGGATTTTCTTAGCATCGGGGTCCCTAATAATAATAATAAATAATCACTACACAACAAAAATTGAGCACAAATGTAATATCATAATAACGTAAAATGCATTATATTTCTTCTTTTTGCTAAATAAATTATTCTATCCTAATCTATCTGTGTATCATCTAAGCATCAACAAAAATGTTATCACTAATTCTAATACTAATTCCTCTGTAACAATATAAATTATATCCTCCATTTCTTTCCCCTTTATCGCTTCCAGTACAAGTGAACAGTGTGACGATACATCGTCGGACACTGCAAGCAATGCACACGCATTACATGCCCCGATATAATCGCGGCAAACGACCGCCACGGAGAAATTTTCCTAGGAGCGCCGTTTTCCATCTTAAATCTGTATAAATTAGAGTAATTTGCATTATACCAGCGTTTTATTTTTATTAAGGTTCGAGGCTGTATTTGTAGAGATGCTTTTTATAAGTATTATATATTGGATGTCAGGATTGATTATTATCACTGCGTACCTATCGCATACAAACTATACCTTCTAAATCTACTCAATGGCCGGTCACGCATATCGATTGTATCGATACGAATTTTAGACCTTAGTCTTCTGTTTTGATAAACACAAAAGGGTATCTGAACTGCTTCGCTGCACTGCGCTTCTCTATCCTAATAAAAAATTAATAATATAATTATATTTGTGGTAAACATGACGCAAAGAAAGAACAAAAATACAAAAAAAAAACAAGTTGGGGGAAAATATTCGTCACGTCCACGCAAAACGGGCACTGCTCAGCATAATTCTGCGACCCTATACGAGACAGAGCCCCAGCACTGGTTTTCAACGACATCCTCTTTTGACAACTCCCACAGTTGTCTCTCAAAATATTTGTAGATGCGTTTATATCCTCTATATGTATTTATTATTCTCTCTCTCTCACACTTTAGTCCATTAATAGTTTTTTTTTTGCTCTTTCAATCCTAATTTTTTTTAAACGTTGCCCCACACTAGGAATTTCTCCTGTATTGTGGGTGCGTTTACAAACATTTAAACTTACGTATATCAACAGCCAGACCTATAAAATTTTCAGCAACAAAACAAGCATACTTGAATTTGCTAAACTTCAATGATTCATCTTTACCTACTTAATGTACTCTGCACCATAAGCGAAGAGGAACTGTTCTGCACACAGCTCGATTGTCTAACAATGTAACACTTATACGCCACCATAGCCTTTGATCCCAATTCAGAGTTGCTTCACGAGCCACCTGGCACTGGCATATCAGACATACACTTATTATACTCCTTACTATTCTACTCACTGTTCTCAGTGCAAAATACTAGATCATATTGACATAATGCGAACCCGTACAATCATAACTTTGATTTAGCAAAACAAGAAGTATTTAGAATTGTTCAGTAACAATTAAATAAAATCACTCTCATTGTGAGGCTTTTTTTTGGTAGTCCATACAGTCCCACTGCTGGGCAAAAGCCTTCCCCAAATCCTGCCAGGTACTCTTTTCCCTCCAGCCCTCGGGGTACGCATCCAGGTTGTCTTGCCATCTATTTCTGAGCCGGCCTCAGCGGCGCCGTTCATCTTGAGGCACCCACTGTGTGGAGATTTTTGCCCAGCAGTCATCATTCATACGGCTGATGTAACCCGCCCAATGCCATTTGAGCCTGGCAGCCTTCGCCTACGCAGCATGGTGTCCTGTATTTTTACACCCAAAGTGCTGCGTTCCATCGCTCTTTAGCAAACTCCAAGGCGAAACTTTTGCGACTCGGTGAGCGACCAAGTCTGAGCATTAAAAAAATGGAAAATCCTCAAGGAGTCCACAGCATGAACATGGATTGAATGCTTTAATAACGTGATTTTTAATAGCCAGCATCCGTGAATATGGATACAGACTTGGACTGGAAAAATGGTTCTTATTGCGCATGGATTAAGTATATTGTTTAGTTCCAAAAACACTAGTCGAGCCAACAGTTTCTATACAAAAGTCGAGTGCGAGAAGATAGGCGGTGGCTGCTATTTTGTTAATGATATTCGAAGCTAGCAATTAGTACCTACAACTAATAATAACATTTTCAATTTAAAGACACGTGGCACCACAGGAAACGAACTTAAGAATCGAACACAGGAAGCCACTACCATTACACGAATGAATGCTACAGTTAAAACAAAATCGTTTAAAATTATGCGCAAACGCAGAAGTAATTACTTCGTGTAGCTTCTGATCTTCTATTTTAATAATCATTTAATGTAAGCGAAGTCAGGTGCGTGAGTTTTAATTACATGTTAAGTTTGATGGTTAAACGGCTGTCAGTAGCATAATGCGTTTACAACAATTAATGGAGCACTTCTCGTGTTCCTATATTATGTATTACACATACATAATGTGCCTATGAATAATGCCATTCAATTTACTAAAGCTGTCTTCAACACAAGGGTATTATAATCATTAAGATTTAGATATATATGTGGTCTGCATTCACTCTTCGTCGGCCAATGTATTAATTATGTCAGCACAGAATTGTCCACTTGTAAGGCAAAGTGTCTCTGCTTATACAGAGGTGAACGAGCTTTAATCAATAGGTATGTTCACTAGATTTACTTATTGAAATCAGCTAGGAAACCAACGTTCTTCTTCGTTTTTTCATTCCTATAACGCTACTGTAAGTAGGTACTCTACAATAGAACTCCTTTGAAGCGACTGTATTATGTCCCTCCCTATTTTATTATCACCGTGTATTATACCCTACTTTATTATACACAATATTAGTTTTAGTTTATGCGAAACCCGAAACACGTGTCTAGTATTTTTATATAAAGAATATATGTACAAAATTTCAAAACTGTATCATGAAAAATCACAAGGTTGTTATGTTACCGGGTTGTCCGTACAAAAACATGCTAACGGCGGCGCCCCCGCGCCTCCAGGGTTGTCTTGCGCTCATTGATAATAATTTGGCAGTAGGTACCTAACCGTACGGTGATTTTATTGTAAATAATTAAATGGTGATAACATTTTCCATCACACTTAAATATTTTTGGGACAAATATAACATGGTGTAATAAACATTATTGAAATCGATTCAGTTCCTTATTCTGAACAAACTATAAGGTTTCGCATATACTATAAATAATGTTGTATATATAATATTAAGTATGATATTATCAGTGTCCCTGTAAATGGCTTCCCACTCTCTTTACATAATTGCCTCTTCTGCCACCCACAGTATAATAGGCTAACCTCTTGACCACCGACAACACGGCTATAAACGACCGAACTAAAATAACAATACACTTCTGTCGGACATTGGTCTCAAATATCATTGCATTCGACGACAATTTATCGCAATACCATTACATGCGCTTACGCACAGCACTAACAATTAAAAACAACACTAATATTGAATCTCAAAATAAATTAAACAAACGGTTTATTTGACTAAACGTTACCGCTCGTGACATGACAAGTCAATATAAATATTGATACATTAATATAAATGCCCCACCAAACAGGATGCTGGCTAATTGAAAAGTAATTTTCATTAAACGCTGCGTAATTGTCTATTTAAATAACCAATCATAACCAATCATAATCGATCATAAAATTTTCATAAAACTCAGTTCAACATAACGGGTGGTCATTGGAAATTGGCACGTCAAGGCTAGCGAAAAATATTGCTTAGGGCTTTGTAAATTTAGATTTTAACCGGAATTTATTTTTGTCATTTATAAATTAGCTGCCAACAGACATAAATTTACGCTGTTTAGTCATTTTGCTGAGATATTTTGTTAGGATTTATGTGCATGATAAATGTTAGACTAATCTTAGATAAGTTTTCCTAAAAAGATGATCTGGATAAGAAGTGGCAAGGTCTATTATCAGAGCAATATATCAGCTGTTACAAGGCTAGTTCATACAGATGCGTTAGGCAGATGACACACTATGCAAGTTGATTGTGAAGCCGATTCAACGGACCGTAAGTTACCGTGGTCATGTCGGATTAACCTGAGTTGTTGGCGTTGAATCAGCGACGTGATTGTGTAGACTAGCTGCCTGTCTACCTTGCCTTTAAAGAACGGTACAGTGATATAAAGTACTTCATGATTTACTATGTTTTTGTGAATTAGTGAGAGGTTCCGTATATACCTACCGATATATATTTTTATAACTCAACCAGCAAACACTTAGTTTTTTCAGTACCGATAGAAAACATCGATTCTTATTGGGACTTATATGTTTGAGCCGTTTGGGGTTGAAATGCTAGGCCTATGGGGACCGAGTGCCCACTTGATTTTTCGAGACATCGCCAAGCGGTTGGTCGACTCTTCACGTGACCAGAGGCCTATGGCCTTCTTTATGGTCAGAATCCGCACTGACATACAACGTGGCAATGTTGTCAACTTTTTGGGCACTTTTCCTGTTGACAGCGATGCGGAATGTTGTTTTGATGCTCTATGATTTTTCCCCCCATATTTTTTATACAGGATGGCCCAAAAGTCGTATATTATTATTTTAATTCTGTTAACTTGTACCGTTAGAACTATCTATCGCCTATATATAACTAAGTTACTACCTTAGCTTCACTGGAAAGAAAGTTACATCAAAAACATCCATACCTACACGTCTATAGAATCTATTTATTCGCAACCGGTACCCAACAATATCAGCACTTGCGGAGATGAAGCGTTAATAGAAAATAAATTATAGTGAACCCAAGCATTTTATTAGAAGGCTCTAAATATACTGCTTCAAGATAACCACTAAGATTCAACCAAACCACTGAGTCGCAACCAAACCACTGAGTTACAATAATTCAACCATGCAATACAAAACATACGAATAATGATTATTTTCTTTATGAAATTAACTAGCACCAGACACTTTATTTGAGAATATAATATTTTGTGATAGGCCAAGATTTAATGAATCAGATCCCAAATTGGCAAGTATATTGCATATTATTGTGAATAGGACTTTGTATTTCAATTCTGGTTTTATAATTTGCTTATGACTATACAGAAGGTACTATTGACCATAAAACGTAGAAAAAAAAAAAAAAAAAGGCTTAAAATAATCTTATTAATACGCTTTTCGCTTTCAACTAAGTTACAATGTAACAAAATGTTTGTTAACCTAAAACTAGGCAACAGTTTATTAACGTTTTACACGTCCATCTTCACAAACAATCAGTTCGTACCGTTCATCGGTCATTTTGATTGTTGTAAATCAAAATTACCAATGAGAGTTGCGGTTGTGGAATTCACTTCCACCCGATATTAGGGACTGCCAAAGAAGAGTGAAAGAACACTATCTTTCCACTTCGTCATAGTTGCGTATGTATTTATTATTTTAATTGAATTATAATTATTAATATTCTAGTGATTTTATTTTATTTTAGAAGTATGTATCTATGTATTTAAGTATGTATATTTGTAAATAATCATATTATTTGTTGTATTTTAATTAGTGTATTGTTTTTGATTTTGTGTATTCTACGTTCTCTTATACTCTTACACACGTTGTCTACATCTCTTTATCGACTTACCTATCGCAGGTATGCTGGAAGAGATTTCTTTAGAAATAAGCATCACCTTTGTACGGATTTTTCTGTTCCTTTCTTCTTGTTTGTTTATTTAAATGTATGTACATAAATGGTTAAATAAATAAATAAATGGTTCTACTGGAAGATAAATATCTGAAGGACCTTTCGACACAAAATGTCATCGTCTCCTAGAAAAAACATTATTTTATAATGTGCTAGATAAATCATTCAGTACCAGAGTTCCAGTGGACTCTGGTTGCAGCACAGCCCTTATTATTCTCCAAGAAATCCTCTTTCTGATACACTAGCTCTACCTACAAAAGTACGTTTTCTTATCAAACAACATTGTGAATCAGAGGCCCACTTTCCTTCGATACATCGCGAAAGCAACGGATCCAAGTATCTGCGGTCGCCTACAATTGATATTACGCGGGTTTGCGCCACTACTCAGTAACCAGCTCGATTTCAACTCGATTGCTTTTATATGGATGTATCGTCATTGTAGTCTGAATCGATATGTAGTTTGTATAGTTATGCGGTAATTGGAAGGAAAAACATCTGGTCGCAATAAATCCGAACTTGGGCTAATCATTTGGGTAGATATAATTACAGAAAAGTGAAATTTTAAATCATTTCGCTCCATACTATGATGTTCGCGAAAAGTTGGTATTCAGGGCCATAATATATATTATGACCTGAGTCTTTAGTTATCATACAAAAAATAACTAAAAATCAATTTATTAAAAAACAAAATGAAGAGTTAGTTTAGAGTTTTTATAGTACTGTATCTATCACCCTTGATCTGAGACAGACCGCGTATTAAGATCACATCAAAACGCATAATTTGCGCGCATAGCCGCCGGATACCCGTTTTTGCTTTAAAAGGATATCACAGACTTTCTTTTGTTCATGTTATATTCATAATACCTGTAGGTACCGTATCTTCACTTTAAATGAAAATAGTTGATAATCTTTTCATTTAAACTCCTTAATCAAATAAATGTAAGTGGGATTTAAGCCGCATTTACACGTCGCAAGTTACTGGAACGTTCAAGAGTACCTAATAATAGCATGCCATAAAGCACGTTCAATTTATTGCATGCAAGTGTTTACACGTGTGCGATTTGATTAAAATGTCATATAATTGAATGCAAGTTTTTCCGCTGAATAAAATTGCAAGCAACTTACACCAAAGCAATTTTATTGCAAGGCGATTATTGCATTCAAGTTTTGCCTTGTCTTAAGACAGAGTTGCATGTCTTTGTACATTTGATTCAAGTATTGCCCGTATTTGCGCTGCCAAATATTTCATCAAAATTGTATTGAATGTCTGCTGAAGATTTTGTTTCATTCGTTCGTAACTTTATCGTTAAAGCATAAGGATCTAGGTTGATTGGGAAAATTTGACAGCTTCGGGTAGCTTGACCTGCTGTCAAGCTACCCGAAACTGTCAAATTTTATTGTACGCGCAGTTTACACCAGGTTTGAACTGGTTTGTGCTGTTTAGACGGTGCCAGTCCATAATTGCTTCCGTTTTATGGTATGCTAAAGTCAATAAACTTGTCCCTTGATAATGGAGCTTTAGTTAAGTTTGACTCTAAAATCAAATAAATAATCTATTCTTCTGTTTAACAATGTTTCTAAGTATATACCGGTCTTGGAAGACCCAACGCAACGCAATCACTAAACGCAGACACAATACCAAGGTAGGTACTATTAAACTCCTATATTATTATTCAACACTTACTACTTAGCTAATAATAACGCAACCACACGCGTACTTATTATCATAATAACACACATTTAAATACAAACAAAAAATAAAACCTAAAACAATTTATAAATACAAAATCGTAAATGTCTACCAAACGGCGCCCGCGCCGATGTTACTACCAATTTCTTAACATTTAATATTATAATAGAACAATTTAGATTCTAGATAAAGCAATTGAGAGCGTCAAATGAGACTAGTAACATTAAAGTATGTTAATATGCAAATGTTGATAGATAAAAGAAGGTTATAACATAGTTAAGTTAACGATCAAGGTACCTGCGCACACGCATCATGTATTTATTATAGAACTAGTTATAACAGCCCGGTAGCCACAGTCAGTCGTCCCACTACCAATAATTGCTAATTTCCTTTAATATAATCGCATCTAATTGTATCGCGGTTAATCCATGTGATTTATTTGTACACCTGCTTAGAAATTGGATTTTGTTTTTAGGAAATGGTAGTTATCTGATTTTGATTTGCTATATACAACATTATTTTGAGTATATGCGAAACCTGAATATAGTTTGTTCAGAATAAGGAACTGAGTCGATCTCAATAACTTTTACACCATGTTATATTTTGTCCCAAAAATATGTAAGTGTTATGGAAAATGTTATCACCATTTAATTACTTACAATACAATCGCCGTACGGTTAGGTACCTACGGCCAAATTATTATCAATGAGGGCAAGACGACCCTGGAGGCGCGGGAGCGCCGTTAGCATGTTTTTGTACGGACAACCCGGTAACATAACAATGTTATTTTGTGATTTTTCATGATACAGTTTTGAAATTTTGTACATCGATTCTTTACATAAAAATACAAGACACGTGTTTCGGGTTTCAAATACGTCCACTGCTGGACATAGGCCTTCCCCAAAGGAGTGGTTTGCCATAATCGCTACGCTTAGCAGGCGGGTTGACGATCGCAGTATGGTGTTAAAATGCATTGAGAACGCTGCTGCCCATTCTCTAGTAAGTCCCTTAGTCGCCTTTTACGATACCCACGGGAAGAAATAGGGTGGTGCTATTCTTTACGTCCGGCACCACACAGACAACCTTACGTTTTGTATTTTTGTTTTACCATCATTTCTTATCACTACATATAATATTATAAAACAAAAACCCCCCGCCGCGTCTGTCTGGCTGTACGCGACCAACTCAAAAACTGCCGAACGGATTTTCATGCGGTTTCCACCAATAGACGGAGTGATTCATGAACAAGGTTTAGGTGTATAATTTATTAAGGTGTTGTTTACATTGGCTGAAATATGACGATGATTATTGAAAATGTCGGAAAAAATCATGCTGACTGAGAGCTTTAGTGGCGCGCGCCGCGGTAACCCATAGAGTTATATAAAAACAATATATTACGGAATTAATATCTAGTGTATGGTCCCTTGTTAGATCAATAATTTTAGATAAGGGCTGATTGGAATAAAAGAAGGTAACTACTAAAACACTATACTGTATTTTCTCAAAGGTACATAAAGGTAAAATGAGCTTGATAGACTGATGGTGTGGAAATGAAGTGAATGACGCGGCTCTTGTTGACTGTAACGAGAACGCCTGGCTGACTTGATAGCCCAACGCGAACTGAACTAATTATTATGAGTAGAAATGAATGTGTGGCGTAAACTGCTGAATTGCAGAATGTGCGGTTGCATCGTACAAATACATTCATTATCTGGATTAATACAGAGGGTACTTTCTATCCCGGTAGTATGTTCCCATGGGATATTCTCCTACATTCACACGAACAAAGCCGCAGGCAGAAGCTAGTAATTTATAAACTAATCTGTGCACTTTAAAAGTCAAACTCTATATAAATAATTCGTTATAATCATCATGTCTAAACTCTACTAAAATATTTAATGAATGTCTAAGCTATTAGTATTTAATTTATTTTATAATTAAAATAACTTAAAATGTCAACCCTTTATTTCACCTAATCTTTGTGTAACATTTATTATTTTTGAACTATGGAACACGAAACGAAATTCCTATAAACGATTAAATCTTATAAAGAATTAATCTTATTAAATTATTATTATTTTCTCACGTTGTCGATTAAATTTTACACATCACATCACTAAAACAGAGCGCAAGAAAATTGCGTTTTGAAATCGCAAAACCGCGAATGGATACGACAAGATGCATACATAATAGATTTTATTGACTAGCTCGGATTAGTAGAGATATCTTGTTTCCAATGAGTACACTTACGCCGCTCCAATTATGCTATCGCATCAGTAAAAATCGATATTCTAGATAGTGGCTCGATTAAATGAAGTGGTTTCAACAGCTCTATAGAGATGCTTGTCGACTTTTAGTGTTGCGTGGTTTCACTTTAGTTTATTGTCGTTCACACTTCATGTTTTTATGCGAAGATGGTAGAATAACGAATCTCGATTTAGGTAAGTAAATGAAGTGATCTCGATTATGAGTAGAGATCGGATATTCGGATGCATATTCACCTAAAGTTTGAGAGTGAACTAGTATGGAGTGCACTTCGGTACGGGAAAATGTGTCAGTTTCCAGGACTGATGATTTTTTTAAAACTACTCTTTTGTACTGTGGATCCCTGAATAAATATATTTCATTTTAGAATAAAAGGTTTTGAAGAAATATTAATAGTGTTTTTTAATTTACATTTTCCACAAAGTTATTGCCTAGTTCTAAATAGATAAGAAATATTTGTTTACCTACACACTTTTATTATTGAAACCTCGCGATCCCGGAATAAAAATAAATTTGTAAGAAGCCGTTTCCATACATTGTATCCTTTGCCGGAAAAAACGTACTTTAGGTTAATATGCATCCGAATATCCAATCTCTAATTATGAGTCAGAGGTTTAATTTTTGAACTTTAGGCAGCTTACGTGTCATTGTAATATTTCCAAAACAAACTCAAATACCGACTTATCTAAGAATGTGGTTTACATATTTAATCTACATTCAAATTATTAGATGGTTAGATTTAATTATCTGCAAGTTAATAAAGTAAATGACACTCTCAATTTAATAAAGTAAATGACTCTTTTAATTATACACATTAACTTAATTAGTATCACGTATCAAATCTAAAAAAACAAATAGAAAAAACTACACCTATTATGGACTGAAACAAGTTTACATTCACACTGCTTCTATGTTCATAGATCACACTACAAATAAGGCGGAAGCTTCATTATGTGGCTATTACAATAAATACCAATCTCCGTCCAATGTGTTCATCACAGTTTTCTTGAGAAAAATTATTAAGAACGGATGCGTCCACATTTACAAACAGGAAGTCGAACAGTTTTCCAACAAATATGTGATGCCAATTTACTTGAAACAGCTCGTAACAGCTTCTCGTGGAACCACTTGCATAATTGGTTATTGAACACAACCAACTTAAGATGTCGTTAAAAAAAACTTGAACACAATTTAACACAAATAAAATAACCTTTTAGGGCAGACATTTTAATGGAAACTGTAAAGCGACATTAGAAAAATCCAGTTTCACCACGTGGAGCAAACAATCGAAAATTATCATTACGTGATTGAAACTATTCGAGTATGAATCGGACCACTCACGAGCCGCAGAAACCGATGCCTTAAATCACGAACCACTCATGCGTAAAGTGAGCGGAAAAAAAACTTTATCAATTTTCGTTTTTATCCATTTGCTTTAATACAATTTACCGAAATCACAGGGGACTTTTACCTCCATTTGCGCGAAAGCCGAAATAAACGTTGATCGTTTTCAGATACGACGCTTTGCGGGCCTTTTAAAATGATTGGCGGCGCTTGCGCTCCCGAGTTCGTTAATTTTCAACTATTTTTGTAAAAACAATTAGGTAATTAAGGGCTTTTAACTTTTATGTGTTTAAAGTTTTTCACACCGGGGTGTGAGGAGAGATCATAAAGTTTATTAAGTGATTACTCGTATTATCCCGCGAGAATACTCAGTTAACTGGATTTAACGGGTTACTGAGATGTTGGGCGTAAAAACTTTAGTTAAACGTGTTTTATTGTTGGGCTTTAGTTTTTCTTATAAATGGAATAAAGGATAAATGTAGCTTGAATGGTGCCGCGTATTGAATCATTTAGCTCCCTTCAAAATGATTGAGCGGAATGGTGCTGATCCATGCGTCATGTTCGTAAACGAGCGCTGTCAGTTGGGACTGGTCCTAGCTGCCACGGCTTATTTTAATTATTTTAGTATTTTTTTGTTCGTTTCTATTTGCTGTAGGTACTATGGACGTGTTTTTTCTTTATATCGTCCTCACATTTAGTTATAAATTCAACACTAAAGATGTAATAATATATTTGTAACATGATAATTGAAAAGAGTGTCGATGGAGTTTCTTGCCCATTCTTCTTCATATATACCTATTACACTAACTATGCCTGACTTTTTATTTGCCTTCGATTAGACGAAGTACATAATTTAATCATGTACGGACTTAGGTATCTACTTAAAACTAAATCACGAAAAGGAAACGAGCGAACGATAAAATTAAAGTTACTATCCATCTAGTTAAATTAGTAATGGTTGGCTGTGATGAAATTCTTCAGGATTTCATTTATCTCGGAAGAGAACGGAATAAAAATACTCTTAAGAATTATTTTAATAGTCACCAAGTAAGTAACCTTTGATTTTTTTTAATTCTCATTTACAGGAAGTGCACAAAAGGATCAACAAAGCTCAGCCATTTGATTAAATTAAATGATAACAGAGGTGAATTATTAGACTAAAATTATTGACGAATGGAAGTCAAGGTCTGCACATAAAAATATAGCGTACCTAAAGTAATTATAAGTCTTGTTTGCAATCTTAAGTAAAACTGTTACTTTTATTTTCCTAATGCATTTTGTCATGGGCCTGCAGTCCCGGCATACATAGCGATCGGTTTACGACCGAATTTTGTCGCAAAGTCCTAATGGAGTCCGTAGACGGTCAAAAATGCTTGACAAAATTGTGATTATTTCGCGCTTTTCAAGCAATTTTGACCGTCTAGAGATCCCATTAGGACTTTGCGATCGAATTGGGTCGTAAAGTGATCGCTATCTATGTCGAGACTGCAGACCCAGAAGGCCTAGACAAAGTAACATTCGATTAGCGATAACGCTAGTAGAAAAGCCAAAAAATGTATGGGGTTGACATAAGCTATCGAAATTTCACGTGATCATAGGTCAACGAATAAAAATTAGCTAGACAATGTTATCATCATTCGATTCCATGAAATTAATCAATAGCGTCGAACGATAACTTCCATAGAGATGCGTAGCCAAGAGGCACTTTTTGACAAGCGTTATCGCCTGCTAATCGAACTTCGTTATCTTTGAAGCGATAGCGATTGTAGAAATAGAATCGCTCCGAAGCGAATGCCATTTGTCTAGGCCCTCTGGTCTTTAATCCCAAGAGCACCAGCGCAAAAAATCGCTAACTTTGACATAACGCACGCTAATAAGCCGCGCTAAAAAGCTCGCAACGAAGCGTCTAATATTTTTAGTGAAACAACAGTTTATAGCCGGTATAAGTTTAGCGCGTGCTCGCTCAGTGTGTTAGAGCACTTATAACGGCTCGCCGAGTGCGGGCAGGCACGCGCGCCTCCGAGAGCATCAATTACCGGGTCGTGAGCGCTCCTGCACTACAGCCAATATAAATAAAAGCCGGCTAGCACACGCCACCGACCACAATTTCACAGTGGCGCAATTGTAAAATGCTAGATCGAAAAGGTCTCGGGTTCAAACTCCTTATCTTTATGTCAGATGTATTCCACATAGAAGTTTAATGTTCACGGCTGACAGATACGCTTCCCGCGCCGCACGTGCCGTTTGAACTTTAGGCAAGGTCTACCAGTCTAGTTGGGATTTAGATGTGTTTCGTGGAAATAACTGTTCTGATCTTGTACGAAATATTGATGATCCCTGATTTGTAAGTGGTTTACCTACTATATGAATGTCGGTCGTGACTGCGGGCGAGGCGAAGTGGCACGCGTCCCGCGTCACGCCGACCAGTTGCGCTTGCGTCGTACAAAAACGTCCAGTGAAGCGCGCTGCCGGCCGGCCGCCTTATTCTTCTATTTTTCACGGCGCCTCCGTCCCATTTTCCCTTTCCTAACAATGGCCTCGGTCACGCACAGCGTTGATAAAAGCCGGATTGATTCGCTTTCGCTTCCCGCCGACGATGTCGCAGCCGATGACGACATGCACGGCCCTTGCGGTAAACCCAGACGCTGTGAAATCAGCCTAATTCTTTGTTCTGGAACGGACTGCTAATTTGACTAACCTTAAAACACAAAGTCTCATGTAAATCTTAATTTCCTAAATAGGACTTATCAAATATAGATCTCAAGAAAATGCCATGTCTGGACAAACATTTGCCATTTTGATGTGGACAGATTTATACAACAGTTTGTGCTAAAGCGTGTGCCATTAATTATTACTGTTGACGGAATCAACTTTGCTTGTTATGACCTAACCCACTTGTGTCAAGGTATAATTACTCTTTGTTAATGTAGGTAGGTTCCAACTTCCAACTGACAGCGTAAAACACAAAGTTAAAAAATAAACCTTAACATTATATCTCAGTGACATCACATTTATTACGATATTTACTCTGATAAAACCTTTTTTTATTTCAAATAAAACCTTTTTTATTTCATAATCAACAGGAAACATTAAAGAGTGTTTCCAAATTGTCGGTCGATTTTCGAAAAATAAAACGTCAATGTTATTATTGCAATTTGTCGGATATATACGTCAATATTGTCGTTAGTCCTTATCGAGGTGATTAAGAAACGTCAAACAGTCTTAAATGTCGGCTTTTTGGCAATAATTAAGGTCGATAAAAATAAAGAGGCTATATTTTAACGTCGTGTGAAATGGAGCTAAAGCATCTTCGTGTGCAGTCCTTGTTCATAATTATAATGGTACCGAATGTAAGTAGTGTAAAAGTACTTACGCAGGTTTTTAGGGTTCCGTACCTCAAAAGGAAAAAACAGAACCCTTATAGGATCACTTCGTTGTCCATCTGTCCGTCTGTCTGTCTGTCTGTCAAGACCCTTTTTCTCAGGAACGCGTGGAGGTATCAATTTTAAATTAATATCAAATACGTAGGTCTACGGTCCTTGGAGCTCTAAAAAACGACGATTTATGCGAAATATTTTGATACTTGCAAATAAATCAAAACTTACTTCCCGTTGACGTAGAATCCTGAAATTTGACAAGAAGCAAGGTCTTATAGCAAAAGTAAATGAAAAAGTCCGAAAATCATTATTTTATAGTTTTATCACATTCAAAAATATTTTTTGCGATTACAAACTTACATTTGCAGTTGTAAAATTGGCCGTTGTGTATATCGATGTATGGGAGAACATGTTTTTCAACTACAATGTTAAGTTTATTTTTGGAATAGGTATATACATCGCAACTACGGAACCCTTCACTGTGCGTGGTGCGACACGCACTTGGCCGGTTTTTTTAAAGAGGATATCCCGGTCCGTGCCTTCCCCGACAGATGTTCAATAAAAAGGTCCCTTCAAGTACCTACCAACAGTTTTTCCGAACCATAACTATATTATAAAGCAACGCCTAGTAAGTTAACAGGCTAAAACTTAACAAATAAACCAGTAAGCTCTACAAAGCATAAGCACACAACTCTACACAAAATTAAATAATATTTTTCTTTTGCCGGAAATAATTTTCTTATTTTACGATTCAAATCATTCATTCATTCATTCATTCATTAATTCATCATTCATTCATTCATTTACGATTCAAAATATACAATCATTATAATTATGCTTATGGCAACAAGCAGTGCAAACGGAGAACTTACCATGTATTTTCGTTACTCAACATCATACTACTACCAATATTACATTCAAAATACATAACATATTTATTCACCATCATTCCTAAACATCGGTATTCCACATTCCATGATGTAACTGAAACGGTGACCATTTGTCAAGACATTAAGTCGCAATTGAAGTCCGCAGTATGCGGACTTCAATTGCGACTTAAACTTCACCTTTAAAGGACAATACACAAAAGCTTAATCAATAATAGACCCATCTATCTAACCTTCGATGTTATTAGTTGCTTTTAGTGTTACCATGAGTTTGAGATTGGCGGGACATGTGCGGAGATTTTTATACAGGACGTCGCTCGTCTTCGGCGTCGACAACGCGAGTCATATTGAACATGCCAGATAGTAGTCAGTATAAAGAGATTGGTGTTTTTAAACAGAAAGCCTAATTTAATTTATGATCTTTTCATTAAAAAGTAACTTATTAGTTAAAACTAGAATAGTGATCGTGACCGGTACCGTATTCAGTAGATACTCGTATATGTAATAAGTAGAAAGTATGGAGATTTATATATAGATTTAACTATCGCATTAGGGCAACCTCTTATGATAGATTTAAGGTGGTTTAATAAATAATTGTTTAACAGTTATAACAATGATTTACAAAGCCTGTAATCATTACTGTAACGAAAAAAAAAACGTATTTTTTAACGTTATTTAGTTAATTGACGTTTAAACATCAATAATGTATGGATAGACAGTCGCTGCTAATCATAACTTAACTTTAAGCAACATTTGTAAATAAACCTCTAAGTCAAGCGCGATATCTGGATCTCCAAATACGCTTCAATCAAATCAAAATCAGTAGTCATTTATTCAAACTAGGCTGAGAATCAGCACTTTTCGAACGTCAAACATTACATGAGACAGTCCCCCAAAAACGCCCACCCGTCACCACTTCCTAGTGCTTTAGCTGGGAAGAAGAAGTGGCACAACAAACTCCCCCACTTCCCAGCTTCCACTAATTCCTAATAACCGATGATTAGAGGAAAAGCCTCTGAATTTTCTGTTCTCAAAATGCAAATAAAACAAATTCTGCTATCTTTATCCAGTTCAAAATAAAATCGCTTTATTGACATCCCTGTTCTCGATTATCGAATTTAATGGTCACCGCTCACCGCGTCGCAACCGGCGAACAATCGATCAGCGCCAGTGCGTTGCGTTATCTCCCTCGCCATTCGGAACAAACAAATTCAATTAGGATTAAGAAATTAAACCACGGCTCAAAGGAACCGCCGACCGCTTCCGATGATACCCGAAACAGTTCGTTGACGTCCGCTATCGAAATCCACAAATACAAACTACTTGTCTTTTAATCGATCGCATCAATTATCCAACTGGTCTTTGTCCAAAATCGTCTTTGAAAGTTGTCTTACATTTATTTTTATCATAATATTTTCTATATGTGTCTGTGTGAATGAAAAAACTCGTCTTGTTATCTCCGGACCGATCGCGATCTCTCTACGGTTTATTTACGATATCTGTACATTCATCCTCGTGTCTAACTAACTACCCTCCGCAAGTCATCAGAGAGCTAAAAAAATATATTTTCAGAATGTAACGGACGGAATTTAGACACGCGTATTATACAGTTTTTTATTATGTGAGAACGCGCGGTAAATTGATGCTGACTGCTTCTGTGTTGCGTTTATTTCGCCACGATGTTCTCAAACCATAAAAACGCTCACGCGAATAAACGTTTTTTTGCAATTGCAGTAAGAGTCATAGTTGGTTGAGTAAGTTGTCTTTTTTGATGCTACTGTTGGATCGTAATGTCTCAAAAACTCGGGTACGTGAGAAAGGTTGCTCTACTTGCAGCACCTTTGACACAATATTCGATGTGTTGAACTCTTGTTGTAATTAAAGCCACAATTCACGTAACGCGGTACATCGTAAGCAGCCTGCATGTCGTCTGCGATGTGACCATAGCACATTCACACCATTAAAAACTGTATAATTTTATGTAGACATTCGCTGACATACGACGTCTCTAAACGTTTATTGCCGTGACTCATCTTTATTCCGCTCTAGAATGAGTGTGGGTATAAAGTTGTAAGCGTTAGTTAGCTGTTCCTCATCCATGTAACAAATTTATCTGAGCTCGTTAAAAATGCAAGTTTACTAAAAAAGTCCAACCAGTTTACAACTTACTATTTTCGTCGTTCGTGCAGCCAAATGTTTAATGTATCCATTTGGTGCCGGACGTAAAGAATAGCACCATCCCATTTCTTCCCGTGGGTGTCGTAAAAGGCGACTAAGAGACTTACTAGAGAATAGGCAGCAGCGTTCTCTATGCATTTTTAAAACCATACTGCGATCGCCAACCCGCCTGACAAGCGTGGCGATTATGGCAAATCCCTTTTTAGGAGAGGCCTATGTCCAGCAGTGGACGTCTTTCGGCTGAAATGATGAATGAATGATGAGCCAAATGTTTTGCATTTACTAAATTTCTACTAGATTATATTAAAGCAATTATAAGAGTTATAGTCTCAAATGAAACCGTTTAGTGATCCTATAAATATTAATTTTATATTTATAGCATGCGCCCCGTTTATACGGAGGTTTATATTTACGAGACGTCATCTATAAGGGGTAGTCGCACTACAAACTACTTTTCCTTCGATCGAGTTTTCTCGCGGGGACCGGTCACATCACTTAGAGGAAACTGTCGTTTTCAATCGCAGAACCGGAGCGATGATTCCCCTTATCAAACTACGGGTCTTGTCGGATAGTGAAAATTTTCCCACATTTTCTCGGTGTACATCGACGTACAGATGATATAAATCAGGGTGAAATTGTTGGTTGCGCCTGCGCCGCCGCCGCTTGAGGCTGCTAATGGGCGGTTATTTGTAAGTTTTCACTGGACGCCCGTTACGCGCCATCGAGCTCTTGCCTCCAACTCGACCGCTGTGACGCACGCCACCATTTCTGCCCATAATCATAACACTTTCGTTTCATACTCAAAAAAATTGTAAATCACGGCAAAAGAGAGATCTCCGGTTTTGAACAAGAAACATATTGCGAGGAAAAGTAAGTCTGATCCCACAGTTATATAGGAGTTGATAAATTAAAATGAAAAATTATTGTAATAAAAAGTTCCCTATAAAAAAAAAAGCCATAGTAGAGTGACACAAATGTCTTAATATAACATTTTTAATTGCGGGTTTCACAATAATGTGTGACTATTCTCACTGGCTGGCGTCGTGAGCAGCTGTATCAATTAATTAATATTAGATAATGATCGGAATGCGGTATTCGGTAACAGTTCCCTGCTGCGTCCTGTCGTGAGCCTGTCTCCTTAACTATTGATATCGAAAATCGATTACAAGATCGCAATCTTTCATAATCGTTCCATTGTCCCAAACTGTACAAAAAGTAAGCATGTTGAGCAAGTCACATTGTATAGCTTATTCAATTATGAGATATGAGACGTTACATCGTAGTTTTATTTCGAAACTGGTCAAAAAACGGAAACAATGATTTTATAGAAAATTACTTTTTCTACTCATAGTTATTTAGGTTTTAAATCGTTTTTATATAGGACGTCAGTAACCTCTAGATTCTAGTGCTTACAAATCTTTTACGAGACCTATGATGTACAGATAAAATCTGAAGATACTTTTTGCTATGTGCCTTTACCCCAAAATGATAGAAGTTATGTGTAGATAGAATGACAGTTATTATTAACATTGCTTTTAGAACGTTTACGACGTACGGCATTTCATACAAACTTTCAAGCCCTTGTTTTTCGAAATTACTGAACAGATTTTAATTTGGCTGTAACACTATTTTTCGAAAATGTTCTCAACTAACTTTTTAGACCTTTGTATCCTGCTCATGAAGTTTCATTCAAATCGGTTCAGTCATTTCGAAAAACAAGGGCTTGAAAGTTTGTATGAAATGCCGTACGTCGTAAACGCTCTTAAGCCTTTACTGAAATTTTCAAACTCCTGAAAATACATCGTTCATTCAAAATGTATGCCCCGTTCAATAGGCTTTATTAGATTTCCCGATGTAATGACAGCGCTATGGAACGGGACTGGTGAGGCCATTACGCGCAGACACGACCGCCGCCGGCCACGGGCGCCGATCAACTGAGGAAGTGACGCCGCGCCTAGCTGCGCACGCGCAAATCGCACGCAGGGGTGCAGCTTCCGACAAACGGTGTTTTTTTTAATTAGTCCATTTAAAGGCTACGAAAAGATTCTTTTGGTTTGAAATGTATTATGTAATGGACAACTATGTAGTTGATAGACAGATTTAGAGCACTCGTATGCTAAAAAAGGAAAGAAAAAACTTAGAAATTATTGATTACGTATCACATTTTGCGTCTTAAAAATACCAATGCGTAGCTTGATATTTAATGGAGTTTCTTAAGAGCAATATACGTATCAGTATGCGTATGCAAAAAGCTGAGCTAGGCGGAAATGAGCATATCGTATGCCATATTATAGTAAATAAATATCCATATATGTATCTAATTATAATACCTACAAAAATAACGTTTATCCACAGTAACAACCTTAGGCCAAAACTTGGTATACGCAGAGCCGTAAGGCACAAACTCAGATTTAGTATTTGAACAAAGCCACACCGCAACACGCCTCGGGCCATCGAATGTCATTCCAAGATTCAACATTAGTTTCGCGTCTCGACAACCCTGAAATATTCGTAAACTTTGACCACGGATATTAATACCAAACACGGTTTGAAGAAGTTATAAACATCAGACCATATCAGTTTCGCTATATTTTCTAGTAAAACGAGCTTAAAGTAAAAATAAAATGTAAACTAACTAACTTTTATGGTCAATTCCGCGGTTTAAATGAGCAAAACTTTACGCCAATTTGCAAGATCAGACTCCCAGCTGTTAGCAATTTAATTTATCAAATAAACCGTGAACCAATTTGATCGAATTAAGTAATCAATATTAGATAAGAAGTGCAATTAGAGAATCACGGTAGCAACTAAAATAACAAGGGTTTTATTTACGAAATACGATGTATTTTGCTAAAGGAAAAGTAGAGTACTACAAACATTTCCTTAATGATGTAATTCAGTCCGGTGTATTAATCAATAATTAATATCCGTGATCAATCAATCTGCCTAGATTTTTCCCAATTATATTGGGTCGGCTTCCAGTCTAACCAGATGCAGCTGGATACCAGAATTTTACATGGAGCGACTGCCTATCTGACTTCCACTGGACTTCTGATTACCAGTAACGACTGTCAAATATTTTCGAATGACAGTCGGGACCAACGTGCTTTCTGAGGCACGGAGGGGTCTCGATATATAATGGATGGTCACCCATCCACGTACCAACCGCAGCTAAACCTTCGACTCGCGCGGCTGTTATTATTTAGCCATGAGCAATATCCCTGAAATACCTGAAAATAAAAGTCTCGGCAAACTGTGCTCACGCTGGTGGGACCAAACAAACAATTTTAAAACACATTCAGTTACACATTAAAGGTATACCTTTATGGTATACCTATATGGTATACCGATATAGATATATCGATATGGTATACCGATATTATAATATCACCTCGAAGTTATACAAAACACATTCAATTACACATTAAAGGTATACCTTTATGGTATACCGATATAGGTATACCAATATGGTATACCGATATGGTATACCGATATGGTATACCGATAATATAATATCACCCCAAAGTGCTAAATCCCCGCTAAAACATTGAATGACAACAAAATATGTAAACCATTCCGTCTTATCTCAACATGTTTATAGCTTACCCATTTACAAATATTTGAATACATATTTTGCAACACTATGGCAGTGTTCACCATGACTGTGCCACTCAATAAACTAAGACATTCGGAATACCGATACCAAATTGCTTCCAAATAGTTTCTGATCGAGATCTACGATACTATCGGGGCTTAAAGACAATCTCGACTTGAAATCGGGTATTCAATTATGTCAGCAAACACTTGTTTAGATATATTTTGTACTGGCGGCGCCTTTTGAGTCGAAGCCGATTCTGGAAGCCATTCTTGGAACTATAGGAACATATTTTCAAAATTCTGAGTAAATAGCGACAACAGTTTCCATTTCAGTATTCAAACCTAGAATATTCCTTCCAAAAGGACTTATTATTTAATGTATTTTCAAACGGACATAATTGAATATTTAACAACTATCAAAAGTAAACATCTGGCCAACCAATTTGAATATAATTTAATAAGCTGTCAGGTTTACAACCTACCTTACAAGACACAAAGTAAAACCTCTACAGCACAGGTTGAGTACGTTACAATTAAGCACTAGACATTTTGATAGCTTAACTTTAAAGGCCACGTCACAAATAATGCGCAATGATGGACAAATTCCCATTGATGAATTCCTGACTCATCTGATGGGCTTCTCATTGAATAGGACGATGGACATTGAGATGTAGACAGTCTTAGCAATGTGACAGGAGCAATAAAATTATGGCAAAGCGTCGTAACTTGGTATAGATCTGCCAAATGTAGGATTGTAAAACTCTCTCATATCGGCTGGCACAACCACGGTAGAACTTAGACGTTCTGATTAACCATAGGAATGAAGAAGCGAAAGGTAATATGATAAACATATCTTACTACCTGGTAATTGATCCAGGATAAGCGTATTGATGATTTCAGTACTTAAATTGGTTACTAGCGCAAATATCATTCATCCGAAAGACGTCCACTGCTGGATAGGCATCCCCCAAAGCGGGGGTTTGCCATAATCGCCACGCTTGTTAAAATGCATAAAGAACGCTGCTGCCCATTCTCTAGTAAGTCCCTTAGTCGCCTTTAGTAGCGCACATATGCTGCTACCCATTCTTCTGGAATCATGCATTACCTGCACCATTTAAGATACCCATATTGTACAAAAGACGATGTTTAATTCTGTGCCAATACAAAATATTAAAATTCTTCATCACCCAAACATGAAACAATTTTCGTCTCTCAATGATTGTCGATCAAACAGTCACATTTATCAAGATCAGCGCGTGCGCATCAAACGCAATGACTATTAAATGGAGTCATGCAGCTTGAATGGTTGCAGTATTGAATGTGGCCGACACTAAATACCTGCGCTTCGTTGCATCATACGCGTTTTATTGGGTGGATCGGTTATTTATTGAGTACAGTTTCGTTGTACTGTACTTGATAATTTTACAATTCAGACATACTTATGAAAGCTCATTCATTAGTCATTATTATTCCTATCTCCAATAACTGCACTTTAGTAAATTGCCTAGTCTTCTTCTACCGACAGATTTGGTCCATTTTTGGGACTGTTCTTTTATTTTCTGTGTTTTCAGCATCCCTACAGACAACCTAACTCGTATAAAACAAAAATATTTTTGACACCGTCAAACCGTCATTTTAGACTCCTTGAAAACTAGCACTTAGGTGCATATTGTTAATAATTATTATTTTATAAATGTTTCCACTTCTTTATTTGCTGTGTTTTATATATATATATTTTTTTGTATTTCACTTAGTTCTTATTTTTTTATTTACATTTGATTTATATTGTTATGCTCAGCTCCTTCACTTTTATTGTATAACTAATTATGTTTACTCTCCGTCTGATGGGATCCTGGTGATCTGCTATACAGTTTTTCCTAGTGCAGACACCAGTCTCTTACAAACTTTGTCACGTACGTCCTAAGCTTGTTTTAATTATAATATCATGTAATTTTTGTTGTGAAGAGAAAATAAAATAATTTGAATTTCTCATAGGTATCTATTTCATAGAGTCCAAGTATTTGCACAAACATGATACATCACTAGAATCACAGCATCGGACAAGCGTAGCTTATTTCATCCTAAAATCTTTGCAAAGTTTTGAGCCTACATCTAGAATTCACTGATTCACTCTCAGATACGTCAAAAGCGACATTTTGATGCACATAGTGAATAGAGCTTTGATTATTCAAGCTTGATGTTTGTGATATTAGAACTTTAGAAGTGGCAACCTCACTCATGTCCTTAAAATAGATGACCTCAAACGATTAGGGTTTCGTCGGACTAAAGCCTCAAAATAGCTTGTGTAGTGCGATACGTCCAGGGAAAAATTTTGATACTTGTTGGACAATTTTGCCGTTGTGTAGAAGTGATATTGGGTAATCTTAGATAGTATGTCAATTAAACCTATAAGTTAATTAATGCCCTGTCTATTTAATTCTCTAAAATGGTTGGTCTTTAAACGTGTTTGATTTCAATGTTACATTACACAAAAATATAATGTAACCCCAATCGATATTTACCATGACGCAAATTAGGATTATGTACATACAAATCAGTTTTCGTAACGTATCAAGCTGCTTACATCCGCCGTCTAGCACCGTAGTGCATTAAACAGTGTGCGTGGGCAGATCCGTCCACATTTCTATGATGAATCGGTCGCCGGCGCCGCCATGTTACGAAAATTCGCCACAATTTGCATATAGATACGATCCTACGACGACGCTAGAACCTCCAATACTTCATAGCATTGTTACAAGCATTATTTATCTAACGACCACCACACTGGTCCAATGGCTCCACAATAAACATGGCAATTGACGCCTACTTATCGACGCCAGCGAATTACTACAATGTTGTAAACATAATTTACAATGCAAATAATATTAAAAATATGTGTGCTTACTGCATATTTGCTCAAACACTGAATAAGTTAAGACATCGTCAACATTTCAATGCAAATTTTATACATGGTTCTTTACTCAATGTTTGTCTGCCAATGCGGGCACCGAAGCCTTTTAGGAATCTAAGGAACTTGTCCATTTTGTATAAGTCAACTTGTATTTGCTATGATAATATTATAGCGCTCGTTTGGCATGTGCGAAACTCCACATTATACCATATAAACACAACTTATTACTTCCATACATATTAAATACTAGCTGCGCCCGCGGTTTCTCCCGCGTAAGTCTTGATCCCGTGGGAAAATATGGATAAAAAGTAGCATATATGTTAATCCAGGGTGTCAGCTACCTCGATACAAAATTTTATCAAAATTGGTCCAGCCGTTTTTACGTGAAAGAGTAACAAACATCCATACATCCATCCACCCATCCATACTTATAATATTAGTAAGATCATATCGTCTGTGGACTTTCTCGAATACGTACATAGATTTAAATTCAGCATTCTTTGATCACACTTTTTTATCAGAATGATCTTTCTCAACGAACATTATTGTCTTCGGCATACCAAACCCCCACGAGAAATCATCTGAACAGTGCCTTGCAGTTTTATTTAAAATAATGATTAAAAAACTCATCGTTAAACCCAATGACCTCACATTAAAACAAAGACTAGCCCAACAATGCCCGGTCAGCTGTTTGCGAAACATTCGGCATTAGAACGTCACATAACCAATGCGCGCGCGCATGATTGATGGCCGACACGTGGGCGGGGGACGCACGCTGAAAATGCGCGCCAAATTACACGCTATAGAATAGGGCTGTACTTTAGTAGTGTTGATTTATCGATGAAGTTTTATCAGTGAGATTAGAGATGGGTGATTTTGCATACGTAACTTTGTAGTTTTTGGCATGTTTATTGACATGTTTTAACAAAGAAGTAATTTCTTTATTTTACATTTATCTGTAATAAACCAGTTTACTTGAAGCCAGATGAATATTTTATGACAATGTTATATTGAGACAACCCTAAATAACAATAGCATTATTTCAAATCTGATGATGGATATGGACACAACAATCTGTTGTGTTAATAAGCAATCATTACTTCAATGCTGTTAAATATAATCAACTGTTCTCGTTCAAGAATCCATTAAACTGTCATTTTATTTCGTCACTTAAGATAAACAAAACCACTTTTAAAACTAAGTTTTATTGACAGCTATTTAATCTTAGCGGTCTAAACGAAAAGGACATTAAAGGCTTAACAAGTACATAAAGTAGGTGAGTAATGATAACTGTTAATTAATGGAAAGGAAGACTAAAGGCTTCTACATACCAGCGCGACGACGCGACACGGCACAAAGGCCCCGCGTGTCGCGGGACGAGCGGTGCCTTTGTGTCGCGTCGCGTCGCGCGACAAATCGCCCCGGTATGTAGAAGCCTTAAAACTAAATCCCTTAGTTTAGTGTACGCTAAGCTGAGCGTGACTTTATCTGATGGAATATTAAACAGTTAACGTATTTACGTGTAATGTATACTGTTTCAAATTTAATAGCGCTTCGCACGCGTTGCGCACGCGCCACTAATGACCCGCGCGATTCTGCTACCACTACCTATTTTACTACTATTCTAATAATTACAAAATCAATTCAAGATATTTTGAACTCTATTCTCAAGCAATAGAGTTGAGAAACAAGACAGTTTGAATGAATAATTATTGGAATCGGCACTGCGAGTGAAGTTCTGATTGGATGTATTAAAATTAATTTAATAAATGCAATCATTTTATGCGAGCTATCTTAAGTTTTGACATGTTTCAAGACTTAAATTAAAGTGAATTATTTAACGTTTCAATAAGATTATTACATGTTTTTCTCAACTAGGTTACCTTTACTATGGTAACCGTTAAGTTGCTGAATATAACCTTTACAAAACTGAAAAAAAAACGAAACTCTCCTAATAAAAATATAGAAAATTACATTATTAACGTTACTAAAAGTAGTACTTCAAAGTCAATATTATTAATCAAATGATAGCATAAAAATATAATCACATTGTAGATTGCAGAATCGCCCGTCTCGTCTCTAATGACCTTTCGAGACGATCCATCTTCAATTCGTTTTTATTCAAACCTTATTATTTCCATTCAGTTTAGACATTTCGTGCGTAAACGATGCAACCGACGAGTATTCAATACGATTTATTTAAGACCGATTTTGATACATTAAACGGGTGTTTATACACAATACGTATCTAACGAATTGTGTATAAATCGCTTAATAATATTAATCAGCATGTCATTTGATTTGTTAAGATTGATTGCTTCAGTTCTGCTTGTAGGTATATTTTGTTTGATGTTACAAATGGTTTCGTTGCATAATATTGTGTGTGTCTATTTAAAAATTATGTACACTTCGTTAAGTTTTAAAGCAAATGTGAAATATTAAATGAATCAATGATATATGATGTGCGACTTAAAGCTTGCAAAGTATGACCTAACCCCAAACTTTCAATATGCAAATTGATTATGTACTGAGAATAATCATTAAAATTTCAAAAAAGACCGCTCTTAATATCTAGACAGCTAATATTAATGCACACACACACAAAACAATAGTTCTCTACAAATAGCTTCCCGACACCGTTACAATAATGAAAAATATAAAATAAATAATAACAACATAAATAACATCCGCGTAGTAATCCGCGGCCCGAGGCGAAGTTCTCAATTATCTGGCTTCTTTAGTTATGTGCATTAGTAGAACATATTTATGTTGAACATTTGTTGGGTCGTCTGTCCGTGGCTTAATAGCGTGTAGGCTTAATAAGAGCAATTGAATATCTTTTATATTTGTTTTGTTACTAGTAATTATAAAGAAGAGATAAAATATTAGTTTTGTATGATATATGGAAGACAATAGATCTTTAGCTAATAAACAATGCAAGATAATTTATCTTTTAATAATCGTTTGTTTGGAATTTATGGAACTTCCAGTCTACAAAGCTAAGTTGTTCAAACAAATAGCACATAAGAGGCAGGAAAATAATCGTTTATCCCTGTCAAGCTTATGAGGGGAAATAAACAAATGTCATAAGAATGTCACGGAAGATCTAATCATAATTCTCAACTTCACGATGACATCAGTGTATTGAACCATTATAGTATTTTTCTACTATTAAGTGATGCGGCCTTCACAAGTTGCATTTTCCTATGCGTGTTGAGAATGTATGCAAAATTTACATAGTGTAGCGAAATAAAAATGAAAATTCACCACTTTAACACGCATAACAATTAATTAAAGAAAATAATCGCATCAAAAAAATATACGTAATAAGCTACCATTCAAATAGTCGCGGGCGAGAAAACTTAAGGTACATCGGATGGTAAATCTTTGTTCCGCATTTGATTTCCAAACCAAGGAATCGATTGCAATCGGTTTTAGATTCGTGACCACAAAATTACCTACGTAAACTTTCAAATGAATATATCATAAGAATCTTCATTTCAGAAAAACAGTCCTGATGTAAAAGATAAAATAGAGCATTTCTACCAATTCTATAATTAATTAATTTATCAAAACTCTGTATCATTACAAGAAAATTAAACCACAATAACACAAAACCTCAACAATAATACTCAAAGATTTAACTAAAGTAATTAGTTACCAGATTTATATCAACGGCAGTTGAATTCTAAGTCGATTCTAATTAGAAACCATTAAATTATAATCGTTAAATACATCGATTCGTGCATCGATATCATTTAATTCAACATCGGTAAAGCCGTAACGTATATTATTTTACGAAGGAAGTTAGATCTCATAGATCCTCATTCTTGGCTCATAAAGTGTCATTGGCACCGGTTTGCGTCTGCGCATTGTAACTTGACACTTATTGAAATCACTGGACGCATCAGTATCGATTTGAAATAGATTCGCGATGTCGATTTGATTGTCTTTGGATATCGAGTATCGGATGAGCAATATTGTTCGCATCAAATATCTTTGCAAGACGATGTACTGTGTTTCTTGTTTTTGGTTCGACTTTGTGTTTGCCGTTCAATTTTAATTTTTAATCATAACACAACTTCGTTAATCATATTTTGGGCTGAAGTATCCATTATTTTGACAGTCTTGCTCCAGAATAACCAAGATACAATAAATTTTTGTTACTTTTTCTTGTCTATTTGCATATGGGTATTTCAATCATATTTATGTTCTACTACAACATTATATCGAAATGAGCATTACTAAAAGAAATACTATGCACTTTTCAAATTGCAATCTTACGTAAAATTATCCCTATACCTAAAACCTTCCACGGTAAATTCTTAGCAGCACAAAAATCCCCACTGACGACATAAAGATGTGCTAATTTCGAAATAAAAAATCATTAAGGAAGTTTCAAGGAAACTGAGCATAAAGTGGATGGTAGAATTACCTACGGTGACTCAGATCTGACTCATATTTCCTTGCATATCCCTATCCTTGACATTTTAAAAGCATCTTTTTAGGGCAGCCATCGTAATGTGCACTTACCTCCCACAAAAGCGATGGTAAAAACTGTAATGGTCGAAGCAATACTCATATAATAATATTCTCCGAATGAAATGAGTGTATAAAAACAAAATCATTACGCATCTAGAAGATTTGCACATGGGTGTAAGCACAGTATTTGATTATAAAAAATGGAGAAATGTGCTTCTCGCCGACGCGACGTTTCCGCATTATTAAGTATCGATGATTGGCCACTAGAGCAAGGTTTAGGGAGGTAACTTCCTGAAAATTATTTTATTTCCCTCAAATCAGTTTTTGCCCGTCCTATTCCACAGAATACGAGTAGGCCGCCATAAACTATATTTAGCCTATGGTTATCTACGAAGAGACTCACGAAATAAAAACAGGTATTAATACGAGTACTGGGTATACTCACACGAGATTGCATCCAACCTACATGATTAAAAATATTATAAATAAATAATTCTTAAGGGATGGATGCGTAGTTCATACAAACGTAATACCTAAATAGCTTGTAAATCAAACATATTCTTAAGGTAGTGTGTATTTATTTCGATTGGATTACAGAATATCTATGTTCCCAAATATATATTTTGAAAGGACAATGATATAAAGACGAGATATGAGAAATTTTAAATTTCTATAGAAAACTTATTTTTCTCATAACTCTTCCTAGATATTCTGTATTCCAATCGGAATAAAGACACACTACCTTAAGAATATGTTTGATTTACAAATTATTTAGGTATTACGTTTGTATGAACTACGCATCCATCTCTTAAGAATTATTTATTTATAATTTTTTTAATCATGGAGGTTGGATGCAATCTCGTGTGAGTATACCCAGTACTCGTATTAATACCTGTTTTTATTTCGTGAGTCTCTTCGTAGATAACCATAGGCTAAATTTAGTTTTTGCACGTCCTATTCTATGGAATAGGACGGGCAAAAACTGATTTGAGGGAAATAAAATAATTTTCAGGAAGTTACCTCCCTAAACCTTGCTCTAGTGGCCAACTATCGATAATTCAAGAAAGGAAGCCTTTCCTGCCAGTGGTCCTTAACGAATGGACGCCGCATTTAGTGCTAATATGCTGCCATTATCAAAGAATTTTTAATACCACCTCAATCTTTAATTTCGCATGCTTAATTTCCATCCGAAATGTGCATAAGTAATCGTTGTAGCGACAGCATTATGGTTAATATTCGTTCGTTCAGTTGGGCATGCGTAGGCGCCGATACAGTGCCTGGATGATGAACAACAGCTCAATTTGTTTCGTTTACATACAGGGTTTCCACGTCGTGGAAATTTTTCCAAGTTTAACAGTTGATTTTACTACATTAAAAAGCGTGCTAACAAAGTTTATAGTCTAATCAAACATTTTAGGTACCTTGAATATTCGTGTGGAGAAAATTAAAGTTTTTGATTAGCCTATAAACTTTGTTAGCACGCTTTATAATATAGTACTTCACACATCTTACTTTAGCTGATTATCATGCCCGTCACGAACCCAAGATTAGAAAGTATAATAGATACTTAATTTTAACAATGTATGAAAAGGTCTCTCTGTCATAAATAAAATACATTATTTTGTTTTTTTTTTATATTTCTATGTGTAAACTTAACTACTTTCCAACCTAAGTAGCAGAACCTACTTCATCATCATCATTTCAACCGAAAGACGTCCACTGCTGGACATAGGCCTCCCCCAAGCACCTCCACTTCGACCGGTTCCGTGCTTCCCGCATCCAGCGGATACCTGCAGCCTTCACAAGGTCATCGGTCCTCCTTGTAGGAGGCCTTCCAACGCAACGTCTTCCGGTACGCGGTCGCCACTCCAGAACTATCGGCCCCATCGGCCACCAGTTCTGCGAGCAATGTGCCCTGCCCACTGCCACTTAAGCTATCTTAAGCTAAGAACCTACTTAAATTACTTAAAATAAAAGATCGAAAAAAAAGAAAAAATATATTATAAAAAAATCGATACCCTATTAAAGTAAATGACAGTTGAGAGTAGGACTCAAAATAAAATTAAAAACGAATTATTAAAAATTATTCTACTTTTATACCTACACCATCTCCCCGAGTCAGCCCTGCGCAAGCGCATCAGTATTCTCAAGACGAGCCGAATTTCTCCGAAGCTTTTTACGAACGTCGATATTTCAACTAGACAGAATTTTTCTTCCCCAATCGTTGATTTATGGAAGCATTCAATGCGATGTCTTCATTGAGTAGCTTCAGGCAGGTCGTGAGTGGGAGTATCTCCGATGACCCGAAAATACATTCAGGGTTGGTGATGAAGAAATAAATCAAATTTATTGTGCCTTGTCCGTAATACGGTCCTTTGTGCGATCTTCGTACGTAAATCATGGCGATCAACACACCTTGCGGACAATGGGACAGGAGTTTTTTAAATGAAAATGTTCCTGCTTATAGAATAATTTTTTATTGTTTATATTTGGTTAAAGAGCTAAGAACAAGCTACTCGTACCTGTCATGTGAAGCTGCAGAAGATTAAAAAAAGCCCGTAATTAAAAACGTTCAAAATCTAGTTACTATCTTATTTCAGTGACAATCGAATGTCAAAATTGTATATAAATTTGAATGCGAACGATATTAAAAACACGGCAATTTCCCATCTGAAATTTCTAAAGAAAAAACCGGCTAAGTGTGAGTCGGATTCGCGCACGAAGGGTTCCGTTTCTATAAAAATGACAAAATTATCACGTTTGTTGTATGAGAGCCCCCTTAAATATTTGTTTTATTTTAATTGAATTATTTATTTTTAAAGTGAATATAGGTTGCCGTTATCAATATCAAGCAAAAACGAGCAAAAAAAAATCATGTTTGTTGTATGGGAGCCCCCGGCAACAGAAATACATCATCTGTGAAAATTTCAACTCTCTAACTGTAACTAACGGTTCATGAGATACAGCCTGGTGACAGACGAACAGACGGACAGACGGCGGAGCCTTAGTAATAGGGTTCCCGTTTTACCCTTTGGGTGCACCCTAAAAAGATAATCTTGAGCAAGTTTTTTGGAATAATTAAACGACCGTCTTTGTACAGTATAAAACAACTATCAGATACCGTTGTGTGCTAGCTAATACTCTTCACCCAACATCATTTACCCATTCAACTTAACCGCTGCGAATTAATTATATGTATATACCCGCATAAATAAATTTAGTGCACCTACATTGAAGCCTAGGCTCACTTTATGGCATCATAGAAAGCCCAAGTAGAATTCGCTTCATTAGCACGCAAGATCATTTATTTAGCCACACTTGATTGTAAACACTGAACGAACTAGAATCGAATTTCAACTAATGCAACTAGGAAAGAGAAATGTTAACTTGGGTTGTATTTATTGCATACTAGCTGTGCCGCACGGTTTCGCCCGCATAAGTCTCGATCCCATGGGAATTTCGGGATGAAAAGTATTCTATGTCCTTTTCGAGGTCATGGTCTACCCATGTGCCAAATCCGTCCAGCCGTTTTAGCGTGAAAGCGTAATAAACAATCACACTTTCGCATTTATAGTATTACTAGCTGCGCCCCGCGGTTTCACCCGCGTAAGTCTCGATCCCGTAATAATATCGAGATAAAAAGTAGCCTATATGTTAATCCGGGGTGTCAGCTACTTCCAAACAAAATTTTATGAAAATTGGTCCAGCCGTTTGAGCGTGAAGAAGTAACAAATACACACACTCACAAACTTTCGCCTTTATAATATTAGTGTGATAAGTTGTGAGTTACGAGCAATGTTGGATGTTGGTGAAACTGCACCTAGAAACATCTTTACTATAAGCAATATTCTTTTTTTTTCCATTTACTTTGCATCTTCTACCCTTCGTTAATGAGAGCTTTATGCATCGCTAAAATATTTAAACAGTCTGTGAATTTTTGGTCTTCTAAACAGTTGCTTTTCATAAAATACTGCTAGACTTAAAAATAATTAATTGTAATTGCCTATTTTTGTCGAGCCTTTAAAAGATTCACTACGGACAGTCTTCCATAAAAATACGATAGGATTGTCAATTTAATTTTAATTCTTGTAACCACTAATTCATCTCAGTCGAAAGACGCCCCACTACTGGACATAGGCTTCCCCCAAGGGGGGGGGGGTTGCCATAATCACCACGCTTGGCAGATCGCAGTATGGTGTTAAAATGCATAGAGAACGCTGCTGCCCATTCTCTAGTAAATCCCTTAGTCGCGTTTTACGACAGCCACGGGAAGAAATAGGGAGGTGCTGTTCTTTACGTCTGGCACCACACAGACAACCACTAATTAAATTACTACTAACATTGTACTTAGGCCCTTATTTCCGTTTCCCTAAAAAACAATGTCCCGTAACATTACCATACCGACTCCACAAGCACCAAGTAACCCACAACGTAATCATTTCGAACAATAGTTTGTAACAAGGAAGTGTTTTCTAAGCACCAAGTTATCGATAGTACCTAAGTGCAGTGGACAGAGGGCAGTGTCGCATGCACCGTTGTATGCCCGGTGCCCCCCTTGCATACTTTCACCACTCGCTTCCCGATACATCGATAACAAGCGTTTGGACTGCACTAGTGCACGAGTAACTGGCGAAGAGCTTTCGTTTCCGATTATAATGGACTGAATTAGGAAGTGTATCTGTTACGTAATATCAATCTGCCCGCCTTTTCCCAGCTGTGTTGGGGTCAGCTTCCAGTCTAACCGGATGCAGCTGAATACCAGTAGCTTACATGGAGCGCTGCCTATCTGACCTCCATAACCCAGTAACTGGGTAATACGATACCCCTTGCTAAGACTGGTTGTCAAACTTTCGGGCTTCTGATGAACTGTGTGTGAAGATGACTGGCAAAGATCCACAAATAACAGCCCAACGGCTTAACGTGCTTTCCGAGACATGGAGGAGTCTCGGTATGTAAAGATGGTCACCCATCCACGGACCAACCCATGCGGCCGTTATTACTTAGCCACGAGCTATCTGTTACGTAATGATCGGTATTAAATCTTTAGATGTGATTGAATTTTCTTTGATAACTTAATAGAAGAATAAGAATAACTTATTTTAACAAAAAGAAGAACAATGCATGTTACGTTATTATGATATTAAATTTGTGCTTAACTTTTGTGAATAATGACCCCGACGCTAGGAAAATCCTGTGTTATAGGGGCCATCCATTCGTCCGCTAAGATTATTTTTACAAAATTAGGGAAGCTAAAACGTGTAACAGCAATAGGAATAGTATTACACATTTACTCCAGTTTTGTTGCTGAAGTAAAGCTTCAGTCTTTTGTATACCACTTTTTAACTCGGAAAATGAAAATCATTATTTCCACTTTGCAATAAAACTTCAGGACGGTAATAAAAATCAAAACCAGAAAGATATCTTAGTTATTACTCTTCTAAGTAAAACGTAGGTTAGGTACACTAATTATAAACACGTAGTACTATCTACTCGCACAACTAACTGGCTCGATGTAAACGGATCATCAAAGCATTTTCCGTCGGCGCAAGCGCTTGTTTCACATTACTTATACAGAGCGGCACTTGTAGGAAGCAACACAACAAATGCCTACAGGCTGTCTTTATTTTACCTGTTTTATTGTAGGTACCTAGTGTATACACGGCTACATATCAAGCTATACATTTCCAGTATAAGCTGACCTCGCATTGTATAGGATTTCCGTACAATGAGAGGTCAACTTATACTGGAAATTATAGCTTGATATGTAGCCGTGTGTACCTAGTTGTGGGCTAGTTACCCCTACATACTGTATGTTAACGATGGTTATTAGAGCAGTGTTTTGTTTTGACCCTCGTTTATCTGTGTTGGAAACTGCTAGTTTACTTGCGGTAGTGTTTCTGACTTGCTGGTAGGTACTGTTAGCAAGATTAGAACTCTTTCAATGTAGAAATAGGTACAAGGTAATAGGTACAGGTACAATGTCAATCATCATTAGCTCTGGTTAAAATATTCTCTAAAACTCAAGTTAAATGTGTGGACCAGTGGAACAAAACGTAACCTTAAGGGGACAATAACCGACTTTTAATGATTTTATACTGAAGATCACGTCTAAAGGAGTAGTGTTAATGATTTGAAAAAAATATATGATAAATTATAGCATTTTCTCAATAACTTAATATGTGAATATTTTAGATTTTGTTTATATTACATAGTGAAATTAATTTGTAAAGTTATGTCTAACGCGGATAAAAACTGAGAATTGCGCAAAATCTACCAAGCGTATTTTCTGAAACCTTACCAATTTAAAGATAATTAAATTATTAATCTTTTAGTATACGCGTTTTATTAAAATACCTTTTGTTTTGTGTATAATAAATTAATAATGCGTCAAATTGGACAGCGCTCCTTGATGGGCGAGTCCTATTACTGGCTGAACGTACGACGCGTTGCGTGAGCTCAGTACATAACACGCAAGCTAACCACTCAAGGTCACTGGCATATATCTGCGTCTTAAATAATTTTACAAAATGAAAACTCCGATTACGGAAGCTTATACAGCGTTATCTTTGACTTGTAAAGCATAGGCTTATAGCATCTCTTTTTAATAACTATACCTACATTTTAATCATCAAAATTAATTCACACCAACCACATCGATAAGACCAAAAAAAATGTTTTTTAACAAGTGAATGTTTAAAAGCGTTGAGATGTAATCTGTCAGCTACAGCAGCCTCATCTTATGCAAGATGGCTGCCGTTTCAACATGTCACTAAAGTACCAAAATAATTCGTACGTTGGAGTGTAAACAGTCCAATTTACGCATATGCGGCGTTTTTTTAAATCTTTTAAACTCATTTTCCTTCGAACGGTCGGTTGTTAAAAGTTTACGATGTGATTAAAATGTGGCAGGCTTCTGCGGTGAGCCAGTGACGCGGTCGCACACTGATTTTCTCGTAAAGGCTTCTACATACCGGGGCGACTTGTCGCGCTGGTTTGTAGAAGCCTTAAATCATAGATGATACAGCATAAAGCAGATCATTTCAGATTAATTTATTTAGTAACAATTTCGATATTGCCTGCCATGTTTTATTTCTGCATCACCCTAAGGTTGTACACACGTCTACACATCAAGCTATACAAATCCAGTTTAGGCTCATCTCGCAATGTATAATATTTTCGTACAATGAGAGGCCAGCTTATACTGGAAATGTATAAGCTTGATGTGTAGCCGTGTGTACCTCAGGCATTACTTGTGCATAAAGCTTTAATTAATAAATTAATAAACTCAAACTCCTTGACCGTGTGGTGCCGGACGTAAAGGATAGCATCACCCTATTTCTTCCCATGGGTGTCGTAAAAGGCGACTAAGGAACTTACTAGAGAATGGGCAGCAGCGTCTCTATCCATTTTAACACCATAATGCGATAGCCAACCCGCCTGCCAAGCGTGGCGATTATGGCATCCCCATCCCTTTTGGGGGAGGCCTATGTCCAGCAGTGGACGTCTTTCGGCTGAAATGATGATGAAAGATGAAACTCAAACTCAAAGCATCTATTTCAAATTACACTTTTCACTTTTGAATTATCAAGGGTTCGGTCAGTCAGAGAGATGAAGCTAGTTGCCCATTCCAAAGCGTAGGTTTCTATGGAGAAGAACGGGCAAGAAACTCCACGGACACTGTTTTAAATTAAAATATTGTTACCAAGTTTTAGTCCTATTTATTATTGTTATTGTTATCAAAATAAGACATGTCCAGCACTGAACGCTCAGACTATACTGTTAAGGGCTGACAAATCACGAGGACTTGTCAAAAGGAAAAGTCCTTAACATTCTCGTATTTGAATTACGTAATAATTAAAGAAAGGTGTCGCCAACATTTATATAATAATGTTAGAAGTGAGGAGCTATAGTTTATTCAGTTAAATGAATTGATGTATTAAATAGGAAGATATGGTACGAGCTCCTCGACGTGGACCGCATAAATCAGGGGAAAGAACACAATCGACCTACATTACTCTCGGTTTACGGGGAATACCCGAATTATAGTTTTTTCCGAGTTGTTATGGGTACGTAACAGTGCTTAATTATTGCTATCTCGTTCCCGCTATAGCCCGCGTAATATGTCTCTCTATTTCGGTTGTCGAGCACATGACGCACGATGCGCATGGGTCCATTTAATATTTACGTGATGTTAGAGAGTGGCCTATCTTCCTATTTAATTCATCAATGGTTAAATTATATTAAACTACGATATCAATGGCGGCATTTAACAAAAAGACTGGTCAGAGGTGCAGCTTGGAAAGTTCAAGTCGCCTTTATTATCGTCGGCCTTCATTAAAAGATGGCATTTTAACTATACCGACTACGGTAACGCGTTTAAAACAGTATATTTTAAAATACATACAATGAGACATTGCTTCTGAAAGCCAGTTGAAACTCAATTTCTTCTTTTATCAAATCTCATGTTCTCTCAGAACTACAACCAAACATGTCAGAATAGTTCTGACATGTTTGATCGTTGTTATTGTGGTTAACCAATCACTGAAACCAAAATAAAATTGGGGATAGCCGGTCAAAAGTGACCATGCATCTAAAAATAGGGAAAACCCCGGAATGAATCAGAAAAACAGATCGAATCAATATTTCGTTATTGATTTACAGTTTTAAACAAACAGATTTATTTAATTATAAGTTGCTTTTTAGGGTTCCGTACCCAAAGGGTAAAACGGGAACCCTATTACTAAGGCTCCGCCGTCTGTCTGTCCGTCTGTTACCAGGCTGTATCTCATGAACCGTGATAGTTAGACAGTTGAAATTTTCACAGATGATGTATTTCTGTTGCCGCTGTACCAACAAATACTAAAAAACAGAATAAAATAAATATTAAAAGTGCTTCCAAACAACAAACGTGATTTTTTTGCTCGTTCTTGCTCGATATTGATAACGGCAACAGGTAGACGCTTGAAATATTCACAGAATCTTTATTATATATTCACATTAGTGGATACCTACTCTTTACAAAGAACACACCCTCCAAGTTTCATGTCTCTAGGACCAGCGGTTTAGGCTGTGCGTTGATATATCAGTCAGTCAGTCAGTCAGGACTTTGAATTTTATATATATAGATTAAAAATAAATAATTAAAATAAAATATGTAAGTAGGGCTCCCATACAACAAACGTGATTTGTTAGCCATTTTTATAGATAATGGTACGGAACACTTCGTGCGCGAGTTCGACTCGCACTTGACCGGTTTTTTATCTCACCATAACCTTTTCAGTGACACGCATTAACATTTTACTTTCTTTATTACCATTTTATGTGCAACAAATGTGTTAACTTTTGTGCGAAAGATAAGACAAATTGTTGCGACATGGAATCTTTTTCCTCTTCTCGTGAAGGGATGACTAAGTGTCGAAAGGATGGACAGCATCCATCTGCGGATGTTGACGTCATATCAATTACCATGAAATCCAATCTGTCGTAATCTGAAAAATTAACCACAGACTTTTGTGACTAAAGTGGTCCTGTTTGAGACAGTTAGTCATGGAGTCCGTTACACGCATCTCACCATCAAGAAATTAAGATAGACATAAAGGTAATTTTGATGAAGATCCAACTGAGATTATAAGATAAGTTACCAATTTATTCGACGAGTATTAAATATGACTTCGTTTTTATATCCGTTCAATGATTTAAACTTTAAATAAAGTCACTTTATATCACGGTTCCGTGTAAGTCAAAGTCAAATTATTTATTTCAAATAGGCACTTATGAGGCACATTTGAACGACAAAAATTAAAAAAAAAATGAGTTGACTCTAGTTGCTCCTTCCAAAAGGTAGTTTCATATAGAGAAGAATGGGCAAGGAACTCCACAAACTGTAGTGCAGGACGTATAGCTGCATACTATTTTTTCCCGTGGGTGTCGTAAATGGCGACTTAATAGAGAATGGGCAGCAGCGTTCTCTACACCATACTGAGATCGCCAAACCGCCTGCCAAGCGTGGCGATTATGGCAACCCCCCCCACTCTTTTGGGGAGGCCTATGTCCAGCAGTGGACGTCTTTCGGCTGAAATGATGAACACCACTGTTGTGTTTCCCGATAACTATAACCTGGAAATCTTCAAGATTCACGTGAATAAGTTACTTTTTGACAACCGCACACCATTATTCGCCGCATAATCACATAATTTCAATTGAGATAGTAGTCAAACGCAAGCCTATCCAATATAAAACCACATTCGCAGTCGTCCCCATTTGCTTCATTAATAAAAAAAAACATAATTCGTTCAATACCAAAGTCCCACTAATCCTTATAAACTGGATCTGGCTATAAAAAATCTTGACATAATAATTATGAGACATAATGTGAACAAAGCCCCCGCCTTGCCCCACATCGCAAGCAGGTTAATGACGCCGATCACTCAATGTTGATATCTTCATACGATACACTGACTTTATGTGAATAACTCATCTGCAGTGAATTAAGTGAATATGTAATTAAGGTGCAGTTACGTGTTATTTTATTTGGGTAATTTGGGGAAGATACTGTTAAGGGACAGCTGTAGAGCTGGGTTATTGATTAAGCTTGAATATAAATAAAAATAAAAAATTAAATAAATTTTTTTATTTCAATTACAAAGGACATATAGATACATTTTATTGGAGATCACCTTTTAAGCAATGAATTGCTTGTGTTAGGAGACTCTGCGCTTCCACTTATCATTATCTTATGCAATTGAAATGTATGCAACATTAAAATAAAATAAAAGGTAACTTAAAATTATACAAACAGCACTGTAAATTAATGAGTGTTATGCCTAGAACAGGGCTAAAACGCGCGAATACGTGTGATATGTGTGAGTATGGGTGAGAGTGTGAAGAATGAGGGTGTGTAGTGTGTGAGATATAATTAGCATAGTTTAGTTCTCCTATCCTAATTAATATCCTGTCAATATTATAATATCTGAGCCTTAACGTAATATCTAGTCAGTAAACATTAAATTTGTTTTGTTTTTTTTTTTTTTTAACGTTGCCCCACACTAGGAATTACTCCTGTATTGTGGGTGCGTTTACAAACATATAAACTCGTACACACAAACAGTCAGACCCGGAACAACTACTTGTAGGTCATACAAATATTTGTTCCATCGGGAATCGAACCCGCGACACGCAGCGCAGCAGTCAATCGCTTAACCACTGCGCCAACCGTGTCAAATAATATATTATCTGATCCACCTTTATTGTAAGCTTTCAAAAGGAGATGAGTAATGTTTATTGTCAAAACCGAAGCCGGAGCTAATTATACTAAAAACTTCCTCATTAAGCTCTTATTTAGTTGAAAAGGATACGCAACAAAAACATATCTAATTATACCCATTACATCGGTCCAGGCGTCATTTGTCTCATCGTAACTACTAACGAGCATCTCTTCAAGCCATTCGTTGATGTCTAAACTATGAATGACCTCATACTGAACATTCCTTACCTGCCAATCAGTAGTAAAATAACTCCAACCAACAGGATTGATGGCCACAAAAAAGCCGTTCCACTCAGAAATAAATATTAATTAAAACTGAACCATATTTTTATAGAGCACATCTACTTATAACTTATTGGCAATTTATTTAACATCTTCAAATAGATTCACAAAATCGTAAATTACCAAATCAAGCTTGAAAACTGGAGCACTTTTATCAAATATTTATAATATGCCAATCATACGTATTTACGACTTTATTCATTGATTTATTTATATTTCTTGGTTTGAGTTCAGAAACTAGTCACTATATCCGGCGTGCTAACCTTTAGACCTACTACCATAGGTTCTCATTATTTTGTCACTTTCAGATATGAGTTAGTCTTCTATGGTTCACGTTTACACTTTTGAGCTTTAATTTGTAAATGGTTAGCTCTATCATGTGAATTATAGTATTTAGTTTTTATTTATCAAGACCATTGTTAAGGCTTCTACAGACGTGACAAAAAGGACCGCTCGTCACGCGAACCCCGGGGCCTTTGTGTCGCGTCGCGTGTCGCGCCAGTATGTATAAGCCTTTATTTATGAAATCACAAGCCGTGTGCCCGATGGCGAACTTAGATAGAAGCTTTCTCCCCCCTAATTAACACATATAAGAAATTAATTTTCAAAAGTTTTTCCTTAACGCTCAACTTCGATAAAAAAAAGCACTCTTGCAAAAATGTGAGTGCTAAATATTGCATATTTCTAGACCCTGCAGTTGAGGCTGTTCGTTGTCAATCAAGTTATTGGTTTAAGTTATTAGCTAAAGCTTCTTGTACAGCTCTTCAAATTATGTCAAACGAATGATCGTACTTAGTCTACACTCGCCTGGCGCGTCTCGTTTAAGAGTCCATAGTAGGACCACAAACACATAAAACTACACTTTATGTGTTTTATAACAATAACAATGTTGATCAAGTGTCGTCAAGTTCGAAGTAGCCGCCATCGTTGACGGATTCAATCAAAGTACGGTAGGGCAATAAAACTACATTATACTCCAATACTTAATTTTTATGAGATAAAAAATCGTTATATATCAATTAAATAGCTTTAACTATGTCCTTAGGTTAATAGCTTAACTTCTGATCGTTTTCATACTCCATTAATTTAGATTAGGGTAAATCATACAGTAGTTAAATTGATTTTTAAAAGGTCAGAACATACAAAATATAAAAAGTGTTAAGCTTTTATTTTTTAGGTTTCAGCCTGTTTTGAAAACAATTTATTATAGAATTAGTTTTACTAAAGTGAATAAAAATAAAAATTATTTCGATCTTCGAGAACCTTTTGATACAATGGAGATTTTTCATTTACAAATTGCTTTGATTTTTCTTTTACCTTTGTCGTTTTTTTTGCAGTGAGCATAGTAATATGTAGTTACAGATAATCAATCAGCAATTGAATGTATGTAATTTAATATTTTACTGACACGAATTCTTAAACGAAACAGAAATTAATCATCACTCAATTGAACATTAATTAACGAAATATTTATCTGTTATAATTTCTCCGGTAAAAACAATCATGGACATGCAACAAGCCGCCGAAATGTCTCGGTGTTGAATTTCACAATGTATAGAAGCCGAAAGAGATTTCGGCTTTTTATCAGGCGATGCCGACAGCCGATTGCCGCCGATTTTAAATTGAATTATGTGCCGTTACGATACGAACTCTGACAAATATTACACACGCACGCATGCTAATATTAAACGCAGGAAATTTTAATTCGATTATTTTAAATAGGTAGTCGACATTCGAGGAGATATTAAGGCTACATTCGTGGAACTGTAATAATTATGCTTATGGCTGGTGGGTTAAGCAGAGATCCACCGTATGCCTGAATGTGTTCTAGAGCTGTGAGCAGTATATGCATAGCATACCTGTACGAGCAATGAAAATACGTATTTATATTATCTCTTTTTATTTTGTTTGTTTCATTGCAGTCATTCCAATAAGCTTATTCAGTTTAAGTAAAGTTAAATTTGACCCTATGAAGACACACCTAAATTAATTTTAATTTGATGATTTTGAAAGTATACCTCCACAACTCCAATTTACTGCGAAAGGTCTTGGCAATTATGTGACACTTTTCTCCATTCTCCAAAGACTAATTTATTCACCTGCCTATCACAAAACATACCATTTAATAAATCCAAGAATTCTTATCAAATGATTAGCATAAATAAGGAACTTAACACTTAATAGTATGGGCAGTTAATCAAGTAACGCGTAATAAACTTGGAATGTTCCAAATTAATTTTATTACAGTACTCTAAAACATGATGAGCTCAAATTTATCATATTATTTTGTGATATTTTTTATGACCCATCAATATTTTTACAATCAAAATAACTACTTTAGTAGGTTTATGAGCACTCTAATTTGATATCATTCATCAAACTAGATCATAAAGACGAGTAGATAATTGGTAGTTATTTTATTAGTAAGAGTAGTACACACTTGAGGCACTCAAATTGCTAGTTTATGTTATGTTTTGCAGTATTTTCTACGCTTCAAATTCTCGTTAAACCATAGCAGCTAACATCGAGGAATGGCTCAATAATTTATAGGTTGACCATAAATTATCGGTAATATGTACACTTACGTTGCCCGGTCAAATATGTGCATCCTGAATTGCCCACAACGGTGTTTTATACTCCCAGCCTTAAATAGACATAGAAATCTTCATTCCTGAATACGACAACATCAATAAAAATAATTCCCTTCGCGCAAACCATAACTCAGTTAACACATAAGCGTCAAGTGGGCACCACGTCGCATTCATTAGGCCGTCCGGGCCACTCCGGGCGTACGCTCGGCCCGACTGCCCGGGCACTGAGCAGACGAGGCTTGCGCAAATGTGTACCACGGTTTATTGGCCACATGAAATATTATTAGTTTTCAATCGCGTCCGCTTGTCCGCCTGTCCGTTCGGTTGTCGCCGGATGCGTGTCTAACTATATTGATGGGACCAGTCCGCTCGCGATTATTGCGCTATGCCAATTTCACTTTGCGCATTCAACATGATTTAATTGCACAGAATAAATCGCACCCTTTAAATCGAGAACATTGCCTCCTCCAATCAGAGACCCGCGAAAAAGTGCAATAAAATTTATACACCCAATTAAATTAGAGTCAAAAACAACTTCAATAATGAGGCAATCAATAAGGTTTATTTAACAGTGGGGCGTTTTCCTTTGAAGCGTTTTTCGTTAACAATGATCGAATTTAGCTCAAATTAAAGTTTCGTTAAAATTCCATTGGTACTTTGTATTATACTCGTGTTTGCGACAAGAATTTAATGATAAACATAAATTTGACAGAAGCCTCTTTACTGTGAGCGCGTCGCATTCGAGACATCTGAATCAAAGACAATGGGTGGTAACTGCCGCTTAATTGATTTGTTCCAGCGCTGTTGGCCGACTGGGCCTGCAGTCTCGACAAAGATAGCGATCGCTTTACGAATTCGGTCGCAAAGTCCGATGGAGTCTCTAGACGGTCAAAATTACTTGATGAGTTTGTGATTTTTTCGTGTTTATCAAGCAATTTTGACTGTCTAGAGACCCCATTAGGACTTTGGTTATCTATGTCGAGACTGGCGCCTGGCCTGGCTGCGAGGAGCCCGTGCGCACGTGCTACGAAAATTATTGCCGTTACGTAAACCAATAAGTATTAAAAATAAACCGGTGAATAAAATTTTATTGAGTCTGATTACTCTCGCTGTAACCTTCAATATATTTTTGTAATTTTATACGTGTTCTGTCATTCTTGAGAGTTGAGGCCCGAAACGAAAGGTGTTATTTCAGAAAATGCAACTCTCGTTTTTCGCAATGCATATCAATCTCTCTAAAATGAGGCATAAGCGTTTATTACATATTTTACGTAACGTTATCATCTGTGGCTGATTCAATGTTTGCATAACGAGATAGGTACCGTATAATTTAGCGTAACGATCTTATATTGGGAGTTCATAAAATTTAATATAAAATCAATAACCATAAAATGGAATAATATCTAATGATGATTTAATGGTTGCCGTGGCCATCATAAACCGAAATGTTAAACTCGGTGATCCGCGATGCATTAACGGGCGGTAAGTACGTGCGCCCGCGCACCGACGGCGACGCATCAATTATGTTGTTATCTAGACTCCACGTTTTGTCATCTAGTTCAGTGTACCTACAACGTAACGATTATTTGATGATTTTCCTCATAATACACCGAGACAAATTGCGAACAGGATAATCGGACTCGCGCACCGAGGGTTCCGTACGTATATATGATGTTGATGTTTTCTGAAAAACTGTGCTATATAGAGACATCGTTTTATTTTTCCTGTAATCTTTACATAAACTTCTATCACATAGAATAATTTCAGATTTTTATCAATGCAGACTTCGGAGATAAGAGGGTGGAACGGTATTTTTTTTTACATTTTTTATCAAAAGTCAGAAACTATGATGCCTAAAAAATAAAAAATAAATGTTTAAGAATGTGCAAACAGCGTTCTTTCATATGATACCCTACATGCCTTAGTAGCCCCACTTAAAATTTTTAACACCCCCTTTCAGTCCCTTTTGCAAAAAAGATATATTTTTAAAATGTCTTTCTTGTTTGCAAAATAGTTGGGCAAATGTCATCTAAAACTATTCTAAATTTCAAGTTGATAGCATTAGTAGTTATTGAGATATCCAGGTGTGACAGACAGACAGACAGACTTAGTCTCACCATAAGGGTTCCTTTTTACCATTTAGGTACGGAACCCTAAAAATTAAGAATTCCATTTGTAGCTAAAACTGGAGTCTCGATATAGTTATTTATTACGCTTATTTTCATTTCCGTTACTCTATTATTTGTTTCTTGTTCACCTGAAATGGGCATGTTGATCGTGACTAAATAAGAACCTGCATCACTCAAATCAATCTGCATATCCTTTTCCAAACTATGTTGGGATCGGCTTCCAGTGTAACTGGATGAGCTGACTACCAGTATTTTACATGGAGCGACTGATATCTGACCTCCACAACCCAGCAACTGGGTAATACGATACCCCTTGGTAAGACTGGTTGTCAGACTTCTGGGCTTCTGACTACCCGTACCCAATGCCAAAGACTTACGAATGACAGCCGGGAACAATGACTTAACCTACTTTCCGAGGCCAGGAGGGGTCTTGGTATGTAAAGCTGGTCACCCATCCACGGACGAACTCCGGTATGCGTGGCTTAACCTGCCACGAGCCCCTCAATAACCTGCATCACTATCACATGATATTACCTTCTAAGATAATTTGTATTGACACTGCGTAATTCAAAATCTGGTCTAGTTTAGTGCTAGAATAAATGAAGTGTTAATATCATGCTAGTTATATAAGTGAAAACGGCATGCGACGCAGATGTCCCTCTAACAAGAGCGAGTGTCCAAGCGGTATCTAAATTCCGCACGACCGACGTGCGCCCGCGCACCGGTGAAATCATTGCGGAGTTGCCAACTGTTTCACCTTTTCTTTTTAATTTAGTAATTGAATTAGTAATTGTAAGATGAATATTATGAGAGATTTACAGAACATTATGTTAAATTACAGGAGCTAGGGCAGTTTAAACTTTACGGCTTCTAGAGACCGGCGCGACTCGCGAAGCGACACAAAGGCACCGCTCGTCGCGCGACACGCGTGGCCTTTGTGTCGCGTCGCGTGTCGCGCCGGTTTGTAGAAGCCTTTAAATGCTACAAAAGCTTCAAGATTAGAGCTATCGGCTACCCGATAAACAAAATTGACAATAATTAATCATTGCCTACTTCATTGGGCAAATTGAATACACGTAATTTGTAACACATAGATATGTAACTATCACACTAATTAATAATAAAACCTTTTTGTTACAGGTAATTATCAACTAACTGCAACCAGCTTTTAAACTAGAACGTTATAAATCAACGTTCAACAGTAATGGAGAAAAACGGAATGGTAACTTTATAAATGCTCTCAATGGTTGTTAACCCCTGTCCAGTTTCACCACAAGAACCAGTCCACAAGTTCTTGTTACCGATGCATCGATCCTCGGTAATAATAATTAACGATACTACCCCGTGAAATCGAATTATGTCGACAAATCGATTCGGAATCATCGGTCAAATGTGAGTCTTGTGCCTTATTACGTACTCGACACAATTTATCGTGTTTACTTATCGTTTTGACAAAGGAAAGTATGAGTTATTAGGTTATTATGGGACTGGCATAGTGCAGCCTCGTTATTCTCTAAGTGGCTTCTAATAAAATGAAATCAAATAGAGAAGTGAAAAAGCTAATCAAAACGATAAACGTTCTAAAATATCGATTGTTATCACACAATAATCACAACGTGTTCCAATCACTTTTATATAATTTACTCTTGGGCCATGTGATGCAAAGTCGAAAAAAACGAAATCACGTCCCGACGTACGCGTGGTAGGTCTCGAGTTCATCATAATAAAAGAAGGGAAAGTTCACTCCTTTTTATTGAGAGTACACAGTTTTTTGCACAAATTGGACTGCTGCGCTCACCCTCTGTAACACGAACGCGACCAGTTTTACTTGACCTGTCACGCCTTCTTTCAAGTTATTACTGAAAATGCACAAAGATGATGCACCGCTACAGGTCTTCATAACCTGGTCGCCAAGTAATGATCTTTTCGCGTGTGGTCTTCCACGTAAGAATTTCGAATTCGATTTTACGAATACAATTACAGTACGGTCAATAACAGCAAATTTACATACTAATGATCTAATTTCAATCAGCAATCTCAATTAACTAAGCAAAAAATACGGCAAATGATGTGCCAATTAAAGCGGAATTCAAATTAGGTATGCTGATTATATAATTACGTCAAGATATCGATGTCGATGAAATGGTTGTTATTTTCTACAAAAAATCTCAGAGCGTAGTGCTACGGAATGTGCGTCTACAAGTATTAATCAGCGTCGTCTAGGCCTATCGTTAAACACTACAAGCGTACGAGATTGTGACTAAATAAAGAGCAGTTTCACCGTTAATGGCTACTGACATCTTCGGCACATCGGCTATACCAACCTAATGTAATACTAGTTTTATGACGCCAACACGATTTATCGACATTCGATAAGATCAATTCTAACATTAATTTCCCTTAATATATTCTGTAACTGTTGATTTCACTACGTCTACAAGTTTCTGCTTAGAATTAGCATGAAACATTATAAAGTATGAATTGGGCACAGCAAGATTAATATAAAGAAAGACAATTTAACAGAACCTGGCTGAAGAAAATAGATGTATAAAAACCGTGTTATATCAACATCAAATTAACACTAACGAAGCATTTCTAAAGCTTCGAGCGTAGTATCGATAGTTTATCGCTGGTAGTGGTGTCACACCACTCGGAATTAGTGCACGCTCGCCGGACGGACAAGATCAGTATGTAAAGCAGGTGCGAGGTTGTGCCGTGTAAGGCGTAATGGCTCGAAGGCTTTCCAGGAGACTTCCTCCGCTTAAGAGAAAGTCTTTCGACGCCTCTGTTCATCGGTGATTTAATTCAACCGTTCTGGTGCTGGTGATGTAAACTTTTAATAATGAGATTACGCAAGTTGAGCTTGATTTTGTAGTTCAGTGTCTCATGATATTCATGATTAATTTTATTGATTGCCAAAATATTTTTAATGACGATGAGATCAGTTGGCGATATTGTGAGTCAAGGTACGGAAACAAAATTGTAAGACATACTTAAATGTTACATAATAATTAATAGAGCTTACAAGATTTTTGCAGAAGCTCGTAATTAGGTGAAATAGGTACGATATCTTATTCGTTAAATGATCCGACGTCTACGATAGTTTCACTCGTCTCGTCTAACATCACAACCAATTCCAACCACATGACTTACAATCAATAACGAATAAAAACTCCAAAAAGCTACCACATTAAATAATGTGTTACAATAAATTTAATGGGCTACCGTGCCACTTTGTTTCCGTTACGCATGACGCGTTCAACATTAAACACAGATGATTATTTTGTAACATATCTTATTGCTACTAGTTCTTTCTCAGTAGAACAGGAAGGCAGCCGGTTCTCTCTTCGTTATTAATTAAATACATTATCGAAATCGGTGCTCAATGCGGTTGCTTTGATACTTTCGATACCCGTCGTAAGTATTAAGTACTCTTTAGAAATTAAAGTTGAAATTAAAGGAAATGGCAATTAGATTGTTACTGTGGCCACATGGGGTTTTGTCAATTAGAGTATCGAATGATGGACGGCTTCCTTAACATTATTATCTATCTTGTTAATTTAATTATCTTACTACGGTTTCACAAAAGTCACTATTAAGTTATCTACTTGCTTTCGTTTCAATTATTACAATAAATTTGTGTAATCGAAAAACTACGGCTCAATAAATTTAAGCATCCAATAGCAATAAATAAGGAAGAAGCGATAAACACAATTCCATTAAATATATTTTAATATTATCATCAAATATCAAGTGACGCAGTAAATAACCTAAGCGCGGTAGGACATCGTAAACCAGAAAATCTTAAATCTATAAACACAAAATGTGAATAAGAAGCTGATACTTGATAGGTTGTAGATAAAGTACCTACATGACGTCCACCGTCTTACAAACATGAATTTAGTTGAGCTTCTACAGTTAGCAGCAAATCAATAGCGGCGGGTTGCACTTGCGCATCGGAAGCGATGCAACCCGCCCCCGCGCCATTGTGCGAGCCTACCGCCATCTATCGGCCTTGCGAGGTACTTTACGACCGTCCGCCGCGTAATGTTCAGTTAGGGACCCTTTATTACCGCGCTGATGATTTCTAATAGATACCAATTCAGTTAAGAATACCAATATTGAATTTCTCGCTGTCGCTGGTAAAAGTTGTTCTTTGTTTATGCTATTATTCAAACTATTGGTTGTGTGAAACTACACTCAAATGTTGAAAGTCAGTTGCACTGATTTTTATAACTAATAAAATCAATAACACATTTATAAAGCGTGCAACAGAAGACAAAAAGTCCGTAACCACTCATTAAAAGAATAATTTAAAAGCGTTTTTACTTTACTCCAATTTGAAGCACATAAAACTTCCGAAAAATTAAGCAATGCTCATTCAATTAAGTCTCAGTTGAACATTGCACAATAAATTGAAGGCAATCTTAACAGGATTACAGAGAATTTCGAAAGCATCCGTCACAGACCCGAGCAAAGAGGCCGGTAACAAAAGTCCTCAAGTTTATTAATTAAACACGTTGCTATTTAAACGCCAAGGCGAACTCAATACCGTTTTTTATGTTCCCTTAATGAACCCCATAAACGGATCTGTCGTACGCTCCAGAATTTGCATTGATCTTAATGTAATTGCATATAGGAAATTTCTTCGTCAGTGCACCAATTTGGATCCAACTTGTCCACTTGATTAGTTGGTCCATTCAGTGTTTGATTGCATCCATGCAACACGTCACTTTTGTTTAGACTTTATTTATCGGAACTTTCTATATGTAATTGCTTACGAGAGCTAAGCTAATTTTAGTAAAGTTAAACCATAATCAATGCTTCTGGTCTATCTAATAAACAGTTGGCTCAATGAGATATAACTCTCTCCGAATGATTTCATTGCATTGAAATATATATATCAATATTTCACGATTATTGTTGCAAAATACAGTAGGACTGAACCGAATTAATTCCCAATATTCTAAGCCGCGTAATTTACTTCGGCACTGGATTATAATGGGCTCAGAGCAATGAAATAAATCGTCGCGTCTGCAACAATAACTTGATACATACGTGGGTAGGATCCTGAGACCGTAATACCAAATTTTCTTGTTCAATACAATGCACACAGAAATAAAAAACCGGTCAAGAGCGAGTCGGACTCCCGCACCGAGGGTTCCGTACGAATATATGATGTTGATGATTTCTGAAAAACTGTGCTATTTAGAGACATCATTTTATTTTTTCTTTAATCTTTATATAAGCTGCTATCATATAGAATAATTTCAGATTTTTATCTCTGCAAACTTCGGAGATAAAGGGGGGGACGGTATTTTTTTTTACATTTTTCATCAAAAGTCGGAAACTATGCTGCCTAAAAAAAAATCTTTTGAGAATGTGCAAACAGCGTTCTTTCATACCTCACATGCCCTAGTAGCCCCACTTTAAATTTTTAAGACGGTTTCAGTCCCTTTTGTGAAAAAGGTATTTTTTTTTAATTTCTTTCTTGCTTGCAAAATAGTTGGGCAAACGTCATCTAAAACTATTCTAAATTTCAAGTTGATAGCATTAGTAGTTCTTGAGATATCCAGATGTGACAGACAGACAGACAGACTTTGTCTCACCATAAGGGTTCCTTTTTACCATTTTGGTACGGAACCCTAAAAAGGTGAAAGTATCAATAATCTGGGCAATAAAATATAAGATACCATTAATTATTCAGTCTTCAATAATGAATTCAGTGCAAATAAAGATACATAGATACAGAGAGAAGATATAGCAGCAACAGGAAAATCTTCGACTGACTAGGTTACACGTGCCGCCATAGGGCAAATAAATAATACGACAATTAAAATTCGTAATCATCTTCATAAATAATAAGACAGGGGAAATAAACTATGCAAAATAGTAATCTGATATAAATACTAGTTCATACTAGAGGTGACATTTGTTATGATCTCAAAGAAATAAGAATAATATATGGTGAAGACAAAATTTTAATGAAATGTTGAAACCGTATCATTGTTTGTTTAACAAGCTGCCCTTGTGTAACACATGCTCATCAATATAAAATGTCGCGTATATATAGCATTAACACTTAACAATCGTCTGGCATATCATCCCGAGGAATCTGCCAGACATTTGAAGTGAATGCCAAGGCTCCAGCACGTGGGCTGCCCATTGTAACCGTCTGTCATTGTTAATTTGTATTGGCAATATTGGGCCACCTCTATTATTGTGTCATTATTATAAATGTTGCGATATGTATATGAAAAGGCATTTGGCGTCGTAGGTAAACTTGTTTCAGGACCTTTACGTTTTTGTGGTGCGAAATTAATCATGTCTGACCAACCTTCCGCCTTTCAATTGCTTTTTTGTCTTCCTTTGTTGGTCTTCTTGACGTAACGGATGAAAAATAACCATTATGATATTTGAAACGTCAATACAATTGATTACCTATCCAGAAGAGGTTGACCTTTAATTGAAAATTTTTGATAATTTGTCACAATCATTGATGTAAAGTTCATTTCCTTTATGTTCAAAAATAATTATTTCAATTTAAGATATGTTTCGTTCTGCTCCAAATACAATGTTTTCGTAACCTTCATGATAGCAAATGTATAATAGACAAAATATAATTATCTTGTTGACATGACTAATCATATTATATCTCATAACTTCAAAGGATTTATGTGTAAAGAAACTGACTATCGTTACGGTACAAATGTAGACCTAACACTTATGTAGCTGCTCTATTCAGCCCCTAGCTAAATTCACACCACATTAAAGTGTACTAAGGGACTCATCATAAAACAGCTGCTTACCCCATCCAGCTCAATGATTAGATACTCCAACAGACTTTTAGACCCAGTAACTGTAAAATAATCGCCTCAAAACGATGCAATATTAAAAGCGTAGGTTGCGTAAGTACTAGGGCAGCATGAGGCATGAAGATCTTGACCCACAGCATTATGTCCCGCAAACTGGCGATTATCCCGCGTACTTACGACCCGCCTTCATTGTAGCGGCTTCTATGCCCGTAATGACTGCCCGAGGCTGGTCTACATCTGTGTGTTATCTCGCAGAAGGTCGATTGCCTGTAATGTGCCTGATTAACAGGTGTTGCTGTTACATAATGCGAGCTTGATGGCTTGACCATTGTGAAGTGTTAAGGTTAAATTTCTTGGATCGTAAAAACTTTAGCGGGAAATACTGCATAGGAGAACGGGAACATGAAATAAATATTATGTAATTTGAAAAAAGCCTGGTAATCTTAAAAGATTACCTAATTATCGAAAAAAGATATGGAGAAATATAAGAATTTAAACAGATGTCTGATAGTGATCTGGAGCACTCAACTACATTTGATTTCCTAATAATTTATTTAAACTACTCCATCAAATGAAACACAACATTTAACTAGCGCCAACACTAAAGCACTAAAGATGTCATCTAAAACTAAACCTGAAATGTAGCAATTTCGTTACATAAACCCTGCAATACTTATCGGTGTGCACGAGGCATATAAATGGACTACATAATGCAGTGTACACACATAGGTATGTCATAAAGCGCATACACACTGGCCTCGTTGTCTGCGATGCTCTAATAGGATGCAATTATGAGGGTCAGTGCTGATAAGCTTGGATTGTGACGTGTTTTGAATGATTGTTCAGAAATGATTCCGAATGGAAGGAGGTTTAGAGAAGGATTTATGACTAAGGGTTAGATTGTTCGACCATTAAGATGGCATGTAATGGCTTAGTCCAAAAGTCAAATACGAATCTATACTTTATTAATAACACATTAATACACTAGTTAATTTCCTAGAAGGACATAAAGTGACCAAATTGGTGATGTTCTTCAGAAAGGTCAGGTGCGTAGTACTCGCAACAGGCGTGCGTGTATGACTAGATGTATGAACGTAGGCGAATCAAAAGGAGTATGTAAGGAGCGTAGCAAGTGGCGTTCTATAGTTTCTGCCGACCCCCATGGGAAGAAGGCGTGAGTTTATGTATGTATGTATGTTTACTAGCTAATTTCTTGTTCTCCGATCCATTGCGTCGCATTGCATTGCCCGCCAGCGTTATTACTTCGTTTTACTTAGTGTTCTTTCTGACTTTTTTATTTTTGTTCGGCTGCTAAGGTTCGTAGCGTGATGTTAAATAGCCTAGATAACCATCCTCAACAATTGGGCTAAGTATCAAATGAAAAAGATTTTTTCTAATCCGACTTGTAGTTCCACAGATTACATCCTACATACAAACTTTCAAGCAAATTTACAAACAAACACACAAACAAACTTACAAACAAACAAATGTTACCTCTTTATAATATTAGTATCATCATCATTCTAGCCGAAAGACGTCCACTGCTGGACATAGGCCTGCCCCAAAGGGGGGATTTGCCTTAATCGCCACGCTTGGCAGGCGGGTTGGCGATTGCAGTATGGTGTTAAAATGCATAGAGAACGCTGCTGCCCATTCTAAAGTAAGAAGTATAATCACCTTTTACGACACCCTCTGGAAGAAATAGGTAGGTGCCATTCTTTACGTCCGGCACCACACGGGCGAAAATATTAATATAGATAAAGGTATATTAAGGATTTTTTAAGATCCAAAATGACATGATGTATTTTTCTAGGTCTACTAACTATATTGTAGAACTTTAATTCTTATAATATTTTTTTTTTTTTTAATTTTGACCTTAATTCTGATTTTAATTTTGTTTTTAGTTATGATTTTAATTCTATAAGTTATGCGATTTTATTTTATTTTAATTTGTATTATGACATGAACAATTGAATATGGATATTTATCTGAAATAAATGATTTTATTTGATTTGATTTGTATTTTCTAGTGTAATAATTTACTCTTAGTCTTACAAAGAATATGTGTCACATCATCCACAGTAAACACTCAACCATCGGAAATCATAACTAGAGCTTACTCGAGCATGAAGTATTCAATCCGATGGCATCACTATTATTGAGCCATTTACATACGCGCTCCATATTCAGAGCAATCTAATCCGCATGTAAAGTACCGATACATATACGTACTTGTTACATGATTATATGAAGACTGGTTTCCCTGTTGGACGGTATCTTTTGAATCTATTGACGAGTTTTCACTATCGATATCGAGAGCTGCTTCAAAATATAATATTGTTGGGTCTGGATAATATACTGCATTATTCGATGAGGAGGTAAAAGTGACGTGTGCCTCTTTACATAAAGAGACGACACGGTTGGCGCAGTGGTTAAGCGATTGACTGCTGCGCTGCGTGACGCGGGTTCGATTCCCGCACGCAACAAATATATGTATGACCTACCAGTAGTTGTTCCGGGTGTGACTGTTTGTTTATGTGAGTTTAAACGCACCCACAATACAGGAAAATGTTCTAGTGTGGGGCAAAAATAAAAAAAAATAAAAATAAAAAGCTTCTGAATCAAATATCTTATTGATAAAAAAACTGATTAATTAAATAAGACCATTAATGGACAAACAACATTCATCGAAGGTATTACACATAAAAAACATTATCCCACAAAAAAAACCAGTGCAGGCGCCCAACAACTATAATAAATGAAAGTCCCCATATTTTAACGTTAAACACGACGTTAAAGAGACAACCTGCAAAAACTAGTCATTAATTTTTGACCAGATGTTCGGTTAAAATGGGTAATATCTCAATTTTGAATTGGAACCGGCGATTTATCACGTGTGAGTACTATGATCATCTGTGCAATGCATAAATCTTACCTTGGCAAGATCTTGAACGCCGCGATATCGGCTCAAACGCAACAAATTACTGTAATCATAGTCGCATGCACACAATTTTAACCATTTCATAACTATACCAGTGTCATTACAACGCACACATGCATAGACCATTTCAACGGGTGTACTGTCGATGTGTGTATATAATGTTAGTCTGTGTTTTTGTATAAAATTAAAATATGATCGTTGATATCGTCCATGCAAAGAGGTGTGATACCTACCTTTTTATCTCTCTTTCATCTACAACATGTTCCAGAATTAACGCACAACCTCTTAAGGGGCATTGTACTCATCATTATGAACAAATTTTACTATGGGACCAAACCAGAAATCGCGAAAAAAAAATCAGTTGTTTCATACTTTTATGTTCTCATAACTCGTCAAAATGTAGGGAACAGCTGATTTTTTGTTTGCGATTTCACCAAAATCTTCTTTTTTTTATCACGTTCTTCTTATACCTAATATTTATTTTAATTAAACTTGTTGCGAGAATGAGCTAGCAAGTATACTATTTTCGTTTGTCCAAATTCCGTCCAGTCAAGATTTATATTTTTGGTTCACACCACAATGTCGTTTTTACGCTAATATTGAGCGTAACGAATGCATTTCAGTGCATAACAAATCTAGCCAGTAGTTCTGGACCGAATCGGATAATAATGTTGTAAGGAACGGAATGACTAAATAAATAATACTATTTTGAATACCTTGGTTATTTTTTTTGCTCCCCAGTGTACATTTTTCACTACGAGGTGTAACACTTTTTTTGCAATTAAGTGTAATAACTGAACAAGGAACTGAAGTTTGTTTATGATATAAAGTAGAAGAATTACTACGAACTGCTAGTTTTTATTAATTTTAATCAATGAGTGGGGTTGACTAGTTTGGAGAACCGGTATGTTATGTATTTCTAACACAGGTACATATCTGTAGAACAAAATGTAGCAACAAATAAGATCAAACAACGCTGCAAACACTTTGTGACGTACAAAAAACCGAGATATAATGTTTGCAATCGCTGAAGACGGTTTTATTTAAGTCTTATAACTATATATAATATGGCAATGAATGAAAATATAAACAAACTCTTTCTGCCTCTCTCACTTCGAAAATTTAATTTCGTCTGTTTAACGAGCTTATATTACAATATCACATATGACATTCTAACAGCAAATTGACAAGTGAATCCGTAGGCCATAACCGGTTTAATATCAATAGATAAACACACACGCACATAATGAGTGAACTTGCTAGGGAGGAGACAGCCTTGCCCGACTTCTAGCCGATATACATCACTAGTTATAGGTTATGATGATATCACTCTACTCTCGAGGTGATTATGATGTGATATTAACATTAACATTGATGTTGGCGACTGTACACTGGACAGCATGCGCAAAGCGATAATATTTCGTCAATGCATTGTCTCCGAGATGAGATACGAGTTGATAATTATGACTTAACTTTAACATTAAATATGTCATGAAGACGTAAAGGAGGAGCCATGTTAGTTTGTGAACAAACGAATCGATAATGACAAATTTTCTAGATTCGAACTAGAATTATTTCGTTTTACGCATGTGTAGAGGGAAATTGGTAAAAACAAATTTTTATGGACGTCTCATACTTGACGAAAATGTTAAATTCTGGTGTCTTGTTGTTAATTTGTTCTCGCGGGTGTCATAAAAGGCGACTAAGGGACTTACTAGCTATTCGGGCAGCAGCGTTCTCTATGCATTTTTACACCATACTGCGATCGCCAACCCGCCTTCCAAGCCTGGCGATTATGGCAACCCCCCGCCTCCCCTTTGGGTGAGGCATATATCCAGCAGTTGACGTCTTTCGGCTGAAATGATGTTGATAAATTTAAACTCAACTCTATAACTTAATTAAATCTTGGCAAGTTAAATTGCTCTGCAACCAAATTAGGTAGTCGGTAGTTAAACATAATCACATGTTTATTTAAATTAGATCTTCTTCATTTCCGGTTTAATATTCAGACTTTATTCATCTCACAAAGTGAAGATACACCATTTCAAGCGCATAAAACTTGATACTCGTAATCTTAGCTATAGTTATAAAAAATATTAACTGTGTTAATGAGTTCTTTAACTTTATAAGCTGGTTTATAAGTATGATAACATAATAATAAAAATACGTAAGTTGATGATTTCAAAGATGTCGTTTTAAGTCACTGTGCCAACATTTTAAGTAATTTCTACGCATAAAATCCTAAATTATGAAATTGTAGCAAATTATGATAAAATCTAAATCTGTAATTTAAAAGGTGTTTGAGCAATCTAGATAATTTGCATGAGCCCAGTGATATCTACTTACTTCCCCTGATATATAAAATTATACCAAAACTACTTAGTTACGCCGGCTTAATTAATTCATGCGATTATGATCTCTACCTTTATCGGAATAACATCAAAAATTGCTTATATTTTGACTCTTGATCCAGTCTGCATTGACATCCTGTCTGATTAAAATAATCGGTCATTATAAAAAGCGGGACGTGGTTAAGTCACAGTTGAATTTCGAAGTTAAGAGTCCATAATATCTCAGCGCTACCTTACTCTTTATCTCGCTCGCACACTACTGCTCGCGATCACGCGAGCAAACGAGACAGTGCGGTAGGGAGAAGGCTTCAAGGCGCCGATAGTTTGATAATTTATTTTTACGTTGAAAATAATGGTAATTTAAAAATACAAACATAGTATTTGCTTTGTATTTAGTTCATTTATTTAAGTTATTATGCAAAGTTTCATGATATAATTTGAAGTATTTTATTATCTAATACAAGCAGTAAATTTTTCGGTTTGGAGGTAACTTTGTAATTGTTTTCTGTGCAGTAAATTTTATGGAATCGTGTTTTCGTCGAACAGTGTACATAACATTAAGTGTGCTTGCCCACGAGCGATTATTTCGGCGATTTTCTCGGCGATTTTTGTGTGAACCTATTTCTTTCTGACAAGATCGCCGAGAAAATTACCCAAAAACATCGCTCGTGGGCGGGCACCCCAATGCTGCAGTATTTTAATTCTAACGGAGGATCATGGATCATGCTAAGCAATTTGAGATAATATGGACTTTTAAGTAAAATAGGAAATATAAAAATTAAGACACCATTGGCCGTTGAGAAAAACTGTTATTCTTTACTTTGACGTTTTCGTAACATATGGTATTCATGAAAATGGTAAAACCACAATTCATGTACACACGGCTACACATCAAGCTATACATTTCCAGTATACGCTGACCTCTCATTATACGGAAATCCTATACAATGCAAGATCAGCTAATACTGGAAATGTATAGCTTGATGTGTAGCCGTGTGTACCTACCAATTTTTTCAAGAAAATAATTACAACTGCAAGCTTTAATTTAGTACCCTTATTTGCTAATCTGAATCTTTATTAAGATTAGTATCGACCTAAGTATGTTGTTATAATATATCATGACAACACAAAAGCGATATGATAAACTTACCATTACGTCACCTATACTCTTAAGTATATGGTGTTCCAGTAATATAAAGCGGGGTCAGTACGGCACTGAATCCTCAGCAACAATGCTAACTACTTTATTAACATAACATAGATGTTATAAGTGGAACATATGGAAGGCCACTATATATATTTACTGGTATCCATACTAATATTACAAATGTAGAAGTAACTCTGTCAATATATCTGTTACCATTTAACGGCTGAACGGATTACGATGAAAGGCACAAAGATAGACATTAGACAATGAACATCGGGTTAATTGCGTAAGACACAGCGAGTGGAGTTTCTTGCCGGCTCTTCTCCATAGGAAACGGTCAAATGGAACCGTGCACCTAGCTTCTGACGTTTCTTGCCCATGTAGATTTATGTGAAATAAAATATTTTGATTTTGATTTTTATTTTTGACAGTAATGGCAATGACGTATTATAAATAGACGCGTCATACACGGACATTAGTGCACTCAAAAACAGCGTAAGCCATGATTGTAGCTACATACTTGCATACAAACATACAGCGCGTGAAGAAAAGGAAATAACTATACCGATATCTGTTGCTAGAAAGAGATGAACATAAATATTTAGTAACGTCACTAGCTGCTGCATGTTCATTAGCGCGTGCGTAATAATAATTATTATTATTGTAAATGTCCGGCAATTGCCTGGCATTTACTTTGCCATTATTGAGCGCAGGTAACGCATCTAAAGGTAATAAATACATCATTGAGCAATGGGATTCATTATGACAGTTCAACAACGCGTTATTTACGTTGTTGACAGACAATGAATTAGCAATATAGGTACTACAAAATATTTTAGATTGTGATATACGAGTATGATTGTTACACAACTAGGATGCTGGGGCCCAAGTCTGCTATTTTTATGAATTCAGTAATTCCAACACGATCCCATTGTCATGCCATTCTCATTTTGCTAAAAGTTCGTAATCTGCTAAATTCATAATGGTCGATCATTGGTCGGTCAATGTTCTCGTAATAGAATTGTTATTATAATGGCATTGTCGTATTGCCATTATTATAAAACCCATTAGTACGAGATTACCAATAAATGCAATTTCTTTTAATTTAGTGTCAGTGGCCGACCATTGGAAAATCATAATGACGCCATTATAATAGTAGATTAGGTACCAAACTTGTCAAAATCAACAATTATGAAATCAATAATCGACCATTCTGACACTATTTTAATAGCAGACTTGAGACCCTGGTCTAAGACATAGTATACTTTTTATCCCGGAAGGATAATTTCCGACCTCTATGCGGGCGCAGCCGCGGGCAAAAGCTAGTCTATAAGAAGTTGAGGTAATATGAGAAAGAATGTGGTGATCGACGATCGTTAGTTGATTTAATATGATATAATTTTTAAGTGGACATCAGTACGCACCCTAAATGGATGTGGTTGCGTTGATTCGATAAAAAAGCTGTGCAAACGAAATGAATGAGTACTGTTGAGCACAGAACTCTTTGTTAATATTGGCATGATTTTAATAGGATATTGTTAGTGGTTTGCAGTATGATCAATAAAATATTAAATACGTTTACTTGTAGAGCGGAGAGCTGACCAAACAGCTTCCAACTTTCGAATCCGTACTTACCCTTACACCCGTCAAAATACTTAACTTTCTAGTGTAACAAATGGGTTCGCGGCGAGAGAAATATAATTAAAATCTAATGGTCCAGTCTTACCTTTACGAGTGACACTATCATCTTTACAGCAACATTCTACGCTTACATACTAAGTAATATTAATTGAGTTATAAAACTGTAAGTTTACGATCTGTCAAAGTGAAATCTAATAAGCTAATATGATACAGATAACACCAATATTTATAATGGCAACGCTAATTGCGTATATCTTCTTGCTTTAATATAATATAACGGTTTAATAAAATTAGAAAATTATTTTATTTTAAGTTTTATTGGTGAATAAAACAATATTTCAAATGGGCCACTTGATATCTTTCTGTGTTCGTTAATATAAAGATTTATGGCTGCCTTCGATACCAATTAAGAGTAGAACAGTTCATCTTTGGCTTTAATAATCATGTTCAGATTTACTATTGTAATTTACCTACAAGTAGTCCCTTCTGTTACACATAAGGTTACAAGTAAGGGAACATATTAGTACTATAATAAAAGTCGAGTTGCGCTTTGATTTTCCTTTTACGAAAATAATTAATACCAACACGAATCTGAAGAGCAAATGTTATTCTGATCAAAATTAAGTAAATAACACAAAAACAAAAGAAAGCTGGTTACAATCTTAAGAAAGCAAAAGTGAAACAAATAAAAACAGTTAATCGATGACTGTACTTATAATATTTAGACTACGCTCTATCATTAAAAAGTGGTAGCTGTCAAACAAGCTGGCATTATTTTTGAAATATCAATCTAAACTCAAGTTTTATAGAATAAAACGACAAAACATCATACTGTATCTCAAATAGGGTTGTCAACCATCTAATATTTTTTTTCCTATACTAGTCCCAGGTTTCTTTATGGTTATGAATGCAATTTTCACAGTTTTTCTCATAGTTGTCAATTTTCTTGTAGTTAACTGATTATTAACAATATTTATTTATGAATGGTCAATATTTTGTTCGCGAAAGCCCTGATCGAAGGCGACATCGGTGCTTCGCTTTCACCAATCAGATGTGTAATTATAGTAGGCGTTAATTTTCTAGCTTCACTAATAACTCGAGCGTTTATTACGAATGGGTGTTATAATCTGTGCACTTGTCTCGAATCGTAACTAGGTGCTCGACAAAGTTACGAACATGATCGATTTTATACAGATTGGTTTTCGTTGACATCTGTGTTATGTGAGAATACTTGACATGGATAAAACCGAAAACAATATGAATTTTAAATTCACTTTTCAAAAAGGTAAATTATAATTTAAATAAATACGAATCAAATCTCATAATACTACACTACAACTATATAGTTAATATTTTGCACTGTATTTACAAAATATTAAGTTTTAATTTAAAAAAATACAACCACCAAGTTTGCACAACTGCTTATCACCGTAAAATTTTAATTTCCAAGATAATATTTACATAATTTAAAAGCTAAAAGTCATAAAATAATAATAAGGGAGGGGAAAGAATCATAGGGTATCAAAAAAACCATCAAATTGATTATGAAACAATTAATTATATAATTCCTAACAAAATAATGTACATTAATTTTTATGTGTACATGGCGTTCAGGTGATTGAGTTGAGTAACGCAGTCATTATTTTAATTTACATACATTGCCAAGTTAGTATGTTTACCGTCCGGTATTTGATGTTCTATAATTATATCTGTGAAATTGACCATGTCTAAATTGTATTGGTTTTGGCTTATTTATTTACAAGACTGTTAGGTTATTCATGGTCACTGCTTACGAGATCTTTATAAAAATACCTATTGCGTCATGGACAATTTTTTTTGCATAATATGATGTATTTTTTGTCATGAAAGGACATGTACAGTGGGACAATGGACGATTGCCATCAATGTTCAGTAAAGATTGTTATTTTTTTATAACCACTACATTTTCTAGTTTAAAAAATAATAAGTTTTTGTAATCAGGAACTTGCCGAATATATGATTTATACTCCTAGGATATCTAAATATTAACTAATACTATACTACTAAATAATTGCCTTTATGTGATTAATCCACAAACAATGTTAACCAGTAGGTAAAAACTAAGTGAATGCTAGTACTAATTAAGTAAATTAATCCTAAAACACAAAGTATTATTTATTCACCCATATACTTCAGTTACAACAAATATCTAGTTCCAAAGTTCCTCGCTATGGAAATATCAGCCTTTCTCGACCGATATTTACTAAGGGGAAGACTAATAAAGTGCAGCGGGCCCCTCTAGTGGTATTGTAACTGTGATAAAGGCGTGACCACCTACGAACTAGGAATGCGTTGGTGCAATGACGTTTACTGCAGACGATTTAGCTGAACGACATTTTCTGTAACGTTGGTGAACATTTCGTCGTATGTTTAGTTATTGTTATCTTAATTGACTGTAATTGATCATTTAAAAGTAATTATTTTGCAAATACTGAAATAACCGATTTAATTTTCTCCTAGTTTACCTATTTCTTATATAAATTTAATATAACAAATGAAAGAATCTTCAATCAAGGAGTAACTGTATGAAAGTTGTTATTATTTTTATGTTGATTTATCATTGTAGTAACAGCTTCCACCAGTTACATTATACTGCGCAAGAATATATATAACTTAAGTCATAAATTGTAAAATATCCGACACTAAAAAATAAGCAGACAATCTATTAAGAAACCACTTAAATAAAATAGATGCGACACGAACGCGAAATTTGATATTTCTTACTCAGTCGATCGGTCGTATACTTCAGTCGTTTCTTGTAAATCTCGGGAAGGATTTCACCAGTCAATGTTATTATGGCACTGGTATGCGTTGTGCTTAGGGTATCGGTTTTCGTACAGCTTGTCGTTAGTAAATTAGGATCTCGGTCGGCTTTCGATTAAGTCGAACATAGAATTTAGAAATACTGCTACGTATACCCTGTGGGCCTTACGGTCCTCATGGTTTGTTCAATGAAATCTCCAAACAGCTGGTTGACACTTCCCGTGACCCAAAGGCTAATTTTTACCTTGGCCAGAGGCTAAGCATTACCATACGACGGCGACGTGGCAATGCCGCCAGTCTCTTGGGTACATTACCAGTCGACAGCGATGCGGAGGAATGTTTTGTTTTAGTTTGTTAGTTGTTTTAGTTCGGTTAGGATATTTTTTTTTTTAATATTTTCTTTTTCTTTTTTTTCTTTTTCGGCAGTAGCGTTCCCTATGCAAATTAACGCCATACAGCGATCGCCAACCCGCCTGCCAAGCGTGACGTTTATGGCAAACCCCTCTTTGGGGCAGGCCTATATCCAGCAGTGGACGTCTTTCGGTTGAAATGATGATGATGGTGATAGTAAAATTTTTATTTTAATAATCTGTTAGTATAAATAAATTATGTCTTCTTATTGCTAAGTTCTATTCAGAAGTTTGGATGCGTAAAAAATTTTGGAACTTGAAAAAAATATCAGACACCTGTCAAAGTTTTGTTACTGAAATTTCATGTAAAAAAAAAATAGATGCCAATAAATAAATCCAAGAAAAAAAAAATTGTTTTTAATTTGACTGAAAGGCGCTCCTTGGCCTCCATTTGCCTGTAATGTAACAATACAAGATTCCACTGAAACGGCTAGGGCTTTGCGAACAGACTGCGCAGGCCACCATGATAGGTTAATTTCCATACATAATAAAATAGTAATGAAGTCAAAACTGAACATTGAATATGTTTTTTTTTAAATAGTTACTACGAGGTGTGGGAAAGACTGATGGCGAAAATATAGTTTTTAGAAATTTTGTCCGTTTGTCTGTCTGGATGTATGTTCCGGATTGGCGTAAAAACGGCTGAACGGATTTTGATGAGATTTGGCACACAGATTTCTTTTATTTTTTGTGTTTTTAAAACACACATACACATCAAGCTATAATTTCCATTATAAGCTGATCTCGCAGTGTATAGGATTTTCGTAAAAGAAGAGGTCAGCGTATACTGGGAATCTATAGCTTGATGTGTAGCCGTGGGTACATATAATTAATTAAAAAGGTGTAAGTAACACGGCTAGGGACGGGTAAAGGATACATTACAGCCAAATGCTCCCGGTTAGGGAGCGCCTTTATGGAAGTTTTTTTTAAGCAACATTTTTCTGTTGCTTTCCAAGTTGTTTAAAAATAAGGTTTTATTCATGACTTGATCTTTTGAACTTTTATAATACGTATTTCATTTCAGGTTTTGCTTTATTTGTCTATCAAACAAATTAAGTCATTATTTTGTCACAGTAGCTCATAATAAAGTACTTTTAATAGTAATTCAGCTTCGTTAGTGCACTTTTAAAATAATAATGAAGCAATAAAATGAATATTCAATGTATTCTATTTCAGTTTTATTTACTTAAATTGAATTGAATGGCCATAAAAAAGTTGATTAGTGCAATAACTGGTTCGATTTATTTGCTACCGAATTCAATTACATTCAATTGAACATTAAAATAGCAAGAATCTTAATTTTGTATTGATTATCCACCTGTTTTAATTACAGACTAATTTACTGTGCCACTTATTAAATATCTATGTAATATATTTTGTTTAAACGGCTCTTAGTATAATTTGCAAGACTTTGCATTAACATAGTTTAAGAGACACGAAATAATTATTTTATCCTTGTCATAAACGTAAATATCTGTCGTTAAAGTCAAAGAAGAGTTAGAGGTGTTCGGGCGGGAGTAATAGTTTATACTAGAGGTGCGCTTCTCTATGGTCCTGCATAGTGCAATCAAACCTCGATACATCATTTTAATACTGGACATGTCACCGCAAATTCGAAATTCGAATGCAAATGAAATGCTGGCTGGATACAAAGTACGATATAATGGCGGCCGATAAATTATAATACAGGCAAGTTTTGTTATCGGCGCGCGTCCCTATAGAATTTCGTCGAGATTATACGCTGAATACGTAATGCAAATACATTAGTTGAGGTGGTTTGCAAAATGTTGTGCTGAGGAACTTAAGTTGGTAGATAATAGTGCAACTATTCTGGCATTACAATTTAGATTTACTGAAGCTTCTCAAAGAAGGATATTAAATTAATTCAACGCTATCAAACCAAACACCAACCCTTCAGGCGGATTGCTTGCAATTCTTACTTTAAAAGATACATACTCTTCATAATTAAATTAAAATTATTAACCAAAACAAATTTTAAACTATATATTAATTAATTTATAACAAGATAAATTCAACCACATCCAATTCGCTTCTAAACTTCTGATTCAATCACCGACAACATCGAGCATCATTGTGAAATGCAACTAGTTTTCTCGGCGTGAAACTAAATGTTGCAATTCGGCGCGTGCGCATACATTTAACGAGACGTGTTTAATTACCAAGCTTCGGCTACCGATGCATACCAATTACACCACGCAATTTAATAATTTCAACCATAAAATATTAATACGGCTTTTAGAACCATCGCATCGTGGTGATATTTTCTTGCGGGTTGAGCGGAATAGAACATGGTAAAATTTCGTTCGTCAGTGTAAATTCTTGGAAGTTAATTATTACGTAGCGAGTTTTAGTTTACACCTTCATAGTTGGCTCATTTCAAATTCTTGATGTAAAAGAATATCTTTATCATAACAGATCATTTGACTAAACCCGACGCCGCTAATCATCAAGATTCCTTAATTTATTGTTATGTGATGTATACAATATTAGTTTTAGTACCTATATACAAAAGCCGAAACACGTGTCTGGTATTTTTATGTAAAGAATCTATGTACAAAATTTCAAAACTGTATCATGAAAAATCACAAAGTTAGAAGGTTGTTATGTTACCGGGTCGTCCGTACAAAAACATGCTAACGGCGCACCAGCGCCTCCAGGGTCGTCTTGCGCTCATTGATAATAATTTGGCAGGAGGTACCTAACCGTACGGCGATTGTATTGTAAGTAATTAAATGGTGATAACATTTTACATCACACTTAAATATTTTTAGTGTAAAAATTATTGAAATCGATTCAGTTCCTTATTCTGAACAAACTATATTCAGGTTTCGCATATACTAAAAATAATGTTGTACGAGTTTATAGGTACATATCCACAATAAATAGCCTTGAGAGAATTAATTTAACATTCCATCTAATACAAAATCCGTTGCTTTGAAGGATTACCTACTGCTCAATTTACATTTACGGTGCATTTCTGGACAAAGGACAAATTGCAAATGGCGACATAGTAATTCTCGAATTAAACCAAGCAGGTTTTAATCATTATAATTTTTTACAATACAGGAAAAGAGTTAACAAGATATAATTATATTTTAATTATCACACACAGAGCATGATTCACTATATTTTATATGTAGCTGTAAATCATTTTTATAACTCCGAGGATATGTCCCAAGTTGTTTCAACGACTAAAATATTTCACAACTTTAAACCGTGTTTGAGTGACGCATGCAAATAGATTAGACAAGTCTTTCGTCTAGACGCTTACTTGACATCTGTGGCTTTACTCAACTTGTCACACACATTTTTTTAAGTCGATCTTAAATTATTCCAATAATGAAGTCATAAAAAATTCATACCGAGGAGCTCATGTCGACACAAAATATATGACTCAATTCCTTAATAATTACTCTGATAAAATACTCATTAAATTAACTAGAAATGATATTGAAATTTGGAGCGCACCTTAACGGTCCAGTCATCAGGATGTCACGAAAAAGGTCCTCCATCGTTATCTACTGATACTTCGCAGAATCGGCGTCAATATATTTAATTGCGGACGCCGCGCACATAACTAATCACCGCTAAATAAGTTGTATGTAGGTAAGGTGCGGGCAGGCTGACAGAAAAAAAAGTCCCGATTTCCGGCGGTTCCCACGGCGCGCGTCGCACTGCCGCCCGCCCCGGTTCCCACATGCAATTGCAACTTTTATAAACAACATTATCGTCATAAGTGCGCATGCGTGGCAAATCAATCCGCTATTGGCCAGAATCGGCCGCGAGGTGTATTAAATGCCCACTCTAAATACGTTGCATTCCGTTGTGATTGGTCCATAAACGCAATTCGATAATAGATTAGATAATTATTTAGCGTGGCAACGCGAACATCGGCGGGTGCTTTGAATACTTAATTTTCGAATTGTGAGTCCATTTACGCAGTTTATTGGCTTGCGATTACAACAATGCGATAGATACAGTGTACGAGGTCTGCGCCAGTGTGCCCACGAACACATTATCATGTCACGCACAGGTCAAAACATGGCCTTTGTCAATAAACTACAGCTATCATTGAATATGCTAAAGAAAGACACCTATATTTACGACTGCGTTCCATCACGATCTTAATAAATGGGATATCGACGCCCGCGTCTAGTTAAGAGACATTAATGCTAAGTAAATTCGCACAGGCAACAAACTAGTTGTCATCTAAAAGATAATATTCAATGAAGAAGCTTTCAATAGCATGACCTAATATAGTGTAAGTAATGTGCGCTTAACAGGAGGATTTAGTACTAGCAGCTTTGGTTTTGCAACGATCAACCGTATAATACGAGACATGATACGTTCGCGGACATAATCGATCCATCTGAGCGTTTAGTACTGATTCTAAGTTCATACATCGCCGAGCAATTTCATATCTCGCCATAAGGCGATCGGCGCGACGTGTTTCCTAAAATAGTGATGTGAAATAAATCAAAGATCGTGGTTGTCGATACGATCCGTCAAAAAAAGCGGGCGGTGCGTGTGAATCTGCTGCGACCGCGATCGTATGAGAATATCATACGGAATGTCGACCATTGACTACATGACTTATGTGATATCCACTACTAATTTTAGTAAATATGTTGCCAATGCACCCATTAACAATATTTTTATCTGCAGTATCAGTAATGTACAAGTCCTTATCTTTATTTAGTTAGCTCAAGTTGAGTTAAAAAATATTGACTTTATGTTCATGTTTGTGCAGCATAGGTACAAGTGCAGGTTTACTGATATTTATTAACAAATTGCTTACTTCATCTATTGCAGTCACACGAATATTTTTCCCTCTTTTTTGCAAGACGATAGTCTGCGATTTATTACTTATTTCATCGCAGCATTGCGAAGGACCGGCTTCGTGACTACGCAGTGTTGCGACCTATGGAAGCCGTCAACTTTTTTATTAATCATTCTATCGATACGCGGTAGCAATAGCTGTGATGCAACCTCCGCTCTAGACCTATTGTTGTACGACTCACGCTTTTTTCGCCAATATTTTCTTGAAATATTTTTTGGATTGTTGTTATGAAATTAAGGTATAAAATTCGCGTATTGCCTCGTCAATCATAACCGAAAATGAAATGATAAAATGTTAGAAAAAAGTGTCATTAATTTTAGACACATTGGTCCAGTCAAGCGTTTAAAAATAAAATGTGCTTTTAATATAAATACACTTGTTATTTAAAGTGCACTTTCAAATACATCAGTCATCCGATCATATTGTTTGTGGTATATGGTAGAGTTAACGAGGCGTCACGAACAAGCGCAGCTTCGTATGTTACGGGCAGGCGGCCATGCGAGACTTCTGCCATTGGCTCCTACTGAGTAAACACTATTGTACGTACCTACCTATGTACCCACCACTATGTACACTCATACATACTAAATTAATCGACGTGATTGATCGAACTGCGCGCCTCGTATCACGCCTCATTATGCGCAATAAATTATAATAATTTATCGATAAAATATTAACATTAATATGTTTAGCTAATAAGTTGGTTTAAATGATAAATTATTCAATATTTAAGCGCGTAGAGTTTGGTAATTTTGTGTTATTTTATAATGTCAATTGTAAACGGAATTTAAATAGAGTAATACAAACTCAACATCTCATTCAACATTCACACCTCACTTCTAACATGATACCTACATTACATGGACTGTATAAAGCAATTTATCGCTACTATAGTTTATCGTAGACGTTCGGAATTCCAAATACACAGGGCATAGTAAAACGAATCGCGGTAATTTATTACAGTTTTGCATAAGAAACGAGGTGGGACGAACTATGAAACGCATGGAATAACACAAAGTCACAAAAGTGGTCAGTCGGTGTGCGCTCGAGTCGACGGAACGAATAAGCGATTCAAATGCTAATATATCACAGCGTCGGCGCGGCATGATGTTTCTCATTGGCCACGCTATTTACATTAACATACATAACGACGCTGGCCCCGCCCACCGCGCGCGTCACGCCGCCACCGAACATCGTTAATTACTGGTAATTAGTGGGTCGTGACTGAGCGGAGATGCGCGCGCTAAAGTGCTATGAACGCTACTTACGAAACGTGCAACTGTGCTTAAACGGACCACTAACATCGACAGCACGAGTTACCGCTTCCGAACGTGTGTTGAGGAAGTTAAAGCTTTCGCAAAGCATTTCGCTTCAAAATTGTAATTACGAGCTTATTAGCTCTCTGTTCATGAGCTTTTAACACTAAAGCTCATGCCCGATGTTGAATTATATCCCTAACTATTTACGAAATGGAAAACATGAAAGCTTCGCCTAAACTTATTATAACTTCTTCATTTAAGTGTCCTCTGAAGCCAATATCAAATTGCCACATCGTTTTGTACCTTGAGTCTGAAACCTACACTATATCAGCAAGCTATTTCTGTTTATCTATTTCTCTCCGCATCATTCCATAGGTACTCGTAGTTCTCACCCAATCGATTAATATTGACCGTCAACATAACACAATTATTCACCTAATCCTTGCATAAAAGGGGCACGTCTGCGCCTGCGCCACAAATCATAAGTATGGAACCGAGGGCTCACGACCGCGCCATATATGGTCACCCTGACGTCTATGCCCGACCCTTGTTCAAAGGATTTATGTCGGCTCCTTTTGGTGCAAATTAGCCCGTGTCGAGTACAGGCGTGAGCGAACAAATTTGTAGCAGCGCTATTAGGATGTTTTGCTTTTACTTTTAATGTTAATGGCCAGATAAAATTGTATTGGGTTAACCCTCCAGCTAAGGAATGGACTGTTCGAGCTGGAACCATACTCTGTCTTTAGCATAGTAGATAAGTTAACATTCTTTTACCGACAAAATCTATAATAGTAAGCGGTAAGTTAGCCAGATAGTCGAGTATCTCTATGTATCAATCCACTCTATCAATGTCAATATGATCTACTTGCGTTCATGGTTGACCAACCAAAACTACAACGCACATCGCCATATAAAAGCAAAAGAGTACCGAAAAGCAAGCGGCATTGAGACAAAAACGATTATAGATCACGGTACGGAGTAATGACAACATAATGTGGTTTAACATGTAAATGTATCGACGCCGGCGCACGCCAACAATGCGCGTGACGTACGTGGGTGATGGCGCGCGCCGATCTATCTTCAATGAAGTTGTCCAATTTATTGATGCACGATTATCGGCGGGTAATATTTTTGTTATAAAACTATCTGTTATAACATTACGTGGGCAGAAGTGTAAAATAGCGAAAGCACTTTAATACCATTTTACTCGTATCTTTCGTGTCAATTCGTGCCAGCGATTTCACTTTTACACGAAGTAAGAGGCATTGTTGAGGATACACAAGATTGGGCAAAAACTAGTCAGACATATCTGGAGCAAGGTTCGGTAATAAGCATAAAATATTTCACTCATCATTGACTTGCCGAATGCTCAAACTTTTGGACATGTCGGGCAGCTTGTTACGTGGATGTCAATTCTGATACTAGCCAGTCGATCGCATTCGCAACTCTTCCATAAGCAACTGGTTCGAATGCAATATATTGGCTTTATAAAGGCGTATTAATAATTAACAAAAAACTTGGTGGTTTCGGTAGCAAGTGCTCTAGTTACCGATGTCGCAAGTAAGTGGGCGTGAGTCGAAGGCGAGCGTAGGAGCCGACATCGATCAGCCGGCCACCCCCGCCGCACCACGCGCCTCGTTTCGCAATGTTTATACAAGTTTTAGCATACCGGTGCTCGGAGGATATTGCTGATAGGGGCAAAGTTGATCAATAAAATGTGATCAGTTGTTGTGTGCGGATTGCCTCATCATGACGTTATTGTGAATCACAGATCCGGGACGGGTCTATTAATAGGCAGGTTAATTTCTAGTACAGCAAAGGATTGACATAGATGAAGGCTAACATGTGTTTCATTGTGTTGTTCCAGGTCGGTGGCGCACGAGCCCGATGAGCGCGTGCGCGGCGGCCGCCATGCGCGAAAAACACGCGGCGCCGCGCCGCCTGGCGTCCCCGCCCGCTTCCCCCCCCGGCCGCCTACCCAGCCCGCTCAGCAGCCCGCGCGCTGACGAGCCCCTGGACCTGCGCGTCACTCACAAGCGCCCGCCACGCCTGGAGGACGAGAACTGCAACCTCATCACACAGTCACCACCCCCTCACCCCACTCACCCCACGCATCCAGCTCACCCCGCGCACCCAGCGCTTCTGCAATTCTGTCGACGACTGCCACTAGCTCTGCCCGCATCCTTCGGCCGCTATCCTTTCCTACCCGCGGCGGCCGCCACCCTGCTCGCCCCTGGAGCCCCGCGAGCACCACAAGTGCCTCAAAATCCCGGAGCGCCTCGGGCACGAGACCGATATACATGCTCCTACTGCGGGAAAGCGTTTCCTCGCAGTGCCAACCTAACTCGGCATTTAAGAACGCATACGGGAGAGCAACCTTACCGCTGTAAATACTGCGAGCGGTCCTTCTCGATATCGTCTAACTTGCAACGGCATGTGAGGAACATTCATAATAAAGAGAGACCGTTTCGGTGTCGTCACTGCGACCGCTGCTTCGGCCAACAAACGAATCTTGATAGGCATCTGAAGAAGCACGAGGCGGAGAACGGGGACGACAGTCGCCGGCGGTCTCCGGACGAGACGTACTTCGAGGAGATCAGATCGTTCATGGGCCGCGTGGCGCCAGGCCGGCGCGCCGCCGCCGCCAGCCCCGCCGACCACACCTGATAGTGACACGTGCTAACCACTTTCACACTTACAATAATCTGGTCGATGCATCCAAATGACTCTTGTGTACTTTTATAACCTTTACTGAGTGTGAATATTTTGATCAAACTGATAATGACTAGGCGCCAACTTTAGTTCTGCATCAGTTTAATAAACGATGACAATATAAAATTGCAAGGCAATAATAACATTGAAAATGTTTCAAAACGTCAAGCCACAAGCACCAGGTAATTGTAAACCTAAGGAAACACTACATACAATGTAATCATAATGATCACGCATCATCAATTTTGTAAATACCCATTATTGTTACCGCGTTAGCTCATTGAATTGGCGCAAACGAGTGAATGTAAGTGTACTTGCCACCAAGTCGGCTATTAGGATATGTATTATAAATAAAGTGATATTGAATCTCGTGTACTTAATGTAAATATTAAGCTATTGTAGTGTATGTAGCTAGGACGCGTACCGAATTTTCTCTACCGATAGATATACGAAAAATATATAGTACTTATTGTATTCCTTGTCGAAAGACATAAATAGACAATTAATGTTAAGTGTTCCGAGAGTGTTCGCTATTATAGATTACGCTATTTCGATATATTGTATGGATGTAAGTAGATTCTTTGTACTTTTTTTTTGTAAATTTCGTTTTATTCGATGTAAAATAATTAGTATTATTAGTCTGAGAGGAAACGCCGGTTACCAATAAAAATATAACTTGTTGCTTATTGAAGATATTATTAAATATGTTTTACGAAATGTTAGAAAAGTTGTTTTAAAAATTATCTTACTGTCGAAATTATATATGTATATAATGTATAATGAATGTTGCGTAAATTATTGTCGTTTTGGGCACCAACCGCGGGAGGATATGTTTCTGTGTTCAAACTGCCCTAATTGTTAAGTTTCAGAATATTACGCAAATTAGATATGTTTATTGTCATTGTATTGAGATTTTAAATTAGAACTTATACAGCTATTAGAGATTATTACAGAATTTTGTTAAAACATTGTACGTATTCCAAAATTATTACTAAATTAATATAATTACAAATCTGTGATTTAATTTATTACTGGACAGCAATAATAAATGAAGAAATATTTTTATCTGTTAAAGAAATCTCTCAAAGAACTAATTTAAACGTTCCTGTAAGTATAGATAGATCTCTATGATTGTTGCGAGTGTCAAGTTGATATATATTTTATATACAGAGATAACTATATTTTTTCCATAATATCAAGGTACACATACACAAAGATAATGTCCTGTTCAAAAAAGCCATGGTCACAGTACAAAACTAAAGATTTTTTGTCATGGAAGTATTCAAAGTCCATTTCCTACACAGAATACGGCTGTCACTTTCTTCCCTTGAAGTGATCTTGGTAGAATATTATAAAAAACTAACATTCCATGACACTGCATCTCAGTGACTACCGTAATTTTCAAGGACTGCTTAACCTGTCGTCATACTTAAGCGTAAATGCGAATCGATACTATGTGGAAATATATATTACAAGCTTTTTTTTTCTAAGTAACTCCGACGCTAATTTCAGTACAAAGTGACCACACGATCGAATTTTAAACGTGACTTTTCGGTTGATGCATTTCGTTCCACGTTGCAAGGTTTTGCATGGCTTTAAATCGCTCATCTATGGCTATAAGCAATTACTACACACCTGTCCCCAAGTCAACGTTACCTACTGTATTAATGTTTTGTAGTATACTCGTACCAAATCCTGTTTGATTCACATAAGAGATGCTATTTATCTTATCGCTAGGATGTATAATGAATAGAGATTATTACCTTATCGTTTTGTACTTTTGATACCTATTAGTCGTTCGAAGGTCACCGATTACCTTGTCAAAATGAATAAATAACAATAAATCTTTTATTCTTGTATTTTTATTTTATTGTTACTACAACACTACCTACCACAATTTTAAGAACTGAGCTTTGGAAAAAAATACTACATCAATGCAAACGGAAACTCGAAAAGCTCGACTCTCAGGCCCTTTGTAAACGGCACGGTTTTTATACGATACGGCGTAAAAAACTCGCCGTAGAAAAAACGTGTCCGTCAACAAGCTGTTGTATAAGCAATAGTGATTCATACAACACCGACGACCATGCCTACATACGGCGAATAAACCAAAGTTTTTCACGGCAACAGAAAACGTGTGTGTACAAAGGGCCTTAGGATGGTCGCAAATCTAACGGAAGATGCGTCGCGTAGAGATAAATTACGATAACATGACGCACCCCTCCAAAATTCAAAACGTTTGAAAGTATTAATGACAGTTTTTTGTCAGCGCCACCAAGACACAACACATTGTGTGTACGTGTGTGCGTAGTGAGACGGCCTTTAAACAAAAATAAATCCAAGTAAGTATTTATTTATTCGTAAGGATGTGACACACACATTGAAACAGTAATTTGGAGGGGCGCGCCATGTTATCGCAGTTTATCTCTAACGCCAGAACGGACAAGTAGATCAGATAATAAAACATTCAACTTTACACACTCAACCGATGATGCGTTAGTGCGTCGAGAGTACTAACGAAATTATGCCCTATACGCATTTTCCGTCAGATCTTCGTCTTTCACAGCGAACAAGCCTGATGATCAAAGACTTTACCTTCTTTAGATGAAGATAACTTTGCAGAGGAGCTCGTGGCTAAGTACCGCAAGGGTCCATCCATCAGGTTAAGCTACGCTTGCCGGGGTTGGCCCGTGGATGGGGACCATCTTTACATTCCGAGACTCCTTCGTACCTCGGAAAGCACGTTAAGACGTTGGTCCCAGCTGTCACTTGTGGATCTTTGACAGTCGTTACGGGTCGTCAGAAGCCTGAAAGTCTGACAACCAGAGAGACCTGAAAGTCTCAAACTCAAACTCAAAACATTTACTTCAATTGAACCTTTACAGGCACTTTTGAATTGTCAAAGAGTCGGTCAGTTAGTCAGGAAGTTGAGTCTATTTGCTCATTCCAAAACGTAGATCTCTATGGAGAAGAACAGGCAAGAAACTCCAAGGACACTTTTTTAAATTGAGATATAACAAAATCCTGGGAACATTATTTTTGTTGCTTCTATATGTGAGAATAATGTAAAAAATTAAATTATTTATTTAAAAAACAAAACAAAATATATGATTAAAAGATTACAAATAAGCCCTGACAGTTGAGAGAAGACCAGTCTCAACTGACGGCGCCCGTTCACGAGCATGACGCGTGAATCAGCACCATCCAGCTCAACCATTTTGTAGGGAACCGAATGATCCAACACACGCGCCATTATCGCGAGACATTTAAGTGAGCTCAACTGCCACGCTTTTTTAAGTCAACATACATCTTATCATAATAAACGGCTCCATGGTACTCACATTTACAAAATAGACAAAATGCTTCATTACCCAGTAACTGGGTTGTGGAAGTCAGATAGGCAGTCGCTTCATGTAAAATACTGGTATTGAGCTGTATCCGGTTAGACTGGAAGCTGACCCCAACAAAGTTGGGAAAAGGCGGGCAGATTGATTAACATCAAGAGAACTTTGACCTGGTATGGAACAGCTACACACACAGGTCCCAGGTTTTTACAGTAAGAATCATTCTATATTTAGATTCTTATACAATATTAGTTTCAGTAATTTGCGAAACCCGAAAAACGTGTCTAGTATTTTTATGTAAAGAATCTAAGAAGAGTATGCTTAGATGGTTTGGTCATGTGGACAGGATGAGTCAAAGGCGACTAACAAAAGGTATTTATAAAGCAGAGGTGAGTGGAAACGCCGGCAGGGGACGCCCTAGACGTGACCAAATTGGTGATGTTATTCAGAAAGGTCAGGTGCGTAGTACTCGCAACCGGCGTGCGTGTATGACCAGATGTATGAATGTAGGCGAAGCAAAAGGAGTATGTAATAGCGTAGCTAGTGGCGTTCTATAGTTTCTGCCTACCCCCATGGGAAGAAGGCGTGAGTTTATATATGTATGTATGAATCTATGTACAAAATTTCAAAACTGTATCATGAAAAATCACAAAGGTATAAGGTTGATATGTTACCGGGTTGTCCGTACAAAAATATGCGAACGGCGCCCCCGCGCCTCCAGGGTCGTCTTGCGCGCATTGATAATAATTTGGCAGTAGGTACCTAACCGTACGGCGATTGTATTGTAAGTAATTAAATGGTGATAACATTTTCCATCACACTTAAATATTTTTGGGACAAAATGTAACATGGTGTAAACATTATTGAAATCGATTCAGTTCCTTATTCTGAACAAACTATATTCAGGCTTCGCATATACTAAAATTATTGTTATGCTTATGATAATTCATGACAAATAATACCTAAGTCCATCTACAAATTCGTCTAGACACAAAAGATGAAAGATCCTATCCATAAGTCTGCAACCGCATTCCTGGCTTATCATAGTAAAAACAAACAGGTTTGTAAGAGATACCTATGTAAATGGATTACAATCGAGGTACGCAATTGACCGGTAACTATATAAATCGGTAACTATATAAGTATCGGCCGAATGTTCGGCCGTTTCCTGACTACGGCTGACTGTAGCTAACAACGGCTGAAGAAAAAAAAACGACGGTCAAAGAGATTAGTCAAAGTCAAAAACGTGACTTGAAGTCGGGTAAGATTAAGATTCAAAGTCAAATAACTTAAAGGAAACTTTGGAAGTCAAGAAACGGCCGAACATTCGGCCGATACTTCGGATTATCGCTTTGGAGTAGGCCGTGTCATTAGTAATGTGGTCTTTAAACTCGACCCGTTATTGTTACAAGCAGTCAAAGACTTGTAGTAACGGCATGGTTACTTTAGTTTCAAACTCAAACTCAAAGCATTTATTTCAATTAAACCATCTTTTGAATTGTACCTATTCCAGGAAGTAGTAGGTACTTATGGAGAAAAACGGGCAAGAATCTCCATCGACACTCTTTGAAATTATAATGTTACAACAATATTGTTACATCATTAGTGTTGAATGTATAACTAAATGTGAGGACAATATAACAAAAAACGCGTCCATAGAAACAAACAAAAAAAACAAAAATAAGACTTGGTTGGCAGCTTGGCATTAAAATAAGCTTGGAAGAGATGACCAGTCCCAACTGACAGCGCCCGTACACGAACATGACGCATGGATCAGCACCATTCCGCTCAACCATTTTGAAGGGAGCTAAATGATCCAACACACGCGCCACCATCAGAGAGACATCTGAGTGAGCATGACATACTCTCAGCCGCCAGGGCACATTCAAGTCATGAAAGACATAATTACCCGGTAAATAGTAGCTCTATTGTACATAGTACTCACACCTGTGCTATGCAATTATATAATACAAAGGAGATTGAGTTTATAGAATGCAAAGATATTCTTACAATCTTCAGCAGCTCCAACAGTATTTTCAAATGTTTATCAATTAGTTGTGGAACCAGCATTCCAAATAACTGAATAAGGCTGATGAAAATAATGGTTTATAAAAGACATAGCATAGTAATTAACACCAGCCGACCCTTATTTACTCAACTCCCAAAGAATTGAAGGCCGATAAAAAAACGCCTGTCGTTCACACAAAGTAGGAACTCTAGAAACCTGAATTAAACGACCTATCACAATGATCTTAACGCTTCTGGGTCCACAGCAGCAAAAACTGTTAACAAAAGAAACATTATTAGGCATGCTCCAACAAAAAAACTGTACAAAAAGCACCAAATACGATTAAAGTCGAGCGCCATCTTGGAATCGAAGGGCGCCCGGAGGCTAGCTGCGCCGGCGCAGCCTCACGAACGCCGTTTACGATATGATTATGCTTTATTGCCATTAATTTGCGACAAACGAAACCGCCCAACACCATCTAGACCGCCATGTTGGCAAACTATTAAATTTATTTATCTAATCAGAACAACTAAATGCAACGTACAAGAACGCATATAACTGCATACGACTAAAAATGGTTTTATCATTTATGTATTAAATGATAGAACCATCAACCAGGAAGACGGAGTACTCAGATTTACACTTGGCTACCAAACTAAATTCCAATATAATTACTTCATTACATCGAAGCTCTGAACTAGACGAATACAGGACGATTGGCTACAACCACCTTAACGAAAATAATTACCAGCTTAATGAATAAGACGTTATCTATATGTAGAATCTTGTTTTCATCTGTGTATATCGAAATACGGCAGCATTAGAAAGGTATATCGTATTTGGAGGACATAAGTCTGTAATCCATAGTTTTTTAATCAGTCAACCGATAGCAAAAGTTGTGCTAAGTTTTTTATAAGGTATGTGACGCGGTGTTTTAATAGATACAGAAAGTGGCCGAGTAGATATGCTATAGTATATTTGTGGGCACGGGAGTCGGACAAGAACGGTATCACTAAGGAGCTGGCCCAATTGAGAAAAGCTTTCAGGGTTTTAATAACGTTCTAAACTTTTGCGATGAACATTGATTCTATAGTCCGTTCCGGAGCTTTATTTTGAAGGAGTTGAGATAAATGATCATGACAAAGGCCCTAAATATCATAATTATCGAAAAATAACATTATGTCAGCCTTCTTTCTACACCAGCCAGCCTTGACCAAAATAATAGTCTAAGAAGAAGAAAAAATACGTTTATTTGCGGTAAACATGACGCAAAGAAAGAACAAAAATACAAAAATAACAAGTTAGAGGGTAATATGCGTCACATCCATGCAAAACGGCCACCGCTCAGCATAATGCTACCCTATGCGAGGCAGAGCCCCAGCGCCGGTTTGCAGCGACAGCCAGCGTTGGCGTGATGACGTCGACCGGTGCAGCATAAAGTGAGATTTATAAATAAGAAATAAAATAAATACAAACTACTTCGATAATTAAACATGTTTATAATATATAACCACCACCATAGTCTGACTAGTGCTACTGAAACGACGCTGTTTAAATTGAAATTTAATTGCCGTCTGACTTCTGCTACCTCATTACACTACGTGGACACGTGGACCGTAGAAACACCACCGTTACCTACTAACCAAATCTTCAGAGCAGGAGCATTTATCTTCAGCAAACTCTTTTGACAACTAAGTTTCTAAGATTAGCTAAGGAGACACAATCACTAATGATCCGTCTAAAAACATCATCATTCATCATCTTCATTTCAGCCGAAAGACGTCCACTGCTGGACATAGGCCTCTCCCAAAAAGGGGGGGGATTTGCCATAATCGCCACGCTTGGCAGAAGGGTTGGCGATCGCAGTATGGTTTTAAAAATGCATAGAAAACGCTGCTGCCCATTCTCTAGTGCCTTTTACGATACCCACGGGAAGAAATGGGATGGTGCTATTCTTTACGTGCGGCACCAAACGGAACAAAAAGAAACTAAAAACGTACGAAGGTACTAATCTTGTAATTCACAACAGCATCATCAGTTGTGCTTGTGAGTGATCAACATCCTGTTTCTACTTGAGAATCCGCTATTCTCTCATCGCTCAGGCCGAGTGCCCGCGCGCCTGAGCAGGGTGGGGCAGGTTGCACAACGATGGCACGGCGCAGGCGCACGCGGCCGCCTTGTTAGCGGCGCGTGCGCCAGCGCCTGCCACCGTTGCATTGCATTATTTATTGCTTATTGAAAAACTACCGATAGTCTTACCTACCCACTTTTGTGGTCGCTTTCGTTGCCGTTTTTGTTAATTATTTTTGTTTGCTGCTTTGAGCTGTGATGCAAATTGGGAAAGCAATTATTGTTGGTGTTGAGAAATGTGTTGAGAGGTATACGTTTTCTTTATAGTCTATTAAAATTCGATCAATTAAATTCAATTTATTTTAAGCTTTCAGGCAAAAGCTTGACTAACGTGTTGGGAAGTCACTCATATCTCTTTTAGTGGAGAAAACTATATCACAATATTCACAATAGAATGTATGCAACAAATCGTATGCTATACAACATGTCCCAGAATTAACGCACAAACTCTTAAGGGGTCATTTTACTCATCATTATGAACAACTTTTACTATGGGACCAAATCAGAAATCGCGAAAAAAAAATCAGTACATTTAGGTTCTCATAACTCGTCAAAATATAGGGAACAGCTGATTGATTTTTCGCGATTTCTGGTTTGGTCCCATAGTAAAAGTTGTTTGTAATGATGAGTACAATGACCCCTTAAGAGGTTGTGCGTTAATTCTGGACCATGTTGTTTATGATTCAAAGATGGGCTAATAATAATTTGGTTACCTAATTTCTACTAGTCACAGAAATGAGTACTAGTCATTTCTCAATAAGAAAACCGATCAGGACACAAGAACCATTCAACGAAAGACCCAGCCCAGCTTCCATTTAATTCTTAATGTTATTATTATAAACTAATATTTACGATCCATACACATAATATCGAGGCGGTTCATTACATACTTTACTTGAATTGAAAACAATATTCACAACAGTTTGATTTCACAAAATTTAAATGGACTATAAACTGAACGTTTATTAATTCTGTTGGAAGCATGTGACAAGTCAACAACGTTATAATAATATTGTTTCTACGGAGATAATACAAAGTAGTAGTTTTAATCATTATTAGTAATATCCATAGTGTTTAGTTTGAGTGGGTACAGAGATATTTTAGGCTTGGTACATTTATGTAGAGCAAAACTACTTTTAGCTGCCGTAACCCTCACATAAAAATTGTACAATCTGTTTATTTGGAAATGCAGGAATAACAAAACATGTACTTTTAGTCATTGAATCGATAACTCCTTAACGTATGCTTAGCAGGGCCTCGGACGAAACCATAAGATGAGAGAGGATAGAAAGGAGAATATTATGGCTGACGGTATTCAAGGCATTAGCTCTTTGGGTAACTTTGGATTTCGGAAAAACTAACGCATGGCGTAGCATTGCTACGGCGTAGTAATTTTTTAAACTCACTATCTGCTTGTATGATGGGACCAGTAGCGTAGAATTTTATGTTATTTATTTATTTAGGATCTCTAACAAATGATATACAGTGTGTCCGTATACGATGTGGCGAAAATTAAGGATGTGGTACAAACCATCAAACTGAACAACTTCCTTCGGAGACCAACATCGTAATCGTGAAAAAAAAATCAGTCGTCCCATTTTTTTGTCGTCGAATTTTTTTCACGATTACGGTGTTGGTCCCCGGGAGGAAGTTGTTCAGTTTGATGGTCTGTACCACATCCTTAATTTTCGCCACATCGTATACGGACACACTGTATATGTCACCGTATGATTATGAACATCGTTAGTTTATAAATCTAGCAAGATTATAAACCATCGAAAAATTGTGAACTGCCACTAACCATTTACAATTTGACGCATAATTTCAGATATGATATAATCTATCCATGGCAAGCCAACAAATTGTGAACTGGTATCAAACTTGCATGTGACGAACGCACCTTACGCTAATACTAAATAGCCAAGTTACTGCGACTAACTTGGAAGAAGCGCGGTTGGTCACAGATGTTACCTTTTTTTTGTTCACGGGGTGGAAATCCTCTTGGATGTCCTCCGCCCTGGGGCGGGCGGAGGGGTCTGTCAGACACTTACTGACTAAAAACCACCCCAGTGTTCCCTTCCCACACTTGCACCGGGGATCTTGGGATCTGTTATTACTTCCGCAATCCCCGGCTAGTGCCGGCCTGCCTCTGCGGGCCACCTCAAGTCTGGGGGGGGAGTGAGGTGTTTGACCCTCCCCGCGACGTCTGAAAAGAGCGCGCGTGGAACATTACGCGCCGCCACCAGTGTGATAGGGGGTGGCGACGTCGCCAAGTCCGCCGTCCCTGAAACCATTTAGGGGGCTGAAAGAGGGCATTGTCTGCCCTCCGCCAACGTCCAGTGCGCTTGCTGCGAGCTGGGTGAGCGGACGAGATCTCCCGCTCCCTTTCCGCAGCCTCCTTCTGCGACAGACTTTTTCGCAGAAGGATACCACTGCGTCCCAGGACTCCTCGCTGCCGACCATCGACTCCACCACGGCCGGCAGCGACAGGTCACGCCTACTACTGAGCGTAAATGTAACCTAACCTAACCCATTTGGTCGGGTGCCCTGGCTTAGTTATTGCGACCAATTCGGCTACCGCCAAGACCTACCAATCAGGACCGGTTCACAATTTTACGAGAGATAAAATCGGACACATTATGTCGATAACTGCAGGTTCGTTCATAATTTTACGATTTGACATTGATAGGTTATAAACTACCGAAAATGAATGCGTTATATTGTAACAGTTCACAATTTTTCGATAGTTTTATAATCTTGCTTGGCTCGATTATACAGTACAGCACATTACAGTAGCAATATTGTGAGCACCGTGCTCACAATCTTGCGGTGACATATACAAAACACTAGCTGACCCGTGCCCACTCCGTTGGGCGGTAAACCTTTTTACTCTATGACACTCACAAATAACGTGGCTTCCCATGGGTAAAAGAATACCTACCCTACCTTCCTACCCTACCTACCTACCTACCCTACCTACTTACCCTACCTACTAACCCTACCTACCCTACCTACCTACCCTACCTAAGTAGGTAGGGTAGGTAGGTAGGGTAGGTAGGTAGGGGGTAAGTACCCTATCTACCTACCTTATCTACCTACCCTACCTACCTATCCTACTTACCTACCCTACCTACCTACCCTACCTACCTAACCTACCTACCCTACCTACCTACCTACCCTACCTACCTACCCTACCTACCCTACCTACCTACCCTACCTACCTACCCTACCTACCTACCCTACCTACCTACCCTACCTACCTACCCTACCTACCTACCCTACCTACCTACCCTACCTACCTACCCTACCTACCTACCCTACCTACCTACCCTACCTACCTACCCTACCTACCTACCCTACCTACCTACCCTACCTACCTACCCTACCTACCTACCCTACCTACCTACCCTACCTACCTACCCTACCTACCCTACCTACCTACCTACCTACCCTACTTACCTACCTACCCTACCTACCTACCTACCCTACCTACCTACCCTACCTACCTACCTACCTACCCTACCTACCTACCCTACCTACCTACCCTACCTACCTACCCTACCTACCTACCCTACCTACCTACCCTACCTACCTACCCTACCTACCTACCCTACCTACCTACCCTACCTACCTACCCTACCTACCTACCCAACCTACCCACCCTACCTACCTACCCTACCTACCTAAAAAAAACACAAAAAATAAAAATAATAACTTCACATAAACCATCTACTAAATAGTCCGAACAAAGCCTAAACCTTTTTTTTTATAGGTGAGCCCGTTCTTGAATTATAAAATTACAACAAAAAGTGGCATTGATTTTTATAGATATATATAGATGACACTTAAATAATGGACAATATCAGCATTACCTACTTATTATTTTATTATTAGTTAACAATTATTCCCCCTGCTTAATAGCTTACATCATAATATCCGTCCCAAAGATATAAATATTTCTAGATGAGCAGTCAAAGTGAAGAACTCATCGAATAAAATTGCATCCAACTGTTGGCCGCACAATGCACGCACACTAGAATAAAGCAATGACAGCACCGCAATGACGTGGCACGAGTGTAAGACGTAGCTATCACGCACACCAGCTTAGTAAAGTTGGCCTGTTTGTTTTAGTTATTTTGCAATGCGTTACTCTATCTAGACATATAACTAATCAAAGATGTGTATGTATATTAACCCTATAATCAACTATAATGTATTTCAAAGTACCTAACCTAACAGGTTGTGTTATGAATATCTACTGAACCAAAAACTATCTTTGAACATAGATGATCCATAACAAGTTACACAAACTAAAACTGCAGTTACTATTACCAAAAAGATCAGTTAAGGTCATCTAGACGTTCTCGTACACGAGCAGTCAGCACAGATAAGATGTGACCATTGAAATCAACCCTGCTTGTGGTCAGGTGCGTGTGTTTTGAGAGCAAAAGCCAAAGTAACATGGCAACTACGATGTAGAAATATGGAAACGACTTATTGATCTGCAATTAAAACATTCAAGTTGATAATAAAAAATCGGTATTATGTTCACCCAAAATGGAAGTAATCTTTATATAGGTATATGGATTGCTTTAATGTGCTTTCAATTTCTGAACTTGAAACAAATTAAGTCCAATGACCGTTGTAATTTTACTGCATTCAATTTATTATTATTTTATTAATGTGCGACTTTATGATTATTCTTTCCTTCCCTTTCACTCTTCCTATTCGCATCGAGAATATCTCAGTAATTAATATTCAAAATATTTTAAGACTAGTAAAAAATAATCTGCAAAGATTATGAAGCCAACACTCAATGTTGGTTACACAACTGTCGTATCTAGTTGCTGCAAGTCGTTGTAAGTGCAGGTGACCGATCCATCACCGACTCACCGAGACGTGGACGTGCCTAATTAACGGAAAGCAAGGTCAGCTGATGAAACAGGCCTAAGCACCCACTCTAGTTTGTCACAAAAAATTACATTGCGCAAGAGATGTTTCTCTTGCCAGTTTGCGACGAATTGTCGTAGCAAGATTCTTAAGCTGTATGTACTACTTATTCTTCTTTCAGAATCTACGGTCATCATTTCAGCCGAAAGACTACCACTGCTAGACATAGGCCTCCACAAAAGAGGGGGAGGTGGTGCCATAATCGCCACGTTTGCCAGGCGGGTTGGCGATCGCAGTATGGCATCCGGCACCACACGGAACATGGTTAATACATGTATTTGTTAAACGAATTGGGCCCAGTAGGTGGCCACGCCAATCGCGGCATCAGTGGCTTGTTTTGTGTGAGTGGTCGTCAGAAGGCCAGGTTAAAAAAAAAAATATTTAAAAAATCTACCTAAAAATAGTTTTATATGCTACCGTGTGGTGCCGGACTAAAGAATAGCACCATCCTATTTCTTCCCCTGGGTGTAGTAAAAGGCGACTAATGGACTTACTAGAGAATGGACAGCAGCGTTCTCTATGCATTTTAACACCATACTACGATCGCCAACCCGCCTGCCAAGCGTGGCGATTATGGCATCCCCTCCCCACCTTGGGGGAAGCCTATGTCCAGGATTGGACGTCTTTCGGCTGAAATGATGACGATGATGACATATAAATATTTTTATATGTTTTATTCGTTTTATTTTAAGTTTATTTTACATATAAATAGTGTTATTTCAAATTATTTAAATAATACCTTAAGACACTTTGGACACTCCAACATACGGTACATGGTTTGATCCGGAGCACCGCATTCGCTCTGGGTATCGGCGGGATCTATAACCCGCCATTTGGGTCATCCACTGTCTTCGCACACAAACTGAGCTAGGCTCATCTACTATGGGTCGCTTTTTTATGCAAACACAAAGCATGCGCAACTTTATAACTTGTCGCGAATCTGAGCAAGGTTTATTTATTTCTTAATCTGTTCATGTAACTGTAGCTAATTAGGTGATCGTTAAGTACCGGAAGTGTGAAAAAATCTGGGGGTCTACTTCGAAGCGATCGTCCGAAGTATCAGCAGAATGTTCGGCCGTTGCTTGATTTCCAAAGTTCTCTTTTTTGACTTTGAGTCCTTACCCGATATCAAATCATATTTTTGACTTTGTCTTATCTCTTTGACTGTCGTTTTTAGGGTTACGGAACCCTAAGGGTAAAACAGGAACCCTATTACTAAGGCTCCGCCGTCTGTCTGTCTGTCTGTCCGTCTGACTGTCTGTCTGTCCGTCTGTCAGCAGGCTGTATCTCATGAACCGTGATAGTTAGATAGTTGAAATTTTCACAGATGATGTATTTCTGTTGCCGCTTTAACAACAAATACTAAAAAACAGAATAAAATAAATATTTAAGGGGGCTCCCATACAGCAAACGAAATATTTTTGCTCATTTTTGCTCTATATTGATAATGGCAACAGGTAGACGCTTGAAATATTCACAGAATATTTAGTTAGGTATATATTCACATTAAAAATAAATAATTAAATTAAAATACAAAAAATATTTAAGGGGCAAAAAAAAACACGTTTGTTGTACCTATGTATATTTTTTTGCCATTTTTGTACGGAACCCTTCGTGCGCTGGTCCGACTCGCACTTGGCCGGATTTTTTACTTGCTTACTAACAAAGACATAAATGACAAGTCACATTTTTGACTGTGTCTTATCTATTTGACTGTCGTTTTTTTTTCTTTCGCCATAGTCAGCCGTAGTCAGGAAACGGCCGGAAATTCGGCCGATACTTCGGATTTATGTTCAGAGAAGACCCCCCTATATTTTCTTTTAATGGCCGTTTTGGTGCCATCACCAAGTAAAAATTTGCTCGATTACCGTAATTTTTATTCGGCCACCAAATTTCTTACAAACTGCAACATTTAAATTACACCATATTCTCAAATCAAGTTCCAAATCCCTTCAGAAACAGGAACACCACTTATTTATGTAACCCACGACATCAGAGTGCTCGACTAAAATTTTGCTCCAAAAACCGTCCGGCTATCCATTTAAATGTCCGTCGGCAACAAAATGCCCCGTACTTAACATTTACACCTCCGAGACATGCGATCGTAACTCGTTGTGTAATTCAGCCCTCTGACTGATATGAAAATTCGACTTTTAGACCCAATTAACGTCTTTTAACTAAATTGTACTTATATTACCTTTAAAAAACCCTAGACAAAAACCAGGACTTTCTCCTGTATCAATTCTTTAACGAAAGATCTGACATACACTTTAAGAGCGTTTATATGTATACGACGTACGGTATTTCATACAAACTTTCAAAACCTTGTTTTTCGAAATGACTGAATCGATTTTAATGAAACTACATACGCATAAGCAGGATAAAGGTCTAAAAAGTTAGTAAAGAACATTTTCGAAAAAAAGTGTTACAGCCAAATTAGACCGATTTTAAATTTTCCATAGAAACAGAAATTTCCAGTTATTTGTTTTTAAATAAGTAAGACATTTCGAAAATGTTTTTAACTAACTTTTTAGACCTTTGTATCCTTCGTATGCGTATGATGTTTCATTAAAATCGGTTCAGTCATTTCGAAAAACAAGGGCAAAAAGTTTGTATGAAATGCCGTACGTCGTAAACGCTCTTAAACTTAGAAAAAATATCTGTACCCAATACTCATATTTTTGCATGTCCATTATATAGCTCTGAAGCCAACTGCACCAACCGTGCCATCAAATTCATAATTACATGCATAATAAACTTACACCCTTTTTTCTAGTCGCTTTTTTTCCCAAATCATAATTAGTGATGTACCAATGTATATCGATACATTTCCTCTCTGTATCCATATCATAGTGTTGCTACCTGCGACCAGTAAGTGACATGTCCCTCTTTGGTCAGGAACTCAGGACCTCATGCCTCGCGGAGATATTTTGATGAGGACGAGATAAATTAATTATAGAATCGTATGGCCGTACACTAATAAACTGGCAAACTTGCTTATCGATATCGTGGTCTCGATACAGACACGGTAATGACCGGTCGAGTTACGTCGCGACTTAATGACGTCGCCGATTTAGGCATACGTTGCTTAAACGGATACCCCCTTATTACAAAACAAGGTTTATCTTCAGACCCTGGTTTTAAACATGGAGCCATTATTGAATTTCGAACTTTATTCCGACTATGGTAAAGTTTCTAAACACAAAACTGACAACTTAGTACCGAACTAAGTTTTCAGTTTTGTATAAAGAACGGTATTTCAATCACTGTTACGTTCTTATTACAAAAACTGGCTGCATGGTTTAAGTCATGTCAAAATATAAATCTTGTTTTGTAATAAGGCGGATAAAGTTTAGTAAGAAAGCTAGGAGTTTTAAAACAATATGCATAATTAAGTAGGTATACAATATTTATCACTAGCAATATACTGCATAGGGGTATTTAGGAACTTTCAAATAAATCCTAAGTTCGAAATTAAAAACGTGGTTTTATGTGTTTTGCTGATCAGCCAACTTATAAGCTATAGTAACTAAATCGTAAGAAATATTTTACTTACATTTTTGTATGCATACAATTAAACTTATACACTGACCGTCAAAACTAAGTACCCAGAGCAAAATTTTCATACAAACGAGATTAGATTACATTTATTTATTTGCATAGAATGTAGGTAAATACAATTAGGTGTTACAAAATTTTCGAATCGCTTATACATTCTGCCTCATGGCATGCAAAAAATGTTTATTAACATATAGGTACGAGGAAATGTCGAATCCTCGGTTCTCCGTCAGGTGACGATTCGGATGAGATCTGATAGTAGCTTTCCAGAGTACGGATGAAGGAGGTCTAGAGCGCCTAAGGCTGATCAAACCGACATTTCATACCGAACTTGTTCATGAAACAAAAAACCTCAAACTAGCATAAAAATGTATAAACATCCGAACACTCAGAACTCTACACACTCTCTAGTGTAAATGGCTTGTCTGATCAGTTGGGCACCATAGGTACTCTAGACCTCCTCCATCCGTAGGTACTCTAGAAAGCTGCATCAGATCTCATTCGAATCGTTACCTGACGGAGAAACGAGGCTTCGAAATGACCTCGTTTATATAAAAATGTTGCTCTGGATACTTAATTTTGACGGTCAGTGTATACGTTACGTTATACGTAATATACGTTATATATGTATAATTTACTGTAGTATTTTCCGTCTTCACCTTGTATAATAAAGGCGATGACGAGACCTTTGATATGTGTTGTCTTACATACTATGTGCTGCTTTTATAGTTGAATTAATAACTGAAACGAATTAGTTTCTAATTGGTAGCAATTAATTTCCCCAGTGAGTAGGTGTAACCTTGATGAGTATACGCCATCACTCACAGTAAGTACTCACTCCAATAATTATACATTTATACGTTAGTAGCAACACTTTCAAATTACGTGATAACAACGACGAATTAAATGATTTTATATTCATAAATCGTAATAAACAAATTAAGTACGCTGGCCCCAGGCGCCGAGCTCAGTAATTACCGAAATAAATTTAAACAAATTCCATTATGGGATCATTTCGGCGATGGACGATGTTATCCATCATTTTAATGCAGTTACCACAAATCGAGAAACTTATAGCCCGTTTAATGGTGTTGTGTATCGATAATAAGTGCAGCGAGGATCGATAATTGCACGGTAGCGGTGACGATAAGCGTCGACACTATTGTGCATAATGTCGTCCAGTATTACAAAATTATACGGTGCATACGCGTGGTACTTACTGCCGTGAACCGGTCCAGTCTGTCAGGTGGGGTTACTCTGAAATGTGCAGAAAACGGAAGATATTCGCAGTTACAGTTACGTTTATTAAAACTATCTAGAAAATAAAACATGCATAACCTAGACAAGCTGTGAGACGGTAAATTCATAAATTTAAAAAATATATATACAAGATTAGTTTTATTACTTATAAGCGAAACCCGAAACACGTGTCTAGTATTTTTATGTAAAGAATCTATTTACAAAATTTCAAAAATGTATCATGAAAAATCACAAAGTTATAAGGTTGTTATGTTACCGGGTTGTCTGTACAAAAACAACTCCAGGGTCGTCTTGCACACATTGATAATAATTTGGCAGTAGATACCTAACCGTACGGCGATTGTATTGTAAATTAAATGGTGATAACATTTTCCATCACACTTAAATATTTTTGGGACAAAATATAACATGGTGTAAAAATAATTGAAATCGATTCAGTTCCTTATTCTGAACGAACTATATTCAGGTTTCACATAAACTAAAAATAATGTTGTATATTTGCAGTGCACATCTTTGGAGCCACCAACATTTAATGGAGAGTTAATTAATTTATGTCCCCTAAAATGCCGATTGCAAGAGGGAGATCTCAAAGTACAGTTTATTATTTCTCAAATCAGTAATCATTATTGCTTAATATAGGGCAAAACTATTAAAAACCTACATACGGGACCTTAGGGTCACGCTCTAGATGCCTCACGACGCGGCGACGGGGCGAGTCGTCACCGTCATATTATAAATGTGCGCCGGCGCAACAAGATTTTCCGTTTAGCTCCATTCTATTTAATTCTTAAAGCGCAATTTCCTCACTGAGCTGATTGAAGGAAATTAAAATGTATCACCTGGATGTCTAACAGGTTTAAATATTTTAATTTCATGAGAAATAGGTTAAGCACTTGTTATGTAATTAAAAATAAATTAGAAGCTGAGCGACAGCGCGCCGCGACTGTAGTAGAACAATTTCTATGAAAACTTCATGGAAATTATCCCATCACAAGTATCTTCGGATTACTTTCTGGGAAGCCCCGGCAACTTAATTGTATAGATTTAAGATAATAAACACATTTTTTTTTTTTTATTATCCTACCAGAATCGCGTCGCATCGTCGCGTCACACCTATCTGCGGGAAGCCTAAGGTGTGGGAAAAAGGACCTCATATAATAATTAATGTGATGAAAAAAGATGATGTATTTTAGAGAGGTGATGTTTTATGTTCCTGAATGGTAATCAAGCCTGCCACCATTTGTCCAACAGTGGACTTTAAGGGGCATAAAATACTTAATATTTTCTCAAAATTCTAGTAAAATCTCTAACATAAACAAAAGTCTTTAAGAAGTGCTCAGTGGAACCGACCCTATTTTGCATCTCGCGACTACTAGAGAGTGAGTGTGTAAATTGTGGACGAGTTTTTCGCAACCAACTCGATTTATACGCAAATTATTGCTACCACAAATGAATAGATTTGCCTAGCTTTTAAATTCTCAACATTGACGACGCTTTGGTTGACTCATTCAAGATAAGAAACACTAATTTTATCATATTAAATAAACAAAAAACTTATGTTTAACGATCTTCGGTCCCGGGTAACATTATTGTTAAAGTTAAATTTTTCCCCACGACATTGACATGAACACGATGTCGAAAATAGCCAGTCCTGTAACTAAACATTCGAAGACATGTGGACATCCACCAACCCGCACTGGGCCCGCGTGGTGGATTACGGCCTAGTCCCTCTCACAGAAAGATGAGGCCTGTTCCCCAGCAGTGGGAACATTATCGGGTGATTATGTATGTATACGAGTATATTACATTAATTAAATACAATAAAAGAGTTTTATGTGAATATACCACTTTTGAAGTAAAACTTCTTTTCGCACGCTTGACTTGCGGAGTAAGCTGGTGAATGCGTGACGAGAGCGTTACGGAAGCGAGCGAACGGTAGTAGTGAGGGAGATATAAGTTAGTGAAGATAGAAAGAGAGAGAGTTACGTTTCGTATATTACTGTAGGGGCAAGAGAGAGGTGCGAGCACACATGTTCTTTCTCACTTTCTCTCATAGCCAGTTGCGTTTCGTATACCGTATCTACGTCACAGTGCCGGTCTATTTTGGTACGTAGGTAAGTTTAGATGTATGAGAAACAGGGTGTAAAGTTCATTCATCCTCTATAGAATAGGGAGGATCCCCCGACCAGACGGGTGTTGTGTCTGGTGGGCAACTGCGCGACGGTTGATGTCGGGATGTTGCATATATGCTAGTTGCGCGGTGAACCCTGCTTGCGCGATGCAGGATTTTACGTGAAGTCAGTGTGACGCGTAGTTCGCATGTGGCGATGTTGATGCCACTACATCAGTATAATTAGTATCTATTTGTAAGGTTACTTCAGTCGTGTGGTCTAAAGCACAATCATTTTTTTTAATTAAAATAGTTTGGTAAATAGATTGCCAAACCGAATTGTAACAGTTTCTTGAGCCTGCCTAAATTTAACATTACTCAGTTACATAAAAATGTAAAGTTAAGAGCGTGCACAGTAAGTTAAAGTATGCGTTCGGGCCAAACAAGAAAAAAAGCCGTTGCGACTTGCAAAACAAGAGCAGATGCCGAAATAATGAGGTGCGCGGAAGACGCAGCGGGTACTTTGAGAGTAGGGTTGTCCGTGTAGCGGAAAATCTGAACGTCTTTTTTTGCGTCCTTCAGTACCTACCTGTTTCAGCCTATAATGTTCCCACTGCTGGGACACAGGTCTCCTCTCTGTGAGAGGGAGTGGGCCGTAATCCACCACGCGGGCCAAGTGCGGATTGCTGGATGTCACATGTCTTCGAATTTTTGGTTCTAGGACATGCCGGTTTCTGCACGATATTTTCATTCACCGTTTTGAGAGCAGTAGTGATGAAATCATTTACACAAAGTAAAACGCCTGTTTGGGTTCGAACCTAGGACCTACAACTCGTAAGTCGCGGCCGTTTCTACTGGACCACCACTGCTCAGTACCTACCTGCTGTGCAGTAATCAGAAGGCCAATTCCCGTAATTTATACCTGTACCTTCAAAATCTAGTCCCAATCTCAATTCTCATCTCAAAGACAATCAATGCAAAATGTAGGTAAATTAGAGATATTTTTGACAGATTAAGACTGAGAAAAGTATGTGAACGTTTTTAAAAATACGGGAATTACCATAAAAAGTTAAGTTTCTAGATTAGGTACCGTAAACTGGGGTGTATTGCAACTACTGGGGTTAAAGCCAACAGTATAATATGCGAAACCTGAATATAGTTTGTTCAGAATAAGGAACTGAATCGATTTCAATAAATTTTACACCATGTTATATTTTGTCCCAAAAATATTTAACTGTGATGGAAAATGTTATCACCATTTAATTACGGTTACGTACGGTTAGGTACCTACTGCCAAATTTTTATCAATGAACGCAAGACGACCCTGGAGGTGCCGTTAGCATGTTTTTGTGCGGACAACCCGGTAACATAACAACCTTATAACTTTGTGATTTTTCATGATACAGTTTTTAAATTTTGTACATAGATTCTTTACATAAAAATACTAGACACGTGTTTCGGGTTTCGCATATACTAAAACTAATATTGTATACACCCGAGTTTACTGGAACCTATCTATGAGTTTACTAAATAAAGTAACTAATTTTCGTAAAGTTCTTAAGATTGATTTTTACCAAAACCACGCTCATAAATTTCAGTCCTAATTTTCAGTTCTGAATTTGTGCTTCTTCCTAAAATAAGATTTAAGTAGTGAAAGACACTTTTTAGTTAGATTTTCTGTAATGAAAGAGCAACACAAAAGTTACAAAGTTACGTAACAGTAATATCCTGAAATTCTGAGTGCATGTGGCAACCCTGAGTCGGAGTGGCGTATGCGCGGGCGCAGACACGAGGTACGGTTAATTGCACGTGTGATTTATACCAAATTGGGAGGTCTGCACCACTCAGTTTTTCACTCAATGTATGTCTATTTTAATTAGTGTGTCGACGTTCATTTCTTCATCAGCGGGACATGGCAACGTAACGATAAGAAATCATATTAAAGCTCGTAGGTCTGTTGAAGCCTATAAACACAATAATTATGAATAACGATCATCATTCATCATTTTAGCCAAAAGACGTCCACTGCTGGACATAGGCCTCTCCCCAAAGGGGGGACCCCACCAATCAAACAACCCGCCAATCAAGAGTGGTGATTATGGCAGCCCCCCCCCCCCGGTTGCCATAATCGCCATTCTTGATTGGCGGGTTGGCGATCGCAGTATGGTGTTAAAAATGCATAGAGAACGCTGCTGCCCATTCTCTAGTAAGTCCCTTAGTCGCCTTTTACGACACCCACGGGAAGAAATAGGGCGGTGCTATTGTTTACGTCCGGCACCACACAGACAACACAATAACGATATGATAAGTTAATTTATCTATGGAAAGTCTTTAATGTCCCTATTATTAGTCCCTAACGTGTAAATAAAAATATCCTTGATTTATATTTCGATTGTGCACTTCAGAGCACTTTAAACGACGCACAATCAACTCAGCCTATAGCAGTCCACTGCTGGACATAGGCCTCTCCCAGGCTGCGCCACAACACCCAGTTCTCCGCCTTCCGCATCCAGTCTGTCCCAGCCACCTTTTTAAGGTCGTCGGTCCATCTAGCTGGGGGGCGTCCCACACTACGCTTGCCGATACGCGGTCTCCACTCCAGGACTAGTCTGCTTCACCGGCCATCGGTCCTTCGACAAACATGGCCAGCCTACTGCCACTTCAGCTTGTTTACTCTGCAGGCTATGTCGGTAACTCCGGTTACACGACGCACACGGAACAGTAAAATAACAATACATAATCACCCTATAATAATCCCACTGCTGGGAAACAGGCCTCCTCGCTGTGAGAAGGAGTGGGCCGTTATAATCCACCACGCGAGCCCAGTGCGGGATGGTAGATGACAAATGTCTTCGATTTTTTTCTAGGACATGCCGGTTTCCTCACGATGTTTTCCTTCACCGTTTTGAGAGCAGTGGTGACGAAATAATTTACACAAAGTAAAATGCTTACCTGGGTTCTAACCTACGACCTACAACTTGTAAGTCACGGCCGTTACCACTAGGGCACCACTGCGGGCCGAGCAAAGGCGTGCCAAGACGTTTGTGACAAGACATGATAAATTATGTCATGTCAATTTGTACTAGCATTTTATGACAGTTTTATCACTCAAACTGTGATAAAATGTGTGACTCAAGTCATGTCACAGTAGGCCGTGCTCGCCCCGCTGCTCTGAGTAGTTATATAGAAATAAGAATAAATGCGTCATAAAAAAAAACATAAGGCTAGTTTATTATTATAATCTATATTAGGTCTCTCGCAAAATCGAAAAAAACCGGACAAGTGCAAGTCGGACTCGCGCACGAAGTGTTCCGTACAATTATTATCTAAGGTAAATTCCGGTTTACGATTTATGACGTATTAAAAAAAAACTACTTACTAGATCTCGTTCAAACTAATTTTGGGTGGAAGTTTACATGGTAATGTACATCATATATTTTTTTTAGTTTTATATTTCTCTTATTTTAGAAGTTACATTTACGAAGGGTGTCTCTCGCGCAAACCAGTTTAGAAAAAAATTATATTAGAAACCTCAATATAATATTTCCATACATGTGGATCGCATCTATATGAGATCCACACGTATGAGTTTGATGAAAAAAAAAATTTGAGTTTCAGTTCTAAGTATGCGGAACCCTCAAAATTTATTGTTTTTTTTCTATTTGAAAATCTTAATGCGGCTCACAGAATACATCTACTTACCAAGTTTCAACAGTACAGTTCTTATAGTTTCGGCAAAAAGTGGCTGTGACATACGGACGGACAGACAGACATGACGAATCCATAAGGGTTCCGTTTTTTGCCATTTGGCTACGGAACCCTAAAAACCACCAATATACTTATGCAATTCATCACACATGTTACAATCAAACTTTTCACAAGATAAATACGTACAATGATTTCACAAACGTCTATACAAATAATGAATAATTCATACAGCATTCCAATGTAAACAAAATTATGACAGCACCAATGGAATAACACCCTTGCATCGCCCGAGGCTTGGCTTGCGACTCAATAATAGACATATTGAAAGGCGACCTGATGATAAACAGAAATAACGACCAGTCAACATGGTCTACCTCACCCCCCGACTAGCACCCACATATATAGAATCGAAAGGAAGTTAATCAGATGATTGTTGTCTATATAAATTGGTCAACTGTCCACGGACTGATTTCACTCTCTATGCCATCCTGCTAGGTTATTTTCTACGGTGATACAGTTTTTCATTCGATATAGGTATGTGCTACGCGACTAGTTTCACTTTGTTGTCAAGTCGCTACTGAATTAGGTGACGGTAAAAAATCGTGGTAAAGTCAATATTTTCGGTGTTGAGTTTTTGTTCACAAATTTCGATAACCGTAATGGAAAATATTGACGTATCGGAAATTATTTTTGGAGTGAAAAGTTCTTTAGGCGCGTTAAGCACTTTTTCGATGAACAAAAATCATGGAACTGGCGTCGTGGTCGTCGAACGCTTTCCATGAGCTATATGTATACTGGTTTCACTTCTATCGGCAGTCCCCAAAGACTGCCCCGCATGTTTTTTTGTGGAGTATGTTGTAGGCTTAAATGTTGAACAGCATTATTCTCTTCACCTCAGCTATTGCAAAAGGATTATTCCCAAGTAGTCGTACGTTACGTGAAATTGGAAATTCATTGAAGTTGAGTTCTACAAGGTATATTTATCTCCGAATAAAAAATCATCATTTGACAACACCATCGTCCCACATACCGCAGTGTCTCAAGACGAAAGTCTTTGACCAGTGCGTGTTGCCAGTGATGACCTATGGCACGGAAACGTGGTCGCTCACAATAGGCCTTATCAGAAGGCTACAAGTCACCCAAAGGGCAATGGAGAGGGCTATGCTTGGAGTTTCCCTACGTGATCGAATCAGAAATAAAGAGATCCGCAGGCGAACTAAGGTAACCGACATAGCCCGAAGAATTGCTAAGCTTAAGTGGGCAGTGGGCAGGGCACATTGCTCGCAGAACTGATTGCCAATGGGGCCGAAAGGTTCTGGAGTGGCGACCGCGTGCTGTAATACGTAGTGTTGGAAAGTCTCCTACAAGGTGGACTGATGACCTTGTGAAGACTGTAGGTATCCGCTGGATGCGGGAAGCACAGAACCGGTCGAAGTGGTGGTGCTTGGGGGAGGCCTATGTCCAGCAGTGGACGTTTTTCGGCTGAAATGATGATGATGATGTAGTTTAAATTCGATAATGTTCAATTACTGTGACTTCAGCAAATCGTAGCTCACGCAAAAACAACGTCCACCTTAAACACATAATATTATGCAAGATACACGATTTCCCAAAAACTATTACGGGTAGGTAGATACTGAAATTATTCTCCATTCACGTCGTGCACGAGTGGGTTGACTTTCTCGCTCCCGAGATGAGTACCAACGTTTTTCTTTGCACAAAAAACTTGTTAGCGTCGCAAATAAAACGAGAGCATCGTGCGCATACGCACCCAATGCGGACTGAACGTTTTTTTCCGAGTATTGAATACAATTTTGGGGACATGGCTCTAAAGAGTGGTTTAATGGGATGGTCTAATCACGGTTTGTCGTGACGTAAAAAGAAGGTACAATCAGTAGATACTACACATTATTGGAAGAGGTGCCAGAGATGCCCAATAATCGTAAAAACTATAATAAAAACAAAACTGTAAGAAAATTTTAACATCTGTGTCATCTAAACACAACGGTGCTTATACTTCTGACACAGTTAACGCTATAAAAATAAATAAATATTTTATAATTACAGTTGCAACCACGATATGTACCTAATTGATATGTACCTTGAATTAAAATATATATCTAATATATTTTAATTCAAGGTACATATCAATTATACATACCAATAAAAAACTGTCAATACGCCTGCATGTTTGCTACAACGTTAAGTTTGACTCATAGAACACAATTAAAATATTACACATTACAATCATACTTGGTAGCTCGTAAAACAGCGTGGTTGAAAAAAATCTTCTCATAACCTAGTATGTGCTAAATCTGGATCGAGAATATCGATACATTCTCGATATGAACTTATAAATAAACAATTATAAGGTATGTCTCGATATTCAAATATCTAAACTCCCCGCTGCGTGAGAATTCGCAAATAAATGACGATCGGGTATCGAATTACAATGGAAATTCCTTGTTGGAATATGAGTGCCTAGTACAGCCTGTCAGGTCGAGGAACAGTGAACTAAATTAAAAAGTGCATAATTTGAAAAATTATTGACATTACCTTTGAAACCGGCCTCTGATTTAGAACCTCAGGAATAAAAATATAGAAAATGAATTATGTGGTCAAGTGGACCCGCGGGTCCAGTAGCGAGCGGGTCCAGCTGACCGAAGACTTGGATAACTCTCTTGACATTAATTTCGATTCTACCTATATATAAGACGATGCAACTTTTTACTATATTTTAATTCAGAATAGTCGTACAGGATTAACTAATTTAGTTGATTCTCATACGCATTATACGCTCGAGCAAATTAACAAAAAAAACGTAATTTACTTTTTTATTTAACTCTTTTTATTTAGGATTTTATGACGGTAAATTAGGTTATTTACTCAGGTGATAACGGCCTCTTACTCACTCCAAAAGTTCAGGATAGTTTTTTTTTTATAATTTCTCATTTAAATTACATTTAAACATATAATTTGTATATATATTTTTGTAATCACCTTTTAAAACCCTTCATTTTGATACCGCAGTTGATAGGCTTGGAAGATATATTTTTTACGAAAACACACCTTTTGGCGCCAAATATCCGTCATTTTGATATTTAATCATTTTAATACCCAGTGATACTTGCGCAATAAAGACGAATCTAACGACTTATCATTCATCAAAATCGGTTTGGCCGTTTAGTAGTTACAAGGGAACATAGAGACGGACATAATACATACATACATACAGGTCAAACACATAACCCTCCTTTTTTGGCTTCGCCGCAGTCGGGTATCAAGGCAAAAAATGCTGAAAAGCCGACCGATACGGTTATTAATCAAAAAGTTCTAAATTCAGGCAAGTTATACTGGTTACTATTATATTATTCACACAAAAGGTCTCTAGATGTAACTGTCTAGCAATAATGTCGCATGCAGAATTGCAGATTAAAACCAATGACCCTATACCTAACCTAAGTAGAGCACCCTCAAGTGTCATGGATTAGAATTATGAGAGGATAATGTATTTACTGGTCGTGTTAGATGTCAACCGTACAGATAATTTGTCGTGCTGTATCCGATGCAATGGCATACGTAATTCTTACAATATTATAGAGACGGATCTATGAATTGGTAATGACTAGACATCGGATTATATGCACTATCAAAATGCCAAAATATGCATGCAAACATGCACTAAAAGGGTGAAATATTAGGCACAAAATATGCACAATCAAAATACAATGTATTATTAGAATTTAAGTTTATTTTCGCAATATATTTAATCAGTTGTAATTCTTGTGAAAATATTCATTTTTTTTTCTGACGTGTCGCATATGTATATTAATTTGTGGGCATGTATTTGTAGGCTGAAAATTACATCTTTACGTCAACTGACATAACTGGTAAGAACTTGAAATTTGGCGCCATTTCTGCAGAAACCTCTTCAGGCAGACCGTTTATAAATGTGTTATCTTTCTTAAGCGTAATACAACACTCCTAACACATTTAACTATTGAAATAACCACTATCAAAGAAAAAATACTAAAATATGTAATAACACTATAAAAATAACGTTTTATGCATAATGCAAACATGCAAATCGTCGTGTGGTGCCGAACGTAAAGAATAGCACCATCCTATTTATTCTCGTGGGTGTCTTAAAATGCGAATAAGGGACTTACTAGAGAATGGGCAGCAGTGTTCTCTATCCATTCCACCATAATGCGATCGCCAACCCGCCTCGCAAACGTCTCGATTGAGGCAAACACCCCCTTTGGAGAAGGCCTATGCTATGTCCAGCAGTGGTCGTCTTTCGGTTGAAATGATGAAACATGCAAATGCATATAATCCGATGTCTAGTAATGACATTTGGTACTAATTTTAAGTCAGAATCATGACTGAGCTTTACACTTAAATCATTACCTACATAACATCAAATTAGTCTAATAACGTTTTTGCATCTACCAAATGAGTTAACCAGAACTCGTTTTTACTAACCAAAACATGATACGAGTATTGCCTTGTAGAAAAATCACCATTTTCAAGAAAACCTTCTCACTCACATAATATTGATTCAACGTAAATTCCAACATCTACCGCTGACCTACCTGTGTATTCAATAGTACATATCTAAGTGTGATTTCATACGGACTCGCGGTTACAAAAGAAGCGATCTGTGCAACCAAAGCGATTGGTTTCAATTCGCCATTGTGAGCCCCGCACTGATGGGAAAGTAATTTGCCACAAATAAACTAGTTACAAAACCCAATGGAATGTGTCGGTACGTTTTGTAAGAAACAATTAACGTATTTGTTATTGTATGAACTTAAATGTCAAAAGTGAAGTTAATTTAAAGTGAAGGCACGGGAATATATTCGTAAGCGGTTGGCAGAATCATCCCAGCGCTCATTCGCTTTCTCCTCCAGCAATCGTTATTTCTCCTGACACTTTTTATTTTGTTTATTAGTATTGTAGCGGCATCAACATCGCCACATGCGAACAACGAGTCACACTGACGTCACGCAAAATCCTGCATCGTGCAAACAGAATTTACCGCGCAACTCCTGGTCATCACCCACAGCCTCATCAGCAACCTTGGCACAGCACACTGCACTTTCGGCCGGTCCACAAGCAGAGAACATGATACCTCTCCTGGTCGACGCCAGCAGTCAGCCCCAACCCGGCGCTGTACCACATCCGACTCACTGGACCATAACGCAGTGCCACCCCGACTCACTGGTGTATCACCGGAGACAGTTCCAAACTCACCGAGAACTATGCGGCACCCGGTTCCAACTCACTGGAACCCTCTACTGGCACCGGCAAGCATCGCAAGATACACGAGTCAGCCCACTATCGACCTCCGGTCTCCGGAGGGAGTGATGTAGCGCCATCAACATCGCCACATGCGAACAACGCGTCCCGTCCTGACATCCCGCAAAATCCTGCATCGCGCAAACAGGGTTTACCGCGAAACTAGCATAAATATACAACATCCCATCAACCGTCGGGCAGTTGCCCACCAGACACAACACCCGTCTGGTCGGAGGATCCGCCCTTTTGTATAGAGGATGAGTGAACTTTACACCCTGATGCTCTAAAGTATGTATGTATCTATGTATTAGTAGGTATATATATTTGCTTTTATCTATCCCCTATTATGTTGCACCTACCATGTTTTGTCTCTGCATCACCCTAAGGTTGACTGGTAGAAAATCCCTCACGCATAAGTCCGCCTTTGTACAGGTATTTTTTTACTTGTGCATGAAGTTTTAATAAATAAATGTAACTTTGCAATTAAAACAATGCTTGATAACATTGAAACGGGCATTCCTGGAACCAAAAATTTGAAGATAGATGACGTTCACCAACCCGGTTGGTGGACTATGGCCCAAACAGAAAAGGTGCACATTATAAGCTGAATGTTTAATTATCTTGGTGTGTCATTCCAACTGGGATGACACTGGGCACGCCACAATTGTGGCAATAAGTAAAAGGGGGGAAAGAGGGGTCTTTGAGGAGTGGCTAGAGAGGCGCCTCGGCGTCCTCACCTTCCGCCTGACGCAGGTCCTCACCGGACACGGTTGTTTCGGGAGGTTCCTGTTAAGGATAAAGCGGGAGGAATCGCCCGGGTGTCACCACTGTGTGGATCGCCCGGAGGACACGGTGGGCCATACGGTGGAGGTATTCCCGGCTTGGGTCGAGCACCGCCGTGTCCTCATGGAGGCGATTGGCGGCGACGATCTCTCGCTTTCTCCTTCTGCGAAGCAGTAATACTTGCGAAGGAGGAGGCGGAACGCGTGAGGGAGAGGCAAAGTTCGTGCCCTCGCGCCCCTAATCGCCGCTGGAGACGCCCCGGGCGTCGGGAGTCGCAAGCCGATTTCCGGCCACCGTAGGCGCGGGCCTGCGGACGGTGAGCGATGGGTAGCTCATCCGGTAAGTTCGGTAAGTCCGGGTCGGCGCGTTGTATTCCACGCGCGCCTCAAAGAGTTGTCAGCACCAACTGACGGGGTCGGTTAGGGCCAATGCCTGCCAGGGTTGCTAGTTTCTCCGAAAGGGATATCGTGGCCCTGGCACACAGGCAAATGGAGGAATATGGGTCGGTTTTAGTCAGTAAAAGCCTGACACCCTCCCGCTCCGCCCAGAGCGGGAGAAGTTATTTGATCATTTCCCATCAAAAAAAAAAAAACAGGGATGACACAGATATATATTAAACTACAAGCATGAGTATATATGTGGACTAAACTAATTTCTAACTGAAAGGTCAGGATGGTGTTAGAGAGTACTCCTAAGGTGTATTAAAAAAAGTTTCATACCAATCTAATTGATAAAATGCTACAATATTAATTGTCTAAAACATATCACACCTGGTCTAACAATTACCATCAATCTCAAGTGATATCAGCAGTCAGTGCGTAATGCACACGAATGAATTTGAAGCCTTTAGGCGAGCTGAAACCGAACCCAATACATTACCAATACACTGGCAACACAGCCAACATGATAAAACATCATATCTATGTATTATTCATATGACGACTCGCGATTTTGATGTCGCAAGGCGAGTTCAGCCGTTTTTGCTCCAAGATTTATATCGAAGTAATAAATGTATCATAAATATATGGAATCAATTTTATATGGACCGTTGGACGCTTAAAGTCGTAATTTGGTTCGAAAAAAAATGATAGATTCATTGATATTACATGGACGGTTCTTTGATATGAAGAGGTTGAAGTTCGGTGCCCGATTAATAAGATGGTTCCTTTTGTTGATGGCACAATTGTTTGGCGTGGAATGGAACTGAAATTAAGGTTTGAACGTCTTTACAATTCATTTGATTGTATGCACCCATTGCTTACAATCAAATGAATTGTAAAGACTATCCACGTTTTCCTTTTGAAACTATTTGTCTTTTTCTTATTGTATTTGTTTATGATCTGATGCTTTACCTACTGATTTGTAAGTCAGGCTTAATAAGGATGAAGATTCATTATTTCAGCCGAAAGACGTCCACTGCTGGACATAAACCTCCCCAAAGGGGGTTTGCCAAAATCGCCACGCTTGGCAGGCGGGTTGGTGATCACAGTATTGTGTTAAAATGCATGGAGAACGCTGCTGCCCATGAAGACTAACAGAACAGAAATACTTTACACATTTCTAAATAGTAATTCGTCCTTCCAATTTTACCTACCAATTTTGCAATGTCATGAACTTTCATATATCAGATCCTTTGTATTACACATCATTTCAGTCGAAAGACGCCACTGCTGGACATAGGCCTGCCCAAAAAGGAGGGGGGGGGGGGAGGGGGTTGCATAAAAACCACGCTTGGCAGATGGGTTGGCGATCGCAGTATGGTGTTAAAATGCATAGTCCCTTAGTCGCCTTTTACGACACCCACAGGAAGAAATAGGATGGTGCTATACTTTACGTCCGGCACCACACGGAACTACACACTGTGCACATATGACAACAAGAACCAAAAAAAAAACCGGTCAAGAGCGAGCTGGACTCGCGCACCGACGGTTCCGTACGTATATATGATGTTGACGATTTCTGAAAAACTGTGCCATTTAGAGACATCGTTTTAATTTTCCTGTAATCGTTACATAAACTTCTATCACATAGAATAATTTCAGATTTTTATCTATGCAAACTTCGGAGATAAAGGGGGGAACGGTATTTTTTTAAATTTTTCATCAAAAGTCGGAAAATAAGTTGAAAATAATTCAGAATGTGCAAACAGCGATCTCTGCCCTAGTAGCCCACTTCAAATTTTTAAGACCCCCTTTCAATCCGTTTTGCAATTTTTTTTTTTTTTTTATTTCTTTCTTGCTTGCAAAATAGTTGGGCAAACGTCATCTAAAACTATTCTAAATTTAAAGTTGATAGCATTAGTAGTTCTTGAGATATCCAGATGTGACAGACAGACAGACAGACTTGCTCTCACCATAAGGGTTCCTTTTTACCATTTTGGTTCGGAACCCTAAAAACGGTGAATAAAGGTAATATTTTTTTTAAACTGTATAAAACGCAACAAAGTGTATGAAACCCATCAAACGTCGTTCACCAGACCGCATGGAACCACACACCATACACGCCGACTATTAGATAACCTCTCCATAAGCGTCACTACTGTGCCCATAAACAAATGACTGCGCAGGAGTGCGCTCACAGAAGAAAGGCGACGGGTCACGAGCGGCACACATCTCTTAATTTTACATGTTATCATACACGACTATCGGTTATAATTATTTGTTAAGATGTCACTTTCGAACACACCCGGGTGGCGTGTTGTGACGTAACTTGGCAGAGGTCTATGTCCAGCAGTGGACTGCTATGGACTGAGTTGATGGATTGATGCCACTGTTAATTATTGTCAGATCTGTTGAACTGATCATAATGGTGGACGGTAGTTTATGAAACTGTTGCATAATGAGGGATATTTTTTTAATAACTAGTATTGTGCAGTTTAGTACACTACTTTATCTACTCTTATACATTGGGATTGAACCTACTTACAGATCAAAGTTAAAAGAGTAAGAAATAATTTATTTCACCGCTCATGCGCTAAAGCGGGCTCTGCCACAAACAAGTAAAAATTGGAATTTAAACTTTTTTGTAATGCTATATAAATGGCGCAACCCACATACATATATGCGTTCCATTCAAAAAAAAAATATGTTAACTCCATAATGAAAATAACTTTTTGGATTTGGCCTGTATCGTATTGGTAAAAAAAATGTTTCATAGCATTATTTTGTTAGAGAAAAAGTGTTATAGAACATGATTCTATTTTTAAATTTCGGTGGTGTTTTTTTTTTCTTTTCCTTCTGGCTTCGCACGGTTTGTGCATTTAGCCAATGTCACGTTTTAGTTCTTGTATAGTATTGATGAAATGAATTATAAATGCATGATGATGATATCCCCGCCCACTCCCCTTGAGTTTCAGTAAAGATGTGGCACTTTACTGAGACCTCACGCGGACTTCTTGAGAGAACTTGAAGCGAAGTTGCACTGTTTTGTTTCATTTGCCTACACTAATGCACGTTCACAAACACTTAATGGTTAATAATCCACCATTATTACACATTAATATTCGCCTAAACACAAATTTTGGAAAATTAAACAAACTGCTGAACATGACGCTTTACTTTCCCGCCAAGAAGTCCCTACTCCTCGGTGGTGTTTATAAAGTATGTCAATATCATCGCCTTAGAGTGAAAACCTCGGGAATGCAATTTTTGTCATTTTTATTTTATTACATTTTTGGAAAGAAAACATCGCAATGGACGCCCTAGTTTCACACAAAAAAAAGTTAAGTAATGCTAATGCATCTGAAAATTTGGATACAAGTTGCACAATAACAAGCACATATTTGAAGCCACGCAACAGCGCGGTTTTTTCTTTCTCCTGTAAAGTTACGTTTTTCGCATAAACGAGGTATTCACTAAAAGGCGGCGATATATTATTGTATACTCGTTTGACGTTTATAATTCGAATTTTACGTTATAAGAGTAGATAAAATATTTAAATATAGTGATAGAATAATAAACATTTTAATGTAGATATTTAGAAGATCTTACTGGGAATCTGTGATGCAGTAGTAATTGTAGCATTTATACATTTCTGCACCCTGAACATTAATTTTCACTTTGATTTTTCGTGGGTGCAAAGCCGAAGGCATAATCAGTGTTTAAATAAACCATACTTTTGTTTGTAAGTACCATATTACTTAATATGGAAACTTTTATATACGAGTATTTACCACAAAGATTAATAAAATTCATTAAGACTGTTTTCATTTAACGTGCGGGCTGATTATAATAAAGTCATTAATTAGATATAATTAATTACTAACGTCTCTTTATTATACAGATCACATTTAATTACTGTCGATATTTTTCCATTTACCAAACAAGGATGAATATGTGTAGAAACAGCAATCAAGAAACTGATATATGTTTATGAGTAACACGGCAATAAACTAACAAACAATATCTTCCTTTTATTTCCATTTATAGATAGTTTTATAGTTGGCAATTAGAATTGAGCTATAATTTAATTAGAACATTGATACGGAATCTTTTTCCGTGTCGCAAGAAGTCTGAAATAATATAACAAATAGAAAACAAAAGCATAGGTAATGAGCGTAAAAAATTTAATTAAAAATTTTAAAATCCCCCAACGAAAAAAAGAAAAGCGAACATTTAAAAAGTAAAAAATAATACCTATCCTTGAGCCATCAAATTCGATTAAGTAATATCTATATATATTTGAATTATAGAAATGTATGGATCCACCCCTCGTTTTTCGTCGGGGGTTAAAAAGAGGAGGTCACAAGACAAAAGTCAGTTTGCAATTTCCCAAAATCATGGTGAAATTATTTCTATAAAATATTTAAACCAATTATTAATACAATATAATATAATCATTTACTAATGACATTCACATATTTTGATACACATCATTGATAGCTGAATTCAATCCCCAAAGATTTTAATGATTTTTCTTTCTTGGATTTTGTAAATTCTCTACTTTCAACCTTTCGTATCAGCTGGGTTTGGACACCTATCATTGTTTTTTTTTTGTTAACAGGGTGGAAAATCCTCATGGATGTCCTCCGCCCTGGGGCGGGCGAAGGGGTCTGTCAGACTCTTACTGACTAAAAACCACCCCAGTGTTCCCTTCCCACACATGCACCGGGGATCTTGGGATCTATTATTACTTCCGCAATCCCCGGCTAGTGCCGGCCCGCCTCTGCGGCCCACCTCAAGTCTGGGGGGGGTGAGGTGTTTGACCCCCCCTGCGAAGTCTGAAAGGGTGCGCGAGGAACACTACGTGCCGTCACCTTGGGTCCAGTGTGATAGAGTAATAGTGTGGAAGAGGGCATTATCTGCCCTCTGCCGACGCCCAGTGTGCCTGCTGCGGGCCGGGTGAGCGGACGAGATCTCCCGCTCCCTTTCCGCAGCCTCCTTCTGCGACACGACTGTTTTGCAGAAGGACACCACCGCGTCTTGTCGGGTTTGGAGACCCAAGACCAACATAAATTGCCGACTCAATAATTCGATTACCAAAACATTTTCTAACTGCAAACAACAACCTAGAACACAATTTTCCAGGAAAATCCATGCTAGTGCTAAGTGTTAGTACCACCCGCGAGTGCATTGTACACGCGTGCCTCGTGACTGGTAATGCTGTTCGCTCCGTAGGCACATATTTATGCATTCAAACACGGCATCAATCATTCTAATGAGCCGGCCAGTAGGCAGGGACGGGTGTAGAAGCCGCGGGCCCGGGCCGTCACGTGATCACCCTAGTGATGCGCTCGTGATTTATCGATTGAAATGTGGCTGTCAGTTCTACGTTAGCGCTGGATCGGATTAACGGGGAGACATGGACAAGATTAGCATAAACGAGGAAGGAATGCGTAAAAGAGAGGAGGTTTATGTAGTGGGACGAAAATAGTGGATGATGATGATGAGGATGGGGCCTTTGATAAGGATGATGCAATAACTGTATATAAGTATCTGTGTGATGAAAAACAGATTTTGAACTAGAGGTGCAAGACCTTGTACATGGTGTCCATTACGGAAACTGAACACCAAGAGGAGAGGATAAATACTTAAGCAAGGCGGTTACAATCAAATAAATAGGTGCAGTCTAGTATCAAGCATGTCAGTTAAAATTCTAGACCTATGAAGGCGGAGAGGCGTAAAGCGTAGGAGCTTGTTACATCTACGATAATACTACGTAATACATACAGCACATAAACATCTAGTTCTAACTAGTAAATAGCATGAATTATTGAGAAATGCGTATGTCAAATATCAGACGTATTCAATTCACTGTATTATGACCGTTGATAACCGTAAATTACAATTTTACGACGAATAATACCTCATTCGAATGTAATAAACATGGTTATGAATATATTTTCGCTAACACCATACCTGTTTATTAACATATTCGTGTGTAGTTTCAGTTTATCGATATCGATAGTTATAGTGATCAAATGAGCCCTATTTAACATAGCAGTGATATTCAACTAACAAGTTTAGCAATGAAGGAAAGAAAGCTGCCCGGAGCGTCCGGCGCTATTCACAAATTGGCACGAGCTAGGCACGCGTTGCGCTCGCGCACCGTAATGTAACATGTCGTTTTAAAACACACTAGAAAACCAACCGTATCTGTGCATAATAGAGTATATTTTTCAGTGGGTGTGGTTCAAGGGATAAATTACGTTTTAAAAGCAGATGAGTTACAAAGATTGAATGGCGCAGAGCAATGATACCGTAGACTCCGTAGAGCCATTAGTGAGAGCAAAAAGGATGGAATTCTTTCGATTGTGTTTTGTTTATTTTCTCTTTGATTAATACTTGCGTGGTATGCTAATTATTGCGTTATGTACCATCTGGTTTGAAGTGATTAAGCTCATTTTTTAATGGCAGTTTGTTTAAGAATTGAAGCTAGATCGTGCCGTTTTTAAAGGGGCATGCTAATATCTGTAGTTAAGATATTATATTATTAGGTCATTCTGCTCTTAGGTGCTTATTTTTCACCCAAGTTTATGTTTACGGGTTAAGAGATGTGAAGATGATCTTGGATGAAATATATTTCGTTGATGGATATGATCCGATATTTCACTGTGACATTTGTATTTGTCTTGTCTTACCTACAAAAACTCAATAGAACGTCTAAGCAAAGACCATTCTCGCATAAAAAGTTAAGTTGATCTATTCTGTTTCTGACCTTAGACAACCCAGACTGCAAAAAAAAACCATAAATGTGGGGGGTCCAAGCAAAAAGGGTCCAGTTCTCGGCATTTAATTTCCCAGATATACGCAGTTTTGTAAAGTTGGTTGAAAAAATAGCATGTCGCGATTTTAATTGATTATTAATTAATGCTCAGTTATCTACGAGTTCATTTATTTTTATGACTTTACTAGCTTTTCCCAGCCCGGCTTCGCACGGGTAGCGCTAAGTATCTATCCTACCCACCTACCCTACCCACCTACCCTACCCACCTACCCTACCCACCTACCCTACCTACATACCCTACCTACCTACCTACCCTAAAAGAAAAAAAAGTATCCTATGTCCGTCTGCTGGTTCTAAGCTACCTCCCCACCAATTTTCAGCGAAATCGGTCCAGCCGTTCTTGAGTTATAAATGGTGTAACTAACAACTTTCTTTTGTAGATACAACATTAGTTTTTGTTTATAATATACTAAACCCGAAAAGGGGTCATTGTACTCATCATTTTGAACAATTTTTTCTGTGGGACCAACCTTGAAATCGCGAAAAAAAAATCAGCTGTTCCCTACATTTGTGTTCACTTAAATCGACAAAATGTATGGAACAGCTGATTATTGTATAGAAAAAATTTTTCAAAATGATGAGTACAATGACCCCTCTTCGGGTTTAGTATAAACAAAAACTAATGTTGTATAGATATGAAGTTCCTAAGTTCCAAAAATTTTAAGAGAAAGGCTTAGTTAAAAGGTGCCAGTGGTCAAATTTGAAAATGCTTTTTCTCAAATCAAGCTTTTTCAGAGTTTCAACTTCAAATGTCTGATTTAAAAAAAAAAAGCTAGTTTTTTAATATTCTTGTAATCCATCATCAATTGACTATTCTAGATACCGAATCTAGTCTTAACTCAATACCCCACTACTGGACCCTTTTTGCTTGGATGCCCACAAATATTCAAGACCAAAAACAAGTAGGTACCTAAAATTAAACATAATTATTCATAACTTCGCAAAGCCCAGCAGCTCTTGTCAAAATTCTTTCATAACTCTTCAGTCAATAAACGTAATGAAACAATAAAATAAAAACACTTACTGTTTGAACAAAACGTCCAGTACACGATAGTAATTAACTTTCAAATTAAAGACAATCATTTTTTTTTTTTTTTTAATTAGCTGTAATCATCTTATCCATGGAGCCTGGAGGCGTTAGTTAGGAGCAGTAAGCTATTCTCATTTTTGTAAGGTAATTAGTGAATAAGTAGCTTTTAGTTTGACCTTTTAAGAGGAGCTCATGGCTAAGTAATAACAGCGTCAGGTCTATCCATCAGCTCTCGCATCCGGCCCTGGTGCAGGCCATGGTTCGGAGCGAGAGTGCATGGGAGGCCGTCACCTCCTTCGCGAAGCAGTAATGCTCGCGAAGGAGGAGGCGGAACGCGTGAAGGAGAGGTAAGGCTCGCGCCCTCGCGCCCCTAGTCGCCGCAGGAGACGCCCCGGGCGTCGGGAGTCGCAAGCCGATTTCCGGCCACCGTAGGCGCGGGCTTGCGGACGGTGAGCGACCCCAACATAGTTGGGAAAAGGCGGGCAGATTGTTTTTTTTTTTGTCTTTTTAATTAAGTATTTAGTATTTATCAGAAAGGTGCCGTATCGTGCAGGACGATGTGCCGTGTGGTGCCGGACGATAAGAATAGCACCATCCTATTTCTTCCCATGGGTGTCGTACAAAGCCAACTAAGCGACTTATTACTAGAGAATGGGCAGCAGCGTTCTCTATGCATTTTAAGAGACTGAACCGATTTTAATGAAACTTAATACGCATAAGCAGGATACAAAGGTCTAATAAAAAACTTTTTTCAAAAAAATAATAACTGACTACCAAAAATAACACTAAAAAGTGAAAAATAACTTTAATTTCGGAATTCGGTGTCTTTGGATCTGTATTTGAGTTTTTTGCCACCGACTTCCGAAATTAAAGTTATTTTTCACTTTGTAGTGTTATTTTTGGTAGTCGGTTATTATTTTTTTGTAAAAAGTTTTTTATTTTTCACTTTTTTGTGGGTCAGTTTTGAATTTATCTAAGTTACAATAGCCTAATGTTAACTGCTTATCACCTTTTACAAAATATTGCTTTTCCCAATGCCGGGACGTTGATTGTTGAGGAGTTCTCCTGGGAAGAACCAGGAGAACTGCCACTCACCACATGCATAGTGACGAGCATAAATTGCTTAATCGGAACCCGTTAAATAGGTACTCATTATTATATTGTTTCGGTGGCCATCTGTGGTCTCCATCATCAGTTCCTCTTCACCAAATGGTGCTTTTGGAGAGCAAATGCACGAGTTACTATAAAAAATACCCAAATCGCTATAGGTTTGCATATAAAATTTGAGGGTTTCCCTCGATTTCCATGAGATCCCCTCATTAGATTCTAATTTGGTGGCAATGGGACCACCTCGGGAGTATACCCTTTCAAACAAAATAAGAACAACAAACAAATTTCAAACAAAGAATTTTCAAAATCGGTTCATAATTGACGGAGTAATCGCGTAACAAACATACAAAAAAAAAAACATACAGCCGAATTGAGAACCTCCTCCTTTTTGGAAGTCGGTTAAGAATTGAGAACCTCCTCCTTTTTGGAAGTCGGTTAAAAAGATAGTTAAGAACATTTTCAAAATGCCTTATTTAAAAACAGATAACTGGAAATCTCTGTTTCTATGGAAAGTTTAAAATCGGTCTAATTTGGCTGTACTTACTCGTAACACTATTTTTCGAAAATGTTCTTAACTAGCTTTTGTTTATGCGTATGAAGTTTCATTAAAATCAAAGGTTCAGTCATTTCTTCTCTATGCATTTTTAAAACCATACTGCGATCGCCAACCCGCCTTCCAAGCGTGGCGACTATGGCAAAACCCCTCCCCCTTTTTGGGGGAGGACTATGTCCAGCAGTGGACGTCTTTCGGCTAAAATGATGAATGATGAATACTTTAATAAACATTGAAGGAAAATTAAACAAACTGACAAAGTCGGACAGTGCGTAGCGGCAGGCGGCTATACAACTGAATCTAACTGTCAAAACTTCCTTTCAACTCACGCGCAGATCGCAATCAACAGTGCCGTTAATTTTCAGAATTTTCACTAATTACATCAGTCGGCACAAACTACTCAACAAATTAACTACTCGCTCTGATTTATTCTGACTCAGTTTTGTATCCATTTGATTATTGTACACTAAAGTTAAGTTAATTGGACTTTTAAGGCAGGACAAATTTTATGATTTCCTCCATGAGTAAGGAATGTGCGTATAATTTTGTGTAATTGTATTTAATACGCCGATTTGTTTATAAGTTGTAGTAATAAACGATAGATTGACAGCTTTATAATTTACTCATTTATAAGCGACTAGCTACGCCTCGCGGTTTGACCCTTATAAGTCTTAATCCCGTAGGAACATCGGCATAAAAAGTTATCCATGTTCTAACCTAGATCAAGTTCTATCCATGTGTCAAATTTTATTCAAATCTATTCAGCCGTTTTAGCGTAAAAGCGTAACAAACAAACTCTTTTTCATCATCATCATTTCTGCCAAAAGACGTCTCTTTCTAAGGGGGGGGGGTGGGGGTGGCTATAATCCCCATGCTTGGCAGGCGGGTTGGCGATCGCAGTATGATGTTAAAATGCATAGAGAACGCTGCTGCCCATTCTCTAGTAATAAGTCCCTTAGTTGCCGTTCATTCTTTACGTCCGGCACTAAACACCGAACTCTCTTTCGCATTCATAATATTAGTTAGGATTTAAGTTAGAGCCGCTAAAGATGTAGTAACTTGCACTCAAAAGGTCGATAGTTCAAATTAACACCGTTGAACTTTGCCAATTAAACCATTATCTTACATTGCCTTACCCTAGAAGGCATTCCATGGCATAGCAAAATCAGCCTGAACTGCTGGGACACTGGCCTCCTCTCTGTGTGAGAGAGTGGGCCGTAACCCATCACGCAGGCCCAGTGCGGGTTGGTAGATGTCACATGTTTTCGAATTTTTGGTTCTAGGACATGCTGGTTTCCTCACGATGTTTTTCTTCACCGAAGGCATTCCAGCAGCATTAATAAAGAGAAAACAATAATCTTATGTCAGAAAGAAGTGAAATTATAAAAAGTCTCCAAACTTAGGACTGCCTCGTTGGTCTTGTGGTCGCGCCAACCTGAGCGTGTGGTCCTGGGTTCGATTTCCGGGTCGGACAAAGTGGTATTGGGTTTTCCCATCTGAAATTTCTCAGTAGCAGCCCGGAGTATGAATTTAGGACCATAGACACCCACGGGAAGAAATAGGATGGAGATCCTATTTCTTACCGTGGGTGTCGTAAAAGGCAACTAAGGGACTTACTAGAGAATGGGTGGCGATTATGGGCTATATTTAGTCATGACGCGATCAATTAAAGCGGTAACATAACATCCAGATAAATAGTTGAAATTAAATTAAAATCAAATTGAAACAATACTTAATTGAAAATAAATTAAAATTAAGTTGTCTCCAAACTTCAAAGAGCAAGAAGGCTTGGGTTGTAGCCAACCAATCCGCAAAACTCCATCATACCCATTGAGCATTATGTTTGATGTTAAAAAATACCGAGCATAATATTGTGCTGAAACTGTCATAAAAACTGATATTCAATCATCGACCAAGTCACACAATTTAAAACCAATAAAATAATATGCACGCCGATCCACAATAACCAAGCAAAAAAAAATCTAGAAGAAAATTATAATAATAAATCTTGCCAACACTCGACTTTCTCAGGCGAGACGCACGTTCTAAACGAGGCACAGTTTTTTACAAAACCACTTATTGACGTAGTTTAAACATGATTACTATGTAAATTTATAATGGATGGGTCATCAAGTTGACTATCAAAGACATCATTACCTTACTCCTGTCACTGGGCAATTTCATATCATCAATCTTTTATTTAAATGGTACAAGTAAACGCTCTCAGTTGGTCCCGAGGCAGCTCATAATGGCCTATAAATCCAACATTAGAATTGAGAAGCTATTAGTTCGTAAGTTCGTAAACTACACGATTTTTAGTAGCACTTTTATTGGTTTTGTCAAATGCGTGATTGTTTTTTTTTATTTTACTTCCTCAAAAAATTGAAAAAATTATCTTAAAGCTATCCTCATCACTTCAGTTATAGCACAATAAAAAAAAACGAGGGAGCCTTAGGCTGCCTGTCCGTTGAAGCGGAGCGAGGCTGCGGAGCGGAGAAATATTAACCAATAGGATTGCAAATCTGGAGCGGAGAGCAGATTTTATGCAATCCTATTGGTTATTATTTCTCCGTTTCTCCGCTCCGCAGCCTTGCTCCGCTCCGGTGAAGAGGCAGACTTACAGTAGGCGCTTAGGATGTGTAACAACAACTGACATCTCACTTTGTTAATAAACAACTGAGCAGTTACAGAAATGACCCCCTCTACTTACAATCTATACAGGGTGTTAAAGTAACTGCGTGCAATTGCTTAGGGGTAGGTTCAGTATCGATAAAAGAAACCAAGAAAAAAAAAATAAAAAAAACAAAACAAATAATTTAATTAAACATAAAAAAAAAATCTCTTCGTATTTTAACGGGCTTAGGACCGTCAAATAAAATAACTTTAATTCTAAATGATTGCTATTTTAAGTTAGTAGGTACTAAATTAAGTTGATCTTGCAATATTTTTTTTGTGTTTTCATTTTTGTTTTTTATTTTCTTTTTCCTGGGTTCCTTTATCGATACTGAACTTACCCTTAGCTATGGCACGCAGTTACTTTAACACCCTGTATAGTACTTACTATTTCTATGAGTACACTAATTCCATGCTATTATCAAGTACTCAATAATACCATGCTATTAAAAAGTCTGTCACTGTCACTTCCTGTTATACACTTCCATCCCTATTCACGAAATCACTCCCACAGAATACCAGAATACAAGAGAGGAAAGTTGTTACAGATCAATAATGTGACATTAGCATAAATCATGTGCAATATGACTAAACCATAAAACTATATATACAATTCCCAGAACTGTACATTTCTCATAAACATTGAATGCACATAAGAATTTTCAGTTCTCTACAACTTAAAACCTTGGCTCATAATCATATACAACAAAAAATTGCTCTTAGCTTAGAAGGAAAAGTAAGCAAGTTATTAAGTTCCAGTTACTCGCTCCAAATGCTAGTTTAAACGCATCACCTATTTGCGACACTATACATGCTCACATACCTAATAACAAATTACATAAAAACGTTCTATGATGCAGCAGGTTCAGTTAATTTTCCTGTCATGATGCTAATAGGGAATTGATGTGTAGTTTCCAAGCATTTAAAACCTAGATAACTTAAAGACTTGAAGATAATCTTCACTCCGTTTTCATCGAGGCTTTAGATTCCGTGTGGACGGCATTCCTTGAGGGAAAAACGAAGCGTGTCCAGTTAATTATATTGTAATTGGCGAGGATGGCTCGACTATCTGGAGTATTGCGGAACTTACATAGTAGGCAAATGGACTGAGTCATATCTACACATTAAAGAACTCTACCTATGTGGATGAGTTACTACTTTTTAAGCTTCAGTTTTTGCCATTGGTTTCATTCTGGTTCTGACCATCATCATCATTTCAGCCGAAAAACGTCCCCTGCCGAACATAGGCCTCCTAGGGGGGGTTTGCCATATTCGCCACGCTTGACAGGCGGGTTGGCGATCGCAGTATGGTGTTAAAATGCATAGAGAACGCTGCTGCCCATTCTCTAGTAATTAGTCCTTTAGTCGCCTTTTACGACACCCACGAGAAGAAATGGGTTAGTGCTATTCTTTACGTCCGGCACCACACGAAAGGACAACATTGGTTCTGACCGTATCGAGAAAATAGTAAGTTGTACATGAGGCAATAGCTAGTATACAAAGTGAAATTGAATTCATGGTTAAGGGGTCATTGTACTCATCATTATGAACAACTTTTACTATGGAACTAAAACAGAAACCGCGAAAACAAAATCAGCTGTTCCCTACAATTTGACGAGGTAAGCGAACATTTGAACAGCAGATTTTTTTTTTCGTGACTTCTGGTGAGGTCCTATTGTAAAAGTTGTTCATAATGATGAGTACAATGACCCCTTAAGAGGATACCCATGAATTCAATTTCACCCTATATAATCTTTTTTTATGGATGGGAAATTATCAAATATCTTCTCCCGCTCTGGGCGGAGCTAGGGCGTGTCAGACTTTTACTGACTAAAACCAACCTGTGTTCCTTCAGTTGTCTGCGTGCCAGGGCCACGATATCCCTTTGGGACAAACTCGCCCTGAAGTCAAAGTCAAAGTCAAATTATTTATTTCAAATAGGCACATAGGAGGTACATTTGTACGTCAAAATTTACAAAACAAAATAGAGTTGATTCTAGTAGCCCCTTCCAAAAGGTAGTTTCGTATGGAGAAGAATGGGCAAGAAACTCCACCGTTACTCTTTTAAAAATGTTTTACAATATTTTGTTTAAGTACATTAATTATAAGATTATATGTGAAGACGATGTACCTAGAATAAAATAAAATTACTATACCACAATAGGTAAAAATAATCAAAAATGAGGCAATGAAAAATAACTTAATTAAAGATAGATACATGGTGCTCACATATTTACAATCATCGTAAAAGTATGTTTGCCTAAAAAAAAAATAATAAGTCAGAGTATGAGTCTATGTAATCACAGAATGTAAAATCAATGTCAGAAAAATAACAAATTATACAATTAAAATAGCAACCAGTTTTATTTTGTCTAGACTCTAGATTGTCCTATGGACCTGGACCAGCATATATGTTTCCAAGCATTCCTATCCTAGATATAATTTCCTCTAACTTGTAATATGCTTGTTTACAAAGTGTACTTTTAATTATATGTGTTTTAAATTTTCTTTCAATTTTTTTATTGCCCTCGCAGCTGTATAACTAATCTGGATATACAAATAGGATCATCCCTCTTCAAATCTTCAGCCTTCGTTGCACAGCAGATGTAGAATGTTTCTGCAACTTTGTATTTGGAGTGGAACATATTTCCTTCTACACAAGCACTAAACAAAAAGCAGTGGTGGCCCAGTGGTAACGGATTTACCAGTTGTAGGTCGCGGGTGCGAACCCAGGCAGGTGCTTTACTTTGTCTAAATCATTTAATCACCACTGCTCTCAAAACGGTGAAGGAAAACATCGTGAGGAAACCGGCATGTCCTAGAACCAAAAATTCGGAGACATGTGACATCTACCAACCCGCACTGGGCCCGCGTGGTGGATAACGGCCCACTCCCTCTCACCGAGAGGAGGCCTGTGTCCCAGCAGTGAGAACATAACTTCAATATACCTTCCATCTGAAGTACATTTAATTTCAGATGTACAGGTAAATAGAGCCTCTTAAGCACACGTCACATTATGCCAACATGGTGCCTACAAGGAAGTTTTATTTTACCAAAACAATAAGCAAACTCGTTACATATCCTCAGAGGGTTCGCTGCGACCGGCTCGAGAATCGCCTTAATGATGTCAAAAGGCAACATAATGTGTTCTCCTTAAACGGTCCTCGCAGTTCGTTACTGTCGCCTCCTTCCTCGGTGACGACTCACTGCCTACCAGACGGACGCATTAAGATCACCTAAGGGCACCACCATTATGTAAAACGACCACAGAATAAAATATATTCACTCGTTAAAAAATAAATATACGACCGGCTCCGGTGTTTGCTCGTTTTACGACGAAATTGTACAAATAAACTTGTCGTAGTTTCGCATGCTGGCCAGGGCCCCAAGTCTGCTATTTTTATAAATTCAGTCATTCCAACACGATCCCATTGTCATTTTGCTAAAAGTTCGTAATCTGCTAAATTCATAATGGTCGATCATTCGTCGGTAATTAATTAATGGGTAATTGAATTGTGTTATTATAATGGCATTGTCGTATTGCCATTATTATAAAACCCATTAGTAGAAATGTCATTCATTTGTATTTGTAGATTATCAATAAATGCAATTTCTTTCAATGTAGTGTCAGTGGCCGACCATTGGAAAGTCATAATGACGCCATTATAATAGTAGATTACCAAACTTGTCAAAATCAACAATTATGAAATCAATGATCGACCATTCTGACACTATTGTAATAGCAGACTTGAGGCTGATCTCTCAACTACTATTGGCATTATAAAAATGATGACGTTATGCGTAAAAGCGCGCTAAAGGAAGCCGTGTTCATAATTCACGGCGTCTCTCGCTGCAGTTGTAATAATAAAGAAGGTATTTTTTTGTGGTGAGGATATGGCCGCCCGCTTGCTGCAACGACGACCTCGCTACAACCTCCTACCATACCAAATTAATTTGGCCGTATTTAGAGTGCGTAGATTGAAAACACGTTAGGGTCACAGAGATATGACATGATCGTCGATATCCACCGTAATAACAGCTCAGCTCGATCTAACAGGAATTAATGTATCCGTCGATAGCTAAGGCCGCACTCCCAGATCGAACGACCTCGTTAGATCTTATCTCTATAATTCGAAAATATTTTATGAATAATTTGTCTCTATTATGTTCGGAGCGTTTAATGCTCAGTATTGGAACTTGACATCCTGTAATGCTAATCAAGTATTAAAATACCTTTTTAGAATGTTGATTAAGGCTTCTACATACTGGAGCGACACGCGACGCGACACAAAGGCCCCGCGTGTTGCGCGACGAGCGGTGCTTTTGTGTCGCGTCGCGTGTCGCGCCAGTATGTAGAAGCCTTAATCAACATTCTATAAAGGTATTTTAATACTTGATTCGAGTCGCGCTGGTCTGTAGAAGCCTTTATTTCCTCTCGTTTTCGTAATTTATTAGGTCGGTAAAACATCAAATAGCTTGGATAGTCAATAACATATAAACATTATTGTTCTGGTAGTTAATCGAACTATGACAAAGAGACTATCGAGGAGGAAGTAATTTTATTTAAAGTATAGTGTATCATGCTCATTATTGAGTGAAGGAACAATAAGATGACAGTTTTTATTGCATAATATTACTGTCAAAATATTTATTGATGTAATCAGCGCAATCGCTCTGTGTGGTGCCGGACGTAAATAATAGCATCATCCCATTTTATCCCGTGGGTGTCGTAAAAGGCGACTAAGGGACTTACAAGAGAATGGGCAGCAGCGTTCTCTATGCATTTTAAGACCATACTGCGATCGCCAACCCGCCTGCCAAGCGTGGCGATTATGGCACCCCCCCCCCATTTTAAAGGGGGAGGCCTATGTCCAGCAGTGGACGTCTTTCGGCGGAAATGATGAATCAGCGCAAACAGACTTGACCAGTAATAATATAAAATGTATTACTCAGCGATCTATATTATCATCATATAAGTACCTACCTACAAGTCTGCTTTACTTTTGCTTTCATTTCCAACCTACGCGCATTAAAAAGGCTTGAATGAACGTAACGGGTAAATTGATTGTGGGGCGCGTCGCAGTATACCTACGATTCGTACCTTATAATTAGATGATATGAATTCGATGCGATAGCGTGGCGGTCCCTTGCGAAACTCGCCCAGCTTCTAAGGGACCACGTCCACATTTACAAGCCAAAACGGCGTACAACATGATCTTATTTCAGACCAAACATTCCTCTGCGTGCTAGATTATAAAGCTTAAAATTCTACGCGCTCTAATTTAGGTTTAACACTTTCAATTCCCATGTAGCCGCTGGACTATAGATGAAGTCACTCCGGAATGTGCTTTTGCATATTCAACCAACTTTACGCTCTATTTTCAACGACATATAGATGTAAATCGTGTTTGAATCAATAAGATATGCGTCGTTTACAGTTATAGGCGGCGCAAGCGTTAGAATCAGGATGCTGTAACTGTCCGGACGTGGGTCTAATTACCGCCGCCACTCAATATTGCAAAATGAAGCCTATTCTAGAGTAGTACCCTTCGGCTATTACGCTCCATCTATTGTTACACAGACCACATTTAAAACGTTCAATGGTGTCTTATAATGACCTGGGTGCGGTTCACGCTACCAATACCTACAGAAACAATAAACAATTTTATCTCCCTGATCTCTACTCAACAATTTCTAATTAATCTCGTACACAACTTCAATTAATTGTTGTTATGAAAGTTTAATTATAATTACAACGTATTACGCAGGTTTCATATTGATACATTTTATGAATGACAGTGTGAAACTTTTAATGCGCTTTGTAACCCTATTAAATTCATGTAGAATTTAATAGGGTTACAAAGCGCATTAAAAGTTTGTATAACTAAAACTAATTTGCATTTTGATGTAACTTTAAACAACAATAGTTTATTTTTGACTTATTTAAAATTAAGCCTGCCGCGATTGCCTCGTTGGACTGATCACAAGCGCTACTGCTGACCATGAGGTAGGCTTGTAGAAAAGATATCGATGTACATATATCGATATTTTTTGTTCGATATATCGATATTTTTCGGCGATATCTATTATTTCGATACATCGATATATCATCGATATAAAATATCAAATATCGAAAATGTATCAAATACGATATATTTCCAATAGCAGCACCGTTGTCCCCACTGACTATAAACGCTAGAATTCAGAGCCGTAAAAAAGTAAACTTATTTTTATCAATGTTCTACGAGTATTAGTATAAGATCTTACATCAGAAATGATGTTTCTAGTTTGGTACGCCTATGAATAAAAAATAAACAATATAACTTCATAAAGCACATAAATACTTTTTAGAAAATTTTACCGATATATCGATTTTTTTTCGATATTACTTATCGAAATTTTGACGACACGGTTGGCGCAGTGGTTAAGCGATTGACTGCTGCGCTGCGTGTCGCGGGTTCGATTCCCGCACGGAACAAATATTTGTATGACCTACAAGTAGTTGTTCCGAGTCTGGCTGTTGTGTATGTGAGTTTAAATGTTTGTAAACGCATCCACAATACAGGAGAATTTCCTAGTGTGGGGCGAAGTTATTTAAAAAAAAAAAAAAAAAAAAAACCTTTAAATCGATATCAATATTTTTTTTAATATCGATACTTTTTGGTACGTCTTGCATCCCTAGCATGAGGTCCTGGGTTCGATTCCAAGGTCGGGCAAACTGATATTGGGTTTATCAATCAGGAATTTCTCAGTAGCAGCCCGTAGTCCGGATTTGTAACCCGCTTTGTACCGGGCTGATGGCAATAGGCTCGCCCCCTATTACATGAAACTTGGCGAAATGTGGGTGTACTATAAGTAGGTACTCCAATCCTTTTGAGATTGCAGGAGTGGTGTTTTGATAAATTAGTTATTATATATATATCGTTAATTTTAAGTAAGTTAAGTATAGTTAATAACTTATATCTCAGAGTATAGTTAAGTCGTAAAAGTCAGTACCTTAAGTAATAATTAGAACTGTTGTTCTTGTCATATGTCTTGATAAAATCGTGTAGATAAAGCGGTTAAATTAATTCAGTATGGCATAGTTTTAATAAAGCCCGCATTAACACCCGTGTTAATGTTGTGATGTAATTGACGAGACAATAAACATAAGGAAGCTGGAGCTATGCAAACTGCTTGTTGGATTTGCTGTAGATAAAGTTGTGCGTGCGCAGTGTAGGCTAAATGTGGTGCTAATGGTGTTAGTGAGTCAGTATTGTATTTTTTTTTTTAGGAAGATATAACCTTGAATTAAAATACTCAATCATTTATTGCATTCCACAATGTGCTTAGGTCGTAAGTAAACATTAATTGTACCAATCGTTGACACTGTCGGGCACAGAATAAAAATTTGAAGGAAGAGGACTTATTTGTACATGCAAAAAAATTACTTATTCTAAGTAAAATTAAAGGTAACATTTTATTAATTATTAATTAAATCTAAATGTCTTTAATTCATTTATATTATTCTGTCAGTTCTATAGATTTCTCAATTAAATATTCATTTATACTGTGTATATAACATTTATTTCGTTTTTTTTTTTTTATTTATTAGTAAAAGTAGCAATTTTTCCCTCATTTCTGAGCACCTCAGGTAAGCTACCTGAGGTGCTCAGAAATTACCTTCACGTGGTTTGTGTCCAAGCTACATGAAAATCATTTTACCACTACTGTCAGCCTGTATGTAAGTACATAAGATGCACTCTTTGAAGACTAATTACAGAATTTCAGAAAATCTTCTGCAATTATCCAAGAGATTCTTTGTTTTCTTTAAAACTACCTAAATAACCTCAATTATATTCTAACATACTGGAAACATTCCAATCACTGATCAGCCCCATGATTGCCGGTCCCATCAAATCGAAGACATCCGCAGCGCCGATCAATCAGTGACGTCATAATGACAGGAAACGCTATAGTTCACGTAAAATTGATATGGTATAGTAATGCCTACATAAGGTCAACTCCAAGCTTCCTCTCTACGATCACTTCTTGAATCTAAAGAACTATAAATATCATAAATGCGAAAGTAGCTCTGTCTGTCTGTCACGCTCACGCCTCAACGGCGTTCAGCAGAATTTGGATGAAATTTTATGCACGGACAGATCATGACATGGGTTAGCTTATAAGATACTATTTATCCCGGTAGTACGTTCCCGTGGGGTAATTTTTAATTATTTAAAATTTTCGTAAATAACACCCAAAGAGATAAGGGGGTCTGCTCCGAACATAAACCCGAAGTATCGGCCGAATGTTCGGCCATTGCTTGACTACGGCTAACTATGGCAGACTACGGCGAAATAAAAATACAGTCAAAGAGATGAGCCAAAATCAAAAATGTGACTTTAAGTCGGGTAAGGATTCAAAGTCAAAAAAGTAAACTATGGAATGAATGAATGAATGAAATGCACCGACCCCAGCGTGGTTAAACCAGACTCGATCACTCGAATGAACCCAAAGATTCGCACTAGCCCCTGGAGCCTCATGTTTCATGGGACCACTGAGACCATTGCATATCAAAGAGTAGACCGAGGGGCGCGATAAAGGTAGGGAAGACGTGCCCTTGAGATATGGAGGGATTATTAGAGCCATACCGGATATGCATCCTAGAGTAAGCATTGGAATAGTGGAGAGACGGGTTATATTTATCTAGGGGGGGCATCTTTTAATAGCTTCGCCACCAGGTTGGCTCAGGTCCTCTCTGTTAACAAATCCCAAGATCCCCGGTGCAAGTGTGGGAGGGGAACACTGGGGTGGTTTTTAATCAGTAAGAGTCTGACGGACCTCTCCGCCCGCCCCAGGGAGAAGGACATCCATGAGGATTTTCCACTCACTTTTCGGGTTAACGCTTCGGAATAGACTCCAAGGCTAAACAATTGTACAACTTACTGATAACGATAAGGTAGACAGATAACAGCAATTTCTGCACTGGGCGATGTGGTCACTAAGCGACAAAGCGCTTTAAAAATAAATAAAAAAAAACACGCAAAGAGATTTAAGATTAAATAAATAATTTAATGTCTTTGACAGCTATAATGTGCCAATGCGATGTTACTACTACAAAGGTACAATACATCATACTTATATTAACTTAACAAAAAAAAAACAATAAATTGGCCTCTAAAAATTTTCAATACACTTCAGTGCTACTTCTGTGAACCTGTTCAGGCTGCACTGAAATAAATCTACCTCCATAGAAATAATATTCTTATATAATTTCCGAGCACCACACGGGCGAAGCTGCGAGCAAAAGTTAGTAGAACTATATGTAGATTATTATGACGTGTCGCTTACGAGTTTTCAATGACAGTCTGAGATAATCCTTAATGACAGATATTAATTGCAGTGGCGTTTCAAGTGTATTGTAAATTAATTTGTATTATTTATTGCTTAAATTGAATCAGGTTCTTTAAAAGAAAATTAAAGATTTGAAGAATGAAAGATTTTCTCTGTTGTTAATGCCGCGTCGAGTAAAACAAAAGTGTAAGGATTTTAAATAACGCAACAAAAAATATCCTATCTTTTTCTTCAGGTACCAATACCAACACTAAGCTGATCTACCAATGACTTTCGAAAAATGTTTTCAGTTGCTTTCTCGAGAAAAAGTACAAAACGAACTAAATCAACATCAAAATATTTTGTTTCACATAAAACCAAAAATCAAAATCAAAAGTCATAATTATAACAAAAACAAATTAACCTATAAATTATAAAACATTCATAATTTATTGACTTTTCCACTATAGCTGTTTTTTTACCAGTGGTAGACGCTTCCCCTGTCGTTCGTCGTTATAATATAGTGGTACACTCCAAGTCGCTTATGTATAGCTAATTTTCGTTTAATTTGTGGTCAAGTCAACAAAACAATGGCGGTTTGTAGACGGACTACTGTGCTGCCACCTATGACGAACTTTCAGTTTTTAACCCCATTCCCCGTTTTCCGTAGGGGTATCTATGGCATCACAGACCACATATTTTTAAATATCACAGTAGTCAATATAGTATTTGTTAATTTAAATTGTTCCTTTTTTGTAATTTCCTTTGCGTCTCAATTTTAATCTTTTTATTTACTCCCATAACGTAAAGTTCTAATTATGAAATTATCCACGTATCTACAATTAAAAAGTTTCCTAACAAAATAATGCTTTGAAATAACTTTTTAGTATTAAAGTACAGTTTTCAATGCTTTTAGTGTTATCTGTGGTGGAGGCTGCTATGACGCTTTTCCTTATTCTAAGCTATGACAGTTTCGGAGAGCGTTCCGTATTCGGTTGTGCAGTAAATATAGACCGAAAAGTACGAGAGAGACAAAGCGAATGTGCGATCAGTAGTTGTCTCTTTAGTAGTACAGTAATTATATTAATCTCTTTATAGTCTCAAACAAAGATACTTCCTGTCTGGGACTTAATTTATAAATTTAACGAATTGTCCTTCTTTGGAAACATAAATTGTCTAAATATCGGCGGCATATCCCCACAACACCAAATACCGATACCAATACCGTACGATATTACACTATGGAATAACTAAAGTATACTAAACGGGCTGTCTCTAAATCAGTTAATTAATGATTTTTTCTTATCTATCTAGTGAGTAAGTACTTTTAATGAGTTTTCTTAAACAACCATTAAATTAATGTTGGTTTAAGGGGTTTTCTTAATGTCCGCCGCCGGGGTTTCATACAGGATCCGAGGTGGCGGCACGTAGTTTTCCACGCACGCCCCTTTCAGACGTCGCGGGGTCAAACACCTCACCCCAAGCCAGCATCGGCACTAGCCGGGGATCGCGGACGTCGCGCTAGATCCCAAGATCCCGGTGCAAGTGTGTGAAGGGAACACTGGGGTGGTTTTTAGTCAGTAAGAGTCTGACAGACCCCTCCGCCCGCCCCAGGGCGGAGGACATCCATGAGGATATTCCAACACAGCAACAAAAAAAAATAAAACGGTGTTTTCTTAAAGAAAACCCATCAAAGGATTTTATTTTGACAGTTCAACAACGCTCATTGCGTAATTACGTTGTTGAAAAGACAAATTTATCGAACAAATGAAGCAATGGATTAGCAATATCCTTCAAAATCATTCAGATTGTGATTGATAGTGTGTCGCTTTATCTCTTTCTAGAGAGCGGTCACTTTTGTGCATTGAGGAAGGAAAACTATGGAGATGGCATATTCTACTATAAGAAGAATAGTTATACAAATATTATATCTTAACGACACAGAAATTTCATAAAGCGTTTTGTTTTTTTTTAACTAATCAATAGTCATCTAAATGTTTGTCAAGGACTAAATTTGGCAACACTTTCGTGTGACGACGAAATCATGTCTATGCGTGACCGGTCGCCATGTTTAGTGCCAAGTTTTGTAGTACAACTACAAAACTCGGCAATGTACTGTCAAACGGTTGCTTGCTTTCTCTCTCGCACTTGCAGTAGCAAACCTACGAAAGGCGGCCATTTTAAGTGCTCGATTTTTGTAGGTAGTCACGCTAATTTTGTAGGTATGGAGTCCAAGTGTGAGACGAAATGTTGGTGCACGGCGCCATATTTACGATATTATATAATATATTATGTTTTTGATAAAACATGAGTTTAGACAAAGTAGTGTAAGTATGACACTGCACATAACTAGGTATTTATAAATCGACACCTTCATACACTACTATTTATTCTTTCTTTTTCATACCTATACTCCATTTGAAATAAGATTAGAAATTTAAATAAACCTTTTTTACAGTCCATTCAACCGATTTTGACTTCTATTGCATGGGTGGTATGACAAATGGTAGTTGTAATAAACAGTTGGTATTGTAACCACGTTTTTTGTTTTAATGCCATCCGTATATGCCTACGGAATAGAAGTCAAAATCGGTTGAACTAACTGTAAAAAAGTTTATTTATATAGCTAATCTTATTTCAAATGGAGTATAGTCATCGAACAATGTCCAAAGTACAAAGCTTACAACCTGCAAGTGCAGTTTGTAACTCGACGTGGACACGAGACCGACACGTAATAACCGCCAGCCGTCTGATTATGTTTTAATCTCGATAACTTTAAATTCGACATTTTCGTAAAAATTACATTAAATTATTCTCGAGGACTCACAATCTCGAGCGTAATCATCCACCAATAAAATTGATGTTCGATATGATTTTCTGAGAAACTGTTTATATTATATGCGATGTAGGAAGATACTTGGTAGTGCCTATATGTAATAAGTATTGAGCGGTAATTCGCTTTAATACTTTCGAAAATCGAAGATCATTGCTTCATTTTTGGGTACTTATGAAGCAATAAAGCATTAAAATATCGAAGAATTTTAAGTACATGCTAATTTGCGCAAATTATCGATCAAACGACATGGCCGCTCAATATAAATTGCTGCGCAGCTTATTTGCATTGAACATACAAATAAAATATAATATCTACTAAAAATATTCATGAGGTCATGTGCGTCAATCTGTTTATCTTTTTATACCACAGTTTATAGTAATGGAAACCTGTAATATTTAATGGAGAATAATAAATAACTAGCACCTATTTTAAATAAATAAAAGCTTCTGAATTATTGTTTAATTTATATATCTTACACTATGTCCGGAGCATTCAAGGGTCTTTCGTTATTTACGATGAAATATACTTATTTATTGTACCCATTACAATTTCATCTGCATTTTTATTGTTTCATTGTGGAAGAGAATAAAGCACGATGCCTTCTTTATCTGTCCAAGGCTTTATTTATTTTAGTTCCTGCATAATTAGGTGTACTACAGACTAGCTGATCAAGTAAAAAACCGGCCAAGTGCGAGTCGGACTCGCGCACGAAGGGTTCCGTACCATTATCTATAAAAATGGCAAAAAAACACGTTTTGGGTATGGGAGCCCCCCTTAAATATTTTTTTTATTTTAATTTAATTATTTATTTTTAAAGTCAATATATATCTACATATTCTGTGAATATTTCAAGCGTCTACTTGTTGCCTTTATCAATATAGAGCAAAAACGAGCAAAAAAATCACGTTTGTTGTATGGGAGCCCCCCTTAAATATTTATTTTATTCTATTTTTTTGTATTTGTTGTTATATCGGCAACAGAAATACATCATCTGTGAAAATTTCAACTGTTTAGCTATCACGGTTCATGAGATACAGCCTGGTGACAGACGGACAGACAGACAGACGGCGGAGCCTTAGTAATAGGGTTCCCGTTTTACCCTTTGGGTACGGAATCCTAAAAATCGTAAACAAATACAAAAAGATTAATTTGCTTAAACGAATTCTGCCCACATGAAAATCACGTTTGGTGTCCATTGAAGTGAAGTGCCCAGGCTTCGATGCCTAATTAATACAATTATGTGAACATAAAACACATCATTATATAACAAAAGCAGTGCAACATGTGGAGCTGACAGCAACAGCGCTCCACAAGTGGAAAGGGCAGACGAGGCCCCACGGCCGCCCCGCACAAGCGCACAACTCCAAAAACGTAATTTATAACTACATTTAAGAGCCTGCCAGACTACTTCGTCCAATATTAATATCGGCGTCAGCATCATTAAGGCATTCCTTTTATTGCGACTTTAAATAAGTCCATTCGCCGATCGCCTTTATTAAAAGAGGCTACCTTTCTCCAAGGTTTTGCAACGTCGCGTCGCCCTTCTTTTGAGGCGATTTTTTTAAGCGGTAATGCAGCACACTAATTTACTGGCCACTGAAGTAACAAAAGAAATTCTTATCAATTTTTGTGGTAATTTTTACACGCTTTTTGTGCTTAATAATCACTTAATCTGCGGTGGTATTTTTGGTTATTTATTGGATGGTTTGTTGGATATCTTGAAGGTAAAAATCGGTAGCGCATCGACAAACATCGCTGTTAAGCGCTGTAGCAGTAATGAGACGAATTTAAAGTTGCATGCATAAGGGAAATTGCCTGTAGCTACGACCATTTTGAGTTTGGTTTTTACATTAAGGGTCAGATAATCGCCGTTGACCTTGGCCATACAAATGCACGTCGCGCTCACGCCACGCAACCATTAACTTTCATAGGGAATGATTATATTTAGAAACGAAAATATAAATTATTGAAAAAAATCACAGATAATAAAACAGTCTAATCATACAAAAAAAAAAGCAAGAAAATATCTTAAGTAGTTAGAAAGTAATATCGTGTTTTATACTTTGGGTAGACATTACTTCCTGAATTTATTTCATACACTATTTTACTACAATACTTAAATATTCACCTATGGAATTTATGTGTATGCGTTCTAGTTTAACATATTTTTTTTGCATAACTTACTTGCATTATATGAAGGCATAATAACAGATTTAAAAGTCACTAAAATCATATAACTGCACCTTAACATTTTAGCATAATGTTAAAAGTAAATCTTGACAAAACGTGAATACTAAGTGCCGTGTGTCGGACTGGTGAAGTGAAGGTGTATAGGAAGGTGTCGGCTACCGGTGTCAGGCCTCCGACACACGACTGTTTGTTTAATTTTTTATTCTCGTCGTGGACCCGTCGCACCCGTATAAATCATTTGGACTACACGTGTGAACATAATGTTGACTTAAATTAACATAAGAATTTTAATATTGCCTTTAATGATATTTATTTGCCAAATGTATCTCGAAGGAAAGTAAGATATAGGGCGCGTTTCTTCTTATTGTTTAGTTTTTTTTTTCCTTTATTAATAAGAACTGAATTTCTTAATAATTTATTATACAGTCTAGCTTAGACTAATAAGCAACTTAACTCTAACTTGTTATTTTACGTGACAGATTACGTTATAACTAAGAATAGTGTCAATTTGAAAATTTGAACTTTTACACAATTGTGTAGCAGTTTCTTAGAGTTTGTCAATTAATAAAAACACTTTGTTCATGTGTTACATGTATAGCACAGTATTGTTACTATTATTCATTTGTTAGGGTTCCGTACAAAAATGGTAAAAAGGAACCCTTATGGTGAGACTAAGTCTGTCTGTCTGTCACACCTGGATATCTCAAGAACTACTAATGCTATCAACTTGAAATTTAGAATTTGCCCAACTATTTTGCAAACAAGAAAGAAATTTAAAAAAAAAACCCTTTTTTGCAAAAGAGACTGAAAGGGGGTCTTAACAATTTGAAGTGGGGTTACTAGGGCTGAAAGGCATATGACAGAACGCAGTTTGCATATTCTCAAACATTTTTTTTTTCGGCAGCATAGTTTCCGACTTTTGATGAAAAATTTAAAAAAAGATACCATTCCCCCCCCCCTTATCTTTGAAGTTTGCATAGATGAAAATCTGAAATTATTATATGTGATAGAAGTGTATGTAAAGATTACAGGAAAATAAAACGATGTCAGTAAATAGCACAGTTTTTCAGGAATCATCAACATCATATATACGTACGGAACCCTCGTTGCGCGAGTCTGACTCGCTCTTGACCGGTTTTGTTTATTAATGAGACTAAAATTTCATGAATTAAAAAGTAGCCGAGCACATTTTATCAAATTACATGTCCCCCAACACGCAGTCCAGTGACAAAAGCTTTCATCTCCGAATCTTGACGTAATGAACACAATGCACGCTGCGCCGATGCTAAAGATCCATAATTGCACAACTTTTTCAACCGCGAGATGATTTATTCAATTATAAATACATTTTTGATACAACCTGGAGGACGAGTATAATGTACCAGTAATTAACTTATGATATTTTTAAATTGCTTAAGAGTTCTTAATTAAGAACCTCTTTTTTGTTTTTGTGTTTAATGAGTTGCGATGAAAATTATACATTTCCGGGTACAAGGAGCAGCTGTTTCGAAATTGATACACAAGTGATTCAGTTTTTCGATCATTTTTTTTTTTAATTCATAATTTCAGCCGAAAGACTTCCACTGCGGTTCTTGCCATAATCACCACGCTTGGCAGGCAGGTTGGCAATCGCAATATGGTGTAAAAAATGCATAGAGATTGCTGCTGCCCATTTCCTAGTAAGTCCCTTAGTCGCCTTTTACGACACCCACGGGAAGAAAAACAGTCTCAAACTCAAAGCATTTATTTCAGTTAAACCAATTACTTTTTGGCACTTTTTAATTGTTAAAGAGTCGGTCAGTTAGTCAGAAAGTTGATGCTATTTGCCCATTCCAAAACGTAGATCTCTATGGAGAAGAACAGGCAAGAAACTCCAAGGACACTCACAGTGTTGCTATCCTTTACGTCCGGCACCACACGACACACACTCGTTTTGGTCGGTTGTTCTCGATTGGTCTTTCTTACTTTAATACTGCACTTACTAAACCACTTGTATCCGCAACTAAATTACAACAATGTTAAGTATTTCCATTATAATTGAAAACATTTTTTTATTAAGTTATTACTTAACAATTTATCGATGTCGAAAATCTGTGTGTACAAGTTTTCATCACTTGATGTAGCTGAAGTCTTACAATGGTAAGGCGTGTACTACATGACCAAACTAGTTTGACGGCACGTCGCCCTTGAAAACTTCAACTTAATAAAGTGACACCTTACGACATAACTTACACCCACAAATATCGTCTTATCGCATCTAAACATCACTTATTAATAATTATGCCAATGAATAAATTATGTTCCGTGATGCATGAATTAATATACACGTAACTTTGTCGCCAGACAGTGCTGAGTAAAACTGACCGCGATTCGTTGCGTAAACGGACGAAATTTTATAAATTTTAACGTCGATTATTCCGCTCTAGTCACGAAAACGAGACAAGTGCAGGCTCCAGCTGTAATAATTGCTTCGGAACCAAACTGGAGCTACGTTATATAAGCACAATAATTCTCTCTCGATCGGAAACCGTCGGTTTCGCCCCGAAGGGCCGAAATATTGCCCTACTCCAATTTATCAGACGAGCGAGCAAATTACCTTGGCTTTTATTCTCCGAGTTACTCGTTATTTTACGTAAAAGTGAAAAAATCCGCTGCAGTTAATGTCAGTGGCGTGCGATAATTAATTGAGGCCCCCCAAGTAATAATTCGGGCAAATAAAATGTGTTCATGTGGACATTCCCACGCGGCGCGGGCGCAGGCGGTGCGGTGGCGCGAATGATGCGCGGCATGTGAAACTATGCAAAGTTTGGGTGGTATCGGCTCATTCTCGCCGTTACGCGCTGCTATTAACATGCCTCGAATCCTGGGAAAGATGTTAGTCCACCAATGTAATGGAGAATTCAAGTTTTTCCTTTTAAATTGAGCGTTAGTAAGAATTACAAGAATATTTCTCGCTTGGAACGTTTAAAAGTTTTGCGAAAGATCATTAAGGTTAAAACAACGAGTGAAGTACTAATTTCGAGTGTAAATAAAAAAGTTGTTCCATATTTCAATGCGTCTTGATGTTGGTGTCAGGACCCATGGGGCTGACTCACATAAATTATGAAAAGCTGACGTGCGCAGGGCTGTCTCGTCATCATCGACAGGTTCATGCTTTTTACATGATGCCGCATACAGCGCAGTCATTCAAATTCTCGTACGAGTACACCTTAACAGGACACTATCTGCGAAATATTTTGAAAACAACAGCTATGATTTAATATATTTTCTTTTACAAAGAAAAAAACACAACAGTTGCTCTAAAAAAAAATATAAGACTATTCTCAATCGATTTCCCATTTTCGAGTAGGAACGGCACCTATTGCCTTTATCCGACCTAAAATTTTTGTTTTTTAACCGACTTCCAAAAAGGAGGAGGTTCTCAATTCGGCTGTATGTTTTTTTTTTTGTATGTTTGTTACGCGATTACTCCGTCAATTATGAACCGATTTTGAAAATTCTTTTTTGTTTGAAAGGGTATACTCCCGAGGTGGTCCCATTGCCACCAAATCAGAATCTGATGAGGGGATCTCATGGAAATAGAGGAAAACCCTCAAATTTTATATGCATACCTATAGCGATTTGGGTATTTTTTATAGTAACTCGTGCATTTGCTCTCCGAAAGCACCATTTGGTGAAGTGGAACTGATGATGGAGACCACAGATGGCCACCGGAACAATATAATAATGAGTACCTATTTAACGGGTTGCGATTAAGCAATTTATGCTGGTCACTATGCATATGGTAAGTGGCAGTTCTCCTGGTTCTTACCAGGAGAACTCCTCAACAATCAACGTCCCGGCATCGGGAAAAGCAATATTTTGTAAAAGGTGATAAACAGTTAACATAAGGCTATTCTAACTTAGATAAATACAAAACTGACCCACTAAAAAGTGAAAAATAAAAAACTTTTTACAAACAAATAATAACCAACTACCAAAAATAACACTACAAAGTGAAAAATAACATTAATTTCGGAAGTCGCTGGCAAAAAACTCAAATACAGATCCTAAGACACCGAATTCCGAAATTAAAGTTATTTTTCACTTTGTAGTGTTATTTTTGGTAGTCGGTTATTATTTTTTTGTAAAAAGTTTTTTATTATTATTCCGGAAAAACTCATCAGGCACCTACTCTTTTCAAATTCAGTGCGGGCTAGATACGGTTCATTATATTTAACGGCGCAGGATAGCCTTTTCCAGAAGGGATCATCGTATTGGTGGTTCAGCAGCTTCAATATCATCACAATTGTGCCGGAATATAGCAGTTCGTCGTGGACGTGTCCATTTCACGAAAGAAGTCCCGCGGAAATAAGTGGAACTAATTATTATTATACGCTAAGTTAGCAACATTCCTAAAATAACCCATGCCTGCAGCGCCACGTCTGCGGGACTTCTTTCGTGAAATAGACTTTACGACAGCGGCTCCCTTCACATCTTCTGCTGTCATCAGAAGACAGCCGCCACGTAACCATCGATGCGACGCTCTACTAGAGTGACTGTCACCAGCCAGTGTCACTCTTATCCGACCTTTTCGGTAATTCTAGTAGCTTCGTAACAAAAATAGACGACATCACTTGGTGCGCCGTCATATTCAACAATTTTTTTGGCCATCAACATATACACATACACACGTCTCGCGTGACAAGTATAAAGCCCAGTGAAATTCAACATTTACTCGTAAAAGCTGAGGTCAATGGATAGTCAGTTAATATGCGTATTAACTTTACCTTCAAACGAACAGGTATCGAGTGCCGACATCCTTAATGAAGGTAGAACGTCGGCCCGTCAACTGGATTAAAAGATCGGATTTGATTTTGATTGATATTGCGGTGAAACTGCGTCCATTCGACCACTCTCGGATTTTCTCGCGCACTTAAGGGCTTGGACACATCGTTGATGGGAAGGTGGACTGTCGATCGTTGCAGGTGGCTTTAGAATTCATTATAATGGATGGGCCGTAGCTGTGAATCAGTTTAGGTCAAGATAGGATGTATTTTTGAACCAGAAGATGACCTAATTGGTAGCAGAAAGGTCAGGTGCGTAGTACTCGCAACCGGCGTGCGCGTGTGACCAGAGGTATAAACGTAGGCGAAGCAAAACGAGTATGTAAGGAGCGTAGCCAGTGGCGTTCTATAGTTTCTGCCTACCCCCATGGGAAGAAGGCGCGAGTTTATCTAAGTATGTAAGATTGGGAAAAGTACCTATCGCTTATTAGTTGATGGAATATGAATCCTCATCATCATCATCATTTCAGCCGAAAGACGTCCACTGCTAGACATAGCCCCCTCCCAAAGGGGGGTTTGCCATAAACGCCACGCTTGGCAGGTGGGTTGGCGATCGCAGTATGGTGTTAAAATGCATAGAGAACGCTGCTTCCCATTCTCTAGTAAGTCCCTTAGTCGCTTTTTACGAAACCCACGGGAAGAAATAGGGTGGTGCTATTCTTTACGTCCGGCACCACACGGAATTAGAATAACGAAAACAAAATAAATTATATATTGTCGCGTCTCGTCACCTAGGATACCCGAAAGCAAAATTGGGTCACAAATCACGGTGGCGTGTAATGCATGGAACGATACAAATGGAAATCTATAACGATCGCTTCATTCAGCCATATTTCCAACTGCATGTTGTCCCATGTCCATACAATCTAGAATTTTAGAACCATACGGAACCATATTGAAATCAAAGTAGAGCCTTTACATTTTCTTAATATGTCTGATAAAATCCAGCCTGTGTGTGGTGTAGCCTTTAATCTCCACTCAGGAGTAGAAGCAATTACAGTGACTGCGCATGCACATATGACACAGATGAGGGGATTAAACACGACATGACGACAACCACTGACCATTTCCAAAATATGATTTGTTGTTGCGATAACAGAAATTACTGTTAACGAGGGCTGCCTGGTTGTGGGACTAAAAAAACCGGCCAAGTGCGAGTCGGACTCGCGCACGAAGGGTTCCGTACCAGTATGGGAGCCCCCCTTAAATATTTGTTTTATTTTAATTTAATTATTTATTTTAAAAGTCACAGAATCTTTAGTTATATATTCAACTAAAGATTCTGTGAATATTTCAAGCGTCTACCTGTTGCCGTTATCAATATCGAGCAAAAACGAGCAAAAAAATCATGTTTGTTGTAAGTATTTATTTTATTAGTACCCTTAAGTATTTATTTTATTCTGGTATTTAGTATTTGTTGCTAAAGCGGCAACAAAAATATATCATCTGTGAAAATTTCACCTGTCCAACTATAACGGTTCATGAGATACAGCCTGGTGACAGACGGACAGACAGACAGACAGACAGACGGACAGACAGACAAACAGACGGCGCGGGCGGAGCCTTAGTAATAGGGTTCCCGTTTTACCCTTTGGGTACGGAACCCTAAAAACGAGTGTGCTTTAGATCACACGAATGAAGTAAAACTTGCAAATAGTAATACTAATTATACTTACTTACAACAATAGGCCTGCACTGTGTCTTAGATATACGAAACGCAACTGGCTATGAGAGAAAGAGAGAAAGGAACTGTGTGCTCGCACCTCTCTCGTGCTCCTACAGTAATATACGAAACGTAACTCTCTCTCTTCCTATCTTCACTAACTTATATCTCCCTCTCAACTTCCGATCGCTCGCTTCCGTAATGCTCTCGTCACGCATTCACCAGCTTACTCCCCAAGTCAAGCGTTCGCATAATCAGCCTATAATGTTCCCACTGCTGGGACACAGGCCTTCTCTCTTCAAGAGGGAGTGAGCTATAATCTACCACGTGGGCCCAGTGCGGGTTGGTAGATGTCACATGTCTTTGAATTTTGGTTCTAGAACATTTTCACACACACAGGTTTCTTTACGATGTTTTCCTTCACCTTTTTGAGAGCAGTTGTGATGAATTTATCTACACAAAGTAAAGCGCATAACTGGGTTCAAACCCACGACCTACAACTCCTAGGTCGGGGCCGTTACCACTGGCCCACCACTGCTCCCTGGAAATGTTTTAATTGACCGTAATTGGTGATCAAAACTGACTAGCTGGAAACAACCAGAGGACATCAGTGTGATATGTGTCACGGTATTTGTTGCAACCTTCATACAAAGTCGGACAAAGCCCTTGTGGCATACCCACCTTAAACCTATGTCATTCTAGAACGGTATGTTCTGGTCGAGGACACAGGGGTCATAGTACTCATCATTATGAACAACGTTTACTATGGGACCCTACATTTCTGTTCGAATAGCTGGTGAAAATATAGGGGGCGCAGCTAGTTGAAAAATAAATGCTTTGGGTTTGAGTTTGATGTTCAGAAGTAGTTGTAGTTTTTAATATACTTAGGTCATTTTTTATTCAAAAAATAATTAAGACTACTTAAATTAAAGTCACACTTTTGCTGTACAGTCAAAACAAATCAAAATGGACGAAGTACCTACTACGATAGACCCTTATACGACTGTATGCGTACGTACATTTGTAATGTGATGTGACCACAATTCTCTCTCACAATCAGTATAACTAATTTAATAAAGACTTATCTATATATAATATGTTGTAATAAATTCAGTGTATGTATTATGATTATATTCCGTGTCGTGCCGAACGTAAAGAATAGCACTACCCTATTTCTTCCCGTGGGTGTCGTAAAAGGTGACTCAGGGACTTACTAGAGAATGGGCAGCAGCGTTCTCTATGTATTTTAACACCATACTGCGATCGCCAACCCGCCTGTCAAGCGTGGCAATTTCTCCCCCCCCCTTTGGGGGAGGCCTATGTCCAGCAGTGGACGTCTTTCGACTGAAATGATGATGATGTATCTAGTAACTCTGCTGTACGTAGGTATCTACCGGAGCTGTTTTTTACTGGTGTCCGGTGAAAATGCATGTGCATAGGTGCCTGCCAACCCCTCCCAAAGATTAGAGCAAGATTATGGCAACCCCTCCCAAATGTTGGAGGAGGCCTATGTCCAGCAGTGGACGTCTTTCAGCTGAAGTAAATTATGATTATAACATAATATTCTAATTGGAGTGCGGGAGGCAAGTTCACAACCGAGTAGCATGTTGTTTGTACTTTAGGTAGAATTACTTTGTTAGTACTTACTAGTCACTTAGTTTACACTACTGACTACCTGCAGTATTGTCTCTCCTGCTCCCTTTAATCCATCCATAGGTTGTCTGTAAAAGATCGCTTTTAGCGATAAGACCGCCCATTGTGTCACCCTATGTAAAATTTAAACATTTATATCTGTAACTTTTATGGTGTACATATTATAGAGTATTATATTCTATTCTATTCTACTTTGATAGCTCAATAAAAACCAATAATATTCATTATACTGATTACTGCCTTATGAAGTATAACCTCACAAGCTCCACCTACCAGTAGGTACTGCAGAAACATAAACACATAACTTTAGCCATGTTTTTCCTCTTGCAGATCTTTAATGCAATCATTCAATTGCCGATGTTTATTTGACAGCTCTAAGGACATCTGGCCGGGAAATACTTATTATTATGATTACGAGCAAAGCTCATGTGTGTAATAAAACATAATCATTATAATATTCATAATGTGCTACAGTAAATGCACCTTGGACATAACGCGTTATGTCAATAAAATATAAATATTCTGGTACTGTCGGTAAATTATGTATTTTACGGTTGTTGTTATACGAGTAAATGCGATTTGTATGAATAATTATTGGGTGGGTAAATTTTGACTGACATTACCTGCTTTTCGAGACCCCCCCGTGCCTCGGAAAGCACGTAAAGCCGATCCCGGCGGTCATTTGTACAGACGCCAGCACATCAAGCTACTATAATCTGTCAAATGTTTTTAATAGATTTTCAACTTTATACCTACAGTATAAGGTTCAAGGTTGATTGGGCAAAATTTGACAGTTCCGTGTAGCTTGACCTGCTGGCGTCTGTACATCTTTGATACATGTCGTTACGGGTAGTCAAAAGTCCGAAAGTCTGATAACCAGTCTTACCCAGGGGTATCGTGTTACCCAGTAACACACGGCGCGCCTTTAACGCCATCTGCCCGCTGCCAGTCACCACTGTTGAAGACTCTTCAACGGGGGGAGTATGTTGAGACCAGCCGTCTCAACATCGCCACGGCAGTGAACGAGGGGTGCAGCGGCGAGCAAGACGGCTGCACGGCCGGACGCGGGACCCCGCGCCATCCCATGACCCTAATCAGCTGTTGCGCGCCTTCAAGCACGGCTGCGCTAACGCCTTATTAACGTCTACGTACATAATCTTGTTTACTTGTCAAACGAGAGTTTGTAATTTCCATTTTTCTTTTATTTTGCATATTACATGCTACACAGTCCACTCATCTTTCATTTTGCTCCACTAAGACCTATCGTCGCGATCATTGGTTGCACCTGTGGGTTGCACACTGGGTTGTGGAAATCACATAGACAGTCGTTTCATGTAAAATACTTATATTTAACTGCATCCGGTTAGACTGGAAGCCGACCCTAACCTATTTGGGAAAAGGCCTACGCAGATGATAATGAAAAACGAGAAAACTATACTCCATTTGAAATAAGATTAGACATTTAAATAAACCTTTTTTTTACAGTCCGTTCAACCGATTTTAACTTCTATTGCGTTGGTGGCATGACAAATGGCAGCTGTAATAAACAGTTGGTATTGTAACCACGTTTTTGCCATTCTTATGTCTACGGAATAGAAGGCAAAATTGGTTGAACGGACTGTAAAGAAGTTTATTGAAATGTCTAATCTTATTTTAAGGCTTCTACATACCGGGGCGACTTGTCGCGCTGGTATGTAGAAGCCTTTAAATGGAGTATACATAACTACTGACATTGGCCGAATTATCGACATCGCCAGTCGGCACTAATAAACTCAAACTCAAACTCAAAGCATTTATTTCAAATAAACCAATTACAGGCACTTTTGAATTGTCAAGGGGGTCGGTCAGTCATCAAAATGAAGCTAGTTGCCCATTCCAAAGCTTAGTAGGTACCTATGGAGAAGAACGGGCAAGAAACTCCACGGACACTCTTTTAAATTAACATATGGTTACAAAATATTGGTTACATCATTCGTGTTGAAATTAAACATGTGAGAACGATGCAAAACGTCAAAGGCGTCCGTAACAAAAATATTAAAAAAAAACAATTCAAAACTTAAATTTAAATAAGCCAAGGCCGCTAAGAGATGACCAGTCCCGATATCGGCCATAACGAAAAATAGAACAGTGTAAGTGTCAGTCTCTAAAATGTGTATGATGATATATTTAAGAACAAAGCCTTAAATTTTTATTTACAAACGCAATTGTTAATATAAGTATACTTATAAGGTATTCATCTATGGGTCTTTGTAACCTGAAATGGTTAGAATAGAATAGAATACTCTTTATTATGTAGATTTGGTAGATATCATTGGTAGATATCATCTGAAAATCGTCATTATTGAGCGGAGCGAACGTAGTTATTTTTTTTTTAGGATGGGTTTGCTCTTGACCTTAGTCTAGAGCAGAGGTGACAGAGACAAAGTCGACGATGGAGTGAGCTTACCCAGAAGGTGCCTGTTTACTCTAACTTTGAAGAGATTATGGTTTGATTCCTCACGACTCGTATAGTGTAATTTGACTACCAAAATTACCTACAGATAATAAATATTATACAGGCGGCAAAATGAGATATGGTTGCACACACTTTTCCGAATAGGTGCGACCCGACTATTGTCCTGGGCTAGATAAATAGTGCCTTCAGGGTAAGCTAAACGAACGGTCGGTAAAAAAACATCCCTAAGGAGTTCCATATATTGACGTCCATTCATCCGGCCACTCACTTCAACAACTTCCCCTGGACCCATGGAACTCATCCAGCCCCAAAAACCCAGACTTATTTTTCCACTTGACCTATTATGCACAGTGTTAGCTTCTCATAACGTTAAAATTTTCGCCAATATTTTTCGACCGTGCTTATTTGATTTGCTAGTCTTTTTGTCTACGAATATGACTATATTATTAATCCGGTCAAAATTTTATTATTGAAGGTGTTAAATTTCGATTCTCGGGTTAGGAACTACGGGTGAGGGCCTGCCTCCTCTTCCCGTTGGTACAGTGGTTTATGTTTGCACTTCAATGAAGAGTTTTATTTTTGATAATTAGAAAGACATTTAATTATTCAAAACTCATTACAATCGTTTAGAGAAAGAAAAAAAACACACAGAAAAAAATGGTGACGCGAGTTATGTTTCGGCGATCGGGAATTAAGTTAAAAAAAACTTTATTTATTATAATTATTTTAATTACAGAGAGACAGTGTATTAAGCTGAAGGCTGATCTAATAACTAAATTCACAAACAATAATATGGAATAACATGTAATTGATCTAATTGCTAGGTTGCACATTAATACGTAGGCTGGCGGCTGCGTACATAAAAGTTACAGATAAAAATGTTTAAATTTTACATAGGGTGACACAATGGGCGGTCTTATCGCTAAAAGCGATCTTTTACAGACAACCTTATTTATGGTTTATTATTATTTTATATAAGAATATATTTCAAAAGTTTAAAGTTTGTTCTAAAAATCGGCGAAATACTTTCTTAGATAAATAAAAAATAACCAGTTTTGTAAGCAATTTTCTAAAATATTTGGTAACACTAATAAATCTAAATGTAAGACTAATGATCGGAACCAATTCAGTCTTGTTTATTTTTTAACCATCGCGACCAAATATTGATTAACGATTTGAAACGTAGCTTTTTGAATGACTATGAAAATACATAATATATTTTTTTAGGACAATGAAGTGATCCCTATAAGGGTTCAGTTTTTTCCTTCTGAGGAACCCTACAAACAGATGTAAACTTAGTAAAGTTTTATATTTTTTTTTTTAACAAGAAGCAGTAGTTGAATTTAACTTTTAATACTTTTCTTGAGTTAATACTAATGTCTTTTATTAATTTAATTAAAAAAAATGACATATTATTATCCCTATTATGGCAACACTTCCTTGTCTTCAACGGAGTCTTTAATTTTATACTATACTTTTTTGATACGTTGGAAGAAATTATGTTGGTTTTGAACTTTCCATCACTACGTTCTGTAACCTACTTTGGCAATTTGTTATAAGACCTAAAAATTGGTAAAAAAAACCCTGGTAATAAACAGACCCTTATATTCTACTGTTACTTATACATATTCCTTAAATAAATGCTGCCACCAAAACAAGAGTTTTTTATCAATCTAAAGTTCATCTAAACCGTAGATGATTTCTTAACGTTTTGAAAGCGCTTCGTACATAGGACATTAACAAGTTTCTCAGCAGAGCCAGAATAAGTAGCATAGGTGGAATAGTCTGGCAATTCATCTCGATTTGTCTGCCGGGTCACGGAGGAGCGAGCGTCGTGACTCCATGACACATATGCGCCCGCGCAGATTTGTAGAGACAACTGACTATTGCAGATTTAGAAGCGATTTTTGATACTTATTTTGAACTGCAGCTTGGGTATCAAATGACAGAAAAGTTTTAGAGGAGATTAGCTAATGTTTTCAATACATACATCTCAACTGGGCCCCAAGACTGCTATTTTTATAAATTCAGTCATTCCAACACGAACCCATTGTCATTTTGCTAAAAGTTCGTAATCCGCTAAATTCATAATGGTCGATCATTGGTCGTATGCATAATGGCATTGTCGTATTGCCATTATTATAAAACCCATTATTAGAAATGTCATTCATTTGTCATTATGTACGAGATTACCAATAATTGCAATTTCTTTCAATGTAGTGTCAGTGGCCGACCATTCCAAAGTCATAATGACGCCATTATAATAGTAGATTACCAAACTTGTCAAAATCAACAATTATGAAATCAATGATCGACCATTCTGACACTATTGTAATAGCAGACTTGAGAGCCCTGGTTAAGTTATAAAAATATGTAAGTTATAAATACATGAATAAAACATGCAAAATAGAGGCTCCCGGAGACAGGCGCGACGCGCCTTACTGCGGGAGCCTTAACTACCTAAGTAGGTACAAGAGTAATATGAGAAAACTATCACAGAAAATTATGAAAATTCTTTATGTAGGTACTAAATAAATAGAAGATAGAGACACGTCATTAAGCTAGGAATTCCCCACAACAAAGTTGGTGTCGGCGTTCAATCCAACCAGATGAAATCAGTATTTTACACGAAGCATTTGACCTCCGCAACCCTGGGCTTTACAGATATTCTCAAGTTAGAAGTAATTACTATAGGATTTAATAGGAAGTTAAATAACTTCTGCAAATAATCAACATCGATGCAAAGACCTGTCTTTAATTCGATGTTGTTTATTCGTCGTCTTATTTTTATGTTCCCTTTCAATTTACAGTTTCGATCGGAGTTTTAATATCCTATACAACAGAGTTATTGGTAACACTACAAGGATCATTTTACAAGGATCATTTTACAAGGCTCATAATTTATGTATCCTGTTACAAACATCTAAAATTTTATATGTAGCCACGTTATTTACAATCTATTCACTAGCCTGATCGACCCTCTCGTAAAATTGCTGCTATGACCAAATAACCGCCCAAGGGACACACATTCAACTTACAAATAAGGGACTTTGAACTTTCTGCAAATCATTTAAGGTTCGCAATCCAGCACAGGATACGTACAAAGAAAATAATCTTATGATTTAGGGCTCCATATCTGTCAACTTGCGACCGATTATGTGGATCTGTTTGCGAACAAATAGGTTTATTGGCTACTGTCGTAATAAAACTGCATGATTTATCAATGGCGATAGCAGGAGATAACATTATTTTGCCGGAAAATGATGTCGTTGATCCCTACTGCTACCATATTGTGTTTCAGCTGCATTGTGCACATAGACACGACCTTTATCTACAAAGTTGCAAAAACAAAACACGAATTCATTTGTGTTGTGGTTTAAAATTGTTTTACCGTAAAACAAGAAACGGAACAGTAACTCAATCAGACGCACCTATAACGGACGAAATTATTATCAAAACCGAAGAAGATTGCGTTTCTGTAATGTTGAAAACTGATTGAATAAATAAATAAACGAGATAAATTGCCTCGATCGACAAACTTCTTGAAGGTTTTTATTATGACATTCATGAACATAATAAAAAGGCTGTAAAGTCATCATAAAGGCAAGTAACCGGTATCAAAAATAGCGGAGCAGAGTTGTGCAAGTCACATCATGTGTCACAGGACCAATCGTCAAGGTCCTGCGCAGTCGTGCATGGCAGTACGTGCTTACTGAACTAAAATTAAAATTAAATCAAGTCTTTGAACGGAAATCAGTTGGAGTATCGACAAAGCGGTCTTCAATACCGTAATAAATGAAATTACTTTGTAAGGCAAATAAAATCAGACTGCAAATCTGATTGAAGGACCATTTGTATCACCTGTTAAGGCAACGATAACCGACTTTTAATGATTTTATACTGAAGATCACGTCTAAACGAGTATGTAACAAATATGTTAAATAAGAGCATTTTTTCAATAACTTAATTAGTGAATATTTTATTATGTTAGATTATGATTATGAGATTATGTTTTTATCACATAATGAAATTAATTTGTTAAGTTATGTCTAACGCGGATAAAAAACTGAGAATGGTGCAAAATCTACCAAGCGTATTTTTCTGAAACCTTCACCAATTTAAAGATAATTTAATTATTGATCTTTTAGTATACGCGTTTTATTAAAATACCGTTTGTTTTGTGTATAATAAATTAATAAGGCGTCAAATTGGGGACAGCGCTCCTTGATGGCCGAGTCCTATTACTGGCTGAACGTACGACGTGCTGCGTGAGCTCAGTACAGAACACGCAATCTAACCACTCAAGTTCACTGCCATATATATGTTTCTTAAGAATCAAGTCGTCTTAAAACCAGTTAAAGATTAAGCTGAAAAGTGTTGCGTTTCTCAAATTTTCCACACATAAAGCAGGAAAATTACGATTTTGCACCTGCAATGTTTGTATATCACTGCAGCGTCCCCTTTTGTGACCATCTTTAATCTATCTGTGTGTGAGGTATTCTGTTACAGGTACTTAAAAGAAGGCCTCCACGACTTATTTGTTAAAAACTGTTGATTATTAAATAAATAAACTTTTAAACTTAAACTTCTTCATCATCATCATCATTTCAGCCGAAAGACATAGACCTCCCCCAAAGGGGGTAGGGAGGGCGGGGGGTTGCCATAATTGCCACGCTTGGCAGGCGGGTTGGCGATCGTAATAGTATGGTGTTAATAGCATAGAGAATTAGTTAGTCATTTAGTCGTCTTTTACGACACCCAATACTTCTTAATTTTTTGGTAATTTACATCAATTCTGCAAAACCTTATCACAATTATTTGTAGTGGTGATTAAGTATAATTATATCGAGGCGTGGAAGATCTCATGCCAATTAAAGCTTTCAATTACCTAGAATAATAAGTGTATGGATTCTGGAATTAATGAATATACCATAGAAACTAATTCAAGAATCTAGAAAACTAAAATCAACAGATACCAAATTACAAATTAACTGCAAATAAATGCGCCAAATAAATATTTAGTACACTCTTAACCTACATAGTTGCTTAATAAAGCAATTAAGTGTTATTTAATCGCAAATTAGTAAGGAAGATAAATGTAAGGTCTCAATATATATCGCGTCGGTAAATCTATGCGCACGCGCCGATGGTACCAAACTACCTTAGTTTAAACGCGAGATAAGATCTTAGACATATTAATTTAATAATAAATAACGTTAATATGCATGTAGAAGTTAGGATTCCTATCAAAACACTCACCCATTATAATTAGTGAGCAATTTGCTGGGCAACGAAATATAAAGGTTGTTAGAATTTATTGGCGCAGATGTTAATGTCTGTCTGTATGTAATTAGATGATGCCTGTGAATGTGATCGCGATGTTGTGCAAATATTGAGGGGTAATAGAAACTTGAGTCGGTTTAGATATAGGAAACAACAGTAATGTTGAATATGTCAATGTTATCTGTCTGAATGTTTATCATGCTCACTTAAGGCGACGATAACCGACTTTTAATGATCTTATACTGAAGATCACGTCTAAACGAGTAGTGTTAATGATTTGAAAAAAAAATATGTTTAATTAGAGCATTTTCTCAATAGCTTAATATGTGAATATTTTAGATTATGTTTTTAATACATAGTGAAATTAATATGTAAAGTTATGTCTAACGCGGATAAAAAACTGAGAATGAAACTGAGAAAACTGAGAATGGCGCAAAATCTACCAAGCGTATTTTTCTGAAACCTTCACCAATTTAAAGATAATTTAAATAATGATCTTTTAGTATACGCGTTTTATTAAAATACCTTATTTTTTGTGTATAATAAATTAATAATGCTTCAAATTGGGGACAGCGCTCCTTGATGGGCGAGTCCTATTACTGGCTGGACGTACGACGCGTTGCGTGATCTCAGTACAGAACACGCAAGCTAACCACTCAAGGTCACTGGCATGTATAGATCATGTCTCGCTGATGGTGGCGCGTGTGTTGGATCATTCGGTTCCCTACAAAATGGTTGAGCTGGATGGTGCTGAACCACGCGTCATGTTCGTGAACGGGCGCCGTCAGTTCAGACTGGTCATCTCCACTGCCAGGGCTTATTTGTAAGTTTTTAATCTTATATTTTGAACAGTTTTACGTTGTTTTCACAGATAGAAGTGACAAGAGTGATGTACCCAGGTTTTTGTAATATCTTGATTTAAAAGAGTGTCCTTGGAGTTTTTTGCCTGTTTTTCTCCATTTTGGAATGGGCAAATAGCTTCAAATTTCTGACTAACTGACCGACTCTTTGACAATTCAAAAGTGCCTGTAATTGGTTTAATTGAAATAAATGGTTTGAGTTTGAGTTGAGTTGGAGTTTTACAAACTTTTTCAGCTAAAATAATAGAAGTAAACGTTGTAAGTAGCCTTTACGACTTCTTGTAATTTTACTAAAAAAAATTCATTATACCTACTGTAATAGGGACGTTTTACTATCGACATAATTTACAAGCTTATTCCTACTTCTTAACTATCAAGATAGTTAACTTCAGTATCGTCTTTCAAAATATCAAGTTCGCTTTTCCTAGTATCTTTCATAGATTATGTTTCTACAATGTCTTAAGATTGTTACTGGACACTGTATTTGGATATTATAATCATTCATTCATCATCATCATCATTTCAGGCGAAAGACGTCCACTGCTGGACATAGGCCTCCCCCAAAGCGGTTTGCCATAATCGCCACGCTTGGCAGGCGGGTTTGCGATCGCAGTATGGTGTTAAAATGCATAGAGAATGCTGCTGCCCATTCTCTAGTAAGTCCCTTAGTCGCCTTTTACGACACCCATGGGAAGAAATGGGGTGGTGCTATTCTTTACGTCCGGCACCACACAGACAATAGGTATACTTATTCTATATAAAACAATAGTTATACTTTTTCCAGAGCATTTTAATACAAAAATGTCTGTATGAAATCAGAATTTATAAAGAAAAAATCGGTTCAAATTATTAGCCAGAATGCCAGAATGTAGGTTTACACTGTATGATCTTAAAACTATAATGGCCGTGCAGATATTTAATTTGATCGTGCACAATATTATTATTTTAATGAAATAAAAAGACAGCAACAACAAATAGGATCTCATGCAATAAGGCTCGTACAGACTGGTGCGATATCGCGGGCGCGACGTGACACTAGTAGCACAATTTCTATGTCGCTGCCTGTCGTGCCCGCGATATCGCGTGAGTCTGTAAGAAGTTTAATATAATGTCAGATTATAAATAATTGTAAATTTTATTTGGCACCTAATGTCATATGTCATAACTGTTATAATTTCAAAGTGTTGATTCAATAAAATTTGAACAGTAATTAATTATTATAAGGTAATGTATATAACAAACAACACATTTGACATTAAAAAAAAATGTTAGCTTGCAATTTTTTTTTCGACCCTGTGCTTTAATAGCAACGAAATGTATATTAGATATCAAAAATACAATTTTAGCTTTAGGTATCAAGGTTATGTCTAGTACGAGTATAGCTAATCCGACAAAACACATCTGACAGATGTCCTAAAATGGACGATCAGCTCAGTGAATATGCAAATAAATAATCCTAACTACTTCACACATAATATTTACTACGAATTAATTTCAACATGCTGTATGAGTTTCATACATTTTTTGTTACAAATAATATGCTAAAATCATGCATTGTTTGCAAGGCCGTCCTGTGGGTGTTGACGAGTTTTTTTCTCGAATTACATTAAGCTATAATGTAATAAAACAATCGAGTGCAAGCTTGTATTGTATCAAGAATATCACTTTCATTTTCGATATGAAACTTCGACAACTTTTAATGTTAAGAACGATATATATATTTTTTTTTTTTTAATAACAACACATTGAAGATTTTTTTTCTGCACCTTCACAAGTTGGTATCTGTGAAATGTAAGACCGTAACTCGATTTTCCCGGAAAATGCCACATAATAAAACAACCTAGCGAATCTTACTTACAGGAACTACTTTAAACAACTGAAGCGATTGACGTAAAGGCAGACCAGACCCTAACTGCGTAAGACAGTTTGAATCACAGTCGGAATGATTTTGAAGTATACCTATTGCTAATCCATTGCTTCATATGTTAGAAAAATTTGTCTGCTCAACAAAGTAAATAACGCAATGAATGTTGTTGATATCAATCAATCAATCATTTATTTTGTTAAACATAGGTATGGTTACAGATAATATATTGTCTAAAATATATGCACTATGTTTTGCCAATATATGGCGTACAAAATTAACATAAACAAGCAATTACAAATAAGGTGACATGCCACTTAGATTACATTAAAAAATTATTCAATTTAAAATATGTCAGTTCGATAAACAGGTCATTACAATTTCAGATAAATAAACACATTCACATATAATCAATAAATAAAATCATAAGTGTTTGATTAGCAAGTCAGAAACGTCATTCCTCTGTTTATCAGTAGTAAACTCAGTGATGGAGTAGTAAAATGTATCTAAAAGGAATTTAAACAAATACCTCTTAAAGGGTCCCAGACACTCTTTATTTCTAATAGCTGCTGGTATACTCTTATATATATATTTTGGGGCCATACCTAACAATCTTTGGCCGAAAAATGCAGTTTTATGAGAGGTAACATGGTATTTGAACTGTCAAATTGAAACCGATTCCTACTAGGAATTCGATAGTGTGTTACGTAATTAGCCCGCAAACACTACCCTCGGCCACGTCTAGCCTAGACTGTGACCAATAACTGAGACTTTCAGGACCCACAAAAAAGGTACATCGAACAGTTTTTGCTTGTTTTGCTAACTTTGTGACCAATTGATTAAAAAAAACTGTCATTACAGAATATTTTCGGACAACGTTTGACCTTGTTGCGTCTTTGCGCCACCCGTCACTCGTAAGCTTTGTTATTAAGACGCTGATAACAGCTAAAGCGCGGTCACTGTCATTTATTGCAAAATATGAAGGAAAATTACTATTTAAAATTTACTCAAAAATGAGTTGAGTAATCGATAATAAAAAACAACCAAGTTCTGCATTCAAATAGCAGCACTTCACCCACTTGATTGCCAGAGATTTCATACTAGGTACCTACTTTGTGAAAACTGTTACATGTACTACAATCTGTTTTTATATAAATTAAGATTATATTATTATTAAATAAGACGTTATTTTTATTAATTAAATACCAGCCGTACGTTGATATTTAATACAGATATTTTGGATTGGAACACAAAGTAAAAGGTTAGTTTACCGTTAATTTACAATAAAGATTTTTTTTTTTACGTATTTTGGTAATAACCAAGTTCTGAGGAATATGTTCAAGAATAACATATATTTTTTCCGCTACCACAAACTACATATTATATAGATTTGGATTTTTTTTTTTTGTTTAAGACAAGCCTACTTAGACCATTTGCCTCTTGTCAGCGCCTTAGCGGCCAATTCGTCAATGCTGTACCTAATAAGGTCTTTTGTTGACCCTCCAAGAAACTTTAACTGCACTATAGATACGATAATTGCATGCCAAACGGACGGCTTTGTCGTTCAACTAAAATTAAATGGTAGGAAATAGATGCAGGTCATTATGTGTTTTACTCTGACTTTAAATGTTTGAGACACGTGTCCTTGTTTGTAACTGTGCTAGGTACTTAATTACATGCAATTAATGAAATATAAAGAAAATTGTTTCCTTTAACATTTCAAACGGCGCTCTATAACTTACCTACTTTCATAACATAACATCACGTCTTGTTTCCCCGAGGAGTTGGCAGAGGAGTACTTGTAATACACCCACATTTCGCCCGTTATGTTTAAGTCCCATGTAATAGGGGGCGAGCCTATTGCCATCAACCGGGCATAAATCCGGACTCCGGGCTGCTACTGAGAAATTCCAGACAGAAAAACCCAATATCACTTTGCTGGACCCGGGAATCGAACCCAGGACCTCATGCTCTGCAGTAGCGCTTGCAGCCAATAGATCAACGAAGCAGTTTTCCTACTTTCAGTGCTTTTAAATGAAAGAGCAGCCTAAGAAACCGCTATGGGATCAATTATCTACATCTTTTCCTGTGGTACCTAATCTGATTGAAGTCCCATTCAGATCAGGTACCACAGGAAAATATAGTTTTCTCTAAATAATGGCGGAACAAATGAGTATAAATATAATCTATAACCAGCACTAAAAAAGGAAATCAATATTAATATTACCATAGAAACCCAAGATCATCTTATTAATCTATTAATTAAACTAATTTCCCCCAAAGATACATCTTAGGCAGACAAAGGGCCAATTTCACCAATGAAACTGTAATAGTCTTTGGTCAACCGGCGTTTCCTATCTGACTACTCTGAGAAGAAAGGCCGGAACATACTCAGAGGTCACAGTCTCTTTTGAAGTCCAGACATAATATTCGTCAGATCATGTGAAGGCCATGTAGATGGTTGGTGTCGGAGATGGTCTTTTCAGGAAAGACCATTTCAGACACTGCTACTACTCCACCCATAAAATTAGGCAACTGTCTGTCTCATAAATGCTTTTGTTCAGATCAAAACCCGAGAAATTGATGCTCCTCACATTATCTCTTTCATAATCATTATCATTATTTCTTATTCTCAATTTCATTTAGTGCCCCTAGCCAATAGCTACACTTTTATGTAGGTAGGGTGCAGACCGAAATTAAACTTGAAAACTCGTTTAACTTCTTTTAATTAAAATATAAATAAAAATACACTTCTTGGCCCTTACTTCATGTTATTCGTCTTAGCCCCGTATTTATAGAACGTTACTCAGTACTCAAGCATTACTTAAGACTAAGATTCAAGCCATTGGATTGGTTGAATTTAGTCTTAAGTAATGCTTGAGTACTGAGTAAAGTTCTATAAATACGGGCCTTAATGCTCTGTCACTGAGTAGGTACTTCTATTTATGAGTCCTATAAATGCAAAGGTTGCAACATCCAGTTGTACTAAAATGGCGGTAATGTATATTTTTGGTTTCAAAGCAGTACAATTACTATTGGATGTTGCTAATTTTACTGCAAACGTATAATTTGAACGGTTACTTTTAGGAGATGTTGCCGTTTTAGCTACAAAGGTCAAAACAATGAAGCTGATTTGACACTGACAGACTACATTTAAAGTTGCCATCATTGAAAAATAGGACGTTGCTAACTTTTCACATAAAAGACTCATATCTCTGTCTTCCCTTTCAAATTTCGAGCTCACTCCTGCTTTAATGTTCTTTTCTTTTTGTTTTATATAATGTTTTAATGGCCTGGTTGCTGGGACCTTTTGGCCAAATCTTTATTTAGTTACAAAACTTGTTATTATTGATGAAATGAATGCATGATGATGATATCCCCGCTCCCTTTGAGTTTCAGTAAAGATGTGGCACTTTACTGAGACCTCACGCGGACTTCTTGACTTGAGAGAACTTGAAGCGAAGTTGCACTGTTTTGTTTCATTTGCCTACACTAATGCACGTTCACAAACACTTAATGGGTAGTAATCCACCATTATTACACATTAATATTCGGATAAACACAAATTTTGGAAAATTAAACAAACTGCTGAACATGACGCTTCACTTTCCCGCCAAGAAGTCCCTTTAATGTTCTTTTAGAATACAGTCAAACAGATAATCTAATATAATATATTATATAAAGCTGCATTCAGAAAACAGGCTACTTCATTAAAATTCCCACATATATTATGTATATTAAAGTGGCGACATTTTTTTGACCATCGCGGTGCGTCTCCTGAGGCCTTGAAAACGCGGAAGACTAGACTTAACACTAAACAACGTTTAGCTACCGGGCATTAATCGTGTTTAGTGTTTTACATACAAGATTAAACGTTAGGTATCCATGACTTGTGTGTGCTTAGCAAATTATTAATTAACTACCTTTTGCCCGTGGCTTCACTCGCGTTAATTTAGAATTTGATAATCATTTCGGGCTGTACTCTGCTTTTTGAAATTTAAAGCGCTATTAAATACATCCCATAATAACATAATTCGATCATGATTCGAAAGACACGTGGCGCCATCTATTATCATAAGAACATTATGGATGTTTACCTCAGGAACAGTACTTTTTTTCGGGATGAAATGTACCCTATATCCGTTTCTGTTCACCTGAAAACGTATATGCAAAATTTCAGGATGATCGGTTCAGTGGTTTAGGCGTGAAAAAGTAACAAACAAACAAACTTACTTTCGCATTTATAATATTAGTTAGGACTGTGTTTTGAGTGTTTGTTTCATGTAGATCTGATTGACTGTATCCGCTTTTTTTTTAACTCAACCCGTCATATAAGTTGATTTGTGGTGTGTTTTCAAGCTGGAAAAGCTTATATTAAATCTAAGTAGGTAACTAGGTACTGAATGTAGGTAGTGTGAGCAGTGGCCAAGTGGTACAGCCGTGACGAGTTGTAGGGTGTAGCTTCGAACCCAGACAGGCGCATTACTTTCTGTAAATTATTTCATCACCACTGCTCTCAAAACGGTGAAAAAAACATCGTGAGGAAACCGGCGTGTCCTAGAACCAAACATTCGAATACATGTGACATCTAGCAACCCGCACTGGGTCCACGTGGTGGATTACGGCCCGCTCCCTCTCGCAGAGAGGAGGTCTGTGTCCCAGCAGTGGGAACATTATAGGCTGATAATGTAATTGAATACGTAAACTGTGAAAGCGCAATGAAAAACTTATGTAAAAGTAACCGTTTTGGTGCTACGTTGTCACAGACAGATAGACAAGTAGACCGTCAAACAGACAAAGGCTTAAAGCTTACACTGCTCTTTTTACTTGTAAGTCGAAAAAAATCCTTTGTGACCAAATTGTTGGTTCGACTACAATGGTCTAGATAGACAATATGATAAAAAACGAAATCACAATCGGATACAGGATATATCAAAAACTGGGACAGATTGGCAAACATTCAAACAAGAGCATCAACACAATACATTTGATCGGCGCCGACGCGGTGCCTCTGTAAGGTACCAGACGACATTCACGACCACTGTGTACTCGCATCGTGAAAAAAGAGCGTACCCAATTTCACGCAACGTAAACTCCGTGAACACTTTTTGCCATCTTATGGTGACAAACGGCTATTTCCTAGTTGGACTAATTGCAGCCGGTTACTCATCGACGTTTTTGTCGACCATCGGCCCTCACCTTGCACTTTCGATTTTGCTCGGGTTACGCATCGATCTGATTGAAGCCCGCGGCTGTCTTTGTGTGTTACCAACGCCCTGAAGCATTCCGGTTTTGGTTCCACGAAACGGCTTTGATATCTCTTAAATTGGATTACAAAAACTTGATGTCCTTTGTTTCCCCTATTTCGTGTAAAATTTATTCGTTTATTGGTCCAAGTGAGGTGAGTATGTAACAAAGTTCGATTTGGACTCGAAAATCTTACTCGGTAAATTAAATCAAACTGCCTGGCCTTTTCCCAAGTATCTTGGGGTCGGCTTCCAATCTAACCAGATACAGCTGAAAACCCGTATCTGAGCGACTGCCTATAAGACCTCTACAACCCAGTAACTGAGCAATACGATATCCCTTGGTAAGTCTGGTTGTCAGAGTTTTGGGCATCTGCTGACGACCCCTAACGACTGTTAAAGATCCACGAATGACAGGCGGGACCACGGACACGAGCCGGGCATAACGTGCTTTCTGAGGCACGGAGGCGTCGTATGGTAGGATGGTCACTCATCCACGGACCAACCCCGGCAAGTGTGATGGGTCGACCCTGTACGGCTGTTATTAATTAGCCACGAGCTCCTCCTCAACTTACTCGGTAAAATAAATGTTACTAGCAAAGTTTAATTTTTATTTAATTATGACATAATTTTGATTTCATTTTAATTTGATTAAAATTTTATTTTATTTTGTTTGTAATTTATTTTAATTTTTGATTTAATTCTAATGTAATATTGACTTGAATTTTGTTTTTGATTACAATTTTGTTTTTTTTTTTATTGTAATTTAAATTTTGTTTTGGATTTTGATTTTGATATTGTTTTTAATTTAATTTTTGGTTTTGATTGGAATAATATTTTAATGCTACTAACATATTTTTCAAAGTTTTAATACTAATACAATATGAATGTTTTTCCGAAATAAACAAATTGAATTGAATTGAAAAGCACGCGGTTTCGTTCACCACTTAAACTTACTTTCTACAGTTCGAGCAATAAAATAAGCGTACAATTCAAGTTATATTTTGTATTAAATATTATTTAGTTTAGCAAACGTCATTGTAAGTTATCTAAACAATACTAACACGTAACCCTAACTTAAACCTGGGGCCACAAATTATAAGCACGCTAACAGACAAACATTCCGCCTTGCAACATTAACATTAGTTATCGCGGAGACAACTCGTTGAGTAACGCAAGGCCATCGAAAGTAATTAAGTACATAGCGGAGACGTGGACCACCTTGTAGGCAATTTTAGGGCTTCCTCGTCAAGGACGATGGCTCCTTTGACAACCACACAACCAGGCAAATTGCTGCGATTTCACAAAAAAAAAAGTTTGTGTTTAAAAATCTCAGCTTTTTTAACAAAACCGCACAGTTGGTTGGCTGGTTCAGATGGGTTACAGGCTCTTTAGCAAAAGTAGCATATTTGGGTTTGGATAGTTTAAGACATTTATTTCTCAAAAACAGAATACAATTATTCACTTAGATGAGAAACTGGTTGCACGATACATAGGTTTGAAGTTAGAAGTAAGTAGATAAAATAATGTTAGTCATTAATTAACTTATGTTAGTAAAATAAACTATGTTTAAATCCTTCTTATCAAAAATATTTTTACGATGTAGGTAATCTGCAAGAAACATTGAGACTATTTTATAAGTCTACATATATTACGTATCTAAACACAGTTTCTATCTTATTTGCTATTGAAAGCATAATAACTTTATAATGTTTATATTTTAATGAAACTTAGTTTTAATTTTGCATTAAGTATTCTTTTTATTGTGTTCGTTGTGAAAATTTACATAGATTTTAATTTTTTACTATTAATATTAATGTTCATGCAAATATTCCGAGTTTTTTATGAAAAACTTAGACTAAGATATTTATTTTTTAACTCATACCTGAGTAAAACTATGAGTAATAAATTGTAGGTTAGCTAGAAAAAATAAGTAGTAATAGGTTTTAATTGGCAGAGGTAACGCTGCAGCCTAGTTTCGTGATGGCAATGTAATCCCAGGTGCTCCATCAATCCCAACCTAGTAGTTAAAGAAAAGAAAAATAAATCTAAAAGTGAGCAATTTACTGCATTTTGTGAAGCTATTCTGCTCATCACGCCGAAGAGCCTCATCAAATTTTCACCAAATTTCTATGAGACCAACCTTTCAAATAAAAAAAGAACCATCGAAATCGGATCTCATAAGGTGGAGATATCCGCCTTTTTGCCTGTTTTTGGAGGAAGTTCCAATCAAAAATCCCTGATGAAAAAAAAATCCATAAAGTCGTAAAATCTGTAGGTATACCAAGTTTCGTTTAGATCGGTTGTAAAATCTGTAGAGGAATACCAACAAACTGACAGAGGAATAAAAAATTTGCGACTTGAAGCACAGACGCTTCGCTCGGTCGGTCAATAAATACGAAAGTAAGTTTGCTTGTTTGTTTGTTACGCTTTGGCTCTAAAACGGCTGAACGGATTTGGCACATAGGTAGACCATGACCTTGGTTAGGATAAATAATACTTATAATCCCGGTAGTACGTTTTCATGGTATAATTTCCGCCCTGCACGCGGGCGAAGCAGCGAGCAAAACCTAAAATAAAATAAAAAAACGAGTTTGCTTTTATACCACACGACTGAAGTAAAACAGAAGTGTATAAACAGCCAGTGTGAATTAAAAAAAAATCCTTTTAAGCCGGACGGTCCGCGGCGGTGACGCGGTGTGTTCCATGTTTAAAATTTAAACACCTTCCGTTCGCCTCGATTCGAGTAGCGTAACTTGACGCGAGCCAGTTGCCATTGCACTACTGCGGTTTAGCTGCTATGGTTTCGTGGCGGAAGTGTGATACCAGCGTCATAGTTTTCAAATCGGAACATACCAACGCTAAGTACTTGGCGGCAGAAATTTCCGTAACGCTCTCGTCACGCATTCACCAGCTTACTCCCCAAGTCAAGGGTGCGTTAAGAAGTTTTACTTCAATAAAGTGTATCAATCAACAACCAAACGTTATTACCCCAGGCCAGACCACCTGTACATTGAATCAAAGACAATTAAGCCATGTACAGTTGTTACACAACTGATGCCTATGACGTATATAAAATAGAAAGTGTAGATAAGAGTCACTTTTAATAGGTTTCAGTCTCGTTTATAGCATGCAAATACTGTTACATCAATCGGTATCAAACTATCAGTTGCCATTCAATTATCTAACGAACAACCTGCCTTGTAATTGACAATGTGTGTTTTTTATTATTTTTTGTACTGCAGGCTGATTTGTGAGAGGAAAATAAGTTTATTGGCTCATCGGATACCAATCAGAGAAAGTAATTAAAGTGCAGACGGTTTTTATAGTGACAAGGGCAAGATTCACAGGCCGCACTTTGACTTTGATAGATAAAGTAAGCATCATACGAATGTGAATTTTATTTATATTCCATTAAGGGGACGATAACTGACTTTTAATGATTTTATACTGAAGATCACGTCTAAATGAGTACTGTTAATGATTTGAAAAAAATATATGATAAATTAGAGCATTTTCTCCATAACTTAATATGTGAATATTTTAGATTATGTTTATATTACATAGTGAAATTAATTTGTAAAGTTATGTCTAACGCGGATAAAAAACTGAGAAGGGAGCAAAATCTACCAAGCGTATTTTTCTGAAACCTTCACCAATTTAAAGATAATTTAATTGTTAATCTTTTAGTATACGCGTTTTATTAAAATATTTTTTTTTTTGTGTATAATAAATTAATAATGCATCAAATTGGGGACAGCGCTCCTTGATGGGCTAGTCCTATGACTGGCTGAACGTACGACGCGTTGCGAGAGCTCAGTACAGAACACGCAAGACAACCTCACGGTCTCAAGGTCACTGGCATATATCTGCGTTTTAATGTTCATATTCGTAAATGAAACGGTTGCTCACTTTTGCGTATACGAATATGAAGATGATATACATAGGAATAAGATTCACATTCTTATGAAATGCTTACTTAGTAACGTTAAAGTGCGGTCTGTGTATCTTGCCCAAATTCAGATGTTTTCAAGAAAAGGAAAACTTTATTTTATTTTTACAAGAATAGTTTGTGATTAGATTTCTTAGTAGTAAAACGATAAACCAGCAGGACTATTCTGGAGGGTGCAGCAGGTGTATAATAATTTATCTTTTATTCCACAATCTTACAAAGCATGAATGTGTGAATAGTAGGACAAATAAGTAAAATTCATGATACAGTTTTATGGATTTATATGCTGAATTTTTAAAATTCAGCATATAAATCCATAAAAATACATAAAAGTGAAGTAAACAGTAAACGCTTTGGCTCATCTTCGTACATACAAAAAAAAAAAATGTCTCAAACTATTCCAAAATCAAATTAATAAAGCATCCTACTCGCTATCGTTTGGATACACAACAGACAAAAATAATGGTTCCTACTCACTTCCTACGGGAATATGAAAGAAATTTTTTTGTTATCCGCAACGTGGAAGCTCTTGACTTTCATCTCACCTGATGGTAAGTGATGATAAGGCTGACGGTGGAAGCGACCTTCACCCGGAATCCTCAACCACAGAGGAACTTACTATCTTACCTCAAACTGCCGAAACACAACCACTGCTCCTAACATTGTTGTTATGGCGACTGACTTTAATAATATGTTGGTAGCTAGCCAGACGGAATTAGACAATTTTACAATCAATCCTTTAATTACAATCCCCACCACCAACCAAACCAAGCAGAAAATTTTGCCCCCGCTGGGAATCGAACCCAGGACCCTCTGGGTCTGAGACAGGTGGTCTTACCACTAGACTACAGGGGCGGTTTAAAATGAAAATTATTAAGTGAATATAAAATAACTTATTAAACCTTTATATATTAATTATTTGACACCTGTATTGAGATTGTCTTGTGTTTCCGCAAAGGCAAATTCTCCTAGAGTTTGCCACCCTTTCCGATTATGGGTCATTATCCTCCAAGTACCACCAGGCCATCATAATCAGCCTATAATGTTCCCGTGGCAATGTACACACAGGCGGCATCTATCATGCGAGCCCAGTGCGGGTTGGAAAATATCACATGTCTTCGAATTTTTGGTTCTAGCAGGACATGCCGGTTTCCTCACGATGTTTTCCTTCACCATTTTGAGAGCAGTGTTTGTTAAATTATTTACACAAAGTAAAGCTAAGCTAAGCTGATGGTGTCCAGGCCATTATGCGCAAAAAAACAGCTTCCCTGCTGGCCCGTATACGGGGGGTAGCAACAACGCAACAACGGCATTCTGAACGCAATAGCTGTACGTTTTGACTGTCCCTTTCAGAATCAGTCCTGTCTTGTGTAGGTGTGGCGAGTCATAGCTAATAAAAAAATATGTACTAGGTTAAGGTTTATATGAGTCTATGCCACCCGAAATAAAGTTTTTATTTAAAAAGAAAGAACGAAAATACGTTTATTTGCGGTAAACAAGACGCAAAGAAAGAACATAAATACAAAAAGTACTTACTACTTGTTAGTAGGGGGAAAATATGCGTCACATCCACGCAAAACGGCCACCGCTCAGCATAATGCTGCGACCCTATGCGAGACAGAGCTTCAGCTCTGGTTTTCAGCGACAGCCGGCGTTGACGTGATGACGTCGACCGGTGCAGCATACAGTGAGATACGCGCGCGCGTGTGCGATTTATTTATTTTTATTTAAAGCACCTGCCTGGGTTCAAACCCACGACCTACAACTCGTAAGTCGGGGCCGTTACCACTGGGCCACCACTGCTCAAGTAGCTCTGGGACTGCTAGTACTTCCAGCTGGTCAAGGAATACTACGAGTACGTACTACGAGTGAGTACTACGTATTTGAAGTTCTGCCAAAAACTTCAAATACTTAGGTACTACTCAAGCGCATACGGAAGCATTCAAACAAAGTACTACGATTTAAAATAATATATAATTATAAATGTACCTATACTAAATGATTGATTACAATTCAGTTGACATATTGTAAATTAAATTGTAATTAATCAATTAAATGAAATCAGATGTACAAGTCAATTTGTAACAACTTATTGGTAGCGGAACAACGGCTTTAAAACGATTAATTACAATTAAAAATTGATCTGTAACACTGGCTTATTGAAGTTATAGTGTTAAAGAATGTCATTGAATAGTAAATATTTTAATATTGATACTTGTGTGAATTATGATTATGATCAAACCTTATGTGAAGGCAAATGACAAACTACTAATACCATTTTATTCAAACTTATTTTTTTTTGGTCTTAACAATTAAACTTATTTTTTTCTCTTTATAAGCAATATACCTAAACTTGTGAGTACCTTTTGTATTTAGATTTCTTAGTAGTCCGTTCGCATGTTTTATATTTATCCTAGTTATACAGGGAAACCTATTTATTAGCCATACAATACTGTAATACATACTCTGTAACATAGAATATTTATAGCTGTTGGTTGCCCAAATAAATAAATAAATCAAACGCCAATTTGCACCAAGATCGACATAATTGCGAAATCCTTCAATTAAAATTAAAAGAAAGGTTTAAGGTAAAAAAAAGAAAGGTTATGATGATCTACATACATATACACATACATAAATAAGTAATTGCGTATAATTATGCTGTTTTTTGTTGAAGTCGTTAAATCACAAAAAAAAAATCTATCGAGAAGATTATTTTTTTTCTTTTTTTTTTCTTTAAAAACGTTGCCCCACACTATGAATTGCTCCTGTATTGTGGGTATGGAAGTGGTATTAGAAGCATCATTTCTCAACCTGCATTATGAAACCATATAATTAAAAAAAAGGTACCTGAAAATGATGAAAAAACACTATTTCCCCCAAGACCTCAAATAAGTAAGTACCTATTGGTTCCTTCCTTGATTTCTTTCCGAACAAGGATTAATTTCCCTACATATTGGTACATCTAGATCCAGATTAAACTAACTAAGAAGGTAATCTGACACCTGCAAAGGGCCAGGTTTTCACAACTAGTTAGCTCGGCCAGGTTACTAAATGAAAGCGGTCAGTATTCTGCATAATTATCTTACCTTTATGAATAAATAAATCACTAGGTACTCTATGTAAATGTACGTTTCCCAGATGTTACTTCACCAACAACAGCAACTATATCAGTTGCTTCAACTCTCAAAAATCCGACCAAGTGCGTGTCGGACCACGCACAATGAAGGGTTCCGTAGTTGGGATGAATTTATCCTAAAAACACTCGGAACTTCTCTTCCATCCTCTGATAGATAACTTCAATTTAACTGCACTTACATCCCAATCCATAAACTTAGATCCAAGAGTGATACGAAAATCCAGCTGCGAGTACATCAAATTAGATATAGTATTAGATTAATAAGAACCGTTACAATGTCGAACATTAATAAATTTGTCCTACGTTATAGATAGCGCGAGAGTGCGAGCGTGGACAATGAGCCTGGCCTGAGTTATAGCCATGATGGCCCATTAGTCTCCGAAGCTACAGAATAATGGCCCAGAGAGATGTACTATCTATCTACCTAGATATGGCACTGGTATTGTGCCTTTAAGGTGTTTGGGCTCCTTTAGAAATGTTTTAAAACGCGATTGTATAAGACAATATGATTCATCGTTACCCTGAATGGGTGGTCATTGTGGGTATTTCAATTCATTCTTGTTCAGATGTTGTTAGCTTTTAACTTCCTGTTTAATCATTAGGGTCAGCGAATTCTGCTTTGCAATCTGACCGTGCATTTATTTTAATAAATGATAAATGATTTATTTTCTGTAAGTAGGTTTGTACAAACACTTTTACACGTCAAACATATTAAAAAAAACAAAAAAAAACTAGATGAGGTCGGCGTTTCGTAACTGACTACTCTGAGAAGAAAGGCCGAAACAAACTCAGAGGTCACAGTCTCTTTTAAAGTCCAGACATAATCTTGGTCAAATCATGTGAAGACCATGTAGATTGGTGCCTGAAATGATCTTTTGATGAAAGAATCACACAGATTGAGGGGACCTGTCCAGTCAGTGCACGCATTTGTCAGTAGTCGTGCAGCTCAACTCAGAACTTGAGGAGCTCAACGATTCAACAAACAATACCAAAGAAAGAACATTCGGGTAGGCCGCATAAATTACTCAAACTGCCACACAATGATGAAAACTAACTGAGTAAAAACAAAAATAAACAATAACCCACATAGTCTTCACATTTACAATACTTAATTAAAACAATATAATACTTAACAAAGTAAATATTCATGTCACAGTATATATAAAAAGCATCAATGTCAATGTGTATATAAAATACGGATATAATCTTGGTCAGATCATTTGAGGACCATGTAGATTGGTGTCTGAAATGGTCTTTTGAGGAAAGAACCACACAGATTTGAGTGGATCTGTCCAGTCAGTGCACGCATTTGTCAGTTATCGTGCAGCTCAACTCAAAACTTAAGGAGCTCAACGATTCGACGAACAATACCAAAGAAAGGACATTTGGGTAGGCCGCATAAAGTACTCAAACTACCAGACCATCATTAAAACTAAGAGAAAAAAAAAACAAAAACAATGACCCACATAGTCCTCACATTCATAATAATGAAATTAATATAATACTTTACGAAGTAAATATTCATGTCATTGTTAATGTAAAATGATATATAAAAAACAAAAAGAAAAATATAAGTATATAGTGGCAAAAAAAAATGTATATAAATCAAATCAAGATTCACTGTAAATTTATTGGAGCAGCTCAATCCCAAGCCTTTTTGTCCTCAATATAGTCTTTAACAGTATAAAAGGCTTTCTGGCACAGTTTCCGCTTTATAAAACATTTGAATTTATTAAGGCTTAATTCTTGAATATGGTTAGGAAGTTTATTATAGAAACGTATACACTAGCATCTAAATGAGCCACCTATTTTCTTAAGCCTGGTTGTAGGAACAATAAATTTGTGCTTGTTCCTAGTGTTTACATTATGGATATCACTGTATTTTTTAAACATATTAATATTTTTATGTGCATACAAAAGATTTTCATAAATGTACTGAGAAGCTACAGTCATTATATTGATATCTTTAAATTTGTCTCTGAGGGAGTGTCTGGGACTTAATTTATAAATTGAACGAATTGCCCTTTTTTGTAAAACAAAAATTGATTGAATATCGGCGGCATTTCCCCACAACAGAATACCGTACGACATTACACTATGAAAATAACTAAAGTATACTAAGCGGGCTGTCTCTAAATCAGTTAAATCACGAATTTTTCTAACGGCGTATGCTGCAGAGCTAAGCTTTTTTGACAATTTATCTATGTGGGGGCCCCATTGAAGCTTGGAATCCAAAGCTATGCCTAAGAACACTGTGGTATCTTCAGGTTTCAACTCTTCACCCTTTATGAGCACACTAGTTTTTACTTGTCTAACATGAGGTATTGTAAACTTAATACATAAAAATAAACTCAATCTGGGCCGTATAGTCCTACAAATTTCCAACACACAGTGATGAGCAAGCGTTATGATGCTCGTTCTTCTTTTCTGTAAGAAAATACAGTTATCCTATCATAGTGTTAAGTAGACTCAAGTTGCACCAAGTGAGTTGGGTTTCACAATTCATAATTCTTTATTGCATTCCATAATGTTAGTAAACCAGGTGGTAGGCTTAAAATTAAAGACCCAATTATGGACCCTGTCAGGCACAGCATAGTAGGAGAGAGGAGGAAGAGCGCTTATTGTGTTTATATTATTAAGATACTTATTCAAGTAATTGTATTTTTATTTTATGACCACTTTTTTCTTCTTTTAATATTGAATTTATTCATGCACCCGCTTGAGTAAGTAGGTCTTTTTTATGTTATACCTTTACCCCTTATTCCAAAACAAGGTTTATTTTCAGACCCAGGTTTAAAACATGGAGCCATTATTGAATTTCGAACTTTATTCCGACTATGGTAAAATTCCTAAACACAAAACTGACATCTTAGTACCGAACTAAGTTTTTAGTTTTGTATAAAGAACGGTACTTCAATCACTGTTACGTTCTTATTACAAAAACTAGCTCCATGGTTTAAGCCATGTCAAAATATAAATCTTGTTTTGTAATAAGGCGGTTAAAGTTTTAGTTAGTTATTCCTGTTGCTGTCAGTCTTTGTCTAAACTATGATATTTGGATATGATTGTTTAAATAATGATTAGACAAAAGTAGGCAAGACGTCAGCTCTAATTTCATATTTTTAAACTCAGACTGTCTTATTACAAAACAAGATTTATATTTTGACATGGCTTAAACCATGGAGCCTGTTTTTGTAATAAGAACGTAACAGTGATTGAAATACCGTTCTTTATACAAAACTGAAAACTTAGTTCGGTACTAAGTTGTCAGTTTTGTGTTTAGGAACTTTACCATAGTCGGAATAAGGTTCGAAATTCAATAATGGCTCCATGTTTTATACCTGGGTCGGAAGATAAACCTTGTTTTGTAATAAGGGGGAGAATATCATTCTTCCAAGCCTTTACCCAACAATGTATGTTGGGGTCGTCTTCTAGTTTAACCGGATGCAACAGAATACCAGTATTTTAAATGGAGTGACTGCCTATCTGACCTCCACAACCCAGGTACTGGGTAACACGATACCCCTTGGTGAGACTGGTTATCACACTTTTGGGCCACCCGTAACGACTGTCAAATATCTGAATGCGTCAAGCCGAACCGACCTCAGCAAGCGTAGCCATGAGCCGTCCTAAAATTTTGAGCTAAACACATCGGACACCGTCCGAGCCGCCGCCGCCACCGCACCGCTGCCGCCAGCACAATCTGTTTGCGCAACCGTCATCCAAAACGGTCGCCAGAGCTGAATCCCCAGTGTGTCGTACTTTGAACATGCTCAACGCCCTTCTGACTGCAAACGACGAATGGAATAAAATTATGCGTATACATCTGGGGGCCTAAAATGGACGCTTCGACAGAATCTTATTATGATCTGCGTACAATTCATACATCCCACAATTCATCTGTTTGACAGCTGCTATTTGACATTAGACTTCATTAAAGCAATACATAATTTCTGGACCATTTTACGAAACTCAATACAAAACTGTTAAACAGATGTATTGCGGATATGAATTGTACGCAGTACCCCGAGTGTAAGTTTGCAAGTGAGTAAACGTAACTAGCGCGTTTGCGTTAAGATTTTTATTCTCACCCTTATATTCTTAGCATTATGATCTATCGGTCAAATTTTAGCGCAAACGAAATACAGATTACGTTTACGTTTACTCTTTTGCAAACATACACTTGGGGTACTGGGGGCCTAAAATGGACGCTTTGGCAGAATCATAATATGATCTGCGTACAACTCATACATCCCGCAATTCATGCTATTGCTATTTGACATTAGACTTCACTAAAGTAATTCATAATTTGTGGACCATTTTACGAAACTCCATACAAAACTGTCAAACAGATTAATTGCGGGATATGAATTGTACGCAGATCATATTATGATTCTGCCAAAGCGTCCATTTTAGGCCCCCTGATCATATTATGATTCTGCCAAAGCGTCCATTTTAGGCCCCCTGGTGTTCTGTGAGAGAAACTAAGCAAGGGAGTCCACTGTTCCATGTTAGTTTTAATTAAATGATATTTAAAAATATATTAATAGTAATCTTTTTTTATGTTTCTATGTTAATTAATGTAATTGGTGTTGTACCGTTTTAATTAACTATAAATAAATAAATAAATCTAACTTAACCATATCCAGTGTGCGTACATCAACAATGCAATCCTTTGCAAATAATGGTGGGGCCAGCCGGTAAGTCACTAAGCGATGGTATCGCTCGTCGATACGCTTCTTTTTATGACCATTCCGCGTAGAAAGAGGTGGACAATCTGAAGGAAGAAGGCTTTATTGGGTTGTACTGCTGGCCTTCTTGAAGCTGGGCCGGATGGTTTTGAGCCTATTATTGGGAGTTAGGAATAAGGTATTTGATGGCTATAAAAAATATACATGAATTAATTACTTATTTTTAAATGTCTAACTAAAAAAGATGATTTGTGAAAAAATAAATAAAATCGGTGGAAAAATGGAGAAGTTACACGCTTTTGAAATTATTCTACTATCCTTGTCACGCAAAACGTTAATTGTACAGAATGGAGCAAAGTTACTATGGCGTTCGTGTGTTGTGTCGTCAGATCGCAGCAGTGCTGTCTCTTTCTACAATAGACCTAAAACGCAAACAACTTTGCTATTTTTTGAGATATTGAAACAATTTTTTTTTACAATAGCTTAACTTTTTTGTTGGTTACGAAAAATTTTAATTAAAAAAAAAGTCAAATACGAGTATCCTATTTGTAACTCATAACGATTTACTACGTATTAGGTATATCTTTAAAATAATTCTATTCCAAAAGTCGTTGAAAATTAAGAAAAATCTTGGCAGGTGAAACTGCTTTTAAAGCCATTTTTTCTCAAACGCAAATCGATTTACTACCGTTATGCTAATTAAAACAATCACAGCCCATAAAACACTAAAGGTTATTTAAATTAACGTAACAATACCAGACCACTATAACTACACTACATGCTCAAATAGGTACCTATATAACATATTTAAAACAAAGCCCACGACACGACTCGGGCAAGTTAAGTCAAAATACAATAGGTACATGAACTGAAAACCTTTGACCTTTACCGACTCGATTAAGGCTGCAATTAAGCAGAACATGGCTAATAAGATGTACAATGGGTTAGTTAATTAAGACATGCGGCTGTCATGCGCCTACCCAGCCGCCTAACATTCCCGATAGATACGAAGCAGAGATGCACCCCATGGCATTTCTAAATTACTCGATATTGCTCCGAGAATTCGCGTTAACACTAATTAGAAACATTAACTTGTGATTTGTTTTATAAATGATGTTAATTAACCTTAACTTTCTGATGAAGTTCTGTGTAGGGCTGCCAACGTTTATATCCACAAATTATACTTTATGGCAATACTTTTTATCAGAGAGACTTCTTCATTACATTAAATAGGGCACTTCTCTCCAGGATTTCACTATTGTTAGATACCACTATTTTGCCACATTATGTTGCCTGATCCATTGTTTCGAATAACGTAATGAACGTAGCTGAACTGTCAAAATAAAAGGCATCGCGATCAATTGGCATCATGAAACACTCTAAATACCTAAGTGGAGACGACTGTGGTCGGACTCTCTCTTTATGAATACATACATAAGATAAAGAACACATATATCACTGTCTCGTTCTTATGTATGTATTCAGAATGAGAGAGCCTGACCACAGTCGTCTTCACTTAGGTATTTAGAGTCTTGCCTCCATTTTTATCTCCAAGCTTCTTGATTGGCATTATATGTGTGTTACGTAATTACACTGCAGCGAGACAACACCATCAAAATGAACCCTGCATGTAGCAAATTTTCTACGCCTCTTTGTCTACAAACCTGTTTTTATGGGCACTAGATGACTAGATACATTAGTTAAAAGAAAGAAAGAAGAAAGAAAACTGGTTGTTTTATTTGACACAGAAACACGTGTATACAGAAAAGATAAGTTAACTCGAATAAAAAAAAAAACAAAAGAGATCTATAATCACGAGCACAGAACAAAAATAGGAAATAACAAAGAAGATTATCGGGTCTTCAAGCAGACAAAACGCTGCTATTTTACACGTCTTTATAACAACTCCATGTAATTGTGAGCTAAGTTTTTTACCATGCTTGTCAGTTTTTCTGCTCATTTATAGGCCTAAGTTTTCTTATTATTCTACGCTTCATTCTAACCAGGCCTACCCATTTCAGACTATAAACTCAAAACCGCCTCGCGAAGTGCATTGCCAAAACCAGTGACGCTTACACCACTGCTACTTGGAAATTCTGAGGCACCTAGAGCAAAATGTTAGCCATTCTCCAGGTCATCTTTTTAACCAGGTTGGCATCGTGCTGCTGAAAATTGCGGCGTGTATCCTATAGGATATAGAGGTATACCTCTATCAAACCAACCCTATCTATCCCAGACTAGGCATTTAGGGTCGAAACATCCAGCACGTCAATCTGTGGACCCGAATCAATCGTATCCTAAAATCGTATCTCTTTCAACCAGCTATGAAGGTGGCTACAGGAGTTCACCCACACACAAGCCGAGAGCTGGTGGACCTCGACACCGGGCTGCAGGCAGTCCAAGGAAGCTATGCCATCCTTAGATGTTAGGCTAACCAGGCGTTTATTACGACTGGACGAGATCGGCCTGCGCCTGGTGACGGGGACCATCACGGGACACTGCTCGCTAAACAAACACTTCCACACAATAGGCATAACGGACAATCCTCTATACAGGGCTTGCATGGAGGCTGAGGAATTCGTTGCACATGTACTCTTTGAATACACAGGCGTCACACAGATTAGAACAGAAACACTAGGGGCATCCAGGTCCTACACAGATGTTCTAAACAGACCAGGGGACGTGATCAACTTCTGGAGGGAGGTGGGCTGGTTGGAATAACCACTGACGACCGCCATGGCCCACGTGCAATGACTAAGTGCGGAAACCAAACCCTCTAACATAGAACATATGATCCAAACTCAAAAGCGCCATGCAATGTTGCAATACCAAAAACTGCGAGCGAGCTCGACGATAACACGTCTGATCATAACTACGATTTTGAGTTTTAGTCCTAAGCCTTCGAGTTCATATAGCAAAATAGTTGCAATTCTCCTGGTCATCTCTCTAACCAGGTTGGCATCGTGTCGCTGAGGAGTGCGGCGTGTATTACGGTTGCGCAGCTCGCCGGGGGCGCGCGTGGCTGTCGATGATTTATCAATAGCCGCCGCGATGCCTGCACGACGGCCCGAGCCGACACCACTCTTCCTGTCATACAGAACAAGGTACGAGATGCAGCGGTTAAGTATACTTTATTAAACCAGCACGCGTAGCATGACCACCGTAGAAACAAAAGACCAAATGACAAATTGTAAAATTATTTCTACGGCACGATGTCAAAAATTAAGATAGGAAATGTCACTTTGTCTTCGCAGAAATAGCAGTAGTCATGGTATATGTGCAGAGCACATTAGTTCCTAAGACCAATTAATGACTACGGGACTTCTCAAAGTTCATGGGTTTTTCCTAAGTTAAAAGTATGAATTCTCCAAAAAGTAGTGCTTACGTATACTCGTATGAGCAGATGTTGTGATCAATGCTCCTTCACGTTTGTATGTAGTGATTATTGCCCTGAAGTTGATGAAGTACGATTCCAGTTTTTTTTTTGGTGAGTGGAATGTAAAGTCGGTGACCAGCATTACCACACCCCATTATTCTTCATTATTGTAAAGTGGTCAGATAATGCTGGTCACCGACTATAAAAAGGCCCACTCCAAATTGCTTTATATGCTGGAATCCAGCTATAATTTTCATACCCAGGCTTGGTAAGTAACCACCAAACCATCTTTACGTCATCAATGGTTAAGGATCTCCTTACAAGAAACACATACTCTTGTAAATTCAATTTAGCATTTTTACCACTAATTTCTAACTAATATCCCGCTTATACCTCACACCATCGCCTAATCGTACTGTCCCTTCAGTGCCCGCCCCGCGCGCCCCTGTCCCTCCCCTTGGAGCCTAGTTGCGCACGCGTCGCCACGCCCTGCCCCTACCCGCGTTAAATATATCATAGGTCATCTGGCCAGGTTTGTCGGCTTCGCTACTAAAAGCTCAACTTTACAACTGGTGCAGATGTATAGATATACTCCGCTATGTGACTTGGTGATAGTGTTTAAGTAGTTCAGGTGTCCTGTATTGGCCTATGTTTGGTTATCTATGGAAATTGACAGTGTTGTAATATTTAGTGCTTTGGTACTCGGTTTTGATTCCTGGGGGGTAGGGCATATACTGTCGTACGGAACGATGAGCCTATCTATAACTAGGTTTGCTCTAGGCAAAGCTTAGTAGCTTATGATCACGTCGCTTTTTTCTTTCTACCTGTTTTTGTGATGTGCATTTTGGGTCCAAAAAACGTGGCCAACAAAAAAATTATCGTCGATCGATCATCATAAACACAAAAACAGACCTACTTAAAACTAGGACGACATAAACTGAAGCAACCGCAGAAATCGAGAGTCAATTGCATCTAAAATTAGAATACAAGACCAGCAGAATCGGACACCCACCATCAAAAAACGGAATTTCAAAAGCTCACAATACATTCGCGTTTCTCTTTGACGAGTTTTCGTTGAAGACTTAAACTCCGCAATGTACTTGGTTATGAAACTAGAAACTTCGAAGTTGGTAGTTTATAGTGACTCCCTAGATTCCAATGAGATTCAGTAAGGGGCATGTCGTACGCAGCGGGATCGCTGCAAGCGTCGCGCGCGCACGAACGGCCCATAATCAACGACAACCGACTTCCTTACGTAAGCCCAAAACAGATAAAATGGAGAATATGAATTTTGCCGAACAATCGCTACCGGTGTTGCAATACAGCAAGTTTAGATTTTTGACCTACTGTCTTTTTTATGTATAACATCTTTCCTCTCGCTTCTCTGAGAGTGATGTCGTGGAAGTGACAGCTTGAGCATGGAATAAGTAAGTACTTTTTAATAGCATGAAATTAGTAAGCACTTTATATTAGCATCAAAATTAGTGCACTCACGGGATTAGTAAGTACTATATAGATTTTAAGTAGAGAGGGTCGAATTTCGACCAGTGGGCGAACACTAGTATCTTAATGAATAATTATTCGAATAAATATTTCAGTATTTTACTTTATTCACGTCTGAGGTTAATTTCTGTCGCTGCTCAGTTGCATATTACCAAGGTGATATTTCAGATGTTTCACATCATATGCGACTACTGTGAGGCTCACTCGTTTTTTTTTTATCGATGGTCTACAAATTGACTGCTTACAAACTTCAAAACTTCGACTTCAACTTCGAAAATTCGACTTTCGCAATAAGCAGAATCAACAAAAGATTGTATGACAATACAATTACACACTTTGTCCTTTGAATTGGGCATAATTTATCAATTACGCCGAAAATCGTATGCAAGAAACACAAAAACAAATAACCTTAACTTAATGTACAGTTACTTAATTTTTGAAGACTCATTGCGGTTTCAGAGCACATCATCCTCGGCGCGGCCTAAAATGTGACCCAAATTATACAGCTCGCAATTTCGGGCATAAGCAGAGATGCGGCAATTTGATCCTCTATACTTAGCGTTCCAACGAACTATAATTTACTTTAGTTGCAACATTACAGGCCAATTGCGATAGCCCTCGGTTTTCACCTGAGTGAAATAATTTCGAAAATGTATGGCGTTAATAAAATCGCTTGATGGATTGATCGATATCTTGTTTATCTGATTTTACACTGCATGTCTAAAGAAACGGGTAGATATGACAAGAATGCGTAGCAGGTAATAATTACATTCCTTTTTTCCGAAGAATATGAAACGTTTTGTATATGAAATCATACAACTTCATCATTCCTTTACAACTATTTACGTGATAACTACTTACATAAAATACATATAAATTACCTACTATAGAAATATTTCATAACAATTTAACTTTTTATTTCTAATTAAAAAAAAAATAAAAAGTTTCGTAAAAAGGGACGGAACTGTGTAACAGGAAGTGACAGTTTGAGCATGGAATAAGTAAGTACTTTTTAATAGCATGGAATTAGTAACTACTATACCTATAGATTGTAAGTAGTGGGGGTCGTATTTCGACCAGTGGGCGAACACTAGTAATGAATAATTTATTCGCCTTATAATGAAATAAATGAATAATTTATTTATTAAATTTAAAAAAATCGAAATACTGAAATATTTATTTCAGTATTTCTATTTTTTTTAATTTTGAGGGTATGTTCTAAGGTCAGATCATGTCAGATGTTACACATCATAATGCGACTACTACTGTAAAGCTCGCTCGTTTTATATATTATGTTTACACCCAGTCAAAATCAAAGAATGTACCTCGTTTTACTAGTACAGACGCCAGCAGGTGAAGCTACCCGAAACTGTAAAATTTTCTCAATCAACCTTGAACGTTATGCTTTAACGTTAAAGTTGAAAATCTTTTAAAGACAGATGGTAGTAGCTTGATGTGCTGGCGTCTGGACGCACATGTGTAATAATTACTCCTATTAAGACGGAGATATATGCCAGTGACCTTGAATAGTTAGCTTGCGTGTTCTGTACTGAGCTCACGCAACGCGTCGTACGTTCAGCCAGTAATAGGACTCGCCCATCAAAGAGCGCTGTCCCCAATTTGACGCATTATTAATTTATTATACACAAAACAAAAGGTATTTTAATAAAACGCGTATCCTAAAAGATCAATAATTAAATTATCTTTAAATTGGAGAAGATTTCAGAAAAATACGCTTGGGAGATTTTGCGCCATTCTCAGTTTTTTATCCGCGTTAGACATAACTTTACAAATTAATTTCACTATGTAATATAAACATAATCTAAAATATTCACATATTAAAATATTGAGAAAATGCTTAATTTTTTTTTTTTTTTAAATGATTAACACTATTTGTTTAGACGAAATCTTCAGTATAAAATCATTAAAAGTCTGTTATCGTCGCCTTAAATAGATTGTAACTAGCCACAGTTGCGACTGAAAACAATACTGCACATTGCGTTTAAAATAAAAAACAGAATAAGTTGTCTATTTCCCAAGTCTGTGGTCAGCTGGTACCATTGAGGTAGGAATATTATGGAGATGGCATATTCTGCTATATAATTAATAGTTATACAAATATCTATCATATCGACACAGACATATCATACATAAAGCGTTTTGTTTCTTTCTAACTAATCAAGAGTTACATATGAAAAAAAAACATCTAAAAGTTTGTCAAGGACTTTTGTGTGACGTCAAAATCGTGTCGGTCGCTATAAAGAGTCAAGTTTTGTGGTAGTACAAAACTCGGCAATGTGTTGTCAAACGGTTGCTTGCTTTCTCTCTCGCACTCGCAGTACCTACCAACCCTACGAAAGTCGGCCATTTTAAATGCTCGATTTTTGTAGTTATGGCAAGTCCATAGGTTTATAAGTCAATGGTTGGTTCAGACAGTTTGCGGGCTCCGTGCCCCTACGTGATACAATCTTTACCCACATTGCCGTTTTATTTATTTGTATTATCTACCCGATTCAGATTTCTTAATTCAACGTACGAGGCGAGGTCCGAAACAAATTCGCGGAATGTCTTCATTTAATGCATTAACGTAGTTATTATGGCATTTTGCTGTTTACTGAGAAATCATATTGTTTATGATTTCGCTGAATTTATTACTGTACTTGAGAGATTCTCACTAATTTGTTTGTCAAACAGAAAGGTGCCCTTCATAACAATTTTACATTTCCGTAACTTCATTTAATTTCTACTCAAATCAAATGAAATTATTTTATTTCACATTAACATACCTACATTTTATAAAACTTTAGAGAAGTTAGGTTCCCGATTCCAATTGGTCATTTCCTATGGAGACGAGCCGGCAAGTAACTCCACGGTTACTCTTTTAAAAATAATTGGCTTTTACAATATTTTCAAATTAGTGTCAATAGGTATGTGGGGGACAGTGTGGTCAACAAGTACCAGGTACTTAACAAAATAGAAAATGGTTTACAAATGTAGTCTAGGGCCTTATCACACTGGCGATTTGCAAGCGTGTTTCCAGCGAGGCGAGTGCGAAACGAGCTAGCAGCGAGTTCGCAACGTGTTCGCCACGAGTACGCGGCGAATACGTTGCGCTCTCGTGGCGAACACGTTGCAAACTCGCTGCTAGCTCGTTGCGCACTCGCCTTGCTGGAAACACGATCGCAAATCGCCAGTGCGATAAGGCCCCTAAGGCTGCAACGTTCACAAAATATAAAAGAATCTGTTGATATATAAAAAGATAAATAAAATAATAGAAACCAAATGACATGTTTTCCATTACAACTGTAACAAATCTTAATTATTATTCTGTCCAAAAAAAGGCCTAATAAATAATTAAAATTGTAGGTATATTATGTCAAATAATGAAAATAATAAATTAAGGAAGTAAAACAAAATAAAAAACCGGCCAAGTGCGAGTTGGACTCGCGCACGAAGGGTTCCGTACAATTATCAATAAAAATGGCAAAAAATTACGTTTGTCGTATGCGAGCCCCCGTAATTCTTTTTTTATTTTAATTTAATTATTTATTTTTAAAGTAAATATATAACTAAATATTCTGTGAATATTTCAAGCGTCTACTTGTTGCCGTTATCAATATAGAGCAAAACCAAGCAAAAAAATCTCGTTTGTTGTATGGGAGCCGCCTTAAATATTTATTGTATTCAGATTTTTTAGTATTTGTTGTTATAGCGGCAACAGAAATACATCATCTGTGAAAATTTCAACTATCTAACTATCACGGTTCATGAGATACAGCCTGGTACAGACTGACAGACAGTCAGACGGCGGAGCCTTAGTAATAGGGTTCCCGTTTTACCCTTTGGGTACGGAACCCTCAAAAACATCGTAAAACACACATAACATCAAGCCTGTATTCCTGGCAGGGTTAGGCAGAGGTACACCTACAGTACACCCACATTTCACAAGTTATGTTTGACTCCCATGTAATAGGGGGCGAGAATATTGCCATCAACCGAGCACAGTTTCTACCATCCTACCAAAATCTCTCCTGAATTCTATGCAGTTTCCCAAATCCAATATAATTACATATTTACACGCAACCCACAGATTACATAAACCAGTTTTATTCCTGGACCTATCGGTTACATTTCGAATCGAGTCGATTACTCATTGAACGCGATTTCTATCGTATCGTAACACATTAGACGCGTGGTCACGCCACACAGGCAAGTAGACACAACTTGATTTAGTTCATTTTACACAAAAGATTATAAAAACCATCGTGTTATATAAATTCAGTGTGAAATTAAGAATCAGCGACCACCGTACGGATTCGATGGAATCAATTGTTTGACCACAAAACTCATTTCGTGGTGTGCCCGGGAAGAGTGAAATTTTGATTGATGCAGTTGATGTTATCTTTATTTCTATCACGTACACAATAAGGTTTGTAAGCAGACTAATGTTGGAAAGTTTTAGTTTTCATTAGCGGTAATATTCGATATGAAATCTGTGTCATAATCGGCAAAACTTATAACTTTTTAGTTTAGTAACTTTTGTCAACTCAATTTTTATCGACTTCCGGTCCTGCTTAAACCAGCTCGACCTTCTTACTTAAATAATCATTCTTAAAATCAATATTTTAGTATTTGTATATAATGTTTGATTTGTTCGTGATTTAAAATAACAGAAATGTTGAATATCCATTATAGCACCCTTGAAATCGCGATAAAAAAATAAGCTGTTCCCTACATTTGTGTTCACTTAAATCGACAAAATGTATGGAACAGCTGATTTTTATTTCGCGATTACAAGGTTGGTCCCATAGAAAAAATTTTTCAAAATGATGAGTACAATGACCCCTTTTCGGGTTTAGTATAAACAAAAACTAATGTTGTTTACTTATTCTTGTCTGGTTTCAGTAACCACTATGTTCCGTAAAGGGATCCCGTTAGTTATGACAATTAGAGCCCCATCCTATATTTAAAACAAAACCATAGATAACAGGCACATATTCAGTGCAAAGCTGCAAGGGTAGCTTAAAATATAACCGGTCAAGTGCGTGTCGGACCACGCGTAATGAAAGGTTCCGTAGCTGGGATGAATTTAACCCAAGAACAAACTTAACTGCAAATGTTTTCATTTGCATTAAAATTTTAAAACTATTTATTTTAAAAGTATTAAATAAAATATTCAAGACCCTCACAACAAGCCCTTTCATTTTATATATCACACGGCACAGTTTACAAAACTTTTTTTTTTCTAATTTGCCCACCAAGTGACCCTTATATAAAAAAAAACATGTATTTACGTTACACTTCCGTGTTTGGCTTTGGGTCACAGAAATTCATATGTGTACCAAATTTCAACTTAAACGATCCAGTAGATTCCGAGCAAATTGGCTGTGACAGACTGGACAGACAGACACATGAGTGATCCTATAAGGGTTCCGTTTCCTTTTCCGTTTTTCCTTTTGAGATACGGAACCCTAAAAACCCAAAGTTTTATGTGACATCTCGTGAATGTTGTGCATCGCAATTTGCAATCTGCGACTGCCATACCTAATACAAACGCTTTGCAGCTACTTTTGGCGTGACCCAACACAAGGTACATAACTTTAATTGCATTATTTTCATGTAGTCAGCTAGTTTTATTGCATGTTTTTGTGCAAATTGAATTATAATTCAAACACATAGTTCCTTATTGTAAAGTATTAACAACGTTACTACCAGTTACTAATTGAAATACTAATCTGTTATCATTATGTTTGTATAAGCTAGATTAACGACCGCTTTACGTATGCAAAACCAAACACTAAAATCTGTTACATCAACAAACGCTAAATGGAAACGCAAAAAATATTTAAAAAAAACCGGCCAAATGCGAGTCGGACTCGCGCACGAAGGGTTCCGTACCATTATCTATAAAAATGGCAAAAAAATCACGTTAGCTGTATGGGAGCCCACCTTAAATATTTGTTTTATTTTAATTGAATGATTTATATTTAAAGTGAATATATAACTAAATATTCTGTGAATATTTCAAGCGTCTACCTGTTGCCGTTATCAATATAGAGCAAAAACGAGCAAAAAAATCACGTTTGTTGTATGGGAGACTACCTTAAATATTTATTTTATTCTGGTTTTTAGTATTTGTTGTTATAACGGCAACATAAATACATCATCTGTGAAATTTTCAACTGTCTAACTATTACGGATCATGAGATACAGCCTGGTGACAGACGGACAGACAGACAGACGGCGGAGCCTTTAGTAATAGGGTTCCTGTTTTAACCTTTGGGTACGGAACCCTAAAAACGAGTTTTTATTTTGGAAAAAGTAACAACGACGTGGTCATGTTAATAATCTCTGAATAGTAATACGATGCAATATAACCGTACTTAAAGAATCATTATATGAGAATATTCTGACTTCTGACTTTATATCTCAAAGAGCAACGAGCTCACGGAGAAATCCATAATGACACAACAATTTCAAAGACGCATGGAAGCGCCAAACAAACAAAGGCTTAGACAGTAAACTGTCAATTACAGGGTACATTTGGTAAATGAAACTTGGAATTCGACAGGGTCTGGCATCGTCAGGTGTGGCCGGTGGGCCAGTTCAGCCGCGGCGTGAGTCAGCGCCCGCGCCGCAAATTCCGTAGATAACCGACAACTCCTTTATTCTCTTTGCTATATCGAGCACCGCCATACTCGTGCCCTTTCGTACGCCCGACTGTTGTTAAGTTTTGAATAATTCAAATATTGGCTAATGGTCATAATAATAACGTTTGGCAGCGCGAATTCGTGGCTGGATTTTGTTAAAAATAGGTTGAAATTGTTTTATTTAGCTGAGTTTAGTGAACGGTCTAGGCGAACTGTAACATTACCTACCTACTATTAAATGGAAACACTACTTAAGACGCAGATATATGCCAGTGACCTTGAGTGGTTAGCTTGCGTGTTCTGTACTGAGCTCAAGCAACGCGAGCGCTGTCCCCAATTTGACGCATTATTAATTTATTATACACAAAACAAAAGGTATTTTAATAAAACGCGTTAAAAGATCAGTAATTACATTATCTTTAAATTGGTGAAGGTTTCAGAAAAATACGCTTGTTAGATTTTGCGCCATTCTCAGTTTTTTATCCGCGTTAGACATAACTTTACAAATTAATTTCACTATGTAATATAAACATAGGTAATCTAAAATATTCACATACCTATTAAATTATTGAGAAAATGCTCTAATTTAACATATATTTTTTTTCAAATCATTAACACTACTCGTTTAGACGTGATCTTCAATAAAAAAATCATTAAAAGTCAGTTATCGTCGCCAATCAAAAGATTTTTATTCAAGTCTGTTATTACTCAAAGTGTCAAACTCCTAGGCACAGGTCATCTAACCCCCTAGGGGCAGTTTGATACTGTGGTTTGACACTTGAATTAATAAGACTTCACAAAGAAAGGAAACAACTTACACTTTTTAATATTTACATGTCTTAACTTACCCAAACAACTTTTATTTTGTGACCAATCAAAAGCCAGTATTACAATGTCTCAAGGGTCGGTCAAACACGTCGTTAAACCAAGTAAATAACTTAAAGTCAAGGGTCAGGAACTCGCTCTAGATTTTGACCTAGACCAATTCACTTTCACTTAGTTGTGTTATTTCGTTAGCCTATGTTATTGACTATAGATACTTATAATATATTATAATTATAATATATTTCTATAGATGCAGTACAAAACCTTAAGGTACCATCGCGGACACTGCCGCCTGACCACTTTTCAACCTTATTACTAGGAGCATAAGGTTGAAAAGTGGTCAGGCGGCAGTGTCCGCGATAGTACCTATGCATAATGCTTAAAAAAACCGGCCAAGTGCATGTCGGACCACGCACAATGAAGGGTTCCGTAGTTGGGATGAATTTATCCCAAAAACAAACTTAACATTGTAGTTGAAAAACATGCTCTCCCATACATCGATATACGTTACGGTCAATTCTCCAACTGCAAATTTAAGTTGGTCGACTATTACTCGTTAACTTGTGAAGCTTACTTAGTTGTGATAGTTTTCCTTTTAATTTCGTTATATATACTATTGCCATGAATTTTTTCACATATCCAAAACCAACCATTTAGCTGGCAGGGGGGGGACACTTGACTCTAACAAAAACTAGCACTTTAAAGCTTAATATTACGCAAACGGATCCCTTAATTGAAAAATGGTTTGGCCAAACCCACAATATTTTTGAACGGCCTATCCAACGATACCCCACACCATGGAATAGACGAGAAAAAAAAATATCATCCCCATTTCACGTGTAAGGGAGGTACCCTAAAAAAAAATGTTTTTCATAATTTTATTTTACCATTTTTTTGGCATGATTAATATGTATACCCATGCCAAATTACAGCTTTCTAGGACTAAGCGTCTCTGAGCTAAGCTGGCGACAGACGGACGGACGGACAGACAGACAGACAGACAGACAGACAGACAGACAGACAGACAGACGGACATGGCGAAACTATAAGGGTTCCTTGTTTACTACGGAACCCTAAAAAGTAAAGATAAGGGTATTGAGGTTATTGAAATAATCTATTATAAACTACTTATTATTTATTTATTAAAGTATACATTTACTAATTACAAATACACAGCTAATTACTTACACTAAGAAGATACTAACTACGAAAATATATAACAACATGAAAAAAATAAATAAAAAAGACACTTAAGCGTCGAAGTACTCGTCCGCATCGCTGTCATCCGGAAACGTGCCCAGAAGACCGGCAGCATTGCCACGTTGAATGGCAATGCTAATTCTTTGGCCGAAGAACGAGCCAGCCCTCTGGTCACGTGAAGTGTCGATCAGTCGGCGAGAAATTTCCTTAAAAAGGAGACGAAATTGAAATTGTTTATTGAAATAATTGATTTACATAAATATTTACAAAAAGGGCCTTAGACTAGAGGTTAAGGTAAATAATAATGGGATTCTACCTGAACTAGGAATAAACCTGTATCTCAAGTATCTCACTCAAGTGTTACGGCTTCTACATACCGGGGCGACTTGTCGCGCGACGCGACGCGACACAAAGGCACCGCTCGTCCCGCGACACGCGGGGCCTTTGTGCCGTGTCGCGTCGCGCGACAAGTCGCGCTGGTATGTAGAAGCCTTTATACATAAGTGTTATCTAAGATTCCCAAAAATGTTAACTGATTTATCTACTATAAAGGCTTTTACATACCGGCGCAACTTGTCGCGCGACGCGACGCGGAACAAAGGCCCCGCGTGTCGCGGGACGAGCGGTACCTTTGTGTCGCGTCGCGTCGCACGACAAGTCGCCCCGGTATGTAGAAGCCTTTAATTATGGTTTTATTCAAATTTAGAAAAATAGTATGCTACTTCATTGCATCATCGTAAGACATTTTTACAACCATGTTCTATTATGATTTTTGCAATGTAACATTTTTAACAAGGTAGCCTTTACTTTAAACATACAGAAAATTTTGCCGTGTCAACAAAAATTAAAGATTGCATGTTTGTTTATGATGCGAACGAATTGTAAAAACTAAAACTATTTTTATGTGTAAAGGGCAATATATATATGACTTAAAGATAAACTGTGTCGCTATTATGCTACCTCAGTGTAATCTACAGAATTTATGTATCTTGTCTCAGCTATTTTCTTTGCAGGGCATTCTTGATCGCCTGTTTTGTGGTTGGTCATAAACAATTATTTTGTAAGTTCCTCTCCCTGCAACCCTAGCCCGTAGCGGTTTTCAGTATTTTTGACGTGTAACAGGAAGTGACAGCTTGAGCATGGATTAAGTAAGTACTTTTTAATAGCATGGAATTAGTAAGTACTTTATAATAGCATGGAATTAGTGAGAAATAGAGTAGGGCTCGCTCGTTTTTTTCTTACTTACAAATATTATATACAAAAAATATGTATGTATACAGGGTGGAAGGGACATCGACGCGAATCCGTTTACCATGGATTCAGTTTCATCATCGTCAGACTCATCATTCTTGAACCCCCGGCGTTAAAATTTCTCGTCGGTAATTAAAAAAAAACAGCTGTTTCCTACAGAAGTGCAATACCTACTCGGTCAAAATGTATGGAACAACGAATTTTTTTTTTAGTAACCGGCGAAAACTTTTAACGCAGGGGGGTCAATAATGAGTTATTGGATCCATGGTAAACGGATTCGCGTCGATGTCCCTTCCACCCTGTATATCATCATCATCATTTCAGCCGAAAGGCGTCCACTGCTGTACATAGGCCCCCAAAGGGCTCAAGCGGGGTTGCTATAATCGCCACGCTTGGTAGGCGGGTTTGGCGATCGCAGTATGTTGCATAGAAAACGCTGCTGCCCATTCTCTAGTAAGTCCCTTAGTCGCCTGTTACGACATGTAGCAGCATCATTCCACACAGCCGCGTGCCGTGCGCGCCGGCCGAGTGACCAACCGCGGAGTCCTAGCGCTCTGCTGCCGCCACCGCGATGGTGGCGCCCCCGTCGTGTGTTGCGTGAACTATGACTAATACGTGCTGTGTAGTGATTGGTTAATTGAGATGGTAATGTTTTTAAGTTGCCCGCCATTGATTTTTATTTGTAAGATTCTGTATTAGTACCTAAGATTTTCTGCAATAAAGCCAGTACCATTTAGTGACTTGAACTGGTCGTTTCTATTCCTCACCTCAGCTCCTGACAGATACCCACGTGAAGAAATAGGGTAGTGCTATTCTTTACGTCCGGCACCACACAGACAATGTATATATAAATACAGGAGAGAACATTATTTGTTCTCGAATTTCGATGTTCTCCAATACTTGATCGATGGCTTGCGGTATGATGAGCAATGATAAATGCGGCTAAAAGCTTGCAACGATAAACGCGATAAAAGGGTAATTTGAGAACACTAATTTGACAACACTGTATAACAGCCCGGCAGCCTGTTACACCGTTACGTAACTGTGATGAATTTTCTCATAATATTATGTATGATTTATTTAATTTATTATATAGTTTTTATAAAACAATTTTTTATTTAAACTGGATTATGACAATTAGAAACCATATATTAAAAAAAAAACTATTTTTGGAGTATCTTATAGGTTCATAACGGCAAAAGTTACTTTAGAATAAAATATCATACTCTCTAATATGTGCACTGTAAAAAAGTTACAGATACAAATGTAGAAATTTTACATATGGTGACACAATGAGGCGCTTTATCGTTAGAAGCGATCTTTAAAAGACAACCTTTGAACGGATTAAGGAGGATGGAGAGACAGTAGGTACTGCAGGTAATCTGAGGTGTATCATTTACATATTATACAATAAATACATACTTACATTACAAGTTTTAGCCCATTAGTAAGTCAATTTATTTTATATTCGAAAATGTAAAAGTACTACACATAAATATACCTAGATAACACACAGACATCCATAATTAGCGTTTGCAAACGAGACTTTTTATCGCTTTCGCTTGTGACTTCCGTGCTTGTAGAAAAATATAGCTGTATCGGGTTCCCTCATCATCTTATGTTCAGTCATCATGCTGTGAGCCGCAATACGAGAAGCTGCGAATGTCAACAGAAATACTAATAACATGCATGACATGTGTCACCATGATAGCATACTTACTTTCTGCTAAACTGCTTTTAAAAAACAAAAAATAATACATAATATCGAAAACTTATTGTATGGTCCTGTCATTTGGGCCAATTAACGTAAAATGACTCGGATAAATGAAAATAGCTTTGAATAACAGTGAATTACAAAGATACAAGCGTTCATAAAAGTAAAAAATAATTAAATAAAAAAAAAATTGGCGTTTTATCCATTTTTTGAATACTACCAAATACTAAAATATATAAATCATTTAGTTAAATTTCCGAAGGCCTGCAGGCGAGAAGCGGCACTTTTACGCCGTCCTAATGAAATGGTTTTATTTAATACGCAACAGTTTTATTTATTGTTCACGATACATCTCCGCTAATCGGTTATCTTTTAATTTATCAATATCGTCGATAACAATGACCGAAATACCGATGTAGGTCAAATGGCTTCGTGGAATGATAAAAATATGTCTACAATGTAATGCTTGCAATATAACAATTTTCATTTACATTATTATTCGTTTAAATATGTCTTAAAACAAATGTTAACTAGATAGTTTCTAAATACTAACTAAACTATTTCATTGCTCTATACCTAGATTATCTACAATTAAAGTACTCAACACTACTGATAAACTAATGTGGCACTGAGGGCTTACGAAACGTACCTACTATCAAGAATTCAAACTGGAAGCACTTCTTGACGATACTAGTACATTTTTTAATTAACCCTTCACAAATTAAGGTCTTTATTGCGAAAAAAAATTAACGAAAAACGCAGAGTCATCGCGGTGCAATTTAAACGTCTGTTTTTGCTGAGACAGGCCGATCCCTATCTTGATTATCATTACATATGTTCTGATCTCGTATTTATATTCTGTTCCTCACATATAGTAACAGGAGCAAATTGTAAAAGTATGCTAAACCAATAACTTGGCTAAATTACAACGAGCAATATAAACCTTCACTATTAATTGACATAAACTGTAAAGGAAGAGGGTAGTAAAACTGTGTGATCTCATTTCGCAACGAGAGGAAATGCAATAATACTTAACTATAAAAAAGACTGTAAAACTCAAGGGGTTTATGCTCGACATAAACATTGCATTACACAAACAAAAAATGCAATACTTGAAAACATTTTAATTGCCAAACGACGAATTATTCGATCAATTGTTTGGCGAACTCATAACAACTTGCAGTTTTTAATCAAACATTTTACTTTTCAAGGTAGAATCAAGACAGCCGGTCTTCACACTGTTATGTAACAATACACAGTAATAAAGCTTTGTTTGATGAACAATCGATATTTTATACACAACAAAGAAGCGTTTGATACTTTTACTGTTCCTTTATTCGGTATGCAGTGATTGATTGAAGACATTTTGGAATAAAATTGGTTCACCTTCTACTTATGATCGAAGTTCGAACGACAGAATATAAATAAAAATCGTTTTCTAATAACTAAAACTTGTTACACTTGCAATAGTACTAAATAGATCCTACTAAAAAAATATATACAGGGTCAAATAAAATAAGCTAGAGATACTTTGCAGACGTTATGGGTATCAACATCTAAACATGAAAAAAAACAAAAAAATTATGTTACGATGATATTTTTTTGGGGTCGACGATCGCTGGTAGTGTAGTTACTTGAAGTATGAGTTGTTAAAACCATGTTTATTTTTGTTTCATCGTATTGAAATTACGATACTCACCGATTCTGTGAAGTTTAAAAAAAAACGATATTACAATGTAGATAAAATCACCTAAGGTCGTCGACCCCATTTTTTTTTTATGACGATGGCATTTATTTTTGTTCTATCATTTTAAGATGTCGATACCCATCATGTTTGCGGAGTTTTGCTAGCTGATTTAATTTGACCCTGTATAAATACGTGAATGCAGACACAGTGTGACAGGCGGCCGCCCTAACCCATTTCTGCAGCGTAACTGATATTTAATCAGTTACACTGCACACGCGAAATTAAATTTTAAATTAGCTGCATTCTTTTTTGTTAATCAAACCATCCTTAAAGGTAGTTCCGCTTACAATCTCAGACCAGGGATAACTGTCACTCCAAATTTTAATAGCGGATTATGTCATGATGCTTGCCTATTTAGACATGACAAAAACAATTTTTGATAAACAGTATATGTAAAAAATTAATCCTTTTATTTTTGTGTTAATTCGAATGTAAATTAGTCACCAACTGTTGCAGGATGCATTGAGATAAATCGTTTAGCAAAAGCAATAGGATTCTTATTTACGTACCGCTCCCAATTTTTTTACCGATTTCCAAAAAGGAGGAGGTTATAGGTTCGTCTGTATGTTTTTTTAGGGTTCCGTACCTCAAAAGGAAAAGACGGAACCCTTAAAGGGTTAACTTCACTTCGTTGTCCGTCTGTCTGTCTGTCCGTCTGTCTGTCTGTCAGTCTGTCAAGACCCTTTTTCTCAGGAACGCTTGGAGGTATCAAGTTGAAATTAATATCAAATACGAAGGTCAACGGTCCCTTGGAGCTCTAAAAAAATTTAACTTCTACGTCAACTCAATAAAAACGCCGATTTATGCGACATATTTTGATACTCGCAAATAAATCAAAACCTATAGGAAACTTCCTGTTGACCTAGAATCAAAGAATTTGGCAAGAAGCAAGGTCTCACAGCACAAGTAAAGGAAAAAGTCCGAAAATTGTTAATTTGTAATTTTATCACAAATATAAAAATTGTTTTGCGATTACAAACTTACATTTGCAATTGGAAAATTTACCGTGGCGTATATCGATGTATGGGAGAACATGTTTTTCAACTACAATGTAAAGTTTGTTTTTGGGTTGAATTCATCCGAACTACGGAACCCTTCATTATGCGTGGTTCGACACGCACTGGTTACATTAAGAGGTTGCACTTAAAGATATTCTGTGGATTATTTTTCTAGGCGCACTATGTTTTACGTATAATATTGAAGACATTTGATGCAATATACCAGCGCTGCGGTATTTATTTTTTAAATATCGCGGCATTATGCTGAGATAGGGACCTTTTTGGCATCGCACAAGTTTTGGTTGTTTTTATTGTAAGTTAGTTTTAAGTGCTATATTTGTATTTCTTGTGCGTGTCCCGAATAAAATATTTTTCTTTCTTTCTTTCTTTCAATATTACAATGACCGTCAACGGCTGGCACGAACGCAATACTAATGACAGTTATGTGGGAGGCGCAAAAGTGTACGATTGATTTTACAAAGTAAAAATACTGAATTACCACAACCTACTGTTATTCTACGTCGGATGTTTTTGAAAATTTTGTCATCATCATTTCAGCCGAAAGACGTCCACTGAGGGACATAGGCCTCTCCCAAAAGGAGGGGGGGTTACTATAATCGCCACGCTTGGCAGGCGGGCCGCGGGGTGGCGATCGCAGTATGGTGTTAAAATGCATTGAGAACGCTGCTGCCCATTATCTAGTAAGTCCCTTAGTCGCCTTTTATGACACCCACGAGAAGAAATAGTATGGTGCTATTCTTAACGTCCGGCACACGGAACAAAAAATAAATTGTAGTTATATGGGAAAAATCATGTGTGGATTTAAAGTTCAATTTGCCCACTTAGACATATTTTTGTTAAACTAACTAAACGATAGCATACGGTGGCCTGAAGATCATGAAAACAAAACCTGCAAATCACGGATCTACCACATCCTAACTATCCTAATTTCCTAAATAATATTATAAATGCGAAAGTATGTTTGTTTGGTTTGTTAGGTAACAAACGCCTAAACCACAAACCGATCATCCTGACATTTTGTACTTATATATATGTTGTCAGGTTTACAGAAACGGACATAGAGTACCTTTTATCCCGAAAAAAAGTAATGTTCCCGAGGAAAACATGGCGCCACGTGTCGTTCGAATCATGATTGAATTATATTATCATATAAACTTTAATAGCGTGTTAAGAGTTTATTGCCGCCAAACGCCAAACAACAAGCAGTATACAACCCGAATCGATTGTCAAATTCTAAATTAACGAGAGTGAAGCCGCGGGCAAAAGCTAGTATGACTGAGGGCAGTGTTTCCCAGACATTGTTCTGCCCTGGCGCAGTAATTTTCATACTGCCCCTTCGTGACCTTCTCAATAGTTTAACAGGTTTTTACTAAAATTAGCAATGATATTTTATGTAGAAAGACGTAGATAGCTTACCTACTCAACATTCGACCTTCAAAAACGGCACTTTAACACTATTAGATGACACGTGGAAGTAGGACAGCATTTCGTAATTATCTGGAGTAAAAAAGAGACAAGACGATGAAAATGTGGCTAATTAGTAAAATTTTGACGTGCCACTTGGGGAGCGTGTATAGCCTATCTGTCTCTTTTTACTTAATATCATTGAGATTTAGTTATATTTTGCTATGATAAAGATAGCATAGCAAAATATAAAAAGAGGGTAAACTAAAAAAGTTTTGGTAGTATCTACCTACTTATGGAAAAAGTTACAGCAGAATCAATTTTCATTTTCATTCATCGCGTTTTTAGCTATTTGCAATTGCAATGATTCGCAACTTTATCAGATATATTTACAGAATTAGAATATCATATTTTGATCAAGACACAACTTGTCACTGACCTGCAAATTGCAAAAAACGTAAGAAAATTTTAATTTCGCGGGCTACAGATGCGAATAAAATGTAAAAACATGATTTAGGTACCTACTTACCTACCGGCCGTATCGTTACTATCGTTAGATTGTTCGAAAAGGACACAGTTTGCAACCATGTCATAGATCGCGACCCAGCATCTGCAATTATTTTTGTATTTTTTTTTTCCTTTTTTTATGTTCTTTTTTCATTGAATGAATAAAAGGATAATTTTAATATTACACTATGGGCTATATGATTACTAAATAATAAAAAACAAACCCCAATTCGAATTTGAACTCGCTCTGACCATGATCCATTAAAAAATCCTAAATCGCGCAATCAAAGTTTTCGCACGTCTTTGCATAGATAGTTTATTTTTTTCTTCTAATATCGGGGGTCAATCACCTCGAAGGAAGCCAGTATTCGTCAAGCTGGTCTAAATTGACGATCATTCAGATGTACCTAACCCGTAAGGGCGGTAAACACGGATCAAGTAATATGGAAACAGTAAATAAAAGTGCCTGGTAACAGGATAAATTACCTTCGAGGAGGATATTATAACCGTTCTCTGGTTAACTCGACCCCTTTTTTTAGGACAGACAGACGGACAACGAGGGTTTCGTTTTTTTCCTTTTGAGGTACCGAACCCTTCACTTCGTTGTCCGTCTGTCTGTCTGTAAATCTGTCAAGACCCTTTTTCTCAAGAACGTGTGACAGTATGTCACACAAGTCGGAATTAATATCAAATACGAAGGCCTACGGTCCCTTGGTGCTCTAAAAAAATCAAACTTCTATGTCAACGCAATAAAAAAATACTCGCAAATAAATCAAAATCTAGAGGGTACTTCCCGTTCACCTAGAATCATGCCAGGTCTCACAGCACAAATACACAAATAAAGGAAAAAGTCCCAAAAACTTTAATTTTTTAACCGACTTCACAAAAAGGAGGAGGTTCTCAAGCCATCTGTATTTTTTTTTTTTTTTTAATGTTTGTTACCTCAGAACTCCGTCGTTTATGAACCGATTTGGAAAACTATTTTTTTAATTGAAAGGAAATACTTCCAGATTGGTCCCATTTTTTTCAAAATCCAGTTCTGATGTTGGGATCCATGAGTAATTGAGGGAACTCCTCAAATATTATAGGCGGTATGCCTATAATATTTGAGGAGTTCCCTCAATAGCTATTTTTATATTTTCATCAACAAGTAATCATTTGCATTCAGAAAGTATAATTTGGTGAAGTGGAACAGATGAAGAAGGCCACAGATGGCCACCGGAACTTCTCAGTGATACGTAATTCACGGGTGGCGATGAGATATCTGGATTAAGATAGTTAAGCGAAGCAAATTTAAATAAATAGTTCTGATCAAAATGGTACAATCAAACTGATCTGATGATGAAGCCGGATGGTAGGCACTGGAACTCCGTAAAAAAACAATGTATCCTACCCGTGTTTGGTCTTATTGGAATTGTCATGAGATGCACTCTGGGTATAAATGATTTTTAACCGACTACAAAAAAGGAGGAGGTTCTCAATATATATATATCTAGCCATATGTACATATAAAAGGAAACCGTGACTGATTGGTCTATCAACACAGCTCAAACCACTGAACAGATTGGCCTGAAATTTGGCACGTAGACATCCGCTAAGAAGGGGTTTTTGGAAATTTGACCTTTAAGGGTGGAAAACGGGGGGTTTTGTTTGCATGAAAAATCTTATTCCTAGGGTTAATAAACTTGAAACTTGGACGAATACTTACGTAAGTAAATTATAAAGTTTATATTTTTTTGTTAACTTAACTTCAACGGATGTGATGTCAAAGCTTGTATAGAAGAATTTTAACGCGCGGTCCGATCAACTCGAAACACAGTATTTATACTTAAGACCAAAAATTAAGAATAACTTGTATCAGGGTTTTTCGAAAACCTACCCATAACGGGGTGAAAAGGGGTAGTCAATTTTACAAGAGAGGATTTTACTACGTGGCTTGATTAACTCGAAAATTGGTATAACCTCTATGTCAAATAATGGAAAAGTCGCAAACCACTTTAAAAATTAACCTCTTTGGGGGTGTAAAGGGGGATGGATACAGTTTGTATGAAAAAAATCTTCTTTCGTTGATATATTAACTTGAAACTTAGCCTGAATACTTCATCATCAGTCTCCTGCCCTAATCCCAGTTAATTTGGGGTCGTCGTAACATGTCGAATTACACTATAGATATAATACATACAAAAGGAAACAGTGACTGACTTACTGACTGATCTATCAACACAAAGCTCAAATCACTGAATTGATTGGGCTATTTGGCACACAGATAGTTATTATGACGTAGGTAACCGCTAAAAACAGATTTTTGAAGATTTAACCCCTTAAAGGGTGTAAAATAAAACTTCCTGTCTCTGTTGTTTTCATAGCAAGTAGTAGTATACGAATTGGTGTGGGGTAGGTACCACTAAAAAGTGAAAAATAAAAACTTTTTTACAGGGTGGGTGTACTACAGATACACCTCTGCCCTACCCTTCGAGGAAACAAGGCGTGATGTTATGTTATGTGCTTCCGAAATCAAAGTAATTTTTCACTTTTTAGTGTTTTTGTTGGAAGTCGGTTGTTTTTTTTTGTAAAAAAGTTTTTTATTTATCACATTTTTTTTGCGTTTACAATCTTACATTTTCAGTTGGAACATTGACCGTGGCGTATGTCGATGCATGGGAGGACATGATTTTTAACTACAGTGTTAAGTTTGTTTTTGGGATAAATCCATGCCAACTACGGAACCCGTGAAATTGTGCGTGGTCCGACACGCGCTTGGCCGGTTTTTTTAATTATAGGTACCTAACAAAAAATTCTATAAAAATACATAGAATTGAAGTGTCTGTTTGTAATGTCAAAATAACAGCTGTTTACAAAATGCTTATGAAAGTATGTACGGTACTTATAACAAAACAAAAAAAAAGTCTGATTGTGTTTGTCCAGCTAATCTCCGAAACGGTTGGACCAATTTCACCGGGACTTTCACTGGCAGCTCATATTATAAGGAGTAGCTCGTGCTACTTTTATTTTAGAATAAACTTTTTACGATAAAAATACTACCGACTTCCAAAAAACACTACAAAGTAAAAAATTACTTTAATTTCGGAAGGCTGCGGCAAAAAACAATAAAATACAGATCCAAAGACACCGGCTTCCGAAATTAAAGTAATATTTCACCTTTAGTGTTTTTTTTTTTTTTTTGTTTTTGGTAGTTTTGTTTTGTAAAATCTTTTTTATAGTCACATAAAGTCCTAAATCAGACCATTCTATAAAACCCAATTACGAAACCAATCAACGGATCAGTAGTCCTTATTCGACATTGCTACTTCACTGAAACATTAGACACGGCGGTATTACCGTAACCGCCCAATTTCGCGTATCCTTGACACTTCGCTTGCTTTGGGCAGTGGGCACGTCCGAACCGATGATTGGGGCTATTTCGGACAGGTGCAATCATTCCTCTATTATTTGTATTAGTATTTTACAATGGACATGTACGTGATCGGACTGCCGTCCCACACCGACCCACTTACCGTGACCTTTCGATTTCGGTTTTCGTTGATGCAAGGTTTTAGGTTCTTTCTATTATTGACACATATTTACAACCCTCGATGTTGAACGAGTGTGTCCATGACTGATTTTTAACAGACTTCAAAAACGAGGCGATTCTCAATTCAACTGTATTTTTTTGTGTTTTTGTATATTTTTGTGCCAATTATGAATTGATTTTGATGATTCTTTTTTTGTTTGGTAGGTCATACTTCAAAGGTCCCTTATAAATTTTAACGAAAATTATTATGTGCTTTTAGAAAAAATCAACAAAAACAAAAAAACATATACACAGCTGACATGATTTTTTATTTTATTTTATATAAGTTCGTCAATTAAAGACCGATTTTGAAAATTCTTTTGTATATTTGGTAAAAGAAGATTGCGCGGTTAACTTTGCTTGCGAATTTTTTTGAGTTAGCTTCAATAATACGTATTTTTCATACTTAGTCTACGGGGATGTTGTTATAAACTAGTCGTGGTATTCGAATTTGTGTGGATTATGTACCACAACTAAAAAGGGAAAATAAATACATACAAATGAAAAACTACCGATCTCCAAAAAAAACACTACAAAGTGAAAACAACTCTTCAAACAATTTTCAATGCGATCATAGACGTTCGAGCACTTAATAATGCATATTTTGGTACTATTTTTAGGGTTCCGTCTCTCAAAAGGAAAAAACGGAACCCTTGTATGATCACTCGTGTGTCTGTCTGTCTGTCACAGCCAATTTGCTCCGACGCCGACGCTGCGGGACCGGTTCAGTTGAAATGTGGTACACATATTATATTTAATTTAATTTCGGAAGTCGGTGGCCATAAACGAAAATACAAAACCAAAGACACCGACTTCCGAAATTAAATTAAATATAATATAAAATGTGGGTGTACTACAGGTACACCTCTGCCCAACCCTTCGAGGAAACAAGGCGTGATGTTATGTTATGTGCTTCCGAAATTAAAGTTATTTTTCACTTTTTTGTGTTTTTGTTGGAAGTCGGTTGTTTTTTTTTTGTTAAAATGTTTTTATCTTCATTCTAACCATGTTTTTCTACTACAATGATAAGTTTGTTCTTGGGATAAATTCATACTAACTACGGAACCCTTCAATGTGAGTGTTCCGACACCCTCTTGGCCGGTTTTTTTAGATGTTATAAATAGTTAGCCTGTTACTTCACTAAATTCAGCATCTATCATCCATCATCATACATAGGGTATCATCGACATCAACATCATCATTACATAATACAGTTCCCTGCACTTGTTTCATGTGTATTATTGTATATATGTATATATTTATTAGATAAGTGTATGCTTTGTGTATGTATGTATCTATTGTATATGTTAATGGTACACCACTGACTACCTGCAGTATTGTCACTCCTGCTCCCTTTAATCCATCCAAAGGTTGTCTGTAAAAGATCGCTTTTAGCGATAAGACCGCCCATTGTGTCACCCTATGTAAAATTTAAGCATTTATATCTGTAACTTTTATGGTGTACATAATAAAGAGTATTCTATTCTATTCTATTCATATGCAAGACAATAACTCACGTGGATAATAAATAATAATAGAGCATTGACGATTTACACATTATGTAAACGAAGTTCAATTATTTCTTTAGGTTGAACATAATATTTCTATATTGAATTCAATAAATTGAACGTTGATTATGATCATAAATAAAAAAAATGTTCAATGCTTTATTAAACGCTCGCCATGGCGGCAATCTATTAATTAATACCTGTATGAAGATACTATTACAATATTACCGCAGGATTAAAATACACAGGGAACTCCGCTGTGATAGGTTAGTATGGGCAAATCTGAAATTATGTACTTCAAAGCGTTTAGTCCACTCTCGGCCCCTCGACCCTTATTAAAAGATTTGTTTGTATGTTTGCTCTCAACCCTTAAACATAGTTCACACTCGACCTCCAGGGGTCGAGACTGAATTTTCATACAAAGGACGCCGCATACCTCGTCCACATTCAACCCTAGTTCGGTAAGTATCTAAAATTAATATTTTGGTACAGTCAGGTACAGACTAAAGGCAAAATTCAGGATCTGATATTAAAAACAATAAACAAGCAATATTAGAGAATACCTACTTATAGTCCACTTCTAATAATATATTGTCACAGTTCCGTGGCATGTAGGATTGTAGGCCTATTAATACACCGCCAATATGATGTTCCGTTTTTAAACTTTTTCTTGACATGGTATTGATGACCTTCCATTTCATACTAAAACAGAAACTAAAACATGGCTGGTAAATAAAATCCACTCTCGAACCCCATGGGTCGAAAATAAACTATAGTTAGGGGTCCAATGGACACATTATTTGTTAGGGGTCGAGGGGCCGAGAGTGGACTAAACGGTTCACCATGCGACGATTTTAGAGTTACGAAAAACTGTATTCATTGATAAATGAATGATAAAATAATGACAAATGATTTTATTTTTCTGTAAGTAGGTTTGTACAAACACTTTTACACGTCAATCAAATTTTAAAAACTAGATGAGATCGCCGTTTCCTGACTACTCTGAAAAGAAAGGCCGAAACAAACTCAGAGGTCACAAAGTCCAGACATAATCGGTTAGATCATGTGAGTACCCTGTAGATTGGTGTCTGAAATGGTTTTTTGAGGAAAGAACCACGCAGATTGAGTGGACCTACTCAGTCAGTGCACGCATTTGCCAGTAATCGTGGAGCTCAACTCAGAACTTAAGGAGCTAAACAATTCGTGGAACAAAACCAAAGAAAGGACATTTAGGAAGACCGTATAAATTACTCAAAATGCCAGACCAAGATTAAAAACATTTGGGAATTGTTCAGTCAAACTGTATCTACGACGCAAGGTTTTGCTTTAAAGATAGGCTTTTCCTAAAGGTTTCTGGCTGATGATCAGATATTCTGCAACTATACTCGACATTGCCTTTTTTTTTGGTTGGGAAATTATCAAATATCTTCTCCCGCTCTGGGCGGAGCGGGAGGACGTGTCAGAAGTTTATTGACTACAACTCACCCGTGTACCGTTCCGTTGCCTGTGTGCCAGGGCCACGATATCCCTTTCGGACAAACTCGCAACCCTTGCAGGCATTGATCCTAACGGACCCCGTCAATTGGTGCTGACGTCACTTTGAGGCGCGCGTGGAACACAACGCGCCGTCGGACGGCGAGCTACCCATCGCTCACCATCCGCAAGCCCGCGCCTACGGTGGCCGGAAATCGGCTTGCGACTCCCGACGCCCGGGGCGTCACCTGCGGCGACTAGGGGTGCGAGGGAGCGAACCTTGCCTCTCCCTAACGCGTTCCGCCTCCTCCTTCACGAGCATTACTGCTTCACAGAAGGAGGTGACGGCCTCCCATGCACTCTCGCTCCGAACCATGGCCGGACGCGAGAGATTGCCGCCGCCGATCGCCTCCGTGAGGACACGGCAGTGCTCCGCCCAAGCCGGGCAGACCTCCACCGTATGCTCCACCGTGTCCTCCGGGAGTCCGGGACTCGACCTTGCCTCATCAGTACCTCGTTACTTTGTAACTTGACACTGCCGCGCTAGGTCGATTAAACCAAGGAAATTCGAATTTAAAAGCAATAATCTCTTTAAACTTCTAGCCGTAAACAGAGACCTAACTATAAAACTCCATGTAGCTACCGTGCACCTTTATAGCCCCGTCTCTCGACTTTTCCGTAATTAAACTATAAATAAGTAGTAAAATAGTGGTTCGTAGGGACTATCGCTAGTATCAGAGCACGACGTAATAAAATGGACAGGAGAGTATATCCAACAATTGCTTTTTACCGTATTGATGTACTCAAAGGTATTATTGGTTGAGTAATTGAAATTACTGTGATCCAGATCTCTCGTTGATGCATCTTTTCTGATTTTATTTTAAATGTATTATTTGCCAGAATGTAGGTAAGCAGTCGGGTTTTTTGATTCAGTATTTTTTCATCGATCTAAGATCCGAGGAAGTGCTAACAGGAGCAATATACATAATACGTATATGCATACACTTACCACATCTTTTCCATAATCTTTTGTACCTATCTATAGTTAAACTGATTCATCTTGTTCTGACAGAGGTTCTTTTGGATAATAAGCTTGTTTTTGCCATTCAAAATACAGGTATTTCTTTATAAAACAATGCAGATCACGTATTTTGCTCAAGTGAACTCGGACCCATAAATCAATCAGTTACTGTACATGAACGGCGGCCTGATATCGACTAATGAATTGACATACAGCTAAGATTTAACAGATGTAACGGAACATATGGAGACAAACTGGATGTAGCCAAAGTCGGGGAAATGAGATGTAAAGCCACCAATTTAATTGTCTGAATATTCAAATCACAACTGTCATCCTTCGATTGAAATGGTAAAGGCTTCTACAGACCGGCGCGACACGCGACGCGACACAAAGGCCCCGCGTGTCGCGTCGAGCGGTGCCTTGACACGGCATTGACATAAGGTGTATATTTGCTTGGTATTTTTTGCAGAGTAAGCAAGCTGAAGTGGCAGTGGGCTGGCCATGTTTTTCGAAGGACTGATGGCCGGTGGACTAGATGAGTCCTGCGGAGTGGAGAACGCTTATCGGCAGCGTAGTGTGGGACGCCCCCCAGCTAGATGGACCGACGACCTTAAAAAGGTGGCTGGGACTGACTGGATGCGGAAGGCGGTGGACAGGGTGTTGTGGCGCAGCCTGGGAGAAGCCTCTGTCCAGCAGTGGACTGCTATAGGCTGAGTTTATTGATTGATTGATTGTCTATTTGCTTAGCAATTCATTTCACTGACTACATACAGCCTTTTACAGAGGAGCTCGTGGCTAACTAATAACAGCTGCACGGTTCGATCCATCAGGTTAAGCTATGCTTGCCGGGGTTGATTTGTGGATGGGTGACCATCTTTACATACCGAGACTTCTTCGTGCCTAGGAAAACACGTTAAGCCGTTGGTCCCGGCTGTCAAACATGGATCTTTGATAGTCATTAGGGATCGTCAGAAGCCTGAAAGTCTGACAACCAGTCTTACCATGTGGAGGTCAGATAGGCAGTCGCTCCATGTAAAATACTTGTATTCAGCTACATCCGGTTAGACTGGAAGCCGACCCCAACATAGTTGGGAAAAGGCTAGGTATATTTGATACAGCTTTTTTTAGGGTTCCGTACCAAAATTGTAAAAAGGAACCCTTATGGTGAGACTAAGTCTGTCTGTCTGCCACACCTTTTTTTTTTTTTTTTTCACGGGGTGGAAAATCCTCATGGATGTCCTCCGCCCTGGGGCGGGCGGAGGGGTCTGTCAGACTCTTACTGACTAAAAACCACCCCAGTGTTCCCCTCCCACACTTACACCGGGGATCTTGGGATCTGTTATTCCTTCCGCAATCCCCGGCTAGTGCCGGCCCGCCTCTGCGGGCCACCTCAGTCTGCCACACCTGAATATCTCGAGAACTACTAATGCTATCAACTTGAAATTTAGAATAGTTTTAGATGACGTTAGCCCAACTACTTTGCAAACAATAAAGAAATTAAAAAAAATATATCTTTTTTGCAAAAGGGGCTGAAAGGGGGTCTTAAAAATTTGAAGCGGGGCTACTAGGGCATGTGGGGTATCATATGAAAGAGCGCTGTTTGCACATTCTCATTTTTTTTTTAGGCAGCACAGTTTCCGACATTTGATGAAAAATGTAAAAAAAAATACCGTTCCCGGGGTCCCCATATCTCCGAAGTGTGCATAGATAAAAATCTGAAATTATTCTATGTGATAGAAGTTTATGTAAAGATTACAGGAAAAATAAAACGATGTCTCTAAATAGCACAGTTTTTCAGAAATCATCAACATCATATATACGTACGGAACCCTCGGTGCGCGAGTCCGACTCGCTCTTGACCGGTTTTTTTACATTAGGTGATAATTTTGTAGAAGTTAACTAATAACGTAAACAAACTTAGGATTATCGTATTGGCGAAATGTGGTGGGCGTACTATCTATAGCTGCACCTCTGCCTAACCCTTTGGGGATGACCCATATTATGTTATGATAATAGTATTGTGAGAAAGCAAGATCAGTCTGAATAAATAGTCCGTAGTTTGAATACGTGGATTTTATTTTAGTCTCTGTAGCCCCTTGAAACACGAGGCTCCAGGGACTAGTGCAAATCTCTGAGTTCTTTTGCGTAATCAAGTCTGGTCAAACCACACTGGGATCTGTGCATTTCATTCATTCATTAATAGTGTGAATACGTCGATTTTATTTTAAACGCCTTCAGTCATTTACCTACATTAAATACCTATGTTACAACGTCCTGGAGTGGCTGGAGCTATATAAGGACAGAAGCCATCCAGATAAAAACAAAAGCGTGAAATTTGAGTGCCAACATACTTATTACCAATTTATTATATTATCGGTAGTATCAACGAATGAAGTTTCTCCTAAACTGCGGGGAATCCCCTACTACTGTTTTACAAAACTTTACTTTATGTTTTTTATGCCTATTTTTCCCTACTTTTGAATCCCACCTTTTTGTACACTACTCCAATAGTTAGGTAGGTACTTCAATAGTTTTTTTTTCCTAGCCTGCTCTGTCCCATTCCTGGGCAAATCGGGAGGCTAAGAGCACTCCACACCTTCCACCTTACGCGAGCCTGTGCGTCCTCCTTCTAGCTTTGACAAATAGATTTAAAAAAATATATTACTAGGTAGGTACTGAACTCTAAGTTTGATTAAGAACTAACTTATAATGGTAACATAACCACTTCTACCATCTTCGTTTCATTCCATGAAAGATGCTGCAGCAGTAACCCACGAAAAAGTAATACAGCCGTCTTGCAACGAAGTTCATAATAATAAAATCGTTCTAGTATTGCAACAGAACTCTTCGTGCCTCACTTTTTCGTGTCTGAAACTAATTGAATACAATTGGCGTGAAATAAAAACATTATAGAGTGATTTATTGAGTCGACATCGGCAATCGATGGTTTTGCGTGACTGCGAGCACTGAAAGGTTTGGTCAATGAAATTGCGGACACGCAGTTACGCAAAACGATGACCAACTGTCGAGAAATAGGTCTATAATTTTTGATTTTGTTTTAGCCGCGGAAGTCGTAAAGAAATGAGTTTCTTTCATACGGAACTATGGTATGATCGGATTTGTTTTAGTTGTTAGAGCAAAATAATTTAACGTTGTGCTTACTTGAACAAACATTTTATTAGTTTGATGTGACACCGTTTATGGAACATTTTTTTTTTATATTTCTTTTGAAAGATTCTTGGAACCTTAGTAGCGGCCATTGGATCGTCATCACCAGTCAAAAATAATTTACAACGCCAATTATACGATCATACAGAACGGATCATTTCTCGATGTTTGTGTAATTTTTAAGAAATTATCACCGGCCGCCTATGGTGTGCTCGTCATTATCATAATTTAAAATTTTAAATATACCACACAAAAATCGATGAGTCTTAAATTGAATTCGGGGAGCGCGCAAATAAGAAATGGTGGCGCGAAAATTGGACGAAGCACCGTTTAAAGTATCGTTAAGGCTTGTCGGAGAGAAAATATTGTAATCGCAGGCGCACAGCCGATCAGTATGCTTTATGAGCTGCGAAAAGCGGCCGTCATTATTCCACTGGTTGATTTAGTTCATTATACGCAGGGTCAAAAAATATTAGCTAGCGAAACTCGACATACAGCGTGCCGCTACAGTGGTGACATTAATTTAACACACGTATACAGTTTCGCCTTTACGTTTTATGAAAATATTTTAATTTCATTAAAAATTATTATTTATTGATTTATTTACAATTTTCTAAAATAGCATCTTGGAGCAACCTGTACTTAAAGAACTGTAGTACAGACGTAATTAGCTGGGGTCATGGATCATAACATTGAATCAATGAAATTAAAACTTAAGAGAGAGCTTTATTATTTAGTTTGTTTGTTTGTTTTTTCAATTTATAATCATTTATCTTAATATAATATAGTAAAACATTCAACAACAAAAAAAATATGGTTACTGCCAAAAGCCCTACCTACCAGTTTGTCAAACTAATGTCTCCACTGTAGCGACACGCTGATGATGGATGTCGATATCTAAACATAATAAAAGAAAAAATTATATGATTTGATGAATTTTTTTGAGGGCAACAACCGCTGGTATTGAAGTTGCTAGAAGCAGATTTTTTTTTTTCTTAATCTGCTGTTTATTATATTGTGTGCCGCTATTATTTTCAGTAGTTGAGATAATGAATTTATTTTTTATTTCTTCGTGTTTAGATATCAATACCCATCACGTCTGTGAAGTTGATCACAAGAAAACTGATTTTTCAAACTGACATTTCAAGTAACTAAACTACATATGGTCGAAAGATACGTAAGGCCGGACCCGAAAAAAAACATCATCTAATATTTTTTTGTATTTTGTCATGTTTAGATATACAACATGCCCTAGAATTAACGCACAACCTCTTAAGGGGTCATTGTACTACATCATTATGAACAACTTTTACTATGGACCAAACCTGAAATCGTGAAATCGCTGTTCCCTACATTTTGACGAGTTATTCGAACATAAGTAGGGAATAGCTGATTTTTTTTCGCGATTTCTTTTGTGTAGGTAAACTTCACAGACTTGGTGAGTATCGTAATCTCAATACCATATAACAAACAAACTGATTTTCTCAACTCATATTTCAAGTAACTATATACATATAAATATTACAAGAATTCGTTGACCCAAAAAAAACTTTTTTTTTTGTGTTTAGATATCGTTACCCATCACGTCTGTGGAGTCTCGCTAGTAAATTTAAGTTGACCCTGTATAGTGTACCGAGAATCCATCGTTTGGCGGGGAAAGGCGTGAAGCAAAGGCCTTTTGGTGGAAACAATGAGATAACTATCATTTTCGTTATTTATATCTTCCTCTACAACACCGCGCCACCACGCAATTTTGCATTTTATTTATTTTTTTTTATTCAAAAGGACAAGAAATACACAAAACTTATAGAAAATATTGCAGCCCACAACGCTCTGTTCGCAGATTAACTATAGGATACAATACAGTAAAAATAATCGCTAGGGTTACAAATCAAATAAAAGACATCATTTTATTCTAACTTATTAAACTAACTATCGTGTTTAAGATAAAGAGGTATATGTATATAATAAACAAGAAATGGTAAAAAAACAGCTCCGGTAGATACGTACAGCAGAGTTACTAGATACATCATCATCATTTCAGTCGCAAGACGTCCACTGCTGGACATAGGCCTCCCCCAAAGGGGGAGGGGGGTCCATAATCATAGATGCATAAATAACACTGCAGCCCATTATCTAGTAAGTCCCTTAGTCGCCTTTTACGACACACATGGAAAGAAATGGGATGGTGCTATTCTTTACGTCCGGCACCACACGGACTAGATACAATCAGTTAAGACATATTTTCCCCCACCACCACCCATACCACCACCACCACCATTCGTTTACAGAATTTCTTACAACTAACAAGCTCTAATTTACATAACTGCTAAAATAGTTTACCATGGCGCGGCAAAGGATATAAAATATGAAAACGACCACAAACTTACGACGATGTGATAACACCGAGCTGGTAGAAACAATGATCTAAGGAAAGTAACATTTGCTTTTAATCATTTAGAAAAAAGAACGAACATTTCGAAAGAAAACAAGGGAAAAGAAAAGATAAATTAAAATAACGGCGCAGGATCGTGAGGGCAGCGCGGACGTGCGCGGAGTATCTCACGCGATCGTCGCCGCCGCCTCGTCCTTCTGCCGATGCTATCCGACGCAGCACACCACGGGTCACTGTGTCGCCGACGGACATTTCGCATTCCATCGTCACCTCTTCTAATCTTAATAATTTCGTTCAATATGTAGATAGCACTTACTTTCTATCAACCCCCGGTATTTCTGTCTGCACAAAGAGATGCCGCTGCATTATTCTCGAGATATAAGTAACCTTTCATATTTCTACAACACCGTCAAAGAAACGGCCATAAAAGGTACTATAGAAAATTGTTTACATAAGACTTCGAAGCGGCTATCTCAAAATATTCTGTTGAAATGATTAAACTTGCATAAACTAAAATTAAATATTCAATAACACGGTTTTTTATTACTTCAGTGCGTATAACGCCAACTATTATCTGCGACCAATGAAGCATGTAATTATACATAAGAAAATCTATAATAAAGTAAGCAAACGTCAAGTGAAAACGCTTTGCAAAAGTTTAATGAGGTTACGTAAATTTCTTAAAAGCAAAACCTCCGCACCTCCACTTACAAATGAAACGTAAGAGAAATACAGTTTAAAAACACATTTCAAAAATGTGTGCAGTAACATTAAAAAAAAGGAAGTCGGCGAAGATTCAAATAGAGCCGCTAATCAAAGGACGGTAGCTCAATCAGATGGCGGTAATAAATCTCCAAAAACCAGAAGATTCAATTACACGGCTACCGGAAGGCATGAAGAGTGGCATTAACAAATTGTCCAAGATAAATAAAACCTTTTTAATCTAAAGAAGAGGTCCCGAACCCGTCCTGTTATCGGTGGTCGCTGCGTTTTTCGAGAATTTATTGAACGCTTAATGTATCGACCAAGAATTAATTGGTCCCCTTGAGTGAAAGGTGCGCCGCTTTTAAATTATAACGATCAGAAACACTTTGAGACTGAAGATCATAAATTGATAAGAGACCTTGTTACATGGGATTGTACGGTTTGATACGCATCAGAAGCTTCGATTAGATGCACAGGTGTCTAAGTTTATGGTTACCAAACTAAACTAAATCGTTAAACATTCACGCTTATAGTTATAGCTACTAATGTGTAGATAGGATTTAATTAAAATAATATAATCTAATCAAAATATTTGTAGGGGCTAAAATTATCTGTCAAAGGCAGTTAAATTTCATTGAAAAACATACCATGGTACTAAATGTGTTGTAGGGATGCTTGAGACCTGTGCCCTGCAGTAGAAGTCTTGGATGACTAATAATGACGATACTTCTGAAGAAATAGGCAAGCATCTAATCTAAGGGTTCTTTATACCTACATCAACTACAGCACAGTCAGTGACACAACAGTACAGCACTACAGATTTATGTCTACAGCCCCCCTGACCTCTCTAACGCACAAATTGAAAAAGATATCCTCGTTTGTGTTACTTTTATTACATACGATAAGTATCACAAAGATATTTTTGGATAACTAGGCGACAGAATAAATGCTTATCATCGTTTCAAAGCCTACCCACGTGATGACTTGTATAATATCTTCACGTCTTACGAAACTAGATTTCAGTGCAATGATGAATACTAAAACAAGTGCCGAATATGACAGCATTTACGAGTATCTTGTAAATATTTAACCGTAAGTGATGCTGCTATGCATCTTTATGTAAGTGAAAGAGCATCAGATGAAGCTGCTGTTTTTGATCGGCATGATAATAATAATAAGAAATACCCGATCTTTAGCTCTCCTTGAGCTAAAGAAAGAAAAAAAACTCCAAGGAAATGACAAGGAAAGATCAGCTACCTAGCAGTAGATCAAAATGAAAAAGAAGGAAGTTCCTGAGGCAAAACGGAAAATAAACTGAATCTGACTTTTTAAAATATCACAAGCATAAATTATCAAAAGACTAAAACAATATCTCTTTCGTCAGCCGCACTAAGCCCACGGGATATCAGGATATTTCCCGTTTATCTATCGGAGGCATCCGTGTGACTCGCACATGCCGACACGATGTGAGATGGCGCGTCGCTGTTCCAATCCGACGCAGCCGTGATCTAGGCCACAATTTCGCACACACTACCAAAAACTCACTAACCGTTAGCTTCACCCTTATCTTTATCAAAATTAAGGTTACATTTTGTTTGTGTTGACGATGGCGTTAAGTTGGTATCAAGTTTACGGTCAGCCCTATATTTGGTAGTACATCTCAGTTAGGAAGTGAAGTGACATGACACCACTATCGAACGCGTGCCGCTGTCTCTGTTCTTGTATTTGAATATTGTCTGTACAATTTTACTAAATCATCACCAGTGTAACCGTATGCAGCTGAATACCAGTATTTTACATGGAGCGATTGCCAATTTTAGTACATACTTACATACAACTGCACTATAACATGTTTCATACTTCAATAATTTCATAAGCATACAATCGAATTCATTCGTTATTTTAATATAAGACCAGACGCTAGACAGACAAATATAAATATGCAATTAGTATAATCGTATTAATCGTCCCGACAGTTCACTCCTAAGCTTGTATAATAATAAAATCTGATTCAATTAACCTGCACATTAATAAAATGAAAATGTTTTAATTGAAATATTGCAGAATACGTAATTTAAATCAAAATTCGAATAGCCGTTATAATCCGGATTAATAAAGTTTGCGCAGGAGTGTCACTTAATTGGTCGGTATTTCATCGCCTACTCATCTTTACAGACATGTGATCATTAATCGAATTTGCGCTATTGTGTAGAAACAGAAACGGTCTCATGAACTGCTAACTTAATTTTATATTTAGATAATTTCTATTTTTAAGACAACTTTATTAATTTCTCTATTTTGTACGGTATGCATCCACCGGCATTTTTAAAATCAATTGACAGCTGAAAGTTTTAGCTGAGCCAAGATTAATTTGGTTCGTTTTTGAGTGTATCTTTATTTATAGCCTAGAAAATATAGAGTGTAATTATTGTTATATGAACTGTTTTATATGACAGTGAGTTGCACTATGATTTAGAATTGCTTTTCCAAATATTTCATAGAATGCCTACCAATTTGCAGCAAGAATGAGTAAATAGCAGGTACATGTAACGGTTCACGGTACGTTCATTCGGAAACATCTTCAGAAATGACACGACGAGAATATTCGGAGCAGTCTCAGATATACATTTATTTCCGTCACAGATACGACGTGCGTATTTCATACAAACTGCATAAAAATCTAAATTTTAACAACGATAAACCCTTGTTTTCTGCTGGAAGCGACACAATAATTTACAACGCAATGATAACGGCACACTTTCAAAGATAAAACCGATTCCTCGTGAGATTAGTGTGATAAAAACTGTGGCGGTAGTGGACGATATAACGGAACACAGTTTATAATTAGAATTATGTTCCAGTGCTCTGCAATGTTACTGTTTATTCTCAGCGTAGCTGGACTCATTCCCTATGGTAAGCTTCCATTTTGACATAATAAAAACGTTTGTAAACAAACACACTATAGTTGGTATTCGTTTGTAATGATTTGTTAACCTATTGTGTCTACAAGTTGACATCCAATTGAATATAAATAAAACAAAGTGCTACACGTTACATCACGCGCTTTTAAATTCATTTTCTGATCCGGCCGCCCGCGCCTGCGCAACACAATGGCTAACCGAATACCGACTCATCTTGCCTCTGGATAAATATTTATTTATTCTGTTGACAATAGTATTTACATTGTCAATGCGTCTAGTAATGTCGCCACAGTGCACGTGGGCAGGCGCTTTTATGTTGATGATCACTAGTTATGAATTTAGGTCAGTGTTGTGTTGTGACTTAGATAACTGAAGATAACGCGAATATAGGTTTGTCTAGTCTAGTGAATTTCTATTGTGATCTTTATGGACGATTCTGTTATAAAATACTTGGAATTTCGTGGCGGCTTTATGGGCTGCATTCAACTTTGCAGGATAATCTACACCTAAAGTCAGATTGCCTGACGTTGCTCTCTCTACCAGTCATCATCATCATCATCATCATCATTTCAACGGAAAGACGTACACTGCTGGACATAGCCTCCCCCAACATTTGGGGGGGATTTGCCATAATCGCCACGCTTGTCGTTAAAATGCATAGAGAACGCTGCTGCCCATTCTCTAGTAAGCCCAGTAGCCTGTGCTATTTATTTTACAGTGTTAAGTTTTACTTTTTTTTTTTCTGGCCTAATATTATTACATGATAGTGTTATACTAATTCACTGTTGCTCTCCTTCTGTTCAAGCAGATCCTATGGTCTCCTTTTTACCTACTTTTAGGTCCTCCGAGTCCTGCCAGCGTCTATGATTATCTTTGCTTGTTCATAGACAAATTAGTTTATTTATTAACAAGCAAAGATAATCATAGTCGCTTGTTAATCTTACAAAGTCTAATTTATATCTTTGGACAGTCTGAATTTGTCAGTTTTCCTACCTAGCGGTCATTCATATGGACTCAGATGAACGAGGAACCAATATTCTACCGGCAGAGTTGCAAAAACTGGTCCATATAGAATTACAATCAAGACTCGGCAGTCAGCTAGCCGTGCACAATTATGTCAGACGCCTATCAAGCACTTTCTCGGGCGCCGGACATGGACAGATGTGGCGACCACAGGCGCGATCTTACGCACCGTCGGGCTATGAACCGTTTCTAATAGGTACCTACAGTGACAGTCGGCACCAAAAAGATGTACAAGTACAAATCTACAACAATTCATTTGATTGTCTACAATCTTCGTTCCATATTTGTATTTGTATCCATATTGTATCAATCTGTGGCCACTGAAAATATTAATTGTAGCTACACATTGATGATCCGGCAATTGGGACTCGAGGTGGCCTTGCACAAGTCCGAGGCCATGTGTTTTTATGGTCCTCGGAACCCGCCACTGTCGGGTTCCCAGATAACGGCGGGAGGAGTTCACATCGGTGTCGAGTCGACGATGAAGTACTTGGGACTCGTCCTCGACAGCCGCTGGAACTTCGTGGAGCACTTCCGACGTTTGGCTCCCAGACTGGAGAGGGCCGGGGCTGCTTTGAAGCGGCTTCTGCCCAATCTAGGGGGTCCAAACGCCTCCTGCCGGAGGCTCTACGCAGGGATCGTGCGGTCCATGGCCCTTTACGGGGCACCGGTGTGGGCGCGTTCTCTGAGGCTGCGACCAGCCCAGCGGTTGAACGCGTCCCAAAGGGTCATAGCCATCAGGCTGGTACGGGGCTACCGCACGGTCTCCCGTGAGGCGGCGAGCCTCCTTGCCGGACTGCCGCCGTGGGATCTGGAGGCAAAAGTCCTCGCGCACATTTGGGAGTGGCGCGAGGAGGTGAATCGCCGGGGTGAAACTCCGCTGCCGCGAGAAATCGTGGCACAGCGGACGGAGCTCCGGCGGGATCTCATGGCGGTATGGAGAGTGCGATTGTCGCAACCCAGCGCTGGGCACGCCACAATTGTGGTGATAAGTCCCCTCTTTGAGGAGTGGCTAGAGAGGCGCCACGGCGTCCTCACCTTCCGCCTGACGCAGGTCCTCACCGGACATGGTTGTTTCGGGAGGTTCCTGTTCAGGATAAAGCGGGAGGAAACGCCCGGGTGTCACCACTGTGTGGATCGCCCGGAGGACACGGTGGAGCATACGGTGGAGGTCTGCCCGGCTTGGGCGGAGCACCGCCGTGTCCTCACGGAGGCGATCGGCGGCGGCGATCTCTCGCGTCCAGCTCTGGTTCAGGCCATGGTTCGGAGCGAGAGTGCATGGGAGGCCGTCACCTCCTTCTGCGAAGCAGTAATGCTCGCGAAGGAGGAGGCGGAACGCGTGAGGGTGAGGCAGGGTTCGCGCCCTCACGCTCTTAGCCGCCGCAGGAGACGCCCCGGGCGTCGGGAGTCGCAAGCTGATTTCCGGCCACCGTAGGCGCGGGCCTGCGGACGGTGAGCGATGGGTAGCTCGCCGTCCGATAAGGACCAGGCCCGGGTCGACGGCGCGTTGTGTTTCACGCGCGCCTCAAAGAGATGTCAGCACCAACTGACGGGGTCCGTTAGGGCCAATGCCTGCCGGGGTTGCGAGTTTGTCCGAAAGGGATATCGTGGCCCCGGCACACAGGCAACGGAAGGAACACGGGTGGGTTTTAGTCAGTAAAAGTCTGACACGCCCTCCCGCTCAGCCCAAAGCGGGAGAAGTTATTTGATAATTTCCCACACAAAAAAAAAAAAAAAAAAAGCTACACATTGATGGAACACAAATTGTAGACATCGAATGAATTCTTGTCGATGTAGGAATAGATCTTCAGGCTGACTGTACCTACCTAACTAAAATATTTTCAAAGTCAGAAAGGCTCGAATAAAAAAGTGGCTTCGCTATACGGAGCAGGGTTCCATTTATGAAAAAAATATTCGTATATCATAATAAGGCATCGTGTTGAACGTAAACAACCGGCTAAGTGCGTGTCGGACCACGCACAACGAAGGTTCCATAGTTGGGATGAATTTATTTATCCCAAGAACAAACTTAACATTGTAGTTGAAAAACATGTTCTACCATACATCGATATACGCCACGGTCAATTCTCTAACTGCAAATATAAGTTTGTAAACCTTTTTTTTTTTTACATATTTATATCCTAAAAGCAATTATTTAAATCCAGTTCGAAAATTAGGGTATCATTTTTAACGTAAACAATATTTTAGATATCGATCTATTTCTGTCATATAAAACAACAATAAGATAGTCCTACACAAAGTTACCTACAGAAGTAACCAAACTCATTATTAAGGTAGGTTATGTGATAACGTTATCTTTAATAACAGCTATTTAAATTTAAAGAGTGAAACTAAACAGCCGCTTTAAATAAGCGTTCGTGCATACCTTGACGTCGAGAGCGGATTCTCTGCTTTCAAAGTTTCAATAATTACGGAGCGTACGCGCCGAACGGATCGAACGACGGCTGATGGCCGGCAAAATGGCGCGAAACGCGAGAAAATGACATATGATTGCGGCGGTTAAAACAAACGTAAACTGCTGTGAGGAGTGGCATTACCGTGCGGGTTCGATCGACTGCGCTGAGTAAAGGCCGCTACACAACAATCAGATTGGACATGGTCATGCATTGTGCATTTGTGCGAGAAAATGCCGTGTGCTGGAGCAGCCGTCAATCATTAATTTCGCGTCTTTAGCTACCTATCTACCCATCATAAAAACTGATATCTGCTAGTAGTTACGCGTATTGCCTATCTACATGTATGCCTCATTTTTAGGGATCTGTAGTCAACAATGAACCCTTAGGTATAGTTTCCTCATGTCCGTCTGTCTGTCTGCCCCCGGGCTTAGCACAGAGACTCTTAGTGCTAGAAAGTTGTAATTTGGCATGGATCTACATATTAATCACGCCGACAAAGTTGTAGAATAAAATCATGAAACAATTTTTTTTAGCTTACTTACCTCCGTGCACGTAAAGTTGGGATGATATTTTTTTTCTCGTCTATCCCGTGGTGTGGGGTATCGTTGGATAGACCGTTCAAAAATATTTTGGGTCTGTCAAAATCATTTTGCGATTCAGGGATCCTTTTGCGTTATATTAACAACTAATAATCTCAATTCAGCCTATATTTCCTCCTCTGTCAATACTACACCCCCGTCTGATATTTGTCACATGGAAGTAAAGATCGACGGTCTGACCGATTCACTTCGCAAGTTGGATTCATCGAAAGGTGCAGGCCCTGACAATAAACTTAACATCAAAATTTCTCATTGAATGTGCGCCTTCCATTGCCTTACCTATCTCAATTTTCTCCTCCAAGTCTCTATCTCAGGGTGTTGTCCCCAGAGTTTGGAAATAAGCGTTCATAACACCCGTACATAAAAAGGGGTCTAAAAGTGAAGTAACTAAATAAAGGCCTCACTAAACTGTGCATTATAACTAAAATATTTGAGCGGATTATCTTTAATCAGGTAGGTATATCCCACCCTTGCTAACTCGTTCAGGGTCACATCAGAAGGATCGTCTATATTTTCTACTAAAATATCATCCAAAAACTGTGCAGGGGGGGGGTCGACGATAGAGTTTTGATATCTTGCCCAGCTCAAGTACCATATTGCTTGGGAGCACGATCACGCCTTTGCCAGCTAGGATGGCAAATATAATGTGATGCACGAACCTGAAAGTGATAGATACACCATTTTACACAAATATTTAATAAACACAATTGGTGCAGTAGTCGAGTGATTGGCTGTTGCTTTACTAGTTGCAGGTTTTATTCCTGCATGGTATAAATATTTGTATGGCCTGCCGAGAACCAACAGATACATGAATTTACTTTCTGTGTTCTAAATAATGAATTGAAACTAAATTAAAATCACAGACACTTCTGAGAATTGCAAAAATATCCAAAAGATTTTCGAATTTTGAGGTTAAAATTAGGCCAATAGAAACATGACGTACGGTAATAAATAACATAGCCTCCATGAGTGAAAATACGTTGCATTTTATCTTTCAACGTTTCATTATATATACTATTAGATAAGGAGTCAGAACTGTTCTTTCTTTATACTTTTATTTGTAGTTATGACTAGTTTAGGGCTATGGACTGTTTTGTTTTTGTGTGACTTAGGAATAATTAAGCCCTGCCAGGGTTGTGGGTCTGTTCAAAAGGGATACTGTTGCCCTGGCACACAGGCAACTGAAGGAACACGGGTGGGTTTTAGTCTGTAAAAGTCCGACACGCCCCTCTCGCTCCGCCCAGAGCGGGAGAAGTTATTTGATAACTTCCCACAAAAAAAGGAGTAAATAGGTATTTCATTTTACTACGAATCTTACTGCATAAAATCTCGCTTGTTTACCCAAACGGATTAGGTAGAGCACCGGAGATATACCTACTGTAATACAGGTAGTTTGCCTGATGTATAAGTTTTGATCCCATGTAGGTAATAGGGGGCAATTTATCACCATATTCCCAGACTACAGGCTGCAACTAAAACTGAGAATTCCGAAAATACCAATAACACTACTCGACCCAGTGATCGAACCTAGGACGATAAGCAGCCGAGCTTACGACCAATACACGTTAACACCGGCAGCCAAGTGGAAATAAACAGCCTTTTGCAAGACTTCAGAAATAATATTATGCTATGGGCTCAATCTAAATATTTACTACATAAAATAAAACTAAAATGATTTCCTTCAGAATATGTTTATTGAATAATGCCGCGACATTACATTATCGCTCTTTCCAGCATGGTTTTTTGAGATTACAGTCTACCACTTCAAATCTTATTTTATTTAACGATTTTATTGCTATATAGTGCTATGGATGACGGCAAGCAGGTCGATGTGGTTTGCACTGATTATAGGAAAGCATTTGACCGGATCGACCACGACACCCTGTTAAAGAAGCTAAAGTACATGGGCTTTCGTGGAGACGTCCTGAGGTGGTTCACGTTGTATATCGATATTAGGTCGCAAGCACTAGTAGGTACTCAATAACTACATATCTGGATGGGTATACATGTGCCCAGCGGAGTGCCCCAGGGTTCATTGCTCGGTCCCTTCTTATTTGTGGTATATGTAAACGATATCGATCAGTGTCTGCATTCATCCAAATTATTATGCTTCGCCGATGACATGAAAATCTTTGCCAAGAATTCATCTCTCGAGGATGGGTTAATACTTCAGGCTATCTTATGTCGTCGTGAAGAGTATGTCCGTAGGTGATACGGAGTCAGCGGGGAAAGCCCCGGTCGTCGGAAGTCACAGGCCGATTCGCGGCCACCGTAGACGCGGGCTTGCGAACGGTGACTCGGTGAGCGATGGGTAGCTTGTCGTCCGATAAGGACCAGGTCCGGGTCGACGGCGCGTTGTGTTCCACACGCGCTTAAAAGAGATGTCAGCACACACTGACGGGGTTCGTTAGGGTCAATGCCTGCCAGGGTTGCGAGTTTCTCCGAAAGGGATATCGTGGCCCTGGCACACAGGCAAATGAAGGAACACGGGTGGGTTTTTGTCAGTAAAAGTCTGACAAGAGCGGGAGAATTTATTGGATAATTTCCCAACCAAAAAAAGGTCATACGTAGTAGGAATAGCCCGTAACTTCGGCCAAACTACAGATTCCGTGATTAGGGATTAGACCTCCAGAACACTGCATTTTATTCTCGCGAGCGATTATATTCTCGCCAAAAACTGTCTTAGCGGATCGTGACTTGATGAAAACCGTTTTGCGTAACTGCCTCATTCATATCTTACATATTATATTATGTAAAACAATAAAGACCAATTAATTTTGATTAGGTTACACTTGTAATTTGCATAAAAATCCATTAGCTTCAGACCAGATTCCATAATGATTACCTACTTACCTACTAGTGTTCATTTTTGTCCTACCAATGAAATAAATTGATACCTGATTAGGTACTTGGAAAATAACAAACAGCGAACAGGTGTGAATACTAAGGTTAATGATCTGGTAAACAAGACCGTAGATATTCCGTTACGATTTCAATTATAATAAACGTCAACGGATTATAAAATCCACATTGGAATAGGGACCTACTCGCAATCATCAGCTGTTGTGTCGAAAATAAACTTAAATTGACGCTACAATGGCTGGAATATTACAGGGAACGTCCAATATTCGTTGAAAATGAAGAATCCTAACTGAGCAAGTGGACTAAATGCAGCAAGTTTGAGAAGACTTTGACCGTAGCAAGTTCACGAGTTCTTTGCGTAACATATTAGTTAGTGTCTAATTATAAGTATAACAGTAGGTATACCTGACATAATAATCTCGTGTCGACAACTCGACACACTTATTTAACACCTCGTTTAGGAAAGACCCTATTTATTTTTTTATCCTAATCCTACCTTCTGAACCGAAACTCCCGCAGTTTCAAATAAGCAAATAAGCTGCTCAGTAGCATAATCACCAAACCAATCCTTCTTTACATTACAGCGGTACCCGAAACCTGTTTCTACCAACGATGTCTGGGCTGTTACCCTGAACAGCTGACAGCGCATGGAGTACCGGTCGAGTGCCAACCTGCCAACTGGGTGTCGGCGACCTGGGTACATAACTATGGACATCCTCCGCCGAACACAGACTCTAAGATACCTATCGAGTACCGCTGCATGAAGATGGTTGCTACGCCGGATGATAAGACTTGTAAGTCGATAATAATTACCTATGTTACATAGAAACCTACAATTTGGAACTTGAAAAACGACGCGGATCGTTAAAATCAACACACACAGGCAGCGGATACGAGTCGGGACGGCAGTACGGTTCCGTAGTAAACAAGGAACCCTTATAGTTTCGCCATGTCCGTCTGTCTGTCCGTCCGTCCGTCTGTCCCCGGCTTAGCTCAGAGACGCTAAGTCCTAGAAAGCTGTAATTTGGCATGGGTGTACATATTAATCACGCCGAAAAAGTCTTAAAATAAAACCATGAGAACATTTTTTTTTTGGATTTTTACCCTTGCACGTTAAACGGGGATGATATTTTTTTTTCTCGTCTAATACATGGTGTGGGGTATCGTTGGACAGGCCGTCAAAAATATTGTGAGTCTGTGAAAAACATTTTTCAATTCTGAGATCCGTTTGCGTAATATTAAGCTTTAAAGTGCTATTTTTTGTTAGAGTCAAGTGTCCCCCACCCTGCCAGCTAAATGGTTGGTTTAAGATATGTGAAAAAAATCATGGCAGTAGTAGGTATATACAACGAAATTAAAAGGATCATCCTAACATTTTTGGCAGCAGATGCTTTCTTTATATGGGACCGCTTATTTACAGTAAGCTTAATGACGAAATGGATATACTGCCGATGACTAGAAATAGATGCAAAAATCAACTTTTAAAAATTCTGGCAGGAATGGACTATGAGGCGACGGAGAGGTTCCTTAACTCATGAGCACAACATAAATACACATTCATCACACAAATACATAGGGGTCGATTTGGACCAAACGAACGAATGCTTATTCTGTCCCCACTTTGCGCGATTCTCTCTATCTAAACGGAGTGGCAGTTTTCTTTCGTGGGATACCCAAGCCTATTGTCCTGATGACGGGAGGGGAGTACTCTTACCCGTGGTCAGGTTCTGTCACTCTAACTCACTCATTAATCATACACCCACACCATACACGTGCATGATACATTACACATGCTTTAATATTTAATACCATGGTTTATCATCACATAAGTTTACATGAATTTTATTTATTGTTAGAGAATAATATTCGGTTAATGTCGCCTCACAAATCTTACCAAACGATGTTACATATGTGCCTACCTACTATGTATAAAGTTGTAACACGAAGGAGGCTAAAGTAACCGTCATGAGAAGCTATAAATACATAAAATTGCAAATTATACAACTATCAACTTTAAACTCAAGATATCTAAGTTGATTTATGAATGAAGAAATTATCGCTAAACGTCATAAAATAATTTTAGTTGCAATGGAAACTGAACCATACGCAATTTCAGTTAAAGTTTTAAATCCCAAAGTATGAAATTTATCTCGTCTCATGGCGTTGACTTTAGTCTCCACGACACAGGGAATCCTAGTGTGGAGGCTAGCGCTGTTTTGAATTTGTACTGCTCTCTTGAACAATAAAGTTTATTTTATTTTATTTTTTATTTTAACTACGGAACCCTTCATTGTGCGTGGTCCGACACGTACTTGGCCAGTTTTTTTTTTTTTGTATTGCATCTCGTAGTTGGCCTTGAGAGGCCGTGGCTACTTAACCGAGCTTCAGTACGGCGGGCTGAATTCTCTGTATTTATATGAATGGCACCACACGAAAACCGTGCGCGGGTCGGGCGGGCGGCGGTAGCCGCGCACGCGTTTCGTTTCGCACACGCGTTTCTTTTCTTTTTTTTCAGGTTGGAAACTATTAGTTTTCTGTATCACCAAATTCTAATGTATAATCGTTATTTTCAGTCGGCAACACAGTGGATACTCTCAGAGGGTGTATTCCGCGAGCACAAGTAGATTCGGTCTGTCTCGGCCTGCTAGCCGTAGAGAGAGCACGCGGCCACAGCGACGCACGATGCGTCATTTGCAACGGAAACAACTGTAACTCAGCAACTCAAATAACAATACCGGTACATGCAACGATAGCAACTTTACTGCTATACTTCATACTTAGGTGAATTAAGGAGGTACGAAAATAAAGGGAATGTGAATGAAAATAGTGTATAATTAACAGTTAATTTAATGACATAGATTCTCTTATAATTTAATTTAATACATTTCATTGTACATTTTATTTTTTTTTGTAAATCTACTAAGCGTTGTCTAAATAAAAACATTAAAGTTTTAACAGCATAGTATGTTATTTGTGACAAGTAACTGTGATTGTATGCCGTACACTAATTTCTAGGATTTGTCTATAAGCACCATAGGTAAAAATTGCGAATCTTTCAAGAAGCATTGCTATGCACCTACTGGTCGTACTGGTCCACAAATTAAGAATTGCTGTAGTGAAGTCTAATGTCAAATAGCAGCTGTCAAACAGATTAATTGCGGGATGTATGAATTGTACGCAGATCATATTATGATTCTGCCAAAGCGTCCATTTTAGGCCCCCTGGACATTTGAGTATATTATGATGTTTAATTTTCCACAAATATATAAAAGTGTACAGATTGTCTACTTAGGTTAATAAAAGCACTTCGAATTCTATTCAACAATGATAGGACATTCACGTATTTCCTTAAAATATCATTATTGATTTTTAATATTGTTGCAGTTTTGAATGATCGCGAAGTGGTAACTGGAATGTATCCCCAAAATACTGGACTAAATATAAATAAGAAATTAACTAGCTAACACCTAGATTAAAAGTAGTCAGACAAAAGACTAGAAGAAGTATAAATGCTGTTAATGATTTAAAAATTCGGTAGAAAATAAGCGCTAATTATTAATAATCACAACAGTGCAGTGCTGCTACGAAATTGTCTTGAATTAAATATGATAAAATAATGAGAAAACTATTTACAAAATTAAAAAAGTAAAAGGCAGAGATTCTGAGGAACTGACATTTAACTCTTCAATCACTCTTAGCAGCTACACAATAAGATCAATTTTTCTAGCTAACAGATAATAGAAAACATGTTTATCGAAAGAGTGATAAGATAACTGAAAAAATATGCAGGATATTTTTTTATAAATGTATATAATATAATTATTCTTTATATATTGAGAATAGTCTATAAAACTTAAACATATTATTATAAGCAGAAGTAAAGGTGAATCTCACAACAGTGGAATGTGGTTCCAGCGATAACAGTATCTGCCATTTTGTACATAAACTATTTAAGGGCTCGTTCAGACGTACGATAACCACACAGTTGCGATGTGGGTGCGTGTTTGCGTTGTCACTAGTAGTCGCGAAGTGGTTACGTCGGCGTCGTGGCTAGTGTTTGCAGACATCGTTGTGTTTGAGATGTAGCCGACCTCTACACCACGGTCTCGCTGGTGGTTGCTTTGTGGCTGCTATGTGGCCTTAATGTGGTCGGTATCGCCCACACTGTTAGTTTTGACGGCAAAATGTGGTCCATGTTAATAAACTATTCATTTTCATACAAATTAGCGCCCGTAAACGTGTTGTCGTTGTGCAGATACGTGTGATCGGGCCATAATAGTATCTTAAACATAAAGTAAACTATTACGAAAATACCTATGATGTTAATAATGTAAAAAAATCACAACATATGGTCTTGCTCTTACAAACTAGTAATTTCATTTCAAAAATAATATCATTACAAATCACAGGTGCTAAATATTACTAAATATTATATTGTACAACAATTAAACTTACTAACTAATATAAGATTCCGAATCAGACTCAAATAATATTAAGTACTTACATAAAATCTCATTTTGCACTTAAATTAATGTACTTTAAGATATCCGGCCTTAAACTAGTGTCTCATTTTTCTGTCAATTTATTGCCGAATGTAATTAAAATTTGTACTACCTACGTTTATCACAATATTAACGCCAAGGCACGCGATTAAAATGCCAGATTTGTTTATCATCTGTAATGCACCTCTTTGAGGTTAAAGGATCACCAATGCCGTGTGAATCCTTAGTAACCACTAACGTAAGACACTGACCATCCTGAGTTTTTAATCTGGGACCTTTCTGGACCCATATCTGTTTGCTGCTGTCACTGCAACTCTTCCAAAGTGCGCGTCCGTTCCCTTGCTGCAAACATAGGCCTTCGTCAGCCATGATTTTTCCCTCTGGAGTGAAAACTACTAAACTTTCAAGGCCAAGTGTTGCGACACAGTCAACCGCGATGGCTGGACTTCCCAATCCAACTGTACCAACGGTAACTCCTATACAACCACCTTTTTCGTTTTTGATTCTCCCGAACCATCTCTGTTCGGTCGGGAAAAAGTGTTGGGGCCACACTGTACTTAGGTACCATCCAAAACTTTTGCACTTTAAGTTCTTTCTCAACTCTACTCTATCCCCGACTGACTGCTGATCGCGGATCAACGCTACATCTGGATTGAATTTAAAGAAGAAGTCGGCCCACTCATCCATCCAAACAGTGGCAGCTCGCGCGAGGTTCGCATGGAGAACCTTTGTCACTCCTCCAGGGTATTTGTATGGGCTGTGACTCCTAAATATATGTCCTACTCGAGAGCACGAAGTTATTTCGACTCTTGCGCCGCATTGCCAAGCTCGCCAGGATAGTTCTAAGTTTTCTGCTCCCCATATGGTCATGCCTTCGTCGTAGCCACCTAGACGCCAGAAAAGGCTTTTCCGGACAGCAAAAAGGCCGCCAGCCATGGCAGGAGTGGGGTAAGGCTTAGAAGGGTTTTCAGACTTCTTTTTTAAGACTTCACTACTGGGTATAAGCCACCGGAAGTGTAGCCTCCAACTGAACGCGCCCCAATGAGCGTCGATACTCTTTGTGTACGCTAGTGTGTCCGCAGATAACAGGTCTATATGTGGACAAATGAAGACATCGTCGTTTCCTGCCCGATCCAGCAAAGGTTGGATCCATCCTTTAGTAACCTGAAATTATATTTTTTCTATTTGTTTAGCAACGTTCCTCGCGAAAAGCTATTAGATATAGTCTGTTTCAAAAGTATCTGATGTAAACGTAAACAAATTGATCAGAAAACGTACCTGTGGATGCCAATTTGAAGTGCCACTTACAAATTGAGTGTTTTTTTAATACTTAATCCCGAAATTAAAATTTTAAATCACCTTAGATATTTCTCATTTGACATAGAGATTAAATTAAAAAATAAAAAATTTCGATGATTTTACAATTTCAATTTAAAAATTTTATTCAAACAATAATTATGGAAGAATGTGGTGAGATATAAAGATAAGATAAGATATTTATTTTGCAAATATAGTTACAAAACACGGTGACATTAAAAATATAGTTAGCAACTGACAGCCTTGTTTAACCAGAAGGCATGCCAAAGTACAAAAACACACTACAGATGCCAAGTACATAATAATAAAGATAAACAATGTCAATAATTGATTAACTATAGTTATAATTTAATTATGATTTAAATAAGAAGTACTTCAATATAAAAACCTTAGTACAGACGATTGTGTTACTAATTCCCTTTAGTGAGTGATTGTCTGTGTGGTGCCGGACGTAAAGAATAGCCCTATTTCTTCCCGTGGTTGTCATAAAAGGCTACTAAGGGACTTACTAGAGAATGGGCAGCAGCGTTCTCTATGCATTTTTAACACCATACTGCGATTGCCAACCCGCCTGCCAAGCGTGGCGATTATTACAAATATTTAGGGGAGGGCTATGTCCAGCTGTGGACGTCTTTCGGCTGAAATGATGAATGATGAGTGATTGCGTCAGAATATAACCTGAACAGGTTTTGTTTACAGTTACATCAGATACTTTTAGAACAGATCATAGGTACGAAATATTTGAAAGGATGGGAATGAAAGGGTGCCTTAGTATTCAACCATGGAATAGCAGACTCACCTCGCAGTGAGCATCGAGGAAGACCAGCACGTCGCCAGTAGCCTTTCTGGCGCCCATGAGCCGCGCGCCCACCAGGCCCGTCCTCACAGGGTTCCGTAGTACCTGCACCTTGTCCAACTTCGCCACAGCCTCGTCCAGCTCTGCGTGAAGATATCTCCTTTCACTTGCATCGTCGACTAGAATGATCTAAAATGGGAAATCGGAGTTGCAAATTATTAATTTGTCCCGTAAACGACTGGGTACTAAAGATTACGGGGTTCATTTATAAACGCTGCTTAAAATTAAGAGACGTTTAAACGTCAAAAATGTATGGTTATGGTCGCTAATCATATTACTTAACTTTAAGCAACGTTTATAAATAAACCCCTATACCCGCTTTTATTTATTTATTTAAACACCTTAAGGGTGCGGGCGCCCACGAGCGATTTTTGCAGCGATTTTCTCGGCGATTTTTGTCAGAAAGAAATACATTCACACAAAAATCGCTCGTGAAAGCAGATAGGCAGTCGCTCCATGTAAAATACTGGTATTCAGCTGCATCTGGTAAGACTGGAAGCCGACCTCAACATAGTTGGGAAAAGGCTGGGCAGATGCTATTTAAACACCTTCCGTCTTATTACAAAACAAGATTTATATTTTGCTTTTTTTTGCTAGTTTTTGTAATAAGAACGTAACTGTGATTGAAATACCGTTCTTTATACAAAACTGAAAACTTAGTTCGGTACTAAGTTGTCAGATTTGTATTAGGAACTATACCATAGTCGGAATAAAGTTCGAAATTCAATAATGGCTTTATGTTTTAAACCTCGGTCTGAAGATAAACACTGTTTTGTAATAAGGGGGCTTAAATCTATCATCATTACAGGTGAATGCGATAATTAAGTTCACATATTATTTATCTAAAACTTATTTTTTTTGTTTTATTTTGTTATTGGTTTGTTTTGGATTTGGAGTGGCGCTAGTGTACCATTGTACGCCCCCTTAGGGCGTAACATGGTACACTAGCGCCACTCCTTTAAAAAAACCGGTCCAGAGCGAGTCGGACTCGCGCACCGAGGATTCCGTACGTATACATGATGTTGATGATTTCTGAAAAACTGTGCTATTTAGAGACAGTTTTATTTTTCCTGTAATCTTTACATACACTTCTATAACATAGAATAATTTCAGATTTTTAACTACACAAACTTCGGAGATAAGAGGGGGGGAACGGTATTTTTTTTTTACATTTTTGATCAAAAATCGGAAACTATGCGACCTAAAAAATAAAAAATAAATGTTTGAGAATGTGCAACAGCGTTCTTTCATATGATACCCCACATGCCCTAGTAGCCCCACTTAAAATTTTTAAGACCCCCTTTCAGTCCCTTTTGCAAAAAAGATATTTATTTTTTTATTTTTTTCTTGTTTGCAAAATAGTTGGGCAAACGTCATCTAAAACTATTCTAAATTTCAAGTTGATAGCATAAGCAGTTCTTGAGATATCCAGGTGTGACAGACAGACAGACAGACAGACTTAGTCTCACCATAACGGTTCCTTTTTACCATTTTGGTACGGAACCCTAAAAAGTATTATCTCGTGACTGAGAATGAATTATGAATAACGGCTAATATGGACCCTCGGTAAGTGTGTCTAGAATTTTCTATTACCTTTTCTAAAGTTTCATATTGAGACACGAAGCAACAAAATTCGATCTAAAGAAAAGACGCCACATTCCTCTAGATCGTATTTTGTTGCTTCGTGTCTCAATATGAAACTTTATAAAAGGTATTAGAAAATTCTAGACACACTCACACGCCATATACATTCACAGAATTTCATTGAAATCGGTTAGGTGGTTTCGGAGACTAGCGTGTACAAACACGTGATTTTTATATAATGACGTAAGTTGTCCTATCCAAATGTAAAGAAAAGAAAGAAAGAAAAAACATTTATTGGGACTCGCACAGATCACAAATTAAACAAAACCAAAAATAAAACAAAGTAAACAAAAAGAAAATAAAAACAAAGTCTTGTACGAGGCCAAAAGGCCCGTATCTCAGCATGGTATTCTGATAGCCGGGCCCGCTGTGATGTCACGGATAGATTAGGAAATAAATGAAATAAAATAGATGAGTGAAATAACATAATAAAAATAAACATATAATTATAAATAACATTATTGTAATAGAAAACGTACACCGCGCAATTTCACTAATTCATACAAAATTCCCATAGAAAATGCATTTTCAGTATTCCCGAATTTTCCAATTTTCTCGACTACTTTTCATGAACCACTTTCCTCGCGAATTAGTCCAGCCGTTCTCGAGTTTTGCGCTGAGCAACACATTTAGCCATTAATTTTTACTTTACATTACCATAAAGAAAAATAAAATAAAACAAAGAGACGTAACGCCTAACTTAAATAAGTAATTAAGTTGGAAACAACGGCGTTATCGGCAGGCCGATTCCATCACTGCAGAATTGTAGTATAACCCCTTAATTTGATTTTGATGCGAAGTCTCATTACTACTCAGTAATTTGTCATACTTATGACTTAAGATTTGAAGTTGATAAACCGTCAATCAAGTCTATAGTTGTCTTAGTCGTAGATTAATTATAATGTTGAATATTACTGTGGACTTTTCTAAACATTTTAATTTCTTTTACCGGACTATTTCGGTTAGGTGAGTGATTTGTTCTTCTACAGATCCTATTCGGTCACATTGCGCGGCTATGTGGAAGCATAGAAAAGTTTTGTTTCTAGGAATAGAAGAATGGTGGCCACCACACACCGTCCGCAAGTTAGCGGCGAACGTCGAAGAGCGGCAGCCGCCACATAGCGTCCGCAATTTAGCGGCGAACGTCGAAGAGCGGCGGCCGCCACATAGTGTCCGCAATTTAGCGGCGAACGTCGAAGAGCGACGGCCGCCGCATAGCGTCCGCAATTTAGCGGCGAACGTCGAAGAGCGGCGGCCGCCGCATAGCGTCCGCAATTTAGCGGCGACCGTCGAAGAGCGGCGGGTAATTGGAGCGTTATATATGACCTTTTTTTTTAAACGAGCGAGCGAGCTTTATTTGTCACGGCCTAAAAAAAAGCGCTCAGAGCAATAGCTCTGATATTGCTCGAGTGACAAAAACGAATGAATTATATTTTTTTGCACTTGCAGAAAAATCTGCAACAGTAACCGTTCTATGGAGTAAGTCAAAAAAACATAAATAGTTAGTTCTATTACCATCTGTAAGGATATTACGGTTTTCCTTTCAATTTCAGCGATAATCGGATTTTTCATACTCGTACATCGTTTTTGTGCAGAGTTAACTCGGATGACATTTTTGTGTACCTACATAATATAGTAATAGCTAATAGAAGCAATATCCGACAAAAAAACGACAATTAAAAATGGAATACCCTAAGTATATGAAAGCCGATTTTCAGCCCACCGTGCGGCGGCGGTGGCGGCGCGGCGCTGGAACGGTGTCGCTCCGGCATCCTAATTCAAAATATCCATGTACAGACGCCAGCAGGTCAAGCTACCCGAAACTGTCAAATTTTCCCAATAAACCTTGAACCTTATACTTTAACGATAAAGTAGAAAATCTTTTAAAGAAATTAGACAGATTGTAGTAGCTTGATGTGCTGGCGTCTGTACGATGGTATGCCACACGGTGCGTTCCGGCGTCGGCATGTAAAACGGACTTGCAACCCGCGAGACGAGCCAGGGACGTGTGTACGTGTTACGACGGCGGAGCGACACCACTCAGTTGTTTGTGTGGCGGACGAAAGGGCGAAATGTTTGCGGTTTGGCACCGCTGCTGTGTAAGAATGTCCGGCGCCGCAACGCCCGTGTTCACAGGCTCGTACTTGTACCGTAGTTATAATGAATGTAGTTGAGCTATAAATTACCTGCTGCAGCAGTTTAGGTGGCGACCTCATCAGCACGGACATGACGGTCCGCATGAGAGTGGACCAGGCTTCATTGTGAAACACTATGATCACCGTCGCAGTCGGCAGATTGTCTATGTCAAATACAACCTCTCTGCACCTGAAACAATTTGTTATAATGTACGGTTTACTGTAAAATACTGATGGATATTGCATCGCATCGGTTTCGAACGGACTCGTGCCCTATTTATTGCCGATTGACAACATTCGGCTTTAGTTCATTAGAATAGAATAGAATACTTTTTATTATGTACACCACGCACAATCATCAATGAATCAGTTCATTAAGGGTGCTATCACAAAAACTCTCGTCTGTGTAACTATAAAAGTAAAGTTTTCGTGGTGATAAACCATTCGTGTCAGTCTCAGCACTTGTTAATAGTTTCATCACTTTTGCGCTCTCGAAAATATAGCTTATTTCGCCGTTGATTTACTAAATGAAGATATTGTATAATCATAAAATAAAATTCTGATTTTATCACACGGATAGCTGAAGCCCAGTGTGTGATGCTTAAATTTCTTGATAGGGTTTGTTAAATAATAGGAAAAAAAAACATTACCAAGTGTTTTTAAAAAAATATAGGTTTTTTCAACATTATTTTCTGTGACTATTTGTAACATTTTGATAGTTCTTTTTGCTACCTTTTTGAGATAAACATGTCTGCTTACATAAAATATTATTAAAAACTAGATTTATGTTATTTTATTGAAGAAAAATGTTCTCTTTACTTTGTTCTGCTAGGGAGTTTGTTGCGCCACTTCTTCCCAGCTAAAGCACTATAGGAAGTGGTGAAGGGCGGGCTTTTTGGGGGACTGTCTTATGTAATTTTGACGTTCGAAAAGTCCTGATTCTCAGCCTAGTTTGAATAAATGACTTGATTTTGACTTTGCTCATATTTCTATGCCTTTAGTGAAATTAACTCGTAATCTTTATTGTTCTACATCATCATTTCAGCCAAAAGACGTCTACTGCTGGACATAGGCCTCCCTCAAAGGAGGGGTTTGCCATAATCGCCACGCTTGGCAGGTGGGATGGCCATCGCAGTATGGTGTTAAAATGCATAGAGAACGCTGCTGCCCATTCTCTTGTAAGTCCCTTAGTCGCCTTTTAAGACACCTTTTATAATATTAGTAGTTAGTAATTAATAAAAAAATATGTCAATGTAACATGAACTTTGATATAATATCCCACTCACACAATGTGCGCACAATAATTTCTAACGTGACGTTATAACCGTGGACGTCTACGTCCATAAAATATATGGAAATACGAGCACGTTATAACGTTACTTGGGCAGAAATTTAAAAGAGTCTTCATTTATATTTCCATACATTTTACTTCCCTAAATTATGGTGATACCGTGACGTCCACGATAATATCGTAACTTGAGAAATTATAAAAGCGCACAATGTTATTCACATTGATGTCATAAGTATAGAGATCGGATATTCGGATGCATTTTTACCTAAACAGCGTTTTTTTTCCGACAAAGGATACAAAGTATGGAAACGGCTTCTAAAATATATCTTTATTCCGGGATCGCGGGGTTTCATTAATAACAGTGTATAAGTATACAATTTTGTATTCCGAAGCATAACAAATATTTCGTACTAGCGTTTCACCCGCGTAAGTCTCGATCCCGTGGGAATATCGGGATAAAAAGTAGCCTATATGTTCAACCAGGGTGTCAGCTACCTCAAAAATACAAAATTTTATCAAAATCGGTCCAGCCGTTTGAGCGTGAAGAAGTAACAAACACCCATGCATCCATCCATCCATCCATACTTACAAACTTTCGCGTTTATAATATTAGTAGGATAGTAGGATAGGATTAGTAGGATCTATTTAGAACTAGGCAAGAATTTTGTGGAAAATATAACACGTTTAGAAAACACTATTAATATTTCTTCAAACCTTTTATTCTTAAATGAAATAATTATTATATGTATTCGGGGATATACAGTACAGAGTAGTTCATAAAAATTCGTCAGTCCTGGAAACCGACACTTTTTCCCGTACCGAAGCGCACTCAATACTAGTCACCTCTCAAACTTTAGGTGAATATTATGCATCCGAATATCCGATCTCTACTTATGTATGATCCATGTTTACCTATAAGAATACCAGCGCTGCGGTATTTATTTTTTAAATATCGCGGCATTATGCTGAGATAGGGACCTTTTTGGCATCGCACAAGTTTTGGTTGTTTTTATTGTAAGTTAGTTTTAAGTGCTATATTTGTATTTCTTGTGCGTGTCCCGAATAAAATATTTATCTTTCTTTCTCTTTTCTTTATAATTTATTATCAACATTTACTTTTATTTTTGTAGGGTGCATCGAAAAGACAGCGTAATTTTATCCTCCTGTAAAAGTTAGCTTTGTGGGGTACTGTTGGCAGCATAGTTTTAGTATTATTGTTTGGTAGGTACTACAATTTTACAGTTGACGGTTAATTTATTAATCTGTCAAAAGTCAAAACGACAGATAACTATTGATCGACATTTCTCTTGTTTTCTTTCACTTCCATACGAATGGAATTTAAGTCTAATTTTATAATCTTGATTATTCATCGTCATTTTCGTGTTTTGTTTTATTTACTTTTTTGCATTTTACGAGTATAATAAAAAGTTCACGGAGAAACACATACAAATTCCAGGTGAGTAAAGTTATTTTATAATATTGAGAACAACAATTTTATAATATTGGCTAAGAGTACTATCAATAGAATTAACAGTACTCTTAGCCAATAACATTGTACAGAACAGTGATTCATTATATTACAGTTATATCTAAATCAAGTTTATTTAGCTTCTTGTGAGCTTATGCATGAATTCGCGTAGGCATGTAGGTATGTTATAAATTATCAAACCAGTGGAACATCAGTTATAGTGCTTTCTGGAACGAAAATCAACACAAAATGGATAACATGTTGTCAAACGCCGGTCAACTTTTTGGTTGACTTATTTATCAATAGCCACGACGTCGTAGGCTGTCGTACCAGACACCGGGCGTTGACATCATGATTGTAAAAACGCTGTGCTAACCGTCATTCAAACGTTTTGCAGCTCAGCCCATTGTACCGAGCTAGATCAGCATTCATTGCATCCTAACTTAATGTTATAAAAGTTTCTGTGCCTCTCCGTTAGGAGTTAGGACGCTATATTTCGAAAACTACTTATTCAAAAATAACAATGCATAGTAGCCCACGCGAGCGTATCTGTGGGCACAGATACTAGTTGTAGATAACACTAAAGACTTAAGGCGACGATAACCGACTTTTAATGATTTTATACTGAAGATCACGTCTAAACGAGTAGTGTTAATGATTTGAAAAAAATATATGTTAGAGCATTTTCTCAATAACTTAATATGTGAATATTTTAGATTATTACATAGTGAAATTAATTTGTAAACTTATGTCTAACGCGGATAAAAACTGAGAATGGCGCAAAATCTACAAAGCGTATTTTTCTGAAACCTTCACCAATTTAAAGATAATTTAATTATTGATCTTTTAGTACACACGTTTTATTAAAATATATTTTGGTTTGCGTATAATAAATTAATAATGCGTCAAATTGGGGACATCGCTCCTTGATGGGCGAGTCCTATTACTGGCTGAACGTACGACGCGTTGCGTGAGCTCAGTACAGAACACGCAAGCTAACCACTCAAGGTCACTGGCATATATCTGCGTCTTAAGCTATGCATCCTCATTTAAACTCAATATTCACCTGTCACTGCGCATATCCGGGAGAGTCCTATTGATAGATATCTTGTCGCTAACGAAGATGTTGTATGAGTGTAAGGAGTACAGTTCCCGGGCTGTGATGAGCTCTCTTTGGGACAGTTGAACTGGACGGCCGCCCTCGCCAGCGCCCGCCACTGGCGCGTAATTGTTACTGTGTATTACATCTGGAAATGAGAAAAGTTAATAAGTAGTTACCTACTTAATAATAGTGATAAAGGAAAGTCAATTTTTATTTTTTATAAAAATGTTATTTAAAATAATAATGTAACTATAAACATCATTTAATTAAAAGAAAGGGAAATTAATCATTAGTAAGATTGCATAGCTTAGCAGATTAAAGTACAATTGCCATGACAATTGCCTTAATTAAGGCGACGATAACCGACTTTTAATGATTTTATACTAAAGATCACGTATAGGCGAGTAGTGTTAATGGTTTGAAAAAATATATGTTAAATTAGAGCATTTTCTCAATAACTTAATATGTGAATATTTTAGATTATGTTTATATTACATAGTGAAATTAATTTGTAAAGTTATGTCTAACGCGGATAAAAAACTGAGAATGGCGCAAAATGTACCAAGCGTATGTTTCTGAAACCTTTACCAATTTAATAATAATTTAATTATTGATCTTTTAGTATACGCGTTTTATTAAAATACCCTTTGTTTTGTGTGTAATAAATTAATAATGCGTCAAATTGGGGACAGCGCTCCTTGATGGGCGAGTCCTATTACTGGCTGAACGTACCGCCGCGTTGCGTGAGCTTAGTACAGAACACACAAGCTAACTATTGAAGGTCACTGGCATTATATCTCGGTCTTAAATTGTGAAAATAGTGTTGCTGGCAATTCCAAACAAAACGTAAATGGCAAATGAAATAAACATGGTCTAGGTTTGTATTTTATATTTATTTGCCTTTGTGACTGTCTGTCATGTGCTCCTAATTGATGACAAGATAACTTATTCTACATTCTTATTTTAAAATACGGATCTCTTACAAACACATTAAATCTCTATTTTATGGTCTGACAGCTCTGGGCACGCTACAATTGTGGCGATAAGTCCCCTCTTTGAGGAGTGGCTGGAGAGGCGCCACGGCGTCCTCACCTTCCGCCTGACGCAGGTCCTCACCGGACACGGTTGTTTCGGGAGGTTCCTGTTCAGGATAAAGCGGGAGGAAACGCTCGGGTGTCACCACTGTGTGGATCGCCCGGAGGACACGGTGGAGCATACGGTGGAGATCTGCCCGGCTTGGGCGGAGCACCGCCGTGTCCTCACGGAGGCGATCGGCGGCGACGATCTCTCGCGTCCAGCACTGGTTCAGGCCATGGTTCGGAGCGAGAGTGCATGGGAGGCCGTCACCTCCTTCTGCGAAGCAGTAATGCTCGCGAAGGAGGAGGCGGAACGCGTGAGGGAGAGGCAAGGTTCGCGCCCTCGCGCCTCTAGTCGCCGCAGGAGACGCCCCGGGCGTCGGGAGTTGCAAGCCGATTTCCGGCCACCGTAGGCGCGGGCTTGCGGACGGCGAGCGATGGGTAGCTCGCCGTCCGATAAGGACCAGGCCCGGGTCGACGGCGCGTTGTGTTCCACGCGCGCCTCAAAGAGATGTCAGCACCAACTGACGGGGTCCGTCAGGACCAATGCCTGCCAGGGTTGCGAGTTTGTCCGAAAGGGATATCGTGGCCCTGGCACACAGGCAAATGAAGGAACACGGGTGGGTTTTAGTCAGTAAGAGTCTGACACGCCCTCCCGCTCTGCCCAGAGCGGGAGAAGTTATTTGATAATTTCCCACCCAAAAAAAAAAAAAAAAATGGTCTGACAGCTCGACATTCCTGACACCTTAATTAATAAAAAATGTCTTGTTTCTTTGGAATTTCAAAACAATGTTGAATCTCTTAAACGCATTCCATTTGTATTTTATGGGAAGCAAGCTAGCACTTTCTATAAATTCTAAGAACCAGTGTCAACATCTGTTTGGGCCCAGGCAATTCAAACGAACCCTTGAAACAATTGAGAAATTGTAAAAAAAAAAAAAAAAACGCGGCAATAAACCTTCAATCTGCGTATTCGTTGAGTATGGGGAAAAAACCGACGCCCACGGGGTTGGAGACTGATCCCAGTGATCACTGAAGCAAGGAGTCGGGACAGATGGCTTGAGACGACGAGAGAATACAGACGTTCTAGTTTAGGCTAGTTAAATTAGGAGCCTTGGTAAATAGGTACCATGACCGAGTAAGCTGTCGCAAGACAAGATAGCGAGTCTTAGCTATAAGTTAAATAATTATAGTTGGGTTAAAGCCCAGATTAGACTACGAAATTAGTCTAATCTGGGCTTTACCCAGATTAGACTAATTTAGTATTTAACGCAGTATGTGTGGGTGTTTGTTGGTGCGACTGGGTGAGTGATCATTATAATAATTATTCTAGGCTGATAGTATTGTTGCGCGCACAACTAAAAAGCCTACTACTAGCGCCATCTAGTATCGAGTGGCAGAATTAGTAGAGTCAAGATGATTCTAGAAAGTTCGATTCTAGAACTATCGACACCCGGTCAGTCGGGGCCGGTATGTACTCGAATGTTCTAGATGTTTCGGGAACTATCCGAGGCCCTATATAAGGCCGGTATGGGCCGCGACGGAGTTAGTGACCGACTGAAATCCACCACATCCCCGATACTGGATTCTATCCCCGATCAGTTTGACTCGATCGCCGACACGACGGCCGCGATCGACTCACTCACGGAACACGTACAATCAGTCCTGAGCGATTGCTCGAGGCAGGTTCCGGCGATGGGCCCCCATCGCCGTAAGCTGCCGGACGATGTGCGTGAACTGCTGACTGAGAAGAACGCGGCCACTCGTGCATACAGTGTCTTTCCCTGTGACGCTAACAAAGTCTTCATGCGCCAATTACAGAAATCTGTAAGGAAGCGTATGAAAGAACTGCGTGAGGCTCACTGGGACAAGATGCTGGGCGAACTAGAGCCCACTCATCTTGCCTTCTGGGAGCTTCAGAGGAAACTCAGATCCCCGCAAGTAGCTTCTATGCCCCCTCTGACACGACCCGACAGGACGATAGCATTCGACGACACCAACAAGGCTGAATGCCTGGCTGACACTCTCGAGACTCAGTGCTCGCCCAGCTCTCAACCAGTAGACCAAGCTCACCTCGCTGAGGTGGACGCTGAAGTCGAACGTAGGGCGAATCTCCCTCCGGTCGAAGACCCTGATTGTCCTCTGGCTCCCGTCCCCACCCAGACGAAGTGCACGACATTATCAAGGGTCTGAAAACCCGTAAATCTCCCGGATCAGACGGAATCACCAACAGGGTGCTCCAGCTGTTCCCCGCTCACCTGATCATGCTAATGACCACCATCTTCAATGGAACTCTTAGCAACAACATTTTTCCTCAAGCTTGGAAAAGTGCCACGGTCATCGGTATCCCGAAGCCCGGCAAACCTAAGACCGAACCTTTCAGTTACCGACCCATCAGTCTGCTCAACGTCTTCGGCAAAGTCTATGAGAGGCTTATTTATAAGCGTCTCAGAGACTATGCCGAGACGAAGGGCCTCATCCCAAACTAACAGTTCGGGTTCAGATCCCAACATTCGTGCGTACAACAGGTCCACCGTATCGTCGAGCATATAAGCGCTGGCTTCCAGCGTGGGCTCATGACGGGTGCTGTGTTCTTCGACATTGCGAAAGCGTTCGACAAAGTCTGGCACAACGGCTTAATATATAAGCTCTACAAACTCGGTGTGCCCGATCGTCTCGTGCTCATCTTACGAGACTTTTTGTCGGACCGCACCTTCCGCTATCGCATCGAGGGTGCGCTATCCTCCCCCCATCCGCTCCGCGCAGGCGTCCCTCAGGGCGCTGTGCTGGCACCGCTGATATTCACTATATTCACTAGTGATATCCCCAAATGTAGAAAGGCGCAGTTAGCTCTGTTCGCAGACGACACGGCCATCTACTACTCCGGCCTCAGGCAAGACAATATTGCCCGCATCCTTCAGGCCGAAGTCAACAGACTCGCGGCCTGGTTCAGGAAGTGGAGGATCGAAGTCAACCCTGATAAGAGCCAGGGGGCCCTATTCTGTAGGCCCCGGCGATCACCCGCCCTGCCCCAACCGATCACCATGTTCGGCAAGCCTATCCCTTGGGAGAAGCGAGCCAAATATCTCGGTGTGGTCTTAGACCATCACATGACGTTCGGCGAGCACATAAAACAGGTGCGCTCGCGCGCCAGTTTTGCTCTCGGCCGACTACACTCCGTACTCAACCCGCGCAGCAAGTTGTCCCTTAAGTGCAAATTGCGTATTTACACCGCGTGCATTCGACCGATCATGACTTACGCCTGCGTAGTCTTCGCTCACGCAAAGTCGTATCACATCCATAAGATGCAGACGCTTCAAAACCGATTTCTCCGTAGAATCACGAAGGCTCCTTGGTTCGTTCGGAACGAACAACTTCACGTAGACCTTAAGATGCCTACCATCAAGCAGTTTATGAAGCGCCTTGCAAAGCGCTTTTTCGAATCCGCGGAACGTCATCGCAACCCCTTGGTTGTGCAGGCCGCTAGTTACAGGCCTTCTGCCATTAGTCAGACTCGCCGACCGAGGCATACTCTCTTAGATCCGGATGACCCCGTCACTCTCCTTCAGGAAAGCAATAGGGCCACGAGTACAGTGCACAAAATACACAAACCGACCTTCCGTCCTCGCCGCCGAGGTACCACGCGAACTTCCCGAGTAAATGGTAATAAAAGTCCTCCCCCCGTCCCTTGAATGTCGATGCGCCAGCCGCCCGGTTAGAGGCTGAGAGCGCCGTAGCAATAAATATAATATCCCCTGATAATAATCATGATCAAAATGTTGATCCAGCCCGTCCCCAAATTGTTACTAATTTTGTGATCCCCCAACGACGCCCTAAGCCGAGGTCCGTACCCCACAGGGGGTGCCCTTAGTGCGCTGTCGTTTAGTTTTAATATATATAATTTGCGCCCTGGCTGGAGGCTTTAAGATTAAAAACCTTAGGGCAGCCACAGAAATATCCGGTTAAGTAGCAACGACCTCTCTAGGTCTGCTACGAGAGGCCATTAAAAAAAAAAAATTCAAAAAAAAAAAAGCGACGGAGTTAGTTTACTTTGGAAAACGAGACAAGCGAGAACAATTACTGAACGATATTTGAGAGTGACATTAAGTGATTGTGTTTTTAATTGTGTTTAAAGTAGTAGTGTGTTTAAATTGGTGTTCGTATTTAAAGTGTCTATTTGTTTAGTTATTAAATCGGCAGTTTTTATTGTCACGAACCCCAAGCTCGTAACAGTATTATTAAACACCATGTGTGTTAATTGTAACATTGTACACACTGTTGTAACCTATGGTTATAAATCAGGGACCATACAAACCCGGTTAAGGGTTAAGTCTTTCGAAGGGGTTGAAAGGGTTTTATACTTGAAACCCAGTGAAAGGATTACATGATAACCCATTCAATGGGTTCTATACCTACTTAAAACCCAGTAACATAAAAAGAAATAATATTATGTTAATTCGATATCCGCCCAGCACGCGTAGCATGACCAATTCTATCTCTATTGTACCCAGGGACCATTTTGGTTACCATTTTAGAAAAACCCTATCGTAAACCCTTTCGATGGAAAGGGTTTTCGATAGGGTTTTTCTAAGCATTTAATCATAAACCCATACGGCGTGGGTAATTTTGAATGGCTTAAATTAAGCCGTTCAAAAGAGTTACCCACATTGTATGGGTTTTTATCGAAAACCATTTTAATGGGTTACCAAAATTTAATTTAAGCCATTCCTAATGGTTACCCATATCGTATGGGTTTTTGTTTAACCGCTTAGAAAACCCCTATCGAAAACCCATTCAATGGGTAACCAAAATGGTCTGTTATAAATGAAGACTATTGATTGAGAAAGTTCTAACTAAACAGACGACGATGAGTTTGTTGCGTCACTTCTTCTCCTCTGCCCAAAGACTAGGAAGTAATGAAGGGCGATATTGCTGAGAAGATATTAATGAACATTTATTACAGTACGGCGAAACTACTTGTCCTACATATTATCATATTTGATAATTAATGTTATTTTCTCTTGTATTACTTGTCCATCTCCTAATCAGATATTTGTCATTGGCGTTTGGATAAAGGGAAAGGGTGAAGGCCTTCCGCTGTACTTGACACTAAGCAATATCGCTTATGCAATGACATATGACGACTGTTGACCTTTAACTGACGCACCACATTTGGAAGGCAGAACCGTAAATACTCACAGTTCGTTTAAATCAAACTAGGCTATAGGACCAATCTGTATTGCATTGTAAATCAACTAAACATTAAGGATGATACTGTTTTCAAGGTCTCGCCACAGAACACTTCGCGTGAGGCTTATTGACGCACATTTCCGGGAGCCCGTTAAGCATCATTAAATACCCAAACTGAATTGGTAGTAGTTCTAAGAACGGATGAATTCCTAAATCTTATTTACCATTTCTTTCAATCCTTTCCTTACTCTATATACCTATCTCTATAGGTATATAGGGCAAGGCGTTGGATTTCTTCATATTTGGAATTCATTTAATCTCTGTTGGTGGGAGTGTCCAGTCTGGAGACGAGCTCAACAGGGCCTTAAGGGGTGGGGTGTGGTCCTTTCCCCTAAGGGGGAAACCGACCTTAACACTAATATTAACAGAATTAGGAAAAACAAAATTATTAACAGCCTGGGGTAATTTAGGAACAGTCACACCTTGTACAGAAATGTTAAACAATAAATAATTTCAGATATACCTACTAGATAATTATTTTCACACCAATTGAAATAATGTGATAAGATCAATTTTTTTTATTACCTGTATTTTCCCATTCTTGGGCAAAAGTACGCTGTTTGTTGGCTTACTGATTATTTTCATACAATTTGAAAAAGTTTGTTTAACTGATATCTCAATGTTTTTAGTTTGCCATTCTCAGGCACATAACTCCCACAGTGTACCGTTTGTTACCTTTAAGAGTAGAGATAGACCAAGGAAACTATGGATTGATAAAAGCGGATATTGGGATACATGCCCACATAAAACCTTTTGCATTCTTAATGTTATCTTATTTATAAAGATGGGCTGGGCCAACCCCAAATAGATAAAATTAGGTGAGAAGGATAAATGCTATGATTGGATTTTTTTAAAGCTATATAGAATTATTACACATGTGTGTAGTACTAGCAAGCAGCGTGCATGTATGACCAGATGTATGAACGTAAACTAAGCAAAAGGAGTATGAAAACAGCATAGCAGGTAGCATTCTATAGTTTCTGCCTACCCCCATGGGAAGAAGGTGTGAGTTAAGGTATGTAAAACACTTACAAATACTGTAAAATATTAAAGTAACAATCAAACTATTTCCTGTTAAATTAACAATGTGTGCAGAAAGATAGGTATCTCATGAATATTCAAGGTTTTATACTTTCATTGTGAGTTAACACTATGCTAGTGTTTTAGCTGGTATATATGAAGAGTTTGTAAGGGTTTTAAAGAATTGCTATTTAAACATGGGATAGATGAAGATAATGATAATTATATTTCAAATAAATAGGGACACATGATCGGGATGTAAACTTTTCCAAATCGTTTGAAATTGGCTTAAGTTTACATAGATATTTTGGATTGTAATAAAAATTGTTTACCATCAGACAGATTTCCACCATTTGTTCCCCCAACATAATGTCCAACTATAACTCTCATTCCACTCTCATCCACATAAGAGTTTTTGTCAAAATGCAAACTGAAATAAAATTACTTATTATTACAAAACATTATTCTAAAAACATTCCGCACAACGGTTGAAGTAAATACAACATCGTTTTAGTATTCTTTCATAACATTCGTGTACTCACCTACTATACCAAGGTTCTTTCTCTTTCCTCTTAACAGTATTGTACAGTTCTAAGCTAACATAAAACAATCCATTCAATAAAAACATCAATATAATAATAAGCGCCACAATCTTTTTCTTGCGCCCTCTGCACAATAACGACCAATAATCCTGAAAAAAAAATTGCATTCGTTTTAAACTTTTAGTTTGATATCTCAAACTTTTAGGGAACAAGTCTAATTTAACAAAAAACTTTACTTGATCCTGTAATAATGGTAAATGATTAAAAGCTTACATTTTTAAGTAGCATTATTTTCCCAAGTTTTCGATACTTTTGAATAGGTTTTTTAATATATAAATATTAAATTACACAAAACACACAACATTCTATTACAATATTGATATTTTAGCTGCTGAATGTGAATGAAACTGACAGTTGACACAGTCATAATGACATTGCTGACTTATCCATGACAGCCCGACACTGACGATGTCAATACCAGTCGGTATTTTCCCGTTAGAATAATGCGTTCGATTGTTGCGTTTTACCCGACTGTCCCAGAAGGAGGGTCTAACTACTTCTATTCCTTTGGTTGGCACCGTACGTTACTCTACTCCTTAGCTCTACTCTGTCTACGTTTGGCACGCTCTTATCCTACGGTATTTTCTCGTTAGAATACTGCGTTCGATTGTTGCTTTTTACCCGACTGTCCCTGAAGGAGGGTAGATATATTATATCTATTCCTTTGACACGCTCTTTATCCTAAACGGATTTGATGAATAAATATACGTGTTATCATATTTTATGAGGTATCATTAGATTCGTTTTAATTGCGGGAATGAAAGGTATACAGTTTAAATATAGCATCTGCGAATCAAAAAAGAGAGGACAAATATAAAAAAATATTTTGTGATTATAATAATAAGGGTATCAAATAAAAGCTAGTAAATAGCCAATTCCTAATATATTTATTATAGCACTTTTAATTAGTGTTTTAAATTTTCTTTCAATAGATTACAAGGTATTTTTTGACGCCAGCACAAGCTACTACAATCTGTCAAATTTCTCTAATAAAGTCCATTTCACGAAAGAAGTCCCGCAGACGTGGCGCTGCAGGCATGGGTTATTTTAGGAATGTTGCTAACTTAGCGTATAATAATAATTAGTTCCACTTATTTCCGCGGGACTTCTTTCGTGAAATGGACTTTAGTTTTCAACTCCATCTGTCAAGAGTCATGTCCCATGAAAAAGGCGGTAAATTCAAAAATACATACACATTCTATAGCTAATGGAAAGAGTTCGGTGACAATGACGCGAGTTCCATGATTTTTGTTCACTAAAAAAGTGCTCAACGCGCCTAAAGAAGTTTTCACTTCAAAAATTTAGATTGATTTTTCATGTAATACGATAAACTACGAGATTCGCGGTGACGACGTAGATTATAAATGGCACTGACATCTCTCTATTGCAAAATAAAGATGGATGAATATCAGCAGTCTGACCCCACAGAAAATACCTTAGGACATAATTCTGTGGATGTAGCTGAAATAGACTAAACGCGCGTTTTCTACATCTGTTAAACTGTCTTAACTTTCTAACAGCATAAGCGGCCGACCTTAGCCGCCCCGCAAGAGATGTTATATGTGGTCCTCATAGTAGTTTCTCGTCTAGACTGATTCCTAGAAAAACCGTTTGATTTAATAAATTACAGTTTTTCTCAATTCAATATGATATCACATTCCCTACTACTAACATGAGGTTATTTTAAATCTTCTTTAATAGTATACTGTTTTCACTTCTACTGGCAGTCCCCAACGACTGCCACGCATGTTTTTTTTTTCATTTAGTACCAAGTTATTTACCGTAAACCAATCTTGAACCTTAAGATTAGAGTTATACACGTCGTCAAAATATTGTGACCGGCGGTCTATTTTCAAGATCAATGATGCGTAATCTGCAAATAACACCATCTTTAGTTGTATTTGAAGTACCTAATTGGGGTAAATCAATAATGTAAACTAAAAATTGGAATGGACCCAATATCGAACCTTGAGGAACGCCCATTACCATTTCAGACCCTAATGAGTTTACGCCATTTACATGAACTTTAACCTTTCTATCTTTCAGGTATGATCTTAGGAAATCAAGAGCTGTATTCCTAATCCCATAGTGCTCTAGTTTCAACATAAGTATCTCATGTTTTACGCAATCGAACGCCATAAAGAGGTTGCAAAAGATTCCAATGGCATCTTGTGCTTCATATCAGGCGTTAATAAAAATGTTCTTTATTAGCATATATAATATACTGCTTATTAGGGGTGACACCGGCCAGTGATACTACGCCCTTTGGTGAAATCGTACTGTTGTTCATGAAAGATGGAATTTTTATTAAAGTGACATAACATTTTTTTAACTCGAAAATCAATCATTTGCATTTTTACAGCTTTTAAGTAGTCCTTAATTAAGAACGGTTAAAAAAAAGGAAAATATCGATTAATCTTACCATTCAATAATTTCAGAGATCCAGGACCGATGACGCTGGAAAGTGTAAAAATGGAAATAGACCCCTCTGAGTTTGAGATTAACCATGAGTGTCCTACAAATATACAAATTGAACCTACTAAAAATGTTCAAATAAAACAGGAATCTCCAAATGACTTCGTTGAGTGGGGACAAGAAAACAGCTATTACTCTGTTCAAATAAAACAATTTACTGATGACGTTGTTCAGGTCAAACAGGAATGTACTGATGATTTCGTTCAGATAAAACAAGAAAATTACTTTGCCCAGATAAAACAGGACGATAATGTTGTATTTGATGGAATAAAACAGGAACCTAAATATAATCCTGTAGAAATCAAAATGGAGCCATTCGAAGATAAACCAAATCTTCTAGTTCTAACTCAAAATCAATCTTTAAAATATAATCCTCTCTCCAAAGGTATCACTGGTGTTAATGGTCATAATCCTAAGTCGAAGTAAGTTATTTTAAATTATAATGGTTACGTGTGGTCACAGTATCCGTGCCCATTCTCCTTTTTGTATGGGCAGTGGCGGCCTTAGAGGGTGGCGAACAGGGCAACCACCCAGGGCCTCGCTCTTGCATGGGCCTCACGCAACAACCCAAGTTAACAAAAAGTTAACATTTGAAACTATATTTTATTCTCAGGTATTACTCAGTTCCGTGTGGTGCCGGATGTAAAGCATAGCACCATCCTATTTCTTCCCGTGGGTGTCGTAAAATGTAGATTAGGGAACTTACTAGAGAATGGGCAGCAGCGTTCTCTATGCATTTTAACACCACACTGCGATCGCCAACCCACCTGCCAACCGTGGCGATTATGGCAACCCCTCCTCCCCCATTTGGGGGAGGCCTATGTCCAGCAGTGGACGTCTTTCGGCTGAAATTATGACTCAGTTAAAACAATAAAATAAGTTTTGTGTAACAATAAAAAATAACTTATTAACCTCTTAATTTATTTGATTTTATTTTTATTTCATAAACCATCAGAAATTACTACATTCAATTCACATACTTTACCCAAGGGCCTCGCATAGACCTGCGGCCCGTGTAAGGGCTCTTTCCCAGGTACTCTAACAAGTTGTGGTATAATGTTATTTCAAAGGTCTTAAAATAGCTTTATTTTATTTTAAGATATCAACAGTCCGACACATGCAGGAAAGCTATAATTGATTTTGTTTTGATTTACTTAGATGTTTTTTTTTTCCATCAAAGTCGGATATTTCGATTATATCCTTAGCAGTCAATAAGCACCTCATAAGCTAAGCTCATAAGCACCTTTGTGCACATTGCATGCATAGACTAGAAATTCTACCCCTAAGAGGGTGAAATAGGGGATGGAAGTTTATATGAAAGTCCGTCAGTTTTGAAGTTAGGATCTTCAAATTTAATGCAGCACGCAGTGACGTTTAAAAATAGGGATGTAACTGATCGACTGATTCCCATCCCTATTTTTAAACGTCACTCCTAAATATGTCAAGTAGTGAAATGTCAATAACGATTTGAAATCAAATTGAAGAATCAAAATGTTCAATCTTTATTTTTGCTAAAACAGAAAAGTTAAAAATCTAGGCACCAGTTTTTAAACTTTCTTAATTTGTGTATTTTAATGCTAAGCTACTGAAACACAATAAAAGTTTTGAAAAAAGCATGTTTTAACAGCAACATCTAATCTCAAGTGTTTAATTCGTGTGAAAATTATATCATTTGGACAGAAAATCAATATTTCGGCCAAGCAGGATGTCTCGACGTGGGAATTGGAATAGAGCGCTATATAAAAATAGACCTCACGGTTTGCGCGGTAAAGATATTGGCTTATATTACAGAGATAGGCAAATCAGTAAAAACATTAATAAGGAACATGATTTCATGGTAAGTACGTTTTCTTTGCGAAATTTTTGTCTAGGTTCGGTAATCTTCTATTTTAAAGCTTTGGGTTTGAAAAGAAACACTTTTTCATTATGAACATTTCTTTATATAACCTCTTGAACACATAAACTTGGTACACAGCAATATTTAACGAACTATTTAATTAGGTACTCAATATAATAATAAGTATAGGCTTTAGACATCTTGAAGACAACCTTTAGGTTCCGAGCTCCATTAGAATTAACCTAGCAACCACGCGACACTCCAAACGTTATGTTTCCATTCCGTTCCAATTTAAAACCCGTACTTTTTAAAATAACTGTCAAATTAGATACTTTTAAACTTCATGACTACACTGATACAAAAATCATTTGAGGCAAATCATGTACTTTCACACATAAAATATTTAGTATTTTTATAATTCACTACAGAATCTTATTAATATTTGAAAATCATGACAGGTTTGATTCCAGGCTAGTTGTCAGAAATCGCGTTTCTCAGTTAATTTATTTACCTATGGTTGCAGTGTTTTTTAAAAAAATTGATGTTAATTACATCAGTACTGTTGTTGCAAGAAAGAAAGCAATATTAAAACATTAAGCCAGGTTTCAAATATCTGTTCTATAGCATGGCTGTGTTGTATATTAATTTGGTTGGACTCTGGCATTCCTGAGTGTGTGCAAATGACATGTTGATTGGGTAATTCTACAGTGCTTTCGAATTATGATAATTTTCACTTGTTTATTAATAACTATGACAATACTGCTCGCCCCCTATTACAAAAGAACCGAAAGTGAGTGTGTTATTGGTACACCTCTGCCTAACCCTTCGGGATATACAGGTGTGACGTTATGTTATGTTATTTAATTAATAACTTTTATTTATTTGTGAATCAAAACATTTATATTATGTCCGTGCCTTAAACCTACTATTTCGCAAGTACTGCATTTAGAGTTACAATGGCAGAATAATGCAAGTAGTCATTTTGAAATTATTTAGATATTGCATACCTGTTAGGGTAGGATAATTTTATTATGGTTTATAGAACTTTTGTCATAAGTATTTTGGTGGTATGAGGTGCTAACATCAACTCAATAAATTATTTGATTTTAAATGACATGTTTCACAAATTTAATACAATTTGTTTTTTTTTAGATTAATCTAACAATTCCGCCAGCAGTGTTGTCAAGCTTACAAAAAAATATAGAATCTATTAAAAAGATAGCTAAAGACTGTCTTATAAAAATACAACCACCCAAAAGCATGAATTTGGTTAAATTAAAACATAAAAAATCTGAATTTTTCTATGATGTTGGTGAATTAGATTTTCAACCTATAAATGTAAATAATTTTGTAAAGTTGAGTAAAGAATCAAGTTCATCAGAAGGACCAAGCACTTCTTCTAACTATAAGCAAGCTGATGAGGCTATGGAAGCAACAAAGGAATCTAAAGTGATAACTGAACAAGTTGAAGAAAATGTTAAAGCTGAACTAACAGATGATGTAGAAATGGAACAATCTAGTCATAAATCTGGTGAAAGACAGCAAGATTCTCTCAGAGGAGCTGGAGATTACAAGTATGGATATGAAGACATCATCACAGGAACTTTTGAAGAAAAACTTAAAAAGTGCCTCTCTGAGGGGATTATTATATCTACAGAGAGTCGTTTAAATGATACATTAAATAGTACTTTTTATGAAAACTATAAAACCATGGTACAATCAAATACATACAAAAAAATGAAATCATTCCGTGAAATCTTACCAACGTATAAGAAATCTAAGGAATTATTAGAAGTAATAAACAAAAACCAAGTGATTGTAATTAGTGGTGAGACTGGATGTGGAAAGTCTACACAGGTAACTTAATAATCAATTTATGGTTGCTAAACAGGTTTAGTGAAATACTAGACCATCTACCATAGTACCTAACCAATCTTATTAAAAAAAAAAAATACTTTATCATAGAACTAAAAATGTCACTTACGTGATTTTAAACCTTGTTCTAAAGAACACAAGATAACTTTTAACTTGGCTACATGAAAATCTCTGATAGCGGCTTTGAATTTATTGATATTGAGAGATGTCATAGAACTACAAGGTAATTATTAATAACAGTAACATTTTACTATTTTCAGATTCCACAGATAATTTTAGATGATGCCATTGTCAATAAAAGAGGTGCTAATATACATATTCTAGTAACACAGCCGCGACGTATCGCAGCTTCTTCGTTGGCGATGAGAGTTGCGGAAGAAAGATCTGAACCACTTGGCGTTTCCGTAGGATATACGGTTAGATTGGAAAGGTAAGTTTTATGGTTTTAAGTTTCATACATAAAAACCGAAAGAGACGCCTTTTTCCAATGAATGTTGGCAGATACTACGTAGAACGCCATCTACTACGATCCTTACGAGATGTAAGGCTCGTAGTAGATGGCATTCTTTTCTTTCATATGCTTTTATGTAAACTGATTTAGATTACTGTTTAAATATATCACAATAACTACTGTGTATCTGATCTATCCAAGACTTATGACACTGAAGACCACAGCAGGCTTATCAGTAAACTAATACCTACTGAATTTGTGTACATGATAAAGTTCTTTTTTGCTATTAACTTCGAAGGCGACAAATTGTGTGTAACTGGTGAAATTTTTTAGAGCCACTCTTGTATTTTAAATGGTATGCCCCAAGGCTCGATTCTTAGCCCTTTCCTGTATGAGCTACTTAAAATGATCTTCTTTTTTTAAATTAACTCTAATATTTCAACATACTCATTGTTAACTAGTTAGCAGCCCGTGCTTCGCAAGGGTGCAATATCAATCGATATTTCTGTGCTTTATCTAAGTTCAATATTAATGTATATACACATTGTATAATACATTAATATGGAATAAATGTTTTAAATGAAAACCATTGTTGTCTTGAAGATGTAAGCGGTCACACAGACAGACACAAAAAGTGACTTTATTTTATACATGTACAGATTATCTCTCTTACTCAAATACATTACTATACTCACTACCAAATACCAATACTTTGCAGTGTGGAGCCAAGGCAACGTGGTAGCATTAGGTTTTGTACAACAGGTATTTTACTATCTGAGATGGAAACTAATCAGGGTTTGACTAACTACAGTCATGTGATACTTGATGAGGTCCATGAGAGAGACTGCCATGTTGACATATCTATGTTGATGTTGAAACAGGTAAATAATAAACAAATAAAAGTAGTACAGTAACACCCCGCTCTATGCGACCCCGTTAGGCGCGGTTTCGGTTTTACGCGAATTTCAAATTTTGCACTAATTTACACCAACTTACGTGGATGTAATTATTGGTCTTTTAGTGCGTTTCGTGGCAGCGCATTAACAGTGTTCGGCAAGCAATACAAAAAAAATATTGTTTGCTACGAAAGACTTGCAAGAACGCAAACAAAATGCTACTCAAAAAACATTTAATTCTCCTGTAATTCTAAGAATTAAATTAGTAAAAACTTTTCTGTAACAATTAATCACAGAACCGGTCGAAGTGGCGGTGCTTGGGAGAGGCCTATGTCCAGCAGTGGACGTCTTTCGGCTGATGAAGAATAATTAATTGACAGATTCTGTTTAATTTTTTGCAATAAAAGCATTTTTATAAATTATTTGGATTGTTATTTCATCGTACCCCGTTATACGCGAATTTTGCTTAAAACGATTTTTTACGATTGTCCTGAACCCACCCCTCGCGTACAGCGGGGTATTACTGTATAATTGAATTATAATAAACAGATCCACTTTTTGTAGGTAGTCAAACAGCGCAAAGACCTCAAACTAATTCTAATGAGTGCTACAATAGATGCTGAGAAACTAACTTCTTATTTCAATGACTGTCCAATGATGCATATTGAAGGGCTGGCTTACCCTGTGAAGGATGTTTACTTAGAAGAAATATTGCGCATGACTAAGTACATTCCATCCTTTGATCGTGACATGCCAAATGTTAAGAGATGGCAAACCCACAAAAAACAAAAAAAAGAAGCTGAAATGCTGAAGGATATACAATATAAAGCCGACATTGGTAAGAGTAACTGAAAGCTTGCTTGTTTGCCTTTTGAATTTAATTTTCTGAAGATTTTCTTGTACGAGTACAATACTATTGTTTTTGTTTTAGCTCCATGGCTCGAATCTATAAAGAAAGAAATAAGTCGAGATGTCTACACAGCACTCAAAGACGCCAGAATTGAAGATTTGAATGTCGATCTAATTTACGAACTCTTGGTGTATATTTGTAAAGGGGACCCTGGCGCCATTCTCGTATTTTTACCAGGCATCGGCGAGATAACAAAGTTATTAAGAAAAATCACTGAGAGTAGTTTTTTCCCGAAATCCCGCTATGATATCTATCCTCTGCATTCTAAATTGCCGTCATTGGAGCAGCACAAAATATTTCAGCGGCCTCCAGAACATGTAAGGAAAATAATACTGGCTACAAATATCGCAGAAACATCTATAACTATAGATGATATTGTATACGTCATTGACTGTGGCAAAATAAAATACAGTGGACTTAATATAGAAGATAATATACCCACATTGCAAACTGAATGGGTTTCTCAGGCAAACTTGCGACAACGGTAAGCATACGACTGTACATATTGTTTGTTGCTTGTTTTCTAAAATATTACCATACGAGAAAAACTTTATGTTCAATGCGTTAAAGCTCTTTTTTATTTGCAGACGAGGCCGTGCCGGTCGCTGTCAGCCAGGTATTTGTTACCATCTAGTGACGTCATACCGATCCAGTAAGCTCGAGGAGCGCCTGATGCCAGAGATACAAAGGAACTCTCTATTGGAGCCTGTGCTGGCTATAAAGAGACTGCGATTAGGGAAGGCCGCTGAAGCTATGAGCAAGATGCCGTCACCGCCCGCTGAAACTACTGTGGAACGGGCTGTTAAACATTTATCTCAGTAAGTATGGCGTCCTGTTCGATTTATACTTTGAATGTAGATTACTGATGACTAGATTTTGTAGTAATTTACTTTGAATGATGTAAACACTTTAGGTACGGTAGTAAGGTACTTTAGCACGCAAGCAGTCAACGTATTTCGCAGGGCATATCTAGCATATCTTATATGCCCTGCGAACTACGTTGAATGCTTGCGTGCTAATGTAATGATGAACTAGAATGAATCAAAATACTTTTTCGATTTGGGCCAAAGTTACCCCCGCGGGCTTAATAAATGTGAGTTTAAGGTACCAACTAGGCCTGTTCGGATGGCGCTTAACAAGTGAAGTTGTGAATCGGTTTTCCTGAATTTGGTAGGATTGAGCTCTCGGTTTTCCAGATACATTGTGGAATGGAATCAGCAAGAAACACCCCATCTATTAGTGCAAACTTGAACAAAATCCTACTGAATGATTATTTCTGAAAAAAACATACAGTAGGATTTTTGAACTTAGAGGGCCTTATTACAAAACAAGGTTTATCTTCAGACCCAAGTTTAAACAATGGAGCCATTATTGAATTTCGAAGTTTATTCCGTCTACGGTAAAGTTCCTAATACAAAACTGACAACTTAGTACCGAACTAAGTATTCAATTTTGTATAAAGAACGGTATTTCAATCAGAGTTACGTTCTCATTACAAAAACTAGCTCCATGGTTTAAGTCATCTCAAAATATAAATCTTGTTTTGTAATAAGATGGAGAGAGTTGTAATGCTGATTCTATAGATTATAATTCTGTAAAGCCATATTTGTTATGGCCGCGAATCATATTGAGATCAACATACAACCTGTTACTGACCTGCAAATTCCAAAAAAAGTAAGAAAATTTGAATTTCGCGAGCTACCTTAGCGCATACCCCTCATCCCCAGCAAAAAAAGTTTTTTTATTATCGCGTTATCGTATATTTACTTTTCTTTTTTTACCTTTGTTATAAAAACCAAAAAAAAATCTCATAAACTGGTTCATATCGCACTACGATTAGGTTCACAATGCAATGTATTTCACAGGCTTGCGATTGTTTATTTTCGAACACGTGTGCGGGAATAAAAATTACCACAGATATACTTATACTTAGTCCAAATTGGTTCAATGCCTCTATTCACACCGTCTCGCGCCAGAGACGGTCCTCTCTATTCAGAGGTGATTTTTAAGGAGTTAATATTTTTGGAATATTTAAATAATTTTTATAAATAGAATACCATGATTATTACAATAAAGAAAACATTTATAAACAAATTAACATTTATTTGTGTTCTAAACTCAAAAATATTTGAATTTTCTATTTTTCATATTAGGTTGTTTATCGGCTTTATACCTTTGCTTCTCCTTCAACCTGGCGAAAGCAAAGCGCGATAAAAAAAGAAAATTAAATCATAGTTTCCTAATAATTCATGACAAAAATTAATTTTATTTCTTCAAAAGTGTATTGAAAAACGTCGTTTGATACACGTGGACATTTGTTATTGCAGTTCTCGGCTTAAAAACAACCTCACCTACGGCTCGGTTGTTAATTCCGCCTCGAATGCAATAACAATCATTCTCCACTTGTATCAAAATGTACTATTTCTTAACAGAGTGGGTGCACTGGACACCGATGAGAAGCTGACTCCGCTAGGCTGGCATTTGGCACGGCTTCCGGTCCATCCGGCGGCGGGAAAACTGTTACTGCTGGGGGCCATGTTCGGCTGCCTCAACCGCGCCGCCAGTGTCGCTGCCGTTTGGGGCTTTAAAGACCCCTTCCAGCTTGTTATTGGTAAGGAAAGTGCTACAAGGGTCTGTTGGCGCCTAAATGACATTTACAGGGGGGCGTTCAAAATGCGTTATTGGTAAACATAATTGTAAATTTGTCACTTGAAGTGTAATCAAAAACAAGATGGCGGCGTTAGTTCCGATTTTAGCCACGCGCCGCAAAAACCATATAGCGCTATAAACTCGAAAGTGCGACTTGCAAAAGTATTTTTGTTTGTAAGCAATATTTCTGGTATAACAACTTCGTGGATCCAGAATTGTATGGTAGAAACTTGCAGAAACCTCTATCCTTTAATCTTATATAGATAGTTTGCCTAGTGTAGTAATACATTATAATATTATGTACTTAGTCGGTCACTGTAGTGAGAACTCACTTGGATCCAATTCCTGACCATAGTCAGCTATAAAATGTGCTACGATTATTTTAAAGCAGAATAAAAGAACGATTGTCACGATGATGAATCGCTTTAATAAGTGCATTTATTTAATTTCAGGCAAAGAAAAAGAAATAGACGAAGTGAAACGCACGCTAGCACTAGGCGAACCGAGTGATCACGTCGCCATATCGGAAGCCATCATACAATTTGAGAACTGCCGTTCATACCATCAAAAACGCAATTTCGCCTTCGATAACTTCCTAGCATTCAACACTTTAGAACTCCTGTCAGATATGAAGAAACAATTCGGTGATAATCTGAAGCAGATGGGCTTCTTGCAAAGTGGTGAAGTTACGTCTGCTTGGGAGAATCGGAACGAAGATAATATGAGCCTCTTTAAAGCCATCATAGCGGCATCGCTGTATCCTAATATTGCTACTGTGAAGTAAGATTTCTTTCTTTATGCTTTCTTTCAATAGCTAAATAATAACAGCCGCATGGGTCCATCGCCACGCTTACCGGGGTTAGTCCGTGGATGGGTGACCGTCCTTACATACCGAGACATCTCCGTGCCTCGGAAAACACGTTAAGCCGTTGAACCGGCTGTCATTCGCGGATCTTTGACAGTCGTTACGGGTCGTCAGAAGTCCGAAAGTCTAACAACCAGTCTTACCAAGGGGTATCGTATTACTCAGTCACTGGGTTGTGGAGGTCAGATAGGCAGTCGCTCCATGTAAAATACTGGTATCCAGCTGCATCCGGTTAGACGGATGGAAGCCGACCTATAGACCTAGCCCCATTTTTTTTGTTCACGGGGTGGAAAATCCTCATGGATGTCCCACTCTGGGGCGGGCGGAGGGGTCTGTATGACTCTTACTGACTAAAAACCAACCCAGTGTTCCCCTCCCACACTTGCACCGGGGATCTTGGGATCTATTATTACTTCCGCGATCCCCGGCTAGTTCCGGCCCGCCTCTGCGGGCCACCTCAAGTCTGGGGAGGGGTGAGGTGTCTGACCCCTCCCGCGACGTCTGATAGGGGCGCGCGTGGAACACTACGCGCCGCCACCTCGGGTCCAATGTGATAGGGGGCGGCGGACGTCCCCAAGTCCGCCGTCCCTGGACCCATTTCGGCCCCCTATAGCAAGAGGCTTAAACCGTAACTGACGAAATTAGAGTGTGCTTTTCCTACATATGGTCTGTTCCAAAAGAATCTCATTAAACTGTAAAGCTCAACACACACAGAACGCGGGTGCAGGTCGCCCGCAGGACGGGCGCGGTTCAGGACGGCAGTACGGCGGTTGAATTCTCTGTATTTATATAAACGACACCACATGGCATGCGTGCGCGGGTCAGGCGCGGCGGCGGGAGCCGCGTTCATATAAATACAGAGAATTCAACCGCCGTACTGCCGTCCTGAACCGTATACTGACGCTAATACCAAACCCTTTTCAGATGGAAACATGCGAACCGTCGCAGCCCATTCTCACAACCGAAGCTCAAAGCGAGAACACCGGAAGATGGCACAATAACTTTACACCCTAGCAGTGTAATGGCTTTCAAAATGTACGCGGGGCGAAAGTACCCATTAGTACCCACGTGTCCCACGCCAGGGGCCAACTGGTTGGTCTACTGGCTGAAGCAACGGTCTTCAGACCTCTTCCTGATTGATGTCACCTTGGTATACACGCTGCCGTTCTTGTTCTTCGGGGAATTAGTGGTATCTGAATGTGAGTGTCATTTGCTATTAACGTCATTAAGGGTGCTATCACAAAAAAAAAAAGTTGTCTAATTGTGAGAAAGCTTGATATAATTGAAACATTAGTCTGTGTAACTATAAAAGTATAGTTTTCGTGGTGATAAACCATTCGTGTCAGTCTCAGCACCTGTTAATAGTTTCATCACTTTTGCGCTCTCGAAAATATAGCTTAGTTCGCCGTTGATTTACTTAATAAAGATATTGTTTAATCATAAAATAAAATTTTGATTTTATCACACGGATAGCTGAAGCCCAGTGTGTGATTTTTAAATTTCATGATATGGTTTGTTAAATAATAGGAAAAAAAACATTACCGACAGTGTTTTTATAAAAAATATAGGTTTTTTCAACATTATTTTCTGAGACTATTTGTAACATTTTGACAGTTATTTTTGCTATCTTTTTGAGTTTAACATGTCTGTTACTATATTGAAGAAAAATGTTCCTAAATTCAACACGATATCGTCAATTTTGTGTGAAGAGGCAACGGAAATTATTTTAAACAATATTATAAACCAACATTTTCGAATAAAAATTTCTACTAATTGAGATGAAAGAGTAATCAACCTGTGGCAATAAAAAAAAATAGTTACATTTGGTTTAGTTTAATTTTACCGCAAAATGTACCGAAAATCTGCTAATTTTTGTACAATTTTGTGAATCTATGCTATTCTAAAGGTTCAATATTGTGACGAGAGATGGGGATTCAGAAAGCAGTAGTATATGGTTTTGGTCCTTAGCTACTGCAGCTCGAGTCTTCAATGACCGAAAGGAAAACACGATTAATAAGTTATGGTCATATAATAACACCGATTTTAATCGATTATTTTAGACAAAGCTAAACATGTACACACGGCTACACATCAAGGTATACATTTCCAGTATACGCTGACATCTCATTGTACAGAAACCGTATACAATTCGAGATCAGCTTATACTGGAAAAGTATAGCTTGATGTGTAGCCGTGTGTACAAGAATAAATCATAATCGTTTTACTGTCCGATTAATATACAAGATTGAGTAGACTGACAAATAACGAACAACAAGTAAATGCTTTTTTATAGCGCAAGATACATCAAACTACTGCATCCTAATATCGAGCGTCAAAGTAAGCTGCGACAAGGCGACTATGGATCTACTGTGGCAAATGCGGTCTCTATTAGACCAAGTCTTAGCATCAAAGATTGGTGACTCAAACAAACATGGAACTCATCTCTCTCCTTTTGAAAATGAAGTTTTAAAGTGAGTATCAATTTAATTACTGTACATACAATACATGCATGAAATCTGCGAATATTTATATCGAGAAGGTCATTGATGACGTAAGCAACCTTGGTAGTTGTAGGCCGTGGCCTTAGTGCCGAGGCCGGTCGTGTGCCAGGTGTTGATCAAGGTTATAAGAAGGCTAACAGTGTGGCAGTGTCCCATCTAATGATTAATTTCATTAAAAAAAATTATTTCGATATGGCAACACTAACGCAAAATCTACTTATATTGACGCTATAAAATTCGCAACATTACGGAATTCCTTGTGATTCAAATTTATTCAGCCTAGTAACTCTTATAAATACAATTACTTTGAAATCAAATCTCTAATCTTATCAAAGCATTAAGAACGCCTGTTAAATTAGCACAATATTTTAAAACTATTACACGATAGGTGCTGTCGGTAATTATCCGAGAGAAACTAAAATTACTATAAAAAAAACGCGTAATTCATTTGTTTCAGTGCTGTCAAGGAGTTGATAACTGCAGAAGATGAGCGTGCTGAATTCATCGGCGACGATGATTCCGAATCAGACAATTCCGAATTTGAATCGCGTAGATCTTGGCGACGCTAAATATAATTTATTGTCCCAATTTTGTATTTTGTCTTTTTATTTTTTACCTTGCTTCTTTACTTTTTTGCCTGTTAACCCTATAGTGACAGCTCAATATGTCAAATTGATTCCATTTTGTTTTCTCTAATAACATTTTATTCGGGAATGTAATTATTCAGAAGTTTATTCGTTACCAGATTTATTTTACCTTTTAGTTTTTTTCTCTGTTAACCCTATAATGACAGCTCAATATGTTATCAACTTGTTTTGTTAAAAAGTTTAACATTTGATTTGGTTATAAACCTCATTTTTTGGTAGTTTACTACTAGATTGTACTAAGAAGTCTGAGATTTAATCTTGTATTTAATCAAAACAATCTAGTGAAGAAAAATGTTAGTTCCCCTTCAGGTGGGTTGAAATTGAGACTAAAAGTTTGATATTTTGGACTGATTATACCTAAAATCATCTGAGTATTTTACTTAATTGTGTGTCTATTTAATGGATAACAATTTTATTATATTATAGCTATTAGAACAGCCTGTGTTTAGATAATATGGTTAAAAAATACGATTTTTTTTATAAGGGTTAAACGTTGAATTGGTCTGATAATACTGCTAGCTTAAGCATGAACTAAGTACAATATTATTTATGCCACTTGGCACTTAGCCGATTCCTGAGACAGGATTTCAAAAGCTTCAGCTCGCCTTAGTCGGCTGGTCGAAGTGAAACTAAAAGTTGTCCGTGTCTCTTTTTTAAATACCTTAAAGCGATGCGCTGCTTCACGATACTTAAATGAGTCCATACAGCAATAATTATGGACATTTATTTCACTTTTATCCGTAATACTGAATTTTAATGCTTCGTTCTTGTCTTCAAAATTGACATACCTTACATATCACTTTAATTTTGGTAATAATTGTTTTTCCTCTGTGTTATAATGGGTGAAGACCCGATTCTTAAGTTTCGATCTTGCCTGTGTTGGCTGGTTGAAGTGAAACAGTAAAAGGTGCCTATGTGGTTTTTTTTAATATACTTTGCCTGGGTCTGCCCTGAACTCGATGCCCAAAATTCAAGTGCTAACTGCCAGCATTCCTTTCCGATACAACATCAAAGAGGAGATTATTCAGATTCCACTTCTCACTCTTAGCTGTTTTTGGGTGAAATCACACTAACCCACGGATCAGCATTTCACCCTTAGCATGAACTGTGTTCTGGGCCTATCGTACATACCCACCGACTAAATAACCTAATAAAAAACAAACTTATACCGCCTTATTACAAAATAACACATATATTTGACATGGCTTAAACCATGGGGCCAGTTTTTGTAATAAGAACGTAACAGTGATTGAAATACCGTTCTATAGACAAAACTGGAAACTTAGTTCGGTACTAAGTTGTCAGTTTTGTGTTTAGGAACTTTACCATAGTCGGAATAAAGTTCGAAATTCAATAATGGCTCCATGTTTTAAACCTGAGTCTGAAGATACACCTTGTTTTGTAATAAGGGGGATGCAGTTTGGCAGCTAAATTTAGGTATGTTACTGTCAATACAGATTTTGAATAAATAAAAAAAATAAGGTGGCCTATCTAAAAACCATTCTGTGAAACATGCAGGGGTTTGCAAAATTCTAGTTATCGTTGTAATATCCTTGATATCTACATCAACCAATCATCTTTTTACCCGACTGCCTGACGCATAGGAGGGTAATATGTTTACATTTTTCTCTCGATCTCTGGGTACAAGTAACTGAATGTCTTGTATTTTTCAGAATAAGTGTTTAAGAATGTTTTGTATTTTTCAGAATAAGTTTTTAAGACCGTTGTCTGCGTATTCCCGGGCTTTACATAGCCAATACCTAATTACAAATGAAAGTAACGGAACACGTGAAATTACTCTCAATCATGAGAAAACAAAGTTTGTATTCATGATAAAAAATTAAATTGTTAGTTTAATAACATTAATAAGTACATAAATAAGTAAGTATTTCTATTAATGAGCTATTTTTGTATAGAAACTCACTGTCATTGGAAATGATGAAATACCTTAAAGAAGCGATAAGTTCGAACAAGGATGACAAATCTTTGAGGACTATAGTTTTGAGTGCCAAAGGAAATGTATTTTCAGCCGGTCATAATTTGAAAGAATTGGTAAGTTCGTAAAACGAGCCTCCCCAGTCTGTGTCCCCCATTTCTGGAAGGCTAATCAAGTCTCAACTCAATACAGCTGCAAAATTTAAAATATCCTGTGATTCATTAACCGTAATTTTACGTCTAGAATAATTAGAAAAAAAACCAACTGAAAATTATGTCAACGGATAGTAAATAGGCTCGCCCCTCTATGAGCCCCCCTGGGGGCCTAAAATGGACGCTTTGGCAGAATCATAATAATTATGATCTGCGTAAAATCCGCAATTCATCTGTTTGCCAGTTTTGTATGGAGTTTCGTAAAATGGTCCACAAATTACGAATAAAGTTGCTATATTGAAGTCTAATATCAAATAGCAGCTGTCAATCAGATGTATTGCGGGATGTATGAATTATACGTAGATCTTAATATGATTCTGCCAAAGCGTCCATTTTAGGCCCCCTGATCGTAAATATAACTGAGGAAATGGGTGTATTAGGTATACACCACTGTCTACCTCTACACGGAGTACAGGCGTGATGTTATGGTTGAATAGTCTTTCTGGAAATGGGGATCATAAGATGTGCAAATAACTGCAAAATTAACGGATGTTTCTAATTTATAGCAGTCGAATACTGGCGTAGATCAGCACAAACTGATATTTAGTAGAGCAAGCGAACTAATGAAGTCAATAATTCAAAGTCCCGTGCCCGTTATCGCTAAGGTATCTCTTTTTAGAATTAATTATGTAATCTTAATAGGTACACACGGCTACACATCAAGCTATACATTTCCAGTTTACGCTGATCTCGCACTATACGGAAGTCCTATACAATGCGAGATCAGCTTAATACTGGAAATGTATAGCTTGATGTGTAGCCGTGTATACTAATAAATACATGTAACACAAGTCCTATATCTATCTATTAACCCGCAATCGTAATTCATACTAACAGCTAATTGTTCATGGTGTCCTATTGTTTGTAAAGAATAAATTGACACTACTCTCTAAGGCCCCGGTTTCCACCAAAGCGGAGAGGATAGGACTTGTTATGTCCGTGACTACCGCAGGACCACAACGCCAATCGCTTCCATATTTGGTAAATAATTAGTGCTCAATTGGTGCTAATTAGTGCTCGAACAACAGAATTGGTGCCTTAGTAGTTTTCGAGATAATCGACTTTGAAGGTGGTCCTGCGGTAGTCACGCTCCCTTCAGCAGGACCACCATGAGCGCAGAAAAAGGGGGCATGCTACAGCTATTCTAAGTATACAAATAATTAGTGCTCTTAAATGTGATTCATTTCGTAACAAAAAAAGAACTGAAACATTTGTATATACCGAGAAATCAACGATGATAACTTTCGCGCGCTCGTTCAGCAGGACCACGACTTTCGAGTGTTGATTCCAAGTTTCAGGAGCTAGTCGCTTTCCTCAAACCTACATAGAAAATTAGTGCTCGGCGAGATAAAATTGATACCCAAAATTCAAAATTACTACTCCAGTAGTTTACGAGATATACCATACCATTGGTGGGGTGGCGGTAGTCACGGTGTTAAATTTTCATTTGATGATTTCCCTATTAAAACCGCTGTGATTTCTTCCCAAATTTATACAAAAATTAGTGCTCCTAAAGAAGTTATAGTGACCAAAAATTCAGATTCCCAAGTGTTGTATTTTAAGAGAAATTAGCTTTCATTACTTTTCCATACTAAATGTCCGCATATAACCCGACTAAATTAAGTTGTCAATGGTATTGAGCTATTTATGAGATGTACACTCGTGCACATAAATTGATGGATGTCGGAAAAGTAATAACAACAGTTCAATATCTATAATTTGTTTGTTTCAGTCCAGTACAAATTTTTTTTTTTTTTACTACTACAATGCACACTTGCTTTTCCAATTCACTTTAGACATTGGCAGAACAGTCGACATCGGCTTTGCTTGCCATATTCAAAAATAGAATAGAATAGAATATCTATAATTTTTATACAAACTGTGTACTTGGGGACATATTTATAAAAAAAAAATAACCTATCGTTACTCATGCATGGCCTTTTTTTTTTGGGTGGGAAATTATCAAATAACTTCTCCCGCTCTGGGTGTCAGACTTTTACTGACTAAAACCCACCCGCAGGCATTGGCCCTAACGGACCCCGTCAGTTGCTGCTGACAACTCTTTAAGGCGCGCGTGGAATACAACGCGCCGTCGATCCGGGCCTGGCCCTTATCGGACGGTGAGCTACCCATCGCTCACCGTCCGCAAGCCTGCGCCTACGGTGGCCGAAATCGGCTTGCGACTCTCGACACCCGAGGCGTCTCCTGCGGCGACTAAGGGCGCGAGGGCGCGAACCTTGCCTCTCCCTCACGCGTTCCGCCTCCTCCTTCGCAAGCATTACTGCTTCGCAGAAGGAGGTGACGGCCTCCCATGCACTCTCGCTCCGAACCACGTTACCCATGGCCTGAGATACCTTTGTTAATGACATGGGTAGGTAGGTACTCGAATAATTATTTTTCTGTATTGTAAGTACCTACCTTTTTGTGTTGTTATATGGATAGAAGAGCGATATGTATTTCTTATTTATTTCTTTCCTACTAATTTAACGTTGCTGCAAGCAGTAGGTACCTAAGTATTAAAAACCTAATTTATTGCATTAATAATATGTTGCCAATAACGTTAGTATAAAAGTATTGCATAAGTAATAGTTATGTATTTTTCAGTACCTGAAGTCGATTTTATCAAATTTCCACTGACATATGTATGTCAGTGGAAATTTGTGTATGGACCTTGGGTGTATTTTTAGTTACCAATTCAATACCTACTTTATTATTTATTAAAGCTAGGTTAAGATTTATAAATTAGTAGGTGTATTTTTAACGGAAAATACATTTATAAATCGAATAAGTTTCATTGACTATAGATCACAGTTTGTAAAATCAGTAGAATTTTAAGTAGGTACTTAAAAATCAACAATATAAAATTTGCACTTAAATTTATTAACACAAATCAATCAACTCGATTAGACTATTAAGATAGGCCGACTCGTAGGTAACTAGGTAGAACCATAAACAAAAGTAGAAATATGTTATATATCTAACAAAAAGGTTCGATAGAACAGAATAGAAAAAGCTTGGATATTCATGCATAGTTACAACAATTATGTATAGAATGAAAATTAGTTTTAAGAATAAGAAGAATAAGAATAACTTTATTTTCGCAAATATGGGTAGATGATACATCAATAGGTGTTAGTACTGTACAAAGATCAGCCATATTTTGCCATTCGGCATGCAAATATTTAGAAAGAAAGAAAAATTCGAGTAAGTAAACATTACACAAAACACATCTACAAAAAACAAACAAACACCATTTCATTTACATCAAATTATTATCTATTGGTAGTAAGTTATTTATTATTAAATTATATACCATTAAATTAATCATTATTAAATTAATCATTATTTTAAATTATATACCATTAAATTAATCATTATTAAAACTACTTCAAAATTACAGATTTTTTTAATGCAATAAATTTGTTTTTTAATACTTAGGTTTTTTAAAGCAATAGAAGTCAACATGGGCTGAACGGACTGTAAAAAATGTTTATTTAAATGTCTAATCTTATTTCAATTTGAGTAAAGGTACACAGTTTGTATAAAAATTATAGATATTGAACTGTTGTTATTACTATTCCGACATCCATCAATTTATGTGCACGAGTGTACATCTCATAAACAGCTCACTACCACTGACAACTTAATTTGGTCGGGTTATATGCGGACATTTAGTATGGAAAAGTAATGAAAGCTAATTTCTCGTAAAATACAACACTTGGGAATCTGAATTTTTGGTCACTATAACTTCTTTAGGAGCACTAATTTTGGTATAAATTTGGGAAGAAATCACAGAGTTTTTAATAGAGAAATCTTCAAATGAAAATTTAACACCGTGACTACCGCCACCCCACCAATGGTATGGTATATCTCGTAAACTACTGGAGTAGTAATATTGAATTTTGGGTATCAATTTTATCTCGCCGAGCACTAATTTTCTATGTAGGTTTGAGGAAAGCGACTAGCTCCTGAAACTTGGAATCAACACTCGAAAGTCGTGGTCCTGCTGAACGAGCGCGCGAAAGTTATCATCGTTGATTTCTCGGTATATACAAATGTTTAAGTTCTTTTTTTGTTACGAAATTAATCACATTTAAGAGCACTAATTATTTGTATACTTAGAATAGCTGTAGCATGCCCCCTTTTTCTGCGCTCATGGTGGTCCTGCTGAAGGGAGCGTGACTACCGCAGGACCACCTTCAAAGTCGATTATCTCGAAAACTACTAAGGCACCAATTCTGTTGTTCGAGCACTAATTAGCACCAATTGAGCACTAATTATTTACCAAATATGGAAGCGATTGGCGTTGGTGGGGCGGCGGTAGTCACGGACATGACTTGTTTGTAAACGACCAATAGGATACCGTTACCGTACCATTGCATCGAAATAACGATATCTTATTGGCCGTTTACAAACATCTCCTCTCCTCTCCGCTTTGGTGGAAACCGGGCGTATGGGGCCAAAGTCGACGCCAGAGTAGTTTTGAATTTTGAAAAATCTAGGTACCTACTTCAGTTTAGTTCATAATAATATTTTTCTACTTTCCCTAGCTTAGTATTCATTATTATAGCAGTTTCAACTCTGTAGTCCCAATAGAAACAGAAAAAAAATATTCAATGAATACTATGGAAGGTAGAAAAATATGCGATATATAATTCATTACATAAATATGAACTAAACTGAAGTTGATTTTTCAAAAATCGAATGACCACTAAGTGTTGATTTTGGCCCCATAGTACGGTGCTAACCTGGCGTTCAATAGCGCATGAAAGAGGGTAGGGGGCGCTCCTTTGAAGTTTGTGTCAGATTATTTATTTCCAACTTTATTCGAAGGTGTGCAAAGTTGCTATTTGCTTTGAAGTGAGACCCACGCAGCGCTTCGTCAAGTCTGGTTTAAAGGACGATAAAGCGAGATAGCTCTTTTTGCCAGCTTATCTAATCCACCTGTGTGTACATTGTGTATCCCCCCTCCCCCAGATTTGTACCCCACCTGTTTATTCCTATTGTTTTGTTTTAACACTAATTCCAGTTCTGTTAATCATCTTAACTTGCTAGTTTCAAATTTAAGTCATGTCTATCCTACTAAACGGTATCTTTTGGTGACCATCGTCTCTCGAATCTAATTACAATTGGATGTAAGTGACATATCTATATAAGGCTGCTTTTCCATCAGAGATGTGCTATGCAGCTATGCTGCGAGGATGTGAAAGCTAAACTACGAAACTATGCGACCGTTTCCACAAATGCTAAGCTGTGTAACGGAGGGATTAAGATGTGCTATGAAGATGCGCCGCCGCGAGGTAGCTGTCCGAGGAAGATGCGCACAAACGCGCGCCAAACGTGATTCGTGACAAACGCGACTGTAGGTACACTCTGCACATAGCTACACGGACACCACTCGCGCATTCATAGCTCCCATCCTTCCATATCAAAACCGGCTAAGTGCGAGTCGGACTCCCGCACGAAGGGTTCCGTACCATTATCTATAAAAATGGCAGAAAAATCACGTTTGTTGTATGTCCCTTAAATATTTGTTTATTTTAATTTAATTATTTATTTTTAAAGTGAATATATAACGAAATATTCTGTTAATATTTCAAGCGCCGCGCCTGTTGCCGTTATCAATATAGAGCAAAAAAATCACGTTTGTTTTAAGGGAGCCCCCTTAAATATTAATTTTACTCTGCTTTTTAGTATTTGTTGTTATAGCGGCAACAGAAATACATCATCTGTGAAAATTTCAACTGTCTAACTATCACGGTTCATGAGATACAGCCTTGTGACAGACGGACAGACAGACAGACGGCGGAGCCTTAGTAATAGGGTCCCCGTTTTACCCTTTGGGTACGAAACCCTAAAAACATAGCTTAGTTGAACCCGTTTCCACCAGTTCTATGCTATATGGACCAATGAATACGATGGGGAACCTATATCAAACGCATACCTTTTATAGCAACGTAGCATAGCACATCTCTGGAAAAGCAGCTTAAAGAGTGAGCATATTGGCATTTTGTCTACATCTATAAAAGGGGGTCTACTCCGAACATAATCCAAAGTATCGGTCGAATTTTCGGCCGTTGCTAGACTATGGCTGTCACAGTCAAAGAAAAAAATCTCGTTCATTGGTGAAATTCGCCCTGAAGTCGGGTAAGGATTCAAAGGCATAAAAGGAAACTATGGAAATTATAAAACGGCCGATACTTCGGAGTAGACCCCAAGGTATCAGCATGGGTAATTGGTGCATTTTCCTCAATTAGCCAGTTAGCTTGACTAATCAGTTCTCTCATAGATTAATTGCTGTTTTATTTTGTAGGTAAATGGCTTCGCAATGGCAGCAGGGTGTCAGTTGGTCGCTACTTGCGATATGATAGTATGTTCAGACACTAGTAAATTTTCAACACCTGGGTAAATAACGATAGGAAGACTTTTACGACGATGATAACCTTTATTTACTGAAAAATATTGAAATTTTTATTTTCTAAACTATTTTCAAAATAACTGAACAATTTCAGAGCTAACTTTGGCATATTTTGTTCAACCCCTGGAATAGCTGTTGGAAGATGTGTTCCGAAATCCAGAGCTACGTATATGCTGTTTACAGGTTTGTTAATTACCCACTATTTATTACAATATTAATTGAAGCGGCGAGCCGTTATCGCGTTATCAGTTTATTTGCACACCATTATTGACCAATGTGTGTATAGTAACGACCTATACAAAATGAATTTCTGTAGGCATATTTATGATTCACACCAACACTACTATTTAATCAAGGACAGTCGTGAAACACATCAACCAGTAGTGGCGGAGAGCATAGATACAGTGACAGAAGGTTTAAAAGGTACACACAGCTACACATTTCCAGTATAAGCTGATCTCGCATTGTATAGGATTTCCGTACAATTAAAGGTCAGCGTATACTGGAAATGTATAGCTTGATATGTAGCCGTGTGTACATACAACTCGATTCAAACTTTATGGCTGCTCTGAAGTGCGCTACTTGCTGCGCAGTACCGCACCCCTCACCCCCGCTGACACGTGAATTTGTTACTGCGCAGCGAGTCGCCTCATGTTCCGAGCCGCCATAAAGTTTGAATCGGGCTGTTACCTACTTATTTGATATTTCCTATAAACTGTAAATTTTTTTACGATGCAATCATTGTTTCAGGTGAACCTATAACTGCTCAAGAGGCTTACGAAAGTGGGCTCGTGACAAAAGTAGTTCCAGCAAGGGAACTAGACAATGAAGTTAATAAAATCTTAGAGAAAATCAAACACAAGAGTCGAAGCGTTATCGCACTAGGTAAAGAATTCTACTACAAACAAATTGATCTAAGCTTGATGGAAGCTTACAAGTTAGGAGAAGATGTCATGGTCAAGAACGCCAACTCAAATGATGGACAAGAAGGCATCAAGAGTTTTGTTGAAAAACGAAAAGCAGTTTGGAGTCATGAGTAACTGTTATCGCGAATATTCGAGAACTTTAATTACTTTACACGTACTTAAGTGTATTTTTATCTATATCAATGTTACCTACTGATAAAGACTAAGTTTCATACTAAATTAAAAATATTTAAGTCATTATATACAAGTTTCTGACAATGTTAATGTGTACTACACTCATGAACATTATTACTAGGTGTTGCATATTTTTATGTAAAAATAAAAACAATTTTTATTTACACCTTACCTTTATTTGCCACTATCGTAATATACTTTAACAAAACCGCGAAGCATAAATTATAACGTTAAAGCATACAACATGACATGACACAGGACATTAAAATATTTTTGGCCGATTCATCTTATATTATTTACATATTGTAATATTTTACCATTATAAATCAAGATGGATCACATAAATATGTTGTTAGTTGTTATTATTCAGTGCACACATATTTCACAAATACAAAACTTGTAAATAATAAACTTATTCACTAAATGAAATTTTAAAATGTTAGTGATAAATACATCTAAAGTTAATATAAAGTATAATAATTTACGTTACATGCTCTGCTGGATCCTCCAAAGTAAAATATTCTATTATTGTCAGCAACACTGCATAGTTCTTGTGCAAGCTATATTTATACTTCATATGGGAAATTAGTGATTTCAGTTATCTATTTTAACAGAACAAAATGGTTTTACGATACCTCTTTTAAATTTAAGACACAAGGAAGTAGGATTATTACAAACATTAAAAATACTACAATTATTGCATCATACATTACAATCCAAAATGATGAGAATATGATCAACATGTTCTCACTAATACTTTCATATTACCAAACAAAAGAATTATGTGAAACTACTCTATAGACAATTATCATAGGAAACTGATCAAACTATCCTTTGCATGATTATATAGACCATTATATTATATAACTATATGGGGCCATTTTCACAATATCATTTATATGGCTAGCTACATAAATTATAAATAACTGCTTCAGCAAAACATTGTGAAAAGAGCCTTCAACATAATAGTATTAAAAAGACATTAATTGTATAATTACATAGAAAATTTCATAGTCTTTTAGGTTTTTGTAGATTGAACAACAATCACAAGCTGAAAGTTGTCAGTCATTAAGGGAATGTTTGTAGTCTGTTCCCAGTGACCGTTAGCTCTATCTATTCTCACTTCTTCGCTAGTTCATTGGAGAGCCAATCTAGACCCTCATACAGTCCCTGGCCTTGTGTTGCACATGTCGCCTGGATGTACCACTGCCAAAGAAACAATTATTTTTCATTTAAAACATCAGGTAACCAGATTTTACTATGGCTCTGATAATGTAAAGAAGAATATTGAATACTCCCCACAGCTAAATGGACTGACTACTTCAGGAAGTCTAATGGAGCTGGCTAGATAGAAAGGAATAAGTTTTACCATGGCTTGATTTTGGAACTTTTGCTGGGATGTAGATATTATTGACCAAGATTCTAAATATAAATAGACATGTCTACTTACACGGCGATTCCTCAAGTTATTTAAGTTGAGGGCATTTGTAAGTTCAGCTGCAGTCATAGCATTGGGCATATCTTGTTTGTTGGCAAACACAAGGATCACAGCATCCCTCAATTCATCTTCTTTTAGCTGAAATCAATAGGTAAGTCAAAAGACAAGAAGTAACCGCAATCACAAGTGTTTTAGTTGGACAATATCAAGCTTATTATCAATTATGTTGTTTTACAAAGGGCGATGTTCTGCTAATTATACTAAAAGTCCTGTCTAAAAAATAAACTGGCACAATTTGGACCTGAAACAGGATAAACTTGTTTTATAGACATGAACAGCTAAGGAGCAAATAAGAACATGGCAAGAACAGGCCTATGCTAACCATATTAGCTAGTTCATTTTCGGCTTCTGCTATTCTCTTTGTGTCGCTAGAGTCAACGACGAAGATCAACCCCTGCGTGTTCTGGTAGTAGTGGCGCCACAGTGGTCTGATCTTGTCCTGGCCGCCGACGTCCCATACAGTAAAACTGATGTTTTTGTACTCTACGGTTTCCACGTTAAAACCGATCGTCGGTATTGTGGTCACAATCTCACCCAACTTAAGCTTATAAAGTATAGTAGTTTTCCCAGCGGCGTCCAGCCCAACTGCAACAATGAGGTTTATATTAAAGCATCAAGAAACCATCAGTCCCAAAAACTATGACAGTGTTGTAAAAATTTAGAAATTCTACGCAATCTTCGACCGATGAGCTGTCATGTCACTTACCCATAAGGATACGCATTTGTTTTTTGCCGAATAGCTTGGTAAAAACACTTGAAATTGTTAAACCCATCTTGGATTTTGGTGTAAGATATCAGTATCAATTGAATAAAAAACTCAATTCCTAATTTTGAAATGAAAAACACAATTTCTAAGGAATTAAAAACTGATGACCCTAGGCACGTCAACGTTTCCAATTTTTTTTTCTTCCAAATAGTGACGTTACCGCTTCTTATTTTTTGCGTTTAGTTTCACCTACAATATTCCTGATAATGAAAATTCAACATCAAATTTAAAAAAAAGGCTAAATAGATGCTATTTTGCGCTGATTCATAAAAGATTACATTTTAATTTCGTTACTTGCCTATACATCAGCACGTGTGACGGTGTGGTCATCTTTCTGTAACAACGACGGCCGTAACCGCCCAATGTCCTAACGAGCATGCGCTCCAATCCAATGTGATGCGCTATGTCAGACACGCTTTAGTCCAATGGTCCAATGCAAATGGAAGCCAATAGTGTCCAAATATAAGTGTATAATCTATGGTGTCCAAGGCACTGGTAGCAAAGGTAGCATAGCATGTTCCGAGGAAAGTATTATATTGGGTAGCATGTTCTTAGTGAGCGTAGACAGAGAAGATTAGTGTATGTGAATAGCAGTGTTATCAGAGTATAAGTGTTCTGTGAGTGTTATGGTCAGTCTCTAGGACTTTGACCGGGCGTAAGCATCCGAAAAATATGGTTATTTAATTTGAGGCTGTAGCCGCTACAGCATAGTCAGTCACACCTGGATATCTCAAGAACTACTAATGCTTGAAATTTAGAATAGTTTTAGATGACGTTGTCCATTTCACGAAAGAAGTCCCGCGGAAATAAGTGGAACTAATTATTATTATACGCTAAGTTAGCAACATTCCTAAAATAACCCATGCCTGCAGCGCCACGTCTGCGGGACTTCTTTCGTGAAATGGACTTTACACATAGAAGTAAAGTACAGACCGCTACAGATAGAAGTAAAAAATATCTATGGTTTAATCTGACGTGCTTGCATTTGACAATCAGTGTTTGACATTGAAATTTTGACATCCAGTACGAATCCAAATAGAGTTTTGCTGTCATGCGTCGTCATAGAAACGATTTATTTTAGAAACTTTTCATTTTTTTTGGTCGGTATCGACATGGAGATTTACGAAGGTGAGTTTTTTAGAATATTAATTCATTTAAACCCGATTTTACCAATAACCCCGAGACTATAACATAGCGCCATAATTTAAAAATAAGGTAAAACAAAAACAGGTTCTCAGCGAAGGACCTTTTTGTGAAGCCTGCTATTAGGATCACTTGACTTGACGCTGCCTACATTCCAAAACGAAGTCCTTTTCTATGTTAATTCATGAAACAATCAATTCCCTTTACTATTTAGCTTACGGTTTAAATCTAAATACAAAGGCAGCATAGATTTAAATCGGTAAGGTGGACCTGAAAGTTTTACACACCCACCCATAGTTTTAGCGGAATATTTATAATTAATTAATCATTAATGTTTGGCCAAATAGGTAAGTATAGACCTTTGGCTGCCGGTTAAATTAGGTGCGGTTAACTAAGAAACATTCCTGAATAAAGACTACGTGTTGTGGCGACATGCGACTGATTTAACCATTAACTAGCTGGTAACAGTTCGGCTTCGTGTTTTCATGCTCTATCCAGTCTCTTGATTCTGAACTTTAATTTAAATATTTTTCATTAATGTCGTCGTTTCCGATGAGAGGCTAACATCAATTCAACGAAGAAACTTATTGATAATTAAATCGAGGAAAATAAACTATCTGGATAAATAAAGCCAAGTCGAGAGCGTAGGTAAATCCCGGGCGGCATGTTTTTGCAGCATTCCGTCAGCAAATCAAGTTCACCTTGCAACTACGAGAAGTTCACAGTGTAATGACGATTTGCCGCGTTCACGTATTTTGAATTAATTAAGTCGATTAGACGAGAGATCAATCAGTGAAAAAATTGAGACTGAAGAATATATCATATGCTGAAGAACAGTTCTTCATACTAGAGTAGACTTTAACAGACTGTTACAAGTAGCTTTCGTGTTATGTTACTTCGTTTCAAAGTAGGTAAGTAGGCATGTAGATCTAGATAGGTTGAGTCAGGAAACAGACTCGCGGAATGCGGCTAAAGTGTAGAGAATTCAATTCAGTCTTACAGAAAGCTGTTGCCTATTGCAGGCACTCACAGAGTAATCTGGTGACAAAGAAAACGCCTTAAACTCTGCTGCCACTTCTTCGTGGAAGCTTCCACGTTCTTGATTCACCATCCTTGTTTACATCATCGATTCTATCCCAGTTCTACCGACATCTATTCAATCAACGTAATAGTAATTTGTTCAGCAATCAACAAGATTTCCTCGTTTGAATTGGATCCAATTACGTAAACTTTTAGCATAACAACATGATGCCAAATCGTGTAGTTATAACACTTGTTCTAAACGCCGTGGAATAAACCTACATTGTTCTCTTTCAGTATAAGGTGAACAACACAAATATGGCTAGTTTGTGTTTTATCGCTCTTGGCTTCTATGGACAGTAAATATGCAATGGTGCGCAATAGGCCACATTACGTCATGTGTACACTACCGATCGAGCTTAGACATCTCTAATTAAAACTTTACAAACACTTGTTTTGCCGTTTGTCTGCGAGGTTTTTAACGTCTCGTAATTAATTTATTGGAAAGATAATAATGAACCTGTTAAAATTAAAGGCTCTAGTTTCCGATCGTCATAATACGAACAGCCTTGCATTAGTTGCATTTTATTTGTGTTGCGGTCTACTAACTACTTCGACTTTTAAAAAAAACACTACTAAGTCGGTGTCTTTGGATGTGTACTTAAGTATTTTAGTTTTTTGCCACCGACTTCCAAAATTATTACTATACTGTACTTAGTGTTTTTTTTGGAAGTCGGTTGTTTTAAAATATTGCTTTTCCCGATACAGGCACGTTAATTGTTGAAGAGTTCTCCTGGTAAGAACCAGGAGAACTGATGGTTATGTCACCATCAGCTGCACTTCACCACATGCATTTTGACGAGCATAAATTGCTTAGCAACCATATTAAAGTACCTACCTAATCGAAACGCAACCCGTGAAATACTAATAGGAAGTAGTTCCGGGGGCCATCTGTGGTCTTCATCATCAGTTCCACTTCACCAAATGGTGCTTTCCGAGCTCAAATGCACGAGTTACTATAAAAAATACTCAAATCGCTATATAAGTAGGTGTGCCTATAAAATTCGAGGATTTCCATGGGATCCCTCATCAAATTCAGACTTGGTGACAATGGGACCACATCAATACCCTTTCACACAAAAAAGAATTTTCAAAATCGATTCACAATTGACGAATCGATGAGTATGCATTAAAAAAAAACATACAGACGAACATAATTTATTAACCTCCTCCTTTTTCGAATTCGGTTAAAAAGTGTAAGATTTCAGTCTCATGTTCATTTTGAAGAAAGACATAATAATTTATATTTTTTTGCATCTCAAATGTCAAGCGGAATAGGTTCCAATTTCCGATATATTATATTACACGACTGTACCTACAACTAATGTTACAAGACTGTTGTTGTAATAACTACCTTTTTTTATACCTAATCATTAATTTAATATAATATCATAATTCCCTGCTAGGCATGGGCTTCTCCCAAATTAAGTTAGCTTACAATACAAGTTACAATTACAACTGTCGGTCTTCGCTTTCCACGTCAAATGCACGTCCAATTAAGAACCTGTTCTCTCGTCTGCAAAGCGCAACCATTTTGGCCTTCGTGTAAAGGCAAATTCACAATTCCTCATAATCTCGAACATTCTTTATTATACAACAAAGGACTTATAAGTGAGCAAAGTAATATTATGTAAGTATGGTTCTTAATGGTGGTCGGTCGTAATTTTACAAACCACGGCTGTTGATCGCGTGCGAGACTTGCATGAGTATAATTTATAGTGTGTAAGAATAATGTTTAATAATGGAACATGGTTCCATTCTTTTACATAAATAAGTAACGATTATGAAAGTCCTCGATTCCAACAAAAATAAAATCTGAAATTATTTTGGGGATGTCCTAAACTCCTGTTATACAACACTGAAATATGATAAACTTTGGTAGGCAATAGATGGGTCCATATTGGCTCAACTAAAGTTCTTTACCCGAAATTGTTCTTCCTAACGATTTGTAATCCGAATGATCACTCTTCCTAAAATTTTTCATCCTAAAGTTTTCATTCATACTATTTGTAGTGCTACCTACCGGCGATGTTCATAACACTCATGTTTCCGAAAATTGTAATTAATAATATCATTAATGTAAATATATTTAAACTCCTACTGTTTTTTATCATAACGCTTTTATCCCTAAAACTATAACTATACATGAGATAATTATGTCTAAAAAACCAACTGTTTAGAATGATTTAAGGTCGTTTCACAGATTTTTGTCTTAAATGAATGAAATTCAGGTCAGAATGTCGTCTTGGGGGCACTATAAAAAAATACTTATAAAAATTTCGCGACCAATTTCGAGGTAGCGCTCGCCGGCCGCTGCCGCGGCACCGCTCGCTTCGCTCGCTCGGCTCGCGCGTAGTTGGTCACAGTTCTAACCTAACCTAACCTATGGATATCTTTGCAGGTACACACCGCTATAAATAAAATTAAAATATGACTTTGAATAATATTGTAAAAGATGGTTATGTTGAGAAAATATAGGAAAACAAATAAAAATCCATTAGATGTTTATTGCTACTGACATTATGAAGTTAAATGCTTCGGAATTATGAACATTAGAGACAGAGTAGTTAGGAATTGTGATTGTTAGGATAAAAAATGTTAGGAAGAACATTTTCGGATTTCCAATTATCGGAGTTGAAAATTTAGGTGAACTTTGGCGCACCCGCAATAGATAGACCGAGATTGAGAATCACAGAGAACCATTCGCATAATCAGTGCTAATATAAAATTCCTCGAGGAAATGAGACAAGGTGAATTTTCCAGGTAGGTAAAATTTCAGGATATCCTTAGCAGATATCCCGTTTTCATAATATTCGTAAAAACTTACTTACTTACTTATTTTATTTTTTGCTCTGAATACGCATCAATTATTAATCACTCCAAAAGTTGTATTTCGAGTCGAATTAATTCGCGTCACATCTCCCTCCTATCATACACTATCATTATGCTTTTAATTATTGCATGATGTTATTAATTATTATTATTTGTGATGTAATTATTTATTGCCTATCTAGTGGCACTCAATGTCATATTTTCGTTGTTAATATGCGGACAATGTAGTGGGCTGCAATATTGTAAAATTTTGTATTATCTTTTCCATGTACCAACACATATTGTAGCTGTTTATTGTCCCTGAATAAAATAAAATAAAATAAAATTATCATTGGAATTCCTCTATTATTATTTTGGTAGAACATTGCACCTTTTAGAGGCATCGTCCTTTTGCAGAACCAGTATTTAAGTAGGTACCTAAACCATTCCATAAAGCATGAAATTCTTATGAGAAATAAATTCTTTTTTTTTTGTAATAGTTCGACACCATTTCAATTCCTAATAATTTCACGGATTATCTGACTTACCTACCGATAGAATAGACACTTTATTATTTCTATTGATCTTACAATTTTGAATATTATTTTTGTGAAATGAAAGTTCTTTAATTTCAACATAGCCGAGCAAAATTGTCAAAGTTGCCGAAGTAATGACACAGACTCCATCATTCATTTGAGGTACCGGCCTTAATGGGCATAATTTGTGTTAAATGGTGCATCAGCCTAGTTTGTCTTCCATTTATCACAATTAACGTGGTTTGTCTTCTCTCGTTTTCTTTTTTATACAATAAGTGTAAATAGGTAACAGGGGGCCTAAAATTGACGCTTTGGCAGAATCATAATATGATCTGCGTACAATTCATACATCCCGCAATTCATCTGTTTGACAGCTGCTATTTGACATTAGACTTCACTATAGCAATTCATAATTTGTGGACCATTTTATGAAACTCCATACAAAACTGTCAAACAAATGAATTGCGGGTTAAGAATTGTTATTATGAATCTGCCAAAATGTCAATTTTAGGCGTCCAGTTTTTTGGCTAGGTGTATTGTACTTTTACACAATATCTACATACTTTACCAAAAGTTTGCAATCCGATCCGATGTTCAATTTCCAAAAGTTATTAAAATATTGATTACATATTATTTCATTTATTGTATGATCTATTTCATTCGCTTTAGTTGCGTAAACCATGAAAATGAATAAATCTATTTCTGAGAACTTTATAGAAAACAATTCAACAGTAAAATTATATCATTTTGATCTATTATTGAATCTTCATCATGGCAAACGGTGCTACAAATTACATTATTTTTTTCGATCAATACATTTTATCGTCGATCAATAAAACATTTGCCGCGTTTATTTTTCATAATCTCACAAATATCATCTAGTTTTGTTTTTGTTACAGTCGAAGCAACTTTCAATTTACTTTCTTATTTCGAGCTTTACACTGTTACATCCAACAACGATTTCCTACTTCTGTCAAATTAAAGACTATGTAGATCTCTATCAAAGTGTTTAGTAAACTGGCCAGGCATGGTTGTAAGATTGCGTAAATATTAAATGCGTATTCAAGCCAGATTTAAACAAGTCATGCTTTTGTACAAAGGAAATAATTTCATAAATCATAAGTGAAAGTGCTACAATCAGGCTAATCTCTGAATACACACTGTCTGGTTCTTTGTATGAGATCATATTGTCACTAATAGCCTAATCGGATGTAACGCCAAAGTTGCCAGACACGCGCGAACAACATAATATAACTTTTGTACGTAGGCTAGGCTCCATGGTGCTCGCCCACTCAAAGGCGGAGTCGATCCGGATTTTTGTATTGTGGTCATCGTTCTAACGTTCCGAAGCCATCGAAGGTCGTCATACTCGTTTTTAGTGGCCATAAAAATACTTCATTCATATCATTATCAAAAGAAAAGCCGTTTAAAAAGACGATTCATTTATGATGTTGGTTGTCTGTTGACATCATACACGTGTGTTTCACATGTCTGTGTTTGCTGAAGATTAACTATCCGCTATTAATATTTATTGTTATAATGCGTGAGCTAATTTCGCCATCTGTGTGCAGATGAGAATCAATCATTTGCATTTAAACTGCAGCTATTGAGTCCATACTCCGATGCGAGTGCTGGCAATTGAAAAAGTCTCGCATCATTCCGCTAATAAACAGTACAATGACATCGCAATAGCTCTTATCAAGTATTGTTTAATTATAGTGTTTCCTTTCTCAGTATTAGCTGAATAATTATAAATTTATAACGTATTGCTAGTATTATTCTCCCCCATATTTTAAAATTAAAATGTATTCGTCGGTTTTAGCCATGTAGTTGTATGTATATTAAAAAGTGAAAGCTTTGAGACGATTTGAAAAAGTTCATATAAAATAATCCAGCTTTTAGTCCCTATTACATTATTTTATGATGTTCTGCGCTGCCACTGCTCTACGCCCTATTTGCAGGCAGGTAGGTACCATGTCCTTATGTAATTTTGCTAAAATAAGATTGAGCTAAGTGCTTGCGGTCTACTTACGCATATAAAAGCCGGCGATGCCGATCAATAGGAAATTATATAGCATCATCAATCATGCATTCCCTTCCGTGAGCCGTCCCTATTCTCATTCTTTATTATGAGTTATTTTTATAAGTACTTCATGGAATCAAGGTTGCACATTTTCCTAATGTTACAGTAATACTTGACTGTAGGTAGGTACAACCTTCATATTCTTTATGATGATAAAATGAATCATTTCACGACGGAAGTTTGTTTTGTGCAATCCAGCAAGGAAGACAATTAATGAATTTGTCTTTGATACTGAATATTGGCCGTATTACGAAAGTATTTTTGACATGCTCCTGCACAATGGTCAACAAGATTTTGGTAACGTATACATAGCCATGGGAATCAATGATGATGATGACAGACCCACATTGGCTCAGTCTGGCACAGGCTGGCATTACTTTGGAGTTAGGAGCTGTTAGTAGCTGTAGTGTAGGATTTTGTGTCTCGTCATCATCATTCAGCCGTATGCTGTCCTCTACTAGGCCCTAAGCATCGCCACATCGACTGGTCACGTGCTGGTCCTGTCTTTGTTTACGATCCGTCAATATAAAAAAAAATGCTATTATTTCTGCTACTTGGCTCAATTTTCCCATACTGACTCGCACGTATTCATTCATACACATACTGACATCCTATAATAGGTATTGCTTAAAAAAATTACTCCTAATTACTTACATAAAAAAGTGTGTGGGATTACAATTGCAGACATCAGAGTCAACACTTTGTATGTATTCGTATTTGCTCACATTATCCATAGACTGGCAGTCTAGGTATAGCTACAGTTGATATCTTCATTCATGTAGCATTTCAAAGTTAAATGCATTCGACGCTTAGGTACTCGCTGCCATGTTTCGATCTCTAATCGAATATTTATTGCAATGGATACAATGCAGCTTGTCACTTCGCAAATAGAAGTCACGTCTAAGCCATTATCGGCATGGTTGCGAACTTGCGAGTCAACTGTACACGAGATCATGATAAACTTAACTGTTTCTATTTGTCTTTGTGAGTCAATTTGTCCTTTTGAGAACATTTCGTTGATTTCTATAACTATTCTCTTTAATAAAGTGTTATCTACCAGTACATTGACGATATTTACGAAATAAATATTGCTTGTCATTTTATATACTTACTTGAAAGACAGCAGTGTCGCCCACACAAGTTCCAAATTGTTTTGGACACCTGTTGCAGTGACCACGTATGAGTAAATTAATTTTGTTACCACATCATTCATGTTAACGTTGCCATGCCCTTCAACATAATTATGTTCCAAGAGCTCCAACTTATGTCGTTTTATTGACTTAGTTTTACACACTTAATTAACTTCTATCTTTCATCGATGGCACGTCGTCGTGTCCAGATTGTCCTATAAAGTATTAACATATTCGATGCAGGCATCAACCTTGAGTTATGTAAATAATAATGTGAGTCTTTATCTTATGTTAGGTGTATATTGTTATTTATAGCACATTTATAAATCCTATAGATTGTGTAAACTGGCCTCTCATTCTAATACAAAGCATATCAATAGAGACAATGTTTTACGCGCATGACGAGTTATACAATCAATTAACACCTACTTGTAGTTGTAACAAGATGCACAGATAAAACGTGTCGGCTATTTTCCTTGTCACATGCAGTCGGTCCCGGATCTAGGGATGGATCTTCAGGAGGCGGCAAATTCAAGCTTGGCAGACAAATGCACCACCTGGTGCACCGCAACTTGGAGATAAATGAGACGCGCAGCACTTATGATCTTTCTCTGCGGGTGGCGTACTGAGAAAATCTCCACCCCTTTTATTTATAAACGCTGATGATTAGCGACTGTTATCAACCATACATTTTTGACGTTTAAACATCTCTTAACTTTAATCATCGTTTATAAAATAAGGCCTTACGTGATTACTTGATTAGCCTAGCTAGGCATAGGTCGTCAAACGGTGTGCGCGGGTTGCGGGCGGGTGCAGGTAAATTCTGCCAGGAACTCGCCGTTTTTAAAGCACATACTCCACTTATATTTGGCGATATAAAAACGGCTAGCTTTCTTCGTTTTGCAACTGAACTATGCCCATGCGAACCAGAGGCGGATGAGTGCCTCTGTGGTACAAAAAAGTAGTAAAAAATCCTTTATTTTAGAAATTGTACTTACCTACTTCGAGTAGCGGGGGCGCTGCGCCCTTTCCCACGCCTTTAAGTGCAAAGGCGACACGATTTCCTTTATTTTTTTACCACAGCGCTGGCCCCCTGGTGGGTTGGCGGATTATCGATCAATACAATTTTACTAATATGTTTATAATGAGGCTGAAATCCCCTATTTCTATTGTATTAAAATCTTATTTCACTTGAAACTTAGTACACACGGCTACACATCAAGCTATACATTTCCAGTTTATGCTGACCTCTCATTGTACGGAAATCCTATACAATGCGCGATTAGCTTATATACTGGAAATGTATAGCTTGATGTGTAGCCGTGTGTACCATTGATATATAAAAAAAGGGTTTTTTAGTGCTTAGCACGAATATATTCTTAAATTAATGATAAAGTTTATCATTATTATTTTTTTCAAAACTACCCCTCAAAGGGATTTTAGGGAGGCTATAGTTTGTATGGAAGAATTTTAACAAGCTGTCCGGTTACCTCGAATAGCGGTATTAATACTTTTGACAATAATATAATAAACTCAAACGTAATCTGACATTAAATAATAAAACACTTTTTTCAAAAATCAACCTCTTTCGGGGTGAAAATGGAGCAACAGTTTTTATGAAATTTTTGTTTGACCAATAAATTAATAATACATCTACAAATTAATCAATGAATTAATAATAAGTAAAAGGATTTCCAAAACTGCCGGTTTAAAAGAGGTGGAGGGGATGTACAATTTTGTAGGAGAAAATACGAAATCCACGCGGATGAAGTCGCGGTCATGAAATGTCAGTCATGTCCATTATGTCGGACATTTATTATATAAAATTAAATATTGTATATTAAAAAAAATAAGGCTTCATGGAAAAGGCGGGGCGGAGGGCGGCAGACAGCAGCTCCGCATCGAAAAAATATAGATCCGGGGCTGCATGCAGTATTGGAGCTATAGCATTACTGGCATGAATAAACTTAGCGATTTCTAAGAATGGAGTCATCTAAAATAAGGTTGCTATATTTAATCCCGTTGCTACTTTCGCAGTGATCCTTGGCAATCTGGCCATCGTATTTTAACATCTCTTATATATCAGTCGATACGAAAGTCGGATCGGCTTTGGGTTCATAGTGAAACGAGTCTATTGTTTTATACTGGACTTTAAAACTGGCTAGCGGGCGAGTCAGTTACGTCAGTTCCTTGTTTTGAGTGTCAAATGACAATAATGGGTCTTAAACAGGTTTAGTGAGGCCTGCTCGTAATACGCCGAGTTCTCGTTTCGGGCATGTGAATCAACTGAATGGACCATTTAGGCATATGTTCTTCCTAGCCTTTAACACAACAACTAGGAAGAACATGTGCCTAAACGAGTATGTATGATGTCATAATCTCAATGCAGAGCCAGGACTAGGACTTTGAGGCCGGATGTTTCTAATTATGTGTGAAGCTTGTCATAACTACTGTTTTCTATTTGTACTTAAGTTTCTTTATAATTGCCATTAAATCATTCCTTTACTTTTATTTATTTTATTGCTTTTACTAACAGCATGTTTTGAAGCATCGCATTTTGTGTTGGATAAACGATACATCCTACGTATTCTATTTAAATTCAATGTGACATGTTACAGTTATGTCTCAAACTTGATATCTCGGCTCATGTTACATATCAAATTCTTCTGTTTCACTTGCTAGCAGACTGCGGTCTAATCTCTATAATCAAATCTGGAAGTGAACTTTTCAATATGGTTGATTTATACGGGGAAAGGACGGCAATTTATACCTGTAAATCACGCAAACATTTGATGCGCGTTAGGGAGTTACGAGATAACGAGACTGTTAATTGATGTCTTATGTTAGGAACTTGTATTTTTGATTCTTGCTTTCTAATCTTTTATTTGTTTTTGCATGTGATTTTACCTTTTACTTTCGTCTGATTTGTAATTTGTATGGCCGTCCTATCCTATTCGTCCTAGGCTTAAAAAAATATGGATATGTGTCAGGATGTGCAACCAAGTGTGAGACAGCGGTTGGACGCGCACCATTTCGTGCGATTGTTCGAGCATCATGCTCACAGAAATCGGCAATGAATTTATTATACTCTCTCCCTCCTTTTCTCTCGTCAAGCCTAGCGTGGTTGACCTATTCCGTGGTCCACCAAGCATGATAGAATAATAACGTATTATCATTCCTGTAGCTGGCGTGGCTTCTTTCATATTAATTAGAACTACTTAAATGATTTAGTATTGTTAAAAATAACTTATTTACATTACTTATTTCTGTCGTCAGTTTCAGTGATTAAGTCGGGTAACACATTTTTCCCATGGTTGCCCTTTTATTATATTCGGAACTTTCATATTTCTTGGAATTTTGATATTACCACATCAAAAGGAAATTCATAAATGTTCGTAAGCATGTCTAAAATACGATATTGCTCTTATGTAAAGAAAATATGTAGTAAACTGATTCTTCACGTTCCATATGCAGTAATACAATTTCATTGTTATCCACTTGAGTAGGTATCATGTCGAATGTGATTTGCAAATTGTTTTAAAGTGTGAACATCATTTCGTAAGTGGCACTGCTCGTCGGTCGGATGAAGTAAACCTAAACAAACTCTGAAATGCTAACTGTGTCACAACTATGTATGATTCATTTACGACTTGGCATATTTCACGGCATAAACAACCATGTTTGTTTTGCGAAATGGGAGTCTGGACTAACAAGGCGTGTTTACTGAATGTTCTGCGCCAATGTCGCTAATCGCAAAAGCTTCGACAAGACATGTCGAAGCGAATGAACTCAATAACGTGAACACTGAGTTTACGATATTGAGTTCTGTGTAGGGTCAATAATAATATCCTTAGCAGTTACAAAGGGGGATCTACTTTGCAAGTAAAACTTTCTGTCTAGTTGTGTCTACCGAAATTTCAAGTTCCTTATAATTCTACTAGTTCCACGTCGAAAATAAGGAAGCAATTTTCAACAGGACTAATTTAGTTGGCGGTTCAAAGAGGATGCATTATGTTTCCGTTAACGATGCCACATCTAAAGTGGTAGTAATTATGGACCGGACTCTGTAGAGTGTATCCTTATACTTCCTTAAATCTGTCATTACTCCCTAATGTTTAAAATAGAAGTTTTTGTTGTATCTTTAGCAAAATTGATTCCCGTCATATTTAAATAATTCTTATTGAAAAATTTAAACAGTATTACAAAGTTTCCACAAATCAAACTAGGATATTCCTTCCATGTGAGCTTTAAATTCCTCAATTTTTTTGCTTTTTTTGTCCCGCTTCCCCTGCTCGATCCTTTCATATGTTTATTCCCTTCGCACCCCTTGGTGATTTATACGTAGTCCGAGCCCATTATCCACATTTGAATCGTCGCTCTTCCCGAAAGTAGTGCCATTCGTTAAGTTCCATTTTTAAATAGTAGTCGGCGGATACGTTGCCTCCGGTGTTGTCACCACTGCGTCGCCGGTATATCCAAATATTGCTAACGAGTTCCATATATTTCTCCGGTTGATTGAATTCCGACGGAAATGGGATTCTGTGAGCGAAAGGGGACTCAAAGTTTGACAATTTTTGTGTCAGTGTAGCGTATACCGGTCAAGCTCTCTATTATTCTCGTGTGTTGCGCGTGCGCCGCTGCGTGTTTAGTTGCGTTCGTAGCACGACCAAGAATAGGCGTCACAGTGATGGTTCCTGCCTGAAAGGTTTATCTAGTTTATTGTCTGAATCGTTACTTCTCGTGAGCGGTCAGCGAGTTGTACAACACTCTGTTGTTTATTTCTTTGAATTTGATACGCCCATCGCTACATATTATCTTGTTTGAGAGGAATCATAATAAAATTCAGTATTTCACCAGAGCCTCAGCGGTAAACTCGTGCGCGTAATTCATATTTAATTCTTATTTTACACGTTATCACCTGACGTGGGCCTGTATATTGATAGTAAGTGATAAGCAGAGATAACCAACGGGCAATGGATTTGTTTGTTTTGACAAAAATTGGTCGTCTCACATGAGTGTGTGCTAAATAGTGTAATTTTCTTTGCTGTAAGCTTTTATGCTTGACTGAAAAGACTCATTAAGTGAAGAGTTTCGTGTTAAAACGTAATATACGTATGAGTGATGCGTCTGCGCGGCGGTGCAAGTGTTGCGTTAGGACTATTTTCGTAGCACGGAAATAAGAGCGGCAAAAGGAGCAAAAAGTCGAGATCGTCTGAAAAACTTTAGGACGTAGTGTCGAATGTATTTCTGTCTGTTGTAAACCGATGTCTACAACACTTGTGGTTGAAATTGGTGTAATACTGTAGGAAGTATTCACTCAAAATGAAGAAGAGGACGATATCAAAGCTCAAGTCGATTTTCGGCTCCAAAAAAGGTAAATTTCGATATTTCTTTTACAAAACAACACCCTTGGCTTAATTGGCATAAGATAACTTTATGATGTGAATTTTTTTGTAACAGAAAAAGGTTTCCCTCGGGTTTTCAAGTTCTGTCTAAAGTTCATCGTCGTTCATTCGCGTACTCACTACCTATAATAAGAAAAACATGCAACAACCGTAATTATATCATACATCAATATTCATTCAATCGTACCGATTTTTTTTTTCTAATTCTGCTTTGAATTTCTAATTACGTTCTCTCTAAATCCATAATGATCATTTCGACTGAATTTTTTTATTACATTAATTAAAGATATATTTTTTCATCATTAATCAGTGATCTTCGCATTTTGTTAAAACTTGGCGCTAAAAGAGTAGCTCGGATTAGTGTCAGCCGGTACGCAGCTGGAGCAACTGTCACATTTTTTTATTGCATTCGGTGTGACCCTGTTTGCGATGTACTACAGCTGCTGCTCTTTGATTTTTAACAACAAACGAGCCGGCTTTATTATGAAAAGTCTCGTAATATCTTGCACCGGTAGGGTGAGAGATGGGCGGTGCATTTAATAATTTTGTAACGGTCGCTGTCTGCCTCAACCTCAACTTTGCCCTTTCAAGATGGTTCAGTTGGGATGTTTAAAATCTTTTATTAGATGACACAGTTGCTCAAATAGTGTAAAAGAGGATGAATTCAATATCTTTACTTATCTGTTATTTTAGTTTGGAACTACCCACAGCGAATTCATAATTAACGTCGGTTTGATATTTGATCATTAACAAAAACACGCGTCAATTAATGTTGCTCAATCAAGTTCGTAAAACGTTTTTCTTTGACCACAATATTAAACGAAGATGATAAAAACAAGTTAAATGTACTCATCCGGTCAAAATAACATGAAAACCTTGAACACAACGAGTGAGTTAACACTTGTAATGTAGGTACTATTGGTCTAGGCACAATACAATACTGATAAGCACGTGGTGCCACCCGTACTGTGAATACTGAAACATACCTACTGCTTACTGTGTGTTTTAAGTTCAGTGTTTAAGATAATGTTCTCAGTGTAACTTGTTTGTGTGAATATTATCGCGGTTTAAATTGTATTGCATCATGCTTTGCGGTTTTAGAATTCGCCGCAAAAAAAGTAAGTCTTCCTAAACTATTTGTTACTGCAATCAATTTGGTGTATTTACTTTGTGATTCAACGACAGGTTACTACACAATATTGCTTTTTAATAGTTCTTCTAAGTAATCATATTAATCAAAGAGCAATTTCGTGCGCTGCTATATATATTAATTTTCGTCGACACTTCATTAATCACTTCTGACTCTCTGACATCTGCCGTGTTTATATTAGGATGACTTAAAACTGTCCCACCTATTCATTGTTTTAGCTTGGACTACGTTAGCTTCCGTGGGAGTTTCAGTAAGCGCGTTTTCCTCGACAAATTATTTGATATGATCTAGCTCCCATATCTTTAGGATTGTCTCCATGCATGTTTCACACATGTGAGTGTTCGCAAACGAGATCACTTTCTTGATTATTTTGATGATTTATCAATGTATTGTGATGCTATTAAGATGAAATCAGTTGATTGTCTCTTATGTTTTATAAAAACTACTGGCCAACCATGTCATTGCGGTGACTTTGTCTTGTGGGTAACAAAATAACTGTCGGTCAATTCTATCAAAATCTCACCGTGAAAAGGTGAAGTGAAGTGACATGTCTATTCTATTTTTCTCTCTGGCAATGGTGCCGTTGTCGACAATTCTGCCAATGTCAGTACCCCGAGTGTAAGTTTGCAAGTGAGTAAACGTAACTAGCGAATAACTAGCAAATGTTAGCAGAAAGAGCTTATCTCTTTCTGCTAACATTTGACACGATAACGACAACACAACAACGATTGGCACTATATTGACTGCTAGATCGTATATCACTGCAAGATCACTTCACATAAGATTTCAGTGATTTTGTTACAGAATAGCACCGCTTGTCTCAGTCCTAATGATCATTGTTTTTATCATCTACAGGCATGCAGGTCAAATGTCAGTTGTCGCTACGTCATCCTATTGTTGTTAAAATCTTGAAATGTCTATTTTACTACTCCATCCTTGAGAAGGAATAAATAAGACATTAAAATATTTAAAAAAACCATAAGTACCTACGTGGCTACGTCAACAAAATGAATGTACCTTACGAATTATCAATCAATCAAATTTAATTTGCTTCAAGTATTATGTCTTTTTTAGACTATACAGTACGATAATCAAATGAGTCGGCTCCGAGAATTCATGCACATAGTTCAATAAAACGCGTTTGAGAAATCTCAATTCGGAATATAATATTTGCGCTGAGACGCAACGATATCACCGGCCACCGCATTGGAACAATTCCGACAAGATATTTGAGATCACGATCACGATATTCACGATATTAGTTTTCATCAGCGTCTATGATACGGAATCGGAGCAATGCAACGGCGCCATCGCCACTCAGCGTGAAGATAGAACAGATTTCTATTTGTTTATTGATGCAATGACTTTAGAAATATCATTCATTATAATTATACTTCCACTAATTGCTCTTAATTTGTAATTGTTCAACTTGACCAAACGGCCAAATAGGCATTCTTAATCATTTTTGTGGTTGTTTCTTACCCTGATTTCTGGTGATCTCTCTCATAAAAAGAACAGCATATTTATTTATACCATCTCATGATATGCGCTAAAATAAGAAATCGATCGAGAAGAAAGAATCGAGTTAATATTAATTAAAAGTATATTAAGCATATTAATATTAAGCATTCCATTTTGGGAATTTGACCATCACTTTTGACATCAGTAAAAACTTAAACATGTACCTAGTTATGTAGAACTTTACGAACTCAATGTTCTAATATATAAGAGATCGCCATCAAAACTTCATGTACCGAACTTGCTTGACCTTTATTTACATAAGAGGCGTGAACAAACCGAGTAAACTCACATACGTTATCTCGCACAGGTACCTTCGTCCACTTGTTTGCATACGTTCATTCTCACGACAACAATATAACCTTTCGTATGAAAGTGTCTGATATTCTCTAAAGCTGAGCTCGTAATATTTCTTTCATGTAACACTGCGGTCACTTTCGTTCCCATGTCAAACAAGTTCGTGAGTCGACGCTGCAAATTGATGAACAATGCGTGGATGGGAACCTATCAAACTGGACATCAGCATTCATTTGTTTGTTGCAGCACAATTACGAAACTGTAATGGCAGGCAGAAGCTTTGATTTCTCCTGAATTTTATAGCATGACTATAAAATCAGCGAAGTCACAAACATATTTGTCGCTTTCATATTTAGATTTTCGTGTACACAATTGGATGGTATTAACTATCATACCATAACATCAATCATCGATTCTCTTCGCATACCACAACATTTTCCAAAGTACGAAGCTGTAGGTGTAAATGATCTCGTCATGACACGATAATTTTGATCGAAGCAGTAATGGTAAAAAGTTTATTCCTCCATGTAAGTAATCTTCGACCGCAATGTTTGCTCAGATAGGAAGTAATTTCGTGCTTTATTGCATTCTTCACGCGATTTGTGGCTTATAATTAAAGTTCATAGCATAGACACGCTTTCTTCTATAATGAAAATTATTACATTATCTAATATTTTGTCTATAGCATCTGTAATTTCATCGTTATTTTTGAATACTTTTAATATCATTAATGTATTAGCCCTGTAATGTATTAAAAGATCATCGTGTAACATTTGCGTTACTTAAATATTTTATTATGTTTAACGTTATCCGGTTTGTTGGCCCAACTGAATATTAATGAATTCATTCTTCCAAAATCATCACGTACAAACTCACTGACATCAAATAATACTAACCATCATACCAGGATTATGTCGAATAATAACATTTCCAAACCAGATAATATGGTACATGTTCCTTTACAAATTCACGTGCTACATGCCTTTAGTTCGTGTGCTTGCACTATAAAGGTAATTAGTCGTTATCCAGCATTCTATTTATAAAAGACGCACAGCAATCCGGATCTATTTCTGGAAATCTTATATCTTACGCACATTGCTTTACTTACACTGAACTTGAAAACATTCAAGTTTTTACTAAGACGATGACCCCCTGTATAAGCACCTCCGGATTCCGTGTTTGAAATTCTGTGCCAGGCACTGACGAGTACATGTCACCCTAACCCTCACTCGACACGTTCGGTACCTATGTTCTACCCTCCAATAAATGAGACTTATAGGCCGTGTTGGGGCTCTAATTGGTGTTTAATATTACAAGTGAATCTAAAATCCAAAATGTATGTCTAAGATGGTTCCCTAATACTGCAAATGGGGAACTGTCGTACACATAAATTTCATTTATGATCTCATTAACATGGCTAGTTACACAAAAAAGTGATTGGGGTTGTTAGCAACTTAATACAAAATCAAACATATTTATGTGATCTGGTTCCTCCTGAGCCGCGATAGTGGAAGGTATTCAGGTCGGCTCACGTCGCGCCTGCAATTATATTTGCCGTACAAGATATGGTAGATTAGCGTGACATTTTATACATAACGTTAAGCCTATTATAGTGTTGTAGTGTAGATAACTGGCATTGTTCACTGACTTATCATTGGTTTTCCATGCAGCTAGTGCCATCGTTTTAGAAACTATTTTATTTACAGCTGCAAATAGTTCTGCCGCATTATTTATCGAAGTTCATCAGTTGCTTTCCGCTCATTACTTGCACTGAATCCTTTGATGTAGTACGTGTGTGTCCGATGCCGGCAGACAGTGGTCCGCTTGTTAACAGCCTCAGCGTTAAATAAAACCTGTATCAATTTGTGTTCATGGCACGCGTGAGCGATGTACCACGTACCGCATTTATAGGATTTACGCTCTTTAATATTAGGAACAGCGAACATCTTCTCGGAAAGGTTAAAATTGGTAAAATCCTTTGATGGACTCTGAATGTTAAGTAGCGGTTTATTATTTTTTTTTACTTAATCGACCTTGGTATTGAGCCATTCAGGATATAAAAATCGTCTCCACTGTTTTATGGTTCTGTATGTTAATTAATAATTATAGATAACTAGATTTGCTTGCGGCTTCGCCCGCGTGGAGGTCGGAAATTATCCCACGGGGACTTACTACCGGGATAAAAAGTAGCTATGTCCTAAACTTATAGGTAGGTCATGGACTACCTATGTGCCTAATTTCATTCAAATCCATTCAGTGGCCTTTTTAGCGGGAAAGCGTAACAAACACACTTTCGCATTTATAATATTAGTTAGGACTAGCTTTCGCCCGCGGCTTCGCCCGCGTGGATGTCAAAAAAAAACAGCTTCTCTATCAGCAGCATTCCCCCCAAACATCTTAGTTGGAACCAACTGCAACGTAAGCGTGGTAAGCAGATAGGAGTGCAGTTTGATTTACAACTTTACGGAGGTTAAAGATAGCGTATAAATACCAACTTCGTTTTGTACATACTTGTTCAATAAACGTGTCCTCCATTTCATGTCTAAGTCTATTTGAAATAAATTTTGTATTGTTTATTTTTTCTACGTTTTTGGTTTTAAATAATAATTGAAGTATACCAACTATTGAGCTATTCAAGGTACGCAGTAAAAATCTCCCGAAAACTTAATTACCCCTTTTTCCGATTCTCGAAAACTCTATTTTTTTTCTTTTTTTTTCTGTCAAAAGTATGAGCACTGAGGTTCGAGTTAATCGAACCGCGCGTTAAGATTCTTAAATACAAACTGAAATCCCCAAAAACCCAAAAACCCCTGACTCCCTAAATTCCTTTTGAGGGGTAGTTTTGAAAAACGCATAAATTATGACAAACTTTGTTATTTAAGTAATGACTGCATCGTTAGTCTAGTGGTCACAAGTGCGACTGCTGAGCATGAGGGGTGGGTTTGATTACCAGGTCGGGAAAAGTGTTATTGGATTTTCCATTAGGAATTTCTCAGTAGCAGCCCGAAGTCTGGATTTATACCCGGGTGATCAAACTCAAACTAAAACTCAAAGCATTTATTTCAATTAAACCATTTACAGGCACTTTTGAATTGTCAAGAAATCGGTCAGTTATAAATATGAAGCTAGTTGCCCATTCCAAATAGTAGGTTCCTATGGAGAAGAACGGGCAAGAAACTCCACGGACACTCTTTTAAATTAAAATATTGATACAAAGTATTGGTTACATCATTCATATTGAAATTATACATGTGTGAACGATGCAAAATGTCAGAAGCGTCCGTGATAAAAAGATAAACAAAAAAAAAAACTAAACTAAAATAATTAAAAATAAGCGGTGGCAGCTAAGAGATGACCAGTCCCAACTGACAGCGCCCGTTCACGAACATGACGCATGGATCAGCACCATTCAGCTCAACCATTTAGAAGGGAGCTAAATGATCCTACACACACGCCACCATAAGCGAGACACCTGAGTGAGCATGACATACTCTCAGCCGCCAGGGCACATTCAAGTCAATGAAAGACATATTACCCGGTAAATGGTAGCTCTATTGTACTCAAACTCAAAGCATTTATTTCAAATAAACCTATTATAGGCACTTTTGAATTGTCAAGGGGTCGGTCAGTCAGAGAGATGAGGCTAGTTGCCCATTCCAAAGCGTAGTAGGTTCCTATGAAGAAGAACGGGCAAGAAACTCCACGGACACTCTTTTAAATCAAAATATTGTTACATAGTATTGGTTACATAATTTATGTTGAAATTATACATGTGAGAACAATGTAGAAAGACGTGCACGTTAAAAGCGTCCGTAATAAAATAAAAAAAAACAACTAAAACAACCAACCGATTATCCTTTAATGTTAAAGTTCGCGAGCACATTCGCAAGAAGCTGGCTGTATCATCACAACGGTAATGTTTTCCCATTGTTTGTCTTAATTATTTTAATATATTTATTTGTGCATAGATTTATATATATAATTAGGTTTATATATTATATTTATAGTTTTAATAGGTATATGTATATCTTTATATTTAAATAATATTATTTTATTCCTCAATTCTCACTATTGCACCTACCACTGTTTGTCTCTGCATCGCCCAAAGGTTGACTGGTAGAAAATGCCTATGGCATTAAGTCCGCCTCTGTACATTTCTGTGCTTAAAGTATTAAATTAATAAATAAAACACCTAAGTTAAAATAAGCCGTGGCAGCTAAGAAATGACCAGTCCCTACTGACGGCGCCCGTTAGCTCAACCATTTTGAAGGGAACTTAATGATCCAACACACACGCCACCATCAGCTAGACATTTGAGTGAGCATGACACTCTCAGCCGCCAGGGCACATTCAAGTCAATGAAAGACGTGCTCAGAAAATGGTAGGTACACAGTACTCACACCTGTGCTATGCAATTATATAATACAAAGGAGATTGAGTTTATACAATGAAAAGATAGTCTTAAAATCTTCAGCAGCTCCAATAGTATTTTAAAATGTTAATAAATTTGTTGTGGTTGTGATCCCTACTTCTAGTACCTACTATAATTATGTCTTTCGCGATGGCAATAGACTCGCCCCCTATTACATGAGACTTAAACAAAACTTCGAAATGTGGGTGTACTAAAGGTACACCTCTCCCTAACCCTTTGGGGATTGCAGGCGTGATGTTATCTAAATAAATACTCGGGCCAAATTTCAAGTTTATATATCAAAAGTATTAAGATTCTGTTCATACAAACTGTATCGCCCTTTTTTACGCACTCAAAAGGGTAAATTGTTCAAACATCTTTTTGACGTATTTATTATTGGATTTATAGGTTATTTATATCAATTTTCAAGTTAATCAAGCCAAGCACTAAAATCCTCTCTTGTATATTGACTATCCCTTTTCACCCAATTATTAGGGGCTAATTGTCAAAAAGACCTGATTCAAGCTATTCTTTATTTTTTGTTTTCAGTAAAAATACTAAGTTTCAAGTTAATCTGACCGCGCGTTAAAATTATTCCATAAAAACTTTGATATGTTTAAAAAACCAACAGTTTTAAAAAACCCGTTTAAAAAACAAAAAATGAAATTTTTTATATTTTATTTAGGTTAGTATCCGTGCCAAGTTTCAGGTTTATTAACTCAAGGAATAAGATTTATCCCCCTTTTTCACCCCTTAAAGGTCGAATTTCAAAAAATCCTTTCTTAGCGGATGCATAGCTTCCAACCATAAACCGAAATATTAGTAATTTAACATAAAAAAACTTTCATTTAAAAGAAAATTTAATCCCCTTTTTCAACCCTTAGGGGTTGAATTCTAACAACACCGTTGTGTTAGCTTCCAACCATAAGCCTAGATAATAAATTTTGTGTTTATACTTCGAAAATTAAGGACTTTTCATACACAAAATCATCCCCCTTTTTAACCCTTCGGGGTAGAATTATCAAAAACGCTGAAACACGTATAAATAAATTTTTAATTGTCAGCTTATACACAAAATTTGAAGATCCTAACTTCAAAACTGACGGACTTTCATATAAACTTCTATCCCCTATTTTACCCCTTTAGGGGTGGAATTCCCAAAAATCCTTTCTTAGTGGATACTTACTCTTCACAAAGAACATACACTCCAAGTTTCATGTCTCTAGGACCAGCGGTTTAGGCTGTGCGTTGATATATCAGTCAGTCAGTCAGTCAGGACTTTGAATTTTATATATACAGTGTGAGTCTTTATAATCTGCACATACTGAATCGAGGGAATCTTTGCTTAATTATATCGACGGAAAAAATGATAAAAAAAATCTAAATATTTTATTGAAATTTTTAATGGATTTTTTATTTATTTCTTCGCTTCTGTGACTCCAGTGTATACAAAACGGTGTAACTTTTTAACTCGATGTTTTATCACGATGAAACAAACTCCATAATGATTGGAAGTAATTAGGTGTCCGCATTAAATGAAAATTGTGTAAAAAACTGCCACCAATTAAAAATTAACACGTTTTTTCCGCAAAAATCTGATTTTTTTTCATCAATTTTTGCAATAATCGTAAAATTTCTCAATAAGATGCCCCGATTACCTTCATTTTTTATTACTTTAAATTATTCCTCATCGTATTAGCTATCCAATAGTAAAAATTGCAAGGGTTTAACTCAATCCCATCATTTCTTATCAACAGCCAAAGAAAGGCCTAGAGCACGGCTACGCACTAATTGTTTAGCAGGTAGACGTCCTTTTTTGTTGAGAATGTGCGCGGGTCGGGGTGCGGGGAGGTAGGGCCAGCTGAAGGGACCAGAAGGGATGACAGACAGGCAGTCGCTCCGAATTATTCGCCGCTGCTACATGTGTTTCGTTACTTTCATTCACTGCTACCTGAGTTTCGTGACTTTCGTTCGCTGCTACGTGATGCCGCGCTTAAGTGAATTCTCCCCGGCACACATTGCCGACATTCATTTTTACTATGGGATGGGACGAGGAAGTGCCAGAGCTGCGCGCGCAGCTTACATAGCTGCGTTTCCTAACAGGCAACCAGTGCCATCTGCCCGCAACTTCCAGGAAGTTCACAGAAGATTGTCGATCACTGGACTTGAATCAAGTAGAGATCGTCGCGAGCCGCCTCAAATAACCCCCGCACCCCGACCCGCGCACATTCTCAACAAAAAAGGACGTCTACCTGCTAAACAATTAGTGCGTAGCCGTGCTCTAGGCCTTTCTTTGGCTGTTGATAAGAAATGATGGGATTGAGTTAAACCCTTGCAATTTTTACTATTGGATAGCTAATACGATGAGGAATAATTTAAAGTAATAAAAAATGAAGGTAATCGGGGCATCTTATTGAGAAATTTTACGATTATTGCAAAAATTGATGAAAAAAAATCAGATTTTTGCGGAAAAAACGTGTTAATTTTTAATTGGTGGCAGTTTTTTACACAATTTTCATTTAATGCGGACACCTAATTACTTCCAATCATTATGGAGTTTGTTTCATCGTGATAAAACATCGAGTTAAAAAGTTACACCGTTTTGTATACACTGGAGTCACAGAAGCGAAAAAATAAATAAAAAATCCATTAAAAATTTCAATAAAATATTTAGATTTTTTTTATCATTTTTTCCGTCGATATAATTAAGCAAAGATTCCCTCGATTCAGTATGTGCAGATTATAAAGACTCACACTGTATAGAAGATAGATTGCACCTTTACGAGTATTTACGACTTACACTAAGTACATCAATCTGCATTGTTTTTGCAAGATTGCTTGTGACTCCAGTTATTAGCATTATTTTCTTTATTGTCTATGCGTTGAATGCGCTCTTTATCAGTACGTGTTCATTAATTACAATATTATTTACTTTCTCATTGTGTTCTGGGCCTTCATAATTATATACTTAAAATAAAATTAGGTTTTGTTCTCTCGCTCGGCCTTACTTATGTTTCAAACGGTCTCAAAAGGAAAGATAATTGAATGGGGGCCGCAGTCATCCGGTTTCTCCTAAACTATCAAGATGTTCCTATTTTAAACTAGAGAACTGTTTTACCAAGACCGACTTAAGTCAATTAGTAGTCGAGTCATGCGTGCTACTTGAACGCCCTCGAACGGGATGCGCCTGCGCTGCGGGTTCAGCCACCCGATCGCGCACAACCCGCCGTCTTATCGATGGTATTTATGATTTATTGCAAATAAAATGCATCTTTTGTTTGTTTGAACATGGTTAGATTAAAAATTGTTTATTTAAAACCACTTTTCTGATGTGTTATTACTACTAATGTATACATCACATTATCTGCATACTTTATTTATAAGAGCATCCCGCACTCCAGCGAATAGATAATACAATAAGCTGTGCTATATCCATCACGTGTTTAAGTTAAAAGATTGCTGCAGGCTACCATAGCTGATGTACGCCAGTGATCATAACACATGTGTTGTGATTACAGGGAGTAGCATCATAATTACTAATCATCACAAATCACCAACACTACACTATTGGAACCGGTTTCCCACGTGACGTGATTCACCTATTTATTTATTGCTCTTATCATAATTATGACATTTACTGTACTAATGCGTGTAAATGTCAATTGGCTAATGATGAGTGATGCATTCCAATTACAGCTTCTTCTACTTTTGTGTAGAAGAAACTGGAAGCTGTAGCCCGTAATTAACAATAGACAGTTGAATGGCAAGGCGTTATTTTAAAGGCATCTGTCTGGTTCCTCCGGTTTGTAACAGATAATTATGTCCTCTATAGATTACATAAAACTTCAAAACCGGTTGACGTTTCAATGAAACCTGAATATTAATCGTTTACAAATATGATTAACGAAAGGAAGTGGCCGTTTAAACATACACGTAGTAGAATAAATTTACAGCCTGCGTGTACTTGAACATGGTGATTCCTTGAGCCTTGGCTCGATGGGTAGAATTGTTAGATCCTCATATCTACATTTTTGCAAAGGATATTATTGGACGATAAAATAGTCGAATGCTATCGCTTCATCCTATCCTTTATCTCTGTTGTTTGAGGTCAAGTGTCCCCCTCTTCATTATCGCCCCGCCTACGCTTTTGTCCGTTGCCTTTGTTAAGTAAGTTGCGGTTTTGTTATTCTCAACTTCTGTTCAAGCCACAAGTTTACAACTATGGCCAATTTTAGGGAACATTTTTATTTAGCTGGAGGTTGCGTGACCTAGGCAGCAATTTAACTAATCAATATAGAGGTTGTGGTCGCTGGCTTGCGTCATGTTTACATGCTATTCAACCTTGCCTTGCATGAGTTTGGCGATGAATGAAGGCATTTTTTTGGTAAGTAAGTATTGAATTTTCAACTAACCACACCACGAACCACGGTTTGTCGGTTACACAGGCTACACTCGAGGAATATTCGGTGTAGCCTTGAAATGGTACCCACCGCTTATGTTACAAACCTAGCATTTAAGAATGTTTTGTGAACAATATTTTTGTATAGCGATTCGTTATGGGTGACGCGTGCTAGGATTTGATTCGCGCTGGATGTGATTGAAATCTTAACGTCCATAATCGCAATCTACTTTGACTAAAAATATCTGGGAATTTATCCTTGTAGAATGTTAAATCCGTAGCTACAGGAAAGTTCTAATGACAAACTTATGGTTGAAGTAATTTCTCTTCCATTTACCTCCTACCTGAAGATGTTCTGTGGTGATTATGGTATAAGCAAAGGTAAAGGTGAAATGAAATTATAGTTACCAACATACCGGATGGATACAGCACTAAGGGATAGTCGATCAATAGGTCTTTAAGTCCAACAAAGTTGTCGTTTACGTGAAAGCTTTAAAATATTACTATAATGATGTTAACAGTACCTATCTAATATTTAGTATGGACGGTTGATTTGATGTGGTCTTTGCAGTTGCTAGATAACCCTTTCGATATTATTATATTGAGAAAACTCATGACAAGGTAAAAGTTGGAAACATTATCTGCACTTGCAGAAGTCCTAAGCATATAGCAGGTATTATAAATACAGCCATTTTGTCGTGCAAGTGGCACATCGACCCGCTGTTTATTTCTGATTTCGGTGATGTCATACATTTAGATGTAAAACAGTACCTACTTTAGAATGGGTACTGTTTTAGCCTCTACAGGCGTTAACAGTATTGTTAAAGTATTAAAGGGTCCATCTTCACTATCGTTAGTACTTAATCGTCATTTAAGTACTAAGAACAAAGAAGTCTTGTGCCTTAGCTGCTTAGTGATCGCCAGAGATCATTGACCTGCCTACGTGGTATAGGTACCCGTATACCTACGTAGCAGTATATTTTTTATTACTAACTCCAATCTAAACCTAAGTACCTACCTCTCATATCAGATCTGAGTAATGCCTTCAAGAATATTCATCAAACATTTTGAGTCGTAGTACCTTACTAAATGCCTGCCAAAGGTACCACCTGATTAAGACCATTTTTAGTAAAATGAAGGGCTTTGGTAGGGATTTAATCTCTTAGTTCACACACAAAGCCAAATTTGAGCCACTTATTACAAGTAGACATTAGTTAGTATAAGCCAGTCCCTTTATAATAAAATTATTTGTTTATTACGAGGTCTTCAGGCCTTCTGGATGTGAGATCAAAACAAAACATCCTGCTTACCCGTAATTAAATGTAATCCTCGCATTTCCAGGCAAACGACAACTTCAACAAGAGCATTCTTCGAAGAACTCACGTTCACCTTCGCCGGAGCAGTCGCGTGGGGCGGTGTCTCCGGTTCCCAATGATGTTGCGTTCCGGCCCATCCAGAGATCTCCGCAGCCAAACCGGCCCCCCCCGCCGCCCTCGCCACCAGTTCCGTCGCACCCTGTGGCCCCCATCACTCCAGAACCTGCCGCACCATTGCCTCTTCTTCCATGCACTGTCTGCGGACGAACATTCGTGCCAGTGTCACTAGCCAAACACGTGAAGATATGTGAAAAGATGGTGGTGAAGAAAAGAAAAACTTTTGACTCTTTCAGACAAAGGCGAGAAGGTGTGTATTTTTCTTTTTAATCTGCAAATAATATCGAAGTTAAGTCCTATACCTACGCGTCCAATGCAGGGGACTATAAATTGACCTTGTAGCTAATAAATTGGGACGTGTCTCGTGAAATGTAGGCCAATAGAAAAATTTGAAAACCGAACATGGAGTTTATATAACAGCACGCACTGTATCTACTTGTATTCAAGTATACAAAGGCATACATAATCGTAGATTTATTAAGACATTATAAGAATATTCTTGACTCGTTACTGTTTACCTGTATCATCCCACTGCTGGGCAAAGCCCCCATGACTTGACTCATAATGACCTAAATACACTGTAACCTGGATAAGTGGGATCTCAAGGTACCTAGGATTATTTATCACTTAATGAAGTTTTTCATTTACCCAGCTTCCCAAATGACAGTTGTCATATTTACTGAGGTCCGTTTTTCATTTAAAGAAGTTTAAATTTTCATTAAAAATGCATATTTTATATTTTGAAAATGATAAATTATTATTGGTTGTCTTACATAAACAGGCTATTCAACTACAAAGTCCCAATTACAGAGGTAACAATCGAAAAAATCTATACATTCTCAGTGATCAGGACTAATTATTTCCGGTAACGGAGCTAGAGGTATTTCAATGCAAGTGTCGGGACCTCATTGTAATTTTCGGTAGTGCTGCTTACACTGTTTAAAAGTTATCTATTTTACCGTTTTGATCTTTTTTATGTAGTTTGGATGGAGTTTATCATTTTGTTAATAATGAAGGTTGTGGGTTTACTAAATCATTTTTCTTTTGTTTTCTTCCATTGTCTTGCGTTTTATTTTGAATCTGAATATTGCAGATTTTGCATGTCCCCAACATTGAGTTTTGATTTTGGTTATTGTATTTATAAGTTTTATATTAGTAGTTTATATTATTGTTGTGACATTAGCATGATTTATATTTAGTATGTTTATTGACGTTTCCTTTGTTGTTGTGGGTAATTAAGGGCTGACCGCGGCGAACGGTGCTAATTCCGGTGAGTGGGTGAACGGTTTACATATTCCCTGCCATTCATTTAACAGTGACTCCTTACGTATGTGAACGTTTTACTAACACAGCCACACACGTCCTACTGCATTATAAATGCTCGTGACACTTTGCGTACTGTTTCAAACAAAACATAGTGTTTTCATTTTCTTAGACTAAGTAGGTATAGGTAGATTTCCCAAGATAAGGCAAAAATGAGTCCATCCCAGGTGTTTGTCAGAGTTCAAATCTCTCTCGTCCGTCATCATCATGTGCATTATTGCGCTTTTTAATGTTACTGAGGCAGAGAACCTGTACATGTTCATTAATGTTTTTATGGCCATTTCAAATTCGTGAGTTCTTAAAGTCACGTTCTATCACAAAAAACGAACCTACATACTAAAATTACTCGTTTCTGCAATAATGGCAAGATTAACGGATGTTGGCTACTGATTTATAGGAATTTCTTTAAATTGCGCCTACTATTTTGACTGAAAATTTTCCGTTTGTACAGTTCAAGAACCTGCATAATAATATGCAATTATTTATTTCCTACCAAAGCGAGATCAACGATTGACCGTTAAAGTCGACCTAATCCTAACCCGTCAAATAGTGAAGCTTTAAAATATTTATGTAAATGTTGATTGTGTTGCATTGACAATATGACATCCTACGGAGACTCTAACGAGGTCTGAATTAGCATATTAGTTTGTATACGTTGGCCAAACGTTTAGCAACTCCGCCCTCGTAAAGTAACAGTCATCGTCATTATACTAAGCACTGCGGCTCATGTTTCTAATGAAGTCTTTAGAAATGCATGGGATGTCTGCCACGGGTTGTTACTGAACATCTGGTGACATTACAAGTGTTTGTTCTACAAATTAGTGAAGTGTGTCCATTTGTCCAATGAATTTTGTTAGTTTTAATTGTATTTGTTCAGTAATGTGTACGTTTGTGTGTGTGTTTGAGTTCGAGGTAAACGTGTGTTGTTTCAAGTAGTAATACTGAGTGGTGTTCAAATGTTTATCTAGTAGATTTATCTCTGTGACATGAGCACCGTGTGTGTAGAAAGTAATATTGCATAATGGATGTTTTAATTCAGTGCTATACTGGAGTAACCAACTTACAAGATCTCTGGGTATGACAAGGCTGCAGAAGCATGCTTTTAATTACTAATCAAGGTTTGCGCATGCTGTACTTACGTCACTCGTCTAGATCAGTGGGTTGATACATGTGCCCAATCACACCTATACGTATGCTTTGTTTGGTCACATTATAGGCACAGACCTGGAGCAATACTTGCCAAAGAACTTCGGTCTTCCTGAAAACAGTCCGTTCATAGAGAAAAGTCCGCCGCACACAGCAAAACCGACGCCGAAACCGAAGCCACAGACGGTCAGAAACGCTATAACGAAGGTAATTTTTAATCTGTATTTTGTTGTAGTAGATAATTAATTAGAAATAAAAACTGGGCTATAAATCTATTCTTTTGTACATGCATTTCTTTGAAATGATCGCGTGCAATGCACGATATGATTGAGGGGAACAGAGGGAAACAGTTTCTATGTTCATGTAAGTTCTAACAAGATGAGATAAGTTAGCTTTGAGAAATTTTAGTTTTAGTTACAAAGAAGGTACATAACTACTGCGGAAACAATAGTGTCGCTCATTTGTTAATGTCACGTGAAGAAAGTGTTGTCTAAACAATAGAAAATAATCTCCTATGTGGTAAAGTCCTTACATATTCAATAGTCTTTTCACTTCTTCGTCTTAGAACAACGCCACTCTGTCATGTTAATAAGAAGTAAGTATGTCTTCTAAGAACCTTCTATTCAATTACCATTTTGGTTTACAAAGCAGGAATGGAAATGGACTATTTAGAGCGTAAGTATAGAGAAAATGCATAGACACCTTATAGTAAGGTACAGACGGCTACACATCAAGCTATACATTTCCACTATACGCTGGTCTCTCATTGTACGAAAATCCTATACAATGCGAGATCAGCCTAAACTGGATATGTATAGCTTGATGTGTAGCCGTGTGTACATACAATACATACATAACAGGAAAATAAACATCTAGGTAGTTTAGAATTTTAATGGATTAAAAGAAGTGCATCAAATTTTATTATATGACGAGCTCTTTCTTTATTTATAAACAAACTAGCTGCGCCCCGCGGTTTCACCCGCGTAAGTCTCGTTCCCGTGGGAATATAGGGATAAAAAGTAGCCTATATGTTAATCCAGGGTGTCAGCTACCTCGATACAAAATTTTATCAAAATTGGTCCAGCCGTTTTTTACGTGAAAGAGTAACAAACATCCATCCATCCATACTTACAAACTTTAGCGATTATAATATTAGTAGGATTATTCTTGTGTCGTCGCTTGATGCTAGTTCATATGAGTCGTTTGAATTTTCACAATTTGTAATATTTAATGTTTTATTATCAATTCCCATATCCCATAAATGCCTATAATTTCGTTTGCAGCCAATGGCCGAACTCCAAAGATGTCCACACTGCCATCGTGCGTTCGGCGTGCGCGCATTCGAGCGTCACGTCGAGTGGTGCGCGGATAAAGCGAAGATCCTGCCCGCGGCGCCCACGCAGCCGCCGCAGCACATCACCGACGCCAAACAGCGGCTCAATGCGCGCACGCAGTACAAAGCGCCGCTCGTGCGCGGACGACGGTCAGTAGCTAAAGCTATATCTACTTAATAAAAGACTTAAATTCTAAATTCTCTGACAGACAACGCACAGCCTAAACCGATAGGTCTAAAAGCATGAAATTTTGCACAAGCGTTCCTTATACAGGGTGGAGTTTTGAGATGGGGCAGTAAGGACCTTAACCGTTGTCGCTACAAGAAAACGATCTTCGGAGACCGTCCTTAACTTTTTGAGACATATGATCTGCATTAACAGATTTTGAAAAAAAAAATACAGTCAACAAGAAAACGGTCTTAGGAGACTGTCTATAACTTTTTGAGACATTGATCTGCATTCACAGACTTTGAAAAAAAAATACAGTCTGCAAGAAAATGGGCAGATTTCCACAAAAACTTTTATTGATGCCAATCGATCCTGTTTCTTATAAGGATCAAAAAACTATAGAACCAACTGAGGTTTGAGTACTAGAAAAGTCAGAAATTGTGAAAAACTTTTCCCATATATTTCGTAGGAAATGAGACTACAACCTACTTTTTTACGATGAACAGAAGGGGCCAAAAAAAAAATTAACAAGATTTCGGACGAATACCTACGCGTTATAATTTTATTTGCTTTGAGTCAAAAATCTACCCTGTATATTGAAGGTGATCACTATATGAAAGGATTTAAAAAAAATACATCTCCTAATGGAGTTAAAAAGAGGGATGAAAGTTTATATGGAAAATCGGAATTTTTTGCCGATGGCAACGCCATCGGCCACACGGCTCGTTATTGTAATATCATTCTAATACTGTTGAACTGCCAATTTGCTACTCTAGTATTTATTAAACGGTAGCCGAACACAGAACAACATCAAGTAGGTACTTACCCACACAAAATCTGCTCATAATGATGCTCTAAGCGTTTTATTGAATAGGTACATCGAACACACTACAGCAAGTAGGGGTTTAGTGAGGATGGGAGTCCTAACTAAACCCCTACTTGCTGTAGTGTCCCAGTCTTTCTGAATGCGACTAACATACAACAACCATTACCACAATTTTAGTGGATGAAATGCTGAAAATATCTAAGCACACACGCGATAAAAGATGAACAGCGTACTGAACTGATTGACCCTCATAATACAACCCCGGGACAATAATTACGGTATCCATCAGCGGTCCTACCTGCAAACCTACCTTTCGTCATGCTCCCTTAGATGTCACTGCTTGCGTTAGCGTCGGGGGTCGGGTTGCCTCTTTCCCTCAAATGTGGCGAAGGGGGTGATGGCTGATCTTTGCGTTATGCTCGTGAACGGGTGCTGCATGTGGTGACTGGTCGTCTTGCTGACCATGGTTTTGTTATTGTTATTAATAATTAACAGTTTTTTTATTTTACTTCGATGGTGCTAGTTTATCATTTGTGATTTCGAGTTATAGATATAGCTTTATTTAAGCGGGCACGCCCATTATGCCTGGAGGCTTTTATTTAGATACGTTTTGTTTACGTTATTTCTGCTTGAGTATAGTTTTCGACAATTATTATATATATATATATATATTTAGTATAGTGGTGTGTGCTATCTAGAGGCAAATAATTTAATGTTTTGTGTTGCATTTTACATTTTATTGTATAGATTCAAGTTTTATATATGAACAGACAGCTGTGCTGCTGGGGAGTTTGTTGCGCCACTTCTTCTTCCCAGCTAAAGCACTGGGTGATGAAGGGTGGGCGTTTTTGGAGGACTGTCTCATGTAATTTTTGACGTTCGAAAAGTGCTGATTCTCAGCCTAGTTTGAATAAATGGATTTTGATTTTGAAACAGATTTTTTGGCGTCTCACAACTTTGGGAACTGACTTGGATTGATCCGTACAAAACCCTGGGAGCCAGTTTCAATGTTTATTTATATAAAACAGTTCCACCATGTGATCACGACAACGTAACCTAACCGTGGATTGATTAATGTGCGCGGTAGCCAGACATCGGTGATTGTCATTAGTTATAATAACCTGTCATTACCTGAGTTGTTATTATGACGGCTGTGAACTAAGATGTTACCACATTGAGATTTTTGTAGTATATACCTACCTATTCTGTTTCGTTTATCATTGCCGTAGGAACTTTGTCACTTCAAAATGGTCAACTTTTGGAGCTTGGTTCAGAAGTTATACATATAGATACTTTCGACCCACGTACTGTCCGTGTGTCGTGTACGGTAAAAAGCCATGTTATTAACAATTATTAATCGATTTTGTGACAGAGTAATGAGATTGACAGAGGAATGAGATATACAGAGGAATGAGATTACATCATAATAGCTGATAGAAGATCTGAATATTCCATCAATACCAACTGTCGCGACGATTTAGTGTGTGTAGCCGTGTGATAATATTAGGTTATTAAAATTGGGATTATTCGCTGCTGATTTTAATTTCTAGTATCTAAGCTCTCGTCAAAAAATAGATTGAGAAAGAGTGTTGTAAGCACCCCAAAAGTTTGCTACAAAACATAGCACGCATTATAACTGAAATCTTTATTCGTCAGGTCATCGCAAACGCGCGACAAGTCCTCAAACAGCCGATCAGCGTCTGTGGAATCGTCGCGCGGGGTGTCCCCTCCACAACCGCGTGAATATGGCGACTACAAGCTTGGACGCACCAGAGCCTCAGGTAAAACATCTTTCCGTAGTCAAGAGTAGAAGTCGTAAAGAGTATTCTATGCTATTCAACAAGGAACCCTTATAGTTTCGCCATGTCCGTCCGTGTCCCGCGGCATGGCTCAGAGACTCTTAGTACTAGAAAGCGGTAATTTGGCATGGCCGAAAAAGCGGTAACATAAAATCTTGAAAAAAAACATGGGTATTTGGGGACTGCCGATAGAAGTGAAAACAGTATACATATAGCTCATGGAAAGCTTTCGGTGTCGATGACGCAGGTTCCATGATTTTTGTTCACCTAATAAGTGCTCAACGCGTCTAGATATCGTTTCACTTCAAAAAAAAATTACACTTTCAAAAATTACAAAAGATGTCACAAATATAGCGGGTCTGTGAGAACTAATGTTCGATTCAGGGATCCGTTTGCGTAATATTAAGCTTTAAACTGCAAAGGGGTTTGGATTTTTTTCTATGGAGCCTGGCTCCCCATCCTTACCGCCATTTTATTTTTTTTCGAAATGAAGGCCATGTATGAAACCTTTAAAAATCGATAGGCTGTTTTAATATAACTCGAAAATATACTTTAGTAAAAGCTCGTAAAATGTCATGTTTTCGAGTTTTAAGCTTCAATAAATGTAATGCAAAAAAAAATTGTCTTTATTTACATTAAATAGTAACATTGAATCGAAAATAAAGTCGCGTATCGAGCCGAATGACATCTAAGAAAGCCCCCCTAGTCAGGGGATCGAGAGGGAGCGAGATAGCTAGAGTACGTTGCGATATTTCCCTTTCTAGAATGTGGATCGATCGATCGGACGGTCGATCTCGATCAATCAGCTGGCTACTTTGACCTTCACTGTACGCTAGCGTTTATCCTGTTCACTTTAAAGTGAATATGTTATTGTTTATTAATTTGTTTATGGCGCTACTTGAACAACTTTGTTGGCTTCTAAATTAGAAATGTGACAGCTTAGAACATTTGTCAAAGAACACATTATTGTAATACGATGAAAGCAATCGATTTCCGTTAGTTTTATCCTTGGCCGCTATTCAAGAAAAAAAAACAAAATGGCGGACAGAAAGGAAGCCAAAGTTCCAAACTCCTTTTTGTTGAGTCAAATGTAGTGTCCGGAACTCCGGACACGGACTCTATTTCTAATTCTGCTATGCAGAATTAAATCTACTATTGCTAGACCAGCAGACACGGCTTCCTCGTCGGAACTCATTTTTGAAAAGAGATTTTCTTAACAAAAACATTCCTTCGAACAAAAACACTATTTAGTCGCAGCGAACTGGCTGTTTATAATCTAACATGGTTAGCTTACATGTTTATGTAATATTTTTTGTTAAGAATTTGGTGTAGTGGACCCGGTTTTACGGTTCTCACAATCTTCCAAAAGACATAATTAGGGTCTATGACGAAATCCAAACGACGCAGAAACAGGAAACAAATCACAGACGATGACAAAAAGTACAGAATCGACTTTTTTTTTTGTTTACTTACAGAATCGGTCTCTAGTAATGACTGTCACGACGAGACTTCTCCACACATGCCAGTGATTCGAAACTCTCGGAATTCACAAAACAGTTCGTCAGGCGACGCTAATGTCAAGGCAAGGCAAGCACGACTCGCCAGGGATCTAAGCAACTCCAGGTATGAACACTTTTTTATTTTTTTTTATTTAAGTATTTATATTTATGCACACAAACTTTTGTAAATCCATTGTTTGAACATACCTATAACCTTATTCACAAAATTTTAAAAATAATGTTAGATTTGTAATAAATAAGGGGAAAGGAAGGGTCTCCATTTTTTTAACAATGTTTATTATTACATATTATATACTTAGTTAAACGGATTTAGTTCCTGTCTCCTTGTTTGTTACTATCTACGAAAACGAACGAAATAAGACCTTATCCTTCCTTTCCCCTTTCATAGAAAAATACAAGATCCTCACCCATCCTCTGCCATTCAAAGTAATACAGATCCTAATATCAAGAAAAATCAACAAAATAATACTGAACCAAATACCAAGAAAAGGCATAAAATATATATTGAATCAAATACTAAGAAACGCCAACAAAATAATACTGAATCAAATGTCAAGAAAAATCAAAGTAAAACGGAGCCAAATATCAAATCAGTTGAAATGAGTGTTATTGGCCCTCATATTATCAAGAAAAACCAGCAAAGTAATACTAATTCAGGTATCAAGAAAAACCAACAAGTTAACGCGGATTCAAGTATCAAGAAAAGTCAACAAGCTCATACCGCTACAAGTGTCAAGAAAAGCCAACAAGGTAATGCTGGAACAAGTATCAAAAAATGCCAACTTGATAATACTGATTTAAACGTCAAAAATAAACAGCAAAATAGTACAGATCCAAATGTCAAAAACATCCATCCAATCAGTACTGATCCAAATATCAAGAGAACTGTATCGCAAACCAAACTCCACAAAATAAATGTGAGAAAGCAACAGCAATTAAAGAAATTAGAAGAAATCGTCCACAACTATAAAGAAAAAAGCCAAAACACTACCGATGATTTAAAAAAATCATCAAAGAGCGATAAGAGCCAAATACCTATTCCAAATCAGTTAAATTTTAAAAAGATGAACAAAACATTAAATGACTGCGATATTGATCAATTAATTAGCGAGGATATTAAAGATATGAATTCTTCTGAAATAAGTAGTGAAAATGGTAAAATACATGCAGCTAAAACATCAGCTGAAGCGTCTGAACCGAATAAAAAAAATAAGAATAAGATCAAGATGGTAAAAGAAATTAGTATAAGTCTGGATAGTCTCGAAGATAGCCCCGCCACTTCTGCAGGTAGTAATCGAATTCGCGACTGTCAATCAATTGGCATTAATACGCTCTCATGTGTTCCATGTGTCATACACGATAACCCGGACAAGAAAAAAGCCAACAGGAAAAATAAGAGCAATCAAATAGACAAGAAAAGTGCTAACGAACTTGAAAATAATTCGATCTCCGAACCAAAAATAGAATTACTTTATAAAAATCCAATTATATTAAATTCTGTGGAACGAATGTACGACAGAGATCCATACGTTACAAAGGATTTAATCAATTTACATTTTGATAGCTCCGTAGTGACTCCTAGTTCTTCTGACAACTATATTCCTAATGAAGTTGAAGCTATAACAGACTTCAATAACCAGGAAATTACTAACAATAATTTAAATTCACTCACAGAAGAAAATGTAGATAATCAAATATCAAATCAAAATACTAGTGAGTCAAACAGGGACAAGGACTCGATTAGTGAAAAAATAGACGAAGATATTCAGAATCTGAGTGAAGAACAGTTTGAAGAAAACTATGAGCGCGACAGTGTGGAACTATCTTGTGAGTTTGAGGAAAACAAGTTTGACGATGATAATATCACGGACACCAATGCAATGGAGTGTCGCCATGGAAGTGGCGAGACTTATACAAAATTTACAGAGGACCCAGCAGACCTAGAAGAATTCATGAATATTACTAATAAATTATTAAGTAATGATCTCTCTGAAAGAGAATGTTCCAATATTGCCAAAGACATCGATAGTTTGCATACACCAACAGCGAATTCAATTGAAGCCATAAATCAACAAATTTCGGATGTTGCTATCAATGAATCTCCTAAATATCAGTATAAATATCAGTTCTCTGATACATTTCAAGAACTAAAGAACCATCTGAAAGAATTGCTCGGAGGTGCTGGCAATACAGTAAGCGAAGTCTTAAAGAAAACCGACGAAACAAATAAAGATACAGCATCGAACAATATATCCGACGTGAATAGAAATATTTGTGATATGGAACACATAACTGTTTATCAATTACAATTTTATGAAAAAACAGATGCACGGAATGACGCAAACGATGAACCTGCTCGTTTGAAATTGCCTTCAATAGCAAAATCAAATAAACCAGGAAATAAATTAGAATGTAACAAGAAAAGAATGAAAAACATTTACAAACCAAAAAGAAAATTCAGTATGTTGGGCGATCAAACTAGATCTAACAAAGAATATCAAACATTTATCGTTAATCAAAGTTCAAATGATAATAGCGACGGACAATCAGAGGCATCTGAGCCTGTGTTGAAGCTGCCACGAATTGAAAATAAAAGGTTAGATTACTTTGTTTGCCCAATTCCCATTCAACCCTGTTTCCTCCACCACTGTACATTTCCTAAACAATTGTATTTCTAGTGATTATCATGGTTTGCTTCAATATTTAATAATTATTATATAAATACTAAAAAAAATTGGTAATTTATAAATCTACTACCTAAATTAAATTGTGAATGGAATCGTAGCATTAAACGGAATTAAATTATTGAGTAGGTACGGTAACGACGCAAAATTGTATGTTTCATAATTTAAATTATTTTAATTAATATAACAACTCTAACAATTTTAATCAAATTTATTATTATAGAGTACCTATCGATTATTTATTATATGTTAAGTCACTATGTCAAATGAGGCGTTTGAAACTTATGATTTATTCTATACTTAATAATAAATTATGTTCAATTATGTTCCATAACCTAATGCATGAAATTAGTTTAATGAAAATCGCATTTTTTTTAAATATTTGCACTGTAACAAAGTTTGCATGAAATAAAGAGGCTTTTTTTTATTATATAAATACTATAGATAATTATAATATTATAGTTATATATTATATTATATAGATATTATAGATCCTCGTAACTAAACAAGAATTGCGTTTAATGAGTGCACTTTCGCGACGTAGCTTGCTACTTTTCGCATACATGTAATTGCAAAGCTTGTCTCATCGCGAGAACTGTTTTTACTACTTACAAGATCGCTTAATTATTAATATAATAATATATGTATTTATTATTACACTTTACAGGCTCGACGACACTTACGACCCATTTGTATCAGCTGCTAGGCAAATGAAAGAACTTATGTCTTCAGACACAAACATTCCTAAAAAAATACAAACTACAAAAGACCATAGCAGAACCCTTCCCGCCCTCCAACCTGCTAAAGATAAAGGCTCTTCCTCGTATCTACGATCTGATAACAGTAAAATGTTAAAAGATACACTAAATAAAACTTACCAGAAGACCCCAACATTGCAAAGAATGAAATCTTTCGGTAGCACAAATAATGAAAACAGTAGTAACACGTTCGGCGGTCGATGTAGCTCATTTAGATTAAATAGAAATGACAAAAAACCTAGTCCAAAATTAAATACAACCTTTACAAAGTCCAGTAAAGAGAACATTAGTACAGTAGAAAAGAACTATTTCAATCGAAATAGCAATCTGAATAGATCGTTTTCTAGTTACACAGCTTCAAGTTACAGTACACCAAAACCTAAAGATAAAATCCCTAAAATTGCAACTTCTATGTATCATAGTTTCCAGCGTACAACTATAAAGCAACCTGTCAAATTAGATAAAATAAAGAGAGACGATGAAAAGAAAGATTTCGTCAATCTCGATGCCATAATCGCTGATGATAATTCTTCAATGACTGATAGTAATTATATAGATCCAAGGCTCATCAATGAAAACGACAATCTGCCTATTAATGTTAATACCATACTAAATAATCCTGATATGATTAGTAGCATGGAATCTCTTCTCACTACTGAAAACTTACCAAAAAGATTTGAATCATTTAACACTGTTAATCAAAACAACAACAAAAACTTGAATAATAATATAACTGGTTTAAGCAATAAAACCCCAAAAAACGAGCCTAATAATAACATTAGCAAAACCACTGCACCAACAAATGATGACTTGAGCATGCAGTATGACAAACTTATGTATTCTTTAGAACAAAGTATAGCCTCAAAGACCTCTACTAGAGATGACGATTCTCTGTGCGAGGACTTCGATCTTGAAGATTTCATGACATCATTTGATGATGAAATACATAAACAGAAAGTAGATAACAAACGCACATGTAGCTCTACCACTAGGATAGTTAAACAGTCCGAGCTTGCTGACAGCAACAGGACATCAGAATTTAATAGTATTAGTTCTTCTCCCATAGTTATCAATGGTATGCACCCTGTTAACAAATCCATGTCTCTCAATTTTAGCAGTAAAAATGTGAGTGAGAGCCTTTTCCCATCCTCTGTGAAACGTTCCACCTCCCTCCTTGATTCCATCCAAAAGAAGCATACACCGAAGATGGACAGTGGGAAGAGCCGCCATAAATCCGATCAACTGGAACAAGACCTCATGCAGTCTCTAAAAGATTTTGACAAATTCTACGAAAATGAGAAGAATGAAAATCAGTCGAGTAAAGAGATTGCTAACTTTAATGGCACGACAAAAAGAGATTCTCGAATGAAGACTGAACGAAAAATCAAGAAAATTGAAAATATTGCCAATGGAAACCACACGCCAACTGGAAAGCAGAGTAATGATTCAGCTTATAGCAGGTTAGTCAGGTAATTGTTTTCATTTCATGCAGAACAGCTATTGAATTCGTTGTTGGGAAGAATGCAATTGTTTGCAGTGTCAATGAAGATAGTAATAGAATTTAACTTTTCAGTCTAAACAGAATATCTCCATCGAAACTGTCACTATGTACTTCGAAGGAGCCGAGCAATGGGTTGACTTCTCTAGAACAGATCCCGGCGGGGTCGGATTCGAGCGGCAGCAACAAGGATGACGCGGGTTCCAATTCTAGCGACGAGTTTCTCGCCATGGAGCGCTCGGCCGAGCTCGATGAACCTCTACCGCCTCCACTCCCACTATATAAGGAAAAAGACAATCATGCCAGCGGTAAGTGCTGAAAGAACTTCTCATAGCCGTTCTGATGGCCCACTGCAAAATATCACCAATTACAAAATTTTATAAAGAAATAGTATAAAGTCAAATTATTTATTTGAAATAGGCACATATATGGCATTTTTAAACGTCAAAATTTACAAAGAAAATAGAATATTCTAGTCGCCCCTTCTAACAGGTAGCTTCGTATGGAGAACAATGGGCAAGAAACTCCAACGTTACTCTTTTAAAATGTTTTACAATATTTTGTTTAAGTACATCAATTATATAATTATATGTGAAGACGATGCACCTAGAATAAAATTACTTTATCACAATAGGTAAAAAGAATTAATAATGAAGCAATGGCAGATAAATTAATTATGTGATAGATACATGGTGCTCACATATTTACAAACATTGTAAAATAAAAAAATGTTTCCTAAAAAAAAACAAATATCAGTGTGTGAGTTATGGTAATCACAGAATGTAAAATAAATGTCATAAAACTAATAAATTATACAGTTAAAATAGCAACCAGTTTGATTTTGTCTAGATCTCAGATTATAGAAAGAAGCAGATAGACCGCGCGGAACAACAAAGTGAGGCCCGTTTGTAGACATGTGTGCGTTAGAGCCACGTGACAGCACTATAAGAACAGGTGCCTGTATGTGTGTGTACGGTTGCCAGGAGAATGAAAAAATTAGCCATAATATTTCATTACATAAAAAAAAAGTTTTTTTTTTCTTAAATCAGTTGTTTTTATCAACAGTATAACAGTATAAGTACGTCAAATTAACAATACCCATAAAACGATACATTTGCGATATATTTTTATTTTGAGACACCAACATTTTATTGTTTTTGGTAGCTATATTTACTTTATGGTGACGTCATAAAACCCATGTTATACCAAATCGACTGATGTAATAAGTATTATAAAATCCATTAACTAGTTACACTTACGAAGACACATACATACTTATTTATCTATAAATATACCAACCAGAAAAGGCGATAAATAAAACACTATTATCGACATACATATTTTTGTAAATCGATACTCCTGTATCCTATACTTATTTCCTAACTTAGGGGTAAATGTTTCAATATAAACTAGCAACACCGAATGATTTTTGTTAAGGTTTTGTGTTTCAAGATGTCACTAACAATAAACACGTAAAATAAATCCAAATAGACAAATAATCAATATTTTACTTATGAAAGATACTCCAACTTATTTATTTTGTTTTTGGGAACAGTTTTTACAATGTTTAAAAATACAAGACGGCATTATTCTGAAATTATCTGTTAGAGCCCGTGACGTACTAACGATGCGACGCTTCGTGCTGTACTGAATCGAGAGTGTATTCGCTTTTGTATTTTGTATTTGCTTTGTTGGCCGCACTCTCGGTGTTCCGCGCGGTCTATCTGCTTCTTTTCTATAATCTGAGGTCTAGATATATAAGTTTCGTATGTTCATATTTGACATTTTGCTTACAGAGAAGCGCACGAGCTCCCGGGCCTCGTACCGCGCGCACGGCTCACTGAGCTCGTCAGGCTCGGAGGCATCGCTAGCGCGACGCCTTGATCCCACGCCGCGCGCCTGCCGCCTGTCGCGCTTCTGCCACGAGTGCGGCAACAAGTTCCCCGTCGACACCGCCAAGTTCTGCATCGAGTGCGGCGTCAAGAGACTTGTCGTATAGCGCCAGGGGGACATCAGTGAGCGACTTCTAGTCTTTTAAGTAGTGCCGGTTTGGTGGAGGCATACTGGTGATTAGTACTTAGCGCCCAGGCAACGGACGTTGCGCATTCTGCGGCAAATTTTTCATACACAGCATATGATGTTGACGAAATACCAGTAAAGTATTGATATCATGAAATACGTATCACCAATGAACAAAATGTTCAATTTGTACAGATGTTGGGAGACTTTTTTGTAGGATACCAAACAAAAATGTGTTCTGTAATTATTTGCATACTGAAAATGTTTTATATGAGTTTATTGTTGATGACCAAATGGTGCATCGCCATGATAAGAATTGATGTAGCATTGTGAGAAAATGAAAGATACATTATGTATTACACCTTGCATTATTTAATACAGAATCTGTTTTCAAGTTTGATGATTATTTATTATAGCTTAGATTTACCTCAAACATGAGAAGTATATTTTTATACTTACTTAAAATGTATGGTATGTATTTGCACAAATCAATAATCTTGGACCACTACTTAGATGTAAATTGAGAACTTTTCTTAATGTGTAGCTATCTTTAAAGTAATAACGTAATATTATTTACAAAACGTTACCAAATTACTATAATTTATAAACTAATTTGTGCCTTCACAATTAATTAGATTGTAATGTCCTGTATTCTGTTGGTATAATCTCTATTATTTTGTTTGCAAAGTTTTAATTTCTGTTGCAAGTTTTATCAAATATAAACTGGCCAGGGTAGCCTTGGAAATTATAATATCTGTGATACACGAAATACACTTTGGTAGATCAAAATTGTTGTCGTGGAAGGTTGCATGAATTCAAAAATTAACTTTTTAGTGCCAATTTGTAAGTAATTTGGGATTTGATTGGAATTTTGTGTACATCATGATTTTCGATTTGTTATTGTTAGTGAATACCATTTTATTTTTGTAATAATTTTGATTATTACCCTTCCAAGGATTTCCATTAATTTCTCTTGTCCACAACATAGTTGGCCATTTTAACAAGACTGATTTTATTTTCAAAGTTTTTGAACTTGATTAATCCTTAGTTACTGTTGTATATTGTTTTTAATAAAATAACGATTTTATCATGTAATAAATTAACATTTTAATAATGATAACCTGTTGTTTCTCTCACAACCCTTTTATTGCTCTAATACAGAAATTATCATAAATTTAAACAAAGATTCAAAAATTGCTTTTCAAGTGAACATTATTGTTCTAAAATAATATTACGGAAAGCCTGACTATTATTTTTTTAATATTAATGAAATTGAAACACAAATATTCAAAAATTGCAGTTCAAGTGAACATGAATAATTTATTATGATTATATAAAATTATGACAATAGACTTGTTGTTTCAGCTATATTGAAACCGGTTTAAATAGCAGAACCTAATGACCGACTTTAGTATACTGATGATCAGTGATCGGAGTAGGTAGATTGATTTTTGGTACTTGTATCATAAATGCACACAGAAAGAATAACATGGATAAGCCATTTTTCCGGAAAGTAATTCCGGTATTTCCGGATTCAATTAAATATTGTTAATGAGAAGTCAGTATGTACACAAGCCAGGGTCAAGTAACGTTTTCACAACACAGTAACAAACAAAGATGCGCACTCTACAAACCGAAGTAAACGAGTGAGCTACCTGGCATGTCGTCGGCGGGCGTACGCATTGTTCTGATAACCGGTTATTGTACCACCCATGATCCTTTGTTCTGATTGGTCGTTGGGTTTTGTCAAATCGTGACTGTGTGCCGTATAAAAAAATATGAAGAATATAATATTGCTCATTTTATTACAATTCCTACCTTTTTTTTTTTGAGGATGGCAAATCATCAAATGACTCCTTCCACTCTGGCAGAATACAATTCCTACATAAGTACCGGTTTTTTTTTAATAATCCACCAATTCCGGAGGAATGTCCATATTAATATATACGTTTCGGATCAATGGCCCCAGTTCAATCTACCTACTCTGATCACTGCTGATGATAAAGCTTAATATTATAATTTTATTTACAACATCAACCAATCAACATCATATTACAAGAGTAAAAAAAATTAAAAATTGTTTATTTGTTTAATTCTTCAATTTTAGAAGATTGTCTAAATTAAGTGTTTAAATAACAACATAAAGTCTAAAGACTCTAAAGTCTTAACATACTCTTATGTCCTTTTCTTGTCGCTATAGCACCTCTTACCCGCAGCCTGCGGAGTGCCTCCCGAAGGTGTTTGGGTTGGAGTGGCCCCGCTTCACCTGACTTATCTAATACTTCAAGAGCTGAAAAGAAAAATGACTTTTGTTCATAACAGTTTGGCAAACCACATTCATCCTCATGTGTTAGCTGGAATAATCACATAATTTTCAAATATTATTTAATAGAAAATTATGGCTATTCTTGCATGTAGAGTTTATAAAACCCTGCGGTTTTATAAACTCTACATGCAAGAAAATTACTTTGAGTGGAAGCATCTGGGAATCCATAGGAATGAAAACCACTATGCTATTTTTGCCACATGCAAAAACAATTTAGTAGTTAAAACTAGTAATGGTTTTTGCAAAGATTAGGACTAAAGATGTGCTTACCTTCTTCCACAACTTCTCCTACAAATACTTTGGCAATACCAGACATGGCTATCACAACATTCTGGCCAACTGAACATCCAGTGATGGTTTGCATCAGCCTCTTTATAGCAGCCTTGGGGAAAGCAGCTCGGCGGTACATCTCATACCTATCTAACTGCTCTTCTGTGAAGTTAGAGACTAGAACTCTGCAGAACAAGATTGTTTAATGTGAATACATATACAACTATAAAAATACCTTGCAAATATTCATTTTATATCTGCAAGAGTTCAACTTACTGCATCTTTTCACGCTCCTCTTCCTCTAATTCCTTCTTACTCTTCTTTTCTCTTTCTCTCTCATTTATGAGCATTTCTTCTGTAATTTGAGATTCATATTCAACTGATTCACCCTGCTGGAACTCATTCATGTTGGGAACAATAGTGTTCTCCCTATTATCTTCTTCCAATTTGTCATATTTATCATCAGTGATATCTCCTGGTTGCTGGTCCAAGTTTGAGTGATCAAAGGAGTATTCATTAATATATGGTTCATACTGGTCAGTTAGAGTGTCTGGCTGTGAACTAACAAACGTGTCCGAATTGTCAGTGTATATGTTACCAAGTTCGTCAGCTCTGTGAATAGTCTCCACATTCTGAGAGCTATCAGAATAAGTTTCAATCACTTCACTTTCTAGGTTTGCATTTTGTGTACTCTCTCCATAGTTTACCAGAGTTGTGTCTATAAAATTAAAGGAGGTGAGTTAAAAATGGGGCTAGCAACTTTTTCTGAGGCAGTTAAAATGTAGGTTAGCCAAAGAATGGATAATCATCTATTAATAGATCTAAGACTTGTGGAATCACCTAGAAGTCTATATTTTTACATTTGAGTATAATTAAGTGTATGAAAAACATAAACCACTTTTTGAGGTAATCTCTAAAAGTACTGTTCAATCTTCAATCAGCTGACCTAGCTTATAATACCACACTTACAATCAATGCAAATTTAAGTTATTCTGAGGTTTTATATGACCTCCCAGCAGGCTAAAGGTAGTATTTCATATAGCTGGAGTTCCTGATTATTAACCCGTCAGCATATTATGTAAAGGTCAGTACAACTTAACTTTTCACGGATACATTATTGTTGCCTCTAAATTGAGCTTACTGTTATGTGCAATGAATGAGAGCTACGTTCAACGAAGTAAAGAGAAGAGCTAAGGATGAAGACGATATTGAATACAAGGCATGCAAGGTCTATTACTTACATTCTGGTTCATCTTTCAACAACTTTTCTTCGATTTCTAATGATATCTCTTGTGAATCTTCTTCATTGGAATCACTGTGTTCCAATTCTTGAGCCAATTCGTCTTCTGAAAACAAATATTTCAGTTACTATTTAATAAGACCGGCCTTTACGGAAGAAATTAGATCAACCTTTTTTAACACCCACCTCTTAATCTTTCGGCTTCTGAAAGACCGTCGCTACTAGGATTGTCAGCCATTCTCACAAGATCACGACTAGATAGGAATAATAATTTATGATCAATGTAAGTGAGGACTTGAGGAGAATGTTATCAACGTTACAAAATATTTACGCATTTTGTAATTCTAGAAAGACAGCACAGTGCACTAGACAGTTCACAGTTTACAGCTCTGTGGTCATTGACATATAATATCTCAATGTCTGTTGTCTGTGCCTCTGTGGTTTACAGTTCGTTCGTAACTTTTTTTTTTAATAATATTTTAATGGCCTGGTTGCTGGGACCTTTTAGCCAAGTCTTTATTTAGTTACAAAACCTGTATAATATTGATGAAATTAATTATAAATGCATGATGATGATATCCCCGCCCACTCCCCTTGAGTTTCAGTAAAGATGTGGCACTTTACTGAGACCTCACGCGGACTTCTTGAGAGAACTTGATGCGAAGTTCCACTGTTTTGTTTCATTTGCCTACACTAATGCACGTTCACAAACAATGGTTAATAATCCACCATTATTACACATTAATATTCGGCTAAACACAAATTTTGGAAAATTAAGCAAACTGCTGAACATGACGCTTCACTTTCCCGCCAAGAAGTCCGTTCGTAACTTCGTAGTCACAGACAGTCACAGAGTACTTCTAAACTGACATTCGTACTTCGTAGTGTTTGTCCTTAGGTTCGTCCGTACGTAAGTTGCATCAATGTTCAAATATTAAGCACAAGTATTGCTATCTTTGTTTGGTTAGTCTTTTTTTATATTGCTACCTCATTCCAGGCTTCCCACCCATGCTAATTTTATGTTCATTGCAAAGCAAAGTGTCAAGACAAGTATGAGCGTTTATTATTTTTATCTAATAACAACTAATCTAATTTCCATTTCCAAATTCCCCGTTATAATATTCAATCATTTCGCGAGTACTTGATTCTTACGTTTTGTTATCAAATAAAACATTGTCAGTGGCAATAAGCCAATACCATATTTCACGCAAATAAATGAATCTATCTATCTATCTAATAAGCACGAATAGTGCAACGCCAAAAAGAAAGAAAAAAAAAAGTATGAGCGAACTATAGACAAGCAAAGTTTAACATGTGAAAGTTTTAATTTTTAATGCACATTTCTAGCCATTGAGGTAGGAATACTATGGAGAGGGCATATTCTACTATATGAAGAATAGTTATACAAATGTCTATCATATCGACAGTCATGTCAAAAAGCGTTTTGTTTCTTTCTAACTCATCAAGAGCTACATATGAAAAAAGAGATATCTATATGTTTGTCAAGGACTAAATTTGGCAACACTTCTGTGTGACGTTAAAATCTGTCTATGCGTGACCGGTCGCCATGTTTAGTGCCAAGTTTTGTGGTACAAAAATCTGCTACGTGCTGTCAAAAGGTTGCTTGCTTTCTCTCTCGCACTCGCAGTAACAACCCTACGATAGGCGGCCATTTTAGTTGCTCGATTTTTGTAGGTAATCACGCTAATTTTGTAGGTATGGCAAGTCCATAGGTTTATATGTCAATGTTTCTAGCATGTAAAGGTAAAATGGTAATCGTTCTAATCAATCACTCAAAATCAATTAATCAAGATTATTATAATAGAGGTGGTCTAAGATTAGAGGCCACGGGAGACAAAATTAACCAATGGGCAACTTTGAGGAGATGCCAAAAAGCGAATCACTGAACAACTTTTTCTGCCACTTTCTGCGGGGGGCGAGGAAAACACATACAGCACACTACGTAAATTTGACAATTGCACACTGATACATGCTTCCTATTGCTATAAACGCACACGAAAAAATAATAACCACACAATTACAAAAACACACACACAGATTAACTTTGTGTGTATTTATGCAAACACAAAGGTGCTGCGTGCTGATACAAACAATGAGCAGTATTTCATTGATAATGCATGAACAAAATTTTAATTCGTTTTACGATACCTTAATCCGCAAACCAGCTAACTCCTCCTCCCCAGCAAATTTGGTGTCAGCAGACACTTAAAACTTTATAATATTTTGTTTAGACTACTTATGAAAACATCTAAAATACCGTTGGTGGATAATATCTGATATAATGTGTGTTGAAATATGGATTTTTTCTGAAATAAATGTTTATTATTTATTTATATCTGCTGTTAAAATGTTAAACTCGCAGACATTTATATTTTTTTCGAGGATTTTAGTTTTATGCGATTGGATTGTGATTGATCACTGGACGAAGTTTCGCCAAGTACTTCCACAATTTTCCTATTTAAGCATAGCTTCAAAGTTCATCAGATTGTTTTGTCAATATCTACTTCTTTTAAATTGCCAAACTTTCACTTGTTTAATGAAATAGGTTTGACAATGACAAATGTATTATTCACCACCACACCCTTATCACAATTTTGGACAGTTTTTATTCTAACGGAAATAAAACCTATAGGTTAAAAACTACCGTCTCTCACAATCTTCTGGAGACATAGATCCTGTGCATGCGTATGTTCTGTGACGAAAACTCGAGAGCGCATCGGTGTCGATTGATCGATACGTCACTAAAGTCAACATTTTGTCACTTGTGACAGCTTGCTGATCAAAGTAGTGTTCGTGAATGTGATTTCTGATTGCCGAAAAACAATAAAATTGTATTCGTGGTGCGGACAGAGAGTTCCATCATGAGTGCATTAATGAAAGTAGCCGTTTCACGAAGCCCTGCTTCATTGGTGAGCTCGCATATCCATGTTTTTAACAATATTCGTGATAACGTTATGTAATCGGTTAAAAAAATGTTTTGAACATTCCACTGGAATTCTCCGAATAGTACTCACATGGTAATTTAGAACGGCCCAGGATGATATGTAAACATTTTAAAAATTCTAAATCTGCTTTTTGGATGATTTATGATAGCAAAATTAGAAAATCTGGTATGCAAAGAAATATTTTGTAATAGGTATTTTGCATTCATTATGTCACCCCAAAATCTACGGCAATTTATAGGTAAATTTACCTTAGATTATCTTGCAAAAAAAAAACAAGTTGATAATATTTCACTTGTAGATACCAACTATCTATTTGGTATTATTTTATGCTTTAATTAAAATAAGTATAAAATAGTTATTGAAATTCAGTATGCATAAAATACTAGTGAACACATACATAAACTCACACCTTCTTCACATGGGGGTAGTAGGCAGAAACTATAGAACGTCACCTGCTACGCTCCTTATGTTAACTCCTTTTGCTTTTCTTACGTTCATACATCTGGCCATACACGCACGCCGGTTGTGAGTATTACGCACCTGACCTTTCTGAAGATCATCAGGATGTCCCCCTTCCGGTGTTCCACGCACATCTGCCTTGTAAATACCTTTTGTTAGTCACCCTTCATTCATCCCCTCAACATGACCAAACCATCTAAGCATACTCTTTCCAATTTTTGTCACTACATCTTTTAAACCACACCGATGCCTTACCACATCATTTGTGAATAAATTACATTGAATAGTATTTTAATAATACAGTTCGATTATCTAGGCTAGGCAGATGATGGATACAGTTAGTTTTTCAACAGCTATATATTTAAATTGTTTCAGGCTTCACATTTATACAGAAACCTGCACTTATCAGTGGGGGGTGCTACTCCAATCAAAGATGCCTCTGCAAACACAAATACCTCAAAGGCCTACACGGTTATAGATCACAAGCATGATGCTTTAGTGATAGGAGCTGGTGGGGCTGGCCTACGTGCCGCCTTCGGCCTTGTGCAGGAGGGCTTCAAGACCGCTGTTGTCACCAAACTGTTCCCTACTAGATCCCACACTGTTGCTGCTCAAGGAGGAATCAATGCTGCATTAGGTAATTTCCATATTACATAAACATAGTTTCTGTAGTTTTTATCTTTAGTCACAAAATTAAACAGTTTTCCTAAACAGATAAGGGGAAAGTATTTGTTTATAAATGATAAATGATTTTATTTCTGTAAGTAGGTTTGTACAAACACTTTTACACGTCAATCATATTTTAAAAACTAGATGAGGTTGGCGTTTCCTATCTGACTACTCTGACTCTCTTTTAAAGTCCAGACATAATCTTGGTCAGATCATGTGAAGACCATGTAGATTGGTGTCTGAAATGGTCTTTTGAGGAAAGAACCACACAGGTTGAGTGGACCTGACCAGTCAGTGCACGCATTTGTCAGTAATCGTGCAGCTCTACTCAGAATTTAAGGAGCTCAACGATGCGACAATCAATACCAAAGAAAGGACATTTGGGTAGGCCACTTATATGACTCAAACTGCCAGACCATGATTAACACTAACTGAGAATAAAAGAAAGGGAAAAAAAATATTATGCAATAACTCACATAGTCTTCACATTCACAATAATTAAAATAATATAATACTTTACAAGTAAATATTCCTGTCATTGTGTATAAAATAATAATTAAATGTCACTGTTTATAAAATAATAAAGTTACCAAAAAAAAAAAAAAACTATAAAAATAAACTACCTCAATATGTACAAAAATTGGAGCAGCTCAATCCCAAGCCTTTTTGTCCTCAATATAATCTTTAACAGTATAAAAGGCTTTCTGGCACAACTTACGTTTAATGAATGATTTGAATTTATTAAGGCTTAGATCTTGAACGTGGCTTGGAAGTTTATTATAAAAGCGTATACATTGACATCGAAACGAGCCACCTATTTTCTTGAGCCTTGTTGTAGGTACAACAAATTTGTGTTTGTTCCTAGTATTTATATTATGGATATCACTGTATTTTTTAAATAATTTTATATTTTTATGGGCATATAATAGATTTTCAAAAATATACTGAGAAGGCACAGTCATTACATTAATCTCCTTAAATTTCTCTCTGAGAGAGTGTCTTGGACTTAATTTATAAATTGATCGAACAGCTCTTTTCTGCAAAACAAAGATAGTCTGAATGTCGGCAGCATTTCCCCATAACAGAATACCGTACGACATTACACTATGAAAATAGCTAAAGTACACTAAACGGGCTGTCTCTATGTCAGTTAAATTACGAATTTTTCTAACAGCATATGTTGCGGAGCTTAGCTTTTTTGACAGTTTATCTACATGTGGGCCCCACTGAAGCTTAGCATCCAAAGTCAAGCCCAAGAATACTGTGCTATCTTCAGGATTCAATTCTTCGCCCTTTATTAACACATTAGTTTTCACCTGCCTAACGTGAGGTAGCGTAAACTTAATGCATTTGGTTTTTTTTTCATTTAGAAGTAAATTATTAACATTAAACCAGTGAACTACTTTTGAGATCGCGCTATTTACATCGTCAGTAACCAGCTGCTGACGTTTAAATTTAAACAAAAGTGAAGTGTCATCTGCAAACAACACTATATCATGATTATCCTTTATGAGGTAAGGCAAGTCATTAATATAAATAAGAAACAAGAAAGGACCAAGAATTGAGCCCTGTGGGAATCCCATTCTTACTATAGATCCGGGAGATCTTTTCCCATTGACGTCAACGCTCTGAATCCTATTACTCAAGTATGAAATAAGAAGATCCAGAGCGGTGTTCCGGATCCCGTAGTGGCGGAGTTTCCTGATTAACGTTTCATGAAAAACGCAATCGAATGCCTTGGATAAATCACAAAAAATGCCCAAGGCATCGCATTTATCTTCCCATGCATTATAAATATGTCCTAACAGTTCAACACCGGCATCAGTAGTCGAACGGCCCCTTGTAAAACCGAACTGTTTGCTATGTAGTAATTTATGTTTATTAAAAAATCTTTGCAATTGGTCTAAAATTAATTTCTCAAAAATTTTACTAAAGGTAAGGTAGTACTGAAATAGGTCTATAATTTGAGGGGTCTGATGTACTACCTGATTTAAACAACGGTATTATTTTACTATTTTTCATAAGGTCAGGAAACTCCCCACAGTCAATACAATTATTAAAGATAAGAGCTAAAGTAGGTGCTACAATGTCTATAATAGACTTAGCAACTTCTACAGAATTACCCCACAGATCTGCAGTCTTTTTTACATTTAAAGTGTGAAAGGTTTTAATTATATCTCTACAGGTAATATGTTCAAAATGAAATTCCGACTCGCAAACATTTTCCTTAAGCAAAGACTCAGCAACAGAAGGTGATGAGTTTAGGGATTTAGTAGTTGAAACGGGAATAACTGAAAAGAAATTTTCAAAGGCCACGGCGACTTGTGAGTCTGATTTTATAAACAGAATACAAAAAAACTTGACTTAGAAAGTCATGAACTTTAATTTTCAGACATTGATTCTTAATCCATAATTCCATAAGGACTCATAAAAGTTAGATTTAATAATACTCTAGTGACTAACATTACATAATCTTTCAGGTAACATGGAGGACGACAACTGGCTCTGGCACATGTACGACACAGTCAAGGGTTCTGATTGGCTAGGAGATCAGGTAAACAAACAATAATACAACTATATTACAACTGGTAGAAAATCTGTTTGCAAGCAGGAAAGTGAAGGGCACAACAAGCTATCAAAACTTTGCTTTCATAAATAAACCATACAAAGAGGACTGCTTCTCATAATACTACCTTTATCAGTTACTTTTTGATGATTTGTATTTTTTTCGGTAAATTCAGTCATCTTGTCTATTTTTCAAGCACTATCTATATCATGTTTGCACACCAATTACGAAAGTGCTGTGAGTCAATTGTCAATATTGACCAAGCAAATATGCTCAGATATTTGCATAAAATTCTTAACGTTGGATCTTAAAAATGTTTCAATACAAAATGCAAAGAAACATTGTTTAAGAATCAATAAAAAGTTCCTTATTTTTCTAAGTCAGTGGGAAAAGAAACCTGTAAGTTTTCCATTTGAAGACATTGGAAAAATATATTACGATAATAATATGACATAATTATCATGCTTTAAAAAAATATGGACAATTGGACATCTATGAACAATCATTTGCATAATGTGCAGTGAATTTTTGGAACAGCTTCCTAATGATACAGGTTTTTAACAACAGGTTTGGTAGTCTGCTCTGAAAAATGTTCGTGTTATCAAAAAGTGGCGGCGTATATATTTAATTAACCATTTATCTAACTTAGCGGCATTTTCCATCCAATCTAACGTACTATGGACTATAAACCTATGTGTGCGATAATCAGTAGTTTGCACTTATAATTAACGAGTCTTCCCACTTTTAGTTTCGCAGTAATAAACAACATGATTATCTGTTTACATGCTGGTCTCAACTTACGTTAATCTTAACCTAATTTCTCAATCTTATTTAATTCATTTTCGCGCCAGTCTGTACGAGCCTTTACGTTATTAGGGCTCGGGCACGGCCTTACCTACTCCCCTGTTATAGTCGCGCGGTCGTCAGCGCGTGCAGCGTTGCGCAGGTAGCAGGGGCGAATAACCTTATGTAACTATACAAATAAGACAATAGAGACGTAAGAAATTCGAATTGTTCGTATGCAGACCAGTACTGCGAAAACGAGGCTTGAATTCGCAGATGTTATTCGAATTATGAGAAGCGTAGTTTAGCGTAGTACTTATTTGTTATATTGTCCAGTACAATCGACTTAAATATTTTCTGCTACGTACCTATCATAACAAAATATTAAACACCTGTTTAAATAAGATAATATGGTGTGAAGCAGTCACTACATATTTAAACAGACAGTTTCAACCAGTTTCATGACTGAAAAACAAAATTGATTAACAATACATAATCAGCCTATATCGGTCCCACTGCTGGGACACAGGTCTCTCTGTGAGAGGAACCATAAAAAATAAAATATTTCTTAAAAACTATTACTACCAAAAAAAAACCGACTTCCAACAATACACTACAAAGTGAAAAGTAAGTTTAATTCGGAAGTCGGTGACAAGTTGTGGTACCTCACACAAATTCGAATACCACTACCTGCTATGTATTTAACAGTGACAGGAAGTTATTATAACATCATCCACATAGACAAGTGGGAAAAATACGTATTATTGAAGCTAACTCACAAACTGCCCAAGCAAAGTTAATAAACATGAGACTACCGTACAAGCTTCCTCTACCAAATGACAAAAGAATATCCGAAATGGGGACACAGTTTACGAAAATATCGCCGAACATACAAACAAAAACATACAGACGACATACAGAACCTCCTCCTTTTAAGAAGTCTGTTAAAAATGGCACATCTTATCTTCACACCTTTTTGTTGTTGTAATGTAAAGTCTGGCCCAGGAGTCACCAAATGGCGGATCGCGGTCCGGGCTTTTAGTTTTATAATAAAATTAACTTCATTGATATTTTTAATCTTCGTTGCCAGTAATCGTTTACGAATCAGACCATATTATTTTTAAAACAGACCCCCGATGAAACTAATTGGTGATTCCGGTAAAATAAAATAATTATTTAGGTATTCAAGGAAGGAAACACTACCTACTTTAAAATTTGATGTATCATAGAAGGAAATTAAGCGCACCGACCTTCTGGGGCTAATTAGGATACCGGGGAAGCGTGGCCGCTCTGGCTAGAATGGGCGGTTCGCGCACTAATTTTGGTATTTTCTTTGTATTATTAAAACAAATACACATTTTGAAAAATGTATAAGTTATAGAAAACATGTAGTTTTGTTATTATTAAAATGCAGTGGTGGCCCAGTGGTAACGGCCTCGACTTACGGTCGTGGGTTCGAACCCAGACAGGCGCTTTACTTTGTGTAAATTATTTCATCAGCACTGCTCTCAAAACGGTGAAAGAAAACATAGTGAGGAAACCGGCTTGTCCTAGGACTAAACATTCGAAGACATGTGACATCTACCGACACGCACTGGGCCCGCATGGTGGATCATGGCTCACTCCCTCTCACAGAGAGGAGGCCTGTGTCTCAGCAATGGGAACATTATAGGCTGATTATGTAAGGGTTTATTTTGTTTTTTAAGTGATTACTTTGGTTTTTTTTTCTGTAGAGGAAACTACAAGTACTTAATCGTGTAATTCTAAAGTGTACGATTTATAGAGTGAATCCTTAAATATCTTACATATTAATTGCATACTTAACTAAAGATTAAGGGGGATTTTATGAACTTAGAGAGTTGTAATGCTGATTCTAATGATTATAATTCTGTAAAGCCATATTAGATATGGCCGCGAATCACATTTAGATCAACATACAACCTGTTACTGACAATTCTGTAAAGCCATATTTGTTATGGCCGCGAATCACATTTAGATCAACATACAACCGGTTACTGACTTGCATTTGCAAAAAACTGAGTTTCGCGGGCTACCTTAGCGCATCCCCCTTAAGTAATAACGATTCAGCAAGGGATCAAACGAACGCAATTATTTCGTAATTACGTATCGTTCCTTCGGTACCACCTTAACTTCCCCGTTTACACCTGATTATACCTGAGAGGTATTAATAAGATAAGACACAAGTACCTACATTCCATTTACCAAAACGTTTGTTGTCGTAGGACGCCATCCACTACATGACTCGGGAGGCACCACACGCTGTTATCGAGCTGGACAACTACGGCATGCCTTTCTCCCGCACGCCTGAGGGTAGGATCTACCAGAGAGCCTTTGGAGGACAGTCCCTCAAGTTCGGCAAGGGAGGTCAGGCGCATAGATGTTGTGCTGTCGCTGACAGGTACATGAACTATTTGTCATAATATATTAACCACAAATCTTCGTATAGTCCCCTACTACATGAGTATATGTGGTTGGCTGAGGGCTGATGAATTGACCACATCCCCGAATCACCCGAAATGTACTCTCCCTTTGAAATAAAATTGAGTACTGGACAACATTTTTCAAAGGGAGAGTAGATTTCGGTTGTGTGTTTGCCGAGTCATAAAAATAATTGGTCTGTCTAAAACTGCTTACTTATAAGTTATTTGGAACTATAAAGAAGCCCTTTCAAATTTCACAGTTACTTTAAAAAAAACTAATCCCATTATTTATCAAACGAGCGGTGTTGAGTGAGGCTTACTTCAGGATAAACAGATTCATAAAGAGAAATTACATCATTGTCATGAAATCTGTTAACTCCAGATATGAGCAATCTTATTTACAATACCGTGGGTAATGGTTTATCGCTTATTAAGATTTAAAGACCAGTTTCTAGCAATAATTAAATTAAAGTATTAAAGCTTTAAAAGCAGTACTCATAAAATACAATCTTCGTAATTCTCTACTTTTGTTAATCGTCAATTCATAAGTAATACGGTAATACCCCAAAACTTGATTTATGATATCTTTTCATATCTTTGTTTCTGAGCCATTTCATATCACTGTAAAATCGTCCTTTACTATATCAGTACAAAAAAATACATGACTTGCACAAATTGATGACATCTTATGGGCAATTTCCGTATTTAAAAACGTTCAAAATCTCAGCGTCAATCGAAGTACAAGAAAAAAAAAAAGAAAGGTTTATTTACGACAACCATGACGCAAAGAAACAACACAAATACAAAAAATAACAAGTTGGGGAATGTCAAAAACTACTCAAAAATGTAGGTAAACTAGATGTATTTTTGACAGATTGAGCCTAAGATTAGAATGCGACCGTTATAAAAAATACGGTTTTTGCCCCTCTGATGTAACCCACCCACTTTGCAAGCATTTATTGTTTCTTTGTTTGGTTTCCTTTTGCGAAAGTTCCAAATCCAAACACTCTCCAACTTCGTATTGTTACAGTTCCCATGCAAAAGCTAATGGCGTCCGTCACAATACCTATACTATACAGGAAGTTGGTTCTACAGGTACTATTTTACTTGCAAGATGAAAACTTTGCTTAATTCTTCTTCTATTGCCTAGAACGGGACACTCACTTCTGCACACCCTCTACGGCCAGTCTCTTCGATACGACTGCGAGTACTTCATCGAATACTTCGCACTGGACTTGCTCATGGAAGATGGAGTGTGCAAGGGATGCATCGCTATCAACCTTGAAGATGGAACACTACACAGGTATGGTTATCCTTACATATTATAAAACAAAGTCCCCCCGCCGCGTCTGTCTGTCTATCTGTCTGAACGCGATAAACTCAAAAACTACTGAACGGATTTTCAAACGGTTTTCACCAATGGATGGAGTGATTCATGGGGAAGGTTAAGATGTGAAGGAAATATGATTCGCGGCCATAACAAATATGGATTTACAGAATTATAATCATTAGATCAGCATTACAACTCTGAAATCATATTTAGATCAATATACAACCTGTTCCTGACCTGCAAATTGCAAAAAACGTAAGAAAATTTTAATTTCGCGGCCTACCTTAGTGCATCCCCCTTAAAGTTTTGTGTTTTGTTACTTAATCAGCCTATAATGTTCCCACTGCTGGGACACAGGCCTCCTCTCTTCGAGAGGGAGCGGGCCGTAATCCAACACGCGGGCCCAGTGCGGGTTGGTAGATGTCACAGTCATGTCTTCGAATTTTGGTTCTAGGACATGTCGGTTTCCTCACGATGTTTTCCTTCACCGTTTTGAGAGCAGTGGTGATGAAATTATTTACACAAAGTAAAGCGCCTGCCTGGGTTCGAACCCATGACCTAAAACTCGTAAGTCGGGGCCGATACCACTGGGCCACCACCGCTCAAGTTTTGTGTAAATTGGCTGAAATATGACGATTATTGTGGTCGGAAAAAATCATGCTGACTGGGAGCTTTACTGGCGTGCGCCGCGTAAACTGTACTATACCTGTCAAAAAATAATAGGCCCGTTTTGATAAGTAACTTGAATCGATGGTCGCGCGCGGTCACGAAACGCGATGGTCAATCGCGACGTAACTAAAGTCAACGCCATGAGACGAGACAAATTTCATACTTTGGGATTTAAAACTTTAACTGAAATTGCGTATGGTTCAGTTTCCATTGCAACTAAAATTATTTTATGACGTTTAGCGATAATTTCTTCATTCATAAATCAACTTAGATATCTTGAGTTTAAAGTTGATAGTTGTATAATTTGCAATTTTATGTATTTATAGCTTCTCATGACGGTTACTTTAGTAAAGTAACCATACGACTCGGTACTAGATACTCACGATAAATCGATTCAAGTTAAATGTCAAAACGGGCCTATAGCGATAGCATAATTATGTCTATGTTCTAAGGATGACCCACAGTAACAATTTTTATCTTTCAGAATTTAGTAAAAATTTCATTGTTATTTCCGAAGCTAATTTAACCGGTATTATATTAATCATTATCCAATAAAATATGTTATTCAAATTGGGCATTTAATTTAGATTAAAATATGCATATACATCATATAATTTAAATGAATACTTTAAAAGATATCACAGATTCAAAATTACGCGTAACAAAATAATTATGGTTGACCGTGCGACGGCGGCTGGCGCAGCGCTAGGAGTCAATGACCTTTTTTTCGGCTATGAGGTATGCGATCGCTTCGTATCCTTTTAATTCCGGTAGTACGTTCCCGTGGGATATTTTCCGACATCCACGCGGGCCAAGCCGCGGGCAAAAGCTAGTTAATAATAATTATATATCGTCCGTGTGGTGCCGGACGTAAAGAATAGCACTAACCCATTTCTTCCCGTGGGTGTCGTAAAAGGCAACTAAGGGACTAATTACTAGAGAATGGGCAGCAGCGTTCTCTATGCATTTTAAAACCATACTGCGATCGCCCACCCGCCTGCCAAGCGTGGCGATTATGGCAAACCCCCCCTTTGGGGCAGGCCTATGTCCAGCAGTGGACGTCTTTCGGCTGAAATGATGAATAATTATATTAACAAAAGAAAATGAACATCTTAGCACTAGCTAGCAATATTCATTATTATTACATGGGTTTTTAAACATAGGTAAACACATCAGATGAATGGTGTCAGGGATCGGCTGCTGGGCCCACACACAACATGGTTTTACTTTCCTTCTTTGTTGACTGTGAAAGTCGCTTTATTAAAAGTCGGTTGATGACCTTAAGGTCATTCGTCTCGCTCCACTTACCCTGGTTGAAAAAAAATAAGGCGGACACACTAAACAATAAGGCGTCCTAGATATCAAGCAATCCCATTGTTTGTTGATCTAGCCTTTTAGGCTACCAACAGTAAATTGCACCGTATGTAGTGTCGATATTTAGAGTCGATTATGTGCTTCTCTGTACAACGCAATACATGAAATGACTATGAAAAGCGTGTGAGCAGCACGCCGCAAAGTAGCAACGCAAGATAACGGTACGGTCAGACAATTGTTGTCTCAGAAACTAGAAAGCTTATCAGAGGCAATTAGTATAAAAATATTTTAAACTCTAATTGGTCATTGAACCAGACAGAAAACTTGGCCATAATATTTTTATTGGTGTTTAGAATATTGTATCAATATTGAAATTTTAAAAACAGTAAAGTAGATAATTTTAATGACATTAGAAATAAGTTGTTGACACTAGAATGTAATTTATTTACTGTGTCACTTACATAAATATTATAACATTACCCTCCTTTTTGGCTACGCCGCAATCGGGTAATAAATTTAAAATTCATTAACATGATATTAAACGTGGTGTGAAACTCATATTGTATCAAAGCAAGACACGCTGCTGTTTATCTGTGTATAATATAATGTATTAATCAATTACACGCAAACGAATAAAATTGTTGAAGTAATTAAAACAAACATAAATCAATTATTCTGCATTATATCGTACGGTCAGTGCTCTTCATTACCACCCCTCTTACAAAGAAGAAGAGGGGTCGGGTCATATAGGTCACTGACTGTACACACGGCTACACATCAAGCTATACAATTCCAGTTAACGCTGATCTCGCACTGTACGGAAATCTTATACAATGCGAGATCAGCTTATACTGGAAATGTATAGCTTGATGTGTAGCCGTCTGTACCATTGATGGGACGATTTTTTTTTATTTTTTTTCTTGAATTTTCTTTAGGTATATATTATATATACCTATTATATGTCGCTTTTCGTGTATATCTGTGTGACCGCAATTTTGATGCAGTTTTCACCATTATTCAGGTCATTTATTCCGGATGGTTTGTTTGTATAATAGGTATTATTGTATTTATTGTGTAATTAGGTATTATTTATGTAAAATATTAATGTATAAATACATTAATATTTTACATAAATAATGCACATAATTCTCGATTTTTTGACATGTTACCATTTCAGTAGATTGCACCCGTGCGACGCATGGGCGTGTCGCTAGTTATGTCATAAAATAAATAAAATAGTTTTAAGGGGTGGGGACCCCTGAAACGATCAATTGCAATTGATCAAACAATTCTATTGTATAAATTTTATTCATATTCATCATTTATTGCATCCATGTAGTTTACAAGTTGTTACAAGTTTAGGTATAGGTTTCATACATGAACCCTGCTATGGCACAGCAATATAAAAAGTTTAATGTACTACAGTGTCACAATATTAAAAGCACTGTGCTAAAAATACTAATTTCAACATGCTTATCAGATTACCATCATTTGTTATCTAAATAAATACCGTCATGATATAAAACAGGATAGGGTATGAACAATTAATAGTTGATTATTTCCATTCATAAATTAAAATAAGACAAATAGCGATAACAATAATAATCAAATCAAATCAAAAATATTTTTATTTCACATAAGCCTACATGGGCACTTATGAAACGTCAGAAGCTAGGTGCACGGTTCCAATTAGTCGTTTCCTATGGAGAAGAGCCGGCAAGAAACTCCAAGGTCACTCTTTAAAAAAAATTAAATTGCTTTTACAATGTTTTCAAATTACAGTGTTAATAGGTATGAGAGGACAGCGTAGGCCCGTCAAAAGTACCAGGTACTTAACAAAATAGAAAATGGTCTACAGATCTACAGTCTAATAAGCCTACAACGTCCTCACATTGATTCATGAAACAACTTTACATAACATAGGTATAGGTCAAAATTGTAGGTGTGTATTATATAGGTACAGGTTTGAATTTCAATGTCAAGATTTACTTATCGTCAAATAATTCATTTAGAGTGTAATACGATTTTAATAAAAGGTATTTTTGGAGATTGTTTTTAAATTTATTTTCGTACTCTGTGTCCTTTATTGAATTTGGAAGCTTATTATATATTTTCTATCAATCCCATCAATTTATATTGTAGTAATATTGTCAATCGTTTCAATTACTTTGAACTTGGTAGTCGATCAATTTGCGCATCAATGTGTATCAATCGCGTAAAAATTGACAATTGCAATTGTTCGTTTACTAATTGATTTTAGTTTTCTTGCTGACTGTATGTGAATGATCCGGAGCAATCGTTAATAAGGGTCTCTTTATCGATCTCAATAACAAACGTGACTGCCCCACATTCGATCTTATCGTCCTAATTTTAAGTACAATGAACTGAGTAATTAATTATACTTAGAGTACCGTAAACATAGAGAATGTCGCGAGTCTATCTGTAATATTGTATGAATAAATACAGAAAATCTTATTCAATGGTCACTCAGGGAAAATTCGTTGTAAGTATTAATCTATACAAATAAATAAAATGCAAGTGTCTATTTGTAATGTCAAAATAACATATTTTTACTAAATGTATGAAGCATAAAAATAATTTATAAAAAAAATATTATATATCTCTGTCTGTTTGTTTAATCCGGCTAATCTCCGAAACAGCTGAACCGATTTTGACGGGAGTTTCACTAGCAGATAGCTGGTGTTTTAAGGAGTAACTTACGAGTAACTAGAAAACCGCGGGCAGCAGCTAGTTGGATTAATAAATTTCGTTTGCAAACAGAAAATAATTTAGTCGCTGTTCATATTTGCATGGTTTATACTCCTACATTGGTCCGGGACAAAAGTCACGATAGATAAACCTATTAGTCACAATGTATAAGAAAATCAAAATAATCTCGAAGATATAACTATAGTAGTCTATAATATCCCTGAAATCACGCGAATTGCATACGTTACACAAACAACATTTTATCTCTAACAAAAATACTTTGACTTGTTTTTGTTTATTATAATAGGAATATTACCGAAATTATTATCAGATAATGGTAATCTGTTTGCGCAGTTGTTTTTGTTATATTTAGCACATAAACAGATACAGTGCTTTTTGTTTTTTCAAACAGATATAGAAATAAGAACTTTTCTCAAACATGCTTGGAAATTCGAGCATTATTTTGACAACCTTCTTCGACATAAATCGAAATTGCTGTACTGGCCAAATATATGCGAGCAGCGGCCACCAAAATTTGTATGAAAATCCATAATTATGTGTCGTGGTTTAGCGGCCAAATAAATTATATGGTAAAATCATATCTATCGTGTAATTTAAAAATGGAACGATCTTTTAGCTCTTAACCCGAAACATGGCAACCAAGGAAGTAACTTATCAAAGGTTTTATTTAAATTTCGAACTGGCTTGCAAAAAAAAAAACATATGAACACATTGGGGCGTGAAAAATTAACGTTGTTCGCAATGATATTATATTAGACAGATATGATAGACACTCACAAAACAACCGAAAAAAGTGAGACGCGCAGCAGCGGCAGCACACCCCGACTTTTCATTCATTTTACATTTTACTACGTAGTAAGTAAGTAAAAATGATGGCTATAAAAACAACAAGAAAAAAAGAGACAGCTAGTGTTGTCAATTGCTCGTGAATGTAAACAAACATTATTCTGGCCACCAATCACCGAATGTTGGCATCACAGACTAACAAAATACGTCCCAATTAGGACGTTTTCGAGTCTTCACGATTGCGCGCTCACAACCTATCTGTTTAATATTATATCATTGGTAATATCCTTCAAAATCATTCAGGTTGAGATTGATATAGTTTTTACGCAATTTGGGTGCAGATGTGATGTTATATTAACCCCCTATTTTAATAAGGTTTTCTAGAGCTAACATTGCTTATCCTTGTTGTCCATAGATTCCAAGCTAAGAACACAATCCTCGCGACGGGTGGCACCGGTCGTTCGTACTTCAGCTGCACTTCTGCCCACACCTGCACTGGTGACGGCACGGCAATGGCCGCGCGGGCTGGTCTGCAGAACGAAGACATGGAGTTCGTGCAGTTCCACCCTACTGGTGAGTCGATAGCCTATCGCAAATATGCAAAGGAAAACGACAAAAAAACCGCAATTGAGAACAAGTGAAAACTATGTTTGTTATCTAAAATCGACCGTATTTTTAAACAATAGGAGATGATTTTTGTAATGTTAAGAGCAACGACAAGATTGCAGCATGTCGTCATATTGCAATCGCGATATTGCAAATCCTCCTCTGATAGAAAATCTAATCGAAACCAATGTATGCCCAGTTATCGTAGGTTAAAAGATAGAACGCTCGTAAAACTCCATGCTCAAGGGTGAGGTTAAAATGAGTATTTTTAAAATTCTTAGGAACGCTAAGATTTTTGTTTCTGAATATAATATTTAGGTAGGTATGGACATGTATATAAAAAACCGACCAAGTGCGAATCGGACTCGCGCACGATGGGTTCCGTACCATTATCTATAAAAACGGCAAAAAAAAAAACAGGTTTGTTGTATGGGAGCCCCCCTTAAATATTTGTTTTATTTTAATTTTATTATTTATTTTTAAAGTGAATTTATAACTAAAGATTCTGTGAATATTTCCACCGTCTACCTGTTGCCGTTATCAATATCGAGCAAAAAAATCACGTTTGTTGTATGGAAGCCCCCTTAAATATTTATTTTATTCTGTTTTTTAGTATTTGTTCTTATAGCAGCAACAGAAATACATAATCTGTGAAAATTTCAATATCACGGTTCATGAGATACACATTTGTGTTCACATAGGTACATCGACAAAATGTATGGAACAGCTGATTTTTATTTCGCGATTTCAAGGTTGGTGCTATAGAAAAATATGTTCAAAATGATGAGTACAATGACCCCTTTTCGGGTTTAGTATAAACAAAAACTAATTTTGTATAATATAACCGCACCTAACAACGATGAATTTACTAATAGTCTACCTATCAAGATGTCAAATTATGCTGATGTTTGATAAATTACTTATTATTTAGTCAGTTGCATTTTTAAGTAAAAAATCAAATAAAAATATATCGCTAATACACAACTTGTTGACGTATCCGTTTCCTGTTTAGTAATACATTGAAGTCCATGTTGAAACAATTTTGCGAATCTGACGTCACAGTCATGTGAAATTTTCTTCGCACGTGTTCACTGCCAAGTGTTCACTTGGCAGTGAACAATGAGATAATCTGGAAAAAATATACGACGAACATAACATAAACATATTGACATTTTATCGCTGTTCTCAAAAACAAAAACACAGCAGTTTCTTGGACACCAAAAACAGTTCATTTTCGTCGTATTGACACGACATACATACATACATTAACTCACGCCTTCTTCACATGGGGGTAGGCAGAAACTATAGAACGCCATTTGCTACGCTCCTTACATACTCCTTTTGCTTCGCCTACGTTCATACATCTGGTCATACACGTACGCCGGTTGCGAGTACTACGCACCTGACCTTTCTGAAGAACATCACCAATTTGGTCACTATATGTCCTTCTAGGGCGTCCCCACCCGGCGTTTCCACTCACCTCTGCTTTATAAATACCTTTTGTTAGTCGCCTTTCACTTATCCTCTCCACATGGCCAAACCATCTAAGCATACTCTTTTCAATCTTTGTCACTACATCTTCTTTTAAGCTGCACCGTTGCCTTATCACCTAATTTTTCAGCCTATCATTCATAGTCACGCCAGACATGCTTCGCAAGGAACGCATTTCCACAGCATTTATTCTACTTTCATGCTTCTTTTGCCACACCCAACATTCACTTTATTTCCCGCATTTACTCTCCTTTCCACATCTTCATCAATCTTTCCATCCCTTGTAAATTGACTCCCTTCTTATTACCCTTCTCCTGACTCACCTATTGACACGAACAATATTATATTTAAATAACTCAAGCCATCGTAAAAATTCGATCATCACACGAAATATTTAATCTCCCATATGGGCTATAAAATACAAAAGCCTTTTCGTGCGCAAGAGTCTGTTTTAGTAAACGGTTGGTTATGATAAACTGCAATAATAATGTATGTGTTGAGTTCCTATGGCCATAATTTTTACAGTAACGTTATGCCCGTAGTATTTAACTGCCTACGTGTACAATTTCACGTAAAGGATACTTAAAAATAAACTTGTCTATGTATTTATGTAATAATATATTTGGCATCACGCGCCTCTATTAGATGAAATAGCGAAAGTGAACAAACGAACATTTAAATAATTTGGCAGGCGCTCAAAAAACTGAGCGAGCTATTATTTAGTACTCGAGATTTATTGCTCGAAATCATAATTTTAGTTATAAATTCACAATCCATATACATATTATATCTGTAATAACCATGTGGATATGATAGGTGGATAAATGACCCCCGATTTCCAAAACCGAAATCAAGTCTTTGATCAGTAAATCTGCAGCAAATATCCTGTGAGCTGTATTGGTTAGGAGACCTAAGTAACAAGACCTGACAGTGCCGGATTAACCACGTAGCAAAAGTAGTAATTGCTACGGGCCCCGCGCAAAAGGGGGCCCCGCCAATCCAAAACCGCCCCACCTCCGCTTGAGCGCAATTTTTTGAGTGAAACTTACTATGACGTGATTGAATTTACTTCATGTCACAAAAACGTAAAACGTAACAGCTGTTCCGATGACAACAATCCACGTCAGACAATCGGTAACCGATTATTTCGTTGGCGAAAATAAAACACAGAATTTCATACGGTAAACGCACACGTTCTACAAATAGTCTCTCGTATAATTGTATAGAATTTGAATCGGCTCTACAAAAAGTCTGACGTGTGCTAGCACTTTACTCGACACTCCGTGTGGATTGGATTGAAATGGCTCCATTCAAAATGTTGAAATTGTCTATTTATTTGTAAGACATAAACACACAAATAAATCGACAATTTCAAATTTTTTTTTATTAGTCTACATTATTTTTATTATAATTTAATAACCATTAGTATACCAACAATTTATTTTCTTTTATCCTATATCCTATAATTTGAATAACCACTTAATACTTAAGAACCCGTTGTCTGTGTGGTGCCGCACGTAAAGAATAGCACTCCCCTATTTCTTTTTCCCCGTGAGTGTCGTAAAAGGCGACTAAGGGACTTACTAGAGAATGGGCAGCAGCGTTGTCTATGCATTTTGGCACCATACTGCGACCGCCAATCCGCCTGCCAAGTGTGGCGATTATGGCAAACCCAGGGGGGGTGCGGGAAGGAGGTCGTGGTAGCCGCGATCAGGGGTGTGGCCTTGAAGCAGATACAGTCCTCCAAGGACAAGATCGTACCCACTGCCACGGCCTCCATTTTGACGGCAGCGAAAGCCCTTCAAGCCGGGCCTTCGTCAGACGAGATTGGCCGCTTGACAGCCGCCATGGAGCTTCTCCGAAAGGAGAATGAGGAGCTCCGAGCGGACCTGGCCCAGCTTCGAGGAGCTGGACCCCGGGAGGTGCCCCAGGGGGGAGCGCAGCATGGGCAAGGCCTGCCCTTGCCGGCGGAGGACCGGGTTCTGACCCTGGTGCGGCAGGAGCTGGCTGCACTCAGCAGCCGGTTCTCTGTACTGGAGGGAATTGTCCTTCGCCCACCGCTAGCGGCGAGCAGGCCGGCCACTTTTGCCGCCACAGTGCCTGCCTCGGTCACGCCCGCGGCTAAGCCTGCTGCTAAGCCTGCGGCTAAGCCTGCGGCCAAGGCCGCGGCCAAGGCCGCGGCCAAACTCGCGCCTCCGGCGAAAGAGGCGCCGCCCAAGCCCAAGAAGGGTGGGACGGCTGCGCAGAAGGTGAAGGTCCCCGCCGTCGCGGCAGGAGGGTCGCCCCCGCCTCCGCCCCCAAATTCCTCTACGGCCGATGCCGAATGGCAGGTAGCTGGGGAGAGCAGGAAGGCGGGAAAGGCAGCTAGGGCGGCCAAAAAGAAGGAGAGGCGGCAGCAACGCAAGAAGCGTAGCGCCGCAGGTAGGCTCCGCGCCCCGAAGTCCGCAGCCGTAGTAATAACACTACAGCCGGAAGCGGAAAAGAGGGGCGTGTCGTACCGAGAAGTGCTCACCAAGGCGTGGAAGGCGGTCAACCTCGAGGAGATCGGTGTCACCGAGGGCTTCAGAATGAAGGTGACGGCAACGGGGGCCCGGATGCTCGAGATCCCCGGTGCGGCCAGCGGCCCGACCGCTGACGCCCTGGCCGAAAGACTTAGGGCGTCCCTCGATGCGGAGGAGGTCCGAGTGTCCAGACCAACTAAGTCCGCTGAAATGCGCATCCTGGGCCTGGACGACTGCGTGACGGCGGACGACGTTGTGGCCGCCGTGGCTAGGACTGGGGGGTGCTCTGCCGAGCAGGTGCGGGCAGGCACCATCCGTCCTGACACCACGGGCATGCAAACCATAACGGTGAGCTGCCCCGTGTCGGTGGCCCAAAAAATAGCCGGGGATGGCCGAAGGCTCCGGGTGGGCTGGGTATCCGCGCAGGTGAAACTGCTGGAACCCAGACCTCTGAGGTGTTTCCGCTGCCGGGTGGGTCACCACGTGGGAGTATGCTGCACCTCAGAGGTGGACCGCAGCGACCACTGCTTCCGCTGTGGTCAGCCCGGTCACAAGGCCGCCTCTTGTGATGCCACGCCGCACTGTTTTGCATGTGCGGCGGCTGGCAAGCCGGCCGATCACCGGGCTGGAGGTAAGGCCTGCGCTCCCCCCCCCAAACCCAAGGGAAGGGGCAAGCCCTCAACAACCGTCGTCACCGCCGCAGCCGCCACCATTGCAGCCGCCGTTGCCGCCTCTACCGTCGTCACCGCCGCTAACACCGCGGCAGGGCCATCTCAGGGGGCCCGGCAGGAAGCTCAAATGGATTGCCAATAAATGGCCCCATTACGCCTCCTCCAGGCGAACATCAACCACTGCGCCGCCGCTCAGGATCTGTTGCTCCAGAGCATGGCGCAGTGGTCGATTAACATCGCCGTGGTCGCTGAGCCGTACTATGTTCCGCCCAGGGATGACTGGGTGGAGGACCTGAGCGGCTCAGTGACCCTAATTTCGTCGGCCGCCGCCGGTACCCTGTCCCTCGAGGCCGTCAAGAGGGGACAGGGTTGCGTAGCAGCACGGTTCGGGGAGATTGTCGTGGTAGGAGTATACTTCTCCCCGAACCGAACTCTCGCCGAGTTCCACAACTCCCTTCGGGAGCTGAGAGTCGTCGTCGTCGGGTACCATCCCCTCCCCGTGTTCGTCCTCGGGGACTTCAATGCCAAAAACGTGGCTTGGGGTTCCCGGTATACGGACACACGGGGCAGGATGGTGGAGGACTGGGCTCTGGAGACAGGCCTGGTCGTCCTAAACCGGGGTTCTGTCCCCACGTGTGTGCGGATGCGGGGTGAATCAGTGGTGGACATCTCGTTCGCCAGCCCCGCTCTGTCGCCGCGTGTCATCGACTGGCGCGTCATGGAGAGGGTGGAGACATACTCCGATCACCGGTACATCCGGTTTGACGTCTCCGCCCCGACCTCGAGCGCGCCGGTCCGACAGGCCCCGAGTGGTCCGCGGTGGGCGCTGAAGCAGCTGGACCGGGAGCTCCTCCTGGAAGCCTCGATCGTGCAGGCCTGGGTGTCATCATCGGACAGGCCTGCCGACATCAACGACGAGGCGGAGTGGTTCCGGGAGGCCATGTCCAACATCTGTGACGTGGCAATGCCCCGGGTCCAGCCCGGACGTGCCCGGCGCCAGGTGTGCTGGTGGTCGCGCGAGCTGACCGCTTTACGCGAGGCGTGCGTTGCTGCGCGACGCCGGTATGCCAGGCACCGCAGGCTCCGTATCCGCCCTCCGGATACGGTAGCCATTCAGGCGGAGCTGTACGAGGGTTACAGAGCGGCGAAGAACGCCCTCCAAGAGGAGATCCAGCGGGCCAGAGGACTCTCCCGCGAGCAGTCGCTGGAGATCATCGACGGAGACCCGTGGGGACGCCCCTATAATATGGTGCGGGATAAACTCCGCCCATGGGCTCCCCCGCTGACGCAGAGTCTCCGGCCCCAGCTCGTGGAGGACGTGGTGAGCGCTCTGTTCCCTTCGCGAGGGGAACATACTCCCCCGCCCATGGCTCCGCCTCCTGCGGTGCCCAATGCGGACCACACCGCCGACGACGACGACGATGCTTCGGAGGTGACCGAGGTAGATTTGAGAGTGGCGGTACGTAGGCTGAATGCCAAGAATACCGCCCCAGGACCCGACGGCTTGCCTGGAAAAGCCTGGGTTCTGGCCTCAGAGGCTCTCGGGCCTCGACTAAGGGGGCTCCTAAGCGCATGCATGGAGAGGGGCCAGTTCCCACTTCGTTGGAAGACGGGGAAACTGGTCCTCATTAAGAAGCCGGGGCGCCCAGCGGACTCTCCGTCCGCTTACCGGCCCATCGTGCTGCTCGACGAGGTGGGCAAGCTCTTTGAAAGAGTCATTGCAGACCGCCTTGTCGGGCGGCTGGTACGGGTGGGGCCGGATTTGGCGGAGAGCCAGTTTGGTTTCCGCAAGGGGCGCTCTACGGTGGATGCCATCATGCGCGTTCGAGCCCTCACGACGGGGGATGCTGTGGCCAGGGGTGGGGTCGTCTTGGCGGTGTCTCTTGACATCGCCAATGCGTTTAACACCCTGCCCTGGAGCTGCATCAGGGAGGCACTTCGGTATCACCGGATGCCGACCTACCTCTGTCGCGTGGTCGAGGCCTATTTGACGGACAGGGCCGTCATCTACCCCGGTCACCAAGGAGAGTGGAACCGGCGAGAGATGTCGTGCGGTGTCCCACAGGGATCGGTTCTGGGGCCGCATCTGTGAGACATCGGGTACGACTGGGTGCTGCGCGCTGACCTCCCCAGTGGCGTCAGCGTAGTCTGCTACGCTGACGACACGCTGGTCCTGGCACAGGGGAGTTCACATCAGGCGGCGGCCGAACTGGCGGAACGTGGGGTTGCGACAATCGTCGATAGGATCCGGCAATTGGGACTCGAGGTGGCATTGCACAAGTCCGAGGCCATGTGTTTTTATGGTCCTCGGAACGCGCCACTGTCGGGTTCCCAGATAACGGCGGGAGGGGTTCACATCGGCGTCGAGGTGACGATGAAGTACCTGGGACTCGTCCTCGACAGCCGGTGGAACTTCGTCGAGCACTTCCGACGTTTGGCTCCCAGACTGGAGCGGGCCGGGGCTGCCTTGAAGCGGCTCCTGCCCAATCTGGGGGGTCCAAACGCCTCCTGCCGGAGGCTCTACGCGGGGATCGTGCGGTCCATGGCCCTTTACGGGGCACCGGTGTGGGCGCGTTCACTGAGGCTGCGACCAGCCCAGCGGTTGAACGCGTCCCAAAGGGTCATGGCCATCAGGCTGGTACGGGGTTACCGCACGGTCTCCCGTGAGGCGGCGAGCCTCCTTGCCGGACTGCCGCCATGGGATCTGGAGGCGAAAGTCCTCGCGCACATGTGGGTGTGGCGCGAAGAGGCGAAACGCCGGGGTGAAACTCCGCTGCCGCAACAAATCGCGGCACAGCGGACGGAGCTCCGGCAGGATCTCATGGCGACATGGAAAGTGCGATTGTCGCAACCCAGTGCTGGGCACGCCACAATTGCGGCGGTAAGTCCCCTCTTTGAGGAGTGGCTAGAGAGGCGCCACGGCGTCCTCACCTTCCGCCTGACGCAGGTCCTCACCGGACACGGTTGTTTCGGGAGGTTCCTGTTCAGGATAAAGCGGGAGGAAACGCCCGGGTGTCACCACTGTGTGGATCGCCCGGAGGACACGGTGGAGCATACGGTGGAGGTCTGCCCTGCTTGGGCGGAGCACCGCCGTGTCCTCACGGAGGCGATCGGCGGCGACGATCTCTCGCGTCCGGCCCTGGTTCAGGCCATGGTTCGGAGCGAGAGTGCATGGGAGGCCGTCACCTCCTTCTGCGAAACAGTAATGCTCGCGAAGGAGGAGGCGGAGCGCATGAGGGTGAGGCAGGGTGCCCGCCCTTCCGCCCTAAGTCGCCGCAGGAGACGCCCTGGGCGTCGGGAATCGCAGGCTGATTCCCGGCCACCGTAGGCGCGGGCTTGCGGACGGTGAGCGATGGGTAGCTCGCCGTCCGATAAGGACCAGGCCCGGGTCGACGGCGCGTTGTGTTCCACGCGCGCCTCAAAGAGACGTCAGCACCAATTGACGGGGTCCGAAAGGGCCAATGCCTGCCAGGGTTACGAGCCTGTCCGAAAGGGATATCGTGACTCTGGCACACAGGCATCTGAAGGAACACGGTGGGTTTTAGTCAGTAAAAGTCTGACACTCCCTCTCGCTCCGCCCAGAGCGGGAGAAGTTATTTGATGATTTCCCACCAAATAAAAAAAAAAAAAAAAAAAGGGGGGGTGCGGGAGGCCTATGTCCAGCAGTGGACGTCTTTCGGGTGAAATGATAAATGATGACTTAAGAACCCTTAGCAGATCAAGGGCTCCACGATAGAATTTGCTACGCGCCCCGCGCTTGGTTAATCAGCACTGCCTGACAATTAAGAACAGTTAAGAACATTTTCGAAAAATAGTGTTACAGTCAAATTATACCGATTTTAAATTTTCCATAGAAACAAAGATTTCCAGTTATGTTTTTAAATAAGACATTTCGAAAATGTTCTTAACTAACTTTTTAGACCTTTGTATCCTGCTTATGCGTATGAAGTTTCATTAAAATCGGTCCAGTCATTTCGAAAAACAAGGCCTTGAAAGTTTGTATGAAATGCCGTAAGTCGTAAACGCTCTTAAGCGTAAATAGACCTAGAATGGGGTATGGGGTGACATGTCATACTGATTAAACCCTCTATAAACTAATAAGGTTTTTTTTTATCCACCAGGTATCTATGGCGCCGGTTGCCTGATTACGGAGGGCTGTCGCGGTGAGGGCGGATTCCTCGTGAACGCGAAGGGCGAGCGCTTCATGGAGCGTTACGCACCCGTCGCTAAGGACTTGGCCAGTCGCGACGTCGTCTCCAGGGCTATGACCGTCGAGATCATGGAAGGTAAGAACCTGGAGATGTTTATAGATCTTTAATCTAGAGTGTTAGTGGTCTTCTAAAGGGTTAGGACTCAAAAAAAAATCTTTATTGCATAACTCATGTGTGTATATGATCTTAATAATAGTTACAAAGTTCACATGGATCGGGCACATCAATTAAATACAATATGAAAAGCAGCATGCTTTCAAATCATTAAGGCCCGATTTTTCAATCCTCAGATAAACAGACAGATAGGGTTTATTCGATAGATAGCAAAAAAATCAGTTGTTCAATCGTCAAATAAGCTTTATTCGTCGAATAATTCACATAACTGAGGAATAAATCTATCTGGCTCTTTGACGGTCAGATAACCATTTATTCCATTGATAAACGACGCGGCGACGTTGACATTTTAACTTAAGTTTAAGGTTAGTTTTCGTGCTTTACAAGGGTACTGGATATTTTAGATAATATTGACGACATGGCAATTAAGGAGGAAGCCATAATTGTATCACAATCATTACGTGCTTCGAGCCCTTTTAGGTTCGAACAAATACTTTATAACCTTTTCTCCTGTTCAGTACATTTCCTGTCTTTGGACAGAGGATTTCTTTTTCGTGGCTTTTTTATTCCCTCATATTTTAACTTTAAGGTGTTACAAGAGCGATCAATTATTGAGATTCCACACGAGTTGAAAGAAGTTTAAATTTTCTTCCATGCAGATTATTTATCTTTGTTTATAACAGAGTCAATCTTTTTATTTTCTATTATTTGCTTGTAGGTGTCGACAAAACTGACAAATAGTTGAACCTCAGCATTATTAGAGTTCGCTGAACGCTCCCTTGTTTTGGTTAACTAAAAATCTATCAAAACTAAAAATCACAAATAAAAACACCACAAGCCAAAAAAAGATAACGGACGTACCGTAATAAAAGTGACCTGACGGCAGACGCTGACGCTTGCTTGTTCAAAGAAATAGTCCGTCCCGCCCGCTCTAACATTCAGTTATTCTGTATATTTGTTTCACCTCCGTGAAGTTAGCGCTTTAACAGATGAGATGATCGGTCAGATAGTTATTCTCGGGTTAAATATTCATTGAAAAATTGACAACCACTTATCTCACGAATAAAGAGTCTAATAACTTAATTATTTAGGTAGCTATTGGTACTTTTATCCGAGGATTGCAAAATCGGCCCTAAGTAAATAGAAATTAATTGTACGTACTTACGTCATAATAAAAAATAGTATACACTCAGTTATCATTAGAAACGTGATAAATTGAAACAAATAATATCACATTTTAGTGATCTACGTCATTAGAAATTATACCATTAATAATAAAATACTTTATACCATGAAAAATTCAAATAATTTAAAAGTAAATACTATTATACTAATATATAATAGTATTTACTTTTAAATTTATTAAAGAAAAAAGTATTATACTAAAAGGGGAAATGGGAGTGGTCCATAATGTTTACGTAAATACAGACATCGTATGTTTCGCATTGCGGAAAAATTGCTTCAGAACTAGCTACGTTATAAAAGGTTGTACGGGTAAACCCCAACAGTACATAGCAAGCAGTAAATACTACTTCACTTTAATGAGTGTAAACATAAAACAGTTTAATGACTTGCGCTAACCGTGTGTCCATATAACTTTACGTCGTTTAACCGCAGTTACATAACTAGCAAGGTTATGCAGATAAAACAATAGTTCATTTTCTGACCACTTTATGTGGAAGATTATTTGTTCACACCTGCTTGTAACTATTCATCACTTAATAAACTCAGTTCTCGACGTGATTTATTGGATATTAAACAATACTTAAAAGCTATTTTTATAGTTTCGTGTAGGTAATAGATACGTTTTATACAACGTGTAAATGCAAAACCTGGAAACTCCGTTCATTATGAACAACTTTTACTATAGGACCAAACCATAAATCGCTAAAAAAATTTGCTATTCCCTATATTTATGGTCGCATAACTCGTCAAAATGTAGGGAACAAACAGCTGGTTTTTTTCGCGATCTCAGTTTTGGTCCCGCAGTAAAAGTGGTTCACAATAAATTATGAATAGACAATGGGGGTCATTGTCTATTCATAATTGTGAACAACTTTTCAGAGATTTCCGAGATAGTATTTTGTCTAGGATGATTTTATTAACATGAAATTCTATTGAATGAATGTCTTCGGCTAAGTTGACTGTTTAAGTGTTTATTACCGCTGATGGAAGGGTTTCATGATCTCTCCTATAAAAAAATAACTTTGCTGTGCCCGACAGGGTCTATAATTGATTCTATGTTTTAACATACCAACTGTTTTATGTACACATTATGGAATGCAATAAAGTACTCAATACTCAATATTGAGTATGATCAGGCAATGTCTTCCCAACACATGAGCAAGTCACAGTAGGTACTCGACCGCGTAAATATTACTGAACTAGCTTTTCATAGAGTTAGTATTTGTAGCACGTCATCTTTGTCACTTATGCCTGGGTAAGTCTCTGTCTAAAGCTCGACCTGACTTATTTATTCCCGGATTTGTACTTTCATTATAATCAGCCTATAATGTTGGGAACATTACTGGGACAGAGGTCTCCTCTCTTCGAGAGGGAGTGAGCTGTAATCTACCGCGCGGGCCCTTGTATTTACTAGAAATACTACGGCTATTATACTTTACTAGGTAAAAAATAAATAAAAACAAATAATTTATTTTCGACCAAACACTTACATACATTTTCATAGGCAGGATTAGTGCTCGTCTTAATATAATACATTTGGATCAAACACAATCTAATTAATCATCTTAGTAGGATACTATAGGCTAAAGCAGATTGGAGCGGAAAAATGACGAATGCAAATAATTATCCTCGCATCACTTTCGTACATTTCCTATGAACCAAAGCACACACTACAGGCGGGCTGCATCGCACTTTTTTGTATGAAAATGCTTTGCGGCTACGGCCCGTTGCGGCTATAATGTGCGCTTGGCTTTAATGGACAGTAAGGCTTGGCGCCCATTAGCGGCACGGCATGGCAAGCTATTTTTAAGCGACGAATAAAAATATAACTTAATAGTATGGAAATAAAGTTTAAATTTCAATGTTAAGCATACCGCGGTATTGTTTTTGTAGATACGACCGTTAACATTGAAATTTCAACTTTATTTCCATACTATTAAGTTATATTTTTATTCGGATCGTTGCCTAAAAATACCTCGCCATGCCGTGCCGCCAATGGGCGCCGGGCCTAAAATAAGAACATTGAATGTCTTTCAACCCTAATAAAACCACGTCCCTCCCAGGTCGCGGCTGCGGTCCCGAGAAGGACCACGTGCACTTACAACTCCACCACTTGCCCCCGGAACAGCTGAAGCAGCGTCTGCCCGGCATCTCGGAGACGGCCATGATCTTCGCAGGAGTGGACGTCACTAAGGAACCTATTCCTGTGTTGCCCACCGTGCATTACAACATGGGAGGCACGCCCACTAACTTCCGTGGAGAGGTCAGTATACTTAATGGTTATTTAATTATTACCTCAAGTTTACACCAGGGAACAAAATATACAGGGTCAAATTAAATTAGCTAGCGCAACTCCGCAGACGTGATGGGTATCGATAACTAAACATTATAAAACAAAAAATAAATTAACTTGATGAGTTTTTTTTGTTGTGTCATGTCCCGGCTTTTGTAGTGTAGTCACTTGAAATATCAGTTTTTTTTTTTGTGTAAATTTCACAGACGTAATGGGTATCGATAACTAAACGCGATAAAATAAAAACAGATTTTCTCAACTCATACTTCAGTAACAAAATTTCCAGCGGTTGTTGAGCTAAAACAAACTAAATCATCAAATCTTTTAAATTTTAATGTTTTCGTGTTTAGTTATCGATACCCATCACGTCTGCGGGGTTTGCTAGCTAATTTAATTTGACCCTGTATATTCTACATGTTGTGTCTACTGTTTTCGTTTATCGTTTACACCTAAAACAAGTTGTAATGTCAAGAAGGTGAACAAAATTGTTAACAAGACATGTCTGAAATGAATGATATAATACATGCATCACAAAGTCAAGGTCAAATTATTTATTTCAAATAGGCACATAAAAGGCCCCTTTGAAAGTAAAAAAATACAAAAAAAAATTATTCTAGTCGCCCCTTCCAAAAGGTAGTTTCGGATGGAGAAGAATGCGCAAGAAACTACACCTCTTTTCGTTGACGATATGTATGTTTTTGACAAGTCTTTGACAAGACTTGAAAACAAGTATCGCTTCTTGCTTATGTGTGTAAACGCGCAGTTAGACTGAACGTTGAACTAGTGGTCGCAAATGCGACAGCAGGTCATGGGGTCCTGGGTTGGATTCCCAGGTCAAGAAAAGTGTTATTGTGGTTTTCTGTGAAGGATTTCCCAACAGCAGCGAAACACTCCGGCACACAGCTACTTTAAAAAATCCCTATAGCTTATTGGTGAGCACGACCTTTAAAAATGCCGGACGATGACTTTCTGCGATAACAGTAACTAGTCAATGTAATACATAAATAATGAAAACCCAAGTAAACAATAAAAATAAATAAACAAAGGAATATATTTTGCACATTTTTTGTGGCTACATTTTTGCAGTTAAAAATGTAAGATTCCCTTATTACTGTGGTCCATTATCTGGATATGGATGAGCGAACATATAGACCATGTAACACACCATATAGGCACAGATGCGTATATAAATTATAGGAGTACTCCTTATCACCCCGAGGTCAGCTTTATGAGTGTTCCATTTGAATTTATTAAACAAATAATAAATTCATTTGAGTCATATGTGTCATAATGATTAATTGAACTATCAACCCTTTGGCGCGTTCCACAAAGAACATTACAGCTTCATTTAACTTATTTTATAGGGCAAACGTACTCATTGACGATAAGTATTTAAATAAAAACAATAATTACATCGTAAAACAAATATTGAACGGGAGAAATGGCAGATAAAGAATACCTAGTAGCTGTAGGTAGCATAATCAGCCTATAACAGGGGTCGGCAACCTGCGGCTCGCGAGCCGCATGCGGCTCTTTCGATGTAAAGTTATGGCTCTCCAGTTCCATACGCAAATTCATTTTATTTTCAAAACCCTTAAAAATCGTGCAATCCTTTTACTGGATTTGAAGAGCAAAGACTTGGGGAGTGGCAAATTCACAGAACTAAACAGCAGGTTGGAAGAGTTGGAGGTCCAGAAATGCATGCACGTCGTGCAGCACAAGTGGACAGGTCTAAAAAGAAATGCCGCGAGTTGTGGCTCTTTAAAACTGGGATATGTTGTAAATTGGAACTTTGGCTCTTCCGTCTAAAAAGGTTGCCGACCCCTGGCCTATAACGTTCCCACTGCTGGGACACAGGCCTCCTCTCTGTGAGACGGAGTGCACTAGTTCATCACATGTCACATGTCTTCGAATTTTTGGTTCTAGGACACGCCGGTTTCCTCACGATGTTTCCTTCACCGTTTTGAGAGCAGTGGTGATGAAATAAATTACACAAAGTAAAGGCCCTGTCTAGGTTCGAACATACGACATACAACTCGTAAGTCGGAGCCGTTAGCACTGGGCCACCACTGCACAGCTGTGGGTATCTCCATTTAACTATTATGGTTAAAAAAACAACGTGATCTCATAAAAGCGGAGTTTCTTTTTGTGACTACCTCACAAGTTTTGCACCTAATCATAAAACAAAACACGCGCGGCAACACAATTTAAACTGGTAACGAAGATATAAATATGTTTGGATATACAGTCAAAGCTGTGAACTCATCGAAAAAAATTGCGTCCAACTGTTGGCCGCAAAATACAAGCACACTAGAATAACACAATGACGTAGCGCGGAGTGTAAGACGTAGCTATCACGCACACCGGCGTATATATAACAAGTTTGTTTTAGTTCTTTTGCAGCGCGTTATTCTAGACAGATAAAAAATTAAAGACTGAAAATAAAAACTAGTCAACTCTGTTTCTACATACGTCACAGATCTTTTTATTTCCTCTTTCTCATAAATATCCATTATTCAATTCTATTTATCATAACAATGCGGTCCAGTGTACCATGTTTTAATGAATTATTACTTCAACTGCTGACAAAAATATATTTAATATCGTAATTGGAGAAAAGGACATTACGATTTTTTTTTAATCACAGCCACATCACAAACATTAAACGTATGCTAGAAAAAATCTTAATTACTAAAGGATTAATGTACATGACAATTACGGCGTACATAGCATTGATTACAATATCTTGAGCCTTGAAATTTTATATATTAAACTAAAGTAAACTAAAACAGACTAACGTAAATAAGACAAGCAAAAACAAAAAAAAAATAAGTTAAGAAATTAAAATTGAAATTAAAAACAACTTGGCACGGATAGCGTGATTTTCTTTCTGAATCCCGGTAGCTTCTCGCTGAATATATCTAAGTCAGACGTGTTTAATACAGTATTATTGTATTCGTTTTGTTTTTTTTTTTCTTTTCCTTCTGGCTTCGCACGGTTTGTGCATTTAGCCAATGTCAAGTTTTAGTTCTTGTCTAATATTGATGAAATGAATTATAAATGCATGATGATGATATCCCCGCCCACTCCCCTTGAGTTTCAGTAAAGAGCACTTTACTGAGTCCTCACGCGGACTTCTTGAGAGAACTTGAAGCGAAGTTGCACTGTTTTGTTTCATTTGCCTACACTAATGCACGTTCACAAACACTTAATGGTTAATAATCCACCATTATTACACATTAGTATTCGGCTAAACACAAATTTTGGAAAATAAAACAAACTGCTGAACATGACGCTTCACTTTCCCGCCAAGAAGTCTCATTGTATTCGTTGCTCATTCGTTTAACTGGAGACTGTATATCTATACTCCGTTGGTTTAGGTAGTTAAATAAAGGTAAACAAAAAAAAAATCACATGACGAGCGAGCTGTCAAGTAACCGACTAAACGTAATACCTGTGACTTCAGTTGTCATACTACGTCACATTTGTACTCTTCAATTTAGCAACGTTTTATTTCGTTGACGTTTAGAGAACCAGTCTTTTTGGGGTCTTTCCAATAGACAGATATTGTTGTATGGTGTATTAGAAGATAGTGTTCAAGCAATTACGTCTACGAAGAGTAGTTTAGGAATAAATGATAAAGTTTAACATACAGTAATAAAAGAGGGAACAATCGTAAAAATCAAAAATTAATTTGATTCTATGTTACAACTTTTAAACAAGAAAGTGTCATATATAAAACCCTTTTAATGATTTGTTTACCTTTATTTAATTACCTAAACCAATGGAGTATAGATTGTTTTTACAAAAGGTGTATCAAATAACTCTTTTTTTTTATATAGTATATATCACGTGACCTTTGTTAGTTTTCCAATATAACTTGAGCTCTGCTGGACGGCTTAGTACATATTTATTTTACTTAGGAATGTTATGCCATATTTTTGATACTTCAAAGTCCTGGATGACTTTCCATACCTTTTTGTAGCATAAATACACTTTCTTAAAGTTTAAAAAAAAACTTAAACTTCTAACGAAACTCGTCGTCAAACAGTTCCTATGTCAAGATGACACTGAAGATGTCAATCATAGCTGAAGACTTTTTATGTGCTAATAGACTTATCAGTAGCGAATGAAAACTGCCTGCAATGCGGTATCTAGAAGGGGTGATCTGTGACCTATGTGGATAGTTGGATCTTTATTACTGTTTACTGAATTGCTGGCGATTTCTAATTTGCCCAATTAGTTTCGAACCCGAATGGAACTCTCGCCGTGTGCAGAGATCCGTGATTCCGTCTCACGGAAAATTGGTTATAACAATGTGGATGTGTGTTGATTAAAGAGGTAAGCGTGGCGATTATGGCACCCCCCCCCCCCTTCTTGGGGAAGGCTTACGTCCAGCAGTGGAAGTAATTCGGCTGAAATGATGATGGATGTGTGAATAATGAGTGTTTTGCCACACAGGTAATCTCCCACTACGACGGCACAGACCGCGTTGTCCCCGGCCTGCTGGCCGCGGGCGAGGCGTCGTGCGCGTCGGTGCACGGCGCCAACCGTCTCGGCGCCAACTCGCTGCTCGACATCGTAGTGTTCGGCCGCGCCTGCGCTCTCACCGTCGCCGAGACCAGCAAGCCGGGCGACGCACAGACACCGCTCAAGGACGTAAGTCAACCACTATGTACGGACACAAAACGAAAAAGTTATGGAGAAGCATTAACTTACCCAGTTTTTTTTTTTTTTTGTATTAGCAATTTGCAGGTCAGAGTATGAAAATTTCAATTTCGTGGGCCACCCGCTTTAGCCTTGAACAATTTTTAAAGTCATGGATTGGCTGACACTTGCCTTGGGCGACAAGCCAATACCTGGAACTGCCACTTTCAATCATAATAATAACTCTAAAGGCTTTTTTATCATTCTCCGACTGTACAGTCTGTGTATAGTCGGCATATATGAACACTTTGACCATACTTAAAATGTTCTCATGTTCTACGAGTAGTTGTTTCAATAGGGATGATGAATAATATTAGAAACTAGCTGCGCTCCGCGGTTTAACCCGCGTAAGTCTCGATCCCGTGGGAATATAGGGACAAAAAGTAGCCTATATGTTAATCCAGGGTGTCAGCTACCTCGATACAAAATTTTATCAAAATTGGTCCAGCCGTTTTTACGTGAAAGAGTAACAAACATCCATCCATCCATACTTACAAACTTTCGCGTTTATAATATTACTAGGATGTGAACAAATAATGTCATTTTATAGAACGCATACTAAAACGAGATAATCTAAAAAATCTGTAATATCGATGGAAATATGGAGAAGCTGTGTAGCTTTGACAAGTACGGAAATAATCCGTTCCAGAAACTTTTAAAGTGTGTACTTTAAAAGTTTCTGGAACGGATTATTTCCGTACTTGTCGCGCGGTACGGACAATGTATGGCGCTAATATGAAATCGTGACGTCACTTCTGTGATAGTGCCGTCTTTGTCTAGCAGTTATTTGAAAACGTTTATAACTTGGCAACTTTTTAAGCTTTTACACTTTCTATAATTTTGTTTGCACTACTTGCAAAATTTAGTTTCAAATAAAATTATCGTCATCCCTAAAATTACGCGTAAACGCATCGAGATGATGATACAGCTATAGTCTGTTCCAAAAGCATCTGATGAAACTGTACACAAACTCTGTGCAGGTTAAATTCTTACCCATTTACTCCCTAAAGGGAATTAGTAAAACATTCATCTGTAAGTATTTAGAAAGTTTCAAATTTATATCTCACCACTTTATCCAAAAAATATTGTTTGAATAACATTATAAACTCATTGAAGAAAGTTGAAGTATTAAAAATAATCTCAATTGTCAAATAAAAAACATATTTAACAAATTACTTACAAACAAATACAACACACAAATTATAATTTCGGGTTTAAGTATACAATTAATCAAATCACTCAATTTGTAAGTGACACCACAAAGCCGCATTACGTTTCACCGTTACGTTTTCTGATCCTTTGTTTACATTTTTATCAGATACTGCATTCAAAAGAAAGTATTGCAAAATATGAACGAATTATATCATTACTCAAAAATGAGTTAAGTAATCGAAAAAAAAAACCGGCCAAGTGCGAGTCGGACTCGCGTACGAAGGGTTCCGTACCATTATCTATAAAAATGGCAAAAAAACATGTTTGTTGTATGGGAGCCCCCTTAAATATTGGTTTTATTTTTAAAGTCAATATATATCTACATATTCTTTGAATATTTCAAGCGTCTACCTGTTGCCGTTATCAATATAGAGCAAAAAATCACGTTTGTTGTATGGGAGCCCCCTTAAATATTTATTTTATTCTATTTTTTAGTATTAGTTGTTATAGCAGCAACAGAAATGCATCATCTGTGAAAATTTCAACTGGCTAACTATCATGGTTCATGAGATACAGCCTGGTGACAGACGGACAGACAGACAGACGGCGGAGCCTTAGTAATAGGGTTCCCGTTTTACCCTTTGGGTACGGAACCCTAAAAACAACCAAGTTCTGCATTCAAATAAGACGTTGTTGTTATTAATTAAATAACAACCGTACGTTGATATTTAATACAGATATTTTGGATTGGAAATCTAAAGTAAAAGGTTAGTTTACCGTTAATTTGTATGAGATTTTTATTTTCTAAACATGTTTTGGTAACAACCAAGTTCTGAGAAATATGTTCAAGAATAACATATACCGCTACCACAAACTCTATAGATTTGGCATTTTTTTTTTTGTTTAAAATAAGCCTACTTCTATAGCCTACTATTATTAGTAATGGCAATTAATGCGATTTCGAATTAATTTCATTACCGTGTGAACTCTTCAGTCTTAGCGTGTTAATTGCTATTGCTATGCTATTTGCTAATGACGATAACTGATAATAATGAAGTATGTCAATTTTTGTTAATAAACGAATTAAAAATCGCGTTCGCATTTAGTTTACGACTCGCCGATAATTAAATATATTTATCAATTTAAAACCTTTCATTGTTTAAGATTTTATGAATTTTCCTTCAATCTTTATCCAGGCTTAGCACTGTCAGTAAAATGTGATAGTTTAGAAAAGTACATCGCTTCGCATTTCACAGAATTTCGCAACTACATTTAATTTGCTAAATGCTAAATGATCATTCACAGGCTAACAATGAATGCGAATGCTAATTAATCCATCACTACTACTTAGATCATTTGCCTCTTGTCAGCGCCTTAACGAGCTAATGTGACAAAGACAATAACGGGCCAAATGTGATGTTGTGTCTGTCGCTGTTCAATTAGACTAGATGGCGCGCGCGTCTCCTATCTGACTAACACTGAGATAAAAAACTCAGAGGTCGAGGTCTCTTTTTAAGCCAAAACATATTATTATTGAAGTAAGTTTTGTGTATTACCACTATAGACACGAGGCCTGTCTCGACCATGAATGGCCCAAGTTATATTGTTGAACTAGCTAAGCAGCTTCTCCTGCGTAGCCTAAGCGAGTAGCCTTAGTTACTCCTTATAAAATCAGCTATCTGCCAGTGAAAGTCCCGTCAAAATCGGTCTAGCCGTTTCGGAGATTAGCTGGAACAAACAGACAGACAGACAAAAAAAAAAACATGATTTTTTGATAAAAGAACCGTTTATACTTTCATAAGCATTTATTAAAAAGCTGTTTTGGCATTACAACTGACACGTCAATTTGATTTATTTGTATAAAAGAGAAATACCCTTATTGGTAGAGGGTTATCTGGCCGGTCTTCACAAGGAAGAGACACCTAAAAGATGATTATCCCATGCAAGTAAAAATTCAGCACTTAAACATCTCTAAATCTTCTTGAAACACGGTAACGCTACTAAGACAACGACACCAAAATTTAGTTTAAAGTAAAAGATAATTAATTCGCAAGTTACGCAATTGACCTTCGACACGAGACTGGTTAACGTGTGTCGATATTATCTTCGATCATAATGTATTATAACTTACATTTTGTTCAAGTCATAACATCAATTTAAATAACTTGGCAACAGTATAAATAATAAAATAACTTTATTTGTATTTTATAATATCAACCAATTATTTATTTATCTCTCCCTTATAATTACAGGTTCATCACCTAATGCGATAGTGCGGTCTCATATAATACTGTCTTTATATAATACAATTATTTACTATTTAAAACTATTAGGAACTTTATCTTATATATCACTAGCTTTTTTCTCGCGGCTTCGCTCGCGTTAATTTAGAATTTGACAATCAATTCGGGTTGTACACACGGCTACACATCAAGCTATACATTTCCAATATAAGCTGATCGTGCATTGTATAGGATTTACGTACAATGAGAGGTCAGCATAAACTGGAAATGTATAGCTTGATGTGTAGCCGTGTGTACAACCCGAATTGATTGTCAAATTGTTGCTTGTTGTTCGGCGGCAAAAAACTCTTAACACACTATTAAGGCGACGTTAACCGACTTTTAATGATTTTATACTGAAGATCACGTCTAAACGAGTAGTGTTAATGGTTTAAAAAAATATATGTTAAATTAGAGCATTTTCTCAATAACTTAATATGTGCATATTTTAGATTATGTTTATATTACATAGCGAAATTAATTTGTAAAGTTATATCTAACGCTGAAACCTTCACCGATTTAAAGATAATTTAATTATTGATCTTTTAGTATACGCGTTTTATTAAAATACCTTTTGTTTTGTGTATAATAAATTAATAATGCGTCAAATTGGGGACAGAGCTTCTAGATGGGCGAGTCCTATTACTGGCTGAACGTACGACGCGTTGCGCGAGCTCAGTACAGAACATGCAATCTAACCACTCAAGGTCACTGGCATATATCTGCGTCTTAAAGTTTCTTTAATAACATAATTCAATCATGATCCGAATGACACGTGGCGCCATTTATTATCATAAGAACGTTATTATTGTTTTCCTCGGGAACAGTACTTTGTTTCGGGATGACTTTGTATGGCCTATGTCCGTTTCTGTACACCTGACAACATATATGCAAAACTTCAGGACGATCGGTGCAGTGGTTTAGGCGTGAAAAGGTAACAAACAAACAAACTTACTTTCGCATTTATAATTATTAGTTAGGAAAACTTTGAAAAAAAAAAAATATTATGAAAAACTTTAACAATTACAGCAAACTTTCATTCAATAAGTATCTAATTAATCTAGGTAACATGTTTTGTTTCGGTTTGAATATTTTGTGAACGAAACTGCCTGTGTATCTGTAGACAAAACCGACCCACTAAAAAGTGAAAAATAAAAACTTTTTGTAAAAAAAAAATAACTGACTTCCAAAAAAAACACTTCGTAAGTCGGTGTCTTTGGATCTGTATTTTAGTTTTTAGATATTAAAGTTATTTTTCACTTTGTAGTTTTTTTTTGGGAGTCGGTTATTTTTTTTTACAAAATGTTTTTAATTTTTTATTTTTTAGTGGGTCAGTTTTTAATTTATCTAAGTTACAATAGCCTAAAGTCAACTGCTCATCACTTTATACAAAATATTGCTTTTCCCGATGCTGGGACGTTAATTGTTGAGGAGTTCTCCTGGTAAGAACCAGGAGAACTGCCACTCACCATATGCATTGTGACGAGCATAAATTGTCATATCCAAATCATATTAAAGTACCTAATCCAATCGCAACCCGTTAAATACTTATTATTATGTTGTACCGGTGGCCATCTGTGGTCTCCATCATCAGTTCCACTTCACCAAATGGTGAATTTCGCGAGAAAATGCACGAGTTACTATAAAAAATACCCAAAACGCTATTGGTTTGCCTATAAAATTCGAGGGTTTCCCTCGATTTCCATGAGATCCCCTCATCAGATTCGGTGGCAATGGGACCACCTTGGGAGCATACCCTTTCAAACTAAAATGTAATTTTCAAAATCGGTCAATAATTGACGGAGATATCGGTGAACAAACATTAAAAAAAGCCTATGGCATTAAGTCCGCCTCTGTACATTTCTGTGCTTAAAGTATTAAATAAATAAATTAAAAAAACAGCCGAACATATATAACCTCCTCCTTTTTGGAAGTCGGTTAAAAATTCTTAAACAAAATCAACATCATTGAAAGTAACAGCCGTTTCAATAAATTAATAATATTAAAAATAGCGTAGTTGTCATTGAAACGCTCAACATTATGTACGAGTATGTGCGTCATACGATCTGTCGTTGTTTTCGCGTCATTGCTACGTCACGGAATATTTTGAGACACACCCATCGATGATTTCATCAGGATAACACGAATAACATAAACAGGGAAATTGAAAACCAATTTATTATTGATAAATGTGCATATTGTAATTGTGTATAACAATTGCGAATTCATGTGGCTGAATTATGTGCAGAAATAACCATTATTTTTTTATTCTTCTCGTGTCAGCATGAACTATATATATTATAAATAGGTAGCTCATGCCATAATCAAAATATTGATATTTTAGTTTTTAAAAGTAATGCCAATATAACAGACAATAGCTATTTGTGCCACCACAAATCCGTTGCACTTTTTAGGTCCGTCTGTCTGTCCGTCTGTCACCAGGCTGTATCTCATGATCCGTGATATTTAGACAGTTGAAATTTTCACAGATGATGTATTTCTGTTGCCGCTATATCAACAAATACTAAAAAACAGAATACAATAAATATTGAAGGGGGCTCCCATACATTAATTGTGATTTTTTTACTCGTTTTTGCTCTATATTTATAACGGCAACAGGTAGACGCTTGAAATATTCACAGAATATTAAGTTATATATTCACTTTAAAAAAATATTTTAATTAAAATAAAACAAATATTTAAGGGGGCTCCCATACAACAAACGTGATTTTTTTGCCATTTTTATAATGGTACGGAACCCTTCGTGCGCGAGTTCGACTCGCACTTGGCCGGTTTTTCTTATGGATATAGGTATACCTATAATAGGTAACTATTTATAATTTGAGTCTGAAAAGGAAGAACATCGTAAGCAACATAAATTAAAATTTACAGGAGAGGTTTTTTATTGATTACTTTATTGATTTTATTTAATTATTTATTGAAAAAGTGAAATAACTATATTATGTCGCTTACGATGTTCTTCCTTTTCAGGCTCGATACGATGAATTGATAAAATTTTATATCACAGTTTCAGAACTGGCTTATATTGTGCAACAAGCTTTGTAGGTAGATACAAAAAACTATTCCTGCCAAAACGGTTGGCGTCGCGTCGAATTTTTCCACCTCATGTGGCACCGGTTTTTATTTTTATATAATCCACGTGTATTAATAGAAGTGTTAAAATAAATCCGGTCTTGGATTGTATTTGTTTTTTGTCTTCACCTTTAATATCTGATAAAGAACTAATGTGTTTTGGCATTAAATTTTCCTACTGTTGTAATTAAAATTAACGCGGCAAAGCATAGCCAATGGTTAATGATGATGAGCTGATGGGCTAGAAGTGTTGGTTGTTCCACGATGAGCTATTGATGGGGACCCATTTATAGCACCAGAGTGTTAAGCTTAGCTAGCGAATCCTCATTTCTAGTAAATTATTCAACACAAAACCGGTCAAGTGAGAGTCGGACTCGCGCACGAAGGGTTTCGTACCATTCTATAAAAACGGCAAAAAAATCACGTTTGTTGTATGGGAGCCCCCTTAAATATTTGTTATATTTTAATTTAATTAATTATTTTTAAAGTGAATATATAACTAAAAATTCTGTGAATATTTCAAGCGTCTACCTGTTGCCGTTATCAATATCGAGCAAAAAAAATCACGTTTGTTGTATGGGAGCCCCCTTAAATATTTATTTTATACTGTTTTTTAGTATTTGTTGTTATAGCGGCAACAGAAATACATCATCAGTGAAAATTTCAACTGTCTAACTATCACGGTTCATGAGATACAGACTGGTGACAGACGGCGAAGCCTTAGTAATAGGGTTCCCGTTTTACCCTTTGGGTACGGAACCCTAAAAAGAAGTCGATGCTCTAAGCAGAAGGCGGCCATTCATTGCCTTTAGGAAATAAAGAACAATATATTCGTACTCCATAGGTACATACTTTGCGCTTATCAACCCGCGCCAGTTAAACAGCCGACTGAAAGAAAAGACAGACATATCATTTTCCATATAACCCCACTTTATCTGTACTACAGTTTGACCTTCTGTACTCTTTCGCGGAATTACGCACTTAGATTATAGTGGACAAATTGAACCCGAGGCTAATGTCGTTTACTAAGAACATTCTTCGTCCCTGATCAATGTCTTCAGCAGACACAAATAGTGTCATTGAAGACAAAGGTGCTGACTGGCTGTGTCTTTTAAATGATATGCAACTAACTGATTTTAATTGGAACGTGCTGTTAACCAACATGGATAGGTTACTTTAAAGTGGTTCAAAGTATGTTCGTTCAAAATATTCTTCATTAATCACTCAGGTAGATCGACAGTCTACTTTTTATATAAAGCACCACATTTTAGCTGAATCACTGTCTCTCAAGATACAGGTTTCCTAGTTTGAGAGGCAGGGTTTCCCATACTTTGTAGAGATTCCAGTTGTTAGATTTTTATTGAATTGTGTTACTACCAAAGCTCATTTTAAGTGTCTTGATATAAAATATGTTAAATCTGTATTTATTTTTTTAAGAATAAACTTTTATTATTATTTAATTCCATCAGTGTATACAGGATGTAAGAGACATCGACGCACAAATTTTACCATGATTTCAGCACATGATTGTACACCCCAGCGTTACAATTTTTCGTGGTAAAAGTTTGCGCGTCGATGTCCCTAACACACCTGTATAGGGAATAATAAAGGTTGAAAGTCTTCATTATATAGGCCTTCAAAACTTGTGTGAATATTATCATTTTTATATTGTCTTACTTATCCTTCACCATTTTAATCGGAAACGTAATTGCACAGTCTTCCGGCGAGGCGAGTATCGCGAATCTGGACAGCGTAAGAAACGCGAACGGCACCATCTCCACGGCCGACCTGCGCCTGCGCATGCAGAAGTGCATGCAGACCAACGCCGCCGTGTTCAGGCAGAAGAGCACGCTCGAGCAAGGTCTGTAGCACCTTAATAAATACTAGATAATATGGAATTCCTTCTTAAAAAAAAACATAAGTAGAGTGATACAAATTTAAGCCTACTAAGTTAATCCTGACATAACAGAAATCACTTTAAAAAAAATCTGCTTCACATTACCTTCACTGAGTCAAGTTACCAAAAAATGTAAAATGTATAAAATTCTCGTTCGATTTTGAACTTTACCGTCATCATCTTAAGGTTTAATCAAAATTATTTGGAGAAATTTGACTGTACCATATTACTTGGGATCATCTTAAGGTTTAATCAAAATTATTTGGAGAAATTTGACTGTACCATATTACTTGGGATCATCTTAAGGTTTAATCAAAATTATTTGGAGAAATTTGACTGTACCATATTACTTGGGGTCGGCGCAACACGTTTTCTACTTCCAGTCTTCCTTGTCAACCGTCACGCTCTCAATCACTCCCTTTTCTTTCATTATCATTCCTCACACAATCAAACTAACTTTTCTTTGGCCTCCAATATATCCAATAAAATACCTATATTGCCAGGTGAACGCCTCATCCAAGACATCTACAAGCAGATCAAGGACGTAAAAGTCTCGGATCGCTCCCTCATCTGGAACAGCGATCTGATCGAGACCTTGGAGCTACAGAACCTACTCATCAACTCCGTGCAGATCGTAGAGGGGGCACTCGCGCGAGAGGAGTCACGCGGTGCGCACGCGCGTGAAGACTTCAAGACGCGTCGTGATGAACTCGATTATTCCAAGCCTTTAGATGGACAGGTGCGATGTGTCTTTCAACTATTTATTTATACACTTTATTGCACATCATTAAAAAAAAAAAAAAAAAACAGGGACTGCTGACATAAGTGAGAACTTAACGCTCAACGCGCATAAAGAAGTTTTCACTTCAATAAAATAATGATTTAAACCACAGATTTAGAGTAGGCTAGATACTAGACTTGTTCTTGCTCGGTCACTGAATGGAGCGCTCTGATCTAGTACAATCTGTAAAAAGTACTAGTTCGGTCTTCTAGTACTATTAGGACTGAATTAGGAGTTTTACGAGTGCTTGGATGATATCACAGGTACCTACAGATATGTTAGTATATTGTGCTAGTTTTTGTGTTATTTTGTTTTACAATCTCCACGAAGTTGCTGGCAGATGCTAATATAGTTAAATAATAAAAATAATCGAGAAATTCGAGAATATGCGTGAACGTCATCTTACTGTACTTAGGCCCGTATTACAGAACGTCACTCAATACTCAAGCATTACTTAAAACTAGATTCAAGCCATTTGATTGGTTGAAACTAGTTTTAAGTAATGCTTGAGTATTGAGTGACGTTCTGTAATACGGGCCATAGTCTGTGGATCCAAGTCCGAGCGAGCGATCGGACGGATCACGGAACGTGATCGAAACGAAGTAGGTACTAAATGACCGAAGTACTAATAGGCTAAATAGGCTAACGGAATAGTTCATTCTAGTACAGTGTCAGGAACGAATTCTTAATAGTATACCGCATGTTCATTAGATAGTATGAACACCGAGCGTGTCATCTTTTTTGTACCTACGATGACGTCACCCCAGCCATTTAGTGATGTGCTCAACGTAAACAGAATCGTTTCAATCGCTAAGCGCGTCTGTGAGCTAATAGACTTCGTCAGGAGTGGACGTGCGTTGACATTTTTTTTTATTTGACAAGCAATAGGAAGTCGCAATAATGCCAAGGCACGCTTGGTCGGACGGCTTGTGGTATCTAGCCTACTCTAAATCTGTGATTTAAACAGTATACACAAATTAAACTTTTCACTTGGTCAATTTATCTTCATTGCTACTACGGCATGTCGGCGACTCGAACCCATAAGTTTTTCCCCTTCCAAAAGTCGCTCAACCAACCTAAAGAAGATTTCCCTTCAACAAAACTACAAATTATAAAATTTGCGGCTTTATTGCTTCCAACTGCCTATCACATAAAGGGCATTTTTAATTGACCTGAAATTATACGTAGGTACACTATACTGACAATCGAATTACGAAAACCGCCCTTATTGCTAAGGTATAAAGGAACCGTGGATGTCAAATTGTCACTAAGCCCATTCGTACAAAGCAACGGGGTTGGTGACCGTGTGTAATAAGATTAGGAAACCGCGACATCAAATTATCTGGAGGTGATATAATAATGCCACAAAACACGCTTGACAGTCGTGTTATCCGTCTGGCTATTATAATCGATTGTCGAAATATAGCGCCATATAATAAGGCCACCATATTTGGTTACAAACCTGTATCGCGTGGCGTCGCCCGCGGTTTTGTTATTAATTGTCTGAGCCAAGGTCTTCGTATTTCATCGAAACTGGTTTTGTAGACGTACGGAACACAGCCGGAGTAACTCTTTTTCGCATAAACATTATTAGCTAATATTACACAATTATCGTCAACCTATCTATAAGTTCTCTACTGGACAAAGGACAACCGTGTTACAGAGCAGTAATTATATCAAATTCACAAATTGATAAGAAACTAACTTTTCTAATACACAAAAATAAAACTAATGTATTCATCAAGCCTGTATTCCCTGAAGGGTTAGGCAGAGCTGTATCTGTAGTTCACCCAAAGGAGATGTTTCATTTTCGGCCATAAAGTATACGAAGTCAAAGTCAAATTGTTTATTTCAAATAGGCAAATATAAGGCACTTTTGAACGTCAATATTTACAAAAAAAAATAGAATTTATTCTAGTCGCCACTTCCAAAAGTAATATGGGGCGTATGGAGAAGAATGGGCAAGAAACTCCACCGTTACTCTTTTAAAATTTGTACAATATTTTTTATAGGTACATTAGTTATACAATTATATGTGAAGACGATGCATCTAGAATAAAATTACTATACCACAATAGGTAAAAATAGTTAGGAATGAAGCTATGACACATAAATTAATTATGTGAAAGATACATGCTCACATATTAACATATATAGTAAAAAAAAAAAAAAAATGTGAGTGTGAGTTAAGGTAATCACAGAATTTAAAATAAATGTCATAAAAATAAATTATACAATTAAAATAGCAACGTATTTGATTTTGTCTAGATTCTAGATTGTCCTATGGAGCTGGACCAGCATGTTTCCAAGCCTTCTTATCTTGGATATAATCCTCTAATTTGTAATAGGCTTGTTTACAAAGTGTACTTTTAATATGAGGTACAGTGTTACCTTCCGGAATAAATTCTCTAAATGATGTACACTGCATCACTTGCAACACGTGGGCATACAGACAAACACGAAAGCGACTTTCATTTATAATATGTATAGATATAGATTTAATAAAGAATGTTTAACCCCAAATACAGACTAGACTTCCCTTCGAGAAGCATTGGAGGAAGCACACGCTGGCTATGACCAACGTAGAGACAGGCCAGACCGAGCTGACGTACCGACCTGTCATCGATGACACGCTGAATGCGCAAGAGTGCAAGACCGTGCCGCCCGTCATCAGGACCTACTAGATACCTTTAGTTCACTTTACGTAAGTATACCACTAGACTTTGTTATTTATACTTCAAACAAGCCGTGTACTCGATTGGACTTTCATACAAACTTATATGTATTTACCCCTTTATGTGTATGAGATTTCAAAAAGCCTTCTTTAGTGCTCATAATGTTTTATTTCACACTAGCTGCTGCCCGCGGCTTCGCCCGCGTGGCATTTTCTAACATATAAACCTTTCTCTGGAATCACTCATCTATTAAAAAAAACCGCTTCAAAATCCGTTGCGTAGTTTTATAGATCTAAGCATACATAGGGACAGACAGGAAGCGGGAAGCCACTTTGTTTATACTATGTAGTGATAAACCTACATGGGTACTTATGAAACTTCAGAAGCTAGGTGCATGGTTCCAATTGGTTGTGGTTGTTATGGAGAAGAGACAGCAAGAAACTCCTCGGTTACTCATTTAAAAATTATGGGCACTTATGAAACTTCAGAACCTAGGTGCACAGTTCCAATTCGTCCTTTTCTATGGAGAAGAGCCGGCACGGTTACTCCTAAAAATAATTGGCTTTTACAATGTTAATAAGTATGGGAGGACAGTGTAGGCCTTTCAACAAGTACCAGGTACTTAACAAAATAAATAGAATATGGTCTACCAATCTACAGTCTAAGCTCACGTTCGTTATACAGGGTCAAACTAAACATGACAAATTAAAAAGATTAGGTGATTTTTATTTTGGGGGATCAATGACCGCTGGTACTTGGAAGTGGGAGAGTTGAGATCTGTTGTATCGTGTTAAGGCTTCTACATACCGGGGCGACTTGTCGCGCGACGCGACGCGACACAAAGGCACCGCTCGTCCCGCGACACGCGGGGCCTTTGTGCCGTGTCGCGTCGCGCGACAAGTCGCGCTGGTATGTAGAAGCCTTTAAGAATGTTAAGATATTAATACCCATCACGGCTGTGAAGTATACAGATAAAAAACTGATATTGAAACTGATATTATATGTGACGACAATACCCGGTTGAAAACTCCAAAAAAAAACGTCACCAATTTTTTATTTTTTTTATTTCAAAAATCGATGCCTATCACGTCTGCGGGGTTTTGCTAGCTAATATAATTTGACCCTGTATAAGGAACACTTGTGAAAAATTACACAGCTTCTATATCTAACGGTTCAGGCTGTGTGTTGTCTGCCAGGATGAATGAATGAATGTAAGATTTTTATTACGTAGATTATATACAACATTATTTTTAGTATACGCGAAACCTGAATATAGTTTGTTCAGAATAAGGAACTGAAACAATTTCAATATTTTTTACACCATGTTATATTTTGTCCCATAAATATTTAAGTGTGATGGAAAATGTTATCACCATTTAATTACTTACGAGTACAATCGCCGTACGGTTAGTTAGGTACTTACCTACTGCCAAATTATTATCAAAGCGCGCAAGACGACCCTGGAGGCGCGGGGGCGCCGCGCGCCGTTAGCATGTTTTTGTACGGACAACCCGGTAACATAACAACCATTTAACTTAGTGATTTTTCATACAGTTTTGAAATTTTGTACCTAGATTCTTTACATAAAAATACTAGACGCGTGTTTCGGGTTTCGCATTAACTAAAACTAATATTGTATATACCGTTTAATATTATAAAGATGTAAAGTTGCTTCAATGTTTGATAAGGGAATTCTTTGGAATTACTGATCTGGTTAGGAAAAATTTCGGTTATAATAAAGGTCAATATTTCGGTAAAGTAAAAAAAAACCTTAAACTTATCTCTAACCTTTGATCAACAATACCAACTAGATAACGGGTCACGTACTAAATTAAAGCTAAATTCTATCCGCGTGAATAAATACTTATACACTACATTTGTCTACTAACAAACTGAGACAAAAGTTTTAAGTTCAACCTAATTACAACCAAGTGCAGCTAGTAATAAAGTCTAAAATAATCTATTCCATGCAACTACTGTTCTATTACACTAAAGTTTGTGCGTGTATTGGCCAACCTTGTAACAAACATTTGTAGCGGTGATTTAAAATTTAATTTTGTTCAAAATTTGATATTAATTGTTAGTTTAAAGCTTAAAATATAACTTATTCCTTAAAACTTACCGAAAGTAAGACATTCCGGCTGTCAAACTACTTTTTCGGGTATTATTTTTGCAACTTTTGAATACACATTGCGGCATTGTGAAACGTGTTTACATTGCCTGTGTTTCAAGCGAACTAAACAAAATAAGAGCTCACGTCTCAAGTGAAAGAAAGAAAAGAAAGCAAAATACGTTTATTTGCGGTAAACATGACGCAAAGAAAGAACACAAATACAAAAATATGTGTCAAATCCACGCAAAACAGCCACCGCTCAGCATAATGCTGCGACCCTATGCGACACAGAGCCCCAGCGCTGGTTTTCAGCGACAGCCGGCGTTGACGTGATGACGTTGACCGGTGCAGCGTACAGTGAGATTATAAATAAAAAATAAAATAAAAACAAACTACATAAGTAATTAAACATGTTTACGTAAATATAATTATAATATTTACACGCAAGTGCGCTGCTATTTACCGAGACGTATTTTTTGCGCCAATCCGATATATTTATAGTTGGTATTATTGATCGAAGTCATTAATACTATCGATTCGTAGAAAACGATTCTTACGTATACAAAACAATATACAATAAAAGTTTCTTATATTTGTGGTCGAGTATGTATGTACTGATGATACACCAATGATGTATTACTTTATTACTTTACTTTACCTTTAGATGCGTTACCTGCGTTCAATAATGGCAAAGTAAATGCCAGGCAATTGCCTGACATTTACAATAATAATTATTATTATTACGTACGCGCCAATGAACATGCAGCAGCTAGTGACGTAACTAAATATGTATATTCATCTCTTTCTAACAACAGATATCGGTATAGGTCTTTCTTCACTTTTCTTCACGCGCTGTATGATTGTATGCAAGTATGTAGCTACAATCATGGCTTACGCTGTTTTTGAGTGCACTAATGTTCGTGTATGACGCGTCTATTTATAACGCGTCATTGACTAATACTGCGTTTTGTTTTCAGGTAATAATTATAATTTTCTCAACATGGGTGCTGACTGAGCTTTTCAGTATTGTCAACGCGCGACTCTGCCCTACCCACATAGTGTTCATTTAACGCCACTATTTATATCATTATTTATTTTTAGCGTAGCATGGTATTAAGCGTAACAATCTAAAACAGAAAGAATACTCTCTAAATTATACAAACATGAAACAGTATGACTAACATTCAATCATGGTCGCGAAGTTGTTATAACAGTACAAATGAAATAGCGCCAGATGTTAAGTTCCTGTTGATATTGTAACATTAATGCGCTCGTGATTTTAATCATGGACAAACTTAAGGTTATATATTTTGTTAATAATAAATATCAGCATTTATTATATTTATACTGGCTTCAGCAGCCCCAGGGTACTTAAGAAATTTATTGTTAGATACAATTCAAGTACCGACCGACGCGTCCCTCGATGTCAACGAGTCTCTTGGTCTGTAACTGTTATACAATACCTACAATATATTATTGAAACAATCACAAAATCTGTCAGTTAGCTGGCAGTGTTAGGTGTGATATGTTTCTCTGTTGGTGTTAGTTAGTTACGAGAATCATCTTCATTTCTGTTAACACATTTTACGAATCTTGAGCTCAACAACAATACTGACTTTAGTCTCAAACTTTTAAGTTTCTCTTTAGTGTTTGTAATGGTTATTGTCTTTGTAACGCATTTTAAGATAACGAAATAAATTAATAATGTTACATTTGTTGTGTAAATTTTATTTCCTGTTCAGTATTACAATGAAATTAAAATACAATTATGAATGTACAACAATGTGTAGATGATAAGACAAAGATGTAAAATATTAAATAATATACAAACAGCACCATTTTTTGTTTTTATTTTCTAATTTTATTAATGGCGAAGAAAACTCTAAACTATGGACAGGTGACGTCGCACTATCTAACTCTCACCCCCTTATTACAAAACAATTTATCTTCAGACCTAAGTTTAAACCATGGAGCCATTACTGAATTTCGAACTTTATTCCGTCTACGGTAAAGTTCCTAATACAAAACTAACAACTTAGTACCGAACTAAGTATTCAGTTTTGTATAAAGAACGGTATTTCAATCAGAGTTACGTTCTCATTACAAAAACTAGCTCCATGGTTTAAGCCATGTCAAAATATAAATCTTGTTTTGTAAAAAGACGGTCAATGTTTTTCGGATTTTCAATAATTATAGCTTGCTATAATAAAAAAAAACGCTAGTTCCTGAACTGGCGTGTTTTATATTAACGAACAATGTATTCAGTGTGGACTGTTTCTCAGTTAAAAGCTAAACTAAAACCCACTAAGAGGCCGAAAAGCGGATGTGGTCAGCCAGCAGGTCCTCCTAGTACCAAATTCTTGCGTTTCGGCACAGAGTGGGACAAATGCTACTTTCAACCAGTCCGCATTTTACGTGTTATGGGTACGCAATAAAAAAAAAATGACTAACCAGTCGTAAAATGATCCACAAATTATGAATTGTTATGGTGAAGTCTAATGTCAAATAGCAATTGTCAAACAGATGATTTGCGGGATGTATGAATTGTACGCGGATCATAATATGATTCTGCCAATGCGGCCCAGGGAGCCTAAAATGGACGCTTTGGCAGAATCATGCGTGCAATTCATACAGCCCGCAATTCATCTGTTTGACAGCTGCTATTACACATCAGACTTCACTATATTAATTCTTAATTTGTGGACCATTTTACGAAACTCCATACACAACTGTCAAACAGATGAATTGCGGGATATGAATTGTACGCAGATCATAATATGATTCTGCGAAAGCGTCCATTTTAGGCCCCCAGGTCTATTGTAGTGTTTTTCCCTGAAGCCAAATTGATGGTTTGGTGTATTAGGTCTTTTTCTTACATTATTGGTTTTAACCGTTTTAATAACAGATTTTCAAATAGTTTCGATAATACGGGCAACAGGGAAATGGGTCTGTATGATGATGCTTTTTGGGGTGGTTTCCCAGGCTTCGCAATCATAATGACTTCAGCAACCTTCCATGGCTCAGGTACGTTTTAGCATTTATGCAGCATTGCTAAGTCTAGGTCAGCTTTTTTTATAGTCATAGTCAAATGACTTTGCGCCGGTGCTTTGCGGGGGCGGGGGTGCTTTAGAATTTCTCCTGATAGGAGGTCTCAAGGCTCAACCCGGGGATTTCTTCGAGCTAATGTTGTTTTGAATTTCTCTCAGAACTTCTTTAGGAGTCACAAGCCGAATTCATTGACTATGTGATATAAGTTTTCACTCTCAAGTATTTCTATGGAGCTATCATTGGGTTGAAAAGTGTCTTTTAAGTATTGGTAAAACTTAAACGCTTTGTGTTCATTACTTATGGCCCATTTTCCGTCGCTGTTTCTGATGGTATTTGCATAATCAGCCTTTTTAGTTGTCTTGTCACTTTCCAAAGAAAGAATTCCGTTGATTGGTCGTTGGTTAGCTGCACAAGTTTAGTATTCAGACATTCATCCTCAAATTGTAGAATAGTGAGATTATTTAATAATGTTTTATCCCGCAGGCATCTTGTTTGCTGCCACCGCTTTCTTTGCTTTCTTTTCTCAGATAGTTAAATCACAATTTCCTTGGGATAGATTAGGTGTCCCTTGGTTTTAACTGTGGCGTATTGTTCCATGCAATTTGTTGGATATTACTTAACAACATATTTGTTTACTTCTGAGTCCAGCTGATCCTGATTTTGTAACGGAGTTTTTAGGTCGATAGTATTATCTAGATCGAGGGCAAAACTATCCCAGTCTGTAGAAATCTCAAATGGGTCGTTGTTCACAGGGCCGGATTTTGAGGTCCAGAGGCCTCGGGGCAACAAAGGACGGAGGCCCCCTCGCCCCAAATTATTTTCCAAATAAAATGAACAACTTTTTTCAAAGTATCAAAAGAAAAATCTAAGGAAAAGATGTTTACTAGTGTTTACAGACTACTAGTTGGAGATTGAAAGATTTTTTTTTCCGAAGTCTCTATTGTGATGGCCGCCCGTTTGTGGAGGCCCCGGGGCCATCGCCCCGGTTGCCCTCCCCTAAATCTGGCCCTGGTTGTTTATCTCCGTGACATCACATTTTTTTCTTACGTTTTCGTATTTTTCTGAATATTCCTAGATTACAGTTTCAGTAATCTTAGTCATGAAGTCAGTTCGTCTATTACACAATTGTCTTAGGGCGTAATTCACAAACGGCACTTTTTCTTTACTTTGTAAGTAAACAAATATGATCACTATCTCAATAGCAATAAGGTTCATATTAGTATGAAACGCTAATACTCTAACTTAGCAAAGTAAAGACAAAATAAGTAGACAGGTACGGTCTGTGACTTTGCCCTTAGACTTCAATCCCATCAAATGGACAATTGAACAACTTTGTTCACCGTTTGTCTCCATTTGGGCGATGAGACATTTTTTGTGACAAAACTAGACTTTTGGTAAACCCACAAAGGTTACGTCCCTACGGAACCCTCGACGAATGTGACGTACAACAAGAAAATGGAGCAACCCTGTGTATACCGATTTACCTCAACATCTAATACCTACTTGTTGTAAAGCTTACAATTCCTCAAAATATTTACTTCAAATCGCGTCGTTATCTTGAAAAGACTTGGGATTCGGTACATATTATAATGATGCATTACGTCGCTGGCTCGCTAGCAACTGATAACTTCCTCAGGGGTCATGTCGCAGCCATTTTGAGTAGTCACATCTTTGACGTCTTGTGATTCAGTTGAATCCCAGTGCTCAGTGCTTCTTTTCTTCCTCTCCTTTTGAAAACCTTACCGAGATTACATGGTGCTGTTTGGCACTATAAAACTAACGAACACGTACGGTGTGTGCAGGGGGCCTATTATTAGCGGCCTCAAGATTGAAGCTCTCAATAATTTGACGCTCGAGACCATTTTCTTCAATTTGTGTAAAGGTAACAAACATTTACTTTATTGGTTGGTATGGTAAGGAATACACAAAAACAGCATCAAGAAAGATTTCTTGGCTGTGTTTTAGTGTATTCTTTGGTTTCATAAAAGTCCATAATGAAGGTAAGTAATTATACTTACTTAGTTATCTGGGGCACGACGGGAGTGTCACCATTAGTAGGTAGGTACTACCTACTCGTTATTCTCGAAGCAATTTTAAGCGAAATAAAGGCCGAACCTCATACTAAATGTAGGTTATCAAAACACCTCATAGGTACCTACACACGGCTACACATCAAGATATATGGAGAAACGGCGGGGTAATTGCGTATCACACTATCAGTAGCAATAGGTTTAATTTGGACAGTAAAACAACATTAATTGCGTTATTTACGTTTATTTATTTATTTTATTATTTATGTAGACATGGCTACACGTCAAGCTATACATTTCCAGTATACGCTGACCTCTCATTGTACGGAAATCCTATATATTGCGAGATCAGTTTATACTGAAAATGTATAGCTTGATGTGTAGCCGTGTGTACACAGTAAAAAAAAATACAGAGAGATACCTACGACATACTTAATTATAATTTTAGTACAAAGGCACTGCTTATTTCTTAAGAAATTTCTTCCAGCAGACCTGCGAAAGGAGAATTGAAAAAGAAATGTAGACAATAGTGTGTCAGAACAAGAAGAGAAAAATATGAATAAGTGAAGTCTTATACTTACTAAAATGTTAAATATAATAACCGTTGTAGCTACAGGAAAACGATTAAGAGACTTGTCCTTAAGTTTTTGAGAAATTTTCATCGCATTCACAGATTTTGAAAAAAAATTACAGTCAGCAGGTATAAAATGCCTATGGCATTAAGTCCGCCTCTGTACATTTTGTGTGCTTAAAGTGTTAAATAAATAAAATGGGTAATTTTCACAAACACTTTTTTATAGGCCAATCGATCCTCTTTCATAAAAGGATCAAAAACCTCTTTTGGTCCAATTGAGGTTTGAGTCTAGTACTCAAACCTCAATTGGACCAAAAGTAATAAATCGCAAAAAACTTTTCCCATACACACGTAGCCCCCTCCCTCCTCGCACGTTCCCTTTTTACATAAGTAGGAAATGAGACTCCAACTTAGTTTTTTTATGATGGATAGATGGACCGCTAGCTACAATGAAGACTGGCCATGTATAAGTAAAAAAAAAATTACTATGAATTTCGAACGAATATCTACGCGTCATATAATTTGCAATGAAAACAGAATCTAAGTAATCATCAGGAAGTCATTTCTGAAGTCTCTTGACCGTTTTCCTGTAGCTACAACGGTTAAGGTTGCTGCGCTTACTACCCCATCTCAAAAATCCACCCTGTATGTGTATAAAAAAAAAACTTACAGTTGAGAGGAAAAGTAATGCTCTTTTACTCGATATTTGAATAAAGAAACAGTTGTTAATGCCAGGGGGAAGTGAGTTCCACAATCTTACATCATGGACAGAGCAGGAATAAGAATAGTATCTAGCTAATTTTTAACAGACTTCCAAAAAGGAGGAGGTTATATAAGATAAAGGAGGTTGTATAAGTTCGGCTGTATGTTTATTTTTTGTTTGTTCACCGATTGCTCCGTCAATTGTGGACCTATTTTGAAATTTTTTTTTTTGTTTGAAAGGGTATGCTCCCGGGGTGGTCCCATTGTCACCAAATCAGAATCAGATCAGCGGATCCCATGGAAATTGAGGGCAATCCTCAAATTTTATAGGCACACCTATATCGATTTCAGTATTTTTTATAGTAACTCATGCATTTGCACTCGGAATGCCCCATTTGGTGAACTGGCACTGATGATGAAGACAACAGATAGTCACCGGAACTACTTAATAATAAATATTTCACTGTTGCGATTCGATTAGACACTAAGTTGCAAAGCAATTTATGCTCGTCACAATGCATTTATGGTGAAGTCACCATCAGTTCCAGTTCTCCTGGTTCTTACCAGGAGAATTTCTTAACTCTTAACGCCCCTGCATCAGGAAATCAATATTTTGTAAAAAGCAGTTGACATTAGGCTATTTTAACTTAGATATGTAAATTACAAACTGACCCACTAAAAAGTGAACAAACAAAAAACAACCGACACGCGATTACTATTTTTTCCTATGCACCAACTGACATCTGGGGGCCTAAAATGGACGCTTCAATCCCGCAATTCATGTGTTTGAGTTTTGTATGGAGTTTCGTAAAATGGTCCACAAATTATGAAATGATAAACTGAATAAAATGAATAACTGATGTCAAACAAATGAATTGCGGGATGTATGAATTGTACGCAGATCATATTATGATTCTGCCAAAGCGTCCCCTGGACCAAGACACAACCCGATCACTGAGCAACAACGAAATTCTAAAGTTATAAAAATGTTACTGTTGACTACCTACCCCTAGCCCTCACAACTGTCACAGACTGTTGAAGAGTTCCGATGTGTAAGTGTGGCATTGCGTGCATACACGAGAAAAATGTCGCCGCGATTTTATTTTTATTTAGTTCTGCAATCAAATAATCGCACGATAAAAAGTCGTTGAGCGCGCTCGCCCTAAGGATCATTCCTTAGGGCGAGCGCGCCCTACGACTTTTTAGTTCTTAGAGCGCGCTCGCCCTAACGAATGATCATCTAAAATGACTATAATTTTAGCCCCGAGGTCCTTTACTACCTTAGCTATACATAAATTATACTACAGCATGGACAGAAAAGGAATAAGAATAGTATCTAGCTAGTTTTTAACCAAAAAGGAGGAGGTTATAATAGGTTCGGGGGGGGGGTTCGGGTTAGGTTCGGCGGCATGTTTCTTTTTTAGGGTTCCGTAGTAAACAAGGAACCCTTATAGTTTCGCCATGTCCGTCTGTCTGTCTGTCTGTCTGTCTGTCCGTCCGTCCGTCTGTCGCCAGCTTAGCTCAGAGACGCTTAGTCCTAGAAAGCTGTAATTTGGCATGGGTATACATATTAATCATGCCAAAAAAATGGTAAAATAAAATTATGATAAACATTTTTTTTTAGGGTACCTCCCTTACACGTGAAATAGGGATGATATTTTTTTTTCTCGTCTATTCCATGGTGTGGGGTATCGTTGGATAGGCCGTTCAAAAATATTGTGGGTTTGGGAAAACCATTTTTCAATTAAGGGATCCGTTTGGGTAATATTAAGCTTTAAAGTGCTAGTTTTTGTTAGAGTCAAGTGTCCCCCCCCTCTGCCAGCTAAATGGTTGGTTTTGGATATGTGAAAAAATTCATGGCAATAGTATATATAACGAAATTAAAAGGAAAACTATCACAGCTAAGTAGGCTTCACAAGTTAACGAGTAATAGTCGACCAACTTAAATTTGCAGTTGGAGAATTGACCGTAACGTATATCGATGTATGGGAGAGCATGTTTTTCAACTCAATACTCAATACTTTATTGCATTCCATAATGTGTACATAAAACAGTTGGTATGTTAAAACATAGAATCAATTATGGACCCTGTCGGGCACAGCAAAGTTAATTTTTAATAGGAGAGAGGATGAAGGCGCTTTTTGCTAAGAAAAAAATAATAATAGTAAAAATATTAAATTAAAATTGAATCATTAAAATAGTATCATTTGTAGTAAAGTATTTTGTTAGTAAATATTGCACGATTTACATTATTAATATTATAAATTACAATAAAATAAAATAAATGTTTAGAATTTAATTTAGTCTTATAGAATGTTATTATTATTAATTAGTTGTGCACTGTTTAGCATATTCATTTTTAAATTAACAATATTGTAGTGTTTTAAAATAAATTTATATTCAATGTAAAATTCATAATGAATTATAGGTATTATGTAAAAAGTGGTTTTTATTGTTGTTGAAATTTATCGCTAAAATATTCGTGAATAGTGTTTGGATTATAAGAAATTGTTTTAATTTATTCATAAAGATATTATTTTTATTTTTATTTTTGATATATTCCGGTAGCTTATTGTATATTTTAATGGACATAACAAATGTACTAGAAGAGTGCATTTTTAAACGTGAAGTGGGTATGTTTAATCTACTTTCATGTCTAAGTGCAATTTTTGTTTGGATATCTCCTCTTTGGTTTAGAATTGCGGATATTTTCGAACAAATTTACAAATTTCAAGTAGTTAGAGGCAGGGCAGAGTTAATATTTTTAGATTCGTAAAATGGGGCTTACAGGAGTCTGTATCTTCGATATTTAATAAAATTCTAATCATTTTTTTCTGTAAAATGAATAATGTAGGCGCGTCTGTACTATTTCCCCATAGGATAATTCCATATTTGAGCCATGCAAATGCGTACGCGTAATAAGTCACTAGTGCTGTTTTGAGGTCTGTGGTTTTCTTGATTTCTCGGAGAGCGTATGAAAATTTGGATAGTTTAGTTCTTATTTTTTGAATATGTGATTTCCAATCTATGTGTGAATCTATGTCTAGGCCTAAAAGGGTGAATTTATTTACTGCTTCTAATTTTGATCCGTTGTATTTGAAACTTATACTTATAGGTTTTTTTTGTCGGGGGTGGAAAGTTATTATTTTAGTCTTATTGTAGTTAATTTCAAGGTTGTGTTCGTCCATCCAGTGTGTTGCAGTGTCAAGTATAGAACTCAATTTTTGGTTTAAATTTATATTATTATCACATGATGTTAAGATAGAGATATCATCGGCGAATAATACACATGACTCATTTATATGGTTAGGGAGATCATTTATGTAAACAAGGAATAGCAGGCACCCTATCACAGTTCCTTGTGGTATAGAAGCGTTTACGGGAATATTTTGGGATCGAATTAATTGTATTTCTTTTGATTTATGATTGTAATGTTCTATTTCTACAACTTGTTCCCTGTTTTTTAAATAAGATGTGAACCATTCATAACTTTTTCCGCGGATACCGATGTTATATAATTTATTTAATAATATATCAAATTGCACCTTATCATATTATGCTTTTGTCATATCTAATAACAATCCTACAGCGTATTTTTTAATATTAATTATATTGAGTGCTTCTTGTGTATATTTATAAACAGCCAAAACGGTAGATCGGTTTTTGCGAAAACCATTTTGACTGTCATTAAATATATTATATTTTTCATAAAATGCGTAAACACGATCGCACATGGCTTTCTCAAATATTTTTGAGGCTGTTGGTAAGAGTGCAATGGGACGGTAGTTGTTTGGGTCGGTTTTTATATTTTTCTTGTGGATCGGTTTTATAAGCGCTTTTTTTAATAAACTTAATAAACAACTACAATGTTAAGTTTGTTTTTGGGATAAATTCATCCCAACCACGGAACCCTTCATTGTGCGTGGTCCTACATGCACTTGGCCGGTTTTTTTAATTTTTGTTCACCGATTATGAAAATTCTTGTTTTTTTAAAGGGAAAAAGTGGTCTCTAAGTGGTCCCATGGCCACCAAATCAAAATCTGATGAAATCGAGGGAAACCCTCGAATTTTATAGGCAGACCTATAGCGATTTGAGTATAGTAACTCATGCATTTGCTCTCGAAAAGCAGCAATTGGTGAAGTGGAACTGATGATGGAGACCACAGATGGCCACCGGAACAACATAATAACGGGTTGCGATTCGATTAGGTGCTTTATTATGGTTGCTAAGCAATTCATGTTCGTCTCAATGCATATGGTGAGTGGCAGTTCTCCTGGTTCTTACCAGGAGAACTCCTCAACAATTAACGTCCCAGCATCGGGAAAAGCAATATTTTGTAAAAGGTGATGAGCAGTTGACATTATAGATACATTTAAAACTGACCCACTAAAACGTGAAAAATAAAACTTTTTACAAAAAAAAATAACCGTCTTCCAAAAAAACCGTCTTGAAAAATAACTGTAATTTTGGAAGTTGGTGGCAAAAAACTAAAATACATATCCAAAGACACCGACTCCCGAAATTAAAGTTATTTTTACTTTGTAATGTTTTTTGGAAGAAGGTTATTTTTCTTTTTTGTAAAAAGTTTTTAAATAATTTATTTTACTAATAAAATGAATAAGTGATAGGTACTAACATAGATATATTTTTATATTTCTATGGGTGCTAAGTATGTTTTCACTGATTTCAGCCTGTCAAATCAAGAGCATGGCATCAATCCCGCCCTCCGCCTTCTCAGCCGGCCGTATCCGCGACACGCAGCGTGATATGAAGATATCAAACAACACCAAAGGGAACGAGCCCACCAAATTCTTTAACACTACATGTAAGTCTAATATTAAAGTGCGTTTACTTTGACGCGTGACGCGATTGGTACCTAGAGTACCTACCACTGAATTTTGCAGTCTTAAGGCTCCCGCAGACAGGCGCAACGCGACACTAGTTGCACATTTTTTATGAAAACTACATGGAAAGTGTCACACTGCCTGTCGCGCCCGCGATATCACGCCAGTCTGCACGAGACTTTAGTTTAAATACTAATCTTTAATTGTTCTGAGTACTAATCATTCAGTATAATAACGCGTTTAGGATGCTGGTGGGGATGCCCCGCTTCTGTAGTGCGTCGGGGATGTCCGCGGATGCGCATGTAGATTGTTTCTACACAACCATGCGCAAAAGGTGCGCTTCCATGGTGCGCAGGGTGAGGGGCAGCTCCAACAGTATCCTAAGCATGATTTCAAGTCGTCTAGACTGTGTTTTCGTGGGTCACTGTTGTGCCATCTCACATGGGTTGCCACAACGATGATCCTCTACCATTTGTTTGTTTTTGTGAAGTGTCTATTCTTACTACCTATTAAAGTTGTAGGTAAGTCTTACTAAACATTTTTGAGTCTAAGATACTTGATTAAAGATAATTCTATTCTATTCTATTACGAGTATACTACCTATTATAGAGTTCAAAATGGCGACTTACAGAAGAGGCTACCAATCACATGACTGCAAAATTCAGTGCTACCAATCGCGTCACGCGTCATGTTATAGGTAGTGAATGCAAGCTTGTACATGAGTACAAGAAGCCGTGCGCCCAGTGGGAAGACTTTCATCCCCTATTTAACACTTCTGTTAAATAAGGACTTGTGCAAAATTCAATGGATTGTCCCAGACGCTTAGGCAATGCGTTGTCTGGTAGTGAATGAACGCATTTAAGATTTGTATTATGTAGGCAGATACTTTGCTCGTGGCTTAAGTAATATCAGCCGCACGGCACGGGTCGATCTATCAGGTTAAGCTACGTTTGCCGGGGTTGTTCCGTGGATGGGTGACCGAGACTCCTCCGTGCCTCGGAAAGCACGTTAAGCCGTTGGTCCCGGTATCATTCGTGGACAGTCGTTACGGGTCGTCAGAATCCCGAAAGTCTGACAACCAGTTTTACTAAGGGGTATCGTATAGGTAGGTAACCCAGTTACTGGGTTGTGGAGGTTAGTTATGGTAGTCGCTCCATGTAAAATACTGGTAGGTATTCAGCTGCATCCGGTTAGACTGGGAGCCGACCCCAATATACCTAACATTATTTTTAGTATATGCGAAACCTGAATATAGTTTGTTCAGAATAAGGAACAGAATCGATTTCAATCATTTTTATAAGTATATTGTCCCAAAAATATTTAAGTGTGATGGAAAATGTTATCACCATTTAATTACTTACAATACAATCGCCGTACGGTTAGGTACCTACTGCCAAATTATTATCAATGAGCGCAAGACGATCCTGGAGGCGCGGGGGCGCCGTTAGCATGTTTTTGTACGAACAACCCGGTAACATAACAACCTTATTACTTTGTGATTTTTCATGATACAGTTTTTAAATTTTGTACATAGATTCTTTATATAAAAATAGGTACTAGACACGTGTTTCGGATTTCGCATATACCTACTAAAACTAATATTGTAGTTGGGAAAAGGCATACTTTCTAGTTAACAACCTTTACCTCACTCACATGGAAAATGTCTATATCATAAGGCATCAGACTAAAGCGTAGGCATACGTACCTTTAAAATGAGCTACTATCTACTTTATGTTTTCCAATATTGTACTTGCACGTTTTTCTGTGACAAATAAAATTATTTTCTTTCTTTCTTTCAACTGCACGTCACTTATAGTACTTGACACCCTACAACAACAAAAAAACCAGCCTGACTGTTAAGAAATAAAGGCGCTCCCTAAAGTTAAATTGCTAGCCAGAGACTTGCAGAGGTGTACGAGCAGCCATTAAGGCTTCCACATACAGGCGCGACTTGTCGTGCGACACAAAGGCACCGCGTGTCGCGCGACGAGCGGCGCCTTTGTATCGCACGACAAGTCGCGCCTGTATGTAGAAGCCTTTACTCGGTCAATCTCGATCGCGATCATTGGTTTTGATCACAGACTATACTTAAATAGATTTTATGAAACGCTTTGTTTCTTTTCAGTCATGGAATTATCTCCACTGAAGTACAACAGCAAGTTAATGAACAGCATCTGGGGCCTGTACAACCGATATTCGCCGCATAACGTGAAGAAGATCAACGATGCTCACCCCTCCACTGCGGAGTTGCAGCAGTAAGTATGTAGGTACAGTTAATTGCACATTAGTGGTAACACTTGCACAACGAAAATCGTCCTTACTGCTAGGTACATAATACATAACGGCGCTGAATGACATTTTTTGCACTGATGTGCGGATGGCTGATATGTACCTAAGTGGGCCGTAATCCACCACGCGGGCCCAGTGCGGGTACAAACTCAAAGCATTTATTTCAAATAATCCAATTACAGGCACTTTTGAATTGTCAAGGGGTCGGTCAGTCATAAAGATGAAGCTAGTTGCCCATTCCAAAGCTTAGTAGGTACCTATGGAGAAGAACGGGCAAGACACTCCACGGACACTCTTTTAAATTAACATATGGTTACAAAAATTTGGTTACCTCATTCGTGTTGAAATTAAGCAGGGCAGAGTTTATACCTACATGTTCATATCGCATCTTATGTTATAGTACTGACCCAGCAGTAGAGGGCGAGCCTATCTTTTTTTAGTCTCAGATCCCATCAACATCGACCTGCAACGAAATAAATTGGAAAAAGGGCAGGGGGTTGATGATGATAATAATATAAACCAACATACCGCGAATCAAATTGTTTGTCTACAATATTAATTAAATCAGGCGAATCTTCGATATCAGTGCAAAATCTTCCTTATCGGAACCCGAAAGTCTGACAACCAGTCTTACCAAGGGGCATTACCCATTTACTGGATTGTAGAGGTCAGATAGGTAGTCGCAGATTGACTACCTACTGGAACTGTACTTTTTTTTAATTTTCATTTCAGATCAGCTGCCAACTCCAACAAGAACGAACCCATGATCACTTTGCCTTCAGCCAAGCTTGACAATGTTTGGGCTGCTATAAACGTCTCAAAACACTAATACAAATGCTTACTCATTTGAACAAAATGTTTTGTCAGTTAAAAATATTGACTTACTCAATACTTATATTGTTTGATTACTTATAGCTCAAATACATGGTTTTCATAATATAATTGTAATGTTATTTTTAACCGACTTCTTAAAAAAAGGAGGAGGTTCTCAATTCATCTGTAAATATTTTTATTTTTTTTAATGTAGGTACTTTATAGATATTCATCGATATTTTCGTCAATTGTGGACCGCTGGTGGTTCCTTATCTCCATGCGTTAAAAATTAAACTTCAAGTGCTTTTAAGATTTACCTCTATTACCGTAATTGGGGTCTATTTCACAATTAATCCATCCCCATTTTTTACGTGTAGGTAAGGGAGATACTAAATAACCGAAAAAAAAAATTTTTTCATGATTTTATTTTACCACTTCGGCGGCGTGATTAATAAGTAGGTATGTATACCCATGCCAAATTACAGCTTTCTAGTACTAAGAATCTCTGAGCTAACCCGGGGACAAACAGACGGACATGGCGAAACTAAAACCCCCTTATTACAAAACAAGGTGTATCTTCAGACCCAGGTTTAAAACATGGAGCCATTATTGAATTTCGAACTTTATTCCGACTATGGTAAAGTTCCTAAACACAAAACTGACAACTTAGTACCGAACTGAGTTTTCAGTTTTGTATAAAGAACGGTATTTCAATCACTGTTACGTTCTTATTACAAACACTGGCTGCATGGTTTAAGCTATGTCAAAATATAAATCTTGTTTTGTAATAAGACGGTAAGGGTTCCTTGTTGACTACGGAACCTTAAAAAAAGAAAAAGTTAAGGGCTTTAAAAAAAATGCAAATATCTAGTTCTAAGAAGTATTAGAAAATCTTAAATAAATATGTAAGTATCTAGCCGTGTGCAAGGATATTTCTGTTATTCTTGCAGTTCCGTAGATATAAACTTTTTTTTTATACTAGCGCCATATTTTAGTTTTGTCTACCAGATTGTACCCTATGATAGGTATATACTTAAGCATGATATTAGCTATTAAAAGTCATTTCAAGCATAAAAAACCGACACTTTAATATTTAAGTCCCCGTCTTCTAGAACCTTTTTTCAATCCAGTGTGGTAGTACTCATAAAAACTGGCCAAGTACGTGTCGAACTACGCACAAGGTTCCGTAGTTGTGATTTTATATTATGTATTTCTTATGAAAAACAAAAGATATAACTGCAGTTGTAACCGAAAATGTCCCATATCTAAAAAAAGATTTAATTGAAACAGTGTACTTAGTCTCGGGTGCTAATGGTCCAAATCCACCAATACCGAGAAAAAGGCGTGAACTCCCTCCGAAAGCTTGGGTGGGTTTGGATTGAGTTTGGGTCCATTTCCAAGTGGGGGTTATCTTTAAATAGCAGTCACTGTTGTTTCCTATAATATGGGATCCACACATGCGTATGTGCATTGAATTCATTCCATTTCCAAGTGGGGGTTATCTTTAAATAGCAGTCACTGTTGTTTCCTTTAATATGGGATCCACACATGCGTATGTGCATTGAATTAATTTTTTCACTCCTCGGTTACTTGACAATGTATGGAGAATATGGGGATTGCCACCCCTAAACATTTTATTCGTATTTTCACTACACAATTGTTTAGCTGTGCACACTGTGCACAGAATGCACCTTCTTTTCGTCACTATCTTGCAGTGTGCAGTCTATTATGCGTAATATGGCTGTTTTAGGCATTTGGCTATGGAACCCAAAAAGGACAGATTTTGCCAATTATGACCTCAGCACTAATTTCGTTCAGAAAGCAGAAAATCTTTCAACAGGGGGCCTAAAATGGACGCTTTGGCAGAATCATGATCTGCGTACAATTCATAACCCGCAATTCATCTGGGAGCCTAAAATGGACGCTTTGGCAGAATCATGCGTGCAATTCATACAGCCCGCAATTCATCTGTTTGACAGCTGCTATTTAACATTAAACTTCACTATATTCATTCTTAATTTGTGGACCATTTTACGAAACTCCCTGTAGGGGAGGTAATGAAGAAACCAAGCATAAAGATAGATTTCGAAAATGTCGCGGACGAGGAGGGTGTACGTGCAGTTTGCTTTGATAACATCGACGACTACTCGTGGTCTCGGCTCGCGTCACGCGCCCGCGCTCCCCTGCCCCGCGCCCGCATTCTTCAGCCCCGCGCATCCATACAAACCCCTCGAACGTACATAGTTTATTAGTTAACAAAAAAAGGTACAAATAATATATATAAATAGGTGAACATATGGGTTCCCACGGCTAACATCCCCCACCCCAGTGCGTCAGCACTCATCTTCCGTCGGGATTCGAGCGATGCGTGCAGCTGACCGACGCAGCACACCAGTCTTGGTTTTTATATTAAGGACTCTGATGCGTCCATCTCTGCCTGCTATTACTGCCTGCACGCGACCGCGCGGCCAGACATTGCGTGGAGAATCAGGATCGACGATTAACACAAGGTCACCCACTTTCAAGGGTGTTTGTTCCTGATGCCATTTGGTTCTAGGTCGCATATCTGGTAGTACCTCCCTCACCCAGCGCTTCCAAAACAAATCTATGAGTCTTTGGGAGATGCGCCATTGTTTTCGTAGGTATGTATCTGACTCATCGTATGTACCAATCGTAGGTAGGTTAGATGAAGACCCAAGAAGAAAATGATTAGGCGTCAGTGACTCATTGGTATGCGGTTCGACGCTCACGTGGGTCAGCGGACGGCTGTTCACCATGTGTTCCACCTCTGCCAGCAGGGTATTTAGGACCTCATCGCGGGGTGCTCGTTCCTTCAGAACGACCTTCAGTGAATTTTTTACACAACGTATTAGGCGTTCCTACGCCCCACCCCAATGTGGGCTCGCAGGTGGAGAGAAAGTCCATGTAGTGCCATAGTTAGCAGCTTCTTTTTTTAGCTCTCATCTTCATCAAGTTCGGTTATCGACTTTCTTATTTCATTTAGACCCCCTCTCAGGTTGGTCCCGTTATCCGAGTACATATGTTGCGGCCACCCTCTCCTGGCGGCCATGCGACGTAAAGCCATAATAAATGCGTCAAAGGTAAGTTTCGATACCACTTCAATGTGTATGGCTCTAACAGTCAGGCAAGTGAATAGAACGCCATATCTTTTCTCTCGTCGCCTGTACTGCACTGTCACCTCCATGGGCCCAAACAGATCCACTCCACAGAACGTGAACGGGCGTTGATTATATGCCATCCTGGCTTCAGGTAAGTTCTCCATTCTAGGTGGTTGCGGCTGTGCTTTTCTTATTCTACAAAACATGCATTTTGAGGTCACATGTTTAATTGTAGGTCTCAATCGTATAATCCAATAATGTTGTTTTAGATTATTTACCAGAACTTCCTGGTTTCCGTGTGCGGCCTTCACGTGGTGGTGCTTGACTATCAACTGAGCGACGTTGTTGCGGCCGTCAAGTATTATTGGATATTTGGTTTCAGGTGGTATTCCAGGTGCCTGGTCGATGCGGCTTCCAACGCGTAAAACTCCGTGCTCATCAATCACAGGAGTTAAGGTAAGTAGCTTACTTTTTCGATCTAATGATTTTTTCTGTTTCAGGTGTTCCAGGTCTTCGGCGAATGTCTGGCTCTGGGAGTGCTTGATCAACAGACGTTCTGCTCTCCTCATCATATCACCATCAATTGAACTGGTAAGTTTTTTGCATTTATCAATAAATAATAATACCATACAAGTACTTTTCAGGAGGCGTAGCCAAGATGAAAATCTCTCGGGTTCCGGAACAGCAGGTGAGTATTTCTCAGTGACAACGAGAGTAACCCGTTCCAGGATATCGGTACTGACTTCCGGTTGTACATCTGCTGGCCATGTCTCTTTTCCCTTGTACAAAAACTCTGGGCCATATAACCATTCATTTTGTAGCATATCAAATTCACAGGTATCTCTCGTGGCGATGTCGGCTATATTCATTTTTGTAGGTATATAGTGCCATTCCTTTATTTGTGTCAACTCGTCAATTTCACCAAGCCGGTGCGCCACAAACGCTTTATAATCTCGCGCGTTGTTCCTAATCCAGTATAGAACCGTTGACGAGTCGCACCAGAAGTACCTTTCCAGTGGCAACATATGTCTGTGTTCTTTTGTTATAGTATCTGCAAGCCGAGCAGCAAGGAGCGCCGCCTGCAGTTCTAATCGTGGTACAGACGTATGTTTTAGTGGTGCCACTCTGCACTTACTCGAAATGAATGCTAACTTAGTTTGAGCATCATTATCTTGCCAGCGCCAGAATGCGACGGCGGCCATAGCGTAAGTTGAACTATCGCAGAATATATGTAGCTGTAGGTTTGTATAACTTAAGCTCGTAGCGGAGGCAAGCGCGCGTGACTCATTTGTAATAACAGGCTGCCGCTGCGCGTGTGCCGACGACGACGACGACGACGGCCCGCTATCCGGTGCATTCGGTGCAACTATCACAGTCTCGCTCCCGCGTACGCTCGCATGATAACAACGAGGTAATCGAATACGGCCGACGTTTTTTAGAAGTTTTAGCCAATTTAACCATTTGTAATTTACGCTGTCTGGTATTTCGTCATCCCAGCATAAATTAATCTCCACATTTGTTGTAATAGTATTTTAGCTTTGATCGTGAATGGTGACAAGAATCCGTAGACGTCAAATATTGACATTATCAATCGTAACATTTCCCTTTTCGTAGGACGTTCACGGTTATGACGCGACACCAGACACTTATAGCATAAACCGTTTCGTTTTATAAACTGCCATCTGTCCTTATGCAACGCTTTTTTAAACTTTTTACAGTCTATTATTTTATGTTTATTTATTTTACAAAAACGGCACTTATCGTCACCAATGTTACTGTCCGATGAGTTTTGCACTAGCACCGTATGAGTTCTGTCTACGTTATCACTTTGTTTACGTTTATAGTCACTGGGATTGTATATTATATTCACTGATGTTTTCGATATTTTTATAGCTTCTTGGTTTAAAAACTCGGATAATATCACAAGTCTGCCCATTTTGAGATAAGTACTGTAGGTAATTTAGACAGGATAATCGATATAACGTTTGTTCCTTTCAGGTACTCATCTTGACCAATAGCGAGCACAGCAGCGACATAATTTTTTACTTTCACAGAGAACGTTATTATTTCTTTGTGATATTCCTGGGCCATCGGTTGAAGCTTGTTGATCTCGTACACAATTTTAGCTATGATAATATCTGGATTTCCAAATTGTAGCTCCAGCGTAGACATCACAACATCCGGTGACGTAGCACTAATTAACAATGCTGTTACAGCATTTTTGGCTGCTCCATGTAAACATTTTCGTAGCCTCCATAAGTTTTCCTGATTGCTGAAGTTACACACTTTTGTTGATTCTTCGTATGCTTGCTTGAACTGCAGCCAGTCCAACGGGTCACCTCCAAAACCAGGTAAGTCTTTAGGTGTACTCAATCGGCTCAGCATTTGAGCATGCGATCCGTTAGCTGTGGTAGCAGCGGCTAAATCTTTGAGAGCGCTCGCCAACATGTGAACTGTTCCATCAGTGCCCCCTCGTGCAGCTGTTTGCTGCGCCAGCGACGGTAGCAGAAGGTCAAGGTTGCCCAGTTTTGTATCCTGCGGCTCGGCAGCCTCTGCCTCCAGTTCGCGATGACTTCGTTCTAGCCACTTCTCCACCTCAACTTTAGTATGATCTCCTTCTTCTCTTCCTTCCGATTGTGAACTGTATTCTTCGTTTTCTAGCTCGGCCAACTCGGCCGCCAACCTTTTATCGATTATTTCCATTTGTATTTTTGCTTTAGCTTCTGCTGCTTCTAATTCCAATCTTTTTTTTCTAGCTAACACTGCGGATGACGTTGCGGACTTTGAACGAGACTTTGATATTTTTTCTGACTTTGAGGGTATACCTATGTTGGAACTCTGTTTCACTTTTCCACTTTGTTCGGCCAGAAATATAGGGTTTTCAGCTTGTTTCGGGTCCTTTTTTTTCTCATCACGGTCACTTTTAGTGTTTGGTTGCTTGGAATCATGTTGAACAGCAGTGTCCAAGCCTTCAGCGCCCTTAGACATTTCGCCATAAAGTTCTTTATTTTTCTTCGCTGTGCTCCGTGTATTTACCATAGCTCGCGATTTCGGTGGAGTATGAAATATCCAGCAGATTCGGATCGAAGACCAGATTGTAGGGGAGGTAATGAAGAAACCAAGCGTAAAGATAGATTTCGAAAATGTCGCGGACGAGGAGGGTGTACGTGCAGTTTGCTTTGATAACATCAACGACTACTCGTGGTCTCGGCTCGCGTCACGCGCCCGCGCTCCCCTGCCCCGCGCCCGCATTCTTCAGCCCCGCGCATCCATACAAACTCCTCGAACGTACATAGTTTATTAGTTAACAAAAAAAGGTACAAATAATATATATAAATAGGTGAACATATAGGTTCCCACGGCTAACACTCCCTAAACAACTGTCAAACAGATGAATTGCGGGATATGAATTGTACGCAGATCATAATATGATTCTGCGAAAGCGTCCATTTTAGGCCCCCTGTTCGACAGTTTTGTATGGAGTTTCGTAAAATGGTCCACAAATTATGAATTGCTGTAGTGAAGTCTAATGTGAAATAGCAGCTGTCAAACAGATGAATTGCCGGATCATGGCGGAATGTATGAATTGTACGCAGATCATATTATGATTCTGCCAAAGCGTCCATTTTAGCCCCCCTGATCTTTGGGCAGGATCATTGTACGGCTCAATGAATCGAATGTGTGAATCACGGAATCAAAATTGTATAGGATTTTAAAGAAAAGGATCGGATTAGAGTTACTTGTGTTTATCACTAGTTATCTGTAGAATTGATAGTTTGCAATAGCATTATCTCAATATCTACACTCGCTCTAGCGGGGGCGACGACCTTCTTTGGTGCCGGCTTTTTCTTAGCGGCGGCGTGGCGGCGGCGGCGGCGGCCTTCTTGTCCTTGGCGGGGCGGCGGGGCGGCGCGGCGGGGCGGCGCGGCGGCGGCTGCCGATGCCTTGGATTTCGAAGGTAAGGCGGCGGAGGCGGCCGCGGCGGCGGCTGCTGCCTTCTTGGTCTTGGCGCCGGCCGCAGAGGCTCAGTACCGAGTGTAATTATCCGTGTACAACCGCCGCCCGCGGGCGTCCTGAAAAGTTTCGGAAGGATCGCGCTTATGTATGGTGGTTGATTTGCAATATAATGTAAAACGTTGGTCGCTGTGACCAAAGACGCGGTCGCGGACGCCCAGTGGCTCTAATAAACGCTTGCCCGAACTACTCTGCTTTAAACTTCGCCGTTGTCGGGTAAAAACTGGGAAGTAAAAGCAAAGGTAGGTACACATAGAAATGAACTAAGTAACATTCCACAAAATAAATAAAATTATAAAATGACTTTTGCATTAAATTTATTAAGACATTAAAATTTGTTGTTACAATATGAGTGGTGTGTATATAATTGTATAACATTCCTCTTTACATTGTTATTTATTATCACAGACAAACTAAATTAATCTATAACTACGAAGCTTCTATTAGAACAGAAAACTAAGAGACCTTACGTAAGTTGGCAACAAAAGTCGATTAATTTTGATACATCGCTTTTCAGCATTACATGTACAGACGCCAGCAGGTCAACCTACCCGAAACTGTCAAATTTTCTCATTCAACCTTGAACCTTAAGCTGTAGAGATAAAGTTGAAAATCTATTAAAGAAATTTGACAGATTGTAGTAGCTTTATGTGCTGGCGTCTGTACATAAGTCATAGCTCCTCCTACTCCTACGCTACGCTGCGCGCTTCGCTACTCCTTAAATTTTATACCTATCAGTTTAGATGTTTTTGGAATATTTTGCTTAATATTATTAGTTAAGTTTAAAATCTGAAGTGTTAATTGACTTTTATTGCTAACCATACAAAACTCAACACAAAGAAACATAAAAAAATAATTCAACCTGTTGGGGTGATCACATTGCTAAAACATTCTACTTATTCTACTGTTACAAAATAAATAAATATGTAACCAAACACAATAAGACTAGACAACTCTTCTTAAAATCGTAGCCGTTGCAAACTGTATTCAACCTACTCCATTAACTTAAAAAAGACATTTACTATTGCAAATTAAAGTTATAAATAAGTTGAAGATGCTTAACTCAAGAAAAAATTAAAGGGTGAAAATCTAAAGGATACTTATTCAAATACAATATTGTTTGTTGATTGCAAATATAACAAGAGTATAAAATATGGAATTTCATGAATATGCATTATTATAAATAAAACATGTTATCATATTGTTGTATGTCATGTGTACATTAAAAACCGAATTAATTTTCAAAAGGAAATATAAGGCACTAAAATTGTTTTGATACAGACAGTAGTAAGTACAAACTACTACTAACTAGTACAACTAGTATGGCAAATCTTAAGGATTTCCTCCATTCAGTCTAACTCTACGTGCGTGTCTAAGCAAAAAGATTTCGCAATCTTAATTGATTATTAATAAATCTCAACTATCTACAAGTTCATATAGTTTTTCTCAAACCAAGCTTTTTCAGAGTTTCAACTTCTAATAAGATGTCTGATAAAAAAAATGTGCCAGTTTTTGAATTTATATCAATTGACTATTCCAGATACCGAATCTAGTCTTAACTCAATACCCCACTACTGGACCCTTTTTGCTTGGATGTCCACATTATGTATATTGTAACTGTAAGTGGTTAATGACATTTCTTTCAACAAAATCCATCATTAGGTACTGAGAAGAGCAATGGTGTGCAGCTTGAGAGGCCCATGACCAGCAGAGGATAACTATAGATAGCCTGGCGATGATATTACTTATATTATTTTGAGTAAACTACCATTTATTTACATACTAGCTTTTGTTGCAGCGTCTCCCGCGTGGAGTTTGTAAATTATCCCATGGGAATGTACTACCGGGATAAATAGTCTCTAATCAATTTTTATTGAAAAGCTTGCACCACATGAACACCCTAATTCAGCATTAGGATTTTGCATTATCCTAAATGCAGATCTAATTAGCTCTGTCTGATAGTCCACAGTAGCACCTTTGATGTAATCCAAGGAGGTCTCATCAATAACCACTTTTACACCTTCTTTTTCAAATATTCTGAAAAAATAAAAGTCAATCAGAACATCATCAATATTAATTTTATTTCCTAGTAGCAAATGGATAACATCTCCCACATGTAAGGCCTGCTATGAGGCCTTGTGGGACTCAATATTATTTAAATACACGCTGTATTCAACTGCATCCTATCATATCATATCCTATACTATACTGTACGCCGATCCCAAAATTGTTGTGGAAAGGCTAGGCACTTTAGGCAGATGATGATTTCCAAAGAGGAGTAAAAATTTATCAGCGTATTGCCTTATGGATAGTACTTTGACCCACAAACCGTGTCAATGGTTTGACTGTTGATTGGTCGGTTTTCACTATTATTTATGTGTAGTAATGAAAATACTTGCAACATATGATTATGCAGTTAGGGTAATCTATACTAAAATGGTAATAAAGATTTACATACTTGTCATCATCAGCTACTTTGGTATCCAAATCAAATTTATACGTGAATCCAGAGCACCCACCACTTTCCACACACACTCTTAGGAAATTATTATCATCGCCACATAACTGTTTTAATTTTTGTACGCAATTGTCACTTATTGTTATTCCTTCGGTTGAAACAGGTGCTACTACTGCCTTCTGCGTTCCATAAAGGTTATTACCTAGTCGGCAATAATTATGATAACCAAATCTAAAAACCTGTCTAGGTTTCAAAAACATTTTGCTAATTTCAATTAGATTTAGACCGTTTTTTTCTGTAGAATCAATATGGATGAAAAACAACACTTCAGATTTTTGCAATCTACGACCAGTCAAACACAGTACGACGAACACAATAGAAATTAAAGAATATTCTACAACCGAGAAATCGAAATCACATCGAAATAATTATTGTCCCTGAATTTTCCCCATCTTTTGACACAGTTGACACCTAGTTGACACTGACAGTCTCAATGTTTTTTTTTCTTGTCGATTTGTTGACAGTTGCCAATGTCAAATTTTACTCACATTCCAAATTCGATGAAAAGAGAGGAACACAGAACGAATGAGAGGAATACATTGTGGATGTGGAAGAAACTTGGAAGACATACAAATTGGTAAATTCTTACCAAATCAGACCAAATCTGAATCTGCCAGCTAGACATGAGGCGTTTTCAATAGAACAGGTATTCGTATTAGGTATTAGCCTGTACAACGCGTGAAGTACGAAGTACATCGAGTCCTATTTTGTAGAAATTATTTATACCATTTATGACTAATAACGCTATACAATGTCCTTTAACATCACACAATTTTCGTGCATGAAATACCTGGGTTTACCTAAAAACTATCCAGATTTAAATATTTATCCGACCACGGGACGGGACCCTCTCTCTCAGTCTATAATTATTATAGTATTTGTTACAAAATCTTTAGTGTTTAGTTTAATCTTTAGTGTTTATTCAAAATTAAAATGTATTCATTAGTTTTTGGAACGAAGTTCTTGCGGTAGGCGTTGACTGGTAGAAATAATCACTGTGAAAAAGGCCTCCATGCGACTTTCTCCCTCTCTCGCTCTGTCTATGATATACGAGTGTGTGTGTACAGACGCCAGTACATCAAGCTACTACAATCTGTCAAATTTCTTTAATAGATTTTCAACTTTATCCCTACAGCATAAGATTCAAGGTTGATTGGGAAAATTTGACAGTTTCGGGTAGCTTGACCTACTGGCGTCTGTACATGCGAGTAGTCCCCTGACTACGCACGTATTTTTTTTTTGCATGAGAGAAACTTTAAGCATCCAATCGATTCGCCATGAGAAGCACCATAAGATGATAAGTCCTGTACGGATGAAAGGACAGTACGATACGTTCCACAGATACACGAGTCCATTGGAATCTGAGTAAATACTTCATACGTACTCGGAACAGATATTTGGATTAAATATTTTTAGATGCTAAAATTACCCAGTAAGGTACACCTCAAATGCCAGTTTGAGTTTGGGAACATTTGTCAGTATTTTTTTTTAAATCAACTATTAGGCTTCGATCAAGTCCTTGGGGGATGCGCTAAGGTAGCCCGCGAAATTCAAATTTTCTTACGTTTTTAGCAGTTTGCAGATCAGTAACATGTTGTATGTTGATCTAAATATGAATCGTGGCCATAACAAATAAGGCTTTACAGAAATATAATCACTAGAGGCTATGGCTCACTTAGAGAGTTGTATTGCTGACTGTAATGATTATAATAATTCTGTAAAGCCATATTTGTTACGGCCGCGAATCATATTTTAATCAACATACTACCTGACACAGACCTGCAAATTGCAAAAAAACTTTGAATTTCACGGGCTACCTTAGCGCATCCATGACTACGGTGAAAGAAAAAAAAAACGACAGTTAAAGAGATGAGCCAAAGTCAAAAATGTGACTATAAATCGGGTAAGGATTCAAAGTCAAAAAAGGAAACTATGGAAGTTATAAAACAGCCGAACATTCGGCCGATACTGGGGATTACCGCTTCGGAGTAGACCCCCTGCCACAGACCTGCAAATTGCAAAAAACGAAAATTTGAATTTCGCGGGGTACCTTAGCGCATCCTCCTTCGATAGTAAACTGCAGCGATTAGGTCATGGTCAAGACCCACATCGTGAATCACCAAATCAAACCAATTCCAAACTGCAAACAAATCCAGCAGGCTAATTGCGTAACACAATATCAGTAGGAATCGGTTTCAATTTGACAGTTCAACAACATTCATTGCGTTAGTTACGTTGTTGAGCAGGCAAAGATTTCTAACATATGAAGCAATGCATTAGCAATATACTTCAAAATCATTCCGATTCCGATTCAAACTGTGTTACGCAATTAGGGTGCTGTACTGATAGTGTGTTACGCAATTAGCCTCCAGGAGCCATACCAGTACCAACCTATTAGTTGTATTGTAAGACAGATGATGAACAGGATAAGTTATGAATAATATACAGTTGATGGGATTGTGGTGGGCCTTGAAATAGAAAGGTTTGCCCGGGAAGTTTTTAGAGTTAATTCGTGCTATGTACAGATAATTTCGAAATACGACAATACCGACGACTGAGTTCAGTGTAGCTTGTAGGCTTGCACCCAAGGGTTGGCTTTAAGTCCCTATACCTCTTCCAGTTGATTATGGACGCTCTGACATCGAATATGCAGGAAAATCCACCCTGGTGCATGCTGTTTGCCGATGACATTGTTCCTGAGATCCAGAGCAGATTGAAGAAATCAACATCAAATCTAAAGCAACAGAAGCTGGAGAATGTTGACTTGAAAATCAGCAGAACCAAAACTAAATATAATTATGTTCCTCGATTTTGGCGCTCTCCATTTCTGGAGCCATAGTGCTTCATGGTGCGCTTCTCCCAGTGTGCTCTGACTTTCAGTATCTCCCGTGCAAAGCTCTACTTCGCTATGAAGTAGATCGGGCACAGAATTAACACTGGATGGATGAATGGTGCTGTGTTGTGCCGGACCTAAAGAATAGCACTACCCTATTCCTTCCCGTGGGTGTCGTAAAAGGCGACTAAGGGACTTACTAGAGAATGGTCAGTAGCATTCTCTATACATTTTAACACCATACTGCGATTGCCAACCCGCCTGCCAAGCGTGGCGATTATGGCAAACCCCCCTCCTTAGGGGGAGGCCTATGTCCAGCAGTGGACGTCTTTCAACTGAAATGATGATGAGGATGATGGATGAAATGGCAGCAGACAATCTGCGACTCCCGCATTCCCCCTTAAACTTGATTTACAAAACAATGGTTAGACCTGCTATCTTGTATGAATCAGAATGTTCGGCCACAAAAGGGATGAATGAAAGGCAATTGCATCAGCCGAGATGAGAATGCTAAGAGGGATGTGTGGTGTTACGCGAATTAATGGAGTAAGAAATGAGGTCATAGGAGGAAATCCTGTGGAAATCGGTTGTCATGGTATGGGCATGTGATGCAGTGGAATGAGGAAAATGTCGTGAGGAAAGTTTTGAGTACGAATGTGGATGGCTATAAGAGTAGGGAAAGACCAAAGAAACGATGGATGGACTGTGTGAAAGATGATATGGTTAGAAAGGGGTGTTACTGAGATGACGAATAACGGAGAAGCATGAAAAAAAAAAAAAAAAACATGTTGCACCGACTTCAAATAAATTGGGTTAAGGGCAGGAGAGTGAAGATGCGCACGCTCACTGTTGCGCATAATACAAAATCGCATGACACTTAAATTTAACTTCTTCTTTCGAATTAATTTGAGCAGTTTTACAAAATCATGATCAATTTTAAATGCAAATGATAAATAGTTATTCCATAATTTCAATAGTTAAATATTCCTGCAAAACATGACAAAAACATTTAACAACATCTAATCATCGCCACTAAAAGCACAGGTTCCTATCTACTGGCTTTTACGGCTTCAGAGAGAGGACTTTCGTTCTTATTAATTCCGGATATTTCGTAAAAACTTCGAGTACAGCAGGCTTCAAACCATGCAGAGTAACCAGTCTGCGTGCCACCGTTAAAAGGTGCATCTTAGAGCAAGGTTACACGCTCAGTTTGGCGTCATTCTGGTCCATCAGTCTGGATTGACTTGACTGAAGCCAGAATGATGGATGATGTTCACGGTTACACGGTCAATTAAACTGACAGCAGACTGATGAAAAGTACGAAGTCGGTTGTCAATTTATCAGTGCTTAGTCATCGATATTATAAGGAAGACTGACGCGAGAATGATACGAGCGGGTTACACGATCATTCTCCCATCATTCTGACTAGACTGATGGACCAGAATGACGCCAAACTGAGCGTGTAATATAACTATCAGCCACTGGCAGGAACACGAAGTAACTTGCTTCGTGGGTAGGATACAATGGATAAAGACTTAAAACATTGCGGCAAGGAATATACTACTCTCTAACGAGCATCGACCTTACTCTTCTCAAAATGTATGCCGAGGCCTGAGGTCAACACAACACTTAGGCTTAGCTTAGCTTAGGCTTCCTAAAAGCTAAGGTTTCCTAAAGAGTCATTCATGTGGTCATTGTGCAGAATTTAATCAAACTATTCCAGTGCGTCCGCCATTATGCCGATGTCTTCGGAAAATCAATGTTGATGATGTGAGATGTACTTGCCACCTCGTCGTCTAGCTCGTCCTGTCCAGTCTAGCGTATTAAAAACGTCCTGCAAGGCATTGGTGAAAACTTTTGGCAGAGTTAAGACAGGTGAATGTGATTTATCCATCACGTCCCTGTCTTTTAGCCCTCTACGGTACGCTGTAGAATCGGGCTGGTCTTGACTATTGTCCTTGACCTAGAAAGTTTCTGCATTCCTTCAAAAGGTGCAATGATACTCTATCGATTGGTGCTGGTGTGATTAAAATACAGGATGTCATTTTTAGGGTTCCGTACCCAAAGGGTAAAACGGGAACCCTATTACTAAGGCTCCGCCGTCTGTCTGTCTGTATGTCCGTCTGTCACCAGGCTGTATCTCATGAACCGTGATAGTTAGACAGTGGACATTTTCACAGATGATGTATTTCTGTTGCCGCTATAACAACAAATACTAAAAAATAGAACAAAATAAATATTTAAGAGGGCTCCCATACAACAACCGTGATTTTTTTGCTCGTTTTTGTTCTATATTGATAACGGCAACAGGTAGACGCTTGGAATTAAATAATTCAATTAAAATAAAACAAATATTTAAGGGGGGCTCCCATACAAAAAACCTGTTTTCTTGCCATTATTATAGATAATGGTACGGAACCCTTCGTGCGCGAGTCCGACTCGCACTTGGCTGGTTTTTTTTGCTCGTTTTTGCTCTATATTGATAATGGCAACAGGTAGACGCTTGAAATATTCACAGAATATTTAGTTATATATTCACTTTAAAAATAAATAATTAAATTAAAATAAAAAAAATATTTAAGGGGGGCTCCCATACAAAAAACGTGATTATTTTGCCATTTTTATAGATAATGGTACGGAACCCTTCTTGCGCGAGTCCGACTCGCACTTGGCCAGTTTTATTTTACGTTTAGTAGTAGTTAGTTAGATTACCGAAATACCGAAACAGGCATGTTTAAAATCAAACAAAATGTTCTCTGTTTTATTTTAATTTGTAGGGTATTTTCCATATACTCGAACTTTCCAATCTGTATAATAATGGGCTTACAAAATGTCAACTACCGGAATAATATTCAGTACTTACATAAGAATAATTGCATAATTTACTTTTCTTTATGTAAAAAATAATTGGTCCTAAGAAAAGTCACCACTAGACAAAAATCTAAACTCCTCATAAAACAGGATTTTTCCATAAGTTGCAACACAGATGTTTTTAATCCATTAGTTAGAACGAGAACGATATACAGAAAACTGAAAGAGAGAGGCAACCGACTTGGGGAGAGCTGGCCAGCGGACCGCTGCATCAACACGTTTGTTCCAAGTTTGTTTATTTTTATTTTTCAAAGTGAATACTACAGTGTTCAGAAATTTGTTTTCAGAATAAGTAATTATCAAAGGTTTGATAAGTTACAGAACTAAGATAAAATCATTTATATTACAATCTTCGTGGCAGGTATTTGCAATTTTACGTGGGGTATTTTTACGTGATTGTAATGTTTGAATTAATTAGAAAATACACGTAACTCGTAAAACTTTATAACTATTGTTTCAGTACATCTAAATATCATTAGAAACATTAGAATCGTGCATTATTTGAATATATTCACTGGGCACCCTACTCCACTTTGCGCGGCAGCGGTCAGAAGGCGGAGCTTATCGGCAAACTCGCGTCGAAGCTGGCTTCACTGTCAATTCGAGAGCCGCGAAGAGTACGCTCGCGTCTATTACGTGGTGTGTTTATAGTGAAGTGGATTTTGTGATGAGATTATCGAATGTCGTGAAGTGAAAGATAGTGTTGTTTTATCAAAAAGTGCAACTCGTGGGCTGTACAATGTTTATGGTTCACCTATAGTGAATAATCAAAATGTGTGAATCACAATTGTGTGCAAAATTGATTTATGCCACGTAGTGACGCGAACGGGTAATGATTCCTAATGTGGAGTTCGAAGCAAGATGGTTAGAGAGACTCGGCACCTGTGGGTTGGAAATTTACCCGATAACATTCGTGACGACCGAATAAGGGAGCACTTCAAACGGTAATATTACTTTTGCTTATTACTATCTAACTTTCAGAGAACACTGGCCTGTTAAAAACAATGAATTTGTTAATCCCAAGTCCCAAAGCCTGTAGGAGGGTTGATGAGTCTCGAAATATGAAGTAGGTCTCCTCCACGGACTTGCTGTAAGACGTGTGGCAGTTGAAATAAAAAACACTATACAATTATGTATACAGTAGTAGGTATGTTTGGAGTTTGGAATGTTTAACTGTTTTGTATTGATTATTTTAAAGAATTGACTGCACCCAATAATTATTCATAATCTTAAAAGACCAACAGACGTTCGTAACCAATTGTTATGAAGAGTACTTCGAATGTACGTGATTTTCTTATTGAGAAATGATGTAATATATTTAAATGGTAGGTATTTGTGAGACGTTAACTTATTAAATTTGTCACCAAGTTTCGACTCGTCCCAAAGTCGTTAGCCTTCCACTGGACGGACTTGCTTTCATGCTTTGTGCTATTTGTATTACGTATTAGCCTTGTAGACTGAATTATTTACGTTCACTGTGTAGTGTTTTTCTATAGGGTTTATTGGTATATTGGTAGGTACCTCTACCTACCTACTTGTAGAATTTACTGAATACACTAATATTTTTACAATTTAAACTTAAGAATGTCGCAGATTCCTACAGCAGATTGATGATGGTTTTCAAGAGCTATTTAACTACGGTAGGACTGACTCGTATTCTTTCATTGACGATTTCTCTTCCTAGACGATAAAATACGTTAGGGTTCCTTGCAAAAACACAAACCAAAAGTCAATTACTTTAGGGTATTGGCAATTATTTTGAAGAAAAACCGACTTCCATTGAAACTTAACACATCTCTCATTTTGTCACTCTTGGTGACCTGGTAAAGGCCACAATAATTATGTAATTTTGTAAACTTGGAAGATCAGATGAACTTAAAATTCTAAACAGAAAAATAATCCCAGGAAGAATTCGCAGGAACTAAGGAACTGCAAGAATATTAGTTGTATTGTTATTCTGATCAATATCAATAAAAAAATTCTATTTGACAAACAAATACCTACATTGTTTATGTACTTTTATACGACCCAAAGTCCTTTTACCACAATTAGTTTGTAAATAATATACATATAGATGGCTAAGCTTTAGTTTATAATCTCACGAGTTGAGAGTACATAATTATTTTTTTACAGAAAGATCATTATTATTAGAAGCATCCACGTAAAATGTTAAGTTGCGGAGATAAATGGTTTACAAGAGAAAAAAAAAAATCCTAGAAATTTTGCAATATTTTGTTTCACTTTTTTCTCGACATTTTGTCTCGCCATTAACATTTTGTTTTACGTAAGGTCAACAAACTAAAATGTTTTACTTCATATTAATCATACAATAAATACCTACGTATATTTAGATAATTTTTGTCCATATTTCATTATATTTATTACATATAATATTTCGCTTCATTTGGGTTAGGTTAGAACAGTGACCAATACGCGCGAAGGCCAGCTAGCGTGCCGCGGTAGCGGTCGCCGAGCCCAGCGACTCGAGCACGGGCGTGCCTGGATCTTTGTGACAAGACATGATAAATTATGTCATGTCAATTTGTACTAGCATTTTATGACAAAACAGTTTTATCACTCAAACTGTGATAAAATGTGTGACTCAAGTCATGTCACAGTAGGCCGTGCTCGCCCCGCTGGTGCCCTCTATTGTTGGTAAATTCTGTTACCAAAACAAAAACTCTTCATAAATACCCAATTTAACTAAGTGACTATACCTACGACATTCAGCCATCTGGTTAAACGTTGTGCTCAATGACTTGGCTAGTTGTCCTTCAGCTATTTAATTGAATGGCGCGTTTAATGAACAGCCCAGGCGTCCACTTAGCTGGCTAATTTAAGGCTTCTACATACCGGGGCGACTTGTCGCGCGACGCGACACGACACAAAGGCACCGCTCATCCCGCGAAACGCGGGGCCTTTGTGCCGTGTCGCGTCGCGCGACAAGTCGCGCTGATATGTAGAAAGAAGCCTTTAACCAGATGGCTGTGACATAAAAAAAAAATATCTCAGAAAGGGGGGGCTCCGCAACTTTTACTTCACAAGAGAGTTCTACACCCCCCCCGAACTCTCCCCACTCCCCACCTCTTAAATCGCGGGATTATAAAGGCTTCTACATACCAGCGCGACTTGTCGCGCGACGCGACACGGCACAAAGGCCCCGCGTGTCGCGGGACGAGCGGTGCCTTTGTGTCGCGTCGCGTCGCGCGACAAGTCGCCCCGGTATGTAGAAGCCTTAAATCGAAGTCGGGGCTATCCTTAGAGCACGGCTACACGCTCAGTCTGGCGTCATTCTGGTCCATCAGTCTAGTCAGAAGATCGGAGAATCACGATCATTCTCCGATCATTCTGACTAGACTGATGGACCAGAATGACGCCAGACTGAGCGTGTAACCGTGCTCTTAGAAACAAGATTTGATGCTCTGACACCAAAACTACTAATTTGGAGTAAATTTTTTATAATAAAAACAAACGAGAATTATCTCAATTCAAATTTTTTAATCTGCTATGCGCGGAAAATAATACATTGTTTACCCCAGAACTTAAAATTCATACAACCACAAGACTAAACCAAATAAAAAAAAATGCTCAAGGGCTCTATAGCTACCTATTGGCCTAGCCTTGGTCCGCCATTTTGTTTTTTTTTATTTCGTCGGTTGTTATTACCTCATAGTTAAAGGCTTCTACATACCGGGGCGACTTGTCGCGCGACGCGACACGACACAAAGGCACCGCTCGTCCCGCGACACGCGGGGCCTTTGTGCGACAAGTCGCGCTGGTATGTAGAAGCCTTGAAGAGGAACAACAAATGTCACATGATATCTTGGGTTAGCTTAGACTCGACCCGCTTAGACTCAACCCGCTTAGACTCGACCCAAAGAATAATACCTGGATATTTCTGTTTTGATAGACGTAAAAACGTCGATGTAGAGTCAGACAGAAAAGTGTCGATTTAACGCATGTACCACAGAGTGTGCAAAATATAATGTTTGGATAAAATCAACAATTAAACAAGTAAGTACATACCTTTTTTTAATATAGTATGTAACGCTAATGATGTATTACCTTTAGATGCGTTACCTGCGCGCAATAATGGCAAAGTAAATGCCAGGCAATTGCCTGACATTTACAATAATAATAATAATAATTATTACGTACGCGCCAATAAACATGCAGCAGCTAGTGACGTAACTAAATTTACCTTTAGATGCGTTACCTGCGCTCAATAATGGCAAAGTAAATGCCAGGCAATTGCCTGACATTTACAATAATAATCATTATTATTACGTACGCGCCAATGAACATGCAGCAGCTAGTGACGTAACTTAATATGTATGTTCATCTCTTTCTAACAACAGATATCGGTAGAGGTCTTTCCTTTTCTTCACGCGCTGTATGATTGTATGCAAATATGTAGCTACAATCATGGCTTACGCTGTTTTTGAGTGCTCTAATGTTCGTATATGACGCGTCTATTTATAATACGTCATTGTGTAACACTTTATAGTAAAAATAACAGATTATTGTTAATTATCATTACAATCTTATAGCTAGTGGCACGGTGGTATTTATTGAATAATCAGTCTTTATACGTGATTATAATTATTAGGTAAACGAGTAGGTACCTACTAACTTCTAAAATATAAAAAAAAACATGATTGACTAAATTATATTTCAAAAATAAACATTATGTATCTTAAAGAATACAGAACTAGGTAGGAAAAATACAATTAAAAGAAGCGAGGTAGAGGCTATATTTATAAAGCTACATTTTTTAAACGAAATCACTGATTACCAGAATAAATTATGTATCTTAACAAAATATTAAATCATCATCTGCCCAGCCTTTTCCCAACTATGTTGGGGTCGGCTTCCAGTCTTACCGGATGCAGCTGAATACCAGTATTTTAAATGGAGCGACTCCCTATCTGACTTGCACAACCCTGTTACTGGGTAACACAATACCCCTTGGTAAGACTGGTTGTCAGACTTTCGGGCTTCTGACGACCCATAACCACTGTCAAAGATAGTCGGGACCAGGGTTTTGGTATGTAAAGATGGTCACCCATCCACTGTTATTACTTAGCTACTAGCAATCATACATTACATAATACAATATTAAATATTCTATACGTAATAAAAATAAGTTAATATCACTTTGCCTGACTGTATTTGTAGTAAAACATCTGGTATTATTCTTCGGGTCGAGTCGAAGCAGGTCGAGTGGGCGCGGACCCGATATCTTAAAGTGTCACATTACCGAGATAAATAGAGTTAAAGATAGCTTTAATTAGTCCAAATATTTCTTCTTACGTGTAGTTCTTATGTGTAGTTATGGTATTCAAACTATTAATTATAGGACCATCTGTAACAACTATACGACAAAGTATTAATGTATTCTAACCAAGCACTTTGAAATCTTTCTACTTAAAGTGGTAAAAATCGAATACACTTAACATTGATTTTAAATTACATTTCTTTAAGACGATCACATCACATATCATTTTCAACAAAAAAGCGCTTTGTAGTATTGCTTTTGATATGAATGGTCTGAGTATGAATGAAACAAAAATATTTGCGCTCATCATGGCCATTTTTAACTTTAATTACCTAGGTAATGTGACTGTCTAGGACATTATATCACATGACATTTTATGTTTGTCTATATGCCTCCTATCCATGAATTTACTGCTTGATTTCCAATGTCTACTACTTCTCGGCTATTTACCCGATCAGATCGAACGTCCGAATTGCGAAAATCCATAGCATCGATGTACCACAAATTCGAATAACCATTAGATCGACCGTCCGTTTCGCCGAAAAGCCAAGTTTGGTAACCTACTATTATAATGGCGTCATTATGACTTTCCAATGGTCGGCCACTGACACTAAATTGAAAGAAATTGCATTTACTGGTAATCTCGTACATAATGACAAATGAATGACATTTCTACTAATGGGTTTTATAATAATGGCAATACGAAAATGCCATTATAAGTAACACATTTATATTACCAATGATCGACCATTATGAATTTAGCAGATTACGAACTTTTAGCAACATGACAATGGGATTGTGTTGGAATGACTGAATTTATAAAAATAGCAGACTTGGGGCCCTGATGACTTCGGGGAATTAGCCATCGGGCATAATAACATTCGAAATCAAGCAGTAAATTTCCTATCCATATAAATAGGTATTATCGTGCGACGCCATTTTGAAAGATAATCAAAATGGCGAACCGGGACAAGGCCAGTCACCATACAAAAAAGTTCGAACCCCTTTGGAGCGGCCATTGTTGTTTACATCTTTGGCAAATTTAGAAACGCCAGGGATTAGGTACCTACCTGCGCGCGTAGTATGACCAATTCTATATATATTCTACCAAGAATACACACAGTTTTCTATCCAACTCGACATCTCTTCTGCCCGAGCACGGGGCGACCCGTAGACTCGCTTTTCTATGAACTTGACAAAGATATATTTATTTATTATTTCCTTAGCAACGAGGAGGTAGCTAGAGAAGTAGATAAACTAAGAATTCTACGATTTAAATTATTAGTTTTTTTTATCGAAAGAAATATGTCAAACGCCAAGTTTTAATTAATAAAAACCAGCGAAAAGTCGTGTTTCTTTTTAAACTAAAATAAAAAATATATATTCAAATATCTCGAAAACGGTGCGTCCTAGGGTCCCCCCCCCCTCCTGTGTCACCACCATGCAAGCAGCAATCCAACATGAATTTAAAGAATAAACTGTTTTTTTTTTCTTCAACATGAATTTAAGGAAAAAAGACTTAGGTTAAAGGTTTTCGACTTGAACTAAAATTTCTTTCCCACGATTATTCCCAATTTTTTTTTTGTTTGCTTTGCTGCCCATTGTGCCCCTAAGCATAATTATTATACTACAACTCCGGCCCTAAGACGACCCACTAAGCAGAATGTTCAGTGAGAAGAAATTTAGACGGTAAAATATTGAATTAAGTTTTCAAAATCAATATCGATTTTTGTCTAGGTCCAATATGATGTAGGTAGACTATAATTTAACACCTACCCCCAAGTGTGAAAATTAGATAAAAATTGGTCGTCATGCTTGACATTGAATACTTATGTCGACTGAAGAATAGAACAATTTCTTCTCTTCAGTTTCAACATCGCTATCATGCTTATGACGATAGAAATCTTTCTACAATCTGTCATTTTGTCCTTTCTTCCGTCGACAAAACCCGTTTCTACGGTGGTCATGCTACGCGTGTTGGTCGTGCGTTTGCTCGCGCAGAGCAAACGCACGATATCGCGGGTGCGACCGGCTGCGCGACACTTTCCATGAAGTTTTCATAGAAATTGTGGTACTGGTGTCGCGTCGCGCCTGTCTGCTCAGCCTTTTCTCTATCGTATCGCCGAGGGTAAACTCGCAACTTAGTCAGCCTGAATTTCAGAATGGATTATTATTAGAAAATACGGTCCTCCTAATAACACTGAATTGACAAACTTAATTTTACTGTGAACTATATCTGGTATTAACCACCGCCATAATTCCAACGGTGTCAACGCGAAAGCGGCGGCGGCGTCAACACGATACAACAACGTAAAATGCGACGGCACCGTAAAGGCCGGCGCGACACGCGACGCGACACAAAGGCCCCGCGAGTCGCGCGACGAGCGGTGCCTTTGTGTCGCGTCGCGAGTCACGCCGGTCTGTAGAAGCCTTCAAACGTCGCAGATTAACAGATGCATTAATTTTTACTCGTAACAATTTTTCAAGTAAATGCTCATCACGCCTCAAGTAGCATTAACCGTCCACAGGAACGTTTCATTACATCGAAATACTTTCCAGGAAGCTTTTGCTTAAACTATTATGAATCTTCTTAATGTAAATCTATCTAATCTTCTTAATGGTCTTGTGGTTATTAAGACCTCGCCTCTCATGCACGAGGTTGAGTTCAAATCGGGGCAAGTACCGATGTGACTGTTTACAACCGTGGAAAATTGTGGTTGGCGACTGATTTCTAAGGGCATATGGGAGAAAAGTAGTCAACCATGAAAAAAACATGCATGTGTTGTAGAATAATCGAATCTGTGAAAGATTGCAATGGGCCGAATATTTGAAATCCAAGACAGATTTCCGTATTCATACGAGCTATGTACTTCCAGGATCATAATAAAAATCCAGCTTATGCTTAGCTAAGTCCTGAATAACCTCTCACGCATTGAGCGGTGATTGACTGATATGAACGTTATGCACTGGCGGATGCGCTGATTGGCTAACAGTTACATTCAAGCCATGTTCCGACTAACCAAAATAAAGATGTTTTAAAAATCAAAATCAAATCAAAATATTTTTATTTCACATAAGCCTACATGGGCACTTATGAAACGTCAGAAACTAGGTGCATTGTTCCAATTGGTCGTTTCCTTTGGAGAAGAGCCGGCAAGAAACTCCACGGATACTCTTTTAAAAAAAAATTGGCTTTTACAACGTTTTCAAATTACAGTGTTAATAGGTATGAGAGGACAGCGTAGGCCCGTCAAAGTACCAGGTACTTAACAAAATAGAAAATGGTCTACAGATCTACAGTCTATTAAGCCTACAATATGTCCTCACATTAACAAAAAAACAATATAAAATATGATTAAAATAATAAAAGTTAAACCTTGTTGAAATTAAAATTGCGAGTTTAATGTCAAATAAGAAACACATTATGTCAGTGAAGTTTGTAAAAAAAAAAACCATTAAGCTTACAACATTCTCACATTAACAAAACATTACAAAAAAAAACGATATAAAATATTAATAAAATAATAAAATTTAGAATCTTGTTTAAATTAAATTTGTAGGTACATAATGTCAATGAAAAATTGTATGTCAAGGAAGTATGTAAAAAATAAATAACATAAACATCGCAACTTGGGAGCAGTTAAATAGACATTACACATTTTTGCCGTTAGGTATCAGGGAAGCTACATGTGCAGAAGGAATTAATGCCAAACTTCCTTGTCTTCAACATAGTCTTTAATCGTATAATATGCTTTTCTTCTAAGGACACGTTTGATGTGGGTTTTGAATTTTCCATCGCTAAGTTCTGTATTGTATTCAGACATTGGCAACTTGCTATAAAAGCCTGTTTATAAGAAATTACTTGTTTGTTTTGGTTAATCTAAATTTGGGTATCACAATTTCATGTTTACTTCGTGTATTTTATATTATGGAAATCGCTTCTTATTTCTGGGATTTATGAAATTATCCTGATAATAGCTAGCTGCTCGTATGACTACAAAAATCTTTCTGATTCCAAAAATCCGGTCCTTTGCAATGCAACCTTCAAAATAGTCGATTTTTTGGTTATTCTACGACATTTATGTAAGTAAAGTACAGTCAGCGTCACGATGTGGTTACCCCCCTTGAAAGCACCTACGCTTTCAAGGGGAGTAATCACATCGTGACGCTGACTGTACCTTATCATGCAATGTTATGGCCCATCAACCTGTAAGAAAACACACATAATAATTATAATGTATGTCTTTTTTTGAAGAAATTTTAACCAAACACCAATTGAATATAATAATTTTAGGGCCCCGCCCCTGCTTCGCACGGGTGCATGGCGAAATTTCAAAACATCAAGATTTCTGTGCTACTACAGGGTCAGGTATCTATGTTGAATATAAAGGCTCGTGCAGAGTGGTAGGCGCGACAGGCAACGCGACACTTTCCATGAAGTTTTCATAGAAATTTGCTACAAGTGTCGCGTCGCGCCTGTCTGCGGGAGCCTCTATTTTTTTATAGGTCAACATAAACTTCCCGTCATAAAATCTCCAATTGATGGTGAAAACAGCATCAAAATCCTTTGCGTACCTATAGAGTAATATAGTTTAGTTAGAAGAACAATGCGGTCACACAGAAAGAGGCTCGAAAAGCGACTTTAATTTGTAATAATATACATATTGGAACATAGAATACATGTCACCGTAAGATTGTGAGCACCGTTTTATAATTTATCTAGCCAGATTATAAACTATAGAAAAATTGTGAACTGTTAGTTATAAAATAATGCATTCATTTTCGGTAGTTTGTGATCTATCAATGTCAAATCGTGAACGAACCTGCACTTATCCACAGGGTTTATAATATGTCCGTCGGTCGCAGTAAAAGCCAGGGCATCCTGACCAAATTGGTTAGGTTTGAACTGTGACCAACCGCGCGCGAGCCGAGCGAACAAAGCGAGCAGTGTCGCGGCAGCGGCTGACGAGCGCTTCTTCCAAGTGGGTCACAGTTACTTGGCTATTTAGTATTATTACCACAAGGTGCATTCGTCGCATGCAAGTTTGATACCAGTTCACAATTTGTCGGTTTGCCATGGGTAGTTTATAATTATCGAAAAATTATGAATGCGTTACATTATTAATGGTTTGTTGCAGTTCACAATATTTCTATAGTTTATAATCTTGCTAGATAGATTATAAACTGGCGATGTTCATAATCATACGGTGATTTATCGACTCATAGACATGAGTTGGAAAACCGAATAACTGTATCCCAAAATAACGTAATACCGAATGAACGCTATCCCGAATAACATTTACCCGAAATTATGATATCCTGAATGAACGCTGTCCTGAATAACGAGCCCAAAATAACCTTACTCCGAACCAACGATATTTTTTAAACCTTAATTAACGCAAAAGAGTAGGTAGGTAAGGGTATTCCAATAAATAAAATAGTATTTGAGGTACTTACATTTAAGTTAGTATCATCATCATCATCATTTTAGCAGAAAGACGTCCACTGGTGGATATAAGCCTCCCCCAAGCATCGCCACCGGTTCTGTGCCTCTCGCATCCTGCGGTCTTCACAAGGTCATAGGACTCATAGGTTAAATAAAGCAAAGACGAATCCATAACCCTTTACAATGTAACAACAAAACGAAAGAGACTACTTTTTGTGAAAACCGGCATTTACTATTAATTAGACCAATGGATTTTTTGGTAGACACGTCAAGATTTTGGAAATTTTATTTTAACTATAGAATTTCGCACACAGGTAGATCATGACGTAGGTTAGGACATAGCTTAGAAGATGAATGAACAGTGCCACATGCTGCGAGCGGGACACCACTAATCAGTGTTGTTCCTTTCAAGACCATTATGTTCGTACGTCTCTTGGTAATGGAAAATAAACTTGTAAGTCTCACGCCTAAAGTTTGTTTCATATTTACAATTTGTAATACAATCAATTACAAGGATTGACCGTTCAATAACCATTATCATTTGTTCTGTAAATAGGATAATCAGAATCACTTTTACACATCCTTTTAAAAATTAAAAGTAAGCTAGATGTAGTCTACATTTTCTATCTGACTACCCCGGAGAAGAAATGACGAAACAAACTCCGGGGTCAGTCTCTTTTAAAGTCCAGACATAATCTTGGTCAGATCATGTGAGTACCATGTAGATCCGCACAAGTTACTAATAAATATTTTAAATTAAAATTGTAGATATGTAAAAAATAAATAAACATCGTAATTTGGGAGCATAGACATGTACTTACATAGTTATGCCGTTAATGAGGTAACAGAGAAGCCACGTGTGCAGAAGGAATTATTGCCAAACTTCGTTGTCTTCAACGTAGTCCTTAATCTTGTAATGGGTAAGTTTCGAAGTAGTAGGAACTACTGTAAAAATGTATTTAAAGTCATAGTCAAAACTACATTAATAAATTAATATAGTTAAATATGATTAAACCAGGATTTTTTAACCCATGCCCAATTTAACTTTAACCACTTAACGCGCTAGGCAAGTAGGCACCTAATTGCGAATTTCCGATACGCTTTTTTTTTAAAGTGATATATTGGTTTTCTTTTTTTTATCGAAAATTTCAATGTGACCTCGATTCAATTAATCGGTTTCGCTAATACGGTTATAGGTCTTTATGTTACATTTAAGAAGATGCCTCCGACTGCATGAGATTGTTTTTAGTATTAAGTTCTAAAAATCTTGTTTTTTAAAGTTCACTTTTTACGCAGTCGGCTTTGATGATTTTTTAAATTTACTTTTTGATTTTACACTTTTTAGTTAGGATTATAAGACGGTAAATTAGGTTATTTACCCACTTATAATCGGATGATAACGGCCTCTTACTTACTCCAAAAGTACGCTTTCGATCGGGTCGTTTTTGTGATGGGATATTTTCGGTTGCAATAAAACTATGTATTTTCTTCTTATTTTTGCACGCGATAAAATTAATACTGCTCATGCGGAAATATTTATCACTACTACGGAACCCTACACTGTGCGTGATCCGACACGCACTTGGCAGGTTTTTACTAGCTAGCTAGTCCCAAAGATCCCCGAAATGTATGGGATTTGCTTGCTAAGGTCATAGGGCATTACCTAGCGTCTTAAGTGGTAAGAAACTCATACGGGTAAACCGTTTGATACAAAAAAAACGACAATCGTATTAAAAAACTAATTATACTTTGTACTGCTGATTTTAAGAAGTAGACCGTACCCGGCAAAATGAGGAATCTAAAAACAACCTAAAAATGTAGTCTGCCGAGAAATTAAATATAAATTAAATAGTATTCCTACTGAATACTTGATAATTGAAGAACGGCGTCAATTTAGTCAAAGGATTACGTTTTTATACGTTGCGTTACGTTAATACGTTTATTTAAAACTACTTAATCAAACTTATAAACCATTAAGTACCTTATAAATTGCACCCAAAGAAAAAATAATCTCCCAAATAGGCTCACAGAGAAATCAGTCCTATTTAAAGGCTCTTACACACTCACGCGATATCGCGTGAGTGTGTAAGGGCCTTAAGACTCGTCGATTGCGTAAATGCCTTTTTAATGCCGGTTTATCATCATCCTGTCAGCCCAGAATCACCCATTGCTGGTTATAGACTTATAGGCATCCTCTTTCTTTAACCATACCTACTTTCCTATTCCGGGTCCAAATTTGGTTTAAAAAAAATGGATATGACAGCACTTCAATGCAGGTATGAAACATTCTGACAAATCCGCTGACATCGTCTGAATCTAAAAAGAAACGAGCTATTGCATTAATAGCAGTCTATCGCCCCACCACAGTTTTGCAATGTCGCGCTCCAAAAGCAGCTTAGGTGCGCGGGCGGGGACCGCCAGGTCGATGAACCCGTCACGGGCAAGAATAGCCAACATTAAAAGCTATCATTTAGTTTTGAATCTTTATTTCATGTCGACCTTACTTTACGTTATTACGCATTGAGAAGGAATGGTATCAATTGCTTTCAAAATGCTGCAACACATCGTTTCACATGAAAGTATATGATTAAGTATAAATGTAGAAACTGTTACCCTTCTTAACCGACATTTAACATCTTTTATAGCATAACCCTTCCTAACCCCATGAAGCAGAATCCCTATTATAACTGTTACAGTTTCAATAGGTTAACCTTATTATTCTGGTTACCAATTTGACGGCTATCCTATTGAACCTTTTATAAATCCTTCCGAAGAAAAGGGTTTTCAAATGCTGTATGCGCAAGCAGTATACAGTACTAAACAATTTTATTTTAAACAGTAGAAATAGGTACTTATTACATTACTCAACATTTCGAAAAGAATTACTTACGACTTGCATTTTGCTTTTTTTATGACATAACATTTCATAAACAATGTTTTGTATAAAGTTATTAAATAAATATAGGTAACTGGCGAATTGTGGGTGTACTATAAGTACACCTCTGCCTAACCCTTTTGGGGAAAACAGGCGAAATGTTATGTTATGTTAATTAAATATACAATACAAACACAAAATTCCAATGGAAAACAGTCAAACAGCATAAAAGTTAAAACATCTGTACAACATAGAATAATTCAGTATTTATCAGTCATCGAGCCACGCACGCCTCAAACAACGAGATACGAATGTGCCGTGTTCGTTCGCACTGCTCGCCTCGCCTTGGGTAGATGTATAGAGGTAGTGAAGTGACGATGGCGCCCGGCGAGAGATCTGGCAACGTCGCATGTTCGTGTTTTGTACTTGCGCGCGGACAGACAACGTTTGTACGTAACTACGCAGGTATCTAAAATATCCAACTCGCTTCAATGCCTTGCTTGTGTTGTGAAAATAATGATTTTTACTTTTGTAAAGTTTTGTAGTAAATTTGATAACGTACTGTATTAATACATTTTAACAATGTTTATTCCTTACCTAAATCTGCACTGCCGAAGTAGGTAGGTACTACGTTACTCAATAAATAATTTTTTGCTTTTGTTCAGCACAGGGACATTTTAAAGGATAACAAAAAAAATATGATGGTGCAAGTCGCTCTTTGCTATCCTTAGAACATACATCATAAACGCGTAAGTTACTCTGTCTGTCACCTTTTCACGCCTTAACGGTTGAACGGATTTGGATGAAATTTGGCATACGGATGGACCATGCCTTGGGTTGGACGTAGGATATTTTTTTAGGTACGTAGTACGATCCGTGGGATAATAAACGACCTCCACGTGGGTGAAGCCGCGGGCAAAAGCTAGTCAGTAGTTTAGTTTTAAGGCTTCTACATACCGGGGCGACTTGTCGCGTCGCGTCGCGCGACAAGTCTCCCCGGTATGTAGAAGCCTTGTCGCGAGACGAGCGGTGCCTTTGTGTCGCGTCGCGTCGCGCGACAAATCGCCCTGGTATGTTGATTGGTTTCAGAATTAAGTTTTTTTTAACATGTTATCGCAAATGTGTAATGTAAAGTTCGCGTCACGTAAAAAGAGCGCTCACGTGAACTTGTGCAGTAAGCGTCCAGCGTTCTTTTTAGGTGAAGTGCACTCTAGTACCTAGTCCTACTCAATCTGCGGCGGTCATTAAGGAGAAAATTACGGCTTTCACTGTCTGATAGTATAGGTAAAAATAAAGAGAGACGAAAGTTCTTGTTTATGAAAGAGATTTGAATTCTTCCATCGTTTGCTCTTTTAGCCCAGGAGACAGGTACCGAAGCACTAGAAACCTTGCCTCCATGCAATTCCCGATTAAATTAATGTCCAGAGCAGAGTAGTTTTCTCATTAGAGGTTTTCGGCCGAGAGGTTATTTTTTTTTCAAAAAACCTAATAAGTTCGAGAACTCCAAAAACTCATTGTTTTTGGAGTTATTGAACTTATTCCCCCTTATTACAAAACAAGGTTTATCTTGAGACCCAGGTTTAAAATATGGAGCCGTTATTGAATTTCGAACTTTATTCCGACTATGGTAAGTTCCTAAACACAAAACTGACAACTTAGTACGGAACTTAGTTTTCAGTTTTTTATAAAGAACGGTATTTCAATCACTGTTACGTTCTTATTACAAAAACTGGCTCCATGGTTTCAACCATGTCAAAATTTAAATCTTGTTTTGTAATAAGGCGGTTAACGTTTTAATTAAGTTAATTTGAACCCCAAGTTATCGGGTCGTTGGAAATTAGTTCTAATATAACCCATTTCAAGGAATGCGCCCAATCACCAATACCATTTATAAGTAAGTCGAATAATTTATGTATTTCAAATATGCACATAAAAGGCACTTTTGTACGTCATTTACAATAAAATAGAATTGATTCTAATTTCCCCTTCCAAAAGGTAGTTTCGTATGGTGAAAAATGGGCAAGAAACTCGGTAATTTTAAAATGTTTACAATATTTTGTACACAGGCATATTTTGTATAAATTGGCAGGTTTTCTACGAAAATAGCTTAGCTCTGTTAAGTAGTCACGGCCTCTCAAGGCCAACTACGAGATGCCATACACATAAAAAAACGAAAATAGCTCATACAGAAGTCGTTTTTTGTTTCGTTTATCAAACATCTAAATCGTTTAAAAAAACATTTGTTAAGAATACAGATCATGCAACATTTGTGTTCAAATATCTATGTTCAGAAACTGGTAACATCAACAACGATTATAAACATCTACGAGCGGAAACGGAAGAACGGTGCTGAGGTTTCGTGATTTCGTGAAGTAATCTTGGTCGCAGGACGCAGTCTGCTGCGATCGATGCCAGCCAGCCGGTCCAACGCCATGAAAAGGGGGTGAGGTGAAGTGAGGAGTAGTGCGCACAACTTCATTGCGCCGACTAACGTGAAAGCGGGCGCGGCGCGGGTTATTTGTACATAATTCATTATCTCTCTATTATGATTTCAGATTGTATTGCAACATAGGTCCAAAATTGCATAAATTGTTAAATTAGAATGATTTTGAGTATTTACAAATAAAGAAGATTGATTTCCCCTTTGACCGTTTATTTTAGAAGTTATTAGGATGCCCGCCCTATTCCATAATTTTAAATTACGATAATTGCACTTGTTTTTTATTAAATACGTAGGTAGAGATCGTCCAGTTTAAAACTGCAAGCCCGCGCCCCCGCCACTGCTTGTTGCATACACATTTTAAATGTATATAAAGGTATATACATTTTTATGGAAGTGCGTGCAGTTTTGGACTGGACAATCTACTAACTTTTGTGCCCGCAGCTTCGCTCGCGAAGACGTGGGTTTTACCTACTAGAAAGCTTCAACGAAATCGGATGAATAGTATGGAAATGCAGAAGGGACAAACAAATATATATTTATTTTAATTTATACTCATGAAGATACCTACTTAGATATAGACAGCAAATGCTAGAAGATTAATTTCTGACGATTAAAGTGCTCGTTATTAATGTCCCGTTAAGGCTTCTACATACCAGCGCGACTTGTCGCGCGTCGCGACACAGCACAAAGGCCCCGCGTGTCGCGGGACGGGCGGTGCCTTTGTGTCGCGTCGCGTCGCGCGACTAGTCGCCCCGGTATGTAGAAGCCTTACATATTAACAGAAGCTCGTTAATACTTCGTACATTTTGTACCAGAAAATAAAGTTCACGAAAATTATTTGGTTTTGTTCGCATGGTGAATTCCATTTTAACATTTTCAGAAATACAGCTAATCTCGTTTGTCGAAACGTTACCATTACACTAAAAAACCTACTAAACTTGACAATATTACTTGAAGACCTCATAATGAAATCTATCCATTGATGCGAAAGAAATACACGATAAGTTTTTAGATTCTTATTTGTTCGGTTTCCAGATGAGGCAAGGAAGTTGTCAAAAATATTTTAATGCACTTGATTATGTTAAAAAATAAAGGACGTTTCATTTGACTAAAAGCAATCATCAATATCTAACTTTCCTATCCTGTGTATTGTAAAATCTTAATTCCTCTTTCCATAATTCTTTAAATATCAAAGTTTCCCCCTTAAGGTCGAGCGCCTTAAGGGGGATGCACTAAAGTAGCCAGCGAAATTCAAATTTTGTTTAGTTGTATCTACATATAATATTATAGACTATGAAATAATCATTCAATAAGATTCTACAATCTAATGATTATAATTCTGTAAAGCCATATTTGTTACAGCCGCGAATCATATTTTAATCAACATACAACCTGACACAGACCTGCAAATTGAAAAAAAAAAAAACTTAAGGAAATTTGAATTTCCCGGGCTACCCTGACACTTTCGCCTTAAGTTCTAAAGTTGCTTGCACTTCTGACAAACTACGCTCTGCCAAACCGAAGAATTTAAACAGTTTATAAAACACATACGAATAAAGGCTTCTACATACCAGCGCGACTTGTCGCGCGACGCGACACGGCACAAAGGCCCCACGAGTCGCGGGACGAGCAGTGCCTTTGTGTCGCGTCGCGTCGCGCGACAAGTCGCCACGGTATGTAGAAGCCTTAAAGCATGTTAAATAAACAGCTTGTAAAAAAATATTAAGTATGTAATGTAATTAAAGGATGGTTTTATGTAAATAACAAACGCACTTTAATAAATTTTTATGCGGCGGGCCACTCAACGGGTGTACCTAGTGTAGGTAGTATGCAGAGGGGGGACCGATAGTGGTGGTGGTATGGACTAGGTGTTGTAACATTATTATGCAATGCAAAAGTTGCTGCCTGGTGACGGGTCCACAGGGTGAGGGCGAAGGCACCACCCCACACAGTATAGCTCTGCTCCACCCACGCGCCCCTCGCTCTATCGACCTGCGCAAGCATCCGGCCCGTTACTGCTAGGGGCTCGTCGACCGACCAAACCGAATTGTACTTTTCTATCCCCTCACGGCTATCACACATCAACTCACTTTATTCAATTCGCCCTTTTGATGTCGCATAATCGCATTATCGCTTAAAAATATAAATTGAAACTCGTTACATTTTTTTAGTTTGGCAACTAAGTACCTATATTTTGTTTATTGTATTACGATACAAATGCATTCTGAATACATAATAAAACCAAGGTTTGATTGGTTGTTGAAACAGATGAGTAATTTTAACGTAAGTGAAGCTATGGACAAAAGCTACAAATAAATGCCCAATTTCATTTTAGATTTTTAAATAATTTCTGTGCACCGATGCGCAGTGCGTACCACAGTTTGTTGCTGCAAACATAAATTACATGACCCATTGGTAAATTTACGAAATAACGTTGCAAAGAGTTACATGGTGAAAGTTGGTATACTCCGATTCCTTTCTGGACCAGTATTAAGAAACTTGCTTGAAAAAGTGATCATTACACTTTTTTTTTATTCGATTTTTTTTTTCTTGTGTAAACAACATTTTATTAGGTAACAGAGAGCAAATTAAATGTCCCCAGAAATGCAGCACTTTCTCATACGTTTCAAACGATAAGTTCAGGTGTTTTTCGTTTTACGCACCTTTTTCTTAGGTCAAGGCTTCATATAATTTTACTTGCCTACTTTGTATTGTTAGATTTATTTTTCAATCTGGTTAAGTATAGAATATCTTTTTACTCCAAATTCATGTTTAATTGCCTTACTACTACTGGAGCACGGGCACCGGGCATGTCCGTAAACGTTTTGTATGAGTGTCTGTGTGTGTGGGTAATTGGCTTAGCTCAGCGCACGTGATGCTGAGCTAAGCCAGTGACGGCATGGCAAGCCTGGAAGTCTTGAAATTGGTCTTCGAATGAACAAGTCAAAGACCAAACTCATAGTTCAACTACTATAAGGTTCAGACCAAGCTCGAGGTTTGCTAGTGAGCGATGGTGCGCAGTATCCTCGGAGTCCGACTAACAGATTGGATACGGAACAAGATAATGCGCTTCAAGGCACACATCACCGACATTATGCTGGCTGTGTCGGGTGCTTAGTGGGCTAAGACCACCACAATGTGGGCACTCGAAAACGTCTAAAGGCATCGCGGTAGACCCAGGCATAGATGGCAGAACGAGCTGGTCTATATTGGCTCACGCGAGTTGAGTGATAAAAGAAAAGAGGCCTTTGCCCTGCTGCGGGAGAACACAGGCTGAATTATCATTATTATAATATGGTAGTGTGTAATTAATTGGTGCAACTGAACATCTCGCACGAACTAAGCGAGCGTTCAATGACCTGACTGGAAATTCTGGGCTCAACCAGTTCGAATGGCCGGCACTCTTTGGTAGCCGGAGATCATTAAATACTCTTCGGTACGTCTGCTGCTGGTTAGGAGAGAGGTTGTTGTTGCCTCTCTCCTAGTCCACCCTAATGGCATGGGGATGTGAACATGCCAACCAACCTACCCCATTCATTGTTTTTTTTTTTATTCATGTTGCAGCTATTGTTTAGTTTCGTGGAAATAGAAGTTTTGGGAAGTAAGAAAGGCAGAAAAAGTATTAAATCTGGAAATACTCAGAAAATAAATTTAAGTAAGCAAAAAAAAATAATGCCCAAAAAAAACAAGTGTGTTTAGGGGCGGGACACAGAAAAGACGTAAGACGAGGTCGCGTCGCAGACGTATGTGCCTGACCGCGTCTCGTCCGCGCCCTGTCTTTTCTGTTGAATTCGTCTGCGACGCGTCCTCGTCTTACGTCCTTTCTGTTTGTCCCGCCCCAGACCACACGACTGAAGTAAAACTTACAAATAGTAATACATACATTATACTTAGGTACTTAGTTTACTAACTTACAACAATAGGCCTGCACAAGCTGTACGAGGCCGTGACAGTAGTGCCATTGGTAGTGACAGAAAATTACTTCTTCATCCAATAAAGGTCTAATAAAACTGTTGGCACGCTCGCCAGACCTGAAGATGATAAAGGCTTCTACATACTGGCGCGACTTTTCACGCGACGCGACACCGGTAGAACAAAAATTCAAGAAAATGGTTCTACCGGTGTCGCGTCGCGCGACAAGTCGCGCCATTATGTAGAAGCCTTAATAGAAGAAATAAAGACTATTGTTCAAAAGAGCAATACAAATTCAACAAAATAGTACTAGCCTCGACACTAGGATTCCCTGCTACTCATTTGGAAAAAAAATCAACCGTTTTAACAATATTCAACTTTCGCTCTATGAAAGGAGAAATGTGATAATTCTCCTTTAAAGATTTTTCGATAAGTCTAGTGAAATTATAATTTGTTCGTTTTTGTTCACTTGTTACTTATTTCGTAATAGAATAGTCATTGTAAATATTTCTTGCTATTCTCAATAACGGAATGTTAACCTAATTTTGTAGAGTCCGTCCGACAGTTACTGCAACGGTATCTATACAAGTATCATTCGTACGAAACGACGCGTGCTTGGAGACGTGAGATAAAACAATAAAAAAACTTTTTAACCGTCTCCAAAAAAAGGAGGAGATACTAGGTTCGACTGTATGTATTTTAGTATTTTCACTCAATTGGACCAATTTTGGTACAATTGTAGACCGATTTTGAAAATTCTTTCTTTTTCATTTGGTTGAAGAAGCTTGCGCGGTGGTACCATATAAATTGCATTAACTTTGCTTGGGTAGTTGTTGAGTTAGCTTCAATAATACGTATTTTTCTCACTTAGTCAATGTAAATGATATATTATAATAACTTCCAATAATTAAAGTTTTTTAAATAAAACTAATTATTATGTTCATGAGCTAATGTTAAAAAAAAATATATGCTAGTCATTGCGATAAAATCGATCCAATCCTACGTGCGTAATTGCATACCCACCATAAAAACTACTGTTGAAAGAGTTTTCTGGTCCGACTTTCGTGCGGACACCACCCTGGCTGCAGGCAGCTTCAAGTCACCTCTTCGGTCTGTGAGTTTTCAACCAAACAGTAAGACTATACAAAGCTTCAACTTTATAGCCAAAGACTGAGGCAGATTTTCTTTATAATGAAGGCAGTATTTCAGTAAGTTTCATTAAAATTCATCCAGCATTGTTAATGAAATTTTATTGAAGAGTAATGATGAAAATTATGCAGGCGCCTGTCTTTCTAAAATTGATTTAATGGTGTTCTTGTTTTCAATATCAACACATCGTGTTTTTCAGCCTTGGTTTACTCTTCATTTAATCAACTCATTGTACTTAATAAACCTTGTCAGAAAACAAAAAAATAAATCTATGTTAGCTATTTTTCACTGTCCCACCCAACCCAAGTAACATAATTATAATTGCGAATTGCGGAAAGATAATGTTAGAAAGACAGTCTACAACGCGTATTGAAATAAAAATAGGCATATTAAAATATTACGCATAGCGCTTTCGGCGTAAATGTTGTGGGACTATTATTGGCCTTGACTCTTACCTTTACATAAAAAAATACTTCAATTACTTGATGACTAAAGAGTATAACAGAATTTTTTGTGCTAAACCTATAACAGTAACTATTTATTTTGCAGTTCCAGTAAGTAATGTGGTTTTTGTTGTTATTGTTAAGGAACGAAAAATATAATTGTATCTAGAGTAGATACTTAATAATACTTGTCACAAATTCAAAATAGCAGAATGTTACCCTACATGATATTATGCAACTTAAAAATGTCTTACTTCGATCGTTACAAATTAACCTCATAACTTTAAAAAAGAATATTTACAAAAGGCACAACGATTGATTGAAGTAGCAGCTATTCAGAAAGTAGATGACGTCACCGACCCGGTATCTCCCTTCCCCTCCCGCCCCGCACCACAACGCTCATTTTTCCTTGCCTGAATCGCCAGTGCTGCTTCGCCTCGGGCCCCGCGCCTCCCCTCGTCGCCCGTTTGCCTGCGTGTGCTATCACAAACACGCGCGCAGTGTGTTGAGTCGAGTTTCACACGGAAACCGGCTACGGCATCGACTGCGGCCATGTTGTAAGAACCATAAAACTGGCAACGTCGCACCAGACATCGACCGATTTAATCTTGTTTGAATAAATTTCTCAAAAGATAGTAGGTAGGTAGTAAATAAATTTCCAAATAAAGGTTTGATGGTAATGAATTTTATTGTCGTAGCGTTTTTTTCTGTACTTTTGTGTATTAAATTTACCTAGAATCAGCACAAACTAAATTTACCTAGATAAAAACATTTCAAATCTATGAATTACCTTCCTACTTTTATAATAACAGAATACTTAAACGAAATTTCAACAACAAGTTTTGGATCTTATTTTTATAGGTAGTTAGATAACTGATCTATCGACCCGCCCATGCTCCGCACGATGCAAGCGACGCAAGCTACTGATGTGGCGACATGTCAAAACAGCGTGATTTCTGTGCTTTAACTAATTCTGAGTTAACCATTAATGTAACTAATAAATTCTCTAAAAGATGGAAAAACGCATCAAAATCCATTTTGTAGTTAAGAAGAACTACCTTTGCCTTTGTTTTATTTGTATGCATAGAAGTAATAGTTTGTATGTATAGAATAAACGGAATATAGAGGCCAAGACAAGTCATAGCTACTAATATTTATACCAGGAACACCACTATAATATATTCAGTTAACCAAGTGCCTACTTTAAGTAGGTAAGTATATTTTATTTAGAATTGTAAATTGTAATAAGTATTTTGAATGTGGTGTAGTGTGATAGAATAAAATAATAACAGTGAAGTTGTTATCCATATTATTTATACGTAGAACGAATCGTGTTCGCGACTATAGTACCTACGATAGAGAGAATGGGGAGGCAAACGGCGGTACGGCAACAACGCTTATCTTTTGTACGCCTATTGTGAACCGTGATCAGAGCGGCAACAGCGCGTTTTAGTTGCTGGCCTGCTCACTCTCGTGTCATGCCGACGCGCACCGCTGCTCGTCCGGTTAGTTGTTTATTTTTTAAATAAAGTTTCCTCTTCATTATACTGCCATTTTAAATTTTGTATTGATGCCAAAAACAGTAATATGATTTATCTACTTATTGCACGACGATTTTGTTAAATACCTTACTAGTTTACTACATAATGATGAATTTCAACATCTGTGTTGTTTTCCCATAATAAAATATGTTAAAGTAAAATATAGTATTGTCTATAGCCCATCATAAACGTAGCTACTAGAAAACTCAGATATACCTACATTATAAAAGTTCAGTTTCTACGAAATGTATGGGTTTTTTTTTGCTTTATCTTCCTTTTCTATTACTTAAACCTCAGTTGGTCCGATAGAGATTTTTGATCCCTATAAAGGCTTCTACATACCAGGGCGACTTGTCGCGCGACGCGACGCGACACAAAGGCACCGCTCGTCCCGCGAAACGCGGGGCCTTTGTGCCGTGTCGCGTCGCGCGACTAGTCGCGCTGGTATGTAGAAGCCTTAAGAAACAGGATCGATTGGCATTAAAACAAGGTTTTGTGAAAATGGCCCATTTTCTTGCTGTACTCAAAATCTTTTTCAAAATTTAATGGCTATCAAAATTGCTCAAAAAATAAGGACAGTCTCCTAGGACCGTTTTTCTATACAACGAATATGGTGGGTACCATATTCGTTGTATAGAAAAACGGTCCTGTTATCCACCCTGTTTGTTATAAATCTACCATACACAGAGACGATGGTGTAATAAGTGTATATGTTGTCTTCATTTCATTGATAGCCTGTCAAACCATAATAATATTGTATAAAGAAATACATAATTATTACCTTATTATATCGATTTTATAAAAAAGACATGTTTTCGAGCTTTTACAACTCTGGATGGATTTTTGAGCTGGGGCAGTAAGGGCAGCTACCTTAACCATTGTAGCTACAGGAAAACGGTCTTAAGAGACTGTCCTAAACTTTCTGAGAAATTTTGATCTGCATTCACAGATTTTGAAAAAAAAAATACAGTCGGCAGTAAAATGGGCAATATTCACAAAATCTTTTATTTATGCCAATCGATCCTGTTTCTTAAAAGGAATGTGGCGCTATTTAATAAAATAACTTTATAAAAAGAAATACGCCAGTGTTCAGAAACTCAAAGATTTACGTACCACGATTTTCTATGGAATTAGTCCTAGCACATTATCAGCTGCTATTCGCTCTGTAGTAAAGAGAATAAAGGCTTCTACATACCGGGGCGACTTGTCGCGCGACGCGACGGGACACAAAGGCACCGCTCGTCCCGCGACACGCGGGGCCTTTGTGCAGTGTCGCGTCGCACGACAAGTCGCGCTGGTATGTAGAAGCCTTAAACCGCCTACGTCAAAACAGTTTCAAACGTTTTGAACGCCTCATAACATAGAGCACAAAAGTAAAATTTCTAGGTGAGTCGACATGTAAAGTTTCAAGTTTTTATTTTTAAGGTGAAATAATACGCAAAGTAGAAGTTACTGTTTTTATTTGTTTTTCGATCAGTCTTTTTTGTAGCGGCCAGTTTAGGCTTTTAAAAAGTGTAAAGGCTTCTACAGACCGGCGCGACTCGCAACGCGACATAAAAGACACCGCTCGTCGCGCGTCACGCGGGGCCTTTGTGTCGCGATAGTATGTAGAAGCCTTTAGTTGCAGTCTCATTTCCTACGAAATCTATGGTAAAAGTTTTTTTGGGATTTATGACTTTTCTAGTACTCAAACCTCAGTTGGTCCAATAGATGTTTTTGATCCCTGAAAGAGGATCGATTGGCATGAAAAAAAGGTTTTTGTGAAAATTGCCCATTTTCCTGCTTTTAAAGCCATCCTTATGCCTACGAAATAGAAATCAAAATCGGTTGAACGGACTGTAAAAAAAGGTTTATTTAAATTTATGATCAATAAGATTATAAATTTAAGTAAACCTACCAAATGTAGAAAACATACTTTAAAAACACCTTCAAAATACTTTTAGAATAATAAAAAACAAATAGGTAAAAAAAATAAAGTTATCTTCTCACAAACATATTGCTTGCGCGTTAAGGTTTACACCGGTAGAACAATTTTCGTGAATTTTTGTTCTACCGGTGCGGTGTCGCATCGCGCGTCAAGTCGCGCCAGTATGTAGAAGCCTTTAAGCGATTTACGGAGTAAATGGTGGTAAAAGCTTGAAATGAACGATGATCACAGAACAGCTCAAACTTTTACAGTATTTAATAATACATTTATTATAAAATCGTAGTGAACTCAAAACTGTACACTGAATATTTTAGAAAATAAGTAATTGCTACGTCTGAGGTCGATTCCAATTCCGAAAATAAAGTTTTTAGAATGTCTGTTTATGTTTGCTATGGTGAATGAGCATTATCGCATTCTTCTTATTATAATTTCTTTATTTCCACTTCAGTCACATCTGTGTAGCCCTGGCTCTTGTACTAGGAGTTCCTGTATCACAAGAGCCAGATCTCTCAATTTACAGGGAATATGTTAACGAAGCCCGATAGACAAAGATGAAATAAATTACAGTTACCGGTATGGCATGCATTGGTAGGTAGGTTTACAAAAGAGTTTAAAATAATGAACACTGCGTTCTGCGGAGAGTGAAGAGTTTTAGTGAGACACACCCGTGTATGAGTTGTTTGCGTGTGTCATGTGTATAACATGCAGAATGAAACTGGGTATCATGTTAAGGCTCGTACAGACCAGCGCGATATCGCGGGCGCGACAAGGGCCGCGCTGCATGCCGCGCCTGCGATTTCGAGCCTTTACACTGCCGAATAGATAAATTATGTTTCCTCATAATCGTAATTGTCTAGCCTGTGAATAATTGTTTCTTTGAATTGGTAATTGTGCAAAGTTGTTTGATCCCCTTTTCTTGGCCGATTCGTATTCTTCTATAGTTTCCTGCAAATTGTAAAAAGACGAGCATAAGGTTAGAGATTAGAATACTGCAGATAAGATAGTTACAGATTAACCATAAATATTATGATTATATATTTATTCATAAAACAATTTTTACATTGTGTTGAGTATATATTATACACATGCAATTAACATACAAATACAAAGAACTATGAATTATTAATTAACATCACGCTATACCTATAAGTAGCTAAGCAATCATGAAATAATTAACGTATATTTTATTTTAGTTACGACTTAACGAGTTTCGTAAGATCGATTCCCAACTATTATAGACTATCCCAAATATTTTTTGTTTTTTTTTTTTTACATGTTGTTATACTATTATGCTGTTTCAAGTAATTTATGCTTAAAATAAAATAATCGTTATTTATTTGCATTGTTTCCAGAGTTATTTAAAAACTTTTTTTTACATACATTGAAAACAACTTCTTAATGAGGTACTTACCCACTATTATTTAAATTAACAAATAAAATAAAAGTAAAATGTATGGACCTAAGCAGTTGATCATACATGACAATCATGACATGAGTAATCAATTACTCATGAGTCATGACATAAAATATAAGATTGTTAATGAGAAATCCTGTTCACAATATACTGTTACTTAATATTATTTTAGTGGTAGCCGTTCTTCAGGAATGATTTGTAAAAATGTGTTAAATATAATTATTCTCTAAGGTAAAAACGTTAAGTTAAGGCTTCTACATACCGGGGCGACTTGTCGCGCGACGCGACGCGACACAAAGGCACCGCTCGTCCCGCGACTAGCGGGGCCTTTGTGCCGCGTCGCGCTGGTATGTAGAAGCCTTCAAACGTTAGTTAAACGTAAAGTGTAGGTATATTTATTTATTCACAATGCAACTACAACAATCACAGTATATCACGAATTATTCCACTTTGCGTCACCGAGCCGGGGCCACTGGTGGGCAAAGTGGAATGCATAAAATTTTGCAGTGGAATCTGCCCCACTAGTTCGATTTGGTGGGGCAGATTCCACGAGTCTTAAATCTTACTGGATTCTGCCCCACTAGGGTTGGCACCTAATAGTTTGTGGGGGTAGGTATGGTCGTATTTTATATTTGTTTAGAAATCAAAGAAATGTATATCAAGTAAAAAATTAAATAGGGCTGGTAACGTTGTTAACGTTTTGTACGTAGGTTTTTAAACAAAAGTACTCAAATAATTGTTTGGATTTTTTTATTTAATATTTGTTTCTGGAAGAATTCGGGTTGTAAATCACAGATTAATTTCACGATTTGTTACAAATAAAATAAAATCTTAGTAAATACAACTAAACCTTAAAAATCACAGATATGAGTACACATCAAGCTGTACAATTCCAGTATAAGCTGATCTCGCATTGTATAGGATTTCCGTACAATGAGAGGTCAGCGTATCCTGGAAATGTTTATCTTGATGTGTAGCCGTGGTTAAAATGATTAGTTCTTACTGTTTTGTTAATGGTTTTCATACTAACTTCAAAATCACAAATTGAGTGTGATTTGTCCCCATAAATAGAAAAGGAAATGATATTAATTATTCTAACTACTAAAATCAAAAAATTAATTCATTTGGCTTGGCCAAATAAAGTCTTATGATAACCTTAAAACGATAAGCCCTTTAAAGCGATAAGGCCGCTGTATACAACCTGTTTTTTTTTATATCCCATAACTCTAGGGTTATATTCTGTAGGTAAAAATAATAGGTACTAAAACTCCTAGAATAGGTGGTCCAAAAATGCATCGTTTCAGAGATATCATCAATCATAATTAAATTAGGTCAAAAATTGTCACCAGTATGACGAATCTTTACTTTTGCGAGGTTGCCAAACTTCACAGTAGTGTAGTAAAATAAATAGTAAAATAAAATATGTAGGTATGTTGGTATCGGGGCTTCCCGGCGGCAGCTAGTGAAGGGAAAGCTACCTTGTCGACGTTGTCATATTTCACGTAAGGGTGTTTTACATTAATAATCGTGACTTTGCCGAATTATTTTGTATGAAAAATGAAAAAAAAAAATAACGAAGGATTGGAACATAACTCATATGCCAGAGGATTCTTTGATATGGCCTCAATCATACCCTAAAGTTATGGGATATCAAAAAAAACACGTTGTATATTGTGCAACCAAACAATTATTTTATTTTAGTAAGTACTTTTATTTAAAAACACTAACCTATGTACTAAGTGCAACGTCACCAGCCCTAGTTACGTTTTACTTAGATAATATGTAACATTTCTTTGTTTTCCAAACAAATATAAAATACGAGCATCATAAATTCTTAGCTGCTGACACTAGTGGGGCAGAATCCAGCAAGATTTTAGACTAATGGAATCTGCCACACCAAAGCCGCAGTCGCCGCAGCCGCAATTTTGCAGTGGAATCTGACATTCCACTGCAAAATTTTAAGCATTCCACTTTGCCCCACCACATGACTTGAGTCACACATTTTATCACAGTTTGAGCGATAAAACTGTTTTGTCATAATATGCTAGTACAAATTGACATGACATAATTTAACATGTCTTGTCACAAACGTCTTGACAAGCCCATGCTCGGCCCGCTGGTGGGGCAAAGTGGAATAATTCCATATCACTAGGTTCACATTATCGGTATCGACCTGATTATCACCCAAAGCGTAATCGCACAACATGACTAACAACAATGATAATGATGACAACTACAGTAAAAAGCTTAGTTCACAAAATTACAGCTATGAGGTCAGGCGTCTGCCCTCTGGGCACGCCACAATTGTGGCGATAAGTCCCCTCTTTGAGGAGTGGCTAGAAACCTCACCTTCCGCCTGACGCAGGTCCTCATCGGTCACGGTTGTTTCGGGAGGTTCCGGTTCAGGATAAAGCGGGAGGAAACGCCCGGGTGTCACCACTCTGTGGATCTCCCGGAGGACACGGTGGAGCATACGGTGGAGGTCTGCCCGGCTTGAGGAGGCGATCGGCGGCGGCGATCTCTCGCGTCCGGCCCAGGTTCAGGCCATGGTTCGGAGCGAGAGTGCATAGGCCGTCACCTCCTTCTGTGAAGCAGTAATGCTCGCGAAGGAGGAGGCGGAACGCGTGAAGGAGAGGTAGGGTTCACGCCCTCAGCCCCTAGTCGCCGCAGGAGACGCCCCGGGCGTCGGGAGTCGCAAGCCGATTTCCGGCCACCGTAGGCGCGGACCTGCGGACGGTGAGCGTTGGGCAGCTCGCCGTCCGATAAGAACCAGGCCCGGGTCGACGGCTCGTTGAGTTCCACGCGCGCCTCAAAGAGATGTCAGCACGAATTGACGGGCTCCATTAGGGCTAATGCCTACCAAGGTTGCTAGTTTGTTCGATAGGGATACCGTGGCCCTAGTACACAGGCAACGGAAGGAACACGGGTGCGTTTTAGTCAATAAAAGTCTGACACGCCCTCCCGCTCCGTCCAGAGCGGGAGAAGTTATTCGATAATTTACCACCCCTAAAAAAAAATGGCGTTTTCCCTCCGACACACTTCTACTTAGGGAATGTGTAGGAGACTAAACACGCCCATTATCAGTTTTGTGCCATTAGGTAGTATCTATGCAGGAACGCAGGCGTTCATAATTCAATAAACGTAGACTTCTTATATATTGTATTCGCAATGATTTTGAACGACAACATTTATGTAAAAAATTAAAATTGAATGCATTACATTTAGGTAAATTCCAATGTATTCTGGCTTACCCTGCAAGCAATAAAGCTAAGCTAATTTATAAGTTTATATTTAATAGTATTAAGAAAATTTTGTAAGTAACTTGTTAAGGAAATGATGGGGCTGACATGACTTGTTATAGGTTCCAAGTCCCTAATAAATAAAGAGAAAAATAAAAAAAAAACGTAGACTTGCAAAAAAAACATTACGAAGTGAAAAATAACTTTAATTTCGTATTCTACATACTGGCGCAACACGTGACAATACACAAAGGCCCCGCGTGTCGCGCGACGAGCGATGCCTTTGTGTTGCGCCACAAATCGCGCCTGTATGTAGAAGCCAAGTCTTTGGTTTTGTATATTCGCCCGTTTTTTTTTTTTTTTTTCGGTTTTGTGGTACCTACCCCCACATAAATTCGTACAACACTACTTGCTATGTAAATATCAGTGCCAGGAAGTTATTATAACATCATCAACATACACTAAGTGGAAAAAAGACTAGAAGCTAACTCAAAAACAACCAAAGCAGTTAATACAATTTGTATACCACCGGGTAAGATGCCTCTCCCAAATGAAAAAATATTTGTCAAAATCGGTCCCCATTTCACTAAAATATCGACGAACATTTATATATTTATAGAAATATTCAGACGAATTAAGAACCTCCTCCTTTTTTAAGAAGTCTGTTAAAAAAGCGAAAATCTTTGCACTGCTTTACCAGTACCTATTCTAACGTAACTGCGTCCCACCTACTCCACACCGGCTACATTATTAGTACTTACGTTCAAGGTTCGTCCAGAATGGTGCGATATCGCGGGCGCACCATGCAGCGATATAGACATTATGCTACCAGTCTCGCGTCGCGCCCGCGATATCGCCCCTGTCTGCACGAGCCTTCACAGTATGTGAAAAACAAGGCGTTGGGGCTTGTGTTGCGCGTATTAACGACGACTTACGGCCGAACCCAATAACCTATCTGTCACCAGTTTTGGCCTACTGGACCCCACCCCTTAGTGACACCCCCCCTCCCCGTCTAAGTACCATGCATACATGAATTTAAGTAAAAAAAAAAGTAGCCCGCGAAATTCAAATATTATTACGTTTTTTGCAATTTGCGGGTCAGTAACAGGTTGCATTTTGATTCGCGGCCATAACAGCTGGCTCTACATAATTATATCTATCTTAATCCAGTAAATAAGTAAGAAACAAAGAAGTTTTATTATAAGACTAATTACACAACATGTTGTTTTTTAAAGTGATGTTGGTTGTAACGGAACGCACGGGAGGGCGAAGTAGAGAAACCTACTTATTGTTTTCGTTAGATAGATAGCCTTTATCAATGATTGTGAGACGCCATCCGAGGATAGATAGAATTATACTGTCTATCATCAATAGCGATCTGTCTTTCACTGAAAATAGGTTATTGGGTTCGGCCGTTAGCCGGTTAGCCCACATGCGTTAAAGGATAGCCATACATCGATATTTCTGACTGAAATGAAAACAACATCCATGTACAGTGTACACACGGCTTGATGCGTAGCCGTCTGTACAGGCTCATGCGTTTACATGAGCCTGTACATGGATGTTGTTTGGTTGTTTCATGTTTGTTGTTTTTATTGGCGCGACGCGACACTGGTGGAACAATTATTTTCATGGAGTTTTCACAGAAATTGTTATACCGGTGTCGCGTCGTGCCAGTCTGGACAAGCCTATAAGCAAAACAATCAAAACAACATAGGTTCACACGACTACACATCAAGCTATAAATTACCAGTATAAGCTAATTTCGCATTGTATAGGATTTCCGTACAATGAGAGGTCATCGTATACTGGAAATGTATAGCTTGATGTTTAGCCGTGTGTACATGAAACTATAATATTATGTTGTTTTTCACAAAAAACGCATCAATACCTAATACATCGAAAATGCTTTAATTTTGTGTACTAATTTCACTTGTAAATACTAAGGATAGTAAGGAAATCCCCATTGAAATTTTATATGAAAATACTTAACTTTGTTAAACTTCGCGGGCTGTGAAAGTGTTAAAAAGTTTGACCGACCTTATTTCCCCCTTAAAAGTGCACAAAACATAATATTAAAATTTGAGGAGTTGATTGACCAAACACAAAATTGTTTTTATTTTTACATAATATTATGCAAGTTATTCGACAAAATATTTCCATGTACACACGGCTACACATCAAGCTATACATTTCCAGTTTATGCTGATCTCGCATAGTATAAGGATTTCCTTACAATGAGAGGTCAGCATATACTGGAAATGTATAGCTTGATGTGTAGCCGTGTGTACCTAGTTAATGCCAAAAATATATTTGATTCAAAGTGAGTTTCTCGTAGGTTCTCGGTATTATAATACAATTCATAAAAATGTGTGCGAAGTTGCTAAATATGCATCAGCATCTGTATTGCAATCAATATTTTTTTAGGAGAAAATCGTTGAGTCTCACTAAGTGTACATAATTTTTGACCTTGTTCCTTGACCTGGGCCAACAAAAAAAACAAAAAAAAAATCCTAATTAGTATTACTTTTTTTATAACTTTTAAGAGTTCGTTTCGAGTCGGGATGTCATTGAAATGAAGCGAGGAGGCAAAAGGTTATGATGACACAATAATCTTTCCGAATATATGTATGCGTATGAACTCTATCGTTGCTTAATGTTTGCTATCCCTTTATTCAATTTGTTGTCGTAGTTCAGTAAAATTTCTAGAAGTTTGTAAAATTATGGACGTTTGTGGTAAGACTTGGGATAAAACTTAATCAAAAAGGGTGGTGGAAGTTGTCAAAGTTAGATTATTGATATGTCAAAGTATTTTTCTTTTCACAGCTATGGCCGAGTCCAGAATGTCAAATTGTTGGGTCGGGCAGACAACATTGCCACTGGTGTCAATGCTGGAGGTGCCAGTGGCGTTTGTGCCACAGTTGCCTTTATGGACATTAAGTCTGCATCAAAGGCACACAATGCAGAGCACGTGCTGGACGAACGCACGCTTACCACCGAGTATTATGAACCGGCTGCGATACCCTCGGCAGCGGGTGCGCCCTCGGCCGGCTCATCCCCCGCCGGTTCTGGCTACTCAGGTTCTTCGTCCTCCGTGAATTCTACCCCTGCTCCCGCTTCCGTGTCACGCTACCACCTGTCGTGAGTACCAGTTTTTCTGGGCTTTATTCTTTTTCACTATCAGTGATCTATTTTTGTATAATTTATTTACATTGAAAACAGTCATGACAAAATGAAACAGTTACAGAACATACCAGTCATAATTTGGGGTCACTACCTATACTCAAATTGATCACCTGTGTTTCTACATGGCTTGAACCCACTAATTCAGAAAAAAATGTTTTCGAGGACAACTTGAATATTTTTTACTGTTTCTTACTAATTAATGTGTTCAATGTTTCACACTAAACATTAAATTATCGAATGGTTATTGTAGCAGAACTTTTATGACATAGTGGATTTACGCCTGTAGTTAAATATGCTTAGCCTTGACATAGATGTTGTTTATTTCTCATAATAGTTAAATCAATAAACATTGTATGTTAAGGCGCTTGTGTTTTATATGGAGCGATTGTAGATTAATAATTGTGCTTTTTATTATGGTATAATCTTTAAGTGGCATGTAAAACCCACGTTCATGCACGATTACGGTGCCGCCGCCGCCGCCGCCGTTGCCAGTGACAGCCTTCGTTGTTAATTAAGGATTGCAGTGAATCATTTGGATTGCAGTGCGGAATTTCCCGGAGAAGTGAGATGTGCAGTGTTTATAATTGTGTCAGTGAGTGTTTAAGTGATGGAGTGCAGTGAAACCTATACGTTAGTGGCACTTGAAAAGAAAGTTCACTGTGGCTGGCGGCGGCCTCTTAATTTATACCTGCACCTTGTTATTAACTCTGTGTGTTTTAGTAATCTTTAGAACGACTTAATGTGCCTAACCTGCCAAATTGTGTATTTGTTTGTAGGGTTTATTTTAGTTGTTCGATGGCTCTAATTGGAAATCAAATTTATTAAATGTAAGCCCAGGCACTGTAGTTAAATGAAAACTGGGTCAAATGTGTGGGAAGTCCTAACGCGATATCTGGCGTGTCATAGAGACAGACTCAAAAATTGTGCCTTTTTTGCCACCGTAGTCCTAAACAAAACATCAGTATTTATTTATATTTAAATAATGTTATTAAGATAATCTGTTATTAAATCAAAATCATTTTATCAAACTAGACTGAGAAACAGCACTTTGAACGTCAAAATTACATAAGTCCCCCAAACCGCCCGCCCTTCACCACTTCCTAGTGCTTTAGCTAGGAAGAAATGGCGCAACAAACTCCCCAGTAGCACAGCTGTCTGTTCATTTACAAAAACTAGATTGTATACAATAGTATGCAAAATAATTTACATTATAAATAACATTAAAATAAATTATTTGCCATAGTGACAGCTAGCACAATAGTTAGATTGAATTATAAATGACAGGATGACAGGTCTAGTATGAATATAGTTTCTCTCAGTTGGAGGTACCGGCTCACTTAGGGCCCGTATTACAGAACGTCACTGAATACTCAAGCATTACTTAAAACTGGATTCAAGCCATTTGATTGGTAGAAACTAGTTTTAACTAAAGTCTTCTACATACTGGCGCGACACAAAGGCCCCGCGTGTCGCACGTTGAGCGGTGCCTTTGTGTCGCGTCGCGCTGGTCTGTAGAAGCCTTAATGCTTGAGTATTGAGGGACGTTCTGTAATACGGGCCTTAATCAGTCAAAAGAAGGCTCAAGCATATTATGGAGCACGAGTTACGCAATAAAAAATGAACCCACCTTCCATTACCTTCAAAGCTTTAAATTACATGGACAGGTACACAATAATCGAAAATAGAATTCACGCGTACGCCAGTTTACACCGCTGTCCTGTTCTTCGTCACAAGTGGTGTTCTTGGAATCACCCACCTGACCCACCTGTGTTTATAATCAAAGACTTATTTATTTCAGAGGTTTCTTGTATCATCCCTTATGTTTGGATTTTTATTAGCTAATATATTTGCCGTGATAGCCATACGTACGCGTGATAGTGGCGGCCATAGTAAGTAGCGTATTCTATAAAACCGGCTAAGTGCGTGTCAGACCTCGTACAGTCAAAAGAGTTGCGTAGTGTATTATTTATTGAGCATATTATTATTTACATGGATTTTATCGGCAGCAAAATAAGTTTGTATTTCATAGCATTTTATCGTTAAACTGTTATAACTGCGGTTGCTCAAAAAATCTGTAAGTAACCGAAAATATCAGCACATCAAGCTACTGCAATCTGTCAAATTTCTTTAATAGATTTTCAACTTTATTGCTACAGTTTAGGGTTCAAGGTTGATTGGGAAAATTTTACAGTTACGGGTAGCTTGACCTGCTGGCGTCTGTACAGTCACGAACATAAATATACACTCCCGGACTCCTAAATCGAGCCAGCCACCATATTTATATGTAGGTCTAAAACATCAAAATAAATATGAGTAAAAAAAGCATAAAAACTTTTTTGATGTTTTGTTGATCATTGTTCCAAAGGAGACGGGGATTTCTGGGCCCAAATGTAATAAGTTGAGATAGGGTTTAAAAAAAAGGTTGTTTTTTTCTAATTCACTGTGTGAAAAATCAATCTACAATCTGGGAAATGAGATATCCTAAAATTAAGTTAAGGTTACGAATAAAATGGAATATCGATTAAATTATAATCGATTAGCGTAACAAACTTCATACCACATATTAAAAAAAATGCTTTTACCAGATGATTAATTCAATTACAATATTTCAATCTATTAGAATTAACGTAATATACAGTAAATAAAATATATGTATCCACAATAGAAAGATACATATTATAATCAATCATTCACATTTAATAATCGATTAATGTATTTTTAGTCTGTGCTGACATGGCATGATTACATAGTGCTCTGTGCATGACACTGACAGTGACATGACAGCTCTCAATTCCAAATCCCCAATCATCATTATAATCATGGCTAAAAATATTAATTTAGCATGATTAAAATGATCACGAAGATTAAGATTCTTTGATGATCACTCCAAAACTCTGTGAAGTGTTGATCACTAAAGGCTTCTACATACCGGCGCGACTAGTCGTATCGTTTAGTGCGTGTACGTTTTGCGTGTTTTTCTCATTTTGACATTAGTTATTTTGTATTCTACGACCGGTCTACCGATTGAATATTGATACCATGGATCGTTGGTAGTCGCTGTAATACACTAGGTCGTCGAGCATTAGATGACGAAATGATACTAGCAGTGATCCGTCAATGGCGTGCACCACAATCTGTAAGTACTTCTCACTCACCTCCTGATTATTAGCTCACCGCGCTGGCTTGCAATCTTCGCGATGTTTTCCTTCACCATTATACACTTACAAAACAATAAGGTAAGTAAATAAGTATGGATGGATACACATTTAAGAGGCACATGAAGATTGTGGTACATTGAACTAAGTAACTATCAGACACAGTCTCAGCTCTCAGATTGTCAAAATCCGCAAAATTTCCAGTGATGGTTTGATAATATAGTAGCTATCAATTGACACCAATTTCATATTTTTACATCCAGGCCCAAGATTGTATGAAAGCGTATCCGTCTCCTTTGTATTCACGAGTATCTAAAAAAGTACAGACCTTTATACAAAAAATGCAGAGTGGATCGATTCAGGTGTCTAGTAATATAATACTATGGACAATTCGACAACATTATCTGATTTCATGATTTGTTAATAAATATCTGTGCTCAAGAAGATAGCAAATATAAATAACATCGAAGAAACACCAAAACTTTATGACGAGACAAGCGACGCCAATATATCAAATCAAGTCACTTATTCCAACCGAGAATCAGCACTTTCAAACGTCAAAAAATATAGGATACCGCATCGATTTCTAAAAGGTATTTCAACCTCAGAATGCAAAAATATCGGACTTATTTGCGTTATAAATATTTGCCTAGTCAGTTTAGTACAGAAGAATGCGATACCCCGTTGCGATAAAAAATACCTGACATCACTTTGGCAGCATAAAAACCTGACAGTAAAATGTTTCGAACCGTTTTCTACCGCAACCAGTGGCGCTCAATATCTGAACGATAATGTTTCGAGCCGCTTTCTTCAATAGCAAGGCACACACACACACACACACACGACACAAGTATCAAAATTTCTATGAAAACTTTATGGAAAGTGTCGCGCTGCCTATCACGCCAGCGAAATCGCACCAGTCTGCACGAGCCTTAATACGAAATCTTGAATTTTCTGGATATACAACATCAACATTATTATTTATTAAATTGTTGACATTTCTCGGGACCTTTTAAAGGCGTACAGTGGGATTTAATTATTTTTATATTTTATTAATTAAACCTTTGACTGTTGACTTAGTTTTTGTGGAACGTAACTGGTGACGAGCGGACTGACAGGCCGCTGTCGTATTTAGCCTATAACATAGAAATTACATATGGTAAGCTTATCCTAGTATATATTTAGTGATAAATGACTATTAAAGGTTAAATTATAAGAAATTTGTGTAGGTACTGTAAATATCATTTTAACCAGGAACTTGAAATTACAAGGTATACAATGTAGTCTTTTTTAATAACTTGAGATTACTCATAAAATAATCAAATCACATAATATGTAACAAAATTACCTTTATCAATAAAGTTAACACTAATCTACCCAAAAAACAACAATAATACCACAAGTATCATTTCATAAAATAATAGTTTTCAAATTTAGGTATTTTTATTGGCAGTAAGGGTATAATTGACGACGCTAAAACCAGAGTGATCTAAGTGACATTTTTACCAAAAATGAGTTTGTTACCCAAGGAGGTAGAAAAAACATAATTCTTTCAGACCACACCGATCTAAGTGCCTCCCAGTACTTTATTACTTGAGGGATCACATTATCTCACTATAGAATTTGTTCAGTTTAGTGATCTAAGTGTGTTATTTTTCATAAGTCTTTGAATATCCGCTTTATTAAATAAAACATATTGATAAAACCTATTCGTTTTTTATTTAAAACTCATTAGAAGTATATTAAATTGAAAAAATTGAATATACAGCTCATACGTTTCCAACAATAACGCTTAACGCATTTCCTCAATTTTCTCAGAAACATATTTTTGTGCCCTAGATCACTCTGGTTTTAGCATCGTCAATTGTTGTGTAATGAAAATGTAAATGTATGTTGCTCGAATAACATTGGTAAAGCCCGATGCAAACTTTTTGGCCGCTCTGAACATGAGGTGATTAGCTGCGCAATAACAAATGCATGTGTCCGCGGGGGTGAGGGTTCCGGTACTGCTCAGCGAGTAGCTCACTTCAGAACTGCCATAAAGTTTGAAACTTACTGTAATTTGATGAACGATTTAATTTACGATGACAACTGGCTCACGTTTTCCGTGTTTTCGGGATTTTGTGATTCAAGTGGCGAATCAGAACCCAAATTACGCGCTAAATTTCGCAATTGGAATTCGCGACTGACGAAAAGGGTTTACTAGTGCTTGGCAATATATTTCTGTCTCCCGACTGCCTACATTTCTTTTTAGGAGGTCCAGAATTATCCATTGCGAGTAATATCTGTTACAAAATAAATAAATCAATACCTTATGTTGCTAATAAGTTACGTAAGTGGTGAAATAAGGTCTCAGAGGCCGATGCAGAACTTATCATCGATCTTACTTACCGATTTGTGCCTGGCCGACGCAGCTATCCTCCTCTAGCACGTAGGCGCACCTCGAAGCTTCTCAGGTGGTCAAACACGGGAAGCGCGGGGAAGAAGTGAAACGATGTTTCGGTAGCCTGTGAGACCGCACGTCACCAGTTAAAAGTTAAGCAAGTGAATTTGTCTTTGTGTTCGTTGGGTTTTAATTCGATTTCCTGTAGACCACTACACTCAATTATCCCCGACTCACTTAAAGATGGGTAATTAATAATTATACTGACTGAATAGTCGACATCCGCTAAGTTGCCAAAAAAAGGAAAACACACACACATTACATTTCTACTTTCAAACATTACTGTTGGATAAATTATGCTTCCAGTTCTGTCACATATTTGATAACTGCAGCAGCAATATGAGCGGCACTGATTGCAATATAGAAGAAAACGGCTCGAAACATTATACGGTCAGATTTGTATGCTGCCAAAGTGATGTCAGATATTTTTGATCATAACGAGGTATCACATTCTTCTAAAGTTCTAAATTGAACTGAGTAGGCAGATTAATGAGAGAGAGAAAAAGCCATATATTTCTTGCGTTTACAGTAATAACTTAATTCTAGTAGGTATACTAATTGGTTAGATTAACTTAGACTAATTGTTAGTTTTATTTAATACTATCTAATAACTGTTTTTTTTTTAAAATAAATCTATATATACGTAAGAACCCCAGTTTGGGCCTGCTGTTCTTGTGATCTCGTTTTCCCACCTTGTCAGTGGTGTCCCTCTGCCTCTTTTGCCTATCGGGCCTTTCCATCGGGTTACTTTTACGGTCCATCTCTGGTCTATAAGCCTCGCTACGTGACCTGCCCATTTCCATTTTAGTTTTTGTGCATAGCTCAAGGCATTAGTTGCTTTTGTAATTGTTCTAATTCTTGTGTGTCTTATTTTATCTATTCTCCTTATCTTGAGCATGCTACGCTCTAGTGCTCGCTGGCAGGTATTGATTTTGTATTTTGTATTGGCCGTAAATTTCCACGTCTGGCACCCGTATGTCAAAACCGGTAGGAGGCTGGAGTTCATGACCCTAGTTTTCATACTAATTGGCAAGTTGCTTTTAAAGATTTCTTTGAGACTCCAATACTTGTTCCAGGTTTGCTTTACTCTTCTTTCTATTTCAATGTCATTGGTTTTTCTGTCGAAGCTTATAGTTTTCCCTAAGTATATGTATTTTTCCGTGTATTCCAGTGGATTCCCATTAACTTTTATTGGTGTTTCGCCACTATTTGTCATTGCCATCGTCTTAGTGAGATTGACTTCTAGTCCCACATTTGCAATAGCTAGCTGTAAGGAGTCAATCATGAGCTGCAACTGTGAACTTGTTTCAGAGAGTATCACTATGTCATCTGCAAACCTCAGGTGACTCAAGAAGGCGCCTTGTATGTAAAGTCCTAATTTACTCCAATCAAACTTGCTAATGATGGCTTCTAGAATAGATATGAATAGCTTTGGAGATAGTGGGTCCCCTTGCCTTACCCCCCTCTTTATGGGGAAGCTGGGGCCCAGGTTTTCTAGCTGTATTCTACCCATATTGTTTTTATATATGCTTCTGATGACCTCTATATACACCTCGTTTACTCCTTGTTCCTTCAAGCTTTCCCATATGCTTACGTGTGCTACTATCGAATGCCTTTTGATAGTCAATAAATGCAAGATAAAGGGGTCTCGGTTGCTCTTGATACTTCTCTATAATTAATTCGAGTGTGTGTATATGGTCAGCTGTAGAGAACTCCTTCCTGAAACCTGCTTGTTCTACAGGTTGTCTAGCTTCTATGACAGGGCTGATTCTTGTGTTAACAATAGCGGAGAATAACTTGTATAGGCTCGGAAGCAAGCTTATCGGCCTGTAGTTATTTATATTCTTTGGGTCGCCCTTCTTATATATTAAAATGATATTAGATTTGGACCATTGTGTAGGTGTTACAGATTTTTGTAAAATCAGATTGAATAGATCAGCTAGCGGTGTGCCCAAAATTAAATAAGCTGTCTTTAGCGCTTCATTAGTGATGTTGTCTGTTCCGGGGCATTTTTCTTGTTTTAGTCTCATTATTGCTTCTATAATTTCGATGTTATCTACGATTTTAATGCTCCACTCGCTGCCCTGGTCAATGCTGTTGTTTTGAGTTGTGTTAGTCTGGGTCTTGTCACTATAAAGATTTTTATAAAAATCGGTTGCTATGGTGATGATGTCGGTTCGTTTGTTCAGGTCTTTGTCTAGCTTCTTCAGTCCTTCTATCCATATCTTATTTGTTCTAAGTTCTTTGTTGGTCTTTTTTATGCTTCCGTTATGATGTAGATATCTTTCTATAGTGTCTTGTCTGTATTTTGTGAAATCGTTTTTTATGTATTTATTGACTATTTTGTAGAGTGCGGCGAGTTCATTCTTCATAGCTCTTGATTTGTTTTTTGTTTTCTGTAGTAATTTTCTTATTTCTAATAGGGTTGTTGTACGCATCGATAATATTTTATGGCGTTTATGTTCGTCCTTCTTTACTCTGGCTAGTTTTAAGCTATTGGTGAGCAGAAAAGTTAGACAGCATTGATGACAAATTTTCCTTGTAGATTTTTATTTCTTCCTCATTCTTTAATTGACTTATTTGTTTATTTGTGAATTTAATTCTACAAATTTTTTGTTTGGTTAATTTTACTGTTGCTCTGAGTAGCCTATGGTCCGACGGGTAGTTTAGGTTTATAATACTAATGTTATTGAATAGTTTCGGTTGGTTGGACAAAACGTAGTCTATCTCGTTTTTGATTTCACCATTTGGGGATCTCCAAGTCCATCGTCTATTTTGCTTCTTTTTGAAAAATGTATTTATTATTGATAGTTTGTGTTGTAGGGCGAAGTCCACAAGTCTCTGTCCTCTATCGTTTCTGATGCCGTATCCATGTTTATTCATAACCAAGTGTTCTTCCTTCTTGGGAATACCGACCTTCGCATTAAAGTCTCCCATTAGTATAGTGTTCTTGTGGGCGGTTTCCAATGCTTTGTCTACTGTTTTATAAAATTCGTCTATTTCGTATTCGCTTGCTTTTTCTGTAGGTGCGTATGCTTGTATGATAGTGATCTCAAAGCCTTCAATGATCATGTTTAATACTGCGACACGTTCTGTCATACCAGTAAAACTCTCTATATTGTTTTTATGTGACTTGTTGATTATGAAGCCAACTCCGTATTTGCCTGGTGTGTGGCATATGTGGCATAGAATAAAGTTCGCGTGTTCTTCAATTTTGGTACCCAGCCGTCTCATTTCAGATATTCCTATAACGTCGTATTTAATTTCGTTTAATGCTTCTTCTAGCTCTATTAAGCGGGCGTATGACGATAAAGTCCTAACATTATATGTTGCAATCTGTATTAGTTGAATTTTTTCATTATTTTTGTTACATGTTTCTGTGATTTTCCTTGGAGGGTTTTGGTCATTTTCTTCCACGGTGACCAGCCGGATTGGAAGAGGTTTTATGTTTTTTGCTTTAATTTGTTCGTTTGTAGGGTCTGTGAAGGAGGTGGCGGGGTTTTTTGCTATGTTTTACTGTCTTGTTTACTGTTTGTGTTAGTTTAACTAGGAAGTTTAGTATGCCCGGTTTTACTGGTCCCTCTGAGATTCTGTTTGACCTTTTAATCGATGTATCGATTTGTTGTCTTTTGTTCTTTTTGTTTGTTTGTGTGTTTTTATCTGCATTTGGTGATGTGACACTTTCTGGCGAGATAGGTAGTTTTCGTTTAGTGTTGTTTTTAGTTATAATCAGCTTATCATATCTAATTACGGCTTCGTTTCACTTTTATTTCTCAATTTGTAGCTGTTCTTGTAGTTCCTTCCTCTTTTCCAGTACATATTTTGGGAAGTCTTCTTTCACGTAGTACTTGGTATCTTTCAGCGCTCATTTTTCCTTCAGAATTTTAATTTTTATGCCTAGAGTTGAGAAGGTAACTACTATTGGGCGTGGTCTTTCCCCTTTCTTTCCTATTCTTTTGACTTCTTGAATGTCGCTATAGTTTAGCTTTATGGTGAGATATTGTTCAACCCATTTGATAATGTTACTTTCGAGGTTCGCATATGATGTTGTTTCAGTCTCCTCGATACCGAAAAGTACTATATTTCTTTTCCTTGCCTGTTTCTCCAAAATGTAGATCCTTTTTTCCTGATTTTCCACTTTTTCTTCAAGTATTGCATGATTTTCTTCCCACACTAACAATTTTTCTTCGAACATTCCGTTGATATTCTGTGTGACTTGTTCCGTTACATTTTTTCCTGTTTCCCGGATTTCTAATCGTTGCTCCTCCAGTTCTTTTTTTATTGTTTTAAGCGCGTTCAGAACTTCTTCCATGATTTGTGGTTTATTATTTTTGTTTTGGTGTAAGTGATTCTAGTGGCTCGCCTTTGAATTACTGAGTTAGATCGAATGTTGGTACCTTGGCTGATGTCAGTGGCATTGTAATTGGCCTTTTTTATAATAGATGGCGTACTTGATGTAGGCTCCCTCTATTTATGCGCCTTAACAAGTTACAGATGTCCATATGTTTAACTCCAATTTCGTAATGAATTAGTTTTGCGCTTTGCATAAGTTATGTTTGATTTCACTATTGTGCACTTGAAAAATGTCTGTCCGTGGTGGTCCGTTCCAGTTATTGCGCCTTGAACGACGATAAAAGACGCAAAAAGGTCTACAGGGTCGTGAGGTAGGAAGGTGTTTTGCACTATGTAAGAAAAACTATGTTTCAAGATTTTGCACGGTTTGATGAATGTTTTCTAATGTTTATTATTATCACTAGTTCACTAATCACTTTATCTCTTACCACGTTTCCTTTTTATTGAACAATTTAGTTTATCTTGCTATAATAATGGTAGTGGGTGTATTATGATCTTTAACTACAGCAAATTTCTACCAAATCCAGACGTATTTTTTTATATGGTATTACTTCTGGTTCCTCCACTCGCCACTTGAGGCCGAAATGACGCTAGTAGTACTCTTTTTATTTTTGTTATGGTAACACTTTAGTTCTTCTACTTGCCGCTTGAGGCTGTAATGGCACTAGTAGTACTACTTACTAGTTCGTCTATTCACTGCTTGAGGAAAATATGGCGCTAGTTGTTTGATAGTAGCAGAAATCAAAGTCCAATTTCAAAATATTTTTCTTAACAGTTTTTTGTATTAGACGTTTTCGTTATAGAAGTATAATACTCACTAAAACTTATTGATATCGTCAGGGTTTGTAAACGAAATGTTATTGGTGTTGTCCTGAATACAGATTAATTGTTTTATTATTAGCGTTGAGACTAAAAACTGAAACTTTTCGACTATTGTCTTAAACACTTCCACACTTATCACATAGAGTCACAAACAGTATCACATGTATTTTATGGTTATTGCACTCTTACGTACGACTACTTATACAATTTGAAATGTTTATTTATATTTTTGAAATTTTAAAATATGCAGACAAATGTCACTCAGCCAGTGTTGCCACCTCCCATTCTTTAGCTGAATGAATAGCTAATGAATGAACATAAGTCAGGTATTATTGCCGCTGTCCATAGTAATATATTTAATTTACCCTCGTGACTGACCATTTTATCTTATTCAAAACAATTTTCGTTACAAATGTTCTTAATTCAACCACCAACTAAGCCTTAACCAACCTTAACCAAAAAAGTAAATTTGACACTTGTTAATTATTTTTCAAGCCCTATTCAACGATTGCCCAACTGCAATTGACGACATACTCTTCATTTTTGTTCATCCGTCAATTGCAATAACTTGTTGATTTTACCGGCCGCAGATATAAGTTTGGATTTCATAGCATTTCTCGAAAAAAAAAGAAAGAAAGTTATTTCTGCCGTTGTAACGTTGACGTTGTAATAAAAAATATCCCGTATCTTAAAAGTTAAGATTTGACGCCTAAAAGTGTTTGTACAAACCTGCTTACAGAAAATAAATCATTTACATTATCATTTGAAGAAACACAAAACATGAAATTAAATTGTTTTCCATATGCCACGCAAAAACATTGAAAACTCGAATCGAGCATAAATAAAAACGTAATCAGAACTCACCACCTAAATACGAGAGATGTACGGACTAGTCAGGAAAGCAAACATGTCATATTAATTTGTAGTCGGCGACTAGTCGGTAAAAAGCGCCACTAGTCGGCTCTTTACTTAAATTCTGTACACATATAATCATCCTATAATGTTCCCACTGCTGGGACATAGGCCTCCTCTTTCAGTGAGTGGGAGTGGGCCGTTAAACACCACGCGGGCCCAGTACGGGTTGGCGGAGGTCACGTCTTCGAATTTTTAGTTCTTGGACATGCCGGTTTCCTCACGATGTTTTCCTTCACCCTTTTGAGAGCAGTGGATTAAATTCTATGCTTAACATAAATAGGGTGGTTCAAATGAAATTGTAGCCTTTATCTATCTAAGCTAAGAAGGGGTTTTTAAATTCTACCTATAATACGGGGGGGATTTTGCTTGTATGAAAAAACTTTCCTTGAGGTAATAAACTTGAAACTTGGCACGAATACTTACCTAAGTAAAGTTTGTCATTGTAAAATAGGGGGATTTTTTTTCAAATTTCCCCCTATTTTACACACAAAACCTTAATGTATTTAGGCGACGATAACCGACTTTTATGATTTTATACTGAAGATCACGTCTAAACGAGTAGTGTTAATGATTTGATATAAATATATGTTAAATTAAAGCATTTTCTCAATAATTTAATATGTGAATATTTTAGATTATGTTATTACATAGTGAAATTAATTTGTAAAGTTATGTCTAACGCGGATAAAAAACTGAGAATGGCGCAAAATGTACCAAGCATATTTTTCTGAAACCTTCACCAATTTAACGATAATTTAATTATTGATCTTTTAGTATACGCGTTTGCCTTTTGTTTTGTGTATAATAAATTAATAATGCGTCAAATTGGGGACAGCGCTCCTTGATGGCGAGTCCTATTACTGGCTGAACGTACGTCGCGTTGCGTGAGCTAAGTACAGAACACGCAAGCTAACTACTCAAGGTAACTGGCATATACCTCCGTCTTAACACAAACCTTCCTCGTTCGAAAACCGTTCCAAAATCCTTTCGATAGTTTTTGAGTTTCAGTTCAGACAGACAGACACGGCGGGAGGACTTTGTTTTATTAACCGACTTCCAAAAAGGAGGAGGTTATATGTTCGGATTTTTTTTTTGGTTTGAAAGGGTATACTCCCGAGGTGGTCCCATTGCCACCAAATCAGAATCTGATGATGCCACCGACTTCCGAAATTAAAGTTATTTTTCACTTTGTAGTGTTTTTTTGGAAGTCGGTTATTTTTTTTTACAAAAAGTTTTTTGTAATTTAAGTAGTGATCGTGACAAATGATGATACCGCACGCGAGTACTTTCGAGAGCAGTAGCGCGGATGTCCCAACATCTGCTGGGTCCACCGGCGCCGGCGGATTTTGGCAGGAGCATGCTCCCGCATTTCCCTGTCTGCGCTGAACCAGGCGCTTCCGTGTTTTCCTCTTGAGGTACTCTCAAAAAATATTATCAAAATTTAATGATCTTTAAGGCTTTTAGAGAGCGGCGCGACTCGCGACGCGACACAAAGGCACCGCTCGTCGCGCGACACGCTGGGCCCTTGTGTCGCGCCGGTCTGTAGAAGCCTTTATAACGAAAGTATTTGTATGCAGTCTTTTGTATTTAATAACTTAATGAAACTGTTGCATAATGAGTGGTATTAAGTTTTTTAATACCTACCTAGTAATGTGCAGGGTATATGACATAATATAAAAAACTATTACGGTTGACCATGTAAAGTATAGGATCGACATTTTTATAATTAAATTGCTTCAGTTTCGAATAAAAATAAACAAAAAATTAAAACAGCAGTTCTGAAATATGAACATATGAAGTAGGTTCTTAAAATGAAAATAAACCTCGATACTTTTTTTGTTCAAATGCCTCATTAGTTTTAAGTAAACTAAAGTTTACTGAAAAATAAAAGGAAAAAAGTAGGTTCTTAAAATTAAAACGAGGTACTTACGTTTTTATTTTAAGAACCTACTTTTCGCGACTCCCGACGCCCGGGGCATCTCCTGCGGCGACTAGGGGCGCGAACCTTGCCTCTCCCTCACGCGTTCCGCCTCCTCCTTCGCGAGCATTAGTGCTTCGCAGAAGGAGGTGACGGCCTCCCATGCACTCTCGCTCCGAACCCTGGCCGGACGCGAGAGATCGCTGCCGCCGATCGCCTCCGTGAGGACACGGCGGTGCTCCGCCCAAGCTGGGCAGACTACCCCTGTGTCCTTCGGGCGATCCACACAGTGGTGACACCCGGGCGTTTCCTCCCGCTTTATCCTGAACAGGAACCTCCCGAAACAACCGTGTCCGGTGAGGACCTGCGTCAGGCAGAAGGTGAGGACGCTGTGGCGCCTCTCTAGCCACTCCTCAAAGAGCAAAATTGTGGCGTGCCCAAGTTCTTGACGCCTGAACTAGGACATTCTGTATGACAGGGGTCAAAATCAAGAAAATAATATTGAAAACCGTTGAAATCACCACCAGCGTTCACAACAAAATCAGCCGTTCATTTGCATGTTGCTCCGACCCCGTCTGGCGCACCCTTCCCATGCCCATTCTCTGTATACTTCCAGGTATTTCTTCAGAGAGTAGAGTTTTTTCCTACGTTTTGGAACCTTAGACGTTCCGCATCTCTCTTTTTCTGTGATAACTCCTCTCTGAATAGCTTTTGCTTTTTAGGAGGCAAGTCTAACTAGCCTGCAACAAAATATTATGACTATTAGGGTTTCATTAACTAAAGTAATTTCAAAAGAGAGAGTGTTGTCGGAATGAAATACAGTCCCCTGCCACATTAAGGCTTCTACATACCAGCGCGAATTGTCGCGCGACGCGACACGGCACAAAGGCCCCGCGTGTTGCGGGACGAGTGGTGCCTTTGTGTCGCGTCGCGTCGCGCGACAAGTCGCCCCGGTATGTAGAAGCCAACGGTATTTACAAAGCAGGGGACTGTGTATTTTGGATAAATCGTGAAATATCAAGCAAACTATTGTAATGCATTTAGTTTTGTGAGTTCTCGACAAAAATGTACATAAATCACTATAAAATTATATAGAATATATCCAACTCCACAAAGTGGACTGTGCGTCGAAGCGTCCCCGACGCGTTCCCGCTACAAACGATGCACTGACACTAAAACAAAATAGTGGCACAGCGCCAGGGTTGGATTTAGGTAGGTTGAAAAAGATAGTACAAAAAAATAAAAAGGATAGTATTTATAAAAAATTATAGTACACTTTCATTATTTTTAATTTAACATATAATAGTCAAAATCAACACCCGTTAAGGCAAAATTTACTCCTCTTCTAAGTTTATCAGTTCTTGAATATTACTATTAGGCACTAAAATGGCGTCTATGGATTGTGTTGCCAGTTTATTTCGTATCTTCAAACAAAAATTCGCAAGCGATTGTTAAAACATTAAGCAAACTTTGATTGAATTTCGAATGGAATGAAAGGAACGAGATTAGGGGAAAGCGAGAAGTGTACTGCGAACGATAATCGGGGAATCAACACAGAAAACATCGCAAGATCAGAATTCGGTCGGATACACGCACGGTCGAAATATTCATAATATGACGTAAAACTAAGCAATCGGGAGCAAACTTTAAATTATAGTATTTTAGCGTACTATCCTTATATGTGGATAGTATATAGTACAAAGGGCGAAATTATAGTATAAATACTATAATTATAGTACAAAATCCAACCCTGCACAGCGCCGATAACGCCACTGACATGAACTTCAGTTTCAAATCAAATCAAATCAAAAATATTTATTTGCGAGAATATGGTACATAGGGTGTTACAGTAAATTTGTTTCAGCATATCCTGCCATAACATGGCGTGCAAATGTCTTCACGATCAGCGATGTCAATTAATCCAACTTACAAATTACAGATTCTATTGATTTGTCTTCTAAATAGTCCTTAATAGTATAATATCTTTTAAATAGTAATAGTTTAAAAAGAATTTTTCTAAACTTTGTCAGCGGTAAGTCTTGAAAAGTATTTCTACCCATGACAACATGAAAAGGCGCAGTGGAAAACTTGATCTTGACTTGATCAAATGAATGAACTGAAATAAATCCATTTCAGATTTTTTTTTTTTTTTTCCTTTTTGGAAATTGAACCGGTGTCGACTATTCTGCCAGCGTCACGTTGAGACGGCAGCGCAGAGTGGCGGGCCGTCGAACTTTGTAGATACTTTGTGGTAGTATGTTAGTACTGCAAGGACGTAAAACAGGGGTTAGTAAAAACATGTATTCTAATTTACAAAGTTATCTAAAATAGGGTTCTATACAACACAAAAATATACATAAAATATATAGTTATTTTACGCACCAGTCAGAATTTTAAATGATTTTCATTTAGAAATGTGGCTAAAATTTTTATGATTTTGGGAGAGAGGTGGGATAGAATTATCTCGAAAGAAAATAAGTTGATTAATTGTGTTTTTAAAAATGATGCACAAAATTCCGTATTATAAATAAATATCTTAAAATAAAATCTCAAAGTGTTAATTTTGGAAATGGGACAGCACAGGGGACTGTTTTTATGCTGGTTTGGGATTTTTTTGATAAAAATATATAATTTATACCATTATATAACTACATCTGCACTAAACAGGAATAGTCTTATGCTAGGGTTGTGAGATATTTTAATTTATGATACAGCAATGGTTTTAAGAAAAAATGGGTTGGACTGCCATTGAATTTGTTTACAGAGAGTCACCCACCTACATAAAAAATCGAGAGCTGTTATTTTTGACATTTTATCGAGACAATAGACATTCAATAGAATATAAACTTCTAAGATTGACTTGAGGACCGTTGTCTAATTTCTGAGTTATTTCAACGAGCTCCTATATCTTTTGAGCTACATAGTGCGTCTTCTCTGTTGCATTGAATTGATGCAGCGGATGCAGCTATTGATGCCCCATATCCCCATATCTTCATATGGAGCGGTATCACAGCCCATCTTATTAACAGAAATAAAAGCGAATATAACACCTAGTTTTATTTTATTTACGACTAGCTGCTGCCCGCGGCTCTGCCCGCGTGGCTTTTTCTAAAATAATACTTCTTATAACATCAGCTATCAACCAGTGAAAATCCCGTCAAAACCGGTCCAGCCGTTTTGGAGGTTAGCCGGGACAAAGAGACAAACATAACAAAATAAATGTTTTTGTGTATAAATACCGTAAATAAATACTCCCCCCGTCCCTTTCAAGCATTTAAAGGCTTCGTCAAATAGAACGCGTACTTAGCGCGGCGTTATAGCGTTACTAGCGTTGAGTTTTAAGTTTTTAACGTCGCGTTCATTAATGTCACATTGGATTAGCGCTACGCTCCTACGCAACGTACTATTCACCAGTGCGCAGTGCAGATCGCTAGTCTTTGGAAAGTTTATACGCTATTAAGATGTCGTGTGATTCAGATGTGGAAGAATTATTACTTTATAATATTCTATAGATCACGAAATAATTAAAATCAATTCATATTTTTTTTCTTTAATTATTACTTTTATCGCTTTATCCTTCATATTATACGAGCAGGGGAATTTCCGAACCAATTTTATTAGATTTTCAGTCATCATAATGCAATATTTTACACACGTGTAGTCGGACGCTAGAATAAAATTTTGTAATTGTGACTTGTTAGAAGCCTTAAATCAAAATTAATAAAAATATAATAATTAATTAATTAATGATTAATAATAATCAATTAATTATTCAATTTTAGGTATATCACGGCTCGGATACACCTTATCCGTTATCGACCGAACTATGCTCGGGCGTCCGCGTGGTCGGCCGATCGAAACAAACGTATAAGTAAGAGCGCGTACACTACCGACATCGTACGACAACGGCAGCAGAGTATACAGGTGAACGGCCGCGATTGTCGTCCGAATAGTTCCGACACGAAATCGGCCGATGCATCGGTTTTGGTGTAACTGTACCGTAAGCCGTAAGGGAGGGAATCGGTTAATAAAAGTATGTTAAATGTAGCTTTAAGGCTTCTACAGACCGGCGCGACTCGCGACGCGACACAAAGGCACTGCTCGTCGCGTGACACGCGGGGCCTTCGTGTCGCGTCGCGAGTCGCGCTGGTCTGTAGAAGCCTTTATTCAAGGTTGCTAAAAAGTGGCCGTTTATTATTGAATACGGGACATCGTTAGCATGTCTGGTTACTTATATTTTTTTTTTTTGAGGTCATTAATATATAATATAAATAGTGGCGGACCCAGTACACTTCCCTGCGGGACGCCAGAGCCATTAATTTTTAGATCTGAGCAATATGTCGTCCTAGCACCATTTTCTATCCTCTAGGATAGAAACTACCACCACTACTACTACTACTATTATCTCTAGATAATAGTTCTCTGTTGGCGATTAGATATGTAACTTTTAAGCCAATCATGCGCTTTGTGATATTTCATTAGACCCCCACCCTGCTTGTGATATTTCGTGATTTTTTCCGAACCCCTTTCGAGCGTCTCGTGATTAATGGACGATCGATGAATAAAACCCCCCTTGTACATTTTCGTAATTAAGAAAAAAAAAAGAAATTGAGCCGACACGGGACGTCTGGCAGATGTGAAACATCGCACTACACACACATTTACACACTACTACATAAATACAGTATAGTGGCCAATCGCCACGCGGCATGGGTCGCCCCGCCAGCAATCGGTTTACGTGCTCCTATAGATGTTTCACATATAAATATTACTCGATGCGAGAAATTGATTCTTAATTTGATATTTAAAAACTATTATCGCTATTTTAATTGTGTGGTAGGTAATTAACACAGGATACAAATGGTGATATTTTGTCAGCATAATTGGCTACAAATACGAATTCAATTCGTCTTTCTCTACAATCTACATGGAACCTATCTAAAATCTCTACCTACTATCTTTCTTTTGCTGTACCCGACAGGGTCCACGATTTTTCTAAAGCCAATGATTACCCCCTAAGCAATACATTGTGGAATGCAATAAAGTATTGAATATTGAACCTATCCCAATAATAACAAAAATATTTACCCTAGAATTACTTCAACTATATTTTTCAATAACAAAAAACAGGGCACACGTTTAAAATAATCCTGACTAAAATTCTCTATTATGTGGAGTATGTTAGAATCTAGAATCCAATATTTTCCTCATAATTATAGAAACATTTTCTATTTTGATCACTTTGTGGCAACAACTGCTTTAGTTTTAACAACATATTAAACAAAAGGAATTATCCAAAAGTTACTTTGGCTAACTTTAGTGGCCGTGTTACTTATTAATACTCATTAGTCTTTCAATCTAAGACAACAAGATAATGATTAAAATCGTACGAATGTGTTAGTTAGTATGCACACCGATCGTCATTTAGAAAGTCACATAATTATGGAGAATGATTTTTGGCCGTACCAATTGCAGGGGCGCATCACAATATATGCTGCAGATATCGTTTCTATCTTTGTTCTGCAAAAGAGGGCTATCAGAGCCATCTACAACCTCCGCAGACGCGACTCTCTAAGGGAACTGTTTAAAAAAATTAACATCATGGCGGTACCTTGTCAATATATTTATGAAAATATTATGTATGCTAGAAAAAACCTACACCTTTTCAGTAAGATAAGTGACAGGCATAATTTTAAAGGCTTCTACATACCAGCGCGACCAGTCGCCCCGGTATGTAGAAGCCTTAATACTAGAAATAGGACCAAATTAGATCAACCACGTTTATGGGGTATTGTGTAAAATGTTATAATAAAATACCACTCTGTATTCTTCAACTAAATGAGAAGAAATTTAAAACATGCATTAAACGCACAATATGTAGACAAGCATATTATAGGTTGGATGATTATATCGTAGATAAAAATGCTTGGCTTAATGCTGGTCCTGCTCCGCAACCACTTGGGCTCACTTGTTAAAATTATAATATTTGGAAGACAGACTTCCTCCCACCTTTTTTTTTTTTTTTGTTCTGACATTACAATCATATTTATTATATAAAATGTACAGTTAAATCAAGTTTTAGTTGTTGAAAACTTCAATATGTAATAATGTTTTTCCTTTTGCTAGTATAATTTTATTAATCTTTGAAATGCATTGCAAGCTATAGTTTTGTATAATTTAAAAGCATTTTTAATTTTTTTGTAAATGGAGTACCATGGAGTCGTTTATTATGTTATGATGTATGTTGACTTAAGACAGTTTGGCAGTTAAGAGTATGTCATGCTCACTTAAATGTCTCGCTGATGGTGGCGCGTGTGTTGGATCATTCGGTTCCCTACAAAATCGTTGAGCTGGATGGTGCTGATCCACGCGTCATGTTCGTGAACGGGCGCCGCGCGCCGTCAGTTGTGACTGGTCATCTCCTATCTGCCAGGGCTTATTTGTAATCTTTTATATTTGTATTGTTTTTAAATAATTTATTTTTTTACATTGTTCTCATATAAAGAAGCGACAAGAATAATGCACCCAGGATTTTTTTTTAATTTTTATATCTTGATTTAAAAGAGTGTCCTTGGAGTTTCTTGCCTATTCTTCTCCATAGAGATCTACGTTTCGGAATGGGAAAATAGCTTCAACTTTCTGACTAACTGACCGACTCTTCGACAATTCAAAAGTGCCTGTAATTGGTTTAATTGAAATAAATGCTTTGAGTTGACAACTTCACAACACAACGAATGTAGTTCATAAAATTACTCCTATTTATTTAATTAGATTTATGACAGGCATCAAACATGGAAATAAGTATGACATTTATGCCATTAAATATAATAATGTTGATATGATACGCATTCTTACAAAAATTACATGTTGCGTCGATGTACCAATTTTTTGTTTTAATACATTAGACGCCTTTTTACAAAAGGAGTTTGATACCAACATTGATGAGAATGATATAAAATATAATTAATACTGATGAGAGTGCCATCCAATCTGTGGCGCTCCGTACTTAATAATTTTGAGGTTAGGTTCGAGAAGAAGTGCCACGACACCCCGCGACATAAGTGTTCGTTTGCCAGAACGTAATCTCTGTACAGTCTAGACTAGAGGCACACATTCATGCCTTGAAACACGTATAATGATCTCTCCACATGCAGAGCATGAGCATGAGAGCAAATAAATAAATAAATAGTAGAACACAGAACACATCATAATAATATTATGGTCTGAAAAAAATATGTCAAATATGACATATGTTTTATTTCTCGAAACTTATTAAAATACACTAATAAATCCCACCAAAAACATTTCATGTAAAATGTTGCCAAGACGACCACATAAGGTTTGCCCTGTGAAAAAGATATCATATCTCATGTAGAGCCAAGCTTCTGAATCTACACGGCCTAACTTTACCGACCCTAACTTCACAAATTCCACATATCAGTAATAATGTATGGCTTCGCCGTTTCGGTACCGTCGTGGAGGTGATGCGAATATTTAGTTTCTGAAGTAAGTAACGAAACAGCCAAGCCATACATTTTCACTGATATGTAGAATTTGTACCTACCATTGTTGGCGGCACAAATTACCCCAAAAGAATGACAGAGTTTTGTAATTTCCTCCCACTTTTTCCGCTTATCCTGCTTCGATAAAACGTTTGAGAAACCCCCAAACAGAATGTCGTTTGCTTTTAATACTCTTCTCAAAACCATCCATGGTAAATTTCATTTAATCAAATAATTTACTTTAAATAAAACAACCCACTTTTACCGCCAATGTACAAACGACAAAATCAAACTAATCCAAAACTGGCGGGAACTTTTTCCGTATTTTTATTTATAGGTAGACAAGATAAGATTGTGTATTCAGCCAAGCCAGCCTAATATTTTTTATTAGTCTGCTACTATTAGTTATTAGTCCAGTACCTCTTTTGGAGAAACAGGAAATATTAGGACTTATAATTTTTACACTAGTAAACTAATAGTTTCGAGAAACTCAGCCCAGGACTTCAAATATTACTCAATATTTCTTTTTCAAATCAACATTTATCGTATGATGGACGACTACAGCCAGAATTTAAGAATGAAAAATTGAAAATATGAATAACAAACACGTTTGTTATATTATGCACGTATCGAGTCGCTATCATGATAATTTTTAGTCAAATAATTATACACTTATTTTTTATTTTATTCTGACCTCTGCCCCACTCGTGGACAACTACTCCTTCCATCTTTCGCGAGCCCGCGCATCCTCGTTCCAGTTTGGATGGAACCAAGATTTGCCGTGTTCGTTGAACGGGGGATCGATCTCGCCCGGAGATTCTTAGCACCCCTGATTCCAGGGCGTCCACCGTCATCAGCAGCAACACCACTGGAGCCGCCGGGCATATGGGGCCTTTTGTTTTTCTTGTTCATGTTTGTGGAGGGAATTAAACATATAACCCATCACGCTTGTCTAATGCCGGTTGATGGGTGAACAGTGAACCTGCTCAGTCGGTTCGTGGGTGTCACAGTTAACATTAAGATTAATATTCACCATCACCACCCTTATTCACATCCTGCTCTTACGCCAATTCACCGACTTAGGCAATTTGCAAACTGTGGCAATTGGCATAAGTTGGCTGTTGTTTACTTGAAGGTGTAAAGTTAACCTTTCCCTTAGTCGACTTTAAAGGCTTCTACATACCGGGGCGACTTGTCACGCGACGGGACGCGACACAAAGGCACCGCTCGTCCCGCGACACGCGGGGCCTTTGTGCCGTGTCGCGTCGGGTATGTAGAAGCCTTTACGATCTGCGGGGTGGGTATGATAAGCAGCTTATACATTATATTATCATTATTTGTCTCCCACTTGAGTAAAAATAAAGGAGAATTATTTTGGGCCGTACCAAGTTGCGGGGGCGCGGGCCACATCCAAATGTAGTTCATAAAACTACTCGTATTTTTAAATCTGATTTAGGTTTTTGTTACGAAAAAGACTCCCGGATTTCTGTCATCATGAATAAAAGTATTTTTGTATAATTATTTCCCACTGACACATCATAAAGCGCTGCAAGGTTATTGTGCGTGGCCAAAATTGTAACTAACGCCGCCATCTTGTTTTTTTTATGTGACTTGTCACAAACCAATTACAAAAATGTTAACCAACAGCGCCTCTTTGTCATCGTTGATTCGAGCGTCAAAATATCCTTGTAGCAGTGTACATGCATTTCAGTTCATCGACGAATGTTGATAAGTAAAGAAAAACAGGTTTAAACATAGTGATACCAGACATGTACACTCCCAGACTTCTAAATCGAGCCACCGTGCAGGCGTGCAATTCCATGTGAGGTATGAAGGCCTAACCTAAAACATCAAAATAATCTTATGAAAGGAAACGTTTTTATGCAATTTAGATTTAGACACATCATTTTGGTGTCGTGATTATTCCGAGTTTGAATTCACGACGACCATTTAAAAAGTGCAGGATGGCTTGATTTGATTGTACAGACGCCAGCAGGTCAAGCTACCCGAAACTGTTAAATTTTCCCAATCGACCTGAACCTTATGCTGTAGGGATAAAGTTGAAAATCTATTAAAGAAATTTGACAGATTGTAGTAGCTTGATGTGCTGGCGTCTGTACCTATTTGCTATTTAATAAAACAATGATAATACGTAGTCTTAAATATTTATTTTAATATGGATATCATTTATGGGGCCTGCTCGTACTAGGGCTATGCGGTATGGAGTTTGAGGGTAATACCGGTATTATTATATTTCAAAACCGGGATACCGGTACTTTTTTTTAATTTTTTTATTTGCGTTAAATTACCTCTTTCTTTCCGTTATGTCATTATTTTGTTTTGTTTTATTAAAACTGAAACAACAATGAATGTTAAAAAAAAAACAAGTTTTACTAAACTTCCCGTTTAAAGTAAATAATCAACAATTAATTCTTCTATTTGCACAATAATTATTTAAGTATTACGAAACTGCATACACGACAAGTAGAAACAAAGCGCAGTCGTGCGTGGTAAATTTGAAATTTCAAAGTATCATCATCTACCTAGCCTTTTCCCAACTATGTTGGGGTCGGCTTCCAGTCTACTCGGATGCAGCTGAATACTAGTCATGAAGCGACTGTCTATCTGACCTCCACAACCCAGTAACTGGGATACGATACCCCTTAGTAAGACTGGTTGTCAGACTTTCGGGCTTCTGACAACCCGTAACGACTATCAAAGATCCACCAAGGACAGCTGGGACTAACGGCTTAACGTGCTTTGCGAGGCACGGAGGGGTCTTAGTGTGTAAAGATAGTCACCCATCCACGGACCAACCGCGGCAAGCGTAACTTAACCTGATTGATCTACCCGTGCGGCTGTTATTACTTAGCCATAAGCCCTAAATTTCAAAGTAGGTATAATTAGCCCAAATTCTTTCACTTTCTCTTTGATGTACATATATATTGCTGGCGGGGCGACGTATGCCGCGTGGCGATTCACCACTCCGCGCGCGCGGTACCCCCGCTACGCGTCCCCGACCTTTTTTTCGATGTTTGTTTGTTTGATTTCGATGTTTCACATCTGCCAGGCGTCCCATGACGGCTCACAATTTTTTTATGTACATGTACATATTATCATTATTATTATCTTTGATATTTCTCAGGCCCCTGGGGACCCGGACCTTTGGAAGGCGTACGAGGCGCCGAAACCAACTCGCTGAGACCCATGCCCATTAGACGTTTTGAATGAAATGAGGCACCAACCGACGATTATCCCTGTATGCACTATGTAAGTGCATACAGGGACAACCCCCGATTGGTGCTGGACTAATGCAGAACATGGAATCAAAACATATTGGGCTATTGGTTTGGGTGGCTATATTGGTGACCATGAACTATGGAAGGTCTATGTCCCTGCCTGATCAATATTATGTGTAATACACATAAAATGGCAGGGGGTGACTTGCACATTCAATAATGGGCCCCCGAAAACTGTCGCTAGCACATAGTGACGTAGCGACAAGGGGTCAACATGTGCTTGAGGAGTGCAGAGGTATTCTACGGCTATCAAAGCAATCCTAGAGCCCGGAAGATCGTCAAGATTCTTACCAGCACTTACTGGAATATTTACTTCCTCCGGGCACGATTGCTCTTGCGAATTTCCACTCAGGCCGGCCAATAAAGGCAAGAATGAGGCGGGAGCTCAGTTCCTTGTCAGTGTCCAGCCGGCCAATAAAGGCAAGCCAGAGATGAGGAACATGAATTCTCCCGAGAGTCCATAAGGTCGCTACTGCCCAACAGCTCGCCACATGCTGTCCTGCCCATATTAAGACTGTTAGCATATATGTAAATATTACCTTAAAGGTCTCTGCAGCCGGCGTGGCGTGACGGGGCGCGGCGTGGCGGGGCGGTGACCCTGCGCTGGCGCGGTGGCAGCGGTCACGCTGCTGGCGCGATCACGACCTATCCCACCCCGCGCCCCTTCACGCCGACCGTGTCGGGTCGCGATTCATTCATCAAAAAGATGTTAGCGATTCAGACGTGGAAACGCTCTTGCTCTTATTAATTAGCGCTAGCTAAGAAAAAACAACGTAAACGACTAAACTACAAAAATGACTTTTCTATCATTTTGTTAGCAATCGTAGATCTATTTTATATATTCATTACTGTGGATATCGGAAGCTATGGACGAATTAGTGATAGTGGAATATTCGAAAACTCAATTTTTTATCAAGCGTTTTACTCGGAAAATTACTACTACCGCCAATACCTCTCCAGGGAGATAAAGATCCCACACCACATGTTTTGATAGGAGGTGAGGGGGTTTGCTTCGAAAGAATATCGAATGCGACCTTTTCCTAGAGCAGCCGTTGTACATGACAACAGAAAAAAAGTTTTAACACCAAGTCGATAGTTAAAACTTTTTAAAATTCCAAAACTGTTCTAACAGTTTTGGAATTTTGCTAATGTTGAAGCCGCAATACATATTGTAAAAGCCTCCTGTTACTTACATTATTTCCATCAGAGTGAAAGGAGAAACATTTTTTATTGATCCAAAGGAAATACAGAGTGATCCAAGGGCATTCACTCCAGTAAGACCCACAAATCAAAGAGCTCCAAACGCAGCTTTCTATGTGAGGTAGAAGTAGTGATTATGAGATAGTATTGAATCAAGAGAAACTAGAATTCGTCGATAAAACTGTTTTCCTGGGGATCACGCTCGACTCTAGGCTTCAATGGGGTCCTCATTTAACATCTCTTGCAGGACGGCTAAGTTCAGCAGCATATGCTGTCAGAAAAATCCGTCAATTTACTGATGTAGATACCGCGAGGCTAGTCTATTTTAGTTACTTTCATAGTATCATGTCTTACGGTATTTTACTTTGGGGACGGGCTGCAGACATCGAGTCTATTTTTATTCTGCAGAAAAGAGCCATCAGAGCCATATATAATCTCCGCAGGCGCGATTCTCTTAGGGAACTGTTTAAGGATATTAACATCATGACGGTGCCTTGTCAATATATCTATGAAAACATCATGTACGTAAGAAAAAATTTACATCTTTTTAGTAAAAGAGGCGAAAGACATAATTATAGTACTAGAAGTAGGGATCTATTAGCTCAACCAGGTTTCAGACTGGCAAAAGTAGACTTATCTTTCATGGGGTACTGTTTAAAATGTTATAATAAAATCCCTCCCGTCATACTTCAACTGAATGAGACGAAATTCAAATCTTGTATAAAACGCACACTATGCAAGCAGGCATATTATAGGTTGGGGGATTACATCGCTGATAGAAATGCTTGGCTCAATGCTGGTCCAGCTCCACAACCACAACTAATTTATTAACATTTGAAAATACTGTTGGAGCTGATGAAGATTGGAAGACTATCTTTTCATTGTATAAACTCGAATATCCTTTGTATTATATAATTGCATATCACAGGTGTGAGTACTATGTGCAATAGAGCTAACATTTACCGGGTAATTATGTCTTTCATTGACTTAAATGTACCCTGGCGGCTGAGAGTATGTCATGCTCACTCAGATGTCTCGCTGATGGTGGCGTGTGTGTTGGATCATTTAGCTCCCTTCAAAATGGTTGAGCTGAATGGTGCTGATCCATGCGTCATGTTCGTGAACGGGCGCTGTCAGTTGGGACTGGTCATCTCTTAGCTGCCACGGCTTATTTTTAATTATTTTAGTTTTGAATTGTTATCTTTTTATCACGGACGCTTTTGACGTATTGCATCGTTCTCACATCTTTAACTTCAATATGAATGATGTAACCAATATTTTGTACCAATATTTTAATTTAAAAGAGTGTCCGTGGAGTTTCTTGCCCGTTCTTCTCCATAGGAACCTACTATTTGGAATGGGCAACTAGCTTCATATTTGTAACTGACCGACTTCTTGACAATTCAAAAGTGCCTGTCAATGGTTTAATTGAAATAAATCCTTTGAGTTTGAGTTTGAGGGAAAAGTTTACCTATTTTAATAATAATAATAGAATAAATATAACTTAGAATAAAAATAAGTGCGAACTCTCTTCCTATAGATTCCCAAAGTTCATTTTTAAGAACAGTGCCGCCGCGCCGAGCGGGAATACAAGTCAGAAGGGGTGGGGGGGGGACGCGAGCGCAGCCCGGCTGGACGTCGACAATTTGTGTTGTATGCATAGAAACATTAAAAACAGGAGAAGGGGCGTGTCTGTGTCCACGCGACATGATCGCAGCGCTCATGTACCAGGCAAATGGTCATATCTGCCAACTAGTGCGCTTTGACCGCGGTCGTGACAACATATATGAATGCCGTGTTGTTCAGTGGTTTCTTGTAAAAACCGAAGTCAAACTAAAAACTTTATAAATCATGGAATCACATAAAAAAAAAAAAAAATATATATAAACATCGTTTAATTCAGGTATTAAACCCATAGTAAAATTACAAAAATAAAACAAAATTACAATCCATTATAAATTTAAATTAAATTACATGCACAAAATTAAATTAAATTACAATGGATATAGAAAATTAAATGAATTATATGAAAATACAGCGTCTTAGCATGTACACACAGCGAAGTGTTGCAGACACTATTTGGTTCGTACATGCACATAGTCGAGTCAGGAAGGATGCCTTGAGTTTCCTCAAGAGCCCGTAAAAATCGGTAACTCTGTTCTCAACGAACATGCCAGACGCACTACACCGCCAAGGCAGCTTTAATATAGCTCTAAAGGCGTTATTATATTGTTCACGAAGAGTGTTATAAGCACTCTTCGTGTACGTGTACCAGAGCTGACTGGTGTAGAATGACTGACAGTAAGCCTTGAACAGAGTTATTTTAGCTTGGTTGGAGCAGTGAGAAAAGCGTCGAGCCAACATGTTGCTTCGACATGCGATACTACGCCTCTGTCGTTCCAGATCAGCATCATCTGCTAAATCATCACTAATTATGTGTCCAAGATATTTAAACTTACTAACAATGTTTAGGGCAGTTCCACACAACTTGATCGGTAAAATATTATCAGGACCTTTACCGTATTTAAATATCATAACCTCCGATTTCTTAACATTATAGGTGAGATAATGTTCAGCTGCATATTTCTCGCAAATCTATGTGAAAGAATAAAATAAAATATATATGTAAAAGTATAATAATATTTATGTAAAAGTATTTAACTTTATTTGTCTGTCCGGTTAAAATCATGAAAAACATCAAATCGTAAAATAGTTCTTGGTTTTACTACGTCACTTTTGTTTTCAAATATCACAGCGACTGTACTATCTTTGTATGAAATACATTGCTTCTTAACCACTACCTAAATATGTCGCTTACTGACTGGACAATCAGTGTAAACATCACAAAATGATACTTTGTTTATGCCGGCCGATGCATCGCGTAATACGCTGCTGTATCTTGGGACGAGTTAGTGATGTCCTTGTGCAGATCCACTAACGTAGGCTATCGACAAAAATGTAGATTGCCTAATGAATATATTGCTATTATAGTTTATTCTTCAATTTGTCAACCGTTTTAACCTGATTTGAAGACCCATGAGGAAATAATGTTATTTACTCATTTTGAATTGCTCATATTGTTTATTTTTTTTGATTTACCTAATAATATTTTTTTTTAGGTACATTATTGTTTATTTATATTATATTTGTATCAGTATATCATTTATTATTTATTTAATTTTTAGGACCTCACAAAATTTTTAATACGACGATAAATAGAAGGATCGATAACTTTCCAATTTAGTCAATCACTAGCGTATATGTAAAATAAATGGCTTTTGCATTTTGCATAGCACAACGATAGCGTTTGGTGTTTTCGTTTGAGTAAGTTGTACGGTGAATAGTAAATGCACGCTGCGTTTCAAGCGATAAGGTTTATAATTGATTGTGTAGTACGTTCTGATTTATTTCTTGCGAGTGTGTGCGCGACTTCGTATGGATTGCTGTTACTGAACTGCATGTGTAGTTGTGGCGAGTGGTAGGGACAAACTGGAGACACCGGGTTCCGAATTTCCGATACATTTTCAACTACCGGGGCATATCTCCTTCTTTTTTATATCTATGGTTGTATGGTTTACATAATTATATGTAGTAGTCACACTGCCGGCGGGGCGTAAACACGTCGCGTCGGACGGGACGGATCGTGAATGTAATTTTGTATTGATTTACAAAAATGGATGTCGAAAAACTAATCGATATGTTCGTGCTCAAGTATGTTTGTACGATTTGGGCCATAGGCAATATAAAAAAACTGTGACACAACAATAATTAAATACGCGAAAAGTAATTTATGAAGCCATAGAAGTCTAAAGATAAATATTATGGAAAGTGCTTGGCTGGTTTTATAAAAGTCGACTACTATTTTAAATCGCAAGTAAAAATACCGAACTGCCGGTTTTACAATTATAAATTGTATTGTACTTATTAAAAAAAAAAAAACGGTTACTGGTAGAGGCGGGTTACGTATGACCCTAAGGCATAACTTTGGCCCAAATCGAGAAAATGTTTGAACTGCCCGCCGTGTCGCGACCACACAACCGATCATCGTAGGTCCTTCGGTAACTAATAGATGGCGATATAGACGCGTACTTGCGGAACTGTTTTACGGACTCGAGTGAATGTCGCTTCATGTTCGCGCCATTTGAAGTTTTGACAGTAACACGTGTTATTCTGCTGTAATGCTGTATTTTGGTAAGGTTTCCAATTGGATTGTAATTTATTTTCTTAGACATGTATGTAGGAGTATGGCAATTGTTTTTTAAAGACGATTTATTTATGCTTTGGGACTTAAATTACAGATCTAGGAAATCGGTATACCCGCCGGTTGACCGCCTTTTCGGGTAACTTTGACCCTAGGGCCTAAGTAACCTCGCGAAGTGTATTAGTGAAGAACTATACATTTTTGGTAAATTTGTTATAGAACTATAATACAGGGCGACTTTCCTGATGCCATCTGTGTACAGACGACAGCCTGGCAGTCGTCGATCGGTCGACTACACCCAGGCAGATTTAAAAAAATGTCTGGATGCAATCCAATCAAAAGTGCTCACAAAAAGAGCTGAGAGGCTGCAACTTGTTTAACATTCCTCGCAGCACTTTCAAAAACAAATTAACCCGTTTAAGAAAATATGATTGTAAGTTTTGAAAGTTTGTTACCTACCAAACATTTTTTTAGATATTTTCTTACTGTAAATATTTTTGAAATATATAATGTTGATTTTACATCGTATTTTAATTTATTCCAAACTTTTTTTTTTACATTAAACCCCTCCTGGATATTCAATCTTACCGCCCTTAATGGTTCTTTGGCTACTGATAGCGGCAAGTGCGATTTTTCACCGATAAAGTTCATGGGGTTAAAGTAACCCTTTCCTAAGAACAACTTTGGCCCAAACTTTAATTAAAAAAAAAACTAATTACGCTTAACATATTTCTAAAATACACTACGGAGCTTTTTGATTACATTCTCGAGCTTCTTTATAACATATATGAACACTAAAAAGATAATACCAATAAAAACTACATTACGTTACCAGTTTTTTTTTTGTAATACCGAATGGGTGTGTAACGGTTGATATAATAACAAAAAATCTAACGTTCACTTGACCTAATTTCAGTTAATATACTTTTGTTTAATATAACGATCAGTTGAGATAATGAATTGTTGATATAATTTCATTTTATCTAATTTCTTATGATATAATAAACATTTCCTATAATGCACATTTGACATAATATTCATGTAGTATATTATTCATTTACTATAATATTCATAATCTCTACTAACTTTTAATATAATTTAGAAAATAAAACGCCTGCTAGTATGGTGCTAGCAAAATGCATCGCATAAGCATACCGCTACAACAGCATAACGTTGTTTGATATAACCTTTATGTAATCGAAAATCATTAGGCCTATCGTTTAAAATATATAATATTGCGATTAATTTGATTGAGCGTGCTGCGGGAGCGGCGTGACAGAAACGAATCGCTGCAAAACCGACTCCACGTAGTCTTGTCTGCCCTACCCCTAGAGTGTTATTTAAAATCGCGTAGGTGCGTAGGGGCGAGGCGGCCCGCGAGCTGAGGAGCAGGTGGTTTCAACGCTTGCCGCCGCGGCTGAGGCTGGCCGGCTGAGCCGGCCAGCAAGCCGAAGCCACGGTGGTGAGCGTGAAACACATCTGTGACGATAAGCTTGCATGGGACCGCTGTAGCCCTGCAGCACCGGAGCCGTGACAGAAAACATGCCTGCTGCATGTTGCAGGCTTGCTGCATGCTTGCTTGCTGCATGCTTGCTTGCTACATGCTTGCTTGCATGCTGCATGCTTGCTTGCATGTTTTATTATATTAGACTAATTAGAGTTCTAGTTAGGTTAGAACTGTGACCATTAAACACGAAAATTAGGTCAAAAGAACATTAGGTCAAATGAATGTTACGAGGGCGGCACTGAAAATTTCGGGAATCAAGGAAGTGACACAACATTACTATTTAAAAATGTATTTATTGCTTTTCGAAGTATTCTCCGCGAAGTTTGACACATTTTTCCATACGATGGAACCAATCATTGAAGCAACCATTCCATTCGGAAGTTGGGGTCTCCAAAATGGCCGTTTTGTAGGCGTCCACAGCTTCTTCAGGTGATGAAAATCTCTGTCCACGCAATTTATTCTTTATTTTACGGAAAGTATAGAAATCATTAGGGCTTAGGTCGGGGCTGTACGGCGGATGGTCTAATAATTCTATGTTTTCTTGCTCTAAAAACTCTTTTGTTCTGTGCGCGGTGTGAGAACTCGCATTGTCGTGATTGAGGATGATGCGGCGGTTGCAGTTCTCTTTACGGAGTTCAGAAACGACCTGTGGCAAACAAATGCTAGCATACCATTCTGCATTAACCGTTCTTTGTCCCTCAAGAGGAATAGTCGTAACATGGCCGGTTTTGGAGACAAACGTGGCCACCATTTTTTTTGCAAACTCTGTGAACGAACAATTTTTGTTGGCTTTAACTCATTTTCGTACACCCAAACTCGTGACTGGTTTTTTGTTTCGGGTTCGTACGCGTATATCCAGGATTCGTCACCTGATACAATGTTGTATACAGCATTTGAGGATCCTGCGTGGAATCTTTCGAGAGTTCTGACGCACCAAGTAACGCGAGCCGCTTTTTGCTCTTCACAGAGCGAATGCGGTATCCATCGGGAAAACAATTTTTTTACACCTAATTGTTCATGCAAGATTATTTGTATTTGACTCATGCCAATGTCTAAAGTTGCCTGAATTTCGCGGTATGTCACATGTCGATCTTCCTCAATCAGCTTACGCACAGCATCAACGTTTTCTTGGGTGACTGCAGTTTTTGGACGACCTTGACGGGAATCATCACTGAGCTTGACACGTCCACGTTGAAATGCAGCAAACCAGCGGTAAATTGTGGTTTTGGATGGGGCTTCATCACCAAATGCAGAAATCATCCGGTCAACACACTGTTTTTGTGTTAAACCACTTCGAAAGTCATAATAAATCATCGCTCTTGAATTTTCTCGAGTCAATTCCATTTTCTCAACGACTAAACAAGTTTGACAAAACCTTGTGACAAGACCGAGAATCTTTTTTTAAATAAATAAATGGTATTCGATTTTTAAAACCAAGGAGTTTTCAATTAAAAAGATTTTAATATGACAGGAACAGTGGAAATATTCCATTCCCGATACTTTTAGTGCAGCCCTCGTATATAAAAAGAATATTATACATATTGAAAATTATATAAAATGAACGTTATACTAAATGTTTTATATTAAATGAAAATTATATCATATAAAACATTAGGTCATATGAAATTAGGTTATATGATTTTATAGCATATGAAAATTATATTATATGAACGTTATTTCAAGTGAAATTAGAGCATTTGTTATTATATCATACATTACACACCCATACCGAATACCGGTTTTTGTCGGTAATACCGAATACCGATATTGAAGCTCTAGCCCGTACGCCTTTCAAAGGTCCAGTAACCCGAGAAATGTCAAAAACATATAATATTATAATTGTTGTTGTATTATCACGCGAATTCAAGATTTTCTATTAATAATGTTCAAAAAAAGAAATCCCGGATACTACACTAGAAATCGCAATAAACTCAAACTCGGACCACCCAGAACCAATCACGGGAAGAAAAATATTTTATACGAAGGAGCGGTACTGTACAATAAATTACTAGATAATATTGTTAATGCCAAAAATGTAAATACTTTAAAAATAATGTTTCAAAAACAATGTAAAAGCTAGACTTAACAAAAAAAAAAAGCCTGTATAATATGATAAACAAACTTTTGTATTGAATTTAAAATATTTAGAAGCCTATTATAATATACTAGCTGCTGCCCGCGGCTTCGCCCGCGTGGCATTTTCTAAACATATAAACCTTCCTCTTCAATCACTCTATCTATTAAAAAAAACCGCATCAAAATCCGTTGCGTAGTTTAAGGCCCGTATTACAGAACGTCACTCAATACTCGAGCATTACTCAAAACTAGTTTCAACCAATCAAATGGCTTGAATCTAGTTTTGAGTAATGCTTGAGTATTGAGTGACGTTCTGTAATACGGGCCTTAAAGATCTAAGCTTACATAGGGACAGACAGGAAGCGGGAAACGACTTTGTTTTATCTATGTACTGATTGAATATTTGTTTTCCTGTTTCTCGACTCACTGAGTCATTATGTTACCTTATAAAGTTATAACTGTATGATTTATCTGTTTATCTCATATGAAGGGTACAGGAAAAGAAAGGGGCTCATCGACATATTTCTTAAAATCTAACTAACTATGCCAGCCATTCCATTCGTTATAAGCGGGCCTTTCATTGTTTTTTTTTTTTCAGAACAGATAGAGAGCCCGTTGTAAAGATATATAATCCACAAACGACACGTCTAAAAGGATGCCATTGCAGCTCAAACTTGTCTTTAAGGTGCACATTGCATGCAAATCCGGTGAAGAAGGTTCGCATTATCTTTAAACGCGTCCGTTGCGGATAATCTGTCATACTTTAGCGTGCTGTCATTTAGAACGTCAAAGTAATACGTTACGCTGTGTGGTGAAATTAAATCAAAGAGTATACTGATAATATGAGATGATTAAATACAAAACCCATTCCCTTTCGATGATGTCAAAGTGGTAAAATCTTACTTCGAATCCTGGACTGAACATCTTGACCCTGGCTCCCACTAGCACAAGAATATTTTACTAACATAAATCACAAAATGTAATATTATAAGCAATAATAAATAAATAAGTTGTCTTTACTAATTTCTTATTATTTTCAAATATCTTATCATTACATACGAGTACAATCAACTTGTCAAAAAGAGTTTAAAAGGAGTACATTGCAGCAATCAACCCCTTTTAGCTATAATGAGTTAGGAGTTACTTTCAATTGAAAATTTAATTAGTCATTATCTCTGAATACTTTCCTGTGCCCTTCATAATTATGTTATGTGTTATTTATGAGAATAAATTCTTTGAACCGAATGTGTCGACAATGTCTTTAAAATAACTTGAAATTGGTATAGTTATTGTCAGATATTTTTACAATATGAATCAAACTCAAACTGCATTTATTTCTAATAAACCAATTACAGGCACTTCTGCATAGCTATTAACAAAGGTACGATCCGCTACCGTATCGACAATGACACTTGATAACCTGATTTCTGACCGAAGGACTGGCAAAACACTATTCACAGATCCGTGATTTTTTTTTTAACCCATCTATGTGTGTGTAAGGGGAACGCTAGAAAATGGTAGTAAATAGATAATTGTGATAGAAAATTTAAAGTGGTACATAAATGATTTTTATTGGGTATTTCATTAAGTGCAACATAAAACATACAAAGAGTAGCGATTAATAAAAAAAAACAGTAAACAATGATTTTATTAATAACATTTATCAGATTTCTATTAAACTTGCTTTGTAAACGTCACTTCGTTTTACAGAAAAATGGTTGTGGGTATTTTATCAGTATACAATGTAACAATTACAATTTCTTGATAATTGCTTCTTTTCATGTTCTAATTTTCTAAAACGTAGTTGAAAACCATATTTGCAGACAAGACTGTCAGTGGAGCAGCAGCAGATGCTCATTGTGTTCATGCAAGGGCATGAAGACCTTGCCCAGGGCCCTATATCAGGACCGGACGTAGCCCGCACAAAATATTCTGCTAGACTAACCACGTAAAAATAGAATCACGTACTTCATCTACCCAAATAATTTAAATCGGTCTAGAACGTATGTGTTACGTACGAATGTAAACACCTAAAACTATGTAATAATAAGTTTCTACTTTCAAATTCAAATCTTTCACATCTGTTTACATGGCCTTATTAATAATTATAATAAAGATCACATGGGGAAAACATCACCCTGTCGGGCACAACAATTTAGTCAAATAAGAGTACTGCTACTCTTATTTGACTAAATGATGATATGAAATAAATAAAGTAAGTAAATAGGAATCATAATATTGTTATCATTAAAAATCGAATAAAATTACAATGAATAAGTAATAGCACATTTAAAGTGTTATACATATAAGTCTTTACAAATTATACTTATCTTGGATCTATGCAGCGGTCAAAACAATAACAAAACGTTATATACCTACCTACATTATGTACTATACTTACTTTAGATAGTGCCATAATTAGTTTTTTTAACGATTTTTAGGGTTCCGTACCCAAAGGGTAAAACTGGAACCCTATTACTAAGGCTCCGCCGTCTGTCTGTCTGTCACCAGGTTGTATCTCACGAACCGTGATAGTTAGACAGTTGAAATTTTCACAGATGATGTATTTCTGTTACCGCTTTATCAACAAAAACTAAAAAACAGAATAAAATAAATATATAAGGGGGCATACAACAAACGTGATTTTTATAGATAATGGTACGGAACCCTTCATGCGCGAGTCCGACTCGCACTTGACCGGTTTTCTTATTATTGTTCGTTACCACTTCCGACAGCACATACCTGTCGGAAGAATCGCTGTCTTCATACCGTATTTGAACTGTCAAAATTGTACGGCTTCGGATTTGTGACTAGCGTTTAGATGACTTCGTCGATAAAATTAACGTTCGATACGGCACGAAACCGTATCGTACCTTTGTGAAAAAAGAAAGAAAAATGCGTTTATTGGCATTATAGCAAAAATACACCTTAAAAACTATAAATAACAGAAAACAATTAATTATAATGCCAAAAGGGCCTCAGCTCAGTATAATGTCAGATGACAACACAAGGTATACCACCTGACGCTGATTTTCAGCTGCAACCCACGAGTGCCATACGCTAGAATAATAAACACATAGAGAAGCTATGCTATGCTAGCTTGTGAATAGCTATGCTAAATTGTCAAGGTGTCGGTCAGTCAGAAAGATGAAGCTAGTTGCCCATTGCAAAGCGTAGTAGACTCCTTTGGAAAAGAACGGGCAAGAAACTCCACGGACACTTTTAAATTAACATATTATGGTTACATCATTCATGTTGAAATTATACATATGAGAACGATGCAAAACGTCAAAAGCGTCCGTAATACAAATAAAAATTGTGAGCCGTCACGGGACTCCTAGCAGATGTGAAACATCGAAATCAAACAAACAAATATCGAAATAAAGGTCAGGATCGCGAGCGGACCGCACGCGTGAAGTGTGCGGTGAATCGCCACGCGGCATGCGTCGCCCCGCCAGCAATCGGTTTTACATGCGCTATATGTATCACATCAAAATTGAGCCGTCACGGGACGACTGGCAGATGTGAAACTTCGCACTACACACACATTTACACACTACTATATAAAGACTGTATAGTGGCCGATCGCCACGCGGCATGCGTCTTCCCATCAGCAATCGGTTTTACGTGCGCCTATAGATGTTTCACATCAAAAATGCAATTCAAAAATTAAATTAAACTGAGCTATGGCAGCTAAGATAAATTACCAGTCCCTATAGACGGCGCCCGTTTACGAATATGATGCATGGATTAGCACCATTCAGCTCAACCATTTTGAAGGGAGCTAAATGAGCCAACACACGCGCCACCATCAGCTAGACAGTGAGCAAGAAATACTCTCAGCCGCCAGGGCTAATCCAAGTCAATGAAAGACGCACCCAGTCACCCAGTAAATAGTAGATTTATAATATTTTGTGATTTTATATATTTTTGAAAATCTATTATATGCCCATAAAAATATAAAATTATTTAAAAAATACAGTGATATCCATAATATAAATACTAGAAACAAACACAAATTTGTTGTACCTACAACAAGGCTCAAGAAAATAGGTGGCTCGTTTCGATGTCAATGTATACGCTTTTATAATAAACTTCCAAGCCACGTTCAAGATCTAAGCCTTAATAAATTCAAATCATTCATTAAACGTAAGTTGTGCCAGAAAGCCTTTTATACTGTTAAAGATTATATTGAGGACAAAAAGGCTTGGGATTGAGCTGCTCCAATTTTTGTACATATTGAGGTAGTTTATTTTTATTGTTTTTTTTTTTTTGTTTTTGCTAACTTTATTATTTTATAAACAGTGACATTTAATTATTATTTTATACACAATGACAGGAATATTTACTTGTAAAGTATTATATTATTTTAATTATTGTGAATGTGAAGACTATGTGGGTTATTGCATAATATTTTTTTTTCCCTTTCTTTTATTCTCAGTTAGTGTTAATCATGGTCTGGCAGTTTGAGTCATATAAGTGGCCTACCCAAATGGCCTTTCTTTGGTATTGATAGTCGCATCGTTGAGCTCCTTATATTCTGAGTAGAGCTGCACGATTACTGACAAATGCGTGCACTGACTGGTCAGGTCCACTCAACCTGTGTGGTTCTTTCCTCAAAAGACCATTTCAGACACCAATCTACATGGTCTTCACATGATCTGACCAAGATTATGTCTGGACTTTAAAAGAGACTATGACCTCTGAGTTTGTTTCGGCCTTTCTTCTCAGAGTAGTCAGATAGGAAACGCCGACCTCATCTAGTTTTTAAAATATGATTGACGTGTAAAAGTGTTTGTACAAACCTACTTACAGAAATAAAATCATTTATCATTTATCATTTAATAAGTACATTACATTGAATTTATACAATGCAAAGATAGTTTTTTAGAATGGTAATCATTGCTGAATAAAAGAAAACGGCTCAAAACATTATCTGTCAGATATTCATGCTGCCTAACTGATTTTAGATATTTATGCTGCCAGAGGGATGTAACATTTTTTCTCCAATATGAGCGGTACTGATTGCGTTATGGAAGAAAAAGGCTCGATACATTTTACTGTCTAGATTTTTATGCTACTAAAGTGATGTCAGATATTATCTTAGGCGTTCCTTCGATGTCACATATTTGTGCCGCTACTTATAAATGCCTTTCACAGATGATATATTATATTATATTAATAAATGAACCATGAAATCAGAAATTATTGCCGAACGAACTGTCCATGGTAATATATTTATGCTTGTGACTGTACATACATACAGTGTGGATTTTTGAAACGGGGCAGTAAGGGCAGGTACCCTAATCGTTGTAGCTACGGAAACACATTCTCTGAAGACTGTCCATACAGGTTCCTTAAAGGACTAGAGATAATGACGACACAAATAGATATAATTTTTAGATTATAACGTACGACGTCAAACAGACGAGTATCGCCATACTATGTCGGGTGCGTCTCATATCATATAAAGTTATTTGGTATATTTTCATTTTAATAACGTTCACAAGATATAATAAACGTGAGTTATACCAACTGTTGATATAATTTCTTTAGATATAACATTTATTTATTCTAAAACTTATTTCGTATAACGTTATTGGATATAACGTTTATTTAATAGAAAATCATTAGGCCTATCGTTTAAAATAAATAATATTGCAATTAATTTGATTGAGCGTGCTGCGGGAGCGGCGAGACAGAAACGAATCGCAGCAAAACCGACTCCACGTAGTCTTGGCTGCCCTACCCCTAGAGTGTTATTTAAAATCGCGTAGGCGCGTAGGGGCGAGGCGGCCTGCGAGCTGAGGAGCAGGTGGTTTCAACGCTTGCCGCCGCGGCTGACGCTGGCCGGCAGAGCCGGCCAGCAAGCCGAAGTCTCGGTGGTGAGCGTAAAACACATCTGTGACGATAAGCTCGCATAGGACTGCTGGAGCCCTGCAGTGAGTGCCGCAGCCGTGACAGAAAACATGCCTGCTGCATGTTGCATGCTTGCTTGCATGCTGCATGCTTGCTTGCACGTTTTATCATATTAGACTAAATAGGTTTTATGTCTTTTGAGTGCTATATCAAACGATTTTATATTCAATGTATGATATGCTTATAAAAATTAGTTGCTTTAAAATTATATCAATCGTTTTATATTAACTGATCATTATATCAAATCAAATTATAGATTCAGTTGTTATATTATCTTGTAAATATTAGAGATTTTGTAATTATATCAAATATTACTTACCCACTACGTCTGTATGGAAGAGTGACAGACTAGCGTAACCTTAGGGACCGCTCGCAAAGTAGCAACTGCTTGTCGAGGCGAGTCTCTGTTTATGACGGAGATATATGGCCAGTGACCTTGGTTAGCTTGCGTGTTCTGTACTGAGCTCACGCAACGCGTCGTACGTTCAGCCAGTAATAGGACTCGCCCATCAAGGAGCGCTGTCCCCAATTTGACGTATTATTAATTTATTATACACAAACCAAAAGGTATTTTAATAAAACGCGTATACTAAGAGATCAATAATTAAATTATATTTAAATTGGTGAAGGTTTCAGAAAAATACGCTTGGTAGATTTTGCGCCATTCTCAGTTTTTTATCCGCGTTAACTTTACAAATTAGTTTCACTCTGTAATAAAAACATAATCTAAAATATTCACATATTATGTTATTGAGCATTTTAAATTAGAGCATTTTACTCTAATTTAACATATATTTTTTTCATATCATTAACACTACTCGTTTAGACGTGATCTTCATCACATTCAACGCAGCCGTGTGCTAGTAGATATAATATATATAGCTCTAGCTTCAAGGCTCGTCCAGACTGGCGCGACAAGCAGCGCGACGCTTTGCATGAAGTTTTCATAGAAATTGTGCTACTAGAGTCGCGTAGCGCCTGTCTGTTCCAACCTTCATTCATTAGTAACGACTCGCAGGTATTTCTAGTTATTAGTAATTAGGTATGTTCATTATTTGCTTTATTTTTGTTAACTACTTTGGGGAATCGTTAGTGAATGTACACACGCTAGCAATGCTTTTTTATTTTTTTAATTACCATGCCGATAACTCAACGTATTTAGGATATCTACATCGTTTCGCGCGTGGTCTTGCGAGCAAATCGGTCCAAGGCTTCTACATACCAGCACGACTTGTCGCGCGACACGGCACAAAGGCCCCGCGTGTCGCGGGACGAGCGGTGCCTTTGTGTCGCGTCGCGTCGCGCGACAAGTCGCCCCGGTATGTAGAAGCCTCCACGAACGACGCTACGGCTCGGATACACCTAATCTGTCATCGGCCGAACTATGCTCGGGCGTCGTTGACCAATCGAAACAAACGTACTTACGTAAAAGATTGAGAGCGCAGATAATAAAAGTGTTTGTAAAGTATTAGTAGAAAGCACAAATATTACAATAATTTATATATTTGGGCATTTCTCTGTAAGCTCGTACAGGTCTGGCAATTTTTTTGAACATTTGTTAAAAAAACGTGTCCTATTTCGAAGAAAATTAACTATTATTTTAGTTAGTTAAGAAGGCCCACTGAATTTATACGTATTTTCAGAGTTATTAGCGATTTTCCAAATAATCATTACAGGGGGGACTGTTTGAGTCATCAGGGGACTGTTTTGACCGTGATAGGGGGCTGTTAAATGAGACAGAGGACTGTTGTACTTAGAAAAAAGTCATTTTACATTAATCAATCATTTATTATTTTTATTTCCGCCGCATTCGGCAAGGTTGCCAACTTCACAACAATTGCGTTTCGTTTCAGTCGAAAAAATGTTTGTGAACCTTACAGTTTTTTTTTTATTATGGCTTTAAATTTTTGGCAGGCGACTGTATGTAAATTCTGGGGACAGAGTTTACAGGACTTTACTAAATAAATAAAATACGTAACGAAACCTTGTTTTACGAAATTAATATAGTTTAATTATTTTTCTTTATGATATTAACTGACAAATGTATGTAGTTTTAATAACTTCTTCGTAAATCTCCTAACTAGGTGGAAATACAGTGATGGGGACAGCCAGGGGACTGTGTTTTTAGAGCTTCTATCACGTCTAGAAAAAAACTTAAAATAGTTATGGTTCTAAAAACATTGGGCCTGTAAAGATTTAGGGTTAAAGTTTCATTAAGAGTGATTAGTTTTTAAATAATTAAATTACTTTTTGAAAAAATCGGTCGGGACAGCCGATTACGAGCTTACAGAGAATCACCCATTTACATGATATCCGTAAAAACTGATAAAATAACACCGTTCTGAGCTGAGAATATTATAATTAAAAAAAAAACAATGATTTTGAATAAACATTTATTTCGTTATGCTCTTATTTCATAGATAGGTATTGATATATTCATCTATTTAAAAATAAAAACCTTTAGATCACACGATTGTTGTAAAACTTACAAATAGTAATACTAATTAATTTATACTTACTTGTTTACTTACAACAGTAGGCCTGCACTGTGTCTTAGATATACGAAACCCAACTGGCTATGAGGGAAAGAGAAAGAAAATGTGTGCTCGCACCTCTTTCTCTTGCCCCTACAGTAATATACGAAACGTAACTCTCTCTCTTTCTATCTTCACTAACTTATTAAATATTTTCCTCTCAACTTCCGTTCACTCGCTTCCGTAACGCTCTCGTCACGCATTTAGCAGCTTACTCCCCAAGTCAAGCGTGCGTAAAGAGGTTTTACATCAATATGAGTGTTTACGCGATAATGTTGTGTAGGGGCTGGGGTGATCATATATTATAAAATTACAGCGAAATCATTCCTTGATAATACAAATCCGTTTCCTAGTTACAATTCGCCATCTAAAGGCCTGTGCACAGGCCTTTAGATGGCGAATTAGTTAGTAACGTAATAATAATAAAAATAGTTTATAACGAATTTAAAAGGAAAATTATCACAGCTAAGTAGGCGTTACAAGTTACGAGTTAAGGCTTCTACATACCAGCGCGACTTGTCGCGCGACGCGACACGGCACAAAAGGCCCCGCGTGTCGCGGGACAAGCGGTGCCTTTGTGTCGCATCGCGTCGCGCGACAAGTCGCCCTGGTATGTAGAAGCCTTAATAGTCGACCAACTTACATTTGCAGTTGGAGAATTGACCGTGACGTATATCGATGTATGGGAACATGTTTTTCAACTTCAACGTTAAGTTTCATTTTGGGATAAATTCATCCCAACTACGAAACCTTTCATTGTGCGTGGTTCGATACGCACTTGGCCGGTTTTAATCATTCCAATCATCTTGCCTTTTATATTTATTTTGAAAGTCTATTGATGTAGCATCCCATATCACTGGTCTTGTTGAATAAGTTGACATAAAAAACAATGTATTTTCATTATTCCACTCCGTCATTATCATTAATTACACAAACTTTAAAAAATTTTACGAAGCGTCGTCGTCTGGAGAGCACTAAACACGAAATGAGTGGAATTCGGGTCGCGCCGTGCTCGGGCAGAAGAGATATCGAGTTGGATAGAAAGGGATTTGTCTATTCTTGGTAGAATAGAGATAGAATTGGTCATGCTACGCGTGCAGTTCATTGCTTTCACACAAAGCGCGGGTCGGCGGCGGGTCTTACGCGGGCGTACCTTGCCAGGCGGCAGCGATTGAAGTGTGAATAAAATTGTCCGGTGATTCGGACACGGACGAAGAGTTATTATTTCTACTTCTACTAATGAACTACTACTAATGAATCATTTCAAATTAGAGAAAAGGTCAACTTTTTTAATAATAATTAATTAATGAAATACTTTAAACTTACTACTACTCTCATGCTGCCATAGTCATGATCTTAATAAAAAAAGTGCTCAACTAATGAATCATTTCAAATTAGAGAAAAATATGACAACTTTTTTAATAATAATTAATTAATTATATAATATACTTAAAATTTACTACTACTCTCATGCTGCCATAGAATTCATTTCAAAACAGCATTTTTGTAGCTTTTCTCACGTGAAGCTTGTACACATGGCTACACATCAAGCTATACATTTCCAGTATAAGCTGATCTCGCATTGTATAGGATTTCCGTACAGCGCGAGATCAGCGTAAACTGGAAATGTATAGCTTGATGTGTAGCCGTGTGTACAAGCAGGAGTGTTTACGAACACATTCGATATTTTTTCGTTGACATCCATATCCAAATCACGCGTCAGTGTGATTGTCTATCGAAGAATTACGTGTATTACGACGAATGTAACGAACTAACGACGCTACACCCGCTCCCGACCCGCTTGTCCCGCCGTTTCGCTGCCGTCGTGGAGGTGATGCGAATATTTAGTTTCTGAAGTAAGTAACGAAACAGCCAAGCCATACATTTTTACTGATATGTAGAATTTGTGAAGTTAGGGTCGGTAGAGATAGGCCGTGTAGATTCAGAAGCTTGGCTCTACATAAGATCTGATATCTTTTTCACAGGGCAAACCCTATGTGGTCGTTTTGGCAACATTTTACATGAAATGTTTTTGGTGGGATAATTGTTATACAGGTTGGAAACTTTCAGCGGGGCAGTAAGGAGAAGTACCTTATCCGTTGCAGCTACGCGAAAATGGTCTTAAGAGACTATCCATAATTTTTTATGGAATTTTGATCCCCATTCACTGATTTTGAAAAAAAATTACGGTCAGCAGGAAAATGGGCAGTTTTCACAAAAACTTTTTTTTATGCCAATCGATCCTGTTTCTTATAAGGATCAAAAACTTCTACTAGACCAACTGGGGTTTGAGTACTAGAAAAGACAGAAATCCCAAAAAACTTTTGCCACACATTTCGTAGGAAATGAGACTCCAACTTAATTTTTTTACCATCGATAAGCTGGCCGCTACAAAAAAGACTGATCAAAAAACAAATAAAAAAACAATAAATTTTACTTTGGGTATCATTTTACCTTAAAATTAAAAACTTGAAACTTTACATTTGGAGTCACCTAGAAATTTTACTTTTGCTCTAAGATATGAGGTGTTCAAAATGGTAGCCGTTTTGACGTAGGCACAGGTTTACTCTCTTTACTACAGAGTGGGTACCAACTGATAATGTGCTAGGAATTCCATAGAGAAACGTGGTAAGTGAATCTTTGAGTTCCTGAACATTGTCGTATTTTCTTTTTAAAAAGTTCATTTTTTTTATTGCATTTACACCTCATATCTTAGAGCAAAAGTAAAATTTCTAGGTGAGTCCAAATGTAAAGTTTCAAGTTTTTTTGTAGCGGCTAGCTTATCGATGGTAAAAAAAAAAGTTGTAGTCTCATTTCCTACGAAATGTATGGGAAAAGTTTTTTGCGATTTCTGACTTTTCTAGTACTCAAACCTCAGTTGGTCTAGTAGAAGTTTTTGATCCTTATAAGAAACAGGATCGATTGGTATAAAAAAAAGTTTTTGTAAAAACTGCCCATTTTCCTGCTGACCGTACATTTTTTTCAAAATCTGTGAATGGGGATCAAAATTCCATCAAAAATTATGGATAGTCTCTTAAGACCATTTTCGCGTAGCTGCAACGGATAAGGTACTTCCCCTTACTGCCCCGCTGAAAGTTTCCACCCTGTATAGTGCATAAGTGTGTGCGCAGACATAGGCGCACTCCATATTGGGATCACTCAAAGTATGTTATGCGTAAACAAACATGCAAAAAAAATCATAAAGTTATGATTTTGACTTATTACAAAGCAAGTAAGTAAAATGCTTGTGATCACAAAAATAATTTCCATTGTGGTAATAAAGTGTAAATAATTATAAGATATTTTCACATTTATTCAATTTATTCTTAAAGACACAATCAGTTTTGATTCTACCTATACCTTCCCCTGACATCTGGTAAATACCTATGCTCGATTACTCACCACAAAATCCTCAATTATGTTATTTAAACAAAGAATAAAAAACAAATAAAGAAAATAAACGATAATTCAAATAACGCTTATTTTCTTTATTTGTTTTACTTAACTTATTTGAGGATTTTGGTTTAAGTAGAATCTTATTTTCTATTATAGAATCTTATTTTCTTTATTTGTTTTTCGTGTATTTCAGTCTGGGAACCTATGGCCCTATGCGTGTTTTACTAGATCGTCGTGGCTCTATAAATATTTATGCAGTTTATAATGAAGTCGATTTACCAGTTCTTGTCGACACGAGCTGTATTCGAATAGCTAGTGTCGTTTTAAAAAGATTAGCCAGTTATCAAGTTATTATCGGAGCTGCCTCCCCAGTGTAACGGTCACCAAAGTCAAGATAAAAATCCCAGAAATATTAAATAAACTAGAATGACTTTGAATTTTTCATTTTATCAACGTTTTGTGTAATAGGAATTTCACAAAAAAGCCCGAGCAAAAATCGGACCGAGGCAAGGCCATAAAGCCGCACTTGACGGCACGGTTGGCGCAATGGTTAAGCGATTGACTGCTGCGCTGCGTGTCGCGGGTTCGATTCCCGCACGGAACAAATATTTGTATGACCCACAAGTAGTTGTTCAGGGTATGGCTGTTTGTGTATGTGAGTTTGAATGTTTGTAAATGCACCCACGATACAGGAGAAATTCCTAGTGTCGGGCAAAGTTTAAAAAAAAAACAAAACTTGTGCAGTAATATCTGGTCGTATAGTCACCCTACCCTGGTTGCGCTGGACAAACATCACAGTATAAGTAAAGAGGAGCGACCAGTGTCAGCGACACAGCTGACACTTAAGGCTCATGCAGACTAGCGTTATATCGCGCTGCCTCTCACGCCCGCGATATCGCGCCAATCTGCACGAGCTTTTTTATCATGGTTTTTTTTTTATTCAAAAGGAACAACAAACAGCTACGATATAAAAAATTGAAACAAGAAATACACAAAACGAGTAGACAATATTGCAGCCCACAACGCTGTTCACAGATTAACTATAGAATACAATACAGCGAAAATAATGAAAATAATCGCTAGGGTTACAAATACTAGATATAATTTTATTCTAACTTATATTAATTATCGTGTTTAAGTTAAAGAGGTATCGTATACAATAAACAAAAAATGGTACATAAAAGCAAAATATATAAAGATATTCAAGTAAGCTCCTTCAGTATAAGACTTTTGAACCTACAGGGAGCTCATGCAAAAATGTCTATATGTTCAAAAGTCGCATTGTATGAATCGACCATTCTGCGAACAGGCGAACGCAAGCCAGAGTTGGACTTGCAAGTGCCCACTAAAAGTAATTTACCAGCGCGCGCACCTTTTGCTTGCAGACTGTCCTAGCAACCGCATAGCATAACATGTTGGACAGTTCAATGCAGTCAAATTTATTTATAACAATATTATATAAATTCATGGCTTCTAAGTACTTACGTCTATTTTCAAGTGTTGCGAGCTTATACTTTGCAAGCAATTCTCGGTATGGCAAATAATATCCATAGCATCTATAATGTATGGTACGCAGGAATTTATATTGAACGCACTGAATCATTTCAACATACTTTTTGTAGTATGGTCTCCAGACGGACACGGCATACTCCAGTTGAGAGCGTATCAGAGACTTATTAAGTAAATGTAAGAAAAATGTTTTTTAAAATCAACTGTTGATCGCATTACAAATCTACAATCTATTACTACAATATTTTTTTTTTTTTTTTTTTTTTTCTTCTTCTGGCTTCGCACGGTTTGTGCATTTAGCCAATGTCACGTTTTAGTTCTTGTATAATATTGATGAAATGAGTTATAAATGCATGATGATGATATCCCCGCCCACTCCCCTTGAGTTTTAGTAAAGATGTGGCACTTTACTGAGACCTCACGCGGACTTCTTGAGAGAACTAGAAGCGAAGTTGCACTGTTTTGTTTCATTTGCCTACACTAATGCACGTTCACAAACACTTAATGGTTAATAATCCACCATTATTACACATTAATATTCGGCTAAACACAAATTTTGGAAAATTAAACAAACTGCTGAACATGACGCTTCACTTTCCCGCCAAGAAGTCGTCTACTACAATCTTTCCTATGTGTAGGTCTAAGCAAAGCTTAGAATCAAGGATGACACCGAGATCTCGAATAAAATCCACTTTAAGGAGGGGGGCATTGCACAACGTGTACGTCAAGTTTATTTTAGTTTTATTTTTTGTGAAGTTAAAAAGTTACATTTGGGTAAACTTAGTTGCAACTTATTTTTCTGGCAATAACAGGATAGTCGATCCAAATCTTGTTGCAGCAGAAGGCAGTCATCTGTTTGTCGTATGGCTCTGTATACCTTGAGGTCGTTGGCATATAGTAAAAACTTGGTATTACGAAAGCATTGGCTGATATCATTGATGTACAAGATAAACAAAAGGGGACCAAGTATGGAGTCTTGGGGCACACCAGAGGTCACCTGTGCGATGTAAGATTGGTGACCATTGATTACAACCCTCTGACTGCGATTGGTTATATAAGAGATAAACCACCTCAAAAGATTACCACGGATTCCGTTGATAATATTTCATCATCTGTGAAAATTTCAACTGTCTCTATCACGGTTCATGACTCATGAGATACAGCCTGGTGACAGACGGACAGACAGACGGTGGAGCCTTAGTAATAGGGTTCCCGTTTTACCCTTTGGGTACGGAACCCTAAAAATGAAAACGTTGTTTTTCCAATTTTTTTCGATAATTTTTAACTTGATAAGTTGTTTAAATGCTGAAGTAAATTACAAATATTGTTGTTTATAATACCGAAAAAACATGTAATTTACTGTAAATGCAGTTCTTTGAAAGTTCAGCCAGTTTTTTGAAAAAAAAAAATGTAAGAACCTATAAATTTAACTATAACCTATAAATACTGTTTAAATCCAAATATCTGCATAATATGGTTGAAATATGCTCAAATTGCAAATGATTAAAGTAATAGGTTGGGGAAAATTTTCTTCGCATTTTTTAAGAAAATTCAAAACATTTTTTAATATTTACATTTAACTAAAGTATGTAGGTACCATTTTGTTCGATAACTTTTTGCCATCTTGTAGGTAGGGACATGATCCCATTGCTATAGAAATTTTGGGACTTCTGATCAAAATACCGCGACAAGTGGTTTTGGCAGTCCTCTCGTGATTTAACCTGACACTGCCTCAAGAATTCTGAAGAGACCGAAACAGGTGGAAATCTGTCTAGCGTTATCATGATGAAAAACCACACCCCTTCTGTTGATTAATTCCGGTCGCTTTCTGTCAACTTCTTGCTTTAATCTCATCAGTTGTTCGCAGTAGAGTTCAGAATCGATGGTCCTGCCTGGTGGTAACAGCTCATAATGAACAATGCCCTTCCAATCCCACCACACACACACCATCACCTTGTTGCGAGTTAAAACCCGGGTTTCGTCACAGTCTGTGAAGCCTGACCGGCTTTTGACCACGACCTTTTTCGCACGTTCTTGTCGTACGTGATCCACTTTTCATCACCAGTTATCAGCTTCTTCAAAAATGGTTCGGTTTCATTACGTCGTAATAAAGAATCACAAATGAGTACACGGTTCATTAGGTTTCTTTCAGTGACCTCGTGAGGTACCCAAATATCGAGCTTTTTAGTGTACCCAGTTTTTTTCAAATGTGCCAAAACTGTTTTGTGGTCAATTCCCAGTTCTTCAGCTACGTCGTAACTACTGATATGCCGATCTTGCTCCACTTTTTCAAAAATGGCATCCATTTTATCCGTAATAGGGCGACCAGAGCGACGTGCATCTTTGACATCAAAATTTCCGGATTGAAAACGCTTAAACCAAATTTGTGCTACTCTCACAGACAACTGCACTAGGTCCATAAACATCGCAATTTTTTTTCGTGGCTTGCGTTGCATTTTTACCTTTTTTGTAGTTTAATTTTAAAATGTATCGAATTTCTTCATTAGATTCACTCATCTTGACAGTACGAAAAACAAATGAAAATCACACATTTTCCTAATTTGAATTTGGAATTATGTTCTTTAAAATTTAAACTTTCAATGATACCAAAAGGGACTTCTTGGCGGGAAAGTGAAGCGTCATGTTCAGCAGTTTGTTTAATTTTCCAAAATTTGTGTTTAGCCGAATATTAATGTGTAATAATGGTGGATTATTAACCATTAAGTGTTTGTGAACGTGCATTAGTGTTGGCAAATAAAACAAAACAGTGCAACTTCGCTTCAAGTTCTCTCAAGAAGTCCGCGTGAGGTCTCAGTAAAGTGCCACATCTTTACTGAAAACTCAAGGGGAGTGGGCGGGGATATCATCATCATGCATTTATAATTAATTTCATCAATACTATACAAGAACTAAAACGTGACATTGGCTAAATGCACAAACCGTGCGAAGCCAGAAGGAAAAAAAAAAAAAAATGATACCAAAACCAGCCAGATACAAATAGTATAGCCAAAGAGATTTTATTACAAGTTTATACATACTATAAAGGCTTCTACATACCAGCGCGACTTGTCGCGCGACGCGACACGGCACAAAGGCCCCGCGTGTCGCGGGACGAGCGCTGCCTTTGTGTCGCGTCGCGTCGCGCGACAAGTCGCCCCGGTATGTAGAAGCCTTTAATGCGAAAAGACTTTTTCCCCAACCTAATATTACGTTAGTATGGACAATTCCATCGCGGCATCGCCACGCTTTAACTGTTTGAATCGTATATTATGTACGTATAATTATAAATTACAAGTCGCTTTTCTTGTCTGTCTGTATGACCGCGTTGTTGTTTTAAACTCCGCAAAGGATTTTTATGCGGTTTTCATCTTCATTTAGAAAATATATTCTGGTAGGTTTATGTGTTTTAAATTACATATCCAGGCTTCTACGTATACTGGCGCGACTTGTCGCGCGTCGCGACACTGGTAGAACAAAAATTCAAGAAAAAATTTCTACCGGTGTCGCGTCGCGCGACAAGTCGCGCCAGTATGTAGAAGCCTTTAGACTTCAATCTGCCTAGCCTTTTCCCAACTATGTTGGGGTCGGCTTCCAGTCTAACTGGAAGCAGCTGGAATACCAGTATTTTACATGGAGCGGCTGCCTATCTGACCTCCATAAAGGCTCGTACAGACTGGTGCGACATCGCGGGTGCCACGCGACACTAGTAGCTTAATTTCTACGTCGGTGCCTGTCGCGCCCGCGATATCGCGTGAGTCTGTAAGAGCCTTTACCCAGTAACTGGGTAATATGATACCCCGTGGTAAGACTGGTTGACAGACTTTCGGGACTTCTGACGACCTGTAACGACTACCAAAGATCCACGAATGACAGCCGGGACCAACGGCTTATCGTGCTTTCCTAGGCACGGAGAAGTCTCGGAATGTAAAGATGTTCACCCATCCACTGACCAACCCGGGCAAGCGTAGCTTAACCTGATGGATCGACCCGGGTTAAGCTAACATAGTGTGCGTTATACAAATAAAGGATAATTACCAGACTTGGTATCGCAATTCGTTTTGCAGTGAATTAAGTTTATGATTTGGATAATTCATGTATTTAATTTTACCTAATTATTTTATGAAGTAACGCGAAGTACTAAATTCTCCGCATAACAAAACAAAAACAAAATTATTAGTTTTTATTTGGATTTCTTATTGTACCCATACACATATTATACATCGAAAGATTTAAATCGTAGATATTAGCTCGACCGCGACAAAAGATGGTCACGTTTCTATTTTGTTTACGATGACGTTTGCAAACGTCATCGTAAACAAAATAGAAACGTGACCATCTTTTATTAAATTTTTTTACATCGAGTAATTAAATTTTAACTATTAAATATAAAAATTTAATCAACAATCGTTCCATGCGGGATTTGTAAGCTCACTTTTCTTAATATGGACACTTTTTCGCGCGACCTAGGTAGGTACAGTGGAGACAAATCTAGCAATTAAGATATTTGCATCATTGTTTTTTTTTTTTGACCATTTAATCTATGGACTTGTAACGCGCTTACGGGGACGACGTAGATAATGCTTTCAACCAGCCAATCACACTGCCTACAGTTCTGGACAACTTATTCAAAAACAAGAAGTATCGATAAATATCAGAATAATTAATGTAAGTACATAGTTACTTCTGATAGATTCCTTAAGGAAAGTAGAGAGAATTTATAAATGTTGATTCTTCATTTGCCAAGCCGACCCAAAAATAGTTGTTTGGGTCGGCTGTCAGTGTAACCGGAATGAAACTGAATACCAGTATTTTACATAGTGACTGCCTCTGACCCCCCCCACAACCCAGATTGGGTAATACGATACCTTTAACAAGAAATTCCATAGGGACTCGTTTAGACGGCATGTAAAACGGTTTAGAAAAAATATGTTGCAGTAGGAGTTAAGATTAACCTGTCAGTTTTCTTCAGTGAATCTCATAAACATAAAGTTTATGAGATTCACTGAAGAAAACTGACAGGCTCAGTTTACTTCTTTATAATAACCATGGAAAGAAGTAGTACGTACTTTATAGGTTTTACTTATTACTTGCATAATTCAAAGTAATATAAAGACAATACTTTGTAGAGCCCCCGAGACAGTCAATAGGACATTAAAATAAAAAATAAAAAAAATGGCACGTCACAATGAACACGGAAATATATTTTCATCGATATCGATCCATAGTCATAAATTATAACTGGTCACATCATTATTCAAAACATTTTTGAAAATCGAACGGGGAATCGTGATCACGTGGTTTACGATTTTCACTGATTATTTACTTCTCGATTGCTGAATCGGTAAAGTTCTCGATGAATTTTTAGGGTTCCGTAGTAAACAAGGAACCCTTTTAGAGATATACTTGAGACTAGAGATGCCGATGCATTCCACTAGCTTTTATGACAAGTCTTACAGTTCAAGCAGTGCGGTTATGGAATGCCTTGCCCGTGTCGGTAAGGCGTGCTAAATCTCTGTCCACTTTTAAGTTTCAGGTAAAAAAACACTTCCTCTCTCCTTAAACATCATCATTACATAATACAGTTCCCTGCTCTTGTTTCATGTGTATTATTGTATATATGTATATATTTATTAGATAAGTGTATGCTTTGTGTATGTATGTATTTATTGTATATGTTAATTGGTACACCACTGACTACCTGCAGTATTGTCACTCCTGCTCCCCCTTTAATCCATCCAAAGGTTGTCTGTAAAAGAACGCTTTTAGCGATAAGACCGCCCATTGTGTCACCCTATGTAAAATTTAAACATTTTTATCTGTAACTTTTATGGTGTACATAATAAAGAGTATTCTATTCTATAGTTTCGCCATGTCCGTCTGTCTGTCTGTCTGTCCGTCCGTCCGTCCGTCCGTCTGTCCCCGGCTTAGCTCAGAGAAGCTATGTCCTAGAAAGCTGTAATTTGGCATGGGTGAACATATTAATCACGCCGAGAAAGTCGTAAAATAAAACCATGAAAAACATTTTTTTTTAAACGTTTGCGTAATATTAAGCTTTAAAGTGCTATTTTTTGTTAGTCAAGTGTCCCCCCCCCTGCCAGCTAAATGGTTGGTTTTGGATGTGTGAAAAAATTCATGGCAGTAGTATATATAACGAAATTAAAAGGAAAACTATCACAGCTAAGGAGGGTTTACAAGTTAACGAGTAATCGTCGACCAAATTAAATTTGCAGCTGAAGAATTGACCGTAACGTATATAGATGTAAGGGAGAGCATGTGTTTCAACTACAATGTTAAGTTTGTTTTTGGGATGAATTCATCCTAACTACGGAACCCTTCATTGTGCGTGGTCCGACACGTACTTGGCCGTTTTTCTGATAATATTAAAATTGTTTTAACAGAACGAAGGCGTTTCATCGTCATCATTTCAGCCGAAAGACGTCTACTGCTGGACATAAGCCTGCCTCAAAGGGAGGGTTTGCGATAATCGTCCGCTTGGCAGGCGGGTTGGCGAAAGCGATCGCTATCTATGTCGAGACTGCAGGGCCAGGGCCAGCAGTCTCGATATAGATAGCGATCGCTTTACGAACGAATTCAAAGCAAAGCAATTTTGACTGTCTAGGGACCCTATTAGGACTTTGCGACCGAATGTGGTTGTAAAGCGATCGCTATCTATGTCGAGACTGCAGGGCCAGGTTGACATTTTTCACAGAGCACCTTACTTAGCGAAAACAATTTATGACTATGATAAAAATCGATTCCAAAACAGTTTTAATAAATAATTTCAAATCCATTACTTTGACAAAGGGGTATATCATACGAGGCGGGTCCATAGGTTAAAATATGGTCTAAGCCGGTATGAAATTCTAAGAGTATGTAAACAATAAAACCTACTTCTTAACTTAAAATAATTAAATTATACGCATCCAATTATTGAAATTAGTAGAATAATTATTATCAACAGCAGGCTTACTCTTGAAATCAATCCCAATCTCGATCGTATTACAATCCGATTCAGTTTCAATTTCGTACTTCAGAAAATTGGAAATCGATACTGAGATTGAAATCGACTGCATGTTTGAGTACCTACACTGATTATCATGGGGTGGCCATACAAATCAAAACGTTAGTTACCAAATAAAAAAATATCGAATAAATCGTTAAATCTATAAATAAATTTGTTCTGATATTTATTTTAATATTATAAATAATTATCATTTATGTGTTCTTTGTTTGCATTTATATGTATTTTAACACGATATACTTAGGCAAGCTTAGCAATAGCTCATTGTGTTTGTCATTGCCTACGTTACATTAAAAAAACAACATCACGCGTATTTGTCATCATCATCAACTTAAAAATCTTAGAATATGTTCCTTGATTAAAAACTGTGAATTTACTAGTGATATCATAAACAATAGGTTCAAAGCGATGTTATCTAAAAGTATTCAAGTGTTTAGTTTGGAATGTAATAAAGAACGTTAATATGCACAAGTTCAAGTTAGTTGTACCTTATGTATGAACTGTGGCAAATGCCCTCAATAACATTGCTGATGCCCTGAGACAAAATAGGTAGTAATTAAATTTATATTAATTTAAGCTATTATTAGGGTTTTAACTCTTTCAGCCACGGTTTTTTAAAGATCATTTCATAAATAAAACAATTGCATTTCTAGTTCAATTAGGGTTTATTTATTACGAAAAAAAAAAAAATACCACCGTTGACTTTTATGGAATAAGGTGGTTAGTACGGTAACCACGATGACGGTTGGCATAAAAAAATATCCAGACAAGTTTAGTATTTACAAAAATGTATTGGCAAAAACTTATTTTTTATCTTTTCGGATGCAAAGAGGGACTCCGGGGACCGCGGCTGCATTGCCATACAGTACGCGCTGGAGTCTTTTTAATGCTGCATTTAGCGCATCATCGTAAAGTAGATCGGTCTGGCTGATGCATACTGCTTTCCAGACGCAATTCTGTTGGGCCTGATGTTTCATGGCGTTTTATCAGAATAGGTAGAGGAGAAGATAGTGCAGAGCTATCATGGGAGTGTTAAGGCTCGTGCAGACTGGGGCGATATCGCGGGCGCGGCAGTCATCGCGATCCATGTGGCTCTCGCGATCTCGCACCAGTCTGTACGAGCCTTGAAGAGCATGATTTGCGATTCCTCGCCAGAGCTGGTTCTAGAATCCCTTGGTAAACACTCAACGAAAGTCTTTTTTATTCAATTGATCCAGTTCTGGATAGTGTTCTTTCTGTAGTTCTTTATAAACTAAAAAGTAGTTTATGACAGCGTAGTCTAGGAAATGGAAAAAGATTAGATGCTATTTGCGCGACATTCGATCGATGGCATAATGTACCTTTCGGTTGGTCGAATTTGTCAACATAGTTCATACAACTGTTGTATTTTTATCACAGCTTCAGGACAAGCTATTTCTCTTTCTGTCTTCATTACGTTCCCTGCGAGTGACAACACCAATCTTAAAAACTGATCTTTTGTTTTTCCACTTTAGAACTGCTGTCCAACATTGTATTCTTCGTCTTATTACAGAGTACAGACACTGTCACCGTTTAAGGGTATGTTTCCAGACCTTATATACTTACTTACTTTACCTTATATAGTGAATTTCAAAACGAAAAACCAGCACTGCACTACTTTTTCAAATAAATGTATTTATCTAACCGCCGCGTCTTAGCGCAACGTTTCGCAACAATCGTTCAACGTTGACTTAAAAACACATAATTTTTGCAACTGTGTGTGTTGTGTGTAGATAGCGTGAAAATATGTTTAACAATATCTTGACTATGACCTGAAAGAGTTAAATAGAGTACTAGTTAAAAATAATAAAATAAATGGAAAATAAAGGACGATTTTTTATTATTGTTTAAAACTTTGTAGCACATTCTCATTTAATTTGCTGTTATAATTTACTTATCTATATGAATTGAATACTAAGTTTAGTAAAAAAAAAATATATATTAAAATAAGTTTCATTTAATTAGGTCTTTAAATGCACAGAATGTCTTAGTCCAAAATGTGTTCTTACCTCTCAAAATAATCTCCGTATCACTATCTAGTCGTAAATTTTTCGTAAATTCATCGTCAGTCATGGCAAACGCGTTGTCTGCTTAACGCGCCATTCCTCTCGAATTCCGCCTTTGTCTCTTATCTAACTTATGAGCAATGTCCAAAATATCACAAATAAATTCTAAACGTGCCATTATTCACATAATAACTTCACAAATCTGTCACAATAACAAACTCGACCCCGAAAAAGTATACTTTTTGTAATCGTTCAACTTTGATAATAATCACAAATTCAATCTCTTTAGCACAACGTCAAAATTTCGTCAAGAGTAGTGAAAAATTCCATCGTTCGAGTCAAGTCGATTTCATTTAGTTCCAAAAAAAACCACCTAATACGATTCCAATCGTGAGCTAGTGTAGCGTTCAAGAGTGCCAAATGAAAATATCTCGATCCCAATTTCCGATTCCGATTGAGACCGAGTGTCGAGAGTAAGCCTACTGATATTAATAACAACTACTTATGATTGCAACGCAATCACGTCAAGTGTTAAGTACAGTATAATATTATGAACACCTGAAACCTCCAGTGTATTTTGTTACTTTTTTAAGTAACAATTTAAACAATATTATTAGAAAATAGTTAAAAACTTAATTATTGTGTTCTCATTTATAAGTAAATTTTTCTAGATAAAAAAAAAGTATACAAATCAGGTTGAACAAAACAGTGAGCGTCGTGTAAAGCAACTTATTTTATATCGGACTACATTTTCTAGAATCTGAATGTTACCTTGTTTGACGTTTTCGATGTTCCGTCGAACAAAATAATTGCTAAATGTTCGGTTATCTGACAGTCCTTTCACAGTTATTTTTTATCAATGTCAAAATCATAGTGATCTTTATTCTCGTTTTGATAAGGTTGCTGTTGGGTTGCTGCTGTTGAGGTAAAATAACTGTAAAAAGACTGTACACGTGAATGCTCGAGTTGGTTTTCCGCATACCGCAAGTGCACTCATCACCCTTTATCTGACAGAAAAAGAAAAAGTTCACCAAGAGATTCGATTCTAGACCTAGATTTTGAGACCTAATTACGGTGTAATGCGAAGAATGCGAATTACGATAAAAAAGGTAAATTATATTTGAAAGCGTTAAAATCATCCTATAAATCCTAGAGTTACCACAAGTTTCATACCGATACAAAGTGCCTTATTCACTTGGTCAATTTCCTTTCGTATCATTTGTCAGTTGACGTATGTGGGAAAGTATATTATTGTAACTTTTTAAACAGTACCCCATGAAAGATGAGTCTATTTTAGCCAGTCTGAAACCTGAATGAGCTAGTAGGTCCCTATTTCTAGTATTTTAATTGTCTTTCGCCTCTTTTGTTAAAAATATATTTAATAAAGGCTTCTACATACAGGCGCGACTTGTCGCGCGACACAAAAGCACTGCACGTCGCGTGACACGCGGGGACTTTGTGTCGCGTCGCGTGTCGCGCCAGTATGTAGAAGCCTTTATTCTTACATACATTTCTTGTAGATGTTTTCATAGATATACTGACTAGTTACCGTCTTGGTATTAATATCCGGAGATTATATTATATGGCTTTGATGGCTCTTTTCTGCATTATAAAAATAGACTCAATGTCTGATTACGGTCCCCAAAGTAAAATACCGCACACGATACTATAAAAGTAACTAAAATAGATTAGCCTTGCGGTATCTACATCAATCAATTTACGGATTTTTCTGTCAGCTTATGCTGTGGAATTTAGCCGTCCTGCTGGAGATGTTAAATGAGAACCCCATTGTAGCCTTGAGTCGAGCGTGATCCCCAGGAAAACAGTTTTATCGACGAATTCTAGTTTCTCTTTATTCAATACTATCTCACAATCGTAGTGATTGTTTTTGGCAGTCTTTGGCATTTGGTAAAAATGGTAAAAAAAATGGCTTTAACAATGTTTTCAAATTACAGTGTTAATAGGTATGAGAGGACAGCGTAGGCCCGTCAAAGTACCAGGTACTTAACAAAATAGAAAATGGTCTACAGATCTACAGTCTATTAAGACTCAGATATATGCCAGTGACCTTGAGTGGTTAAATTTGTGAAGATTTCAGAAAAATACGGTTGGTAGATTTTGCGCCATTCTCAGTTTTTTATCCGCGTTAGACATAACTTTACAAATTAATTTCACTATGTAATATAAACATAATCTAAAATATTCACATAATAATTTATTGAGAAAATGCTCTAATTTAACATATTTTTTTTTCAAATCATTAACACTAGTCGTTTAGACGTGTACTTTAGTATAAAATCAGTAAAAGTCGGGTATCGTCGCCTTTTAACCCTACAACGTTCTCACATTAACAAAACATTACAATAGCCAATTTAATTACATATCTAGCCAATTTATTAAATCTGCCAATGCTTTATTCATAACTACTTAGGTCGTACAGAAATTTTCTGGATTCTGATAATTAAGACCAGATATTTGACTTATGATAAATTTATTGTTTTTCAAAGTATAAGCCCTCACAATTTATATATTTTTGATTCGCTGGAACCATTGTAAAAAGCAGTTGGGCCAGTCTTCCTTTGGGACCTCTTCAATGGCTTCGTGAAACGCATTCACCGCCGATTTAGTGCTCGTAAAACGTGTGCCTCTAAGTTTGTCTTTAATTTTATGAAACAAAAAGAAGTCGTAAGGTGCGACGTCTGGGCTGGGCAGATGTGTCATCAGTTCTACATTTGAAGTAGATACACTTCCGTTTCCTTAGAGGGATGTGAGAGAGTAGATTTCTGGTGATTCGGGGATGATGTGGTCAATTTGTTTAAAAATTGTGTGTCGCTCAATGATATTATATTAAACAGATATGTTATACACCACAAAACAACCGAAAACACTGTGCCCCGCAGCAGCAGCAGCAGCACACCCCCACTTTTCATTCATTTTACATTTCACTACAAGTAAAATACGTCCCAATTAGGACGTTTTCGAGTCTTCACGATTGCGCGCTCACAACTTATCTGTTTAATATAATAATCATTGAGCGACACAATTTTCTAAAGGACGCCACAATGAAAAAGCAGATGATAGTCTCGCAAATTAAAAAGTAACATATTCCCAGAGAGTTCCATTTTCGAATTCTGCAACTGCTTTTTTATTTTTTTTATTGTAAGTTGCCAATTCCAGAAACTTTCAGTATGCGCCACGTATTTTACTGTTATCTAGAGTTTTCTCTTTTGTTAGCATGGTAGTATCACCCAAACAATATAGTATATTGGTTCGTGGAGTTGAGCAGTTCCTTTATAAATATGTACATATAATATAAACAATAAGGGGCCAAGGACACTGCCCTATGGTACACCACAGTAGTTTGCTAAGTAAGCTAACCTAAAAGTTTTTTGGGTGTTAGTTTCGAAACACATTTTTTTAGTTACACCGGTGTACGTCGTACAACGTCCAAAAAAGTTATTTATCTAAAAGGATAATACTTATCTTCTTATCTAGTTTTGTTACATTTATCTTATCTGGTGTGAAGATACTCATAACAATAACGAAGACCTACCCAATTCCTTTAGAGAAAGACTACGAGTAATATTATTACTCTTTAAAGACCGGGGCGACTTGTCGCGCGACGCGACGCGACACAAAGGCACCGCTCGTCCCGCGACACGCGGGGCCTTTGTGCCGTGTCGCGCTGGTATGTAGAAGCCTTAATGTAGACAGCAATTTCTGTATTTATTCATGACACATAATTATTCACAGTCAGTTCATCACTATTTGGCTATTTTTTGTTTTAAAATGGTCGTCCTACTAATCCGAATTAGGTTTTTATTTTAAGGGTTACCGCTGCAGTATGGGTTTTTATCGAAAACCCTTTCAATGGGTTACCAAAATTTAATTTAAGCCGTTCTTATGGGTTACCCTTATTGTATGGGTTTTATATAACCTCTTAGAAAAACCCTATCGAAAACCCTTTCAATGGGTTACCAAAATGGTCTCTGATTACAACAGCCTATTTTATATTTTTCATCCCGTCTATTCGAAAAGAGCCGAAGGGTTCCTCGATAAGTGCGAGTAAAATGGGTCATTCCGGCGCATTTAATAACAGTGACGAAATTACTTTTGAATTTGGAACACTATTTAATTAAAAGGTTTGAACGCAATTCGCTTCGATAAAGTCCTGCACCCTAATTGCGTAACACAGTTTGAATCGGAATCGGAATGATTTTGAAGTATATTGCGAATCCATTGCTTCTTATGGTAGAAAAAAATGTCTGCTCAACAACGTAAATAAAGCAATGAATGTTGTTGAACTTTCAAATTGAAATCGATTCCTACCGATAGTGTGTTACGCAGTTAGCCCTCTGGCCGGTAATAAAAAAGCGCGCCTACCGAAGCGGCATTAGTACACTAAATTTAAAAAAAAAGTACGCGGGAACTTCTTATAGTCTGAAGTTATTACGAATACCCCAGTGATAAATAATGCAACTACATTTAATGCTCCCAACAAAACGTTTAGGTACTAAATTGCAAAAAAAAAACCTTTCATAATTTTTTTTTTTTTTTATGAATGGAATCTCGTAGCAGACTACTTAACCGGATATTCCTGTGGCTGCCCTAAGGTTTTTAATCTTAAAGCCTCCAGCCAGGGCGCAAATTATATATATTAAAACTAAACGACAGCGCACTAAGGGCACCCCCTGTGGGGTACGGACCTCGGCTCAGGGCGTCGTTGGGGGATCACAAAATTAGTCACAATTTGGGGACGGGCTGGATCAACATTTTGATCATGATTATTATCAGGGGATATTATATTTATTGCTACGGCGCTCTCAGCCTCTAACCGGGCGGCTGGCGCATCGACATTCAAGGGACGGGGGGGAGGACTTTTATTACCATTTACTCGGGAAGTTCGCGTGGTACCTCGGCGGCGAGGACGGAAGGTCGGTCTGTGTATTTTGTGCACTGTACTCGTGGCCCTATTGCTTTCCTGAAGGAGAGTGACGGGGTCATCCGGATCTAAGAGAGTGTGCCTCGGTCGGCGAGTCTGGCTAATGGCAGAAGGCCTGTAACTAGCGGCCTGCACAACCAAGGGGTTGCGATGACGTTCCGCGGATTCGAAAAAGCGCTTTGCAAGGCGCTTCATAAACTGTTTGATGGTAGGCATCTTAAGGTCTACGTCAAGTTGTTCGTTCCGAACGAACCAAGGAGCCTTCGTAATTCTGCGGAGAAATCGGTTTTGAAGCGTCGGCATCTTATGAATGTGATATGACTTTGCGTGAGCGAAGACTACGCAGGCGTAAGTCATGATCGGTCGAATTTTTTCTAGAGTGGGTCAGTTTTGAATTTATCTAAGTTACAATAGCCTAGTGTTAACTGCTCGTCACCTTTTACAAAATATGGCTTTTTTTGTTGAGCCAGGAGAACTGCCACTCACCATATGCATAGTGACGAGCATAAATTGCTTAGCAACCACATTAAAGTACCAATCGAATCGCAACCCGTTAAATAGGTACTCATTATTATATTGTTCCGGTGGCCATCTGTGGTCTCCATCATCAGTTTAATTTCACCAAATGGTGCTTTCCGAGAGAAAATGCACGAGTTACTATAAAAAATACCCAAATCGCTATAGGTTTGCCTAAAATTTGAGGGTTCCCTCGATTTCCATGGGACCCCCTTATCAGATTCTGATTTGGTGGCTATAGGACCACCTCGGGAGTATACCCTTTCAAACACAAAAACAATTTTCAAAATCGGTCCATAATTGACGGAGTAATCGCGTAACAAACAAACAAACAAAAAACACCGCCGAATTGAGAACCTCTTCCTTTTTACATACTTCAATAATTGCGAAAACGTATCTAATATTAATATAAATTTGTAATTTGGTTAAAAAAAATATAAAAATATTCGTCACTACTAAAAGCATCTCTTATTTATTTTTGTCATAGAGGGGGATGAAAAGCAGAGTGTGCCACACGGTACCAAAATTATTTAACCTCGAGCGACGTACTTTAATCCCTCGCTACGCTTAGGATTCTACTCTAGAATCCCTCGCAACGCTCTTGGTTCAAGCAATCGCTCTCGCCCTCAATACATTATTTTGGTCCCATATGACACAATCTACTATTATAATGCTACTGGACTAGTTTAAATATATTACTATGGACTGTTTGGCAATAATATCTGATTTAACGATTCAGTCATAAATATCTGTTCTCAAGAAATAAGAGAGAGAATAAGAAAGACAGCAAATATACAATATTAGTTTTATATGATCATCTGTGGAAGGCATATACATATATTAACAAATAAGTAGCGGCACAAATATGTGATATCGAACAAACACCAAAACTATCTGACGAGACAAGTGACACCAAAATGCCGCATCGGCTTCAAAAAGATTTGTAAATATCGGAAATATCGGCATAAAAACCTGACAGATGTTTCGAGTTGTCTTCTATATCGCAATTCGCAACCAGTGCCGCTAATATTGCAAAATATGTGACCACTCCGATAGGCACTCATACTGACGCGTCGGTGTTTATTTTGTGAATATTTACAAAAAAATATAAATTTCGCCATGGATCTCAACGAAAACATAATAGAATGTGTTCGTAAACATACTTGTGTACCAGCCTAGTGACAAAAACTATAAAAATGCAGTTTTGAAATCAAAAATATGGCAGCAGATTGCAGATCAATTAAATGAAAGTAGTAAGTGTTTTATTTTTTAAATTATTATTGTATTAGTTATTTCTGACTAATTTGAACGCCATCGAACGTCTATTTGTTGGATTTAACGATGCTAGTCCTCATTCTAAATTATCATTATCACTCCGTTTAATATTAATGTAGTTTTGCAAGCAAATTGTGGCTTTGACCACATTTGCAGTTTCGACAGTGCATTCCATCGGTCTTCTAAATACCCGCCATTTGTGTGTTATTATCCCAAAAGCTTTCTCGACAACACCTCGCTAGCCTTGCACGGCGTAGTATGTAATGAAAAAATAAAAAATCTGCTTCTCGTGTAACACTGCGGCTCTTGGACGGTCGTATGATAGGTTTTCAGTCCAAATCCTTCGTCGCTTATTATATTAATACACAAGGAACGGCATCATCTGTAGTGTACTTATTTATGGTTTTGAAAGCAATAAGATGTCATCGCAAATTATATTCCTGATAAAATCTTTAATTCGCAAAAAAACGCTACCGCAATGGCGACCATAGCTTTCAATTTTTCCCATAATAAACTTATAACATGGATCAACTTTGGCCAATAGAACTATTGAAAAATATACTTTTTTCACGAAAGTTGTTTAAACCACTGTTACAAGGACATTTAATATTAACATGTTTGCCGTCAATACTGACAACACAATTAGGGAAATTCCATATTTCTCTATAACCAACTTCGGACTGCCTCCAAGTACTTCCCATATTGATGTTCATACTTCTTTTATTATATTCGAAACTACTTCCATTGCAAGTTACATGCGGCTAATGACACTTTTCTTACTTGCTGACTTAGGCCTTCTTGCACCACAAAACACTAAATACGTTTAGAAACATTGTTCTGTTTCCATCAATCGTAAGTTGATAAGAAAGGCAATAGTTTTATACAAATCGCCAGTCGTTACGTATCTGAAATAAAACATTAAAGGGGCTCTTACTTTAATAGTGACCTTATCTAACAGTGGATATTATGGTTGGTAAGATGATGATGTCTTTATTTTTATAACTTGCAGGTGATACAATGAAGAATTGGAAAAGTATGAGGGATGAATACATGAATTCTAAGAAACAAGTCAAAGGAAATACGGGCAGCGAAAGAAAAACAATCAACTGCTTGTGGTCTGCTCAACTTTCATTTTTGCACAGTGGTATTAGTTCCAGAGAAACCGAATTCAACGATTTTTTAGGCAGCCAAACCCAAACCTCTGCATATCTGATACTCCGCCTTTTTTTTTTGTTCTACGCCAGCGAAGTCGTCGTCTAGAGACCATTGTATAAACCAAGAGTATTCTGTACCAGAGACATCTTAAAATGCATTGAAACCAACAGCAACGCTCTGTGGTAGACAAAGGATTGCAGAGCCAGATGAGCCCGATGTTGACGACATGATAAAAAAATACTCGAAAAGTAAAAAAGAAAACCTAATCGTAACTACGATGGCGTAGCCTTCTTGTTTTTGAGTTACGCACTGACATTTAAAAAAACTATCGCAAGGGAAACAAGCTACTGATGCTTGAAGTAGATCTGGCTTAATTGTTTTCCGTGGCAGAGCTAAGCGAAATGCTATCAACAAAATATGTAAACCATTCATCAGCTTATTTCTAATAACCTCAGTCCCTGAAAATATGAATTCTGATACCAACACCACAATTGTTTATTCATATGACACAATTAAAGAACGTCGGTAATTGCGTAAGACACTTATAATGTTACTGTTATAAATAAATGAACAAATAAAAGTTTACTTACCTTAAACAAACTGCGAGTTTTTCTTGCGTAGATGTAGCCAACCTACAATATGTATCGAGTATGAATATTTTTGGACTCCGTTTATCATGTAATTCTTCCAAATTTCAATATTTGAAAAACGATCCTCGCCCGTTTCTAATTCTCTACACAGGCGAAGGTATTCTCTATATTCTTGTCTTTTTATTACTTAATTTCGTTAACCCACATCCTTTTTCATGCTCTTCTTTTCAAAATAAGTAGAATTATTATTATTTCTACTTATTTTAAAAAGAGAGCACGGTAGAGGATGTGGGTTCACGAAATGAAGTAATAAAAAGACTCGAATATTATCGCCTGAGTAGAGATAATTAGAAACGTACGACGCTTTTGCAATCTGCTGCCATATTCTTCCTGCTCGTACAAACAGGTGTGTTTACGAACACATTCAATATTTTTTTCTTTGAGATCAGATCCATCGCCCTATAACGTTTTTTTGTAAATATTCGCAAAACAAATTACGACGCGCTACGCATGACTATTTTTATACGGAACACTGAAAAGCCTTAATTGTTAAGGCTTCTACAGACCAGCGCGACTCGCGACGCGATACAAAGGCACCGCTCGTCGCGACACGTGAGGCCTTTGTGTCGCGCCAGTATGTAGAAGCCTTTAAACTTATCTTCATGTTTACTAATCTCAAAATAAATAGTTTTTGTGAATTTTTGTAAACGTGAAAATGGTTTTTTACCCCTGAAATACGGGCGTCCAGACCCCCTAATTTTATTGGAAACTAGCTGCTCCAATAGACGTTGTTCTTTCCAGATTTCAATAATTCCATACAAAATTCCCATAGAAAATGCACATTCAGTTTTATTTATTTATTTATTAACTATGGAAGACTTACAGCTAAAAACAAACAGAATAAAAAAAAGTATGTGAGACTGACAGCCAATTACAAGTCTTCACTTCTAAAAACAGATTGGAAAGAAGGAGTTTGAACACTGAACAGCACAACACAACACACATACCAAAATAAAAGAGACAGTATAACATTCAAGCTTAAATTAAATTTACATTTCGTATTCGTAAGATTAAAAACCCTGAACATACAAAATCTTAATTAAAAAAGTCAAGGCTCAGACACTTTCTGGCCGAGGACACACCTGTTATGAAAGGATCAAAATCATGCCGTTTACACGCGCTATTAAAGTTGCTACTTGCACGCACTATAAATGAATTTTGCCTGTAATTCGTATAGGTAAATGGAACACGCAACGGTGCGTTCCATCGCTTGGACCTTCCGGGAACGTTTAAATAAAATTTGGATATAATTTCGGAGTTATCAATAGAATTATTGAAAATTTTAAATAATGAAATACAGTCAGAGATTGCTCGCCGATTAATTAGGGGTAATATATGATACTTCTTACAGAGGTTGAGGTAATCTTCAGACCGGTACGGCACTTTCTGATGATAACACAAATACTTGATGAACCTTTTCTGGATGCTCTCTATACGATCAATGTACTTGTGATAACATGGATTCCAGATTTCAGACGCGTATTCCAAGTGACTTCTAACAAAAGTACAGTAAAGAATTTTTAACGTTTTGGCTTGAGTGAAGCACTTGGACAGCCGCATTATGAAGCCTAGTGCTTTAGATGCTTTGGCGACTATGGCATCAACATGAGATTCAAATGTAAGCTTAGAATCGTGATGTACTCCTAGATCTCGGATGCAATTCGTTCTAGGTAGTACTTGATCACCCAAGACATACGACGAAGGTATAATTGCGCGCTTTCGGGTATATGTTAGAACCGAACATTTCGCAGGGTTAAGTTTCCTGGCAACTTTATTTTTCTTTATTTCCGTAAAAACCTGAGTGTATTAAAAGCGAACTAAAAAGACTGAAACAAAATTAGGATGAAAAAAATAAAAAGCTTCACTTTTAATCATAAAATTAATGCTCATTGAATATACTCTTAAGTCTTAGTATACCATGCAGTCAGAGGTTACGTATTTGGTCAGTCAGTTTGCGGATTACATAATTTGTAGGTATTTTCCACCTTGTATGTTATTATTTACGAGCATAATTTTTATGATAATAAAACTATGTTTGGTTTTCATCTATTGGCTTGTTCCTATTACGAGAAACTATATACAATGACTAACAAAAAGTGGCGTTGTATGAGTGGGTACTTGAGCAGCACAACTTCAAATACTGGGGTGCTATTAGGAATTTTGTTATAGAAATATCCAACAACACTGCCTGATCGAACTCAGAACCAGGGCTTAAAATCGGTTAATTTTTATTTAGTACAAATTATTTTGAATGATATTAGCTTCAAAAATTTAGGAGCTTTGGCTTTGGGAGTGTCCACAAGGACACTCCTAAAGCCGGGTCCGCTGACAAACAAACATCTAACATCGTTACCTTATTACCTAACCGATTTGGGGGCGCCAATTGGCCAAATCGGTTTGGTAACGATATTCGATGTTTTTATAACACGAAAACATGGCGCCGCGGACGTGGCTTATGAACGTTTTCCTGTATCTTCTATACATCGGTTAAGGTTTTTACTGACCTTTAAAGCGGAGATTTCTAAAAATGGTCAAAAATGTGATTTTTAATGCACTGTAGTGACACGTCGCGTGCCGGGGCCGGTTTGTAGAAGCATTTAACCGTAAATATTTTTTTCAAAACAAAAACAGTATGATATTTTCAAGTCTTTTGTGCATACGGTGATGGAACTCAAAACATAATTAAACATAATTTAATACATCAAAAAAATCTTCAAAGACAACTCTTAATTATTTTTAAAAGCAGTTTATCTTTTCGTTAACAGTTACAATTATAATTAAAAGTATACCATAAAATTGCAAATGCCAAACTGCATCCGATGATGGATTAATTTTTATTAATTAGTTAATATCTTAATTTTATACGATTTTATTTGCATTTTTACGCCATACGCTGTGACGCTGTGTCATCGCTCATCTCTTTCAGTCAATCAATCTGACAGTGACCGCGGTTTACCTGTTGTCGGCGTCTTAACGATATTTGGTAGTCTCTACACTCAAAGCTATCGATTGTCATCGGTATCATAACGTAATGAACTTTGCGTTCATCTGCCGCATCAGCCCGCAGTGGTTCTCTAACGTCGTAGGCTATAAGGCTTCTACAAACTGGCGCGACTTGTCGCGCGACGCGACCTATATTGTAGCTTATATTGTTAGGTGTTTAAGGTGATTATAAAAAAAATTGTGCGGAACGGCGTACTCAGAACTGTGTCTGTGCCGATGAGGCTTTAACGTCCACCGGGTTACGGACATACTACATGCAAACCAAACAATCGTCGACGATATTAACAGAATTAGAAAGGAGCGAATCTTCGTCTATAAAACCGCAAATCTCTCTCTCTTGTTCACAAATTTACTACTTTAATCTCCATGATCACAATCATCTATTTAAATTAATATCTAAGTTTCCACATTCTTCTATTCAATACACTGTTTTTACACGAGACTTGTTGTATACCTATTATTGATAAAGATTTATAGATTATTGAAAAATCCATATTACATGTTAATTTCTGTACTTTTACAGTATAACGAGAGACGTGTTTACCGAGCTCTTAGGTCAAAGAGATTTAAGATAAATACTATAGAGAGGCTATTAGAAGTAATATCATAGAAAATATAAATATAAATAAATTGTGATCCATGTCTCAGCGAAAATAAATCTCGTAGTGATAAAATGACTAGACGACTTATAGTCTAGTCGTTTAATCACTACGATATTTGCAATACCATATTGCACAATTGGGCATTATACTTCGAAAATAAAATTTTTTTGGTGGACATGAATGCGAATAGTGACTTGACAATGCGCGCGTACTACTAGACAGCGACTTTTGCCCACTAGGACAAATGTATCGGATTACGGTTTTGTTCGCTATGTCCCGTCTATTGTTGTCTTTGTCCTAGATAAACGTTAACAATTTTTTCTAATACAACGACATTACGGACTTTCTGTTGAGTCACAAGTGTCATTAGTTATTACGCAGCTATCTATACTTTAATGAGAAACTATAATTATGCAGTAGGGCCGCCGCTTGTGCCAGAAATTGGTTAGCCGAGTAACATAATGCTGTAACCTTGGCTATCAATGATAAAATATTATGGAAATATCATTGAAAATACATAGTTTCCAATGAAAACCAATATGGCTTGACACTTGATAAGTTTGGCGTTAGGTTAGTAATGTTCACGGAGTATTAAGGTTATTGCTACTTATAAGTTTCAGTTCAAGTTGTAGCAATATGCCTAAATAACGTCTTCGTCGTCCGACGGCATTGTCACAAATGACTGAAAACGTACGCGTGTAATACGTCTCGTGGACATGGTTCAGTACGCTGGGCTGTTCAAGCTGTTTGGCGTATTTTGAAGCGTCTATGAAGCTACGCCTCCGTGGACAGTGACACTTTTAGGCCTAAAACATACACAAGCGACGTAAGGCAGCAGGCGTGGAACAAGCGTGGCGCAGGCGTGCGCCGCTTCAAAACGATTTCATACAAAATGTATGCAGGCGACGTTTTTGAATTATACTGAAGCGACGCGGCGCAGACACGCCGTTTCGTTGCCTGCGCCGCGTCGCTAGCAGTCGGTTCTCGTGAGTCACGCAAGGAGCACATCTTATCGCACCAAAGTCAGCCTATACAGGAAAAGTTTTTAACCAGTGCGCAAATTTTTTTTAGTGGTTCAATATCAGTAATAGAACACATTTCCATTATTTATTCAATACTTTTTTTAAATTTTTTATCCTACTTTAAATCAGCAAAATATGGACACAATCTATTCGTAATAATATCAATGGGCGAGCGCGGCGGCCGGCGCAAGCGGCGGTGTTGCACGGCTCCCGGGCGGCAGGGGGCGGCAGGGCGCGCCGGGCGCGCGCCGGCCGACAGTTCACTCATCGCACGCGCTGTCGTGTGACGTCGCGTCTAATCGCTTTCCCGCGCAAGCGCCGCGCCGCACGTGTGTCGTGCTACCGGTCACGATGTCGGACTTCAGTAACCGCGAGTTTTACGAGATGGTGCGAGTGTATGTACTGAGTGATAAAAGTTTGCGAGCAGCTCGCAGAATGTATGCGACGGAGAGCATACCTCGAATGCGAGCCCATGGAATCCTTAACCCCGCGGTCCCTAATGAAAGGACTATTTAGCGGCCACTCAAAGGCTGCTTGATCACGGACAGTTCAGAACCCCGAATCATGCACGAGGGTCTGGCAGACCCCGACTGGCGATCGAAATCGAAGAAGCCATCCTAAGCCCGTTAAAGTATGAAGGAAAATTACTCTGCAAATAACTTCAGGTCACGGTCTAAACATAAAAAAGAAAAGTCTAGTTCGAACCTGATAAAATTAGCGATCAGTACATTGTAACCCACGTAAAAACCTACGCCGGCGAATCGAGCGAGCGCACTCATAGGTAGGTACTTTAGCGCGTTACGCTTTGCCGCGCGCCGCCGGGTAGCCATACAACCACTATTAAAATAAACATCTTTCGTTAACGATATTTTTTGTTTTTTGTACTAAGACGTATCAAAATAAAAAATATATGTTTAATAAAATTCGTTTAAGTTTAATTTGTCAGAATTTGCGCAGTGGATAAAAACTTTTCCTGTACAATGCCTTAGGCCTAAAACACACACAAGCGACGTAAGGCGAAGGCACGGGGCAGGCGCAGCGCAGGCGTGGGACAGATACGGCGCAGACGCGATTTGAATTATATCAGAAGAGGCGTGGAACAGGCAAGAAACGTTCAGATGCGGCATTTTATAGGCTGACTTTGGTGCGATAAGATGTCTTCAGAAGACGAAGATGCGCTTGCTTTGCTGCTGAACCGACTGCTAGCGACGCGGCGCGCTTCAGTATAATTCAAAAACGTCGCCTGCATACATTTTGTATGAAATCGTTTTGAAGCGGCGCACGCCTGCGCCACGCCTGTTCCACGCCTGCTGCCTTACGTCGCTTGTGTGTGTTTTAGGCCTTAGGCCTAAAACACACACAAGCGACGTAAGGCGAAGGCACGGGGCAGGCGCAGCGCAGGCGTGGGACAGATACGGCGCAGACGCGATTTGAATTATATCAGAAGAGGCGTGGAACAGGCAAGAAAAGTTCAGATGCGGCATTTTATATCCATATTTTATCTTGTACATTTCTATTACTGTACTCCGGCTTGGTATAATCGTAAAGGGCTGGATATTGTTCCACTACCTCGCAGAACTGTACATTAAAATCAATATCATCACGCATTTTTGGGTTGGTAAATACTGAGCATACCGTATCACAAGCGACGTGCTCCGCGTGACTCACGAGAACCGACTGCTAGCGACGCGGCGCAGGCAACGAAACGGCGTGTCTGCGCCGCGTCGCTTCAGTATAATTCAAAAACGTCTCCTGCATACATTTTGTATGAAATCGTTTTGAAGCGGCGCACGTCTGCGCCACGCCTGTTCCACGCCTGCTGCCTTACGTCGCTTGTGTATGTTTTAGGCCTTAGACACGCAGCAGACCGGCGGGTTATTAAGGTGGTTTACGATGCTAATGCCAATCCTTAATAGTATTACACCATGGGGAGGTGCGCAAAGACCCACCTTATTGAAGTTGAGAGGGCTCAACTTGCCATTCTCAAAGTTGGCGCCGGTCCGGTCTCCGCTACCTATTCGCAAAGGTAGACCTTTTTAAAGACTGGGATATACTTACTGTTAGGCAAACCTTGATACTGCGTACGGTGCTTAATGATTCTGATCGTATTGCAACAAGGAGTGTTGTACTCCTTGTTGAAATACGATCAGAATCATTATAGGGATAAGCGCCGAAAAGGCAGAGTATACGAAACACAACCTTCGAGCTCTGCACACTCGCGTAATTTCTTTTTCTTTATCGGATCATATCTGTATATGAAACTAAATAACATCCTTGATATATAATTATATGCTCAAACTAAACACGAATGAAACTACATACTACTCTCTCACATACAATCTCACATCCTCTCATATTATACACTTTCTCTGGTTACTCACACACACTGGCATTTCCACAAACTTTATGTATTTGTATTTTATTTTAGTTTATATTATCTTTCTTAATTCAACCTCAGTTAAGTATACTGCATTGTATGATGGTCCAAATCTTAGGAATCTAGCGATGGGTGGGCCCTGGTGACCTGTAATACAGGTTTTTTATATATAAACCTAATCAAGGCACACATCTCTTACAAAGTTAGCTCCTTGTTCGTGCACTATTATCAAATATTAGCTTTAGGTACATAACTTGTGTAACGTTCTATACTGGGTGGCGCAAAAGCAATAAAAAAAACACTGCAACTAAAAAGTTCAAAATAAAATCACTTTTGAGTCTGATACTGAGTTGGTGGCTTCAAATCTGAGATTTAAAATGACTGCCAACAAATGCATCAGATTGCTTGAAAAGAGATCTTATTTTGAACTTTTAAGTTGATGTCGGGTTTTCCGATTTTTCTATTTTTATTTTTCTTATTTTGATAATATAATCTAAAGAGTAGACATTTACGGCAAGCGATCTACGGGTTCAATTGTCAAGGCTCAATTCTTTTTATCTGCGCGACAGCAAAGACAAGATTATGTTTTTCGCGCTTGTCTATGTATGTAGATATGTGCGATTCTTTATACCCTCGAAACACCGTAACGGTTTGGATGTATATTAATACGATGTATCCAGCAATTAAGCCTGGAACACACATATTAACTAGTAGCACAAAAGCATGCTAATTTTGAGCAGATGCTACCTAGCAGTACACAATTAGCATGTGTTTACGAAAAGAGTATGATAATTTTTCACACACAGAGCATGCTGTAATGACCATACTACTTACTAGCAAACAAGCCTTTCATTTCAGCCTTCAGTCTAGGTCGTGTGATGGTTATAGACTAGCTTCCCCGGTGCGTGATATTGCGGACGGGCGCGGACTATGTTAGAAACCTAGGAGATAAGGGGGAACAGTCATTTTTGCAAATTGTAAGCTAGATATCTTCCAAGGCCGGTTAACCATACATGATAACAAAAAATGTTTCATGATACCGAACATCATCTTCCTGCCCTTGTTTCATGTTACTTGGGGTCGGCGTACATTTCTTGTCTCATTCTCCCCTGTCATCCCTCACGCTATCATTCAGTCCATTCTCTTTAATATTCCTCATACAATCCATCTTTTCTTTGGCCTTCGTCAATCATCTTCCTGCACATGATACCGAAACACGATATGTTAAAGCCGTAGTACTATTACTTATTCTGTGTTAAAGCTTTTGTTTTCTTAAAGGCTTCTACATACCGCCGCGACTCGCGACTCCACACAAAGGCATCGCGCGACATGGGGGGCCTTTGTGTCGCGCCGGTCTGTAGAAGCCTTTAGGCAAAAGCGTCAGGGAAGCCAGCAAATCATATTTTGATCAACATCCTGCAAATTGCAAAAACTTAGAAAATTTTAATTTCGCGGGCTACCCCAGTGCATTCATCAGCTCCGAACTGGTACAAGTAAACTGGACTGGCGCTCTCAGTGCGCGTCATCGAGCCCTATTCTAAAATTCAAATTCCAACGTTGTATTTGCAACAGACGCACAATAAAGCGATCTCATAAACTTTACGGTTTTCCTTTTATGGTTTGAAACTTTAATAAAAAAAAAGTACCTACTTCCTTGCGCCCGGTGTCGGCGAGCAGTAGGTTTATTCAAAATCAAAAGTTGAACGGAACTATAAAGGCTTCTACATACCGGGGCGACTTGTCGCGCGACGCGACGCGACACAAAGGCACCGCTCGTCCCGCGACACGCGGGGCCTTTGTGCCGTGTCGCGTCGCGCGACAAGTCGCGCTGGTATGTAGTAGCCTTAAAGGCTTTACATACTGGCGCGACACGCGACGCGACACAACGGCCCCGCGTGTCGCGCGTCTAGTGGTGCCTTTGTGTCGCGTCGCGAGTCGCGCTGGTCTGTAGAAACCTTCACGCATATCTATATCTATCTACTGCAACTTTCCGTTAGCACGTTACATTCCGTCTGTTCATTACAAATGGTTTTTTGGGGTCGTAAAAGCGCGCTGATTCTACGAGGCAAATGAATGGATGAACTTATGTATTTAACCATTTATGTACACACATATACATAAACAAACAAGAAGCAAGAACAGAAAAATACGTACAACGGTGATGCTTATTTCTAAAAAAACCTCTTCCAGCATACCTGCGATGTGTGTATCTTTTACTAGTAGATAAAAGATTAACAGAATTTAGAGTAGGTACCGGGTTGGGTTCCCGAACGTGAGACTCTAGGTTAGGTTCCTAATTAGCTAATCGCAACTTAGAGATTAGATTGTTCTTACTAACTTGAAAACATTTCTTTACAGTGGCGGGGAAGATAGCTCAAGCAATACTTGTCCAATAGCTGCCTCTGCGGCTGCACCCGCTACGTGGCGCGGTACAAATGACAGTGCTACAGAGTATTGTCGCCGTGGTAACACGCCCGCTGCGTACGGCAGGTACCAGCGCAACAACTCAACTGCACCTTATTCTACACCACCCTCTAATGTTGAAAGGTATTTATTGAAACCAGCAAAACTACCGATTTCTATTTTTAAAATCGCTGAGTTCGCTGATTAAGAAACAAAATTTTTTAACAAAAAATGTAACCCACGAAAAAATAAACTGATAAGCTAAAAACAAAAATAACCTTTTTGTCTTACTATGCTCCTAAATAAATGTTAATAACTATTTTTGAGGCGGCGCCAAACAAACAACAAAAATCAATCAAGGTCCACCATCATTTTACTTTTTTTTTGTTTGGCGCCGACTCTAATTTACATTAATTGAGGAAAAAAAATGACAATAAAAACCTTTTAGTCTAATTAAGCTAGTTCGAATATTTTTTTTTTTTTATAGTTTCCCCTTTCAGTTTCTTTTTTCGTCTGTTTAGTTTTTTTGTAATTTTTGTATTTTGCTATTCAGTTTCCTTTTCAAATAAGAAGTTCCTTCGACAGCCTTCCGTCTCCATCACCAGACCCTCGATGTCATACTCCAGCTAGGTCTAAAGTTCTCATCAATATTAATTAAATAAGCCCAAACACGATGTAGCTGCTGTAAACTGTTGAGGTGCTCTTTCGACTCTCTTCCGTCTCCATCATCAGATCAACTCCAGGTCTCTTTTATCTTGTAGTGTCATTAGATCTTCATTATGTGTGCCAAGTTTCAACAGAATCGGTTTACAAGTGAAAATTCAGTAGGTGAAAAATCAAATCGGGCCTCTATTTTTTCTACCCTTACACTCAGTTGCAGAAACGATCTTTAAATTTTAAAGACTACATTAAACACTAATGTAGCATTAAATCATTGCACGAAACCATTTTTTATTTTATTTTAATGCTCCATTAAATTTAACTAATGAAATGTTAAACCTAATGAAACCGGCCATTTTAAACACTTTTACGTTGCACGTAACTTCATTAGCGCCCATTAGCAGGTGGTGAACTTTAAGTTTGACATTTCAGATTTTTTAATTTTAATGGGCCGAAAAGCATCCATTAAAGAGCAACATTAGTGTTTTCTACGGTACTTGAATGCATTTCTGTAATTGAAAGATGTCTTTAACCAGTCTTTCGTCATTATCTGATTCTTATTTAGTAGATTTACCTCGCCGTCGAATCCCAGACCGAGTGAATTTATTTTTAAAACATGATGGAGAAGAGTTTCGTGTAAGGTATAGAATTTCCAAGGAGGCAGTTCTTCAAATTTGTAACCTACTCGATTAAGATTTAGAACCAGTGACGCAAAGAAAAAAATCCATTAATGGCCTGACACAGCTTTTAAATGTTTGAGATTTTTAGCCACTGGATCTTTCCAGCAAGTATTGGGTGATTTAATAAACAGTTTGTCGGAAACAGTCGGGTTGTTTGTCAGTTTGTTTATACTAAAAGTATCCCGTGGACTTGCAAAATTAAGCCACCTCTATATTAAAATGCCAGACCGGACGGAACTACGTAGAGCTGCAGAAGGTTTTTATGAAATTGATGGATTTTCACGTGTGGCAGGAGCTCTAGACTGCACAAATGTTAAAATTATTAGAATAAGGGGGATGCGCTAAGGTAGCCCGCGAAATTCAAATTTTATTACGATTTTTGTAATTTACAGGTCAGTAACACGTTGTATGTTGATCTAATTATGATTCGCGGCCATAACCAATATGGCTTTACAGAATTATAATCATTAGAATATGAATCAGAAGTATAAAAATTGCAAAAAACGTTGGTAAATTTGAATTTCGGCTACCTTAGCGCATCCCCCTTAAACCAGATTATTTAAACTAGATTAAACCACAGAGTACACTGAATACACATAAATCAACTACATTTACTTTATTTTATGCTAAAATTGTGGTGTACTTGTACGTACGGATAATAACAGAACGCAAATGTTCACTCTTTTCGTTCAATATGGTAATTTGTTCCTGGCAATATTGTTTAAAGTCTTCTTTAACTAAAGTGGCATTGAAAATGTCTAATGCTATCTAAAATTTGTTTGTACAACTTCATTAAAGTAATGAATTCATTAGCGATAATGCTGCTTTATGTAATGAAGTGTTAATGGTGAGCTTTCTGCAACTGAGTGTTAGACCGTTAACTAAACTAGCTGTTGCCCGCTGGGCACGCCACAATTGTGGCGATAAGTCCCCTCTTTGAGGAGTGGCTAGATAGGTGCCACGGCGTCCTCACCTTCCGCCCGACGCAGGTCCCCTCACCGGACACGGTTGTTTCGGGAGGTTCCTGTTCAGGATAAAGCGGGGGGAAACGCCCGGGTGTCACCACTAAGTGGATCGCCCGGAGGACACGGTGGAGTATACGGTGGAGGTCTGCCCGGCTTGGGCGGAACACCGCCGTGTCCTCACGGAGGCGATCGTCGGCAGCAATCTTTCGCGTCCAGCCCTGGTTCAGGCCATGGTTCGGAGCGAGAGTGCATGGGAGGCCGTCACCTCCTTCTGCGAAGCAGTAACGCTCGCGAAGGAGGAGGCGGAACGCGTGAGGGTGAGGCAGGGTTCGCGCCCTCACGCCCTTAGCCGCCGCAGGAGACGCCCTGGGCGTCGGGAGTCGCAAGCTGATTTCCGGCCACCGTAGGCGTGGGCCTGCGGACGGTGAGCGATGGGTAGCTCGCCGTCCGATAAGGACCAGGCCCGGGTCGACGGCGCGTTGTGTTTCACGCGCGCCTCAAAGAGATGTCAGCACCAACTGACGGGGTCCGTTAGGGCCAATGCATGCCAGGGTTGCGAGTTTGTCCGAAAGGGATATCGTGGCCCCGGCACACAGGTGACGGAAGGAACACGGGTGGGTTTTAGTCAGTAAAAGTCTGACCCGCCCTCCCGCTCAACCCAGAGCGGGAGGGGTTGAGCGGGAAAAGTAATTTAATAATTTCCCACCCAAAAAAAAAAAAAAAAGTTGTTGCTCGCGACTTCGTCTGCGTGTATTTTGTATTTCATATTTTTTATATAAATATCTAGGATCAGTATTAGCATATGCCGTCTCCAAGTCCCAGGCTACCTATACGCCTTACTTTTCGATCGGTTCAGTGGTTTAGGCGTGAAAGTAATGGTCAGACAGAGAACGGTAGACCGTAGACGGCATGGAAATTATAGTTGCGTGCTGTCGTTGAGCGGCGACTGCAGACGGCATACCCGTGCATTCAGTGGCTGTCACTAACAGAGAGACGAGAGATATTTTTTGTTTGACAAATATTGAAACTGGAGACGAGAAGTGCCGCTGCCGTCGTAGATTAGATATAACGCCGGAATCAAAACTGCAGCGGCACTGTCGCCTGCGTTTATTGTCAACCGTAACTCCGCCGCCGCTGCCGTCTGCGGTCTGCCGACGCGTTTCGAATTATACCACCCCTCCAATGCTACGTACGATACGGAATTTTGAATGCTTACCTTTAGGGATCTTGCGCACTACGCCACCGCGCCGCCACCCACGACCACGATCTGGTTCACGAGTATCCACGAACGGCAATCTACATAATATTATTCTCTAAACGACGAGAGTGTGTCCGGCAAAATTCACTGTGCGTGTCAGTCCACGCACAGTGAAGGGTTCCGTAGTCAGGATGAATATTTACGGATGCACAGTATTTATTTTACCGGCCGCTAAAAAACAAAGTTATATCTGCGGTTGTAACCGAAAATATCCCATGTCTCTAAAGAGTGTCTCAGACTTCAACAACAAAGTCACTCAGAATTTCATCATAATCTTTTTAATTATGGGATCCAACAATAGATACACACACGCATTTCTATGACTATTATAGTCGAAAATTAAAATTATGCCTATTACGCTCTTGTCGTTCAAAATAATTATTGTAAATAGTTTTAAGGAAAGCGGCAGTTTTGGCCTCACGTTTCTTTCCCATGGCCCAGACAAACAGAGTGTGCCCTCCAGGACATACTCCCAGCACTGAACGTGTTAAATAGCTTCAATTAGCACTTTATATCAAAAAAAATCCAGCGTGTTTACTAATGTTGTTGTAATCATAAATGTAAAAATTATTGTAGTAGCATGATTTACAAAGAACAAAACCCATCTTTTTTCAGAACAACTCCTCACCATCGATGGTATGCAAGTAGCGACAGAGTGGCCGGCGCGACAGGCGGTGAAAGTACCCCAAGTACACCTGGTGGTGGTACTGAAGGAGGGCGACGGCGGCGAAACTCTGGTTCTGGCTCTTCGCGATCTGACTCCAGTTCGCCTGAGCCAAGCGATACTTCACGTGCTTCGACGCCAGCCACACAACCACCGCTTTCCCACCATAATAACCATCGTACGCCGCCGTCCTTACAACACCAAGTATGTTCTCTTAGAATTTCTTGCATACTCGTCTAGGCTTAAGCTCAAATTTTCGTTGTACCAATAGACTAGGTGGGTTAACAGAATATAAATAAAATAGAAAGATCGTTTTATAAATTACTATGGAATAATAAATAGGCGCAAATTCACGCTAACGACTTTTGTACTAATCTATTAATCAAATTGCGCTCTTTTTTTATGGTTTATAGCAACTAGTTTGAGCGCTCCGTGTACCAGGATGAAATGTGGTAATGTACCGAAACATCTCAAACCCTTTAAGATGTTAAAGTAGTTATTGTTAAGATAATTTTTGATGCTGACGTCTACGCTCTCCATGTGAAATAGTATTCCTCAAATCCTAGTACCCTGTAGGCATTATATTTAAAAGATTGGAAGAAATCTTCACTATTTATGAATTATCACTGCAGTATTATTGCTATTTATTGCAGCCAAAAGCGATTGACTACTAAGTAGGCACAAAAAAATACGTGCGAAACTTTTGCGCGATTTATCACGTGATACTAAATAAAGTTAGTATTCTTTGGCTCAAGTTAGTTTAATGGGGTGGGTAGGGCATAGCTAATTACAATGACGCCACCCTCGCTGGTAATAGTCAGCAGTCTGTCTGTTATAAATGTTTCTAAGGACACTAAACAGTATATTATGCGATCTCGTCATATTAATCGTCAGGTGTAAAGTGATCACTACATAGCCTTGCCGCTGAACTTGATTTCCAATTTGATTGTGCGTAAGGCTTACCCACGCTTTTATTCTTTCCTCATAAGCAGGAAATCGGTGTACACCTTTATTTGAAATAAAATGATTAAAATATTATTTTAATAACACGTTTAAATCGTATTTGATAGATAAACGGTACCAGCAACGAAACTATGTGATACCTAGCGGGATAAATTGGTAGTGTCTCTCCCCATTGATTTCGATAAATTATAGTACCAAGTTAACGATTCTTACAACTTTTCTAAAATGTCGAAATCCATCTGTCAGACGTCTGTTCGATTAATTCTCTATCTATCAGTACCTACCTTAAGACTTTATGACAGAAATAGTAAGCATTTTCGTCTTTTCATTATGTGTCAAAATACGCGTTTATGTAGTAATATACATCAAATTAAGGATCTTGGAATAACTAAGTAAAATACCGATCAAGTGCGAGTTGGAATTGGGAGTCACTCGCCGTTTATATTAATTATTATTAGAGACATCTCGTAGATATAGGTAACCGTCGCCTTTTATCATGGACCCGTAAAAAGGAGTTAACTGATGTATTGCGATTTGCGAATTTCAAAAACAACGTTGAAATGACTCAATTGCCTACGCCATTTTATCGGGGGTTTTCTGGCCCAAAACTGTTTTGCAGCAGAAATAGAAATAAAAAGCATTTATTTGCAGAACATTTTGGTGTCTGTGTCACCAGTTGTAACAGTTGTGGTTTATGTACAGTCCATATTTTGCCTGTTTCGGGCATGCAAATTTATAGGAAAGGTATGATGGAAAAGGAAAGCTAGGAAGTACCACCCGGTACTTCCTAGCAATCGGATAAGCTTTATCTCAAGGGGCTCTTCTACTACTATCTATAAAGGCTTCTACATACTGGGGCGACTTGTCGTGTGACGCGACACCGGTAGAACAATTTCTATGAAATATTCAAGGAAATTGTTCTACCGGTGTCGCGTCGCGTGACAAACCGCCCCTGTATGTAGAAGCCTTAACAATCATTCCACACTGACTGCAAACAATAGCCTTAACTTGACTAAACGAATGCTTTAGATAATTAATGTATCAGAAATTAAATGGGATATTTTTAGCATACCATGAAATGTCCTGATATCGAATCTACATACTTTGTGTGTATGATCATGATGATGGCTCTTATTAGGTTTCTGTAGCCAGATGGCCAATACAGAACCCTTATAACTTTGTCCAGTTCGTCTGTCCGTCTGCCGTATGTCGTTTGGAAGGCCGATGAAATTTGGAAGGAAGATGAACTGCCAAACAGTTGTGTAGTGAAATTATTAAAAAAAAAACTGTCGGTCGTAGGACTGCACGTGAGAAGTCAAATTTTCTTGGCTTCACAAACTTGTATACATCTGTATATATCTGAGCGTGACGGTCACGTGAGTTCAGTGCTTTTTCCTCATCCCAAAAGTGCCCAACGTGCCTAAAGAAGTTTTCAGTTCAAATGCTTCTGAGCCTGACGGTCACGCGAGTTCAGTGCTGCCTTTTTCCCCACCCCACAAGTGCCCAACGTACCTAAAGAATTTTCACTTAAAAAATTAGAAGGGCTTTTCTTTTTCATTTCTCCTTTCGCAGGTCTGCTAGAAGACATTTCTTAAGATATAAGGAGTATCTTTGTACTCAAAATTGTAATTATGTCGTAAAATACACGGTTATAGGATCTGTGTATTTTACTGTGTAGTTATACAATAAAATAAATAAGGTGTTGAGGAATTAAAAAATATCAGTGCCCTTATGCGTATAGGGGTATTATTGGATATCATAATTAAAAAGATTATGGTGTTCCTAAGTGGCTTTTTATCACACTGTCAATAGTTGGAGAGAAATGCGCTTCTTAAGTCGCATAAAATGTGTAACCCCACTCTAGGGCCTCTTGTACACACACGGTTACAACCGCAGAAACAAACTACAAACTTGTGTTCGCTGTCGATAAAACCAATATAGTGCAAGTACGCATAAATATTTATCCCGACTATGGAACCATTATGGGTATGGTTCTTCTACACGCACTTGGCTGGTTTAATTGATTGCTATGCTCCAATTATTATTGGTCACTTATCGCTGATATATAAAGTAAAAACACGAAGTAAAGTGACTATCTGGGTTCGAACCCACGACCTACAACTCTCAAGGTGAGGCCATTACCACTGGGCCACCACTGCGACCTTTAATTGCATAAAGGTGGTCCTTCATAATCTGCCCAAGCTGTCGCAATGTTTCAAACATGCCCTCGGCAGCAAGATGTAGCCTTATGGCTCTGCATTAAGTGTGTTTAGAAGATACCTGGTATCTGGAGCTTTTAGAAAACTTATCGAATTCTTACACTACTGTTTTGAGATTTTTTGATGTGAAACATCTATAGGCGCACGTAAAACTGATTCATGGTGGGGCGACGCATGCCGATAGGCCACTATACATCATACACTATATGTAGTAGTGTGTAAATGTGTGTGTAGTGCGATGTTTCACATCTGCCAGTCATCCCGTGACGCCTCAATTTTTTGTCTAAACGCTTTGTTTTAGTTGTTTTAAGGGGCTATTCTGATTTCAGATTTATCGGACGAATAAAAATTGCGGTTTGACAGCTATTGTACAAATATATTGTCAAACCGCCATATTATTCAATCTTCAGCTTTAAGATATCGGACGATTCAAAAAATCCGCCCTTCATCATTTTAAAACTCACCCATTATACACAATATTTTATTTTATGCCCTTGATTTTAACTGCGATTCTATAAAACCTTTAATATTAAAGGTTTTATGGAATCGAGGTAAGTTCATCTATCGGGGCTCATACAAATATTTCAAGGTTCAGCATAATTAATTAAAGGCTCGTACACACTGGTGCGATATCGAGGGAGCAACAAGGGTCGCGCTGTCTGTTGCGCCCGCGATATCGCCCCAGTCCTTACGAGCCTTAATATGTTAGAGAACGTCATTTGAAACTTGGTAGTCGCTCATGTACTATTGACCGGCTTATTCCACTATTCCCCCCTGAGAGAATCCCCCTCAGGGGGGAAAACTGGACCCTAATGTAAAAAATATCCAGAAAGTCCACTTTTCATTTTGAGATATTCCACTATTCCCCCCTGAGAGAATCTCGATCAGGGGGGAAAACTGAAGTAAAAAGTACTTAAGTAAAAAAAAAACCAGAAATCCCCTTTTTTTTAGATCATTCCACTTTCCCCCTTATTTTTAGTTTTGATTTCTACACTCTTAGAGTAAATAAAAATTGTGATTAGATACAATGTAATAAACAAACAACGACAATATAATAATTAATAACATAATCATCATTATTTTTCACAGAATTTTGTTATAATAAAATGTGATGAAGAGTAAAAACAATCACAAACAAATAGCGATGTGGGAAATCGGTTGTTTTTAATAAAAATAATTATTAAAACAGTTAAAACAAGGTACCCTAACCAGAAAAACTAAATTATTTTGCTTATCCTCCCTGAAAGCATATAAAATAATTATAAGTTTTCCGAAAATTTGCAGAATGTAAAATTTAAGTACAAAGATAAAGAGAAAATATAAAATAAAACAATCACTTTAATGGGACCAAAGTTAAAATCGCAAAAAAAAATCAGCTGTTCCATACATTTTGACGACTTATGCGAACACAAATGTAGGGAACAGCTAATTTTTTTTTTCGCGGTTTAATATTTGGTCCCATTGTAAAAGTTGTTCATAATGATGAGTACAATGACCCCTTAACATATTTCGTGTATGAATAGATACACCTTATTTATGAAGAACAGCTTTGGCTTTGGGAAAACTATTTAATTTTGTAATATTTTATTGTTAATCAATTATAATAATAATTAATTAATAAATAACTTGTAGACGACACACGGTTGACTAGTAATTAGACAGTTTACGAATACTTAAAAAAAACATTATTATACGTACAGTCACGAGCACCAATATGTATACAGTCAGCAACTTTTAAAAGAGATTTCCTCCAACTATATTGATTGAAATTTTATTTTATACGAACATAGTATTTTGGAACCAAAATATTATGAAATAGATCTTTTCTCAAAGTTGCAATCGTTATTGCATGAGAAAATCGGTTTTAAATTGCTAAGCGATTACATATTAGTGCTCATGACTGTACAACAATTTAAAAAAAAACTATGTAAGTAATGCTAATAACAATCAAAAATACTAATAATTCAAAGTATCTAGAAAATATAAATCACCTAAATCAAGAGGATTAAAATAATAAAATGCAAATTATTTTAACTTTTCTAGGAAATGTCCAATTGTTATGCTCCCGCTATTTAGTTCCGATATACGATAAAATTCCATTTTTTTTTAATGCCGCGCTCTAAGAGGTTGGTAGTCTTGTGACGTTCGCCAAAGACGCACCAGATTTTATAAAATTCTCATAATTTAGCCATTGTTGTAACATATATTGGCGAAATATTTTGTTGTTATCGTTATCATCGTCTTGGCTGTCTGGCTACATAAAACCACCCATTTATAATTTGATCTTCTGGTAAGAGATGTAGAACAGCGGATAGTGCCCTTTGTCCTTTCTGGATCTTAGATTTTATCAAATTTTATACACGCTCTTTCTTCCAAATCGCTCGTAAGTAGTAAAAATAGCACCCTTTTACTGTAAAGTTTGGAAATACAGAATGGCGTTCATTGTCGCGATTTCAAAATCACATTTGTATAATTGTGGTTCCATTCTGGAATCTGCCATCGGTAGCAGAGGCACTCCTTAAATTTTAAGGACCTCAGTGGGGATTTCTGGACGTTGTTTTTTCCATGTTCCAGTTTTCCCCCTAAGGGGATTATCAGGGGGGACTTCCAGACTTTTTTTTTTAGATTCCACTTTTCCCCGCAGGGGGCACTTTCAGGGGGGATCTGTGGAATAAGTATTTTTTTAGATTCCAGTTTTCCCCCCTGCGGGGGATTATCAGGGGGGAATTCTAGACTTTTTTTATTGAGTCCATTGTTCCCCCTCAAGGGGACTTTCAGGGGGGATTTTAGGAATAAGCCAAATATTTGACCCAAACAGATTGTAAATAATAATTCATAAATGATTTGCCATAAATCTGTTTTTTTTTAATATAGTTTCAAATAACATTGCATATTTTTGTCTTGATAGTGGGCGTCAACGGCGAGTGGTAGACCTTTGGCAATCTGTGTGCGAAATCTACCGACGCGATCTACTGATAGTTCTTTGAAGGACGGACTTTACCATGAATACAAGAAACATGGAAAAGTAGTATGGGTTAAAGTAGTTGGTCAAAACGCCGATCGCTATGCGGTGGTGCGTTTTAAAAAGCCATCCGATGTGGAGAAGGCCTTGGAAGTATCACAAGATAAACTTTTTTTTGGCTGTAAGATCACTGTGGCGCCTCATCAAAGCTGCGATGAAGATGCAGATTCGGCTAAACCTTACGAGACTGATATCGATGAGTACCACCCGAAGGTAAGATATTTAAATATAGTGCTTTTCGTAAAAAAATAGTTTATAAATCTAAGATATTTAGACCGGCGTAAAATTTCGGTAACATTATGAACGTAACAGCAAGACCATGGTTTTCAAATATTTATGCCAAATTTTCGCTCAATATTTTAGTCTCAAAAATCGAGATAAGTATTTACTGTTTGCTGGTAGTAATTTGGAAAAAACACCGTTGAAATATACTAATTTAGCTTTTAAAAAGCCGGGTGCTAATATCTAATTGCCATCTTTAGTTGAGGAATAAAAGTTTAAAGTTAGCACCAAATAATGGCCACTAACGCACAGCCTTTCACCCACTTTTATTAATTTACAGATTCTAACTGTTTCAATTAAATACATTCTGTTAATATCCTGGGGGTCTACTCCGAAGATAAATCCCAAGTATCAACCGAATTTTCGGTCGTTTCCTGACTATGGCTGTCTACAGCGAAAAAAAAAGACCACAGTCAAAGAGATAAGTCAAAGTCAAAAATGTGACTTGAAGTCGGGTAAGGACTCGAAAGTCAAAAAGGCAACTTGGGAAGTCAAGAAACGGTCGAACATTCGGCCGATACTTCGGATTATCGCTTCGGAGTAGATCCCTGAATCGATAGCTATCGTTGTCACATTTTTCGCGAATGAAAATCGATACATATATTTAGGGAAATGACACGTTAAAAAGTTTACAATGATGGACCTTCCTTTATTTAAAGCAAGTTCAATACCAACAGTGCACGCAATCGTTCTTACTAATAATATAGCCGCAACTGACACACTACATACACAAAATAAAATATTCTCGCGCTTTACACGCTACACATAAAACCCGTCATACTGCGGCGCTTATGCGGCAAACGTTAGTACGGTAGATGTGTAAATCCGACTAAAGCAGTAATCAAAAAGTGTCTAATGATAATTTTACTACCAAATAACCAAAAGTAAAAGTTTTTATTGAGTGAAATCGATTTTCAGTCCAGAAAGCATCACGCCTGCCAGTTATGTAGTTGTTATATTCCTCAAATCTTGGTAAATCAAGGTCAGATCTATGTAGTGCATATAAACAAGGAAAATAAATAAATTGTCTTCTGAAATTATAAAATCATACTTTCCATAGACTAGGTAATCAAATCACTCATGGCCTGTAAAAATAAAACTTGGGTAATTGCGTTGTTATTTTTTTTTTGTTATTGTATTTACTGGGGTCCTAGGAAGTATTGATTGTATATAAAACTATTTGAATAACATAAAAATATAAAACAAAAAAAAATACTGCATAATAGATTAACAATGAATTAAATGAAAATACCCAATCGTTTAGTGTTATTACGTATGCCTCTAATATTTGTTTGCTGAAACTGTTGAACAAGTTTTATCAATATCAAAGAATCGTTTTTGGCTTTTGAAAATGCTGGAATCAATCTTACAGTGTTCAATTATGTTCTTTCTAATAAGTTTTGTAGTGGTGATATACTTGGATTGGTGCAGTTGCCAAGCGTCGCAGAGGAGACACCGAATGACGCTAAAGAAGAAGTCTCCCTTAATTACTTGATTAAGAACATTTGATAATATTTTCATAATCTTCCTGAAGGAATGTCCTAATCAAGTAGAGAGATATGTCAGTTTCGGACGGATACGTTGAAATAATAAGCGTTCGGATTTTTCACTTGCACCGATGGTATCCTTGAAATTGTGAACTTATCAATAATACATATAACTTGTATTTACTTATATCGCCGCACATGTATTCTTATCAATTATCTTTAGTGGTCAGCCTTATACCGGATACAATTCTAAGTCATGGGCTGCCTTTAAAATAAAATGTCTATTTATAATAATTTATTGAGATTTGAGGAATATTACTTTTCATGGAGGGTGATGTTATCCCTGATACTAGTACTAGGTTTATTGGTATTCTTGTTATGATTGCTAAGTGCTGTCATCATCTGCCAGCCTTTTCCCAATTATATTGGGGTCGGCTTCCAGTCTAACCGGATCCAGCTGAAAACCAGTATTTTACATGGAGCGACTGCGTATCTGACCTCCACAACCCAGTTATTGGGTAACACGATACCATTTGGTAAGACTGATTGTCAGACCTTCGGACTTCTGACGACCCGTAACGAGTGTCAAAGATCCACGAATGACAGCCGGGACCAACGGCTTAACGTGCTTTCCGAGATACGGAAGGGTCTTGGTATGTAAAGATGGTCACCCATCCATGGACCAATCATGGCAAGCGTACTTAACCTGATCGATCGACCCGTACGGCTGTTATTATTTAGCCACAAGCCCCTTACTTAGGGTGAGCTAAGTGCTATGTTTTTTTAATTATTATGCCCAGGACCATTTTTATTTGAAAACTGTTCTCATCACCGGTGTGCTACACGCACCGCACCGGAATGCGGTGTGCTGCAGATCACTGGTTCTAGGTACAATGGTTTCTTGGCGACCCGGACCTCCTGGTGTGCTAGCCTACACTTAGCCGGCTAGACCAATCATATTTTTATTTTTTCCTAATGAGTAGTGTTATAGGCAGTTAATCCAAAACAAATCAGAAACCGCGTTTGGTATTTTCGTGATTTACAAACAATAAAATCAACAATATAGTTTTATATATACCTACTACCACAGCCCTTATTATTTTCTGAAAAATATAAAAAAAAAACATGTTTAGTGAGAACGATTCGAGTACTAGGCAAGTATAGACAACTTGCTGAAATTTTTGACGTCGACATAATACAAAACCATCAATTTGTGATAATAATTTACTTTTAACAAATGGTTAAATACTTAGACAGGTTCGAACATTACTTAAAACCGCGCGCTTAAATGACATCAGATCTGTATGAGAGGTTTTTTGTTATAATAACCAGTCTTAACTTAAGACTAAAACCGAAGTAAACAATTTCGTACCTGGTTTTGTTCGGATATTTGTTGTTAACTGATTTATAACGCTTTTGTATTTAAAACGCTACATGCTTATGAAACTATTTGTAACCTTGGATCTATAATAATCTAAGATTTTATCTTACAGGCTACGAGGACGCTATTCATCGGTAATTTAGAGAAAGATGTGACGCAACAACAACTTCGAGACAAGTTCAAACTTTTCGGACGAATAATCGAGATCGATATAAAAAAGGGTAGCAGTGGAGGTGCGGGATATGCATTCTGCCAGTACGCATCAATTTCGAGCGTCGTGGAAGCTATTCGCGCTATGGATGGCGAAAATGTGGGCGGCTCGCGAGTGAAACTTGGCTTTGGAAAACCTGTTGCCACCACTTGCGTATGGGTGGACGGCCTCACCGAGCATACGGAGAAGCAGGTAATTATAATACTGCTCCTCTATATCATAGGATATGTATGGGTCATGAATCAATAGCATAAACTTTTAGCATAAACTTTACATATAAAAAAAACTAGCGATTTTTTTGGTGCTATTTAATTTATTTGGTTTCGGTGGTCATGGATCACTATTATATTTTTTATGCGTTTTAGTCGTACCGTTACTTATTTCGTAGAAATATAATCATCACCATCTAAATCTTATTTTGATTTATTGGGTATGTGTAGTTATAATCCGCGAAAGTTTAAAACAGTGATTAAGTATATATTTTGAGGTCCGAAAAGACACTCTTATCTCGAGAAATAGGTAATAAAAACGTTTAAGTACTGGAACCAGAGTATTTAAGTGAAAAACGCAGAGTAGACTAAAGATTAGTGCGGTCGACACCGCGCCCTCACACGCAATTTATACGTTGCTTGTATGTACCTAAACAAGGTCTTAAGTAAACCCTTGACAACATTTTGTAGATTAAATTTTGTCCCCCTCAATAGCAATAAGAACATTTTTGTTACACGGGTAATGCTAGTGGAATTAATAAAACTAGATAACCCGGACTTACCAAGAATCATCTTACTTTTTGGGTGAAGTCGGAGTAATTACAAAAATAAACATTATTTGTTCGTTTATCCTTATTCACCTAGATTTACTCAACGCTACCTTGGTAATGTAAGTTGCTGCTGCTGCTGCATAATTTTGAGCATATGGCGCGAGTTAGCTTATTTCGATCGTTGCCGGCGAGCGTTACAATCCAAGTCTGTCGCAGTTACTAGCTGCCTTACCAAATCGATTTAATTACTCTAATAAATCTAAAATTTCCAAACCAGTGTTGGATGCGCCAAGAAGTTGGTATACAGGTTAACGCCGATTCATTGCTAGAATAACAATCTATTCGGACTCTATCCAAATAACTGTAATTCTAGTTAAACCTGGGTAATCCTATTTTTTTTTTCTGGCATCACCCGTCGTAACGAAATATCTTGGGGCTTGGGATGATCCCATACATGAGTTGTATGCTCAGACGAATCTATCATGCTTGATTCAATGTAGGATGGTTTCGGGCCCGGGTAAATACGTTAAAGCAAGCATATAGAAGTGCGTGCGTGTGTAGGTGCTGAGCGCGGTATCGCGATGCGGCGGTGCCACGTCGGTGTGCGTGGACCGCGCGGCGGGCGCGGCGCTGGTGCACTTCGAGCAGGCGGCGGCGGCGGGCGCGGCCGTGCGCGAGCTGCGCCGCGTGGCCGCCGCCGTGTCGGCCGCCGAGCCCGACCACCCGCGCCTCTGTGTCGACTACGCCTCGCGCGAGTGTCAGGTGATGCTACTTCCGTAACCAACATGCTTCCCATTACTCTTACAAATAATTGTCATCCCGGTATCTTACTTGGAGGTATAACTACTTTGCATCTTCGCCGAGGAAGTACTTTTCATTTTCGCCGAGGTATAGTTAAGAGAGTAATTGATACAAAAAGTTAATAATGTAAGATTTTTTAAATCATTTGGGCTTTGCCGCAGTCGGGTAAACAAATTAGATTCGGTTCTTCGTTTGGGGAAATCTACGCCGCCGAAGTACGCTTTGACACGCGCCGCAGCGTACCGCGCTCGCCCGTAGCACCAGATCACACCACCAGAAAGCCCACAAAAAGTTATACAACTAACCATATTAATAAGTACATAAGTCATATGTCTATTAAATAAAAAGATTATATATAGTTTTCAACGAAACTTCGCGGTAAAGTAACTAATAATAATATTTAGTAGATAATTGGGGTTGGCACGAAAGCAGCAACCTTTTTAGTGAGTGGCGTGTGACAATGAGGCCCAAATTCTATCGAAATAAACCGTATTCCGATGGGATCTTCCATCGACAAAAAAGACGAACTTACATACAAACTTTCATCCACTATAACTGGATGAATATTCAAAAATCCGTAGTACACACGGCTACACATCAAGCTATACATTTCCAGTATACGCTGACCTCTCATTGTACGGAAATCCTATACAATGCGAGATCAGCTTATACTGGAAAGTTATAGTTTGATGTGTAGCCGTATGTACCACCGTTGTGTAAGGAATACTTGTGCAAAATTTCAAGCTTCTACAATAGATCTAGTGCTAAACCGCGGTTATGCGTTGTCTGTCAATGTATGAATGAATGAATGCATTTAAGATTTAGGTATATTAAGTAGGTATTATAAGGTCAATTTCAGGGGGTTACAAAATTATGATTCAACGGGAATAACGTTCAAGCACGAAATCGACAGTATGAAGTTATGATGTATTTCTATAATGTTTCGAATAATAAAACTCCTAAAAATGTCTGCAACACACCCCGTCACCAAAACAATCGTTCAGAAAAATCTGAAAATACTAACAATTCTAGATATAAAAAAGAACTATTTGTTTGATGTTTGTTTGTCTTCTTTTTGTTTTATGCACTTATTGAGTAGCAGTACCAGTGGATAACCATTGTAACTAAATCTATACTTATAGAATATTTTGCCGAATATCTATCTACAGGGTCAAATAAATTTGTCAGCGAAACTCCGCAGACGTGATGGGTATCGGTGTCTGAACACGAAAACACAAAAAAGAATTGATAATATTTTTTGGGTTCAACGACCGCTGGTAGTGATGTTACTGGAAGTTGAGAAAATCAGTTTATTTTCATTTTATCTTGTTTAGTTATCGATACCCACCACGTCTGTGAAGTTTACACACAAAAAAACTGTATTTTTTAAACTGGTATTCCAGGTGACTACACTACCGGCGGTTGATGACCCAAAAAAAATCTTTTTTTTAAACATCATGTTTAGATATCGTTACTTATAACGACTGCGGAGTTCTGCTAGCTAATTTAAGTTGACCCTGTATAATGGATTTATTTCTGCCAACCTCTGCTTCTATTGGGCAGGAGTATGTTTCATTTTCTCATTCTTCTTCTCGTGTCGATGACTTATGTTTTATCATGATTAAATATTCAATTGTATGTATTAGGAGGCGTTTTACGAACAATTGGAAAAGCATGGCGGTTCGGCAGCGTTGACGGGTTCTGAAAGACTGACCGGGGATCTTGCATCTCGATACCTTCCATCTACTCGTCATGAGCCCATTCGGTTCGTATTAATAAACAAATCATTGTATATTTAACTTTATGGTCTAAATAACTAATGCAAATTGTTTCTGCCAGGTTTGACGGGAGTGGGTCACGATCGAGAGCTTCTAGTTACGGTCGGGGATCCTCGAGAACACCTCGCTACTCTGCACTAGAACCCTACGACCCGACTGACTACGCAGCAGACCGACGGTACAGGTAACGAGCCGACCGAATCTTTGTCGTCAGTTATGTGCAACAGATGCTTGTTGCATGCGTATTATTAAAGGTTTTTACACCCTAATCGTCTTACAGGGTATACGATGAAGTAGGATCAAGCCCACAACCTGAAGATACACCCTACGAGGAAAGGCTACAATCAGTCGTGGTGTCGCCGCATAGAGCACGGCGCCATCGCCGGGACTCCAGCCCAGACGACCGAAAACTCTCCAAGGTGAGGCGTAAATAAAAAAAAAAGATTTCAAGAACTCTATTATTTTATTTCAGACATAGTCCATACATTAATAATTAAAAAAAAAACTATAAAACACATAACAACAATTTTATGAATTACGCCTGTATTCTTCGAAGGGCTCTTTTATGAAATGCGTCTATTTTATACAGGGTGGATTTTTGAGCCGGGGCAGTAAGGGTAGGTCCTACAGGTCCTACGGTCCGTACAGGAACCTTAACCGTTGTACCTACAGGAAAACAGTCTTAAGAGACTGTCCTTAACGTTTCAAGAAACTTCGTTATGCAATCACAGATTTTCAAAAAAAAATGTACAGTTAGCAAGAAAATGGGCCATTTTCACAAAAACTTTTTTTTTTATGCCGTTCGATCTTGTTTCTTACAAGGATCAAAAAACTATCCGACCTGAGATTTGAGTACTAGAAAAGTCAGAAACCGCAATACTTTTCCCATACATTTAGTAGGAAATGAGACCCCAACTTATTTTTTAAAGATGAATAGACTGGCCGAAAATGAACAAAAAAACTAAACTTTGAATTTCGAACGAACACGCGATATAATTTTATTTGGCTTTGAGAACAGAATTTAGGTAGTTTGCTGATTTCTGACATTCTGCGAAAAAATTACCCAAAATAATTAAAAATGTTACTGACTTGTATGGGAAAAGATTTTTTGCGATTTTTGACTTATGTAGCGGCCAGTCATTTTGTAGGGCCCAGTCATTTTGTAGCGGCCAGTCCTTCCATCATGAAGGTTCCTTCCTCCGAAGGAACCTTGTATTTCTTATGAAATGTGCGGGAAGTTTTTTTGCGATTTATGAATTTTCTAGTACTTAAACCTCAGTTGGTCATGTAGACTTTTTTGATCCTTATAAGAAACAGGATCGATAGGCACCTTAAATAGTTTTTGTGAAAATGGCCCATTTTCTTGCTGACTACATTTTTTTTTGAAAATCTGTGATTGCATAACGAAGTTTCTCGAGACTTTCTCTTAAGACTGTTTTCCTATAGCAGCAACGGATAAGGTACCTACCTGTCTTTACTGCCCCATCTCAAAAATCCACCCTATTTATTATAAAAAATAATGCTGCCGCGAAATGTGCACATAATTTAGTATTTTTTATTTGTTTTCGTGTTTGATTATATTGTGACTGCCGCGTTGGTCGCAACCGCTACTGCTGAGCATGAGGTCCTGGGTTCGATTTCCAGGTCAGGCAAAGTATTATTGGGATTTTCCATCAGGAATTGTTCAGTAGTAGCCCGGAGTCTGGATATGTGCCCGGTTGATGGCAATAGGCGTAATGTGGGTGTATTTTATAGGTACACCTCTGCCTAACCCTTCGTGGATTACAGGCGGAATGTTATGTTATTATATTTTTGGCAAAAAAAGTACCAAGTAAAGTAAACATTGTTTCATTGAAAAGTCCATGAAGAACGAAACACTTACCAATCGGTTTATTAATCCAGGAGCGACATCGCAGCGTCGGTACACGGCGCTCCCGCTCCGGATCGCGCGGCGGCGAGAGGCACGGCGCGCGGCGTCGCCACCGCCGGCGCCGCGACGGGTCCGGCTCGCACTCGCGCGCCGGCACCCCGCTGCGGGACGAGCCCGATGCCGCGCCGCCGGCCGAGCCGCGCCGCGCTCCTCGCGAGCGGCCCCCGCTCCCCATGAGTCTGCCTTTACCCAAGTTCGCCGTGCAGCTGATGCGTACCGCGCCGACCACGCCGCGCCCCTCTCCCGCACCTGCGCCCGACTCACCGCCGCGTCCACCGTCCGCTTCTTCTTCTAGCGGTGGCTCCGCTCCGCATTCGCCGTCATTGGAAGAACGCATTCGCAGCCTCGACGAAAAGCTAAACGGATCGCGAGCGATAGCTGACGCACCTGACCGCGCGCGCCTTCGCCACCGGCTGCTCGACGTCGACATAAACGAAGTGAAACCATCGGAAGTAGTGCGATCGTTACTCGCAAAGCGCTCCGTGTTCGACGAGGACTCCGAGCGACTCGAAGGAGCCGGGCGCGCGCCCAGCCCGGGCAGCAGCCCGCGTGGCCGTATCTCCGCACCCACGCCCCGCGCACTGCGCTACCCGTTCCCGGCACACCCGCAGCCGCCGGCGCCGCCCACGCCGGCCGCGCTCGACCCGGACGAGCTGGCCGAGCATGGCGTGTCGCGCCTGCTGGCGAGCCTGTGCCATGAGGTGCGCGGCCGCCCGCGCACTCCGCCACCGCCGCCGCCCCCGCCCGAACCGGAACCGGAACCTGAACCTGAACCTGAGCCCGAGCCCGAGCTTCAACCTGAGCGTCAGCCCGATCAGAACGACAATTCTGCCCAGTTTGATAGCGCTGTGAAGACAATTGAGAGGCAAGTAGATGATTATTTTTCGGGTGACGGGGAAGTCGAATCGTTGATCGTAACTGGCGGAAAAGAGGACGGCGCTGTAGGCGAGGATAGTGACCTAACTAGTCGCGATCGAAACAGTAATATTTCCATTGCTTCCACCAGCCTTAACAGCCAAACAACTGGTTGTGCTGATAGTCAACATATGGCAGTTGATAGCACCCTTGTCAAAGGCGATATATTCAACCAGGAAGACAGAACAAAGAGCTCTTTTACCTTTCATCTGGAAGATAATAGTGCTCGAGAAGTTATGGAAATGCTGCTGAAGCGAGTTGAAAAATTTAATGAAAGTCAAAATTATGAATCACAATTTGAAAAGATATGTAAATATAATAAAGAAAGTCTTATTAAATCAGAGCTTCACAAACACGAAGAAAGACTAAACTTAGATAGCGAAAACAAATTAGATCCTTTTTGTCAAACTGATAACCACAAGAACAGAGAAATACACGAAAACCATATTACCAAAGAATTAATTGAATTTGAAATGCAGCAAAATCATTTAAATGCAGTTAATTCAATTAAAGCTAATCATGCAGAATTTAATCAAGATTTTATGAAAAATACTGAAAAAGTTCTCAAGGATAGACATAATCACAATTACCATAATGCAAAACTCGAAAAGGAAAATATTCAATTCGATAAAACATTGGAAAAGGAAAGAAATATCATTGTGACTTTACCTGATAAAAAAATTACGGATAATGAAAAAAATCACGATGATCGCGTCAGAATAGATCGTGACAAACTAAGACACTGCAAAGAAAGATTAGCGGAAAAAGAAAGAAGCGAATTAGAAAAGGATAAGTCGAAAAGTAGTAAATCTGAAAGAAATTACGATAAAAGACCGAAGGAAGACATACATGGTGAAAAAAATCATAATGATAAAAATAAGGCCGAAAAAGATGGCGAACGAAACCAGAAGGACAAAAATGATAAAGAATTTGATAAACTAAAATACACCGACGAAAAATCCTACAGGCATGATCATCATAAAAAAGATCGAAGTGACAGAGAAAAGAGAAAGGAATCTGTAGATACTGATTACATATCTATCAAAGGCAAAAAGGATGATAAACACAAACATGATAGGTCAAAGAAAGATTATGACTCAAAAAGAGAGAGTAAAAAAGAATCTGATTCTGTGAAAAGTCGTAAATCCTCCGGAGATGAAACTTCTAGGGAACTATGTCGCAAAGATTCTACTGACTCCTCAACATCTAGAGCTTCGCACGAATCATCTAAATTAAAAGATTTGGAAATCAGTGAAACAAAGGATGACGCAAAACCAAAACTAAAACACACTGAGCTATTTGTGAAACATGACACTGATAAAGAATTACTTATTAAATCTGAAATCAAAGAAGAAAAAGACACTGGAAATCATAATAAAAATAAGAATGAAAGTACGCTGGAACATAACATAAAATCAAAAGGAGATATGAGTGAAAAGCAAAGACACTATTCTCTTGACTCACCCAGTGTTGATACCAAACGCAAGGAACGATTAAATTCGTGTTCCAGTTTACCATCGAACATTGGACATAAGCGGCGTATGTCATCTCAAGATAGTATCGATATTTTTAACGAAGATGTAAAAAAGGGTAGAAGCGACACAAAGATTTCTGAAAGAAGGGAATCTAAAGAGTCTCGCACTGAAAATCGTCATAAGACTGCAAAATTCAGCAAAGGTCATTTTGCTAAGATAATAGAGAGTAAAACAAAAGATGATAAGAAGAATCAGGTCAAACCTCCAGATGAAACGTATGTTGAAAATAAAGGAACTGAGTCTAAAGATACAAAACCCGTGGACAGAATTAAATGTTTCAAAAAGAGTTCCGGAGACGAAAACGAAGAAAAACCTAATATGGAAACAGCTACTGATGGACTTCAGAATGATTTCGATTTTCTTGCTACATTAGAATTGCGTTCAAGTGAAGAAGATGAACGGCAAAGAGCTCTCCGAAAAGAGATGAAAGAAAAGAAACGCATACAACAGTTGCAACAAATACAAGAATTACAATTGCAAAGGGACGCATTGCATCCAACTGAATTTATGGGTAAGAATAAAGATGATAAGAAATTAAAGTGTGACGAGAAAAAGAAAGAAATCGCTCTAGAGAAACGTCTGTCAACGGATCGTAAAAGTAGAGATGAAAAACTTGATAATAACAGACGGAAAAGTCGTAAACCTGTGCACAGTAGTGACAGTTCTGATTCGGATGAACCTAAAAAACATTCAATTTTTGATATAATTGACGATGGGCCTACATACATTTCTATGTATGACAAAGTTAAAGCTCGTTCATGTAAAAATATGCAAAAACAAGAAGAAGAAAAGCGCCAAGAAAAAATTAAGGCCAAATTTAGTCAGTTAAAACAAAGTAGAGCAAAACGAGAGGAAAAAAAGAGATCAAGTTGGGATGAAGACAGCGACTCAGATCAGGACATAAAGAAGTATCAGTCTATGGACAATTCATCTGAGGATGATATTGTGATTAAAAAACGAGAAAAGTCACATAGCTATGATTATGACCCTGAAAAAACGGATGAATATTTTGATGGGAGTACTAATGAAGAAGATTTGCGTAACAAATTGTCTCGTAAAAATTCTAGAACTCGCATAATGTCTGACACATCTGATGACGAAGTTTCCAAAAGAAGTATTAGCAAGAGTCCTTCTTTTCTTGATAGTATAAAAAAAGAACTCCTTTCTGATTCAGAGTCTACACAAAGAACGAAAATTGATGATGCTAAAGAATCGAACGAAATTATTACGAAAAAGAATTCTTTGTTAAACTTGTTTGGAAAGAGCGACAGTGATGATAGTAAAATAAAATTGAATCTTGATAATGACAATGGATTCAAATCCAGTTACATTAAATCAATGTGTAATGACTTCTCATCTGAAAGTGAATCTGCGTGTAATAAAAATTCCATAGAACTTCGTAGGAAACATAAGAAAAAGCAGAGAAAACATAAGTCAACATATTCTGATGACGAAAAAGTAGAAAACAGTGACACTAGTTTACTCGAAGCATATAAACATAAAAACATTGAAAAACAACGTCGACACAGTACCAAAAAAGACAAAAGAAAAGAAAAATTGCGAGATAGTATTGACACAGATGAGACCCGTGATGAAAAAAATAAATTGAAACGAGAAAAGAAAATAGCAAATAACAATTTTGACATTATTACCGATACGATTTGTAATGCCATGAGGAAAGATGGAAAAATGGAAGACATCTTTGGGCCATTATCAGATGAATCAGACAGAGATACACGAACGCACGCGGCTCATAAATTAGACTTTTCCTCACATGAGGTCAATTCTAGTTTTTGTGCGAACAGCTCTGATTATAAAATAAAAGAAAAAGATGAAAGACGTAAAAAAGAGAAAAAACGTAAAGAAAACCGTTTTTTCAAAGAAGATGATAACAGTTTAGATGTTGATGCTGTAAGTAAAGCAATAGAGGCGCGTCTTTTTGCTGACTCTTTAATAGATGATGATAGCCGCCTTAGAGCAGAAACTCTTTCTGAGAGTCTTAACAAATTTGAAAACAGTGACATTAAATATGCTGACGGTAATATAATAAGCGAAATAGTTAAGCAAGAAAAATTCAAAAGAGAGTGCAAGGAGAAGAAGAGGAAGAAAAAGAAAAGCAGGGAAGACCGACAAAGTCGCAAAGAATACCATAATTTCTATCACCAAGATAAACTTGAGAAAGCAGATCAAGTTGTGGTTGAGAATGCGGAAGTCTCACCAAAAACAATGCTATTAGATATACCTTTGCCAAACGATGAACAGACTGTGAGTCTTGATGACAAAATTGAAAATCGTCAGTCACCTTTAGGATCCCAAAGTTTGCCTCGATTGACAGACAGCCCTCCAATTGTTATACAGTCTGATGAAAATACAGATGCAAAAAGTATAGATTCTAATAACGTTGTAGTTGATGACAATAAATTGGATTATGTAGAAAGTAAAGAAATTGAAATTGAAGAAATTCCTATGCCTCCACCATTTGAAACAATTGTAACAGATATAAGTGAAGTGCCATTACCTAAAGACCCCTTACCTAGTAAAGTCAATAATAATACTGAAGATAGTTTCTTATCAAGTTTTAGTAGTGACGGCGACTCCTGTGAAGATGCAGTGCGAAATATAAAATGTTCCGAAAAAGAAGTAGACAAGACTGAAAAAATGGAAAAAACTTCCGATGTTGTGTTGGAAATATCACCCTGCAAAGCGGAGAAGAAAACAGATGAAAAACCTAGGGCTATTATTTCACAAGAAGAAACAGAGGATGCAGTTGCTGCATTGCTAGGTGAAAGTTTTGGAGGTAAAATAAATACTTTTTCTAGCTGTTACGAAGAATCCGAAAATATCTCGACACATCCTAATGAAATTGAAATTGCCACAATAGAAAATGAAAATATTCCGGAAGAAGACGCAGAAGAAATGCGACAAGCAGTGCAAAATTTAAATGCTAGTGAGATGGAAATGAAGCCAGACACTCCTGTTTCTGATAATGACCTATTATTAATTGATACTGATACTGAAGAAACTGATGAAACAGCTCAAGATGCTATAGAAAAATTACCAGTAAATATCATAGCAACAAACCAGGCGTTGAATACTGGCTCTGACCAAAAGAAGTGTGTGGATGTATCAAATAATGTAGTTCCTGATAGGAAAACAAACTCAGTACCGACTGTAACTACTAGCCCAAACGATTCTAATATTAAAGTCAAAGAAACAGATGTTAAGATACAATTAACGAAGAGAGATAATATCCAAGTGATTACATCAACGGCAACTCCTGTGATTACGTCGTGGACATTGACGAATAATAAACTGTTGGAACCACATGTTTTAAACATTCAAAATAATTCTATCCCTGGTAGAGAAAAAAATGAAATTAAACCCACCCATATAACCGCGAATATTGTGCAGATTAAAGGGCCCACAAATCAAAACGTGCAAATAAATAATTCCTCAAGACCAATTATGGCCCAGACACGAGTCAGTGCTCCGTATCAAGTCATCAATCAAATTATTCGCACTCAGACCCCAAACATGCAACCGCCGACTATAAAAATTCCAGAGCCTCATATTTTATATCAGAAACCACAAGGGATTGTAATATCACCTCGTATGTCCAACGATCCTAGGTTGCAGAGTCCTAAAGCTAGTTCACAAGGTGAAAGTATGACCTCACCAAGATTAACGAATATGGCAATTTTAAGTACATCACCACAAAATTTAAACTCGACTGGAATGGCGTCACCTAATGCAATTCAACAAAGATCTCCAGGCCAAGTGACTGTGGTTCGAATGCAGCAGCCTCCATTAAGTCCGATTCAGACAATGCATATACCGCATGGTGCTAGAACAATGTTGTCACCTAATAGACCTAATTCAGTTCTAGTTCAAACACAAGGCACACCAATCCATTTCAATCGTTTGCCTGTTACTCCAGTCTTGACTCCGATTTCTAAACAAATGAATGTCAATAACTTAATTCTGCCAAATAAAGGAATTAGTGTAACCACATCTCCTTTGATACATCAACAGAAAATAATATCGGGGGACTGTAGAAAAAGTGACCAAAGAAGTATTTCAGAAAACGCAAATGAAAATACTAAAATAGTTTTGTCGCCAACGAATCTTCAACATAGCTCCAATCCGACAGTCATGGCTCAAAATCGTTTGATATCCATGCAAAATGCCATACACGTTAGTAACATGAATACTGTTCATCTTAACAATAAAGTGGTTATAAATACTGTCAGCCAACTAAATGATAAAAGAGAGAACCAGCCACAGAAATCAGATAAACTAAATCATATTCCATTTGGATCAACTCCTATAATACATGTTGCTGCAGTAAATAATGCCACAACATCAATCATACAAGGTTGTAACAAATCTGCTCCGAGTAATGTTCAAGAAGCAAGTTCGATCAACAGAAGCCAGGGTTCTAATGTTATTCATTCTTTAGGTTCGCAAAGGCTATTATCACAAGCACCTCTTAGCAACGTTATAAAAATAGACACTAAAAAAGGACCCACGTCTGTGTTATCAATGGCGACAATAAGACCACCATCAGTTCTAGCTAAATTGGGATTGTGTACTTCTGCTACCACTACAACTACCAGTATCACTAATGTGTCGCCGTTATTGTTAAAAACCACTACTTCAACAGGGTCAGTTAAATTAAGTACTAAATTTGATAAAGATAACAAAGAACCACTTAAGACCTTGGTTTTACAAAATCATATGCGGGAAAATGAATCAAAAGTGAATGAAAAACCTGAATCAATCAAACCTGCTGTAATCAAACCTGCTGTTTGTGTTGATGAAACTGTGGATGACAAAAAAGATTTACTATCGAAACCGATTATATCTCCCGATGACAATGTTGTTAAAGGTGAGACAGACTTTGAAGAATTGTTGAAAGACAACACAAATGAAATAAAACTAACTAACGATCCTGAAAAGAAATTAGAAGTTAATGTTGGTAAAACGGTAACTTTAATTACTACTCGTAAAGAAAATCGCGACATAGTTGTATCAAATAATATGGATAGTCTGAAGATGGAAAATATGATAAATACGAACCAGTCTAAATTGCCACAAGTATCATCCAATGAAAAAAGTGAAAACAATGAAATAAAAGAAGATAATACGACTAGTCAACCAAAGGAAATAGTTACAGTTTTGTCTCGTCTAGACAATATTTCAGTGCAGGCAACGTTACCTTCTGAACCTGTAGTCAAAGAAAAGACTGACATATTCGGTGTTGAGATTAAAAGTGCATCTAGTGGAAATCAAATGTCGTTGAATATAGAACACCTTTTTCAATCTGATGAACCCAATTTTGACCTCTTGTTGCCAGAAGATTCCCAAGGAAGTGGTAGTCCAATAAAAACGGATGAAAATGACTCTTGGAGTGGTAAAGATGTAAACTTAGAATCTGTTATAAAAAAGGTGGACTCTCTTTGTAACGAAAGTGTTGAAATTACTCCGAACACAGAGGAAATAAGCAAAGATGTCGATCCTAATAAAGTTAGCCCACAGATTTCAGAAAAGATAATCAATCATACACCTCATATAAAATCAATGACTATAAACCCACCTATTGAAAATATTATTGAGAATAAATTAGTAGAAGAGATTGTAACTGATAAAATCATACCAGCTGCTACTGCTAAACGAGGTGGACGTAACGTGAGAGGCAGGAAAATAGATAAAAGTCAAGATAGAGTACAGACTCGTCAAATCTCCAAACCGTCGAGAGGAGGAACTTCAGCAAAACGGGGTAGAGGTAGAGCCAAAGTAGACAAGAAAGTAAAAACCTTAGTTAACAGTAGCGGAAGTACAATGCCAGGGGACGTCTATGATTTCCATGAAGATTCCGGTGATGAAACTTCCACATCACCCAATAAAACTGAAACACGTCCCCGGTTGATTTTAACCATTAAAAGTCCACTCTCAGGGCATTCTTCTGTGACAGCGACTTCAATTCTCAGCATAGCCCAAAAAGAACAAATGAAGTTTATTGAAAAAAATAAAGAGGAAAAAATCGAAGAATTTGTTTCCCCGTCAACAAACACGCGCAAATCGAGGAGGCTCCAAGAGAAGGACGTCCAGCGGAGCACAGTAGACGATGTAATAGAGGACGTAATCAAGGGCCCCGTTGGTCAAATTAAAACAGGAAAGGAACCAAACAAGAAGAGGCCCACGAGACAAGCTGTCGTAAAAGCAACTCAAGAGAAGCCTGTGGGGTCCGACACACGGAAATCGCCTCGCGGTGCCAAACGTACAAGAGATAGAAGTTTATCGGACGCGTCCATCGACAGCGGTGACGAGAGAAACATCAGGGATTGCATACGCGATCCGAAAGCTCCGCGGTTGGAGGAGCTCGACCCCGAGCCTGCAACCGCGCCGCGCAGCGCTGTGCCCCCTGTCCATGCGGCGCCCGTCGCGCCCGCCGCGCCTGCGCCGGCGGTGCCCGTGCCGCCCGAACTCCACGTGCCGCCCGCACACCACGTGCTGCCCGCAATTCTCGTGCCGCCCGTGACTCAGGCGTCACTTGCTACCCACGCGCCGCCTATGACCCACGCTCCGCCCGCCCCTCATGTGCCCCACTCTCAGCATGCACTGAACGTGCCTCTCACGCAGCACGCGCTTCCTGCGCCACTCTCCACGTCGACGCCCATCACTAAACCGCCTAAAAAGATGATATCTGAGATCAGCGCTAAGCTAGCGGGGGCTTTTGACGGCGTGGTGGCTGCTAACTCAACGTCCAGCGTGGCGGGCGAGGCGCCGTCGTCGCCGCTGGCGCCGGGCGGCGGTGACGCGGCGCGCGGCCGGCGCATGGCGGACGGCGTGCCGGGCGCGCTGGTGCCCGTGGGCGCCACCGAGGCCAGCGACGCGCGCGTGCAGTCGCCCGCGCTGCCGCACCGCCCGCCTTCCGCGCCCTCCGCGCCCGCCGCGCCCTGCACGCCGGCGCCGCGCGGCCCGCCCGAGCGCGCCACGCCGCTGCTCATCCGCTCCGTGTCGCGAGCGCCGGCCCGGCCTGGAGTGCCGCTGGAGCGGCCGGCGGAGCAGTTCGACGAGCCAGAGGCGCGCGCGTTCCGCTACGCGGCCACGGCCAGCCTGCCGCGCGGCGCGCAACACCCGGCGCCGCCCGACCACCTGAAGGTGGCCGTGGTGGGCCCGCACTCGCACCACCACCACCCCGGTCAGTATGCACACACGGCATGACCACACCACCGTTTCTTATTTGAACTGACTCAGATAATTATATTAAACAATGTGCCGCTACAGTGGCGACATTAATTTAACACCAGTAGGGCCAGTAACCATATAAAATATAATAAGTTATAATATTTTTTTAAATAGAAAAACATTTTTTTTTTCAAACAAAATAAATAATAATAAAGTAACGAAATATGGGATCACTCTGTGTAAAAAATCATTTATGGCGCTACTTTCTGACTTACGTTCGACTCGCTGAGCGGCAACGTCTCGTTTCGCACGCTCCAATCAAAGCGCGTTGTACGATCGGTGCGAGGTCAGCGCGGAGGTGCGGAATCACTTATCATCCTCTCTTATTAGCTAATATTCACATAGCCACTATCATCATTAATCACAAATTTTATTAATTATTGTCTTTATTTCAAACTTGTAAAGTTTTCAATGTGACCACCGCGTTGGCGGATACAAAGTGCTAAACGGCGTTTTATGTTATCCCGCTTTTATGAAAATCTCACTCAATTTCTCGTTCGTAATACGAAGGCGTAATTGTTCCACTGCGTCAATATATTTTTTTATTTATTTTTTCTGTAACAATTATAACATTGTATTGAAATTTTACACAAAATTATAACAATTGTAAATTAAAAGAATTACAATATAAATCATTATTTAAAACAGTAACCAAATTAGAAATTAAAAATTAAAACATTTGGAATTCCCTGATATTCCGCCTACACATCGTCTTTAATAACGAGAAATCACGAATTCACGATCACAGGTTTACACAAGCACTAATAACACAAATAAAAGCCTCCTTGTCGCATAAGATGTACCTACTAGGTTGAAAACTAACGAAAACAAATCAAAGCGTCTTTATCGCAGTAGTTTAATCTAATTAATGTCCTAATTACACAAAAATAAATAAATAAAACAATAGGTAGGCGAATTTTTCGCGGAAATGTTCACAAAAACATTACGTCGTCGTAATATTTTGTGCGCACGAGTATGAAGAAGTGTGTCAAGGACACGGGCCCGGGTAGCACTGGAAAGAAGACTTAGTTGGAAGCGCGTGGCCGGTGGAGGGGACGCCGCGCGCCAGCCGCGCCGCCCGCCCGTTCGCCGCCATAGCGCTCTCTCTTTCCTTCTATTCTACCTACTTTGGTACGTAAGTTGTTCGCTTATTTCTTTCATAACATCGCATATGAGCCGTGACCCCAGCAAATGACCTCTGCGCTACAGTTCTTTAAGTACAGGTTGCTCCAAGATGCTATTTTAGAAAATCAATAAATAATAACGTTTAATTAAATTAAAATATCTTAATAATAAAATTAAAACGCGAAACCATCTACGTGTGTTAAATTAATGTCGCCACTAAAGCGGCACGTTGTATAACAACAAAAACCTGAAACTACCCTGAAAATTTCAAAAAACGTAAGAACATTTGAATTTTGCGTGCTAAAAGCACCACTGACTGCTTTGGACTTACTTAAATGTTAATGTTATTGATCAGCATTTAACACCTGACTAATCATCATGGACTAAATAAGTGTACTCTGGATCTATTTGAATATTTCTTTATGGTTCAATATAATATGTATAATAATTATTTATTTAAGTACATGGAGGACTTACAGCTAACAAAAACAGAAAAAAAAAGAAAGAGAGTCACCAGAGAGCCAATTACAAATCCGCACGTATAGACTTATAATATTAATTTATGGTGTGAGCCACATTATGAAATACATGTACTCTAATTTGTATTTATTTCAGGTGCCGCCTCTAGAGTTGCGATTGCGAGCGTGCCGTCAATCAGTCCTCAAGGCCAGATAGGAATGGTAATAATTTTTTCTCTGACATACTAAGCAATTTATCTACAAAGTGTACATATTTCAATTTTGTTCATGCCGTCCGGAAGTCTGCTGATTTAGTTGGAAGTCCTCCGCCTGCACATCAACAAACTTCTCCGGTTACTCCGGTATACCACAACGTAATAAAATATTAAGACTTGAGAATAGGTTAAACCTCTAGATTGTACCTTAAATTGAGAGTAATCATTGCATGATTGTGCTTACAGGGCGATGGAATGTATCCTCACTTCTCACATCAACACTATCAGATGTACCAGCAACATTTCCGCGCCACTCAGCATGAGACTCGAGCTACGTCTTCACCATATACTCGGTAATGTTTAACTCGGCATTTGATGAATGTACTAAATTACCTAACTATTTAGTTCTGTTATGTTTACAAGCATTTATTTACTTGAAGGTCATTGAAATTAATAAGATACCTCAAATTATTTCATCCCTGATGTACACACGGCTACACATCAAGCTATACATTTCCATTATAAGCTGATCTCGCATTGTATAAGGTTTCCGTACAATGAGAGGTCAGCTGATACTGGAAATGTAGAGCTTGATGTGTAGCTGTGTGTACAATCGATTTTTCCTATCGATCGATTAGTCTTCAAGGAGATCAAAAATAGACTTGTTTGAATTGGAGTAAAAAATGCTCTACAATAAAAAAAATGTTGCTGAAACTATAAGAAAAGCTTTTTTATTGTTTAAAAATAATGATAAAAAAATGTTTGTAACAGAATTTTTTTCATAACTAACCTGATTGATTTAATTGTAAGATTCTTTGTTGTCTATAAGAATATTTTATGGTGATGATGATCGCTACCAATTCGCTACAATGTGAAATGGAAAAGTCTAACCGGTTCGCGTGCGGTACACAGGTCGCTGGAGGCGGAGGGCTCTGAGGCGCCCACGCCGCCGCTGGAGCTGCGCCGGCCGCCCAGCGCGCGCGTGCCGCCCGCCGAGCGCGAGCTCGCCTACCGCGCGCCCGACGTGCTGCGCCGCGGGCCCGTGCTGGCGCCGCTGGCCCCGTTGGCACCGCTGGCCCCACTGGCGCCGCTGGCCCCGATGGCGCCCGCCTACGGCGTGGGCTGCGGGCGCTCGCCGCCGCCGGCGCACGGCACGTCGCGCCTGGCGGGCGCGCTGCCGCCCGGCGCCGCGCCCGGCCCGGCGCCCGGCCCGCCGCACGCCTCGCCGGTGCCGCGCGAGGCCGACTCGCTGCAGATGCTGCTCCGGGTGAGTGCCGCGCCTCTGCGCGTCGCGCTCCCTCTGCGTTCCCCGGCTTATTTCCTTGGTCTGTTCCAGCGCTACCCGGTTATGTGGCAGGGCTTGTTGGCGCTGAAGAACGACTCCGCCGCCGTCCAGATGCACTTCGTGGGCGGCAACCCGGGCGTGGCGGGCGACACGCTGTCGCGCCACGCGGACGGCTCCACGCCGCTGCTGCGCATCGCCCAGCGCATGCGCCTGGAGCAGCCGCAGCTGGAGCAGGTGCACCGCAAGATGAAGGTGAGCAAGCGCCCGCCACACGAGCCACGACCTAACGAGGTGACTCTACTCGCTATTATAACTCTACGATCATTTTGCAGTTGGAGAACGAGCACTGTATGCTCCTAGCGCTGCCGTGCGGACGCGACCACATGGATGTACTGCAGCAGTCAACCAACCTGACTGCCGGCTTTATCACATACCTACAGCGGAAACAAGCTGCCGGAATTGTTAACATCGCACCCCCCGGACATCATCAGGTATGTTAACCAATAAGATTCAAAGAAAAGAGTTAAACTTAAATAGGATCAAAATATATGTATGTATATGGCGCCGGGATTTTCGCAAATAAAGATTTTTTTTAGTTATCCTGCGACACACATAATAATGCGTGTTGTGTTGTTGGATCCCATGATTAAAAAGATTATGATGTTTCTTTGAAGTCAAAAATTTGATATCGGAGGAGGGATACTTTCGGTTACAACGGCAGCTTTGTTTATCATAGTTTTTTCGAGAAGTACTATGAAATACAAACCTATTTTTGCGGTCGATAAAATCAATATTGTCTATGCGTAAATATTAATCCCAACTACGAAACCCTGCACTGTGCATGGTCCGATGTGCACTTGACCGGTTCTTTCATTTTTGGTTTAGTTACCTGCTTTGCCTACTTCATTATGTGGTTACCAAATTAGTGTTTTTTTTTCCAGGCTATGTTTACCGTTCACATATTTCCTTCGTGCGAATTCGCTAACGAGAACTTAAACCGCATCGCACCAGACCTGATGCATCGTGTTGCAGACATCGCACACTTACTTATTGTTATAGCGACCGTGTGAGGTACACTGTATACTCTTATATTTATGATATACCACAAGCTACTTGTTATGTACACTAAATTCTTGTGGGCTACTTTTAAAACTTGAGAAAGTCCTGATCTTCTTATTCACGGACACTTCCTGGACTAGACGCATTTATTCCTAAATCAGTTTGCTTCAATATTGTATGGACAAAACCGCCATCGATGTAGTCGATTCGATTTTAAGAAAGCATTGTAAATACGGCCAGGTTGTGAAATTTTTATCTTCATTTTTATCGTAGCAATAGATCGACCTGGTAGAAGTAAAGTGTAATGAAACTAATAGATTTTTCGTCATCTTCACGATGTCAAAAGTTCTTAGGAATTGAGTTGTAATACCTCTGAGAAAGTGAACTCTCGTTTTGGTAATGTAACGTCAGTTTATTTATTGTTATCGCGTATCGCGGCGTCGTCGCCGACGGCTCGGGGCCTCCACACGCGCCTGTATAAAGTCTCACATAGTTAGGTAAGCAGCCGTCACTTATTTAAGTGCTAGATATAAGTCATAGCTTATTTGTAAAATACTTTTGTTATGGTCGACTGGGATCGACGATGTTCGGAGTTTAAATTTTTTAAAATAATGATAGATGGCAAAGTCAGTTGATAAAAATATATTTAATTTTGGGTTCAGATTAGATGAGTGGCAATCTATCGAGCATTTTTATTGTTAGTGTAAATTGTTATTTTGTTTTAAGCGAATTAGGTCTAAAATAATTTAAATTATGTAAATATCGAATCTATCCGTACTAAAAAGTTCGATTTCGCTTAGGTCATTACGGTAGGTAATGGAAAACTCATGAATACTGGGTCGAATGATTACTGTTTACATGTAAAAAAATAATTAAGTAATTAAGTTATGATAGTAAGGGAAAAATACATGTGGAAAATAAACTGTGATTCTGACTTTTTAATGTAGACTGTAGGTAGCCCTATTTTATGGAGCATAGAGTGCAGTGTGCTACTAAGCGAAAGCACACCAGTGGCGCGTATGGCCTCGCCTTTAGCGATATCGGAAATTATGTTCAATACTGTTTTGAAAGTCAATCTTTCTAATAACGTGTGCAACAATGCGGACTCGTTATCGTTTGGAGTTAAACTAGAGCTGCATTGTTGGTAAGCACTGTCGTGGTCAGGGATAGGCTTGACTATTGACCAAATTAAAATGAATCGCAATAAGCTAAGATCGGAGATATTAAGAATTTTTTAATTTAAATAACCGAAACCTTGTATCAGTATGACTGTACATGATGTCCAAATGTCAAACTACGTTATCGATTCATCGTTTTATACAAACACATCCACTAAAAGACTTTGCATACTTACTTAGATATAAATTTCTTTCAATTGCAAATGTAAACATAGCTTAATAAATATATAGTAGGCGATATAAATCCAAATATCGCCTTTTAATAAAAATGGCTATCCCAGCGATTATTGTTTGTGTATCGGCTTTGCTTCGCTTCGCTCTTTGTAACGGTACTGTGATCGTATAATCAAAGAAACTGCACTGTTACGTGGTGAGAAGCGATGCTTGGGACGTGGCGGGGTTCTCAAACAAACGAATGCGTGGTGGTTATAATAAAACTATAATAATATAAAATTAATCATATTTGCGTAAAACTTGTCACTTAACATTCCCACGGGCTTATAAGAATTCTAACCTTCACGGTCAAAGTATAACATAATTCCGAATAAAGTCACACAAAATTTATTATAATAAGTGGTATTTTCGAATTGGATACAGCCAAATATATGTAAAATATGACGGTCGCGCATTCTTTCGGTTTGGATGAAGCCGTCGGTCACGCGGCGAGCGCTCCGGGCGCCTGCCGCGCACAGTGTCGACGTATTCGGATCTCATTGCTGCTTTAATTGCGGGCCGCCGCTCAGGTTATTCTCTACTTGTACTCGCCATCCTCATTTGCCGCTGTTCATTCGCTTTTTTCAATGGACAGTTTTTTTATGGATACTGACAACGCATTATGGTAAATTGCTGTACTATGAAAGCTTTACATGATAACCTTCAATCAATCAAACCAATCAAACTAACAATATTGTACTTCTCATAATTTAAGTTTTAGTGGTAGCGCCACTTTCTGATTCGATTAGCAGAGGCATCTTACACAACTTGCATTATTATTATAGTTAGATAATGGTGCGACTGTGCTGTCGTACGTAAATTAAAGTACAAAATATTTTATGTATTGTAATTTTATAAAGTACGATATAAATTTATAGCACAGGTAATATTATTACGTATATTCTTTTTAAGGTTTATAACTAGAATGTATAAATATAATAATTGTATTGTTTGTCATATTTCCGTCGCAAACAGTTCTTAACTTGGCTAGGAGGAACACTAACGAACTCATCACTTCGTCCATTAATTAAAAAATATCTATAATTTTACTAGCAAACAGATGCCCAATGATGTACACTCTTAAAAAATCTTATTTGAACTCCTTATGAAGGAGGTTAATGTAAATATGTCTTCGTGAAATATAGTGATATGACGGTATTTAGACACGCTATTGAAAAAAATATGGTATAAGAAACATTATGAGAATTATAAATGCGGTGTTAAATTATGGCGGTGAAAGTATTTACTTTTTTTTTGTAACTGGGGTGTAGTTATTTCCTAAGCTGTTGTTAATACATTTTATGTGATTTGTTCGTAAATTTGATTATTTAGTTTATCTGATCAGTCGTAATATTATTGTCTTTATTAATTTAATTTATGTGACAGAATCTAAAAAAATCGATGGGTTCTGCCTAGTTAATAATTACATCCTTGAGAGCAGTATGCTAAAAATGTCAATTATTAATAATAATAATATGTCTCGGAATATTCATTTATTCCGTAAATATTATGTTTTTATAACACAAAATTTACACAGTTGCACACTTAACTGCATGTGAGAAGTATAATATAGTTTTGTTAATTTATTATTGAAGCGAGCCTCAAAGCGGTCCCACTTCGCAGTGGCTTCAAGCTGGTTCATTGAGGACATAGCGACGTCGGGCCCTTTATCTTCACCGAGAAATGTTTAATTCTGTTCTCTAGCATGAAGTGGTTATATGAGGATGGAACGTCTAGAAACTTCGGGTCTTCTTCGCTAGCGACTGTTGTTGGTGTGCGAGATGATAGTTTAAATATTTGTAAAAATAACATTTGATCTCAAGTGTGCAGCAAAAGTGAACGTGAGTTAGATTGTTGTAGAGCAACAGTCGCGTGCGGATACAACCCGATGCCAGTGTGCTCGATGTTAGTTTGGATTCTAACAGAGCGTACGTATAGAAAAAATATTGTGATCATAATTATATTATAGTTTTAAAGCTAGTTTGTAGAGATAACTGTATATTTTGTACATATTGAAAATAGTATTGTATCTTTACTTCCCTTATCCAAACAACCCAGAATCCTGTGTGTTATGTACCTCCTACCTACCAATACTATTAAAAAAATATTACATAAACGTTTTTGTTTTTATTTATTTAGCCCTCGTGTTTGTTATAAGGAAAGCCCGGTAAAAATAATAATTATGATCGTCCAAAATTACGTAATTTTACCAAAAAGCCGCGTTAAATACGGGTAATTTGCGGTTCAAGAATTTACGGTCAAACACAGATTATGTTAAAATTACCACTATTTCTTTCTAATATAAAACAAATAAATTGCAAGTTTTTCAAAAGTTGAAAACGTAATGGAATCCACACACGTACAGTAGTACCCAATTGATATGGCTTCCCGATGTACCTGCTCAGAAGATGAATTTTAAAAGTGCGGGAAATGCTATTGACCAATCGGCACGCTCCACGCACCGCGGTTCTTTTTCCTGTACCGCTATTGGTCGGCAGCTGCCGCCATGTTAGCGCGCGCCGCTTGGCATGTTTGTCAGCCGCCATACTTCTGATCGAGTGCACGCTAGCAGCTCCAGTGTATTATGAACCTTATAATAGTGATCTAAGGTTGATTGTAAGTTTTAAGCATTCTTTCGTTAATCTTCGGGGCCATACTTTCTTTTCTGTGCGAACGAAGATTCACGACGCGCCTTATCAATTGGGTACCACTGTAACGACATACTTGCGCAAGTATAATGCCCGGCACGAGTTGTGAGCACAGATTGACAGTAGAGTGGGCAAGCACGCGTATGTACCTACACTTTCGGCCAAATTTATTCAGTAGCGTTTCTTATTAAAATTATTGATAGGTGCAACGAGTGTGCTTTAGACCACACTACTGAAGTAAAACTTACAAATAGTAATACTAATTATACTTACAACAATAGGCCTGCACTGTGTCTTAGATATACGAAACGCAACTGGCTATGAGAGAAAGGGAGAAAGAAAATGTGTGCTCGCACCTCTCTCTTGCCCCTACAGTAATATACGAAACATAATTCTCTCTCTTTCTATCTTCACTAACTTAAATATCCCTCTCAACTTTCGTTCGCTCGCTTCCGTAACGCACTCGTCACGCATTCACCAGCTTACTCCCCAAGTCAAGCGTGCGTAAAGAAGTTTTACTTCAAAAACACAACAATTGTCTAAAACTAGATAATAAAAATAAACTATATTAATACAAATACGAAATAGCAAAAAAAAAATGTTTAAATCTAAAACGTAAGTCACTAAAACAGCACGAAAGTGTACAGTAGCCGAATGCCACGCGAGCGTCCAATAGACGACGAGCATCGACTGATGAACCCTTGATGAACCGATCGCGTGCAGCTCGGCGCCCCCCTGGCTTCTTCATTCCGCCAAAGAGACCGAAAAATTAACTACTGCGCAGGGTGTCAGTTTGTGCTCACGACTCGTGCCGGTTACTGTATATCGTTACGTGTGCTGGAAGATTTTTGCGCAAATTTGCGATTTTCGATTCCGAACTTGTGCAAATTTGTGTGTGGCATGTCGCGTTCAAGATACATTACTATTTTTTCTCACTAATTTGAAGTACACTTTCATAATCACTATCACTACCTATCCGCCGCGTCTGTCTGTCTGTCTGAACGCGATAAACTCAAACTACCGAACGTGTTTTCAAACGGTTTCTATTAATGGATGCCATTACCGCGCAACACAACACACCTGGATGGTCACGGTTACAAGCAAACTTGAGCCGTGTGTGGTCAATACCGGTGCGGGCATCATGCACACTTGCGCAAGTAAATCGTACCGTGTATGGCTGCCAGTTAAAAACGCGACTGAAATCGTCGAACTTAACTAGAAAAATATGGTCTTATTACAAATTCGTGCACCTCTTTCTTTGTATTAAAGTATTGTCGGATAGGTCTTTACGGATGTCATAAGTGCTTGTAAGGGTTGATTCATACCATGGTATAATAATATTATTATTTCCTTAGAATGCGCGTTTTTTTTATTTTAATCGAAAATGTGCATTACGTTTTAGAGATAAGGGTGAATTCGCTAAGTTATCTTTTAGATTGACGCTTCGCTGCGCTTCGACACTAAAGAGGTTTTGTCCTTTCGTGCCGGTGCGGCCTATTGTTTTTAGGGTTCCGAACCAAAATGGTAACAAGGAACCCTTATGGTGAGACTAAGTCTGTCTGTCTGTCTGTCACACCTGGATATCTCAAGAACTACTAATGCTATCAACTTGAAATTTAGAATAGTTTTAGATGACGTTTGCCCAACTATTTTGCAAGCAAGAAAGAAATTAAAAAAAATATATCTTTTTTGCAAAAGGGACTGAAAGGGGGTCTTAAAAATTTTAAGTGGGGCTACTAGGGCATGTGGGGTATCATATGAAAGAACGCTGTTTGCACAGTCTCAAACATTTTTTTTTGGCAGCATATTTTCTGACTTGATGAAAAAAATGTAAAAAAAGATACCGTTCCCCTTATCTCCGAAGTTTGCAGAGATAAAAATCTGAAATTATTTTATATAATAGAAGCTTATGTAAAGATTACAGGAAAAATAAAACGATGTCTCTAAATAGCACAGTTTTTCAGAAATCACCAACATCATATATTCGTACGGAACCCTCGGCGCGCGAGTCCAACTCGCTCTTGTTTTTTTTTTGACATTGCATGACCATATTCGTCGTATTTATTTGTTGATTTATGAGTCAAGCGGTCAATAGGTTAACCCCTCATAAGCTTGCCGTGAAATGGCTTTTTAATTGTTTCTGTAATTACGGCATTCAGAGGACAAAACACTAACAGAGTTAAAGCCTATTTCATTTGAAAGCTCTCTTAATTTCATTCTATGACACTTAACTTCACTTCAACCATAGTGAAATGGCCATTTCACATGCAAAATGCAAAAACCAAAGACATATAGATATACCTACCTACTTATAAAAACAATTTTAGTGGTTAAAGTGAACTTATGAAATTAAGAGCTTTCAAATGAAATAGACTTTAACTCTGTTAGCTTGTATGGACATTTTTGAATGGAATGAAGACTCAAAAAGTTATAAGCCAGTATCAGGTGGAAGCCAATTGAACGTTCTTTATTTCATTCCATGTGTACCTTAAGGCCATCTTGAAATATGATACCATACAACAATCCTCATGATTTGATGTCCGTGACTACCGCAGGACCACAACGCTAATCGTTTCCATATTTGGTAAATAATTAGTGCTCAATTGGTGCTAATTAGTGCTCGAACAACAGAATTGGTGCCTTAGTAGTTTTCGAGATAATCGACTTTGAAGGTGGTCCTGCGGTAGTCACGCTCCCTTCAGCAGGACCACCATGAGCGCAGAAAAAGGGGGCATGCTACAGCTATTCTAAGTATACAAATAATTAGTGCTCTTAAATGTGATTCATTTCGTAACAAAAAAAGAACTGAAACATTTGTATATACCGAGAAATCAACGATGATAACTTTCGCGCGCTCGTTCAGCAGGACCCCGACTTTGAGTGTTGATTCCAAGTTTCAGGAGCTAGTCGCTTTCCTCAAACCTACATAGAAAATTAGTGCTCGGCGAGATAAAATTGATACCCAAAATTCAAAATTACTACTCCAGTAGTTTACGAGATATACCATACCATTGGTGGGGTGGCGGTAGTCACGGTGTTAAATTTTCATTTGATGATTTCCCTATTAAAACCTCTGTGATTTCTTCCCAAATTTATACAAAAATTAGTGCTCCTAAAGAAGTTATAGTGACCAAAAATTCAGATTCCCAAGTGTTGTATTTTAAGAGAAATTAGCTTTCATTACTTTTCCATACTAAATGTCCGCATATACCCCGACTAAATTAAGTTGTCAATGGTATTGAGCTGTTTATGAGATGTACACTCGTGCACATAAATTGATGGGTGTCGGAAAAGTAATAACAACAGTTCAATATCTATATTTTTTATACAAACTGTGTATGTGTACCTTTACTCAAATTGAAATAAGATTAGACATTTAAATAAACATTTTTTACAGTCCGTTCAGCCGATGTTGACTTCTATTGCTTTGGTGGCATGACAACTGGCAGCTGTAATAAACAGTTGGTATTGTAACCTCGTTTTTGCTTTTAATGCCATCCTTATGCCTACGGAATAGAAGTCAAAATTGGTTGAACGGACTGTAAAAAAGTTTATTTAAATTTCTAATCTTACATCAAATGGAGTAAGGTAAGTACATATTAAGAAAACAAATAACGTGTAACGTTTGTTAATGACGTGGGTAGGTAGGTACTCCAATAATTATTTTTCTGTATTGTAAGTACCTACCTTTTGTCAGCGACAGCGATAGGTATTTCTTATTTATCTCTTTTCTACTAATTTACCGTTGCTGCAAGCAGTACCTAAGTATTAAAAACCAAATTTATTGCATTAAAAAAATCTGTAATTTTGAAGTAGTTTTAATAATGATTAATTTAATGGTATATAATTTAATAATGATTAATTTAATGGTAATTTAATAATAAATAACTTACTACCAATAGATAATAATTTGATGTAAATGAAATGATGTTTGTTTGTTTTTTGTAGATGTGTTTTGTGTAATGTTTACTTACTCGAGTTTATGTTTTCGTATGTACGTGTTTCTGTGACAAATAAAATTATTTTTCTTTCTTTCTAAATATTTGCATGCCGAATGGCAAAATATGGCTGATCTTTGTACAGTACTAACACCTATTGATATACTTAGAATAGCTGTAGCATGCCCCCTTTTTCTGCGCTCATGGTGGTCCTGCTGAAGGGAGCGTGACTACCGCAGGACCACCTTCAAAGTCGATTATCTCGAAAACTACTAAGGCACCAATTCTGTTGTTCGAGCACTAATTAGCACCAATTGAGCACTAATTATTTGCCAAATATGGAAGCGATTGGCGTTGGTGGGGCGGCGGTAGTCACGGACATCATGATTTGTTGTACCATTGAAGGGAGGAGAGAAAAATAAAAATAGTTTTTGTATTGGACGTCACTAGCTCATCGCGACTGGCATTTCAGCAAGCAAGACAAGTCTATTCATTTATTACACTAAAGATAATTATTCATGTTTAACAACAACAAATAATAATTTTATTTTATTGTACTGATAACAAGTAACATTTATTTAATGATGAACCACTACATCTCCCTATTCCTAAAGTGTCTAACAAATAATTATTGCTAGCCGTTAAGTTTGACTTGTTACAAGGATTTAGCAGCCTTGTTTCATCATCAGATCTGCTAGTTTAAAGATTCGTAGCCAGCTGAAAGTCTCTGATTGTGTTTGAGCGGCCGTTGATCCGGAGGCAGTGGCCGTAGTGGTCTCAACGCGGGAAGGCGCTCGCTCTGGAGTGCGTGCCGAATTCGTCGGCGATTTCTTCTCGGCCTTCTGGTTTTCAGGCGACTTTGTAATAGCTGGAGACGTCATTCTGTAACAAAGAGATGTTCTGGTTATCTTTCCGTTCTAGAATTGATATCAGTAGGTCCTGGATAAAAGCTTCTACAGACCGGTGCGACTCGCGACGCGACACAAAGGCGTCGCGCGACACACGGGGCCTTTGTGTCGCGCCGGTCTGTAGAAGCCTTAAGGTCTCGGTGGTCATTTCCGTCGATTTTGGATCTAGTTACGTTTGCAATGGCTAACCTTCGTGGAGGGTTCATTTTTAATATAGGCTTTTCTTAGCAAATATGTTGGTAAGTACAGCGTTATAAAATGTGAAAATAAAATCAGTTGTAATATATATTGTATCAAGATTTTTAGTACTTAAATACATAATAGCGGTTTTTAAGTTCCAAGTATTTTTATTTAAATACAATATATTTTCTACTTCCGATCAAGGTCAGGAGGGGGCAGTATTTCTGGGGTGAAAAAACCATCGTAACGGTTAAGTACAAATATTTACTTGAACTTTATTTTGAGACTAAAAACACGAGGATGAGTTAAAAAATCGAGGCTTTTCCAATGACGTATTATAAATAGACGCGTCATACATGAACATTAGTGCACTCAAAAACAGCGTAAGCCATGATTGTAGCTACATACTTGCATACAATCATACAGCGCGTGAAGAAAAGGAAAGACCTGTATCGATATCTGTTGTTAGAAAAAGATGAACATACATATTTTGTTACGCCACTAGCTGCTGTATGTTTATTGGCGCGTGCGTAATAATAATAATAATTATTGTAAATGTCAGGCAATTGCCTGGCATTTACTTTGGCCATTATTGAGCGCAGGTTGCATCATTGGACTTTTCAGGGTTCCGTATCAAAATGGTAAAAATAATTTTCCCGTTTTTATAGATAATGGACCCTTCGTGCGCGAGTCCGACTTGCACTTGGCCGGTTTTTTATGTATCTTTTCCTGTGGCATTCTACCAGCCAGTATTTTTTTTTGTCAGATGATGGTAAATATTTAGCTCAAAGCTATGTAAGTAAATTAAATAATATGTAATCGAAAGAAACGACAAATTATACGTTTAGTCATGTTAAAAAATTGTTGATAATATTTTTATGATGATGAGATGTTTCTAACTAAAACAGTTTTTGAGAAACCGGCAAAAAATCCTTTACGAACGAAAAGTTCATGGAAAGGGTCGCGCTGCGTGTCGCGGTACCTGTCGCGCCTGCGATGTCGCGCCAGTCTGCACGAGCTTTAAGTTTTGTAAATTTTTAAATCAACACTGTCATGGGATCCGAGCGATCGATTATACGTACTTTGTCTTAATTTTATTTTTTTTATTATTTTACGTCCCCCATCCCTCTACAACAAAAACACTATTTTACTGTTACAGTGTTTTTATCATGGTTTTAAACCTAATGCCAAGAATTCTCATCGAGGGTACACTTTAGCTCAAACGTACGTAAACGTACCTGGAGGGACCACTCGCAATATGTAGGTACAAGCGGCATGGCTTATGAGCTCTATGAAAAGTGGGTGGACCAATGGGGTGGACTCAAATGTTTAAAGTGTTTTCTGCACTGAAATGGCAAGTGCGTGTATCAAAGAAGTGTCTTCCAGATTACCCCATCTGCTCTGAACCCAAGATTGTGCCTGCAGCAGGCGTAGCAAAGTAAGTAGGTATGCAAAGCAGAACTGTTATTGCAAACCATTATCATACACAAAACACACACACACACACAAAAACATACATACATACACAACACACATACACACACACATACATACATATATAAAATTCTCGTGTCACAGTGTTAGTTACCATACTCCTCCGAAACGGCTTGATCGATTTTTATGAAATTTTATATGCATATTCAGTAGGTCTGAGAATCGGCTACTATATGGCTACTGTCTATTTTTTATACCCCTTTCCCACGGCATCGAGATTTACGCAGGTGAAACCGCGGGGCGCAGCTAGTCATATATAAAACTCTCGTGTCACAATGTTAGTTACCATACTCCTCCGAAACGGCTTGACCGATTTTGATGAAATTTTATATGTATATTCAGTAGGTCTGAGAATCGGCTACTATCTATTTTTTATACCCCTAAGTATTAAGGGTGGCTTTCCATGGGCAGTGGCGGATTTACCAGCAGGCTGAATAGGCTGGAGCTTAGGGCGGCAGATTTTAGGGGCGGCAAAATTTGGGGCCATTTTTTTTAATGTAAGTATTATGTACTGAAATTAATAAAAACATATTTATGGCACCTACATGTTATTAGGTTCACAAACAATTCAACATGTATTAATGAATATGTTTTACCACGTATAATTTTATCTAAATGTGCCAACTGCGGCTGCTGAATCTTGCACAGAAGCTTGTCGCTTCTTCATGTTGCTTTAGAAATCAACTAGACACAACTCTGGCAAAAATGAATAAATTGGGAAAAGGGAAAACGCTAAAGAGAGTAAATTGACACATTGCATTGGTCAGCTAGAGAGGACACCTATAGAAGTATGAGAGATTTTGGAATCAATCAACGATGACTGTACCGATAAACCTGTAACACGAAGCGAAGCGACGGAAATACTTTTGAATTAAAAAACCTGGAAACTTTGGTAATAATTGTTGTGTGGAATGTTTTTTGGAATAAACAAAGGGGATGTTCAAATTCAGGGTTCTACCGTAGACTTGATCACTGTTGTCAATCCTTACAAATCTCTTGGCAAGTTTTTCGTAGCTGAACGAGAAAGTCTTAATTTGTAGGTATTTCGAAGAAAAGGCGATGGTTTTACGCGCGTCGAAGCAGTGTACAAAAGTCATGGGAAAAAGACAATCGAAAAGTAAAATATGTGATGAAACACCCGATGAAGAAATGAGAATGACAGCGAATGATACCTTCAGGGTTAACATTTTTCGTCCTCATTGATAGAGAAAACGGCAAGATTCTTACAACAAGTTTAATGAAAAGTTTTCATTCCTGAACAAAATTACTAAAATCAAAATCAAAATCAAAAGTCATATAATCAAACTAGGCTGAGAATCAGCACTTTTCGAACGTCAAAAATTACATGAGACAGTCCCCCAAAAACGCCCACCCTTCACCACTTCCTAGTGCTTTAGCTGGGAAGAAGAAGTGGCGCAACAAACTCCCCAGCAGCACAGCTGTCTGTTCGCATATAAAACTTGAAGCTATACAATACAATATAAAATAATTTGCATTACGCAACACAAAACGTTAAATTAAATCATTTGCCTTATGTTAGCTAGCACACACCATTAAACAAATATATATATAATAATCGTCGAAAACTATACTCAAACAGAAATAACGTAAACAAAACGTATCTAAATAAAAACCTCCAGGCATAATGGGCGTGCCCGCTTAAATAAAGCTATAGCTATAACCCTAAGGGTTGATAATGACTAAATTGTCATTATCAACCCTTAGGGGAAAAGCCCTTATCCTGGAAGAAATGAACTAACGATTTAGAGACTGACTTAGTTCACGAATGCATATAATTTCAATTCCACCTTTCTTCTAAAAGAATTTTGGTAAAACCAGATTCTGGATTATTGAAAAGTCTATCTTCGTTCCCCCGAAAACATAATTTGCAAAACGTTTATTCCAAACTTGGATATAGCAGTTCACATGGCTCTATGTACACCAGCGACTTCAGATTCAGGTTAGAGAAGCTTTTCTTGCTCAAAACGGGTGAACAATTATCTAAGATCTACTTTATTTTTATCTAAGCCAGGAGAAAAGCTAAACGGCTTAGCTCTATTGTGCACAGAGTCAGAACTAATGAACAAAAAGGCAGCTTGTGTTATCAATTGCGCGTGAATGTAAACAAACATTATTCTGGCCACCAATTACCGAATGTTGGCATCAAAGACTAACAAATACGTCCCAATTAGGACGTTTTCAAGTCTTCACTATTGCGTGCTCACAACATATATCATTAATATAATATCATTGGGTGCAATTAAAATAATCGATAGTGCACAAATCATAAAGTTACAATTTCTATGACCATTTTTTTTTATTTGTTATTGTGAATTAGGTAGGATATCAAATTGTAGAGGTCGGTAGGGGCAGCAAAATTTGTATAGCCTACTGGCGGCAAATGTGTAAATCCGCCACTGTCCACGGGATCGAGACTTAGGGCGCAGCTAGTAATATTATAAACCAGAAGCTCGGGTTCTAGAACCAGGCTTGTTGCAGAAAGGTTTAGTATTACATCGTCACTGGCGTGACGGAAACAATGGGCTGTTCCAGGGCTATAGTACGGGTTCACTTACTACCCATTCCTTTTTATTTTCCTGTGGCAGATGCTCGTTGGTTAGTGCACTGGCCCTGATACGGCACATTGAGCTTTCGAATTCGAATCAAACAGGTACCTAATGTAGGTACCTACCTAATTAGTGACAGAGAGTAAGTACCTACAGAGACGACGCTCTAGAAAGCTTAGATTATTATCAATAAAATTGTTATAATTATTTTAACGTTCCGTACCTCAAATGGAAAAACGGTACCCGTATAGGATCACTCGTGTGTCTGTTTGTCACAGTCAGTTGCTTCGAATCTACTGGACCGATTAAGTTGTGGTACACATAAGAATTTCTGTAACCCAAACACGGTCGTAAAACGTAAATAAATGAATTTTGAATATCGGGGTCACTTTTGTGGGGCAGCCGAGATAAAAAAAGTTTTGCTAACTGTATCGTGTGACCTTTAAAAAATACAACATACAGGCATACTCGTATTATAAAAAAATGCCTGTATATTGAAAAAAAATCCTTACAACAAGTGTTGTAAGGATTTCAGGGCGCCTAAAATGGACGCTTTGGCAGAATCATAATATGAACTGCGTACAATTCGTATCCCGTAATTCATCTGTTTGACAGTTTTGTATGGAGTTTCATAAAATGGTCCACAAATTATGAATTGCTCTATGCGGGATGTATGAATTGTACGCTCATCATATTATGATTCTGTCAAAGCGTCCATTTTAGGCCCCCAGATAATAATATATATTTTTTATAATTTTAAATACTGTTAAAGTTATTTATGAAAATATACGAATATTTACTATTCCCCTCCCCTTATTTCCGAAACTACTGAGCTTAAAGGATTGAAAAAAGTACAGCAAGTAGTTCTTTACATAAAGATTACAGGAAAACCTTTATGGAGTATCTTTAAGGTCTTAAAATATTATGGTAAATCTCTCAATATTATGCGTACAAACTTACGTTTGCGGTTGGAATGTATGAGGGAACATGTTTTTCAACTACAATATTATTAAGTTTGTTCTTAGGATAAATTCATCCCAACTACGGAACCTTTTATTGTGCGTGGTCCGACATGCACTTAGCCAGTTTTTGTCTAATAGTAACACACGTAGTTTTGTTACCTACGTGTCAAACTATCATTATAAAAAAATGAAGTAGGTGTCAATACCTAAGTTTCATTCTAGCTATGATGAACATAACGCGTCGTAGGCACTGGTCGACCATGACCCAATTAGAGCTAACGTTTGATAAAATAACAACTGAGGTCGCTTTACTGATTGTGATGGCTAAGGCTGCCGTCAGACTCCGACTGGACATATTTGAAATTACACCCCTACTTCATATCCTCAGACTTCAACAACGTTGTGTTTTTCATATTTTTTCCACCATGGTAACGCATTTCAAAATCAGACGTGCCTTCATTTGGCAGTTTATCGAAAACGTGATCCTTTGCCTTAATTAAATTCTGGGAGCAATTTATTAGTTTTCTTCTTAAGTAGGTACCTATGCATTATTTATTTTCCATAAAGTTAATATTTACATAATAATATACCTAAGCTAAGTCCTAAAGTACCTACTTAATAATATAATAATATGTACATTTATGTAATAGCAAAAAATGGAGGGAAAAGAATCATAGGGCATCAAAAAATTCATCATAATTATTATTTCCTTTGATTTGCGAGACTTTAATTAAGTATAGGTACTGAAAACGTATAATCTCGCTGAAAAATTCAGTCTGTGTAAAGTAAAACCTTAAATTATATACCTATTGTACTAGCTGCTGCCCGCGGCTTCGCCCGCATGGCCTTTTCTAAACATATAAACCTTCCTCTTGAATCACTCTATCTATTAAAAAAAACCGCATCAAAATCCGTTGCTTAGTTTTAAAGATCTAAGCATACATAGGGACAGACAGGAAGCGGGAAGCGACTTTGTTATAAACAATGTAGTGATAATCTAAGAGTAAAATATTATGTTATATTGTGCGCGCAAGCAGAAATTTCAATGTTAAGCAAGGAATATGATTTTGATCCATTCACAGTTAGTGTGAATTCGACCAGAAGGTGCTTAAGCCTCAAATTTTTCAAGTAACGGTAGCTTTATTATTTGTTTTTATTTTTTCATAATATTTTCTCTATTATTTAATATAATTGCAAACCAAGTATCTATATGTATATTATGTATGTGTTATAATGCTTCTTACATTTGAAGGCGATGTGCTTTTTTGTTTTTTTGCCCACACCATAAATTATTACTATATGTCTGTAAGTGAGGATTTGTAATTGGCTTTCTAGTGACTAAGGTTTACTTATTTTTGTCCGTTTTTATTAGCTGTAAGCCCTCCATGTTCTAAATAAATAAATAAATTACCTACACTTTTTTGATCAATAGAACTAGGTCGCCAACCTCTTTGTGACCTAGTGACGATGGTGGACTATATTATGTGGTGACCTATTTAACTCTTTCCTCATATCTTTAGATAACCGGATAGGTAAACTAAACACTACACATAAGCATGTGCGTGGGCACAGTAGTAGGCAACTAGGCATACACTACGCAGTAAGCACAAAAGTGAAATCGATAATTTAATTGACATTCAAAAAAGATTTTGTTTTGCTTTTGGGTAGGCGAAAAATTGTATGTTAAAACAACACACATATTCGGAGATCTTTCGACATGATCATAGATCGAAAAACTGTTCAGTGGAAAAATTATGTAAAGTTTACTGGCCTACCTTGCCGACATTATTTATACAGCTTTGTATCTACTTCTGGGTAGCAATAGGTCATGGGAGGATTACTTATAGAAAATAAACAAGTCTTCAGAAGTTAGCTACGTGTGAATTATGGGAATTTAGTGAATTATTTACCGACTAAAAGTTACTGCTATTACCTATGTATTAAAAATTAAATTCTGCCATTGTTTATTACAAGTTCATAACGCATTTTACGAAATTACGACTTACATTTAAGGATTTAGAGATAATCCTGTTTTGCCACAAAAATCGTGCACTGTTGAGAATTATTTGGTGTATTAATTAGGGTCCAAATTATATTTTAGACTGATTACACTAGTAGAGCGAATTTAGGTGTGTATTTGGATTCGTGCCACAAACAGCAAATTGATAAATAGTACTGATTTTGCGTTGTGCGTCCGCGCCTGTAGTCGTCGGCAACCGTGCGCGTGCTGCTGTGCCAGATTGTGACTGGCTTCATTGTTGATATACCTACTCAGTCTCAGACTCTCAGGGGCACCACGCCTGTAGCTACTATTGTCAGTACCCTGCATGATATCAAATTGATGTCAAATGTGTAGGCGAGTTATGATGTCGTTAATGACGTAATATATCGTAGTGTCGAGTTTTGTTAATCCCACTGATCGACGTTTACCATCAAGGCTCGTACAGACTCGCGCGATATCGCAGGCGGGACAGGTAGTGACATATAAATTTTCCTATTAGTGTCGCGTCGCGCCAGTCTGCATGAGCGTTCAAAAGGGATTTGAGTCCCTGCGTGTGTGCGCGTCTTTCTGCATGTACTGTACAACCGGGTACTGTATACCTGGGTTTGATTTCGGTTGGGAATTTTTAATGTTATTTTATACGCTCAGTCTGGCGTCATTCTGGTCCATCAGTCTAGTCAGAATGATCGGAGAATCATCGTGATTCTCACTAGACTGATGGACCAGAATGACGCCAGACTGAGCGTGTAACCGTGCTCTTACACTTACCTATCTCTTAATTTAAACCAGGCTAAATGCAGGGTAGTTCACAGTTTTACAAGAATTTTGGATAGGTTATTGTTTCAAATGATAACTAGGTAAGTACCTACCTACCTATCCTTTTCCCAACTATGTTGGGGTCAGCTTCCAGTCTGACCGAATGTAGCTGAATACCAGTATTTTACATGGAGCGACTGCCTACCTATCTGACCTCCACAACCCAGTATCTCGGTAATACGATACCCCTTGGTAAGACTGGTTGGCAGACTTTCGGGCTTCTGACGACATATGACGACTGTCAAAGATCCACGAATGATAGCTGGGAGCAACTGCTTAACGTACTTTCCGAGGCACGGAAGAGTCGGTATGTAAAGATGGTCACCCATCCACGGACCAACCTAGGCAAGCGTAGCTTATATAAACCTGATGGATCGACCGGTGCGGCCACGAGCTCCTTCTAACATGACACATGATAAATATCTATCATACCCGTACCCATAATATTCACCTGTGTAGGTATACCTAACTAATCAACAATACAACAATAGCAACGGTTTATTTGTCTCTGACCTGGAATCATCTGCAATGGCTGTTAACCGATCGTAACTCCGTAACTGTGTAATGTTTATAAGCGATGCATCGCCGATTACGTCAGCTACGCAGTATTCATGTCGTAAACACGTACGGCGCATATATGTCACATTGAATGCTGATAACGTGAAGGTACTGTTATAAAGTTTGTATGCCGTGGGAACCTCTGCTGTATACCTACGGACAAGCTACACACTACCTACATAAACTATGAGGTTTAGTTACGTCACGCTTCGTCTAACGTAGGTATTTAATATCTCACAAACATACAATCATAACATTAACACCCACAGTCGGAAGTTCGGATAATATCATCTTTCAGCCGACAGATGTTCTCTGCTAGACGCATGCTTGTCCTGGCCTACTCCAAAGCGGTAATTGGAAGTATCGGCCGAATGTTTGGCCGTTTCTTAACTTCCAAAGTTTCCATATTTGACTTCGGATCATTACCCGACTTCAAGTCACGTTATTTACTTATCTCTAGTACCGTCGTTTCTTTTTTGCTTTCGCCGTAGTCAGGCATAGACAGCCGTAGTTAGGAAACTGCCGATCATTCGGCCGGATCTTCGGATTTATCTTCGGAGTAGAACCCCAGTGCTTTTCGCTTTCAGTGGATTCCCGCGACCTTCACCAGGTCATCAGTCCACCCTGCGGGGTTTGGTAGCATTTAAAGTTACGAAGCGGCCATCAATATACCTACTGACATGGCCAGTCACGTCAGTGATTCCGCAGCTCTACTATCCATCTGCTTCTCTTGAATTTAACCAATAGACTTCTACTACGACTATACATAAATATTGACATCGCTGAATATTTACTTTGAAAAGTATTTATTACTAATTATTGTAAATCTGAGCACTATGTGGGTAATTTTTTTTTTTTTTTCCTTTTTTCTTTCTTTTTCAGTTAGTTTTAATGATGGTCTGACATTTTGAGCAGTTTATGCGGCCTACCCAAATGTCCTTTCTTTGGTATTGTTCGTCGAGTCGTTGAGCTCCTTAAGTCTTGAGTTGAGCTGCATTATTACTGACAAATGCTTGCACTGATTGGACAGGTCCACTCAAATTTGTGTGGTTATTTCCTCAAAAACAATTTCAGACACGGACCTACGTGGCCCTCACATGATCTGACCAAGTTTATGTCTGGACTTTAAAAGAGAGTTTGACCCCTGAGTTTGTTTCGCCATTTTTTTTATAATATGACGTGTAAAAGTGATTCCGACATCCTATTTACAGAATAAACAATGTCAATCATTTGCATGGTTGGCGCAGTGGTTAAGCGATTGACTGCTGCGCTGCGTGTCGCGGGTTCGATTCCCGCACGGAACAAAGATTTGTATGACCTACAAGTAGTTGTTTCGGGTCTGGCTGTTTGTGTATGTGAGTTTAAATATTTGTAAACGCAGTACAATACAGAAGAAATCATAGTGTAGAGCAACGTCTAAAAAAAATAAAAAATAATTTCAAATGGTGACTTAGAGAGAGAGAATTAGTCGAAAGTTTGGACTCTGTTCGATTCGATTGTAGTACCTACCTACACTCTTTATTAGCTGTGGCTACAGCTAGTTAGCTGTGTTTACGAGTAGCCTTAGTTCATAAAAATTCCAGCCCGAAATAACGATGGAGGCTGAATTAAAACAATAGTCCTTGTTACCAATTGAGTTCTTAGAGTAACCAGGGGGCCTAAAATGGACGCTTTGGCAGAATCATATTATGATCTGCGTACAATTCATACATCCCGCAATTCATCTGTTTGACAGCTGCTATTTGAAATTAGACTTAAATAAAGCAATTCTTATTTTGTGGACCATTTTACGAAACTCCAAACAAAACTGTCAAACAGATCAATTGCGGGATATGAATTGTACGCAGATCATATTATGATTCTGCCAAAGCGTCCATTTTAGGCCCCCTGTACAGGACGATATTATGTAATAAAATAGAACGCGCGTGCCCTCATCGACCATAGCACCGAGGTTCGCTGACCTAAATCCTTGGAGGCCCTTGGCAACCTCCAATTTAATCCGCTCCCTACAGTATTACAAGTTTACAACCATCGACAAGGGTTTATGATGTACGTACCTTAAACGGACTTGTTTTGAAATGGTAATTAAAAAAAAACTTAAAACTGTTTTTTTATAAACCATAAAACAAATGACCCAATTATAATTTACATATACACATAGCAGTGCCTATAGTGTGTATGTCTCTGCCTACCCTTTCACCGGAATAGTAACGAGTTGGATATGCAGTTAGGTATAAAAAAAATAACAAATGGTTAGCCAGCTATGTCTAGGATGCTTCAAGTAGGTAGGTATGCAAAATTAAAGCTTGTTTCCATATAAAAACGAAAAAAAACTAAAAGAGCTGTTAGGAACAGGCTGATAAAAAAGATAAAATGTAGCAGCTATAATACCTATAATAATGTAGTTATAAAATGTAAACAGACGCAGTGTACCTATTCATCCGTGATAACCCGACCTACTGACACGGAACCGCCAAAACGACACAAAGAGTTAAAACATGACTAAACCGTAAAATTTAAATGAAAAAATTGTCATAAATGTTTTAATGTTACCTTGGTTACTGATAGAGCTTCGTGGAACGCAAGCGATGCTGTTAGTTCTGGCTCGTAGATCTTGCTTTGGAGCTGGATGCGACACAGCGGGCGAGCGAGCAGGGCGGGCGGTGAGGCGCCAGTGGCCCAGTGCCGCCCTGCGTCTCTGCGCGACACGTATCCGAACTGCGCACTACGTACCGGGTCTACGTACGACATTTCTCAGATTCTAACATAACGGGGAAAGTGAAGCTGATTTTCACTTGCGATGGTTTATTTAAAGACAGAGAGAATTTCGAGTATTAAACAGGCTAGTATTTTTAATTGACATTGTTGTTGGGATACTATTTAGTTATACATCTAAAACAAGCATACAATTCATAAACCAGTAAATAAGATAGAAATAAGAATAAAATCTTAAGGGGACGATAACCGACTTTTAATGATTTTATACTGAAGACGTGAATGATTTGAAAGAATATATGATAAATTAGAGCATTTGCTCAATAACTTAATATGTGAATATTTTAGTTTATGTTTATATTACATAGTGAAATTAATTTGTAAACTTATATCTAACGCGGACAAAAACTGAGAATGGCGCAAAATCTACCAAACGTATTTTTCTGAAACCTATACCAATTTAAAGATAATTTAATTATTGATCGTTTAGTATACGCGTTCTATTAAAATACGAGTACCTTTTGTTTTGTGTACCTATAATAAATTGCGTCAAATGCGGGACAGCGCTTCTTGATGGGCGAGTCCTATCACTGACTGAACGTACGACGCGTTGCGTGAGCTCAGTACAGAACACGCAACGTTTAACGTGTCTGTTAGTCACTGAGAGAACAAGGCACACTCGCACAGCCTAAACTGCTCAGTCTAGAAGCATAGCATGAGGAAGGATTTTGAAAATAATCCCCTATAGGTTCTAGTATGTTCTATGTGGGCAGGGCACATTGCTCGCTGAACAGATGGCCGATGGGGCCGAAAATTTCTGGAGTGGCGACCGCGTACCGGAAGACGTAGTGTTGAAAGGCCTCCTACAAGGTGGACCGATGACCTTGTGAAGGCCGCCAGGTATCTGCTGGATGCGGGAAGCACAGAACCGGTCGAAGTGGCGGTGCTTGTAGGAGGCCGATGTCCAGCAGTGGACGTCTTTCAGCTGAATGATGATGATGATGAAAGGTTCTATGTTTTATGTTAGGAGGTTTAGTTTCCGCACTTAGTCCTCGTCCATGTGGTGCCGGATGTGAAGGATAGCACCACCCTATTTCTTCCCGTGGGTGTCGTAAACTGTGACTAAGGGACTTATTAGAGAATGGGCAGCAGTGTTCTCTATGCATTTTAACACCATATTGCGATCGCCAACCCGCCTGCCAAGCGTGGCGATTATGGCAAACCCTCTCCTTTTGGGGGAGGCCTATGTCCAGCAGTGGACGTCTGTCGGCTGAAATGATGATTATGATGACTTAGTCCTCCAGGCGGACCATTGTGCTTTGGTCATGATGGCCGTCCCCTAAAGGTTTAATAATAGATGAAAGTTTGTATGGGAGTAAGTTATTTTTACCGATGGGAATCCCATCGGGAGCACGGCATTTAAATATTTTCCTATCTACTACCTATTACTACTATCATATTGTAATAGAGTCTAACATTAGGTATGTCTGTTTGGGTACCTACTTGTAATAATCTGAGATACCTGAGTGCTCTAACACAGAGGATGAGAGGAACCCTCAAAGCGCGGCGTTGACCCTGCTCACCTCACTCTAAACTATCTAGCACCATTGTATTTCGAAAATATACGCACTTTTTATCAGTAGAGACCATTAGACCGCATCTGGTAGGGGTGGGAGAGCCAGCCGGCCTATCATCCTTCTAATCTGAACAGCTCAAATAACGAGTCCGTTCCGTAGTAGCAAATTTGTACCTATGTTAAACCCTGGTACCTGTGTTTAATTAAACCTTATTTTCCGTGATCGGGCCTTTAGTGGGTCAATGTGGATAGGTCAAGACAAAACATTCCGTATTTATGAAAACATGTGGTTCTGTAAGCTACTCATATAATATTTATCATCTATGTACGTATTTTTTTTTTTTCTGTTTAATGGTTTTTTTATTTAGTTAGAATTAAAATATTATGTAATTTAATTCTAACTAAATAAAAAATTTTGCACACGAGTTCCATTCATAACGAAAGTGAGCATTAAGGAAGGATTTTTTAAATTCAGATTTTTTCTATTTCAAATTCTACGGGTTGAATAGGGTATGAAAGTTTGTATGTAAATTCGTTATTTTTGCCGATGAACAATCCCATCGGGCACACGGCTTGTCGCTAAGTATTCCAGAATTTCATACGTCTCGCTGCTCTCTGTAACTGATCTGATATTCTATCAGCCTAAACATTTTTGTGGTACTTCGTTTGACCGTGGTAGCGTAAGATGTGCGTGAGAAATATTTACCTAGTAGTAACCTACGTCCAACAAGGTTTCTATACAAATTGCTAGTCTAAATTGTATGGTTTGATTTGAAAACAATGAGATTTTATAGTCACAACCTCGATCCGCATTGGAAAAATGATTCCGGAAACTGTCTGATTCATTAGTAGTTGTAAAGGGAGACGCTCTATGGTTTTAGTACGAGCAGGTTGTACCTTCTGAGAATAGTTGCAAGAGTAAAAGAGAAGACAGCAAAAATAAAGGGTATATTGGGGTAAGTTCGGAGCTAGGATAAGATCGTACGAATCCAATGCTGTGCCATTTTGACGGTGGACGCCATGGTCGAGGCAAAATAAAATGGCGCAGAACACAATGTTGTCCGCATTCAAAATATTGTCAAATTAGCCGGGATTTGATTCATCCTGCCTTATCCCAGCGCCAAACTTACCTCAACATATTCTAGGCCATCAGATTGGACTAGGTATACCATAGATAAGAACTGCTTCATTTCAATTTAATGGAATGGTGCAACCAGTGACAGGCTAAAGGTTCCAATTAAGAATGTTTGTTCTCGCCTCAGTCAATTGATATTTAGGTATGTGTCCCTAATTTAATTTGTGAGTTAGCTAGAAAAATAACGTAATTTGAAAGTTCAAAGTTTCACTTTTACAAAAGGTTTATAACATTCGTCCATGCCAAATTTAGACTAAGGCGGTCTAAATTTGGCATGGACGAATGTTATAAACAAAAAACTTATTAGTGGACAATTTCATGAGGTATGATAACTTATTAGGTACTACAATATAATAAATATAAAAGAACCACCAAAGGATGTGATGCTGACAGCTCAACCGATAAGCTGCATTCTGAGCTACTGGAAGAGGTACCACACTTTAAATACGGTAGTCAAGTCTCCAAAAACACTAGGCTGGCATTTGAAACTCCAGCATGGATTGCTAAAGCTGCCGCAACCTTTGGGAAACTTAAGAAAAGGGAATGACAGGAGAATTACAGAAAAAAATATAAAAGAGTAGAGGTCTTTTCGGAATGAAATTCTATCGAGAAAATTTAAAACACAATTTCGTTTTCCTTCAGTCGAGTATTAATCAAATATAGTTAGTAAACATACAGGGTGTTTGGCAGAACGTTGAACATACGAAAATGGTGGGTAGGTGGGGTCATCTGCTACTTACTCAGCCCTAATTTATTTGGCCCTGGCCGACTGGGTATTTAAAAAAAAAAAAAAAAGTTTTTTTCTTGTTTCACCACTTTCCTAACTTTAAAGTGTATTTTTTTTATTAAAAATGGGCAATAAAACAGGCAATTTTTTTTTTTTTAATCTTTGATGTTGGCAGATTCTTATAAAATTATTGCTTTGTTCAGATGTTAGCTAGAAAAAAAGTTATGAGTCCTCAAACTTACAGAAAGATGTAAAAAATACTTGAATGTTAATTTCAACTTGCATTTAAAAAAAAACAAAAAATGATTGAGGAGTTCCAATTCTAGCAAAACATCCCTAGTGTGTGAGCTTTCTAATGGTATGTAATTTGCTTTTATAAAAAAAAAACTTTAAGAGTTATTTCATAATTTTATCAAGTAGGAAATTTTTGACTAAACTCTACCTTTACGGAAAGTTAAATGTTTTGCGAAATTTAATACTGCAAAGTTGGTAAAAATTATGGATCGACGGCTTGCCAGTAGCAGTGGTGCAAATTGACATTCACTATTCCCTTGAGATGGTTACACAAAGCAGGTAGAAATTTTGTTTCACTCTTGCGCAGTCATAGCGTATTTTTGCTCTCTTTCGCTCTCGTGGCACCGTGACGCGTCAGAATGAATTCTTGACGAAACTCTACCTTTACGGAAAGTTAAATGTTTTGCGAAATTTAATACTGGAAAGTTGGTAAAAATTAAATGATCGATTGAAATTATGCTGTACCAGTTAGGTGCGTTAATGAAACAATTAAATAATTTATTTAAATAATAAATCATATTAGATGTTCAAATTGACGCCCTTCATTCGCAATACAGGTGCGGCATCTACGTCTGATTTCTACAGTTGTTGTGCGCAGCAGCATCTCCTGTCGCATAACTTCGAAAGCAGCATTAATTCGATTTATCAAATCTTCCCGACTTTCTACTTCTGTAGTGTAAACTAGTTCCTTTGCCCTTCCCCACACGTGAAAATCGAGCGGAGTGAGGTCGGGCGATCGCGGAGGCCAGGGAATTGGTCCTCCCCTGCCAATCCACGAATTTGGGAAACAATTATCCAAATGCTCACGTACATCTAGACTAAAGTGAGCTGGGCAACCATCGTGTTGAAAGACAATAGACCTGTTTATGTCTACTTGGAACACTTGTTCCATTAATGGTGGTAAATCATTTATCAAAAAATCCAAGTAGTTGTTCGCGTTGATGTTGTCGGGCAAATAATGAGGCCCTATTAGCTTATCGCCAATCACTCCTGCCCAGACATTCACACTGAATCTCCTCTGGAAGCCTCTTTGTCTCTTCACGTGTGGGTTTTGATTTTTAAGTGCCCAATGGTGAAGATTGTGATAATTGACAATCCCTTCTTTGTCAAATTTGGACTCGTCTGTCCACAAAATACTTTTTAAAAAGTTAACGTCGTCCACATCGGTATGCAGCAAATGGCGACAAAAATTGCACACGTCTCCCAAAATCACTGTCATCGAGACCTAGAACAAACAAAACATGTCTAAGAATTGATTTCAATACTGAATCTTTTCTTCCTCCGAGTTCAAACTCTACAATTATCCAAATTTTTCATCTTCAATTTTTAAGTACACTAATTGGCTTTATGGCTTAGCCATAAAGACGTAAGACCAAATTCACAAAAGGGCGTGCGACTTTCCAATTTTGTTCTAAAAAGGACCCATAAGTGCTGGCAAGTTTACCTACCCTGACCACCTGCGCAAACCGAATCCGAAATCCGAATCCTGTAAGCGCTGGCCGCCTGATTGTTACGTGAATGCGGCCGAATAGGAATAGTTTATTGAATTTAATTTGAAATTAGAATTGAATGCGCTAAAAACAACATGAGGCAAAACAACTAATAAAGAAAGTGACGAAATCAAGGTTAAATGGAACGATCAATTGAACTGTCTCATAATTTACTACATTCCACAAAATCGTATCAGATGCAGTGCATAAACGGCTTAATCTTACCTTGCACTGGAGTGTAGTGAAAAGCATGTCTACCATCTTGCCGGAGAACAGACCACACTTTCCATATGCTTAAGCCAAGTATTGAAGCTATCTGTCTAATGCTTTTGGTAGGATCCGCGTCAAACTCGGCAAGAACTTGTTCGTCAATGGTAGCATCGGGTCGTGCTGCGTTCACTCGTGGTTCTTGTAAGTTCAGGTTACCGGTTTGTCGTAAACGTCGGTAAGTACTCGCAAACATCTGATGACTGGGTACTCGGCGGTTGGGATAACGCTCTTGATAAATTCTTCGCGCTTCACGCGAATTTGTATTAGCGCTTCCATACGCTAACAACATGTCCGCGTATTCCTCACTGGTAAAAGCAGCCATTTCTTTACCAATAACAACAGGTAACAGTAATAACAAAAAACTTAACAAACTTAAACTTAAACTTAACTAGTGATAACAATAAAAGAAAACGAAGTGAACAAAAACAAACGTAAGCGTAACGGGCACGTGAGATCGCAGAGGCAGTTAAGTCTCGACTGAATAAAAGAAAAGAATTCATTCTGAGGCGTCACGGTGCCACGAGAGCGAAAGAGAGCAAAAATACGCTATGACTGCGCAAGAGTGAAACAAAATTTCTACCTGCTTTGTGTAACCATCTCAAGGGAATAGTGAATGTCAATTTGCACCACTGCTACTGGCAAGCCGTCGATCCATAATTTTTACCAACTTTGCAGTATTAAATTTCGCAAAACATTTAACTTTCCGTAAAGGTAGAGTTTCGTCAAAAATTTCCTGCTTGATAAAATTATGAAATAACTCTTAAAGTTTTTTTTTTATAAAAGCAAATTACATACCATTAGAAAGCTCACACACTAGGGATTTTTTGCTAGAATTGGAACTCCTCAATCATTTTTTGTTTTTTTTTAAATGCAAGTTGAAATTAACATTCAAGTATTTTTTACATCTTTCTGTAAGTTTGAGGACTCATAACTTTTTTTCTAGCTAACATCTGAACAAAGCAATAATTTTATAAGAATCTGCCAACATCAAAGATTAAAAAAAAAAAAATTGCCTGTTTTATTGCCCATTTTTAATAAAAAAAATACACTTTAAAGTTAGGAAAGTGGTGAAACAAGAAAAACACTTTTTTTTTTTTTTTTTAAATACCCAGTCGGCCAGGGCCAAATAAATTAGGGCTGAGTAAGTAGCAGATGACCCCACCTACCCACCATTTTCGTATGTTCAACGTTCTGCCAAACACCCTGTATATCCAAAAATTAAATACATAAATACATGCTCTAATAGTGACATAAATGGTTACGAACAAAGACATTAAATTATTTATATAACAATAGACGGGATAGCGAACAAAATCGTATTCCGATATCGACATTTGTCCTAGTGGTCAAAAGTCGCTCAGTTTAGTGTGGTACGCCTGCATGTCCAGTCGCAATTAGTATTCATGTCCACCAAAAGAAAATTATTTTTGAAGTATACCTAATGCCTAATTGTGCAATAAGTAATTATGCCTATCTATTGCAAACCTCGTAGTGATAAAACGACTAGACTACATAAGCACGGTTTATTTTCGCTGAGACATGAATCACAATTTTTTATGACATTACTTCTAATAGCCTCTCTTTAGTAGCCTGACTTTTTATGGTGTACATAATAAAGAGTATTCTATTGTATTCTATTATATTATCTATAGCATATTATCTTAAATCTCTTTGGATACGAAAAAGCCCTCAATTTATTTTGGTATCGCCTTAAAATACTTGACACTAGTTTCCACCTTCGGTGTCTTCGGTCCATCCGTCGCATAAAATGACTGGATCGTGTTCCTAACACGGAGCTGGTAAGATGGGCATGGAGGCGCTTTTGATGAAGAACCAAATGAGACGGAGTGGTCATATACAGCGCATGGATACCAATAAACTGCTGAAAACCGCTTTCTACTCAAACCTCGCCCAAGGGAAATGTGCACAGGTCGGGCAATACCTGCGCTACAAAGGCGTTCTCAATCGGCACCATATGATTTGTGGCGTACCCGTTGATGGCAGGAACTTGCTCGGAACCAAGAAAGGTGGCGCACTTCAATCCACAAAGCAATTACTCTTTAAATGCTTTGAAACTAATCGTCTGGAAGACCTAGACAAGAAGCGCTAAATACGCAAGAGTCGTTCAAAGCCTTCATATACCTACCTGCACATAAATATCGATGCTGATCAGCTCTTCTGTACAGGGTATGACCGGGTTTTCAAGACCAAATTTGGCTTTGCCAGTCATCAGAGAGCTCACGAAAGGAAAGAAAAGTAGTGTGGGTCGCTGTCGCCGGATACAGTGAAGAGGACTTTATAATAGAGGACAATATAATAGTTTTTTTGATTGACTATAGTTTATATTAGCCGGGCCCTACGTACGTATGACATAGCTACCATTATATTATCTATATGTTGTGTGATCTCGCGAGCTACAAGGAAGTGGCAGTAGAATTATAAATAGCATCAGTTGGTTTTTAACGATATTTAGATCGGCGGGCTGTCAGTCTGGGGATCGTCACCAAACTTGGGCTATTTACAGAATCCGGTGATTTACGAGCATTTGATGTGATGTAACTCAGGATTTGGGGCACATTAATCTATCACACATGACTTTCTCGTTTCATTTTAACATGGGATTTTAACACAACGCAGAAATGTTTCACATGGCTGAATTAATTTATCCTTTTCATAATAGCCATATGAATATTGAGTCAAGGGGATATCATTAGCTTTTTTCAAACGCTTTGAAGAAGGCGTTTGAAACGCATTCATTTTTTTACTCTCGTAGTACCTACAGATGGAAAAATCCAGTGTTTTTTTGTTATAAAGTGATTGATTGGTACATTCTTGTCATCCAAGGGGTCACGTAAAGCTATGTCAGGGTTCCAGTCTCGCGATAAATACGGATATAGGCCTAATTTATAAAATCCAATCCATTAAAACCTATCAACGATTGAGTACCTGCTCTGAAAGATTCAGTGTGACGTACCTTAATCTTTGAGTATTTATACTCACTCAAAGACCTTAATTGACTACATTCGCAGACAGAAGTTTGTAATTAGTTGCACTTTACGCTTATTAGCTCTAGTTTATTACTAAGCATATATATATGACGTATTCAGTGCAGGGACCATTTTGGTTACCCATTGAAAGGGTTTTCGATAGGGTTTTTCTAAGCGGCTAAACAAAAACCCATACGATAAGGCTAGCTTAAATTAAATTTTGGTAACCCATTGAAAGGGTTTTCGATAAAAACCCATAAGATGTGGGTAACCCTTTTGAACGGCTTAGTTTAAGCCATTCAAAATTACCCACACCGTAAACGAAAACCCTTTCCATTGAAAGGGTTTTCGATAGGGTTTTTCTTTAATGATAACCAAAATGGTCCCTGGGTAGAATAGAGATAGAATTGGTCCTGCTACGCGTGCTGGGCGGATATCGAAATAACATAATATTATGATTTTTTATGTTACTGGGTTTCAAGTAGGTATAGAACCCATTGAAATGGGTTTCAAGTATAATGCCTATACTGGGTTTCAAGTATAAAACCCATTCAATGGGTTATCATGTAACCCTTTCAATAGGTTTCTAGTATAAAACCCTTTCAATGGGTTACACCATGGTAAAGGTAACCTATTGAATGGGTTACCCCTTCAAAAGGCTTAACCCTTAACCGGGGTTGTACGGTCCCTGATACAGTGTAGTTTACTTAACCTTCCTGTATCCGCACATTGGTTTGCAAGACCGACAAAATAATCTTTCGTGATATTTTCTATTTTCATCAAAACCGACTTCCAAAAAGGAGGAGGTTATTATGTTCGCCTGTATATATATATATATATATATATTTTAATGTTTGTTCACCGAGTTCTCCGTCAATTAAGGACCGATTTTGAAAATTATTTTTTTGCTTGAAAGATATACAGGGTGTCCAACTGCCACCAAATCAGAATCTGATGAGGGGATCCCAAGGAAATCGAGGGAAACCCTCAAATTTTATAGGCAAACCTATAGCGATTTGGGTATTTTTATAGTAACTCGTGCATTTGCTCTCGGAAAGCACCATTTGTTGAAGTGGAACTGATGATGAAGACCACAGATGGCCACCGGAACAATATAATAATAAGTATTTAACGGGTTGCGATTCGATTAGGTACTATAATGTGGTTGCTAAGCAATTTATGCTCGTCACTATGCCTACGGTGAGTGGCAGTTCTCCTGGTCCTTACCAGGAGACTGAGGAGGTCTCCTCACAATCAACGTCCCAGCATCGAGAAAAGCAATATTTTGTAAAAGGTGATGAGCAGTTAACATTAGGCTATTGTAAATTAGATAAATTAAAAACTGACCAACTAAAAAGTGAAAAATGAAAAACTTTTTACAAAAAAAAAATAACCGACTTCAAAAATAACACAACAAAGAGAAAAATAACTTTAATTTTGGAAGTCGGTGGCAAAAAACTAAAATACAGATCCAAAGACACCGACTTCTGAAATTAAATGTTTCTTTTTGGTAGCGTTATTTTTGGTAGTCGGTTATTTATTTTTTTGCCTGATTCGTTGCTACGTGTATACCAGAGCTGTCCACTTGTCCAGCCAGAGGGGAGCGCAATGTGCGTTTGTGCGAGTAGGCCGCATTTGGTGACCATTTGGATTGTGGGACCGACGACGGCGACGTGGGTATAGGGTCCAGGTTTTATTTTTTATTTCAACTCAGTACAAAATATAATGAGCTGAAATTATGTCACTTCTACCTTTAATTTGTTGTATGTATAAGTTCCTCGTGTCGTTTTTTTTTTAACCGACTTCCAAAAAGGAGGAGGTTATATTTTAGGCTGTATGTTTTATTTTTAGATTTGTATGTTTGCTGTTGTTTGTTAGAAGAAAAACATATATTTAAGCTACCTGTTGCAAATTTACGAAAATCTTGGTATTTCAGAGACTGAAATAAAAGAAACTGTTACTCAGTAAATGAATGGTTTATTTTAAATAGTTTCTGAAAAAATATTTTCACCTAAGGGTATACGAAGGTTAACAAAGCTGGGCAAGTGGCTAAGTGTACCTAGCTAGCTAATGAGGCGCAAACATTGACACTGACACTGACATTAAGCATTCGTGTCAAGGAAATCACATTCTAGTTACACTAGATTACGTAATTAGAACTCTATAAATAACTGCACTAAATAGTATCTACGTACCTATTAAAAAATATCTCTATGTGCCGTCGGTATATTATTCAAACACCATTTTTGAAAGAGCGACTATGAGCGATTGTAGGTGTGAAAAAACCTTGGTTTAGCATTAACTACAGTTTAGACGCTGTACCTACTTCATTCAAAGTCACCTATGAAGTTGTTCTATCAAACAAAATTCCTACAAAAGTAGGTACATCATAGATTAGGTAGGGTAAGGTACTAAAATGTATGAATGCACTAGCTGAACTAGTCCTGAAGGTACTGAACTGTCTTACTCTTTTTTTTCTTGGGCATTGTTTTGGGGAACGTCATCTGGCGCATAAATTGGGTACTATTCGCTTGTTCGTTCATGTTTTATATACGGCATGGTTAAAGTTTTACATTCCGTTAAACCGCTAGCTATTGCCCCTGATTCGAAGTTCCAACTTCATTCACGAGATGGCGTCTTTTCACTGTGGTGCTGAAATTCAGTCTCAGACCATGACCGCGGTCTTCTTCGTGTTTTGCAGATTTATAATAAGAGGGCGCTATGTAGGCTGCTTAACCAAAAAGATGTTTAAAGTCAAGTCATCATCATTTCAGCCGAAAGACGTCCACTGCTGGACATAGGCCTCCCCCAAAGGCCGCTTGGCAGGCGGGTTGGCGATCGCAGTACGGTGTTACAATGCATAGAGAACGCTGCTGCCCATTCTCTAGTAAGTCCCTTAGTCGCCTTTTACGACACCCACGGGAAGAAATGGGACGGTACTAGTCTTTACGTCCGGCACCACACGGAAAAGTCAAGTCCTGCATTGAATTAATTAACATAATAGTAGACTGTTGCAACTAACTTTAGCAAGGTGCGTAATCTAGTTTTTCAACACATTTGCTCAAAAAATGCATTTACGAAGCCTGTATACATTGTTCGAAACTTAAAAATACAACGGAACGGGCGGTAAAATAGGTACTCTCACCGAAGTACATATTTTACCGCCCTCTTCGTTGTATAGCGCCGTGCGTATACATTACGGTTTTTTTTTAATTACCATAAAAATTATATAAGAATTCCACCAAGGAGTTTCAAATTACGAGGATAAATAAGCTGAATGATCGAACCTCCTTGGAAGCGCTTTTGCTCGATACGTTTATCTCACTTTATTATTAAAGAGAAAATGAGACGAAAGATGTAGTACTAATTTTCATCATGTGCACGTGGCGCCATTTACAAATTCGCACGTTTTCAAATTAGAAACGTCAAAGATTGTTGCGACTTTCCGACTGATATTTACAAAATAATAATATTTGTTCAAGCGAGGAATCCGATAATAATAATATGGAATCTACTGCACCTGATATCTTGAATGAGCCGCCAAAATCGTGAGTGCTATTGAATGATTTACAATAATTTTATATCATGGAAGTCTCGCCGATTCAGGTAAAAAAACACTTCCTCTCTCCTTAAACATCATCATTACATAATACAGTTCCCTGCTCTTGTTTCATGTGTATTATTGTATAAATGTATATATTTATTAGATAAGTGTATGCTTTGTGTATGTATGTATTTATTGTATATGTTAATGGTACACCACTGACTACCTGCAGTATTGTCACTCCTGCTCCCATTAATCCATCCAAAGGTTGTCTGTAAAAGATCGCTTTTAGCGATAAGACCACCCATTGTGTCACCCTATGTAAAATTTAAACATTTATATCTGTAACTTTTATGGTGTACATAATAAAGAGTATTCTATTCTATTCTATTCTCGAAGAAATACTCAATCATTCTCTTAAAATGTTTTGATGGCTTATTTTATTAACTATTGTATTGTTTTCTCGCAAATGTGTTGAAAAACGTTGTATGACACACGCGCGGAAATTGGTATTTACAAACTTACCGCCCTAATATCATAAATAACTATTCTTTCTAATCTACCTACCGTGATAAAATATACATACTCCAAATAAAAACTTAAGTTAGTGAAAACAAAGTTTTACACCAAGTCAGTTTTATTCAGCCGATTCTTATTTTCAGCCAGTATCTTTTTGATTCAATGCATACATTTTATATTAAACAAAATGCACACACACATTACATTACATTACATTAAACCTCTGTGGTAAATTTATATCTAAATAAAAACAGTGCAGAAATGTTGAATGAAATCTCATTGTTGCACTGAAACACAGTGCAACAATGAGATTTCATAAAACATTTCTGCACTGTTTTGGATCTAAGCAAAAAATACGTGCTTTGTGATCGGTTTTGTAGTGACTAATGTTAACATTACTACTTAGGTAGTTGAAAGAAAAAATAATTTATTAATTTTGTCTTTACAAATTTAATGGAAGTTTTAAATTAATTTCATGTTACAATAACAGGACCTTAAAACCATAATTTTATATTTTTCATGAGTGATGACTCTGTCTATACCCGTTCCATGTAATGTAATATAGGTATTTAATTTACCTATGTCAAAAAAAATATACTATCTACGTATGTGCGTTGTTTTTAGCTACCTAATTTAAAACAATGGTAGTTATTTCAACAGAAACTTGTATCAGTTAAAATTATTAGGTACTTTATACGTTGTTAAATGCCGAATTTTATGATTCGAGTCCCTCATCTTTATGAGGTAGCCCAGACTGACTATAACATCAAAATATTACCTATTTAAAATACCTGTCGTTTATACAGGTGTGGAGTTGAGGGTCATTTACATTTTAAAATGTTCCAGAAAGCTATCTCGGAGAGCTTAGGGCGACTTTCACTTGATTTATAGGCGCAGGTAACTGCTAAAAAATTCAAATTCCTAGCCGCGTGCTGTAGTTCTCATTTATAAAGTTTGCTGTAACTTTGGTAAGCCCCCATATGTAGCGGCTGTTGCAACCGCGGTATTATTATGAAGGCGTTTTGGTATAAACGCCTAGTACTGTTGTAAACGTCATTTTATGCCTATAGCCTAGCTCTTTCTGTGTCCTTCTCGAAACGGAATTACTCGAATGATTGTTTTCTTACTACTGACTTCGGAACCCTAAAAAGAGCAGAGCTCTTTTTAGGGTTCCGTGGTCCTTAAAAAGCGCAGCGTATAATATACTGCTCTCTTTAGGGTTCCGTAGTCCTTAAAAAGCGCAGCGTATAATAGACTGCTCTCTTTAGGGTTATGTAGTCCTTAAAAAGCGCAGCGTAACTCTTTTTAGGGTTCCGAAGTCAACAAGGAACCCTTATAATTTCGCCATGTCCATCTGTCTCTCCCCGGCTTACCTCAGAGGCTCTTAGTATTAAAAGGCTGTAATTTGGCATACACAATGGACATACATATTAATCTGGTGCGTCTCATATCCTTTATAGTTATTTGGTATATTTTCATTTCAATAACGTCAGGCCCGGCTCACTCCGCAGTTTAGGTATAAAACTACAAGTACGTGCGGCGGCCGGTCCGGACCGGTCAATCAGTGGGTTGCCGCGCGCCGCGCTGCTTAGTTCGCACACGTTAATATGAGTAGGTACTTTATTCTCGCGCTTCCGAGTTCTCGCGTTACAATATAAAACCAAAAAAATATTCTATAGCGTTTGGTTGTTTAAATAATGACCGTGATCGAAGCCTGACGTTTCACATACTACCGAGGGATATTGGTAAAGGTGAGATTTTTTATACACAATAGGTAGGCAATAAGCTTATTGCATTTATATCTAGGTACTTTATAATTATCGTATCTGCGTCCGCCTCCGCCGCCGCGCCGCTTGTTTAGGCAGGTACTCGTATGAAATGATATTTATCAACTTGTGATGTTGTCGTAGGTATGGTAGTGGCGCAGCACGACGTACTGTAGGTATCAGGCGTCAGCCATACGATATGACGAAATGATAAAGATTCCTAGTCGATTACCCAATAATAACATTTCTATTTCTATATCGTAATTTGAGTTCTTTTTAGGAATAACTAAATTTTATTTCGCGAATGTAATAATCAATATTTGTAATGTTGTTTTGTTGGTTGTAATGTTGGTTTGTAAGAATAATTTAATAAATATAATACAAAGTCTCTTATTTCATTCAGCACACCTATTATTCATTTACCTATTTCAATAATATTTATCGTCTTTCACTCGCTCCATACCACTAGAGCGACTGTTTTGTGGTCGGCTTGTCATTCATTGATTTGCTTCACTCCGTTCGTTGTTGCCGCTACAGTACAAAAAATATACTTCGTAAGTTGCAACCCTAATAAGTACGCGGTGACGTCGAGAACGGCCATGATTGAAACGGTTAAACTAAAAGAAGCAAAATTTCTTTGGATATAACATTTATATACTCTAAAACTTATTTCGTATAACGTTATTGGATATAACGTTTATTTAATCGAAAATCATTAGGCCTATCGTTTAATTTGATTGAGCCTGCTGCGGGAGCGGCGTGACAGAAACGAATCGCTGCAAAACCGACTCCACGTAGTCTTGTCTGCCCTACCCCTAGAGTGTTGTTTGAAATCGTGTGGGCGCGTAGGGGCGAGGCGGCCCGCGAGCTGAGGAGCAGGTGGTTTCAACACTCGCCGCCCCGGCTGAGGCTGGCCGGCGGAGCCGCCCAGCAAGCCCAGGCCGCGGTGGTGAGCGTGAAATACATCTGCGACGATAAGCTCGCATGGGACCGCTGCAGCCCTGCAGCGCCGGAGCCGTGACAGAAACCATGCTTGCTTGCATGCAGCAAGGATGCATGTTTTTTACTAGGAGTTTTATCATATTAGATTATATAGGTTTTATGTCTTTTGAGTGGTCTATCGTATAGTTAGTTAGTTAGTGGTCTAGAGTATAGTTTTCGACGATTATTTGTATAATGGTGTGTGCTAGCTAACATAAGGCAAATAATTTAATTTAACGTTTTGTGTTGCGTAATGCAAATTATTTTATATTGTATTGTATAACTTCAAGTTTTTTATGCGAACAGACAGCTGTGCTGCTGGGGAGTTTGTTGCGCCACTTCTTCTTCCCAGCTAAAGCACTAGGAAGTGGTGAAGGGTGGGCGTTTTTGGGGGACTGTCTCATGTAATTTTTGACGTTCGAAAAGTGCTGATTCTCAGCCTAGTTTGAATAAATGACTTTTGATTTTGATTTTTGGTTTTTTGATTTAATCAAACGATTTTATATTCAATGTATGATAGGCTTATAAAAATGAGTTGCTTTAAAATTATATCAATCGCTTATTATATTTACTGATCATTATATCAAATAAAATTATAGATTCAGTTGTTATATCTAAATAATTTTAATTAAAATAAAAGCTCGAATCATTATGTTGTTATTAATTAAAATAAAAGCATGAAAAAAAAAATTGTTACGTTACCTCGCTTGCACGTAAATTGGGGATGATATTTTTTTCTCTCGTCTATCCCATGGTGTGGGGTATCGTTGCATAGACTGGTCGTCATCTCCATTTTCTTTTTTTGCGTCTTTGCCTCGGAGCGTTGCTTGTGGTCGCCACTGTAGATGCTTATAGGAGTTCTTGATAAAACTAGATTAGGATTATCAGTCATAGAAAGCACAGCAAGTTATGTGCTTTTCTACGCACCGATTGTTATGTTGTTGGTAGCCTAGGGCGGGCATAGGGCCTTCCCGAGCTATCACCATTTCCTTCTGTCTTGTGCTATCTCTTTCAGTTGCATGACTAATATAACCGTAACTTAATAATAGATTATTCACTAAGGGGATAAAGCAGTGTCTTAGGCCCGAGCGTACCGAAGGATTCAGGGGTTAGCTAGCCCAGCGAGGGATTCAAGCTCGCCCAAGATAAAGACACGGACACTCTACTTTCACACCTACTGCGAGGAAATAGTAACCAATTAGTAGTTAATGAAACTGTTAAATATAGCCGGGGAATACATAATATAGTGGAACGATAAGTAAAAATAATGTGCATTCATTAAATAGATCAAACAAAAATAATTACCTACAACAATAAAAACAAAATGTTTTCTGCATAAAGGCTCGTATAGACTGGTGCGATATCGCGGGCGCGACACTAGTAGCACAATTTCTATGTCACTGCCTATCGCGTGAGTCTGTAAGAGCCTTGAGGCCAAGTGCAAAATTATTGAAAAATGTGCATATTAGACTCGCCCAACCGCTGTTTCTGCTTCATCTGTGGCGGTAATGTTATCGCAACTGCTGATCGGTTGCTGTGGCGCGTACCCCCGTACAGTATACTTATACTAAAGTACTGTGCCCCCGCGTTAATGTTGGGTTTGGGCGTCATATTTACTATATTATTATGAAATTACACATAGAATAGAATAGAATACTCTTTATTATGTACACCATAAAAGTTACAGATATAAATGTTGTACACAATCACACACACACACACACATCTACGTACACATATCTAGGTATTACCCGGTTATTTACCAGTTTCATCAACTACTAATTTGAGAATCGTATTAGTTTTTATTACCTCGCAGTAGGTGCGAAAAATAGAATATTTTACTATTTTATATAGCTATCTTCGCCTTGAGCGAGCTGCATCCCTCGCTGCCGCGCTGTACTCAGGATTCTAGTCTTAACTCCCTCGCTTCGCTCAGGAGTTAACGTAGAGCTAGGATCCTTCATTACGTTCGGGATTCGAAATAGCGCTCGTGGCATTAAGACGGAGATATATGCCAGTGACCTTGAGTGGTTAGCTTGCGTGTTCTGTACTGAGCTCACGCAACGCGTCAAACGTTCAGCCAGTAAAAGGACTCGCCCATCAAGGAGCGCTGTCCCTAATTTGTCGCATTATTAATTTATTATACACAAAACAAAAGGTATTTTAATAAAACGCGTATACTAAAATATCAATAATTAAATTATCTTTAAATTGGTGCAGGTTTCAGAAAAATACGCTTGGTAGATTTTGCACCATTCTCAGTTTTTTATCCGCGTTAGACATAACTTTACAAATTAATTTAACTATGTAATATAAACATATTCTAAAATATTCACATATTAAATTATTGAGAAAATGCTCTAATTTAACATTATATTTTTTTTCAAATCAAAAACACTACTCGTTTAGACGTGATCTTCAGTATAAAATCATTAAAAGTCGGTTATCGTCGCCTTAAGGCACTGCTTTATCTTTATCCCCTCAGTGAATAATCTACTATTATCGAGGATCATCTCTTATCTCAATTTATTTGGGGTCGGAGAAGCAAATCCTTTTTTTTCCATAGGTACTACATCCCAAGTATAAGTCTCACACACCCTTCTTCGTTCCTTCAAATTATTATCGAAGAAGATGTAACTTACATATTCCGATGAGTTCGTCACGCGGTCGGTACTTACTTATTAAGTGAATTAATTACTATGAGTCTTAGCTATGAGGAGGTAAAACAAGCGCGGATTGCGGTCGTGTTAGTAATTTATATGCGGTGTTGCTAACATCTGCTGTCTGCATATTCAAGCTAGTAATACAAACTTAGTTCAAGACATGCTGAAGAACACTGACTTCATTAATATACTAGAAGCGACTAACACAAACGTACCTATATAAGTACCTCCAGTCAAATTGTATATTAGACGAGAAGTAACCTACGCTGATTGCTTATTTGTATTCTAAATGATTTTTTATAAAAATTTACTGTATTCTAAAAATTGAAATGTTTGTTAATTTGTGTGTCATATCGATTTTAAATTCTTGTATTGTTAAATAGTGTATGCCCTGGGTAGTTTTTTGAGTTACCATATCTTAACTATAAGACCTACTGTATCACCAACAAAAATCACACTAATAAATACTTTGACTTTGTGGTGTAGTTAGTAAGAAAGGGGGTGGCTGCTGAGATGAAGGCTCAAAGAGAATAAGAGAGGAAACTAGGTATGGAAAAGAAAATACGGACAAGGGCAGATCCAATAAACATTATAGATAACAGAAGTTCTGGCTGAAACAATCAAAATTAGGTACTGTGCGACTACAACAAAACGTATAGTAGTTACTTATTTATTTTTATTTCATTATGTCCATTATTTCCGACTTACGTGTTCTCGGACGTAAGTTCGAACCCAAGCAGGGCCTTGAGTTTATGTTTGTATGCCATTTAATTGATTTTTTTTTGTAATAAGTAACTAAGTATATTTTTTGTTTTTATTGTGTTTTTTATGGATCATGTGGTCTGCAATAAAAAAAAAAATTTAGTTGCTTCCACGGTTAGCGATTTACTTTAAATTTACTATGAAAATACTGTTTCATTTATTTATAGCCTTACTATTTGTAATGTGGAGAGCAGTGGTGGCCCAGTGGTAAAGGAAGGCCTCGACTTACGAGTAGTAGTAGGTCGTGGGTTCGAACCCAGACAGGCGCTTTACTTTGTGTCATTTATTTCATCACCACTGCTCTCAAAACGGTGAAGGAAAACATCGTGAGGAAACCGGCATAAACCATAAATTCGAAGACATGTGACATCTACCAATCCACACTGGGCTCTTGTGGTGGATTAAAGAAAGAAAGAAAATACATTTATTTAGCACAGACTAAAAGGCACACAATATAATATACAGCAGATAAAAATAAAAAATAAAACAAGTAAATAGTGTAAACTGCGATGTAAGAAATTAGCGGGTAATGGTGTGTGCCTCACGGCTGCGCCAAAAAGGCCCAGTTCAGTAAAAAATGCCAGACAACTAGTGCCTGACGCTGGTTTTCAACTGGACCTGAAGTGTGAGGTGACGGATGTAAATCAGTTTTATACTGGATACATAAATAAATAAATAAAATAAATTTGTGTCAGATAAAAATAATATAGTGTGATTTTAGTAAAAATTGCAAAAAAAAACAAAACAAAAAAAAGACTGCTAAATAAATGAGAAGGGACACATCAGGGCCTTCGTTAATATGTAAATAAATAAATCCTACACACACACATTACAGCCCACTCCCTCGCACAGAGAGGAGGCCTGTGTCCCAGCAGTGGGAACGTCTAATTATGTTTATGTCCATTATTTCTACATATAGGCTAAGTAGAACGTTTTCAGTAGATAATTATTAAATACCACTTCTTGTATGTTCTGTGTTCGTGTACTGGTAGCAAGTTACGCGGGGTGCAACGGGTGACTTATTAACTTACAGATATTACGTAACAACAACAGGTGTTTAGCAAAAACATTTTACGAGGTGCATTTAATTAACTTGTACGTACCGCACACTTTGATACTTACTCAATATTGTTCTAACTTGGTTGCTGCATACATCATTTATAGACGGCAAAATATTTTCTGTAATTACCTTAAAATAATAATATCAACTTATTATATTGTGCTACTGAAATTACACTGTAGTGGTTTTTAAATATTTTAGCATTTAATGGTAACGATCTATTATATACAACTTGTCCCAGAATTAACGCACAACCTCTTAAGGGGTCATTGTACTCATGATTATAAACATCTTTTACTATGGGACCAAACATGAAATCACGAAAAAGGAACCGGCCATGTGTGAGTCGGACTCGCGCACGAAGGGTTCCGTACCATTGTCTATAAAAATAGCAAAAAAATGTTTGTTGTATGGAAAACCCCCTGAAATATTTGTTTTATTTTAATTTAATTATTTATTTTTAAAGTGAATATATAACTAAATATTCTGTGAATATTTCAAGCGTCTAACTGTTGCCGTTATCAATATCGAGCAAAAACTAGCAAAAAAATCACGTTTGTTGTATGGGAGCATCCTTAAATATTAATTTTGTTCTGTTTTTTAGTATTTGATGTTATAGCGGCAACAGAAATACATTTATCTGTGAAAATTTTAAGTGTCTAACTATCACGGTTCATGAGATACAGCCTGGTGACAGACCGGACAGACTGACAGACAGACAGACGGTGGAGCCTTAGTAATAAGGTTCCCGTTTTACCCTTTGGGTACGGAACCCTAAAAAATCCGCTGTTCCCTAGCATTTTGACGATTTATTCGAATTTTTTCGCGATTATTGGTTTGGTCCCATAGTAAAAGTTGTTCATAATGATGAGTACAATGACCCCTTAAGAGGTTGTGCGTTAATTCCGGGACATGTTGTATAAGCTCTACACTGATCATCATCATTCATTATTTCAGTTGAAAGACGTCCACTGCTGGACATAGGCCTCCCCGCCACGCTTGGCAGGCGGGTTGGCAATCGCAGTATGGTGTTAAAATGCATAGAGAATGCTGCTGCCAATTCTCTAGTAAGTCCATTAGTCGCCTTTTACGACACCCAAGGGAAGAAATAGGATGGTGCTATTCTTTACGTCCGGCACCACACGGTACTCTCTCATCACCATCTTCTCTCTCACGGCATCTCTATACACTACATCCTCACAATACAATGAGTAAAATGACAGTTTCCTTACCTAAACTACTATTATTTTTAGGGTTCCGAAAAAAAGGAACCCTTATAGGATCACTCGTGTGTCTGTCTGTCTGTCTGTCCGTCTGTCACAGCTGATTTGCTCCGAATCTACTGGACCGAAATTTGGTACACATATGAACTTTTGTGACCCAAACACGGACGTGTTACGTAAATAAATAAATTTTGAATATGTAGCTCACTTTTAGGGGCAAATTAAAAAATATCAAATGAAAGGGCTTATTTTAAGGATTTTAGAAATATTTTTTTATAATTTTAAAATACATACTTTGGAAATTATTTAAGAAATTTGATGAAAAATTACCATCCCCCCCCCCCCTTATCTCCGAAACTACTGAGCCTAAAATTTTGATAAAAATACAGAAAATAGTTCTTTACATAAAGATTACAGGAAAACCTATAAGAAGTCTGTGATCTTAAAATAACATGGTAAATCTCTCATTATTGTGCGTACAAACTTACATTTGCAGTTGGAATGTATGGGAATCATGTTTTTCAACTACAATATTAAGTTTGTTTGGATAAATTCATCCCAACTACGGAACCCTTCATTGTGCGTGGTCCGACACGCACTTGGCCGGTTTTTTTTTTTTTGTATACACTGACTACCCCAGTAAATTATTTCACGTAGCCAATAAATTACACAGATTTTCCCTCACATTATACATATTCATAAGAAAAACTCGAAATCATCTCTAAAAGTAGATAACTTCACCTACTCCTGAGTTTGCCCAGCTATTGATTAGAATGCGTGGCTAGATGGATATGTTCTGTCCCTAATTGAGGTTGGTCCAATCCAGCCCGAGGCCTATCCCATCCGCCTTTCAGTTCGACGTGGTAATAAAATAAGCAGTTTTTCCGATTCCACGTTTTATCTGTCTCTCCGTATTCTCGCTCAACATTCGTTTCGAGAAAATCGAGTTCGATGCTCTCGGGCGGTTTGTGCACTGGAATTAGTTTACGTTTTACATGTATTGAGATAAACTTTCTAAGAAAACATGACGATTATGTTTTGAATAGATTGTAAAATAAATCGTTGGACAAATGATTTGAACGATTGGATAATGAGTTTTTCACGTTTATTAAAAGTAAACCGAGGGAGAAATTAAGAGGAAGAGATTATTTTTTAAAGGAACCGGTCCTTTATAAAAAAAACTGTTTTACTTCATCCTTAATTATCTTATCATTTTCTTAAGACACCCTTCCTCACACTGCGTACCATTTTCGTAAATAGCATTTCTTTAATACCATAATACATGTACCGAATGAGCACGTAAGCCAAGTTTGCACATAAATCAACAAAGACTTTAGAACATTTCCGTCGCGAGGCTCACTTTACCGTAAAGGGCTAAAGGTGAAATTATGCCTTTGGCCTTCGTTATAATAACAAGTTAATTTGTATTTCATAAAATTGTATGTCACGTACCATGTCGCTTCGGTATAAATAAACTCGATGAGATTCAGTTACGGAGTTGTATATAAAGATTTGGTTGATTGACTGTGTTTTGTTTATTTGTGTCGTCATCCTCTAGGGACTAGTCGTCGCTGTTCTTTGTCTCCGAGTTGTTTTTATTTCTCCGATGATAAATATTTGTCGTGGAAATCCGTAGATAAGCTTTCCTTCTGATGTAGCAACACGACACGACGTAAGTAGAGGTGTTAGCGGAGAAGTGGTATGATTTAAGACTTATTTTATTTAATAAAAAAAAAAAAAACAACACATTTGCTCAAAGAATGCATTTACGAAGAATGTATACATTGTTCGAAAGTTAAAAATTACGCATCATATAATGGAATGTGCGGTAAAATAGGTACTCTCACCTGTTCAACTCACATGTTTTACCGCACCCGACGTTATACAGGGTGATTGGAAGATGGGTGCAAAGCTTTAAGGTGAAGATAGTATAGGCAATTTAGAACCATTTAAGCCATGGTTGTCTTAGACGAGGTCTTACCAAATTTTTAAGTTTTTTTTCGGAAATTCTCAAAATTTAATGTAAACTGCATAATTATGGCCAAATTGAATGATAAATGAATTAATTTTTTATTTATTTAATTAAAGTAATGTGTAAGCAACCAAGCAAAACATGTTTTAGGCTTCTGTGTCATTAGAATTTTTTTTTACAGATATTTAAAGCTCAGAAAAAATAAAAAAAATGTACAATACGTCTTTTAAACCTTATTTAAAAAAAAAAACGGAGGGTGCTTTTTTTGTTCAAACCTTTTTGAAGACATGCTTGATAATCGCTCTTTCTTTTGAGGTATCATTTATGCGGATATCTTACAAATTATTGAAATTAGGACCTACAAACCAATTCGAGGGAGAAATTTTAAATTTTAGGCAGTCTAACAAAACACAAAATTTTTGCTTAAAAGAATACTTTATGTGCTCGAAATGATAACATTGTTCAATTCTAAGAATTTTTGGCACATGCAGGAACCAATTGAGGGGAACCCATTGAGGGGATTCTCTAAACAATGGCCACCGAGCGCGGTGCGACGGCATTTCCAGGTAGAACGCCCAATGAATAGCAAAAAGCGATAAGGGTTGGTTTTTACAGCAAAATGGTCTTAGTTACTGAGGCAACAAAGTCGTTTTTCTTTAGTTAGGGTCAGTCGGTCTGTGATGAAGCCGTTACATCTTTTACTTATTAGTCAAACTACTGCCCTTGTGAGTGGACGTTGTCGTGTTGATTCACAATTTACCGTGTTCAGTTGTAGCCCTTTGCGTTCCTGCACGTGTTGTTTGCGTTAGTTTTGAACTTTTTTGTTTCACCGTGTCCAGTCGTAGCCTCGCGCGCCTGCACGTGTTGATTTTTGACTTAATTGTGTTGAGTTGACATTTAGTGCGCTCCTACGCCGTTTTTCTTAATTGTTAAGTGACTATGGCTACTTTTTCCAATCAAGAATATGCGGATATCGTATTTATGTACGGTAGAGCAGACGGCAATGGATCTTTGGCGCGACCGATGTATCAAGAGCGCTATCCGAATCGCAGGATACCGAATGTCCGAGTGTTTTACAACACGTTTCGTCGTCTTGCCCTAGATGGGTTTCACCGCGTGGTACCTGGAGTCAACCCGGGCAGACACGAAACTGCCGTCGACGAAGACATTTTAGCAGCATTTCAAGCGGATCCTACTACCAGTACTAGAGCAGTAGCTCGAAATTTAAACATTTCTCAATGGAAGGTGTGGCATACAATGCACGAAAATGATAAGTATCCGTTCCATGGCAGGAGTGTGCAAGGTCTAGTAGAGCAAGATCCTCAAAGAAGAATTCAGTTCTGCCGTTTCCTCCTCAACAGAGACATCGAAGATGCGTGGTTTCTGAAATCAATCTTGTGGACGGATGAAAGTAAATTTTCAAGGGAAGGTATTACAAACTTTCACAACATCAATGAATGGGCTGACGCAGACAACAATCCACATTTTAAGAAGCAGGTGTCATTTCAGATGAAATTCTCTGTGAATGTATGGGCTGGAATAATTGGCAGAACATTGATTGGGCCCCACTTTTTGCCTGATCCATTGAATGGCGAAAATTATTTGCAATTTCTGCAAATTGATTTACCACTGCTGGTAGAGGAATCAGGTGTCCCGATCTTCGAAAGAGACCGAACAGTCATCTTTCAGCAAGACGGCTGTCCAGCGCATTGGACTTTAAATGTAAGGGAACACCTCAACAATTGCTTTCCTGATAGCTGGATCGGCAGGGATGGACCCATCCCTTGGCCCGCTCGCTCCCCAGATCTGACCCCGTTGGACTTTTTCGTGTGGGGCCGGGCCAAGGAACTGGTGTATAACAACATAGAAATAAACACTAGAGAAGAATTGATACAAAGAATAAATTCAGCGTTTTTTATTTTTTCTGAGCTTTAAATGTCTGTAAAAAAAATGTCTAATGACACAGAAGCCTAAAACATGTTTTGCTTGATTGCTTACACATTACTTTAATTAAATAAATAAAAAATGAATTCATTTATCATTCAATTTGGCCATAATTATGCAGTTTACATGAAATTTTGAGAATTTCCGAAAAAAAACTTAAAAATTTAGTTAAAAATATTTGGTAAGACTTCGTCTAAGACAACCATGGCTTAAATGGTTCTAAATTGTCTGTACTATCTTCGCCTTAAAGCTTTGCACCCATCTTCCAATCACCCTGTATAGCGCCGTGCGTATCCTTTACGGTTTTTTTTTTATTTACAAAAATATATAAGAATTCCACCAAGAAGTTTCAAATTACGAGAAAATATATAATCTTAATGATCGAACCTCCTTGGAAGCTCTTTTTTGCTCAATACTTTTATCTCACTTTATTATTATAGAGAAAATGAGACGAAATATGTAGTACTAATTTTCACCACGCGCACGTGGCGCCATTTACAAATTTGCGCATTTTTAAATTAGAAACGTCAAAGATTGTTGCGACTTTCCGACTGATATTTATAAACAAAATAATAGGCTGGGGAAAAAGTTTCTTCGCATTTTTTAAGAAAATTCAAAACATTTTTTAATATACTCGTAGTTTATTTACATTTAACTAAAGTATGTAGGTACCATTTTGTTCGATAACTTTTTGCCATCTTGTAGGTAGGGACATGATCCCATTGCTATAGACATTTTGGGACTTCTGATCAAAATACCGCGACCCGCGGAGTGGTTTTGGCAGTCCTCTCGTGATGTTTATTTATTTATTTATTTATTTTCCAATTTACATCTATCATTACAGGGGTAACCTAATGCGATAGTGTACACCTGACACCTGTGTGTGTTAACCTGACACTGCCTAAAGAATTCTGAAGAGACCGAAACAGGTGGAAATCTGAAGGTGCAAGGTCAGGACTATACGGCATATGCATTAACACCTCCCAGCCAAACTCTCTTCATTTTTGCTGAGTGGCTAAAGATGTGTGAGGTCTAGCGTTATCATGATGAAAAACCACACCCCTTCTGTTGATTAGTTCCGGCCGCTTTCTATCAACTTCTTGCTTTAATCTCATCAGTTGTTCGCAGTAGAGTTCAGAACCGATGGTCCTGCCTGGTGGTAACAGCTCATAATGAATAATGCCCTTCCAATCCCACCACACACACATCACCTTGTTGCGAGTTAACTCGGGTTATGTCAGTCTGTGAAGCATGACCGGCCTTTGACCACGACCTTTTTCGCACGTTCTTGTCGTACGTGATCCACTTTTCATCACCAGTTATCAGCTTCTTCAAAAAATGTTCGGTTTCATTACGTTGTAATAAAGAATCACAAATGAGTACACGGTTCATTAGGTTTCTTTCAGTGAGCTCGTGACGTACCTAAATATCGAGGCTTTTTGTGTACCTAGGTTTTTTTCAAATGTGCCAAAACTGTTTTGTGGTCAATTCCCAGTTCTTCAGCTATGTCGTAACTACTGATATGCCGATCTTGCTCCACTTTTCAAAATGGCATCCATTTTATCCGTAATAGGGCGACCAGAGCGACGTGCATCTTTGACATCAAAATTTCCGGATTGAAATCGCTTAAACCGAATTTGTGCTACTCTCATAGACACTACACTAGGTCCATAAACATCGCAAAATTTTTTCGCGGCTTGCGTTGCATATTTACCTTTTTTTGTAGTAAGATTTTAAAATGTATCGAATTTCTTCATTAGATTCACTCATCTTGACAGTACGAAAAACAAATGAAAATCACACATTTTCCTAATTTGAATTTGGAATTATGTTCTTTAAAATTTAAACTTTCAATGATACCAAAAACGAGCCAGATACAAATAGTATAGCCAAAAGATTTTATTACAAGTTCATACATACTATATATTGCGAAAAGACTAATAATAATATGAGTTCAAGCGAGGAATCCGTTAATATGGAACTACTCCACCTGATATCTTGAATGAGCCGCCAAAATCGCGTGAGTGCTATTTAATGATTTAAAATAATTTTATATCATGGAAGACTCGGAAGAAATACTCAATCATTCTCTTAAAATGTTTTGATGGCTTGTTTCATTACCTATACCTGTTTTCTCGCAAATGTGTTGAAAAACGTTGTATGACACACGTGCGGAAATTGGTATTTACAAACTCGTGACTACTCGTTTGTAAAAACCAACTTACTGCACTAGTATCATAAATAACTATTACTTGCCATAGTAACAAACACCCTATTTATTATGGGCTGTTAATGTAGTTGTTAATGTAGTTATATATAAGATGGTTTTCGTTGTCACGGTTGCAAAAGGCTTGCGAGTGGAACATCAGCGCCAGAATCCGTTATCACGCCTACGATAATCTACGCACCAAACGAAATATCGTGCACGAATTACCCGTACCGCGAGGTTAGAAGATCGGCTCGTAGCTCGTAAGTAAGGGGTTGATATCTCAGAGGAACGATACATTGCTTATTTGGTACTCTTATGAATTATTTATTCACATATATCAGCTTTTATATGAAAGCATCTACCTATATACACATAATAATCCTGAATTATAAGAGCTACGTGAGAGCTTATTTATTCAGATTAATGTACTTAAGTTAATTTAGGTTTATAATATCGAGTGTGTCAAGTTACAGTGGGATTAGATTTATCAAAAGTTGAAAGACTCCTATTTTGTATTTCCTTTAGATGCCGCCGATACGTGATGGTATTTTATCAAAAGGGTAGTATTCAATCATCATGAAATTATAAGATCTAAAAGGGTCCACTTTCGGAGTGAAATAAAATTCGTTCTACCTGAGCAATACGAAGGGAAATTGAGTTTTCAATTGGAATTACATTTACTGTTTTGCCCTAAAAACACAGGGACCCTCATCTAATCCTAATTTGTTGGAGGATTTGGTCAGAGCGCGAAATCGTTTAAGGTCGAGAGAGTCTGAGGTCCGTCCCGGTACGGCGCGGACGGAGAGCCTCTCCAAACTTCACAACAAATACGCACATGCAAATTATGTACACGTTGTTTTCTATCTGTAGTCCCTCTAGTTTATATTGTTTAACAAAAAGACTACTGATTTACTTCTGATAAAGTACCTTCATTTTATTCTAAATCAGTTTATCTTTTCATCATATAAAGTCGTAAGTCCCAAACCAAAAACCAGATATTCAATTAACTTCTCGAGGAAAATTGACTTTTATGAACGGTAAGTACTTTTCCGTCAAGTTTTTCTTTAAATACATTCGGCAATTCCTGCTCACTTTTACAGAATAAACACCGCCCTCTGAATTAGGTACTCTATCAAAGTACCTTGGAGCCTATTGTCTCAACTTCGTGCCATTTTCGTTGGGCTTAAAACTTTTCCTGCAGAGGTTTTCTTTCCGTTTGTTATTGTTGTGTATAATTCGCTCGACGTTTTGCTGGCAATGATGTTTGGAGGTGAAGATTGGGCTGAGCGCAGTGCGTCGTAAACACGCCTCAGGGAAATACCGGTGACGGCCGTACTTGCGCCGCCTCCGAGCCGCTCCGCCGGAGACCGCTTACCTGCACGTCCTGACTAAGCGAATGCTCAGCGACGTACTTTACCTTACAAAAACTCCACTTTTTTCTTCTTTCGCAATTGTTTAAGGTGTTATCGCTATCTGCTGAAGGAAGGGGCTTTCTAAATAACCTTTTATCTCAACAGACGTCGTTTAGGGGCGTGTAGTGATTTGGCGAATTGTAGTGTTATCTAAGGAAAGGGAATCCAGATATTCATTTCACTGTTATCATTCTAAAGAAAACCTGAAAAGGTTTTTTTTATCTAAATGTTTAAATACAAACCATTTCAAACAAAGGTAACAAGAATAAAGGTCAGTTTACGTTACGGCAATTTTATTTTAAGTTACAATAGCATAAAACGTACCGATTACTTTACTTCGTATCCCTATTTCGGTAATTTCGCATGAAATACTTGAATATTGCATGAAACTGTTATATTCGCTGTACCGAAAGCTGTAAATCAATTCGGTTTCATAAAAATATCTGTAGGAGATTTACTAGATATCGGGGCCCGGCCCACCGTGGGAAATATGAAAATTGGAAATACATGCATGGCCCGATACGGCGTGGAATAAATTTCGACCCTATTTGTAAGCGAACCTCAATATCGCAAAGTACAAGTAAGTACTTGTTCGTATTCTCGAGGACGTCGATTTCCTAGCACGTCAGACGAAACTGACTGCGATGGAAGGATTCAATGTGTACCTAGAGGCACTTGATAGAAATGTATTAATATTGTCAAAGAAGAAAATAGGTACGAGTACAACTTGTTAAAGCGACCTTAAAACGAGTATAGGTATCTATTGATCGGACAATACTTGCCGTTGGTCTTGTACACAATTAAGTAGACAGGCTTGAATCTTTAATTTCAATTAATCAATCGAATGTTCCTGTGTGGGGTTTCACATAACTTACGGATAAACTCTATTTAGGGATGTGTTGTGTAGGTAATGTCCAGTAAAAGAGATTAGAACAGATTGATTCAAATTTATAAGTTATAATAATAATAATTGCTTTATTCTAAGGCAACTAAGATGAATTGCGGGATGTATGAATTGTACTCAGATCTTAATATGATTCTGCCAAACCATCAATTTTAGGCCCCCAGATGTTTGTTGGTTCTAGGGCGATTTATGACGATGTCCTTTCAGCCCAATCCGTTCAGTCACAGATAATATAATAGTACGTAGTTCAGTGGTTTGAGCTATGTGTTGACCAGTCACGGTTTCCTTTTATAAGTAAGTATATACAGATTCAGTAACTAATAGTGATCAGTACGAGTTATGAACGTATGGCCTTATCGTTCATATAGTGTGTGTGGTGGTACTTAATATTAAAACTCAAAAAACTCAAAGCATTTATTTCAATTAAACCAATTTCAGGCACTTTTGAAATGGCAAAGAGTCAGTCGGTTAGTTTAGTCAGAAAGTTGAAGCTATTCCAAAACGTAGATCTCTATGAAGAAGAACAGGCAAGAAACTCCAAGGACACTCTCTAAATAAAGTCTCTTTATATTTTTTTAAAAGAGTGACCGTGGAGTTTGTTGCCGGCTCTTCTCTATAGGAAACGACCAATTGGAAAATCCTGGGTACATTATTCTTGTCGCTTCTATATTTTATTTTACTTTATTGGGATATAATTCAGTTACACATTACAATATAAGTGAGAATACATTAAAAACTAGGTAAACGTGTAACCCACACCAATGTCCGCGATATTTTACAAAAAAAACAAACAAGAAGTACTCGTAGGTATTTTGGAATAATAGGTATAAGATGGCTATTTTACAGAATCAATAGCTATCTTTTTGAACTTAAAGTGTGTAAGCGCAAAAATATCCAATTCGATGAAGTGGGTGTTAGGTATATGTATCTACAATGCGACGGAGAGGCGCCCGTGCACCAGCGTGAGTTCTGCACCTTGCGGTGTGGAACAGCCGGGGCACAAGCGCCTCTCGATGCTTCACAGTTCCAGGTACAATGTAACATAGGTTATTGGTAATATCTAGACAATCGAACCTGTTATTACACAGACCATGAAGCATCATGACCATCAATAGGCTGCGTCTTGACTCCAAGCTCAGAAGTTTATAACGCATTAATAATTGAGTGTATGGTAATTTAGACTTAGTGCATCTGTAGTGCACAACACGTAAGTATTTTTTTTGAACCATTTCAAGTCTTTATATAAATATCAATAATGGGACTCCAAATCGGTACTGCGAATTTCAACTGAGAACGGACCAAAGCTTTGTATAGAAGTAAAAAAGTAGACGGTCTTTTAAAGTCGTTTGAAGAACGCATGACGAAATTAAACATACGATACGCCTTACTATCGATGTTATCAATATGAAGATTGAAGTGCAATTTCGAGTCCATTTCCTATATGTGAGAATCTCTATGTATATGTGAGATCTTCTGTTGTTCACCAGTTAATGTTGAACTGAGATTTAACGATTTCGTAACATTGAATCATGAGTCGGAAAGGCTTTTTCTAATAAAATAAAAAGGTTTGTCCTTGTGGCGTGTGACCCAGTTCGGTCAGAGTGGGATTACAGACAGGCCCAATGTTTTGCCCATCAGAGTTTAATGTGTTCCCTGGCGTCCCAACTCGTCCCCACTCGTCCCATCGGCCGGTAACTAATTAGAATCTATTTTCTGTTTCGTTATTTAGAACTTTACCTGATTTTATGGGATGGCTTTAGATGAGCAAGGAGAAAGTCATATTCGATCTACTGTGACTGGAGAGTACTTAATATATTTTTTTTGTTTATTATACACACATTTAAATACACACAGAGATATGACATAATTATAATTTTAGTACAAAGGAACTGTTTATTTCTTATGAAATTTCTTCCAACAGACCTGCGAAAGGAAAATGAAAATGAAATGTAGACAATAGTGTGTGAGAACAAGAAGAGAAAAATATGAGTCTTTTAAACTAAAATGTTTTTAATGTTTCCATGAGACAAACAGCTCATTTATCGCCTACGTACTTAAGTAGGTGTAGGTATAAAGAAGCATAAAAGCTTACGCAGACAGGCGCGACACCACAGCGCGACGCGACACTAGTAGCTCAATTTCTATGAAAACTTCATGGAATGTGTCCCGCTGCCTGTCGCGCCCGCGATATCGCGCCGGTCTGCACGAGCCATAATACTGGCCAATCGTATATTCTTATTTACGACACATGTATACACGTGGAGGTTACGGCGTGGGTTTTGGTTATTGGACCCGGGGTCTACTCCGAAGCGTTAATCCGAATGTTCGGCCGTTTTATAACTTCCATAGTTTCCTTTTTTGACTTTGAATCCTTACCCGACTTAGTCACATTTTGACTTTGGCTTATCTCTTTGACTGTCGTTTTTTTTTTCTTTCGCCGTAGTGAACCATAGTTAGCCGTAGTCAATCAACCGATATTTCCGATTTATCTTCGAAGTATACCCCCCGGACGGACTAAACTAACCTTACCATGTTTGTTACGGCCAGATACTGAAATATTTGGAGCATTATGAGTAAAAGGCAAAAGGCGGCAAACTGTGGCGCTTAGTATTCGACGGGCGAGCCGCGCCGGGCCCGCTAACTCAGGCCAGATTGTCGTATGGACTATATTTTTGGACACGTTGACTTTGCTCGGTCTGTTTGGTTACCCTTTCCGTTATTTTTCTATATTTAAACAAGCTTGAACGTGTTAGAAAAATTCTGTTTTTAAGCGATTTGGATTTTACTTTTGTTGCAATGTTTTTCCAAATCTTGTTTATTTCTACTCCTGCAAAACTGCCTCTTTATACGTATTTGTTTTTGTTCCAGCCTAAATCCTCATAGGTACTTACAGAATAAGGTAAACGTACCTATAAAGGTGTTTCGTTTGGTGCGGGACGTAAAGAATACTTAGCAGCATCCCATTTCTTCCCATGGGTGTCGTAAAAGGCGACTAAGGGACTTACTAGAGAATGGGCTGCAGCGTTCTCTATGCATTTTTAAAACCATACTGCGATCGCCAACCCGCCTGCCAAGCGTGGCGATTATGGCAAATCCCCCCCCTTTTTGGGGGAGGCCTATGCATAGGATTTCCGTACTATGAGAGGTCAGCTTATACTTATATGGAAATGTGTAACTTGATATGTAGCCGTGTGTAAAAAAAAAATGTGTTGTTAAATTGTGACTTTATAGTCACAATTTCCTTGAAATAGAAGTGTCGTTTTAGTACATTCTTCAGTGCAGGTATTAAATGTTCAGATGCCAGTGTAGTTGTCAGACAATGTTATTGTGTGTGATCGTCACGACAGGAGACATGTGCGCCATCGACTGGCAAACAGAATTGATCGGATGGAAATTGGCGTGGTGCCGCTAGATACGACCCGATAGTTTTACAACAAAAGAGACACACAGCTTTAGAGGCATCTTAGAAAAACGTGTCCAGTCATCTACGAGGTAGGTGCAGATCAAAAGTTGCCATTTAGGATTTTAAGTAGAAAATAAGTAGACCGTACAAAATAATGTGATTAATTAAAGCTTTAATTATTGCGTATTTGTAGATATACTACATTATTTTTAGTATATGCGAAACCTGAATATAGTTTGTTCAGAATAAGGAACTGAATAGATTTCAATATTTTTTATGTAGTGTGATGGAAAATGATATCACCATTTAATTACTTACGCCGTTTTGCGTGGATGTGACGCATGTTTCCCCCAACCTTTATTTATTTTTGTGTTTATGTTCTTTTTTGCGTCATGTTTACCGCAAATAAACGTATTTTCTTTCTTTCTTTCTTTTTACTTACAATACAATCGCCGTGCGGTTAGGTACCTACTGCCAAATTATTATCAATGAGCGCAAGACGACCCTGGAGGCGCGGAGACGCCGCGCCGTAAGCATGTTTTTGTACGGACAACTTATCAACTTTGTGATTTTTCATGATACAGTTTTGAAATTTTGTACATAGATTCTTTACATAAAAATACTAGACACGTGTTTCGGGTTTCGGATATACTAAAACTAATATTATATATATAGGTATACCACAAATAAGCCAGGGCCAACTAGCAGTGTTATATTTAAAAAACTCGTGTTTTTTTACTTGTACTTGTACCCACGACTACATATAGTTAATATTTAGGTAGCTATAATTTCCAGTACAAGCTGACCTCTCATTGTACGGAAGTCCTATACAATGCCTGACCAGCTTATACTGAAAAGTATAGCTTGATGTGTATCCGTGTCAACCTTAAAAAAGTAAGTAACTAATTCTACAACTACTAATAACATTTATTATAGTATGTATCGGTAGGTGTGCCAATTTCTTTCCAGACCACTATTTTCCAATCGTGGAATGTAAAGAGGATTTTCAAACACTTTACACGCCCGCCCACTGGCACTGTTTGAAGAAATCAAATAAAGCCGACACAATTGTCAATGGGGTTACTTGCAGAATAAAAATACGAGCCTCCCATCTAAGAACGATTCAAGTTTATTTGGCGTTTAATATTAATATCTACTAGCTTCTGTCTGCGACTTCGTTCGAGTGGAAGTTGTAAGCCACCACAATATACTAAAATAACACCCAACTTTTTTGTAAAAATTCCTTGTTTACTACGTTTATAGTTTTGGTCTCAGCAGCCAAAATATACAGAGATTCAGTACTGATGAGGCAGGAGCAAGCGACGAACAGTTGTTCGTGTGAGTAGCAGCTCGTCCTGAGGTCAGCGCCCGCAGCCTAGCAATTTCCCATTGCTTCCGAAGTTTTTCGTTTTTAGTGAATTAAAGAACGCCCGCGTTCCTGCTTATACTACCTACTGGCACACCATACAAATTATTCCTGACAAACGGCTATCACTAAAATAATATGACATGAGATTGTCAACACACAGGATTACTCATTTACAGTCACTTAACTATATTTTTTTTTTATTATAACCATAGATGACAGAAGAGGCCTAAACTTCATGTTTTTCTGTGTACGTTCTACGAACTATCATAAAACAGGATAAAAACTGTATTTAAAAAAAATCTATTATGTATATACTAATCTATTATATATATATACAACCATGGTAGCTCGCCGTCCGATAAGGACCAGGCCCGGGGTGACGGCGCGTTGTGTTCCACGCGCGCCTCAAAGAGTTGTCAGCACCAACTGACGGGGTCCGATAGTGCCAATGCCTGCCAGGGTTGCGAGTTTGTCCGAAAAGGATATCTTGGCCCTGGCACACCGGCAACGGATAGAACACGGGTGGGTTTTAATCAGTAAAAGTCTGACACACCCTAGCTCCGCATAGAGCGGGAGAAGTTATTTGATAATTTCCCATCCACCCAAAAAAAAAAAAAAAGGTTTTAAAGCAGTCCTTGAACCGCTAAACTTGTTGCTAGCTTCATTTGTTGAAAGTTGACTAAAATAGCCGTTCTTATAAATATATGTCATGATTGACTGCTTAGCTCCATAAAGGTAAAGCGTGATGATAATCATTTAAAGAGTTAAATCTGAAATTATTTACAATACTCTAATCTTTTGGCTCGTTTTTTTACAATTTGAGGTAAACTATAAAAGTATACGAAACTTAATTAATATTATATATTGCTCATCCCCCATAGAAAATAGCGTGATAATTTATAGCCTACAGACTGACTGACTTATAAAGAATATCTATGCAACATTTGAACAAAATCTATTGCCGGATCTATGGAGTATTGGCATGATGCTGGAACATAAGTACATTCATTTATATAGACAAAAATTCTAAAAAAAAATTTCGGCATTAGAATCGTTCCCAGACCTCGTAGAAATTTAAATAATATTAAAAAAAAAACTTTTTTTATATAATTAATGCACAGTTTTGACTTAGCTACGGCTTTATTAGGGGTGAGTTGGGAAATCGTTTTAATCGGAGCCATTAAGGAAAAATAAAGGAAATACGACTTTGTGTTGTAATCATATATTTTTTTAAACACTAATCAGTCTTTTGGTTATCTGTCTATCAGTAAGTACCTAAAAATGTTATGAAAAACTTTCGCTTGCAATACCCACACATCGGTTAGTGAGAGTCAAAAAACCTCCATCATGTCTAATGAGACCCTTATCTTAATATTAAACAATATTAAACTTACTTTGGTGCATGTAACGTATTTATTTATTTCAGTTATAATTTAATCAACAGTTACATAGTAATCACCAAAAATAAAGCAAAAAAAAATTAAGGTGTATATTTGCAATTTTTACTTAGACCTCTAGAAAGACGTCTAAATAGAAATTGCAAATGTAATATATGGGGTCATCGAATCCAGAACACTCAGAATGGGCTCGTTTTCCACAGGCTCTGCAGCGATACCATAGCTCGTTATTTTTATTTTTACGAACATCGTTACTTTTATGATATGCATTCATTTTCCTCCTCTGAGTATTCAGAATCATCATCTTATTATTTTCATCGACAGTTGAGTCCTCAGTTGTGCTATCTTATAACAAATTTCTAGTTGCCTTCTTTAGATGATTTTACTTAGACTTGGATTTAGTATTCTTAATTCTCTTTTTTTGGATTTTATTTGGTCTATTTTCCTTTTACTTCGTATTTTCACTCTTTTCGAAACCTTTCTTCATGGACCCGTACCAGTCAACATTTCTGAATGCTGCTTGTTTCTTTAACTAATAAGTCTTTGCAGGGTTTTTTAATACTTGTGAACGAGGACGTAAAAATGTATCATATATTATGGCGTAATAGTATAAATGTATCATAATAGAGGGGCTTGTAATAACAGCCGCACGGGTCGATCGATCAGGTTAAGCTACGCTTGCCGCGGTTGGTCCGTGGATGGGTCTTAACATACCAAAACCCCTCCGTGCCTCGGAAAGCACGTTAAGCCGTTGGTCCCGGCTGTCATTTGTAGATCTTTGACAGTTGTTACGGGTCGTCGAACCCCGAAAGTCTGACAACCAGTCTTACCAAGGAGTATCGTATTACCCCGTAACTGGGTTGTGAAGGTCAGTCGCTCGATGTAAAATACTGGTATCCAGCTGAATCCGGTTAGACTGGAAGCCGACCCCAACATAGTTGGGAAAAGGCTGGCAGATGATGGCAGATGATAAGGGGTAATAGTAGCCATGGTGGGGTAATGGAAAAGCTACTGTGCCGGCCGTTACATAACCGAACGTTCCCGAAGCCGTTCGTGTCATTTCGGCGCGACTTGTATACGTTCCTGTGTGTGTAAATTGTAGTAGTTCCCATTAGCCATTAGCTCTCATTACCCCGTTCTCCCCTATACGTATAGAATAGATAAAAGTTATATAAAAAAAATGCAATACCATCAATCAGGAAAATCAGCTTAGTTATCATCATTTTACGTGCAGTTATCATATTAGCCCGAATAGACGCCGCTGTCCTTCTTCGAAATCCGTCGTCAGACGGCAGTCTACGTCGTCGGCGTCGGTGATTGCAAGTAGAATTATGCAGAATATCGGGCTAGATGTGGAGACGGTCGGTGGAGTAAGGTTTTGCCGATGAAATCTAGCCAAGGTCGGGTGAACAAAACCGCAGCCATCCATAAGCGCGTTAGTCTGGACCTGCGATATAGTTAAAGAAGCAGGCACCACCAGACGAAAATCTAAGCAATGAAGTAATGATAACAATCAATAACAATCCTGCAGTGCTCTACGCAGTATAACAATGCGTTCAGGGGTTTGTTTGGTTCTCCCATGGCGGTGCAGTGCCTCCGGCATGTTAGCCGACCACAGCACGGACGGCTTCCAGGCGGTGCTTCGCAAAAGAACGGCCTAACTGTGGTCTCGGGTAAAGGTAGCACCAACACGCTTCTGAGCGTGGTGCCGGACAGAGTGGACAGCCAAATCCTGAGGCATTGGTCGGTCATACATGTCCAAAATAATAATTATTTTAAATTTTACTAACATAGCTATATGTGTCTACCTTGTATCGATCAATTACTGTGTGCTTGGTCTGAAATAAATATTTTCAATTTCAATCTCTTTCAATAAAGGTACCATCTCCCAGCAATTACACAGTATCCGGTGGGTTTGATAAACTGCACTAAGTTGATAACAACAAGGATGTTACCAAGCGTGGTCGGCTCGCGCTCGCGCTTCAATTCGCACACTGATGGTACATAAACAGGTTTGGAGCTGCAGCGAGCTACCGGCTGCCAGAGCACACGTCCCACGTTATGAAATGGGAATTAAATTGTCTGTGAAGAATACAGCGGGATTACCATTTATTCCCTAGTAGTGCTACTTTGTATGGAACAGTTTGCCACATATCCACTGCGTCTTTGAATCGATTCGCCGTAACGGATATACAAACCCGAGGAGCGTTGGATACGATGTTGTATTGGGCGGCTCGCTATGATGTGAGTCTGTTGTAGACTCATGGTTCAGAGGAATTCACTGCACTGCAGCGGGATAGAGCTTGGCACGCCGCGTGCCCGCTCGGGATTGTGTATCGTAAACACACGAAGGATTACCAAATGCAAAATCAGTTTTAAAATATTGATACGTTTAATATTAGGTAGGTACATAAATACAAAAATAAAATGAGATCTCAATCGAAATATTCAAAATTATGTGACTGCTGGTGAAAATATGAAGGCTTATGATGAACTCTTTTACTGATCTGTGTTTCAAAGGGTGCAAGAAGTGGATAAGAAGCTGCTTCAAACATATAATGTTTGTTACCAGAGAAATAATTTAAGCTTTTGTATTTGACTACTTTTGATTCGCGAGTCTTCGGAGTGGTCTGTTTTGTACGTGGCCTACTCTTCAGAAACTGTAAATATCCTCCGCGCGAGTTCTTCGTATCGGTATGTTTAGGCCGTACAACACCGACAAAGGGTTGTCTCATGGGATTTGTGTTATATACTTGATTGTCACGAATTATTGGCTTACTGGTTTGGACAATCACTGGTCTTGGTCTTGTTTTCGGTTGAATTGGTTCTGGGTTATACATCCAATAATCGCTGTATGGTACGTTATACTTTCTTTCTGGTTCGTGAAAGACGCTTGTATTCCCTACGACAGCGGGGTGCATTTCTACGTAAACTCTCGGTGGTAATGGAGTCTGGTAATGTTGGGTTATGTATTCTACCTTTTCCGGAACATCAAATATTCTACTGTATGTACTAGCTGGCCTTACGTGCTTTGGTAATAATTTTACATTCATACTTACATTTGACTGTTTTGTGCTCGTCATAGGCTGTCTGAATTTAATTTGAGCATGCGCTTTTTGCATTGTGTTTAAAATGTTCTCAAGATCTTGTAAACTCAAGGGCGAAGGAGTACTTGCAAATATTTCAACTTCATTTTCGAGGTTGATAAGACTTTTCTCATTACTATGCTTCAGAGTACGTGACTCATCCAGGTACTCAGATCCTTTCTGAAGGACTGGAGATCGAACTGATCTCTCCCAAAATGATCGCGGGGCATAACTGTTTTCGTTAAGAACTGGATGAAATGGGACTTGTCGATTTGCGTCTGAGTATTTAATGAATTGCTGATCAACTTTAGGATCGGCGTGGCGTATCATAGAAGCTATTTGTCTTCCTAACTTTGAATAGTAAATGTCATCGGTATCTTGTCTATGTAGTTGTGGTATTGTGTTGTAAGAACCTTCATTTCTGCGTGTTTGCTGTGATAATTGTAGTTTTTGTAGTTCTCGTAAATCTTCATTAAGATCAAAAGGCAAGGGGGGTCTGCGTCTACTTTTAGTTTGATTCACTCTATGAATAAGTTCAGATAAATACTTAAAGTCAATATCTTCCAATTTCGGAATATTGTTTTCTTCTTGGTCCTTTTGGTATAATCGTTTGTGAGGCCTGGAATCTTCTGATATATTAGGAACGTTGTCTGAATTCAGCAAATCGTCATCTTGAAATTCATCTAGTAATTTGGCATGAGTTTGATATAAGCTATTTCTTCTTTTTCCTGTCGGTTTGCCCGGTGATTTTTTCGTCTGCTGTAAAGTTAGTGTTGTTATAAAATACATATCTAAACAATCTATCACCATAATAATCTACTACCTTTCACCACTCTGCACTCAAGACTCTTTACACCAGCATTCATCTATATGTTATCGTCCGTCAACAATTACCTCTATTCACCATCTAACATGTGTCACCTCAAGGCCGTAGCCAGAAATCTTTCACAGTTTTTGGAGGGGGGGGGGGTCGTGCTCTGGACCAGAGAATATGATTAGCAAAATGATTTTACTATTATTTTACATACATACAATTAAAAGGCAACCGACGTGGATGATCATCAGAAATTAAAAGCGTGATCAGTTCCGCTCCGTGGCTAGTATAAGTTTGGAGCGAGATCTAAAAACTGTGCCCCTTGAAAAATTGCGACCCGTAAGTTGCGATTTTTATTGGTTCTGTACCTCAAAACGAAAAACGGATCCCGAATAGGATCACTCGTGTGTCTGTCTGTCCGTCTGTCACAGCCAATTTGCTCCGAATCTACGGGACCGATTAAGTTAACATTTGGTGCACACATGAAACAAACTGTGACCCAAAAACGAATCTGTAATGTAAATAAATTAATTTTGAATGTGGAGGTCACTTCAGGGGGAGCAAATTAGAAAATTGAAAAAAGTTTTGTAAACTGTACCGTGTGACATATCAAATGAAATGGCTTGTTATAAGGATTTCAGATAGGTATTATTTTTAATAATTTTAATATAAATACTTTTCAAGTTATTTAAGAAAATTGATGAAAATTTACCATCTCCCCTTGGTAAATTCCCCTCTTATCACTAAAAAAATACAGAAAATAGTTCTTTACTTTACTACTACATTATATTATATAGAATCAAGATTTCTAACTGAACAGACAGCTGTGCTGTTGGGAAGTTTGTTGCGCCACTTCTTCTTAATTTTTGAAAATTTCAGACCAGAGACGGAAGAAGGCACATCTCTGTGGTAAAAAATTAAAGGTAATTGTGTTTCGCGGGGCGCCTTTGGAGCACAGTTCTATTGTCGCCTGGTGCTGCTTTTCTGACAGAATAGTGCATTGATAGACGAACTGTTGCTATTTTATATCCACCATCATCATTCTCCTGCCCTCATCCCGATTTTTTATTTGTGGTCGGCGAACATGTCCCTGTCTTCCATACTTCTCTATTATCGTCATCTCGGTAGTCACCCCCTTTCTAGCCATATCATCTTCCACACAGTACATCCATCGTTTCTTTGGCCTTCCCCTACTTTTATAGCCATCGACATCAATACCCATAACTTTCCTCAGGCCTTTTTCTCATTCCTCCGCATCACATGCCTCCCATACCATGACAACCGATTTCCGCACAACTTTTTAGTCACCGGTTCCACTTTCAGACTTCCTCTTATGTACTCATTTCTTATTCTATCTATTCGTGTCACACAACACATCCCTCTTAGCATTCTCATCTCAGATCTCAGCTACATGCAATTGCCTTTCATTCATCCCTTTTCTGGCCCAACATTCTGCTCCATACAAGACAGCAGGTCTAGCCATTTTTCTATATATCTTCCTCTTAAGTTTAAGGGGAATGTGGGAGTCGCAGATTGTTCCCGTAACCTGCCACCATTTCATCCATCCAGTGATAATTCTGTGCTTAAATCTACTTCGCCATCACTTTGCACAAGTGAACCGAGATACCAAAAGTCGGAATCGGAACAGACTGGGAGAAGTGCGCCATCAAGCTCTATGGCTCCAGAACTGGAGAGACCGCCGAAGTCGCAGAACATATTAGTGCAGAGTAGTGTTTGTACTCGTAGTGTGTTTAGTTTTGGTTCTGCTGATTTTCAAGCTGCTTTATAACCAATCAATCAATAAATACACAATGCAATACGCAATGCACTTACAGGTGTCGGTACGGGCCGAACGCCAGGAGCCCCGGTTACACAAAGCACAAAAAAGGATTTTTTCAACTGTAAGTAAATTTTCAACCGCTTGAGGCGCTCATCCGCTTCTGGTTCAGCGTCTGTGGCGGGCGCTCTGTTCACCCTATGCTATGAAAAACCGGCCCTTAGCGTGACAACGGTCTCTAGATTGAGATTCTGGATTCTTCTGGATTCTCTCTTTTCGAGGGGTTTTGAACCCCCAAAACCACCCGTGCCTACGACCTTGTGTCACCTGTCAACAACTATCTACCTTACAATAACTTTATTTCACTTACCGGATTTTTTTGCAGTCTATGCTTGAGATCTCTTTGCTTCCTGAAATAACATAATATTATAATTATTTTATATGAATGCACGTACTTTAATGCCAGAAGGTATAACCGGTGTAAGAGACATCGATGAGCAACTGTTACCATGAATTAAAAACATGATTCACCGCAGAGTAAATAAAAATCGTCGGTAAAGATGATAACCAGGTGATAGGCTCTGGATAGGGAGTTGGGTACCCAATACAAGCGATCCTAGTCCAAGAGGCCGGCGATGGATGCGTAGTTCATACAAACGTAATACCAAAATTATTTGTAAATCAAACATATTCTTAAGGTAGTGTGTCTTTATTCCGATTGTAATACAGAATATCTAGGTTCCCAAATATATATTTTGAATGGACACTGATTTAACAAGAGTTATTTGAAAAATAACGTTTTCTATAGAAATTTTAAATTCCTCATATCTCGTCTTCATATCATTGTCCTTTCAAACTATATTTGGGAACATAGATATTCTGTAAGCCAATCGAAATAAATACACACTACCTTAAGAATATGTTTCATTTACAAATTATTTTGGTATTACGTTTGTATGAACTACGGATGCTACGCTAGCCCCTTAAGGGGGATGCGCTAAGGTAGCCCGCGAAATTAAAATGTTCTTACGTTTTTTGCAATTTGCAAGCTTAAGGCATATAATATAATATTTAACAAGTTGTTTATACCCGGGTCTACTAGCTCGTGCTATGATTTTTTCTAGATTTGGTCTTTTGCAGTGTTTTCCAGGTCTATTGTGTCTGTTTGCTACATCTGTTGATGTCTCAGAATTAATTCAATTCAAATTCAAATCATTATTGCATATCTCATGTGTGTACAAGATTTTTATAATAGTTACAAAGTTGACATGGACACAACCGTCGTCGGGCACACATACGATATGAAAAGTAGCATGCTTTAAAATTATTAAGTAAATATAAATTAATTGTACGTACAACATCACAGGTTCTGAGTTGTCAGTTGTAGTTTTTGTGGCTGATTCCGTTGTTGATTCTGATGTTGACTCTGTAGTAGCAGTAGTTTTGCTCGGGTCAGCTACAGTTGTAGGAGTAAGCAGTTCGGCTGTGGTTGTAATTTTGCTACTTTCGTTGCCACAATTTGGAGGTCCTACGAGTATAAACATTCCAAGGCTTTAATGTAATAAGAAAAATTATACCGATAAGATTTCGACACAAAAATATAAAAATATTTCAAAAGCAAAGCAAAGAAAAAAGAAAATAAACATAACATTAAAACAAAAAAATCATCTTGCCAAACCTGGGAAAGGAAGAAATATCGGAGGAGCCATCGGTGGTACCGGTACCATAGGATACATCGGTACGAGTGGTGGTGGTGGCAAACCTATCGGCGGGTAGTATGGCGTATCCATATTTGGCAAGAAAATAAATGATGGCAAAGGTGGCTTAGGTCTTCTATTAAATATTATAACTTTTTTATGACCATGATCTTTGTCATCGCAATCTTCTGTGTCGGGAGATTTCTTTGCATCACTTCCACTGTCAATATCTGCCGAATCATCATCACTGCTGTCGCTTTCAATACTGCTGGAACTGTCACTATAATCAGAATCGGAATCTGAATCAAATAAACTGTCGTCTTCTGTAATACGGAGTAGTTTCTTCCTCAGGCTATGCTCTTTCCTGTGGTTCCTTTTCTTGCGACCTCTAAAAGACTTCCGAGGTTTTCTTTTAGATTTTTTGATGACCGGTCCAACTCCACTTCGTCGTGTCTGTGGTTTTTCGTTACTGGACTTTGTATTATTGGAATTGTTAATAACTTGACTCTCTATTGTTTTAAAGAATTGATTGTAAAGCCAATCACCGAGTTCATCTGTGTCTTTGGGTATTTCCTTAACCTTGTCATCGTAGTAGGCAGTCGTGGTGAGGGTCGGGTTGGCCATTGATGTTGGAGTGGGCTCAGCGAAGTAATGTTGGCGGAAGTGTTGCGTTAATTTTACACTGAAAAATGAATTCATTTCACTATTAAAAAATATGGAGTCAAATCTAACATTAGTATCTGGAACCAAACTTACTGTTATTAAAAAAAACTTATTATTAGCTTATTTACCACCAAATAAGCTATTTAAAATATTTTTTATGTAAGGAATACAAAATTGTGGTCACATTACGCACGCAGTTGCACGCGTATGGGGGTCTGGTCTCGTAGTAGGTACTTCGTCCATTTTGTTTTGTTTTGACTGTACAGCAGAAGTATGATTGTAATTTATGTAGTTTTAATTATTTTTGGGATAAAACTTATCTATATTAAAAATTTCAGAAAATAGGAACAAACTACTTTCATAATGTACACATTTCATAGCGTCCATGTGTCTTAAATAAGCCTATTTGTCACTAAATTCTCTACAATCATGAATTCTTATATTTGTTTTTCCCTCAATGGCTTTTATTGGAATTGCCAAGGAACTTATAATAATTTACAGTTTAAATAAAAATTACTTTGGTTCACATATTTTGCTTTCGGTGTCGAAGTAGTATCCCGGATGGCAGTGGCAGCCGACCACGCAGCCGGGGAACTCATCGATGCAGTACTCGAACTTTCCGTGCGGGCCACATTCTGAAACCGAATGTAGGGTTATAGGTGTGATCAGAAAACAATTTAAATCCTATGTAATGTGCCAATAATAATACAAATTCTTAAAAAAAAAGTTTTTTAGTGAGTACGCTGCCATGTACCTACCAGTATGACAAATCTATATTTCATTGGATTAGGTAGTTAAATAAAGGTAAACAAATCATAAAAAGGGTTTTTATAGTTGACACTTTCTTGTTTAAAAATACGTTGTATCTTATAGCCAAATTAAATTTATTTTTGATTTTTACGATAGGTTCCACTTTTATTACTGTCTGTTAAACTTTATCATATATTCTTAAACTACTCTTCGTCGACGTAACTGCGTGAGCACATTTTTTTGTTAGGTTTATAGAATAGAATAGAATACTCTTTATTACAATAAACAATAAAACACAACAAACAAATAACAATACTACTATGGTTTATAACAATACTATAATATTTTGTAATCGGTCTATTGTAAAGAGCTCAAAAAGACAGGTTCTCTAAACGTCAACGAAATAAAACGTTGCTAAATTGAAGACTACGTAGCATGACACCTGAAATGACAGGTTACTTCGGTCGTTTTGTCGGTTACTTGACAGCTCTCTCGTCACGTGTTTTTTTTGTTTACCTTTATTTAACTACATAAACCAACGGAGTATAGTAACACATTTTACTTTTAGGTACTTTACATCCGTGTTTACTCGGTTGGTGATTAGCTGATATTATTTGTGTTTGGTACTGAGTTAAGGCGGCACTAGTTTATTGTAGTTTTGGTATACCTATTAAAAATATGTTCTATATTGTCAGAGATAAGGGGAACGATCAGTTAACATCTATTTTCTTAAATAACTCTAAAAGTATTTTAACAGTAACTGGGTTGTGGAGGTCAGATAGGCAGTCGTTCCGTGTAAAATACTGGTATTCAGCTACATCCGGTTAGACTGGAAGCCGACCCCAACATAGTTGGGAAAAGGCTGGCAGATGATGAACTTTAAAAGTATTTTATTTTAAAATTATAAAAATAAATATATTTGAGACTCCCACAGTAAGCCCTTTCGTTTAATGTGTCACAACAAGGTACTACTACAGTATGTAAAACTTTTTTATTATTTTTAAAATTTGTCTCCCAAAAGTGACCCCCCTCAGTATTCACAATTCATTTATTTAGTTACACGGTGATGTTTGGGTCACAGAAATTCATGTGTGTACCAAATTTCAACTTAATCGGCTAGTAGTTTCGGAGCAAATTGACTGTGACAGACGGACAGCCAGGCAGAAATATGAGTCATCCTATAAGAGTTCCGTTTTTTCTGTCGGACACCCTAAAAAAATACTTAAACTGACGAGATTCTGACACTAGGTAGAGCCTTTGCTTACGATGCAATGCACCCTAAATGGCATGAAATTATGAAAACCCTAAAATTAAAACTCATCATTCTCCTGCCCTTATCCCAATTTATTTGGGGTCGGTGCGACCTGTCTTTTCCTTCAATACTTCTCTATTAGTTGTCATCTCGGTAGTCACTCCCTTTCTAGCTATATTGCATCTCTTCGGCCTTCAAGGAAACAGGGTTTCGTAACTGGTTTCCATGAAGGTTTTTTTATACGTCTACGTAACTGGTTTCCATGAAGGCTTTTTTTATACTACTACGTAACTGGTTTCCATGAAGGTTTTATTTATACTTTTACGTAACTGTTACGTAAACTCTTATCATTTAGAAAGACGTCATCTATCAGATAATAAAGTCGCACTTTCACACAGTCCATGACATCGTTTCTTTGGTCTTCCTCTACTCGTATAGCCATACACATGCGTACTCAAAACTTTCCTGGCGACATTTCCCTCATTCCTCCTCATCACATGCCCATACCATGACAACCTTTTTCCACATAATTTTTCAGTCACGGGTGCAACTTTCAGACTTCTTATTAAATACCTGATATACTAAAACTAATGTTGTATACTCTTCTTGTATACTCATGTCTTGTTCTGTCCATTCGGTTAACGCCACAGATCCCTCTTAGCATTCCATCATGCAATTGCCTGAAATTAAAACTACTGAAATAAAGTAATGACGTACCATACCGAACTTCCCTAGGCACATGCGACCTGACTGGTGTCACACTCACCAAAAAACACAATAAAACTGTAAAACCCATTGGTGGGGCAAGGAAAACTGTACGCATTGGAAATGTTATGTTTAAACAAACAAAATTTCATAAGGTTATGATCAAAACTGAAGTTGTTTTACTATTTTCTGAATTACGGTTAAATCACTTTTTGCCCAACTGCACCGGTGGGTAATGTTTTTAAAGAAGTGGTACAAAAGATATACATGCCATTGTGGACCACTTTTATCTTTATTTAAATAGAATTTAAGTTGAATTTAGTTTACACAACTCGCTCGTATATTTCAAAACTAGGTTATAATTACAAAAATCTAAAATCTAACAATGGCTACACACTTTGATGACTTATTGGTGTGAACTAAACAATGGTGTATTGAAAAGATAAAGGAGGTTAACGAAGGCTAATTACAAATAAAACGAAGTTTTGCTTTATCTGTAAATGACGATGATCATTGTCCTTAAGATTATATTGTACTAGGTACCTAATTATTCATATTTCATACAATCTAATCACAGATCAATCTGTGAATCTAATATATTGCACTATAGTTTTTCAAACCTTCAGATATATCTTTCGATTCCAGAAAAATTAAAAATACTTTATGATCACACTGATCACCGTTGTCCTTAAGAGAGTAATACAGAATTAATTAAGGGACACAAAAGGGCCTCAGTCTGAATGCTTGGGCATAGTTTTTTAGTAACGTAGTCATGTGACCGAAACAAACTTTTTTGTAATCATTGGAATCGATTGTTTTCAATCCAAAACGTTTTTAATTAGGAAATTTCTTTGACCACCGGGAAAAAACGACGAGAAATGAAATAGGAATATTATTACAAAGTTAATTTATTAAAATAAATTTAAATAAGTAAGTAATTGCAATCGTATGTTTAATGAAACCAATCACATTTTGTAGATTTACTTATGTGTCGTCGCCAAGATCAGGAATTCCTTTAAGGCCTCTGCAACCAAAGATTTTGTTTTAGAGAGATTGATTTTTAGGGTTCCCTAGTCAACAAGGAACCCTTATAGTTTCGCTATGTCCGTCTGTCTGCGGCGTCTGTCCGCGGCTTAGCTCAGAGACTCTTGGTACTAGAAAGCTATAATTCATTAAAAAATAATTCTTTAAATATATTTTTTTTGGATATTGCCCCTACACGTAAAGTGGGGATGAATTTTTTTCTCGTCTTTCCCATTGCGTGGGATGTCGTTAGAAAGGTCGTTCAACAATATTGCGAGTGTGTGCAAATCATTTTCCGATTCAGAGATCTGTTTGCGAATTATTAAGCTTTAAAGTGCAAAATTTTGTTAAGAGTTGAGTGTCCCCCCCCCCTGCCCCGGCTAAATGGTTGTTTTAGGATAAGTGAAATAATTCACGACAATAGCCAATAAATAATGAAGTTAAAAGGAAAATTATCACAGCTAAGTAGGCTTTACAAGTTAACGCGAGTTATAGTCGACCACCTTACATTTGCGGTTAGAATGTATGGGAGAACATGTTTTTCAACTATAATGTTAAGTTTGTTCTTGGGATAAATTCATCCCAACTACGGAACCCTTCATTGTGCGTGGTCCGACACGCACATGGCCGGCCCACATTTTTTTTTCCAATTGTGTCTGTGAAAGTCCAACATACGTCCAAATTTAAGTACTTAGGGCATATTTTTACCGACGACAGCATTCTGAAAACAATGATTGTTCAAAGGCATACTATTCTATCAACGACTACTTAAACGATAAGAACAGTTGTTCGCTGTGATTAACTCAAGACAATGTTAATGTTCTTTCTCCAGATAGATTCCCTACTGACAGGTTATATGAGTTCCTATATTTGTTTATTTTATTTGACTGTCTAATTCAATTTATTTTAATTTATTAGTGACAAAATCTACTCATTATAATGTTCTTTTATGAGTTGTATTGCAATAAGTGGTTAGCTAGCGACCTTAACGAATTGATCACTTTATTCTTGCCTGAGCAACCGGCAGCAAGTTCGTCATGCTCCCTTAGATGTCACTGCTTGCGGTAGCGTCGGGGGTCAGGTTGCCTCCTTCCCTCAAATATGGCGAGGGGGGTGATGGCTGATCTTTGCGTTATGCTCGTGAACGGGTGCTGCTTGTGGTGACTGGTCGTCTTGCTGACCATGGTTTTGTTATTGTTATTAATAATTAACTGTTTTTATTTTACTTCGATGGTGCTAGTTTATCATTTGTGACTTCAAGTTATAGCTATAGCTTTATTTAAGCGGGCACGCCCATTATGCCTGGAAGCTTTTATTTAGATACGTTTTGTTTACGTTATTTCTGTTTGAGTATAGTTTTCTACGATTATTATATATATATATATATTTATATATTTGTATAATGGTGTGTGCTAGCTAACATAAGGCAAATAATTTAATTTAACGTTTTGTGTTGCGTAATGCAAATTATTTTATATTGTATTGTATAGCTTCAAGTTTTTTATGCGAACAGACAGCTGTGCTGCTGGGGAGTTTGTTGCGCCACTTCTTCTTCCCAGCTAAAGCACTAGGAAGTGGTGAAGGGTGGGTCGTTTTTGGGGGACTGTCTCATGTAATTTTTGAAGTTCGAAAAGTGCTGATTTTCAGCCTAGTTTGAATAAATGACTTTTGATTTTGATTTTAATGGTGGAGAGCCCTTACTCCCCTTTTCTGAGGCACTATGTGAGGAGAATGGTCCGGCAGCTTATTCCTTGCTTTATCGTTCTCTGCACATGTTGCTGCAGTCACCAGCTATTCATATTGTTTTGTGTACTACCTACTAACACTAGTGATAAGGTATTTTACTAACAAATTGGACCATATTGTTGTCCGAGCTGAATAAATAAATAGGTGGTTGAAGGTAGCATCTTCAATAGGTGAATCATTATCCAAGAACCTTTGAGATTTTGATAACTTTTTATGGGGCTAGCAAGGATATCTTTGGCAGATTAATCAGATGCTATTGTCAGCAAAAGTGACGTACTTAGTGCATTCCTCGGGTAGGACGCACTTATGTGTCCTGTCGTCTCGTATATAAGGGTGCACGCAGATGCAACCCGGCTCGCAGAACGGATAGCAGGGGCGCAGTCGGTCCCGAGGGTTGTCACACGTCACTGACGCACAACCCGCGAAGCACGCCTCATATCTGCACAAAAGCCACATGTACTAATTTATAGTATAGGTTAAAAACGAATAGCATATAACGCTATACGCTAACTGACGTCGCTCAATACGCGACCACGACCACGGCCAGCAGCCACACAGTCTAGATTAAACTATAGAACTTGTCTGCAACGACCAACAGTTGCTGCCAATTTTTGTGTATGAACGTCCGCATCTTGGTCAGAGATGCTGCGGCCAATATTGCTATCGTGGCCGCGTAGTAAGCGAGGTGAACATTTTTATTCACAAATCAGAACAATGTCAGGTACCTTTCATGTGGTCTTTCGCAGTTCATCGACATGGGTGATTTCTTCTCTCTCTCTGATTCTTTTTCACTGCAAATAAACGTAAGAGTTTGAAACGTCACTAAATACAGTACGCACGAATGTGTACCTTTTAGAACTCACATGTATGACGCGGCGTGTGCTGATTCTGCACTTTTTAATGATTGTTGTAAATTCATTTTATCGTCTTCGTAATTTCTCGGCAGTTGTCTGTATGATGATGATAATGCACCGTCCATATTATTATCTCTTTGTCTGTCTATCCCACCGAAAATTTTCGTTTCAGTTTCGTCCATATATCTCGGGTCTCTGTTATCATAATCGTTTCTCCTTATACTCCAGTCCCTGTGTTCCTCCATGGGATTCAATAACGCTTTCTTCCTCCATTTTCTTCTATCTTCTATAAGAGAGTGCCTTTTATTTCCATCTACATCATCATAATCGTAACTGTTTACTCTTGCTGCCATTGTTATGATGTTATCTGTAAAATAAAATTGCCCATTAGCAATATTGTATTTTTTTAATTCATGCACATTTTACTAATCAAAATCAAAACACTCACATAACAACAATGCAAGTAAAAGTAATTTACGCATATTGATAAACTTTTTTTGAAGAAGTAGATATCAGTTCATGGTGTAGTTTTCAAAATGGCTGCAAAGCTTCGCTCCGTTTCAGTTTACGTCGAAATTGTAACTAATCGAGGAAATTAAGCTGGGCCTCACAAAAAGAAATGAAAACAAACGGATGTGATTGCTTTCGGACGTTTATGGAGAGCAAATAAGTAAAAACAAAAACTCTTATGTCGTTTTTTTTAATTGTTAACTGGCTTAATTACCTACATTATTGGCTTCGTAAGAAATGTCTCACAGTTTCCGTATGACGTAGTACCTAGTACCTAGAGACAAAACTACTATTTTGGTTTCTCAGGTCGTCGGTCGACATTAAAAATATAGCAGTTTATTGCTTGTGATTAAGACTTCTTATCCTCATTTGATTGACTCTAGGTGTAATTTCTCTAAAATAGCTAACAGGATTCTATGTAAACAAAAATGAATCAATAAAAAAAAACTTTATTTCAGGCAAGACATTTTGTACTATATTCATATAATTTAGTTCATTCGTTTGGCGTTTCTGTAGCTTTCGCTTTGTAGTAGTTTCCTAGGTTGCAATGCTTTAATGGGAGGTGGAGCAATGACGATATTGAAATAGTTGCCCATGCGGGAGACCTCGCTGCCGCGTTGATTAAAGTCTTCCTTAGGGCTGACGCTGTTGACAGGAACGTTGTTGACAGGAATATTGTTGCCGAGGGCATTCGGCAGATCGTTTTCGACGAAGTCATCTGCTTCTGCGCGCTTCACGTAACCGCGAGGCATACTTCGGTATTTCGGCGCCGGTTTGTCCTGTGCTCTTTTTGCTGGCACTGGTATCCCCATTTGCGTTCTGCATGTTGATTGAAAAATTAAAATGGTGTTTGCCACCGTCGTTAGCAAACTTTACTTATGCTGTTTCTACTTAAGATTTTTTAGCAATGGGCTAGGTAGGTAATAAAAGTAGTTTTGGTCAGTGCGTCTTGGTGCACATATAAAAAAAATGCTACTATATTGCTACACGCAATTAACTAGATAGGCTCGCCGTCACTTAAATGGCATTTAAACAAAATTGCCGTGAATGTGGTGCCGGACGTAAAGAATAGCACCATCCTATTTCTTCCCGTGGGTGTCGTAAAAGGCGACTAAGGGACTTACTAGAGAATGGGCAGAAGCGTTCTCTATGAATTTGAACACCATACTGCGATCGCCCCAAATGTTGGGCGAGGCTGAAATGACGATGATGATAGAACACCCTCATTTCGCCAATTTTGTTTCATCGGGTAGCAGTGAGCACCACCCATTCGGGGGACATGGGCTTGATGTTTTTTTATGATTGATACTCACGGTGAACAGTCCTGAGGCAGCACGCACTGGTGGGTGCGATCGTCTCGCACGTAGGGCTCCTCGCAGACGCAGCCTGGCTCACAGTAAGGGTAGCAGGGCCGTAGGTGGTTGCGTGGGTTATCGCACGACACCTCTGCGCACCCGCCGAAGCACGGTTCATACGCTTCGTTAGGCCAATAGCAAGCTGGGAACAGGTAACACATAAAAAATAATTTAGATTACACGCGAAAAAAAGATTACACCATAATAATTTTTGCAAGGCAGGTGATGTACAAAGCAGGTAATCGTGACGGTTAATACTTAATAGTGGAAGCGCACATTGTACGACATCCCATGAAACTTCAGTTTTAGGCTAATATTGACCCGCTATATGCATAAGAATGACCTGCTTATAATATGTGTAAGGTACCCTATTAATTTTTAAAAGTCATACAGAAAAGAAATCAACCAAGTGCGTGTCGGACCATGCACAATGAAGGGTTCCGTCATCATTTCAGCCGAAAGACTTCCACTGCTGGGCATAGGCCTCCCCCAATAGGGTTGCCATAATCGCCACGCTTGGCAGGCGGGTTTTCGATCGCAGTATGGTGTTAAAATGCGTAGAGAACGGTGCTGGTGCCTAATAAGTCCCTTAGGGGTTCCGTAGTTGGGATGAATTTACCCCAAGAACAAACTTAACATTGTAGTTGAATAACATGTTCTCCCATACATTCTAACTGCAAATGTAACGTGGTCGACTATTACTCGTTAACTTGTAAAGCCTACTTAGCTGCGATAGTTTTCCTTTATATACTACTACCATGAATTTGGGAAATGGGGACTATAAAAAAAACCCGGCCAAGTGCGAGTCGGACTCGCGCACGAAGGGTTCCGTACCATTATCTATAAAAATGGCAAAAAAATCACGTTTTTTGTATGGGAGCCCCCCTTAAATATTTGTTATATTTTAATTTTTTTTTTTAAAGTGATTATATATCTAAATATTCTGTGAATATTTCAAGCATCTACCTGTTACCGTTATCAATATAGAGCAAAAACGAGCAAAAAAATCACGTTTGTTGTATGGTAGCCCCCTTAAATATTAATTTTATTCTTGTTTTAGTATTAGTTATAGCGGCAACAGAAATACATCATCTGTAAAAATATCAACTGTCTAACTATCACGGTTCATGATATACAGCCTGGTGACAGACGGACAGACAGACGGAGGAGCCTTAGTAATAGGGTTCCCGTTTTACCCTTTGGGTACGGAACCCTAAAAATTGGCACGTTAAAGCTTAATATTACGCTAACGGATCACTGAATCGAATAATGGCTTTCATAGACCCGCAATATTTTTGAACGGCCTATCCAACAATACCCCACACCATGGGATAGACGACAAAAAAAAACATCCCTACTTTAAGACGGAGATATACGCCAGTGACCTTGAGTGGCTAGCTTGCGTGTTCTGTACTGAGCTCACGCAACGCGTCGTACGTTCAGCTAGTAATAGGACTCGCCCATCAAGGAGCGCTGTCCCCAAACTGACCCATTATTAATTTATTATTCAAAATGTATTTTAATAAAACGCGTATACTAAAAGATCAATAATTAAATTATCTTTAAATTGGTGAACGTTTCAGAAAAATACGCTTGGTAGATTTTGCGCCATTCTCAGTTTTTTATCCGCTTTAGACATAACTTTACCAATTAATTTCACTGTTTAATATAAACATAATCTAAAATATTCACATATTTAGTTATTGAGAAAATGCTCTAATTTAACTTTTTTTTTTTCAAATCATTAACACCACTCGTTTAGACGTGATCTTCAGTATAAAATCATTAAAAGTCGGTTATAGTCCGCTTAAGTGCCGGGATTTTTTTTTAAAGATTTTATTTTACCAATTTGTCGGTGTGATTAATGTGTATACCCATGCCGAATTACAGCTTTCTAATACAAAGAGTCTGAGCTAAGCCGCGGACAGACAGACAGACAGACAGACAGACGGATATAACGAAACTATGGGTTCCTTGTTGACTATCGAACCCTAAAAAGAAATAAATTTATTAAGAAGCAAGTAACTTAGTAAGCAGTAACTTTGTACTAAAATTATATCGTATCTCTATGTATTTTACTGTTTACATAAATAATAAAATAAATAAAGATCAATTCTTATTTGACACATTCTCAGGTAACAATTTATCAACCAACAAAGTTTATTTAAACGCTTTTAAGAGATCCCCAACTAACAACTGGCGGTCTCTTAGGAATTTCAAAATACCTTTTCCTTTTAAATAACGCGCAATTTCTCACATCGGCACATTATTGGGTATCTAAGGGCACTAAATCTAGTTGCGGACTAGACTTTTCCTTTTGCAGTCGTTTCCACAGGTCCATTACTGCTCCCTGGGGCGCTACTTGATATCCTTCGACTTACACTAGTAGTTCTAAACTTAGACAGTGTACTTACAGGAGATAAAAACCGAGTAGGGATACTCGTGTGTTATATGCAACGTGTAACGGAAAGGTATAATATACTGTGTTAACATATCAAGTGGACGGATTCTTTAGATTATCACAAATCAAATCATTTATTTGCTTGAATATGAGGTGATACATACAAACAAGTTCTTTAAACCATATCCTACCTAAACAGGTGTGCAAATCTACTATACTTAATACAAATATTTCTTACATTATTCATTAATTTACAAATATTAATATTAAATTATTTATGAAATTTATTAATTATATAATTTTATTATTAATACTTAACTTAAAAATTTAATTACAATTTTATCATTTAAATAATCAGTAACTTTGTAATAGGCTTTATTGATCAGATACGTCTTTAATTTATTTTTAAATGATGTCAAATTCTTGCTACAAACTATAGCTTTAGCCATTTATTGGGGTTCCGTACCTCAAAAGGAAAAACGGAACCCTTATAGCATCATTCTGTCTGTCTGTCCGTCTGTCACAGCCGATTTGCTCCGAATCTACAGGACCGATTAAGTTGAAATTTGGTACACATATGAAATTCTGTGACCCAAACACGGCCGTGTAACGTAAACATAAACAAACGAATTTTGAATAGGGTCACTATTGGGGGGCAAACTAGAAAATGAAAATATAACATTTTGCAAACTGTACCGTGTGACATATCAAATGAAAGGGCTTGTTGTAAGGATTTCAGATATACTTTTTATAATTACTATAAGAAAATAGACGAAATTTTACCATTTTTCCCATATCTCCGAAACTACTGAGCCAAAAAATTTGAAAAATAAAGAGTAAATAATTCTTTACTTAATTACAGGAAAAGAAGTTTATGATCTTAAAATAACATGGTTAAATCTCTCTCAATATTGTGCGTATAAACTTACATTTGCAGTTGGAATGTATGAGGGAACATATTTTTCAACTACAATGTTATGTGTGTCAGTGTTAGTTACTTAGTTGTGTTAGTTATTTTTAGTTAGTTGTTATGTTAAGTTTGTTCTTAGGGTAACTTAATCCCCACTACGGAACCTTTCATTGTGCATGGTCCGACATGCACTTGCCCGATTTTTTTTGAGTAACATGACATTTTTTAATAAAACATTACCTTTCATAATTTTATCTTCATCTCTGCACATTCCACATTGAGGCCATGTCGCAAAAATCACGAAATAAACCAATTTGAAGTTGAAAACTCTCTCGGCACCACTGCCCATTGTGATTAGCGCTTTAAGACTGTCGGCAGTTGTTTTGAAATGCTTTTTTCTCTGTTTTGAACGGAGTTTGCTTTTAATCATATTAATATCGGAGGGACACCTAGGCTGTGGGATAAGGTCGTCATGCAACATGATAAGGGTTGGTGGTATGTTTGGTAAACACGGAGAGAAGCCTGTTAAGCCGCGTCTGATTGAATTATTGCTTGCGTTGTAATTTCTAGACCCATCCATCCGGTCACGTACTGTCGATATTATGGTATTTTTGTTGTAAAATGCGTTTCCTATTTGTTTGTTGAAGCGTTATTATTATTACAAGACTGCCCAAAAAGGAGTGTAATGTGTTTACAGTTCATGTATGTATGTATCTATGTGAGTTTCTTGGTGCCACCATAACTTTTAAATGCCTGTACAGATTTCCATGTATCCCTCGTTGGAATCCTTACACCATCCAGAGTGACATTATCATCATTATAGGAGAGTGAAATTATCATTGCAGTCGGAGGTCATATTTTAGATTAAAAAGTGTTCCACAGAACCCGTCCCCCGACAGCAATGATAATTTTGTCTATCTGTTTAGTCAGCGAGTAAATGAGTGGATATACAGATTAACGAATACAAATTGTTTTTTACTTTTTAGTTCGTTTTTTTGGCGGGGCTGTCGTGTTTTTTTTTTTTACTATACTGTTTGTTACCGATATCTGAATCGGGTTATATAACCAAGACGGTAGGTACTTACTCGTTCGCTTCAGCCTTCACCCAGGCCCGTATTTATAGAACGTTACTCAGCACTCAAGCATTACTTAAGACTAAATTCAACGAATCCAATGGCTTGAATCTAGTCTTAAGTAATGCTTGAGTGAGTAACGTTCTATAAATATGGGCCTTACAGTATTAGTTATTACTTAGATATTATTCGTACTTGTTGTATTTCTGTTTAATTTGACATACAATGCATTGTAACAATATTCATATAAGTAGGTATGTTATTCTGCATCATTCAAAAGTACGTATAATCCTGTGTCATATTTAATCAAGTTACAAACACATTTGCCCCTATAAATCCCCCGCAGCCGCCACCTTAATAATATTCATTTATACCGAGAAATTAACCGAAAATCACGTGTAATTGCTTTTAGATTTCTGTTCAAACCAATATTTGATTGATACGAACGTCTCTACCCAAATCTAGCTATTTCTATAGGTAGGAAGTCTGTATTTGTGTATGTTTGTTTAGTCCATGTAGCAAGTGTGTCGTATATCGTCAATAAATTTGTCACCCCTAGTGCTGAAGGGTCAAGCGGAAAAATAAAGGTGTTGTTTTACTGGTTTTATCGTAAGTTACGATCGGTTCAGGGGACTTTTTCCAAACATTATTCTTTCCTACCTTGTACGGAAAATATGTGATAAAAGTGATAGATGTCTTTCGCCGAATATCTAACAAAAGAGACAAAGCTACGACCAGCAGGACAATAAATAGTTCCGCCGGAACAGACAATAAATTGGGATTCCAATCTTTTGGGATCTTCGGGCCCATCTATAACTAGCTAGATATCTAAATGTAGCTATCGTAATTTCCTTTTAGTTCATACTTCTAAGTCAGTTTCCAGGACATAAGAGACACCTAAAATATGTTGATACGTTGCGTCTTAACGTTTTCTTCATTTTATGCTTTTAGTATGCATATCTAGTCGTCGCTTGTCTTAAACTAATTATAATTAAGAAGAGAGCATGCGCTAACTAGTTTCATGAACCTTGCTATGATAAGACGGGGACTGAATTCTTATATTCTTTACCCGATGTCAAGTGATGTTAATGGATTATGCAAAAGTGAGATTGGCTTAGGTACCATAATTATTTTGGTTAAAAGTATTTTGTTAATTTCTCAAAAATCAATCTACCTAGGCTTTTCCCAACTATGCATGCAGCTGAATACCAGTATTTTACATGGACTGGTGTGGATCTGACCTCTAAAACCCAGTAACTGGGTAATACGATACCCCTTGGTAAGACTGGTTGTCAGACTTTCGGGCTTCTGACGACCCCTAACGACAGTCTAAAATCCACGAATGACAGCCGGTACCAAACGGCTTAACGTGCTCTCCAAGGCACGGAGGAGTCTCGGTATGTAAAGATGGTCACCCATCCACGAACCAACCCCGGAAAGCGTAGCTTAACCTGATGGATCGACCCGTGGGGCCGTTATTACTTAGCCACGAGCTCCTCGTGTGTGCGCTCCTCGAGTGAAATTATTTCTCAAACATTGGATGAGACTACAAATAGTATGCCGGAAGTGTCGGAAGTCGAGGACGATAAGCAGCTATACATCCTTAAAACTGAGATTGAGAACCTTAGGTCTCAATTAAAAAGTGCACATCAAGAAATAGAAATACTATCTTTGGAAAATGGCTCCCTAAAACAAACAAACGCCGATTTATCAAAGAAAAATGATATGTATAAAAAAGCCACCAGTAGTCCTCTAAATCTAAAGAAGAAAATACAAACACCGAAGAGAAATAATATTAGTTCTACGGAAAAGAAGACCTGTAAGCCACAGACTTTAGAAATTCCTGATTGCTGCACATCCACTGCGGAAGACCCTGCCGAAAACTCGCAAAACAAAACATCACCAAACATAATTAATGTTAATAAAACTAACCCATCGTTGCCGGTTGTAAAGAATAATGTATGTATTATAAGTAGTGAAACCTCTAATAGATTATACACAATAAGTCAATGAACTAATTTAAGTAATTTTAATATATGTCACTATCGCATGCCAAGTTGTGGATTAAATCAACTGTTAGATAATCTGGATAAGAAAATACAAAACTTCACTTACTCCGACTACTGTGTAATTTATGTTGGAGAAGAAGATTTCAGAAGGACGCATAATTATATAGAATTAGTTACTTTCATTCGCGAAAAGTTGCAAACCTTGACCCACACCAACTTTATAGTATGTCTGCCGACTTTTAAGTATGTGGTTAGCAAAAATTTAATGTTCAATTGTAGAATCGACACCTTTAATAATTTGATCTACATGGATGTTGAGACATAGTATGCGTATATTTTGGATTCCAACTTAAATCTTCCATACACCTACGAAACTTACAATCAAGGGTATGGAAGCTTAAATAATAAAGGCTTGAATCTTATTTTAAACGATTTACAAGACCTAATCCTATATTTAAACACAATTAATGTTGATGATGCATGTAAACAACTAACAGAATCTGATAATAATTTGAATTTAATCCTAAATAATAAATGTAATGATAACAACTTTTTTCGTATATGACAGAATACATGTACTTCATCAAAATATTAATGGTTTACTACATAAAGCTGATGAATTTACCGTAAATTTAAATAATTTTAACAATAACAATAACATAATTGATGTGGTGTGTGTTACCGAGCATAATATGATAACAGATGATACTAAATTTCTACAAATTCCCAATTATACTATGGCGGCAAATTTCTCAAGGGTAAACAGAAGTGGTGGTTCATGTATACTAGTACGAAAAAATCATAAATTTAAGATTCTACACGAAGCAAAGCTTGTAAGCATATCCAACCTCATAGAGTGTTCGGCTATTGAATTGTTAGAGCATAAGTTAATTATCATATGTATATACAGGCCTCCAAAGACTAAAAGGGATTCTATAGAAATATTTTTTGACCGTTTAATGGCTATGCTGGCAAAATTATGTACCAAATGTAAGAAAATTGTTATTTGTGGTGATTATAATATTGATCGACTAAAAGATACTCCTGTTTCGAGAGAGTTTGAAGACTTATTACGGAGCTTTAATTTAAAACTTGCAATAAATGAACCTACTCGTTTGCAAAGCAAAACATGCATTGATAACATTGCTCATAATATAAGAGGCTGTAAACAAAGTGTCTTAGAATTGGCACTGTCTGATCATACAGCACAAATACTATCATGTCCTGTTAGGAAAACGTACTCAATTACCCACTGGTACAAGTTTAGAAGAGACTATAGTGACGAAAATGTTGAAAAAATTGTTGAATGTATAAAAGCCCTCACTTTTAGTGATTGCTATGGAAAAAGTGACCCAAATGTTGCTTTTGAAGAATTCCATAAACTATTTAAACTTTTTTATGACCTCTGCTTTCCAAACATAAAAATTAAGGTTCTAATCATACGAAATACTAAATGGCTCAGTAAAGGATTAAAAATATGTTCCCTCCGTAAAAGAATGCTACTTAAAACATATCGACTATCAGGTCATAATAAAGATAAGAGTGGTTTTAAGGAATATGCAAAAACGTTTAAAAGAATCATAAAACTCACTCAAAGGTCGCAAAATAACTATCATATCCAAACAGCCACAAATAAGTCTAAAGCAGTGTGGCAAATAATCAATAAATATAAAAGCAACAACCCCCCTGAAAAAATTAATAGAATTCAATATAATAACCAACTAATAACTGCTCCTGATGCTATAGCACAAACATTCAACAACTTTTTTATTGATGACATTTCAAAACTAACAAATAATACAATAAACTACGCTAATACTCTACACTATAACAAACCAAACTCCTGTTTTTTAACACCAGTTACCCCTTACGATGTTGTCAATATAATCATGAAATTGAAAAACACTAACAGCACAGGTTATGATGAAATTTCCACAAAAATAATAAAGCGTGTAGGGTACAAAATTGCACCAATCATCACCTACATAATAAATCAGTGTCTTGAGGAAGGAATATTCCCGACATATTTGAAAACTACTGTAGTTACACCAATATTCAAAAAAGAAAACACGGAAGATGTACGATGTTATAGACCTATAGCTCTCATTCCAATTATGGCTAAAATATTTGAAAGAGTACTATATAATAATCTTAGTGAATATTTCGAAAAAAATAAAATAATAATAGATAATCAAGCTGGATTCAGAAAAGGGAAATCGGTTAATACAGCAATGCATCAGTTTTTACAAAAAATTATAACGGAACTAGATAAAAAAAAACAAGTCACAGCCCTATACATGGACATGACAAAGGCTTTTTATTATGTTGACCATGGACTACTGCTACATAAACTAGAAATATACGGTGTTCGAGGTAAAGCACTAGAAATAATCAAATCCTATCTTAGTAATAGAATACAGTTCACTGAAATAACACAATTATGTCCATTCACAAAAACAGAAATTAAATATCTATCGAGCCCAAGATTTATAAAATATGGTGTACCTCAAGGGTCGATACTAGGACCACTACTGTTTCTCATTTATATAAATGATTTACTTAACGCTATTCGGCACCCAATGGTTTTATTTGCAGATGACAGTACGGCTCTTTTCACAAATAACAAAAATAAAAATCATGAACTAGAAATAAATGATTCTCTATCTAAAATAATAAATTGGCTTACAATAAATAATCTGAAAATAAATCTTACAAAAACGCATTACATGAATTTCAAGAATAAAAACGAAAAATTAATTCCATTATCTATTGAGTACAATAATGCAACTGTATCTGAGGTTACAAGTACAAAATTTCTAGGTATCTATATCGATTCTAATATGTCATGGAAAACACATGTAAGTAGTGTGTGTAGCAAATTAAATCAATTCTCTTATGCCCTATACATGCTCAAAAAAGTATCTAATCAAACCACACTACTAAGTGCTTATCATGCCTATGTGGGATCCACTTTATCTTATGGGGTACTATATTGGGGATACTCGACTGATAAAGAAATTGCTTTCAAGGCACAAAAAAAGTGTATTAGATCCATATGTGGGATACGTCAAACAGATTCATGTAAACCTCATTTTATAAACCTGAAGATATTAACTCTCCCTGCTCTTTATATCTACGCGGCCTCAATTTTAGTTAAATCAAACATCAGTAGCTATGACACATTGATAAGCAGTAGACTGAAAAATACACTACGCAATAAAACATCCCACACTGCCGTCTACAGCAATAGTATTTTTTGTATGGGCACAAAAATATATAATAAGTTACCCATTGAAGTCAAGAATCAGCATTCAATTGGTATTTTTAAAAGGAAGCTAAAATACTTCCTGATGAAAAAGGCATACTACTCTGTAAAAGAATTCATTGAAGATAAATAATTATTTAATATTGAAATGATTGTGATACATAGAATGATGTGATATTAATTTTATGAATAGTAAAATGTAATGTTATCATATAAAATATATAAATAATAATAATTAATATAATGATAATTAAAATATTTGAATAATGATAATTAATATAATTTAAGTCTGAATAACTGTAATATTGAGTACTTATGTAATTTTTTTTTTTCCTAATTTTATAACCATTTAAATTGCAATGCCTTAACAGGCAACTAAGTTTAAGAACCTAACTATTGTTAACATCTACAAAATCCTGTACACTTAGTTCGCAATAAAGAATTTGAATTTGAATTCCTCGACGACGACGTCAGTTATTGTATATCGTTATAATGCTATTAGTTTTTAACGTTTATGGTCAATTAGTATGTGTGACTTTAGTGCAGATATTTTTGAGATTTTGAATTACATATTTTACACTCCTAGATACACTTATATTATGTAAAACTATAAGTGTATATACGATACGTAGGCATTGCCCTACATGTTGTCTCCATCCTGCAATGCCTTCATGCTTACATGAAGGGGATGACATATGGTGGATCATCGATCAGGTTAAGCTACGCATGCCGCGGTTGGTCCGTGGATGGGTGACCATCTTTACATACCGAGACTCCTCCGTGCCTCGGAGAGCACGTTAAGCCGTTTGGTACCGGCTGTCATTCGTGGATTTTAGACAGTCGTTAGGGGTCGTCAGAAGCCCAAAAGTCTAACAACCAGTCTTACCAAGAGGTATCGTATTACCCAGTTACTGGGTTGTGGAGGTCAGATCCACACCACTCCATGTAAAATACTGGTATTCAGCTGCATGCATAGTTGGGAAAAGCCTAGGCACATGGATTTTTGAGAAATTAACAAAATACTTACATGCCTCATCTATATATATACCTTCTTCTTCCCAGCTAAAGCACTAGGAAGTGGTGAAGGGTGGGCGTTTTTGGGGGACTGTCTCATGTAATGTTTGACGTTCGAAAAGTGCTGATTCTCAGCCTAGTTTGAATAAATGACTTTTGATTTTGATTTTTAGATTTTGATAGATATAGTAAAATCGTAGCGAAGACAAAATTGTAAATTGAATATTTTTGAAAAAGTGATTGCCACGAGGTCTGCAGGGAATGATTTCCAATGCCGAAAATATACTTAGTTTTTAGAATTTTGTATGTTTGTCTGAATGTTTGTATCAGCATCACGCAAATACTACCGGATAAATTTTGTTTTTATTACATAGTGAAATTAATTTGTAAAGTTAAGTCCAACGCGGATAAAAAACTGAGAATGGCGCAAAATCTACCAAGTGTATTTTTCTGAAACTTTCACCAATTTAAAGATAATTTAATTATGATACTTTTATTTAGTATACGCGTTTTATTAAAATACCTTTTGTGTATAATAAATTAATAATGCGTCAAATTGGGGACAGGGCTCCTTGATGGGCGAGTCCTATTACTGACTCAACGTACGACGCGTTGCGTGAGCTCAGAACACGCAAGTTAACCACTCAAGGTCACTGGCATATATCTGCGTCTTAAGAATATACTAGAAAAGTATAAAATCGCATGGAGGTAAACAGTCAATCATGAAATAATTATATATGAACGGCTATTTTATTCAGTCAACTTTCAACAAAGCAAGTAGCTTAGTGGTTCGGTGACTGCTTTAAGGCTTCTACATACCGGCGCGACTTGTCGCGCGACGCGACACAGCACAAAGGCCCCGCGTGTCGCAGGACGAGCGGTGCCTTTGTGTCGTGTCGCGTCGCGCGACTAGTCGCGCCGGTATGTAGAAGCCTTTACAAACCTAAGTTCGATTCTCAACAGTTTATATATTTTGTGTTTTTTTTTACAATTTGTAATACTTGTGTTGTGATATTTCGTAGAACGACACGTACACAGAAAAACATTAAGTTTAGGTTAAATATAAGATAAGATAAAGAAAGATAAAGGTTTCTTTTGTTATCTATGGTTATAATAAAAATAAATATCTTTGGTTACATAACCATATTTATTTATTTGACTATTAATGAGGAATCCCGTGTGGTTACAATCTACTGTTATATTATTTAAGTGATAGCTGATCGTCAGGAGTAATCTGTAAGAATGCAACAGCCAGTGTATCCGTGTTGTGCCATTAGGTAGTATATGCAGGAACGCAGGTGTTCATTAATTCACTAAAAACGAAAAACTTCGCCGATTCGATAAAAAATATACCAAGCCGAAGGTGGTACATTGGAGGGCAAGCTCAGAGTCCGATACGTATTTTAGTTGAACATGATTAACTGTGCTGGCTCGCGGGGAAACCGTTAGACCTTCCAAGTATAAAGTGCGTCACTCACCTGCTAGCCTCCTGTGGCTCTTCGAGGGAATCTTGTCCTAATGTGGCACGTGGCTGGCGTTGCACGACAACCGGCAGTGGTCCGATTATCCACTCACAAATTGGTGCACCAAAGTCTGTACTGCACTATATGAGCCTTCAGGAATCACAATCAGTCCAGATAGAAGCCGTTTAGCGACGATTAACCCTCATCCCAAGGATTTTTAACCGGGAGTGCGCACTTAGGCAACTGCGATTTTGCCATCTTGGATTCGACTCGTATCTCATTCGTTCGCAAGCACAGTGCGCGCATAGATAAAAAATGTATGGTTACGGAACATTTTGCTCACCAAAATGCATAGTATTTTCACTACGTTGAAAGAGCGGAACCCGAGAATAACGGATCAGCGAACGACTTTCTTGCTGATTGTACATTTGTAATGGAAAATTGCTACTGAAGGCTGCGTGGCTGCGGGTGTCGACCTCAGGACACCCTGCTTCTCATACGTACAACAGTACACCGCTTGCTCCAGCGTCACCAGTCCTGACTCTCTTTATATTTTGGCTGCTGAGACCAAAACTACAAACGTAGTATAGAGGAAAGTTTTCATCTTGTTTAAACTTTGAGTATTTATGTTTAAAATGTAGGTGTTATTTTAGTATATTGTGGTGTCTTACGACTTCCATGCGAACGAAGTCGCGGGCAGAAGCTGTGAAAACTAAATGTAACAATAGAAGTTATTAATAAATATTCTTTTTCGGGTAGGTCGTCATGTTGTCTGCCAATTTCGGTATTTATTGAGGATCCACAGTTGGATACGTCTTTTAATTTTCACTCGGTCATTTTATATTTGGGGTCACGGTTCGTCTGCTATGAATAAAAACAATGAATGAGTGGTTTTTTGTTCCGAGTCGTTTGCGTTTTTATTTGCGAATTAGGCCCGTATAAAAATAGGGGATATATTTTTATAACCGTCGTTTTAAGCTCATGTGTTGTTTGTTTTAAATTTGCTTTTGGAATACCATTAATACTTATTTATCTGGACTATACTGCAGGTTGGTATTAATCATGGGAGGCCATCACCTCGTTCTGCGAAGCAGTAATACTCGCGAAGGAGGAGGCGGAACGCATGAGGGTGAGGCAGGGTTTGCGCCCTCACGCCCCTAGTCGCCGCAGGAGACGGCCTGGGCGTCGGGAGTTGCAAGCCGATTTCCGGCCACCGTAGGTCCGGGCCTGCGGACGGTGAGCGATGGGTAGCTCACTGTCCGATAAGGGCCAGGCCCGGGTCGACGGTGCGTGGTGTTCCACGCGCGCCTCAAAGAGATGTCAGCATGAATTGACGGGGTCCATTAGGGCTAATGCCTGCCAGGGTTGCGAGTTTGTCCGAAAGGGATATTGTGGCCCTGGCACACAGGCAAACGACACACGGGTGGGTTTTAGTCAGTAAAAGTCTGACACGCCCTCCCGCTCCGCCGAGAGCGGGAGAAGTTATTTGATAATTTCCCACCCAGAAAAAAAAAAAGGTTTGTATTAATTGCCTATCAAGCGTCGATGAAGTATGATGCTTATATTATTTTCTAAAGGACTGTACGATTTATTTAAACATGCATGAACAAAGTTATGTCACTCTTTATAAAAATATAAAGGTGGTTTTCTGTATGAAAACATTGGGATGATGTCAACCTCATCTGTTATGTTCAAAAACATACTGAGACAAGTGACACGGAACACCCAAGAGACGGGCTTTAGTTGTCCTCTTAAAGTAGGCAAGTAGCTTTCAGGATAAGGTAAGGTCGCTATATACGATAGGTCTATCGATGAGCACGTATTTAGGAAAGTCTGGTTTATTTAGGGTTCCGTATGTCCGAATGAAAAAAACTGTTTATGTCTGTCTGTTTGTCCATCCGTCTGTCACAGCTAATTTGCTCCGAATCTAATTCAATTCAATTTTTTTTCAATTGTTATCAATTCAATTTTATTCAGGAACAATTCACATTGTGCTTGAAATCAATAATAAATAAAAAATACAAAAAATCACAATCATTAAAATTATAAAACACACATTCATAATACAATAAATTATAGAAAATAAAACATTCAATACAATTAAAAATTCAATAACATTACAAGCTACTACATGATACTAATATTACCCAGTCTCACAATAACTATTAATACATTTTTAAAACGTAGATGTGTCATCGTCTATCGAATCCAGACATTTCTTCAATAGGACCTGAACGCTTTCGGCGTTTTTACAAAACAAGGACAAAACAATCTTTAGACGAGGTTTAAACCATGGAGCCATTTTTGAATTTCGATCTTTATTCCGTCTATGGTAAAGTTCCTAATACACAACTGACAACTTAGTACCGAACTAAGTTTTCAGTTTTGTTTGTAGAACGGTATTTCAATCACTGTTACGTTCTTATTACAAAAACTGGCTCCATCGTTTAAGCCATGTCAAAATATAAATATTGTTTTGTAATAAGTCGGTTACCCCCTTATTACAAAACAAGGTTTATCTTCAGACCCAGGTTTAAAACATGGAGCCATTATTGAATTTCGAACTTTATTCCGACTATGGTAAAGTTCCAAAACACAAAACTGACCACTTAGTACCGAAATAAGTTTTCAGGTTTGTTTATAGAACGGTATTTCAATCACAGTTACGTTCTTATTACAAAAACTGGCTCCATGGTTTAAGCCATGTCAAAATATAAATCTTGTTTTGTAATAAGACGGTTAGAGTCTTGACTTAAATTAGCTCTTGTAAATTATAGTTTTTAAGTCCAATGGCAACCTGTTAAAAATCCGCACTGCTTGATATTGAGGACTATGTTGAACAATCCTAAGTTGAAGTATTATTTTGCTTTTAAAATCTTTCCTGCGCGTACTTTCCCTCAACTGTCTCTCCTCATCTGTTTCGTAGTTAAACAGATAGTTTTTTAAATTCACCGACAATACAACACGCAATACATAGAGGCTGGGCACAGTAAGAATTTTTAAATTTATAAAGTGTGGCCGACAGCTCTCTATTTGTGACATCCGGACCACGGTTCGTATGGCTCTCTTTTGGAGTACAAAGGCTCTCTGCCAGTTATATTTAAAACTTATCCCCCAAAACTGAACACTTAATCTCAACCTTGATTCTATTAGAGCATAGTATGTGGACCGATAAAGGACCGATTAAATTGAAATTTGGTCCACATATCAATTTCCGTGTGTGTGTCACGTAAATAAATGAACTTTGAATATGTCGGGATTGGGGATGGGTTTGAATACTTTTAGGAAACAAAAATGAAAATAAAAAAAATAAAGGCTTTGCACACTGTACCGTGTGTCATGTCAAACAAAAGACCTTACGAGGGTCAAAATAATTTTTTAATAATTACAAAATAGAATAGTTTTAAAATCCCCGAAACTACTGAGCCTAAAATGTGAAATATATACAGAAAATAGTTCTTTACTACATAGAAAACCCTATAAGAAGTCTATGGTCTTAAAAGAACATGGTAAATCTCCCAATACTGTGCGTAGAAACATATATTTGCAGTTGCAATTTATGCGTTTTTCAACTACAATGTTAATTTTGTTCTTGGAATAAATTCAGCCCAACTGCGGAACCCTTCATTGTGCGTGAACCGACACGGTCTTGGCCGGTTTTTTAATTTAAACTTGGCATTCAAAATTGTAGTCACAAAATTACAATAAACATTAAGGGTGAAGCCAAACGAACGTAATTTTGTGAGTCGTGAGTCGCAGAATTTCGGTCGCAGTAATTCTGCTGCATTGGGTTTCATAAATCAGTCCTATTTGATTCACACGGCGACGCAAAATGAGTTTGCCGACTCACACGCATTATTCGGACCGAATCGAGTTTGCGGGGGGCGAGGGGGCCGAATTGAGTTTGAGCGGGGTACTTTTCAAATATATCTGGATTTGCACATAACATATAAAGTGTGGAACTGTCCAAGCATCAGTCTTTCATTATTAAGCGGATTTACCCAGCATCTTTTTCTGGCATTAGGTATCTACTTCTTCGTCTTCTAAATATGCTTCGTAAATACACAAAATGTTCAACGGTTCCATTGCACGACACAAACATCCGCTATAAACGTTGGATAGTAACTGAATAAAATGCGCTCGTCTGGTATCCCAACAGAATTTCTGCGACCGAAATTCTGCGACTCATGACTCACAAAATTACGCTTGTTGGCCTCACCCTAAATTGTCACTAAGCTATCTAGAAATGTTTGCTGTAAATCTCTGCTTAGGCTTAAGCTTGTTTATTTGGTAGTAGGTACGTACAGATATGTATTCAGCCGTCATTGTTAAAGGCTCGTACAGACTGGTGCGATATCGTGGGCGCGACTGGCACCGACAAAGAAATTGTGCACACAAGTCTTAACAAGTCGTTTCGTGTAGGTGAAGAGAAATTGAGGCGTTTCACATAAACGGACGGTCGGAGCAGGATCCCCTTACGAAAAATAGCTTACCCGATAAAATATGATTGCGTGCGATCTTTTTTATTGCTCGGGTTTCTCACCTACGGCCTACGGGCTACGAGGTTGGCCGTGTTTGTAAATAAACAGACGCAAGGTGAAGGCATTTGTTTTGTAGCATTGTGTGGCCGACTGAGTTTTCACGATTCTTTTAGCTTTTTTTCACTACCAAACTTAACAGGCTCACACAACTTAACATTTATACATGGAAATAAACACATTTTAATGCGCTCTCGACATAGTAGGTAATTAGCAATTTTTACCACCTTTTTTAACCGTCATCAAAAACAGGACGAGGTTCTCAATTCGGCTGTTTTTTTATGTTTTCATTGCTCCGTCCATAATTATGAGTAGCAGTAATGGACTTTTTTAATGCACTTGTGCTTTATCTCTGCGAATAGGTATTCGCAGAGATAAAGCTAATAAAGTTAAGATGTAAGATATCAATGAGTTCCCGTTGAATTTGAGAAGAACAACATCTATAAAAAACAACAACACACAACCTGGAAATCCTGAAATTCAGTCTCAGTGAAGTTGTTACACATCCGTTATTTTTATCCTTCGTTAGCGTGTTCAGAAATACTTATTCAAAAAACTGAACGACTAGAGAAATAGATTCTTCGTTCTAATTAACTTTATGCATACTGTATGCATAACATTATCCCCGACTAGATGTTCTACATTCCCAACACGCGCAATACAAATTACAAGTAAAACGATCTGCTGTCCCTTTAAATAGACGTCTCTCGATTGCACATCCTTTTCCTATCAAAACAAATATTAGCTTGTTACAATGGGAATTGCGACTCTAGACCCTAACAAATAAGAGTTAAAATTGTTCGTTGTTTGTGTCAAAACAAGAAATGATCACCTAACCCGCACTGGCCGGTCTCTAGGGGTAAGGTTCCAATATATTTGTGCGGGCTCGGGCTGGCAACTCTTCAAGATTACTGTCAGCAAATAGGACAGGCCGACGTGCCCTGAAAAGGAGATGTCCGATAATGCGACCTAGTGCAACTTCCGATAATTTGCTCGGCTCTCAGGATAGGTACACTGCTTACTTATGTGTTAATTTACTTTTGCAATCTTAAATTAACAGAAAGTTGCAAAACGCATTTTAACTTCTTAAAAATACTAACGTTACCTTGTCTTTACATATACGAGACCGCTTCGTTCGTAAAGAAACATGGTGATTATTTAAAACAGCTTTAGAACAAAGCTATCGATCCTTAAGACCGACATACATACAGACACGAATTATGTCTAAGAAGTTCAAAAACCGCCCTTATGCACAAGAGCATTGCATGGCTCCAAAATTTTTGAATAAGTTACCAAATGACATAAAAGATTTAAATTTGACACAATTTGAACGTAATCTAAATACATTTTGAATAGACAAAGGAGATGAGCCATGTCTCATATTTAAACACGAGTACTACCAATACTTAGTAGTAAATTAGCCGATGTTGTAGGCCCGATCTTGGAATTTGCAGTAAAACCGTTAAAAAGTTGTGCGTGGTCCAACACGCACATTGAAGGCCATTTTCAAATGTCAATTTCATATTGTTTGAGAACTCTGAATAAGTTAGCTATAAGTTTCCCGAAAAGAATAATAAAAAAAAAAAAATGTTAATTTGATGTTTCGTAAGATTTATATTAGTGAAGTTTTGTGCTTGTGGGTTTAAAGGTAAAGCTTCGAATATTATCTTGCTATAAATATATCAAATACATTGAAAACCCTGTCTTTTTTACTAATAAATTCATGATTTTTATTTCGGAACAAAGAATCCTTGAAGTGTTAGTAACATAATATTAAAACAACTTATTATCTAGTGTTAGTACCTATAACCCTCCGCACAAACTGATTTAAAATTGGAGAGCTGAAACTAAAAAAAAAAAAAAAAAAAAATATTTGTACACTTTGAAAACAAACAGTACACAAGGATTAAATAAATGTTGTACAATATAGTCACATTAAAGGGCGAACTGATGCCTCCTAAACTAGGCTAAAAGCCTGTGTTTTAGGAGTCAATGTTCCTCCAGATATAAAGGCATACAACTGGTATTGGGTGTCATGCAAGTACTTAAAGAAACAATAACATAAAAACAAAAACAAATAAAGAAGAACAAATTAAAAACAAAAAAAAATCAAAATAAAAAGTGGCCTAATCTAAATACAGTATTAATTCTATTTTTATTATGAGACAATTGTAATAAGATTCTCGGTTTCGTCATACGTTAACTTCTGCAACCAGTTAGTTTGATTTTAACTTCGTGTTTAGTCAGGGAGTATATGGGTATAAGTTTATTAATTTTATTATACAGTCGCGAGCTAGTTGCCGCATACTGACGGCTGGCAAATTTAGAACGGCATTGGACTAAGTCGCACACGGGAGTGCCTTTGCGTCTTTTCAGCTTATCATAATCTAGATGTAACGTAGAGTGTTTCCGCAGCACAGCGCGGAGCACAAAAAGCTGTCTCACAGTCAATACTTCGGCTTCTGAATAAAGTTGAATGGTCGAAAAGTCCCTGCGCTTAAAGTACAAGACTTTCAAGATCGCCCTTTGAGCTCTTTCAACTTTAAGTAAAGAGGTTTCGTAGGTTCCACCCCAAACCGGGATACAATATAAAACAATTGATTGACAAAGGCTCCGATAAACTAGCAAAGCTAAATCGGGATCAGCAGTGTGCCTAAGTTCCATAAATATATAAATTAATTTTCTGATCCTTGTACATAGGGCTGCGATATGGGGTTGCCAGCTTAGTTTATAATCAATGTGGACTCCTAAATATTTGATGTCCGGAACTAAAGACAGAAATGGGCAGCTGCAATTAGTGGCCTCACCTGAGCAAATGTGGGCTTTGATTCGTCCTGATTCCAATGGAGGTGTTAAAGTGTTAGGTAGCGAAAATCTAATGACCTTAGTTTTTTCTACGTTAAGGGTGAGTAAATTCTCTGAGAGCCACTCCATTACAAGGCGAAGCGACTGTTCCGCCCTTTTACTTGCTCTGTCCCAGTCAGTATCATAAACTATCAACGCTGGGTCATCGGCGTACGTAAATATGTCGCAATTTGGAATGTGAGCTTGACATAGGTCATTGATGTAGAGCAAAAAGAGCGGGGGCCCGAGAATGCTACCCTGCGGAACACCAAAGCTGATAAATCTATCATCACTTTTTGTAGAGTCGATTTTAACCCGTTGAGTGCGATTAGAGAGATAATCTTTAAATATGTCCAATGCGAGGCCACGAATCCCAACGCTTTCCATTTTCGAGATCAAGGTGGGAATAGACACTGTGTCGAACGCCTTAGATAAGTCAAGGAAGATACCATAGCATTTCATGCCTTTGTCCAAGTTGTTAACTAATGTTTTAGTAAGGTCAGCTACAGCATCCTCTGTTGAGATTCCCGGTCTAAACCCGTACTGATTGTTTGCAATGATTTTGTGTTTAGTGAGATACGCAACGAGACTATTGTTAAGTATCCTTTCGAGGATCTTAGACAAGGAGCTTAGTACGGAAATTGGACGGTAGTTAGTTTCTTAGGCTCTGTCTCCACTCTCGAAAATGGGGTGCACCACCGCTTTTTTGAGGACGTTGGGAAAGATTCCAGTATCAATAGCACGATTGAAGATATGTGTGATGGGAGATGAGAGAATGGAGCTCGATTGCCTTATTACTTTAGCTGATATGTTGTCGTAGCCAGTGACACAATCAGAACGCAAGGTGCTGATCAGCCTTTCCACTTGTGTTTCATCTACCGGCAGTATGACGAGGGACTGACAAGGTGGAGGTTTTGGAGGGGTTCTAATTAGATTCGGGTTAGATCTTGGGAGAGGAGTCACTTGAGACGCTAGTTTTCGACCTATTTCAGTGAAAAAACAATTGACACGATTTGCTGAGGTTTTAGGATCATCAGTGAGTTGAAGAAGCTCTTTGGGAGATTGCGGTTGAGAAGAAGAATTGGTAATAGCTCTAATTGCCCTCCAAGTGGCTTTAGGGTTATTTCTGGCCTTTTGCAATTCATTTTTATCATGTGCTCGCTTTAGTTTTTTTAAAAAATTGTTAAGGAAATTACGATATCTTTTGTATGTAATTTGAAGGACCGTATTTTCAGGGTCTTTTTTTAATTTGTAATGCATCCTATCACGGTTGCGTATACATCTAACCAAGCCCTGAGTCATCCAAGGCTTTATAACACGAATCTTATTTTGGATGCATAAAGATAGGGTATGTGTAGCAATAACCTGTTGAAGTATTGATACAAACAATTCCGCGGCCAAGTTGGGGTTCATCTCATTCAACACCAGACTGAAATCAGTACCTTCTAAGTCTCGTTGAATTGCTAAGAGGTTGTAACGGCAAGATGTAATTGGGCTATTTTTGATGATAGAACCCTTGATCCTCAGGGACAGGATGACTGGCAGGTGCTCGGTGATGTATGTCTGAACTACTATAACACATGCTGTTTTTTTAGTTTTTAACAGAACATGATCTAAGCAGCTCCCTGATCTGGTAGGGAGAGAGTGCGCTGGGAGCAACCCAAGAGTGGCAGTAGGTGTAAGATAATGATCTGAGTTCCGGTCATGGTTACTAGGTTTAATGTCTACGTTTAGGTCTCCAATAAGAACCACATAACCAATAACTCTCCGCTACACGGGGCCTAAAATGGACGCTTTGGCAGAAACATAATATGATCTGCGTACAATACATACATGCGGGATGTATGTATTGTTTTCAATTCATCTGTTTGACAGCTGCTATTTGACATTAGACTTCAATATAGCCATTCATAATTTGTGGACCATTTTACGAAACCCCATACAAAACTGTCAAACAGATGTATTGCGGGATATAAATTGTACGTAGATCATATTATGATTCTGCCAAAGCGTCCATTTTAGGCTCCCTGTTCTCAGGATGCTGTTGGGACTGTCTTGCACTCTCCTCAGTAGTGAAGCTGTTTTCATGCGCACAATCGCGTGAAACCCGTCGGTACAGACGCAAACATTTCCGACGCGCCGCAGTAGCGAGGAAGCCTCAACAACATCCTGAATCCATTATTGTACTGGACGCGCAAGACATCCAGCGATCTTCTGGCATAATTGACCCTTATAATGCCCGCGACAGTGTGGCAAACAATTTCTATCATAATAAATGCACTAAAGTTTCGTCAGCTAATAAATCAAATAAGTATAACTCGCGAAACAAAACACTATCAAAACGACATAATCTGCGTACTCACTTACCACAGTTGACAAAGTTACCTGCAAACAAGATAAGTGCACTAATGCATCCAACTTCAACCATGGAGCAACCAGACCCGGAGTTTATTATGTAACTCATAACGGTACACAAACTGCGATTGCACGGAGTAATGCAATCGACGTGGGCTTGCTACGTCGCAGTACATTTATGACTTACCCTATTCTAATTGCATTGCTCGTCTGTTTATTTGCCGTACGTGACACGTTCGAGCTCTTAAGTGCATTGTCTAAGCAAATTGCAGGTAGGTAGAGACTGTATGTATAAATAGGCACTAAAAGTTGATGTTAGGCCACCCACATAGCATGAACGTGGTGGTACCTCAGACCAAATAAAAACCAGAACAATACAGCGGGTGTACTCCGAACATAAATCAGAGGTATCGGCCGAATGTTCGCCAAAGGACATATTTTCTGTACCTACAAAATCTGTCAAACAGCAATTTTTATTCCTCAGATAAAAACTATCTGAAAATTAAAAAATCGGCACCTAACGTACTAAGCTTAATACCCAACCAATGATTGCAAGCTGTACAAACATACCTAAATACGTGTCATGTGTTTCGAACTCACTCGGAAAAGTAACCGAGGTGCTTAATCCCCATTGTACGTGTAAATAAATCGATACACACGCGATAATCAACGCGGAAAGAACGACAATTACAACACTCATTGACAAAGTTAGGATCGTGAGGACGAGAGCAAAGTGATAACTGTGTGAGTGCGATGCGTAATTGAAAGCCGCGGTTTGGCCCAATAACAATGGAACCCCGTACAGTAACGTTCGCCGCGTATAAATTAGGGAATTATATTAATCGCGTATAACGCACCCCCGCTCCCGCCCCCGCGCCCCCTCGCCTAACGAGGTTACTCTTGTTGCGGATTACGTACTTGTAGCTGGAAATTACACTTTATTACGGTTACAGTCTAGGAATCCGAGAACTTTAATTAGAAGATCCTATATGTGGATATTAACGTTTAAATATTCCACTGCTAACATTTTTACTCTCTTTATAAAATTAAGCTTTACACTATCTTTTCAGCACTAAATAAAAATACCTCGTGCGATTTTTTTGCTTGTAGCAAGATTTTTTGAGATTAATACCGAGATAAACATGAAGATAATATTTGAAAGCATTAACGTTGCCGACGATAATAATTTAATTTCCAGTGCCGCTGCAGGGAGCACAATCAATTTGCGAGAAGATTATGCGCGGGAAATTAACGCAAGATAACGCGGTATTAGCGAGCCACCTGGGAAAGGATTACGTATTCCAGATAAGTAAATATATTACCCTCCATTGCCAAAAAGAACAGATATTTAAGGGAAAACACTGTAATGTAATTGTCGCTGCAATCTAAACGAGCCGCAATGAAACTCGAGGGAACATCTAACAAGGTTTATCAGTACTATGTCCCGTAGGCCTTTTGTTTATCATGAGGCTCGATACACCGCGTTACATATTTTAATATTCCTGAGTCTTTGTTCTGGAGAATATCATCGAGACATTTAAGTTTTCAACAAACTTATCACAGTTAAATATGTTTGTAAGCACGAAAACTTTGGGGTTGTTTTGACAACAAAATTATATAAATTGAAACACAGTGAACACACAGTGTTGTCTTTGAATATTAAGGCGCTGACAAGAGGCAAATGATAAAAGTAGGCTTGTCTTAAACAAAAAAATTGCCAAATCTACCTAGTTTGTGGTAGTGGAAAAAATATATGTTATTCTTGAACATATTTCTCAGAAGTTGGTTGTTGCAAAACCACATTTAGAAAAAACAAATCTTAATACAAATTAACGGTAAACTAACCCTTTACTTTGAGTTTCGATCCAAAATATCTGTATTCAATATCAAGAATATCAAGGTATGGTTGGTATTTAATTAATAACAAGAACGTATTATTTGTATGCAGAGCTTGGTTGTTTTTTATTTTCGATTACTCAACTAATTTTTGTGTAAATAGATAATTGCTTCATATTTTGCAATAGATTACAAGCGTTGTGTCATCGCGCTTCTCTTTCTTTTGTATGCAGTCTGACAGTGACTGCGGCTTAGCTGTTGTCAGCGTCTTAAGATGTAGTAATGTACACATTCATCAATCACAAATTGCCGGCATCGCCCAGCATGAGTCCACAGTCGTTGACGTAGCAACTTCCACTGATACAACTAGCTCTATCACTGGCTAGGAACATTACTAGTTCCGCCACATCTTCCCCTTTTGTTATTTTCTTCAAAGGGGTATTAATTTGTATGCCAGCGAACATTCTATCGCAATCTGTGTCGCTCATGCCACTTCTTCTGAACAGTTCAGTCTTCACAGGTCCTGGGTTGACAGCATTCACTCTTACTCCTTTGGAACCCAATTGCAGAGCAGTACACTTTGTGAACATGTCTATGGCTGCTTTTGACATACAGTACGGTATCATCAGAGGCAGTGGTTTGTTTGACAATATACTTGATATATTTACGATGTTCCCTTTCGTTTTTACCAAGTAAGGTATCACTTTAGCAGTGAGTAGATACGTTCCGCGTAGATTGGTAGCCATAACTCGGTCGTAAGCCTCTGCTGACGCGTGTGCTTCTGACGCGAAGTTTATGCCGGCATTGTTGATCAGGATGTCTATTTTACCATGTTTACTTACAGTTTCTTCGACGATTTTTTCTTGATCACTATCCGATGTTATATCAGCGACGATGAGGAGTGGTTTGAGATGGTTTAGTTGTTCGCACTGTTTGCTGATTTTGGTAAGATTGTCCAGATTCCTGCCTACTAATGTGAGTGTGGCGGAGGATTTTGCAAATGCTACTGCACAAGCGGCTCCTATACCGGAGCTGCCGCCAGTAATCAGTACTACTTTGTCGGTGAACATGGCACGAGGTCTGGCCGGTTACTGAGTGGCGATATGGGCGAGCGTGCATTATACGCAGGCTAGCCAGCTGTGAAATACTTCCGCGTGTCATTGTGACCGCAAAGTGAAACTACAAGGATCTAATGTCAACTTTAACTTCCTGATGTATTTAATTTCGTCTAATCATGTAACGCATACCTTAATTCAGGCTTTTGTTATGATGTTCTAATGAGAATTAAGAGCGTTTACGACGTACGGCATTTCATACAAACTTTCAAGCCCTTGTTTTTCGAAATGCCTGAACCGATTTTAATGAAACTTCAGACGCATAAGCAGGATACAAAGATCTAAAAAGTTATATAAGAACATTTTCGAAATGTCTTATTTAAAAACAGATAACTGGAAATCTCTGTTTCTATGGAAAATTTAAAATCGGTCTAATTTGGCTGTAACACTATTTTGCGAAAATGTTCTTAACTAACTTTTTAGACCTTTGTATCCTGCTTATGCGTATGAAGTTTCATTAAAATCGGTTCAGGCATTTCGAAAAACAAGGGCTTGAAAGTTTGTATGAAATGCCGTACGTCGTAAACGCTCTTATGAGACGAAATTGTCAGTTTTCTTTTTTCTTAAATAATATAGTTTAATTTTAACTAATGATTTATACTTTTAACTGACAGCAAAAAAAATAGAAGCTTTTCTACCTGCAACTGTGTATGAATATTGTTGGAATTTCATTGGCACCGCCTTATTAGTGCATCCAGCTTTTATGCGTTAATTTAAAGATAGATTATCGATTAAATGTTCTGAAAATTGAAAGTAAGGGACGGAAATGAAAAAGTTTGATATTCCATACAATTTATTGGAGTCATCTCGATAAACGAAAGACAATATTTAAAATTTGAAGCGAATTTTTATTTACATCATCACTTATAATAATCGAAACTTATCATAAAAGCTCCCTAAATTGTCTTTGGCACTTGCTTTACACTAATACTTTAATACATTTAAATTTAATTACGAATAGTTTAAGAGAACTCATGCATGAGCAAGAGAAAGCAGCTACATGTAATCTATCTTGGTTTCCGCATTGTGGAAACACACACGCAAATTATTCACAACCAAATTATATATTTCAAACATTTGGATATTTGAACCAATGTTTTCCAATACATACAACACTAAACGTGAGATCTTATTCTTGGCGGCTATTTGTTAGAGCTGCGTGGACATTTGTCCAGATGTCCAAATGCTTTGAAAAGAGGAATTGGACGTTTCTAAGAGCTTCGTCATCTCCGCAGGTGGACACTCAGCCTTAGGGCAATAAGGATCGTGAGGCCAATACTTGAGGAGGGAAACGGTTTATTCTCCCAAGAGGGATTGTAGCGGGTGTATGATTTGCATATTTATGTAGAGCTAACAATATTATCATTGCAGATTAGTTTTCTATGTGGCAAATATTAATAAATAAATTGCTTCGCTCGTAGACTACTAAATCAACGAAAGGCGTATGAATTATCATTCTGGCTATATTTTGGATTAGACCGATTACTTTGTTGCGTGATCTTAATATTTAGTACCTTTACTCTAGGGATCACACTGAGACCTTAAAGCGCCTTAAGTTCATACAAACGCATTACCAAGATAATTTGTAAATCAAACATATTCTTAAGGTAGTGTGTATTCATTTCGATTGGATTACAGAATATATATGTTTCCAAATATATATTTTGAAAAGACAATGATATAAAGACGAGATGTGAGGAATTTAAAATTTCTATACAAAACTTATTTTTCTCATAACTCTTGTTTAAATCAGTGTCCAATCAAAATATATATTTGGGAACCTAGATATTCTGTATTCCAATCGGAATAAGGACACAATACCTTAAGAATATGTTTGTTTTAAAAAATATTTTGGTATTACGTTTGTATAAACCACGCATCTTAATGTATGCAACTACGTGAGAATCTTATCGCCTGAATCTTTCAGCTGAAAATTCGGGTAGTCTTATGTATATTAAAGGTAGTAAAACCAAATTAATTGAATTTTTAATAAGTCAGCGAATGAAACGAACTAAGTAGGTACCTATTTTTATTTTTTCTAATGACAATAGAACTACTCGTTATTAGAAATGGTTGATGAAAGCTGAATATTAACAGACTTCACTCGCTATTATGAACATAGATCATAAGAAGAAAGATTTAATTTGAGATGAAAACTACCCAATAGGGATTAAAGATTTTTACTTCAGTGTAATACCGTCACAACTAAGTACCCAAAGCAACATTTTCATACAAACAACGTAATTTCGAAGCCTCGGTTCTCCGTCAGGTAACGATTCGGATGAGATCTGATAGCAGCTGATCTGAGACGATCTGAGACAAGCCATTTACACCAGAGAGTGTTTAGAGTTTTGAGTGTTCGGATTTCTATAGATTTACATGCTTGTTTTGAGGTTTTTGTTTCATGGACACCTCCGGTATGAAATGTCGGTTTAATCAATTGGGTGCCTTAGACATCCTTCATCCGTACTCTAGAGAGCTGCTATCAGATCTCATCAGAATCGTTACCTGACGGAGAACGGAGGCTTCGAAATGACTTCGTTTGTATGAAAATGTTGCTCTGGTAGTTAGTTTTGACGGTAAGTGTATTTAACAGTTAAATCGTGAACATTCGTAAAATAAACCTAACAAAATTATGGGTTCGACAAAAACACTTCCCAGTTGCGGTTGTATAAAATTCTTGACGATGGTTGAGGCGAGTAAAATCTGTTAAATGCACTCTACCGTACACTAGTAAATATTAGCCGAATATTAGCCATAAAACACTCGTAACTTTGTACAAAAATGATGTGTGTAAACACTGGAGGGAAGTGCGATACTGGACGTTTGTGTTAACCACCCTTTTACACTTAACACCTTATCATTAACACGTACTTATAGTTACAGTAGTCTAATTAAAACTTAAGTAAGTACTAGTGAACAGGAACTTAGCGGCAGGGTTGAGCGGCCCAAAGTTGAACACGGTTCTGAGCTATCGATCATAATACACGTAAGGGGAGACCCCTTTACGTGTATTATGATCGATACTCCGAACATAAATAAGAAGTATCGGCCGAATGTTCAGCCGTTGCTTGACTACGGCTAAGTATAGCTGACTACGGCGAAAGAAAAAACAACGACAGTCAAAGAGATAAGTCAAAGTCAAAAATGTGACTCTAAGTCTGATAAGGATTCAAAGTCAAAAAAGGAAACTATGGAAGTTATAAAACGGCCGATACTTCGGTTTAACGCTTCGGAGTAGACCCCAAGGTTTGGAGAGTTACGTGTGAAACACACGTTTACGTAGATTATAACGTGGGGCACATCGTAAACAAAATGTTTTCATATTTGCGGTAATATGTAGGGCAGGCTGGGCAGCGGGCAGTAGGCAGCTAGGCCGCTCCCGATCGATGTACGACCGAACAATATATTACCTATTATTTTGTTCGACGAACCGTGGAGGAGCAACCGAATTTCTAGCACACAGCGATTTTATAAATGATTTTCGTTTAACTTATGAAAAATATTTTCGATGAACTGGAAACTTTAAAAAATAAATGTGTTACTAACCTTTAAATTTTGCAAAATATTTTGCTTACATTTAATGTTTAAATATCATGTTTTTAAGCAGGTACAAGTGACTCCTGTCTTACATTTTACATTGTATTTAAACAAAGAAGCTTACGTTCAACACACGTAGTTTACGCCCTACTTAGTCTAAGTTACCCTTACAAACTTTGACATTGGAATCAACTACACAATAGAAAAAACATACAATTAAGTTCTACGTAATGACTAGAATTAAAAGACTAGAGTTTTATATAAAAATAATCAATGTTTCTACGAATATCACTAGAAGCGGCTGTACATGTTAAAAGTAAATTATTTACATCTACAACTGTGCCTATAATTACACTAATTAGAAAAATCTAGACGATTAGGTACTAACATCTAGACACAGAATTTGAAAATGTCACTACTTATAATCGAACATCTAAAATTCGAGATCACAATATCGCTTGGCAATATAACCTTATAATAATGACTAGCAATCTATTTGAGATCAACATCTAGAATGACTTTTGATGTAAAATATGTATCGTTGATTAATTTTAATAATAAGCTCACCGGATTTAATTGCATAAAATGGACGTAAATAAATAATCAACACTTTTAGACCAACGGCCAGTGATTCGTATTGATTGAAACTACAGTGTCTTGCGTTTACAAATAATTGATTTCAAAATCAGTAATTTTTTATGAAGTAATGCAAATTACACTACAATACACTGATCTTGAAAACGTAAACGTATTCTCTAAACTCGACAGTAAAGTAGAATCAGTAAATAGCAATTCCTTCATAATCTGAACAAAATGTTAAAGATATCAATGGCTGTTGGCGTTTGTATGGTTGAAGACCACACCTAGATAAAATGCAGCCATTTGACGTCATCTAAGCGTTCTTGAGATGATGAGCATCATGGTCGCAGCGGCGTAACACTGCGAAGTGCGTCATCTGGAAGGTGTTTGAAGACCGGCAGCCTCGTTCCAAGGTGCCTGTCATCGTGTAGCCCATGTTGAAGTCCGCCTGCGTTACGTTCGTTGTCAGATACAACTGTCAAAAGTGAAGAAGTCATTAAAGACACAAGAACTATCTTAAAACTTGGCTAGGCGAAACGGTGAGAATTGTAGGAGAAGTCAAGTTCTCTTGCGCAAAAAATTGCAATGGAAAGCAAGATATTCGTAGTGACACCAAAATAACTTCCCCATTAAGATATTTTGGTGTCACTACGAATATCTTGTTACCAATGTAATACATTGCCATAAAGAAATTAAGGAAGTTAGTCGAGAAGTTTAATCCCAAATCTTATTACGTAAAGTGAAGCACACTCCTATATTAGTAATACCTTGAAGTCGGCATCAGTCCCCATGTGCTTGAACGTGCCGACGATATAGACTGCGTTGGCGCCGCTGATCACCATACGCGCACGGGTACTGTGCCTGCAACAAATCCACAATTTAAGCTTAGTCTCTCTGTATCACAGTTCACCTGCTGCCAGCATTTTTTGGGTTCGTGCTTATACAGGTGCTACATAAATGTGCCTGATATTCGTAGTTTCTGGGTAAATGGATTATGGAGGTCAGATAGGCAGTCATCATCATCATCATCATGTCAGCCGAAAGACGTCCACTGCTGGACATAGTCCTCCCCCAAAGGGGGACACTGTTAGACAGCTGCATCTGGTTAGACTGGAAGCCGACCCTGACGTAGTTGGGAAAATGCTAAGCAGGTGATGATGATTTGTAGTTTCTGGGCAAAACAAATAATAAAATAGTAATAAACTCTTGCTCAAACCCTTACAATTCAAACTTTCAATAGAAATGTCGCATTATATAAATAAAAGCAAGATAAGAAAGAGCTATTTTTAAGTGTACGACATATAATGTGTGACGTCGCCGGCCGTTTGTCACGCTGCCTGGGAGAATTAGTGCGAGACGCTCACCTCGGCCTGAGCCCGGAGCCACCACCTTGTAATACGCTGCAGACATGGCAAGCGGTGATTTATATCCCAGCCTCATAACTACTGCCCCTAGGAATTATTTGCTCTACGACATCGGACATGTTGTACCTAATGATAAATTGTTGTACACTTCTAAGATTTTGCTAAAACTTTCCGAATAATCAATGTTACTTCTCTATGAATATGTATATATGATTAGGGAAAAACAAATCAAATTATCTTGCGCTCCCTCCGGCGACGGTGACGTATCATTGAAGTGTAAACGAACAAACTGTCAAAGTCCCTTCGAGTTACGCAAACTAATTTGAAGAGAAAAAGTCACGTGTAAACTTGGAAACTTGAGTCTTCCTGATGCATTCGGGAAGGCCGAGGAGCCCGTATGCCGGTCACGTATCCCAGTTAGTAGGGCGCGAATCCAACACGTACCTACTGAGGCTCTAACGGCCCTGTAATGGCCGCCGCCCTATAATAGCCCTGAACACTCTCGCCTCTGACTACCCACCAGCAAATTAAAATCTCTTTATGCGTGTTCCGACGTTACTTTCTTCGAAGTAAACGAAATTAAATCGACGTTTCCGAAATTAGAGCCTACGGTAGCTGTACCTTTCAGAATACGTCGATGTGATTGTAATCAGAACTCCCGAACCCTATGAAAACAATTATTTGGACTGTAATCTAGTCGTCGTTTAGTTTTGTATGCAAAAGTAGATAAACTTGAAAAAGAAAAACATTAAAAATGATTACAGTTTTAGTACCTACATGTGTAGTATTTAATCAATATTATGTAGTATTTTATAAAAGTCTTCTTACAGCCCTGCAGCTGAGCAACGTTACCTAGCGTAACTTTACTTTGTATTGTAAATTTTATTTACATTGAAAGCAGCTATCTGTGAGTATCGTGAGATACATTTGCAAAATAGTGGGATGGCTGGTAATAATCGTTAACTCGAGCTGCCATTTAACTGTGGCGTCCTAGCTTCGACGTTTTTCTCCAAGCTAATTTGTTTTCCACAATTTCCCTGCTGTACGACTTCCAGCAACTTACACGCTTTCCTAAAAGCCTGCATTTAGTGGAATGGCAACTGCTACTAATAACGCGGTTAGAGAGCAATAAATTTAACTAAAGTTATCAATAGTTCCGATTTTCCGATACATATTGGGCACACACAGTGCTGAACTTTGAACCAGTAACATTGGGAAAACCGTCTAATTTACAAAATAAAGCTGTTCAACGGCCGTTAAATAAATACTTTATGTTGTGGTGTGATAATAAATAGCACCTCATTCGCGCTAAGCCCTTTAGCATCCGCCATCTTTATTTACGGCACGTTCGCGCCACTTCTCAGCGGCGCATGGTGCGGGCGGCGCGATCGCGCGATAGTGGCGCCGACCACTTCCCGCCGTTTGTCAAACAACGGCTTAGCGCGCTCACCTGAACCACGCCGGTTAATTGCGAAAAGCACGTTAACGTGCTACAAACATGATATAATGTTTCCTCTCCATGTTGAAAGCGTTAATTATATTTTTCACCACAAATCCCTGTTTTATTAAAAATATTTTGGGATTTTTGTAAACAAGGCTTGTAACGCTAATTATGTTGTCTTCATTTTCCTGGTTGGGGTTGCCCGCATTAGTAGGCTCTCTTGGCGAATGCTATTGCCGGAGAAACCCATACTGTGCAGCTAATTTGGTTTAGGGAAGTAGACGAACAGTTAGTAGATAGGTAGGTAGCAAATATATAAAGTAGCTCCACGTCTTTTCGAGGGGTTTATCACCAGCACAAATCAATCACTTAAGAGCTCGTTTTCAGTTGAACTCGAAGAAAGGTGCAGTCTTCTAACACGGGCGTCATCATGCTTAAAAGGAGGCTCCAATCATAAACTAATGTAAACTATTTGGTACAGAAATAAACATTTTGTATTTTTTGTAGGTACAGGTGGTTTGGAATTCTGTCTTTATCTATCATATATTCCTCTGAATAAAAAGTTTGGTAAAATGTTCTTTCTGGTTCAAAATGAGAACAGCCATTTAACACATACATAAATGGCAGGTTAAAAACATTGAATTTAAAAGCTCTTACCGTCTAGTTCCGGCGACCTCGACGACCTTGCAACGTGACCGGCGCCACCAGCACGGCTGCAGCGTCCAGTAGGACGAGGAGGCGCTGCGGGCCCACCCCTCCTCAGGGAACATCAGCACCTGCACACAGACACAATCGTACCACTCAATATCTTCCCATTTATTTTGCTTGGTAAACTTTCTAATGAGAACAGCCAGTTTATTTACATTTCCAAGTCCGCATAAATTAATTTAATATCTCCACCAGCCCCTAATCATACCGAGCGAATACTCGATTGATGTTGTTTTAACAACCATCGTACTGTTCCCTAGCTAATATTTTACGAGAGTATCTTAAATCTAAGAACCTGAACGAGTGCTTCACGAACCGTTGAGTACGAATTAACTAAATTACAAAACTTTACAAGCCTTTCGACGGCGGGTTGAAAAATAGCTTTTTGACTAAAACTAATATTGCAGGCCAGAAACAAAACAGAGCGGAGTTGTAACGAAGTTGTTTCAGACTCTCGAGTTTACAACCGCGGGCGGTAGGAGTGTGTACAGTGTAACCCGCTCGGCGCTCGTTTACGTTTACAGCGAGAGCAGTTCCGCCGCCAGCGTCATCGATAACGCAAACGCGGAAGCATATTGCCACCGAGACTCGTTCGCTCGATTGGCTCCTGCCATTCCGTCCTCATTTTCTTCGCCGCGTCTCGGGCAATATTTTTTTTCTCGTAAAATGTTTTACTGCTTTCGACAATATTGCGCCAGTTTCAAAGGGGCGGAGTCGTCGAGGATAAAATCGCTTTCACATTGAGTGAGCACACTAATGATTGAGTTCCGTGCGGTGCGGCCGAGCGGCGTGGCGGTGGCGTGGCGGCGGCGTGGCTCCGGCGCGGCGGCGTCTAGCACGGGGACAGTTCACGTCCGCTCACCCCACCGGCCCTTTGATCAATGTACTCCACTGTATAATGGATTTAAAAGCATTTCATTGTTACGAATTGTGAAATGCAGGGACTTGATTTAAGTCTGCTAAATTCAAATACATACTACTTTAAGTGTACCTATCAAGTGAGTGGAAATTCGCGTCAGTGTCGTTAACCTCAGGATATTAAAATATGAAATAACTTTGGACCACGTAAAACTTTTAAACCTAGCTACAACAAGTACAACTAAACTGGTACGTCAATAGAGCTGTGGCCAAATTAATACAGCTGTTTAATGTTCAAAGTACGTTGGTGGCTCTGACTGGTCGTAATATAAAGCTCTACGGGATTGTTGGAATTTGGGAAGTCACGTCTATTCCCTGTGGTGTATGCCAACTCGCCGATGGCCATTACGAGTTTTGGATAGATAATTCCGGCGAACATTTGACACAAGCATTTTGGTAAGTACCTTTCTCTCAAACGGAAAGTCCACAAAGCTCTAGCAACGTTAAGAGGAATTATTCATCAAAGAACATTAGCGTTCGTTTAGCATAAAGTATTAATAAGCCGACCTTTTGGAATGTCGGATAATTTATTTTGTACAGAACATTTTAAATTAGAAGGATTTTAATAATTAGATAACATTGTTGTAGGCTCGTGCAGACTGGCGCGATATCGTGGGCGCGATAGACAGCGCGACCCTTGTCGCGCCTGTGATATGGCGCCAGTCTGCACGCGCCGTTATAACGGACAAGTAGGTATAGGTACCTTCCTAGGAATGTATGGCAGTACCTACAGTAATCGTCTTTTCTCAATTGTTGTAGGGTACGTTTTTAGGGTTCCGTACCCAAAGGGTAAAACGGGAACCCTATTACTAAGGTTCCGCCGTCTGTCTGTCTGTCCGACTGTCACCAGGCTGTATCTCATGAACTGTCATAGTTAGACAGTTGAAGTTTTCACAGATGATGTATTTTTGTTGCCGCTATAACAACAAATACCTACTAAAAACCAGAATAAAATAAATATTTAAGGGGGTCCCATACATCAAACGTGATTTTTTTTCTCGTTTTTGCTCTATATTGATAACGGTAACAGATAGACGCTTGAAATATTCACAGAATATTTAGTTATATATTCACTTTAAAAATAAATAATTAAATTAAAATAAAACACATATTTAAGGGGGATCCCATACAACAAACATGTTTTTTTTGCCATTTTTATAGATAATGGTACGGAACCCTTCGTGCGCGAGTCCAACTGGCACTTGGCTGGTTTTTTTTTTGGGTGGGAAATTATCAAATAACTTCTCCCGCTCTGGGCGGAGCGGGAGGGTGTGTCAGACTTTTACTGACTAAAACTCACCCGTGTTTCCTAAGATGCCTGTGTGCCGGGGCCACGATATCCCTTTCGGAAAAACTCGCAACCCTGGCAAGCATTGGACCTATCGGACCTCGTCAGGTGCTGACATCTCTTTGAGACGCGCGTGGAACACAACGCGCCTTCGACCCGGGCATGGTCCTTATCGGACGGAGAGCAACCGGCGTCTCCTGCGGCGACTAAGGCTGTGAGGGCGCGAACCTTGCCTCTCCCTCACGCGTTCCGTCTGCTGATTTTTGTTTTCGCGATTTCACGTTTTGTCCCATAGCAAAACCTGTTCTTATAGATAAGTACATTGACTCCTTAAGAGGTTGTGAACCTTGCCTCTCCCTCACGCGTTCCGCCTCCTCCTTCGCGAGCATTACTGCTTCGCAGAAGGAGATGACGGCCTCCCATGCAGGCCGGACGCGAGAAACTTTTACTATAGGACCAAACCTGATATCGCGAAAAAGAATCCGTTGTGCAAAATAATTAGCCCGCGACTTCGTTCGCGTGGAAGTCGTAAAACACCACAATATACTAATAACAAATACATTTTTATAGAAAACTGCCTCGTTAGTCAATTGGTCGCAAGCGCTTCTTTAGGGCATGAGGTCCTGGGTACGATTTTCGGGTCAGGCAAAGTGTTATTGGTTTTACCATCTGGAATTTCTCAGGTACAGTCTGAAGTCTTAATTTGTGCCCGATTAGTGGCAATTGGCTCGCCCCCTATAACATGGGACCTAAACATAACTGGCGAAATTTGCTGTGGGTTTACTATATAAGTAGGTACACCTCTGCCTAACTCTTCGGGGAATTTAGACGTGATGCTACGTTAGTTTTCTAAAACATAAATACATACAAAAACTCACGCTTTCTTCTCATGATGGTAGGCAGAAACTATAGAACGCCACCCGCTACGCTACTTACATAGTCTTTTTGTTTCGTTTACGTTCATACATCTGGTCATATACGCACGCATGTTGAGAGTACTACGCACTTGACCTTTCTGAAGAACTTTACCAATTAGGTCACTATATGTCCTTCTAGGGTGTTTCCACTCACATCTGTCTTGTAAATTCCTTTTGTTAGTCGCCTTTCAACATAACCAAACCATCTAAGCATAATCTTTAAACAAATTGCCCCTACATCTTCTTTTAAACCACACCATTGCCTTATCACATAATTTTTCAGCCTATCATTCATAGTCGCGCTTTGCAAGGAACACATTTTCACAGCTTTGATTCTACTTTCATGCTTCTTTTGCCAACTTAACCCAACATTCACTTCCATGCATAAGCGTGGGTCCCAGCACACCATTGAGAACAGCCAGTCTAGCCTTTTTGAGCATCAACTGGTTCGTCACAATCGCCTGTAGAACATAATTCACTTTATTTCCTGCATTTACTCTTTATAAAACTTCCCTGTATACTACGTTTGTAATTATGGTCTCAACATCTAAAATATACAGAGACTCAGGACTGGTGGCAGGTGAGCAAGCGACGTATAGTTGTCCGTGTGAGAAGCAGTTACTCCTGAGATCGACTCCGCAGACGTCAGTAGTAATTTCCCATTGCTTTCCAAGTTCTTCGTTTTTAGTGAATTAATGAACGCCTGCGTTCCTGCTTATACTACCTAATGTCACAAAACTGATACACTGACTGATGCATTCTTACAGATTATTCCTGACAAACGACTATCACTAAAATAATATAACAGTAGATTATGCAGAACACATGGCCGATAGGGCCGAAAGTTTCTGGAGTGGCGACCGCGTACCCGGAAGGCCGCTCACAAGGTGGACCAATGACTTTGTGAAGGCCGCAGGAATCCGCTGGATTCGGGAAGTACAGAATTTTTTGCGATTTTTGCGATTTCTGACTCATCTAGTACTCAAGTCTCAGTTTCTTCTAATAGACTTTTTGATCCTCATATGAAACAGGATCTATTGGCACCTTTATTTTTTAATAAAAATTGTCATGCTGATTGTAAATTTTAATCAAAATCTATGTCTGCAGATGAAAATGTCTCAAAAAGTTACAGATAGTCTCCTAAGACCGATTTCACGTAGCTACAACGGTTAAGATACCTTTACTGCCCCATCACAATATTCCACTCTATTTTGTCATGATGATTGACAGCTTAGCCCCATAAATCTATAGCGTGATGAATAAATGTTCTAACCATTTGGCTCGTGTTTTTACAATTTACTGTAAACTATAGAGGTATACAAACATAATGCAATATTGTTCATCCCCCATAGCAAATAGCGCGATAATAATGTAGCCTACCGACTGACCAGGCTTCTATGGAATATGTATGCAAAGTTTGAACAGAATCTATCCAGTAGAATTTGCGTGATGCTCTAACATGCATTCATAGAGGAATACAAACATAATGCAATATTGCTGATCCCCCATGGCAAATAGCGTGATAATATATAGCCTATCAATTGACCAGGCTTCTGTGGCATATGTATGCAAAATTTGAACAGAATCTATCCAGTAGAATTTGCGTGATGCTCTAACATACATACAGACAAAAATTCTAAAAATTATATTTTCGGCATGAGAATCGATCCCAGACCTCGTAGCAATTATTGTTTCTCAAAAATATTCAATGTACATTTTTGACTTCGCTACGATTTTATTATATGTATAGATAACTCGTCAAAATGTAGGGGACAGCTGATTTTTTTTTCGCGATTTCTCGTTTTGTTCCATAGTAAAAGCTGTTCTTATAGATAAGTACATTGACCCCTTAAGAGGTTGTGCGTTAATTCTGGGACATGTGGTATAGGTACACTCATTAATCGTTTAATTCATTGTAATCCTAACAATAATATTATAAATGCGAAAGTGAGTATGTTTGTTTGTTACGCTTTCACTGTAACGGCTGAACGGATTTGGATAAAATTTGGCACATGGATAGACCTGGGTTAGGACATAATTATTATACTTTTTATCCCGATATTCCTACAAGGTCTAAACTTATGCGGGTGAAACCTCGGGGCAAGCTAGTATTCAGCATAAAAGTTCAATAAAAATTCATACCAATTTTCTATTAAGACCGAGCTTTTTATATGCGGCCAGACAAAAACCTCTTCAATGACACCCATTAATATTCAAAAGCTCTCGTGGCGCCATCTATCAACACCTTTTTATATGAAGCAATCAATTCGTGGTTCGAGAGTCGTCCAATTACGAAGCGATCTCGAAACGATCTAATAATTACTTGGGGAACTGCGCGCGATTCATTCGTAAGCAGCTATGTTATGCACCACAGGGTAGGTACTACCAAATTAATAACTTCATAGGTATAGTTAATTGTTCCAATAATGTATAATTATGTAAGTAACTGTAGAATTGTTCCATCTTTCATCAATCACTCAACAATCGATTGGCAGAGTGCCTCATCTCCCCCTACAAATATTTTCGGATTGAATCGAGAACAAAAAATGCGATGGAATACATAATTTTGCTGATTACTTACTGCTACAGCTGCCTGAGACTGCTGAAATAGCTCAAAATTGGCAAGCCACAAAGTCGTGTCTTATCGTTGCCGTTATGCTGTCATATTTTAAATGTTCTGCAAATAAATGAGGTGGTCGCTTCAATGAGAATGTTTAATACATGCATGCATTATGTATGACGTGTATTTTTTCACATTCACAACATATGCAATAAAAAAAGGTGTTCCGTAGTTACGTCATCATCTTCAGCCAGCACTGGCAACAAAAACTTGCAAACTGAAATCTGGTAATTCGTATTTTAAAATGTCGATGCAGATTGCACGACGCGACTTGATAGTCACGCGCAAGCTCTCGACTCGAGTGTTCGCGCCTCGACCCAGCGCCGGCGTTTAGAGCCTCGCCACCGACGGCGACGTGAGCAGCAATTTACTGGAAGAGCTGCCAAACTACAGACTGCACTCCAAACTACATTTTAATAACATCGAAATATTTGAGAGTTGACACAGTCCTCGACAAACGCGAATGTGCTACGCCACGCCTCCGTTGATGACCTTCTGAAGTCACGTGTTTAATTATCTTTACAATTAAAGTTCATTCAATAAAATTGGCCTTTTTTAATTTTGCAGATAGTTTCAGCAGAACCTACCAACTAATACAAGTCTTGGAATAATCAGGTTCCAAGACAAAGGGCAATTTGAAGGTTTCTGAGTCCTTGCCATCAAAACATGAATGATTGAGTTGACACTATCACACATATTTATGTATACAAGGTGTAACATAATTAACGCACAAACTCTTACGGGGTCATTGTACTCATCATTATGAACTACTTTTACTATGGGAACAAACCTGAAATCGCGAAAAAAAAATCAGCTGTCCCCTACATTTTTACGAGTTATGAGAAAGGAACAGCTGTTTTTTTTTTTGTAAAAGTTGTTCATAATGATGAGTACAATGACCCTTTAAGAGGTTGTGCGTTATTTATGTTACATCTTGTATATAAAGCTGTAAAAACCCCACCACAGTTTTTTAGATATACTGTTCAAACGTGGTCCTATCCAAATAGCAAAAACCTTCACTATATTACATGGGAGTTATTGCTTGTTTTCGCTTTTGTTTCCCCGTGATAAACCCGAAAATAATATGACTATGTGCAAAAATAACTAGTGGGTTTATGTTATGGAAAAGTTATGTAATTCCTTGTTCTGTAGTGGGTTGCGCCGACGCGCGGTAATTGGATTTAGTCTGGACTACGAGTCAGGATTACGGGTCTAAGGGCCATACTAATGATACAATTTTCAACCAGCTACCGAATCCGAAAGTTATTAAGTGAATAGTCACGCTTTATTTGATCATACGTGCAATCAAGGAGGTTTGTTGGGGCTTAGCTAAATCCTAGTTAAATAAATTAGTCCTAGTTAAAGTATGTGTCTGAAAGACGAGTTTCTTCAATAAGTAAGTACATAAAGGCTAAAGACAAACATGCCTTTGAAACGTAGTCTGAAAACTTTTCTATTTTACAAATATGGTATACAGTCAGCGACAAAAGTCTCAGTTTTATCTAATCTAATCTTGATTTTTAGGGTTCCGTACCCAAAGGCTCCACCGTCTGTCTGTCGGTCTGTCTGTCTGTCTGTCTGTCCGTCTGTCACCAGGCTGTATCTCATGAACCGTGATAGTTAGACAGTTGAAATTTTCACAGATGATGTATTTCTGTTGCCGCTATAACAAAAAATACTAAAAAACAGAACAAAATTAATATTTAAGGATGCTCCCATACAACAAACGTGATTTTTTTGCTAGTTTTTGCTCGATATTGATAACGGCAACAGTTAGACGCTTGAAATATTCACAGAATATTTAGTTATATATTCACTTTAAAAATAAATAATTAAATTAAAATAAAACAATATTTAAGGGGTTCATATTTAACAATATCTAACATACAAAAAACGTGATTTTTGTAAGATAATGGTACGGAACCCTTCGTGGGCGAGTCCAACCCGCACTTGGCCGGTTTTTAAGTTACATTAAGAGCGTTTACGACGTACGGCATTTCATACAAACTTTCAAGCCCTTGTTTTTTTAAATGACTAAACCGATTTTAATGAAACTTCATACGCATAAGCAGGATACAAAGGTCTAAAAAGTTAGTTAAGAATATTTTCGATATAAATAGTGTTACAGCCAAATTAGACCGATTTTAAATTTTCCATACAAACAGAGATTTCCAGTTACTTATCTGTTTTTAAATAAGACATTTCGAAAATGTTCTTAACTAACTTTTTAGACCTTTGTATCCTGCTTATACGTATGAAGTTTCATTAAAATCGGTTTAGTCATTTCTAAAAACAAGGGCTTGAAAGTTTGTAAGAAATGCCGTACGTCGTAAACGCTCTTAATATTTAATTAAAATCGGAACAGAAGAAAAATTAAAAGAATATCAACAAATAGCAAAAAAAAAATACAAAAAAAGATTAAAAAATGCAATAAAAATCTTGAATAATTTTGTGTCAGCTTACACTTAGATGATGAGTCAAATTGCAGTGTTAATCGACTTTAGTCGTTGACCGTACTTACCAGTGAATGAAAAAAAACTTCCATTATTAATTTAACGACAATATAATTTTTATATCGTTTGATAAAGAATTTGAAAGCTAGTACTTAGCGGTAACAAAAATCTGACTGCAAACTTAAAAAGTTTCACGATGTAGCTGGTTGCACGACACAAAAATAATGGATTTCAGAGAGAAGATTTCGACTTCACTCATTGAAATGGTATAGAACAATGATATTCTATGTAAAAAGAGGTAGAAATGTTCTATGTACATATACACGTTCCGCAAGTAGCAAGTCGAAATATGGCTAATTAGCCACATTTTCTTCGTCTTGTCTCTTTTTCGCTCCCGATAATTACAACATGTCTTCCACGTGACATCTAAAGGTTTCTACAGACCGGCGCGACGCGACACAAAGGCACCGCTCGTCGCGCGACACGCGGGGCCTTTGTGTTGCGTCGCGTGTCGTGTTTTTGAAGAACGAATGTTGAGTAGGTAACCTATCTACCTCTTTTTAAATAAAATATCATTGGTAGATATGTAAACAAGGTGTCGTTTTGCATCCTCGTCAAATTCCAGGAGGTAACTATGCTAATGATTCTCTACACGAATCAATAATAAAATAAATACCGTAGGTATTTTTTTTTTTTAGTTTTCCGATAACGAGGAATTAAAAAAAAATTACGAGGCCTGCCGGTCGTTGACACGAACACACACAGCGAGCAACATGGTCGTGCGTGGGACACTAACTACCGCATACACAACGGAGCCATTCTGTTCTTTGAAATTGGTGTAATCTGAAATACTGTCAAACTTAAATATGTAACTAAAAAAACAAGTACGAGTTGAGCAGGTATCGTAATTTTATTTGTTTATTTATGTTTTCATAACAGCCTCCTGAAATTTGACGAGGATGCAAAACGACACGTTGTAACTATAATATGTATAACACGGCAACCTTTAATCTTCGTTGTACGCTGTTTTGGTAGGGAAGAAAGTTTCCTCGGACATTATCATTCTTTTATATTGCGTATCTGTTTGCTCGGATATACGAGTTTGTTTAGGTCCAAGCGATTGATTTATGACAATATCGTGGACGGCTTGAAACATGATATTTTCTACCCTATAATGTAGTAAATATTGTTTTTGGTTCTGTGGATAGTAATTCTTCTTTCCTATATTGATATTTCTTTATTCGAGTAAATCTAGCTGCTAAGCGTAATGTCCTAGCTATGTGTAGTTAGATGGATAGGTTCTGCTAGGTTGGATTTTTAATAGTTAATAGTTTGCTCAGGGAGCATACAAACTGTTTTAAAGGCGAGAGTATTTCGAGCTTAAAAAAGTGTTGCTCCGGAGGTGCACACTCCACTTTTTATCACCCTCTATGAGAAAATAAGTAAGTGCAAGTTAAGGCTTCTACAGACCGGCGCGACACAAAGGCCCCGCGTGTCGCGCGATGGGCGGTGCCTTTGTGTCGCGTCGCGAGTCGCACCGGTCTGTAGAAGCCTTTATGAATAAAAATATTACGTTTATTTCTTTACATACAATTGAGGAAGACACACTATTTTTTTATAAAACAAAGAATGATCCGAATTTGAATAAACAATTACGGCGGAATGCATTTTGCGCGTTTTTTATTTTTTCACAAACTTTTTTTTTATTTACGTTTTACTTTATCATAGAGCCTAGCTGTTACTTGTTCATACAATATTCGTGATTGATCTATTTGGTGATTGGAACTTTTACTAACAATAATCACATTCCAAATTCAAATCAATTTTAGTCTCTAGGGATTAAAAAGGGATGTTTACGAAGAATAAACTAGTTATTTTTTTAATAGATTTGATAAAAATACATATTGTTGTATCAAATGAAGTTGTATAATTGTGGGACTTAATAACGTCATCAGTGGATGATGGGTTTACAAAAGCCCAGCCCTGCCTATATCTTACGCAGTTGTGCAATAGATACATAGATGCCTCCAAGTACAGATGCATCTAATTAAAAGTTTCAGTATTTTTTCTTTCAGCGCGATGAGTGCATGAACTTAAGAAGGAAGTCGCGGGACTTGTGATGCGGGTAGAGAGGCAGAGGGGGGGAGGGTGTTATCTCTGAAGTTCCCTCATTAACTTATACGTCAACATGACTGCGTAAATACTCCTCATAAGCCAAGCGCCCCTCGCAGTCGTCCCGGATTATTAGTTGATAAACAGAGTTGTGGAATTGCTAAACGGAAAATGTTGTGTAAAATATGATGTTAATATGTTATTTTTAACCGACTTCCAAAAAGGAGGAGGTTATTATGATCGTCTGTATGTTTGTTTGTTTTTTTTAAATTTTCACTCAAATAATGCACAACTATAGTTTCGTAGAACTCTCAAAATATATGAAAAAAAGTTTAGATTTTAGAGCTAAAACAAAATCGACGTCTTGGATATCGGTAGGAAACTAAAGTTTTCCAACAGAAACTTTATGTTCAAACTAAACTCAGCTCACAGTTGAAAAAGTCTCGACAGTAAAAGAGCAAGGCAATAAACAAATATGACTAGTGCGGTCTTACACCGAGTCGAACTCAAGCTAAAACTTGTCTCTGGTTGGTAAGACGCAGGTATATGCCAGTGACCTTGAGTAGTTAGCTTGCGTGTTCTGTACTGAGTGTGAGTTTTCTTTATGTTATGTATGTATTCAGAAAGAGAGAGTCCCACCAGTCGTCTTCGTTAGGTATTTAGAGTATTGCCTCCGCTTTTATCTATACCATCATGGGTGAATCCGAAAAGGAGACGTTTCACGCATTAGAAAACCTGGGAAACGAACACCTGAATACAATAAAGAATTAATTTTTTCATAATAACTAATATTTTTTAGGCACTAAATAAAAACTGATTTTTTTTGACGTTTTTCATGTTGTTACGACCATCGACAGCCAGCCATTTTTCATCCAGAAATACCTACAAATCTACAATCTACAAAAAAAGAATATATTTTTTTATCGATCACTTTCTTATAATTAGCCAAACAAGTTGTCTAAGATATCTTATCTTAATAGCACAGAAATTCATGCCTTTCATATTTATAGAAATAACATCTACGTGATACTCGTATTGTTACGTTTTAATGTAACATGATTTCTGGACGAAAGCAGTATGCAAGTAAGATACGAGAGTACGCCATGATCAATAGAATAAGGCAATATTATGAAAACCTATTATTTTTTGTGCCGAAGTAATCAGGAAAATATATTATTATTCAGGAAAGAATATTTTTCCTGAATTCGTGGAAATTTTCCTCTTTTTTCATTACCGTACACTTTATGGCCGAAAATGAAACATCTCCTTTGTTACCCAATTTAAAACAAAGTCATTCAAAGAAGAAATCTAACTTAGAGACATGTATTAATGATTCTAATGATTATAATTATGTAATTATGTAAATATCTGTTACAGTCACGAATCATATTTTAATCAAGATACAACTTGACACTGATCTGCAAATAGCAAAACACATAAGAAAATTAAATTTTCGCGAGCTACAGCTGCGGATCAACCTCGATAGACTGACCTTGACCTTTGATAGACTGTTTTTCATAGAGAGACTCTTCGTAAAATTGCATAACGAGAGATTTAATAACTGACAGTGTTCGTCCACCCTTAACAAACGTCACATAAGGCCGCAATATTTTTAAGGGTGTGACAGTACATGAAAACATATTATAAGTTAAAGGAACCTACACAGACCTACAAGCCTAACAGTTCCTACGACCCTAAGCTCTACAGCCCTAACCTATCATATACCTAGTATGTGATAAATAAATATATAAATAAGTTCAGGATGTCTGCACCATGCGACTAAGGTTACAGACGGATAGTAGACAGGATTTCCAGGTTTGGGAAGGGTAAACTCACTGCCAGTCGCGCAGACTCACGAGACTAATCAGAGATGGCTAAAGGTGTTTTGGCCACAGTGAGGGGTAATGAGACAAGAATATAAAATTCAAATCTGATTTATTAACAAAATGATAAAGCTATGTACTACTTTTCTTAACACACACTATTATACAAAATCTTTGTGTCCTATGCGTGTGAGATGCAACCAAATCAATATTTTTAACTGGGCCGCGCGTCAGCCGGGCCGAGTGCTGAGTCAATGTCTAAAGGTAACGTTGAACAGACACCCCCTTATTACAAAACGAGGTTTGTCTTAAGACCCAGGTTTAAAACATGGAGCCATTATTGAATTTCGAACATTATTCCGAGTATGGTAAAGTTCCTAAACACAAAACTGACAACTTAGTACCGAACTAAGTTTTCAGTTTTGTATAAAGAACGGTATTTCAATCACTGTTACGTTCTTATTACAAAAACTGGTTGCATGGTTAAGTCATGTCAAAATATAAATCTTGTTTTGTAATAAGGCAGATTGAGTTTGGTGAAATTGGTCCTTACAGTTAAGTCTCAGACTCGTGTTACCATACTTGTTAGTTACATAAAAATGTCAAGCTAAGAATTTCGATAGACTGCTGTTTCATAGTGAGACAGTAACTACGTCAAATCATCAAATAACTAACAGAGTTTAGTGAAATTAGCTCTAAATGTACAATTTAGTTAGGAATCATCCATATTGACAGTTAGTGTGTGCTACGGGCGCGGTCGCCGGTTCCGTGTCGAAATCTAATTAACCTGCCAGTTGGTTCAATGATGGCGGCCGCAGCTCACTTCATTGCCTTTCATTAGCGACTGGCGTTTCTACGTGTGTTTCACTAATAAACCTAGTGAAACTAGTGTGGATTACTGTCGTAATTTCTTTGCAAACTTAATTCATTTTGGTTGAGTTTCTTCAAAGTCAAAGTCAAAGTATTTATAGTGTGATTTTTGGTGATACAGTAGGTGTTAGGTTAATGTTAGATTATCGTAACTCAAAAAACTACCCATTGGGCATACACTATTTAAACAATACAAGAATTTAAAATCGAAATTACATACAATTATTTAACAAACATTTTTTTTTATTTTGCAAACAAAAACATTAAAGTGAATCCGCAGCCGTAGCCCGCGAACTTCAATATTTTTTTCATTTTTTGCAATTTTCAGGTCAGTGCCAGGTCTTATCTTGATCAAAATATGATTCGCGACTATAACAGATATACAGGTTCAAATTAAATTAGCTAGCGAAACTCCGCAGACATGTTGGGTATCGATATCTAAATACGATAAAACGAACTAGTCAACGACTAGTTACTTGAAATATGAGTTTCAAAATCATTTTCTTTTCTGTGTAAACTTCACAGATGTAATGGGTATCGATAACGAAACACGATAAATAAAAACTTAACTACTTCAAGTCACTTCACACTTAACAACTTCACTGCCAGTGGTCACTGACACCAGAAAAAAAAACGTCCACGGAGTTTCGCTAGCTAGTTAAATTTGACCCTGTATACAACGTGTCTCAGAATGGGAACATGGGAATTATGGGAACAAACTGAGATCGCGAAACAAAAAAACAGCTGTTCTCTACATTTTGACGAGTTATTCGAACATAAATGTAGGGAACAGCTGATTTTTTTTTCACGATTTCCATTTTGGTGTCATAGTAAAAGTTGTTCATAATGATGAGTACAATTACCCCTTAAGAGGTTGAGCGTTAATTCTGGGACATGTTGTATATTTACAGAATTGTAATCATTAGACCCATCTTCATCACCAATTCTTCTCTCTAAGTTAGATTTGTTCCATTGAATACTTTTTCATGATATCATGACATTGGGGAACAAATCTCTCTGTCTGTCTATCAGTTTGTGTGCTTTTATTTCAAACACCACCTATCCGATTGATCAGTTTTTTGTTTCAATTCATAGATTATGTTCTCTCGTCACATTTTAGCTGTGTAGATACTTGTGCACGCAGACTGAGCTGCATGCTAATATTTTATAACTCTCTGGTTTCTTAAGCTATGGTTTCCTAAGACTGCGGCGGCCGCCACATAGCATCCGCAATTTACCGGCGAATGACGTCATTGAAACGTTATTTAGGGAAGTAAGTTGGTGTGTTTTCTTAGAGAGGGTTTTTTGCCACCGTAAAGTTAAACCCCACCGTCCTAATTTTCATGACAGTCGTCACTGAGGCCGTTATGTGGCATCCACCGCTCTTCTTCATCCTTTAATGCTTTTCTTTAAATAACATCTACAGTATAGGATGACGAAGTGACGGAGTGATGGTGCAAAGGAGGAAGCACCGATCGCGAACGAACAAGAACCGCTGTGGCAAAGCTTTTACGAAGCCCGAAGTGAGCCTGCGTGCCGCAAAGCCGAACACACATCGGTGTATACATCTCCCGCTTGCACTTGCGCTTCCTGGTAAACCACGAAGGCGGAGGACATCTAGGAGTACGTGCGCCAGAAGCTGAGGTACGCCGCGGGTGCAGTTACTGTAATCGCACCGGAACGTCAACTTCAAGGCGACAGACACAGACAACTTCAAGGCTACAAACAGTTCGGTACACGCTCGACGTTCATCGTGAGTGTACCGAACTGTTTTCTGACCCTCGTCATGGAAGAAGAATTTTGGCCGCAGGACGTTGTGATCCGCGGCTTCCGCGGACAAATTCCACGGGACATCACAAAGTCAAGCTAGTGCAAAGTGCTACTAACATAGTCTTAAGCCTTTTTATTAACACAAGTTTTGTTTATATTAAAATATGTATGTTTAGGAGAAAGTATTTTTCTATGTGCCTGTGTCGCCTGAAATAAATGGTATTATTATTATAGCAAGGCGTAACAATCTCCTATACAATAGTAACAGCTTGTGCTAGCCGAGCACTTAGCTACAAGTGACATTAAGCGGCCGGCTTCCCTCCATTAACTCCAACAATTTACATTGCATGTTAAACAGTGGCACGTATATACGTAGCTACACAGAGATGTACACAACACAACGCTCAGGTAATGCAATTCAAAGATACAGAATGGCATTATAACCAAAACAAATGGAATATTTGAAATAGGGACAAATTGAAATAGGGATCATTGGAAATGGGGACAATGTTTCCAAAAAGTCTAACAGCTGCGTTTGCAACAACAACATAAACCAATGTTTATAACGCAAGTTTTATTTTCTGAACGCAGATATTTGCGCGGCGGCCCGCAGGCATTCACCGGTAGCGGGAGAAACTGCCAATTTGCAGTTTGATGACACGACAAAGGGTCGGAACGCGCGTGTGGTCCGTACCTCCGAACGTCCGAACACACGATACCCTATACCGGTCTAACTCAATTCCATGCCGAGCCCAATTTGCCAACAAAGATCTTTGAACACTATTGCTTTTTGGGTTTTAGCATCGGATTTTCAGCTTTGATGAGTGCTTACACCGCTGCACCGGTTGTTTTTTGTATTCGATTTACGTTTTGTGATAAGCTGAAACCAGATTGCTGAAACTAGATGCAACCACGCACGCATCGATGCACGATGCGTGCGTGGTTATATAATTGTGAGATAATACATAGTAACTAAAATCTCTATATACAGTCACGAGCATAAATGTATTACCTACTATGGACAGCTCTACAGAATATCTGATTTCATGATTCATCCATAATATCGGACGTCAAGATGACGGCTAATATATGTGATCATTTGTGGAAGGCAAGTGGCAGCACAAACATGTGACATGGAAGGATCACCAAAACTATCTGACGAGTCAAAGTAAGATCTTTTTGAAGCCGATGCAGCATCCTATAAGCTGTATCGGCTTCAAAAAGATGTAACGTGGTTTAAAACATTACCGTCAGATATTTATGCTGCCAGTGGGTTGTCAGTTTTTTGCAATATGAACAGCACTGATGGCGATATAGAAGAAAACTCGAAACATTATACTGCCAGGTTTGAATGCTGCCGAAGTGATGTCTGATATTTTTGAACACAACGAGGTATCACATTCTTCTGAATTTAAATGACTAGGCAACGCGAGACATGTCCGATATTATGGCATTTTAAGAGATGACACATATTTTTGAAGCCGATGTAGTATCCTGTATTTTGGCTTGTCAGATAGTTTCAGTGTACCTTTCATGTCACATATTTGTGATGCGACTTGTCCTTGTATTTGTTTTGCCTTCCACAAGTGTTCACTTATTATATGCCGTCATCTTGACGCATGAAATCAGATATTATTCCCGAGCTGTTCATGGTAACATAACGTCACGTCTTGTTTCCCCGAAGGGTTGGGCAGAGATGTACTTGTAGTACACCCACAATTCACCATTATGTTTAAGTCCCATGTAATAGGGGGTGAGCCTATTGCCATCAACCGGGCACAAATCCAGACTCCAGAAAGAAATTCCAGGTAGAAAAACCCAATATCGCTTTTCTCGACCCGGGAATCGAACCCAGTACCTCATGCTCAGCAGTAACGCTTGTGACCAGCGAGATAGTCAAAGAGGCACATATACGGTACGGCATATATGGTTCTTTTGAACGTCAAAATTTACAATATTTTTTTATTGATTAGTTCCAAAACTTCCAAAATGAATACTGAACAAAAAAAGAATGGGCAAAAACTCCATACTTACGCATTTAAAATGTTACAACATTTTAAACCCGAGATTGTAAAGTACAACACTAATAAGCAGTACTTTTGTTGCAATCTCGGGTAAAAATAAGCCGTCATCTATAAGTGCCCTCGAGGACAACTAGGTATGACTACCAACGTGATTATTAATTTATATAACAATTAATTTGTGACCAATGTTCTAATGGAACATTAATTTGTCAGCTCATCGTTTATTTATTTTGTTTTATCCGCAAACAACAATTTCCATCGATTTTGGGATTTAGAAGGAATTAGCAGATAATGTTATTTAGAGAGAACAGTTTCCACGATCGGTCGTCAATGCATAAATTATGCAATTGCTTTGTGCATAATTAGTGAACATATCAATGGTATTTGTGTTTACGGGTAACTGTTTCATAAACAACACACAATTTATACTGCAAATACTAACGTTAAGCTTTATTATACAGCTGAACAGTTTAATACTACATTTGAACAATACATAAACCATGTAATTCCGAGTTGTTCGCTCGCTAACAATTTCCGCTACTTCTTTTGCCGCCAACATACGAGGAAATTAAAGCTCGCCAGACGTTCGCTGGCCAGACAATTGTGTTACGGAACGTTGATTCGACCAACAAATCAATTTTATACAACCGAGACTTTTAATTGGACGATAAAGCGAATAAATTGGAAGAAATAATTTCGTTTGCGGTTGCTCGGGTGGGTTTCTTCATTTCTTGTCGTTGCTAAGCAACGGGGGTGACAACACGGAGCGCCGGAGGCACGTCGCGACGCGACGTAGGGCGATGTGGCTTATCAGATAATTGACTGCAACTAGTGGTGACGCGGAAGGAACACGGGACGCTCCCCCGCAGAGCAAGCGATCTTATGTGTGTCACGTACGGAATTGATGATCACTCGATATGTAAATTGACTTAGTTTCCGAATAACAAGGTTATGTATGTTAAGTATACGATAACATATCAAAGTAACTGTCTATAACATAGTTGGCTGCTTTATCAAGAGAGACAATAAATATTACTTTGAAAGCAATTTTGAAAGATACTGATACATTTCCAAGAGTTGGTACGTAGTTACAGCATACAAAGACTTGATTATTTTTATTGATAGCAGTATACAAAGATTTGATTATTTTTGTTGATAATAAAAGCTACAAGAAGTCCACTTTTTTTTAGATACACAGATAATCTCGTGAAATATAACACGATATACTACAAATGATATAAAAATGTTTATTATTTGGCCAATAGTCACGTTACTTGAGTACAAAAATTAAAAAAAAAGTAGTAATGTGATTAAAACGACATGGAATATCATTAATAGTGAAATGGGAAGGTCATGCAACCGAAGCAGTGACAACAGCCTTTCTATTGATGACAATATAATTAAATCAGATTCTCAAGTCGCCACGGCCTTTGAAAGATTCTTTGCAGAGATTCCCGTGTCATGCAACTACTAAATCTCTAAACTCATCACCCACTGCTGCAGAGTCATTACTTAAGGAAAACGTTGCAGTTTGTGATTCTGAATTTCATTTCCAATATGTCACCTGTAAAGATGTAATTAAAACCTTTCACACGTTAGATATTAAAAAGACCGCAGATCTATGGGGTAATTCTGTGGACGTTACTAAGTCCATTCTTAACATTGTAGCACCTACTTTAGCTGTTATTTTTAATAATTGTATTGAGCATGGTGAATTTCCTGATCTTATGAAGAACAGTAAAATATTACCGTTGTTTAAATCGGGTAGTTTATAGACCTATTTCAGTGCTACCTACATTTTAGTTTAAAACTTATTTTAGATCAAATGCAAGGATTTTTTGATAAACATAAATTACTGCATAACAACAGTTCCGTTTTACAAGGGGTCGTACTACTACTACTGAGTGTTGAACTTTTAGGTCATGTTTATAATGCATGGGAGGATAAATGCTTTGGGCATCTTTTGCGATTTGCTCAAGGCCTTCGATTGCGTTCTTCATGAAACATTAATCAAGAAACTGCACCACTACGGAATCCGAAATGCCTCTCTGGATCTTCTTACTTCATATTTAAGTAATAGGATTCAGAGATTTAACGGAAAAAGATCACCCGGATCTGTAGTAAGAATGGGGGTCCCCCAGGGCCCAATTCTCAGCCCATTTTTGTTTCTTATTTATATAAATGAATTGCCTTACCTCATAAATGATAAACATGATATAGTGTTGTTTGCAGACGACATTTTACTTTTATTTAAACTCAAACGTCAGTAGTTGGTTACTGACAATGTAAATAGTGCCCTCAAAAAGTAGTTAACTGGTTTAATGTTAATAACCTACTTCTTAACGAGAACAATACTTAATGTATTAAGTTTGCAATACCTCATGTTAGACAAGTAAAAACTAGTGTGCTCATAAAAGGTGAAGAGTTGAAACCTGAAGATACCACAGTGTTCTTAGGCATAGCTTTGGATTCCAAGCTTCAATGGGGGCCCCCATAAGAATTAGTTGTCAAAAAAGCTTAGTTCTGCAGCATAAGCCGTTAGAAAAATCGTGATTTAACTGATTTAGAGACAGCCCGCTTCGTATACTTTAGTTATTTTCATAGTGTAATGTCGTACGGTATACTGTTGTGGGGAAATGCCATCGATATTCGGACAATTTTTGTTTTAATTGTAAAACAAAAATTGTCCGAATATCGATGGCAATTGAACGAAATGCCCTTTATTGAAAGGGCATTTCGTTCAATTTATAAATTAAGTTCCAGACAGTCCCTCAGAGACAATTTTAAAGAGATTAAAATTACTGTAGTATGAAAATCTTTTGTATGCACATAAAAATATTTTTTTTTTTAAATACAGTGATATATCCATAATGTAAACACTAGGAACAAGCACAAATTTGTTGTTCCTACAACCAGGCTTAAAAAATATGTGGCTCGCTTAGATGCCAGTGTATACGTTTTTATAATAAACTTCCTAGCTGTATTCAAGAATTAAACCTTAATAAATTCAAATGTTTTATAAATCGAAAACTGCTAAAGGCTATATTGAGGACAAAAAGGCTTGGGATTGAGCTGCTCCAATTTTACAGTGAATCTTGTTTATTTTTTTTGCCAATTATTTATATTTTTCTTTTTCTATATACCATTTTACATAAATATTTACTTTGTAAAGTATTATATTATTTTAATTATTATGAATGTGAGGACTATGTGGGCTAATGTCGGTCTTGTTTTTATTTTTTTCTCTTAGTTTTATCATGGTCTTCAGGGTCGTCAGTTTGAGTAATTTATGCGGCTTACCCAAATGTCCTTTCTTTGGTATTGTTCGTTGAATCGTTGAGCTCCTTAAGTTCTGAGTTGAACTGCACGACTAATGACAAATGCGTGAATTGACTGTACAGGTCCCCTCAATCTGTGTGGTTCTTTAATTAAAAGATCATTTCAGGCACCAATCTACATGATCTTCACACGATCTGACCAAGATTATGTGTGGACTTTAAAAGAGACTGCGACCTCTGAGTTTGTTTCGGCCTTTCTTCTCAGAGTAGTCAGATATGAAACGCCGACCTCATCTAGTTTAAAAAAAAATATGATTGACGTGTAAAGTGTTTGTACAAACCTACTTACAGAAATAAATCATTTATCAAGGGTTAATAAATCACGAGAATCTTGGCATTCGAATACGTAACTAAGTATAACAACTTGGCAAAGTTCACATAAAGAAGACTACGTAGGTATTATTTATATCTATATTCAGCATAGTCGTCGAGCCTATCCCAGCCTACCCTGTCATCACCATATATTTTGACTTGTAGACTTTATAGTCTATGTCTATCTTTTTTCTGTAGTTTGCTAGGCTGTTTTATTGTAGTAAATCAGATATTTACTTTCATGATATTTTTATGAGGAACCAATTAGGTTTTCGGAGGAGGCGTAAACCTTTACCACGCAATAACATTCTAATGCAAACGCACAAAGCTACGAAAATGCCAAAGTTGGTCATGATAAGTAAACTTACTTATTTCTATTAGCTTGTAGGTAAGTAAAGTAATCAAACTTCTACATTATTTGTGTGTTTCTAAAAGTTAATCTCTGGATATACTGATTCGATTACAAAAGTCTTTCATTGAAAGAAAATTTGGAAAAGTTACACCATTCCCGAGTGGGAAAGGATACTTTTTAATGGACTTCAAAAAAGTGGAGGTTATTTATGACAGAAAAGCCAATGACCAAAAATGGTGCAATTTAAATTTTTATCGCGGTCATCAATCAAACATTATTGATTTGTTGCAGAATAATATGACAAGCAAAAGTTAATTTGCGGTAACATAACCTAACATCAGTCTGAACCGAGTTAAATAGATAATAACAATATTTTGTCTACATTTCTTTTTCATTTCTCCTTTTGCAGGTTTGCTGGAAGAAATTTATTAAGAAATAAGCAGTACAAGTACTTAAATTATAATTATTTCGTATCTCCCTGTATTTTATTTACTGTGTACCGTACATAAATAATAAAAGAAATAAATATATTTAGATTTTTATTTATTTATCGTCTATAAGCAGGTTCGTACAGCTTAGAGCTTATTTTTTACATAAAAAAATCAAGTTCAAATATATCATCTCGGACTGCATTTGTAGAAAAATCGTTTATCAATTCATTTTTGTGATTGGTTTTTCCAATACCGACTAAGGTTTCAATGATGGCCGCGGTATAAAACCAAATGCACCACTTCACAAAGTGATTTGACTCCTATGCACTGTTCCTGTGAAACCACGGGGAGCAGCTATACGTAGCAGTTATACATATTAATAACTCACAGAATGAATGTTTTCCAAGAAAATGTGACGTTGTTTCGTCTATCTGCAAATTGGAATCTACATAGCTATATTACCTACCCAATCAAACATCAGAGGTGTAACAAAATCAGCATATCAGAGATATTATAATGACAGCACAAAGCTATGTAAAGCGAGCGAGTTGCCAACTAATATCGGTTCATCATACATGCGAGAACTTCAGTCATTCCAATATGTATGGACTGTGAACTAGTAGAACTCTAGTTAACTATTTAATACGACTTCAGCGGAGTTGTTTGTATGGTTTATTAAGAAGCTCTCTATAATTTTGTGACCAGAAAGATTATTTTGGGTAAATTGAAAAGTCTTAGTGGCAACACAACCAGCTACTAGTTTAATTTAGGCGGTGCCCAAAAAGTAGATTATGAATTTGAACTTAAACTCAAACCGCCTTATTACAAAACAATATTTATATTTTGACATGGCTTAAACCATGGAGCCAGTTTTTGTAATAAGAACGTAACAGTGATTGAAATACCGTTCTTTATACAAAACTGAAAACTTAGTTCGGTAGTAAGTTGTCAGTTTTGTGTTTAGGAACTTTACCATAGTCGGAATAAAGTTCGAAATTCAATAATGGCTCCATGTTTTAAACCTGGGTCTGAAGATAAACCTTGTTTTGTAATAAGGGGGAAAGCATTTATTTCAATTAAACCATTAACAGCCTCTTTTGAATTGTCAAGGAGTCGGTCAGTTAGAAATATGAGGCTAGTCCAAACATATGGAGAAGAACGGGCAAGAAACTCCATGGACACTCTTTTAAATTATAATGTTACAAAAATACAATACATCTTTTTATTACTAAATGTGAGAACGATATAAAAAAAAACAAAAAGAAACGCGTTCATAATAGGTACATACATCAAATTGAAACAAAAAAAATCATTTCAACCTCTACGTTTTTGAATATTTTACGAACATAAAAAACGTTACTGTGTCCATGTTTAGATAAACGTTTTCTATGAATAAAAAAAAAGGAATTTAAATAAAATGTCAAGTGAAAGTAACCGTAAATCCGGCCAGGTGGCGACAGGTGCCGATACGAAGGCATCACATGTAAACTTACCGTTATTGAAACAGTAAAAAAGTTTTTCACAACAATGATATTAAAAAAAATATTGCAACATCGCCTTTTTGCATACGACTATCTATTGTGGACTTCTTGGCGGGAAAGTGAAGCGTCATGTTCAGCAGTTTGTTTAATTTTCCAAAATTTGTGTTTATCCGAATATTAATGTGTAATAATGGTGGATTATTAACCATTAAGTGTTTGTGAACGTGCATTAGTGTAGGCAAATGAAACAAAACAGTGTAACTTCGCTTCAAGTTCTCTCAAGTCAAGAAGTCCGCGTGAGGTCTCAGTAAAGTGCCACATCTTTACTGAAACTCAAGGGGAGCGGGCGGGGATATCATCATAATGCATTCATTTCATCAATAATAACAAGTTTTGTAACTAAATAAGACTTGGCCAAAAGGTCCAAAAAAAAAGACTATCTATTGTATATCTCAATCAATCTGCTCAGCCTTTTCCCAACTACATTGGGGTCAGCTTCCAGTCTAACCGGATGCAGCTGAATACCAGTATTTTACATGAAGCGACACAACCCAGTTACTGGGTAATACGATACCCCTTGGTAAGACTGGTAGTCTGACTTTCAGGCTTCTGAAGACCCGTAACGACTATCAAGTTCCACGAATGACAGCCAGCAACGTGGCACGGAATTCATATCATATCACACCTATACAGGGTCAAATTAAATTAGCTAGCAAAACTCCGCAGACGTGATGGGTATCGATATCTAAACCAGGGACCGTACAACCCCGGTTAAGAGTTAAGTCTTTCGAAGGGTTAACCCATTAAATGGGTTACCTTTATCATGATGTAACCCATTGAAAGGGTTTTATATTTGAAACCTAGTGAAAGGGTTACATGATAACCCATTCAATGGGTTCTATACCTACTTGAAACCCAGTAACATGAAAAAATAATAATATTATGTTATTTCGATATCCGCCCAGCACGCGTAGCATGACCAACTCTATCAACTATATCTCTATTCTACCCAGGGACCATTTTGATTACCATTTTAGAAAAAACCCATACGGAATGGGTTATTTTTAATGGCTTAAATTAAGCCGTTCAAAAGGGTTACCCACACCGTATGGGTGTTTATCGAAAACTCTTTCAATGGGTTACCAAAATTTTATTTAAGCCATTCATAAGGATAACCCATATCGTATGGGTTTTTGTTTAACCGCTTAGAAAAACCCCCTTTTAATGGGTAACTGAAATGGTCCCTGATGTTAGGCTAAACAAGACAAAATAAAATAAAAAAAGATTAAATGATTTTTTTTAGGTCGACGACAGCTATATTTTATTGTTGTTACTTGAAGTATGCGTTGAGAAAATCTGTTTGCTTTTGTTTTATCATCTTTAGATGTCGATACCTATCACGTCTGTGAAGAATACATAAAAAAAATATTTCTAATGACTACACCAACTGCAGATAAGGACCTGAACAATAAAACTCATCAAACTATTTTTTTTATTTGATCATGTTTAGGTATCGATACTCACCCACGTCTGTGGAGTTTCGCTAGCTAATTTAATTTGATCTTGTATATATCTAATATCTATAAATATTTTAAAACAAAGTCGCTTTTCGTGTCTGTCTGTGTGACCGCTTAATTTTTCTCATCAAATTGGATTTTGATGCGGTTTTCACCATAGAGAATTTATTCCGCATGGTTTATGTCTTAAATATATTATTATTTAACAGATATACCACAGAAATCTTGATGTTTTGACATGTTGCCACATCAGTCAGTAGATTGCACCCGTGCGAAGCATGGGCGGATCACTAGTTTATTCTAAAATTGAATTGATCTGGCTTTGAATTTGTTTGAACTTTGTATGAATATTTGATCTATGGATTTTCACACGAATCGAACTTGAAAGAAAAACTACGCATTTTTGTTTTAAAAACGTTATAGTAAAAAAATCAGGCAGCAAAGTTTTTCTCCTAGTCAAAGCAGGGCCATAAAATAGTCATCCAGTTATTTTCGAGATAGTTTTTGTGAAAGCTCCGTGTAACATCCGAGAAAAACGCGAAAATATATCGGAGAGGTACAAAAAAGCAGCCATAATTCATAGTACATCAGTATCTACCTACCCTGCAGGGCCCGAGCCCCGGTGTCGGTGCCTCGGGCACACGACGTAATGCACAAAGGGCGCTAAGTGGCAGCGCGGTTCATCGATGAAACAAAGGGAAATATTACTTTTACACAATTTTTCGCAGTGTTCCGGAACACTGCGAAAAATTGAGATATACTCTCACAAAGCGGAGTGGCTTGTAAGCCGTAAATGATTTTGTTTACGATTGTACTGTTCATGTTGAAAGCTACTCGCGGTGTTCGTTAGAAGACGACAAGAAAAGTATTTTTCTTGTTTTATCACAGGTTATTAATGCTACGTTCTTCTACTGATGAACTGTATCTATTGTATGTTAGCACTTGAGTAGGTACGTATTTCACAACACGAAATATTTTACTTATTTCGGCATGGCTTATGAACGGTGTGTTATTTTAGGAAAAGTTTCAATCCCATTCAACCATTAATTTATATTGATGGCAATAATCTTGATTTAATGCTTTGTACAAGCAGCTTCTTAATGTTCCGTGTGGTGCCGGACGTAAAGAATAGCACCATCCTATTTCTTCCCGTGGGTGTCGTAAAAGGCGACTAAGGGACTTATTAGAGAATGGGCAGTAGCGTTCTATATGCTGTTTAACACCACACTGCGATCGCCAACCCGCCTGCCAAGCGTGGCGATTATGGCAACCCTTCCTTTTGAGGGAGGCTTATGTCCAGCAGTGGACGTCTTTCGGCTGAAATGATAATGATGATGACAAGCACCTTTTTACGTCTGTTAAAACCATTACCTAAGTACTTCCTTCTCAGTTCACTTCTTCTCTTAGGTATTAAGCAGCATTTCGGGAGGTTCCTGTTCAGGATAAAGCGGGAGGAAACGCTTGGGTGTCACCACTGTGTGGATTGCCCGGAGGACACGGTGAAGCATACGGTGGAGGTCTGCCCACTTCGGCGGAGCTCCGCCGTCTCCTCGCGAAGGCGATCGGCGGCGGCGATCTCTCGCGTCCGGCCCAGGTTCAGGGCATGGTTCGGAGCGAGAGTGCATGGGAGGCTGTCACCTCCTACTGTGAAGCAGTAATGCTCGCGAAGGAGGAGGCGGAACGCGTGAGGGAGAGGCAAGGTTCGCGCTCTCACGCCCCTAGTCACCGCAGGAGACGCCCCGGGCGTCGGGAGTCGCAAGCCGATTTCCGACCAGCGCAGGCGCGGGCTTGCAGACGGTGAGCGATGGGTAGCTCGCCGTCCGATAAGGACCAGGTCCGGGTTAACAGCGCGTTGTGTTGCACGCGCGCCTCAATGAGATGTCAGCACCAACTGACGAGGTCCGTTAGAACCAATGCCTGCCAGGGTTGCGAATTGGTACGAAGGGAGGGCACACAGGCTACGGAAGGAACACGGGTGGGTTTTAGTCAGTAAAAGACTGACACGCCCTCCTGCTCCGCCCAGAGTGGGAGAAGTTATTAGATAATTTCCCACCCAAAAAAAAAGGGTATTAAGCAGCATTACCCAGCGACTATACTCTGTTGAACAACAAATTAACCTACATAATATGTCGCACACCTCAACACATAACAGTTACAATCAAATCCCAGCAGTCAAACAGGCAACCACTAATTGTGAGAGCAGGCAGTCAAGCAATCAATATCACAACAATGGTACAACATAAATGATTGTATGTCGAACTAACAACGGGCGATTACCGAAGCTGCGAAGGCATAAAGTGAATGCTTCGGGACGAGCTGAATTTAATAGCTGAGTTTGATTCAATTGTTCCGGCCTGCCGGCCTGTGAAACTATATTCCTTTTGCGTCGTGAACTGCACACGGAAATGACAACCCTATTAAATGAGATACCTACAGGTTGATACACCAACTAGTATGGCTATTTGTTGTTGAGCAGCTCTTGTGATATTTGTTACGAAGTGATTACAATTATTTTGGCTTATCAGAAATACTTAGGTGTTTTCGAACTTTTATAAAAGATTTTTAACGAACGTCAAATTAATAACCTTTGTTATTTATTTTCCCGGATTTTGCCAATTTGGTTTTCTTTCTATAATTGTTTTTATAATTGTTGGATCATTAATACGGGTTTTTCATCAAAGACATTTTTACAATATTTTCTGCTTTCAAGATCATTAAAAAATAAGGCCGAACCTCCATTGTCCGAGATATTTAAACAACACATTCCGTCAACCACACACGTACAACAATATCATAATAGCGGTCATCAAAATAAAATTGGGAAAAAATGAGTATCACGCAGGGCGCAGAGTATACGTGGACGCGTCGCATTGGCGCAGGCGACGCCGGGGAGCGAGACAAATAGCACTCATTCCAAGATATTGTCCGTAATGTATCGCAAAACGACCAAAACATGTTTATTGAGATTCCACGCAGAAATCGGGAAGATGACGCAGCGTATACGAAAACGTTTTCTATTTACTATTCAGTTATACTACATGCATGTCTATTGTTGATATATATTTTTTGTATTTCCACTTTATTTCGTGTCCTTGATTCAGCTAAAATATTGTGTTATGTAAGTCACATCGTCAAGTCGTGTGTTAACGGGAAGTGACGGGATGAAGGCTGTTTCCGCAAAAGAGAATAAAACACTTCATTGAATAATGTAAATGTATCTGAATCTTTATTTGAAATTGTAAGAAATGTGTCTTGCGATTCTTACAGGAGATTTCAGATTGTATCTTAACTATTGTAGCTTTAACTCTACGGTTTAAACCTATTAGTTTAAGTACCTTTTTTAGAACAACTGTATCACAAAAACCTCCTTTAAAAATAAAATACATAAGTACCTCTTTCATTTTGTGAAAGCCTCGCTGCAGAGGATACATAAAAGGGAAAAATTAAATTGTTAGTATGTTTAATTGTTTACCAATGTGAAATAGTTTAATAGTGTGTGTGTATGTGGAATAGTGTCATTATAAAAACCAAATTTTAAACTTTAGTTACAAAAAAAAGAAGCTACGTCTGCCAACAAACTGCTGTGCAGTTTGGCAGAAGTAAATGTTGTGTATTTATATTAATAATCTGAAAAACACTTTTTCATTTTTTTTTTTGCTAGCAATCATTTTTCTATTCGTAATCTTTCTGAATGTAAGGAAGTAAGTATTCTAGTAGGTGGCATTCTGTAGTTTCTGCCTACCTCCATAGGAAAAATACGTGAGTTTATGTATTTCTTTAGACTTTAAAATTATTTCAATACAAACATCGCTACAAAACTTTCCTGGTTAATAATACTGATATCAGACACCTATGTTAATTAGAGAAGACGTAGACCAACCAAACATCTAAATTCGAAACAGGAACATCAATTTCACTAGCAGTAAACTTTCGCGCCATCATAACCGCTTAAAAAGATAAACATGAAAGGAGGGTGGCGGTATTTGCCACATCAGCGAACAATCAGTCTCGTTAGGACCCAGTTGGGCGCCAATTACAGATCGGTATTGGTCTGATTGCACGGAAAATAACAGTTCGGGAAACCAGATTTATAAAGCGAGTGTATCCATCAACTGGGCCCAAAATATTGGTGTTATTTCAAACAATGTAGCCCATAAAAATTTGAATTATGTATTTTGCGGAGTTTGGGCCAAAATAAAAAAAAAGTTTCGCGATTCCCATGTGAAGTTTGTTAACTGAACATAATGGTACTTTGTGGATGCTTTGTATGCGTTTGGAGTTTTTAACTTTAGTTATATCTTCCATAAAGTGAGAGTACCTAACTCTACAAGACTTGTCAAGTCTTCTTCATCTTTTATGCGAATCCCAACAAAACTTTTCTATTTGTTATATTTGTAGTTGTATATGATTTCGCTGGTATACGAGTATCAAGCCCTTTACAACGTGCAGTCACAAATAGACCACAATGGCAATTCAATTTACTGTTTTGAACTGTGAAGTTCTTGCAATGCCAGGAACACAGAAGTGAAATAGAAAACTAAGACGAAAATACAAATAAATACGTACCTAGCAAAAGATATGCACTTATCGCGCACAAATTATATTCTTTTTATGCGCTGAATGTGGTGAACAATCAACAAATTTTATTGGATGATTTCCGACCAACATTAATTTACACAAACGAACAAATGGTATGGAAATGAGAGGCAATCATTTTTCAGCTTCATACAGGCTTGCGTCAAGCATTCACGAAGTAAGTTGTGCTCCTCTTGGAGGTGAACAAGTATTTTATATTCCACTTTAAAACCTTAAGTTTTCAGGCACCACAAATTAAAAACAACAGTTTTTGCAGCCGTATTTTTTACTGCTGTTCATCATAATTCAATCTCCAACAGAACAAACGATATGGAAATGAAACGCAACCATTTTTCAGCTCCATTCGTCACCGGAGCATTTACAGAGTACGTTGTGCACCCGACGGAGGTGTAACGAATAATGTCCAATTTACAATTCACGCGTGTCTGTAATGTGATTTATCCGACCCTTTGTGACTGGACCCGACACAATCCGCATGGATACGTTGCCCTCGACAAAGTATGCTAAATTCATCCGATATCATTCACTTCGGGATATAAATGGAATCGGAAATTTTCGAGTATTGAGAACTTTCTTAATTGAAGACACTGCGAAGTCTTCGGACAGTTGGTGAAGGTTTAATATTTAATTGTTTTGAGGCAACTTTTGAATAAAGGTAGGTAGGTAATGAAGGTATACAATAAATAATATTACATGAAAGTAATAATGTGGAACTAGTGATATCTGCAAATTCAACATTAGTTCCATTATTTTTATATTTTTAAAAAAACGGAACTGGTAATAACAAATTCAACATTAGTTCCATTATTTTCAGATTCTTTTAAAATGGAACTAGCGATAAAAAAAAACAGTCAGTAGTTCCATCATGGAACTGTTAATGGTACTAGTGACAACGAAGGAAAAGCGCCTGTCTTTTTTTTTTTGGGTGGGAAATTATCAAATAACTTCTCCCGCTCTGGGCGGAGCGGGAGGGCGTGTCAAACTTTTACTGACTAAAACCCACCCGTATTCCTTCATTTGCCTGTCTGCCAGGGCCACGATATCCCTTTCGGACAAACTCGCAACCCTGGCAGGCATTGGCCCTAGCGGACCCCGTCAGTTGGTGCTGACAACTCTTTGAGGCGCGCGTGGAATACGACGCGCCGTCGGCCCGGGCCTGGTCCTTATCGGATGGTGAGCTACCCATCGCTCACCGTCCGCAGGCCCGCGCCTACGGTGGCCGGAAATCGGCTTGCGACTCCCGACGCCCGGGGCGTCTCCTGCGGCGACTAGGGGCGCGAGGGCGCGAACCTTGCCCCTCCCTCACGCGTTCCGCCTCCTCGGGTTCTAACCCACGAACACACTTTGTGTAAATTTCTTCTCTCTCTTCAGTCTTTCATCTCCACTGCTCTCAAAACGGTGAAGGAAAACATCGTGAGGAAACCGGCATGTCCTAGAACCAAAAATTCGTATAACATGTGGCATCTCCCAACCCGCACTGGGCCCGCGTGGTAGATTACAGCCCAGTCCCAGCAGTGGGAACATTATATTAGGCTGATTATGCTACACCCAACATGTAGCATAATCAGCCTAATATAATGTTAGCCACCGATTTGTATAATATCGATGTAGTTTTATACTTGGAAACTATTTACAACAGAGTTTTAAGCAAACATAAAACGCTCGGCTCAACTGTTTAAAATCCGTTTTATTTTTCCTCTTAAAAATGGTGTAGTCAATAGTGAATTCCGGTGAGCGGTGTGAACACGGCAGTACCTACCTACCTACGTGGCACGGCTGTAGTTCATGTTTAACGTGACAGCTGCTGATCGCCTTCACCGCTCTCACGGCTAAACACATTCTACCATTTTATTATGTACGTCGTACGTGTTCCCTCGTTTTTTTTTATTTCTTTTATTAGTTTTTAGATTGTGTGCCTTGACTAAATCGTTTTTTTTGTACAACTTTAAAAACATCCAGTAGATATGTGTAACTGTTGCTTAGCACACGCCGTCCGAGGTCGATAAAATTGCAGATCACTGTGTTGACCTCTCTTTGTTTTAAAAAAGAAAACATTGTGTAGGTGTGCCTTTTCCATTCCAGGAATTAACCATTACAAATATCTAAGTTCTTAACTAGTTTTTTTCCCCCGCAAAGAATCATAGCTTAGATCCACACAAGCGTATTTCATGCACGATTCTCGTACAAACAACGATATATGTAGTAAATATAATGTTTTCATTACATTCTTCAGACGTTCAACGATCCTAAATCGAGTTGAGTAAATGTTGTTATGCCTCGTTTCTCTTACTAAATAAGCATTCACTTTTCGAAAGGAAAACAGAACTTCGTAAAGAAATTTTTAGGTAAATATGACTAAGAGAAAATTGTAATACATCGCGAAGATAAAATCCAGATGGCTGCAAAACGCTTGGTGAAAATGAACAAAGTGCTCAAACTCGACGGTGAAATATTGAATTCGAATTGAAATGATCTTTATGAATACTCAATTGCTTTAAATAATCAGAGAATTTATTATGCAGGAATATATATCGAATGTCTATCTATTGGCAGATTGTTTGAATCTATGCAGATATTGGCAATAACATTAAAATTCATGGTTGTCAAAACAGACATCGCCCCGTCGTCAATTCAAATGTTTGTTATGGAACGTCAATGTTGGGTTGGTATTTTTTTGTGCTATTAATTTTATGAATGTTGGTATCGTACATACAGTAACATATACAACTGGGACATACATTACATTGATTACTAATGCCATTACCGTAATGTTGGTGGCTCAGTGAGCAGAAACACATTGCTGTGACTCTTGGAATTAAATGTCGAGCGGTGAGCTTACAGATAGTGTAGTTTGTTTATAGCAATCGTTGGAACATAACTTTAAATCTTTTGTGGTGCGCGTTCCGACTCATCACCTGGAGACCTTCATGATGGAAGAATTTTGGCCGAAGGGTGTCGTGTATCGGCGTTTTCGCGGAAGGTTATATGATACCTCGACTCAGCGCAATACGTCGCCGACCCAACGTACTACTTAGTTAATGTTTTTAATATGTAATAGTTTAATATTTTGTAAGAAACATTTGTGTATTTTATACATGGGCCTTAGTTGAATGATAATAAAGCATTATTATTATTATAAGCTTTAGTAATCTAATAAAACATAACTGTCACATGTAACTTATTCAAGTTAAAATGACACGTAACTTACAAAAAATAAGCTCACATTACCATTAGGTACATGTTGGGACTTGGGAGCGTATAAATGTAATAAATAATTTAGGTAGCTATATTTTTAGGGTTTCGTAGTGAACTGGGAACCCATATAGTTTCACCATGTCCGTCCGTCTGTCTGTCTGTCCCTGGCTTAGGTCAGAGACTCTTAGTACTAGAAAGCTGTAATTTGGCATGGGTGTATATATTAATTACGCCGACAAAGTAGTAAAATAAAATCTTGAAAAATATTTTTCGGGTTCCTCCCTTGCACGTGAAGTGCGAATGATATACATTTTTCTCGTCTATCCCATGGTGTGGAGTATTGTTGGATAGGCCGTTAAAAATATTGCGGGTCTGTGAAAACCATTTTTCGATTCAGGGATCCGTTTGCCTTCCTTTAAAGTGCCATTTTTTGTTAGAGTCAAGTGTCCCTCCCCCCTGCCAAATGGATATGTGAAAAAATTCATGGCAGTAGTTTATATAACGAAATCAAAAGAACAACTATCACAGCTAAGTAGGTTTTACAAGTTAAGGAGTAATAGTCAACAATTTACATTTGCAGTTGGAGAACTGACCGTGACGTATATGGACGTAGGGGAGAACGTGTTTTTCAACTACAATGTTATGTTTTATTTTGTTTTTGGGATAAAGTCATCCCAACTACGGAACCCTTCATTAGCCGTTGTCCGACACGCACTTGGCCGATTTTTTCTTCTGTCGTGTCGATGGTACGAATATTACGTGCAACTGTTTATTCACAAAGCAAGTAATAGATCGAGTAGTAAACGCATAAGGAATATAGCTTAGTTGATAAATAATACACAATTGAGTGACTCTTGAATGACTTAAATCCTGCTCCAAGTCACAAACATAATTATGTGAATACCAGTGGCGAGGGGTGATAATTATGACAAAGCTAAGCCGGAGTAAAAAAAATATTTTCTACGAGTACACAAAATAAACTTGTCATGACATCGATTTTGTATAGAAATTGAACTCAGTGATATTTATTTACCGTTTTTTTAGGGCAAAATGTTGTGTTTTTGGGATATAATGACAAAAAATGTAATGTAGGCGTTATGTAATGTTTTAATTTTATGGTGAATTAAATACATACAATGTGATTATTATATCATTATTAAACACCACTGACTGCCATGTTCAATGACGATAGAGTGGTTGTGTTCCGAATTTCCCAAGGGAATCCGGTAGGAACCGTGTTGTACTGTGATTTCACCACTGGTGAACACGGATATGGTAATCGCTATTATTCATATCTAACTTTTACGTTAATAAGTTTTAAAACAAGGCACTATAAATAATCAATACAGAGAATACACAACTTATTAAAAAGGATCACAATGAAAAAGAAAAGACGAAACCAATAATAAATTAATAAGCCATGTTTCAACAAGGTTATGGTAGTCGGTAAGAACAGTGTGGGCCAGTCCGGTGACCCGAGTTCCGCCATTTTCAATGACGATAGAGTGGTTGTGTTCCTAATTTCCGAAGGGAATCCGGTAGGAATCGTGTTGTACGGTGATTTCGCCACTGGTAAATACGGATATAGTAATCGCTATTATTCATACCTCAATTTTACGTTAATAAGTTTTAAAACAAGGCTCTATTTATAAAACCAATACAGAGAATACACAACTTATTAAAATGGACCACAATGAAAAAGAAAAGACGAAACCAATAATAAATGAATAAGCCATGTTTCAACAAGGTTATGGTAGTCGGTAAGAACAGTGTGGGCCAGTCCGGTGACCCGAGTTCCGTGTAAGAAATGATAGGAATTCGATTTAGACCCTCGCTCCCAACGTCCTTCCCGAATGTAAAGCGAGGGTGAGTTCGTGTCCCACTAAGTCTATTTTTAAATTACAGTAAAATTGACATTGTTTTGCCTCCCACGATGGTTTATTGAGTAAAATAAAGGTACGATTTTCGATGGAAAATTACACAAAAATTGCTTTTCTGTAGCTATAAAATGTCACCGCGTCATGAGTTATATTTTAGACTAACCTTTACTTTGGACGTTGCTTTATTTTAGGCTAACCGTTACTTTGAACGTTACCTATATCCAGCAGTGAACAACTGTACGAAGCCTAAGTATTAGGAAAGGAAACCCTCATTACCTGCGTGTAATAAGTAACACAGGGGACGTGCGGTAAATATAACGTGAAAAGATGATACGATATTGTAAACTAGTCGTCCATTTTAAACATTTTTTTATTTTTTAGTGAAACCTATGATATTCATATTATACTTCTGCTTTTTAATGCATAAGAAAAAGGCTTTTTAGTTCTATGTACTTATTGTTTTATTGTACACTGCTTTAACTTTACATAAAATAAAATAACATAGCATCACAATACATAACGCCTGTAATCCCAGAAGGGTTAACTTTTCGCCAGTTATGTTTTTTTAAGTCCCATGTAATAGGGGGCGAGCTTTTTGCCATCAACCGGGCACAAATCCAGTCTCTGGGCTGCTACTGAGAAAACCCTAATGGAAAATCCCAATAACACTTTGCCCGACCTGGGAATCGAACCCAGGACCTCATGCTCTGCAGTAGCGCTTGCAGCCACTAGACCAACGAGGCAGTCTACAGGCAGTAGGCAGTGAGGCGCTGACAAGACGCAAATGATAAAAGTAGGCTTGTCTTAAACAAAAAAGAATGCCAAATCTATATAGTTTGTGGTAGCGGAAAAAAAAAATGTTATTCTTGAACATATTTCTCAGAACTTGGTTGTTAACAAAATACGTTTAGAAAAAAAATCTCGATAGTAATTAACGGTAAACTAACCCTTTACTTTGAGTTTCAATCCAAAATAACTGTATTAAATATCAACGTACGGTTGGTATTTATTGTATTTAATTAATAACAAGAACGTCTTATTTGTATGCAGAACCTGGTTGTTTTTTATTTTCGATTACTCAACTCATTTTTGAGTAAATAGACAATTGCTTCATATTTAGCAATAAATTACAAGTGTTGTGTCATCGCGCTTCTCTTTCTTTTGTATGCAGTCAGACAGTGACCGCAGTTTAGCTATTGTCAGCGTCTTAATAGCTGTTATCATCATCATCATCATTTCAGCCGAAAGCCCCCAAAGGGGGGGTTTGCCATAATCGCCACGCTTGGCAGGCGGGTTGGCGATCGCAGTATGGTGTTAATATGCATAGAGAACGCTGCTGCCGATTCTCTCGTAAGTCCCTTAGTCGCCTTTTATGACACCCACGGGAAGAAATAGGGCTATTCTTTACGTCCGGCACCACACAGACAAATAGCTGTTATACATGCCTGAAATAGATTTGTCGATTCATCAACATGAATGAGAAATTAACCACCCATAGATTCAGTATCATCAAACCATCCATTAATTAACCAAACAAACATAATTACAGACTGAATACTCAACAAACAAGCGACCGAATAGTCCCTTTAATTATAATGGCTTGACGAAGGCTACTTGTAAACCAATAGGAGGTCGTTAATATGACGTGATACAACTCATGCAAATGTGACATACACCACACATACTAATTACTCCACGGTCCTCTATGATTGGCTCACATGTAATTTACTTAAGCCTTCGAACCGCTATATGTTTTCGGCTAATACCCCGGTCTTGGTATGAAGTAAATCTTGTATAATATCTTAGTTTGGTAATATGTACCTATAATATATAGAGGTTCGCGTGTAAGGGCTCGTTCGGTAAAATATGGGACAAAATAATATGTATTTTTTTCAGAAGTATTGTGAAAGGTCTTCAAAAAAGTGATTAACCTGTTTATTATTCACAAATAGATATAAATGGAACCTTTGATAAAACGCTTATGTAATGTTAAAAAAATATATTTCGCTAGAATCTTTGTGTAGGTATTAATGATTAGGTACAGAAAATCGTTCCGTGTGGTGCCGGACGTAAAGAACAGCACCATCCTATTTCTTCCCGTAGGTGTCGTAAAAGGTGACTAAGGGACTTACTAGAGAATGGGCAGCAGCGTTCTCTATGTATTTCAACACCATACTGCGATCGCTAACCCGCCTGCCAAGCGTGGCGATTATGGCAAACCCCCCGTTTGGGGGAGGCCTATGTCCAGCAGTGGAAGTCTTTGGGCTGGAATGATGATGATCACAGAAAATTGCGTGTTTTTCTTTCTAATTCCTGAAGTATTACCTGTATTATTATTATAATATAAAGAGTTTCCGTTTTGCTTGTTATCAGATAAAAGGAAACTGTTCCTATTTCTGTAAAGCCAGTGTGGGTGTGGGACCTTTATTGAGATTCCAGTATTTCTTATATCAATGTTTATTGTGTTTATCTCTAAATATTTCTGAGAGCTTGTTATGTTAACAAACCAAATTAACAATTGTATTTTTTTGTAAATTTCAAAACAACAACTATGAGCAACAACAAAAGGTATTTTCAAGTAAATCCGTATGCTGATTAAAATTCAATAAAACTACCTCCATAATTTACTCCGGATAATCCAGCTGTTTCCGAGTAATATAAATAACATTGTGAAATCCAGTCGGATGAAACCATGAAAATATATATTGTGCGCGGAGAGACAAACATGTTTACAAGATGTTTGTTTTGCTGAGAAAGGGCAAGTGAAATCAAATTGAAGTTATTGTGACTCCGTATTGTTATTCTCATTCTGTGAATGCAGCAAATAAATTTCTCTTCTGCGTTTATTTTACGGCTGACGAGGAACTTGTGTTTTCAGGCAATTTAAGTTGTTCGGCTGACTCGCGGCCCGCTACGCCGCTACGTATCTCGTAGCACCGCTACGGCGGCGGCGGCGGCGCATCGCTACGGGCTACGATACCCTAGTTGTGCTCGCCATTATATTCGCAAACTTTTAAGTCGGAGTTGTTCTTTATTTAAGGCACTTTAAGATAGGGTTCCATGTTGTGGTTGAAACGCTCATTTAGCGATGCATACTTTTTTCTTTGTCTTTTTGTACAGTATATTCTGATATTCGTATTGAAAGTTGATATCTTATTAGGAACACTGAGGCCATTCCGTCAGTTTTTATTAACGTTTTATTTATGGTTTGCTTTGATTTAATTGATATAATTTGTTAAGACATACGCTAGCACTTTTCGAGTATGACTAACTGTTTTAAATTCTTCAATAGTCGCCGATCAACCAATCAAATAAGCGTAGGTCCTAAGAGCGCTGCCACAATAAAAGATATTTGTTCCGAAAACAATTTGTAGTAAAATGTATTCCGGTACATTTTGTAGTTCAATGTGACTTGAAAATATTTTCATTTGTTGCTCGGCTGTGGCCACGTAATAGCGTTCTTTGTCGCGGAATTAGCAATCAGCCGTCGGCACTCCACAGCCGCTGAAAAAAACAAGCCTCGGAGCTTTTTCTTAATTGCTGCGCAGATAAGCTGTACGCCACAGCCCGCGCTCACAAATTACTAATATTTATCTAACGGCTCGACTAAATGAAAATATGAAAAATGCGACCCCTTTCTCACGAAACGGCTTACTCCACGTGCCATACGCTCAACTAAAATTAACTTCTATTACCATCTCAAAGTGTTTAAAAAACATTAAAGCGACCTCCGGAATCCTTTAACCACCGTATCTCGTTATAAAGAAGTAAACCTTTACGTTTCTCTTCTTGGAAAAAAAAATGAAGACGGTCGAAGTTTTCCACTTTACCGGCGTTAAAATGAACTTCGTTTAAGACTGAATTGTATTTGGAACTTGTTAATTCCCGTCTCCTGCGCAGTTACTTAAGTAAGTCTTTCATTAGCGCTCGTCACGTGAGTGGAATTATAAGCCGCGGAGTTTTAAAGGTTGGCGAAAAATTCAAAAGACAATGATAGCGTCGCCGTCCATCCGCAATTCGGAAACCCTTCCTTAGCTCGCCTCCTCTGAATACAAATCGAGCTCCGCTACCTAACAACTTTTTATTAACCGTAACCGATCACAATTTTGGCCGAAGTTACTTCTATTGCGGTCTACTTCGGCTTCTTTTGTTTTAGAATCGAAAAGCAATTCCATTTGATATTCCATTTGAACTTGTAATTTTATTATTTCAATATTTTCTGTAGCGGCAGCAAAATAAAATGGAAATACCCGCCATTTAAATTACATCAAAATATATTTGAAGCGATCGGACATCGTTACAACTTGATGTGCTGAAATTATCTGCATCTGTTACAGTTTACTGTAAACGTTTCAAATTATTCTCAATGGTCTGTCTCGTCTCAGCAATACCATAAACATAATATCTTTAGCCTACATTTACAAATAAATGTAGTTGAACTATCTTCAGCACAAGAGAAATGTTACACCACATTCCACAATTAAACGAAATAGTTTTCCCTCAAAAGGGCAAATCTATAGGTGTTCAGTGAATACGTATGTCGAGGGAGGGTGCTACAGTGGTTTGAAAAAGAACCTACGTCTGTCAGCCGCGACGGGTAGCTCTGTAGGACAAAGTAAAACACTTATACCCCGCTGCGTGTGAATGCAAAATAGGGTAAAACTTTGCTTTACTGCCTACATACGCACTGAGCTACCAATGTAAAGATATTTTATACAAACCCCGCACTCGTTTATTAAATAAAGAAAGTTACGTAAACCACTTTATTAGCGACAAAGAAGAAATAAATATGAAGACATATGAAAAAGGGACGAAACAAACGAAGACCTCCGAACTTTATATCTGTTCAGCTTGTTGATTTCCTTTTTATTAGGGTTCCGTACCAAAATGGTAAAAAGGAACCCTTATGGTGAGACTAAGTCCGTCTGTCTGTCACACCTGAATATCTCAAGAACTATTAATGCTATCAACTTGAAATTTAAAATTGTTTTAGATGATGTTTGCCCAACTATTTTGCAAAAGAGAAAGAAATAAAAAAAAATACATCTTTTTTGCAAAAGAGTCTTAAAAATGTGAAGTTGGGCTCTAGGGTATCTTATGAAATGTGGGGTATCTTATGAAAGAGCGCTGTTTGCACATTCTCAAACATTTCTTAGCACCATAGTTTCCGACTTTTGAAGAAAATTGAGAAAAAAAATAACGTTGCCACCCTTATCTCCGAAGTTTGCATAGATAAAAATCTGGAATTATTATTTATGTAAATATTACAGGAAAAATAAAACGATGTCTCTAAATAGCACAGTTTTTCAGAAATCATCAACGTACGTATACGTACGTAACCCTCGGTGCGCGAGTCCGACTCGCTCTTGACCGGTTTATTACATTGACGACAGTATATAACCGCGGACTCCTTGAACATCGAGTTCACTTCTTAAATAAATGGTTGGATATATTTCGCAGAGAGAGGGAACAAACATATCTCTAAAGTGAGGGTAGTCTGGAGAATTGTAGTGCCATCTGCAATTATTCAGATTAAACTGCGGGTTTCAATACTATTAATCCTTCCAAGAATCCATTAATATTAATGGGAGTGAAGCTCCAATGAAAAATGTAGACGTTTGTAGCTGTTATTTTTGAAACAGAAACAAAGGGTTATCGTAGAATGCCAAGGAAAGATGTTTACGTTAGCACGAACATTTTCTTTGTGAGCCGTTTGAGTTAATAAAGGAAACTTCAATAAAATGGCGGCTTTAACAAGTAAGTAGGTACCTATTGGTGCAATGAGTCGGCAATGTTCCGACTGACACATTTGCTCGTTTAAATTCATGGTATCCTGCACCCGCAAATAGTTAGCAAAGTTTGAATGACAGTAACGGGTGAGGTGAGGTATGAAATCACTGTTCATTTGAAAAGCGGGAGCGCTGTCTGAGCCACCCTCGTCTCCATGATGGAGGCATTTCCGATGGCTATTATGGATACAGAGCCGAGCGGTTGCGATCTACATACCATGTAACTAGAGTTGGTGTTTTAGTTCAGGTATTGAAAATACAAATAAAATTAAAGTGTCTATTTGAATGTCAAAATAACAGTTTTACTACATGCATATGAAAGTATATACGGTTTTTATAAAAAAAAACCATTTTTTTTTTTTCGGTCTGTTTGTCTTGGCTAATCTCCGTAACGTCTTGAATGATTTTGACGGGACTTTCACTGGCAGATAACTAATATAGTAACTTAGGCTTATTTTAGAAAAAGCCACGCGTGTGAAGCCGCGGGCAGCAGCTAGTCCTACCTAAAATCACAGAGGTTGCAAATAAATCATGTTTATGTGACTTTGTGTTTTAAAGAAAAAATTTCAAAGTATCAGTTTTGGGGCGTTCAAAACTTATTAACCCTTCCATTAAACGAAAAGGGTGAACAAAAATACACATTGATATTTTTAACAAACGTTTGTATGCAGATTTTTACTGTGAAAACTGAAAACAAACGTCCGAGAATAAAAAAGGAATAGAAAATGGTTAACCTGTGTCAAATTCAATAATGCTTTACCCCGAAAATAAGCCACAATAATCCTTGTCCGAAAATGCTTCTAATTTATTATTTTGGCAGCAGCACACAAGCGCTGATACTTCACATTAGGTCCAATGAACTAATCTCATACGAAGTCGACTCGAAAGTGCGTCTCACTTGCCAAAAGACGATATCCAGACGATCTTAATCGTTTATTTTTGCTATCATAGCCACTACGTTTTAATGAAACAAAAAAACGAAGTAAGTTGTCCGGTATCAAAATATTTAATCGGCAAGAATGATCCCAACTTTTACTTGAAAATAATATATAATATAATTTGATATAAATTTTTCTTTAGAGTTCTAACTTTTAGGCGTATTAAAATAGTACCTATAGAAATTTAAGTGAAAAATGAGTAAAGTATAAACCGGGGTCCTCTCGGTTATTTGCCCTCTGAAATGAGTTTTCTCAAAGACCTAAATAGCTTTCTCGCACCCAAAGGGTAAATTCACTTAGAGTATCAAAATTATTAAGTCCGTTTTGTGACAAATTTCATGAAATAGCGAAATACCGAGGCAACATTGATATTGCGAATCAATTGGATGGATACGCAGTGATGCAGAATGTTTACCGACCATCGAACAAGGCAAACTTTTTAATATTTTAGGCCAGCCCGCAATCCCCTTGCTATCAGAGAGCGTCCCATCCCACAATACCCTGTCTCGTGCTATGGCAGTTCTAATACTCGCAGACAAGTGGGGGTGACAGTGCCGAGTGTTTGCCGAGCACCCATCCACGTCCAACGATGGGATAATAGCCCACTCCGCGCGACACCGAGCCACATCAGATTTCGCTCGGCTTAATGAATTCCCAACGTATAAATACGTTATCAGTTCATTTTATTCGAGTTTACACATTCATGAAATGTAAGCGAATGGACGTTGGGCCTTTTGGAAAATAGGATGGTGAATGCATGTGGTGTTTGTCTATTGTAATTTGAAAATACATATTTTCAGATCAATGAACACAGGGGAACGATATAATTGACACAATACGCTGATTAGATAAAACTTAGAGATGTAGTAACGTATGAGTATGGTTCACAATGGCCAATTTTTTTTTGTAAGGGCCGTCTACTGAAAGTATTTGTTAAATTCCTTATATTTGTTAGTTCCGTTGTTGTAAAATAAAGAAAACTCTAAGTTAGTGGTCTTCTCTCATCTTTGGAGACAGACATTTTCAATAAACTATCGAAATTATATTCATGGATCCAACGTCGCCTGGCAAAGAAACCTATCTTAGCAATACAACAAAGCGCACGGGAATAAATACCAATTTTCACCTCAAAGGGAATCTATCTGTGGCGAGAGAAGCAGCCAATCGGAAAGCAAACGCAAGGTAAATATTATTTGGAGATTTCTTCGAACACTAGTGGGGGTTTGAAGTCACGTAGCCGACAGTGATTTCAATTTCGCGCGAAGAATTCGTGCAACCGCACCGAGGAGTCTCGACGAGAGAGTGAAAGTACTGGAGGACATGACGAGAATCACAGATGTGGAAATACAAGTACTGTAGCTGGCGTGAAAATAGAACATCCTGTAGCTATTGGTAAGGAGTTATATGTAACGTAGGAGAATGTGGTCTTATTTTACCAATTTATTTACAGAGAGTAAAACGCCGAGAGGGGACGCCCTAGGAGGACATATAGTGACCAAATTGGTGATGTTCTTCAGAAAGGTCAGGTGCGTAGTACTCGCAACCGGCGAGGGTGTATGACTAGATGTATGAACGTAGGCGAAGCAAAAGGAGTATCTAGGTAAGGAGCGTAGCAGGTGGCGTTCTATAGTTTCTGACTACCCCCATGGGAATAAGGCGTGAGTTTATGTGTGTGTATTTACCCAATATCATAGTAGCTAAAATTATCCTATAATCGCCTCTTGAAATAACGTAACTAAAGTGATAAATGCTTTATTTTTGTAAGTAGGTTTGTAAAAAATACTTTTACACGTCAATCATATTTTAACAACTAGATGAGGTCGGAGTTTTCTATCTGGCTACTCTGAAAAGAAAGGCCGAAATAAAGTCAGGCCACAGTGACTATAGAACCCTCAGTTTTATGTATTAGGTTTTAGCAGTTATTCTCTGATTGACATTAAAGAGCTTAGAAGAGGTTATAGTAAATGATGACAAACAAGGAGTAACTGAAAGATCTAATACGGCTTTAGGGGAATTCTTAGTAGCATATGAATTTATTTTAAATATTACCACCAAGTACTTAAATATACGAAAAAAATGCTGCTGTTTTAGACAAATATTTTTTTATTCGACTCATTTGTTTCATGTTCACTGCTCACACCGCGAACTATCAATCCCACATCAAAACATTTGCCGAAATAAGGTAAATATGACACCTCTCTCCGCTGAGTAATGAACTTTCTTCCAACGTAGAGAAATATACTGCTAATATATAGTATAATTGTGTTGGAATCGTCGCGAGACTCTTGTCTCCGGGGAATGTAGCGGCAGGCCATATTAAATCGCTCGTCGGTGTGACATCGCATCGTCGGGCGTCGTACAGTGAGCGCCGTGCCTTATTGCGCGCTCTTTAAAATCTTCGTACTTCACCTCAACGATATTGAACAAGTTTCTAAGGTAGAATGTTCGTAGTTAATTGTAAAACTGAGCTCGTTTAGGAAATCTTTAGGAGGTAGGTATGTTACGACTTGCTACTGCAAGACATTTGAGGTGTTGACAACTTTGGGTATGTTAACGGTATGCAATAAATCGCAGTGACATTAAGGACGTGTGTTACCAAGACCTAAGCAGTGGTTCACAAACGTATAATGAATATATACTTATACGTATATTCATTTCGTACGTGGTTGAATAAACGTATTTTCTTTTCTTTTTTAGGGTAGCGTACCTCAAAAGGAAAAAACGGAACCCATAGGATCACTCGTGTGTCTGTCTTTCCGTCTATCACAGCCGATTTACTCCAAATTTACTGGAACGATTAAGCTGAAACTTGGTACACATATGAATTTCTGTGACCCAAACACGGACGTGTAACGTAAATAAATGAATTTTTAATATGGGGGTCACTTTTGGCGAAAAAATTAGAAAAAAAAAATGCAATTGTTACCATGTGACATATAAAATGAAAGGGCTTAATGTAAGGATTTCAGATATATTTTTTTAATAATTTTAAAATAAATACTTTTGAAGTTATTAAAAAAATCGATGAAAATTTACCATTCCCTCCCTTATCTCCGAAACTACTGAACCTAAAATGTTGAAAAAAACCGGCCAAGTGCGTGTTGGACCACGCACAATGAAGGGTTCCGTAGTTGGGATGAATTTATCCAAACAAACTTAACATTGTAGTTGAAAAACATGATCCCCACACATTCCAACTGCAAATGTAAGTTTGTACGCACAATAATGAGTGATTTACCATGTTATTTTAAGATTACAGACTTCTTATAGGTTTTCCTGTAATCTTTATGTAATGAACTATTTTCTGTATTTTTATCAAAATTTTAGGCTCAGTAGTTTCGGAGAAAAGGGGGGGGGGAATGGTAATTTTTCATCTATTTTCTTAAATCATTTCAAAAGTATGTATTTTAAAAATATTAAAAAAAAAATCTAGAATCCTTAAAACAAGCCCTTTCATATATGTCACACGGTACAGACAGAAAAACTTTTTTTTTTAATTTTCTAAATTGCCCCCTAAAAGTGACCTCCATATTCAAAATTAATTTATTTACGTAACACTTCCGTGTTTGGGTCACAAAATTTCATATGTGTACCAAATTTCAACTTAATCGGTCCTGTAGATTCGGAGCAAATCAGCTGTGACAGACGGACAGACAGACAAACACACGAGTGATCCTATAAGGGATCCTTTTTTCCTTTTGAGGTACGGAACCCTAAAAATACTAAAATAGTTGATTACTTATTGATTACAGGAAAACTTATAAGAAGAAGTCTATGGTCTTAAAATAACATGATAAATCACTCAATATTGTGCGTACAAACTTACATTTGCAGTTGGAATGTATGAGGGAACAAATGATCGGACCAAGATTATATCCGTATTTTTTATACACATTGATGAATTTTATTTGAACAATGACATGAATATTTACTTAGTTAAGTATTATATTGTTTTAATTAAGTATTGTAAATGTGAAAAAAAACAAAAATAAACAATAACTCACATAGTCATGTGGGTTATTGTTTATTTTAGATTTTTTTTTTGCGCTGTTTGTTTTCATCATGGTCTGGCAGTTTGAGTAATTTATGCGACCTACCCAAATGTCCTTTCTTTGGTATTGTTTTTTGAATCGTTAAGCTCCTAAGTTCTGAGTTGAGCTGCACGACTACTGACAAATGCGTGCACTGACTGGACAGGTCCCCTCAATCTGTGTGATTCTTTCTGCAAAAGATCATTTCAGGCACCAATCTACATGGGCTTCACATGATCTGACCAAGATTACTTGACTTTAAAAGACACTATGAGCTCTGAGTTTGTTTCGGCGTTTCTTCTCAGAGTAGTCAGATATGAAACGCCGTCCTCATCTAGTTTTTTTTTAATATGATTGACGTGTATAAGTGTTTGTACTAACCGACTTACAGAAATAAATTATTTATCATTTATCATATTTTTCAACTACAATGTTAAGTCTGTTCTTGGGATAAATTCATCCCAACTACGGAACCCTTCATTGTGCGTGTTCCAACACGCATTTTTTTTTAGCCGGTTTTTTTTTGTTGGAAATAGCCGCGTAAATGTTAAGAAAGGTGTGAGTTTATGATTGTATGCCATTTTTGTATTAAGTAACTATATTTTTGTTTTTTTTTGATCTTGTGGTCTGCAATAAAGATTCTTATTTATTATTATTATTATTTAAGGTTGCTTCCATGTTCAGCGACTTACTTTAGCTGTAAAATACTGTTTCATTTATTTATAGCCTTACTACTAGCTGACCCGTGCCCACTCCGTTGGGCGGTAAACATTTTCACTCTATGACACTCACAAATAACGTGGCTTTCTATGGGTAAAAGAATACCTACCCTACCTGCCTAACCTACCTACCTACCCTACCTACCTACCTACCCTACCTACCTACCTACCTACCTACCTACCCAACCTACCTACCCTACCTACCTACCTATCCTACCTACCTACCCTACCTACCTACCCTACCTACCCTACCTACCCTACCTACCTACCTACCTACCTACCTACCCTACCTACCTACCCTACTTACCTACCCTACCTACCTATCCTACCTACCTACCCTACCTACCTACCCTACCTACCTACCCTACCTACCTACCCTACCTACATACCCTACCTACCTACCCTACCTACCTACCCTACCTACCTACCCTACCTACCTACCCTACCTACCTACGCTACCTACCTACTATCTCTCAAGTTGGATCGAACTGCACATGGTGTGCGAATTTTATTATAATCGGTTAAGTGGTTTAGGAGTCCATTGAGGACAAACATTGTGACACGAGATTTATATATATTAAGATTTGCAATTTGATTTATTAGGCACCTTATAAATATGATTTGCTAATGTTATAAGTTAAATAGAATAAATTCATCGTAGTAAACGTTCAAACATTTTTATTTCATTGTTCAGAGCTTTTAAAGTCTAAAAAAAATAATTTAACACCTTCTACCACAGTACAAAGACACGTAGGTACCTACCTACCTGACCACTTGCTACTCAGAGAAGCAGTGAAGAAAATTCCAATTAATTCTTCCCCGGTGTTTCCAGTTCAACTTTAAATTTAAACTCGTAAGACCTTCTCGTAATAAATTTTCTTATTCAATATCTGAGCTAAAGTGATGTTAGACGTAAAAAGTGTGAGCAGCTGCCGGCAGCGGATTGGTTTAGAAAGTACTGTTCGCAAGTAGTTAGCGGAGGATAAGTTCCATGTTTGAACTTGCATTAGAGTTCCACAAGAGATGCATTTTAAAATGTCCGGCAAGTCCGAACTTTGGACTAACGAAAGTTGTTTGAGAAACCAGCCTGATGTTCAGATGCGGGCTAAATGTTGATTTCATTTAAGATGAATCCACAGCTGAACTATACTCTATTTGAAATAAGATTAGACATTTAAATAAACTTGTCTACAGTCCGTTCAACCGATTTTGACTTCTATTCCGTAGGAATAAGGAAGGCATTAAAAGCAAAAACGTGGTTACAATACCAACTGTTTATTACAGCTGTCATTGGTCATGCCACCAACGCAATAGAAGTCAAAGTCGATTGAACGGACTGTAAAAAAGGTTTATTTATATGTCTAATCTTATTTTAAACGGAGTATAGGTTGTTTTTTATTTTCGATTACTCAACTTATTTTTGTGTAAATAGATATTTGCTTCATATTTTGCATTAAATTACAAGCGTTGTGTCATCGCGCTTCTCTTTCTTTTGTATGACAGTGATCGCGGTTTAGCTGTTGTCAGCCTCTTAAGATGTAAATTTGCTTTAAGGTGAATCCACAGCAGTAGCTCGTGAATTTAAAATTTTCTTCTTACAGTCTAAAAATCTAACTCTGCTTTCTCTCTACTTATCTGTTATAGTCGCGAATCATATTTTGATCAAGATGCAACCTTTTAATGACCTGCAAATTGCAAAAAACGTAAGATTTTTGTTTAACAACTAATCTTTGTATACTGGCTGGTTTACATTCATCACTTATAAACCCCTAAACGGATAGGGCGTGTATCGTAACGCTACGTCAAACAGGATTCATCAATCAATTTACTCTATTCCAAGTAACAAGAACAAAGTCAGTAAAAATGCTACACAAAAACCTATACAGAAACTAAACGTCGGATTCTATTCTTTCTCGTACTTAAATATCTGTATGTCAAATAAAAACAGTATCGAACGTCGTGCGGCAGTAGTCGGCTGCACTGTTTTTACTGTGTCAGAGCTCCGGGGGCCTAAAACGGATGCTTTAGCAGAATCATAATAAGATCATATTATGAATCATGTTAAAATTCGTGAAATGGTCACAAACTGTCACTTCATAATATGATTCTGCGTACAATTCATATCCCGCCATTCTACTGTTTCACAGTTTTGTATGGAGATTCGTAAAATGTTCCACAAAGTAAGAATTGCTCCATTGAAGTCTAATGTCTAATAGCAGCTGTCAAACAGATAAATTGCGGGATAAATGAATTGTACGCAGATCATACTATGAATAATTGTCAGTTTGTGACCATTTTACGAATATGATTCATAATATTATCATATTATGATTCTGCTAAAGCGTCCGTTTTCTGAATTTGAAAATGACGCTTTGGCAGAATCATAATAATTATTACCATTCCTTTATTTCATTAAATATACATATAAATTATATTTTTAAATATTAGAATATAAACAAAATATAAAAACATTTAAAAATATAAAAAATAGTAGCCCACCGGTATCGGGAACAAGGTCCAAGCTACCGGCGGTCAGGGCTCCAGAGAGAGGAACCTCCTAACAATGCGAGCCGTGTCCAGAAGTACCGCTCTCTGAATCAGGCCCTTAATCCAGCTGCCCAACGAGAGCCTCTTTAGGTGTTGGTCGAGGCTCTTGGCAATTAAGCCATTGGCTGATACAACTATCGGCACAATGATTGCTGAGTCCACATCCCACATGTCGACAACCTCGCGAGCCAAGTCAAGATACTTGATTTCTTTATCTTTCTCGGCTTTCACGAGGTTCCCGTCAAGAGGGACCGTTATGTCAATAATCATTGTGCGCCGCTCTATTCGATCCACCACCACTATATCAGGCTTATTGGCAACAATAGTCCTGTCAGTGATGATGGATCGGTCCCAGTACAATGTGATATTTCCACTCTCGAGAACTGGGTCGGGCACATACCTGAAGTACGGCACCTCCGATTCCACAAGGTTGTATTTCAGAGCAAGTTGCTGATGGATAATCCTGGCTACAAGGTTGTGTCTATGCAAGTACTCTTCGTTAGCTAGACGAGAACACCCGGAGATAATGTGTCGGATTGATTCTCCCGGACGGTGGCATGCCCGACACACGTCAACCGTGCCGTCCTTCACAATAAATCTCCGATAATTCTTAGTCATGATAACTTCGTCCATAATTGCACAGACAAAGCCTTCGGTTTCCCCAAAGAGATCACCGAAACGCAGCCAGGCTACGGACGCTAAAAAGTCTACTTCGGGTTCATGTAGGGCCCGGAAAAAGCGTCCGTGAAGCTCCTTACTTTGCCATACCTCCCTGCGATCATTAGTGTCAAGCACTACAGGTTTGCGCCAGTTCTCTGTAGCCAAGGAGAGCGGGGTGAGGCCCTTGTCCACCACGACCACATCTCGATGCATCCCCACGTCGGCTTCTAGGAAATATTCCCTGAGACTGCATATCTCGCGATTGTGGAGTGTCTTAGCGTTTAAAAAGCCACGACCTCCACACTTTCGCGGGATATACAGTCTCATTACCGAGGACCGTGGGTGATGCATTCGATATGCAGTCAGCAGCGTACGAACCCTCCTATCCAGGGCGTCAAGTTCGGTCTGAGTCCATTTGAGTATGCCGAAAGAGTACATCAAAACCGGCATGACCCAACCGTTGAAGGCGCGCACTTTGTTCCCGCCTGATAGAAGACTATTAAATACTTTCTTCAGGCGGGCAATGAAGCGCTCCTTCAACGATTGCTTCATGTCAGTAACATTGATGCCCAACGCTTCCGACATACCCAAATACTTATAGGTTTCGGATGCGGAGAGGGCTCTAAGGTTTATGGAATCCGAAAGTTGGGTTCCCACGGATTCCACAATCTTCCCTCGCTTTACATGCATGACCGCACATTTGTCCACACCAAATTCCATCCTGATGGCACTACTGAAAGTTTCAGTTACTTTCAGTAGCTCCATCAGATGCAAATTGTTGGGGGCAAAGAGTTTTAGGTCATCCATGTAGAGGAGGTGAGATATAACCTGACCACCTCTCCTCAACCGATAGCCTAGACCTGAATCCTCCAGCAGTGTGCTTAGAGGATTCAAGGCTAAGCAGAACCAAAGCGGACTCAAACTATCGCCCTGAAATATGCCTCGCTCGATCCTTATCGGTTCGCTATTCCTCTGGATATTTCGACATCCTGGATAGCGAAGGACTGTCCTCCATTGCCTCATACATGACATCAGGAAGGTGCGCAGAGTTGGATCTACTTTATACAGCTCCAGCACCCTCATGAGCCATGTATGTGGCACCGAGTCATAGGCCTTCTTATAATCTATCCAACATGTCGACAGATCCTTTCGGGAACGTCGAACCTGTTGGCTAATGGCCATATCAATGAGGAGTAACTCCTTAGTACCGCGAGACCCGTTCCTACATCCATTTTGAGAGGCAGACATGATGGAGTTAGTGTCTATATGTTTGTTAATTTTAGCTCTCAAAATGGATGTAAGAACTTTATAGACCGTCGGTAAACACGTGATCGGTCTATAATTTTTGGGTTCCGCGGTGCTACCTGATTTATGGAGTAGGTGGGTTATTCCTGTCGTTAGGAACTGGGGTAGCGAACCAGACTCCAAAGAAGTCTGGTACTGAGCCGCCAAGCGAGCGTGCGACCCAACAAACCATTTGATCCAGAAGTTGTGCAGTCCGTCCGGTCCTGGAGACTTCCAGTTAGGCAACGGACGGACCGCACGAGCTACATCTTGGGGGCAGATGGTAATAGCCCCCATTTCTGGTATTGGATCGCAGGCTCGCTCAACTTTTCGAGTCCAATCACCTTCAGTGTGACCGACAGGCACCGACCAGATACTGTGCCAGAAAGAAGACATGGCATCATTATCCGGCAGGCGCGTGTCAGTCACACCTTGATTCGGTCGCTCCCAAGCCCTATAAACCCACCTTTCATTGCTCTGGAAGGTGCGATTCTGAGTGTATCGGTCCACACGCCGCTTATACCTACGAATACGGTTTGCCCAAGCATACACTTTCTGCTTCAGGAAGTCTATGCGCTCTGTGACACGAGATAAATAGTCCTCAGGGCTGGTATCAGTCCCTGAGAACGCCCGCCTCACAAAGCGCATAACTCTTGGGCGAGTATTGCCCTCCCTGAAGCAGATTAGTTTACCGATGAGCGCTCTGGCCCCACCAATACGACGCTCAATTCTGCACTGCCAGGCTGGTACGGCTGGTTTCGGTCCTGTAGCTATAAAGTCATTTTGAAATTTTACGTGAGCTACACGACATGCCGCTACAGCCGCGCAGTACAGAATCGAATGAGTATCAGTGAGGTCTTCGCAGTCATCAAAATAGTTTGACAACTGCGAATCCAGAGCTGCCACCAGCGCCCTATTTTTGTTATGCATGGGCAAACGAGGTAAGCGTGGTCTAAGTTCGGGTGACATAAACCGATATTCCCGAATCGCACCCTCCAAAGCACTCCTCAATTTCTCATTGCACTGGGTACTTACGTTTGTAGCCCAGTCATCATTCCCCTCGTCAGCTTGGAATGTGTGGGACTGCGCTGGTACCACAACAGTCTGCGACAGGGGGGCGATGACATGGCTATTCCGCATTTCAGTTCGCAGGCGATCAAGTACAGTGTCATCCAACATATGATTACGTTGGATAACCCGCACCTGATCCGATAGTCGTTGTGCCGAAACGTTGACAGCTGGTTCAAGCATCTGAAAAAGAGAGAGCATCCGAACACGGTACGCGGTCAGATTGTTTCCCCCCTCTGTAGCCCCATAGTATGAGCGCATGACGTTCTCATTGATGGTTCGTGTCCATCTCATGCGCTGCACACTTCCGCCGGGAGCTGGAACCCTATCAGAGGCCGGTGGGCCTCGAGGTCCTAAACCATCCGGCGGCCGGCGTCCTCCCCGTCGACGAGCAGGTGGTGGCGTCGTGGGCGGGGAGAAATACTCGTCGCTCGAGCTCGACGCAACTACCGCGGCCGGTGTCGTCACAGTGGGGCTGGGTACCGGCGGCGGCGAGGCGGAGCTGAGCGAAGAGTCCGGAGGTGGTGGGCGTGCACTTCTTACGGCTGATCTCGTCAACATCTCGATAAAATTTTCATTATTATTTTCTGTTTTTCAGTGGCATGGTATGACAGATGTCATCTCTTAATCGGCAGTTTTTTATTCATGTCTTAAATAAAATATGGTGTTTTTTTGGGATAAATTGGTTTCAGACTTCTTTCGGGTTTTTTTTTAAAGCACATATAAACTATAATATTGAGTCGAAAATTATTAAAACTGCTAAAAAATATGAAAATTATAAGATCCAGTTTGGAGACGTTTGTTGACGTTGGTGTTGCCAGCTAAAAGGATTAAGAAAACGGAAAAATGTTATGATTACATAATTATTATGATTCTGCCAAAGCGTCATTTTAGGCCCCTTTGCGTAAAATCTTTTATTTCCGCTGGTAAGAAGCCAGAGAATTAACACTCGTTCAGCCGATGGATAAACTCTGAAAGGATCTTTAAATGGCGCTCAGATGCGTAAATTATTGCTCTCCACGCCCCTGTTTGAGCCACAATTTATCGCCGCAGAGTCACCTGTGGGACACTAGAACTAGCCTCTCTATAGATATTCATACTTATTCGAATGTTACGAAGAAATTCGATCTAATAAACGGTAATAGTATGTATAATGTTTACTTAATAGTAGTTGGTAGTATATTAGATCAGACAAAGAAATACATACACCTTATATTTGCTATTATGTAGGTATAACGGCATTGAATATTTATGACCTAATACTTCATAATGCTTCTTATTCACTGCGAGATAACCAGGGATATTTAACGCATCATTCATAATAATTAATGCCGGACATTGGCAAGCCATTCATTCTCTTTGGTCCAGTTGAAAACCAGCGTCAGGCACTATAGTTGTCTGGCATTTTTGCTGAACTGGGCATTTTTGGCGCTGCCGTGAAGCACACTTTTCTGCTATATTTCATTCATCGCACTTTACACTTTTTCTTGTTCTATTTTTATTTTATCTGGTGTTTATTTGTGTGCCTTTTAGTCTGTGCTAAATAAATGTATTTTCTTTCTTTCTTTCTTACTTTGTGCCATGTTATGCCAATAGTTCATACCCAGCGTGACGCTACTAATTGCCGAACACAAGAAGTTACAGACGGAAGCGTTTAGTGCTATGTTTCCTTCAAAATCAAAAATATTTTTATTTCACATAAGCCTACATGGGCACTTATGAAACGTCAGAAGCTAGGTGCACGGTTCCAATTGGTCGTTTCCTATGGAGAAGAGCCGGCAAGAAACTCCTTATTGGTCGAAATGCGTATTAATTTATCGTTTTGTACTTATTCAAAATCATCAGCATCATCATATACCTATACACACACCTTTTCCCATCTACCTATGTTGGGGTCGGCTTCCAGTCTAACCAGATGCAGGTACCAGTATTTTACATAGAGCGAATGCCTTACTGACCACAAAATATCAGAAAATAAATAAATACTTTTACATTTCGACCTTTGTGTCAGTTTTTTTTTTAATAATATTTTAATGGCCTGGTTGCTGGGACCTTTTAGCCAAGACTTTATTTAGTAACAGAACTTGTATAATGATGAAATGAATTATGTTTAATGCATGATGATGTATTGCCCCGCCCGCTCCCCTTGAGTTTCAGTATAGATGTGGCACTTTACTGAGACCTCACGCGGACTTCTTGAGAGAACTTGAAGTAATGTTGCACTGTTTTGTTTCATTTGCCTACACTAATGCACGTTCACAAACACTTAATGGTTAATAATCCACCATTATTACACATTAATATTCGGCTAAACACAAATTTTGGAAAATTAAAACCACTGAACATGACGCTTCACTTTCCCGCCAAGAAGTCCTTTGTGTCAGTGTGTTAAAATTAAATGTGTATACGTCAATCAATATGCCCAGCCTTTTCCCAACTCTGTTGGGGTCGGCTTCCAGTCTAAGGCCCGTATTAATAGAGCGTTACTCAGTACTCAAGCACTACTTAGGACTAGTTTCAACCAATCAAATGGCTTGAATCTAGTCTTAAGTAATGCTTGAGTACTGAGTAGCGCTCTATTAATACGGGCCTAAAATTCAGCTGAATACCAATATTTTACATGGAGCGACTGCCTATCTGACCTCTACAACCCAGTTACTGGGTAATACGATACCCCTTGGTAAGACTGGGGGTCTACTCCGAAGATAATTTTAAATCCGAAGTATCGGCCGAATGTTCGACAGTTTCCTGACTACGGCTGACTATGGCTGACTAAGGCGAAAGAAAAAAATAAAACGACAGTCAAAGAGATAAGTCAATGTCAAAAATGTGACTTAAGTCGGGTAAGGACTAAGTCAAAAAAGAAAACTTTAACCGTCAAGAAACGGCCGAACATTCGGCCGATACTTCGGATTATCGCTTCAGACTAGACCCCTGGTTGTCAGACTTTCAGGCTTCTGACGACCCGTCACTACTGTCAAAGATCCACGCATGACAGCCGGGACCAACGTTTTTACGTGCTTTCCGAGACACGGAGGAGTCTTGGTATGTAAAGATGGTCACCCATCCACGGGAAAACACCGGCAAGCGTAGCTTAACCTGATAGATCGACCCGTGCGACTGTTATTACTTAGGCTATGGTTTCCTATAAACGCCGTCGGCCCCTTACACCGTCACGCCCGTACGCCGCATCACGATGCTTAGATACTATAGAAATTTACTGTTGTGGTACTCTTTCGCACGTCGACGTCGGCGTACATTTCTATAGTAAATCGTGACGCGGCTTACGACATGACGCTATAAGCGGCCGACGGCGTTTATATGAAACCAAAGCCTTAGCCACGAGCTCCTCTGAATGTGTATACGTGTGTTGAAATAAATACCTAAACAAAACACTGTCGACACTTATAAATTCTGCAAATTATTTTAAAATATTACCGCACACCCTCAATTCAATTTTTCAGACTATAAAAACTTGGGCAAGAAAATAAATTAGTTTTGAATAGCGAGCTAACTTATTACTTAAGACGCTGACAACAGCTAAACCGCGGTCACTGTCAGACTGGATGCAAAAGAAAGAGAAGCGCGATGACACAACTCTTGTAATTTATTGCAAAATATGATAATATAATATATATAATATATTCTATTTACACAAAAATGAGTTGAGTAATTAAAAACCAGCCAAGTGCGTGTCGGACCACGCACAGTGAAGGGTTCCGTAGGTGGGATGAATTTATCCCAAGTACAAACTTAACATTGTAGTTGAAAAACATGATCCCCATACATTCCAACTGCAAATGTAAGTTTGTACGCACAATATTGAGTGATTTAAGATTACAGACTTATTATAGGTTTTCCTGTAATCTATAAGTAAAGAACTATTTTCTGTATTTTTATCAAAATTTTAGGCTCAGTAGTTTCGGAGATAACGGGGCCGAATGGTCATTTTTCGTATATTTTCTTAAATCATTTCAAAAGTATTTATTTTAAAATTATAATAAAATATATATATAAAATCCTTAAAACAAGTCCTTTCATTTGATATGTCACACAGTACAGTCAGCAAAACTTTTTTTTTTAATTTTCTAATTGTCCCCCCAAAAGTGACCTCCATATTCAAAATTAATTTATTTACGTATCACGTCCGTGTTTGGGTCACAGAAGTTCATATGTGTACCAAATTTCCACTTAATCGGTCCAGTAGATACGGAGTAAATCAGCTGTGACAGACGGACAGACAGACACACGAGTGATCCTATAAGGGTTCCTTTTTTCCTTTTGAGGTACGGAACCCTAAAAATAGAAAACAACCAAGTTCTGCGTTCAAATAAGACGTTCCTATTTACTTAAATACCAACCGTACGTTAATATTTAATACAGATATTTTGAATTGGAACTCAAAGTAAAATGTTAGTTTACCGGTAATTAGTATCGAGATTTTTTTTTTCTAAACGTGTTTTGGTATCAATCAAGTTCTGAGGATAAGGTTCAAGAATAACATACATTTCTGCCACATCTGCTAAATAGATTTGGCATTTTCATTGTTTAAGACAAGCCTATTTAGATCATTTGCCTCTTGTCAGCGCCTTAAAGTTGTAACAAAAACTCCGACACTCCGACACTATATGCCTTTCAATAGAGGAGGGTATCTTACTAATCTTTAGATTATGTTAATGTGAAGCTACTTATACAGAAATCGGATCTTTTTCAAAAGATACTCTTTTATTTATATTCAAATCTTCGCGGAGTAAAAAGTATGTAAATCACGGAAGGGGTTAGTTTCTTTATGTAGTTTATCACAGAATTACATAAAGTTTACGAGTTCCTGGTACATAACTGAAAAAAGCTATATAGGGCCGTCTGTCGCGGTTGTGATCATCAACCATTTTGGTTACCCATTGAAAGGGTTTTCGGTATGGTTTTTCTAAGCGGTTAAACAAACACCCATACGATAAGGGTAACCCTTATGAACGGCTTAAATTAAATTTTGGTAACCCATTGAAAGGGTTTTCGATAAAAACCCATACGATGTGGGTAACCCTTTTGAACGGCTTAATTTAATCCATTCAAAGTTACCCACACCGTATGGGTTTTTGATTAACTGCTTAAAAAAACCCGATCGAAAACCCTTCCCATTGAAAGGGTTTTCGATAGGGTTTTTCTTTCGTTTTTCAAAATGGTCCCTGGGTTGAATAGAGATAGAATTGGTCCTGCTACGCGTGCTGGGCGGATATCGAAATAACATAATATTATGATTTTTTCATGTAACTGGGTTTCAAGTAGGTATAGAACCCATTGGAATGGGTTATCAGGTAACCCTCTCACTGGGTTTCAAGTATAAAACCCATTCAATGGGTTATCATGTAACCCTTTCAATGGGTTTTTAGTATAAAACCCTATTAATGGGTTACACCATGATAAAGGTAACCCATTGAATGGGTTACCCCATCGAAAGGCTTAACTCTTAACCGGGGTTGTACGGTCCCTTGTTATCAACAGCCAGTGTGAATTAAAAAAATACTTATTAAGCGGGACGGCCCGCGGCAGTGACGCGGTGTGTTCCATCTTTAAAATTTAAACAACTTCCGTTCGCCTCGCCCGATCAGTTTCCGTAACGCTCTCGTCACGCATTCTCCAGCTTACTCCCCAAGTCAAGCGTGCGTAAAGAAGTTTTACTTAAAAAATTGTATTTCATGTTATGTTTTTTTATGTTTCAGCACGATTTATCAGTTATACAATCAGGATGAAGAAGAAGAAGATGTAGTGACAAAAGTTGAAAAGAGTAAGCTTAGATGGTTTGGTCATGTTGAGAGGATGACTTAAAGGCGACTAACAAAAGGTATTTATAAAGCAGATTTGAGTGCAAACGGAGGGGACGCCCTATGGGGACGACCTTTAGTGACCTAATTGGTGAAGTTCTTCAGATCAGAAGATGATGATGCGTAGTACTCCGCAACCGGCGTGCGTCTATGACTAGGTATATGAACGTAGGCGAAGCAAAAGGAGTATGTAAGGAGCGTAGCAGGTGGCGTTATATAGTTTCTGCCTACCCCCATGGGAAGAAGGCGTGAGTTTATGTCGGGGTCACCAGTTTAGAGGTATGAGGAACAGGGTGTAAAGTTCACTCATCCTCTATAGAAAAGGGAGGATCCTCCGACCAGTCGGGTGTTGTGTCTGGTGGGCAACTGCCCAACGGTTGATGTCGGGATGTTGTATATATGCTAATTGCGCGGTAAACTCTGCTTGCGCGATGCAGGATTTTGCGTGACGTCAGTATGATGCGTAGTTCGCATGTGGCGATGTTGATGCCGCTACATATGTATAAACAGGATGAATATTCATAGATTCTACATAGGAATATTTTAAAAGAAAACTAATTAAATAAACTCGTATGCGAACTACCGCAATCCTCTGCTTGAACTAAGAGAGTCAGTTCAGACCTCCTCCTCATTCACTAGTCCGACTCGATTCACCGACGGCGACACTCCATTTTTATGATTTATGAAAGAGCCGTTATATAAAAAAGTTTGCCAAAATTCGTACCATCTAATTCCAATTTATGGAACTTTTGCTTTGAAGTATTTTTTTCTCGTTTCATCAGCATTTAACGTCAACAAAGGATTTCAAACACTTTTAATTACAAATTAGTAAACTCAGCGTTTTTTCAAAGGGAAATCAGTTTTTCTGAATAATTATTATGCAAAGCTTAATTAACTGAGCGCAAATTAATTTACTTTTAAGGAAATTAGGGTGACAGTTTCGTTGAGTCGTCTTGTGAGATATTTTGTCATTATGAAAATTGCAAATTTTCCGTTTTTTACGTTCCGATGAGGTGCTTCCGGTTCCTCGTTAAAAATATTTTTATGACAACGGTTGCTAGGAAAATTATTAGGTACATTAGTATCCATATATTTCTGTGCTGTTTTGTATGCGGTGAATGGTCCCTCCCTATTGAAACGTCGATATAAGACCCGGGAGCTTTTCTCGTCTAGGTAGCTATATGTAGACACATTAGTCAGATTGAAACCTCTTTGCCAAACTTAGAATTGCAAAATAGTGACTGCAACCGTTCCTGGATGCTGTTTGATTCAAAGAAACACATTTTATTTTGAGGTTTGTGTATAGAATATTCAATGAAAATACTTATGTTGTATGTAAGTTGGGCTGGGCAGCATTTGGGAAGCTTCGTCGACTCTTCTCGTCGCGTATTCCACAGAGCCTAAAGACGAAGGTCTTCAATCAGTGCGTCCTACCTGTTATGACTTACGGAGCCGAAGCGTACGGTACGGCTGGTCCATAAATTCAAGGTCGCTCAGCGAGCTACGGAACGGGCTATGCTTGGAGTCTCTCTGAGGGATCGAATCCGGAACGAAGTGATCCGGCAGAGAACCAAAGTTGTCGACATGCTGAAGTGGCAATGGGCCGGCCATATTAGCCGTAAAACCGATGACCGTTGGGGTAGACGTGTTCTTGAGTGGAGACCGCGAATCGGCAAACGTAAGGTAGGACGCCCTCAGGCTAGGTGGAGCGACGATCTTCGCAGGGTGGCTGGTGGCAGCTGGATGAGAGTTGCCGAGAATCGAGCAGAATGGCGTGCAATTGGAGAGGCCTATATCCAGCAGTGGACTGCTATGGGCTGATGATGATGATGATGATGTAAGTTAGTAACAAAGAAAATAATCTTTAATTCTAATATTGTTACAATACGGATGTAGCTGAAAACCAGTATTTCACATGGAGCGACTGCCTATCTGACCTCCACAACCCAGTAACTGGGTAACACGATATCCCTTGGTAAGACTGGTTGTAAGACTTCGGGCTTCTGACGACTCGAAACGACTGTCAAAGATACACGAATGACAGCCGGGACCAACGGCTTAATGTGCTTTCCGAGACACGGAGGAGTCTCGGTATGTAAAGATGGTCACCCATCCACGGACCAACCCCGGCAAGCGTAGCTTAACCTGATGGATCGAGACATACGGATGTTATTACTTAGCCACGAGAACATAAAGCTACATAAATAATAAATATAAAAGAACTTAAAAGCTATTCGAATATTGTTACAATAAAAAAACCGGTCAAGAGCGAGTCGGACTCGCACACCGAGGGTTCCGTACGTATATATGATGTTGATGATTTCCGAAAAACTGTGCTATTTAGAGACATCGTTTTATTTTTCCTGTAATCTTTACATACACTTCTATCACATAGAACAATTTCAGATTTTTATCTATGCAAACTTCGGAGATAAGGGGGGGAACGGTATTTTCTTTTAATTTTTTGTCAAAAGTTGGAAAATATGCTGCCAAAAAAAAAGAAATTAATGTTTGAAAATGTGCAAACAGCGTTCTTTCATATGATACCCCACATGCCTTAGTAGCCCCACTTCAAATTTTTAAGACCCCCTTTCAGTCCCTTTTGCAAAAAAGATATATTTAAAAAAAAATCTTTCTTGTATGGAAAATAGTTGGCCAAACGTTATCTAAAACTATTCTAAATTTCAAGTTGATAGCATTAGTAGTTCTTGAGATATCCAGGTGTGACAGACAGACAGACAGACAGACTTAGTCTCACCATAAGGGTTCCTTTTTACCATTTTGGTACGGAACCCTAAAAAGAATAAGAAAAAAAAAAGAAAAGAAAAAGAAAAAATTAAATAAGAATAAGAGAAATAAGAAAAAAGAAAAGAAAAAATAAAGAAAAAGAAGAAAGAAGAAGAAGAATAAGTAAATAATTATGGAAGTGAAAGATAACTTAATAATATCTGTAAACAATGACATGAAATGTATTACTATTACAGAATAAGTTGCAATAGTTTGCCGTGGAAATAACTTCTGTTCATACAATACATCAGTGCGGCGGCGGCAGTAGATCACAATTACACTCGAGCTCTATTATAACTTCGCACGTCCTTTAATGAGTGTTTTATTATATTCGTGCAACATACATACATAAATCGTTGTGCATTTGTTTCCCCCGAGGAGGTTAATCAAAGTAGAGGAGCGCTCCACGTCAGCTAAAACTAATTTCATCCAAAGTTAGCACTTTCGCGGACAACTTATTTGCAATAGTAGTTATGATCTTAACACAATGTACATAATATCAACTCCAGTCTCGAACTTGTAATAAGTCTCGGTACACCTTCGAATAACTACGTATAGAGGTAATCAAAGATGTGTTTCGTAAGTGCGGTGGAATCAACCGCCATGGCTAAAAGTTAGTTCAAACTTCGATTATATTGAGCTTAAACGCGCTCTACCTTGAAATATGGCGGATACCTCCGGGTCGGGTGTTTCATTTAAATAACAAGATTGGAACGTCCTTATAAGCCGAGCGAACTAATTATGTATATCGAAGGCGATTCTGTATTATCTTTATTTAGCCCCAATAGCCGTGAAACAGTTACGAGTACTTATGTAATTTCTCCAATACGAGAGAAATAACATTAAAGTGCTACTCGGGGACTGTTGCCTCGGCACATACACGAATTATTGTATCATTACAGTGACGTACTTAAACAGACTCGTAACATTATTTATCACGGACCGTATAAATGTCCGCTTACTTATGAGCGTTTACACCTTACGGCATTTCATACAAACTTTCAAGCCCTTGTTTTTCGAAATGACTAAACCGATTTTAATGAAACTTCATACGCATAAGCAGGATACAAAGGTCTAAAAAGTTAGTAAAGGAAATTTTCGAAATGTCTTACTTAAAAACAGATAACTAGAAATCTCTGTTTCTATGGAACATTTAAAATCGGTGTAATTTGGCTGTAACGCAATTTTTCGAAAATGTTCTTTACTAACTTTTTAAACCTTTGTATTGTATCCTGCGTATGCGTATGAAGTTTCATTAAAATCTGTTCTGTCATTTCGACAAACAAAGGCTTGAAAGTTTGTATGAAATGCTCTAAGGTGTAAACGCTCTTAAGAATTCGTGTGCTGGTGACTAATGTACGTGAGATATAGTTTATCAGCTCAAATAGTGGCATTATACGGGTCCTACGACCAAACGGTGTGTAGGAATTTATTGTATTCTGACTCCTAAGTCACAGGATGTCCTAGTTTAGGAGTCAGGGTTTTTACTCTATTTGTATGTACTCACTGTAATTCATGCGACCTAGTTTTTAAGCATCGTTGAAGATTTTTGTATAAATAAAGATTTTTATTATTTAGTATTATTATTTCAAAAATTTGCAAATATAAATGATAGAATTTTGTTTGATAAATAAGAATCAAAATATGGGTGCCTAAATAATTAAACGTTACTATTAATAACTAGAAGCATCCTCAGATTTACCACCCGTGTTTTAATGAAAGATTCACTAGCCGATTTGAAATGATAGCAATTCTGGCAGATGAACGTCAGTGGCGGTATTGTTTGTGCTCGAAGTCAAATTAATTATTTCAAATAGACACATAAAGGGCACTTTAGAGCGTCAAGATTGACAAAAAAATAGAATTGATTCTAGTCACCCTTTCCAAAAGGCAGTTTCGTATGGAGAAGAATGGGCAAGAAACTCCACCGTTACTCTTTTAAAATCTTTTAGGTATTTTGTATAGGTGTATTCATTATATTACTAGATAATTATACGAGTATACCTTACATCAACACATTATTGTTTATTAATTTCATTGTTACATTATTATATGTACATTGATTATATTACTAGAGAATGGGCAGCAGCGTTCTCTATGCATTTGCACCATACTGCGATCGCCAACCCGCCTGCCAAGTGCCAAGCGTGGCAATTATGGCCACCCCCCCCCCCTTTTGAGGAAATGAAATGAAATGAAATCGTTTATTCTGTAAATAGGATATTAAAATCACTTTTACACGTCATATAAAAAAAAAAAATCTAGATGTAGCCGACATTTCCTATCTGACTACCCCTGAGAAGAAATGGCGAAACAAACTCAGGGGTCAAAGTCTCTTTTAAAGTCCAGACATAATCTTGGTCAGATCATGTGAGGACCATGTAGATCCGTGTCTGAAATGGTCTTTTGAGGAAAGAACCACGCAAATTCGAGCGGACCTGTCCAATCAGTGTAAGCATTTGTCAGTAATCGTGCAGCTCAACTCAAAACTTAAGGAGCTCAACGACTCGACGAACAGTACCAAAAAAAGGACATTTGGGTAGGCCGCATAAAGCGCTCAAAATGTCAGACCATCATTAAAACTTAACTGAGAAAAGAAAGGAAAACATTTAAAGAAAAAAAAAATGACCCACATAGTGCTCACATTCACAATAAATTAAAGCAGTAAATATAATACTTTTCAAAGTAAACATTCATGTAAAATTGTATACAATATTCTGCAATGTCAATATGTATATAAAATCATGCATAATAATTAAAATGTCAAGTTTTATCACAAGGCTAGCAGAGCGAGCAGCTCAATCCCAAGCTTTTTTGTCCTCTAACTAATCAGAAATCTTATAGTACCCTTTTTTACAAAGTTTAGTTTTAATACAGATTTTAAATCGTTTAATGGGTAAGTTCCGAATGTCAGTAGGAAGTTGGTTGTAAAAGCGTATACATTGACCCATGAACGAGTTGCCTACTCTGTGGAGGCGAGTGCGATGTACAGCAAATTGTGTTTATTCCTGGTATTTAAACTATGAATATCGGACATTTTCTTAAAATTTGATTTATTGCCTATGTCCAGCAGTGGACGACTTTCGGCTGAAATAATGATGACGATAACATTAATTATATAATTATATGTGAAGACGATGCACTTAGAATAGAATAAAATTACTATACCACAATTGGTAAAAAGAATTAAAAATGAAGTAATGACAGCTAAATTTTATGTGATAGATACATGGTGCCGCCCTATTTCTTCCCGTGAGTGTCGTAAAAGGCGACTAAGGGACTTACTAGAGAATGGGCAGCAGCTTTCTCTATGCATTTTAACACCATACTGCGATCGCCAACCCGGCTGCCAAGCGTGGCGATTATGGAAAACACCCCCTTTGGGGGAGGTCTATGTCCAGCAGTGGACGTCTTACGGCTGAAATGATGATGATGATGAGATACATGGTGCTTACATATTTACAAACATTGTAAAAATATATGTTTTCCTAAAAAAAATAAGTATAAATAGGTCAGTCTCAAGGCGGCCTCCGGTACGTGTCTCGCGGTATATTTCTTAGAGCGCCATTATTTAACCGGATGGACTTTAACAGAGAGATGGTAGACTTACCTTCTTGGGCTTGCCGTTCTTCCGCAGCAGCTTGGCGCAGCAGAGTCCGCGCGTGTCGGGCAACGGCGGTGGGGGGCGCGACCAGCACAGCCTCCGCGGACTCTCCGCGCCCGCCTCGCTGCGCGTCTCCTCCTTATCTTCACACATTACACTACCCCCCACTACCACCCTACCATTACACAACCCACGAAAAATCACAACCTCCAAGATATCGATGCTTTATGAGAACCTCTGGCATTGTTTCCCCTATAAAACTACGGACCGCAGCGATAGAGCTATCTACACCGCTGTACGTTATAGAAAATAGCGACGATTTAGTAAATCGGTTTCTCTCGGCTTCTATTTAAAGCGTTACAAAAATAAACTAAGAGATACTTAAGCGATTAAGTTCGATAGCTTTGTACTATTTTTAGAAGATATGAATAATTTGAGCTGCACTGCTATGTTAATTCTACAGAAGGCTGTTTTAACGTCCGATTTAGCATCTGGAACAAAGAGAGAATGCATTCATTAAAATATGTAAAACTCCCGATGATCATTCAACTGCACTGAGAATGACAGTGCAAATATTGCAATGTGTACGCTACGCCATAGTACACGCCATAGTGCATATAACTACGATTGGTTACATTGAGCGTTTTGGATTTTGATACGAACATTGGGAAATATCAAAAAAACCTTCAACCTTTGTCTTAGCTGAAAAACCTTTTTCAAAGTCAAAGTCAAAGATTTATTTGCAGATTATTTGGTTACAATAGTTCTTACAATAGTAGTATTATAGTAGCTTATCTTATTTAATCATAACATAATGACATGCAAATTTTTGGTATACAATTAAATCGTTTCATTTCCACCCGACTCGCGTAGTGCTCGTGCTACGCGCCTACGCACCATATGAAATTTTATTTAAAAATATTTTTGTCATGAATTATTAGGAAACTATGATTTAATTTTCTTTTTTTTTCGCGCTTTGCTTTCGACAGGTTGAATGAAGGAGAAGCAAAGGTATAAAGCGGATAAACAGCCTAATATGATAAATAGAAAATTCAAATATTTTTGAGTTTAGAACACAAATAAATGTTAATTTGTTCTTAAACGTTTTTTTATTGTAATAATCATGGTATTCAACTTTTTTTTAAATATTAAAATATTCCAAAAATATTAACGCCACAAAGACGCATCTTTGCCGGAATAAAAAAACCGGCAAAGTGCGAGTCGGACTCCCGCACGAAGGGTTCCGTACCATTATCTATAAAAATGGCAAAAAAACACGTTTGTTGTATGGGAGCCCCCCTTAAATATTTGTTTTATTTTAATTTAATTATTTATTTTTAAAGTCAATATATATCTACATATTCTGTGAATATTTCAAGCGTCTACCTGTTGCCGTTATCAATATAGAGCAAAAACGAGCAAAAAAAAACACGTTTGTTGTATGGGAGCCCCCTTAAATATTTATTTTATTCTATTTTTTAGTATTTGTTGTTATAGCGGCAACAGAAATACATCATCTGTGAAAATTTCAACTATCTAGCTATCACGGTTCATGAGATACAGCCTGGTGACAGACGGACAGACGGACAGACAGACAGACAGACAGACGGCGGAGCCTTAGTAATAGGGTTCCCGTTTTACCCTTTGGGTACGGAACCCTAAAAATCACCTCCGAATAGAGAGGCATTGAACCAATTTGGACTAAGTATAGGTATAAGTTATCTGTGGCAATTTTTATTCCCGTACACATGTGTGAAAATAAAAAATCGCACGCGTGTGAAATACATTGCATTGTGAACCTAATCGTAGTGGGATATGAACCAGTTTTCGAGGAAGTGTATTGAAAAATCTGTTTTTCTTTGTTTTATATTGTTTAGATATCGATACCCATAACGTCTGTGAAGTTTACACAGAAAAGAAAACTGATTTTGAAACCTTTATTTCAAGTAACTACTGTCGATGACCCCATAACAACAATGATTTTTTTTTTCTAAAATCTTGTTATATTGTCTGATCATACAAAAAAAATTTGATGGTAGGTAACATTAACGACACGGTAACTTCTAACGACATCAAAATAATTAACATTAGATATTGTAGACGACAGCATTCACCATTACCGTTCGATTACTTGTACACAAAGTTGAGCACATTAATGCTAATGGCGGCCTATTCCATTTGGGTAAATGAGCCAAAACAAAGAAAAGTTGAATCAAAACAGATTTCAGATTAAGTAAGAATAATTCCGCCACGTAATCGATTCAACATTATTCTTTGCTTTTAACTTCAGTGCGAGTCTAAAAATTGGTATTTATACCTAAACTAGTGGATAATACCGATTTATAACAGAAGATAATATTTGTACTACGACCCGTATTGTCAGGAGGTTCCTCTCTCTCTATTATAATTATTATTGAAATATTATTAAATTTAAATAAAAGATATAGGTAGGTACCTATCTATATTTTTGTAAGTGAGGTATTGTTATATCTTACATACCGTCTTTAAAGAAAAAAAAAGAAATAATAGATCATATCTACCTATGTTTTGTATGAACATGAATAAATAAAAATAACTTAAAAATATTACAGTTCCACAAACAAGGAGCTCCACCGTCTAGAACAATAACCAACTTCGTTACTTCACCAGTCTTTGTAACGAAGCTCGGTTCAAAACGAACTTAGACTAATTTCCATGTAATTTACGTTCGTAGGTACCAGGGATTTGGCAGGCAGTCGTAAAGTAAAAATGTTACTTGTAGACCGCGCCCTGATGAATATTAAACACAACACGACTAATGAATGCGCCAAGTTGCTCGACATAATTACGCCAACTCATTGAATTCTTTGCCAAACTCAACCGACACTTATTTAAATTCTTAACGGTTGTTCTCGTAAGGGGGAATCTGTGCATTCATCTTTAATGTGTGTACTTTGAAGATTTTTTTCTTTATTTATTATACTGCTCCAGGTGCAAGCTGAAAAAACCTATTTCTTTCCGTGGGTGTCGTAAAAGGCGATTAAGGGACTTACTAGAGAATGGGCAGCAGCGTTCTCTATGCATTTTAACACCATACTGCGATCGCCAACCCGCTGGCGTTTATGGCAAACCCTTTGGGGGAGACCTATGTCCAACAGTGGATGTCTTTCGGCTGAAATAATGATTATAATGATGATGAGCAAGCTGAGGGTTAAGTTTAATTAATTAGCCGGGTTGTTAATAAATTCTGGTAAATTCGACGAATGTTCGTATGCGCTGAATAACTTTTAATTAAAATAAAAGCGAGGACTGAACTAGGACGCGGTTCAACACGTAGATAAAACTCGCACCTGTATAAGAAGATACCTTTATTACAGAGCATAGTTCACACCGCAATGTTGGATTCATTCCAACAGCTAATATCCCATTCTGTTTGTCTTTCGAGGCAATAAAATGACTTTTATGCAAATCATACGAATTCTATACATTTTTGATGAGCTACCCGACGACGCATTCGCGGCGTTTAATTAATACATTTTCCATCAAACTTTGAAAGTTTCAAACTCGCGAATATTTTTTTATAGATTTATTTGCGTGAATTAATTATCACTTTGTTTGTTTTTACTTGTGTATTAATATATTCTATTGCGTGAAATTTCATTTAAAATGCCTTTATAAATTCAAACAGTCGAATCGAATGGTGGTATGGGTACTTACTCATGTGATCTGAGATAGGTGTCTTTTTAACCGACTTCCAAAAAGTACGAGGTTATAATGTTCGTCGGTTTTTTTTTTTAATAAATATTATTTCACCGTTGGTTACGTCAATTGTAGACCGATTTTGAAAATTCTTTTGTTTTTTGAAAGGGTATGCCCGAGGTGGTCTCAGAATCTAATGACAGCCATGGTTAAGTGACAGATGGTGAAATGGAGCTAATGGTGACTTCACCATCAGCTCCAGTTCCTAGAATTAATATCCCTGCATCGGGAAAATCAATATTTTGTAAAATGTGATGAGCAGTTGAGTTAGGCTATTTTTACTTGGATAAATTACAAACCGACCCACTAAAAAGTGAAAAATAACAAACTTTTTACAAAAAAAAAAACAACAGCATTAAAAAAAAAACACTACAAAAGTGAAAAATTGCTTTAATTTCAGAAGTCGGTGGCAAAACTTTTTTTTTTGTAGTTAAAAGAGTTTTTTAAACCAACGTTTTTTCTCATGAATCTTTTTGAAACAAGAATAAAAGCCGATTCGAAAGCTTTATGAGATTCTAAATCATTCAAGTTTTCATAAAACAGAGGTACCTACTTTGAGAATAAAATCTCTTTTATATTCAGCCTCTTTAATGAGTGCAAACCTACACTAGACCCAAGTTTGTTGACATGCTAGCGAATAACGGGGCTTTTTCGTTTTTTCACTTTTGCACTCACGGAGAGAGCTCACGTCGCGACGTCGGCGTATAAACTGCTTTTATTATAAAATCAAGCGCGTTTCACTCAAAAAACGATAAGTACTCTTGTCTGGCGTTTGAACAACATGGAAATGAGAGAGTGAAAAGGAAAATTAGCAGTAGGTACATTATATAATGAAAGTCGAGTTTATTTACTCGTCTTTGTTTAGACACGTATGCGTTTGAGATAAAAGAGAAAAGCGGTGCTTGTTTGTTCTTTGTAGTTTTATAAACAGACTCTTGTTGGAAAAACTGGGATAAGTTCTTCGAGATCAGAATAAATAAATATGAGCTTTAATTCTTAAGCTCTTGCATAAAAATACGGAGATTCATTATTTTAACAGGTTTGTTCATTGCACAGGTTCATTAATATGGATTCATTCATAATTGTTTATTATATATTTCAACGACCATAAAACCCATCATCATCATCATTTCAGCCGAAAGACGTCCACTGGTGGACATAGGCCTCCCCCAAAGGGAGGGGGGGTTGCCATAATCGCCACGCTTGCAAGGCGGGTTGGCGATCGCAGTATGGTGTTAAAAAGCATAGAGAACGCTGCTGCCCATTCTCTAGTAAGTCCTTTAGTCGCCTTTTACGACACTCACGGGAAGAAATGGGGCGGTGCTATTCTTTACGTCCGGCACCACACAGCACATTAACCCATAGACGCCTAATAACAGGCGACCGATGTCTGTCAACACATCAGACTTATAGATCTGATACAGGTCACCAATCAACAATTTCGATTCAGTTTCGACCACTTCTGTGAGCCGTAAACACTGTATGGTGGTTGATATATAATATTTTATACTCTTTATACTAACCGCCTTATTACAAAACAAGATTTATATTTTTGACATGGCCTAAATCATGCAGCCAGTTTTTGTAATAAGAACGTAACAGTGATTGAAATACCGTTCTTTATACAAAACTGAAAACTTAGTTCGGTACTAAGTTGTAAGTTTTGTGTTTAGGAACTTTACCATAGTCGGAATAAAGTTCAAAATTCAATAATGGCTCCATGTTTTAAACCTGGGTCTGAAGATAAACCTTGTTTTGTAATAAGGGGGCGAGAGTTTATTAACATTTACCAACAAGTGTCTTAAATTCATCTGCCAGCCTTTTCCCAACTATATTGGGGTCGGCTTCCAGTCTAACCGGATGTAGCTGAATACCAGTATCTTACATGGAGCGACTGCCCATCTGACCTCCACAACCCAGTTACTGGGTAACACGATACCCCTTGGTAAGACTGGTTGTCAGACTTTAGGGCTTCTGACGACCCGTAACAACTGTCAAAGATCTACAAATGTCAGCCGGGACCAACGGCTTAACGTGCTTTCCGAGGCATGTGTATTATATTATTTATTTTATTTACCTATCATCTTCTTAATACCCATGCATATAATTGAGTTAAGTAACCCTTAATTATTTTATCTACGTACCTAGGTAACTTGAAATAATTTAATGTCTTTGCGTAGATAGAATAACTAAGTTTACATAGAATATTAAAATCGAAGAACAAGGTTGAAGATCTGATACGTGCAAGAAAATATATTTCTGTTAAACGAAGTAAATCATTATAACGTTATAATGTAGCGTTTGTGCCTATCAACATTAAATTGTAAATTAAGAGCGTTTACACCTTACGGCTTTTCATAGAAACTTTCAAGCCCTTGTTTTTCGAAATGACTGAACCGATTTTAATGAAATTTCATAAGCATAAGCAGGATACAAAGGTCTAAAAAGTTAGTAAAGAATACTTTCGAAATGTCTTATTTAAAAACAGATAACTGGAAATCTATGTTTCTATGGAAAGAATCGGTCTAATTTGGCTGTAACACTATTTTTCAAAAATGTTCTTTACTAACTTTTGAGACCTATGTATCCTGCTTATGCGTATGAAATTTCATTAAAGTCAATTCAGTCATTTCGAAAATCAAGGGCTTGAAGGTTTGTATGAAATGTTGTAAGGTGTAAACGCTCTTAAGTACCTACTAGTAGAAAAGAATCATTATAAACCAATGTTGAACGTATGAGCTGTTGGTGTTTTTTATCAAATAAATAATTAAATAGTATAATCAATATGTCATCCAGAAATGTAAATGTTATGAGGTAATTGTCAATAACTTATCTGTTTCGAGACTATTGTAGGAACCTACTTAACTAAAACCTACTTAATAATTATTTATTTACTATATACTTTATTGTATTATATACCACAAAAATACATAGGTAAAAATAAATCAAACACTAAAAATATACAATGGCCGGCCTTATCGCTTTCTGCGATCTCTTCCTTAGGCAATTATATTTGTTTACAACGTAGCTGACTGAAATGAAGCGTTTTCTGAACAAATCCGTGTTGTATCCTTTAACTTTAAAAAATATTATAAGTAGTCTCAGGTGACAAACGAAATTTTATTCAGATAAACGTTGCTGACGTGGTATTTTTGTTAATAAAAAAATTTATCACAAAATATAACTGTGCCCAAAATTATATAATTGTAACTACTTACATAACAGCGTTTTTTGCTACATTCTTGTTGTTATGCGTAAAACAAAAAGCTTAAATTTAACAGAAGGACTACAAAGCAACTATTTAATATTCAATAAACCTTACCAAATAACGAACGAGCCATAAACAATTTCAATTATCTGCACAAGATATCCACCCGCGAAAACTTCAAGAGTTAATTTTGTCTCGTAGAAAGTTGTGTAGAGAGTTTCGTAGCACGGGCTACGCGACGCTACGCCGTAGCCGAGAGCTGCTATCGCTCTGAACTGGCGCCGCTCTGCCGCCCGCCTTTTATTCACCTCGTAGCTCTCTCCCGCCCGCCTAAGTCCGCCCTTCCCGCCGAAACATCCCCCTACATCGGGCACACAGAAATTCTCGAGCCTCACTTCTACGGGTCCATTTTAATAATGCTTCACAAAGAAATAAAGGCTCTTACGGTTTGAGCGTTACATGTACTTTCTTGAAGTTAATTAGAAAATATTTGCCTCAATAGGCGTGTTTTGCTTGGTGTATTACGTTGTAAAAGTATTTGCAAAAATAAAATTTGAATTGTAGTAGAAATCAGTCTGTAGAAAATTGTTGAGTCAAACTACAATATACATGTCAGTAACCATAGACTCATAGCTAAACCCGAGCCTTCCTGTGAGTGGGTAGGGGGTACATCTCGTTACTCGTAGGATCCGACAGTGGGATAAGATATCATTATCAGATAAGGTGAATCCGCAGCTGTAGCCCGCAAAATTCAAATTTTCTTTAGTTTTTTGTAAATTCTGCCAAAGCGTCCATTTTAGAACTCCTGCCTAAAATGGACGCTTTGGCAGAATCATAATATTATGATCTGCGTACAATTCATATCCCGCAATTCATCTGTTTGACAGTTTTGTATGGAGTTTCGTAAAATGGTCCACAAATTATGAATTGCTTTATTGAAATCTAATGTGAAACAGCAGCTGTCTAACAGATGATTTGCTGGATGTATGAATTGCACGCAGATCATTTATTATGATTCTGCCAAAGCGTCCATTTTAGGCCCCCTGGTCAATGTCAGGTTTTTTCTTTATCGAAATATGATTCGTGACTATAGCAGAATATGTATTTACAGAATTATGATCATTAGAATCATTAATACATCTAAGTTAGATTTGTTCCCCAATGTAATGATTTCATGAAAAAGTCATTCAATGGTAGGTACACATGGCTCCACCTCAAATGGACAGCAGCATTAATCTGTTGCTGCCTGATAGCATCAATCAGATTTCTCAAATCTACTGTTGGGCAGTAGATTGTTGACATGGTGTGCTTTTTATAATATTGTTCCTTTCTGAGGCTCTGGAAAAAGCCATCTATTTTCGTTTTCTATAAATAAATGAAACAAAGACTCGGCAGCTTAATGTTTGGAACTAGCAAACTAATCTACATGGTCCTCATATAATCCGACTAAGAATGTCTGGGGGCCTAAAATGGACGCTTTGGCACAATCATAATATGATCTGCGTACAATTCATATCCTACGGGATCATCTGTTTGACAGTTTTGTATGGTGTTTCGTAAAATGGTCCACAAATTATGAATTGCTAATTGAAGTCTAATGTCAAATACTACACAGAACCAGCCGAAGTGGCGGTGCTTGGGGGAGGCCTATGTCCAGCAGTGGATGTCTTTCGCCTGAAATTATGAATGTCAAATAGCAGCTGTCAAACAGGTGAATTGCGGGATGTATGAATTGTACCTAGATCATATTATGATTCTGCCAAAGCGTCCATTTTAGGCCCCCTGGATTTTAAAAGAGATTGTAATCTCCGAGTGTTTTTTCTCAGAGTAATCGGATAGGAAACACCGACCTCATCTAGTTTTTAAAATATTATAGACGTGTAAAAGTGTTTGAGCATATAACATTAAAACTGTTCCAGTAAATAGGGCTCGGCAGCCAGTCGGAATAACACCATTTCTTCCCGTGGGTGTCGTAAAAGGCGACTAAGGGACTTACTAGAGAATGGGCAGCAGCGTTCTCTATGCATTTTAACACCATACTACGATTGCCAACCCGCCTGCCAAGCATGGCGATTATGGCAAACCCCCCTTTAGGGGAGGCCTATGTCCAGCAGTGGACGTCTTACGGCTGAAATGATGATGAATGATGAGCCAGTTGGATATTGAATATGCCTGTTACTTACGCCTCATTATACATTACAGAAGTAGAAATATTAAAGTAGTACCGGTTGGTCCTAAATCAATTCTAATCAATTACCAAAACTTTCTTATGCCGTATTTCCCCGTATACCTCCCCGGTACCCCCGATTCCGGTCGTCAGTCATAAGATCAAGGGCTTCTCACTTGTAATATTGATAGTATCTAGTTCCTGCCAGGGACTGATACAAAACCATGTAGATACAGAACTATTAGATAATCTCGCCCTCTGAGCAAACCGATCACAAATAAGTTGGGAATAAGCTAGACGGCAGAAGAAGATAAGCACCTAGCTACTACCAGTCTATACGTGACTTGGCTGATACGAGCACCTTGCACTTCTACCTACTAGGCTACAATCCACAACACAAAGGAGATCATTCACCGTCCATACATTTTTGGGCTAAATGTGAAAATCCAAAGAAAAAAAATACTAAGTATATTCAGAAAGAATACCCACGTTTTTCTCTTAATTTTTATTATGGGAATAAACCTGTAGAAGTTACATGAGTTCGAAAAATCTCTTTTCATAGTCATGTACGTATCTATTTGATACGGGCTTTGATTTTTATTCAGAAAAACTATTGCTATCACTATTCTTTTAACTAAAACATACCTACTGAAAACAGTATTTTTCAAACTCGTATTACAGCGCAGGGAATGGCCCTACAGATTTGGTCCGATAGTGAAAAATTAAGAGAATTATCCCCTTATTCCAAAACAAGGTTTATCTTCAGACCCAGGTTTAAAACATGGAGCCATTATTGCATTTAGAACTTTATTCCGACTATGGTAAAATTCCTAAACACAAAACTGACAACTTAGTACCGAACTAAGTTTTCAGTTTTGTATAAAGAACGGTATTTCAATCACTGTTACGTTCTTATTACAAAAACTGGCTCCATGGTTTAAGCCATGTCAAAATATAGATCTTGTTTTGTAATAAGGCGGAAGGTTTAGATTGAGGTTTAGATACTCAACTTTTTGTTTGGCATGTTTCATTTCATTGTTTCATAATTTACCCCAAAATGAATGTTCTCCTTATCATTAGATTTGTTATGCAGGTATATCAGTAGGTAGGTATTTAATAGATTTGATTAGAAACAAGGACCCGGAAAACTCATCTATGACTTAAATTAATCAGTTTGACCTACTCGAAGAAAACTGTATAAAACAAGATAAGTGCTATCGTAGATAACTATGTTATCCAGTTCAGACACCTTTTAACTTATCATAAGAGGCAAATAAGCTTATCATTATCTATTAAAATGCTTATTTTTAAACATAAAACGCACGGAAAACAGATAATTATTCGTAAAAAAAGCTAAACATGAAAAGAAAATCGAAGCTAGAATCACGGACAGTTATTTGTCTTTGCCTTTCGCTTGTGCTGTACTTAGAATATAGATAGGTATAGGTATTAAAATAACTATAAATATAACTGACCTTAAAATTTCGGTCCTGCTGCTCAAAAATCACATGATTCTCACAAACCAATGTAACAGTCGATGTATAACATAAAGTATAAACACTAAACACAGCACAATCCAGTTTGTTTACATGAATCTTAGCTAAATAAGATATAATAATATCATGTTGTGCTAGGGCGGACTCGCAGCGCCGACTAGCGGCGAGCGCGCGAAGCAGGCGGTAGGGCGGCGGCAACTGGGGTCGCTAGGGTGAGCGTGGGCCTTTTCCCTCTCATTCGCACACACTTCGCCTTAATTGTCACAATACTCCATCGCGTTACGCAAAAACGACGCTTTTATCAATGACATAGGAGACATCACTGGCGTGGCTCAGCCGGCCGGCGCCCCTCGGCTGCGCGTAGTGGCCTTGAGTAGGCCTGATGTTTTCATCCCGTGTGCGTAATAAAGCGCTTAGGGAGGGACAAGTGACTTTAGCTGAAGGATTTATGGAGGAATCTCTAAAATTAATTCGGCCCGATTGTGCCCACTTGTTACAGGGAGAAGCCAACAGATTTAAATATTATTTACATAATGGTTAAAATTATAGAAGTTTATGTTTGTTTTACAAATATTTTTGTCTTGATTTTATCTTGAAATTTAACATGTAATGATATATATCACTATTTCGACTGTAATAAAAATCGTAAGAACATTTAATAAATTGTTTAATTGAGAAAATATATTACAAAGCCAAATCAATCTCAAATAGCAAATACTTTGACAGAATTTTATTATTGTTCCACATGTTACGTTTTTTATGCATTACAGATTATAAAAGCACATTTTATGCTTTTCTTTAAAAGAAAGGAGAATAAAAAAACATTAAAAGTACTTGTACTTTGAGACAATACTGTACAGTAACATCATAATTAAAAACAATTAATAAAGATTTCAATTTTACATTCCACTTTTGAGTAACAAAAGTATTCCTATTTTTTATTTGACACTTTTTTTAAATTTATCCAATTAGCATGGGCTCTAATTTTCCTGATTCATGCAAAGCCTTAACATCGGAGCCTCCTCCCACACAGTTGCCATTGATGAATACTTGAGGTACCTGAAACATTAGAAAAGAAAATTACTATTATGTATTTAAAGCCATTTACAGAGTATTGTTTGGTGTATTGGAATATTTAACTTCATTTGCATGACTATCTTTCATGTCTTCAAAATATAAACTGAAACAAATTGCTGCATAAACTTAGAATTCAATGTTTTTCTGTGTACCTACATAAACTAAATTGAATTTATCTGATTACATTGTGTTGTGACCGCATAGTGAGGCTGTACTGATAAATACGTACCTATTCACAGAGTTTGTGAATTCGGTTAACCACAACAGATAACAAAACTTGTAGTAAACATATTTTTTAATTATTTCCATAATTATCAGGTGATGTGGCTGCCCATTTTCCTCAATGTCTCTCAATGAGAGAGAATTATTACTGAGGATGAGGTGGATAGCGCCACATCTACATTAAAAAAGAAACATCTTAATATTATGGTGTAATATTAAAGATACTAATTTAAAGGTAATTATTTCCCTAACTATCGGGAGATGTGGCTGCCCATTTTCCTCAATGGGACAGAATTATTACTGAGGATGAGATGGATAGCGCCACTTCTACATTAAAAATAAACATCTTAATAATATGGTGTAATATTAAAAAGACTGGATATTTAAAGGGTGATCAATACCCTACAACAACAACCCTTTATTAAGATTCAGAAAATATTTATTCAATAAATGGCAATAAGTTCACCTCTTATTGGTCAGAGTGTCTCCATAAAACTCACAAAGTAATGTTAGTACTTCATCACTCTAATCAGTCTATAGCTAGGGAAATAAGTTTTCATTACTATGTTAAAAAAATATTAGCTAATACTCAATTACACATTAGTAAAAACATGAATCATAGCCAAAATTAATAATAACTTACAGTTCTGAAACCTGTTACAGCAGCGAGGTTCTCCTGGATTGCAGGACCATCATCACGCTCATCCAACTCGTATACTTTTATTGGTTGCTTAACTTTGAGGAACACCTGGAATTATCAGTAAAATTTTTTTTATCACAGGGACAAAAATCATTGATAAAACTTATTATATTAGTCTTTTAGATAATAGACTGATACAATACTTTTAGACTTTGTGCTGAAATCTGAGTAACATATTTTATTTTAATTATTGCACAATAATTGAATACACGTACATAAACTTTAAAACTAAATATGAGTCATAACATGAACTAATAATATACAGCGCAAGGGAAAACAATTCAAAACTTGAAAATCCTTTACAGCTAGGTAGGTACTTACTTTCTTAGCCATGTCGCAATAGGGGCAGTATGATTTTGAGAAAACTACAACTTTGTCTTCAGAAATTGCTTTTTTGATAAATTGCTGCACGTCTTGTGAACTCGCCATTTTGGAAGCACTAACAATTTTGGTTGACTGAGAGCCCATGTAACCTCGAACTCCAACCTTTTTGGTGGAGTAATGTCAATGTCAGACTCAGTCAGACATGTCAGCACCGGCACAGAATATGAAAGTTACCACAGACTATGTGACTCAGCGGCACATTGGAGTAACGATTTTTGAAGTAAAACCTCTTTAGGCACGCTTGACTTGAAGAAGAAGAAGCTGGTGAATGCATGACGAGAGTGTTACGGAAGTGAATAGAGGGTTACGGAAGTATAATTAGTATAACTATTTTAAGTATTACTTCAGTCGTGTGGTCTAAAGCACACTCGTATATTATTTTCAGTCAGTATGTTCAGTAACTATTATTTTTTGTGTATGTTTCTGGACAAGTCAGCACCCTAATTGTATAAAACATAATAATCACAATCTAAATGATTATGAAAGATATTGCTATTATTAAACAACGCAATGAGCGGTTGAATCTACAAGAACCCGGGCACAGAAGAGAAACGTAGTGCACATCGTTCAAGAGGCCGTCAACCAAGCTACGGGCCCGTCCGAAAGTAGTTGATCCGTCAAAATAAGTGACAAATTCAATTTTGTATGGAGTAGGAAACACCCAAAACTTCAGCTGAAACTACAAATTTCGCGATTATGGAGTAGACGCCATAGATCAACGACCAGCACAAGGAATATCACAGAACCCATTAAATGATAAATGATAAATGATTTTATTTCTGTAAGTAGGTTTGTACAAACACTTTTACACGTCAATCATATTTTAAAAACTAGATGAGGTCGGCGTTTCCTATCTGACTACTCTGAGAAGAAAGGCCGAAACAAACTCAGAGGTCATAGTCTCTTTTAAAGTCCTGACATAATCTTGGTCAGATCATGTGAAGACCATGTAGATTGGTGTCTGAAATGGTCTTTTGAGGAAATAACCACACAGGTTGAGTGGACCTGACCAGTCAGTGCACGCATTTGTCAGTAATCGTGCAGCTCTACTCAGAATTTAAGGAGCTCAACGATGCGACTATCAATACCAAAGAAAGGCCATTTGGGTAGGCCACTTATATGACTCAAACTGCCAGACCATGATTAACACTAACTGAGAATAAAAGAAAGGGAAAAAAAAAATATTATGCAATAACCCACATAGTCTTCACATTCACAATAATTAAAATAATATAATACTTTACAAGTAAATATTCCTGTCATTGTGTATAAAATAATAATTAAATGTCACTGTTTATAAAATAATAAAGTTAGCAAAAACAAAAAAAAAAAAAACAATAAAAATAAACTACCTCAATATGTACAAAAATTGGAGCAGCTCAATCCCAAGCCTTTTTGTCCTCAATATAATCTTTAACAGTATAAAAGGCTTTCTGGCACAACTTACGTTTAATGAATGATTTGAATTTATTAAGGCTTAGATCTTGAACGTGGCTTGGAAGTTTATTATAAAAGCGTATACATTGACATCGAAACGAGCCACCTATTTTCTTGAGCCTTGATGTAGGTACAACAAATTTGTGTTTGTTCCTAGTATTTATATTATGGATATCACTGTATTTTTTAAATAATTTTATATTTTTATGGGCATATAATAGATTTTCAAAAATATACTGAGAAGGCACAGTCATTACATTAATCTCCTTAAATTTCTCTCTGAGAGAGTGTCTTGGACTTAATTTATAAATTGATCGAACAGCTCTTTTCTGCAAAACAAAGATAGTCTGAATGTCGGCAGCATTTCCCCATAACAGAATACCGTACGACATTACACTATGAAAATAGCTAAAGTACACTAAACGGGCTGTCTCTATGTCAGTTAAATTACGAATTTTTCTAACAGCATATGCTGCGGAGCTTAGCTTTTTTGACAGTTTATCTACATGTGGGCCCCACTGAAGCTTAGCATCCAAAGTCAAGCCCAAGAATACAGTGCTATCTTCAGGATTCAATTCTTCGCCCTTTATTAACACATTAGTTTTCACCTGCCTAACGTGAGGTAGCGTAAACTTAATGCATTTGGTTTTTTTTTCATTTAGAAGTAAATTATTAACATTAAACCAGTGAACTACTTTTGAGATCGCGCTATTTACATCGTCAGTAACCAGCTGCTGACGTTTAAGTTTAAACAAAAGTGAAGTGTCATCTGCAAACAACACTATATCATGATTATCCTTTATGAGGTAAGGCAAGTCATTAATATAAATAAGAAACAAGAAAGGACCAAGAATTGAGCCCTGTGGGACTCCCATTCTTACTATAGATCCGGGAGATCTTTTCCCATTGACGTCAACGCTCTGAATCCTATTACTCAAGTATGAAATAAGAAGATCCAGAGCGGTGTTCCGGATCCCGTAGTGGCGGAGTTTCCTGATTAACGTTTCATGAAAAACGCAATCGAATGCCTTGGACAAATCACAAAAAATGCCCAAGGCATCGCATTTATCTTCCCATGCATTATAAATATGTCCTAACAGTTCAACACCGGCATCAGTAGTCGAACGGCCCCTTGTAAAACCGAACTGTTTGCTATGTAGTAATAAAATTTATGTTTATTAAAAAATCTTTGCAATTGGTCTAAAATTAATTTCTCAAAAATTTTACTAAAGGTAGGTAGTACTGAAATAGGTCTATAATTTGAGGGGTCTGATGTACTACCTGATTTAAACAACGGTATTATTTTACTATTTTTCATAAGGTCAGGAAACTCCCCACAGTCAATACAATTATTAAAGATAAGAGCTAAAGTAGGTGCTACAATGTCTATAATAGACTTAGCAACTTCTACAGAATTACCCCACAGATCTGCAGTCTTTTTTACATTTAAAGTGTGAAAGGTTTTAATTATATCTCTACAGGTAATATGTTCAAAATGAAATTCCGACTCGCAAACATTAACATTTTCCTTAAGCAAAGACTCAGCAACAGAAGGTGATGAGTTTAGGGATTTAGTAGTTGAAACGGGAATATCTGAAAAGAAATTTTCAAAGGCCACGGCGACTTGTGAGTCTGATTTTATTATGTTGTCATTAATTGACAGGCAATAGTCAGTATTTCGGTTACTAGACCTTCCCGTTTCACTACTAATAATATTCCAAGTCGTTTTAATTACGTTACTACTGTTTTTAATCTTCGAACTCAAATAACGCGACTTTGCCATACAACAAACTTTTTTAAATAATTTTGAATAATTTCTAACATATAAATTGAATTCATCAGTGTTTACATAATACCTTTCATTGTACAGCTCATAAAGCCGTGTTCTACTTTTATGAATACCAATGGTAGCCCAATCACTGAAAGATGCGTTACTATTAACCGAGATAGTCTTGGGAATAAACGTGGAATTAAATTGTTGACAGTAAATATAAAAAAAATCATTATATAGATTATTATGATCAGCATGCATAAATGAAACTGGTAATTTGTTACTGAGTTTACCTTTAAAAGCTTCCAAGCGCCTTGCAGTTTTGGGGTTAACAGTGATATCCTTTTTAGCCACTTTGTTGTTTTGGTTTTGGATAGTAATCCTTTGCCCACAATGATCAGAATCTAGTAAATTTATAATTTCTTTGTGGCTTGGTATAATATCTGTATAAATATTATCTAGGCATGTGGCACTAGTAGGGGTTATTCTTGGGGGCTCCAAAAACAGGTTTACAAGATTATATGACTGAAACAGACTTATTATTTTACTACAAGAACCCGAGTTTTCTAACAAATTAACATTAAAATCACCACAAGTGATAATGGACTTGTTCGAGTTACAAATCTTGTGCAACACTTCATCCATTACCCTTTCAAAGCAGTCATACAATCCTGAAGGGGGTCTGTACACACTTAATACAATAAACTGCTCCAATTCTATACAGGCTATTTCAACTGTCCGCTCAACAGATAGGCTCACAATATCCTTACGGTCTTTAAATTTAAGCTGGTTACTTACTAAAATTAATGAGCCCCCGTGTATAGCATTTACTCTGCTGAACGAACTACCAACCTGGTGATTATTAAAATTGAACAAGAACTGGTGGCTTTTAAGCCAATGTTCTGTTATACAAAGAATTAATTAAATTAAATTAATTGTTTCTACCTATTTATTACTAATGTTATGGTCTGTAATATCCTGACACGAATGCATAACAACAAGAAACCCATGTCACGACTATCGTATTTAAAAGAAGTATCGACAAAACTGTCTGATGAACTTTGAAGCAATGCCTAAATAGAAAAATTGTTGAAGTACTTGGCGAAACTTCATCCGTGCTCAATCACAATCCATTCGTATAAAACTAAAATTCTCGAAAAACATTATACGTCTGTGAGGCGAATTTTTATGAATAGTGTATCTACCAAGTATGTTTATGAATCTAGGGTTAACTAAAAAAAGTAGATCCGCAGAAATGTGTTTGACGTGCATGTACATAAATAATAAACAGTTTTTTTTTTTTTCAAAAATCTGTGATTTCCTCTAGTCGTCAGGGTTGGATTTCGTACTATAACTATAGTATTTATACTATAATTTCGCCCTTTGTAACTATATACTATCCACATCTAAGGATAGTACACACGGCTACACATCAAGCTATACATTTGCAGTTTATGCTGACCTCTCATTGTACGGAAATCCTATACAAAGCGCGATCAGCTTATACTGGAAATGTATAGCTTGATGTGTAGCCGTGTGTACCTACGCTAAAATACTATAATTTAAAGTTTGCTCCCGATTGCTTAGTTTTACGTCATATTATGAATATTTCTACCGTGTGTGTATCCGACCGAATTCTGATCTTGCGATGTTTTCTGTGTTGATTCCCCGATTATCGTTCCCAGTACACTTCTCTCTTTCCACTAATCTCATTCCTTCCATTCCATTCGAAATTCAATCAAAGCTGCTTAATTTTTTAACAATTGCTTGCGAATTTTTGTGTGAAGATACGAAACAAACTGGCAACACAATCCATAGACGCCATTTTAGTGACTAATAACTAATAGTAATATTCAAGAACTGATAAACTTAGAAGAGGAGTAAATTTTGCCGGATGTTGATTGACTATTATATGTTAAATTAAAAATAATGAAAGTGTACTATAATTTTTTATAATATCCTTTTCATATTTCTTTTTCAATCTACCTAAATCCAACCCTGCTAGTCGTCATCATTCAGACATAATGACTATCAACTAGACTATGGCAATCATTGAGGTAGGAATCCTATGGAGAGGGCATATTCTACTATATGAAGAATAGTTATACAAATATCTATCATATCGACACAGTCATGTCAAAAAGCGTTTTGTTTCTTTCTAACTCATCAAGAGCTACATATGAAAAAAGAGATATCTAATGTTTGTCAAGGACTAAATTTGGCAACACTTCTGTGTGACGTCAAAATCTGTCTATGCGTGACCGGTCGCCATGTTTAGTGCCAAGTTTTGTGGTAAAGTCCATTTCACGAAAGAAGTCCCGCGGAAATAAGTGGAACTAATTATTATTATACGCTAAGTTAGCAACATTCCTAAAATAACCCATGCCTGCAGCGCCACGTCTGCGGGACTTCTTTCGTGAAATGGACTGTACAAAAATCTGCTACGTGCTGTCAAAAGGTTGCTTGCTTTCTCTCTCTCACTCGCAGTAACAACCCTACGATTGCTCGATTTTTGTAGGTAGTCACGCTAATTTTGTAGGTATGGCAAGTCCATAGGTTTATATGTCAATGATGGCAATGGAGCCATACCCGCATCGTTTCATAATTATGATATCAAACACATCATTTTATTTTCTTTCGTAACTTAGCAAGGAGAAATTAGGCAAGTTCACAAGAAAATAAAACGTATGAACATTTTGTTCATTCATTCATGCGTTAATAATTCATGAATGAAATACCACTCATTGTTTGTATCACATCCCTAGCACCTTTGTGTTTGTTGTCCTAGAGAATTGCATAAATACGCTCAAAGTAAATCTGTGTGTGTGTGTGTTTTTGTAATAATTGTGTGGTCATTATTTTTTCGTGTGTGTTTATAGCAATAGGAAGAATGTATCTGTGTGCAATTGTCAAATTTTTGTAGTGTGCTGTATGTGTTTTCGTCGCCTCCCGCAGAAAGTAGCAGAAAAAGTTGTTCGGTGATTCGCTTCTTCGCAGCTCCATTGGTCCAAGGCGGGGACCAAGGCGGGGCGGGGGGTGGGGTGGGGCTCTAAGTGTTGTAGTGCTGATGAAATGAATCGTATAAATCGCCTAAAGCTGAACAAAAATTCTAACCTTACCTTACCCTTACTTTAGCTACTCATGCCTTTGAGTATTTAAACTCATGCATTTTGCGAAAGTTACACACAGTTTTTGATGTGATGGCCTCCTTTTTTCATTAGTAGTAGTAGTAGCCTAATTTATTGTACCACTGAACCATTAAACAGCATTCAACAATCGTTAGGCATAACAGTAAATATCCTTCAACGATTACCATTACTCAAAAGACAATGTGCCAGAAAATGGCGGCAAGTTTGAAACTTTGTTACATCTTAAAAACATAGATTCTCTGTCAACGAAAACTCCATAATGCATGGATTTTTTGATTGGAATGAAAAAAAAATATGACGTAGTATTACCCCAAGAACCCCTACATATAATAGAAAAAAATCTATCCCCAAGTATTTTTGTAAATATTTACCAAAAACTATACAAGATGGTAGATAACATATTATTGTACGGAACCCTCACCACGCGTGTTTGACTCACACTTGTCTGGTTTTTTATATCCATCCTAATGTGGTAATTCGTGGGTTTTAATGCCAAATATGGCACTGCATGCAGTTCTAGGTTTATTATCTTTGCCAGATTTGTCATTGAATGCAGAAATAACTGGAGAAATAAAAAATTATGATCAAAATGAGAAAGTACCTATATCGGGTACGTATATCAAGAATGCTAGGCTGGGGATAGATTACATACGTATACGGAGAGATGAAAATAGGGAGAAATGAAATGGTGTATTCAAACTTTTTATTTCATCTCTGAGGCTAATATCTCCTGTATAGGCGTAATTGTCTTCGCTATAATGCCGCTGACCAGTTTCCCATTTGTATGTCTTCTTAGAAGTTTTCTCTTTCTGTCACCCCCTCCGCTGTCGACTTGTTGAAGACTGGTCTTCCAATTCAATATCTGACTGTAAATCTACGTCAATATCATCATCGGATTCAGACTAATAAACGGGTCCTGTCCTCGATTATCTCTCCATTCTGTATCTTCATCAGAAAGTTCTTCGTCTTCATCTGGAATGTTGACTACATGCACTAGTTTCCGTCTCGGCATTATTGAGAAAAAAGCAGCGTAAGGTGCTAGGCTAATCAAACCAAAAAACAAATATTAGCCACTTCAAAAAGTTATGTAAATAATGTTTTTTTTTAATTGACACAATTGAATACTATCCCAATTATGGTTTAGGTTTACTCATTTCTGTTGTCATTCTGCATACAATCCATAACTGTCAAACAGTTTTTCCGCGACTGCATACTATCCCGTATTACTCAAAGATCCCTTTTAGGGGTACTAACTTCAGCACCAAAAATATTTGCAATCATTCATGCGAATCTAGTTTTTTTTTTCCTATTGCCTTTTTATAGATGCCTATTGTATGCAAAATATTTATCGTAGCTATCTATCGTGAGAATCCATGCAAAAATACCCCGAAACCTGAGTCAATTTACCTCACAACGACCGTTAGGAAACAAACTGACCAAATCTGACTTTATTTATGATCTACTAGAGTTGGACACCAATTTTCTTCACAAATATTACCGGTTTTTGATTTAAGAGTAGCAAGAAGAAAAAAAATCGTGTCAAATTTAAATGAGGTGACAAAAACCCTTGATGCCTGATAACATAACTGATATGTCACGCTATGCAAAGGGGTAATACATTTTGAGTTTCGATGATTTGCAGCTGAATACCAGTATTTTACATGGAGCTTAAGGTATGCTAATTATGACCTCATAATCGGCCTACAATTTTACTACTGCTGGGTTGGTCTTTTTCTATGTGAGAGAGAATAAATTGCACATGGAAAATTATATGTCTGATCAGGTAGGTACGTTCGAGTTCGAATCTACTACCTTCAACTTGTAAATCGGGGTCGTTACTTCTGGGGCCTTGTTGTGTACACACGGCTGCACATCAAGCTATACATTTCTAGTATACGCTAACCTCTCATTATACGGAAATCTTACACAATGCGAGATCAGCTTATACTGGAAATGTATAGCTTGATGTGTAGCCGTCTGTACCTTAGTTGTGGGTGCATGTAAGTAGTAGTCAGCGGGCCGAGCACGGGCGTGCCAAGACGTTTCTGACAATACATGATAAATTATGTCTTGTCAATTTGTACTAGCATTTTAAGACAAAACGGTTTTATCGCTCAAACTGTGATAAAATGTGTGACTCAAGTCATGTCACAAATAGTCACAATAGGCCGTGCTCGCCCCGCTTCATGCGTTACAGGATATTTTATTCTGATAATTGTAAGTAGGCTTTGTAGGTGCTTATTATTTCTTAACCTGTTTGTTTTGTCCCCAAAATTATCGTTGTGAACATTCAAATTGTTAATTAGGATAAGTACGAAAAATCAAAACGCCTTTTATGTGGATTGAAATTGGAAACCAGTTTTAGGTCGTTAACAATTAATGTGGGGCCGCTTTTTAAACTCGTACCTATATAATTATTTCTTCGAACATAATTTGGTAAGTAATAATACTCGATATTGTGCTATTGGACCGATTTCAATAGCTATCTTAGATACCTAAAACTATGTAGAGAACACACTTCTAAAAGGTTTGCTCAGGGTTGCGAGTTTGTCCGAAAGGGATATCGTGGCCCTGGCACACAGGCATCTCAAGCAACATGGGTGGGTTTTAGTCAGTAAAAGTCTGACACCCCTCCCGCTCCGCCCAGAGCGGGAGAAGTTATTTGATAATTAAGAACTACCAGAATTTATGTTTTTGGACAATATAAAGTATATGGTATTGGCTTTTGTTAGACCATCCTTGTTTTTCCAGTGTCCGATAAGGCTAAAGTAGGTACAAGTTAGTGATAAGATAGATAATAATCAACAATTTTGTGTTTTTCTGCACTGGGCGATGTGGTGGCTAGGCGACAAAGCCCTTTAAATAAATAATTTAAAAAAAGAACCCAAAAGAAAGAAAGTAGGTAGGTACCTTGTGCCTCCACAGCTCTACATACATAATATCATCATCATCATTTCAGCCGAAAGACGTCCACTGCTGGACATAGGCCTCCCCCAAAGGGGGGGGGGGTTGCCATAATCGCCACGCTTGGCAGGCGGGTTGGCGATCGCAGTATGGTTTTAAAAATGCATAGAGAACGCTGCTGCCCATTCTCTAGTAAGTCCCTTAGTCGACTTTTACGACACCAACGGGAAGAAATGGGATGGTGCTATTCTTTACGTCCGGCACCACACGGATCTACATAATAACGAAATTAAAAGGAAAACTATCACACCTAAATACACTTTACAAGTTACCGAGTAATAGTCCACCAACTTACATTTTCAATTGGAGAATTGATCGTGACGTATATCGATGTATGCCGGGAGAACATGTTTTTCAACTACAATGTTAAGTTTGATTTTGGGATAAATTCATCCCAACTACGGAACCCTTCCCTGTGCGTGGTCCGACAGGAACTTGGCCGGTTTGTTAAATTAGGTTGGTGTATAAAACGATATTTATTGAAATAAAAACTCCTTCCCCATTATTACGAAACAAGGTTTATCTTCAGACCCAGGTTTAAAACATGGAGCCATTATTGAATTTCGAACTTTATTCCGACTATCGTAAAGTTCCTAAACACAAAATTGACAACTTAGTACCGAACTAAGTTTTCAGTTTTCTATAAAGAACGGTATTTCAATCACTGTTACGTTTTTATTACAAAAACTGGCTCCATGGTTTAGGCCATGTCAAAATATAAATCTTGTTTTGTAAGAAGGCGGCTTTTGGTAGCATAGCTAGCTCCTTCTGCAATTCTAAAACTATAAGTAGATGGTGTAGTTTAAAAATGTACCTAAATTAGGTAAGCTGTTTGTTTTCAAACAATATTTTATCATAAACAACTAAAGTAAATCAAAATATGCATTTATTGTAGGGATCTAATGTATTTGTGTAAGCAAATCCTTTAGGTGTAAATATTATTTTATTCAGGCAGATGTTTAAATTTCTCATAGTGTTATCACAGCCAACAAATCTTATCTGATCTGTTTAAGTACGAGTACTTACCTGCTTGTTATCTACTATGCCAACACGAAATATCAAGAACACTCGACCCCATGTGATTAACGCCGTAGAAATAATACTCGAATGAATTCCATAGCAATTTCGTATTTGTCTTGAATGTAAGCACTACAATTATTATGAATTGACCAGTGATCATTTGTTTTAGGTATAAATCAAGGTCAGAAACTGTATTTTAACTGGTACTAAGTTACAAATAAATTGATACAGCAACTTGAACCAGTATGTAGGTACGGGTAGGATTCGAATATACTTAGTTACGACTCTGGACGAGCCAAGCAATGTCCCTGGATTAAACGATATGACGTGAAGCAACATGTCTTTTTCTGTCTGTCTCAGAGTTTACAGAAAATGTATCCACAAGATGTAAAGACAATATTATTATCTGTAGAGCCAGACTAATTTACGTAACCTCATTAACTGAGTGTCCATCCATACACGACATTCACACGTCATGAAGGAGTAAAATTCCGCTACGGTTTACATTCTGATTAATTTAAAGGTATTACTTATCTATAAATATCATATTAATTAAATTAACTCTTAAAATAGAAATACCATGTTTGAGTTTTGATCTTACCGATGCCCATATAACATTGGCAACTGTTTTTTTATTTAACAATTTACTAAATTATAAAATTAAGCATGTATACTTAAACGACATGTCAATGCGAGTCAATAAAACTACCTTTGATCATAAGTATTTCGTAGCAAGTACTTACGAACAAGTAGGTATCCGAGATTGTAGTCATACACGACAAAAATGGCAATCATGATGCACACACATCTGCATATTTGACCACCTGACCGGTATAAAGATACCTTACCTACCTGCAAATTATTATAAGTCCCATTATGGAACCCAATCTTACAAGGTATGAGTCAACTGTTTCGTTTTTGTAAAGAACCAACATGCTTTGTCAGTTCATTGTATTGTTAAATACAGTGTCAACATTTTAATGTAGGTATCTAGGTAGATACTTTTCATCATCATAAAATTACTAATATTTCTAAGTAAGTAAATTACTAGGCTCAATAGGGTAGATAGGTAACCTGCAGTGAACTTAGAAACATTATTAATTTTGTTTTATGAGTACCGGTAGGTATCCATGATACTAATTACTGCAACTTAGAGATTGCAGACTTAGGCGCGTATTTAATTTATAGAACTTTACTCAGTACTCAAGCATTACTTAAGACTAGATTCAAGCCATTGGATTGGTGATAGATCCGTTTAAGCAGATATATGCCAGTGACCTTGAGTGGTTAGCTTGCGTGTTCTGTACTGAGCTCACACAACGCGTCGTACGTTCAGCCAGTAATAGGACTCGCCCATCAAGGAGCGCTATCTCCAATTTGATGCATTATTAATTTATTATACACAAAACAAAAGGTATTTTAATAAAACGCGTATACTAAAAGATCAATAATTAAATTATCTTTAAATTGGTGAAGGTTTTAGAAAAATACGCTTGGTAGATTTTGCGCCATTCTCAGTTTTTTATCCGCGTTAGACATAACTTTACAAATTAATTTCACTATGTAATTTATACATAATCTAAAATATTCACATATTAAATTATTGAGAAAATGCTCTAATTTAACATATTTTTTTTTCAACTCATTAACACTAGGTACTCGTAGACGTGATCTTCAGTATAAAATCATTAAAAGTCGGTTATCGTCGCCTTAAGACTATATTCAAGTCATTGGATTGGTTGAATTTAGTCTTCAGCAATGCTTGAGTACTGAGTAACGTTCCATAAATACGGGCCTTAGAAGTTAGTTTATTTCTTCCAGAAACGAGTGTATCCAACGTAAATGATTTTTTTCAGTAAACCCCTTGTTAATTTTTTCTTATGTTTGTTTACAGCTCTAATCACGCGATGATTGCTACTAGGTGCTAATCTTGCTTCGTGATAGGTGGTGATCGTGAGCTCTAGCCTCGTTTCCGTTCGGAACTGGTTGGGCAAACCCGAAATAAACTGAACAGAAAAAAATATTTTCGTTTTGCACACTTGGCGAATGAGAGCTTGACCAAAAGTGTAACATTTGTGACCGTGACGACACTTTGGTTACGTAAGAAAAGCGTCGAGAGCATATCGTGCGATAATAAGGAACATCGTTCCAAAAACCGTACACACGAAAACCTAAATAATTATCCGCATGTCTTACCTAACATCAAAACACTTTATTTCCGACCGATTGGTTCCATTAACGATCGAGTCTAGAGTAGTTAGAATAAATCTACAATACTACTGGATCGGTAACCGTACTCGTATTATGTATCTGAAATTCTATATGGTATTGCGAGTCGATCTATATGTATCTAAATTGTGGTGGGCAGTAATATGAGTACGTAACCACACCGCGAGCAACATTTTACTTACCACGAACGGTACTATCTGGTATGCACCGTTAGCTAATTACAGGAGTTCACGACTTATTGGTCTATCAGACGCTTTGCCATCACCCTGGTGGCAGAATCCACTTACAACTTTATATCGTAACGTAATTGGTTGTATTGTATTGCTGTGCGGTGACTCACGGCCAGCCTCGCTTTTGCTTCTGGATGTAGTAAATAGTGGCTGTAAGGATTATGACTAGAGGATGGGAAGTAGCATAAAACCCTGCACGAAAACGGATTAGCTTAACTTCTCCTTATCGTCAGTGAAGTTCTCACAGTACGGAAGTCAAAAATGGCTACTTTACAGAAGTGTGAAGAAACTGTATGAAATTAATGTAACTTACCTACGCTTCAGGGGACGATAACCGACTTTTAATGATTGTATAATGAAGATCACACCTAAACGAGCAGTGTTAATGATTTGAAAAAAATATATGATAAATGAACGAAGAATATGACATCTGTGAGCGTGGTCGTGGTGGACATTTTTTCATTCATAATTGCCAACCTTACTCTTTCTATTACAATAATTTTTTTAATAATTTTCATCTAAATTGTTTGTTTTATTTTGTTTAATAAAACAAAGTTCTTCTTGAAAAACCCGTTAGATTTATAAGTAAGTAATACACATGAAAAAGTAGCTTAGTAAGTAGGTACTTATGTTGCAGTTTTATTGGCATGCATGTTTCTATTTTGTTTTTATTTTACTCCCTGATCCACTTGAATTTTCATTAGAACCCTAAATTGACCAAGAATAGAATTACCCACCTTGTCAGCCAACGAACACAAAAGGGTCCACAATTATCCAACACAATGAATACACACATAGTAACATGTAACTATAAGTACTCAGATAATCATGTTACTATTTCACACTGCATTAAATCTTTACAATACTTATGCCTTGAAGGTTTTTACAGCACCTTAAGAAATGTAGAGGATTGAAAATGAGTCAGACAACAGGCATTAAGTAGGTACTTACTCGCTTCAACTATTATTTTGCCTTACAAAAAGACAACCTTGGCATTAAAGTAGAATTATAACAAAGAAAATCATAAAAAAACCTCCCAATTGCGTGTCGGACCACGCACAATGAAGGGTTCCGTAGTTGGGACGAATTTATCCCAAAAACAAACTACTTAACATTGTAGTTGAAAAACATGTTCTCCCAAATTTTACATATACGTCACTGTCAATTCTCCAACTGCAATGTAAGTTGGTGGACTATTACTCGTTAACTTGTGAAGCCTACTTAGCTGTGTATATTATTTTTCCTTTTAATTTCGTTAAATGCCATGATTTTTTCACATATCCAAAAACAACCATTTAGCTGGCAGGGGGACACTTGACTGTAACAAAAATAAGCACTGTAAAGCTTAATATTACGCAAACGGATCCCTGAATCGAAAAATAGTCTTCACAGACCCTCAATATTTATGAACGACCTATCCAACGATAGCTCACATCAGGGCGTGGATGAGAAAAAAGAATCATCCCCACTGAACACATGGCTACACATCAAGCTATACATTTCCAGTATAAGCTGATCTTGCATTCGTACAATCAGAAGTCAGCTGATACTGGAAATGTATAGCTTGAAGTGCAAGCGAGGTACCATCAAAAAAAATATTTTCAAGATTTAATTTCACCACTTTGTCGGCGTGATTAATATTTATACCCATGTCAAATTACAGCTTTCTACTACCAAGAGTCTCTGAGCTAAGCGGGGGACAGATATACAGACGGACATGGCGAAACGTAAGGGTTCCTTGTTGACTACAGGACCCTAAAAACCTTGTTATGTACAAAAAGTATTTAGTCAAGATTTCTTATCCTTTTCTTTCCCTTGCAGTAGAAAGTCAATGACATCATCATCGTCCTGCGAGGGCTTCTGTCCTCGGATGATAATTAGTGATCGGAAAAGGTGAGCTAAAATACTTGAAGTTCGAAAAAGAACAGAGATATAGTGGAGGCTTCCGTTGCTTTTTTTTTTACTTAAATTCATGTTGGCATGGTGCTCGCATGGGTGTGTCACAGGGGGGGGGGGTTTAAATTTCTGTAATTTTTGCCTAGGACGCACCGTTTTCCAGATATTTGAATTTCACATGAAATTCAAATACTTATCTCGAAAAAAGTGCGTCTTTTGTCGTAAGGAAGTCTCCACTTTTTTATAAATGATCACTGATGATGATGATGACATTGGCTTTCTAGGTGAGGACATAATCCCAATTTATTTGTGCTTGTCTTTTTCTTCAATAGTTAAGATTACCTACCATACTTATTTTAATCAACCATTAGCCCTAGAAAGTCAATCTATGAACGATAAAACTTGGAATGTTAAATCAAGGAAGCAACATGGAGATTCACGTAAGTATAAAGTAAAGTCCCTATAGAATGTTTGTTTCATTGTAACTGGACGCCATACAGAACAGTTTGTATCCGTTGAAGTTCTAGCAACAAGAAATTCTTGTGAAATACCACGCGACAAGGCTCGCTTCCGGGTTGCGCGCGCGCATAGTAGCTGAGGTTGTTTTGAAACCCAACGCCGGCCGCTGGTTACACCTGCGCCACTTGAACCACACACACCTTTATTCTATAACACGACTTTACCTTTTCATAATGAAGATTGGACCACACCTGTTGTATTACACTCCTGAGTAGTTACTACAATGTGTATCTGGGAATTTCTTCTGGTCACGCTGCAAATATGGCATCCTTGTTATACTTTTATGTAGCACTCATGTTTTACTTGAATGTTTGTTCATCCGATTGAACATGCCTAAGATATGATGAGATCTTAAGCAATAATGACTGACTCACAGATAAATATATCCACTTTTTAGGAAGACTAAATATACATTCAACCTTGCGAATTATAGATATCGATTTATCGCAGTCCGATTAGGTCATGTGCTCTCCGAATCAACTTCCTAATAGCCAATTTGTAACACAATGGAAATAAGTATACTTTAGCACTGTTCGCAATTTCATCGGACTCAAAATCAAAAACCAAATCAAAAATATTTTTATTTCAAATAAGCCTACATGTTATATATACTTATGAAACGTCAGAAGCTAGGTGCACGGCTCCAATTGGTCGTTTCCTATGGAGAAGAGCCGGTAAGAAACTCCACGGTTACACGTTTAAAAAAAATTGGCTTTTTCAATGTTTTCAAATTACAAATTACAGTGTTAATTATAATCCTAGATGCCTCCGACTGCATTTATTTATTTTTGATACTTAAAGGATACTGGTTTTCTTTTAATCTTGTTTCCATCTTTTCAGTAAATTTTTTTGCAGTCGGGTTTTTTTTTTCTTAATCATTTGTTTTTTACTTTAAAACGATGCACATTTCAAATAGTATGCAAATATTTAATACCTTCAAATATTTGGTATTTGGTAGGTATTAGTAGAATCGACCAATTAATTAAAAATTAGACTATACTTTAAAATGATGGTATTCATAATGTTATATCAGCTACCGACAATTCTTAAAATATAATAAGGATCCGGCCTTGCATGAAATGCAAGTTCAGGACAATGATAACGTTATCAGACAAATGTCTAACCTTACCTCACAGGTAGGTATACTGTGTCCATTGTTGGGTTTCCTGCAATTAGACACGCTTCAAAGAAACAATTTATATAGTTATCTGGATGACATTGTATTTGCATATAGAGCGACGCAATAATACCTACATAAGAACGTGACACCAAATTCGGTGAAAATTAAAGAAGAAATAAAGATGAATCGATTAAGAATCGGTCACTCGAATCTTAATCGGTTCATCTTTATTTCTACTCTACTAAATACTTACAGATAGTAAGTAGTGATCGTTCTCGCACATACATACATTATTCACAATTATGCATATCACTGGTTATTGACTCTACCATTAATAGATGTAAATATGGCAACAAGAGTTAATAGCCACTATCCACGTTATCACAAAGATAATTCCGGGCGCACTGAGTAAACGAGAATAACCTTATACTGTAACATTTAGAAAGGTTTTTAGTTATAAAGCGAAGTGTTCATTTTCTTTGTCCAAGCAAACCTAATTTTAAGACTCAGATATATGCCAGTGACCTTGAGTGGTTAGCTTGCGTGTTCTGTACTGAGCTCACGCAACGCGTCGTACGTTCAGCCAGGAATAGGACTCGCCCATCAAGGAGCACTGTCTCCAATTTGACGCATTATTAATATATTATACACAAAACAAAAGGTATTTTAATAAAATGAAGGTATTTATTTTAAATTGGTGAACATTTCAGAAAAATGCGCTTGGTAAACTCTAGTTTGCGCCATTCTCAGTTTGTTATCTGCGTTAGACATAACTTTACAAATTAATTTCAAACAAACAAACATAATCTAAAATATTCACATATTAAATTATTGATAAAATGCTCTAATTTAACATAATATACATAATATTTTTTCCAAATCATTAACACTACTACTCGTTTAGACGTGATCTTCAGTATAAAATCATTAAATGTCGGTTATCGTCGCCTTAGAAAGACTCGGTTTAGTAGACTTTAGTATATTGGTCGAAGAAAATATTGTCAGCTTGTAATGGAAAAAGTAAGGGTACCTACCTACTATTCACTGACCGTTTGAATTTTTGGTATTTGGTCAGAAAAGTGCACCTACCTATTGAAGTAGGCTTTCATAATTAGGAAAACACTTCCTCATTACATAATACAGTTCCTTGCTCTTGTTTCATGTGTTTTTTGTATATATTTATTAGATAAGTGTATGCTTTGTGTATGTATGTATTTATTGTATATGTTAATGGTAAACCACTGACTACCTGCAGTATTGTCTCTCCTGCTCCCTTTAATCCATCCAAAGGTTGTCTGTAAAAGATCGCTTTTAGCGATAAGACCGCCCATTGTGTCACCCTATGTAAAATTCAAACATTTATATCTGTAACTTTTATGGTGTACTTATAATAAAGAGTATTCTATTCTATTCTAAAAAAGAGATAATCAGACGAATAACATTAATCCAGCTGGTTTTGTTCTAACTTTAACGCACTCCAAACATTCATTCATGTTCTGCAATATAAGCAAGTTTATTTCTTTAAATAAGATTAGAATTAATTAAAAGTATAAATGCAGTCATCTAAGATGAGATGACAGCCACATTCTGACTGATAACTGTAATGAGTCACAGTTTAAGGTCATTGTATCTCATTTGTTTCAGGAAAACAGACTTTGTACATAAACATTTCAGACTTGTAAATCGTGTCTGCGTTGCTATTTACTAAAGTTTACGTACCTTGTTGTTGGAGGCGTTTTCAAGTTATAGTTTTTAGGCTAAAAGTATCTACCTACAGACATTTTATAAAATGACTACCTCCTTGACGTTGGGTTGGGCTGGTAGTCGCAGATGCAACTGCAGAGCGTGATTGGGACCTATGGATCCTGAGGTAAAATGTTATTTGCATTTTCCACAACGAAATTCTTTGTAGCAGCCTTTTTTTAAATTAGCATGCTCTGCAACTGTTCACATTTGCCAGGAATAAGTGTTCTTGTTTTAAGCATACTCATAAATAAGTAAGCTCAAAGCAAACGTACGGACAGACGTGCTATTTGGCACCAGGCTCTCGGCCAACATGGATGTACAAAGATATACGTCTTAGTAATAGTGCGGTATTCGTACAGAACTCAATAAGACACCTAATCATATTGCTTGCAACGGAATTGTGTAAGAACATTTTGATGAAAAAGAAAATAACAAAAAAAAAAGAGAATTTGGGTTCGTAATTGAATAAACAGAAGAGAGTAACTTCGATAATATAAATAAACACAATACACAAAGAGCAAAGTTTTTTCTTCTCCCCAACGCGACTTATTGAGGGTTCGCAGCAACTGTCGTGGATCGAGATCGAATCGATAATAGCATGCTCATAAGCAAACCTGCGGAGCACGCCCCCTTCTACCCGCAACTTAGGTAGCATGCTCGAAAATCAAACGTCGGTTTATTTTTTAGCACGCTCAAAATAACCGTGCTCATTACTAGCAATGTTGCGACACACGTGCAATAAAAGCATGCTCAATAAAAGGATTTGTGCCCGGTTAATGGCAATAGGATTGCTTCTATTGCATGCGATCTATATAAAACAGAACTGGCGAAATGTGAGCATACTATATCCATCTCTGCCATCCCCCTTCAGGGGAAAAAGAGGTGATCTGTTTTCTCAAAATCTCTAGTCTTTTTTTATTTTTATTATATCCAGACGGATGCGACATACGAATGCAAAGTATCAACGTAAATATGTAATGTTTCAACGACTGAATCAGCCAGTAAGTCTTGTCTTTTGTCTTACATGAAAGAGCACGCTTTGTCTCGGATGATGAAACTTGGAACAATAGCCTATTTATTTGTTTACGGATCAGAAAACAGATGCTCTACATGTTTAGGAGTGGCTTGAAACCTAGTTGAAATATTACCTGAATTATTAATTACTTACTAACAATAGGTTAGCCCCTTTACATGGAGCTAGGTTAGCCCCTCTACATGCAGCTCAAAACATAAAAGGTGAAATGTGGGTGAAGGTACGTACTATAAAATACAGCTCTGCTCACCGCTTCGGGCAATTGACACGTGATACTAATCTAACATTAAGTTAAATGTTATTAATTAACTTTATATTTATTAGTTCAATAAACTCTTCAGGGTTTATTTTTATCCTTACCGAAGGGCATTCCATTTTCCTGTTTTGTTCTATTATAGTACATATGTATTTTATTTTTTTAACCAATCAATTTATATCTCTAATTATTAGTGGCTGCGCTGCTCTGCTAAACTACGTAACTGGGGGTCTACTCCGAAACGTTAATTTTATAACTTCCATAGTTTCCTTTTTTGACGTCGTTAAAGTCACATTTTTTACTTTGGCTTATTTCTTTGACCGTCATTTTTTTTTTGTTTCGTTGTAGCCAGCCATAGTTAGCCGTAGTCAAGCAACGGCCTAACATTCGGCCGATACTTTATACCGATACCCCCTGACTTTAATTCGGTTTTCACCATCAGTTAGATAGTTTATTCTGAAAGATTTATGTGTATAATAAATTAATAATATATTAATATTAAACATACAAAAAAAAGAAATAAGAAGAAAGAAAAGAAGAGAAGAAGAAGAAGAACGAAGAGAAGAGTTTGATAGAAATCTTATTATTTTGTCAATTCGTAAAACCGTGAGAAGCAGGGGCAGGTCGCTAGTCAATTTGTAATCTTGACTCTTGCGTATTGAGGATTCTGTTACATACTCGTACATGCTCGCCGTCAATTTGCATGAGCCACCAAATTGTGCAGCTGTGCCTAATTAATTCCGCATGGAGGGGAGTTAAAAGCGGAACACGATCGTTTCTGTTCTTTTACCGAACACTTCATATAATAACGGTTTACAATGACGTTAAATGTTTAAAAACAACTCGAATTAAGGCCTAGTGTTCAACAACTAACTATTTCAACTTTTATCGTCATATTACGAAACAAGGTTTATCTTCAGACCCAGGTTTAAATCATGGAGCCATTATTGAATTTCAATGTAAAGTTCCTAATACAAAACGGACAACTTAGTACCGAACTAAGTTTTCAGTTTTGTATAAAGGACGGTATTACAATCACAGTTACGTTCTTATTACAAAAACTGGCTCCATGGTTTAAGCCATGTCAAAATATAAATCTTGTTTTGTAATTAGGTCATAATGTAAACAATTCGCGTAAATTTCGCGTAAACTGCCCATTCTTCCAAATAGCCAAGAGTTTAAGGTCAATGACAAACAAATAGACATCGGATGCAATCTTCAGTGTAATTTATATCTACAAGAAAACAGTAAGTATCTATCTCGAAAACGAGTCACCATATAAAGCGCAAATCTTCTTCCTATTGTGTGGAAACGACTGCAATCCAGTCTGAGAGAAACGGGGTCAAGAAATTTATTTCTGGGTACACTAACACTATGACTGTACGTTAGGTATACTACATTCATTTTATATTGTTGGAAGTTTTATACAACTTTCATTTTATAGTTCGAGCAATAGTTTACAGACTACACAGCAAATGCTAACGATGTGAATATTTTTCACAATGACAAATATAAAATAAATATAATCTTAATTTTTTAACTCTTCACTTGGATTAAATGCAATTCACATTGCAAAACTACTTTATGATAATTTGGGCAAAGGTAAATGAGATCATGAAATGTAGAACCAATTACAGCCAGGATATTTATTTATTTATTGAGCAAGGCACACCAACGACATATTTACAACTATGGTAACAGTAGGTAAAACTACGACTCTTCTATTCTGTGCAAATACGTCACTGAAAGGCATGGACAACAATTTTTTTGAATCCAGACATAATCTCGTTCAGATCACGTGAGGACCATGTAGTGTCTGAAATGGTCTTTTGAGGAAAGAACCACACTTTGAGTGGACCTGTCCAATCAGAGCAAGCATTTGTCAGTAATCGTGCAGCTCAACTCAGCTCAACGAGGAAATGACATTCTTATTAAAAGATGAACATTTTACAAAAAGTTACGATATGTTTCCTCGGCAACACTGCTAAAACAAACCATAAATCCACTAAATGCACATAAAACGACGAATCATAGAATATTACTTGACGGTAATATTTTTTGATAAGTCATCAGAATGTGAGTCCGAAATCGCGAACAAACAATGAGCAAACGTGGTGATCATACACACGCCTTCTCTTTACGAAATGAAATTAAATCGTATAGTCTGTAAATAGGTTATCGGAATCACTTTTACACGTCATATAAAAAAATAAAAAATAAGCTACATGTAGTCGACATTTCCTATCTGACTATCCCTGAGAAGAAATGGCGAAACAAACCCAGGGGTCAAAGTCTCTTTTAAAGTCCAGACATAATCTCGTTCAGATCATGTGAGGACCATGTAGATCCGTGTCTGAAATGGTCTTTTGAGGAAAGAACCACACTTTGAGTGGACCTGTCCAATCAGTGCAAGCATTTGTCAGTAATCGTGCAGCTCAACTCAGCTCAACAAGGAAAGTCTTTTTGCCTTTACCCTGCAGTGCGGCAGGTACCTACTTACTTATAGGCTGGTTTATTATAATCATCAATGACATCCTTGTTTCATCATTTCAGCCGAAAGACGTCCACTGCTGGACATAGGCCTCCCCCAATGGCAAGCGGGTTGGCGATCGCAGTATGGTGTTAAAATGCTTAGAGAACGCTGCTTCCCATTCTCAAGTCCCTTAGTCGCCTTTTACGACACCTACGGGAAGAAATAGAAAGAAGAAAGAAAGAAAATACATTTATTTAGCACAGACTAAAAGGCACACAAATATACACGAGATAAATACACAGAAAAAAAAAATAAACAAGTAAAAAATGTAAAGTGCGATGAAATAAATATATAGCAGAAGGTGCTTCACGGTTGCCCCAAAAAGGCCCAAGTCAGCAAAAATGCCAGACAACTAGTGCCTGACGCTGGTTTTCAACCGGCCCTGAAAGTGTGAGATGAATAGGTCAGTGCTATTCTTTACGTCCGGCACCACACGGAGCATCCTTGTTTAAACTACTGCAACTGCTGTCGATAGCCTGTGCTAGTCACATTTTCTCTCTGCAACTGTTTAATTTAGCAGAGCTATCTAGTTTAGTCAGTCAAATAATGAATATGCATAGGTACTTACATACTTATTTAGCATTTTGTTTTCATCCGGCTCACAGTAGGTTATTCTCGAGGGTGAAGAAAACTCACCGGTGTGCATACCGAGAATCAACCTGACTACATTAGTAGCACGCGCATGAAAAAGGAAAAACCGCTTTTCACCATGCCCCATTAATATACAGGGTCAAATTTAATTAGCTAGCGGAACTCCGTGGACGTTATTAAACGAAAAAAATAAAGAATTGTTGTTTTTTTTTCTGATGTCAATGACCACTGGCAGTGAAGTTACTTGAAGTAGTTAAGTTTTTGTTTTATCGTGTTTAGTTATCGATACCCATCACATCTGTGAAGTTTACACAGAAAAAATAAACTGATTTTGAAACTCAGTAACTAGTCGTTGCCCCAAAAAAAATACAATGTTTTATTTTTTGGTTTTATCGTATTTAAATATCGATACCCAACACGTCTGTGGAGTTTCGCTAGCTAGTTTAATTTGTATAATTTCTATTCGATCGTTAATTATTGATAAATGCTGGTAGGTAAGTACCTAACCTAAGTATGTACTCTACAAGTTCAATATCTTTCCAGGCAAAGAGAATTAAATATACCTAGAGGTATTCAAACATTCGAGAAGTGTGCCAACCATCAATTTAATTCGTTTAATGAATTAATTGATGGTAGAACAAGTATCAACGAAGTTCCCTAGGAAACATAAATGACTACCTACTTAAAATTCGATGATCTCGTTTCTTGCTTAGAAATCGGATAATAAAAAGTAAAACAGGATCATTGTGACATCATAACTATTAAAGTTGTACAAGGTTATCGATTTCTGTAATGCAAATCAGATCCATAAAAACTCTGATAAGTATAGACGATGACGAACAGATTAGCCACTGTCTTGTTTTTAATTCATGAACGACTGTATCTTATCATATATCGACATGCTTACTGTCATGAGAAACAACATTACAATAAAAAACCGGCCAAGTTCGTGTCGGACTACGCATAATGGAGGGTTCCGTAGTTGGGATGTATTTATCCCAAAAAAAACTTAACATTGTAGTTAAAAACATGTTCTCCCATATATCGATTTACGACACGGTCGATTCCAAACTGAAAATGTAGGTAAGTTTGTAATCGCAAAAAAGTATTTTTGTGTGATAAAACTACCTATTAACGATTTCGGACTTTTTCCTTTACTTGTGCTGAGACCTTGCTTCTTCCGAAATTTCACGATTCTAGGTCAACGGGAAGTACCCTATAGGTTTTGATTTATTTGCGAGTATCAGAAAATTTCGCATAAAAAGCCGTATTTTTTATTGCGTTGACTTAGAAGCTGGATTTTTTTAGAGCTCCGAGGGACCGTTGATCTACGTATTTGATATTAAATTCAGCTTGATACCTCCACGCGTTCCTGAGAAAAAGGGTCTTGACAGGCAGGCAGACAGACAGACGGACAATATTAATTTGGAACGAAACTAGACCCGATATATTCTTGCGAAAAAAAAAAAACAATTAAGCTATGACAAGCGTTTCCGCAAGGAGTCATATTTAGCACAATTATTGCGAAAGATTTTCAATCTAGGCTTATTAAGTATGACTTCGAATTACGCGGTGTAAATATTTTACAGAGTTTCCGGCCATCGTCACTGTTTACTGAGTAAAATTTCAGAATAAGCTAAGGTTAAGCTATGCTTGCGACGGTTGGTCCGTGGATGGGTGGCCATCTTTACAGACCAACATACCAGGACCCTTCTGTGCCTCGGAAAGCACGTAAAGACGTTGGTCCCGGCTGTCATTCGTGTATTTGTGGCAGTCGTTTCGAGTCGACTTAAGCCCGAAAATCTGACAACCAGTAAAGAAAGAAGAAAGAAAAGAAAGAGAATACGTTTATTTGCGGTAAACATGACGCAAAAAAGAACATAAACACAAAAATAAGAAAAGGTTGGGGGAAACATGCGTCACATCCACGCAAAACGGCTATCGCTCAGCATTATACTGCGACCCTATGCAAGACAGACCCCAGCGCTGGTTTTCAGCGACAGCGCTGACGTAATGACGTCGTACTCGTACGGTGCAGCAAACTATTAATAGGGCGCTGTGCCGCTGTGCAGTCTTACCAAGAGATATCGTCGTATTACCCAATAACTGGGTTGTGGAGGTCAGTTAGGCAGTCGCTCCATGTAAAATACTGGTATTCAACTGCAACCGGTTAGACTGGAAGCCGACCCCAACAGAATTGGGAAAAGGCTAGTAATTAAGTGAGTAAGTTTAAGTTTAATTATTTGTATAAACATGGTGTACATACATTGCATGCAAGATATTAAATACAGAAATGTTCTATCATGTTCAGCCGCGTATCGTGGCGTACAAATTGGTAAGAAGAGATGGTGCACAAACAGCGACTATAGGTATTTATCAAAATCTTATATATAAAATTCTCGTGTCACAATGTCAGTTACCATACTCCTCCGAAACGGCTTGACCGATTTTGATGAAATTTTATATACATTGTATATTCAGTAGGTCTGAGAATCGGCTACTATCTATTTTTATACCCCTAAGTGTTAAGGGTGGCTTTCCCACGGGATCGAGACTTACGCGGGTGAAACCGCGGGGCGCAGCTAGTAACATTATAAAATTACTTATTGAATCATAATTATTATTATTTATTCATCAACATCATCATCATTTCAGCCGAAAGACGTCCACTGCTGGACATAGCCCCCCCCCCCCCAAGGTTTGCCATAATCCACGCTTGGCAGGCGGGTTGGCGATCGCAATATGGTGTTAAAAACTTAAAATGCGTAGAGAACGCTGCTGCTCATTCTCCAGTAAGTCTTACACCCACGGGAAGAAATAGAGTGGTGCTATTCTTTACGTCCGGCACCACACGGACTTGTTATTATTAATTAAGTCATTGCCAATTTTAATGTCATCAACAATCAAAACAATACATTATAATTATAATACGGAGTGATCTTATTACACAGAGGAAAACAACATTAAATAAAAGACGTCATCATTTTAAAAACGAAGAAAAACTCCGAAATACTATAATTGTTCTTTCAATTAATAAAGTCCTTAATTTGCATGATATACTCAATGTTCTCCATGATTTAGGAAATTTATTAAATAAGATCGGAGCCATGTGATGCTCGTGCGCGTAAGAGTTGTTTTAGCGCCATGAACACAAACTTCGGAATTATCACGTCTATTCCTTCAACCATCATCTTGCTAGGCAGATGATGAAGGTTGCAGAATATCCATATCTGGGATTTTATGATCTTCCTTGCCTGTTATCTAGTGAACCACTATTTTACGTATCCATATGGCCACTTCTTCTAGTACAGTCGTTTTTCTCGCTGTACGCCATTTAGCAAAATTGAAAGACAATTCCAAATTTGATTACCTTCGTTGTAATTACTCAAAAACACGTGCATGTGTTCACGCTGTAAATTTAATCTCAAGGAAAACCGAAGCTTGCGGTCTGGCTGAATAACAGTGCAGCTTGTTCATGGCGAATTAACATAATTATGATCTATTAAAATGCTCTGATTTTCAATGTCAACAAAGGGTTTGTACGTGATTATAGGACTTAATGTATTTGTTTTTACATGTGATATTTGCGTGATATTTTATTTTGGAAGTGAAATACTCAAACGTAATCTTTGTGATCTGATAATCTCTTAGTCCCATTTCCTCACATGATCAACTTTTATAACAATGTATCTTTATAACGTTAATCTCTAACCAACGTTGAATGTAGCAACAATTTAAAACAGCGGAATTAATCTACAGTTATGGCTTATGGCTGAGCGGCGCACGATTCTAATTCCGATGTTTTGCCTATAAACGTGCAGTCAAACCACGAGGAAGGCCCCTAATGTAGCCTGAATAAAAAGGATTAAATATATTATGTGTCAATTAGAAGTGGTAGGTTCCTTCCGCTGCGTTCGGTCGACGGAAGCAGCGCCACGTGACTCACATGACCACTGCGTGTGCGCACAGTACTCGGTTCACTACCCATTGTCTGCACACTCCATAAACTTCGCTCATTTATGCCATAGGCGAAACAAAAATAGGGACGTAATGTAGGTATTTGAATGAATACAGTCACATTAAAATGAGTGGTTCCATTATTGTTTTGGGTCGAGCGCAGAATGGATCATTATTGGAAAATGATGAGTGGACCCCAGTTATGAGCAGGGCCCCCAATTGTTTTTTGAATGGGTAATCAGGAGGCTACAAAGTACAGTGATCTCGTGCCTCATATGTTTGATAAGAAACCTGCTAATGTTATTATTATTTTAAGATAAATGTTGAATAGAAAATTCAGCTTTCGTTACAGCAGAATCTGGGGCAGGCATTGTCTACGACTCAGTCAATCTGCCTGTTGAGGTCGGCATCCAGTCTAACCTGATGCAGCTGACTATCAGTATTTTACATGGAGTGACTGCCTAACTGACCTCCACAACCCAGTTATTGGCTGATACGATACCTCTTGGTAAGACTGGTTGTCTGATTTTCGGCCTTATGACGACCCGTATCGACTGCCAAGAAGTCCACGCATGACAGCCGGGACCAACGGCTTATCGTGTTTTCCGAAGCACGGAGGAGTCTCGGTATCACAGAGTACATTTCTAAATAGGAGCTCGGTATGTAAAGATGGTCACCCATCCACGGATCATACGCGGCAATGGCTCGACCCGTGCGGCAGATATTACTTAGTCCTGAGCTCCTCGAACGAACGGAATTTCCGGATGATATCGAAAACAATGCGGAAGACAAAGCAACTGTTTTGATTACAGATTATGTCATCTATCTTTCTATGGGAACATTTTCCTAAGGGATTTTATAGCATGTGCTGTGGAATGAAAATAATTATGTGATCCTTCTGCCTTATTCCCATTTCTTTAGGGTTATCGTAGGTAATAGCAACAGTTACTTTTGCATCCGACTCTCTCATCAATTTTGCGTATATAACTTACTTATTTCGTCCTACACTTTTTGCTAAGTTCTTCCATTGTATTTGATAACCTTATTAATATGTGTGTGCGGAATTTGATTTGCCAAACATAAATATGTATCTAAACATTATATTTTTATCGTAGACTAGCTGCTGTCTAAGTTTTGTTTATGATTTTATAAACAGAAACTATGTGATGAAATTCATAACACAATTTGACATGTGGTGTATAAAATTATTCCGAGTACTCGATACGGCTACCGTCTTCTGTCATGTTGAGAGGATGAATTAAAGGCGACTAACAAAAGGTATTTACAAGGCAGATGTGAGTTGTAATGCCGGGAGGGGACGCCCTAGAAGGACATACATACTATAGTGACCTAATTGGTGATGTTCTTTAGAAAGGTCGGGTGCCGTTTCTTGCCCATTCTTCTTCATACTTTCGCAACCGACGTGCGTGTAGTAAACGAACCAAAAGGAGTATGAAAGGAGCGTAGCAGGTGGCGTTCTATAGTTTCTGCCTACCCCCATTTTAGCTGAGAATACTTAGACATCGCTCTACAAGGCGTCAATGAGACTCAACAAATGATATCACTTACATTAGCGTGTTATTAAGTCCAGCCTTCACTTCACTGAGCTTCATTACTTACATTTATACATACGTATGATTAAAGAGTTTGGAATTGCTATGATAGGACGATTCATCTTCATTGTTTTCTCTCTAGTCTAGAGCACCCTTTCTATTTGAACGTTATAGATGTTTTGAATGACACATTACTTTGCGATGCTCGTCTACACATTAATTAGACACTGATTACAAGTCCAAACATTACACATTTGTATTTAATTAGCACTTAATAAGTTCGTGCGCTAACTGTGTTAGCATCTTCAAACTTTCCGGAACGTCCCTCGGATGAATAAAACGAAATGGATACATAAATATGTCATCAATACATTTATTATCAAATGCTACACTATAATATCAATACATTGTTTCAGTCATTTCAATATTTACAATAATTCGAAATAACTTTTGTAGTAAGCGAGTAGGGTTCGGTGTAAACGGCTACACATCAAGATATAATTTCCAGTATACGCTGCCCTCTCCTCTCTTATAGTGGAATTGTATAGATTGATGTGTAGCCGTGTGTACGAGTACAAAATATTATTATGACTTTCTGTTACACAGCAACTGCCTTTCAAATTATATACACAGAGTTATCATACAATTTATTGTCCATTCGACGTCTACTATGTAGACAAAACGTTCCCTACACTATACAATAAGTAGTAATGAATATGAGAGAGCTCTGAAGTTCATTAGTGAGAGCTACAAGACCGTTAAAGACGTTACACACCACATACAAAGGCCCAGCACGTACCAGACGGCTACGCAGGGATCATGCTTTCAATAATTTAATACTGTTATTTATACACAATCAAAACGTTATTATTGAGACCGATTTCTTACGATACCTTCCACTAGCAGCACAATAGATACTTATTATTAAAATAAATCGCTTCGGCATCTCTTATTTTTCAAACATGGACTTAAACATAATAGTAAATGCGCAATAAGCCTCACATGGTTAAAGCAAAGTATCTACAACTATCAAAGTGATATCTGAAGTGTTCAAATAACAAAAACTGGTTAGTAAACGGAATAAATAACATGAAGAACATAAGCTCAATGTGTATGCAAGCTTATGTGGTAGATCGAGATCCAGCGACTGCGCTCGTGATTCGAACGGATGCGACGAAATGAGAGCTGAGCACCGTTACCTGCGCCCGCGCCGTGCACCGTGCGACCGCGGGGGATGCGCCGACCTCATCGCCTCCCACCGCCACCAAAATATGCCTGACTCATTGATCGAATGCCCACTAACTTGGACATCGAATTCCACTAGGTCGCTGTTTTAATCTGAGGCCGTATAAATGCACTTCAGCCCCCGAGTACTTAACAATATTGCTACGCTCCTAATAAGCAGTTTACTCTAATGTTCTAAGCAGTCTCAATGCCTTAAATTAAAAATACACTTGATATCACAAAATGCAAACCGAAGCACACGAGTGCAACGCCACTTTAGTGGCGTTTTCACGGACGGAACAGTCCTTTGTGTCCATTATAACCATGCTGCTACCACATTATGCGGTAAGGTCAGTCTTTATCACGCAGTAACTCTGATTTAGCACTTTTTTCATTTCCGTGGAAAGAAAAATTTGGATTGTCCTTTTGTTTGTATGCTTTGTCCAGTTTTGCTGAAGGAGGATCGTTTTCAATGGGTATGGGTACAATCGGCGTTGTAGTCGTAGTTATCGGGGCCGGGTTGATGTTTTCACTTCGACAGAAGTCTTGGAGCCAAAGTTCTGAATTGTACGAAGGGCCTTCTCCTCCCAACTCCGCCGGTAGAATATCAAGTGGCAGAGAATCATGAAGCGTTGAAAGATTGTTTCCATGCAACACGATGCGCTCTCGCGTCTTCGCCCTAAGATAAGGTTTTATTACAGCGAGAGCGGTTTCCACATACCAAGGTTGTCCGATGAAATGTATGCTTTTAAAACGAACCGGCATGCAATCTTGTAGACAGTCAATCATCATTTTCAACACTTTAGCTTGTAAACTACACGATTGCTTAAACGTGAATTCAGTCCAATCAACGATAATGACATATCCGTTAGCCTGATTTTGAACATCGTCGAGGGTGCGTTCTATTGTGAGCAGTAGAGCTCTGAACACTGAGAGGAGCGGGCACGCGTGCGGGATCCAGTTGGAGGCGAACATGAGCAGCACGCAGCGGCCGCGGCGGTCGCGCTGCGCCAGCACGCCGGGCAGCCCGTCCGCCAGCGCGCGCAGCACGCCGCCGTCCGCCGGCGCCCACAGGCCCGCGTGCTCGCGCCGGTACTGGTGGTAGCTCACTAACAACTCGAAACTCTGCTGCACATCGTGTTTACGCGCGTACAGAAAACGCCGCAGGAAGTTGTCATCCTGACATCTACTCTTGTCGCGTAGGGCGAGGTTGAGGCTCTTGTCCACCGTGTCCCGCAGGCCGTTTAGGGCACGTTGTCTGTCGCCGTCTGTGAGTCGTTTCCTGGACACTTCACAAAGGCGCTCATTCTGCATCTGATGCAGCTTCCAGTCGTACTCGGCGTACTCGTTCATGACTGGTTTTGGTATGAGTCATGCGTCCTTTCACTGGTATAACTCGTAGCTGCGCGCGCGCCGCCTGTAGCTCGGGGCCGACTGCGCACCGAGTTCGCGCCGTGCGCCGCCGCCATCGCTGCTCGTTCATTAAACCGTGTAATGCTCTGTTTACACGCGATAGCAACTTGTTCCAGTAAACTTGCCTGATCATTTTGTGAAATAATGGTTATTATATTTGCTACCATGTATATTGCCCTGGTACCACAATAACTAATAAATACATTTCAATTTCGGTTAATTACTAATTACCAAAAATAATAAATTTATTTACTTGAACATTGCGGGAGCATGCGTACGTTACGTTAACAACATTATCTTAATAAGGTCCTAGGTACCTAAGTAGACATTTAAGTATTGGCGCTGCAGTAATCATACTATGATATAATCTTATGTAATGTAAACGTTCAAGGGAATCACCTACCTGCTTAATCGCTATTAAGTTTTATTGATGTATCATGCTCTAATCAGTAAATTGATTAGATAATTCCTACTCTATTACGAGTGTATTTCATCATTAGGAAATTAGTATTGAAAACCGCAAGCATACGAAAGAAATACAGCACATTTTTTTGTTTTTTACTTATTTAGATGTTTATATCACGCAACGAACTATTTACACTAGGTACTTAATTAAATGACTAACAAAATAAACAAATAAATACGATGTTTCTATCTGTTTATTCTTCATAAGAAAAAATTAGGGCCCAGATTTTTTGTTGAAAGTTATTGGGTCACTGTTGATCGGTAGATTTTTTAATACGGGTAAAAAAGAAATAGGCTTCTGGTTTATACTTGGTAATTCTTAGCGTTATTTAGTTCACGCGATGATTTTACCATAATTATATGAATTAGTAATCAAGTTTGCTGTTATTAGCACTTATTGGAAGATACACGGGGATGCTACTCCCCAAACAAGCTAACTGTAATTCTTTGACTGCCATTTACGACACCTACACAATACAGAGATACATTTTTCATTCAGTCACTTCAACTGTCCTTTTTTCTGGCAGCTCTGTCATTTTAGGTAAAAGCCGGCAAGTCGACAGGTAACCGGCGGCGTTTGAACGCAGCATAACTTACCCAGCCAGAGCGAGTTATAAATAAAAAAAAACTGAAGGTTGGCAGTATACCGGTCAATTGGCTGGCTGGTTTCTGCGATGACGTAGCGTCGTGCGTAAGAGACGCACACGCAGGTGTGAGCGAGAAAGATACACACTTTGTAACAATTATTTCTATGAAGCCTTATACGTAACATATAAACGGATGGCCGAAAATCGTATAACGTCCGCGCTTTGTTCACTTCATCGTATAACTAGCTGCCGTAACAGGCAACACTTACTGCCTATGCTGCATTCATAATGAATACTTGTCAGTCGAGTGCTAATTTTTTGGTTCTAATGTTACTTTTACTCTGAATAAGTACAAAAATTTCTTGGTCACGTATCGAGTCGTTAAAATAATGCTAACATAAGTCATACTCATACAAACTGGGGTACGTCTCAGAATAGACTTAGCATTTTTTTTTTTTATTAAAAATATATTATTTTTAAATATTTAAATAACAAACATATTCGTTAAGAATATTAATAAATATGAATATATTATTAATAAGTCATATCGCAGTTATTAATTTCAATACGAAAGTTTGTTTCTCAATATGAAAGACATCAACGTCATCGCATCGGGAACATCTCGCATAAAACATATTATTTATGAAAGAAAGAACTCGTGTCAATGGCTATAAAGTTATCATACTTATTTAGTACATACATAAACAAAGAATTGCTTATTTACTTACCTTTGTTTTGCTTTGCTTCTTTCTCTATTCACTAAAACCAAAATATTATGCGTGCAAAACAGTCAAATATGAACCTTATATCCATTTCGAGATCGAGGCGCTTATTCAAAAATACAACAATAAAAATTAATTATAAGACACAGTTTATGAAGGCATTAGTGTTAGTAAGTGTCCATAATGACTTAGGGGCAATGACTTTTTTTAAATTAACCGTGTCGATGCATCGTATGGTCGTTGCCCCATGCAGGCGGCTAGGCCGGCCAGCGAGCCGCGCGGTAAAAATAGACTCACTTCGTCTCAAGATGTGCTGATAGTGCCTTCGCACATTACCCTACTGCATAAGCACAACACAGGCTGCCGAGAACTTACTACAAGTGGCGCATTCATTAAAATAACATTACGAGAGAATCTTGCGAAGCTATTTTTGTAAAGGGATACTTTTGAGGAAAATGAATTTACCTACCATTTATACAGGACTAGCTGCACCCTGCGGTTTCACCAGCGTAAGTATCGATCCCGCGGGAATATCGGGATAAAAAGTAGCCTATACGTTAATTCAGGGTGTCAGCTACCTCCATACAAAATCCATACAAACCAGCCGTTTGAGCGTGAAGAAGTAACTAACAAACACACACACACACACACTATATTAGTGTGATAATACTATACTTACCAAGCAGGTAAAAGCGCAGTAGTTACAATATCATAATAACGTAACGTTGTCATGTTTATAATAAAATTTTATATAATTGTGTGTCATTTTCCTGACAGTGGGCTTAAAATGGACGCTTTGGCAGAATCATAATAAGATCTGCATACAATTCATACATCCCGCAATTCATCTGTTTGACAGCTGCTATTTGACATTAGACTTCATTAGAGCAATTCGTATTTTGTGGACCATTTTACGAAACTCCATACAAAACTGTCAAACAGATGAATTGCGGGATACGAATTGTACGCAGATCATATTATAATTCGGCCAAAGCGTCCATTTTAGGCCCCCAGGTCATTTATTTTGTATAAATCTGTGACTGTAGACATTGTGACTTATAACATCGCCTTGGATGATTCTGTAAAGGTGTTATAATTGTGATTTAAAAGATAATAACAAAATAAAAGTGGAATACAACGTCATATTTATAAATAAAGGTAACATGAACAAGAGCAACGGCGACAACAATTAAAAGGAAAGAAAATCTTAGGCAGACATTTCTTATTATTATAAATTATATTATGACATGTTACATGCTGATAAATTATATCGCTAGTAGGTAGTTGCCACATAAAATAAAAGTATTTATTGGACCCTAATTTAAGTTCCCAGTGTTCTCTTAAGCTGGTATGTCATAAACAACCCAGTAAGTAGTTAATTATTTAATAATGTTAAAACAAGCAATCAAAAAGACAATCACACAATCATCATTACATAAAACAGTTCCAAGATTTAAAAATAACGTCACCTGACTGTCGATATCAGTAATAATTAATGTAATATTGTGAAATATTTCCCTGTTTTCATACGTACATATTATTATATAATTTTTTGCTGATTAGTTTCCCAATAAGTATCCTCAATTCATCACATTATCTTTTACTCGTAGACTGTATAAGATCGTTATGGGGCAGGTGTAACACATAAATTATAATACTGAAGGCCGATTATCTTTATTAGATTATATCAAATCTAGTTTCGGCCTAAATTGTTAAGAATGGAAATCATTTTCACTACCTCACAAAACCTTCATCCTTTCAAAGTCAAAGTCAAATAATTTATATCAATTAGACCACCAAAGGCACTCTTGAAAGTCAAAATTAACAGGCAAATAGAATTTTCCATTGGAAACCGACCAGGGGCCCAAGTCTGCTATTTTTATAAATTCAGTCATTCCAACACGATCCCGTTGTCATGCCATTGTCATTTTGCTAAAAGTTCGTAATCTGCTAAATTCATAATGGTCGATCATTGGTCGGTCAATGTTCTCGTAATATAATTGTGTTATTATAATGGCATTGCCATTATTACAAAACCCATTAGTAGAAATGTCATTCATTTGTCATTTATTTAACACTTTAAGCACACAAAATGTACAGAGGCGGACTTAATGCCATAGGCATTTTCTACCAGTCAACCTTTGGGCGATGCAGAGACAAGCAGTGGTAGGTGCAATAACGAAAATTGTGGAATAAATATTTATTTAAATTTGTGGATATACTATACATACATATACCTATTAAAAACTTTAAATATAATATATATACCTAATTATAAATAAATATAAGACCTTTTAAATAAACATAAATACACGAATATACCAACAAACCAAACAATCAATGGGAAAACATTCATCATTATGTACGAGATTACCAATTAATGCAATTTCTTTCAATGTAGTGTCAGCGACCATTGGAAAGTCATAATGACGCTATTATAATAGTAGATTACCAAACTTGTCAAAATCAACTATTATGAAATCAATGATCGACCATTCTGACACTATAGTAATAGCAGACTTGAGGCCCAGCACTGGGTACGCGTGGTGAATTCTGGCCTAGTCCTTCTCACAGGGAGGAGGCCTGTGTCCCAGCTGTGGACGTTGCTGATTATATGCTATGCCCATTCCAAAAGATAGTTTGCTCATCATCTGCCCAGCCTCTTCCCAACTGTGTTGGGGTCGGCTTCCAGTCTAACTGGAAGCAGCTGAATACCAGTATTTTACATGGAGCGACTACCTATCTGACCTCCACAACCCAGTTACTCGGTAACACGATATCCCTTGGTAAGACTGGTTGTCAGACTTTTGGACTTCTGACGACCCGTAACAACTGTCAAAGATCTACAAATGACAGCCGGGACCACCGGCTTAACGTGATTTCCGACTCACGGAGGAATCTTGGTATGAAAAGATGGTTAACCATCCACGGACCAACCGCGGCAAGTGTAGCTTAACCTGATCGATCGATCCGTGCCGCAGTTATTACTTAGCCACAAGTTTACTATGGAGAAGAATGGGATGTAGAAACTCCATTCTGTCCTCTTTACAGTTTACAATCAGAATGATTTTGAAGTAAACGCTCGGGATTCTATTCTAGAATCTTTCGCTTCGCTCTGGATTCAATGTGTATTGCTAATCCATTGCTTCATATGTTCGAAAAATTTGTCTGCTCAACAACGTAAATAACGCAAGGACTGTTGTTGACGTGTCTAAATGTAACCCATTGCTACTGGTAGTGTGTTACGCCATTACCCCGCGGGTTATCGTCAAACATTAGGGATTGTTATTTATACAGGGTCAAATTAAATTAGGTAGCGAAACTCTGCAGACGTGATGGGTATCAATATCTAAAAACGATAAAATAAAATAACAAAAGATTTGATGATTTTTTTTGGGTCAACGTACCGCTGCGCTGTTGTGTTGTTACTTGAAGTATGAGTTGAGAAATGTGTTTTCTTTTGTTTTATCATGTTTCGATATCGGTGACTTAAAAAAAAAATGTTTTTTTTTGTGCACTGACGTGATGGGTACGGTATGGCACAAAAAAAAACTTTTTTTTTTTAAGTCACTTCACTAACTGTGGTTAAAGACCCCAAAAAAAACCTCATTAAATTAATTTCATTTTTGTGTAATCATGATTAGATATCGATACCCATCACGTCTGCGGAGTTTCGCTAGCTAATTTAATTTGAACCTGTATAACAGCGGTGTTTATCACAAATCACAATGAGGGTTTCCTTACGAGCGGTGCCTTTGTGTCGCGTCGCGTCGCGCGACAAGTCGCCCCGGTATGTAGAAGCCTTAAAGCAAAATCGCATATCATGCTAGGCCTTTTAAAGTTTTTAGTAGTAGGTAAAGTTACATATAATATAACAAAATGTATCTACTGTTCCCATGGAACTCTTATGGAAATATCGTCAAAACGCAAACGGTTTGAACAATTTTCCTGCTACAGCTTTCTGCTTGTTTATTAATTTTCTCAATAGTCGGCGGTTTTTAATATACTCCTTTACTTGTCTCATTGGAAAACTTGGAACCTAAAAACGGGCATGGAGCCAAAGTGTATTGTTGCATTCGTAACATTCAGTAGTTCTTCTCCATTTGTTCTAAATATGGACTTCGTCGAGTCTTTTTGTAATACATTGCTTTCAATAGGTTTCTGTTTTCTTTTGTTTGTTTTTGGACAATTAATAATGTTAGTAATTCTTTGAAGTAATTATCAAATCATTATCATTATCTTGTATGTGTGGTGCCGGACGTATAGAATAGCACCATCCTATTTCTTACCCTGGGTGTCGTAAAAGCCGACGAAGGGACTTGGGTAGCAGCGTTCTCCATGCATTTTAAGTACCATACTGCGATCGCCAACCCGCCTGCCAAGCGTGGCGATTATGGCAAATCTTTATACAACATTATTTTTAGTATAATTATGCGAAACCTGAATATAGTTGGTTCAGAATAAGGAACTGAATCGATTTCAATATTTTTTACACCATGTTATATTTTGTCTCAAAAATATTTAAGTGTGATGGAAAATGTTATCACCATTTAATTACTTACAATAAAATCGCTGTACGGTTAGGTACCTACCTACTGCCAAATTATTATCGATGAGCGCAAGACAACCCTAGAGGCCCGTTAGCATGTTTTTGTACGGACAACCCGGTGGTAACTTATCCACCTTATAACTTTCTGATTTTTCATGATACAGTTTTTAAATTTTGTACATAGATTCTTTACATAAAAATACTAGATAATCGTACGTGTTTCGGGATTCGCATATACTAAAACTAATATTGTGTATATGACCTTTATGTATGTCCAGCAGTGGACGTCTTTTGGCTGAAATGATGATGATAATGAATTATCAAAGTTTAGATATGACGTAGAGTTGATCCAGATACCGGAACCACCACATTCAAGTATTTCGAAGTACTTAAACTGATTCCCCCTTATTACAAAACAAGGTTTATCTTCAAACCCAGGTTTAAAACATGGAGCCATTATTGAATTTCGAACTTTATTCCGACTATGGTAAAGTTCCTAAACACAAAACTGACAACTTAGTACCGAACTACGTTTTCAGTTTTGTATAAAGAACGGTATTTCAATCACTGTTACGTTCATATTACAAAAACTGGCTCCATGGTTTAAGCCATGTCAAATATAAATCTTGTTTTGTAAATAAGGCGGATTGTATTTAAAAAAAGAAATGGTTTGGTAAATACACCTCCAAAAAGACATTCCCTGTTATGAAAATGCGGTCGCATTATCGATTGTCATAGATAAGTTATGATAAGCTGACAATCGCTATCTATCGCCTTGTTCCGTGGGTATTACAAATATCATGCTGCGTTTACACCATACTTCTAAAGACCGAAGCAAACTTGTTTAGTAACTATGCTGTAATTGATTGAAATTAGATATCGTATAGAAGCCTTATATTCTGAGATTGTAAATTATATTACTCATTTATTTGAAATCGTATTTCCGATACATTTTTAGTAGCCAACTGTATAGCTTAAATCATCTGTCTAGCTTTTTTCCGGTTAGAATAATATTGAACATAAATAAAGATAAAGAAAAGGATTTCCACAGGAATATGAATATTTCAATAAGAAAATGAAATACTGACTTTCCTAACAATGGTGGTTCACGGTATTGTCAATTAAACACGCTCTATTTCCATCGAAAAATAGAAAACGTAACTAAACGTTGAAGCAATGCAAATGTTTTCTTAAGAAAACATATGCAAATACGTAGTTAGGTCAATGTCAGATATGTAGGCAATACTTGTGACTCAGACTACTCTTGATTATTATGCGTAAAGTATTGTAAAACCTGTTTATTAAGTCGTTTATTTGATTTCTTTTTCCGATTTTGCATACACCTTTAAAATATCCGTACCAATATTCATAAAAAAACCGGCCAAGTGCGTGTCAGACCACGCACAACGAAGGGTTCCGTAGTTGGAATGAATTTATCCCAAAAACAAACTTAACGCTGTAGTTGAAAAACATGTTCCCCCATACATCAATATACGCCACGGTCAATTTTCCAACTGAAAATGTAAGTTTGTACAAATTAACAATTTTCAGACTTTTTACTTTACTTGTGCTGTAAGACCTTGCTTCTTGCCAAATTTCATGATTGTAGGTCAACGGGAAGTACCTACCCTATAGGTTTTGATTTATTTGCGAATATCAAAATATGTCGCATAAATCACCGTATTTTGTTATTGGATTTCAACTTGAAACCTCCATGCGTTCCTGAGAAAAAGGGTCTTGACAGGCTGACAGACCGACAGACAGATAGACAGACAGACGGACAAGGAAGTGATCCTATAAGGGTTCTGTTAATACTTTTGAGGTACGGAACCCTAAAAACATCTGTTACTGTTTTATTAATGTTCTCCATGTTTTAGCCTTTTAACTTAATTTAAGTAGCCTGTGTTTCTCCTGTAAATTACGAATAGGGTATTTGAATGTAATCTAAATACGTGAGTTTCGACCAGTTATTTACTAACTGTTTACATTCCAATTTTTTTTTCTCACCTAGAGGAGGCCTGTGTCCCAGCAGTGAGAACATAGTTGGCTTTTTTATTATGCATATGCTTGTTGCAGTATATCTTGATAATAACACACAGCTAAGTATAGCTTTGAAACAAAAGAAGTTAAGATACAAAAAACCAACAATAAATATCGCCACAACTCAAGAGTTGACAACAGCGAAGATTATAAGATACCACCAATCATGAAAAATAAATTAATATTAATTGCTTTCATCACGAACTGATGGAGACACCTGATAAACACTAATTACACATCGCGAAACCACGAACTCCTGCTGAAATTTCAAATGCTTTACATATTCAGTGATCTAGAATCTAGATGATCGCAATAGTTGCACTATACTTAACTGCACGATCATCTAATTCCTCGGCCACGATGCGCATTATGAGGTTAGAATTTATTATCTTATCTGATGTGCTTAATTATGATTGAGTCAAATGCATGTGCATGCAAATGTTCATAGCTCCCGGGAAAGGTGGAGAGAGCGCGCATTCAAGCAAGGAGCACGCGTTGATGTTTTGCGTCAATACCATAGATAACATACACAAAATACCTCGATCGCTCGTTAATTAAATGTTATCGATAGCTGCCCAAGTGCCTACGCTAACGTTATTTTTATTCCGACGATCGTTAAAGTGACATCCGTCTGTTTGGCTATTACTTCACATGGCAGAGAGTCGAGTGATCCCACACATTTTGGTGCTTTATGATCATTTGTGTGATAGGTTTCAAACTGCTTATCAATCAGTTCTGCTTTCTTCATTTTCTGGACCATAGTCGATCGAATCCCAGTCATTCCAACCTGCGATCTTTTGCAGGTCCAGGCCAATCTGATGCCCATGTTGAAATGAAATAGTAGAATGATGAAACTCACGACATTGACTATTAAATGAAACCAGTACTGAAATACAATAAATATTAAGTGCTATTAGAGGCTTACAATAGTTCAATTAATAACAGGTATAACAGGATTCATTTGTTAGGGTTCCGTACCCAAAGGGTAAAACGAGAACCCTATTACTAAGGCTCTGCCGTCTGTCTGTCCGTCTGTCACCAGGCTGTATCTCATGAACCGTGATATAGATAGTATACCGACAGTTGAAATTTTTACTGATGATGTATTTCTGTTGCCGCTATAACAACAAATACTAAAAAACAGAATAACGTGAATATTAAAGGGGGCTCCCATACAACAAACGTGATTGTTTTGCTCTATATTGATCAACACAGGCAACAGGTAGTAGACGCTTGAAATATTCACAGAAATTCACAGAATATTTAGATAAGAAGAGAAATAAATAATTAAATTAAAATAAAACAAATATTTAAGGGGGCCTCTCATACAACAAACGTGATTTTTTTGCCATTTTTATAGATAATGGTACGGAACCTTTCGTGCGCGAGTCCGACTAGCAATCTGCCGGTTTTTTTTGTCATGCAGGTGCAGCTGGCCAAAAATCTTTAGTTTATAATTATGTGGGCGTGCAAGCAAAAATAAGCAAAAAGGGTCCAGTAGTCCAGTATTGAGTTAAGACTGGATTCGGTATCTACAATAGTCAATTGATTATAAGGATTAAAAAAATATTCAAAAACTGGCAATTTTTATTTATTTAACAGTTATGTATACACATATATACAGACAAGAAAAAAGGAACAGAAAAATACGTACAAAGGTGATGCTTATTTCTAAAGAAATCTCTTCCAGCATACCTGCGACAAGGAAAGTAGACGAAGAGATGTAGACAACGTGTGTAAGGTTAAAAGAGAAAACATAATACATAAAATCAAAATAAAAAACTTACTAATATTATTACTATACTAATCACTAATTCAAAAATAAACACACAATAAGAGAATATACTTACATACATACTTCTAACATAAATATCACCAAAATATATATAAGTATAAAATAATAAATGCATAATATGCAACTATGACGAAGTGGAAAGATAGTGTTCTTTGACTCTTCTTTTAAAAACTGCAATGGTTTGGCAGTCCCTAATTTCAGGCGGAAGTGAATTCCACAACCGAATCGCGAGCACAGAGAAGGAGTAGGAGTAAAAGTCGGTAGAGTGGGGAGGTGATTTAAGGAGATTTGTAAGATGCGACCTGCAAGGCGGTTTTTTATCAGTTTATCAGAGTTTTAGAGGCATGAGGAACAGGGGGTAAAGTTCACTCATCCTCTATTGAAAAGGGAGGATCCTCCAACCAGACGGGTGTCGTGTCTGGTGGGAAACTGCCCGACGGTTGATGTCGGGATGTTGTATATATGCTAGTCGCGTGGTAAACTCTGCTTGTGCGATGCAGGATTTTGCGTGACGTAAGTGTGACGCGTAGTTCGCATATGGCAATGTTGATGCCGCTACAGACATTTCAAGTTGAAACTCTGAAAAAGCTTGATTTGAGAAAAAGTATTTTTGACATGGCCGACCACTGGTACCTTTTTACCAAACTTTTCTCTTAAAATTTCTGTTACTTAGAAATATCATAGAGAGCATTCATTAATAATCATATTAAAATCGCGAAATGCAATTGTTTCACCCAACTTTATAAAACTGCAGAAGTGGACCCTTTTTGCTTGGACACCCACACTTAGAATCAATGTATTGTTTTGTTACTTTCTGCTTCAATTAGTTTAAGTCTTGCCAGGTATTTAAAGTTGAACATATGAGGTATACTCCTGAAACTAACTGCTTCTTATCCTTCTTTTTCATGAACTTTATCTTGATCGTATTTTTAGCAGTGATAACAAAGGAATCAGGTACCCTTTACTTCTTGCCTTCAATTATTGCTTTTGTTACCTTGATCATTACACACGGCGCACTATATTACCTATTAGCCGGCGAAAACTTGACATTTTGCTTACACTTATGAGCCAATAAATGGCAACCGTTGAGTTGGACAAAAAATGGCCTCCACTGGCGGCAAGGTTGCTGGGCCGGTTCGGATAGCCGAGCCTATAAATATAGGCACCACACCGCATAATTTCGTCTGATCAAAAGTTTAGGGGTCTACCACGAAACCGGCAGGGATTCATACGATATCGCGATTCCTATGGAATCTTAACAGAGCAATAAAAAGGTATTACAGTTTAATATTATAGTGTAAACCAATACACAGGAAAAAGGACGTACTGTGTAAATTTAGGAAGAAAAGAGCATTGACTACATTAGTAATTGGGAACCTAATAAAAACAATGTAGTTAAGTATGGCTCTTCCATTAAACACATTCAATGAGAGAATTCTGAATAATGCTTTCATAGTAGATACAAAAATGCAGTTTAGAGCTAGCTACTTTATTGTTTATATTTCAGGAAATTTTAAACTATCACCAACTCATGACTTATCTAGCCTAGCGAATAAAGTTATTTTCAGCCAATAACTAATTGAAAGGAAGTACCTACGTCCCATCAGTACAAAAATATGAACCGAATGAATAGAACGGTACACGAAACGAAACCTTCAAATATTAATCGGAGAATGTTTCAATCATCTTTTTTTAAATATTTATAGTGACGGTTGGCGGACCCACAGCCCACAGCGCAGCGGTGTGCTTTTTGGTTGGGTTAGTTTATTATCTGGTCTGGCTGGTATCAGTAACAGTGAATATTTGTAATGGGATCAAATGTGTTTGTAGGATTAGGGTCCCTTACCTTTTATGGCAAAAGGGGAACTTTGTTATTCGTCTGTCCTTCTGTCTGATCGGGTGAAGAGGCCCCTTTTCTCTGAAACAAATTGACGTATTATGTTGAATTTAACTAGTGGTCTATAAATAATACAATGTTTATTTCAATAAATTACAAGTAGGTACACTTTTCCTTTTAGGAATGTCCTTATAAGCAAAATAAATTCTTTTGTTAGGACATTCCGCCCTTCCACATTTGGGAGTGGCGCGAGGAGGCGAAACGCTGCCGTTAGCGCCGGGGTGAAAATCCGCTACCGCGAGAAATCACTGCACAGCGGACAGAGCTCCGGCGGGATCTCATGGCGACATGTAGAGTGCGATTGTCGCAACACAGCGCTGGGCACGCTACAATTGTGGCGATAAGTCCCCTCTTTGAGGAGTGGCTAGAGAGGCGCCACGGCGGAAGGTGAGGAACCTTCCGCCTGACGCAGGTTCTCACCGGACACGGTTGTTTCGGGAGGTTCCTGTTCAGGATAAAGCGGGAGGAAACGCCCGGGTATCACCACTGTGTGTATCGCCCGTTGGACACGGTGGAGCATACGGTGGAGGTTTGCCCGGCTTGGGCGGAGCAACGCCGTGTCCTCACGGAGGCTCTCGCGTCCGGCCATGGTTTAGGCCATGGTTCGGAACGAGAGTGCATGGGAGGCCGTCACCTCCTTCTGCGAAGCAGTAATGCTCGCGAAGGAGAAGGCGGAACGCGTAGGGAAAGGCAAGGTTCCAAGGCCCTCGCGCCCATTGTCACCGCGAGGGACGCCCCGGGCGTCGGGAGTCGCAGGCTGATTCCCGGCCACCGTAGGCGCGGGCTTGCGGACGGTGAGCGATGGGTATCTCGCCATCCGATAAAGACCAGGCCCGGGTCGACGGCGTGTTGTGTTCCACGCGCGCCTCATAGTTGTCAGCACCAACTGACGGGGTCCGATAGGGCCAATGCCTGCCAGGGTTGCGAGTTTGTCCGAAAGGGATATCGTGGCTCCAGCACACAGGCATCTGACGGAACATGGGTGGGTTTTAGTCAGTAAAAGTCAGACACTCCAGTCCCCGCTCCAGAGCGGGAGAAGTTACTTGATAATTACCCACCAACAAAAAAAAAATGTGAAAGTGTAGAGTATATCATACCGACAAATCATCAAAACCCACACGGTTCTCGTAGATTTGTAGAAGCTTTTCGATGCCCTACAATGTTTTTTTACATACGACAGTATGTACATACTTGGGTAAAGGATCATGGATACCTACCTGCATGAAATGCATTTTCATGTCGACACCTCAGGCAAAAAACTTGAATACTTGCGTGTTTGCTACAATAATAAATTACGAGTATTATACAAAACAAAAAACAAATGATTGGAATCCTAATTAAAACAATAAGTCATCAAGATTTTATTTTAAAAGAGCTACTTGTAGACTTGAAACTATACCGGATGCCTTAGAAATACTTAGTAATAAATAGGTACATATTTGTAATTCTCTAGATTCTGGCGAAACCAAACGTGTTCTCCTACGTATGCGTATGAATTAATACAAAACGAACCGGTGTAATACTAGGTTTGTTTTTCTTAAAAGGCGGGCCCGCGATAAGCATTATAACAAGAATTCTGTTCTGGATCGAATTTTTTTAACTTTATTTTAACGCTTATGTTTCGGTATGTGCTCATATTGTATTATTGCAAAAAGTTAACCCTGCTTTTGACAAAATACGAGACATTCTATGACCGTCAAAGATAATGTAGAGCAGTAGTGTAAATGACTGTAAGAGAAATGTCACAGACATTAAACTGAATAAAAATTATAACCATCTTTACAACTCCCGTAAGGCCACGAGGCTGAAGAAAAACCTTTCAAAGTCACAGAAGGTCACTTGGAAGTCATACCCGGCATGGTGAAATTGAAATAGATGTTCTTTAATTAACTAATTAGCTGTCCGTGGATGGGTGACCATCTTTACGTAACGAGAGTCCTCCGTGCCTCAGAAAGCACGTTATGACGTTGGTCCCGCTGTCATTCGTGGATCTTTGACAGTCATTACGGGTCGTCAGAAACCCGAATGTCTGATAACCAGTCTTACCAAGGGGTATCGTATTACCCTGCAGTTACTGGGTTGTGGAGATCAGATAGGCTCAATGTAAAATACTGGTATTCAACTGCATCCGGTTAGACTGGAAGCCGACCCCAACAGAGTTGGGAAAAGGCGGGCAGATTGATTGATTGATTGATTCAGGCACACACACTAAGGCCGCTTGTAGACGCCCGTTTTTTCCATCGGACCACGGACCGTGTTTTTCATATTTGTATGAGTTGGACACTGGTCCGGTGCATGTACACACATTGATTATAAGCCATACAACACTGCGAGTCCGGCAAAATAAACGGTCCGTTGTACGGTGAAAACAACGGACGTCTACAGGCGGGCTAATAAAGCACTGTCACCCCCTTATTACAAAACAAGGTTTATCTTCAGACCTAGGTTTAAAACATGGAGCCATTATTGAATTTAGAACTTTATTCCGACTATGGTAAACTTCCTAAACACAAAACGGACAACTTAGTACCGAACTAAGTTTTCAGTTTTGTATAAAGAATGGTATTTCAATCACGGTTACGTTCTTATTACAAAAACTGGGTCCATGGTTTAAGCCATGTCAAAATATAAATCTTGTTTTGTAATAAGGCGGAGTGTTTATCATTGTGGTTCATTCTGAGACTGTCACATAATGAAAAAAGTATTCCTGTCGCTTGAATATTTTATGTTTCTACTATCTTACCAACCGAAAGGCCGATGCTTCAATAATTATCTTGAATTTAAGACTTTTTTGCAGCTCGTCTTCGAAATAAGCTTCTGAAACAGTATTTAAGACAGATCAGACTAATACATACTCCTGACCACCTGAATTAGAGACCATCTAAATCGATCCATGCGCCAAAATGTAGTTCTATTAGTAACTAAAATATCGATTCTTTCACGAACTATTTTCAAGCACAAACCTTACATAACAGTTCAGCACCGTTCTTTGATGTTGTACTTATTTTATTGGCCATTTGCCTAATAATGATTACTGCCTTTATGTAATGCTAGCGGTTGTCGGCGACATCGTCGACAACGACAAAGTTCATAAAGATTTTCACACGGTTTTAGTGAAGCACTAAGTTTCTAATACCTGGCATCCATAACGACAGGTAATCCACGGAGATGTTTTTTTTTGTTATTTGGGATAATTTATGTTTTTGTTTTGGGACAGTGTGTTGTCACATGAGACAGCTTTAACGGACACTAAAGTTTACCTAATTTATCTTTAGACAATTTTAACCATTATCTGTTTACAAGATTTATAACTTAGTGTAATGAAGATCACAATCAAGACATTGATAGCCAGATAACAACATAATAATAATTCTAGATCATCAATAAATACTTAATATATTATCGTTAGCACATTCCGAGGATCTCTGCCAACGTCGAGGGTCATAAACTGCAAGTAATCGTAACACCACGCAGGAAGTGTGTTAATTAAGGATTGAAATACGTAATAATAAATTGCACTTAAGCAATTAGTGCAGTGAACGGCCCAAGGCAAAATACATGAAATATTATGATATATGTAAAAAATAATACAGTAGGTAATACGATCATTACACGCGCCTAAAGTTGATTACGAAAACTCAAATACAGAGTTCAAATGCTGTAGCAAATTCTACGCTAATCATTATTTGAATATTTATTTAGTCGCTCTTATATAATTTTCTTCAGCTAAAATAATGTCCATTTAATTTACCGCGAAATAATTAGATGTAGGTAAATAAAACAAATTAGAAACTTTAACGCAATCGCACCCGACCCGTGGAACGTGTTTTCATCGTTATCAGAGTATGTCGTCATTATTGTGGAACAAAACCGACGCCGACACATCCATCCGCGCTCTAGTGACAATGCAGGCGCTAATAATTGATGCATAGGTAACCAGTATTGGCAATACATTGAACACCTGCAGTGCAGACTCGGTAAAGATTAACAGCAACTAATCTAGCTGTTATAACGTTTCGTTCGGGCTACGCCGTAGCTGGGCTACGAATTATGTTCCTGTAATCATAAATACTGATAAAAATTTAAAAGTAGGACGTGACAATATGATACATGCTGGATCTTGATAAAGTTACAGAGTTACCAGGTAGTGGGATCTTACATAATGGCAACTGCAACTAGAGCTGACGTAGACGCTACATAACAGCACAAGATGGCGCATCAAGCTCAGGTTCTCAAGACATCGTCAGACTGAAGTAACAAAAAAGGTAACGGGTCCATTTCTTCGATTCGCTTTTTTATGCGTTTCCAGCAGGTATTGTGTTGTAATGACTATAATGGAGTACATTTGCCAAGCAAGCGGGTTGCGTCAACATGGCCGCAGAGGGGCGCTGGTGGCGGCGGCAGCGGCGGCGCCAACACACCGTGAACAAACATTGACCAAGCACGCACTGCGCTCCGGGCCTCGACAACTTGCCGCAACATTCTTAGCGTAAAAGTTAACGTGGATGGTTTACTCTATGTAATTTGCGATGTTCGAGTTGATACTTAGTTTTCCCTTCGACAACGATTGTGCGACCGACTTGTGACGTATTCCGAACTACAACTGTGCTGTAAACGATGTGTTTTGCTCATGTTACTATGAGAATGTTTTCTCTGAATTCCATGGAGGTTGGGAAATTCGTGCAAGATGCAATTAGTGAGTATGATTGATTTAATTTTACTTTCAACTAACGATAAATAATGTTTCACTTGCGGCGGCATTATATTAGCCGAGACACCTTCCGTGAATGAGTGCATCCGGTAAGTGTTTTGAACTTGTTTCTAAATCATTCTTGACGCTCAGATTAGACGCTCAGTTTGCCAATTTGACAAAAAATAAAGCGCGATATTCGTTCTAGATTATTCGCTTAGTATGAATCACGTTCGCTTTTTTGCTGCATCATAACAAATAATAATGTAGGTAAGTAGTAGGTCTATAAGTACACTTAATTTCAATTAATGCGATAGGCCTTGAACAAGATTTAGCAACGTTTCAAACAGCAAGACAATCGCGAAACCATAAAAAGACATGGAATACAATTCATGTGAACCTCAAGTAAGAATTTAGAGAGTTTTCGCGGAAATTACTCTACTTGTTCATGATGTTATTATAATTTCAACGTACGGAATCTAAACAACGCGAATGATGCAAAAGCGATTGAGCGTAAACTTGGCTCATTAAATTGTTTAATTAGAGGCTTTTACGTTCACAATTTCTATTTCATATACACTCAAATATTAATTACGAACGTAGCAAACGTTCAAAATCAATCTTCTTGTTCAATAAGTAAGGTAAATTGAATCTCATTTCGTAACACAAGAGTCGGTGTCCGGGGAACTGCTTTTAACGCGATTTCTTTGTCCAAAACAATCGATTGGACACTTCATTGTTTTGCCACGTAAAAGTGTTATGCATTGTGGTTACATTGATTGATAACATTACGTTGTAACAAACAATAAAAATACGTACTTTATTCAAGACTAGCTTCTACCCGCGACTTCGTCCACGTAGAAGTCGTAAAAGACCACAATATATTAAAATAACAGCCACATTTTTATAAAAAACTGCCTCGTTGGTCCAATGGTCGCGAGCGCTACTGTTGAGCATGCGGTCCTGGGTTCGATTCCCGGGTCAAGCAACGTGTTATTGGGGTTTCCATTTGAAATTTCTCAGTAACAGTCCGAAGTCTGAATTTGTGCCCGGTTAATGGCAATAAAGGCTGGCCCCCTATTACATGGGACCGTATTACAATAAAGACACCTACGTTATTCAAGATTATGGCAGTATTAATATAGTATAGCACATAACTTGGCAAGGTTTTGGTGTAGTCTGAGTAAGTTTACGCATGTACAATTAGTGCAACTGAAAAAAATATCACTTTTATTGCTTGTCATTATTTTATGGGTATTGCCAGAATTTATTTTTAAACGTGTCTGTTTAGAAGAAAGTTAAAGAAAGGAGAGACACATCGAACGATTTTGGCCAAGTTACGTGCCGGCGACTATACTATCCCTATATTACATGGGATGAGACTAAGGGTGCCTGCCCACGAGCGATTTTTTCGGCGATTTTCTCGGCGATTTTTGTCAGAAAGCAAGTGTTTATCATTGTGGTTCATTCTGAGACTGTCACATAATGAAAAAAGTATTCCTGTCGCTTGAATATTTTATGTTTCTACTATCTTACCAACCGAAAGGCCGATGCTTCAATAATTATCTTGAATTTAAGACTTTTTTGCAGCTCGTCTTCGAAATAAGCTTCTGAAACAGTATTTAAGACAGATCAGACTAATACATACTCCTGACCACCTGAATTAGAGACCATCTAAATCGATCCATGCGCCAAAATGTAGTTCTATTAGTAACTAAAATATCGATTCTTTCACGAACTATTTTCAAGCACAAACCTTACATAACAGTTCAGCACCGTTCTTTGATGTTGTACTTATTTTATTGGCCATTTGCCTAATAATGATTACTGCCTTTATGTAATGCTAGCGGTTGTCGGCGACATCGTCGACAACGACAAAGTTCATAAAGATTTTCACACGGTTTTAGTGAAGCACTAAGTTTCTAATACCTGGCATCCATAACGACAGGTAATCCACGGAGATGTTTTTTTTTGTTATTTGGGATAATTTATGTTTTTGTTTTGGGACAGTGTGTTGTCACATGAGACAGCTTTAACGGACACTAAAGTTTACCTAATTTATCTTTAGACAATTTTAACCATTATCTGTTTACAAGATTTATAACTTAGTGTAATGAAGATCACAATCAAGACATTGATAGCCAGATAACAACATAATAATAATTCTAGATCATCAATAAATACTTAATATATTATCGTTAGCACATTCCGAGGATCTCTGCCAACGTCGAGGGTCATAAACTGCAAGTAATCGTAACACCACGCAGGAAGTGTGTTAATTAAGGATTGAAATACGTAATAATAAATTGCACTTAAGCAATTAGTGCAGTGAACGGCCCAAGGCAAAATACATGAAATATTATGATATATGTAAAAAATAATACAGTAGGTAATACGATCATTACACGCGCCTAAAGTTGATTACGAAAACTCAAATACAGAGTTCAAATGCTGTAGCAAATTCTACGCTAATCATTATTTGAATATTTATTTAGTCGCTCTTATATAATTTTCTTCAGCTAAAATAATGTCCATTTAATTTACCGCGAAATAATTAGATGTAGGTAAATAAAACAAATTAGAAACTTTAACGCAATCGCACCCGACCCGTGGAACGTGTTTTCATCGTTATCAGAGTATGTCGTCATTATTGTGGAACAAAACCGACGCCGACACATCCATCCGCGCTCTAGTGACAATGCAGGCGCTAATAATTGATGCATAGGTAACCAGTATTGGCAATACATTGAACACCTGCAGTGCAGACTCGGTAAAGATTAACAGCAACTAATCTAGCTGTTATAACGTTTCGTTCGGGCTACGCCGTAGCTGGGCTACGAATTATGTTCCTGTAATCATAAATACTGATAAAAATTTAAAAGTAGGACGTGACAATATGATACATGCTGGATCTTGATAAAGTTACAGAGTTACCAGGTAGTGGGATCTTACATAATGGCAACTGCAACTAGAGCTGACGTAGACGCTACATAACAGCACAAGATGGCGCATCAAGCTCAGGTTCTCAAGACATCGTCAGACTGAAGTAACAAAAAAGGTAACGGGTCCATTTCTTCGATTCGCTTTTTTATGCGTTTCCAGCAGGTATTGTGTTGTAATGACTATAATGGAGTACATTTGCCAAGCAAGCGGGTTGCGTCAACATGGCCGCAGAGGGGCGCTGGTGGCGGCGGCAGCGGCGGCGCCAACACACCGTGAACAAACATTGACCAAGCACGCACTGCGCTCCGGGCCTCGACAACTTGCCGCAACATTCTTAGCGTAAAAGTTAACGTGGATGGTTTACTCTATGTAATTTGCGATGTTCGAGTTGATACTTAGTTTTCCCTTCGACAACGATTGTGCGACCGACTTGTGACGTATTCCGAACTACAACTGTGCTGTAAACGATGTGTTTTGCTCATGTTACTATGAGAATGTTTTCTCTGAATTCCATGGAGGTTGGGAAATTCGTGCAAGATGCAATTAGTGAGTATGATTGATTTAATTTTACTTTCAACTAACGATAAATAATGTTTCACTTGCGGCGGCATTATATTAGCCGAGACACCTTCCGTGAATGAGTGCATCCGGTAAGTGTTTTGAACTTGTTTCTAAATCATTCTTGACGCTCAGATTAGACGCTCAGTTTGCCAATTTGACAAAAAATAAAGCGCGATATTCGTTCTAGATTATTCGCTTAGTATGAATCACGTTCGCTTTTTTGCTGCATCATAACAAATAATAATGTAGGTAAGTAGTAGGTCTATAAGTACACTTAATTTCAATTAATGCGATAGGCCTTGAACAAGATTTAGCAACGTTTCAAACAGCAAGACAATCGCGAAACCATAAAAAGACATGGAATACAATTCATGTGAACCTCAAGTAAGAATTTAGAGAGTTTTCGCGGAAATTACTCTACTTGTTCATGATGTTATTATAATTTCAACGTACGGAATCTAAACAACGCGAATGATGCAAAAGCGATTGAGCGTAAACTTGGCTCATTAAATTGTTTAATTAGAGGCTTTTACGTTCACAATTTCTATTTCATATACACTCAAATATTAATTACGAACGTAGCAAACGTTCAAAATCAATCTTCTTGTTCAATAAGTAAGGTAAATTGAATCTCATTTCGTAACACAAGAGTCGGTGTCCGGGGAACTGCTTTTAACGCGATTTCTTTGTCCAAAACAATCGATTGGACACTTCATTGTTTTGCCACGTAAAAGTGTTATGCATTGTGGTTACATTGATTGATAACATTACGTTGTAACAAACAATAAAAATACGTACTTTATTCAAGACTAGCTTCTACCCGCGACTTCGTCCACGTAGAAGTCGTAAAAGACCACAATATATTAAAATAACAGCCACATTTTTATAAAAAACTGCCTCGTTGGTCCAATGGTCGCGAGCGCTACTGTTGAGCATGCGGTCCTGGGTTCGATTCCCGGGTCAAGCAACGTGTTATTGGGGTTTCCATTTGAAATTTCTCAGTAACAGTCCGAAGTCTGAATTTGTGCCCGGTTAATGGCAATAAAGGCTGGCCCCCTATTACATGGGACCGTATTACAATAAAGACACCTACGTTATTCAAGATTATGGCAGTATTAATATAGTATAGCACATAACTTGGCAAGGTTTTGGTGTAGTCTGAGTAAGTTTACGCATGTACAATTAGTGCAACTGAAAAAAATATCACTTTTATTGCTTGTCATTATTTTATGGGTATTGCCAGAATTTATTTTTAAACGTGTCTGTTTAGAAGAAAGTTAAAGAAAGGAGAGACACATCGAACGATTTTGGCCAAGTTACGTGCCGGCGACTATACTATCCCTATATTACATGGGATGAGACTAAGGGTGCCTGCCCACGAGCGATTTTTTCGGCGATTTTCTCGGCGATTTTTGTCAGAAAGCAAAACATTCACACAAAAATCGCTGAAAAAATCGCTCGTGGGCGAGCACCCTTAAACATAACAACCGAAGTGTGTGGCTACTATTCAATTCTACTTAACCTTTTAGTGCATACAGACGTGATGTTTTGTTAAAAATTATATGTCTGTAGCAAAATGTGGCTTCGAGGCTTCTGCCTATTCCTTTGAGGGATAAAGGCGCCATTGTAAAAATAAGGTAGACTGCTAGCAAAATTTTAATCTAATTAAAAAGACTAGTATTTCCACGATTGCTGCAATATAGAAACATTGGTTCCTCTAAATCGGCTTTATCATGGCTCGTATCGGTAGGGAAGGTTCTACATCAAATTAATCTGCCACTTGAAATAGTTTTCATAGATGCCTGTGATGCATACGGCAAGTATGACATATGACAGTTGGATACACGGTATACTCAACTATCCTCTTTTTTCCCAGCCTACTTTTACTAAACATCTTTTTCTCTGTCATCGTCAAATGAGTGACAGGAACAGAACGATTAAATACGTTTAAGAATTCGTGGTGCAAGCAGGCTCAAGTCTGATTACTACTAAAACTATAGTAGTCACAAATTTCTTACATCATCATCTTCTTGCTGCCAATGCCGGATCAAGCCTGCGCGGGGCTTGTAGCAAAATCTACCGAGGGGCTATGGTACAAACTAGGAATTGTCTTGGAAAGTTATAGCACCATAAACTCCATTTGAAATAAGATTAGACATTTAAATAAACTTGTTTACAGTCTGTTCAACCGATTTTGATTTCTATTCCGTACGCATAAGGATAGAATTAAAAGCAAAAACGTGGTTACAATACCAACTGTTTATTACAGCTGCCATTTGTCATGCCCCCAACGCAATAGAAGTCAAAATCAGTTGAACGGACTGTAAAAAAGGTTTATTTAGATGTCTAATCTTATTTCAAATGGAGTTTAGTTAGATAAGGTTTTCTTTTGGCCATTCCTAAGGGCCATTCATACTGAAATAGGTAATACTTTGTCGGCTTACACAGAAAAGTTAAGGGAAAGAAATTAAATGCAAGAGGGAGTGAAGCGAGCTCTAATTTTTTTACCTCGCCTCTTGGGGGTACTTTCGACATTTCATACAGAAATGGGAGTTGCTTTGTCTGACTTCAAGACTAACAAGACTTGCTTTTTTGTACGTCCAAGCGCGGGGCCTGTAGCATTTGCTACACCTGCTACGTGGCTGATCCGGCCCTGCTTTCTGCTCTTGTTCTATGTTACTTGGGGTCGGCGCAAAATAGAGAACATTTTGCGCTTCTCTTCTTCGATTCTCCTCTGTCAGCCGTCACGCTATCATTCACTCCCTTCGATTATCAGTCCTCACTCAATCCATCAATCTTTTCTTTGGGTATCCACTCCCTCCCCACCCATCAACATTTATATTTATCACTCTTTTAGTCACATGCATCTCCTTCCTTTTCATCACATGCCCATACCAAGCCAAACGATTTCCTTTCAACTTTTCTGTCACTGGCGCCACTTTCAAACTTCCCCTTTTTTTTTTTTTTGGGTGGGAAATTATCAAATAACTTCTCCCGCTCTGGGTTCAGCGGGAGGGCGTGTCAGAATTTTAGTGACTAAAACCCACCCGTGTTCCTTCCGTTGCCTGTGTGCCGGGGCCACGATATCCCTTTCGGACAAACTCGCAACCCCGGCAGGTTCCCCTTAAGGCGACGATAACCGACTTTTAATGATTTTATACTGAAGATCACGTGTAAACGAGTAGTGTTAATGATTTGAAAAGAATATATGTTAAATAAGAGCATTTTCTCAATAACTTAATATGTGAATATTTTAGATTATATTTATATTACATAGTGAAATTAATTTGTAATGTTGTCTTTTTTTTTTTTTTTTGGGTGGGAAATTATCAAATAACTTCTCCCGCTCTGGGTGGAGCGGGAGGGCGTGTCAGACTTTTACTGACTAAAACCCACCCGTATTCCTTCATTTGCCTGTGTGCCAGGGCCACGATATCCCTTTCGGACAAACTCGCAACCCTGGCAGGCATTGGCCCTAGCGGACCCCGTCAGTTGGTGCTGACAACTCTTTGAGGCGCGCGTGGAATACTACGCGCCGTCGACCCGGGCCTGGTCGTTATCGGATGGTGAGCTACCCATCGCTCACCGTCCGCAGGCCCATGCCTACGGTGGCCGGAAATCGGCTTGCGACTCCCGACGCCTGGGGCGTCTCCTGCGGCGACTAGGGGCGCGAGGGCGCGAACCTTGCCTCTCCCTCACGCGTTCCGCCTCCTCCTTCGCAAGCATTACTAATTCGCAGAAGGAGGTGACGGCCTCCCATGCTCTCTCGCTCCGAACCATGGCCTGCACCAGGGCCGGACGCGAGAGATCGCCGCCGCCGATCGCCTCCGTGAGGACACGGCGGTGCTCCACCCAAGCTGAGCAGACCTCCACCGTATGCTCCACCGTATGCTCCACCGTGTCCTCCGGGCGATCCACACAGTGTTGACACCCGGGCGTTTCCTCCCGCTTTGTCCTGAACAGGAACCTCCCGAAACAACCATGTCCGGTGAGGACCTGTGTCAGGCGGAAGGTGAGGACGCCGTGGCGCCTCTCTAGCCACTCCTCAAAGAGGGGACTTATCGCCACAATTGTGGCGTGCCCAGCGCTGGGTTGCGACAATCGCACTCTCCATGCCGCCATAAGATCCCGCCGGAGCTCTGTCCGCTGTGCCGTGATTTCGCCGTTCGTTTCGCCTCGTCGCGCCACTCCCAGACGTGCGCGAGGACTTTTGCCTCCAGATCCCATGGCGGTAGTCCGGCAAGGAAGCTCGCCGCCTCACGGGAGACCGTGCGGTATCCTCAGACCAGCCTGATGGCCATGACCCTTTGGGACGCGTTCAATCGCTGGGCTGGTCGCAGCCTTATAGAACGCGCCCACACCGGTGCCCCGTAAAGGGCCATGGACCGCACGACCCCCGCGTAGAGCCTCCGACAGGAGGCGTTTGGACCCCCCAGGTTGGGCAGGAGCCGCTTTAAGGCAGCCCCGGCCCGCTCCAGTCTGGGAGCCATACGTCGAAAATGCTCCACGAAGTTCCACCGGCTGTCGAGGACGAGTCCCAGGTACTTCATCGTCGACTCGACGCCGATGTGAACCTCTCCTGCCATTATCTGGGAACCCGACAGTGGCGCGTTCCGAGGACCATAAAAACACATGGCCTCGGACTTGTGCAAGGCCACCTCGAGTCCCAATTGCCGGATCCTATCGACGATTGTCGCAACCCCACGTGCCGCCAGTTCGGCCGCCACCTGATGCGACCTCCCCTGCGCCAGAACCAGCGTGTCGTCAGCGTAGCAGACTACGCTGACGCCGCTAGGGAGGTCGGCGCGCAGCACCCAGTCGTAACCGATGTCCCACAGATGCGGCCCCAGGACCGATCCCTGTGGGACACCGCACGACATCTCTCGCCGGTTCCACTTTCCGTGGTGACCGGGGTAGATGACGGCCCTGTCCGTCAAATAGGCCTCGACCACTCGACAGAGGTAGGTCGGATGTTATGTCTACCGCGGATAAAAAACTGAGAATGGCCCAAAAACTACCACGCGTATTTTTCTGAAATCTTCACCAATTTAAAGATTATTTAATTATTGATCTTTTAGTTTACGCATTTTATTAAAATACCTTTTGTTTTGTGTATAATAAATTACTAATGCGTCAAATTGGGGACAGCGCTCCTTGATGGGCGAGTCCTATTACTGGCTGAAGGTACGACGCGTTGCGTGAGCTCAGTGCAGAACACGCAAGCTCAGTTCTTCCCGGCTAGCCGAGAAAATAAAATAAATTTCAAAATAATAATAATACCATTTATTTCAGGCGACATAGGCCCATAGAAAAATACCTTAACCTAAACACACATACTGTACCTATATAAACAAAAACTTGTGTTAATACTACCTCAAATGGCTTAGCATGATGCTCCGTTATGTCGAAAATACTGCAGCATTAATTTAGAAATAAATATAAGTATGGTAAAGTTGAGGATTAATGTTAAGTACTATGTTTGACGAAAACACGATTCCATAAAATTTTCTTCATAGAAAGAAAATCCAAAGTTACCTCCAAACTGAACCATAATCCGCTGGTATTCAAAAAAATACTTCAAATTAGATAATGAAACTTTGCATATAACTGAACTAACTATAAAGCAGGAGGTCTAAAATGGACGCTTTGGCAGAATCATAATTATGATCTGCGTACAATTCATATCCCGCAATTCATCTGTTAGACAGTTTTTTTATGGAGTTTCCTAAAATGGTCCACAAATTATGAATTGCTATATTGAAGTCTAATGTCAAATAGCAGCTGTCAAACAGATGAATTGCGACATGTATGAATTGTACGCAAATCATATTATGATTCTGCCAAAGCGTCCATTTTAGGCCCCCTGGTCTTATGTTACTTTACATTTTTTTTTATTACCATTATTTTCACCGTGAAAGAAATAAACTAAAATATGCCAGGGTGCCTTGGAGGCTTCTCCCTGCCACCCTGTCTGGCTTGCTCGCGTGACCGCCAGCTACTTGTGCGAGCGATATAAAGAGTGAGGTGGCGCTGAGGTAGTATAGACCCTTAAATACAAATTTCTTAGATTATCCATTTTCGTTACTTCAGTTTCACCAAACGATATGATGCGCGGTAGGGCTTACTCCACTACGGTACACTAACATTATGACTGTTAAGAATACTGTAGTATCCAGCAATAGTAAATACCTACTCGTATAACGACACTAAACTATCCTGGGGGTCTACTCCGAAGCGTTAATCCGAAGTATCGGCCGAATGTTCGGTCGTTTTATAACTTCCTTTATGTTGTTTTTTTTTGTCAATGTGAGGACGTTGTAGGCTTATTAGACTGTAGATCTGTAGACCATTTTCTATTTTGTTAAGTAACTGGTACTTTTGACGGGCCTACGCTGTCCTCTTATACCTATTAACACTGTAATTTGAAAACATTGTAAAAGCCAATTTTTTTTTTTTAAAGAGTGACCGTGGAGTTTCTTGCCGGCTCTTCTCCATAGGAAAAGACCAATTTGAACCGTGCACCTAGCTTCTGACGTTTCATAAGTGCCCATGTAGGCTTATGTGAAATACAAATATTTTTGATTTGATTCCATAGTTTCCTTTTTTGACTTTGAATTCTTACCCGACCAAAGCCAAAGTAAAAAATGTGACTTTAAGTCACATTTTTTACTTTGGCTTATCTCTTTGACTGTAGTTTTTTTTTTTGGTCGTATTTAGCCATTAGCTATATTAGTTATATTAGCCATAGTTAGCAGTAGTCAAGCAACGGCCGAATATTCGGCCGATACTTCGAATTTATGTTTGGAGTACACCCAGGGGGTGTACTCCAAACATAAATTCGAAGTTGATAGGAATATCGTTCTTAAAACTGTTGTTACAATTTTGTTAATAACATTACAACTTAGTTTATTTACTAAGAATTCTTGCATAACATACAGTGAATGCTTACAAAAATATTTCTGATATAAGTATTAGTTATGTAAGTACATAATTATTAAATAGATAAAGTGCGTGAATTATGACATTATATTCATTACGCAGAGAACAAAGTCATAAATATATCGTGTGAGTGTTTTTTTTTTCATTTATTTACTTTTTGATTTGGTACAGTTTTAGATAAAGTTATAATAAGAAGTTAGATGGGATATTTATAATATACAAGCCCTTCATACATCGTGGTGTACCTATCCTACTCATTATAGGTACTATGCGAGTACTTATTATCTGATACAATGACACTTTGCTCGAGTTTGGAACCAAACCTTGAGACCAGTTTAATAGGTATAACGCCTACGTATACAGGGTGTTAAAGAAATTGCGTGCCATAGCGTAGGGGTAGGTTCAGTTTCGATAAAGGAACCCAGGAAAAAATAAAAAAATAAATACAAATAAAAACAAAACATTATTGCAAGATCAACCTAATTTAGTACCTACTAACGATTGCTATTTTAAGTTAGTAGGTACTAAATTGGGTTGATCTTGCAATAACTTTTTTATGTTTTTATTTTGAATCTTTTTAACTTTTTTTTAAAATAAATAACATATTATTAATTCTAAACGATTGCTATTTTAAGTTAGTAGGTACTAAATAAGGTTAATCTTGCAATATTTATTTACTGTTTTTTTTTTCCTGGGTTCCTTTATCGATACTCAACCTGCCCCTAAGCTATGGCACGCAATTGCTTTAACACCCTGTATATTAGCACTAATAAGTTTATACTGTATGTACATTAATGCATACATCATTAAATTGTCGTCCTACTTTCAACAATTAGGTACTACTTACCTAGAAACTGCAATCGTAAACATTTTACCTATTTGCCTACATACCTAAAGAATATTTGTTTTACTTTTCATACTTCAACTTGCAATAATTTGTTCTAGCTTGCAAATACAATGTTAATTGGGTTACAAAGTTATTTCATTACTCATTATTACGTTACCATATCAAAAAATTAATTAATTGCTAAAAGCAGTCTCGGTTAATTATCGTGTTGAAATCGTTTAGGAACTCTTTAATGGTGTTGAATAACACTTTCGACTCCACCCACTTTTCGTAGAGCTCATACGCCATGCCGCCATAAATAAAGCAAATTATAATAGAAAAAATAAAAAATGAATATAAATAAAAAAACTTGTATTTGAAAACCATCATCGAGTATACTATTCAATCTTGCTAAAATATACAACTGATACTATTTTCACAGTTTATATTGCTGTTTTCGCTAAGAAAAACGGATAATTAAAATGAGCCCTCCGCCAGGGCCACGATATCCCTTTCGGACAAACTCGCAACCCTGGCAGGCATTGGCCCTGTCGGACCCCGGCAGTTGGTGCTGACAACTCTTTGAGGCGCGCGTGGAATACGACGCGCCGTCGACCCGGGCCTGGTCCTTATCGGACGGTGAGCTACCCATCGCTCACCGTCCGCAGGCCTGCGCCTACGGTGGCCGGAAATCGGTTTGCGACTCCCGACGCCCGCGGTAGCTCCTGCGGCGACTAGGGGCGCGAGGGCGCAAACCTTGCCTCTCCCTCACGCGTTCCGCCTCCTCCTTCGCAAGCATAATTACTGCTTCGCAGAAGGAGGTGACGGCCTCCCATGCACTCTCGCTCCGGAGGGATCAACCCCTGTTACCTATTTCTTAGCCACGAGCTCTTTTGTTAGTACATACTTATAATTACTAATTTATTTAATGTATTTTTATCGGGACCAAGTATTGTAATTGTGAATAGGTACTTCAACACAAATATTTAATTGGTTTTAAGTATGAAGTGTCTGACTTTCTAATACGAAGGTTATTCTTTAATTTTAAGTGTTTAATTATTGTACAAAGTGTTTGTACTTAAGTATATTAATTGCATCCATCCATCCATTCTCTATGCGTAACAAAAATGACTTGACAGGTTTAATTAACAAGGTATTTCCGTAAATTCGGAATTAAAGACCAAAGTTGTAACACGCACTATGCATTTTCCGTTGTTGGTAGTAGGTACCTAAGTAGGATAGGTTGTTTATTTGATGTGTAACATCTTTCCATCTTTCTTTGATTTCGTGAAAAGGGACGGAAGTGTGTAACAGGAAGTGACAGCTTGAGCATGGAATAAGTACTTTTTAATAGCATGGAATTAGTGTACTCATGCAATTAGTAAGTACTATATAGATTGTAAGTAGAGGGGTCATTTCTGTCGCTGGTCAGTTGCTTATTACCAAGGTGAGATCTCAGATGTTACACATCATATGCGACTACTGTATAGGTCGGTAGTTTTTTTTTTAAGTATATCCTCTTTACGCACGCTTGACTTGGGGAGTAAGCTGGTGACGATAGCGTTACGGAAAGTGTGATCGGGTGAGGCGAACGGAAGTTGTTTAAATTTTAAACACAGAACACACCGCGTCACCGCCGCGGGCCGTCCCGCTTAATAGGTATTTCTTTAATTCACACTGGCTGTTTATTTTAAATACACTCACAAGACCGCAGCTTTTTTGAAGTAAAACTTCTTAATATGCTAGCGTTACGCGAACGGTGATTACTTCAGTCGTGTGGTAGACCGAAGAAAAAAAAACGAGTGTGCTTTAGAAAGCACACTCGTTTTTTTTTGTATTAGGAACCAGTTATGTACGTATATTATAATAAAAACATGCTGATCTCTTTACTCATGTTTTTACAATACTATAGTAACATATAGATATTGTTATAGGAACGGATTCCTATAAAAATATCTATATTTTAATATCCGTAATATTCTTTTCGAAATTCGAAAGTTTTTGTCTGTTACCTTCGAAGCGTAGTGCGTAGCGGGCGAAGCCGCGGGTAAAAGCTAATCCCCAGTAAATAACGTCTCACGTAGCCGCGCGTTGCCTCGCGTAGCAGCGCGTAGAAGCGCGTAGCCGAGCGTAACAGGCCGTAGCAGAGCAGCGCTTAGCCGTGCGTAGCCACACGTAACCGCACGTAGCAGTGCGTAGAGGCGCGTATCTTCGCGTAGCATCCTGCGCAGCTTAAGGATTTCCACCCCTACTGGCTAGTAAGGGTGGAAATCCCTAAGCTAGGTACTATCCAATAGGATACATAACATATTAAATTAACAAGAACTAAATCCTAAATACACTCGCGGACAAATAATACGGGTCGGTGACGAAAATCCCTGTATCTTGCAAATTAATTATGGTACATGCATAAAACTTTATATTACAGAGAATGTTGATATCGTATGACATAAAACCTTATAAGATCTACAATTAAAGAAAAAAAAAATCCCCGAAATAAATTTAATTCGCAGTTGTTTTACATTTGCTTGCTTTCTCACTTTTGTTTTCAATCTGTCAAATCAAAATGATAATAGGCGATCATTGTCGTCTTTCACCACCATTATTGAATTACTATCATGTCACTAACACCGGAAGAATGGACACGTATCGTCACTATGTTAGAAGAAGGCAGAAGTCACCGAAGTACAACAAAAACAATAGGCGTGTCACTTTCCACAGTGCGGCAAGTCGCCCAACGTTTCCGAGAAACTGGGCAGAACATAAGAAAACCAGGAACCGGCAGACCGAGATGTACTATACGGGTCGAGAGAATTGATTTATTGTTACGACCATGCTCCGAAATCGGCACCTCACGGCAGTTGAAGTAACAAATCAACTTCGGGAGACCCGTAGAGACGACGTAAGCGAGCGTACTGTAAGGCGGCGGCTCCTTGAAGCTAATTTGACCTCACATGGACCCGCAAATGGCCCAACACTTGAAAGGGAACATCAGATAGCAAGATTACGTTATGCCCGCGAACAATGGGCTAGAGTAATGTTTTCTGACGAATAGAATAGAATAGAATAGAATACTCTTTATTATGTACACCATAAAAGTTACAGATATAAATGTTTAAATTTTTTTTTTTTTTTTTTTTTTTTTTTTTTTTTTTAAGTTTATTGACGAATCCAGATTTATGCTGTATGCACATGATGAGTGGCGAAGAGTCTACCAACGATCAGGGGAACGTTTTATTGCAGATTGTTTTGAGGAAAAAGTGTCGTACGACGGTGGATCTGTTATGGTTTGGTTTTAATTCTTAAATCCCGCAATTCATCTGTTTGACAGATGCTATTTGACATTAGATTTCAGTACAGCAATTCATAATTTGTGGACCATTTTACGAAACAACATACAAAACTGTCAAACAGATGAATTGCGGGATAGGAGTTGTATGCAGATCATATTATGATTCTGCCAAAGCGTCCATTTTAGGCCCCCTGGGAGCCTAAAATGGACGCTTTGGCAGAATCATGCGTGCAATTCATACAGCCCGCAATTCATCTGTTTGACAGCTGCTAGTTAACATTAGACTTCACTATAATAATTCTTAATTTGTGGACCATTTTACGAAACTCCATACACAACTGTCAAACAGATGAATTGCGGGATATGATATGAATTGTACGCAGATCATAATATGATTCTGCGAAAGCGTCCATTTTAGGCCCCCTGTTCTTTGCCAAAATTAATGTCAAATTGAATCGCGATTCTCGTGAGATAATCGTTTAAAAAGCCGCGGCCATACGATATAATAATAGTCTCGCAGAGCAATTGCTCATTGAAAATGCAAATGAGAAGACCAGCAAACAAATGTAGATAAATACATAAATAAAAAAACCGGTCGTGCGCGTCGGACTACGACAATGATGGGTTCCGTAGCTGGGGTTTTTTTTTAAAGTATTTATTTTATCACTTTATCAGCGTGATTAATATGTATACCGATGCCAAATTACAGCTTTCTAGTACTAAGAGTCTCTGAGCTCAGCCAGGGGCAGACAGACGGACGGACATGGCGAAACTATAATAAAAAAATGTATGAAACGAATATGCAATAGGTAGAAATAGATTACTTAGCTATTGAACTCAAACGCCTGCCAGGAAATTAATACAATGCTGAGAAGTCGTTATCCAGTTTTTGTTGGTACATACTTTGGAACTTGTCACAATCGCAAAAACAATTTGATAAAAACCGGGCAACTGCGTGTCGGACTACGCACAATGAAGGGTTCCGTAATTTGAATTTATCTCAAAAATACACTTAACATTGTAATTGAAAAACATGTTCTCCAATAAATCGATATACGAGTACGTCACGGTCAATTCTCCTACTGCAAATGTAAGTTGGTCGACTATTATTCGTTAACTTGTATGGCCTACTTATTAGCTTTCATTTTCTTCTTTTTTTTTTAAACCTTGCCCCACTTGGAATTTCTCCTGTATTGTGGGTGCGTTTAGAAACATTTAAATTCACATACACAAACAGCCAGACCCGGAACAACTACTGCTACTAGCTGTGTGTGTGTTTTCCTTTTAATTTCATTATATAAACTACTGCCATGATTTTATACATGTACCTATAAAAAAACAACCATTTAGCTGGAGGAGGGGGGGGACACTTGACTCTAACAAAAAATAGCCCTTTAAGCTTAATATTACGCAAACGGATCCCTGAATGTAAAAATGATTTTCACAGATCCGCAATATTTTTGAATTACTTATCCAACGATATTCCACACCATGAGATAGGTAGACGAGAAAAAACAATACCATCCCCACTTTACGTGAACACCGTACCTCCAGAATATAAAAAAAAAAATTTTTTGATGGTTTTATTTTACCACTTTATCGGCGTGATTAAATATGTCGTATGTCCATGCCAAATTAGAGCTTTCTAGTACTAAGAGTCTTTGAGCTAAGCCGGGACAGACGGACGGACAATGTCGAAACTATAAGAGTTCCTTGTTGACTACGGAACCCTAAAAATAGGTATCTACATGAGTAGATAAGTTTTAATTTACAAAAAAAACAAATTAGTTGGACAATTTTTTTTTGGGACCTCGGGCACTTGTCGTTGTCAATATGAGTTGAGAAACGTCTCTGTCTTAAGACGCAGATACATGCCAGTGACCTTGAGTGGTTAGCTTGCGTGTTCTGTACTGAGCTCACGCAACGCGTCGTACGTTCAGCCAGTAATAGGACTCGCCCATCAAGGAGCGCTGTCCTCAATTTGACGCATTATTAATTTATTTTACACAAAACAAAAGGTATTTTAATAAAACGCGTATACTAAAAGATCAATAATTAAATTATCTTTAAATTGGTGAAGGTTTCAGAAAAATACGCTTGGTAGATTTTGCGCTATTCTCAGTTTTTTATCCGCGTTAGACATAACTTTACAAATTAATTTCACTATGTAATGTAATATAAACATAATCAAAAATATTCACATATTAAGTTATTGAGAAAATGCTCTAATTTATCGTTACTCGTTTGGACGTGATCTTCAGTATAAAATCATTAAAAGTCGGTTATCGTCCCCTTAAGTTAGATTTCTTCCCCAATGTCATGATTTCATGAAAAAGTAATTCAATGAAACAAATCTAACTTAGAGAGATGTGTTAATGATTCTAATGATTATAATTCTGTAAATACATAATTATACTTTATTATATTGTATCGTTCAGTAGGATTTTTTGAACTTAGATAGTTGTAATGCTGATTCTATTTATTATAATTATGTAAAACCATATTTGTTATGGCCGCGAATCATATTAAGAACAACATACAGCCTGTTACTGACCTGGAAATTGCAAAAAACGTAAGAAAATTTTAATTTCGCGGGCTACCTTAGCGCATCCCCAAGGCGAAAGCGTCAGGGTAGCCCGCGAAATTCAAATTTTCTTACGTTTTTTTGCAATATCCAGGTCAGTAACCGTATCACAGAATTATAATCATTAGAATTAGCAATAAAAATAGTATTGTTGATTCTAATGATTATAATTCTGTAAAGCCATATTTGTTACGGCCGCGAATCATATTTAGATCAACATACAACCTGGCACAGACCTGCAAATTGCAAAAAAAAAATGCGGGCTCCCTTAGTGCATCCCTCTTAATAGGTGACATGCATTGATGTATTAAATAGGAAGATATGATACACGCTCCTCGAAGTGGACCGCATAAATTAGGGGAAAGAACACAATCGACCTACATTACTCTCGGTTTGCGGGGAATACCCAAATTGTAGTTTGTTTCCGAGTTGTTAAGGGTACGTAACAGTGACAATTATTGCTATCTGGTTCCCGCTGTAGCCCGCGTAATATGTCTCTCTATTTCGGTTGTCGAGCACATGACGCACGACATCGGGTCCATTTAATATTTACGTGATGTTGGAGAGTGGCCTATCTTCCTATTTAATACATCAATGGTGACATGACTGTCATTATAAAGTTTACAGTGAACCTACTTTAAATTAGTAAGTACCCATAGCATGTTGTCCGAATTTAGTCCTCATTGAGCATAATTATTTAAAGTCACTGCAATCATTCACAATAGGTTTTAAAGGGGAAGGCCTATCAAATGCAAACAGACAAACGCCTCCAAATGGCACTATTAGGTACTTGGCGATTATGGCACTAAATCATTAAATCACATAATGTTGACCATTTCCTACCTATTTGGTAAATGGTCAACTCGTCTTTGCTTTGTAAAGCCTTGTAAAAAGATGGTAAAATTCTAATAATTCTGAAGTATTCATTTAATTATACGTACATATATTATAGATATCTATCGCTGCTTTAAATTATCTTCTTCGTAAGTTCTCGCAATGTTTTGTAAGTAGATAATAATTTGTTAACGCGTTGTGCAACGGTGAATGATGTCGTAATAATTCGTCTGTCTAGTCTAGCCAGACCAATACAGGTAGGTAAGTTATGTACCTATACCTAACGTTTGCATTAGTCTCTGAAATATAAGGATCTAGATTTATTTCTACCCTATTTTTACAACCAAACTTTGTAAAAAGGGGTACTATAAAATTTCTGATTATTTAGAAGACAAAAAAGCTTGGCATTTGAGCTGCTCGCTCTGCTAGCCTTGTGATAAAGCTGGAAAACTTGACATGTTTAATTATTAAGCATGATTTTGTATATTCTAATGACATTGCAGAATATTAGGTATATTTATACAGTAATATGTACATGAATATTTAATTAGGTACTTTGAAAAGTATTTTAATTACTGCTTTAATTTAAGTATTGTGAATGTGAGCACTATGTGAGTCATTTCTTTATCTTTAATATTTTTTTTCTCAGTTTTAATGATTTTATGGCATTTTGAGCACTTTGTGCGGCCTACCCAAATGTCTTTTCTTTGGTATTGTTCGTCGAATCGTGTTGAGCTGCACGATTACTGACAAATGCTTGCACTGATTGGCAGGTCCACTCAAAATTGTGTGGTTCTTTCCTCAAAAGACCAATTCAGACACGGATCCACATGGTCCTCACATGATCTGACTAAGATTAGGTATGTCTGGACTTTAAAAGAGACCTTGATCCTAGAGTTTGCTTCGCCATTTCTTTTTAGGGGTAGTCAGATAGAAAATGTCGACTACATCTAGCTTATTTTTTTTATTTTTTTAATGCGACGTGTAAAAGTGATTCCGATAACCTATTTACAGAATAAACGATCTCATTTCACTTCCGTATCATAAACAGGCTATAGGTAGGTACTGAGATAATATGGTAAATAGTCACAGATTAATTGAAATTAATGTAGGTAACTCAAGTTATAGAAAGAAGGTAGGTAAGTACCTAAGTAATGACTGTTATGAGTGCAGATCTAGCGAGCAAAGAACGCGTTAACTCATACCTACGTACCGAGCAATAATTTAAAAAATGTAGGTAGGTAACTGGTAGATAACTATAATAAACGTGTTGCGCGACATGCATGCAGTTAATATTCGCGAAGGACAGTTTTCCACGTTAAATGCGGGAACTAGGCCACATTTAGCGGCCTGGGAAATTGCTTGAACGCTTTGTGGTTTAGGTTTTTTTGTATGTCAGTATGAATTTATGTAGTGTTGAGAATGCTGACTTTGTATTATTGTATTAAAACAACAATAGTTAAAATTAAAGGTAAACTGTCTGAACAAATATTAATTTAGTTGGTATTGTTATCACATAGTTCTGTCTCATTGTCAGCATTTAAACGCAGGCAGAACATACAGAAGTTAACACGTGTTTATTTCCTAGATACAATTTATAAATCTTTTCTCAACATTTTTATTCTACTGGGTTAGCATTATTTTACCTAGCAGTATTATAGTAAGTTTACGATGTGATAGTGATGTGAATTGATGAAAGTGTTTACTTATTTTTATCGTAACAAAAAATACCTGTGCTATATTATCGCTTAGCACACTGAAAAAAACCTGAAATGTCAAATTACGTTATCGTTTAGTTTCGTTTAGACGTTTAGCCGCAAAGTGATTTCAAACAGCTGTTTTCTCTTCTAGTACGGTACGCTGATGTAAATAATTATTGAAGAAAATGAACAGAAATTATAGCAGAAGGGTCGCTGACTTCCATGATGAACATTGCTGCGCGGGTAATGTCACCGGGAACTTCCGGCGCAGCTCTTCATTGCGGCTGCGCGGGGAGAAAATGGTGCAGCGCTCGCCTTTGGCAACAAGGAAATTAATACCAATAATCACGGAAAATACACACCAGAAACAACGCAGCGATGTGCCCCGACTCCTGGAGCCTGGCCATCGCCAGCGAAGCCATGTAAGTAACCTCTCATGTAAACTCTTTCAATAATACATGAAACATTACCATAGCGACAGTAGCCAAGCTACGCATATGTTTAGTAAAACAGTTTTATTTTGACAGTCATTTATTTAGAAAGAAATTAAATTAATTTATAATTGACAAAAATTTCAATGAGCTACCCAGCAAGCATTTGTTTTCAAACAGTCTTGTTCTAATAATAGACATCGTATTTTGTTTGACCTTGTTCTCATACAGCAATTTATACTTTTCAGTCATTCAATTCAAACCCTCTACAAAAGCCAAAAAAATCCTGCTTAAAACCACAGGACAGTGGTTTACACAGAAAGTTGAGTATGACTGACTCTGCCCACACTCCACCTGGCTCTCCAGAAGACCTTCCTGATGATGAATCACTCCATAGTTACGGAAGTGCTGCCACAGCTGCCTCTGTTGATGCAGGCTATGCACCATTCAATGGCACAACATTTAGTGGAAGATCCATGCGTTATGTATTACACTGCTCATCACATGCGGGGCTCGCTGGTGAAGAATATCTTACACCCACTCAGCGAGCACAGAAACAAATTCGACGACTCAAAAATCTTCTAAGCCAAGCCAAAAAAGACCTAGACAAAAAAGATAGTGAAATATTCCTACTCACAAAAGAGGTTGTAGAATTACGACTGTATAAAGCATCAATATGTTCACCTGATGAAAAATCAAACTCTAGTGAAATAGTAACAATAAGGGAAAATGCTGATGAAGCTTCTATTGAACAAGAAAGCCCAAAACATGCGGATGCTTGTAGATCATTCGACATCACTGATAGCCCATTGTTCAAAAACCAAACTCCAACCAGATGTCGCAATGAAATGCAAGGCTCATTCACTGACTCCGGTCATTTTGACGATCTCACAAATTCATCATTACATTCCAAAGAATCTGTGCACATGTTGACACATGAAGCATCCTGTATGACTGATATAGGAGACGGAGAAGAGGAGCGTCGTAGTTTAATATTGTATTACGAGAAGAAGATAGAAGATATAATTAGGGCTCATGTTGGAGAGACACAGGAACTGAAGAAACAGCATAATGATAAAGTGGAGTCGTTATTGCAGAAGTTGGCAGATGTGAACACGAGATACTGTGAGTTACTGCCAAACTATGAGCAAGCCAAGGAGAGGATCTACTCCCTTGAGAAACAGCTGGAAGAGTTGAGCAAGCAGCTGCATGAGGAGGAGACCAGGCACCGCGCCATCTACCTGCAGATGTACAACAAAGGTGTTGAAGCTGCTAAGTTTGAACTAGAAAAGGTAAGCCATCATCTACACTCTACATCATATATTTGTCTTAGCTGTAAAAGAGCCTGCATATAACTTTGTAAACATAGCAATGTAAACTTAGAAACCCCTGAATTAACATTTACCATCATTATTGAGTTTTGCAAAACATTGCAATCACTTTTTTTTTTAATTTCTTGAATAGAAAAATAAAAAATTTAATAATAAGTTTAATAATAATAATCGTTTATTTAAAAAAGGGTCACATGTACAATAAATACCTTAACAATTAAAATAGAGCACAGTTGCTTATTTGCCTGAACTAGGTTGAACCTGTGCTTCAGGCTAGAAAGTGCATAAATACATAATGTAATAAATTAACAATGACTATAAAGTAAGAACTAAATTAAAACTTACGTAAACAAAAGTAAATAATAAAAATAGCATGTTAGCAGTTAATCATCATCCACAGCCCAATTTCACCCCAGTAGGTGAAGTCGGGCCTATAGGCCTCTCTCTTCCTGTGCCAGTCCCCACTGTCCTGTGCCCACCTGATCCAGGTTTTGCCTGCGATGGCAACAATATTGTTTTCCCATCTCACCAATAATAAATTAATAACAACCAATTAAAGAAAACTGGGAATCATACTCTCAATTTATAAAAAAAAATTCAGTTCTTATTTCTGTCAGCAAATTAATGTAGATTTTTAAATTGAATCAGTTATTAAATAGTTGTGTATGTTAACATTTCCAGGATAATGAGCCTGGTACTTCACAGGGGCAAGTCAGCCGCGTGTCTGTAGAGGAACTACTGGAGCAGTTGCAGATTACTCAGACCGAGCTCGAGAAAGTTCGAGTGAGTTACCTACCCTATTGTTATTCCTAACTAAATTACTACAAATATTGTACTATCACATTGAAAAATTATCCACCAATAATTCAACTATTATATTCATTGGTTAATCAAAGGATATTTTTCACAGTGATAAACATTCTCACTATCCTGTTCTTAAATCATTCTCAAATAACATTTTCAAATAAACTAATATCAAAACTTTAGAAATAGAAGATTGAGTCACCATTTTGAAGTTGATTAACCATTTTGAAATCTGAATTAACCCACAGCATTGTACACGGATTTAGTGTTAGTGTGTGCATGTAGTGGCGATTAACATGTGCCAGCTTTAACGTGTAGTGCATTCCAGGACACGGCATTCACAGAGGACCGATCAGCAAAGTCACAAGTACTGCTAAGTGCAAAGGAGGCTGTTTCTTTATGGGTCCTAGGAGCTCGAAAGGTTGGATTTTTATACCGGACAAATGGCAGTACTGCTGAACACTATTTTTATTTTATTTTTGTATATTACACCCTGCTTACTACACAGTTCTGAGAGATATTGATATAAACTGTGTCTATGACAATTATGTCTAAAATTATTAAAAAAAAATTTAGAATAATAATCATTTAAATGTAAATAAAAAGGACTTGAGTTGTCTTGTAGGTTTTGTGTTCTCGAATTTATATTTTAACCTTTTTTGGGATAGGCAGGTTTAGGTTTTGTTTTCTATTTAATAAACTTTTCTTTGTAAATAGTTTCATATACTTAAGTGTAGTGGTATTGATAGAAAGCTTACAACTTTTACTAATTCACTTTTCTTAGCAAAGCTTACTTTTTTTTAAACTAACCCTATTTTGGTTGATTCTCGCCCAACCTTGGCTTCGCATGTTACCTAATTGGTTGAAACAGCCTCTTTTGGTTTTGGGTAATTAGGTTCCTTCATTATTGTTTCTAAGTTGATAATGCAAGGACAGCTGCATTCATTGGTTGCCTCTTTAAGACATTATAATCTACTTAAACGTAATTGTATAATTATATCCAATTAGTGCAGGTGTCTGTACATTGTAGTACTTATGTAGAAGATCCTACCTTATTAAATAGTAACTTAATTTGTTAATTATATAATAGAATCAAAGATTTTTCATCACACTAATCTTTTTTGGCTGACATTGTGTGTAGGTTTATTAAACTTTGTACTAAACATTAATCTCGACAACAATATGTAAAATTATAATAGCTTTCCACTGTTCACGCTGCTTATTGCAAACTGGGCGCACGATCCACGACGCAGCAAATGACACGGTATTCAAAGAGCCTCCTCTACGAAATACTATTGACACATCGATTGTGTTTGCAAATTGCATTTAATTGTTTACGTAAAATTGAGGAATGTACAGAGATCTGCTATAGCAGGAATCCTCAGCTCAGCCAAAATAAGTTTCGTGTCGGGTGTCAGTAGGTTGAATGCATGCCCCCATACACTTTAGCAAATTAAAGAATCTCACTATACTTTATTTATTACAGGCAATGTACCGTCGCATTGTCGAGTCGCAGAAGGGTGGCAAGACCAACGTAGATCCAGAAGTGACATTGCAGTTCCTAAAATCGGCCATTTATTACTTTCTAACGGATCCCGAGAACCACCAGGGACACCTCAACGCCATCGAGAACATTCTTGGCTTTACTGATGCAGAAAAGAAGAATATACGCAAGGCGAGGACATCGTAGGAAAGACTGCTGTGATCGTGTGATATGACATTATTACTAGATAATTTTGTTACTATTTAGATAGATCTTATTTTATTATTTGTCGTCTGAGACGAGAGGTAGCTCATAAAGGTTACAATATAGTAACTAGTTGTGTGCACATTTACTCATAAGTCGCGTCTAAACGGTATAAGTTTGCACATAATCATAGGATATCTTTTATGTTTTGTTTATTTTAATTTTTGTTATTTTTTGGTTGTACTTACATTTTTATTTGCTAGGTTTAAAACCGAATTTATTTTGTAGATTGTGATTTTTTTATGTTTAGTTCGTAAGCACCAAAGATCGAGTTTTTCTGTAATAAAATCGTGCAATTTTGACTTTAAACATGTAAGCATTAGTGGCAACTGTTACATTCCGTGCTGCTTTAGAATAAGTTTTATTGAACTAATTAATATGTTCCTTTTGGTGTTGTTTTCCTATCTCTTTACTATGCATGCTGGTCAGCATTTTATTTGATTTAGAATGGCTATGATAAAATTACAATTAATTATCTTAATAATCAACAACGATTCAGGTCCACATTTTACAACTAACTTCATTTCCAAAATAAAGACTGCCGCGAGAAAATGTAAGAAAAATTGCCGAAGATTCTCATAAAATGGAAATTAATTAATATTGCAATTAAGTACCTTTGAAGATAAATTTTAATGATGACAATAAGCATTTTAATATTGCATAGTCACACGCTGACACGCGTAACATACTATTCAAAGTAATTGTGCGTCTATTCCCTCTCTAAATGAAAAGAGGTAGTGGAATAGAGGCCCTATTATTTATTAAAATTATGATAAAATATCCATCTTTCATTCTAGTGCACCACGCATTAGATTTATCTTCAATTGTTATTTGGATTTACTGGAATAATGTGACCTACTTTAAAGTGATTTAGTACATAATCAATTTATTCTTGCCACATATAATGTTGCAACTGTGATTAAATGTAGGTACTATAAAGTGATGACAGTGCATAATACATCTATTCACCTTTACTGTGGATAGATACACTTCGTATGTTCCATTCGATAATTTATGTAATTAACTAACTTACACTTCACCATATACTCTTTTCAATTTGGAATTTTGAAAAACATGTACTTTGAGCATGTTTTTCCGTTAATGCCAAATTGGAGAGATAGAAAGCGACTTCTTATTTCTTTAAAAAATCTTGAGTATTTTTTAGTATTCAAATATCGAATGGAATGATTTTGTATAATATTTTGTTATACGCTATGTTTCTTTTACATGGGAGCAAATATATGCAAATTAATTGTTGTTGTATCTTATCTTGCCTTTATAATTTAGGAATGCGGATGCAGTGATAATGAGCTATTTTTAATAGCATTGTTAACGTCCAATAGATATACAAATCTTGTACAATAGGTATGGTAGATTTGATTTATATTTTAATTTACTATAGATTTTATCACTAGTAAATAAAATACATGACATTCATTACAAGGTAATAAAGTATTTCTGGGACAATAAGTTGCTTGCTTTGGTTCTCAATTATATGGTAAATGGATAAATAATTGTTTTCATTTATCTCTTCACACATCTTTCTTAATTATTAAGAAATTCTGTCTTTTCTACTGCTGCCGCTACTAGGTTTCCTAAGTGATGACCATAATTAAAAACGATATTGAATATATACGTTTTTTTAACGAAATTGCATTCCAAGAACTAAGTCATTCATTTGTTAATTAGGTAACTAAATTATTGAGCTCGTCATTAGTATCTAATTATAACTCAACCATAATCACGGTGATTAGTAAATGAGTTACTTACTAAGTTCTTGGAATGCAATTTTGTAAAAAGAAATAAAGTAAATAATCAATATCGTTTTAATTATTGTCATCATAAAGGTCATTCAGGCTATAAACTAACGAAAGTAAAGGTAAATCGATCGGCAACTTCATTTAACCTCGTCAATGATTTCAAAATCAATATTATGTATCGGACATTGAAAATTTCTACGTCCCCCGACCCTTTTTTTTTTTTTTTTTTTGGGTGGGAATTTATCAAATAACTTATTCTCCCGCTCTGGGCGGAGCGGGAGGGGCGTGTCAGACTTTTACTGACTAAAACCCACCCGTATTCGTTCATTTGCCTGTGTGCCAGGGCCACGATATCCCTTTCGGACAAACTCGCAACCCTGGCAGGCATTGGCCCTAGCGGACCCCGTCAGTTGGTGCTGACAACTCTGAGGCGCGCGTGGAATACGACGCGCCGTCGACCCGGGCCTGGTAGTTATCGGATGGTGAGCTACCCATCGCTCACCGGCCGCAGGCCCACGCCTACGGTGGCCGGAAATCGGCTTGCGACTCCCGACGCCCGGGGCGTCTCCTGCGGCGACTAGGGGCGCGAGGGCGCGAACCTTGCCTCTCCCTCACGCGTTCCGCCTCCTCCTTCGCAAGCATTACTAATTCGCAGAAGGAGGTGACGGCCTCCCATGCACTCTCGCTCCGAAACTCTACCGACCCTAACTTCACAAATTCTACATATCAGTAAAAATGTATTGGCTGTTTCGTTACTTACTTCTGAAACTAAATATTCGCATCACCTCCACGACGGTAGCGAAACGAAGCCATACATTTTTACTGATATGTAGAATTTGTGAAGTTAGGGTCGGGAGAGTTAGGCCGTGTAGATTCAGAAGCTTGGCTCTACATGAGATCTGATATCTTTTTCACAGGGCAAACCTTATGTGGTCGTCTTGGCAACATTTTACATGAAATGTTTTTGGTGGGTAAACATTTCCGTATCAACATTTTGGCGCTCCATTTCACCCGATACGTGCACTCGCTCTGGAGCTCTCGTTAGAGAGTCGTATATTCCTTGCTCTGGATTTCGCGCGTTAACTGGACGCAAAGACTACTATAGTATACTGGCAACCTGACTGGACGCAACAAGGCGTCTCTAGTATCTCGACTGAGATTCTGGCGAAGTGCTCGCGATTTACGCGCGTATTTAAAATTCGCGCGATGCTTGTGGACGCAATGCACTGGCGCCTAGTATCTCGCTAACGCACGGAACGTTTCGCGGCGAATTCGCCCTTTCTGGACAAGGTCTAAGGCTTTGTCCAGAAAGGGCGAATTCGCCGCGAAACGTTTCACGCGAATTCATTCGCGCGTGGGCGAGATACTAGGCGCCAGTACATTGCGTCCACAAGCATCGCGCGAGTTCAAAATACGCGCGTAAATCGCGAGCACTTCGCCAGACTCTCGACTCGCGCTTGATTCGCGCGTATTGAGCGCGAGTCGAGATACTAGAGATGCCTTGTAGCGTCCAGTTAACCTGTTAACGCGCGAACTCCAGTGTGAGAGAGTGCACGGATCGAGAGAAATGGAGCGCCAAAATTTTGATACGGAAATGTTTATAGACGTGCGTTGGTACGCTCCTGATGAATGTGGGTCCCTTCGCTGACTCACAACAAAACTGGGCGGATGCTGGTTGATAAATGAAACAGAAGAATATGTTGTTCCAAGAGAGTGCTTCCTTACTTTGCTATTTACTGTGGCAGAGCTAGAGCTGAACTGACTGTTTGACGTGAACTCTGGCGGAGCTAGAGTTGAACTGACTGTTTGACGTGAACTACCTTGATTTTTTTTTTTTTTATGAATGGCATCTCGTAGCAGACCTAGAGAGGTCGTTGCTACTTAACCGGATATTCCTGTGGCTGCCCTAAGGTTTTTAATCTTAAAGCCTCCAGCCAGGGTGCAAATTATATATATTAAAACTAAACGACAGCGCACTAAGGGCACCCCCTGTGGGGTACGGACCTCGGCTTAGGGCGTCGTTGGGGGATCACAAAATTAGTCACAATTTGGGGACGGGCTGGATCAACATTTTGATCATGATTATTATCAGGGGATATTATATTTATTGCTACGGCGCTCTCAGCCTCTAACCGGGCGGCTGGCGCATCGACATTCAAGAGACGGGGGGGAGGACTTTTATTACCATTTACTCGGGAAGTTCGCGTGGTACCTCGGCGGCGAGGACGGAAGGTCGGTTTGTGTATTTTGTGCACTGTACTCGTGGCCCTATTGCTTTCCTGAAGGAGAGTGACGGGGTCATCCGGATCTAAGAGAGTGTGCCTCGGTCGGCGAGTCTGACTAATGGCAGAAGGCCTGTAACTAGCGGCCTGCACAACCAAGGGGTTGCGATGACGTTCCGCGGATTCGAAAAAGTGCTTTGCAAGGCGCTTCATAAACTGCTTGATGGTAGGCATCTTAAGGTCTACGTGAAGTTGTTCGTTCCGAACGAACCAAGGAGCCTTCGTAATTCTACGGAGAAATCGGTTTTGAAGCGTCTGCATCTTATGAATGTGATATGACTTTTCGTGAGCGAAGACTACGCAGGCGTAAGTCATGATCGGTCGAATGCACGCGGTGTAAATACGCAATTTGCACTTAAGGGACAACTTGCTGCGCGGGTTGAGTACGGAGTGTAGTCGGCCGAGAGCAAAACTGGCGCGCGAGCGCACCTGTTTTATGTGCTCGCCGAACGTCATGTGATGGTCTAAGACCACACCGAGATATTTGGCTCGCTTCTCCCAAGGGATAGGCTTGCTGAACATGGTGATCGGTTGGGGCAGGGCGGGTGATCGCCGGGGCCTACAGAATAGGACCCCCTGGCTCTTATCAGGGTTGACTTCGATCCTCCACTTCCTGAACCAGGCCGCGAGTCTGTTGACTTCGGCCTGAAGGATGCGGGCGATATTGTCTTGCCTGAGGCCGGAGTAGTAGATGGCCATGTCGTCTGCGAACAGAGCTAACTGCGCCTTTCTACATTTGGGAATATCACTAGTGAATATAGTGAATATCAGCGGTGCCAGCACAGCGCCCTGAGGGACGCCTGCGCGGAGCGGATGGGGGGAGGATAGCGCACCCTCGATGCGATAGCGGAAGGTGCGGTCCGACAAAAAGTCTCGTAAGATGAGCACGAGACGATCGGGCACACCGAGTTTGTAGAGCTTATATATTAAGCCGTTGTGCCAGACTTTGTCGAACGCTTTCGCAATGTCGAAGAACACAGCACCCGTCATGAGTCCGCGCTGGAAGCCAGCGCTTATATGCTCGACGATACGGTGGACCTGTTGTACGCACGAATGTTGGGATCTGAACCCGAACTGTTCGTTTGGGATGAGGCCCTTCGTCTCGGCATAGTCTCTGAGACGCTTATAAATAAGCCTCTCATAGACTTTGCCGAAGACGTTGAGCAGACTGATGGGTCGGTAACTGGAAGGTTCGGTCTTAGGTTTGCCGGGCTTCGGGATACCGATGACCGTGGCACTTTTCCAAGCTTGAGGAAAAATGTTGTTGCTAAGAGCGCCATTGAAGATGGTGGTCATTAGCATGATCAGGTGAGCGGGGAACAGCTGGAGCACCCTGTTGGTGATTCCGTCTGATCCGGGAGATTTACGGGTTTTCAGACCCTTGATAATGTCGTGCACTTCGTCTGGGGTGACGGGAGCCAGAGGACAATCAGGGTCTTCGACCGGAGGGAGATTCGCCCTACGTTCGACTTCAGCGTCCACCTCAGCGAGGTGAGCTTGGTCTACTGGTTGAGAGCTGGGCGAGCACTGAGTCTCGAGAGTGTCAGCCAGGCATTCAGCCTTGTCGGTGTCGTCGAATGCTATCGTCCTGTCGGGTCGTGTCAGAGGGGGCATAGAAGCTACTTGCGGGGATCTGAGTTTCCTCTGAAGCTCCCAGAAGGCAAGATGAGTGGGCTCTAGTTCGCCCAGCATCTTGTCCCAGTGAGCCTCACGCAGTTCTTTCATACGCTTCCTTACAGATTTCTGTAATTGGCGCATGAAGACTTTGTTAGCGTCACAGGGAAAGACACTGTATGCACGAGTGGCCGCGTTCTTCTCAGTCAGCAGGTCACGCACATCGTCCGGCAGCTTTCGGCGATGGGGGTCCATCGCCGGAACCTGCCTCGAGCAATCGCTCAGGACTGATTGTACGTGTTCCGTGAGTGAGTCGATCGCGGCCGTCGTGTCGGCGATCGAGTCAAACTGATCGGGGATAGAATCCAGTATCGGGGATGTGGTGGATTTCAGTCGGTCGCTTACTTTCCACCAGTCCGTGACTACTTTCGTGAGGGGGGGTTGGTCAGGGTCAAGGAGTCCGTCGCGAGGGGCCAGTCTTAAGACGACTGGCCGGTGGTCAGAAGTCAGTTCGTCCATCGCCTCTATCGAATCCAACCGTAGGTTGATATTCTTTAGGAGCGCTATGTCCAATATGTCCGGGGATTGACTGGGGATATGGGGGTAATGAGTAGGATTCATCGGACCGATGATATCGAAATTTAAAACGGTGGTGAGGTCAAACAGATGTTGGCCTCGAAACGTGGTGGTATTACAGTTCCAGGACGGATGTTTGGCGTTGAGATCACCCGCTACGATAACGGATTCACTCAGGCCGAAAAGAATCGAAAGATCGCGAGACAGCAGTTGAAGACCGTCTGGGCTCGTGGTCGCGGTGGGCGGCATGTAAGCCTACCTTGATTTTGACAAGCAAGGTCTTTTATATGCGTCATTTTCACCCTACCATTTCCACATCTTGGGTCTAGCAACAGTATTGGCTACTCTATTGTTTATTTAAACTATTGAAATTACATTGGTGCGGATAACAATATCCGCGTAAAACTATTACAACAAATATTAAATGTACATTTCTGTGAAGCAGACAATAATCCTAGTTTTATACTACCAATAACAAACATTAAGAAACTAATTAAACAATGAGTTTTAACTACGACGTTCGGCCATATGGCAAATACAATACATGACCCAAACCTTTGGAGCGCCGTAATGTCTCTAACATCTGGCTAATTTTACAATGGTTCGAACAATGCAAATTACCCAAACACCGAGCGCTTTCACGTTGGTCGTAAAACAAGGGTGTGAGAACTGCAGGTGGGTTTTTTCCTAGCACTATCACTAGACACGATCATATAGTCGCGAACATATTCTCCCGCCGCAGCTCTCGTAGCTGGTATCCCTGTAGTTCGCTGACTGCCGTGTAGACTCGTAAGATCGTTTATTCTCGTTCCAGCGTCGTTGGCAGGATCACCAGCTTCTTGTGTAATGCTTATGACTCGCATCCAATTCGAAAAGCGTGTTGGATCCGGTAGCGCTTCTGATAAGCGCGTAGGGGTGACTACCGTGTGCACGCGCTCGTCGCCGCTTTATGCACACGTGGTGATGTCTTCTTCTTCATGCAGCCACTCGTCTTCCGATAGATAGAGGAAGTCGGGACCGCGGTACCATCGGTGCTCAGAGGTGAAGTTCTGTGGTGTGTCACGTGTTGCGTCGTCTGCCACGTTGAGTATGGTGGGTACCCATCTCCACTCGCTGGTCTTAGTATTCTCAGCGATTTCGGCTACTCGGTGAGCAACAAAGGGTTTATACGCTTGGGGGCCACTGTGTAACCAGGTAAGTACAGTCCGAGAGTCAGACCAATAAAATCTTCTTGAAGGAAGAGTCGCGCCTCTTAAGACTATCTTCATACCAAGGCTTGAACTCCAAGCAGCGGTACTGGGCTGTCGTCTAGCACAAACGACGATAGAAGAGCGTGACCTCAAACCCTGGACGCAACGGTCGCGCCTAATACGCGCTAGAGAATCGCGGTGAATTCGCCCTTTCTGGACAAGCTCTAAGGGCCTTTTCCTATCATGCAAATTTGCCTAATAAAGTCGTTTGGCGTCAGGCCCGTACGATGAGATGAAAATCAACAGCGCTGAACATCCGTTATATTTTGGAAATCTGAAAGTTGGCCAATGCTGCCCGTAGGGCTCTTATTATAGAGGGTTTTCAAATATATTTTTTGGCTTTTTCTCATCACCTACTCGGCTATCAAGTTTTCGTGCTGAACGTGCTTACCTTAGTGCTTACAGAAAACCCCTCCATCACACATACTTTTTGACGGGACGTGGGGAGTTGGCGGGCCCATAGATTATACTGTGGGCCGCACCACACGCATAAAGCTCACGCAAGCGGGTGAGGCACGCACGTGACAGCAAAAGTATGTATATCACTCGAGCCATTTACCATTCTAATAAATAAAAGGCCATTTTATCAAAAAAAGTATCATTTTATTGTACAATTAAGATCATACGTAAATTATTGGTAGTAAAACTTATACAAAATTAATATCAAAATTTAAAGCTAGCACAGACTTAGTAAAAATAAAATACAAATGTCTTATGCATACGTGAGTCTTATTGTAGCTGCCAGGTGCATAACTTTCGCAGATCAACATTCAATACTAAATACATAGTAAAAATAAGTGGCGATGTAATTGTCCACATCATCAAAATATAGCCTCACAATAAAAACTGGTATCACAACCATATCTTGTACACAAGTTCTATGGACAAGCAACAGATTCTTATTGCTCAATTAATATTGTAAAAAAATTTAACATTAAAAGATTTTAACATTTCTTCATTTCATATTTTTATACAATAGATGTATGATAAGAAACTTGATTCTTACATGCTAAAAGTATTTCAGTCGATTCCAATGAAATATATAGAAGAGCAATTTTTATGGCACATGTACTGTCGAGGTCATGGATATCACAAAAATGCATTGTCATGGATATTGATAAATGTAGGAGAAATATAAAACATTACTCCTTAGAGATTCTGATCAGTCTTTGTTTCCTTATCTTCAATGATAAATCACAAATTAATATGCCCCATAAAATTCAAACCCTTTTACTAAAATAATAAAGGGCTAAAAGAGTGTGCTTCATTCTTCGTTTTAAAGTCAGCAGTCCTTTGGGCATATGCGATTCTAATTTGAACTTTTATCCTTACGTCTAGGTTAGTGTAAATTACTATAAGTAAACAATTCACAGATACTTTGCATTATAAGTATCAATGTTTCCATACTGAGTTGCAAATTTGGATATTTATCACGATATGGCTGTTATCAGTCGAAGCTGAATTTGACCTCCTCGCGGGACGGATCATTGTTGGCGGCTACTGCCTGCAGCCAGTAGCGACTGATTTGGCTCTCGATGGACGGGGTGCTCTCCTTGCGAGTGCTGGCGGCGCGTGCCTTGCGCTTGGCCTTGCTGTGCTTGGGTCGGCGGCGTCCTACTTTGGTCTTCATCTCGGCTATCTTGACGGACAGCTGGCTGTCGAGCGAGTTGCGGCGCGACTCCACAGACACGTGACGCAGACTGATACTGATCTGAGAGTCCTGTGAGTTGCGGCGGTCCGGCGTGGAGCTGAGCGAGTGATGCGTGTGCGTCGGCAGCACGAGTGCGTCGCGCCGGCGCACGAAGCGAGGTAGGGTCGCCGCCCACGATGACGACAACTCTCCGCTGGAATTAAAACCTTTTATTAGTCTATTATTTGGATGCGGGAAGCACAGAACCGGTCGAAGTGGCGGTGCTTAGGGGAGGCCTATGTCCGGTAGAAAACGTCTTTCGGCAGAAATAATCAAAAAATTATGATTAAGTCTATTTTTCATTGAGAAAGTCGGTATGAAACCCACCTTGGCCAATGACATGAACAAATGTACTACTTAATATAGACTGGAGGCGGAGGTCGGTATTATGGCGTAACTTGGGAAGGACTTATTCCCACAGCGGTCTATGACAGGATGAGTTAATTGAGCTGACTCATGAGAAAATAAGGGACAATGAAATTAAATTCATAAAAGTAGTATTTGTAAAAAATAACTGAAATTGTGGTATATTTTGCAAAATCGACCCTGATATGGAAGAACATCATATCAGCAACATAATACACTTTTTCACTGTAACATGCTGCTAAAGTAATTTAGGTCCTAATGCAAAGGACTTAGACTTAATTAATTATAAGTAAAGCCTAACGTGTTTTGTAATATATACAAAAACCGGAGTTCTCTAGGTAAACTATAAAAAATAATCAATAAAATGCCTCTCCTATAAATTTTAATTTATGTCGCTTACGATGGTCTTCTTTATCAAGCTCGATATATTGAGCCTCGCCTCACCTCTCATGTTTAGCATCGTCCGGGTAGTCAGCAGGCGAGGTGGGGTCGATGCAGAGCCCCACAGGGTCCTGTCTCGAACCACCCAGGGATATTGACAGGCGCCCCCTAGCGGCGAACTCCCCGCGGCGTCGGTAGGCGCGCGCGATGAGCTCGTGTTTGCGCGCGCGACGCGTCACCTCCGCTTCCACGGAACAACCGCATTTCCTGTATGGGAAAAAGTAACGAGTTATTTTTCGATGATTTGGCAAAGGTGGAAAGTGCTTACCCATGGTCCGTATGCGAGTATTATTTAGGCAGATTTTAAGTCAAATCGGTAGTCAGTGCCCTGGTTTAGAGAAATTAGGCAGAGTACACGATTTACGAACAGTAATGAATTAAGAATAGTTCCGGAGTCCAGATTCGTTCCTGGTAGATAGCAAGAGGCTCACCCTCTATTAAATGGGACTTGAAACATTACTGCCGAGATATACGGAATACATCTGCTACTCCCTTAGGGAATATAGGCGTGATCTGTGTATATACAACATGTCCTAAAATTAACGCACAAACTCTTAAAGGCTCATCATTATGAACAACTTTTACTATGGGACCAAACCTAAAAACTTGAAAAAATAAATCAGCTGTTTCCCTACATTTATGTTCGAATAAGTCGTCAAAATGTAGGGAACAGATGATTTTTTTTTTCGTGATTTCAGGTTTGGTCCTGTAGTAAAAGTTGTTCATAATGATGAGTACAATGACCCCTTCAGAGGTTGTCCGTTAATTCTGGGACATGTATATTGTAGATTTTTCTAGTAAAAGAAAAAAGTTGATTGCTATATATTTGTACCACACCTTGCCAAGTAGCGCCTCCAGCCGGCGGCGGCGGCGGGCGTCCAGGTCCACGACGCCATGAGCGCGCCGGCCGCGAAGCAACACAACAAGCGCAGCTGTAGCACCGACACTGACGGCCGGACGCCTGTTGAACACTCCTTCTCCGTCGCTTTTAGAGCTTCCAGGCGGCAGCTGTTAAGTAATAGTTATTGTTACTGAGTACAGAATGAAGACTTATGAGCGTTTACGACGTACGGCATTTCATACAAACTTTCAAGCCCTTGATTTTCGAAATGACTGAACCGATTTTAATGAAACTTAATACGCTTCAGCAGTACACAAAGGTCTAAAAAGTTAGTTAAGAATATTTTCGAAATGTCTTATTTAAAAACCGATAACTGGAAATCTCTGTTTCTATGGAAAATTTAAAATCGGTCTAATTTGGCTTTAACACTATTGTTCGAAAATGTTCTTAACTAACTTTTTAGACCTTTGTATCCTGCTTATGCTTATGAAGTTTCAAACGTCATCAACGAATCGAATTCGTTCCGTTTGTAGTCCTCTTTTCTCGTTGTTACAGAAATTTTAATCACTTGCAAGTGCTTATAAAGTATGTAAACCTTTAATTTAAAAACTAAACAAATTGGTCGGCAGACGGGGGTTGGACAAACAAGAACGGAACTTGTAATTTAAGTGCGTTCAATTGAGCAAAATAAGAGTTGAGCCAAACAAGCACTCAACACAGTTTTAAAATTGGAGATTGGATATTGCATTTTTGCGAAAAGTGTAAGTTACATCAGTAGTAAATAAAAAATAATTATATTACACAGGGTCAAATTAAATTAGCTAGCGAAACTCCGCAGACGTTATGGGTATCGATGTCTAATAATGATTAAAAAAAAAAAATTGACGGGTCATCTGTAGTTTGTGTAGTCACTTGAAATATCAGTTGTTTTTTTGTGTAAACTTCACAGACATGATGGGTATTTATATCTACGCGATACAACAAAAGAAAACAGATTTCCCAACTCATCTAACAACAGTTGTTGACCCCTAAAAAAAATCCATCAAAACTTTTATATTTTTATTTTATCGTGTTTAGATATCGATACCCATGACTTCTCTAGAGTTTCGCTAGCTAATTTAATTTGACCTGCGTCACCAGATTTTCTACAAATTTTTTTTTTTTTTTCAGGAAAAACGTAATAAGGTTCACAAAAAACAATTATTCAAGTAAAAAATGAACATTTAATTCAATTATGCATTAAAGCCATAAAAAAAGGTAGGTTGGGGGCTATTCAAGCACTAGTGCGGTGTTATGTATTCTGGTAACTTACATAATATTCTTCTTAAAAGAGTCCTTCCACAGGTCAGCGTTCTTGAACTCGTATATGTGGCAGGCGAAGGTGACACAGATAAAGACGGCGACCAGTGCGGCGGTAAGCGAACATCGCGTTATGGTCTGACGGATCTTGTTGGCGGCGCGGGGGGATATCACGTCCTTACTTGAGACCCGCACCGCGATCAAGGAGAACACACCTAAGGGAAATATACGCGTTTAGTTGTATAGTTTACAGAAAAAGAAAATTTGTGTTTCACCGAATTTAAATTCACTTGTTTGAGTAAATGTTGATGTGATAAATAAAATAAATATTTTTTTATCTGTAAGTAGGTCTGTACAAACACTTTTACACGTCAATCATATAAAAAAAATAAAACTAGATGAGGTCGGCGTTTCGTATCTGACTACTCTGAGAAGAAAGGCCGAAACAAACTCACGAGGTCACAGTCTCTTTTAAAGTCCAGACACAATCTTGGTCAGATCATGTGAAGACCATGTAGATTGGTGCCTGAAATGATCTTTTGATGAAAGAATCACACAGATTGAGGGGACCTGTCCAGTCACTGCACGCATTAGTCAGTAGTCGTGCAGCTCAACTCAGATGTGACGATGTAAAATTAAACTAAACATGCCAACCAAGAAGACTTGTATTCATATTCCTATCATTGCACCCCAAGGTCCTGAAAGGCTGATCTGAGTCTTGGATTGCGCGTACCAAGTAAATGGGCGAGACAGTGCTTTCGGCCTGAGTGGACTGCGTTAGGCTGAGTTGATACTCAGCCTAACGCAGTCCACTGATGGACATAGGCCTCTCCGAGGCTGCGCCACAACACCCTGTCCTCCGCCTTCTGCATCCAGTCTGACCCAGCCATCTTCTTAAGGTCGTCGGTCCGTCTAGCTGGGGGGCGTCACACACTACGCTTGCCGATACGCGGTCTCCACTCCAGGACTCGTCTGCTCCATCGGCCATCGGTCCTTCGACAAAGATGGCCAGCCCACTGCCACTTTAGTTTGCTTACTTTGCAAGCTATGTCGGTAACTCCGGTTCGTTTCCGGATAATTTCATTCCTGATTTTACTTTTATCCTTGCTCCAAGCATAGCCCGCTCCATAGCGCGCTGGGCGACCTTGAATTTGTGGACCAGCCCGACTGTCAGTGTCCACGTGCCAAATGCTTGGTACGTGTAAACACAGAGTGCTCAGCCGAGTTAGAGCGAGGCCACACGGGCATTGCTGGTGTGTTGCGTCGTCACACGGCTATGATTTCGACGCATTGGTTGAGTGATGACAATGCGGTGTCGCAACGCAATGACGCCGGTACGGCGTTGCAGCGTTCCGGAGTAGGGTGTGTCATGTCAGTTAGTGAATAATAGGCCCCTACCTATGAAATCAGCGTTTTGTATGGGGAATTTTAAAGAAGTTGCATTTTTCATACTAACATTTTCTTAATTTATATAACAACCATGAACACTAATGATTTAAAACTTGTATGCACTAATGTTTCAAAACTAAGATAACGACATGTCACTTAGATTAAGCGCTAGCGCAAGCACTTTTGGCTAAGTTAAAACAAATAGTGGTAATTTCTGCTAACAAAATGAGGGGTCATTTTTTGGAGGTATTTTTTATGTTTAGAAAACGTAATAAGGTTTTTTTACTACTGGTAGTTGTCTATGATGGTCATTATTCGATATAATACCAAGCCATTGATGAATATTTTAAATCATAGAAGTGACGAGGTTCTCTATTTAGAGTTAAAAACGCCAATTTCATAGGTGGGGACCCAATATTATAAATGCGAAAGTGAGTTTATTTACTTGTTCGTTACGCTTTGGCGTTAAAACGGCTGAACGGATTTGCATGAAATTTGGCACCTGGATTAGGACGTAGGATACTTTTTATCCCGATATTCCCACGGGATCGAGACTAACACGAGTGAAACCGCGGGGCACAGGTATTAAATTATATTTTCAGTATCATTAAGCTAGTTAAACCAACCTCTAAGTAAAAAGTATCCGCCTAAAGCTAGTACGACAGACAGCGGCGCCAGTAATAACGCAGCCCTCATGGGGTGGTTGACGTAGCCCACGAAGCAGATGCCGGTCACACTGCTGCCGTCCACCTCGCCGAACGCCATCGTCGCTATAGTGAGGATGAGCGGTAGTGACCACGCGACTAAGTGGAAATATGCCGCTTTCTTGTCTATGCGGTCTTGGATTTTTCCTGCAGGATAAGAAAATATTGTAAGTAGAAATTGACGGAAAAGGTCCAAAATGATGGAAACTCCACTCAAATTTTTAACTTCTATATCTATAGTTACGTTTTATGTAAAATTTATATGAAAATGCTTGCCTTACTTGGAAAGAGACTGGACCCCACAACACAGGGAATCCTATAGTGGGGTTCAGGGAATTTTTAAAAATCTAGCACTTATGGCTCCTATGATATAATCTATTACCAATTTTTAGGGTTCCACACCCAAAGGGTAAAACGGGAACCCTATTACCAAGGCTCCGCCATCTGTCTGTCTGTCCGTCTATCACCAGGCTATATCTCATGAACCGTGATACTTAGACAGTTGAAATTTTCACAGATGATTTATTTATGTTGCCGTTATAACAACAAATACTAAATAACAGAATAAAAAAAATATTTAAGGGGGCTCCCATACAACGAACGTGATTTTTTTTTGCTCGTTTTTGCTCTATATTGATAACAGCAACAGGTAGACACTTGAAATATTCACAGAATATTTAGTTATATATTGACAGAATATTTAGTTATATATTCACAGAATATTTAGTTATACAGGGTGATTGGAAGATGGGTGCAAAGCTTTAAGGCGAAGATAGTACAGACAATTTAGAACCATTTAAGCCATGGTTGTCTTAGACGAAGTCTTACCAAATATTTTTAACCAAATTTTTAAGTTTTTTTTTCGGAAATTCTCAAAATTTAATGTAAACTGCATAATTATGGCCAAATTGAATGATAAATTAATTATTTTTTTATTTATTTAATTAAAGTAATGTGTAAGCAATCAAGCAAAACATGTTTTAGGCTTCTGTGTCATTAGACTTTTTTTTTACAGACATTTAAAGCTCAGAAAAAATAAAAAAATTGTACAATACGTCTTTTAAACCTTATTAAAAAAAAAACGGAGGGTGCTTTTTTTGTTCACACCTTTTTGAAGACAAGCTTGATAATCGCTCTTTCTTTTGAGGTATCATTTATGCGGATATGTTACAAATTATTGAAATTAGGGCCTACAAACCAATTTGAGGTAGAAATTTTTTATTTTAGACAGACTAATTAAAACAACATTTGAATTAAAATTATTTATTTTTCATGTTCAAAATGACGGCCGTGATTCCTAATACAAGCATGGCCCCGTCTTCTAACTTCTGTAGTCGTTATTTTCAACATCATCTCCTGCTTCATTGTCTCAAACGCTGAATTTATTCTTTGTATCAATTCTTCTCTAGTGTTTATTTCTATGTTGTTATACACCAGTTCCTTGGCCCGGCCCCACACGAAAAAGTTCAACGGGGTCAGATCTGGGGAGCGAGCGGGCCAAGGGATGGGTCCATCCCTGCCGATCCAGCTATCAGGAAAGCAATTGTTGAGGTGTTCCCTTACATTTAAAGTCCAATGCGCTGGACAGCCGTCTTGCTGAAAGATGACTGTTCGGTCTCTTTCGAAGATCGGGACACCTGATTCCTCTACCTGCAGTGGTAAATCAATTTGCAGAAATTGCAAATAATTTTCGCCATTCAATGGATCAGGCAAAAAGTGGGGCCCAATCAATGTTCTGCCAATTATTCCAGCCCATACATTCACAGAGAATTTCATCTGAAATGACACCTGCTTCTTAAAATGTGGATTGTTGTCTGCGTCAGCCCATTCATGGATGTTGTGAAAGTTTGTAATACCTTCCCTTGAAAATTTACTTTCATCCGTCCACAAGATTGATTTCAGAAACCACGCATCTTCGATGTCTCTGTTGAGGAGGAAACGGCAGAACTGAATTCTTCTTTGAGGATCTTGCTCTACTAGACCTTGCACACTCCTGCCATGGAACGGATACTTATCATTTTGGTGCATTGTATGCCACACCTTCCATTGAGAAATGTTTAAATTTCGAGCTACTGCTCTAGTACTGGTAGTAGGATCCGCTTGAAATGCTGCTAAAATGTCTTCGTCGACGGCAGTTTCGTGTCTGCCCGGGTTGACCCCAGGTTCCACGCGGTGAAACCCATCTTGGGCAAGACGACGAAACGTGTTGTAAAACACTCGGACATTCGGTATCCTGCGATTCGGATAGCGCTATTGATACATCCGTCGCGCCAAAGATCCATTGCCGTCTGCTCTACCGTACATAAATACGATATCCGCATATTCTTGATTGGAAAAAGTAGCCATAGTCACTTAACAATTAAGAAAAACGGCGTAGGAGCGCACTAAATGTCAACTCAACACAATTAAGTCAAAAATCAACACGTGCAGGAGCGCGAGGCTACGACTGGACACGGTGAAACAAAAAAGTTCAAAACTAACGCAAACAACACGTGCAGGAACGCAAAGGGTACAACTGAACACGGTAAATTGTGAATCAACACAACAACGTCCACTCACAAGGGCAGTAGTTTGACTAATAAGTAAAAGATGTAACGGCTTCATCACAGACCGACTGACCCTGACTAAAGAAAAACGACTTTGTTGCCTCAGTAACTAAGACCATTTTGCTGTAAAAACCAACTCTTATCGCTTTTTGCTATTCATTGGGCTTTCTACCTGGAAATGCCGTCGCACCGCGCTCGGTGGCCATTGTTTAGAGAATCCCCTCAATGGATTCCCCTCAATTGGTTCCTGCATGTGCCAAAAATTCTTAGAATTGAACAATGTTATCATTTCGAGCACATAAAGTATTCTTTTAAGCAAAAATTTTGTGTTTTGTAAGACTGCCTAAAATTTTAAATTTCTCCCTCGAATTGGTTTGTAGGTCCTAATTTCAATAATTTGTAAGATATCCGCATAAATGATACCTCAAAAGAAAGAGCGATTATCAAGCATGTCTTCAAAAAGGTTAAACAAAAAAAGCACCCTCCGTTTTTTTTTTTAAATAAGGTTTAAAAGACGTATTGTACAAAGTTTTTATTTTTTCTGAGCTTTAAATATCTGTAAAAAAAATGTCTAATGACACAGAAGCCTAAAACATGTTTTGCTTGGTTGCTTACACATTACTTTAATTAAATAAATAAAAAAATAATTCATTTATCATTCAATTTGGCCATAATTATGCAGTTTACATTAAATTTTGAGAATTTCCAAAAAAAAACTCAAAAATTTGGTTAAAAAATTTTGGTAAGACTTCGTCTAAGACAACCATGGCTTAAATGGTTCTAAATTGTCTATACTATCTTCACCTTAAAGCTTTGCCCATCTTCCAATCACCCTGTATATTCACTTTAAAAAGAAATAATTCAATAAAAATAAAACAAATATTTAAGGGGGGGCTCCCGTACAACAAACATGATTGTTTGCCATTTTTATAGATAATGGTACGGAACCCTTCGTGAGCGAGTCCGACTCGCACTTGGCCGGTTTTTTTAATAATGATGTACCGTGTTTTTGAACTGAATAAAGTTTTTATTTATTTATTTATGAATAAACTGTAGATTTGTTGTGTAAACTACAAGTATTGCCACTTGTAAGTTATCGTTTTACGGTAAAATAAGGTCAAACAATTCTGCCTGCCCATGTATGACACATGAAACCCCCACCTAGAGGGCCACTGCTGAAAATGTGAACTCCATATTTTCCTCAGTGGACTTCTAGCTAGGGGTTTGTTTACGAAAGCAGAATATTTCTGTGAGAATAAATAACTTACCTAAAGCCCGGAAGCTCATGTGCCATGCATATGTGAATATAACGAACCAAACGCAAGCAGCCATCATGAAGTAATATACCTGAAAACAAACAAAAAAAGAAGTTTATTTTCCTATTTTTCATAATAAATCATGGACATGTTATAACAATGTTTAGTGTTTTTAGGGTTCCGTAGTAAACAAGGAACCCTTATAGTTTCGCCATGTCCGTCTGTCTGTCCGTCCGTCCGTCTGTCCCCGGCTTAGCTCCAAGACGCTTAGTCCTAGAAAGCTGTAATTTGGCATGGGTGTACATATTAATCACGCCGAGAAAGTCGTAAAATAAAACCATGAAAAACATTTTTTTTAGGGTACCTCCCTTGCACGTAAAACGGGGATTATATAATATATTTTTTTCTCATCTAATACATAGTGTGGGGTATCGTTGAATAGGCCGTTAATAATATACGATAATATTGTGGGTCTGTAAAAACCATTTTTCAATTCCGAGATACGTTTGCGTAATATCAAGCTTTAAAGTGCTATTTTTTGTTAGTCAAGTGACCCCCCCCCTCCCTGCCCGCTAAATGGTTGGTTTTGGATATGTGAAAAAATTCATGGCAGTAGTATATATTATAACGAAATTAAAAGGAAAACTATCCCAGCTAAGTAGGGTTTACAACTTAACGAGTAATAGTCGACCAACTTAAATTTGCAGTTGAAGAATTGACCGTAACGTATATCGATGTATGGGAGAGCATGTTTTTCAACTACAATGTTAAGTTTGTTTTTGGGATAAATTCATCCTAACTACGGAACCTTTCAGGGTGCGTGGTCCGACACGCACTTTTTTATATTAGGATTTTTTTAGTAGTAGCTATCCGGATTTGGGCCCAGTTAATGGTAATAGGCTTGTTATTACATGGGATTCCAAACATAACTGACAAAAATTTGGATTTACTAACCTTTGTCTACCTCTTTGAGGAATACGTAATTTTATAATAAATATAATTATTTACCAATACGAAGACGACGACGCATGACAGATTCTCCTCTGCAGAAGGTTCGCCCTGCCGCCGAGTGCCGTCCTTTGAACACACGATGTCATCTCTCGATCCCACGCCGAACTGAATAAGCCATCTGGAACAAGTTATCGTAAGTCAGCAATATCACTGACTGAAGACCAAGGAATCGATAAAAGAATTGTGTGAAAGATAATAAAGATGTGTTACTAGCATAATAAAGAGGAATTAACGAAACTTCCACTGATCAGAAACTATGCAAAAAGTGTTTGGCGCCACTTTTTACACAAAATACTTTTGATTCGATGATTTGTTACGCTGCGCCGGTCGTTACGACTGTTCCAGTGTCTTTTTAGGGTTCCTTACCCAAAGGGAAAAACGGGAACCCTATTACTAAGGCTCCGCCGCCGTCTGTCTGTCCGTCTGTCACCAGGCTGTATCTCATGAACCGTGATAGTTAGACAGTTGAAATTTTCACAGATCATGTATTCTGTTGCCGCTATAACAACAAATACTAAAAAACAGAATAAAATAAATATTTAAGGGGGCCATACAGCAAACGTGAATTTTTTGCTCGATATTGATAACGGCAACAGGTAGACGGTTGAAATATTCACAGAATCATTAGTTATATATTCACTTTAAAAATAAATAATTAAATTAAAATAAAACAAATATTTAAGGAGGGCTCCCATACAACAAACGTGATTTTTTTGCCCTTTTTATAGATAATGGTACGGAACCCTTCGTGCGCGAGTCCGACTCGCGCTTGGCCGGTTTTTATTATTCATTGCACACTTAGTATGCACTAGGTATGACCAGTAGTTTCTAATTATCTTTTGAAAGCGATTTCAATGTTTGTATTCATCACATTCAACTAGAGCGTAATACCTATCTAATATTATAACAAAGAGACATAAAAATGCGGCTCAAATCATTGTTGTCACTTTTGTTCAGTGTTCATGACATACTTAACATCAAAATGATGACAAAACTTTTACATTAATAAAAAAATATTTGAAAGCCATTGTTTCAGGAGAATTGAGAACTTCGCATTCGCATAAATAAAGTGTATCTATTCATACACGAAATCTCTTAAGGGGTCATTATGAACAACTTTTCACTGTGGGACCAAACTGAAATCGCGAAAAATTAAATCAGTTGTTACCTACATTTAGACGAGATATGCGAACATAAATGTAGGGAACAGCTGATTTTTTTTCAGGTTTGGTCCCACAGTAAAAGTTGTTCATAATGACGAGTACAATGACCCCTTAAGAGATTTCGTGTATGAATAGATACACCTTATATATGCGTAGTCACGAAGTTCCCAATTGTCCTGAATAAAAAAACAATCAAACAACAAAAGAAAAATAAAAATCTGTGAAGTGCGAGGTGGACTTCTACCTTATAGCTTACCCCATAGCAGCCACGGCGAAGCACACGTTAATATAGAAGATGACAAGCGCAGGGTACTTGTTAGCGCTTCGCCAGTCGATTAGAAACGTAGCGACCGTCAGCAGATTGAGAGCCAGGCATATGCCCGCGCCCCACGCCACCAGACGGTGGATCTGCTGGTGCTCGTCTTCAGTATACAGCGGGTCACGACATGGAAGACCACACCCTGATATGCCTGAACAAGGGAAGCAAAATTTTAGACCCACCCAAGATAATTAGGTCTAGGTTCTAATACCAAGTGGTCCAAATCACCTCTCACAACCCACCTTCGTAAAAATGCAGAGGTTTGTCAGTATGTATAAGGGGCGGTAGACATTTTCCACTCGTATTAAACTTCAACTCCCGCACTGCGTTCTCGCATCTCGAAGGAAACAACGTCGCATTGCATTTCAGAAAGGACGGAAAATATGAGGTATTGTACAATATAGAACATGGCTCCATCGTAATCTTGCACATTTCATAAGAGGGCAAATAAACCATGTCGTTGCCCAGAACTCGATCGCACTTGGGCATAAAAGTGGAGCAAAGCAAAGGCTGTATAACGGCCCAGCAATTTGGCACGTTTATCAATTCTCTATAGAGTTCCAGCTGTGTCTGGATTTGGTACTGATTATCATGAAACGTGAGATGAACGCTCGTATTGGCATAGGGCAACTTGGTCCCCAAGCAGCTCGTCCTGTTGAGTGGCTCACATCGAGCTCGCCGCACGCAGCTGTCGAGCTTGATCTGCGGCTCCGGGAACCATTGTGTACTTTTGTCTGGTTTAATCAGTCTATAATTTGGCGTGCCGTTTATTATTTCAAGGCGTTCTGTAGCATTGTCGCTCATATCTGTTATAGCGTTTTTGTGGCCACCATTGTCGAATTGACTCGCTCGACATGCTAATATCAGTAACAGCCAATTCAACCATCGCCAAGGGGTCATCTGGAACAAAAGAAACTAACGTTGACTATATGTGACTTGCAATCATCTCAGGGCAAAAAGTAAAAAAAATAATTAAAACTACATTTCATTTCTCAACAATTCTTTATTATTGTAGATTGACGACGGTATCAAATGAAACCCTTTCAATTTTCAAAATTTTATTCATTGAACATTGTTGTTTGCATTCAAATCCTATGGTTACTTAGTTGAAATGTAACTAAATAACCCAAGTCCGACGATTGTCCAAGGGAAAAGGATGTATGGTGGTTGCGTGAGTCCGTACATCGTAATAAAATATTTTACGATCTATAAGCATTTCCTGCCTTGGTGGTCCCTATTTATACAAGTTGTAGGTAGTTGGTAGCTCATTATTCTTCGAACAATGAACATACCGAAACAACATTTCAATGATTTTGAGGCACAATAGACTGAGTTTGTGACTTTGGAAATGGCTGTGCCTTAGTTGAGCTGAAGACTGCGGTAATCTGATGTACTTAATTAATATGATTTGATGCACCAGTAAGATGTGTTTGATTAGGTATGGTTTCGGGTTAGTTATAATTTTTGGGTATTAGGTTCAAAATAATTTGAACATGATCATGATTCATGTGATTTTTTTTATTATTTGCTAAATCAAAAAATAAACCAATATCAAGCCTAGATACAGGCTTAATTATTTTGGGAGATAAATCAACATTAACTTTCTCTCAATATCTTTTTAAATATCTCAATTAAAATAGAAATGAAAGAACTTGTTCTACTAACAAAGTACTAAAGCTGGTAACCATAGAAAATACAACAGCTTTTCTTTAGCATAGGCACTAATGTTGAATGGCGATGTGTCTACCTCTACATGAACTAAAATGGTGCATTAAAAACATTCCCGTTTTTTGATGAGAATAACGAAGAATGGCTTCTGACTTTCATATGAGAAATATCCATAATGTGACCAAAAACTTTTATTTTGCCAATTTATCCATAAAACTACTGATATTTCTGTGCATCAAGATTATCTTTATTCATAAGAATTATAAATTGAGTTATTAATCACAATTTAATTAGAGTTCTACGTCAATAATAAATTCATCTTATCTAGATAAAAGTAAATGCGATTAAAAAATAACAGAAAGGGTTTTCCAAACAAAAAACTAGCACAAACCTAACAACATTTTAAACAATTGTAAACATACTGACAGGCAAGAAAAGGACAGGATAGCCCTTGGACGGAGGGTGTTATTTATTTATTCATCATTTATTTGAACCCCATGTATTTCAAAATATATTTTTTACAATTGGAAATCGGGTAAAACTTTATTCGTGATTCTTTATTTCTTTATTATTGACAAAACAAATTCAAAAAATACCAGGCTCTTACTATAAGAATGATGAAGATGTTGAGATGATTGCACGACGAGTATCAGCCAGACGTAAAGTGCAAGTTTCTACGACCTGCTTCTGCGCCCGACTCCGCACTGGATGCGATTCTTGTCCAAATAATTACCTGATGTCATAACAAAAACCAAGTAAATGTTTTGAACAACAGTATTAACTTACAACGAAACTGATTAACTTACCAAGGGTTGCAGCAATTTGAGAGAAAACACACCTGTACAGAAATCTTAAATTTTGTGACATAATATAAATTTTATTATGTGTTTAGCTTAAGAAAATAAAATACAAGGCGTAAATAAAAATTATGTACAACCTTTTGCATCAACATCACTGTATTGTCTTAACACTTTCGAAACACATCTCGAAGTCTCGATTGTAACGTAAGAAATTCATAATAAAGTCTATGTATTATAATATTAAGAACAAATGTAGGCGGTGTGCTAGTTAGGGACAGGCTTTCCCCCTCTTCTGAAGCTCCTGTTGGCGCCGCCACCCCGCCGACCTCGCGATGTGCCGCGCGAGCCTGCATTCCCTCTCCAGTTGTTCCGCCCGCCATGTCCGTTCATGCCGCGCCCTCTGCCACGTCCTTGACCACGTCCTCTGTAACCGCCATCCCATCTCTGATTTCGCATGTTATTGTTATTGTATCCATCATCTCCATTATTTTCCTCATTGTTGTAGTTATCTTCATAGTTTTGATCATATGATGAATCTTCGTCATTGTAATCCTCATCATTCTGCGAGTATGGTTGATTATCATACCCAGAATCGAAATGAGGTTTATTAAATCCATTATCAGGAAAAGGTGGACGCGGTGGCATGTTACCCATTGGTGGCATGTTGCCCATGGGCGGCATATTACCCATGGGTGGCCTATTGCCCATCATGCTGGCTATGTGTGGTGGAGGAGGCATATGCATTGGACCCATTGGACCAATTGGGCCCATAGGAGGCCGAGCACCCATTGGACCCATTGGTAATGGTGGATGCATCATGTTACCCATAGGGGGAGGCATATTATTCATAGGACCCATATTATCCATATCAGGCCCATTGTTAAAACCTTGTTCTTCTTCTTGACTATTTTGTTCATTAATATCCATGTCATTATCATAATAATCATTATCTTGGTCATAATTGTCATAATCCTCCTGTTCATTATTTTCATCATCGGGGCCATCATTTTCATTATCAGGATCAGGATATTCAAATGGTTGGAAGTTATCTTCATCTGCATCATCTTCTAAGTGAGGCATGACATCATGTAACTCTTCTATTTCACCTGAAGCAATGTATTTTTTTAGTGCCAAAGGTCCGTCTGATATAGCTTTCTCCAATTTTGACCCAGGTTCTACTCCAATCAGTTTACCATAGATGAAAATTGCTGATGGTGTTATTTGTTGAAGAGGTATAGCCCCTGGTACAGATTCAACTAGAGCTTGAGTCAAAGCTTCAGTTGCAGCATCATCAGTATTTGGTCCATGATTCCATTGAGCTTGGAAATTTCTAGGAATAGGTTTGCTGTATGGTACCTTCTTAACCTTTTTCTCAAAGTCCATTGGGATTAATGTTGTATCCAAATCCAAACCTGGAATGACTTTGTCAGTATCTGAGGAAAATATTTCCACTTTATCTTCAGGACCCATACCAGGTATAACTGCTGGTTCATCCAAGTCATGGTCATCCTGAACACCCGGTGGCAATGTATTCAGGTTATACTTGTCTCTCATGAGATCTCCAGGACGGTTACGAGTCCAAAACTTTGATGTATGGTCATTGGAACCTGAACATAAGATGTGACCAAGAGGATGCCAAGCCATTGTCCAGACTATAGATTCATGAGCTCCTTCAATACAACCAACCTCTTTATCAGTACCAACATTCCAAAATAAGATGGCTCCATCAGAACCTCCAGAACAGAACAATCCCTCATGAGTAGGATGCCACACCACACTAGAGGCTTCTTTTTTATGACCTCTAAATATTTGTAACTCTGTGCCTAACTTGCGAATATCAAATAATTTGAGTAAATGGTCACGAGAGGCAGTAATCAGCCAGTTACCATTCTCATTCCATTTCAGATCCATCACAGTAGACTTGTGTGCATGAAGGGTAGACAAGGCTGTCCCGGACTTGGGATCCCATAACTTTATAGGTTGTTGATTGTCTTTACTTCCTGACACAATTAGTGCTTTTGTAGGATGCCACTGGACACATTTGACATCTGCACCATGTCCTCTCAATATTCTCTCTTCTTGACATCTATAGAAATCAAATATTCTCAATGTACCATCATCAGAACATGTAACAATTTTAGAATCACTAGGGCTAAAACTAATACCTCTAACAGCTTCTTTGTGAGCCTGGTACATCTTAACATTGTTCATATTACTTTGCCAATACTTTATAAATCCTGAATGATCCCCAGTGACCATCCAGCCTTCGCCATGGGACCAAACCATAGACCTTACAGGGGAATCATGAGCTTGAAGAATTGTTTCAAAATTAAATGTCAGTCCATTCCATAATGTGAATTCTCCAGACGAAGCCCCAGTAATTAAACGACGGCCTTCCGGCGTCCAAGCCACAGCAAATATTGGACATCTCATTTTATTAGTAGCAGTTTTAACAAATCGGGTTGTGACGGCATTTATAGGATTATCGGGATACGAGGGTGGCGGTAACAAGTCAGGGGTATACATAGCATCGGGCTGCAACGCGTGCCTGTCCCGCCAGTCCCTCTGCCAAACGCGACATTCTATGGCTTTTATAATAGCAGCATTATAATCTACAGTTTTTCGCATAACGGATTTACGTAAACGTTTACCATCAAAATCATCTTGAGTCATGTTCAGTGGCCCTTGAGGTGGAAATCGCATCTGGTAGTTGAACGGCCTAAAATTATGGCGCATGTTGTTTCTACCGGGCGGACCCATAGGTGGTCCCATGCCCATGCCTATACCCATACCCGGAGGAGGCATCCCCAAATTCGGTGGAGGGTGTCCGAAATCCATGGTTTATTACTTCGATACCTAATCAAAGAAATAAGTTCATTACATTTTCGGCCATTGAGAATCTGCTAAAATGGCCAATGATACAATCATTCATGTTGTTATTCTTACCTTAGACATAAAAAATACACTATAACATTATATACGCCGCTCTTCACAACTATACAACACACAAATTTATTTTTATGTACCACCAAACAATGTTTTATGTACAAACAGAAAACTTAGAACACAACGTTAACCTATTTGGAATGCTAGGCCAAGCAAATCAGCCATGTTGCTAAATGATAGTGATGGGACATGCACGACGCCACAGAGTTACTAAAATGGAATAAAATCGACTAAACTGACACGATACAAACAAGTAAAATGCTCTAAGATTATGCTGCATGCCCTGAGGCTCCATGAGGCGGTAATTTTCTAGTAAAATGGTCTAAGAACAGGTTTGGTCAGATTTGGATTGGTTGGTAATCTTTAGATAATAAAGTGAATTGATTTAGGACAGACCGAGGGTTGTAGCTATTTTCTCGTCACTGGACATCTTTGGACATACCTCAGCTGAAAATATAACTCTATAAACGATTTTGTATACTCTATACGACTTTGATAGAAAAAGTAACAAATTACCTAGATTTGCGGGGTAATTTCGTAACACACAGTAGCAATGGGTCTGTAAATGGGTTTGACAGGTCAAAAACATTATTGCATTACGTAATAAAGTATAGTATTACATTGCTGAGCAGACAGTTTTTCGAACATATGAAGCAATGGATTACCAATATCCTTCGAAATATTTCAGATTGCAATTGATAGTGTGTTACGCAATTAGGGTGAAGGTAGAAAAACGACGTAAACTGAAACGAGTCGTGTGTCACAAGGTCACAAGCAGTCACAACCACAGACTCCTACCAACTCTCTACACTCTCTAGGTACCGAGGCACAGACCGTTCACAGATTTTACAGCTCTGACAGCAACAACCCAATAGCAACTTTATTGTAATGACTTTAAAGATCACTGTGATTTTGACCATTGAGTTAGGAACACTATGGAGATGGCATATTTATACAAATATCTATTTTAGAACGACTGCGACACAGACATGTCTTAAAGCGCTTTGTTTCTTTATAACTCATCAAGAGGTGCCTAAGAAAAGAGAGATCTAAATGTTTGTCAGGAACTAAATTTGGCAACACTTTTGTGTGACAACAAAATCAAATTGTTAGCGTGACCGGTCGCGATGATTAGTGCCAAGTTTTGTGGTACAAAACTCGGCAATGTGCTGTCAAACGGTTGCTTAGGTTGCTTGCTTTTTCTCTCGCACTCGCGGCTATTTTATGTGCACACCTAATAAAACATTATTGCCATCCCCTTACAGTGTGAAACGCAAGTTTCAAGAGAGCCTTACCCTGGTTACCAGAGTATTGTCAGGCAGCCACTTCTGATATAGGGCTGGACTCCAGATGCTGCGGATGCGATGTTGACGTCTTTAGCTGTTAGTACTTTAAAACAATACAACACTTGTTTTAAACGATGGTTTACCTACTACCAGAATAACAACTTACATAATATATTTATTTCATGCATCAGTTGCTAATGTGTTAGACTTCTTAGTTACCCTTTTTAACCAGGGTCAAAAGTGTGGCTCCATTAATTGTACTAAAGCAGCACTATCGCTACTTTTAAACTCGGCACCCACATATGACCCACAGGTTACGATTTTTATGAAGGGAGTTTTAAAGTTGCGAACTCCACTCCCAAGATATAATTTTACTTGGGACCCGTCGGTTGATTTAGATTACTTAAGTAATTGGTACCCTAATGAAATTATTTCTTTTGTTAAATTGTTGAGAAAATTGACTACACTTTTAGCTTTAGTAACTACACACCGGGTACAAACATTGTTGTTGATTAAGGTGTCTAATATTAGAAAATACAATAATGAAAACCATCACTGATTTAATTAAGACATTGACCGTGAATCGTACGCCACCAATATTTATTCTTCCTTATTTCAACGAAAGACCTTCCATTTGTCCTGCTAGAACTTTATAACAATATTTAACTATATCAGTAGACAAGAGAAAACCTGAATGTAACTCTTTATTAATTCGTTTTAAGAAGCCTTTCAATAATGTAAGCTCACAATCCTTAAGTCGTTGGTTGATCCAACGACTTAAGGCCACCCTGAGTGAAAACGGTATAAACACAACTGTCTCTAGCACTCCCAGTACGAGACACGCCGCCAATAGGCTCGGGGTTAGCATAGATAATATTAAAAGAACTGCGGGTTGGACCGGCAGATCAGAAACTTTTGCAAAGTTTTATAATAGAGAAGTACGAGTAGCTGCAGAAACCTCAGATGCTTTTGCTCGGTTCCTTTGTAGGATGGCCTCGATCAACGAAGGATAGTGACAAATTTATCTTTGTTTTATGTATGAACCTATTCGATTTTCAAACCTTGTGTTCATGATTATATTTATAACACACACACGGGTGGTACATTTGAGTTTATCTTTTTTCCCTAAATACTATAGTTTCCTGTTTACTATTTCGTGAGACTCTAAACATCTACAAGTTAATCAAGTGTAATCTCGAAGGGCGAATCACTGAAGTTTAATAGAAAGTCAAACGAACTTACCTGTAAGTGACGTTCGATGACTATTAAACGATGTGATTCGCCCGAGAGATTACACCCCCTCCCTGACCCTGATCAAGATACAAGTTCTAGATCCTCCCTGTCTTGCACGAAATAGTGGCTAACGATGGCCAAAGGGGAAAACGTGTATGAGATACCCACATTAGGGCGCATAAAATATTTTTTATGAATTGTTGCTCTAAAATAGTGTAAGATGGCAGCACATGTCCGTGCTACTACAAGTTAATCAAGTGTTATCTCTCGGGCGAATCACATCGTTTAATAGTCATCGAACGTCACTTACAGGTAAGTTCGTTTGACTTTCTATTATACTTCAAAACACGATAGATTCGACTTAACTTCCGTTACATGCACATAAAACCGGCCAAGTGCGAGTCGGAGTCACGCACGAAGGGTTCCGTACCATTAACTATAAAAATGGCAAATAATAATATAAAAATGGCTCCAGATATCTCATCGCCACCCCTGAAATACGTATCATTGAGAAGTTCCGGTGGCCATTTATGGCCTTCTTCATCAGTTCCACTTCACCATATTATACTTTCTGGGATTGACTTGTTGATGAAGAATCGCTGTATGTATGCCTATAATATTTGAGGAGTTCACTCAATTACTCATGGATCCCAACATTAGAACTAGATTTTGATAAAAATGGGACCAATCCGGAAGTATATATCCTTTCAAATAAAAAAAGAGTTTTCCAAATCGGTTCATAAACGACGGGGTTCTGAGGTAAGTAACAAATATAAAAATTAAAAAAAATACTGACGAGTTGAGAACCTCCTCCTTTTTGTGAAGTCGGTTAAAAATACATGAAACTTATAGAGTGAGTAAACAAGATGTTTTTAATTCGTATCGGTGTCGCAGTAGATTTGGTTTAAAATATCTCGAATTTTGCTTGCGTGTTCCTCTTCTTCAGTTAATGATGATGTAGCGGAGTGATCCTTCTCCTGTAGCTTATCGGTGATAAAGTCCAGGAGCTCAAGGTTTCCATGATATGTTGATTCGATTTGGGCGAATATGCAGTGTGCCTCAGGATGCATCAAAAGTTTAGGGTCTGAAAAAAAAAACAACATAACATCACTGCTGTTTTTCCCGAAGGGTTGGGTAATAACTTCTGACACGTGACCTCAGGGACGATGAGGATATTGAACGGGAGCGCAGGGTTCTGGTGGTAAGAGCTAATATGTTCAGGCTTACACGCATGTTCGCACGATGCACGAGAGAAGTGAAGATTACGCTATTCATAGCTTATTGCCAGTCCTTCTACTCAAGCGGCCTGTGGGTGAGATATACGCAGCGAGCCTACAGAGCCTGCGCACTCAGTATAATAATGCGTTCAGGATGTGGTTGGGTCTGCCGTGACGGTGCTGCGCGTCTGGGATGTTTGCTGAAGCGCGCACTGATGGTTTCCAGGCCATCATGCGCAAAAAAGCGGCTTCCCTGCTGGCCCGTATACGGGGTAGCAACAACGGCATTCTGAATGCAATAGCTGTACCTGTTGACTACCCGTTTCAGAAACAGTCAACGGTCATGTATTGTGTAGGTGTGGCGAGTCATGGCATATAAAAAAGTAAAGAAATATGTACTTATAAAAAAAAAAACTTTTTAATTCAGACATAATCCATAGAATGTTAGTAGAGTACAACTTACTTATGAAACTAGTTTTAGTACATTATATGACTTATTTCCTAATGTGGATATTAACTCAGTGCTGGACGTAACGCGTGTCCAGCCTATACGCAATAACAGCCAGGAGCCCAGGATGCTGTTGGTGCTGGCGCGCAACCTGCCGAGCGCCGCAGCGCAACGCTTGCGGAGCACGGCGTGGAAGCCATCAACGTGTGCGTCCGCAAACATGCCCGACGCATTGCACCAGCGCGGCAGCCCCAACAACGCCCTGAACGCGTTGTTATATTGGACGCGCAGGGCGCTGAATGATCTTTGCGTAATATAGATAGTTAAGGTTAAGGTTTCTATGGGTTCCGAAATAAAGTTTTTATTATTATTATAAACTTAGTAGTACCTACACCTATATTTCGCCAGTTATTTTAAGTCCCACGATAAAGGGGTGAACCTATTGCCATCATCATCAGTTCAGCCGAAAGACGTCCACTGATGGACACAGGCCTCCCTCTTGCGATCAACCGGGCCGAATCCAGACTCCGAGCTGCAACTGAGAAATTCCTGACGGAAATACCCAATAACACTTTGCCCGACTCGGGAATTCAACCAAGGACCTCATGCTCAGCATTAGCGCTTGCGACCACTAGACCAACGAGGTAGTCATAAAAATAACATTTTGTTTTGAATAAAATTATTGCAGCCTAGGCTGTTTTTCAATTTTCCCCTTCTCTATCCCCCCCCCCCCCCCCCTCAGATCCTATGCAGAAGGAAGAAGCTGCTTTAATTTATATGTAACCCCGCCAAAAGATTCACCATTCAAAATTTGGCGAAGCTGGACCTGAACGCAACCTGGTGGCGACGTCATTAAAAGATGCCCATCCATACAGATAAACATAACCCGTCTCTGCATTACTCCAATGCTTGCTAAAGGATGCTCCGGTAGGCTGAAATAATCCTTCCATATCCCAAGGGCACGTCTTTCCTACCATTATCGCGCCCCCCGTCTATTCTCTGATATACAATGGTCTCTGTAGTCTCATAAAACATGAGGCTTCAAGGGCTAGGGTGAATCTTTGGGTTCATTCAAGCAACCGAGTCTGGTCAAACCACGCTAGGGTCGGTGCATTTCATTCATTCATATAAGTTCTATGTTAGAAGGTTTGGTTTCCGCACTAAGTCCTTCAGGCGGACCATTGTGCGTGGGGTTCTTCCAACCAGCCAACCTCCCCTAGAAATTGATTACGTCTCCTGGTCGGTTTAGAACGTCTTTGAAGGTTCTGGATGCCCTGAGGGTTTCTGTTCTAACCTGTCTGGGTGACGCCTGTGCATTCAAAGAACATGCGCAACGGTTTCCTTCGCCTCCATGGAAGCCCTGCACAGAGGGCTGTCCGTTATGCCTCTTGTGTGGAAGTGTTTGTTTAGCGAGCAGTGTCCAGTGATGATTCCCATCACTAGGCGTAGGCCGGTCTTGTCCAGGCGTTTATTATGCGATAGTGTTAGCGTACTATCTAAGGATGGCTTAGCCTCCTTTGACTGCCTGCAGCCCGATGTCAAGGACCACCAGCTCCTCGCTTGTGTGTGGATGAACTCCTGTAGCCACCTGCATATCTGGTTGAAGGGGATGGGTACGATTGGTTTGGGTCCGCAGAATAACGTGCCAGATGCTCTCCTAGCTGGTTCACCAGCTGTGTCGTTAAATAAGTGATCCGTTGGGTCCTTTTATCCATTGCAGTGTCACTGTGTTGCGGTTAGATACCGTATTACGTTCTAGTGATTTATTTCATTCAGAGAGTTAGCTATTTTACTGACTCTCTGAATGAAATCTTGCAGAACCTGTCATCCATCAAAAACACGATTGTAATTGGAGATATTAATATCAATATTCTTCCCGGAAGTGCTGATGCTACTGCTCAGGACTACCTCAACCTATGCGCCTTTCATGGCCTGCTCCCAGCACACCTTTCCTACACATCACAGTGGTTCCTGTTTGGATCATATTATGCTTAAATCGAATTTCCCTTCACTTGCACTTGTTGTTAACTCAACTATTACCGATCACAATGCTGCCCTACTAACCCTAAATTGTAAATTACCTAAACAAGACACTCGCAAAATTTCAAAACTGAACATAAATAAACTTGAAGATGATTTACGCGTCATCGATTTCGATCCAGTCTATAATTCCGCTGACCCGCAGTTTTGCATGTTGTTTGTAATTGAAAACTTACGAAATGCAATTCAGAAAAACACAGTCGTATCGCAGTTGAGCAACAAAAACCACAACATAAAACCATGGATCACACCAGGTCTTATTCGTTGTATGAAACATAGGGATAAACTGCATATGAAAGCTAAATCGAATCCAGAAAATGCAGTATTCCAACTTTCGTACAAAAGATATCGAAATTTCTGTAATGATCTCCTTAAAAAAGTTAAAAGCAACTACGACAAAGTGGCATTGGAAAAGGCTGGAACAAATAGTAAAAAGATCTGGGGCCCGAATTGCGGTAATTTTTTTCAAATGAAACGTAAATGTAGCATGAACGAAGTTCAAACTTTACATGATTTCGTATCGCGGTGTCGTTTTGACATTTACTTCAAACGAAGATAGAACGCAAACAGAATGCAACTGCTGCGTTTGTGGAATAGTTGACATGAAGCTACTTTTTCTCATAAATTTCACGAACATTCGCTGTGTTTTTGAGTGATATTTGTTTATTTTATTGTGTTTGCTGTAAAAATGTTATATTTAGACCTATTAGAATGTGCTTACGCGTACGACGTAGCCGCGCGGAGGCAGGCGGCTGAATTTATTGGCGAGGAAGAGTGATCCGGCTTTCGATCTCAGTGATCGAAAGTTTGTAAAAATATACCAGCTGTCCAAAGACCTTACTCGGGAGCTGATTTCCGAGTTCACTCCTCACAAAGAGAGAGTGTAAGAAATGCTCCTCATAAAGACGAGAAGTTAGGTTAGGTTTTTTTAATCCACTCAACTATGATACTAAACTTCCATTACCTACATAAGTATTTTTCTTTTAGGTTTTGGTTGCACTAGCATTGTTTGCTTCTGGGTCTTATCAGACTCTTGTATGAGATAACCGGAAACACTGCGTTTCTCAAGCCAGTGTTTCCAAAGCAATCCGGCAGGTGGTAATGACTTTAAACAAGCCCTCTATTTTAAACAAATATGTTTCTTTCCCCTTTCAACGACAAGAAAGGGAACAAGATAAAAGAGAGTTCAGTATAAATAATACCTACTTTGAATTCAAATTTCAAATCAATGAACATTTTGAAGAAAAAAATATTTGATTGAAATTGTTTTTTAGGTTTTACAGGCGTTATACAAAGACGGAACTGCTGGCCTGTGTCGATGGGACCCCTGTTTTTTTTTTTCCCCCACACTAGGAATTTCTCCTGTATTGTGGGTGCGTTTACAAAAATTTAAACTCACGCATACAAACAGCCAGACCCGGAACAACTACCGAATGTGGCCATAGTGTGCCCTCAGCATAATGAAGAGAGATTCATGAATAGAAAAGGGTACCACTCTCTAAATGTTTTCTAGCTGTTGAAATCCACTATACAACTGGCACAAAATTCTTTCATTAGATTCCTCATCATTTATATCAATAAAAACACTTGCTTCTGAGTTGCTTGAAGAAAACAAACAATAAAACATCGATCGAGCAAGCATCTGTCAAAACTGTCACTGTCAAACGCAGTAGAGCTAGCCCATACATACTTTCGAATATTAACAATAGTTATCTGACTACTGGTCTTTTCTTTGATTTATCCATCTGGTGTCACACGAAATATTGCTAGATAAGTTAGAGACTATCGGTATTAGGGGACCTGCACTTCAGTGGATTTCGTCCTATTTGAGTAATAGACAACAACGTGTCATTATCAATAAAATGACTAAAAATAAAGACATGACACCCTACTTCTCGGAATACAAAAATAATAAATATGGCGTTCCACAAGGAAGCGTGCTAGGCCCAATATTATTTGTTTTATATATAAATGACATTATAAAAATAACCAAGCATAAATGCGTATTATTTGCCGACGACATATCTATTTTAGTGACATCTGATAAAAAGAATAGTACCGTTACAGATCATGAGTTTGACATTAATAATACAATAGACACATTACTGTATTGGCTTGACATGAACCATTTGAAAATAAATTTAGAAAAATCTGTTTACATTAATTTTAATCAATCGAATAATAATAAATACAATATCAAAATGAATATAAATAAAATCAAAGAAGTAACATATACTAGGTTCTTAGGCGTAATAATAGATAAAGATATTAACTGGAAACAACACGTAGATAATGTTAGCACTAGAATAAATAAATTTGTGTATGCACTGAAACAAGTTAAAAATCTAACGAACATAAAAATTGCTATTATATCATACCATGCGTATGTAGAATCATTACTACGCTATGGTCTTGTAATGTGGGGTAATAGTACCGATCTGAATAGAGCATTTGTCGCTCAAAAAAGTGCGTAAGAGCAATAAGTGGCCTTCAACCTGATGACTCATGTCAACCAGTGTTTAAAAAGCTTGGTTTGTTACCGTTGCCATCTCTGTATATTTATGAAATTTGTGTGTTCGTAGTTATGAACTAAGAATTATTTAAGACAGCTAATGATGTAACTCTTCGGAACAGACGAGATCCTTATAAATTGGTGCTGAATGATTTGCCAAGACTTGCCAAATATAACAAAAATTGCTTAGCAATGTGCGTGCGTATTTATAACGGGATGCCAGGTCAATTCAAAACATTAAATTCGAAATTATTTAAGATTAAGTTGTACAAGTGGTTGATTGAGTGTAGCTTCTATAGTGTGAAAGAATTCATGGATAAAAAAAATTGATATCAGGTTGTTTCAAAAACCACGAAATTTTGCATGCTATGTTTTATATTAGCTAGACATGTTTGTGCCATTGTCATTTATTTTAACACCGTTTTATGTATACCGTGTCTTATGCAAATAAATGATTTGATTTGATTTGATAAATCTTCAAATCGACTGTCGATTATACTTAAAAAGCACATTACTTATCAGTACCAGACATCTCTAAAATTTTATGTTTGCTTGCAGCCCAATTGCGTTCCAGCTTTGTTTCATCTTTGTTAACACGTGAACCTTACCGCGATACCAAATTCCGCACCGATTGGACTGGTACTGGAACCCAAGCAGAGATGAAACGCTCACGTATTAAACATATTTTAAATTACCGCAATCGAGGGGCTGGAAATGTATTAAAGACGCAACGTATACCACAAAACAATATGAGTCATCTTCAAGTTTATTACAAGCACACTCGTCACCGGTGGAATCCGCTAACATAGCAAATAATTTCTTTGTAAATGTGGGTAAGTGTCTGGCAGAGAAAAATCTGGGTCAATCCCAAAACCTAACGAGCACTCCTTTTACATCTAACACTGCTTTAACATCCTTCGCGCTGCTAGATACTGACGAGACGGAGTAGAAAGTATAATCATGACCTTGAAAGAAGACTGTGCAGTAGGCTGGGACAACATATCGAATAAAATTATTAAAAAATTCAAGGACATTTTGGTACCACCACTGACTTATATTTTCCGCATTTGTTTATCTTCAGGTAATTTTCCACAGTGTCTCAAAAAAGCTGTAATTGTCCCGTCTGTAAATCAGGCAGCAAAGAGCAAGTGGCAAATTATAGACCTATTTCTTTACTTCCTTCTATGTCAAAAATACTGGAGAAAATAATAAACAAAAGGTTGTTGAAATATTTGGAAGATAAATCTATTCTGTCTGAACGGCAGTTTGGATTCAGGCCTAAAGTTTCAACTGCCGATGCGGTACATCATTTGACTGACTATCTGGCGCAAGAACTTGACAAGGGTAACCACACAGTAGGAATTTTCCTGGACCTTGCCAAAGCTTTTGACACAGTTTCCATTCCAATTCTGTTGTGCAAGCTTGAGACCATGGGTGTAAGAGGCACCCAGCTGAAAACATTCAAAAGTTATTTAGAAGATCGTTCCCAGTGCGTGAAGGGCGATGTTCTAAGCGAGGTTCAAAAAAACACATTTTTTGGTGTTCCCCAAGGAAGTGTTCTAGGGCCCACTTTGTTTTTGATCTACATAAATGACCTTTGCAATCTAAATCTAGAGCATGGCACTATCATAGCTTACGCTGATGACACTGCTTTACTTTTTTCGGCTGACTCAGAAAACGAAGTCTACAATCTTGCGCAACACGGATTTAATATTGTAAATAAATGGCTTAAAAATAACTTACTATCTCTAAATGCAGAAAAGAATTAGGTAGGTATTATAATAGATGAAACCCTTTCCTTTAAACCACATATGGAAGCTCTAAATAATAGAATTCGTAAGCTGATATTCGTATTCAAAAAGTTACGATTTATTTAAGATCCAAAAATGCTGAGGCAAGTATATTTTGCTCTTTGTCAGTCAATTCTGACTTACTGTATTACCTCATGGGGTGGGTTGAGTAAAGGTCTGTGATTGCCCATTGAAAGAGCTCAAAGAGCTATTCTCAAGGTGGCTACTTGCCGCCCTTTCCTTTTCCCCACTAACCTCCTGTATAAATCTAGTGAAGTACTAACAGTTCGACAGTTATTCATTATGAGCACTGTACTAAAACAACACGCAGCACTTCCATACAGCACTGATTTTACAAAAAAAAGACGGAAAGATATAGTTTGCCCTCAAAAAAGTACAAAATATGCTTTTACAGCCAAGTTTTATATGTACCTCGGACCGCTACTCTATAACAGGCTAAATGAAAAAGGAAACATCTACTCCTTAAACCACAGTAACTGCAAGAAAATCCTTAAGGAAGCTCTTCAAACTATGTCCTATGAAGATACAGAGAAGTTATTACTTGTGCTAAAGTAAATATTGTTCATATTGTTATTTTTTATTTTTATTTTATTTTAGTTAGCTAGGTTAAGATACTATAATTTTTTTTATATACCTTGTTACCAAATATATTATTAAGCTATGTGATTATTATGTCAACTAAAGTTACCTCCAATCGCCTGAAACACAGGACTTCCTAGTTCAGGCACAATCATCGTGAACTTGACGTAGATTTAACGAAAACTGTAAACGTTGTATCTTATATTTTTGAATAAATTTTATATTTAGTGCATTGTGACATTCTCGTGTGTAGCCTCGAGGTAATGTATTTTTTCCCCAAGGATTGGAGAACCAAGGCTACTTCGTAATTGCGTTCCTCTATATCCTATCCTCTTACCTACAATACCCTGCACTGGAACATCGTTATTGTATCTGTTTGTTTGCAGTTACGGCTCGCTGGTGAGTAGAAATTCAAATAAATAGGTGTGTACATATACTCACATTTCTCGGTTAGATACAGAAGCTTTGTCAGGAGAATCTCATTCATCAGCACCTGGAATGTAACAGTTTTTTTTTTTTTAAAAGACTTAAGGTATACATATTATGTCATCTGGAATCTATATCTACGAGGTGACATTCTATAAAATATCTCGCTAATCTGCACTATCTGAAACAATCCACTCGTATAGTACCTAAGCGTATGAAAAAAACCGGCCAAGTGCGAGTCGGACTCGCGTACGAAGGGTTCCGTACCATTATCTATAAAAATGCCAAAAAAACACGTTTGTTGTATGGGAGCCCCCCTTAAATATTTGTTTTATTTTAATTTAATTATTTATTTTTAACACGTTCGAGGACGCTACCACTTGAGACTGTGTACCAAAATGACACAGTAAATGTCCATACGAATTATACGACGTATGAGTACGTAGCCTCCCATGAAAATATATTGTTTTAAAGACATCATGACACAACCGTTTTATCACGTTATCGTATAAATACGTTATGTCATTAAAAGTAAGTTAACTAGACGTGAACGGACACAACGTGTAATAACGTCTAACGTCTTTTCTAATTTATAGAAAAAGAACTTTCAATAACTGATGTATTGCCTTGTGGGTCAAAATCTTTATCCGAACCATATTCTCCATCATCGTCTTGGTAAGGATCCACCTCGGTAGAGTTGTCAGAATCATCGAAAATGCTCATCAGTATTGTTTTGCGCTTATCCATCTAAAACACATAAAATAACCCGTTAAACATCAATTTCACAGAGTAAAATTATTAATTCATAGTAAAATAGTATACTGTCTGGCTAAGGAATAATACATAAATCAAATAAACTGTGTGTGTGTGTGTGTTTTGTCGTGGCAAATATTACGATACGCCACGAAATGTTTAGCGAACGCGAGCGCACCCCGCAGTGACGCAGCCGCACTGAATGTAGGAGCGCGGTAGGCGCGCGCGACGCATTTACACGTTGTGCGTGTGTGAGTACCGTTCCCGCCCACTGTCAACGGCACATATTTGAAATAGTTTAAAACTTACTTTACGTGACAGTAAAGCTTCGGGTATTTTAAATGTTGTGACACAAGATACATTCAATAGGATTTTAACTTGAACGTTCATCGGAAATGTACGTTCTGTCGTAAAGTAAAAAAAATATTTGGACGTCATCGTTCGAAATTTTGATATGGCACAACGTACGTTGTATAATCTCGTTCTGTCCTCGAACGTGTTAAAGTCAATATATATCTACATATTCTGTGAATATATGGGAAGCGTATCGAATGGTTGTGAGTAGCTATCCTGGACGCGTCCAGCTGATAAATAACTACTTATCGCTTTAATCCATCCATACTAATAGGTATTACTTGAAGGCAGGCGAAGGTACTCCCTACTATCGATGGCCGCTTCACGAAAGTTGCTCCAACTAACTAAACAACAGCTGCGTATTCATATTCATATTCATCATTTATTGCATCCATGTAGTTTACAAGTTGTTACAAGTTTAGGTACAGGTTTCATACATGAACCCTGCTAGGGCACAGCAATACAAAAAGTTGAATTTACATACTACAGTGTCACAACATTAAAAGCACTGTGCTAAAAAAAAAAAAATACTAATGTCAACAATGCTTAACAGATTTTCATCACTTCTCATTTAAATAAACTGTCATGATATAATACAGGATATGGTAAAACAATTAATTGGTGATTATTTCCATTTATAAATTAAAATAAGATAGTAAAATTAAATTAAAAAAAATATCGATAACAATAATAATCATGATACAACTTAACATAACATAGGTATAGGTCAAAATTGTAGGTGCTGTGTGTATTATGTAGGTACAGGTATGAATTTCAATGTCAAGATTTACTTATCGTCAAAGAATTCCTTTAGAGTGTAATACGATTTTAATAAAAGGTATTTTTGGAGACTGTTTTTAAATTTATTTTCGTACTCTGTGTCCTTTATTGAATTTGGAAGTTTATTATATATTTTCACGCACATGGCCAAAGGTCCTGAATGAAACATAGTTAATTTTGAGCTTGGTAAGGCTAATTCATTTTTGTTTTGGCGTCTAACACTGCGGTGTTGCGGGCGAAGGTCCTTAGTGAGTGGGAATAGTAACTGGTGTTTTCTTACAAATTTGCTAACTTCTAAAATGTAGATACTAGTTAGTGTAAGGACTTTGTATTTTACAAAGAATGGCTTGCAGCTTTCTGTGTTATCTATATTGGCAAGAATTCATATGCATTTCTTTTGTAGAATAAAAAGTCTGTCTCTGTCTACACCATTTCCCCAAACCACGATTCCATAACTTAGCCAGGAGTATGCGTAGGCATAGTATGCTGTTAGAGCAGTTTTAAAATCGGTAGCTCCGCCAAGGCATATATAAAGCTGGCTAGTTTGTTTGTGAATGCATCTATATGGGCTTTCCAGTTTATATTGGTATCTATAGTTAAACCTAACAATTTAAACTCGTTTATGCATTGCAGCTTTATGTTGTTGAATGAGTAATTTATATCTAATTTGCGTTTTTGGTATGGTCTATATTGCATTAGCTTTGTTTTGTCAAAGTTTAACTCCAAGTTATGAGTTATGATATCCTTTAACCATGCTATTATTTTGGAGAGCTTATCATCTAGACTTAAGTTTAGGTTTACTGTATTGGTGTAAGGAAAAATTATTGAAATATCGTCAGCAAATAAAATACTTTGAGCGTCAATTTCTTTAGGCAGGTCATTAATATAAACTAGAAATAATAGGCATCCCAAAACGCTGCCTTGTGGTATTGACATTGTCATTTTTGCTTTATTCGACCTTACGCGTGTTATTTGGCCAGTGCGTAGGTCTCTATGTTCTATCTCTACGAATTGTTGCCTATTTTCTAGGTACGAGCAGAACCACTTGTGTGCTGTACCTCTAACACCTATTGCATATAATTTACTAAGTAATATTTCGTATGAAACTCTGTCGTAGGCTTTGCTCATATCCAGTAAAATCCCTACTGCATAATTTTTATTATTGATTATATTTAAAGCTTCCTGGATATACTTAAATATTGCTAATGTCGTGGATCTATTTTTCCTGAACCCATTCTGGCTATCGTTGAATATTTTATATCTTTCGCAATAAGAATAAAGTCGTTTTGACATCGCAGTCTCCAATATTTTTGAGAAGGTTGGCAGCAATGCTATCGGCCGATAATTACTAGTGTCAGTCCGGTCTCCCTTTTTGTAGATTGGTTTGACTTTCGATACTTTTAGCAGGTCGGGGACTGACCCTTCATCTAAGGACTGATTTATTAAATAAGTTAGTGGCAACGTTAGTTCTTCAACGCATGCTTTTATAAGTGTAGGTGGTAGCTCGTCATGCCCATAACTCCGCTTGTTTTCTAATCTTTTTATAATAAACTTAATTTCGTTAGGGTCAACAGGTCTTAGGTAAATGGAGTTTTCGCTTTGGGAGGAGATAGGACGGCCAGTTGGACAAACGTTCCCGTTTGCGGTATCCGTTTTTCCCACTGACACAAAATAATCATTGAAAGCGTTGGCAATAGTAGTCGCGTTTTCTGTCACAGTATTATGTACACGCAATTTTATGTTATTGGTTGGCTTTTTGTTATTCTTATTTGTACGCTCTTTTATTATTTGTCACATTGTTTTAGTTTTATTTTCAGATTTAGTCATTATTCTTATGTAGTTTAGTTTTTTAGAGTGGGCTACTGTTCTCTTAAGTAATACAGTTACGACTGTAAGTAATACAGTCGTACAGTTGCAGTGGCAATAACTGGCCATGGGTCATTTATTAACACGTCTTTGTCATAGGAGATAGGATTCACAGACAGTCCGCTGTGCAGGGCCTGCCTGGAGGACGACAAGACAGCAGCTCATGTGCTACTCTATTGCCCGGTGGTCGTCACATACAGGGCAAAGTACTTCGGTAACCCAGATATTATCATACGTGAGATTGTTAGTATCACCAAGGCGTTGCTGGCTTTCTTTGAGGAGCTGGGGTGGATCGCATAACCGATTTTCTCATCCGTACGCGAAAAACGCGTATTTACGTGGAGTTGCGGACACTAGCCCGTATTATCATGCCAGAAAAGGCGCCGGATAGGGCTGATAATGATGACGGTTTTGTGACGGTGCAAAGAAGGAAGAACCGATCGCGAACTAACAAGAACCGCTGCGGCAAAGCTCCTACAAAGCCCGAAGTGAGCCTGCGTGCCGCAAAGCCGAACACACCGGTGTACGTCTCCCGCCTGCACTACACCACTAAGGCGGAGGACATCGTGGAGTACGTGCACCATAAAACGAGGTACACGCCGAGGGTGCAGTTACTGGAGTCGAGCCGGAACGTCGACTTCAAAGCGTTCGTCGTGCGTGTTCCGAACTGTTATCTGCCCCTCGTCATGGAAGAAGAATTTTGGCCGCAGGACGTGGTGTTCCGTCGCTTCCGCGGACAAGTTCCACAAGACAGCACATTCTAGTACAAAGTGAAGTGCTACTAACATAGTCTTTATTAACACAAGTTTTTGGAAAAAATCGGATGGTTTTTATCCCAGACTTCTACATTCCTACGGAATAATTTTCGACCTACACGCGAGTGAAGCTGCGGACAAAAGCTAGTGAAAACATGAATCATAGTAGGTAATAAGTCATTTACTTACAAATGAGGTAGTCTTATCCCACGCCAGCTTTGCGAACAGCATGGTTGATATGATGTAATCAATCCTTGGATCTGAAAAGCACAGAGTAGAAAAACAGTAGTAAATTTCGCAAGATACTCAAGTGGCTCCCTATTCATCTTCGTGGAACTCTCGGATATTATGTCTGCTATTTAACATCCTTTTCTAGAACGCCATCCTATCTGCGGGAACGCTTTTCCTACGCCCGTCCTTCTGATGCACCTTGCAGGTCACATCTTAGAAATTTCTTTAAATCCCCTCCCCACTCTACCGACTTCTACTCCTACTCCTTCACTGTGCACGCGGTTTGGTTGTGGAATTCACTTCCGCCTGACATTATAGGGACTGCCAAACTGATGCAGTTTTTAAAAGAAGAGTGAAAGAACACTATCTTTCCACTTCGTCATAATTACATAATATATTTATTATTTTACTAGTTTATTATTTTATAGTACATATAATTATAAATTATACTTATATATTTATTTCTACGGGCACGTCTTCCCGACCACCGCCCCCGCGCCCCAGTCTACACTTTGATATGCAATGGTCTCTGTAGTCCCCATGAAACATGAGGCTCCAGGGGCTAGTGCAAATCTTTGGGTTCATTCGATTAGTCAAGTCTGGTCAAACCTCGCTGGGGTCCGTGATTTCATTCATTCATAGAAGTATGCATGTAAGTATACTTATTCTCGTATTTTTATATTTTAATTAGTGAATAGTTTTATTTTATTTATTATTTTATGTATTTTGTTTTCTCTTCTACTTACACACGTTGCCTTTATCTACTTTCCTATCGCAGGTATGCTGGAAGACATTTCTTTAGAAATAAACATCACCTTTGTACACACGGCTACACATCAAGCTATACATTTCCAGTATAAGCTGGCCTAGCTGGTATAGCTTGATGTGTAGCCGTGTGTACGTATTTCTCTGTTTCTTTCTTCTTATCTATTAAATAAACCGCACTCATATTATAAAGGCGAAAGTTTGTGAGTGTGTGTGTTTGTTACTTCTTCACGCTCAAACGGCTGAATCAATTTTGATACAATTATGTATGGAGGTAGCTGACCCGACACGCTGACTGTCCTCTGAAGCGTTAATCCGAAGTATCGGCTGAATGTTCGGCCGTTTTATAACTTCCACGGTTACCTTTTTTGACTTTGAATCCTTACCAAGACTTAAAATTACATTTTTGACTTTGGCTTATTTTTTTGACTGTAGTTTTTTTTTGTAAGCTTTCAAGATAATTACCTAATCCAAAATTAGGAATCAATAAACGAGAAGGATACAAATAATTATCATCATTCTCTTGCCCTATGGTACAGAAACGTGGTCGCTCACAATTGGCCTTATCAGAAGGCACCCAAAGGGCAATGGAGAGGGCTATGCTTGGAGTTTCTCTACGTGATCGAATCAGAAATGAAGAGATCCGCAGGCGAACCAAGGTAACCGACATAGCCCGAAGAATTGCCAAGCTTAAGTAGCAGTGGGCAGGGCTCATTGCTCGCAGAACTGATGGCCGATGGGGCCGAAAGGTTCTGGAGTAGCGACCGCGTACCGGAAGACGTAGCGTTGGAAGGCCTCCTACAAGGTGGACCGATGACCGTGTGAAGGCTGCAGGTATCCGCTGGATGCGGGAAGCACAGAACCGGTCGAAGTGGAGGTGCTTGGGGGAGGCCTATGTCCAGCAGTGGACGTCTTTTTGCTGAAATGATGATGATGATGATTGTCTTGCCCTTATTCCAATTTATCTGGGGTTGGCGCAACATGTCACTTTCTTCCATGCTCCTCTATTATTCGACATTTGAACTTTCTAACCATATCACCTTTTACACAGTCCATCCATCGTTTCTTTGGTCTTCCCCTACTCTTATAGCCATCCACATTCACACTCAAAACATACCTTACGACATTTTCCTCATTCCTCCGCATCACATGCCAAATTCAAATTCTTTATTGCATTCATGTGTACATTTAGTTGTTACAATTTAAGTAAGTTCCAACATGAAACCCGGTTAGGGCACGGCAACATAATAATAATAATAATTTTAACATAATAATAATAAGAGTATGTATGTGCCTATGGGCTAATACCTAAACCACGACATGATATAAAAATATATTGATTGAAAAACTGCACATGCGCCTTGCAGATGCGGTGGTTTCGACTATCGTGTATTGGACAGCACCGAGATCCCGGCTGTGCCCAATTATACCCAATACTCGTACAAAGAAATAGTAAAAAAACAAATGATTCTTGGATGGACTCGACACCTATTGGTTTAGCAAAAAAATAACTGCCTATGAAAATCTTTGATCGTAAAAAGTACCTAAACCCGTTTCCTTTTTAGTGTTCCGTAGTCAATAAGGAACCCTTATAGTTTCGCCATGTCCGTCTGTCTAGAAACTCTTAGTACCTACTAGAAAGCTGTACCTAGTAGTAAAATAAAATCATGAAAAAATTAAAAATTGTGGTGTATTCTTGCACGTAAAGAGGGGATGATATTTTTTTTTCTCGTCTATCCCATGGGGTGGGGTAGCGTTGGATAGGCCGTTCAAAAATATTGCGGGTCTGTGAAAAAATACAGGGGGTCTACTCCGAAGATAAATCCGAAGTATCGGCCGAATGTTGGGCTGCTTACTAACTACAGCTGACTATAGCTAACTACGGCGAAAGAAAAAAAAAAGACAGTCAAAGAGATAAGTAAGTCAAAGTCAGTATGACTTGAAGTCAGGTAAAGACTCAAAGTCAAAAAAGGTAACTTTGGAAGTCAAAAAACGGGTCGACTCGACTCTTAACAATTTTTGTTAAGAGTCAAGTGTTGTGCCCCCACGTGCAGTCCTGCAAGCTAAATGGTTGTTTTTGGATATGTGAAAAAAATCACGGCAGTAGTTTAGAAAGGATAACTATGACAGCTAAGAAGGATTTACAAGTTAACAAGTAATAGTCGCCCAACCTACGTTTGCAGTGCAATGTATGGGAAAACATCTTTTTCAACTACAATGTAAAGTTTGTTCTTGGGATAAATTCATCCCAACTGCGGAACCTTCATTATGCGTGGTCCGCCAAGCACTTGGCCGGATTTTGTGTTTATTTGTTTACTTACATCATTTTGATGTTAGCTTGTTAGTAAACAACTTTTTTCAAAACCCTTACAACCAATTAAACACCACTAGATTAGATTTGTACATTACATCATAATGAACGTTTTTTCTATCATCAACGGACGGCATGGTTCATAGTATACTGATACAATTCCCATCAGCAAAAATTAAGTTATCATCTTAAGAGGCGGATGGATGCGTAGTTCATACAAACGCAATACCAAAATAATTTGTAAATAAAACATATTCATAAGGTAGTGTCTTTATTCCTATTGGAATACAGAATATCTAGGTTCTCAAATATATATTTTGAATGGACACTGATTTAAACAAGAGTTATGAGAAAAATAAGTTTTCTATAGAAATTTTAAATTCCTCGTATCTCATCTTTATATCATTGTCCTTTCAAAATATATATTTGAGAACATAGATATTCTGTAATCCAATCGAAGTAAATACACACTAACTTAAGAATAATTATGTTTCATTTACAAATAATTTTGGTAATACGTTTGTATGAACTACCTACGCATGCCTCGCCGGCCCCTTAAGATCAGCATTAACAAAGAGACTACTCCAATGAGAATGCTTTAAATACCCAGTCAGTACCTAAAGATTAAAGAATAACAAACACTTATCGTAAACTTTCACTTTTTTCCAAGCCTTAGGCGAAAGAACTTCCTGCCGAAGAGACTTGGAGCTAACTGCCGGGCAGATGCAAGAATCTAGACCGAAAGGCTTACGCATGCGCGTTGTTATCACCTTTTTTTTTTTTTTTGACGCTGGGAAAAATGCATTACGCATACCCACCCATCGGGGGACGGGAGGGGTATGTGGGACTCCCCGGAAAATCCGGTGTACCCACTAAACGACCCAGCGTGCAGCGGCGCTCCTACCTCGTCTGCAAGGAGGAGGACTGGGAATCCGGCAGAGCCATAACATCCAGTCCCCCGCTGACGACCGCCGCCGCCTTGCAGGCGGGCCCGACACGCCCCCCCCGTCGGGGAGGGGCCCAGGAATGACCGCGATCGCTCTGTCATTCCCACCCGACGTGGATGGTGAACTGTGCAATGCAGGAGAAGGCGCCCCCGCACCCGTCTCCCGCTGTTCACCACCAGGGGGCATAAGACGACGATCGTACAATCGCCTTCTCATGCCCCGTCTTCGCCTGCGGAGCGGCGCTGCGAGAGGGTCGTCCTCCCGCGCGCGCTCCGCGTCCTCCTTCTGCGACATTACGTCCTCGCAGAAGGAGGCGACCGCTGTCCAGGCCCCCTCGCTTTCCAGCATCGAGTTGACGACGCTGGGAAGCGAGAGGTCCTGCCCGACCGTTGCGCTCAGACCGCGGCGCAGCTCGGACCAGGCTGGGCACACCTCAAGGGTGTGCTGAGCCGTGTCCTCCGCCGCGCCACAGTCGTGGCACGACGGGGTCTCCTCCCTTTGGATCCGGTGCAGGTGCGATCCGAAACACCCATGGCCGGACAACACCTGCACCAGACGGAAAGAGAGGAAACCGTGGGACCGCTCGAGCCAATCCTTCAGAACTGGCCCGAGCACGTCCAGAGTTCGGCGGCCGAAAACGGCAGTGGCGAGGTCCTCCATCCAGTGATGGACGATTGCGTCCCTCGCCTCTTGCCGCACGGCCTCCCGCTCTTCTGCGGCGGGGGACTCCCCGAGCGCCTTACGCCACGCCGTCCATTCGTACACTCTGGTCACCCACGCCTCGAGCTCCCAAGGAGGGGTGCCGGCCAGAGCGCACGCCGCCGAGAAGCCCACCGACCACTAGGCCCTCGCCACCCGCAGTGCAATGGCCCTTTGGGGCCTACGGATGGTAGTGGCGTTCGCCCCGATTTGGGCGGACTCCCTCCACAGGAGGGAGCTCCTGTAGAGGGAGTCCGCCCAAATCGGGGCCCCGTAAAGGGCCGCGTTGTTATCACCTGGCCTTACCTCGTCAACCAATTGAGTACCTAGGCAATCGTTCATTGACCCACTGGACATGTCCTCTGAATATGACTTGATCGAGCTTGTCAGTTTTTCATAGAAAAAAGTCAGTTAATGACAATAGGAAGCTAAATCAAGTCATGGAATAAACTTTGGATCTTCACAATGTGAAATTGTATCAAGAATTAAAGCTAATTTAAAATGTATCCTATCGTTTATTTAATTCTACGATGCAGTTACAAATGGTAAAGACGTCCACTGCTGGACTCTGGTCACTGCTCCCTCAAGATTTGCCATAATCGCCACGCTTGGCAGGCGGGTTGGCGATAGCAGTATGGTTTTAATAAAAAAATCCATTGAGACGCTGCTGCCCATTCTCTAGTAAGTCCCTTAGTCGCCTTTTACGACACCCACGGGAAGAAATGGGATGATGCTATTCTTTACGTCCGGCACCAAACGGAACGGTCGAATTAGGTAGGTACCTATTATTGTCGCTTTTTGGCTAACCTAACCTAACGGTTTTTTCACCACGCAAGGCATCTTTTCGAAGAAAAATGTGGGTACATTTTTGTAGGTCTTCATGAACGAAAACAGATTTATTTGAATGTCTAGAAGCAGGTTGAGGTCTGAGCTCAGACATGTGGGCTCTTAGTTGAGAAACGAAATCTGATTGTGAAACTGCCTGAGATTTAGTTAAGTGAATGAACTCACCAGGGATGCTCAATGGCTCACCATATACCATCTCGGCTGCTGAGCATTTGAGATCTTCTTTCCACGCTGTTCTGATGCCGAGAAGGACCACGGGGAGAATGTCCGTCCATCTCTTCTCGCCATGCGCCATGATCGCTGCCTTCAGAGTGCGATGTAACCTTTCAACCATGCCATTCGCAGCAGGATGATAGGCAGTTGTGTGGCGTTGCTGGATTCCGCAAAGATCTGTTAAAGCCTTGTAAAGGTGGGAGGTAAACTGGCGGCCTCGGTCTGATGTCAAAATCTGTGGACAACCAAAACGTGAGATCCAGGTATCACAAAAACCTTTTGCTACAGTTTCTGCTGTTATGTCCTTGAGAGGGAGAACTTCTGGCCAGCGGGTATATCGATCTATAGCTGTGAGACAGTATTTGTAGTCGTCTGACGAAGGGAGTGGGCCAATTAAATCTATATGGACGTGGCTAAATCGTTCTCCTGGAAGTTGGAAGTTGCTCATAGGGGCAGAAGTGTGACGTTGTACCTTACTTCTTTGGCATGCTTCGCAGGCTCTGACCCAGGTACGACAATCCTTGCGCACGGAGGGCCAGACGAACCTTTCTGTGATGAGTTTGATGCTGGATTTGGTTCCTGGGTGGCTCATGGAGTGAAGAGAGTGGAAAACCTGTCGACGGAACTCCTTAGGAACATAAGGACGAGTCCTCGACAGAGAGACATCACAATACAGAGTGTAACTGGTACCTGGCACAGGGACTTTCTCTATTTTCAGGGAAGAAGCACTCGAGGAAATGAGTTCCTGCAATTCTGCGTCATCCTGCTGTTTGTGTGCCAGTGTAGCGGTGTCGGGAGGAGTTGAAATGGCTTCAATCCTCGAGAGAGTGTCGGCTGGAACGTTGTCTTTACCAGGTATGTGTCTGATGTCCGTTGTGAACTGCGAGATGTAATCCAAGTAGTTGAACTGTCTCGGCGAACAGTGACGATCCTTCTGATCAAAAGCAAATGTGATAGGTTTATGGTCAGTATAAATCACAAAATGCCTACCTTCGACCATGTGACGGAAGTGTTTCACGCTTTCATAAATTGCTAATAGCTCCCTGTCATAAGCACTGTACTTTTGTTGGGCCTTATTCATCTTCTTGGAATAGAAAGCAAGTGGCTGCCATTCCTCATCTACCAGCTGTTGGAGAACTGATGCTACCGTAGTTGATGAGGCGTCAGTGACGAGAGCAAGTGGTGCGTTATGAACTGGATGAGATAGAAGTGTACATTTGACTATACTAGCCTTACAGGTGTCAAAAGCTTGAAGAGTCTCTGTTGTCCAGGTGAGTGGTTGTGAGCCTTTCACTTTTGGTCCAGCGAGCATGTCGTGTAGAGAAGCTTGATCTTCAGCAGCGTGAGGGATGAAACGTCTGTAAAAATTCAACATTCCTAGAAATCTGCGTAAGCCATTGACGGTTTTTGGTGGTGGGTAGTCCTTTATGACCTGCACCTTGTCATCCATGGGACGCGTGCCATCTTCAGTAATGGTGTAACCAAGAAATGTTACCTCTTTTTGGCCAAAACTACACTTGCCTTCGTTGATCAGTAAACCATGGTTGTGTAGTCGCTCAAAAACCTGCTGGAGATGGTCCAGGTGCTCTCCCTCGCTTCTGGAAAATATAAGAATGTCATCGATATATGAATAACAGTAATCTAGGCCCCGAAGCACTTCGTCAAGGAATCTCTGGAAAGTCTGTGCTGCATTCCGTAACCCGAATGACATTGATGGAAATTCGAACATTCCGAACGGTGTCGTAATCGCGGTTTTTGGAATGTCCTCTGGGAAAACCGGTATTGGGTTATATGCCTTCACCAGGTCAATTTTGGAGTACAATTTGCATCCTGCTAGCCTGTGGGAGTAGTCCTCAATATGCCTGACGGGATACCTATCTGGAATTGTGCGTGCATTGAGGGCACGGTAGTCTCCGCATGGTCTCCAACCACCCTTTTTGGGTGCCAGGTGCAGTGCAGACGCCCAAGGTGAATCTGAAGGACGAGCTGTGCCATCGCGAACCATGTCGTCAAACTGTTCCTTGGCTATCAATCGATCCGGTGCAAGTCGTCGCGGTCTACTGAAAACTGGTTGGCTTGGCGTGGTTCGGATGTAGTGTACAGTTGAGTGTTGTTATATATTGTACCTACTTAGTACGCGCACGACACGCGTGTGTGTGTCGGCGCCATAGCATCTACGCATCCTATTCCATTAAAGTAGTATGACACTGACTCGCGATTTGATTACACGTCTACTACCAGTGGCGACGAGGATCAAAAGAAACGAAAATGTTTTCCAGTGGAGTTTTTGGTGCTATAACCAACTTTGACCACCTCACAAGCGAGTGGGGTACCTATAAATCACGGCTCACGCAGTGGTTTGTTGCGAACGACGTAAATGATGCGTCGGACAAAGCCAAGGTCAAACGAAAAGCAATATTGCTAAGTGCATTGAGCGAGTCGAGCTACAAACTAGCGAGTGACCTGGCGCTGCCGCAGAAAATTGAGGAGATAGATTATGACAAACTCATCGATCTATTGGACTGTCATCTCACCCCGAAACGGCTTGGTTTCGCGGAGAGGTATAATTTCTACTCGGCTACGCAGCGCCAAGGTGAAAGTCATACTCAGTGGGCAGCAAGGATTAGGGGATTGGCGGCACACTGCGAGTTCAAAAATCTGGAAGAGGCCCTTCTAGATAAATTTGTGATGGGAATGGCAGCGGGTCCCGAGCGTGAAAAATTGTTCACGAAGGATCTGCAGGAACTGACGCTGGTCAAGGCCGTGAAGTTGGCTGAGAACGTGTGCGCGGCGCGCAAAGCAGCAACGGCCACCCAACCATCGAGTGGCGCCGGCGGCAACATCATGGCCGCCTCCGCTGCCAACAGCCTGGGCCCCGACGGCGTGTTCAGTATCTCCAAGAACGAAAAGTGCAGTGTGTGCGGGTATAACAATCATAAGTCCAATCAGTGCCATTTAAAAATTACAAGTGTAAAAAGTGTAACCATAAGGGTCATTTAAGTAGAATGTGTGCGGCAAACTCGAAAGTAAATTACGTCACGAAAGATATTGCGGATGTCGGAGACGATGGTAAGTCACATTTATTTAACATTAAATGCGTGAGAGGTAGACCGATGTCAGAGTTAGTACATGTAAATGGTGTATTTTTGGAGTTTGAAATAGATAGTGGGTCAGCTGTTAACGTCATTTCAGATCATACATTCCAGGCTTACTTCAAGGACGTGCCATTGTCCGACGCTGATAAAAAATTATTTAGTTATACGGGAAGTAAAATTATAACATTAGGGTTCATTCGATTGTCCGTGACGTATGTAGATAGCACACATGTTTTAAAGTTCTACGTAGTGCGCGGCGGCGGCCCGCCGCTCCTAGGCCGTGAGTTCTTACATACATTTAACTTAGAGTTCGCCCCGGCGGCGACACCTGTTAATTATATAGATAAACTACAGAATCGCGAAATCACTAAAATAATTTCGCAATTCCCAAAACTATTCTCTAGTAAATTAGGTTGCTTCAACAAAAACAAGATATCTTTAAAATTAAAACCAGATACAAAGTTGTTATTTTTTAAAGCAAGGCCGGTCGCTTTTGCATTGAGGGAAAAGATTGATGTGGAGCTGAATCGTCTTGTAGATCTTGGGATATTAGAACCTGTAGAATATTCGGAATGCGCTTCTCCCATAGTCCCGGTATTAAAAAAAGACGGTGGTGTTAGGATTTGTGCAGATTATTCAGTAACTATTAATAAGCAATTAATGATTGAAAAATACCCAATACCAACTATCGATGAATTGTTCTCAAAATTACACGGTGGCGAGCAGTTCACCAAACTTGACCTTTCTCGAGCGTACAACCAGTTTTTACTGACAGAAGACTCACAAACCCTAACATGCATCAACACGCATCGTGGTCTTTTCAAATATACCAGGTTAGTGTTTGGCCTGGCGAGTGCGCCTGCCGTGTTCCAACGCGCTATGGAATGTGTGCTCGCAGGATTAGACGGGGTAATTATATTTTTAGATGATATTTTAATAACAGGGGGTAATATTAAAGAACACATCAACAGGTTAACGTCAGTTTTAAAACGCCTAGAAGATGCAGGGTTAACTGTTCAGCAGGATAAATGCGAATATTTTAAAAACGAAATTTGCTACCTTGGGCACGTTATCGATAAAAATGGCATACGGAAATCTCCAGATAAAGTCCAGGCCATCTTAAAAGCTCAAAAACCGACGAGTGTTTCGCAGTTACAATCATTTCTAGGGTTAATCAATTATTATAGAAGTTTCGTGCCAAACACTTCGTCGATACTTAGCTCATTATATGAATTACTTCATAAAAATAAAAAGTGGGAATGGACCACAGTTCACGACGAAGCATTTGAAAATATTAAGAAATTGCTTGCTTCCGATCAGTTGCTAGCCCATTACGATCCTGCCGCAAAACTGATTCTAACCGTAGACGCTTCACCACAAGGGTTAGGCGCTATTCTATCGCAGTTATCACGTACCGACGATCGCGAGAGGCCTATCGCATTTGCTTCACGGACGCTCACAGCAGCGGAAAAAAATTATTCACAGTTACAGAAGGAGGCCACGGCCATAATTTACGGGGTGAGAAGATTTCACCAGTACTTATATGGTCGTGTCACACCGTTCATATTACGTACGGATCATAAACCGTTAATAACAATTTTCGGCCCGCACCGTGGCATCCCTGAAGTATCTGCGAATAGGCTACAACGCTACGCATTATTTTTGTCAGCGTACAATTATTCCATCGAATATATTCGTAGCGGTGATAACAGTGCAGATTTTTTATCTCGAGCGACGTTAATGGATGAGAACCGGGTGCAGGACGAAGTGCGGGGGGAAGACCGCGACTGTGAGGAGCGCGCTGCTTACGTAAATTTTGTTGTTGATGGAAGTTTACCCATTACGCTAAAGGAATTACGTTTCGAGACCGACAGCGACGAGATTTAAAAAAAAGTAAAAAATCATGTTATAAAGGGTTGGCCGCGTAAATCACACGACCCCGAATTGCGAGCGTATTTTGACTGTCGTTTCCAATTAGCATTGGATAATGGATGCTTAATGCGTGGTCATAAAGTGGTTATTCCGCGTTCGCTCAGAGAGAAAATGTGTGGAGAACTACACGATTCGCACTTCGGGGTAGTAAAAATGAAGGCTGCCGCACGCGATAAATTTTGGTTTCCGGGAATCGACGCGGCGCTTGAACGGTTGGCAGCCGCGTGCAGCGTGTGCGCGCAGCTGCGGCCCTCGCCACACCGCGCGCCTCCTTCGCCGTGGCCCTATCCGCCGCATGCCTTTTAAAGAATTCATTTGGATTTTCTTGGACCGTTTCATAACCAAATGTTTTTAATAATAGTAGATGCATTTTCTAAATGGGTCGAATGTTACACAGTGGGTACAACATCATATGGATCAAAAACTGTTATAAGTAGATTATGTGATTTTATGTCTAGGGTAGGTATTCCACACACGTTGGTGACGGACAATGTCACGTCTAGGGAGTTTGAAAATTTTTGCACTTTAAACGGTATTCAACATGTGTTATCACCGGTATACCACCCGTCAAGCAACGGGCAAGCCGAAAGTTTCGTTAAAATAATTAAAAAAGGGCTTAAAAGTATTATATTAAAATCAGACACTAAAATACCTCTACAAGAAAAAATCGCAAAATTTTTATTTGATTATAGAAACTCCAAAAATAGTACCACAGGTAAATCTCCAGCAGAAGTACTTTATGGTCGACCTCTACGCTCGCGGCTAGACTTAATGAATCCACTTCAAGTCGTTTCGACATCCACGGATCTTTCACTGACTGTAAAGAAAAATCAGTCCTTACAGAGTAAGAACAAGGGAGGAAGGAAAAGACCAAAATTTAATTTGAATGACGTTGTTTGGATAAAGCGATTTTGTGGAAACGATAAATATTGTTGGGTGCAAGGAACAATCAAAGAAATGATTGGTAATGTTATGTATTCAGTGTATATTCCGGAACTAAATTGCAAAGTAAATCGTCACATAGACCAGATTAGACGTTTCCAAGCCGAAGGCGTTTCAGAGGTGCAGAACCAAAAGAAGGATTGGCATTTGGACATAGAAGCCGATGACAGTAGCTTGTCGCTGCAGCCAGAATGCGCAGGCGTAACGGGAGAGAACGGCGATACCATAGGCGCTGAATTGCCAACACCCACCGAAGTGGTTCATCTTGGAGAGGAAGAAGGGACGAGCGTTGAGCCATTAGCCTCGCATTCGCCCTCGACACCAGATCATTCAATGATTATTAGTCCCGACCGGTCTGTACCGCATGTCACGGAAGGCGGTGAGAATGTTTTAGAACCTGACGAACAGAATCGTAGATCCAAACGACGTGTTCTGCCCGTTAATTATAAGCCATTTTTCTGAAGTATGTGGGGAAGGGAATGTTATATATTGTACCTACTTAGTACGCGCACGACACGCGTGTGTGTGTCGGCGCCATAGCATCTACGCATCCTATTCCATTAAAGTAGTATGACACTGACTCGCGGTTTGATTACACGTCTACTACCTCCGCTCCTTATAAATACGTAACAAGTGTTTAATCTCTCGATGAACACCGGATGGCTTTGTTAAAGCTGGATATTGAGCCAATAGCTTATGGTACTCACTGTTACCGGAAATCACCTTGATGCTTGACACGTGGTATTTTCTGAGCGATCCTGCTGATGACAATGTGGTCAGGCTATCTAGTAATCGACTGTTTCTGCAATCAACAAGTAGGCCATAATGTGAGATAAAGTCAGCCCCATGTTGGCTTGTCCACGTTTGCTACCACAAAATTCCAAGTAAAATCTCGCCGCAGCCCCAGATCTAGGTGTAAATTCAAAGTGCCGTATGTATGGATAATGGTGCCGTTTGCTGCTGTGAGACTGTAGTCGGTTGGATTTCTAGCTTGACGTAGAAACCGACGTGGCAGTACACAAAGGTCGGAACCGGTATCAATTAAGTATTGCACCTTGGTTTTCCTGTCTGTGACGAATAGGCGGCTGGTAGCCCGACAGTCTTCGGCCGCTTCTACTGACTGCCGTGGGAGTTTCCCGACTTGAAGTTGCACGGAGCTGTACATTTACGTGCCTTGTCACCAAAAATATTATGGTACCAGCACATACCTGGTGTCCGGTTTTGGCTCTGACTTCTGCTCCTCGATCGTCCTGAAGAACGGCTGGGCGAGCGTCCACGGTTACGGCCACGATTCATGGAAAGCTGTGAAATCTGTCGTGACAGCTCTGACTGGATGCGTGACGTAATCAACTGGTCCATGCGCTGCAATAAACTGTCAACATTAAATGAGGTGCTGGCTACCTGGTTTGACGATGGGGATACCTCGCAAATCTTGTCCGCGAGCTCTGCCACGTCATCAAGGCTAGCAGAAGCCTGAGACATAATGATGGCTTGCACGTGCTGCGGGAGTCGGCTCGACCACATGTTGCGCAAAAATTCATCTGAAATCCCGCCGTCGGCTAGGGTTTTGAGGTGACGTAAAAATTGTGAAGGCTTACGGTCACCTAATTCCTCGTGGGATAGAAGCTGGCTTATTTGGTACTCTCTAAAAATTGAGAGGCGTTTCGTTAGCTCTTGCTTTAATTTCACGTATTTCTCAGTGCGCGGCGGATTTTTAATGAGGTCTTTCACTTCCTTTACATACCTTTGATCAAGTTGGGCAACAACGTGGTTGAATTTTGTTGCATCATCCTTAATGCCTGAAACAGTAAATTGTGCCTCCACCTGGGCAAACCATACGTCCGGATCTTCTGCCCAAAACGGCGGCAACCGTACGGCCACGCGGTCGACATAACCGGAAATGGAGGCGTCGCGAGTGTTGTCGTCCCCCGGCCGTGCTCCGGTCCCCGGCAACGTATTTCCGTCCGTCGGCATCTTGCTATCGGCGCTCGAGATCGTGTCCTTATAACACACAGGCGGGTCACCAATATGGGCGCTAAGCTACGGGGTTGTGTCTTCAATATGAACGCAGTAGCTTCACCCAATTTATTTATTGCGATGTAAGCGCGAATGCAAGCTCAAAATGATGATCGATAATATGAGTATATAATGCAATAATTTAGATAAGTTAGAAAGCCGAGAAGTAAGAATTTAAACACTTGAAAAACGAAAAATGCGAGAGCGTGAGCAGAGCGTAAAGCGACGCGGGTGTGCCTTGGGAAGGTTGGCTGCGCACTGGCGCGGGCGCTCGTCGACTGGGAGCAGGTCCTTCGCCTCTGTCTCCGCGCGCCGCGGATCCACCCGCTGACGCATGGACCGGTTCATCGTAAGGATGTCTGTTGCTTGCGCTAGTGTTGTGCTGGCGACGGGAGTCCGCCACATCCACTTTAAATACGGTTACCTATGGTACCGCTTCTGCACCCTATTTAGCCACTAAGTGTCTTGTAAGTCTGGCTGATAACATTGAGGGCAGTCATGCCCAACGTGCCATACGACGTGACTTCTACGTCGATGACTATCTTAGTGGAGGGGATACCATAGCAGAAACTGTTGACATATCAAAAAAGGTACATTCCGTTCTGTCATCTGCAAAATTTAATTTACGTAAATGGCGATCAAATAATCCTCAAATTCTCAAAGAAATTACACATAATAACGAGTTACATAATACTTTACATTTTTCTGACCAAAATCCAAACTCATCACAATCTAAGACTTTAGGTCTCAACTGGGTTTGTGACTCTGATTCACTTACTTATACTATAAATATCACCTCCACTACAAAAGTCACCAAACGTCATGTTCTTTCTGTTATCAGTCAAATCTTTGACCCACTAGGCCTCGTAGGTCCGTGCGTCGTCGAAGCAAAGATAATTATGCAGCGTCTATGGCTAGATAAGTATGACTGGGATGACGAAGTATCGCACGAAGTCAGAAACCTTTGATCTACATTTGAAGGCCCAATAACAGCATTAAACAATTTGAAAATTCCTCGTTGGGTTTTGCGTGAAGACTCTATTACGCATGAAGTACACGTCTTTACCGATGCGTCCGAGAGGGCGCATCGGTAAAGAATCGTGTAGCGCCCATCAAACCAACGACGATACCGAGGCTTGAACTTTGTGGAGCTTTGTTGTGTGCAAGGCTGTGTACTAAGGTTCAGGAATCGCTTACCATGCCCATTCATAAATGTAGATTCTGGTGCGACTCAACCATAGTCCTGGGTTGGCTCTCTACTCCTTCAAATCAATTAAAACCTTTTGTCAGAAACAGAGTCAATGAGATACAGGAAATTACATGTGGTCATACCTGGAGCTACGTACCGTCGAAGGACAACCCGGCGGATCTTGTTTCCCGTGGTCTCAGGGCCGACGTTATCATGGACACACCTATGTGGTGGTCTGGACCCTCATTTTTACAGCATAGTGAAAATGAGTGGCCCAGCATGCCAAACAACGGGAAAGATAGTCTGCCGGAAGTAGTGACTCATTTCATTGGTAGTGATAGTGACAATCATTCATTTATTAGTAATCATTCAGACGTACCCATTTATTCATCAATCATTCATGATTTATTAGTAAAGTATTCTAGCTTAACAAAAATACTAAATATATTTACATATGTACAACGCTTTATTTACAATGTAAAAAATAAAAATAAACTGCATGGTAATTTTTCAAAAAAAGAACTAGAAAACTCATTAAATACAATTATACATTATTCACAGCTTGAAATGTTTTCAGAAGAGTATAATTTGTTGAAGTCTGGACAAAAATTACCACGCAAAAGTAGATTGCTTCCTCTGACACCGTTCATTGACAATCATAACCTCATTCGCGTGGGCGGGAGGCTCGATACTCCCCCTACGATTTTAGTGTGAAACATCCTATTATTATATGCAGTAAGCACATACTTACAAAACTCATGTTTCAAATGCAACATTTAAAGCTTGTACATGCTGGTCCACAGTTGTTATCTATATATATAAAAGAGAAGTCCACTCACTGACCACTCATCACGAAATCTCGGAAACTACTGGGCCGTGAGGTCTAAAATTTGGCACAAGCACTCTCTATGGGGTGCAGGCGCGCACTAAGAAAGGATTTTTATAAATTCGGACCTTAAGCGGTTGAAAAGGGGTGTCAAAGTTTGTATGAAACTCCTATGTTTTTAAAGTTAGAGACATGAATGTTGGCCTGATTGTTCCTTTCGACTTCTAGGTGCTCATTAAGAAACGATTTTAGGAATTTCGGCGCTTAAGGGTGAAAATAAGGGTTTTTAATGTTTGTATGAAAAATGTACCAAATGCAGTTAAGATCCAAATTGAATCTTACGCCAACGAGTTATTGCATACTTTACATTGAAATTAGAATTCGGAGGCCGATAAAGATCTAAATTGAATTTTACGACAACGCGTTAATGCATATTTTACATTGAAATGAGAATTTTTGGAAGTTTCTTGAGGTTTATATTTAGTTTTTTTTCTAGGTGGCCAGTATGTTTCAGTGCAGGCGCGATAACGTTCTAAAGTTTCTTATGCCAGTTCTAGGTGGCCAGTATTTTTCAGTATGCAGGCATCTGCTAAAAGATAATGAAATGAGGTTCTAATTGGTATTCAGGTAATTTGAACGTTGCATTTATAGCAATAGAGTCGAGAATGCCAAGGGGAAAACTTCACAATGTTTAACCTTAATCGCGGCTTGCAAGCCGATCGTATCAAAAAACGAAGTCATGTATCAATCACAGAATACAAACCTAAGCGATACACGTTTAAGCTATAGTTACCGAAATTTCTGTTCTGCGATATTTTGTTATACTTACTACTAAGCTTTGAAATATTTTTCATCGTCGTTGTTTGGTTTTCGTTTTGGTTTGTTTCGCTTCCTAATTTTAAATTGGAGGATAATAAATGTGTTTTTACCTATTGCCGGGTTGGAATTTTGTTATTTCTATTTCTTTGCGAATTACTTATTGTGTAGGTATTTCACACTATGGTATTACTATAATAGTTTTTAGTATTAGTCGTTCTTACTAGAAAAAGTGTCCTTTAATACGTTCGTATTTTAATTTTATTGCTTAGTATCTTTGGTTTAGGCTGGTGTTGTAAGGGTTGGAAAAAGGCGGGAGAACTATTCCCATTTTAAATGGATGTCAGCACCAACTGACGGGGTCCGAAAGGGCCAATGCCTGCCAGGGTTATGAGCCTGTCCGAAAGGGATATCGTGGCCCTGGCACACACAGGCATTTGAAGGAACACGGGAAGGTTTTAGTCAGTAAAAGTCTGACACGCATCAAAATGACCTTCATTGAAATTTCCTGAGAATCAGATTATTTTTACTCCCTGTTGTGCGTCCCCAAAACCAGCAATAAAAATACCATCTTGAAACACCTGGAACTCAAATGGGAATAGTTCTCCCGCTGCCATGAGTTCACAGGGGGTTCCGTAGGTGCCATTACAAGACATTTCAGTGACGTATTCACGCTTTGAACCATAAACAGCTCCTCCTGACCGATCCTGGGTGAATGGTTGGAATATTTCCCAGTTTTTAGACACGTGGCGCACAATGCTGTCTTGAATTTGAGAAGACAATGACATGGCCACGTTACTGTTCACCAAATAGGAGAGAGATGAAAATAAGCATGCGCCATCGCCAGGGATATTTACTATTTGCCAAAGAATTTGCATGCCACAATTGTGGCGATAAGTCCACTCTATGAGGAGTGGCTAGAGAGGCGCCACGGCTTCCTCACCTTCCGCCTGACGCACGTCCTCACCGGACACGGTTGTTTCGGGAGGTTCCTATTCAGAATAAAGCGGGAAAAAACGCCCGGGTGTCACCACTGTGTGGATCGCCTGGAGGACACGGTGGAGCATACGGTTGAGGTCTGCCCTGCTTGGGCGGAGCACCACCATGTCCTCACGGAGGCGATCGGCGGCGGCGATCTCTCGCATCTGGCCCTGGTTCAAGCCATGGTTCGGAGCGAGAGTGCACGGGAGGCCGTGACCTCCTTTTGCAAAGCAGTAATGCATGCGAAGGAGGAGGCGGAACGCGTGAGGGTGAGGCAGGGTTCGCGCCCTCACGCCCTTAGTCACCGCAGGAGATGCCCCGGGCGTCGGGAATCGCAGGTCGATTCCCGGCCACCGTGGGCGCGGGCTTGCGGACGGTGAGCGATGGGTAGCTCGCCGTCCGATAAGGACCAGGCCCGGGTCGACGGCGCGTTGTGTTCCACGCGCGCCTCAAAGAGATGTCAGCACCAATTGACGGGGTCCGAAAGGGCTAATGCCTGCCAGGGTTACGAGCCTGTCCGAAAGGGATATCGTGGCCCTGGCACACAGGCATTTGAAGGAACACGGGTGGGTTTTAGTCAGTAACAGTCTGACACGCCCTCCCCGCTCCGGCCAGAGCGGGAGAAGTTATTTGATATTTTACCACCCAAAAAAAAAATGGCAGCTGCAGAACTATTCTCATTTGAGTTCCAGGTGTTTCAGGATGGTATTTTTATTGCTGTTTTTGGGGAAGCACGGCAGGGAGTCAAAATAATCCGATTCTCAGGAAACTTTAATGAAGGTCATTTTGATGTTTTAATTCCGTTGGCTAATTTAAATAATAAAAAAACCGGCCAAGTGCGAGTCGGACTCGCCCACGAAGGTTCCGTACCATTATCTATAAAAATGGCAAAAAAATCACGTATGTTGTATGGGAGCCCCCCTTAAATATTTGGTTTATTTTAATTTAATTATTTATTTTTGTTAAGTGAATATATAACTTAATATTCTGTGAATATTTCAAGCGTCTACCTGTTGCCGTTATCAATATCTAGCAAAAACGAGCGAAAAAATCACGTTTGTTGTATGGGAGCCCCCTTAAATATTTTACTTTATTCTGTTTTTTAGTATTAGTTGTTATACCGGCAACAGAAATACATCATCTGTGAAAATTTCAACTGTCTTAACTATCACGGTTCATGAGATACAGCCTGGTGACACACGGACAAACGGCGGAGCCTTAGTAATAGGGTTCCCGTTTTACCCTTTGGGTGCAGAACTCTAAAAATATCTTTTGACCCCTCACACCGGCAAAATTGAAGAATCACCGACCGTCACCGACTCAGCGGTAAATGTGCAGTCAATCCCAGTCCCAATTCACTGCTATTGATTTTGTCGAGAAGTCGCTTGCCTATAATGAGTAAACGGAATGCGAGTAATTTTTTTTTAAGGATATTGCTAAACCGTTGCTTCATCTACTTATATTAATATTTTATAGCTTGTGAGGTTGTAGGGGTAATCTCTGGATCTACTGAACCGATTTAGAAAAATCTTTTACCCATTGAAAGCCACGTTATTATTTTGTGAGTGTCATATCATAAGGCCATAATTTAATCCGAAAAATGAAAAGACGGTAAAATGTTTACCGCCCAACGAAGTGGGCACGGGTCAGCTAGTTGTCACATATACGACAAACTTATTGGCCTCTAGGTGGTAGAAACTTGTCTAGATTTGTCGTGAATAGATGTCTTAAGTGTTTCAGACATACCTAAGGCTCAGAACGTACAGCCTATAATGGGTCAACTACCTAACTCAAGAACAAATCTTGAGTTTCCTTTATTGAATAGTTATGTTGACTATGCTGGGCCAGTATTGGTGGCCAATCGTAAAGGCCGAGGATGCAAACTTACAAAATCCTATATGTGCATCTTTGTTTGCTCGGCAGTGAAAGCCGTACATTTGGAGCTCGTCACCGACCTCACCACTGAGGCCTACATGGCCGCTCTAAATCGTTTCGTGGCGCGTCGTGGCAAGCCTCGAAGCATCACGTCCGATAACGGGACTAACTTTGTAGGCGCATCAAACGAAATGTATAGGTTCTTGCAATCATCAAATGTTGCATCTGAAATGGCGCAGCAGGGTATCGAGTTTATTTTCACGCCTGCATACAGCCCTCATTTTAATTCATTGGCTGAAGCTGCTGTTAAATCATGTAAGCATCATTTAAAACGGTTACTGCATCTTACGCATTTCACCTTCGAAGAGATGACTACCTGTCTCACTCACATAGAGGCGGTTCTCAACTCACGCCCTCTTACTCCTCTTTCTTCAGACCCTAACGATTTTTCGGCACTCACTCCCTTTCACTTCCTAATTGGACGGCCATTTCTAACAGTACCACATCCTCAGGTGACTGACGCCAACATCACGCGACTGGATCGCTGGAAGAGAATCCAGTACATCAGGCAGCATTTCTGGCGACGGTTTCATAATGAGTATACTTCTCTGCTGCAGGCCAAATCCAAGTGGTTTCATTCCAGAGGTGAAGTGAAGCCGGGGTCCTTGGTCCTGATAAAGGACAAAACAGCGCCACCTCTGCTCTGGTCCCTGGGCCGGGTCACGAAGACCTATCCCGGCGTAGACGGGGTAACGAGAGTGGCCGAACTGAAGACGAAGCGGGGCACCATTCGTCGTGCCTTCAACTGCATCTGCCCTTTTCCAGAAAGTTGAAGACTTCCCTTCAACCCGGGGAATATGTCGGCGCATCATATATGCGCGTGATTGACCGCGGGGACGGCGCGGGGTGTCGGGGTACCGAGCCCGTACGCAACGGCCGCTGCGCGACCTCCACACCACTCAGCTCACAGACGCGCTTCACTACGGGCATTACTTTGTTCTTTTCTACGTACGATTGTACATGTTGGTTGTGGCATTATACCTATTTATATACAGTCCACTATTCTTTTATTTAAAGTCCCGATTGAGCCCATTCACGTCTGTTTTTGACTTGAATTTCGTTTTTGTTTGCTACCTATTTGAAATGGACGCCAAATTTTAGGCCTCAGGTTTGCACCAAATATTCATCTTCACTACTACTGCTATATACGTCGCCGACGTTAACGCCATTTTTAAAATTATTCGTAACTTGTACCTACTAATGTAACTGCCGAATTGCCTTGACATTGGGTGAGGGTGCCTGTCGAAAATTTGTGACAATTCGACAAATATGTCCACCTGTCATGACAATTTAGTGTTTATTAAAACAAATTGGACAAGTTTTTCCGGACAAATTGTTACCTGTCGCCTGTCAAGAGAAACTGTTTAATGTCAAATTGTCACGACAAGTCGACATAAAGTAGTTTTTTTCACTGTGACAAATTTGTCAGTGATAATATATAGTAAACAAAAAATTGTCAAATTGTCGGATTGTCACCTATCGCCTTCACCTGTCATTGTCGCGTTTATTATGCCCCAGATTTTCCTTAAGGCTTCTACAGACCGGCGCGACACGCGACGCTACACAAAGGCCCCGCGTGTCGCGCGACGAGCGGTGCCTTTGTGTCGCGTCGCGAGTCGCGCCTGTCTGTAGAAGCTGCCGTGAATCGGTAATCAGTATCACGGCCTCACGGGACAAGAGAAGACAAAGGTTAACGCTCGAGATTATTGTTAAGTACTTATTGGTAGAATTACTTAAGTATTTTAATTTTTATTGAATTTCGTAAACTCAAACAGAAACCATAAAATCGCACTATCTCTAAAGAGCAATTAGGTAACGCACTCGAACACGGCTGTCTGCATAGGTACCTACCTACCTTGTACAGGCTATCCGGAAAATCAGGATTTCGATAATAATAAACGACTTGCTTGATTTGGGTTTTTGATGCGATTTTTTATTTCCGCCATTCAGTTTTTTCAATGTAGTAGACAAATAGCGAAGTTTTATGAGCAAGTCTGAATTGGAAGCTTTTCGGGCACGCTTACGATGGTTTTTGCCTTGGATGCTATGATGGTTTTTGCCATGGGTGACAATAGGCGGGCTTTTGTGTAATTAATCTCAAAACATTCTTGCCCACGCAACATGACGCAGCCGAATTGTACAATACGGTGTATTACAAAACGTCTAGCCGAAATACATAAAGGCGCTTTTTTCTATTACGGCTGATTGACGTTCAGCCAAAATGTATTACTTCTAAATAAATAAACGTACGCCGCATTGTGATAGCGCATCGCGTCCTAAAATGCGGCTGATCAACACTCCGCCATAATACAATTTGCCGCGTTCGCTTTTTAGATTTTGGTTGCAAATACTATTACTGCGACCAACTTCGATGTAGCGCTCGCCGGCCGGTGCCGCGACAGCGCTCGGTCGTATCGCGCGCGGTTGGTTGCAGTTCTAACCTAACCTAACCGGGGTGCCACTAGTGACGATAGGGCTAAAGGTTGGCCGCCGTTTTGGCGAACGTATCATTATCTACATTTTGGCTGAACGTCAATCAGCCGTAAGGAAAAACGCGCCTTTATGTATTTCTGCTAGACGTTTGTAATACGCCGTATTATACAATTCGGCTGCGGTATGCATATTATTAACTTTACCTACGTTTGAATTTAAACGTTTGAATTAAAATTAAGTGTTCATCAAATTTTATGAACACTTTTACCAACACTCAGCAACACAATCAGCGTTAATATAATAAAAAACACAACATTTTAATTAGGCATTTAATCGAGAGTTGCTGACATCATGTCAAATAAATTGTCTCGAGAGATACAGATTTATTAATTGCATAATTGAAATGCAATCATAGGCGGAAGGGCAGGCGGGCGGAGGTAGCTGCCCCTCGCCCCCACATACAGGCTCCATTTTACTTTTGTTTGATTGAGTGCACAATATTATGACTGGCGGCGCGGGACACCTATTAATTCGTGTATGGCCATGATATTATTAGAACCAATTTCTTCTTTGATTGGAAACCAGGAGGTAGTCTCGAATCTAGTTTTACAATCAGCAACAAACGCTAATTAGCATTTACTTAGGGATTAGGTTTGCTTTATAATTACAACCATTGAACTTAAAAAAAAATACATTACTTTGTAATAATTTATTTAGTTGAAATTGGTAATTCTTACTACATTATAATATAATAGGTTGGGGAAAAAGTTTCTTCGCATTTTTTAAGAAAATTCAAAACATTTTTTAATATAGTTTAATTACATTTAACTAAAGTATGTAGGTACCATTTTGTTCGATAACTTTTTGCCATCTTGTAGGTAGGGACATGATCCCATTGCTATAGAAATTTTGGGACTTCTGATCAAAATACCGCGACAAGTGGTTTTGGCAGTCCTCTCGTGATGTTAACCTGACACTGCCTAAAGAATTCTGAAGAGACCGAAACAGGTGGAAATCTGAAGGTGCAAGGTCAGGACTATACGGCGGATGCATTTATTTATTTAAACTTCTTGCACACAATAAGGTACAAAAGCGGACTTAATGCCTTAGGCATTCTCTACCAGTCAACCAAGGGTGGTGAAGAGATAAGATGGCGGGTGCTCTGATGGAGAGAAAATAATAATATTAAAAAATATTAAATTCTAACCTATTTATATTACTATTCATAAAATAGGTGCTCAAGTACATAAATAGATTATAAACTTATATTACATATACATACGTACATATATACTATAACATATCCCTATATTATATATACGAGTATATATAAATATAATACATACAAATTCAAGGAAAGGAGGTAATTGAGATGTCTCTACGCTATTTGTTTTGTAAATAACTCTGCAATTTCCGCTTAAATGCATCCCGACTGGTGGCCGTCCTGATATCAAGAGGAAGCGCATTCCAGAGAAGAATGGACTGAATATGATAGGAAAAATGAACAAAGTCAGAAGTATGAGAAGGACAGAGTAGAAGAAGATTGTTGGAAGAACGCAGGTTCTTAGCGTGTGAAGAACATAGATACTGGAAGTGAGACATAAGATAAGGAGGGCTGGGAGAGTTGAGAAGGGAGGAAAGTGAGGTCAAAGCGCGCAAACTTCTTCTCTGGCGAATGGACATCCATTTGAGCTCAGTCCTGTAACTCGACACATGGTCATATTTTCTTAGATTAAATATGAACCGGATACCATTATTGAGTAGTCTGTCGAGCTTATCCAGCAAAACCGCATTCAAGTCAAAGTAGCACACGTCACCATAGTCGATGATAGGGAAAATCAAAGTCTGCACAAGCATAGTCTTCGTCTTAGCGGGCAAAAACCTTCTCAGACGATACAGGGATCGCAGAGTACCATTGACCCTTTGACTAACACTAGAAACCTGGCGTTGCCAGCCCAGCGTTGTGTCAAGATGCAAACCGAGATCTTTCACTGTAGGAGTAATGGGTATGACGGTACTATTAAAAATAAGAGGAGGAAGAGAGCTAAGTGCCACCCTACCCATCATGCGCGAGCTTCCAATTACAATGGCCTGACACTTTGAGGGGTTTACTGACACCCCAAAACTATCAGACCACTTTTTGATAGAGTCTAAGTCTCGGTTTACATCTGCTATAGCGTCCGATAAACTCTCCACCCGCTCAGCCGCATACAACTGAAGATCATCAGCATAAAGGTGATACGAACATCGAAGACAGAGAGTTATAAAATTAATGAAGATGGAGAATAACAATGGAGAAAGAATACCGCCTTGTGGAACACCAGCATCCAGGTCCCGCCAACTCGATGAGCTCTCATCAACGCGAACCGATTGCCGACGTCCCCGAAGATAAGAAGAGAACCATTCCAGGGCCTCGGGCGAAACCATAAGATGAGAGAGGATAGAAAGGAGAATATCATGGCTGACAGCATTAAAGGCATTGGAAAGTCAATTAATACCAAAACGGTAACTTTGGTATCCTCCATTGCTTCTCTAATGTCGGCAGTCACTTTAAGGAGAGCGGAGGCTGTACTGTGCCCAGGCCTGAATCCAGACTGGAAAGAGCTAACAAGGTTGTTCTCGTGGACAAACCCTGTAAACTGCTTGTGCTTGTGCATTAACACCTCCCAGACAAACTCTCTTAATTTTTGCTGAGTGGCTAAAGATGTGTGAGGTCTAGCGTTATCATGATGAAAAACCACACCCCTTCTGTTGGTAAATTCCGGCCGCTTTCTCTCAACTTTTTGCTTTAATCTCATCAGTTGTTCGCAGTAGAGTTCAGAATCGATGGTCCTGCCTGGTGGTAACAGCTCATAATGAATAATGCCCTTCCAATCCGACCACACACACAGCATCACCTTGTTGCGAGTTAACCCGGGTTTCGCCACAGTCTGTGAAGCCTGACCGGCCTTTGACCACGACCTTTTTCGCACGTTCTTGTCGTACGTGATCCATTTTTCATCACCAGTTATCTGCTTATTAGCTTCTTCAAAAATGGTTCGGTTTCATTACGTCGTAATAAAGAATCACAAATGAGTACACGGTTACACGGTTCATTAGGTTTCTTTCAGTGAGCTCGTGAGGTACTCAAATATCGAGCTTTTTTGTGTACCCAGTTTTTTTCAAATGTGCCGTAACTACTGATATGCCGATCTTGCTCCAATTTTTCAAAAATGGCATCCATTTTATCCGTAATAGGGCGACCAGAGCGACATGCATCTTTGACATCAAAATTTCCGGATTGAAAACGCTTAAACCAAATTTGTGCTACTCTCACAGACACTGCACTAGGTCCATAAACATCGCAAATGTTTACCTTTTTTGTAGTAATTTTTTTATATGTATCGAGTTTCTTCATTAGATTCACTCATCTTGACAGTACGAAAAACAAATGAAAATCACACATTTTTCCTAATTTGAATTTCGAATTATGTTCTTTAAAATTTAAACTTTCAATGATACCAAAACCAGCCAGATACTAATAGTATAGCCAAAGAGATTTTATTACAAGTTCATACATACTATAATGCGAAAAGACTTATTCCCCAACCATATACGAGTATTATGGCCTCATTCCCATAAAAATGCACAAGCTTTTCATAGCAGATTTGACAACAACAAATAAAAATACACTTCATAATTATTATAGAATAAAACTACCCGTTTTTCTAAAGTTATTTGAAAACCATACACTTATTATCTTATTTTACAAGATTAAATCCGTTTTTCTAAAGTTATTTGATGTCCATGGACTGGGAATAGAAGTATTTCTATTTTGAGTCGATCGCATATTGTCGATGAAACTTTGTAACTTCTTAATATATTGGCGAGGATACTTTTCATTGCTAGCATCCCGAAGTGACGACCTGTAAGTCGAAGTAATAAGTTAAGTGGCGGTGTTTGGGGGAGACCTATGTCCAGCAGTGGACGTCGGCTGGAATGATGATGACAATCAATAATGAATCTACAAATAAACGACTAAAAATCACTACCACGCCCTTGAATTTACCTTGTGTACTATTTAAATAAAACTTGATATTCTCGAATTTTTTTTTACAACACCTATTAAAGAGAAAAAAAAAACCATAGCAACACACCGTGCTAAGTCATAAATAGTCATTATAATGACTTTGTAGGTATCTTCAATACTCAATCATTTATTGCATTCCACAATGTGTACTTAGGTGGTTACTTAAAATTATATGAGATCATTGTGGCCCCTGTCGGTCACAGCATAAAGTTATATATGTACAAAACGTGTTACACATTTTTTTAATATATTAATCAGTAGTTTTATGTATTTAAGAAACTATCACGCCATTTACTAGCGACCCGGAATTTTTGCGATCCAGTGTTAAGGCTTCTACATACCGGGGCGACTTGTCGCGCGACGCGACGCGACACATAGGCACCGCTCGTCCCGCGACACGCGGGGCCTTTGTGTCGTGTCGCGTCGCGCGACAAATCGCGCTGGTATGTAGAAGCCTTAACACTGGATCGCAAAAATTCCGGGTCGCTAGTAAATGGCGTGATAGTTTCTTAAATACATAAAACTACTGATTAATATATTAAAAAAATGTGTAACACGTTTTGTACATATATAACTTTAATTAAATACAAAAAAATAAGAAAATTTCGCTTCTAACTTATGACAACAAAAATACACTTCGCAGTAAATCTTAAAAAATTTAAGATTTTTTGTCAATTTAGTATTTTGTATTTCCTCCACGAGCCCGTATCACTTCATTTAGACGATGTGGCATGCTGTAAACCAAATTTTTTATACGATTTTGGTCTATGTTTGCCCATTCTTCCACTAGCGCATTCCTTAACTTGTGTAAGGTAACGGGAGCCGGAGAGCGTTGTCTCACGCATCTCCCGAGCTCGTCCCATGCATGTTCTATGGGCTTTAAGTCTGGGCTGCGAGCTGGCCACTCCATGCAGGTAATACCGACGTCTTGAAAATACATATTGACCAAACGAGAAGTATGTGGTCGCGCATTATAATGCATAAAAATGGAATTTGCATCCATATTCACTAAGAAAGGACCAGCATGCTCATTTAAAACCTCTTCTACGTATCTGACAGCAGTCAGAGAACCGTGATCACTAACTCCGTGAGATCCTCAGAAGACATCCCAGCCCAAACCATTATCGATCCTCCATCGAATAGCACCTTTTCTTCAAAACACGCTTGATGATACCGTTCTTGTAACTTGTACAAATGAAACGTCTTTAGAGATTTAGAACAAGCATTAGTAACCTGATTATATTATTTATTCCAGCGATCTAGGTATATAATTTATGGAGATAACACGGTTTTTATTAGCGACCCGGAATTGTTGCGATCCAGTGTAGTAAAATAGTAGAAGCGAGAAAGCTATAAAAAATTAAACTTATCCTACATAGATCTAATGTAGTTAAGGGGTTCCCCAATAGAATATGACATCACCTATACAATTCCTCGTTCCGTAACTGAAAGGTATGTAAGCACACGGATGCCTGCCCGAACAGTTCTCTGGAAGGAACCTGTCAGGATTGAAGCCGTCGGCATCAGGACCCCACAGCCTCTTAGAGCGGTGCATCACCATCGGTATCACCGCACACCCCACGCCGGCGGGGATCGTGAATGTAGCTAAAAGGTTAAATAGAGAATCATTATTATCTATCTGTTTAATTTTAAATACCTGACGTTGTTTAACTTAACAGAACATGAAGTCTGTAATCCGCGAAGGGTTAGGAAGTGGTATACCTTAGTAGAACCATATTTCACCAGTTATGTTTAAGTCCCATATTGTAATAGGGGGCGAGCCTATTGCCATCAATCGGACACAAACGCAGACAGTCAAGCTGCTACTGAGAAATTTAAATTTAAAACATTTTGCCCGACCTGGGAATCGAACCCAGGACCACATGTTCAGCGCTTGCGACCACAAGACTAACAAGAGGGTCTACTCCGAACATAAATAAGAAGTATCGGCCGAATGTTCGGCCGTTGCTTGACGACGAATAACTATGGGTGACTAAGGCGAAAAAAAAAAACGTCAGTCAAAGAGATAACCGAAAGTCAAAAATGTGATTAAGTCGGGTAAGGATTAAAAGTCAAATAAGGAAACTATGGAAGTTATAAAATGGCCGAACATTCGAACGATACTTCGGATTAACGCTTCGGAGTAGGCCCCAAGGCTTGGTTTGGCTTGGTTTGGCTTGGTTTGACAACTTATACTCAGCGCAGGGCTGTGGCAGGCACCAGTGTCACATAGCAAAGCATCATGCTGAGTGGACGCCACTGCCTTGGTACAGTCACGAACGTGCAGCTCCCGACTACTTTTTTTCCCGTTCTTTTAATTATTTTTCTCAAACATGCTTGGAAATTCGAGCATTATTTTGACAACCTTCTTCGAGATAAATCGAAATTGCTGTACTGGTCAAATACATGCGAGCAGTGGCCACCAAAAGTGGTATGAAAATCCATATGTATCATGGTTTAGCCGCCATATAAATTACATTTATAGTAAACTCATATCAAAAATGGAACGATCTTTTACTCCGAAACATGGCAACCAAGGAGAGTTTTATTTAAATTTCGAACTAGCTTGCAAATGGAAAGCAGTTTATTGAAAAAAAAAACAAATGAACACATTGGAGCGTGAAAAATTATTGTCGTTCGTCATTGAATCTGGAATTTATAAATAATTTACTTAGTTTGAATTTCCACGCATTATTTGAGAAAAGCACTATACCTACTAAGCCTTGGCCGCAACTAGGCATTGATAGACAACCTCTTTTGCTGGCTGCTGCAGTAATGTACATACTATATTTGTTTTTGGTTTACGTAAGTTTTCGAGTTAAAGTCCATTTCACGAAAGAAGTCCCGCAGACGAGGCGCGACGTGGCGCTGCAGGCATTGCTAACTTGTATAATAATAATTAGTTCCACTTAATTCCGCGGGACTTCTTTCGTGAAATGGACTCTATCTTGTCTTTTTTTGAATGGACGTGTTTCTGTGACCATATGACATTACTTATATCCTTTGTAAGTGTACCTATTGTGTACGTACGTATTAAAAGGGGTGATGAGTCATGTAAATAAAACGACTGTTCCGGCGAGCGCTAGTACACGACTGACTAATGGATAATCATTTATTTCAATCGATTAATTATTTGCTTACGTACATTATTCCCCCTTTTTTTTTTTTTTTTTTTTAAAGTAATAATCTCTAATACACTTTTATAGTACGCTTACATAACAGATTAAAAATAAAAATATTATTGGTAAACAATATGAAAAAAAAAAACAATATAAATAAATCTTGAATGAAATGTTATATAAATAAGTAAAATCACTTGCACTACACCTTTACACTTTTTTCTATTAATATTTGAGTTCTCTGGGTCTCTCTTCACACACCTTGTGTGCCTTGAGCTCCATTCGGATGATGGCTACAGCTGCAGCGCATGGATACCGTTGGGAGTGGAGTCGCTTGAGCTTGTCTGCCCTCCATATGCCGACGCACGTTTTTGTAGAATTGGCTTCTACACTTTTTGTAAAGGCAGAACGCTAATACCGCGACGGCTATGATGAAAATGCCGCCCATGGTTACTTCAGTGATAGACACGCTGGAGCCGCCAGACCCGTTGGAGGCGGCTGTTTGAGCCACCACGATTTCTTCCTTTGATCCCCAGTTGCCCATGATTTAAAATTGGTGCTACTTTTCTTGGTGTTGTTTTATAACGTGTGTTATTCCTTTTGTGCTTTGTTGGATTGTGTTTGGACAGTATGTTTCGTTTTAATTTGGTATTTCTCTATTGCTGATGTTACGGAATTGCGAAACGTACCACTGGACGTATGACGCGGCCTGAACGTGTTGTGTTCGGCGCGGTCTTGCTGTTTTCCGCTGGCTCAGCGCTCTTGCGTTCGTTCACGTCTCTATTGGTACTTTTTATGTGTGCTAAAGGTTCATTTACCTTGTCTTCTATTAAAATGTAGGCTGGTTTTAGTCTGTCCACCGATACTACAGATGTTTTCCTTGGAATTTGGATTCTGAAATGCTTCTCTTGCTTCTCTAACACTTTGTATGGTCCTTCGTATGACGGGGTCAGAGGTTTCTTAACAGCATCCGTTCTGACGTATACGTATTCACAATCTTTCATGTCTGGGTGAATAAACGGTTTGTGGGTTGTGGCGTGTTGTTTGTTGTTAAACGGACTTTGCTTCGCCATTCTCCTTTGCAGAGTCTGTGCATAGTCTTCTGGTGATGTTACTTGCGTTTTCGGCTCGATAAACATTCCAGGCAGACGTATGTTCGTTCCGTACAACATTTGCGCGGGGCTGACATTTTCTTTCAATCGTAATGCCGCTCTCAATCCTAGTAGGACAAAGGGTAATTCGTTTGACCAGTTTGCAGTATTACCGCGTGCGACTAGTGCTGTTTTCATTGATCGATGCCAGCGTTCTACTAAACCATTTGACTGCGGATGGTAGCTTGTAGTCCTGGTCTTCTTGATACCGAGTGATTTAGTCAGAGCGATGAATAAGTCTGACTCGAACTGTCGTCCTTGGTCCGTAGTTATGGTGTTTGGGCATCCGAATCTCGATATCCAGGTGTTCATGAATACTTCTGCTACGACTTTTGCTGTTATCTCTGCAACTGGTACTGCTTCCATCCATCTCGTTCCTCTGTCGATCATTGAGACGATGTATCTGTTGCCTCTGGATTCTGGTAATGGACCAACAATGTCTATGTGCACGTGATCTAAACGTGCTGTTGGTGGGAAAGTTCCGATTGGGGACGAGTTGTGTCTGTGTGTCTTGCTTTTTTGGCATGCCTGACATGTTTTAGCCCACATACCTACGTCAGTATTCATGCGTGGCCAGAAATAATGCTCAGAGATCATTTTCTTTGATGATCTTATACCGGGATGCGTTATGTTGTGCATAGTGTCTAATACTTGTTTTCGAAGTGTCATCGGCACATATGGTCTTGGGTTCGGGTGTGAATTTTCGCAAAATAGTTGTTTTGTTCCTGTTAATTGTATACTTTTCCAACTGAGGTTATTGTTGTTCAATAGCTGAGTGAGTTCAATGTCATTGCCCTGCATATCTGCTATCGCATTCCAGTCGACAGGTGTTGGACAATCTATTTGTTCGACTCGCGATAATGCGTCAGCTACTGGGTTCATGTTACCGGATATGTGGCGGATGTCTGTCGTGAACTGTGCAATGAACTCTAGGTGACGTAACCTCCTTGGTGCGATCGGTTTACTTGTGGAGTTTTGTTTATTAGTGAAAACATGACATAATGGCTTATGATCGGTATATACAATCAACTCTCGTCCCTCGACATAAGGTTGGAAATGTGTTACTGCCATGTAGATTGCCAGCAATTCTCGATCATATGTGCTATATCTTGATTGCGTTTCACTCAGTCCCTTTGAAAAAAAGGAAAGTGGCTTCCAGTTTCCGTTTTCGTACTGTTGCAAAACGGCGCCTACGCATGTCTGGGATGCATCAGTCATGAGCGATAGCGGGGAATGTGTTGTTGGCGAAGTCAATGTAACAGCGTCGCTTAGACTTGCTTTACATTGATCGAATGCTTCTAGTGCTTCTGGAGTCCATTGTATTTCGGTTTTGTCATTTTTCTTTGAGCCAATTAGGTATTTGTTCAGCTGTGCTTGATGACGGGCTGCTTGCGGAATATTGTTTCGGTAAAAATTAATCATGCCTAAAAATCTTCGTAACTCTTGCACTGTTTTCGGAATCGGATATTTGGTAATCGCTTCGACCTTGTCGGGTAACGGCTTGATTCCGTCTTTTGTTATCTGATAACCGAGGAATTCTATCTGAGGTTTACCCAGCACGCACTTTTCTTGGTTGATTGCAATGCCATGTTCGTCTAACCGTTTGAACACTTCTTGTAAATGACGTCGGTGTTCGCTGGCTGATGATGACGTCACTAGTATGTCGTCTATGTACACGAAAATAAAGTCGAGTCCGGCTAAGACTGTGTTCAGGAATCTGACAAAGGTTTGACCTGCGTTTCGTAGTCCGAATGGCATTCTCGGAAATTCGAATAGACCGAACGGGGTAATCACTGCGGTTTTTTCTACGTCTTGTACTGGAATCTGATTGTAGGCCCTTTTTAAATCGATTTTTGAGTATATACTGGTTCCTGGTAATAGGTATGCGAAGTCTAGTACTCTTGGAATCGGGTATCTATCCGGCACAGTGATCGCGTTCAATCTCCTGTAATCTCCACATAGGCGTATTTCACCATTTTTCTTTGTCGCTACGAGCAATGGGCTTGCCCACGGACTCTTGGAAGGCCTACACAATCCTGCCTCTAACATATGCTCTATCTCTTTTTTTACTCTCAGATATTTGTCCGCCGGCAGAGGTCTTGACTTGGAGTAAACAGGGTGTCCGTTGGTAATGATTTGATGAACCACGTCATGCTTGGGTTGTGTGTCGAGTGGTTTTAGAATGTTCGGATATTTTGGCAAAATGTCTGCATAATCGTCGGTCAAGTTTACGGTCCGAAGCTTTGGTGTGCTCGACTTCATCAACTTTGCGTTCCTCTGAAGTCCAGTCGTGCCATCTATTAAACGTTTATTTCGTATATCCACCAAAATGTTGTGCTTTTCTAAAAAATCGGCACCCAGTATTGGTTGCGTAATGTCAGCAACGATGAAAGTCCATCGATACGGCCGTCTCAAGTTTAGATTTAACGTCAGCGTTTTGTCACCGTATGTTTTAATTCGCGTTCCGTTTGCGGCATAGATTTTATATGAGTTGTCTGTTTGCAAACGGTTTCCTCTTTTAGGTATTGCTGAGATGTTAGCGCCAGTATCAACCAAGAAACGATACCCACTTTTTCGGTCGGTAACGCATAGGCGGTTTGAAGGAATGATAGCGCTGACGACCGCCTCTGTCAACGCAGAACTTAGTTTTCCGACGGCTTTTTCCAGTTGCATGGTTTTTCACAGTTCCGGGCTCGATTCCTGTACCGAAAATGATACTTGCATAACCAGTTTGGGCTGTCAGGAGTAATCCTCGATCTTGAGAGGGACCTTGGGCGCGACCGGCTTCGATTGCGTCTATAATTATGACGTCCATTGCCCTGTGAGTTGGCTTTTAGTGCTGCTATTTCCATGGTTAATTTGCTTACTTGGTTAACTAACTCAACGATAAGCTGATTTGGACCGCCTGATACTTCCGACACTTCTCCTGATTTTCCTTCCAAAATCTTGTCTGCAATAGCGGCGAGGTTGTCGAGTTTTTGGTCCTGACTGACCATTAAAACTGCTCGTACATGATCCGGGAGCCTTGATGTCCACAGGTTATGTAATGTTTTTTCGGCCACCTGACTCTTTCGTGCCAATTCTCTCATCCGTCTCAACAGCTGCGACGGTTTCTGGTCGCCTAATTCCACTTCACCTACCAGCTTCTGGAACTGCCGCTCTTCGGATTCTTCGTATACAGCGAGGAGTCTCTCTTTGAGGGCACCATATTTATTGGTGGCGGGAGGCGAAATAATTATGTCGGCCACCTGACTTATCGCGTCCTTGTTGAGGTTGGCCAGCACAACGCCGTATTTTGCTTCGTCGCCTTGTTTTTGAGGAGCCATCATTGTCTCGAACTGAGCGAACCACACTCTGGGCATTTCGGACCAAAATTCGGGTATCTTTGAGGACATTCCTATTGCCGCGACGTCAGTCTGCTTGAAGTCCGCTGCTCCGCACAATGCTGCCCCATTTCCACAATTTCCGCCTGACGTCATGTCTGGATAACTATGTGCCTCTTGAAAACCAAAACCAGGGAGATCCGCTTGTGGAAGGCTGATTCGGTTGTGCAGTGCAGTTATCGGGACACAAGAAAAATCACGGATTAAAAAAAAACTTTAAATCGCGGCGCGTGTTAGTGATATCGGGGTCACCAAATGTAAGTGTACCTATTGTGTACGTACGTATTAAAAGGGGTGATGAGTCATGTAAATAAAACGACTGTTCCGGCGAGCGCTAGTACACGACTGACTAATGGATAATCATTTATTTCAATCGATTAATTATTTGCTTACGTACACCTTCTTTCTTTTTTTTTCATAAAAGGTATTTATTAATAATCAGGTTGTACATACAAGAACAGATTCGACGGTGACCTCTAAACTAGGCACTGCCTGTATGGTGGGGGTCGGAATTGCGACATTGTACGAGTTAAGGACATAATGATTATTGCATAGTAGGTAAACATAAACTAAACTAAAATCAATCAAGATATAGTATCAACAAAATTTATCAAGGTATAGGTTGAAAACGGACAAATATCAAACCATATGAAATAATGACTTTATCAATTTTATCAAAAATGGTTTTCTTTTGCATTTATTTTTAAGGTTGTTGGGATCCACAGCTGTACCCCGCGACATTGAAACTTTCTTACGTTTTTTGAAATTTGCAGTTCAGTGGTTTTATCTTGATCAAAATATGATTCGCACTATATCAGATATGTACCTATTTACAGAATTATAATCATAATAATCATTAATTAATACATCTCTGCTAGATTTGTTACATTGAATTACTTTTTCATGCAATCCTGACATTGGGGAAAAAATGTAACTTAGAGAGATGTATTAATAATTCTAATGATTATAATTCTGTAAATACATATCTGATAACTCTATCGTATTTTGATTGATCGTGTTCTGTACTGAGCTGACTCAACGCGTCGTACGTTCAGCCAGTAGGACTCGCCCATCAAGAGCGCTGTCCCCAATTGTCCACAAAACAAAAGGTATTTTAATAAAACGCGTATACTAACAGATTAATAATTAAATAATCTTTAAATTGGTGAAGGTTTCAGAAAAATACGCTTGGTAGATTTTGCGCCATTCTCAGTTTTTTATCCGCGTTAGACATAACTTTACAAATTAATTTCACTATGTAATATAAATATAATCTAAAATATTCACTTATTAAGTTATTGAGAAAATGCTCTAATTTATTATATATTTTTTTCAAATCATTAACACTCTCATTTAGACGTAATCTTCAGTATAAAATTAGGTTATCGTCCCCTTAAGACTAAATTCAACCAATCCAATGGCATGAATCTAGTCTTATGTAATGCTTGAGTACTGAGTAACGTTCTGTAAATAAGAATATTGACCATCTGACCGACCATCTCGTAACTAGTAAATTTGCGATTATCACTTGACAAATTTACACTTTTTTGCAACTATTTGCTCGCAGTCTCGTAACTACTTATTAATTTAACCAAGCAAACAGCTAATTTCCAGAGAATCTAGTTAATACTTACAAAGCTTCAATTCTTTCTTTGTTTTTCGACCAATTATAGGCACCACTGTGTACAATCGCATCGTCTCTTTAATTACTCTTTCTAAATAGTCCATTTTTGATAAATCTTCTTTGGTAGATAATCTTTGAGAGTCTCCGAAAATTGTTATTAATCTGAAAGGCACAAAATTATTAAATAGTTATTTGTTAATAGTTTGTAATTATTACATAATTATTATTTTTTAATTATTATTATATTGAGTTAGCGTCCTTTGTTCGTAGTAACTATACTCCATTCCGTGGCATAGATACTCATATGTATACAACGTGCCGCTACAATATGGCGACATTAATTCAACACACTGGTAGGGCTAGTGCCCAATAATCATAAAATTATAATTATAATAATATAAAATAATTCGTAAACTGAAAAAATTTAAAACCAAACAAACTAAATACACTAAAAAAACCTGCCAAGTGCGAGTCGGACTCGCGCACGAAAGGTTCCGTACCATTATCTATGAAAAAGGGAAACAAAATCACGTTTGTTGTATGAGAGCCCCCCTTAAATATTTGTTTTATTTTTATTTAATTATTTATTTTTAAAGTGAATATTTAACTAAATATTCTGTGAATATTTCAAGCGTCTACCTGTTGCCATTATCAATATAGAGCTAAAACGAGCAAAAAAATCACGATTGTTGTATGGGAGCCCCCTTAAATATTTATTTTATTCCATTTTTTTTGTATTTGTTGTTATAGCGGCAACAGAAATACATCATCTGTGAAAATTTCAACTGTCTAACTATCACGGTTCATGAGATACAGCCTGGTGACAGACGGACAGACAGACACAGACAAACCGACCGCGGGCGGGGCCTTAATAATAGGGTCCCTGTTTTACCCTTTGGGTACGGAACCCTAAAAAGTAACCAAAATTGGGATCACTATGTGCAAAAATTCATTCATGGCGCTACTTGGCTTATGTAAATTTTTTCGACAGTTTTTAATGTAACTGAAACAATACCGATAGATTATAAACTAACGAAGTTCCTAAATAAACGGTGACATATATTTAACTGAGGCTACCACATTGACTCCGTATGCGATAAACTGCGAGCAACGCTAGCCAAAATTGCAATAATTAAATACAAAGTAGGTACCTTTTAAAATATTACTCCCTTAGAATGCACTTGCGGAGTCAATAAATTCATAGGGAATTACTAGCTATGACTGAACATTTAAAAACTACCTAAATATACAACCCACAGCGTTTATTAAAAATAAAATACTAAATAAAACTTTAAAAAAAAGAGCTGCGATGAGGAGCATTGGTGACCCAGTGGTATCGGCCGCGACTTACGAGTTTTAAGGTACCCCCCGAAAGGCGCTTTACTTTGTCTAAATTATTTCATAACCACTGCTCTCCAAACGGTGAAGGAAAACATCGTGAGGAAACCGGCATGTCCTAGAACCAAAAATTCGAAGACATGTGACATCTACCAACCCGCACTGGGCCCGCGTGGTGGATTATGGCCCTCTCACCGAGAGGAGGCCTGTCTCCCAGCAGTGGGAACATTATAGGCTGATTATTATATGTATATACAATTTTAAAAAACACTTTATGTAGGTGATGACGTAACAGGTTTCTTTAAATATTGTCATTACACACTAAAATACGAAAGGTGTTATGAATTCATATAACAGTTCACCAACAAAGGACTGCAAATTAAATTCAATCACTTCGCTTATTTAATGCCTACTCTAATGAATGATGTTCCAACAAAAAATCGGAAATAAATAATAATTATAAAAATAATTTATACAAACATTTCTTTGTTTCTCTTTGAAAATTCATCATTCTGTTGCCTGCTGAGAATGTTTTTGGCTACCATATTAAGTTTGTTTTTTGGGAGAAATTCATTCCAACTACGGAACCCTTTATTGTGCGTGATCCGACACGCACTTGGCCGGTGTTTTTTATCCCCTGGCCTCCATCAAAGCTGACACGTCAAGAGCTATCCTCGAACAGCAGATGACTAAACAATAGAAGAAAAACTACTTACTCTTTATATACTTGATCCTGAGCATCTTCATGGCATCCCAACAACATTAACGCATACGATATCACAAGTGCCGTAGTGTCGTTACCAGCTATGGTGATAGAATCTATGTGCTCCCGTAACTCCACGTTACTGAATGCTAACTTTCTTTCTAATAGTAATTGTAGTATGTCTTTTCGGTCTGAAAACGATTGGGAAGTTATCATAATAATATTTTTAAACACACCGAAGAATGATTTGAACATGGTTAGGAAAGTAGGATTGGTAATTACCAGCATTGTAGCTTAATTTCTCAAAGTCAGTTATCTTCTTCTGTATAACCTGTAAAAAGCAAATTAGGTGCTCTAAGTAGGTATACCAAGTTGGTGCCCTTGGGCCAAAATTACCTATTACCGTCAACGACCTAAGAGTTCATCAAAATTGGTTAGGTAAACTTTATACACATTAATGCAAGTGTCATTTGCGTATTTTGTTATTTTTGAACACACAAACATGGAAAAGTAAGTCCGTATTTGCACACATTATAGATAAGTAGGTACTATATTTGCTTAAAAGCTTCGTGAGATAATTATACTAAAGTAGATCTTCATGGTAATTTAGGTAAAATGTAAACTCTTAAAAATAAATACTTCAAAACGTATTTATTTTTCAGTCAGTCGGTCAGTCTCGAAAACGTGTTATCGAAATTAGACACATCTCAAAACTCCGCCGCCGAAATGAAGCTAGAAGTTAGCGATTGCGCAACAGTGTGACGGTAATCGAATCTGTCCGAATCTGGCAAACGACCCAAGAGCTAGAATGACCCGACACTACACTGAAGACATCCCGGACGTCAGCATGTACGAGATTAGGCTCTGAAGCAGCCAAAAACAACAAGTCGGGTAATGACGGAATTACGGCCGAAAGGTCCTCCAGAAGGTGTTTGATTCCGCTCGAGGGCAAAACCATACATGCATGAAAGGTGTGATGATTCTTTGCGGTGAGTTTTAAGGTATTGTCACCCTTCTTAAAAGAAGGGTGACAATACCTTCCTTAAGAATTATAGGCCCATCTCACTTCGGAGCCATGTCTACAAGCTGTTTTCAAGAGTCATTACGAACTGACCCGCGCACAGGTTTGACGACTTCCAGCCTCCCGAACAAGCCGGATTCCGTAAAGGCTTTAGCACCGTAGACCACATACATACGCTGCGGCATGTTATACAGAAGACTTGCCTCCCTGCTTAGCATTTGTGGACTACGAGCAAGCCTTCGATTCGATCGAGACATGGGCTGTACTGCAGTCTCTTCAAAGGTGCCAGATCAACTAACGATACATCGAGGTGCTGAAGTGTCTGTACAAAAACGCCACTATGTCAGTCCGACTCCAGGACCAGATCTCGAAATCTATCCTTCTGCAGCGAGGTGTGAGGCAGAGACGTTATCTCTCCGAAACTGTTCACCGCTGCACTGGAGGACAGTTTAAGTTGCCACAAACAGCAGCAGATAGCTTAAGTGGAAGGAGGGAATAGGTCTAGCCCTGCAGTCGAACACAAACGGCTGATAACAATAATAATTTAACGATATCATCTTATCTTTACCTCATCAGTGAACTTGTGCGTGGCGTCAATACTTTCTTTCTGCGCGGTGGCGTGTGACGTCAGATGAAAAAGCGCGTCGGGCTGCAGCCACGCCTTGAACAGGCGCATGTTGATGATCGACATGACGGTTTTGCGCGCACGCAGGTATGGTGTGTCGGGGTTGTGTTGGACGTCCATCTTCTTGCCCATAGCTGTCTCTGTGTTCAACATAACATAACATCACGCCTGTACATCCCAAAGGGTTAGGCAGAGGTATACCTATACAACATTATTTTGAGTATATGCGAAATCTGAATATAGTTTGTTCAGAATAAGGAACTGAATCGATTTCAATAATTTTTACACCATGTTATATTTTGTCCTAAAAATATTTAAGTGTGATGGAAAATGTTGTCACCATTTAATTACTTACAATAGAATCGCCGTACGGTTAGGTACCTACCGCCAAATTATTATCAATGAGCGCAAGACGACCCTGAAGGCGCGGGGGCGCCGTTAGCATATTTTTGTACGGACAACCCAGTAACATAACAACCTTATTTTCGTAACTCTGTGATTTTTGATGATACTGTTTTGAAATTTTGTACATAGATTCTTTACATATAAATACTAGACACGTGTTTCGGGTTTCGCATATACTATAAAAATAATTTTGTATAGTACACCCATATTTCGCCAGTTACGAGTATGTTTAAGTCCCATGTAATAGGGGGCGAGCCTATTTCCACCAACCGGGCACTAATCCAGACTCCGGGCTTCTACTGAAAAATTCCTGATAGAAAAGATCCAATTATATGTTATTGGATCTTTTCTATCAGGATTTTTGTTCTATTAGGTCCTGAGTTCGATTCTCGGGTCGGGCAAAGATCAAAGAACTCAAGACCTCATGTTCAGCAGTAGCTCTTGCGACCATTGCCTTGACCTTGCATTGCCTATCGACTTTTTTGCCTGAAATAAATGTTTTTTTAATTTTTTATTACTCTAACATGGCAGTCACAGAGGTTTTTACAATTTATTACGTGGTTCAATAAGTTCCGATACTAAATACTAATACAACGTTTTTTTGATAAAATTATTTTTTAATCATCAACGTAGACTACGTTAATAAATGTTTAAAATCTTGTCTCAAAAAACTTGTCTCATCAACATATTTTGCGATACAGTCCCCTCCAACGCTTTTCTAACTTTTATATTCTGTGTGAGTAGAACGGAAAATAAATAAATCTTTGGCTTCAAATTAAGCCTCCGTTCCTGCCATTCGAGTAAAATTTCTTGCCCTGGGGTATAATTTTTAGGTCGGCAAACAGCCAGTAATCACTGGGGACCAGATCTGGAGAGTAAGGTGGATGGGGAAGTAATTTGAAGTCCAGTTCCTTTGGTTTGACCATCGTTATCATGGACTTGTGACAGGCATTGTCCTGGTGAAAGATCACTTCAACACGAAATCGCGAAAAAATTACCTCAAACAAAGATTATTTTTAAAAACGGCCAGCGCTCTAATAATCTCATCAAATCAAATCATACTCGTATCATTTATTCGCATACAATGTAGGTATATTTGTACAAAAAAGTTGTTAAGTATAAAAAATATAGTGAGTCGAGTACCTACATTCTGCCTGAATTAACCATGCCCATGTTAATATTCGCTATTTATATTTTCCCCCTTAGCTTGTATTCGATGGACAGTGGCAGATTTTTGTATCTTAGGTCGATTCGGGCGGCTTTCACCGGCCACTCTCCACTCCTCTGCTGACTGCCGATTGGATTCCGGAGTGAATTATAGTGAATGCATGTTTCATCCATTGTTACATACCGACATAAAAAGTCTTTTTCTTTCTATTAAACAGTGCCAAACAGCGCTCTGAATCATTGATCATACGTTGTTGCTTTTGAGCAATAGCAAACGCGGCACCTATTTGGAATAAGTTTTTTCGTAGCCAAATTTTGATGTAAAATAGTGAAAACACTACCAGTTAAAATCTCCACTATCTCAGCTATCTCGCGCATTTTTACCTTCCGAATTCCGATCTTCCTTCACGATTTTCAGGACTTGGTTTTTGTTTTGTTGAGTCACTGCTTCATTTGGACGACCAGAGCGTTCAGCACCATTTGTGTCCATACGACAGCGTTTGAAATCGGCATTATTCGGCATACCACCGACAAATGGTTGGTTTAGACTTTAGACGGAGCAGATTCCAGATAACACTTTATAAGCCACCGCTGTGATTGACGGCTTGAGCGGTGTTTATTTCCATTAAAAAAACAATGTTTTATCAACACACGATTTTTTTTTTCCAAATTACAACAGTAGCGTCACTTAAACTTTGCGGACGACACTGCTATTATGGCTACAGGGTCATGCCATACGGAAGCAATCAAAAAGGTACAAATTGCTGTAAATAAAGTTCATGACTCTTTGCGGACGACACGGTTGGCGCAGTGGTTAAGCGATTGACTGCTGCGCTGCGTGTCGCGGGTTTGATTCCCACACGGAACAAATATTTGTATGACCTACAAGTAGTTGTTCCGGGTCTGGCTGTTTGTGTATGTGAGTTTAAATGTTTGTGAACGCACCCACAATACAGGAGAAATTCCTAGTGTGGGGCAACGTTTTTTAAAAAAAAAAAAAAGAAAGAGATGGAGAATCATATTGAATGAATCGACGTCCCTTCACATTGATTTTCACCTAATCTTCATTAATGGCCAACAAGTGTCATACGCAAATACAGCCAAATACCGTGGCATACCGCTTGACGCGAAACTGCACTGGAAAGCGCACGTTAAAAAGAAAAAAGCGGAACTAGACACAACAACATTTTATTATATAAGTATATTCTTATGCCAATATGGACATGATTATGGCATCCAACTGTGGTGGTGTACTAATTACTAAACCGACAAATATCAAAATTATACAAACATTCCAGAATAAAGGCTTCTACATACCGGGGCGACTTTTCGCGCGACGCGACGCGACACAAAGGCACCGCTCGTCCGACGACACGCGGGGCCTTTGTGCCGTGTCGCGCCGGTATGTAGAAGCCTTAAGGCACTCAGGAGTATTGTTAATGCGCCCCGGTATATAAGAAATGACGACCTCCATCGTGACCTAAAAATGGAGCCAGTCACCAAAATAAACCAAAAATTTGCTGAGGCCCATGAACACCGACTCCACTGACATGTGAAGGCAATTCAGCTGTTAGACCAAACTAATATAGTGCGAAGACTAAAACGAACAAAACCTTTTGAGTTAGTGTAGTGTAAAAAGTGCAGACAAATAGTGACAATGACACCATAGCGATTGCCAACCCGCCTGCCAAGCGTGACGATTATGGCAACCCTTCCCCTTTCGGGGAGGCTTATCTCCAGTAGTGGACGTCTTTCGGCTGAAATGGTGATGATGACATTATACAGCGTGCTGCTACAGTGACGACATTAATTTAACACACGTACTTATACAGTTTCGCCTTTACGTTTTATGTTTACCTAAATAATTATTCTACAATGGTTTTGCTATTAGGTAATAGTACTGGTATCACCAAGGACATAGTGGATGGTGTGAACACCTTATTAAAGTTAAATGTAGGAAAACTGATATTGTGTGCTTTTCCTTATTCTGATACTTTAACACATGATGATAATAATTATATTTTTAGGTTGAATAATACTATTCATAGGCTGTCATGTTGTCATAGTGACAAATTATTGTATTTTGACACTAATAAGTTTGTTAGTGGTTTTAGATTAACTCAGAGAACTTTATCTCTGTCTTGGAAATGTAGACATATGATTGCTATGTTGATAGCATATAATATTAACAAGGTTATAGCTAATATATCAGATTGTAGTATTAGTGACGAGTCTGTGTTGTCTAGTTATACTAACAACGTAGTGATTAATTATGAATCATCATGTTGTACGAAGGAGGATCCACCTATAATACCAACATCCTTGGAGGCCACTACCAGTCAGATAGAGTATTCTCTTCCTGCTGGAACTCATACGGCCATTTTTGACTCTTCAGTTGTAGTTGTGGAGGTCACTCCGGATAATTCTTTAAACTAGGCAGTAAGACAACATAAGTTACCGCTTCAAATAACCAAATATTAATATTAGAGAATAATAAAAAGGTATCTTCTGGCAATATAATTCATAGTAAAAAATCAAAGGGAGAGCAACATACTTTAAAATTATTTAATCAAAATATTCAAGGTTGCTCTTCGAAGTTACTGGAAATAGAATTGTTTTTAGAAAATACCAAGTTCGATGTCATTTGTTTAACAGAACATTGGTTAAAAGATCATCAAGTGATGTCAATTAATTTTGAAAATTATTGTGTAGTTAGCCATTTTAGCCGAAAACGTATGATACATGGCGGATCATTAATATTAATTAAAAATTCTATTAAATCGAAAGAACGAAAAGACATCATTGGACTATCTGTTGAACACACCATTGAATTGTCCTGTGTTGAGCTTGATAAGCATGTTATAGTATGTGTATACAGACCTCCAAGTTACCAGAATCTATCCGTGTTTGATTCTGTAATGGAAGGTGTATTAAAAAAACTTAGTACAAATAGTAAGTCAATAATCATATGTGGTGATTTTAATATTAACTTATTAGAAAGTAACGCGAATACTATCAGATTATTAAGTCTTTTTAGGTCATTTGATTTGTCAAACGTTTTTGTTGAACCAACCCGAGTGACGGCTACTTCTGCCACTTGTATAGATAATATTTTTTGTAATTGTGATTACTTACACAAACAAATTGTAAATAAGTTGCCATCTGATCACAGTGGACAAACAATAACATTTTGCTCCTCTATTCCTTTACAAAAAATTCAAATAAGGTTTAGGGCATTCACAAGTAAAAATTTAGAGAAATTAAATAATTCTTTGGCCAGTAAATTATGTGTTCAGAGTTTTAATCAAATTTGTGACCCAAATGAGTTCTACGCCGAGTTCTTTTCACTATTAAAGACGCAATTTAATGACCCTTTTCCACTAAAGACTAAAAGTATTTACACAAAGTTCTTATTTAGTGATTGGGCGACTCCAGGTATTCGTAAAAGCAGGGAAAATATTTTTGAACTTTATGGCCTAAAGCAACATATGAATAATACTAGCTTTCATCAGCATGTTGCAAAATATTCTAAAACTTTTAAAAGTGTGTGCAAATTAGCTAAAGTTCTTTATATTAGCAATAAAATAAAATCTTCTGATGATAAAATAAAAACTACCTGGCAAATAATAAATAATGAAACAGGTAGGAAAAAACAGCGTAATACTGAATTTAATTTAGAGACTGCACATGGGCCCATCACTTCAGATGTAGAAATAGCTCAGGAATTCGAAAACTTTTTTGCTAATATTCCCCTTAAAACTACTGAAACTTTAAATGCCTCACCCGCGCTTTCTGCTGCCTTACTTAGAAAGAATGTAAAGGCTTGCTCTATGGAGTTTAGGTTTCAGCACACAAACCCCGAGGCTGTTATAAAAGCTTTTAAAGATCTTAAAATTAAATCAACAGAAGATCTCTGGGGGATGTCTGTAAAAGTCTGTAGTTCTATCATAGAAACCATTGCGCCCTATTTAGCTTTCTTATTTAACACCAGTGTGGACCAAGGAGTCTTTCCGGATCTCATGAAACACAGTAAGGTAGTTCCTTTGTTCAAATCCGGAGATAGTAAAGAACCCAACAATTATAGGCCTGTGTCAGTTCTGCCAGTTCTCAGTAAGGTGTTTGAAAAGTTGATTCTCAATCAAATGTTACGTCACTTTAATAAAAATTCCATCTTTCATGAACAACAGTACGGTTTCACCAAGGGGACAGCTGACATTGAGTCAATCTTTATTTTGCAAAAGAGAGCTGTCAGAGCAATTTATAATCTAAGTCGCCGCGAATCTCTTAGGGAACTATTTAAAAATATTAATATTATGACGGTACCTTGCCAATTCATTTATGAAAATATTATGTATGTAAGGAAAAATCTACATCTTTTTAATAAAATAAGTGATAGACATAATTTTAATACTAGAAATAAAGACAAAATAGATCAACCATTTTTCAGGTTATCTAAAGTACATACATCTTTTATGGGATACTGTGTTAAATGTTACAACAAAATACCTTGTGATATATTGCAAGTAAATGAAAGAAAATTTAAAACTCATATTAAAAGAACACTTTGTAAACAAGCATATTACAAATTAGAGGATTATATACAAGATAAGAATGCTTGGAAACATGCTGGTCCTGCTCCATAGGACAATCTAGAGTCTAGACAAAATCAAACAGGTTGCTATTTTAATTGTATAATTTATTATTTTTATGACATTTATTTTAAATTCTGTGATTACCTTAACTCACACTGATATTATTGTTATTTTTTAGGAAATCGTATATATTTTTTACAATTTTTGTAAATATGTGAGCACCATGTTCTATCACCTAATTAATTTATCTGTCATTGCTTCATTCTTAACTCTTTTTATTACCTATTGTGGTATAATAATTTTATTCTAGGTACATCGTCTTCACATATAATTATATAATTAATGTACCTATAAAAATATAGTACAAGATTTTAAAAGAGTACCGGTGGAGTTTCTTGCCCATTCTTCTCCATACGAAACTACATTTTGGAAGGGGCGACTAGAATCAATTCTATTTTTTTTTTGTAAATATTGACGTTCAAAAGTGCCTTTTATGTGCCTATTTGAAATAAACAATTTGACTTTGACTTTGACTTTACACATTTTTTTAACATTATTATTTATTGATTTATTATATATTATATAAAATAGCATCTTGGAGCAACCTGTACTTAAAGAACTGTAGCACAGTAATTAGCAGGGTCATGGATCATCGAATCAATGAAATTAAAACAAATAACGAGCAAGGAGTAGGTGAATTGAAGGAAAGAGAGAGCTTTATTATTTAGTTTGTTTGATTTTTCAATTTGTAATTATTTATCTTAATATAATATATATAAAAAAAATATATTTTTACATAAAATATTAAAAAAAAGAAGATTACTGGCCACTAGCCCTACCAGTGTGTCAAACTAATGTCGCCACTGTAGCGGCACGCTGTATATACAATGATGCTGATCAGCGCTTCTGTGTAAACGGGTTTACAAAAACAAATTTAATTTTTAAATCATTATAAGGCAAGTAAAACTAAAATCTGAAGCGTTGCAAAGCCACTCTGAACGTAAATAGGAACATAATCTTGTACCTACACTATCAAGGCATCTTCCAACCAGATTTGAACTCACTACGTAGAATATTCTGTTCACTGGGTCGAAAAATCCAAGTGAAAGTGTAAAATGCGACATTTTCTGAACTGTTAAAGATATCCTAAAGATAGACTTTTAAAATTTTAAATGATAGGTGGCCACCTCAGCTTTAGCCCATTTGCCTTTGGACCAATACGTTTGAGACATCCTGTATATACATGTTAATATTTAATTAAACGCTTACTGTTTTGTTACGTAAATACTTTATTACTACATACACGTATTTTATTAAGGATCAAAATTACTGAGGTCATTTAGCACTAACAAAACAGCTTAAAAATCTAAGATTAAATAAATTAAAATAAAAAAAACTTACCAAAAACAATGTCTAGCATGCAAGACGTGACGTATTCGTAAACGTCAAACGGAGACTTTCCTATTCGTTCTCGAAGTCTCTCTACGAGTATGTCTCCCTGTTCTCCGAAGACTTCTATATAGTCCTCTATGACGCGGTTGTGAAATATCGGCAAAAGTAATCGCCTGTGAACCTTCCATAAATCAACTGTAAAAAAAGAATTAACTAATTTTTAAACTGTTTTTAGAACTTCGAAAAAGAAAACGAATTTAGCCATTATGATCAATTTGAGACAAAATCTCGCTGTATAGTTACTTGCTACATTATATCTACGCTTCAATTATTTCCCACTATGCAAGGGCTTCGACTACGCGGACTCTAGGGATTCCCATAGCGTTCGTAGCACGCTACAAAGGGCCTACGTGAGAGCTACGAGAGCTCCCGCTACGTGGGAATCGACTATGCGGGCTATGGGGATGCTCGTAGCGTCCGTAGCACGCTACGAAGGGCCTACGGGAGAGCTACGCGATTATTCTACAATATATTTCGACTGTTTGTTATCAAATATTTCGACAAGGTTTAAATAGAACATAATCATTGGTAGTATTGACATCATCGTCTAGCTACACAATATCATTAGGAAATATAAATATTAACACTTTACAACTTGTTTGCCTTTTATTGTGTTACTTTGTGTAGCTTGAAGTACAAGGAACTTGCAGTGTTGTAGAGTAGATATCTAGGCGGCTGTTTACTTTTACACTCGGGACACAACATAATGACTATTCTACAGTAGCACAATTGTATTTCCGGGATGCATGTTTTTTTCATTATTAAAAAAATATATTAACTGAAATTCTGTAGGTACCTGGAGCGACAAAAAGCCCATTTCCTAGCCAAGTTTGAAGAAACTTATAACTGTAATCCTTTTCAAGGCAGTTGTCTAAAATCTTTTGCACGTCATCCGGATTTAACGTCACTGGAATTAATTAACTTCACATTAGCACTCAATCTTTGATTCATATTTAAATTCATACACACTTATCATGAATTATAAAAGGTTATTAAAGTTTAGTTTATTCCTTTCAATAAAACTAAAATCACATTTACCTATGTAAAGAGAAGGTCCGATCCAGATGGTACTAACATTACCAGTTTCTTCAATATTTTGAATCAAAGTTCTTATATTTTTAAATATTCCTGAAAATAATTTAAATCAATGAATTCAAATAATATTCTGATATTATTATACTAAGGTACACTGTTACTTACTTTCCGGCCCTCCAATGAACCAATGGGTATGTCCTAAGATCGGGAGGTAGCCCACAGAAGGCAGAGTTTTAGAAAATTTATAAAGAAAATTACGTGAATACCTAAATTTAACATAATACAAAGCAGCTAGTAAAGTTATAAATAAAATGACAAACATCCTTGAGGACCCGATAACTTAAAAAAAATAAAATATTTTTTTTCTAATACGAACTTCTCTTCATAATGCTTAATATTACACTGAAAGACAAACGAATGAGGCTATGGACGGACCGAATTACCGGTTAACGATAAAAAAGTAACGATATTAATAACGATACTCGTATGTTTATTAACGTTATCTAATAACTAATATTAGTACCGGTAAAAGTAACAATTCTGATACCGGTAATTTATACGCCTATCTCTTTGTAACGATGACGGGTGGAGAGACTAGCACCTTTCGGTGTCGGTATGACTAGCTTCGGCGTGTAGGTATACAATAATGTTTCTGTGCTAGCAAAACTTCGCAGACGTGATGGGTATCGATATCTTAATACGATAAAACAAAAAAAAACTGACTTTCTTAATTACCAAAAAAAAGGGTTCATTGCTGTTTTTTTGGGGTCAACCACTGTAGTTACTTGAAATATCAGTTTCAAAATTACTTTTTTTTCTGTGTAAATTTCACAGACATGATGGGTACTATGATCGATATCTAAACACGATAAAACAAAAAAAAAACTGATTTTCTCAAGTATTTTCACAACCAGTGATCACCGTCATCAACCGTATTTAGATATCGATACCCATCACGATATCGTCTGCAGAGTTTCGCTAGCTAATTATATTTGACCCTGTATTTTTTTTATTTTGATATGTTTTAGTACAAAAAATTGAAGTTATTGTTAACGAGATATTTACTTTGACTTTGACTTTATTGCCGGCCGGCACGTAGCACTGTATTACTGGACATGGTATTACCTACATTTCCCTTTGCTATTGTTTTAGCTAATCGAAGCTCCAGTGTGTAGATTCTTGAATCACAAGCCCAAACTCAATTGCTGGTAAACCTGCCTGGTTTCGATCATCTGACACCTATAGTGGAGCAGCTCTCATATGACGCAGGCGCGCCAACAGCCTTGATAAGCCAGAGCAGTAGTAGATAGCTCTGAAGTGCGAGTAGGTACAAAGGGTCAACCGGTAGCGTCTCGAACACCACCGTTAGGGTTTTTATATGGGCAAACCTGCACTTTGACAAAAGAACATGTAGTACCACAGATTGAAGAACGCTGCAGTTATGTAAGTATACCGACTAATTAATGGAAAAGCTCATGAAAGAACATGACGGATGCTACACTCGCGTTAAGGTGCATGATGGCGCACCGCGAATGTTCTGAAGTAATTTGGAATGAAAAGAGTACCAATTTTCACGGGGTGGACGCTGAGCTCCGCAAGGCCGCCCTTGTCGCTACAATACGAAGCAGAGGTCACATGGACTGCCACTACATTTCACCAGGAGCGCCGTTCATGGGCGGAGCATGGCAGAGGTTGGTACACTCGGTAAAGACCGCATTGAATGCTACACTTATCGATCGGCATCCATATGAAGATGTGCTTCATACACTTCTGACAGAGGTAGAATACACGGTTAATTATTACTAAGCCCTTGACCGATGTATCGGTTAACCTTACGAGACGACCACGACGAGGAGGTTTTGACGCCTAAACACTTTCTGCTCAGCGCGCCCTCTAAGGTCCTGCTGCCGAGGATTTTCACAAGAACTACGCCATTCACACTGGAGTGCGTTGCAACTACTCGCAACGACTAGCGGACCTGATTTGGCAAGGATAAATGCGTGAAGTACTACCTACACTTCAATACCAGCGGGAGCCGACACTAGAGGACGCATTGTAGAACAATCTAGAATTTTCTCGTTATTTCTAGACGCCGGAAGTTGATGGAAACGTAAGGTTTTTCCGCTCACTTTCATGCTTATTGTTAGTCAGTTCGCTTTCGGAAGTAAGAGTGTTCACTAGCCTCGTAATTTTTTTAACTGCGTATTGTCATAGCACACGGTATTTTTAACTGAAACCATACTTACCTTAAATCAATGTATGTAATTATGCTTTAACTAAAACCTGTGGATATCGACAATAAATCTGTTACTAGTGTTCATAATAAAAAATTAAAAAATATCGAGTTTCACTGCCAACACTTAGTCCTCTGTCCTAAAAAAATATCATAATTAATGATCATTAATACATATATCTCTCTATATTAGATTGGTTCCCCAATGTCATGATTTCATGAAAAAGTCATTCAATGGAATTATTATAATTCTGTAAATACACATATTTTATGTTATAGTCGCGAATCATATTTTGATCAAGATAAAACCTAACACTGACCTGCAAATTGCAACAAACGTATTTGAATTCCGCGGGCTACTGCTGCGGATTCACCTTAATGTTTTATAATTTATTGCACAATGTGAAAGTAGATTTATTGTTTTCTTCGCAAACCTTGAACTATCGGTACACTTTGTTGCACTTCTTTCCGCCCATTATAATATTATTTTTTCAAACAATATATGGGTAAATCTAAGGCAGTAGGTATTTTCAGCGTACGCGATGTTTGTACGCCGTCTGACTTTGAAAAGGTACACGCGCGAGCGCGAGTCGTCTAGTATTCGTAGGTATCAGTCCGATTATCGTAAAATATTAGCTGTTCCCGCTCCGCTTCCAAGAACCGAACGAATGGCGCGCAGCGCGCGTGTCGGTTTGGCAACGTCGCATCTGATGTTGCTAGCTTTTAGCGAAGTAACGTTATTAGTAACGCTATTAAAATACCGGTAAATCCCATGATAAAACGTGATGTTAACGTTAAATATTTAACGTAAGGTAACGGTATGTTTTGGTACTTTTACCAGTAATTTTTATGTAACGGTAACCGTCCCCTATGGTTTTAACGATGGTTTCCGTAAAAGCACTTCAACTGTATATATATTTATATACACGTAAATAACATCACACGGACACTTGAATTATACGATTGTGTGCATAGCTGACCACGTCAATTTATTGTTGCGATGTTGTTTAAAATGCATCGTCGATACAAGGGGTGGTCATGACCACGTCATTGCCACTTATGCGCCAATATTATAGAAAGAAAGAAAATACATTTATTTAGCACAGACTAAAACGGCACACAATATAATATACAGCAGATAAAAATAAAAAAAGATAAGTAAATAGTGTAAAGTGTGACGTAAGAAATTAGCGGGTATAGTGTAAAGTGTATAAGTAAATAGTGTAAAGTGTGACGTAAGAAATTAGCGGGTAAGTGCGCCAAAAGGTTGAACGCGTCCCAAAGGGTCATGGCCATCAGGCTGGTCCGAGGATACCGCACGGTCTCCCGTGAGGCGGCGAGCCTCCTTGCCGGACTACCGCCATGGGATCTGGAGGCAAAAGTCCTCGCGCACGTCTGGGAGTGGCGCGAGGAGGCGAAACGCCGGGGTGAAACTCCGCTGCCGCGAGAAATCACGGCACAGCGGACAGAGCTCCGGCGGGATCTTATGGCGGCATGGAGAGTGCGATTGTCGCAACCCAGCGCTCGGCACGCCACAATTGTGGCGATAAGTCCCCTCTTTGAGGAGTGGCTAGAGAGGCGCCACGGCGTCCTCACCTTCCGCCTGACGCAGGTCCTCACCGGACATGGTTGTTTCGGGAGGTTCCTGTTCAGGATAAAGCGGGAGGAAACGCCCGGGTGTCACCACTGTGTGGATCGCCCGGAGGACACGGTGGAGCATACGGTGGAGGTCTGCCCAGCTTGGGCGGAGCACCGCCGTGTCCTCACGGAGGCGATCGGCGGCGGCGATCTCTCGCGTCCGGCCCTGGTTCAGGCCATGGTTCGGAGCGAGAGTGCATGGGAGGCCGTCACCTCCTTCTGCGAAGCAGTAATGCTTGCGAAGGAGGAGGCGGAACGCGTGAGGGAGAGGCAAGGTTCGCGCCCTCGCGCCCCTAGCCGCCGCAGGAGACGCCCCGGGCGTCGGGAGTCGCAAGCCGATTTCCGGCCACCGTAGGCGCGGGCCTGCGGACGGTGAGCGATGGGTAGCTCACCGTCCGATAAGGACCAGGCCCGGGTCGACGGCGCGTCGTATTCCACGCGCGCCTCAAAGAGTTGTCAGCACCAACTGATGGGGTCCGCTAGGGCCAATGCCTGCCAGGGTTGCGAGTTTGTCCGAAAGGGATATCGTGGCCCTGGCACACAGGCAAATGAAGAAATACGGATGGGTTTTAGTCAGTAAAAGTCTGACACGCCCTCCCGCTCAGCCCAGAGCGGGAGAAGTTATTTGATAATTTCCCACCCAAAAAAAAAAAAAAAACGGCTGTGCCGAAAAGGCCCAGTTCAGCAAAAATGCCAGACAACTAGTGCCTGACGCTGGTTTTCAACTGGACCTGAACTGTGAGGTGACGGATGTAAATTAGTTTTATACTGCATACATAATAAAATAAATAAAATAAATTTGTGTCAGATAAAAATAATATAAGTAGTGTGATTTTAGTAAAAATTACAAAAAAATAAAACAAACCGGCCAAGCGCGAGTCGGACTCGCTCACGAAGGGTTCCGTACCATTATCTATAAAAATGGCAAAACAATCACGTTTTTTGTATGGGAGCCCCCCTTAAATATTTGTTTTGCTTTTAATTTAAGTATTTATTTTTAAAGTGCTTAAATAACTAAATATTCTGTGAATATTTCAATCATATACCTGTTGCCGTTATCATTATAGAGCAAAAACGAGCAATAAAATCGCATTTGTTGTATGGGAGCCCCGTTAAATATTTATTTTATTCTGTTTTTTAGTATTTGATGTTATAGCGGCAACAGAAATACATCATCTGTCAAAATTTCAACTGTCTAACTATCACGGTTCATGAGATACAGCCTGGTGACAGACGGACAGACAGACAGACGGCGGAGCCTTAGTAATAGGGTTCCCGTTGAACCCTTTGGGTACGGAACCCAAAAAATCACGTTTTTTGTATGGAAGCCCCCTTATATATTTAATTTATTCTGTTTTTTAGTTTTTTTTTGTTATAGCGGCAACAGAAATGCATCATCTGTGAAAATTTCAACTGTCTAACTATCACGGTTCATGAGCTACAGCCTGGTGACAGACGGACAGACAGACAGACAGATGGCGGAGCCTTAGTAATATGGTTCCCGTTTAACCCTTTGGGTACGGAACCCTAAACAAGGTCAGGGTCGCGTAGCGGGGGACCGCGCGCGCGGATTGAGCTGTGAATCGCCACGCGGCATGCATCGCCCCGCCAGCAATCGGTTTTACGTGCGCCTATACATTTATATGTTTCACATCAAAACAAACACAGTATACCTACGTCAGTATATACACACACATCAAAAAGTAGTCGGGAGCTGCACCAAACCTGCTTCGCCTGCTGCGGGGTGTTCGTGACTGTACCAAGACAGTGGCGTCATCTTTTTTTGCAATTACAAACTTACATTTGGAGAATTGTCCGTGAGGTATATTGATATAAGTGAGAACATTTGTTTTTCAACTACAATGTTAAGTTTATTTTTGGGATAAATTCATCTCAACTGCGGAACCTTTCATTGTGCCTGGTCTTACACGCACTTGGCTGTTTTTTTGATGTCATTATTATTTTTAGGGTTCCGTACCTCAAAAGGAAAAAATATAGGCTCTTATAGGATCATTTCGTTGTCCGTCTGTCTGTCTGCCAAGGTCCTTTTTCTCAGGAACGCGTGGAGGTATGAAGTTGAAATTAATATCAAATACGTAGGTCTATCATAATGGTCCCTTGAAGCTCTAAAAAAATCTAGACTCCAAGTCAACGCAATAAAAAAATGTGGCGATTTATGCGACATATTTTGATACTCGGAAGTCGCAAACAAATCAAAACCTATAGAGTACGAGTACTTCCCGTTGACCTAGAATCATGAAAGTTGGCAAGAAGCAAGGTCTCACAGCACAAGTAAAGGGAAAAGTCCGAAAATCTACAATTTGTAGTTATATCAGTTATCGTATCTTACTTCTCTTATCTTTCTTGGGGCGGTGGGTACGACTGCATGCAGTCAAGTAGGCATTCCCCAGGATCAGCGTGCCTCACGCAGCTTAGAAATATTTGTACTAACACTAGTTTTATAAGTTTACACTGTTACTAACATACATATAAGGAGCAGGACTCTGAAAAAAACGATATATTATTATTATTATTATTATATTATAACATATTTTTTTTCAATTACAAACTTACATTTCCAGTAGGTAGGATAATTGACCGTGGCGTATCTATATATATAAAAGAGAAGTCCACTCACTGACCACTCATCACGAAATCTCGGAAACTACTGGGCCGTGAGGTCTAAAATTTGGCAACAAGCACTCTCTATAGGGTGCAGGCAAGAAAGGATTTTTATAAATTCGCACCTTAAGCGGCTGAAAAGGGGTGTCAAAGTTTGTATGAAACTCCTATGTTTTTAAAGTTAGAGACATGAATGGCCTGATTGTTCCTTTCGACTTCTAGGTGCTCACTAAGAAAGGATTTTACGAAATTCGGCGCTTAAGGGTGAAGATAAGTGGGCACGCCACAATTGTGGCGATAAGTCCCCTCTTTGAGGAGTGGCTAGAGAGGCGCCACGGCGTCCTCACCTTCCGCCTGACGCAGGTCCTCACCGGACATGGTTGTTCGGGAGGTTCCTGTTCAGGATAAAGCGGAAGGAAACGCCCGGGTGTCACCACTGTGTGGATCGTCCGGAGGTCACGGTGGAGCATACGGTGGAGGTCTGCCCGGCTTGGGTGGAGCACTGCCGTGTCCTCACGGAGGCGATCGGCGGCGGCGATCTCTCGCGCCCGGCCCTGGTTTGGGCCATGGTTCGGAGCGAGAGTGCATGGGAGGCCGTCATCTCCTTCTGCGAAGCAGTAATGCTTGCGAAGGAGGAGGCGGAACGCGTGAGGGAGAGGCAAGGTTCGCGCCCTCGCACCCCTAGTCGCCGCACGAGACGCCCCGGGCGTCGGGAGTCGCAAGCCGATTTCTGGCCACCGTAGGCGCGGGCTTGCGGACGGTGAGCGATGGGTAGTTCACCGTCCAATAAGGACCAGGCCCGGGTCGACGGCGCGTTGTATTCCACGCGCGCCTCAAAGAGTTGTCAGCAGCAACTGACGAGATCCGTTAGGGCCAATGCCTGCCAGGGTTGCGAGTTTGTCCGAAAAGGATATCGTGGCCCTGGCACACAGGCAAATGAAGGAATACGGGTGAGTTTTAGTCAGTAAAAGTCTGACACGCCCTCCCGCTCCGCCCAGAGCGGGAGAAGTTATTTGATAATTTCCCACCCAAAAAAAAAAAAAAAAGGGTGAAGATAAGGGCTTTTAATGTTTGTATGAAAAATGTACCAAATGCAGTTAAGATCCAAATTGAATCTTACGGCAACGAGTTATTGCATACTTTACATTGAAATTAGAATTCGGAGGCCGTTATACATCTAAATTGAATTTTACGACAACGCGTTAATGCATATTTTACATTGAAATAAGAATTTTTGGAAGTTTCTTGATATTTATATTTAGTTTTCTAGGTGGCCAGTGTGTTTCAGTGCAGGCGTGATAACGTTCTAAAGTTTTTATGCCAGTTCTAGGTGGCCAGTATTTTTCAGTATGCAGGCATCTGCTAAAAGATAATGAAATGAGGTTCTAATTGGTATTCAGGTAATTTGAACGTTGCATTTATAGCATTATAGTCGAGAATGCCAAGGGGAAAACTTCACAATGTTTAACCTTAATCGCGGCTTGCAAGCCGATCGTATCAAAAAACGAAGTCATGTATCAATCACAGAATACAAACCTAAGCGATACACGTTCAAGCTATAGAACGAAATTTCTGTTCTGCGATATTTTGTTATTACTTACTACTAATTTGCTTAGAAATATTTTTCATCGTCGTTGTTTGGTTTTCGTTTTGGTTTGTTTCGCTTCCTAATTTTAAATTGGAGGATAATAAATGTGTTTTTGCCTATTGCCGGGTTGGAATTTTGTTATTTCTATTTCTTTGCGAATTACTTATTGTGTAGGTATTTCACACTGTGGTATTACTATAATAGTTTTTAGTATTAGTCGTTCTTACTAGAAAAAGTGTCCTTGAATACCTACGTTCGTATTTTAATTTTATTACTTAGTATCTTTGGTTTAGGCTGGTGTTGTAAGGGTTGGAAAAAGGCGGGAGAACTATTCCCATTTTAAATAGATGTCAGCACCAACTGACGGGGTTCGAAAGGGCCAATGCCTGCCAGGGTTATGAGCCTGTCCCAAAGGGATATCGTGGCCCTGGCACACACAGGCATTTGAAGGAACACGGGTGGGATTTAGTCAGTAAAAGTCTGACACGCATCAAAATGACCTTCATTGAAATTTCCTGAGAATCAGATTATTTTTACTCCCTGTTGTGCGTCCCCAAAACCAGCAATAAAAATACCATCTTGAAACACCTGGAACTCAAATGGGAATAGTTCTCCCGCTGCCATGAGTTCACAGGGGGTTCCGTAGGTGCCATTACAAGACATTTCAGTGACGTATTCACGCTTTGAACCATAAACAGCTCCTCCTGACCGATCCTGGGTGAATGGTTGGAATATTTCCCAGTTTTTAGACACGTGGCGCACAATGCTGTCTTGAATTTGAGAAGACAATGACATGGCCACGTTACTGTTCACCAAATAGGAGAGAGATGAAAATAAGCATGCGCCATCGCCAGGGATGTTTACTATTTGCGCCCTCCCCGCTCCGGCCAGAGCGGGAGAAGTTATTTGATAATTTACCACCAAAAAAAAAAAAATGCCAGCGGTAGAACTATTCTCATTTGAGTTCCAGGTGTTTTAGGATGGTATTTTTGTTGCTGGTTTTGGGGAATTGGGGAAGCACGGCAGGGAGTCAAAATAATCCGATTCTCAGGAAACTTTATTGAAGGTCATTTTGATGTTTTAATTCCGTTGGCTAATTTAAATAATAAAAAAACCGGCCAAGTGCGAGTCGGACTCGCCCACGAAGGGTTCCGTACCATTATCTATAAAAATGGCAAAAAATCACGTATGTTGTATGGGAGCCCCCTGTAAATATTTGGTTTATTTTAATTTAATTATCTATTTTTAAAGTGAATATACAACTTAATATTCTGTGAATATTTCAAGCGTCTACCTGTTGCCGTTATCAATATCTAGCAAAAACGAGCAAAAAAATCACGTTTGTTGTATGGGAGCCCCCTTAAATATTTTTTTTATTCTGTTTTTTAGTATTAGTTGTTATACCGGCAACAGAAATACATCATCTGTGAACATTTCAACTGTCTAACTATCACGGTTCATGAGATACAACCTGGTGACAGACGGACAAACGGCGGAGCCTTAGTAATAGGGTTCCCGTTTTACCCTTTGGGTACGGAACTCTAAAAATATCTTTTGACCCCTCACGCCGGCAAAATTGAAGAATCACCGACCGTCACCGACTCAGCGGTAAATGTGCAGTTGAATTCACAATCCCATTCCCAATTCACTGCTATTGATTTTGTCGAGAAGTCGCTTGCCTATAGTGAGCAAACGGAATGCGAGTCATTTTTTTTTAAGGATATTGCTAAACCGTTGCTTCATCTACTTATATTTCCGCGCACAGAGGTTTCCGTACGTATATATGATGTGGATGATTTCTGAAAAACGGTGCTATTTAGAGGCATCGTATTATTTTTCCTGTAATCTATATATATCAAATTCAAAGTCCTGACTGACTGACTGACTGATATATCAACGCACAGCCTAAACCGCAGGTCCTAGAGACATGAAAATTGGAGGGTGTGTTCTTTGTAAAGAGTAGGTATCCACTAAGAAAGGGTTTTTCGAAATTCCACCCCTAAGAGGGTAAAATAGTGGATGGAAGCTTATATGAAAGTCTGTCAGTTTTGAAGTTAGGATCTTCAAATTTGGTGTACCGAAGGGTTAAAAAGGGGGATGAATTTGTGTATCAAAGTCCTTAATTTTCACAGTAAAAATCACTAAATTTATTATCTAGGCTTATAGTTGGAAGCTAATGCAACGGTGTTGATAGAATTTCAACCCTTAAGGGGTAAAAAACGGGATATTTTTTTTTGTAAATGAAAGTTTTTTTTAAGTTAAAATCACTAATATTTCGGCTTATGGTTGGAAACTATAGCATCCGCTAAGAAGGGATTTTTCGAAATTCGACCTTTAGGGGTGAAAAAGGGGGATAAATCTTATTCCTTGAGTTATCAAACCTGAAACTTGGCACGAATACTAACCTAAGTAAATTATAAAGTGTTACATTTTTTTTTAACTACCCTCTAAAGGGGGATTTGCGAATGTCAGTTTGTATGGAAGAATTTTAACGCGTGGTCCGATTAACTCGTAACTCAGTATTTATACTGTAAACCAAATATAAAGAATAAATTGATCAGAGTTTTTAGAAAATTTATCCCTAACGGGGTGAAAAGGGGTAGTCAATTTTACAAGAGAGGATTTTTCTGTGTGGCTTTATTAACTCCAAATTATGACGTAGGCATCAGCTAAGAAGGGGTTTTTGGAAATTCGACCTTTAAGGGGGGTGAAAAGGGGTGATTTTGTTTGTATGAAAAATCTTATTCCTTGAGTTAATAAACCTGAAACTTGGCACAAATACTAACCTAAGTAAATTGTAAAGTTTGACATTTTTTGTTTTTTTAAACTGCCCCCTAAAGGGGATTGGGGGATATCAAAGTTTGTAAATGATAATGATAAATGATTTATTTTCTGTAAGTAGGTTTGTACAAACACTTTTACACGTTAAACATATTTAAAAAAACAAAAAAAAACTAGATGAGGTAGGCGTTTCGTAACTGACTACTCTGAGAAGAAAGGCCGAAACAAACTCAGAGGTCACAGTCTCTTTTAAAGTCCAGACATAATCTTGGTCAAATCATGTGAAGACCATGGTATGGAAGATATTTAACGCACGGTCCGATAACTTCAAACTCAGTATCTATACTGAAAACAAAAAATAAAGAATAAATTGTATAAGGTTTTTTGAAAATCTGCCCCTAATGGGGTGAAAAGGGATAGTGAATTTACAAGGAAAGATTTTACTGCTGGGCTAAATTAACTTGAAAATTGGTATAAATAACCTATAAGTCCAATAATAGAAACGTCAAAAACGATGTTTCAACAATTTACCCCTTTGAGTGCGTAAAAAGAGGCGATATATGTATGAACAGAATCTTATTTCTTTTGATATATAAACTTGAAATTCAGCCCGAGTACTTATTTACATAACATCACGCCTTTTTTTTTTTGGGTGGGATATTATCAAATAACTTCTCCCGCACTGGGCGGAGCGGGAGGGCGTGTCAGACTTTTACTGACTAAAACCCACCCGTATTCTTTTATTTGCCTGTGTGCCAGGGCCACGATGTCCCTTTCGGACAAACTCGCAACCCTGGCAGGCATTGGCCCTAGCGGACCCCGTCAGTTGGTGCTGACAACTCTTTGAGCGGAATACGACGCGCCGTCGACCCGGGCCTGGTCGTTATCGGATGGTGAGCTACCCATCGCTCACCGTCCGCAGGCCCGCGCCTACGGTGGCCGGAAATCGGCTTGCGACTCCCGACGCCCGGGGCGTCTCCTACGGTGACTAGGGGCGCGAGGGCGCGAACCTTGCCTCTCCCTCACGCGTTCCGCCTCCTCCTTCGCAAGCATTACTAATTCGCAGAAGGAGGTGACGGCCTCCCATGCACTCTCGCTCCGAACCATGGCCTGAACCAGGGCCGGACGCGAGAGATCTCGCTCCGAACCATGGCTTGAACCAGGGCCGGACGCGAGAGATCGCCGCCGCCGATCGGCTCCGTGAGGACACGGCGGTGCTCCGCCCAAGCTGGCCAGACCTCCACCGTATGCTCCACCGTGTCCTCCGGGCGATCCACACAGTGGTGACACCCGGGCGTTTCCTCCCGCTTTATCCTGAACAGGAACCTCCCAAAACAACCATGTCCGGTGAGGACTTGTGTTAGGCGGAAGGTGAGGACGCCGTGGCGCCTCTCTAGCCACTCCTCAAAGAGGGGATATAACATCACGCCTGAAATCCCCAAAGGGATAGGTAGAGGTGTACCTTTAGTACATCTACATTTCGCCAGTTCTGTTTAAATCCCATGTAATAGGGGGCGAGCCTATTGCCATCAACCGGGCATAAATCCAGACTTCGGGCTGCTACTGAGAAATTCGTAATGGAATATCCAATAACACTTTGCCCGACCTGGGAATCAAACCCACCCCTCATGCTCAGCAGTCGTGCTTGTGACCACTACACTAACGAGGCCGTCGTTACTTGATAGAAATAGAGAATACTATTTAATAATATAGATCGTAATAATTAATACTACACCATTTATAGGAGGTGGAGGTGTTGCTGAAATAATTTTTAGGGGAAAGTACGAAATCCAAGCGAATGAAGTCGTGACTGACTGACATCGGAAATTTTTAATTATTATAATAATAATTTTATTTGAGAATATATTTACGTTCCACACATTGTAGGCGAACTCTAAGATTCGGTTTTTGAAAATTGGATCTATATTATCAGAGTGAAAAGGGATTTAGATTGTATGAACAATCATATTTTTTGAGTTAATAAACGTGAATCATAGCAAGAATACGTTTTTAAATAACAAAGTTTGTCATGACGGTTGCGTTTTTCAAAACTACCCTTCAAAAGGATTTTAGTGAGTGTTACAGTTTGTTTTTAAGAATCTTTACGTGAGGTCCGATTAACTCGAAACTCAATGCTCATACTTTAGACAAAAAAAAAGATAAAAAAATATGGAGTTTTCGAGAATCGGAAAAAGGGGGAATTTAGTTTTCGGGACAATTTTCTGAGTACCTTGAATAACTCAAAATTTGGTATATAAACATTATTATTTAAGAACAAAAACGTAGAAAAAATAAACAATACAAAATTTCTTACAAATAGACTTAGACATGAAATGGAGGACACGTATATTGAACAAGTATGTACAAAACGAAGTGGATATTTATATGCTATCTATATCCTCCGTAAAGTTGTAAATCAAACTGCACTCCTATCTGCTTACCACGCTTACGTTGGTTCCAACTAAGATATGGTATAATGTTTTGGGGGAATGCTGATAGAGAAGCTGTTTTTTTTTCGACATCCACGCGGGTGAAGTCGCGGGCGAAAGCTAGTCTTTACATACACTTCTATCACATCGAATAATTTCAGATTTTTATCTATGCAAACTTTGGAGATAAGGAGGGGGAACGGTATTTTTTTTTACATTTTTCATCATGTCGGACACAACACTGCCTAAAAAAAAATTGAGATTGTGCAAACAGCGTTCTTTCATATGATATCCCACATGCCCTATTAGCCCCACTTCAAAAAAATTTGACCACCTTTCGGTCCCTTATGCAATTTTTTATTTTTTTTTAATTTCTTTCTTGTTTGCAAAATAGTTGGGCAAACGTCATCTAAAACTATTCTAAATTTCATGTTGATAGCATTAGTAGTTCTTGAGATATGCAGGTGTGACAGACAGACAGACAGACTTAGTCTCACCATAAGGGTTCCTTTTGACGATTTTGGTACGGAACCCTAAATAGAAAAAAAAATTGAGCCGTCATGGGATGCCTGGCAGATGTGAAACATCGAAATTATTTAGACACTACTACATATAGACTGTTTAGTGACGACGCGTCGCCACGTGGCATGCGTCGCCCCGCCAGCAATCGATTTTACGTGCGGCTATAGACGTTTCACATCAAAACAAACACAGTATACCTACGTCAGTATAGCTCATGAAAAATGTGATACAGTATCTGGCCATTATATATAGTATTTTCTTCTTTTTTGTACTCTATGTATTTTATTTTATTTAGGATGGGTTTGCTCTTGACCTTAGCCTAGGTCAAAGGTGACAGAGACAAAGTCGACGATGGAGTGAGCTTACCCAGAAGTGAATGTATGTCCCATCCGAAAAATTACGAACTTCCATAAAAAAATCTTCCCAACCCCTTTCTAAACTTCCAACAATATCTGACATTATATTTATAAACAAGCAAATACTTGCTCCGAAGTAGTTGCTTAGTGAAGTCATTGCATTTCTCACCTCAAGCAATTACTAAACTATAGAATAAGAATCATTACTTGAGTCACAGATAATATAAATACGTACTTGAGTATTAACTTTTACAGAAGTAATCACGCTTTTACTGTTTTATAAATACGGGTGTTACTGCTCACTTTCGTTATACTTATAACCGAAACTCTTGTGAAAATTTCCCACTGCTGGGACTCAGGCCTCCTCTCTGTAAGAGGGAGTGGGCTGTAATCCACCATGCGGGCCCAGTGCGGGTTGGTATATGTCACATGTCGTCGAATTTTTGGTTCTAGGACATGCCGCTTTCCTCACGCTGTTTTCCTTCACCGTTTTGAGAGCATTGGTGATGAAATTATTTACACAAATTTAAGCGCCTGTCTGGGTTCGAACCTCGTAATTCGCCGTAACCACTGGGCCAGCACGCTGCTCTAGTGTGTAGTCAATGAATGAATCTCATTTTTAAGGCACGTCGCCTATCATACATATAAAATCTAGCAATCTTATATTTCCTTAGATGCTTTTGGCGGTAACAGTTCAAGGCCTAATTTAAACCTAAATGGTATTCATACACTGGTAGAGGGTGAAAGATCAGTGTTATAGCTATTCACAACCATTCAATACGCTTCCGTAACGAAACGAACATCAATTAATGTTATGGCAGGAGTATTTTAAACACTGTTCACAAATCCAAAACCCGAAAATTTTGTCAGTCTATAAAAGAAAGACGACCGCTATTCTTCCGACAGTTGTTTGCTGTCGGGGGCAAGGCAAATCAGGTTATCGAAATGTGTCATTTTTAACATGATTTCCTGTCGAATGGTTGTGAATAGCTATAACACTGATCTCGCTTTCAAATACTATTACCGAATAGTTGTCTGTTTACCTGCTACGTGAGTAAATATGGTACCCCGTGGCGGGTCTCGTGCTTTTATTATTCTTACCACAAGTTGAATTGTAATCGTGAGAGAGGATACCCGCCCGCGATCGAGATCTCATGGTTACACGATCGGTATAGTGTCGGAACAACATAAATATTATAGATTTCATTTTGATTAATTGAACCGTAAGTAATCCTTAATTTGTTAAATAATTATAAGTAGTATGGGTTAATTAATAAGAGTAAATAAAAAAGTGTATGGTGAGTGGGGATAATTTGTTGCGAATTTTAAGTCTTTTGGCACGATGAACATAATTATAGACTTAGTACCTACCTAGTCTATTGAGATTTATGTTCGCAGGCGATAAAACACATTTCCCTAACATTGTTATTATTACTTCAACTTTGTATACAACACGTTTACAAGTTCAGAAAGTAATTTGTTTAGAAATCACTGCTCTAAAAAACACTGCACGATAAAAAATATGAATGATTGTTAAATTAAAATATTATAATATTTCGATTTAACACTTTTTTATAAATGAAAAACAAAGTCGTTCTACCAGCTAAGCAATGCGATTTAATTAAGTATGACCACATTTTCAGTTTGAACATAGTCAACTCTCAATCGCTCAATAAAAGTATTGGTATCTAAGAAAAACCTAAAAAAAAAAGCAACTGACTACCAAACAAAAAATCTGTGCTTATTTTAGTTTTTGCCACCGACTTCCGAAATTAAAGTTATTTTTCACTTTATAGTGTTTTGTTCGGAAGTCGGTTGTTTTTTTTATTTAAAAGGTTATTTTATTTTCACCTTTTTAGTGGGTACACAAACTGCAGTTGTAATTTATCTCAGTTACGTAGAATAGCCTAATATCAACTGCTCATCACCTTTTACAAAATATTGCTTATCCCGATGCAGGGGCGTTAATTATTCAGGGGTTCTCCTGGTTAGAACCAGGAGAATTGGATCTAATGGTGACATCACTGGCGATCTAATGGGATCTAATGGTGGCATTGTGACGAGCATAAATTGCAACACGAGAATAAATTGAACACAACGCGCCATCGACCCGGGCCTGGTCCATAGCGGACGGCGAGCTACCTATTGCTCACCGTCCGCAAGCCCGTGCCTACGGTAGCCGGGAATCGGCCTGCGACTCCCGACGCCCGGGGCGTCTCCAGCGGTGACTAGGGGCGTGAGGGCGCGAACCCTGCCTCTCCCTCACGCGTTCCGACTCCTCCTTCGCGAGCATTACTGCTTCTTAGAAGGAGGTGAGGCCTCCCATGCAATCTCGCTCCAAACCATGGCCTGAACCAGGGCCGGACGCGTGAGATCGCCGCCGCCGATCACCTCCACGAGGAGACGGCGGCGCTCCGCCCAAGCCGGGCAGATCTCCACCGTATGCTCTACCGTGTCCTCCAGGCGATCCACACAGTGGTAACATCCGGGTGTTTCCTCACGCTTTATCCTGAACAGGAACCTACCGAAACAACCGTGTCCAGTGAGGACCTGCGTCAGACGGAAGGTGAGGACGCCGTGGCGCCTCTCTAGCCACTCCTCAAAGAGGAGACTTATCGGGGAAGATCTCCCATGGAGTTGTTGTTTGGGGATTCAAAATGTTTGCCACCGGGCCCATTAAGCTCTTACAAAACGATGATGATGAACCAATTGAAAATCCTAATACTGTTAGATCATTATGTAAAATTAAGGATGAACATTTCGGGACAAGTCAGATTTAACAAGGGCAAAGCTCATATAAAGCCTTTTGAAAAGAGGGATTTTGTTTTAATGCATAAATAAGCATGAAAGACATACGACGAAACTTGGTCCTAAATATGAAGGTCTTCGGGAGGCCTAGAAGTATTGCCTAATAATCGCTACAAACTAAAGCATGTCAACTTAAGGGGATGTTCCTAGGGATTCTCGGTGATGTTCCGCTAGTAATGATTTTTTGAGACCAGCACCTCTGGCTCAAAATAATCCATTTATGGATGACAGTGTAATGAACCGACGAATGATTTATACATTATTATCGCTACTTCACCTTCCTCTCTATTACGCTGGCTGGCCACCATGTGTATCCTTTTCCGTGGTCTTAGCTAAATAAATATGGCTAGATCCAAGCCGGGTCATGCCGTGTTAGAGGGCTATATCCCAGGCGGGTGATGTCATAAAATATGGCTAGATCCAAGGCGGGTGATGCTGTGTTAGGGGGCTATATCACAAGCGGGTGATATGGCTAGATCCAAGGCGGGTGATATGGCTAGATCCAAGGCGGGTGATGCCGTTTTGATGTACCTATAATGTTTTACAGCGCAGAGAGCGCGCTGGATCAGAATGGCCGTATGGCCGCCAAACCAATAGAAGGGTTTAAAAACCTTGTTTTGGTTATTTTGTACTCCATGTTATTTATTGAATTAATACTTGTATTTCCGGTTGAATGTATAACAATTTCTATTTTGTTACTTCCTTTTGATTTATTTAAAATATTGTGGTTTCCGGTTGTATTTATAAAAGTTTATATTTTCTTACTTCCTCCCTTTCGTTTCCGGTTGACTTTATTTTTAAGTTTCCATGTTGGTAATAAGGATGTGTAAATTCTTTTTGGCGGTTATTTTGTGTATAAAAACTGTTGTAATACGAATGGAAAAATATTCTTTGTTCGCTGATCGTGGATTAAACACCCTGAGCTGAAGTAAGGTATTTTCTTTATACTTGCTATTGCTGTGTATTTAGGTAGTGCAAAACATTATGTCTGACTCCGGCAACGACGGCGATGATGTGCCGACATGTACAGACGCCAAGCACATCAAGCTACTACAGTCTGTCAAATGTCTTTAAAAGATTTCAACTTTATCGTTTTGACGATAAAGTTGAAATTTTCCAAGTCAAGGGGTCAAGGTTGATTGGGATTGGGAAAATTTTACAGTTTCTGGTAGCTTAACCTGCTGGCGTATGTACCATAATACGTACCCCACATTTCGCAGCCACTGTCTATCGAAACTGACCAAGGAATGTGTGAGGAAAAAAAAGAGGGATGACTATTTCACGAAATTTCATTCAAAACGATTCTACGAACTTGAGTTGTGTTACTGATTCTAATGATTATAATTCTGTAAAGCCAGATTTGTTACGGCCGCGTGAATATTTTAATATTTTTTATTCGCTTATTTTAATCAACATACCACCTGACACAGACCAGGGGGCCTAAAATGGACGCTTTGGCAGAATCATAATATGATCTGCGTACAATTAATATCCCGCAATCCATCTGTTTGACAGTTATGTATGGAGTTTCATAAAATGGTACACAAATTATGAATTGCTATAGTGAAGTCTAATGTCAAATAGCAACTGCCAAACAGATGAATTGCGGGATGTATGAATTGTACGCATAACATATTATGATTCTGCCAAAGCGTCCATTTTAGGCCCCCTGTAAATTGCAAAAAAAAATAATTTCGCGGGCTACTTTAGCGCATCCCGCTTAAGACAAATCTAATGCGGGGTTTACAAGAATATATTCAGGAATTTTATTACCCGCCTTTCAGCTCCATAATCAGACCAGCTCGATGGTACCATCATATTGTATTGTCATCTGAAGTACACACATTTACAAAGTTTCAAACTATACTAAACACTAAAAGTAGGTGAAATGTTTCCTAGATTTCCTTACAAACAAACACACATTCAGGTGACATAAAAACGTGTTAAAAATATACCCAACTAGCTGCCCAGCGCGACTTCGTTCGCGTGCGTCCTACCCATGTCCTACCCCTACCCTATCCCTACCCTCCTACCCTACCCCTAAACCTACGCGGGCGTGCAAAAAAACTCACCAAAGTTTCACGGTCCAGCCCTTTCGGAGTCCATAGAAGACAAACAAACAAACATTCATTTTTATTTATACAACATGTCCCAGAATTAATGCACAACCTCTTAAGGGGTCATTGTACTCATCATTATGAACAACTTTTATTATGGGACCAAACCTAAAATCGCGAAAAAATATATTTATGTTCGAATAACTCGTCAAATTGTAGGGAACAGCTGATTTTTTTTTCGTGATTTCAGAAGGCCAATTTTCGTAATTTAAAACGTTCAAAATCTAGTCGCAATCTCATCTTGGCGACAAACAAACGTCAAAAAATTGTCAAAATGTAGGGAATTATGAGGTATTTTTGACAGATTGAGACTGAGATCAGACTGTGAACGTTCTTAAAATTAGTAGAATTGCCCCTCTGGTTTGGTCCCATAGTAAAAGTTGTTTATAATGATGAGTACAATGACCCTGGGACATGTTGACAAATATTTGTATGACTTGCAAGTAGTTGTTCCGGGTGTGGCTGTTTGTATAGGTGAGTTTAAATGTTTTTAAACGCACTCACAATACAGGAGTAATTCCTAGTGTGTGGCAAAGTTAAAAACAAAAAATAAATATATATATATATTCGGGTGTTAAAGTAACTGCGTGCCATAGCTTAAGGGTAAGTTCAGTATCGATAAAGGAAACCAGAAAAAAAAAAAAAAAACAAAATAAATAAAATAAAAATGAAAACACAAAAAAATATTGCAAGATCAACCTAATTTAGTACCTACTAACTTAGAATAGCAATCGCTTAGAATTAAAATTATTTTATTGGACGGTCCTAACCGTCAAATAAAATAATTTTACTTTAACACCCTAACGTAGAGCTAGAATTACCTAACTGGAGACTAGTTCCGCTATAATTATACCTATGCTAAGAAATAAAAAAACAACAAACCACCTTTCAAAATGTAAAGTTGAATAAGATTTAGACAGGTTTAACTCGCCAATGGTTGATTTGGACTTTTTTATTCAAATTAAACTATTTTGATAACAATCATAAAATAAGAAATGGTACAAGATTAAATTGCAGTACGTCCCACATAGTGCTTGGAGCAACAGATTTTAACCAACCAGATTTTTTTATTGTTAAGTGTTTTCTAGGGTTCCGTACCCAAAGGGTAAAACGGGAACCCTATTACTAAGGTTCCGCTATCCGTCCGTCTGTCCGTCTGTCACCAGGCTGTATCTCATGAACCGTGATAGTTAGACAGTTGAAATTTTCACAGATGATGTATTTCTTTTTCCGCTATAACAACAAATGCTAAAAAATCAGAATAAAATAAATACTTAAGGGGGCTCCCATACAATAAACGTGATTTTTTTGCTCTTTTTTGCTCGATATTGATAACGGCAACAGGTAGACGCTTAAAATATTCACAGAATATTTAGTTATATATTCACTTTAAAAATAAATAATTAAATTAAAATAAAATAAATATTTAAGGGGGGCTCCCATACAACAAACGTGATTTTATTGCCATATTTATAGATAATGGTACGGAACCCTTCGTGCGCGAGTTTGACTCGCACTTGGCCGGTTTTCATATATAATGGTACGGAACCCTTCGTGCGCGAGTTCGACTCGCACTTGGCCGGTTTTTATAGATAATGGTACGGAACCCTTCGTGCGCGATTCCAACTCGCACTTGGCCGGTAATTACAATATAATTTTTTGTATACTGCCTGTCGTGAAACCTTTTTTCCAATACTTTTAATTTCAGGTGTACGCCATGATTATCTTAGCGCTAGTATTCCTATTGGTATGTATCTTCTGGATAAATTGGGTGACTCACACACACCGTATAGATCGCAGGACGGCCGCGCTGCCTGTACTGCCGACTCTACCGCTCATTGGAAATGGTTCGCTTTTCTTGGGAGATACCGAACGTGAGTTTTGTTATATTTCCTTTACTGTTCTTTAGGTTTCCTATGCTTAAGGGGACGATAACCGACTTTTAATGATTTTATACTGAAGATCACGGCTAAACGAGTAGTGTTAAAATATATGTTAAATTAGAGCATTTTCTCAATAACTTAACGTGTGAATATTTTAGTTTATGTTTATATTACTAAGTGAAATTAATTCGTAAAGTTATGTCTAACGCGGATAAAAAACTGAGAATGGCGCAAAATCTACCAAGCGTATTTTTCTGAAACCTTCACCAATTTAAAGATGATTTAATTATTGATCTTTTAGTATACGCGTTTTATTAAAATACCTTTTGTTTTGTGTATAATAAATTAATAATGCGTCAAATTGTGGACAGCGCTCCTTGATGGGCGAGTCCTATTACTGGCTGAACGTACGACGCGTTGCGTAAGCTCAGTACAGAACACGCAAGATAACCAATCAAGGTCACTGGCGTATATCTGCATCTTAATTTGCTATTATCATAAATAACCGCAAAAAGGCAGCGAGACAAAACTGAAAGTACCTTTGTACATACAGAAAATATGTGCTGTATGAAGGCTCGGACAAACTCGACAGACTCGTGCGATATCCCGGGCGCGACGCGACACTAGTACCACAATTTCTTTGTCAGTACTTGTCGCGCCCGCGATATCGCGCGAGTCTGTACGACCCTTGACACGAGATTTTACTGTGCATTTAGTCTTAGTGGTCTAATGCCCGTTTTCACCGACATCCCCTAAGTTTAAGAGATCCCCTAAGAAGGGTTAGGGGGCTGTTAGAAGGTGGTTTCCGTTTCACCAACAGTAAGGGGTCAGTTAAACGTTAAAAGGTCCCCTAAATTTAGGTGGTCGAAATGTGGGCTCATAAATACGTAAGTGATCGTTTAAGACACGAAGATAAATAGTGATTTATTTGAATTTCTTGAAAATTTTGAAACTGTTTCTACTATATTCGACGTAAATAACAGCCGTAGACCAAAAATATATCGGAAATGACCAAACTACCTACTTCGAAAGTTTTAATAAAACTGGCTTTTTTCGGAGATGTAGGTTAGGCAAATCTTCAGTGTTTTATTTATTGGATAAGATTGAACTCACCTTAGAATTTCCTGATGATAAGTGAGTATTTAACATATTAAAGTTTTTCTAAGTAGCCCATAAAAAAAAACAAAAAAATGAAGCCCATGAACGTGGTATTTTTTCTTAGTCGACGATACCTACTTACGTCGATACCTAACTAACAATGTAAGCCTTATAAGATAAGTACACTTATGAGATAGGAACCTCTGTCCTTATTGTATTCGCATAATTACAATTCCATAAAAATATCATTTTTTATTTTATTTCAGAAATAATTCTATATCTCCGATAAATCAGTTAAAATATCACAAAAAAAAACAATGAAACAAACAATCAAATCTCACGTCAGTACTTCACAAAGGAAAGAACTGTTAAATACAAATAAGACCACAGATACCACTCGACGTTTCGTAATGTAAAAATGCAAGAAAATATGAAATTAGTTAAAAATATGAATGAAATATTATTTATTATTGCTATCAAAACATAATTTATTAATAACTGAATCCATTTATGTGTCTAGTTTAGAAAATTTCACAAAAATCTATCTTGTTTCAAAGTATCGATAAGTTCAAAGACGAATCGGTCACTATTATCGAAAACAAAACGTCACTTAACTATGTGTCCCATAGTTAGGTGATAAAAATGATGGTGAAACGAAATTTAATTAAGGGGCTAGTTTGGGGGAGCTTTTAAGCTAAGCGTCCCATACGTAGGTGGTAGTTTAGGGGATGTCGGTGAAAACGGGCATAAAGGCTTCTACATACCAGCGCGACTTGTCGCGCGACGCGACACGGCACAAAGGCCCCGCGTGTCGCGGAACGAGCGGTGCCTTTGTGTCGCGTCGCGTCGCGCGACAAGTCGCCCCGGTATGTTGAAGCCTTAAGGCATCATCGATTTCCACTAGGTATAACGTATTCCTAGTGGAAATCGATGATGTCTTATGCATAGGGTACATGCATAAGGCATCATCGAGTTCCACAGTTTTAACAACAAACTGTTCACAACAGTTTGCGGATAGGTACTCTGCGACACATAATGGTCAAGGTAATTCCATTACAATGTAGGTACTTAAGGCGACGATAACCGACTTTTAATGATTTTATACTGAAGATCACGTCTAAACGAGTAGTGTTAATGATTTGAAAAAAATATATGTTAAATTAGAGCATTTTCTCGATAACTTAATATGTGAATATTTTAGATTATGTTTATATTTCATACTGAAATTAATTTGTAAAATTATGTCTAACGCGGATAAAAAACTGAGAATGGCGCAAAATCTACCAAGCGTATTGTTCTGAAACCTTCACCGATTTAAAGATAATTTAATTATTGATCATTTAGTATACGCGTTTTACTAAAATATCTTTTGTTTTGTGTTTATTACATTAATAACGCGTCAAATTGGGGACAGCATTCCTTGATGGGCGAGTCCTATTACTGGCTGCCATGAACGTACGACGCGTTGCGTGAGCTCAGTACAGAACACGCAAGATAACCACTCAAGGTCACTGGCATATATCTCCGTTTTAATACATTCAGTATCCTTGTGGAACCATCACTTAAAAGGTACCTACGTCGTCTGTACAAATTGTTGAATGTGACACTTAAACTATTTACACCGTCACTGCGTCATATTGACGAAGGTACTTACTTACCAGGGCAAGTAGGTACTTTTACATAATATACCAACATAGATGCGCCTTCAACGTGTTTAACAAAGCGTCATTCAAGACAGTTGACAAACTTGTTTATCTAAATAGATTACTTGAAATAACCCTTTGTTACAGAAATACTTAGAAACCTTTGGACTATAGCAGAGTTAGCGTTTAAGCATAAGCAGACTGCGAAGGTCTGGCTTGGCCCGAAATTATACGTGGGTAAGTTATCCCATCACGTGCCTACTAAGTAAAAATAATGTACATACACTGTTCTCACTCAAGCGCCTCATTTTTGCGTCACCATTACAAATAAGCTGGGTTTACTCAACAAATATTGTATGACTGGGATATTAAACAGCTTAAAATTGAATGTGTTAATAACCTTCTGCGGATGTCAGAACTTACAAAGGTCCTATTTTTACCCGACTGCGGCGAAGCCAAAAAACGAGGGTTATTATCTATGTTTGTATGTCTGACCCTATGTTCCCTCGTAACTACTAAACAGCTGAACCGATTTTGATGAATGATATGTCGTTAGATTCGTCTTTATTGCGCGAGAGTAGGGTATATTTAAATTATTAACAATCAAAATGGCGGATGTTTGGCGCCAAAAGGTGTGTTTTCGAAAAAAAAATATCTGCCAAGCCTGATAAAAAAATATGTGTGAAATTCGCTAAACTTATGATAATCTTACGTACGTGTACGACATAGTACAGAAGGAAAACTAAAAAAAAGTTATTAAAAAAATCAAAAACCCGACTGCGTAAAAAGTGAACATAAAAAAGATGGAAACAAGATTTATATACTTACTTACTTAAATTAATACTATAAACAATCTCATGCAGTCGGAGGCATCTTCCTAACAATAAGGACCTATTGACTAATTAACTTTTTTTAAGTTTTCCTACTGTACTATGTCGTACACGTATGTAAGATTATCATAAGTTTTGCGAATTTCACACATCTTTTTGCGATTAATCTATACTATTTATTTACTTTCCACCACTTAATGGACTTTAGTGAATAACGCGTAAACTATTTTGAGAGGCAGAGTCTTCGCTGGAAGAATGGACCTCAGCAGTCAATATCCGCACAAAAAATCTGCAAACAAGGGAAAAAAAAATATTTCCTTTATTTATGGGAGTTTCATTTTATTACTTTTAATGATTGCAGCAATCGTGGATCCTGAAGACGCTCAAGTGGTGTTAGAAAACTGCCAAGATAAAGATGTAGTGTATCGTTTCCTACGGCCTTGGCTGGGCCACGGGCTGTTTGTGGCTCCAGGTAAATAAGACGCGTTGTTTGATTCTAAATTCAAATGTGAAGTATGCGCGAACAAATGTACCTACGAAGCTTTGAATTTTTAATCCGTCACTTCGCAAATATTGTCTCTGATACAATAGAATAATTCTTTTCATATTGCGTCTTTACTTGTTTTGTACATAAAACTACTTTTAAACATTTGGGTTGATTAGAAGTTTTGACTACTTATCTCTCAGTCACATATTAATGAATGGATAAAAACATACACATTATGTGATCACGAGTTAAGATTAGTAGATAAGTATTTATGAAAAATATGAAAAATAAGATTAGGTCTAAAGCACAATCATAAAAAACATCACTGTAAACATTGTCCTCAATATAACAGAGTAGTTACTTACCCAACCTAACATAAATATAATACCTATTACCAATTCTATTACTAATTCTACTTTTATGTTACAGTAAATCTATGGAAAACGCACAGAAAAGTGTTACTACCAGTTTTCCATAACAAAATAGTTGAAGAATACTTGGGAGTCATCGCTGACCAGGCTGATGTGCTCGTTGAAAGATTAGATGAACAGGCAGACAGGAAGAAGTTCGATGTTCTCAAATACGTCACTGCTTGCACCTTGGACATAGTTTTTGGTACTTACTTAAGTTTTTTAGACAAGAATTTTCGTGATAAAATCGTGTTTTTAAAAACGTCTTTTTCTAAAATAATTGTAAAAACTTTTAGAATTAATCTTACTTATAGCTAGAAAAGTCAATATTTTGTCACCAAAGATTGTAGTTACTAATGGTGCCCTAACTAAGCAGTCTCATTTACTACGTCTTATATATGCGAGGGAGGAAATTGCTCTTGAGAAAACGGGTGTACGTATATTATTACTACAGATAATATTATCATCTAATAAGTTAAGTATTATTGGACTCCAGACTGCTATAAGCACACAAAGTGACTTTAGATCTCAAAGATTCTAGGTTACAAAATCTCGTCGAAAACTTCAGTTATGCTTAGTTTTGAAAAACACTAAATAAGCTATTACATATGATTACATGTATTTATTTCAAATCCATTAAAACCCATCTTATATCTCCAGAGACAGCTATGGGTGAGCGCATGGACGTTCAGCACTCCCCCGACACGCCGTACCTGCGCGCGCGTCACATCGTAATGGAGATTCTCAACAAGCGCCTGTTCAAGGTGTGGCTGCAACCAGACTGTCTCTTCAACCTCACCCGCTATGCCAAGCAGCAGAAGGATAACATCGATGTCACTCACAAGTTCACTGATGAGGTGGGTGTTCAAAACAGAATGACAATTTAACTATAGGTCAGTGCTACTACCATTGAGGTAGATGGCATATTCTACTTTATCTTTATTATTTAGAGCTAGGTTACACGCTCAGTTTGGCGTCATTCTGTTCCATCAGTCTAGTCAGAATGATCGGAGAATGATCGTGTAACCCACGGATTGACTGTAGAACGATGGTCCAGACTGATAAAATTGAATATTTTAAATAATTTTGTCAGTCCGTGTTGAATGATGAAAGACTGGTGGGAGAATGATCGTGTAACCCGCTCGTATCATTCTCGCGTCAGTCACTGTCAGCGACGCAATGCAGAAGCAACGCAATCATAACAGACTACTTTCATCCGATATTAATTTTGAACGTCTTCTTCTTCCTTTCTATCGTATTTCATTCAATAAATTAAAATGAGTGTAATGATCTCTTCTTTGTAGCCTCTCATCCATCATCATCTCATCATCTCTTTTGCGCAGTTCTTTAGCAGCAACGCGATAATTATCATAGCACACGCTTTCTTTTTCCTTAAAATATCTATGACTAAGCACTGATCAATTGACAACCGACTGGCAGCCCCGAAGTCTTTACGGCCATTGGCGTACTTTTCATCAGTCTGCTGTCAGTCTAGATTTACCGTGTAACCGTGAAAATCATCCATCATTCTGGCTTCAGTCAAGTCAATCCAAACTGATGGACCAGAATGACGCCAAACTGAGCGTGTAACCTTGGTCTAACTAATTAAGAGCTACATAAGAAAAGAGATTGAGATAATTATCTAAATGTTTGTGAAGGACTAAATTTGGCAAGACTTTTGTGTAACGTCAAAATCGTGTCTATGCGTCGCCATGTTTAGTGCCAAGTTTTGTGGTACAAAACTTTGGCAATGTGCTGTCAAATGGTTGCTTGCTTTCTCTCTCGCACTTGCATTAACAACCCTACGAAAGTCGGCCATTTTAAGTGCTCGATTTTTGTAGGTTGTCACCTCAGAATAGTGAGTCACGCTCATTGACAGGGAGGCTTTGTTGGTTAAGATTGATATTAGAACAGAAATTTTATTTACCAACCCGTAAGACGTTGTATACATCGCGTTGGTCTAGTTGTCGAGATAGCAAAACTCAAAATGCCAGCAGAAACCTGAACATTTCTGCGTTGCTAATACAGTCCACAAATGATTGTGTAGGTACTTACTTATATTTTCATTACCGCATCGCTAAAACGATACGGAAATGAGTGTATGTTTTTCATTGCTGCTTTGTTGTTACTTTTTTTTAAATTTTCATTGCCCAAAAAGTTTGGCTCCAAAATGTACGCAGACAAAATAATACGTGCTGGTTGCAAAGAAACAATAATAAAAAAAACTGGCCAAGTGCATGTCGGACCACGCACAATGAAGGGTTCCGTAGTTGGGATGAATTTATCCCAAAAACAAACTTAACATTGTAGTTGAAAAACATGCTCTCCCATACATCGATATACGTTACGGTCAATTCTCCAACTGCAAATTTAAGTTGGTCGACTATTACTCGTTAACTTGTGAAGCCTACTTAGCTGTGATAGTTTTCCTTTTAATTTCGTTATATATACTATTGCCATGAATTTTTTCACATATCCAAAACCAACCATTTAGCTGGCAGGGGGGGGGGACACTTGACTCTAACAAAAACTAGCACTTTAAAGCTTAATATTACGCAAACGGATCCCTAAATTGAAAAATGGTTTTGCCAAACCCACAATATTTTTGAACGGCCTATCCAACGATACCCCACACCATGGAATAGACGAGAAAAAAAATATCATCCCCATTTCACGTGTAAGGGAGGTACCCTAAAAAAAAATGTTTTTCATAATTTTATTTTACCATTTTTTTGGCATGATTAATATGTATACCCATGCCAAATTACAGTTTTCTAGGACTAAGCGTCTCTGAGCTAAGCTGCGGACGGACGGACAGACAGACAGACAGACAGACAGACGGACATGGCGAAACTATAAGGGTTCCTTGTTTACTACGGAACCCTAAAAAATAAAACGAATTGGCGCATCATCAGAATTAATAAAATATATATTCTTCTAGTGAAAGTGAGTTTTTCTTACTTCCTACCAACTTTTATTGCTTTAGTACTTCAAAAAAAAGCAGATTACGCACCTCGCTTGACGTGTTCACTCGATGCAACAAGAAGTCACTTTCTGCTCGATGCTGTAATCTACTATTACGGGACTCGTTTTTGCCTACCGGGGGTAGTTTACAACGTTTGTGATTGGCTTTCATTTTTGCAGGTAGTTCAAAAAAGACGTTTGGAATATGAAAAGAAGAAATTAAAGAATGGGATTAAAGAACAACCCGGTAAGATTATAATAAGTTTTGCGAACTTCACACCTCACCAATCAATCGATCTCCATATTATACTCCATTTGAAATAAGATTAGTAATTTAAATAAACCTTTTTTACAGACCGTTCAACCAATTTTGACTTCTATTGCGTTGGTATCATGACAAATGGGAGCTGTAATAAATAGTTAATATTGTATCCACGTTTTTGCTTCCAATGCCATCCTTATGCCTACGGAATAGAAGTCAAAATCGATTGAACGGACTGTATCAAAGTTTATTTAAATTTATAATATTATTTCAAATGGAGTATAGTAATTTCCCAACTATGTTGGAATCGGTTTTCAGTCTAATCGGATGCAGCTGAATACCAGTATTTTACATAGAGCGAATGCCTATCTGATCTCCACAACCCAGTTACTGGGTAATACAATATCCGTTGGTAAGACTGGTTGTCAGACTTTCGGGCTTCTGACGATCCCTAATTACTGTCAAGGTGATACGTAAAAATTAAATCATAGCGAACTGGGCGGGGCATATGAAAGTGTCAGAGTCAATTACTTCCATAAATATGCGGAAAAAAAGAGTGCAACAATGCGCTGGCAGAAATAAAACAACGTTAGAGCGCCCAACTAAATAAAAGTTGTTTAAAAATAAATTAAAATAAGTATACAGGGTCAAATTAAATTAGCTAGCGAAACTCCGCAGTCATGATGGGTGTCGATATCTAAACACGAAAAAATAAAAATGAAATAGATTTGATGAAATTTTTTTTGGAGTCAACGACCGCTGTTAGTTTTGCCACTAGAAGTATGAACTGAGAAAATCTGTTTATTTTTATTTTATCGGGTTTAGTTATCGATACACATCACGTCTGTAGAGTTTATACAAAAAAAAATGGATTTTTAACCTGATATTTCAAGTGACTGCTCATGACTCCAACAAAAAAACTCGTCAAATATTTTTTTTTTGTTTTGTCATGTTTACATATCTAAGTATAGCCATCACGTCTGCGGAGTTTCGCTAGCTAATTTAATTTGACCCAGTCAAAAATATTTTCAGCCATATTTCCAGCTAACGCACATTTTGAATGCAATTTTGCAATTAAATTACTTAGGATTTTAGAATTACCTACATAAAAAAATATATAAAAGTAGAGGTATTTTCGAAATTAAATTATATCGAGGAAATTTAACGCAATTGCGTTTTCCTTCAGTCAGAGTATTAATCAAATAGTCAATAAACATAGGTATATCCAAAAATTAAATCCATACATGCTGTAATAGTGAAATAAATGATTACGAAAAAGCCCCCAATTTATTTTGGTATCGCCTTAAAGATCCACGAATGACAGCCGGGACCAACGGCTTTCCGAGGCATGGAGGAGTCTCGGTATGGAAAGATGGTCACCCATCCACGGACCAACCCCGGCAAGCGTAGTTTAATCTGATGGAATAATGGAAAAGTGGCCAGTTTGTTTATTTTTTATTTATTTATTGGTCTATCTACAATCGTTACACTGTTCAATCAATTAATATAAACCAACATACAAGCCAAGTGCACAATATTAAGCGATAGACACACCATGCAAAAACAATATTATATAAAAAATAAAAACAATTTAAGTACAGAAATGACACAATAATTACACAATTTTAACACGAATGGTTGACAGTAGTTGGGAAATCGTGCGTTACATAATTATAATGGTTATCTATTTTGATACTTGTCGCTTGAATTCTTGAAGTGACGTGCTACAAATATCAATCCCTACATCACAATTGTTTAGAAGTCTGCAAATTCTTGGGACTGGAGAGTTAGACCCTGAAACAGTTTTGCGGAATGGGGGACGTAACAGTTTGATAGGTTGGCGCGGATATTTATAGGGAAGGTTGAGATTAAACTTATTTAACAACTGGGGGCAGTCTATTTTACTGTGTAGAATTTTGAACAGAAAGATTAAATCAATATTATCTCTACGTTTTTCGAGTGAGGTAATGGTTTATGTATGAGGGTACGGTTTAAATAGACGTTTAGCTAGTAATCCGACACAAAGATGTGTTTCCAGATGCATTACCTACAGTAATTTATAGAATACTAGCTGCGCCCCGCGGTTTCACCCGCGTAAGTCTCGATCCCGTGGGAAAGCCACCCTTAACACTTAGGGGTATAAAAAATAGATACGAGTAGTAGCCGATTCTCAGACCTACTGAATATACATATAAAATTTCATAAAAATCGGTCAATTCGTTTCGGAGGAGTATGGTAACTAACATTGTGACACGAGAATTTTATATATAAGACTAGCTGCGCCCCGCGGTTTCACCCGCGTAAGTCTCGATCCCGTGGGAAAGCCACCCTTAACACTTAGGGGTATAAAAAATAGATAGTAGCCGATTCTCAGACCTACTGAATATACATATAAAATTTTATCAAAATCGGTCAAGCCGTTTCGGAGGAGTATGGTAACTAACATTGTGACACGAGAATTTTATATATAAAGACTAGCTGCGCCCCGCGGTTTCACCCGCGTAAGTCTCGATCCCGTGGAAAAGCCACCCTTTCGGAGGAGTATGGTAACTAACATTGTGACACGAGAATTTTATATAAGTATAAGATAATAGAATACTCTTTATTATGTACAGAGAAATCATCAACATCATATATGCGTACGGAACCCTCGGTGCGCGAGTCCGACTCGCTCTTGACCCGTTTTTTTTATAAAAGGATATTGTTTAAAAAATCTACAAAAACAAGTTTCTAAAATAGTCTCGATTTACATAATTACTTAATTAAATATTTGAACGTGACTTTTTGATTCTTGTGCTCGAGCCTCGAGCACACAATAATTGCATATTTATTATGCGTCCTTTATGGAATGTTGGATTAAGAAAAAAAAACCGAAGAAGTGCGTGTCGGACCACGCACAATGAAGGGTTCCGTAGTTAGGATGAAATTATCCCAAGAACAAACTTAATATTGTAGTTGAAAAATATGGTCCCCCATACATTCCAACTGCAAATGTAAGTTTGTACGCACAATATTGAATGATTTACTTGCTAACTTGATTTAATTGCTATTTTAAGATCACAGACTTCATATAGGACTTCTTATCTGTATTTTTGAAACATTTTAGGCTCAGTAGTTTCGGAGATAGGCTGGAGGAATGGTCAATTTTCATGTTTTCTTAAATCATTTTAAAAGTATTTATTTTAAAATTATAAAAAAAATATATATATGAAGTCCTTACAATAAGCCCTTTCATTTTATATATCACACGGTAGTCTGCAAAACTTTTTTTTTTAATTTTATTTTTTGTACTCCAAAAGTGGTATTTAAAATTCATTTATTTATGTAACACGTCCGTGTTTGGGTCACAGAAGTTCATATTATTATCGGTCCCGTAGATTCGGAGCAAATCGGCTGTTACAGACATACGAGTAATCCTATAAGGGTTCCGTTTTTGCCTTTTGAGGTACGGAACCCTAAAAAGGTTCGCTACCAACGTCATCGTCATTCATAGTTTAACATAATTATTCTCTATTGTTTTATGCAAATTACGAGTACTTTACGTTTGTAGGATTTAAAGTGTTGTTTGATAGGCTGTTAAAAAAAGTTTGTTAGTATTATTGGTACAGAAAAAAAAACTTAATCCTGTTGTAGGTACACACGGCCACACATCAAGCTATACATTTCCAGTATAAGCTGGCCTCTCATTGGACGATAATCCTATACAATGCGAGATCAGCCTAAACTGGATATTTATAGCTTGATGTGTAGCCGTGTGTACCATCGAAATATTCGCAGGTAGGTACTTGTCTTACGTTAACTCTTCAATGATAAGCTACATGTCCCGAAAACAAGAGATATAATCTATACCGAAACCTATTTATTAACCGACTTCCAAAAAGGAGGAGGTTCTCAATTCGGCTGTATGTTTTTATGTTATTTTTTGTATGTTTGTTACGCGATTACTCCGTTAATTACCGAACCGATTTTGAAAATTCTTTTGTTTGAAAGGGTATACTCCCCATTGCCACCAAATCAGAATCTGATGAGGGGATATTTTATTTAGAAAGATTAGAATTAGAAATTTTATGTGCAAACCTATAGCGATTTGGGCATTTTTTATAGTAACTCGTGCATTTGCTCTCCGAAAGCACTTTTTGGTGAAGTGGAACAGATGATGGAGACCACAGATGGCCACCGGAACAATATAATAATGAGTACCTATTTAACGGGTTGCGATTAAGCAATTTATGCTCGTCACTATGCTTATGGTGAGTGGCAGTTCTCCTGGTTCTTACCAGGAGAACTCCTCAACAATCAACGTCCCAGCATCGGGAAAAGCAATATTTTGTAAAAGGTGATGAGCAGTTAACATTACGCTATTGTAACTTAGATAAATTCAAAACTGACCCCCTAAAAAGTGAAAAATAAAAAACTTTTTACAAAAAAATAATAACCGACTACCAAAAATAACACTACAAAGTGAAAAATAACTTTAATTTCGGAAGTCGGTGGCAAAAAACTCAAATACAGATCCAAAGACACCGACTTCCGAAATTAAAGTTATTTTTCACTTTGTAGTGTTATTTTTGGTAGTCGGTTATTATTTTTTTGTAAAAAGTTTTTTATTTTATGATTTCTGTTTGCCCGCGACCTCCTTCGTGTGGAAGTAGTAAGACACCACAACTAAAATAACATCCACATTTTTGTAAAACTTCCCTGTTTATTACGTTTGTAGTTTCGGTCTCAACGGCCAAAATACGAAGAGAGTCAGGACTGGCAACGCGGGAGCAAGCGACGTCCGTGTGAGAAGCAACTCGTCCTGTACCCCAAGTGTAAGTTTGCAAGAGAGTAAACGTAACTATTTCGTTTGCGTTAAAATTTGACCGATAAGTCATAATGCTAAGAGTATAAAGAGTGAGAATAAAAATCTTAACGCAAACGCGTTAGTTACGTTTAAGTACTCTCTTGCAAACTTACACTTGGGGTACTGAGGTCAACCCGCAGCCTTCAGTAGCAATTTCCCATTGCTTGCGAAGTTTTTAGTGTTTTCATGAATTAATGAACGCCTGCGTTCCTGCATATAGTATCTAATGGCATAACACATTCAATGTACAGTTTTGACTTAATAAACAATAGATAATCTATACATATAATAAAATCGTAGCGAAGTCAAAACCGTACATTGATATTTTTGAAAAAAGTAATTTCTACGAGGTCTGGAAAAGATTCTAATGCCGAAAATATAGTTTTTATAATTTTTGTCTGTTTACCTGTTTGACTGAATGTATGTTCCAGCATCACACAAATACTACCGGATAGATTCTGATAAAATTTTGCATAAGTAGATATTTCCTATAAGTCTGATCAGTCTAAAGGCTATAAATTATCACGCTATTTCCCATGGGGGATGAGCCATATTGCATTATGTTCGTATTCTTCTACAAATTACCGGACATTGTAAAAATACGATTTGAATATTGCAGAAAGTTGCAGAGGGAGTTGTGGCTAAGTGCCATTTTCACCAATGAAATTGAACACGATCAGCACATAAACCACGTATAAGAGAAAAAAAAAGAAAAATATTTTAAGAGCTGTCAGTGTCATTATTTTCTTTGGAATATTGTCACTGACAGCTCTTAAACTCGGTTTAGATTTGCTGATCGCGTTCAGTTTCATTGCTGAAATTCGCCCTAAGTAATAACAGTCGCACATGGCAGGTCGATCCATCAGGTTAAGCTACACTTGCCGCGGTTGGTCCGTGGATGGGTGACCATCTTTACATACCAAGACCTCCGTGCCTCGGTAAGCACGTTAAGCCGTTGGTCCCGGCTGTCATTTGTGGATCTCTAACAGTCGTTACGGGTCGTCAGAAGCCCGAAAGTCTGACAACCAGTCTTACCACGGGATATTAATAGCTGTATGGAGCTAATCAGTCAATGATGACCTAAACAAGGTGGATTTTTGAGATGGGGATGTAAGGACAGGACCTTAACCGTTGTCGTTACAAGAAAACGATCTTAGGTAGGAAACTGTCCTTAACTTTTTGAAATATTTTTATCAGTATTCACAAATTTTGAAAAAAAATTACAGTCAGCAAGAAAATGGGCAATTTTCACAAAAACTTTTTTTGATGCCAATCGATCCTGTTTCTTATAAGGATCAGAAGACTTTATGAGGTTTGAGAAACAGAAAAGTCAGAAATAGCTTAAAAACTTCGTATACTTTTCGTAGGAAATGGACAGATGAGAGAGAACACAATATTCCTACCAGTGTATGACAACAGTCGAATAATTCCATTCACTGGGCTGAATAGGGAACGAATACAGATATTTACAGATTTAAACATTCAAATGATTATCATCCCACTAAACCTATGATATGAGAACGGCTATTTTAGTCAACTTTCAATCAAAGGTTCAATGATTGCTTTGCAAACCTAAGTTCGATTTTTTACATTTTTATGGGTACTTTTATACAAGGTGTAACATATATAACGCACAACCTCTTAAGGGGTCATTGTACTCATCATTATAAACAACTTTTACTATCGGATCAACATTTCTGTTCGAATAACTCGTCAAAATGTCCCTGGAACAGCTGACTATTTGTTCGCAATTTCAGGTTTGGTCCCATAGTAAAAATTGTTCATAATGATGGATACAATGACTCCTTAAGAGGTTGTGCGTTAATTCTAGGACATGTTGTTTATGATAGTTCGTAGAACGTACACAGAAAAACATCAAGTTTAGGCCTCTTCTGTCATCTTTAGTTATAATAGTAAGAAATATCTATAGGGGACAGAGACTGCAATGAGAAATCCCGTGTGTTTACAATCTACTTTTATATTATAGTAGTGAAGTGATAGTTGTTTGTCAGGTATAATCTTGAAGAATGCATCAGTCAGTGTATCAGTTTTGTGCCATTAGATAGTGTAGGTACAACATTAGTTTTTGTTTAAACTAAACCCGAAAAGGGGTCATTGTACTCATCATTTTTAACAACTTTTTCTATTGAACCAACCTTGAAATCACGAAAAAAAAATCAGCTGTTCCATACATTTTGTCGATTTAAGGTACAATTCCAAGATGGGCTGCAGACTGCAACCGCAGGTGACAATGCGGCTAGCGGCTGCGGTTTACATAGAGATTTTCATAGAAATACGTAGAAACCAGTAGTGTCGCTTGAACCTGCAGCTGCAGTTTGCGGCCTGCGGTCCATCTTGGAATTGCACCTTTAAGTGAACACAAATGTATGACAAGCTGATTTTTTTTTCGCGATTTCAGGGTTGGTCCCATAGAAAAAAAAAATCAAAATGATGAGTACAATGACCCGTTTTTGGGTTTAGTGTAAACAAAAACTAATGTTGTATACAGGAACGCAGGCGTTCATTCATTCACAAAAAAAAGAAAAACATCGATAGCAATGGGATATTGCTACTGAAGGATGCGGGTCGACCCCAGAACGAGCCGCTTTTCACATGGATGGATCTGAACGTCGCTTGAACTTGAGCTTGAACTACAAACATAGTATAACGGTAGTTTTACAAAAATGTGGATGTTATTTTAGTATATTGTGGTGTCTTATGACTTCCACGCGAACGAAGTCGCGGGCAGAAGCTAGACGCAATATAAAGTTAGGTGTCGTCGATTCTCATGTTTCCCCGATTTACTTTCAGAAGGCAAACTGCGCGCCGTCCTTGACTTATTATTTGGCAGAGAGATCGAGTTCACGGATGTACAACTTCGTGAACACATCGACTCGATCACGATCGCTGGCAATGACACCACGGCTCTTGTCATTGCGTACTCCCTCGTCCTCCTCGGAACACGTCAGGATGCACAGGAGAAAGTACTGCTTGAGTAAGTTACTGTGCAGTCACGAGCACTAATATGAGAAAATTTAATTTTCACCTTGGTACTGTATCATTAATTAAAATTTGATCTTGTTGCAAACACAGTATTTCAGATCCCTCTATTATGAAATAGAGCCGGGCATGCAGTCTCGACATACATTGCGATCGCTATATGGCCGAATTCGGTCGCAAAGTCCTAATGGGGTCCCTAGACAGTCAAAATTGCTTGACTCATGTCAAACATTTTTAACCGTCTAGGGACTCATTCCATTTCATTTGATAGGGGGAATAATTCTGCGATCGCAATCTATGTCGAGAGTTGAGACTGCAGGCCCAGGGTCGCAAAATTGCTATTGTTATTCTACGAAAAAAATCGCCGTTGATATATACATATATTTATATATTGTACTCGTGACTGTACACCCGATAAAGTTGGCGGTTGACCACTTTTCACCGTTTAGTCTCGTGCAGACTTGCGCAATATCGCGGGCGCGACATGTAGCGCGACACTTTGCATTAAGTTTTCATAGAAATTGTCACGTCGCGCCTATCTACGGGAGCCTTTACGTTAACACCTTTGATTGAAACGTGCTCAACAGCTACCTTGCTGACTCTTCCCGTCTTATTACAAAACAAAGTTTTTCTTTGGACTTAGCTAAAGCAATTTCGACTCCACCCACTTATCGTAGAGCTCATACACCATACTTACTTAAAGCAAGTTATACTTAATGAAAAAAATAAATATGAATAAAAAAAATATTAATAAAAATGCTTATATTTGAAAACCAACGTGTATACAAATAAATCTTGCTAAAATATACAACTGATTTTATTTTCACAGTTTATAATGCTGTATTCGCTAAGAATACCGGATATTTAAAATGAGCCCTCCGCGAGGTCTCCCGGCATCCCTTAAGCGACTTAAGTGAACCCTCCAAGACGGCTCCCGGCACTGAACGTGTAAAGGGTCACTCATCCTCCATAGAGAAGGGAGGATCCTCCGACCAGACGGGTATTGTGTCCACTCCCTCTCACAGAAAGAGGAGGCCTGTGTCCCAGCAGTGGGAACATTATAGGCTTTTTTTTTTGGGTGGGTAATTATTAAATAAATTCTCCTGCTCTGGGCGAAGAGGGGGGGGCGAGGCAGACTTTTACTGACTAAAACCCACTCGTGTTCCTTCCGTTGCCTGTGTGCCGATTATGTATTACGTATAGCTTAAAAAAAAACGAAAATAATTAAAAATACAACATAACCATCACGCCTGAATTTCCCCATAGGGTTAGGCAGAGGTGTACCTTAGCATGTTTCGCCAAAAAAAACAAAATAACGATCACATTTATGTACCACAATCACACCACATCGTAGCGACAAAATGTCGTCAAGCAGTGATTATACGTGTAAATAATGTCGGTGCAGCTTCTTGCAGTTCCGTTGTGGTAACTACAAAATTTCGATGTGATTGAGTTATTGTCGCTAGTAGTTGCCATGGGTTACGTTGTGTCTATAGTGTTTGAAGACAGACAGATCGTTGTGTTTAAGATGTGGCCGGCCGCTAGTACGCGGACTTAGAGTAAGTAGGTACTTACTCTAAGTTGTCAATTTTGTACAAAAGTTTTTGTGTATAGTTAAACAAAACCCATCTGAGTTGAACTGCCCTGCACGTGACAAAGATTTTTTAAAGTTTACGGTAGGTCCCCAAACCCACTTTAATATCACAAAGAGATCTAACTTTAGCCTGAGCGTGCCAGTTTATGTAATTATCTAACTTTAGCCTGAGCGTACGTTTTTGTATTTATATAACTTTAGCCTGAGTGTGTCAGTTTTTGTATTTATCTAACTTAAGCCTGAGCGTACCAGTTTTTGTATTTATCTAACTTTAGCCTGTGCGTGCCAGTTTTTATATTTATTTCGGATTTTATTCCGATTAAAGTCAAATCTTTTAGTTTTACTGACCCATTTTGATGATAATTTATTATAAATCAAATTACTTTACAAAAAAAAAAGAACTAGAAAAAAAGGTAACATTGCCTAATGTTACCTATTTTTCTAGTTCTTTTTGCTTGCCTCGTTGGTCTAGTGGTTGCAAGCGCTACCGCTAAGCATGAGGTCCTGGGTTCAATTCCCGGGCCGTGTTATAGGATCTTTCCATTTGGCATTTCTCAGTAGCAGCCCGGAGTCTGGATTTGTGCCCGGTTGATGGCAATAGGCGCGCCCCCTGTTACATGGGACTTAAACATAACTGGCGAAACGTGGGCGTACTATAGGTACACGTCTGCCTAACCCTTCGCGGAATACAGACGTGATATTATGTTATGTGTTAAGTTCTTCGCACTCCATCAGTATATGGTAAGTGTCTTCAACTATATTACACTCCAGACAATTTGGTGAAGCAACTTTACCCATGAGAACGCAAAACTGTTCATTGGAATCTGTCCCGATCGAAGCAGAAGAGCCATTACAATTTCCGACCGATTCATGTTTGCCTGATCGAACGATGAACAACGAGAAAGTGCTGGCTGGATCTCCCGATACCAGATTCCCTTGCTCAGTGACCTCTGATCGAAGTGTTCGTGCCACATTTTAGTGCATTCTTCTTTATCAACAACGTGTTAAGTACTTATTTTTAACGTTCCATGCAGGCAACAATTAATCTTCGGCACAGAAAAGCGAGGGTCTACTAAAGAAGACTTACAGAAGATGCACTATTTAGAGCGAGTCATCAAAGAGAGCATGAGGCTCTACACCGTAGTTCCGATCATCGCGAGGAATATAGACAAGGATACTTATTTACGTAAGTTTTTCTATTTACAATCAAATTAAATCGTTTGTTTACAGACAATAATTCTGCCCCGTTATCAGTTGTGGATGTGTGTACCTATAATGTTAATGATGGCCGGTCGCGACAAGTTTTAAGTCTTGATTTTTGCGATGAACTATTAGCGCCTTTCATTCAGAATATGGAAAGTTCTACAATTGTTACTAAGTAGTTTAATATATTCGGTACTGTAGAAACCTACAACAAACCCGTTTGTTTACGTTGCTGAAGTTAAGAGACGGTTAAACGTCAAAAATGTATTTTAACGGTTTTTACACAAACGCTAATCATTACCGTTTATAAATAAGGTGGAAAGCAATTATATTATAAGTAAAAAGACGTAGGTAGGTTACCTATTCAAAATTCTTAATAACGGCCCAATGTCACAATATTAAATGACACGTGGAAATAGGACGGCATGTCGTAATTATCGGGAGCTATAAACATACAAGACCAAGAAAATGTGGCTAATTAGCTTAGAGTAAGAAAACTATAGAGGTTCGGGTAGCGTGGCCAGATGAGACGGCATATTATATACATATCCATAAATGTTTAAAGGACCCAATGATACCATAAACCTAACCCTTCACCCTGGGTTTTAAAACAAAAACAAATCAGCAAATTGATGACTATACGATGTAGAAAAGTGACAATATAAACTTCACGATTACACAAAAAACGCCATGAAAGTCGAAGCTACACAGTAGTAGTCACAGAATTTAAAATAAATGTCATAAAAATAATAAATTATACAATTAAAATAGCAACCTGTTTGATTTTATCTAGACTCTAGATTGTCCTATGGAGCAGGACCAGCATGTTTCCAAGCATTCTTATCTTGTATATAATCCTCTAATTTGTAATATGCTTGTTTACAAAGTGTTCTTTTAATATGAGTTTTAAATTTTCTTTCATTTAGTTGCAATATATCACAAGGTATTTTGTTGTAACATTTAACACAGTACCCCATAAAAGATGTATGTACTTTAGATAACCTGAAAAATGGTTGATCTATTTTGTCTTTATTTCTAGTACTAAAATTATGTCTATCACATATTTTATTAAAAAGATGTAGATTTTTCCTTACATATATAATATTTTCTCTAAGCTGATCGTCTAAGCTGATTAGCCATATTTTGACGTGCCACTTGCGGAACGTGTATAGGTACTGTATGCCTATCTAACTCTTTTTACATATATAATATCATTGGTGGAAAGTGTCAAAGTATGCATTCTCCAATTTGCCATGGGATTTGTTCATAATCTGTTTAAATAATCCGCTAGCTAAGCATTATTACGTGCTTGGCTAGGGGATCCCCGTTCTATATTGGAACAGCGTTGTGGACTGGTATAACAAGTTTTGTCCAAAACGCTATTACAGCTTTCAAAATCTTTTCTCTTTGTTGAATGACAGCATGTGATGTAAGGTTATCAACATTTCGCTCATTACAGCTACATGTGGAGTAACTTTGCCAGCCGGCACTGGAGCCGTGATAGGAGCCTTTGCAATACATCGGTCTACAGTCGCCTGGGGCCCCAGACCTGATGAGTTTGACCCCGACAGGTTCCTGCCCGAACGATCACAAAGCAGACACCCTGCCGCCTTCCTGCCGTTCAGCTATGGCTCCAGAAACTGTATCGGTACTAAATATTAATTTTCATATTATTGTACTTAAGAAGGACGCCGTGAATACAAAATTTTCTTAAGTTTTTTTTGCAATTTGCAAGTCAGTAACAGATTGTATGTTGATCTAAATATGATTCGCGGCCGTAACAAATATGGCTTTACAGCAATGATGTATAAAACTATAGATACGTTGTCCGCACTCTAAAATGGCAACATGAAATGAAGCCAATTGGCCACATTGCGCTCAGTCACGCACTAACCTGTCGCGCGACGCTATGTTTGTTTTTAATTTATATCGTCGCCGTTTTTAAGCGCCGAGATGTTGGTTGATAACGTGTCTATATATAATACGTCATTGCTTTACAGAATTATTATCATTACCTTAGCGCATCCTCCTTAAGAGGCGATGGATGCGTTAAAAAAGTAATACCAAAATAATTTGTAAATCAAACATATCCATAAGGTAGTGTAGAATTATTAATCCATCTTATACATCTCTCTAAGTTACATTTGTTGCCCAATGTCATGATTTTGATTCCATGAAAAAGTAATTCAATGGCACAATCTAACTTATAATTTATTATGATTATGTAAATACGATAATCATATATCAATAATATACAATCAAAGAAAATTAAAATATTTTAATAAGTATTTAAATATTCAAATATTTTAATAAGTATTTAAACATTCAAATATTTAAATCAAGATAAAGCCTGACACTGACCTGCAAATTGCAATAAACGTAAGAAAATATGAATTTACGCGGGCTGCATCTGCGGATCCACATTAATAGCAGTACACATGGTGGATTTGAGACGGGGCAGTAAGGGTAGGTACGTTAACCATTATACCTACAGGAAAACGGTATCTAAGGACTGTCCTTAACTTTTTGAGACATTTTGATCTGCATTCACAGATTTTGAAAAAGAATTACTTACACTCAGCAAGGAAACTTTTTTTGGTGCCTTTTTTTTTGTATGGCATCTCGTGGGTGGCCTTGAGAGGCCGTGGCTACTTAACCGAGCTTTCCTGTGACTGCCTTAAGTGACAGCTTAAAGCCTCCAGCCAGGGCGTAAAATATATATTATAACTAAACGACTGCGCACTAAGGGCACCCCCTGTGGGGTTCGGATCTCGATTCACAAATTGGGGACGGGCTGGATCAAAGTTTAGATCATGATTATTAACTGGGGTTACTATTAATGCTACGGCGCACTCAGCCTCGGCGCGGGCGGCTAGCGATTCGACGTGCAAGGGACGGAGACATTTTAGTCGGGAAGTTCGCGTGGTACCTCGGTGGCGAGGACGGAATGTCGGTCTGTGTAATTTGTGCAATGTACTGGTGGTCCTATTGCTTTCCTGGAGGAGGGTAATAGGGTCATCTGGATCTGAGAGAGTATGCCTTGGTCCGCGAGTCTGACTAATAGTGGAAGGCCTATAACTAGCGGCCTGCACAACCAGAGGGTTGCGATGACTATCCGCAGAATCGAAGAAACGCTTCGTAATGCGCTTCGTGAACTGCTTGATATTTTGAGGTCTAAGAGGAGGGTTTCGTTCCGAAAGAACCAAGGGGCGCCCGTAAACCTACGGAGAAATTGGTTTTGACGTGTCTGCATCCTATGGATGAGATGGGGCTTGGCGTGTGCGAAAACTGCACAGGCGTAGGTCATGATTGGGCGGATGCACGCTGTGTAAATATGCAATTTGCACTTAAGGGACGACTTGCTGGCTTAGATGCATATCAGGTTGGATTTTTGAGGGGTGATGTGATTAAGGGTAGGTAGGTACCTTAACCGTTGTAGCTACAGGGAAACGGTATTAGGAGACTGTCCCTAACTTTTTGAGAAACTTTGAACCGAATTTACATATTTTGAAAAATTTTTACTAGGTCACAAAGAAAATAGACTACTCACACAAAAACTTTTTTAATGACAATCGATCCTGATTCTTAAATCAATAAACTCTATTGGACCAACTGAGGTTTGAAATGAGATTTTAACTTACCTTTTTATGATGAATAGGTAGACAGACCGCTAAAATGAAGACTGGTCGAAAATGTACAGAACAAAAAAAATAATCTTCGAATTTTGAATTAGATTAGGTATAATTTTATTTCCTTCGAGAACAGAATTTAGGTAGTTTGTTTCTAGTGATTTCTGACATTCTGAAAAAAACTGACCTCAAATAATTTAGAACGTTTAGACTTGTATGGTAAATGTTTTTTGCCAAAGACATCAAATTATTTACTTAACAAAATCTCTTTGTTTTTTTGCCATTTCTGAGTTTTGTGGTGACCATAATACATCATAAAAAAGTAAACCCTACGAAATGAATGGGAAAAGTTTTATGAGGTTTCTGAAATTTTTAATAATCAAACCTTAGTTGGTCCTTAGTAGAGTTTTTTGATCCTTATAAGAAACAGGATCGATTAAGATAAGATAAAGATTTATTTCTCACCACAATTTATAGTACATTTTCAAAATATCCATACATAATAGTTTTAGTAGTTATACTGTGGGAGACTGCCCCCCCCCCCTCCCCCCCTTCGGAAACGGTTACCTTTATTTAGGATTATCCACTCGTACACGGATGCGGTAAGTTATATATAAACTGATTTCACTATTGATTATTACTTATTCTAGGGTTAGTATATGTGTATGTATGTGTAGGTATGGAGTGATGTGTGTGTGATTGATTTCCTTGCAGATTTGTTCGGCATATTTTTTACTAAGAATAATAGGGTAGTGTCATGATCAGTCAGTGCGGAGTGGGCAACATGAGTTGATGCAGGTAGAGTAGTTTTAAGAATAAAGTGGTCAAGGCAAGCTTGAAGTCGCGTGGGCAGAGTGTGTGCAGGCAGTAGACCATGTGAAGCTAATAGATTGAGGTTACATGTTTGGTTGAGTCAAGACACTGATCATTAATGTTTATGTTTAAATCCTCTGTGATAATTATATTTCTATAGTGTGTGATGCTACACAGGATCACGTTAAGTGAGTTAGTAATATTTTTGAAGGCCGACAATATATAGCCAAAAGGATAAAGCTGTCGTCGACTTTTATTAGTAGACAATTAGCATCTTCAATCGAAGATTCTTCCACAGACACGTTAAGATTTTTATGAACATAAACAACTACGTCATTTTGCGTTAGATTGTTATCAGTTTTGAAGTAGTTATAGCCCTGGAGATCCGGGATGTAATTAGTATTAAGAAGCCAGCATTCGGTTAACTTTATTAGGTCCCATTCAACCTTGGTTCTGGCAAGAACAGTGTGTAACCCTGCCATATTTTTTGTTATGCTTCTAATATTTTGATTAAGGATTTTGAGTGATTGATTAGGATTAAGGTTGGGTGGTATACAGTTATCTAAGTCACAGGTTGATGAGTCCGACACGGACACAGAATTATTTATATTATTTTGTGTATTATCGAATTATATTAATTTTTTATCAATGTTTGCATTTTTAGTGTATTACTGAGTTTCGGGCGAGTTATAATACTAATAATAATAAACCATTTATTATCAGGTTACAAAGACCCATAGATGAATACCTTAACCTAAGTATACATAATATATTAACAATTGCGTTAGTAAATAAAACTTAAAGCTATGTTAGTATCAATTAGATGCACTAAGTCTTCGTCTTCGTTAATAGTACTAATATGGCATATTAGGACATAATGAAATTGTGTTATTATGTCATAATTTAGCGAACAAGCTGTTATTTCATTAATAATAAAATAAGTGTCTAGTTTGGATGTGTAAATAGATGTGTCAGATAATTTTGTATGTAAATGTATATAGTGGGTTAGTAATTAATTTGTATATAACATTAGGAACAGACGATAGTAACAATAGTAGTGTGCAGTTAGTATTTGTACACAAATGTTTAAGACAATTTTGTAGGTATTCGTAAATAGGTATGTTAGTAACAGATTTTAACATAGGTACATAATATATTAAGACGTAGCGGAAGATATTTTTAATGAATATGGTATGGCGAGGTAGAATGGTTGCTTATAGTCATTTAGTTTTCTCTTGACGTAGTTTAGCCAGGTCGTCTTCGGATCTTATGAGCCGGCTGGGTATCCCTTCTTTTTCGCGAACGTATACTTTGCCGTTTGCAGTCCAACATTGTTGATAGTCACTGCTTTTTATAAATTCTCTGGTAAGAAAGTGCAGGCGTTTTGCTGAGGAAGTTACGGCTTCCGATACGTAGATCGGTTTCTTAGGTCCTGCAGCTTGCAAGTGGGTAGTGTTAAGACGATTTTCTATATTTTCTTTGTTATAGTTTTTAGTGGATTGCATAAATTGTTCTTTATTTATTTATTTATTTAAACTTCTCGCACACAATAAGGTACAAAGGCGGCCTTATGCCTTAGGCATTCTCTACCAGTCAACCAAGGGTGGTGAAGAGATAAGATGGCGGGTGCTCTGATGGAGAGAAAATAATAATATTAAAAAATATTAAACTCTAACCTATTTATATTACTATTAATAAAATAGGTGCTCAAGTACATAAATAGATTATAAACTTATAATACATATACATACGTACATATACACTATAACATATCCCTATATTATATATATATATATAAATATAATACATACAAATTCAAGGAAAGGAGGTAATTGAGATGACTCTACCCTATTTGTTTTGTAAATAACTCTGCAATTTCCGCTTAAATGCATACCGACTGGTGGCCGTCCTGATATCAAGAGGAAGCGCATTCCAGAGAAGAATGGACTGAATATGATAGGAAGAATGAACAAAGTCAGAAGTATGAGAAGGACAGAGTAGAAGAAGATTGTTGGAAGAACGGAGGTTCTTAGCGTGTGAAGAACATAGATACTGGAAGTGAGACATAAGAGAAGAAGGAGGGCTGGGAGAGTTGAGAAGGGAGAAAAGTGAGGTCAAAGCGCGCAAACTTCTTCTCTGGCGAATGGACATCCATTTGAGCTCAGTCCTGTAACTCGACACATGGTCATATTTTCTTAGATTAAATATGAACCGGAACTGGTTCATTGATGTGGAAGAGAATTCCACAATGATTGTGCCCATTGTCTCTTTCTTGGGTCTCAAACGAAAGATATTTTTGACATCGGATGGTGAAACATGTAGGTTAATAATAGTACCGAGTTTTTTAACTAACCCATACAGAGTTTCTTTGGTCTCGAGGTTTAAAGTCGGGATATTTTTTATTTCAATTGTTGCAGCTTAAAAGTTTCTCTCCAGATAGTCTACCTTTAGTTCAAGTGTTTTTGTTGACTTTGGTCTGGAGGTTGCGGGAAATCTGATCTTGTCTGCGGCCGGTGTAGTAGATGGCCGTGTCATCTGCGAGCAGAGCTAACTGCGACTTTCTACATTTGGGGATATCAGTAGTGAATATAGTGAAAATGAGCGGTGCCAGCACAGACCCCTGAGGGACGCATGCGCGGATCGAATAGGTTTTTTGCTGCCAATTCCCCCCGAAGACTCCTCCTGCGGGCTCAAACGCTTGTACAAGTAAAGCTACTGTGCTCGCACATGATAATTTGCTGACAGTTACAAAGTACCTAATCTTTTAACAATAAAATATACCCGGTTGTGAAGCCAAGTGTGTGATCTATCTGGTGCACGAACCTATTTTCGATTTCATAAAGTGACCACTAAGTAAATACAGTAAGTGCTATCCTTTTGTCAACAACTTCAACGTGGGCGCACCGAGGTCAAAGTCCGTCCCCGCCACTCGCCCAAGGCCGCGCGCTAAACGTCGTCGATCAGCTGTTACTCGACTGTTGTTCGGGAACCAAAGATTTACGAAGGTGTTGTCAACACGGGACTGTGTGATACTCGCGCGCAGTAAAACAAGTTTATGCAATCGCGAATCGAGTGAGTGAGGTGCTTTATTCATACAGTAAACAAACTACGCTACACGATTTTATTTGATTTATTTTTATTTCTGAGCTCGTATTAAGCAAATATAACAACAAAAATGGACCGCTCATCTCCGAAAACTGCATCATCGCCGTTGCACAGCTCGGAACCTGATTTACACACAAGTTTTAATAAAGAAACAAATGAACAACATCAGCGAAAAAGAAAGCGAGGTGATGACGTTGAGTTGCAACGCTTAGAATCCATGATGATGGAGATGAATCATGTTTTCTGATTTTATTTCTGAACAAAAACATCACAATAATAAAATTGACACACTACAATTAGCCCTTGAGGAGATAAGGTCTCCAAAACAGCCTATTAAGTAGCCAAAACACTGCAATTCAAACTCAGAATGATGAGATCCGAACTCAGAATACTCAAATTCAAAACTCTGTGCAATTTTTATCTGATAAATACGATGATGCCATGCTAGAAATAAATAAATTACAGACGGAGTGTAACTGAAGACAACCAAAAAGTTATAAAAACACTTGAACTAAAGGTAGACTATCTGGAGAGAAACTTTTAAGCTGCAACAATTGAAATAAAAAATATCCCGACTTTAAACCTCGAGACCAAAGAAACTCTGTATGAGTTAGTTAAAAAACTCGGTACTATTATTAACCTACATGTTTCACCATCCGATGTCAAAAATATCTTTCGTTTGAGACCCAAGAAAGAGACAATGGGCACAATCATTGTGGAATTCTCTTCCACATCAATGAACCAGTTCCGGTTCATATTTAATCTAAGAAAATATGACCATGTGTCGAGTTACAGGACTGAGCTCAAATGGATGTCCATTCGCCAGAGAAGAAGTTTGCGCGCTTTGACCTCACTTTTCTCCCTTCTCAACTCTCCCAGCCCTCCTTCTTCTCTTATGTCTCACTTCCAGTATCTATGTTCTTCACACGCTAAGAACCTGCGTTCTTCCAACAATCTTCTTCTACTCTGTCCTTCTCATACTTCTGACTTTGTTCATTCTTCCTATCATATTCAGTCCATTCTTCTCTGGAATGCGCTTCCTCTTGATATCAGGACGGCCACCAGTCGGTATGCATTTAAGCGGAACTTGCAGAGTTATTTACAAAACAAATAGGGTAGAGTCATCTCAATTACCTCCTTTCCTTGAATTTGTATGTATTATATATATATATAATATAGGGATATGTTATAGTGTATATGTACGTATGTATATGTAATATAAGTTTATAATCTATTTATGTACTTGAGCACCTATTTTATGAATAGTAATATAAATAGGTTAGAATTTAATATTTTTTAATATTATTATTTTCACTCCATCAGAGCACCCGCCATCTTATCTCTTCACCACCCTTGGTTGACTGGTAGAGAATGCCTAAGGCATAAGTCCGCCTTTGTACCTTATTGTGTGCGAGAAGTTTAAATAAATAAAGAACAATTTATGCAATCCACTAAAAACTATAACAAAGAAAATATAGAAAATCGTCTTAATACTACCCACTTGCAAGCTGCAGGACCTAAGAAACCGATCTACGTATCGGAAGCCGTAACTTCCTCAGCAAAACGCCTGCACTTTCTTACCAGAGAATTTATAAAAAGCAGTGACTATCAACAATGTTGGACTGCAAACGGCAAAGTATACGTTCGCGAAAAAGAAGGGATACCCAGCCGGCTCATAAGATCCGAAGACGACCTGGCTAAACTACGTCAAGAGAAAACTAAATGACTATAAGCAACCATTCTACCTCGCCATACCATATTCATTAAAAATATCTTCCGCTACGTCTTAATATATTATGTACCTATGTTAAAATCTGTTACTAACATACCTATTTACGAATACCTACAAAATTGTCTTAAACATTTGTGTACAAATACTAACTGCACACTACTATTGTTACTATCGTCTGTTCCTAATGTTATATACAAATTAATTACTAACCCACTATATACATTTACATACAAAATTATCTGACACATCTATTTACACATCCAAACTAGACACTTATTTTATTATTAATGAAATAACAGCTTGTTCGCTAAATTATGACATAATAACACAATTTCATTATGTCCTAATATGCCATATTAGTACTATTAACGAAGACGAAGACTTAGTGCATCTAATTGATACTAACATAGCTTTAAGTTTTATTTACTAACGCAATTGTTAATAAATTATGTATACTTAGGTTAAGGTATTCATCTATGGGTCTTTAAACCTGATAATAAATGGTTTATTATTATTAGTATTATAACTCGCCCGAAACTCAGTAATACACTAAAAATGCAAACATTGATAAAAAATTAATATAATTCGATAATACACAAAATAATATAAATAATTCTGTGTCCGTGTCGGACTCATCAACCTGTGACTTAGATAACTGTATACCACCCAACCTTAATCCTAATCAATCACTCAAAATCCTTAATCAAAATATTAGAAGCATAACAAAAAATATGGCAGGGTTACACACTGTTCTTGCCAGAACCAAGGTTGAATGGGACCTAATAAAGTTAACCGAATGCTGGCTTCTTAATACTAATTACATCCCGGATCTCCAGGGCTATAACTACTTCAAAACTGATAACAATCTAACGCAAAATGACGTAGTTGTTTATGTTCATAAAAATCTTAACGTGTCTGTGGAAGAATCTTCGATTGAAGATGCTAATTGTCTACTAATAAAAGTCGACGACAGCTTTATCCTTTTGGCTATATATTGTCGGCCTTCAAAAATATTACTAACTCACTTAACGTGATCCTGTGTAGCATCACACACTATAGAAATATAATTATCACAGAGGATTTAAACATAAACATTAATGATCAGTGTCTTGACTCAACCAAACATGTAACCTCAATCTATTAGCTTCACATGGTCTACTGCCTGCACACACTCTGCCCACGCGACTTCAAGCTTGCCTTGACCACTTTATTCTTAAAACTACTCTACCTGCATCAACTCATGTTGCCCACTCCGCACTGACTGATCATGACACTACCCTATTATTCTTAGTAAAAAATATGCCGAACAAATCTGCAAGGAAATCAATCACACACACATCACTCCATACCTACACATACATACAGAAAATGTACTATAAATTGTGGTGAGAAATAAATCTTTATCTTATCTTAATCGATCCTGTTTCTTATAAGGATCAAAAAACTCTACTAAGGACCAACTAAGGTTTGATTATTAAAAATTTCAGAAACCTCATAAAACTTTTCCCATTCATTTCGTAGGGTTTACTTTTTTATGATGTATTATGGTCACCACAAAACTCAGAAATGGCAAAAAAACAAAGAGATTTTGTTAAGTAAATAATTTGATGTCTTTGGCAAAAAACATTTACCATACAAGTCTAAACGTTCTAAATTATTTGAGGTCAGTTTTTTTCAGAATGTCAGAAATCACTAGAAACAAACTACCTAAATTCTGTTCTCGAAGGAAATAAAATTATACCTAATCTAATTCAAAATTCGAAGATTATTTTTTTTGTTCTGTACATTTTCGACCAGTCTTCATTTTAGCGGTCTGTCTACCTATTCATCATAAAAAGGTAAGTTAAAATCTCATTTCAAACCTCAGTTGGTCCAATAGAGTTTATTGATTTAAGAATCAGGATCGATTGTCATTAAAAAAGTTTTTGTGTGAGTAGTCTATTTTCTTTGTGACCTAGTACAAATTTTTCAAAATATGTAAATTCGGTTCAAAGTTTCTCAAAAAGTTAGGGACAGTCTCCTAATACCGTTTCCCTGTAGCTACAACGGTTAAGGTACCTACCTACCCTTAATCACATCACCCCTCAAAAAACCAACCTGATATGCATCTAAGTGAACCTACTATACAGAGTCAAATTACTAGCTAAACTCCGCAGACGTGGTGGGTTTTTAAGGGCGCTTGTCCTGTCATGCGTATTTTAGCCCGCGCGCGGATTTGGTCCGCGTGCAGGCTGTCCGCATCCTACCATTTCATACCTACATGTTTTTCCTATCGTGCGGGTAGGAAGCACGCGCGCGGAACGCGAATTGTTTACGGGCGCGCAGCGCGCGTGCATGCTAACCGGATGCGGGCGGCGTTCTTCTGCCTTTTCAGTGTTATTTTTACGCATGCGCAAACAAAAATGAAAATTGATACAGAAAGAGCGTGACACGCATGACACTGCAAGCAACGCAATCTTTGTCCTGCGTGTGGCCAGGAGCGTGTAATCACCCGCACACGGGCGATAATACGCATGACAGGAAAAGCGCCCTAAGCACGATAAAATAAAAAAGATTTGATGATTTCTTTCTCATTTCTTTTTTGGGTTCAACGACCAATTGTAGTGATGTTACTTAAAATGTTACTTGAAAAAATATGTATTTTTTTTTTTATGGTGTTTAAATATAAAAATAAACTAATTTCAAGTGACTACCTGCGATCGATGACCCAAAAAAAATAGTTTTTCCCTATACGCATACACTTCGTCGGTAAATATCTAAGTACCTACCTACTTACCTAATTATAAGTAATGGCACGATCCTCAGCTGCATTAATGAAGGAGAAACTATTCCTTAATTTTTCAAAAAAATGATTCGTTGTATACCTGCTTGTCAAAAAAAAATTGGACCGTTTTGACATTTAACTTGAATCGATTTATTGTCAGTATTGAGTACCGAGTCGTATGGTTACTTCGATAGTTACGTCGCGATGGTCAATCGCGACGCAACTAGTGAAGTAACCAAACAAATATCAAAACGGGCCTATTATTTTTTGACAACTTTAATATTGGAGTTTTCAATTATCTGGATGAATGCTCTTTATGTCAGGGCCTCAATCAACTGCCAAGTCTTTTCCCAAACATGTTGGAGTCGGCTTCCAGTCTAACTGGATGCAGCTGAATACTTACCAATTTTCTTTTACATATATCTAACTTTTTGTTCCGTGTGGTGCCGGACGGAAAGAATAGCACCATTCTATTTCTTCCCGTGGGTGTCGTAAAAGGCGACTGAGGGACTTACTAGGGAATGGGCATCAGCGTTCTCTATGCATTTTAACACCATACTGCGATCGCCAACCTGCCTGCCAAGCGTGGCGATTATGGCAACCCCCCCGCCCTCCTTTTAGGGGTCGCCTATGTCCAGCAGGACGTCTTTCGGATGAAATTATGAATGATGATCCTACTTTTTACATAATTGCCTGACCGCTACAACCCAACGACGATAAAAATATTTTTTAAATATTTTTCAGGACGTAACTTCGGCATGCTTATAATGAAGAGTATACTATCAAGCGTGGTGCGATCATTCAAAATAGAAGCTGATGACATCGGTCCCCTTAAAATAGAAATGCTACTGTTTCCAATTAATGGACATCAAGTGAAAATCTCAAGAAGAACTTCTTAGTTAAGTAACCACATTAGCAATAAAACTATTTACCGATAAAATATACTTTACTTATTTAAAAAAAACAAAACAATTGTGACAGAAGTGCTACGTGCTAATTAAGAATAAATGAATATAATTTTATAAAAATTTATTTAAATAAAATTATATTAATTTATTCTTAACTCATTGGATATTTCTTATTTGGTAGACGAATGTGACGTATTTTCTGGTTCCCTATCCATTTGCATAACATTTTAAGACATAATAATATATGATGCCATATTTTTGTTTATCCTAATTATACTTACGCATAAAAGCTTACGCACAACAATTTAAAGCATAATTTCTCTAATCATAGTAATGTATAAGCATAACATTCAACAGCATAAAGGCTTCTACATACCGGGGCGACTTGTCGCGCGACGCGACGCGACACAAAGGCACCGCTCGTCCCGCGACACGCGGGACCTTTGTGCCGTGTCGCGTCGCGCGACAAGTCGCGCTGGTATGTAGAAGCCTTAAATATATTTACGCATAATGACATTCAAACATATTTTTTTATAGGCATAACAAATAACGCATAATAATTAACTCCTAGAATGTTAGACACTACTACACATTTATATACCATGGGTGTGTAATATAATTATGACATAATAACAGATAGTATAATGTTATAATTTTCATATGCTATAAAAACAAATAACCAATTTTCATGTGATCTTCTTTTACTCTAATAACATTTAGTATAACCTTAATTTATATTTTTTTTTTTCTTATTTATATTTAACTTCATCTAACCCAAATGATCCGTTAGGTGCCGGACGTAAAGAATAGCACTATCCCATTTCTTGCCATTCAGCTCCTTATTTTGAATCATATTCCACTGAAAATGTTCTCAGGAAAATTGTTATTTTTTTTATCGTAATTTCAGTTACTATTCCTTTATTTCTATGTAAAATCACATTCTCTGTACGCCGTACTCCATTAATGTAAATAACACAGCTAAAATAAAAAAATCAGCAATGGATGTTGAAATTCTCTAACGAACGACGCCTGAAATCAGCGAACGCGGCCGTCCACCCCGCCGCGACAAATCAGGTTCATTGGATTCCTATAACGTTCCTGAAATAATTTCATGTACCGGTATCAGTCTGCGGAGGGCTGTCCCTTACACCCTGTATATAAGCAGGTATTGCAGGTGACGCAGGTATTTATACGGCAGGCGTTTAAAATCTTATCAGTTTTTGCAAAATAATACAAAACAAAGTAGACATGCTAAATTATTTTAAAAATTACTTATAGATTTTGAATATTGTAGTAACTGAATACTATACTAATTGAATATTAATTCAAATGTGCATTATATAAAATGTTTATTAAACCATCTATAATTAGGTAAAATTAAATTACATCAATAATTCATTATATCATTTCATAGTTATATTAAAAAAAAGTATATTAAATGAAATTATGTCATATGATAATTAGAAGTTTTGTTATTATTTCAAACGTTACACACCCCCGAAGGGCCTCCCCGCCGCACCTTAACCTATTTAAATTTGGTTTCCGTTATTAAAAGCATCCAACAACGTTAGACGCTACTACTAAATTGTTTTCAGAACTCAAAATAAATACGTAAAAACAACTAAAATTTGGTTTCTGTTATTCCCATATTTTTTTATGCCATATCACTATTATGTAAATAGTCATTACGCCAATTAACATTATGCGAATTAAAATTATGCCAAAACAAATTATCCAACAAAACAATTATGCCAACATCAACTGTTTGCCAAAACCAATTATGGCAAAAAATTACTATACCAAAAGAAATATGCCAAAACAGTTATGCAAAAACATATTAGTAAAAAAAAAACAATGCAAAAAGAAGGGGTTCCGTATTTTCTACTGAGAGGTGATGCTTGGTGCGAAAACTCGCGGAGGAGGGAATATTATAGAAATGAAGTATAATACTTACATAACAATGTAAGTATTATAATTTTAGTACTGCGTCATATGTAGAAGTAAATTTCTATGGTGTTTTTACTGGCTCTGGCGTTGTTACTACGTCTGGCTCTTCCTTTGACTCTGACTCTGCCTTTGGCACTGGCTCTGAGTCAATTTCATCACTAGTGCTTTTTTCTGGTGGTAGGGTTTGTATTGTAGGTGTCAGATGAGGCCAATTAGCGTATTCGATGATACCGTCGTCATCACTGGCGATAACGTCGCGAGAGTCATCCACCCCACAGGTCAGGAACTTAGAATACTTGGTCAAGTCCAAGAAGCCTACACCACACGGCCGATCCACTAGACGAGAAGTCATCATTCCTCGTACAAAGCCGGAACAAACGATAACGGAGCCTACGTCGTCCTAAAAATGGAATGCTGTTAGACTATGTACTTACCTACGAAGAATATATTTAAAAAGATTGCCAGAATATTGTCTGATTGACCTACAAAGGAAGATTTCAGAACATCAACAGTCAATTGTGGGCAGACACGAGACCTCTCCTGAATTGATTCGATTATCAAACAATTTTTAAATATTTCAACAATTTGCAAATTCGACCTTTGCCAACATTATCGACTGTTTCATCGGCATCTCTGATTATTTTTAACTTTTCTTACGCTTAATGCCCATGGCATTAAGCGTACAAATTTTGAGATAACTGGTGTCCAAGTTCATGTACTACGTACGTGATTTTTGAAAGCGAATCTTCTTCTGTTAGGTTTTAACTGTTTGATGTTTTAAAATATTTTTTTACATCGAAAGGTTTGTTCAAATATTAGGTACCCAATGAAATCAATGAAGGCCATGCAATTTGAGAATTTAATGAAAAGTGAGATATAGTGACGAATTCTGCGAAATTTAAATAAATTGCGTTTTTTCGATTCCCATGATTTTTCGCCTAGGCTTTATGGGGTGCTTAAGGGGCCGGCGTGGATTGCAGAATATCTTTGTTCCCAAATATATATTTTGAAAGGACAATGATATAAACACGAGTTATGAGGAATTTAAAATTTCTATAAAAAACTTATTTTTCTCATAACTCTTGTTTAAATCAGTGTCTATTCAAAATATATATTTTGGAACCTAGATATTCTCTATTCCAATCTTAATAAAGACACACTGCCTTAAGAATATGTTTGATTTACAAATTATTTTGGTATTACTTTCGTATGAACTACGCATCCATCGCCGGCTTGTTGCAAATGGGTCACAGTATCACGTCTTAAAAGGAATAGGTACGTCAAATTACAAGCCACCCCTTTTTTTTTTTTTTTGGTGGGAAATTATCAAATAACTTCTCCCGCTCTGGGCGGAGCGGGAGAGCGTGTCAGACTTTTACTGACTAAAACCCACCCGTATTCCTTCATTTGCCTGTGTGCCAGGGCCACGATATCCCTTTCGGACAAACTCGCAACCCTGGCAGGCATTGGCCCTAACGGATCCCGTCAGTTGCTGCTGACAACTCTTTGAGGCGCGCGTGGAATACAACGCGCCGTCGACCCGGGCCTGGTCCTTATCGGACGGTGAACTACCCATCGCTCACCGTCCGCAAGCCCGCGCCTACGGTGGCCAGAAATCGGCTTGCGACTCCCGACGCCCGGGGCGTCTCCTGCGGCGACTAGGGGCGCGAGGGCGCGAACCTTGCCTCTCCCTCACGCGTTCCGCCTCCTCCTTCGCAAGCATTACTGCTTCGCAGAAGGAGGTGACGGCCTCCCATGCACTCTCGCTCCGAACCATGGCCCGAACCAGGGCCGCACGCGAGAGATCGCCGCCGCCGATCGCCTCCATGAGCACACGGCGGTGCTCCATCCAAGCCGGACAGACCTCCACCGTATGCTCCACCGTGTCCTCCGGGCGATCCACACAGTGGTGACACCCGGGCGTTTCCTCCCGCTTAATCCTGAACAGGAACCTCCCGAAACAACCATGTCCGGTGAGGACCTGCGTCAGGCGGCAGGTGAGGACGCCGTGGCGCCTCTCTAGCCACTCCTCAAAGAGGGGACTTATCGCCACAATTGTGGCGTGCCCAGCGCTGGGTTGCGACAATCGCACTCTCCATGCCGCCATGAGATCCCGCCGGAGCTCTGTCCGCTGTGCCGTGATTTCTCGCGGCAGCGGAGTTTCACCCCGGCGTTTCGCCTCCTCGCGCCACTCCCAGATTTGCGCAAGAACTTTTGCCTCCAGATCCCATTACAAGTCACCCCTAATAAAAAATAAATAAATAAAAAAAATTAAAAAAATTGAATAAGGAATTGGAATTCAAATCATGTCTGTGTTTTTACGGATTGAGTTCGGATTCGGTCGGATCGGTTTATACTAGTTCGAATCACTATACCACGCTGGTTCGCCCCAAAACACAGATACTGACGTGACTGAGCAGGGGGCCTAAAATGGACGCTTTGGTAGAATCATAATATGATCTGCGTACAATTCATAACCCGCAATTCATCTGTTTGACACTTTAGTATGGAGTTTCGTAAAATGGTCCACAAATTATGAATTGCTTTAGTGAAGTCTAATGTGAAATAGCAGCTGTCAAACAGATGAATTGCGAGATGTATGAATTGTACGCAGATCATATTATGATTCTGCCAAAGCGTCCATTTTAGGCCCCCTGGATATATCTGCTGCATGCTAAATGACATGACAAACTGTGGCAAAGAGAAGCACAGTACAGGTGCCCTGAGTCAGTCACGAAGAAATAATAATTAGGTAAGAGGAATCGCGGGATCACGAAACAGAGGACGAGAAGTCAAGGGAGGTCTTTGCCCAGGAGTGGGACTGCGGAGATGGATGACAGTAGTATGATCGAGTTGAACGGCGTGCGATTGGAGGCATATAATATAGGTCCAGCAACACGTATGTGATGGTCTTTTTCGATTGCGTATTTCATTATTTTACACGTCAACCGGTACTAAACACACGTTTTTGGTATTTATTTTTGGGTAAGTATTAAGGTCGATTTTCATGGTCGAGCCAGTTTTATGCGCTTGCACATGTCACGTAGGTTGCCTATTACATTGTTTGCATTGTAGGTACTAGGTACATTGAGCATTGGACAATAAGCTATTTGTTCAAACGATGAACACAAACACGCGAAGGTGCATGGTGCACCGACATACATACTGTTCTAAGTAAGCTTACTCAAAATAAAATATTAAATAAGTGAAGTATATGAATGTACTTACTGGACACAAAGAACCGAATTTCTCCGACTGAAAAAGTATTGACACGTCATTATCTACAATTTTTTTTCTTAATTATTATGATCTATATTTAATTAAATTGGGAGTCACCTTGAACACCTTTGAAGATACTTAGCATTTGCCTACTGTTAAACAGGTCTTCCTAGTGTAAAAAAGTCTCATTAGAAAACTAAGTACAGTCCTACCAACTTATATGTGAACTGAAAGAGGACGGCACCGTCGATTCAGTGTTGCTAATTTTCGTAGATAAAATTAAATGAAGCTAGCTAAATTTCGTAGTTCCAATTTTCGCCATTTCACAGATAAATTGATAGAAGCGTAATCGTACTCTAAGGTTTGTTCTCTCTATGAAAATACAAGGTGAGATCATATTACTTTTTAAAGGACAGTGGGTCAATGAAAGATTGCCTAGGTCAAGCATGAATGTTCAGTAAAGATTATATATTTTAATAACCGCTATATTTTCTAGTTTGTCGATTAATAAGCGTTAGGAGTCAGGAACTTATGAATACTGAGAAAATATGGTTTATACTCTTAGGATTTTAGTATGTTTGTTTTACTATAACGCCATCTATGAGTGAACACAGGTACTAACTGTTGGTACTCCCTGTGTGAGATCAGCGAAACATTATACATATATTTTGCAGATTTTTGGTTAACGTTTTTTTTTTATTGTAACACGAAACATTTTTTTTTATTGGATTTTTACTGGAAATGAAATCTTTAGTTCTATATTTTGATCTGATTCCTGAATACCTACCCATTATTATTTATCTCTAACTATTCTCTCTCTACTACTATGTTCACTACTGAATTAGAAGTAAAGTAAATAATTATAGGCACGCAAAACAGAAAATAACTTGTTGCCAATGCCAATATGAAACATAAACATAAATACGTCGTTCATTGCAGGAAGAGGGTATTTAAAAAAAAAACACGTTTTGGATATATGTAGGTATATATGGTACACAGATGTAGTCGCCAGCACATCAGGTTATACCAAACTGTACCAATTTCTCCAAATGTATTTAAACCGTTCATTTGTAGTTTTATCACATAAAACAAAACGATTACAACTTACATTTGCAGTTAGAAAATTTACCGTGGCGTATAAGGGAGAACATGTTTTTCAACTACAACGTTAAGTTGGTTTGTGGGATATATTCATCCCAACTACGGAACCCTTCATTGTGCGTGGTCCGACACGCACTTGGCCGATTTTTTAGAACATCCCAACATCCCACAAGCTTAGGACTAATAAATCCATAGTAATTTAAATCTTTATTTTTAAATCATACTGTTCGAAAGCCGCAATCCTGAAAATTACAATTTTTGCAATTTGCAGCGGGCCGAGCACAGGCGTGCCAAGACGTTTGTGACAAGACATGATAAATTATGTCTTGTCAATTTGTACTAGCATTTTAAGACAAAACGGTTTTATCGCTCCAACTGTGATAAAATGTGTGACTCAAGTCATGCGACAGTAGGCCGTGCTCGCCCCGCTGCTGGTTAGGTTGTATGTTGATTAAACTAATGATTCGCGACCGTAACAAATATGGTTTAACAGAATCAATAGGAGTATATGAACTTAAAGAGTTGTATTGATCATCTTAATGATTACAATTCTATAAATAAATATTTCATACGGCCGCGAATCATATTTAAATCAACATACAACCTGATGCTGACCTGCAAAATTCAAAAAACGTAAGACATTTTCAATTTTGCGGGCTACCTGACGCGTTTGCCATAATTATCAAAAATTAACGCTAACCTCCAAATACGCTTAGGAGTTAGGAAGGCCACCGTACCTATGGATTTAGTCAGTAAAAGACTTCCAAACTGGCGGCAGAAGTCAGAAATAAACCAATTATATGGCAGGTACTTTCCTGGTACGTTTCAAATCCGATGGCTGTGCTGCGTCCGCACATCAAACCTGCATCCTAGGTGCCTCCCTAACACTCGTAGACTTTATGAGGCCTTCACAAACAGTCAAACTGTTCATGACCTTAAGGCCTTCGCCACACTTGGCGGAAATTCCGTCGCGGATCTTCCGCGTCGGTCGGATCGGTCGTTCCGTCGCGGACCGGTCGCACTCTGCGCCTGTTCCGTGCTCCGCGCACCGATCTTCCGTCGGCGTAAGATCGGCAACGTCGATTTCCAGGTTTATATTGTATCGCGCCACATTCGGCGGATAACTCGCGGCGACGGCGCACGCACAGGATGTTTGACACCGAAAGATTAATGTAACAGTCAGCCTTTCTTTGGGAGATATAGCCGTTCTAAGTTTTGTATCTTGCTTGGCTAAGAAGCCCTTCGTTAAATTCAGCAACACATCTAACGATTGTATTGACATTCGATAATATTCGAATGCTTTAACTGGATACAGTCTTAGTTGCATATACAAGGTATGAAATTGCCCAATTGCTAATCGAAGAGTATTTATGAGATGAATCCAATATTTTCTTCTTCTTTCTTGTTTTAAAGCTTCGTAAATAGCTATCACTTCTATCGGATCCATTACGACCACACCGTATAAAACTTGGAAGTCGACTGATACTCTACCACGGAATATTCAATGTGGCTGCAATGTTTAATAACGGATTTACCGCAACGGAAGTTCGGCGTCGGAATTTCCGTCAAGTGTGGCGAACGCCTAAAAGTTATAACTAATAATATTAGCAACATTACCCGGCACTGTGATTGCTGGATACAAAGAAATTTTTCCTGATAGTTAAACATCCCCAAACATTTGCTTCTGGGTAGTACGTGGACGTCCATCCGCCGGAGTTCAATCAACAGCGGGATCAAGTAGCCCTGGAGATGATAATTATTAAGAGAACATACGTACACACGGCTACACATCAAGCTATATTTTTCCAGTTTACCCTGATCTCGCACTGTACGGAAATCATGTACAATGCGAGACCAGCTTATACTGGAAACGTATAGCTTGATGTGTAGCCGTCTGTACCTACTTAGCTTGAACTTTAAAAAATCGACAAGATTAATTCTTGAATTAGGGCTACAATAAAATATCGTATCTACTTAGTATACTCTTTAAATAGTATACTGGTGTAACATATACATACATACTCGTATTAGTTAATAGTTTTAGTACCTATATGCGAAACCCGAAACACTTGTCTAGAGTATTTTGATGTAAAGTATATATTAATATGTACAAAAAAGGTGTACGAGGATAAAACATCCTAAAAATAGTACCTAACGAAATATAAAACGGAACGGAAAATCACATATCACCTCTATAGGTATATATCCCGTGGGAATTTCAAAATACATATTGTTAATTACAGGTACAGAAATAAGGAAAATTTTATCCCTTAGTAAAATTATTGTTCTTGGTGATCGGGCTGAACGATTCCCATACAAACATTCATCCCCTATTTTACGCTCTTCAGGGATGATTTTTCAAAAACGCTGATACATTTAATTATTAAGTAACAACCAAAAGGCTAAATACAAATTGTCATGGTTTGAACTACAAAACTAACGGGTTTCCCATTTATACTTTCACTCCCTATTTTACGCCCGCAAGGGGTGATTTCTCAGAAACACTGAAACACGTGATTTTTAATTTTTCACCAGAATGATAAACACCAATTTTCATGGTTAAAACTACAAAAATTACGTTTTTCCATAAAACTTTCATCCCCTATTAAACTCCCTTCCGTCCAAGGGTTTGGGCTGGTCGTTGATGAGTCAGTTAGTCAGGACTTTTCTTTTCTTTTACTTATACAACATTATTTTTAGTATACTTATGCGAAACCTGAATATAGTTTGTTCAGAATAAGGAACTGAATCAATTTCAATAATTTTTACACCATGATATATTTTGTCCCAAAAATGTGATGGAAAATGTTATCACCATTTAATTACTTACAATACAATAGAAACGTGTTTCGGGTTTCGCTTAAACTAAAACTAATATTGTATAGATAGAAGATAACTCGTCAAAATGTAGAGAACATCTGATTTCTTTTTCGTGATTTCTAATTTGGTCCCATAGTAAAAGTTGTTCCTAATGATGAGTACAATGGCCCCTTAAGAGGTTGTGCGGTATTTATGTTACATCTTGTATATACCCACAACTAAACTCAAGAGTATACTATACATAGTAGGTATACTCTTGAGTTTAGCTTTCACTCACACTTGCATAATATACAAGTACCTAAGTAGGTACCATCTAAGAAAGAAGAAAGAAAATACGTTTATTTGCGGTAAACATGACGCAAAGAAAGAACATAGATACAAAAAGAACAAGTAGGGGGAAAATATGCGTCACATCCACGCAAAACGGCCATCTCAACGTCTGCTTCTGAGAATGCTTTAGGTACCTACCTACTTAATTAATTCGTTTTGGGACATCGGTATCGAAAATCATTGAGAAGGACCATACTGAAAATCTTTTTGTAGGATTCCCTTTCCTGTTACTTTTGAAGGCAAAATCTAGTCAAAGCATAATAAACTTACATTTCTCCTACTGCCCCAACCGAAATACTTGCAAGAAGTGTCCGTGTACACAGTTTCATCTTTCGGAGCAGAAATGCCATAACGAACACGATTCATTACAAACTCGGCGCCAACCTCAAGATTATGGAAAGAGAACTGGTCGTTTAGAACCAGTAACGCCAAATTGTCTGTCAAACAATCTGTCCATCGCTGCGAACTATTGTAACCTACAATAAATTAGAAGTATTTTATTCAAGTTCGATTCCTCGATCCAGGAAACCTAAATTAAAAAATATTCCTATTTTTATTTGCTCTTCTTTTTATGACATAGGATTTCACACTGAAAAGCGATCTCACTCTTTTTTTTTTTCGCTAAGAAATGCATTACGCATCCCCGCTTGTGAGGGGCGAGTCGGGGTATGTAGGACTCCTGTCGGTAATGGCGACAGTATACCCCCTGAAACTCAGCGGTGTTCCCAAATCGCCGTGTTGGGAGGGCCATGGGATAACGGCTCAACCATTTCTTCCACAACCCTCCCGGTGCATGCCCGCCTAGCTGCATGGCGGGCCCCCCGTTACTGGGGGGCTACGGGAACGGCCGGGAACACCTGGCCATTCCCGTCCGACACTGGTGGAGGCCTGTGTAATACAGGCAAGGGTGCCCCCGCACCCGTTGCCTGCTGGCCTCTGCCTCAACCACCTCCAAGCTCTACGCTCTAACCAACTTTCAGTTTCTTGTCTTGTAGGGCCCTTGCACGTAAAGTAAGGATGATTTTTTTCTCGCCATCTACTTATACGGGTCTGTGAAAACTATTTTTCGATTCAGGGATCCGTTTGCGTAACATGTTAGACTCAAATGTCCATCTCCTAGGTAGGTAAATGGTTATTTTTGGTTATGTCAATAAATTCACGGTATTATATACAGGGTGTTTGGCAGAACGTTGAACATACGAAAATGGTGGATAGGTGGGGTCATCTGCTACTTACTCAGCCCTTAATTTATTTGGCCCTGGACCCCTGGATATTTATATTTTATTTTTTTTGCTTACTTTTAGTTTCACCACTTTCTTAACTTTAAAATGTAATTTTTATTAAAAATGGGTAAAACAGGCAATATTTTTGTTTTTTTTTGTAGTGACACGGGTGAAAGTCACCAATTCCTATTCGGACTATACGTCTAAATACCTCGTATGGGAATTGGTTCCTTTCAACCCTTGTTTAACAATCTACTATTTCAACTACAATGTTAAGTCTGTTCTTGGGATAAATTCCTCCCAACTACGGAACCCTTCATTGTGCATGGTCCGACATACACTTGGCAGATATAAATTTCTTGCTAATTCTAATGATAATAATTCTGTAAAGCCATATTTGTTACGTCCGCGAATCATATTTAGATCAACATACAACCTGTTACTGACCTGACAATTGCAAAAATCTTAAGAAAATTTTAATTTTGCTAGCTTCCTTAGCGCATCCCCTTTAAAATACGGGCCTGGCCCCTCTGCGGGGTAATTGTATAACACACTATCAGTAGCAATCGGTTTCAATTGCATTGCGTTATTTACGTTGTTGAGCAGACAACATTTTCTAATATATCACGCAATGGATTAGCAATAGGTATACTTCAAAATCATTCCGATTGTGATTCCAACTGTGTTATGTAATTAGTGTGCTGGTCCGTTACCTACTTGCAAATACTTCATACCTTTATGAACACATAGATGGTTCACCATTCGTGTGACGCCAGCGTGTTCCAGAAACTTGTGCGTGCCAGCCACTACATTGAACTTATACCTCTCACCGTGCACACAACTGGCTGGTGTGAGTACCACGTGAGCTTCTATCAGAACGCCCAAGCAAAACATCATCGCGTGTGATAAATAATGGACCTGAGTACAAAAAAACATCGTCAGTTCTTTGTGTTTTTAGAACCATGGGCCTTCACCGCTGAGCATGGATCTCCAGAATCTCGTAATAATTCTAGACGGTTTTCTGTTTTATTCCATTATGAATTTATGACAGAAAAACATTTTAACCAGTCCGCAGACAAATTTATTAAACATATACTTAGGGATTTTTTATTAAGTTATCGTTAACGAAAGATGTTTACTTTGAAACTGGTTTTATGGTGACTTGCCGGCCGGTGCAGCGGAACTGCGGAACTCGCGAAGGTACCTAAACAGCTGTGCGCTCGCTCGATTTGTTTTTAGGTATTTTATTAGTAAGTACTTATATCAAGTCGGGAAAAAAAAAATATTGAACAAATAATGGAAATGTGTTCGATTACTGATACAGGGCCACTAAAAAAATGCGCACTGGTTATTTTTTTTTCCACACGTTTGCTCAAAAAATGCATTTACAAAGCCTGTATACATTTTTCGAAAGTTAAAAATTACGCACCTACAACGGAATGGGCGGTAAATTAGGTACTCTCACCTAAGTACATATTTTACCGCCCTCTTTGTTGTATAGCGCCGTGCGTATCCTTTACAGTTTTTTTTTAATTACCATAAAAATTATATAAGAATTCCACCACGGAGTCTCAAATTACGAGAATAAATAAGCTGAATGATCGAACCTCTTTGGAAGCGCTTTTGCTCAATACGTTTATCTCACTTTATTATTAAAGAGAAAATGAGACGAAAGATGTAGTACTAATTTTCATCATGTGCACGTGGCGCCATTTTCTTATTAGAAATGTCAAAGATTGTTGCGACTTTCCGACTGATATTTACAAAATAATAATATTTGTTCAAGCGAGGAATCCGATATTAATATGGAATCTACTGCACCCGATATCTTGAATGAGCCGCCAAAATCGTGTGATTTAAGTAAAATAAAGGAAGCCTCGAAGACATACTCAATCATTCTCTTAAAATGTATTGATGGATTATTTTATTACCTATTGTATTGTTGTATGACACACGCGCGGAAATTGGTCTTTACAAACTCGTGACTATGGTAAGCCCTCGACTTCGTCTCGGGCTTACATTCGTCTACTCGTTTGTAAAGACCAACTTACCGCCCTAATATCATAAATAACTATTATGTTATTAGGGCGGCTTACCATAGTCACGAGTTTGTAAATACCAATTTCCGCGCGTGTGTCATACAACGTTTTTCAACACATTTGCGAGAAAACAATACAATAGAAAAATCATTTTAAGTGAATGATTGAGTATTTCTTCGAGTCTTCCATGATATAAAATGATTGTAAATCATTAAATAGCACTCACGATTTTGGGGGCTCATTCAAGATATCAGGTGCAGTAGATTCCATATTAATATCGGATTCCTCGCTTGAACAAATGTTATTATTTTGTAAATATCAGTCGGAAAGTCGCAACAATCTTTGGCATTTCCAATAAGAAAATGGCGCGAATTTGCAAATGGCGCCACGTGCACATGATGAAAATTAGTAGGCTACATCTTTCGTCTCATTTTCTCTTTAATAATAAAGTGAGATAAACGTATTGAGCAAAAGCGCTTCCGAGAAGGTTCGATCATTCAGCTTATTTATTCTCGTAATTTGAAACTCCTTGGTGGAATTCATAAATATTTTTTATGGTAATTAAAAAAAAACCGTAAAGGATACGCACGGCGCTATACAACGAAGAGGGCGGTAAAATATGTACTTAGGTGAGAGTACCTATTTTACCGCCCGTTCCGTTGTATGGTGCGTAATTTTTAACTTTCGAACAATGCATACAGGCTTCGTAAATGCATTTTTTGAGCAAATGTGTTGAAAATAACTATTTCCTGTATTCTGAGAAAAGAAATTCTTTATGTTGTTATTTCGTTCGTTGGGTAATGTTTTACGGGGCTTGGAATTTCGATGGTATGTACGATCCACACATTGTGATCGCCAACGTTATACAGACGACAGAGCGATATCTATCACCCCTAATAAATAAACACTTTAAAAAAAAGAAACAAAAAAATGATGTAAGCTCAAACCTCACAAAATAATTATATTCTTACAATATATTTCGTATGAAACGTGATTATCTTGCTATTTTGATGTGAAACATCTATACCCGCACGTAAAACCGATTGCTGGCGGAGCGACGCATGCGGCGTGGCGACGCGCTGCGCCACTATACAGTCTTTATGTAGTAGTGTGTAAATAATTTCGATGTTTCACATCTGCCAGGCGTCCCGTGACGGTTCAATTATTTTGTCATTATAGGGACCTACCTAAAATTGTGGCGGTCGCCACGTCATTCTGCACACAAACAGCAGGCAACAGTTTCCATGACTGTGAAACCACGACCGAATAATAATCGTAACTTTACCGAATTTCACACAGACGCACTCTCTCTACTTTTAGTCTAATAGGACGGCAATCCGACAGGACCGCAGACATTAGGCGCAGCCATACCGAGCGGCTCTAAGTGGAATTATTGACAGAAAAACCTAATAGCTTTTTTAGACCCAATCTGGGATTCGAACCCAGAACCTACAGAATTATACTTTTATAACTACACTATGAAATTGTGCGCAGATTTTGTAGGTAGGTATGTACCGTGTGAGTATAGGTTATGGTAAGTATGTGGACTCGCTGAATACTTGAAATCATATTCTTCCTCATTCTTTAATTTAATTTTAATTTAATTTATGCTGTACGGTGGAGGAGCGGAGTCTTCTAACGCAGGCATTGTTTGCTAAGGTGGCTCCAAACACTATTCAATATAATGTCAACTGTAGCGTATAATAAAAAACTTTTTATTTATTTATTTTATATGACATTATCCGGCCGCTTTCTATTACATTGTCGCAGTAGGACACGAGTTCCTAGATGTGAATGTTTCAGGGAGGTGTTGGTAATTTACTATAATTATGAGATCACCAAAATATATTTCTAAGGTCGACGAGACAAGGGGTAAGAAATTAAAAAAAAACTACGACTTACAACATATTGGGCTTCCGTTGAGTCCGCTGATTCGCCAAGAAATGAAGCAGCATTTTTAAAATCCATATCCACTGTAATAATTATTATATGATAAACTCGTTACAAGGATCATTGTTATTAGGATGACTTATTTATTTAGTTAGAATTAAAATATTATGTACTTATATAACAACTTTTAACTAATTAATTTATAAAAATAACCTTATCGTAATTATATTTTCGAGACGTTTGGGGTTGAAACCCTCGGGCCGTGGGGTCTGAGTGCTCATGTTTTGTTCAATGAAATGTCCAAACGGCTGGTTGTCACTTCCCGTGACCCAAGGGTTGGCTTTTACCTTGACCAGAGGTTAAGCATTGCCATACAACGTGGCAATGTCGCCAGTCTCTTGGGTACATTACCAGTCGACAGCGATGCGGAGGAATTTTTGACGCCATATTTTAGTTTGTTAATAAATAGTTTTAGTTTAGTTAGTAAGTATATAATTTTGTTATTTTTATTAGGATTGAGTATATTCATTATAAAATATTCTAAAACTAAAGTATTTACGCAAAGTGGCAATCCCTCCGATTTGGCCTGCACCCATTTTTAAGAACTTTGGTATTTATGTCTGCCGTTATTTGAATTGTTTCAAACAGTTCTCGTAACCGTCATCATTCTTGGAAACTGAAAATTATTTAAGTATTTAAGGTGTTTATTTTACTTGCAAGTACGTAATCAAAACAAAAATTGATCGAGCGTTTCAGTTTTAATTAAAGAACTGAGTACCTTCACGCTAAAGCATGCAAAATAACTCTGTAATAAAAACCCTTCTTTCTACGCGATCATTTCTCTGCAGCGTAGCAGCGGTATACGGTATGGGAACGAGTCTGATGCCTAAAATATACTTAGTTTTTAGAATTTCCGTCCGTTTGTCTGTTTGTCTAGATGTATATTTCGGATTGGCGGAAAAACAGCTGAACGGAGTACTTATAAACCCGGTTCCCGTGAGGGTTTTTCTGACATCCACGTGGGCGAAGCCGCGGGCAAAAGCTAGTTTATTATAAATGCGAAAGTGAGTTTGTTTGTTTGCTACGCTTTCACGCTAAAATGACTGAACGGATTTGGATGAAATTTGGCACATGGGTAGACAATGACCTGGATTAAGACATAGTATACTTTTTATCCGTTCCCGTGGGATAATTTCCGACCTTCAAGCGGGCGAAGCCGCGGTCAGAAGCTAGTAACGAAATAAAATCATTCAGTGAAAATTGTATACCAGCGGCGATTACAATAGCCTGTTGATTTCGGCCAGGTACTTGGCCCAAGCGCTCGCCCTTACTTTAATCTCCAGAGTGTTTCGGCCAGTCAAGGGGCCGACACCGACAGGCAATTAAAGTTGGCGTTTTATAATACTGCCACTACAAAACCCTGAGAGGCAGGTGTAGACGGTGGGAGGTTTTATTGAAAGAAAACAAAACAAAAATGTCTGCAGATTTATAAATTTTTTAAGACATCAACTCAAGTCTACGTAAATTAAGAGTTAAGTTAATTTTGCATTTTTATGAAAAATCTACTATCAAACATAAGAATGTATACTTACCTAAATAATATTTTTTTTTAAATTGTAGTTTTCATGTTTTTGCACTACACTATCCTTAATCCATACTTAAGCTTATAATTATTAAGAGGCCTTTTACGAGCTCTTTTGGCTGTTTCATTATTAGAAGCTTCTAATGAAGAAACAGCGAAAAGAGCCCGTCCAGACTGAATTCGATTTCCCCCTTTTATACCTCTTTGAACTCGTCTTCCAATAAAGGTCGGTTGGACTCTTAACTTTTTCTCTCTGTAAGCAATTTTTTTTTGTTGTAAGTATAAAATTTACCCGATAATGTGGGCTCCTTAGGTCATAGAAAATGGATACCTAAGAATTTTTTGTATGTGGTGTTGTTCAAGTTATTGCAGTCGTTTTTTTATAACATTTAGTCTTTCAAATTCAGATTTAATATCATCTTGATCACGTACCATCCATATTTAAGAGTTTTAAGATCTGCAAATCGAGTCTTGCTTAGTGTATTTGCCGTACTGCTCTGGGTTTTAGAGTAAACATACCTGCACTACAATTCCCTGTTAGTTAGAGACAAACACACGCTGGTGGAGTCACCCAGGTTTTTGTAGTTGGAGTAAACTGATTGATCTACTCTATAGCCTGTAAGTTTGGGCCATAATGTTGGCCTAAACGCTCTGGGGATTAAAGTGAGCATTTTCCACTTTAAAAGCCCGAGTGGTTGGGCCAAATACCAAATCAACCGGCTGTTGTAATCACGCATAACATCGTTTAATTACAACTGATAATCTTTCGAGATGTAAAAGTTTCACCAAAATCTGTTTATTTTAGTCTAGATGTGATATTGTGATGTGCAAATAAACAAACATTTATTTTTGTAATTGTCGTGAGCAAACAGACTATAGGTAAGTACTTTATGTACTATAACTTGGGGGAGGGCTATGCCCAGCAGTGGACGTCTTTCTGCTGATGATGATGAAACAGACTAACATTCTACAGGTTTATTATTTCACTAAGGTGTTGGTACAAGGTGGCCTGGGGACCATAATTAGGTATGTACATTTTGTAAACGTGTCCTTGGTAGATATTCAATGTATCGATCGTAAGCGAGTCCGACTCGCATGTGGCCGATTTTCGGGTGGCCGCAAACCCCACAACCTTTTTTGAGGGCTGGATCCGCGCCTGAAGAGAGTGAAGTGAGCTCGAAAACTTTAGATGTAACCAAAATATTATCGTAAGTAGTTAGATATCTTGCCCCGCGGCGAGAGATGTCGGTTATAGCCACAGATTGGGTGGTTTTGATGTCTATGCCCATGAGTGGTCCGCATGGCTCCGCACCAACTATACTTCTCGTGGGTGCTGGAGCCTCCGAGCACCTGTGGAGTCGGAACCCCAGATACAACCAATGAGCTAAATATCTATAAAGTATGTACAGACGCCAGCACATCAAGCTACTACAATCTGTCAAATTTCTTTAAATATTTTTTTAACTTTATCGCTACATCATAAAGTTCTAGGTTGATTGGGAAAATTTGACAGTTTCGGGTAGCTTGACCTGCTGGTGTCTGTACATACAAATTCCTTGAGTACAACTTAAGCTACTGTTAAGGCGATTCTTGTTACTTTTTGCTTTTTAATTAGTCGAACTATTGTGATGCATCACTATTCTGAACTTGACTGACAAAGTGACAAGTGACAACGTCAAAACGTCATGTACGCACTCACGCAACACGTCTCTTGAAGTTCCATGCAGTTCGTAGCATGATAATAAATTGCTGAGAGAGAAAACCAAAACCATTTTTGTGTGAAAGACAGTGACGCAACTAATTTTAAGTTTTACCTGCGTGATTCTTTCGTCGACTTGACTGACTGACGTTTACAAAATTCACGATGAGGGATTTCGAATTCGATTAATGTTTACGCTAAAGCAGAATTATAAAAAACAATATTAAATAAATCACTCTATCGCTACTCCCACGCAAATATTGTGTATCTCTTTTATTACATTTAGGTTCCTGTGATTGAGATAACATAACCCGTGCAGTATTTGTCGACGAAGTGATACTTTGTGCGACGAAACAACTATTCAATCGCGATTAATATTATTCCATAATGAACAGTATTACTAACATAAGCCTGAGTTTATTTAGTTTAGTGATTTTATTAAATGTAAAAGTATGCCTGTCGCAGTATAACAAACCATGGAGTGAAAAATACGAAAATAATAAATGCCCGAAGCTGTATCCCAAGAATTTTTTGAACTATATGCCAGTTGGTAAGTATAAACCACAATTATTGTACTTGTATTTATCAATTTAGCTTCCATAAAGTAATTTTTACTATGTAAGCACAAACTGTTTGTCATTTTAAACTAGTGGTTGAAGAAACAGCTGTTGACATAAAGAATAATAGAAAATAGTCACTGAACATGTAAAATGATACTCACTACTCAAACAGGCACTACTAAAAGTTACTAGGGCTAAATATTTGAAAGGAAAGAGATGTCTTTGTATGTACTGAGTCTTGTCTGAAAGCTTTAACACTGACACATGAAGTGATGAAATTAAAGACATTTTATTTTTAAATGCTCCTTGGTTAGCAACATGTACCAGAACTACCACAAGAAATCTTACACCTAAACCCAATAAATAGTTGTAGACTCAATATTTTTCTCTTCTCAGGAAATCTTACAGCTGGGAACTATACAGAGAAGCCAGGTCTAAAAGGTTTGAAGCAGTGTGTGATGGAATGCTGCCTATCTGAGTCCTGCAACATAGTATTCATCTATGACCTCAGGTGTTTCCACGTGGAATGTGTCAGCGATGAGCTGTGTCTGCCTCTGCAGAGGACTGGCAGCCGCAAGTGGGAGGCATCACACGTATCCATGATACTGGTGAAACCAGTCCTGCCTAATGGTAAAGCATGACCTTGTTGAAAACATGGCCTTATCTCAAAACTAAAATGTTGTAGTCTATTGCCCTCTCTTATCTATAACTTGAAAATAACAAGTACAGGTAGTACTTAAGGAGTTAGTAGGTATTGATTATCTACATTGCTTTACTAAAATTATAATGCAGTACAATAGGTTCATTTACTAACATGCGCGATACAAGCATGTTGCCTATTTTGTAGTTTAATATTTATGTTTTCTATCAATGAAACATTAATTATCAAAATCAAATTAAAATTTAAAATATTTTTATTTCACATAAGCCTACATGGGCACTTATGAAAAGTCAGAAGCTAGGTGCACGGTTCCAATTGGTTGTTTCCTATGGAGAAGAGCCGGCAAGAAACTCCATGGTCACTCTTTAAAAAACTAGCTCAATAAAATTGGCTTTCACAATGTTTTCAAATTACAGTGTTAATAGGTCTAAGAGGACAGCGTAGGCCCGTCAAAAGTACCAGATACTTAACAAAATAGAAAAAGATCACAAAATACAAATATTAACGGCCGAACCCAGTAACTTATTTTCAGTGAAAGACAGATCGCTATTGGTGATAGACAGTATAATTATATCTAACCTCGGATGGCGTCTCACAATCATTGATAAAGGCTATCTATCTAACGAAAACAATAAGTAGGTTTCTCTACTTCACTCTCCCGTGCGTTCCATTACAACCAACATCACTTTAAAAAACATGTGTAATTAGGGTTATATTAAAACTTCTTTGTTTCTTACTTCTAAATAAGTTACTGGATTAAGATATAATTCTGTAGAGCCATATTTGTTATGGCCGCGAATCAAAATACAACTTGTTACTGACCTGCAAATTGCAAAAAACGTAATCAAATTTGAATTTCGCGGGCTACCTTAGCACATTAATGTTGTTTTTTTTTACTTAAATTCATGTCTGCATCGTGCTTGCACGGGGGGGTGTCACTAAGAGGGGGGGTTAAATTTCTGTTATTTTTTGCCTAGGGCGCACCGTTTTCGAGATATTTGAATTTCAATTTTTTTTTATTACTTTAAATAAAAAAAAACATCTATGATCATTATTGCAAGTACTAAAGAGTTAATTTTAGCTTGACTACTTTACGTCCCTGCAATTCGGGGAATAGCCAAATCGGCCATCTGTAGTACTGAACTGTCAAACAAATCGTATATTGGGACGCATACTTTGGCATTTTCATACAAATAGATATCAGAGGGGTAATTCTACTAATTTTAAGAACGTTCACAGTCTGATCTCAGTCTCAATCTGTCAAAAATACCTCTTATTTCCCTACATTTTGACAATTTTTTGACGTTTGTTTGTCGCCAAGATGAGATTGCGACTAGATTTTGAACGTTTTAAATTACGAGAATTGGCCTTCTGTTGTAGGCGATACACCCTCCCATCAGTAGATAGCGTGGGCCCAGATTCCATAATTGACGGCACGGTTGGCGCAGTTAGTTAAGCGATTGACTGCTGCGCTGCGTGTCGCGGGTTCGATTCCCGCACGGAACAAATATTTGTATGACCTACAAGTAGTTGTTCCGGGTCTGGCTGTTTGTGTATGTGAATTTAAATGTTTGTAAACGCACCCACAATACAGGAGAAATTCCTAGTGTGGGGCAACGTTTAAAAAAAAAAAAAAAAATGTCTCATAGATTATTGGGACGTTAAAACCATCACACCAGTAGGCCGAAACTGGTGATATATAGGTTATTGTGTTCGGCCGTAAGCCTACAACGTCCTCACATTGACAAAAAAAACAATATACAATATGATTAAAATAATAAAAGTTAGAGCCTTGTTGAAATTTAAGTTGTAGGTATAATAATGTCAAATAAGAAAAACATTATGTCACTGAGTTTGTAAAAAAAGATAAAATTATATTAAAAAATAACTTCGTAATTTGGGAGCAGTTAATAGACATTTACATAGTTTTGCCGTTAATGAGGTACCGGGGAAGCCACATGAACAAAAGAAATTATTATTGATAGATAATGATAAAAAAACATATAATTTATTAATTTACTAAACCTTTACATGATAAGAACTAGGTTAGTACTCCTACTATCTCACAGGCATTACTAATTTTATTGATTTCATAAAAAAAATATTATTAAATGTTATTTCAGAGAACTGGTCAGACATATTAGATCAGTCAAGCTACAGGCCAGTGAACAACAATTTTTCACCTGAAGAAGAATCAATATATTCTCCATACACAAGCCACCACAATGATCTCCTCAATGATGATGATTCCAGCTTTTTGTCACACTTCATCAACAACTTGCCTACAATGGATGAGGATGAAGCAAGATCCTTTGATAAGTACCGAGACAATAATGACAGTGACATGATAATGGATGCTACAAATTTTCTAGAAAAAATACCATGTGAAGTAGGCACCGGTGACTGTCCGTTCAACTCTGAGTGTATACCACTGGGCTTAAAACTAAGGAATGGCATATGTAAATGTGTGCCAGGTACCGAAGAGAATGCACAAGGCGCTTGTGTTCAGACATTGAGACCATTTTCTAAAGGTCCAACTGTAGATTCTATGAAAAAAAGTAGTGATACTGAAGCAAAAAGTGATGCCCTGAAAACTGAAACCTCTTCACCAAAAAGTGTTCAAACTTTGACTGTTTCCATTTTATCTAAACAGGTAATTACGTCTTTATTATTTTAATCTATTTAAGGCTAATATAACATGCGGTTAAATGTTTTAAGTTGTACTTTCCTTATCAAATTAGTTGATTACAGTAATTCATTAGAATAGGAAAATGTAACTAAAATTAATCAACCAAGTTTTTGAATGGCAACTAAAGTTGATTACACTATTACTGCTAAGCTAACTGGTTCTTAAATGTATTTGCTAGGTACAACTGCCGGATAATGAAGTGACCTTGGCTGCATACACTATTCCTGATGAGAAAGCGACAATGAGCCATTACAACTATGTATGGACACTAGTTGACCAACCGAAAGGGGGTTTTACAGGTAATAACTATGAATAACTCAATTGTAAAAAACATTGTAGAGCTGTAAATAGAATGGGAAATAAAATATAAAGATTTAAACATAACAATAAGACATTTACAAGTAACATTAAGCATTACTTTATGTGGACAATAGATTACAATAACTGGATTTTATTAGTAGGTACCATCGCGGACACTGGCGCCTAACCAGTTTTCAACCTTATGCTCCTAGTAATAAGGTCGAAAAGTGGTTAGGCGCCAGTGTACGTCGACCGCACGTCAATAGTTACGCATGAACTGCGAAAACCGCTCTTACTGCTAAAGAAATAAAGGCCCTATCAAAGTCGATTTTTACGCATACAATTATAAAAAATAAAAATATCCAACATTTTTTCAATCATCACAGGCAATATGAATCAAAATGGAGCAAAAGTGACGCTAACGGACCTGACAGAAGGCCAGTACCGTTTCAAGGTGACGGTGAACGGCACCAGCTCCTATGGGGAGGGGTTTGCCAACGTGACGGTGTTGCCACCCCATCGCGTAAACACACCGCCGCAAGTGGTCATCACGCCACAAACGCAGACTGTGAAGCTTCCGAATACTGTTGCTGTACTTGATGGCAGCGCTAGCAAGGTATGAAAATTTTCAATTAAACATCTGTCTGCCCTTGTTCCATATTACTTAGTATCGGCACAAAATGTCGAGCCTGTTATGGAAGAACATCGTAAGCGACATAATGTAGGTATGTCGCTTACGATGTTCTTCCATATCAGGCTCGATGTTTCCCGTTCGATTCTTCCTCGTTACCCGACCAGGGACCGTAAAACCCCGGTTTAGAATTAAGCCTTTCGAAAGCATTCATTGTAACAGGTATTCAATTTAATATTGTGCTCCTCACTACAGGATGACGACGCTATCATCTCTTGGCATTGGGACTTGACATCGGGTCCTATTGGCTACCAGCCTCCATTACAAGATGGACCTACACTAGTACTGAATGACCTCAAACAACCTGGCAATTATACATTTAAGCTGACAGTTGAGGACTCAGACCATGTGAAGAACTCTACAGCAGCTAATATTACTGTTTTGAATCACACTGATTATCCGCCTGAAGCGAATGCTGGTGAGTTTAACGCATATTTTATTAGATAAATATTTTTGCTCGCGGCTTCACGGGCATAGAGGTCGGAAAACGACAAGAATAGCTTTTATATTATACTACCGAAATAATAAATCCTATTTCAATTCAATTTAGTTCATTTATTCAATAACAATTTTTACATCGTGTCTGAATTTCTATAACCAAATATTATATTATAATATAACATGCATGGAATCAATATTTAAATCATTATAATTATCCAAAACACACAAAAAAATAAAAATAAAAAAATATATAAAAATAAATGTTGTAACTCTTAAGTCAATTCATAAAATTCATTATTCATTTCAAATCAATAAAACTGTTACTTCGACTTTTGTATTAAAATTTATAATTCATCAATAGAATATAGACACTTAGGTATTTAACAAGAACCGTTTAAGCTTAGTCTGAAACCCACTTGTATAAACTAGACTTTTTAACTCTGTCGGCAGTTTATTTCCTATCCATGATCTATCTACCGGTGTGCCAAAATCCATCCAAATCAATTTAAATACTCCATTTATTAAGCATTAGAAAACTAACGACAAAATAACAACAGTTATTGTGTAATATTGTTGAAATTAATAGAGTTGTTTTTTTTATGTAGATTACATTGCTTTGTATTTATCGTGAAATAACGGAGATTATTATACGTTTATATTGAAATAATGTGAAGGTGATAATCGTTATTTTTCTAACATTTAAATAAACTCACGCCTTCTTCCCGTGGGGTTAGGCAGAAACTATAGAACGCCACCTGCTATGCTCCTTACATACTCCTTTTATTTTTTTCTCTTTTTTTATTTTTCTAATGTAAATGGAATATAGGCGTGGTTCAAACATGCGTGATTCACAAAATCACGCAGTTATACTTTTTTGTCATTTCTATGTCACCGCTGTGCAACGCAAAACACAGCGTTCAAGTTGCGCGCACGTTGCGTTGATATTTAAAGCTTTGTTTCATTATTTTTAGGTCAGGACGTAATCATTTATTTACCAAATAATAACTTGACGTTAAACGGAAGCCTATCAACGGACGACCACGAGATCACCTCTTGGGAATGGACGAAATCTGCTGAAGATGAAAACAAAGCTGTGGACATGCAAAATACACACTCGCCTTATTTACAAGTAAGTTATACTCGTTATATGTCTATAAGGGCCCGTGCTAGATAAACCATAGAATTTAAATACGTTACGCCAGTGCTTCCTAGGACTCGATGAAGACGGCGCCCCTTGAATAAGAAAGGATCCCCTGAATCCATCTGCCCTAATAAATTCGACAGATATGTCCCGCTCAGTCTTACTTCAGTAAAATGCAGGGCTTTTTCATTAAGAGGCCTATCACAAAATTGCGTTCTGAAGGATTAAGCAGCCTACGCATTATGTAGCAATTTAGCAGTTGCAATTACGTTTAAGTTTCATACACTTTTTGAAATTTAATTTCTTATGAACTAACGGTTATTCCGGTATAAAGTTTTCTTAATAATATTAAGAAGGATAAATTTACAGTTAATTCTTAGCGTTTTTAGTAGTTTTTAACGAGATTTTTTATAGATATTCCATACATATTTCAAAATTCTGAGGCTGCTATAAACTAAACCATTATTTAGGAGATAGATATATATTAATTTCGTGTGCTTGTGTACGTAGTTCAATCCACAAGCTCGATTTTATGAAAACTTGCTCCGGAATTTGGCCTTATATAAATAGATAAGGAACAATTGGGAAAAAGGAGACCTCTATAAACTATACTAATAACTTTTCTCCTCCACTTAATAAGTAAAATTTGTCGAAGTCTTTCAGTTTCTTAGAATAAAACGCCAAAGTTCGCAAAACTCACGGTCGAAATGTAATAGGCCTCTTAATTGGCGAAACTTCATAGATAGGATATCGGTAGGTACCAAATAGAAATAATAATAAAAAAGATTTAAAAAAATCATAATTTACTCATCATCAGTGAACTAACCGCCAACCCATTACAAAATACTTTGTTTAATGAAAAATCTGTAACCTTTAATCATCGTCTCAATGCACGCTAGCTTTTGAAAAATAACTTAGGAAGCTATTCCGTTATATTCCAATTATTTCCGTTCAACGCTAGTCGCTATTATTATAAACATTACATAAATACCATAGATAACGGTTAATGAAAAATCGTGGTTTATAATCATATCCTTTCATTGTTATCGCCACTTATCAATCTAGCGCATGGTGTGTTTACAATATTTCCTCCTTTTATGAACATTTTTGCCCTATTTGTACTGTTTGCCAACCATGTTTTTAGAGTAGTTTACGATTAGAAATAGCGCGATCATTTATCTTAGATAGGTAACTATTTAATCGCATGTAAATAACGGCTTGATGCTTTCTAGAAATGTTCTTATCATCCCTAGAGAAGAATAATTCTGTACTTGTTAGTTGTATTTATTTATTTTTCCATGTATGTACACACACATAATATATATATATAAACATACAAGAAGAAAATAACGGAAAAATACGTACAAAGGTGATGATTTTTAAAGAAATATTATGTCTTCCAGCATACCTGCGATTGGAAAGTAGATAGAGATGTAGACACCGTGTAAGAGTAGAAGAGAAAATAGAATACATAAAATCGAAGACAATTCACTAAAATAAATAATATGTGAATATAACTAACATACTTATATACATTGTACCTAGTATGTTAAAGTGTCTTTGAAAGGCATTTACTACAAATCAAAACCTTCTACTGGGATCTTGGGCTAATTAAGGCGGCACGCCTTGGCATGGTAAAGGATTTTCGTAAGCGGAAATGATTTTGAATCTTATTTTCTTACCCTTAGCACTCACATTTCGTTGATATCATCACAGGGGACTTGAAAATACCGACTTGAAAATACCGCCTTGAAAATAAAGCCTTCCGCGGTATTTTAATGCTTTACCGTGCCATGCCACGTCGTGCCGCTTAGTGAGCCGCGGCCTTTACTTCTTATACACTGACAAACGCCAAAGTTGATTAAAATGATAATATTTTTTTTTAATAATATTGTACTGCAATATATCTTATCAACTATTGAAAAAAAACATCATCATTAATTAACGCCATTTTCATACTATTCCAGTTGTCGAATCTATCGGAAGGCGTCTATACATTCGTGTTAAAAGTGACAGATTCTTCGGGCCAGTCTTCCACAGCAGAAGTGCATGTTTTCGTAAAACCACCGACCAACACCCCGCCTGTAGCTGACGCACAGGCAGAACCCGTAAGTACTACAAACATTTTAAATAAGACCGCGCCCGAATTTCGAATTTTACTTGTACAATAGTTTGATATATTTAAGGAGAAGTTTTAAATTCGATATGATTTTTCAAACATGTAGTAAGTAATCAGTTCAAATCAATTCTATTCAGATTTGTTCAAGCACATAAATGTCTAAAAATGTATTAAACAATATTGTAACTTGTAGTGTGATATTTTGTAATCTGCTATCGGGCTAGTAAATCATAATAATTATGAGCAAGGCCATCAGGTTTATGAAAACAAAAATAATTTACGCGAATTTTATTCTGTCCATAAAATTCGATTGGGAAAATCTTGCTGAAAAAACAAGTAGTTAACTGAAAAAGTAAAAGTAACGAAAGCGCTACGTTAAACAGGGACCAACATTAAATTGAGCTGAAGTAGTTAAATGCCACTTTCCCATAATTTAGGCAGGTACAAGGCAATGGGGTGGGAGTGTAGAATTGTCTCAATACTAATAAAGGGGTTTGGAATTTTTTCTATGGAGCCTGGCTCCTTATCGCCATTATGATTTTTTTTCGAAATGAAGGCCATGAATGAAACCTTTTTAAATCGATAGTTTTAATATAAATCGAAAATATATTTTAGTAAAAGCTCGTTAAGTATCATGTTTTCGAGTTTTAAGCTTCTGTAGATGAAAAAAAAAAAAAAATTTCTTTATTTACATTAAATAGTAACGTTGAATAGAAAATAAAGTCGCGTATCGAGCCGAATTACATCTATGAACACTTGACACACGACGGTGTTAATTTTGTGGATTCAGCACTGTTCCTGGTCCACGAAGACGATTTAGACAGCCAATACGCTCATACCAGCTAACCTATATGGCGCTACTTGAACAACTTTGTTGGCTTATATATTAGAAATGTGACAGATTAGGAGATATTATCAAAGAACATATTATTGTAATATGAATCGATTTCCGAATGTTTTATCCTTGGCCGATATTAAAGAAAAAAACAAAATGGCGGACAGAAAGGGAGCCAAAAGTTACAAACCCCTTTTACTTGAAATTTGTACTAAATTGGAATGTATTATATTTGCAAATATGTAAAATATTAATACAGGATTAATATGCACGACCGTCCTTATATTTTTTTTACTAACTGTATATTTATCCAGAGGATCAAATGGGCTATATACCTTCTATCTTGCAAACATGCATGCCGGTTTCATGGTTTATGGTTACTAAATCAAATATTACTCATGTAAACTTGTGGGGGAAGTGTATAAAGTATGATAAGAGATCACTGCATGTCACTATCGACGATCTGTGCAATTTATCGTAACGGATATCCGAAATAATGCTTCGTTGTAATATTACACAGTAAAACTTAGATTAAAATATTATTTATAACATTGAATTGGGTTTATTTGCAGCTCTCGAACATAAATAATTACTGTCTTTATCACAATGAACCGTACTATAGTTGGTGCTATTCACGAGAACGAGCCATGTGACTTTTATGAACATTGACATAAGGTTTAAATTACAACGCGCGCTCGTGAAATGCAATAACTATAACTTCAGCCAATGACAGCTGCGATAGTTGTAATGAAATATACTTGCAGTTCATATCACTACCTCAAACGTGGATTATCCTGAACGGTTCGGCATCGCACGATGACCACAGGATAGTCGCGTACACCTGGCGTTGTCTCTCTGGTCCCACTAACTCTAACATTATCAATTTTAACGAGTCCGTTGCCAATGCCACTGGTCTCACGAAGGGGCAATACGTGTTCTCGCTGACTGTACTCGACGATAACGGGAACTCTGCATCTGATAATGTCACCGTCACCGTAACTCAAAGTAAGTGTGTACAAGTACCATCGCGAAAGTTCCCGGTCGACCACTTTTCGACCTTATTACTATGGGCATAAGGGCGAAAAGTGGTCGACGTCCCGAACGTTCGCGGTGGTACATATCATTTTATTGTAAAAAAATCACTGTTGAACTCATTGCACAAATGCACATTTCATTATTAGGTTATAGAGTCGAGATTACTGTACAGTTTTGCTGTTAATTTTAAATAGAAAATATACGCAATGCATACGTACTCCCAAATCAACCTAATGAAAAATCTGCAATGTGCAAACCTCTAATTAAACATATCTGCATTCAATATTGCATGAGTTTGAAGGAACTAAGATGGGATATGCTAATAATTTACTTGAGATAATAGGGAATATGCACGTAATTTAAAACGTATCCATTATTTTAAATATACATTATAGAGGAGTCAAGAAACAAATTATTATTTTTATTTTACATTTTTTAATGCCTTATTTATTTCACAATCAATTAATTTATGTTGCGTTTTTTCGTGGAACGGAACGCAAACTCAAAACGCGTCCTCTTCGAAAATGCCGGAAGTGACGAAAAATGACATGTGAATAAAATCTATTCTTTGCTAAGTGCTTGAAATCTCACTAAGGTAAATAAGTAAGTACGATTTCTGCTTGAATAAAGCATAAAAAATAATTTAATGTATATGATTTGGGATGTAAACAAAGCAGTTTCGTGGATAATGTCGTCACATCATGACCGCGACAGAAACTGACGTTTGAACTGTAGTAGAAAATTGTTGGAGTTTCATAATTTTTTTGAGCAACAAGCAGTAATTCAATTTAACTTTTAATACTTTTCTTGGGTTTATATTACTGTCTTTTATTGATATAGAAAATAAAAAAAATACATGCATATTCCCTATTGTATGTGGGTTTATCCAATTTTATTACAGATATTGCATTTCACGAAGGCGTGTCAATCATTCCAATTTATATCTTATTACAGTGATTTAAGAGTCACATGATGCGCGCTGGTGAATTGCATTATCCTATACCTACCTTGTATTACGTAGAGCGTTACTATGGGTATACATAAATCTATTGTAGCATTTGTAGCTCTTCAAAAGAAGCACATTCGTTGAAGAATTTTTATTACCTACAGACAAGAACAGTCCTCCAAAGGCTGACGCAGGGGGTGACCTAGTACTAAATCTGCCAGTGTCCGTTTTGATACTGAACGGATCCAAGTCTTCGGACGACTTCCGTATCGTCGCGTGGAAGTGGACTCGATCGCCTTCTGGACTAGCCGCCGGCACTGTTATACTTAACTCGGATACTCAAGCCGTGCTTATGGTAAGTAACTGATATATTATTATGAATTTAGTGGCTGAATCAAACATTGACGTATTAGCAGTGAGCAAAAAGACATGTGACATCTACCAACCCTCACTGGGCCCGTGTGGTGGATTACAGCCCACTCCCTCTCACAGAGAGGAGGCTTGTGTCGCAGCAGTGGGAACATTATAGGCTGATTATGTTGTTTTATGTATGCGAATTACATGGTAGGTTAAAAGGATTGAGTCAAAAATAAGACTGCTGCGCTGCGTGTCGCGGGTTCGATTCCCGCACGGAAAAAATATTTGTATGACCTACAAGTAGTTTTTCAGGGTCTGGCTGTTTGGGTATGTGAGTTTAAATGTTTGTAAACGCACCCACAATACAGGAAAAATTCCTAGTTTGGAGCACCGTTTAAAAAAAAACCCTTTCCTGGTGGGCCAGAAAAAACAATGACGATTGTGTCGTAGATTTAAATATATATACTGAAATTTCCATGTTGTCCTGGGCTTTCAAGGTTTTATATTTGTTTGTCTATGGCTAACTTTGTAGTATTAGTGGTGTAAAAAGTAGAAGTTGAAGTATAAAAAATCCCTAAAAAAAACATTGGTCCTTACAAAAAAGATTACCAGTATACCAAATCGGTCCCTACATATAATCTCTTAAGTTTTTAGGGTGAAAATTAACTCTCTTTATGAATTTACCTTTACAGCTAACAAACATAGAAGCAGGCCGGTATGTCTACGAATTGACAGTGACAGACGATCAAGGGGAGTCAGATAAAGACACAGTGAGCGTCCAAGTAAAGCCAGACCCCCTCGAAATGAACCTTATGGAGTTAACCCTAAACATTCCGATATCGACCTTCACGCAAAGCCAACTCGACTCGCTAGTACAAAAGATGACGTTACTCCTCAAAGATGATATTAGAGTGAACGTTACTGAGGTCCATGGACAAATTGATTCGGGAAATACGCAGCTGATTTTCTACCTTTCTGAACAGGTAAGAAATATTTGGAAATTCTTTCATAAATTCTACTTTTTTAACATCGATTTTTGTATGAAAGTATTGTTTTTCGCCACTGTTGAAAATTAGGATATCAATCACACGTTCTTACATCTGAAAGGATCATTTTGGTCCTGTTTTCAAAAGAAATTCGATGTAAGCTATAGTAATATTTTATTAGAATTTTGTTAATTGGCTTTTTCATCTTGCTTTTATGTCACTTTGCTATACATAAATTAATAACTTACCTTTGAATGGACAATTCCTCTAATGAAGAATGTCGCCAAACGGTTCGAACACAGCCATGCCATGTATTTAGTACGATCACCTCACGAAACGTTATCTTTGTTACATCAAGCTCGTTAGGCCCGGCGCCCATTGGAATAAAAATATAACTTAATAGTATGGAAATAAAGTTGAAATTTCAATGTTAACGGTCGTAAGTACAAAAACAATACCGCGATATGCTTGAAATTGAAATTTCAACTTTATTTTCATACTTTTTAAGTTACCTATATTTTTATTCGTAGCCTAAAAATACCTTGCCATGCCGTGCCGCCAATGGGTGCCGGGCCTAAGGTGCCAAATGATGAAATACGTCACTTTTTTGACATCGCTATTTAAGTCGACATGTTTCTGTTCTAAGTATGGTTAAGGTTTTCGTAAGCCGACCGTACCTATTACGCCACGATTAAAGGCAATCGTTTCCGTTTGTTTCATTTATTGTTCGTTTTTAACAATAATTATTATTCACAATATTTGCACGCCATAGTGTGTGGCAAACATGTCTGAACTTTTTTTATTATTCTGCATACTTGTTTTATTCTTGTATGTGTACACATGTTTGGACAAATGAAAAAATCTTATCTTATTGGGTATCTCGTTTACAGGACAAGGCAGTAGAGGGTGTGCGTGCACTCTCCCTGGTCCGAGGCGCGAGCGGCGGGTGGGAGGCGTGGGGCGGGGGGCGCGTGCGCTCGCTGCGCTGTCTGAGCACGTGCTCGGGGCGCGGCGTGTGCGACCACGCGTCGCGCACGTGTCGCTGCGACGCCTTCTGGATGCAGAGCCTGCTGGCGATGTTAGACCCTGACGCGCAGCCCGACTGCGGTAAGTACGCACTGCCATAACTTCATTAGATACCGATCCCAATACCCATCAAGTCTGTGATGATTCGCCAGTTACTTCAAAAATATAATATAGATACTCGAAAGTCAAAGCATTTATTTCAATAAAACCATTTACAGGCACTTATGAATTGTCAAGGAGTCGGTCAGTTATATATAAAGGTGAAGCTACACTACTAGACACAGTTTACTGATGGATTTTGACGTACGGATGGTTTAGCATAGGCATTCACTGCTCGCATACGCAGCTTAAACGCTGTGCAAACGCGACGCTCGAAAACAATGTTGCTCGAACGTGGTGTTACACGTTCAAGTGACATTGTTTTCGATTCAACCACGCTTTAACATAACATCACGCCTTATTTCCCGGAAGCGTTGGGCCGAGGTGTACCTATAGTACACCCACATTTCACCAGTTATGTTTAAGTCCCATGTAAAAGGGGGCGAGCCTGTTGCCACGGGCACAAATCCAGACTCCGGGCTGCTACTGAGAAATTCCAGATGGAAAAACCCAATAAAACTTTGTCCGACCTGGGAGTCGAACCCAGGACCCTTTAACATTTATGAATTCAATACTTTAATGTATTAACTATATTACAACGGCACGTGGAAGTGCAGAGACTCCTACCACAAGCGATTCCTTGCTTAAAAGCAATGTAATGCACTCGTGTTATAAATTGTGACTTAAAATCATGAATAATTTGCACGCTTGCTCGCAGGCAGAATACAATGACCGTAAGGCTGTAAGATCTTCCCTTGTAAACCTTGTATTTTCTTGCAAATAAACAATTTGAATTTGTTAATTGAAATAAACATTTTAATTTGATTTTTAATAACTTGTGTGTGTAGAATGGTCGGTGGTATACGCGAGTCTGGGCGGCGTGGCAGCGCTGTGTGCGCTGGGCGCATGTTGCTGGGCGAGTGCGCGCTCGCTCCGCAAGCTGTGTGCGCCGCGCAAGCCGCGCGCCAGGCCCAAGTACCGCCTGCTGCCGCTCGCAGACAACGAGGAGAAACCATGTAAATATTGTACGACTGCCTGCCTCACATTATTGTTATTCCTTTTCAATGTTTTATTATTATAGGCCCGTATTGCCCCACTGTAAAGCCAAGGCCATACTCTCTTATCGACAACTTTTTACTATAAAACTTCAGCTTACCCCACCATCTCCGAATTGACCTGCCACGATGTCGCTAACCATTTTTTGTGGTTTAGTGAGGGGCCCATTGGTCTCTGGTGTCAAGCCAGATTCCATGCTAGCTTATCTTTTATTAAAATGCTATTATGATCATCATAATTTCAGCCGAAAGACGTCCACTGCTGGACATAGGCTTCGTCCAAAGGGGGAGGGGGTGGGGTTTGCCATAATTGCCACGCTTGGCAGGCGGGTTGGCAATCGCAGTATGGTGTTAAAATGCATAGAGAACGCTGCTGCCCATTCTCTAGTAAGCCTTAGTCGCCTTTTACGACACCCATAGGAAGAAATAGGGTGGAGCTATTCTTTACGTACGGCACCACATGGCTCAGATGTAAACAAGCAACCCTAATAACGTACCGCGCCCGTTAGTCAATTTGAAATTTCCATTGGTCAGCCTTCTTTCAACGAAATACCCATTAAAAGAGAGTTAAAATTAAAACAACTAATTTGTTATCTTAATTTCACAGTCACAAGTAAAGACGTATCGGAAACCGAGACAGATTCGGACGTGTTGTTCGAAACGAAAAGCAAGACAACATCGTTCGCGACCCGCGCCATGAACGGTGAAGCGTCGCAGGGAAACGGATGGAAGAAGAACGGACACTTCAAGACATCACGCAAAGTGAAGACGTAGCTCATCGCAATACGCCTGAGCTGCCTACGTATTAAGTCAGCTTTTGGTCACTGTAAGTAAACAAAATAATCCTCCACACTAAAACTACACGGACATTTCAATAAGACACGTTGCCATTCCAATTTGTGTGAAAACAAGACAAATATTGTGACTTCCGATAGTTTAGAACAAATGCTAGAGTAAATTATATCTAATCGCCTAAATCATCGTTCATGTTTAGATTTAAGGTAACGGATGTTGTGTATATACGGAAAACGAAAATTCATTATTTATTTGTGTAATTTATTATAGTAATATTGCGTAGTATGTGCCCGTCGCATCAGCATAAAGCAGTCGAATGCTAGATCTAGGACCGTAGGTAATGCTAACTGGCCATGCGGTATTGTCAATAGCTATGCATCCGGCAGCGGAATTAGTAGTTACTAATTTCAATAACAGCACTTCGTTACAATAAAAGATTCAGAAAAATCATAGAAATGTTGGCTCGTCGAAACGCAAACACAACCAATCTAAGTTTTTTCAAGTAGTATAGAATATTTAAAATTGCACCTCTATTAAATGAACTGGCAGCATTTTACATTAAAATTTGTGCAACTAATAAATTAAATAAGCTGACTACCTATATTCTGTATACAACATGTCCCAGAATTAACGCACAACCTCTTAAGGGGTCGTTGTACTCATCATTATGAACAACTTTTACTATAGGACCAAACCTGAAATCACGAAAAAAAGATCAGCTGTTCCCTACATTTATGTTCGAATACCTCGTCAAAATGTAGGGAACAGCTGATATTTTTTTCGCGATTTGAAGTTTGGTTCCATAGTAAAAGTTGTTCAAACTCAAACTCAAACCCCCTTATTACAAAACAAGGTTTATCTTCAGATCCAGGTTTAAAACATGGAGCCATCATTGAATTTCGAACTTTATTCCGACTATGGTAAAGTTCCTAAACACAAAACTGACAACTTAGTACCGAACTCAGTTTTCAGTTTTGTATAAAGAACGGTATTTCAATGACTGTTACGTTCTTATTACAAAAACTAGCTCCATGGTTTAAGCCATGTCAAAATATAAATCTTGTTTTGTAATAAGACGGAAAGCATTTATTTCTAATAAACCTATTACAGGCACTTTTGAATTGTCAAGGGGTCAAGGTTCATAATGATGAGTACAATGAACCCTTAAGAGGTTGGCGTTAATTCTGGGACATGTTGTAGTTCCGAATCGGTTCAGATAAATTACAATAATAATTAATTTCATGTAGAAGTTATGAATAAATTAAGTTGGCTACTAAAATTAATCAATTGGCAGGTAATATGAAATAAGGCAGTTCTATCGTTGGCCCATTTACACGACGCAAGTTTCTTGCCTGTTGCATACAATAAAAATGAACCTGACTAAAAGGGCGATCAAACTTTTTTGTATGGAGACTGGCCTAGTCCCGGTTCGCCATTTTGATTATTTTTCAAAATAGCGTCGCACAATAATACCTATAATATGGGGCATATAGACAAACAAAAAATGTCATGTGATATAATGTCCTAAACTGTCACATTACCTAGATAGTTAAAGTTAAAAATGGCCATGATGACTGCAACTTAACTTTAATGTAATAGTTTAAGACATTATATCACATGACATTTTTGTTTGTCTATATGCCCCCTATCCATTTATATAGGTATTATCCTGCGACGCCATTTTGAAAAATAATCAAAATGGCGAAACGGGACAAGGCACAAAATATCCCCTTTACTTGGGACTATCGAAACACTGGTTAGATTGAACAACTTTTGTTTTTGCTTCATCTTATTGCATTAAGAGCCTATACTACCTCAAATGGCTTAGAATGATCCTCCGTTATGTCGAAAATACTCCAGCATTAATTTAGAAATAAATATATTGTAAAGTTGACGGATTAATGTTAAGTGCTATGTTTGACGAAAACACGATTCCATAAAATTTACTTCACAGAAAAAAAATCCAAAGTTACCTCCAAACCGAACAATAAACCGCTGGTATTAAAAAAATACTTCAAACTAGATAATTAAACATAGGCAAAGTTTAATTATCTAGTTTGAAGTATTTTTTAAATCTATTTATTAACTGAACTAACTATAAAGCAGGTCTTATGTATTTTTTTTTTTAATTTCTGTTATTTTCACCGTAAAAAGAAATAAACTATCGGTGCCTTGGAGTCTTCTCCCTGCCACCCTTGTTCGCTTGCTCGTGGCTGCCAGCAGTAGTGTGCGAGCGAGATAAAGAGTGAGGTGGCCCTGAGGTATTATAGACTCTTAAGTGGCACTTAAATTACTTCGTTTAATGAACGTTTATAGTCCGGCCACCGAGAGAATGCTTTTTTGACACCTGTCAGTTGTACAGGATTAGGAATTAATAAAGTTTAAATTCGTAAAACACATATTCGTTTCTTTGAAACGAACAGGGACAGGAACGCATTCTCTCAGCGGCCGCTCTTTAGATAAATATACTGCCAGTTTTGTGATTCAAATAGGCTCGAAATTAACAGCCAAATACTAATTTTAGCCGTTTCCTTGATGATGAAATAGGAAATAATCAATTTTAGTCTCGATTAAATACGACTTACTAAAATAACACTCCTGCAATTATCATAAAAAAATGGCTATGAATAAATCGTATACATAATAATTACATAGATTGTAGCATCTAGATTAGGATAGGTTTTTTACTTATAAACGTTACATAAAGAGGGTTACTATAAGCTAGGAGTTAGTTGTATTTATTTGCGTATTTGTTCCCATTTATTGGGAAGTCTGAGAGATATGAGCACATTGCAAGCACAAAACCTATAACCGAGTAATTAATGAATATATTGGGCAAGATAGAAACTTTATTAATGTATTATATATTTTTTGTATTAAAATTGGATCGGATACAAAATGTCTAAAATTGTTATTAGTCAAAATGTTAACTAAATCGAAGGTATCAAATCATTTGTAAATCTATAAAAGTAGTGATGTATTCTATAGAAATTATGTAAAAAGATTCTTTAGAAGTAGGCATAAGGATAGTTTTATTTACATAATTATTATATATTTTGCGCGAATTAGGGACAGTTGTAATAAATCATAATATGTATTTTTTGGATAATTATTCCTCTTTTTTTATTTATATTGAAATATTCTATTATTCTGCATGTTTATATTTGTATTTAAGGCGCTTTGTGCAGTAGCTCACGGCAAATATTCGCAGCTACTCAGAGCGATACAATCACAAAAAGTCGCGATGCTGTCGCTGGTCGTATACCCCACGTTACTGCGATTCTGCGTCAATACAGTCGCAATGCAAAATTCATACAGACGCGATGCGATGCCTTTTATATATCTGCGTACGCTGTAGTGACTAGTTGCAAGATAGACTCGGTCGAGACAACATTGATCGCGTTTTCTTTGTTGCTGCTTTAGTAACGATCGTATCGATACTATGCGAGTTTATCGCTACTGAACCGTTTATTTCGTATAAGGATCGATGCAGACGCTCGTTAACGGAACGCTCTACTGAATCGCTGCAGTCATTGTGAAAGTATCAAGCGCATTTTTTTTTGCGTTTTGCACATCAACGTCGCATTGTATGTTAATAAAAATAAAATACCTACTGAGTTGAAAAGGCGAAAAAAAAACGATGAAAAATGGAATTTCGTGGGCTACTTTAGCGAATAAGCTATGGAACCGATTTTATTAATTACATATTAAGACAAGTTCTTATGAACCGCGGCAGTAGTACAAGTTTCACAAAGTTTATACCGCGATGTCCATAGTCCAACATAAAGTTTATTTTTTTTTAATAAACTTAACATCACGCCTGCATTACCCGAAGGGTTAGTTATGAGTATAAATAAAATAATTATCTCGAAATAACTTGTCTTGTTCATAATCTCGCCATAAATCAGATTTGCCTTATTTTAAGTATTATATTAAGTATAGTATTGTTACAGTTATTATATTCGTTGTATTGTATTAATTAAGGCGTCATTATAACGGCAAGACGTTAAAGTGTGACCAGACTTTTTAGTTAATATATTCATAATTGAATAATCTAGTCGTGTTAAGTGATAATATTATAGATTTTAGTACACTATTGAGTTTGTATTGTTTATGTATAATATTTTTATTGTGATTTTGACGAGTATTTTACCATTTTGAGTGTACTTAAGTTATTCGGAAATAAAATCGTATTTATGCTTTAAAGTCGTTTGTTATTGTATGATAATAATTAAATCCTTACTGTCGATAGCACCTGACCTCAATACTGAGCTAAAGAGGAAACTAGTAATTAAGATTGTGTAAGAAGCCATGACATGCAACCTGCAAGTAGGTACCTATTTGCATTAGAGGCCGTAATAAAACACACAATACTGATATAAACAATTTATTTACTTAATATAAAATTTATTGCTTTCTTATCGATAGTGATCGGTCGCTAAAGTTCATTCGTACATAAGTGATTGAACACTTCGTTGAATATTTTAGGCAAAATAGCCACTCGACCACAATAAGTAAGCACCAAAGGGCAAACAAAAATGCACACGATACTATTTTACTGTCTACAAAATTCGTACAATTTTTATTAATCTATGTAGATTGTAGGCAAAGATATAAATATGTTTAGAGAGACAGTCAAAGGTGTGTACTCGTCGATAAAAATTGCGTCCAACTGTTGGCCGCAAAATGCACGCACACTAGAATAACAAAATGACGTGGCGCGAGACGTAGCTGTCACGCACACCAGCATAACAAAGTTGGCCTGTTTGTTTTAGTTCTTTTGCAGCTCGACACTATATAAACATAAATAATCAAAGATTGTAGGTACTTCAGTACAACTTTAGAGGTGTTTTCATTGCCAGAGCAATTTTGTAGACACTCGGTAATCGTATCTCTATCTCTCAAGAAATAATCAAACGAATGCAATATTTTGTCCCAAATCCGTTTTGACTTAGTACAAAATATGAAATTTTATAAGACGTTTGATTTCCCTACACAGCTCGCAAATAAGGCATTGGTTCTAGAGAGAATGTGCGCATTACCAATCCATTTGCTTCGGTCCATGATCGAATCGAATCGAAAACGATGCACTCAAAGATAAAGCCTGCACTCTTAATATTAAAATTATGCGACTAGCCCATGCTAGTAGAGAGCTCTTATTATATTTAGGTACATAGATTTATATCTATAAAAATTACATAGAACTTTGTTTCAACGAAGTTTTTTATTTTACCACAAATATAATTATTACAGTATTTGGTATTTTGCATTCATATTACATTGATAACTTGGGTTTCATTAATCAGCGACTCAAGTTGCAATCGCTACTTAGTATTTTGTTCCTCAGGGATAATAAAACAAACAAAACAAATAAATATCAGTTAGCAATAAATAAGTTAAAGACTTCTAATATTAAGTCTTATCTTGTTTTGGAATGTTTTGTACCAAAGAATTATCATATAACTCTATATTAGGTACTTTGATAAAAGATTTTACTTAAAAATATTTTAACAGTTCGCGACTACTACCGAATTTCTCCTAATTTTAAATTTACGAATCTAGTTCCCCTTAAATCGATCAACATTCGAAAATTAAGAACGATTCTTACAAATTTTTAAGTAAAATTTTAAGTTAACAAACGTTTCCACTTCTGCACAATATTCAGGCCTATATGCAGTTCATACGTATAGGTAGGTACTTATATTTCGATTACATATGTTTTTAAAGCCAGCTTCACAAATAAATGCTTATGTAATAATTAATTATCAAGAGACACGTAAGTAATTTTTATCATCCGTAAAAAATCAAGTCACGCTTACAAGCAGAATTTGATCTTACGTAACAATTATAATAACTACTAATTTTTAATTAATGAATTAAAATGCTTATCCCTTATTTTTACGTTAAACATTACTTACAAAACGCCTTCATTAGCAACTAAATAGATTAGTGCTACAGGCAATGAGTATTTATATATACTTTCGAACAAATTTTATATTTATTGCTGAATTCATTCACAACCAATGTTTGTGTATAACGTTATCGACAATATCGGTTATCTCAATTAGTTATTACGTTATCAAGAAACAAGTTGCACTGAGAACAATTCTCGATTAAACGATGCCTCGTTCGTTCTCATTTATCTAAGTATTTAATTACTTAAGTATTTCCGCGTTGTAATAAAATTATAGGTAGAAATATAAAACGTCTGTGATTTTATGCAGAACACTTCAATTTTGATGCATTTAATTGCAATAACTACAACTACAAAGAACATCATCTGGCCTAACCTTTTCCCAACAATGTTGGGGTCGGCTCTAGTCTAACTGAATACTAGCGTTTTACATGGAGCAACTGCCTATCTTACCCCCACAACCGAGTTACTGGGTAGTACGGTACGGTCTTGGTAAGACTGGTTGTCAGACTTTCGGGCTTCTGTTGACCCGTAACGACTGTCAAGGATCCACGAATGACAGCCGGGACCAACGGCTTCACGTGCTTTCCGAGGCACGGCGGACTCTTGGTATGTAAAGATGGTCCCCCATCCACGGAGCAACCGCGGCAAGCGTAGCTTAATCTGATCGATCGACCCGCGCGTTATTGTACCTAATCACTATTGAAAAGATACTAGTGATTGTTTTTTGTGTGTGGTTGTTATGCGGTCTAAAAGAGGCACTCTGTGTACCAAATAATTAACTCAATTATAAGTGTATCTTGAAATTTTATTAACACTGGTACAATGCAGCTATCATCAATTTTATCTTTCTTTGTAGTTGTTGGAGGGAATTAATTCCATAAATGATAAAATTGATGACAGCTGCATTGTACCAGTTGTATCAGTGTTATTTTTTTTTTTTTTTTCAAATACAGTTATAATTGAGTTAAATATTTGGTACACAAAGTGCCTCTTTTATGACGCATTACAACCACACAAAAAAAACAATCAGTAGTATCTTTTCAATAGTGATTAGGTACAATTACTATACATAATGTGGGCGTCCAAGCAAAACGGGGTCCAGTAGTGGGGCATTGAGTTAAGACTAGATTCGGTATCTAGAATAGTCAATTGATTATAAGGATTAAAATATATTCAAAAGCTGGCACTTTTTTTTATCAGACTTTTGAAGTGACTGAAAAAGCTTGATTTGAGACTAACTATAAACTTGTAGATAATTGAGCATTAAACAATTAAAAGCGCGAATTTTTTTTGTTTCACCCATCTTTACAAAACTGTGTATATCTCAGAAACGAAATGCCAAGATCCGGACCCTTTTTGCTTAGACGGGCCCCACATGTGATTTAAAATGTATGAATTAAGTATATTTATAAATACCAACAGGTAAAAGTAGGAACAGGTGTATAGGTGTTCTGGGTTTATCTTTTAATTTCAAGTAGTTAGGTTAACTATATTTTTGATGGGGTTATTATATTATCACTTTCTTAAACATCAACGATGGTAAATTAAATTAATTAGATCTTAAAATTTCTCATCTGTTCATCTTTACTGGCCAAAATGTTGGGCCTTCCCATTTTCAATTTCTAAATCTATATTATTTTCTCCAAAAGCTTCAAAACTGCATCCTACTTCTTAAACCATCCACCAATTAGAACTTAAAACTACTTACAAACCTCAAAACAAGAAGCGAGGTTAACTAGGCTATGTTATCTAAATTGTTGCTATGTCAATTATTATTTGGCCTTTTTCTTCCCAGATCTTACAGTTTTTTCTACTTCTGTAGACCAAACAGCTTTATTGACTGTTTCTCCTAGAGAATATGCACCACAGGCTAATGTGAGGCAGAATACATAGAAACATACCCTTACCGGCCAATTCAGAACATTCAAGATAGGGTACACCCAAACACCAGAGTTGAAGTAGATAACATGTACCCAAACTAAATAACAAATCATAAACAAAGAAAGAATAGAAAGACCAACTTTTCTCTTAGGATACATTCTGAATGATGTCAGAAGTTCTATCAGTATGAATACTACTATATTTGTGTGCATCACATGGTTTAGCCACAGTGGAAAGTATGCATCCATACTTCTGGGCAAAATCAATTCTCTATCAACAGCATATATGCCCCAAAATGATACTCCTACAAATATTGCTAATGGGAAAGCTAAAGCACTAAAGACTGTGTCCTTAACTTTCCTTATTAGTGGCTTCTCTGATGGTGATGGTTCATTGTTCCCAAAAATATCATTAAACAGTGCCAGTGTAAAGTATGCAGTTTGTATCATCTGAAACAAAGGGAATGATCAAACTTTGAGGCCAGAGGTATCAGTTTGTCTTATAAACAAAATTACATAAGACTTACCGCATCTAAGTAAGTTAAGTATTTGAATTTGCCTCCATAAGGTGTTACTGTTGAAGTTATTGGTATATTGACGTAGACATAGTCATAGTAACATCCATAGAAAAATTGGATGGCTCCAAAAAGATGAAATAATATCCTCAACATGTTGAAGTTACTGCAAGTAAAAGAACACTTAAATAGTCAGGCTATTGAATAACAATCTAGGATAATACCTGGTATTTCAGTAAAAAATCAGGAACTCTCTGAATGATAGAGATACTAACCTGTTCCTCGGCTTTTTAACAATTCCAGTTGAAGACCCAACAGTCAGATATTTATTTTTACTTGTATTCTTGCTGTATATTTTTCTGATTATTTATTCACATCGGTATTTTTGGCTTGTCGCGAATTTACAACTAAGAACTAACCGAGTAACCGTAATCATCGATTACGCCGACAGCGGACAGAATGACAGATGATTGGATCAATCATGCATGTTAAGCTGATGACATTTTGTTTTGACGTACTAGTGGTGTGCCGTGTGCGTTACGGACACAGAACACTTAGAGAGGTTACGGATAGTTTACTTCATGCATTCTTTTCTGTAGCTTACCATTAGGGTTGCCACCCGTACTTTATAATAAAGTATTGTACTTTATTTTGGGTAAACGTACTTTATACTTTATGAGGGCAATAAAAAAAATTAAAATACTTTATTTCATCGAGATATAACTACTAACGTACTAGAGAAGACACCGTAAATTCCTACTTTGTCTCGTTCAACTGCGGCGATCGCGCCGCACCTCACTCAGTCGCTCTCTAGCTCTTTCGCGCCTAGTACTTCCGACAATAATAAATTATATAGTAGTTAATTCCGCAGAAAATCTAGCGCTGTGGTAAATTAGTTACGGTTTAGACGAATTGTTATTATTTTAGCGCTGCGCGAACTAAAGATTCAAATTACGAAGAATAGGACAATTCAGTTATTTGACGTAGCTTCTCTAGTACGTTAGTACTTATATCTCGATGCTTTATTTCATATTTTTACTTTTGAAGATTTTTTTTTTTTTTACGAGTTTCGGAATATACTATATTGTTAAATTGCAAAGCTATCAGAACTTTGTGCGCTTAGAAGACTGCCAAATGATTTTTTTTTATTGGTAAATTACAGCGTTATGGCTTGATAGATTGTTTACCTTCATTTTTAGGGTTTCGTACCCAAAGGGTAAAACGGGAACCGATGAACATACATATTTAGTTACGTTGCATGTTCATTGGCGCGTACAAATCGGTCGGTCGCAGCAGTCAGGAAAAATGGCTGACTGGCTGTACAAGTACAAAACAAAACAACGTTTTCTTATAATAAAAAAAATACAATAAGTACCTAGGTACTTATGCGTGAAATGAGACATTTTTCTGTACTGCCACAGTAGTAGTGTAATTTGTACAGACGCCAGCAGGTCAAGCTACCCGAAACTGTCAAATTTTCCCAATCAACCTTAAACCTTATGCTGTAAGGATAAAGTTGAAAATCTATTAAAGAAATTTGACAGATTGTAGTAGCTTGATGTGCTGGCGTCTGTACATCGTGTAAAGACACGGGAAGGCATTTTCTTCACAAATAATTGCTAAGAATTGCGAGCACAGAGTACATTTTTTATAGGGTAATTGCGAGTGATTGTGACGTGTAGCCGCGTCACTGGATGGCACGCGACTAATTCCAAGTCGGGCAATTGCCTTGCTTTTACTTGCCATTATTGAGCGCGGGAAACGCATCTAAAGTTATCATTGACCCCGTCAATGTTATTCAAGCGCCAAAATATCCATAAAGCGTTACAATGTTATTACATGCTATTTGCATCACCGTTATTTGTAAATAACAGATAAGTAAAAATAACATTAGACGCAAATATCATCCCTTCAGGTTACATGGAAACAGCAAATCCTGTTCGTGACAAAGACTTGCCAGTATTGAAATATTCATACAGCATCGAACCGCGATAACGCGGGCGCGACACGCATCGCGCTGCCTGTCCCACCATCAATATCGCGCCAGTATGCACGAGCCTTAAATAGTACATACTAATTCCATGTACCAAAAGTTTCTCACGATATTATCGTAAGGAAACATGGAAACATGCCCATTGTTATCGTGTGAAAAGTTTAAGTAATTTTTTTCCTTATGAACTTTTCCTTATGAGAGATCTATTAATGATTCTAATTCTGTAAATACATATTTGTTATGGTCGCAAATCATATTTTAATCAAGATACAACCTGACTAAGAAAATGGAATTGAGTTTTGTGGGCTACCACTGCGAATCCACCCCAAATAGCGTGCAAAAACTTCATGAGTACAATCAATCGATCGATCTTCCTTCCTTCCTTCCGGATTCCGTACTCACTATGGCACCCGTATAGTTTCGCAATGTCCATCTGTCTGTCTACCCCCGGCTTAGCTCGAGAGACTCTTAGTACTAGTACGTAGTACTATTACTTATTCTGTGCTACTAGAAAGTTGTAATTTGGCATGGTTAAGACATATTAATCACGTCGACAAAGTGGTAAACATGGACGTATAAAAAAAGTAGGATGGAACTCCCGCTAAGACAAAACTGTATCCCGTAATGGCGGCAACAGTCATACGTGTGAGTGAATTTAGGGTTGCATGTTAGCCAAATTTACCCATTTATTATTGTTTTATTTTGACAAATACAGGTCGGCAGATAAGTTGCTTGGAAATGTCGGCAGAATTATACTGTGCCATTTGAACAGGTTAATGGTAAGAACCAAATCTCCCTATGAAAATATATGCAATTAAAAACATAGTTAATAATTGAAAATATTTAAATGGTAATTTTTTTAATGTAACGACATAAAAATAGTGTGTGTTAGCTTAGATTTTTAATTTACCTTTTGAGGTACTGCATAACACTGTAGGTATTTGTTCGGAATCCACTCATTTTGACAGTTACAATTTCGAATTATATTAATCCAATAATTTCGCCCAACTTCATTTTCTTTAGGAAATCTTGTAAAAAGAATATAAAATAACTAGTAATAAATAACCTAAATAAATTTAATTGATTAAAAAAATATAAATTTCCCATATATTTAGGGTAATTTGCACACGTGAATATTGGCAACACTGGCCTTGAGATGAATTATTTTGTTCTGGTGAATGAAGATTGATTGTAATTTATAAAATCGGGAACTAAGTTGTTGAATTATTCATTTACCTATGAAACGTGATTCCTGGATTTTTTAACTTTCGATCGCTACGGTTTTTACAACATTTCACCACACAAGACATGCTGTATTTCAATACTTTTTTGCCGCATAAACGTATCGCCTGTGTTGACGTTTGCGCGCGTAATGGCTGAGGAATGTGTGAATGTGTGCGTGGCGCCTGTACATACAGCGAGCTCCACATTCCCCATTCCCACATTTCGCCAGTTATCAAATCAAATCAAATCAAAAATATTTTTATTTCACCTAGGCCTACATGGGCACTTATGAAACGTCAGAAGCTAGGTGCACGGTTCCAATTGGTCGTTTCCTATGGAGAAGAGCCGGCAAGAAACTCCACGGTCACTCTTTAAAAAAAATAAAATTGGCTTTTACAATGTTTTCAAATTACAGTGTTAATAGGTATGAGAGGACAGCGTAGGCCCATCAAAAGTACCAGGAACTTAACAAAATAGAAAATGGTTTAAAGATCTACAGTCTAATAAGCCTACAATGTCCTCACATTGACAAAAAAAAACAATATAAAATATGATTAAAATAATAAAAGTTAGAACCTTGTTGAAATTTAAATTGTAGGTATAATAATGTCAAATAAGAAAAACATTATGTCAGTGAAGTTTGTAAAAAAAAAGATAAAATTAAATTAAAAAATAACTTCGTAATTTGGGAGCTGTTAATAGACATTTACATAGTTTTGCCGTTAATGAGGTACCAGGGAGGCCACATGTACAGAAGGAATTAATGCCAAACTTCCTTGTCTTCAACGTAATCCTTAATCGTATAATATGCTTTTTTGATAAGGGCACGTTTAATGTGCGTTTTGAATTTTCCATCACTAAGTTCTGTAACCGATTGTGGCAACTTGTTAAAAAAGCGGATACTGTTTACAAGAAATGACTTGCTTGTTTTAGTTAATCTAAATTTGGGTAACACAATTTCATGTTTACTACGTGTATTTATATTATGGAAATCACTTCTTATCTTGAAAAGTCCTAAGTTTTTGCGAACATATAAAATACTTTCTAAGATATAAAGAGAAGGCAGAGTTAGTACATCAATTTCTTTGAATTTGTTTCTAAGGGACTCACGAGGACCCATACCATAGATCGCGCGGATTGCCCTCTTTTGTAAAATGAAAATTTAATCTACGTCGGCTGCCGATCCCCACAGCAGAACGCCATAAGACATAATACTGTGGAAGTAAGCAAAGTACACTAACCTAGCTGTGGCTATATCTGTCAACTGCCCTATTTTTCTTACTGCATATGCAGCTGAACTTAATCTACCTGAAAGAGCTCTAATGTGCACCCCACTGCAATTTGGAATCTAGAGTAATTCCTAGAAATACAGTTTCCGTAATAGCATCTAGCTTCTTACCATCAAGTTTTAAATTAAGACCTACTTGGGGTACATTTGGTAATGAGAATTTAAGACATTTTGTTTTGTTCGCATTAAGTAAGAGATTATTAGCTGCGAACCATTTCGAAAGAACAGCCAGACTATCGTTGACGTGTAAGACATCCGTATCTTTTCTATCTATTTTAAAAATAAGAGAAGTGTCATCAGCGAATAGAATTATATCCGATAAGTTAGCCATCATGTAAGAAAGATTATTTATATAAACTAGAAATAAGAAAGGGCCAAGAATTGAACCTTGAGGCACGCCCATCCTTACTAGAGAACCCGATGACGTCACCCCGTTAACGTTTACTTTTTTCTGCCTGTTTGATAGATAAGAAAGAACAAGATCAGCAGCTTGTCCACGAATTCCGTAGTGGTGTAATTTACAGATCAGTGTATTGTGGTCAACGCAGTCAAACGCCTTTGAAAGGTCACAGAAAATGCCAATGGCATCCTGGGATTTCTCCCCAGGATTCCAAAATGTGACTGATGAGTTTTACTCCTGCGTCAGTCGTCGACCTACCTTTCGTGAAACCAAACTGATTAGGTTACTATGTAAAATTCCATTTGAATTAAAATGCGACAACATCTGGTCTAGCATGATTTTTTCATATATTTTACTCAATGCTGGTAGCACAGATATAGGTCTATAATTAGAGGGATCACTCTTACTTCCCGATTTGAAAATTGGTACTACTTTACTATGTTTCATTAAATTAGGAAATATACCGCTGTCTAAACATTGATTAAATATGTCTGTTAGAACAGGGGCTATTGTGTCAATAATATCTCCAAGAACCTTAACGGAAATCCCCCATAAGTCTTCAGTGTTCTTTATGTTAAGACTTTTGAATGCTTTTTTAATTGTAACAATAGAAATAGGCTTGAATTCAAAACTTGGAATGTCCTTATGTTTAAGTTCTATGTAATTATGTAATAGGGGGCGCGCCTATTCCCATCAACCGGGCACTAATCCAGACTCCGGCTGCTACTGAGAAATTCCTAATGGAAAATACTAATAACACAACGAATTTCATTCACGAATTTATCAAATAACTTCTCCCTCCCTCTCTGGGCGGAGTTAGGCCGTGTCAGACTTTTACTGACTAAAACTCGCCCGTGCCTGTCCTTCCGTTGCCGGTGTGCCCGGGCCACGATATCCCTTTCAGACACAACCCTGGTAGCGCATCCCCTGTATTTTTTATACCATTTGCCACGACCATCTGAAGTTTGGAATCTACTGTTATACCCAGAAACACTGCCGAGTCCACAGTTTCAAGCAGCTCTTTAACTAAGACGATGGTGGGACCTAAATTTTTAACATTCGGTAAGGCCAACTTTATACATTTCGTTTTCTTGGCATTGAGAACTATGTTATATCGGTAAACCAATCCGTAACCAATGAGAGTGCGTACGTCGTCATCAGCTGTATTGAAATACGCAATTTTGGATTCATAAATAATTTTATTTATTTAGGCACATGATGTATATATCTAATATATTTATAATATTAATAGTTTATGTACCTACGCAAAATACGCGCTGATACCTGGAGTTGCGGACTCCAGCCCGTTATACAATAAGTACAATAGTTTATGTAGTGCGATTCGTGTTTTAAGAAGCGACCCTTCTAAAAACTAGATTCTATAACAAAGGCTAGTTAACGTATATCTTTTAAGAATAAGGGCTAATTTTTCAAGCAGTAGATGATATTTTTATCTAAAGAATAAATAATATGGAGATTTGACATAATTTTCTACGTAAACAAAAGCTATCAAACAATTTTATTCCTCTGATAAAAGATAACTGAAGATTGAAAAATCTGCCTAACTGCCCAAGTACATGATAAAATTAATATGATAGGTAATATTGTAAAATAATAACATGGTCTCGGAATATAAAAAAAAACTTTTCTTTTGAAACTTTTTGATATTTTTCAAATATAAAAATTGGACAAATATTTTAAAACTACCTTTAAACATAGAAAACATGCCTAACGTACTACAAGTCGCGCAAGCGTAGTACAAAAGTATGGCAGAGCTTTGCGCTTGTGCTGGCCACTTTTGAGTTTATACAAGTGCAGCAAGCCTAACTCAATTTTCGTGATCATTTCGTTAGTTCCAATTAAAGACACCGAGCCAGAAAAGCTTGTTGCTCTATCAAATGTGTTTTGCAAGCACCCCGCGTCACCATGAAATGCAAAGATTGCAGTATTTCCGAATTTTCATAGTTTTGGTCACACGTCTGCTTAGTAGGAATTATATTTCACTATGAAGCGTGATTTACATATCAAAAAAATATGATGAAATACTCCGCTCACGCATCCTGGAATAAAATAAGGGACCTGTGAATGTGCAGGGAAGTTAAGACTACTAAAAATAATAGTTTCTCGTGAAGTCTTGGAGTTTAAATAGGTGGTAGTCGGGCATACGCCGGGGGAGCAGTATCAGGAATGGGCGCAACAAAAGCCTTCCCGTAGCCGCGCGTGAACTTAGCCGTCGGTGTGGGCAGCTCGGGCAGAGCGCCGCGCACCAACTGACGCAGCGCCACGTTGCGTCGGCGCAACTCTACCACCTCGTCGTGGATACGTTCGCGGTCTGCAAATAATAATAAATCTTTATTTTCAGACCACAGAGAATCCATACAGTAGTGTTAGTCTATAAATATCATCATAAAATTTACACACCGTGGCATTTTAATCGTCTTACAACGGTAGCCCACTTCATGTATCCAATGACTACTATTCAATCATAAAAGTTTTTTTTTTTATTAACATTTGAATAATTTAAAAAAAAAGTATTATTCATTGTCAGTCCTTTTACACCTGCAGCTTGTGGGTTAACTAGGTATACACAACGGACATACAGCGATCTGCGCGTTCAATACAATAACGCGTTCAGGGTGCTGATGGGGCTGCCGATGCCGCGCCACTGCAGCGCCTCCGCAATGTTCGTGGCGGCTGACACAGACGGCTTTGCGGCCATCATGCGCAAACGGTGCGCTTCTATCATGCGCCGCACGCGCGACAGTCCCAACAACACCATCCTGCGCGTGCTGGCGGACCGGTGGGACTCTCCGATGCTGGCTCGCTGGATACGGCTGCACGCAGTCGTATAGTGATTTGTCACCGGCATCGGGGAGTCCACCCGGACCGGCCACTTACTGTTTAATGTTTTGTGTTTGCTATTAATATTATTTGACATAAATTAATTAATTACATTATTATTATGTATTATTTAATTAAATTATTTGATTAAGTTATTATTATATATTGTTTAATTTAAATTATTATTACCAATTACTATTAATTATTACTAACACTAGTTTGTAAGCTCGCAGTTGTACTAACAAATATGGATGTAATCATAATGATGAATCTGAAATAAACGTTTATTTATTTATTATGACGCATGATATAGTTTGAAACACCCTGATATGAGCGCGATGCGAACCTTGCACTACATTCCGTGCCGCCCTTGGAACACAAGGCTCGTAACAGGGTTTTTCAAATTTCGTCATGAGTATTTTTTTTGTTTTTAATTATTCAAATGTTAATACAATATTTTTTCTTTTATGAATGATTAGTAGTTATTGGGTATGGGCTGCCGTTGTAAGACGACTTTATTAAAATGTATGTCTTGTGGTTACATGATCAAAAACGAATTGGGCAAAGGGCCCAGCCCAGCATAGCTATTCACAAACGTCCGATACGCTTCCGTGCCGAATCGAACACCAATCAATGTTATCAAAAGAGTCCTATTATAGGCTCTTCACAAATCCAAAACCCTGTAAGTTTTGTCAGTATAACTCAAATAGACTGCCGCCATTCTTGCAACAGCTATTTGCTGTCGGGGGTAAGGCAAATTAGTAATTGAAATATTTCATTTTCGATTCGACAACCTGTGGAATGGTTGTGAATAGCTATGCAGTTGTCTTTTACGTTGCCTGAATCTAGAACAGTGAATATCCCCAATTAAATAGAGGATTCAAATGAGGATAAAAACTGCCACTTGCTAACTTCAGAAGATGTCGCTACTATCCAAGGTCTAAGAATTTGGCAGCTTGGCAATTTGAATAGTGACAGAGTTCCATATTTTTTACAAGCGACTTATTTTACGCATAATTAATTAATATGTCCCTTTGCGTAGCTGTTGACTGCAAAAATACGGGGACCATGTTGCCATTGCCAAAGATGTTAAAAGGCGAAACCGGTCAAGAGCGAGTAAGACTCACGCACCGAGGGTTCCGTACGTATATATGATGTTAATTATTTCTGAAAAAGTGCTATTTAGAGACACCGTTTTATTTTTCCTGTTATCTTTACATAAACTTCTATCACATAGAATAATTTCAGATTTTTATCTATGCAAACTTCGGAGATAAGAGGGTAGGAACGGTATTTTTCTTTACATTTTACATCAAAAGTCAAACTATGCTGCCTAAAAAAAAAAAGTTTTAGAATGTGCTAACAACGTTCTTTCATATGATTCCCCACATACCCTAGTAGCCCCACTTCAAATTATTTTTTTTTTTTTAATTTCTTTCTTATTTGCAAAATAGTTGGGCAAACGTCATCTAAAACTATTCTAAAATTCAAGTTGATAGCATTAGTAGTTCTTGAGATATCCAGGTGTGACAGACAGACAGAATTAGTCTCACCATAAGGGTTCCTTCTTACTATTTTGGTACGGAACCCTAAAAAGGGAAACCCGATATTTCGTCGAGACTATGTGCTATCCTTTTGAAACCTGAAGACTTTTATGGGAGAAATTTGTATACTTACAGGCGATGCCCCCAAGAAAATTAAGACTGTTTTCTTTACATAGGCACTTGTGATGTGATATTATGTAAATTATAATAAGTATAAGTGTGTTTTGTATTATCATAATATATTAAATCAGTGCTAGAATCAACATCTTTGAAGTTTTTCAGTCAGGATGATGATCCTCGAGTTGGTTTTCAACTCCTGGTTATTTCTGTCGTACGCCTCCAGTCCACCAAAAAAGAACTTAAAGTCAACAAACACAAAATAACCTATAAATTATAAAACTTTCATAATTTATTGACTTTTCCACTAGGGCTGCATTTTACCAGTATTAGACGCTTCCCCTGTCCTTAGCTCGTCTTTTAATAGGGGTACACTCCAAGTCGCATACATATTTATCTAGTTTTTGTATATTTTTTGTGATCGTCACAAAAGTAAAGATAAACAAAACAATGGCGGTTTGTAGACGGACTACTGTGCTGCCACCTTTTTTTTTTTTTTTGGGTGGGAAATTATCAAATAACTTTTCCCGCTCTGGGCGGAGCGGGAGGGCGTGTCAGACTTTTACTGACTAAAACCCACCCGTATTCCTTCATTTGCCTGTGTGCCAGGGCCACGATATCCTTTTCGGACAAACTCGCAACCCTGGCAGGCATTGGCCCTAGCGGACCCCGTCAGTTGGTGCTGACAACTCTTTGAGGCGCGCGTGGAATACGACGCGCCGTCGACCCGGGCCTGGTCGTTATCGGATGGTGAGCTACCCATCGCTCACCGTCCGCAGGCCCGCGCCTACGGTGGCCGGAAATCGGCTTGCGACTCCCGACGCCCGGGGCGTCTCCTGCGGCGACTAGGGGCGCGAGGGCGCGAACCTTGCCTCTCCCTCACGCGTTCCGCCTCCTCCTTCGCAAGCATTACTAATTCGCAGAAGGAGGTGACGGCTTCCCATGCACTCTCGCTCCGAACCATGGCCTGAACCAGGGCCGGACGCGAGAGATCGCCGCCGCCGATCGCCTCCGTGAGGACACGGCGGTGCTCCGCCCAAGCTGGGCAGACCTCCACCGTATGCTTCGCCGTGACTGTGCTGCCACCTATGACGAGCTTTCAGTTTTTAACACCATTGTAGTCGCGTGACTGGATGAACACCTCTATCCGTAATGACCGAGTGCGACACCAATGAAGCAATACGATTTTCGATGCTGTTAATACTAAACGTTAAGTAACAATTACAATTCGTAACCCACCTTGTAATATCGACAAATAATTGTTCAATCCAGTCAGCAGTCCATCCCAAAACTTATCTTTCTCTGGTGGATACACATTTTTCCATTGCAACCAATAGTTGTTGATTTCTTCCTCAGTAAGTCTGCGAGATGGTGTTTCAAAATTCGGTGGTTTTAAGCTGTCTCTGTAATTAATAATTAACGTAGGTAAGTAAAAGTCGATACGACCAGCGAAATGAGACTCGCATTGACTAGTATTCGAGAGCATTCCATTGGATCAGCCAGTATGTCGGATCGTTTATTTCGTTATCTTTACACGCTTTGAGAGTTGAGTAGTTGAGAAGATGAATGAAAGGAGACTAACAAAAGGTATTTACATATGGCAGATGTGAGTGATAACGCCGGGCCCCTAGGAGGACTTATTTATAGTGATCTAATAGGTGATGTTTTTCAGAAAGGTCAGGTGCGTAGTACTCGCTACCGGCGTGCCTGTATGACGATGTATGAACGTAAGCGAAGCAAAAGCAGTATGTAAGGAGCGTAGCAGGTGGCGTTCTCTGGTTTCTGCCTGTATGTACACGCTTTGAGAAGCAAACGTATTTACAGTATGAAAGCTAAGCAACCACCAAATAATTGCTTTCAGTATACTAACAGTATATTGTTAAGTTTCTTCTTCTCGGGTGGTACGAAAACGGATATGAAATCGCTCAAAGCAGTCAAAACTTGCATAGGCTCCATTTCCAAAACGTGACCCACTGAAAAGCCAACGATATAAGTAATTATCAAAAATAAGGTGACTGCTATCGGATTTCGTTTAGAATATAAAACAAAATAGAGCCTTGTTGTGGCTTCCAATTGCTAATCAAAGTGAGCGGCTAAACTAAAATTACGACTTCAAAAAATTCCATACGGCGCGGCGCGGCGTTCCTGCATAGCTATACACAAACATTCGATACGCTTCCGTGCCGAATCGAACATCAATCCATGTTATCTAAGGAACCCTCTAAACGCTGTTCACAAATCCGAAACCCGATTTTTTTTCCGACAGTTATTTGCAATTGGGGACTTAGCAAATCAAGTAACCGAAAATGTATCATTTTCGATTCGGAAGCCTGTCGAATGCTTGTGAATAGCTGTTTTTTTTTTACATACTTCCTTGACATAATCTTTTTTATTTGACATTGTATACCTACAATTTTAATTTAAACAAGGTTCGAACTTTTATTATTTTAATAATATTTTATATCGTTTTTTTGTACTTAATGTTTTGTTAATGTGAGAACGGTGTAGGCTTAAACTGTAACTTTGTAAACCATTTTCTATTTTGTTAAGTACTTGGTACTTGTTGATGGGCCTACACTGTCCCCATACCTATTAACACTATAACTTCAAAACATTGTAAAAGCCCATTATTTTTAAAAGAGTAACCGTGGAGTTTCTTGCCGGCTCTTCTCCCTATGAAACGACCGATTGGAAACGTGCACCTAGCTTCCGACGTTTCATATATGCCCATGCAGGTTTAAGTGAAATAAAATATTTTGATTTTGATTTTTTAACACTTATGAGATTTTAAATTTGCAACGACAAATTTTAGTTTAGCCGGAGCGCAGCAGAATTATGACGAACATTCACTATAACTAACGTGGACAGAGGAAAGGATTGTTTCCTTTCGAAGTTTCTTCGTCCTTTCCTTGTGTACGTGATGATACGGTTACAGCTCGAGAGCCAGCCCTGCGACTGGCCACGGAGCCGCCCTCCGGCGTACCCGCAGTCACCATAACAGTCGCTGAAACAAATGAATACGCGTATGACTGTACGGGTACATAAAATTATTCCAATAGGTCAAATCTGTCTTATAGATAAATAAAAACGAAATTTTTCATTTTTCTGTAAACTATTATGACTTGACCTTTCACTCGATTCCGGCTTGACGTCATCTTCTGGGACATCCTGTATACTACCGCCGTGTTCCCATATCCAAAAACCAATGGAACAAACATGGAAGTAGGTAGGTACCTCATCCCTGGAACCACCCGCGCTCTGTTATATTTTGTGCACAATAACAACTATTGTTCTTACATTGGAGATCTCCACATTTCTGCATTATTTCATCTGCCTCCGTCATCAAAAGTTGTTCCAGCGGTGATAATTCAGTTACATTCCTGTAAAGTAAAATAAAATGACAGAAACAATAAAATTCACAATCAATAAGTTAAATACAAATATTCTTCAGTGAGTCATTTGTAAGAATTTTAAACAAAAGTTTTATTTATTTTGCTATAAAAATTAAAATGCCCTATCGTTGACGCCTTCGCAACGTGTTGTTCGCATCATCATCACCAATGTAAAGTTGTAAACCAAATTTCTGACCAACATAGTCGCGAGTCGCGACCTTTCAGTGTCCAGGCCGATTCGAAAGGCCCATATTTTGCACAGAATCACCACTGAATGTATAGGTAGTGTGTAACAATTATTGCATTGACAATACGGATGAGTTACAGTAGTCTATAGCAATTAATCAACACAGCCTACGGCAGCCTACAGTTCAGTGCCCTTGCCCATTATGCTGGGTTATCACTTGGCGTATTTGTGCAAATATACGCTAATACAAAATCAATACTATTTTAATAAATAAGTAAGTAATAACAATAGGGTATATTTAGCATAACCCAAATAACGCGAATATTTTGTCACATACGCCAAGTGAAGTGCATTACGAACCTGAATCCAATGTGTAGTGTTCGCGACGTGCTAGCCGACACACTTCTAGCAGCGATGCTTGTACGAGCTCTGGCTATTGAGGGCCTATCGCCTCCGGCGCCGCCGGCTATCGACATAAGAATAATAATAGACTAGGGACGGCACACACCATCGGAGTGGTGACAAAACTGAACTGTTACGGCCGCAGAATGAAAGCAGCGGGGTTAGACTTCAAGGTGTCAAAAACCTTCTTTAGGTTTTCCTACACACCAACTTACTAAATAACGTTTCAATTACGTCATTCGACGGTACATTGCGGACGGGTTTTATGGTCGTTGGCGGACGCTAAGTGGCAGCCACCGCAGTCTTCTAAAAGAGTCTTGCAGGAGGAGGCTGTATCTTGTAAAAGAGTGTCACTCTTTTACAAGACACAGCCTCCTCCTATCCTACAAGAGATTGACACTTTTTTGTAGGGTTGTCACCATAGAAATATTAACTTATATCAATGGTTGTCACCCTCTTGTACGGTAGTCAGTTTCTTGTAGGGTTGTCACTTTCATGTAGGCTGTCAGTCTCTTGCAAGGTTGTCACTCTGTTGTAGGGTTGTCACTCTCTTGCAGTGTTGTCACCTTCTTGTAGGGTTGTCAGTGACGTCACTCTGTTTTGAATTGTCAGTTTTGTCATTATCTTGCAGGGTTGTTAGTGTAGTCACTCTCTTGCAGGGTTTTCACTTTCTTGCAAGTTGTCAGTGTTGTCAATCTCTTCTAGGGTTGTAAGTGTTGTCACTCTTGCAGGGTTGTCAGTGTTGTCACTATTTTGCAGGTTGTCAGTGTTGTCACTCTCATAACCTACATTAGAGTGACAACCCTACAAGAGAGTGGCAGTCTACACGAGAGTGACAACCATACAAGAAACTGACAACCTACACGACTGACAACCCTACAAGAGAGTGACAACTCTACAAGTAGGTGAAAACACTGACTACCTTATAAGTAGTGAATAGTCCCGAAAAATCCCGGAATCGAAAGTACCGGGAAATTTGCGTCGCTTTAGAAACCGGGATTTTCAAAACCAAATCCCGGTTCTTTCGGTACTGTCGGGAAAAGATACTTCGCGGTTAAAATATTTCTAATTTTATTGCCTGCCTAAATTAAATATAGGCCATTATTTATAGCCCATAAATCATATCTAAAGGTAATACAATATTTTTTTGGTTTATTCCAAAAATCCCCACCCACAAATCCCCACTGGTGGGGATTGTTACTTTTTTTTCCAAAAATCCCCACTGGTTAAATAAACTCAGCCTAGTGGGGATTTTTGGAAAAATAAGTAACTATCCCCACCAGGTGTTGTTGTTTCTAAATAATTAAAACAAAAAATGCGTTAATCAATACCTACGATAAGTAACTAATTATGTCAATATTATAATAACCAACTTCCATTATAAATTGTTTGCATTGAAACGAAACTCAATTGACTAGATTCAAACAAAAATTATTTAAACATTATAGGATCACGTAAATCGTGGTTGAGAATTTATCTCATTCTTTCTAAAAAAAATGGCACTGTAATGCTGCCACGCATTAACTCTAGTTGAGCATCTAAGATGAACTGGTCTTTTTCTTTGCTTCTTTGTGATCGCGGTTTCCGACGGTGACTTTCGTTAGCACTTCTTTCATAAAACAAAGCGTCTTCATGCAAAAAATGTAGGAGTTTCAGTAAACTTGGTCTTTTTTTCGATATAGCTGCATTACGTTTATTATGCCACCCTTCCAAAATGTTTGTCGTTCTGTGCCTCTCTCCGTAAACACATAATACTTTTATGAAATCTTCTTTTATCCATTGGCTTAACATATACTGGCGAAAACTGTCACTGTTTTGATTGTCTGGGCTTTGGCTGGCAACATAGAACCAGCCTTCAATTCGACAGCATATAATTCGGCAGCAGCATCGTACAATGATTCAGGTTTTCAGTTGAGTGAGTCACAATTTCCTCTTTTTTTGTTTATCCACCGAAATAAAACGGCACCAGTTAAAAAAAAATTAAGTCAGGAACCTCGCAGAAGTTACAGTTCCTCTAAAATTTAAATCATTGCTCATAGCAGATTTTAATGATTATAAAACTCGCATATTATTATTAGCTACCAAAAACGCTCGTAGTCGCATGAAAACGATAAACGTTTTTTTTGGAAATAGGACATTCAAAAGGAATTGAATTAAAATCGACATTCAAATCCATTTTATCAACTTTATACAGTACATGGTAATCTCGGTAGCAGTTTACTGAAACTCCTACATTTTTTGCATGAAGACGCTTTGCTTTATGAAAGAAGTGCTAACGAAAGTCACCGTCGGAACCCGCGATCACAAAGAAGCAAAGAAAAAGATCAGTTCATCTTAGATGCTCAACTAGAGTTAATGCGTGGCAGCATTACAGTGCCATTTTTTTTGGAAAGAATGAGATAAATTCTCAACCACGATTTACGTGATCCTATAATGTTTAAATATTTTTTGTTTGAATCTAGTCAATTGAGTTTCGTTTCAATGCAAACAATTTATAATGGAAGTTGGTTATTATAATATTGACATAATTAGTTACTTATCGTAGGTATTGATTAACGCATTTTTTGTTTTAATTATTTACAAACAACAACACCTGGTGGGGATAGTTACTCATTTTTCCAAAAATCCCCACTAGGCTGAGTTTATTTAACCAGTGGGGATTTTTGGAAAAAAAAGTAACAATCCCCACCAGTGGGGATTTGTAGGTGGGGATTTCTGGAATAAATCATTTTTTTCTATTTCATTAAAAAAGTTACTCGTTTTTACTTTGAAGGCAAGTTACAGAAAATAAATCCCGATAGAGGGTTTATTAAATTATTTTTGTTATTGCAGGTCCATAGCAGTTTTTAGAAACAATTTAGTTGCCATTGCCATCAATTTTAATGTTTTTTATCATGAGTCGTACTTTTGTGGCTATTATGCTTGAGCTGTAATTTTTAACACTACTCAATTTCAGTCATGTTCCATAAAGGCCCAGGACAACCAAAAATTTTAATGTGGTACTTGACATCATGCCAATGAATTATCAAAAAAACATCCAAGAACGTCCAATAGAGAGAGAGAAAAAATCAAAACTAATGTCAGGTGATAATTATAAAAAAAAATCTTTAAAAAAAATATATCTCCTAAACCACTAAATGCTTATTACCAGCAAAATTATACTAAATAAAATTGATTAGTAAATTTATTTGATTTGATTTAAATGTTTTTATTTTGTCCTGTCATTTCGTTTTTTTCTTACTTTCTCCGTTTCAACACCTTCAACTCTACTATCTTATAAAGGCTTACATAAAGTATCGAAAGTACTGGGAATCCCGGGTCTTTAGCAAGAAGGTCCCAAAAATCCCGGTTCTTTGAAACAGAACCGGTTCTGCATTCCCTACCTACAAGAGAGTGACAACCCCGCAAGGGAGTGTCAACACTGACAACCCTACAAGAGAGTGACAACCCTACAAGAGAGTGACAACCCTTCAAGCGAGTGACAATCTTACAATAGAGAGAGACAACCTACAAGAGACTGACAACCCTACAAGAGAATGACAACCTAAAAGAGAGTTACAACCTACACGAGAGTGACAACCTTACAAGAGAGTGACAACAGTGTCAACCCTACAAGAAGGTGACAATACTGACAACCCTACAAGAGAGTGACAACTTTTAGGGTTGTCAGTGTTGTCACTCTCGTGTAGGGCTGTCAGTGTTGTCACTCTTTTTTGGAGTTGTCAGTGTTGTCACTATCTTGCAGGGTTGTCACTCTCTTGTAGGGTTGTCAGTGTTGGCACTTTCTTGCAGGGTTGTCAGTGCTGACACTCTCTCGTAGAGTTGTCAGTGTTGTCACTATGGCAGGGTTGTCAGTGTTGTCACTTTTTTGCAGGGTTGTCAGTGTTGTCACACTCTTGTTGGGTTGTAGGTTGTCACTCTCTTGTAGGGTTATCACTCTCGTGTAGGTTACCATTCTCTTGTAGGTTTGTCAGTGTTTTCACTCTCTTGCAGGGTTGTCAGTGTTGTCAATTTCTTGTAGGGTTATCACTCTCGTGTAAGCTGTTATACTCTCTAGTAGGTTTGTCAGTGTTGTTTATTTATTTAGGCAATCAACAGCGATACATATAGTATGTTACAGAGTATGTCTATTACCGTATTGTATGGCTAATAATAGGTTTCCCTGTATAACTAGAATAAGTACGAGTATAAAACATGCGAACGGACTAATAAGACATATTTTAAATTCAAAATGTACAACTTTAGGTATATTGCATATTGTAGTTAGGTTTAAAATTTAAGGAAAAAAAAAGTTTGATAGTTAAGAAAAAAAAAGTGAATAATAAGATATTAGTAGTTAGTCATTTGGCTTCGTTTATGATTTCCTTTTTTTCAATGTAGGTTTAATACAGTTATATATACGTATGTAAATTTTGCTGCACACTGCAGGACATAGTAAAGAGTATTCTATTCTAAGAGACCTAAACACGGTATGATTTACCCACCCCGTCTAATCATACCGCCTTGGGAGTCTGCCTTTGACACAGCATCCGATGATAATTGGTCCTGCGCCGGCGCTTGATTTTCCGACGCTATTTCCAAACCCACGCAGATTGGGCAAAAAGCATAGTTCAAAAATGTGCCACACAAAAGATTTATATCATCTTCCGCTTGAATTTCTAGCGCCTAAAAACAGTAAAATATTATGAGTATCTTTAGAAATTGGTTTACTAAAGGTGGGTTTGTAGGTAAGAAGTGTGTGTAGGTACCTACTTACTCTGTAACACTCACCCAGCTGGGAATTATAAGTACAGAGAGTTTATAGTCATTTATGCAACTGTTGTTTAATAAGGGGTAAAACACGAATGTGGGTTGTGAACACGAATGTGATACTATTATCACACTCGGCTTCGCTTCGTGTGATAATAGTATCACATGAGTGTTTTAATACCTAATTATGTACAGTTGCATATAAGACTTTATCTACACCCATGTTAAGAATCGTTTGCAATAATATTAACGAACAATAATGGCGGGATACGACGTGAATTCGAATAACCTATAAGTTTTTTTTAGGGCTCCGTACCAAAATGGTAAAAAGGAACCCTTATGGTGAGACTAAGTCTGTCTGTCACACCTGGATATCTCAAGAACTACTAATGCTATCAACTTGAAATTTAGAATAGTTTTAGATGACGTTTGCCCAAGTATTTTGCAAACAAGCAAGAAATTAAAAAAAAAAAACTTTTTTGCAAAAGGGACTGAAAGAGGGTCTTAAATTTAAACTATGCTGCCTAAAAGCAGCATAGTTTCCGAGTTTTGATGAAAAATTAAAAAAAAAATACCGTTCCCCCCCCTTATCTCCGAAGTTTGCATAGATAAAAATCTGAAATTATCTTATGTGATAGAAGTTTATGTAAAGATTACAGGAAAAATAAAACTAAGTATGTCTATAAATAGCACAGTTTTTCAGAAATCATCAACATCATATACATATACGTACGGAACCCTCGGTGCGCGACCCGACTCGCTTTTGACAGTTTTTTTTTATTACGGCGCTGTGGTAGTGAAACGCGCGTGCAAGACAATGTTCTTTTTTGAAATTCATAAAGTTATAACGAATATTGAGTAGCGAGAAAAGGAGCTTAGTGAAATTTAGTACAACATTATATCATTCGTTTGGATGATATAATGGTTACTATGACACTGGTTGTTTTAATGTTGGCAATAAGCTAACTGTTTCAGAAACTTTTTTAAAGGATTTATAGCATGGGTGTAGATAAAAATAATTAAGTAAGTACTAGTGCTTACGGCCGATGCACAAAATGCGTGGCGCAGCGCCGGAACGGTGTCGCGGTGGCATCCTACATACAAAATAACCATAGTATGCCACGTGGTGTGTTCCGGTTTCGCGCCGCACGTACAACGGACTTGCAACCCGCGAGACGAGGCGGGGAGGGGTGTACGCGTTACAACACCGAAGCGGCACCGAGAGGTTTGTGCGGCAGAAGAAAGGGAGAAGTTTTTGCGGTTTGGCGTCGCTGCGGCATTACAACGTTAAAGAAAGAAAGAAGAAAACCCATTGACTCATTACTAAAATTAACAGGTACCTACCTTATTATGTCAACGATGCGCAAATCGTAAAGGAAAGGCGCTGTACAAAACAAAGTGAAGCATTACTTACCATAAAAATTGCATCTAGCGTACACAAATTTCTGGAGCTCAATTGGTACTTTTCAATAAGTTTGAGTAAACGATCTTCAACTAAAAAGCCTGTGTTATCCGCAACGAGCTGTAGTATGTGACAAATCTGCGGAATTACCACATTTATTAAGGTTCTGTAGTCAACAAAGAAACCTTATAGTTTCACCATGATTGTCTGTCTGTCTGTCCGCGGTTTAGCTCAGAGACCCTTAGTACTAGAAAACTGTAATTTGGCATGGATTTATAAGGTGTACCAAACCTGAAATCACGAAAAAAAAATCTGCTGCTCCCTACATTTAAGTTCGCATAACTCGTCAAAATGTAGGGAACAGCTGATTTTTTTTCGCGATTTCAGGTTTGGTCCCATAGTAAAACTTATTCATAATGATGCGTACAATGACCCCTTAAGAGATTTCGTGTATGAATAGACACACCTTATATTACATAGCATGTTATGTCGACAAAGCGGTAAAAAAAACTTGAAATAAAGAAAATGCTTGTCTATCCCATGGTGTTGTTGGATAGGTCGTTCAAAAATATTATGAAAACCATTCCACTAAGGATCCGGTTGCGTAATATTAAGCTTTGAAGTGCTAATTTTTGTTAGAATCAAGTGTCCCCACAACCGGCACCATATATGGTTGTTTTTGGATATGTGAAAAAAATTCACGGCAATAGTATATAAATAACAAAGTTAAAAGGAAAACTATCACAGCTAAGTAGGTTTTTCAAGTTAACGAGTAATAATCGACCAACTTAAATTTGCAGTTGGAATGTACGTGAGAACATGTTTTTCAACTACAATGTTAAGTATGTTCTTGGGATAAATTCATCCCAACTACGGAACCCTTATAGGAGATCGCGGGGTCACACCTAAACAGCCATGTTATTAAATAAAAAATGTTAATAAACAAGTGCGAATGAAGTTTAATTCCAAGACTGAAGACCAAGAATCAGCTGACATTTCAAAGCTTTCAGAAACAAAGTATCCCTCTTATTAATTTTATTTAAAAAACTAAAGCGTTAATCGACTTTTGATGCTGGCTGTAGGTAGGTAGTTAAATAAATTCGTCCCAACTACGGAACCCTTCATTGCGCGTGGTCCGACACGCACTTGGCCCGTTTATTTATAGGAGGTCGCGGGTCACACCTAAACAGTCATGTTATTAAATAAAGAATGTTAGTAAAAAAAGTACGATGGACTTTAATTCCCAGACTGGAGCAAGAATCAGCTGACATTTCAAAGCTTTCAGAAACGAACTATCCCTCTTATTAATTTTATTTAAAAAACTGAAGCGTTAAAGGCTTCTACACACTGGCGCGACTTGTCGCGCGACGCGACTTTGCGATATATATCCGTAGAACTATTTCTATGAAGTCGCGCGCGACACTACACACAGGAGCGACTTGTCGCGCCGCGAATCAGATATATCGCGTCACGTGATGCGTCTTGTGTAGGCTCTTCAGACTGACGCGATATCGCGGCGACACCATACGAAATGATCCATTTTGTATGGCGTCGCCGCGATATCGCGTGGCTAGCGCGACGCAACACAAGAGAGATAATTATTACTACATTTAAAATTTTATAGGACCTTGCAAATGTCAATCATCCTAATTTATACCTTATTGCAAAGAGATAAGAGTTACATTGCAATGACTTAGGTATTGGTTTTGCCGGCTAGTCGGCATGCTCAAAGGAATAAATTATCTTTATTCAAGTAGCGCTACTAGTTGCGCGACGCGACTTGTCGCGCTACGCGATACATGAAAGGGTATATAAGGCGCTTCAATGAGAGGTGAGCTCAGTTATTATAATCAGATACTGCATACCCCCAATGGTTCAGTAGTCAATAGCGCCCTAAGCCTAGGTTCGAGTCCCACTATGGGACGCCCTTAGCTGTGCTATTTAAATTATTTTTCTAAAACGGCGAGAGGCCCTTCTGGCCCCGCCAAAAATCGGTTAAGCAGAAAAGGCACTCCGGAGCCATCTGCAATAGGTCAGTACCAAAAAAAAAAAAAAAAAGGTGAGCTCAGTAGTAGACGATCTTCGTCAGAGGACGAAGGCAGGTCTGTGCGTGTTTGCTGAGCGAGGTTAGGTTCGATTTCCCAGTCGGTCGACATAACCCAACCTTTTGGTGGGAAATCCTCATGGATGTCCTCCGCCCTGGGGTGGGTTGTCAGACTCTTACTGACTAAAAACCACCCCAGTATTACGAGTATACGCCATACAAAATGGCATTTCGTTCGTATGGTGTCGCCGTGATATTGTAAAGCGAGTCGTCATGCCATCTAATTCTAGGGATTGACACTATTGCCAGCTCACTTCAAGTCCACTTTATCTAAGTTTTCGTGGTGAGATTTTTACAGAATAGGTCGCGGTCTGTGCGTGTTTGCTGACCGTGGTCCTAGCTAGGTTCAATATTACATCAATTTTATTCATTCAAATATTTTTTTAATTTCTATTAGATTCCAATAGGTCTCATTGGCTATTGAGTTTTTTACTCGACTGCGTGACGCAAAGGAGGGTGTTTATAAATCATGACTTTAGCCAGTTTTACCAATTACTTAAACTAAAACATTTCAGTGTGTGATTAGAACCATTCTAAACCCTGTCGAAAACATTTAGTTTTTTTCCAAAGTAAAATAAAATTATAAGCAAAATAGTTGACAAGTCATTGCAATGTGACTCTTAACTCATTGTGATAAGGTAATGTTTGACGAAATTAAGTAATCAACCAATCTGCCTATCCTTTTGCTAACCATGATGGGGTTAACCGGATACAGTATTCTACGTGGAGCGACTGCCTATCTGGCCTCCACAACCCAGTAACTGGATAATACCATACCCCTTGGCCCTTTGGTAAGACTGGTTGTCAGACTTTCGAACTTCTGACGACCCGTAACGGCTGTCAAAGATCCACGAATGACAGACTTCAGATCAGACAGCTTATCGTGCTTTTGGAGGCACGGAAGGATCTTGGTATGCAAAAATGGTCACCCAGCCGCGGACCAACCTCAACTATCTAGTAAAAAGCGAAATAAACTAATAAAATAATAATTTCTATATTTCAAATTATAAAAGACCTTGAAAATGTCAATCATTCTAATTTATACCTTATCGCAATGATATAAGAGTTACATTGCAATGACTTGGTATTTGCGGCTGGCGGAATGGTAAAAAAAAATATCCTGTGAAACTGCCGCAAGCCAGCCGCTACTGCGCCTAGCTGTACCTATATTATTCGTGGAATTTGACTCAAAATTCGAATTTTTTATAATTTACCAACTTCACAAAAAGGAGGAGGTTTTCATTGTTTTCAAGTCGGTTGTATTTTTGTTTATGTTTATAAGTAGTAGGTAGGTACCTCAGTACTCCGTCGTTTATAAGCCGATTTGGAAAATTATTTTTTTATTTGAATAGATTATACTTCCAAATTGGTCCTAGTTTTATCAAAATCCAGTTCTAAGGATGGGATCCATGAGGAACTGAGGGAACTTCTCAAATATTATAGGCATACCTACTACATATAGCGATTTTTATATTTTCATCAACCGGTCAATCATTTGCATACAGAAAGTATCATTTAGTGAAGTGGAACTGATGAAGAAGACCACAGACGGCCACCGGAACTCCTCAATGATAAGTACTTACCTATTTCACGGGTGGCGATAAGATATCTCTATTCATTTTTTAAGCGACAATGACGAAGCAAATTTTAATAAATGGTTGTGATTAAAATGGTACCATCAAACTGATCTGAGGATGAAGCCGGTAGGCACCGGAACTCCGTAATAAAACAATGATCCTAGCCGTGTTTGGGCTTATTGGAATTGTCAAGAGATGCACTCTGGATATAAATGATTTTTACCCGACATCAAAAAAAGGAGGACGTTCCCAATTCGTCTCTATATAGGTAGGTATATTAAGTAATACTTAATTATGTTCGGGTATAACTTATTTGTTTATGAACCGATTTTTATAATTATTTAATTTGGTAGATGAAGCTTGTGCCGACTTGCACGGTCCCATATAAGTTTTATTATTCTTGCTTGGGTGCCTAGTTTTGAGTTAGCTTAGCAATAATAGGTAATTTACGTATTTAATCCAATTGGTGTAGGTATGTTGATGATGCTATAAAACTTCCTGTCACTGTTATTTACATAGCAGGTAGTGGTAGGGTAGGTACCACAAAGTGAAAAATAGGTAAGCACAAATCTTTTTACAAAAAAAAAATCGTTTATTGCTGCCGACTTCCGAAATTTAAGTTATTTTTCACCATAGTGTTTATTTTTTAATTTAAATTTCACGTCAAAAGTTTATTTTCACAACCACATTTCCAGTACTTACCTATAAGCTGACCTCTTATTGTAACGAAAGCCTAATACAGGGTCAAATTAAATTAGTTCGCGAAACTCCGCAGATGTTATGGGTATTGTATACCAAAAAACTAAGTTACTTATTTAATTTTTCTGACTACCCGTAACCAGGGACCATTTTGGTTACCCATTGAAAGGGTTTTCGATAGGGTTTTTCTAAGCGGTTAAACAAAAACCAATACGATATGGGTAACCCTTATGAACGGCTTTTTATTAAATTTTGGTAACCCATTGAAAGGGTTTTCGATAAAAACCCATACGGTGTGGGTAACCCTTTTGAACAGCTTTTCAAAATTACCCACACGTTACCGTTACTAAAATGGTCCCTGGGTAGAATAGAGATAGAACTGGTCATGCTACGCGTGCTGGGCATATATCGAAATAACATAATATTATGATTTTTTAATGTTACTGGGTTTCAAGTAGTTAAAGAAAGAACCCATTGAATGGGTTATCATGTAACCCTTTCACTGGGTTTCAAGTATAAAACCCATTCGATGGGTTATCATGTAACCCTTTCACTGGGTTTCAACTATAAAAGAAAGAAAGAAGAAAGAAAATAAAACCCATTCAATGGGTTATCGTGTAACCCCTTCAAAGTGTTTCTAGTATAAAACCCTTTCAATGGGTTACATCATGAGAAAGGTAACCCATTGAATGGGTTACCCCTTCGAAAGGCTTAACTCTTAACCGGGGTAGTCCGGTCACTGGGTAGAATAGAGATAGAATTGGTCATGCTACGCGTGCTGGGCGGATATCGAATTAACATAATATTATGATTTTTTAATGTTACTGGGTTTCAAGTAGTTAAAGAAAGAACCCATTGAATGGGTTATCATGTAACCCTTTCACTGGGTTTCAAGTATAAAACCCATTCGATGGGTTATCATGTAACCCTTTCACTGGGTTTCAACTATAAAAGAAAGAAAGAAGAAAGAAAATAAAACCCATTCAATGGGTTATCGTGTAACCCCTTCAAAGTGTTTCTAGTATAAAACCCTTTCAATGGGTTACATCATGAGAAAGGTAACCCTATTGAAAGGGTTACCCCTTCGAAAGGCTTAACTCTTAACCGGGGTTGTACGGTCCCTGGGTAGAATAGAGATAGAATTGGTCATGCTACGCGTGCTGGGCGGATATCGAATTAACATAATATTATGATTTTTTAATGTTACTGGGTTTCAAGTAGTTAAAGAAAGAACCCATTGAATGGGTTATCATGTAACCCTTTCACTGGGTTTCAAGTGAAAACCCATTCGATGGGTTATCATGTAACCCTTTCAATGGGTTTCTAGTATAAAACCCTTTCAATGGGTTGTTACATCATGAGAAAGGTAACCCATTGAATGGGTTACCCCTTCGAAAGGCTTAACCCTTAACCGGGGTTGTACGGTCCCTGCCCGTAACGACTAAGTTTAAACAACATGTCCCAGAATTAACGCAAAACCTCTTAAGGGGTCACTGTACTCATCATTATGGACAACTTTTACTATGGGACCAAACCTGAAATCGCGAACAAAATATATATTTTGTATTTTTATTTTTTTATAAAAATATCTATTTTTTTTTTTAATGTTCTATTTTAGGAACAAACAATGAATGCATATAAACTTAAGTAATAAAATAAAATTTGCGGCCTCTCTTAGATCCGGATGACCCCATCACTCTCCTCCAGGAAAGCAATAGGGCCACGAGTACAGTGCACAAATTACACAAACCGACCTTCCGTCCTCGCCGCCGAGGTACCACGCGAACTTCCCGACTAAATATTAATAAAAGTCCTCCCCCCCGTCCCTTGAATGTCGATGTGCCAGCCGCCCGGTTAGAGGCTGAGAGCGCCCGCCGCAGCAATAAATATAGTAACCCCCGTTAATAATCATGATCTAAATATTGATCCAGCCCGTCCCCAAATTACTAATTTTGTGATCCCCCAACGACGCCCTAAGCCGAGGTCCGTACCCCACAGGGGGTGCCCTTAGTGCGCTGTCGTTTAGTTTTAATAAATATATTTTACGCCCTGGCTGGAGGCTTTAAGCTTAAAAACCTTAGGGCAGCCACAGGAATATCCGGTTAAGTAGCCACGGCCTCGGTCTGCTACGAGATGCAATTCAAAAAAAAAAAAAAAGCGGCGGCGCCGCCCGGCGCGAATAGGTACCTACAGCGCCATTTTTAGGGTTCTGTATCTGAAGGGTGCCAAACGAATCCTATTATTAAGCCTCCGCAGCCCGTCCGTACGTCTGTCTGTCAGCGAGTTGTATCTCATGAACCGTAATAGGTAAACAGTTAAAATTTTCACGATTGTGTATTGCTATATTATCACTAAGTATAATAAAAATAAAATAAATTTAAAAATTAAAGGGGGTTCCCATTATCCCATACCAGAAACCTGTTTTTAAGGTTCCGTACCCAAAGGGTAAAACGGGAACCTTATTACTAAGGCTCCGCTGTCTGTCTGTCCGTCTGTCACCAAGCTGTATATCATGAACCGTGATAGTTAGACAGTTGAAATTTTCACAGATTATGTATTTCTGTTGCCGCTATAACAACAAATACTAAAAAACAGAATAAAATAAATAATTAAGGGGATCCCATATAGTTATAACAAACGTGATTTTTTTGCCGTTTTTATAGTTAATGGTACGGAACCCTTCGTGCACGAGTCCAACTCGCACTTGGCCGGTTTTTGTTTTACTAAAGAACCTTTAAATAAAAATGTAGTATTCAATACTGTACCGTGTACGGTGGTACGGAAACCTTCGTGTGCGAGTCCGACTCGCACCTGACTGATTTATTTTACAATATTATGCTTCTGGTATTTTTTTGTCCAACATTTTTATTCTAATCTGCAGGAAGTTTAGGTTAGTTCTAATACTGATGCATTGTGTCCAATTAAACAAATATCAACTTTACAAGTGTGTAAATTAAGATGATTTCAAAATGATAAATAAGTACCTACTCACAAAAAGGCCATAAAAACGTGTTGCAGTCGAAAGTACACTTTACCTAAAGAAATTAAAGTTATTGTTCCGAAATCACATATATTGAAAATTCCTACTTGGGTTGGGTTGGGTTAATGTCGCCGGGAGGACACAGCGTGGCATACGCTGGCAGAGTGTGCCGCTTGGGAGCAGCCACGCCGTGCCCTCATCTCAGGAGTAGGGACCTGGGAGGAGTCCTGGGACTCGATGGTATCCTTCTGCGAAACAGTCGTGTCGCAGAAGGAGGCAGAGAGCTGACCAGAGGGCCACCTCTGGTCAGCTCTCTGCAGAGGCCGGCCGCTACCAGCCGGTGATCGCAGAAGTCGGTCTTGGTCTTGCTCCCATGATCCCCGGTGTAAGTGTGGGAATCACTGGGGTGGTTTTTAATCAGTAAGTCTGACGGACCCCTCTGCCCGCCCCAGGGCGGAGGACATCCATAAGAATTTTCCGCACGGGAACAAAAAAAAAAATGTTGGCTTATAATTATAACCTAACCTCGCTCAGCAAACACGCTCAGACCTGCCTTCGTCCTCTGACGAAGATCGTCTACTACTGAGCTCACCTTTTTTTTTTTTTTTTTTGTTACTGACCTATTGCAGATGGCTCCGGAGTGCCTTTTCTGCTTAACCGATTTTTGGCGGGGCCAGAAGGGCCTCTCGCCGTGTTAGAAAAATAATTTTAATAGCACAGCTAAGGGCGTCCCATAGTGGGACTCGAACCTAGGCTTAGGGCGCTATTGACTACTGAACCATTGGGGGTATGCAGTATCTGATTATTATTATTGGGGACATTTGATGTGATTACTTGCTCCGCGCGGGCGGGCGGGGGCAAGGGACGGGGGGGGTGACATACTATTCTAGCTCGCGGTGGTACTCGCCGGCGAGTACGGAATGTATGTGTAGTGTTAAGAGATTTGCGAAGTAATTTGACATTCTCTTGATATAGAGTGATGTCGTCGTCGCTGTCTGTTAGGGCGTGTTTTGGTCGCCGTATGCGTGATATGCATGAGGGCGTGTATCGGGCGGCTGATGCCACTAGTGGGTTAGTGTGTGTGGTAGCATTATCGAAGAAGCGTTTACTAGCTTTTTTGAAAAATACTGAGCTCACCTCACATTGAAGCGCCTTATATACCCATTTCATGTGTCGCGTAGCGCGACAAGTCGCGTCGCGCGACTAGTAGCGCTACTTGAATAAAGATAATTTATTCCTTTGAGCATGCCGACTAGCCGGCAAAACCAAGTACCTAAGTCATTGAAATGTAACTCTTATCTCTTTGCAATAAGGTATAAATTAGGATGATTGACATTTGCAAGTCTTATAAAACTTGAAATGTACTCTTATGTCGCGCGACGTGTCGCGCCTGTATGAAAGGGGTTGCGTGTCGCAATATCGCAGAATCGCCACGCGACGCGTCGCGCGACAAGTCGCGCCAGTGTGTAGAAGCCTTTGGGCTTCTACATACCGGGGTGACTTGTCGCGCGACGCGACTTTGCGATATATATCCGTAGAACAATTTCTATGAAGTCGCGCGCGACACTACACACAGGAGCGACCTGTCGCGCCGCGAATCAGATATATCGCGTCACGTGATGCGTCTTGTGTAGGCTCTTCAGACTGACGCGATATCGCGGCGACACCATACGAAATAATCCATTTTGTATGGCGTCGCCGCGATATCGCGTGGCTAGCGCGACGCAACACAAGAGAGATAATTATTACTACATTTAAAATTTTATAGGACCTTGCAAATGTCAATCATCCTAATTTATACCTTATTGCAATGATATAAGAGTTACATTGCAATGACTTAGGTACTTGGTTTTGCCGGCTAGTCGGCATGCTCAAAGGAATAAATTATCTTTTAAATTCAAGTAGCGCTACTAGTCGCGCGACGCGACTTGTCGCGCTACGCGACATGAAGAGTATATAAGGCGCTTCAATCTGAGGTGAGCTCAGTAGTAGACGATCTTCGTCAGAGGACGAAGGCAGGTCTGTGCGTGTTTGCTGAGCGAGGTTAGGTTCGATTTCCCGGTCGGTCGACAAAACCCAACCTTTTGGTGGGAAATCCTCATGGATGTCCTCCGCCCTGGGGCGGGTGGAGGGGTCTGTCAGACTCTTACTGACTAAAAACCACCCCAGTATTATACGCCATACAAAATGGCATTTCGTTCGTATGGTGTCGCCGTGATATTGTAAAGCGAGTCGTCATGCCATCTAATTCTAGGGATTGACACTATTGCCAGCTCACTTCAAGTCCACTTCATCTAAGTTTTCGTGGTGAGATTTTTACAGAATAGGTCGAGGTCTGTGCGTGTTTGCTGACCGTGGTCCTAGCTAGGTTCAATATTACATAAATTTTATTCATTCAAATATTTTTTTTTTGTATTCTATTAGATTCCAATGTCTCATTGGCTATTGCGTTTTTTACTCGACTGCGTGACGCAAAGGAGGGTGTTTATAAATCATGACTTTAGCCAGTTTTACCAATTACTTAAACATTTCAGTGTGTGATTAGAAGCATTCTAAACCCTGTCGAAAACATTTAGTTTTTTTCCAAAGTAAAATAAACATATAAGCAAAATAGTAGATAAGTCATTGCAATGTGACGCTTATCTCATTGTGATAAGGTAATGTTTGACGAAATTAAGTAATCAATCAATCTGACTATCCTTTTCCTAACCATGATGGGGTCGGTTTCTAGTGTAACCGGATGCAGTATTTTACGTGGAGCGACTGCCCATCTGACCTCCACAACCCAGTAACTGGGTAATACCATACCCCTTGGCCCTTTGGTAAGACAACCAGTCTTACCAAAGGGATCAGACTTTCGGACTTCTGACGACCCGTAGCGGCTGTCAAAGATCCACGAATGACAGACAGCTTATCGTGCTTTTGGAGGCACGGAAGGATCTTGGTAAGCAAAAATGGTCACCCATCTACCGACCAACCTCGACTATCTAATAAAAGCGAAATAAAATAATAATTTCTCCATTTCAAATTATAAAAGACCTTGCAAATGTCAATCATTCTAATTTATACCTTATCGCAATGGTATAAGAGTTACATTGCAATGACTTGGTATTTGCGGCTAGCGGAATGGTAAAAAAAATTACCCTTTGAAGCTGCCGCAAGCCAGCCGCTACTGCGCCTGGCTGTACCTATATTATTCGTGGATTTTGACTCAAAATTCGAATCTTTTATAATTAACCAACTTCACAAAAAGGAGGCGGTTTTCATTGTTTTCAAGTCGGTTGTATTTTTGTTTATGTTTATAAGTAGTAGGTACCTCAGTAGGTACTCCGTCGTTTATAAGCCGATTTGAAAAATTATTTTTTTATTTGAATAGATTATACTTCCAGATTGGTCCTAGTTTTATCAAAATCCAGTTCTAAGGATGGGATCCATGAGGAACTGAGGGAACTTCTCAAATATTATAGGCATACCTACTACATATAGCGATTTTTATATTTTCATCAACCGGTCAATCATTTGCATACAGAAAGTATCATTTAGTGAAGTGGAACTGATGAAGAAGACCACAGACGGCCACCGGAACTCCTCAATGATAAGTACTTACCTATTTCACGGGTGGCGATAAGATATCTCTATTCATTTTTTAAGCGACAATGACGAAGCAAATTTTAATAAATTGTTGTGATTAAAATGGTACCATCAAACTGATCTGAGGATGAAGCCGGTAGGCACCGGAACTCCGTAATAAAACAATGATCCTAGCCGTGTTTGGGCTTATTGGAATTGTCAAGAGATGCACTCTGGATATAAATGATTTTTACCCGACATCAAAAAAAGGAGGACGTTCCCAATTCGTCTCTATATAGGTAGGTATATTAAGTAATACTTAATTATGTTCGGGTATAACTTATTTGTTTATGAACCGATTTTTATAATTATTTAATTTGGTAGATGAAGCTTGTGCCGACTTGCGCGGTCCCATATAAATTTTATTATTTTTGCTAAGTTAGCTTAGCAATAATAGGTAATTTACGTATTTAATCCAATCGGTGTAGGTATGTTGATGATGTTCTAAAACTTCCTGTCACTGTTATTTACATAGCAGGTAGTGGTAGGTACTTATTACGAATTGGTGTGGGGTAGGTACCACAAAGTGAAAAATACGTAAGCACAAAACTTTTTACAAAAAAAATCGTTTATTGCCGCCGACTTCCGAAATTAAAGTTATTTTTCACCATAGTGTGTATTTTTTTTAATTTAAATTTCACGTCTAAAGTTTATTTTCACAAACAAGCTACACATTTCCAGTACTTACATATAAGTTGACCTCTTATTGTAAGGAAAGCCTAATATACAGGATCAAATTAAATTAGTTCGCGAAACTCCGCAGATGTTATGGGTATTGTACCTAAACAAGATTAAAACAAAAAAATAAGTGGTAATGTTTTTTTTTGTGGGGTCATCATCCGCCGGTAGTGTAGTCACTTTAAAAATCTGTTATTTTTGAGAAAACTACACAGACGTGATGGATATCGATATCTCAACACGATAAAACAGATTTTATTAACTCACGCTTTAAGTAACAACACTACCAGCGAGCGGTCGCTGGCCTCAAAAAAATAAATCATTACTTAAATCTTTTTTATTTTTATTTTGTCTTGTTTAGGTAACCATCACGTATGCGGAGTTTCGCCAGCTAATTTAATTTGACCTTGTACAATGTGATGTGAGCTCAGCTGAGACTGCGCGTACAGCGGGGCGAGCACGGCCTACTGTGACATGACTTGAGTCACACATTTTATCCAGGGACCGTACAACCCCGGTTAAGGGTTAAGCCTTTCGAAGGGGTAACCCATTCAATAGGTTACCTTTATCATGATGTAACCCATTGAAAGGGTTTTATACTAGAAACCCACTGAAAGGGTTACACGATAACCCATTGAATGGGTTTTATACTTGAAACCCAGTGAAAGCGTTACATGATAACCCATTCAATGGGTTCTATACCTACTTGAAACCCAGTAACATGTAAAAATCATAATATTATGTTATTTCGATATACGCTCAGCACGCGTAGCATGACCAGTTCTATCTCTATTCTACCCAGAGACCATTTTAGTTATCATTTTAGAAAGACCCTATCGAAAACCCTTTCAATGGAAAGGATTTTCGATAGGGTTTTTCTAAGCAGTTAATCAAAAACCCATACGGTGTGGGTAATTTTGAATGGCTTAAATGAAGCCGTTCACGCGACACAAAGGCACCGCTCGTCCCGCGACACGCGGGGCCTTTGTGCCGTGTCGCGTCGCATATCGACAAGTCGCGCTGGTATGTAGAAGCCTTTACCCATATCGTATGGGTTTTCGTTTAACCGCTCAGAAAAAACCCTATCGAAAACCCTTTCAATGGGTAACCAAAATGGTCCCTGATTTTATCCCAGTTTGAGCGATAAAACTATTTTGTCATAAAATGCTAGTACAAATTGACATGACATAATTTATCATATCTTGTCGCAAACGTCTTGGGCAGCCCGTGCTCGGCCCGCAGAATGCAAAAGGGTAACAACGCACACATTATAAGTACATTTAGTCTGCGGGATCAGCATATGGTTGCAAAATTGCGTAATATTACCGAAAAGGCGTGTAATTTACGGTTATGTCAATCTGTCTTGGGTTGGCTTCCAATATAACCGGATGCAGGTTTAAAGGATACCAGTATTTTACATGGAGCGACCGCCTATCTGACCTCCACAACCCAGTCATTGGGTAACACGATACCCCTTGGCAAAACTGGTTGTCAGACTTTCGGGCTTCAGACTACCCGTAACCAGGGACCATTTTGGTTACCCATTGAAAGGGTTTTCGATAGGGTTTTTCTAAGCGGTTAAACAACAACCCATACGATATGATGGGTAACCCTTATGAACGGCTTTAATTAAATTTTGTTAACCCATTGAAAAGTTTTTCGATAAAAACCCATACGGTGTGGGTAACCCTTTTGAACGGCTTAATTTAAGCCATTCAAAATTACCCACACCATATGGGTTTTTCTAAATGGTTACCAAAATGGTCCCTGGGTAGAATAGATATAGAACTGGTCATGCTACGCGTGCTGGGCATATATTGAAATAACATAATATTATGATTTTTACATGTTACTGGGTTTCAAGAAGGTATAGAACCCATTGAATGGGTTATCGTGTAACCCTTTCAATGGGTTTCTAGTATAAAACCCTTTCAATGGGTTACATCATAAGAAAGGTAACCCATTGAATGAGTTACCCCTTCGAAAGGCTTAACTCTTAACCGGGGTTGTACGGTCCCTGCGTAGAACAGAGATAGAATTGGTCATGCTACGCGTGCTGGGCGGGTATCGAATTAACATAATATTATGATTTTTTCATTTTACTGGGTTTCAAGTAGTTAAAGAACCCATTGAATGGGTTATCATGTAACCCTTTCAATGGGTTTCTAGTATAAAACCCTTTCAATGGGTTACATCATGAGAAAAGTAACCCATTGGATGGGTTACCCCTTCGAAAGGCTTAACCCTTAACCGGGGTTGTATGGCCTCTGCCCGTAACGACTAAGTTTAAACAACCCCTTAAGGGGTCATTGTACTCATCATTATGGACAACTTTTACTATGGGACCAAACCCTAAATCGCGAAAAAAATATATATTTTGTATTTTTATTTTTTTATAAATTAAAAATATCTAATTTAAAAAAAAATGCTGTATTTTAGGAACAAACAATGAATGCATATAAACTTAAGTAATAAAATAAATTTGTTTGCGGCGTACGCAGATCGGCGTGGCGCCGGCGGAGGCGGCTTCTCTTTCAAAGCGCGCCGGCCGCAGCGCGGGCGCGGCGGCGGCGGTGGCGTCCGCGCGAATAGGTACCTCCAGTGCCTTTTTTAGGGTTCCGTATCTGAAGGGTGCCAAAACGAACCCTATTATTAAGCCTCCGCTGCCCGTCCGTCCGTCTGTGATGTCTGTCTGTCTGTCTGTCTGTCAGCGAGTTGTATCTCATGACTCGTAATAGGTAGACAGTTAAAATTTTCACAGATTGTGTATTGCTATTAACACTATAATAAAAAATATATAAAATTAAAGGGGGTTCCCATTATCCCATACCAGAAACCTGTATTTAGGGTTCCGTACCCAAAGGGTAAAACGGGAACCCTATTACTAAGGCTCCACTGTCTGTCTGTCCGTCTGTCACCAAGCTGTATCTCATGAACCGTGATAGTTAGACAGTTGAAATTTTCACAGATGATGTATTTCTGTTGCCGCTATAACAACAAATACTAAAAAACAGAATAAAATAAATATTTAAGGGGGCTCCCTTATAACAAACGTGATTATTTTGCCGTTTTTATAGATAATGGTACGGAACCCTTCGTGCGCGAGTCCAACTCGCACTTGGCCGGTTTTTGTTTTACTAAAGAACCTTTAAATAAAAATGTAGTATTCAATACTGTACCGTGTACGGTGGTACGGAAACCTTCGTGTGCGAGTCCGACTCGCACCTGACTGATTTACTTTACAATAATTATTAAGCATCTGTTATTTTTTTGTCCAACATTTTTATTCGAATCTGCAGGAAGTTTAGTTGTTCAATAATTTTGTTGGTGCTCTTCATCAACATTACAGTCAGCCGACTTGCCTGCAACATTGGGTACCTACGAGTATGTAAGACATTTGAAATCAAAAACTTCAATGCAAATATTGTTTGTTAAATGTTTATTTACATATTAATAACAAACAAATTAACAATTTGTATCACTAATAATAAGTAAGTACCTTGGGCGAGAGGCGCGTGTTGAAATGGTCTGCGTTCGTCGTACTTTTTAACCGACTTCCAAAAAGGAGGAGGTTCTCAATTCGGCAGTATGTTTTTTTTTTTTTGTATGTTTGTTACGCGATTACTCCGTCAATTATGAACCGATTTTGAAAATTCTTTTTTTGTTCGAAAGGGTATACTCCCGAGGTGGTCCCTTTGCCACCAAATCAGAATCTGATGAGGGGATCCCAAGGAAATCGAGGGAAACCCTCAAATTTTATATGCAAACCTATAGCGATTTGGGTACTTTTTATATTAACTCGTGCATTTGCTCTCTGAAAGCACCATTTGGTGAATTGGAACTGATGATGGAGACCGCAGATGGCCACCGGAACAATATAATAATGAGTACCTATTTAACGGGTTGCGATTAAGCAATTTATGTTCGTCACTATGCATATGGTGAGTGGCAGTTCTCCTGGTTCTTACCAGGAGAACTCCTTAACAATCAACGTCCCAGCATCGGGAAAAGCAATATTTTGTAAAAGGTGATTAGCAGTTAACATTAGGCTATTGTAACTTAGATAAATTCAAAACTGACCCACTAAAAAGTGAAAAATAAAAAACTTTTTACAAAAAAATAATAACCGACTACCAAAAATAACACTACAAAGTGAAAAATAACTTTAATTTCGGAAGTCGGTGGCAAAAAACTCAAATACAGATCCAAAGCCACCGACTTCCGAAATTAAAGTTATTTTTCACTTTGTAGTGTTATTTTTGGTAGTCGGTTATTATTTTTTTGTAAAAAGTTTTTTTAGCGGCTGCGGTCTGTGGCGCGGGCGGGGCGGCGCACAGAGCGTAATTTTCATAATCTAGCTGGCCGGAATCTAATTTAACCACTTACTTACAGAAAAAAAGCATTTGCACATTCTTGAAGTAGTTGAACCACACTTCCAAGATATAGTTTTTTTTTTTACAAAGAATCACGCCAAACAATAGAAAAAAGGGTCAGAACAACCGACTAGCTGCTCGTTCGAGATCTGGTTTACCGAGGGACCGCGTCATTCGTCTGAATTCACTCGATGAATACGCTCGTGTTTCAGTTGCTAGTAGTTGTTGTGTGTTGTTATTGTGTTCTTGTGGGCATAGAGGTAAGTTTGCAATGTTTTTTACTTTCCACTGTTATTTAATTTAACTGCAAGCACCATTACAATATATCATGTTTATATTTTACTACAATAATTCTCTCAATCACTTTGTACTTGAGTTTTAATACATTATATCGCATTATACAGTTCTCAAATTGTATTTTTCTGAAAGTATTACTTGTTAGCTCTATATCATATGTCAGTTTGTTTGCGAATGATTGCGACACTCATAGAAGTTTTTCTTAATTTTAGGATGGCTTCGCAAATTTCCGTCGAAAATGTTTCGATGTTTGGTTTGCTAACGCAAAACAAAACAGAACAGATGCTTTGCTACATCTTATATTGCAAGACCTGGGAGATCCTTCCCTTTTGTAAGACATTTTGAAGAGTTTGAAAGTCACAATTCGAAGTGTTTGCCAAAAAATAAAACAAAAATGGTCGAAATCGGGAAGACATCGGGAACGATTTTTGAACGCCAATTCATTGTGGTTGGAAGAAAGTATATCATTGCCCGATATAGTGACAAACGCTGTCGTAAGCGTTTCACTTCCTACAACAAGTAATCGGGCTGGAAGACCACAAAAAGATTTCGCAAGCTGCAGTAATAGAATTGGTCAGCTTTCCAAAGAAGCACAGGAAGCTAGAAATAAGGACAACAGAAAATTCAGAGAATTGTTCACAAGAAAAACGTCTAGAGTTGACTCAAACACAGGTCTAATTCATCGATTGTTGATAACGTCAGATCCATACATAGCAAGCTTACGTGCTCCTCCAAAAAATAAGCGTGGCCAAATAATCCTGAGGTAAGCCAGCTTCTACAAATAAGACCACCAGGAATTGAATTTGATGATATCCAGTCTGAAGAAAGTGATGTCGAGCATGATGATAGCGATTCTGACTGAGGCTTTCTGTATATGTCTATGTTATATTATTTTTTTGCGTAATCCAGACTATGTATTTTGTTTTAGTTTGAGTTTTCTGCTTATTTGTTTTGTAATTTAAATATAATTGTAATATTTTGAATGTAAATATTTTTATATGTACCTACTTTATGTCAAAATATATCTTTTAAACCTGGACAGTGCCTTTAAATTACTATTATAATATTTTAGTGCATATTTTACTCATATCGCCAGGCCTAAATAAAATTGGCCAGCTAGATTGTGAAAATTACACATTGTGTGGCGGTGGCACCGCGGTCGGTGCGGCAGAGCGGGCGCCCGATTTCTTCGTAAGCTAGGTCTCCGCTTGCACTCTTGCAGTGCAGTCGAGTGCGTGACATCAGCTTTGCGAGAATCGGTTCGAGTCTCGAGCTCAACGTCTGAATGCTCCTGGCTGTGTTACATTACAAGTCCCAGGACCTCACGCGCAGTTGTACTTGCGACCACTAGACCAACGAGGCAGTTTGTTAGTACTTACCTAGTTAAGTACTATATTTATAATTGGATCACTCATTAGATTTAAGTCATCACTGAGTATTTCTTAAGCATCACCCCTGTAATCCCCAAAGGGTTAGGCAGAGGAGTAGGTACCTACCTATAGTACACCCGCATTTGGCCAGTTAGCGTATTATCTTACATAATATTGAACGTAATTTTATTAGAGTAGAATTTTCGGAGATACGGAATTACCTACTTAATTTGATAAGTAAATTAAAAGTAAGTAATTTGGTATTTAGGTTAGTTCTAATACTGATACATTGTTTCCAATTAAACAAATATCAACTTTACGAGTGTGTAAATTAAGATGATTTCAAAATGATAAATAAGTAAAAAGGCCATAAAAACGTGTTGCAGTCGAAGGTACACTTTACCTAAAGAAATTAAAGTTATTGTCCGAAATCACATATATTGGAAATTCCTACTTGGGTTGGGTTGGGTTAATGTCGCTGGGAGGACACAGCGTGGCATATGCTGGCAGAGTGTGCCGCTTGGGAGGAGCCACGCCGTGCCCTCATCTCAGGAGTAGGGACCTGGGAGGAGCCCTGGGACGCGACGGTATCCTTCTGCGAAACACCAGCCGGTGATCGCAGAAGTCGGTCTTGGTCCCATGATCCCCAGTGTAGGTGTGGGAATCACTGGAGTGGTTTTTAATCAGTAAGAGTCTGACGGACCCCTCTGCCCGCCCCAGGGCGGAGGACATGGCATAAGAATTTTCCGCCCGGGAACAAAAAAAAATGTTGGGTTATAATTATAACCTAACCTCGCTCAGCAAACACGCACAAATCTGCCTTCGTCCTCTGACGAAGATCGTCTACTACTGAACTCAGCCTGGATTGCTTCGCTTTTTTTTTTTTTTGGCAATGACCTATTGCAGATGGCTCCGGAGTGCCTTTTCTGCGTAACCGATCTTTGGCGGGGCCAGAAGGGCCTCTCGCCGTGTTAGAAAAATAATTTAAATAGCACAGCTAAGGGCGTCCCATAGTGGGACTCGAACCTAGGCTTAGGGCGCTATTGACTACTGAACCATTGGGGGTATGCAGTATCTGAGTATTATTATTGGGGACATTTGATGTGATTACTTGCTCCGCACGGGCGGGCGGGGGCAAGGGACGGGGGGGGGGATTGCTTCGCCTTTATATACCCTTTTATATACCCTTTCATGTGTCGCGTAGCGCGACAAGTCGCGTCGCGCGACTAGTAGCGCTACTTGAATAAAGATAATTTATTCCTTTGAGCATGCCGACTAGCCGGCAAAACCAAGTACCTAAGTCATTGCAATGTAACTCTTATCTCTTTGCAATAAGGTATAAATTAGGATGATTGACATTTGCAAGTCTTATAAAACTTGAAATGTACTCTTGTGTCGCGCGGCGCGTCGCGCGACGTGTCGCGCCAGTATGAAAGGGGTTGCGTGTCGCAATATCGCAGAATCGCCACGCGACGCGTCGCGCGACAAGTCGCGCCAGTGTGTAGAAGCCTTTAATCGACTTTTGATACTGGCTGTGCCTGTAGGTAGTTAAATAAATTCATCCCCACTACGGAACCCTTCATTGTGCGTGGTCCGACACGCACTTGGCCCGTTTTTTTATAGGAGGTCGCAGGTCACACCTAAACAGCCATGTTAATAAATAAAAAATGTTAGTAAAAAAAGTGCGATGGACTTTAATCCCTAGACTGAAGAGCAAGAATCAGCTGACATTTCAAAGCTTTCAGAAACGAAGTAGATCTTATTAATTTTATTTAAAAACTGAAGCGTTAATCGACTTTTGATACTGGCAGGTAAGTAGTTAAAGTAAGAAGCTTGACTATTGTAAACATATTATTATCGTACCAATTTATCTTTTGCTTCCTTAAACTCGTTCTCGGGATCAGCGCCTTTCTGCTCAATGGCAGTCGATGCAAGCTTGGCTTCAGTCTCTGAAAATAAAACAGACATGCTTTTCTTTAAATCAGTTATTTTATAGCGTTATGTTACATATATTTTGATCCGAAAGTATCTGATGTAAAATTGTAATGGATGCCAATTTGTAGTGCTACTTACAAATGAATTATTTTAATACCCGAAATTTTAATTTTAAAGCACATTAGTGATGGTTTTCATGTGACTATTGCGGTTAAATTGATAACTTAAGAAAAATATAATACAAACAATTTACGCCGATGATTTTCAATTACAATTTTCATTAATGTTATTCAAACATTGGAGAGCAGTGGTGGCCCAGTGGTAACGGCCCCGACTTACGAGTCATAGGTCGTGGGTTCGAACCCAGGCAGGCGCTTTACTTTGTGTAAATAATTTCATCACCACTGCTCTCAAAACGGTGAAGGAAAACATCGTGAGGAAACCGGCATGTCCTAGAACCAACAATTCAAAGACATGTGACATCTACCAACCCGCACTGGGCCCGCGTGGTAGATTACAGCCCACTCCCTCTCGAAGAGAGGAGGCCAGTGTCCCAGCAGTGGGAACATTATAGGCTGATTATGAATTCAAACAATTTATTCTTGGAAAAAGTGGTTGAGACAGTAAAAAGTTGAAACCATTTAAATACAGGAAAAGTTTTTAACCAGTGCGCAAATTTTTTTTGGTGGTTCAATATCAGTAATAGAACACATTTCCATTATTTATTCAATACTTTTTTAAATTTTTTATCCTACTTTAAATCAGCAAAATATGGACACAATCTATTCGTAATAATATCAATGGGCGCGCGCGGCGGCCGGCGCAAGCGGCGGTGTTGCACGGCTCCCGGGCGGCAGGGGGCGGCAGGGGGCGGCAGGGCGCGCCGGGCGCTGTGGCCCACAGTTCACTCATCGCACGCGCTGTCGTGTGACGTCGCGTCTAATCGCTTCCCGCGTAAGCGCCGCGCTGCACGTGTGTCGTGCTTGTACCTACCGGTCACGATGTCGGACTTCAGTAACCGAGATAGTGCGAGTGTATGTACTGAGTGGTGAAAGTTTGCGAGCAGCTCGCCGAATGTATGCGACGGAGAGCATACCTCGAATGCGAGCCCATGGAATCCTTAACCCCGCGGTCCCTAATGAAAGGACTATTTTAGCGGCCACTCAAAGGCTGCTTGATCACGGACAGTTCAGAACCCGAATCATGCACGAGGGTCTGGCAGACCCCGACTGGCGATCGAAATCGAAGAAGCCATCCTAAGCCCGTTAAAGTAGGTATGAAGGAAAATTTGGAATTACTCTGCAAATAACTTCAGGTCACGGTCTAAACATAAAAAAGTCTAGTTCGAACCTGATAAAATTAGCGATCAGTACATTGTAACCCACGTAAATACCTACGCCGGCGAATCGAGCGAGCGCACAGCTGATAGGTAGGTACTTTAGCGCGTTACGCTTTGCCGCGCGCCGCCGGGTAGCCATACAACCACTTTTAAAATAAACATCTTTCGTTAACGATATTTTTTGTTTTTTGTACTAAGACGTATCAAAATAAAAAATATATGTTTAATAAAATTCGTTTAAGTTTAATTTGTCAAAATTTGCGCAGTGGATAAAAACTTTTCCTGTATGTAACTGTAAATATAAGTTAGTTAGATACTAATAAATAGGTACCTAAATATTGATGAATGTGTTACTAATTTCCTTTTAGTGAATGAATGTGTAACAACTTAACATGAACAGGGTTTGTTTACATTTCTGTCAGATAATTTTAGAACAGACCATACGTACTGTAAGTGTAGCACGAATATTACCGTATTTAGCCAAAGGACTCATGGGCGGTTTCTGCGGCGGCGGAGGAGGCGGCTCGGCTAGAATATGAGCATGTAGTGCTATTTCCCCTTGGCGTAACTCTTTGCTCAACTCTAGACACCTCGCGCTCGACATCCGCCACACTTGAGTGAACTTGTTATGATTCACCTGAGCGAAGTGATCAGACTTCTTCTCCAAATCGTCCATTGTTTGCATCAACTTAATGATTTCAGCGTCCGCCTTTATTTCCTCTATTGCCCCATCCTCAGCCGCTTTCCGAATTTTCGCTCTCAACGAATTAGCTATATCAGACATTTTATTAAGCTTCCGTTTTTGTTGCGATCTTACAAAGACATTCTCCTCTTCGCGTTTTTTTAGAACCTGAAAATTATATTTAGAAACAGAAGGAATAAAAATAAAATTAACGTATGAATCACCCATCTTTTCACCTGATACGTATATCCAATTTTTTCGGTATTAATTATACACGTAGCCTTCAACTTTTCCAGTTCTTGTTGCAACTCCTGAATCAAAGATTCCAGTTCTATTTTGGCCTCGCGATATTTTTCGTGATGCTCCCACATTATAGCCTCAATGTCTAGTTTATGTTCGTCTAACTGAAATTGTTTATCAAATTAGTATGTGTTTTTATAAGTTGTTGATTGTCAACCATTTTAACCACGTTAAACATTATATCAACCTGAACAAATGTGTACTCTAAATGTGCAATTTCTTCTTTATCGCATTGCTTATAGAGTGCTTCCCATCTCTTGTTGTTATGATCAATCATTGCTTCGCGTTCAATGTTCACTGCTACTTCTATCAAACTTAGCTGCTTTCCGTAGGCTCTTTGCATGATTGTTACTTGCTTTTCAATTCTGTCTGATAATTCTTTTATGTCATTATCCTGTAATAGTAAAAACGAAAATTGAATAGTTAATCAGTACAATTTATGAATTTAGGCAGATACTTTATCCTACCTGTTTCTCCAAATCTTTAAAATAAGACTCGTCCATTGTTTTCAGATCACCTTTAAGTTCGGCAATAAGTGCATCTTTTTGAGCAAGCAAGTCATCACATTTCTTCTTTTGGACCCTCATTTCAGCGTCAATGTCTAAAGGATCTTTAATTGACAACATGTGTTCCCAATTCGCTGAAATAGCTTCATACTGGATCTGCGCTTCATTTGCTTCTTCCTCTATCTTTTGCATGGAACCTATTAAAATAATAAATAATGTAATAAAATAAATGTGTAGTTTTAGGGTTTGTAACTTTGTACCTCAAAAGAAAAATCGGAACCCTTAAACTTAGGAGGAAATAAATTAATTTTGAAGATGAGGTTCACTTTTAGGCGATTTTTTTTTAAATAAAAAAAAAATAATTACAAACTGTACCGTGTGATATATCAAATGAAAGGACTTTGTTATGAGGATCTCAAATGTACAGGGTGTTAAAGTATCTGCGTGCCATAGCTTAAGGGTAGGTCCAGTATCGATAAAGGAACCCAGGAAAACTAAAAAATGTATTCAAAAAAATAAAAACAATAATGAAAACACAAAAAAAATATTGCAAGATCAACCTAATTTAGTACCTACTAACTTAAAATAGCAATCGTTTAGAAACAAAATTATTTTATTTGACGGTCCTAAGCCCGTTAAAGTACTGTTACGAGCTTGGGGTTCGTGACAATAAAAACTGCCGATTTAATAACTAAACAATAGACACTTTAATTAAGAACACCAATTTAAACACACTACTACTTTAAACACAATTAAAACACAATCACTTTGTATTGAATTTAAATATCTTTGAATGTGGCCTCACTTACCCGCCGCCGACCAGCTCTGCGCCCAGGATGTTGAAGCTGCTCCGATTCGTCCCGGGACGGGCTGATAGTTTTTTTACGGGTTTCACAAGGTTTAGGCCGTGCTTATTGGGAAGTTATATGGTTCAGGCACTCAGGTTTTGTTAGTTTTGAGCGCATGCAATGACGGCGTTGCAGTCTCCGCTCGTTCGTTTGTGCGACTGACGTTGGCGCCATCGCCATGTGCGCGGGCGTGGGCGCATCGGGAACTTTTCGACTGGCGCGCGTTTATTGGCGCCGAGATGAGCCGTTGGCAGTTATTGGCGGGATTTATAGTGGAAGCCAAAGCAAAACCCAACATTCCCCCCAACGAAATCCACCAGGATTTCCCGGTTATAAGGTCATTTGACAGGATTGTCAAAGTGTTGAATAACAATATTTAACTAGGTAAGCATTGTTGAAAACATGTGATAGTGTATAATATATACTTGTGTGAGTAGTGGACTGTATAAACTTAATTATCTACGTTAAACTATAGTTTACTTAACTAAATAGTGTACTCATTCAATGTTCCGAATGAGTGCCTAATGAAATACAAATTAATATATTTAAGATTATTCCTGCTCCAAAGGGAGCGGACTAAGCTTGACCACGGGGCGAGTAATGACGTTGTTCTTAGTACGAAGACCGACCACGCGTACGATGCCATCAGGCCCCGGATATAGTTTAATAACTCGACCTAAGGCCCATTGAAGAGGAGGGGCCTCAGAGTTTATGAGTACCAGGTCTCCTTCTTTTAGATTGCGACAACCATCCAACCACTTCTGATGTTGTTGGAGCGTGTGGAGGTAGTCTCTCCGCCAGAGTCGCCAAAATTGCTGCGATATCTGCTGTACGGCTTGCCAACGATTCAACTTCGATAGGGGTGAATTCGTCAAGTCGTACTCGGGAGCTTCTAGAAGTTCTCTACCGATCAGAAAGTGCGCCGGTGTGAGCACTTCGAATTCATTGGGATCTGAAGATAATGCACACAGCGGTCGTGAGTTTAACACTGCTTCGACGCGTGCAAAAAGGGTGGTCAGCTCTTCAAATGTAAGGGCTCTTTCACCATCTTTTCAGGTGAGTCTTTGCGGATTTTATTGCTGCCTCGTATATGCCTCCAAAATGGCTGCCTGTGGGTGGATTATGCTTCCACGTCACTTTGCGTGTCGTAAAGTTGCAAGAAATCTCATCAGTATTAGCTTCAAAGAACTGAGACACATCTGCTAACTGTTTACCAGCTGCGACGAAGTTTGTGCCGTTGTCAGATACTACAGCACTACACAATCCACGCCTGGCGGTGAATCGATCGAAGGACGCGAAGAAACATTCTGTGCTCAGAGACGAGAGCGTCTCCAAGTGCACTGCACGAGTTGCGCAACAAACAAATACGCATAGATATGATTTTACGGTACGAGTATTCCTACGAGTTGACTCCTTGGTATAAAAAGGGCCACCAATATCAACACCGACCGTGTGAAAGGTATGTATATCTTGAGTTCTAAATCTGGGCAGTTGGCCCATAATAGGTTGCCAGGACTTAGGCCTGACCTTGAAGCACGCTATACATTTACTAGTTCGCGATCTTATTACACTCCTAGCTGATATTATCCAGTATTTTTGACTTAATATACCTTGAAGAGATCGCGGTCCTGAATGTAAGTACAGAATATGGTAATAATCTATAAGACTATACGTAAAATTAGATTTTTTAGGAAGCAGCACTGGATGCTTCTTATCGTACGGTATCCTAGATTGCGAAAGTCTGCCCCCCACCCTGAGGAATTTATTCGCGTCTAAGAAGGGGCTGAGCTTTCGCAAATTCTGATGAGGTTTCAAGCCTTTTGACAGCGCTATGATATCCTCAGTAAAGTTATGTTGCTGTACCGATTTTATCAAACTATCGTGTGCCTTGCGCAGATCGACTATCATGAGCCTAGTACGTTTGTCTCTGGGTAGTCGACAGTTACGGATGAACTGGTGGATACGTGCGACCACGTGCAACAGTTTGACGAAACTAGAATAACGCTCGGTTAATTCGTATATTACGTCGGTTGAAGCTTCAGTGGACACCAAGCTCTTGGACTCGATAGAAGGCTTAAGCTCCAGTGGATGGTCGTCCCTGAACTCTTCTATGGAACGAATTGGCCAGTTGTCTTCAGAGAGTCACTGTGGACCATTGAGCCATTCTGGCATTGCGAGAAGGGACGAAGGTAACGCACCACGAGAACACACATCAGCTGGATTACTTACTCCATTCACGTGGAACCAACAGTTACTGGGAACTGTGTCCAGTATCTTGGTCACGCGGGTCGCAACAAATATTTTCAATTTATAGGCAGGAGTGTTCTGCCATGCTAGAACAACTGACGAGTCTGTGAATAACAGAATCTCGTCAACTGTTAGCTTGCGTTCTGTTAAAATGTTTTTGACGTATTTGACTAATTTAGATAATAAGTGTGCCGCCATCAACTCTATGCGGGGTATCGATAAAGTTTTTAAGGGCGCGACCTTAGATTTAGCTATGAGAAGGCTGACCTTCTGTTCATTTTCTGTGTTTGTAACCAAGGGTCGACGCATCGCAAAATCCTAGAATCCGACAGAAGGTGTTTTGCCTGACCATGACATGTCTATCATGTTTAAATTCTGAAAGAAGAGGCAGTTCCCGCACGTATGCAAGCCACTCTGCTTCAAGATTCGCAGGCAAACGTTGGTCCCAGTGAAGCTGTAGAGCCCAATGGTTTCTGCATGAAGCACTTGGCATAGAACACACAAGGGGCTACGAATCCTAGTGGGTCGAACAAGCGTCCTATCTGCGATAGAATAGATCGCTTTGTGACTTCTTGATCTAATGGTGCAGTCCGAAACGAGAAACAGTCGGTAGCCGGCTGCCACTGGAGACCAAGTACTTTAAGTGACAGATTCTCCTCATCATCAAATTCGATAGGTGTCTCACGGTGGTCTTCTGGTACGGCTGCTAATATTTGAGGGCAATTACTCGACCATTTTCGAAGTATGAACCCTGCACGTTCTAGTATAGCTCGAAGATCCGTCTGCAGCTGTAGTGCAGCGTCGACGCTAGGCTCTGACCATAACAAATCATCCATGAAGAATGCTGTCTTCAAGACACACGCGGCTGCGGGATACGTGTCCGCTTCAGCGTCTGCTAACGTGTGCAACACCTTGATGGCCAGGTACGGACTGCTGGCTACACCGTATGTGACTGTGTTGAGCTCGTAAACCTGCATGGTATTTCCACCTAAACCTATAGGTTCGAAATCGCACTTACGACGGGATAGGACCAATTTCCTAACACAATCCTTAGTAATGTAACTTGACATAGCGCCACTGTCAATCAGAACACGTACGGGGTGATACTGTGACCACGCATCTGCGACGTGTATGACAGCGGTGCCAAGCAACACAGTCTGTTCAGTTGAGCACGTAAGAGCTACCACTTTCTCCTTGGACTTAGTCGAATCTAGGTGGAGCGTGACGTGGTGCCTCTTTTTGCACACCGTACAACAAAATTTGGACGTACAATCCTCCGTGGCGTGATTGTTCCGCAAACAGTTAGCACACAGCTTAAGTTCCACAACTTTAGCGTTGCGTTGTTCAGGTGTGAGCTCGTTGTACTCGGTGCATCTATATATGGAATGATGTGGCTTTTGACAATACAGACACGAGATGGAAGATTTTGACTCACTCTTATCAGTACTGGCCACACCAGACGCTAATGTATGCGCTTGACTACGCGATTTATATGAGTTTGAGACTTTTGACGCCGCGGGAGGGGGCGACTTAGATGGGTTTTGCTTGCCTGGTGCCGACGGTTTGACGGCCACCGGTTTGCACTCCGACATCTCAAGTACGCGCGCCTGACTCTCAACAAACGTCAATAATTCCGTAACGGTAGGGATATGCCCCGGAGCCACGGTTTGTTCGAACTCACGCCTAGTAATCGCATCCAAATTACGCAACGATACGTAAAATAATATGAAACTGGCCAAATCTGGTATTTTAAGAAGCTCTAGTGCACTAATATTCTCTTGATAGGTATTCATAAATGTATTTAAGTTTGATGCGGACTCGCTCTCAATCGGTTTGAAACCAAACAGCTTATCTAAATAAGCTGTCGCTAGGACGCGTTTATTTTCGTAGCGTTTCTCTAGCGATTTCCATACAATCGCATAATTATCCGCGCTAACCGGCATCGACTTCACAATTTGCAATGCTGGAAATAATAATATTTTTCGATTTTAGTTATACGGGAATTATTATGAATTAGACTTAAAAATGTATCACGAAAAGTGGACCAGTTCTCTATTTTGCCATCGAATTTAAAAAGTTGCAATTCGGGTAACTTAACCCGCCGGAAGTCACCATCACTATTCTCGTTCGTATTTCGTTCGGTTTTAATCGAAACGTTATTTGACGTGAGTGTATCCGCGACAGTACGAATCATGTAATAAATATCATCGAATGCTTCGATTTCCTTATAAGTTGGCTTAAATTTCGGAACGTATTGTCTATTCAACGAGTTAATTCCCGCGACAGACCTATCGAATTCATCCCGAATCTTAGACAAATCTTGCACTCTAGCGATAAACAACCCTTCGGTGTTTTGGTCTGCTGATACCGTTTTCGACATTTCGAATAAATTCTGCAAGCGAATAAAACACATCTCCTTTGAGGTCAGAAGTGGTTGCATTAGTCTATCGAATTCCGCGTCCTCCATTTTGATTAAGTACTAAAATGTATAACACGTATTAAAAATAACAAACTCACTTGACTAATTGACCCCGTAAATTAAAAACAAACGAAATAACACTAATAATAATATACGTAAATATTACGCATACGTAAATTTACGAATGTTACGACGCGACGTCTACTATACACGCCCGCTACCAATCGCCCGACCGGCCGGTCTACGCGCCAAAAACAATGTTTTTACGAACGCAAATCACAACACTTACGCACTAAAACACTGTCTAACACTGGTAAACATTAATAACAACAGATTTGCCTGTAAATACAACAGAAATATGCATAAAAAACAACGATAAATTGAAACTTTTCTAGAACCAAAAGTCAATGACCCTAATACCTACTGCAAAAATTATTTGCAACAAACCACTTTATTTGACTTATTTACGTAATGAATTAGCTTCTATAGTTTACTAATAACATGTAATTAAATAAAGTGATTCATTTGTAGGCGTAGCACACAGAAATATTACAATTTATGACGAAACATTTCGAATGCTAGAACAAGTAGGTACCTAGCTACTAATGGCGGCAACGAAATAACAATGTGTTAATGTAACGAGTTTACTGAGTTTATATGACCATATAACTGGGTTATCCCGGCTCGATATGACCAAAATGTATTGAATTTAAATATCTTTGAATGTGGCCTCACTTACCCGCCGCCGACCAGCTCTGCGCCCAGGATGTTGAAGCTGCTCCGATTCGTCCCGGGACGGGCTGATAGTTTTTTACGGGTTTCACAAGGTTTAGGCCGTGCTTATTGGGAAGTTATATGGTTCAGGCACTCAGGTTTTGTTAGTTTTGAGCGCATGCAATGACGGCGTTGCAGTCTCCGCTCGTTCGTTTGTGCGACTGACGTTGGCACCATCGCCATGTGCGCGGGCGTGGGCGCATCGGGAACTTTTCGACTGGCGCGCGTTTATTGGCGCCGAGATGAGCCGTTGGCAGTTATTGGCGGGATTTATAGTGGAAGCCAAAGCAAAACCCAACACACTTAATGTCACTCTCAAATATCGTTCAGTTGTTCTCGCTTGTCTCGTTTTCAAAAGTAAACTAACTCCGTCGCGGCCCATACCGGCCTTATATAGGGCCTCGGATAGTTCCCGAAACATCTAGAACATTCGAGTACATACCGGCCCCGACTGACCGGGTGTCGATAGTTCTAGAATCGAACTTTCTCGAAGCATCTTGACTCTATTAGTTTCGCTACCTGATACTAGATGGCGCTAGTAGTAGGGTTTTTAGTTGTGCGCGCAACACTGCCCCCTCCTAAGACATGCTCGTCCCGAGCATTATCGGCCTTATGATAACGCGCCAGTCGATCCACATGGACGATCTTAGGAGTACCTCTTGCCCCTTTCTGTATCCGGTATGTTACGTCATTGATCTTTGTCACAATCCGGTACGGTCCGTCCCATTTAGCTTGAAGCTTAGGAGATTTCCCTTTGCTGCGGACTGGATTGTGCAACCACACTAGTGAACCTTCGTCGAACCCTTTATTGTTCATTTTGCGGTCATAACGGGTTTTCATCTTTTCAGACATTTGCTGGCCTGATTGTCTAACGTGCTCATAGATGTCATTCATTTTGTTCCGCAAGTCATTCGCATAATCGGCAATACTGCGTGGGGCATCAGGTGGTATTCCGGTGATCAGGTCTGCAGGCAGCCGTAATTCCCTTCCAAAATTTGCGAAAGCTGGTGTCACCGATGTACTTTCGTGAACAGCACTTCGATATGACAACAAAAACGGTTGTATGTGTTTGTCCCAATCTCGTTGCCGATTTTCCACAACTTTTGCCAGGTATCGCTCCAATGTCTGATTAAATCGCTCCACCATTCCATCCGATTGTGGGTGGTACGAAGTTGTTCTCGTTTTATGAGTACCCATTACTCGGCAAGTTTCCTGAAATTTCATGGGGTACTGTTTAAAATGTTATAATAAAATCCCTCCCGTCATACTTCAACTGAATGAGACGAAATTCAAATCTTGTATAAAACGCACACTATGCAAGCAGGCATATTATAGGTTAGGGGATTACATCGCTGATAGAAATGCTTGGCTCAATGCTGGTCCAGCTCCACAACCACAACTAATTTATTAACATTTGAAAATACTGTTGGAGCTGATGAAGATTGGAAGACTATCTTTTCATTGTATAAACTCGAATATCCTTTGTATTATATAATTGCATATCACAGGTGTGAGTACGATGTGCAATAGAGCTACCATTTACCGGGTAATTATGTATTTCATTGACTTAAATGTACCCTGGCGGCTGAGAGTATGTCATGCTCACTCAGATGTCTCGCTGATGGTGGCGTGTGTGTTGGATCATTTAGCTCCCTTCAAAATGGTTGTGCTGAATGGTGCTGATCCATGCGTCATGTTCGTGAACGGGCGCTGTCAGTTGGGACTGGTCATCTCTTAGCTGCCACGGCTTATTTTTAATTATTTTAGTTTTGAATTGTTATCTTTTTATCACGGACGCTTTTGACGTATTGCATCGTTCTCACATCTTTAACTTCAATATGAATGATGTAACCAATATTTTGTACCAATATTTTAATTTAAAAGAGTGTCCGTGGAGTTTCTTGCCCGTTCTTCTCCATAGGAACCTACTATTTGGAATGGGCAACTAGCTTCATATTTGTAACTGACCGACTTCTTGACAATTCAAAAGTGCCTGTCAATGGTTTAATTGAAATAAATGCTTTGAGTTTGAGTTTGAAATATTTGGGACTCAAAATTCCTTCCCTGATCGCTGTGAATTTCCAAGGGTACTCCAAAACGGCAGAAGACTTCATGAACCAGTTTATCTGCAACTGTTGAAGCTTCTTGGTTTGGAATGGCGAAGACTTCCGGCCACTTAGTGAAGTAATCCATCACAACCATGAAATACTTGTTACCACTTTCACTCTCCGGAAATGGCCCCGCGACGTCAAGGGCTATCCTTTCCCATGGTGCACCAACATTGTACAATTTCAATGCACCTTTACTACGAATCTGAGGTCCCTTTACAGCTGCACAACTTGTACATTTGCGACACCAGTCCTCGACATCGTCCCGACCCAGTAAAACCGCTCTCGTATCTTCAGTAGAGTCCGTTTTACTCCCAGATGACCTCCTGAACAACCATTATGGTACAGCTGTAGAACGTCCGGTACTTGAGCTTTAGGGACAACCATTTGCAAATGACAGCTGTCTCCCCGAGCATTTTCCCATTTACGGCACAGGACTCCATCCTGAATCGCCAAGCTGTCCCATTGGGCCCAATAGCTTTTTGTGATCGAACTCATCGCTGAGACGTCGCTCCAGCTGGGCTTGGGAGCTCTGGCCTTTATCCACTCCAGAATCGGCTTGATGTCCGAATCTTCCTGCTGTGTACGTTGTAGGCTTTCCTTCCACTCGTTGCTGAGGTCTGTCCTGAGCATTCTCACAGGTACCACTTCCTTACCCTCTTGCCTCGTACAATGCTTGCAGTCTTCAGGACAAGGTCTTCTTGACAATGCATCCGCGTTGCCATGAGATTTCCCGCTGCGATGTTCGACCACAAAGTCGTATTCCTGCAGTAGCTCAATCCATCTCGCAACTTGTCCTTCTGGATTTTTGAACTGCAATAGCCATTTCAGTGCAGCATGGTCAGTTCGTAAGTGGAATTTCCGCCCCAGAAGATATTTGCTAAAATGTTGCAATGACTTTACCACAGCAAGCAATTCCCGTCTCGTGACACAATAGTTCCTTTCCGGCTTTGACAACGACTTGCTGAAGTACGCTATCACAACTTCTTGATCACCATTCCGTTGAGACAGCACACCACCAAGTCCTATGTCACTTGCGTCTGTGTCAACTATAAATTCCTTGCCTGCATCAGGATACCCCAAAATAGGTGTTTTGCACAGTCGGTCCTTTAACTCCTGGAATGCGATGTCGCAACTTTCATCCCAGCAGAAATGTCGCTTCTCCTCGGTTAGCTTGTGCAGGGGTTTGGCTATATCCGCAAAGTTCTTAACGAATCGCCGATAATAAGAGCACAAACCCAAAAATGCTCTGACCTGCGTCTTGTCCTTTGGAACTGGCCAATCCTTGACTGCGGCGATTTTCTCTGGATCCGATACCTTCTTCCGACACTACATACCCCAAAAAGCTAACTTGCCGTTTGAACAGTGAACACTTCCTTGGACTCAACTTCAGGTTGGCACTCTGGATCTTCATAAGCACGCGTTCCAGGTTTTGAAGATGTTCTTCAAACGTACGGCCTACGATGATGATGTCATCCAAGTAGACCAGGCAGGCATCGCCAATTAACCCGGTTAGTAAAAGTTCCATCAGTCTTTCAAACGTTGCCGGAGCGTTGCACAATCCAAACGGCATAACTTTAAATTGCCACAGACCCTTCCCTGTCGAGAATGCTGTTTTCTCCTTGTCCTTAGGGTCAATCTCAACTTGCCAGTAGCCACTTTTAAGGTCCTGCGTGCTAAACCACTTAACTCCAGCAAGCATGTCCAGCGTGTCATCTATTCTTGGCAAAGGATAGCTGTCCTTCTTCGTGACATCATTCAGACGACGATAGTCAACACAAAACCGCATGCTGCCGTCCTTCTTCCTTACGAGCACTACAGGTGAACACCATGGACTAGATGAAGGTTCAATAACACCATCCTTCACCATTCCTTCAATCATGGTTTCCACTTCCTTTTCACGTGCTACCGGCAATCTCCTTGGCCGCTGACGTATAGGCAATCCTTCTCCTGTGTTTATTTTGTGTTGAACTAAGCCAGTCTTCCCGATGTCACCATCATTTGACGAGAAAACATCAGCGTACTTGAGTAACATCTTCTTTGCCTTGAACATTTCATCTTGGGACAGAGTGCTGCGGCAGTCTTCTAAAAGTGTGGACACTTTCGTTTGTGCATCCTTGCTGAGGGTCCCAGTCGATAGATATTGGCATCGACGCAACCAATCCACTTCCTCGCAAGTACCAACTAGTGTGCCTTTTTCTATAATCTGTTCCTGATCACAAAGGTTCAGCACGCGTACCCCTGAGATGTCTGTGGCTCTGACCAAAGTTCGTGCCACTTTCCATGGAAGGACATTGTCCACCCTTTCCACGAGTACACAACGATGGGTTTGCCCAGGATTCCGAGGAAGACTTATCGGCACAATCGTTTCCGATCTCGGCGGAAGAACAATCTTCTTAAGGCTGTACACATTCCCTGGTAACGCCCCTTCCATGAAAAGTTCCTCTTGTCCACATTTCAAAACACCTTGCTTGACGTCAATCTCACAACAATTCTTCCTCATAAAGTCAAGGCCTAAGATGCAATCGTCCATTATATCAGCCACGATGACATTATGCAGGTAGATTCTGTTACCTAGTTTAATTCCATCTTCTTTTCTCCATGGACGGGTATGCGCTGACCGGTGGCTGTTAACAAATTAATGCGGTCTCGGTTGTATGCGGAGTCCCCAAGGAACCGACTTATAAGTTGGGAACTGACGACCGTACGAGAGGCTCCGGTATCTATGGTCAGCTTACAAGGCGTTCCGTTGACCTCGCCCTTGACGACTAAGCTGTTCCCGTCATGGGTTTGTGTGATCGAAATCCTTGGGGCTCTTTGAACATCAGCCAGCACCCGCCCCGCAGTCCTGGCTATTACTCGTTTTCCCTGCTGCTGGTGGGTGGTGCTGTTAGCCGCACTACCCTCTGGAGACCGGCCATCTTCCTTTTCTATAGTTCGCTTAGGGCAACTAGATCGAAGGTGGCCCCTTTCCCCACAGCCGTAGCACCTAGGGATGTATCCTTTACGATCGCGAACTGTAGACGCTGCAACCTCCCTGACGCGATGGGAACGATGATCCTGCCGCACAGCTTCCACCTCCAGTGCATGGGCCAAGGCGTCCTTAAGCGTCCCGTGGTGACCAAGCCTCACAGCAGCTCTAACTTCAAAGTCGCGGATGCCGTCGATGAATGCCTGCACCAGGTTCCCATCAATAAGCGCAGGTACGGACTGGTAAGCTTTACGAACCAGCTTCTCCACTTCAAGAGCCCACTGCTGCAGGTTTTCGTTACTGCGTTGCACACGATCCTTGAGCTGCGCACGAAACACGTGTTCCAGGTGAGCATCGCCATACCGAGCCTCTAATGCCTCAAGGAGTTGCTCGTAAGTCACTTCCTTACCAAGAGCTTCCAGGACAGTTAAGGCCTGGTCGCGCAGGCCTAGGGTGAGGGCAGTCATGGCCTGACTGTTATTCCACCCGTTCGCCTTCATGACAGCCTCAAACTGGATTTTGTAGGCTGACCAGGAAGAAGTTCCGTCGAAAGGTGGCACTTTGAATCCACGTAGCGAAGGTATTGTAGCTACGGGAGCTGCGATTCCATCCCCAAGTTTAAGGTTACCCAACTCCCGCTTCACATCAGCAATGACGTTGTTACACTTGCTGATCTGAGTTTCAGCTTCTGACAGGCGGTTGTCATGCTGGGCAACCTTCTCCTTCACCTCCTTCACGTCTTTCCTGAAGGTTGCGTGAAGGTCCTTTATGAGGAGCATCTGCTCTTCCTGGCGGCGAGCCTGTTCCTCCTGACGGCGGGACTGTTCCTCCTGACGGCGGGATTGCTCCTCCTTATCGCGCTGGAGCTGTTCTTCCAGCCGACGAGCCTGTTCCTCCTGACGGCGGGACTGTTCCTCCTGACGGCGGGACTGTTCCTACAGCATCATCACCAGGGCAGCAAAGTCTGGTGCTGCTGATGCTGGAGCTGCTGCGGACGGGTCGGCCTCCGTGGTCGGTAGCTGGCCCTCCGACCTCTGTGGCGTAGCTCCACCAAAACGTCTCTGGTCCGTCTCCTGTTGGCGTTGACTCCGGGTACGGATACCCTCCGTGTCGTCTTTAGGTAAAATCGGCATGATTTTAATCCTAGCTTCTGACACCAATTGTTACGAGCTTGGGGTTCGTGACAATAAAAACTGCCGATTTAATAACTAAACAATAGACACTTTAATTAAGAACACCAATTTAAACACACTACTACTTTAAACACAATTAAAACACAATCACTTAATGTCACTCTCAAATATCGTTCAGTTGTTCTCGCTTGTCTCGTTTTCAAAAGTAAACTAACTCCGTCGCTTTTTTTTTTTTTTTGAATGGCATCTCGTAGCAGACCTAGAGAGGTCGTTGCTACTTAACCGGATATTGACTCCGTCGCGGCCCACGCGGCCTCGGATAGTTCCCGAAACATCTAGAACATTCGAGTACATACCGGCCCCGACTGACCGGGTGTCGATAGTTCTTCTAACTTTCTCGAAGCATCTTGACTCTATTAGTTTCGCTACCTGATACTAGATGGCGCTAGTAGTAGGGTTTTTAGTTGTGCGCGCAACAGTACGAATAGACTTATTTTTATTTATTTTTGTTTAATATTATTTTTTCGTGGGTTCCTTTATCGATACTGGACGTACCCCTAAGCTATGGCACGCAGTTACTTTAACACCCTGTATAAGTGTTTAAAAATTAACCCGACAAACTTTAAGGAGTGCTTTAAAGACCATCGAATTGAATAACTTTTACAATGGGACCAATTTTGCAATCGCGAAAAAAAAACAGCTGTCCCATACAGTTTAGAACAGTAAGTATAAACTTTAGTATGGAACAGCTAATTTTTTTTCGCTTTTTACGAATGACTATCGCTGCATACCTGTCTGCGATACGGGTTACAGAATTTAAGCATTCTACGTAGGTACGTAAAAAAGCGTGTTTTTCTTTTACGAAATAATAAAAGAATTGCCCAAGCAACTATATCAAGCTGCCTTTTTAAACACTAAATAGGTCAACAGATAACCACATCTTTACGCTTAAAAGGTGGCCAGCAAAGCAGCTGGATTATCAAAGGAAAGGGACTGAAGCCTGCAACAAAGTTGCCCTTTGTCCCCTCGCCTTTTAACACTGGTCATGATGGGATGATGTCTTTAGAAACCTTGAAGAGGAAACTCAATTAATCAAACTAGACCAAGATCGTGACATTTCACTTCCCCTGGTAGGTACTATCATTTGCGGACGACCTTATCGTCAAGATAAGATGACCTAGAACGGCTAGAAGGAATCGTATACCTACGGGTATACCATATTAAACCTCTACTAGCTAGTGTCGGTCTCCAAATATATGAAACAAAAACCAAAATACTAATAACGACCCCATAGCTACACAGAAAACCACCTATGTGATTCGAACCACCATTAATGTAATAAATCTATCACAGTCGATGAAATTAAATAATACTAAGTAGGTATATTTAATTTAAATAAATAAAATAACATTTGCATTAAGCAGGAAAAGCACAATTAAAAAACGTTGTGAACAGGCCTCTAGATACGCAAAGTCACTATTACCATTCATAATAAACTCAAAGATGGACTGGAAACTAGCCAGACTCATGTATCTAATGGTGATCGTACCTTGTATGATACACGGTTTGAATGTATCGGCACTCACTTAAACTAACAAGACTGAGAAGATAATGTGAGAGTTATCAAGAGAGACTTTATTAACCACGCTAAGAACCCAAGACAAAAGATAATGCATGAAATCTTGGACGGAAAAACCGTAACCAAACGCATCAAGAACCACAGGATGTGCTATCTCCCACAAGTTCACAGGCGCTGCGAACCACACCTAAGTATTACATGCAGTAATGCAGTAGATACAAGGCCAAATCCAAGAAAGTCAGCCGACGTATTTACACATGGAATGACAACCTAAATCAGGACATCACTTACTTAGTCAAGGAAATCAAATTTTGGATGGACACAGCGCTGAAGACCGAGTTAAGATCAAGAAAGCTGCTAGCGAGATTTACAAGAAATCTGAGGCTGATAGTAGTGAGACCCCAGACTTAGACAGAATCAGTGACAGAAGAAAGTCGAGAAAGCAGCTGAACTTGAGCCATCCTTGCGGCTACGATGTTAAAAGAGAAATATCACCTGTCTCTTTACAATTCCAGTGCCTACTCTAGGATGAATATCTGGTAGAGCTCTAAATCCTTCCATATCCTAAGGGCACGTGTCTTCCCTACCATTATCGCGCCCCCGGTCTACTCTTGGATATGTTAGGCAATGGTCCCTATCTCCAGGGGATAGTGTGAATCTTTGGGTTCATTCGAGTAATCGAGTCTGGTCAAACCACCCTGGCGTCAATGCAATTCATTCATTCATTCAAGTTATTAATGAAAATTTACCATTCACCCCTTACCTCCTAAAATTTTTAAATAAAAACCGAGAATAGTTCTGTACTTATAGATTAGGTACAGGAAAATCTATAAGTATATAGTCTTAAAATAACATGGTAAATCACTCAATATTGAGCGTAGAAACTTTCATTCGCCGTTGGAACGTATGTTTTTCAACTAGTACAATGTTAAGTTCGATTTTGGGATAAATTCATCCCAACAATGGAACCCTTCATTGTGCGAGGTCCGACACGTACTTGGCCTGTTTTTTCTAAAGTAATGATTAGCTGTTTAATTAATACTAAAAACAATACAATACTTATAGTTAATTTATTCCTTGTTTTAAATTGCAGTTGCACATACAGCCATTTACAACCTAGGTGAAAGAGATTCCCTTCTTGAAAAATTCAAAGTAATAGATATTCTGACTGTAGCCTCTCAATAGATATTTGAAAATGTAATTTATGTAGGTACACAAAAATATATCAAATTCAAGAAAATTTCCGATATTCATAGTTTAAATACAGGAATAAACACAATCTTGCTGTACACCGCACTCGCCTCCACAGAATTAGGCAACTCGTTCATGGGTCAATGTATAGAGGTACGCTTTTACAACAAACTTCCTACTGACATTCGAAACTTACCCTAATAAATGTATTTTATAATACGATCTAAAAGCTGTAATAAAACCAAACTTTGTAAAAAAGGGTAGGTATTATTAAATTAGTAGTAGGTTCCTAGGTACCTAAATCAGCTCTATATTATATATACCAAACCATCAAATCTCGTAGTAAATTATTTTAATTCTGTTATTATAATATAAAAGTAAAAGAATGTTACTGTTCATTTTCCAGAAGAACTGATGTCGTCGAACAACCTCGCGCTCGTCCGTGGTGACCTTGACATTGGTGACTTTGGCAGCGCCATCTAGTGCCAACCGCTGTAGTTCCACCGCTGCGTTCGCCGTTGCTTGTTCTACGAGGCTCGGTTCTTCCTCCGCTGCCGCTTCCTCCGCAGGCTGGTCAGCTCTTAGGAAAATAGATAAAAATATAGCTTCCACGCTGCCCACGGCTCCCACCGGCGGATAAGCCGTTTTCGAATGAGTAACAGATTAAGACAAAAACACAATTGCTCAAAGTTGCGACTACATGCGACACAGGTGACAGGTACTAAGGCCCGTATTTATAGAACTTTACACAGTACTCAAGCATTACTTAAGACTAGATTCAAGCCATTGGATTGGTTGAATTTAGTCTTAAGGGAACGATAACCGACTTTTAATGATTTTATACTGAAGATCACGTCTAAACGAAGTGTTAAAGATTTGAAAAAAAAAGAAGTTATATTAGAGCATTTTCTCAATAATTTAATATGTTAACATTTTAGTTAACGCAGATAAAAAACTAAGAATGGCGCAAAATCTACCAAGCGTATTTTACTGAAACCTTCACCTATTTAAAGATAATTTAATCATTGATCTTTTAGTATACCTACGCGTTTTATTAAAATACCTTTTGTTTTGTGTATATTGTGTGGTGGGCGAGTCTTATTACTGGCTGTACGTACGACGCGTTGCGTGAGCTCAATACAGAACACGCAAGCTCAACGCGCAACTCAAGGTCACTGGGAAATATCTGCGTCTTAAGTAATGCTTGAGTAGGTACTGACTTACTGAGTAAAGTTCTATAAATACGGGCCTTAGACAAGAGAACCCTCAAACAGAGGCACAGACTTATTAAAAGCATTTTTATCATTTTTATTGAACTAGGATATCTGTGATAAGCTAAGTTGATAATAATCCTACTTTTTAAGTGCATCCTGCCTTCTTTTAATGCGTAGACCCCGACCTGCTTTTCGCTCTTCAGGGTCCAAACTTGTGACCTGCGGTTCTTTAGGCGCCAAAACATCATCCTCCTCATCCCCGAATCTCGAAGCCATGCTTTGTATTTTACGATAAAAAATACGATAAATTACAATAGCCTAAAAAACCTTGCAAATGAAACTTGACAACTAAACACGTTGCTGTAACAAATATCTTAGCAACCAAATAATATTATTGTTACTATAGCAACTGGTAATAAGCAAAGATTATTGATGTCTACAACAGATTATGTAGCCACAAAGGAGTTTAAAACCACTCAACCCGGTTCTTGGCAGGAAAGTGAAGCGTCATGTTTAGCAGTTTTGTTTTATTTTCTAAAATGTGTGTTTATCCTTAGCCGAATATTAATGTGTATTAATAGGTATTAATGGTGGTTGATGGTGGTGTTCGTGAACGTGCATTAATTTATGCAAATGAAACAAAACAGTGCAACATCACTTTTTTTTTTTTTTTTTTTTTTTTTAGGTATGGCATCTCGTAGCAGACCTAGAGAGGTCGTTGCTACTTAACCGGATATTCCTGTGGCTGCCCTAAGGTTTTTAATCTTAAAGCCTCCAGCCAGGGCGCAAATTATATATATTAAAAACTAAACGACAGCGCACTAAGGGCACCCCCTGTGGGGTACGGACCTCGGCTCAGGGCGTCGTTGGGGGATCACAAAATTACTAACAATTTGGGGACGGGCTGGATCAACATTTTGATCATGATTATTATCAGGGGATATTATATTTATTGCTACGGCGCTCTCAGCCTCTAACCGGGCGGCTGGCGCATCGACATTCAAGGGACGGGGGGGAGGACTTTTATTACCATTTACTCGGGAAGTTCGCGTGGTACCTCGGCGGCGAGGACGGAAGGTCGGTTTGTGTAATTTGTGCACTGTACTCGTGGCCCTATTGCTTTCCTGAAGGAGAGTGATGGGGTCATCCGGATCTAAGAGAGTGTGCCTCGGTCGGCGAGTCTGACTAATGGCAGAAGGCCTGTAATTAGCTGCCTGCACAACCAAGGGGTTGCGATGACGTTCCGCGGATTCGAAAAAGCGCTTTGCAAGGCGCTTCATAAACTGTTTGATGGTAGGCATCTTAAGGTCTACGTGAAGTTGTTCGTTCCGAACGAACCAAGGAGCTTTCGTAATTCTACGGAGAAATCGGTTTTGAAGCGTCTGCATCTTATGGATGTGATATGACTTTGCGTGAGCGAAGACTACGCAGGCGTAAGTCATGATCGGTCGAAGCAACATCACTTCAAGTCTTTGAGTATTTATACTCCTTCAAGTTCTCTCAAGAAGTCCGCAAACCGCACAGAGTAACAACAAAAAAAAAAAAACTGCCACTTCGTGCTGAACCATTGACATATAAACCTCCTACCTCAATGGTGCTGAACATTTACTCAGATTGATTATTACAATCGACGACCTACGTAGCTAGCTAACTATAGTACCTACTACAAGTAATCTGTGCCTAGTACAAAGGCAATATTAAATTATAATAATATCGTAATAAATTGTTAGGTTAGGTTAGGTTCACAGTGTTCACACCGACACGTGACGCGACTTTGTAACTTTTCTTCCAGTTTTCGTCTTTCAACAACTTTGGCAAAAACATGGGTCCCCGTTTTTTTGCAGTTAAACGCTGTGCAACGGAACACTATAGAATTGATGTAATCTATAATGTTTGGTTTCCATATCCATACAACTTTGAATAGAGTATAAATACTCAAAGCCATACAATATAGATACCACCAGAGCAAGCGGCAGTTTTTATTCTCATTCTTGTGGACCTATATATATTTTTGAAGTAAAACTTCTGTAGGCAGTTAGGCACGCTTGACTAAGGGAGTAAGTAAGCTGGTGAATACATGACGAGAGCGTTACGGAAGTGACTAGATCGTTATGGAAGTATAATTAGTATTACTATTTGTAAGTTTTACTTCAGTCGTGTGGTCTAAAGCACACTCGTTTCAACACATTTGCTCAAAAAATGCATTTACGAAGCCTTTATACATTGCTCGAAATTACCTATTTTACCACACATTCCGATTTAAGTTGCGTAATTTTTTTACCTTAAAACGGAATGTGCGGTAAAGTAGGTACTCTCACATAAATACCTGTTTTACTGCATAATTCGTTGTATAGCGCCGTGCGTATCCTTCACAGTTTTTTTTCCATTAAAAAATCATTAGAATTCCACCAAGAAGTTTCACATTACGAAAATAAATAAGCTGGAATATTCGGAAAGATCGAACCTCCTTGGAAGCGCTTTTGCTCAATACGTTTGTCTCACTTTAATACTAAAAAGAAAATGAAACGAAAGATGTACTTAGTTCTAATCGTTCTAATTTTTACCACGCGCACGTGGCGTCATTTGCAAATTAGTGCAATTTTCCTAAAAAAATTAGAAATATTAAGATTGTTGCGATTCACTATCTATTGTACTGTTTTCCTTTTCTCGCAATGTGTTGAAAAACGTTTCATGGAACATGTGTGGAAATTGCGATTTTGCAAACTCGTGATTAAAAGGTAAGCCCTCGACTGTCTGGGGCTTAGATTCGTCTACTCGTTTGTAAAAGCAAACTTACCGCAATAGTATATATAGTACATGTGCGGACATTAATAATATCTTTATTTTACAGAAAAGGGCTGTTCGAGCCATTTACAATCTAGGTCCAAGAGATTCACTTCGTGAAATATTCAAAGAAATAGATATTCTGACTGTAGCCTCTCAATATATACTTGAAAATCTATTATATGTACACAAAAATAAATCAAATTTTAAGAAAATGTCCGATATTCATAGTTTAAATACCAGGAATAAACACAATCTTGCTGTACATCGCACTCGCCTCCACAGAGTAGGCAACTCTTTCATGGGTCAATGTATACGCTTTTACAACCAACTTCCTACTGACATTCGGAACTTACCCATTAAACGATTTAAAATCTGTATTAAAACTAAACTTTGTAAAAAAGGGTACTATAAGATTTCTGATTATTTAGAGGACAAAAAAGCTTGGGATTGAGCTGCTCGCTCTGCTAGCCTTGTGATAAAACTTGACATTTTAATTATTATGCATGATTTTATATACATATTGACATTGCAGAATATTGTATACAATTTTACATGAATGTTTACTTTGAAAAGTATTATATTTACTACTTTAATTTATTGTGAATGTGAGCACTATGTGGGTCATTTTTTTTTTTTCTTTAAATGTTTTCCTTTCTTTTCTCAGTTAAGTTTTAATGATGGTCTGACATTTTGAGCGCTTTATGCGGCCTACCCAAATGTCCTTTTTTTGGTACTGTTCGTCGAGTCGTTGAGCTCCTTAAGTTTTGAGTTGAGCTGCACGATTACTGACAAATGCTTACACTGATTGGTCAGGTCCGCTCAAATTTGCGTGGTTCTTTCCTCAAAAGACCATTTCAGACACGGATCTACATGGTCCTCACATGATCTGACCAAGATTATGTCTGGACTTTAAAAGAGACTTTGACCCCTGAGTTTGTTTCGCCATTTCTTCTCAGGGGTAGTCAGATAGGAAATGTCGGCTACATCTAGTTTTTTTTTTTTTTTTATATGACGTGTAAAAGTGATTTTAATATCCTATTTACAGAATAAACGATTTCATTTCATTTCAGTATCCTAAAAAACTTTTCTAATTTTCTAGAGAAAACTTTTAACTTACCTCTACCGCAACTGACGTTACTGGACAGAACTTGATATTTGGCGTTGAGCATCTTTTTAATATTTGTGTTTTGCTGTTCTAGTTTCGAGTGCCTACATGATTGTGTATTTACAATCTATATCTATAAAAATCAATGCCACTTTTCGTTGTAATTTTATAACTCAAGAACGGGTTCACCTATAAAAAAAAAAGGTTTAGGCTTTGTTCGGACTATTTAATAAATGGATTGTGAAGTTTTTTTTTTGTTTTGGGTAGGTAGGGTAGGTATTATTTTACCCATAGAAAGCCACGTTAATTGTGAGTGTCATAGAGTAAAAATGTTTACCGCCCAACGGAGTGGGCACGGGTCAGCTAAGGGTTTCATACAAAAGTGCTCCGTCGCGGGGACCCACGCGGGCGTCCGTCACGGGGAGGCGCGCCCCGCACCCACGCAACGGGGCCCGCCTCCGTGCGACGGAACCCGTCACGGAGGCACGCGCGGTGCCCGCCAGCGGACCGGTACATGATTCATGTAAGAGGCATTCTGAGAATACATTTTTATCGTAGGTGTTTATGTACTTAGATTGAGAGTTCAATATGGAGAAACCGGCTAAGTGCGAGTCGTACTCGCGCACGAAGGGTTCCGTACTATAAAAAAGGCATAAAAAATCACCTTTGTTGTATGGGAGCCCCCTTAATTATATGTTTTATTTTAATTTAATTATTTATTTTTAAAGTGAATATTATTTATCTAAATATCCTGTGAATATTTCAAGCGTCTACCTGTTGCCGTTTTCAATATTATATGTAGAGCAAAAACGAGCTAAAAAATCACGTTTGTTGTATTGGAGCCCCCTTAAATATTTATTTTATTGTTTTTTAGTATTTGTTGCTATAGCGGCAACAGAAATACATCATGTGTGAAAATTTCAACTGTCTAACTATCACGGTTCATGAGATACAGCCTGGTGACAGGCGGACGGACAGACAGACAGACTGAAGGTAAATTAAACTAGCGACACTGCGTAAATAAAATAATCCGGTCTCCGCGACGGGTACCCGCGACTGGGACTGTCGCTTTCCCACGGAGCCCACCCGCGTGTCCACGCGCGTAGACACGAGACGGTCAACCGTCGCGGGCGCCCGCTTAACGCAGTTTCAGGCCTAAGAGCCCTGGCTCTGAAATAGAAGCATAACGAAGACCACTTGCGCTAACTTCTGAGGGTGCATTTGCGTGTTCGGAATAAATAGGAATTTTTCATAAATAAAACACGATAACCTTTATAAATTTTGTTTACTTAAGTTTACTTTGCTTTGCTGTTCAGGATGATACCATCGTATTTCTGTTGGAACCACTTCATGGCATCCTCCTTTGTCAAGCGATGGGGGAACCCAACCTTGCCAGTCTTGCGTCTTCTGTGGGCTACATTGAATCCTAGAACAACATACAAAATACATTAAGACTATGCTCTAATAAAAACTTTGATTTTATTCAGACTAGTTAAGATTTTTATCAATGTGCACCATATTTGTGTGAATATATTATTATTATTCATATTTGGTTTGAACTTGAAAATTCTTTAAAATATGGTTTTTATTATAGCACATTTTTTACAGAGTGAGGCTGTGTTGTTTTCATCACCCTTGAACAGATGTGCATTTCAAATAATAAAATTAAACATTCTTGAAAGCTTTTGCAACTGCTATTACGTTGTTAATGCACAACCTAATTCCTGCAAGCTTTACTAATGAACACCTCGTTGTTTTTAAATTGAGAAATTAACACAAAATAAATTAGAAAGTGTGAAGAATGATAATATTTCTTACCTGGTCGGCCAAGTACGACGTAGAAGTCAAGACCATAGATACCAATGGAGGGATCGTATTTGATACCCAAGTCAATGTGTTCTTGAATACCAAAACCGAAGTTGCCGGTAGCAGAGAAGTTGTCACGCCTCAACTCGTATTCCCTGACCTGGAAGCAAAAAATAATTTATTTGTTGATTTATGGACTGAAAACCTTATAGTTATTATAAGTGATAGATGGTCTTGATATTATCTTTCAAGAATGCCTAACACCATTAAATATGTAAGGAATTCCTTCTGCCCTACCTTTCAAGCAATAAGAATGATTTTACTAAAGTAAAATACAGTATGACGCATGGAACGCATTCTCTCGGCAGCCGAAACATAATGTAAACTAAGAAACTTTAATCTAAGTTTGCTCTTGTATGTATGAATTAAATTACACTAAACCTAGATATGGAGCACCACCTGCTTAATCAAATTGCTTTGCTTTGCTAGAAAGTGCTTGAGGGGATGGTAAAAACCAAGAACATTGACTAGTCCTCCCGGCTATACTGAGCCAGAGCCCCAAAAAGTTGTTACAAATATTCCCATTAAACACAAGTCAAACTAATTAAGTTCACAATATCTTGATATTAGCCTTATTACTGCTTTCATCCAGAAAGGAAAGCCAGAAGTGTAAGTCATATCAAAAAGGTTTTGTAAATAAAAAACTATTATAAAAGAGAAAGAAAATCCCTTTGATTATCTAGTTCATTGACTTACTTTGAGACCTCTTTCGAGGATCTCCTCAGCCTTAGCACCACGGACCGTGCAGTGGACAGCGATCTTTTCATTACGACGGATACCGAACGATCTGACGGTGTACCTGGCCTTTGAGAACACCGGCTGCTGGCCAGTAAGCTGTTCCAACACCTGAAATAATACAACAATAATGCTATAACACTTGTTTATACACATTATGTACATAACAAACATGAATATATAAAATTCTAACAAAACATGGGAGATACATGGTAAGGCAACTAACTAATGAAGGACTTGTTTTGTACTTGAAATGTTATTTCCGTAAGTATTCTGAACAGTAAGTAGTTAGTGCTCAGAAGTTGCAAATTGGAAATATTGCTCTTGCATGAATTTACAAACAGTAACACAAGTTATGTTACTCTTGAACAAGTTCATGCTGCCCTACTGTAATTCTTAGCTCATTTAGTAACTTTACAAGTCCAAGACTTAAAAGTTGTTAAATCAGAAATGTAGTCAAATAAAATCAATGAACTCTTCACTAGGACAATGACTACTGCGCATGCCCACTTCAAATAGCAATATTAATAATAACAATAATTTAATTCACTTTTATTGAGCACGGACATCATCCGATTTTTTAAAGAGGTATGAAATTTTATGTAGTCAACATGGTGTACCCCTGTTTTGAGGGTTATGTGTGATAAAAACCACATACAAAGCGTTACAAATAAAAGCACGCTATGTGAAACAATGACTAACCTTAGCAGCACGAGTCAGCCTGTCACCAGACTCTCCGACACAGATGTTCAGGCAGAGTTTCCTGATGTGAAGATTTCTCATAACATTCTTAGAATTATCTTTAGGAGGTTTCTTCTCCTTCTTGTCTTTCTTCAACGCGGGCGGTGGTACACGCTGAAATGCATATTCTTAGTTTACGTTTGGCACTTTTAACACACTTAAATTTAAAAAATATTCCCTGTGTTCAAACACAAGACCTAGGTTATGCCGAATCTGAGGCCAAATTTACAGCGATAAAACCAAAAATAGGATATCAGTAGGAAACAAAATTAAGTAACAAAGAAATTGAGACATATTTCCACGCATAATCTAAGAAAATATAACCGATTCAGATGGATAAATTAATACAAAAATCAAAAACACCCACCGCCATGGTTACGACTTTTAAAAAGAACCATAAACAATTTTGCTGCAAATGTCAATGTCAATTCTAAAACATAAACAAAAAAAAATACTTTTATGGAACTTGAGCACTAGTTATTTGAGTTTAGATTAAACATCCATCATTCTTGTAAAAAAACAATTTTATTCATTTTTGGGTTGATTGGGTTTTTGTTTACAATTCCTGACTATTGGCTTAAAATTAGGGATTTGTAATAAAAACTGTAAAAATTATACGTCGTCTTTTATGTAGTTATGTCATTCACACATACGAAACCGGCTTTCCCATAAAAAAATAATCCATGATAAAATGCCATTCACATAAAATAAACGGTATCACACCTTTGGTATCCATGCCAGTACTTTACTTTGATAAAAATCTACCAAGAATAAGATTAATTGTTAGCAACACCACTTTCTATGTTTTTGGCCACTTTTACTATAAATTGTTTTTTTATTTTATCCAAAATGCTTCCAGCCCATTCTAATAATGGCGAACCGCGCGCAATAATCATTTGTAGTTGGAGCATAATAATATACTTGGACCACTATTTTTCATAGGAACCATTAAGTTGAGAACTTTATTACAGTGGGTTTTTGTTTCTAACCCTGCTGCAGGTTAGCTGATGGGTGCGGCTCACAGAACCACAGAACATATATACACAGAACACTATTAAAGCTCACAAAACACTATACCTATTGGGAAATAAAGGGGGAGAGTGAAATAATAATGTCTTTGTAATTAACATTACATAATTCTTTGTATTTCGGCGTTTTTGCATAAATAGGTATTAGAGTAGCATTGCACTTACCTATTATGTTCTTGAGTACATTATTAATGAACCCTTCAGTTTTTCAACAGTTCATTATTATCTTAGTAAGTATACAATTTGAATAGTAGGTCTACTATTCAAATTCTATACAAAGATATTTAATGATGATTTATTAAAATTGATGAACTGATAGCATTAAGATTAGGTATATAAAAAATAGTAAAGCTACTTCCGCAGGATAATCGTACACACGGCTACACATCAAGCTATACATTTCCAGTATAAGCTGATCTCGCATTGTATAGGATTTCTGTACAATAAGAGGTCAGCGTATACTGGAAATATATAGCTTGATGTGTAGCCGTGTGTACCTACCCATTACGTACCGGACTATAAAATGCAAGGAATACACTACTCTCTAACGAGATACAATGTCTTAATGTATCAAGTGTTAATTAATAAAAAAAGATATATATATGCTATCCTGCTTATATATCATAGCAATTTTAAAATAAAATAAATTTATATTCCTACCCGCGGATTTATCATACTTTCGACAATAGAATAATTAGGTAGGTACTTCCTTAATCACGAGATCGAGACCCATTACTTCTCATAGTCTCGTTGTGGATTGTGTGTGGATATTGATTGACGAAGTGGCCTAGTTCTCCAATAGAATCGAATAATCAATAAATTGCAATCATACATAAATATCTATCTGTAGATAGGTACGGCGAATTATTTTATTATGGCGGAAGAAACGCGAAAATCTAAACTTATTGCTAATAAAAAATATGAGAAATATTATTGCTCAATATGCCGTATACACACAAACTCGGAGAATCAATTAAATCAGCATTTAGAAGGCATTCGCCATCAACAAAAGAAAATATTTTCTCCTCCGCTGAATATCGATAATTCAGATAGTAAATATGAATGTAATAGTCTTGTGTATGTTCCTGCCTTCGCCGTTCTTTCCCTAACATCATTTGTTTTTTGCTATACAATTGTTGTGTATTGGAATTGACACCTACCGCTAATGATTATCATAAATAAAACATTAAAGTGTAGTTAACGACGCCTTAAATTTCGCGCCATAATTTTAATTGGCGGAGAAGTCGTCCCCAAGCGTTCACGGCTTCTATGCGCACGAACGAACGCGCAGAACAATGAGGTAGCAGCCATTTTATGTCGGTGTCTAAGAAAAACATAATTCGAATGGCCAATCTTAACGAAATTGTGTAATTAGTGATATAATTTATGTGATTTTGTATACACTACTATATTTAGGTGTTTCTTTACTTATGTGAGTAGAATATAACTTTTGCTATACATATATAACGATAAAATAACATAAGCGCGATGAAACCTAACATTTTGCATAAAAAAGAAATAATAATAAATTTGTATCTCATTCCCTCCATACATTATGAAAGGTCGTTGTATTTCCAATAGCTACAAGTCTTTCGTTTGCAAACGATGTTTATGTTTACAGATAGTAACTAAAAAGTATTATCACAAAGTACTTTCTGTAGATTTAGCTCAGGATAATATGACATAACTTTCACCGAAACGTTGAATAAAGTATTATAAACCCGTTTTGTTTACATTAGACTTGTATTGGTTACTAAATTACTTGTCGTATGACAACCGGCGTCGCGCAGCTTCGGCTTGAAAGTTGGGGACAAAATTCAATAACGAATTGGCCATTTTATTGATGGCCGGGGGGGAGGCTGGGTGGAGACAGTCGGTCGGTGAGCTTCCGCCATTTAATATTTTGTTAGACATTTTAACTGTTTCCATTATGTTTTCTTGTTTACACTTTCGTATATCTACCGATTATAGTTGCTGCTGTAGGTATATGTGAACAAGTTTACTTACATATCTGCATGCTACACAAATACCTAGGTATGCTAAAGATAAGCGCCCTTGTGTGAGTGTACGCTATTATATTCGTATACCTACATGCATTGACATATGCCTATAAACCTACCTATCTATTGCATTTCGCATACATATCTCCAGCTTTTAATGCACCTATCTACTGTGTTCAGTTAACAGCCTAATAAATAAAACAGCAATATAATGTAATTTAATTTCTAATCTATTTTGTTAATGTTTGGAATTATCTGTTTAACCTTATTATAATTTTTGTTTGATATAATACTTTGTTTGCCTAATATTTACTATGCGTTTATGTATTTGTTACTTAGCACTTTGTAATTTGTTTTTTTTTTGTTGCCCTGTATCTGCCTCTGTTGATTTGTAATCACCTGATTTTGTAATAATTTTTGTTTCAATTATATTTTTATTTCACGCAAAACTAAGCTTTTTATTTCAAATTATTAACTTTTTTGCTCAAATATGTAAAATAGGTAGGCACGTTTAATTCCTACTTGCCGACCGGCACTGAAACAATTGAAAAATTACCGTGATTTAATCCCGCATACCTGCCTACCTACCTACGTGCCTTGTAGGTATGATAGTACCAACTTACCTTCTAAAATTGTAAGGGGCTAACTATAGTCGTTCAGTTAAAGTAGGTACGTACCTACATCTACTTAGATCTTTATCATATATTTGGTAAGTATTCATAAAAAACCATTGAATACTGAGTTCATTGCACAAGTAAAAGAGAAGTCCTTAATTTTACTTAAATTATTAACTAAATACCTACTCATTGCAAAAGAAGCCTTTTTATTTGAAAATTCGGAAAATTGCACGTTTTATGAGCCATTTCCCGAAAGTGGTTCTCATCAAACCGTGGCAGTCCTAGCACTTTGGTAGATCGGTCTTGTACAGGTCCACCGCCACCTAAATGTTTCATTTCCCAATTTACCCTGGATAAATGAAGACGGTGCGTGCATTCAGTCCTCTTTTACAAAGTTTTTCAGTCATTATAATCAAATCCCAGCATCTTTGACTTTTAAGCAAAGTTAAGCCTTTAGCTACTTGAATCTCAATAACCTCGTCGGTTTTGTTTTACTTTAAGTGTATTTTACACATGAAGTATTACCTAGTAAAGTTATTGTGTTAGGTAAGCACCTCGATTTTCAATAAGAAAAGTGGTGGAGCTGGAAGTGTCTTGCCACTTGTACAGACTAGTTCAACTTTTTTTAAAGTAAGGCGTCCCTTTAGGTACCAGTTCTTTGGCTTAACTTTTATCTCGTACCTCCAGGTAAGGTTAAAACCCCATATTTTTTGTCGTTGCACCGGTAACAGTCTGTTATTCAAAGTTTTGCTGTAGGTATTGACAAACACGCTATAATATTATACTTTGATACTGCTGTAAACCAGAAACTACCCTTTTTCTTTACAAAAGGTAAATACAGCTAGTAGCTGTAATTTCCTATTCAGGTAGGCTAAGTGCAGTTTTGATAGCAATTTGAAATGCAAGTTCTTTTCAGGTGGCAGAAATTGAAAATGGGGGAGCAAAGAGGTCGCCATTAGTTTCCCAGCACACTGGGGCGTAGGCGTCGGGGGAGTGGCACGGGGCGTGGGGGTCCCCGTGCCACCCCCTGGCGACCTACTCGCCACTATCTCCATGTTCGAACAGCAGATCAAGGCTGAACCCATGAGGTAAGACTCGTCCATAAAACAAAATTTGAGTGGCCTGACCAATTATAATTGGGTTTGTAGGTATCTCATTGAGGTCTTTACTATCGTTATTGTTCAACACTTGTAACGAGCAGTCGACCCAATACAAGTGCGAAAAAGAACTAATGATGAGGAGTAACCAAATGTACAAGGCTTAACCCCAATCAAAATATTGAGATGCAACTTCGCAATGTTGGTGAACTGTGTAACCAACCATCTTTGGAAACTTTTAGGTTCACTCTAACATTATATGTTTTGATTACCAATATTTATTAAAATACCCAAAATAATAAGCAAAAATCTGCTGAACACGTAAGTAATTTGTGGGACGGATATTAAATGAAGCATTGTGTTGCGTTGCAGTTTCTACACATCTCATCCACACGTACACTCCGGTCCCCCAACAATAATACGGTCAGATTCAAGCCATGCATCCATCATCAATATGAACCAACATCACCAGACACACCAAGAGGATTCTAAAGACAGCCTCATAGTACAACAGCAAGTACAACATCAGCAAGATCTCATGGAACAACACCAACAACAACAAGAAATGCAACAACAAGACGACGAGGTGAGTTCACGAACTTAAAAGTAAGAAAATATTGCCGGTAAGGTAAACCCCTTGTGTTAGGTACCTACTCGTCCTTGTCGGCCAAGTAACAGCGGCGCCGGGTGGATGACAGCTGGTAAAGCGCTGAAATCCCGCCAAGTAGTTCCGTAGCATAGCATTCCGTAAACAACTCAATACCGGGCACCCGAAGGACCAATGGCGTATTTTAAGATTTGACGCCCGGGCCAATATGTAATTTAACAAAACAAATAAATGTGAGAACGAGCGAAGTGAACACGAAAATTTTAGCACCTCGGATAGATTAGATTTTATTCTTACAATTCATACAGATGATATTGAAGCTACTTTTTCGACTGATGCTGGAAAGCTTCAAGATAATTAAGAGACCAACGACGAAAACGCCACGCCTCGGATAGATTAGGTTTTCTTTTGACCATTCCTACAGATATACTCGTAGAATTTACATCTAGTAGTAATTACATACAATCAGTAAGTTGGTTATTGATTAATGTTTCAAAATTGAGGGTTGCACGAGCGAGCTTGAAAATTTTAGCGCCCGCCTCGGATAGGTATTTTTTTTACTATTCATTACCATTCATACAGATTAGTTAGGGCGGCTAGAAGATAAGTATAGCTTGAATCAAGAAAATCAGGCAGACTGCAAGGGGTGCCTTGCCCCGCCCATCGCAGTCTGCCGCCCCGGGCCAAGGCCCTCTTGGCCATGGGATAAATACGCCTCTGATGGAGGACCCATCCGGCGAAGCACCGGTCCAAGTCCAGATCAGAAAGTGTTACTGCTTAACATGCTTAGCTTAGATTTTTTCGCCAACTTCTCCAAATTGAAAAACCAGCCGAGAAGCTCACCTGTGAACGTTTCTCTTTTTATTTTCAGCTGAGCTTCAAAGGAATGGAAGATGAAGGAGTTGACATGGATATGGACGGACGACAATGTTCTCAGGTTAGACTGTATTCACTTCCACGACACGTTTAGATATTCTAACCACTTTTTACAAATAAAACATCACTGCAACCGTTTTAACAGGGTATGGGAGTGGACATGGGATCAGTTCAAACTAAAATGGAAGTGTCAAATGGGGGTCAGTCGACGCCACGATCTAAACCTCAGGCCTGTAAGGTGAGCGAGAAACGTTTAAAAATACTGGCTATTTACAAATTTGTCTCTCATATCTTGCGTTGTTGGGCTGCTTTTCGTTCATTTTCAAACTGTCGTTCTATCATTTCTATATAGCTACTTAATCTGCATCAGCCCCATTTAATGAAGTAAGACCGCACTCTTCTTAGGGCGAAAGCGTCAGTGTTGCCCGCGAAATTAAAATTTTCTTAAGCTTTTTGCATTTTGCAAGTCAGTATCAGGGCGCCTAAAATGGTCGCTTTAGCAGAATCATAATATGATCTGCGTACAATTCAAACATCCCGCAAGTCATCTGGTTGACAGCTGCTTAGCTGCTTTTTGACATTAGACTTCAATACAGCAATTCATAATTTGTGGACTATTTTACGAAACTCCATACAAAACTGTAAAACAGATGAATTGCGGGATATGAATTGTATGCAGATCATATTATGATTCTACCAAAGTTTCCATTTTAGGCCCTCCGGTTGTAAAAAAAAAAAAAACCGGTTGTATGTTGATCTAAATATGATTCGCGGCCGTATCAAATATTTATTCATTTATAATTATAATCATAAAGATCATCAATACAACTCTCACAAGTTCATATAATCCCGTTCACTATTTCATGAAATCATGACATTTGAGGCCAATTCTAAGTTAAGGAGTTGAATTGTTGATTCTAATGATAATAATTCTGTAAAGCCATATTTGTTACGTCCGTGAATCATATTTAATTCAATAAACAAACTGACACACCAGCAAATTGCAAAAAAACTACCTTAGCGCATCCTCCTTAATCTTAATTATGTGTAGTTAAACATATTAACACTATAATAATAATTCAGCCAGTGTTTCACTGCTGGGCAAAGGCATCACTTTCCTTTTTCACATATCATAACACACGAAACACAAGTAATATAATTTTAAACGATCCCAATAAGTGTAAAACAGTTCACTGCATTAAAATTCAAAACACGCTTGGCTCAAGGTTCTGTCCCGAATTGCAATATGGTGGACTGTGCTAATACATAGTATTAATAAACCACGCATTAATGGGTTACTGGGGAAATGTAAGTCTTAGTCCCTGCCATCGAATATTTTCACCACCGTTGGTTGGCTGGTAGAGAATGCCTAAGGCTGGGAATACACGTCAGATTTGGTTTCCGATTGTCTGATCAGACTATCTGATCGTATTTACTCCATATCACATCCGATTCTTGCGTCAAGCTTTTTCTGAACTCAGTCAATCCCGCGCTATCGTTCCGAGTCCTTGCGTACGACGTAAAAAGAAAAGATGGACGTTGACGCGAAACAAGAAAAAAAAAAAAAAAAAACAGAAACGCCTCGCGCCAGAGTTCGACTCGGTGTGATGATTGTTCAAACAAAATAATGACTCCAACGCCTTCCGATAGCCGGATCAGACTATCGGATCCGACTATCTGATGAATAATCTGACGTATATTCCCGGCCTAGGTTTGTACCTTAATGTGTGCGAGAAGTTTAAATAAATAATAACGACGTACTAGTGTAGTGAGTAGTTACCTTTTTGAGAAAGAATAAATTCTTACCATTTTCAAAATCTCTTCTTTCAGGTCTGCGGCAAAGTTTTGTCGTCTGCTTCTTCATACTATGTCCACATGAAGCTTCACTCAGGAAACAAACCTTTTCAGTGCACTGTAAGTATATGTGAATGTTAAAGGTATACCTACATTATTGTCCCGATCGATGGTTAGCTAGGTCTATTTCTAAAATAAATAGGTTGATTTAGACTAGATACAATAATCCACATTAGTTACTGTGGAGTGGGAGGACTTGTGGCTAGGTAATAACCGGTCGACCGATCAGGTAAAGATACGCTTGCCGCGGTTGGTCCGTGGATGGGTGACCATCTTTACATACCGAGTCTTCTCCTCGGAAAGCATGTTAAGCCGTCGTTACGGGTCGTCAGACGCCCTAAAGTCTGATTACCAGTCTTACCAAGGGGTATCGTATTACCCAGTTATTGGGTTGTGGAGGTCAGATAGGCAGTCGTTCCATGTAAAATACCGGTAAGCAGCTGCATCTGGTTAGACTGGAAGCCGACCCCACCATAGTTGGGAAAACGCTGGGGAGATGATGATAGATACCGTGGAGTTTCTTGCTGGCTCCAATTGGAACCGTGCACCTAGCTTTCATATCTTCGTGCCCATGTAGGTTTATGTGAAATAAATATTTTGATTTTGGTAGTATCTATCAGTGGCGAAAGCACCGTATAACACGATTTCTACCGGCTTCCCTTCGGAAATTCGGAACACAACCACTCTATCGTTATTTAAAAATGGTACACAGTCAGTAGTGTTTAATAATGCCAAATAATATAATAATCACATTGTAGGTATTTAATACACCATACTATTAAAACATTACAAAACGCCTACATTACATTTTTTGACTTTATATCCCAACAACAAAACATTTTGCTCTAAAATAACTCAGTGAGTTCAATTTCTGTACAAAATCGACGTCATGACGAGTTCATTTTGTATGGAAAAGATTTTTTTTGCTCCGGCTTAACTCTCTTATAAAATCACCCTTCGCCACTGGTAGCTATCCCAGGTAAAGAAGCAGAAAAAAGCGAAAAAAGCAATAGGTTCGCGCTGTAAAGATTTAATAGACGAAGAAACAAAAGTATAATTCTATAAGATAATTATCTAATAACATACCTGCAAGCATTACTAGACTCGATTCACAAAATTAAAACTACTGCAACAATACTGGCACGACGAGACGGCACAATTTTGACGACACGGTTGGCGCAGTGGTTAAGCGATTGATTACTGCGCTGCGTGTCGCGGGTTCGTTTCCCGCACGGAACAAATATTTGTATGACCTACAAATAGTTGTTGCGGGTCTGGCTGTTTGTGTATGTGAGTTTAAATGTTTTTAAACGCACCCACAATACAGGAGAATTCCTAGTGTGGGACAACGTTTTTAATAAAAAAAAAAAAAACTAAAATTGCCCGACTTCGCGCGATGTTGCCAGCTAGCCCAGGTTCGCACGGGCGGCAGAGGGCAGACAATGCCCTCATCCGGCGCCCCTAAATGGGCCTAGGGATGGCGGTCTCGGGGATTTCCGCCGCCCCCTATCATACTGGACTCGAGGTGGCGGCGCGTAGTGTTCCCCGCGCGCCTTTTTTAGACATCGCGATGGGGTTCGAACACCTCACCCGCCCACAGACTTGAACAAAACTAACTAAAACTTGACAAAAAATGTTGTTTCACAACATTTTTTTGGCAGAATGGCAGACCGGGTAAAGGTGGTCAGACATTAGTCTGACCACCTTTACCCGGTCTATTTAGGGTTCCGTACTCAAAGGGTAAAACAGGAATTCTATTATGAAGGCTCCGACGTCTGTCTGTCCGTCTGTCACCAGGCTGTATCTCATGAACCGTGATAGTTAGACAGTTGAAATTTTCACAGCTGTTGATGTATTTCTGTTGCCGCTATAACAACAAATACTAAAAAACAGAATAAAATTAATATTTAAGGGGGCTTCCATACAACAAACGTGATTTTTTTGCTCGATATTGATAACGGCAACGCTTGAAATATTGACAGAATCTTTAGTGATATATTCACTTGAAAAAAAAAAAACAAATATTTACAGGATTCATTTTGTCAATACACGTAGGGTCGGCTATTGTTTGGATTGTCTGACTCTCTGCTCATCCCAAAAATCTTGATGTACGATATTGTTATCAAATCAAATCAAAAATATTTTCATTTCACTTATGCCTACATGGGCACTTATGAAACGTCAGAAGCTAGGTGTACGGTTCCAATTGGTCGTTTCCTATGGAGAAGAGCCGGGAAGAAACTCCACGGTTACTCTTTTAAAAAAAAAAAAATTGGCTTTTACAATATTTTCAAAGTATAAGAGGACAGCGTAGGCCCGTCAAAAGTACCAAGTACTTAACAAAATAGAAAATGGTCTACAGATCTACAGTATATTAAGCCTACAACGTTAACATTAACAAAAAAAAAACTATATAAAATATGATTAACATAATAAAAGTTAGAGCCTTGTTGAAATCAAAAAACATCGAATTCGTTATATTTGTATCCCAGTAGACTAAAATTAGTACCGTCTTTATCAGGGTCAAAGGGTACGGTTTACCTACTTGGTAACGCATAGGTAAGTGATGTCAATGGAATTATCCTTGCATCAATCAAAAACACAGCGTTCGCGTTAACTCTATGCACCGTGTCGAAGTCGCAGCGCTCAGCGCAGTGCTCAGATTTGTGCAAATAGTCATGATTCATTTAATTAGGGGACGGTTTCAATATAAATAATCTTACGAAATTGTAAATTCAAGTCTATAAAGGAAATATTTAGATTTGCCTTTGGGTTAGCTAGTTAATCGTAAATATATAATCTCTAATATACTTAACAATCCTACATTTGATGGTACCTACTTATCTTTTTGGGTCAAGTCCAGTGTTGGATTAAGATGGGATTACAAAGAGTAGGTGGAGGTTTTCTCTGAAAGATGTAAGGTACCATTTTTAACGTTTTCATTACTAGTCTAGGTACATCTAACTCACGGTTTCTTAAACTTTTTGCAGTCACGGACCACTTGTGAAAGTGGCAAATTTAAACAATTCCACGGACCCCTGTCAAAGAATATTTTAGGAAAGAAAACAAGCCTAATTTTGAATTTTAATTAAATAACACAAGCCGCGACGACGATGCGCGTCGTCGGCGCGGTGTGGTCGTGGCTTGGCCGAGAAATGCTGAGTTTACTAGACAATTTTCTAATAACTGCGGACCCCTGATACACATGCTACAAACCCATATGGGGTCCGTGGACCCCACTTTAAGAAACGCTGATCTAACTGATAAAAGGTGCTTACATCTTTTGGCGAAACCGCCCGGTATTTCAGCCAGCAAATATACCAAGGCACTGAAAATTTGTTTTCTTCGCTGACGTAGGTGTGCGACGCAGCTTTCTGCCGCAAACCGTACCTAGAGGTGCACATGCGCACACACACAGGGGAACGCCCTTTCCAGTGCGACCTCTGCCTCAAACGATTCACGCAGAAGTCCAGTCTCAACACGCACAAACGTGTTCACACAGGTCAGTGTAAACTAACCCTAACATGGACTTGTTGCATCTGAAGCATCTCGGTGTTGTTTACAGGCGTTCGAAAAACCGAATTTTGTAAAATATTAAGTTCTTCACACTAATGTTCAACTGTTCTGGTTTTCGTCCGCCTGCATAATATAATATTTTTCAAACACTAAATGTTTAATGCCAATGCTCAGTGCTAGCATAAAAATCTTAATTAATCGCATTTTGTGCAGTAAACAAATTGATCGCTTGAAAAATATTGATTTATTATCTGATAGCTAATATACAATACCGGACACCTGAATCGAGCTGCCCTGCAAATTTTTGTTTAAAGGTCATGGTCTTCTTTACCTTTTTAAATACAGGCAGTACAAAGAAAAAAAAAATGTGTGTTTTTGAAGCCAGTCACTCACTCCGTTCGTTATTGTTCCAAATTTGAAATCAGAATAAAAAAACAAAAAAAAATAAGTCTTTTCGCGTTTCTCAGGGGAAAAAGTAGCGTGGAATTTTTGAAGAAAATGGTGGTTTACATAGAGAAAAAGTTTATTTAGTACCTTGTGCTACCTCCAAGATCATTTACACTTACAGTGACCGTCATGCGGTTTGGTATGGAATTAATTAATGCCACTAGGACGTGCTGTGAAATGTTCTCCCATGCTTCCAAGATGGCAGTTTTCAGCTCTTGCAAAGCTTCTGGAGGTGGTTGGTTAGTTGGAACACGCCTCTTTAGTTCATCCCATAAGATCTCTCAGATCTCTCTCACTCTTGGATTCATATCAGGGCTTCTTGTGGGCCATTTCATTACTGCGATAGTAATGTCATGCAGGTATTCTCTAACAATTCTTGTAGTATGCGTCCTTGCATTATCATGCATAAAAATAAAATCATCGCCCACAAACTCAGCATTTGGCATCACATGAGCCTCTAGGCATTAACGAATGTATCGGTCGCTATTTTGTGGTGGCAACCGTGGTCCCGTCACAACCTCAATTGCAGTTTTTCTTTTGGTGGAAATTCCGCCACCAGACAGTCCATGACCCGCCGCCATAACTCACCTTGTCTTCAATGCAACATTGCTGAAAACTTTCTCCCTGTCATCGGTAGACTTTCCTACGTCCAACATTGCCTTACAGCATAATCTTGGTTTCATCCGTAAAATGAAACCTGGCTCCATTGACGTTGAGTCCAATGCAAATGTTCGCGTGCAGCGTGAAGGCGCGCCATTCTGTGAGCACGTGTCAGTTTGGGACCATTGGCTGGCTTATGAGGTTTCAGGCCACGTTCTTCGAGTCTGCTTCTAAGAGTTCGAGCGCTAACAGTCAGTCCATGCAAGTCCTCGAAGCTGTTCTTAAACCCTTTACTGAGGTCAGGTAACAATTAGGCAGGCTGGGGGTAAAGATAAACCGATCTTGTCGTGCTTTAGTGATATTTTCGTTTCGTGGTCCTCCTGGACGGCGCACGAAGCCGCCAGTCTCCAGGTATCCATGGTAAATTCTTTGAACGGCAGAACGACTTACATGAAGTTGTGCACTTACAATTCGCTGACTAAGCTCAGATTGAAGAAGTGCCATAGCTTGAACGGCTACTTCAGGTGCAGGTGCTTCAAGATGGATTAAATAATAAAGAAAAACAATTTCGATACTGTTTTGATGCAAAACAAAACAAATAACGAAATAACTATTGACTTAGAGGCTCTAATCAAAACTTCTTGCTTCTTTAAGAGCGATCAAACTCCGAATTTCTTCTCTTTTTCAAATTCTTGAATTTAAATTTGGAACAATGGTGATACCGAAATGATGGCCACTTGGCCAGTATGTCAGATTCAACTCCTTAAAAACTTGTTCTCTGACTTATCATTATTTTGATGTTTTAGGCCTATAAAAATAAAAAATGCACGGTGGCTCGATTTAGGAGTCCTGAAGTGTAATAATTGTTGTGAATTTGTGATATCTTAAAACGATGACTGATAATTGCAGCATTATTGTTGAATGCAATTTAATGTAATTTCCATATTATTTTTTTATCTGCCAGTAATTAAAAGACAATTATTAATTTTGCACCAAAAAAAGGACATTTTAATTTTTGTATTTCTATTGTTGTGATTCCCCCCCAAACTCTGAGATTTTGTTAATATTTATAGGGATGAATGTTTAAACACTGATTTTAGGATGGAGGTATTAGGAGATCTATATGGAAGTTACATTTTACATAATACCTACTGAACTGGAAAAACTCAATAATAAATTCCCATTTTAGATTATACCATGAGGGGATTGTTCAAAAATTATTATAAAACAAATTGGATTCTTATATTTTCAAGTTAACCTCCTCCTGTTTCCGCGAAACCGAAATATTTAAAATTATTTTGTGTTATTGTTTTTAAATTTTCCATTGGCTACCTGTTGTTGATTATGGCTTAAATATCCTGTTTTGACGCCCTGATAAACGAGCTATTTTGTATTTTATATGTATTGTCTTTTTCTTGTTTATTCTCATACCTATTATTTTATTTACCTACGCTAGATGTGCTACATATTTATCTATATACCTACGTTTTGCTAGGAAAGCATACTTTTATATTTTCCACGCACAAATAATATTTCTTTGTTCATATATTATGTATGTAAGTAGATAGTGATTCCGCTCCTCATAAGAATTGGTCAAGTTCGTATATCTATCCGGTCTCTCCCCACTGACCCTTATATTGTACTTATCCATATTAGATGAAAATGTCGTCTCCCCTTTCTTCCATTATTTGTACTTCATTGGGTATTAATTTACCTAAGTACTATATTTTTCTTTTATTTCATGGTGCTTATTTATACTTAATTATAAGCACGCGGCCTCTGGACGGAGCTTTTTACAACTTTTATTCAGACACCTATATTATACAATATTGTTTATATACCATCCATTATACTTATCATATTGAATCTAATGAACTACACGTACTAAAATACATATAGCCAAGTAGGACACTGGTGCGACACACAATTCGCTGAAATAGTGGACAATACATATGCTGACCATACGACATGTGAATAGTTTTTGAGTTGTGCCAATAGAGCTAATACTGTTTTTCGCAAAAAGATCAGGGCGTGAGGAAGGCTTCGTTGATGTGAGGTAAACAGGGGGAGGTAAAGAACGCACAATGGATACGATGCGGTACACACATGCCGCACTGTGTCGTTACTATCACAGGGAAATCGATTGTGTGTTCTTGTTAACGTGGTGTAGACAAACGAGCGTGTGTTGTTGGAATGTGGCCTGGGTTCTAGATGAGCACATGCGCGCGTTGATGGTGAAGGACCGGCCCTACAAGTGTGAGCTCTGTCAGATGCGGTTCACGCAGAGCTCCAGCCTCAACCGACACAAGAAAATTCACACGGGTGGGTTGATATCTTTAGCACCCGCGCCGACTGTATCGCTGCAGTATCCGTACTGTCCACCTCCTCTCGGCTCCTCAAGCCCCGACATCTCTAAGTCCGTTCACTTGAATGTAAGCCGTATTCTGACTCATTCGATGGTTTCGTTCAGAGGAACACAGATGTGCGCTGCTGGCTAAGGAACGGCCCTACCAATGCGGCGTCTGCTTTGTGAGATTCACCCAGAAATCAAGTTTGGGCCGGCACGGAAAAATACATACCGGTGGGTTCCTACCTATACCTCCTGCCTACTTGTGCGTGACGTTTTCCTTGAGGCAGAACGGTACTAACGTGTATTATGTTATAGAGATAGCCTACCTCCCCCTGAATGTGTGTGAATGGTTTCATTAATGTAACATATTAGGTAATATAATGAAATAAATATTGTTTGAGAGGGTGCTGAGATGCTATATCGAAACTCGTATAACTTATAGAGGAGCACAGACGAGCCCTGTTAGAGAAAGTGCGGCCGTACCAGTGCCACATCTGTTTTATGCGCTTCACTCAGAAGTCCAGCCTGGGACGACATGGGAAAATACACACTGGTAGGCATTTTCCCCTAAAATCCTTAAGTAGACAATGAATTTGATATTATCACGTTACTAGGCAGTAACATTAGCAGTGCGTCGAGCTGGACCGTTGTTTTAGCTGAATTTTGTTGGTATTTCTAGAGGAGCACATCCAATCGCTGATCAACAAAGTGCGCCCCTATCAATGCGACATCTGTGACAAGCGGTTCACTCAGAAGTCAAGCCTTGGCACTCATAAACGTATACACACCGGTGGGTCCCTTGATATTTCATTTATTTTGGTTCGGTCTCGAAGCCACAATACATAGCTCTTACAAATCATTGTTCTTAATTTTATAAAATTGTGGCTTTGACACCTATGTTTTGTGAATAGTTTTAAGGGCTCCCTGACCTAATATAATATTATGTACCTATAAATTTTTGTTTTGAATATCATACCTACATGGTTAGCGATTTGGAAGTGATGCATTTGTTGGTTTCAGTCTGTATATAAAGCTTACATTAGGTTACACACGCTCAAAAACTATTCACAAACAGTTAAGTAAAGCATGTGTACGTTGTGATGATTTCCGTTAAGTTATAGGAGAGAGAATGTCTGATGGACAAATAAGGTGGTTAAAATTCCCTCATGGTAGTCAGTTGGAAGCAATCGGCATTCGGTTACTAAGCTCAGTAGAATTATTTGTCCATCGTGGTTTTGTTTTGTTTCTCTGTCCCCCCGTGTCCGTGTGTTGGCGGCGCAGGGGAGCGGCCGTTCCAGTGCACCGTCTGCCTCAAGTCCTTCACGCAGAAGTGCGCGCTCAATTTGCACGAAAAAATACATACGGGTTAGTAGCCCACATATATTATAATCCGCAGTATTATTCCTTTCGGTACGATTAGCGTTAACTTGCGACTCGTCATGCAGTCATTTCATTTAGCGTCATGCTTCGCTCCTATTTTTCCGTTGCCCGCCTAACCCGTTGTTTTACTCTCCCTGTTTTTGATAGCTTCCATCTCGTTGCTTTCGACTAACATCTCGATTTCTTTAACTCATTCAAATACGCGCTTTACGTACTTCTGCAATCACTGATAATTTCCCGCCTGTCATATTAATAATCTGCCGGTCATTCGCCCCTCTTATTCCTCTCATTCTGCATACAACTCGGTGTTTTAGCATTTATCATTTTTATCATTTCTTCATGGATATTAATTCATTCACAAAAGCGGTAATGCAATCGCCGCAATGACGCATTCTTGGCGCCCCAACATCGTATCTTAATACGGTGCTGGCTTTCAAAATTGGGTTTACAAAATTGGGGGCGAATCGGTCGCCGCGTGCGACGCTCGATGCGGTCGAGATTGGCTGTGGGCGGGCGGCCAAAGGCACACGCCATGCGTCGGCGACGTGCGTTACTCGCTTTTGTGTGTGCACTGGGCGCAGTGCAAGGGCGTCCTTTCGCGTGCGGGCAATGCCCGGCGGCGTTCGCCCGCCGCCCCTACCTGGACATTCACATGCGCACGCATACAGGCGAGCGGCCCTATCAGTGCGACGCGTGTCTGAAGCGCTTCACGCAGAAGTCCAGCCTCAATATACATAAGAGGACGCACACAGGTGGGTGACCTCGCGGGCCGGACTGGCACCGCCCGCCCACGCCTCTCTCCACTCGCACTCCGAATCTATCCCGACACTGAGAGATCGGGAGCCTTTCTGTAATTAAAGTAGTGAAAGATTTGGAGCGGAGTACGCGGCGAGCGGCGACCGGTCCGCGCCGCGATCTCCGTAGAGCGAGGGCGTCTAGCGTCCTTGCGGGCTCGCCGCCGCTATAATATATGTGTTGGGCACCAGTCCAGGGCAGACCGTTCCAGTGCCTGTCGTGCCCCGCCGCCTTCACCTGCAAGCAATACCTGGAGATACACACGCGCACGCACACCGGCGAGCGGCCGTATCAGTGCGACATCTGCCTGAAGCGCTTCACGCAGAAGTCCAGTCTCAACATCCACAAGCGGACGCACTCAGGTACGTGGGCGGCCTGCGAGCCACCGGCGCTAGGGAGGAATGAACGTATGTGGGCTACTAGAGAGTGCGTGCACGCGGGGAGGCGGGGGGGCGCAGTGAGCTAACCGTGTCGCTCGTCCACAGTGCAGGGGCGGCCCTTCCAGTGTCTGCAGTGCCCAGCCGCCTTCACGTGCAAGCAGTACCTGGAGATCCACAACCGCACACACACCGGCGAGCGCCCCTACCAGTGTGACGTATGCCTCAAGAGATTCGCGCAAAAATCTACACTCAATATACACAAAAGAACGCACACAGGTCAGTCGACAACGCTCAGCGCACGCTTTTGATATTTTTTGTTTTTTAATAAAACATTCATAATCACCTGCAATTATTCTGTAACATTTGTGTCATACTTCCTTAATGTATTTTCTTAAGTTCGAATTCAAAGTTGTCGGTGCCACATATCTTATTAATCGTAAGTCCTATTGTGAGTATTTTCATATGATATGTATCATGCAAAATAATCATGTATAAATGAATAAAGACTAATATTGTGCGCGGGTGGTCAGTGCAAGGGCGTCCGTACCAATGCATGGAGTGCCCGGCGGCGTTCACTTGCAAGCCGTACCTGGAGATACACATGCGTACGCACACGGGGGAAAGGCCGTTCGAGTGCGATGTCTGTTACAAACGCTTCACGCAGAAATCCACGCTCAACATTCACAAGCGAATTCATACCGGTACGACTACATCGCGTTCTCTCCATAACCGTGTTTTGGATACAGAACCGGCTAGAAAACAATTTTTGGTGTCGTTTTGACACACAAATATCGGTCGCAAAATAAGACCACATAAAACTTTCTCATTAGAATAACTCCAGCCTGGTGTTATGTGCTGATAAGACGGTATTACCTCAGTAGTACACAGCGACTGATATCTGTTTGTTGAAACCATGCGACACGGCTGTGTGTACAAGCGCCTTAACTACGTGAATCATTGTCTGTAACCAAATGATTCATGGTAGCAGCTTACTGTGTTTAACAGATAAAAAACATTGTAATACTAACAAAATTAGGAATTTATTTGTTAGGGTTGGCCAAATCTCTAACTTAAGGTGAAACCGCAGCAGAATCCCGCGAATTTAAAATTTTCTTACGTTTTTTGCAATTTGCAGGTCAGTGTCAGGTTATATCTTGATCGAAATATGATTCGCGACTATAAGGGTAAAGCCAAACGAACGATTTTGTGAGTCGTGAGTCGCAGAATTTCGGTCGCAGAAATTCTGCTGCATCCTGTTTCATAAAAAAGTCCCATTTGATTCACACGGCGACGCAAAATGAGTTGTCTGCCGACTCACACGCATTATTCGGACCGAATTGAGTTTGCGGGGGGCGAGGTGGCCGAATTGAGTTTGAGGGGGTACTTTTCAAATATATCTGGATTTGCACATAAACGTTCATATATAGTGTGGAACTGTCCAAGCATCAGTCTTTCACTATTAAGGACGCTATCACATTTTGAACTCGCTCTAGTTTAGGTATCTGAATCGCAACACAACAACATTACGCGCACGCACACATTGAAACTGCTGACCGCTCGATTTTATAGTAACTTAACTAATCTTGGTACTTGAAGGTATATTTTTTTTAATTTTACTGGTATTGATTGAGTAAAGTTAGTTGTAAGTTTGCAATCGAATTTTAGTAACTGTGACTAAGTACTTTCTGCGTGATAATTATGTTTTTAGTATTTTTAAAATTCATCAGCCATTACGTAGCGTAGGTAGGTACCAAAAAATTTCAAGCGCTGGCCATATGGATTAAATACCATATTTTTACATAAACTAACAACCCAAACTAACAACCTATTACAAGGAACACCTACGATTATCCAACAGGCTACTATTAGTTAGAAAAGATGTAAGTAGGTACTTGTAAATATTATTTTTGCTGGCAAATGTTTGAGCATTACAAATATTTGCCAGCAAAAAATTACAAATACTAGCCTGGGAGTTTATTGTAGACTTTCGTTGTGGTATTTAGAAAAAAATCATTCCGTTATGAAAATAGTAAGTATTTTATTTACAGAGACTGGGGCGCGATTTCAGTACTTTTGATAAAAATTAAAACCAAAGTAGGTAGTAAAAAGTATGTTTTCATTTCATGTTTCAAAGAAGTTCAAATTTAGAATGAAGGCCAGCTCTTTCTAGGGTTAAGAACCCGAAGGGTCCAAACGGAGCACTATTGCTGTCACTCACGTGTCCGTCTATCACACAGGTTTTACAGCCAAACGGTTAAAGCTACAGTCTTTAAATGTTCACTGTATAAGCATCTTGTTAACCCTTGTTTTTTGTTTATTCATGATGAGATACTTCACGCCGCGATTAAAAAGAGAAGTGTGGCTACCTACAAGGATTAGCTGCTCAAAAAGGAAATCAATCTCGATTATTTTTGTGCCTTTTGGCTTATATTCTCTTATTGCGCATTCTTGCTCCTGAAAATAAAAAAAAACCGGCCAAGTGCGAGTCGGACTCGCGCCTAAGGGTTCCGTACCATTATCTATAAAAATGGCAAAAAAACACGTTTGTTGATATTTGTTTTATTTTAATTTAATTATTTATTTTAAAAGTCCCCGTTCCCGTTTTACCCTTTGGGTACGGAACCCTAAAAACGGTCAAGAGCGAGTCGGACTCGCGCACCGAAGGTTCCGTACGTATATATGATGTTGATGATTTCTGAAAAACTGTGCTAATTAGAGACATCGCATTATTTTTCCTGTAATGTTTACATAAACTTCTATCACATGGAATAATTTCAGATTTTTATCTATGCAAACTTCAGAGATAAGGCCCCCCCCTCCTTATCTCCGAAGTTTGCATAGATAAAAATCCGTTTTTATAAAAACGGTTTTTTTTTACATTTTGCATCAAGTCGGAAACTATGCTGCTTAAATTTTTTTTTGAGAAGGTGCAAACAGCGCTCTTTTATATGATACCCCACATGCCCTAGTAGCCCCATTTAAATTTTTTAAGACCTCCTTTCAGTCCCTTTTGCAAAAAAGGTATATTTTTTAAAATTGATTTCTCGTTTGCAAAATAGTAAGGCGAACGTCATCTAAAACTATTCTAAATTTAAAGTTGATAGCATTAGTAGTTCTTGAGATATCCAGGTGAGACAGACAGACAGATAGACAGACAGATTTATGAATTGACAACTAAGTCGATTTATCACCAAAATGTACATCCACCATCATGAATCAAAAATTGGATGGTACGAGTATATTCGTAAACACCACCTTCAACACCTCCACAATTGATAACAATGTCGAAATATTATAAAAAAAATACACCCGCCATCTTGGATTTAAAAAATTATGTCATACGTAATCACCACCCCTAAAAACCCCAAAATTGACTATGTATCGATTATCTCGAAAAAAAAAATGTTTCCGCCATTTCAATTTGATTAAAGATAATATAATTATTTACACAATGTTTATCCGTAATCTACAACCATTATTTATACAAAAAATTACAACTAAGTATTTATTTTTAAAACAAATTCCAATAATCATACTTTTATTTCGGTCCGAAAAAGTATCAACTTCGTCCACCCACAGTATACCATACAGCACACACTTCTGTACGTAAATATTTTTTTGCGAAAAATCGATACACCGGTGCTTTCACGAGCGCGTCTGAGCGCGGAATGACGAACCGCGAGTAGAAAATGTATGGAGAAATTTGAGAGCGCTTCTTATTTTAATCATAAATAAAAAAGTTATTTATTTACTTACAAAATATTTAGTAGGCCGTATACAGGACTATATAAGCAACAATTTTTTATTATTTGTATGTTTAACTATGCAGTGGATTTAGCTATATTGGTTCCTTTTCAGACCCCATTTATTTTTCATTTGTTGGTTTTATTGTGATTGTTGAAACGTATTTGTGTGAAAATTTTGTATGGGGCTATACAATTTTTATGGGCGTTTTTTGGAGATGAATATATTACCTTTAATTTGAGACAATGATCTCCTTGCAGTTGTGACTCCTAATTCATTAAAATGGTACCTGAAAAGCACTGATATTTGAGGAAAAATGTGATAGCGTCCTTAAAAGCGGATTTACCCAGCATCTTTTTCTGGCATTATCTACTTCTTCGTCTTCTAAATATGCTTCGTAAATACACAAAATTTTCAACGGTTCCATTGCACGACTCAAACATCCGCTATAAACGTTGGATAGTTACTGAAAAAAATGCGCTCGTCTGGCATCCCAACAGAATTTCTGCTACTCACGACTCACAAAATTACGCTCGTTTGGCCTCACCCTAACAGTTATGTATTTACAGAATTAAATCCATTGAATGGCTTTATCATGCAATCGTGACGTTGGGGAATAAATCTAACTTAGAGAGATGTATGAATGATTCTAAAGATTATAATTTTGTAACTACATATCTGTTATAGTCGCGAATCATATTTTGATCAAGATATGACCTGCAAATTGGAAAAAACGTAAGAAAATTTGAATTTTGCGGGCTACAGCTGCGGATTCCCCTTTACCGCTGCATGTTGGGCGGACGTTTAGAGGAGTTTAGCTCCATAACGATACAAAATAAATAGGTTGGAAATTACACAAGAAGGTTACTTACAAAAATACACGAAGCTTTAATACATTAATGCATGTTTAGTAACTCAAATGCCTCTTGTGATGGCAATAAAAATACGCATGAAATGATCACAATTAAATAATGTTTTTCGTCTGGTAGCTTACTATTAATAGAAAGTAGTGAATTATTCACGAGTTTGGAAGATAGCTATGGTTCGTTTAGAAGACGGCAAATTGCTTTAACAGGCAGATCCTTGTCATTCTGAACTTAATGATGTGGCACCGACAACTCATTGTAAGTTATAATTTTAATCATCCGCTGCATTATCACTTGAGTTTCAGTATTATTATTTATTATAATTTCTTGGCTTACATTCATTAATTTCAGACTGCATCACTCTCTAATCGCATCTTGCCGTCTTTCTAACATAATTCGCCTTAATTCTCGCTTTCATCGATTTTGTAAAATTCATTGCATTAATTTCGTTTCGTTTTGTTTTAGTTAGTATCTGTTTTACAGAAAATTTTGTGTTTCAGGTGAACGTCCTTATGCTTGTGATATTTGTCAGAAACGTTTTGCTGTGAAGAGCTACGTAACAGCGCACAGGTGGGTCGCCATTTATGAATTTAACGCACTGCTAGGTGGTGTTAATGCCAGAGGGTACCTATTACGTTTTTTTGACACAAACTTGATAATTGCCTTTAATTCCGAATTCAAGTTTAATAAATATCTAAGTAAACAATTGTAACTACAGTTGTTTACTTAGATATGTTAAGGGCATAAATATGTACAACGCTACAAAGTTATTGTAGCGCGTGGCCAAATTCGGAACGAACGTCGCCATCATGTTTTTAACCGACTTCTAAAAATGAGGAGGTTATTATGTTTGTCCGTTTTTTTTGTCAATACAATTTCTGTGGCACAATTTCACAAAATGTTTATTAAGAACGCCTCAGTCAATGCCATTCAGGCGCTAAAATGTCGTTGTAGCAATATTTGTAAACCTGGTGTTTGTAATGGCCTCCAGGTGGTCTCACGTGGCCGACAAGCCGCTGAACTGCGACCGCTGCTCCATGTCGTTCACATCCAAGTCTCAGTTCGCGCTGCACATTCGCACGCACACCACCGGTTCCTGCTACGAGTGCAGCGTCTGCGGACGGTCCTTTGTAAGGGACAGCTATCTAATAAGGTAATTAATATTATTCAAATGATTTTATTTCACAATTCACACTAGCTTCCGCCCGCGTGAAATTTTGCCCCCAATCCAAAGCGTCGCTGCGCATCGCCCGCCCGCGCTATATCTTCGTTTTCCTAAGCTCCTAAGGGACGTAGCGTGATATTATAATCTGACTGGTAGTTCCAAACAAAAAACGCGCGTTCATACAAAAAAACAAACTCTTCAGCTTTTTATATTAAAATAGATAAACCTACATTGACACTCGTTGTCAATGTAGGTTTCGTCTCGTGACGTTTGAACGTCAGAAAACTAGATTCACGGTTTAAAAATAAGTAATAGGGTTTTATTTACTGTTCTTTTTTAAATTCGATTTTTAGAAACCAACAAAAATATTACGAAACTGAAGACCGATAATGGTATGCGCAGGTTTGACGACTTCTAGCCTCCCGAAAAAGCCGGATTCCGTAAAGACTTTAGCACCGTAGACCACATACATACGCTGCGGCAGGTTATACAGAAGACTGAAGAGTATAACCTGCCTCTGTGCTTAGCGTTTGTGGACTACAAGAAAGCCTTCGATTCGATCGAGACATGGGCTGTACTGCAGTCTCTTCAACGGTGCCAGATCGATTATCGGTACATCGAGGTGCTGAAGTGTCTGTACAAAAACGCCACTATGTCAGTCCTACTCCAGGACCAGACCTCGAAACTCATCCTTCTGCAGCGAGGTGTGAGGCAGGGAGACGTTATCTCTCCGAAACTGTTCACCGCTGTACTGGAGGATGTTCTTCAAGGTTCTGGACTAGAAAGGGCTAGGCATCAACATCAAAGGCGAGTACATCACTCACGTTCGGTTTGCCGACGATAAAGTGGTCATGGCTGTTACTATGGAGGACCTCAGTACAATGCTCGATGACCTCAGTAGAGCTTTCGAAAGAGTGGGTCTTAAAATTAACATGGACAAGACAAAGGTCATGTCAAATACCCATGTAACACCCACTCTCATGAAGATCGGAGACGCTACACTCGAAGTTGTGAACGAGTATGTTTACCTAGGACAAACTGTCCAGTTAGGTAAGTCTCAACTTCGATAAAGAGGTCATTCGTCGAATCCGACTCAACTGAGCAGCGTTCGGGAAGCTACGCAATATCTTATCATCCCACCTACCGCAGTGTCTCAAGACGAAAGGCTTTGACACCAGTGCGTGATGCCAGTGATGACCTATGGCACTGAAACGTGGTGGCTCGCAATGGGCCTTATCAGAAGGCTAAAAGTCACCCAAAGGGCAATGGAGAGGGCAATGCTTGGAGTTTCCCTACGTGAGCAGAAATGAAGAGATCCGAAGGCGAACCAAGGTAACCGACATAGCCCGAAGAATTGCCAAACTTAAGTTGCAGTGGGCATTGCTGACATTGCTCGCAGAACTGATGCCCGATAGTGCCGAAAGGTTCTGCAATGACGACCGCGTACCGGAAGATTTGTAGAGAGCGTTGGAAGGCCTCCTACAAGGTGGACCGATGACCTTGTGAAGGCCGCAGGTATCCGCTGGATGCGAGAACCCCAGAACCGGCCGAAGTGGCCGTGCTTGGGGGCAGCGTATGTCCAGCAGTGGACGTCTTTCGGCTGAAATTATTAACGATGATGATGAGGGCGAGACCGATTGTTTGGATCCAGAGCGAAGCGAAGGATTCTATACCCTAAGTCATCAATTCAGATAATTTATGTAAACAAAGGTGATAACAGATCAAAAAAATATCGTCATAATGGTAATTCACATAAAATGGCGGAAAACAAGGCTATAATTGGCTTTTATGTACTGATTTTAGAAATAATAATTAAACAATTATCATACCGTGTTAATTTTTATAAGTTTTCGGTTTTAAACAAAGTTATTAAAAAAAGAAAATTTTGTGGTATAAAAAATATTATGATACTGGTAACACTACAGGAGTTCCCAACATTCTCAAATTTCATTTGACATAATTTGCAAACTCGCGTCTTTTCAATACGTTCGTTTTCTTTTCTCCGATCATATTATTCGCTGCGTGTTTGTTAATTGTGCTTTGTTATCATCGTGTTAAGTGTTTCATTTTGTTGTTAGTTGTTATATTTCCTTGTTTCTGTTGTGTTTTTGTTAAGTTTGATATATGATAAATTGTTTTGCAGCACTGTCCTGTCATTTTGACAGTGACATTTCTTTGTTTACTAAAATTATCGGAATTGATGACTTAGGGTATAGAGTAGAATCCTAAGCGTAGCGAGGGATTCAAAGTACGTCTCTCAAGGATATATAATTTTGGTACCGTGTGTGAATAAATTCTTATTTATATGATGATTTATGATGCTTTTAGTAGTGACGAATATTTATATTTACGTAACCAAATTACATATTTATATTAATATTAGATACGTTTTCGTAATTTTGGAAGTTTATTGTAACTGTGTTGTTGGAAACAGAAAATGTCGTTGACTTATTTATCACTTGGGTAGTCCTAATAACTTCAGACTCTTTAAGGAAATCCCGCGTATTTTTTTTTTAATTTGTTTAACCTTTGCTGCGTCGGCAGGCGCGCTTTTTTTTTACTACCGGCCAGGAGCGAAATGCGTTCAAACTTTTTAATTAAATAGTGTTCCAAATTCAAGTCATTTCGTCACTGTTATTAAATGCGCCTGAATGACCCATTATGCTCGCACTTATCGAGGAACCCTACGACTCTTTTCAAATAGATGGTAAGAAAAACTTTATGTAAAGGCATATTAAAGCTATTGTTCAGAAATCACATAAATTGTAAACTGTGTAAAATTATTGTGAGCACAATTTAATGTTGTCAATTCACATATTTTTATGGGTGTACTTACCATAAAAATATCTGAATTGACAAAATTAAATTTGGATGCAGGACGCTCGCAGGACAAGATATGAGAAATTGTATTTTCCTTGCAATCCTGACAGGGCAGACTTCAGAGTTCTCCAGAGCATTAGAGACTATTATGTTCTTAAAAAAACAATATCTGAATGTATCCCTCTTTCACACAGACACCACAACCGTGTCCACCGTGAAAACCACAGCAACGTGTCGGCGAACAGCATCGGCACCATCAACAGTGTTGCTACCAACACCAACAACTCTAACAACAGTAACTTTGACTCGCCCGGCGTTTGTGACTTAAGGTATGACATCGAATGTACCGGATTAATGAGAAAAGGCATAAGAATGAGGATATTTAAGGCATTAAAAGTTATAACTTAAAATCTGACTACTTTGAGTAGATTTAAGTGAAAATGTCTTATCCCTAACTTTGTTTATTAAAATTAGTCCCATTTGCATTCCAAGTGAGGTACCAAGGTACGGCATAGCAGTTAGCATCCCCATATACAACATTATTTTTAGTATATGCGAAACCTGAATATAGTTTGTTCAGAATAAGGAACTGAATCGATTTCAATAATTTTTACACCATGTTATATTTTGATTTTGACACAAAAATATTTAAGTGTGATGGAAAATGTCATCACCATTTAATTACAATACAATCGCCGTACGGTTAGGTACCTACTGCCAAATTATTATCAATGAGCGCAAGACGACCCTGGAGGCGCGGGGGCGCCGTTAGCATATTTTTGTACGGACAACCCGGTAACATAACAACCTTATAACTTTGTGATTTTTCATGATACAGTTTTGAAATTTTGTACATAGATTCTTTACATAAAAATACTAGACACGTGTTTCGGGTTTCGCATATACTAAAACTAATCTAGTATACTTATTGCTTACATTAGAATGCACATACATATAATGAATTAAGAACGAATTGATTGCTCACAGATCAGATCCATAGAAGCGATTGATAGACGTCAATTTCTTTCCAGCTTCGTACCAATGGTGAATCGTTACATGACATCTCAAGGGACCCAAGTGTCCATGCAGGATACCAGCAAAATGTCTGCGATGTCGCCACAGTCTATTGCGTCTATTTGTAAGTATTATAGCTACATTGTAAATGAACAGTCAGGAGAATTGTATTGTTTGTCTTAGCAGACAAACAAGCGACTGTCGCGTTGGTCTAGTGGTCGCAAGGGCTACTGCTGAGGTCCCGGGTTCGATTCCCGAGTTGGGCAAAGTGATATTGGGTTTTTCTATGTGGAATTTCTCAGTAGCAGTCCGTTATCTGGATTTGTGCCCGGGTGATGAGAATAGGCTCGCCCCCTATTACATGGGACTTAAACATAAGTGGCGAAATGTGGGTGTACTATAGGTACACCTCTGCCCTTACCCTTCGGGGAAACAAGGCGTGATGTTATGTCTTAGCAGATACACAACGCTTTGTCGTATCCGTTTCCATGATTGTTTTTTTTTTTTTTAAACATTGCCCCACACTAGGAATTTTTCCTGTATTGTGGGTGCGTTTACAAATATTTAAACTCACATACACAAACAGCCAGACCCGGAACAACTACTAGTAGGTCATACAAATAATTGTTCCGTGCGGGAATCGAACCCGCGACACGCAGCGCAGCAGTCAATCGCTTAACCACTACGCCAACCGTGTCGTCGTGACGTCGTCCGTTGTGTATTAATTATTATGGATTAAATAATATTTTATTGCTTATCGATAATTCTATTTTCAGCGTCGCCCCCTCCCTCGCATACCCCTACGCCCCAGCCCCAGATGTCTGGTCAGATGCATCTTGCAGACTGATTACCAGTTTAGGTAAGTGATTGACTATATGCAATATTTTACTGTTAATATTGTAATTTATTAAATACAAAGTTCTAATGGTTATCGATACGTTGTTTCAGCTCTCGGTTGAGCAGCAAGCAGCCAGAGTGCAATATTATATATTTGGCAGCCATCAACAAGAGCAGCTATCATTCATAATGATGTAAGCAGAGGAGACCGGCTCTCCTCGCTAGGATCGTCAGCATGGACTCATGCACTTTTATTTGTTTATTATATTTGGAGTTATTTATTTATACATTGTTGATTTCGTCGGCCGTGGTGTGAGCGCGAGCAAGGCTGCGCTGTGGACTGTGGCAGTGTGCAGGAATCGAGTTGGTTTCGTTACGCTTGTGGAATCCCTCGAGAACACCAGGTGGACATCACATTAGAGACGAGGATGTAGTGAGTAGTCACGTAGCGGTACCGCCTATGATAATATATGCATTGTGATTTATACCTACAACTGTGATTTATCTATACCATCACATGATTATATTAATTTCCGTGGTGGCGTTCATAAATCAATACTTAAAAGTCTCATCATGATAGATTGTAGGCCTAAAATTTTTGATCTCATATTCTAATTTGCTTAGTGATAAATTTTGGAATCGTAAATGGTAAATCTCCAACTTAAAAATTCTAAATTTTAATGTTCGTCTTTCGCTTGTCATCGTCATACCCATCCTTCATTAGTCGTAGTGAAATGTAACAATATCTTATTGCGATGCTTTAACTTAGAATGTGTCAGTGTATATGGAAGTTCAGTAAATTTATATAGAACTGTTACCGATGAGTGGTAAAGTATTTTGATCGCTGAAGAATAGAAAGGACTCTAGATAATACTCCTCAAGATTAATCCATAGGAATACTTTAAATAAAAATCAGGTTTCATATAAAATAATAATAATAGTAAATAAGAAGTACAAATAATAATCCCATAAACTAGCAGAGTCCTGAGAGGCAATATGAAAGCTTCACAAAATTAATAACTTTTAATATGATGTTTATTGGAGAAATCCAGAGAAGTGCCTGTTGCAACATAAAATTGGCAATATTTTTTAAACGTATTACGTTCAGAATAAAGTTATGTTCAGTGTTCAATGTGTGGGGACATCGCCCAGAGTACGCTTAGTGTGTCTTACAGTAATAAGTGAACGTTAGTGGCGCTGGGGTGTGGGCGGTTCATAACAGAGAGCATAATTTGTGAAGCTTCTTACTAAAACTTTGTGTGCCTTCTAGCGGTTAGCGACATTAGGCAATATCAATCATAACACCATTGATAAACTTCATTTTATATTTTTCAAATTTCTGATGAGATTGAATATTCATATAAAGTGTAGCCATCATAAACATTGTTACATAATTATTTACCCATCTAGGATATCGCAATATATATACATATATTATGTAACAAACGTATTTTGGCAAGAGGCAGAACTTATTTCATTACTGTTTTTCGAATAATAGTAATAATGAATAGTGTATAGTGCAGTAGTCTTCCAATACCTTGAGACAGTTCTTGCGCACGCGTCGTGCAGCTAAAGTGTCCGCTGCGGGGGTTCCTTATGGTTTGCCATTATTGATATCAAAGATAGATTGGTGCCATTGCTATGTAAATGATGTGGTAGTGTAAGTTTAGTTAAGTCTGCAGGTCAGGGTAGAACTGGAAATAAAATATTGTAAGAGCTCTAATATGTAATACATAGTGTTAAACCGACATTTATACCCATTGTTTTCAAACTTCCCGTGTTGTTAATTTTGATACATTATTTTATTTCCATGATGTGTGTGTCCATGTGCTGGTTCAGCAAATGTAAATAAATATTGGTAGTGTTTATTTATTCAAGTATATCGAGGAGAAATCCATTCAAAATTATAATAAGTGTATGATTTGTAGGAGTGTCTCATTCTACAGTCATACCAAATATCGAACTGAGAGTATAATTGGAATTAATGTTAGACTTAGCACAGAACTTATACTTTGGGTACTATAAAGATCAAAATTTCTTGTAGATGTACATAAGTATACATATAATAATAATATATACATATGAATGTTGTTTGATAGTCCTCAATATTTTTTTATATTTTGATAGTTCTGTATTTGAAAGAAACACGAAAAAAATAGGCCAATATCTCATTATCATTTTAAAATAAATGTGTACACCGTATGTTAAGATAAAGTAAAATAATATGAGGATGCATTTAGTTGCCCACAAATCTAAGAGTAACAACTATACTTTTCCGTATATTATTAAAATCTTAAACGTTTTTAGTAAGTTTCTTACCAAGCCATTGATAACAGTATTATTTAGACAAACTAGAACTTGGGTTTAAAGAGTAGTATAAATCTTTCAGCTACCATTATAAAATGATCACCATTGAAATTTTTTAAACCATAGTTATCAATAGTTTGTATGTAACAGCATTGGTAGGGACAAAACGTATTAGGTGCCTTTCAATGCTGATTACCATATACAACATTAGTTTTTGTTTAAACTAAACCCGAAAAGGGGTCATTGTACTCATCATTTTGAACAACCTTTCCTATAGGACCAACCTTGAAATCACAAAAAAAAAATCAGCTGCTCCATACATTTTGTCGATTTAAGTGAACACAAATGTATGGAACAGTTGATTATTTTTTTCGCGATTTCAAGGTTGGTCCCATAGAAAAAAAAAATCAAAATGATGAGTACAATGACCCCTTTTCGGGTTTAGTGTAAACAAAAACGAATGCTGTATATATTATCCATAGATATTATGAATGAAAATAGAAACACCAACATAGTGACCTAGGTACATAAATACATATATAAATATATCGATGTCGCTCAGCTTGCCGATCTCTCGCAGAGGGTGATTGTTTCTTTTTGAATTCTAGGATTAGTAATATATTTTTGTTATTATTATATTATGTTCACTGTCTTTATGATTGTTTTATCTTTATTATTACATTGCCCTATCGTTGTTTCACCCTTGCCGAGCGAGTAGGCGAGCCGAGGACATGCGGCCCTCGTTCATTACGAGATGTACTCTGATTTCTTAATTCTTCACAGAGTATCATTCATATATTTATATTGATAAGAGGAAAACTTTTCTCGATGAATATGTCTCGTAATGAATAAGGATCCAAAAAAAAAAACAGTGAAGGTCACAGGTTGCACGTTGATTTGTAAGAGCTGCTAAGTATACGTTGGTCTCGCAACTTGTGTTCCTTCATTGTGCAACTATTTTACATACCGATGTTAGTTAACCTATATTAAGAAGTGAATATTGAAACCCTTGAATTTAAGTAATTACTAAAGTGGTGGTATGTTTTTTTTCTCTTTGTCTACTTATTTTTTTGAACCGTAGAAAAGACTGAGGAATTCACAACGTTAAAAAGAATACTCACGCGAAATATTGGCAGTGTTAGATTGTGTTGTTGTTATTTTGTTGTTAACATCAGAGTGGTTGTGGTTGACGGACCAACCAGTTTCTTGTAGCAGTTGTATTGAAGTTTGGTTAAAGAAATCGTACATATCCCTACCCGTGAATGTATAACGTATACTTCCCTCGTCGAGGCAGACTACTAGTCTAGGCGGCCGCGTGCCGCCGACCAGTTACTTGAAGGTAGATTTATGAAATAACAGTGAGCCTTGTATAATCATAATGTCTAAGGTACATAAATATTTAGTTCTATTGTATCGTTAGATTAACGTGAACTTCCGCTTTGCCAACATATTGCGTTGCTTACATTATAATCATACGAGAGTACAGCCTAAGGATTTTAACTTTTTTTATATACTGAGAGCTATTCCTAAGTCACTGATTTTATACTATTTCTAATTATACGCTAAACAAAAAATAAATGGCTATGAGCCACACTTTACCAAGTTTTGGAGTATTTTACATCCCTTTGAGTGCAATTTTTTATTAAAATTCAAACATCATGGCATGATGATATTTGTGCGGTCATTTAGTTATAGCTCTTCAGAGTTTTAATGACCAATATTTTAACTACAACCGTTTTTTCTTTATTGTTAAAATTTTTAGGCTAGTTTATATTTTAAATAAGTTAGATTTGTTAACTGTGGTGTATTACATTTACATTGCACGTGATTATAGCTCTCACAGCCTCCTTTACAGGTGATTATTTAGTTATTTTTGTAGTCTGAAATGATTGTGATAAATTTATTATTATAATTATATTGGTTTGTTTTGTAGAACTGGAGTCTTTCATATTGTTTATTGTTGATACTTTGAGTATACAATCTGCAACGTGGTAGCGGTAGGGAGAGGCTGTTAGAGCGGTTATGTAGTCAGCATTATATATATGCTTTAATGTGATTTTTTAAATGTACTCTTTATTATAGTCTCATCAATCAATATTATAATTAGAGAACTAACAAAAACATTTAATTTTTTTCAGTTCATAGTGATTTATATTGAGATCAAAATAAAAATACAGAGTTTATATTTTAATTTTATGGAAAAATATACATTGTAAAATTATTCTTTAGTGCTCATTTGCAGAGCTCTAATAAAAAAAATGAAACTATATGAATGCAAAATAACAAGTCACGATTCTTTTAGAAGTCGCCATGTAGTGGAAAAAAATAAACGTGCCATGATATTTGTGGCTATTTATTTGTTTATTTTCAATTCCCACCTTTTAAGTTATGTTTTATTAGTAATAATACCTTTGAACTAATTTTAAGATCCAACAAAGCTAAAAAGGCCAATTAGAAGGCTTCACATAGCTCGATCTGTCGTATAAGACCATTTAATTAACCAATGCTGAATAAAGTACATAAGCCAGTCTTTATATGGTCAACTGCACGTCAGTGGTATCGACTCCTACAACGAAAACCGGCCTTATCACTACTGCATAAAAGCGCTTTTAATGTAAAATTATTACCATGGATTTGGGTGACTGTAGGTACATTGTCTGATATAAAGCAATGCGTGTTCATAAAGTCATGATGTGTACGGAAAACACAATCTGTTAGGGTTGTTACACAAATGGCACCGCTGTATAAGTCACCTGTGGATTTGTGGACCCTTACACGTGGCGCCGCGGCGGCGAAAATGTTGCCGCTACGGCGCCATGTGTAAACGCTCTTATAAATTACCTACCATGACGTCAAATGTCGTATAATTATGTATTGTGAATACTAGCGCTAGTCAGCAAATCCTGACGTAAACAGTCCGTGTAATAGATGTACAACTTACTACCCTACAGTCCAGGCGGCCTACTCGGAAGTATCGGCCGAATGTTCGGCCGTTTTATAACTTCTATAGTTTCCTTTTTGACTTTGAATCCATACCAGACTTAGTCATATTTTTGACTTTGGCTTAATTATCTCTTTGACTGTCGTTTTTTTTTTCGCCGTAGTCAGCCATAGTTAGCCATCGTCAAGTAACGGCCGATACTTCTGATTTATGTTCGGAGTAGCCCTCTGACTTGACTCTGTGACATCTAGGCCCGTATTAATAGAGCGTTACTCAGTACTCAAGCACTACTTAGGACTAGTTTCAACCAATCAAATGGCTTGAATCTAGTCTTAAGTAATGCTTGAGTACTGGGGCCTTAGTATTTGGCCGAAATGTACGAAAACAAACTTCAATTTTTACAAATAACTTTATTTACCTTACACATTTAGCAATCCACAACAATTTCTTCCTTCACGACGTTGGCATCGATCGCCGGCGCGAGCGTGTTATCAACGATGGGTGCTGGGCTTTTATAATACTTGTTACTGGCATAATGTTCTTTCAAGTATTCTGCACCCATCTCGTAGTACTCTTCCTTAGAAATACACCAGTTTTCGAACTCGTTGCTGCCCGCAAAGTCTCTGGCTCCGTACCAAGCATCCAGATTCGGGTTTTTGGCCAGAACAACCTTATGTGTAGATTGAAATGGTCGCATCTCGAGGAGTTCTCTTTCAAGTCTTTCTTTTAGACCTGAAAGGCGAGAGATAAAGACATTTAATTTTTACATTGGGTTTATGCGTTGAGATTGATTGCCCCTCCCATAGATAAATATCACCCGTCTCTCCACTATTCCAATGCTTGCTCAAGGATGCATCTCCGGTAGGCTCTAATAATCCCTCCATATCCCAAGGGCACGTCTTCCCTACCATTATCGCGCCCCACGGTCTACCCTTTGATATGAAATGGTCTCTGTAGTCTCACGAAACATGAGGCTTCAGGGACTAGGGTGAATCTTTGGGTTCATTCGAGCAATCGAGTCTGGTACAACCACGCTGGGGTTGATGCATTTCATTAATTCATTAGTTTATGAGTTGAGATTGAGACATGACAGGAGCCTCTGTTATACGAACACGATACGTCGTGTACCGCTCAGAAATGTACAGGTCTAATATTAATAAATAAAACGTTACCCATCTTGGGGCTTTGCTGCAATCGGGTAAATAAAATACAATAAATCAATCATGAAATACACTTTAGCCAAAAATGCAAAATAAGATAGAATAGTGTTGAAGTTATAAACTAACCTGGAAATTGTGAACTGCCCCCTGTGAGGAACACGTTGTTGGCTAACAACAGCTGGTCTTCAGGACTGAAGTGTTTAAACACATACTCCATGGTTTCAGCCAACCCTGCTTCTAAGTTACCCATCATTGACGGCTGGAACATCAGTTCTGACGCCCTAGAATCCAGAAAAAGATTACAATGTGTTTCTACTAGTGTTAAACCTCATCATCATCATTTCAGCCGAAAGACGTCCACTGCTGGACATAGGCCTCCCACAAAAAGGGGGGGATTTGCCATAATCGCCACGCTTGGCAGGCGGGTTGGCGATCGCAGAATGGTTTTAAAAACGCATAATATTAAACATAGTGTTAAACCTAATTATTTTATATTTTTATAAACCTATTTAAAAACAGAAATTCCGAAACCCCGAAATAATGGCATGGGTGGGCCCGGTAGAAACCGCGAGAAGCGGGATTAATGTTTATAAATTAAATAAATATACAACATGTCCCGGAATTAACGCACAACCTCTTAAGGGGCGACCGCCTATCTGACCTCCACAATACGTAAGACCTGACAACCAGTCTTATCCTTGGTAAGACTGGTTGTCAGACTTTTGGATTTTACAACTTTTACTATGGGACCAAACCCGAATCGCGATTTAGGTTTGGTGATGTTGTATCTGGGGGAATAAAAAACAATTTAAATAAAGGTTGTCATGTAAATAAAACACCGTTTTACGTGTGTGCCTAAAGCGAGGGAATGTGTGGTGAGCTGTTTAGGACGATCGGCAACGAGGTCACTCCGAGTTTACGTAAGTCGATGTGTTACTGTATTACATTTTCATAATAAAGTCTAAGCCTACGCGTTAAGATAGTAAATGCTGATACTGCTTTAGTTTTTTTTTGTTGTAAATATTTACCTCAACGGCTCTATAGCCAGATGCAGTTGATGATGCTGACTTGAATTGGCTGGCGGTGGTTCAAACTCGCGAAGAGCTTCCTCAAATTCTAGAAGACGTTCGCCATCCGCTTCCGAATCAGAGTCCGCCTCGCGACTTATGCTGAAAAATAAAGAAAATGAATTATAACATCGGATGTAAGTAATTAGATGATAGGACGCAGGACTCAGGCTAGCTGAAGGAAAGATCTTCGTAGGGTAGCTGAATGAATTAACTAGCTGAAGGTACTTAAATGGTGTGCAATTGGAGACGCCTACGTCCAGCATAATTTAACATCGCGCTGTTAGTGGATAGCTTCGAGGCGTAACTATGATACCATCGGTCAGTAACAAGTATTGAGTTGAGCTGCACGATTACTGACAAATGCTAGCACTGATTGGACAGGTCCACTCAAATTTGTGTGGTTCTTTCGTCAAAAGACCATTTCAGACACGGATCTCATGGTCCTCACATGATCTGACCTTATTTCTTCTCAGGGGTAGTCAGATAGGAAATAATAATAATTTATCTTTATTTCAGACATACGTCCATGATGACATACACGACATGTGGTGTGTGTGTGTGTGTGATGTGTGCGTGTATGTTGATGACATTTTTTTGGAAATGTCGACTACATCTAGCTTATTTTTTAATACGACGTGTAAAAGTGATTCCGATATCCTATTTACAGAATAAACGATTTCATTTCATTATGAGTATTATTTTATTTCAAGTATGCGGTTTTAGGTAAATCAAATCAAATCAAAAATATTTATTTGCTAGATAGAATATGGTATGGTGGAAATGTACATGTCTCAGAAAGATGGAAAATAAATTTATTTAGGTTAAGGAACACAATATCTATGTTGTGTTGAGTTTATGTGTATAAACGAATAATAAACTTACATAAATATATTAAACAAATGTCGATGTTTTGAAAAGTCGTAAATTACCTTTCGAAACGAGCGGGTCGCTAGTATACACACAAAGAAAAAGGGACAGGAGACTATACCTTTTATAAGCATCCCAATCAGAATCTTGGTTTCCAAACTCGTCCCCGGCCGCAGCGAGGCGCGAGATGACGCGCATACGCTCGGCGGCCGCGGCCGTGCGGCGCTTCACCATGGCGGCGCGGCGCGCGCGCCGAGCCTCGCGCCGCGCCACCAGCTCGCGGTACTGTGGGCAACACTAACTGTGCTGACTACCGAGCCCGCGCAACAAACGGCAGGGCCCGTACAACGTGGCCAGAGCCCTAATAGGGTATTTGACTGGTTTTAGGGTTCCGTACCCAAAGGGTAAAACGGGAACCCAATTACTAAAGCTCCGCCGTCTGTCTGTCCGTTTGTCACCAGGCTTTAAAAATAAATAATTAAATTAAAATAAAATAAATATTTAAGGGAGGTTTCCATACAACAAACGTGTTTTTTGCCATTTTTATAGATAATGGTACGGAACCCTTCGTGCGCGAATCCGACTCGCACTTGGCCGGTTTTTTTATTTGTATGTGGATATGTTTACTACACCCACGGGAAGAAATAGGATGGTGATATTCATTTACGGTCATTACGTCCGGCACCACACGGAACAATATTTGTTTACATTTCTTAATTTTAAATATTCTTTGTACCTTTTTTAGTATAGTAATTTTATTCCAGGTACATCGTCTTCACATATAATTATTTTATCATATTTTGTGTAGGTACATTACAGGGTGGATGTTGAGATGGGGCAGTAACCTTAACTGCTGTAGCTACAGAAAAACTGTATTAGGTTAACATTATTAAAATGTAATGACAGTCTTGTCCTCAACTTTTTGATCTGCATTCACAGATTTTGAAAAAAATTTAAGTGCAGCTAGAAAATGGGCAGTTTTCACAATTTATTTTTTGCTGACAATCAATCCTTTGTCTTATAGGGATCAAAAAAACTTTATCGGACCAATTGAGGTTTAAGCACTAGAAAAGTCAGAAATCGCAAAATTCTTTTGACATCTGGAAAAATGGATTTTTGAGATAACAAAGTTTACCAAAATCTCTGATGAATTGACTTAAACCCACTACTACTACTCAATGAAACTTACTTGTGCACCACAATTTTATGGCACAATACTAGATAATTAAAAAAAAAAATTCCTATTTAGAATTTAAAGATAGACAACAAAAATTAAATATTTTGTAAGTGCATGAACCTTAGTCCGTGTGTCATTGAGCCATGTCTGGAACGCTTCGGGTTCAGTAGGTGGGTTCATTCTGCCAGTCGGACGTGACTCTAGGTTCTCTTCCGCCGTAGCAGCCACAGCTATGCGTTGCTTGTTCTTCTCTATGCGCACGTTTATGATCGTTATTTGCCTCTGGAACAACAGCATTTATTCATACATCATGGAATTGGCAAGTTCTAACATACTGTCGTAACTGATGACGCGTTTACAGAGCTAGTTTTATACTTGTCAAAAAATAATAGGCCTGTTTTGACATTTAACTTGGATCGATTTATCGTGAGTATCGAGTACCGAGTCGGGTTACTTCACTAGTTACGATTTTTTATTGAAAATTCGATTTGACCGCTATGTGTGTGTGTCTGTCTGTGGCACCGTAGCTCTTAAACGGATAGACCGACTTGGATGTTCAAGTTAAATGTCAAAACGGGCCTATTATTTTTTGACAACTTTAATAATAATAAACTCAAACTCAAAACATTTATTTCAATTAAACCTATTACAGGCACTTTTGAATTGTCAGAGAGTCGGTCAGTTAGTCAGAAAGTTGAAGCTATTTGCCCATTCCAAAACGTAGATCTCTATGGAGAAGAACAAGAAGAAATTACAGGCAAGAAATCGTAGATCTAGGTATATCAAGTTTTACCTGAAGATCTTCGTAGCTTTTGATGTCAAAGCCTTTTATAGCTTCATTGAATTCATCGGTATCGCCATCTTCTATCATGTCCTGTAATTATGAAAAGACTATTTTTAGCTAGCACCAAGTTTGCAGTCAGTTCTTGCTCAGCAAAGACTAATGAGGAGTGAATAATAGGGTTTATTGCCATTTAGTTTAAAGTTATGAACATCGACACAGGCATCAAATAGCACCTTGTACCTTTATAGCAAGAAGCTGATTCAATTGTTCCTCGTCCTCAGCTAACCTCTCCTCTCGTTTTCTTGCGTTTATATCGAGCAATCGACGCGCCATCTCTTTCTTTCGCTCTTTTTGCTGCTCAGCTGCAAATGGTTTAATATAAAATTATACAATGTGGAGGAAATACGACAATACACGAAAAAACTGGCAATATTAGTATTGTGGGAGTATTTTGCAACTATCAAATAAATTAAAAAAGTGATATTTTCAAACAAACTAAATACCAGTGGTGTGCCGACTATGGGTTTTGGCAATCTTTGACTAGCTATAGCGACTAAACTATTGGACATATTTGATTGAATTTTTGTGTGCAGACTGCGAACGTCATTAGTTAAACGCAGTTAAATTTATTGTCATATTGTCGTCTCCACGTTGTATAGGGACAAATTACACTACATACAATGTATGTCTGTGTGTAGAATTACAGGGAGGAGCTCGTGGCTAAGCCGCACGGGTCGATCCATCCAGGTTAAGCTACGCTTGCCGGGGTTGGTTCGTGGATGGGTGACCATCTTTACATACCAAGACTCCTTCGTGCGTATAGGAAAGCACGTTAAGCCATTGGTCCCGGCGTTACGGTTCGTCAGAAGCCCGAAAGTCTGACAACCAGTCTTACCTAGGGGTATCGTATTACCCAGTTACTGGGTTGTGGAGGCAACAACTTTTACTATGAGACCAAACCCAAAATCGAAAAAAAAAATTGCTGTTCCCTACATTTATGTTCGAATACCTCGTTAGAATGTAGGGAACTTCAGATTTTTTTTTCACGATTTCAGGTTTGATCTCATAGTAAATGCTGTTCATAATTATGAGTACACTGACCCCTTAAGAGGTTGTGCGTTAATTGTGGTAAATGTTGTATACAGGGTCAAATTAAATTAGCTAGAGAAACTCTGCAGACGTGATGGTATCGATATATGAAAAACATTTGATGATTTTTATTGGGGTCTACGACCGCTGGTGGTGTTGTTACTTGAAGTAGGAGTTGAGAAAATCTGTTTATTTTTATTTTATCATATTTTATTATCGTTACCTCTGTGAAATATACACAAAAAAAAGTTTTTTTTTAAACTGGTATTCCAAGTGAACCGGCCGAGGTTGATGATATTTCAAGTGAACCGGGTTTGATGACCCCAAAAAGCTCATAAAATTTATTTATTTTTTGTATTATCATGTTTCGTTATCTCACCCATCACCATGAGCAGTGGTGGCCCAGAGGTACCAACCTCGACTTACGAGTAGGTCGTGGATTCAAACCCAGACAGGCGCTTTACTTTGTGTAAATTATTTCATCACCACTGCTCTCAAAACGGTGAAGGAAAACATCATGAGGAAACCGGCATGTCCTAGAAATAAAAATTCGAACACATGATGTGACATCCACCAACACGCACTGGGCCCGCGGGGTGGATTACGGCCCAGTCCCTTTCACAGAAAGAGGAGGCCTGTGTCCCAGCACTGGGAATGTTCCCAGTGCTGGGACACAGGCCTCCTCATAGGGACATAGGCTGATTATGTTATGTACCCATCACGTCTGCGGAGTTTCGCTAGCTAATTTAGTTTGACCCTGTATATTATGTACAACATGCCCCAGAATTAACGCACCACCTCTTAAAGGGTCATTGTACACATCATTATGAACAACTTTTACTATGGGAGCAAACCTGAAATCGCGAAAAAAAATCATCTGTTCCCTACATTTTTACGAGTTATTTGAACATAAATGTAGGGAACAGCTGATTTTTTTTCGCGATCAGGTTTGGTCCCATAGTAAAAGTTGTTCATAATGATGAGTACAATGACCCTTTAAAAGGTTGTGCGTTAATTCTGGGACATGTTGTTTAATATATGATACAAAAGTATCTGGTGGAAGTGTGAACAAACCCTGTTAATCTTGTCTTACGCAATCACTCACTAAAAGGAGTTAGAAACACATTCATCTGTATTTAGAAGGTTTCAACTTTACTTCTCACCACTTTATCCAATAATGATTAAATTGTAATTGAATAATCATCAATTGCATTTATAAAATTTACTCATCAATTTAATCATCAATTACATTTATAAAATTTAGCTGAATTGTCCATGAAAAACATCTGAGGTGATTTAAATTTAGAATTTCGGGTTTAAGTATTCAAATAATCAAATTGAAATTACAGTACTCAATATTATAGATATTTTTGGAACAGATCATAGGTAATTGCACCATAGAGAATGTTATGAATCAACTCAGTTCTAAGTTATGTTGGCACAGGTAACAAGAGCATTACTTATGGCTTATAGCCCTGCCACAAAGGTAAAAAGTATCTCACCAGTCAACCCAGTAGAAGTTGCAGCCTGCACATAAGGCAGCTGTACTCTCTTAACATTAGCTTCATAATAATCAGCATTAGCCCATTTTCTGATTTCCTCCTGGTAATCCAGTGTTATTGAGCTATGCTCATGAAGAATTTCTTCCACTCTAGACATAGTGATTGCGTTGACGTGTACCGGGTATTTCAATTGCAGAAGCTTGTGTAAATAGTATATCATTTCACTGCCTCCTGAAATATATAAATAAGAGCTTTAACAGTATACTTTTCACAAATGTTTTATTTTTGTCATTACTAGCTTTTATTTGATACCGATATTGTTGTTGTGGGTGTACTATAGGAGATAGGTACACGTCTGCTTAACTCTTCGGGGATTACAGGCGTGATGTTATGTTATGTTGATATTGTTGTAATTTATTTAAAAAAACCTTCCGCTCCCTTTTTTTGTAAATCTTTATTTACCTCAATAAAATTATCTTATCTTATCTAATTGTCTTAATAATTATACAACATGTCCCAAAATTAACGCACAACCTTTTAAAGGGTCATTGTACTCATCATTATGGACAACTTTTACTATGGGACCAACCTGAAATCGCGATAAAAAATCAGCTGTTCCCTACATATGTTCGAATAACTCGTCAAAATGTATGGAACAGCTGATTTTTTTTTCGCGATTTCATGTTTAGTCCCATTGTAAAAGTTGTTCATAATGATGAGTAAAATGACCCCTTCAGAGGTTGTGCGTTAATTCTGGGACATGTACATATAAATATTATTGTGATAGTGATAGCCACTCCCGCAATTAATAAGAATCTAACAACACTTCTTCTGTTAACATCCAACAAGTTGTTTAGGCTACAGAGCGTGATAAAAAAATTAGACATACATAAATAAATACTCTTGAAAAACCCTCCTGGGGCAGTCGGGTAAAAATATGATGTTTTTTTTTATTCTTACCTAAATTAATTCTTCTAGCATGATCCACAATTACTTGTCCCCTAATCACAGGTATGATATGTATTGTGTGGTACCCACAGTTTACAATGAGTGCTGTATCCCCAATATCATTCTTATACATGCTGAACAAGGAATCAATGCCATAGCTCACCCCTGGGACACCATAGCCTTCGAATAGCAGCTCAGACATTACTGAAAATTATAAAAATAATAAAAATTACTTGCCTAGCTGGAGTAGCTGGTCATTTCACACCATAGAAGCAACATTAACAGGTTCCTAGCTAGAATTTAAAGTTTAACTTTTTCCATGGTTAAAATTGTATTTAATTTTCTTTATTTAGGCAACCAGCAGCAATACAGCCAGTATGTGTATTACAGTATTTTATGGCTAATTATAGGTTTCCCTGTAAAACTAGGATAAGTACAAAACATGCGAACGGACTACTAAGAAATATTTAAATTCAAAAGGTGCAATTTTAGGTATATTACTAACAGTAAAGTTTAAAATGTTAAAGAACAAAAGGCTGGATATTAAGACAAAAAAGGTTTGAATATGAAGAGATTAGTTGCTTGTCTTTTGCTTTCATTCACATTATTAGAAAAATATTTGACATTTAGGCAGGTGGCAGTGAAGGTGACCTCCGAGCATGCACCAAACATGGACACTTTTTAGTGAACTTCGCTGGTATGCTATTAAAAAATCATGAGTATAATATTTTCATACATACACTGCCTACAATAATTGGGCGTTACAAAGGCTTCAGTCATAGCTATAGGATGTGGGACACTGCCATCATGGTCTATACCCAAATGAGAGAAGATGTAGTCAAACACTTGCTCCTGTGCTTCAAAATGTGTCACTACATTTTTGTCAAACTGAGTTTTCAGTTGAAATCTGAAAATGAGATGATTATTTATTAACTTCCATGTATTTATTATGGTAGGTACTATAAGCTCACATGATTTATTTATTACTAGCTTCTGTCCGCGACTTCATCCGCATGTAATTTGCTTTTTTCCCATTGCCCGCCTGTACTATTACTTTGTTCTACTACTATTAATTCGTAGTGTGGTGTTAGATATCCTATGACCTTCCTCAAGAATAATTAGGGCTATCAAATACAAAAATATTTTTTTAAAATCTTAAACAAATAAATAAAAAAACAAACTCTTCAGTTTGCTTATTAGTTTAAATAGATAACACCTTAAATCTATCTTTACAGGTTGCCCTAATGCAATAGCTAAGTCTACGTATAAATCTCACTACTTTCTAGTTATTAACCCTTCATATTGTACATGGATGCACGCGAGACACAATAGTTTTTTTATCATTTCTGTAATTAAAGCATTCAACCAGTTAAATATACTACCTATCATAAACTAAATTCACAATAAACTAAACAAGCTTGTTTTTTTTTTTTTGTGTGGGATATCCTCAAATAACTTCTTCCGCTCTGGGCGGAGTGAGAGGGAGTGTCAGACTTTTACTGACTAAAACCCACCGTGTTCCTTCAAATGCCTGTGTGCCAACACCTAAATTTAACTTACCATATGCCAATTGGTTTAGCAAGGGCATGTTGTGTGCATAGTTAAGATCTAAGAAATAACTAGTTGTAATTAATCTTCACGAGACGAGAGAATATTGAATTTTATGTACTAACCTTACTGCTTCTATATTCACGATATCATTACCAATCTGTATTGGTGGAGTGGCCGGCGGCTCGGCATCTTTCTTACATCTATCCTTCCTAGGTCTGGCTATCAGGTTTTTGAAAATAAGGTTAGGCTCATCATAAATTGACCACCCAACTCTGCATTGATACGAACCTTAAAATTAAACATTAATAAGCATAATTAAAAGTTATTTTAACAGTGTTAATTTATGAATAAGATAGAGAAAGAGAATATTTTGAGTACCAACCGTTATCTATTACCAAAGGTATATGACCAAATTTAAGTGTAGGATTATACTCGTGTACTATATCTGGCACATTTTTGTAATCTTTAAGTACTAGGACGTTTTCCATTATGTATAGTAATTTAAATTATTTTCAAAACACCGGTGTAAACAAGCGAGATTAATTTATTTTTACACTGAGTCTGACATATCTGTCACTCATGGCTGACCACAGAACATATAACCACAGAACACTATTACTCCTAGCGGAGATAAATACCCTGACGGGTGGCTGACAGACGGACAGAACCTTGACAGAACCAATGCCATTGACAATCACCGACAGTCCTATTTTCCACAGATTACTTTAGAGTTTGACTGCTGTCCCTGGACAGGACAGTGGTCCTGTGGGGTGTGCAACCCTATGGCACTGCTCGCTTTGTTTTTACTTTAAAGGTTACTAGCTTCTGCCCGCGACTTCATCCGCATGAAATTTCTTGTTCCCCGATCCACTACATCACGTTGCTTCGCCCGCCCGCGCTATTACTTCTTTTTTGTGACTTTTTTCTTTTTGCTCGCCTCTTATAGGTCATAGCGTGATGTTAAATAGCTTCTAACCTGGGCTATCAAATGCGAAAAGATTTTTTCATATCCGACTAGCCAGAGATTACCACAAATTTTACTTATATTTTATAGAATATTAGTTTGTATGAGTGTGATTTCAAAATCTCCCGTCCACTCACAGACTTTGACAGCAGAATTGTTGCTAGTGATTACAGGATCTGTGGACGTGAGATTTTGCCAGCGAGTCGCCGGCGGCTAAAGTCGCTGCGTGGGTATCTAGCATAGGACCCGTTGTACTAAGCATGGTTTCATTACGGTTTATGGTACAGCACGCTAGCGGCACCTGACCGCAATCCACCGGTTCTATGGTGCTGGCACTACGGCGCCGTGCCGTAGTGCCACCACCGTGTCGTCAACAAACTTCCATAGTGATCCATACAAACACTGACGACCGTGCGTACACATGGCGAATAAACCGTAAACTTTTTACGGCAAAAAAAACGTGTGTGTACTACAGGGTTATACATTTTTTTCTGAAAGGCTTTATAGGCCATTGATTTGTCCATTTGTGTGGGTACTAATCATGGAATTAGTATTTACAATACTTTGTAAATTATAAATTAATTAATTCATTACCTAGAATATCACAGAGACCTGTTGTATTTTTTTTTCTAATTTTTGTCACATTCTTTTTATTTTTTACACACATACCTTTTTGCACATAAAAGCGTCGGCTAATGTAATATTATACAGACAGCGCAGCAGTGGCCGGTGTGCGCCAACTTGACCATCATGGTCCATGGGGTGTGGTCTTGATCTTTGATCACATGCTTCTGAAATGTTTTTTTATTTTGCTTCTGTATTAATTAATATGGATCCAAAACCTAATTTTTACAATAGTTAACACACCACTAACTATTTACAATAGGTACTTTAGTACGGATAGACTAGAAAAAACTATTTACACTAGGTACTTTAATACCAGTGTAAATAGTTAGTTGTATAGTTCGTTAGCTAATTTATCATTTAATTTAAATGACTAATTAGCTAACGAATTATACAAATAAATACAACAACAGAAGGACACTCCATACATACACACCTATAGACTTGAGAGTAGCCTTGCTTTCTTAGCTTGCGTTTTATTTTTTTTTATGAATGGCATCTCGTACCAGACCTAGAGAGGTCGTTGCTACTTAACCGGATATTCCTGTGGCTGCCCTAAGGTTTTTAATCTTAAAGCCTCCAGCCAGGGCGCAAATTATATATATTAAAACTAAACGACAGCGCACTAAGGGCACCCCCTGTGGGGTACGGACCTCGGCTTAGGGCGTCGTTGGGGGATCACAAAATTAGTAACAATTTGGGGACGGGCTGGATCATTATCAGGGGATATTATATTTATTGCTACGGCGCTCTCAGCCTCTAACCGGGCGGCTGGCGCATCGACATTCAAGGGACGGGGGGGAGGAATTTTATTACCACTCGGGAAGTTCGCGTGGTACCTCGGCGGCGAGGACGGAAGGTCGGTTTGTGTATTTTGTGCACTGTACTCGTGGCCCTATTGCTTTCCTGAAGGAGAGTGACGGGGTCATCCGGATCTAAGAGAGTGTGCCTCGGTCGGCGAGTCTGACTAATGGCAGAAGGCCTGTAACTAGCGGCCTACACAACCAAGGGGTTGCGATGACGTTCCGCGGATTCGAAAAAGCGCTTTGCAAGGCGCTTCATAAACTGTTTGATGGTAGGCATCTTAAGGTCTACGTGAAGTTGTTCGTTCCGAACGAACCAAGGAGCCTTCGTAATTCTGCGGAGAAATCGGTTTTGAAGCGTCTGCATCTTATGGATGTGATACGACTTTGCGTGAGCGAAGACTACGCAGGCGTAAGTCATGATCGATCGAATGCACGCGGTGTAAATACGCAATTTGCACTTAAGGGACAACTTGCTGCGCGGGTTGAGTACGGAGTGTAGTCGGCCAAGAGCAAAACTGGCGCGCGAGCGCACCTGTTTTATGTGCTCGCCGAACGTCATGTGATGGTCTAAGACCACACCGAGATATTTGGCTCGCTTCTCCCAAGGGATAGGCTTGCCGAACATGGTGATCGGTTGGGGGAGGGCGGGTGATCGCCGGGGCCTACAGAATAGGACCCCCTGGCTCTTATCAGGGTTGACTTCGATCCTCCACTTCCTGAACCAGGCCGCGAGTCTGTTGACTTCGGCCTGAAGGATGCGGGCGATATTGTCTTGCCTGAGGCCGGAGTAGTAGATGGCCGTGTCGTCTGCGAACAGAGCTAACTGCGCCTTTCTACATTTGGGGATATCACTAGTGAATATAGTGAATATCAGCGGTGCCAGCACAGCGCCCTGAGGGACGCCTGCGCGGAGCGGATGGGGGGAGGATAGCGCACCCTCGATGCGATAGCGGAAGGTGCGGTCCGACAAAAAGTCTCGTAAGATGAGCACGAGACGATCGGGCACACCGAGTTTGTAGAGCTTATATAATAAGCCGTTGTGCCAGACTTTGTCGAACGCTTTCGCAATGTCGAAGAACACAGCACCCGTCATGAGCCCGCGCTGGAAGCCAGCGCTTATATGCTCGACGATACGGTGGACCTGTTGTACGCACGAATGTTGGGATCTGAACCCGAACTGTTCGTTTGGGATGAGGCCCTTCGTCTCGGCATAGTCTCTGAGACGCTTATAAATAAGCCTCTCATAGACTTTGCCGAAGACGTTGAGCAGACTGATGGGTCGGTAACTGGAAGGTTCGGTCTTAGGTTTGCCGGGCTTCGGGATACCGATGAACGTGGCACTTTTCCAAGCTTGAGGAAAAATGTTGTTGCTAAGAGCGCCATTGAAGATGGTGGTCATTAGCATGACCAGGTGAGCGGGGAACAGCTGGAGCACCCTGTTGGTGATTCCGTCTGATCCGGGAGATTTACGGGTTTTCAGACCCTTGATAATGTCGTGCACTTCGTCTGGGGTGACGGGAGCCAGAGGACAATCAGGGTCTTCGACCGGAGGGAGATTCGCCCTACGTTCGACTTCAGCGTCCACCTCAGCGAGGTGAGCTTGGTCTACTGGTTGAGAGCTGGGCGAGCACTGAGTCTCGAGAGTGTCAGCCAGGCATTCAGCCTTGTCGGTGTCGTCGAATGCTATCGTCCTGTCGGGTCGTGTCAGAGGGGGCATAGAAGCTACTTGCGGGGATCTGAGTTTCCTCTGAAGCTCCCAGAAGGCAAGATGAGTGGGCTCTAGTTCGCCCAGCATCTTGTCCCAGTGAGCCTCACGCAGTTCTTTCATTCGCTTCCTTACAGATTTCTGTAATTGGCGCATGAAGACTTTGTTAGCGTCACAGGGAAAGACACTGTATGCACGAGTGGCCGCGTTCTTCTCAGTCAGCAGTTCACGCACATCGTCCGGCAGCTTTCGGCGATGGGGGTCCATCGCCGGAACCTGCCTCGAGCAATCGCTCAGGACTGATTGTACGTGTTCCGTGAGTGAGTCGATCGCGGCCGTCGTGTCGGCGATCGAGTCAAACTGATCGGGGATAGAATCCAGTATCGGGGATGTGGTGGATTTCAGTCGGTCGCTTACTTTCCGCCAGTCCGTGACTACTTTCGTGAGGGGGGGTTGGTCAGGGTCAAGGAGTCCGTCGCGAGGGGCCAGTCTTAAGACGACCGACCGGTGGTCAGAAGTCAGTTCGTCCATCGCCTCTATCGAATCCAACCGTAGGTTGATATTCTTTAGGAGCGCTATGTCCAAAATGTCCGGGGATTGACTGGGGATATGGGGGTAATGAGTAGGATTCATCGGACCGATGATATCGAAATTTAAAACGGTGGTGAGGTCAAACAGATGTTGGCCTCGAAACGTGGTGGTATTACAGTTCCAGGACGGATGTTTGGCGTTGAGATCACCCGCTACGATAACGGATTCACTCAGGCCGAAAAGAATCGAAAGATCGCGAGACAGCAGTTGAAGACCGTCTGGGCTCGTGGTCGCGGTGGGCGGCATGTAAGCCGAAACTATCGTAATCGGTTGATGACCTGACATTGCTAATTTGCATGCAGACACTTCAAGACACGAGAGAGTTGTCGGAGCATCGAGCGGGATGCAATGGAGAGGAGTCCTATAGTAAATCAGGGTGCCGCCCCTGTGGCATCGAGTCCTGTCATTGCGAACTACGCGATAGTTCGCAATTGACGGGTCTCGATGACAAGGCTTGAGGAAAGTTTCCTGTACTAGGAGAATATCTAACCGATGGTCGCGGAGGAACACAGCGATTTCGTCGCGTTGTTCTCTAATGCCGTTGGCATTGAAAAAGCCTAACTTTAGTGATCTGAGTTTAGTTCTCGCGGGGACCGTATTATACATTATGGTTTCCTATACGCGATGGACTCTAGGGCTTGCGTGATCTCGGGATACGCGTGATAAATTCGCTGGATCTCCGATAGATCGCAGGAGTTACGGGCTACAATTATTTCGCTGGCCATTTTCTTGGCGCGGGGCGAAAGAAAGATGTTAAATGTGCTCGAGATCACATTAAACGCATCGAAGGTGTTAGGTGATGCGACCACTGGAGTGGCCGCGGGTTAGCTTGCGTTGCGTGGTTTATGTATTAAGTACTTAGTCGATCGATCTGTGGTCAATCCTCAGATTCGCCGCGGTCGGGTAAAAACTTTTTGAAGGGATAGGAAAAACGTACACCATTTTGGGTTGCATGCTTAGAATAAGGAAAAGTGCATGGACAATACCAAGTACCAACCTCAGAATAACTTTTCATTGTTCTGTTCTGAGGTCAATGGTTCTGAGCATCTGCATCTGAGCTAGTTCTGAGGTACCAACAACACCCCTTAGTTTACTCTATTTAGCGAAATGTCCGTCACTCGTATTTTTTTTAAGTAAAACTTCTTTACGCACGCTTGACTTGGGCAGTAAGCTGGTGAAAGCGTTACGAAAAGTGTAATCGGGCGAGGCGAACGGAAGTTGAGGGAGATTTGAAGTAAAACTTCTTTTGCTAGCGTTACGCGAATTGGTGATTTCTGTTTTACTTCAGTTGTGTGGTCTAAAGCACACTCGTTTTTAAAACAAATATTATTTTTACTAAAATAAAACTCGTAATCAACATAATTATGACGAACTTTATTCACAATACTGATGTAGTTAGTTATCACATCACAAACCACTAGAAACTCTATTAATTTCAAATCATTGAATACATAATATATTTTTGAATAATCACATTTATATACTTATGAAATCTGTTAAGTAATAAACACTTATAGGAATGTGTCCACTAAGCTTTTTAATTTAGTGTTATTTTATTGTTTACATAGGTACATAGATACACTCAAATTACATTTTTCATATTTTTACAGAGGGTACAGATATAAGTAATGTCAGAGTGGAACGGAGGCATATTATTTACATTATATTTTACGTAATGCAGCTACTGTATCTGTAATAAGCCTGGCATCCGAAGACAACAATATAACAACGAATTAAATATTTCATTTAATTTACAAATATAACATGTTTAAGCCTTAGCTCCGACGACAGTGCCCGCCTGCTTGTCGATTTGTTCTTTCTCCAGTTGCTTGCCAAGGTATTCCCTGTAAAACAAAAAAAAAACTGTATAGTCAGTCAAAGATATCTTTAAATACTTTTAACACATAGATCTAACCCGAAAAACACACAATGACGCTATGTACACAGTTTACGTAGTAGCGTTTGCTAGACAAAGCCATTGAGTTAGTGATTATGTAATCATCTTATCGAATTGATACGTCGTGATAAGCCCAAACAGCGGACAGATATGCTATACTTTCACTTGTCAACACATGACCTCTTAATATCCCAAGGTCGACATGGTAACTGAATTAAATCATCGCCTTATTCGTTCAACAATCTACTCTCGACTGGTCCATAGAAACAATCTAGATAACCTTGATCTATGAAGTATTAGACCACATCTTTTTTCCCAGAAGGAATAGACAAACACGCGCTATACACAACGACACAATTATCAATTTCAGTAGATGCTGATCTCGGCCTCTGCATTGGCAGACCAAATCTGCACAAATAAAAATGTCCCATACAAATAAAACCTGTATAAGAGTGCATACCAGTTGTGAACCATCAGTTTCTGGACAGCGAGTAAGGCCTCATATCGCACGTTGGGGTCATCATGGCTGAGGAGGAACATAACGCGTTGTTTGCCGCCCAGCTGCTCGATGATGCTGTTGACAATATAATGTTATAACGAAATAAGGACCAAGGGATCATTGTTCATGAGAGATTAATTTTAAAAGAATAACCGTGAAGTTTCTTGCCGGCTCTTCTCCATAGGAAACAACCAATTGGAACCGTGCACCTAACTTCTGACGTTTCATAAATAAGTGCCCATGCAGGTTTATGTGAAATAAAATATTTAGTATTTTTTTTTATTCATTCCAATATTTAATCTGAAATGATTAAACACCACCACTATGCTTGATCAAGACGGTTTGGCGATTTCAGACTTATATTCATTATAAGTGCAAGTTTCCTCAAGAAGGTTTCTGCCGAAGTAGGTGATGCCCAAGATAAACTCAAAAAGTACATTTTAATTGAAAAAGTCACAAAAAATAATGAATTACGTACTGTTTGCCCCTGGGGTAGTGACGCACATACTCGCCGACATCGTAGCAGGCCACGGCCAGTACGACGGGGTCAGTGCTCCTCTCCAGCAGGTGAACCAATGTACGCAGCAACTCCTGACCGCGTTCGTTGAGGCGAGCCGCGTTCTCACGCCAGAACTTAGCCGACTTGTGCACCGGCGACCATTCCAAACTAAAAATGTTAAATTTAGTATTTTGATTTTCTCTGGTGATGTATTCGTAGCTACAAAGCTGTTTTAGTTTGATAAATGAGGTTATCCAAGCAAGATGGGTATCAAATAACTGTAACGTAACTTTACGTGAAATGGATAAGTTTCATATCATCTCATCACCCCTTTATTCCCGATTCCCCGGCTAGGCAGAGGTGTAGGAGGTGGGGATAAATACATTAGCAGTAATTTACCAGATTTTCTGAATTCTCTTACCAATATAAAGTAAGTCATTAATTGAATTAATAAAACCACTTGAATCTTATACCGAACATTCAAAAGTTGTAACGCACAGTGAAGGGTTCTGCTTACTTAGCTGTGATAGTTTTCCTTTCAATTTCGTTATACATACTACTGCCATGAATTTCTCCACATATCCAACAAAAACAACCATTTAGCTGGCTGGAGGGACACACACACTAACAGAAAATAATTTTCCCTTTAAAGCTTAATGGTCTTCACAGACCGTCAATATTTTTGAACGGCCTATCCAACGATACCCCACATCATAGGACAGACGAAAAAAAATGTTAGGAAACCTAAAAAAAATTCTTCATGATTGACCACTTTGGCGGCGTGATTAATATCCATTAATATTACAGCTTCTTAATACCAAGTATCTGAGCTAAGCCGGGGACAGACAGACAAACAGACGGACCTGGCGAAAATGTATGGGTTCCTTGTTGATTACGGAACCCTAGAAACGTTGCCATAAAAACACGTACCGGCCGCTCTTGACTTCGGTAGCGTACTGGTCGAATGAGCTGAGGTCTTGCACCGAAGTCTGCAGGCGTTCGTTGAGGAAGTCCACGTCATTCATGATGTCTTCATCATCAGAGCGCTTCTGCTCCAAGATCGACAGCTGCTTTAGGACCTTGCACTGTACCATGGCGATGCAGTGTTCCTTGGCGACCTAGAATGCAGTAGTTAAGTATAAAAATAAACTACGATTTAGTTATCTTCTTTGTTTAACTACCGAGGTAGATTTAAAAAGAAATATTTGGCTATAAAATATGACTGCAAGCAATTTTATTATTTGTCGAGTGAGGTATTGTATCACAGTATACCATTATATCAATTTAATTTCGCAATAGCACGAATTCTGCAATGTTATTGATCGTTAAGGGTTGGCATTGAAGATCTTTTGGGTGGTAATATTTAATATTGCACGGTAAAATATTATTGTTGTACAATATTATTGTATTGTATTGTACAATATTATTGTTGGTATTAGGGCTCGCCTAACAATAGCAATGCCATGACTGGTCAGGTCCACTCAACCTGTGTGGTTCTTTCCTCAAAAGACCATTTCAGACACCAATCTACATGGTCTTCACATGATCTGACCAAGATTATGTCTGGACTTTAAAAGAGACTATGACCTCTGAGTTTGTTTCGGCCTTTCTTCTCAGAGTAGTCAGATAGGAAACGCCGACCTCATCTAGTTTTTAAAATATGATTGACGTGTAAAAGTGTTTGTACAAACCTACTTACAGAAATAAAATCATTTATCATTTATCATTTATCATCAGTATAATAATGCACAATGACTATAAATGTTCCAATATCGTTTTATTATGAAGTTATACTGTCTCACTGCTGCTCTGCTGGGCCTCATGCAGGCCAAATTGGGAATCATTTCATCACCCACCGATTTCTAAATATCCCTTTTTAAACCGCTTAAGAATTAAAAGTAAATAACCTGAGGGTCTTCAGGCTTTTCAATGAGGTTCCTGAAGACAGCCAGCACGATGCGCGTGACCTTCTCCTTCACGGAGTCGCTGAGGATGTCGGCGAGGATAGGGATAGCATTGAACTTGTTCATCTTCTCGGCCAACAGAGGGTTGAAGGTCAGCACCCACAGGCAGAATACCAGCTGGTATTGAACCTACGAAATGAGGAGTATTTTTTAATAACAATACATAACAATAATGGCCAATGGCCTTAGTCTTGAGTTTTTAAACCTATTCTACTAAATGGCTTAACAATGGTTTGCTAAGTCGCGCGCGCTCAGTCTCGAAATCTCGTTTGAAGAACAAGTTACGATCGACCCATGCAGCTGATCGACTCGTGCGACTGTTATCATTTAGCCACGAGCCCAAGAAGCATAGTGTGCTAAGTCGCACGCACTCAGTCTCGAAATCTCGTTTCAAGAACGAGATTGTGTTCCCACGAGATTGAATCTCGACTATGTCGCGTGATTCGAGATTTCGCGAGATCGAGATTGCATTCCCTACTCATGGGGTCAAAATGAATTTAATGAGACCATTATTGTTTAGGCTACAATTATTGAAAAATTAAGATTTGGTTATAACATTTTACAGACAGATTTTTTTTATGTACATCTTACTTCTTACATAATAGACTACTCAGTTACAAAACCCAATAGCACTGCCTGAATTAAGGATCGAACCCAGAATCCCATAGGTACTCGGCAGTCGCGTTTCGGACCACTAGACCAACAGGGCAGTAAATAATAATTATATTCATAGAATTTTCAAGATGTTTCAATACACTTTATGAAAACAATAAAAAAACCGGCCAAGTGCATGTCGGACCACGCACAATCAAGGGTTCCGTAGTTGGGATGAATATATCCCAAAAACAAACTTAACATTGTTTGAAAGTTGAAAAACATGCTCTCCCATACATCGATATACGTTACGGTCAATTCTCCAACTGCAAATTTAAGTTGGTCGACTATTACTCGTTAACTTGTGAAGCCTACTTAGCTGTGATAGTTTTCCTTTTAATTTCGTTATATATACTATTGCCATGAATTTTTTCACATATCCAAAACCAACCATTTAGCTGGCAGGGGGGGGGGGACACTTGACTCTAACAAAAAATAGCACTTTAAAGCTTAATATTACGCAAACGAATCCCTTAATTGAAAAATGGTTTTAACAAACCCTCAATATTTTTGAACGGCCTATCCAACGATACCCCACACTATGGAATAGACGATAAAAAAACATATCATCCCCATTTCACGTGTAAGGGAGGTACCCTAAAAAAAAATGTTTTTCATAATTTTATTTTACCATTTTTTCGGCATGATTAATATGTATACCCATGCCAACTTACAACTTTCTAGGACTAAGCGTCTCTGAGCTAAGCTGGGGACAGACGGACGGACGGACAGACAGACAGACAGACATACAGACAGACTGACAGACAGACAGACGGACATGGCGAAACTATAAGGGTTCCTTGTTTCCTACGGAACCCTAAAAAACATTGGCTATGTTCAACAGGTTTTTCCTTCTATCAGCTAAAGTACATCATGGTCAACTTGATCTTACCTGGAAGTTGACCCTGGAGGCCAGGATAGACAGCAGGGTGGAGATGCCGTCAACGGACAGGAACGCGAAGCGGTACTCGTCGATGCGCAGCATCATTTGCAGGCAGCGGGCCACAGACTGGATGTAGTCATTGTTCTGTGTGCAAAATAATGTTTTATACTATGCTCATTAAACCTTTAGCACACTAGCTTTGCCCCATTTTTTTACTCCATTTAAAGCTTCCAAAGTTACAACAGAATTAAAATCTAAATAAATAATTTTATTTTCAACATATTAAAATCAAACCTTACATTTCACTTGACAAAAACAAGAGATCTAACTTTTTATACAGAGTAAATCTATTAGTGAGTTACATCACATAGAAATATAAATTTTTAAGCATCCACTTGATATTTTAAGCCTACAGGTATAATGAAAATTAAATACATTTGTAGACTGGAGAAAATAATGTATAATATAAATTAAACGAAATCATAATAAGTAAGTACCTACTAAATAAAATAAAATTAGTTTTACAAATATAAGCTTTATATATTTTAAGCCTGCATGCACTTTGCACATACCTTCACATCCTCCTAGTTTGTGAGTGTAATGAACAAGATTAGTGTAAGCATGCAATATAATATCAATGATTAAAACACATCTGTTAGAAAGAACTCAAGTTCTGTTAGCAAACACCTAAATATTTACAAAAGAGAGTTAGTCATCACTGTTATAAGACAATAGTTTTGTTTAACACTCAGTTTGGTGTCGACATCTACATGTGACCAGGGTACCTTGTGCACACCGGGCGGCAAGTCCTCGAGCGGCTTCAGCTCATCGAAAGAGCGGTGAAGACTCGAGTATTTCTCTGGGCCAGCGTCGACATTCACATTTTCTTTTTCCTTGTGGTGATGTTTCAAGTGTTTCTGAAGTTTATCGGCGGCGAAATGTTGTTTCTCGTGCAGCAACATAACCTGCTCGGCATGCTCTAACTCGGCCGACATATTCTCCGCCTTACCAGAAAACAAACCGCTCAGTGACAATTCACCTGCGTCATCAAAGCCCCCAACGATGCGTGATGCTTGCACGTGATACTCACAACATTGTATTACGTTTCAGTCAGTTTAAACACATTGATGGTACAGTTATACCAATCTGGTATAAGGCACTAAGCATTGCCACACAACTACTATTGAATTGTGGAGTTTATTTTAAAATACGTATATTATCTGTTTATTTTAGCGATCATTTCTTATTCATTACAGTTGTGTATTATGGTGATGCAGCACTAATGCAAAGGTGATTGTGATAAATGCAAATGCTTGTGGATGAAGTATCATGAAATTATAATGTGTGAATCTAAACATACTTAATGAAATTGTGTAAATGTTTTTCAGAAACATGGGCCTCAGTTGTTTGAGAGTCGCGAACTTTAATTGTGTAGGTATGTAGTTGGTTTCTATACATTCTTGCTTCTATGCATCCTGCAGTAAAAGTCATTGTGAAGATTATGTATGCTTATGTACTTTGTCAAGAATCATTTAAAGTTAATGACAAAAACAAATAACGATTTTTACCTTACCATTATTGTCTCCACTCTGATAAGAATCTGAGATTTAATATCTCAAATACACCTAATATTGGTATTTGCTTGCCTCTTAACTAGGTAAATTAATTATTTTTAAACACATAACATGCTTTGCTTTAAATGCGAAAAAGGCAACTTTACAGGAAAAAGAAAAAACCGCGCCCTGTACAATTTTATTACCACAGCAGGGTTGATAAAATTCATGGTTTTTTTTGTTTATGACAGATTTTTATTATTAAAAAAAAAATCAAATAAATCTTGATTTTTTATATATTTTTTTCTTTTTTTCGCCGTAAATGGTAGATTTTTATTTTGTTAACTGACAACTCTGCAACACTGTTTTCTTAGAAACACTGGTATTCCCCTAAAATGGTCTAACATTGATCTCTCTAAGAAAAATTGTTTTTCCGGGATTTCCCTAAACTGACAATATTTTCATGCGATCGTTCGCCGGATGAATATTGCGTCGCGCGTCGTAATATATTGTGTTATAATTGTGAATTTGTAATTCTCATTTGTATTGTGTTGCGAGAATAACGGGACGAAAAAAAGATTCTATTTCGCAGCATTATACTGAAATACATGATTTAAATAAAAAGGGATGTAGGGCAGTGTGCAATAAATGCCATCAAGAGATACAGGGGGATACCGCAGCGAAAGACCATTTTTAATCGCGAAGCACGTAAAATTCTAAGTAAGTAGGTACTTAAATCATGAACTTTTATGAAAAAAATCAAGTTTGATTTAAATCAATCAACCCTGCCACAGTTTATTCAAATATGTGCCTTTAATTTTGCAATTTGGATACAATTTCTGTTGCTTAAGATATTTATTTCATTTTATTATCACAAAAGCGTAAAATGCTACTTGCGCTTGAGCTTTTCTTTAAAAAACACATGGTTTGGTGGTAGCAGTTACAAGTTTATCAATGATACATTATGGAATAAAAATTGATTATTTTAATCCATTTTATTTCATAGCCTAACTTTTTATTATAAGTTATAACTTATAATAATAAGTAACACTTGAAGTGTATGGCAAATAATCATCATAAAAGTCCTAAACATAATTATTATTCAAATAAATTTAAGTGCTGGTAAATGGAAAACGTCCTAGGTTCGTTTGAGAGTTTTTAAAACTCGTCATAGATGGCGTTACTTAACTTTTTTTGTGAGAAACTAGGGCGTGCGTTGCGCAGTTTTCTTTCCAAAAATGTAATAAAATAAAATTAGGCAAAATTGTATTCCCGAGGTTTTCACTCTAAGGCGACGATACTTATATTTTTGTATAGAAGTAACTTTATGTAATAAAAAAAAAACAGCCAAGTGCGTCTCGGACCACGCACAATGAAGGGTTCCGTAGTTGGGATGATCTTAACCCAAATACAAACTTAACATTGTAGTTGAAAAACATGTTCTCCCATACATCTATAAACGTCACAAGCAATCAATTCTCCAACTGCAAATGTAAGTTGGTCGACTATACTCATTAACTTGTAAAGCCTACACTGTGATAGGTTTCCTCTTAATTTCGTTATAAATGTACAACTGCCATGAATTTTTTCATGTATACAAAAATAACCATTTAGCTGGCAGGGATGACGACGACACTAGACTAACAAAAATGTGCACTTTTAATATTACGCAAATGGATTCCTGAATCAAAACATGGTCTTCACAGATCTGCAATATGTTTGAATCGCCTATCCAACGTTATACCCCACATCATGAGACAGAAGAGAAAAAAAAATATAGAAAATGCCTATGGCATTAAGTCCGCCTCTGTACATTTCTGTGCTTAAAGTATTAAATAAATAAATAATAAAAAAAATATCATCCCCACTTTACGTGTAGCTAAAGGTTCAAGATTTTGTTTTACTACTTTGTCAGCGTGATCAATATGTACCAAACCAAAGCCATGCCAAATTACAGTAGTACTAAGAGTCTTTGATCTATGGTAAACTCCTACTTTATTATATCTTTTTAGAATATGTCTTTTAATTTGATGTTGTTGTTAAATTAAATATAAGCAGCAATAGTGGCCGCATGATGCTTATTCCTTAAGACTGAACACTAGCTGTTTTGTCATTAAAATTATTTTTTGCACGAATATCTCAGACACAAGTTCTATACAATTAAATAGAGACTATCCAGGCACAATAATCTGTTAAACACTTTAACAGATTGATGTGTCTGGATAGTGTCTCTGAAAAGTAAAGAAATTTATGAACAAAATTTCTGTTGTAGTCTAAACTTTAGCTTTACACATTATTGTCTATTATTGTGTGGGCATATTGTAAATCTTTTAAATCATAAAAGTACTGAAGAGGTGATTGTTAGTGATTATTAATTAGCAGCATTTTATTTGACAAGCTTATGACTTTTTTATGAAATCCTATCATGGTATGTAACTATCAGCAAAGCTTTAATGATGCATGCTTCATTGCCATAAATTCAATCAGTCTCAAATACAAAATATTCATATCATTCATATTGCTGATACATGCATAAAAAAAATATTTAAAAAAATCATGCATAAAATGCATTGTACATGAGATAAATAAGTGAATATAATTACAAGTGTTGTATCACTTACATTTGATTTAAGCTGGTCCTTGAGCCAGGAGAGGTAGAAGTGCAGGTCACTCTTGTCCATCAGGTTAGGATGCCAGCACGCTAGCTTGGCAATGATACGGGCTGACATGTGCTGGACAAACTCATCCTGGCGGTTCAGCAAGTTCAGGAAAGGATGCCAAGGATTCCCACCACATTTCCCTTCACGAAAGATCTTGACCCTATGCTTGTCTTCCTGTAATTTTTCATAATTAAAATATTTTACAACATTTAATTATTTGAAATTAGTTGGGTCTTGCTCGCTTAACCCAAATATTTCTGTGCATTTATACTTCTTTGATTACACATACAACTTATTTAAACATTACAGAATAGTATGAACCTCACTGTTGTGTAAAATTACTAATAGGAAGGTGACATTTAGACAGAAATTAAGATAACAAGTGGCACTTACAGAAAGGATATCGTCAATCATAACAAGCACGTACTGGATGGTGTTGTCCTTGCTGATGTGGGTTAGCAAGTTCATGAATACATCACAACACATTTCTGGGTTCTTGTCAGGTAAGTCCTTGTGACCACCCCGATCCAATTGCACAATAAAGTCATGGTCACGTTGCGTGATCATCTGTGACCTAACATACAATGATAATTTAGATTTGAACAAAATATGGGCACAGGAATAACAATGACCCGTGCAAAGAGAATCAATACTTACTGCAGATAAGAGGACCAGTTGACCTGCGTTTGGCGAATATCACTGGCACGGATTTGCAAGACGCTGGTTGCCGCAATCATATCTGGAAAGTATTATATTGGTCATGTCTCCGAATAGGGAATAGCGTCAATTTAGTTGAGGAATACTGCGTAAGTGAGTTACTTACCGACTTTTTCATCACCCAGCGACGGCATAAGCTGACTAACGTTTTCATCCCCCATGTGAGCCATTTTGGCTACAGAATTGATAATCACTTCTGCTATAGCCAAAGAAGAATCGAAAAACTTTATATTTAGGCAAAACAGAAAAATGAAGACAGCCTCAGCTGAGAGGTCTTGTGACTATGGAGAGTGACGTTAGTGCTACTTACAACGATAATTATATTCTTACCTTCTCTGACAAACACTTTTTGGTCTAGAAAGAAAGAGACAAAGTATTTATGGAACGGTTGGCAACATTGTTTTTATGTCAAGATGGCAAAATTCAGAAAATATCACTTGCATTCTTTTTTATTTATTCCTGATAGCAAAGTAAATTGCAGCACAGCCATACATAAAAAAAATCAAAAAAAAAAAACTTGTGCGGTCGGGGGTTCCCTGTCAGCAGCACACACACACTCGTATAGTAGTCAACTCTGACTGCAGGTACTTAGTTAAAAAAAAAACGTGTGTGGGCTCCGTAGGAGTATAATGTTCTGTGTCGGGGCCTCGGTGGACCCTCGTCAAAAACGAAGTTCCTTAACCTTACACGATATTCACACGCACACATACTTGTACAGAAAGAGTCAGAGAGAAAGTTGTATGGAGGAGGCATAACGCTTTTTCCTTACGTGACGATTTCTACCAGTCAACTCCTACCGCAAGCCGCGTTAAGGAACTTCATTTCAAAAAATGTACGATGCTAAAAGACTCATAGCTAAGCAAAGGGTGAAAAACGAGGCACGCAGTCGAGCCAAGCCGTCACGCATTTTCTTAAAAAATTTCAATTTGTAGGTACCGTTGTATCGATCAAAATAATGAATTGCGACCGTAACCTGTTTACATTCATCAATACAACCAATGATGTATAAATAATACGTCATTGAATACAACTCTCTATGTTAACATTGACCTAAAAATGTCTCGATTTTATGATCTTTAAGGGTATGTTTACACGGCTACACATCAAGCTATACATTTCCAGTGCTATATTATGCTGGAAATGCATAGCTTGATAAGTAGCCGTGTGTACAACGTTGCGAAAAGTCAGTACCTACCTACATTGTTTTTGAGGCGGACCAAATACCATCTTGATGTGCCTTCCATACGGCTAAAATAAACGGTGTTCCTCTTGAACGAGTAGAACAATTTAATTAGGTCACTTGGTGACCCCTGACACTAAAGACAATGCTGACATTGAAAGGGAACGGGGGGCTCGTTCCGTGCGTGCGATATTTGATAGCCCGCAGGTTTGCACGTTGAACTGCAGAGTTGCAGACGTAAAGGTGACGCTCTTTATAGCATTCTGTGTAACTTTAAAAAACCGGCCAAGTACGTGTCGGACCACGCACAATGAAGGGTTCCGTAGTTAGGATGAATTCATCCCAAAAACAAACTTAACATTGTAGTTGAAAAACATGCTCTCCCATTCATCTCTATATAAGTTACGGTCAATTTTTTACTGCAAATTTAAGTTGGTCGACGATTACTCATTAACTTGTAAACCCTACTTATCTGTGATAGTTTTCCTTTTAATTTCGTTATATAAACTACTGCCATGAATTTTTTCACATATCAAATACCAACCAGCTGGCAGGGCTGGCAGGGGGGACACTTGACTCTAACAAAAAATTACGCAAACGGATCTCAGAATTGAAAAATCTTTTTCACAGACCCACAATATTTTTGAACGGCCTATCCAACGATACCCCACACCATGTATTAGACGAGAAAAAAAAATATCATCCCCGTTTTACGTGCAAGGGAGGTACCCTAAAAAATTTTTTTTTTCATAGTTTTATTTTACGACTTTCTCGACGTGATTAATATGTACATCCATGCCAAATTACAGCTTTCTAGGACTTAGGGTCTCTGAGCTAAGCCGGGGACAGACGGACGGACGGACGGACGGACAGACAGACAGACAGACAGACGGACATGGCGAAACTATAAGGGTTCCTTGTTTATAACTATGGAACCCTAAAAAGTAAACTAATTTTTAGAGAGTTGTATTGATGATTTTAAATGGGGATTATTTTTACCCAACTGTGTACCAACATAAATGTATCATATTAATTTTATCTGAATAATAAATGGGTGGTTTGACATTATTTTCTCTACAAAAGCTGCCAAACTACCACATTTACGTGTCATAAGTTATTTGGCCCTAATTAGGTAAAATACAAACCAAGTTTTAACTTTATCTACGTAGATTAATTCAATTGTTTATTAGACACTTACTAAGTTATTCTCAAACCTATCTTTAATCTTGTAATAAATGCATACGGGGTAGAAGAGGTTTTACTTCTAGCTGGGCATAACTTAAATCGATTTTATTATAAGTAACACAATCACGTACCTACTCCTACTATTTACGATAATTTTATCATAATAATTCAGTCAAATCACACATATATCACAAGGCAGTACAAATTGGTAGAATAGTTTACACTTTTATCGCTGTATGTACAGTTAGCACGAAAGAAGAAGTATCAGGGTCAATCAATGATGTATTACCTAATACCTACGTCATTGGGTTCAATAACAAACATTGTACTGTACCTACTTAACTATTATTTGATTTTATTAGGTAGTTAGGTACTTACTTTTATGTTATTCACTGCGTGCACCGTTGAACACACTCAGTGAGTAATCAGTCACTCAGTCACAGTGCACACAAATATTTTTTAAACACGAATGTTTGTAATTTTGTATAAATCGCTATAAAACAATTTAAAAAGCTACTTCGTAGGTACTTACGATTGTATTTGTCCTGTTCCGAATCCGCTTTTTTGGTTCCCTTGGGGGCTCTGGGGCCTGCATCATGTCCTGCACTATCAGGCTGAACCTCAATTGTCCCCCAATCTTGCATGTATAGAGGTAAGTACTAGGTATTTAGTATTTAATCGAAAGGTAAGAGTTGTTTTTTATCACCGAACGTTAGAAATATTATTATGTTTATATAATTCATACCAAATGGTACAATAAATGAATACAAATTAACTTTTTAAATCGCAGTATTTAACCCTACAGTGCATAAGATTTTTTTCAGTAGTGAAATAAATAAATCACACTAAGTACCTACCTATTCCTAATTTGGGAAAAACTATATAAATAAAATCCGGTGAAATGCGTGTCGGACCACGCACAATGAAGGGTTCCGTAGTTGGGATGAATTTATCCCAAAAACAAACTTAACATTGTAGTTGGAAAACTTGTTCTCCCATACATCGATATACGTCACGGACTCACGGTCAACTCTTCGACTGCAAATTTAAGTTGGTCGACTATTACTCGTTAACTTGTAAAGCCTACTTAGCTGTGATAGTTTTCCTTTCAATTTCGTTATATATACTACGGCCATGATTTTTTTGACATATCCTCAGTCAACCATTTAGCTGGCAGGCGAGGAGACACTTACTCTAACAAAAAAAGCACTTTAAAGCTTAATATTACGCAAACGGATCCCTGAATCGGAAAATGGTTTTTACAGACTTACAATATTTAGAACTGCCTATCCAACGATACCCCACACCATGGGATAGACGAGAAAGAAATATCATCCCCACTTTACGTGCAAAAGAAAAATTATCAAAAAAAAATTTTTTTTTCAATATTTTATTTTTCGACTTTGTCGGCGTAACTAATATGTACACCCCTTGGCACACCTATGTGCCAAATTACAGCTTTCTAGTAGGTACTAAGAGTCTCTGCGCTAAACCGGGGACAGACGGACGGATGGACGGACAGACAGACAGACAGACGGACATGGCGAAACTATAAGGGTTCCTTGTTGACTACGGAACCCTAAAAAGGAGTGTAATGTGTTTAGGGTTCATGTATTTTTAGGTATGTATTTATTTATGCGAGTTTCTTTGTGCCAACATAATTTTTAAATGCCTGAACAGATTTAAATGTATGGGGTATCATTGTATAGCTCCATTATCAAATGAGAACGAAAAAAAACTACAATTATTACAATAAGGGTATCAAATTGAAGGCCTTGATGAGCACATGCCAAACTATAAAATTTATTGACATAAATTGAACATAGGTAACCCTGTACATGCAAAACAAACATTTTATCCCCACACCATCCACGCCTCGCCTCGCCGGCGCCGTGAGAGTTTAAAACTATCTTATGTGCTTAAAATAATGGGAGCCCCATCATGGCGTATGCCTGTGCAGTTTTCACACAAGCAAAGCCCCACCTCATCCATAGGATGCAGATACTTCAAAACCGTTTCCTCCGAAAAGCAACGGGTGCCCCTTGGTTCGTTCGGAACGAAACCCTCCACTGACGGCCTGTGCACACCACGTTTTTAAACGCACCGTTGACGCGCGTTCGTAGCGATACAGACGTGATACGTACGCGAGTCAGTCTATTCTGTAGGATAAAAGCGCGCCGTCGACGCACGTTTCTAAAACGCGCGTCAACGACGCGTTTATGAAACGTGGTGTGCACAGGCCCTTAGATTTACCATCCAGGTAGTAAAGATGAACTGAAAGCGTCTGATGAGGATAGCGATGATGGATCGATACCAACCATGTAAAACAACTTTCATCTACTTACCTACCGTCAAGTTCGGATTGAAGTCCGTCTCACGAAAGAAGTCCCGCGGCTTTATGTGGACATAACTATTACAGTAGCTATCAATATTCCTACAACAACCCTCCTATTTGAGACACCTTTCTCATCATAAATGATTGTGCATTGTACTAACCAAGTAACCAGTGCCTATAATACAAATAAACCTGTACGTACCTGTAAATCTGTAATATTTATTTATTTATGTAAACATTTGTTTACATAAATAAATAAAGATGTATGACTCCGCCTGTGACGATGGCGCCGCGCCAGCGACACTTGTTTTGTGAGACGGACTTTACAACCAGTGTGTAGTACACTAGCGCCAACGTGTCAAGTTGATAAATGATTTTACATGATGCTATTTCTTTGACCGTTTCAGTAGCAGTGTCAGTTTTTTTTATAGGACCATTTATTTGCTTATCACTGTTTGAATCACACACCATCGGAATGATTTTGAATCCATTGCTTCATATGTTAGAAAAAATTGTATGCTCAACAACGTAAATAACGCATTGAATATTGTTGAACTGTCAAATTTAAACCGATTCTTGATTTAGCCCGCAGATCTGTCAACTCACTCAGCATTTCAGCAACTATCAACTAAACAAGACAAGCACAACTACTTACATAATCTGTGCGTACTGTGCGTCGGCGTCCAGTGTTATTGTGATGGTAATGCACAGCCACAGTATTTAAGAGCACTGTGCAGCAGGTGCACTACAATACGCGAATAAATGCTCTACTGCTCTGTGGTCTCTGTGGATTATGCGAATATGCGCTGTCAGCCAAGCGCTGAAGGGTTAACATAAATTGCATAGTGCGCTCTTCTTTCTTGTCTTCACTTGGAACCTTGAGACTGGCCTGTTCTTTTGTCATGATGACTAATAAACCAACAGAAGATTGTCAAACTACTGACCTAAATGACTCGTTTGCGATGGCTATTGAAGCGTTACGTTTTCCATTAGACAATTCAATGAGAATTGTTTTTACTGGTTATTACAACGGGTTTAATGTGGAAGTAAGGTCTGTGGAGGAGATAGCACTTCTCTATCATATGGGATGTTTTGGAAAAGGATCAGCATCGCGATCGCAACCGAAAGCCGCTCAAAATGACGTTACACCGCGTATTATGAGAAAAAGACAGTTTCTAAAACGAAACTATTGGTTCAAGAAATTTGGTGGGTTCAGAGGATCAGCCGAAGCAGATAGTTTCATGAAAGATATTGATGTCCTAACTGCCAAAATAATTGGTGACAGTCAAAAAAGAACTCAGAAGGATGTCATAGATTTGGTATCTAGCGATGAGGATGATGCACAAGAGACCAACTCGACTCATAGTTCTGAAAGATTTCAGAATCATGATAAAGAGGACATAGTGGTGATAGTACCTAACAGTGAATCTGAGGAAGAAAATTATTTTGCGAAAATGAAACCAAAGTGCTGTTTAAACAAAGTTAAACTACAAGAAAAGCTTATGCTCACTCCACAGGAAGCATTCTTTCTACTTTACGGTTTGGGATGTTTACAAATAGTAGGCCTTGATAACACTTTGCTAAATATTGAAAAATGTTGGGACCTTTTTACAACAGCTGATCAAAAATTTGTTACTGAATATATTGTTTATCATTACTATAGGTCTAAGGGCTATGTTGTCAAACCAGGAATAAAGTTTGGTGGAGATTATTGTAAGAACTTTTTTGTTAATGTTACTTTTTTACTGTTCATTGTTCACGTATACCTAAATGGTTTTGTCTTTTTTAGTACTATATAAAGAGGGTCCTGGGATATCCCATGCAGACTTCATAGTTGTTATAAAGTTTGAAGACAGAAAGGATGATTGGATAGCTACACTTGGCCATGTAAGAATGGCAAATACAACAGTGAAGGTACATATTATTATGTTAGAAATTCGATATGGAATTTTATCATGTATATCACGAGTTACTATCAGAGATATTGGTCAAATGAGCTAATTGCTGTTCTTTTGTCATCATTAGCCTATTACATTGTTTCCGAACATTGACTACTTTCAATTTATTCAATTTATAAAAGTTATGTTTTTTTTTTCCAGGAAATATTGATTGTAGAAGTTATCAAACCTCGTGAAAGTCTTGTAAAGCTTCCCCAGGATCTGAAACATTTCAGCGTTCGGGAACTATTGTTAAGCAGGAATTTACCGGTAACAATAAATGAAGATGACTAAATTGATTTTTAATTATATTTACACAAATCTAATAATAACAACAACATTTTGGTATAGCGAGTTAAGCTCTCTTAATGGGTTTCCTAATCCCAGTTCTTCTGTATTCACTTCTCTGTGCTAAATACTCTTCAGTACACAGTTTCTTGAACTCTTCATTTTTGTACCAATCACCTAAACAGTCTTTTAGGGCTGAATTCTGATTCCTACACTTCACAACCATCAGAAGAGATGACTGCTTGCAGCAATTCTCAAAATCTGCTACTTCCTTGATACATTTCTCTTTCTTAGCCTTGTCTCTTATAAGTTTCGGTATCATTACGTCTTTTTCGACTCTTCTCAAGCTTCTGTCATCAGGATCGCCTAGAAATATTATTTACATAGATACTTCACATCACAAAATATATTTAAGGGTACCACGGGTACAACTTATAAAATTATTTTATCAACGAATTGGAAATACGGTGTTGTACCTAAGCCATGAGGACCTTCTGAAAGTTTATTTGATAGCACTGATTTTTCAGTCATTTTGATTCAAGGAATTTTATTCAGATAAAAAGTTACTGCTGCGATTTACTACAATTCCAAAATTTCATTTAATTTTCCACATAATTTTTGTTCCTGTTAGTACCGCTGACAAATATCTGACATCTGTCAGTGGAAACAAGCGATGCCCATGGAATTAGTATGTACGCGATTCCCATTAGCCGACTTCAAAAAAATTGTGGATATCAATTCGATACCTAAATAAGTAATATTATTGGAAACGCAATATAATCACGATAATCTATTATGGTTTACAACATTTTTATAGACAGGTGTGTATGTATGTTTGTCCACGCATGTCTCCGGAACTACATCGGATTGTGATTTTGCTCTCCAACTTAGGGAACAGTGCAAGTTTCACCAAAATCGGTTAACTAGTTTTCAAGATATGAACTAATACCCTTTTTTTTTAAGTGAAAACTTGTATAGGCGCGTTGAGCACTTTTTGGGTGAACAAAAATCATTGAACTCGCGTCATCGTCACCGAACGCTTTCCATGAGCTATGATACAATTCACAAGTTACTTAGTTTTCACTTCTATCGGCCCCCAGTATCAGTCCCCAAAGACTGCCCCGCATGTTATTTTTTTGGGTGGGAAATTATCAAATTTTAATAACTTCTCCCGCTCTGGGCGGAGCGGGAGGGCGTGTCTGACTTAAACCCACCCGTGTACCTTCAGCTGCCTATCTGACAGGGCCACGATATCCCTTTCGGAAAAACTTACAACCCTGGCAGGCATTGGCCCTAACGGACCCCGGCAGTGCACATCTCTCTCATGACTTTGAGGCGTGCGTGGAACACAACGTGTGACGGCCTGGCTAATGGCCTTATCATACTAGCGGTTTGGAAGCGGCTGCGGGGCGGAGCAGACGCGCAGCGCATGCGTCGTGAACACGCTGCAGCTGCGCAGCGAGGACGTCGCGGATGTGAGGAAGAAGAAAGTGAGGCGGGGCGGCCGGGCTGGCGTTTGTACGAGACAGTATTCACGGCGATCTTGTTGCGCGTCCGCAACGAATTTGCTGCGCAGCCGCGGCGTGTTCATTGCGCGCCCGTAACCTATTCGTTGCGCGCCCGCTCCGCTTTGAGGACGCTCGCAATTCGCTAGTATGATAACGCTCTTATTGATACGAGCTACGGATGTGGTGACAAAGGGAAAATATCTCAAAACCTTAGTCAAATTCTAGTGCATGTAAGTTAAATAAAAATAAAAATTACGAAATAAAAAATAATACTTAAAAACTTTTTATAAAAAAAAATAGCCGACTTCCAAAAAATCACTACAAAGTGAAAAATAACTTTAATTTCGAAAGTCGGTGTCAAAAAACTAAAATACAGATCCAAAGACACCGACTTCCGAAATTAAAGTTATTTTTCACATTGTAAGTGTTTTTGTCGCTTTTTATTGGGTCAGTTTTTAATTTATCTAAGTTACAATAGCCTAATGTCAACTGCTAATCACCTTATAACAAATATTGCTTTTCCCGATGCTGGGACGTTAATTTGAGGAGTGGTAAGAACCAGTAGAACTGCCACTGACCATCTGCATTGTGACAAGTTAAATTGCTTAGCAACCATATTAATTGCTGTTTGTCTGTCTGTTTGCACCAGCTAATCTCCAAAACGGCTGGACCGATTCCGACTTTACAACTCTGACATTTTATTTAAAGTACCTAATCGAATCCACCTACCACTGTTTGTCTCTGCATCGCCCAAAGGTTGACTGGTAGAAAATGCCTATGGCATTAAGTCCGCCTCTATACATTTCTGTGCTTAAGTATTAAATAAATAAATAAATCGCAACCCGTTAAATACTGACTATTATGTTGTTCGGTGGCCATCAGTTTCACTTCACCAAATGGTGATTTTCGGGAACAAATGCACGAGTTACCATAAAAAAAATACCCAAATTGCTATAGGTTTGCCTATAAACCTATATTTGAGGGTTTCCCTCGGTTTCCATGGGATCCTCTCATCAGATTCTGATTTGGTGGCAATGGGACCACCTCGGGAGCATACGATTTCAAACAAAAAAATAATTTTCAAAATCGGTCCATAACCATAATCGACGGAGATATCGGTGAACAACTTTGAGTATTTATACTCAAGGGTGAACAAACATTAAAAAAAACATACAACCGAACTTATAACCTCCTCCTTTTTGGAAGTCGGTTAAAAAATAAAAAATCGACTTCCAAAAGAACTCAAATTATTGAAATATTTTTCTTAAAATACTCGAAAATAACCAAAGCAAGCAAATCCATTTTTAATTGAAATATTTTTCTAAAAATACTCGCAAATAACCAAAGCAAGCAAAGCCATTTTTTTTGTAAGTACTTTTCTGTGCTGGGCTGCGCTGGGCCGGGAGCCTGGGACCAATCTCAAAAAAAGTTGTAGGCTCCTTACCATTTGTTTCGTACAGGACCTTCGTTTGATTTCGTTTTGTTGGTTAATTTCTTGTTCATTTCGTATGTAATTTGTTTATAAATATTATTTCATAATTTTGAAGTCGATATTTTTTTTTTATTACATATTGACTTAGAACTAGGGTTTCTGGCTGTTTGTACGACATTTATTAATAATTCCATGATTTGAACAAAATTATTCGAATGAATAGTTTATTATTAGTGTTCTTAACTTCGTACTATTTACCAGTACTAAACAGACAAAAGGCAAAAGTGAAACGATTGGCAATGTTGAGATCAATGACATTAAAATAAGCATACGTTCATGAGGTTGCAATTTCGACGTAGGCTGTCATTTTCGATTCCATTCCCATTCCATAGATTAAAATCATTGGTTCCTTCGGTTCCTTGTTTCAAACCCTATTCGTTTTGGATTCTTGCCGGAGTTTTTCGGTAATTGTGTAAATGATTGTGATTTCTTTGTGTAAGTAACTTGCTCTAAGTAAATGCATTTATTTCTATCGAATAAAACTGAATAAATCACCGATGCTGCTCGCAGATAGTTGTTGATGTATCATGGTTTGTGTGTGACGGTGTGATGCTAACTTGATGAGTTTGCTTTCTAGAGTGTAGAAGGAAAGTGTAAAATGGATCGTCTTCTACGTCTTGGAGGAGGTATGGCTGGCTTGTCGCAAGCGCCGCCGCCAACCGATGCACCTGCTGTTGATACCGCCGAACAAGTGTACATCTCGTCTCTGGCATTGCTGAAGATGCTAAAACATGGTCGTGCTGGCGTACCCATGGAAGTCATGGGGCTCATGTTAGGTTAGTAATTATTACATAAAAAAACTTAACTATAGAAAAAATGCAGTATCATGTTGGCTGTTTTGTTTGTTTCAGTAAAACTGCCCATTGTTTCTAGACTTTGTTTGAGCTAGATTTTGAGGCATGAAATTGTATTAGTAATAGGCTTTTTAAATAAGCACATTCATTTACAAAATTGTGGTAATTTCCAGGTGAATTTGTGGATGATTACACTGTCCGTGTGATTGATGTGTTTGCCATGCCCCAGACTGGTACTGGCGTGTCAGTAGAAGCTGTGGACCCTGTCTTCCAGGCAAAAATGTTGGACATGTTAAAGCAGACTGGCAGGCCTGAGATGGTGGTTGGATGGTCAGTATAAAATTTTCTTTAATCATGGTTTTTCTTATATCTTTTTTGAATACCTTAAAGTATTAGTATACCATAAAATAACCAGATATTCGGTGAGTTGCATGAAAACAACATAAGTTTAACGGAGACTTTAAATTGATGCTGTCACTTTCTTTTTGATAGAAAATGTAAGGGATGCCATGAATTTAAAGTCTCCGTTAAACTAATGTTGATTTCATGCAACTCAACCAATGGCAGATAGATATATAAAGCATTTTATTCAGACAGGACAGACTGCTAGACTGTCCTGTCCTGATAAATGCATTGATTTCTGATGTTTCTCAGATTTCCCCTATTATGGAATGTTGGATGATATTATAACAAAATGCATAACTATTTGGAACTTTTTTATAAACCTTATCCATCATCATTCTGTTGCCCTTATCCCAATTTATTTGTGGTTGGCATAAGATGTCTTTTGCAAAAGCATTTAGAACTTTTTATAAATTTTACGTTAATCCCAGGACAGCACCCAAATTGCGTACACACGCTTTCTTTCACATCCTGAAGGATTTGGAAAGTAGTTCCTAATCCATTGCTTTATATGTTTGAATTTGTCTGCTTGCCAACATAAATAACGCAATGAATGTTGTTGAATTGTTAAAATGAAATGTATTGCAATAATTGTTAGTGTGTAATGCAATTACGCTGCTCGCTTTACAGTTTTCTTAAAATGGAATGGTTTGTGTTTGTCTGAGATTGAGATTTGTCTTAGTGTTGTGTACTTATTTATTATTATTGACTTTCAGGTATCACTCTCATCCTGGCTTTGGTTGTTGGTTATCAGGTGTTGACATAAACACTCAGCAATCATTTGAAGCTCTGTCAGAGAGGGCAGTTGCTGTGGTGGTGGACCCTATCCAGTCAGTGAAGGGCAAGGTAGTGATTGATGCATTCCGTCTCATCAACCCTAACATGATGGTGCTCGGCCAGGAGCCAAGGCAAACCACATCAAATTTGGGCCACCTTCAAAAACCATCCGTACAGGCCCTCATCCATGGACTCAACCGTCACTACTACTCCATCAGCATAAACTACAGGAAGAATGAACTGGAGCAGAAAATGCTGCTGAATCTGCACAAAAAGTCCTGGATGGATGGACTCACCTTATCGGATTACAAGGAACACTGTTCAATCAATGAAACCACAGTTACAGATATGTTGGACTTAGCTAAAAATTACAATAAGGCTTTAGAAGATGAAGAGAAAATGACCCCAGAACAGCTAGCCATTAAGAATGTAGGTAAACAGGATCCCAAGAGGCATTTAGAGGAGAAAGTTGATGTCCTGATGTCCAACAACATAGTGCAGGGTCTAGGAGCGATGCTCGACACCATGGTGTTCAAATGATCGCCATGTGAGTCTTTTGTACTATACATATAGTAATAAATGAATCCAGTCTCTCAGTTTTATCTATTGAATGTATGATACTTATAATTTACGTATGTACTAAAACTAAAATAAAACACTTTCTCATATTTTTTTAGTATTATTTAATAGAAAAGTTGCTGAGGCGCTATTTGTTTACGAATTTGAATAAGTTTTCTATCGACTGTGGGATAGTCATGTAAATTCGCAAAGTCAATGTCAAACATGGGTCTTAATTTATTTTGGCAGTTCACAATATTCCGAATAATTCTACGTACATTAATAAATGCTTCTTCAGGATTATCCATGGTGACCTGCCGTTAAGAAAACTACGTTATAGTTAACTGAGACTGTGTACTAACTCAATTAGATTGAACAATGGTTGACTTACCGTGTCCCAGAATAATCCAGGCCATTGACGATTTATAGTTTCATAGGGATCTTTTCGGCCCATTGTAGGAGGGTCACATGAATATTGCTTAAACAAATAACATAACATCACGCCTGTAATCCCCGAAGGGTTAGGTAGAGCTATAGTACACCCACATTTCGCCAGGTATATTTAAGTCCCTTGTAATAGGAGGCGAGCCTATTGCCATCAACCAGGCATAAATCCAGACTCCGGGCTGCTACTGAGAAATACCTAATGGAAAATCCCAATAACACTGCCCGACCTGAGAATCGAACCCTGGAGGCTCAGCAGGAGTAGTGCTTTCAACCACTAGACCAACGAGGTAGTCAAACAAATAGGTAGTAGGTGTAATAATTTTTCTATACCTACTAAATTCAAGTTTTTATTGGCCAACCCAGCCAGGTCGTCGTATGGCCGTAGCCGCATTAGTGCGCATCCATACTCCATTTGAAATAAGATTAGATATTTAAATAAACCTATTTTACAGTTCGTTCAATCGATTTTGACTTCTATTACATTGGTGGCATGACCAATGGCAGCTGTAATAAACAGTTGGTATTGTAACCACGTTTTTGCTTAATGCCATCCTTATGCGTACGGAATAGAAGTCAAAATCGGTTGAACGGACTGTAAACAACTTTATTTAAATGTCTAATCTTATTTCAAATGGAGTATAGCCTTAACCATGCATGCACGTAATATTGCTGAGGGGGAGGAAAGGGTGACCACCCCTCTTTAAGGAAGTACGCAAAAAGGCCGATGGTGTTAACGAGCTCTCGTTTAAAAATAGACTTAATTCCCTACTAAGTTTTTCTAAACGCGTGTGTAACTGCGTTGGCGGCTGTATAGACTGTAAACTGGGATCAGTCGGGCTACCAAACTTTGAATGGCTAATACCCTATAAATATAAATGTCGCATCACTATTACCGTATTATTTATATCAGGAATAAAATCATCTTCAACTTTCATAGCACGTTGTGCGTTGTTGATTTCCGCTGTAAATAGATTAAATACATTAAACATGATTTTCTACAATAATAGAGCCTACATAAGGAACCTCAAGAAATGAAAATTATTGTGTGGTTTGTATGATCATCGGTCGATGCTATTTCGGCCGGCAGAGTGCTGTCTGAGCACCCTGAACTTGCCCTGAAGTAAACTTGACTTGTGTCAACCGGAGTTGTGAGCGGCTGGTACACACGGCTACAGATCAAGCTATACATTTCCAGTATAAGCTGATCTCGCATTGTATAGGATTTCCGTACATTGCGAGATCAGCGTAAACTGGAAATGTATAGCTTGATGTGTAGCCGTGTGTACCTACCTACCGGAGAAGTTCTACCTTCCTATTATCATCGCTTTGGTTGCTTTACGAACGAACGAACGAAATGTACTAATTGGTTAGGTAGGTACTAATAGGTACGAATAATATAATTTTACTCTGTATCGCATTGGTGTCGCTAGCTTCCAAGTATCCAGCTTCCGTGAGGAAGGCCAGCCAGAGATCCGACTCGTCTATAGAGATGTGCGAGCCCACTGAGCCCAGCCGCGTCTGCCAGCCGGCTAATGGCCACGGCATCCTCGTGCTGATCGCACGGAGCGGCGGCTTCGACTCGGCTGTACAAAGGGTTGAAATATGCGTAAATTAGGGTAAACGAAAGCGGGGAGCCATGACCCTTTGACCATGACTTGAGCTATTCTATGCTATGCTATTTCTTGTAGGTCAATCATTGCAGATTGGGGTAGGCACCTCTGCCCTCTTCGGGCTAACGGGTTGGGCAGCGAGGCGTCTGCCACAATCAGATCACAATATGTGGTGCATTTTACAATCACCCTAGTTAGGACACATTTAAATGCGTTTTATTTCTGACGCGATTGCCATTTATGTCGTTATGAGATCATGATAATAATCGTGTATTCCCGTTCGTCCCCCCGACTTCGTCCACCTAGGGGGACGAACGGGAACTCGTATTTTTTTCCCGATCGTCCCCCTCATTTTGTTGGTGGGGACGAACAGGCAGGAATATTTTTTTTTTTTTTTTTTATGATCATGGATATTTGCACGTAGGTACAGAGCAAGTGTTTTCCGTATTTTAAAATCACGTAGTTTAGTTAGGTACATGCATTTTAATAGTTTCCAGTTCTAACGCGTAAATTGTTCATAGACCTATTGACATTTCAATCTTAATCAGTTACCTACTAAGTTTTGCTGCTCACTGTAAGTACCTCCCTTAGATTTTAAATAATCTAAGGTACCTACGTACCCACAGTTTATGTCGTATTGAAGAAAGTATGTTATCTTTTCTTTCTTTTTTTAAAATACGTTGCCCCACACTAGGAATTTCTCCTGTAATGTGGGTGCGTTTACAAACATTTAAATTCACATACACAAACAGCCAGACCCGAAACAACTACTTGTAGGTCATACAAATATTTGTTCCGTGCGGGAATCGAACCCGCGACACGCAGCGCAGCAGTCAATCGCATAACTAACTGTGCCAACCGTGCCGTGCCGTATCGTTCCCAAGTAATACTCACAATCGTGTGCAGGTTCGATTATCATTCCGGACGCTGACGTCGTGCCTTGATCCCCTTCGCCGCGGTCTTCTTGATAAGTGAAAGTAACAGACTTGGAGTTTGTCGTCTTGGAGCTGGCTTTTTGAGTTCCAAATCCTAAGGGGTATTGCGATTCCAAATTTGAATAATCTACACATAACTTTCATAATAATATCTGTAAGTAGGTTGGTACGCACAAACCTGTGTTTATCGAGCAAAAACCTTTCAAGAGCACGACTTGGTACGAGCAAGATGGAATCGCATTGTGCTACATAACTTAACAGTATCTAGTTAATTAGAACGTTGTACAATTTGTCTTGTTTGTTACTAACCCGCACTGGGCCCGCGTGGTGGATTACAGCCCACTCTCACCGACAGGAGGACAGCAGCAGTGGGGACATTATAGGCTGATAATGTATGTTGTTTATGTACAATTTGCTCTTGGAGCAGGGCAGGCTATGGGGCCCGATACTGTTGACAGCTTCACTGCAGTGATACCGACGCGGACCAACACAAGTTGCACCCAAGTGGAGACACGTAGCGAGCCGATACGAAGACTCATTCATCATAGTGCCTATGGTGGATGACGGGAGCGCCTGAAGCCACAAACCTGCCCATTCCCCAACAGGCAGCAGACGGGCACGCTAAACAGTATTAGGTGACGTGTTTACCAGGGTATTCCATAAAACACTGCAGAGCGGCACATCCCATCGTGTCTGGGAGGACGGGATGCCGGGCAAATCCGTATTGGGACTACAACGTATCGTCCAACACGTTTCACGGTACCTCAAAATTGACCAGTGAGAAAGATAAAATGTTCCTGGTTAATTTATTTGTTTTTAGGGATCCGTACCAAAATGGTAAAAAGGAACCCTTATGGTGAGACTAAGTCCGTCTGTCTGTCTGTCTGTCTGTCACACCTGGATATCTCATGAACTACTAATGCTATCAACTTGAAATTTAGAATAGTTTTAGATGACGTTTGCCCAACTATTTTGCAAACAAGAAATAAAAAAAAAAGGTATTTTGTTTGCAAAAGGGACTGATAGGGGGTCTTAAAAAATTGAAGTGGGGCTACTATGGGCATGTGGGGTATCATATGAAAGAGCGCTGTTTGCACATTCTGAAACATTTTTTTTTAGGCAGCATAGTTTCCGACTTCTGATGAAAAATGCAAAAAAAAATACCGTTCCCGGGGCCCTTATCTCCGAAGTTTGCATGGATAAAAATCTGAAATGGTTCTATGTGATATAAGTTTAAGTATGTAAAGATTACAGGAAAAATAAAAACATGTCTCTAAATAGCAGTTTTTCAGAAATCATCAACATCATAATTATATACGTACGAAACCCTCGGTGCGCGAGTCCGACTCGCTCTTGACCGATTTTTTTAAAGTAGTTACCTAGCTTATGTAATGAGTTTTGTTGTAGGAATATCAGTGAAACAAGTATATTGATACTTACGAGAATTATTAGAATGCCTATCCGTATATTTTGAACGCGAGTGCCGATGGTCCCTGTAATAGAATTGTCAACATTATCATCATTTAGTAGGTAAGCATTAGGTAAGCTTTTATCAGGGTATTTTAAATCACCATCTTATCTGAAAATGGTGAAGGATATTTATCTTTAAAGGATTTTCGACATTTAAAAACGATAAGTTCCAAAATTAATATTATATAAATATATAATTATTGTCTTTGTCTGCTTTGCTATCGCAGGTATGCTGGAAGAGATTTCTTTAGAAATAAGCATCACCTTTGTACATATTTTTCCGTTCCTTTCTTCTTGTCTGTTTACATGTGTGTACTTATACTGTTAGATAAATAAATAACTTAACATCACGCCTGTATTCCCCGAAGGGCTAGGTAGAGGTGTACCTACCTTTAAAGTAGGTACACCAATATTTCGTCAAGCAACGGCCGAACATTTGGCCGATGCTTCGGATTTATGTTTGGAGTAGACCCCAGACCTGGAGCTGCTACTGATAAATTATTACTCAAGGAAATCATATTATCTATGTAGTTTAGGAAATCATACTTTTTTGTTTTATCATAATATTTAGATATTGATAGTCGACATGGGTGAAATAGCTCACTAAAAAGAAAAAGTCACTCAAAAGAGCTATGTCACTCTTCTAGCTCACTACCTCTTCTATCAGACCCCGACTAAGCCCCGACTGTTAGCTCATTTGACACACGCCTCCCGCCACCGCGCCGCCGCGCCGCACGCGCGTCAAAGGAAACGGCTCGGGTCGCTCAATAGCCATTCTGTCATTGTCAATTTCCGAAGCGAGCCGAATGAGCCGTCCGGTCGGTGACTTCGGTCGGTCACCAGTACTCATCAGTGTCTTGCCGAAGTACTGAGCTAGTGAGTCTGAATGAGCTAACTGAGCTATTTAGCGAGAGAGTGAGTGCTTACTCACTCTCTCGCTAAATAGCGCGACGTCAATCGAAAAGAGCTAGCAGCTAGCTCTTTTCTATCATTCGCTCATGAGCTACCCATGACGCCTGTGAAGTTAACGAGTTAATTTGGCCTTGTATAGATAATTCGCCTCATCAATGCTCTACATTGAATGTATTAGGAAGACATAAGCAGTAGAACAATAATAATATCCCTTTGAACAAGGAGTACAGACTTCGTTCTTCCAAGTCTTGAGTCTGTTTTATTGCCTCGTCAAGAGAAAAGGAACTGTAAACAATAAATCAAATCAAAACAAAATTAAAAATATTTTTATTTCACATAAGCCTACATGGGCACTTATGAAACGTCAGAAGCTAGGTGCACGGTTCCAATTGGTCGTTTCCTATGGAGAAGAGCCGGCAAGAAACTCCACGGTTACTCTTTTAAAAAAAAAATGGCTTTTACAATATTTTCAAAGTATGAGAGGACAGCGTAGGCCCGTCAAAATTACCAGGTACTTAACAAAATAGAAAATGGTCTACAGATCTACAGTATATTAAGCCTACAATGTCCTCACATTAACAAAAAGAAAACTATATAAAATATGATTAAAATAATAAAAGTTAGAGCCTTGTTGAAATCAAAAAACATCGATTATGTCAAGGAAGTATGTAAAAAATAAATAACATAAACATTGCAACTTGGAGCAGTTAATAGACATTTACATATTTTTGCCGTTAATGAGGTACCAGGGAAGCCACATGTGCAGAAGGAATTAATGCCAAACTTCCTTGTCTTCAACGTAGTCTTTAATCTTATAATATGCTTTTTTGATAAGGACACGTTTGATGTGGGTTTTGAATTTTCCATCGCTAAGTTCTGTAACAGACTTTGGCAACTTGTTATAAAAGCGGATACTGTTAATAAGAAATGACTTGCTTGTTTTAGTTAATCTAAATTAGAATCATAGAATCATACAATAGTCACCTCTTAGAGCCGCGTTCTTGATAAGATGATTGGTGCTGGCCTATCTCGCTCACATGTTCACCGGTGCCCTGCGACCCTTTGAACAAGGAGTACAGACTTCGTTCTTCCAAGTCTTGAGTCTGTTTTATTGCCTCGTCAAGAGAAGAGGAACTCTAAACAACAGAATCACATTGGTAAGCTTAAATCCCAGTGCACCATTATGGACTATTTAGAAGACAAAACAATAGAATCTGTAATTTGTAAGTTAGATTAATTGAAATCGCTGATTGTGAATAGTTTTGCATGCAATGTATGTTATGGCAGGATATGCTGAAACAAATTTACTGTAACACCATATGTGTAACATGTTCTAGCAAATAAATATCTTTGGTTTGATTTGCACTGTTTTATAGTATAACATTAAACGTAACATACAATTAAAACAGATGCTCGTGGCTAAGTTCACAGCCGCTGTATCATTCAGCTGCATCCAGTTTGACTCCAACATACCTAGTTGGGAAAGCTCCTGGCAGATGATGACGTATCATATTATTTGCGCAGTAAGTAAAGAAGAGATGGGTGACATACTGAATACATGAGAGATAGTATGTTGAAGCCTCTGGCGGTGTCGTTAATTTTCATTGCTTGCCGAGTCCCGCTGTCCATCATGAGCGAACATTCAGATTCCATAGTGAATTCGCTTTGGTGCTCCTTTTCGTCTGATAAGCCCTGAAACATTGATACAATTAAGCTTAGGACTGCTTTCTATCATCATTTTATCAGTCAGTATAAGCAGTGCCGTAACTAGGGCGGTGCCAGCGGTGCCCAGGCACAGGGCGCAGATCCTGGAGGGGCGCAAAAATAACCAAGGTTTGGGTCATACATGGTAGTTAGTAACATACATACAGTACCTATTATACTAATGAGTATTTGGTGTCATCTGTGTTTTGTATTGTGTATTTTGCCAAATATATTCCAATAAACGTTTTTCTTTATTTTTTTCCCTAATTTATACATAGATACCTTATTCGTAATTCTACCAAGTTTTTTGAGAAATTTTGTTTTTGGGTGATAGATTTATTTACTTACTGTCCATTTTATTGTCAAGTAGGATTAGAACATTTTTCAAGAGCGCAGTTATACATAGAAGCTCGCACCGGGCGCATATGAGACTAGTTACGGCACTGAGTGTAGAGAGCAGTTTCCCAGTCTGCTCATATGTAGCATCAAATGCGAGAACTAATTCGTCTGTCAAGTTGGTGGTCTCTAAAGTGATCATATTAACAATTTCCCCTTTGACCAATCTCTTGGCGATTTTTGTCGCATTTTATATTCCGTGCAGAAGTAGAATACCTACTTCATTTGTCCGTATATTCCTTGTGCTAATGATAGCACATAAAATATACGGACAACTGAAGTTAACCGAAGAAATTAGCAGTTAATCGAAGACATGGTCAATTTTTCTTTACTGAATTGTATACAAATCCATTCAGCCATTGTTAAGTGATACAGTAATAAAAGTCTTTAAGCACCATCTTTCATATTTATAAAATAACTAGGTAGCTTTTGCCCGCGGCTTCGCCCGCGTGGAGGTCGGAAATTATCCACCGGAAATGTACCACCGCACCGGGATAAATTTATCCAGGTGTTAATCCAGGTTATTAACTACCTGTGTGCCAAATTTCACCCAAATCCGTTCAGCCGTTTTTCTGTCGTAGTAATAGCAGAGGAAATAGTTATTTATGATATTAGGGCGGTAAGTTGGTTTTTACAAACGAGTAGGGGCTTACTATAGTCACGAGTTTGTGAATACCAATTTCCGCGCGCGTGTCATACAACGTTTTTCATCACATTTGCGAGAAAACAGTACAATTATAGGTAATAAAATAAGCCATCAAAACATTTTAAGAGAATGATTGAGTATTTCTTCGAGTCTTCCATGATATAAAATTAATGTAAATCATTAAATAGCACTCACGATTTTGGCGGCTCATTCAAGATCTATCAGGTACAGTACCTAGTAGATTCCATATTAATATCAGATTCCTCGCTTGAACTCATATTATTATTTTGTAAATAGCAGTCGGAAAGTCGCAACAATCTTTGACATTTCTAATAAGAAAATGGCGCGAATTTGCAAATGGCGCCACGTGCACATGGTGCAAATTAGTACTACATCTTTCGTCTCATTTTCTCTTTAATAATAAAGTCAGATAAACGTATTTAGCAAAAGCGTTTCCAAGGAGGTTCGATCATTCAGCTTATTTATTCTCGTAATTTGAAACTCCTTGGTGGAATTCTTATATAATTTTTATGGTAATTAAAAACAAAACCGTGAAGGATACGCACGGCGCTATACAACGAAGGGGGCGGTAAAACATGTACTTAGGTGAGAGTACCTATTTTACCGCCCGTTCCGTTGTATGGTGCGTAATTTTTAACTTTCGAACAATGTATACTTCGTAAATTTATTTTTTGAGTAAATGTGTTGAAAAGGTCATTGACTGCCGCGCCACCGACAACCGTAATTATTTTGTTACGCGTAGGTAATTTTGATTCTGTGATATCTTTTAGAGTAATAATTAAAAAAAAAAAGTTATGATGTAACGGCGCATGTTTTATTCTAAATTAAATGCACAATTTAAATGACATATTTTATTGGCTATGGATTAATTTAATACCGGTTAAAATAGCTTCGGAAATAACAATTAATTTTTTATCAAATTCTGAAAGATAATAAAGGGTTACCTATGGGTCATCCTTAGAAGATAGACGCATGCTATCGCGTTTTTTTTTATAGATTCCAATACATTTTATATATCTAGTACGGTTTACGCGGCTCCCGCCAGTAAAGCTCCCAGTCGGCATGATTTTTCCGACATCTTCAACAATGATCGTCATATTTCAACCAATTTACACAAAACCTTTAATGAATTATGCACCTAAACCTTTCCCATGAATCACTCCGTCTATTGGTGAAAACCGTTTCAAAATCCGTTCAGTAGTTTTTGAGTTTATCGCGTTCAGACAGACAGACAGACACGACGGGTGACTTTGTTTTATAATATGTAAAGATTAACAATGTATTAGTGGGAAGTTTTGTTTGTACGTAAAATAATGCGTTAATTACCATAAGAATTTCGTTAATAACGCCAGAGATGATAATCCGGCCGGAGAGCATGACCTGCAACGTAGTGCCCTCTGTGGGCGCTTCAAGGTCCAAGCGCTCCCGGTGGCACACACGTTGCCTGTACAAGAAATAACGTTTTGAAGTCATTTCTATTTTCTCTGAAGATTATGAAACGATTTATTAATTGCTATAGTTATTTGATGAAAATAGTTACTAAGTATAGGTATTTAGATTTTTAGAATAGAATACTCTTTATTATGTACACCATAAAAGTTACAGATAAAAATGTTTAAATTTTACATAGGGTGACACAATGGGCGGTCTTGTCGCTAAAAGCGATCTTTTACAGACAACCTTTGGATGGATTAAAGGGAGCAGGAGTGACAATACTGCAGGTAGTCAGTGGTGTACCAATTAACATATACAATAAATACATACATACACAAAGCATACACTTATCTAATAAAAAAAAAAAAAAAAAAATACTTATATACAATAATACACATGAAACAAGAGCAGGGAACTGTATTGTTTTGTTAGTAATGCATGTAAGATGTGAATATAGGTATAGTAGCGGCATCAATATCGCCACATGCGAACTACGCATCACACTGACGTCACGCAAAATCCTGCATCGCGCAAGCAGAGTTTACCGCGCGACTAGCATATTATATACAACGTCCTGACATCAACCGTCGGCGGTTGCCCACCAGACACAACACCCGTCTGGTCGGAGGATCCTCCATTTTCTATAGAGGATGAGTGAACTTTACACCCTGTTCTTCATACCTTACCTTAAAGTATCAAATGAAAAAAAAATGGTGACAACTGGCCAAAATATGTTAACAAAAGATATGAAGTCAAAGGTATTCGTACATTCGACGAAATTCTTGTATTTTTTTTAGGGTTTCTCTATTTAAGCGCGTTGTGAGAATCAAGTATGGCCGGTAACCACGTAATTTCAGCATCAAAGCCGCGGGTAAATCCAAACACACGACCTTCACTTTTCCTTCTGTTACGAAGGCTGCCTCGCGACCTACGGAGTAAAAATATTTACGTCAAACATACGAAACACTGCGCATTTTTGTGGCTTACTTCGACCCATGTTTTAGCTTATTCTGTTGAGCTCTGGAGTTTATGATTTTCTAGAGTACTAACATACATTTTTTGGTAGTACCTACAGGTACGTCATACTTGAGCTTCGGTTTAAAAACTAAAACACAGCTTTTTTGGCATTACCTATAGGTAAAATCATTCTCACAGCAAGTTACAGTGCTGTAAAAACATTTTTGTTGATATTAAATTGTAATTCAAGAAAATTGTAATGGCGTTACTTACTTTTGGTACCACCTGCTCGCTAATGTCAAATTGTAAGTCATGCAAACCTAACCTATTTGACCTAGACTCTAGCCGGACATTATTTTATTATGACCAGCTTGCTGGTGCATAATGTGATTTGAATTTGGAACCTCAACAAAAAAAAATCATATGCAAACTTATATCATAAAAAAAAATCTATTAAATATAGGTGCAGCTGGACCAAAGTTCATAGGTTCACAGACTTCATAGGTTTTTTATGTTGCCTTTGCCAAACAAAACAATTTAATTACTCAATAGTGATTATAGTGGATTATAACACAATAATGTACATTAATGAAATACCTATAAATTATTGAATAATGTGCGTAACAGACTAGCCCTACATCATCTGTGGACCCTAATGGCGGCATCCCCGCGTTAGAATGTTAGGTTTGGGCGTCATACTTACAATATTATCTATTGTGTTATTGATAAAATTGCACGAGTTAACATAAAATAGTGTATGAAACTGCACATAACTAGGAGTCCCCGATTATTTATCGTTTTCATGAACCACTAATTCGAGAATCTATTTGGTTTTTACCTCGCAGTAGGTGCGAAAACTAGAGTATTCTCCTCGGGGATAAAGGTGTCTTCGTCTTGGGCGAGCCTGAATCCCTCGTTGCACTAAGGATTCTATTCTTCATCGCATCGCTCAGGAGTTAACTCGTTGCGTTCGGTATTCAAAATAACACCCGTGACATTAAGACACTGCTTTATTCCCTTAGTGAATAATCTATAAAATCTTCGAGAAATCGGGCTATTTTGAACTTACGTGCGTCCTACGGGCTACCTGCTACGGCCGACTACGGGCGTCACCCGTAGCGCGTAGCAAGCCGTAGAACCGGTGCAAATAGCAGTGACGCGTGATAGGATGGAATGGCCATTATTAAAAAAATAAAAAACACCATCTGCCAACTCTATAAGTGGATGGTTATGCTGGGGCAAATTATTAAAACCACATGGTTCCGTCGCACACTACAATTAGAACTATATAAGTATACTTAGTCCGTATGACTCTCCATCCATTTCAGAATAAGTAAGGAAGTCCCCTGCGAGCAGCATATCATCAAACTTTTTTCTAGTGATTACTCTGTAGTGGTCTGAGAAGTGGAAGCTAGCGGTCGTGTGTTGTTGCGCGAGCTGTATGTTTGAGCTGCACTCTGCCGCGAGCCGCCGCGACAAAGTTCCTGCAACAACATTAATTTGATCTCATCTCACTCATCTCGTTGACGTAGAAGGTGAATCTTAATAGTCGTCACGAGTGGCAATACTTACATTTAGGTACATAATTATGTACTTTCGGGGTACTCTGGTCAGTATTTTTTACCTTGGGACACAATGAAGTATTATAAATAGACGCGTCATACAGGAACTATAGTGCACTCAAAAACAACGTAAGCCATGATTGTAGCTACATACTTGCATACAATCATATAGCGCGTGAAGAAAAGGAAAGGCCTATACCGATATATGTTGTTAGAAAGAGATGAACATACATATTTAGTTACGTCACTAGCTGCTGCATGTTCATTGGCACGTACGTAATAATAATAGTTATTATTGTATACGAGTATGTCAGGCAATTACTTTGCCATTATTGAGCGCAGGTAACGCTTTTCTAGCATTATGTGTGCAGATATACTTCGTGCCGATACGAGAGAAGAAGAAGATAAACTTTCAGAGAGATGAGATTAGCATCAGAGACATTATGTTAAAGTAATTGGAATTCAAAGTTGGCTAACTTCACGTAGGCTGCTTTCCTAATGTAGTTACCTCTGTAGATAAATACGTACTTTACTATTTTAGGACATTCATATTATGTAATCAATAAATTATCGATTAGTTAGTCACCACGAATACATTTTGTTCCAGCTAACATGTGCGTGAACAATATATATATATTTTAAGTATCCTCCTTTCGCTACTTTGGTTTGGTTGAAAACCATTATTTCAGAGTAGAATTTTAGACTTTACGCTTTAAATACTACAAACTCAAGCGGGGCATAACCATCTAGGCGCCCCGGGCGACTCATGCATTTGGCGCCCTTTTATATTTCATTATAATTAAGCAAATTTATGTTCAATTTTGCAATATTTAATTCATTTCACCCACTTTTCATTCACCTACCTATATTGTGTGTCAGTTAGTCTCGAAACTTATAATGAAAAACAATGTCGCCTGTCGCTCAGTGCGTCTCTTTAACTCTCTTTGTCATCCTACATAAGTTAGTGAGGGGATACGATACGATAAGACAAGCAACAAAATGACAGGTCGTGGTAGATAATGCTGAATACTCATACTCACTCCCACGAGATAAGTTCATAAAAGTTAATACGCTGAATTTAGTTTTTCTTAAGATCGATAGAGCTAGGTATTAATATTAAATGGTTAAGCAAAGCTGGCGCGCGCCGCGCCTTGTACGCTTCGGCCGGCGCCCTGCAGTTGCCGGCGCCCCAGGCGGCCGCACCGGTCGCCCTAATGCCGTTGTCTGCACGCGTAGCATGACCACCGTAGAAACGGGTTTTATCGACTGAAGAATAGACAAAATGACAGATTGTAGAAAGATTTCTACCGTCCTAAGCATGGCGATGTTAAAAACTTAAAACTGAAGAGAAGAAATGTGTCTATTCTTCAGTCGACTAAAGTCTTCAATGTCAAGCATGACGACCAATTTTTCTCTACCTTTGACCCTTGGGGTAGAAACATTTCTTCTCATCAAGTGTTAAATAGTCTACATCACATTGGACCTAGACAAGAATCTTTATTGATTTTGAAAACTTAATTCAATATTTATCACTGAACAATCTAATCTGGTCAGTGGGTCGTCTTAGGGGTGGAGTTGTAGGAGTTGGGAGTATATTATGCTTAGGGGCACTATGAACAGCAAAGAAATCAATTTTTTTTTGCGAAAAATTGTTGGGATGTAAAAAAACAAGCGAAAAAAAAAACAGGTAATAAATTCATGTTGGGATGCTGCTTGCACGCGGGTGACACAGAGGGGGTTAAATTTCTGTAATTTTTTGACTAAGACGCACCGTTTTCGAGATATCTGATTTTTTTTTCTGTTTTAATTTTTTTTCGCTGTTTTTTATTATTTTTTCGATAGCGAAATGTAATCTACATCACTAGCTACCTCCCCGTTACTAAGGAAAGAATAAATATGTACGTATATGTATGTATGTATACTCTGTCTTCATAGAAACGCGAGTCTACGGGTCGCCCCGTGCTCGGGCAGAAAAGATGTCGAGTTGGATATAAAGAACTTTGTCTATTCTTGGTAGAACGGGGATATAATTGGTTATGTTACGCGTGCAGTGCTGTACTTCGCCAAGCTTTTGGCGGATCATCCTCCCACATGTCTTCCTCTACGTCTATTTCCATTCCTTGTGTACCATTCTGTGACTTATTTGGTCAATTTTTCCGTCTTGGCTCTCATCATATGACTAGATAATATTACCATTTTAAGGTACATTATACCATCCGAGTGCTCCTAGACCTGTTTTTAGAAGGAATTAAAACTTGTATTTACCTTTGCCGACTCCCTCATGACCCACAAGCACAACTATAGGTACATCGGTGGTATCCGCTGGCGGTACGTAAAGCGACACTCGAGCCTTCGACAGTTGCTCGATGTAGATCAGCCGCAGTAACTTGCGAGTTGTGTGCACAATTACGTCTGGGTTCGTATCCATCATCAGAGTGCGCTGGAAATAGGTACGTGCAGTTGAGAAATATGTGATGGGTACGATTGGCGAAGGGTTTTGAGAAGGCTGGTCTTACAATTAAACAAAGAGATTTAAAATAGATACTACAGAGGGGATATCAGAAGTAATGTCATAGAACCATTGTGATCCCATGTCGCAGTGACGCCATCTAGCGTAATTATAGCAAAATTACACAACAGCTAAGTTTGACACGTTACACTTTTTTTTTCTTTTTTTTTTTTTTCTTCCTTCTGGCTTCGCACGGTTTGTGCATTTAGCCAATGTCACGTTTTAGTTCTTGTATAGTACTGATGAAATGAATTATAAATGCATGATGATGATATCCCCGCCCACTCCCCTTGAGTTTCAGTAAAGATGTGGCACTTTACTGAGACCTCACGCGGACTTCTTGAGAGAACTTGAAGCGAAGTTGCACTGTTTTGTTTCATTTGCCTACACTAATGCACGTTCACAAACACTTAATGGTTAATAATCCACCATTATTACACATTAATATTCGGCTAAACACAAATTTTGGAAAATTAAACAAACTGCTGAACATGACGCTTCACTTTCCCGCCAAGAAGGCCCACGTTACACTTTTACCGACACCAACCGTCAAATAGTTTGAAACATCTAAGACAATTATTTATTTTATCTAAATACCCAGTATTTAGATAAAATAAATAATTATTATAAAATTACAAAATACTGACGAAAATAAACCGTGGTTAAGTTTAGTAGTTTTATCACTACGAGATGTAGTAATAAAACTGCAATACCGTAATAATTCACAATTTATGTTATAGTTGGAAAATAATTTTCTTAAGGTGGACACGAATGCGACTTGACATGTAGGCGTACCACAGTCCACACTAGACTGAGCGACTTTTGTCCACTAAGACAAATGTATCGGATTACGATTTTGTTCACTATATCCTGTCTATTGTTAAGTAAATAATTTAATGTCTTTGCAATTATATTATACTAGGCAACAAATTAAATTCCTGCAATATAGGGAAAGGTAATTAGTCAATTTATAACCTAACCCCCTTTTTTCGGAGCTTCAAATAATGAGTCAACTGTAGTTACGCGACCAGCACCCAAATTGCGTAACAAACTTTGAATCACAATCCGAGACTATTGAAGGATATTGCTAATCCATTGCTTCATTAGATTTGTAAAATTCATCTGCTCAACAATGAAAATAACGCAGTGGGTTTGGGTGAACCAGGGTGAACTATTAAAATGAAACCCATTGCGAACAATAATGTAATTTTATGTGTGTTACGTAATTACCCGCAGTTTTTCGGTTGTTCTAGTCTCAAGTTTGGTGTCACTAATCTTCACGAGCACCACTATACCCTTGTTTGAAGGGAAGTATCTACCTACCATGTTCAGTCACTACGCCGACAGACTGAACACCGATAAGACTTTACTACGACGGGACTCTTCGCCGACCGGACACTTCGCTGACAGTCTGTCTGTCGGCGTAATGTCTGTGGGCGTTTAGTCGTACACCGTACACTGGTTCAGTCGTGGGTATTAGTAGTCAATTATACCAACAGATTTAGAGTAGGCTAGATTCCGCATGTTCATTAGATAGTAGGTATGATGAAAACCGAGCGTGTCATCTTTTTTATACCTACCATGACGTCACCCCAGCCATTTAGTGATGTGCTCAACGTAAACAGAATCATTTCAACCGCTAAGCGCGCGTCTGTGAGCTAATAGACTTCGTTAGGAGTGGACGTGCGTTGACATTTTTTCATTTGACATTCAATAGGAAGTCGCAATAATGCCCGAAGTTTGTGCTGCGCACAAACTTCGCTTGATCGGACGGCTTGTGGTATCTAGCCTACTCTAAATCTGTGATGATACATGTGTAAGATATGAAATAACGGTGTAAGCAAAGTTGTATAGAGTTGTTTTATCTCGTTACCTGTTCAACAGGATCAAGTTTCACAGCATCTAAACTGAGTAGGAACGTGAATGTGTTGATGATGACAGTTTTGTAGGCGGGCGCCAAACAAATAGGGTTGGCGCGGAGATCGAGCACGATCAGCCGCCGCATTTGACGCATGTAGATCGGCAGCTCCAGCATGACGCTCAGGCGGTTGTTCCGGAGGTGAAGCTCGCGGAGTCTGTGCAAAACACACCACTGTTTTTAATTGAAAGAAAAATGAAGAAAATACATTTTCTTTCAACTACGTAGTAATGTTATCAATAATCACTACAAAACCGATCACAAAGAGAGATGCAGAAATGTATGAAATCTCATTGTTGTACTGTTTTTCAGTGCAACAATGAGATTTCATACAACATTTCTGCACTGTTTTTATTTTTTATTTAGATATAAATTTACCACAGAGGTTTAATGTCTCCCATTAAGTTTAAAATAAAAATCGGCTGAATAAAACCGACTTGGAGAAAAACTTTGTTTTCATTATTAACTTGAGTTTTTATATTGAGTAGGTATATTTTATCACGGTAGCAGATTGGTAGTTGAAAGAAAAGTAGATTTTACGCACCTTGCTAAAGTGAGTAATTAATGCAATCGTGCTAATTTAGTGCCCACGCATGCGCTCGGGCACCAACTTAACACTCGTGCATTAATAACTCACTTTGCGCTCGGTGCAACAATCTACTATTATTTGCACTAAAAATGTAGCTTAAAGAAAAGACAAAACAAGTTGGAGGAAAATATGCGTCAATTCGTCCACCCAAAAAGGACCAACGCCGACTAAATAAAGCTTCCTCTAGAAGTCAAAGTTAATTATTTATTTCAAATAGGCACATAAAAGTCACTTTTGAAGACCTTCGGGAAAGTGCTACCTTAAGGTGAATCCACAGTAATTGCAGCCCGCGAAATTCAAGTTTTCTTATTTTTTTGCAATTTGCAGTGTCAGGTTTTAATTTGATCAAAATATAATACGCGACCACAGATTTAGAGTTGGCTAGATACCGCATGTTCATCAGATAGTATGAAAACTGAGCGTGTCATCTTTTTATACCTACGACGACGTCACCCCAGTGATGTGCTCAACGTAAATAGAATCATTTCAATCGCTAAGCGTGTCTGTGAGCTAATGGACTTCGTCAGGAGTAGACGTGTATTGACATTTTTTCATTTAACATGCAATAGGAAGTCGCAATAATGCCCAAAGTTTGTGCACAGCATAAACTTCGGGGCACGCTTGGTCGGGCGGCTTGTGGTATCTAGCCTACCTACTATACATCTGTGTTCACCAAATTAAAAAATACCACTACAAACTACAAATAAAACTACTACAAATAAACAAAACAAACAACTATAAACTATTTCTATTTCTTCTATCTTTCTTTCTTTTCTTTATTACAGATATGTATTTAGTGTTTACAGAATTATAATCGTTAGAATCATGAATACATCTCTCTAAGTTAGATTTGTTGAATTATTTTTTCATGAAATCATTACATTGGGGAATAAATCTAACTTAGACAGATGTATTAGAGACGTTTCTCAACTCATATTGCAAGTAACATCACTACCACCGGTCGTTAAACTCCCAAAAAAAAATCATCAAATCTTTTTTATTTTTATTTTATCGTGTTTAGATATCGATATCCATCACGTCTGCGGAGTTTCTCTAGCTAATTTGACCCTGTATACATGAGTTATTGTAGTTCAGAGGGCCTACTCCGAAGCGATAATCCGAATGTTCGGCCGTTTCTTGACTTCCAAGGTTTCCATATTTGACTTTGAATCCTTACCTGACTTCAACGCACGTTTTTGACTTTTACTTATCTCTTTGACCGTCTTTTGTAAGGTTCCGTACACAAAGGGTAAAACGGGGCCCTATTACTAAGACTCCGCTGCCCGTCCGTCTGTCACCAGGCTGTATCTCATGAACCGTGATAGTTAGACAGTTGAAATTTTCACAGATGATGTATTTCTATTGCCGCTATAACAAAAAAAGTGTATTCCCGTTGTCCCCGTATGCCATATCCCCGTCACGGGGACAGCGGGACGTGATTAAATTTATTTTCCGTTGTCCCCGTAACGTACGAATTAAACCTTTTTTAAATCGAAACAGCTAGGTTAGGTTAGGTTAGAACTGTGACCACACAACGCACGAGCCGAGCGAGCGTAGCGAGCGGTGCCGCGGCAGCGGCCGGCGAGTGCCAGAAACATATTTTTGAATGTAAAACCAAACCACGGGGACAACGGGAAGTATTTTTAAATATTTAATTGAAGTACCTACCGCTGTCCCCGTAGGACGGGGACACGGTGTACGGGGACAACGGGAATACACGACAAAAAATATTAAAAAACAGAATAACATAAATATTGAAGGGCGCTCCCATACAACAAACGTGATTCTTTGGCCGTTTTTATAGATAATGGTACGGAACCCTTCGTGCGCGAGTCCGACTCACACATGGCCGGTTTTTTTATCTTTCGCCGTTGTCAGCCATATTCAGCCGTAGTCAGAAAACGGCCGAACATTCGGCCGATACTTAGGATTTATCATCGGAGTAGACCCCCAGGTTTCTCGTAAGTATATTATGAGGAACCTGGGAGTCTACGGTATGAGGCAGTGTGGCATTGAATACGTGCAATAAATAAAACATTTTGAGGTTGGAAACCACATTTACTTGCGTCGCGCGTCGGAACTGAACAAGAATGAGGTCTATGCCAGTTTTGGTTATTCATAACTATAGGTTCTATACAAATTTTATGCAGAGATGCAAAACGATTCCAAACAAAACTTAAACTATTAATTTCTAATTCCTTTGTAATACAAACTTGAGCGTAATAATTAATCATGCCAAAACCGTAATTTATTGCTGTTCCTATCTTTCCGACTGTACTGTATTGAAACGTAATGTACAGCCTTTGTTTAATTCGTTAGCGCACCGGTCGAAACAGCGCGGATTGGGCATTGTGGTGGAAACGCGGTGAAGTCATTAGTACGTACTTGCACAACTCACCTCGTACAATATGAGAACATTTTCATGGAAGTCAAATTGTTTTCGTTTAAGTTAAGGTACTCGAGGTGTAGCAATGTCCAGAGACCGGCGTTCGCGCTGAACTCATAGCTTGATATATTGTTGTAAGATACATCTAGCCAGAGCAGACGCAGGTGGTTCAAATTCTCAAGACGCTGAATGTGATTAAACGATAAGTCTAATCGTCGAAGATACCTGAGAGAACAAAATTTATATTTATAAGGTGTTTCAAAATGAATTCTACAAACTTTAGAATCTAAAGTTCAATCACGAAAAAAGAGTCTGCTGTTCCATCTTCATTCATCATTTCAGCCAAAAGACGTCCACTGCTGGACATAGGCCTCCCCTAAAGGGGGGTTTGCCATAATCGCCACGCTTGGCAGGCGGGTTGGCGATCGCAGGATGGTGTTAAAAATGCACAGAGAACGCTGCTGCCCATTCTCTAGTAATTCCTTTAGTCGCCTTTTACGACGCCCACGGGAAGAAATAGGGTGGTGCTATTCTTTACGTCCGGCACCACACAGACAATCCTGCCACACCGGCAATTCTGTTCCATACTAAACTTTAATACCTACTGTCCTAAACTGTATGGGACAGCTGTTTTTTTTCGTGATTTCTTTGTTGGACCCATAGTAAAAGTTATTCAGTTCGATGGTCTAAATCACCTCTTAAGGCTCCGTGCACGAATAAAACCCTATTTCGTAAATTTCTTATCTAATTGTGAGAAAGCTTGAAGAAACATTAAGTCTGTGTAACTATAAAAGTACAGTTTTCGTGGTGTTATCACCACGAAAACTGTACTTTTACCATTCGTGTCAGTCTCAGCACCTGTTAATAGTTTCATCACTTTTGGGCTCACGAAAATATAGTTAGTTTACCTTTTATTTACGAAATGAAGTAATTGTTTATTTATGAAATAGTTTTTAGATTCTAATAAATGGTTAACTTAAGAGCGTTTACAACTTACGGCATTTCATACAAACTTTCTAGCCCTTGTTTTTCGAAATGACTGAACCGATTTCGATACAAATGTCTAAGAAACGCATGGAAAATGTTCTAATCTAAATTTTTACACCTTTGTATCCTGCATAAAACACTTATGCATACGAAATTCCATTAAAATCGGTTCAGTCATTTCGAAAAACAAGGGCTTGAAAGGTTGTATGAAATGCCGTACGTCGTAAACGCTCTTAAGCATAAACCTACCCGGTAGCGTTAGTTAGGTAGGTGCACGACAATAAAAGCAAAAAGAATACCTACTTCAAATTTTCCAGACCAGTAATACATTTGATATTATTATGTGATAGATCCAGTACAGTTAACGACCAAAACAAGGTCAAATCTCTAATTCTCTTCACCGAATTGTGTTTATAGTGCACTTCAGTAAGGAACCATTGGGCTGAAAAGTGAAAAGGGTAACACGTGCCAACAGTTACGTCTACATTTGCGCACACAGTTGAAGCTTGTGTGGAATGTGAAACAGACTGTAGAATGGCTACAGGCAAACGTAAACATAGATCATTCTATACAATGTGTCTGTATACGGTGTGGCGAAATTTATGGGCGTGGTACAGACCATCAAACCGAACAACTTTCTCCCGGGGACCAACATCGTAATTGGAAAAAAAAAACATTCGTCCCTTACAAAACTTCAATACCTACTCGACCAAATCTAAACTCAAAGTCAAATTGTTTATTTCAAATAGGGACATATAAGGCGGAAGAATGGGCAAGAAACTCTACCGTTACTCTTTTAAAATGTGGTACAATATTTTTTATAGGTACATTAATTATACAATTATATTTATGTGATGACGATGCACCTTGAATAAAACTACTATACCACAATAGGTAAAAAGAGTTAAGAAGGAAGCAATGACAGATAAATTAATTATGTGAAAGATACATGGTGCTCACATATTTACAACCTTTGTAAAAAAAAAAACTTTTTCTTAATAAAATAATAATATCAGTGTGAGTTGAGGTAATCACAGAATTTAAAATAAATGTCATAAAAATAATAAATTATACAATTAAAATAGCAACCTGTTTGATTTTGTCTTAAGCTAGAATTTAGATTGTACTATTTAGCTGTATGCTAGACCAGCATGTTTCCAAGCCTTCTTATCTTGGATATAATCCTCGAATTGTATAAGGGACGACTGATAATTTTTTCACGATTACGATGTTGGTCCCCGGGAGAAAGTTGTTCAGTTTGATGGTCTGTACTCTGTACCACACCCTTAACTTTCGCCACACCGTATAAAGACACACTGTATATGTATAGGTACCCTACACCAGGCGCACGGGAATTTGCGCTGGATCAAAATTTTGGATACTCCTTATCCGGGTATTTACATTTACCGTCAAAACTAAGTACCAAGAGCAACATTTTCATACAAATGAGGTCGGTTCTCCGTCAGGTAACGATTCGAGTGAGATCTGATAGCAGCTCTCTAGAGTACGGATGGAGGAGGCCTAAGGCACCCAACTGATCAGACAAGCCATTTACACCAGAGAGTGTGTAGAGTTTTGAGTGTTCGAAGTTTGAACAGATAAGCGCCTTAGGTGCTCTAGACCTCCTCCATCGATACTCTGGAAATCTGCTATCAGATCTCATCCGAATCATACCTGACGAAAAACCGAGGTTTCGAAATTACCTCGTTTGTATGAAAATGTTGCTCTGGGTAATTAGTTTTGACGGTAAGTGTAGTTTGAACTATTAATTAGTTCCCATAGGATGCGATGAAGCCGATGGCAACATTTCTGCTGAAAAGCAGCATTGTTGTATTCCAGTTTCAAGGTTATGGGTTTTTACAGGCGTAAGAAACATAAATCACTTTTGTCAATGGGCTGGCCACGCATGTGCGATACTACTCTGGTATTGCAATCGGCCCATCGGCACAGATTACCAGATAATTCACTCCATACAAAATGTTCAATACCTACTGCTATAATAGCTTACACCTTCGAGTCGCTAGACGCTGCGAACGAAAATATACCTAACCTTATAAGTGTAAAGTGAGCTTTGCTTTGTAGCTGCGCGCCGGCGCCACCGTGCCGCTCCGCGCGCCTCGCGGCTTTCGGCAACCCACTGAGAAATGGGTCGAGTGCGACCCGGAGGCCGGTAGGTAGTTAGCGCGCGTAAGTACCTGGAGTGATTTATCTGGTAATCTGTGCCATCGGCTTGTTCGTCATAAAATACTCGTAACACAAATAAGCAAGTAACTATTGTAAAATATTTACGAGTTTCATATTCCAGAACTGTGCTAAGCCTGTTAAACGCCACCGACAAAAATTGCAAGTACGGAAGACTCGACAGAACTGTCAGCGCTGTCAGCAAGTTTGACGACAGATCTAGACACACCAGGAACTTGTAGTGCATTAGCACATCAATGTTCTGCAGGTGCTGGAATAATAACATGAAAGAGTTATAAATTAAACGCAAGACGATGCTATAATGATATCTACATCGAAATTTTATCTTTAAGTTCTATATGGATGAAAAAACGACCCATTTTTTTTTAACAAATCAGTACGGGTAACTCATTCCCTTTTGATCACAAATAGTTTGTAAATTAACAAAATTTTCACTATTGTGGAGAAGACTTGACCACGTGGGACCCCTAAATATTCTTGGGTAGATACATACATCAAAGTGACAATAATTAATTGACGTTAATTTTAAAGGTAGGTGTATAAATATTTATAAATATTGGCGGTCGATCGCTTGTACTCTTATGGAGATATATACCAGGAAAAGAAAATATTGATATTATAGAAAGGTAATTTCCAATGTCGTACGATTTTGTTGTAGTGAAGTAGGGTTGCACTCAAGGCGCAAGGACTTTTCCAAAAATATCAAAAATAGTGGGCGTTCATCAATGTTCAAGAATGTAGAGGACCTACAACATTTATTGATGGAATGTGTCCAATATGAGTCCAGTAGGAATAATTTTGTAAGGTCCCTGAATTTAAACAAAACTGATGTAGGCATGTTCCATACAATTCTATCCCAACCAAATGGCGACGATGCGAAGGGTTTGTTCAATTCATGGCCCACGTGTTGTGAAGTACCTACTATTGTTTAGGATACGATGGGACTGACATACGCTATGCGTAAAAGCCTCTTTACATAAATAAAGAAAAAAAAAAAAATGTTCAAGAAACTGTGGGTTAGTTTTACTTACCTTAGACGAAAGATCCAATTTGATATAAACTAGGTCTCCCAGAATAGGAGTACGTTTGAGATAAGTGAGGCAAGCGGTGACCAAGTCTCTGGTCAGTTTGCCATCCACGAGCTCCGGCACGTCTTCCAAGTTACGAATGCGGACTACTGGCGAAAATATATCAGCATAAAGCTCAGGATAATTGTAGAAGCACCCCCAGTAATTACTTTCGTTCATGAGATTCGTCACGTGTACAGGAAACTGAAATTTTTATTACAAAAATGTACCTACCCGTAATATTTATCTTATTTTCATATTTTCATATGAATAATCGTGTATCGTCCAAAAATCACTGTGGCTTTTATACCTTAACATTTCAGCCGAAAGACGTCCACTGCTGGACATAGGCCTGCCCTAAAGGGGGGGTTTGCCATAATCGCCACGCTTGGCAGGCGGGTTGGCGATCGCAGTATGGTGTTAAAATGCATAGAGAACGCTGCTGCCCATTCTCTAGTAATTCCCTTAGTCGCCTTTTACGACACCCACGGGAAGAAATGGGATGGTGCTATTATTTACGTCCGGCACCAAACGGAACCTATATATATTATACCTTACTTAAAAATAAAACAGGTTCGGTGAAATGTCTTTACTTGTGGGAAATATCTACTAAAGAGGTGTGACGAAATGTGATCCCTCTCCAGGGGACCATCATTCATTAAATTGTGCGGAGAGAGTGCGTGAGAGCCTGGTTCACCGGCACTTTTTACCTTCCATCTACGTCATTACACGATGTATGTATAATACATGTGGCCTTTTAGGTAATAACTGCCCAAAATATAACAAGGGCTGACGAAAATATTTGTGATACACGTATAACTTTATATAGATTCATAAATATTTGCATCGAAAATTTACGAATAACTTGGAGTTTGTAGTCCCTAAAGTTAGAAGGAATTTAATATAACTTGTACATCTTGTAAAAATAAATTGCTGTTTAATTATGGCACAAAACTTTACGTTGTTCGTAAATTCGACGTATTAACTTGTAAGAAAATAGGTATGTAATAAAAGCCATTTTATAAAAATAACTATTACATATAGACGTAATATTAACAGGGACCGAACAATTAGAAATGATGACTACTTTTGTTAGCTTGGGTATTACCTGTTAAAACAAATGTATGTGATATTGAAACAATAAAATAAATTAAATTAGAAAATAGGTCCAGAGAGGTACCTCCTCTTTAATTAGCTCTTCGTTGCTTTTTGTATTATCTAAATCTTCTTCTGCAGCTACAACTGGCACTGTATTTCGTCTCAAACCACTTATAACTGAAATATTAACAAACGTATTGAATATTTACGTTACAACCGTCACAGTTGCCTCCAAAGGGGGTATATAATGAAACGCAGCGTTGGCGATACAGAAAAGTAAGCCTATTGCTTTTCCTTACTTTTTAGGGTTCCGTACCTAAAAAGAAAATTACGGAACCCTTATAGGATCATTCGTGTGTCTGGCTGTCTCTCTGTCTGCTGGACCAATTATGTTAAAATTTGATACACATGTAAACTTTTGTGACCCAAACACGGACGTGTAACGTAAATAAATGAATTTTGAATATGGGGGTCACTTTTAGGGGGCAAATTAGAAAATTAAAGAGAAAAAGAAAAATAAGGTTTTCTAAACTGTACCGTGTGACATATCAAATAAAGGGACGTGTTGCAAGGATTTCTGTTTTTTTTTTATAATTTAAAAATAAATTCTTTTAAAACTATTTATCTCCGAAAGTACTGGGCCGAAATTTTTGAAAAAGATACATAAGATAGTTCTTATAGATTACAGGAAAACCTTTAAGACGTATATGATCTTAATATAACATTATAAATCTCTCAATATTGTGCGTACAAACTTACATTTGCAGTTGGAATGTATGAATATATGGTAAACGTTAACGGGGTGACGTCCTCGGGATCTCTAGTAAGGATGGGCGTGCCTCAAGTTTCAATTCTTGGCCCTTTCTTATTTCTAGTTTATATAAATGATCTTCCTTACATGATGGCAAACTTATCGGATATAATTCTATTCGCTGATGACACTTCTCTTATTTTTAAAATAGATAGAAAAGATACGGATGTCTTACACGTCAACGATAGTTTGGCTGTTCTTTCGAAATGGTTCGCAGCTAATAATCTCTTACTTAATGCGAACAAAACGAAATGTCTTAAGTTCTTATTACCAAATGTACCACAAGTAGGTCTTAATTTAAAACTTGATGGTAAGAAGCTAGATGCTATTACAGAAACTGTATTTCTAGGAATTACTCTAGATTCCAAATTGCAGTGGGGTGCCCACATTAGAGCTCTTTCAGGTAGATTAAGTTCAGCTGCATATGCAGTAAGAAAAATAAGGCAGTTGACAGATATAGCCACAGCTAGGTTAGTGTACTTTGCTTACTTCCACATGCCATGTCTTATGGCGTTCTGCTGTGGGGATCGGCAGCCGATGTAGATTCAATTTTCATTTTACAAAAGAGGGCAATCCGCGTGATCTATGGAATGGGTCCTCGTGAGTCCCTTAGAAACAAATTCAAAGAAATTGATGTACTAACTCTGCCTTCTCTTTATATCTTAGAAAGTATTTTTTTCAAAATAAGAAGTGATTTCCATAATATAAATACACGTTGTAAACATGAAATTGTGATACCCAAATTTAGATTAACTAAAACAAGCAAGTCATTTCTTGTAAACAGTATCCGGTTTTACAACAAGTTGCCACAATCGGTTACAGAACTTAGTGATGGAAAATTCAAAACGCACATTAAACGTGCCCTTATCAAAAAAGCATATTATACGATTAAGGACTACGTTGAAGACAAGGAAGTTTGGCATTAATTCCTTCTGTATTTTTTATTTAATTTTCTTTTTTTACAAACTTCACTGACATAATGTTTTTCTTAATTGACATTATTATACCTACAATTTAAATTTCAACAAGGTTCTAACTTTTATTATTTTAATCATATTTTACATTGTTTTTTTTGTCAATGTGAGGACGTTGTAGGCTTATTAGACTGTAGATCTGTAGACCATTTTCTATTTTGTTAAGTACCTGGTACTTTTGACGGGCCTACCCTGTCCTCTCATACCTGTTAACACTAATTTGAAAACATTGTAAAAGGCATATTTTTTTTTTTTTAAAGAGTGACCGTGGTGTTTCTTGCCGGCTCTTCTCCATAGGAAACGACCAATTGGAACCGTGCACCTAGCTTCTGACGTTTCATAAGTGCCCATGTAGGCTTATGTGAAATAAAATTTTTAACAAACTTTTTAAACAAAAAAAAAATATTTTTGATTTTTATTTTTTGATTTTATGAGAGAACATGTTTTTCAACTACAATGTTAAGTTTGTTCTTAGAGATAAATAATCCCCGCTACGGAACTATTCATTGTGCGTGGTCCGACACGCACTTGGCCTGTTTTTTCCTCATCAAGAGTTAATTATGGGAATTAATTACCTATATTTGTAAAAACTTGACAGTGAAATAGCACAAACCTCTCATATTGAAGTATGGGCATAGTTTCGAGTTTTACAAAAACGGGCTATGTGTCGAAAAAGATACAATGTATGTAACTGTACCTAAAAACGAGTTATTGATCTAACACAACACTGTCGTGACGTGTTACCACAATTAATATATTATGTTCCATTTATGCCACTCAGCGCATTCTCAACTTATTCCATACTCTTGAGGCAAGATACATCTTAATAAAATAGTTAGGTTCTGGTCAAAGAGATTTGGGAAATATATTTAAATAGCTTTGGTTCTTGTACACGTTAACACAAAAACCTAGGAATATGTATAGGTACCTGATTGTCTATAATCTGATGCCAATGTACTTAGAGCTCTGCTGAAATAGTTCATCTTGGAGTATTCCATATCCCACTCATGGATGCTCTGTATGCTCCTCTGGCTTTCTCCGGCCAAGTACGCACTGTTTTTGATGGTGAGGTCCATTCCCTGTTGGAGGCCCTCATTCGACGCCTCTGCAATTGGCTCCATAGGATGCATACTACGTTTCGATTCCAAGACCGTCTGTAGCTTCGAGGTCCTATTACTCATTTTGGTTTAATTCAAAATTAATTTAATTTAATTAACAAGGAATCTTTAACTAATATTTTATAATCAAAATTATACTAAGTCTAAATTAGTTTTTGTCACTGCGGTGTCAAAGTACTCTGTGGCGGTGGTGTCAAAACACAATGACTTTATTATTTACTTTGTTACTACGCATTAAGCGCTACGGTTTTTGGCCAGTGTTAGGCCCGGTTTCCACCAAAGCGGGGAGGAGAGGAGATGTTTGTAAACTTAAACGACCAATAAGATATCGATAATATACCGTTACCGTGCCATGCCATCGCATTAAAATAACGTTATCTTATTGGTCGTTTACAAACATCTCCTCTCCTCTCCGCTTTGGTGGAAACCGGGCCTAACTGTTGATTTCGAAATCGATTACAACTTCAAAATATTTTCACTTATACTTCCCACATACTCAAAGTTCCCACCTCTCGGTTATTTCGTGCCCCTGAATAACATCAAGTTGGCGATGCCATCCACGACGAAATTTGATTTTCGTAAAAGCCATTTTTATACTAAAGTGCTTACAATCTCGACGATGCGGACGCGATGTAAAGCTATGAATATTGCTAGTTACGTGCTAACATATAGGTGTTTGTTCAGCATGTTATGGGAGATATACGTTAAATATCTTGGATGTAAAGAGATTATTTTAAGTCTTTTTATAGCAGTCAAGACGTGCCGAGGTTAATGTAATGCACCGAGGCAATTTAATAATACAGACTGATTATTTAAACATTACCAAACTGCTGACACGGTCTTGTGAGACTTTGTTTGGTGCCTTATGTTTAAATCCTTGTTGGTACCTATTGTCTACAGTTTGGGTCTTCATAATGTGCACTTAATATGTTATCCGTCGATAAAATTAAGCTTAGTTTCCCTCATTTATTTTTTAGGGTTCTGTACCTCTACAGCTGATTTGCTCCGAATCTACTGGACCCATTAAGTTGAAATTTGGTACACATATGAACTTCTGTGACCCAAACACGGACGTGTTACTTAAATAAATTAATTTTGATTAAGGAGGTCACTTTTGGGGGCAAATTAGAAAAAAAAAAGAAAGTTTGCTGACTGTACCGTGTGACATATCAAATGAAAGGGCTTGTTTTAAGGATTTTATATATATATTTTTTATAATTTTAAAATACATACTTTTGAAATTATTTAAGAAATTAGATGAGTAATGACCTTATCTCCGAAACTACTGAGCCTAAAATTTTGATAAAAATACAGAAAATAGTTCTTTACTTATAGATTACAGGAAAACCTATAAGAAGTCTGTGATCCTAAAATAACGTGGTAAATCCCCATGTTATGCGCCAATATTGTGCGTACAAACTTACATTTGCAGTTGGAATGTATGGGGATCATGTTTTTCAACTACATAAGTTTGTTCTTGGAATAAATTCATCCCAACTACGGAACCCTTCATTGTGCGTGGTCCGACATGCACTTGTCCGGTTTTTTAATTATTATTATAAACAGGTGATATTTGTAAGTTTGTATGTAGGAGGTAATCTTCGGAACTGCTGGTCGCATAAATCACCGTATTTTTTTATTGCGTTGACTTAGAAGCTTGATTTTTTTTAAACTCCAAGGGACCGTAGACTTACGTATTTGATATTAATTTCAACTTGATACCTCCACGCGTTCCTGATAAAAAGGGTCTTGACAGACGGACAACGAACTGATCCTGTATGAGTTAAGTTTTTTCCTTTTGAGGTACGGAACCGTAAAAATTTTTACTTTGTAACGCTACTGTAAAAAGGACGTCTTAACAGAATTTGTTTACGTTGCTAATACTGTTGTAATATATCTTAAAGTTTTGTGCCTTGTAGTGTTGTTTAAGTGAGTTAGTTCGCAATAAAGAATTTGAGTTTTGAATTTGAATTTGTTTATCTAGTAAACAACGCGGTACACAAGCATGGCGTGGTCTGGCAAAGGAGTGAGATAACGAACTGCAGCTGTTGTTTTACAATCTCCTTTGACAGCACAAAAAGCTCTCGTTGATTTCCATGTTGCATTTTCCTTTTAAACAGCGTCTTTTGGAAGTACCTACAGCTGTGGTAGATACATAAAAAGTAATAAAGTTTTATTTTTAATACTTAAGTAGATTTTAATAATTACCTGAATAGAATTGAGTAATTATCAGATATATGACAGCACAAACTGCTGTCATTTATCTGATACTGTTTATTCAAAAAAGTGCTGATACCATGAGATACACACGACAATATTTTTATTTAACTATACACATGTATTCAGGTGTTTCCTATCCGACTGCTTTAAGAACAAACATCAAAATGAACTCTGAGGTCACTTTTTTAGGGTTCAGTAGTAAACAAGGAACCCTTATAGTTTCGCCATGTCCGTCTGTCTGTCTGTCTGTCTGTCTGTCCGTCCGTCCGTCTGTCGCCAGCTTAGCTCAGAGACGCTTAGTCCTAGAAAGCTGTAATTTAGCATGGGTATACATATTAATCATGCCGAAAAAATGGTAAAATAAAATTATGAAAAACATTTTTTTTTAGGGTACCTCCCTTACACGTGAATGTGGGAATCGTTGAATAGGCCGTTCAAAAATATTGTGGGTTTGGCGAAACCATTTTTCAATTAAGGGATCCGTTTGCGTAATATTAAGCTTTAAAGTGCTAGTTTTTGTTAGAGTCAAGTGTCCCCCCCCCCTGCCAGCTAAATGGTTGGTTTTGGATATGTAAAAAAATTCATGGCAATAGTATATATAACGAAATTAAAAGGAAAACTATCACAGCTAAGTAGGCTTCACAAGTTAACGAGTAATAGTCGACCAACTTAAATTTGCAGTTGGAGAATTGACCGTAACGTATATCGATGTATGGGAGAGCATGTTTTTCAACTACAATGTTAAGTTTGTTTTTGGGATAAATTCATTCCAACTACGGAACCCTTCATTGTGCGTGGTCCGACATGCACTTGGCCGGTTTTTTTTTATAGTCTAGAATAAGTGATCATTTATCCATTCCGAGTCACCATCTCCCTCTAGCCTTTTCCAAACTATATTGGGATCGGTTTTCAGTTTAACCAGATGCAGCTGAATACCAGCGACTGCCTATCTGACAGCTACAACCGAGTAACTGGGTAATACAATACCCCTTGATAATACTGGTTGTCAGACTTTCGGGCTTCTGACGACCCCTCACTACTGTTAAACCCTGTTGACCCCTGAGTTTGTTTCGCCATTTCTTCTCAGGGGTAGTCAGATAGAAAATGTCGACTACATCTAGATTATTAAAAAAAAAAATATATGACGTGTAAAAGTGATTATAATATCCCATTTACAGAATAACCGATTTCATTTCATTTCATTAAAGATCCACAAATAACAGCCTGGACCAACGGCTTACCGTGCTTTCCGAGGCACGGAGGGGTCTTGGTATGTAAAGATGGTCACCCATCTACGGACCAACCGGGGCAAGCGTAGCTTAACCCGATTGATCGACTCATGCTGCTGTTATTACTGAGCCAGAAGCCCTACCATTTATCCATTCCGAGTATCATCTTTATTCTACATTTATAATGATTTTACTACTTACCGTCGTTTGAAAAAAGGAAATCTCAACTTAAAAACCGAGAACATAAATCTCTAGATGCAGATGCAGCTGTCAATCGAAGCTCTACAGTCTACACTACTAGCAAGTTGTAACATTCGATCTGAGGCTTTGGGGATTTGTCTCCGGAGCAACTGACTGCGCAAGTTGGACAACTCTCTCATTTGATCTGTACTTTAGTTTAGCGATCAGCTCGCTCTGTTGTAACTTAAGTACGGTCAAGTTACGCTTTATTAATGCTTCGGTCTGGTTTGGAATAGTTAAAGCTTTTTAGGGTTCCGTAGTAAACAAGGAACCCTTATAGTTTCGCCATGTCCGTCTGTCTGTCTGTCTGTCTGTCCGTCCGTCCGTCTGTCGCCAGCTTAGCTCAGAGACGCTTAGTCCTAGAAAGCTGTAATTTGGCATGGGTATACATATTAATCATGCCAAAAAAATGGTAAAATAAAATTATGAAAAACATTTTTTTTTAGGGTACCTCCCTTACACGTGAAATGGGGATGATATTTTTTTTTCTCGTCTATTCCATAGTGTGGGGTACCGTTGGATAGGCCGTTCAAAAATATTGTGGGTTTGGCAAAACCATTTTTCAATTAGGGGATCCGTTTGCGTAATATTAAGCTTTAAAGTGCTAGTTTTTGTTAGAGTCAAGTGTCCCCCCCCCCTGCCAGCTAAATGGTTGGTTTTGGATATGTGGAAAAATTCATGGCAATAGTATATATAACGAAATTAAAAGGAAAACTATCACAGCTAAGTAGGCTTCACAAGTTAACGAGTAATAGTCGACAAACTTAAATTTGCAGTTGGAGAATTGACCGTAACGTATATCAATGTATCGGAGAGCATGTTTTTCAACTACAATGTTAAGTTTGTTTTTGGGATAAATTCATCCCAACTACGGAACCCTTCATTGGGCGTGGTCCGACATGCACTTGGCCGGTTTTTTGTTTTAAAGAAAGGAGAATTTGAAGTAAGTAGTGATTGTCGCAAAAACATTGATCACATAGGTATGTAATTCATTGATTCAGAATGGTATGAATGATGTACAAAATGATTTTTCTTCTCCGAGGGGGCAGGTAAAATATTAATTCTAAGTAAATTCCAATATTACGAAAAAATTCGAAGAAAAAGAGGACATTCAATTGTGTTTGGTGACATTGCTTAAAACTTTTGCTAATTAAGTTGGCCGGAACGAAACGGGAGGAGAGGAGTGAGAATTACTCACATTTCGTGAAGCAACAGCAGGAACGGACAATTGAATTGAGAGTTTTAGAATTGAAGTTGTTGCGTATATTTATGTAGGGCCGTCAAACAACAACAAACTGTCATAATTCAACGTTATCTGCGGGGGCTCTGAAAATATGAAGAAGTGTCTCGTGGACGGCGCTCGTTTGAGATGAGAATGGAAAAGAAAAGTGTCGCGTTTTAGTGGCGGTCGACTTCCCCCTCCACCCCCTCCCTCCACCCTTGTGTCTCTGCCCCTCCACCTCGTGGCCAACGAGGGCGGCGAAATTTTCAATTTGCAACGAATACTTATTTTAATAAAAAAATTAATTGTTTTCTGTTGCGTTAAAAAGTTTCCGCTCAAGTTTTCCAACTCTTTTCGTGTTTTGTTACCGTATTGGGAAAAAGGAAGATGTAGGAAGAAAGGCAGGAAATAGGTGTGGAATGAAAATCAGTAACAGCTTTCAGTAAAAGTTGTCGATGAAAAATGTTTTTACTTTAATTAAGTTTCTAAAGTGTGATTTCGGTGAGTGGTAGAACATCATTTTCCTGAGTACCTTCGTACGAAATAAGCTAAAATGTAGTATTTTTTGAGCTACGCTAAGTGCAGTGGAGAACACTTAAATAAATTAGCATTCGTCTTTTTATGGCGGTGCCGTTAAAATGGAAATTACGTAACATCCCCGTTGATACTATACTGACAAAGTTTTGTTTTTAATTAAGGCAACAAAAGAACGTTTTAATAACGGTTACAGGAGAAAGCTCAATAATTAAATTACAATTTTTATCGACCCTCAACATTGTGAATGTTTATTTAGTAATAGAGGTAACTACGGAACGTGTTGCTTCAATATCCCCTTGGGTAGCTACGAGCAAGTTAAGAAGCTGACCTAGATTTTTCAAGCTCTATATATCTGCGTACTTATAAAGGTTAAGTCGTTTCCGAGTGGGTTTAAACCCTCAATTTGCCCACACACATTAAAAGGTCACTTAATTAGGGAAGGTCTGCAGTTAAATCTTGAAACTGGCCAAAAGGCCGCCGTTTCAAGCCGTCGTCGGTTCCGGTCTGCGGTGGCGGAGAGCCCGAGAGCTACCCGTGCCGCACTCCACCTGACCGTGCACAATTGTTGGGGCCATTAACTATACATGTGAATGAACCTACATATATGTTTCCGTGTATTCCCGTTGTCCCCGTCCTACGGGGGCAGCGGTACTTCAATTAAATATTTAAAAATACTTCCCGTTGTCCCCGTGGTTTGGTTTTACATTCAAAAATATGTTTCTGGTACGCGCCGCCACCTCGGGTCCAATGTGATAGGGGGCGGCGGACGTCCCCAAGTCTGCCGTCCCTGGACCCATTTAGGGGGGCTGAAAGAGGGCGTTATCCGCCCTCCGCCGACGAACATTGCGTCTGCGGGCTGGGTGAGGGGACGAGATCTCCCGCTCCCTTTCCGCAGCCTCCTTCTGTGAAACAGTCGTGTCACACCACCGCGTCCCAGGACTCCTCACTGCTGGCCATCGACTCGACCACGGCCGGCAGCGATAGGTCACTGCCTACTCCTGAGATGAGGGCACGGCGTAGCTTCTCCCAAGCGGCACACTCTGCCAGCGTATGCCGCGCCGTGTTCTCCCGGCAGTCGACGCAGTGGTGACACCGGGCGTCCGGCTCCCTGTTTATGCGACACAGGTACTTCCCGAAGCAACCATGCCCCGAGAGCACCTGCGTCACCCGAAACGAGAGGGAGCCGTGCCTCCTCCCGAGCCAGGGTTCGAGTACTGGCCGGACCGCATCGATGGTAGTGAGGCCGGCGGTAGGGCGTGAAAGCCTGTCCCGCCATTCCGCCACCAGGGCTGCGCGAAGCTGTGACCGACGCAACTCCACATGTCGCTGCATCAGCCACTCGCCCCGCGCCCTCGCTTCCTCGCGCCACCGATACAGTGACGCGAGTACTTTTGCCTCGAGGTCCCATGGCGGGGATCCGGCCAGTACGCAAGCCGCCTCGTAGGAGATCGTGCGATAACCCCTGATGACTCCGACGGCCATCGCTCTCTGCGGTTTCCGCATGACTGCGATGCTCCCGGCCGTCAGGTCAGCCGCCCAGATCGGGGCCCCATACAGGGCCATCGATCGCACGATCCCCACATAGAGCCGCCTACAGGCGGCCGTCGGGCCCCCCAGATTGGGAAGCAGCGTTGATAACGCCCCAGCCGCGCCCAACAACTTGGGCGGGACCCATTTAACCTAACCTAACCTAGCTGTTTCGATTTAAAAAAGGTTTAATTCGTACGATAAGGGGACAACGGGAAATAAATTTAATCACGTCCCGCTGTCCCCGTGACGGGGATATCGCAAACGGGGACAACGGGAATACACTTATGTTTCGTACATTGGACATAGCTTTGGCTCTAGCCGGAGCCTAGCTTCATGAATCTTCGTGAAACAATGGCCGTAGTGGATGCACTTTGATTCAAATCCGGTGTTCCGTAGGTCCTGACCTTATAGTAGTATAGTTTATTATACAACAATATCGTCGTTCATCTGTTTTGTTTATGCACCCACATTAACAGGTAACTAAGGTTAATGGAAATGTATTATCGTCTCATCAAATGTCAAGGCAACACATCGGTCGCTGTGTGAAATGGCTGGTGATTACAAACATGTAGGTATTGTATTGTGTAGGCTTTTAGTTAATCGGATATGAAGTACGTATTGTGGAAAAATAAGTAGGTATCCCTTTGTGCGGCGGTCCGTCCAAATAAGGCACTTGACTTTACTGCTTAAGAGGCCGGCGATGGATGCGTAGTTGATACAAACGTAATACCAAAATAATTTGTAAATCAAACATATTCTTAAGGTAGTGTGTCTTTATTCCGATTGGAATACAGAATATCTAGGTTCCCAAATATATATTTTGAATGGACACTAATTTAAACAAGAGGTATAAGAAAAATAAATTTTCTATTGAAATTTTAAATTCCTCATATCTCGTCTTTATATCATTGTCCTTTCAAAATATATATTTGGGAACATAGATATTCTGTAATTCAATCGAAATAAATACACACTACCTTAAGAATATGTTTGATTTACAAATTATTTTTGTATTACGTTTGTATGAACTACGCATGCTACCCCTTAAGGTGAATCTGCAGTGTTAGCCCGTGAAATTAAAATTTCCTTATGTTTTTTGCAAGATTTTACCTATATACTGAATAAAAATATTATTATTATTATTATTTTCATTTATTACTTAAACATACATATTGATTATATTTTTAAATATTTTTTATAAAAAACATTAAAAAAGAAAAACATTTAAAAATACAAAAAACAGTAGTCCATCGGCATCAGGAACAAGGTCCAAGCTGCCGGTGGTTAGGGCTCTAGAGAGAGGAACCTCCTCACTATGCGTGCCGTGTCGAGGAGTACTGCTTTCTGAATCAAGCCCTTGACCCAGCCGCGTAATGAGAGCCTCCTGAGGTGTTGGTCGAGGCTCTTCGCTATTAGGCCATTGACCGTAATGATTATCGGTACAATGATTGCAGAGTCCACATCCCACATGTCGACAACCTCGTGTGCTAAGTCAAGATACTTTATCTTTTTATCATTCTCAGCTTTCACGAGATTCTCGTCATGAGGGACAGCGATATCAACAATCATTGCACGGCGCTCTCGTCGATCTATCACCACAATATCAGGTTTATTGGCTACAATAGTCCTGTCAGTGATGATAGATCGATCCCAGTACAATGTGGCATGCCCACTCTCGAGAACTGGGTCGGGCACATACCTGTAGTATGGTACTTCGATTTCCACAAGGTTGTACTGCAAGGCAAGTTGCTGGTGGATAATCCTAGCCACTAGATTGTGTCTGTGCAAGTACTCGCCGTTAGCAAGACGAGAACAACCGGAAACAATATGTCGGATTGATTCACCGGGACGGTGGCATGCCCGACAGATGTCAACCGTACCGTCCTTAACAATGTATTTCCGATAATTATTCGTCATAATAACTTCATCCATAATTGCACAGACAAAACCTTCGGTTTCCCCGAAGAGGTCGCCGAAACGTAGCCAGGATACAGACGCCAAAAAGTCTACATCAGGCCCATGGAGGGCCCGGAAAAAGCGTCCGTGAAGCTCTTTGCCTTGCCATACTTCCTGACGATCGTTGGTATCAAGTACTGCAGGTTTGCGCCAGTTCTCTTTCGCCAAGGAGAGTGGGGTAAGGCCCTTGTCCACTGCGACCACATCTCGATGCATCTCCACGTCAGTTTGAAGAAAATATTCTCTGAGACTGCAAATCTCGCGGTTGTGGAGGGTTTTAGCATTTAAGAAGCCGCGACCCCCACACTTCCGCGAGAGGTACAGTCTCATTACTGATGACCGTGGGTGATGCATCCGATATGCCGTCAGCAATGTACGGACCTTCCTATCCAGAGCGTCAAGTTCCGTCTGAGTCCATTTGAGTATGCCGAAAGAATACATTAAAACCGGCATGACCCAACCGTTGAAGGCACGCACCTTGTTTCCGCCTGATAAAAGACTATTTAACACTTTATTCAGGCGGCCAAAGAAGCGCTCCCTCAACGATTGCTTCATATCGGCAGTATTGATGCCTAATGCTTCCGACATACCCAAATACTTGTAGGTTTCGGTTGAAGAGAGGGATCTAAGGTGTATGGAATCCGAGAGTTGGATTCCCACGGATTCCGTAATCCCCCCTCTCTTTACATGCATGACCGCACATTTGTCCACACCAAATTCCATCCTGATGGCGCTACTGAACGTTTCTGTTACTCTCAGTAGCTCCATCAGTCGCAAATTGTTGGGGGCAAAGAGTTTCAAGTCATCCATGTAAAGGAGGTGAGATATCACCTGACCACCTCTTTTCAACCGATAGCCTAGACCTGAATCCTCCAGCAATGTGCTAAGAGGATTCAAGGCTAAGCAAAACCAAAGTGGACTCAAACTATCGCCCTGAAATATTCCCCGCTCAATCCTGATCGGTTCATCGGTCCCCTGGATCCGTCGACATCCTGGATAGAGAAGGACCGTCCTCCATTGCCTCATACACGACATCAAGAAGGTGCGTAGAGTTGCGTCTATCTTGTACAACTCCAGCACCCTAATGAGCCATGTATGTGGCACCGAGTCATAGGCCTTCTTATAATCTATCCAACATGTCGACAAATCCTTACGGGATCTACGAACCTGTTGGCTTATGGCCATGTCTATAAGGAGTAGCTCCTTAGTACCACGGGACCTATTCTTACATCCATTCTGAGACACAGACATAATTGAGTTACAATCAATGTGATGTGCAATTTTAGCTCTAAGAATGGATGTAAGGACTTTATAGACCGTTGGCAAACATGTGATTGGTCTATAGTTTTTAGATTCCGCAGTACTACCTGATTTATGGAGCAGGTGGGTAACTCCTGTCGTAAAGAACAGTGGAAGCGACCCAGTCTCTAAAGATGATTGGAATTGCGAGGCTAAACAGGCGTGTGACATTTGTAGCCATTTAATCCAAAAATTGTGCAGTCCGTCCGGTCCTGGAGATTTCCAGTTAGGCAACGGACGGACTGCACGGGCCACATCCACATTATTATTATTATTATTATTAGTGTCAGGTTTTATCTTTATCAAAATATGATTCGCGATTATGACATATATGACATATATTTACAGAATTATAATCATTAGAATCATTAATACATCTCTCTAAGTTAGGTTTTTCCCATTGATTGACTTTTTCATGAAATCATGACATTGGGGAACAAATCTAACTTAGAGAGATGAATTAATGATTATAATTCTGTAAATACATATCTGTTATAGTCGCTAATCATATTTCGATCAAGATACAACTTGACACTGACCTGCAATTTGCAAAAAACCTTAAAAAATTTGAATTTTGCGGGCTACAGCTGAGGATTCACCTTAACAGAGTGCGTACAGACGGCTACAAATCAAGCTATACATTTCCAGTATAAGCTGGTCTCGCATTGTACATGATTTCCGTACAGTGCGATATCAGCGTAAACTGGATTTATATAGCTTGATGTGTAGCCGTGTGTACCAGCAGGTCCCTACGTAATGAATGTTGCCAGTATATTCACATCGCACATTGTATCCGCCGTTTCACAATTTAACAGTTACTTGCTGTTTTACTCGCATGAATGGCCGACGATTATCGTAAATGACTCTAGATAGCCCTTTTCTCCGTCATTATAAAATATTTTCCAAAAAGTCTGCGATAATATTGGGTTTTGTGTATTATTATTCTCGAAGAACTCTTTGTGTGGGTTATTGAGTGTTCATTAATCAAACTTGAGCAGCGACACTTTGGTATTGTCCGCCGTGAATTTGGGACGCTGCATTATTATTTAAGGCGCGTGTACAACAAGCCTTACAAGATTAATGGTCTATCGAAAGCACTTAAACGGAGCAAGATAGAAGATTCTTATCTTTGCATCAAAGTTGACTTTTTGTTTTGTTAATAAGCTTTTCGTTTACCTACTTTTATCTTAATTCATTGCTACAGATATGTCTTTTGAGGTTAAGAAATATCCGTTAGAGTGGGTTTAGAGTTTTTAATTTATAATAATTTTGAAATCAACTTTAAAATTTCATGATTGAATGAATTTACAAGCCAAGGGCACAAGTGATCCTGCCAAGGTTGCGAGTTTGTCCGAAAGGGATATCGTGGCCCTGGCACACAGGCAACTGAAGGAACATGGGTGAATTTTAGTCAGAAAAAGTCTGACGCTCCGCCCAGAGCGGGAGAAGTTATTAGATAATTTCCCACCCAAAAAAAAGGGCACAAGTGTTAACTTCGTGTAAACGCTACGCCTGCTACGTCCGCTACGCCGCTACGTCCGCTAAGCCGTAGCAGCAAGTACAGTATCTAAAACACATCTGAAGGCTAATTCTCGTAATTTAAAACGTTCAAAATCTAGTCGCAATCTCATCTTGGCGACAAACAAACGTCAAAAAATTGTCAAAATGTAGGGATAAGAGGTATTTTTGACAGATTGAGACTGAGATCAGACTGTGAACGTTTGTAGAATTAGAATTGTCCCTCTATTCCTTGGAGCTCATTGATTGATGTTATTTGTTTTATTTTGTTTAGATACATCATCATCATCATCATTGCAGCCGAAAGACGTCCACTGCTGGACATAGGCCTCCCCCAAGGGGGGGTTTGCCATAATCGCCACGCTTGGCAGGCGGGTTGGCAATCGCAGTATGGTGTTAAAATGCATAGAGAACGCTGCTGCCCATTCATTTTTAGATACATACTTACTCATGATTCTGTGTTTGTAAGTTATATAGGTATGTCCGTTTGGTGCCGGACGTAAAGAATTGCACCATCCCATTTCTTCCCGTGGGTGCAGTAAAAGGCGACTAAGGGACTTACTTGGGAATGGTCAGCAGCGTTCTCTATGCATTTTAACATCATACTGCGATCGCCAACCCGAGGCGCCAAGCGTGGCGATTATGGCAAACCCCCTCCCCCCTTTAGGGGAGGTCTATGTCCAGTAGTGGACGTTTTTCGGCTGAAATGATTATGTACATTTTTTTTTCGGGGAGCGTTGCTGTAACTGGAAGACGTTTCTTTTAGAAATATTGAGTATCATGTGTCATATGTTCGCCTTTGTACGCCATTCTTCTAAGAAACTGTCGAATATTTTATTATTTTATGTGAATAAACAACAACGGTAACTTTATCTTGCTAAACGATTCTGTAAAATGACGTTTTACTGGTGTGTATGCGGTGTAGCACTGTACGAAGTTTAGGAAAAATCCTTTCGCGAGATTTCGCCGGCGGCATTCGTTCATCGCGCCACTGTCACGTTCTTTGGCAAACAGATCGCGTTTCTGGGGCAACACAACGCGGAAGAAATGCTTACTTATACTACGTACTCTTTTAGATACTGGTGCATATGGTATGCATAATATATGGGTCGCGGATAAAACTCGCCTTTACCAACCAACCAGCGCTGGGGCTCTGTCTCGCATAGGGTCGCAGCATTATGCTGAGCGATGGCCGTTTTGCGTGAATATGACGCATATTTTCCCTCAACTTGTTCTTTCGTGTTTTTCTTTTTTTTTCTTTGCGTTATGATTACCGCAAATAAACGTATTTGCTTTCTTTCTTTTTTTCTTTTCTTTTGTGGGGAATTGACTGCGATTGCGTGAAAGTTGTTAAATATTTTTTTTTAAGAATCCTAAAATCCGCCAAATCTTTTTAGTTGCTTTTAGGCACTGCAGACCCACCGTACGTACCCCTGGCCGTACCTCTGGTGGTACGGTGGTTGTTTTAAAGTTAAACGATACCACTGTATAAATAAAGAAAAGAAAGAAAGAAAATACATTTATTTAGCACTGACTAAGGCACACAATATAACATAAGTACATCATGTAAAAATAAAAAAAACAAGTAAATAGTGTAAAGTGCGATGTAAAAAATTAGCGGGTAAGTGTGCCCCACGGCTGCGCCAAAAAGGCCCAGTTCAGCATAAATGCCAGACAACTAGTGCCTGATGCTGGTTTTCAACTGGACCTGAAGTGTGAGGTGACGGATGTGAATCAGTTTTATACTGCATACATAAATAAATAAATAAAATAAATTTGTGTCAGATAAAAAATAATATAGTACCCGTAGTGTAGTAGTAGTGGTAGTAGTAGTGTAGTAGTATTATATAGTAGTAGTGTAGTAGTATAAAGTGACCGTAGTACTGTGCCGATGTGCTGTACTAGGCGGACAGGAAATTATAAATAGTTATCTCGCATAAGATAATGACTCATTCATTAGTTAGGTACTTGGAAATTCATAATTCCATTAAGTATTGATGCGGCAATATTGCATATTAAGTACTGCGCAAATTCGAACTCTTTAGTTAAACCGTACTTACATAATAACATATAAGTGTATAATCTATGAGTTACATTAACTCAAAGAAAAAGTTTGAAGCATTGTAAAACTAAAATTAAATTGAATTTTTGGATTGAATTCTTGTTGTCAGAAGTGGTTTTAACTAGTGATACAACACTATTACCTGGTGGTATCGTTTAACTTTAAAATACCCACCGTACCACCAGGGGTCAGGCCAGGGGTACGGTGGGTCTGCAGTGCTTTTAGGCGGTCGTCGAGTAAAAAGTTTTTTATTAACACGAATATCATTATGAGAATAATTTATTAAATAGATTTTATATTGATACTTTGATTGAATATTCATGTCTTTGACTCGAGATAGCAAACTTCAGACTAATCTTAAATTTTTCATAAGTCCGGCGCAACTTGTTCGAAATTAGCCAAAGCTTTTTACTTACGTCGGAATTATTGGTTTTTTTAAGCGACAGCTAACTTTAAGCCGCATTCCTGCCATTTCAATAAATGGTAGTGAATTTGTTACTATATGAATTTTGAATATTTTTGTTGGTAACATACACCATAAATTATACACAGCGTGACACAAAGGGCCGTGTCTTAACGTTAAAAGCGATCTTTTACAGACAACCTTTGGATGGATTAAAGGGAGAAGAAGAGACAATACTGCAGGTAGTCAGGGTGTACCATTTACATATACAATGAATACATAAAGTATACAACATTATTTTTAGTACGTACATGCGAAACCTGAATATAGTTTGTTCAGAATAAGGAACTGAATCGATTTCAATAATTACACCATGTTTTTTTTTTCCCAAAAATATTTAAGTGTGATGGACAATGTTATCACCATTTAATTACTTACAATACAATCGCCGTACGGTAAGGTACCTACTGCCAAATTATTAACAATGAGCGCAAGACGACCCTGGAGGCGCGGGGGAGCCGTAAGCATGTTTTTGTACGGACAACCAGGTAACATAACGACCTTATAACTTTGTGATTTTTCATGATACAGTTTTGAAATTTTGTAGGTACATATATTCTTTACATAAAAATACTAGACACGTGTTTCGGGTTTCGCATGAACTAAAAATAATATATAATAATGATACATTGGAATTCACGCTCCCGTTTGAAACAACTTTCGTTTCGCTATAAACTGTTTGAAAGTAGATTCGGAAGAAGGAAACATCCGACCGAGTACTTCCTGATAATGGATGATCTTTTTCCTTCCCGTAAGCGAAAGTCAAAAGTGTTGTACATTGAAAGACGTATGGTGTCACATGTCGCCGCTCGATGTTTGCGGAAAACATATTTATTCTGTACGACGGTCATGTTATGTTTGGTATCGGAGGGTGGCAACATAATTTTTTTTGTTACGATTTCCAATTTCCACACTTTGTGATATTTATTTGCCGTTCCAATTTCCTTGCTCAGCGCAGGGTCGCCGTCAGTATGAATACGGTTTTATAATACCCACATAATTGGACTTCGATTTTTATTAAAGATAAATTTTATTTCACCGCTTTCCATTAATTTGGAATCGAAGTGTTTATAAGTCAAGGACGCGTTTAGGCGAATTACTGTTGGAATAATGGAGTTTTTGAATGAGATAACCTGCTTGTAAAATGATGCTAACCGACTTCTTTTTTTTATAGCACAAAACTAACACAAACGGCACAATGAGATACAATGGCGTATTCTTCTGCGACAAACGTTTTCACATGGAATGCGTGTTTGTAATATAGCTCGGGGTTTTTATGTATTGGTTTACTTGGGTACAAACCCGTCGGATAGTATCCTAAGCTCTCTTATATTTAATATGTAAATACAGGGGTAGCCCTGTATTTCAATAAAAAAATATTTATTAAGACAAAAAGGATCCATAATGTTAGTAATACCATAAAGATAGTGTTAGTAAGGAAACTAATATTATTATTATTTGAGCTTGAAGCACTTTGCACAGAAGATGACCAAGTAAGGTACAAGTTTCTCACTTGGCCATCCTCTCCACAAAATGCCTCAAAATGAGAGAATAGAAACTCTCTGACACTGTTTTCACAATACTGTTGCTACTGGCCCGTGTATTTTTTTCGAACTACCGCATGAAAGCCGGTACCTTGAAACATAATTGTTATTTTACTCAGAATCAAAACAAAACACAGCATAGCCATTTGTCACAATGGCAAAATAATTAAATCCGTATCTATTTCACTCTGATTCCCGATTCATGATTCAGTATTAAACTCAGTCAAACCGAAATGTTTTATATATGTCCGATATCTATCCGGAAGTGGGAACACGCTCTAAATGTGCATCAATCACGGAGCCAACGTCGATAAAGTGATTATGTTTAATGTACCTACGCATATCTACAGTATATATACCAACGTATTGTGTATAGCAATGCGTATACATATATAACATGTTTCAGTGTGCTTTCTTAAGGCGACGATAACCGAATTTTAATGATTTTATACTGAAGATCACGTCTAAACGAGTAGTGTTAATACTTTGGAAAAAAATATGTTAAATTAGAGCATTTTTTCAATAACTTAATATGTGAATATTTTAGATTATTATTATTACATAGTGAAATTAATTTGTAAAGTTATGTCTCACGCGGATAAAAAACTGAGAATGGCACAAAATCTACCACGCGTATTTTTCTGAAACCTTCACCAATTTAAAGTTAATTTAATTATTGACCGTTTGTTATACGCGTTTTATTAAAATACCTTTTGTTTTATGTATAATAAATTAATAATGCGTCAAATTGGGGACAGCGCTCCTTGATGGGCGAGTCCTATTACTGCCTGAACGTACGACGCTTTGTGTGAGCTCAGTACAGAACACGCAAGCTAACCACTCAAGGTCACTGGCATATATCGGAGTCTTAATAAAAGCTAACTACGAATAAATCGTCAACTAAATAGGTATAAACAAGACAATAATAAAATAACATCGGTATCGGTTTTGGTATACATAATATTACATGACATAATTAGTAATAACGTGTGACTCCGGTTATACGAAAACCGAAGTAATTAAGTAAGTAATTATTTATTTGTTAGAATATTGTTGTTACAAAGGTGTTACCCGTAATATGATGTCCATAATATTCTGCTGTTTCCAGCGTACAAATATTTCAAAGAATTAAAGGACATGTATAAAGTGTGGCCTAGCACGGACAAAGACAAAATTATATTAAAAAATAACTGATAATATTTGAAGTCCTACCACAGCTTTCGTTACTTGGTAAAACATTGCAGAAAATATTTCAATTTAAAAGATTATTATTTTGATTCAAGTATTTGGGGAGAGAGTTATGTTGCCAGTTTTGGAAATATGATGGTAGTTCGGACATGCTTATTGTAAGAATTGATATGATTCCGTGAGTATTTTTAGAATATAAAATATTAAAGCTGCGTTTAAACATATTCAATAATAACTAGACTGTAATGAACACGATATTTAATAATTAATTAATGTATCAATTTCATTTTTTGAATCAATAGATCAGTCCAGTCCTAAAAGTATGTAATGGCAGCACATTCTTTATCTTTCATAATCATTGTCAGTGCCCGTCATTGTCATGCATTTGTCATATATCAATTATATTTGCACAGACCTATACCTTGATAGGCATTCAAAAATAACCAATGCAACGCAATATTTTTTTTTTTTTATACGAAACATCCTGAGTGTTAGAAAGTACCTTTTAGTATAATTATGCCAATAAGTTATTTTTTGACGTAGACACTAGATGATTCATAGAATATGACTTATGACTTTAATGATTGTTGCACTGTTGCATCACAGTTTTGCAAGTTACCTTTAGCATAAAACCAGTGTAAACAATTGTTGCTGAACCAAACAAAATAAATAAATGACCCTGGTGACCCCAGGGTTATTTATTTATTTTGATTTTGTCGCCTAAAGCCCATTATTTTAACGTAGGTACTAATAACTTTTTTACGACTTTACAATTTTACTTATAGGGTTCTAAAGTCCATCATGTTGTTTTTTATGAAACGTCACCTTTCACTTATTGGATTAGGAATTTCCTTCAAAATCCTTCAGATTTCGATTGAAACTGAAGTGCGTTACGCTGGGCGGTCACTTCAAACCTAACAACATGTAAATCATTAAAATGCATCCAGATACTACGAGAGAATAAAGAATCCTACATACATAGGGCATAACTATGTACCATAGAAATACATGCGCCAAAAACATAGGCAACCGTTCTTGTCAGTCGGGTCTGTCTTTGACGATTTCTATTTTATTTATAACTCTATGGTGCTGCGTGTGACAGCATCAAGAATATTTTGTTGTGATTTCTTGTGATTGGTTCAAAAATATGTATTAGCTGTGTTTCTAGTTATCTTTTTGCATCTCTGAGTGAATTCGCCTTTCTTGGACTATGGATCTTCTCATTACAGTTTACCTGGGCTACAATAAAAATACCTATAACTCACATCTCGGACCACTCTGATTTATCCTGGTTTCCATCGGAGATCCAATGTTCCATAAACTGGGGCATAGCAAATGAATCATTTGGGATACAATCGTTAGATTTGAGTGAAATTAAATTTGCTGGAAGACAGTGGATTACTCTGCGATCGATCGGTTTGAATTTATTTTATGAAGTCATCAGATTTGAGAAGGTCCCTTCACCAAGTTTTATGACGAACAAAAATATACACGGCTTTGAAACACTATTATAGCTTCATATAACATTTTGATTTATTTCTGTTCATTTAAGGCCAAGCTTGTATGGGACCGTTATCCATCTCCTTAGGAGTATTAGAACAATATGTCGAAATTAAACCATACAATGGCAAGGTCAAAGAAAAATTTAACTGCTGTCAAATACAATGTTAGGGATTTTTAAACCGATGTTGTTTTGTTGCTATGTCTTGTTTTGTTGCGTTTTTGTCGTATATGTAGGGTTATTTTTTTAATTTTATTTTTTAATATATCGTTGAGGATAGGTAGCAAATGGAATTTGATGCCTATGATTTCTTTAGCAGCCTACAAGTCAGAGTGAAACATAAGTTATTATTATTTGGGGTTTATGTATAAATAAATTATATGCAAAATATTATCAGAAAGTACTTCTTAATAATACCTTTCAATATAATTCTTATTTTTTTTTTTTAAAGGACATGGCGAGCAACTCTATAGAACTTTGACCCATCAAATAAAAGTTGGTTTACAACCATCTCGAATGAAGCAGTCTATTGCTGCTTTATTAGTGATAACTAAAAATATGTTTAAATGTCTTTAGACCTTGCGGTTTCTGTTTAAATCTAAGAACAATTATTACATTTAGGTTAAATACCTTAAGATTAGGTTAAGTGCAGTTATAATAAAGTTATTAAAGGATCACTGTCTTCAGAATGAATGAACAGAATGTCCACATCCAAGACAAACGTGTGTGTGACCTAGATCTCTTTCAGCATTTACATTTCGATTTCTACAATGCTGGTATAGCCGCAAGAAGCACTCTTGATAGATTACGACTACTGGTGGAAGCTGTAAGGTACGAAAATAATTATGGTTCAGATAAACAAGTTCATTATTATGTACACCTTCCACACATAACCCCTAAAACATAAAAGTTGACTATTTTGCCTTTAGGTACTTACCAGTTATTCAAGATACTTTTAGTTAAGTATACTATTCATTCATAATTTGTTGCATTTGTAGGTTACTAGCCAAGCAAAACCGCAGTTAGTACAATCATAATTATTTTGGATTTTTCGTTACGGTCAAATACGATCAAATAACCTAGTTTATCTGTTGCAACGATTTCCATGTTGCGAGAAGAGTTTGCAGTGCAGATAAGAGTTTACAAAATCTCTAAGCATCTTGTCGACGCACAAGTGACAATTTATGCACCATCGTTAACCAAGTCGGAAGCAATGATCAGAATTCGAGACAAGTAGCACAAGTCGGCGAGTAGGCAAAATCGAGTCCGTGTATAAAAGCAAAAATTGTTGTGAAAATAAAACATTATTATGATCACAGAGAGATTATGGATCGTCAAAAACAAACTGTCTTCAAACAGAACAGAGGGAATGAAAATGAATTACTTTTAGGGGTGAGGTGTATTTATCGTAACAGATAGAAAGAACAGATATTAAAAAATAACAAATATCTGTTGTTCCTACCAAAGGTATGTAGATCATTTCAAAGACATACTTACTGTCACCACGGCACGTAGTCATTAAAACAGCTCCCATACGGACTGTTACCGTTTACCATAAACACTCACAAATGAAGGAATATAGGAAGGTTATTAAAGTTTTTTTTTATAAATTAACGTAATTCTATAATGTCAACTTTAAACAAAAAGAAACAAAGAAGATATTCAATAGAGATTTAAATACGTATTTATCGTCCGTACAAAAATAACAGGCTGTTATTTAGTAATAGTAATTTGGATCTGTTATTTTAGTGTAACGGTAACAGTGATAACAGATATCGTGTAAAGTCCATTTCACGAAAGAAGTCCCGCAGACGTGGCGCTGCAGGCATGGGTTATTTTAGGAATGTTGCTAACTTAGCGTATAATAATAATTAGTTCCACTTATTTCCGCGGGACTTCTTTCGTGAAATGGACTTTTACAACCCATCTCTAATTACTTTTTGACATCGTCAATGACGTTTCATTACACCTAACGCTCAAATGTGAAAGAATGATTAGAACACAGTATCATTCATAATTATTTTATAAATATATATTAAAAAACATTATTTTCAATTACTGGGTGTATTTAGACCAAATACATATTAAAATCCGTACATAGTAATTAATAGATGTCATTTTAAATTAAAAAACTCGTTTTGTCCCACGTGCATGCGTACAAAGTAACACAGATGGTCGCGATTAAAAATAGGAAATAGGACTTTGGTTTTTAAACTCCTTTTTACACTATTTTTTTATCCGCAGATTTATCAGAATAATAGTTAAGTAACAAAGGATTATATTTTCATGCGGTAATTTTGATAAATTTACATTTATTGTAAATTAATGAAAGAGTGGGGCAGGATCTGGCATTGTCATTTATAATTCTTAATTTTTTTATTAAAATTATTCTTAATACCTTTCAAAACACGTTACTAAATAATTGTATTGTTTTCTTCCGATAAAAGCCGCCATGTTGGATTTTATGTGACGTCATAAAGACACTTCCAGCTATAGGTACATACCTCGTTCGTCAAAATACGACGAGTAGTTTAAAAGTTATGAGAGATCATCTGTTCCCAAATAACTCCTAAACGTATGTACACTGCCTGTTCAAATCATAACCCATCTTGGGCTTTGCCTTAGTCGGGGAAAACCGATGACAAAATAATATTTACGATGGCATTTATTCCGTGTATTCCCGTTGTCCCCGTACGCCGTGTCCCCATCCTACGGGGACAGCGGTACTTCAATTAAATATTTAAAAATACTTCCCGTTGTCCCCATGGTTTGGTTTTACACCCAAAAATATGTTTCTGGCACTCGCCGGCCGCTGCCGCGGCACCGCTCGCTACGCTCGCTCGGCTCGTGCGTTGTGTGGTCACAATTCTAACCTTTTTTTTTTTTTTTTTCACGGGGTGGAAAATCCTCATGGATGTCCTCCGCCCTGGGGCGGGCGGAGGGGTCTGTCAGACGTTTACTGTCTAAAAACCACCCCAATGTTCCCCTCCCACACTTGCACCGGGGATCTTGGGATCTGTTATTCCTTCCGCAATCCCCGGCTAGTGCCGGGCCACCTCAAGTCTGGGGGGGGGGGTGAGGTGTCTGACCCCCCCCCGCGACGTCTGCTAGGGGCGCGCGTGGAACACTACGCGCCGCCACCTCGGGTCCAATGTGATAGGGGGCGGCGGACGTCCCCAAGTCCGCCGTCCCTGGACCCATTTATGGGGGCTGGAATAGGGCGTTATCGGCCCTCCGCCGACGCCCGGTGCGCCTGCTGCGGGCCGGGTGAGCGGACGACATCGCCCGCTCCCTTTCCGCAGCCTCCTTCTGCGACACGACTGTTTCGCAGAAGGACACCACCGCGTTCCAGGACTCCTCGCTGCTGGCCATCGACTCGACCACGGCCGGCAGCGATAGGTCACTACCTACTCCTGAGATGAGGGCACGGCGTGGCTCCTCCCAAGCGGCACACTCTGCCAGCATATGCCGCGCCATGTCCTCCCGGCAGTCGACGCAGTTGTGACACCGGGCGTCCGGCTCCCTGTTTATGCGACATAGGTACTTCCCGAAGCAACCATGCCCCGAGAGCACCTGCGTCACCCGAAACGACAGGGAGCCGTGCCTCCTCCCGAGCCAGGGTTCGAGCACTGGCCGGACCGCCTCGATGGTGGCGAGGCCGGCGGGTAGGGCGTGAAAGCCTGTCCCACCATTCCGCCACCAGGGCTGCGCGAAGCTGTGACCGACGCAACTCCACATGTCGCTGCATCAGCCACTCGCCCCGCGCCCTCGCTTCCTCGGGCCACCGATACAGTGACGCGAGTACTTTCGCCTCGAGGTCACAATTCTAACCTAACCTAGCTGTTTAGATTTAAAAAAGGTTTACTTCGTATGATAAGGGGACAACGGGAAATAAATTTAATCACGTCCCGCTGTCCCCGTGACGGGGATATGGCAAACGGAGACAACGGGAATACACTCTTTATTCTTTACTATCGCAGTCACGAAGTAAATACTTAAATAGTTCGTAGTCCATTGCTTTGCACCGGGCACTACTAAAAAGGGTGGAAGGAAACGACCACAGTAATATTATGCCGAGCTAGCGATCGGCAGCATTTTTTAAGTCCAACGGCGCAGGATAGCTTTTACCAAAAGTGATCATCATATCAGTGGTTTAGCAGCTTCAGTATTGTCAGTATTGTGCCGAAATTTAGCAGTTCGTCGTGGACCTGGTACGACAGCGGCTACATTTTTTTTTGTGTTGGAAAGTACCAAAGTACCAAATAACTTCTCCCGCTCTGGGCGGAGCGGGAGAGCGTGTCAGACTTTTACTGACTAAAACCCACCCGTGTTCCTTCAGTTGCCTGTGTGCCAGGGCCACGACATCCTTTTCAGACAAACTGGCAACCCTGGCAGGACAACGGCTACTCTGACATCCTCTCCTGTCATCAGAAGACAGCCGACATGCAACCATCGATGAGACGCTCGCGAAGTGTAAAATATTCTTTATAAATTCATTGAGACTCAATCCTCAGAATAATCATTATTCTGACACTCAACCTTATTCCGGTAGTATCTTCTGTCATAAGAAGACAACCGCCACGCAACATCGACGCGACGCTCTGCTAGAGTGACTGTCAGCGGCCAGTGTCACTCTTATCCGACCTTTTCGGTGATTCCAGTAACTTCGTAACAAAAATAGACGGCGCCACTTGCTGCGCCGTCAAGTCTTTTAAAATCTACTTATCAATATTTTTTGAAGACAGTTAGGTTCGTATTTTATTAGTAGGTCTACCGAAATTCGCAGAAGGCTGAAGAATTATATGAAAACTGAATGAATCTTCCATGAAAGAAGTAAATGCATGAACCCATTAATTTATAAGTGCTGCGTAGTTATCAAGTGTAAAATATTCTTTATAAATTCATTGAGACTCAACCTTATTCCGGTAGTATCGTTTGTGGTTATCCTACTTAATATCCTAACTATACACACTAATATTATAAAGGCGAAAGTTTGTGACTGTGCGTGTTGGTTACTTCTTCACGGACAAACGGCTGGACCAATTTTGATAAAATTTTGTATGGAGGTAGCTGTCACCCTGGATTAACTTATAGGCTACTTTTAATCCCACAGGATGGAGACTTACGTGGGTGAAACCGCACGGCGTAGCTAGTTCTAACTTCCTAATCCGACCTCCTAACTATAATATTATAAATGCGAAATTAAGTTTGTTTGTTACCTTTTCACGCCTAAACCACTGAACCGATCATCCTGAAATTTTGCATATACAAGGTGTTACAGGACTATTGACATTCCTATAAACCACGTAAAGAGTATCTTGTTTTTTACCCGTATACAAAAAATAAATCAAATCCAATGAAAACTTTAGCCACAGGAAATTATTTTCCATTTTGTTATTTTTCTACATGATGTAGATCTGAGTCCGTAATAATAGGTAAACATTGTAAGGCGCGCCTAACGCGCCGCGCAAGGTCAGTAACTTTTCGTAGATATAAAGAGTGTTTACTTTTTATGCAGTTGATTCTGCTATTTATTTTTAGATTTTAGATTTTCCATTAACTAAAATCTTCGTGTTTTAAAATGTTTCGATGGACTAGTACTGTGCTCGTTTTAATTTAATGTCGTACATCCAGAGCCAGATTGTACGTTGTCAGGTGTACAAAAACGGACATAGGGGACCTTTCATCCCGAAAAAAAGTACTGTTGCCAAGGAAAACAACTTTAACGTTCTTATGGTAATAGATGGCGCCACGTGTCTTTCGAATCATGATTGAATTATATTATTATAGAAACTTGAATAGTGTGTTAAGAGTGTTTTGCTGCCAAACGCCAAACAACAAGCAGTGTACAACGCGAATTGATTGTCAAATTCTAAATTAACGCAAGCGAAAAAGCGAGCAAACACTGGTAAATTATAAAAATGAAAGTGAGTTTGTTTGTTTGTTACGCTTTTACACTAAAACGGCTGAACTAATTTAAATAAAATTTGGCACACAGATAGTTTATAACCTGGATTTACACAAAGTATACTTTTAATTCCGGTAGTACGTTCTCGTGCGATAATTGCCGACCTCACACGGGCGAAGCCATTGGTAAAAGCTAGTACGCAATAAAAGCTATAGGTATAGATTGTTCAGGATTCATCGTATAGGGGTGTTCCGTGACGTCACATGATTGATTAAAGCTACGGACAGAAGCGCTTGTTTCCCGTATTAGTCGCCACGACGACGATAGGAAACCGTCAATTTGTTAGCGCGTTTAGTCGTATCGTATCGTATATCATAATATTTCGCTTGATTTTGTATTGCTCTGATTCTATCTCATGATTGGGTTTCCAGTAATCTGTTTTAGATGTAGATTTGATTGTTGTTTTGTCGGTACGTTGTGTGTGCGCGTTTTCTGTTGTTAATAAACTGGCTTTTTATTTTCTTGTTATAACTATGTTTATGTAGGCAGCGCGTTGTAACGACTCTATTTCCCATTTATTAATTTTGTTGTTGTACTATATATTATGTGGGCGGCGCGATTTAATGACTTTACTTCCCATTTTTATTTAATTTTGTTGTTATAACTATGTATGTTGGCAGCGCGGTGTAACGCCTTCACTTCCCATTTTTTTATTTTGTAGTCATAATTATGTATGTGGGCAGCGCGTTGTAACGACTTCAATTCCTATTTATTAACTTTGTTGTTATAACTATATGTATACGTGGGCAGCGCGGAGTAACGACTTCACTTCCCTTTTTTAATTTTGCTGTCAGCTTTGTATGTGGGCAGCGCGTTGTAACGACTTCACTTCCCATTTTTTAATTTTGTTGTCAAAACTTAGGTCCCACAGTTTTTTTTCGATAGGAACTCCGAGATGTTATAATACGATTTACTTATGAGAAAGTCTTTTAAATGCCTTTTAAACAAATTAACATTTAAGATTTTGATTGATTCTGGTATGTGATCAAAGATAATTGGTGCCATGATAAAAACACTTTCATGCATCAGATCTGTCTTGGAGTGTCTGTCGACTCCGGTTATTTGAGGCAGATAGCTTGGGGAGCAATTCTGGGTTGGTTTTCACAAATACCGCAAGCTCAAATTTGTACAGAGAGGGCAATGTCAGTATTTTATACTGAATAAAAAATGGTCTAAAAGTGTCTGCGCATTTCAAACCGAACATTACTCTAATACACTGGTTTTGGGATTTAAATATTAGTTCCTTATTGACTGCCAAAACATAACTCCGTATCTTAAGACGCAGATATATGCCAGTAACCTTGAGTGGTTAGCTTGCGTGTTCTGTACTGAGCTCACGCAACGCGTCGTACGTTCACCCAGTAATAGGACTTGCCCATCAAGGAGCGCTGTCCCCAATTTGACGCATTATTAATTTATTATACAAAAAACAAAAGGTATTTTAATAAAACGCGTATACTTAAAGATCAATAATTAAATTATCTTTATATTGGTGAAGGCTTCAGAAAAATGCGCTGGTTAGATTTTGCACCATTCTCAGTTTTTTATCCGCGTTAGACATAACTTTACAAATTAATCTCATTATGTAATATAAACATAATCTAAAATATTCACATATTAAGTTATTGAGAAAATGCTCTAATTTAACATAATTATATTTTTTTCAAATCATTAACACTACTCGTTTAGACGTGATCTTCAGTATAAAATCATTAAAAGTCGGTTATCATCGCCTTAATATTTTGGCGATTGACTGCTGCGCTGCGTGTTAGTGTGGGGCAACTTAAAAAAAAAAAACCCGCCATTCCATGGTATGCAACAGACTGGAGTGAGATTTTATAAGGCATACGTTGACTTGCTGAGTCGCTTTGCCAATTCTACTGTGTGTGCTTTCCAATCCAATCGTTGGTCTATGGTTAAGCCCCGTGGTTAAGCCTAAGAATTTGGAGGTGCTTACTTGATTTATTTTGTTATTGATATAGTGAATGTCCATAGTTATATTTTTGCGTTGACTGAAGGCCATTAGTTTGGTTTTGTCAATATTTATTTTGAGATTGTTATTGTTGTGCCATTTTATTATTGAAATAATAGTATTAGTTACTTCATTATTATAATTTAATTTTGTTTGTTTGTGCAGTCTATGGTAACTGTACTGTCATCATCAAAAAGAGTCATGTGATGTTTCGTTACTTTCGGCAAGTCATTGATATATATATAATAAATAGAGGGGAGCCAAGCACGCTCCCCTGTGGTACACCATATGAGTTTGTTCTATCACGTGACCTATTATAGACCCTTTCGTATTTAGTTTTCGGATCTACCTGTGAAATTTCTACATATTGCTTTCGGTTTTTTAGATACTATTCGATTAGCTGCAGGACATTTCCTCTTAATTTACCAAGCAAGATATGTGTAATTTATTTCATAACAATATAGGTACATAGTGTTGAAAAAAAAATACATTATAGAATTGCAATTAAAATAAAATTCATTAGTAAATTCGATACAAACAATAACGGTCTATTTATGAATTCAGGTAATAATAGATCTACTTAATAATAATGTCAAAGTAGTGAAATCAATCATAAGTTACAATGTCATATGTCATCTAGTAATTTCATTGATACTGTAATCATAATAATAATCATAATCATTTATATGGTACATTTTCTGGTCTTAAGATTAGTCAATGGTATCATCACATTCTGCCAAGTGTGGCGGGCAAATATTAGGTACATACAATTATTAGGTTAAAATTACAATTGTGTTGTAATAGCCTTTCCCCAATAAATAGGTCCTCAATTTGTTTTTAAATAAGTTAACACTGTTTATGGTTTTGAATTCTATAGGCAACTTGTTGTATAAAAATACAGACTGATACCTCGGGCTATGTTTAACAACTTTAATTTAGCACGCATCATTATATATATATTATATATTCTTCTGACTGAGAAACTTAAAGATGACGAGGACATTGAAAGACAAAGACGTTCGCTCGTCGCCAAAAGTAATATGCTGGCACGAAGATTTGCGAAATGTTCAAAACAAGTGAAAATCACCCTGTTTAACGCATACTGCCGGAATCTTTACACCTGTGCCCTTTGGTACAAATACACGCAGCGTGCTTACAACACGCTGCGTATTCAATATAATAACGCATTTAGATGCATACGGGGTTTGCCGTGGCGGTGTAGTGCAATGTTTGCCGAAAACAGGGTAGATGACTTTTACGCTGTCATGAGAAAGTCGCAGGCGTCTATTATGTACCGAATACATAAATCTGACAATGGAATATTGAGGGCCATAAACGAGGTAAACTATTTCTTCGTATATGGCAATTAATATTCCAGCTAAAATAATACTGCGTGTAATTTATTGTAATAGTGTTGATAATGATTGTTTGATTGTTTTGTATAATTTAATAATAATGAATAATGTGTTATTTGTAATAGGGTGTTTTTATATGGGTGTACTTATACCTGAAATAAAAATTATTTGATTTGATTTGATTATGTCCGACATACACGAGGCAGTCACCTACATTTCTGTATACCTACCTAATGTGCAAAGAAGATAGATAAATTCAATAGTTATTATTTTAATGATAAGTGGACGGAGTTTTTTTTAATCCAAAATTGAATAATCATAGGTAGTCGGTTGGCTATCGCAGCTTATTTTCAATTTCTATTTATGTTCCGTGTGCCTACAAAATCATTACAATGTATTTCCACCTCTGTTATATGGCAAGTAAATACATATTGTATGATTACGAGTAAATCCAAGTAACTCAACTCACATGATTCATAATATTATTCTCGGCGTCTGTTTTAGATTTATGTAAATATAAGGTTACGCTGAAAATTCCAATTGGTAAGCATACAGGTAAATAATAAAAATGAATTATGTATTGGTGAACAACAGAGGTATTTGTTGGTACTTATAATAATCTGAGGAACGACTGGCTGTGTCATAGATATAGAAATATTTCTATGGGCTGTGTTAAGAAAATTCTACGTTCTTACATGGTTCTTACTTTTATATTGTAAGTAGGTACAACTAATTAGGTACTACCTGCCTTTTTTTTTTGGGTTGGAAATTGGGAGAAAGCGGGAGGGCGTGTCAGACTTTTACTGACTAACACCCACCCGTGTTCCTTCAGTTGCCTGTTTGCCAGGGCCCCAATATCCCTTTCGGACAAACTCGCAACCCTGGCAGGTATTGGCCCTACCGGACCCCGTCAGTTGGAGCTAACATCATTTTGTGACGCGCTTGGAACGCAACGCGCCTTCGACCCGAGCCTGGTCCTTATCGGACGGCAAGCTACCCATCGCTCACCGTCCGCAAGCCCGCGCTTAGGGTGGCCGGGAATCGGCCTGCGACTCCCGACGCCCGGGGCGATTAGCGCGGTGACTAGGGGCGTGAGTTTTGCCTCTCCCGCCTTCTCCTTCGCGAGCATTACTGCTTCGCAGAAGGAGGTGACGGCCTCCCATGCACTCTCGCTCCGAACCATGGCCTGAACCAGGGCCGGACGCGAGAGATCGCCGCCAAGGTACTAGCTGCCTGCGACTATATTCGTAAACAAACTTGTAATCAACTGTTTCACTCTTCGAGTATTTAATACTCAAAGGTTTCACTTGTTGTTTAAAAAGTCCTTCCTTAGTGCACTTCTGCACCCTCAAAAAACTCTTTTTTATAAACAAATACATATTTTCTTAAAAATTACCATGTTTATAAACCTAGTGGGTGTGTTGTCTCAGTCAAATACCAAACTGCTTTTTATGTAATCGTGGCAAAATTATAACAGCTGCACTGGTCGATAGAAGGTTAAGCTACGCTTGCCATGGTCAGTTGGTGGATAGGTTACCATCCACTACATACCGAGACTCATCCGTGCCTCAGAAAGCATGTTAAGGCGATACCAAAATAAATTGGGGACTTTTTCGTAACCATTTATTTCACTATTACAGCATGTATGAATTTATGTTTTGGATACGTTTATTGACTATGATAGATTAATACTCTGTCTGATGGAAAACGCAATTGGTTCAATTTCCTCAATAGAATTTAATTCTTAAAACTTTACTTAAAAAAAAAAAATCTGTAATTCTGAAAATCCTAAGTAATTGAATTGCAAAATTGCATTAAAAATGTACGTACTCGTATTAGATAATTGAAAACTCTGGCTGAACAATTTTTTTATGAACAATTAAAAAAAAAAATATTTGGTTTGGCGCTCTTGCGTTGTTTTATTTTGGTTCCAGCGCTTTGTTGCGCTCTCTTTTTGCGCTGGAAGTAATTGATTCTGTCACTTTCTTATGCCCGCCCAGTTCGCTATGATTTATTTTTTAGGTCCCAGCTGTCATTCGTAGATCTTCGACAGTCATTACGGGTAGTCAGAAGCCCAAAAGCCTGACACCCAGTCTTACCAAGGGGTATCGTGTTACCCAGTAACTGGGTTGTGGAGGTCAGATAGGCAGTCGCTCCATGTAAAATACTGGTATTCAGCTACATCCGGTTAGACTGGAAGCCGACCACAAAAATAGTTGTAAAAAGGCTGGGCAGATTGATTTGACCGATTAGAAACATAGTAGTCCTCTCATGATACGAAAACGCAGCTCGTAAACGCAAGTGATAACAAAATACCGCTAGTACAGTCGAAGCCCACATTATGTACGGTCAACCATGGCAACTCTGCAACACTTGTCTATTAGGTACCTATTTGAAAGAAAGAAAGAAAAATAATTTTATTTGTCACAGAAAAACGTGCGTACGAAAACATAATATGGCAGTAATAAACTTGAAGGTAAACATTACACAAAACAGATCTAACATATCTCTGGTCTATTTGTAGTTTTGTTTTAATAATTTTTTAATTTCTATATTTATTCATTGTGTTTGATTCTGTAATGTGACTGAGTGTGTATAAATATTTAGGTAAAGAGTCTATGATCATCATTCATCATCATTCCAGCCGAAAGACTTCCACTTCAGGGCATATGCCTCCCCCAAAGGGGTTGCCATAATCGCCACGCTTGGCAGGCATAATCGCCACGCTTGGTGGCGATCGCAGTATAGTATCAAAATGCATAGAGAACGCTGCTGCCCATTCTCTAGTAAGTCCCTTAGTCGCCTCTTACAACACCCACGGGAAGAAATAGGGGGGTGCTATTCTTTACGTTCGGCACCACACAGACATCCAGCACCACACGGACAACGGAGTCTATGATACTTGAAATAAAATGATTATTTATTTATTTATTTTATTGTCATATCAGCAGTAACACTAGCCTTACGAAAACTCTCCTTAGCATAATCAGCCTATAATGTTCTCACTGCTGGGACACAGGCCTCCTCTCGGTGAGACTCAGAGTGGGCGTAATCCACCACGCGGGCCCAGTGCGGGTTGGTAGATATCACATGTCTTCAAATTTTTGGTTCTAGGATATGCTGGTTTCCTTATAATGTTTTCCATCACCGTTTTGAGAGCAGTGGTGATGAAATAATTTACACAAAGTTGTGGCGGCATCAACACCGCCACATGCGAACTACACGTCACACTGACGTCACGCAAAATCCTGCATCACGCAAGCAGAGTATACCACGCGGCTAGCATTATATACAACGTCCCAACATTGATCGTCGGGCAGTTGCCCACCAGACACAACACCCGTCTGGTCGGAGGATCCCCCTTTTCTATGGAGGATGAGTGAACTATACACCCTGTTCCTCATGCCTCTATAAAGTAAAGAGCTTGTCTGGGTTCAAACCTGCGACCTACAACTCGGTAAGTCGTGGCTGTTACCACTGGGGCACCATTGCCCACTGCTACGAAATAAAGAAGCTACCAATGTATAATTGTTACTATGGAGACGCGGTTGACGGTACATTAGTACTGTCTGACCGTTCTCCCTACATCTATATTCAATCGTATAGTTTTTTAAATTTGCATGTAAACCTTATACATAAATGGAGCTCATATGTATGTATTCAGCCATGGAGTGCTCTAGGGCTGGCTCATATTTAATTTAAAACTATGCTGTATCAGCTCGGTTCACTGTAACTTACTTACGGCACAAACAGATCAGTTTCAAAGTAACAATGTAGGACTCCATACGCGCATACTCAACTGCTATTTGTTGCATTCACGTGTAGCGCTTGTTTTCTTTGAAATATGGGTTTCATAACGGGTATGCATAGCTATTTATTAGCATTTTTTATTTACTTTTAATGATTCATGTTTTCATGGGAATGGAGAAATACAATCCGGTACGTGATATGTAATGAATTATAGTTAGGTGCTTTTCAAGGTCAAAATAAATCGAAGAAATAATTCGACAATGTTTATAAATCCGTGTGGTGCCGGACGTAAATAATAGAATTAATCCTATTTCTTCCCGTGGCTGTCGTAAAAGGCGACTAAGGGACTTCCTAGAGAATGGGCAGCAGCGTTCTCTATGCATTCTAACACTATACTGCGATCGTCAACCCGCCTGCCAAGCGTGGCGATTATGGCAACCCCTCCCCCCTCCCCTCTTTAGGGGAGGCCTACGCCCTGCAGTGGACATCTTTCGGCTGACATGATGATGATGAATTAAATATATTTGTACGCCTCTGGGCAATACATAGAGGATCTACCAATCGTAACATCTCGCACACTGTTGTAGTTTGTTTTATAAAAAAAAATATGTTTACAAATAAAGCATTCTGATTCTGAAACAAAAGTGCACATAAAAGCTAATTTATGAAATCTAATACAATCATCACAAGAGTTAAGGAAAACGGAAGCGGAAAATTTTGTTTTTGTCTAGAATCTTACTTTATCTCATCAGTGAATCAAAGCGGTACTTATTTCGAGTAGATAAACAATTTTCCCTTCCATTATTGTAGAAAGCGACATAATAAGTTTACGGTGACAACGGGCGGGTTCGCCCCATAGACAAACAAAGGCTTTTAAAACTTTTTTGTAGTTAATTTGAAGTGGGGAACAAAGAGCTGGGTGGAGGAGGACACTTTTTATTCCTAATTATTATAAGAGCAGAGAGGACACAACATCATATTTTCTGACGCAAGAGGAAGAGTATAATCACATTTGTAAAGTGAGTGAACATTATGAGATACAACTGTGACAAATAATACGACCGTGGAAATACATAGCAAAACAGGAAGAAAGGATGAAAGTCATACGTTTTGTTGGTCCATGGCAGTTATAAAGTACGTATTTTTGCCACTTGCAGCAAAATAAGGTGAACATTTACATTTTAATAAAAATACGAGAAACGAAGCTAACATTTGAAAGGTACATAAGCTTACGCCAATATATTTCAAGATCAGAATTAAACGGAAATAAAGATTATCCAATAGTTTGGCTCTTGGGTTTGAACTTAACCTTCTATTCTACGTAGGATCCTAATTGAATGCTCTGAAAAATGTTCCCAACCGTGACATGAACATCTAGACATTACACGAGTTATAACTTTAGTACGATTGTCTCAACTTTTTTGTCGGAATCTAGGAATGTTTGCAAAGGGAAAAAAAAGAATAGCATAATTACGAATGTGGGATTGTGCCACTTCAAACGGATGTTGCAATGTTTACAGCTCATCAATTTCCTACTGAAACGCCGAAGAATAAATAATCATGTTAATATTCTTTGCAACGCAGTTCTTCTCCAATTATTTGAAGCATATATTCCTATAGATAAATACATATTTTGTAATACATGAACATTAATAATTACACCAGTATGTTGAGTAGAACAACACAGTTTTTAATTAATTTAATGGAGGTACCATTAAATTAATTAATTGCGTCCGATATAATGTACTGATTATATTGTCATTCGAATTAGATTATTACCTGTCACAGCTGTTTTATTGTCGTGAGGTGCTCAAAGCTCATTTCTAGATCCGTCTAGTTGTCGATATGACGCCTCCGTCAGTTCTCGTGAACACTTATCTCAGCGGCAGTGATAAGCCCTACATCGATCCTATATCAAAAGTCTTCATTATGAGTCAACTGGCTTTTGGTACTATTCGTCTTCCACTCTTTGGGGACGTACACTTTGGTTACATAATGATTTCAGCTATGTACTCACTCGTACTGGCAAGTTCCTACGGATACGTTGTGCATGATAATATAAACGCATATCCCTTGAATATTGTCATTTGCATATTCTGTATCCAGTGCATCTTCTTTATGACATTCAATGTAGTGTCAATCGGAAGAATGCAACGTTATTACAATGAGTTGAATGTTTTTGACAAAGAAGTTGGATGCAGACCAAGGATTGGAAAAGCGTCGATAAGGAACTTGATGTCAACAGTTGCTATGATGCTGTACATTGTGATACTGTTTGCGCTGCCACATATCTGTGTTAGCCTTGAAAATCTTTATTTAGGAATGGTTCCATTCCCAATAATTCATATTATGGAAGTACATTTTTGTGGCCATTTACTGAGTCTTCTCTTACCGCGGCTGCGTTTAATAAACTATTACATGGAACTGTCGTTGACAAACAGTAAGATAACGAAATCCCTGAACATAGAACAGTTTGGGTACTCGAAAGCTGATAGTAACAAAACCCTTTGTAAAATGGATAAGGTGATGAATCTGTACCACAATATGATTAAATCGTACAATTATTTGATTGAATCGGTTAAATGGCAGGTAAGAATATTGGCTAAGGATCTGGTTAAAATTAACCAATTAGAGCTTGAACCATATCATAATATTTTTTTCCAGTTGCTGGTCACTATCGTCTCGGCTTTCCTTAACATTTTATCTTGCTGCTACAGAGTTTCTTTGACTATTATCAAGGAAGATGTAAGTTTAATAAAATGTATATGTGAAATCTGGTGAATGACTGTACAAAGTTTTAGGGAGTGAAAGACAAAGACAGAGTAGACGGCCGATAGCACTGCACTACTCTATCATTGGCACTGTCTCGCCACTGTACCTTCTCGTTGCGTGTAATTAGGGCATGAGGCATCAATCCTGTCTTGTTTAATTCTGCTTCTTCGCTGCTCTATTCATAGTTTTTTCTACCAGGTGCCGTTAACATTCATGATCACATATGTGGGGCTACTGGCAGGCATCATGTTACCGCTGTTCTCACCGTGCATGCTGGGAGACAAAGTTCACAATGAAGTTCGAAGACTTAGGGAGCTGCTTGCTTCAAGGCTTTATGAGAATCAACTGGGTATGTTCACTTAAGTACCTCTTTATTTTAATGTCCATCCTGTTCTCTATAATACCTTAATTGTGTATTAAAATCTCCGATTGCTTACTAGTTGTTTTTATGCCACGGCAAGACTCAGTCATATAATTTTGGCCTATTTATTTCTTATCTTTTTCCAGAACCTTTCAAGTATCTTATTTTTCCATATAAATATGAAGGTATATTTATATATCGTCAATATCTAGATTAATATCTAAGACAATTTTTCAGGCATAATGCATACGCTTTACGAACACAGTCCCTTCTTCAAAATGTTGCGATGAGATTGATGTGCTCTATGATGATGCTCTACTAAAATATCAAGAAAATCGAGTATAGAGTGCTCTTTGTCTAGTGCTGTTTCTATATCCGTTCAGTCTACATCGACCTTTACGTGTCTGTCCTCTCGGGGATTGAACTGAACTCAAACTTATTATTACCGATTTAACTTACCGATGTTAGTCGCAATACTCGCAATATCTTTGACTTCTAACCTACAGATAAATAAAAAAAACAGCATATACCTCACAATGTGACTGAATATTAAAATACTAGCTTCTGCGTGCGACTCGAAAGCTAACTATACCATAAATTATATTATAATATTAAGATACCTAATGGTGATAAAACAAACCAACAGCTGATTAGGGGGTCAACGGTTGCAAATGGAGTTACTTGAAATTAGGAATATGGTTTTTACTCTGTTTTATCATCTTTCTCCAGTCACGACTGTGAAGTTTCGCAGGGTAATTTAATTTAACTTGTATAATTTAATTTACCTTGTATAATTCAGATGTGTGGGTCAGATCAATGATCAGGGTCGATGTGGGTTGTTAAATGACAACCATGTTGATGACAGACATAGATGGGAAGCCTGCGGTACTGGCAATTAGGTATATAACATAAACAAGTCCAAATGTTCCCACTGCTGAGACACAGACCTCCTGTCTGTGAGAGGGAAAATACTGACAATTGTTTCATTTCAATTGCGGTGTTATAATAGAAATTAGATAGCAGTTGATCTATGTAACGTACTAGAAATATGTCACAACTTGGTTAGTCAAAGCGGATAAAGTGTGGTGTCAACCATGAAGGTATATAAAAGTGAAGCCACCACCACAATCACGCGTGCGTCTAACGCTTTTTTTCTAAATTGAACGAGACAGTGATATATGTTTTTTTATCATATGTACTATCGGCCAAACTTCCGCATGCTCACCTCTAAGGCGATAATCGCATAGCTCGTCTCATGACTCGATCGCCCGATGCATGCATTTTGACCAAAAGGATGCACAAAGCGAGATTTTAGTCATGTCCGTATTAATATAGTGATGTACAGAAGTGTGACACTCACACTAGGCGCGTGCTATGCTCACTTGTTTGTGAGTTATTTCGTGGGAATGTCTGAATATCTGGTTAATCAATAGGACGGCTTAATAGAACGGCCATAAAATACATTCTCAAAAAAATTACAAAATATTTTTATGTTTGTTGTTATTTCTTGTTACACGCCCTGTACTCACACAAATGCATATTGCCTCTAATTGGGCGAAACCAGGAAGGGTTGTGGTCTGTCACTAGCTGCGCTTGCCGCTGAAATATTTTCTTAACTGAGCATGCTTAAATTTTGCCGATAGTATGTATTCAGAAAGAGAGAGTCCGACCACAGTCATCTTCACTTAGGTATTTAGAGTGTTGCTTCCACTTTTATCTATACTTCATGGTGTTGACTAATTCGACTAGGCGCGGGCCTGCGGACGGTGAGCGATGGGTAGCTCACCATCCGATAAGTACCAGGCGCGTCGTATTCCACGCGCGCCTCAAAGAGTTGTCAGCACCAACTGACGGGGTCCGCCAGGGTTGCGAGTTTGTCCGAAAGGGATATCGTGGCCCTGGCACGCAGGCAAATGAAGGAATACGGGTGGGTTTTAGTCAGAAAAGTCTGACACGCCCTCCCGCTCCGCCCAGAGCGGGAGAAGTTATTTGATAATTTCCAACCCAAAAAAAAAAAAAAATGGTTTCGACTAAAAGCGATGGTAACTTCTCAGATAAGGCGAGTCGCGGCATGGCGCGGGCGCTGTTGGCGTGGACGGAGACAAGAGACCTCTCCTTCTCACTCCTGCGTATGTTGAACATCGACATCTCGCTGCCGTTCAAGTTCGTTGGCCTCCTTGTCACCTACCTCATTATATTACTTCAGTTCCAGAAAGTTATTAACCCTTAAACTATAACATAAAATATAGTCTTTTCTTTTAGCTCAATGGCCATTTCTGGTGTAACATGTGACGTGTTATTTTATTATAATGCAAACATTGCACGTTTTTAGAGTGTATAGTGAAAGACGTATAGCAATATGAACATAGCTAGTGGTTTTGGATACAATGTTAATATGAGTTGTGTGATGTTTCTGTATACTCTATGTATTAAAACTGTGTTTTTAATTATTAAGGCATTTTGTTACTGTTATCATTACAAATATTGACGTTCATTATTTTTTATCTTTAAACTAGAGAAAAGAGAAAGCATAGATTAACTGTAACCATGTAGGTACAACCATATAACATAGTATCCCAATTATAAATTGCTCACCCACTGTTATTATGGGAAGTAACTTGCGAAATGTGGATACCGCACATACTCTGTCTACCCCTTTGGGAATACGGGCGTGATGATAAGTAATGTTACGTGTGATGGATCCCATTTGAATGCGCACGAACGCAGCCTAATATTGAGGTACTAAACGGGCTGTAAGTTTGGTGGAATTGACTAAAACATTTTTAGAAGAGTGTATACTCTTCTAAAAATGCTATACTCTTCTTTTTGTCGACATACTCGTATGAGTATGTCGACAAAAAAAAAAAAAGCATAATTTCAAGTTTGAGATTACGCCACGATTAGCTGAATCCGAATACTGCGAGATTTGAACAACTTTATCATATTCAAGGCTCTTACAGACTCACGCGATATCGCAGACGCTTCAGGCACCGACAAAGAAATTGTGCTACTAGTGTCGCGTAGCGCCCGCGATATTGCACCAGTCTGTACGAGCCTTCACGAAGTGTAATCAAACATTAAATAAATCGATTTTATATTCCGAGCAGCGCGGTCCCTATTGTTTATTTAGTTTTATTTAGGCTGTGACAAGGGCATTCTGACGGTATTTTCCTAATATTTCGTAATGCATATTATTATATTCATTTATTACGGTCGACGTGTATCAAGTTCTGTAGGGCAACAGACTTTCTAATTAATTTAATGGTATATTCCGTCTGATATGAGCTATAGATAATATTGTCATTTGAATTAGATTATTAGATATCTACCACCGCTATGTTAAAGTGTTTTCGTAAGGTGCTAAAAGCTCATTTGTATACGTGTCTAGAAGTCAACATGACGCCTCCATCGGTTCTCGTGAACACTTATCTTAGCGCTAGTGATAGACCTTATTTCGATCCTATATCAAAGATCTTCATAATCAGTAAACTAGCTTTTGGTATAATTCGACTGCCGCTCCTCGGGGACGTGCACGTTGGTTTCATAATATTGTCCGTTATATACTCACTCATGCTGGCGCTACTCTACGCGCTTGTCCTAGTCACGCTGTACGATGTGGAACTCTTGAGTATCATCGTTTACATATTCTATTTCCAGTGCATCTTCTTCATGATATTCAATATAGTGTCAATCAAGAGAATGCACCGGTATTACAATGAGTTGAATGTGTTTGATAAAGAAGTCGGCTGCAGACCGAGGATTGGAAAAGCATCGATAAATAACTTGATGTTAACAATTTTTATGATTATTTATGTCGTGTTAGTGTTTGCGCTGCCTTTCATCTTTGTTAGCTTGGAAAACCTGTACTTAGGAATAATGCCATTCCCGATCATTCATATTTTGGAAGTAACTTTTTGTGGCCATTTGCTGAGCCTTCTTTTACCGCGGTTACGATTAATAAACTATTACATGGAACTGTCGCTGTCAAACAGTAAAATAACAAAAAACCTGAACATAGAACAGTTTGGGTACTCGAAAGCTGACAGTAACAAGACCCTTTGTAAAATGGATAAAGTGATGAATCTGTACCACAACATGATCAAAGCGTACAATTATTTGATTGAATCGGTTAAATGGCAGGTAAGATATTGATATTGGTCCAGGCTATGATTATTATCAACCAATTAGTGCTTGAACTATAAACATGATATTTTATTTCCAGTTGCTGGTCACTATCGTCTCGGCTTTCCTTAACATTTTATCTTGTTGCTACAGAGTGTCTTTGACTATTATCAAGGAAGATGTAAGTTTAATCATATTTGTCAAAAACATACACATGCACATGAATAAAGTAATTTAATTGTATAGTTAACGTGTATTATTGTCTTAGCTTTTTCTTATTCATATCGCCTTTAAATGCTTCATACCATACAGTGTATGGTAGATCAGACCTGAAGTAAGAACTGACGATGTATGGCATACATGGCAAGTCCAATCTTTAGGCTGATCTCAGCAAAATTCGTTACTTTGTGTGGAAAATTTAACTTCAGTTAAGATCTGCGCGCCTGTGACGGCCTAAGCGATAACTGGTTATAGATTTTTTTCTATTCAGCTAGCTATAAGGGGGTCTACTCCGAAGCGTTAATCCAAAGTATCGGCCGAATTTTCGGCCGTTTTATAGTATAGAATAGAATTTTCTTTATTCGCGTAACCAAGACAACAAGATTTATTAGTAAAACTTAAAACTTCCATAGTTTCCTTTTTTGACTTTGAATCCTTACCCGACTTAAAGTCACTTTTTTGACTTTGGCTCATCTCTTAGACTGTTTTTTTTTTGCCGTAGACAGCCAGCTGTCGTCAAGTAACGGCCGAACATTCGGCCGATATTTCGGATTCATGTTTGGAGTAAACCCCAAGGCCTCTTCTTCGTTTCATCTCTGCTCTATTAATGTTTTTTCTTTCAGGTACCATTATCATTCATGATCACATATGTGGGGCTACTGGCAGGCATCATGTTACCGCTGTTCTCACCGTGCATGCTGGGAGACAAAGTTCACAACGAAGTTCGAAGACTTAGGGAGCTGCTTGCTTCAAGGCTTTATGAGAATCAACTGGGTATGTGCACTTTGGTACCTCTATTTTCCTGTCCACCCTGTTCTCTACGTTTGTAGTTTTGGTCTCAGCAGCCAAAATATACAGAGAGTCAGGACTGCTGACGCGGGAGCAAGCGATGAGCAGTTGTTCGTATGAGAGAAGCTGGTCCTGAAGTCGACACTTGCAGCCTCCAGGAGCAATTTCCCATTGCTTACGAGTTTTTCGTTTTAAGTCAATTATTTAGGAGCTTGTGGCTAAGTATTAACAGCCGCACGGGGTCGATCTATCAGGTTAAGCTACGTTTGCCGTGGATGGGTAACGTAATCTTTACATACCGAGATTCCTCCGCGCCTCGGAAAGCACGTTAAGCCGTTGGTCACGGCTGTCACTCGTGGATCTCTGATAGTCGTTACGGGTCGACAGAAGCCTGAAAGTCTGATAACTAGTCTTATCAAAGGGTATCGTATTACCCAGTTACTGGGTTGTGGGGGTCAGATAGGCAGTCGCTCCATGTAAAATACTGGTATTTAGTTGCATCCGGTAAGACTGGAAGCCGACCCCAACATTGTTGGGAAAAGGCTCGGCAGATTGATTGATGTTCGCACTTTAGTACTTCAAATGGTGCAACCTTGCTGATAGGCTATTGTTGCTCATTGTCCTTTTCGTGAGTCTCAAAACTAAAGGCACATCTCTCGTACTTAACAAAATACATACGACAGAATACTAGATTATGAACATTTACAAACATGAAAATTTGCCATTTCCCGGTAGAGGTCAGTTATTTGGGTTATATATTGGACGTTGAACTCAACATAGTTGAGAAAAGACTAGGGAGATGACGCTCCTGCTAATAGCGATGGTAACTTTTCAGATAAGGCGAGTCGCGGCATGGCGCGGGCGCTGCTGGCGTGGACGGAGACAAGAGACCTCTCCTTCTCACTCCTGCGCATGTTAAACATCGACATCTCGCTGCCGTTCAAGTTCGTCGGCCTCCTTGTCACCTACCTCATTATATTACTGCAGTTCCAGAAAGTTATTAACCCTTAAACTATGACATGAAATATAGTCCTGCTTGCACCAAAAATCACTAAATGCGTTTAGAATTAGGGTCAGTTTAAACAAAGACGCGACGCGATGACTTTTGTAGAGACCAGTGGTTTTCGCGCTGTGTGGCGCAGCAGAACGTGTCTACGTTCGCCACGAGCTCCCTCCCCGCCGCTTCCACCCGCATTCCCCCATTTGCAAGTCCCCACGACGGCGACGGCTTCAGGCTGTGCCTCGCGTAATTGCGCTGCGCCACGTCGCGCCTAACGCGAAGCACCACTGCGTCGTGATGCGTCGCGTTACACCGCTAGGTATCTTGAGGCGCAGCGCGGCGTAGCGCGACGACGCGCTGCGGGGCATTTTCGATCTCAATATATCTTTTTGTATAGTAAATAAAGTTATATTTTGTATCACTATCTTAAAAAGTGCGCGCCGCGTTGCGTCGCGTCACGTCTCGGTGTGAACTGACCCTTAAACTTTTTTAAAACATCGTTCTGCTTCTGTCTGATTTTATTTTTTTTTTAAACTTTGCCCTACACTTGGAATTTATCCTGTATTGTGAGTGCGTTTACAAACATTTAAATTCACATACACAAATAGCCAGACCCGGAACAACTACTGGTAGGTCATACAAATATTTGTTCCGTGCCGGAATCGAACCCGCGACACGCAGCGCAGCAGTCAATCGCTTAACTAACTGCACCAATCGTGTCGAAATTATATTTTAAATGCATCTTATGTTTGGCACTCGTCTGTGTGTCTCACTTGTCTATGTGGTGCCGGACGTAAAGAATAGCACCACTCTATTTCTTACTAGAGAATGGGTAGCAGCGTTCTCTATGCATTTTTACACCATACTGCGATCGCGGACCCGCCTGCCAAGCGTGGCGATTATGGCAAACCCCCCCTTTGGGGGAGAGTTATGTCCAGCAGTGGACGTCTTTCGGCTGAGATGATGATGAATAATGTTTGGCTCTACACGCATTTAGGTATTTGTAGTTCAAACGGGCCCTGGTCTATTTTGTTGAGGGTTTTTTTTTCAGCGGGGTAGTTGCGTAAGAAACCATCAGTAGCAATAGGTTTCATTTTGACAGTTCAACAACATTCATTGCGTTATTTACGTTGTTGAGTAGACACATTTTTCGAACATAAGAAGTAATGGATTAGCATTTCAAAATCATTCAGATTGTTATTGATAGTGTGTCACGCAATTAGGGTGCAGGTCTTTTAAGTCAGTACAGAAAATGCGATGTCTGGTTGCAATATTTTTATCACAATTGCCATTTTTTTGCAAGTGCACGTGTTCCGAGTGAATTAATAGTAGATTGTTGCATCGAGCGCAAACTGAGTTATTAATGCACGAGTGTTATGTTGATACCCAAGCGCATGCGAGGGCACTAAATTAACACGAGTGCATTAATTACTCACTTTAGCTAGGTGCGTAATCTACTTTTCTTTCAACTGCCAATCTACCTACCGTGATAAAATATACCTACTCAAAATAAAACTCAAATTAATGAAAACAAAGTTTAATTCATCTTTTCATCAAACAATTAAAATTTACAATTATTAAATGTGAAGTTATTAAAAGTGAATTTTGCACTATTACTTGGAAAATAAAAAAAATAAAAAACAGTGCACTAATGAAAAACTGTGCAACCATGAGATTTCATATAAAATTTCTGCACTGTTTTGGTTCTAAGCAAAAAATACGTCTTTTGTGATAGGTTTTGTAGTGAATAGTGATAACATTACTATGTAGTTGAAAGAAATAGTACATTTTGATACAAGTGGAGAATGTTTGTTATTGCAGTTCTCGGCTCAAAAACCACCTCGCCTACGGCTCGGGTGTTGATTCCGCCTCGAATGCAATAACAAAAATGTCCACGTGTATCAAACGACGTTTTTCAATACACTTTTGAAGAAATAAAATAACGAAAAATATTATTGTCATGAATTATTAGGAACATATTATGGTTTATTTTTCTTTTTTCCGCGCTTTGCTTTCGCCACGTTGAAGGAGAAGCAAAGGTAAAGCCGATAAACAGCCTAAAATGAAAACTAGAAAATTCAAATATTTTCGAGTTTAGAACACAAATAAATGTAAATTTTTTCATAAACGTTTTTTTTTATTGTAATAATCATGGTATTCTATTTATAAACATTATTTAAATATTCCAAAAATATTAACGCCGTAAGACGCATCTTTGCCGAGATTAAAAAAAAATCACCTCCGAATAGAGAGGACCGTCTCTGGCGCGAGACGGTGTGAATAGAGGAATTGAACAAATTTGGACTAAGTATAGGTATAAGTTATCTGTGGCAATTTTTATTCCCGCACACGTGTTGGAAAATAAAAAATCGCACGCGTGTGAAATACATTGCATTGTGAACCTAATCGTAGGGCGATATGAACCAGTTTCCGAGGAAGTGTATTGAAAAAATATTTACTTGAATGCAACCAGAACATCGCTACTGTGGTTTTCGATTTAAATATACACAAATGTTGATTTGTTGTTTGGCGTTGATAAGAGTTGTTTGATGTATCTGTTTATTATATTTAAATATCAGCTGTGTTGTTATTTTCGATATGTTTTTATGAATGTTATCTTAGATATACATATAACTGATATCTTGTTCTTCAAGTTCTTTTGAAATAAAAAATCGAAAGTGTATGCAAAATGGATTGTATTGGATCTCTTTGAAAAGGCAAATTAGTTTGAAACTAGGCCATTTCTGCTATTTTACATCATAGCGATCAAACGAATGTGAAATGTAGGTTTGTTGTGAATCCAATTAAATTGTTAACATGATAATGTTTCTATAGTGTCAACACACTGTAATTAAATAAAACGTTCTAGGAAAACATTAAGTTGTAGTTTTACAGACACCATTTCATTTAACTAAATAATAAATATATTGCCCCACAAAAAAAAAACAAAACACCCAAGAGGTAAACAAGTAATTAAGATTGCATAAAATAATATTGCCGATAAATCTCACTTAACGAGTTATTTTTAAAGTCTCTTTTTATTATTTAGTAATGGCGGACAGCGACAACAATCGTTATAAAAGTTTGAAGCTCGTTAATTAATTTCGGAATAAACTTTATTGCTACAAATTAAATATGAATGAAATAATTTAAATGCGTAGGTACGTCGACAGATTTGTCTACACATTTAGGGAATATCCAGTTAGATTCGGACTGGTGCCAAATATTTTGTTACTTACTATACAACATTATTTTTAGTTTAAATGCGAAACTTGAATATAGTTTGTTTAGAATAAGGAACTGAATCGATTTAAATAATTTTTACACCATGTTATATTTTGTCCCAAAAATATTTAAGTGTGATGGAAAATGTTATCTACCATTTAATTACTCACAATACAATCGCCGTACGGTTAGGTACCTGCTGCCAAATTATTATCAATGGGCGTAAGACGACCCTGGAGGCGCGGGGGCGCCGTTAGAATGTTTTTGTACGGACAACCCGGTAACATAACAACCTTATAACTTTGTTATTTGTTATGATACAGTTTTGAAATTGTATACATAGATTCTTTACATAAAAATACTAGACACGTGTTTCGGGTTTCGCATATACTAAAACTAATATTGTATAGGTGGCAACAAATGTAAGGTGGCAACAAAGTTGTTCCGGGTCTGGCTGTTTGTGTATGTGAGTTTAAATGTTTGTAAACGCACCCACAATACAGGAGAAATTCCTAGTGTGGGGCAAGGTTATATAAAAAAAAAAAAAAATTCAAAATATATTTAAAAAATGCTTGGCCTTTTGTAATCTTCGAAGATTACAGGTTCTGCTTAGATATCTAAATCCTGTAAACTTATTGAAAAACAATCATTTAAAAATAAAATTGGGTGTGCCCAGCAGTGGGATGATGTAGGCTAACCAGTAACACAATAATGTGCTAGCTTTTACAAAGATTTTCTCCTCCGTTTGCAAATGTGTGTGTCCGTGCTTTAGACAGTAATCTTTAATTTTCATCTGTTTTGTATAATAATTTCAATCGTACGTGAGATCATTAGCATGCAAATTCAGCTTATGAGAGTACGTATTAGACTACACGGAACTGCCATTGTAATACAAATTCTATTTTGTATCCCTATGCGGTATAAATTTTTTAGAATATCTGCAGTTCTGTGTAATGTGTAGCGGGAACACTTGTTTTGTTTATTCTTAGTAATATTTTTCGTAGTTCTAGGAAATGACAATAAAACTTCTGTGTCTCGTTCAGTGTCCTTGTAAGCGTTGATATGGTTATTAAGGCATTTTTTATATTATAAAACTCAAAATATGGTTACAGCGTAAAGGTAAATGTAAAATCTATACAACACAATTCATGAGCTAATGCAATACCTACATAATGTGCAAAGTATTAAGAAAAAACAAAAGCTAAGAACTCAATTTTCACTAAAAACAGTCCGTAACAGCGACTTAGCTATTTTTTGCTCAGATTTAGTGTCTGACAAAGGATATTTTCCACAGAGGTAAGAGGTGTCTATTGTCATCGGGAAGAACGCTAAGGTTAGTCCTTTATATTCTGGAGAAAACATTTCAGCAATTTCCCTTTTTTCGGTTTTTACAATGACGGATGAGGAGAATTCCGCAAGAAATTTATTGCTACACAATTTGGAGAGTGCCTGTGACCATTGTCTGGCATGCGATGTATTTCTTTACGCTCTCATATTTGCTTCTGAAAAAGGAATTCAGGAATGTTTACATAAAATAAATTAGTCACCATACATACAAAGTTTTTATGAAGCATTAAATGCTTCATAAAAACTTTTAGTCATTTCGTTTTATAGAAATAAGGCGTTAGACAGTAGTACTAATGTGTAGAAGCCATATTCTGTTCAAAAGATTTGCAGAGATCAGTGAGTATTTTCAATCAATGTGTGATAATTTTAATTACTATTAAAAAAAAACCGGCCAAGTGCGAGTCGGACTTGCGCACGAAGGGTTCCGTACCATTATCTATAAAACGGCAAAAAAATCACGTTTGTTGTATGGGAGCCCCCCTTAAATATTTGTTTTATTTTAATTTAATTGTTTATTTTTAAAGTGAATATATAACTAAAGATTCTGTGAATATTTCAAGCGTCTACCTGAAGCCGTTATCAATATCAAGCAGAAACAAGCAAAAAAATCACGTTTGTTTTATGGAAGCCCCCTTAAATATTTATTTTATTCTGTTTTTTAGTATTTGTTGTTATAGCGGCAACAGAAATACATCATCTGTGAAAATTTCGGACAGGAAGACAGACGGCGGAGCCTTAGTAATAGGGTTCCCGTTTTACCCTTTGGGTACGGAACCCTAAAAAGGGTGGCAAATGTTTGTTATAAAATGTTCCTCACTCGATGAATTTAATTAATGGCACTTTGTACAACCGTTCTTGACGTGTTACCAAATACAACGCTATATTTACAATCAATTATCCTAATGTCTTAACACTCCTGTCGCCTATGAACCGAATTGATCGAATTACTTACACAATTTTAAACCGTCACCGTTAATATTTATTATAAATGTCGCGTTATTTGTCGGAAGTTCATTTGAAACGCGCATATTTGTCGCCATGACGCGCCCGTCGTCGGTTCTCGTGAACACTTATGTTAAAGCAAATGATAAGCCTATAATAGATTGTGTGTCTAAGATCTTCATTATTGGTGGATTATTTTTTGGTGTCAATAGACTTCCTCTTTTCGGCAACATTAACATTGTATTCTTGATATTTTCACTCTTATCCACCTTTCTGTTCATGTGTCATTATTCCTTTTTCTTTTACAGTATTTTACATATTCCCCATTTGGGATTAATTGTTGGTACTCATTATGGCCAGTGGGCCTTCATCGTAATCTTTAATTTAGTTTTAGTCAAGAGATTGAAGCGTTATTACAATGAGTTGAATGTGTTTGATAATGAAGTTGGTTGCAGACCTAGGATTGGAAAAGCTTCGAAAAGAAACTTGATAGAAACTGTTGTTTTGTTGCTATTCATAACGACTACATATGCTCTGCCTGAGATCACGGACGCCATGCAAAGTCTGTTTTTAAGCGCGATGCCTTTTACACTATGTATTATTCAGGAAGTACATTATTATGGCCATCTACTTAGCCTTCTCATACCGCGGATGCGTTTAATAAACTACTACATGGAGTTGTCGTTGACAAACAGTAAGATAGCGAAAACCTTAAACGCAGAAGAGTTTGGATACTCGAAAGCTGACACTAAGAAGACTCTTTGTGAAATGGAAAAGATGATGAATCTGTACCACAACATGATAACAGCACACAATTATTTGATGGAAGCAGTTAAATGGCAGGTAACAGAATAGTAATATTTTGATACAAGTACAAAAAACAAACAACAGTTTGTAACATATTTGGTAAATATGTCTCTTAGACGTGACATTGGCTAAACAAAAGCCAAAAAAAAATCGTGCACCGTTTTTTGAAGGTGAGGCACTGACCCGAAGTCACCAAAAGGCCTAATATAAATCGAATATTTTTATTCAGTTATAGAACACAAATAAATGTTAATTTGTTAACAAAAATAAATATATTGATGAAATACTCGTAGGTGCAATACCTTTTATTTATTTACATTGTTTAAGTCTGACAACCAGTCTTACCAAGGGGTATCGTGTTAACCAGAAACTGGGTTGTTGAGGTCAGTTATGCATTCGCTTCTTGTAAAATACTGGTATTCAGTTATAACCGGTTAGACTGGAAGCCTACCCAAACATAGTTGGGAATAGGCGAGACAGATTAATATTGATTGATTTAGATATATTCACAGACATTTATGCATAGACAGGCATGTAGGCTCTTTGTTGAGAAATAAATAACTCTACCTCTCTCCAGTATTAATAAAGTTTTTTTCGTGCAAATTCCTGCACTAGTGCGGGAATGGAAACTAAAAAGCACGCGTGTGGACACTGTTTAAACTGCATTGTGAACCTAAAAGTGGTGCAATAAAATCCACTTTTCGAGAAACTGTTGATTATATTTGTTTATTTTATCAAACGTGTTCTTGAGACTAAAATAGAATAATTACTTAATTGTTTTCCAGTTGCTGGTCACCTTAATATGTACGTTTTTAATCATTTTGATGGGCACTTATAATGTTTCACTGAGTGTTATACATGACGATGTAAGTGTTACTACTATCCAGGCAACTATGAGATTCTTTTCGGAAAGTTTCTGCCAGTCAACAGGAGCGGTTTTAACCTCAATTATGTTTGTCCCCAGATCACCTTCTTTTTTGTTCTTAGCTTTATGCTACTTTCGGGAGGCTTAACATTATCATTGTTTTCGCCTTGCGTGCTCGGAGATCAAGTTCACTACGAAGTTGCAAGACTAAGAGAACTGTTGGCTGCAAGGATTTATGAGAATCAAATGGGTATGTTTTAAAATACTGTGTCTACAAACTGGTGAAGGCGTTGGAGCTTATCATACATCATTTCAGCCGAAAGACATCCACTGCTAGACATAGGCCTCTCACAACATTTTGGGGGGGTTGCCATAGTCGCCACGCTTGGGAGGCGGGTTGGCGATCGCAGTATGGTGTTAAAATGCATAGAGAACGTTGCTGCCCATTCTCGTAAGTCCCTTAGTCGCCTTTTACGACACCCACGGGAAGAAATAGGATAGTGCAATTCTTTACGTCTGGCACCACACGGAAATGCTGCAGCTTATCATACACAAGAGCGCATTAGGGCAAATTATGCTTTTCTTCATATAGGGCAATGAATTACCTTGAAATTCCGTGTTTTGTATAGAGTGACTTCTGTTTCACACACCCCAGGTTTTTTGTAGTGTTACAATGGAACACTTGACTATTTGTAAATGTCATGATATGACGCTTCAAAATCCCATACATTTTATCATACCGTCTATAGCCGTACTGACATATTACTTAAATTTTAAATTTTCACGCCGTGACACTAAATATCAACATCATTGTACAGTAGTACCCAACTGATATGGCTTACCGATGTACCTGCGCAGAAGGTGAATTTTAAAAATGCGGGAAATGCTATTGACCAATCGGCACGCTCCACGCACCGCGGTTCTTTTTCCTGTACCGCTATTGGTCGGCAGCTGCCGCCATGTTAGCGCGCGCCGCGTGGCCTATTTGTCAGCCGCCATACTTCTGATCGAGTGCACGCTAACAGCTCCAGTGTATTATGAACCTTATGCAATAGGCAAGCAATGGCTATCGACGGTTTGCCAAATTACATGAAATAAAGTTCACCGCCCTTAGCCGTTCTGTCACCGAGATAACGTCGAGAGGCCGTCTGTCCAGGAAAATGTTAAGACTTTAATGACAAAAGTAACTATGCAGATAGGTGCAGTCGCGGCATGGCGCGGGCGCTGCTGGCGTGGACGGAGACAAGGGACCTGTCGTTCTCACTCCTGCACATGTTGGACATCGACATCTCGCTGCCGTTCAAGTTCGTCGGCCTCCTTGTCACCTACGTCATCATATTACTTCAGTTCCAGAAAATTATTGACCCTGATGCTTGAGTCTAAAATTTTATTTTTCTAGTTATATTTGGTAAACTTTGATGTGAATAAACATATAAATTGTATCATCATTATTCGCCTCCATTGCTGGACATGGACCTGTCTAATGAAAATTGTATGAAAACGAAACATTCAGTCACTTCAGGCAAAATGTGTAACATTCGATGTTTCGATAATTCATTACCACGAAGTTCATTACATTAAAGTTTCTATTGACAATCAATATTGTTTTATTTCAGTAATAGAATGTAACAGTACATGTCACGCATGGAATTTGTAAGCACGCCTTCACGTTACCCAGATGTTCAACATAATTATGTAGGTTTGTATTTGTAATTCTCTGGGTATATAATACCGTCACCTTTTATGAAATGCTCCACGGGGGGTTTCTGAAACCCTATTCAATCTAAGCTTTTGGAAAGTCTTATGTCATGTGATTTGACAAAAGATTTAATAATGGAAGGCCTACTTATTATGCTTATCCTTTAAAGAAGAAGAAGAAGTAAGTTAATAAGTGGTGTACGTTACGTAAAACACTAAAAGTAGATAAGATAATTTTTATTTTTGTAAATTGGTCGAAGATCACACTTTTATACGTCAATATTTTATAGAAAACTTGATGAGTTTGGTGTTCCCTGGCTGACTACTCACACCACACAACACCGAAACAAACTCAAGAGGTTAAAATCTCTTTTTCTCAAACATGCATGAAAATATTGTCATTATTTTAGAAAAAAGAACACGCGAAGTATAGAAATTACGGTCAAAGAAAATCAAATCATTTGCAGGAGCGTTTTTTCTATTTGGAACATTACAACGCTCCAGCAATGTTGTATGAAACGGCGTGCTGGGGTTATTAAAAACTCTTTTCTCAGACATGCTTGGAAATTCGAGCATTATTTTGACAACCTTCTTCTAGAAAAATCGAAATTGCTGTACTGGTACTACATGCGAGCAGCGGCCACCAAAAGTTGTATGAAAATCCATAATATGTGTCGTGGCATTAGCAGCCAAATAAGTTACATAGTAAACTCTTAACTATCGTGTAATTTAAAAATGGAACGATCTTTTACTCCGAATTATGGGAACCAATGAGGTAACTTATCAAAGGATTTTATTTAAATTTCGAACTGGCTTGCAAATAGAAAGCTGTATATTGAAAAAAAAAAAAACAAATAAACACATTGGCGCGTGAAAAATTATCCTTGTTTGACATTGAATCTGGAATTTAAAAATAATTTACTTTCCTTGCATTCTTATGAGAAAAGGACTTTAATTATATGCCTCGGCGGAAATGGAAATTGCCTGTCTCGTATAGTCAAAATTAAAAAATCTAAAGTCATTTATTCAAACTAGGCTGAGAATCAATGCAAATAAGCAACTGTGCTCTATTTTAATTTTTAAGGTATTTATTGTTACATGTGACCCTTTTATAAATAAACGATTATTATTATTTATTATTATTAATCAGCACTTTTCGAACGTTAAAAATTACATGAGACAGCCCCCCAAAAACCCACCCGTCACCACTTCCTAGTGCTTTCGCTGGGAAGAAGAAGTAACGCAACAAACTCCCCAGCAGCACAGCTGTCTGTTCGCATATAAAACTTGAAGCTGTACAATACAATATAAAATAATTTGCATTACGCAACACAAAACGTTAAATTAAATTATTTGCCTTATGTTAGCTAGCACACACCATTATACAAAAAAAAAAAAAATATATATATAATAATTTTCGAAAACTATACTCAAGCAGAAATAACGTAAACAAAACGTATCTAAATAAAAGCCTCCAGGCATAATGGGCGTGCCCGCTTAAATAAAGCTACAGCTATAACTAGAAGTCACAAATGATAAACTAGCACCATCGAAGTAAAATAAAAACAGTTAATTATTAATAACAATAACAAAACCATGGTCAGCAAGACGACCAGTCACCACAAGCAGCATCCGTTCACGAGCATAACGCAAAGATCAGCCATCACCCCCCTCGCCATATTTGAGGGAAGGAAGCAACCCGACTCTCGACGCTACCGCAAGCAGTGACATCTAAGGGAGTATGACGAACTTGCTGCCGGTTGCTCAGGTAAAGTGATCAATTTGTTGAGGTCGCTAGCCACTTATTGCAATACAACTCATAAAAGAACATTGTAATGAGTACATTTTGTCACTAATAAATTAAAATAAATTGACTTAGACAGTCAAATAAAATAAACAAATATAGGAACTCATATAACCTGTCAGTAGGTAATCTATCTGGAGAAAGAACATGAACTTGTCTTGAGTTAATCACAGCGACCAACTGTTCTTATCGTTTAAGTAGTCGTTGATAGAATAGTATGCCTTTGAACACAGATAGGATTTAACTTTAACTTTAAACGCATTAAAAGGCAAATCTAGCAAGGAAGAGGGTAGCTTGTTATAAAAAGTTATACCAAGTCCAACAAATGAGTTATGAACCTTATGAAGCCGGTGAAATGGAGCACGTAATTTGTCTTTATTTCTGGTATTAATATTGTGGAGATCGCTGTTTTTAGTGTATAAGTGTATATTTTGCCTAACATATAAGATGTTGGCGAAGATGAATTGTGATGCCACCGTGAGAATACCAATATCTTTAAAAAATCTCTAAGAGAAACTCTGGCACCCAGCTGGTAAATTGCCCGAACAGCTCGTTTTTGAAGAACAAATATATTTTGAATATCAGCGGCTTTACCCCACAGCAGAATACAGTAGGACATAACGCTATGAAAATAACTAAAATAGACTAAACGGGCTGTATCAACGTCAGTGTATTGACTTAATTTCCTGAAGGCATATGCGGCCGAACTGAGCCTTCCCGCTAGGCTTGATATATGTGGTCCCCACTGAAGTTTGGCATCTACAGTTACACCCAGAAACACTACTGAGTCTACAGTTTCAAGCACCTCTTTATCTAAGACGATGTTGGGACCTAAATTTCTAACATTCGGTAAGGCGAACTTTATGCATTTTGTTTTCTTGGCATTGAGTACTAAGTTATTGGTCGTAAACGAATCCGTAACCATTGATAGTGCAATGTTTATTTATTTATTTATTTAAACTTCTCGCACACAATAAGGTACAAAGGCGGACTTAATGCCTTAGGCATTCTCTACCAGTCAACCAATGGTGGTGAAGAGATAACATGGCGGGTGCTCTGATGGAGAGAAAATAATAATATTAAAAAATATTAAATTCTAACCTATTTATATTACTATTAATAAAATAGGTGCTCAAGTACATAAATAGATTATAAACTTATAATACACATACATACGTACATATACACTATAACGTCGTCAAAATCTTGTCTATTCCTTTCTACTTTAAAAATAAGAGAGGTATCATCTGCAAACAGTACAACGTCACAGATACCCTTTATATAGAATGGTAAGTCATTGATATATACCAAGAATAAGAATGGACCCAGTATTGAGACTTGAGGTACACCTAACTGAACTGGTAGCTCGGAAGATTTCACACTATCAACATCTATAATAGGTTCCAATGTGTAGATTCTACACATTGGAACCTATTATTTAAATATGAATTTATTACTTTAAAAGCTTCGTTTTGGACGCCGTAATGACGTAGTTTACGCAAAAGTGTGTCATGGTGCACGCAATCAAAGGCTTTGAAGAGATCACAGAAAACTCCAATAGCATTCTGCGAGTTCTCCCAAGCGTTAAATATGTGTTTCAGCAGTGCAACACCCGCATCTGTAGTCGAACGACCTTTTGTAAAGCCATATTGTTCATTATGAAGGAGGCTGTTTAAATTAAAATGTCTTAGCAACTGCTTGAGTATTAACTTTTCAAATATTTTGCTAAATGCAGGTAAGATAGAAATAGGCCTAAAATTGCCAACGTCATTTTTATTATCTGATTTAAATAAAGGTATGACTTTACTACTCTTCATGAGGTCAGGAAAAGTTCCCAAATCAACACATTTATTAAAAGTAACAGTTAGATAGGGGGATACGATGTCTATTATATTACTTAATAGTATAGTTTAATGGAGATACCCCAGTAATCACCAGTGTTTTTAGACTTAAGTGTGTTAAAAACATTAACTACATCATGAGGAGTTACATGTTTGAAGCTAAATAAACGACTACATTTAGGCACACTACTATGCAAAAGATTTTCAGCTTTCGCCGGGGATGAATTTAAGGAGCGATTCGTAGTTATAGGTATGTTGGCAAAAAACTCATTGAATGCCTCAGCTACGTCAGCTGCATTATTAACTAATTTGTTTTCGACCATAATCTCAAGTTGTTTTTCTTGTTTAACAGACTTACCAGTTTCATTATTAATAATTTTCCAAGTAGTTTTTACTTAATTATTAGATTTTTTAATTGTATCGCTTAAAAATTTAGATTTAGCAAAAGCACTAATTTTTTTAAATAATTTTGAATAATTTTTGACATACTCTAGAAAAGGAGTATCAAATCTATATTTTTTAAACCATATAACTCGTATAGTCTCGCTCTACTTTTATAAATGCCTGGAGTAGCCCATTGGTTAAAGCCGGAGGTACCATTAATGTTAATTGTTTTAGTCTTAAAAGTAGTGAAGTCCTCGCCTACGGCTCGGCCTACAAACTCATACTCGACCTGCAATTGCCTATTTCACGGCCTTTGCAATAATGTACTATTAAAGTTCATACAATAATAGTTAATAATATTACATTATGCATTACATAACAACACTCCATAACATCAAAAACATAAAAAGTCAGTTCATAAAGTTTGAAAATATTTTAGTAACGTCAGTCACGATAGATGGCGTTGGCGTCGAATTCGAACTCGCTGTGGTTTCGTTATGTGCGGCGGTATGAAATCCACCGGCAAAAAGATGAGCATTTCATTTTCATTTCATTGTATGGCAGGCCGGTCCCTTGGGGGAAGCGAGCAAAATACCTAGATGTGAGCTTTGACCACCTTCCTTCAGTGAGCACATAAGTGCGGCTCGTTCGCGCACCAGTCGCCTTTGCTCTCGGTAGGCTTCAATTAATTTTGACCGCACGCAGCAAATTGTCACTCAAGTGCAAATTGCGCACCTATACCGCGGTCATCCGTCCTATCATGACTTATGCTTGCGTCGTCTTCGTCCTATCATGACTTATGCTTGCGTCGTCTTCGTCCTATCATGACTTATGCTTGCGTCGTCTTCGTCCTATCATGACTTATGCTTGCGACGTCTTCGCACACGCTATCACCATAGGAGGCAGCTCCAGAACCGTTTCTTAAGAAAGGTCACAGGAGCGCCCTTCTATTTTCGCAATGAAAATCTACATCTAGATCTAAGATGTTCAGCAGTTCATGAAATGCCTCTCAAAGCGTTTCTTCGACTCAGCTATAAAGTACCGCAATCCCCTAATTGCGGCGGCCGCTTGATACACTCCCTCCCGCATAAGTAAGATTCGTCGACGAAGGTACACCCTCACTATTCCCGATGATGCTATAACCCTCCTCCAGGAGACTAGTAGGGCACAGTTTGTAAATACAAAAACAGACCGCCGTCCTTCCATCTTCGCTGCCAAGGCCCACCGCGATGTCCCCGTCCATCTCCGCCCCGACCCTTGCTCGAGCCAGGGCGCTGAGCCTGTACCTTTTCGTCCCAAATTAATCTAAATCCAATCCGGGCTATCCCTTGCTGCCCTCACCTCAGAGACGGCGTAAGCCGGGAGTCCGTACCCCACAGAGGTGCCCTTAGCGTGTAGTCGCTTAGTTTATAAGTTTTATACCCTAGCAGGAGGCCTTAATTTATTGAGGAAGCACCCACAGGAAAGTCCGGTTAAGCAGCCGACAAACTCCTAGGTTGACCTGCGAGATGTCATTTCCTTAAACAAAACAAAAGACGAGCATTTTACAAACATTTGAGTGGGCATGACATGCTCTCAATACTTACACAAATAAAGTTAAAAGGAAAATTGCAAAACTTCTAAAATCACAAAGTTAAAGCACAGTTTCAAGAAACATCCAGAACTAATTCGTAAAAGTTAGCGCAACTGGGAAACATTTAATTTTCACTAAAAACTGTCCGTCACAGTGCCTCAGCAATTCGTTGTTGGAAATGTAGTGCTTCACAAAATAGGAGAGGTGTTACGAGTTCTGTATGGTACACGGAGGTCCTCTTTGCGCTTCCATACGTGTTGTAGTCCAAAATATATTTTTTGGGGTTAAACAAAGAGACATTTTATCAGCGATAAGTATGATTAGCTAACAATGTATGGAATTGACATAAGTTACCGAAAAGATGAATAATAAAAAATATCAAAATAAAAATGCCATATGCCTCTAAGTATTTACAGTGCTAATCAATAATTACAGTCATTTTTATTTGAGAACCCTTGAGGTGAAGGCCTCCTCCAGTGGATGACAGCTTTCTCTGCCTTTTGCTACGTCCATCCAGCGTGATCCAGCAATACGCACAATCTCGTCTTCCCAGCGAGTGTGTGGTCTTCATCTTTTACGTTTGCCAACCGGTCCCATCCAAGAAGTCTTCTTTTTGGCCCATGTTTGTCATGTAGTCTAATCAGAAAAGCTTAATAGGTCATGAGTAACACGGGCTGGTGTCCGCAATTCCACGTCAAAGCACATATTTTGCTTTACCGAAAAGCTTATGTCAATTCTGTAGAAAGTCCTTTTATAAATTTGAAATACTTTGGAAGCGATTACCATGTGTCTATATCCTCAGATAGTATTAGCTACTCGGGCTGCGGAGCATTCGTGTCGCTTACCGCCTGCTGTTTGACCACGCCTTTATTTTAATCGATTCTACTGATCATTCGATTACACACTGCAATTGCTTGTGAACTATCCTCAAGCATAGTGTGTAAACATAAACTAATAGCTTGCAAGTAGGTATAAGATGTTTAGAAATGTCTCGATAGTATTTCTCACCTACCTGTGTAATTTACTTGTGATTAGGTAAATAGCTTTAAGTTGAGAGCTATACTGTATCATGTTTTGTCTTTAGGAGCAGTTGCGAAGATGTGTATTTTCCAACAATATTGACATTGTTTGCCACGTTGTAATTTACATAATAATACAGTGTGCCAATTTGATAGTTTTGTCACAGAAGGAAGCTTGTAAAATAACTTTAATTATTGTAACGTTTACAGCACCTTAAATAAGTCTCATTTTAGGGCGTTAGAACTGTAAATGTAGCATTAATTTAAATAAATCCTCGTAGGTATTCCTTCAACTAATTATTTCTTTCGGAAGTTTCCAAATATACACGTGTTGGTGTCCTATGCAAGTATTTTATTTATTTATTTCAAAAAAGTGTGGTACAGTCTGTTACACAAATATGATTAAACAATTTAGGGAAAAAATATTAAAGAGCGTAAGTAACAAGATATTTGATCTGGCGTCCTAGCTAGGTTACATGGTAACCTGTATTAAGGTTCGCCAGCCCAGGTTCCCAAAGGAGTACATAAATTCGAGTGCAAAGAAATGCAAGTGTTACAATAACTTTTCACCTCGTCTCGAGCTATTTTTATACAACACGTGAGAAAGAAAGTCTTACCGAATTAATTTGCTATTGTTGTTTGAGGAACCTCTTTTATTGAATCTTCTAATATTTTCCTCAACATATTGGATACAACTCGAATCCGACTGTGCCAACATCGTCTGTAACAAGGTATCGGTGCAAAGCTTGTTAGCACAGAATCTTAAGGCTCCATGCACGAAAAAAAAACCCTTTTTCATCATTTTCTGATCTAATTGTGAGAAAGCTTGAAATAATTGAAATATTAAGTCTGTGTAACTATAAAAGTACAGTCTTCTCAAGACTCTTCCGAGCCTTGGAAAGCACGTTAAGCTGTTGGTCCCGGCTGTCATTCGTGGATTTTTGACAGTCGTTACGGGTCGTCAGAAGCCCGAAAGCCAGTGACGACCACCGTTACTGGGTTGTGGAGGTCAGATAGGCAGTCGCTCCATGTAAAATACCGGTTTTCAGCTGCATCCGGTTATATTGGAAGCAGACCCCAACATGGTTGGGAAAATGCTAGACGGATTGATTGAACTATAAAAGTACAGTTTTCGTGGTGTTAAACCATTCGTGTCAGTCCAGCACCTGTTAATAGTTTCATCACTTTAGCGCTCTCGAAAATATAGTTTGTTTATTGTGTAACCATAGCATAAAATTTTGATTTTATCTCAAGGATACCTAAAGCCCAGTGCGTGTTCTTTTTCTTGATAATTATGGTTTGCTAAATAATAGGAACAAAAATACATTACCCACAGGGTTTAAAAAAAATAGGTTTTTTCAACATTATTCTTCTAATAAATTTTGTATAATTTTGTATCGATGTTGAAAAAAAAAGCTTTAACCACATGCAAGTAGACCAATAAAAGAACCATGCAAAAAAAAACAAAAATATAATAATGTTGATTGTTTGAATATTTTTTAATGTTCAAAATCATAAGTAGTTTCTTATAAAAAGATGATTATTTTCTTTTATATTAGTACAATTACATTCATGCATAAACTCACAGCTTCTTCTCATGGGGGTAGGCAGAAACTATAGAACGCTCCTTACATACTTACCTCTTTTTGCTTCAACTACGTTCATACATCTGGTTATACACGCACGCCGGTTGTAAGTACTACGCACCTGACCTTTCTGAAGAACATCACCAATTTGGTCACTATAATTATGTCCTCCTAGGGCGTCCCCTCCCGGCGTTTCCGTTTATAAATACCTTAGTACAATTAAATTGAGAAATTATAGTTATGTCAAAATTAAAATATCAATAATATACCTAATGAATTTAATACAACTATTCAGCAACATTAATGTCGTCCTTTTCAGGTAGTACAAATTATACTTATAATTTTATATAAAGTTAAATAGGATAGACTAAATCTTATTGTTTGTATAGGACAGATCGCCACTTTCTCACAACCAATGAACAAAATTTATCAAAATCAGTCGATTTTGTGCACGGCCCCTTATTTCCTTCACTCTTTCAATTTGCAGGATAATAGAGAGTATCGAAGACCTGCACTGTTCTTGTTTTATTTTCAAAGTTTTTTTGTTGCAGAAACTAAAGTCAACGCCATGAGACGAGATAAATTTCATACTTTGGGATTTTAAACTTTAACTGAAATTGCGTATGGTTCAGTTTCCATTGCAACTAAAATTATTTTATGACGTTTAGCGATAATTTCTTCATTCATACATCAACTTAGATATCTTGAGTTTAAAGTTGATAGTTGTATAATTTGCAATTTTATGTATTTATAGCTTCTCATGACGGTTACTTTAGATACTAGTTGGTTGTTTCTTTAAAAGAATCGTATTTAAATAAGGGAGTAATTAAGAACTTTTAGAGATTGGCCAGACCGACGTAAACAAAATAAAAAAAAATTACGCGAAGCTGTAAATAAAAGGAAATTATAAACCTGCAAAATATAATTTCGACCGAGGGGAGCAAAGATAACTCAATAATTACATATTATCAACTCACGTAGCATTATTATTATACATTACACACGACGCTGAAGTTTTTGTTGAAAATCCATTCTGTGTTGAGCACGTTTTTAACGAAAACTTTGTCCGTATTAAATTAATTATTCCCATGTGCCAGTTTGGGAATGAAATGCAGATTTTGAGGCTGCTACATGAAATTATGTGGGTAAGGGTCCGGGTTTCGGACTAGTGTCAATTATGCTTGATCCAATTATAACCCTCGAGATTTTAGTCGTCATCATTCTCCTGAGAAATTGCTGGAACTGCGGATGACTGTAAACTAATAGATTATACAATATACAGTATTTAGTGCAGTTATACATTTATGTATATGGGGAAAGTTCTGTCATAAATCCTTCTAACTGACGTCCGGGGTCACAATATTTACTGCTTTAATTTATTGTGAATGTGAGCACTGTCAGTGGGTCTTTTTTTTTCTTTAAATATTTTCCTTTTTTTTTCTTTTTTGCAGTTAGTTTTAATGATGGTCATTTTCAGCGCTTTATGCGGCCTACCCAAATGCCCTTTCTTTGGTATTGTTCGTCGAGTCGTTGAGTCTTGAGTTGAGCTGCACGATTATTGACAAATGCTTGCACTGATTGGACAGGTCCACTCAAATTTGGTTATTTCCTCAAAATACCATTTCAGACACGGATCTACATGGTCCTCACATGATCTGACCAAGATTATGTCTGGACTTTAAAAGAGACTATGACCCCTGAGTTTGTTTTGCCATTTATACTCAGGGGTAGTCAGATAGGAAATGTCGGCTACATCTAGATAATTTTTTAAATTTTTTATGACGTGTAAAAGTGATTCTAATATCCTATTTACAGAATAAACTATTTCATTTAATTTAATTTTAATGTCAAGTTGAAGCGTTTTTTTTGAGGTCCTGTTTCTAATGAATTTATTTTGATTTATGATGAGAAATTGGGAAAACTTGCTTTAATTAATTGTCAAGACAACTATGGACGACATGAAGAGCTAGTTGTAATTGTTATGAGAAGGTACTTAAATCGAACGTTCTTGTAAATGTGAATCGTGAATCGAAAACTTTGTACTTACTCATTTTTACGAAAGTTACCCGAACGGAGAAGTATGAACAGTTACCCGCTTATTAAAAAACATGGTTTATCTTCAGACCCAGGTTTAAAACATGGAGCCATTATTGAATTTCGAACTTTATTCCGACTATGGTAAATTTCCTAAACACAAAACTGACAACTTAGTACCGAACGAAGTTTTCAGTTTTGTATAAAGAACGGTATTTCAATCACCGTTACGTTCTTATTACAAAAACTGGATGCATGGTTTAAGCCATGTCAAAATATAAATCTTGTTTTGTAATAAAACAAATATTACACACACTACCATGCGTTTGACACCCACACACACACACATAGTACGAGGGCCTTATGACTTGAAGATAGATAGGTAACTAAAGTGACAGTTTGCCCATGGAATAAGTAAGTACTACGCATGGAATTAGTAAGTACTATATAGATTGTAAATAGAGGGGGTCAAATTTCGACCAGTGGGCGACCACTAGTTAATACCATTATGTGAAACATTAAGTGGATTAATCACAAAAACATTATGGAGATTATTTTATGTGGTCATATACTCTACAATGATGACCAGACCATTATTGTTATACAATTAGACATAATGAGGGATATTTCCAATGTCTATTTTTTCGGCGCTTATTCTATTTAAATTAGGAAGTGATTTAATAACCACCACCTTTGAAATCGTTGTAGACGATGTAATATTTCAAGGGATTATTCTGTCATTAAAAATTTCAGGCTCATCACAATATTATAGTCATCAATTTATACCATTATTCATGGAGTCCGTACAGGTGTAAAACTATAGAAACATTTTTCCTTGATGAATGTCAGCGGTTGTCGGGAAGAATGGTCGAGCGGCGGTTAACGAAGACGGATCGTGTCGCCGGTGACCGATGTGCAGGTAACGAAAAAATAACAAAATGAGCTAAAACAAATTAGTTTCTTCGTATTTCATTTAGCTAAGCCCACTGGCTAGTTCTTATTTTTTTTGGGATTTTCACTTGTTGCACGAAACTTGGTTTTTATGTTAAGTTCAGTACAAAAGCTCTTCTTTCCATAATATTTTTACGCACACTAAAAATGAAACACCAAAAGCTATGCCGTCATTGATAAAGCAAGCACGTGCCACTTCTTAGCTCTCGTAGCCGCGTAGAATTCTACGGCGTAGGTAGGCGCTACGGCGTAGGCGCTATGACGTAGAAGAATGCGAGGGAAAAAACAGTATTTGCATGTAACCCGTCCCCTAAAGCCTAAAAGCCGCATCGGAAATACCCATAAATCTGTATCGAAATAAAAACTGACATAAATAGAGCATGTATAATATGTACTCGGCCTAACTGCGTAGTTTAGATAATATTTCCGTTATAATTCCCGTGCGGCCAGTGTGGTCATTTGAATATTAATTAGAGGTTCAAACTCTAATTCATTTGTGATCAATTATAAATAATTTAATAGTAAGTCACGCATTTAGTGTGTGTGGTAATTATGATCCCTTGTTCATGTATGAGGATATCAGTTGAGAATTCTCAAAATTCCAGAGTCAATTTTATCAAAACTAGGTGAACCAAAAACTGAATGCTTGCTAGACAGATCAGTGTCCGCTGTACGACATTCAATTACCTACATAGCAGTTGATGCGTACACTTGCAAACACGATGCATGTACCCGTCGATATCAATATCGTGTTCATGTACCACGACTCACAGGATCAGCATGAAATTTAGTTCGACAACTGAATAGATTTGAGTAGAATCAACTACTTAACCATATAACATAACATCACGCGTGTATTCCCCGAAGGGATAGGCAGAGGTAAACAGTATACACACATCGCCAGTTTTGTTAAGAGCCCTATGTACCTAACAGGGGGTGGGTTAACTGATTTAAAATATTGCGAGTCACGATTGATAGATATTTTTGTGGTTAAATTTTTATATGGATTTCTAATCTCAGATCAGAATTCCATTTCGCGGGGAAGGACCTCCAAGGCTTTTCCTCTTGGAACGGCCGTGATAGTTTGACAGTCTAAAATAGTAGCTGACCTACTTTTTTCTTATCAAAAAAACATGACAACGTCCAATAAGTAAAACCAGAAAAATGATGAGTATAAATTTGTACGCCAGCTAGAAAAAATAACTAATAGGTTTTAATTGGCAGAGGTAACGCTGCAGCTTACTTTTGTGATGAGAAGGTGGTCCCAGGAGCTCCATCAATCCCTACCTAGTAATTAAAGAGCCGATTCCACTGGTAGAAATTTAAAAGTGAGCAATTTACTGCATTTTGAGAAGCTGATCATCACGCCGAAGACCCTCATCAGATCTTCACAAAATTTCTATGAGACCAACTTAAATTTATTACCTTTCAAATAAAAAAACCCATCGACATCGTATCTAGCAAGGCGGAAATATACAGTAGCACCCTTTTTGGAGGAAGTACACCTCCAATCAAAACTCCCGACCATTGAACAACAAAAAAGTTCTATAAAGTCGTAAAACTTCGTCCAAATCGGTTGTAAAATACTACCTGTAGATGAGTACCAACAAACTGACAGAGGAAAGCAAATTTGGCCAGACTTGAAGCATAGACGCTTTGCTCGCTCCGTCAATGAAGCAGAGACGGTTCGCTCGCTCGGTCAATTAAAAATTGTGGTTTGGCAAAATAGATGAAAGATGTTGATTTGTGCTTATAATAAGCTCATTCCTCCAATTGAGATGTTAGAAGTGTACCAACAAAATCTAGTTTTGTGCTAGTTTTACCTGAAATACAGATGAGCTCGATTCTGCAAGCTGTACACGACATTCAATTACCTACATAGCAGTCGGTGCGTACTTACTAACATGCATTGTGCGGCGAGCCGTCTTTGTCGATGTAATCACTGTGTCTGGCTGGCTCCTATAGTCCTATCTCTCTTATTCATAGTACAGGAAATTGTGTAAGAGGAAGCTAGTTAATTGTTTGATGAAGTGATCGATAGATTTGCGATTGAGCTATGCTTGCCGTGGATACTGGTGATCGTCGTGGTTCTAATATGCATTGGAAGGAACGTTAAGCGTTAAATTTTTTGCGAAAAAAAACTACTTTCGAAATTAAACTTATAGTGTTTTTTTGGAAGTCGGTTGTTTTTTTTGTAAAAATGTTTTTGTTTTCCCTTACAATGCTATGTAAATATGACAGGAAGTTATTATAAAATCATCAAGATACACTAAGCGGAAGAAGTACGTATTATTGAAGCTAATTCCAAAACTACCCAAACAAAGCAAAAAAAATATATATATATGGGGCCACCGCGCAAGATTCCTCTACTAAAAGAATTTTCAAAATCGGTCCACCATTGACGAAAATATCGATGAACACTTCGTAAATAATCGTCTTTTGTGTTTGTGTCTTTTTTGTTTATACAAAAAATATACTGTCGAATTTAGAACCTTCATCTTTTTAAGAAGTCGGTAAAAAAACTGAAAATCTCAATTTTAGAATAACGTGACAAGTACTTAATTGAGTTTTCGTGAATTATGTCTTTCTGTGAGAGACCCAATCAATACTTTTTATTTTATTTTTTTAATTACGATGTTTATATTTCAATTAAACAATGGTCCACGCTAGCTGTGGACCGAAATATGTAGCTAGAACTCATGAGGGGAGGTCTTTGCCCAGTTGTGTAGCATGATGTAGGCAGACAGTAACCTGTAACTTTAATAACGGGCAGAATAGCAGATGCCTGTGTTAATTGACTGCGTTTTTTAACTGGGGTGAGGCGTGTACTGTTTTCAATATAATAGATTACTATTTAGATACTAATAGTAGATTTGTAGACCATTTTCTATTTTGTTAGGAGCCTGGTACTTTTGACGGGTCTACACTGTCGTCTCATACCTATTATTATAACTGTAGTTTGAAACATTGTAAAAGCCAATTATTTTAAAAGAGTGGAGTTTCTTGCCGGTTCTTCTCCATAGGAAACGACTAATTGGAACCCTGCACCTAGCTTCTGACGTTGCATAAGTGCCCATGTAGGCTTATGTGAAATAAAATATTTTGATTTTGATGCACAGCTTTGAACACATGCAACAGCTGGTATAAAGTTTTGGGGACATCGCCTAGAAACAAACTTTGATTTGTGATTTTCTTACGAAAAAAAAAACTTTTTTCGCACAACTGGCGCGACCCCTGTTTTATTAAACAAGTGAAGCAACATTCCAAGACGATCTGTATCTGAAATTCAGAGTAGTCCCGGAAAATAAGACGGATTGAAGGCAAAACTGCGAAATAAATCGTAGTGAAGAATTCTCACCGGGATAACCTTTATTTAAGAGCGTTTACACCTTACAGCATTTCATACGAAGTTTCAAGTCCTTGTTTTTCGAAATGAATGAACCGATTTTAATGAAACTTCATACGCATAAGCAGGATACAAAGGTCTAAAAAGTTAGTAAAGAACATATTCGAAAAATATTTTTACAGACAAATTAGACCCATTTTAAATTTACAAACAAAATAAAGAAACAGAGGTTTCCAGTTATCTGTTTTAAAAAAATACATTTATTTAGACATGTTATTCTGTAATTTTATTTTGACATAACTTATTATAGTTTTGGTATGGTTGTACGTATTTTCATATTAGTCTTTATTGACAAAGGGATTAAGGGAGTTCATAATCACGTGTGGATGGAAGTGTTGCGTATCCAAGGCTCTATTAGCTGAAATTCAGCGGTAATTTTACATCTCATGTGGTTAATGAACAACGTATTAACTGTTAATTATAGGGAGGGTGGTGTGTTAACAACCGTGAGATGAGTAGGTACTTCGTAGAGTAGAAGCTGTAGTGTGTGAACAATGATCTTTAACTGACATGCTCATGTCACTCGCAAGAGAGCTCTTATCATCATAGTAACTTTGTCTCTCTAGTTTAGAAATAAGTTGGAAACAAAATTAACACTTTGAGCGGAGCAACGTTAGATAAAATACGTAAAATTTGGTAAACGTTGTGTCAAATATGATACAACGTTTAATCACGTCAGCAAAAAATATGTCTTTATACTTGTATAAACTGCTGCGGCTTATACCAATTCCTTCAAGCTAAGCCATCGCGCCGTATCACATTAAATCGGACTGCTAGCGTCACTCCTCGTTAGATTTTTTTGTACACTTATTTTTTTTTGTATGAGAAAATAGTGCGCCGCGCAACAAAAATTTTAATACCCAGATGCTCAGCTGAAAGTGTTAAGTAGGTAAAGTATACAATCAATCAATCAACTCAGCCTATCGCAGTCCACTGCTAGACATAGGCCTCTCCCAGGCTGCGCCACAACACCCTGTCCTCCGCCTTCCGCATCCAGTCTGTAAGTAAAGTAGGTATACGATAGCCTTTAAAGTTGACTCACAAAATAATTGAACACAAAGGCCAATCACAAAGATGGGACTCATTTTGGGCCATGAAATACGATACTGACATAAAGTAAAATCTGCGCAAAGTTCTTTTGTGTCGAGACTACAAAGGTTTCGTATCCCGTAACTACTTAATATAATTTGTCAGAATATGTCTCAGTAATTTCCCATTGTTCTTTGTTTACTGTCATTTCAGAAAATAATGATTGTATTCATTAAATTATACCCGGTAGAATTCCCAGCTGCTTCGGCGGTTCGTTTGTGTCGACCACTTTGTCCCGAATACCCTTATTAATAAACCATTTGTAGGTTGGTGAACAACTGATTTCACTAATTTACTTATTGCATGACAACGTAGTTTTAACTGAACGCTAATTGAATTTAATTGAAGCTGACAGTTTCCATATTTCCGTTATACTCTGATAAATAATTAATTGAAGAAAAATTTATTCAATCATTAGTTTTCGTTGATCGGTCTGATATTTATTTCGTTGTGGTCGCGAGAGATAAATGAATTGTTTTTTATAATATTGGCCAAATTTAAGTATTGTTCATATATCTTGTGTTCATATCATGTTTATCACTTTTGGGAAGTTACTGAAGTTACTGACGATATATAATATATGTTATTATACAAATAATATGATATTTTCTTCATAAGGTTCACTTCAGGTAAAAAACATGTGAATATTCAGGTAAAAAATGCGAGCTTACTAAGATACATTTTCTCTTAGTTGGCATTAAAATGTTTGGAATCATTATTTATTTATTTACTATAAACAAGATAGCATATTTGCCAGAACAAATTCATTTTATTTATATCGACAATGTGACATGTACAGAATAATCACCGGTCTTTGTTACATCATACATGCTTTGTTTGATTTTACTTCTTCACTTTTTTAAATCAAATAATAATTTTAGTTGATGGTAACAAGCAACTTGTAAGCATTACATCATTCTTAAACTGACCAACATTTGATAAATTAAATAACTACCTGTAATTAAACTAACTAATTACTTAGTTGACGGAACTATGATAATTTAACAAAGTTCTCCTAGCTTCAGAAGTCAAGATGTTGTTAGGCTCGTATGGAGTCAAGATGCGTGATCACATTAAACAAGGTGTTTGTTAAAGCTAACACTTTTTTTTTCAGTGTACGAAGTTATATCTAAGTATTTCCGTCACGCGTGTTTTTAATCAAGGCCAACGATGAAATTGAAAAACGTGTGTAATGACCTTAACTTTAAGCAGTTTTAAGGAGCTAGGAGTGAGCAGTAACTGCGTAGCTTTACGAGCTGGCTGTATTACCCGGCGAGTCCAAATGTGCGCGACCTGAGATCTTAGCCTGGCAGATTCGCACATTTTACGAGCTCAACGAGGTAATGCCATTCTCAAGCTTCGTTTCCCTCTATTATCTTTGCGAATAGACAGTAAATCTTGGAATGTAGGTACTCACAGCGAACCTTATCACGTACTAGATGCGTAATTTATATATTTTTATCTCTACGGATCCAGCATCCAGTTGTTCGGAGAGCTTTTGATTTAGTATCGCACTTAATTCTCAATTTGAGCGTGAAAAAGGTTTACCTTTTATTTTTTAAATTTTATCTCGGTTGTTTGTTTCGCATACCGTAAAATTAATGGTGGGAACAAAATGAAATATATCGCACCGCCATAAATCCCACATAAACTAGTTTAGGAGGTGTGTTAAGGTAACCCTAATAGCGACGCTGCGTGTAATATACTAAAACCTAATAGCCTACGAAAAATAATTTACGAAGTATCTGCCGAAGATAAATCTCCTTCATAAAATAATTATCGCAGGCGTAGGTACTCGCAGGTACCTACCAGGGAAGAGAGTTTTCCAATAGGCACCGGGCACGTACTGATATTTTTCAGTGTAATCAATTAGAACGGCACCTTGAAGCTAAATTGCTAATTTAGTTAATAGCTACAATTTGGAGACGATCGGGCTCTCATGGAAATAAATGGTTTGGCACCACCTGAATTGATAATATTATAAGAGCGAGAAGGCTTTAGATTTGGCAATCAATAGAAGGGTGAACGTGCTACATACAGCGTGCCGCTACAGTGAGTGGCGACATTAATTTAACACTTGCCTTTACGTTTTATGAAAATATTTTAATTTCATTAAACATTATTATTTATTGATTTATTTACAATTATCTAAAATAGCATCTTGGAGCAACCTGTACTTAAAGAACTCTAGCACAGAGGGAGTTAGCCGGGGCGGATCATAACAGATTAAATTTTAATTAAATTAAAAAAAATAACGCGCAAGGAGTAGGCGAATTGAATGAAAGAGAGAGCTTTATTATAGTTTGTTTGATTTTTTATTTTTTTATTTATATTATTATAATATATCTAAAAAAATTAAAAAAAATAATATTTTATTTTTATATCAAATATTTTTAAATGGTTTTAGTACATGGCAACATTTAAAAAAAACAATACAAAAACAATAATAACAAACAAAAAAAAAACAAACAACAAAATAAACAATTTTTTTAAATAAAATATTAAAAAAAAACATATTTTTTATGATTACTGGCTACTAGCCCTACCTGTCATGTGTCAAATTAATGTCGCCACTGCAGCGGCACGCTGTATAAGTGTGTTTTTACAGGGATTTGTTTTTCCCCTACTACCAGTTATTGGTTAAAAAGAACACTATTCGAACCTCCAAAGAACCTCCTCAGGGATTGTTTCAGTTAGTAATTGGAAATAATTTATTGTAGGTACCTATTAATAATTAATGCATGTGGAATGAGGGGCTTGTGGCTAAGTAATAACAGCCGCACGGGTCGATCGATCAGGTTAAGCTACGCTTGCCACGGTTGGTGTCTTGGATGGGTGACCATCTCTACATACCAAAACCCCTCTATGCCTCGGAAAGCATGTTAAGCCGTTAGTCCCGGTTGTCATTCGTGGATCACAGCAGTGGCAGTCTTACCAAGGGGTTTCGTATTACCCAGTAGCTGGGTTGTGGAGGTTACATACGAGTAGGCAGTCGCTCCATGTAAAATACTGGTAGTCCACTGCATCCGGCTAGACTGGAAGCCGACCCCAACATAGTTGAGAAAAGGCTGGCAGATGATGACTTATTAATAATGAATTAGGTACTTATTAGTTCATAATTTATTTATTGTTAAATTAAACGAGGTTTTTCATAAAATAACGGTTGTATATTGAATAAGAGTAAAAATACTAGTGACACACGCGTACTATGCAATGACAGACGTGTAAAAGGGAAGAGCAAGATAGCACTTCAAAAAAGATCAGCCTATAAGACAGTGACCACAGATTATAAAAGAATATTCTAATGCGCGTAAAGCGCGCTGCAGGTGGCTACAGATTTACAAGTATATTATATTCTAACATTTATTATACCTACAGTAAAAAAAATATAATGAAATCTAATGTAGTTAATGTTAAATACAATGCTCAGAAAGCTAACATAACCCACGGACCTGAGTTTCAATCCACTCTGACACCATTATTGATATAAACGGGCTATATTTCAAGACATAGAATCTATTGCATTAAGGCGACGATAACCGACTTTTAATGATTTTATACTGAAGATCACGCCTAAACGAGTAGTGTTAATGATTTGAAAAAATATATATAAATATATGTTTAATTAGAGCATTTTCTCAATAATTTAATATGTGAATATTTTAGATTATGTTTATATTACATATTGAAATTAATTTGTAAAGTTATGTCTAACGCGGATAAAAAACTGAGAATGGCGCAAAATCTACCAAGCGTATTTTTCTGAAACATTCACCAATTTAAAGATAATTTAATTATTGATCTTCTAGAATACGCGTTTTATTAAAATACCTTTTGTTTTGTGAATAATAAATTAATAATGCGACATATTGGGGACAGCGCTCCTTGATGGGCGAGTCCTATTACTGGCTGAACGTATGACGCGTTGCGTGAGCTCAATACAGAACACACAAGCTAACCACTCAAGTTCACTGGCACATATCTGCGTCTTAAAGCCTAACTAAATTAAACAGATTACCTCCAGAGATTCCCCGCGACGAGTCTCTTAAATACCGCGTTATTCAAATTAAAATAAGTATATTATGAACTCAATTTTGGCAGAATTCAAAACGACCTCCCGAAGTCCCGACGTTAGTGCGCGATTCTTCAACGTTCCTCATTTAAATTTATGCATAGCCATAAAACCTCAACCACGGAGTGATTAGGTGTACAAAGTGAAATAAGTTAAATAAATACCTACTGAGTCTCTGTTAATATTTTTCCAGCGCTTTCGGCAATAAACTAACTTTAAGGCGCTGACAAAAGGCAAATGATAAAAGTAGGCTTGTCTTAAACAAAAAATTGCAAAAGCGATATAGTTTGTGGTACGTAGCGGAAAAAATATATATGTTATTCTTGAACACATTTCTCAGAACTTACTAAAAGATCAATAATTAAATACTCAAGGTCACTGGCATGTATCTGAGTCTTAAGTGGGAGAATTTATTTGCACGGTCTACTCTCACGATTCTACTGGGGATTCGCAGTATCCTTTTTGTTTTTAAGAATACCTGAAACAGGATAAGTCCCAAAAGTAGTTGTGACAGGATTTTGAAATGCTTTTCTGTGGAGTGTTTTTGCTTGTTTGTTTAGTACGGACATGTTTCACATTTAAAACTAGAGGTGGCTAGAGCATACACTATACTGTTTTCGCGGTTTGCTTGCTAGACTCGTTAGACGTACTGATTAGTCGTGAGCTAAATTGCTATTACTTAGGGCCTGTGCACACCACGTCGTTGACGCGCGTTTGTAGCGATACAGACGCGATACGCACGTGAGTCAGTCTGTTCTGTAGGATAAAAGCGCGCCGTCAACGCACGTTTTCAAAACGCGCGTCAACGGCGCGTTTGAAAAACGTGGTGTGCGCTTAGGTACAATTTTTTATGTGTAAAATCTTTCCTCTCTCTGTGGGAGTGATTTCGTGGAAAGGGACGGAAGTGTGTAACAGGAAGTTAGAGCTTGAGCATGGAATAAGTAAGTACTTTGTAATAGCATGGAATTAGTGTACTCATGGAATTAGTAAGTGCTATCGACGTACGAATTAGTAAGTAGAGGGGGTCGAATTTCGACCAGTGGGCGACCACAAGTAATGAATAACACATACATAACATAACATCACGCCTGTAATTCCCGAAGGGTTAGGCAGAGGTGTACCTATAGTACACCCACATTTCGCCAGTTATGTTTACGTCCCATGTAATAGGGGGCGAGCCTATTGCCATCAACCGGGCCCGAATCCAGACTCCGGGCTGCTGCTGAGAAAACCTTAATGTAAAATGCCTATAACAATTTGCCCGACCTGGGAATCGAACCCAGGACCTCATGCTCAGCAGTAACTCTTGCGACCGCTAGACCAACGAGGCAGTAATGAATAAGTATATGAGTATTTAGCTATTTAAAATTTTGAGGTTAATTTCTGTCGCTGTTCAGTTGCTTTTTTTTACCAAGGTGAGATGTCAGATGTTACACATATGGGACTACTATAAGGCTCGCCCGTTTCTTTTATTATGTATTCTCTTAATATGTGCTTAAATTCCTTATATTTTTGTACTAGCTTTTGCCCGCGGCTTCGCTCGCGTTAATTTAGAATTTGACAATCAATTCGGGTCGTACACTGCTTGTTGTTTGGCGTTTGGCGGCAAAAAACTCATAACTCACTATTCAAGTTTCTATAATATTCAATCATGATTCGAAAGACACGTGGCGGCATGTATTATCATAAGAACGTTATTGTTGTTTTCCTCGGGAACAGTACTTCTTTTCGGAATGAATGTCCGTTTCTGTACACCTGCCAACATATATGCAAAATTTCAGGAGGATCGGTTCAGTGGTTTAGGCGTGAAAAGGTAACAAACAAACTTACTTTCGTATTTATAATATTAGTTAGGATTATTTCAACACAACGGTACCTCACGAATACTCGTATCTATTGATTTTATTATTTGCGTCAACATATTTATGGCCAGTCAGACTTTAGCCTAACGTGTGTATATGGCTCAGCCGTTACACTGTAGTCTGGGATAGGAACACAAAAGATGACCTATCGCTGCCGACCGTGGTCGAGTCGATGGCCGGCAGTGAGGAGACCTGGGACGCGGTGGTGTCCTTCTGCGAAACAGTCGTGTCGCAAAAGGAGGCTGCGGAAAGGGAGCGGGAGATCTCGTCCGCTCACCCGGCCCGCAGCAGGCGCACCGGGCGTCGGCGGAGGGCCGATAACGCCCTCTTTCAGCCCCCATAAATGGGTCCAGGGACGGCGGACTTGGGGACGTCCGCCGCCCCCTATCACATTGGACCCGAGGTGGCGGCGCGTAGTGTTCTGGCTAGCAGACGTCGCGGGGGGGTCAGACACCTCACCCCCCCCCAGACTTGAGGTGGCCCGCGGAGGCGGGCCGGCACTAGCCGGGGATTGCGGAAGGAATAACAGATCCCAAGATCCCCGGTGCAAGTGTGGGAGGGGAACACTGGGGTGGTTTTTAGTCAGTAAGAGTCTGACAGACCCCTCCGCCCGCCCCAGGACGGAGGACATCCATGAGGATTATCCACCCCGTGAACAAAAAAAAAAAGAAAAAAGGAACTCAAAAGATGAGTTGATTTGTAGTCTTGGTAGTAAGCAGTGCTGAAGGAATATCTGAGTAAGCACTGAACATCAGTAACCTCATAAGCAAAGGAAAGCAAGGGGTACCCCTTAATGTATTATTGGAATATTTGCAACTTGTGCAGCAAGAGGAATGGCAGTAATTTATCATGTCATAACTCTAGGTTTACCTGTTCACTCAAATACAGGGGTTGACCTATGCTGGTAATCCTAATAATTATGCGTTTCATTGGTTTTTGACTACAATTCAATTCTATAATAAAATATAATCTCTTAAAATGTAGATATTTTAGTTTGCAAGTATTCCAAGTTTTCAAACTCTATTATTTATTTTTCTAAAGAATTCATACGTAATCCTGGCAAGAATAACTTTTGTCCCGATGAGCCAAGATGAAATTGAAAAAAAAATTGCTGCTATCGACTTTTTGCACATAAACTTTTTTTTAATGTTCGTCGTAGATGCCAGCAAATTGCCTGCATGGAGGTTTTAAATGCAGCATGTTTCTCCTTGCGGCTTTGACCCGTGCTAACGACCGACGACATCCTGTCGGTATCGCTTGGTAGCTCTTTTAAAACGGATGAAAATGGCCAGTTACAGACTTTATCAACCAACTTTAAATTACAACTAACGAAAAATGTTATAAAAATGAACAAAATAATAAAAGGGCATCGTAGAAAATTCCGAGTGAATGAAAGCCAAATTCCATTAAATCTAATTCAACCTAGCGGGATTGTCCTCTTTTGAATTTTCTGAACAAAAGGTCGTCAATCAGAAAGTAAATAATTTAGTTGACGAGATCAAAGCGATAACTTGCCGTGTAATTTAGAGGACTTTGTGGGTCGCAAAAGTTTGGGGGCCTACCGCACTGGGCTGATTGTGCGTACAACAACTTCATTACTACACGGTCAGGTCGACCCTTAAAAATTTCAGCTTCATTCTACTGTGCTTAATTGTTGTTACATTTAGCTTGTGTGGTGTTCCGCTCAGGTTTTGGGATGTTAAGCTCACTGTAGTATTTTATTTGTTCCTTATTGTTTCTGCTTAATGTAGTACATACCTGCGAAGCTGCTTCGCAGAATGAGGTGACGCCTTCCCATGCACTGTCGCTCTGGACCATGGCCTGAACCAGTGCCGGAAGCGAGAGATCACCGCCGCCGATCGCCTCCGTGAGGACACGGCGGTGCTCCGCCCAAGCCGGGCAGATCTCCACCGTATGCTCCACCGTGTCCTCCGGGCGATCCACACAGTGGTGACACCCGGGCGTTTCCTCCCACTTTATCCTGAACAGGAACCTCCCGAAACAACCGTGTCCGGTGAGGACCTGCGTCAGGCGGAAGGTGAGGACGCCGTGGCGCTTCTCCAGCCACGCCTCAAAGAGGGGACTTATCGCCACAATTGTAGCGTGCCCAAGTACATATCTGCCTACGACAATTATGTAAGTCATTTCTGTTTATAATTTTCTGCAAATTTCTCTGTGTTAGTCGTCAAAGCAATTTTTCATAGTGATTAAATTTCCTTCCGGAGCAAGATCGTCAGCAATCTGGGTCATTGTAAATTGTTATTAACTGCCAGATTTGTCTGTGTTGCTTATTTTCGAGATCATTTTACAGCTATCAACGGTGAACAATTTTCGGGACTATTCGTTAGATATTTCATAATTTTTCGATCTTAGTAATAATGCGTTGAATAATGACCGTCACTGAGATGAATCTTGAGTGGAGCCAACTTGGACAAGTTGATAATTATGAAAATTTTAATTGAGAATTTATGCTAATTCGTGGAGCAATAGAGCCGCCCGCTCGGGATAGGAAAGCTCGTTCACAAAAGTAAAGATTGACTGAACTTAAATTAAAGCTCAGTGAAACTGTTGACAAAGAACTAACAGAAATTCTTTGCAGTTAGCTTAGGTAATGGACCGCTTATTTCTATGCGGAGAAAATATAATGGGTGGCGAATGCGAACGCGTAACACATGACAGTGCATTATCAGTTTGATGGCACAGTTGGCGCAGTGGTTAAGTGATTGACTGCTGCGCTGCGTGTCGCGGGTTCGATTCCCGCATGGAACAAATATTTGTATGACCTACAAGTAGTTGTCCCGGGTCTGGCTGTTTGTGTATGTGAGTTTAAATGTTTGTAAACGCACCCACAATACAGGAGAAATTCCTAGTGTTGTGGGGCAACGTTTTAAAGAAGAAAAAAAACAATCTGAACATTTTTTATTTTTTTTACACTGAAAAAAATGCAGACTAACGATACATTTTCTCATAATTGGTATTAAAATGTTTGGAATCATTATTTATCTATTTACTATATAGAAGATAGCTTAATTGCCAGAACAAATTCATTTTATTTATATTGACAAATGTACGTGTACAGAATAATCACCGGTCTTTGTTACATCATACATGATTTGTGTGATTTTACTTCTTCACTTTTGTATCATCATTATCATCATCATTTCCACTGCTGGACATAGGCCTCCCCCAAAGTTGGTTTGCCATAATCGCCACGCTTGGCAGGCGGGTTGGCGATCGCAGTATGGTGTTCATATGCATAGAGAACGCGCTGCCCATTCTCTAGTAAGTCCCTTAGTCGCCTTTTACGACACCCACGGGAAGAAATAGGGCGGTGCTATTCTTTACGTCCGGCACCACACAGACACTTTTGTAAATCAAATAATAATTTAAGTTCATAGTAACAAGCAACTTGTTAGCATTATATTATAATTCTTAAACTGGTCAACATTTGAGCTAAATTAAATAACTATGCGTAATTAAACTAATTCATTGCTAAGTAGACGGTACTATGATAATTTAACAAAGCTCTCCTAGCTTCAGAAGTCAAGATCTTGTTAGGCTCGTATGGAGTCAAGATGCGTGATCACATTAAATAGGATTTTTGTTATAGCAAACACTTTTTTTTCAGTGTATATTGCTAATCTATTGCTTCATATGTTGGAAAAATTTGTCTGCTCAGCAACGTAAATAACGCAATGAATGTTGTTGTACCTACTGTCAAAATGAAACCCATTGCTGCTGATAGTGTGTTACTTAATTACGCCGCTGAAATAGTATTTCATACCAATTCATTCTTTAACTTGGTTATACGGTACTTGCATACATCGCACATACAAAATTACGAAGTGCAGTTGGACTAATTTGAAGTTTGACTAATTAAGTAATTACTAAACAACTTTTTCGTGAAATCAACATTAAGACGCTGACAAAAGCTAAACCGCGGTAACTGTCAGACTGCATACAAAAGAAAGTGAAGCTTGATGTTACAACGCTTGTAATGTATTGCAAAATATGTAGCAATTATCTATTTACACAAAAATGAGTTGCGTAATCGAAAATAAAAAACAACCAGGTTCTGCATACAAATACGACGTTCTTGTTATTAAATAAATACCAACCGTACGTTGGTATTTAATACAGATATTTTGGATTGAAACTCAAAATAAAGGGTTAGTTTACCGTTCATTTTATCGAGATTAATTTTTCTAAACGTGTTTTAGTAACAACCAAGTTCTGAGATGTGTTCAAGAATAACATATATTTTTTTCCGCTATACACAATACTAATACAAACTATAATATATAGATTTGGCAATTTTTTTGTTTAATAAAAGCTTACTTTTATCACGTGCCTCTTATCAGCGCCTTAAAGTTAGTTTATTGCCGAATGCGCTGGAAGAATATTAACAGAGACTCAGTAGGTAAATATTTAACTTATTTCACTTTGTACACCTAATCACTCCGTGGTTGAGGTTTTATGGCTATGCATAAATTTAAATGAGGAACGTTGAAGAATCGCGCAGTAACGTCGGGACTTCGGGAGGTCGTTTTGAATTCTGCCAAAATTGAGTTCATAATATACCTATTTTAATTTGAATAACGCGGTATTTAACAGACGCGTCGCGGGGAATCTCTGGAGGTAATCTGTTTAATTTAGTTAGGTTTTAAGCACGCCCGCATCTGTGGGATCGACACACAGTCGCCAACTTACACCGTTTTAAGGCTCTAATACACTCACGCGATATGAAAAATAAACAAAAAATTAAAAAGTGTTTATTCAGATTATTCATTTAAAGACATAATATTGACTTCTGCCAAACTGCACAGCAGTTTGTTGGCAGACGTAGCTCCTTTTTTTATTGTAAAGTATATAATTTGGTTTTTATAATGACACTTTTTCACTTAATTGTAGGTTAAAACTATCTTGCATTCTAATAAAAGAAATAATAATAATAATAAAGATATTGTATTCAAAGAAATAGTCTTTGTCGGTGCCTGTCGCGCCCGCCTTTATGGTTTGTCGCCGCCCTGCGTGACAATGATAATGTCACACAAGTTTTCTATGTTGGATTTAATTAGGCCTAAACCTTGCCTAAACATACAAAGTTACGGTGGTAACGGTCTCGACGTACGAGTTAGTAGGTCGTGGGATCAAACCCAGACAGGCGCTTTACTTTGTGCAAATTATTTCATCACCACTGCTCTCAAAACGGTGAAAGAAAACATCGTGAGGAAACCGGCACGTGCTAGAACTAAAAATTCGAAGACATGTGTCATCTACCAACCCGCACTGGGCCCGAGTGGTGGATTTTGGCCCACGTGGGGGATTTAGCACACTCATTGTGACCCAGCAGTGGGAACATTATAGGATGATTATATATGTATACAAAGTTATATAAGCGACCTTTTGACAGTTCCTTTGCCCTTTGAGTAGGTAGGTATAGGTACATATAAAAGTCTCCGTGTGCCTCCCATGGGAAGAATTCCGGATCATCGATAGCCTGTGGACGGAGAACTTAAAGAAGGGTATGGATAACTTCCCTTTACTTGGCCGAACGTCTTCCGAATACTAATTCGTTACATTAGCTTGGTACAGAAGGGAAGTGAAAGTAAAATAAAGCTTAGTTTCGTTTGCTAGGCATGCCTACCAGAGATTTTTTCATTGCTAATTAAAAGTCTTGGAATCTGGAACACTGGAATTGTTTCCTTTCTTTTTCGGCTAAGATTGCGTACAAATTGCAAAGAGCTTACGTACGTTTCGTTCCAATTTGGGTTATATGTATTATCATTATTTTGAACTGATTTTTGGTTACTGTGCATAACGAGATACTATTTACACGAATTGTTGAATTTAATATTTTCCTACAGTCGATCGTACATTGAATTTATCTAAATTAAAACTCTGGTTAAAATACTACGTTTTACATTTTGGTTTGTTAGTTAACTACACGGATTTATAAACAATAAATGCAGTAGGTACATTCGTTTCATAATCATAATTCGTACTTATCCAATTATCGGCACCAATATTTTATATAATTATTTTCAATACACTTCCTCGAAAACTGGTTCATATCGCACTACGATTAGGTTCACAATGCAATGTATTTCAAACGCGTGCGATTTTTTATTTTCTAACACGTTTGCGGGAATAAAAATTGCCACAGAAAACTTATACCTATACCCATGACCTATAGTAAAACCTTAGTCCAAATTGGTTCAATGCCTCTAATGACTATTCACACCATCTCGCGCCAGAGACGGTCCTCTCTATTCGGAGGTGATTTTTTTTAAAATCTCGACAAAGATGCGTCTTTACGGTTTCAATATTTTTGGAATATTTAAATAATGTTTATAAATAGAAAAACCATGATTATTACAATAAAAAAAACGTTTATGAACAAATTAACATTTATTTGTGTTCTAAACTCAAAAATATTTGAATTTTCTATTTTTCATATTAGGCTGTTTATCGGCTTTATACCTTTGCTTCTCTTTCAACCTGGCGAAAGGAAAACGCGGAAAAAAAAAGAAAATTAAATCATAGTTTCCTGTTAAATATTAATTCATGACAAAAATATTTTTCGTTATTTTATTTTATTTCTTCAAAAGTGTATTGAAAGACGTCGTTTGATACAGGTGGACATTTGTTATTGCAGTTCTCGGCTCAAAAACAACTTGCCTACGGCTCGGGTGTTAATTCCGCGTCGAACGCAATAACAAACATTCTCCACTTGTATCAAAATGTACTATTTCCAATCACGAGCCTTTATTGGTCGCGTCCCCCGCACCTTCTGTAATGTTGTCACAAAATTGAAATAATAAGGAAATTCAAAACTTGCGTGTGTGCACTGTGTTGCTATAGTTCTTAAGAAGGTGAATTGCGAATCGGTCAAGCAAGATCAACCAGATCAAGCATGGGCGGACCTCCCAGCTAACTGCAGCTGGACAAGACTTACGTGGCCTAAGGTTAGGGTTTTTTGCTTTGGAGGCGGATGTCGTGAGCCTTATTCGATTATTTTTCAACCAAATATGGAATTACTTATCGTCCTGGCACAATATTTATTTCCTTAAAATCTCTGCTACATTTGCCATAAACGACATAATCCCTTATGTTCGACCAAACTCATTAACTTAACGATGTAACATAACAGATGTGATTTCGATCCTTTTCGTGAAGGAGATCCCTTTTGTTTGTTTGGATTCGAAACGTAGCGGGCGTTTCTTGTATTTTAGTAGGGATCTATTTCTAAATATTTGACCAAAAACGATGTGTATTTTTTATATTCGTAACTAATATTATACATGCGGAAGTGAGATTGTTTGTTTGTTACGCTTTCACGCTAAAACGGTTAAACGGATTTAGATGAAATTTGGCACATTGATAGACCAAGACCTGGATTAGGATATACAATACTTTTTATCTCGATATTCCCGCGGGATCGAGACTTATGCGGGAATCAAGGGGTGCAGCTAGTTCCTTAAACACCATGTCCCAGAATTAACGCACAACTTCTTTAGGGGTCATTGTACTCATCATTATGAACAACTTTTACTATTGAACCAAACCTGCAATCAGGAAAAAAAAATCAGCTGTTCCCTACATTTTGACGAGTTATTCAATCATAAATGTAGAGAACAGCTGATTTTTGTTTCTTTGTGTCTCACTCTCTCTCATCTCTCATCTCGTCTAATAATCTAGCATCTAGTTATCCTATCAGGTGCGCATTTGTGTGCTAAACTATCCACGTGTGTTGGGCTCAATGGCTAGTTGAATTACCTACTAACAGAGCTTTCTTCTTTCTTTCATTTAAAAAAAAAATCATTTCTTTGTTTCTTTCTTTCAGCTTCAGGCTAATTGGGACCGCAATGGGCTTTTAAGGAAAGGTTTACGTTTATGCAATATTCATAATTACACTTGTAAAACTTTAGTGTTGGAGTAACTATATAATATGTTAAAATAAGCACGTCTTGAGGTTGCGTAATGTCAAAATAAAAATACTCCGCAAAATGGTGCAGAAAATCAGTAAAGGTCAAATGTTAAAGGCTAAAAATAGCAGTACCGCGAAACATATTTTCGACTGTATTAAAATATTTTGTAAACAGTTTTGCTACGAATCCAGTAACCAACTGTGGTTTGTAATTGGTTCACTTCGTAGAATTTTGCTTTAAGTGATGCTCTGTTGAAATCTTTATTGAAATTTGTAATTCGGTGAAAACTGTTTCAACTGACTGACGACTGATTTCGCGAATTCTCTCTCGCACACCGCTCGATGTTTCGCTGTACAACAGAAAGCAGTCGAAGTGTAGTTCGCGTTATCGCGACAATGTAGCCGTAGCATTAGTAGCGACATAATTTACCGGTATGTTTACTACATACACTTATCTGTATATCTTAATTTATATAATATAAAAAATAAAATATATAATTCTTCCGTACGTGTGTTTGTCATCTAACTCCTCCTAAACGGCTGGACCGATTTGGTTGAAGTTTTGTATTTATATTTCAACGGGTTCCTGGATGGTTTGAAACCACAATTGGACCCGGTAGGTGGCGCTGCTGTCGGTATAAGGCGGTACGAAGTTCGCCGGGTAGCAAGTATTTTATAAAACATTATACTACCTTTAGTAAATAATTTGCTGTTAAAGTGTTAGTAATATTTCACGCCAGTATGGTATAAAACATGCGATAATAGTATACAACATTTTATTGCGCCATGTATTGGTTATTGGTCCCTTTGAAATAGTTAATGTCAATATAGATTTGGCGACAAGCCAGACCGTTCCTATAAAATGTTAATTAATCAAAGCGGAAGCGGTGGAAGGCTTCCTACTCTAATTGATTTTATATAAAACGTGCGACACGACCGTGTCACTGGATATTTATAAAAGAATTAAGGAATTACTTGTGATCGTTTTCACCATGCTTATGGGTTATGAATTTAATTCCAGCTGGGTATTGCTCGCAGAACTAATGGCCGATGGGGCCGAAAGGTTCTGGAGTGTCGACCACGTATCGAAAGGCGTAGCGTTGCAAGGCCTCCTCAAAAGGTGGACCGATGACCTTGTGAAGGCCGCAGGTATCAGCTGGATGAAGGAAACACGGACGGTCGAAGTGGCGCTGCTTGGGGGAGGCTTATGTACGGCAGTGGACGTCTTTTGGCTGAAATGATGAATGGTGATTGGTGAATTGGTAATACAAGGTGTAACATAAATAACGCACAGCCTCTTAAGGGGTCATTGTACTCATCATTATGAACAACTTTTACTATGGGGCCAAACCTGAAATCGCGAAACAAATATCTGCTCGTTCCCTACATTTATGTTCTCACTAGCTACGCCCCGCGGTTTTACCCGCGTAAGTCTCGACCCCGTGAGAATATCGGGATAAAAAGTAGCCTATATGTTATATGTTCTTGCACTCAAGTTGTTGTGCGCGGCTGGGGCGTTATCAACGCTGCTTCCCAATCTGGGGAGCCCGAGCGCCGCCTGTAGGCGGCTCTACGTGGAGATCGTGCGATCGATGGCCCTGTACGGGGCCTCGATCTGGGCGGCTGACCTGACGGCCGGCGCAGGCCTGCGCAAACCGCAGAGAGCGATGGCCGTCAGAGTCATCAGGGGTTATCGCACGATCTCCTACGAGGCGGCTTGCGTACTGGCCGGATCCCCGCCATGGGACCTCGAGGCGAAAGTACTCGCGTCACTGTATCGGTGGCGCGAGGAAGTGAGGGCGCGGGGCGAGTGGCTGATGCAGCGACATGTGGAGTTGCGTCGTTCACAGCTTCGCGCAGCCCTGGTGGCGGAATGGCGGGACAGACTTTCACGCCCTACCGCGTAGGCGGTCCGGCCAGTACTCGAACCTTGGCTCGGGAGGAGGCACGGCTCCCTGTCGTTTCGGGTGACGCAGGTGCTCTCGGGGCATGGTTGCTTCGGGAAGTACCTGTGTCGCATAAACAGGGAGCCGGACGCCCGGTGTCACCACTGCGTCGACTGCCGGGAGGACACGGCGCGGCATACGCTGGCAGAGTGTGCCGCTTGGGAGGAGCCACGCCGTGCCCTCATCTCAGGAGTAGGCAGTGACCTATCGCTGCCGGCCGTGGTCGAGTCGATGGCCGGCAGTGAGAAGTCCTGGAACGCGGTGGTGCCCTTCTGCGAAACAGTCGTGTCGCAGAAGGAGGCTGCGGAAAGGGAGCGGGAGATCTCGTCCGCTCACCCGGCCCGCAGCAGGCGCACCGGGCGTTGGCGGAGGGCCGATAACTCCCTCTTCCAGCCCCCATAAATGGGTCCAGGGACGGCGGACTTGGGGACGTCCGCCGCCCCCAATCACATTGGACCCGAGGTGGCGGCGCGTAGTGTTCCACGCGGGCCCCTATCAGACGTCGCGGGGGGGTCCCTCCCCCCCCCAGACTTGAGGTGGCCCACAGAGGCGGGCCGGCACTAGCCGGGGATTGCGGAAGTAATAACAGATTCCAAGATCCCCGGTGCAAGTGTGGGAGGGGAACACTGGGGTGGTTTTTAGTCAGTAAGAGTCTGACAGACGCCTCCACCCGCCTCAGGGCGGAGGACATCCATGAGGATTTTCCACCCCGTGAACAAAAAAAAAAAAGGGTGCAGCTACCTCCACACAAAATTTTATCAAAATTAGTCCAGCCGTTTGAGCGTGAAGAAGTAACAAACACACACACTCACAAACTTTCGCCTTTATAATATTAGCGTGAAGTGTGATAGTGTGCGGGGAAAAATGCATGTTTATTGCAAAAAAGCCAGATACCAGATTAAACGTAAAAGAGCAAAAATTACATTTTCTTGCTTATCCCACGGAAAACTACCTCTTTTCGGTATAGAAAATAGCCTATATGTCAGCTACCTCCATACAAAATGTTATCAAAATTGGTCCACCCGTTTGAGCGTGAAGAAGTAACAAACACACTCACAAACTTTCGCCTTTATAATATTAGTGTGCAAACTCGTAAAAATGTAGGAACAGCTGATTTTTTTCGCGATTTCGGATTCGGTCTCCTAATAAAAGTTGTCTTCCTATCTTGTATTTCCTGGTTTTTAGAATGAAGCGACGTTACCGGAAGGCATCATGCTTCCTGCAACGAGAATCTTGACACTTTTGATACATTATTTTTATCTGTTCAATAGAGTTAGTAAATTATACGCTATTTTTAACCGACTTCCAAAAAGGAGGAGGTTATATCCGATTGCTCCGTCATTTGTGGACCGATTATGAAAATTATTTTTTTGTTTGAAAGGGTATGCTCCCGAAGTGGTCCCATTGTCACCAAGTCACAATCTGATGACCTCCTATGGAAATCGAGGGCAAACTTTTTACAAAAAAACTAAAACCGTCTTCCATAAATAAATAAATAATAAAAAAACACTGTGATGTGAAAAATAACCTTCATTTCGGAAGTCAGTGGCAAAAATTAAAATAGATCCAAAGACACCGACTTCCGAAATTAAGGTTATTTTTCACTTTGTAGTGTTTTTTTTGGAAGTCGGTTTTAGTTTTTTTGTAAAAAGTTTTTTTTTGGTGTGTAAAATCTTTCCATTCACTTTCTGAGAGAGAAAAACAAAATAAATTTATTTTGTGATTTCTGTGGGAGTGATTTAGTGAAAAGGGACGGAAGACTTATAGATTGTAAGGTCGAATTTCGACCAGTGGGCGACCACTAGTAATGAATAAATATTCAAATAAATATTTCAGAATTTAGCTTCTTTAAATTTTGAGGTTAATTACTGTCGCTGGTCAGTTGCTTATTGAGATGTCAGATGTTACACATCATAGGCGACTACTATAGGGCTCGCTCATTTTTTTACATTTGATAACATTTCATACACAACCATACCATGACGTCATCACGTCAACGCCGGCTGTCGCTGAAAACCAGCGCTGGGGCTCTGTCTCGCATAGGGTCGCAACATTATGCTGAGCGATGGCCATTTTGCGTGAATGTGACGCATATTTTCCCTCAACTTGTTCTTTCGTGTTTGTGTTTCTTTTTTCTTTGCGTTATGTTTACCGCAAATAAACGTATTTTCTTTCTTCTTTCTTTCTTTCCATACCAAGGTGAATAAATTTTATTCAGTACCATCAATCACTGAAAGCTTTTTCACGTTAATTACGACTTAAGGCATTTACATACCGGTGCGACTTGTCACGCGACACAAAGGCCCCACGTGTCGCGCGACGAGTGGTGCCTTTGTGTCGCGTCGCGAGTCGCGCCGGTCTGTAGAAGTCTTTATGTAATAATACAATTTGAGGTCTTTATATTTTCTTGGGCTCTCAGTTATCCCCAATGACTGAGAGCCAATCAGTCAGTCAATCAAGGAACTGAACACACTAAAAAGAAATGTTACTTAAAGAAGTTGCAATCAAAAACGATTCACGCCAACCCTTGAACCTGATTACTGAAGTCGAACTTTTTTAGGTATTGAAACAAAAACTCAAGAAATAGTTTGTTTTAGCTTCAACAATTAATTTATTCAGACACAGCTCTCCGAAACATGTTAATGCTCACACACTGCGGTCGCACACACTGCAAATACCTACATCAGCTAGTCATAGACTCCTAGGAGTGCTACATTTGCGTAACGTATACATTGTACACTGGGGATTATTTGATAGCGAACACTTAATTAGTACCGTATGATGTTGAGTAAAGGCTTCTACATACCGGGGCGACTTGTCGCGCGACGCGACGCGACACAAAGGCACCGCTCGTCCCGCAACACGCGGGGCCTTTGTGCCGTGTCGCGTCGCGCGACAAGTCGCGCTGGTATGTAGCAGCCTTAAGACGAGATGTATCAGTACGTGTGTGCTTGTCTTAGGTTCACATTAGAGGAGCGATTGTTGTGCACGGTGCAGTATTCATTATCAAATTATAGGTAGGTATTGTGTTGTGTTCCTTTGTAATTGTCGCGATAATTATCTCGTATGCTGACGTGTAATTAGAGTATCCCAAACTCAAACTCAAAGCATTTATTTCAATTAAACAATTTACAGGCACTTTTGAATTGTCAAGGAGTCGGTCTCGGTCAGTTAGAAATAATTATGAAGCTAGTTGCCCATTCCAAAGCGTAGTAGGTATAGTCTCAAGTACCAATATGTATACACTCAGTAACTTTTAAAAGTGATTTCCTCCAACTATATTGATTGAATGTTATTTTTACTACAAACATAGTATTTTGGAACCCAAACTATCATGAAATAGATCATAGCTTTTCTCAAAGTTGCAATCGTTATTCCACGAGAAAATCGGTTTTGAATTCTGCTAAGCGTTTACATATTAGTGCTCATTCATGACTGTACATATGGAGAAGAATGGGCAAGAAAATCCATCGACACTCTTTTAAATTATAATTTTACAAAACGTCTAGATTTAGAATAGGTGCTTACTGTGTTATATTATATTTTACTGGGTTTTCGGTATTCCGTCCACTTGCGAAAAGAGTCATTTCTTTTTGCGTGAAAATATTTTAAATATTATTATTATAGCTATTATATATTTTTTTTTAATAGAATGGTCTGCTTTTTTGACACCTGCCTGAAGTTTTATAACATTTTAATAGTTCTGAAACACGCTACGTAGTGAAACGCGTCGTCTGTTTCGAATAAATTCTGCCCCAATTTTGAATCTATACAGTCCACGTATCGTATATTTCTAAATGTTTTTTTTTATTCCGCACATTCCACTCGTAAAACAATGAATGGGATAAAAAATATGGATTGCTACATAAAAAAAAGAAGAAAATAAACCGCGATTCGTTCAGCAATTTATAACAATATGAAGGAGAGATCAAAGCGAATATATTCAGGGCCGGCTGTTGAGAGGCGCGAACAAGTGTCTGCCGCATGGGAATGTGACGCTAACGAACAACACGACTCAAATCTTATAAAAGAATCCGCTTGGTCCCCTCTTTCTATATTCAATACCAATTATTTTTAATGAAATTTAATTAAATTCTCTTTTGACACTGACAACGTGTTTTCCCGCCGCGTTACCGCTGTTTTGAATACCCAGCATAATTTAATGAAAGCGTCTGATGAAAGATTACTACGTTACATCATTTGATCTTAGGTCGAAATATTTGCTGTTGCTGGCTTCTCTTCCGCTGTCGCGACAGATTTATTTACTTTATTAGGAGTCGTTAGGGCCCATACCGTGAACCATCAGAGTGAAGACGAATAAATTACGGAGGTTAACAAAGTTAAATTAGGTACACATCCTTCAGGTTTGGGTTAACCACTGCATTAAAAGCGGAGGAGCGATATATTTATGCCGCAATACAATTAAACAAGAAGTACACTAATTTGTTTAGCTTTCCCGTGAATATTCCCATATTTTCACGTGTTAATAACTGTGAAAAATATGATCATATCTTTTACAGTAGGACAATTTTGGTTGCTTTCCAAAATGTAGAAGGTAAAGTTAGTGTGTCTTTCATTAATTTCCCTGCGTCAGTTAGTAAGGCGAGTAGCTAAGTAAGAGAAATGGGTTAGTAGGCGCTAACAAGTTATGAGAAGTTCTCTTTTACAATGTTTATACGCCTCAAGCGTTTGCAAACGGTGAGAACTTCTTTGCCTTAGCAAACGTAAATCGTACCATATACTTATATACCGTACCGTATACACGATAGACATGGGCGAAATAGTTCACTGAAAAGAAAAAGAGCGATTAGCTCTTTCACTCTAAAGAGCTATATCACTTTTTGATCCACCTTGTTTAAGACTCCATTTGATAAATTGGGAAATTAAGTAAATACTTATTCTTTTTTATGAATCATACAAACAAACAGAGTACTTACATACCAACTTATGTAGTACCTACCACATTCACTCCCCAGGTGTTGTTGGTCGTACATTATCGATTGCTACACTGTGACTACGATTACAACTTCTTTTTTTACAAAATCGCTTTTTTATAACAATCAGTGTTTATTCATAAATAGATAAATATTTACTTTATTTTTCGACTTTACCTACTCCTACTAAGTTCATAATATCCATCAATTAATGTTTAATATAAATGTCCGAATTGTTTACCATCTGCCACATACCTACCTTCGTCAAAGTAATTAAATAATATATACGAGTATAACGTATTCTGACATAGGTAGGTTGCGTTAGGGACAGCCCTAGCATTTGCTGGAATATTCATAATCGATATTATATAACACTCAATGAGTATTGGAGAGCTAATGGAGAGTTTGATAAGGTTGTCAAATACGAGTAAGATATAAATCGTTTTTCCCACTATGACTATGAAATTTGCCCATTTATCTCTACTTGTGGGACTTTTTTTGACATATTCCCATTTTGCATAATTAGCCTATAATGTTCCCACTGCTGGGACATAGGCCTCCTCTCGATAAGAGGGAGTGGGCCGTTATACACCACACGGCCCAGTGCGTGTAGGTAGATGTCACATGTCTTTGAATTTTTGGTTCTAGGACATGCCGATTTCTTCGCGATGTTTTCTAAAAACTGTGCTATGACATCGTTTTATTTTTCCTGTAATCTTTACATAAGTACACTTCTATCAAATAAAATAATTTCAGATGATTTTTATCTATGCAAACTTCGGAGATAAGGGGGGGAGGGCGGTTATTTTTTTACATTGCCTAAAAAAATATCAGCGCTCTTTCATATGATACCCCACATGCCCTAATATCCCCACTTCAAATTTTAAGACCCCCTTTCAGTTTATTTTGCAAAATAGTTGGGCAAACGTCATCTAAAACTATTCTAAATTTCAAGTTGATAGCATTAGTAGTTCTTGAGATATCCAGGTGTGACAGACAAACGGCCGAACCCAATAACTTATTTTCAGTTAAAGACAGATCGCTAGTGATGAAAGACAGTATAATTATATCTATGCTCGGATGGCGTCTCACAATCATTGATAAAGGCTATCTATCTAACGAAAACAATAAGTAGGTTTCTCTACTTCGCCCTCCCGTGCGTTCCATTACAACCAACATCACTTTAAAAAACAACTTGTGTAATTAGGGTTATACTCGTATTAAAACTTCTTTGTTTCTTACTTCTAAATAAGTTACTGGATTAAGATATAATTCTGTAGAGCCATATTTGTTATGGCCGCGAATCAAAATACAACCTGTTACTGACCTGCAAATTGCAAAAAACGTAATAAAATTTGAATTTCGCGGGCTAACTTAGCGCATTAATGTTATTTTATTTTTTTAACTTAAATTCATGTTGGAATGGTGCTTGCACGGGGGGTGTTAGTAAGGGGGGGGTTGCCTAGGGCGCACCGTTTTCGAGATATTTGAATTTAATTTTTTTTTTATTACTTTAAATAAAAAAAAACATCTATGATCATTATTGCAAGTACTAAAGAGTTAATTTTAGCTTGGCTACTTTACGTTTATCCCTGCAATTCGGAGAATAGCCAAATCTGCAATCTGTCAAACAAATCGTATATTGGGACGCATACTTTTGGCATTTTCATACAAAGAGATATCTGTTGTAGGTGATACACCCTCCCATCAGTAGATAGCGTGGGCCGGTATGATTCCTAGATTATTGAGACGTTAAAACCATCGATAGATATATTTTTATATGGTGATATATAAGTTATTGGGTTCGGCCGTTAGTCTCACCATAAGGGTTCCTTTTTACCATTTTGGTAAGGAACCCTAAAAATGTAATTAATAATTTATACAAAGTAAAGTGCCTGTCTGGGATGGAACCTACGACCTGCAACTCGTAAATCGCGGCCGTTACCACTGGTCCACCACTGCTCACAATCCTTTTTTGATAACAATAAAATACCGCGAACACCGTTCCATCTGTCAAGCGTGGTTTTGACATGGGTTTGTTTTATTGCGGTAATTAAGAGGACGACTTACCTACCTATATTCTGTTTCTAAAAGGCTAATTAACACTAAAAATTAAATAACTAACAGACCAGAACCAGTTGTGAAACTCAAGTCAAGCTATTTTTAGCGTTCCGTACCTCAAAAGTAAAAAACGGAACCCTTATAGGATCATTTCGTTGTCCGTCTGTCTGTTTGTTAGTCTGTCAAGACCCTTTTTTTCAGGAATTTGTGGAGGTATCAAGTTGAAATTAATATCAAATATGTATATCCCTTGGAGTTAAAAAAAAACAAACTTCTAAGTCAACGCAATAAAAAAATGGGTTATTTATGCAACATATTTTGATATTCGCAAATAAATGAAAACCTAGGTAGGGTACTTCCCGTTGACCTAGAATCATGAAATTTGGCAAGGAGCAAGGTCTCACATCACAAGTAAAGGAAAAAGTAAGAAAATCGTTAATTATCACATTAAAAAAATAATTTTTTGCATTTACAAACTTATATTTTCAGTTGGAAAATTGACCGTGGCGTATGGGAGAACATGTTTTTCAACAACAACGTTAAGTTTGTTTTTGGGATAAATTCATCCCAACTACGGAACCCTTCATTGTACGTGGTCCGACACGCACTTGGCCGGTTTTTTTGATTGACTGTTGCTATTCCAGTCAGCTAATCACAGCAGTGAACATTCAATTACTTTCTCATATTTTTATGACATAAAAATAACAAAGATACAAAAGTACAAAAAAAAACCAGTCAGCCTTGCAGTAGTTGCGTATGATGACATCTGACATATCACCTTGGTAATAAGCAGCTGAGCAGTGACAAAAGTTAACCGCAAAATTTTAAAAAACGCAATACTGAAATATTTATTCGAATAATTATTCATTACTAGTGGTCGCCCACTGGTCTAAATTCGACCCCCTCTACTTACAATCTATATCATTCATTTCAACCGAAAGACATCCACTGCTGGACATAGGCCTCCCCTAATATGGGGGGGTTCCCATAATCTCCACGCTTGGTAGACGGGTTGGCGATAGCAGTATGGTGTTATATGCATAGAGAACACTTCTGCCTATTCTTTAGTAAGTCCCTTAGTCGCCTTTTACGACACCCACGGGAAGAAATAAGATGGTGCTATTCTTTACGTGCGGCACCACACGGAACATTCCTTAAAGTAAGTACTTACTAATTCCATGAGTACACTAATTCCATGCTTACTTATTCCATGCTCAAGCAGTCAATTCCTGTTACACTTCCGTTTCTTTTCACGAAATCACTTCCACAGAAAGCTAGAGGAAAGATGTTACACATCACAAAACATTCTACACCTTTTCCAAAATAATATAGCAGGTAGGTAAATTATATTTCATTTTGAAATATACACGAAATATAATTCGTGTCGGACAGATTATTTTCATAAAAGCTGCTGCGTTATTTGCGAGGTATCAGATAACGTGCTCGCACGGCATGTGACGTTTGCTGTGCAGCGTAACATCAGTGTGTTTTAATAAAAAAGCTTTTCGCCCAAAAATATTACGTTCATTGTTTCGTATGGAATGTAAATAGTAACATTTTAATTTGAGTAACGTTCGTAACGTTTTATTTGAAATGTTCTGAATTTTCAAAATAAAAACATATTTAAACTCTAATATAACGATCATAATATTGGCTGTCAGTCTAATGGGTGGGTAGATTATGTACAACGGACCGTTAAAAAGGAGTGAATTGGTGCAAACGAGATTTAACTATACAACATTACTTTTTGTTGATACTAAACCCGAAAAGGGGTCATTGTAATCATCATTTTGAACAACTTTTTCTAGGGGACCAACCTTGAAATCGCGAAAAAAAATCAGCTGTTCCGTACATTTTGTCGATTTAAGTGAACACAAATGTAGGGAACAGCTGATTTTGTTTTCGCGATTTCAAGGTTGGTCCCATAGAAAAAGTTGTTCCGAATCCGTTTACCATGGATTCAGTACATCATTCTTGACCCCCCTGCGTTAAAATTTACCGTCAGTAATTTAAAAAAAAAGCGTCGATGTCCCTTCCACCCTTTATATTCTATTCTATAACCGGAAAACGCAGTGAACAATTGAATGTCGTCAGTGACTTTGCCTTGCAATTAATTATATTAAGGAATTAATTACTCTACGTATAATTATGTCAGGGAATTAATTTTAAAATAAACTGTTTTCTAGCAGCCCTAGTGCTACTGCTACTTGACAATGTCGCCGGGTCGCAGTGGACGAGCCGCGTCAGCAGAAACCGACGCTGACTACACTCCACGCCTCTCACATGTAATCTCTTAACGGCACCGTCCTATCTCCATAATCGATAGCCTTGTATAGTCCTAATATAGCCCTACAAGTACTTACAACATAATGAATCCATTCGTAAAACAAATATGAAGCCGTAATCGAAAGTTGTGAACTTCAATTGAATGAAAAAGCGTTCCGAAAGCTTTTTATGTTTATCTAAAATTTTATAAACATTTCTATTTGCTTTTTTTCGTTATTGTATGCAAGGAAAACATTAAATTTGTATCTGGTTTAAGCTGAATTGAGGGACTTAATTTTAATAAATCTACAAAATTATTCATTCAATAAAAAGTTGAAAGAAGAGTAATTTTATTCAATTTGCTGGTAAAATTTATGTCACGCCATAATTACCATAAAAAATCTAACACTTCGTTGCATCACATAGCAAATGATTCCACGTCACTCCAAAAAGCTTTTCGTTTTCAGCAGAACGAATCTGTCTATACCTACATTATATACGTGATCGTTAAGCGACAGGCGCCCGAAGGCCGAAGTGAAAAGAAATCATACAAATTATCTTAAAAGGAACGCTGAGGACTGGTCCAATGTCAATCTTTTTACAAATTTAGTTTCTCACTTTAGGTAATTGGAAAAAATATCGACGTAGGCGAATGTTTGGGATTGCCTTTAAAAATAAAAACGTAAATTAAAAACGAGCCTATATTAGAAGTGGGGGTTGAAGTATTAGGAACACAGGAATACGAAGAGTAATCAATACATGCCAAGCCTTTATTCTGCCTGACAGGTGGCTTGGTGGAGGTATTTCCATCCACCGACTAAGTTTGCAATAAAATTGTTCGTTGAGGGATGATAGAAAGAGTAGTTTTTTGCTATTTGTTAATAATATTAACAATATAACTGTCAACACAACAGTTGTTACTTATACTTCTATATTAAATACTAAGTCAAAAAGAAAACTCGTAAAACATCGTATCAATTTTCACATAATTAAGAAGAGAACTCTTAGAAGTAGGATTATTCGCAGAATATCCAGTTAATCATAAGGAAAATTAGTGTTATCAGCGTAACAAGGAGATAACTATCTTGTGTAGGAAGAGGCGTCATGTAACCCGCATGGTTGCTAGTTATTCGGGCAGGGCTGCCCAACGTCTTGTAATACTCGTACCAACCTCATTACAACGTCACAAAGCGAGTCGACGGATATACTGGCACAGGTAGGTACGTAATCAGTGTTATCAAATACGAATTGAATTAGCCGGAAAATGTATTATTTAACTTTCAATTAACCTTGATTGTAATTAATTTCATTGACTTTTTACGTTTTGACAGCTAAAATAGCGAATCAAATTTATGAGTTTCGAATTGGCAGCTTGGGTGTCCGAAAAGGGACATAGAATAGGTACTAAACTTCCCGGAAAATTAAAAAACGAACCCGGTCCGCCCCGCCAATCTCGTCCGTTATGTATATTAGTCCCTGAGGTACCTACTCGTATTAAGTCTTGGACAGCCCTGACGTAGAGCGTTACTTGAAACGTATCATTAAGTTCTAGATATCCGGCTCGTACGTGGCTCTCCGTAAGTCTGTACCGATATTAATATTGTTTGATGCAGGACCCGCTACAGTTGTACCAAATTACTGATAGGTTACGATTGGTTTGCTCTGAAACCAAATATTAGGGAACAGCATCACGTAAAGTCTCGATACGCAGGTTTGTCCTTTGTTTACTCAGTTTTCTAAATTCAAATCACGTACGTAGAACAAGGATACCAATAACACTACGTGTTTTGTTTCAAATGCATAATTTTCTGATCTGCACGCGGCCACCTTCTAATGAAGCATTTTTTCTGAATTGATATCGAAGTCTGCTAAATTAATTCTGAGGAAGGATGCCTTTAGTTTTGCAAACTTTTCGAAAAGCATCTCATTAAAATGCTAGCGGTATGTCGTGACGTCTGCGGAATAAGAATGGGAGGCAAAGAAAAGTATGAAACGTGAAGTTTGTGCAAGTAGAACTTGTCCGGGTGTGACCTGGCTGTCATCTTAATATCAATGGAGCCTATTGTAAGACCCTAAAAATATAATATATTTCATACTCCTCTGTTTAATGGCCCAGTAAAGCAGAAAAACAATAGTTATTTCTCCGTTTACTTCAGTTGTACCTATCAACATTCTGCGGAACACAAAGGACTATGTTTCATGATGTTGCCTCTAAAGATACAAAAAGAAAGACATTTTGAAAAAAGATAACGCAGACAAAGACGCATTTTTTCTTACAGAAACGCCCTCATTATGGCTAGTCATTCTTTCCATTACACGCGTTACTGAAAACAAAATAGAAATTCGGAATCTGATGCGGGAACACTCGACCAACGATTATTAAAAGCACTCGAATGTTCCTCTGTTCTCATTTATAGAGTTGCCTTCAAAAGAATGTCGTTTAAAATTCGAGATAGTGTCTTTAGGTTAGGAAATTGCTTGTCGTTGGTAAACTTTTCACTATTCACAAATCTTTGAGAATAACCTCCCACGTTATTAGGGCCATGCAATAAAAATCCAATACCGCTCGTAAATATAGCAAGTTTGGTGAATGATTTGTATGGAACGAGTTTTGAGCGCTCCCAACTTGGAAATCTCCATTACTCAAATGCATTCACCCACAAATGTAAATCTTTGATGCAGCCTGCTGCTAGGTCCTGGTGTGCCATTTCGTCAGTCTTCGGGATTATATACGACGGCAGAAAATGTAAAGATTGAAAGGTAAAAATTGCAGTTCCTAGTCTACAGTACCTTCGTACATACGTTATCCACCTGAAGTGGGTGCCGGAAGTACGTGACTTTCAAATCTAGGATTTTTCAAATATTTAAGCCACCCCTGCTTGTAGTTTTCTGGTACCAAACCAAACATTTTACGAATAGAGAGTTTATTGGGTACCCTAATATTTCGTCTAACTTCTTGGTTATAGGGGTAGTTTCATTAGTTTGTTCAAGTAGGATACGACGTGGGTAATATAGGGGTATACGTAACTGTAATTAGTTGAATAAAGCTCGCAAAATATGGGTCTATCCGGCGGAGCTGTCAATTTACGAGAGATGCGTCGACAATTGGCTTATCCTTGTCATATCCGATCCGAAGCCCAACTTTTACAGACTCGACAGATACGTGACCCGAATATCGATTTTTTCATTGAAGAGTTCATAAGTTTTCAGAATACATTTATTTGTTTACTTAAGACATAAAAATCTTTGAAAGACATGATTGCTGACAGAGGAACCCTCTTTTTGATGCAGTGTACATTAAAATAATACAATCACAGAATAAAAATTCAATTTAAAATAACACAAGTAAACGGGTCGCATAAAACGGAATATCCTAAGAAATTGCCGCTTTTATAGCTCGGCCAATCACGGTTGAGAATCGATACTGTTCACAAATATTAGGTACATTTCTAGTTGTAGATATCTCGGCCACAAATGTTCAACATACGTAATTGAACACAATGTTTAGCCCCCTTGTAATTATCCTGTGCTTCCGGGAACATTGATTTACATAAATATTCAGTGTGTGTCTATCATCACCATACTACATACTATGTCGAACCATAATTGAGAAACAGATTATCATAATAGTTTGAGTTAACTAATGAATTTTAACACGAGTGATGTGAAGTGTGAAATGATTTTAGAGCCACTGGCACATGCTTAAATTATGGCTCATGAATATGGATTCTGAAAACCGCATTTCCTTTATAAAATAAATGGAACTGGAGCTGTTATTAGAATTGTAGAAGCAAAAATGTTCAGTCATACGGTAGACATTGTAATTACGATTAGTATTCCAACTAATTGCATCAATGTTGACTTTTCTCTGAAAGCTACGACTAAATTAAGTTTCCAGGCACAGTACCTTCAACGCTGGTTGACGTTCTTTACTTTTTATAGCCAGCCAGTCTTCTCCCGTTTTTAGTATTTACCTACCTCTTGCTCATTACTAGAACAAAAGACGGTTGACGTTAATTAAAGAGATTCATCAAACTCACTTTAAAGTACGAATATTTGCGTTACGATAACTGGGAATATACTTCGAATCATAGTTTCAAATATTGTTCTTTTGATATCTGACTCTTATGAGTCGGTAAGTACCAGAATATTTGTAAATAGTTTATTATATACAATATTAGTTTTAGTATAAGCGAAACCCGAAACACGTGTCTAGTATTTTTATATAAAGAATCTATGTACAAAATTTCAAAACTGTATCATGAAAAATCAAAAAGATAAAAGGTTGTTATGTTACCGGGTTGTCCGTACAAAAACATGCTAACGGCGCCCCCGCGACTCCAGGGTCGTCTTGCGCTCATTGATAATAATTTTGCAGTACCTAACCGTACGGCGATTGTATCGTAAATAATTAAATGGTGATAAAATTTTCCATCACACATACATATTTTTGGGACAAAATATAACAGTATGTAAAAATTATTGAAATCGATTCAGTTCCTTATTCTGAACAAACTAAATTCAGGTTTCACATATACTAAAAATAATGAGTACTTATGCTTAGGCAATACACTTAGATCCAAGTAACATATCTAATTCAAACATCAACATCTGTGTCCTTCCCCAATACAACGCTTTTAACAAGTTAGAGAATCGTACGAAACAGAGTCAATAACATTTATTTTTATCGAATACCAGAGCTTATATAACAGTAAGTTATCCTGGAAGGCCTCGATGAGAGCGGCGCCGTGGGATTAGAGCTCGTTCACCTGGACCGTTGGACTCGTTCATACAACGAACTATTTTAGTTTTCCTCCCCTAACACCTATCTGCTCTTTGATGTTCAGAATCGTTTATTTTATTGAGCCAATCCCGATTCTCCGATACGTCAACATAAATATTAATATTTGTATAAATGATTTCCTTTATCCCGAGTGGAGCATATCTAATTCAAACATCAACATCTGTGTCCTTCCCCAATACAACGCTTTTAACAAGTTAGAGAATCGTACGAAACAGAGTCAATAACATTTATTTTTATCGAATACCAGAGCTTATATAACAGTAAGTTATCCTGGAAGGCCTCGATGAGAGCGGCGCCGTGGGATTAGAGCTCGTTCACCTGGACCGTTGGACTCGTTCATACAACGAACTATTTTAGTTTTCCTCCCCTAACACCTATCTGCTCTTTGATGTTCAGAATCGTTTATTTTATTGAGCCAATCCCGATTCTCCGATACGTCAACATAAATATTAATATTTGTATAAATGATTTCCTTTATCCCGAGTGGAGCAGTGCAACAGTCAAATTACGTAATAACACGAGTTGATAACTTCTGAAGAATTTATGAGCTCATGCAAGTGAATAATTACGTAACTCGAGAAGGATACGAAATAAATTGGAAGTATTCCTCTCGAGATGTGGTCGTAGTTCTTAGTTGAAGTGGGTTAGCCCTCCGAGGTTTGTATCTAAGTACAGCTGGAGAAATAAGAAAAAGAAAAGTTATAAAGGCCGCTATGTCAAGACCATCGGCGGGAGATGAGATAAGTGGCTTCGTAATGTCCGAAGCAAACGGTCAAATAATTACATTTTCTAGTGAATTCAAAGGAGCCGTTATACAAGGAGCGTAATAAAGTTTTACGCTATGAACATTACGTACATATTCACATAAATTGAAACAGAGCTGATGCCGCCATGCCGGGTATAATTCCTTTTATTCATTTTCTTGAAGTGAACGGTGCAGTTTTATGATTGAGTCGTAGACTATTGATGACTGCGCGTTATGAGGGCGTTTATCATAAATTTAACGCTAATGCAAGCAGGAGGGTAGTAAAACATTAGAGGCGGTATCAGTTGACAGAGGTCCGAGTTTACGACCCTGCGCATCCGTCGTTCGTCCGCCGGAACAAGACCAACAGGAAAGTCACCACTGAAAGTCATTCACGCTGTGATACTGTGGACATTGTGTTCTCTGTCAACGTACGTTTGTGATGGTTTTTTAGGATTCCGTACCTCAAAAGGCAAAAAACCGAACCCTATAGGATCATTCGTGTGTCTGTCTGTCTGTCCGTCTGACACAGCCGATTTACTCCGAATCTACTGGACCGATTAAGTTGAAACTTTGTACACATATGAATTTCTGTGACCAAAACACTGAGGTGTAACTTAAATAAATGAATTTTGAATATGAAGTCACATTTGGGGGTAGATTATAAAATAAAAATAAAAGTTTTTCAATTGGTACCATTTGACATATCAAATGAAAGGGATTAATGTAAGCATTTCAGATATATTTTTTTAATAAATTTAAAATAAATACTTTTAAAGTTATTTAAGAAAATCGAATAAAATTGACCATTACTCCCCCTTATCTCCGAAATTACTGAGCCTACAATTTTGAAAAGAATACAGAAAATAGTTCTTCACTTATAGATTACTGGAAAATCTATAAGAAGTATATGGTCTTAAAATAACATGGTAAATCACTCAATATTGTGCGCACAAACTTACATTTGCAGATGGAATGTATGAGGGAACATATCTCTCAACTACAATGTTAAGTTTGTTCTTGGGATAAATATTCATCCCAACTACGGAACCCTTCATTGTGCGTGGTTCGACACGCACTTGGCCGGTTCTTGATGTGTAACTTCTTTCCTGTCTCTTTCTGTGGGAGTGATTGCGTGAAAAGGGACGGAAGTGTGTAACAGGAAGTGACAGCTTGAACATAGAATTAGTGTACTCATGGAATTAGTCAGTATTATATAGATTGTAACTAGAGGGGGTCGAATTTCGACCAGTGCACAGTGTAATGAATAATTTTTCAAATAAATATTATTATTTAGCTTTTTTAAATTTTAAGGTTAATTTATGTCGCTGTTCAGTTGCTTATTACGAAGGTGAGATGTCAAATGTAAACATATTATGCGACTTCTGTAAGGCACGCAATTTTTTTTCACTTAGGTAAGTACTGAATGGAAAAGAAAGAAAAATAATTTTATTAGTCACAGAAAAACGTGCATACGAAAACATAATATGTAATAAATTCGAAGGTAAACCTTACACAAAACAGATCTACATAATAATATAATCACGAGCACAAAAAGACAAATAGTCGGAAGCTGCACGTCATGACTGTGACAAGAAGGCTTGCACTCAGCATGATTATGTGCTATGGGGGACCCACAGCACAGCGCTGATTTTCAGAGGTCACCCGAAAAACATGAGAAAAATCATGGACGAGGCGATATGCTGGTTTTATTTGTTTTACTAAGTATATCATGTATCATCATACATTCATAACTACTACTTTTAGTGGCAACATCCTACGTCAGAAAAATCTTTGGCTGTGTAAAGTTTAAAGAAGAAATGATTTCCTATTTCAGCGGAACTACAATCAGTTTTTCTCTCGATTCATTTTTCTACAGACTGGAATGTCGTCGAAATCGTTTTCTTGAATGAAATTTTGTTTGCTCTGATTGGAGTTTTCAATAAATAATTTCCTTCCCCGTATTTATGAATAGGTAAATAATGCAATAAAGTCCAAAGGAATACTTAGGTACCACAAGTTTCAGTAAGTAAACGGTAATAATCTTGCCTTTAACTTTGTTTAAACTTGCTCGCGCTATTCTCTCTTAATCGGCACTCGAAGTTTGTTCGGAGCGATAAAACACGGCTTAAATCGGTACATCGATTAACTTGATCGTTGATATTTCCTGAGTCTCTGTGCCATTTATTATTCAGTATTTAGTTCATGTTTGTGGCAGATGTTTCATGAATTTAGTTATTTAGTGGCGCTAAATGTAGGTACTTCTGTTATCGAATTATACTCATTAAATCTAATTCCAGGACCATTAATGTCTAGACGGTATTCGCAAATTTTTTCGCATTTATTCGGCTAGTTATGACGTCATTGTGTTGACTATTCTTAGACACGTGTGTTATTATCGTAGTCAATCGCTGCTAACTGAACTGTGAATGTTCGGAACGATTTTTCTGCGCGCGTGAGCAATCTGATCATGCGGTGTTGGCCTTTATGGTGTGTCTACGTACATAAGTACTACGTGATTTTCTTACAAATGGTATACCAATAAATATATATCTGAATTCCTAGCGGTATACTTCGCTCGCAGATTTTAAATGGTACTTAATGATTTTGGTAACGTTCTGGATTTTTGGGTATCGCTAATACGTTGTGGCGCCGTGACTTGTGTAGGAATTGATGTCGATAGGATTAATACCTATACTCCATTCGAATTAATTCAACCGATTTTGACTTCTATTGCGTTGGTGGCATGGCAAATGGCAGCTGTAATAAACAGTTGGTTTTGTTACCACGTTTTCGCTTTTAATGCCATCTTTATGCATACGGAATAGAAATCAAAATCGGTTAAACGGACTGTAAAAAAGTTTATTTAAATTTCTAATCTTATTTCAAATGAAGTTTAGTACAGTGTAGGTTACACGTTATTTGTTTTATTTAAAGTGTTCTCTATTTTGTAGATACAATTTATTATTAGGAGACCATAATACCCAGATAATATTGATGTGTATCAAGCAAAGTGTCTGCAAGCTGAAGTGGCAGTAGGCTGGCCATATTTGTCGAAGGACCGATGGCGGGTGGAGCAGACGGGTCCTGGAGTGGAGACGGCGTATCCGTAGCCAAGCGTAGTGTGGGACGCCCGCCAGCTAGATGGACCGACGACGTTAAAAAGGTGGCTGGGACAGACTGGATGCGGAAGGCGGAGAACACGGTGTTGTGGCGCCGCCACCGCCTGGGAGAGGCCTATGTCCAGCAGTGGACTGCTATAGGCTGAGTTGGTTGATGTGTAACATGTTTCCTGGAAAATGGACGGTGAAATGAATGGTGAAATGGGACGGAAGTGTGTAACAGGAAGTGACAGCTTGAGCATGGAATAAGTAAGGACTTTTATTAGCATGGAATTAGTAAGTACTTTATAATAGCATGGAATTAGTGTACTCATGGAATTAGTAAGTAGTATACACCGCTTTGAGTATTTATATTCAATACTCAAAGATACACCATGGCATTTTTATCGTCTTACAACGGCCGCCCACTTCGTGTATTCAATGACTACTATTCATAAAATATTTTTTTAAACATATATTTGAATAATTCAAATAAATCAAATATTTTTTATTCAATAAATAATAATTATTATAAATTAATAAAAAATAATTATTCAATAAATCAAATAAAAAACATATACACCACACACACACCACACACCACACCACACACACACCACACACACACCACCACCACCACCCTGTTATGAGCGCGGTGCGAGCCTTGGCACTACATTCCGCGCCGCCCTTGGAATGCAAGGCTCGTATCAGGCTGTTTCAAACTACGTCATGCGTCATAATGATTTTTTTTTTAATTTTCAAATATTAATTTAAAAAGAATATGAATGATTAGTACCTAGTCATTGGATACATGAAGTGGGCTGCCGTTGTAAGACGACTAAAATGCCACGGTGTATAGATTTTAAATATAGAGGTTCGAATTTCGACCAGTGGGGGCGACCACTAGGATTGAATAATTATTATTCGAATAAATATTTCAGTATTTATCTTTTTTTAATTTTGATCTTAATGCGCTGACAAGATGCAAATCGTCGTTGATACTGAAATACCGCGTAACTAACAGTGGATAATACCGCAGAAGTACAAAAGTATCAAATTTTAGATTTGGCGGCAATGAGCTACCGATACCGATTGGCTACGGACCACATTCACAGTTCGGCTTATCACTCATTCAATACGCGACCAATTACAACTAGTTAAAACCACGTGAGCAAACCTGTCAAAATAATTTGACCAATACCGCGCTATCTCGCGATCTTTCATTTATTTTGTGACTGAATATATCCTTTAATTATTTGATTTGTAAGCTCTTTGTTTTGTTAGGTTTGTATTAAGATCATAATAATTAATATGATAATAAGTAACTAAGTACCAAGTTTTTATGACGAATGAAATACACATTTCTAAATAGCTTAAAGTTCAGACACGTATTTGATAAGTACAGCAGAAGTTATTTGTTTTTTCGTTCTGGTATATTTGCCACATCTAAGTTACGCGGTATTGCAGTATCAGCGACGAAATGATAAAAGTAGGCTTGTCAATTGCCAATTCTATATAGTCTGGTAGCGGAAAAAATATAATTACGTTATTCTTGGCCATATTTCTCAGAACTTGGTTGTTACCAAAACACGTTTAGAAAAAAAATCTCGATACAAACTAACTGTAAACTAACCCTTTACTTTGAGTTTCAATCCAAAATATCTGTATTATATATAAACGTATTTGTATGCAGAAGTTGGTTGTTTTTTATTTTCGATTACTCAACAAATTTTTGAGTAAATAAATAATAGCTTCATATTTTGCAATAAATTACAAGCGTTGTGTCATCGCACTTCTCTTTCTTTTGTGTGCAGTCTGACAGTGAAAGCGGTTTACGTGTTGTCAGCGTGTTAATTTCTGTCACTGCTCTGGGGGCTTCTAAAATCTGTAACATATGATGTGTAACATCTCACATCTCACCTTGGTAATAAACAACTGGGGGCCTAAAATGGACGCTTTGGCAGAATCATAATATGATCAGCATACAATTCATACATTCCGCAATTCTTCTGTTTGACAGCTGCTATTTGACATTAGAGTTCAATATTGCAATTCATAATTTGTGGACCATTTTAAAAAACTCCATACAAAACTGTCAAACAAATAAATTGCGGGGTACGCAGATCATGTTTTGATTCTGCCAAAGGGTCCAGTTTAGACCCCCAGTTGTTTATTACTAAGGTGAGATGTGAGATGTTACACATCATATGTTACTGATTTTATAGACACACAGTTTGTATAGATAACCCTTCGTGCGCGAGTCCGACTCGCACTTGGCCGGTTTTTTATTTATTTATCCATTAAATCTCTATAAGTAATCTTGGTAGTGTGCAAATTTTATTGAGGACAAAAAGGCTTGGGATTGAGCTGCTCCAATTTTTGTACATATTGAGGTAGTTTATTTTTATTGTTTTTTTTTTTGTTTTTGCTAACTTTATTATTTTATAAACAGTGACATTTAATTATTATTTTATACACAATGACAGGAATATTTACTTGTAAAGTATTATATTATTTTAATTATTGTGAATGTGAAGACTATGTGGGTTATTGCATAATATTTTTTTTTCCCTTTCTTTTATTCTCAGTTAGTGTTAATCATGGTCTGGCAGTTTGAGTCATATAAGTGGCCTACCCAAATGTCCTTTCTTTGGTATTGATCGTCGCATCGTTGAGCTCCTTAAATTCTGAGTAGAGCTGCACGATTACTGACAAATGCGTGCACTGACTGGTCAGGTCCACTCAACCTGTGTGGTTCTTTCCTCAAAAGACCATTTTAGACACCAATCTACATGGTCTTCACATGATCTGACCAAGATTATGTCTGGACTTTAAAAGAGACTATGACCTCTGAGTTTGTTTCGGCCTTTCTTCTCAGAGTAGTCAGATAGGAAACGCCGACCTCATCTAGTTTTTAAAATATGATTGACGTGTAAAAGTGTTTGTACAAACCTACTTACAGAAATAAAATCATTTATCATTTATAGTGACAGTTTGGCCTTATGCCACATACAGGGTTAATAGTAGAAAATCTTTGACCTAGAACACCCCAAACTTCCATACGTAGGCGTCCGAAGCACTTATTAAATATTAACAGAGTTACGCACAGCATTACGATGATATTATTTGCTTCTAATTATACGATCGTCAGATACGAGTATGCGGTCTTCATATCTGATTCTATTAACGTCTGCGTGCCTACTTCATGTTGGAATTAAAGGCTTCTACATACCGGGGCGACTTGTCGCGCGACGGTCGCGTCGCGCGACACAAAGGCACCGCTCGTCCCGCAACACGCGGGGCCTTTGTGCCGTGTCGCGTCGCGCGACAAGTCGCGCTGGTATGTAGGAGCCTTAAATCGGTACGGTGATATATTTGTTTGGTTATATTTATGTTTCTCAGCGTGGGAAAAGAGGAAAAATACATAATGTGATAGCTTTTTATCTTCACGAATGAATTCATTTGCAAAAATTGTTGGGTGATAAATCAGGAACTTAGGGTGTATTTGTTTTGGCTTGTAAAAGGCCAATGTTGTGATTATGTACCTACTTTTAATTGTAGGATACTATAGTGACCCACCCCTGCTTTGCACGGTTGCAATGGCAATATGCAATGGCACGTGGCAAAAAGAGCTCACGAGTCGCGAGGTGAATACGCCGTTGAACGATTCCTCACCTTAAATGAGGGGTACCTTGTCAGGACCTCACGAGGTAAAGTGAGGTACTCCCTCAACCCCAAATAAAGTTGATGAGTTACCCATCACTAGTGCTGAGTGTTTTTGTATTTCAGTCTACCCTTCTGACTCCATATCGTATTGTGTAATGTAGTCCGATATCGGTTTTATTTATTGAGGTCCAAAATAGAATAGCTTTCATCATTTCAGCCGAAAGTCATCCACTGCTGGACATAGGCCTCCCCCAAAGGGGGGGGGGGGGGGTTGCCATAATCGCCACGCTTGGCAGGCGGGTTGGCGATCGCAGTATGGTGATAATATAGAAAACGCTGCTGCCCATTCTCTAGTAAGTCCCTTAGTCGCCTTTTACGACACCCACGGGAAGAAATAGGGTGGTGCTATTCTTTACGTCCCTCGTGGACAGATCATTCAGATGTACCTAACCTGTATTTGGCGGAGGTAACTGTCACGTGAACAATTCAAATAAACGAAATGGAGATTACCTTTGATATGTGGGAATTAATTGATTCATGTTCTGACGATGCTTATAGTCCTAGAGTCTGGAAAAGAGATTATTGTGATCAATATAGTGTGTGGAAATGTGTTCCTTGCGAAGCAAGGCTGAAAAACGAGGTGACAAGACAACGGTGCAGTTTAAAAGAAGATGTAGTGACAAAAATGTATAAGAGTATGCTTAGATGGTTTGGTCATGTTGAGAGGATGAGTGAAAGGCGGCTAACAAAAAGTATTTATAAAACAGAGGTGAGTGGAAACGCCGGGAGGGGACGCCCTAGTAGGACTTAAAGTGAACTAATTGGTGATGTTCTTCAGAAAGGTCAGGTGCGTAGTACACGCAACCAGCGTGCGTGTATGACCATCCATGTATTAACGTAGGCGAAGCAATTAAAGGAGTATGTAAGGAGCGTAGCAGGTGGCGTTCTTCTGCCTACACCCATAGGAAGAAGGCGTGAATTTATGTATGTAGTATAGTATGTGGTGACCTGAGGGTCTACTCCGAAGCGTTAAGCCGAAGTATTGGCCGAATGTTCGGCCGTTTTATAACTAGCATAGTTTCCTTTTTTGACTTTGAATCCTTACGTGACTTTAGCTTTCGCCTCAGCTTAATGAGCAGTAAAAGTTACAGCAAAAGCAACAGCTAAAATTGTGAAGAAACACATTTAACCGTTATTTTGACTTTGTGACGTTACTTTTGATGAAGAAACTGGCCGTTAAAGTCACATTTTTGACTTCGGCTTTTCCCTTTGACTGTCGTTTTTTTTTTTCGTTTGCCGTTATCAGCCATAGTTAGCCGTAGTCAAGCAAAGGCCGAAAATTCGGCCGATACTTTGTATTTATCGGAATAGACCCCCAGGAAATAAGAATTCAGATTGGATCTCGAAAAAATAAAGCCTGAAATCTCGCGAGATCGAGTTTGCATTCCGTAGTAGTGATGTTTGTAGCTCGACATCTCATTCTGTATGAAAGGTGCGCAGTGCGTACACTTAGCGTTGAAGTCGCCGCGTCAAAGCCACAACCTAAGCAAATGACCCAGAGGTCGTAGAGGAGAATTTTGTCAAAAAGCGGCGACTTTTAGGACCCCGCAACCGTTTCCTAGCTTGTCTTTGAATATTTATATGACTAGATGAGTGTCGCGCTGCAAAATAAATAAAACAAACAGGCCAACTATGTTATGCTGATGTGCGTGACATCTACGTCTTGCGCCACGTCACTGTCATTATGTTATTCTAGTGTGCTTACATTTTGCGGCCAACAGTTGGACGCAATTTTTTTCGACAAGTCACAGCTTTGACTGTCGATCTAGACATATTTATACATATATCTTTGTTTGTAGTATGTAGCCCTGACTTGTCACCGCCAGCCACTATGAAGAAATACGCCATTGAATTGACTCATGCCTCTATGCATAAATGTCAAACACCACAGACATCAAAAACATCAAATTCATTAAAAAAAGCAATGTTTCGAGTGTCGCGACATCGTGTGTCGCCAAGTACATGATTGTCAGCTGACGACGCACAAACTCCGATACGCCAAGTGTACTGTCAAGAGCAAAAATATGTCGACATTTGCAAAATTAATAAGCGAGCTTGTTGTAGACTATCGGTTCAAATGTAAAAATGTTTAAAAGTAACCTGTGTCCGATGATACTATCTCATTATTTTAATCAAAAGTTTAGAAGGGAATTTTTGTCCAATTTTGCTGAGTAGATAGGTAGGTAGTAACAGGTAGGTTAGTACATAATTTTGCCCTTGACTGTATGTATATATATGTGTGTGTGGTCCATAAATACGAAACAACGGTATTTCACCGGCGACGTAATTGAAAAGCGTTTTAATTACTACCCAACTAAATTATGTTCTTCATAAAATATGCACTTTGTGCGGCTGACTGTTAATTGTGACTGCTCGACAATCCACTTACGAATGCTAAATAAATAGTGGCCCTGTATTTACTGTTTAAAAATGTAGTTTCAGAGTAATTTATATGAGGCCTGGTTTCATCAATAAATCTGAACGCGATCAGCACATTTAAACTGAGTTCAAGATCTGTCAGTGTCAATATTCCATAACAATAATGACACTGACAGCTCTTGATCTCGGTTTAGGTGTGCTGATCGTGTCCAATGTCATTGCTGAAATTTGGCCTTAAGACGCAGATATATGCCAGGGACCTGGAGTGGTTAGCTTGCGTGTTCTGTACTGAGCTCACGTAATGTGTCGTACGTTCAGCCAGTAATAGGACTCGCCCATCAAGGAGCAGTCTCCAATTTTACGTATTATTAATTTATTATACACAAAACAAAAGGTATTTTAATAAAACGCGTATACTAAAGATCAATAATTAAATTATCTTTAAATAAGTGAAGGTTTCAGAAAAATACGCTTGGTAGATGTTGCGCCATTCTCAGTTTTTTACATAACCACCGCGTTAGACATAACTTTACAAATTAATTTCACTATGTAATATAAACATAATCTAAAATATTCACATATTAAATTATTGAAAAAATGCTCTAATTTAACATATATTTTTTTTCAATCATTAACACTACTCCTTTAGACGTGATCTTCAGTATAAAATCATTGAAAGTCAGTTATCGTTGCCTTAATCAAAATTTTACTATGGACATGGATTGTTTCACTGGAAAACCTGGAATAGATAATAAGTTTACTAACATTGGTATAAGTTATCTCTTTGACTTTGTTTACTACTAACCCATAAGGATGTTGCTTATCCGAAATAAAGATAATTTAATTAAATTAAATATAAAACCGGTCTTGTCGTCAGTCTGTTATGGGATAATCCTTAAAGGCTTGTACATACCAGCGCGACTTGTCGCGCGACGCGACACGGCACAAAGGCCCCGCGTGTCGCGGGACGAGCGGTGCCTTTGTGTCGCGTCGCGTCGCGCGACAAGTCGCCCCGGTATGTAGAAGCCTTAATTCAGAATGATATATCACACTAATATTATAAAGGCGAAAGTTTGTGAGTGTGTGTGTGTGTTTGTTACTTCTTCACGCTCAAACGGCTGGACCAATTTTGATAAAATGTATGTGTATGTATGGAGGTAGCTGACACCCTGGATCCTGCATCCCGATATTCCCACGGGATCGAAACTTACGCGGGTGAAAGCGCGGGGCGAAGCTAGTAATAATTCCTACTTCAATTCTCGATTCCATACATAATTATATCTTTGCCAACATCAAATCGTAGTCTTCATAACCATATAGCATAGAAAACCCGGTCACCATTCAGGGCCGTTTCCAGGTCTCTGAATCTTTTTAAACGACCTGCTAATCTATTCTGTAAAAATCTCACCGTGAATTCTTGCGTGTCAGTGTCAATCCATTGATGCTAGGGATTGACCAAGGATTACATTTACAATCATAATCTGGCATTTTATGACAAAACAGTTTTATCGCTCAAACTGTGATACAATGTGTGACTCAAGTCATGTCACAGTAGGCCATGCTCGCCCCGCTGTGTTATTTTAATGGCCGGAAGTTACTAATTAGGTAAAGCATGTGTACTTAAAGAGATACTACACAATACAGCGTAAAAGTGTTCGAACTTTGTCACACCTACCCTAGAGATTCTGATTTAATTTGTTTTTGTTTTCGTTTTGATAACGGTTTGTGGGATAACGGCTCAAAGCGCAATGTTGAGAGCAGTTTCAAGTTGACGCTTCAAGAACTCTCACAATTCCATTCCGTTCGCCGGTTGCGAGATGGCTGTTGCTTTAATTTGTCAGTGATTATAACATTGCGTGAGTGTTTGTGAGTTGTTGTGTTTCTAAAGGAAATGTGGCGAAAAAAAGTGGGAAGTTGACACACGTGGCACGGTTTCTGTCGAGTGGTTTTTAGGGTTCTGTACCCAAAGAGTACCACCGGGACCCTATTCTGTCACAGAGCATGTATCTTTTGAACCGTAATAGTGAGTACTACTTATGGCCGATATACGGACAGTCCTCTGTGCAGGGCATGCATGGAGGCTGAAGAAACCGTTGCGCATGTGCTGTTTGAATGCACAGGCGTCACCCAGATCGGAACAGAACCCGTCGGGTCACCCAGATTCTTCACAGTTATGCTAGACAGACCTGTAGACCTAATCAGCTTCTGGAGGGAGGTGGGCTAATAGTCCACATGAAGGACTAAGTGCGGAAACCAAACCCTCTGAAAATGATGTTAACATTTTAAAGGGGTCCCCATACAAGAAACGTGTTAAAGAAATATGTAGTATTAAATATTTTACGGTGGTACGGAACTTTTCGTGTGCGCAACTTACACTTGGCCGCTTTTTTTAATTTTGGGAGCCTAATGACAGTTAATGGTAAGACATTTTGTTTCCTTCAAAATGGTTGAGCATAATGGTGCTGATCCATGCGTCATATTCGTGAACGGGCGCTGTCAGTTGGGAGTGGTCATCTCTTAGCTGCCACGGCTTATTTTTAATTATTTTAGTTTTGAATTGTCCTTTTAATTATTTTAGTTTTGAATTGTATTTTTTTGTTTTTAATCTTTTTATCACAGACGCTTCTGAAGTTTTGCATCGTTTTCACACATGTATAATTTCAATATGAATGATGTAACCAATACTTTGTATCAGTTTTTTTTTTATTTAAAAGAGTGTCCGTGGAGTTTCTTGCCGGTCTTCTCCATAGGAACCTACTACTTGGAATGGGCAACTAGCTTCATATTTGTAACTGACAGACTTCTTGACAATTCAAAAGTGCCAGTAAATGGTTTAATTGAAATAAATGCTTTGAATTTGAGTTTGAATTGAAATAGGAGGCTGTTTGTGACATTAAAATTACCACACAAATAATGTGTTCGTTATGTAATAATTTATGTTCTTATTATATTATATATTTAAAAAGAAAGCATGAGAACATAATAAAATAGTTCACCTGTATTTGTCTTTCTTGTTAGCCTTGGATTATGTGAATCTAAGTGAATAAGAAATGAAATAATGTCATTCTCTTGGATGCAAACAAAAGCAAAAATGTATCTTTCTTATTATTTGTTTATACTCTCATTATTTACGTCTGAGTGATGTTTTAATAAAACTATTATATTTATACATATAAATAAAAATTAATGGCTAAATGTGTTGCTAAGCGCAAAACTCGAGAACGGCTGGACCAATTCGGCAATTTTTTTTTAATTCCGAGGAAGATTTTTATAATATAATAATTTTAGAATCATTACTACCTTAACGTGTGCCGTAAATTCTAGGTAAAATATGAATATGAAAAAGCAAAGTCGATTTCGTGGAAATACCTACCACTTATTTAAAAATATATTCATAGTAGGTACAGTCAGCCTCAAAAAGATGTACCTATACATGGACAAAGATTCATTGTTTTCGAAGTGGAAACTTCTTAAGTCGCGTCGAGCGATTTTTGGTAGGGCAGAAAATCTTATGAGTTCGCTTCGCTGACATACTAATGTTAACAGAAGGGAATATCTGTAGCTATGATTATGACGTGTTGCGCTTGTTGTTGCTCGGAGTGCCGATAGATGTGAAAACCAGACTAATGTTAATAATTTTAATTTACTTACAAAATAATTATGAAATTTTATGCCCCCGTGGTGTATTTATTTATTTAATACTATAAGCACACAAATGTACAGAGGCGGACTTAATGCCATAGGCATTTTCTACCAGTCAACCTTTGGGTGATGCGGAGACAAACAGTGACAGATGCAATACCGAAAATTGATGAATACATATTAATTTAAATATAAACTTATGCATAAACCTATTAAAACTATAAATAATATAATGTATGTTGAGCATGAGGTCCTGGGTTCAATTCCCCAAGGAGACGTCAGCACGAATTGACGGGGTCCATTAGGGCCAATTCCTGCCAGGGTTGCGAGTTCGTCCGAAAGGGATATCGTGGCCCTGGCACACAGGCAAATGAAGGAACACGGGTGGGTTTTAGCCAGTAAAAGTCTGACACGCCCTCCCGCTCCGCCCAGAGCGGGAGAAGTTATTTGATAATTTCCCACCCGGAAAAAAAAAAAGTTTGGTCAAAGTGTTTTTGGGTTTTCCATCTGGAATTTATCAGCAGCCCGTAGTCTGGATTTGTGCCCGGTTGATGACAATAGGCTCGCCTCCTATTACATGGGACTTAAAAATAACTGGCGAAATGTGGGCGTACTTACCATAGGTTCACCTCTGCCTTACCCTTCGGGGAAACAAGGCGTGATATAAAGTTATAATTATAGACAGTTAAATGAATCTTATTCCGTGTATTGGTACATCTTTTTGGGGCTGACTGTACCTACTACCTACTTTTGATCTTTTATGTTCATTTCTAGACACTTGTCGCCTCCATCAAATCAGCCTAAACAATCTGTTGCTAACTTGACAAAATGAATGGAACCTTGTTTTTTTCACAATTTCATAGTTAGTCCCATCGTAAAGTTGTTCATATCAACGAATACAATGACTTATTTTCAGGTTTAGGGTAAACAAAAACTAAGTTTATTTATTACAATATATTCAAAGCTATTTTTCCCATTTTATACGAAAACTTATACCTACCTAAGACATTTATTCCTCTAAAATAATACAATTCACTTAAGACGAAGATATATGTCAGTGACCTCGAGTGGTTAGCTGGCGTGTTCTGTACTGAACTCACGCAACGCGTCGTACGTTCAGCCAGTAATAGGACTCGCCCATCAAGGAGCGCTGTCCCCAATTTGACGCATTATTCATTTATTATACACAAAACAAAAGGTATTTTAATAAAGATAAAGATGTGTTTATTTGCTTAAACATGTGTACACATACAAGAATAAAAATGCATGTAGGATAACAATAATTATGATAAAGGTTCAGACATGTTTGCCACGTACTATGGCGTGCAAATATTATGATTGGTAATAATTAATTTCAATAGGTACAATAATTTAACGTCAAACAATAATGAATTATTAAAATGTCAAAAACAAAAAAACTAAAAATATATTAATAATAATGCTTAAACAATAATGCATTTAATCTACGTCAAAATAAACGATTCTGCCAGAAATTCATTAATAGTATAGTATGCTTTGTTAGTTAGAAATGTCTTAAGCTGTTTTTTCAACTGTGCATTATTAAGCTCCCTCCAACTTTTGGGTAATTTATTATAAATAGTGGGAGCCATGCAGAAAACACTTTTGCGCATAAGTGCAGTCCTACTCCTATGCAGACAGAGCTGACTTTGATCACGCCTGTTTCTGGGAAATTTATTTGCCATTCGCGAAAACAAGTTATTATTATTTCTAACAAACATAACGGTTTCCAGAATATAAAGGGATGCCAATGTCAATATTTTATACCGTATGAAAAAGGGCTTACAACTATCGGTGGATTTCAACTTAAACATGGCTCTGAGGCATCTCTTTTGCGCTTTAAATGCTACTTCTTTATTAGTTGAGTTACCCCAAAAGATAACACCGTATCTGAGAACAGATTCCGTTAGCCCGTAATAAGCAGTTAGTAACGCATCTATGTTAACAGTGCGTGACAGTATATACAAGGCGTATGCACTACTGCTTATCCTTTTAGTCAGGGCCTCTATATGCGCCTTCCAATTTAAATTACGATCTATTGTAAGTCCTAGAAACTTAGTTGTATTAACCGTGTCAATTGTAATGTCATTGTAGGTATATTATGTTAAGATTGGAAAGAGTCAATACGCGTTGGCTAAAATGCATAATTACAGTCTTTTTTAAATTATTTTTTAAATTATTATTGTCTAACCATTCTATGTTATATATGTCCTCTTTATAAAAATCTCTTTGATTGCAAGGTATCGTTATTGTGCTGTCATCTGCGAATAGTGTCATCGGATGTTTGATTGCCATTGGAAAGTCATTAATGTAAAGCGTAAAAAGCGGTGGTCCTAGTATACTTCCTTGTGGAACTCCCCTTAATAAAACGCGAATACTAAAGGATCAATAATTAAATTATCCTTAAATTGGTGAAGGTTTCAGAAAAATACGCTTGGTAGATTTTGCGCCATTCTCAGTTTTTTATCCGCGTTAGACATAACTTTACAAATTAATTTCACTATGTAATATAAACATATTCACATATTAAGTTATTGAGAAAATGCTCTAATTTAACATATATTTTTTTGAAATCATTAATACTACTCGTTTAGACGTGATCTTCAGTATAAATTCATTAAAAGTCGGTTATCGTCCCCTTAACATGAGAAATACGAACTTATGAAGAACGGTAGGTACTCGTAAATAATGAAGTAACTGTAGGAGATGGCTTTTTAGGCACCCTGTACACACATTGACGTTTTACAAATACACGTGCACTCACTAACATACGTATATCATACAGACACTCCCTTACAACACCAACACAACTGCCTCAAATCACACCACTATACATACACTCTTTTTATATCTATTTTAAGTTTAAAAAAATGTATATAAAATTGTGAACGGAACGAAGGAGCCTGGATCTCACAACACAGGGAATCCTAGTGTTCTGAAGTCTTGGAATTCAATCCACATAAATGTAAAGTTTTGCGAAATAAAATTTATTCTTATTCTTATTTATTCTTAGATGCACTAAATATTTGTTTCTTTCAACTACGTAGTAATGTTATACAAAACCGATCACAAGACGCTGGCAAGGTAAACCGCTGTCACTGTCAGACTGCATACAAAAGAATGAGAAGCGCGATCACACAACGCTACTAAATTATTGCAAAAAAATATGAAGCAATTATTTATTTACTCAAAAATAGGTTGAGTAATCGAAAATAAAAAAACAACCAAGTTCTGTATACAAATAAGACGTTCTTGTTACACGACTGCCCAAAAAAAGGAGTGTTATGTTTTCAGGGTTCATGTATGTATGTATGTATGTTTGTGAGTTTCTTTATTCCACCATAACTTCTAAACGGCTTAACCAATTTTAATGTATGTGGTATTGTTAGAAGCATTGAACTATTCCGGGTAACATAGGCTAGTGAACATTTAAAAAAATATAAAGGGCGAGCCATGGTTTATGAAAAAACGGTAATAATTGTTTTTTTTCATGAATATTTGACTACGTATACTATCATCGTCTAGAGCTTGCTTAGTACATAACAAAAATATATAACAGTCGTATTCAATATGCATTCGTCCACTAATAACAATAGAAATTGCATGAATATAACGGTAATATTCAATAACCCATAGAAAAAAATTGTATTATCCGTTTCCACGTCGTGTAATAAATCCTAAGAAAAATAATTTCACGTTCCAAAAAACATTAAGTTATCTTTAGTGGCACATTGTGCGTTTGCAAAAATATATATAAAATATTATCACTAAAAGATATAAAATAAAAAACAAATAATAAAAAAAAAATAAAAAACACGCCTGACATATCCGAAAGTGAACTAAAAAATTAAAAACAAGTTATATGATTTTAGAATAGAATAGAATAGAATATACTTTATTTGCTTTGAATGCAGGTACATACAAATAGGATCGTAAATAACATAATAAAGAACCGTGTACATTCTGCCTTGTTGGCATGCAAACACAATAATTATTATACAAGTTATCAATATAGGTTATTAAGATGTATCATTTAGGAAATCCTGAACAGAATAATAACATTTACCTACAAGTAATTCAGTAAAACATTTTTTAAATTTCATCAAGGGCAAGGTTTTCATATGATCGGGAATTTTATTAAAGACAACAGGAGCCATACAAATCACATTTTTTTTTAATAAACTCGTTTTAAATGTGCCTGTGTGAAGTAAATTCTGATATTGTGATCTTAATGATGTACTCCGTTTTCTGGTTTCTGTTAATGTGGCAAATAAATTACGGTTTGTTTTAACAAATATTGCTAATTCGAGGATATAGAGGCATGGGAAAGTTAATAGTTTCTGAGACTTAAATATAGGCACACAACTGTCAGTAACTTTGAGGCCAAATATAGTTCTCAAACAGCGCTTTTGAGCTTTAAAAATGCTTTCTCGTTCACTACAATAACCCCAAAATATAACACCAAATCTTAAAATAGAAATTAACGACCATGGTAGGCCACTAGAATTGTTGACCGATTTACTTTTTTGGATAGGTTGTATAACATAAACGCGGCTGTGCTCAGACGTTTACAGATATCTTCTGCTTGCGGCTTCCATGTTAACTGGCTATCAATTAAGATTCCTAGAAATTTTGTGCTATTCACTTTATCGATAGTTTGGCCATTGTAGTTGATATCCATGTCACCTGTAGATATACGTTGGTGAAAATGCATAGTTTTAGTTTTTTGTAGATTAATAACTAGGTTATTATTGTCAAGCCATTTTATTAAACTGCTGATCGAGTTATTGATGTCATTTACGTATGAGTCTTTATTGGTACATGAAACAATTGAACTACTGTCGTCTGCAAATAAAATCATTGGATTAGATATATGGCGTGGCAGGTCATTAATATAAAGTAGGAATAGTAAAGGTCCGAGGACACTTCCCTGCGGAACTCCATATTTTATTTCTTTAAATGACGATAAAGTTTTTTGTTCCTTCCTAGATTTTAAACATAAGCGTGATATCTCTGTACATTGTCTACGGCCTTTGAGATAAGTTTTTATTAAGTTAAGAGCATTGCCACGAATACCGTACGCATCAAGTTTGGTTAAGAGAATATCGTGGTCCACGCAGTCAAAGGCTTTCGACATATCGGCATATATTGCACATACCGGTATTTTGGAATCTACTTTAGGCATTATTTCATGGAGAAAATCAAAGATGGCCATGTTAATATTTTTATTTTTCCTGAAGCCCATTTGTTCGTCACATAGTATGTGGTATTTAGTTAGGAAGTTGTCAAGAGATTCATAGATAACTTTCTCTATGATCTTGGAGAATATAGAGATAAGAGCAATTGGCCTATAATTTACCATTTCTTCTTTATCGTTTTTTTTATATACTGGTATGACTATGTTATATAGATAGTGTTGAATGTCCACAAAGTAGGTACTAAATAGATTATAATATTTACTGTGTAATTAAAACGACATTGTTCCCAAAAGTGAAAAACTGAAAATCAATCTTTTCATTGCAGTCGGGGGACGGATCCTTGGAATAGTTCTGTACAGGTGCCCCAACTGAAAATGAATCTTGAAAAGATTGATTTTCAGTTTTTCACTTTTGGGAACAATGGCGTTTTAATTGCACAGTAAATATTATAATCTATTTAGTACCTACTTTGTACACACAGTAAAATACAGAGAGATGTAACGACATAATTATAATTTTAGTACAAAGGTACTGCTTATTTCTTAAGAAATTTCTTCCAGCAGTTCTGCGAAAGGAGAAATGAAAAAGAAATGTAGACAATAGTGTGTGAGAACAAGAAGAGAAAAGTATGAATATGCGAAGTCTTAAACTAAAATGTTAAATAGGTATATCTATACTATACCATATTTGTAGCAGCGATTCGAACGAACATTTGAAAGGGACAGCGCTACACAGTTCATATAGCGTTGTTTCTTTTCTATTATAAGTAGCAGGCAATAGACAAATCTTACAAATTGTTCGTTCTTTCCCAGCTCTAAGCAGGAATAAAACAATATTGAATGATGAAGATCATGGTACGAATAAGAGTAATGTTATTTTAAGCTTGAAACAATACTCTCTGGAAATAAGATTGTTTTGTAAAAGATGGTGGCAGGCCCCCTTTTTTTTTTTTTTTTTGGGTGGGAAATTATCAAGTAACTTCTCCCGCTCTGGGCGGAACGGGAGGGCGTGTCAGACTTTTACTGACTAAAACCCACCCGTATTCCTTCATTTGCTTGTGTGCCAGGGCCACGATATCCCTTTCGGACAAACTCGCAACCCTGGCAGGCATTGGCCCTATCGGACCCCGTCAGTTGGTGCTGACAACTCTTTGAGGCGCGCGTGGAATACGACGCGCCGTCGACCCGGGCCTGGTCCTTATCGGACGGTGAGCTACCCATCGCTCACCCTCCGCAGGCCCGCGCCTACGGTGGCCGGAAATCGGCTTGCGACTCCCGACGCCCGGGGCGTCTCCTGCGGCGACTAGGTGCGCGAGGGCGCGAACCTTGCCTCTCCCTCACGCGTTCCGTCTCCTCCTTCGCATGCATTACTGCTTCGCAGAAGGAGATGACGGCCTCCCATGCACTCTCACTCCGAACCATGGCCTGAACCAGGACCGGACGCGAGAGATTGCCGCCGCCGATTGCCTCCGTGAGAACACGGCGGTGCTCCGCCCAAGCTGGGCAGACCTCCACCGTATGCTCCACCGTGTCCTCCGGGCGATCCACACAGTGGTGACACCCGGGCGTTTACTCCCGCTTTATCCTAAACAGGAACCTCCCGAAACACCATGTCCGGTGAGGACCTGCGTCAGGCGGAAGGTGAGGACGTCGTGGCGCCTCTCTAGCCACTCCTCAAAGAGGGTACTTATCGCCACAATTGTGGCGTGCCCAGTGGTAGGCCCCCTGGTGGGGTTAAGTTAAAACTTAAAATCACAAATTAACGATTTGCTTAAAGTTCTTTATAATAGTGTACTACACTAGGGCCCGTATTTATAGAACGTTACTCAGTATTATATTACCATTATATAATTTCCTCATTTCATGAAATTATATATTTTTCACTACATATTAACTTTAATTTGCGTATTCAAAACATTATTTTGTGTTTATTATATTTTTTATGTAGGCTGTTTAGCGGTTTTGCCAATGCCTTTATTTATATCTGCGTGGATCGCTAGCACGGCGCACAGAACAGCGCGCCATTTTCCATAAAAAATAATAACGAAATAAGTCTGTTTTTTCCTCGCAAGTGTGTTGAAAAGAGTCGTATGAAACGCGGGTGCATCGACCATTACACAATCTCAAAATCACAAAAAACAATAATACATCTCTCTAAGTTAGATTTGTTCCATTGAATGACTTTTTTATGAAATCATTGGGGAATAAATCTAACTTAGGGAAATGTATTAATGATTCTAATTCTGTAAACGAATCATATTTTGATCAAGATACAACGTCACACTGACCTGCAAAATAGCAAAAAACTAAAAAACGCATGAATTTCGGATAAAAACGCATGAGTTGCGGATCGACCCTAAATTCTTCTCCTTCAATCCTTAGTGTAGCCGGCATCAACATCGCCATATGCGAACAACGCGTCACACTGATGTCACGCAAAATCCTGCATCGCGCAAGCAGAGTTTACCGCGCAACTAGCATATATACAACATCCCGACATCAACCGTCGGGCAGTTGCCCACCGCACACAACACCCGTCTGGTCGGAGGATCCTCCCTTTTCTAAGAGGATGAGTGAACTTTACACCCTGTTCCTCATGACTCTAAACTTAGATTGTACGAACTTAAAGAGTTGTATTGCTGATTCTAATGATAATAATTCTGTAAAGCCGCGAAAGTTGTTACATCCGCGAATCACGTTTAGATCAACATACCTGACACAGACCTGCAAATTCCAAAAAAAACAAGAAAAATTTAATTTCGCGGACTACCTTAGTGCATCCCCCCTTAAGTAAGTTTGTGTTCACGAAGTAATTGCGTAGATACCTATGCAATTTGTCACCAACGGCTGAGAAATGCTTTACAATTATTTACATTGATTAGTCACGTCGTCGTTCTTATTTCTTTCGCTCTATTTGCTCACAACACAACATAGGTTTTTATACTAACGACGCGACGTAAGTATGACCTAGAATAGAGATTGTAGCTAGGTATGGGTCATCGAGCCAACACGTTTGTTGAACCTTTGTCAAAAGTAACACAGGTAAAAAAATACATTCTTTAGAATTTGCCTAATTGCTTTGAATTTAATGCTGTCTAATTTAAACACTTTGTCAAGTTTATACCAACACTCCGTAATCCAATTCATCTCGTGCATTTATCCAGATTTGTATATATGTCGGAGACACAGCATTCTCCTTGACATCGTCATTAGTGGTTACGAGTTTAGTGGGCGTCATTAGGGTGAAATGCGAGCACAAAACTAAGTATTCACTGTTTCTTACAATTTAATCACAATTTTTACAATGTTGAAAGTAACTGAAGGAAACAATATCTCACAATACTTAACTAATTCGCTTTAAACAATTATATTCGAGCAGCAGGTTCACGACACCAATCTTTTACTTTATCACTAGCGATCCACCTCGATCAAGCACCGATACTGTAATGACTCCTCGCTACAGTCGCTACGCCCCACCAAAGTTAAGATGGCGCCTCGACCCCACTCTAGATTTATCCTCTGCTCTGATTGGACGTTATACAATGCAGTGACTCTTAAATAAATTAGTCAGATTTTAGACAATATTAAAATGTAACAAATCAAATTAAATTAAATTAGGTTTTAACAAGTATTTTTAGTTAACAATCAATCGTAATCTTATCAATTAATTGTATGCAACCAACAATCAACTCTCCGTTTACTTCCTCCGACATATATATAGCTATGTTTTGTTCAAGGATTTCGTAATAGGGCTAGACATGAATACCTAAATGGTTACCATCGCATCGACTCGAAAAGAAGAAGTTATTATCTACGATTATTATCTAGCAAAATATATCTTATCTATAGGTAATCAAATCAAATCAAATCAAAAATATTTTTATTTTACATAAGCCTACATGGGGCACTTATGAAACGTCAGAAGCTAGGTGCACGGTTCCAATTGGTCGTTTCCTATGGAGAAGAGCCGGTAAGAAACTCCACGGTTACTCTTTTAAAAAAAAAATGGCTTTTACAATGTTTTCAAATTACAGTGTGGATAGATGAGAGGACAGCGTAGGCCCGTCAAGTACCGGGTACTTAACAAAAGAGAAAATGGTCTACAGATCTACAGTCTATTAAGCCTACAACGTCCTCACATTAACAAAAAAACAATATAAAATATGATTAAAATAATAAAAGTTAGAACCTTGTTGAAATTAAATGAGGTAGGTAATGATAATAATCAGTAGTTTCGGCCGCCTCTCGTAGAAGAACGTTAGAGTAATGTATTTATAATTATTTCTGTAAATACTTACATAGATTTTGATACACTTTGTTCAACGCATTTGGAATATTATTCCGTCCAAGATGTTGATTTGGGATTGAAAGAAGTTAGATGAAGTTAGGTACGACCGACTAGTGATGTGCAAGGGCACATCACTAGGCGGTCGTACCTAACTTCCGGGAATATTTTGGATCATTCGGAATTTAATTTAAATTATTTAATTTCGTTTAAGTTCCTTGGAATTTTGAGAAGTCTTAGATTGTTACTAAAATTCCATTTAAATGACTTATGGTATTAAAATTATTTTCTTCGTTTCAATTTTATGCTAAAATTCCAAAGTCAGAGGATCTATAATTCAGGATTTTTGAATTTTCATTATAAATAAAATTAAATAAAACTTTTTGGTTGGTTTGGTTTTTACTCATTGCGTTAAGTTATGGTCAAGCTGTAAACTACTGCATCATAAAATTAAATTATACCTTTATGTAGAGAAATCTCGGCAATGCTCAGTTAAACGCCACGCGCCGAGCCAACGAAGAAGAATCTACGTATTCACTGAGTCGCCCTAATTCCTTACAATATATCTTACTTCATTTGAATAGCCTCTCGCCTCATTACTCTTTTGAATTTAAAAGAAAAATCTATTAAAGAAACCCATATTTAGCAAAAACGTACAGACGTTGATAAGTCTATCTGTATGTAACAGACACAATCCTATTAGAATGTTTACAAAAATTAAATAATCACTCGGAGATAAAAGTAGAAAATGAACTTTCGCTTACACGGAAATAAGGGTTTTTGTTTCATGAAAGATATTTTTATTTTATACGATGTTTATGTTTTTATTGTATCGTTGTAAGCAGCGTTCGTATTAATTCCGTCTTATTCCGTTAGCATAACTGAATGAAGTGTAAATGTATTTGTGCGGGTAAAATAAGTTAGTTTTCCTTCCAGATTTAATGGTTAGGGATTGGCGTGCCATGCTGTGCATGGTAAATAAAAGTTCGGCACTGCATTAATCAAAAGTTAGGCGTAGTACGTTCACCACTATAAATAGAGACCCAAGCAAAAGTTATAGGTACCTACAATGGTAGTGAAAACTACGTCTTTCAATCAACTCAGGTTATCGCAGTCCACTGCTGGCTGCAGTGCACAGGCTGCGCCACAACATTCTGCCTTCCGCCTTCCGCATCCAGTCTGACCCAGCCACCTTCTTAAAGTCGTCGGTCCAGCTAGCTGGGGGGCATCCCACTCTACAATATGCGGTCTCCACTCTAGGAGTCGTCTGCTCCATCGGCCTACGAAAACTACGCCTTTAAAAAGAATAAAAAAATAAAAAACTTTTATTTCAGACCTAGAGTAGTCCATACGTTGTTAGTGGTTAGTCATGAATTCAGCCGGAAGACGTCCACTGCTGGACATAGGCCGCCCCCAAAGGGGGGGGGGGGTTGCCATAATCGCCACGCTTGGCACGCGGGTTGGCGATCGCGCAGTATGGTGTTAAAATGCATAGAGAACGCTGCTGCCCATTCTCTAGTAAGTCCTTTAGTCCGACACCCACGGGAAGAAATGGGATGGTGCTATTCTTTACGCCCGGCACTAAACGGACTAGTTCACACAGTAGCACCAAACGGTTAGTGGTTAGTAAAAGATCTAATTTAATTTCATTACTTCATGATCCTATAACTACTTTTGCCCAGTGCCTTTGGATGGGGCAGTCCGCTCTGCTAACAATCATTACCATTATACCATTACCATACCTGTTCTTTGCCTTTACTCGTGGTAAATTGTTTTAACATACCTTATGTTTTTATCCTTTGATACATTCATCACTTCATCCATCAAGATGTCCACTGCTGGACATATGCCTCCCCCCAAAGGATTTGCATGAGGTTGCCATAATCGCCACGCTTATCAGACGGGTTAGCGATGGTGTTAAAATGCATAGAGAACGCTGCTGCCCATTCTCTACTAAGTCCCTTAGTCGCCTTTTACGACACCCACGATTTTACAATTACAATTTAATAATGTTATTCGAACAATATTTTTTGGAAAAAGTGGTGAGAAATTTTGAAACTTTCTACAATAACTTTCAAATTACGATTGCATTTATCCATAAGATACTATAGTTCTAACAAAAGAAATGGAACAGTGATCCCACTACACGTCGCTACAAAAACTGCTGGTCATGCTCCATTAGTAGCACTAACTCTTCTCCCCAAGTGATTTCCACAGCTTCCGCAAAATTCAACAACAGCTTTATTTTCAGTACATTTCTCTCTTCAGTGAGTTTTCCTCCTGGAATGAATGAACCCCGTCATAGGAGTAATAATTCGACTATACAAGAACCACTGTAGCAATAATGAGGACAGGAAGCAATTTTGAGTGCGGCGGAGGAAGTGATTCTTCTTTAGCGTAGTCACGACATTCAGTTAGGGCTTTCATTAATAAATTATAGTAACATCGTAGTTATTTCGTAACACACATAAAATGGCTATCGATCGCAATACCTCTCATTTTGACAGTTAGCCACGTTCATTGTATTACTTAATTTGTTGAGCAAACGATTTTTTCAAGCCTATTATATAAAGCAATGCATGTATTAGGAATTTCCTTCAAAACCGTCGTGAATCAAAATGTGTTACACAATACTTAATCGTTGTTTTCTATGGACAAAAGCTGAACAGAGCTGAATAAGTGTGGTTAGTCCCTTAGGGATATCGTGGCCCTGGCACACAGGCAACTGAAGGAACACGGGTGGGTTCTAGTCAGTAAAAGTCTGACAGGCCCTCCCGCTCCGCCCAGAGCGGGAGAAGTTATTTGATCATTTCCTACCAAAAAAAAAGGTGCTTAAAGTCGTTGCAAAATACGAGCGCGCGTCATGTTGATTTTATGTCATTGACATTCGCGCAAGGTGCGACTTTTATGCAATAATTATACCTAATCCAACACCACATACGTGGTGCCGTGGTGCGGTGAATGTACAAGTATCTTCCGGGCCCCTGACTTATGGTACTAGAAGGAACAGTGAGGTTATAGTCGGTAGGAGTCCAACATAACCCTCCATTCTTCCCAGACGGAGGGTATCCATGAGCTGTATACCTGCTAAGTATGTAGGTATGCAAGATGTGCTTTCCTATACAAATAGTTTGCCAATTTTAAAAAAGAAAGAAAGAAAAATATTGTATTCGGGACACGCACAAGAAATACAACAATAAAAAAAAAAAATTTAAACTAACAAAATCATGAAAACCTTAAAAAAACTAACAAAATAGTGAAAAAAAAACAAAAAGAAGACCTGTAAGAGGCCGAAGAGGCTCCAGGTTAAAAAAGGAAGTACATTTTGAACACACTTTGAATTCTAGGCTGCATATTCAATGGAGAACTTTGTTAGACTTTGCCTGGTCTTAAAGGTATTCAGAATCTTCGAAAGTTTCTTACTATGAATAAGTGTTTGCATACCAATTCCGGGCATCTACTTAGATTCAGGACTCATCACATGCTAAATATATTTTATCGTAACTCTGTCTATGAGAATAATTGTAAAACGATTCACCAGAAATTCCTACATAATTAATTATTTTTTAGGTCGTACTTGTAACATTGGCTAACCGCCAAATCTTGGATTAAAAATATGCTATGCCAATGTGAAATGCAAAAATCTTATGAAGTCATGCAGGTTACCTGCCTATACCCTAGGTTTGCCGATCAAAACAATACAACAAAGTGTGGTTTGACGCAGGGAATGCAAGCTAATTAAATTCAAAATACACGGAAAAGCAAACTACCGCTTATTAATTAATAATTGACCTGAATAGTACTCATTTTCCCGGAGTCCATACCGTATTAATGTCATTCGGGGACATGTCTCCGCTCTGCGATATGCATTGCTTTGTAATTAGAAGCTCTCTGAATTTATTTGAACAAATACGTATGTGATTGAGAATTATCGTTATTAGCTTTGAGAATTAATACTCAGTCAAAAGGTATTAGGTGTCCGTGTGGTCATCCATGTTCAATGATCCCTGCTCGAAGACAAATAGTAATAGATATATTTGTATGGATATCATAGTAACTTTAGATAAAGTTTTACTAAGTAGCTTGGTACCTACGTACAATATTGGAGAATAACATAAGACTGTAACACATTTACCTTTAATTAACCGACAAACTTGAGCGAGAGGTCGTGAGTTTGAAGTTGGATCCTATTAGTCGTTGCAAAATTAACGTGAACACACTCTTGTGTCACTATAATTAAAAGACTACACTAGTTTAAAAGTAAAAATCCTATGTTATTCTCCAAAATTGTACATAGGTACCAAGATACTTAGTAAAACTTTATCTAAATAAATATAATAAATTGCGAGCTAAATATCCTTGTAATAAGAGTATTACAAGGTTATTTAGCTTCGTTGGAGGGGTTAATCAGAAAAGTAGGAACGAAGGTAAAATGGGCTGATCCAAGAAAAACGGAAAGAAGAAAAATGGGGATAAAATTACATAATATAACACATAACATCACGCCTGTGTTCCCGAAAAGGTTAGGCAGAGGTGTACATATTATAGTACGGTTCGCCGGTTATAAAATAAACAAAACACCAAAAAATCATTACTATCAATAAAAAGCCGCATAAAAAAAACGAGCGAGCCTTACAGTAGTCGCATATGATGTGTAACATCTGACTGACCTTGGTCTAGCAACTGAGCAGCGACAGAGATTAACCTCAAAATTTAAAAGCTAAATACTGAAATATATATTCGAATAATTATTCATTACTAGTACGAGTAGTCGTCCACTGTTCGAATTTCGACACCTTCTACTTACAATCTATAAAGTACTTACTAATTCCATGCTATTAAAAAGTACTACTTATTCGATGCTCAAGCTGCGTGATTCCCGATGTCCCCGAGTTCCGAGATCCCCAAAGCTTATATTATTAAATAAAAGTTGTACGACTTTGTCTTGACCGAAATCGTGAATGGTACAGTCGCCGAATCAATGATTACGTACGTATCGTTTAATGTTATTTTTGAGAATATTGCTTGAGAGAACCAATGGGGTAAAAAACGTTATTTTTTTATTGCAATTTATGCTAAATATTAACATTAATCAATACTCATAAGTGATAGATAACAAATGACGTTATTCTGTACTTAATTACCAAATAGGCACTCATCAATAGAGGTGTGATTATGTGCGAATGAGAGGGAAATATCAAAACTTGTTTCTGCACTTGTGTGAATGAGAGGGGAGTTTCAAAACTTGTTTCACTTTCATTTCCTGGACTCCTGGTTTTTGTCTTTCTGGCACTATGACTGCAGTTTGCATAGCGACGTTGCTTGTTGTACAAAGCGATGTAAAACTTTGGGAATATCAAAGGAAATGGCTCATGCGACAAAATGTGCTTCATTAGCTTTCGTGCCAGCAGAAGATTTAGATGATGCTTGGCTAACGGTGATGTCTACAGGACGCAATAGTGACAAAATGGAAAATCCAACAACTATTTTGTGACGCAATGGCTAGAAAACGCTAATCTGAACCTGATTTGGAATTGTGAAGCTATGCGTCACAGAACCATCAATTTGGAAGAATCTTGGCACAGCAAGATTAATAGAAAAGTCGAAACGATTTGTATATATATCTCCATTTTTTTAATTTTGCCAAATTTTAAGGCGTTCGGGCTTAGATGCCTCCGACTGCATTTATGTATTTTTGGTACATATAGGATACTAGTTTTTCTTTTTATCTTGTTTCCATATTTTCAGTACCGTTTATTGTAGTCGGGTTTTAGTTTTTTTAATAATATGTTTTATTTCTTTTTTAATTTTACAATAAAAATGTCTACATGATGTGTTTACTTACAATTTTCCTGAGCAAAAGAAGTGATGCTGGATGCGCCTCCCACACACTTTTTTAATTCTTCCCTTACACTACATTTTTCCCTAGAACAACCTGGATACTTCCCAAATGTTTTCAAGATATATCCAGGGTGTGTTGGGAACCCTGGATATATCTTGAAAACATTTAAAAAAACATAGCACTAATAATAGGTACATAGGGAAAATATGTCTTCCAAAATAAGGTAAATTTTAACTAGGTAAGTAGATTTTATTTTATTCTAACACTTTTGGACACGTCAGCACGAGGATTGGTCAAGTATGAAATTTACAAATAATTTAATTTTATATTTTGGGGACGATTAATGTATGAAAAATCATTTTGGGGAACTTGGAACTTGGGGACACCTGTTACACACTTCCGTGTCCTTTTCACGAAATCACTCGCACAGAAGATAAAAGATAAGATAAGATTTATTTATTTGTATAAACATGGTATAAACATACAAGAGCATGCAAGATGATAATAAATAACATTATAGTCCAATCATGTTTAGCCTTATAATATTATAATGGCGTACAAACATTTTTGTCTTTGTCAGTGTGGTGCCGGACGTAAAGAATAGCACCTCACTATTTCTTCCCGTGGGTGTCGTAAAAGGCGACTAAGGGATTACTAGAGAATGGGCAGCAGCGTTCACTATGCATTTTAACACCATACTGCGATCGCCAACCCGCCTGCCAAGCGTGGCGATTATGGCAAACCCGGTTTGGGGAAGGCCTATGTCCAGCAGTGGACGTCTTTCGGCTGAAATGATGATGAAACATTTTAGCCACATTAATTATAAAAATAAATTTACTAAACTGCTGTGTCTAACTTACTTTACTATGATAAAATTAATGCCAGAGAAGTTTTTTGCCCAAAAATTCAGACACACTAAAAAATGCTTTTTGCGATAAAAACACTAACAACTGACGTTTGAACGCATTGATATTTAGCTCCTTCCAACGTTTAGGTAGCTTGTTAAATATTATAGTTGGAGCCATGCAGATGATACTTTTGCACATGAGTGCAGTTTTAGTCCAACTAAATGAAGCGAAATTTAAATCTTTTATAAAACGCACACTATGTAGCCAAGCATATTATAAGTTGGGGGATTACATTGCTGACAAAAATGTTTGGCTTAACGCTGGTCCTGCTCCACAAGGGCGCATAAACTAATTGAATAGCATTAAAATGTATTGTTGGAGCGGCTGAAGATTGTAAATACTATCTTTATATTGTATAAATTCAATCTATTAGTATTGTATAATTGCATAGCACATGTGTGAGCACTATGTACCTACCATTTTCTGAGTACGTCTTTTATTGACTTGAATGTGCCATGGCGGCTGAGAGTGTCATGCTCACTAAAATGTCTAGCTGATGGTGGCGTAAGTGTTGGATTATTAAGTTCCCTTCAAAATGGTTGAGCTAAATGGTGATGATCCATGCGTCATGTTCGTGAACGGGCGCCGTCAGTAGGGACTGGTCATTTCTTAGCTGCCACGGATTATTTTAACTTAGTTTTTTAGTTGTTTTTTATATGTTTATTACGGACGCTTTTAACGTGCACGTCTTTCTACATTGTTCTCACATGTATACTCGTAATTTCAACATAAATTATGTAACCAATACTATGTAACAATATTTTGATTTAAAAGAGTGTCCGTGGAGTTTCTTGCCCGTTCTTCTCCATAGGAACCTACTACGCTTTGGAATGGGCAACTAGCTTCATCTGACTGACTGACCCCTTGACAATTCAAAAGTGCCTATAATAGGTTTATTTGAAATAAATGCTTTGAGTTTTAGCAGGATATACGCGAATTATACTCAAAATTAGTTCCGTTTGGTGCCGGACGTAAAGAATAGCACCATGCCATTTCTTCCCGTGGGTGTCGTAAAAGGCGACTAAAGGATTTACTAGAGAATGGGCAGCAGCGTTCTCTATGCATTTTTAAAACCATACTGCGATCTCAACCCGCGTGCCAAGCGTGGTGATTATGGCAAAGCCCCCCTTTGGGGAAGGCCTATGTCCAGCAGTGGAAGTCTTTCGGCTAAAATGATGATGAAACATTTTAGCCACATTAATTATAAAAAGAAATTAACTAAACTGCTGTGTCAAACTTACTTTACTATGATGAAATTAAGGTCAGAGAAGTTTTTTGCCCAAAAATTCAGACACACTATAAAATGCTTTTTGCGATAAAAACACTAACAACTGACGTTTGAACGCATTGATATTTAGCTCCTTCCAACGTTTAGGTAGCTTGTTAAATATAGTTGGAGCCATGCAGATGATACTTTTGCGCATGAGTGCAGTTTTAGCGTATATGAAAGAAAAAAGAAAGAAAATACGTTTATTTGCGGTAAACATGACGCAACAAAGAACATAAACACAAAAATAAGAAAAGGTTGGGAGAAACAGCGTCACATCCACGCAAAACGGCTATCGCTCAGCATTATACTGCGACCCTATGCAAGACAGAGCCCCAGCGCTGGTTTTCGCGATCCTAGTATCCTACGCGAATTATACTCAAATCCCGTCTATTACGTGGGACAGCGTCCTGTAAGCGCGGAAATAACTTGGGATTCGCTTTAACAAACATTATAGTTTCGAGGATATACAGACAGGGTAAAGTTAGTACGGTTTACAAGTATCAATAGTCTTAAGCCTAAACATTGATCTAATGCATCTCTTTTGGGCCTAGAAAGTGAAAGGGAAAAGAAGAAAAGATGTTACACATAATTAAGACGCTGACAACAGGTAAACCGCTGTCACTGTCAGACTGCATACAAAAGAAAGAGAAGCGCGATGACGCAATGCTTGTAATGTTTTGCAAAATATGAAGCAATTATTTATTTACTCAAAATTACTGCATACAAATAAGACATTCTTGTTAGACAGGAATGGGCATATCTTCCAGGTGTTACGAGGAACTATAAACACGCTTGACAAATAATGGACTGTATTTTAATGCGTAACATAGGCTTACAAACGGATATCAAAACTCGACTGGCGAGAAAATACTATTAACGCAAAAACGCTCAATTTCGCGGTCGTTGACGTACTGCTGGGCCGGCCGGTGAGCACCCGCTGGTCGAACACCCCCTCCGCGACCGCTGCTTCCCGCCCGCGGTCGCCCTGCATGTAGTGATGTTCTCGACACTTGTTATTAATTAAATACCAACTGTACGTTGATATTTAATTAATAACAAGAACGTCTTATCACCAACTTGTACGTTGATATTTAATACAGATATTTTGGTTTGAAACTCAAAGGGTTAGTTAACCGTTAATTTGCATCGAGATTTTTTTTCTAAACGTGTTTTGGTAACAACCAAGTTCTGAAAAATATGTTGAAGAATAACATATTTTTTTCCTCTACCACAAACTATATAGATTTGGATTTTTTTTGTTTATGACAAGCCTACTTTTATCATTTACCTCTTGTCAGGGCCTTAATTAGTTTATACAATCACAGGTAGGTAACTGTTGATTACCTCTCCACCTAAAACACATAGCCCACAAGCAAAGGAAAGCGCCAGTTCGTTCCATTACCATAATCCCGTACAAATATATGCGACGCACGCGGCGTTGTCCGTTGTTCGTCTTAATTATGAGCGCTCCTGTGACGGACGGCACCGCTCCGTGAATACTGAATCAAATTATTCAAAAGCCGATCACCTGCCTGGATTATCTGTTGCTGGCTTTATTTGTGTTTAGATAAAAGACTGAATGGACTGCTGTTGGGTAGGTTTGATAATTTTTGGGTGTTGGGTGTTAAAATAATAGGCTCTTTTTTACGTACCCAAATAATAACAGGTGGTATGCTATAATACTTTTTGGGTAACATTTTTGTAATGGAATCTCTAGTGGAATGTATTTTTACTATTATAAATCACGTCGTTGACATAACTCCATTTATTGTCAAAAATAAACTATTTCAAAATTATATGAAAAACATAAAGCATAATGGCATAAAAGCTTTGTTTTTCATATAATTTTGAAATAGTTAACGTTGGTCTAAGAAATTACACCAATACGATTTAAAAAAATAGTGAAATTAAAAATGTAAAAAATCATATAAGAGCCTTCTAAAAACCTTTATTTGCCAGCAAATAATAATTCATAAATACTTATCTACCTTTTGCCCTTATTCAGATTTATTTACGGCCGTCATCTCAGATAATAATACTAATTATGCTTTTTTTTTGTGCTGTGAATGATGGCGGTATGACCACCGTACGTTTTAAAATAATTAGCTATGCATTTTTTAGGACCTTACTCGTAACATTTTTTGGAACCTAAATAATGACAGGTTGGCGGAAAACCTCCAACAAAACAGACACCATTAAAAACAAAGAAAAACAAAAACGTTTTTCTTTAAATTAACAGACTACCCCATTCTTTTTTTCAGCAATTTAATACCAGCCAGCTTTCGAGTGGTATTTTTGAAGACACAAATATAGATTTATATTTTTTTAATTTTATTTATTTTTGATGGTATTTTTGAAGACACAAATATAGATTTATATTTTTTTAATTTTATTTATTTTAAAGTCCTAAATGAAAAAGCTCGTTTGGCTAAAGTCAGTTAAAATTACGGATGCCATTTGGTGACAGACAACGAAAATTTTATTTTAACAAAATGCAACCTCTTTGATCTGAATGTGGTCACCGTGTAGTTTCCATTGATAGGAGTCCGCGCTTTTTCCGTTCGTCCCTTGAGGGTTTTCACAACATTTTTTTTTACATTTTTTACAGGAAAATCGATTTTAAGCTGCTATTTACTATTATGTTATTTTGCAAGTTGCACTTATATCAACACATACATATTTCTAAATAATTTAAATAAAATCTCTCACTTCAATTCAAAAGCGAAGCAGGTCCTACAAGTTTATCTGTCTCCATTCTCCAGCATTTTATGTTTTTTGGTTTTATTTTCACAAGTATTATGACGCCATGACTAGTGTGAGTCCTTTGTTCACGAAACGTGATTCACCCGACAATACACACAATATCGTAAAAGTCACGGAAAACGTGAGCTATATTTTAAGTCGAGTCCATTGTTTAAAACATTTGCTCCAGCTGCCGTTGGAAGAAAAATTGTAGCTAAAGCTTTCAAAGGTCTTTAATTCTTTCGAAGTAGGTATTGGAAAGAAATATAAAACGTACACCAGTTTCTCTCTCTACAAAGTGCATTTGGGATTTTAAAAAATGTCAAACATGGCATCGGTTACTATATAAATGGATTTTAAAATTTCAGCAGCTGTGGCCGCGGACATAAAGTCAGCTCTCTATGATGCGTGGAATGAGATTACGACACGGTGCGGCGCGGCGTCGTTATTTGGAAATTCAGTTGAAGTACTGAATAAAATTGGGAGCTCATTTTCGGGTTCTATCTTGATTCGAAGGGGGGATGGAATTGGGGGGTGTAAATGGGATTTCTTTGATGATAAATTGTCTACAGTAACTAGTGGAGAATAATTTATAAAAGGTAAAAAAACATCGTACAATCATCTGGAATTCGTGAACAAACAAACATCAAATTCATTATAAATATACACACATACATAAACTCACATTTTTTCATAGGGGGAGGGAGAAACTATAGAACGCCATCTGATACAAATAATAAATACAGCAGTATTTATTAAAATTATATTTATTTCAGCAACAGCTGTTATAATAAATATATTTAAAATTTTCAAAAGCATATGAAATACTTAGGTGAAGATTAGATATGAAAAGATATTGTATGAGTGAGAAAATTCTATGACAACACTAGCTGTACCCGCGCGGTTTCACTCGCGTGTTTCATACGTTGGTGTTTATGAGATTCAGTGTGAAAGTTTAAATTAGCCAACGGAATTAAAACATCAAAACGACCTTTACTAAAGTTTCCTGAGTATCGGATTATTTTGACTCCCTGCCGTGCTTCCCCAAAACCAGCAATAAAAGTACCATCCTGAAACACCTGGAACTCAAATGGGAATAGTTCTCCCGCTGCCATGAGTTCACAGGTGGTTCCGTAGGTGCCATCACAAGACATTTCAGCGACCTATTCACGCTTTGAACCATAAACAGCTCCTGAACCATCCTGGGTGAAAGGTTGGAATCTTTCCCAGTTTTTAGACACGTGGCGCACAATGCTGTCTCGAATTTGAGAAGCCATGGCCACGTTACTGTTCACCAAATAGGATAGAGATGAAAATAAGCATGCGCCATCGCCAGGGATATTTACTATTTGGCAAAAAAATTGCACTCCATTAGAAGTGATAATAATTTGACTATCCATTTTAATTAAACAATGCCCACGACCAGTAAGTAACGTAAAAAATATTACTTGAACCTAATTTTCTTTATAGTTACCTTTTTACAACCCTTACATCACCAGCAGAGCACCAGTGAGCACTATGTGGGTTATTTTTTTTTTTTTCTTTAAATGTTTTCCTTTCTTTTCTCAGTTAAGTTTTAATGATGGTCTGACATTTTGAGCGCTTTATGCGGCCTACCCAAATGTCCTTTTTTTGGTACTGTTCGTCGAGTCGTTGAGCTCCTTAAGTTTTGAGTTGAGCTGCACGATTACTGACAAATGCTTACACTGATTGGTCAGGTCCGCTCAAATTTGCGTGGTTCTTTCCTCAAAAGACCATTTCAGACACGGATCTACATGGTCCTCACATGATCTGACCAAGATTATGTCTGGACTTTAAAAGAGACTTTGACCCCTGAGTTTGTTTCGCCATTTCTTCTCAGGGGTAGTCAGATAGGAAATGTCGGCTACATCTAGATTTTTTTTTTTTTATATGACGTGTAAAAGTGATTTTAATATCCTATTTACAGAATAAACGATTTCATTTCATTTCATTTCATTTCAGCCTAAACCAAAGATAGGTACTGAACAATAAAATTTAAATACGAACGTAGGTATTCAAGGACACTTTTTCTAGTAAGAACGACTAATACTAAAAACTATTATAAGTAGTAATACCACAGTGTGAAATACCTACACAATAAGTAATTCGCAAAGAAATAGAATTAACAAAATTCCAACCCGGCAATAGGTAAGAACACAATTATTATCCTCCAATTTACACCCTTAAGGGCCGAATTTCTTAAAATCCTTTCTTAGTGAGTACCTAGAAGCCAAAAGGAACAATCAGGCCAACATTCATGTCTCTAACTTTAAAAACAGGACTTTCATACAAACTTTGACACCTCTTTTCAACCCCTTAAGGTGTGAATTTATAAAAATCCTTTCTTAGTGCGCGCCTGCACCCCATAGAGAGTGCTTGTGCCAAATTTTAGACCTCACGGCCCAGTAGTTTCCGAGATTTCGTGATGAGTGGTCAGTGAGTGGACTTTTCTTTTATATATATAGATTGTCTGAACTCTAAACTTGATCGGTAAATAGTAGAGGAGAGGTCAATTTACCGATATATCGCCGTTGGCCATTTTCCAACCTCTTGAACCCTACAGCTGGAATCTCCGTATGACTGCCGATAGTTCCGACAGCGTCTTCAATTAGAGCTCGGGCCGGTCAGTGGGTCGTCTTAGGGGCGGACTTAACAGCCAATTAGCTCCCAATCTACTGGACCAATTAAGTTGAAATTTGATTTCTGTGAACCAAACACGGAAAACAAATGCATTTTGAATGGAGGTCACTTTTGGGGGCAAATTAGAATATTAAAAAAAGTTTTGCAAACTGTACCGTGTTACATATCAAATGAAAGGGCTTGTTGTAAGGATTTCGGATATAATGTTTATACAATTTTAAAATAAATACTTTAAAATTTATATAACATAATAGATGATAATTGACCATTCCCCCTATCTCCGAAACTACTCAGCCTATTTTTTTTTTAAAGTACAGGACATTGTTCTTTTCTTATGATTACAGAAAAACATTTATGAAGTCTATGGTGTTACGATAACATGGTAAATCTCTCAATATTGTGCGTACAAACTTGCGCTTGTGTGGGCATAAACTGGCTGCAACTCAATTATGCATAATCCTATCAAGCACAGTTCACATTTCACACAGTGTATGTCCGTTTCAGCAGTGCTATTCTGTAACCATCTCTCCGCGAAAACTTAGATGAAGTGAACGTGGAGTAAACTGTCAGTGTCATCCTACCTGATGCTAGGGATGGACCAAGGATTACATTTGCAATCATAATCGATATTTTGAACAGAAACTCAATTTTGTTTTTTACATTAAATTGGGTTTGACTAAATTTCTGTTTTACTATTTTATTTAAGAACCTCTTAAATACTAATGTTAAGACAAATAAATACTAGTTTTGAAATAATATAAAATTATCAATAGAATTAGCATAAAAATATTATTATAATCTCGATTATGATTGTAAATGTAATCCTTGGTCAATCCCTAGCATCTGTGGAATGACAGCTCACTCCACGCAAGAGAGAAAAATATTCACGGTGAGATTTTTACAGAATCGACATGCTATATTACTAAGACTGTTGAAAAATGGATTTGATTTTAGAGTACAGTCAAACATTGACATTATGTATACAGGCAGAAAACTTGTAACAACTTTTAGTTGAGTTATCAAGTCTCTTACATCACTCTTTAAAGTGTATAATTATAGACTTAAAAAGCTTAAAAATTAATAGCTATTGGCAAGTCAAGGCAGTAGATATGTTATAGGGTTTGGTTTCCGCACTTAGTCCTTCATGTGGACCATTGTGCGTGGGCCATGGTGGCCGTCAGTTGTCTATCTGACTCTTTGGTTGACTGTACATTCTCGTAGCTATTAATGAAGGTCGCTTTATTGCAAACTAGCTTCTGCCCGCGACTTCGTTTGCGTGGAAGTCGTAAGACACCACCATGTACTAAAATAACACCGATATTTTAATGAAACTTCCTTTTATACTATACGTTTGTAGTTTTGGTCTCAGCAGCTAAAATAAATGAAGAGAGTCAGGACTGGTGACGCGGGAGTAAGCGACGTACTGTTGTCCGTGTGAGAAGCAGCACGTCTTGAGGTCGACACCCGCAGTTTTTCAAGTTTTTCGTTTTTAGTAAATTAATTACACCTGCGTTCCTGCATATACTACCTAATGGCACAACACTGTTGCATTCTTACAGATTATTCATGACGAACAGCTATCACTAAAATAATATTGTAAACACAGGATTCCTCAACAAGAGTCACCAAACCATATACAACATTATTTTTAGTATATGCGAAACCTGAATATAGTCTGTTCAGAATAAGGAACTGAATCGATTTTAATAATTTTTACACCATGTTGTATTTTGTGAGTTTTGTCCCAAAAATATTTAAGTGTGATGGAAAATGTTATCACCATTTCATTACTTACAACACAATCGCCGTACGGTTAGGTACCTACTGCCAAATCAATCAATGAGCGCAAGACGACCCTGGAGGCGCGGGGGCACCGTTAGCATGTTTTTGTACGGACAACCCGGTAACATAACAACCTTAGAACTTTGTGATTTTTCATGATACAGTTTTGAAATTTTGTACATAGATTCGTTACATAAAAATATTAGACACGTGTTTCGGGTTTCGCATATACTAAAACTAATATTGTATATTTAGTTTTGTTATAACCATAGATAGCAGAAGAGGCCTAATCTTAATGTTTTCTGTGTACGTTCCAAGAACTATCGACTAATAAATACTACGAATATAACAATTGTTGGGAATTGAACTATGGTTTGCAAAGAAGTCGCCGAACCGTTAAGCTGTTTGCTTTGTTGTTGCTATACGGCTATTTTAGTCAACTTTCAAAGTTGACTAAAATAGCCGTTCTTCATGATTTACTACTTACCTCCATAAAGGTATGATAATCATTTAAAAGGTTAAATCTGTAAATATTTGTAATATCGTCTTTTTTACATTTTGCCGTAAAATACAGAAGAATACGAACATAAAGCAATATTGCTCATCCCCCATAGCAAATAGTGTAATAATTTATAGCTTAAGAACTGACCAGAGTTATAGGGAAATATCTTTGCAAATGTGAACAAAATCTAACCGGTATTATTTGCGTGATGCTGGAACATACATCCAGTCAAACAGATAAACAAACAAACAGTCAAAAACTATATTTTCGGCACTAGAATCGTGCCCAGACCTCCTAGTAATAACATATTTTCAAAAATATTCAATGTTCGGTTTTGAGTTCCCTACGATTTTATTTTAAGTATAGTTAAGCATAAAACAATCCATTTTATTCAATAAACGTCTGAAAAGGTAACCTCAATGTTGTCTGTGCGTTTTTCCTGGAGCAGTAGGATTTCATTTTTGAGTTCACTGTAACTTTTTGTAGGCAAATATGTAAATGTTTGAAACACGGGCACCTTTTAACCTTTTCGTTTAACCTAAATAAAATTATGAGGGAGAACGGAATACGTAATAAAAATAGACAGTAGGTATGCTAAATTCTTAATTTCTTTATTTATCACCAAAACTGTAATCACACTTTGGTACAAAAACAACAAATCTTGTAACGACAAAATATAATTTTTACCTCTAAACAATAGTCGTAACATTAATAGAACGAAACGATCTAACTCATCTCCTTAAAACAGTTATATGTTCGCTAAAATTGACTTTGTTTTTATCAAACAGACTATTGATTTATAAAAACATACATGTTTCATTATTCTTCACAGTACTATAATATTTATGTTTCCAATTCTTCATTTATTGAGAATAACACAAAGATAAATTTATTATTCATATAGTCTCAGATAAGATAGGTAAATATGACACAAAGATTGAAGAATTTATGATTCAAAAGTGTTGGCTCTACATTATAAAATATGAATATTTAACTACGACAAAGGTCCCACGAGTACTTTAAGAAGTAGGAAAAATTTGCTATTTTATTTTACATAACATTCTACTCTCCAGTTTGATGTTGAAGGTATATTTTGATTGTTGGTTAACAAACAAACATGGTTACGACCCGGCGTTTGGCGGATATCGGCTATGTACCGTTTGGTAAATAATAACAATGCTTTTATTGTACGCGATATGAATAAAAAGACAAAGAAAAACATTCAGGCCACTGTTTTGCGAAGGTAATAGAAGGATCAAATGTTATTTTGTTTCGGTTTATTGCTTTCTCAATAAATTTATCACTTCAGCTTTCACTTCAGTTAGTAGGTACATAATTTTCTACGGAAACAATTATTTACACAATTCCTTCATTAGTCACTAATAAAATAAAATATTGTTTGCGAGCTCTGCATCACGAGAACTTCGCGCACTATCGCACTATCATACGGATGTGGTGATCTGTTCTATGAGATGATGTTCGCGGCGGCGACAGGCGGGCCGACATGAGCCGCCTCGCGTCCACGTGGCGCCACGCGACGCCAGCCCCTCGGGCACCGAGCGCGATGAGCGCAGTGGCGGCGCGCGCCTGTAGCAGTCGGGGCAGTGCGTGGCCGTGCAGCACGCGCGGTCCAGCGGCGCCGCGTATGAGAGCGACTTGGGCAGGCGTGTGCCGCAAGTAGGACCAGGCCAGGCACAGTAGGCTGTGGCCCCGCCGGCACTGCAAGCACACCATGCCGGCTCACAACGCGGCGGCGGCGACACACACGGACACGCTTCCAGCAGTGCAGGAGCTGGCGCCGGCGCCGGTGGCTCCGGCTCCCGCTTAGAAAACCCAACGAAAAACAACAACATAGCGCCCGCCAGCGTCGCCGCCGACGAGAAGTAGAAGCCTGCTCGTGGCACTTGTTGATTGATGTACCCTGTCACTGGCACTCCCACCATGACTGGAATAGCTTCAGCACCTTGCACGAAACCTGTTCAATCAAAAATCTCTTAACCATCCTCTTTTAAAAATAAAGATATAAAAAAAACTAGTGCATTAAATATTCTTACCCCAAACTCTAGTAAAATGTCGTCCTCGAACACGTTCCATTGTGAGCATCTTCATAGAATATAAAAATCCTCCCAAACAAAGTCCGTACATCCAAGCAAACAGCACGTAACCGTGATAGCCTTCAACGCTGCTTAGCGCGAGCATTGAAATTCCTGCAAACGATCTTCATTATTACTTCTGAAATGTATTACATTTTCGTGGAAGTGAATGTTTGAAAAAATACATAAATTTTGTACCTATTCCCACCATGGCCGTTTGGCACAGATATTGCTTGGAGACGAGGCACTGCGCCGACGGTCGTACCAGCACGAGCCCAAAGCCGGCACAACCGAGCACCGCAGCGAACCCCAGAAACGTTTGTAATAAAACCAGAGCACTCTCTTCTAACCCTTCTTGAAAACCTTGCAAAGCCTATTAAAAAACAAAATATTATTATATTAATCACGAAAACTTTTTGATTTCCCAAAACTTTAGTAATTAGACTTACCAAAAAAAAGACGGGAGTGTAAAGTCCAAAAGCAGCTAATCCGGCGGCCAGCAACAAAACTTTCGCCGGCCGGGATTGGAGAGGGCTTAAATCGAAGATTGGTCCTCCTCTCTTTAGGCCTTTCTTTTCTTTTACCTAACGCAATTACAAACGAGTTCATTTAATTATAATCAATCAATTAAACTTGATAGTAACAGCTTCAACTTGGCAAATATTAATTAAAGAGAAAGTTTGCTTCACCAAGTTGAGAAAAAGATCTAAATGAAATGTTCCCTATATAAATTAGTGTCAGTTTCCGTTGAGTACAAATTGCGGGAAAGTAATTTGTCTTAGATTTACATCGGTGAGTTGATTGAATAATGTAAAAAGTTTCAGTCTTACCGGCCTTACCTTTCGACGTTGGTTCTTGAGGTGAAGTATGGCGCGGCGTTGGGGGTGATATAGGGATGCACTGCGGTATACGGCGCTGAGGAAGAAAGCTAGGACGAGTACACCGGTTACTGCCTGTAAGCCCAAACGCCAGCCTAGTTTTCTGGTAGAAATAGTGAACAATTATTAAAATATTTCTTTTGGTATGGCGTAAAATATTATATCCGTACCTATTTCTGTTATTCTATTTCTAGTACTCTACTTTTATTCGTTCTCAAATTAATGAGGATCAACTTGGTAATAATTTTTTAATTTATTTCTGTCCAGTTTTGGCCTTCAATTTACCAAAAATATATCGATTTCCAAAGCAAATAAAAAGTATTATAAGAATTAATTGATACTTCAATATAATTATTTTCAATGCCATACCCCACGGCTTCCTTATAGGCGACGCTGAAGAGTGCGATGCCCACGCCACCCCCAGCGTGGGCCACCAGCTCGACGAACTGCCTCCGTCTCCTGAAGTAGGCGCCCAGCACCAGACCAGCAGACTCACGCACGAACCCACATCCCACACCCAACACCACGCCTGGGTTAGATATACCAGAATTAAAATAGGATCAAAGCGGGACTATATAGGTGAGCATAATTTGTGTTGGTCGAAATAAGTTGCAGAATTCACATGTGATTAAAAAATGATATCGTTACTCATTTTGGGTCAAGTGTGGTGGAACTGTAATATTGTATGAAACCAAATGCAACGTTATTTGAGAAGAGTAAAAGGTTAAATTTCACTAGGGTTCCACTATTTAAATGGTTTATATAAATTTTCGAAAAATTCGATACAATTTAAGCCATACGCGCCTGAATTTCCTGAAAAGGCTAGCAATAATGTCTACACTAATTATATTCGTAAAGCCTAATGACACCTGTCATACAGAGATGGTATTGTTTCCCATTCAATATTGAACAATTCTAACCTCTGGACTGCTATTGAGAGTTTCATATGACATCCCATTAATACAGACCAATCTGAAAATCGAACAATCTAATTGTTCGATTTTTAAATTGGTCAACAAAGCAGCAAAATTATAAAGTGTACTAGCTGCGCCCAGCGGTTTCAACCACGTAAGTCTCGATCCCGTAGGAATATGGGGATTAAAGTAGCCTATATGTTAATACAAGATGTCAACTACCTCCATACAAAATTTTATCATTATTGGCCCAGCCGTTTGAACGTGTAGAAGTAACAAACACACACACACTCATAAACTTTCGCATTTATAATATTAGTGTGATGTGATATAGTGTGATGATAGCAAGAGTTTTCTTAATCCATGCTCTATTCAACAAAGTTTAAGGAACAAGGGTATTTTCACGGTAATTATTTTTATTTTAACACTTTTCATGTAACGAATATTTTATATCAATAGACGCGTATTTTAATACTGATTTTAATTATTTGACTTTAGTGAAAAAATTAAAAATTATTATGAACATCTAAAATGGTACCAAAAACGAAAAAACTTTTTTGTACATAAAAAAAAAACTAACGCCCAAATAACATTAAATAACAAAATTAAGCATTCCTAGCAAGTTTTAATAAACAGTTGGACCTCCCAACCCAAAGCTTTAGCGATGGCTTTTACATCGGCGTGGCATGGCAAATTGTCACCTGTGGAATATTGCTCCATACTGTGGAAAGATGTGCAAAAAGCTTCTTCTTCCGTGTTCAAATATTGGGGAAAGTCACTGAACGCTCTGCTCCCGAGCAAACCCCATGTATGCTCTATATGATTGAGATCAGCGGGCTGAGCAGGCCACTCTAATAGCGTGGTATTGTTCTTGCAGAGTACATTCATCACCAGCCTGGCTGTGTGTGCACGCGCATTATCTTGCATGAACATGACATCTTGGCCATATAGCTGTCAAGGAGAGATGAACATCTAGGTTGCACAATCTCGTTACAGTATTTTTCTGCATTTAAATAGCCTTGTATCAAAACGTGGTTCGTTCTTCCATCCAGGCGAATGCGCCCACACCATAATCGTTCCGCCCTGGCACGGATAAACTTCCTGAGGATTCTGGAGTCGACTCTGGCGACCAGGCATTCGCCGAATACGCACTATTCTTAAATCGTGATGAAATCCAAAGCGTGACTCATCAGAAAAAATACTACGAGCCCTCTGAGTTTCCAGTCCAGTGCAAATGTACGTTGTACGCATAATAATCGACGCCCTGGATTTCCGCGTCGAACCGCTGGAACTCTGAGCGATCTGCGAGCGTGAAGATTAACTTCATGCATGCAATCTTCTCCTTGCGGTTTGGTCACTGATGACCACTCGGTACTGAGACTAGAGTCTTCCTACCAGCTGGTGAGCCTACATTTGAGGCTGCCTCCTCGCAGCATTTAGCAGAAACTGGTCTTGTCTCTGAGTAGGAACCCTGTATCTTCCCTCTTCCTTTATAGCCTTGTAACGCGCTCATAATCGGCAAATTATGCTTGGCTGAATGTTGAAAGCGTCGGCAGTTTCACGTTGAATGCGCCTTGCTTCCAGCCATCTTCCAGCATACCCACAGCCCTCAGCATCTCTTCCCCCATTAAATGACGACGTGAAATAATGCTCCAAAGAAAGCAGCGAAAATTGTTTTAGCATGAAAAAATAAATGATTATGGACAGTAATCTGTAAAGTTATTACGTTTCAAAACGCCGTACGATGCGATCAAGTGAAGTTTTCCCTCCTCATTCTAAAATGCTTCTGTTTTTAGGTTTACATTTTTGAATTTCGAACAATTATTTAATGTAGGTTCAACAAAAATTTACATGTTATTGTGGCCAGTACTTCTTCTAAAAAGTTTTTGATATAGTTGGCTTGTTACCAAAACTTTGTTGAATAGTGTATTTTATAAGAAAAACTGTTGTGAATTTTTCCCTTTCTTTGCTTATCTAACGTTATTACGACCGGTAACAGCTACAATAACCAAGTCCATCGTAGGTAGCAAGATATGCACCGGTTGGTACCTACATATTTAAAATAAAAACCTAAAGAACCTTTACAAACTTCAGAACTCTGAACACTACACAGTAAAGTAAGAAGATGCCAAAAAAGTACACAGATAACGTCTCATTTATTTTTGCCTCATGTTTCTGAATTCAAGTCCTTGCAAATAAAACGATGATTTCGATAAAAATATATTTAACCCTCTCTACCAAGCGTTACGTATGGTAATGATATCACGCATAACAAGCATTCTTGAATAGTAAGCAAAACTAACAAGCGAGCTTCATTCAATATCCCGAGAACCCGCACTGTGTGGAGAGGATAACTTATTGAACCGAACACGCGTTTTATACAAAACTTAGCTTTGCGCCTTTGTTTTAGAAAGATAACACAAGGAATTTAATGCAGCTGAATTCGAACGCGAAGAGTTTTCTCCCCAGTTCATTTATGGCTTGGCAAATGTTATCGGTTAAAGCAACGCTCTCGTATATAACTTCACAGACTCAAAAGCTTAACGTAGATCACATTCCATCGTTAAGAGTTTTTAGAAGCACCATATCGTGTTCAGACTTTCTTAAGTAGTTTGGGAAGGATTCTAGTCTATAGTTAGTATAACCACTGCCTATCCAAACCAAACGTTATGCCGAGTATTGGTTTAAACTAAGCAACAAAATTTTGAAAATATTTGATTCTAGTGAAGACTTTTAGGGCCTTATTACAAAACAAGGTTTATCTTCAGACCCAAGTTTAAACAATGGAGCCATTATTGAATTTCGAACTTTATTCCGTCTACGGTAAAGTTCCTAAACAAAACGAATAACTTAGTACCGAACTAAGTTAATTCAGTTTTGTATAAAGAACGGTATTTCAATCAGAGTTACATTCTCATTACAAAAACTAGCTCCATGGTTTAAGCCATGTCAAAATAATATAAATCTTGTTTTGTAATAAGACAGTTAATGTTTTTTAATATTGTCAAGTAGGTAACCGAACTTACCGTAACTAAGCAATGTCTGATGAAGCTGCGTGGCGAATGAAGTGAAGAGGCAAGCGAGGGGCAGAAGCAGTCCTCCAAGGAGTGCCACGAGCCGCGGAGACTTCCTGCGTGTTGCCGCAAAGGCACCGGCGGCGCGTGATACTCCCACACATATCGCGCCCGCCCAAACTGAGGGACATAATATTTTTATAGTATTGAATAGACAGTAGGTAGTCCACCGAGGAGTGTCACGAGGCGCTGATACTTCCTTCGTCTTACTGCGAACGCCCCGCGGCGCATGATACTCCCACACATATCGCGCCAGCCCAAGCTAATGGGTATAATGTTGATTCCAGTATTGAATAGATAGTAGATAGTCCACCGAGGAGTGCCACATGGCGGGTAGACATCCTGCGTATCGCTGCGGAGCGTGATACTCCCACGCATATCGCGCCAGATGGGTAGCTCACCGTCCTATAAGGACCAGGCCCGGGTCAACGGCGCGTCGTCTTCCACGCGCGCCTACAGAGATGTGTCAGCACCAACTGACGGGGTCCGGAAAGGCCAATGCTTGCCAGGGTCACGAGTTTGTCCGAAAGGGATATCGTGGCCCTGGCACGCAGGAAACAGAAGGGACACGGGTGGGTTTTAGTCAGTAAAAGTATGACACGCCCTCCCGCTCCGCCCAGAGCGAGAGAAGTTATACGATAATATCCCACCCAAAAAAAAAAAATTAAAACTAATGGAAAGAACACACGTTAGAGGCTACAAGTCACAGTTTGAAGAAACGCACCACGCGGCGCAGCAATCTCCTCCGTCCTCTCATAACTTTTGAAGATATTTTCATCCTCCAATCCCAAAGTATTTACTTAAACGAAAAACTCACATTCACTAGAAGAATCCATTTTTTTACTAATTCTGATGAAATTCGTAATGCATTCAGCTGTATCAACTATAAAGTTCGCGCCAAGTCGTTTTCTTTTTTTTTAATTATTATTTATTTACAGCCAGCACGTATTATTTTTAAATCTCTTTGCTTGTCTGCGTACATTTTATATGGAACATATCAAAACTTTTTGCTCAGTGAAAAAGTTTAAAAAAGTAACAACAAAGCAGCAATGAAAAAGATACACTCATTTCCGCATCGTTTTAACGATGCAGTAATGACAACTATACAATCATTTCTGCACCTTTTTTAGCGACGTAGAAATGTTCAGGTTTCTGCTGGAATTTGGAGTTTACAACTACGATGTTACTAGGTAGTTGGAATAAAAAATATATACATATCTACTTTAAATTCAATACTTTTAATATGTATTTTGTAAAGACACCTTCGTGCAATAAAAACCAATTTAACATACCTATATATTTTTTATATTTAAACAAACATCATGTAATTTAACTCTTTATACATTTCATGTTGACCTTTCCGTAGTTTAGCGAGCTTTTCAGCGCTCTCGTTGACGAGGGACCCACGTTTCAATTCAAATTCGCTGGATTAAAGTTTGGCGGGACATGCTTGCTATGTAAGGGAATTAGACAACTTTCAGGAATAGATTAATCTCACGTACTCCATGGTTATTTTGCTTGATATTAACAGAGAAACACACACAGAGTGTTGATTTTACAAGTTTGAGCACTGTAATTTGGCAAAGCGTCAGAGTTTGAGCTCGGCACTCAGTGTCCTTGTTTATCCAAACAACTAACGGTTCGATCAATTTTATCAAACAAGGTGTCAAATCACTTTTCAACAGGAGAATTAACGGCTCAGTTGATCGTACCGTAGATTGCTGCGCCGCGTGGTGCGTACCACGCGGCGCAGCAATCTCCTCCGTCCTCTCATAACTTTTGAAGATATTTTCATCCTCCAATCCCAAAGTATTTACTTAAACGAAAAACTCACATTCACTAGAAGAATCCATTTTTTTACTAATTCTGATGAAATTCGTAATGCATTCAGCTGTATCAACTATAAAGTTCGCGCCAAGTCGTTTTCTTTTTTTTTAATTATTATTTATTTACAGCCAGCACGTATTATTTTTAAATCTCTTTGCTTGTCTGCGTACATTTTATATGGAACATATCAAAACTTTTTGCTCAGTGAAAAAGTTTAAAAAAGTAACAACAAAGCAGCAATGAAAAAGATACACTCATTTCCGCATCGTTTTAACGATGCAGTAATGACAACTATACAATCATTTCTGCACCTTTTTTAACGACGTAGAAATGTTCAGGTTTCTGCTGGAATTTGGAGTTTACAACTACGATGTTACTAGGTAGTTGGAATAAAAAATATATACATATCTACTTTAAATTCAATACTTTTAATATGTATTTTGTAAAGACACCTTCGTGCAATAAAAACCAATTTAACATACCTATATATTTTTTATATTTAAACAAACATCATGTACCATATCTACGCCGCGCCGTCCAATATGGCGTGTTTAATTTAACTCTTTATACATTTCATGTTGACCTTTCCGTAGTTTAGCGAGCTTTTCAGCGCTCTCGTTGACGAGGGACCCACGTTTCAATTCAAATTCGCTAGATTAAAGTTTGGCGGGACATGCTTGCTATGTAAGGGAATTAGACAACTTTCAGGAATAGATTAATCTCACGTACTCCATGGTTATTTTGCTTGATATTAACAGAGAAACACACACAGAGTGTTGATTTTACAAGTTTGAGCAATGTAATTTGGCAAAGCGTCAGAGTTTGAGCTCGGCACTCAGTGTCCTTGTTTATCCAAACAACTAACGGTTCGATCAATTTTATCAAACAAGGTGTCAAATCACTTTTCAACAGGAGAATTAACGGCTCAGTTGATCGTACCGATGAGATGTTCCCACGAGGGCCCGCTCGTCGGAAAAAATTGTGTTGTAGAATTTTTTGTGACGAAATTGAGCACACAACGTAACTTTCGGGCTGAATTTCTGCTAATTGGATGCTGTGTTTCAGTCAGATGATTTCGCATAATATCCGTACATTTCATATGGCGTATACGAAAAATCTCTTTTGTGCAAATTTGAAAATATGAATATAATAGAAATATACTATTCTCAGTGATTACATTTCATTATTTTGTTTAAAAATCTTTTTTCGATTTTAATTTAGCGTTACTTTTCTACGATCATGGTATCTTATGAATATTTCACCAAGAGAAACAATGGGGTCTTAAAAGAAATATTTTTGCGTTTTCCTTTATTTTATTAGAGTGGAATTATTCTACATTCTGACTTCCTCCTGAGGGACTGACCGACCTACCCCGACATAGACGGACGTACAATAAAATCAGAGCGATAAAACCCTACCAGTGTCAAGAGAAAACTCTACCTTTGAGTATCACGTCAACAAAACCACATTTAGATTATTGTTGATAGGAGGCAAACAAAGGAATTGTAACCCAAACGGGCGACAATAGGGATACACCTAGAAGTTTATTTATATATTAGCTTCGGTTTGCGACTTCGTTCGCGTGAAGTCGTAAGACACCAGAATATGCTAAAATAACAGCCACATTTTTATAAAACTGTCCAGTGGGCCGAGCATGGGCGTGTCAAGACGTTTGTGACAAGACATGATAAATTATGTCATGTCAATTTGTACTGGAATTTTATGACAAAAACCGTTTTATCGCTCAAACTGTGATAAAATGTGTGACTCAAGTCATGTCACAGTAGGCCGTGCTCGCCCTGCTGAATACTTCGTTTGTAGTTTTGGTCTCAGCTGCAGCCAAAATATATAGAGAGGCAGGACTGCTGACGCAGCAAGCGATGTATTGTCCGTGTGAGAAGCAGCTCGTCCTGATGACGACACACGCACTCCGCAGCCTTCAGTAGCAATTTCCTATTGCTTGCGAAGTTTTTCGTTTTTAGTGAACTAATGAACGCCTGCGTTCCTGTATATACCTACTGCCTAATGGCACAACACTGATACATTGAATGTTGCATTCTTCCGGATTAGTCCTGCTATCACTGAAATAATATAACAGAAACACGGAATTTTGTGTATCGTATCATAGGAGAGGCTTAAGGGGCCGGCGTAACGTGCGTAGTTCATACAAACGTAATACTAAAATAATTTGATATCAAACATACTCTTATGGTAGTGTGTCTTTATTCCAATTGGAATACAGAATATCTAGGTTTCCAAATATATATTTTGACAGGACAATGATATAAAGACGAGATATGAGGAATTAAAAATTTCTATAGAAAACGTATTTTTCTCATAACTCTTGTTTAAATCAGTGTCCTTCCTTATTTTTCTGTGTACGTTCTTTGAACTATCCCATAATAGTATATAATAAAATGTAAAAAAAACCGGCCAAGTGCGTGTCGGACCACGCACAATGAAGGGTTCCGTAGTTAGTATGAATGTATCCCAAAAACAAACTTAACATTGTAGTTGAAAACATGTTCGATATACGTCTCGGTCAATTCTCCAACTGGGTGACAATATCAATTTAAAAGGTTAAATCTGTAACTATCTGCGATGTTCTAAAGTTTTGACTAATCTTTTTACAATTTGCGGTAAACTATAGATGAATACGAACAGAATACGATACTACTCATCCCTAATAGCAAATAACGTGATAATTTACCTTATAGATTGACAAAATTATTGGGAATATCTATGCAAAATTTGAAAAAAAAATATCTGGTAGTTTTTGCGTGGTGCTGGAACATACATTCAGACAACGAGACAACAATTCTAAAACTATATTTTCTGCATTAAACTGTTTCCTATACCTCATAGCAATTACTTTTTTTTAATATTCAATGTGCAGTTTTGACTTCGCTACGATTTTATTATTATGTATAGAATAGAATAGAATAGAGTAGAATAGAATACTCTTTATTATGTACACCATAAAAGTTACAGATATAAATGTTTAAATTTTACATAGGGTGACACAATGGGCGGTCTTATCGCTAAAAGCGATCTTTTACAGACAACCTTTGGATGGATTAAAGGGAGCAGGAGTGACAATAGTAGTATATCCTGCCAGGGTTGCGAGTTTATCCTTAAGGGATATCGTGGTCCTGGCACACAGGCAACGGAAGAAACACGGCTGGTTTATAGTCAGTAAAAGTCTGACACGCCCTCCGCCCAGAGCGAGAGAAGTTATTTGATATTTTCCCACCCAAAAAAAAATTGATATGTGCAATTTAAAGGTTAGTAAGTAAATATTATAGGCCAATTGGAAGTTAAGATAACACTATGACGAAACGTAAACATTGCCAACTGCAATGGATCATCAGATGATATCACACACGTCATTACGTCATCAGATACGTATTATGATAACAAACAATAGTGCCGTTGTATTCCACACAATGTCATGTTCGATGCGAATGGAATCGCAGATACCTACAGTCTTAATGTAGCCTTAATTGGTCCTGCCAGAATAGTGCGGTCGGCGTAAAGCACATTAGTCGGATGTGAGACAGTGGTAATTTGGAATATATAATTAGTATTAGTTTTAATTTTATGTTCTAGTTTTTAATTTTTAATTATTTTACTTTTTAATTTTAATTTTTGCTTTTGTCTTGAGTGTTTGGAGGTGGGCGTTAATGACTGCGACACAGTATTATTACTAATGCAGTTATTATCAAACACAGAGTTTCTGTAAACTGAGTTTATTTCGTTTCAATAAAATTTATATATTATATACTAGCTGACCCGACGAACTTCGTACCGCCTTATACGTACAGCAGCGCCACCTACCGGGTCCAATTGTGTTTTCAAACCATCCAGGAACCCTTTGAAATATAAATACAAAATTTCAACCAAATCGGTCCAGCCATTTAGGAGGAGTTAGGTGACAAACACACGTACAGAAGAATTATATATGTATATTAAGATGATAACAAACAATAGTTCCGTTGTATTCCACACAATGTCAAGTTCGATGCGAACGGGATTGCACATACCTACATTCTTATTGTAGCCTTAATAGCTAGGATAGTGAGGTCAACGTAAAACACATTAGTCGGATGTGAGACAGTGATCATTTGGGAAATACTGCCATCCTCCCATCGTTCCGAGATTTGACTTAAGACGGAGATATATGCCAGTGACCTTGAGTGGTTAGCATGCGTGTTCTGTACTGAGCTCACGCAACGCCTCGTACGTTCAGCCAGTAATAGGACTCGCCCATCAAGGAGCGCTGTCCCCAATTTGACGCATTATTAATTTATTATACACAAAGCAAAAGGTATTTTAATAAAACGCGTATACTAAAGTTCAATAATTAAATTATCTTTAAATTGGTGAAGGTTTCAGAAAAATACGCTTGGTAGATGTTGCGCCATTCTCAGTTTTTTATCCGCGTTAGACATAACTTTACAAATTAATTTCAATATGTAATATAAACATAATCGAAAATATTCACATATTAAGTTATTGGGAAAATGCTCTAATTTAAAATATATTTTTTTCAAATAATTAACACTACTCGTTTAGACGTGATCTTCAGTATAAAATCATTAAAAGTCGGTTATCGGCGCCTTAATACGATCAAACCGCATCGAATGGCCGTTCCCCGTTTTAAATATTGTCGTACACATTATCGTTCCCTTCTGAATGTACGAAGAATCTTTGAACGAAGTCAAATCCGACATAATTAAATTAGCCTTTAGGATATAGGGGGATTATAAAATTGTGACGATTTTATCTTGCAGCTTTAGAGTTATAATTACTTGGCCTGTTTTTGCACTTAATTGCATTTTAATTATTGGCACCGTAAGACTGGATTAAAGTTAATTAAGGTTTTTAATTTTGTTGGGATCATGCGGTGTCGGTAGCTGCAATCAGGCTGGGTATAATAAGGTTCGGTTTTAATAAGTGCAGTATTCGATATTGTCTTATCTGTTCACCGATTCTACCTCAACTCGTTAACGTCGCTAAATTCCAATTTGAAAGCAGCACAAATGGCGAACCTGACAGAGTTATGTCCCCTCGCCCCGCCCTAACCACTGCCAACAAAGACCACGCTCATAACCGAAATTACTTCTGCCTCTTAATATTCAACCCCAGTCGTGAATCTTGGAAAATTAATTCAATAAATCAACCTGGTCCACAAATACCGGTGACTCGGAAAGTTCATTAACTTAATACCTAACTAATATTAAATTGTAGTTGTCAAAACAAAATCTTTTATGTTCATGTAAATTACTTACGACTAAATAGAGTCGTCATGAAAAAATGTTACATAAATATTACAAATGCTAACAAAGCTGTAACAAGCGAGCAGATGAGCTTCTTTATTAAATTGGAAGTTTACAAAATTATAGTAATTAAAGGTAGTGAAGGTGAACTCGTTTATTTTGGCTGTAAAGCTGTTACGAATTCATTTTGCGTCGTAAATATTTTTTCGTCGTTGTCTGTTTATTTAAGTATTATATCCGGAGGGTTGCCGTTGATAGATTACTTTTCTACTCTGAGTCCCTCGCCGGCCTCGGCTACGCATTCAAAATTATTTTCTTCCTCAATCTTACGTTCAGTTATGACATATAAGAGCTACTCTCGTTTCGTTGTCCTTACTTTCATTATTATTTGTCATGTCTCATAATAATATACAATCCTAATGCAAGCAAAATTTCTTCTTATTTTACGCACAATTGGATTTGATAGGATGCCAGCGTACAGACAATAACAACGTAAATAACGGAAACTTTGTTCAGGTGATGGAAAAGTAGAGAGAGAGAGAGTATACATTACATTACATAAAACTAAACTACATTGATAGGAAGATTTCCTGTGTAAAAAGCGTTTAAAGATTGAAAGCTCTTACCAACATGATCGGCGGAGGGTCCAAGATGTCTCAGGGCATACACATGAAGCGCTCCATAGGCTAACTGCAGCCCAGTTGACAGAAGATGGGCCAGGAATGCGGCCCCGCACACGATCCATCTGGAAACAATCTCAAACTTAGAGAATGGTCATATTCTATTAAATTACGAATCCTAACTCACACCTTAGTAACGGATGGCTGATCCACCCAGATTGTTCTGTCGTGCATGTAAATCACGTCTAAATTCTAGTGTATTACGGATCCATGACGCGAGGCGTGTGAAGCGTGAAGCCCGCGACGTAATTAAATCGGTGCGATTATTTCGCCGCAGTATAATTCTCGCGGCGAAGCTCCGGTAAGTCGGCAGGAAGTTAACGCAGTAATCCGTATTTTAAGGCTTACCTCTATTACAGCAATTAGTATAGTGTGAATTATTAATAAACTCGTTACTACGGTAAAGGCGGGACACTCTGGGGACACAAAGTGGCCTACCTTATTTACTTCACATATATTATTTAAGGACACAAACAGCGCTCATAAATCATGAGTATATTTCTTTGTAAAATACCTGAAACGTAATTTTATGAAATTCTTATTTCATTGAATGCGAGACAGTTTCAAAGGGCCATTCAATGACACACAGATGGATGTGAAGGTGGGGCAAAAAGATTTTTCAATGTAGCGTTCGTTCAAAAAACTTCAGCATTCAATTTCCTCGTAGGAAGAACTTTTTTTGTCATGCCTTTGGATGTCCTGAAACCGTCATCCTGTAAAAATCCGTCAAAAGACCGGTGAACGTAGGAAAAGGTTCTGAATTATATTCATAACCATTTACGAATATTTAAAGATAACAGCTTCGAAACGGATTAAAATAACAAATTGGTTTTTCAATTTCATTATTTCAGCTATTCGGACCAATTGTGAAAAACATCATACTTCTGAAAACCAATTTCAAAATTAAATCATTATTAACATGTATGAGGAGGAGTGGTTCTGTCACCGCCAGAAACCTGCACATTAATAGCCGCGGCACGCAGTCAATATCCGAAACGTAAATTCGTTTATCGTCCGATGAGACCGTCGCATTATCTCCGTATCAGATTCGCGAATTCCCTGCTGACTGTATCTCGTATTCGCATCGGATTTATCTCGTACTCTAAATAAAGTTATTTCACGACTGATGATGATATTATATGTCTTCATCTGTTGTGTCTCGTCACGAACTCAGGGGAAATTTGTGATTCATGTTCATGGTGCCACATAGCTTGTTGGAACATTTATCTGCGACCGAAGACGGCTTATGACGTGTCGTGTCGTATCTAGAGGTACATTTACATCAAATCTTATTATGTTAAACGTATTGTATGAGAATAATATCCGATGTTACTAAAGGGATGAGGTTAAACAATGGCAAGATACATGAATAAGAATGATTAGATTACATGAATAATTCATTCAACAATTTCATGATACGTCAAAAATAGCGTACTTATGCCTATCAAAATCAAAATATTTTATTTCACATAAACCTGCATGGGCACTTATGAAACGTCAGAAGCTAGGTGCACGGTTCCAATTTATTGGTCGTTTCCTATGGAGAAGAGCCGGCAATTAACTCCACGGTTACTCTTTTAAAAATAATGGACTTTTAAAATGTTTTGAAGTTATGGGAGGACAGTGTACGAGTAGGCCCATCAACAAGTGCCAAGTACTTAACAAAATAGAAAATGGTTTACAAAGCTACAGTCTATTAAGCCTACAACGTTCTCACATTAACAAAACATTACAAAAAAAAACGATATAAAATATTATTAAAATAATAAAAGTTAGAACCTTGTTTAAATTAAAATAAAATTATTAAATAAAATTATTATTTAAATTAAAATTATTATTATGTTTATTCATCATCATCATCATCGTTCCAGCCGAAAGACGTCCACTGCGGACATAGGCCAAAGGGGGGGTTTGCCATAATCGCCACGCTTGGCAGGCGGGTTGGGATCGCAGTATGGTGTTAAAATGCGTAGAGAACGCTGCTGCCCATTCTCTAGTATGTTTATTATATTAAATTATTATGTTTATTCTCCTATGTATTATGTTTATTTATATTATTATTTATGTTATGTAATATTATTATATTATATTATTTAGGAAAATAGTACAAATAGTTACAGATACAATACACAGTAATAGTTCAGAATCCGTAATTAATGTGTGATATTGGATGTGCTTGCGTAATCCCAACGGATTTCGCTTAATCTTAGCTCTAGATATCTTACTGCTACACATCTACCCGGTGCTGTAGGTTAATGCTCTAGATACGTAATTGCTTAACTTTTAAGCAGGTAAGTATGTTATTATTAGATGAATTAGATATTTACCATTTTACCTTGTTTGTTTTGTCTGCTAATAAACCTTTGGCCTACTATGGCGCTCACGAAAAATAAGTTAAACATGGTAAATATCCCGTTTTATGTGCTAATAACTTGTCATGTTACCTGTAAGCTGAAGTAAATAAACATAAAAAAAATATATAATAAACGGATGCCAAAATAAACCAATCATGAATAAAGATTATTTCCGTTTTTCTTATTCAGTTACTTGTCTGACTTCGCAATTTATTTCGGTTCGAATGTGATAAGAAATATTGATCGAAGCACTTTATAGGAGAGCTGAAAAAGTAATAAAACATTAGGTAGGCACTTATTCTTGATATTTCAAAAGTTTGTTTGATGAACATGGTTACCACCAGTCGTACAATTTTATAGCAGAGAGCTTTCGACTTTCGTTTTGTACCGTATTCTTCGTCGAAGAATTTGCAGATTTAGTTTTAAGAGTTAGGTTTTGCTCGCGTATGCCAATGATATTACAAGTAAAAAGTGGTTGATAGGTTATACTGGCTCCCCAAGTGAGACGTTATAAATTTTGGCTTATTGGCCTAATTTTCTTCGTCTTGTCTCTTTTTCGCTCCCGATAATTATGACATACTGTCCTGCTTCCACGTGTCTTATAATAAAGTGTCATTGTGCCGTTTTTGAAGATCGAATGTTGAGTAGACAACTTGTCTACTTACTTCTTTTTACTTATAATATCATTGGCGTATGCTCTGTTTTAATGCTCCTATTGCGCGCTCTAAAATTCACGGTAATACATAGATTGATTTCATGTCGTTGGATGTCAAAGATATATCTGTGATAAATCTTTTATTTTAACGTCAATACTAATCGTTATGCTATGGTAGACTTATTGCCTCATACTTGGCCGGATATTCCATTCGGTGGGTGCAGAGTTACTCAAACTGAAGTTAATGAAGTTGACCAGTAGCTGAACAGTCCAACTTTTCCCTAACGTAACTACAGCCAATGGAGAGTGCTCGAGAGCATTATCAACGCTAACTTTCAGCTGTTTGCCAGTTTATGATGCTAATAAGCTGCTTACCGGGTAAATAGCTGTAGCTTATTGTTGAGGTATTGCAGGTAGCTGGTATTTACTCTTGCACATTTATCGAAGAAATTTTTCATGTTAGCTTTTCCTCACTGGCTAGTCGACCAGTTACGTATTACTATTCATATTTTGATATATTTTGTTTGACTATTGTTATACAAATACAAATATTTTTATTTGTTGAACATAGGTAGGTTAGGTACAGATTTTGTAATTTTTAAAGAACGCTATGTCTAGCCGTCATCGGCGTACAAATATTATTTTAGTAATAACATGCTGATTATAATAAATTATCAAACAATTATCACACATTATTAAATCATTCAAATTCAAATTGTCGATACAATAAAAACATTCCAATTTACAATTCCAATATAATAATAATTAATTCTAGTAAAAATTGTCAAATCAATAAATAATAAATTATACTAATAAAAATAAAAAAGGTAATTATAATTTGTCAGATACCGTTTCTATATGTTTTTTCATAAAATATTTTCTGTAAAGCCTTTTTAAAATCGTTTATGTTGTTTATGTCTTTAATTCGTCTAGGGATAGATCCTAGGTGACATTCATAAAAAAACTTTTTGTATCCTATATAAATGGACAGTTGATGTTGTGGATACTTACCCCCATCCTCCCTCTGGGTAGAAGTGGTGCTTGATGGCGCGGGTGTCAAGCTCTCGGCGACGCAGTGCGGGCACGGTACGGTGCAGAGAACGCAACTCTCGTTCCCGCAACGCACCGCCAGTGGATTCTTCCTCGCCGTCTGGCCATCCATCTGTAAAAAAAGTTAATTGTCAACAAAGTTTTTAAATGTTTCAGTTTTTAGTTGCATTTTTAGCAACAGCACAGGAAACAAGGTATGAGTGATTTGCGAAAGTGTTATTTTGGGCTAGGGTTATCTGGATAATTTTTTAGGGTTCCGTAATCAACAAGGAACCCTTATACCCTGTCTGTCCCAGGCTTAGCTCAGAGACTCGTAGTACTAGAAAGCTATAATTTGGGATAGATATACATATTGATCACGCCGACAAAACGGTAAAATAGAAACTTTACGAAAAAAAATTTTGGGACACCTCCGTTGCACGTAAAGTGGGGATGATATTATTTTTTCTCGTCTATCCCACAGCGTGGGATATTGTTGGATAGGCCGTTCAAAAATATTGCAGAGTTTTAAAAACCATTATTCGATTAAAAAATTAGAATTTTCAAAAATTTGCACTTTATATAGTTTAATATTAGATATGCAAACGGATCCCTGAATCGAAAAATGGTTTTCACAACCCTGGAATATTTTTAAACAGCCTATCCAATGATATCCCAAAAACACCCATCACATCCCCACAAATTAACGAGTAATAGTCGACATTTTCAGTTGGATAATTGACCGTGCCGTATAAGGGAGAACATGTTTTTCAACTACAATGTTAAGTTTGTTTTTGGGATAAATTCATCCCAACTACGGAACCCTTCATTGCATGTCCCTATGAGGGTGGCATGGTCATTCTGATCAATTCTCTACAAACTAATAAAGATTAAAAAAAAAAGCCGTTAATTGTGCGTGGTCCGACACGCAATTGCCCGGTTTTTTTTACTTTACAGTTATTTATAATTATGTATTTACGGCTTTCGCTTTTGGGTATGGAGTCAAAAACCCCCGTAAACCGTTATACATGATTAAACATCTCTGCCGATTATGAAAAAGGAACCAAAACTAAGAGAACTCTCATAACTTTTTCTTTCTGTTTTATTTACAAAGAAAGCTCCACATAAAAAAGAAATAAAACAATGTTTAACATTATATGGCAGTCATTTCCGTATTTTTATATGGCGTTATATCACTTAACAATTTCAGTTTACGTGAACTCGATACAAATTGCCGGAGGTTAGTAATGGCGAGTGTAACCAATTGTTAACCTAATATATAAAAGCGAAATTCGATAATACTGATATTGTTGAGCAAATTCTTTTATACTTATTTTACGACTCAGAACAAGCCATTTGACACCCCCTTATCGGAAAAGGTACTGTTCTTCAGGTCTTAAAAAAAGAAAATAATTCGGTAAGAGAAGCGTTATAACGGAATCTTAAGACAACATCTACAAATTGTTCTTTTGTTTTATTATTTCCCTTTGAATTCGCTCAGAATCTCACAAAAGATAGAGCTTCAATGATTGGCAGACAAAAGTTATTCAATTATCGTTACCCAAAGGAATTAGATTGTGTGCTCCGAATCGCTAAAACTGATTACACGGCAAACGTACGTGCAAAAGAGTACTGTAAATATTACGTAAGTTTAACTGTGTCGATTCAGCTATATTTTCATTCGGCATAAATCTTTTAGGGAGACAAAACAACTCGAAAAGGATCTCTTAAATGTAAGGTTCGCATGGAAGCAGCCGAGCGGCTAAGTGCTTCGCATCCGGCGGAGGAACCATACATTCGTTAGAATAAAATTGTGTTGACCGTTGTTGTCGGGAAATAAATTCGCGCAGAGTTTTTTCAACGTGTAGCCGTCACCCATGTGTTTTTCCTTGCCCGGTTTAGACCGCGGAGATTGTGAATCTTTACAAAGAGATTCGAGATTTATTGGCGCGGAAGAATTTCGGAAACGACGTTTTTAGGCCAGTAAGTTTAATATATGTTCTTATAAACATGAAGGTATTTAATGGGGTGAAATGAGGCATGGGAAATCGGACAACATATTGCTTCTTCAGGAGTTCAAAGGTTAATTTAAACTGTCCGTGAAGGCTCGAGAGGCTCTTTGGTCCCGAGGGACTACAGTGATGGGACATTCACGCTTCTTGACGTGATGACAATAGGCCATACCTACCTACCTGTTATTTGAGAGGATTTGAATGCTAAATTCATTAACTCATTAAACAGCGAACTCCTGGCTGACCAAGACACTTAAACAACTGGATAGAATGTGATTTCGCCAGCCGGACATCTTCCCAGGTTTCATCTGCGGGTCTCTTCAGATAATTGATCGAAATGTTTTAGATGACGTCATGATTTAAACTTGTTGAATAATCTATAGGTACATAAATTAAAAAATTAAAGTCGCATTTCATGTCTGTCTGTGTGACCGCGTTGTTGGTCTTCTGAACTACGCAACGGATTTTGATGCGGTATTCACCATCATTTAGAGAATTTATTAATTATATATTTTTTTAATATTATACATACATAAACAACATTAGTTTTTGTTTATACTGAACCCGAAAACGGGTCATTGTACTTATCATTTTGAAATTTTTTTCTATGGGACCAACCTTGCCAAAAAACCGGCCAAGTGCGAGTCGGACTCGCGCACGAAGGGTTCCGTTCCATTATCTATAAAAATGGCAAAAAAACACGGTTGTTGTATGGGAGCCCCGCTTAAATATTTGTTTTATTTTAATTTAATTATTCATTTTTAAAGTCAATTATATCTACATGTTCTGTGAATATTTCAAGCGTCTACCTGTTGCCGTTATCAATATAGAGCAAAAACGAACAAAAAAATCACGTTTGTTGTATGGGAGTCCCCTTAAATATTTATTTTATTCTATTTTTTAGTATTTTTTGTTATAGCCGCAACAGAAATACATCATCTGTGAAAATTTCAACTGTCTAGCTATCACGGTTCATGAGATACAGCCTGGTGACAGACGGACAGACAGACAGACAGACAGACGGCGGAGCCTTAGTAATAGGGTTCCCGTTTTACCCTTTGGGTACGGAACCCTAAAAATCAGCTGTTCCCTTTATTTGTGTTCACTTAAATCGACAAAATGTATGGAACAGCTGATTTTTATTTCGCGATTACAAGGTTGGTCCCATAGATTTTTTTTTTCAAAATTATGAGTACAATGACCCCTTTTCGGGTTTAGTATAAACAAAAACTAATGTTGTATACATTTTTTTATATTTTAGATAATTATATATATTTTAACATTAAACTTACACATAATAACAACATATCGACGCGACGTTTTGTCAAGTCTGAAAAGCCGTGCGAAGCAGGGGTGGATACATACCATAGTGCGGCAAGCAATTGTAGCTGGTAGAAAAGGGTTGACGACATCGGCAGCGCGGCGGCGGGGCGCGGGGCGGCGGCGGCGGCGAGGCCGACGGCGAGGGCGACCACCAGCCGGGCTCCATCAACCGGCCATGGTACCCGCACCCGCACCCGCACCCGCGCCCGCGCTACCTGGGAACACAATCAAGAATGAATGAATAACACGTAGACTAGCAAAGTGGCCACCTACTGGGCCCAAGTAACCGTATAGTTCGTAAGCCCCCGATTGGATTCGAACACACAAACCTCTATCAGCTCGGTAGTGGGTCCCATCCCATTGGCCCCAGAATGACGGCATATGATACCCTAAATTTATTATGTTAATATTTATTTAACTATACCCATCAAATCTTATGGTTATGAGTGTGCATTAATTAAAAGAGTTGGATAAATATGTCAACGCCATTAAATCTTTGATATTTAGCGCCTATGTAAAAATAATAATCGCCATTTTGATGACAGTGGTGGTCCAGGGCTCGAGGCTAACAAATTCATCCATTGTTCAAGTAAAATTAGTAGTGGTAATTAAGTTTTTTGGTATCCAAAGTCACGCCAGCAACCTTGATTTTAATTTTCCACAAATATCAAAGTCAAAGTCAAATTATTTATTTCAAATAGGCACATAGGAGGCACTTTTGAACGTCAATATTTACAAAAAAAATAGTATTGATTCTAGTTGCCCCTTCCAAAAGGTAGTTTCATATGGAGAAGAATGGGGAAGAAACTCCACCGTTACTCTTTTAAAAATGGTTTAAGTACATTAATTATAAGATTATATTATGTGAAGACGATGCACCTCACATAAAGATATGATTTAAAATTATAAACAGCAAGAAAATGCCTAGGTCTTCATCATCTGCATAGCCTTTTCCCAACCGCACTGTAAAATTGATGTCTGTGACATGTACACGAATGTTGAATGAGTTTACACGTTTAGAATAGTAGATGAAGGTACCTACTGTTTTGTTTGCGTCTCGGGGTGTAGGCAAATATCGTGCTATACCTGGTACCTAAGTGAGTGGGTGTATACATGTTTGCGGCAATTTCTTATTCTGACGTCTAATGCTTAAGTACTTATTGTCTAAAAAACGTCCTAAAAAGGTTAGTAGAAAATTGTATCTTTAAACAAAAGCGGTCTAGCCCTTTCCCAACTATGTATGTTGGGGTCAGCTTCCAGTCTAACCGGCCGTCGGCAGTCTTTTCAGCTGAATATCAGTATTTTACATAGAGTGGCTGCCTATCTGACGTCCACAACCCAGTTACTGGGCAATACGATACCCCTTGCTTCTTAGCAAGGGGTATCGTATGCCCAGAAAAGAAGAGAAAGTTTGACAAACAGTCTTCTGTTTGTCAAACTTTTGGGCTTTTGACGACTCGTAAGAATTGTCAAAGATCCACAAATAACAGGCGGGGCCAACGGCTTAACATGTTTTCAGAGGCACGGAGAGGTCTCGGTATGTTAAGGCGTGAAGGTGGCTTTTAAAGCAGTGTATCTCTTAAACCGTAAATAGTTTTTCCAAAACAACAGTATGATATTTTGAAGTCTTTTGTGCATAGTATGGTGATGGAACTCAAAACATAATTAAACATAATTTAATACATCAAAAATATCTTCAAAGACAACTCTTAATTATTTTTATCCCTTCGTTAAAAGCAGTTTATCCCTTCGTTAACAGTTATAAATATAATTAAAAGTATACCATAAAATTGCAAATGCCAAACTGCATCCGGTGATGGATTAATTTTTATTAATTAGTTAATATCTAATTTTATACGATTTTATTTGCATTTTTACGCCATTCGTTGCGTCATCGCGCATCTGTTTCTTTTGTATGCAATCTGACAGTGACAGTGGTTTACCTGTTGTCAGCGTCTTAAGATGTTCAGCCATGCTTAAACCAACCTCTTTCGTTTCAACTATTTTCAGATTAATTAGATTCGAAGTCAGTAAAAAATTAAGATTGATCGTATTTTTTATGTAGTTTATGTATGAATACTTTTTACAAAAGTATAAAGAATGCAGATAGCATGATAAAATCTTTATTTTGCCCTTTTGCATATTTTCAGAAAGAAGGGGAATCTAAGTTGCCTATCTTTTGGATAGGCGTAGTAATTGTATAGAATAGCCGCGGTAACATATTTTTCTTAATAAATTCGAATGCTGTAAACATGCTGTAAATTCCTAAATTTAATTGGATAATTCGCAGCATCCCATCGAGTCAGCTGACATGTTAAAAACTTGTCCAGCAGAGTGAGTACCTAAAGTGCCATAGATTCCATAAAAATAAGATTAGAAAATCTTATGCCATTCCTTTAACTTAAGGATAAGGTGTTTTCGTCATTATAAATTATTCCAGAATTTTCCATTGGGATTTTCCACCCCACAAAACTTTATTTCAAAACAATATGTGTATGTAGATGGAGTTTAGCTTGTTGAAGCTTGAAGCTGACTTCATTGAACATTATGTTTCTGCGACCTCATTGGCCGTCGCCATAACTGCGTCACTGGACCCCCAGTGCCGCGGGCAATGATAAGGAAAAGCTGCTCTCGAGTGGTGACTCGAGAGTAGCTTTGCCTTATCAAACTTATTCTCAAAATATTTTGTGTTATAATTTTGTGACCCATTCCCCACAACAAACGAACAGTACGACAACAAGTGCCTATAGAACATTCACGTAGAAAGAAACCGCTGGACTCTCTGGAAAACAGCTAAAGTTCTCAAATTAGCCTTCACCACGCGGAAAATTTGAACGTGAAGTTCTGGTACCTAAGTTTGAACGAGCCACTCTGAGACATATGTCCTACAAATCGACTACCCACATTTAAAAGCCACAACAACATCTGTGAAAGGATATGTAGAAGATTTTGAGACGTGAATGTAACTTCGCTTTGTACCTCAAAGCATGAAGCATCGTGAAGCTGAAACTTTACCCTCACGCGGTTAGCACACTAACTTATCCGTCACGAAACAATATATTGTTGCTCGGTTACCAAGAATTGAGGTTGAAGTGTACAAACGGCTTTAGAGCCGTGCCGTCCTATGGTAAGGTGGATACTTGGAGTCATGGGTTAAGTCATACCCAGCAAATAGACAAACGTAGGTTACATAGAGATTAATTCATGACGTTCATCTTACCATGATCAAATATATAAATAACAACACTTAATCTGCCCCTTTCACCATCTTCCGAACGAACTTCAGTCTAGCCCCCCTTACCTTACCTTTTTTTAGGATCTGACAGATGTTAATTGTAAATTACACACAGTTCTAAATTGTCTTGATGAACGTCACCATCCATTGCAGTTTCTTCTGCCAAAATTAGGTTCTTCTTAGTCTGTTTCAACTATTTGCTACAAGTCTTACCCAACCTTTCTAGACCTTTCCCTACTACGTTGGGGTCAGCTTCCAGTCTAACCAGATGCAGCTAAATACCAGTATTTTACATAGAGTGACTGCCTATCTGACCTCCACAACTAACTGGGTAATACGATACTCCTTGGTAAGACTGGTTGTCAGATTTTCGGGCTTTTGACGACCCCAAACGACTGTCAAAGATCCACGAATGACAGCTGGGACCAACGGCTTAACGTGATTTCTGAGGCACGGAGGAGTCTCGGTATGTAAAGATGGTCACCTATCCACGGACCAACCCCGGCAAGCGTAGCTTAACCTGATGGATCGACCCGTGCGGCTGTTATTACTTATAGCCATGAGCAACACTAACGCTCTGTGTGGTGCCAGACGTAAAGAATAGCACCATCCTATTTCTTCCCGTGGGTGTCGTAAAAGGCGACTAAGGGGGGTGGCGATTATGGGTAGAACAACGACCTTTCTTATATTTCTGTATTTCCCTGTATTACTTAGAATAGTTTGTAATTTGTTCATCCTATCCATGTTAGAATATTCTTTTTATTTATTTTCTTTTAAGTAAACATTGTACACCCGAGCTAGAGGTATACTGCAGAGATACTTTTTTTTAATTTTAACGAAATATATTCTATTTATTATTTTATTCGGTCCGTGTGGTGCCAGACGTAAAGAATAGCACCCCCCTATTTCTTCCCGCGGGTGTCGTAAAAGGCGACTAAGGGACTTACTAGAGAGTGGGCAGCAGCGTTCTATATGCATTTTAACACCATACTGCGATGGCCAACCCGCTTGCCAAGCGTGGCGATTATGGCAACCCCCTCTTTTGGGGGAGGCCTATGTCCAGCAGTGGACGTCTTTCGGCTGGGTTGATGATGAATGATGAGCAAAACTAATAACCCTTTTTTTTATCGGGAAATTATCATACAGCTTCTCCTGCTCTGGGCGGAGCGAGAGGGCGTGTCAGACTTTTACTGACTAAAACCCACCCGTATTCCTTCATTTGCCTGTGTGCCAGGGCCACGATATCCCTTTCGGACAAACTCGCAACCCTGGCAGGCATTAGCCCTAACGGACCCCGTCAGTTGGTGCTGACAACTCTTTGAGACGCGCGTGGAAAACTAATAACACTACATTACCAAAACAGTTCTACGAAGTATGAACCTATTAAATACTTTAGCTTCACGATACACGTTACACTAAAAGGTGATTTAAGAATCCAATCATAATTGAGTGTTCTTCATTTACTTAATTGGGGACTGGTGGACAGCATTCTAGCGATTACTGAACTAACACAAAACAATCTATCGAAAACGTACTTGACCAATCAACACTTTGGAGAGCGACACTTCGTTATTTTAATGATCGCTGCATCGTTAGTAGGCGTTGATTTATGAATACAATAGAATGATACAAAATAAAATACGAGCTACATAGGAAAATCTCTCCAAATAAAGCAGGTAACTGTGTTCTGGCTTTAATTTAGCTCGTTGGGCACCATGCTCACAATGTTAATGAAATTAATTTGAACTCGCAATTTGCATTAACCTTTGTAATCTTTAAAACAACGTTATAATCTTGAATCAATGTTACATAAACAACAATAAGTCCGAGTTGTGACTTAGTAAAGTTAGCTACAAGTTATCCTTATTTATGTCTGACTGCTTATTTGATTATAAGATTCTTCTGAGATGGTTTTAATTCAATTGATAATATTTTTTGTTTATTTAGACGAAGGTTTAGTTAATACAATAACGATATTTAATAGATACAGAGTTAAGGGGCGTAGCATGCGTAGATCATACAGACGTAATACCAAAATATGTAATTTGTAAATCAAACATATTGTTAAGGTAGTGTGTATTTATTTCGATTGGATTACAGAATATCTATGTTCCCAGGTATATCTTTTGAAAGGACAATGAAATAAAGACGGAATTAAAAATTTCTATATTAAACTTATTTTTCTCATAACTCTTGTTTAAATCAGTGTCAATTCAAAATATATATTTGGGAACCTTGATATTCTGTATTCCAATCGGAATAAAGACACACTACCTACCTCAACAATATATTTGATTTACAAATTATTTTGGTATTACGTTTGTATGAACTACGCATCCATCGCGGGCCTCTTTGAGAAATACATAAAGAAGAGGTCACAAGCGGAAACCGCTGGTACACTCATACAAAGCGTAAAGTTTACCACGCACGTACGGAACCGGAGAAACTTGAGAATTTTCCTCACATACTGGCGGTCCCAGGAAAACGTCACACGTCGAGTTTATCCATAATTATATTTTCAGAAATTTACGCCAACATCGCTCATGGAAATAAAAACAGGCGACGGAAATGGTATCGGTCACATCTACATAGATGGATATGATGATGATGCATCGAAATGGATGCGAAATGACCGAATTAAATTCGGGACTGTAAGTAAGGCTGGTTCATTATATATTTTCAGTTGTCATCAGTATATTAAGTACCTCCACCTGGCTGTGATTAGATACAAACCGCCTTATTACAAAACAAGATTTATATTTTGACATGGCTTAAACCATGGAGCCAGTTTTTGTAATAAGAACGTAACTGTGATTGAAATACCGTTCTTTATACAAAACTGAAAACTTAGTTCAGTACTAAGTTCTCAGTTTTGTGTTTAGGAACTTTACCATAGTCGGAATAAAGTTCGAAATTCAATAATTGCTCCATGTTTTAAACCTGGGTCTGAAAATACACCTTGTTTTGTAATAAAGGGGGTCTGTGTTTAAAAATGTTTCTGCGGTTTCTATATTATCCCGTGGGTGTCGTAAAAGGCGACTAAGGGACTTACTAGAGAACGGGCAGCAGCGTTCTCTAATGCATTTGAACACAATACTGCGATGGGCAATCCGCCTGCCAAGCGTGGCGATTATGGCAACCTTTTGGGGAAAGCCTATGTCCAGCAGTGGACGTCTTTCGGCTGAAATGCAATTTTGGAGATATTTATTTTGAAAACTATTAAAGAGATACGAACTGTCGCTTATGCTAACATCATGGAGCTATTCAGAATCCCAGTCAAAGCAATTGCAAGTACGTTGTAGAAAAACCAATTATGAACAGCGAATTCATTAGTGGGTGCTTTGAAAATGTTGCAAGGGATAATAATCCTAGCTAGGCGATTCGTTCGTTTTCCTCATAAAATTGAAAGGTGGGTATTAGGCCTACCTATGAGGGGTAAGAGCTTATAACGAGATTACAATACAATATCTTTGGTAACCTAAATGAGAATGGATACCTATAACGATAAATGCTGACTCTTGTAACTGTCATTCATTAACCTTTATTAATATTGATCGATACCAATAACTATTATTATAACATAAATAAAAACATACGATCCACACCAATGTAGTACATTTTGATACAAATGGAAAATGTTTTTTATTGCATTCGATGCGGAATTAACACCCGAGCCGTAGGAGATGTTGTTTTTGTGCCAAGAACTGCAATAACAAATGTCCACGTGTATCAAACGAAGTTTTTCAATACACTTTTGAAGAAATAATATAAAGAAATTTTTTTTTGTCATGAATTATTAGGAAACTACGATTTAATTTTCTATTTTTTCCGCGCTTTGGTTTCGCCAAGTTGAATGAGAAGCAAAGGTATAAAGCCGTTAAACAACCTAATATGAAAAATAGAAAATTAAAATATTTTTGAGTGTAGAACACAAATAAATGTTAATTTGTTCATAAACGATTTTTTTATTGTAATAATCATGGTATTCTATTTATAAACATTATTTAAATATCCCAAAAATATTAACGCGTAAAGACGCATGTTTGCCGAGATTTAAAAAAAAATCACCTCCGAAAGTGAGGACCGTCTCAACCAGTTTTCGGGGAAGTGTATTGAAAAATATTATATTTATAGCTTTCAAACCTTTTACCCGAAACGTTTACAAAAACATTTTAAATGGCCACCACTTCCATTTAACTTGTATCGACGGTAGTTTCAACATCGCAAGACGCCATTGATAAAACGTGCTCTTATTTTAATGAATCATTACCAAGTGAAGTGAGATTAAAAGTTAAATAATTTTAAAACACGTCCGAACCGGATAATTAGAGCGTTCGCCAGGAATCCCGGATAACCTGACAATTAAGATACGGATAACAGCGTGCAGCTTTCCAATGAAGCAGGCGATATAAGACCTTATATGTAATGCAGAATGGCTTAATAAAGACTAGCCACAAAACTAAAGCACCATTAGGACGTGATTACATTGGGGGAGTTACTAGCTCAATAATTCTGGGCTAATGGAAATAGGCTAGCCCAGCTCTCACGCATATGTAGACTATTTACACTACCGATGTAAATTATTAGGCTATTGTACCTACATTTTCAGTACTGAAGAAAGCGACTATTTACTCGACCTAGCGTAAACGCGGCTTTACTAAAAGTTCATTGAACTTTCAACGATGTGACCTGATACGATAAAAAACAAGAAGTCAATTCGTTATCTCACAATGAAGAGCATTTAATGGCAGCACATTTAATTGTAATATGTTTAAATGCGTATGCCGCGGTATGTTACGAAAGGTACATTAAAATAAATACCGCTCGCTTCAGATGCAAATTCGGGATTGTCGTCTGGTGTACCGAAATTATTCGTATATTGTGACAACGTCGGAAAGTGAAAATGTGTATCATGGAATATGCATATTTTTGACAAAAACAATCAGTCATTTTGGCATCCTTAGAGCAAATGAATGATTGATTAAAATTGATTTGTTGACCTAGAATTCGCAATCTCAGTCTTGTAGATCTCTACTACTATCTATAGATCTTGGCGATGCTCTGTTAGTGCAGTGTTCTGGATTTATATTCACAAAAGATAGCACAGCTGGGAATACCTATGTGATATGTCTGTTGTCAGGTTTCCCATGCTGTATAACGACGACCAAAAGATTGTTTATTTTTATTGTCAAAAATTTAATGTCAAATATGAGCGTGTTACCTAATCGTGTTTTATGTGGGTGGTACGGTATATTCAGGTTTTTAAACAAATTAAATAGCCAGGAGACTGCCTGATAGACAACGTCCAGCCTGAACCACTCAACAGCGTATAAGCCTAGGTACTCTAATGACAGTTTGAGCAACATGCGGATTTGTTCACACATCTGTTACTTTTCTGATATGTTTTAATTATGATGCGTGATGCGAATCCCGCATGCGGGCCAATTCCGCGTGCGTGAGAAATCCACATAACATTAAATAGGCCCTTTTAAAATTGCACTCACAAGATTGTATATTTGTATACGAATGAATTATAATATATTTATAAGGTGTGTCGTACCTAGCACAGGCGCACCGCTCCAGGCCCTCGCTCACACTGTACACGCTGGCGCGCCGCATCCGCCGCGGTGCCGCTAGCTGCCCGCACGTCACACGCCACGCCTCCGCATCCCTTACAGCCGCTTTACCGCTTTATTCAAGCGCTCGACTGTTGCATGCTCGGTCCACACCACATACGACGCTCACTGTGCACTGTTCCGTCCCACACTACAAGTTTTTATTTTTGGCATACTTTTTCACGATCTTATTGTTCAGTGTCGCTTTATCAAACACATTCACACACACATTTTAAAGCGTCCGCTCGCTTTTCGGCATCCTCTGTGGTTTTGTTTAGAGATGATTATCAGATGACGCGGATGCTTCCGACATATCTGTAAAAGAAAAGCACTTAGATTATTATACAGTATCATAATGCTTTGTTTTGTTGTATCATACTTGAAAATATAATAATGCTGGCAATGCTTTATTCTCTTTTTGAGATATGCGGGAACTGTGCACTTGGTTAGAAAGATAAATAAAATTTGTTCAGAATAGCCTCGGCCTTTAAAGTAGCCTTTCCCCAGGATCTTTGATCGCAGTTGAATTTTGTGAAAACCCATTTTAACCCTTGCGTCCCAAAAGAGAGCACCCACGGCTCGTGAGATATCGTGATGAATGAGTCAGTGGGTTTTGCCTTTTAGATTAAAATGAAAAACGTAAGGATAACCTGCTTGCCATCTAACACTTTATGAAGCAGAGAAAGGGGTGTTTTATTATTCAGAACGTTCTTTAACGTATGAGTTATTCACAGTTGCTTTGCCGCGGAATCAGAGAATGTTGCGATCTACTACGTGTTGTAATAGATGAGGCGTTTATTTTATCACGTATGCGTCTAAAATTTGAATGTAATGGAAGGTTGTACGTGCGGGGCGGAGCAGGCTTCGGTTGTTCGTTGAAGTATAATTAGCATTGAATGTGCCGCGGCTCGCGAGGCGGTTGAGTGTGATCGTAACCGCACCGAGGGCCACTAGTTGGGTTAGCGACACGGAAGTTGGCGTGTAATCATCTGCTACATACGTATAGGAACACAACACGGCTACATATCAAGATATATTTTCCAGTATAAGCTGACCTCTCATTGTACGGAAATTCTTTACAATGCGAGATCAGCATATACTGGACATGTATAGCTTGATATGTAGCCGTGTGTACCTAATATCCTTTTAAACGATTCTTCTTTCACATTTTAGTTGATTCAATTTTTTATTGAGTTTAGAAAATTATAAGTAGTCACCAGCACTGATGAAACAGTTAGGTGTTTAAAATTAGACACTTACCCTTACAAAACAAGGTTTATCTTCAGACCCAGGTTTATAAAATGGCGCCATTATTGAATTTCGAACTTTATTCCGACTATGGTAAAGTTCCTAAATACAAAACTGACAAGTTAGTAACGAACAAAGTTTTCATTTTTGTTTTCTATAACGTTATTTCAATCACTGTTACGTTCTTATTACAAAAACTGGCTGTATGGTAGCCATGTCAAAATATAAATCTTGTTTTGGAATAAGGCGGGTTATGTATTATAGTTATTATTTTTTAATTAACAAACTTATCTATTTTGTATGTGCTAATTACGAGAAACTCGTCTACGCTACCCCATATGTGGTTTTAAATATGAAAGGTTCCATCAATATTGCATAAAATATCAGCATAATGCATTAGGTAGGTATTTCAATATTGCACACTTCCCAAGCCACACGCCGGCGGCGGCGCACGGTGGATCGAAAATCGGCTGTAGAAGACATAGGATCTAGATTTCTTAAATGTTATTTTTTTTGCTGGAAATGTCTTCTGCTGATCATTACTGTTCTATAAAATGTCATATGAAGTAATTGTGTGCACAAATGGAAGAGTTATAATTTTTATAAGAAAAAAATGTATGGAGCTAGTATGAAAAATCGAATTATCTCCTAAACGGCATGTTTAACCGTAATATCCTTGGAGGTGGTCATAGTGCTAATTATTTATGATTTTTTGGTTGCCGATTCGACGAAAAATTTAATGCCGTTTTTTTTTTAAAAATCGTCAAAATATTTTTATTTATTTTTACATGTAAAACGATCCCTTTTAGTGTCCAAGTTAAAAAGTTCGATATGTTATTAACCCAAATATTAAGAACACACAAAACAAGAAAAATTAAATAAAAAAATTGCTGTTTTTTGACACATTTTTATTAATTTAAATAAAAAAAGATTATCAATCTCTTATTTAAGTAACATAATCGAGAAAAATAATATTGTGCCGATTGGGACTCTCTTGGAAGAAGCCTCAGAGTCTCCAAACAAAGATTTTAGGAGGTTTCGAGAACATCATTCGCAGAAAAGAAGCAGGCAGGATTCCAATCAAGACATTTTAAATAATAATATGCTTGTTGTTTCTTCGGATCCTTTGCTAAGTGCACAAAGGCCTAAGTTAGATGCCAAGAAAAAGCAGAGCTTTTTTGCTGAAACTCTCGACTTAATTCAATTTCAGGAAACTGAGTTCGATTTTTTGGATATATCCAATCTGGATGCTGACTCAGAATTGGAGTCTGACAACGAGAGTGATAAGGAAAATTTGTATAAAAATGATATATGTACATATTTGTAAATTTGTATTTGAGTGTGTTTGGATTTTTTTTTGTAATATTTAATGATATTTTGTCTTTTTTTTTATTTATTTTACTTTATTTTATAAATGCTTAGTATTAATTCCTTAAATTAAATTATTTTGTATATAATATAACTTTATATGTTACTTAAATAAGAGTTTGATAATCTTTTTTTATTTAAATTAATAAAAATGTGTCAAAAAACAGCAATTTTTTTATTTAATTTTTCTTGTTTTGTGTGTTCTTAATATTTGGGTTAATAACATATCGAACTTTTTAACTTGGACACTAAAAGGGATCGTTTTACATGTAAAAATAAATAAAAATATTTTGACGATTTTTAAAAAAAAACGGCATGAAATTTTTCGTCAAATTGGCAACCAAAAAATCATAAATAATTAGCACTATGACCACCTCCAAGGATATTACGGTTAAACATGCCGTTTAGGAGATAATTCGATTTTTCATACTAGCTCCATACATTTTTTTCTTATAAAAATTATAACTCTTCCATTTGTGCACACAACTACTTCTTAAGACATTTTATAGAACAGTAATGATCAGCAGAAGTCATTTCCAGCAAAAAAAATAACATTTAAGAAATCGAGATCCTATGTCTTCTACAGCCGATTTTCGATCCACCGTGCGGCGCCGTCAGTATGAGAAGGTATTTTTAAGGGGAGTATACATCACTGGTGCGGTTCGTAGCTCATCGCAATGCTAAACTCTACGGACCAATTCATGAATACATTTTCGTCGGCTGCAACCGTTCTGACTTGCCCAACAGTTCATCAAATGTATGCAAACTGTATGCTCAGATTTTAGACTTTTATTTGATGCTTTAACAATGTTAGGGGCATTTTCAATGAGTATATTTATCATTAACATCATTTAAGCCGAAAGACGTCCACTGCTGGACATATTCCTCCCCCAATGGGGGGGTTTTCCATAATCGCCACGCTTGGCAGGCGGGTTGGCGATCGCAGTATGGTGTATATTATATACGTAGTAGAGAGTAGGCTATAATATGTTGATGTTTATTAAATTTTAAATAGTGTTTTTTTATAATTAGGGAATTAAGTAGTTATTATTTTTAGAAGTACTACTAGTTTATTTTTTATTTTTTACGTTTTTCATAGTTTTAGATTGTAAGTTAAAATTATAAGACCGCGCTATCGCTTTAGGTATACACCTGTAATGATAGTCGTAAGGGAGATTTTAATAAATAAATAAAAAAAAAATATATCCTCAGTAAAATTAAGGTTAGGTTACATCGTTACGTCTAAATCATAGTAAAATGTTGATAGGAAGTATAATATAGAAAGATACCTACTGAATATCCTTAAGCCTTCTTTTAGGATGTCTTAGTATAACATGACATACGAATGGCACCAGTCCTATTCAGGATCGAAGGCACACGACATGTAATAGGAAAAAAGTATAAAAGGCATGGAGCTATCTTCTCAGAAAAATTAAATCTCATGAGTGCCTCCGAGATTAGATTCTTTGGATTTCTATGAAAATGTTGCGAGAAGCAGGAAATGGATGCGTTCCTAACATAAATAAAATAACTAGGTATGATAGCAACAGATGCTCCTGTAAAGCACAAATGTAAAAGCAATTTCATTCGTGCCGTATTCTATGAATACTCATTGCACGGAAGCATTCTTTAAGAGCTTAGGTATTTAAATATTCCACAGCTGTGGAGTTCGTTCTAAAAGGAATAATTATCAATGTTGTTTGCGTTATCTTGTTGTTTAACGGTGGATAACAAGTTAATTCACTGTTTAAATATTTTAGTAACAATTTTGGACATTTATTACTGGCGACATTGTTCAGTAATTAAACGCGACGATTGCAGCGGTGCAAGTTTCGGCAAAATACACAACTTCTGCCCGCGACTTCATGCGCGAGCAATTTCTTGCTCCGTCGCATCGCATCGCCCGTCCGCGCTTTTTGACTTTTTTTTCTTTTTACTCGGCTCTTAAAGGTCGTATCGTGATCTTAAATAGCCTATAACCTTCCTCGAGAATAGGGAATAAGTACACACGGCTACACATCAAGCTATACATTTCCAGTATACGCTGACCTCTCAATGTACGGAAATCCTATACAATGTGAGATCAGCTTATACTGGATATGTATAGTTTGATGTGTAGCCCGTACGTAATTCGAAACTTATCCATTATTTTATTAAACATTGTGTAGGATTCAAGAAACAAATTCCGTTATTTTACGTTTTTTAATGCATTACTTATTTCACAATTAATTAATTTATCTTATTTTTGGTGGAACGGAACGCAAACTCAAAACGCGTCCTCTTCGAAAATGTCGGAAGTGACGAAAAATACTATGTGAATAAAATCTATTCTTTCTAAGTGCTTGAAATCTCGTGTCTTAGTGCGATTTCTGCTTGAATAAAGCAACAATAATTTAGTGTATATGATTTGAGACTAAAAACAAATGTATGTGTGTAGTGTGTTCAAACGAAGCAGTTTCGTGGATAATGACGTCACGTCATGACCGCGATACGAGTAGAAACGGACGTTTGAACTGTAGTAGAAAATTGTTGTAATTTTATAAATTCTTTGCAAGCAGTAGTTCAATTTAACTTTTCAAACTTTTTTTTTTTGGTTTATATTACTTTCTATTATTGATTTACTGAAAAACAAAATAACATGCATATTCCCTATTGGACTATCAAATACAAAAATATTTTTTCTAATCCAACCGGAAGTTGCAGAGATTAGCGCTTTCCAACAAACAAAACAAATTCTTCAGCATTATTATTAGTCTTGCCAAGGCAAGGTTGCGAGTTTGTCGGAAAGGGAAATCGTGGCCCTGGCACACAGGCAACTGAAGGAACAACGGGTGGGTTTTAGTCAGTAAAAGTCTGACACGCCGCCCGTTCTCCCATAGCGGGAGAAGTTAGTTGAAAATTTCCCACCCAAAAAAAAAGCTATGTTATTAATATATAGATAGGTGGTATACCGTGTGGTGCCGGACGTAAAGAATAGCACCATCCTATTTCTTCCAGTAGATGTCATAAAAGGCGACTAAGGGACTTACTAGAGAATCGGTAGCACCATTCTCTATGCATTTTAACACCATACTGCGATTACCACCCCGCCTGCCAAGAGTGGCGATTATAGCAACGTTTGGGGAAGGCTTATGTCCAGCAGTGGATGTCTTTCGGCTGAAATGATGATGAATGATGATAGATAGGTGCTGATTAAGGAAAGAGTCACTTTGATATTTTGTTCAGCATGTCGATTCTGTAAAAATTTCACCGTGAATTCTTGCGTGGAGTGAGCTGTCAGTGTCATTCCACTGATGCTAGGGATTGACCAAGGAATCAATTTACAATCAATAATATTTTTATGCTATTTCTATTAATGATTTTATATTATTTAAAAGCTAGTATTTAGGTGTCTTATCATTACTATTGAAGGGATTTTTAAATAAAACAGCAAAACAGAATTTTGTTAAACTCAGTTTAATGTAAAAAAATAAAATTGATATTCTGTTCCAAATCACGATTATGATTGTAAATGTAATCCTAGGTCCATCCCTAGAATCAGGTATGACACTGACGGTTCACTCCACGCTCACTTCATCTTCATCTTTTATTTTTTATATTTAGTTTTCACGGTGAGATTTCTACAGAATAGCAATGCTGCGTATAATGTTGATAGAGTTCGAATTAAAGCTCACAGATTTATTAATCATGTGTACACAATGTTGTAACTATTACTCTGTAGCCTGCAGGTCGTTCCAAGACATCTGGACGCAAGTTTAATTTATTGAAGCCATTTTTCACGACGGAGACGGCGCCGTGGTGACGTCACGCATGCCAATGTTCGCTTAGCTTTTTCCGTAGCCCTCTTTAATAATTGGCCACCATGCTTCATTCAAATGCTTGCCTCGTTAACCTTAATAGTTTCTATGATTTGTGGACGCCATTCCGTCAACGAGTAAGACGTTCCCTAATGGGACCACCGATTAACAAGAACAAGAGGTATTCCAGTTGTCAACTGTCTTGATGAAGTATTGCTTTTTATGATAAAACTGGGACACTTCTGCCGTTGTATGTGGACACTTTTTGCTCGAGGATTTTTCCCCGAACACTCGTTTGTGGAAACTTTTTCTGCACCATGAAAAGAGTTTCGTAAATAAAAAGTTGTAGACGCGCGTACAACATTGGGTTAGCGAGTTCTTAACAAACTTATTAGATCTTGGGACCGTGATGTTTTCATTTTACCCTGTTAGGCTAACAAAGAGTATTGGAAAACTATGTTTGTTAGTGCGATAGCTCAGTTCACGGATGAACGAGTAATCCAATTTTTCAAAAAATCCTTTGTTCAAACAATTCAATATTCTTTCAATTAAGAAGAGAGCGCCGAACTTTGATAATGTCATTTGAGTTTTTGCGTGGAGTTTTTTTTTGTATAAGAATAAGAATAATTTATTTACACATTTGTATACATTTGTTGTTTTGTATACATTTAATGTTCATAAAGTGTGTTCATTATTTGCATAGACCCCGACTAAACTAACGCGTTCGACTATTATAGTTTTTATAGAGCGCAAAAATGGAATCAAAGATTGACTTTATACGATTTCTTTTTAAGGCGTAGATTTAAAGGTTTAAAAGTCACTAAAATCATATGATTTTAGTGACTTTTAAATCTGTTATTACGCCTTCATATAATGCAAGTAAGTTATGCAAAATGTATGTTAAACTAGAACGCATACACATACATTCTATACGTGAATATTTAAGTATTGTAATAAAATACTTTATGAAATAAATTCAGAAAGTAATATTTACCCAAAGAATAAAAAACGATATTTCTTTCAAACTACTTTAGATATTTTCATGGTTTTTTTTTTGTATGAATAGACTGTTTTATTATCTATAATTCAAGGCCAAAGTCAACGGCGATTATCTGACCCGTAAACTGATCAACTATTCTGAAATTCGAATGGTTTCAAGGAATCACCAAAAATAACATAGTAAAAATAACGTAGTCTTAGGAATTATGTCATAATGTGACTTAATTAAAGTCGTTAACTGTCATAAAACAGATAAACTAGCTCAGTAATAACGTTGTCTGCGTTTGCGCAGCCCGTAATGAACGTATGAAATTTCTAAGATATCTAATATTGCGCGTTATGACCGGGATTTATGATTATGAAACCCAACAGACGCAGTAAGCGATTGGGATGGTCGCTTTAGTGTCGAATTACTGACCGATAACTTTATAACTGCCTTCATAAATAAATTATTATTATACGTAGTGATACTTGTACTTGTACATATTTTTATCCCGATTTAGACTTGTACATATATTTCACCAGTTATTTTAATTTTTCATACTCATTGATACGATGTATCATATTTGCAATTTAGAAGATTTTGTGGTTTCTTCCATCGTGCATTTTGGTCAGACTCTAAGCCTTATTTCAGCTGAAAGTCGGGCTCGTCAGGTGGTTTATTTCCATCTTCTTTAGTTGTGGCTTTGTCTACATGTCCTTAATTGATTGTAGACCCCCCTTTTTTTATTGTCTCCATGTTCTTAATTGACTGTGGACTCTCTCTTTTTTATTTTGACTTACGAGTTCCAATTTAAACTCGTTTGACTTTGCGTCCACTCCACACACACACACACCGATATACAAAATTTTATACCTATATTTGGCCAATCCCACCATCCGCTCGAGAAAATATCAAATGATAGTGGCAGACGAGTGTTGTTGAAATCACACTTGAAACTTTTTAAAGCGTTTTACATAACATAATTCCTAATTTCATTGAAAACCAGCTCTCATTTACGTTTATATTAATCAACGTTTGTAACTCATCAAGTTTTACTAACACTTTAATTTTACGTATATAAGTTAAATTGCAGTTCCGCACTAGAAAGCCATCTCGAGGAAAATGACAATGTAATCCAAGACATTTGCATAACGCGGGCAGGCATTATGACATCATTTATGCCCCGTTTATCTTTGTTGTTGGATTACGATGAAGCCAAAAGAGGGTTAGGTTTTTATTTCGTATGTTATGTATATGTAAGAATTTTATTCTGGCGATAAAGGGTTGGCTCAGTGCGGATCATTTGGGGGAGCTTCCAAAAAGCCGCTGGTAGATATGTACGTCAAATTAAGGAAAACGTCATGCTTTTGTTTTATTTTCTGGACTAACAACCAAGAGGTCGTGAATTGTGAGTCATAACTATTGACGTTAAACGCTCTCCTATAAACATGATTTTTATGCTTTATTTGAGGGTTTAAAAAGGACTCCTAGTTTTGTGCAACCCCTTGATATCTTGATTAAAAAACCGGTCAAGAGCGAGTCGGACTCGCGCACCCATGGTTCCGTACGTATATAATGATGTTGATGATTTCTGAAAAACTGTGCTATTTAGAGACATCGTTTTATTTTTCCTGTAATCTTTACATAAATTTCTGTCACATAGAATAATTTCAGATTTTTATCTATGCAAACTTCGGAGATAACGGTATTTTTTTTTACATTTTTCATCAAAAGTCGCAAACGGCTGCGTAAAAAAAATCAAAAAAATGTTTGGGACTTTGCAAACAGCGCTCTTTCATATGATACCCCACATGCCGTAGTAGCCGCACTTCAGATTTTTTTCAATCCCTTTTGCATAAAAGATATATATTTTAAAATTCATTTCTTGTATGTAAAATAGTTGGGCAAACGTCATCTAAAACTTTTCTAAATTTCAAGTTGATAGCATTAGTAGTTCTTGAGATATCCAGGTGTGGCAGACAGACAGACAGACAGACATTAGTCTCACCATAGGGGTTCCTTTTTACCATTTTGGTACGGAAACCTAAAAATGGCTTGGTAAGAATGTAAATGTGTTGTTACTTAGTGAAGGATTTTTTTTACAAAGTAGCAGCCACATTATTTGGCTGAATACATTCTATGACCAACAGTGCTCATTACTAAATAGGCGTTCCTAACTATGATTTGGACTAGTTCAGCATCTATTCTATTGGTATTCAGCGTGCCTCTAAATGGGTCCACATTGTTCGACTGAAATTGAGTGGACGTAACACCATAATCCATGGTTTTGAGGTTACGCCGGGAAATGTGGCATTTGCACCGTCGTTAGTGCTGATTAAATCCTATATGGTGGACTTTTATTGTGATTAACAGGGTGATTGTCTTTGGGTATATTTGTAATTAACATATTTATGGATGAATGCTCTTGAGTATTATGGGTAGAATAACGCACTTTCTTATATTTCTGTATTTCTCTGTATTACTTAGAATAGTTTGTAATTTGTTCATCCTATCCATGTTAGAATATTCTTTTTATTTATTTTCTTATATGTAAACATTGTACACCCGAGCTAGAGGTATGCTGCAGAGATACTTTTTTTAAATTTTAACGAAATATATTCTATTTATTATTTTATTCGGTCCGTGTGGTGCCGGACGTAAAGAATAGCACCTTATTCTTCCCGCGGGTGTCGTAAAAGGCGACTAAGGAACTTACTAGAGAATGGGCAGCGCCCAATTATCCGACGGGAACGTACTACCGAGATAAAAATTATCCTATTTCTAACCCAGGTCATGGTCTACTCCAAGTTTCCTTCAAATCTGATCAGCCGTTTTAGCGTGAAAGCGTAACAAACAAACAAACCCACTTTTGCATTTAAAATATTAAGTTAGGATTCTAGTACACATATTCTGAAAACAGATGGCAAGAGATGCATATCTAGATCAAAATCGGCACAAATCAGGTAAATCACACTAATATTATAAAGGCGAAAGTTTGTGAGTGTGTGTGTTTGTTACTTCTTCACGCTCAAACGGCTGGATAAATTTTGATGAAATTTTGTATGGAGGTAGCTGACACCCTTTGGGTGGGAAATTATCAAATAACTGAGGTGGCGGAGCGGGAGGGCGTGTCAGACTCTTACTGACTAAAACCCACCCGTGTTCCTTCTATTGCCTGTGTGCCAGGGCCACGATATCCCTTTCGGACAAAATCGCAACCCTGGCAATAATAATAATACAATACACAGGCTATAATACATAGGCTGGGTTAACATATAGGCTACTTTTTATCCCCATATTCTCACGGGATCGAGACTTACGCGGGGCGCAGCTAGTATGACATAAAAGGAACGAGGATTAGACTCTGCAGTGGAATGGAAAATACTGAGATGATGGTGACGACCAATCCTAAGTAGATGCTTTTACATGAACTTATTACTTCATTCTCAAACTTTTTGAATATAATCGTCAATACTAACATGAACCAAGATGACACTATTTCCCTAAATTACGCTCACCAACAGCTAAAAACGGAATTAAGGTCATAAAGCTAGTTTATATGTTACCCTATCAACCGTTTATGTTACAAACATAGCTACAACATACCACGATTCTCCCAACTTGGTAAGTTAATCACTTCAATAATACTGAATATCCCAGAATTTCATGTGACTTTATGCCCTTTTGATTGTGAGTTTACGAGTTTGTTTTAGCACGGTAGACAAAAATATGGAGATAGTATTTCCAAATGGGTTTTTCCCCCTTAAATGATAGGTTTCAGTCCTTACAGTGCTCCCGATTCCTCCAATATGGCTAGTGGGGAACGGTAGGTATAGTCACTTTCCTTAAGGCGACGATAACTGACTTTTAATGATTTTATACTAAGATCACGTCTAAACGAGTAGTGTTAATGATTTGAAAAAAATATTTCTTTAATTAAAGCATTTTCTCAATAACTTAATATGTGAATATGTTAGATTATATTTATATTACGTAGTGAAATTAATTTGTAAAGTTATGTCTCACGCGGATAAAAAACTGAGAATGGCGCAAAATCTACCAAGCGTATTTTTCTACAATTTAATGAAACTTTCACCAATTTAATGATATTTTAATTATTGATCTTTTAGTGTACGCGTTTTTTTAAAATATCTTTTGTTTTGTGTATAATAAATTAATAATGCGTCAAATTGGGGACAGCACTCCTTGATGGGCGAGTCCTATTACTGGCTAAACGTACGACACGTTGCGTGAGTTCAGTATAGAACACGCATGCTAACCACTCAAGGTTACTGGCATATATCTGAGTCTTAATGGGGATAGACAAGACGAAAAACATAAAAATCGATGGTTCTATAAACGTGCAAAAGTTTATTTGTTCATGTCATAAAAGCTTTATTCCTAAAAGCCATTGTTTAGTACAACACCAGGTACACACGGATATCTGAAAACTGTCCGAAACAGTTTAAAGTTTATGACTTTCCACAAACTTACTAAACACAATTATGAGCACTCAACTCACGTTAGTAAAGTTTGTTGGTACAGTAGTTAATACTCAAGTTTACTATAACACTTTCAGTTGGCTGATTCCCGCGGTGAAACCGACTTTCTCATATATTACTAAGGTTTTAACGTGCGCATTCAAGTAATATTCTCGCTTCAGAATTAGCAGATAGTAAATTCTATGGTTTATTGAACCATTCAACCCTGTTCTATGAATATGAACTATGGAATGTAACGAGACAGTAGTTTCAACAATAGTTTACTGTTTGGGATTATTTTGGATACCTAAAGTGCAGTAAGGTGCGGTGTCCGCATGCGGCGTGCGGTGCCCGCATGCGGTGTGCTGTTATGTATTTATTATGACGGGTTTTTACCTTTTGTATTTTTTTTTATTTTGCAAACTTAATCATTGTTTATTTAAGTTGTTTTTCATTTATATTTTTTTAATTTATGTGATGAAAACTGCAGCGTATGTAGCGACTGCACATGCTACATTAAATTGCACGGTATGTTCTTTATAACTCAAACTTTACCTATATTTTACAGTCCAATGCAAATTACGATGCCGCTTCCGAAATATTTAGTAATTTACATGTTGATCTGCAATTTCACGTTAAAAATAAATATATACGTATTTTATCATGCCATATGGCGTTCACAGACTGTTAGGTTAGGTCGTCCGCCATAATTTATGCTCTGCTACATTATGGCACCGGATTTTACGCTAGTTTAATATTATAGCACTAGTTTTTTTATGTGTTTTATGCTGATCTGGGTGTAATTTCTGGCACAAAACATGGACATAATTTGTGGCGTAAAATTAAATACAGGATGCAGTTTCCTGTGGAACAGAGATAATGTTATGAAAAAAATGGGATAAAATAAAATACAACATTCCGTTGTAAGTATATTATTGTATCCCGATTCTTTATATTACAGTTACTAGTTTATTTCAGTTCTAAAATCAGTTGAAACTTTATCTTCCTATAACTGACCTTATGTTGCGTGTCAACAATGAAGGAACCCAGGTAAGGTGCCTTAGGTAGACCAAAATATAATTCTGCTTGAATGATATCTGTCTTAAAGAGAAACCGGTCTTCAATCCCTAACCGCCCTTTTTGTGTTCCGCTTATTATATCCAGCAATGTATTTTAAATTATTTATACAGTGACACACGTAGGAAGCTCTCAAAATAAGAACTCGAAGATTGCTCCTATAAAAGTGTACAATGGGTGTTATTTGAATGACGGGCGGGGCTAACAACGCCTCCGGAAGACAACGTCGCCAGCTACTCCTACGCAGCCATGTATGTCTACCCAGAATCTGTCCACATAACCTTTAATTCTTCTATTTGTAACTACTGCTGAGACGGAGTTTTTTATATCTGTCTTTGATTGCCTGATTTAGAACAAGAAAAGACTTATATTTGGTTAGTTACTCAAACACAATTAATTCTTGTTCTCTATCCGGACTTAATAAGATTCTCTACATTTTATTTTAATTACTGTAACCACAATTTGAAAGCGTCTCTTAGTGTTTTCAATTACGCTCAGACTGGAATGTTTAAAACTTACTCAACTGATTGCCACTTTCAGTTTCACAAAGAAAGTTTTAATTTGATTGTTTCCAAAAATTTCCAAATTCGAATAAAAAGTAAGTTACAAAATAAAGCCAGCAGCAATAAAAACAAAAGGAGTTTGGTTATCTATGGAAACACGGTTTATACTTCTTTGGAAAGGAGTAAGTACGCTGAACACACGTATAGGTAGTGATAACTAACAGTAAACTTAGTAAAGGATTTAAGGTACCATGAAGAAGTGTGGAATCCCGAGATTACATCACATCATACGACAACCCCAGATAATAAAGGACCCCATACTCATATTTTTCTGTATAAATAACACCCCAGTCCTTAAAGTGAGGTTACAGCTACGAAGGAAGTCGTTTATTTTTTTATTTTCTCCCGCTTTAAGTAGAGTAAATAGAACAAAACCGTATTATTCTCGAGAATGTTAAGGCTGCGTGTCTTTTTAATATAGTAATGTTTCATTTTCGTTGACATATTTGGGCAATGGTTATTATGGGGTTTCGCAGATCCAAATAATTGTGTTTTCGTACCACTTGCTCAAAAAAGTGACATTCTATGCCACAAAAAGCGAACATAACAATAGTCATTTTTAATCTGTTAGAAACAGGAAAGAAAATTGTACTGAATTTCATTAATCTTCTAGGAAATTTATATTGAACTACATCTGTGTTTACACCATTGAGTTTGTATATAAAGCATTATACATCTTTTTGAAAAAGGAATACGCATTTAATATGCAGTTATGATTATTAAATAAAATTACGAAAACCGACGAGGCCGTATGAGCTTGATGCCTTTGCTTTTCCGACAAAAAAATATTAGTCTAGGAATTTGCCGCGTTTTTGTTTTCTTCAAATACATAAACATTAAGTTTATTTTAATGTATCTTTATAAATAAGTTAATGTTCTAAAATGCTTATCTCATATACGTATATTGTGTTAACTTTTTCGCAAATGGTACGAAAAGTAGAGTATTTTCCTCGGTGATAAAGCTGTCTTAGTCTTAGGTGAACTTAAATCCCTCGCTACACTCAGGACTCGTCTTAAATCCCTCGCTTCGCTCGTGATTTAAGTTTTAAAAACCCTCGCTACGCTCGGGAGTAAACCTCCAGTCCTTCGTTACGCTCGCGATTTAAATCGTCATCCGCGACAGAAGACACTGCTTTATCCCCTTGGTTAATAATCTACTATTTATATGCATAATAATGTGAAACATCGTTGTGGACTTTGCATTATAATTTATCAAATATATTAAGCTCCTATAAATATTAACGAATGGATAAGATGATCAAACGATTATCCTACCTCTTAATCACGGGTTAGCAAGAACATGAAAACTCCACAGCAATAAAACAAACTTCTGCTTCACTCCGAAGACTGATGAAAAGAGAAATGATTCGCTTAAATTATCACAATTTACTTCAAACGGAACTTTCAAAATCAATTTAAGGGAACGGAAAATCAATTGAACACTTTCTTAGAAACAAATTACATTCATCTATAAATAAAATGCCTATTTAACTTTGTAATGATTTAAATGAAAACAGTTCAGAGGTTAAATTTATAATCTAAAGTTGAAATTCGATAAAATAGAGGCTTGAGGTGACGGCGCGAGGTGAGGCGAGGTGTTCGCGTTATTAAACTTGGTCGCTAATGCACTGAAACTTCATTAACTCGTTATTTCTACGGGCTTCATTAAAGACTTCGGGAAATTATGATCAAAAGACATTTTCAGGATTATGTCCCTTTGTGTTATTAGGGATGCCACGAAGTCGACTTAAACTTTGCAACTTGACACCTAAAACCGGAAAAATATTCTTCGTCTTTATTATCAGGGACCATTTTGGTTACCCATTGAAAGGGTTTTCGATAGGGTTTTTCTAAGCGGTTAAACAAACACCCATACGATAAGGGTAACCCTTATGAACGGCTTAAATTTAATTTTGGTAACCAGTTGAAAGGGTTTTCGATAAAAACCCATACGGTGTGGGTAACCCTTTTGAACGGCTTCCTTACCCACATCGTATGGGTTTTTGTCGAAAACCCTTTCAACGGGTTACCAAAATTTAATTTAAGCCGTTCATAAGGGTTACCCTTATCGTATGAGTTAACTGCTTAGAAAACCCCTATCGAAAACCCTTTCCATTGAAAGGGTTTTCGATAGGGTTTTTCTAAAATGGTAACCAAAATGGTCCCTGGGTAGAATAGAGATAGAATTGGTCATGCTCCGCGAATTGAATGGGTTATCATGTAACCCTTTCACTGGGTTTAAAGTATAAAACCCATTCAATGGGTTATCATGTAACCCTTTCACTGGGTTTCTAGTATAAAACCCTTTCAATGGGTTACATCATGATAAAGGTAACCCATTGAATGGGTTACCCCTTCGAAAGGCTTAACCATTAACCGGGGTTGTACGGTCCCTGTTTATTATACAACATTCACAACTTCAGAGAATATTTTGCAGCAGAATATTTTCATGGTTCTTTAACTACGGTTAAGAACAAAGTAGCTGTTTAAAGCTAATCGCTGTTTGTTGACCGCGAGTCAACGCGGAAACCCACCATTTATAATTTGTTATAAACTCTCAACGTCCACCAAAAGTTAAAGCCTGCTGCTAATGGACTTATGGAACTTTACATTCAAAAGAGTATCGTAGCAGCCCTGTATGCTAAGTGAACTCAAATCGAGCAGGTAACCCTAATTGCAGTTAAGTATCTACTGATTTTGCGAGTTCTTTGAACTTATTAATTAACAAAAAGCTCCTTGGTGTATCTATCTATCTACTATCACAGTTTTTGTTGCATTTATACTGTATATAACTTTTCATTTCATTAAGGCGTTGACAAGAGGCAAATGATAAAAGTAGGCAAGTCTTTAACAAAAAAATTGCCAAATCTATATAGTTTGTTGTAGCGGAAAAAATATATGTTATTCTTGAACATATTTCTCAGAACTTGGTTGTTACCAAAACACGTTTAGAAATAAGATCTCGATACAAATTAACGGTAAACTAACCCTTTACTTTGTGTTTCAATCCAAAACGTACGGCCAACGTACGGTTGGTATTTAATTAATAACAATTAAGAACGTCTTATTTGCGTGCAGAACTTTGGTGTTTTTTATTTTCGATTACTCAACTCATTTTTGTGTAAATAAAAAAATTGCTTCATATTTTGCAATCAAATAAAAGCGTTGTGTCATCGCACTTCTCTATCTTTTGTATGCAGTCTAACAGTGCCAGCGGTTTACCTGTTGTCAGCGTCTTAAGTTAAAGGGCGTTAGCGAAGATATTCATTATTTGTTTTTTTCCTTATAATTGCGTGATTGCACACATTATCTGCGAGATGACCAGTAATTATCGCGATGACATGGGATAATTACGGAGACGTGAAGAAAGGCACGCACGATGGAATTATATGTATTGTATCGAAGACCCTGTTTTTTGGCTGACATTTGGAATGATTGGAACTGATAATTATCATGGCCTTACACAGTGAACGACGAATAACACTTTAATGTCAAAGACATAGTTAGCTGTAAATACAATAATTACGTAAAAACAATATTCGGAGTGATTATCTCAACGTTAACACACATAGCTTTGGTTAAATAATAATCTGTTACAGAGAGGTATGTCAAAGGACATGTCAACATGATTATACCATTGTGCAATTAATTATGTATATTGGTATGGATAAGGATCATAAATAACGGATCTGGGTTTGGCAGATTAGAGCGATTCCAACACACAATCTACATTCTGAATGAGGGCTCAGGGAATTATTGATTGGTTACGCTACGCTTTGAATATTGATGATAATTATAATCGTATTATTTAAAATAATTAATTTAATCCAAGCAGTGGTGGCCCAGTGGTAATGGCCTTGACTAACAAGTTGTAGGTCGTGGGTTCGAACCCTGCCAGGTGCTTTACTTTGTGTAAATTAATTCATCACCACTGCTCTCATAACGGTGAAGGAAAACATCAAACTCAAACTCAAAACATTTATTTCAATTAAACCTATTACAGGCACTTTTGAATTGTCAAAGAGTCGGTCAGTTAGTCAGAAAGTTGAAGCTAATTGCCCATTCCAAAGCGTAGATCTCTATGGAGAAGAACAGGCAAGAAACTCCAAGGACACCCTTTTAAATCAAGATATTACAAAATCCTGGGTACATTATTCTTGTTGCTTCTATATGTGAGAACAATGTAAAAAAACAAATTACTTATTTAAAAAACAACACAAAAAATAAGATTAAAAGATTACAAATCTCTGTGAGTGCCCTGGCAGTTAAGAGACTCATCGTGAGGAAACCGACATGTCCTAGAACCAAAAAATTCCAAGACATGTGACATCCACCAACCCGTACTGGGCCCGCGTGGTGGATTACAGCCCACTCACAGAGAGGAGGCCTTTGTCCCAGCAGTGGGAACATTATAGGCTGATTATGTATTTAATCCGAGAGGTGGGCTTAACCTGTCACCTGTTTAAAATGAGATACTTGTTTTCATCTTGAAATATACATATATTGCGTTACAAAATGTGAGTAAACATAGGAATACATACCTACCAGTGCTATATAAAATAAAATAACACAGATTTTTCAAAGATAAACCCTCAAGAATTCAGACCAAAAAAGAAAGCCAGGATTTACTAATGACAAACTGAGCACTAAAAACTGAAAATGAACCAATAAATATGAAAGTTTAAATAATTTCGTGCACATTCACGTAACACATGTTCCGGCGAAATGAGTCGACCGCATATTTGAGTGCACATAACATAAACAAGAGACACGCGCCGGGCACGTAACGACTGCGACGCGACATTGTCACGCGCGAAGACAAATACCTTCATATCCCACGTCATTTTCATTTAGATACGTACACAATGCCCCTAATATGCCATATATACCTACTGGAGCTTATCCCTGTTAATACAATTGCTAATTCCGGTCGCAACACACACGTAAAGTGCTTAGTTAACTCCGAATGTGAGTCCCTTTACCCGTAACTTCTCGCCTCGTCACCGCGTGCACAGAAGTCTATTTAATTTACACCTGTCTCACTGCACTAGAATTAGTTTCATACTGTTGACTACGGAATTCATATTTAATATAAAATATTTTCACTAGCTCTCCCTTGAGAGTTTGTTTAATAAAAATAAACTGGGGCTCATTATATTCGGATCTAATTAGAGAATAAATAAATAAGCTCATATTTTTGTAAGAGAATTTTGCAATAATGAGTGGAAATCGGAGAAATGGGATCGTAAATGCGGAGTTTGTGTATCTACTGTAACAATCACACTCGGTTCATTTGTATCCAAATGCTTGTTTGTCAGGAGCAAACTTCGGCGGTCGCTGCGCGTATTTCAACAAATTGAGTTAAATGGTGTATGTTTACGAAGCATGCGGATGCATATTATCGTCACTATGAGCTGAAGAACAAATATTATGTAGTCAGCTGTGTTAGTCTGATTGGAACACGTTCTGGAATAGATGCGGTGTTCCGACGTGACGCCGAGGTGTCAGAGTGACGGATCGGTGAAACATGGCGCAATTGAACCAGATGCGGGCTGCGCGCCGAAAGCCATCCATACCGCAGGGAATTAGCGACTACGTTATTAGTTATATAAATAGAAACATACTGTGTATTCTAACAATACCAAGGGAGGCGGCAACAAAATTGCAAATTCCTGTAATATTAAATTGCACTGAGTTTTAATGGAGTACGTATTTTTAGTAGCAGCTTATTTAAAACTATTTCCTCCGGCTATTGTCTTTGGAACAACTCGTAACACTAAAACATTTCTCAAAGTTTAAAGAACCAGACTAGCGTTTGCAGTCTGTTCCTTCGCACACTTGTTGTGTTCATGTAAAAGGTTTAGCGGAACCGCGACAATATTGCGGTATCCCTTTTTTTACACAATTCGCCGATACTATCTAATATGTTATTTGTTCGTTTCGGGTACTGTTGGAGCAAATCCAGCTGTTTTCTTTGCTCGCTTACTATTGTACAGATTCACTGATGCTTGCACATGATGCACAACCTCAACTAATTGATTAACATTTGAAAATACTGTTGGAGCTGCTGAAGATTTCAAAAACTATCTTTGCTTTGTATAAATTCAATCTCTTAGTATTATATAATTGCATAGCACATGTGTGAGCACTATGTACTTACTATAAAGCTACCATTTACTGAGTACTTCTTTCATTGACTTGAATGTGCCCTGGCGGCTGAGAGTATGTCATGCTCACTGTAATGTCTCGCTGATGGTGGCGGGTGTGTTGGATCATTTAGCTCCCTTCAAAATGGTTGAGTTGAATGGTGCTAATCCATGCGTCATGTTCGTGAACGGGCGCCATCAGTAGGGACTGGTCATCTCTTAGCGGCCTTGGCTTATTTTAATTTAAGTTTTGAATCGTTTTTTTTTTATATTTTTGTTACGGACGCCTTTGACGTTTTGCATCGTTCTCACATGTTTAATTTCAACACGAATGATGTAACCACTATTTTGTAACCATATGTTAATTTAAAAGAGTGTCCGTGGTGTTTCTTGCCCGTTCTTCTCCATAGGTACCTACTAAGCTTTGGAATGGGCAACTAGCTTCATCTTGATGACTGACCGACCCCCTTGACAATTCAAATTGTGCCTGTAATTGGTTTATTTGAAATAAATGCTTTGAGTTTGAGTTTGAGTTTGAGCTTCAAAATAAAACCCCTTTACAATGCTCAATACTTAGAGCTCGGAGACAGTTAAGAAAGATGGCTCTTACTTATTTTTATGCTCGTTTTCCGGTTCATTCCGAACCCAAGGCACCCCTGGAGGACACTCCTGGGGGTGTCACGGGAACTTGGATTCGGACCCGTGGCACCCCCAGGTCAATTAGTGCAGTGCTTTTGAAAATATCAGGATTTAAAGATTTAAATTGTTTCTCTTACTCGAAAACCTTTAAATACGAAGAAAGGAATCTTCGATCTAGAAAAGGGAATAAATGATCATGAATGAGAATGAGGTAATAAATTGGAAGAAAGGTGCTTTAGTAAACACCTGGATACAGTGTCAATAACCATTGACACTGTATCCTAGTGCTAAGGCGGACGTGGTCACAAAGCAATCATCTTTTCCACTTCGTAGAAATAAATCTGAATTATGTCGTTCCTGAAGAGGACATAAATAAATATCTTTCTCTACCCCATATTTTTTACTACTTTTATTTTATGTTTCATTCGAGCCTCGATAGATTGGACCATTTCAGCGCTGGAAATTAGTTTGCTTTAGAAACAAAATTACGAAATTCATTTTTCCGTGCAATTTTTCAAAAGCGTACTGATTTTGTTTCGAATAAATCTCTTTTTATTTTTAATGAATACAATTTAACCAATCTAGGGTTAGGTGAGTTGCTAAATCGCGTGTCAATCATTGTAGTGGACGGCTAGCGGCTGTAGCACCCGATAAATCCCCTTCGCGTCGTTTTGCGCCCCACGTGATGGGTGCCGATCCCATGCCCCATTACAGCGTGGTAATAGTTTATGGATCACGGGACTTTTTCTAAAGGTTTGGTTTTCCTTGCAATTTTCCGTTGCTGAAGGTTCGGTTTGTAATATATTTTGTGATACGAAATCCTATAACTCAAACTCAAAGCTTTTATTTCAATTAAACCAATTACAGGCACTTTTGAATTGTCAAAGAGTCGGTCAGTTAGTCAGAAAGTTGGAGCTATTTGCCCATTCCAAAACGTAGATCTCTATGGAGAAGAACAGGCAAGAAACTCCAAGGACACTCTTTTAAATCAAGATATTACTACAATACATAACAATGATACGATAATGTTATGCTACGCTAAAAAGTCGGAATCAAATGTCCGGATTTTCCTTGTTTAATTAAAACGTAACATTGTACTCAAAATATAACCTACATTTAATTAATGATTCAGATCACGAACTCGTAATCCATGTTTTTTTCCCCAAAACAATCCAAATTACAGCCCAACAATTCAATTTTCGAAAATAAAATTCAGTTATCAAGCTTTATTTTTGAGGCAGAAAATTTTAGGATCGAGTTTCATCGGACGTAGAATACTAATCCGGATCGAAATGTTGCCCTCTAAAAAAGTTGTGTCGTGTTCCCGAACACTAGTTTGCGAACAAAAAGTATGAACATGAGATAAAAATATATTAGTTTGTGTACACAACATAGTTGAATTTGGTTCAAACAAAACTTTAGCCCCCTTATTACAGAACAAGGTTTATCTTAAGAACCAGGTTTAAAACATGGAGCCATTATTGAATTTCGAACTTTATTCCGGCTATGGTAAAGTTCCTAAACACAAAACTGACAACTTAGTACAGAACTAAGTTTTCAGTTTTGTATAAAGAACGGTATTTCAATCACTGTTACGTTCTTATTACAAAAATTGGCTCCATGGTTTAAGCCATGTCAAAATATAGACCTTGTTTTGTAATAAGGCGGTAGGGGTATTATTGTTCCCCGGGCGTCAGGAGTAGCAAGCCGATTTCCGGCCACCTTAGGCGCGGGCTTGCGGACGGTGGGCGATGGGTAGCTCACCGTCCGATAAGAACCAGGCCCGGGTCGACGGCGCGTTGTATTCCACGCGCGCCTCAAAGAGTTGTCAGCACCAACTGACGGGGTCCGTTAGGGCCAATGCCTGCCAGGGTTGCGAGTTTGTCCGAAAGGGATATCGTGGCCCTGGCACACAGGCAAATGCAGGGATACGGGTGGGTTTTAGTCAGTAAAAGTCTGACACGCCCTCCCGCTCCACCCAGAGCGGGAGAAGTTATTTGATAATATCCCACCCAAAAAAAAAAGGGGTATTATTGTTAGTAGTAACTTCCTACGTCCAAATTGGTGTTGAGAAGGTGGAGAGCATCCAGCGCGTCAGTCTGTGGACCCGAACCTATCATACCCATCCCCTTTAACCAACTACGCAGGTGGCTACAGGAGTTCACCCACACACAAGCTATGAACTGGTGGACCTCGACACCGGGCTGCACGCAATCCAGGGAAGCCATGCCATCCTTAGATGGCAGGCTAACCAGGCGGTTGCTACGCCTGGACAGGAACGGCCTGCGCCTGGTGACGGGGACCATCACGGGACACTGCTCACTAAACAAACACTTCCACACAATAGGCATAACGGACAGTCTTCTGTGCAAGGCCTGCATGGAGGCTGAAGAAACCGTTGCGAAGAACCATGCTCTTTGACTGCACAGGCGTCACCCAGATCAGAACAGAAACCCTCGGGTCACCCAGATCTTTCACAGATATCCTATGCAGACCAGAAGAACTAATCAGCTTCTGGAGGGAGGTGGGCTGGTTGGAATAATGGCCCACGCACAATGGTCCACATGAAGCACTAAAAGCTCTCACATAGACCATAGAAGGTGCAGATACAAGTTTAGTGTGAGGTTTTTCCGCACACAACATTGTTATTAGTTTCTTACTTCAGTTGCAATGTCGGGTTTTCCGAGACGCATACTTAGAAAAGCTTCCTTTTTAAGGTAAGCTTTTCGAAACGGGAAAATTATGTCTTCAATTGTGGGAACTTTCAATTAAAACAGGGAGTCGAAAGGTCTTGAGCGAAGTCAAAATCTGAACGAAGAAATGTGTTATCCTTTTTAGAAATATTTCTTTGAAAACAACGTGACAATAACAAAGACAAACTGTGCCAATGTGTTCACAAACTGTTCTGCAAACGAGGAGACACTTCATCACGTCTTGCGTGCCTTAATAATATTTCATATTACCTACTCTTTCAATATCCTTTACAAAAATATCTCATTCTTATCTAACCGCAACATCTTGTAGGCACAGACACAAGCCTTACAAATCCTTGTTTGCCATTCGATATGTAACGTGACGTCAGATATAGCTCACATTCTGTATCAACATCGGATGCTGGGGTCGGACGCACGGATGTATGTGTCATGGACGCGGAACACATACATGTATCTACTAGAATATATGTGCGTGTCCATGGTCCCATTCAGAAACATCCTTTTGATATCTAATTCTGTCGTTAAATGGTCAAATGATAAATGTTGTTTGAATTTTGGGATGTGTTTTTAATAACACTTTTTTCGGATTCACATGGTGTAAAGTCCGTGTTGGTTATCTTTTCGGTCTGCTGTGCTTAAATAGGTCGGAAAACGTCCTTTAAATAATATTATACTAAAGAGATTTAAAATACATGAAATATTATGTTAAAAACGTAGTTAATCCTTATTTAAATGGATAAAGTAATTAAATAGAAAATTAATACGCATTATGTCCGAAATTATTCCATGGAAAACCCGACTAATTCGGGATAATCCCTTTTTTGTATGAAATTGTCTGCAACAAATAGCCCTAATTATTCAAACCATTTTTCCCTTACAATGCTGTTTGCGAACATCCCTTTTGATACGCAACAAGGAGAAATCGCCGCTCAACCAACCATCCAGAAAATTACCAAAACATATCATAAAAATGTACCGAAGTACGTGAAAAAAACAGGCTTCGGACGAAAGTTTGAAACTGTAAGTGAAAACCAACGGAATTTGACACAAGTTCCGATGTAAATAACTGTAGGAAAGTTTTTAGTTATTTTACTTGTGGAATATCTAATCAAGCAACTGCTTCGAGGTTGAATTTCCTGAGGGAACGATTGTAATCAACGACAGTTACAAACGCAAAACTTTCTCTGTTTACTAAAGCAAATTTTTTTTATATTTATAGATACTTCTCTTTATGTTGGTAGATAATATAAAGGTAAATACGGTAGAAACGACATAAGTTTTAATAAAGCCAAATTAAGCTGAAAGTGTTCTGTTTTTGGAAACTGGACGCTGAAAAGCTGTTTTAAATAATGATAAACAGTAATTATTCAATTCACAGTAATACATGTGGTTGTACTGAAATATTAATACATCCAGAACAATTTAACGCTTACGAAAATATAAAATATACGTATTATGTTTAATTAAATCATTTAGGTACGTAAAAGCCGGATCGGCTTATAGCAATGTTATAACAGCCGCACGGGTCCATCCATCAGGTTAAGGTACGCTTGCCTGGGTTGGTCCGTGGACGGGTGACCATCTTTACATACCGAGACTCCTCCATGCCTCGGAAGGCAAGTAAAGCCGTTGACCCCGGGCCGTTGGCTATTCATGGATCTTTGACTGTTACGGGTCGTCCAGAAACTGGAAAGTCTGACATCCAGTCTTACCAAGGGTATCGTATTACCTAGTTACTGGGTTGTGGAGGTCAGATAGGTAGTCGCTTCATGTAAAATACTGGTATTCAGCTGTATCCGGTTAGACTGGAAGCTGACCCCAACATACATAGTTGGGAAAGGGCAGGCAGATTTTGTTTATAAAGCCGGATTGCCAAAAATACAATTTTCTACTAACCTTTTTAGGACGTTTTTAGACATTATGCAGGGTTTTAAAGAAACTGCGTGCCATAGCTTAAGGGACCTACCCTTAAGCTCAGTATCAATAAAGGAACCCAGGAAAAAAATAAAAATAAAAAATGAAAACAAAAAAATATTAAAAGATCAACCTAATTTAGTACCTACTAACTTAAAATACAGAGGACACTGAGGACAGGGTGTTGTGGCGCCTGGAAGAGGCCTATGTCCAGCAGTGGACTGCTATAGGCTGAGTTGATAACTTAAAATAGCAATCGTTTATAATTAAAATTGTTTTATTTGACGGTCCTAAGCCCGTTTAAGTACGAAGAGACTCATTTTTATTGATTTTTTATGTTTAATAATTTTTTATTTTTTTTTCTTGGTTCCTTTATCTATACTGAACCTACCCCTAAGCCATGGCACGCAGTTACTTTAACACCCTGTATACTTAGGCATTAAACGTCAGAATATGAAATTGCTGTAAGCATGTGCACTCACTTAGGTAACGGGACTAGCACGATATTTTCATAGACCCCGAGACGCAAACAAAACAGTAGATACCTACTATTCTACATTCTACATCTACTATTCTAAACGCGTAAACTCGATCAACACAATGTTATATGTCACTGCCATCAATTTTACCGTGCGATTGTGCCCGATATAATTAATGGCGTCCTAAAATGTATGGTCATGGGGTATTGACTGACTAATTACTTCCAAACTGTCAAGTGACAAGTGCTTATTGTGTGAGTTTCACAAATCGTTTGAGGTCGCACACATTGCTAGGAACAGTTATTTCGCACCCGGGCACTGTTCCAATGTCTTGGACTATATAATCACAATTTTATCGCGTCTACTATGTGACTATAAAGTAGTTTTTCCTAAGACTATTTCCCATTTATCCTGTTCGCAATACATCTCATTTTGTCGCGTTTCGTCTCCGTCTTGGAACGCCCCAGTCTTTGGCCGGCAATCCTATTTTCCGTAGGACAGACTTTTATAGCATTGGGGGCATAAGGAAATTAGAATTTTGTGGAAATGATAACGGTTTCCATAAATGGTATTTACTTTGCGAAGTGTCCTTCGGTGGGGAAGAGCGTTATTATTTATACCGAGAGGTAGGTAGAGGACAAGCGTTGACAGGACACTTGACCTCGCTGGAGCAGGTGAAGAGTGAAATAGCCGACCAATATTATCGGACATTTGCAATGTCGGGCAGTCGGCAACTCGAACCGTTTAGTGTAATCTTTCGCCACATAAATGGCGCGATAGAATCTCTGATTCTGATGCTCGATGCCGCACCATCGAACTGCGTTTCCACTTAATAAAGCACAAATGAACCGAGCGAAATGTATATTATATCTACGAGTAAGTTAAGTTCTCTGCAGCACGGAAATCTATATCGGAAATCGAAATGACTTGTTTATGTTTCAGCACACATTAGGGGTTACCTCGACTACCGAATTGGTGTGCCAATTCGGTAGTCGAGGTAATCCCTAATGTGTGTTATTTGTTTTACAATTTGAGCCACACACGCTTTTATGAAAATTCTGCATATGAAAATGTGATAACTGAATAATGAGATTTTTCATAATACTGTCGCAGGATTGTCCGAAAATTACAGCACAAGAACAGCTAATTGCAGCAACCGTTAAAATACACGGGAAGGTTTAAAAACATGATGTCAGTACCAAAATACCTGCATGTCCTGCCTAGCGCAGTTAAATTCCACAAATGCTCGCGTTGCGGCGTTCCCTCTCAGTAGTACCCGCGAATAGTCTATAAAACTGCACGAGTGCATGGGTGTGAAATTATTTATTTATGAACGACGACGTATTCACTCGTTCCACTACATTTCGTTCGCAGAGAACAGGTAAAGCAACATTTTCTGTCTGCAGGGTGCATAGCAGACATTTTACAGCATCGACCCCTGTTCGGAAAGCCATTACTATCTCTTTTACTGCCTTATTTCTTTTTTGTCTGCCTTTGATGCATTCAAAGAGATTTATGATAGAACAGTAAGGAAGACCTCTACAATTTTGCATCGTGCGAGCTCAGGAGATTTATACTCGACGACTTATCAGATTTAATTCTTGGTTACACGGTTTGCTTCCTGCGTCCCCCTCCTCTTCAATGTTAATTCCTTTGCAGAGCTTATTTCTGGTTTGATAGCTATAGACGTTATATGAAACGTGCAGACACTGAAAAAATAAAAATAAAATAAAGTTAAATGTGTGCTCTGTTCTTTGTCAGAGGTTTCATTAAAACTCTTGCAATAAAACTATGGTCGTAAAATGCGATACTTCTGATTTTTCATGAAGGAAAATTAGGTTAGCCTCTGTTTAAGTGCACGGTATCAACTGGGAGTGCAGTTTGGTGCCAAGTTTTTATAACCGGCAGTTTCAAGGCCTCATCACACAAAAGCTTCTTTAGGCATTCGCTTAAGTGCTTATTCTTAAGGAGGTCGTCAGAGTGATTTTTAGCCAACACGTCATTGGCTGTTTGATAAAATATCTTTCTTGCTTTTTATCGGTGTATTTAAGACTCAAACAACGATTTCTGGATTGTTTATTTTTATTATTTTCCATTCAAATGGAACAGTTAAACTGTAGCATTTATGCTAATTGTTTCCCAAATTAACAGAACAATCCACATCCCAAAGTTACATAGAACAGTCATCTATTTTTGACATGCCTCACATTGAGTGAAGCAGATGTGCAGACACAAGATTAATAACTATTGCAGTCATTGCATCTAATGTCTAGACAAGCGTAGCATGATGCATACACAGAAATACTTTATACCATCGATCTATATACCTAAGATTAGATCAAACTCTTGGAATCGGAACTAAATATCTCAAAGCACACGGTATTAAAAAGATCTTTTACACAACATATGAAATATATAATTTATATAAGTTAGCAATTTTAGATGTAATTACCTATGTAAGATTAATAACGGACCTCGTATTACAAACAATAACGGTCCCTTTTCCACCCAATAAAACTGTAGAAAGGGACTAAAATACAACAGGCTAATAAACAGTTAACATTATTTTGTTATATTAATATTTGGAAACAAAAACAGGCTTAGTAAAAACATTATTTGGTTGGTTGGTTTTCAGACAAACATTATATTTAATACAATGATAATGACGTGGCTAAAGTGTTGCCGTAATAATATGTCGTAAACAGACTAACTACTGACACGGAATAGATAGTTACAGAAGGTCGATTCCATTCAATAAATGACGTACTGCTTCACTTTCAGCGAGTGTAAGTGCATTCGCGACTGGTTCGAGATCCGTACGTCCGCGTATAAGTTTTTGTGAGGCCAGACTGCAAACGCGGGTGCGGCGCGACGTACTCAAACATAAGAACTTCATTAATTTGAGCGTCCATAGTGGGCATGCGGGCGCGGGTAGCGCGCAAGCAACTCGCGCCATAGCTCGTTCATACAAGTGGCCGCAGTGAGTGCGCGGGCGGCAAGCGACAACCCGAGCGGGAGCGGGGATCTCAAACTAGTTCGAGCTGACCGCGCGCGTTGTCGCGCGGTCATCTGCGGACACGCACAATCGCGCGTATTCCCGCACCCGCGCCGTGCCCGCACCGCGCTGACAGTGCGGCCAAGCACTTTGTGTGCGCTTACTTTCGCTGGTTCTTTGAAGTCGACCTTCTGTACCTGCCTATTATGTGCTACTGATTATTCATGAGGGTTGCCACTCGAGCACAATGCGTGAGAGCCTTCGGGTATGATTGATCATTGTGTCACAAGTCCCTTGAGGTAGTTACGATAGGGTTGAACGACGACAGATGCAAATAAATAGCTTATGAATGTAGCGTCTACACAGTTTTGGTCACATGAAGTTTTGGGTACGAGACTATGGGTATATACTTTCGATTCGATTAGGTTTTGAATTATTAATACGGGCCTACTATGTGACACGGGTTCTAAGTCAATGCATAAATTAACACTAAACAAAGCTTACTTGTTATAAATTTCTTCTAGGTGCTATTCTATGCTTGAGATTAATATTGAATTTACCTTCGACATAGTGAAGTCAGAAGCTTCTCAGAAATAATAATGGAGAATACATAATGTATACCTTTAAAATTCAAATTAGAGCTAATTACAGCGTCTGCCAATAAAAACAAACCGCGGTCAGCAATATATCTCCCAAATGTGGTTCTTTGAAATCGCGTTCGATCGATCTTTAATGTCGAGGTCATTATTGGGTCCTTGTTAAGCACCTAAGGAGGGAACGTTTACCTAATGATGACGATAAATACAAGTTCCATATATTTTATAGCATAAGTATCTTCTGTATCCTGTAGGCGGCAGAAGGATAGAGGCAGAGCAGGCCCGGTTCTGTATTGGTGCTTGGGGGATTTTATCCATTAGTGGGCATGCTTTGTCTAAGATGATAATGATGAGTCTCAAACTCTAATCCCCTTATTACAGAACAAGGTTTATCTTCAGACCGAGGTTTAAAACATGGACCCATTATTGAATTTCGAACTTTATTCCGGCTATGGTAAAGTTCCTAAACACAAAACTGACAACTTAGTACCGAACTAAGTTTCCAGTTTTGTATAAAGAACAGTATTTCAATCACTGTTACGTTCTTATTACAAAAATTGGCTGCATGGTTTAAGCCATGTTAAAATATAGACCTTGTTTTGTAATAAGGCGGAAAGCATTTATTTCAATTAAACCGATTACAGACACTTTTGAATTATCAAGGATTCGGCCAGTCAGAAAGATGAAGCTATTTCCCACTAGCTAGTTTCCCATATTATGTATGTAAGGAAAAATCTACATATTTTTAAAAAGATAAGTGATAGACATAATTTTTATACTAGAAATAAAGATAAAATAGATCAAGCATTTTTCAGATTATCTAAAGTACATACATCTTTTATGGGGCTTTTTTTCTTTTTTTTTTGGGTGGGAAATTTTCAAATAACTTCTCCCGCTCTGGGCGGAGCGGGAGGGTGTGTCAGACCTTTACTGACTAAAACCCACCCGTATTCCTTCATTTGCCTGTGTGCCAGGGCCACGATATCCCTTTCGGACAAACTCGCAACCCTGGCAGCTTTATGGGGTACTGTGTTAAATGTTACAACAAGATACCTTGTGATATATTGCAATTAAATGAAAGAAAATTTAAAACACAAATTAAAAGTACACTTTGTAAACATATTACAAGTTAGAGGATTAAATCCAAGATAGGAATGCTTGGAAACATGCTGGTCCAGCTCCATAGGACAATCTAGAGTCTAGACAAAATCAAACTGGTTGCTATTTTAATTGTATAATTTGTCATTTTAAGGACATTGATTTTAAATTCTGTGATTACCTAAACTCACACACTGACTTATTATTATATATTTTTTTTTTAGGAAAGCATATATTTTTACAATGTTTGTAAATATGTGAGCACCATGTATCTATCTCATAATTAAGTTTATTAATTTATACCAACGAGATACATTACAATCGATCAAGTTTTTTTTCATTGCTTCATTTTTAATTCTTTTTACCTATTGTGGTATAGTAATTTTATTCTAGGTGCATCGTCTTCACATATAATCATATAATTAATGTACTTAAACAAAATATTGTGAAACATTTTTAAAAGAGTAACGGTGGAGTTTCTTGCCAATTCTTCTCCATCCGAAATTACCTTTTGGAAGGGGCAACTAGAATCAATTCTATTTTTTTTTGTAATGCTTGACGTTTAAAAGAGCCTTTATGTGCCTATTTGAAATAAATAATTTCACTTTGACCACTCCAAAACGTAGTACATTCTTATGGAGAAGAACGGTCAAAAGTATCCTTTGACACCACAGTACCTCCTACTACCCCTACTCTTCATTGAAATACCAAAAGGCACTAATACACATTACGACCACTAAACACGTTAATAACTATTAATACTAAAACAATACTAATCATATCGATCATCAGCCAAACCTCATAGAGTGGTCCGCGATATGTTATTATTAATGCCAGTCATAATTTACACGCGCGTACTAGAATTTCTATTGGCTTCCCGACTATTAATTACTGTGTAACAATAAATGGTAGCAAATGGTACATAAATGGTTACGATAGTTTTTATTGAATATTAGTTTTTAGGGTTCCGTACCAAAATGGTAAAAAATGAACCTGGATATCTCAAGAACTGCTAATGCTATCAACTTGAAATTTAGAATAGTTTTAGATGACGTTTGCTTAACTATTTCGCAAACAAGAAAGTAATTTAAAAAATATTTCTTTTTTGCAAAAGGGACTGAAAGGGGGTCTTAAAAAATTTAAGTGTGGCTACTAGGGCATGCGGGTATCATAAGAAAGAGCGCTGTTTGCACATTCTCAAACAATTTATTTAAGCTGCATATTTTCCGACTTTTGATGAAAAATTAAAAAAAAATACTTTAAAATAGTTATCTCCGAAGTTTGCATAGATAAAAATCATTTTAATCATTTTTCCTCAAAAGTCGGAAACTAAGCTGTCTAAAAAAAAAGTTTGAGAATGTGCAAATAGCGCTCTTTCGTATGATACCCCACATGCCCTAGCAGCCCCACTTCAAATTTTTAAGACCTCCTTTCAGTCCCTTTTGCAAAAAAGGTATACTTTTTTAAATTTCTTTCTTGTTTGCAAAATAGTTGGGCAAACGTCATCTAAAACTATTTTAAATTTCAAGTTGATAGCATTAGTAGTTCTTGAGATATCCAGTTGTGACAGACAGACAGACAGACTTAGTCTCACCATAAGGGTTCCTTTTTACCATTTTGTACGGAACCCTAATGAAATACTTGTCACCAATAAGCAGCAAATATCTACAGATAAGTATTTTGTAGAATAAAATAATTGTGTGAAGAACTTGGCGTTATCAATAATAATTTTACCATCGTTTTTTTTATTTTGTAATAACCAATGGAAACCGCAATATCGCTGACGAACTTTTAGGCATATTAACATCATACAATTTCCTAACATCATTGAAAAAACCGCGTATCCATCTATCTAATGCTACGCCGTAGCGGAAGTTACCTACGCCGTAGCAAATGATTATGCTAATGACGTTAAAATAGGACAGGGCGCTACGTAATAAAAGCATCTCGTAGCTCTGTAGCACTACATCGTTTTCTAGCGGTGCGGTGGTGGTCCGCACAAGTCACACAATAGGTGCCTAGTTGCTGCCTACATTTCGTTTTGCCGGGCGGCAGTCATATCGTGAGTGGATTTCCGCATCCACTGAGAACATTGTGCTCTAAATGGCTTCTATATTGTCTGTGAATAGGACATAATGTAACAAGTTACTTTGTGCACGCTCCTGTTAATACCTGAGTGGTAGATGAAAAAATCCTTTTTGTTTTATGTTTGATTTCGTTAGTTAACTCTGCTTGTATTTTATATGCCTCATTGAGTCTGTAATATTTTCATTATTGAGAAACAAAGGTTTTATTTACTGTCTCTTTTTAAAAGCAGAAAAGTTTTCCAACGCTCAATCTATACGTAGCTCCGAGTTTTGTTTTTAGTTCTAATGAAACTAGATTAGTCTTGTATCGGATATTCCAATGCATATAGATAAGAAACTTACTTAAAGGCCTTCCGACTTGCAAGTGAAAGTTCGTGAAAGGTCTTTATTGTGTTTGTGCGGAATTTCGTTTCCTTTCCATCTTTGTTCCAAACTCTTCTCGGAGGAAATTGTGCTACACTCGTCGCAAACTTAGTTGTGGGCTTAAAACACAATCCGTGTTGTGAACACCATTTGTGTTAAACGCCTCGACGACGGTGAAAATAAAAAAGGAAAGTAATTGCTTAGAGATACGAGTACCTACGTGCCAAGTATACGGCGCGGGCGATGGCGTAAGCGTGCGATTCAGAATATTCCGCATCAATTATTTCTTCGCGTTCCGAAGGTGTTTCATGTTCTTATCGAAGCATTACGTTCTAAACACATATTCAATTTGCACATTTGGATACACAGTTACAATTTTTGCGAAAATAAAATTGTATCCTGTAGTTACCATACCGTAGGTACACCTCATGGGAATGATATCAGCGATTTTTTGAGTCAATAAAAAGTTTATTGGCCCAAATAAAAGTGTGGTCCATTTATTTGAATTCAAAGTGTCGAACGTTGGCTTTCGTTCGATTGATGTACGAACTAACCTTGAAGTGAAGTCATTGTCTACAGGCGTCTGTGGGTATTTGACAGCTGTGACGAAGAGTGCCATAGACACTCTCGTCATAGTCATTCCATTCGTTAGCATAGGAGTGAAAATAAACTGAAGGATATTAAAGGAAGGACGTGTGAGTGAACACTTACGGCAGATTTTTTTTTACGTTTCAGTCTCGGAGCTGTGCTGCCATTTAAATGGATACGTGCCTTCAGAGATTATTATCATTCTTCTTTTTATTTCTTAGCACTAACATTAAACATTTATGGCCAGTTTCATTTAGATGTAGAAGAAGATAAAATCATGTTAAGTTTTAAGCTTGCATCACGGTGGCTCACGGATGTGACAAAAAAAAATTAAAGGGAGAAGGCTTTACTTGAATGAAGGTTGATAACAATTAGATTCGTAAACTTTAGTTCAACAGGTGTCCACGATGTTTAATATCGAAAGAGAAGTTCAGATAAAAGTTCTGTAGTCTCATAAATATTCAAATTAAATACGTGGCGTTTTCGTTTTATAAACACTGCGGTTCCATTGGTTTACCGACTTACACAAACCTGATTTGGGGATTTATTGTGAATTGAGCGTTCGGCCGACTACTGAAACGATTATTTCATCTATTTAATAATACGTGAAGCAATAACTTTGTACCCCATTTTATCTGTATAAAAGGCACAGTTAAAGTTAATATGGAGTAGGAGTGCAGAAAGCTAATATTTTTATATATTATGCATCACACTATCACACTAATATTATAAAGGCGAATGTTTGTGAGTGAGTGTGTGTATGTTTGTTACTTCTTCACGCTCAAACGGCTGGACCAATTTTGATCGTGGTCTCCCATACATTCCAACTGCAAATGTAAGTTTGTACGCTCAATATTGGGAGATTTGCCATGTTAATTTAAGACCATAGACTTCTTGTAATCTATATGTACTTATAGACCTATTTTTTTATTTATATCAAAAAGGATCAGCATTTTCGGATATAATGGTCAATTTTCATCTATTTTCTCAAATAACTTTAAAAGTATTTATTTAAAAATTATTAAAACCATATTTTCGGCAATAGAATCGGTCCAGGACCTCGTAGCAATATTTTTTTGCATTAAAAATATTATTATTATTCTATGTACGCGAGTTTTCTAGAAATAATAAATTTTTGCTTGCTGTAACTTTTTAATATGATTCTTTTTGCTAAAGCGGCACTTATCTTGTAAAATAAAGGTTTTTTAAAAGAATATTATTGTATAATACTACTTAAGGCGACGATAACCGACTTTTAATGATTTTTACTGAAGATCACGTTTAGACGAGTAGTGTTAATGATTTGAAAAAAATATATGTTAAATTAGAGCATTTTCTCAATAATTTAATATTTTTGATTATGTTTATATTACATAGTGTAATTAATTTGTAAAGTTATGTCTAACGCGGATAAAAACTGGCGCAAAATATACCAAGCGTATTTTTCTGAAACCTTCACCAATTTAAAGATAATTTAATTATTGATCTTTTAGTATACGCGTTTTATTAAAATACCTTTTGTTTTGTGTATAATAAATTAATAATGCGACAGCGCTCCATGATGGGCGAGTCCTATTATTGGCTGAACGTACGACGCGTTGCGTGAGCTCAGTACAGAACACGCAAGCTAACCAGTCAAGGTCACTGGCATATATCTGCGTCTTAATAAGGAAGCGTTACAAGATGTATATATACATCAGCGGTTATCTCTTCGCCCGAGATGAAGACTAATCTGGGGCCAGAAGTTACCAGAGCGTGAATGGGAGGATAAACACTGTCACATACATACATACATTGTTTGTGTGGTCTAACAATGGGTATGTCCTTTTGTTGAGCTGCATGTAACCAGTTTTCAGTAAGGTTTCTTAATTCTCCTCTAACGGTCAATTACGATATAGGAACTCACACTAAAAGCGGGTTACCTTTGACTGTTAGACATGTGTTTTTTTTTTTAAACGTTGCCCCACACTAGGAATTTCTCCTGTATCGTGGGTGAGTTTACAAACATTTAAACTCACATACACAAACAGCCAGACCCGGAACAACTACTTGTAGGTCATACAAATATTTGTTCCGTGCGGGAATCGAACCCGCGACACGCAGCGCAGCAGTCAATCGCTTAAACACTGCGCCAACCGTGTCGTTGTAGAAAGTCTTGATGAAAGTCTGAACAGGAAGTAATGAGTTTAAATTAACATTTTTTGACCAGTCTTCGAGATGTGAATCATGCTACAAGTCATTGCAGGCTACATTCTAAAATATCTTATAATTGTAATTTTGTTAATATTTATATTTTTGTATGCTCTAAATCCAAATTTAAATGTAAGGTTATGAAAATTATTATAAACCAATCATGGGTACGTAATATATATGTCAATGAAACCAATAATGTTATTAGGAATGTAAGCTAGCCTAGATTTTTTTTTTTGTGTTTTGTTACTCTGTTGCCAAGCAATCAATTTGAATTTCATTTTGCATGATGTTATTAATTATTATTATTAATGTTCCCCTAACGTTGCGCTCCCTTTTTTTTTTTTTTTTTTTTTTTTTGGGTGGGAAATTATCAAATAACTTCTCCCGCTCTGGGCAGAGCGGGAGGGCGTGTCAGACTCTTACTGACTAAAACCCACCCGTGTTCCTTCATTTGCCTGTGTGCCAGGGCCACGATATCCCTTTCGGACAAACTCGCAACCCTGGCAGGCATTGGTCCTGACGGACCCCGTCAGTTGGTGCTGACATCTCTTTGAGGCGCGCGTGGAACACAACGCGCCGTCGACCCGGGCCTGGTCCTTATCGGACGGCGAGCTACCCATCGCTCGCCGTCCGCAAGCCCGCGCCTACGGTGGCCGGAAATCGGCTTGCAAACGTTGCGCTCCCTAACGTTGTTATGGGAGACTTCAATGCCAAAGTGGGAGTACAAGAACGCGGTGAATCGAAAGTCGGACAGTTAGGTTTGGGGCGCAGGAATCACAGGGGGCAAATGCTGGTTAACTTTTTAGAGTCGCAGGGGCTCTACTTGATGAATTCATTCTTCGAGAAGAAACCTCACAGGAAGTGGACCTGGCAGAGCCCCGATAACGTGACAAGGAACGAGATAGACTTCATTATGACGGATAAGAGGCACATATTTAGAGATGTCTCCGTGATCAGCAGGTTTAATATCGGAAGCGATCACAGGCTTGTCCGAGGCACTCTAAATATCAATTTTCGAGCCGAGAGAATCCGAATGATGAGGCCTACCCTTCGACCTACGCAGCTCCAAACCGCTCTTGGATTCGAAAAGTTCCAACTGGAACTTCAAAATCGATTCGCCGTACTGGAAACCACAGGCACTGTCGACGAGAAAGCCGAAGAGGTGGTCAAAGCACTACGCGACGTGTCCCGCAGACTTTTCCCGTCGCAGCGGAAAAGTAAGGTGTCCAAACTTTCCTCGGAGAGTTGCCATCTACGCAGCCGTCTTCGTCAGATAAGAGGGCTTTAAACCTGCAAATTAGAAAGCTGAAGCGACGCGACCTTCGGCGCTCCAATACCCGTGACATTGAGGTCGCGATTGAGCAGAACCGAGGGTCGAAAGTGTTCGGTCAGCAATTAGGGAGGTCCCATCTGACGAAACTGAAAACTGCGGATGGTAGAATCGTGACTTCAAAGCCCGAGATACTCGAGGAAGTGGAGGATTTTTACGGACACTTGTACTCATCGCGGACGGCGAAACCAGCGGGGCATAGCGAAGATGACCATCGAGCCGAATTAATGCGCCACTACACGGAGGACATCCCGGATATCGACCACTGCGAGATTAGGCTCTCAAGCAGCTAAAGAACAACAAGGCACCTGGTGATGACGGAATAACGACAGAGCTCCTTAAAGCGGGTGGGGCTCCAGTCCTGAGAGAGCTAGCGAGTCTCTTCAACTCCGTCATCCAAGAGCGTACAACGCTCGATGCGTGGAGCAGAGGTGCGGTGGATCTGTTCTTCAAAAAAGGCGACAAAACCTTGCTGAAGAACTATAGACCCATCTCACTTCTGAGCCACGTATACAAGCTGTTCTCGAGGGTCGTCACGAACCGTCTTGCCAGGAGACTTGACGAGTTCCAGCCACCAGAACAAGCCGGTTTTCGAAAAGGCTTCAGTACCGTAGACCACATCTATACTGTTCGGCAGATTGTGCAGAAGACCGAAGAGTACAATCAGCCGCTGTATATGGCATTTGTGGACTACGAGAAAGCCTTCGACTCCATCGAAATATGGGCAGTTCTGGCCTCTCTGCAACGATGTCGCATTGACTGGCGCTACATCGAAGTGCTGAGGTGTTTGTATGACGCTGCAACGATGACTGTCCAGATCCAGGATAAGGAAACCAGCCCCATCCAACTACTCAGGGGGGTGAGACAGGGGGATGTGATATCCCCGAAACTGTTCACCAATGCGTTGGAGGACGTCTTTAAGACGCTGGCCTGGACTGGACAGGGTATCAACGTAAACGGCGAGTACATCTCACACCTTCGTTTTGCCGATGACATCGTCATAATGGCAGAGACGCTGGAACAGTTAGACCAGATGCTGCACAGCCTAAATAGAGCCTCTCGGCGGGTTGGCCTCGGCATGAATTTGGACATGACGAAAGTCATGTACAATTCGCACGTCTTGCCGAGTCCAATCCACATCGAAGGGTCGCTTCTCGAAGTTGTAAGGAGTACGTCTACCTAGGGCAAGTTATCCAGCTTGGTAGGCACAACTTTGAGAAAGAAGCCGACAGAAGGATCCCGTTGGGTTGGGCAGCGTTTGGAAAACTTCGTCAAGTCTTCTCGTCGCCAATCCCGCAGTGTTTGAAGACTAAGGTCTTTAATCAGTGCGTCCTGCCCGTTATGACATATGGTGCCGAAACGTGGACACTGACAGTCGGGCTGGTCCACAAATTCAAGGTCACTCAGCGTGCTATTGAGCGGGCTATGCTCGGAGTTTCTCTGAAGGATAAGATCAGAAATGAAGTTATCCGGAAGAGAACCGGAGTTACCGACATAGCCTGCAGAGTAAGCAAGCTGAAGTGGCAGTGGGCTGGCCATGTTTTTCGAAGGACCGATGGCCGGTGGAGCAGACAAGTCCTGGAATGGAGACCGCGTATCGGCAAGCGTAGTGTAGGACGCCCCCCAGCTAGATGGACCGACGACCTTAAAAAGGTGGCTGGGACAGACTGGATGCGGAAGGCGGAGGACAGGGTGTTGTGGCGCGGCCTGGGAGAGGCCTATGTCCAGCAGTGGACTGCTATAGGCTGAGTTGATTGATTATTAATGTGATGTAATTATTTATTGCCTATCTAGTGGCACTCATTGTCAATTTTCTTTGTTAATACGAGTATGCGGACAATGTAGTGGGCTGCAATATTGTTAAATGTTGTATTATCTTTTCTATATACCAACACATATTGTAGCTGTTTATTGTCCCTGAATAAAATAAAATAAAATAAATACGGGTCATGTTTTTTTGTATTTTTTTTTTCTTTGTCGAAAATACATAATATAGGTAACGGTGCAGGATAGTCTTTACCAGAAGTGATCATCGTATTAGTGGTTCAGCAGCTTCAATATCGTCAGGATCCTGCCGGAATATAGCAGTTCGTCGTGGACGTGGTACGACATCGGCTCTTTTCACAACTTCTTCTGTCATCAGAAGACAGCCGCCACGTAACCATCGATGTGACGCTCTGCTAGAGTGACTGTCAGCAGCCAGTGTCACTCTTATCCGACATTTTCGGTGATTCTAACGGTATCTTCTATTCGGTAACTTCTTAACAAAAAAAGACGGTGCCACTTGCTGCACCGTCCCGTCACATACAATAATACAATTTAGCCTAAAAGACTAAAAAGCAATTTTAGTTTAAGTTGCATTTTTTGCTTACGTGGCAGTGGGCAGGGCACATTGCTCGCAGAACTGATGGCTGATGGGGCCGAAAGGTGTGAGTGGCAACCGCGTACCGGAAGACGTAGCGTTGGAAGGCCTCCTACAAGGTGGACCGATGACCTTTTGAAGGCCGCAGGTATCCGCTGGATGCGGGAAGCACAGAATTGGTCGAAGTGGCGGTGCTTGGGGGAGGCCTATGTCCAGCAGTGGACGTCTTTCGGCTGAAATGATGATGATGATGATGACATTTTTACGTGATAATTATTTTATAAATTAGAATAGTGTTGATTGTATTTTACACAAGTCCGTTACACTTTCTTAGAGTCTGGTACAGATAGTATTGTGTATCAATTATTTTTTAGATGAGCACTTGTTTTAGTTCCAAAAATGTCGACAAAACTTATCCAACTATGTCACAATTTACTATCGTAGTATCTCTCTATTTAACTCAACGTGACAAACAAAAAGAAAACACCAAATGTATCTATTTGACAAATGAGTGTAAGTATTACCTTATCTCACAATTCCGGTTGACTACGTAGCTGAATTTGCTCACAAAATGAATTTGTTAAACGACGTTCCCCATTTATTTCATTGAGCTATTCGGATGTTTTTAATCAAGTAAAAAGTTTGTTTTCACGTTATAGAAAGTAGGTGTTTATTATGAAATGACGGTACCCTTACTTACCTACATTTAGGTGATAAAGTACCGAGTAGTTTATATTTTAACCTTCACAGACTTAATGTTTTATAATAGGTGACATTATTCTAGAAACCTGACATGTTTACCGAAGCCCACAAAGTTCGGTTGACATTATGCTATATCATGGATATAAAATTATATGTAACGTGTGTGGGCAACAATATCAATTCATGCGGAATTATTAAATACTTACTACGCTCGCGACTTCGTCTGTGTTAATTTCGAATTTTCTCAAACAATCTTAGAACCCCGTTGTAGAGTGAAACGGGATATTGAACTTACCTATTCATCATCATTTCAGCCGAAAGACGTCCACTGCTGGACATAGGCCTCCCCATAAAGGGGTTGCCATAATTACCACGCTTGGCAGGCGGGTTGGCGATTGCAGTATGGTGATAAAATGCATAGGAAACGCTGCTGCCCATTCCAAAACTATCAATGTTTTACAGAAATAAAGTCGTAAGTCTCTTAGTCGCCTTTTACGACACCCACGGGATGAAATAGGATGGTGCTATTCTTTACTTCCGGCGCCACATGGAACCGTACCAGTACCTCCTTACCGGAGCTTGCCGGTGGTTGATTATCGAAAAAATATTTTTTAGTGCACCTCCGAATTCTCTCATAAACTTACCTTAGAAATGTTTCTACAGCGTGTATAAAAGAAAGAAAGAAAAAACATTTATTGGGACTCGCACAGACACACAAATGTTTAGTCATATTTAAGAGTGCGATACAGACTGTCAAATTGAATCGCGATAAAATAATTAATTGACCCATACAAAATTTATTTGATCGTGTTTAGATATCGACACCCGTCATGTCTGCAGAGTTTCTCTAGCTAATTTAATTTGACCCTGTATATCTAATGACGACACCATATCTTAAGAGGGATGCGCTAAAGTAACCCGCGAAATTCAAATTTTCTTACGTTTTTTGCAATTTGCAGGTCAGTAATAGGTTGTATATTGATCTAAATATGATTCGCGGACGTAACAAATATGGCTTTACAGAATTATAATCATTAGGATCAGCATTAGAACTCTCTCCCCCTTATTACAAAACAAGGTTTATCTTCAGACCCAGGTTTAAAACATGGAGCCATTATTGAATTTCGAACTTTATTCCGACTATGGTAAAGTCCCTAAACACAAAACTGACAACGTAGTACCGAATTAAGTTTTCAGTTTTGTATAAAGAACGGTATTTAAATCACTGTTACGTTCTTATTAAAAAAACTGGCTCCATGGTTTAAGCTATGTCAAAATATAAATCTCGTTTTGTAATAAGGCGGTATAAGTTCATAACATCCTACTGAATTATTATTTCAGAAATAGTCATTCAATAGGATTTTACGAAGAGAGTTAGATGGACAAACAGACAGACAGACACACGAGTGATCCTATAAGGGTTGCTTTTTTCCTTTTGAGGTACGGAACCCTAAAAACCTTGTCAATGGCTAGGTCACAACGAATAAAACATACATTTTATAACCCGGCCGTACCGGTGTACGTCTCCCGCCTACACTACACCACTAAGGCGGACGACATCGTGGAGTACGTGAGCCAAAAGACGAGGTACTCGCCGAGGATACAGTTACTGGCATCGCACCGGAACGTCAACTTCAAGGCGTTCGTCGTGCGTGTACCGAACTGTTATCTACCCCTCGTCATGGAAGAAGACTTTTGGCCGCAGGACGTGGTGTTCCGCCGCTTCCGCGGACAAATGCCACAGGACAGCACAAAGTCAAGCTAGTGCAAAGTGAAGTGCTACTAACATAGTAGTAGTATGGGCCTGTGTCGCCTGAAATAAATGGTACTCGTATTATTATAAATAGCTTACTTCAACAAGTGGACCATGTGGGACGTAGAGAAAGTACTTTTCAATTACGTGCCTCCATTAAAATGACCACCGCGGTAAACTTAGGTTATGTGCGCATGAGACCGATCCCTGGAGTCCTTATCCATCAGAGATAAAGATACCAAGTTAAATTTGATAGCAATAAGATGGGTTACAGCATTCCCTAAAGTAAAATCAGAAAATTATTTGCCAAGTATTAGGTAAGTATGCCAAAGGGAGGAGGCCTAGGTATACTCAGCAGTGGATTAAAAGATACTGCTAATGATGATGATGATGACAATCATTTAACACATACTAGGCGGGGGATTATCGGTATGCTTTTGTTTTGTGTGTGTTTTTGTGGAATTGGTACAATATCAAGCTCTCAAAATGGTGAAGGAAAACATCGTGAGGAAACCGGCATGTCCTAGAACAAAAAAATCGAAGACATTGTGACATCTACCAACCCGCACTGGGCCCGCGTGGTGGATTACGGCCCATTCCCTCACACAGAGAGGAGGCTTGTGTCCCAGCAGTGGGAACACTGTAGGCTGATTATGTGGTACAATATCAAAGGTAACAAAAAAACAAGCGAGCCTTACAGGTAGTGCTTCGGACGCCTACGTGGAAGTTTGGGGTGTTGTTACTTTTGTAGGATAAAGACTTTCTATCATTAACCCTATAAGTGGCATAAGGCCAAACTGTCACTACCTATAGAGATACTAATGGATAAATAAAAAAACGAGCGAGCCTTACAGTAGTCTCTTATTGTATGATGTGTAACATCTGACATATCATCAGCTCCGTGTGGTGCCGGACGTAAAGAATAGCACCATCCCATTTCTTCCTGTGAGTGTCGTAAAAGGCGACTAAGGGACTTACAAGAGAATGGGCAGCAGCGTTCTCTATGTTTTTTAACACCATACTGCGATCGCCAACCCGCCTGTCAAGCGTGGCGATTATGGCAACCCCCCCCCCCCTTTGGGGGAGGCCTATGTCCAGCAGTTGACGTCTTTCGGCTGAAATGATGATGATGATGATCTGACATCTCAGCTTGGTAATAAGCAACTGAGCAGCGACAGAAATTAACCTCAAAATTTAAAAATACTGAAATATTTATTCGAATAATTATTCGTTACTAGTGGTCGTCCGCTGTACGAAATTCGACCCCCCTCTAGTTACAATCTATAAAGTACTTGCTAATTCCATGAGTACACTAATTTCATGCTATTAAAAAGTACTTACTCATTCCAGGCTTAAGCTGTCACTTCCTGTTACACACTTCCGTCCCTTTTAACGAAATAACTCCCACAGAGAGCGACAGGAAAGATGTTACATATCATAAAGAGCTGCGTTAACCGCACCCACGCACGAAATCGTTCAGTTCAAAATTTTATGATATTATTTTGGGATCACATGGTAGCCCCACGGCCCTAGTCGCCGCGGGAGACGCCCCGGGCGTCGGGCGCCGTAGGCTGATTCCCGGCCACCGTAGGTGCGGGTTGCGGACGGTGAGCGATGGGTAGCTCACCGTCAGATAAGGACCAGGCCCGGGTCGACGGTGCGTTGACACCTCAAAGAGATGTCAGCACCAACTGACGGGGTCCGATAGGGCCAATGCCTGCCAGGGTTGCGAGTTTGTACGAAAGGGGTAACGTGGCCCTAGCTCACAGGCATCTGATAGAACACGGGTGGGTTTTAGTCAGTAAAGCTCCGCCCAGAGCGGGAGAAGTTATTTGATACAAATTTTCCAGCAAAAACAAAAAAAAAGGTAGTTTCATACTGCATTTGTTTCTAGCCATACAAACAGTGAGATGTTGACGTGTGATCCCAACTTTTTACCGTAAAATATAGTACTGATCATTGCCGAGTGAACGGGGCCAAACAATACAGATGCATAAGCACCCGGCAGAACCGCGGCCAGTGTGACTCAAAGGGGTTGGGTAAAAATACCGTGTATTAATTACCCGATTCCCTCAGAGAACACAATAGCTCCCGCCCGGAAAAAGTTTCAAGCTATTAAACAAAGGTAATTTTTTTATAAAAAAAGTAAATTAATTTGAGTAGATGTCTGTACCAGAAATCCTGCGAAAAGGTCAAATTCGTTAATTAAAAAATAATGTGGAAAATTATTCTAAAATAAAATCCAACATGATGGTCTGTTTGTTTATTTGTACGTTATTAAATTTTTTCGCAAAAGATTTCCAATTACGATTGTATTATTTACCTTCTATTATCGTATATGAAGATGAACAAAGGATTTCTCGTTTATTTTCTCTAAATGAGGATCTAATTATGAAAGATTTATTTAACTATTTTCAGAAATATAATGCGTTTCAGGAATAAAGTGCGTGTCGGACCACACACAATTTTAATTTATATATTTATCTTTAATTCAAGGCATATTATCCAGAATTTGGTAGTATTTATTACTTAGACTATATTAGTACAATTAATGATGATCGCCAACCCACTTGCCAAGCGTGGCGATTATGGCAAACCCCCCTTTGGGGGAGGCCTATGTTCAGTAGTGGACGTCTTTCGGCTGAAATGACAATGATGATGAAGCATTAAAGCGCAATTGTGCCATAATCGCCACGCTTGGCGGGCGGCTTGGCGATCGCAGTATGATGTTAAAATTCATAGAGAAAGCTGCTGCCCATTCTCTAGTAAGTCCCTAAGTCGCCTTTTACGACACCCACGGGTAGAAATAGGGAAGTGCTATTCTTAACGCCCGGCACCACACAGACAATTTTATCAAGATGACAATCAACTTTAATGCTTAATATTACGCAAACGGATCCCTGAATCGAAAAATAGTTTTCACTGACCTGCAATATTGTTGAACGACCTATCCAACGATATTCCACACCATGGAATAGACGAGAAAAAAAAAAAACATCCCCCACTTTACGTGCAAAGGAGGTACCCTAAAAAAAAATTGTTTTCATGATTTTATTTTACAGCTTTGTCGGCGTGATTAATATGTATACCCATGCTAAATAACAGATTTCTAGTACTAAAAGTCTCTGAGCTAAGCTGAAGACAGACATACAGACAGACGGACAATGCGAAACTATAAGGGTTCCTTTTTGACTACGGAACCCTAATAAAACAATGCACCACATAGTCCTCACATTTACAATTAATAAAATAATATAATACTTTACAAAGTAAATAGTCACATCATTGCGTATAACACACATGACACACGCAAAAATACAACACAACGTGTTGTGTTCTTGCGTGAACTCAAAAATAAAATAGAACTTTCTTAGAATAACAGTGTTGTTATTCTAAGAAAGTTCTGTTTTATTTTGAGTTCTAGTAGAAACCTTTTTTCAATCAAGATGTTTAAATCGACGTCCAAATATATGAGTAACGAATCAAAGATGTGCGTACAATTCCAATATTCCTTACTTCTCAAACACATCACCTTCATCCTATTAGCATTTTTATAGGCTCTTAAGGGCGCCGACGTTATCTTGCCCTCACGGCATAAGCCGAAACCTTCACTAATACACGTATGACTGTGCCCTTTCCTTTATTTCCACTTTCATTGAATATTTTTGCCCTTTTTTTTGGAAACTAACGTGTCATTCTCTATTTACTGAGTTGCTTTTGCCTCGGCTTTAGGTGTTTGAGGAAATTGGCTATGTGCTTATAGAAGAAAAGGTAGGCTGTAAAGATAGCAGATGTTGTAGTGTTATCTATAAATAAAAAGCCTTAAAGGCTTCTACATACCGGCGCGACCGCGGCACAAAGGCCCCGCGTACCGCGGGAGGAGCGGTGCCTTTATTCTACCATAATTTACATAGAATAATTTGAGCATAATAATTATTTTATCATTTCAAATAGGTAATTGGTTATTACACATTTCATTATAATTTATATTATTATTTAAATTAGATTCATAATGATAATTGTATTATTATTATGTTCTTTTAGAGGTATGAGGAACAGGGTGTAAAGATCACTCATACTCTATAGAAAAGGGAGGATCCTCCGACCAGATGGGTGTTGTGTCTGGTGGGCAACTGCCTGACGGTTGATGTCGGGATGTTGTTTACGCTAGTTGCGCGGTAAACTCTGCTTGCGCGATGCAGGATTTTGCGTGACGTCAGTTTGCCGCGTAGTTCGCATGTGGTAATGTTGATGCCGCTACATGCTGGTAAGCAAAATGACGACTAGATGTGTGACTTGATGTATGAACGTAGGCAAAGCAAAAGGAGTTTGTAATAAAAGCGTAGCAGGTGGCGTTCTATATTTCTGCCTACCCCCATGGGAAGAAGGCGTGAGTTTATGTACGTATGTTGTAAGCAAAATATAGTTTAAAATATGTATATAAGGATATTTATTTTATAAGCTTCTGTTGATTATACAGGGTCAAGTTATATTAATTAGCGAAACTTTGCAGACATGATGAATATCAACATCTAAACACGATAAAATTAAAATAAAATACATTTGACGGTTTTTTTTGAGGGTTCAACGTCCACTGGTTGTGTTTTTATTTGAAGTATGAGTTGTCGTCCGTTTAATAACTCACAAAGTGTCGAGAACATCACTACATGCAGGGCGACCGCGGGCGGGAAGCAGCGGTCGCGCACCGGCCGGTTACCCAGCAGCACGTCAGCGTCCGCGATACTGAGCGTTTTGCATTAATATTATTTTCTCGTCAGTCAAGTCTTGATTTCCGTTTGTCAACCTATTCTACGCATTAAAATACAGTCCACTATTGTCTAACGTGTTTATAGTTCCTCGTAACACCTGGAGGACATGCCCATTCCTGTCTACAAAGCGTTTAATTTACCTCGAGTTTATTATTATGATATTGATGGAATTTTTGAAGCGCGTAGTCTCGTGCATATTGTTAACAGTTTAGATTTCAATAAAAACGTTCCTTAAAATTGTATAAGGGTTATAGCTTCTCGCTTTACATTTGCGTAGAATAACAAATTAGTACAAAATTCAGAAAAACTGTTAGCAAATCAATACTGTTTTTTCTGGCTTAGATAAAATAGAAGCTGTAAAATTTAACACACTGAAACGGGTTTATAGACCGGTGCTAAAAATACGCGATAAGAATCCTATGGGCTCATAAAATAACTTCAACTTAATGTATAACCAAGAGTTTCCAAAATACATTTCCCCAGAGGGTCAAAATCTCATATAGCAAACGTCGGAATAAAGTAAATCTCCACAAGATGAGCGCTTATGCTAATACTATATTTCATTTCCGAGCAGAAAAATGTTAAGTTCAAACGTGCCCGTGTCATGATATCCATGATTTGAAACGTGTTGGAATTGAGAATAAATTTTAAATTGAAACCGGGTAAGAGGATTACAGAACCCGGGGGAAATCTGAATAGCGCATCACTATGGAAGATTTCTGGCTTTTTCTTCTTGCTGTAAATTTAATATAAGGGTATTTACATGCTGGTCTTTCTATCGCATTGCCCGCGTACCCATGGGTCCCCTTGTGGTACCCACTACGTGGTACAACATAAATATTTCCTTGTTCATCCCATTACATATTGTAATCACCGAAAATTCCGCGAAAATAAACATAATTTTGGTATTTCCAGCATCAATATTTTCTTGCCAATAACTACAATGAAACGACAGAATAGAGTTTTGCACAAATTTTTCTGCTTTTGCATATTTACGAAGCTGGATTCGATCTTGTTTGCTCAAGGCTACCCAAACCTTTTTTCTAAAGATAAGAACAGTCAAGTGCGTAGTTTCTAAGCTGTATAAAGTATTCGTTTATCTCCAACAACTTACAACTAAGGTCAAATCTTCCTTCTTAAAATACTGTTGTCAAGTCGAAGGACTAAATCCAAACTAAGGAAAACAGGTGATGTACGAGTATGTGACCGTCCCAAACATTAAAAGACAAAAATTGCACAAATTCTTCGTACACCTCAACCCTTTTGTTTACATTAACTCGAGCAATTTGTGCCTAGTTATTCCATTCACGATATATCGTGTCGGAAGGTTAAGGACTTTAATCACTTATTTGTGAATCAGATTGTCACACGTATCTTCTTGCCCGGGGTAACGTGGGCGGACATTCGCCCTCAGGCTCTGCTATTAATAAAATCAATTTGCTTTCATGTTGGGCTTATGTTATTTTAAGATTTCACAAGGTAAAAAAAAAAATATTTTCGTAATTTTTGCAACAAAATCGAAAGAAGTTGTATAAAATCCGATGTAATGAATCAAGATTGCTGTGAATAAGAGACGGTCGAAAGCGTACTTAGGCAAAGTTAGAGTATTTCAGACTAAAGTTTTGAGGATTTGCATTCAAAAGTTAAGAACAGCTAATAGGTAACTCTCGTTAGCTGTTAAAATATTCAAGTCGCTACCGTGACTGTTCGTGCTTCTGCATTTAAATGCGATTCTTAATTATTCTATTTAAAAAACAATATTAAAAAGTTTCAGCAGCCTTTATTTTCTCCGTAGATGTGTTATAACGAATATGTGTATGTGCTTAACAAATAAATATCTTTAAGCATTTGTAGATTTGAACTTCTATTTTCAATAACGTGGCGAAGAGCCCAGTAAAAATAAATGTATACAGAACCACAGCGTTATATCAACTACATTATATCATTCACACTTTCCCGATCTTTGTGCGTGTCGGTGACGCAGCAATAACAGATATTTATTACCGCCATTTTGTCGTTACAAACCATCCCCAGATCCCGTCACCTGAGATTTTCGTAGAATTATTTGTTCTTTCGAAATATGTACGAGATGTATCACAGAATAAATCATCTGCTCGTACTTCGAGGTATATTGTGTTAAGGAAGTTACTGAAATAAGGAATCGAAATGTAAAGTAGGTAGGTTTAATAATTTTTGATCGTGCTAACTGTTGCTGAAAACTTTTTTAATTATTTCATAGGTACGTACTCAATAGTATGCAGGAAATACCTCGTGCAGTTAGCTTGATGAATTTCATCGAATAATTAATTCAGGTATTGATGGAGGCGGAGGCAATCGGCGGCGGCGATCTCTCGCGTCCGGCCCTGGTTCAGGCCATGGTTCGGAGCGAGAGTGCATGGGAGGCCGTGACCTCCTTCTGCGAAGCAGTAATGCTTGCGAAGGAGGAGGCGGAACGCGTGAGGGAGAGGCAAAGTTCGCGCTCTCGCACCCCTAGTCGCCGCAGGAAACGCCCCGGGGGTCGGGAGTCGCAAGCCGATTTCCGGCCACCGTAGGCGCGGGCCTGCGGACGGTGGGCGATGGGTAGCTCGCCGTCCGATAAGGACCAGTCATCGGTCGATGGCGCATTGTATTCCACACGCACCTCAAAGAGTTGTCAGCACCAACTGACGGGGTCCGTTAGGGCCAATGCCTGCCAGGGTTGCGAGTTTGTCCGAAAGGGATATCGTGGGCCTGGTACACAGGCAAATGAAGGAATACGGGTGGATTTTAGTCAGTAAAAGTCTGACACGCCCTCCCGCTCCGCCCAGAGCGGGAGAAGTTATTTGATAATTCCCAACCCAAAAAAAAAAAGAAGGTATTGATACCGACTGATATAATAGAGGAACAGGGTGTAAAGTTCACCCATTCTCCATAGAAAAGGGAGGATCGTCCGACCAGACGGGTGTTGTGACTGGTGGGGAACTGCCCAACGGTTGATGTCGGGATGTAGTATATATGCTACTTGCGCGGTGCAGGATTTTGGGTGACGTCAGTGTGACGCGTAGTTTGCATGTGGCGATGTTGATGCCGCTACACAGGATTTAAATCAATAGTTCTGCTTTTCGGTGTTCGAAAATCACATAAGTTTGGTCTAACAATAACGAGAACTGACTCTAAGCCCTTCTAATTGTACCGTGTGGAAGGCAACGATGGTTCTGGGTGCCATTTAGGTATTCATGTCAAGCCCAATTACGAAATCCTTGAACAAAAACATAGCCTATAAAGCTGGACAAATGCACGAGATGAATCGGATTACGGAGCGTTGGTATAAACTTGACAAAGGGTTTAAATTAGACAGCATTAAATTCAAGGCAATTAGGCAAATTCTAAAGATTGTATTTTTTTTACCTGTGTTACTTTTGAAAAAGGCTCAACGAACGTGTTGGCTCGATGACCCATACATAGCTACAATCTACATATAAATTACAGAATTCGAGGTCATACGTCGTTAGTATAAAACCTATGTTGTGTTGTGAGCAAATAGAGCGAAAGAAATAAGAACGACGACGTGACTAATCAATGTAAATAATTGTAAAGCATTTCTCAGCCGTTGGTGACAAATTACATAGGTATCTACGCAATTACTTTGTTAACACAAACTTACTTAAGGCGACGATAACCGACTTTTAATGATTTTATACTGAAGATCACGGCTAAACGAGTAGTGTTAATGATTTGAAAAAAATATATGTTAAATTAGAGCATTTTCTCAATAATTTAATGTGATTATTTTAGATTATGTTTATATTACATACTGGAATTAATTTGTAAAGTTATGTCTAACGCGGATAAAAAACCGAGAATGGCGCAAAATCTACCAAGCGTATTTTTCTGAAATCTTCACCAATTTAAAGATAATTTAATTATTGATCTTTTAGTATACGCGTTTTATTAAAATACCTTTTGGCTTGTGTATAATAAATTAATAATGCGTCACATACGCACGGCGACCGCGCTCCTTGATGGGCGAGTCCTATTACTGGCTGAACGTACGACGCGTTGCGTGAGCTCAGTACAGAACACGCAAGCTAACCACTCAAGATCACTGGCATATACTCGTATCTCCGTCTTAAGGCGAATGCGTCAGGGTAGTCAGCAAAATTCAAATTTTCTTAAGTTTTATGTAATTTGCAGGTCAGCATCACGTTGTATGTTGATTTAAATATGATTCGTGGCCGTATCAAATATTTGTTTATAGAATTATAATCATAAATATCTATCTCTAAGTATATTACGTACGCATGCCAGACGTGGTCTCTTAAAAAATCACTCCTAAATAAAATAAGAAGTTGTCTAAGAGGAATAGAACGGAGCTACATGAACATTAAATTAAAAGATAGAGTCAAAAGTTCACTGATAAGAAAAAGAACAAAGGCGAGGGATGCCGTCAAACGGGTGCTGACATTGAAATGGAAATGGTCAGGTCATATCCAGAGAGCTCTGGATGAAAGATGGTCACAAACTATTTCTAATTGGTACCCAATATATAAAAAAAGAAGGAAGGGTAGACCTTCTAAAAGATGGAGTGACGACATCATAGAGATAGCCGGACCCTCATGGCCCAGACGGGCAAAGGACAGAACCACCTGGAAAGGTTTGGAGGAGGCTTTCACCGCGAAAGGCGGCCCTTACACCTAACAATACTAACCTTATTTAAGTACAAAACTAACATTACTAACAAATAAATAAATAAATAAGTACACATCAAAAAAACTAAATGTAAGGGATAAAATAAAGCTAATAAATAAATAAAAAAAATCATAAATATCATCAATACAACTCTCTAAGTTCAAATAATCCTATTGAATGACTATTTCCTGAAATCATTACATTTAGGCCAATTCTAACTTGACAGTTGTATTGATGATCTTTATGATTATAATTCTGTAAAACCATATTTGTTACGGAAGCGAATCATATTTTAATCAACATACAACCTGTAAATTTAAAAAAAAGTAAGAAAGGTTGAATTTCGCGGGCTACCTTAGCGCATCCCCCTTAAGTGTACCGTGACTCGTTGACACATCGGCAACCTATAGATATACCCGAACATGATCTGCACTAAAGAAGTTACTTTACGAAAAACAATCCGTGATGGCCCGTTGTTTGCATAAGAAAATAGCAAGATGATATCAAACGAAATTCTATGCAAAATTTTGTAATTCAAAACATTCGAAGTCCATATCAGAACTTCACCAGTTCATAGTTACATTAAACTCGGAACAGTGCAGTGGCACTTTGTTTGCAAACTGCAGTTTCCAAATCTGCTTATTTCAATATTAGATTTATGTATCGGAATCCGGAATGACTTCCGAAACCTAGTGGCTATTGTGTGAGGAGAGCTTTAGTCGTGTGTTTAAAATCAATTGATTCTATCGGACTTCGGTACACAGGTTGAAACTACTTCAACCCTTTCGAGTGCTGAGTTCTTTGGGTCACAGAAAAGTTTAATCGAGATTCTTTGTTACAACATTCTCTTGGCCGAGATTGAAACTTCAAATTGTTTGATGTGGAATTGGAAATGATAGGAATTGATTTATATAAAATACATCTCAATGATGTCATACTTACTGTGAACAGCACCCTAATATGCACTTAATTCAAAACGTATCCATTATTTTAATATAGGTACATTGTTTAGGAGTCAAGAAACAAATTCCTATTTTTTTACATTTTTTAATGCTTTACTTATTTCACAATTAATTAATTTATGTTGCGTTTTTTTTTAGTGGAACGGAACGCAAATTCAACACGCGTCCTCTTCGAAAATGCCGGAAGTGACGAAAAATACTATGTGAATAAAATCTGTTATTTGCTAAGTGCTTGAAATCTCACTAAGGTTACAAAGAGGTATGTACGATTTCTGCTTGAATAAAGCATAAACAATAATTTAATGTATACGATTTGGGGATAAAAAACAGATGTAAACAAATTTCGTGGATGATGACTTCACATCATGACCGCGACAGAAACGGACGTTTGAACTGTAGTAGAAAATTGTTGGGGTTTCATAATTTTTTTGAGCAACAAACAGTAGTTCAATTTAACTTTTAATACTTTTCTTGGGTTTATATTACTGTCTATAATTGATTTAATGAATAAAAATATTATATGAATATTCCCTATTGAGGAAACACACTATCAATCACAATTTGAATGATTTTGAAGTATAATGCTAATCCATTACTTCATATGTTCGAAAAATATGTCTGCTCAGCAACGTAAATAACGCAATCAATGTTGTTGGACTGTCAAAATGGCACCCATTGCTACTGTAAGCAATTACCCCACAAGCATGAAAGTAATGCTTGGGTGGAGCACCGCTGTGTCCTCACGGAGGCGATCGGTGGCGGCGATCTCTCGCCTCCGGCCCTGGTCCAGGCCATGGTTCGGAGCGAGAGTGCATGGGAGGCCGTCACCTCCTTCTGCGAAGCAGTAATGCTCGCGAAGGAAGAGGCGGAATACGTGAGGAAGAAGCAAATTTCACGCCCTCACGCCCCTAGTCTGTGCCCCTGTTTGTTTTCCCAAATGTAATAAATAAATAAATAAATAGTCGCCGCAGGAGACGCCCTCGGCGTCGGGAGTCACAGGCCGATTCCCGGCCACCATAGGCGCGGGCTTGCAGACGGTGAGCAATGGGTAGCTCGCCGTCCGATAACAACCCAGGCCCGGGTCGAGGGCGCGTTGTGTTCCACGCGCGCCTCATAGAGATGTCAGCACAAACTGACGGGGTCCGTTAGGGCCAATTCCTTCCAGAATTGTTATTTGATGATTTCCCACCCAAAAAAAAAAAAAGGCATGATGGTATTTAGTGGTAGGTTCCTACGTCATAATCAGCCTATAATGTTCCCACTGCTGGGACACAGGCCTCCTCTCTTCGAGAGGCAGTGGGCCGTAATCCACCAAGCGGGCCCAGTGCTCGTGGGTGGATGTCACATGTCTTCGAATTTTTGGTTCTAGGACATGCCGGTTTCCTCACGATGTTTTCCTTCGCCGTTTTGAGAGCAGTGGTGATGAAATTATTTACACAAAGTAAAGCGCCTGCCTGGGTTCGAACCCATGACCTACAACTCGTAAGTCGGGGCCGTCACCACTGGGCCACCACTGCTCTCCTACGCGGTTCCTACGTATTATGTGTGTTTTATAAAGTTATAAAAAAAGTACCTACTTAAGTGTGATTGATATTCCTTTTAGACATCCACGTACCTACTCAACACGATTGATTAATATGGCAAAGTTTTAACTTACGACCTTTTGAACGTCACTCAACGCCTAAGCTATTGACGCTTAAATTTATGAAGGTATTAGAAATTCCTAGCTTCCCATCTGTTGCCAAAATTCCGGGAGCGAAGAGGCTATTTTCTAAATTCAGGCAGTAAATAACTTTAATAGTATATTTAAATCAGGGGCTGGTCACCCTGTAATAGGATTCGCACGTGACTGTGACTTTTTCGTTATTCCCTGCTTCGAATAGACTAATTATTTATCCTTTAGAAACGGAAACTTTTCGTGCGTTTATAAAAAAAATGGATTAATTGCCCATAAATTACAAAAAAATACTACAACTTATTAAACGAAATTACCCTAAATAGTTGTTTAATAGGGAGAGGAGCTCGTGGCTAAGTAATAACTGCCGCACGAGTCGATCCATCAGGTTAAGCTACGCTTGCCGGGGTTGGTCTGATTGATCTTTACATACCGAGAATCCTCCGTGCCTCAGAAAACATGTTAAGCTATTGGTCCCGGCTGTCATTCTTGGATCTTTGACAGTCATTACAAGTCGTCAGAAGCCCGAAAGTTTGACAACCAGTCTTACCAAGAGGTATCATATTACTCAGTTACTGGGTTGTGGAGGTCAGTTAGGCAGTCGCTCCATGTAAAATACTGGTATTCCGCTGCGTCCGGTTAGACTGGAAGCCGACCCCAACAATCCCAACTTAATTGGAAAAAGGCTGGGCAGATTTGACCCTCTACATAGTTGTTTAATTATCTTCTTCTTGTTTAGAACAGCTGAGCCTAGCCTTCCCTTGGGAAGTCGTAAGAAGCGATTAAAGGATATTTAAGGTGGATGCATGTTACATACATTATCAACCTATAATGTTCCCATGTTCATGTCCATGTGGCGCCGGACGTAAAGAATAGCACCACCCTATTTCTTCCCGTGGGTGACGAAAATGGGCAGCAGCGTTCTCTACGCATTTTAACACCATACTGCGATTGCCAACCCGCCTGCCAAGCGTGGCGATTATGGCAAATCCCCCCTTTGGGAGAGACCTATGTCCAGCAGTGGTCGTCTTTCGGCTGAAATGATGATGATGACTGCCCATTGTGTCACCCTATGTAAAATTTAAACATTTATATCTGTAACTTTTATGGTGTACATAATAAAGAGTATTCTATTCTATTCTATGATGATGAATGTTCCCACTGCTGGGACACAGGGTTCCTCTCTGTGAGAGGGAGTGGGCCGTAATCCACCACACGTGCCCACTGCGGGTTTGTAGATGTCACAAGTCTTCAAATGTTTGGTTGTAGGACATGACGGTTTCCTCACGATGTTTTCCTTTACCGTTTTGAGAGCAGTGGTGATGAAAAATGAAACAGACAGCTGGGCTGCTGGGGAGTTTGTTGCGCCACTTCTTCTTCCCAGGTAAAGAACTTGAAAGTGGTGAAGGGTGGGCGTTTTTGGAGGACTGTCTCATGTAATTTTGACGTTCGAAAAGTGCTGATTCTCAGCCTAGTTTGAATAAATGACTTTTGATTATGATTTAGAAATAATTTACACAAAGTAAAGCACCTGGCAAGGTTCAAACCTACGACCTACAAGTCGTAAGTCACGGTCCTTTACCACTGGGCCACCACTGTTCCATGCATGTTTCAGAAACATAACCCCCATGATCTCTCGAAGTACGAGAGGTAAGATGACCGTTTTACACGCAAGATAAAAAAACTATAATCATCTTCCTAATGAGCTCGAGGCCGCGAGCATTACTGCAAAGCTTGTTAATGGAGCGAGAAAACTGCATGATTAGAGGGAGAAAGAAAACTAATCTTTGTTGTCATAGTTTCACTAGGTACTCAACGTGGATAAGGAAAAATATTAATTGGGTATTTCGTTGGTATTGTGGTCGGAATCGAGGCTGTTCTGCCCAAGAGGTCCCGTGGGTTTGATCCTGGGTCAAGCAAAGGTGTTATTGAGTTTTTAGTAGGACAATTACAGCTGGGGCCCGGACTTTTGAAATTGACCTTTGTCCTAGCTATGGTTCTCGAAAATTGAAAAATTGTCATAGGCTGGCAATTAGATAGACCCAGCCTAACCTTCGGGAAATAAAGGTATGACGTTATATCTACATACCTAGATTAATAACAAATAGAAGCACACATACATGAATACACATGGAAAATATTGTTACTTTTAGCAACAAAAGGCATAGGTACTGTAGAGGTTCTACGATAAAGCCATCATCCTAACCGTTAGTTGGCACTGGCAGCTTAATAGTTTAAGCCATGCTAATGTGTATATATCTTGTCCAACCATAGGTAGGGTGTCCAAGAAATTGTAGGTAAACTTAGTTAGGATTTTTTTTTCTTGTGGTAAATTTTTTTCACCCCCAGACTGGGAGAAGTGTAGAGGTTCTACGATAATGCCATCAACCTAACCGCTAGTTGGCACTGGCAGCTTAATAAAAATAAATATTTAAATTAGAATTTAGATTTGAAATGATGGGTTGTCAGAGAGACAGACTTGTGACCTTGTGACAATGTCGCTAAATGGCCGTATTTTGTTATTGCGTTTGCGACAGATAAACAGACAGACAGACGGACAACGAAACGATCCTATAAGGTTTCCGTTTTTTCCTATTGGGGTACGGAACTCTAAAAATTATAATTATAAACATTCGGATATCAGATTCATTAAACTTATAAATATTAATTAAATTCAGTTTATTGATCGAATATCGATTACTTTGTTCCAAATAGTGGCTATTATTGTAAACCTCAAGTTTTATGAATAAAATATACCTAATAGTGAATTTGGCACAAAATCCAAATAATATGGACTGTGATTGCAATAAATTATTTATCAACCCACTGCCTGCAGCGCTATTCCTATAAAAAAAAAGCAATTTGTAACAAAAGACAAATACAAGCTCCGACAATCAGCGATAAAAATCTTGGCTTTAAAAAATTATACCACAGAGAAAAAAAAACAATAATTATTCGCGGCAATTTATTACCCGCCAAAAACTGGCAGATTGTACAACGTTCGTTACCTTCCATAGTAACGAACGTTGGCTTTTCATCGTCGCATTTAATGGAATGATTCATAGCAAAATTTTGTTTAAAAGCTTCGCAATAGGCTCGCGGTTTTAATAAATGAACTTGAACAATTCATAGCACGGCCTACAGATAACTTGGGAATAAGTTGAAAAGTAATTACGGCAGTAGAGATGGGGTTATCGCGGCCCGTTTGTTGTTGGCTAGAGATGGTAACATTTTTATTAGGTATACATTTATTTGAATTTATTGGCTACAATTAAAACAAACGGTTATTGCAAACCACAACTTTCATTTTGGTTAAACGTTTTGTTTAAGGCTTGTGCAGGTTGGCGCGATATCGTGGGCGCGACATGAAGCGCGACGCGTACCGCGCCAGTCTGCACGAGCCTTTATGGTTTCTATTGCTTTCGTAATCCCGTAATAGACCAGTGAACACTGTGAATAAGCTGTATTTATACTATTTGTATTTCTACAACCGGTATCACTCATGAAGAAAAACGACAAAATTGTCTAATTCAAATGACATAGAATACTCTAAAAATATTAGCCGTGTATATATTATAATCCAATAATGAACCGAGTAACATAATATGACGTAAATATCACGCATAACAAGAACAATTATGACAATATTAATACAGGCATAATAAAATTACCGAATAAACTGAGCCCCTCTGTGACCAGGCCTAATAGTATTATGATGTGCCTTTGTAAGATTTGTTAATTCAAAGAAGTTAGAGAGGTTTATTCAATTGTATAAATTAATCTAATTTTCTGACGTTTATAGAGCTGTGCTATTACGTTAGTGAAGCTCTTATTTCACCGCCGCAAAATTACATTATTTTTTCATTTGGTCACGACTTTTGTTCGTGAATTTGTCAAAATGTTTATATCAGATTTTTTAAAGAAGATAAAGATTGCTATTTTCGAAAAATATTATTTTAGTCTATGCTGGCGTAGGTTATCAAAATAAAATGGTATTTATCATCAACAATCGTCAATTTCAAGTAAATAGACAAAATATATCTACGACCTTCTAATTGAGAGTATTCCAGTGCTTTGGACAATCAATTCGTTGAAATATTTATCGCAGGCAGATTTAGTTTTACACATTCAATTTGTTTACTCACCTACTTTTGTAGTTGGACGAGTGAAATGTTTTTGCTTGTGCCCAATACATATGAATGTAATGTAGGTACTTAGGTACCTACATCTAGGGCTGCCAGATCCGCTAGCCAATAAATTTGACAGCTTCTAGCATTGAGGGAAATGTGGTGAATTGTTCATTTTATTTATAAAGAACACCGACATTCCATAGTACCCGGACAAAACTACACTTACTACAGCAAAAGCAGGCTGTTTAACCCTTTTACATCTCAGATCATAAATAATAAAATGTAACCTTAATAAGTATGAAAGCACTCGCTTTTCTTAATCCACACAGACACCTTTTAAGTACGAGTGAATTAAACATCTCCTCCTAATTCTGCGTTAATATTAGCTGCGTTACGAGATAAAAATTTATGTGAAAACATGCTGAAAATTTCAACGCGAGGGCGGGATATTGCCGCTTACGGAGGGTGACGGCGTTGGCACTGCGTTCGCGGTACCACGGGATCTCGATGCGGATCTGTTCACTGAAGTGAAGGTTCTGTGGTATGTTCTAAAGGGTGTTGCTAAAAGTGATAGCAAAGAGTAGTGGTAGTGAGGTGTCTTCAATTTCATTCAGCTCTAAGTAATGCCTGTGTGAGTGTGTGAGACGTAGGATGAGTGTTGACAGAGTGGTTCATTATCTTTTGTTAAATTATTCGCACTCCTTTTCCTTTCTTATGGAGTCCTTTCAGGGGCGATACTCTGTATACTTGTGAGCAGTGGTGTAAAGAAATTAGATGGTTCATGATGATTTTAAGACCCTTTTTGTTAAACGCTCTTTGGTTAATGTATTTAATGAAAAAGGTATATTTATCTTATTTTGGAATGTTTTCTTTTGTAGATTTTATTACGATTTTGACCTGTTTCTTTGTCATATTTCAAAGGGTAGTATTATCTACCTATATACCACCGTAGGAATAGGTTTTCTCAAAGGATTAATTAGAAGGCCATATTTATAGACACAAAAAACAGATGGTAACATTCTTTTGTGCAGTATTTTATAAAATCCGTAATTAATATGAGCAGAAACCTGGGGTTACATTTATCTTCCAACATAAACCCTAAAACACCACCTCCAAAATGTACATATCAAAACAAAAAAATACAAGCAATCCCAATTCCAATAAGTATTCAAAAACAAAACAACATTAAAAAGTAATTTATTACTCACTAAACGTATTTATTCGCCAATAAAATTCACGAACAGTAATAAAGACGGCACATAAAGGTTGTCACTCATTCACAACACGGCGGTGTCACAAACAATACGCTGCATTACGCGGATCGCGGATATTTTCACATCACTAGCGTGCGTGGAAAAGTACGGGAAAGTTGTGATCCGTGGCGTGCGGAGTCTAGAGGCGGCGTTCGCAGCGGCGGCCGGCGCGGGACTAGAGTCGGCCCGGGTCGCTCCCGCCCCCGAGCGCGGGATCGCCCGGCCGCCTACGCGCACCACGACCCGTACAGCCTCGCCGTAGCGGTTTAATTTACAGACCTTGGAATGTTATCCTGAAATAATACAAAAAAAATATCTTACGATTTCAGTTTTTATTAGCAATATTTTTGCGTTATTTACGTACCCTCAAATAAATATAATAAACTTTTTAATGGGTTTTTCCAGGTTTATTTTAGAAAACCTTTAGTCCACATTGAGAATATAAAAGGACTGTCGCAAGTCGAAGAAGAACTTAAAGAAATGCTTAAAAAAAGCGTAACAAGGCTGATGGATTGTAATATAATTATACATGAAACCTTCAGCTATGTAGGTCAAGGATCTGAAGCGAAGGACCAGCCAAAGAAAAGAAGATGCAACCGAGGTAACCAGCAAATGAATTAGCCACTCTAGTTGCAAAGCGCAGATTTATTTGTTCAAAGGAATCCTGAAGTGATAATACGAGTAGTATTGCAATTTTCATATTTCAGCCATGCATTAGGAATATTAAAGGCAAATACAGACGCTGAAACAACATTTTTACTATTTTATTTTCTTTTATTTGAGTGCAGTTGAATGTTAATGGAACGATCTGAGTTTTAAGCACGAATTGAAAACTTTAGCTTCGCAGCAAGCACAGTGAAAATGTTCGGCAAGTCGAATCAAGACATTTTTTTCTTAGTTTCATTGCATTGCATTTTTTGTTGCGTATGCTAATATTCTCGTGGACACCTCCTGGGCCGTTTTTAATGTTAACCGACAATGTGACATATGAGTATATTTTACGACATAATATTTTCTTAGGCACTGGATCGCACTCCATGTGTCTATTTTATTTCGTTTGTTTATTTTTGTGGTTTACTAACATAGTTCTTAAGTACTTATGCTGTTTGGTTTTATTAATCAAATAGGCCCCAGGTCCTCCTATTCAACTAAATGGTGCATGGTGGTGGGTGGGTGGAGATTTAACCAACGCCATGATGACTGTTACTTTGCCAGTTCTTTTCGTACCTATAAGTTACCAAAATATAATATACCAAGAATTTTCATAACCACTTATTATAACTTGGTACCATATATCGACAATCTCTCCTGAAATTATTAGTAGCCATACATCCAGGACAGACTTTTCTTGTACATATTTGTTGGGACCTTTGATAGTATCGTGGGTGGAGAAGGAGTGTAAATAAAATTCCAGTGTCCAGGATAAACTATATTGACAGATGACCATTATTTATTTATTTATAGTTAATGACCATGAATATTAAGTACAGTGATACTTCTCTCACAAGTTATACAGAACACAAGCTATTGCCACGGCGCGGGAAGACGACTGGCCGCTACACTCTATGCGCGGGGAACATTGCATTTTGCATTGTTAGCATTAAGGCTTCTACAGACCGGCGCAACTCACGACGCGACACAAACGCACCGCTTGTCGCGCGACACGCGGGGCCTTTGTGTCGCGTCGCGTATCGCGCCAATCTGTAGAAGCCTTTATTGTTACCTGTAGTTCCTTCAATATTCTTATAAACCATAAAACTACTTGTCATAATCGCAAAAACCAGGATATTTCATACACAAAATATTAACGGGTTAACACGAATATTACGACATAACACGATTTCTAAAAACATTTAATTTCATAGTATCATAAGTACGATCTACGCATAAAAGCCTTTATAACTTTTATACCTTTTCGCTATCTCGAATTGGATTTTCCTCTGCCAATGAGCTTAAGCCAATACCGTGGGTTTTCCATGGAACTACACGTGTTATCTCCGGGAAAACTTACACATGCCCAAAATGAACACGAATTTATATCTGACAAGAGGTTGATATAATATTCTTGAACAACTCGCTAACTCACAAATTAGATTGGTAAACTTTGTAATGTGTTACTTTATGAATTCTTACGTAAAGGATTAATTTTACTTCCAGAATATTTAAGAGAAATATGTAATGTCATTTATAATTGGTTATTAATTATTAAGGGTCGGGTAATCGCCGTTGAACCTTGGCCACACAAATTCGAGTGGCGCTAACGCCGCGCCGCCCTTCGGTTTCATAGGAAATATGTATTTTTATTAACGAAAATATGGATATTTAAAAAAAATCACAGATGAAAATTAAAGATAATAAAATAGTCTGTTCCTACAAAAAATAAACGTAAAAATATCTTAACGCCGGCTCCACACGTTGGCCCCAATATAGGCCCCAACGCTACTCGTCCAACGTGTGGATCTAGAAAATTGCATTGGCCCCAACGTTCGGGCGAGCATTGGTAGTTGGCCGGCTCGTGTCGGTTTCATCAAAGGAATCTGCGCGCCAACGTTCGCGAGCTGTCCACACGTTGGCGCTTTGCTCAGTTCTGTTGCAACACGCAGCGAGTGCGTACGTCGAGCGACAATGGCTTCCTCATCCGCAAAATCGTCACCGGCATGGACAAATGAAAAATTTATTGAGTTTATTGAACTTTATCAAGCACATCCAATAATATGGGACGCATCTCGAAAGGATCATAAAAATAAAAAATTAATAGCTGATGCATGGCGCACCATACAACAAAATATGGGAATGATTTTTTCAATTGAAGATTTAAAAAAAAAAGCGGGAATCATTAATGAGTACATATCGCTTTTATAGAAAGAAAATTAGTGACTCTACTCGATCTGGATCATCAACAGACGATATTTTTAAACCAAATTGGTTCGCTTATCAGCTCATGGATAGCTTTCTTGCTCCGATTTATGATAAATCAGATACAGTTACCATTAACACAGAGGTAAGATAAACATTGATGAATTTTTACTTTATTTATTTACATAGATAAAATTACATTGTGACAAATTACATACCTACTTAATCTAAAGCACTTAGTTGTTTATTTCGTTATGAAATAGGTAGGTACACTAAACCACAGGCTAGACGTAACATGTTGACCTTGAGCGCGCCCTTATGGCCTACGTATTATAATGTTTTCGTAGTGCAACTGTAACATACCTACATACATCTGACCTGTGGCTGTGTGTACCTAAATATACATAATAATTTTGTAGGTCGGTAGATTTTTTTATTTAATGTGAATAAAAGTATGATGCATATTCATTTCGTATTTCTCTAGCATTTTCTGTTGTTCTTATTGGTATTTGATCTAGTGATGTTAATTGTTGCTCATCTAAAACATTATCTATATTACCTTCCGGCATATAAATACGGTGAGAGTGCTGACTCTTTTTCAAAAAATTATGAAGTTGTTATAATAGATGCTTTTTCGGGTTGTAGTAACATATTGGTTTTTAACACTCCAAATACCGATGTCATTATTCCAAATGCACATTCAATCACAACACGAGCCCTTGATAGTCGACTGTTGAATTTTCTATTTTGTGAGCCAACTGGCGGTGTACCAGGAAAAGGTTTCATGATCCTTTTAGATAATGCAAAAGCTCCATCTGCCACAAAAACATAGGGCACAGGAAGATATCGATCAGGTAAAGGAGCGTCTTGCGGAAAAAGGGAATCAGGTCCATATATTTTGTTATAAAGCATGCTATCATTAAAAACTCCACCGTCACTCATACGTCCATGTGTTCCTACATCAGCAAATAAAAAGTTGTAGTCACTATCAGCTACCGCTAGTAATATTATACTGAAATTGTGTTTATAGTTATAGAACTCTGATCCACTATTAATGGGTGACTGTATTTTAATGTGTTTCCCATCGATAGCGCCCAAACAATGTGGAAATTGCCATTTTATTTCAAATTCTCGAGCAACCTCAAGCCATTCGTGTTCATTTTGAGGCATCTGAAACAGAAAAAAAAAAGTCAGTGTAGGTAATAGTTAATAATTTAAATAATTTACTTGTTATGTTTGAATTTTTAGAGTATGGAGTTTCCTAATGAAGACAGCATTCAAAATAGAAGTTCCACGGCACCCAAAAAACGGCGAGAATCAGAAGTCACGGAAGTACGAGCTCAGATTAAGACAGCTGTAAATGTCCTTAAAAATCTCTCCGACCGACCACGAACTGAAGTGGACGAGGTAGATTTATATTGTCAATTACTGGCCAAAAAAATTAAAAAATTAAATAAAGGGAGTTTATAATGCACGATATAGATGAACTCATTTTTCAGAAACGAAAAGAGTCTTATTTAAATATTAATAGCCCTGCTAGTAGCAGCACTTACTCGTACGTAAGGTCTACCCCGGATTTCGTGCGTTTTACACCTACACCATCCCCTTCATCACAAATGTTGACCTACGATATGTCTACCCGAGATTCCGTGCGTTATGCACCTACACCATCCCCTTCATATCACGTTGCTGATGATTATGGTGATTATACAGTAGTATCACCAAACCATAGTCAAGCAGAATATGTGACAGCTACATCCACCTCCTCCACATCTACTCCAAAGGTGACAATTATATCAAACGACATTATCTCTCAGGCATTCACTCTCTCTCAGATACAAAATAAGAATTGAATGCTAAATGCAAGGACCCGATTACTTTGTCTAATTATTTTTCTCAATAAACGTGTTTTTGATTATTATTTGCTAAATGCAAGGACCCGATTACTTTGTCCAATTATTTTTCTCAATAAACGTGTTTTTGATTATTATTATTATGGTTTTATTTTACAAAATACGTATACAAAAATTACTTACTTTTACAAAAGAACGCAATGCCTCATATAGTGCTTTATATACTTCCGGCACGATCAATGACATAACTTGAGGAGAAATCTTAAATAGATAATGAAGACTTTTGAATGAATCTCCAGTCGCTAAAAATCTAAGTGTCACAGCAAGTCGTACTTTGGTTGGTATTGAGTCTCTGAATACTGTATCTTCCTTTTTTATTCTTGGTCCAATCAACTGTAGAAGGTATTCGAAATCTATCGAAGACATACGACAAAAGTTATCAAACTGTCCTGATGGCTCTTGAATCAAATTACTCAATAATCGGGTTCCATCATACCTAAAAAAGAAAGAAAATGTAGATGTAGAATAGATTTACCTATTACAGATAATTAACTAGATACTTTAATATTACAGCGCCTGTAAACAACTGGTGATATAATTGTAGTTTGTTATGTATGTTATTAGAATATTTAAAATGGAGTGTATAACAGCTATATGTACTCACTGACTCCGTGTTTTATGATGTGTCGTCATCCACCATCTTCTTTGACGTGGCTTTTTTTTTTTTCTCAGTAACAAATATAAATGTGCACTCAGTACTGTAAAAGCGCTCAGAGCAGTTTCAATTTCTGTATCGGACATCTTCACATTGGCCCTGACGGGACAGAACTAGTTTATTCGCCAACGTGTGTACGCCTCACCGAATTTGCGCTCCAACGTTGGTGCGAGCGTTGGGGCCAACGTGTGGAGCCGGCCTTAAGTAGTTTGAAAGGAATATCGTTTTTTATGCTTTGGGCAGACATAACTTCCTAAAATTTATTTCATAAAGTATTTTACTACAATACTTAAATACTCACATATAGAATTGATGTTTATGCGTTCTTGTTTAACATAACTTACTTGCATTATATGAAGGCGTAATACCAAATTTAAAAGTCACTAAAATCATTTATCTGCGCCTTAATGGGTTGCCAAAATAAGCATTGCACGGATAATAAATAGGTCAGTATAATATCACCGCTAAAATAAAAAAGTTAATTATAAAAATAAAAAACCCGACTGCAAAAACATGAACTGAAAAGATGGAAACAAGATGAAAAGGAAACGAGTATCCTTTAAGTACCAAAATTTGCCTCCGACTGCATTTATTTATTTTTGGTACTTACAGGATACTCGTTTCCTTTTCATCTTGTTTCCATCTTTTCAGTTAATGTTTTTGCAGTCAGGTTTTTTGTTTTTTTAATTAACTTTTTTATTTTTGCGGTGATATTATACTGACCTATTTATTATCCGTAAGAAGACTTGAGACTTGTACCTTCCTATGGGGTTGGAGCGTGAAAGTCACAAATTTCTTAATGTTTTGTGTGCAAATTCTAGCCTGCATACCAAATTTCAGCTTTCTAGGACTTCTGGAAGTACCTTAGAGGTTTTATTTTATAAACAGACTTGCACCTTCCTTTAAAGGAGTTGGTGCAAGTTACAGATTTCTTATTATTTTAGATGTTTCTGTGCAAATCCTAGCCTGCATACCAAATTATAGCTTTCTAGGACTTCGGGAAGTACCCTAGAAGATTTATTTTATACACAGACCTGCACCCCACATTACGGGGGCGGTGGTTAAATATAATAAATCTGTAACTTTCACCCTATCGGTGAAAATTACAGATTCTTTTCCTTTTTTTTAAGTTTGTGTGCAAATCCTAGCCTGCATACCAAATTTCAGAATTCTAGTACTTCGGGAAATTCCAATTATAAGAGCAAGATAAATTAAACTTTGTTTTATAAGTCTGCTAACTACATCTTATCCTGAGAATTTGAGCTCTCTAGAATTATTCAGGTCGAAGTTATGAGGATTTGAAAATACGACGAAACGCTTCGAGAAAATGTAGCTAGTGCTCCTGCTTTTTCAAGGATGTCTTGGCGGGGGCACTGATAAAAGAGGTATTTCTAGCTGAATTCTAAAAGCAAATTGTACATCTTTATTCTGTAATTTTATCCCGAAGAAGCATTAATTCGGGATAAGCATTAAATTCGGGATAAAATTTAATATAGAATGAAATCACGTTACATGGTAATCGCCAGTGAAATTAATTTAGGAACTGGATTCTTCACAATGCCTGATTTTTATGTGTCAGTACAAAGACAAATGCTTGTTATAAAATCAAACACAAATGCTATTTGTCAACTAAATTGAGCTTAAAAGTGGTTCTGCTGAAAACGCCGATTCAAATTCTATTGTGGGCAATTAATGACTCGATTCAAAAATATTTTATCCTATAACTTTGGTATGTATGCGGGAAGCACAGAACCGATCGAAGTGGTGGTGCTTGGGGAAGACCTATGTCCAGCAGTGGACGTCTTTCAGCTGAAATGATAATGATGATGATCCCAAAATTCGCGAAATGTACGAGCTTTGATAGAAAATCACTCAACCCTTTTTCCCTGTATTTCATTTTGCTCTAACTAAAAGCGAGAACTAAACAAAAGCCTTTTTCCAGGAAATCGGGTGTCGGATATACAGCCCCGCTAACAAGCTGGTGTACCTATTCAATAAAATATTGCCGTGTTTAAATTCAATGCGTTTATATTGAACAAAGTTGGCACCGATTGTACGGCTTATTTAAATGGAACTGTGGTAACAAGACCTCGCGTCCTCTCGAGAATCAAAGTCTTGTCTAACAAACTAAAAGCAGAACTACCCTAGCCTCGGAGATTAGTATGCTTTCGTAGTTTGTCCCCATGTCAACGTAACGGACACATGTCGTGGTCCATGTCTCTGTTAACGACACCTAAATACAGATACACATATGCTTATAAAAACCGACCAAGTGCGTGTCGGACCACGCACAATGAAGGGTTCCGTAGTTGGGATAAATTTATCCCAAGAACAAACTTAACATTGTAGTTGAAAAACATGGTCCCCCTGCACATTTAAAATATTCCAACTGCAAATGTAAGTTTGTTTGCACAATATTGAGTGATTTATCATGTTATTTTAAGATCACACACTTCCTATAGGTTTTCCTGTAATCTATAAGTAATGAACTATTTTCTGTATTTTTATCAAAATTTTAGGCTCAGTAGTTTCGGAGATGAGGGGGATTGGTCATTCATCATCTAATTTCTTAAATAATTTCAAAAGTATGTATTTTAACATTATAAAAACAAAATATATGAAATCCTTAAAACAAGGCCTTTCATTTGATATCTCACACTGTACAGTCAGTAGAACTTATTTTTAAATTTTTTAATAGTGGACCTCCATATTCAAAATTAATTTATTTACGAAACACGTCCATTTGGGTCACAGAAGTTCATATGTGTCCCAAATTTCAACTTAATCGGTCCAGTTGATTCGGATCAAATCAGCTGTGACCGGCGGACAGACAGACAGACAGACAGACACACGAGTGATCCTTTAAGGGATCCTTTTTTCCCTTTTGAGGTACGGAACCCTAAAAATACAGATATATCTATATATAAATACAGATACATATTGAGGGGATTACTGTTTACATAATATCACGAGTATTGTTAAGATAAATACTTCTGTTGGGTGCCTAGCTATACACATATTTAATTAGGCCCATCAAAGTTAGTGCCACCATAAATAAAACCTGCTTTTGCTGTACTCTACGTAAAGTTGTAGTCGTAAAAGTTGAAATATTTTATTAAAATTCTCTCCGACCGACGCCGACGTTAGAAAGTTAACTTTGAATTTTTCAATACGCTTCGCCTGGCGTACATCTTAAGTAGAAATTAGAATACGGCTGTTTCCATACGTTTAGAGGTAACCAAGAATACAATTTAAAGTTTGTATATACCATCAAATGATAACTTGGGAGTAAAAACTTTTGCGCGGAGACAAACTTTTTTAATTATGTTGCCTTTGGTCCAATATCGGTTCGACGTTCCAGCTGAATCAGCGAGTCTCTGGAATCTCAAGAAATTCGTTTGAATTGGAGCTTATCTTTTTCAAATTAGAAATAAAGAAAGAAATAATAATTATTTATTGGGACTCACACAGGAGATCACCATTAATTAAAATAAAACACACTCTTAGACATAGCAGCCGGGGGCGTCACTCGCTAGTTACCCATAACCACGCAACTAGGATGGTATCAGCAGGTAAATTTGATGTACCTAGAATAAGGAACTATTTTGACGACCGAACGCTTGAAACTAGAGTTCCATACCCTCTCAACCAATTGCCTACTGATATAAGAAGTCAGGAAATAAAAGGTAAATTTGCCAAGTTACTTAAGCAGTTCTTTTTCAGGAGTTTATAAACGATGTTCTTAGGAAACTGGTTTGCAGATTGTTGGGGAAGAGCAGATAAGTGATTAGGTATATTTTAAAAGATGTTATTAATAAGATTAGATAATTGTTAGTAACTTCATAGGTGGTGTGATGTATGAACGTAGGCGAAGCAAAAGGAGTATGTAAGGAGCGTAGCAAGTGGCGTTCTATAGTTTCTGCCTACCCCCATGGGAAGAAGGCGTGAGTTTATGTGTATGTATGTTTATAGGTGCAGTTAGTGAAATTTAAGTGTCCGCACTAATAAACAAAATTGGAAAACTGTGTTCTGTTTCCACAGACAAACCGGTAAACGGTTTTGCGGGGCAAAGTCCTTATGTAAAGTTGTTTTGTGAACGTATTTAATAAATAACAATAAACATAAAAAACAAAGTAAAATGAAAATAAAAATATAGTCCTGTACGAGGCCAAACGGCCTATCTCACCATGATGCTGCGACAATAAAAAACAAGTGCCGCAGCGCTGGTATTCTGATAGGGTCCAAATTACACGTTTCTACAAAGTGGTAACGACAAAGAACACAAAATCAAACTATGTTCGTGGAACATCGAACATTAGAGCAATTCCAAGGTAGCTTTATAATCCGGCAAACAGCAATTTAACTTAGTAATCTGTGCTTTAACGTCCGATTAAACCCAACAAAAGGTACTTTATTACTAATCCAATTAGATAGACCTACTTAACAATTAAGAATAAAAACGAGTTGAAGAAGCCACTAGGAACGCTACGTCATTGCAAGTAATTAAAAGAAAACACCTCGAGCTTTGAATACCTTCCAACATAAGCAGAAACATTCAAGTGTCATTCAAACGTTCGACGCCTGCCACCGAATCCCGCAATATAATTGAAGCGGAAGAAAATATAAATAAAACGTTTTAGAGGAATATTTCAATTCATAAAATTATTGTGATTTTAGTTCGTTAGTACCTACCTAAGCATCTATATTTGTCACAAAATAATTTGCCCGTTTTTTTATTATGATTTTTTTTTATTATGGTTACGTCGCGATTTACTATCGCGACGTAACTAGTCGATACTCGATACTCACGATAAATCGATTCAAGTTAAACGTCAAAACGGGCCTATTATTTTGTGACAAATATACTTATTGAGACACATTCTCAATAAGTATATTTGTCACAAAATAATAGGCCCGTTTTGACGTTTAACTTGAATCAATTAATACATTAACAGTTGCGATAGTTCTTGTTAAAGATGTGCGTGTATGACCAAATGTATGAACGTAATCATAGCAAAACCGGTTGCGCTCTACAGTTTCGGTCTACCACTATGGGTAAAAGTTCTTAGTTTATGCATGTTTGTATGTAATTCAGTGGTTAGGGTTAACCACTAAAAATAAAAATAAAGTAGGAAGATATTAGTTTCTTGATACCTAATGTAGAGAGGTACACTAACGGCCGAACCCAATAACCTACTCGTATATATCACCAGTTTCGGCCTACTGGAGACATAAAAATATAACTATCGATGGTTTTAACGTCCCAATAATCTATGAGACATTACGGAATCTTACCGGCCCACGCTATCTACTGATGGGAGGGTGTATCGCCTACAACAGATATCTATTTGTATGAAAATGCTAATGCCAAAGTATGCGTCCCAATATTATACGATTTGTTTGACAGGACAGTACTACAGAAGGCAGATTTGGCTCTTCCCCGAATTGCAGGGATAAACGTAAAGTAGCCAAGCTAAAATTAACTCTTTAGTACTTGCAATAATGATCAAGATGTCTTTTTTTAATTTAAAGTAATAAAAAAAAATATTTCAAATATCTCGAAAACGGTGCGTAAGAAACAAAGAAGTTTTAATATAACCCTAATTACACATGTTGTTTTTAAAGTGATGTTGGTTGTAATGGAACGCACGGGAGGGCGAAGTAGAGAAACCTACTTATTGTTTTCGTTAGATAGATAGCCTTTATCAATGATTGTGAGACGCCAGATAGATATAATTATACTGTCTATCATCAATAGCGATCTGTCTTTCACTGAAAATAAGTTATTGGGTTCGGCATCCCATATGCGACTTGAGTGAACCCTCCAGGAGGGCCCGGCACTGAACGTGTTAATGTGAAAACATCAAAAGCCTTATTACTAAATAAAAGGCACATCATTGGAAATTAAGTCATTAACAAGCCTTACAGTAATAAACAGTATTTTAATTCGTTATTTGATACGTCTCGTAGTTTGTTTTTGTACAAACACCGGCAAGCGTTCATATATATTTAATTACAGCAAAAGGGCAGAAAGCCAATTACGGTTTGCCTGAAAAGATAATAAAATGTAAATTGCCAATCATATTGTCGAGCGACATTCTGATACGAGTCGCAGAGCTCCAAATATTCGTGTGCGGCTCATTGTTCAAAACGTAATAAGTATTATATTTATGAATTACATGAATATAGGTATAACAACAATATTTGGATTTATATACCGCAACAAATATGTTTATATTCCGACTTTGTATTGGTCTTTTGATTTACATACAAAAAAGTGAGGATAAAAATAAAACAAATATTTTTTTATTGAAACGAAAAAACTCAGCTTACAGAAACTCTGTGTTCGATAACAACTGCATTAGTAATAATACTGTGTCGCAGTCATTAACGCCCACCTCCAAACACTCAAGATAAAGCAAAACTAAGAAATTAAATTAAAAAATAATAAAAATAAGTATAAAAAGTAATATAATTAAAAAAAAAATTGAACTTATAATTAAAACTAAAATTGAACATAATTTTCAAGGTGCAAGGTGGTTTCGTAAAAGGCGACTAAGGGACTTACTAGAGAATGGGCAGCAGCGTTCTCTATGCATTATAATATCACCATACTGCGATCGCCAACCCGCCTGCCAAGCGTGGCGACTATGGCAAACCCACTTTAGGAGAGGCCTGTGTCCAGCAGTGGACGTCTTTCGGCTGATATGATGAGGTGGTTTCAGGGTGCAAGGTGAATATTCTTCTCTTCTGTTTGGAAGGTAAGCAACATAACATCACGACTGTAAACCCCGTCGGGTTAGGCAGAGGTGTACCTATAGTACATCCACATTTCGCCAGTTATGTTTAGGTCCCATGTAATAGGGGGCACAATTATAAAGGCACAAATCCTGACTCCGGGCTGCTATTGAGAAATTCCGATGATACCGAGAGGAGAGGGTTTGATTCTGAGGTAGGTAAGTACCTTTATAAAAATTGATATTGGTATACATAAGATTGATATACTCCTATATCGTTGGACTGATTACTATGAAAGATGGCATAAATGTACCTATACAGGGTGTAAGGGACAGCCCTCCGCAGACTGATGGGTTGAATTCAGTATATCGTACTAAGATGACCGGTACATGAAATTATTTCAGGAACGTTATGGGAATCCAGTGAACGTGATTTGTCGCGGCGGGGTGGACGGCCGCGCTCGCTGATTTCAGGCGTCGTTTGTTGGAGAATTTCAAAATCCATTGCTGTTTTTTTTTCATTTTAGCTGTGTTATTTACATTAATGGAGTACTGCGTACAGAGAATGTAATTTACATTGAAATAAAGGAATAGTAACTGAAATTACGATAAAAAAAATACAATTTTCCTGAGAACATTTTCCGTGGAATATGATTCAAAATAAGGAGCTGAATGCACACTGTTAATTTGCGGAGGGCTGTCCCTTACACCCTGTAGATACGTATTTTTTCATGGAGAAGGAGATTTACTTATTTATTTTCTCATCAAAAATGTTGGTTTGGACAGAAAATGCTTAATCTAAAAAAATAGGGTTAACGTTTTTTTTTTTTTTTTTCAAAAATTGAGGGATTTGTCGCACATGCGATTATACCGCCCTGTTGTTTAACAAAATCATACTACTATTATAACCTTAGCATAGCTAATTTGTAAAGTCCTCTAGCTGCATCAGAAAGTGGCACAGCTAGAGCACTATTACAGTAGCCTATCTCTCTAATCCTACAAGAAAGAAAGAAAAAAAATACGTTTATTTGCGGTAAACATGACGCAAAAAAGAACAAACACAAAAATAAGAAAAGGTTGGGGGAAACATGGGTCACATCCACGCAAAACGGCTATCACTCAGCATACACACACAAGCTAAGAAACGCGTCGCACGCGCGCGCGTTTTCGGCGCTTACAAGCTAAGCTGTTGCGGATACACTCGGTTAATATGTGATAAACATTATCAACGGAATTAATACAAAAATCAGTGAGAGACTGGTGCCCGAATAAGGCATAAAATATCTGTGTTACCTAGGTTTTTTATTCTGACCTCCCCACTGGTGAACCCGCGGGCAAAAGTTAGTATGTTATGTTGATGGTTAGAATACCAAAAACCGCTTACTATTTCTAAGATGTAGTTCTAAGTATCTATTCAGTATTATAATCTGTGCAAACACAACAACAAAGGTTCACGTCTATACATAAATATGTAAATTGAATTGAACGGCTAATAGCACTAGTGATCCCGACCATATACGTTATAATATACGAGGACCCTTTGTACGGAACCATTGTCCATTAACAATTAGCTAAGACTCTGCTTCATTTGCAGAACCAGTCTACGGCTTTGACTACATCGTTTATTTTCGCAATGTTAAATGTGGCAAATAAGTGCCGGCCACTCTGACAGTGTCTTACTAGAGAATGGGCAGCAGCGATCTCTATGCATTTTAACACCATACTGCAATCGACAACCCGCCTGCCAAGCGTGGTGATTATGGCAACCCCCTCCCAGTTTGGGGGAGGCCTATGTCAGCAGTAGACGTCTTTCGGCTGAAATGATGATGATGAATGACTCTGACAGTAACTGGTCACCACCACCATCCATAGACATTTTGTAATACCAGAAACAATACGCTGTTCGTGCCAGTCCATTGGCAATACAAAAAGTTACCAGCTCTGCTGTGCTGTGGGCATAGCATAGTGCAATGCAATTATTTTTGATAAATGAATATAATTTAATTTAATTTGATTTATTTTACTGTAATATATTATTGATTAATTTGATTTTATTGTAATTATTTTCTTTATTTAATGTTAAACATATAAATTATATTTTAAATATTAGAATATAAAAAGTATATAAAAACATTTAAAAAAAAAAAAATGTTGTTTGCCGGTAGTGGGAGCAGGGTCCAAGCTACTCGTACCGGTGGTTAGGGCTCTTATTATTATTATTAACTATTTTTCTTTTTATTTGATTTTATAATTATCCTAATGTCTGATACTATACTCGCACACCTCTAAGTGACAAGTTCACAGTAGTAATTTTAACATAAGATTAAGTTCTCTGTAAGTGCTTTTGTGAATTAGTCGTTGGAGTGCCATAATAAATAAATAGCACAGCATCATGCCTTCTTGTCACTGTCATGACGTGCCAGCAGCTACCAACTATCTCAGTTTTGTGCTCGTGATTCTATGTAGCATCTGCACTTACCGTCAAAACTAACTACCCAGAGCAACATTTTCATACAAACGAGGTCATATTGAAGCATCGGTTCTCCGTCAGGTAATGATTTGGATAATATCTGATAACAGCTCTCCAGAGTACGGATGGAGGAGGTCTAGAGCGACTAGGCGCCCAACTGATCAGAAAAGCCATTTACACCAGAGAGTGTGTAGAGTTCTGAGTGTTCGGTTTTTTTAATGCTTTTTTTGAAGATTTGGTTCATGGACAACTCCGGTATGAAATGTCGGTTTGATCAGTTGGGTGCCTTAGGCGCTCTAGACCTCGTCCATCCGTACTCTGGAGAGCTGCTATCACCTGCTACCCCCACCACCGCCACAGAAAGAAAGAAAAATTGTTTATTCTGCACAAACAAAACGCACATTATAAAAAATAACATAAATTGCACAAAAAAAAAGTATCGAATAGCCTCGCACAGACCACTGTAAAGGCTTCTACATACCGGGGCGACAAGTCGCGCGACGGCCTTTGTGCCGTGTCGCGTCGCGCAACGAGTCGCGCTGGTATGTAGAAGCCTTGATGCTACTTGTCAGTAGAAATAAAAATATGTAGCTTCCTGGAACATTAACCTCCTTCACAAAGACGTCTAACGCCACTATGTGTATGAGCAAACTAAACTGCCACTATAAAGTATCGGTTATGTTAACAATCTGTTGGGGTGCATTAAAATAGCCTCCACTATACTAAAACGTTCGCCCGGCACGCTCTAGCAGTCACCCCCCTAGCATCTTGCTGACTAGCTTATACATTTTGATCGCAGGTATTGCACTTTATAAATAGTGAACAGCAGATTTTTTAAGTGAAAATTATATTAAAAAGAAAAAAAAAAGTTTTTTTTTAAAGTGAAAATGTCTTTAGACGTTGAGCAATTTTTGGTAGGGGAAAAGCGTATGTGGGTACGCGCCACTGACATGCCCGCGCTGACATGCTGTAGTAGCAGTCAATAAGTTAAATTGGGCGCGTTGAGCGATAGGTTTTCAATTCTGTCGGCAATCCCCATGACTGTCTATATTTTTTTTTATGGTAACAGCTTGCGCGGATGTCCCTGCCACTCTGTATAAGAATAACTTTTGCTGTATGGAACAAGGGTGGTAGGTTAAACGAGTGCAAACTTTAAGGGAGTGTAGTGTACCCATGAAAATGAGCAACTTATACTATGGAGCCAAAAGCCTGAAATGAGAAAGAAAAGGGTTATGTGAAACCTATGAAATAAGTTGGCAAAACACGTCACCCTTATAACTGCAGATATACTGCTATTCAGAATCTCGGTGACGCGCGCGAACCCATAATATTTTCCCCTATGGTCCGCGCGCGACTGGTAGTCACCGCCTGAGGTAAGTGAGCGGTGAGACGGGGGAAGTGGGCAAAGGCCAAGCTAACTCAGTCTGCTAATCTTGTCACTCGCGCCCTCCCCCATCTCACCGCTCACATAGAATAGAATAAATACTCTTTATTATGTACACCATAAAAGTTACAGATATAAATGTTTACATTTTATATAGGGTGACACAATGGGCGGTCTTATCGCTAAAAGCGATTTTTTACAGACAACCTTTGGATGGATTAAAGGGAGCAGGACACGGAGCAGACAATACTGTAGGACTGTAGGTAGGCAGTGGTGTACCATTAACGTATACAATAAATACATACATACACAAAGCATACACTTATCTAATAAATTATTTATTTATTTATTCATATAACAATTCGCATTGTGTTTGAATTTCGTAGTACATGAATTAATATTTTACAGCTAAAAACAATAAATTAGGAATATCAAACATTAAATTTCACTAAAAATAAAATCAATAACTTATATGATAAAATATGTCAATAGATTGTAAATAGTAATTATATAAATTTTTGTAAATAGTATCATGTCAAATTCGTATAAATCTATTCTCTAAAATGCAAAAAATCGAACAATGTCTTGAATGTATATTTAATGTCAAAAATGTAAATTACTAAATATAAAAACTATTCACCATCATTTGTCACCAATTCAGATAGAGAATATAAACATTTATTCAACAGGAATGCTTTAAGTTTGGCTTTGAATAGTGTACCTTTGTAAATCAATGATCTTAAGTCAGTAGGCAACTTATTAAATAATTCTACTGCTTGGTATTTAGAGCAATGTTCAGCAATATTAAGCAAGCAATATTATTTTTTTATTTATTTTTTAATATATACATATATACAATAATACACATGAAACAAGAGCAGGGAACTGTATTATATAATGATGATGTTTATGGAGAGAGGAAGTGTTTAGTTGTTTTAGTATGTGTGACCAGCGGTCGCGCGCGGACTAAACCAAAAAATCGCGTCGATGTGCCATGCCAGCCTGTATACTTTGTTCGTGCCAATACGAGAGAAGCAGAACAAATATGTTTTCCTTTATATTAGATACGTATCGCATAACTTAGTAGATAAAGCCAATGACGAAGTCACAAATAAGTTTCTACTTTCAAATGCCATAAAAGTTTATTGCTTTTCAGGATGTGAACTTGGACAAAGTTTTTCGATATATTATTGTCAATTTTACATTAAAACCTGACAGCCAACGACTGATTGAAGGAATCAATTTGAATACTTCTATCTGTGATCTAAAATAATCTTGAATCAAACTCTATAGTAATTTAGGGCTAAGGACTTATTTATACATGGCCACAGCACCACAGCATGAATTATATGCAGTGGTAGACATTTTTAAAACAAGCCATAATGGCTTTTTTTAAATTTCATTTATACTTTATCAATATTTATAAAACTTTACGAGAAAATGTACTTAGCACTAGGTACAAGTTTTCTCTAATACCTTTTCTTACTTACCAATATCGAAGTTAACTTCTATCAACGTTAGGATTCTTGCTTCCCTCAATTTTCCTCAGTTTCCTTGTTCAGCGTCCTCGAAGTAAACGATATTGTCGTCTGCAGAAGATTTAATTGAAGTGGTATTAATGTTGCGGTTACGTTCCGGTATTAAATCCCTATTATGTGTTAAAAGCGGTGTTCATACGAGTGGTACGTTTCGTATATTAAGGCGCTTGGCAAACTCAGCCACTTTCATGCGACTATTATGTACAGCACCTTATTCTGGCCTTATTACACAACGCTTATGTGCAGTTTACAGCTTTAAGTTGAGTTTATTTTATGATATTTTGGCAACGAAATATTCTTCCCCGTAAGCAAACTGCGCCATTCCAAGCTTTTATGAATATTTAAATAAAAAGTTAGAACTGAAGATTATGCTTTAAGAGGGATGCGCTAAGGTAGCCCGCGAAATTCAAATCCTACTGAATGATTATTTCTGAAAAAATCATTCAGTATGAGTCAGATTTTTTGAACATAGAGAGTTGTAATGCTGATTCTTATGATTATAATTCTGTAAAGCCATATTTGTTATGGCCGCGAACATATTTAGATCAACATACAACCTGTTACTGACCTGAAAATTGCAAAAAAACGTAAGAAAATTTGAATTTCGCGGGCTACCTTAGCGCATCCCCCTTAAAATAAAAAACTGAAGGAAAACAACCAACGAACATGAATCTGAAATAGATACCTCAAGTTATTGCGGCTCCGTTCCGTGCCAAAAGTTGAAAACGATACGCTTTTTGTAAATCAACCTTTGTTATTCTTTTAAGATATTTATTATCTCTTTTCAAAATTGAAATTTAAGAAGATTAATATAAACACTGAATTTTCTTGTTACAGAGAATAGCGTGGTCATTTTGCAGTTCGTAGAACTCCAAGTTACTATAATAATGTAAGTTTGCTAAGCTGCAGCAGTTGCAGCTCCCGACGAAGTCTCAAGCTTAGTACACGAAATTAATTTGTAAAATGTACACACTGTTCTACTTTAGTCTGTGGCACGAAGAAACGACGAAGCTGAAGATAGACGCGAATTACACTTGCACATTCGCGTCCTTCGCTTAATTTTTATACTGAGCGATTGAACAGCGTTTTATCTGTCTACAATCCATTAATTCAAATGTCCGCGCCCGATCACGTCCAATGGCAATTGGATTTTTTTCTTTATACTGTTGTAGACTAAGAGTCTTTCCTTCTGTAGCTCTTTCGTCCAATAAAACTACACAGTTTTAGAGTTCCCTTCGTTCTGTTGCATTTAGTTTACGATCGGCTGTTAACAACGAAGAAACTTTGTACATGTTGTGGTCTTAAAGTTTACAGATGTTTCTGTGGATAATGAAGAAATGGAGGAGGACATTAAGTTTTGTATTTTTGATGATCGTTTTAGCAACTCTCTTTCGAGTATTTGTAGGTACAGTCCGCGAGGCCTAAGCTGAGCTTTGCATTTGTGTGAGTGATAACCAAAAGTAGAGTATAAACCGATAAAAAACCGGTATAAACCGGTTTAAACCAAGCAAAGGACGCGTCGCGCTTTAGACTTACGTCACACCTACACTATCTATGTGCACTCACACACTCACACAAATGCAAAGTTCAGCTTAGGCCTCGCGGACTGTACCTACATAAACATAACATTACCTATTACGAAACAGTCGCAATCGAATTAGACATCGAGTCGAATTAGACTTAAAATCCTAAATAATTATTATCTTACTTACTCCATAAAACATTCATGAATGAATTAATTATTTACTTAACATGTAGATTGGGTATTCTTCGTCTCGTTTTTCCTGGAATCTTATTTTAGTCTTAAGATAATTGAACAAGAAACTTCAAGATAGATACTTTTCTTTCCAGTGACGTTAATTACTTGTAGCCTGGTACGAACTGAAAATGCGATAATTAAGCTCGACAAAATAATACTGAGGACTGATTATCCGATAAAGTTAATGTAGGTTTTCATTCAATCCTTCCTAACGATGTTTTTGTATGAATCAAAATAAGTATAATTATTCAGTTTGTAGTTGGTATTAATCTTCTATAAATTATTTAAATAACTGAATAAACAATCTATGCATACTTTAATAACTATTATATTTAATACTTTAACTGTTTATTTTAAAACCATTGCATTGTATAGAAGTACAATATTGTATTAAGTATACCTCTAGTTTATGACCAAACAGTTCTAAATAAAAAAAAGGATTAAATGCAGGATTATAAGCACAATACAGCACGAAACGTATTCGTGAACGAAATTAATTTTATCGCCACTCTACATCACATATGTTTTTAATTGCCTTTTATTATTGTGATTTACGCTGAAAATCTTAACAGAGTAAGTAATACACACGCAAAGTGTTTTGTTCCTGAAAAATGTTTTCTCGCTCACAGAAAGTCTGTTCAGAAAAAAGTAGTTTTTATGGGACGAGTTCAGCTCACAGACAATAATAGGTACCTACAAGTTTTATTGCGTTTGTATTTTGTAACTTTGTTTTTTTTTACGTAATCTCAGTCTGTCTGAATCTTTACGGCAGAAAGTAAAAATTCAATATGAGATCTAATTCTATATTGTATAAAATCATTGATTTCACCCCCCCCCCCCTGTTTTGCAAGGCTTTTACAACTTGACAAAAGATTTCTTTATTGTATGTAAGTTTATAATGAATGTATTATATTAATTAAAATATAAAAAATATATATATATGACGGCAGCCATATTGTTTAACAGCTGCGAGAGGCGGCGACTAGATGGCGCTAGTGGAACGTGCACCATAGACAAATCATTCATTCTATCGGTCATTTGACTTAAAAGACTTGAAGTCAATTGAGTGAAATATTGTAACGTTACCCCCCACTAGCGGATCGCCTTTATAAGGAGCTGCGCTGTTGAGCTGGTGCGCATTTTAAACGGATGCGTCAATCAAAATATATAAAGAAAATAATTAATATAAAAAATATATATAAACCTTCCGGAAAAACTGCATTAAAATCCATTGAGGAGTTCAGAAAATCAATGCGGTCTACAGACAGACACCAAAAGCGACTTCAATTTATAATAATATATGTAAGTCCTGTCAACCTGTTCTTGCACAGATGCGACACACGGCTATTCTTACTTGTAATTGTTACAAGGGTAGAACATTTCCACTCGGCAATGCGCATTTTGTTTGTTAATTTGTTTGTTGTCATTTACTAGAGTCCGTTTCACGAAAGAAGTCTCGCAGACGTGGCGCTGCAGGCATGCGACGGAATGAATCATATATTTTTTTTTATATAACTCAACATCGTAATTACGCCCACTGGTTAATAAAATGCACAATATTAAATAGAGAAAGGTGTCTGAGGTGGAGGGTTATTGTAGAAATATTTTTAACTTGTATAATAATAATTAGTTCCACTCATTTCCGCGGGACTTCTTTCGTGAGACGGACTCTAATACCGAAATCGCAACTATTGTCTTTTGTCTTTGGCCTGCCTTGACAAGCCCTGACACTGACATCAAGCAATTGACAACATTGTCAAACTTTTAACTTTTAAGGTTTTGAATACTAGGCCTTTAGCAATTATTATTTATTATTTTTCTTATTTTTATTTCTGGTTATTATTTAAACTTCATAGTCTTAAAATATGATTGCAATTTGGCTACTTGTATTAGAGTGTTTTTTTTCGTCAATTTGTATTTTATTTTTGTAATGTGTGTTTTGTTTGTGCAGAATAAACAATTTTTCTTTACGTTTATCAAATCAAAATATTTTATTTCACATAAACCTACATGGGCACTTATGAAACGTCAGAAGCTAAGTGCGCGGTTCCAATTGGTTGTTTCCTATGGAGAACAACCGGCAAGAAACTCCACGGTTACAGTAGAGATGAGTTGAGCAATGGTGGCCCAGTGGTAACGACCGCGACTTACGAGTTGTAGGTCATAGGTTCGAACCCTGACAGGCGCTTTACTTAGTGTAAATTATTTCATCACCACTGCTCCCAAAACGGTGAAGGAAAACATCGTGAGGAAACCGCAATGTCCTAGAACCTAAAATTCGAAGACATGTGACTTCTACCAACCCGCACTGGGCCCGCGTGGTGGATTACAGCCCACTCCCTCTCACAGAAAGGAGGCCTCTGTCTCAGCAGTGAGAACATAGGCTGATTATGCATAGAAGAGATCCGATATAAGTTGAATCGCCGTCGTTCTGCCCTGAAAAAACTGGAGCATAAACTTTCACAAACGTTTATATCATATAATAACAATTCTAGTCAAATGAAAATGCCGTTAATGTGTCGATGCTGGTAACCTCGCTGTATAAATAATATCTTTCGAGAATCGACAGCGGCAGATGGCACACGATGTCATAAATTACACAAAGTATAGCGAGTTCGCCGCACGGGGAGGCGCGATTGTGAATTTAACAGGGTGTCCTTGAACTGTAATAACATAACATCACTCCTGTAATCCCCAAAGTGTTGGGCAGAGGTGTACATATAGTGCACTCACATTTCGCCAGTTACGTTTTTAAGTCCCATGCAATAGGAGCGAGCCTATTGCTATAAACCGGGCACAAATCCAGACTTCAATGCAAAAGAGACTGAAAGGGGATCTTAAAAAATTTAAGTGGGGCTACTAGAGCATGTGAGGTATCATATGAAAGAACGCTGTTTGCACATTCTCAACCAGATTTTTTTTTTTTAGGCAGCATTTTCCGATTTTTCATGAAAAATGTGAAAAAAAATACCGTTCCCCCCCCTTATCTCCAAAGTTTGCAAAGATAAAATTTTGAAATTATTCAATATTATAGAAGCTTATGTAAAGATTACAGGAAAAATAAAAAAATGTCTCTAAATAGCACAGTTTTTCAGAAATCATCAACATCATATATTCGTACGGAACCCTCGATGCGCGAGTCCGACTCGCCCTTGACCGGTTTTTTTTTATATTTAGGGAAGTTATGAGTAGTTATTAGTTTTAGATGTTATTATAAGTATTAGTTTTTTTAAGTTTTTCATAGTTTTCGATTGTAAGTAAATTTTGAGACCGCGGTATCGCATTAGGTATACACCTGTAATGATATTTGTAAGGGAGATTTTAATAAATAAATAATAATATTTGGCCTTCTTATATACCTACCTATAAAATTGGTAAAAACTCAACTCAATAATATACGTAGCCTTTTCATACATCCCTTTATTTATTTTAAGCTCATATAGCTTAAAATAAATAAAGGGATGTATGCAAAAACATAATATATGCGAGTAAAGGAATACTGTAATATAAATACAAAGGATCTCCTGGCTTCTAAGAAATTTCTACTAACAAACTTGTGAAAAGATAGCTTTGTAAATAAGTGGAACAAAGACAAGACACAAAGAGACAATATAAAAACGAATATTTTATGTAATACAAGCGACCTGCCCCTGCTTCGCTCAGGTGCAATGGCGACATGTCAAAACATCTAGATTTCTGTTCCAATATTAATAAATAAATAAAAATCTTTGTTGCAGACCACATGGTCCATAAAAAACACAATAAAAACATTATAGAATAGTTATATAATACAATAAAATGACATACAAAAATAAACTTACGGCTTTCATTTACGCAGCTATGTCCAACCACCGCTTGTAAGTCTTGGTAACATACATTCTATCAGCGCGGTCCTTAACTACTGTTTCTACACGTACCAATACCAACCCGGGACATGAATGATGCAACTACACATACATACACACACACACACACATTCAGGAATAAATGCTCTAAATTATGATGAAAACCGCATCCAAAAACAAGGCTCTGTTTTATAATAATAATAATATACTGTACTGTACTACAGTAGGTACTGTAGGTACAACAAATTCTCCGGCGGGATCTTATGGCGGCATGGAGAGTGCGATTGTCGCAACCCAGCGCTGGGCACGCCACAATTGTGGCGATAAGTCCCCTCTTTGAGGAGTGGCTAAAGAGGCGCCACGGCGTCCTCACCTTCCGCCTGACGCAGGTCCTCACCGGACACGGTTGTTTCGGGAGGTTCCTGTTCAGGATAAAGCGGGAGGAAACGCCCGGGTGTCACCACTGTGTGGATCGCCCGGAGGACACGGTGGAGCATACGGTGGAGGTCTGCCCAGCTTGGGTGGAGCACCGCCGTGTCCTCACGGAGGCGATCGGCGGCGGCGATCTCTCGCGTCCGGCCCTGGTTCAGGCCATGGTTCGGAGCGAGAGTGCATGGGAGGCCGTCACCTCCTTCTGCGAAGCAGTAATGCTTGCGAAGAAGGAGGCGGAACGCGTGAGGGAGAGGCAAGGTTCGCGCCCTCGCGCCCCTAGTCGCCGCAGGAGACCCGGGCATCGGGAGTCGCAAGCCGATTTCCGGCCACCGTAGGCGCGGGCCTGCGGACGATGAGCGATCCGATAGGGCCAATGCCTGCCAGGGTTGCGAGTTTGTCCGAAAGGGATATCGTGGCCCTGGCACACAGGCAAATGAAGGAATACGGGTGGGTTTTACTCAGTAAAAGTGTGACAGCTCAGCCCAGAGCGGGAGAAGTTATTTGATAATTTCCCACCCACCAGATAAGATTGCAAAAAAATCAAATATTTTTAAAGAAATTTAAAAAATGTATATTTCAATAACAACATAATAGCCAGAAAAAAATTGTTTATTTTTATTTATTTTATTTATTTATTTATCACAAACACTGCTATCATTACAGGAAAAAATCGTAATGCGGTAGCGTGATCCTTAATTAAACTATCATAGTTATCTATCATAAATAACTATCTTAAATAACATAACACATACAATATTATTTTTGTGAATTCATTCAGAGAGCAGGAAAATAAATCGATTCTGTCAGCCGTGTCATTCAGTGCGTGCAAGGCGCGGGTCAGTGGCGCTTTGCTGAGCAAGTTGGTGCGTGCGTGAGGCACTGCTAGTAACCGTGGCTTTCTGCGCCGCGATACGTAATTGTCAGGCACATTCAGACAAATCTCCTTCAAAACACCGGAATTATAGGTCTTACCACGTAATAGTTTCAATACATATGTAGTTATAGCTAAGTCCCTCCTTGTCTCGAGTTTGTTGTACCCGACCATACCGATAACGAATAAGGTTGGGTACATCAACGGATAGAAGGGATATACACCGTATAGTTTCATGTACAAAAATCTGGTGAATTTGTTTTGTATGCGCTCCAGCATGAGACTATATTTAGTCTCATGCGGAGCCCAAATAACAGCATTATACTCAAGCTGAGTTCTTATCAGAGCATTATAATTATAATGCTGCAACTGCTTTTATATTTGAATAACCTGATGCCCGTCGAAGAACGAAACCCAGACTTCTGTATGATTTCTTACAAACGTTTACAATATGGTCACGAAATGTTAACTCAGTGTTCAGGCCCACACCCAAATCGCGTACCTTTTCTACCCGCTTAATTGATGTGCCCTTAATCTTGTACTCGTGATGATGTGGTTCTTTCATTCTGCTAAAAGTTATGACTGAGCATTTTTTTACGTTAAACTGCAGTTTATTTTTCCTACTCCACTCAGCTACATAGTCTATATCTTGCTGCAATCGTGCACAGTCACTTTTATCTTTTATGGCCATGAGCAACTTCAGATCATCCGCGAATAACAGACAAGTGGCATCCTTGACAGCCTCAGGCAGGTCATTTATCATAATAATAAAGCTCAGCGGACCCACATTACTGCCCTGGCTTACTCCTGATCTTGTATAATAAGGTTCAGATTTACAACCAGCATATTCTACGAACTGCCGTCGACCTCTCATGTAGTTAGCAAAGAACTGAAGCAATTTAGGAGTACATCCGACTGCTGCCAGCTTTTCTAATAATATGTCATTATCAACCAAATCGAAAGCTTTTTTGAAGTCAAAGTAGGCAGCGTCGACTTGTACTCCAGCATCAACATTTGGAACCACGTACGTCATAAAGTTCAGTAAATTGCTGGTTGTGCTACACGCCGGTCGAAATCCGTGCTGGGCGTCCGACAGCAAACAGGACACTTGGTCTAATATGCACCTTTGTATGGTTGACTCAAAAACTTTTGCTGGAGTTGACAGAATTGCCACTGGCCTATAGCCACTCACGTCTGACTCCATCCCTCCCTTAGGTATTGGAACCACGCGCGTGATTTTCCAACACAATAATTGAATTGAATAGAAATTTATTATGTATGTACACCATCAAATTTACAGATATAAATAAATGTTAAAACTTTGCATATGGCGATACAATGCGCGGTCATATCGTTAAAAGCGATCTTTTCCAGACAACCTTTGGATAGATTAAAGGGAGAAGGAGAGACAATACTGCAGGTAGTCAGTGGTGTATCTACCAGTTACGTATACACACATAAAGCATACACAATGCGTATGCTTTATATAAATATACAATACAAGAAACACAAAGAAATGCCTGTTTATTATAAACAACCTTTTAAATTGAATTTATAATGTTTAGAAGCCATATTAAATATTTCTGTTTTCCTTTTATCGACTCATGGAGCCAGAAACCTTTTAAATTGAATTTATAATGTTTTGAAGCCTATTATAATTATATTCAATATTTCTGTTTTCCTTTTATCGACTCACGGAGCCATTATGTTACCTTATAACTGTATGATTTATTTGTATATCTCTTAAGTGAACTGTTTGTGATCTTTATGAGAATAAATTCCTCAAACCGAATATGTAAAGATTATATAACTCTTGCCACATTTTCTGATCTAAATAAACGAATTGGACATAAGTTTGTAATCTGCTTAAAAAGATTGAAAAGTAAAGCTTCCAGACAGTTCACTCTTTCAAAGCTATACTTCATTCCAAACGAGCTCACTTCCCCAGAATTCTTAAATATCGTTAATCAAGTTTCATTGACGAAACAAACTTCGTTTTGATTGGACGTATCTCGCGTATTTCCCGGTTCCCTTTCACCCAAGTTTTAGTGCCGGCCTGAAAGCATCGCTGATGCAGATCGCATTAAATAAATAGCACTGAAATGGAAGTTCATCAATTAGAGTGGCCGATGTTACCAACAAACTGAATACGTGAATAATGTCTATAATTAATATTACGTAATTGAACCATTCGGCCGTTTGTATACTTTACCTCTGAATAACCTAAGACAGTCTTAATTTGAATAGATTTATTAAAAGCAATTTTGGGAACCGTTATTGTTTACTTCTGCATAATATTATCTACCTAAGAACAAAATATGCTGCTGGAAAGACCGTCTATTTGTCTTGAATCCTAATTTAGTACTGAAGTATTTATAATTACATCACATTAGTTTCGGTAGAGACTTATACAACACTAGCTTTTGCCTGCAGCTTCAGCCGCGTGTGCTACCCCAGGTCATGGTCTACCCAATTACACATGTACCAAAGGGCTTTAAACCTATTGGCCTCGCCTTGGTCCATTATTTTTTTTTTCAAAATGGTGTCGCAAGTTAATACCTATTTATTTAGATAGAGAACATATAAGTAGCGGAACAAAAAATTATATCATAAAGTGTCACATTACCGAGATAAATAGAGTTAAATATAGCTTTCATGAGTTCAAAAATTTAGTCTTACCACCCAATGTGTAGCTGAAACTTGTAATAAATATGACCATCTGAGACAACTATACGACAAAGGATATGGATTCTAACTAAGCACTTTATTCTAGAAAGCTTAATTGATTCGAAAATCAGTTTAGCTTTCTACATAATGAGGTAAAAACTAATACACTTATCATTGATTTTAAATTACTTTTCATTAAGATATCACTTATCATTTTCAACAGAAAAAGCGGTTTGTAGCTTAAGTTGCCCGCTTTTGTTATGAATAAAACGAAAATATTGGCGCTCATCATGTCCATTTTTAACTTTAATTATCCATCTTGTGACAGTTTAGGACATTATATCACATGCCATGTTTTGTATGTCTATATGCCCCCTATCCATTATATGTATAGGTATTAACGTGCAACGACATTTTGAAAAATAATCAAAATGGCGAACCGGGACGAGGCCAGTCTCCATACAAAAAATTTCGATCTCGATTCAACCAAATCTATTCAGCCGTTTTAGAGCCATTGCGCACTGGTCACCGGCGACTCAGTCTCTCCGCGACTAAAACATAGGCAACTAGGCTGGGAAACCAAGCCGAGCGACTGGATTTAAGAAGTGTTTCTTTTACATTCGTGCATTATGGACGTCGAAGATATTCTGTCCGGTCGCCTCAAAAGTTCCTCGTCGTGTGTACGCTCCCTTAGCGTGAAAGCGTAACGGAGGCGATCGGTGGCGACGATCTCTCGCATCTGGCCCTGGTTCAGGCCATGGTTTGGAGCGAGAGTGCATGGGAGGCCATCACCTCTTTCTGCGAAGCAGTAATGCTCGCGAAAGATGAGACGAACGCGTGAGGGAGAGGCAAAATTCGCACCCTCACGCCCCTAGTCGCCACTGGAGACGCCCCGGCCGTTGGGAGTCGCAGGCCGATTCCCGGCCACCGTAGACACGGGCTTGCGGACGGTGAGCGATGGGTAGCTCGCCGTCCGATAAGGACCAGGCCCGGGTCGACGGCGCGTTATGTTCCACGCACGCCTCAAAGAGATGTCAGCATGAATTGACGGGGTCCGTAAGGGCCAATGCCTGCCAGGGTTGCTAGTTTGTCCCAAACGGATATCGTGGCCCTGGCACAAAGGCATTTGAAGGAACACGGGTGGGTTTTACTCAGTAAAAGTCTGACACGCTCTCGCGCTCCATCCAGAGCGGGAGAAGTTATTTGATAATATCCAACCCAAAAAACTAAAGGCGTTAAAGCGTAACAAACAAACTCACTTTCGCATCTATAATACCTTTTAGTTATGATGTAGTGTAATCAATCAGTGTTGTATTGCACCTAATTTACTAATTCGAACTCGCTAATTTGATATGTTCAGCGAACGTGTAATGTAACTCGTAACTATTCACTGTCTTGTGTTCGTTCAACTTTCACAGATGTTGTAACTTAGTAGTATGATACTACACTAACCTAACCAAACAAATGCTTCCAACATTTTCCAACGATCTATTTTTATTGATAGTGGATCCAGCTGTCCTCAATGGTTTTCGTGAATGGGGTTTCAATATACCCCAAAACTGATGGCACTAGCAAAAACGTGTCAATAAATATATATATCGGGAATTCGAATCTCGAATGAAACTCTTGGAAGATAAACGACGTACGTGAAGAAATGGATAATTCAGTAGAACTTTATTGCAGGAATATCATCATAATCAGCCTATAATTTAGCCATGGTTAGGACACAGGCCTCCTCTCTATGAGAGGGAGTGGGCTGTAATCCACCACGCGGGCCCAGTGCGGGTTGGTACATGTCACATGTCTTCGATTTTTTGTTTCTAGTACATGCCGGTTTCCTCACAATGATTTCCTTCACCGTTTTGAGAGCAGTGGTGATGAAATTATTTACACAAAGTTAAGCGCCTGCTTGGGAACCCACGACTCGTAAATTGGGGCAATTACCACTGGGCTACCACTGCTCTTGCAGGAAGATATGGCACCATTATCGTTTTCATATATCATCTTGTGGACATCAGTTTTGGAATTAGTACCTAACTACACATATATATGTTCTAGCTACTAAGTAGTTACATATTTAGCGCCAAATACGCAAAGGGAGACCTAAGCCCTCCTATACGAATAGATACAACACTGCAGGCAACTTTATTGTTCTAGTTGCGACTGGGTGTTCATAACTAAATTCGGTCTAGCGAGTCATCTAAGGGCACACGCAAAGAATGGATTTTTAAGGGTCGCTGTTATCGAAATCGATAAAAAGGAATATATTAAAAAAAATAAACGTTTATTTCGACCAACAAGGATCATACGAGTATTATGCACAACATGTTTTATCAAATTAAAAATATAATAAAAAACACACAATTAAACATACCACATAAAACACATTACCGACCTTGATTGCTCAGTATGTGAACCATACAGCAATGGTTCAGGTACTGGCAATCGAACCTCTGCGCGAATGCCCTCAGGATGCCGCTGGAGCTAACCCGAACCCTGCGCACCAGGGATGTACACCGTTTTCGCATAGTAGAATAGAAACAGTCTACATGCGACTAGGCGAACATCCCTGATGCGCTGCAGAATCGGGGCAGCCCCATCAGCACCCTGAATGCATTATTATATTGGACACGCAAGGCGTTGTACTGTCTGCGCGTGTATGAGACCCACAGGCTGCTCGTGTAGAAAGATGTACAATATGCTCTGAACAATGTTGTTTTCACTGCAGTGCTACAACGAGCAAACCTGCGGGCCATCATATTCGCCCTTACAGACAACGCCCTGCGTTCTCGCTCTATGTCTGCATCGTCTTTCAGATCAGAGGACATCATATGTCCAAGATATTTAAAATGTTCAACCCTCTTCTGTGGTGTTCCACATAATCTTATAGCAGGTATTGTAGTTGGACATTTTCCTCTGGCCTGAAAGACCATGAATTCACTTTTCTTGACATAGTAAATCAAGCCATGGCTGTGAGCGTACTGTTCACAGATGCCCAACATTTTTGTTAGGCCACACACAGAAGCACTCAGCAGCACCATATCATCCGCGTAACTGATATTATTGAGACATACATCATCAATATGGCAGCCGACACGGGTGCTGCTGAGCTTCTCTATTAGGGCGTATATGGTATAGTTAAGGTGTATCTATTCATACACGAAATCTCATAAGGGGCTTGTATATATATTGTACTCATCATTATGAACAACTTTTACTATGGGGCCAAACCATAAATCATGAAAAAAAATCAGCTGTTCCCTACATTTATGTTCGCATAACTCGTCAAAATGTAGCGAACAGCTGATTTTTTCCTGATTCAAGTTTGGTTCCATAGTAAAAGTTGTTCATAATGATGAGTACAATAGAATAGATCATATAAGAATAGAATAGATCATTTATTTGTACAAAAATAAGTGTACACACCAAAATGAATGTGCCTGAATACATTCACCTTATATATTTAAACTGGGGTAGTAAAAGAAACTGGCGGTTCATCTGGTGGTTACTGATACGGCACCCATGATGACCCATGCCCTTTTTTTGTGGGCAATTATCAAACAACTTCTCCCGCTCTGGGTGGAGCGCGAGGGCGTGTCAGACTTTTACTGACTAAAACCCACCCGTGTTCCTTCAGTTGCCTGTGTGCCAGGGCTACGATATGCCACCACCGTTGCTCACCGTCCGCAAGGCCGACCTACGGTGGCCGGGAATTGGCCTACGAATCCCGACGCCCAGGGCGTCTGCGGCGACTAGGGGTGTGAGGGCGTAAATTTGCCCCTCCCTCACGCGTTCGCCTCCTCTTTCGCGAGCATTACTGCTTCGCAGAAGGAGGTAACGGCCTCCCATGCACTCTCGCTTTGAGCCATGGTCTGGACCAGGGCTGGACGCGAGAGATCGCCGCCGACGATCGCCTCCACGAGGACACGGCGGTGCTTCGCCCAAGCCGGGCAGACCTCCACCGTAGATTCCACCGTGACCTCCGGGCGATCCACACTGTGGACAGCAATGTTTATGTGTTCCGGTTAATCGGAAGTGCATGGGGCACTTCTAACCGGAACACATCAACATTGCTTGGCGGTAGATAGGTATAGGTAGGTATAGTGGTAGAACATCCATCCAATTTGACGGCACGGTTGGCGCAGTGGTTAAGCGATTGACTGCTGCGCTGCGTGTCGCGGGTTCGATTCCCACACGGAACAAAATATTTGTATGACCTACAAGTAGTTGTTCCGGGTCTGGCTGTTTGTGTATGTGAATTTAAATGTTTGTGAACGCACCCACAATACAGGAGAAATTCCTAGTGTGGGGTACGTTTAAAAAAAAAATAAAGCTCCTTCGAAAAGCACTGCTATGAATCAAACTTTTTAAACACGAACATAAGATTTCTATTAAGTAAATTATTCCGTAGGTATTTGTATTTACATAATTATGGAGGAGTAGGCCATCTACATAGATTACTTACATATATATTTTTTAGGTCTTGCCTGCTCTGAATTTCAAATAGGCAATACAGACATGATAAGCTAAAGAAAATGATTGTTTTTATTTTACTTACAGCCTACAGAAATATTGTTTCTTATTTGTTTCGGTAAAATTCTTGCTATAGGTAGGTACACTGTGTTATGTTTACGGTTGAAGTCAACCAAATGCTCGAAGGTAGGAATTTTGAACTATGTAGTTCAAAATTCCTACCTTCGAGCATTTGGTTGTTGTATATAGATAAAAAAATACTTCAAATTCAAATACTTTTATTCGTAGAACAAATTTGTAAACAAAACAATACAGATTTTATTCATGTGTAACATCTTTCCTTTCGCTTTTTGTGGGAGTGAATTCGGAAAAAGGGACGGAAGTGTGTAACAGGAAGTTACAGCTTGAGCATGGAATTAGTAAGTACTTTATAATAGCATAAAATTAGTAAGTACTTTATAATAGCATGGAATTAATGTACTCTTGGAATTAGTAAGTACTATAAATATTGTAAGTAGAGGGGGTCGAATTTCGACCAGTAGGCGACCACTAGTATTTTTTTTTCGTTATAGAGTTATAAAGACTGAAGTAGAGAAGAATAAATACTGAAAAGTAAAGAATAATTATTCGAATAAATGTTTCAGGAAGTATTTACGTTTATTTTTTATTTTTGAGGTTGTTTCTGTCGCTGCTATGTTGCATAATACCAAGGTGAGATATCAGATGTTACAAATCATATGCGACTACTGTGTCGTTTTTTTTTTAAGTCTTAAAAATGAACGCTAAATACGTATTGCCGTCAAGTATTTCAGTGGCATTTTATTTGAACATTGTTGAATTAATTTTTATTTGTGTATATACAAAACATTTTATAAATAAATATACATGAAGATCAAAGAGCACGATTCTGAATTCTGATTCTCCTTCTAATTTTGTATAGTTTTCGCCCTTTATAATGCTGTTTTATAAATGAGCTGCTACTCTGTCTCTATCAAATCAAGTATAAAAATACCCATAACAAAACCGAGAGGTCACCAACTTTTTTGACGTTTTTTTTTTTATTAAATCAAGTTTTAAATGTTATAACTTAACTTAGATATTCCCACAATCCCTGTTCCGTTGCATGCATCCATAAGCACAATGTTGTGAGTGCGTTACATTGCGCACTACCGTAAACAGCGAATTAAATTTTTTTTTTAAAATCAGTCGTTTCCCAGAAAATCATTTTGCAGAAAATTAATTAGTTTGATGTACTTATACAATGAGTAGATGACGGCTTCGTAAAGGTTCTTTTTACGACCTATAATATACGACTACACAGATTGTAGTATATTAGGTATAATATATATTATTTTTCAACACACTTCCTCGAAAACTGGTTCATATCGCACTACGATTAGGTTCACAATGCAATGTATTTCACACGCGTGCGATTTTTTATTTTTCAACACGTGTGCCCGGATAAAAATTGCCACAGATAACTTATACCTATACTTAGTCCAAATTGGTTCAATGCTTCTATTCACACCGTCTCGCGCTAGAGACGGTCCTCTCTATTCGGAGGTGATTTTTTTTAAATCTCGGTAAAGATGCGTCTTTACGGCGTTAATATTTTTGGAATATAATAATGTATATAAATAGAATACCATGATTACAATAAAAAAACGTATAAGAAAAATTTAACATTTATTTGTGTTCTAAACTCAAAAATAATCTAATTTTCTATTTTTCATATTAGGCTATTTATCGGCTATATTATATACCTTTTCTTATCCTTCAACCTGGCGAAAGTAAAGCGCGGAAAAAAAAGAAAATTAAATCATAGTTTCATGACAAAAATATTTTTCGTTATTTTATTATAATTCTTCAAAAGTGTATTGAAAAACGTCGTTTGATACACGTGGACATTTGTTATTGCAGTTCTCAGCTCAAAAACAACCTCGCCTACGGCTCGGGCGTTAATTCCGCCTCTAATGCAATAACAAACATTCTCCACTTGTATCAAAATGTACTATTGTTACCTTCCGTCATCCTTCTTGGCAAGGCTTGTGCTTGCTGTGGTGATTTGGCTAAGTAACAGCACAAAATTGCTAAATTTTGTCCTTGACAAACATTTAGATGTCTCTTTTTTCATAGGTAGCTCCATGGTAGCTCTTGATTAGTTAGAAAGATGACTGACTGACACAGTAATGACTGTCTCGTTAAGATAAACATGACTGTCTCGATATGATAGATATTTGTATAACTATTCTTCGTCTATTAGAATATGCCATCTCCATAGTATTCCTACCTCAATGGTTACCGTACCGTTAATAGTTATTTTGAGGGTATATTTCGTAGACTTATCGGAGAGAGGGGCTAGTGGCTAAGTAATAATAGCCGAATGGGTCGATCGATTAGGTTAAGCTACGCTTGCCGCGGTTGGTCCGTGGATTGGTGACCATCTTTACATACCAAGACCCCTCCGTACCTCGGAAAGCACGCCGTTGATCCTGGCTGTCATGTTTGACAGCTGTTGTCACGGGTCGTCAGAAGCTCGAAAGTCTGACCACCAGTCTTACCAAGGGGTATCGTGTTATCCAATAACTGGGTTGTGGAGGTCAGATAGGCAGTCGCTCCATGTAAAATACTGGTAGTCCGCTGCATCCGGTTAGACTGGAAGCCGACCCCGTCATAATTGGGAAAAAGCAGGGCAGATGATGATACTTCTGGGCAAAGTTTAATCTATTAACACTTACCTATTTTTTGGTATTATACTGAAATAAAAGTGAAAAAAACACGGATCTAATAAAATAAAAATTAACCGCCGAGTGTTGCCCAAAATAGCAGAGCAATTATTTACTATTTGCGGCATATGCTATTGTTTTTCTCTAGGCGTTATTACGACAAGGCTCATAATATCAGACCATGTTGTTTATTAAAGCAGCTTAGTGTTAATATTGTGTTAGCATTTTCTCACACGGGAGAAAAGAAAAAAATATTATAGCTTTAGAGTTTTCATTAAAACTGGTTGGTAATTTAAAAAAAACATGAAAAGACTGACTTGGATAATTAATGTTGGCAGGTTGCTAGGAATACCTCATCATCATCATCATTTCAGCCGAAAAACGTCCACTGCTGGACATAGGCCTCCCCCAAGCTCCACCGACCGGTTCTGTGCTTCCCGCATCCAGTGGATTCCTGCGGCCTTCACAAGATCCTCAGTCCACGTTGTAAGAGGCCTTCCAACGCTAATTCTACCGGTTCGCGGTCGCCACTCCTGAACCTTTCGGCCCCATCGGCCATCTGTTCTGCGAGCAATGTGCCCTGCCCACTGCCACGAGCTGTTAGGAATACCTACTCTTTGTGATTATGAATGACCGTAATGACCTCACAATTACAGATAGAATCAAACCTTTCAAACAAATGACAATCTTGTTAATGCGTGTGAAAACCCTTGACATGAACATTACATTACACACGAAGTTACAAACGTATTATGTAAGATTGATCACAAATCATGACAAAAGATCTTGCTGCCTAATGGGCTGTGCCGACATTCGTTTATTGTGTTTAATTGTGTCAATGGCATTATTGTGACTGTCACTCACTTCTTATAGCGACAATTTTGTAAAGGTTCTGAATAAAAATAGGCCACTGACTATAGGTACTTACTTTTTCTTTTCTCAAGTTTGATAGAACAGTTTGATTCAAATAAAACCGGGCAAGTGTGAGTTGAACTCGCGTGGTGAGGGTTCCGTACAATGAATACGCTATCTACCATGTTTTTATCCCAAGAAAAAATTGTCGTTGAAGTTGAATTGGTCGTTTGTGTTTAATTTTGTCAATGGCATTATTGTGACTGTCACTCACTTCTTATAGCGACAATTTTGTAAAGGTTCTGAATAAAAATAGGCCACTGACTATAGGTACTTACTTTTTCTTTTCTCAAGTTTGATAGAACAGTTTGATTCAAATAAAACCGGGCAAGTGTGAGTTGAACTCGCGTGGTGAGGGTTCCGTACAATGAATACGCTATCTACCATGTTTTTATCCCAAGAAAAAATTGTCGTTGAAGTTGAATTGGTCGTTTGTGTTTAATTTTGTCAATGGCATTATTGTGACTGTCACTCGCTTCTTATAGCGACAATTTTGTAAAGGTTCTGAATAAAAATAGGCCACTGACTATAGGTACTTACTTTTTCTTTTCTCAAGTTTCGATAGAACAGTTTAATTCAAATAAAACCGGACAAGTGCGAGTTGAACTCGCGTGGTGAGGGTTCCATACAATGACTATGTTATCTACCATGTTTTTATCCCAAGAACAAACCTAACAAATTGGTTGAAAAACATGTTCTCCCATATATTTTAACTGCAAATGTAAGTTTGTTCGCACAATATTGAGAGATTTACCATGTTTTTTTAACACCATAGACTTCTTCTGTTTCCTGTAATCTATATTTAAAGAATTATTTTTTGTATTTTTGTTTTTAATTTTTAGGCTCTAGAGGAAAATTTTTAGGCTCTCTTTTTTAGGTTTTAGAGATAAGAAGAAGGAGGGAGGAGATTATAATGATATTTTCATCTATTTTCTTAAATAACTTTAAAACTATTTTTTTAACATTTGAAAAATGAGCCCCTCGCAACAAGCCCTTTTGATAGACCAGGTATGTCACACGGTACAGTTTACAAAACTTTATTCTTTAATTTTCTAATTAGCATCCAAATTTATTTATTTACATTACAAGTCCGTTTAGGGTCAGAATAACGGTGAAAACCGGCTGTGACAGATGGACACACAGTCAGACACGACACTGCGAATCAATTAGTTAACAAAAAAATAATTCGATTCATGGCTGTATTCAATGATGTTGGGAGTAAGCCAAACAACCTAAAGTTTGAAAATCATGTTTTTTAAAGGTTTATGTAATAAATCAATCATATTGAAAATCAATTAATTGCAGCACTGGCACAAGTGGCGCCAACAGTAACGATGATTAAAACATTTTAGTGCTGGCTCCCGCAACCACAAAGGCTGTAAAAATTAGATTATAAAACGAAATTAAGTGTTTCCATTTAATTTTCCAATAATCAAACAAATATTCATTTAACCACGAAAGTCGAAAGTGGTGGAAGGTATTTATATTGAGCAATGAGTCGCTTCCAATTTTTTTTAGGTAAATTGGTAAAGTTAGTAGCGAAATACTCTTTGAGGAAAAAGCACTTCAGTGGTTATAATAACACATTAAACATATAAACAAGAACAAAGGAAGTGTACTTCGTTAAAGGTAATTTACGAATATGTACGACGTGCGGGAAAATTATTGCCAATTCATACGTTTGGTACCGCGCCTAAACCACATTTGGGTCCCCCCCACATGTGGCCACATTCTGAGGCCAGTGGGCCAGTAATTATTTGCTTACGCACATATTTGCGGCTAACGTTACTCGGGCTAAGGGTATTCAATCCCTTACATTTAACAAAGGTAACTTTTTATGAAAGTTGATCATTTCCAAAGCCAATTTCCTCTAAGGGTAAATTGAAAGGTTTCCTGGGGATTTGCCGATCGACAATCTGTTCACCTACATTTATGTAAGCTAAATATTTTTCGTGGATGCCCTTTGTAGTCATAGGTTCTATTCAGTTACTTGGAAATGGCTCACACACCGTTCCATCCTAACTGATTTGGATTTTGGAATCATATGGGAAATTCTTTTGCTGTAAGTTTCATAAAACCATGAGGCCGTGTTCAGATGACCCGCGCCGATCACGCACACACCCCGCACACGCGTTGTGCCCTCCTTACACCCGCGTTCGCCACGTGAAAAATCCGACCACGTATCGCGCATGCCTCGCACCTGCTTAAACTACTTATTATTTATGGGGGATGCGCTGAGATAGCCCACGAAATTCAAATTTTCTTACGTTTTTTGCAATTTGCAGGTCAGTAACAGGTTGTTTGTTGATCTAAATATGATTCGCGGCCATAACAAATATGGCTTTACAGAATTATAATCATTAGAATCAGCAATATAACTCTCCAAGTTCAAAAAATCCTACTGAATGATTATTTCAGAAATTATCATTCAGTAGGATTTTTTGCGGGTTTAGGGCGGGCGCGAGGCGATAAATGCAATTTGAGTGAGAGCTGTTGATGTGTCTTATGACTTAAATTATATACAACAAATTTCAAAGTGAGTTAGACGGGGGTGCTGACGCGCGTGGCGTTCGCGTAGCGGGCGCGTGTCGTCTGAACGAGGCCTAACGATATCATAGCATTTATGATCGGTAATACTCGTATTTCCTCTTGGCTGATTGGGGACTTAGGTGGAAGGTATTCTACCTGCTTCTCCTGTATTCTCCTTCCTACGCGTATTTGAGATGAAGTTGCGATCGAAGAGTAGAAGTGAAACTCCAACTTGTATTTATAATTGTCACACACGATAAAGTTTAAAGTAAGGTACACAACTGTTTATATTTCTTTCTTTTTCCTGTGGTTTATGACTAACCTGGTGTCAGAGATTTGATGCCGCCCATGAGCTTCTGACTTGGCTTCACATCATCATCATCATCATTTGAGCCGAAAGACGTCCACTGCTGGACATAGGCCTCCCCCAAAAAGGGGGGAGATTTGCCATAATCGCCATGCTTGGCAGGCGGGTTGGCGATCACAGTATGGTTTTAAAAATTCATAGAGAACGCTGCCGCCCTTTCTCTAGTAAGTCCCTAAGTCGCCTTTTACGACACCCGCGGGAAGAAATCGGTTTACATGCTGTCGAGAAATATCTATTAGGCATGCCGGTTTCCTCACGATGTTTTCCTTTACCGTTTTTTGAACAAATGATAATTATACAATACGCACTCGAATCCAAAAACTCTGAAGTCTGGGCCTTGGTTCGAACTCGAGACCTATGACTTGGCAGTCCGACGGTCACACCACTAGGTTATCACTGCTAATATGACTGTTTATGAAAAGGGTTTATAAACCCCATATTCAACGGCACACGTAAACAGGCGAATATGCTGATGTCGATTTTTCCCGCCACTTGAAAATCGTATTTTTGAAAATGCTTATCTCGAAAATGCTTATCGCTTAATAAAGTTTCTCTCGAGAAAAATTTAAATGTATTTAATACATTATGGGTTGGATTCTAGCTGAACCAAAGCTGCTCTCGAGAAGCCGGGGCAGGTCAGCCAGTATTTTATAATAACAAAGGTGATTTCCAAGGGCAAAACGAAATGTTGGAAATTATTTCGTATCCTAAGCAATCATTAAGTATTCTCTAAGCTAGAATATGAATACAACGTTCCTTAATCCTTAGCCATTTTAATATTTAAGTACGTAATGGGTGGAGGGTTAATTTATGTCCTCAAGTTTCGGGATACGACTCCCGCGCCAGCTAATTATGATTTATTACCTTTTACTTATAATGGATGAGTCTCTCCAGATTGTGATGGCTTTGGAACGGTTTTTTCCGTTTCCGGAAGATATGAGAGCGTTAAGTATATCTGTGTTTTAACAATAGGTACCTACACATTTTTTTTTATTAATATTTCTAACACTTCTCCTGTAGTCTCAAATCTCACATAATGCAAAATCAAGCAGACCGGGCCCACACATTATCTTTGTGCCATATACAGGGTCAAATTAAATTAGTTAGCGAAACTCCGCAGACGTGATGGATATTGATTACTAAACACGAAAAAATATATTTATTTAAATATTTTTTGCCTTTTTTTTGGGTCATTGACCGCTGATAGCGCTGTTAATGGAAGTATGAGTTGAGAAAAGTTATCGACATCCATCACGCCTACTAGTGAAGTTTACACAAAAAAAAACTGATTTTTTAAACTGAATTTTCAAGTAGATGACCCAAAAAAAAACGGTGGATGACCCAAAAAAAAACCTCATCAAATGAAGTTCTTTTTTAGGGTTCCGTACCAAAATGGTAAAAAGGAACCCTTATGGTGAGACTAAGTCTGTCTGTCTGTCACACCTGGGTATATCAAGAACTACTAATGCTATCTACTTGAAATTTAGAATAGCTTTAGATGACGTTTGCCCAACTATTTTGCAAGCAAGAAAGAAATTAAAAAACAGATACCTTTTTTTCAAAAGGGACTGAAAGGGGGTCTTAAAATTTTGAAGTAGGGCTACTAGGGCATGTGGGGTATCATATGAAAGAACGTTGTTTGCACATTCTCAAAAATTTTTTTTTTTTTTAGGTAGCATAGTTTCCGACTTTTGATGAAAAATTAAAAAAAAATACCGTCCCCCTTATCTCCGAAGTTTGCAGAGATAAAAATATGAAATTATTCTATATGATAGAAGCTTTTGTAAAGATTACAGGAAAAATAAAACGATGTTTCTAAATAGAAACATCGTTTCGTTTCGTGTTTTTCAGAAATCATCAACATCATATATTCGTACGGAACCCTCGGTGCGCGAGTCCGACTCGCTCTTGACCGGTTTTTTTTTATCATGTTTTTTTTTTTTTTTTTTCTTTAAAAAACGTTGCCCCACACTAGGAATTTCTCCTGTATTGTGGGTGCGTTTACAAACATTTAATTCACATACACAAACAGCCAGACCCGGAACAACTACTTGCAGGTCACACAAATATTTGTTCCGTGCGGGAATCGAACCCGCGACACGCAGCGCAGCAGTCAATCGCTTAACTAACTGCGCCAACCGTGCCGTCATTGTTTTAGGTATCGGTACCCATCACGTCTGCGGAGTTTCGCTAGCTAATTTAATTTGCCCCTGTATTACCTATTATGTAGAATTGGCGAGCGATGCACACCCCAATTGGTTAACCACCAAGTCAATAGACCAACATTCAATTAGAAATCTAATGGTAGGTATGGAATTATATTTACTATCAATAGATCAATATAGATACCTTCCATTATTGTTATACACCCACGTGAGTTTCTCGTCCTGTGCTCAATTATAAACATAAAAAGATACACGTGGAAGAATCTCATTTCTACGCCAAAGAAACCGCTACTGGCGTAAATATTACCTCAGCTATAGTTCATAAGAATATTTAAATATTAATAACGCAACACGCTTTACTGGACTTATATAAAACGAGCAGCACGTAAGGGGTGAAATGGAAAATTATCTAGAAACTGGAAAATTTAGAACTAGCGCTTTCAGTGCTGCCATTTTAGCGCTGTCGGTGCTATATCTAGCGCTTTTTTAATGAGCCTAGCGCGTGAAAAACAATTTTAGCGCCTAGCGAATAATTTGGCGCTTTTTAATTTCTAAGATGGCTTCACATTTACCGACATGTTTTAATTGAATGAGTCTTTGTTTTCTGACATGGCTACACAGTATAGTGTGTTTAACTTACTCAGAGGGAAATCTCTTTGGTTCTCAGATTTTAATTTGCGCTGAATTGTGACTTTGTTTTAAATATTCCGCCAATGATTGGAAACTCAGTAAAATATAAACTAAAAAATGAAAGAGAAATTAATATTGATCAACTTATCAACCCAAGATAATATATGATTTTTTTTTTTCGATTTCTTGTGCTATGTTGTATGTATGTAAATAATAAAGTATCTTACTCATTAATGAGTACGATACTTTATTATTTCTATAATTGTGCATTTTTTTTACAATTAACGTTTAGATTTGGCGCGAAATTAAGCGCTTTTTTGATACGCAGATTTTATAAAATCTTGCTCTTTTTGAATCGCTGTTAGCGCTGAATGGGTATTTTGATCTGGCAGCACTGAGCGCTTTACCAAGCTCGAGTTTAAATATGCATATAGATGTACTATTTATATCCGTTGTACCAGGAATTTCCGATGGCTATCCCCCTAGGGGTAGACCCAGAAACTCGTCGCTGAAACTCATATCATCCGAGCCGAGTACCTACTGGTATTAGTGCAAGGGAGTCTATCCCCGTTTATCCAGTTCCAATTTCAAACTGTAAAGGAGACTGGCCAAAAAGAAAAATAAATCTATTGTGGTTACCCGGGTTACCCGCTGATTTAACGGTCTGTCAGCGGTCGGTAATCTGATTTGTCTTTGGACATTACAGGATCATTGTAATACTTGAAAAGGAAATTAAAATCTACACTGCATGAGAGCTACGATCAATTTAAAGATACCAAATATTTTTTCGCTAAAAGGAACATAAAAGAGCCTTCATATATTGTCATGATAGTGTGTCGTGAGCAGTTAAACCCTATACCACTTTTATGACTGGCAAATCTTTTCACCATAACAATAGCCATTGTTATAGGTATAGGGCTTCTATCAACACTAAGAAAATAGTATAGTAATACTTAGAATATGTAATAATGTAACACTTTCGAAACACCTATGGATGAAAAAGGACAAGAGTTCCACTAAAGACCGCACAGAACTTTTAAGGCCGTGTTTTGACTACCACCTTAATCAATGCATGACTTCAGTCAGGCTCTCGATAATTGCCTATAATGGTCTCTTTGTATCAACTATAATGTATTTATTTTCACAATATGTCATGCCACCCTGTTTGACAGTGACTTGGATGTAAATATTTAGTAAAAAATATTTAATAAATATAGACTATTAGCTGCACCCCGCGGTTTCAACCGCATAAGTCTCGATCTCGTGGGAATATTGGGATAAAAGATATCGAAATCCGTTCAGTCATTTTAGTGTGAAAGCGTAACAAACAAACAAACAAACTCACTTTCGCATTTATAATATTATTTATATTATATTTATTTAAATACAGTGTGTCATACGATTAGCCGAAAATTTAGCGTGTGGTTCAGACCATCAAACTAAACAACTTACTGTCTCCCGGAGACCAATATCATAATCGTGAAAAAAAAATCAGTCTTCCCATGGGTCTATCTGGCAGAATCTTAATGCTCCGAAATTTATTTGGCATAACACACTTGGCATAATTTTCTTTAAACGAATATTATTAAGGCATAAAAATTATTTAATATAATTATTGTTTGGCCGAATGTTTATATGTCCGAATTTACAATGGCATACCTTTTAGATGGCAGAATTTTATTTGGCAAAGTTAAAATTCCGCGTTGTTTCATTTAGCATAACTTTTATTTAAAGCGACGATTATTTGGTACAATTTCACTTGGCATACTATGAAGATGGCAGAATTTCATTTGAAATAATTTTATTAGGCATATTGCCATTTTAATTTTTTTCTTCCCATACAAAACTTCAACACCTACTCGACAAATCTACACAAATGGGACGACTGATAATTTTTTCGCGATTACGATGTTGGTCCCCGGGAGAAAGTTGTTCAGTTTGATGGTCTGTACCACACCCTTAATTTTTGCACACCGTATACAGACACATTGTTTATTAAGTTAGGATTTAAAATTAGTTTGTAAAGGAGTTTTAAAAAATGTTAAGTTTATCGAAATATTATGTACGTAGCTTGAAAAACAGGTTTTTTGTTTATGTACATATTTTGATGGTTTTAGTGCCATTAAATAGAATTAGGTATGTATAAAACTAATATTTCACGCACAATGGTCCACATGAAAACTAAGAGCGGAAACCAAACCTAGAACATCAAACCATAACATAGAACATAAAACTAATATTTAAATTTGATTCGTGTAAATTGGACATTGTCAAAACAAATATAGGCACCTATCTAAGGGATTTTGTAAAAGGAAAATATAGTGAAATAAATTTCTTATATTATTTATATAAATATATATCAAAGTCGCTTTGCATGTCTGTTTGTGGGGTCGCGTTGTTCCTCTACACTACGCAACGGATTCAGAAAATTAATGTTTTCACCATTATGTTGAGAATTTACTCCGGAAGGTTTCTTACATAAAATAAAGAAATCTAGATGGTTTGTCATGCCGTAAAAGACGCGTGAAGCAGGGGCAGGTCGCTAAAGCCAAATTATTAATTATTCACTGTAGTAATTCTGACATGTGCTAGCTGTCACTTTGTGTAATCAAATGGTCATATTTATTGTAATGATGATCGTTTAGTTTAATCGATTTAAATAAGTGTTAAATAAATGTATAATAATAAAATACAATAAATATGACCATTTTATTACACAAAGTGACAGCTAGCACATGTCAGATTATTCCAGTGAATTAATAATTAGACTTTAGTTATGTATAAAAGAAGACCTTCGCAATAAGCCTATAACATACCTAATTAAAACCAATAATAAATAATTTTGCTCATTTATGGATAATTTACTTATCTAATTTAAAAGCGAATAGTCTTAAAATAACAATAATAATATGTACAAGTATAAAAAAGAAAGGGGAAAAAATCATAGGGCAACAAAAAATTCGTCCGCATCTTTGTGAACAGGAAAAGTGCCCAAAAGGCTGGCAGCATTGCCACGTTGTATGGCAATGCTGATTCTTTGGCCAAGAAATGGGCCAGTCCTCTGGACCCCAAGTCTGCTATTTTTATAAATTCAGTCATTCCAACACGATCCTATTGTCATTTTGCTAAAAGTTTGTAATCTGCTAAATTCATAATCAATTTTATAAAAACAATTTTATTATGAAATCAATGATCGACCATTCTGACACTATTGTAATAGCAGACTTGAGGCCCTGGTCATGTGAAGAGTCGACCAACCACTTGGCGATGTATCGAAAATCTAAGTGGATATTCGGACCCCATGGCCCTAGCTAGTGTTTCAAACCCAAACGGCTCGAAAATATAAGTCCCAATGAGATTGGACTATTTGTGCCGTTAAATAATAATAATAAATTAAATTGAAACAAGCACTTCAGGGATTGTGGCTGTAACTGGGTTGGCTTTGAATATGTCAAACTATTTAATTATGTTAATTTAATCAAACCAAATTGCACGCACTGCGGCTCTGTAACAATTTATAGGTAAACTAATGGTCACAATATATTATTTTTGCAATATTTATGAATTTGACACATATTGTGATCAAATCACAGATTTAACTATAAAACATGGATGACTATTTAATTGATTAAAAAGTCTTTATTAGTACTTAATTGATTAAAAGATTTATCGGCGATTTTTATCAGAAAGAAAAACATTCACACAAAAATCGCCGAAAAAATCGCTCGTTGGCGGGCACCCTTTATTTCAGCTGATAGACGTCCACTGCTGGACATAGGTAGGCCTCCCCCAAAAACGCGGGCACCCTTATAGATTTCAAAATATTTTATTTTATTTTCATACGTTACTGTAAAAACAGCAATGAGTTTAATCTCCAAATACCATCATATTAATGGGAAACATTTTTTTCCCATTATCGTCATTAGGCGCGGCGATAAGATAACTTTAATGAAATTACATCAGCAGGTTAAACATTGTTATCTAATTATAGCCGAAAATAACCTGACGTCATACGCAAGACCAGATAAAGGTACAGTCAAGGAACTAATATGTAAAGCACCTTAATGTTAATTTTCACTTGCACCTTATTATTTTTTCCGACGTCATTGCCATAATTTTATATGAAAATAACAGTTCTAAAACGATAAAGGCTCAGACCTGCAGACAGACGCGATGGTGCGACGCGCTACTGATAGAATAATTTCCATTAAATTTTCATAGAAATTGTTCTACTATAGTCGTGTCGCGCCTGTCTGCGGGAGCCTTTACATGTGTCCGCTATGTGAGAAAATAATTTGTTAGAAAATTAATTATCATTATCGTTTATTGACCGCACTTAAAGACCTATAAGATAGTAATGTTCTCATCTCTATAAGAAAATATGAAGAAAAGAAATTAAGAAAAATAATATTATTTGTCACAGAAACACGCGTGTGCATATATGAATACATAAACTCGAGTAGGTAAAAATTACACAAAACAGATCTACATTAATCACGATCACAAAAAAAAACAAATAGTCGGTAGCTGCACGTCACCGACTGTGACAAGAAGGCTTGCACTCAGCATGATGCTGTGCTATGGTGACCCATAGCACAGCGCTGATTTTCAGTGGTCACCCAAAAAATACGTACGGAACCCAAGCCAGGTTTAATGAGTTGTACATAAAGTATTTACTTATGTACAACTATCCCCCCCACCCCTCCCTCTTATGTACTTATTTAGGTAATAAAATAAAATGACAACCAATTTTTAGAATAAATATTATTAAATAGGCAACATAAAAATATATCACGTTAAAGACAAAGAGACGACACACGACTGATCTGTGCTCAAGTAATGTGATTTGATAAATATCCACGTAGGTATTTAATTAAAGAGAGTGTAACCATCCATCCAACCATTCCGTTTGCATCAACGACCGAAGTATTGAAGCAAAAAGGGATGGTCCATTAATAGGGAATTCAGGCGGACTTGCTTGATAAAGTAGAATGATTCTAATGTGGATAAGTAGGTAGTAAGAACTCATCGATTTTGAAATTTATTATTTTGCACGAGCCGCCCGCTCGGTCGCCACCGACGGGAAGCGACTATTGGAATAAACTTTAGACTTTGCACTATCAATTTATACTCCGACAACTTTATGAGATTTATTGTTTTTGCTCAGTTTAAATTAATCGCATAAAATATACTCCTGAATAGTTTTATGGGGTTTTGTATTTTATTCATAACTGAATGTTTTTATCATAATATCTCTTCTCCCTCTTGATTTTTTATGGATTATTTTGAACTAGGATTTCGCACGGTTTTACGACTTGACAGATCATCAAGATTTCTTTTTAAAAAACTTAAAAAAAAAAACAACCGACTTCCAAAAAACACTACAAAGTGAAAAATAACTTTAATTTCGGAAGTCGGTGTCTTTGGAGTTTTTTGCCACCTCACCTCACCTTGGTAATAAGCAACTGAGCAGCAACAGAAATTACCCTCAAAATTTAAAAAAGCTAAATTTTGCCTTATTCGCCGCGCTTGGCAGGCGGGTTGGCAATCGCAGTATGGTTTTAAAAATGTATAGAGAACGCTGCTGCCCATTCTCTAGTAAGTCCCTTAGTCGCCTTTTACGACACCCATGGGAAGAAAAAAGTCAGCTGCTCCGTTCGATGCCGGACGTAAATCGTCGAAGACGTCTTTACGTCCGGCATCGAACGGAGCAGCGGACTTTTCACTAAATAAAATATATCAAAAAAATACTGCACAGTGCACCAGTGAAGATGAATAACGTCAAAGATATTACCTACCAAGCTTCACACTCTGATATTATTAAGACTGCCAAAGGAGAAAATTTCAACGTTAATATTTTCTATGCAATCTTCGGTATCACGGAATGAAAGGAAAATATATTACTATGATGCATCATCTGCTTATTTTCTCCGGCAGCTGTTGAAGAAAATTAAGTGAAATGAAACATGAGCTACAAAGTAGGTCCATTATAGTTAAGGTTTGTACAGAAGAACAATAAATTATCAATTTTTTCTTACGTTTTGATTGTGTAAATTGCACAAAGCTTAGTTTTGACAAAAGAGTTAATTAATCTTCCTTTTTTAAGAGTTGACTTAAAATTAATAAAGATCCGCCTTTGTCTGAAGGAATCAATAGAAATTAGGTCAACTGGACTCTTTCCTGATCAGACGAACACAAAAAGAATCAAAGAACCTAAAGGGATGTTAATTATCTCTGCATAGAATGAATTATGTTCGAGTTTATAAGCTCCCCATTGTGCTACTACATCATTGTTGCATCGCTAAAACACCTGAGGTCGGCAATATCATGGATTATCTTCAAGATAAGCGCCGGAGGCCGGACTGTCGAAAATCCTTCCATTCATCATTTACATGAACGTGCCCAAAAGTGCCTTCAGTGAATTTATAAAATCATCCAGAGAGAGAGAAGATAAATATTTATAAGCCATCATTTTTAGGGTTCCGTAGTCAATAAGGAGCCCTTATAATTTCCCCATGTCTATCTGTCTGTCCGTGGCTTAGCTCAGAGACTCTTAGTACTAGATACATATTAATCAAAAGCCAATAAAGTGGTAAATTAAAATCCTGAAAAATATAATTGTAGGGCCGCCCTTTTACGTAAAGTGGGGATGATATATTTTTTTTGAAGTAAAACTTCTTTACGCACGCTTGACTTGGGGATTAAGCTAGTGAATGCGTGACGAGAGCGTTACGGAAGCAAGCGAACGGAAGTTGAGAGGGAGATATAAGTTAGTAAAGATAGAAAGAGAGAGAGTTATGTTTCGTATATTACTGTAGGGGCAAGAGAGAGAGGTGCGAGCACACATTTTCTTTCTCTCTTTGTCTCATAGCCAGTTGCGTTTCGTATATCTAAGACACAGTGCAGGCCTATTGTTGTAAGTAAGTATAATTAGTATTACTATTTCTACGTTTTACTTCAGTCGTGTGGTCTAAAGCACACTCGTTTTTTTTCTCGTGCAACCCTTGGTGTGGGATGTCGTTGGATAGGCCGTACAAAAATTTTGTGGGGTTGTAAAACCATTTTTTTGATTCAGGGTTCCGTTTGCGTAGTGCTAATTTTTGTTAGAGTCAAGTGTCCCCCCCCCTTGCCAACTAAATGATTGTATTTTGATACGTGAACAAAATCATCGCAGTAGTATACAACATTAGTTTTTATTTATACTAAACCTCTTAAGGGGTCATTGTACTCATCATTATGAACAACTTTTACTATGGGGCCAACCTTGAAATCGCGAAAAAAAAATCAGCTGTTCCCTACATTTAAGTTCGCTGAACTCGTCAAAATGTAGGGAACACCTGATATTTTTTTCGCGATTTCAACTTTGGTCCCATAGTAAAAGTTGTTCATAATGATGAATACAATGACCCCTTAAGAGGTTTAGTATAAACAACAACTAATGTTGTATAATTATATATAACGAAGTTAAAAGGAAAACTATCACAGCTAAGTAGGCTTTACAAGTTAACGAGTAATAGGCGATCAACTTACATTTTACATCTCGCATCTCAGACAAATCGCTGTATGGGAGAACATGTTTTTCAACTACAATGTTAAGTTTGTTTTTGGGATAAATTCATCCCAACTACGGAACTCTTCATTGAAAGTGGTTCGACACGCAATTGGCCGGTTTTAATAAGGCAATAAATAATGTCAGATAAAACTGTCAATCATTAATTAATTTAATGACAACATTATTTTTACGCCTTTTTGTGGGTTTAAATTGTAGACCAGGACCCAGTTTTTTGAAGGCTTACCGGGGAATTGGTACCAACACAAAAAGGATAAAGTACCCTTTTCAGTTCCCTAACGTGAAAACTTTTCACTTTGAAATGGAAAAGGACACCTATACGAGACACTTATTGGAGATACTCTGGCTGCACTTTAGAAATACAACTTCTAAATAAACTGATCTGGGAATGGAAATGGCTCAGTTTCATTGAGTACCTATCGACTAAACAGTCACAGTATAGTATGTATTTTAATACTTAATAAATTTTGTTTTTTTGTTCACAAAACATAATCTTTGTCAATAAGTATACCTACAGGTAAACGGATTTGAGTAAAATTACACAAAGATTGAACACAAAAGGAGGTGAGGTAGAAAGTCCAGTAAGAATAGGGCCCCGAAACTAGGAAGATCCTGTGTCTTGGGAGGAAGTGTCTTCGTATAATTAAGTCGAGCAATTTATATACATACAAGTAAATTTAGAATAAAGGCTTCTACATACCGGGGCGACTTGTCGCGCGACGCGACGCGACACAAAGGCACCGCTCGTCCCACGACACGCGGGGCCTTGTAGAAGTAGGTAGGTAGGCCCTATGTAGAAGCCTTTAGAGTTAGAATTCTCAAAGATAAGGTTATGTACTAGTGAGAGATGAGATGTTAGTGTGTATTTGGTGGTTGGTGATATGTGTATTGTATGTCTTCATCAGGGTTGTTGCGAACATCAGCATCGGCATCCGCGGAACTTCAGCATCATTTCATTAATGCTGAAGTTCGAGTCGTGTTATAACCGTAAAGGGGGCCGGGCACGTGTTGTTTTCGTTTGCGAGTTTTCACCAATAATGCAATGGAAATTTTCCATTCATTTAACATTGTCTCGTATTTCCCGGCAATAACATCACATTGCCCGGAAACACGAGACAATGTTAAATGAATGGGAAATTGGTTATGAACTTATCGGTCGACTCTTACTCTGCAAAAGTTTGAGCTATAATTTTCTTTAGCCTGTTTCTAGGATAGGAGTAGAATTATTTATAACTAGCTTCTGCCTGCGACTTCATCCGCGTGAAATTTCGGCCCCCGACCGTTGAGTTACAATGTACTAGTACATTATAACTCAATGCCCCCGACCCACCACGTCGCATCGCATCGCATCGCCCGCGCTATCACTTCGTTTTCCTTTAGCGTTCTTTCTGACTTTTGCACGCCTCATAAGCGAAGCGTTGAGGTTGTGCTCTACTCTCGACATTTCAAAAAAAGCAGTTTTCTCGAATATCGTTTTTTAGGGTTCCGTAGTAAACAACCCCGTAATTTATTTCCTAATCTATCCGTGACATCATATCGGGCCCTATCAGAATACCAGCGCTGCGACATTTATTTTTAAGTGCCGCGGCATCATGCTGAGATACGGGCCTTTTGGCCTCGTACAGGACTTTGTTTTTATTTTCTTTTTGTTTGCTTTGTTTTATTTTTGGTTTTGTTCTTTTTTTTTGTTTCTATGAGTGTGTTTTATTTAATTTATGATCTGTGCGAGTCCAAATAAATGTTTTTTCTTTCTTTCTTTCTTTTCTAAACAAGGAACCCTAATAGTTTCGCTATGTCCGTCTGTCTGTCTGTCTGTCCGTCCGTCCGTCCGTCTGTTCCCAGCTTAGCTCAGAGACGCTTAGTCCTAGAAAGCTGTAATTTGGCATGGGTATACATATTAATCATGCCGAAAAAGTAGTAAAATAAAACCATTAAAACATTTTTTTTTGTGTACCTCCATTACACGTGAAATTGGTATGATATTTTTTTTTCTCGTCTATGTCATGGTGTGGGGTATCGTTGCATAGGCCGTTCAAAAATATTGTGGGTTTTCAGAACCATGTTTCAATTAAGGGATCCGTTTGCGTAATATTAAGGTTTAAAGTGCTATTTTAGAGTCAAGTTAGAGTCAAGTGTGTCCCCCCCCTGCCAGCTAAATGGTTGGTTTTGGATATGTGAAAAAAATCATGGTAATAGTATATAATAACGAAATTAAAAGGAAAACTATCACAGCTAAGTAGGCTTCACAATTTAACGAGTAACAGTCGACCACCTTAAATTTGCAGTTGGAGAATTGACCGTAACGTATATCGATGTATGGGAGAGCATGTTTTTCAACTACAATGTTAAGTTTGTTTTTGGGATAAATTCATCCCAACTACGGAACCCTTCATTGTGCGTGGTCCGACATGCACTTGGCCGGTTTTTTTTTATTTATATCGCACTTACAGGTTATTATGAGTGTACTAATATCAAGTCAAATAATTTGTCAGACATAAAATATAATTCAATAACAATAAATAATTGTTATTGAATTATATTTTAAGTGTCTACAAATTGTTTAACATAGTAAATAATAACATTAAAAATTATCTTTCCTGGACGTCCGTGTGTCTGTGTTTATAGATTGGTGTATGTGGCAGGGAAATTGGTCGAAAAAATTAAACGTACCGGTTTTTTTTTATTATCTGAAGTAATACACTACGGACTTTCTCACTTAATATGAGCGTTCAATTCACTGTCGTTTAATTATTATTCATAAAAACTAATATACGAAAATGTGGGTCTGCAAACCCTACATAACAGTAGTCGTATATATTATATTAAAGTAGCCACACTGATAAATACTGATAATCACACATGTTATATGTTAAAAGAGGTGATTTAGCCTATTTAACATTGCTCGGATTATGTTAGTTTACATTTAGAATAAGATCTTTTTGTTAACTTATAATAACCTTTCTGTTAATAAAGACCTTTAAAAATCAATCAATCAATATACGATTGTGTATTTTTTTGTATATCTATTTATTATAGTATTTTTTTCCTCACCTTATAATTATGGCGCCACTAAACCATAGCAGTTTTCTGTTTTCTTTTTTTATAATTGTTTTTGTATTTTTTTATTATTATTTATAATTGTTTTTTATTTTATTTCATTTGATTCATTATCTTATTGTTAGCAGTAATAAGAAAAAAACGACGTGAACGTTATGAGGCGTGCACTTTTGGATTTTCCAAATTTTTTATCTGTTTTTTCGGCTCCTAAGGGTGGTAGTGGGATGTTAAATAGCTTATTACCTTGTTCAAGAATTGGGCTATCAAATGCGAATATTTTTTATCAAATCCAATTGGTAGTCCTAGAGATTATCGCCTTCAAACAAACAAACTCTTCAGCTTTATTAAATGTATAATACATATAACGGCGCTGCAGCGTTCTCTATGCATTTTAAAACCGTATGGTTTTAAAATGCATAGAGAACGCTCATCGCATCCCTCTCTATGTATTTTAACACCATACTGCGATCGCCAACCCGCCTGCCAAGCGTGGTGATTATAGCAAGCCCTTCTCTAAATTAGGGGAGCCATATGTCCAGCAGAGGACGTCTTTTGGCTGAAATGATGATGATGATCCGAATGATGATTGTCCGTTTGGTGCCGGACGTAAAGAATAGCACCATCCAATTTCTTCCCGCGGGTGTCGTAAAAGGCGACTAAGGGACTTACTAGAGAATGGGCAGCAGCGTTCTCTATGCATTTTAACATCATACTGCTTGAGCTTTATTATATGTATAGATATATAACGGCGCTGCAGCGTTCTCTATGCATTTTAAAACCATACTGCGATCGCCAACCCGCCTGCCAAGCGTAGCGATTGTGGCAAACCCCCCCTTTGGGGGAGTCCTATGTCCAGCAGTGGACGTCTTTCGGCTGAAATGATGATGAATGATGAAAGTATGTAACCTAGAATGTAGCCGGAATATAGCAGTTCGCGTACGACAGTGGCCACAGATAACTTTAAACTAGACAGTGCCTGCTGAGGGCTGCCCTGACATCATCTTGTATCATCAGAAGACAGCCGCTACGTATAAACATCGATGCGACGCTCTGCTAGAGTGTCTGTCACCAGCCAGTGTCACTCTCCGACCTTATCGGTGATTCCAGTAACTTCGTAACTTATACAACATTAGTTTTTGTTTATAATAAACCTCTTAAGGGGTCATTGTACTCATCATTATGAACAACTTTTACTATGGGACCAACCTTGAAATCGCGAAAAAAAAATCAGCTGTTCCCTACATTTAAGTTCGCTGAACTCGTCAAAATGTAGGGAACAGCTGATATTTTTTTTCGCGATTTCAACTTTGGTCCCATAGTAAAAGTTGTACATAATGAGGAATACAATGACCCCTTAAGAGGTTTAGTATAAACAAAAACTAATGTTGTATAGACGGCACATTACTTGCTGTGCCATCGTATAGATTTCGTTTCATCGCTGTACAGAGTCACCAGTCAAGTAACAGTAATTGAAAAAAAACCGGCCAAGTGCGAGTCGAACTCGCGCACGATGGGTTCCATACCATTATCTATGAAAAATGCAAAAAAAACTCGTTTGTTGTATGGGAGCCCCCCTTAAATATTTGTTTTATTTTAATTTAATTATTTATTTTTAAAGTGAATATATAACTAAATATTCTGTGAATATTTCAAGCGTCTACCTGTTGCCGTTATCAATATAGAGCAAAAACGAGCAAAAAAATCACGTTTGTTGTATGGGAGCCCCCTTAATTTTTTTTGATTCCGTTTTTTAGGTTTTTTTGTTATAGCAGCAACAGAAATACATCATCTATGAAAATTTCAACTACCGTGGTAGTTAGGCAGTTGAAATTTTCATAGATAGTTCATGAGATACAGCCTGGTGACAGACGGACAGACAGACAGACGGCGGAGCCTTAGTAATAGGGTTCCCGTTTTACCCTTTGGGTACGGAACCCTAAAAATGTATTCTCTAATTAACGTATGTATAATTGAATAGTAGTCAAACTCATTCCCCGTCAAGTTTTCAATGAACAAAGTTTGTTCTTACGTATGTACATATATTCAAACTTGAAAGCCAAGCCTTGCGTTTCCTCTTCCCGTTTACTTTAAGAGAATTACTGAGAAACTTCTAAGTCATAATTACTCGTAAGTGAATTTGGTGCAAAGCGACGATATAAGTGACGATTGTCGAAGTTATTTTTGTCGTTAAGATAGGACAGACGTGCGATAATCCGTTCTTCAATGGTGAACTAGCTTTTCTCGAGGCTCGACAGGCATTCGCCATCTAAATACTTGCTAGATCTGGACAAAAAGTTTGTAGATATGTCCATATTTTCGTCATAAACTATTTATTGTCCATTCATATACGACGGTCGGCAGACGCGTTGAGGCGTGGAACGGGACAAACAAACGAATAAAAAAACTTTCACGAAACTGTTAATAAAATAGGAGCTTTCTATCATTATTTAACGGTTATGTTTTCTATAAGTTTTGAATACTTCTCGGCACTCGTAGGTTCACGCAACCATAAGGAATAACAACAATTCACCATTTAGTTTCTCTTTCATCATTTGAAAGTGAGATTTCAGACACCAATCTTTCATCACATTACCATAATTTATAACTTCAGTGTAAAGTTCGAGGTTGAATAAACTGAAATCGTTGTGGATCATTTACTTTATTGATAAAAGAGATGAGATTTTGAAATGGGATTGTGTAATTATACTTAATCATATATTTTATAGGAGCAGTGGTGGCCCAGTGGTAACGGCTGTGACTTACGAGTTATAGGTTGCAGGGTCGAACCCAGACAGGAACTTTCATCATCATTTCAGCCGAAAGACGTCCAGTGCTGGACATAGGCCTCCCCTAAAGGGCGGGTTTGCCACGCTTGGCAGGTGGGTTGGTGATCGCAGTATGGTGTTAAAATGCATAGAGAGCGCTGCTGCCCATTCTCTAGTAAGTCCCTTAGTCGCCTTTTACGACACCCACGGGAAGAAACGGGATTGTGCTATTCTTTACGTCCGGCACCACACGGACCCAGGAACAGGAACTTTACTTTGTGTATAAATTATTTCATCACCACTGCTCTCAAAACGGTGAAGAAAAACATCGTGAGGAAACAGGCATGTCCTAGAATCTAAAATTCGAAGACATGAGACATCCACCAACCCGCTTTGGGCCCGCGTTGTGGATTAAGGGCCCACTCCCTCCTGCCGATAGGGGCCTGTGTCCCAGCAGTCGGAACATTATGCCATGCTACATATTATTTTACGTACCTACCTATGCCTTATAGCAATTTACAATGGACTTTTCAACTCCACCACTACCACCACCACCTTTCATGTTCAATATCATAAAATACTCGTAACACAAAATTTTCTTTCTGATATCATAATTAAATTGATTATTTATTTAGCTTTACGCAGTAGCTTAGCTGATAATAGGGATCATTATTAACTTAATTTCATTAAGAATTATCAACTAATATTTAAAGGGAGTACCTAAGTATACATAAGTACAGCACAAACATTTACACACAGACATCTATACATATATATAAAATTCAAAGTCCTGACTGACTGACTGACTGACTGACTGACTGACTGATATATCAACGCACAGCCTAAACCGCTGGTCCTAGAGACATGAAATTTGGAGGGTGTGTTCTTTGTGAAGAGTAGGTATCCACTAAGAAAGGCTTTTTCGAAATTCTACCCCTAAGAGGGTGAAATAGGGGATGGAAGTATATATGAAAGTCCGTCAGTTTTGAAGTTACAATATTCAAATTTTGTGTTTAGACTGACGATTGAAAATTAATTGATACATGTCTCAGCGTTTTTGATAATTCCACCCCCGAATGGTTAAAAAAGGGGATGATGTTGTGTATGGAAAGTCCTTAATTTTCGAAGTAAAATCACAAAATTTATTATGTATGCTTATGGTTGGAAGCTAACGCAACGGTGTTGTTAGAATTTGAACCCATAAGGGGTGAAAAATAATGAAATTTCTTTTTAAGTTAAAATCACTAATATTTCGGCTTATTGTTGGAAACTATAGGCATCCGCTAAGGGATTTTTCAAAATTCGACCTTTAAGGGGGATACATCTTATTTCTTGAAATAATAAACCTGAAACTTGGCAGGAATACTAACCTAAGTAAATTATAAAGTGTGACATTTTTGTTTTTTTTTTAAACTAATCCATAATGGGGGATTTGCGGATGACAAAGTTTGTATGGAAGAATTTTATCGCGCGGTCCGATTAACTCGAAACTCAGTAAACCAAAATAAATAAAATAATTTATCAGTTTTTCGAATATTGACCCCTTTTTTTTTGCGTGGGAAATTATCAAATAACTTCTCTCGCTCTGGGCGGAGCGGGAGGGCGTGTCAGACTTTTACTGACTAAAACCTACCCGTGTTCCTTCCGTTGCCTGTGTGCCAGGGCCATGATATCCCTTTCGGACAAACATCACAACCCTGGCAGGCCCTAACGGACCCCATCAGTTGGTGCTGACATCTCTTTGAGGCGCGCGTGGAACACAACGCGCAGTCGAACCGGGCCTGGTCCTTATCGGATGGCGAGCTACCCATCGCTCACCGTACGCAAGCCCGCGCCTACGGTGGCCGGAAGACGCTTGCTACTCCCGACACCTGGGGCGTCTCCTGCGGCGACTAGGGGTGCGAGGGCGCGAACCTTGCCTCTCCCTCACGCATTCTGCCTCCTCCTTCGCGAGCATTACTGTTTCACAGAAGGAGGTAACGGCCTCCTATGCACCCTCGCTCCGAACCATAGCCTGAACCAGGGCCGGACGCGAGAGATCGCCGCCGCCGTGAGGACACAGCGGTGCTCCGCCCTAGCCGGGCAGACCTCCACCGTATGCTCCACCGTGTTATCCGGGCGATCCACACAGTGGTGACACCCGGACGTTTCCTCCCGCTTTATCCTGAACAGGAACCTCCCGAAACAACCGTGTCCGGTGAGGACGCCGTGGCGCCTCTCTAGCCACTCCTCAAAGAGGGGACTTATCACCACAATTGCGGCGTGCCCAGCGCTGGATTGCGACAATCGCACTCTCCATGCCACCATGAGATCCCGCCGGAGCTCCGTCCGCTGTGCCGTGATTTCTCGCGGCAGCGGAGTTTCGACCCAGCGTTTCGCCTCCTCGCGCCACTCCCAGATGTGCGCGAGGACTTTTGCCTCCAGATCCCACGGCGGCAGTCCGGCAAGGAGGCTCGCCGCCTCACGGGAGACCGTGCGGTAATGACCCTTGACAGGGTGAAAAGGGGTAGTCAATTTCACAAGAGATGATTCTTCTGTGTGGCTTGATTAACCCCAAATTATGACGTGGGCATCAGCTAAGAAGGGGTTTTTGGAAATTCAACCTTTAAGGGGGTGAAAAGGGGGATTTTGTTTGTATGAAAAATCTTATTCCTTGAGTTAATAAACCTGAAACTTGGCACGAATACTAACCTAAGTAAAATAAAAAGTTTTTCATTTTTTGTTTTTTTAAACTACCCTCTAAAGGGGGATTGGGGGATATCAAAACTTTTACTGAATAATTTTAACGCACGGTCCGATTAACTTGAAACTCAGGATTTATACTGAAAACAAAAAATAAAGAATAACTTTTAATGGGGTGAAAAGGGATAGTCAATTTACAAGGGAGGATTCTACTGTGTGGTTTGATTAACTTGAAAATTGCTATAAATAACCTATAAATTCAATAATAGAAACGTCAAAAACGATCTTTCAACAATTTACCCCTTTACCCTTTGAGTGCGTAAAAAAGGGCGATATAGTTTGTTTGAACAGAATCTTATTTCTTTTGATATCTAAACTTGAAATTTGGCCTGAGTACTTATTTACATAACATCAAGCCTGCAATCCCCAAAGGGTTAGGTAGAGGTGTATCTTTAGTACACCCACATTTCGACAGTTTTGTTTAAGTCCCATGTAATAGGGGGCGAGCCTATTGCCATCAACCGGGCATAAATGCAGACTTCGGGCTGCTACTAAGAAATTCCTAATGGAAAATCCAATAACACTTTGCCCGACCTGGGAATCAATCCCACCCTTCATTCTCAGCAGTCGTGCCTGTGACCACTAGACTAACGAGGCAGTCATTACTTAAATAACAAAGTTTGTCATAACTTTTGCGTTTTTCAAAACTACCCCTCAAAAGGATTTTAGGGAGTGTTATGGTTTGTATTTAAAGAATCTTAACGCGCGATCCGATTAACTCGAAACTCAGACCTCATATTGAGTTTTCTAGAATCGGAAAAAGGGGTACATAGTTTTCGGGAGAACTTTACTGCGTACCTTGAATAACTCAAAAGTTGGTACATCAATTATTATTTAAGAGCAAAAACGTAGAAAAAATAAACAATACAAAATTTCTTACAAATAGACTTAGACATGAAATGGAGGAGGACACGTAGGTATATTGAACAAGTATGTACAAAACGAAGTTTGTATTTATATGCTATATATATCCTCCGTAAAGTTGTAAATCAAACTGCACTCCTATCTGCTTACCACGCTTACGTTGGTTCCAACTAAGATATGGTATAATGTTTTGGGGGAATGCTGCTGATAGAGAAGCTGCTTTTTTTTCGACATCCACGTGGGCGAAGCCGCGGGCGAAAGCTAGTTCATGATAAATAAAGAACAAAATGCAATACATTTGCTATCTTTTGTAATTCATGTACTCTGTCGAAAGAGACTGGATCCTACGACACAGGGTATCCCAGTGCGGGATCCAGTGTCATACCTGAATATTGTAACACTTGTTTATGAATCAATAAAACTTTTTATTACGAGTATTATTTTATTATTTGTCAACAAGTTGGTTTTTTTAGACGATAAGTCAATGAAATCATCTACCTAGCCTTTTCCCAAGTATATTGGGGTCAGCTTTCAGTCTTTCTGGATGCAGTATTTTACATGAAGTGACTGCCTATCTGACCTCCACAACCCATTTACTGGGTAACACGATACCCCTTGGTAAGGACTGGTTGTCAGACTTTCAGGCTTCTGACAACCCATACCAACAGTCAAAGATGTATAAATGACAGCCGGGACCAACGGCTAACGTGCTTTCTGAGGCACGGAGGGGTATTGGTATGTAAAGATGGTCCCCATCACGGACCGACCGCGGCAAGCGTAGGTTAAGCTGATCAATCGACCCGTTCCACTGTTATTACTTAGCCACAAGCCCCCCTCTCCGATAAGTCTACGAAAAAAACTCTCAAAATAACTATTAACGGTACGGTAACCATTGAGATAGGAATACTATGGAGATGGCATATTCTACTACATAAACGAAGAATAGTTATACAAATATACAATATTAGCTTTTGTTTATACTAAACCTCTTAAGGGGTCATTGTATTCATCATTATGAACAACTTTTACTATGGGACTAAAGTTGAAATCGCGAAAAAAATATCAGCTGTTCCCTACATTTTGACGAGTTCAGCGAACTTAAATGTCGGGAACAGCTGATTTTTTTTTCGCGATTTCAAGGTTGGTCCCATAGTAAAAGTTGTTGATAATGATGAGTACAATGACCCCTTAAGAGGTTTAGTATAAACAAAAACGAATATCACAGTCATGTCATAAAGTGTTTTGTTTCTTTCTAACTAATCAAGAGCTACATATGAAAAAAGAGACATCTAAATGTTTGTCAAGCACTAAATTCATCAAAACCTGTGTAAGCGTGACCGGTCGCCATGTTTAATACCAAGTTTTGTGATACAACACTCGGCAATAAGCTGTCAAACGGTAGCTTGCTTTCTCTCTCGCACTCGCAGTAACAACCCTACGACAAGTGGCCATTTTATGTGCTCGATTTTTGTAGTTAGTCAGGCTAATTTTGTAGATAAAGATAAAGATATTTTTATTTTTGTAAAACATGACTAAGTACAATACATGTGCATTGTGGATGGAATTAAAATAAATAAATAAACTTTTTGTAAAAAAAAAATAACCGACTTCCAAAAAAACACTAAAAAGTGAAAAATAACTTTAATTTCGGAAGTCGGTGTCTTTGGATCTGTATGTTTTTTGCCACCGACTTCCGAAATTAAAGTTATTTTTCACTTTGTAGTGTTTTTTTGGAAGTCGGTAATTTTTTTTTTATACAAAAAGTTTTTTATTTTTCACTTTTTAGTGGGTCAGTTTTTAATTTATTTAAGTTACAATAGCCTAAAGTCAACTGCTCATCACCTTTTACAAAATATTGCTTTTCCCGATGCTGCAAGGTCAATTGTTGAGGAGTTCTCCTGGTGAGAACCAGGAGAACTGCCATATGCATTGTGACGAGCATAAATTGCTTAGCAACCATATGAAAGTACCTAATCGAATCGCAACCCGTTAAATTAAAATAACTTTAATTTCGGAAGTCGGTGTCTTTGGATCTGTATGTTTTTTGCCACCGACTTCCGAAATTAAAGTTATTTTTCACTTTGTAGTGTTTTTTTGGAAGTCGGTAATTTTTTTTTTATACAAAAAGTTTTTTATTTTTCACTTTTTAGTGGGTCAGTTTTTAATTTATTTAAGTTACAATAGCCTAAAGTCAACTGCTCATCACCTTTTACAAAATATTGCTTTTCCCGATGCTGCAAGGTCAATTGTTGAGGAGTTCTCCTGGTGAGAACCAGGAGAACTGCCATATGCATTGTGACGAGCATAAATTGCTTAGCAACCATATGAAAGTACCTAATCGAATCGCAACCCGTTAAATTCTTATTATTATGTTGTTCCGGTGGCCATCTGTGGTCTCCATCATCAGTTCCAATTCACCAAATGGTGATTTTCGGGAGCAAATGCACGAGTTACTATAAAAAATACCCAAATCGCTATAGGTTTGCCTATAAAATTCGAGGGTTTCCCTCGATTTCCATGAGATTCCCTCATCAGATTCTGATTTGGTGCCAATGGGACCACCTCGGGAGCATACCCTTTGAAACAAAAAGAATATTTTCAAAATCGGCCCATAATTGACGGAGATATGGGTGAACAAACAAAAAAAAACAAACATACAACCGAACATATAACCTCCTCCTTTTTGGAAGTTGGTTAAAAAAGGAGCTACATATTTTGCCAGCAAAAGCGTACAAAATAAATCCAAAAGTTATTTTTACCATGCATATGCCTAACTATATTATCAATACATCAGTTTAGAAACAGTATAACTTACTAACATAAAACAGTTCATTAACCATTTTTAGACTAGGAGAAATTTCGCAATTTACTTAATTTGGTTCATTTAGAAACACTGATAAGCTGCAGTAGCATTTGGCTTTAAGATTTTTTTTTAAATGCAACTTAAACAACCTATAATTCTTTAAAAATCTTTATATGTCAATGGCGGTAACGGGTTTGTCGGGCCATAACAGAATAACAGCGATGCTGCGACACTTAAAAAATAAGTGTCGCAGCGTCATGCTGAGATAGGAGCCTTTTGGCCTCTTACAGGACTTTCTGTTTCATGTGAAACATCTAAAGGCGCACGTAAAACCGATTGCTGGCGGGGCGATGCATGCCGCATGGCGATCGGCCATTATACACTTATACAGTCTATATGTAGTAGTGTGTAAATGTGTGTGTAGTGCGATTTTTCACATCTGCCAGTCGTCCCGTGACAGCTCATTTTTTATATTTTCATTTTACTTTTTTTATGTTTCTATATGTGTGTTTTAGTTTAATTTGAGATCTCCTGTGCGAGTCCCAACAAATACTTTTTCTTTCTTTCTTTATTAATCGACGACATATTTAAGTACTAAATAAAAATATTCTACATCAACATAAAGGCTTCACGACAGCGGATAACGCAGACGGTTTTTAATAAAAACTTTCAGTATAAGATGAGCTCCTTCAGTGAGCTATTCACTCGTCGGGTCCGTCCTCAAATGATGTACTTTGCCGGCGACGACACGTATCATCCTCGGATTAAACTCTAGATAGCTGTATACGTTTCATGGTCTTTTTCAAAACTGGACTCTTGTTGACAAATTCAGTCTTGATGAAGGTTTTATGACCTTTGCGTTGCAAATTTTTTAATTCATTTTATTTAAGTAGTTTATTTTAGTGTATACCTTTAGTTTTTTTTTAATTAGTTAAAATATTGAATTCATAGATTTTAATTGAATAGTTTTAATAGCAATTAATTCTATTTTATTTGTTAAAACTGCAGAGTAGTAGAAGTAGTAGAAGTAGAGCTTGGCCCATCGCCGCAAGGTTGCCTGCTTGTCGGTCTTCTACAGATTGTACTTATGTGGGTGTGCCCAAGAAGTCCACGACCTCATTCCACCGGCCCCCTTCTATTATCGGACATCTAGACGCACTGCAGGTTACCATCCCTTCCTTGTTGCTACTCGTATTCCACCAATTCGCACTAAGCGTTTCCAAATGACTTTTATAATGCGCAATGCAAAAGAGTGAAACTCTTTACCTGCGTCTGTGTTTCTGAACGCATACCACCCTAATCTCTTCAAAGTTAGAGTAAACAGGCATCTTCTGGGTAAGCTCACTCCTTCGTCGAGTTTGTCTCTGTCACCTCTGCCCTAGACTAAGGTCAAGCAAGAGCAAACCCATCCTAAATAAAAAAAATAAAAAAAAGTAGGTATGGAGCGATTTTCTTGTTCGTCTTCCAAGCTAGTTTAGTGCTTTACATCCGTGAACAATCTGTATTCTTCTAAGAAAATGTTCTTTTTAAAAACGATTGGTAACCCTTTCCTTGTCTCACGAACCACATAAAGTTCAGAGTGATTGTTAAGTATTGTGTCCGCTTCTCGGACAAATAAAGTGTTAAAGAGTCCAGTGGGTCTACTCCGAAGCGTTAATCCGAAGTATCAGCCGAATGTTCGGCCGTTTTATATAACTTCCGTTTCCTTTTTGGACTTTGAATCCTTACCCGACTTAAAATCACATTTTTGACTTTGGCTTAACTCATTGACAGTGGTTTTTTTTTTCGCCGTAGTCAGCCATAGTTAGCCGTACTCAAGCAACGGCCGAACATTCGGCCGATACTTCGGATTTATGTTCGGCCCCTGTAATAATCACAGGTTACGTTTTCCTTTAGGGTGCAAAATCAAAATCAAAATCAAAAGTCATTTATTCAAACTAGGCTGAGAATCAGCACTTTTCGAACGTCAAAAATTTCATGAGACAGTCCCCCAAAAACGCCCACCCTTCACCACTTCCTAGTGCTTTAGCTGGGAAGAAGAAGTGGCGCAACAAACTCCCCAGCAGCACAGCTGTCTGTTCGCATAAAAAACTTGAAGCTATACAATACAATATAAAATAATTTGCATTACGCAACACAAAACGTTAAATTAAATTATTTGCCTTATGTTAGCTAGCACACACCATTATACAAATATATATATATATTTTTTTTTATTTTATTTATTCGGGAAAACAAACAATTACACATTAAGAATTACAAAGAGATAGGATACAGAAATTATATAAATGTGAAATCAACCACGTTCTCCACAGATACACAATGAGACAATTTGGTAAATTATTAGACTAACGTTGTAAACAATAAAAAAAAGGAATATTAAAAAGAGGAATACAAAAAAACAAAAAAGGAATATTAATAGCATAGTATCATCATAACTTAGTTGCCAATAGTGCCGCGTAAGTGGAACAACAGTGTCACATTATTTTCTCAATATGTTAAGCAACATGAGTCTAAACTTTCCTTGCGATAAAGCAAACAGATCCAAACTGCTGAAATTCTTATTAAAATTGCTTGTCAGGCGACGAAGAGGCGCACGCAAGCCGGCATTTGTACGACTGGTAGTAGTGGCGAATACAGGTCGTGCGCGCACCTCACGTCCCTGGTATGTTCTGGGAACTATATAACACAACTTGTTACCAATGTCTGAACAATCATAGAAGTTATTGCATAAGTCATACAAAAATGTAGTTTCAAGAAAAGTACGCCTTGAACTCAAAGAAAGCAGATTATATTTTATAAGTAACTCACTATAAGAGAGATAACAACTTTTCAAGCAGCGATAATGCATAGATTTCAAAAATTTACGTTGTATACTTTCTATAAACTCAATGTATTTATTGTAGTAGGGGTTCCACACAGGTACTGCATATTCTAATTGAGACCTAACTAGTGATCGATAGAGATTCAAATATGTAATAGGGTGCTTAAATTCCGTGGCTGATCTCATCACAAAGCCGTACATGCGATAAGCATTATTAACAATTTTAGTAACATGTGCGTCTAAGTGCAGTTTATCGTCAAGTAATATTCCCAGGTCACGGATCAAACTCTCCCTTGACAGAGTTTCACTGTGTATTGCATAGGTATATTTAAATATATTTTTATTTTTAGTGAAGCTAATACAACAACATTTAGGGATACTGAGTTGGAGTTTGTTTTTAGTGCAATAATCTGCAAGACGAGTGAGGTCTTGTTGAAGCAGTTGACAGTCAAGCATAGTTTTGATTGGTCTAAAGACTTTAAGGTCATCCGCATACAGTAAGAATTTAGAATTAAGAAAGCACATGTCAATATCATTGATAAATATAATAAATAACAAAGGGCCCAATATCGAGCCTTGAGGCACCCCGGATGACACAGTTATGGATTTGGAATGGAAACCATTAACTACCACCTTTTGCGTTCTATTTGTAACATAGGAAGTAAACCAACGAAACAAATCCCCACGAATGCCGTTAAATGCTAATTTGTCCAAAAGTAATCTGTGATCGACCTTGTCAAAAGCCTTACGGAAATCAGTATAAATGGAGTCTACCTGTACACGTGTGTCTAAATTATTGAATAAATAATCAGTATATTCAATCAAATTTGTAGTTGTAGATCTTTTCTTGACGAAACCATGCTGTTGCTTAATAATCTGATCATGAATAATCGGATAAAGCTGATTGTGGACCAGCCTCTCGAAAAGTTTTGACAAGATCGACAGAATGGAAATAGGACGATAGTTCTCAACTTCATATTTTGGACCAGATTTATGGACAGGGGTGATATTGGCTCGTTTCCACACCTCTGGGAAAGTTCCCTGACTCAAACATCTATTATAAATAATATATAGTGGAAGACTTAAAGTGTCAGCGGTATTTTTAAGGAAGAGTGGCGGGATACCATCAGGTCCTGGGCCTTTAGAACAATCCACGGATTTCAAAGCTCTGTGTACTTCATCAATACTGATCACAAGATTGCTAACAAGACGACTATTCTTAGCATCGTCAAAGGTCTGCTGCTGCACATCGTTGAGAGTGGAAGGCTCGTAAACAGAATGGAAGAAGTTTAAAAAGAGATTACAGATTTCATCTGGATTGCTGGATGATTGTCCCTCGTACTGCATAGTTGAAGGAATCGAAGCTCTGGATTTACGGTTAGATATAAAAGTCCAGAAATATTTAGTATTTACTTTTATGCTATCCTCAACTGACTTTATGTATAGGGAATAACATGTTCTAGATTCAGTAAGAAATCTCGACCTATATAGAGAAAACTGTTCGTAATCTGATAAGTTTTGGTACACCTTCCATTTACGCCACGCCTTAGTTTTATTTTTAAATATATGTATCATAGATGGGGAGAACCAGACCGGATATTTAGAAGACTTGACAGATGTTAAGGGAACATGAGCTTTAATAACTCCGAAAATAACTTCATAAAATGTATTTACTGCATCTTCTGCAGACTGCCCCTGCAATAATTCGCCCCAGTTAACTTTGTCCAAATCACCATTAATTTCTTCGTAGTTCGCCTTAAAGTAATTGTACCTCTGTATAGATTTACGTGTCATGGCTCGGTTACCTAAATTGAAAGAAGCCATTATACATAGAGGTGGGTGATAAGGGTCTGAGATTAATAGTGTGTCAGTGGGTGTTATAACAGAACACTCATTATTACTGATCACCAAATCCAAAATCTTTCCGGTTGAATTTTTTATATTATTATACTGGTAGGCATTGAACATGGACATAAAGATGCTCATGTGTCTACAAATTGGAGAGTTGTTGCTATTGAAATCTTGTATGGTAGAACATGAACCTCCAGTACATAACCAATCAATGCCAGGTAGATTGTAATCACCAAAAAGATAGAGATTTTGAACACTTCCACCCTCAACAACTGCTTGCAAAAGCTCCAAATATGCAACATAAACACTTTCGGGTGTTTTTGGCGGAATGTATGCTGAACATATGATATCGAACTTTCCTCTCGTCGTACTGGGGATACGCAGAATGACGTGCTCAACGTATTGGTTTAATAAAATAGTGGACTCAATTGTGACAGATCCCAGTCCCTTCAGTATCGCTATAAGGGTGCCACCACCATCCTTTTTCCGAGTAGCCTTGCGATCCCGATCACATCTATATACGGAATACCGTAGATCAATAAACTCAGAGTCGAGTATTTCAGGGGTTAACCAAGTCTCCGTGAGTATAATGATGTCGTAGCAGTTGGATAAAATATTCATAAATAGAACATGCAGTTTAGTGCGAAGCCCCCTACAATTTTGATAGTATATTATTAATTTATCAGCCATAATCGTAGGTGTACAATCGAAGCAGTATTACTAAATAAGTCTGAGCAATTATAAAAGCGTCTCTTATCAGATAGTGGCAAAAAGACAATTTGAAAATGTACAAGTTGAAGTCAAGTAATAAACATAAACAAAAAAACGCAATAAACATAAAGTAAAATTGTGAAAACTCTCTTTTACATAAAATAGCAAGTGTAGAAGTTGCACATATAGCACATTACTGAAAAAGCAAGGATGGGTTACGGAAAGCATGAGAACAATATACCGTAAAACTGCAACATTTATGAAAACGTAGACATTAGGCAAACAAGATATATCCACGTTATCCAAATTTAACATGGATACAATTAAAAAGTACATAATTAAAAAGTAATTAAACACTACATCACAAGATATATCCACGTTATCAGCATTAAATATGGATACAATTAAAAAGAACATTACTGAAAAGTAAATAAACACTACATTATAGAATTCTTTATTCATCCCTAGTGATAGAATCGTTCTTAGGGGTAGATTCGTCCCTATAGGCAGCAGCCCCTGGTTTGATTTTACTAAGATCTTTGTGTGACCGAATGGCGAACGACTTCGATTGTTCTTTTTCACGGACGAGTATCGTGCCATGCTTAACCCACACGAATCTATATTTATGTAATGTAGTGACATTCTTACATTCACGAAATAATTGTTTTCTTTTCAACGTGATATGTTCATGCATATATACGCGAAATGATGTTCCTGAGATATCCAGTTGATCGGACGTCAGGCCCTTAAATAAACGAAAGGCGCTGAGAAAATTGTCACGCAATATACGTGAGGCCAATTTCACAACAATGTTTTTTGGTTTATTATTATTCTGGTGTGCATGAGGAACCCGATGTATCGAGATAATATCCCTGATGTTTACATTAAAATTGATTTTAGAGCCTATTTTTTCCATTATCGACAGCAGATTTTCATGGCGTCTTTCAGGCACATTACACAGCTCCAAGTTGCATTGCCTAGCATTTTGGTCCAAGTAGTCTATTTTCATCATGAGATCGTTGATTAAGCACTTTGTTTCATCCTCCTTCCTTTCGATGCGCGTTTTTAAATCAGTCTGTTCATCGGACAAGAATTGAACGTTGCTCTGTACAGCAGCTAATTTATTTGTTAAGCAGTCGTATTTTCCATCAAGATCCGTTAGTTGATTTGTAAGCCGAGATTGGTCTGAGCGAATAGACGTAATTTCGTTTCTAATTTCCGATGTCACCGCGGTAATAGCAGCAATCTCGCCTTTAATATTCAAAACGTTATCAGAAATTGTACTGATTCGTGCATCTATGTGTAATGTATGATATATATATATATATAATAATCGTCGAAAACTATACTCAAGCAGAAATAACGTAAACAAAAGTTATCTAAATAAAAGCCTCCAGGCATAATGGGCGTGCCCGCTTAAATGAAGCTACAGCTATAACTCGAAGTCACAAATGATAAACTAGCACCATCGAAGTAAAATAAAAACAGTTAATTATTAATAACAATAACAAGACCATGGTCAGCAAGACGACCAGTCACCACAAGCAGCACCCGTTCACGAGCATAACGCAAAGATCAGCCATCACCCCCCTCGCCATATTTGAGGGAAGGAGGCAACCCGACCCCCGACGCTACCGCAAGCAGTGACATCTAAGGGAGCATGACGAACTTGCTGCCGGTTGCTCAGGCAAGAATAAAGTGATCAATTTATTAAGGTCGCTAGCTAACCACTTATTGCAATACAACTCATAGAAGAACATTGTAATGAGTAGATTTTGTCACTAATAAATTAAAATAAATTGAGATAAAGCACTTACGTATACCATTAATATTATCTCCTATAATAACACTAATAAACGCTTCATGTCCTGAGATAACACATCTAATTAATGCAAGCTTCCAAGCGCATGCAATTGAAATTGACCGCAGCCGAACTAAATAGATTATTAAGAGCACAGATTTCTCTTTGATTCAGGATTTTAACCAAAAGGTAAAAAAAGTTAAAGCTAATTGAATTAGCTTTTAACCACCTCGCACACTATGGTGCATGTGATTGCGACAGCTCGTCGACAAGACGCTGACTTGTCGCATGCGACGGTCATCGGGTGTGCGCGTGACTTGTGCTTGTAGACGCTGCGACAACGCGACGTAGGGAGGGCGTGCGACTAGCCTGTCGTTGCGACTCTGCAACTCGTAGCTAAGCCAAGTGTGCGGAGCTTTAAACAAAATATGTATAATAATATGAAAATTGTTGGGCGAAGCCTTTTTTTTTTGTTTGGGAAATTATCAAATAATTTCTCCCGCCCTGGGCGGAGCTAGGTGTCAGATTTTTACTGACTAAAACCCACCCGTTTGCCTTCAGTTGCCGCAGCCTGTCGTTGCGTCTTGTCGTCGAGCTGTCGCAGTCATAGTCAGTCAGTCAGTCTTTACTCCAGAAAGGCTCCTGCAGAGAGGCGCGACGTGACACTAGTAGCAAAATTTCTATAAAAACTTCATGGAAAGTGTCGCGCTGCGCATCGCGCCAGTAACACGAGCCTTAATACGGAATACAACAAAAACATAATTAAATTTGAAAATGTTTTGAGTGTTTTATATGATTTTATTGAACATGCTTGCTTGGTTTTTTTACTTTTAATTAAAAATTAATTATATGAAAGAGTTTATAACTTTGCATGCTATTCCATTGTTTGCTCCAAAGCGTTGTTTTTACAACGCAGGCGTTGAATAAAATACAACTAACCATAACATTAACAACACTAGGTAGGGACTTCTGGAATGGTTTAATCTAGGTATAGATACTAATATTATAAAGAGGTAAAATTCTTGAGTTTGTATGGGGGTATAAATTTTCGGAACTAATGATCCGATTCCAAAAATCCTTTTACTAAATGGATGCTACAGTAGGTATTGCCTAGTGTCTTAAGAGGAAATGCGGGCGGAGAGACTTTTAGAGTAAAAAGTCATAAATCGAGGTTCGGCTCTCGCCTATTTCCTCCTCCAATATTGGACTAATTTAAAAGATATTTCTTATACTGAATAAGAAGGATAAATACTGTGTCCCTATGTGACTGTGTCCCTTGGTTTCTTCGGGCTGCTCTCAGGATACATGGCTCCTTGCCTCCGTCTGACCCAAGGAAGAGAACATATGTTCGCCCAGGTGTACAGCACAAAACCTCGTTTGCAAGACACCAATACTACGATCTAAGCAATCACGTCTTTAAAAAAATACAGAAGGAACTAGACGTAATAAACTTAAATAAATTTACAGTTAAAACTAAAATTACAGAATGGCTCATGCAGCAGGACTATTTTAAAACAGAATCATTATTAATTTACATCACTTGATATATCGCAAATAAAAGTAAAAACAACACAAACATCTTCATATTAATCTATCTAACATACATACATACAACAATACACACGTGCACCCACCACGCACACACACACATATACATACATACATACAAACCCAACCTCACACTACAAACAGATTTAATTCAATCACAACTGCAGGAAGTGTTCACATGAAATATTAAATTTATAGATAATATGATAATGTTGTTCACCATACAATAATAGATAGATCGACACTATATCACTCATAAGGGGTACACTATCTGGCCGAACACTGTCTCTTAAGATACAGGTCTCCTAGTTTAAGAGACAGAGTTTATGTTTTGTTTATATAGATTTTTGTAGCCTTTTATATTTTGTACAAACAATTATGTATATTTTTAGTATATCTACCACTGTGCTCAACCTGAGTCTATGTATTATTTTGGATAAATAAACATAATTATTATTATATTATTATTATTATTAATAGTTCGAGCACAAACAGTCAGTAAATAGAAGTCTCGAAGCTGTTCTTGGACCTGTACTGAGGTCAGGTAACAATTGCGCAGGCTAATGGGGTGGTAAAGATAAACCGATCTAGTCGTGTTATAGTGACCCGGTTTCGTGGTCCTGCTGGACGGCGCATGAAGCCGCCAGTTTCCGGGTATCTATGGTAAATTATTTGAACGGCAAAACTCACGACAACTTATGTTTTGTTGTCTAAGCCCAGACTGAAGAAGTTCCACAGCTTGTACGGCTACTTCAAGTGCAGTATCCATCATTTGAACGTCAAAATGGATAAAAAATAAGGAAAAACCATTTCGATACTCTTTTTATGCAAAACAAAACAAATAATGAAATAACTATTGACTTATAATTATGTGTTCTAATAATCAAAGCTTGTTGCTTCTTAAAGAGCGACCAAACTCCGATTTTCTTTTATTTTTCAAGTTTGTGAAGTCTAATTCGAACAATGGTGATCCCGAAATGCTTTAAAAAAAACAAAAACTTTTCTTTGTCTTATCATTATTTTGATGTTTTAGGTCTATAAACATAAAAATACACGGTGGCTTGATTTAGGAGTCCGCGAGTGTATTTATTAAAACAATAATGAACAGGTAAAATTATTGGTTCCCACGATTAAGTTTTTAATTTATTATCCGAATTCTGTCGAATTGTAATATAAACATACTGTCAGTTAACTTCTGTCGTAACTCATATCAGTTCTGGACATAATTTCACCGCACGTTGGGATTTATTACGATATCGAATTTATCGATAATACCGATCTCGTAACATTATTTGATATTAAATGCTTATGCTCTTTGGGAAGAGGATTTGTATTATGTATTTATGAAATCCAATCTTTCCTGGTTTGTTTTTATTTGTAGTTACTATAGGCTCATTTACAGGTTTATTGTACTGACAATAAAGTGCCTACCTTTAGTAATTGAATTGGTATTTATTCTTTATCACTAAATGTAAGGTATGTATATTATGTATGCACGTCATTGTCTATGTGGTGCCGGACGTAAACAATAGCACCGCCCTATTTCTTCCCATGGGTGTCGTAAAAGGCGACTAAGGGACTTACTAGAGAATGGGCAGCAGCGTTCTCCTGCCAAGCGTGGCGATTATGGCAAACCATGGTTTTAGGGCCTATGTCCAGCAGTGGACGTCTTTCGGCTGAAATGATGATGATGACGTATTCACGACTACGGGTCACATCATAATATAAGTCCAGAGTAATGAAGGCACAATGAACCTCTAAAAGTATTAAGCATTGGTAACCATCGAGATGAAAGCATACATCAGTAGATTGCTCACAGTAATCTAAGGAGTGCATGTAGTGTTTACGTAACAGCGTATAAATGCACGTAGCAGCGTAGTCTAGTAGCGTAGCAATTTCGTAGCCGTGGCGTAGACGTAGCGTAGCCGTAGCGTTGTCGTAGCGTTCCAAATCTTGGCCTGCATTAACGACAGCATTGCGGATGGCCGGACAAACTCTCTATTGAATTAGTTTCTGGACCGTTCGCTTCTCTTAGATTAATATTTAAGATATTGTTCTGATTCTGAGCTGCATATTTGAATTGTTTTGAAGTTAGAGGCAACTTCTGTGCTAGTTTCTAATGCTTTTGATCGTATTATTAGAATCAGCAGTATAAGAATATTAACTTTAAATGGATGTTAAAGAACAATATATTAATTGGTAATAGTGGAGCAGATTCTAAAAAGAGCTTTCTCAGGGAAATAGCAACAGTTTTATTTCTATCACCAATCCGCATCGCCTCGGTTTTAATACCGATGAAAACATTTTTTTTTTTCGGAGAGATTCCATCGCCGCACCGTTAGCGTTACTATTCGAAGGTATGATGAAGGTAAACCAAAAAAGGCGGAAGGAGGCACTTTATGCTACTTAGTTGGTCCTTCGATTGTTAATCTAGAAAGAAAGAAAAATAATTTTATGTGTCACAGAAACACGTGCCTGCGAAAACATAAGCTCGAGTAGGAAAACATTACACAAAACACATCTACAATATAGGTAATCACGAGCACAAAAATAACAAATAGTCGGCAACTGCACGTCGATCATGACTGTGACAAAAAGGCTTGCACTCAGCATGATGCTGTGCTATGGGATGCTGTGCAATCAGTAACATAAATAGTGGAAAAATATATACAAAGTAATAATTAGGCACAATCATCAAAGTCATACATTCTCTCATTATGATTGAATAAACAAAGTAAATCTAAAACAATTTACGTTAACATAAAACATAGATTCATATCTCGAAGATATTGAAGGAGTTACAAAGTTTTTGAGGACTTAACAACTTAATATCGCCTGCTCAGCGAGATTCCAACTTTGCAGGGAACTGCTGGCAAACAATTTATATTATGTATATTATGAACAAAAGAGGGATTTTTGTGTCGTTTAGCCTCATTCATCTCCCTAAATTACAATCTTTGACAAGATAACCGATATAAAAGGTAAACACTTTGCCTTAAAGATTATGAGGCATTTTTTATGAAGCTTAGCCTCGATACCTTGACTACGGCGGGCTATTTTTAATTGAAATGATAACGATAAGGTTAGCATCAGGGTTCAATCAATGTTCTAGAGGTGGCAAGCGCGCCTGCTAAAGGTTATACTAAACGCACATAGAACTAGTGCAATTCAGAGCATTCTGTTAGTATAGCATATTCCAGTATCGAAAACATGCTCTACTGCTGTTTACATAAAGATAATAGTTGATAGACTGGGGGTAGAATGAGCATTCCATTTTTAGGGTTCCGTACCTCAAGAGGAAAAAACGGAACCCTTATAGGATCACTTCGTTGTCCGTCTGTCTGGCCGTCTGTCTGTCTGTCTGTCAGTCTGTTAAGACCCTTTTTCTCAGAAACGCGTGGAGGTATCGAGTTGAAATTAATATCTAATAAGTACGTAAGTTTACGGTTCTTTGGAGCTCTACAGAAATCAAGCTTCTAAGTTAACCCAATAAAAAAATACAGTGACTATTTAAGATTGTTTACGACGTACGGCATTTCTTACAAACTTTCAAGCCCTTATTTTTCGAAATGACTGAACCGATTTTAATGAAACTTCATACGCATTTATAAGCAGGATACAAAGGTCTAAAAAGTTAGTTAAGAACATTTTCGAAATGTTATTTAAAAACAGCTAACTGGAAATCTCTGTTTCTATGGAAAAATTAAAATCAGTCTAATTTGGCTGTGACACTATTTTTCGAAAATGTTCTTAACTAACTTTTTAGACCTTTGTATCCTGCTTATGCATATGAAGTTTCATTCAAATCAGTTCAGTCATTCCGAAAAACAAGGGCTTGAAAGTTTGTATTAAATGCCGTACGTCGTAAACGCTCTTAATGCGACATATACGTACCTAATATTTTGATAGTCGTAAATAAATCAAAGCCTATAAAGTACTTCCCGTTGACCTAGAATCATGAAATTTGGCAAGAAGCAAGTTCTCACAGCACAAGTAAAGAAAAAAGTCCGAAAATCTTTTCTTTTTTTTTGTGATTACAATCTTACATTTTCAGTTGTAAAATTGACCGTGGCGTATATCGATGTATGAGAAAACATGTTTTTCAACTACAATGTTAAGTTTGTTTTTGGGATAAATTCATTCCAACTACGGAACGCTTCATTAAGCGTGGTCCGACACGCACTTGGCCGGTTTTTGTGTAAAAAAACACCTTCAGACTGAGGTTTGATAGAATGCTTTGATACTTTCAGTAGTTACCCGAATATTGTTATAGACTCCCAATATGGGTGACTAAAAACCATAACATAACATAATATTGACTATTCGGCGTATAATGTTCCCACTGTCCCACTGTCATGTCCTGCGTGTCCTGTCAGCTGCCGGTTACAGGAACTGATGGCCGCTAGTGATGACGCCAAACACGTAGCCGAGGGCCTAGACAAATGGCACTCGCTTCGGAGCGATTCTGTTTCTACAATCGCTATCGTTATTTCACTTTTTGACAAGCGTTATCGCTAGTTTTCGATTCGAATTCCTTCATACGAATCGAATACTAGAGATAACGCTTGTCAAAAAGCGCCACTTGGCTACGCATCTCTTTGGAAGTTCTCTTTTGATGCTATCGATTCGTTTCATGGAGTCGAATGATGTCTAGCTAATTACATTATACAAACACTAACTAATTTCTATTCATTGACCTATTATCACGTGGAATTTCGATAGCTTATGTCAACTCCACACATTTTGTGCCTTTCTACTAGCGTTATCGCTAATCGAATCCATTTAGATTGTCATCGACACGCTAAGAAGGAGAAGATATTCCCACTGCCGGGACACAGGCCTCCTCTCGATAGGAGGGAGTAGCCCTAATTCACCACGCGGGCCCAGTGCGGGTTGGTAGATGTAACATGTTTTCGAATTTTCCTAGAACCTAAATAAACCATAACAAACAAAACTTACGGGTTAACGAAAGGACACCTTTGTTTACTCCTTTATAAAAAGAAAGGCATAATGCGTTATTTATTTAAAGATAACGTTACCCAAATGCTATATACGGTCGTGAATCGTACATACATAATGTATGACTGAAGGAGCGGCTCGTAACGCGAGTGTAAAGGAAACTGTTCTTCCAATATTTGTATTGTCTCGGGTCGCACCTAAACACATTACTATTCATGGTAGTAAAAATACTGTGATCATCAATGATATTATATTAAATATCTTGGTGATCATGCTAAACTCGAAATTTTTGAGGGTAATTAATGCGGAGTGATGTAGAAAAGTTTGTAGATATAAGAGCTTTTCAATAAAAGTAATAGTAAGTGAGTAAGTTGGCTTTGTTTCATTTGGCTTACTGCTACAACTGGGTGCGATTCCCACCAAGTCATTTATTTAACGAAGTAATTAAATTATGTTTTTGGCTGTAAGGCCCGTATTACAGAACGTCACTTAATACTCAAGCATTACTTAAAACTAGTTTCAACCTATCAAATGGCTTGAATCTAGTTTTAAGTAATGCTTGAGTATTGAGTGACGTTCTGTAATAAAGGCTTAAGTGTGTGACAATTGGCTATCTGCGATTTTTCTTGAGACATGTGAATTTATTGCAAAATTCACATGTCTCAGGAAAAATCGCAATATGGGGCAATGATGATAAAGAAAAGCAAAAAGCATATTTAAATTATAGATAAATAAATACAACTTCTGTGGATTACCGTGTTCATAATTAATTAAAACGTTAATTCAATAATCGTTTATTTTCAACCATATTTTCATAATAAACAGTAGAGCGATGCTAAATGATAATATTAGTTGTGATGATGTGCCTTTCATAACAATGCCAATTAATGTATTAATCACTCAATTACCTGGGGAATACATAAGCAATCATTTCTATCATACTCAATTATTTTGTAAAATTACTACTGTTCAGTACCTACATGAACATTATATTATTTGACTAGCTGACCCGTGCCCACTTCGTTGGGCAGTAAAAATTTTACCATCTTTTCATTTTTCGGATTAAATTATGGCCTTATGTTATGACACTCACAAAATAAAAACGTGGCTATCAATGGGTAAAAGATTTTTCAAAATCGGTTCAGTAGATCCAGAGATTACCCCTACAACCTCACAAACTATAAAATATTAATATAAGTAAATGAAGCAACGGTTTAGCAATATCCTTAAAAAAAAATGACTCGCATTCCGTTTGCTCACTATAGGCAAGCGACTTCTCGACAATCAATAGCAGTGAATTGGGACTGGGATTGTGAATTCAACTGCACATTTACCGCTGAGTCGGTGACGGTCGGTGATTCTTCAATTTTGCCGGCGTGAGAGGTCAAAAGATATTTTTAGAGTTCCGTACCCAAAGGGTAAAACGGGAACCCTATTACTAAGGCTCCGCCGTTTGTCCGTCTGTCACCAGGCTGTATCTCATGAACCGTGATAGTTGACAGTTGAAATTTTCACAGATGATGTATTTCTGTTGCCGATATAACAACTAATACTAAAAAATAGGATAAAAAAAATATTTAAGGGGGCTCCCATACAACAAACGTGATTTTTTGCTCGTTTTTGCTAGATATTGATAACGGCAACAGGTAGACGCTTGAAATATTCACAGAATATTAAGATACTCACTTTGCAAATAAATAATTAAATTAAAATAAACCAAATATTTAAGGGGGGCTCCCATACAACATACGTGATTTTATTGCCATTTTTATAGATAATGGTACGGAACCCTTCGTGGGCGAGTCCGACTCGCACTTGGCCGGTTTTTTTATTATTTAAATTAGCCAAAGGAATTAAAACATCAAAATGACCTTCAATAAAGTTTCCTGAGAATCGGATTATTTTGACTCCCTGCCGTGCTTCCCCAAAACCAGCAATAAAAATACCATCCAAACACCTGGAACTCAAATGAGAATAGTTCTGCCACTGCCATTTTTTTTTTTTTGGGTGGTTAATTATCAAATAACTTCTCCCGCTCTGGCCGGAGCGGGGAGGGCGTGTCAGACTGTTACTGACTAAAACCCACCCGTGTTCCTTCAAATGCCTGTGTGCCAGGGCCACGATATCCCTTTCGGACAGGCTCGTAACCCTGGCAGGCATTAGCCCTTTCGGACCCCGTCAATTGGTGCTGACATCTCTTTGAGGCGCGCGTGGAACACAACGCGCCGTCGACCCGGGCCTGGTCCTTATCAGACGGCGAGCTACCCATCGCTCACCGTCCGCAAGCCCGCGCCCACGGTGGCCGGGAATCTGCCTGCGATTCCCGACGCCCGGGGCGTCTCCTGCGATGACTAAGGGCGTGAGGGCGCGAACCCTGCCTCACCCTCACACGTTCCGCCTCCTCCTTCGCATGCATTACTGCTTTGCAGAAGGAGGTGACGGCCTCCCGTGCACTCTCGCTCCGAACCATGGCCTGACCCAGGGCCGGACGCAAGAGATCGCCGCCACCGATCGCGTCCGTGAGGACACGGCGGTGCTCCGCCCAAGCAGGGCAGACCTAAACCGTATGCTCAACCGTGTCCTCCGGGCGATCCACACAGTGGTGAATAGGAACCTCCCAAAACAACCGTGTCCGGTGAGGACGTGCGCCAGGCGGAAGGTAAGGAAGCCGTGGCGCCTCTCTAGCCACTCCTCATAGAGGGGACTTATCGCTACAATTGTGGCATACAAATTCTTTGCCAAATAGTAAATATCCCTGGCGATGGCGCATGCCTATTTTCATCTCTCTCCTATTTGGTGAACAGTAACGTGGCCATGTCATTGTCTTCTCAAATTTGAGACAGCATTGTGCGCCACGTGTCCAAAAACTGGGAAATATTCCAACCTTTCACCCAGGATCGGTCAGGAGGAGCTGTTTATGGTTCAAAGCGTGAATACGTCGCTGAAATGTCTTGTAATGGCACCTACGGAACCACCTGTGAACTCATGGCGGCGGGAGAACTATTCCCATTTGAGTTCCAGGTGTTTCAAGATGGTATTTTTATTGCTGGTTTTAGGGACGCACAACAGGGAGTAAAAATAATCTGATTCTCAGGAAATTTCAATGAAGGTCATTTTGATGCGTGTCAGACTTTTACTGACTAAAACCCACCCGTGTTCCTTCAAATGCCTGTGTGTGCCAGGGCCACGATATCCTTTCGGACAGGCTCATAACCCTGGCAGGCATTGGCCCTTTCGGACCCCGTCAGTTGGTGCTGACATCCATTTAAAATGAGAATAGTTCTCCCGCCTTTTTCCAACTCTTACAACACCAGCCTAAACCAAAGATACTAAGCAATAAAATTAAAATACCAACGTAGGTATTCAAGGACACTTTTTCTAGTAAGAACGACTAATACTAAAAACTATTATAGTAATACCACAGTGTGAATAACCCTACTAATACCTACACAATAAGTAATTCGCAAAGAAATAGAAATAACAAAATTCCAACCCGGCAATAGGTAAAAACACATTATATTAACCTCCAATTTGAAATTAGGAAGCGAAACAAACCAAAACGAAAACCTAACAACGACGATGAAAAATATTTCAAAGCAAATTAGTAGTAAGTAATAACAAAATATCGCAGAACAGAAATCTCCGTAACTATAGCTTGAACGTGTGTCGCTTAGGTTTGTATTCTGTGATTGATACATGACTTCGTTTTTTGATACGATCGGCTTGCAAGCCGCGATTAAGGTTAAACATTGTGAAGTTTTCCCCTTGGCATTCTCGACTCTAATACTATAAAAGCAACGTTCAAATTACCTGAATACCAATTAGAACCTCATTTCATTACCTTTTAGCAGATAGGCCTGCATACTGAAAATAATTGGCCACCTAGAACTGGCATAAAAACTTTAGAACGTTATCACGCCTGCACTGAAACATACTGGCCACCTAGAAAAAAAACTAAATATAAACCTCAAGAAACTTCCAAAAATTCTTATTTCAATGTAAAATATGCATTAACGCGTTGTCGTAAAATTCAATTTAGATCTTTATCGGCCTCCGAATTCTAATTTCAATGTAAAGTATGCAATAACTAATTGCCGTAAGATTCAATTTGGATCTTAACTGCATTTGGTACATTTTTCATACAAACATTAAAAACCCTTATTTTCACCCTTAAGCGCCGAATTTCGTAAAATCCTTTCTTAGAGAGCACCTAGAAGTCGAAAGGAACAATCAGGCCAACATTCATGTCTCTAACTTTAAAAATATAGGAGTTTCATACAAACTTTGACACCCCTTTTCAACCGCTTAAGGTGCGAATTTATAAAAATCCTTTCTTAGTGCGCGCCTGCACCCCATAGAGAGTGCTTGTGCCAAATTTTAGACCTCACGGCCCAGTAGTTTCCGAGATTTCGTGATGAGTGGTCAGTGAGTGGACTTCTCTTTTATATATATAGATTATTCCTAGCCGCTTGTTTGTCTGTGGCCTAAATTAGTTTTTTTTTTTTTGTTTAATTTTGTTCCTTGATAAGAGTACATTTTGTTCCAATTACAAACCAAGCAAACCAATTATGTTAATTGAAATAAACATTTTTTTTTTTATTACTTGTTCATTAATTTTTTTTTTTACATTTTCCACAGTATTTTTATTTCCAACAACTACGCTTAACTAACAGATTTTAAATCTAATGGTTTTTGCATTGTTATTCCAAACAATATCAAATACAACTGTAGATGACAGCGGATTAATCTATACAAAAGTCTATTTATCACTATAGCAAAGATTACAATTATTGTACATACAACGTTTATAAACGTTAAATTAGTGGCAGCATATACCTCATTGGAGTCAGTCGTTTAATGTAAAATATAATTCCACATACAACGGAGATACAATTATTACAGCTAATTGCTGCTGAAACCATACAATAATCGTTGTTGTGGATGAACAGTAAGATACGTCCGTTTAGATAATGGTCTAAAAGACTGTATTAATCTTCCTTACCATATAATATCTTGGGGATAACAATTAGGGATGTTGACTGTCAACGAGAGCTTTCAGTAAAGACCTTTTAGCCCACAGAAGTGACGATGTAACTACTTACATCGTCACTAGTACCTTCGTACTATAGGTACGTTCAGCGCACTTTACCGGTCAGTCTCTAGTCTAGCTACTACGGTCGCTGACTGGCATTTTCGTACTGCTTGTGCTGATACGAGAAAAAGAGACTTGTATTTACCTACAGCGATTATTTTATTAACGGCACGGTCGGCGCAATGGTTAAGCGATTGACTGCTGCGCTGCGTGTCGCGGGTTCGATTCCCGCACGGAACAAATATTTGTATACAAGTACAAGTACAAGTAGTTGTTCCGGGTCTGGCTGTTTGTGTATGTGAGTTTAAATGTTTGTAAACGCACCCACGATACAGGAGAAATTCCTAGTGTGGGGCAACGTTTTAAAAAAATAAAAAAATAAATGTTTTATAACAAATACGATTTTACTGACAAGGATTGTTAAATACTGAAACAATCTTAATCCTAATTCGCATAGACGGCGTGTTCCTTGTTTCGCTTTTAAGCTGGTTATGCGATTAAGTTTACTCTTAATGCGCAGTAAAATAACAGAGATTAGGAATTTTGCGTTGAAATAGAAGATAGGTCCTTCCTTCCATAATGGCCCACTTCGGGAGCTTCCGACCTTTTTCCGACGCAACGTGTCTTATTCCTTGTGGATTTGACTAATTACTGCTTTTTGGTTGAGATTTATCATGTCATGTTCATGTGTAAGGTGAAGAGGAAATAACTTGAAGAACACGTATATCCGTAATATCATGCCTTTTTCCCACGGGGGTAGGCAGAAACTTCAGAACGCCACATCCTACGATCCTTGCATATCTTCCTACGTCTTATACTCCTTTTGCTTCGTTTACGTTCTTACATCTGGTCATACACGCACGCCGGTTGTAAGTTACTCCGCACTTGAACTTTCTGAAGAACATCACCAATAATGTGCGGCGCTAGACTAAACGTGGACGTCGGCAACATCAGCTTTGCGAGGCCTCTTTCATTATCCAGTCGAAAGAAAAATGTTAAATTGTATGAGCTGAATTATATACCTACTAATGTGTAGGTATATGAGTTTTATTGCTAATCAAATGATGACAAAAATTACATAGATAAACATCATTCATCATTTCGGACATAGGACTTAAAATTTTAAAATTAAATTAAATTATTTTTAAGTAATGATTAATGATTACTAAAATACATAATGCTTATGTATGACATGTAGTCACTATGGGTGAAATGTTTATTTATATATTGTATGTATATGCCTGAAATAAATGATTTTATTTTTTTTATTTATAAGCCTCCCCCAAAGGGGGGGGGGTTGCCATAATCACCACGCTTGGCAGGCGGGTTGGTGATCGCAGTATGGTGTTAAAATGCACAGAGAACGCTGCTGCCCATTCTCTAGTAAGGCCCTTTAGTCGCCTTTTACGACACCCATAGGAAGAAATAGGATGGTGCTATTCTTTACATCCGGCACCACACGGTACTAGACAAACAAACACACACGGACTTTTCGGCTAATAAATTTAATAGCCTCACAGATTTTTTTCAAAATTACGTCATAGCGTCGAAAACTTTAGCACCCCGCCTCGGTACCTAACGTTTTCTTTTGACCATACATACAGAAATAGGAGTTATTTTGTCAACCTATGCACAAAAGTTTGAAACGAAGAAAATATACGATGAAAGAGCGAGCGAAGCGAGCTCGAAATTTTTTGCATCGTGCGTATTTTGCATACGCAGGGGGGCCACCAACTACAAAACTGCCTCTTTGTTACTGAACATATTTTGGCCTTGTTTGGGATTTGATTAAAAAGTACATCTCGAGATTAGGGAGCCCCCAGGACTCCCGGGCCGGGGGGAAATAACTAAGCTTTTAATAACTTGTAAAACTTTTTTGCGAGGCCGCGCGAGGCCGTCGACGTTGCCGACGCCTAACGTCGCCACAGCCAATAAGGTCAACTAATAAATGAACTAATAGGTAAATTAATTAATATTATTATCATTTCTACAGGCTTCTATACGTATTACTGTCTCGCTCGTGAAATATAATGAATCAAATGTAGTAATTTCCGCTATTCCAGGTAGTCATACAAATTATAATATTATTTTACATAACAATGGCACAGTCGAAATTATCGTTTATCGCTCTTCAAAATGAACATGACGTATTGTAGATATTATCAATATTATATCCTACATTATTATGACATTTTGTTATCCCAGCAAAATGTTGCCAATTAATGTGTTCCTGAATTCAAAGAACAACCACGGATTGTACAATTAAATGAAAAAACATGTAAACTAAAAATATATTTATAAAATAAAACTAACTAGAGAATTAATTTTATTCAGTCTCACATTGTTGGAAACATTGCCAGAAGAAATCCCAAAAATAGCGGTGCGTGAAAATGTTCGTTTGTTTACTATATTTATGTGTGTGGCCCTCGATTGTCTACCGCGATATATCCTAGCGAGGGCTCATTTCGAACACCATTAAATAGGGGAAAGCCATCATTGCCACCATTTCCCCGCTTAAGGGTCAGATAATCGCTGTTGGCCATACAAATGCGCGTCGCACTTACGAATATTTATTTTTAGTAACGAAAATATGAATTTTTGAAAAAAAACACAGATTGTATTATAGATAACTAGCTGCGTCCCGCGGTTTCACCGACGTGAATCTCGAGCCCGTGGGAATATCGGGATAAAAAGTAGCCTATATGTTAATCCAGGATGTCAGCTACCTTTATACAGAATTTTATCAAAATTGGTCCAGCCGTTAGAGCGTGAAGAAGTAACAAACACTCACAAAAAATTTCGCCTTGATAACATTAGTGTGATAAAATAGTCTGTTCATTTCAAAAAACAAAATAGCTAGTAGTGTGAAAGTAATATCGTTTTTTATGCTTAGAGAAGAATTTATTTCATAAAGTATTTTACTACATTACTTAAATATTTACATACAGAATTGATGTGTACCTATGCGTTCGATTTTTTTTTTTTATAACTTACTTGCATTTTAAGAGGTCGTAATAGCAGATTTAAAAGTCACTAAAATCATTTATCTGCGCCTTAAGATGAACACAATGGAAACATTTCGATGGGTTAAATAGATGTAATGATATCATTATATATCTGCTAAACTCGTTATGGGATCTAGCGTCACAATAAAGACGTTTTATTATATTGCTTATCCTCTAATAGTGATAAGAGGATAATTAATAATTACATATATTATATATTATATATATAATATATGTATTATATTATATATATAATATATATATATATATTATATATATAATATATATATATTATATATATATATAATATCGCTATAATATACAAAACAAATTGGCAATCTTGTCAAAAAAATCCCTATCGATTGCGACAAAATTATAGGGATATTTAGGGATATTTTTACTAAGAAATAACTGTCAGGCCTGTCTACGACTAGTCTACGCCTTAGTTACGCTAATTTTACAACATAAATTCTGTTCATACATTTTTTAACATAAATTCTGCGAATATTATTAACGCAAGGAAACCATATCTCATAATGACAAAGTCATATAATACTTCCTAGCTACTGGTCAGATAACTTACTCTAAAACAGGGGTCAACAAATGGCGGACAGCAGCGGTCCGAATCCGGACCGCCAATCTATTTTGTGCGGACATTAAGTACGCAGTAAAATTTATATGTAAAACTGAATCTGAAAATATTAATTTCGATCTCGACTTACCGATGAACATCTCATTTGACGTTAATATTAATTACTTACCCTGTATTCATTACATTATAATAATTTGTTTATTAAGTACTTACAAAAAGTAATTAATCGTCTACCAACCGGACCGCGACAGTCATATTATTTTTCAATACACTTCCTCGAAAACTGGTTCATATCGCACTACGATTAGGTTCACAATGCAATGTATTTCACACGCGTGCGATTTTTTACTTTCCAACACGTGTGCGGGAATAAAAATTGCCATAGATAACTTATACGTACACTTAAGTCCAAATTGGTTGGTTCAATGAACTTCAATGCCTCTATTCACACCGTTCCGCGCCAGAGACGGTCCTCTCTATTCGAAAGTGATTTTTTTTTTAAATCTCGGCAATGATGCGTCTTTACGGCGTTAATATTTTTGGAATATTTAAATAATGTTTATAAATAGAATACCATGATTATTACAATAAAAAAACGTTTATGAACAAATTAACATTTATTTGTGTTCTAAATTCAAAATATATTTGAATTTTCTAATTTTCATACTAGGCTGTTTATCGGCTTTATACCTTTGCTTCTCCTTCAACCTGGCGAAAGCAAAGCGCAGAAAAAGAAGAAAATTAAATCATAATACTGTTTAGACTTCTTGGCGGGAAAGTGAAGCGTCATGTTCAGCAGTTGGTTTAATTTTCCAAAATTTGTGTTTAGCCGAATATTAATGTGTAATAATGGTGGATTATTAACCATTAAGTGTTTGTGAACGTGCATAAGTGTAGGCAAATGAAACAAAACAGTGCAACTTCGCTTCAAGTTCTCTCAAGAAGTCCGCGTGAGGTCTCAGTAAAGTGCCACATCTTTACTGAAACTCAAGGGGAGTGGGCGGGGATATCATCATCATGCATTTATAATTCATTTCATCAATTATACAAGAACTAAAACGTGACATTGGCTAAATGCACAAACCGTGCGAAGCCAGAAGGCAAAAAAATAATAATAATAATAATACTGTTTCCTAATTCATGACAAAATATTTTTCGTTAGTTTATTTTATTTCTTCAAAATTGTATTGAAAAACGTCGTTTGATACACGTGGATATTTTTTATTGCAGTTCTCGGCTCAAAAACAACCTCGCCAACACTCTCCACTTGTATCAAAAATGTACTATTTTAAAACGGACCTGAGAATGAAACTAATTGGTGATCCGTGCTCTAAAATATAGACATTAAAATGAGTGTTCCCGCGAGATTATTTACAGAATTTACAACGACATAGGTACAAGGGCGAGAGCCACTCAAAAGGATACATACAAAAATGCATTAAAACTAGATTACCATCAAAATGCAAATGTGGAGTGAAATTATAGCGAATAAGCATTCATGAAATCGTATATTAAGTCCTGACGCGTTGGTCAGATGGGAAAACACGATAAGGCTTGCAATGGAGGCGCCTTTGTGCTACACTAAACATCCATGCATTAAGTACCTAGGAGAGTAAACATAGCGACACCGAAGTCAAAGGTAATGAGCAGCCATCAAAAGTCCAGGGGGTGTACTCCGAAGATAAATCCAAAGTATCGGCCGAATGTTTGGCCATTTTCTGACTACGGCTAAACTATGGCTGACTAAAGGCTCGTACAGACTGGTGCGATATCGCGGGCGCGACGCGACTCTTATCGTCTAGTCATAGTACAATCTCTATGTCATTGCCTGTCTCGCCCGCAATATCGCGTGAGTCTGTGAGAGCCTTAAGGCGCAAGAAAATAAAACGACTGTCAAACAGATAGGTAAGTGAAAGTCAAAAATGTGACTTGAAATCGGGTAAGGACTCAAAGTCAAAAAAGGGAAACTTTGGAAGTCAATAAACGGCTGAACATTCGATCGATACTTCGGAGTAGACCCCCTGGTCATCGTGGCCAATTCTACATCCCGTATTACAGGTTACTCAATACTCAAGCATTACTTAAAACTAGTTTCACTCAAACAAATGTCTTGAATCTAGTTTTAAGTAATGCTTGAGTATTGAGTAACCTTCTGTAATAAGGGCCTACGAGTGTTATTCCCAAAGAAAATGTTGCTCTCCTTATCAAAGACCTAAAGTTTTATACACACAATTATTGTTTCATTAAATGTCCTCTCGTAAGTTAGATTGGATTTATTCTAGACTGATCGGATTTTCTCCCTTCTCTCTTTCCAGAGTAAGAAACTTTTACATTCAAATATGTATCTCGCGAGGTTTATTAGGATAACGGCGCGGATATAGGAACACACCTATTTCCTAAACTGTGTTACGGAGTCGTTAAGACTTTGGAAAAGAGATCACAGGAGTGCGGGTGAGTCGCAATTTGTTTTTCGCGCGTGAACCTATACATAATACACACTTACCTATCTACGTAAATATAGTATGGGCATTTCAGCCGAAAGACGTCCACTGCTGGACATAGACCTTAATCCGGGGGGATACCATAATCGCCACGCTTGCCAGGCGGGTTGGCGATCGCAGTATGGCGTTAAAATACTGTTGTCTGTCACCTTGACCATTCTTCGTGGTCTCAGAATTGATAAGCAAGTGGACTTCTGCACACTCAATCACTGTTCAGTGTAGATACACAGAACTCTCATCACCTAACTCTTGCCTCAATAATACTGTTGTCTGTCACCTTGACCATTCTTCGTGGTCTCAGAATTGATGAGCAAGTGGACTTCTGCACACTCAATCACTGTTCAGTGTAGATACACAGAACTCTCATCACCTAATAATGTTAAATAATTTCAGCACTAACCTCAACTTATGTACAAAGTAGGCTCAGACTTAAAGTCAGCATAAATATAAACTAATTTGTAAAGACCCAAACTAAGTTCTATCAAGTTATCTAAGATTTAGATAGCCTACGCTAAATAAATAGCTTTGTATCGCTCCATCGCAATCCCGAGACCGTAAGATTAACAAAGTGAGTTGCTTATCTCTGAATATCCCATTATGTTAATCTAGCGTAATTGTTTATAGGTCGAGCTGGCCCATTTCTCCCCGTAGTGTGGGGGAGAGTGGGGCATAATAAATCACAGCTAAAAGGCTTCATTGTTGGTTCAAATGACAAAGGTTTTGCGCCTCATGGCAATGGCACGTGCGTGTGGAATTAAAAGGCGTCCAACCGCACTTCCCGTGACCCGACGCTCCCCGAGGCAGCCCGAGGCACGCCACGAAGGGTTGCACTCGATATCACTTAATGTCGTTTATAGCAAGCATTATTTGTATCATTTTAATGGACAGAATATTTTTCGTGGTGGCATTTAAACCTCGCCTTTGTTTGGCTGATACAATGACTGATGCCTTTGTAAAGTTTATAACACAACATCACACCTGTAATCGTCGAATGCTTAGGCAGAGGAGTACCTATAGTAGTACACCCACATTTCGCCAGTTATGTTTCATCATCATCTACAGTACCGTCTTTACCGCTATTATCTTACTAGAGAATGGGCAGCAGCGTTCTCTATGCATTTCAGCACCATACTGCGATCGCCAATCCACCTGCCAAGCGTGGCGATTATGGCCAACCCCTCCTTTAGGGGAGGCCTATGTCCAGCAGTGAACTTCTTTCGGCAGTTATGATTAAGTCCCATGTAATAGGGGGCGAGCCTATTGGCACCAATCCCTAATGGAAAATCCCAATAACACTTTGCCCGACCTGGGAATCGAACCCAGGACCTCATGCTCAGCAGTAGCGCTTGCGACCTCTAGACCAACGAGGGAGTAGAAAAGTTTATACGTAGTTGATAAATCGAGTTAGTTTTTATATAATAGGTTGGGGAAAAAGTTTCTTCGCAATTTTTAAGAAAAATCAACTAAACATAACTAAAGTATGTAGGTACCATTTTGATCAATAACTTTTTGCCATCTTGTAGGCAGGGACATGATCCCATTGGTATAGAAATTTTGGGACTTCTGATCAAAATACCGCGACAAGTGGTTTTGGCAGTCCTCTCGTGATGTTAACCTGACACTGCCTAAATAATTCTAAAGAGACCGAAACAGGTGGAAATCTGAAGGTGCAAGGTCAGAACTATACGGCGGATGCATTAACACCTCCCAGCCAAACTCTCTTAATTTTTGCTGAGTGGCTAAAGATGTATGAGGTCTAGCGTTATCATGATGAAAAACCACACCCCTTCTGTTGATTAATTCCGGCCGCTTTCTCTCAACTTCTTGCTTTAATCTCATCAGTTGTTCGCAGTAGAGTTCAGAATCGATGGTCCTGCCTGGTGATAACAGCTCATAATGAATAATGCCCTTCCAATCCCACCACACACACAGCATCACCTTGTTGCGAGTTAACCCGGGTTTCGCCACAGTCTGTGAAGCCTTACCGGCCTTTGACCACGACCTTTTTCGCACGTTCTTGTCGTAAGTGATCCACTTTTCATCACCAGTTATCGTTTCTTTCAGTGAGCTCGTGAGGTACCCAAATATCGAGCTTTTTTGTGTACCTTGTTTTTTTCAAATGAGCCAAAACTGTTTTGTGGTCAATTCCCAGTTCTTCAGCTACGTCATAACTACTGATATGCATCTTACTCCACTTTTTCAAAAATGGCATCCATTTTATCCGTAATAGGGCGACCAGAGCTACGTGCATCATTGACATCAACATTTCCGGATTGAAAACGCTTAAACCAAATTTGTACTACTCTCACAGACACTGCACTAGGTCCATAAACATCGCAAATTTTTTTCGCGACTTGTGTTGCACTTTTACCTTTTTTGTAGTAAAATTTTAAAATGTATCGAATTTCTTTATTAGATTCACTCATCTTGACAGTTCGAAAAACAAATGAAAATCACACATTTTCCTAATTTGAATTTGGAATTATGTTCTTCAAAATTTAAACTTTCAATGATATCAAAACCAGCCAGATACAAATAGTATAGCCAAAGAGATTTTATTACAAGTTCATACATACTTTAATGCGAAAAGACTTTTTCCCCAACCATAGATATTTTTGTTTAGTATATATACGAGTAGTTTTTTTTGTTTGTTTTAAACGTTGCCCCACACTAGGAATTTCTCCTGTATTGTGGGTTTAACAAACATATAAGGCGACAATTACCGACTTTTAATGATTTTATACTGAAGATCACGTCTAAACGAGTAGTGTTAATGATTTGAAAACAATATATGTTAAATTCGAGCATTCTCTCAATAACTTATTAGATGAATATTTTAGATTATGTTTATACTACATAGTGAAATTAATTTGTAAAGTTATGTCTAACGCGGATAAAAAACTGAGAATAGCGCAAAATCTACGAATCGCATTTTTCTGAAACCTTCACCAATTTAAAGATAATTTAATTATTGATCTTTTAGTATGCACGTTTTATTAAAAGACCTTTTGGTTTGTGTATAATAAATTAATAATGCGCCAAATTGGGGACAGCGCTCCTTAATGGGCGAGTCCTATTACTGGCTGAACGTACGACGCGTTGCGTGAGCTCAGTACAGAACACGCAAGCTAACCACTCAAGGTCACTGGCAGTGGCGGACTAACAGGGGGACGGAAATGGCGGCCCGCCCCGGGCCTCCGGTTTTGGGGTGCCCCCAAATGCCTCCGCGTTCCCCTGATCATGATGGGGTCTCAATCTCAACTCGAACAAATTATAATTAGTCTTGAAGAAAATTCAATACATGGCAGCATAGGTAACAATTATGAAAACAATCACTCTAGGCATTAAACAACGGCAGATTATGGCTGAAGAAAGATTAGTCAAAATCATAACTTCCTTGTTTAATGTTGATTTGTCTATTTACACTCATAAATCACGTATTTTCAAGGAAAAAGATAGATGAAGCCGACTTCAATTCGAACCCACAGAATGATAAAGTAGCTCTTATAAGTTTAGCTTTGCAATAGATGGCGTTTTACTCAATTTGTCCTATCGTCATTGAAATACTTAAAACTTTTCACTATTTGAAGTTCATACAATCCTATTGACTGCTATGAGTTGTATTGAAAAATGACTATTTTCATGCGAATCATAGCTCAACATACAACCTGTTACTGACCTGAAAATTGCAAAAGTATTCTAGAAAAAAAAACCGTAAAGTTTATCGATTCTTTCGTTACAATAGAATCGAGAAACTAACAAACAATGTCTAGTGGGGGGCCTCATTCAGCTTTGCCGCCCCGGGCCTCTGATGGGCTTAGTCCGCCACTGGTCACTGGCATATATCTCCGTCTTAAACTCACATAAACAAACAGCCAGACCCGGAACAACTACTTGCAGATCATACAAATATTTGTTCCGTGCGGGAATCGAACCCGCGACACGCAGCACAGCAGTAAATTTCGCCAACTGTGCTGTCAAGTTATAAGATAACTGACCGTCCTGCGCGCCAATTACCAATAAACTAAGACAAAAAGGGGTTCAAGACAGAAATTAGTTTGAATAATTTCACGGACACGGTCTAAGTCCCTCCACTCAATTCATTATTGTTGAGGACACAAGCCTCTTCATAAGCTTATGAAGGGACCTTCACATATCCAAACTATGAATTTGATGATTTCTAAAAGCTTTTTACTGTCTTCTATTTGATCGGGCTAAATTTGGTTTTTCTAAGTACTTTTATACAGAGGTTCTTTGTTATAAAAAACCGGCCAAATGCGTGTCGGACCACGCACAATGAAGGGTTCCGTAGTTAGGATGAATTATGAAAAATAATGAAAATATTAAAAATGAAAAAAACAAACTTAACATTGTAGTTGAAAAACATGCTCTCATCATCGATCATACATCGATATACGTTACGGTCAATTCTTCAACTGCAAATTTAAGTTGGTCAACTATTACTCGTTAACTTGTAAACCCTACTTAGCTGTGATAGTTTTCCTTTTAATTTCGATAAATATACTACCGCCATGAATTTTTTCACATATCCAAAACCAACCATTTAGCTGGCATGGGGGGGGGGAACAAAAAATAGCACTTTAAAGCTTAATATTACAACGGATCTCAGAATTGAATAATGTATTTCACAGACCCACAATATTTTTAAACGGCCTATCCAACGATACCCCAAACCATGTTGTATTAGACGAGAGAAAAAAAATATCATCCCCGTTTTATGTGCAAGGGAGACCCTAAAAAAAATGTTTTCATGGTTTTATTCCGACTATGGTAAAGTTCCTAAACACAAAACTGACAACTTAGTACCGAACTAAGTTTTCAGTTTTGTATAAAGAACGGTATTTCAATCACTGTTACGTTCTTATTACAAAAACTGGCTCCATGGTTTAAGCCATGTCAAAATATAAACATTATCTTGTAATAAGGCGGTTTGGGTTCCTAGTTTACTACGGAACCCTAAAAAGTACAATGAAAGTAAAAACTGTTTTGCATTTTAATAGGTGTCTTAAAATTTTATCTTAGGTTTTCTAAAAGCTGACCAAAATCAATTCTCCATTAGTTAATATAATTTGTGAATACATTATGAATTCGTCTCTCATTACATTTTCCTTTGTCCGTTTATTTGTTATTTCAGTAATATCACCTTTCAGTAAAATTCAAAGTAAGTTGATTATCGCGGGTCGTTTTCTTGTAATTTTTTTATTTACATACTGGCGCGACTAGTCGAGCGACGTGACACCGCTGCACCGGTAGAACAATTTCCTTGAATGTTTCATAAAAAATGTTCTACCGGTGTCGCGCCAGTATGTAGAAGCTTTAACCATGAAACAACTTGCAAAGAATTTCAACCAGTGTCAACAAACTCCATAATGACACAAATAAAACCTAATGAATAGTTTTATAACCTCTTCGTATTCAACAGTACTTTACTAAATTACGAGCTGATCAGACCAACGGGAAAAAAAATCTCGTTGGAAAGACTAGTCTAACCGTCAATCTGACCACTGGGAAAAAACCTCGTATTTGGGTCTCAAAAATTCATAATGTTTTCAAATTACAGTCCAGTTGATTCGGATCAAACCGGCTGTGACAGACGAACAGACAGACAGAGAGATAGACAGACACACGAGTTATCCTATATGGCTTTCGTTTTTTCCTTTTGAGTTACGGAGCCCTAAAAACATGAATAAATTCTATTGAATATTTTTTTTCTATTTGTGAAAAATCCTAACAGCTGCTATGACGGCTGCAACTTCAAAAATGAATCACCAAGTATGAAAAAGAAAGATTTTTTTTAAATTAATTTTCCATGATTAAAACTGCTGTTACCAAAATGAAAATCCTGCACATAGCAATAGGATCTATATTCTTGCAATTTCCGTACCTCGGAAAGCACATTAAGCCGTTGGTTCCGGCTGTCATTCGTGGATCTTTGACTGTCGTTAGCGGTCGTCAGAAGGCCAAAAGTCTGACTACCAGTCTTACCAAGGGGTATTACCCGAAGCCGACCCCAACATAGTTGGGAAAAGGCTGGGCAGATGATGCCTGCAAAGGAATAAAAAAAACAAACGGATTTTAAACCAACTTCACTTTATCAAAACAAACTTGCAAAGGAAGAGTACTCGTGTAAGTAATATTTAAGGCTCAATGTCGGCGCGTTTAACAATTTAACTTTACTTGTTAAGTTTGTGACCTAAAGCCTTTTAGTTACGGTTATGTTAGGTGCTCCAATTTGTAGGATCCCGAACTTCTTAAACTGTTACTGTCAAGACACCTGGCGCTGGCGGGCCTCATAAATTATTGTAAATGCCAGGTATACTAGCTTTGATCGTCAGTAAGACTTCGCACGCATGGAAGTCGTAAGACACTCACAATGCAGGATGGCAGGGACATCTTCCAGCAATCTGCGGGACAAGCATGGGTGTACCCAAGATATTTGGGACAAGACATGATAAGTCTTACAATTTGTCTTAAATGCTAACACGGGTCAACCATGTGACATAATCTAAAGGCGCGACATGCTCTTCTTGTTGTCGACTTCATAGTGTGACACAACAAACTGGTTTTTGTGTAAACTATCTACTGAAAGCCTTTTTCGGGTAGGTACGTATTTTTAACGTGTTGCTGACTGACATATTTCTGTACAGAAACTTACTAACTTTATCTATATCAGCCATCATAATATCCAATAGGTATGAATAACTTTCTGAACTCTGAAGTGTAGTCAACTCTCTACCCTTTATATATATGTATTTTAACATTTTATTGGGAAATATTGAACTAATCCTTTAAAAACTCATTGACCAATTAAATAACGGTTTTTAAAACTAAAGTACCTCTAAAACCTTTTTTGCTTTAATGATGCACACTCTTTTTAATAAATGAGTCCTTCTAATTTTCTGACCTGTCTCACGTCTCACAGTTGGTAGAAATAATTGAGCTAAGGAACCCGGCCAAATGGGTTAAGTTAGGTTAGAACTGTCACCCGAGGATCGCGGAAGTCGCACTTGATCCCATGATCCCCGGAGCAACTGCGGGAAGGGGGCACTGCCATGGGGTGGTATTTAGTCAGTAAGAGTCTGACTGACCCCTCCACCCGCCCCAGCGCTGAGGACATCCTGCCAGGGTTGCGAGTTGGTCCGAAAGAGATATCGTGGCCCTTGGCATACGGGCAACGGAAGGAACACGGGTGGGTTTTAGTCAGTAAAAGTCTGACACGCCCTCCCGCTCCGCCCAGAGCGGGAGAAGTTATTTGATAATTTCCCACCCAAAACAAAAAAAAAAAGGGTTGAGGACATTTTCTACCCCAGAAACAACTATATTAAAGAAGGTTAGAACTGTGACAAACCGCGCGTGTGCCGAGCGAGCGAAGCGTGCGGTGCCGCGACAGTAGGCGGCCAGCACTTCGTCCAAGTTGGTCGCAGTTAGGTATGTAGCTATTAAGTATTTTTAGGACCCCAAACATCGATCACTATTAATAGTGATCGATGACCCCAAAATAGGAATTATGTGAAATTCACAAAAAGAGGATTAGAACGTTCAATATATTATTTGTATTTATTTATTTATTTAATACTTTAAGCACACAAATGTACAGAGGCAGACTTAATGCCATTTTCTACCAGTCAACCAATATTTTATATGACGTTTTTTTTGGAAATGAAATGAAATCGTTTATTCTGTAAATAGTATATTGGAATCACTTTTATACGTCATATAGAATTTTTTAATAATAAGCTAGACTTAGTCAACATTTACTATCTGACTACCCCTGAGAAGAAATGGCGAAACAAACTCAGAGGTCAAAGTCTCTTTTAAAGTCCAGACATAATCTTGGTTCGGTCATGTGAGGACCATGTAGATCCGTGTCTGAAATGGTCTTTTGAGGAAAGAACCACACAAATTTGAGTGGACCTGTCCCATCAGTGCAAGCATTTGTCAGTAATCGTGCAGCTCAACTCAAGACTTAAGGAGCTCAACGACTCGACGAACAATACCAAAGAAAGGACATTTGGTTAGGCCGCATAAAGCCCTCAAAATGCCAGACCATCATTAAAACTTCGCAAAAGAAAAAAAAAGGAAAATATTTAAATAAAAAAAAAATAAAAAAAATTACCCACATAGTGCTCACAGTTTGGAGTTATTAACACCTATTTACGATTATTATGTATTTTCACTACACTATCACTGGATAAGTACATATTAAGCTACAGTGTAAACAAAAAAATATCTACTTACTTGATCTTGTAAGTATATTGTTGAATGTTTATTGGTACACCTAAATTCGTGAAGCTCTCCATAAAAATGATCTGAAATCTTCTTGAAACCCACATGTATACAGAATCCAATATTGATTCCAATGGAAATGTTTGTAGCACAGGAGCTTCAAATATTGAAACTGAAACATTGTATTTGCGGATAGCCGGTGAAACGTTACACAACTCTATTCAGTCTGCCAAAGCTACGCTCAAACAAGGTTACCTATGAGGGAATTTCCTCCAACATTTATACATATCTTTGGCTTACCTACAGTTGCACAAAAAAAAACCAAAAAACCGTTTTCGACATTATGCATACATGTGCCGGTTCGTTAGTCCACTATTTTGCTCGAGGTATTCACGAGATGAATTGCATCCATCAGGGAAAACCCAACCGAGTTTCACAATGACAATCACAAAAATCAAAATGGAAGCTTTGATTTTATTCACAACAAAATTATTATGCATACGTGAACATGCATCGAGTGTCATTGATGTATTTTTAGGAAAATATATTTCTGATTTCAGTTTCAATGGAAATCTGGATTTAAAAAACAGCACGCTTATCAGTGAATGTGCATGATTCTAGATAAGGATTGTATAGTCAGCGACAAAGGTCGATGATCATTGTAAAAATAGCACAAATAATAAAAAATGTATTGTATTGTAATGTAATTTATTATTTTTGTTTTGTTTCGCAGTGCCCTTACAGGGTGCATGTTTGAAACTTTTATTCTTATTCCAGCCTCTGACAACATGTTTGCAATAAACTGATTTGATTTGATGATTTTTATTATCATCATTTCAGCCGCAAGACGTCCACTGCTGGACATAGGCCTCCCGCAAAAAGGGGGGGGATTTGCCATAATGGCGTTCGCAGTATGGTTTTAAAAATGCATAGAGAACGCTGCTGCCCATTCTCTCGTGAGTAAATCCCTTAGTCGGCTTTTACGACACCCACGGGGAGAAATGGGGTGGTGCTATTCTTTGCGTCCGGCACCAAACGGAACCTTTATTATCATAAAGCCTAGTTTTTTATTTAAATATTATACTCTAATCTTACTAATCTTCTTACTATTCTCTACACTTAAAATAATTGTAACAACTAGGTAATTGTGATAAAAGACAAGTATCGTCACAGGTTACCTGATAAATCACTCCATGTACTTACGCGCGCTAATTACTTACCGGCCGCCGGGTCGCACGCGACCCATCTCAATGGGTTGCCGATAGCCGCGAGTCGCGTACAGTCATGAGTAATAATATGTGAGCGCTTAGCAGAATAGAAAACCGATTTTCTCGTGGAATAACGATTACAACTTTGATAAAAGATCTATTTCATAATAGTTTGGGTTCCAAAATACTATGTTCGTAGTAAAATAAAATTTAAATGGTTAGAGTAAAGTGATAAAATAAATAAATTGTGTTGTAATTTAGGGAGGAAATCACCTTTAAAAGTTGCTGAGTGTATACATATTGGTGCTCGTGACTGTACGTACGCATGTATTTCAGTCGACCTGACGTACTAAGTACAAAGAAAAACTCACTTTACGCTTGTAAGGTTAGGTACATTTTAATTCGCAGCGTCTAGCGTCTCGAAGGTATAGGTTATTATAGCAGTAGGTATTGAACATTTTGTATGAAGTGATTTATCTGGTAAGCTGTGGTATGGTTTCTAATCAGAAAGTTTTGTTGCTTAAATCTTTCTTGAATCTTGAGATAATATTAATTTGCTTTGTGGTTGACTGTACTCAAGCACGTGACTGAGTTTTTTATAGCAGATAAACTCGGTCTGTTACTTATCTCTTGCACTAAGCTGAAATCATATTGCGCACGTCCTTATCAGTTACATAACGACTCCAATCATATCAGTAACGTCATACATCATACTGAGAACAGCTGTTGAGAATAGTAAGATTTATTTTATTAATTATTAGATTATTAATTAGTAATTTACTTGTAAATATGAAATCTTTACGACTGGGCATAGCACTTAATAAAGTCGGGTCCGCTGCGCCATGTTTTAATGTTATAAAAACATCTAACATCGTTACCTAACCGATTTGGCCAATTAGCTGATGGATTATGGGCATAAAAGAAAAGAAGTGTTGAGATTAAATTGGTTTTATATTCCACAAGATAAAGAGGCACACACGACACCATTTAGCTTCAGTACAAAAGGAGCGTTGACAAGTGACAGACAGCTGTCATAATTTAATTCAACATGTTTACAGAGTCCGATTAAACAATACATTGAATTGCGTTTACAGAGAAATTTTCAATTACCAACATTGGCGCCCCCAAATCGGTTAGGTAACGATGTTAGATGTTTTTTTATAACACGAAAACATGGCGCAGCGGACCCGGCTTTAAAAGCTACGATAACGGTATAGCAAGCACTTGTTCTCAAAACAATTAAACACTTTTACTGACTTCACAAAAGGCTTTAATTATAAAGTAACAGAATTGGTTTAAAGTTAACCCTCAATTAAAAGCCGTGAGTCAGAAATTCACTTCTGAAAATTGTTAATAAAGCAAGTTGTACAAAAGTACGAAAGTCTTTATTGACTTGTAATGATCGTTAACCACAGGCTGAAAAGTACTTTCATGAATACAGAGCAAATAAAGATCCCATTTAAGGCTGCTGAAGCCCGATTCAGTCATTAATAATTCATTTTCTACCTCGGGACATTCGATAATTTTGTCCCTAATTGTAGAACTGAACTGGCAATTTGGATGAACAGGGTCTGTTAAAACGACCAGGGAAACACCTGGTTTATTAAATCAGGGATAATAATAATACTGGTTTCTGAAATCTGAAATGTAAAATGCAATATGTCCACAAAAATATCACCTAAATACGTTGATGTAAATCGCAGTTACTAAAGTCGACAAATTTGACAGTCTTCTCAATAACTGCATTCGATTTGTTTTCAATCTGCGTAAATATGATCATGTCTCTGCGCATCGGTCGCTTCTAAAGTGGTTGCTCATACGCCAGCGCAGAGAGCAAAGGGTGTTGACCACCTTATTTTCATCTCTTTCTCCCTCTTCCCGTAGTTATCTAGCCTCCCACTTTCAGTACATTTGCGCCAACCACAATAAAAATCTACGATCTTCACACAATCGTCTTCTTCAATGTCCTACTCACCGCACTGACTTCATTCACTCTTCCTTCTTCATTCAGTTTATCTCTCTGTGGAATGCGCTCACGCAGGAAATCAGGATGGCAACCAACCGATTATCCTTTAAAGTTAAAGTTCGCGAGCACGTTCGTAAGAAGCTGGCAGTATCATCACAACGGTAAAGTTTTCCCATTGTTTGTTTGGTTAATAGTATATTCGTGTATTTATTTGGTCTTATATTTACGTATAATTAGATATATATATTATATTTAAAGTTTTAAATAGGTATATGTATGTATTCCTTATATTGAAATAAATATTGATTTCACAATTTTCCTTATTGCACCTACCACTGCTTGTCTCTGCATCAACCAAAGGTTGACTGGTAGAAAATGCCTATGGCATTAAGTCCGCCTCTGTACATTTGTGTGCTTAAAGAATTAAATAAATAAAGTCCATTTGGTTTCAATATATCCTCACATAACGTTGTATGTAGGACCTACTTGATTTATATTCGTAACATAGGAAAAATATTCACTTTCAATGCAGAATAAGTGATTCCGCGGGTAACCCGAATTGATAGAGTACGTTTGGGGCCACATAAATTGTATAATATTTTTTGACCATTGCACGGAGAGAATAGGCGTTCAGGCCCCCGATTTTCTATGACCCTTTAAAATGTAAAACTTGTTATTGTATGCTTAGGCATAAAATGTAACCGCCGAAAACGCTATAAAAAAGGGGTTCTTTCATAAATATTTAACTTTAGGATATTGCAGTTATAGCGTCATTGTTCGCATCCTGATCATTGCCAATATAAAATTGGGATTTGAAAACTTCTGAGATTTATTGGGCGAATGGTTTTACAGACGTTTTATAGTGACTTCACGAAAAGTGACAGATAATAGCTGAAAGTAATAAGTAATTAAGTATCTAAATGAGACCCACTACATTAATTCGAATGTTGAAAAAAAACACGATGTTTTTATACGCAGACCTATGTAAGAGCCGAACAAAGAATGTCAAAAGCTTTTGCGGTCTTTTTAAAAACCTTTGAACAAAGCCCTTCACACACCACTTAAAAACGTGGTATTCTACAATAGAATTCACAAAGTTTTCCTGGGTTCAACATGGGTTGACGAATTCAAATCAAATGGGTCAATTTGTCATCGTAACTAATGCACACAAGCGTTATAGACCGGAACATGTGACATGAGAAAAATGGCACCGTGCTCTATAGTGATGGATGGGTGCAACATACTGCACTGTAGTGTAGCGTACACATTTCAATTTCATTTCATTTCACATTTTTTTACCAACAGTTGTGGTTATGTGTGAATGATTTTCATATTATTTGAGAACACCTGCTGTTAAGGGTCGGGTAATTGTCGTTGACCTTGGTCATACAAATGCGCGGCGCGCTCACGCTTACGCCCCGCCGGCCGGAGTGCGGTTTCATACGGAATATTTATTTTTAGTAGGTAACAAAAATATGAATATTTGAAAAAATCACAGATAGAACTATAGATAATAAAATAGTATGTTCATACAAAAAAAATCATGTAAGTACCTATCTTAAGTAGTTTTTTTTTTTTTTTTCGTGTATTGTAGTGGTTCTTTTTTAGTTTTGCCATCTTACTTGCATTATATGAAGGCGTAATAATAGATTAAAAAAACACCAAAATCTGCGCCTTAAAATTTCACTGTGAAAAATTTGGTGAACTGAGCTTGAAGTAAGCTGTCAATAGCGTCCATCCGTAGCATCATTCTCCTGCCCTTATCCCAATTTATTTGGGGTCAGCGCAACAGTCCCTTTCTTCCACACTTTTCTAATAGTCGTCATCTCGGTAGTCATCAGGGGATGACAAGGCGATGATGAAAGGGTTCAGCCATATCATCTTTCACACAGTCCATCCATCGTTTCTTTGGTCTTCCCCTACTCTTAGAGCCATCGACCTTCATACTCAAAACTTTCCTCACAACATTTTCGTCATTCCTTCGCATCACATGCCAATACTATTTTTTTTTTTGGTGGTAAATTATCAAATCACTTCAAACATTCACTGACTAAATCCCACCCGTATTCCTTCATTTGGCTGTGTGCCAGTGCCACGATATCCCTTTCAGACAAACTCGCAATCCTAGCAGGCATTGGCCCTTTTTTTTTTTTTTTTTTTTTTTTCTCGGAGTGGAAAATCCTCATGGATGTCCTCCGCCCTGGGGCGGGCGGAGGGGTCTGTCAGACTCTTACTGACTAAAAACCACCCCAGTGTTCCCCTCCCACACTTGCACCGGGGATCTTGGGATCTGTTATTCCTTCCGCAATCCCCGACTAGTGCCGGCCCGCCTCTGCGGGCTACCTCAAGTCTGGGGGGGGGTGAGGTGTCTGACCCCCCCCGCGACGTCTGCTAGGGGCGCGCGTGGAACACTACGCGCCGCCACCTCGGGTCCAATGTGATAGGGGGCGGCGGACGTCCCCAAGTCCGCCGTCCCTGGACCCATTTATGGGGGCTGGAAGAGGGCGTTATCGGCCCTCCACCGACGCCCGGTGCGCCTGCTGCGGGCCGGGTGAGCGGACTAGATCTCCCGCTCCCTTTCCGCAGCCTCCTTCTGCGACACGACTGTCTCGCAGAAGGACACCACCGCGTCCCAGGACTCCTCACTGCCGGCCATCGACTCGACCACGGCCGGCAGCGATAGGTCACTGCCTACTCCTGAGATGAGGGCACGGCGTGGCTCCTCCCAAGCGGCACACTCTGCCAGCGTATGCCGCGCCGTGTCCTCCCGGCAGTCGACGCAGTGGTGACACCGGGCGTCCGGCTCCCTGTTTATGCGACACAGGTACTTCCCGAGAGCACCTGCGTCACCCGAAACGACAGGGAGCCGTGCCTCCTCCCGAGCCAGGGTTCGAGTACTGGCCGGACCGCCTCGATAGTGGCGAGGCCGGCGGTAGGGCGTGAAAGCCTGTCCCGCCATTCCGCAGGCATTGGCCCTAACGGAACCTGTCAGTTGGTGCTGCCAACTTTTGAGGCGCGCGTGGAATACAACGCGCCGCAGGCCCGCGCCTAAGGTGGCCGGAAATCGGCATGTGACTCCCGACGCCCGAGGCGTCTCCTGCGGCGACTAGGGGCGCGAGGGCACGAACCTTGCCTCGCCCTCACGCGTTCCGGCTCCTCCTTCGCAAGCATTACTTGTCAGTAATACTTTTTTGTTTGTTTGTTAAATTGTGCGGTAATCGGTTGTGACCGATTACCGCACAATTTTTCAGTCACCGGTGCCACTTTGTCTCAAAGTCAATGTCTCTGTGTCAATCCCTAGCATCGGGTGGAATGACAGTTCACTTCACCTAAGTTTACACGGTGATTTTTTTATGGAATAGATCGAAAGGTGATGGTATTGAATTACTGAAAAGCACCTTCCATACCACATTAGGAAAAAACGGAACCCTTACATGATCACTTCGTTGTCCGTCTGTCTGTCTGTCAGACTGTCAAGACCCTTTTTCTCAGGAACACGTTAAGGTATCAAATTGAAATTAATATCAAATAAGAAGGTCTACAGTCCCTTAGAGCTCTAAAAAAATCAAGCTTCTAAGTCAACGCAATAAAAAAATACGGCAATTAGCATAAATTAACATATTTTGATACTCGCAAGATAAATCAAAACCTATAAGGTACTTCCCGTTGGCCTAGAATCTAGAAATTTGGCAAGAAGCAAGGTCTCACAGCATAATATCAAGAACAAAGTCCGAAAATCGTTAATTTGGAGTTTCATAACATATTTTTTTCTTTTTTGCGACTAACATTTGCAGTTTGAAAATTGACCGTGGCGTATATCGATGTATGGGAGAACATGTTTTTCAAATACATTGTTAAATTTGTTTTTGGGATAAATTCATCCTAACTACGGAACTCTTCATTGTGCGTGGTCCGACACACACTTCGCCCGTTTTTTTTAACATAAAGACGGGTTTTGGACCGAATTCCAAAAAGAAGGAGGTTATATTTTGTTCGTCCGTTTGTGTTTTTTTTTTAATGAATGTTAACCGATATCTCCGTCAATTATTGTTGACCGATTTAAAAAAAAAAAAAAAATCGTTTGAAAGGGCATGCTCTCGAGGTGGTCCCATTGTAACCGAGTCAGAGTCTGATGAGGGGATCCCATAGAAATCGAGGGGAATCCTCAAATTTTATAGGCACACCTATAGCGATTTGGGTATATTTTATAATAACTCGTGCGCTTTCTCTCGGAAAGCACCATTCGGTGAAGTAGAACTGCTGATGAAAACCACAGATGGACACCGGAACTTCTAATAAGTATTTCACGGGTTGCGTTTCGATTAGGTACAGGTAGGGCTTGGGTGGGGGTTTTGGGATATGGTTGCTAAGCAATTTATGCTCGTCACAATTTAATGGTGACTTCACCATCAGCTCCAGTTTTCTTGGTTCTTACCTGGAGAACTCTTCAACAATTAACGTGCCTGCGTCGGGAAAAACAATATTTTATAAAAGGTGATGAGTCGTTGACAAACGGCTTAGTAACTTAGATAAATTACAGACTCACAAAAAAGGGAAAAATTAAAAACTTCTTACAATTCATTAAACAGATACGGTAATTACCCTACTTAAAACAGTATAACTCCAACGTATCCGCTAAGTCTAAACACTAAGGAAATGCATCGCAGTTACTGAAACAAACACTTCACATGTATGGCATACAAAACTAAACAACGCTAACAAACACACTGTTTGCAAATCCCAATTAAACTAAGTGTTAAAAGTAAGTACAGGAGTTAGTTGGGCCCTGGAAACACGCTCGATAACCGCACTCGTCCAACTTCATTTAAGTTAAGCTTTTGGCTAAACAGCGCCTAGTGCCCCGCTGGCTGCCAATCAAACACACGGCGAGTGTAAACTTACCACCTTGGAATATAAACTTAAGTACGAAGGGGTGTCAGGAGAAAACGGGTCAGCTTGAAGTTTCGTGTCACACTTTTCGTTTGAAAATTGCTGCTGCATAAAACTAACTATATTTTTCTACAACTGAGCTTCATGTTTACTTGTTAAGAAACTTCACAACAAAACTTTAATGTTGTTCCGTCTTTTCTTAAATATTCTCTCCTCAAAAGCAAAATACATTAATTTTTAGATGGTTCCTTTCAATAAAACTTTTATAATTCTCTCCAACTAACCGCCGTTCATTGGCTAAACAAGGGAGAACCAAAAAGAACCGACAACATAACTTCCGCACTTCCTTCTTTTTTATTTTATAAAGTTTTCCATCGTTTGGAATAACTGCAAACACAATTCTACACCTGCGGGATTATTTAACTCGAACTCGGGCCTTAAAATTAAAGCGCTCTGGGGCTTAATTTGTCTGAACTGAATGTGATTACCGGTTAAGTTAGAACGACAAATATAACTTGTAGGGGTGTGAGAAAACAAACGACGACCTTAACAAGTTAACATCGTAATATTCTGGCCGAGTACCGCGAAGTTATAGATATTAACTCAGTAAGGGATAACAAGAGTCGTCGAGTGTGAATTTGTTTGGATATAACTGTGAAATTAGATTGTGTGAGGATCGTTAGCGCTAGTTTCGGATTTCTAATGTAATATTAAATGTACGGCTTGAGTTTCGAGACCGCCGGTTTCTTGATTTTGCCAGGGCTTTAATCAAATATCAAGTTTATCGGGACGAGATGTAAAACTTAGCTTATTAAGTAAACATTTGCACTATCTTTCGTATCAAGACAAGCAAGACTTTAGATTTGTTTCTGAATTAGCTTACATTATTAACCTTTCTGATTATTACTATCACAATTGAGTTTCTTAGCCCTGCGTTATCTCACTGGGTGGGAGAATTTAGGCTACTTATTACATATTTTTGTATTACCTAGTTTTGTTAACTTTAGTTTGTTTTGATTTTGTTTCAATTTGTTTGTTTTAATTTTGTTTAAATTATTAATTTATTAAGTTCTATTTAGTGCAACTTTATAATATAGTCTTTTATTTCTATTTTTCTTTTTTGTAAGTTACAACAATGTTTTGTATGCATGCAGAGTTTACCTATAAGTGATTGTTACACTTTATTCTAATTTGTTGCTTCGTTTCCATTTGCATTTATCAGTGTATACAATTGTTGGAGAACCAAATAAATAAATAAACAATTAGTGAGAACAAAGGCCTCTCAATCATCTTGCAAAAAAACGGTAATTTAAAAATTAATATTTGGGAGGGATTGCTAATCTCATACTACTTATGACGTTTTTCTAGGAATTTAAAAAACAATATTCGACCCGATTTCGATTCAATTATTTTTTTTTCGGTATCGTAAACGCTTGGTATAACTTAGTATAGCCAGAGGCCTTGAATTTAGGTTCCTAATCAATTTACATTTCGCTACAAGCACGGTACAGTAACTAACTATATTTTGGTATCGTAAACGCTTGGTATAACTTATAAACTTAGTATAGCCAGAGGCCGACAATACACGTAGTTAAAAACAATATTCGACCCCATTTTGATTGCGGATTTGGTTCCTAATCAATTTACCTACATTTCGCTACAAGCACGGTACAGTAACTAACAATATTTTGGTATCGTAAACGCATGGTATAACTTAGTAAACCCAGAGGCCGCCAATACACGTAGCTGAGCGAGTAATCCCAATACGTTTGCTCGAAATAGTTCCTCTTGTAGCGTAAAATACGGTTTCCCGTTTGACGTACACACTACTTGCCTAATTGATGGTTATCCCTTCCTTAATTTATCTTGGTCGGCCGAATCTTGGGAGAGCGGTCGGATGCAAAAATCTATCAAGCGTAAGTCATATTATATTGTGGGAGGTTTTGTGTGGTAAATTATATTAATGTGGGTTAATGTAATGACTCACTCGAGAAATAACAATTGGTTTTGTTTGATGTATCCAACCCGGTTTTTAGCGTTCCGTAGCCAACAAGGAACCCTTATAGTTTTGCCATGTCCGTCTGTCCCCAGCTTAGCTCAGAGACCCTTAATACTAGAAAACTGAAATTTGGATGGGTATACATATTAATCACGCCGAAAATGTGACAAAATAAAATCATGATATTTTTTTTTGTAGATCACCTCCCTTTTACGTATAGTGGGGATGATAATTGTTTTTTTTTCTTGTCTATCCCATAGTGTGCGATATCGTTAGATAAGCCGTTCAAATAAAATATTGCAGGGTTGTGAAAACCATTTTTCGATTCAGGCATCCATTTGCGTAATACTAAGCTTTATAGTGCTCATTTTCGTTAGAGTCAAGTGTGTGTGTGTGTGTCCCTGCTAGCTAAATATCTGTTTACGGATATGTGAAAAAAATCATAGTAGTAGTATATATAACAAAATTAAAAGAAAAACTATCACAGATAAGTAGGCTCTACAAATTAACGAGTAATAGTCGACCAACTTACATTTACAGTTGGAGAATTGACCGTGAAGTATATCGATGTATGGGAGAACATGTTTTCCAACTGCAATGATAAGTTTGTTTTTGGGATAAATTCATCCCAACCCCAACTACGGAAGCCATCCAAGCCAGCCAAGTGCTTGGTCCGACACGGACATGGCCGGTTTTTTTTTTGTTTCATTAATTTATGGTAAAAATTCTCGTGAAATCAAAATAAGCTCGTTATGTTGATCATTATAAATGAGGTAAAATGTGTATGTAAGATGAACCATTGTTATTCTTATTAAATTATAACTGACTCCAAAAAGTTTTTATGTTCGTCTATAGGTTCGTTTTTTTTATGTATTTCTCCGTTAATTGTGGACCGATTTTGAAAATTCTCTTTTTGTTTGAAGTAGTCCCGCTCTTGAGGTAGTCCCATTGTCACCAAGTCAGAATCTAATGAGGGGAAATCCTCAAATTTTATAGACACAACTATAGCGATTTGTATATTCTTTATAGTACGAGTAACTCGTGCATTTGCTCTCAGAAAGCACCATTTGGTGTAGTGTAACTGATGATGAAGACCACATGCAGATGTTTCACGGGTTGCGTTTCGATACTTTAATATGGTTGCTAAGCAATTTATGCTCGTCACAGTGCATATGGTGAAGTGGAGCTCCAATTCTCCTGGTTCTGACCAGAAAAAACTCTTCAACAGTGAACGTCTCTGCATCGGGAAAAGCAATGTTTTGTATAAGGTGATGCAGTGTAACTTAGATAAATTACAAACTGACCCTCAAAAAATTTAAAATCTTTTTACAAAAAAAAAAAAACATCTATCTCCCAAAAAAACACTACAAAGTGAAAAATAACTTTGATTTCGAAAGTCTGTGTCTTTGGATCAGAATTTTAGTTTTTTTTTTAAAGGTACTGTACTAATGTTTGGTGTGGGATGATCGAAACAAATTGAAGATGCTCTTGGAAATCATGAATAAGAACCTACATAAAGATTACAGCCACTGAAAACTTTATGCCCCCAGATTTCGTTAATAAAACAAAACCCAAATTTAACAAAATTCGAACTGAAAACAGAACAATGCAAATAGTAAGTAGAAGTATCAAGGAACACAAATAGCAGATCTTGGAAACTAGCCAACGGAATGCAATGCAGATGACTCGAACGTTGAACGAAAACAACAAACCATTTGGCTTACAAAACGAGAGGCAAAAACTGAAATAAGAATTAAGAGACTCCTCTAGCTTTGACAGTCGTAATGGCTCATCCAGACCCACACACAAGTCGGATAAAGTCTGTTGTAACGATATCGGTTCTCCCATTAATTAGATGGTTTAAGATATTGTCCGTCGCATCTGGCGAAATTGGAAACCATCTATTGATAAGTCAAACAGAGTCGGCATACATTTCATCTAACATCTAGTTCTAGACCATAGATATAAGGTTTTTAATATTTCTATGATCTAGACCCATAGAAATGACCAAGTACGCATTACGCAATTTAAAGTTTGAGAAAAAAACAAGAGAAATGCAGTTGAAACATGAGGCCAGAATACAGTTTAGGCCAAGATTTTCATAAGAATAGTTGCATGTCAACAGAACAGTATGAGGAAAATACCATGAAACTAGGCTGATCGGCGATGACGATACATGATACCTATGCCAATCAATCAAACAAACAATTCAATGCTGAACATGGCCTCGATATGAAAACGACATCAAAAATAGAATAGCATTAATGTAGGTAGGTTGACGGAAGGACTCACAACGAAGGTTTACATTCCTCATTAGTCGAAAACACTGTCAAGGGTCCTCTTCCTCATCACCACTCGCGTTTTACGTCATCTCAGCAATAAAAGCACTTTAGTATTCTTACGTTTCTCTTATAAGCGGCCATTAAGCCTTCACAACTTTTTATTTAGCAGTATCCTTTAAAAAGTACTGTCGTATTCTTTTTATCTGACGTTTTAATGAGGTTCCCCTCAGACAACTTATACGTGGGTCCATATTGGCTCACCTAAAGTTCTTTACCCGAAATTGTTCTTCCTTATGATTTGTAATCCGAATGATCACTCTTCCTAAAATTTTTCATCCTAAAGTTTTCATTCATACTATTTGTAGTGCTACCGGCGATGTTCGGCGATGGCGAAAATTGTAATTAATAATATCATTAATGTAAATATATTTAAACTCCTACTGTTTTTTATCATAACGCTTTTATCCCTAAAACTGTAAATATACCTGAGATAATTTTATGTCTAAAAAACCAACTGTTTAGAGTGATTAAAGGTCGTTTCACTGATTTATGTCTTAAATGAATGAAAGTCAGGTCAGAGTGTCGTCTTTGGGGCACTATGAAAAAAATACTTTTCGCGACCAATTTCGAGGTAGTAAAAATACTTTTCGCGATCAATTTCGAAGTTGGTCACAGTTCTCACCTAACCTAACCTATGGATATCTTTGCAGGTACACACCGCTATAAATAAAATTAAAATATGACTGAAAAATAGTGTAAAAGATGGTTATGTTGAGAAAATATAGGAAAACAAATAAAAGTATAATAGATGTTTATTGCTACTGACATTATGAAGTTGAATGCTTCGGAATTATGAACATTAGACACAGAGTAGTTAGGAATTGTGATTGTTAGGATAAAAAATGTTAGAAAGAACATTTTCGGATTTCCAATTATTGGAGTTGAAAACTTAGGTGAACTTTGGCGCACCCCTTATACGTACCTAATGTTCGTAAACAATATTAGTTTTAGTATATGCGAAACCCGAAACACGTGTCTAGTATTTTTATATAAAGAATCGCAAATGTACAGACGGCTACACATCAAGCTAAGCATTTCCAGTATAAGCTAATCTCGCATTTTATAAGATTTCCGTTCAATGAGAGGTCAGCTGATACTGGAAATGTATAGCTTGATGTGTAGCCGTGTGTACAAAGCTTCAAAACTGTATCATGAAAAATCACAAAGTTATAAGGTTGTTATGTTACCGGGTTGTCCGTACAAAAACATGCTAACGGCGCCGCCGCGCCTCCAGGGTCGTCTTGCGCTCATTGATAATAATTTGGCAGTAGGTACCTAACCGTACGGCGATTGTATTGCACGTAATTAAATGGTGATAACATTTTCCATCACACTTAAATAATTTTGGGACAAAATATAACATGGTGTAAAAATTATTGAAATCGATTCAGTTTCTTATTCTGAACAAACTATATTCAGGTTTCGCATATACTAAAAATAATGATGTATACGTTTCCCAAAGGGTAGGGAAAATCTACACCTATCAGTTTTACAAATAGCTTGTGTGTAACGAAGCTAGGTTACTGAACATAACCACCGCAATGTTTGGAAGCCTGGGTTTTCAGCACTTAAATAAAAGTCAAAGTTTAACGTTAATTACACCCCCTGACCTAGAAATCGAACTATTCGTTCTAGCCTCAATAATATTTCAATACACAACAACATAGCTGAAAACCAAACCACTTGTATAAATTCGAAAACATTCTGATCAATTCATCAGCTAATGATGACAAACGATCGCTAAACATTCATAAACGTAATTAGTACTTTTAACACCGTGACGTCTTGCTTATCGCTCGCTAATTAGTAATTTTACGGAAGATTACGGAAACGCAATACAATTCCATGAACTGTCCGTTCATGGAATTGTATCGCGTTTCCGTAATCTGCTATACTTATTTTATAAATATCAGTTTTCAGGATTATAGTCACGTTCAAAAAGAATACACTTAGTGAAATTAGCTTAAAATTCAGCCCATTAAGATCGCTATTAACAGCTACCAAAAATACCCTCGCATAGCAGATTACCACGAAAATGCTTAGGGAAACGACCACTTGGAAAAACATACGACATACAGCGTGCCGCTACAGAGTGGCGACGTTAATTTAACACATGTATACAGTTTCGCCTTCACGTTTTGGGAAAATATTTTAATTTCATTAAACATTAATAATATATTTACTGATTTATTTACAATTTTCTAAAATAGCATCTTAGAGCAAACTGTACTTAAACAGCGTAGCACAGAGGTAATTAGCCGGGGTCATGGATCATAACATCGAATCAATGAAATTAAAACAAATAATCTTCAAGGAGTAAGCGAATTGAAGGAAAGAGACCTTTATTATTTAGTTTGTTTGTTTTTTTTTTCAAGTTATAATTATTTATCTTAATATAATATATTTAAATAAAATACAAAAAGAAAATATATATATAACGGCGCGTGATGTTATTCAATAATGAAAATCAGTTAATTTTTGAGAGTTGTAATTTATTTTGTTATTTTTTTAATCATTGGTTATTTTTAACGATTCATCGATTTGAATTCAACTAAAAGGTAATTTTAATTAAGAGCGGGTAACACCGAATGGAGTTGCGTCTGTCATGGCGGGCGAACGTCATGTCAATTCATTCAGTTGTGGACAGCCGTTGCACGTGGTGGTCACTCGCAAACCCATTGGCTCTAAATCGCTAGTTATTACTGCAATCTTTAATTGTTTGAGTGATTTAAGTGTCTGTATAATTAAAACAGTGAACAGTCAACGCTACAGTGTATTTATTTCAAAGTTTCCTGAAGTCTAACGCCCAATATGGATTCCCGTGCTGACGAGGTCACGAATCAGCAATCAGATGCAACAGCCCGGCCTCCCGATGTCCCGTTATCAGAAGTGGGATCACCAGGGACTTCCCAGGAACGTGAAACAGGTCAGAGTATTGGTACTAACCTAAATAGTGAATCCGACCGTTGGAAAACATTGTTTGAAATGCAACAACGTAGCATGATGGAATTAATTCGTGCTATAAAGGACACGAACACGGTTGATACAAAACTAGCATTCCCCGAATTCAATCCTGATTCTCGAGACGCAGATGCCAGGTCATGGTGTAATACTGTAGACTTATGCATGCAAGAAAAACAATTATCAAGTGGTACTCTGATTATCGCCATGAGCAAAGCACTTAAGGGCGCGGCAGCTACGTGGTTGTCTCAAAATAGTTTCGCTGGTATAACCTGGTCTCAGTTAAAAGACTTATTTCTTGCTCGATTTGTCTGCGTCGAGACTCCAGCTGCCACATTGTGTAGACTCTTTAATGAAAGCCCAAAAGACGGAGAGTGCATGTCGGCCTATGCTACTCGATTCCTGAGTACATTAATGAACCAATGGCATTCTTTATCGACCGAACAAATTGCAATTGCTGTAACTCTGGCTCACGCAGTGAAAACCGAACCACGGTTGCAAAGACTAGCATACACTGAAAAAATTGATAGTAGAGTGAAATTGCAACAAGAACTAATGGCGTGTACCTACCGAAAAAGAGGACCTCCGATGCCAGAAAAGTCCAATACGTACAGTGATGCTAAGAAACCACGATATGAACCGAAGAAGTGTTACAACTGTGGCAAACTAGGCCACATGGCAAACGAATGCCTCTCCAAAGACTCGCGTAATACCAGCACTAATTTCAAACCTCAGTTTTCAGCAAACAAACAGCAAGATGCCCAGGACAGCAGGGTCCCAAACAAAACATCGACGCCTACGTGTTACTACTGCAACGAGCCAGGGCACATCGCCATTCGCTGCCCGAAAAAGGACACCAAGACTAGCAGCGATAACGTAGAGCGTCGGGTGAATGCCTGCGCTGTGAAGTCAGCCACTGATCACCTAGCAATTGAATCCGGTGAGAAATTTTCATTTAGTTTTGATTCCGGCGCCCAGTGCTCTCTAGTTAAAGAAAGTTTAGCAAATAGGCTCCCAGGCAAGCGTCATCATACCTTGGTGACATTAATAGGTATAGGCCAATCAAACGTTAAGTGTAATGTTCAAATATTGACAACTGTAACTATACAGGGATACTCAATGCAGTTATTATTACATGTCGTGCCAGACTATTGTCTCTCTGATTCGATTATGATTGGAAGGGACTTGCTATCAATGGGATTTTCGGTTGAAGTTTGTGAAAACCAACTTGTTTTGAGGAAAATTAGAATAGTTTTAGCTTGTGATGTAGGCGAAAAACTTAGTAATTTTAACAATATCAATACTGATATTCCCACTGAGTATAAACGTCAATTAGTTTCATTGCTCGAAGGTAGCTCGGATTATTTTGTGGTAGGCACGCCGACGGGTAGAGTAACGACGGGGCAGTTAGAGATTCGATTAGCTGATCCAAACCGCACAGTACAACGGCGGCCATATCGTTTGAGCCCCGAAGAGAGAGAAGCAGTGCGCACTAAAATCAAAGAACTTCTAGAAGCTTCTATCATTCGGGAGAGTTGTTCACCCTTTGCGTCGCCAATATTACTGGTTAAAAAGAAAGACGGAACTGATCGTCTTTGCGTCGACTACCGAGAATTGAATAGCAATACAGTACCCGACCGTTACCCATTGCCACTAATTTCTGACCAGATAGGACGTTTGGTAGGGGCAAATTACTTTACCTCGCTTGATATGGCTAGTGGCTATCATCAGATACCGGTTCAAGAAGAGTCCATAGAGCGTACAGCTTTTGTAACACCGGACGGGCAGTTTGAATATCTGACCATGCCATTTGGTCTTCGAAATGGCCCTTCGGTGTACCAACGTGCCATAAATAAGGCACTAGGACCCTTAACTGAGTCATTTGCCGTAGTCTATATTGATGACGTCATAATTCCTTCAGACTCTATTGCAGAAGGCTTAGATCGCTTACATCAGGTTTTAGAAGCTTTGACAAATGCCGGTTTTTCACTGAACCTTCATAAGTGTGTTTTTTTGAAAACTGAGATTGAATTCCTAGGATACCACGTGTCTGCTGGTAAAGTAAGACCAAATCCACGTAAAATCAGAGCTTTAACAGAGCTTCCACCGCCTGAGACGGTAACACAGTTACGGCAATTTATAGGATTGGCTTCTTACTTTAGACAGTTTATTCAAGGTTTCTCACAGAAAACTGCCCCCCTTTACCGACTCACATCCGGTAAAGGAAAAGTTCGTTGGACTCCAGCACTTGAAGTTATTAGACAAGAAATCATTACCTTACTGACAGACATACCAGTTTTGACTATTTTTGACCCTACTAAGCAGATAGAATTGCACACTGACGCCAGCGCTGAAGGTTATGGCGCTATATTAATGCAGAAAATTGAATGTAAACTGCACGTGATTGAATACTACAGCCGTCGAACCTCTAGCGCTGAGTCCAGGTATCACTCTTACGAGTTAGAGACGCTCGCAGTGGTTAATGCTGTAAAACATTTTCGTCATTATTTGCATGGGCGAAAATTTACAGTAGTGACTGATTGCAATGCAGTCAAAGCGTCTAAGTCAAAAGTAGATCTTACTGCGCGAGTGCATAGATGGTGGTGCTTTCTACAAACTTTTGAGTTTGATATTGAACACCGTCAAGGTAAAAATATGGGGCACGTTGATTTTCTATCACGAAATCCCTTACCCTTAACTGAGGTCCAACGATTGGTCCCAAAAGTAGAGCAAAAGCGAATCAATTTCACTGAAATCTCTGATACGTGGTTACAGGCTGAGCAGGAAAAGGATAGCGAAATAAATTCCATAATAGCTAAACTTCAGCATAATGAGCTTGACCTTGACCTTGCTAGGACTTACGAAATTAGACGAGGGGTCCTGCACAGAAAGATAGAGCGTAACAGCAGAAGTATTTGGTTACCCATAGTACCAAAAGCGTTTCAGTGGGCAATTATAAATCATGTTCATGAAAGCATAATGCATTTAGGGTGGGAGAAAACCTTAGAAAAGACGTATTGTCATTATTGGTTCCCTAACATGAACAAATATGTCAGGAAATTTGTTGAAAATTGCATCACATGTAGAGTGTCCAAATCCCATTCTGGGAAAGTTCAAGCAGAATTACACCCAATACCGAAAGTAACGGTACCTTGGCATACCATTCATATGGATGCAACGGGGAAGCTTAGCGGTAAGCGGGACTCTAAGGAGTACGTGTTTGTGTCAGTAGACGCTTTTACGAAATACGTACTTCTGCATCATACTATGAACATTGACGCTAATAGCGCTATAAAGGCGTTGCAGTCAAGTGTGTCATTGTTTGGCCCCCCTACGCGTGTGATTGCCGACCAAGGTAGATGTTTTGCTGGGAAAGAATTTAGGGATTTTTGTGCTGCACATAATATTAAGCTACATCTCATCGCTACCGGTTCTAGTCGCGCTAATGGTCAGGTAGAACGCGTGATGTCCACACTAAAGAATATGCTCACGGCAGTAGAAACAAGCAACCATAAATCATGGCAAGCTGCATTAGCAGAAGTACAGCTGGCTATTAATTGCACAATGAGCCGGACAACTAAAGCAAGTCCCCTTGAGCTATTTATAGGTAAAGTTGCTAGACCGTTACAACTTATGACGTTAGATACGGACGAAACAGATTTAGACTTAGGTTTGGTTAGAGAGCGCGCGGCGCAGGAAATAGAGACAAACGCCATTGTAGAAAAAGCTAGATTTGACAAAAATAAAGCAAAAGTAAGGAATTTTAAAAAAGGTGACTATGTGTTATTAGAAAATCATGAGCGCAATAAAACAAAGCTAGAACCCAAATTTAAGGGGCCTTATCAGGTGGCTGAGGTGCTTGACAGTGACAGGTATTTACTAAAAGCATTGAACTCTAATCGGACGTATAAGTATGCACATGATCGCATACGACCTATGCCAGAGTGCTACGTTCCATTGGAGTTGAATGTAGGTTTGGAGGCACCTACTAATAGTTTTGAGTCAGAATGTGCCGATAACGGCGCAGGTAAGTTGTGCAGCTGGATTTACTTGTTTACCTGTGAAGGTCTTTGCTAATATTAACCATTGGTGACAAAACAAAAGCCTGTGTGGCACTAGCCTGTGTGGCGCTAGCCTGTGTGGCGCTGGCCTGTGTGGCGCTGGCCTATGTGGCGCTAGCCTGTGTGGCGCTGGCCTGTGTGGCGCTAGTCTGTGTGGCGCTAGCCTGTGTGGCGCTAGCCTGTGTGGCGCTAGCCTGTGTGGCGCTAGCCTGTATGGCGCTAGCCTGTGTGGTCCTAGCCTGTGTGGCGCTAGCCTGTGTGGCACTAGCCTGTGTGGCACTAGCCTGTGTGGCATTAGCCTGTGTGTCATCAGCCTGTGTGGCACCAGCCTGTGTGGCAATAGCCTGTGTGGCACTAGCTTGTATGGCAATAGCTTGTGCGGCACTAGCCATTATGGTACTAGCCTATGTGGCCCCAGCCTGTGTGGTAAACTTATAATTGTTTTGTGTTATCCGATAACTGTGATCGCTCTTTGCGATATTGTGGTGTTTGATTCAAAACGGTCAGAATGACCGAACGTTAAGTTGTTTACTTGAGTTGTTTTATGATTGTCCACAGATGATATCTGATGAGATAAACTATTCACCCGAGGACGTGTGAAGATGCAGGACGGCCGTAACGGCGCGTGATGTTATTCAATAATGAAAATCAGTTAATTTTTGAGAGTTGTAATTTATTTTGTTATTTTTTTAATCATTGGTTATTTTTAACGATTCATCGATTTGAATTCAACTAAAAGGTAATTTTAATTAAGAGCGGGTAACACCGAATGGAGTTGCGTCTGTCATGGCGGGCGAACGTCATGTCAATTCATTCAGTTGTGGACAGCCGTTGCACGTGGTGGTCACTCGCAAACCCATTGGCTCTAAATCGCTAGTTATTACTGCAATCTTTAATTGTTTGAGTGATTTAAGTGTCTGTATAATTAAACAGTGAACAGTCAACGCTACAGTGTATTTATTTCAAAGTTTCCTGAAGTCTAACGCCCAATATGGATTCCCGTGCTGACGAGGTCACGAATCAGCAATCAGATGCAACAGCCCGGCCTCCCGATGTCCCGTTATATATATATATTATTAGATAAAATATTTAAAAAAATGTTTTTTTTATGATTGCTGGCCACTAGCCCTACCACTGTGTCAAATTAATGTCACTGTAGCGGCACGCTGTATATAAAGGTTTCCAATGAAAAATAGGAAAGGGACGAATACACTTCCTAAAACTCACTTCAGTACCTTTAAAAAACGTACATCAACAGACGTAGTTATACGATTGCGATGCTTTCTCTTGCATGACGAGATGTCACTCTCCACAGTGCTATGTAACTTCGCAATTTTTGACAACTCGCCGTACCCATCCAATTAGTTGGAGTGGTCTCCTCGCACCTGCACCAAATCTCTCTTTGACAAAATTTAGTAGATCTTACCAACTACTTAAGGGGACGATAACCGACTTTTAATGATTTTATACTGAAGATCACGTCTACACGAGTAGTGTTAATGATTAAAAAATATATGTTAAATTAGAGCATTTTCTCAATAACTTATTATGTGAATATTTTAGATTATGTTTAAATAACATAGTGAAATTAATTTGTAAATTTATGGCTAACGCGGAAAAAAAACTGAGAATGGCGCAACATCTACTGACCGTATTTTTCTTAAACCTTCACCAATTTAAAGATAATTTAATTATTAATCTTTTAGTATACGCGTTTTATTAAAATTCCTTTTGTTTTGTGTATAATAAATTAATAATGCGTCAAATTGGGGACAGCGCTCCTTGATGGGCGAGTCCTATTACTGACTGAAAGTACGACCCGTTGCGTGAGCTCAGTACAGAACACGCAAGCTAACCACTCAAGGTCACTGACATATATCTGCGTCTTAATAACTTATTTCGAATATAATATATATTCGTAAGTAGAAACAAGAGCAATTTGCGAGAATAGATAGACCGACTCGAACATTAGGTGCCTCTTTTCGAAGTTTTGTGCCCCAATAACGGTTAACAGCACATTAACATTATACCGGGCTTTAGATAGTTATCGGGTTTTTTGTTTTTAGAGAATAATTTTTAGTTTATTATAATATCTACTGTCTTTTTTGGAGTAGAATAACATTATTTTAGCATTTTCAATGTTTATTATTTTTTTCCTAGTCAAAATAAATGCTGACATTAAATTTTTATTTTTTAACAACGTTTTTAGGGTTCCGTACCAAAATGGTAAACAGGAACCCTTATGGTGAGACTAAGTCTGTCTGTCTGTCTGTCACACCTAGATATCTCAAGAACTACTAATGCTATCAACTTGAAATTTAGAATGGTTTTAGATGACGTTTACCCAACTATTTTGCAAGCAAGAAATAAATTTAAAAAAATATATCTTTTTTGCAAAAGGGACTGAAAAGGGGTCTTAAAAATTTGAAGTGGGGCTACTAGGGCATGTGGGGTATGATATGAAAGAACGCTGTTTGCACATTCTCAAACATTTTTTTTGGCAACATAGATTCCGACTTTTGATGAAAAATTTAAAAAAAAATAGCGTTCCCAACCCGTTATCTTTGTAGTTGTAGTTTGCAGACATAAAAATCTTAAATTATTGTATATGATAGAAGTTTATGTACAGATCACAGAAAAAATAAAACGATGTCTCTAAATAGCACAGTTTTTCAGAAATCATTAACATCTGAATATATTCGTACGGAACCCTCGGTGCGCGAGTTCGACTCGCTCTTGACCGGTTTCCTATTTACTGAGGTGTACGGCGTCGAAAAATTCCTCCGCATCGCTGTCGACTGGTAATGTACCGAAGAGATTGGCGGCATCGCCGCATTGTTATATGTTCTTTTAACTATGGTATGGTCTCGAAACTCTCAGTAGATAACTGGAATCTTTAAATAATTGATTACTATAAATTTAACGATTATAGCACACAAATAACAAGAACTTTGAGTATAGACACAAGACACATCGACCTACAATTGAATACAAAAAGAAATATGTAGAAACAAGCAAGATTAAAAACCCAAGTGCGGTCGCCAAGAAAAATAAACAATAACATATTCGGTGTATTCCAACAGCGTTGCGTAGTTTATTGAGCGTCTCGATATTTTATGCAGAGAGAGCCCGCCGCGCGCCGCTACAGCGCCGCGCGCCGGCCGGCCCGCTGCTGGGTTATTCCCAAATACTCCAAAAAGAGTTCCCTTACTACTCCATGAAAAATATAATATTTTTAATTAGGTTTCATTGTACTCTATGATAATATTAAAATGTTCTCAAAGTACTCAACTCCATTTTAATCAAAGCTAATTTAAATATGTACCGGATTTCTTTTAAGAATTTTTGTGACTGACTGTAATGTATGTGCCTGTATTTTATAGGTAATTATGTAGATGGAGCAGTTTGAGAATTGATAACGAATAATCGGTGAAGTACTTTGAGAATAATTCCAGATACCTATGGAGCAGAATGGGAACAAAACAATAAGTATTTTTAAATAATAATAATTCCTTGGAGTAACTCAGGAATTAATGTATGAGATTCTTATCTTTTTAGAACAAAAGAATGGAGTACTTTGGGAATAACCCCCGCTGCTGGTGACAAGCGACCCTAGTTCTTCTCTCAACTATGTTTTTGTCACAAACCCTCAGGCACTCTTGACAGTGATTGTGACAGAAATATAAAGGGTAACATTTATGTGAATAACACAATAAGAGAGTTTTTACGTGTTCTGTAACATTCATTTCCCCATGTTAGTCTGGGACAGTTATGTTGACGACTGACAAAAACTATCACTTTCAGCGTTTGCAGTAGGTACACACGGCTACATATCAAGCTATACATTTCCAGTATAAGCTGACCTCTCAATGTAAGGAAACCTATACAATGCGAGATCAACCTCAGCTGGATATGTATAGCTTGATATGTAGCCGTGTGTACTTTCATACTTTTTTTTTATTGTAAAGGTAACAATAATGACGAACTCGAATTTTTATTTTGACGGCATGGTTGGCGCAATGGTTAAGCGATTGACTGCTGCGCTGCGTGTCGCGGGTTGGGTTTCCGCACGGAACAAATAGTTGTATGACTTACAATTAGTTGTTACGGGTCTGGCTGTTTGTGTAACATGTGAGTTTAAATGTTTGTAAACGCACCCACGATACAGGAGAAATTCCTAGTGTTAACGTAAAAAAAAAAAAAATAATATTATTATAGACTTGAAATAATTAGTACAATAAAATAATTATTTTGTCATAATTAAACCGTCGCAATTGGTTTGGTTACCGGTCGAAGTGGAGGTGCTTGGGGGAGGCTTATGTCCAGCAGTGGACGTCTTTCGGCTGAAATGAATGAATGAATTGGTTTAGTGGTAAAATATAGGTTTAAAAGGATCAATTCAATTCAATTCAAAATCATTTATTTCAATCCATATAGGATCATTAAAATTACATCGTACAAAATTCATATTGTACGATGTAATTTTAATTGTTGTTGAATTTTAAAGTTGAATTAATTGAGAGGTTAGTATCACCATCATCATCATTTCAGGCGAAAGACGTCCACTGTTGGACATAGGCCTCTCCCAAGCACCGCCATCGCCACTTCTAGAGGTTAATAATAAAAATGATAACATACTCCAACCAAAGTGAACAAGAAATCAACAAGAATGTGGTTTAGAACAATGGAAACCGTTTTTGCGGAACATCTATTGTTTTCATGGTTTATCTTTCCATCGAACGCATATTCACAATAGACTGATATTGGTTTCAGCTTTTGACGATAAAATATCTTTGCTATCGTACAATATATTTGGGACGTTTCTACGTGAAACCACTTTAGTCTAGTTTCAAATTCCGTAAGGTGTAGTTTTCTCCGTGAGAAATTAAAATACGGACTCATGAAATTTTTAATATTAACTTTTTTTTGTAATCTGCTTTCATCAGGTTGGTATAAGAAAAAAAACTATAGTTCTTGTTGTTATACTTAAGTCTTAATACTAGTTTACTTTCAGGCCACCTACAGGAGACAAATAATGTAGACGATTATAACATCATTCAACCAGATGGTGGCAAAAGTGAGTGGCCAGAACAAACCTTTCATACTATTCAAGGTAACTTTTATGATCAAGTCCAAAGAAGTGTTGTTCCAAAACCATGCTCAAGGCGTAGTCCCTCAGAGAGTGAACCAATTACCCAGCAGCTAAGTCCTCCGCTAACTACAAAGGTCGAAACTTTAATAAATTCTGCCGCTCCTCTCAAGCCGCACGCTTTAAGAAATGCAGAATATGACTCTAAAAAGACTGGCAACCCAAACCTGCAGCATACAATTGATAGCAACAAGTTATTGAAAACTAGGAATTCCTTAAAAATAAATAACCCTGTCATAGACTCTACTGAAGAAATGCACCATGAAATAATACCACTCATCAATAATGAAATACAAGAAGATAACCTTAAACCATCAGGTCAAACGCGTTCATCACCAACCAGTGATTCCATTTCTACGTCGACTAGTGGAATTAAATCTACAGCTGACAGAAGAGACCAGCTGCAACCTATTGCACCAGACAATGAATATGGTGCTCAGCCGAAAAATCATTATATTTCTGATCCAAGTAATGATATTGTATCTGAATCTAATGGACTCCGTTCAGCACAAATAAATAAGCCCTTTATAGATAAAAGTGAATTATTCCCAGGATTCCCAGTTAATTTCGATCCTATGGAAACTCAAACTTTACCGTCTGCTCTTGTAGCTAAACTTCTTTCGCAACACAACGAAGCAGCTGCATTGCCAAATAAGTGTTCGCATGACAAAGAACCTAATAACCTGATAGGACACTCAAGGCGATCCATGTCCAGTTATAATGATGAAGAAAATGCAAAGGATATTTTGATCAACGATAAAGAGTACCCTCGACACAATAATGATCCGTACAATGAATCCCGCATTGAAAATGAAAACGCGTTGGCGTCAGTTTTAAATTCAGAAAAAAATACTCCGAAGTCAAATAAAGATCAAGGCCTTAAAAGTTTAGATAAATCAAAATTGCCACCTCATGAAAAGTCGGTGTCACGTGTCCGGCCACAGCTCAATGAAGCTAGACGTGAAATGATAGAACCTACCAAAGGAGCCGGAATGATGGGACAGTCAGCACTGATGTTGATGCAGAGTGAGAGAATTTGTTACGCATGTAGTACGGCCAACAACCCATCGTGCTGGGCTCCGGATAGAAGAACTACAGTGAAATACTGTCGAAAAGGAAACAACGCTTGCTTGACAAAAACTTTCGGACAGGGAAGTAAGTTATATATTTTATTTTATTTAATTTTAATACAATCACTTTATGTATTTATGAATAATACATTACTCGCTTGTTACAGGTACATTTACTCTGATCCGTGACTGCGGAAAATCCTGCGATGACTCTGACGTGGTAGGAATAATGCCAAAATACAAATCTTGCTCTATGTGCCACTCAGAGCTCTGCAACGGTGCTTTCTCCATCAATGGGCATAGCATAATATTTGCATTAATCTTAATAGCTGTAGTAAAATATTTGAATTAGCCGTTTGCGCCAACGTTTTGTTAATCTTATAAAAAGCCCGTTACCTGCAGTGAGTTATTTATATATTCCCTCTGAATGAATGCAAACGATAAGGAGTTACAGCTTTATTCACATTTCAAGTTCCCATTTCCTCGTTACAATGGCTCCGCTACGGAAGCGAAGACATTCCTCCACTTTGTAGTTTGATTCCTTTCGTATTCAATGAAGCTAATAGTAAGAAACATTTGTTTGCTTAATTATATTGTTTGCAAAACAAGAAGAACTTTATTACTATATAACATTTCGCCCCCTGTTACATGGGACTTAACATAACTGGCGAAACGTGGTATGTGTGTGTTATATAACATTTTCGAAAGCACTGAACTCTGCTTTTGGGAGAGGTACTTGTTATGTGAATTTGATTGAAATATATGTGATTAAACAGTGTATAGAATTGGTTTCCTTTTCCCTTTGAATTATAATGCTGACAACGTGCGGGTCGGGACATTAAGTCTTTCAAAAGATCACGTTCCTTTTGTCCGGAATTACCCACGTATGTGGCTGTCATGAGAATGTTGAATCGACAATGCCGGAGGGGTGAGGTATATGTCATTATTATTCAAATCATTGCAATAACATTAAACATTACTCCAGGTTTATCATAACATCGTTGACAGAGACATTTAATTAATTATTCAGTATGCATTGTGCTGCACCCCTTTGAAACTTGACCCGTTACTAAAATATTCCGTTTCGCATTTTTGTATAATCCTGTGCTACTGTTGCGGAGTCTAATAAGGTATATATTTTCTTGTTAAAATGCTTTTATGAAATTAGCAAGTTTGTTTGTGTCCAACTTACATAACAGTAAATTATTATGGAAGATCACAGCTTTTATAAAAAAATATAAGTGTGCAAAGACTCAGAAATGCACAGAACTACACAACATTATTTTCGTTTCATCATCATCATCAGCCCATAGCAGTCCACTGCTGGACATAGGCCTCTCTAATTGCACGCCATTCAGCTCGCTTCTCGGCAACTCTCATCCAGCTGCCACCAGCCACCCTGCGAAGATCGTCGCTCCACCTAGCCTGAGGGCGTCCTACCGGGTATTTTCGTTTAATATAATATATTTACGGAGCATTTATATTTTTATGTGAATCCTTGTAAGTAGGTACCTAGTTTCTCTCCTCAAGGTCAGTCTAACTAAACTTTGATATTTTCAACATAATTTCACAAAGGTCTACAAATTACTTGTATATTTTCAATAGGCTACCCAATCCCGACACGTCAGCTTCTTCCAAGTGAATTGTTCGGCTTTTGATAGATACTAAGATTGATCGCAGATTAAAAAGGGATTTTAAATTTAGGGGTTTTATTGAGCATTTGGCTGCGAAATGAATGGCTGTTTTTCAGAAAAGTAAATGGAATATTAAGAAATTCCTATTATTTCTGTGTCGAACAGAACAGAGAAATTCTCCAAAGAGGGTAAAATAGATTGACTAAAATATTAATCAAAAAGTTCAAAAACCTTGACCTAACAATTATTTTTTAAACGTAAAAGCAATAACTTGCACCTTTTTTAGTACACCACAAGGAATTTCTTTACTGATTTGTTTAGGTGATAAAATGTTTACATAGGAATTCAATATGTGGCGACAGAACAGAGCAAGGTTGCGTGCGAGGTAGCCCTAGGGAGGAATATTGTTTATTCATGTATACGGAAACATTGGCGAGCACTCCAATCGGTAAATGGTTGCGAAATCTTATCTCTAGGGTCGTTGATACATCATTAAAAAAGGTGTAAATTCGTTTGACGGATCGTACGACTCATTTGGAGTTCTACAGAGACGTACTCCTTAACTGTGTTTCTGAAAAGACATGATGGTAGTATTTATGTAGGAAATCTAATTTAAAAAAAATGTATCTCAACCGTTATTGAAATATGTGTACTTAATTAAATTTTAGTGACAAGACTGGTGAGCAATCCTCTCGCAGCACCACCAATGTAACATAAGATACCAGCTACATAATAAAATAAATATTTCGTATTTTTTTAAGAACACACATTTTTTTAATTCCCTCTCTGTGGCTCGGCCGTCCTTGACTGGCGGTAATAAAACATTTTGGATAGTATTGATAGCACTCGTTCTGCTTCTGACGTGTGATCGCGCTATCGACAATTTTTTTTTTTAATTTTAAGTAGATATCTAATGTTTTGGTGCCTCGGAAAACAGCTCGGTTCCCTTGACAACAAGTTAGTTAAACAGGCAGGTCAGTTTTTGATTTCAATATTATGATAGTGAGGAATCTTGGAGAGGTCGGTATCCACCTACAAGTAGTAGGGTGGGTATAGATACAAGCGTTGTTTTAAAGTAGTCTGTATTCTCATTGCAGGCTCATTAATGTTACTTATATTACTTTGATACAAAATTTCTTTCATATAGCTGGTACCTAGTTAATAATAACTCATCCATCAATGATTTAACTTTAGCTAAGTACTAAAATACATTGATTCATGCCATAGCACAACCACAACTCCCGATCTCCTACTGCATCAGTCTTAAGGCTCAGCAGACAGGCGCGACGTGACACTAGTTGCTTAATTTCTAACAAAACTTCATGGAAAGTGTCGCGCTGCATGTCGCAACTGCAATATCAGGCCAGTCTGTACGAGCCTTTAAGCTGTCTTGCCTAATAGTAGGTGCAACAACCTTGGTAATCCTTTAACTAAGCTGTTCCTAGTCTTAAGCCGAATTTATTATCGTTCAAAAGACAGGATTTCGTGGGCAGATAAAATATCGTAGGCAGATAGAATATCTTGGGCAGATAGAATTTCGCACCCAATGTCAACGGCAGCGGTTAGTATCCGGGCCAATGATCTATTGTTGAACAGACAATGTGCACGGTGACCGACTGTCCTTCGGCAAATTCGACGATGTCTTCTACATGAAAGACTATGAAGAATTAACGGGTTCCTTTTTTGAAAACAAATCGATCTTTTGTTACACTACAACCAAACATATATGTCTAAATAGACAGTCAAAGTTGTGAACTCGTCGGAAAAATTGCGTCCAACAGTTGGCCGCAAAATGCACGCACACTAGAATAACATAATGACAGCACAATGACGAGACGCGAGTGTAAGACGTAGCTGTCACTCACACCAGCCTAGCAAAGTTGGCCTGTTTGTTTTAGTTCTTTTGCAGCGCGACACTATCTAGACATATAATCTAACATAAATCAAAGACTACAACCGCATAATCTGATTAAGCAATCAGATTATACGGTTGTAGTCTTTGAATTTTAATGATTGATTCCAAAAAAAATATCGGTAGTTGTTCGGTTTATCGGCGGTGTAACATGCTGGCGTGTGGCACTGCTCAGTAAACCCGCTCGTAAATCCCTTATTCTTAGTGGACTGTATTATGTTATGGTTTGATTGCCAGGAGAAGAGGGACGGGAAGAACACCAATGAATACGCACTTTTACCTTGAATGCATGTGGTCCAAGAAGACCTTTTATTTCAAATCATCGGTGCACACGTTAAAAAACAGACACATCGGTCGAAAGACAGTAGTAACAAAGTTACCATGTGTAAATATATTTAAATGTTGCAACTTCCAACAGTAGTTACACAACTAAAAACAAAAGACTGAGTGACAGAGCTTTTTATTATTTAACTAATTGAAACACAAAGTTATATTCTTTGTATTTTTGATGCGTAATCACGCTTGAAATATACAAAGAATATAAGATAACTACGCCGCCTAGTGTCCACCTACATCTAATTATTACCAAAAGATCCCTCTTCCACGCCCAATACGTTTGTCAATAAAACACTTGGAAGATTTAAAAACAATTAGAAGGGCAGGAACACCATAGATTAAACAGATAGCGAAAGTGAATTTACTGCGGACAATTATCAAACGATCCAGATCGTAAAGCCTGAGTTAAAACCTCTTAATAGCTGAGTCGGCAACAATTTATTCAAATTCTTGCGCTGCTGATAAAGTACATATTTGCAGGGAAAAATATTTGATGTGCGCTTCAAAGTAATTAACATTTTCAGAGAGAAAAAATTGCAGAGAAATGCATTTCTAATGGAGAATATTTTTTTTATGACTATAAGATCTGGTACACTAGGTATACACACTATTGTTATCTCTAATATATAAAATTCTTGTGTCACAGTTTTAGTGTTTAAACTCCTCCGAAACAGCTTGACCGATTTTGATGAAATTTTATACGTATATTCAGTAGGTATGAGAATAGGTTTATAACTAATTTTTATACCCCTAAGTGTTAAGGGTGGCTTTCCCACGGGATCGAGACCTACGCGAGTGAAACCGCGGGGAGCAGCTAGTAATTATATACACATAATACACTGTATTGTGTCAGGCATTTGCTTTCTGTAAGTTTACAAAAATATCTTAAAAGTCATTTTACCTGTAAACACTTCCAACGCATGAGAAGGTCTTCAATGATATTGACTATAATAATGACGACGAGGGTCGTGATAAATGAAGACTTCCATTGATCAGGCTAATAGGTATCCAAAATATCCCTTTAGCAGTTACGGTCCTGAATAACGAGGCCTCTTCCCTCGTGATAATTCTATCGCTAAAAGAATCGCCATTGCAGAGCCATAATGTGAATTAATAAACATTTCCCTATACATCTCACTGAAAGTAGACTTGTTTACGGCCATTTATGTTATTGGGGCTTACGAGGGGCAAACAATAAATTGTACTTAAACCAGCTTTAGCTATGTATTTTTAATTTAATGGCCGGTGACCGAACATCAAGAGTTATTGTAATTGTTGCTCCTAATTTATCTAGCTTAATGCCCCCTGTGATAACAGTCCCTACCTATACGAGCGAAACAATGAACGGACATAAACAAAATGGCAAAATCAACACACTTGACTAACGAAATGGATAATCGTAGTTTTCTGGACCTTCTCTTGGTCAGGCTCACCGAACTTCGACCGAAATCAAGTTACATTCAACCTTTCAAAAGTAAGTGTTTCTTCCAAAATACCACCATCAAATAAATACAATCTCAAAACGAAAACAACAGCGGTGTAAGGAAAACTGGAAAACAGAAAATGGACTCAGCGCACGGTGCATCAAAGTCGCGGGAGCTTGTCAGCTCGCAATTTCTCGAAATGTTCATGAACATTCACGAGGTTGAACGCAAACCGCATACTCGCACAGCTCAGGTAGTTTCAACAGGATTCGTTCGCGTTAAAACTGGCTACTGTGGCTGCCAATGTGCCCGTCGCCAAATTGAACCAGCCAAGCGCAGACCGACTAAAATCAAAGCGCGGAATACGCAACCGACAGCATTTCACCGCCACTTTTATATACAATTTCTCTCGCGAAAATTCCAAAAATAAGCCAGTTGCTTCCTAACTAAGTCTGTCCCTTAGTTAAGTATAATAAAAACTTTTCATAAGCCGATTTAAATCGAAAATCCAAACAAAGCTGTCCCTTTATTTGAATGTTAGGGATTTATTTTAGGGACTATTTAACATTTGCGGCGGACATTTTGTTTAAGTAAGCCACTTGTTAATTTAAACCTCTAAAATACACAATAGTGAATTAGGACCAGGTATTAAATAATATTTCTACTTACTTACCAATCAACATATATCAAAGAGAAAGTAGATACAGTCACATCCAAAATAATTATATTCGTCACATTAAGGGCTATTTTTGTCTGCTCATTGCACGGTATAATCTGCTTTACTGACTCAGCATTATACAGGGTAGCAGGGACATCGACTTACCATGTAATCAGTACATGATTCTGATTCCCCCCCCCCCCCCCCCGAGTTGTAATTTATGGTAAATATTTTTTTTTTTAAATCTGCTGTTTCCTACAAAAATGACCTACGCGGTCAAAACGTATGGAACAGCAATTTTTAGGGTTCCGTACCTCAAGAGGTAAAACGGAACCCATATAGGATCACTTCGTTGTCCGTTGACCCTTTTTCTCAGGAACGCGTGGAGGTATCAAGTTGAAATTAATATCAAATACGTAGATCTATGGTCCCTCGAAACTCTTAAAAAATCAAACTTCTAAGTTAACGCAATCTGAAAATACTGCGATATAAGCGACATATTTTGTTACTCGCAAATAAATCAAAACCTATGTGGTACTTCCCATTGACCTAGAATTATGTCACAGCACAAATAAAGGAAAAAGTCCGAAAATCTTTAATTTGTAGTTAAAAATATTCTTTTTGCATTTACAAACTAATATTTACAGTTGGAAAATTGACCGTGCGTCTATCGATGCATGGGAGAACATGTTTTTTCAACTACAATGTTAAGTTTGTTTTTGGGATAAATTCATCCCAACTACGGAACCCTTCATCTTTTCTTCTTCATTGCGTGGTCCGACACGCACTTGGCCGGTTTTTATTTTTTTATTATCCGACGATAAAAGAAAGAATTAAAAAACTGACGAATATATAAGGTGTATCTATTCATACACGAAATCTCTTAAGCGAAACAACTTTCACTATGGGACTAAACTTGAAATCGCGAAAAAGAAATCAGCTGTTCCCTACATTTTGACGAGATAAAGCGAACATAAATGTAGGGAACAGCTGATTTTTTGTGATTTCAGGTTTTGGTCCCATAGTAAAAGTTGTTCATAATGATGAGTACAATGACCCCTTAAGAGATTTCGTGTATGAATAGATACACCTTATATAAAAGACTCGACTGTACCTACGGTGACTACGTCGTCGCCGTCGGAGCAATAGAGTGGTTACAAACAAATAAAATTGTCCACAACACAGAAATCATGCCTTTGTAAAAATAACGGGGTTAGCTTCTCCAGGGAAATCATACCGATTTAGAAGATTTGATTTGATTTAGAAGCTCTTCTTACCTCCTACATTCTGTTGGCAGTATTGCGAAACAATTGAGAAAAATATGTATATTCGGCTGAATATTCCGTGCAACTGTAAATCTTTCAGTACTCAGACCTAGATTTGTATATTCTTTAGGTTCCCGAAATTGTATGTTTTACTGCCATATACCAACTAGACTTCCTGTATCTTTATCTTTCTTATCTTTATCTTATGTATCTTTCATTTCTGAATGATATAAACCATTTAAATCAGGGACCGTACAACCCCGGTTAAGGGTTAAGCCTTTCGAAGAGGTAACCCATTCAATGGGTTACCTTTATCATGGTGTAACCCATTGAAAGGGTTTTATACTAGAAACCCATTAAAAGGGTTACATGATAACCCATTGAATGGGTTTTATACTTGAAACCCTGTGAAAGGGTTACATGATAACCCATTTCAATGGGTTCTATACCTCCTTGAAACCCAGTAACATGAAAAAATCATAATATTATGTTATTTCGATATCCACCCAGCACGCGTAGCAGGACCAATTCTATTTCTATTCTACCCAGGGACCATTTTGGTTACCATTTTAGAAAAACCCTATCGAAAACCCTTTCAATGGGTCACCAAAATGGTCCCTGATTTAAATTGATGAAAACTAACTAACGAACTATTTCATAAAGACTAGTGAATATTTCAACAAAGGCTGCTGAAGTACCACGACATTAAATCAATTTCCCGCAGCTGAGACGAACCCTTGTCAAAATGGGAACAATCTGCAATTTATCGGTGAAGGATCACAAAGATAATAAATACTACATTGCATAACTAACGATTATCTTCAATGGGTTAAGGATCCTATTGTTCATTCTCGGCCACCATTTTGTTTTACGGCCAAAGGCATCCTTATCCATCAATAAGACAGGTGTAAAACAGAAGATTTTAAATAATGTATTTAACTGAAACAACCCTTAGAATTATACCTTACCCAGAAAAAAAATCCAAAATCCAAATCAAAATATTTTATTTCACATAAACCTACATGGGCACTTATAAAACGTCAGAAGCTAGGTGCACGGTTCCAATTGGTCGTTTCCTATGGAGAAGAGCCGGCAAGAAACTCCATGGTTACTCTTTTAAAAAGGATGGGCTTTTTTTACAAAGTTTTGAAGTTACAGTGTTAATAGGTATGGGAGGACAGTGTAGGCCCGTCAACAAGCACCACAAAATTCCAAAAAATTAAACGTGAAAATTTAAATGTTATATTCGGTATCTATGAACTCGTTCAATTAAATTCGTAAAGTAGTAACATAAGATAAAATAAAAATCTAAAAGAATATAATTTAAATATTCTTGAAAAAATATTATTAACGCATTGTTGATATTCGTGCTACGAAGGTGTCGCTACGCGGCGCGGCTACGAATATCGTAGACACATAGCAATGCATTTGAGGGCCTACGAGGTCTATGACATTCGAAGCAATATTTATGTAGCGCGTCTACGTTTTTTTTTTTTCATATAACATCTTGACGTATTCTATATAGAATTATCTATTACAACCGGAAATTACAGACTTTTTCAATGTTGTATCACTGATTAACATATAATTTCGGGTACTGGTTTTTTTATCAGCTAAAACATTTCGCTAATATTTAAATTTTTGGCCATCTAATAAAACCATTGTATGTCCTAGGCTAGGCAACAGACAACAAGTTAAGTCCTGAGTGACGTGAGTCACTAGACGATGTGTTAATTGCAAGACTTTTTTGTTGCTGATTCATACACTTTCTCATTTCTTACGTACATTGTATTTAGTATTTTTATCTTAGATTTTTTTATAATATTACGTATCTCTATGTCTACGTCTATTTATATGAATGATATTATCTGAGGCTGTATCTGTGAATAATAGAGCTGCCATCTAGGTACAAATAAAATATTCTCAACGCTCACTTTGACTGTGCTCGACAGCTCGAATAACCTCCGCAGTTAACATAAGTTTCCATAAGATGACGTAGAAATCAATTTTAACGATGTTCATTTGTTACAAAGTTAATAAAATCTTTTGTTACACCTATTAAATTATGACATAACTGAAAACCTAATAAGTAGTCAAGAAGGGCACACACATTGGATTTACTTAAATATTTTACAGCCGAATGGGGGGAATGGTGTGGGTATTTATTTTAGGAGTATATATGTATATTCTCTTAGTGTATGTTAATATTTAAATTAGTTATTAGTATTTTTTTAGATATTAAGTATTTTTTTTCTCTTCTGCTCTTACACACGTTGTCTACATCTCTTTGTCTACTTTCCTGTCGCATGTATGCTGGAAGAGATTTCTTTAGAAATAATCATCACCTTCGTACGTATTCTTCTGTTCCTTTCTTCTTGTCTGTTTATACGTGTGCACATAAACTGTTAAATAAATAAATAATGAGTTTTTGATGTGAAACATCTATAGCCGCACGTAAAACCAATTGCTGGCGGGGCGACGCATGCCGCGTGGCGATCGGCCACTATACAGTCTTTATGTAGTAGTGTGTAAATGTGTGTGTAGTGCGATGTTTCACATCTGCCAGTCGTCCCGTGACGGCGCAATTTTTAGGGTTCCGTACCCAAAGGGTAAAACGGGAACCCTATTACTAAGGCTCCACCGTCTGTCTGTCTGTCCGTCTGTCACCAGGCTGTATCTCACGAACCGTGATAGTTAGACAGTTGAAATTTTCACAAATGATTTATTTCTGTTGCCGCTATAACAACAAATACTAAAAAACAGAATAAAATAAATATTTAAGGGGGCTTCCATATAACAAACGAGATTTTTTTGCTCGTTTTTGCTCGATATTGATAACGGCAACAGGTAGACCCTTGAAATATTCACAGAATCTTTAGTCAAGTTCAATTTAAAAATAAATAATTAAATTAAAATAAAACAATTATTTAAGGGCGGCTCACATACAACAAACGTGATTTTATTGCCGTTTTTATAGAAAATGGTACGGAACTCTTCGTGCGCGAGTCCGACTCGCACTTGACCGGTTTTTTAACAAGTTTTAGTGATTTCAGAAACTAAGAAAAAGCGTTATTTTATATTATAACGTTACTAGGTTATATAAATATTTGAATATTTTACCTACTGGAAAGCGACGACTGAAGCCTCATCTACTGGATGATTCTGGTACAACCGAATGAAATGGCTGGTCCCGGTAAGGGAAGTGAATGTTGCTTTGAAATACCGATAGAGCGCGCGTCTGTCGCCCGGAAATAATGCTTTTATTCAGGTTGCTCTTTACTTCGAACCAATAGAAGTTCAGTTGATTGAATTAAATTGTAGCCGCAAGATGGAGGCAGTAATAAAAACGATTAGATAGCTACGCTAACCTTTTGCGATATTTTTTCCGTGTTTTGCGTCGAATGTATAAATGACGTATTAATACCTAGGTATGTATGTTAGTATTAGTTCTAATTCCAAAACGATTGAATTTATTTCCGATAACCTTTAGGTATTATCATTATGCTATAAACACAAATCCACCAACTAAATGTAATGATAATTCAACTAAATTAAATTACTTATTCTGTAAATAGGATATTGGAATCACTTTTACGCGTCATATTAAAAAATACGCTAGATGGAGTCGACATTTCCTATTTCACTACCCCTGAGAAGAAATGGCGAAACAGCCTCAGGGGTCAAAGTCTCTTTTAAAGTCCAGACATAATCTTGGTCAGATCATGTGAGGACCATGTAGATCCGTGTCTGAAATGGTCTTTTGAAGAAAGTACCATACAAATTTGAATGGACCTGTCCAGTCAGTGCAAGCATTTGTCAGTAATCGTGTAGCTCAACTCAGGACTTAAAGAGCTCAACGAATCGACGAACAATACCAAAGAAAGGACATTTGGGTAGGCCCCATAAAGTACCTACTCAAAATACCAGAATATTATTTTAAAAAAAATGAGAAACAAAAAAAAAATTACCCACATAGTGCTCACATTCACAATATTTAAAGTAATGTGATACTTATATCCAGCCATGTCAATCTATATATATAAAAGAGAAGTCCACTCACTGACCACTCATCACGAAATCTCGGAAACTACTGGGCCGTGAGGTCTAAAATTTGGCACAAGCACTCTCTATGGGGTGCAGGCGCGCACTAAGAAAGGATTTTTATAAATTCGCACCTTAAGCGGTTGAAAAGGGGTGTCAAAGTTTGTATGAAACTCCTATATTTTTAAAGTTAGAGACATGAATGTTGGCCTGATTGTTCCTTTCGACTTCTAGGTGCTCACTAAGAAAGGATTTTACGAAATTCTGTGCTTAAGGGCGAAAATAAGGGTTTTTAATGTTTGTATGAAAAATGTACCAAATGCAGTTAAGATCCAAATTGAATCTAACGGCAATTAGTTATTGCATACTTAACATTGAAATTAGAATTCGGAGGCCGATAAAGATCTAAATTGAATTTTACGACAACGCGTTAATGCATATTTTACATTGAAATAAGAATTTTTGGAAGTTTCTTGAGGTTTATATTTAGTTTTTTTTCTAGGTGGCCAGTATGTTTCAGTGCAGGCGTGATAACGTTCTAAAGTTTTTATGCCAGTTCTAGGTGGCCAGTTATTTTCAGTATGCAGGCCTATCTGCTAAAAGGTAATGAAATGAGGTTCTAATTGGTATTCCGGTAATTTGAACGTTGCATTTATAGTATTAGAGTCGAGAATGCCAAGGGGAAAACTTCACAATGTTTAACCTTAATCGCGGCTTGCAAGCCGATCGTATCAAAAAACGAAGTCATGTATCAATCACAGAATACAAACCTAAGCGATACACGTTCAAGCTATAGTTACGGAGATTTCTGTTCTGCGATATTTTGTTATTACTTACTACTAATTTGCTTTGAAATATTTTTCATCGTCGTTGTTAGGTTTTCGTTTTGGTTTGTTTCGCTTCCTAATTTCAAATTGGAGGTTAATATAATGTGTTTTTACCTGTTGCCGGGTTGGAATTTTGTTATTTCTATTTCTTTGCGAATTACTTATTGTGTAGGTATTAGTAGGGTTATTCACACTGTGGTATTACTATAATAGCTTTTAGTATTAGTCGTTCTTACTAGAAAAAGTGTCCTTGAATACCTACGTTGGTATTTTAATTTTATTGCTTAGTATCTTTGGTTTAGGCTGGTGTTGTAAGAGTTGGAAAAAGGCGGGAGAACTATTCTCATTTTAAATGGATGTCAGCACCAACTGACGGGGTCCGAAAGGGCCAATGTGTGTAGTGAAAGGTTGGATTGGTTTCCCAGTTTTTAGACACGTGGCGCACAAAGCTGTCTCGAATTTGAGAAGACAATGACATGGCCACGTTACTGTTCACCAAATAGGAGAGAGATGAAAATAAGCATGCGCCATCGCCAGGGATATTTACTATTTGGCAAAGAATTTGCATCAATCATTTTCTTTAAGGATATTGGTAAACCGTTGCTTCATCTACTTATATTAATATTTTATAGTTTGTGAGGTTGTAGGGGTAATCTCTGGATCTACTGAACCGATTTTGAAAAATCTTTTACCCATTGAAAGCCACGTTATTATTTTGTGTGTCATAACATAAGGCCATAAAATTATTTCATTTTTCGGATTAAATAATCCGAAAAATGAAAAGACGGTAAAATGTTTACCGCCCAACGAAGTGGGCACGGGTCAGCTAGTATGTATATAAAATTATATACAAATTATGATTATATATATTAATTAAAATGTCAAGTTTTACGGTTTTATCACAAGGCTTACCAGAGCGAGCAGCTCAATCCCAAGCATTTTGTCTTTTAAATAATCAGGATAACTCCTTTTGATGCTGTTTTTCATGAGCCCTGATGTTCATCTTAAGCCCAATCTCAAGGCTTGCTATGTTCAAGTCCGCAAGCATGTTACCCAACTCAGCCGCTGATGAGGACCAAGTAGAAAAGTACAATTCTAAGAATAGTAGTAGAAATAACTAACAAGATAGACCAATTACCTTTATGAGACACTCCTTTTTTTATGGGTTGGAAATTATCAAATAACTTCTCCTGCTCTGGGCCGAGAGGGACGGCGTGTCAGACTTTTACTGACTAAAACCCACCTGTGTTCCTTCATTTTCCTGTGTGACAGGGCCACAATACCCCTTTCCGATAAACTTTCCACCCTGGCAGGCATTGGCCCTATCGGACCCCCTCAGTTGGTGCTGAAATCTCTTTGAGGTGCGCGTGGAACACAACGCACCGTCGACCCGGGCCTGGTCCTTATCGGAAGGCCAGCTACCCATCGCTCACCGTCCGCAAGCCCGCGCCTATGGTAGCCGGGAATCGGCCTGCGACTCCCGACGCCCGTGCCATCTCCCAAGGCGACTAGAGGCGTGAGGGCGCGGTTTTTGCCTCTCCCTCACGCGTTCCGCCTCCTCCTTCACGTACGCTCCACCGTATGCTCCACCATGTCCTCCAAGCGATCCACACAGTGGTGACACCCGGACGTTTTCTCCCGCTTTATCCTGAACCGGAACCTCCCGAAACAACCGTGTCCGGTGAGGACCTGCGTCAGGCGGAAGGTGAGAACGTCGTGGCGCCTCTCAAGCCACTCCTCAAAGAAGGGACTTATCGCCACAATTGTGGCGTGCCCAGTATGAGATGCTCCTAATAAGTAGATAGGCACAGCATAGAAAAAGAAAATCAATACCTAATTATTACCATTGTTGCTATGAGTTACCTATAGGAGGTACTTACACATGAGCAAACAATTTGCTCAAGTGTATGTGTACCCCTATAGGTAACTCATAGCAACAATGGTAATAATTAGTCACATAATAAAACTAATGGACTAAATACTAGTTGACGCACCTAAAGCTGTTTTTAACTGCAATCAAATTAAACAAAACGTCATGCCGATTACGTTGTTTTGTATACTTACAAAACAATGTAATCGGCATGACGTTTTGTTTTAAAAGGGAATACATAGTAATGTATTCCCTTTTTCTTTTTTTTTCTTGTTTCCTGGGTAGAAAATCCTCATGGATGTCCTCCGTCCTGGGGCGGACGGAGGGGTCTGTCAGACTCTTATTGCCTAAAAACGCACTGGATTGAGGAGCCATGTCTCATTGAGTCGATAAAAAAGGAGATGGACTTAGTAAAGAGGAGTTGCTTAATAAGTACTTAACACATAAACCTGATCCCCCTTATTCCAAAACAAGGTTTATCTTCAGACCCAGGTTTAAAACATGAAGCCATTATTGAATTTCGAATTTTATTCCGACTATGGTACAGTTCCTAAACAAAAAACTGACAACTTAGTACCGATCTAAGTTTTCGGTTTTGTATAAAGAACGGTATTTCAATCACTGTTACGTTCTTATTACAAAAACTGGCTCCATGGTTTAAGCTATGTCAAAAAATAAATCTTGTTTTGTAATAAGGCGGGATAAGTTTATCTCTGGTGTACCTAACTTATAAACAATACATAGTTACATTTACTTACGTGCTTATCTGATAATGAGATAAAGTAAGTATCCGATAGCTTATCCTATATTCTACTCCACCTAAATAACTGATTTATTTAACAAATAAGTGGATAGCGCTATAATTTATTTTAGGGCTCATGCAAAGCGCGTAAACTCAAACCCAAAGCAATTATTTCAAATAAACCAATTACAGGCACTTTTGAATTGTCAAGGGGTCGGTCAGTCATAAAGACGAAGCTAGTTGCCCATTCCAAAGCTTAGTAGGTACTTATGGAGAAGAACGGGCATGAAACTCCACGGACACTCTTGCAAACTCTTTGAGTTGTTTTTAAATGAACTTATGATTATAAAATATTGGTTACATCATTCATGTTGAAATTATACATGTCATCTATGTCATTGTATGTGAGAACGATGCAAAACGTCAAAAGAGTCCGTAAAAAAAAAAGCCATGGCCATCCCTACTGATGGCGCCCGGTCACGAACATGACGCATGGATCAGCAACATTCAGCTCAACTATTTTGAAAGGAGCTAAATGATCCAACACACCCGCCACCATAAGCCAGTACATTACAGTGAGCATGACATACTCTCAGCCGCCAGGGCACATTCAAGTCGATGAAAGACGTATCTACCCAGCAAATGGTAGCTTTATAGTAAGGACATATAGTACTCACACATGTGCTAGCAGCAGTAGCAGTTGCGGGGCAGTTGAGGGGCTCGTGACTAAATAATAACAGCTGTACGGGTCGGTCTGAACGTTAAGCTAGTCTTGCCGAGGTCGGTTCGCGGATAGATGACCATGCATATCGAGACCCATCCGTGCCTCGGAAAGTATGTTAAACCGTTGGTCTCGGCTGTCATTTGTAGATCTTTGATAGCCGTTACGGGTAGTCAGAAACCCGAAAGTCTGACGACCAGTCTTACCAAGGGGTATCGTATTACCCAGTTACTGGGTTGTGGAGGTCAAATAGGCAGTCGCTCCATGTAAAATATTGGTAGGTACTCAGCTGTATCCGGTTAGACTGGAAGCCGATCCCAACATAGTTGGGGAAAGGCAGGCAGATTGATTCGAAGCGCGTAGCAGCTGTTTAGGGTTCCGTACCAAAATGGTAAAAAGGAACCCTTATGGTGAGACTAAGTCTGTCTGTCTGTCTGTCACACGTGGATATCTCGAGAACTACTAATGCTATCAACTTGAAATTTAGAATAGTTTTAGATGACGTTAGCCCAACTATTTTGCAAACAAGAAAGAAATTAAAAAAAAATATCTTTTTTGCATAAGGGACTGAAAGGGGGTCTTAAAAATTTGAAGTGGGGCTACTAGGGTAAGTGAGGAAAGAACGCTGTTTGCACATTCTCAATTTTTTTTTGGCAGCATAGTTTCCGACTTTTGACGAAAAATTTAAAAAAAAAACCGTTCCTCCCCTCATCTAGAAGATTACTGGAAAAATAAAACGATGTCTCTAAATAGCACAATTTTTCAGATATCATCAACATCATATATACGTACGGAACCCTCGGTGCGCGAGTCCGACTCGCTCTTGAACGGTTTTTTTTTTAAGTTTTGTCTGATTTCTGCTTCGGTTATCACTTACAGGAAACAAGAAAAAAAAAGAAAAAGGGAATACATAGTTAAAACAAAACGTCATGCCGATTACGTTGTTTTGTATACTTACAAAAATTTTGAGAATGTGCAAACAGCGTTCTTTCATATGATACCTCACATGCCCTAGTAGCCCCACAAATTTTTAAGACCCCCTTTCAGTCCCTTTTGCAAAAAAGATATTTTTTTTTTAGTTTCTTTCTTGTTTGCAAAATAGTTGGGCTAACGTCATCTAAAGCTATTCTAAATTTCAAGTTGATAGCATTAGTAGTTCTCGAGATATCCAGGTATGACAGGCAGACAGACAAACTTAGTCTCACCATAAGGGTTCCTTTTTACCATTTTGGTACGGAACCCTAAACAGGTGCTGCGCGCTTTGAATCAATCTGCCCAATCAATCTGCCCAGCCTTTCCCCAACTATGTTGGGGTCGGCTTCCAGTATAACCGGATACAGCTGAGTACCAATATTTTACATGGAGCGACTGCCTATCTAACCTCCACAACCCAGTAACATGGTAATACGATACCTCTTGGTAAGACTGATGGCCGTTGGAGCAGACGAGTCCTGGAGTGGAGACCACGTATCGGCAAGCGTAGTGTGGGACGCCCCCCAGCTAGATGGACGACGACCTTAAAAAGGTGGCTGGGACAGACTGGATGCGGAAGGCGGAGGACAGGGTGTTGTGGCGCCTCCTGGGAGAGGCCTATGTCCAGCAGTGGACTGCTATAGGCTGAGTTGATTGGTAAGACTGGTTGTCAGACTTTCGGGTTTCTGACTACCCGTAACGGCTGTCAAAGATCTACAAATGACAGCCGAGACCAACGGTTTAACGTACTTTCCGAGGCACGGACGGGTCTCGATATGCATGGTCACCCATCCGGCAAGAGTAGCTTAACCTTCCGATAGACCCGTGCAGCTGTTATTATTAAGCCACGAGCCCCTCAACTGCCCCTCAACTGCTACTGCTGCTTGCACATGTGTGAGTACTATGTACTTACTATAAAGCTACCATGGGTACGTCTTTCATCGACTTGTATGTCATGCTCACTGTAATGTCTCGCTTATGGTGGCGGGTGTGTTGGATTATTTAGCACCTTTCACAATAGTTGAGCTGAATGTTGCTGACCGGTCATGTTCGTGACCGGGCGCCATCAGTAGGGACGGCCATGGCTAATTGGTTTATTTAAAATAATTGTTTTGGGTTTGAGTTTACGCGCTTTGCCTCATGCAAAGCGCGTAAACTCAAACCCAAAACAATTATTTCCCTAAAATAAATTATAGCGCTATCCACTTATTTGTCAAATAAATCAGTTATTTAGGTGGAGTAGAATATAGGATAAGCTATCGGATACTTACTTTATCTCATTATCAGATAAGCACATAATAAATGTAATTATGTATTGTTTATAAGTTAGGTACACTAGAGATAAACTAATCAGGTTTATGTGTTAAGTACTTATTAAGCAACTCCTCTTTACTAAGTCAATCTCCATTTGTATCGACTCAATGAGACATGGCTCCTCAATCCAGTGCGATTAAGAATAGGTAGTTGGAACAAAGTATGGAAAGTGTATCTACCTCTGAAAAACTAAGAAACAACAGACAACTGGGTATCATTTAAAATCGCTGTCTAATGGTCGATCGTCTTAAAAAAAAAAAAAAAACAACACCTTAAATAACCATCTTCGATTTTTCAGTGAAAGTAATACAACTGCACAATACTTCAATTTTTTTTAATGTCTCTCGGTAAACTACTTACTACGTGTTTCGTCCGTCGCGGTCGTCGAATTTCTATAGTTCACACGGAAATCAAAACAATAAAGTATATACTTAGGTACTTAGTTCTGAATTCAAATTATTATACACCATGCTAATAATTGATGGACATTATTAGCATTCGTTTTTATTCGGAATCGTGATGATTGCCGAGAGACTAGGGGGATGCGCTAAGGTGACCCGCGAAATTCAAATTTTCTTACGTTTCTTGCAATTTGCAGGTCAGTAACAGCCGGTCTATTGTGTAAAAATCTCACTGTGATATCTTAGGTGAAGTGAGCGTGAAGTGAGCCGTCAGTAGTGTCATTCCCTAGCATCAGATGGAATGATACCTTACGTCAAGTTCACTCCACGTAAGTTTTCACGGTAAGAATTTTACAGAATCGGTCTGCTGATTGACTTAAAATATGATTCGCGAACGTAACAAATATGGCTACGTTTTTTGCAATTTGCAGGTCTGTATCAGGTTTTAACAGATATGTTTTACCGAATTAAAATCATTAGAATCATTAATACCTACATCTCTCTAAGTTAGATTTATTCCATTGAATGACTTTTTCATGAAATCATGACATTGAAGAACAAACCTACCTTAGAGAGATTTATTGATTCTGAGTTCTTGGCGGGAAAGTGAAGTGACATGTTTAGTAGATTTGTTTTAATATTTAAAATTTGTGTTTAGCCGAATATTAATGTGTAATAATGGTGGATTATTAACCATTAAGTGTCCGTGAACGTACATTAGTGTAGGCAAATGAAAAAAAACAGTGCAAAATCTCTTCAAGATCACTCAATAAGTCCGCGTGAAGTCTCCGTAAAGTGCCACATCTTTACTGAAACTCAAGGATATCATCATCATGCATTGAATATAATTCATTTCATCAATATTTAAACAAAGTTTGTAACTAAATAAAGACTTGGCTAAAAGGTCCCAGCAACCTGGCCATTAAAATATTATTAAAAAAAAATAAAAAATATTCTAATGATAATAATTCTGTAAATAATATCTGGTAAAGTGGCGAATCATATTTTGATCAAGATACGTACACACGGCTACACATCAAGCTATACATTTCCAGTATAAGCTGATCTCGCATTGTATAGGATTTCCGTACAGTGCGAGATCAGCGTAAACTGGAAATATATAGCTTGATGTGTAGCCGTGTGTACAACCTGACACTGAACTGCAAATAGCAAAAATCGTAAAAAATAAGTATATCGCGAGCTGCAGCAGAAGCATTGTACCTACCTAGAAATTCATTAGTAAGTACCTAGATGCTGGTATAATATCACACTTACAGACTGACACGCGTAGTGGCTATTATTTTTAGTCGTACCAATTTAGATTAAACTCGTAAACACTGCCGTTTTCATTGCCGAGTGAAACGACGTGTGACTGTGTCACGCGGTCACGTGTTTTAAAACTAATTAGGTACCTACTTGATTGTTATGCAACCCACCCTTCTATTATTTATTTATTTATACTTCCTAATAGGTATACAACACGTGGTACAGTCACGAGCATTCATTTAATCAATGAACAGCTGAACACGCTGAAACTGACAGAATGTCTTCAAGATGGCAAATATATGTGATCATTTGTGGAAGGCTCAAACCACAACAGCACAAATATGTGACATCGAAGGGACACTAAAACCATCTGACGAGCCAAGTGTGGTGCCGGGCGTAAAGAATAGCACCATCCTATTTCTTGAATTGTTCCCGTGCAAAGGTGGGTGTCGTAAAAGGCGACTAAGTAAGGGGCGTTCTCTACGCATTTTAACACCATACTGCGATCACCAACCTGCCTGCCAAGCGTGGCGATAATGGCAACCCCCCCCCCCCAACCTTCTGGGGGAGGCCTATGTCCAGCAGTGGTCATCTTTCGGCTCAAATGATAATGATCACTCTCACTACACGTACATATTAAAAAACAAAGTCGGCCGCCGCGCCGCGTCTGTTTGTCTGAACGGGATAAACTCAAAAACTACTTATATACCGGACGGATTTTCATATGGTTTTCCCTAATGGACGGAGTGATTCATGAGGAATGTTCAGGTGTATTTAATTAAGGTTTGTATGTAAATTTACTGAAATATGACGATGATTGTTAAAGATGTCCGAAAAAAATGCCGACTGAGAACTATGGCGTGTGCCGTGTAAACCGATAGAGTTATAATATGAAAACAATGTATTACGGAATTAATACGTTTTTTAACTAGATTAGCACAAAGGTACGTTCACGTGGGATATTTTTTGTCATCCACGTGAACGAAAACGAAGCCGCGGGAAAAAGTTAGTAAATAATAAAAACAATGTAATCTTTTAAATACCTAATAAATCAAATCAATGAATAGGGTACGTATTTGAATATCGAAGATTAAAGTACCTACTGTTAAAATATCGATGTTCAAAACATCGAAAATGGAAATATCGAACGACCATAAAACCGAAAATTAAAATAACGAAAGTTTATAGTATCGAATGGTTCCTACGTCCAATATATCTAAAATCTAAATATCTACAAAAGTTACATCGAAAGATCCAAATATCGAAATACATATTATCGAATGTCCTAAATATCGAAGTACTAACTATCGAACGTCCTAAATATCGATGGGTACATAATATATTATTTGAACATCGAAAATTAATATACCTACGTGTAAAAATGGGTTAATTTTCAACATTTAATACATTCATTAATTCACCCTAAAAATACGTACAAGTTAAAATATCGAACAAATTTTGATATAAGTAGTATGAGTGGAAAAGGTTGCTTCTGCAACGTCTCCGGCGCTACGGGAAGTGCTACCCCTTCGCCCTTGCGTAACAAAGGATAGGCACCCATCGCGAGCGGTGGTTGCCGGGCTCCCTTCGCGCCTCCGGATTTTTATATACACTCTAGGGGTAACAGCCAAAAGACTACGTAAATTCGGGGTGCCCCAATTCGGTTTTGGAACAATTTCGACCTATTTTATCCATGAAAATCAGTGTCTAGTGTACAAGCATAAGTCAATCGTGAAGGTATTATTTAGGTCTTTAAATTAAAGTATTTTCTTGAAAGACAATATGTTGTGCTACTAAAGTTAGTGACAGAAACGTATCGCTGCAAAACCGACTCCATGTAGTCTTGTCTGCCCTACCCCTAGAGTGTAATTTAGAATTGCGTAGGCGCGGAGGGGCGAGGCAGCCCGCGAGCTGAGGAGCAGGTGGTTTTAATACCCGCCGCCGCAGCTGAGGCTGGGCAGCGAAGCCGGCCAACAAGCCGAAGCTGCGGTGGTGAGCGTTTAGACCATCTGCGACTTTAAGCTCGCGTGGGACTGCCGGAGCCCTGCAGCGCCGGAGCCGTGACAGAAACCATGCTTGCTTGCATGTTGCATGTTTGCTGCATGCTTGTTTGCTAGATGGTAATCAGTTACTAGGTGTACGTTACATTTACGCAGTAAACAGACTAATGACTACTTAATAGCAACGGGTTTGCAGGGTGTGACAATTTCACATCTACCTACATTTATGAATACACTCCTGTCTATATAATTTGTTTTCGGTATTTTAACTAGTAGGTATTTTTATCGTAGATATTATGAACTTAGATGTATTAAATGTTGATATTTTGAACTTAGGCATAATGTCATTCGATATTTTGAATCATTCGAAATTTTAATCACTCGGCATTTCAATCTTCGACGTTTTAAGCGTAGGTATAACAATTTTCGACATTTTGATATAATCGAAATTTAAATTTTCGATGTTTTGAACATTGGTATTTTAAGTGTAGGTATTTTAATCTTCGATATTCAAATACGTACCCCAATGAATAACTTAAAATTAGGTAACTTTCTAAGGATCGAATCTAATCTAACTAGCCTGTATTGTCCCAATGCAAGGCAAAAGCCTTCTCCTCCCTTTTCCCCACAATTCTGTCTTCAGCTAGTGCCGCGGCCGAGACAGTCCTTTCGGTAGGAGTCAATCTGCGTGCGTTTAATGGGACCTAATCGGTGGTTCTTTGTGCCCATTTCTCATCTGACATGCGGCAGACATGGCCAGCCCAGTCCCACTCAAGCTTAGCGGCTTTCTGGGTAACGTACGTGATGTTGGTTTTCGCGCGCAGCGTTGTGTTGCTTAGATTTCTGCTGAAGTGTCAAAGACCAGATTTTATGAGCACCAAATGTGGGAATAGGGAGAATAGATAGTTAGTTAAAACATTTATTGAGTGCACACAATACACTCATCACAACACACAATAGCACAATAAAATAATAGATAACAACTTTAAAGATTGTTTTTTTTAAAACAATAGGAAAAAAAAGAACAACCTAGAAATTGTTAGACATGCTTCAAATTAATCAATATTATTAGGTGCGGTGCGGAATACACATGTCCATAATTCTTGGTTTGAGACAAAAAAGCAGATCTCCTTTTAAATGATCTTTCATTGACCAATAGCGCCTCCACGTGCTTTCTGTGCGTCAAGCAACTTCTTTGTCTTGTCGCGCCTGGAAGAAGACGATTTTACCTAGATACTTATATAAAGTCTTGGACATATTATGCAATCTTCTCACCCCCAATTTAAAATCTCTATTTGATGCTGTTTGTAATGAGTTTAGTCGTCGACATGTTCATCTTAAGCCCAATCTCAAGGCTAGCCTCGTTCAAGTCCGCAAGCATGTTACCCAACTCAGCCACTAATGAGGAAAAAGTATAAAAAGTACAATTCTAAGGATAATAGTAGAAATAACTAACAGGATTGACCAAGTACCTATTTAGAGGCCTGAGGAACAGGGTGTAAAGTTCACTCATCCTCTATTGGGAGGATCCTCCGACCAGACGGGTGTTGTGTCTGGTGGCAACTGTCCCATTGGTGGTAGGTACACTCAATTTGTTGAAATCAAGGCTGCGCTCGCGCAACGATTTACATTACTGCATTCACAGCAAAGACTACTATAGTATACTGGCAAATTCACAGCAACTGATGCGAATGGACGTCATTATAGGCAATGACGTATTTTAAATAAACACGTTATCAACCAACATCTCGGCGCTTAAAAACGGCGACGATATAAATTAAAACATAGCGTCGCGCGACAGGTTAGTGCGTGACTGAGCGCAATGTGGCCAATTGGCTTCATTTCATGTTGACATTTTAGAGTGCGGACAACGTATCTATAGTTTTATACATCATTGATTATAGGTATAAGAATAGGCAGACACCTCAGATTATAGAAAAGAAGCAGATAGACCGCGCGGAACACCGAGAGTGCGGCCAACAAAGCAAATACAAATTCAAAAGCGAATACACTCTCGATTCAGTACAGCACGAAGCGTCGCATCGTTAGTACGTCACGGGATCTAACAGATAATTTCAGAATGATGCCGTCTTGTATTTTTAAACATTGTAAAAACTGTTCCCAAAAACAAAAGAAATAAGATGGAGTATCTTTCATAAGTAAAATATTGATTATTTGTCTATTTGAATTTATTTTAGGTGTTTATTGTTAGTAACATCTTGAAACACAAAACCTTAACAAAAATCATTCGGTGTTGCTAGTTTATATTGAAACATTTACCCCTAAGTTAGGAAATAAGTATAGGATAGACTTCTTGGCGGGAAAGTGAAGCGTCATGTTCAGCCGTTTGTTTTATTTTCCAAAATTTGTGTTTAGCCGAATACTAATGTGTAATAATGGTGGATTATTAACCATTAAGTGTTTGTGAACGTGCATTAGTGTAGGCAAATTAAACAAAACAGTGCAACTTCGCTTCAAGTTCTCTCAAGAAGTCCGCGTGAGGACTCAGTAAAGTGCCACATCTTTACTGAAACTCAAGGGGAGTGGGCGGGGATATCATCATCATGCATTTATAATTCATTTCATCAATATTAGACAAGAACTAAAACTTGACATTGGCTAAATGCACAAACCGTGCGAAGCCAGAAGGAAAAGAAAAAAAAAAAAAAGTATAGGATACAGGAGTATCGATTTACAAAAATATTTATGTCGATAATAGTGTTTTATTTATCGCCTTTTCTGGTTAGTATGTTTATAAATAAATAAGTATGTATGTGTCTTCGTAAGTGTAACTAGTTAATGGATTTTATAATACTTATTACATCAGTCGATTTGCTATATCATGGGTTATATGACGTCACCATAAAGTAAATACATATAGCTACCAAAAACAATAAAATGTTGGTGTCTCAAATTAAAAATATATCGCAAATGTATCGTTTATATGGGTATTGTTAATTTGACGTATACTGTTAATAAAAACAACTGATTTAAGAAAAAAAAAACTTTTATCTTTCATGTAATGAAATATTATGGCTAATTTTTTCATTATCCTGGCAACCGTACACACACATAGAGGCACCTGTTCTTATAGTGCTGTCACGTGGCTGTAACGCACACATGTCTACAAACGGGCCTCACTTTATTGTTCCGCGCGGTCTATCTGCTTCTTTCTATAATCTGAGGCAGACTATCTAAACTTTATCTTGAGCAAAACTTAACTACCACTGAAGATTTGGTGGTGAGGAGTGAGGATGACCCAAGGAAATGTAGATACCATCCCATGAGCATGAACCATGCACGTGTCATCATCAGAATCGGATAACGAACATATATTACATAAAAGCGTAATAAAAACATCTTATCAAAAATTAAACAAATACGTATCATGTAGCAATTTCCGTATTTATTACCTACGCTTAACATCCAATTCTTATAAAACACACCGTGATCAAAAGATCATACTAGTGCATTTTATTTTGAATTATTTTTTTGTTGAAGAATGGACTTCCGTGGTGGACTTGACCAACGCACGTCACAGATTACGTAGGAATTTACTGACGATATTGATCGGGGCGGGCTGGCACATTGAGCCAACAGCCAACTGGCAACATTATTCGCGCTGTCGCGCAGTTCATTTTGAATTTTTCATTCATTCGTTGTCGTGTGAGTGTACACGCACGGTTCTGTCAGGCACGACTTTACGAACGAATTCGTCATTGAAAAGTCCAAATTGTGGTGAGCGAACGTCGCGCTAAATTGTAAATTTTTCAAAAACACAAAATCGTAAGTAGATTCTTATTGTATTACAAGCGTTGACATTGTAGCATCTATTTTTTAGTATTAAGGTTGCCCATGTAATGTCCGTATTGATTGCGTTAGACTCCGTACAGTTAATTTTAACTTCGGACAAGTGTTTTGCGAATTTAAGTTTGTAATGTGAATTTACCGACTGCATATGAGTAATCAACGATTATAACAAGGAGCACAATACATAAAAATGACGTGATTTGCTCCAAATTTAGTATTTCATGCACTTACGTAACATGACATTACGACACCTTGTGCCTTGGAACTCCCTGCTGACATTGATCCTGACCTAGTTCATAATAGCAAATTCCAGGGCAATACTTATTATTAACCGTCTTTATGATTTACTTACTTACTTCTTTTTGACTCATGCTTATTACAACAATTTTATTGGAGCATTAGCAATATTCTACTCAGTAGATACCACGTTTTTCCTTGTTTCCCACCGGTTTTTGTAAAATAATGTACGATAACTACTAAAAATTAGGTAGTTACATTGTAAACAATATTACCTACTTATTAAATTACTTTACAAAAGAATAAAATCACAATGTAGGAAGCAAGAATCATGACCTTGAAATCATCATGATCTCAACATAACCTCACTGTTATAATTTCCTTTAGCTTAAAATGTTAATTATTTCTAACTTTTCCTGTTTACTCTTTCTAGTAAAATGGGTGTCCCTGCTGGTAATGCTGAAAATGGCAAGAAAATCTTTGTTCAAAGATGTGCCCAGTGCCACACTGTAAGTTGTCATTCTTATTTCATTCTTATCTTTACCACAATCACATTGTCAGCATATTTGACATTGTCTATTGTCACTCATCATGACATTGAAACTTTATTTCTGGCATGGCTGATAGCTAAATTTTCCTTAAGGAAGATGTTTTATGATTCAACAAAGTAATTTTTATTTTCTTGTGAAACTGTTCAGTAAAACCCAATAACATTGCACATTTTATGTACAGTCACCAGCACTTCTCAAATTTTCTCATTAGATTTTGGACTTAATCATCAACATTTTGAGGTTTAATCGTTTGGAGAAACTTGACAGTTTTGTATAACCTTCTGTGCTGGTGACTGTACCTAATTAGCTATGTTAAATTATGTATTAACCTACATATTTTATTATAATATTCAAAATAATCACATTCACTATGAGTCATTATGTCATTGTAATTTGGACTTTATGTCATTATCATAGATGTTACACCATGTATCAAACATAAAGACTATAGCAATTAACACAATGACAATCACATGGGAATTGCTGATTAATTTTTCTAATAGAAATGACTGTTAACTTTTTCTTATTTTGTCACATATCAAACAAAATCTTATGTCTACTGTGCATTCTGCCAATTGTGATACACTAACATAATCTGTGATCATGAGTTTTTAAGTTTTATAAGGATTTTTTCTTTTTATAAATTAATATCTTGGTATTAATGATAAGTTTTTCCATGTTACAGGTTGAAGCCGGTGGCAAACACAAAGTAGGACCCAACCTACACGGCTTCTGGGGCCGGAAGACTGGCCAGGCAGCCGGCTTTTCATACTCAGATGCCAACAAGTCCAAAGGTTAGTTAATTATTTTTAGTTTTTACATTCTAGCATGGATTTTACTGCTGTATGATTGATTTAAAGTCTACCACATAAAAACTTATCTTATTATTATGATATGAAATCAATCAATCTTAAGAAATAAATCACTGGGTCACTTGTGATTTATGTTTCTTTTGTTTCAACATGAGTATACACATAAGTTGTTGTACTTGTGTGAGTTTCAAGGAAACTCATACTTGAATATTTAATTTCTAATACTATTTTACTACAGTTGATGACATCATGTTCAAAGTCCCATTATCAGTGTACACTGTCTTTATAATCGCGTGATTATTAAACTTAACTACACACCACGCGTGCACTGTTCCTTCAATCGTAATATCACAATGATTTCATTAGCTATCACTTATCACTCGCCTATGATACAACACAGACTGATATACTTACTGATATTTTACAATGTCAAGAACTAAAATAAAATGATAATAAATTTGTAATATTCTCTTTTATAGGTATCTCATGGGGTGAGGACACCCTCTTTGAGTACCTGGAGAACCCCAAGAAATACATCCCTGGCACCAAGATGGTGTTTGCTGGTCTGAAGAAGCCCAATGAGCGTGCGGACCTCATCGCTTACTTAAAAGAAGCCACGAAGTAGATTTATGAAGACATAGGAAAATTTTCGATCGAAATAAGAGGAATTTTCCATTATATTTATGGAATGTACTTCTTATTTTTTAGCCCAATCAGTATCATAAATCGTATTTTGCAATGTTAAGTTGCGTAATACACTTAGTTATAGTTCAAAATCATGTTCTTAGCTGTTATAAAACAATTATGTGAGTACAAGGTACAGTGTGGAGTTTATACGCTCAGTATACTCTTTTGATAATGTTGTGAGTGGATTAATGTTATTAAATTATTAACTAGACGCCCCCTAAAGCTTTTCATTCGTGAATGTTCTACAAATATCACTATTTATTTTCTTCTTCAAAAATCACCATTTATTTTTTCGTCGTATCACCTTAATTCCAGTGTGTGTTGACTATTAATTTCGGATAAATCGTTACCAATGATTAATTAGTGTTTAATGAAGTTATTTAATAAATAATTTTAATCATTATTTTTGATTTTAATGCCCTTTTTTACCTATTGTTATTTTATTTTCAATTCCTTATTTGTTGTACTGATCACTATGGAAACTTGTTGACAGACACGGCGGCACTACGGCACGGCGCCGGAGCCGTATGCAACGTCCGGTGGTTTGCCGTGTCATAAACAAGCTCACACGATTATTCTACGGTGCGGCTAGCGCGCCGAACCGTGTAAAGAAACCGTGCCGTGTACAACCGGCCCTACCATTTGCACTACAAAAATCGCCTTTACTGCAACGACATAAAGTGCTGTCAATGTCAATATCAAATTGTTACCACTCTGATGTGTGTAGGCTTAATGGACTTGTAATTGCTTTACCACTTTTGTCAACAATTCTCACTAAGGTACAAGGATATTTTGGTGCGTGGTCAAAATCGGAACACGTCGCCTTCTCACCTCTGTTTAGGGTTCTGTAAGTACCTCAAAACGGAACCCATATAGGATTTCTTCATTGTCCGTCCGGTCTGTTGAGAACCTTTTTCTCAGGAAGGCGTGGAGGTATCAAGTTGAAATCAATATCAATTGAGTAGGTCTACGGTCCCTTGGCGTTCTAAAACAATCAAGGTTCTAAGTCAACACCATAAAAAAATACGGCCATATAGGTAGGTACGCGACATTTTGATACTTACCCGAAAATAAATCAAAACCTATAAGGTACCTTCCGTTGACTTAGAATCATGAAATTTGGCAAGAAGCAAGGTCTCACAGCACGAGCAAAGAAAAAAGTCCGAACATCGTTAATTTCTAGTTATATCACCTAAAAAAAATTGTTTAATTTGACAAACTTACATATTTTGCAAATTTGCAGTTGGAGAATTGATCGTGACGTAGTTAAAGACGCCAGCAGGTCAAGCTACCCGAAACTGTAAAATGTTCCCAATCAACCTTATGGTGTAGGGATAAAGTTGAAAATCTATTACAGAAATTTGACAGATTGTAGTAGCTTGATGTACTGGCGTCTGTATCGGCTGGCAGATGAGAGGATGGGAAAACATCGTAATGTCAAAATAACAGCTTTTTACTAAATGCTTGTAAGTATAAACGGGACATAACAAAAAACATTTAAAGTATTTTATTTATGTCTGCTTGCCTTTCTGTTTGTTCTGACTAATCTCCGAAACAGCTGGACCGATTTTGACGGGATTTCCACTGGCATGCAGCTGATGTTTTAAAGAGTAGGTAACTTAAAAGGCTACTTTTATTAGCCACTCAGGCGAAGCCGCGGGCAGCAGCCAGTTAATGATAAACTGCTGCAAATATGAGAGCATCACAAAATGCGCAATTCAAAATATTTTGAATCTAACTTACTTTTTAAAAACCTTAGGCCGGTTTGATGTGAGCGCCTTAGGCCTTTGGTAAAATGAACGCACACATAAACAGTAAAAATGTCCCGGACTCCGTAAGTCCGCATAGAGCACGGAATCGCTGTCTCGTCTCTGTCTCCGTGCTCTGCACAGAAATTATACTGTATAGTGCTCTGTGGTATTAGTCTTCGTTTGATGTCTCACATTCAAGCGGGAATATCGTGACTTAGGCGGGACATAAACGTAGACGTCTAGAATGTATTTCTCAAGTGAATGATCCGGAAATTCAGAATCACATTGCCATCAACCAACGCTCGTCGCGCTACATTGGCGAAAGCGATAAGCCGCAAATTCAAATAATTCTAACGATGTTTTCAATTTGCAGGTCGATAGTATATGTTGATCAAAATATAATTCGAGACCGTAACAAATATGTATAATCATTAAAATCATCAATACAAACACGACATAGCAAATTCGTATAACGTACAATGAAAACTAGATACCATTGACCTTGGCAGTTTGCATTCAAGTAACTCTGAAATCGCTGTAAAAGAACCTGTAACGCTACAGTCATCGAACATTGAAGCTATATACCACACTACTATACCGGTATACATTCTACTATCCGGTGCATGTGTACTCATTATCATCATTACACTTCGTCGTCAGAGACTGAACCAACTACAGAAAGCCACTGATGGAATCGATACTAAGGCTAAGGATAAGGAGGCCTGCAACACCGAGATAGATCCAGCTTCGCCATCGACACTATTTTCGACTAGAGTTTTCAAATAGTTGCCGATCTCGTGGAGGGAGATGTTATGTTACCACTTGCGGAACCCTAAATTCCTAAGACAATGACTAACACCGCATTGTGCTCTGCACCGTGAGATTCGCCTTCTCAGCAATCCGATGGCGTGGGAACGAAGATTGTGCAATGTGCAGTGCCTGTGATTTATATTGATTTGGTGTACCTATTGGTGAATCACTCTTGTTTCTCACATCGAATAATTGTCACGCATCTTTGTTTTACCGATCTTATTGTAATAATTATATTAATTAAATCATTTATGTATCGGTTTTCTTTGCATCCTCGACTGCAGCCGAACGTAATTGGAGCAGTCGGTAGGATACTCGCGGTCGGTTGGAAGATTTCCGTAATCGTAAAGCTGCCCGTGCGGCTATCCAGTCGCTTCAGAGTATCCAGAATCTACACGTCGTGCTGTATCGAGGAATCCAGACATTGATTACGTTAAGGAGCTGATATAATGTTCATGTAAGTACATTCGATTATTTCTAGTAAATGATAAATGATTTATTTTCTGTAAGTAGGTTTGTACAAACTCTTTTACACGTCAAACATATTAAAAAAACTAGATGAGGTCGGCGTTTCGTAACTGACTACTCTGAGAAGAAAGGCCGAAACAAACTCAGAGGTCACAGTCTCTTTTAAAGTCCAAACATAATCTTGGTCAAATCATGTGAAGACCATGTAGATTGGTGCCTGAAATGATCTTTTGATGAAAGAATCACACAGATTGAGGGGACCTGTCCAGTCAGTGCACGCATTTGTCAGTAGTCGTGCAGCTCAACTCAGAACTTGAGGAGCTCAACGAACAATACCGAAGAAAGGACATTCAGGTAGGCCGCAAAAATTTCTCAAACTGCCAGACAATGATGAAAACTAACTGAGTAAAAACAAAAATAAACAATAATCCACATAGTCTTCACATTTACAATACTTAATTAAAACAATATAATACTTAACAAAGTAAATATTCATGTCATTGTATACATACAATTCATCAATGTCAATGTGTATATAAAATACGGATATAATCTCGGTCAGATCATTTGAGGACCATGTAGATTGGTGTCTGAAATGGTCTTTTGAGGAAAGAACCACACTGATTTGAGTGGACCTGTCCAGTCAGTGCACGCATTTGTCAGTTATCGTGCAGCTGAACTCAAAACTTAGGAGCTCAACGATTCGACGAACAATACCAAAGAAAGGACATTTGGGTAGGCCGCATAAAGTACTCAAAGTCTCAAACTGCCAGACCATCATTAAAACTAAGAAAAAAGAATCAAAAACAATGATCCACATGGTCCTCACATTCATAATAATTAAAATAATATAATACTTCACGAAGTAAATATCTATTCATGTCACCGCTTAATGACCGTTTTCCCCTAGCCTGTACTAATATAACTTTCCAAAATTTTCTTTCTTCGAAAATCCAGGAATTCTAGGTTAGTTAGAAGTAGTAGAGAACTAATGATAGATTCTAGAAGAGATACAATAACCGAGGACACAGAATCATTTTCTGGGAAAATGTCTTGGGATTAAATACCTTTTTTAAAGCATTACGGTTGATACCCGAGTTTGGCGGGAACCCGAATGAGCTGACTAGGCTTAATCAATTGTGTGATCATTCTGGTTCCAAATTAATTAATTAACTCTGCACATATTAATGGTACTTATATTAAAATTAGAACACGGAAGAGAATCATTTACCAATCTTATAACTTATGCTATATTGGCTTTTACATCTTTTGAATCATTCATCATTATCACAAGCACATCGAGACTGCCTGACCAGACGCGCGGCAAATTCAAAATAAATTTGCCGCGCGTCTGGTCAGTCAGTCTTACGAATTTTTGCTTCAATCTTTCGGATTTGGATTATGGTGCCCTTTCTTCTTAGCTAATCTAAAACCCTTTTACCGACTAAGGCCCTAGGTCTGTGCTTTGTTGATTTGACGTTCCTTCCAGGCCGGACACTGAGTGAACCCCCAAATACCGCGGGCCCTGGTGACCCGCACCAGTTTGATTAGAAGTTACGCTACTGCATTTCTGCTAATTGTATTTCTGTGTTCGGTATTGACAACAAAACGAATCACTCATCTCTTGCTCAACTCAGTCGTAATGTCAATGGAATTAAACGCAACATCTGTCACAATGACGTCGATTTTCTTTCTACGTTTGACGGATCACGGACGTCCAACAATTTCTCAATGAAATGAACGATTGCGGGTTGTTATATTTTATCGATATTAAATTAACAAAACACAGCATGGAAGTACAATAGTTTAAAAATATTAGTGTTAATCCAAATTATTCGAAACGTGACACAAATAAATGCTTTCCCACTTCATCAGCTTAAGGTGAGTTACAAATCGTTCGTTTACAAATCTTTTGATCAAAAATCTATTAAAAATACATTAAGTACTAGTGTACGTCAACCCATTATTTATGACTAAAACGTAATTAACATCTAATGTTAATTTTGTCGATATAACGTGAAACTAAATCCAGAATCAACTCGATGCAAAATTATTTTCAGTGAATTTTTCGACCAATTTTTTTTATTTTTAATTACAATTTTAAAGTTGACGGACACTTGAATTTTTTAATATTTAAAAAGTGCTTATATTTTATTTTAGTTCTATTTTTCTTACTTACCAGATAATATCAACATTAAATGTTAAAGGCTTGAAAGTTACTGGAGATCATTAAGTTAAAATAACTTGAAAATGGCAAAAGCTTCAATTGTATTAAGCTTCCATAGTATATTAATTCATCAGTCAGATATTCATCTTTTGTCTGGACCATACTGGCTGAATGATACTATCATATCATTTTATTTCGAATACTTAGAGAAAAAGATATTCAGAAACGCAAAAGAATTACTGTTCGTATCGCCAGAGGTGACTCAATGTATAAAGTTGGTTCAAGAAGATGAAATTGCTACATTTCTAGAACCTCTCGGTGTAAGTAAGAGACAGTTTGTGTTCTTCGCACTAAATGATAATGATACACCAGACATGGCCGGCGGCTCACACTGGAGTCTTCTTGTTTATTCAAAACCGGAAAGCTGTTTTTACCATTTGGATTCTTCACATGTGAGCAATCACAAGGCTGCTTGGGAGTTTGCAAGCCATCTTATTCCATACCTAGGCAAGGGTAAGTAATCAATTTTTATAATCAGATTCAGTAGAATAGTTTTCCAAATTTAAATTGAATGTAAATGAATTCTGTTATAATAGTTTTAAAAGGTAATAATCTCATATAAATGAGAGCACAATTCACCAAAGAAATGGTCAGGATATTCGTAACGATCCTCCAGTTTCTAAATTAACAAATGTTTAACTTGATTATCATGCTAATGTTTGGAACTGTTTTCAGGTAAAATCGACTTTGTGAACAAAGATTGTTTACAACAGGGCAATAGCTATGACTGTGGGGTGTATGTCATAAGCAATGCTGAAAGGCTAGCTCAGCATGCTCATCAGTCAGGAGAGATTGCCAGCTGTGAAATGCATGACAAGATAAGCCCCTCTGCCAAGAGGAAAGAAATATTAAAAATCATTTACAGCCTTGCTAGCCCAGAATAATTTGTTATGTTGAATGTTGTAATAGTTACTGATGTGCTTTGTTAAAGTAATTTATTAATATACATTTTTTAATCAATTACATTGATCAATTGGTTTTTTTTTTACAATAATATTTGGGGCTGCATTTGTTTGTCAGATTGGCTTTCAGTATTCTCCGAGTAATTTCACTTTACCTGGTGGTATTTTTAAAGATAGCCGAGTGAATAGTGAGTGTGTCACTGTTTGTGCTCAGGTTTCATGGTTTGTAATTTTGTATCTAGCCCAGTGATCTCTCAATTTACAAAATTGTAAATACCTTATAGAAAGAAAACATTTATTTAGCACAGATTTAAAGGCACAAAATATAATAACAGCAGATAACAAAAAAAAAAAAAAAAAATACAAGTAAATATGTGTAAAGTGCGATGTAAGAAATTAGCGGGTAAGTGTGCCTCACGGCTGCGCCAAAAAAGCTCAGTTCAGTTGTCTGGCATTTTTGCTGAACTGGACCTTTTTGGCGATGTATACTTACCTACTCCGATTTCTGAAAATCGAATCGGCCCTAGGCGGGGTGTTAACATTATCGCACTTGCTCTTGCATCCTACTCCTAATCAGGGACCGTACAACCCCGATTAAGGGGTAACCCATTCAATGGGTTTTATACTAGAAACCCACTGAAAGGGTTACATGATAACCCATTGAATGGGTTTTATACTAGAAACCCATTGAAAGGGTTACATGATAACCCATTGAATGGGTTTTATACTAGAAACCCATTGAAAGGGTTACATGAAAACCCATTCAATGGATTCTATACCTACTTGAAACCCAGTAACATGAAAAAGTCATAATATTATGTTATTTCGATATCCGCCACGCACGCGTAGCATGACCAATTCTATCTCTATTCTACCCAGGAACCATTTTGGTTACCAAATTAAAAAAAGCCCTATCGAAAACTCTTTCAATGGAAAGGGTTTTCGATAGGGTTTTTCTAAGCAGTTAATCAAAAACCCATACGGTGTGGGTAATTTTGAATGGCTTAAATTATGCCGTTCAAAAAGGTTACCGCTGCCGTATGGGTTTTTATCCAAAACCCTTTCAATGGGTTACCAAAATTTAATTTAAGCCATTCATAAGGGTTACCCTTATCGTATGGGTTTTTGTTTAACCGCTTAGAAAAACCCTATCGAAAACCCTTTCAATGGGTAACCAAAATGGTCCCTGATCTTAATTCTTAAGCTTCTTTGTACCTATAAATCGACACAATTAGTCCTCTTTCCGTATGATGGACAAAATAAAACCTACCCCATTCGAAGCGGATGCAAAAATCATCGAGCTCGCTTCGCCCGCTGTTGCATCCTACATTCTCTTAATTGTTAAGCTATTCTGCATTAATCGACAAAGTTACTCTTTGTATGAATGGACAAGCGATTACCTAACATCCGAGGTGAACTGCAAAAATGATGAGCTCGCTTCGTGGAGCTGCAGGCTTAGCATGGCGTTTTCGATCTCTACTCTACTATAGAATAGACATCGCTTGTCTACACTTCTCGTTATCTCTTCTTCGCGAGCACGAGGACACACCTAGACTCGGGTTTCTTCGGAGACAGTGACTTGTCCATAGCAACGGGGTATTCGCTAGTGGTGTGTATTACTACCCAATTTTATCGTACTTTTGCGTTTCGTTCTCAAACAAATCTATGAAGCAAAGTGTTTTTAACTAATATTTCTTCAATTACAAAACGCAAATGGTCAAGGGGGATGCGCTGAGTAGCCCGCGAAATTCAAATTTTCGAACGTTTTTTGAATTCTAAGGATTTTTTGAAGAGAGTTAGTTGTTTTGCCGATTCTAGTGATTATAGTTCTGTAAAGCAATATTTTTTACGGCCGCGAATCATATTTAAATCAACTTATGACGTGTTACTGACTTGCAAATTGCAAAAAACGTAATTAAATTTTAATTTCACGGGCTACCTTAGCGCATCTCCCTTTTAAAAATATTGTTTAATGGCTGTAGCCAATGACGTATTATAGGTAATACATCATTGGCTGTGGCGCCACTAAGTTTTAAAACTCATTTGTATTGCATACACAGAACACTATATAATATTGGTAATTGCATATAATGTACAGGCATTATTTAAATAAAGAGCCATAATTATACTATTTTGATGGCGTCACGCAAGAAGTATCCTTTAAGGGTACTGCAGACTGGCGGGTCGCGCTATCACGTCGCGCCTGTCTGCGAGAGCCCTTGTTTTTACTAGGTACTAACATCGTTATTGTATTGTTGTTTATCGATATTTTATTTATTAGTAGGTAAATGCTCCATTTAAAACTGAGTGTGTAAGATTTAGTAAATGAAAATAATAATCACTACATAGTAAAGGCTTCTACAGACCAGCGCGACTCGCGACGCGACACAAAGGCACCGCTCGTCACGCGACGTGCGAGGCCTTTGTGTCGCGCCAGTATGTAGAAGCCTTAATCCAACGCGGGCGAGGCCGCGGGCGGCAGCTAGTACTTCATAAATAAATAATTTAGTGTTCAATGAGGAGATTTTGGCTCATAATCAGATGTTTTATATTCCCTGTGAATGTAGGTATCTAATAAATCAAAGTTAAGGGACAACATAGTGTAAAAACTGTAGGATACTTATATTGTTGTTCTTATTTTATTGGTAATTCCAAAAATCTATTATTTATTTTGGGCGACAGGTCCTAGCCGAGTTCTTCGCATAAACATTGATTGCACTATCTCCTTGCTTATTTTATAATTCTACAGAACTCACTTCCCGTGAGATCAAAGGCTCCCAAACAAGCAAAGCAAGCTCTCTAATAGTATTTCTTTCCCATCTTTGCTGAAGTTTTTCTATAAAAAAACTTAAATAAAAAGCGCAATTTGAACCCAACATGTTAATTTCAGCTTAATATATGATAAAAGTAAAAAAGCACCGCCTAAAATTACTCGAATTAACGAAAAAACAACTAACGAATCGTTGTCTAGGTCATTTTACATGTAGACTATTTCGGAAGAAAGGTTTCTATCCCAAGCTGTCAACATCGGAGAAAGATTGTACGTCGTGCTCGACGTTGTAGACAGTTGTCTAGGGTAGAGAAGACAAGTCTCTTCACATTTGGTTTTGTAATCGCCGTGCTACAGACAGTAGAAAACTTTCTGTTGTCTACACTGAAACGTCATTGTTGTCTATTCTTCCGTCGACAAAACGCGTAGAGAGGGTTCTCGTGCTAAGCCTGCTGAAGATACACCGCCCTGAAAATAAACTTGCCGCCGTCCATGCATTTACACGATTTTGTTTGATCGTGTCGTTCGTCAAAAATATTTCAACAATAAATTCAATTTGAAACTGAAAAGCGAAAAATAAAAAAAATTACCTTTTAGTCTAAGTACAATTAATGTAAGTCTTGTAACAAACAATCCACGAAGATCAATCAAGCTTCCATAATTTTACATGCGCATTTTGTTTTGTTTGGCACCAACTAAATTTTTTTAATTATTTTAGGAGCTTAGTTAGACTCAAAAGGGTTTATTTTTAAGTATCCTTTTCAAATAAGAACTTCCCTCTCTTTAAAAAAAGAGCTTTCCATAACCAACATCAGACCGTCGAAGACAGTAATACATCAGATCGATCTAAAGATTCTCATCAAGGAGTCTGAAATAAGCCCAAACACTATTTAGCTGCTGTGAACTGTTGAGGACCTCTGTCGACTGTCTGCCGTCTCCATGAGATCTACTTCCTCCAAGTCTCTTATGTGGTAGTGTAATCAGAACTACCTACATATGTGTGCCAAATTTCGACAAAATCGGTTCACAAGTAAAAATTGTGTGCGTTACGATTGCTCCGCCAAGTTACCCAAACAGAAAAAAACTTCGCCAAAAAAATTTTCGAAATTTGTCAATATCGAAGTTTGAAAAGAAAATTTGTCAAAGAAAAAATAAAAAAGTTATAAGGGTTTTAAGTTGGCCGCGCGAACGTAACGTGGAGGATTGCGCGGCCATGGAGATCTCAGCAACTACTTGGGTTAGAGATCTAATTCTTTTTGTAAATTGAAGACTGAATTTGTCAAAAATTGTCGAAAAAACAATTATAAGCTCTAGATCAATATTTTACGAAATATTCACCTCGGAAGTTATGGCCGCGCAATTGTGCACTTGTCATTTCTTTAATGTTGATTATTTCTTTAAAACTTAAGACTTATACAGTAAAACTGTTACAAGAAGAATAGTCTTAATTTGTCAAAACTAACGAAAGCAATAAACGCTACAAATGTTTAGTTAAACAGACGAAATCAGTCCAAAACGAAAAGCATGTGGCCGCGCGGTCGAAACGTTACTTTGTACGCTGTTATCTCATTATCTATAATTGGTAGGATTTCGGTGTGAACATCCAATTTTTCGACATATTTACCTCATTAGAATTACATATCTTTTTACCCTCAGAACAGTTTTCAACGCGTGTAATCTCAAAAATGATGTTATCTAATACAATGTTCAAGCACGGTAACCATAATTTCGATTTGATTCGGGAATACCTCTAACTGGAGACTAGCAATTATATTGGACAACAAATAGCTCAATCTGTAAAATGTATTATAAATATTAAATAAAAAACTTGTATATTACAATAATTCGATTTATGTTTTTTTTTTTTGTTTACTTGAAAGTAATCCTTATTGACAATTCCGATGCAATAAGGTGGACCTATAATTTAGCAGTTGCGTCATGCTTAACTGTGGTACGAAGTTCAGTTTAAAATATAAATCGGAGTACAACATTGTAGCCGCACTAAAGGCTGTACCATAACTATAATATAAATATAAACCAGAAATAGTACCTATCAGAAAGTCACGACCAGAAAATTTACTGGGATCGAACAATAATAACAGATAAAACTATTCATTACAATAGACCTGACATTACCGTTCACGACAAAACCAATAAAACAGTTTATCTGATAGATATAGCAATACTTAACTCACACAATATTCAAACCACAATATCCGAAAAACTCAGTAAGTATGAAGATCTCGCCATAGAAATTAAAACTCAATGGAAAGCACAAACCGTGCACATTGTCCCCATTGTTCTTTCATCTACTGGTGTAATATCAAAATCTCTCTCACCATTTCAGCCGAAAGACGTCCACTGCTGGACATAGTCCTCCCCCAATGGAGGGGTTTGTCATAATCGCCACGCTTGGCAGGCGGGTTGGCGGGTTGGGTTGGAAATCTCTCTCACAAAGCCTTAATACCTTACAGATGCCTACTCACACACTTTACATGCTCCAAAAAGCCACCATCCTTAACATTTGTCGCATCACCCGAAACTTCCTGACTTCTTCAACACTGTCATCCACCTTCTGTATTTAAAGTTTGCCTTACATACTTGGTCTCAAGACCCAACCCGTGTGCAAGGTAAAAAATACCATTTATTTCAGGCGACACTATAGCATACACCATAGCACAGGCTTACAGGTGCTTAGGCAGACCTTAACCTAAACATACATATTGTATAGACAAAAACTTGTGTTAATAAAAAGGCTTAAGACCGTGTTAGTAGCACTGCACTTTGCACTAGATTGTGCTGTCCTGTGGAATTTGTCCGCGGAAGCGACGGAACACCACGTCCTGTGACCAAAAGTCGTCTTCCATGACGAGGGGCAGATAACAGTTCGGAACATGCACGACGAACGCTTTGAAGTTGACGTTCCGGCGCGATACATATAGAGAGGTGTACATTCATTGTGCAGACGGACTATTTTACCCAGCGCCCGCGCAACTAACTGTAATTTTATCATTATTTTTTCATTATTTTGAAATATACTCCACTGCCCTTTTCATTAAGTATGTAGCTAGTGAATTGAAATTCTATAGCTTACGAAAACTTAAAACTAATATTCACTATCATTCGGCCGGTGATCCACTGGCCAGCAGTTGTACGAGTGAGAAAGAGTGAGATCGCAAAATTGGATGTTCACACCGAAATCCTAGCAATTATAGATAATGAGATATCAGCGTACAAAGTAACGTTTCGACCGCGCGGCCACATGCTTTTCGTTTTGGACTGATTTCGTCTGTTTAACTAAACATTTGTAGTGTTTATTGCTTTCTTTAGTTTTGACAAATTAAGACCAATCTTCTTGTAACAGTTTTAATGTATAAGTCTTAAGTTTTAAAGAAATAATCCACATTAAAGAAATGACAAGTGCACGATTGCGCGGCCATAACTTCCAAGGTGAATATTTCGTAAAATATTGATCTAGAGCTTATAATTGTTTTTTCGACAATTTTTGACAAATTCAGTCTTCAATTGACAAAAGGAATTAGATCTCTAACCCAAGTAGTTGCTGAAATCTCCATGGCCGCGCAATCCTCCACGTTACGTTCGCGCGGCCAACTTAAAACCCTTATAACTTTTTTATTTTTACTTTGACAAATTTTTGGTTTGTTCCCTTCGATTTTTACAAATTTCGACAAATTTTTTGGCGAAGTTTTTTTCTGTTTGGGTAACTTGGCGGAGCAATCGTAACGCACACGTAAAAATTCAGTAGGTGAAAAATCAGGGTAGGATTATATATATTTTTAAATTTTAAATAGGACTTAAAATGGCTTCTCTAGAAGCAAAGTGTGCTAACTAAGACGTGCGCACTGAGTCTCGAAGGCTTGAGGTTTCACGAACGAATTGTCTTCCCACGAGATTGAATCTCGAAAAAAGGCTCGAGATCTCGCGGATTTGAGATTTCATTCCCTACTGTCCACTCTTGAAGACAGCTTGAGATTTTATTTCTCATTTGTTCGACCGTCGAACTTATTTTAATTGAAAAACAAAAAACAATAAAATATCGAACAAATGACAAAAAAAAACAGTTTTTTTTTTCTCAATAGTAAAACAAAAGAAATTTTGTAAATAGCTTGTCACTAAATACCAACACCGAAACACTAAATAAGATACCTATTGTTTTGTTTCTGCTTCTCTGATGCAGCACGTAATAAAGGGCTGATGTAGGAAGTACAACTGTGCAACCCGTGAGTACAACACTAGGTAGTAGCTTCAACGAGGAAATAAGAGGTGAAACTGTGTTCACGATCGCTTAGTTACTTTAATGTAGGTGTGATAGGTAATAAAATAATACGAATGAAAATAGTATAAAAATTTCTATTCGTTATTTTCTTTTCCTGTTTAGTACTAGACTATCGAGAACATAATATATCGAGGAGTACATAACCACTAGTTAGCTACTATGTAATAAACATGAGGATTATGCCTTAAGTATATCCACTCAATCCATACAATTAAGTAGTTTATATTATTGGAATCTCAACAGCAATAACACCTTGTTGCTAATTTTCTGTTCCCGTTAAAAAGTAGGTAGTGTAGCCGTTATCAGGCAAAAATGTATAACATTAATTTAAAAAAGTGAGTTCAAAAAGATCGAATTTTCAAATGCCACTTCGATGTTTTTACCCGTATTGGAAAACGAATTGTTCTTAAGCAGTAAATAACCTGTTCTCTCAGTTTTAAGAGTAGATAAGATAAGAGTATCTATCCACATACCTACTAGTTTTTATAGAAAAGAGGACAAAATTAATCATCGAAGTATTGTAACAACAATGCCTAGTTCCCAGTGTAGTTATAAATATAAGACCAACAACATTACCTATTACTAAAATACCGTTAACAATTTATTTCTCACATATAAACATTTAAGGCATTGTACAAATATGTTAATAATTACAAAAAATATTGTGACATAGCAGTATGCACTTATGCATGATTAAAGTTGTAAATGTCATAGTAAAAGGACATCATTGATTTTGGGCTAAATTAAGAAAGAGCTGGCCAAACATGGGTGGGGCAAAGTGGAATAATTCAAAGTAACTTACATTCCGATTGAATATGTTATTCATTTCATTGTTAGAATTCCGTGCCTCAAAAGGAAAAAAGGGGCCCACCCGCACCCCAAAAATGTTTGGACGCTGAATGATGTCCTTTATGATTTTTGAGGTTCTACCCATCCTCCAAATGCTTTATTTAATTCTTCTGCTACTGCAAAACATAATCTATCCTGATTGTGATTTGCAATCACTTGGATTCCAATCGGTAAACCTTCGCTACTTAACCCTAGTGGAACCGTCGTAGAAGGCAAACCTAAACAGTTGATAATAGCTGTGTACGAGAAATTGAAAGGTCGAACTAATGGTTCATTGTGATAAGGCGCCGTTGTAGGGTGTGTAGGAAAGAAGAACACACCGTCGTCTCCGAGCAAGTTCGAGAAGCTCCTCTCTAGATCTTCACGTAGTTTTAGGTAGTGTTTGTATTTTTCACTGCCAATTTCCACACCTCCGTAGTCAAATAGAGACGTAACCAAACCAATGAACGTGTTTCCAGAGAGTCCAAATATATTTTTCACGATTTCGAGTAAGACTTTTCCTATATTATCATTCGGCATTATTAATTGGCCAAACCTCTTGGTCCCCTTCATGTTTGCGAACCAAATCGCCATCGACTTGCGCATTAGTGGCATTTTCTTCTCCACAGCGTCAATTTGATATTGTTTTTTCAAAAATTCCGTAACCATTTTCATTGCTGTTATAATTTCCGGATCAATAGGGTCCACCAACGGCGCTTCAGTGCTAAATTGATAGTAATACTTGAGTTTTTTGACATCGACGGGTTCATCTAAGTTGAGTTTCTTGGCGTTATGCGCTGCTAATATTTTCATAAGAGGCTTCAAGTCCACCGCATGTCTAGTTATTGGACCAATACCTGTACAGAAAATAATTATATAAGTTTCGAGTATCCCTACTACTACTCAAACCGTAAATTGCGCTAATATCTTTGTTCAGCTTTCGCACTAAAGATGCACATTAATAAGCAGATTTTGAGAAGACTAAATATAATGGAAGAAAAATACATGTTGCGCCGACCCCAAATAAATTGGGATAAGGCCAAAATAATGATAATGATGATAAATATAATTTTCAATAAATGGTTATACTTATATTTATTATGATTATAGTTGCTTACCTAAAAATGAATTCAGTAAATCCGTCTCAGGAATGGGGTACTGTCCAGTGTTTGAAACAATGTTACGTGACGGCTTGTGACCGAAAACGCCATTGAAATAAGCTGGCATCCGTATAGACCCACCGATGTCAGAACCTTTAAACAAAAAAAAACAATCATTGTATTACAATCTTCAAGAAAAGAAAAACATAACAAACATCGATCTAACACTGAAGTGCTATGGTTGCTAAGTGATGACTTGAAGTAACACATTAGCAAAAAGACGTATCCATACTAAGGTATAGACACATTATAATAAAATCGTAGCGAAGCCAAAACCAAATAGCAATTGCTACAAGGTCTGGGAACGATTCTAATGACAATATATCGTATTTAGAATTTTTGTCTGTCTAAATGTATGTTCCAGCTTCACGCAAATACTACAGGATGTTTTTTTTTTAATTTGCATAGATATTCCCTACCCTATACGTCTGGTTAAATCTGTAGGCTATAAATGTTCACACTATTTCCTGGGGGTTGGGCAATATTGCATTAAGTATGTTCGTATTCTACAGGAAAAAAAATCCATAGCGCAATTTTTTTTTGATGGTTTGGTCTCAGTAATAAAACACATTTCCATTATTTGTTCAATACCTTTTTTCCCCGACTTGAAATCCTAATAAAATACCTAAAAACCTACAAATGGCAAATCGAACGAGGGCACAGCTGTTTAGGTACCTTCGCGCGTTCCGCTACAACGCGGCGCGCACCCGCGCTGGCCGGCAAGTCACCAAAAACCAGTTTCAAAGTAAACATCGTTCATTAACGAAAACTTTATTTTTTGTACATATCAAAATAAAAAATATATAATTATGTTTAATAAAACTTGTTTAAGTTTAATTTGTCAATTTTTTCCTGTATAGTTTAACGCAAATTGTAAAAAGACAAGCAAAAAGGTTAGAATATTCCAGGTAGTTACAGGTTTAACCTTTTGAATGATTATCATGACGCTATACCTTTATAGAGCTAAGAGGTCAATGACAAACAGGGTAGATTTTTGATATGGGGCAATACTCGTAAGGGCAGGTACGTTAACCGTCGTCGCTACAAGAAAACGGTCTTAGAAGACCGGGCTTAACTTTTTGAAATATTTTGATCTGCAATCACAGATTTAAAAAAAAAAAATACAGTCAGCAAGATAATGGTCAATTTTAACAAAAACTTTTTTTTATTTTCCGACCCAAGAATAGAATAGAAGAATACTCTTTATTATGTACCATAAAAGGTTCGGCCAAAAAAAAACAGGTTTCGGCCAAAAAGTGGCCGATGCTTCGGCCCTACCGAAACTGACGTAAGGCGTTCGCGAGCTGTTAGTTTTGATAGAATACGAACGACGACTGACAGATAGACAGCGTAGACTTAGTAATGGGGTTCCGTTTCCTTCGTTTTTTTTGTCCTGACACAATAGACCATAATATGCTTGCAAGTATTTTCAAGAAGTGTACGCTGTACATACCTATGCCAAACACACTGCCTGCAGCTGATTGGCAGCATCCCTCCCCGCCAGATGAACCTCCAACAATTCTTGTGGTGTTGTAAGCGTTATTCGTTCTGCCATGGATGTGGTTGTGGGTTTCCCACCTGAAAAATTATATATAATATGGATCAAAGATCTTAGAAAATGAAAAATAAGGAATAATGAGCTTTGCCCGTGACTGTCTTGTACTCAGATCAATAATCTGAGGTTTTGTATTTTAAGCGTAGATAAAAGTTGACTGATTTTGACAAACTTCTCTTGCATATTGAAAATGATGAAATCAAAATTAGTGCAACTTTACTCTCTCCCTCTTCCTTCCATGTTTGTATCTTCAATGGCTAAGGCTGTGTATTGTCTGTCTGTCAGACAAGATACTTATTCAAAATTTCAAACTCAATGCATTTATTTTAATTAAACCAATCACAGGCACTTTTGAATTGTCAAAGAGTCGGTCGGTTAGTCAGAAAGTTGAAGCTATTTGCTCATTCCAAAACATAGATCTCTATGGAGTAGAACAGGCAAGAAACTCCAAGGACACTCTTTTAAATCAAGATTGTACAAAATCCTGGGTGCATTATTCTTGTCGCGAACAATGTAAAAAAACAAATTATTTAAAAACAATACAAAATATAAGATTAAAAAATTACAAATAAGCTCCGGCAATTAATAGATGACCAGTCTCCATTGACGGCGCCCGTTCACGAACATGACGCGTGGATAGGTATTACATGTATAGAAGGTTGATCTAGAGTTCCGGACTTACCACATGCATAATTCAGGTACATTCGTGAGTCCAATGATAATGGCGCCCTTCTGTTTTAGCAATGTAACGACATCACTGTCTTGTTCAGCAATAACATCTTTACGGAGAACTACACCGGCTGTGTGGTGTAAACCTGTAATGTGAAGATAGGAAAACATTCATTAGTAGAAAAACAATTTACCCATGCGACCCTTTAGCCGCTAATGAAGACGATTACATCACTTGCGATCGTGCGTGTATACCTACTTTACTTCCAGGTAAAGTAGAACTAAGTGTCAGGGGCAAGTATGATTGGATCTGTCGTTATGGTCAGTGAGTTAATAAGCAATGAATCAGTTGACATCACATCGAAGGAAAATAAAACTGAACATTGGCCTTTCCTATTCAGTCGTAAAGCTTATAATAAATTATCGTATTTTTTTCATGTATATATATTATTCATGAATTTTACCAATTTTACTATCAAACAATTTTTTACGAATAATTACAATATAAGTATTGAGATAAATTTATTTATTTATTCAACATCACATACATTTGTTTTAACAGGTAATACCCAAGCTAACAAAAGTAGTCATAAATTCTAATCGTTCGGTCCCTCATAACGGGTCCGGGTAAAGCACAAGTTACACAGTGGACAACACACTAAGTGTCACCCTCTGGAATTCCGCCAAAGAGCAAGAAAATATGTCCAACCGACGATTATTATTTCTAAAAAAACTCATTCGATAGGTATAGCCAAAATATTTCATACGTTTCATAGAGCATAAATACAATTGTTAACTTCATAAGTACCTACACATAGGTAATTGGCAACAAACCATAATGTATTGCCAACTAACTGTAGCAATTAAGTTGAAATTAAAATTCACGTAACCTACCGTTTGACCGACCTTTATTAAAATAGATTAGTTTGTACCTAGGTATTACAACATTGTATCATCATTCGTACTTAGTCATCATAATCTTAGATCGCAGATCTAAACTGAACACGGACAATACAAGAAATCCTTGAACCGACGCTGATAAAAGTATAGTCATCATAAAAAAGTTAGTGGTACAGAAAATTGATGATGCAAAGGCCAGTGGTTCGTTAGCATGGCAGCCATTTTGCTATCTCGGACTAAATCCTTATATTAAGTCTGATCGTACCTTTAACTGCTATACAGTCTTTGGTCGTAAAGGGGACGCCGAGGAAAGGCTTCTCTTCTTCAAGCTGAGCGGCCGACTTCAATCCGTTACGAACGAGGTCATCGGCCTCTCGTGCTTCCTTTAATGCGGCTTCAAATCGATCTTCCACGAAGCAATTGAGCGCGGAATTGACATCTTTAATCCGCCTGATGCATGCTTCTATTACTTCCACGCTGGTTATCTGTAAATTAATTAACAAAATAGTTTTTAAGCTTCCCACGTAAACAAAAAACGACTTTGGATTATACTCAGCTGTAGTAGCTTGGTTTATTACTCAGCATTAATAAAAAATATGAAATCAGAGTATATATAATGTGCGTATTTATTGACCTTTGTTGGTTAGCTTATCATGGAAACAGTGCCGATGCCGGATACAATAAAAAACATAATTATCGTCACACACACATTATTCTACTTATAACTGCTAATAAAGCTCCTCCTCATAGACCGCTATACAACATAGCAACAACAAACAATAAAATACTATTATTCCATTTTAGACACATCCTGGCAAAAGCTGATGTTATTATAACCACAAATTAACTTCACCGATAGTCGATATATTCATCATTTTCCATATCAAGACTCTTTTATTTTATTTGAACATAGAGCATTTAAAACATAATTGAGGTTTGAATAGAATAGAATAGAATGCATTTATTTGTCAGAATATTGTACAAAGTTGATAAGTGAGATAACTTTATTCTCATATGAATACAATAATTCACTTAAATGAGAATATTATATGACCTAAGTCAAAATTTTAACGTTTTCGCTAACGACCATTGTAAGTTAGAAATTAAGACGAGTTGTCGGCACTTCAATCCAAAGCCTGGCAAACGTTACAAAATAATTACCAAGTTTAATGTTACGTACTTAAACCGCAATTATCTTTAGCTTACGTTCGAAGCCTCGTTTTCGGTTTACTGAAACTTTGCCCGTAGGCTTGTTATTCGAACGGAATCAAAACAAAATTTTATAGATAATAAAACAACAGGTAAACTTTTAACTAACAGACTTGAACAAATGTTTAGAATAGTAACTATTGTTATGATACATTCCTAATGGATACGAATCACTTGAGTTACCAAACTAACTCGGTTGCCTTATGAAATTAAATCAACAAACTGTCGTACGATAATTCAAGCCGCATTCTGCGCGAAGACAGATTTTGCCCGATGCACCAAAGCATAACTTCCCGTAAACTGTACCTTACTTTCAGGAACTCTATAAAACTCATTCATATCTTCAATGGTAATTTCTCTATCCTCAAAATGATAAATGATAAATGATTTTATTTCTGTAAGTAGGTTTGTACAAACACTTTTACACGTCAATCATATTTTAAAAACTAGATGAGGTCGGCGTTTCCTATCTGACTACTCTGAGAAGAAAGGCCGAAACAAACTCAGAGGTCATAGTCTCTTTTAAAGTCCAGACATAATCTTGGTCAGATCATGTGAAGACCATGTAGATTGGTGTCTGAAATGGTCTTTTGAGGAAAGAACCACACAGGTTGAGTGGACCTGACCAGTCAGTGCACGCATTTGTCAGTAATCGTGCAGCTCTACTCAGAATATAAGGAGCTCAACGATGCGACTATCAATACCAAAGAAAGGCCATTTGGGTAGGCCACTTATATGACTCAAACTGCCAGACCATGATTAACACTAACTGAGAATAAAAGAAAGGGAAAAAAAAATATTATGCAATAACCCACATAGTCTTCACATTCACAATAATTAAAATAATATAATACTTTACAAGTAAATATTCCTGTCATTGTGTATAAAATAATAATTAAATGTCACTGTTTATAAAATAATAAAGTTAGCAAAAACAAAAAAAAAAAAAAAAACAATAAAAATAAACTACCTCAATATGTACAAAAATTGGAGCAGCTCAATCCCAAGCCTTTTTGTCCTCAATATAATCTTTAACAGTATAAAAGGCTTTCTGGCACAACTTACGTTTAATGAATGATTTGAATTTATTAAGGCTTAGATCTTGAATGTGGAACAAAAAGATTTTGGACAAAGCGAATTAACTCTTTCATGATATTTATTCATACTTTTTTCCAACAAAGCGAGTACCAAGTGTACCAGCTCCCGGTTTCATTCGGTTCGTGATGCTTACAGCCAATTCGTGCCGCATTGTGAGTCCATTTAAACTCAGAATTACTAGTTATAGTTACGTAGTTGATCAATCAACATCGGGTGTTATGTATCCTGCTGTTTATTACGTCCAACTATTATGATAGCATTGAAGTTTGTTTTTGTTTAGCTACATCTCTAGAGATTTAGCCGCCGTTGTAGCTTTAACTAAATTACTAAGGATTCCTTCATTCTAATTCTGGATATTATGCTTATAACCGGTTGCAAATGTATTTAAGGAAGGTTCCTCGAAAAATAAAACGAAGCACGAAAACTGGTTAGACATAATTGCATAACTTGATCAAGACCGAATAATTAAATCAATCTGCCAACTTGATATGAGGAATCTAATCCTCAATTAATAAGCTTTTAGACAATGTTATGTTCTACAGAAAATTCATTTTCAGGCTCTTCATCATCATTAATTAGCCAAAAGACGCTGGACATAGGCTCCTCATCAGGATCTTAATCGTTTATAACTTTATGTCGCAATTTAGTCTTTGATGCTATCTTAAGTGTTAAGCCAACGTCTTGGCTACTATTCAAGGAAAGATTATAAAGAATTCCATTGTTCAGCAAATTCACTAATTAAACACTTAGCTTATGACCTTCAAACGAAAGGCACGAGGCAACCTTGTTTTCATTCCTAAATATTCTCTCAACGTAGAAATTCCACGACATCCCGGACAAAGCCAAATCTAATTTTTTTTTTTTTATTTGTTCCAATATTATGGGCAGCAGAAACCTCTTCCCAAAAAAATACCAAATACCTACAACAAAGCATAAACAAAAAAATATGAAGCTTGTCCAGCAGCGGCTTAAGAAATACAATCAGCTTTCCTCATAGACATTAGACCACTTTCGATGTTATTACGATCATACGGAATTCTAATGGAGACAATGCGAAGTGGTTTAATTCACAACATAACAAAAGCCTTTTGTAACGCTGACTTGAGTCATAACCTGCTTAATCTATTAAATATTTACCTACTTTATTTATATGACATCTTTAACGTATAATACTACTATAGAATTATTGTTTTTTATCCTGATACCGACTTAATTATCATATACATACAAAATTACATGATCTGCATGAGGCGACAAACAATTAATTCCGAATGTCATTCTAAAATTATATAAGCTTAGGGTACCAACTTTGTATGCGTCATACATTATGTTTAATGCCAAGGTTATAAGTTGAAGTTTGGGTACGTGCTGGCATTAAGTACATAATAGGACGATAAAATAAATAATAAAGTGACGTGTAGGCATCTATATAAAACGAATGTATTTACAGCAACTAGGTACTAACATAGAATACAGTTGTGGAATAACTCAATCAAACATTTAAATCACATAACGAAGCAGGTCAGAAAATTTAACCCTTGTTAAAAATTTAACAAACAAATGCAAGTCTGGTGTCTTTTACAGGATTTAATTACTGATAATTCGTAATAATCTAATCGTTTTGCCAGTTCCAGATAATATCGTGCACATAATGAGTCATACTTTTTTATTGTTTGTGGACTTTGTAACTGTGCCTATTGCTGGAGATATCAACGTTTTGTTATTAAAGTGTATTTTTAAATGCATAGCAATCGATTCACACATGGATACTGTTATCAGTTTGTGTAAACATGGCATTGAACTACATATGGGTTCGGAAAATCAACATACATAGATAGCACGACGAATTGAAACCGTCTGGAAAAATTGTAGGAGCACAATTTCCTTATTACGTAGAAACACACACTGGTTACTTGCATCATGTGCTTCCTCTTTAAATATTACATCATTAACTATTAAACTTGTACCTACTAGCTCACCGTTGTCATGTTCGTGTTTGAGTACATTTGTTTTTTACTTTAAAACTTCGTATACTCGGACTCCAGATGTTTGCATGTTGAGCCTGTTTAGAAGTTCTTTAGCGGGACAATCAAATATGTTTACTCTCTGTTCTAACTATACAATATTATTAGTTTATTATAACTCAAACTTACCTCTTTATTCCGAATTTTCTCTGCTACTGTAATAGCTGGCTGTTTTAGGATATCATCGTGTATGGGTGGTATCTTCTCTCCCTCAGCTCCATAATATAAACTAAAGAAAAACTTCCCGATACTAGCAATTATTAATCTCACTGCATGAAGCACTCTCAGCTTTAGTCCCACAGGTCTGTCTATCTCGGTGGTAGACATGTTCGCGTTAACTTCAAATCACTGCTATTTATAAACTTTGCGCTTAGAAACTATCGCTGTTACCGCTATTACACACTTTATTTGAAAACAATGTTGAAGTTTTGACGGCAAGCAAGCTGCGAGCTGCGATAACGCCTGTGTCGCTCATAAACAACGAACTGTTCAACTCAATGAATGAGCGATATAACCGACCGAGGACACATCAGCTTGTATACGTCAGTCAGGTGCCGTCTCGCTCTGGCGCAGTAGTTCGAGTGGGGGCCGATTGGCGGCTTCGCGTCGGGCGTCCTCCTACGGCTCCTCACTGGCACTGGCGTCACTCATGACGTGCCGTGCCGTGCCGCCGCAGCGGGTTGCCGGCACAGAACATTTATATACTCAAGAGGTTGCCGGCCAGTCCACCCGGTGCACTTTATCAGTTTTTTTTTTATAATCGACGTAAATTGTGTGACGAAGAATTGGTAAATGAAGGCATGCGTTGGAAATTGTGCTTTACACTAATCGGTACGATTATTTTTTGTAGAATGTACTTTCGTTCTTCATTTCTGTTGAAAAATGCGATCATTAGTGTGGAAGATGCAGAGAGATTCCTGAAACATTCAACCGAAATAACAGGTCTTATAAGGTTAGGCAGGTCTTATAAGGTTAGGCAAAGACAGGAAGGGATGTCAGTTAACGAATACTTAAAAATTATGTAAATTAAATGTTATCTGTGAACGCAGCAACAGCAACACAGATGATATTGCTGTTTGTTGTTCTCAAAGCTTGCTTTTTACAACATCAGCAGTAACTGATGTAGTGATGTAGTATTTCATGTAGGTACCTACGTTTGGCATATTAGGTACCTAATACATCGGAACCATTTCAACTTCGACACTTGATTATTAGCTTTTCTGGAAATCACCATTATTTTACTGTTTCTTGGTACGGCATTGTTTTCGTTTGTGCTACACTTATTTTGAGGTTATCCGACAGTTGACATTTAAATGTCAAGATTTTATTTTCCTTAGATGAGGATGATGAGACCAAAAAAGGCTAATACCTTTTTAATTATTCTAATTAATTACCTATTTGTAATGTCTTGATGGCCTTTTGATAGGTAATATCTAATGATGTTATCCACTATAAAATTATACTATAGAAAATCTGGAACCCTTTTTGTCAAAACAACCTTAGTTATTTTGTATTAAATTTAATATGCCTCCACTAAACATTCTTTGGAAGATCCATACCAGACTGAGTTGTTTGCTCTCAAATAACTCCTAAAGTTAGACCAGCATTGGCCTTAAATAGAAAGACCGGTTACAAATTAGAATACAAATATAAATGGTAAATCTACTCTATAACTTTTGAGGCCAAGACATTAATTTTTTTGGTGAATGTCTCGGTATAGAATATCTCTTTATAGTCATTTGTCATAAACCTCAAGCTCAGGATCATATCGAAAGACAAGCTGTTTTTGGGAAAGTACTAACCATTTTTCGTTTAGGGAGTAAACCTCCTCTTCTCTTAATTTACAAACTGTGCCAGCAGTATTGTTGTCACCAAGTTTGGGTGAGACTGTAAGGTTTCGAATCAATACAATATTTGAAAGTGGGCCAACATTTCTATAAAAATACTGAAAACGTGTTAAATATTTACACCACTTTGTTCTTTAGCGGGGTAAACACAATTCGAAAGTATGTAAACTGTTGTAAACATATTTGTTCTAAATTTTAAAAGAACAAAGAATCCATTGATAGGTTCCTACTGTTCGTTGTTTGTACTGACCGTTGTATTTCACTTACTGCTTTCATATATCACTAATTAATCACAATAACATATGTTTTCGTATCACGCTATGTGAACAGCCTGAAAACAGACCATGCTATATTAAATTATACTTCCATGTTTCAAAAAATAATCTGCTGTTTGTTATTTTGACGAGTTATTCGAACTTAAATGTAGGGAACAGCTGATTTTTTTTTCGTGATTTCAGGTTTAGTCTCATAGTAAAAGTTGTTCATAATGATGAGTACAATGACCCCTTAAGAGGTTGTGCGTTAATTCTGGGACATGTTGTATATGTACTCCTTTGCAAGACTGCAAAACCACATATCGCTTTTCATACATGTAACACTTATTCGTTTCTTTGATTTCAGAGCAACATGGACGACTCTCCAGCAAGGGAGCAAAAATCTACAAGAAAAATATCGTTGCCCACTGTCCTCTGTACTCCCGAGCCTGCCGACGACAAATCCGATATATCCATCAAAGTGAATTCCTTAATTTCCTCGGATTCCAAGATGTCACTTCCGTCCAATTTGGGCACCCCTACGTCACCGCTAAGATTATCATCTCCTATATCATTACCGACGTCGCCATGCGTGAAGACTTCTCCGACGTCGTCAGCTAACTCGTTACCGAACCCGAATCCAAAGCCAGTGACGTCAAATGCTGCGACAAACAACGTGGTTAATAGCGGCTCGGCTACCGGTAAGTGATATATTTAACAAGTGCTGTAGCAATTAGCATGCTTATTCGTTGTTGCAGGTTAGCGATGAAGTGCAAATTCTTATCTTACTTATGTCTTAAGGCTTCTAAATACTGGCGCGACACCGGTTGAACAATTTCCTTGAATTTTTCAATGAAATTGTTCTACCGGTGTCGCGTCAGTATGCCTTTAAGCAATCTCGGGAAAACTGATGAATGAGAATTTATGATATTACGGGTTTTTTAACACCCATCATTAAGTTTTTTCCCGCTGATATCGTCGATTCCCTGACCTTGTCAGACACTTTTTTGAACTATTTTTAATTATGATCTACTCTTTAGGGTTATTTTTATCAGGCGTTATAATAGGATTATTTAAACGCTGTGCTAAAGATAATATAGACGGTTTGAAATCGCATTAACAACAAACAAATATTTATTTATTGAATAAAAGGTATTTGTAGTACGTACATAATAGAGCTTCATAATTAAGTAAGCGTAGTAGTAAAACTAACAAATATCTGTAGTGGTGAACTACTGTTCTCCTAGCTAGGTAGCAAAGCAACCTGTGTTAAGGAGAGACAGTTTGCCTCCCTCGATAAAAATCTTAAAAATAATGCTACGTTTTGACTCCTAAATCAAGTCGTTAGTTACATTACATACATTATTATCAATCTTGTTAACTAGAATAATACGAATTAATTTAATACTGTAATTGGTTACAAATACGAAAAAAGAAAGAGAAAAAAAATGGTTATAAAAAAAATAAGTATAAAATCATAGTAAAAAAGAGAATGTTTTAAGTGAGACGTGATGTATGTGTGAGTGTTTGTTATTAAGGAAATAGGACAGCTTAAGGGTTGCATAAGTTCCTGCAGGCAACTAGATCGCGAGTAGGCTTGTCAATGTTGATACATCGCGCGCTGCGATCTTTATTCGTATAGCTAGACTGCCGATATCTAAATGTATATACATATTGTAATAAAACAGTAAAATCCGGTGTCCGTACATTTAAGAAAAGTACTTAATAAAATAGAAAGGGAGTAACTAAAGAAGAGTAATAGAACATAAACCAGCGATTTGTAGAATTATTTTTTTGTCTGTCTGTCTGTTTGTTCGCGCATATCTCCGAAACTACTAAACGGATTTTCATGAAGTTTTCACAGGTAGACAGAGATTAATTTGCACACGTTATAAGATCTCAACTTTACCAAAACAATGTATACAACATTAGTTTTTGTTTATACTAAACCTCTTAAGGGGTCATTGTACTCATCATTATGAACTTTTACTATGGGACCAACCTTGAAATCGCGAAAAAAAAATCAGCTGTTCCCTACATTTAAGTTCGCTGAACTCGTCAAAATGTAGGGAACAGCTGATTTTTTTTCGCGATTTCAAGGTTGGACCCATAGTAAAAGTTGTTCATAATGATGAGTACAATGACCCCTTAAGAGGTTTAGTATAAACAAAAACTAATGTTGTATATAGCAAATAGGTAAACATTTGATTTGTTATAAGTATACATTTGAAAGTAGAGGCTTATTCGCCCAACATTTAGGCAGTATAACCTTTTGTTATTGCAAAGATAGGAATAGAGGTGGGCAGTTTACCATTTGTGAACATACTAACAAGACTACTATACTTGTCAAAAAATAATAGGCCCGTTTTGACATTTAACTTGAATCGATTTATCGTGACTATCGAGTACCGAGTTGTATGCTTACTTAACTACACTCCATTGGTTTAGGTAGTTAAATAAATGTAAACAAATCGTAAAAAGGGTTTTTATAGATGACACTTTCTTGTTTGAAAACACGTTGTAACTTATAACCAAATTAAATGGATTTTTGATTTTTACGATAGTTTCCTCTTTTAATAATGTATGTTAAACTTTATCTTTTCTTCTTAAACTACTCTTCCTTGACGTAACTGCTTGAGCACAATTTTGTAATTACATTAATATTAAATAATATTTTGTAATCCGTCTATGGTAAAGAGCCCAAAAATACAGGTTCTCAAAACGTCCGGCTAATTATAACGTTGTTATATTGAAAAACTGTGGAGTAGCATGACAACTGGAAGTGACAGACATTACGTTTAGTCGGTTACTTCACAGCTGTCTCGTCACGTGGTTTTTTTGTTTACCTTTATTTAACTACCTAAACCAACGGAATTACGTATTATTTTTTGGCAACTTTACAACTGTATCAACTATCAGATTACAATTACAACATTTACAACGGTATCAACTGTTACATTAAAATATTTACTAAATGGTGCAAGATTACACTAAATTCCACGCGGACGAAGTCACTGGCAACAGCTAGTTATTTTATAAGTAATAACATAAACATAACATCACGCCTGTAATCCCCGAAGGGATAGGCAGAGGTGTAACCGATATTGGTAAGGTGTATCTATTCATACACGAAATCTCTTAAGGGGTCATTGTACTCATCATTATGAACAACTTTCACTATGGGACCAAACTTGAAATCGCGAAAAAAAAATCAGCTGTTCCCTACATTTTGACGAGTTATGCGAAAATAAATGTAGGGAACAGCTGATTTTTTTTTCGTGATTTCAGGTTCGGTCCTATAGTAAAAGTTGTTCATAATGATGAGTACAATGACCCCTTAAAGAGATTTCGTGTACGAATAGATACACCTTATATACATATAGTATACCCACCTTCACCAGTTATGTTTAAGTCCCACGTAATTAGGGGTCGAGCCTATTGCCATCAACCGGGCACAAATCCAGACTCCGGGCCGCTACTGAGAAATTTCTGGTGGGATAACCCAATAACACTTTGACCGACCTGGGAATCGAACCCCGGACCTCGTGCTCAGCATCAAGTAACAAGTCCATAAGAAATTATTCTTTATTAAATACGAATGAGTGAACTGGTTAAAGGTACTTACTTACCATAGACCGTACTTAGATAATATCTATACTAAGCCCCGTATTTCCCCGATTCCGTTTAGTGCCGAACGTAAAGAATAGCACCATCCCATTTCTTTCCGTGGGTCTAGGCGAGGAAGGCGACTAGGGGACTTTCTAGAGAATGGGCAACAGCGTTCTCTATGCATTTTAACACCATACTGCGATCGCCAACCCGCCTGCCAAGCGTGGCGATAATGGCAAATCCCCCCCTTTAGGGTAGGCCTATGTCCAGCTGTGGACGTCTTTCGGATGAAATGATGATGATGATGATGAAGCCCCGTATTTATAGAGCGTTACTCAGTACTCAAGCATTACTTAAGGCGACGATAACCGACTTTTAATGATATTATACTGAAGATCACGTCTAAACGAGCAGTATTAATGATTTGAAAAAAACATATGTTAAATAAGAGCATTTTCTCAATAACTTAATATGTGAATATTTTGGAATATGTTTATATTACATAGTAAAATTAATTTGTAAAGTTATGTCTAAGGCCTGAAACTGCGTTAAGCGGGCACCCGAGCGGTTTCATACAAAAGTGCTCCGTCGCGGGGACCCGCGCGGGCGTCCGTCACGGGGAGGCGCGCCCCGCACCCACGCAACGGGGCCCGCCTCCGTGCGACGGAACCCGTCGCGGGGGCACGTGCCGTGCCCGCCAGCGGACCGGTAACACGTAAACACGTATATATTAAGTTCTCCATCGACACGACTATACATGCACACCGTTAAAATTGAACTAGCGACACTGCGTGAATAAAATAATCCGGTCTCCGCAACGGGTAGCCGCGACGGGGACCGTCGCGTTCCCACGGCGTGTCCACGCGCGTAAACACGCGACGGTTGCCCGTCGCGGGCGCCCGCTTAACGCAGTTTCAGGCCTAACGCAGATAAAAAACGGAGAATTGCGCAAAATCCACCAAGCGTATTTTTCTGAAACCTTCACCAATTTAAAGATAATTTAATTATTGATATTTTAGTATACGCGTTTTATTGAAATACCTTTTGTTTTGTATATAATAAATTAATAATGCGTCAAATTGGGGACAGCGCTCCTTGATGGGCGAGTCCTATTACTGGCTGAACGTACGACGCGTTGCGTGAGCTCAGTACAGAACACGCAAGCTAACCACTCAAGGTCACTGGCATATATCTGCGTCTTAATCGAATCTACTCCACTGTTTGCTTTAGATCATCAGTTGGTCTCACATGTTTCAATTATTATTTACAACTCTAGGGCTTTTAATTAAAACTTTATAGTTAAAATTTACGTGTACAATATACAAGCCCTTACTAAAGAATGGGCAGCAGTGTTCTATTTATGCATTTTAACACCATACTGCGATCTCCAACCTACCAAGCGTGGCGATTATGGGCCTGCCTTTGGGGGAGGCCTATGTCCAGCAGTGGACGTCTTTCGGCTGAAATTATGATACAAGTCCGTGTACCACAAAACTCTAAGCCACAGAATTGTAACCTTAGGAATATGTCTGGTCTGGTCTTAAGATGGAGATATATGCCAGTGACCTTGAGTGGTTAGCTTGCGTGTTCTGTACTGAGCTCACGCAACGCGTCGTACGTTCTATATATATTTTTTTCAAATCATGAACATTACTCGTTTAGACGTGATCTTCAATATAAAATCATTAAAAGTGTGTTATCGTCGCCTTAAGTAATGCTTGAGTACTGAGTAACGCTCTATAAATACGGGCCTAAGAGTCAAACCAACCCTCAATTTATAAATGGAATTTTGTGAAACACGTGTGTGTAAATTATTTACATTAAAAATATACCTATCAATTTATGTACTTATAAGTCCTTTATTCTGAACAATTTTCCCCACAAGTATTCTAGGCACGTTACTCACTAAATCACATTTTGGATCAAAACTTAATAAAAGCCCACATTTTGTATTCTATTCTCGCATTCTGTTACATGTATTCAAGCTATATTTACGAGAATTATTACATAAGACCAACATAACTGGTTTAGGTAGTCATTATACGTACTTACATGAGCAGTGAGCTCTCTCAATGTTCATTAATTAATTATTAAGCTGAATTGTTTCCCTTTCCTCCAAATTGTATAATTAAAAAGCCATCGGAAATTTGAAACCGACCCTTCCTGGGTTAGGCTATATTAATCTTAATTTTGGATAATAATTAATAAAAATGATAGCTTGTAACAGAAACTCGAAGTCATTCTCACCAACCTACACTGTAAAATAAAGTAAGTTTTCATACAAAAAAAAACCGGCCCAGTGCGTCTCGGACCACGCGCCATGAAGGGTTCCGTAGTGGGGATTAATATTATCCTAAGAACAAACTTTTTAACATTAGTTCAAAAACATGTTCCCTCATACATTCCAACTGCAAATGTAAATCTGTACGCACAATATTGAGAGATTTACCATGTTAATTTAAGATGGATAGACTTCTTATATTTAATTTTTTTTATTTTAGGTTCTGGAGTTTCGGAGATAAGGGCCGAATGGTCAATTTTCATCTATTTTCGTTAATAATTTTAAAAGTATTTATTTTAAATAATATAAAAAATATAATAATATGTCGCACTCACACGGTATATTTTTATTTTCAAATTGTCCCCTTAAAGTGACCCCCATATTCAAAATTCATTTATTTACGTTACACGTCCCGTGTTTGGGTCACAGAAATTTGGGTTTGGATATGTGTAGCAAATTTCAACTAAATCGTTCCAGTAGATTCGGACACACAGACATACATTTCGTAGGAAATGAGACTCCGATAACAAAAGTTTTTGTAAAAATTGCCCATTTTCCTGCTGACTGTAATTTTTTGTCAAAATCTGTGATTGCAGATCAAAATTTCTCAAAAAGTTAAGGACAGTCTCGTTTTCCTGTAGCTACAACGGTTAAGGTAGGTAAGATCTCATAAATCCATCCTGTATAGTACTTACTAATTCCATGAGTACACAAATTCCATGCTATTATAAAGTACTTACTTACTACTTCCATGCTATTAAAAAGTACTTACTTATTCCATGCTCAAGCTGTCACTTCCTGTTACACACTTCCCGTCCCTTTTCACGAAATCACTCCCAGATGAAGTGAGAGGAAAGATGTTACACATCAATAATTTAGGTACCTATAAAAAAAAGTTATTTAGCAAGATGACAAATGTTTGAGATAATGTAAAAATATAACTGTTAGAAATCTTGAAAAACTTAATGAATAATATTAGAAGTCCGATGTCTAATTAATAATAATCTCAAAAAAGAATAACAAACGCCTAACTAAAATATAATTCTCGGTGACAGATTAGATTAATCGTAAGCCCCTAGACATTTGAATTATATTAGTAATTTTATCTGATTAATTGTTGAGATATCAGTACACCGCCCATTGTGTCACCATAATTATGTGAAATTTCAACATTTATATCTGTAATTTTTATGGCGTAGGTACTATCGGCAAAATTTAAGCATGCTCAGTTAAGAAAATATTTCAGCGGCAAGCGCAGCTAGTGACAGACCACACCCCTTCCTGGTTTCGCCCAATTAGAGGCAATATGCATTTGTGTGAGTACAGGGCGTGTAACAAGAAATAACAACAAACATAAAAATATTTTGTAAAAATCTCGCTTTGTGCATCCTATTGGTCAAAATGCATGCATCGGGCGGTCGAATCATGAGACGAGCTATGCGATTATCGCCTTAGAGGTGAGCATGCGGAAGTTTGGCCGATAGTACATAATAAAGAGTATTCTATTCTACACCTCTTGGACGATTATAATAGATTAGTGATCCTTCTGTAGAGACTAGCTATGAGTTTTTAAGTTTTATGGTTAAACCGAGTTATGTACCTACCTGCATAACTTTATATAAGTAACGCTATGTAAAGTTATGCAATATATCAAATGTACTTACCTACTAATACCTACATAGAATATACAATATTAGTTTTAGTACATGCGAAACCCGAAACACGTGTCTAGTATTTTTATGTAAAGAATCTATGTACAAAATTTCAAAACTGTATCATGAAAAATCACAAAGTTATAAGATTGTTATATTACTGGGTTGAGTGGGTTGTCCGTACAAAAACATGCTAACGGCGCCCCCGCACCTCCAGGGTCGTCTTGCGCTCATTGATTTGGCAGTAGGTACCTAACCGTACGGCGATTGTACTGTAAGTAATTAAATGGTGATAACATTTTCCATCACACTTAAATATTGTTGGGACAAAATATAACATGGTGTAAAAATGATTGAAATCGATTCAGTTCCTTATTCTGAACAAACTATATTCAGGTTGCGCATATAAGTGCTAACTTTTTTATGGAGTGCTTTAGACCCTTTCAAACTAAATAACTTTTAATATGGGACCAACTTTGAAATCGTTCTAAACCGTATGGAACAGCAGATTTTTGCAGATTTTTCAGCTGAGCAGAACAGTTGATCCATACAATATGGCCGATTGTTGATTAAGTACGCAACGGGTTTATAACATTACACTGGTACGTGTGTAATTAGTAATTTACACACCATTGATTTAATTACTTATTGAATGCTTATAATGAATGGTCGACTTAATTACTTTATTTTTTTTTAAACGTAACTTTTAAAGTTCATGTTGCATCAAAGCTAAGAACCACACCGATTAAACCAGCCTACTAACAAAAACCGCATTGAAATCAGATCACCCATTAGGGAGCTACGATGCCACAGACAGAGACACTGATACACAAAACGTCACAGCCGTCAAAATTAAAACACCCCTCGATATACGTCGGGGGTTTAAAAAAAGATAAGCCATCCAAAGAGGTTGGCTGCAGGGCTGACAGACCATTGCACGTCACTCTTTAGGCACAGATTTCAGCCACAGATAGGATTGACCAGGCTGATGTACATTGATCCAGTATCTCGTTCCAGTGCTACAGTGGCACTACGAAACCAGTGGCACTGGATCGAAATTTGATCAATATAAATAATTTATTTATGGTCAGTATCCAGTATCTGGCGCTGGATAGGAATAAAGTACGCGCTAATTGGCTGGCGGCTTATTCAGCTTCACTGTACTGCTTCGCTAGATCAAAATACTTTTTTTTAATGATAATATAAAAGTACACCGAAGTTTTAGCATCTGGAGCAGAACTATGAGGAACCTGTATTTCGGCTAACAGCGCCAATCCCCTCGAGTTACATTAAATACAAAACTGGATCAGCGTAAATCAGACTTTATAAAGTCGTCTCCTTGATAGAAACCCAAACTCAAGTAAGAATGTTCACAGATATTACTAACATAATTTTAAGACGTTTGACATTTTCCCTTACTCTCTTGGAAAGTTTCCGGAATTTAAACCTATTTGAGAAATGCTTTAAACTTACCGGGGTGCCATTTTACTTCATTTGCAGCGCAATCCGCTTAAATGTACTCAATTTTAAATATTCTCTGGTGGAGCGTCCGCTAGGCTGTCAGCTTTTGGATAAAGCATTGTTGCCGAAATACTTACGTTTTAGGGAAATTAAGTGTTAAGCAAGTTAAAACCGTATCTACATTCAATGATATTATAGTAATTATAATATCATTGTCTACATTCAAATCAAAATTTGTCATTCTTTGCAAAATTTTGTAAAATAAATGTATATTCTATTCTATTTGACAGTTGCATGGAATGGCTATAACACGTCAAATTGACGTAGGGTGTTAGTTGGTTTAGCAATTAGTTTCCCTTACTGTACATACCTTACAGTTACCTAAATGCCCTTTCAAAATACATATTTTTATTTAATTTTTGTAAACTGAAAGTCTACTCAAGCCTTTTATATGTAAACCGGCTTTAGTTAATAAATTATTGACCACACCTGATCGTAAAAGTTAACGCACATTAAACTAGCTATAGATCAAACTAAATAGCCTTGCAGTCAGACTCTCAGTATAATTATGTCATCATTATCATCATTGCAGCCGAAAGACGTCCACTGCTGGACATGGCCTCCCCCAAAGGGGGGGTTTGCCATAATCGCCACGCTTGGCAGGCGGGTTGGCGATCGCAGTATGGTGTTAAAATACATAGAGAACGCTGCTGCGCATTCTCTAGTAAATCCCTTAGTCGCCTTTTACGACACCCCATAGGGAAGTGCTATTCTTAACGTCCGGCACAACACAGAAAATTATGTATAGGGATGAAATGAAACCTGGTAACAAAACCTGCTGCAAAGTACAGGGCTACGGCCTGCTGCGGCCACTATAGCTGTACTTTTGAGCAGGTTTTTTCAAATTCAAATATCAATGTCAGCGGGTGGGTACAATTTTGCAGTGAATGGTGGAACCGTCCACTGTGATACTATACCTACTTACCCACGTAATTTTAAAATCCTATAAATCAACCAACAGTACATGGCTATTTTTAGATACTTAAATAAATATCAATATCATAAATATTATCATTGCTTTGTGAAGTATAATATTATTATTTTAATTATTGTGAATGTGAGAACTAAGGCCCGTATTACAGAACGTCACTCAACACTCAAGCATTACTTAAATAAAACTAGATTCAAGCCATTTGATTGGTTGAAACTAGTTTTAAGTAATGCTTGAGTATTGAGTGACGTTCTGTAATACGGGTCTAAGTATGTGGGACATTCTTTTTTGTTTTTTGTTAAACATTTTTTCTATTTCTCACTTTTACTTTTAATTCTAATCTGGTAGTTTTAGTACTGCGGCCTACCCAAATGTCCTTTCTTTGGTATTTTTTGAAGAGTCGTTGAGCTCCTTAAGTTCTGAGTTGGTGCAGCTCAACTCTGAACTTAAGGAGATTACTGTCAAATGCGTGCACTGCCTATACAGGTCGACGCACTATGTGTGGTTCTTTCCTCAAAAGGTCTGAAATGGTAATTTCAGACACCAATCTACATGCGGCCTTCACATGATCTAACCATCATTATGTCTAGACTTTAAAAGAGACTGTGACCTCTGAGTTTGTTTTGGCCTTTCGTCTCAGAGTAGTCAGATAGGAAACGCCGACCTCATCTAGTTTTTAAAATATGATTGACGTGTAAAAGTGTTTGTACAAACCTACTTAGGTACGTCCGGCCCTGGTTCAGGCCATGGTTCGGAGCAAGAGTGCATGGGAAGCTGTCACCTCGTTCTGTGAAGTAGTAATGCTCGCGAAAGGGGAAGGCGAAACGCGTGAGGGAGAGGCAATATTCGCGCCCACACGCCCGTAGTGGCCGCTGGAGATCCCCCGGGCGTCGGGAGTCGCAAGCCGATTCCCGGCCACCGTAGGCGCGGGCATGCGGATGGTGAGCGATGGATAGCTCGCCGTCCGATAAGGACCAGGCCCGGGTCGACGCCGGCGCGTTGTGTTCCTCGTGCGCCTCAAAGAGATGTTAGCACCAAGTGACGGGGTCCGGTAGGGCCAATGCCTGCCAGGGTTGCGGGTTTGTCCGAAAGGGATACCTTGGTCCTGGCACACAGTCAAGTGAAGGAACACGGGTGGGTTTTAGTCAGTAAAAGGCTGACACGCCCTCCCGCTCCGCCTAGAGCGCGAGAAGTTATTTGATCATTTCCCACCCAAAAAAATAATATTAATAATAATAATAAATTAGCTAGCGAAACTCTGCAGACTTGATGGGCATCGATAGCTAAACACGACAAAATAAAAATGTATGTTTTATTTTTGGGATCATCGACCGCTCTGGTGGTATTAAATTGTTACTTGAAGTATGAGTTGAAATTTTTTAGTTTAATCTTCTTTAGATATCGATACCCATCACGTCTGTGAAGTTTACACAAAGGAAACTTATATTTCAATTCAACCTGCGGTAGGTGACCCCAACCTACCTGCGGTAGATTTAATTAGATCCTGTATACAATATTAGTTTTAGTATACAGGGTGGAAAGGACATCGACGCGAAGCCGGTTACCATGGATTCAGTACATGATTCTGGCGATGCGAAACCCGAAACACGTCTCTAGTATTTTTATGTAAAGAATCTATGTACAAAATTTCAAAACTGTATCATGAAAAATCACAAATTTATAAGGTTGTTTACCGGGTTGTCCGTACAAAAACATACTAACGTCGCCCCCGCGCCTCCAGGGTCGTCTTGCGCTCATTGATAATAATTTGGCAGTATACCTACTGCCTAACCTAACCTAACCATACGGCGATTGTATTGTAAGTAATTAAATGGTGATAACATTTTCCATCACACTTAAATATTTTTGGGACAAAATATATAATGGTGTAAAATTATTGAAATCGATTCAGTTCCTTATTCTGAACAAACTATATTCAGGTTTCGCATATACTAAAAATAATGTTGTATACTCCTACCCACAAAGTACATTTGTATATGCTCCTACCTTCCACAAACAAAACTCATCTCTCTATTATGCTTGTTATAGAGAGTATGTATAAACCTGCCAGAGGGGGATAAAATATATTGTTTTTAGTTACCACCCTCGAAGGAAACAAACAAACGTTGCTAACTTTGTGATTCATTCGTATTGTGACCTTCTAAAGTTAACGATATTCGTGACTGTTTCCATCTAACTGATACAACTTTTGCAATTAAAGCTACGTAACTGGTAAAAGATCGTTCGTCTACTAAAGTATTTATGTTTAAATTACGCTTTGTAAGTACTACAATCGATTAGAGGGTTCCATAATAAACAAACTTGCCACACGCTATAATTATCTCCCCATTATTAAGACAAACGTTGAAGGCTCGACGAGATTGAGTCGGGTGTGAATTGGCTTCAATAGCACACTATTTCGTCATTATGGTCCATAATCCGTGATATTGAAGTATATTTTGGCAATTGAGTTGATACGCAATCCTGAAGGCTACGAGTACCCTCATTGAACCTTTTGGCCTTCACGGGACCCCAATAAACATGAGGATTTAGAAATTTTTTCAGGACGCTGAAAATGAGAAACCCTCATCGACTTCATTCATATTCCGCAGTTGAGCGCAGAACGCGGCGGTGGGCGGGCGCGTCCCGTGCCGCTTTCCTCGACAATGCCGATACTAATTCGCTTTAGTTTCCCTATCCGAGTGAAGTGATGTGGCAATTAGTATGTCATATGCCTGTCAGCTAGCGTGGTGTACATTAACTATTGAGAGTCAGTTACATTAACTATGTCCACAAACGTGGAATCATAAACTCGCAGACAAATCAAAAACTTTGCGGATAATAGAGTTGATAAATTAAAAACTTTCTGAAGGAAAAGTTTTATTTATGTATGAAAATAAATGCTATTGTGAATGTTCAAGATAAACATAAAAATCCGTTTTCTAGTAGTTACAATGTACAGTTGTATTGAATAGAATAGTTATTGCAACGAAGCTTGAATAAGATTTTGTTGGTAAACTGTGTTGTGTATCATAATGCGAAGACAAAGTTAAACAAGAGTGTTGGTGTGAGGTACCAGGATGCCTTGTTGTGGCTGCTGGTGGAATGGCAGACAGAGACATCGACCCCCCGACCCCGACACTTCAGGTTATTTTCCAGCTCATTTTCTTCACAAAATTGCTTGCTCTAAACCCAAATGGATACTCGTATAAAACCAATGAATCGCGGGATGATGGATAAGGGGTTCTTTGTCCACTGAGCTTTTACCGCTCAACATTATTACTCCGATCTGTGCGGGTGGGAAATGTTGGTACTTACTAGGGATGCCTCGATACGCCTTTTTGCCGATACGATACCGATACCGATACTCTTATAATTATATCGGCAATACCGATACGCTTATTGAATTCGAAAATGAAGGTAAAATAAATAAAACACAAGTCAGGTTATTTTTTTAAATTATTAAGTGTAGAAAAATATAGACAGGTTGAGATTAGTTACTTAATAGTTTAAGTAATTAAAATTAACATTGATTAGATATTTGTTAAAAAAACAAAAGTATTGTTATGTTTTGCGGAGAAAGGCAATTTTGCAAATCTGTTTGATTAAGACCTGCGGTGGAAAATAGTTTCTCAAATGCGACAGAACTCATTTGGATACTAAAGTACGTCTGCGAAATTTGAAAAGTATCGTTGAATCGGCCATAAATATATCGGCAAACCCGAAGTATCGGCGATAAGTATATCGGTATCGGTATCGGATGCATCCCATAATTCCAAAATTATATAATGTAATGTACTTACATTATGAAATTTTCTTATAACTTGCAAAAACTTCGGTAGCAACTCTTCGTTATCGCTTATTATCTGAGTGTCGCGTTTGTGTAATTTTATCTTATTTGCTTAATCATATCATTAAGTGAACATTCCCTTTGAAACGTGGGTTTTCTTATTATCTTTTATTACAATGGCTAAAAGTCGTGCTGTAATATTTCCATAATGACCTAACTTGGCTAACAAACAGGTGGTAGCTCTATATGTACTTACCCATTTGTTTGAAAGTAAGAGATGGATCTTTTAACATAGGTAATCCTTAAGTTCTTGTACGACCCATGAAAAAAAAGGTAGGCTAGTCCATCATTGAAATCTATAATAAATTTGGAACTAGCTTCCGTCCACGACTTCGTCCGCGTGAAATTTCTTGCTCGCCCGACCCACTGCGTCGCATTGCATCGCCCGCCCGCACTATTAATTCGTTTTCACGTAGCGTTCTTTCTGACTTTTTTATTTTTGCTCGGCTCCTAAGGGTCGTAGCGTGATGTTCAAAACCTTTCTCAAGAATTGGGCCATCAAATGCAAAAAGATGTTTTTTTAATCTGACTCGTAGTTCCAGAGATAACCCACTATATACATACAAACATACTAACAAACAAATTTTACTTGTTTATAATATTAGTATATTTTATTTTATTTTAATTTTACAATATTAAAGAAAGCTTACAGACTAATAATACACGTAAATGGTAACAAAATAGTAAAAATATGTATAGAAGTATAGATCATTAATCTCGTGTCTAAGTAATACACAGCTGCCCGGATCGATCCATCAGGTCAAGCTACGCTTGCCGGGGTTGGTCCGTGGATGGGTGACATCATTACACACCGAGACTCCTCCGTGCCTCGGAAAGCTCGCTAAGCCGTTGGTCCCGACTGTCATTCGTGGATCTTTGACAGTCGTAACGGGTCGTAAGAAGCCCGAAAGTCTGACAACCAGTCTTAACAAGGGGTATCATAGTACCCTGTTACTGGGTGGTGGAGGTCAGATAGGCAGGCGCTCCATGTAAAACACTGGTATTTAACTGCATTCAGTCAGACTGGAAGCCGAACCCAACATAGTTGGTAAAAGGCAGGCAGATTGATTGATTAAATATCTTATCTACATAGATTTTATATTACTAGGAAATTATCGCGAATCTATGTATACAGCATTATTTTTAGTTTTTTTTTTTTTAAACCTTGCCCCACTAGGGAATTCTCCTGTATCGTGGGTGCGTTTACAAACATTTAAACTCACATACACAAACAGCCAGACCCGGAACAACTACTTGTAGGTTATACAAATATTTAAATTTATTTTATTTTTTTAGTAAGTGTATGCGAAACCTGCATATAGTTTTTTCGGAATAAGGAACTGAATCCAATTGATGACCATTTAATTACTTACAATACAATCGCCGTTCGGTTAGGTACCTACTGCCAAATTATTATCAATGAGCGCAAGACTACCCTTGGAGGCGCGGGGGCGCCGTTAGTATGTTTTGGTACGGAAAACCCGGTAACATAACAACCTTATAACTTTGTGATTTTTCATGATACAGTTTTGAAATTTTGTACATAGATTCTTTACATAAAAATACTAGACACGTGTTTCGGGTTTCGCATATACTAAAACTAATATTGTATAGGTAAACTAAACTACATATTGGTTGAATTTAATTACTTATAACGAACCTTGTTCCATTAGCTACATCAAAAGACACACTTCAAACTAAGGGTCTCTGAGCCAGATATAATTAATTAGGTAACATGACCATACAGTACGGGTGCACAATACCACTCCGATGTTATCAAGAACCCTTTCTCCCATAGTATACGAGAAACGGTTTTGGAATTACTTACTTACGTTTGACAATTTGATAAGAAAGGAGATTCACACAAGTATATTCACTCGTACCATTTATGTAAATGTCTTAAACTTTTGTGGACAAGATATTAATTTAGATTTGTTACAGTTGTATTGTGATGGCAATTCTGTCATTTGATTTAAATAGGTTTTGTTTTTACTATTTTAATAATATTAAATATATATATATATATATATATATCTACAGCGCGCAGCTACAGTGGTGACATTAATTTGACACACTGGTAGGGCTAGTGGCTAGTAATCATATATTTTTTTTTTACATTTTATGTATTTTTTTTTTTTTATATATATATACTTATTATATTAAGATAAATAATTATAAATTGTAAAATAAAAAAAAACAAACAAACTTAATAATAAAGCTCTCTCCTTCCTTCAATTCGCCTACTCCTTGCACGTTAATTGTTTTAATTTCATTGATTCGATGTTATGATCCATGACCCTCTATAAATACTTTATAGGTATTTTGTGAACGTGAGAACGTTGTAGGTTCAATAGACTGTAGATTTGTAGACCATTTTCTATTTTGTTAAGTACCTGCGACTTCTTGACAGGCCTACACTGTCCTCCCATAAGTAGGTACACACGGCTACACATCAAGCTGTACTGTTCCAGTATACGCGGACCTCTCATTGTACGGAAATCCTACACAATGCGAGATCAGCTTATACTGGAAATGTATAGCTTGATGTGTAGCCGTCTGTACCTATTAACACTGTAATTTGAAAACATTTTAAAAGCCAATTATTTTTAAAACATACCGGTGGAGTTTCTTGCCGGCTCTTCTCTATAGAAAACGACCAATTGAAATCGTGCACCTAGCTTCTGACGTTTCATAAGTGCCCATATAGGTTTATGTGAAATAAAATATTTTGATTTTGTTTTGATTGTGCCTTGACAATTGTAGGGACTTCCGAATGTGAACAATGGACCAACCCGTTTTAACCCTAAACCTTGACGTGTTTTTGATAACTGAAAATGTACGGCCATTGTTCAAATACCCGGTTTAAAAATAAAAACATCCGTGAAAGAGGTCCTGAACAAACAGAATTGATTTATTTACGGATTATAAAACGAAGCGACATGTTCCAGGGATCCATGGACATCGCTGGGACTCGGGCATAATTGATGATTTTCCTGTAACAAAGTGTTTCTACAATGTTTTTTCTTATCCTTGTGATCACAATGAAAAGCTGTCCACCAAGATAAAAAGTTATCGTTGTAATCTACAAAACTTTGGCACAAAAATTGTTAATCCAGTAGGAAGTCAGGGTCGAGGATCCTAAATTTTGTATCTACGCATTGTAAGCCTGAAGTTGCAATGAAAACTTTATTTTCCCGGGACCGTTTTATTACTTAAACTCAAAATGTAGATCGACTTCAATTATTTTCATATCAAAAGAACACCATTCGCTTAAAAAATACGACAGCAGTTTCAGCAAATTTATAAAAAAAAATACGTACTAATTGTGAAAAATGACACTTTCATTTCAGTCGCAAAAAGAGAATCGTAGCAGCGCCGTGGCGAATTATTAATCAAAAATTCTTTATTTACAAGAATATTACCGCCGCCGTTAAAACGAAAAAAGAAAAAGCATTTCCAAGCGAGCGACTAGCAAACGTGATAGTAATTGAGATTAATGATGGGACTCGATTTATACCCTTCATGGTTCCAGGGACAGTCTACGTGTGACTTGACAGGTGGCACTACCCACTACCTGCACTGTCCTCTAGGCAACCCTGCGAACAGTTTTATTCCGAGGATGTGACTTTCGATATTTCCTTTTTCTTTTTACCCGACTGCGCGACGCAAAGGAGGGTAATATGTTTATCAGCCTGTATATTATGTATGTTTGTTCCTTTGTGGCGCTCTAGAGACCAAACGCGTGGGTCGATTTTGATGATTCTTACGTCAATCGATTTGTCTTAATCTTGTGAGTGTCACTAAAGACATGACTAAAGGACTATCCACACATAAAAAGATCTGTTAATTTTTGTCTATACAAAATCGTTGTTTTCTATGGACAAAAGCTGAACAGAGCTGAATAAGTGTGGTTCATCCCTTAGGGTGTACTTATGGGGTGTGGGATTGGAGACAGAAATAGGTCATCTTGTTTCCATATTTTTTTTACAGTTCACTTTTTACGCAGTCCGGTTTTTTCAATTTTTAAATGTACTTTTTTGCTGGTAAAAAGACTTCGTATTTCCCAACCAGAAAGGGGTGCTCACGTTTCGGTACGATAACAACCCTATAATGACTAGCATATTTTCACCGAAACATACATTATTATTATTGAGAAGGGATAAAATGAGGTTAGGCCTGTGTCCACTTGTGGACAGTTTTGTACCGAGTCAACACCGGGTTCTTCAGCTGGCTGAAGAACGTTTAGAAGTGATTTCTTGACCTTTTTACTAATTAAATGGCTAAATACAAGTACCGACCCACTTCAAATAATCCCTTTGTTTGCCCTTAACTACACGAAACACAATACCGATTAGCGATAATTGTAAAATTGTCTGGGAAGTGTTTTTGTTTATTTCTACAGCTTCACTGACTGAAAATAAACGCAAAAATACTTAGGTACTTACTTAATGAAAAGCCTTTGCTTAAATCCGTGGGATTTCCGGCTACCTGTGTGCTTTCCGACTAAAAATAGACTAGGTTGGAACAAGACAGATTACTTCAATTAATTGAAGTGATCTATAAGAGAGAGAGAGAGAGTTCCACAGGTATACCTACTTAATTAAACACACGCGTTTTGTTTGAAGTACATAATCTCTATAGAACTGCGGCCTAATTGCGTAAACGCTCGTACAGTGTGGTGCAATATCGCATGCGGGACAGGCACCGACAAAGAAATTGTGCTACTAGGTATATAGTTTCGCGTAGCGCCCGTGATATCGCACCAGTCTGTACGAGCCTTAACTCACTATCAGTAGGAGAATCGGTTTCTTTTTGACAGTTCAACAACATTCCTTGCGTTATTTACGTTGTTGAGCAGACAATTTTTTCTAACATTTATTATACAAAACAAAAAATATTGATTGACATAAAACAAGTTTTACAACAAATAATAGAATTATCTGACTCTTGCGCTAGTTATAACTGTGTTGCAGGAGCCAGCATCCTCCCTTAATATAAGACACAAATTTTGTTTTTTTTATGACAAGACAACAAATAAATAAAAGAACGAAACAGAGGAGACTTCCCTATAGATGTACTTTTAAAAATGATGTATAAACTAAGAAAAAAAACAATAAAAATAAAGAAAAAACAATAATTTTGGTTCTTCTTTTGCGCGAAAGTATGTTTTTTAGTGTATGTGTGTGTGTATTATATGAAGCAATGGGTTAGCCGAAGGGATTAGCAATATACTTCAAAATCATTACGATTGTGATTCAAACTGCGTTACTCAATTAGGATGCTGTTCTACACGCAAGTTCACGCAACACACGTGACACTTCGTAAATTATCTTACACACGTGGACACGTGATAATTTGGTGTGCATAGATTTCATGATCTTACCATTATTATAAGATTGTAATATTGATTATAAGTTTTATCAAATAGACAAACGTGTGACAATAGTGATCCAACGAAACTGATTAAGGCGCCATCTCCATGGTCGAGAGTAGGATCGTGGCGATCAAACGCAAACTCAAAGCATTTAATTACAAGCACTTTTGAATTGTCAAAGAGTCGGTCAGTTATTCAGAAAGTCGAAACTATTTGCCCATTCCAAAACGTAGAACTCTATGGAGAAGACCAGGCAAGGAACTCCAAGGACACTCTTTTAAATCAAGATATTACAAAATTCTGGGTACATTATTCTTTTGTCGCTTCTATATGTGAGAACAATAGAAAAAATAAACTATTTTAAAACAATTCAAAATATAAGATTAAAAGATTAGCCCTGCCAGTTAAGAGATGACCAGTCTCAACTGACGGCGCCCGTTCAGGAACATGACGCGTGGATCAGCACCATCCAGCTCAACCATTTTGTAGGGAACTGAACGATCCAACACACGCGCCACCATCAGCGAGACATTTAAGTGAGCATGATAGTCTCGCTGTGCCATCAAATTCTCGCTGCGATGACATCGCCGTGTGGAGATTGCTTCATACAGTTTCTATTGAATTTGATTCCACGGCGTGACTATCGCCGCGATACTCTCGTCCGTCCTAGCATATCTTGAAATTATAATTGGTTACAGATACTATGTAATTATCACACTATTTTATACTTAGATATTTGAATATTATTTCACACCTCATTAGGTAAACTATATATATCGCTTATACTTATGAGACATTTTCACGGCATTCAATATCGCGCGGAAAACCTGCGGAAGGGTTAACTCAAACTTCATGTCACGTTCGCAGCCACGGGTTAATAATGTTGGCTTTGGAAATCAAATTCTATAGACGAAAACTAGAACGATCCCATTAAAAACGATATACAGCGTGCCGCTACAGAGTGGCGACATTAATTTGACACACTGGTAGTGCTAGTGGCCAGTAATATTTTTGTTTTGTTTTGTAAAAATATATACTTATAATAATATATATTTTTTTATATTATATTATTTTAGATAATTAATTATAAATTGAAAAAACTAAATAATAAAGCTCTCTCTTTCCTTCAATTCGCCTGCTCCTTGCACGAAGTATTTGTTTTAATTTCATTGATTCGATGTTATGATCCACGACCCCAGCTAATTTACCTCTGCGCTTACAGAATGGAATAGAATATATTTATTGTAAAAACATGAGTATACATCAAATAATATGTGCAAGGTCTTAAAATTTTAGTTCTTTAAGTACAGGTTGCTCCAAGATGCTGTTTTAGAAAATTGAAAATAAATCAATAAATAATAATGTATAATTCAATTAAAATCTGTACTATAAAATATTATTAAGCTGAAGAGTTTGTTTGGTTGAACGCGGTAATCTCAGGATTCTCAGAAACTACTGGTTCGAATTGAAAAAATATTTTTGTGTTGGATATAAAATCACGCTACGACCAAGAGGAGCAGAGCATCAATGAAAAGTGTTACAAAAACGGGAAAAAATCCTTAAATGATAAATGATTTTATTTCTGTAAGTAGGTTTGTACAAACACTTTTACACGTCAATCATTTTTTTTAAACTAGATGAGGTCGGCGTTTCCTATCTGACTACTCTGAGAAGAAAGGCCGAAACAAACTCAGAGGTCACAGTCTCTTTTAAAGTCCAGACATAATCTTGGTCAGGCCATGGGAAGACCATGTAGATTGGTGTCTGAAATGGTCTTTTGAGGAAAGAACCACACAGGTTGAGTGGACCTGACCAGTCAGTGCACGCATTTGTCAGTAATCGTGCAGCTCTACTCAGAATTTAAGGAGCCAGACCATGATTAACACTAACTGAGAATAAAAGAAAAGGAAAAAAAAAATGCAATAACCCACATAGTCTTCACATTCACAATAATTAAAATAATATAATACTTTACAAGTAAATATTCATGTCATTGTGTATAAAATAATAATTAAATGTCTCTGTATATAAAATAATAAAGTTAGCAAAAAAAAACATCAAACAATAAAAATAAACCACCTCAATATGTAAAAACTTTTGAGAGCTTCCGTTGCGTTTAAACGATTAAAGTTACGCAAAAATCATGTATGACAGAATTCTTCCTCTTTAAAATTTCTAAAAAAAATTTGCGACAGCATAATAATATGTCTACCTATATTTTAAGCTTGACTCACTATAACCTTTATAAGGTAATCTTTGTTCTAAAATAATGCATTATTTGCAAAGGTGTTTTTATAAACATGATGTTAATCCTTATCCAATTAAATACGTTATTCATCACAAGTATTTCATTTTGAACAAAATTTCCCTTGAGATCATTATGATTTCAATGAATAACTTAGGAGAATTATCATAGTTTTAAAATAATAATAAGTATTATAAATGCGAAAGATTGTGAGGATGGATGGATGTTTGTTACGCTTTCACTCAAAAACTACTGAACGAATTTGGATGAAATTTGGCACACAGATATATTTTATAACTACGATAACAGATAGGATAGTTTTATCCCGATATTCCCACGGGATCGGAACTTATGCGGGTGAAAGCGCTGGGCGCTGCTAGTATATTTTCATAAAACGTAATGGCGAAACTGTATACGTGTGTTAAATTAATGTCGCTACTGTAGCGGCACGCTGTATATATCAGGCCTATAGAAACGCCAGTGGAGTTAATAAAGTGACTATGTACAACTTTGTTAAAAAACTTGTACATATGTCAGTCGTTATGTATACAGTTTAAGTATCTATATATATGTTACCGGCCAAACCCGATTTTAGGATGAACTAGTTTCGCCTAGGCTAAACCAGTTCTCCTTACACGCTATAGGACAAACCAGTATAGCCTAGGCCATACTCGTTCAAGGATAAACCAGTTTAGCCTAGGTCGAATCGGTTTATTTACAATTTACATGCTTTAGGATAAACTGGTACGTCCTAGTCTGAACTAATTTCACTTAGTTTGTATCTTCTATATGCTTTTCAAAGTAAACTGAATAAAGGAATAGAATTAAAATATTCAATATGATTTATTAGCTAATTATTGATTTCACATCTATCACTAGATCAATTTATATTCATCTACAGAAATTACCTTATCTGCAATTTGCTTATTTACTTATTTTTGCAAGGTTTACTTTGAAGGCCCTTAGAATTTCAGAGTACTTTGTTTTTCTTACAATTGCATTTGTTTGTTGTACAGTTTTTCATGCAACTGCATTTCACGAAGCCTTGCCCTGATCCAACAGAATGTTTCGTGGCTGCAATCCTTTAAATATATTTCATTATCCTGGTTAATATCTCCCACATCTAAAAACTTCTGAATGCTTACGTCGAAATCAGTTCTAAAAATCTGTACGAACGGGAATTCCCCATTCGTACAGGCGCGACATGCGTTCCGATTAGGTAAAATAAATTCAGACTAGGACGTACCAGTTTATCCTAAAGCATGTAAATTCTAACTAGGATAAACCGATTCGAACTAGGCTAAACTGGTTTATCCTATCGGTAACAGGATGAACGAGTTTGGCCTAGGCGATACTGGTTTGTCCTATCGTGTGTAGAGAGAACTGGTTTGGCCTAGGCAAAACTACTTCATCCGAAAATCGGGTTTGGCCGGTACCTAACATACGTACACATTCGTCGTTAACAGTGCGTGACTGTATCGTGTCATAAATCTGTGACGTCACAATATAATATGTACCACAGCCTTTTTGGAATAACGTGGTCCGTCCTGCATTTTAATGAACTATTGATTGTTTGTTAATTTAGCTACAAATCAGTCAGCTTCAGTCGGTCTAGCGGTCACTCCACACCGCTCGAAAATTAAAATGTTTTGTTGCATTTTCACCGAAAAACGCGCGAGTGAGTGCTTCCATACGAATTCAAATGAAAGAGATAACAGTAAGTGAAAATATCTCGAAATAGAACACGGAATGTGCGGAATATCCAGCGAGATGAGATGACACATTAAGAAATTATTTTCCTCGTTAATATTCTCTTGAAGTAATTTTCGGCTTTAATTAAAATTATATTAAATGAAACACCACGACCTCTGTGGTACAGCGCCTTACTTATTACTTTCGGGAAAAGTTTTCTAATATAATTTTGGGGCATTTCTTTATTTACAAATTGTGATTTAGGTACCTTTACTTACCTACTGAAGTTAATTTATTTTCTTAACAATTTCTTTGGGTTGTTGGGTTCACAAACAATTTGTTTGTTGTTGGAAACTTCTGGTGTTTACAAATGGTTTTGGCAGCCTGTTGTGTTGTTGGTTAACTTTCTGAAGCTACTTACCTTGAAGAGATAAACTCAAACACAAAGCATTTATTTCAATTAAACCAATCACAGGCACTTTTGAATTGTCAAAGAGTCGGTCAGTTAGTCAAGAAAGTTGAAGCTATTTGCCTATTCCAAAACGTAGATCACTATGGAGAAGAACAGGCTAAAAACTCCAAGGACACTCTTTTAAATCAAGATATATCAAAAGTGTTCTGACCTACGAAAAATATGCTCTAAAAGACGTGAAAGCGATAATACCAGTCTCAAATCATTAACTAAATTGTCCATTTGCTCCAATTACAAGCTCCGATGGGTTTTTGTTTATTTTATTAATGGATCGCGAATTTTAGCGAAATCTATTGTACATATTTATTTAGGCACTCTTTGTTTTAACTAATAGATTCGCTATTGATTGTAATAAAACTAGATATTTTATGTCTCACTTAGCTGCTGATTCATTTGATAACGTAAAGTAAATACACGTATTTCATATCATTATCATTTGCCTGGATTTTGCCTAACTGGATGCAGCTGAATACCAGTATTTTAAATTGAGCGACTGCCTATCTGTAGGCTAATTGTGTAACACACTATCAGTAGGAATCGGTTTCAATTTGACAGTTCAACAACATTCATTGCGTTAGTTACGTTGTTGAGCAGACAAAGTTTTCGAACATATGAAGCAATGGATTAGCAATATACTTCAAAATCATTCCGATTCCGATTCAAACTGTGTTACGCAATTAGGGTGCTGACCTCCACAACCTATTTACTGGGTAATACGATACCCTTTGGTAAGACTGGTTGTCGGACTTTCGGGCTTCTGACGACCCGTAACGGCTATCAAAGATCCACGAATGACAGCCGGGACCAACGGCTTAACGTGCTTTCCGAGGCACGGAGGGGTCTTGGTATTTAAAGATGGTCACCCATGCACTTGTCTGTGTGGTGCCGGAAGTAAAGAATAGCACCATCCTATTTCTTCCCGTGGGTGTCGTAAGAGGCGACTAAGGGACTTACTAGAGAATAGGCAGCAGCGTTCTCTGTGCATTTTAACACCATACTGCGATCGCTAACCCGCCTGCCAAGCGTGGCGATTATGGCAAACCCCGCCTTTGGGGCAGGCCTATGTCCAGTGTAGCGGCAACAACATCGCCACATGCGAACTAAGCGTCACACTGACGTCACGCAAAATCCTGCATCGCGCAAGCAGAGTTTACCGCGCGACTAGCATATATACAACGTCCCGACATCAACCGTCGGGCAGTTGCCCACCAGACACAACACCCGTCTGGTCGGAGGATCCTCCCTTTTCTATGAAGGATAAGTGAACTTTACACCCTGTTCCTCATGCCTCTAAATCCGGCAGTGACGTCTTTCGGCTGAAATGATGACCCATCCACTGACCAACCGCGGCAAGCGTAGCTTAACCTGATTGATTGGCGCGTCTTGGCGTTTCCCCGTGATGGGTTAACTTATATTTTATACGTCAGGAAATATGACTGGTTCGTTCATTGATTTGCTAGACAATGTCTTGCGTTGAATAAAGCTCGATGACCGCCTGCTCCGATATGGTTTCCTTTATTCTCGGAGCAGCTGTCGAGTCTCTGTGTTAGGAGATAATATTAACAATATGGCCTTTCATAATGTTATATCAGGATATTATTACTTGCTTCTTCATGTAAAGGAAATTGGAATTAGCTTTCAGGCACTTTATTATTTATTTTATCTCTGTAAATGTGTTTTATCTCTTAGTAAAGTAAAGGGGTGAAAACGGTGAAGGAAAACATCGCGATGAAACCGGCATGTCCTAGAACTAAAAAATTCGAAGACAGAGAACTGAATTCGAAGATTCGAAGTAGATTACAGCCCACTCCCTCTCACAGAGAGGAGGCCTGTGTCCCAGCAGTAGGAACATTATAGGCTGATTATGCAAAAGTAAAGCGATAAAAATCACAGATTCAACTGTGATAGGTAATGGGTATGGGGTTGGGGTCTAGTAGTGTGATGCGTGGTATATTATCACCGATGTACTTTAGGTACCTAAACTAAGTTACGAATGTATCCCTCGGATAAGACCACTTACTTATATATTTTTCCTGTATCATTACGTTGAGTACATAATGTTACCTATGAACTGCCAGTAAAAGACTTTACTTGAGTGTTATCCCTGAAAACATAATACAGATATAGTGCTGTATGCATTATATTTATATCGAATAACAATATTATTGTAACGTTTGCGAGGGCTTCAAATATTATGACCAACTTAATAGAGTTCATACGTGCCGTCGATATAACGTTGATAGTTAAATCGATAACACAATTTAATACAGATTAACTGAATTACTCAGCGTTAGCAGTTTCCGATAATGTTATTTATGTCGTGCCTATGATATGCGCGGTGAAATCGATAAATTCTAACAGATCATTTAATTGTATTACTTACAAGTATCCAAAATTACATTTATAACTATGCATAAGACTCGTATTGTTATAGGTAAGTCCAAAAATATAAAAACTTCATAAATCTACTCCAAATGCATTCACAATAATTTAGCCTTATTTACTATGATATGCAAATAAATACCTGTACCTACACCTAAAATGACACATATAAATAAACAATCCACTTTCATTCCATTCCGGGAACGCAAGCCCTTGAACTGGTCATAATGGTCAACTTGCCGTCGTGCTTGTCGTTTGTACCAGCCAGGAATTGGGTCAGCACCGAGGTGGAACGATGTGCTGCTCCTATTTGTAGAGCCATACTATTGAAATATTCAGCTCCAACTTGATTGGCCTTAGGCATGTCGAGATCGGTAACTTGTTTTGTGTGCTCTGCTGAAGTTGTTATGCCTGTATTCAGCTTTATGTTGTGCCCGCACAGTAGAGGATTGTCTGATGAGGTTTTCAGGGTACAAATGTCGTCAAAATTGTAGCCTCAACGATTTGTTGTATTAGCTCTTCCTCTCTCCAGTCATGTGCTATAGGAATATACAGGGTCAAATTGAATTAGCTAGCGACACTCCGTAGGCGTATTGGGTATCGATATCTAAAAACAATAAAAAAAAGAAAAAAAAAAGATTTAAAGTTTTTTTTTGGTGTCAATGGCCTCTGGTAGTGAAGTTACTTGAAGTAGTTGAGCTTTTGTTTTACCATGTTTAGATATCCATACCCATCACGTCTGTGAAGTTCACACAAAGAAAAAAACTGATATTGAAACTCATATTCCAAGTACTTAACTAGTTGTTGACCCCAAAAAATACAATTTTTTTTTTTCGTTTTATCGTATTTAGCTATCGATACCCATGACGTCTGCGTAGTTTCGCTAGCTAATTTTATTTGACCCTGTATATCATGCTGTAGTGCAAACGTTAGCCAGTCAGCAAGAATCCTAAGTGTTGTCACAACTTACCCGAGCTGTTAGAATCACTTATTTTGTTCTGCTTGCATAGACCTGGGACAACAATTTTCCACTTCTTCATTGTCAATTATGAGATAGATTAACTTCGAAATTATTTTGAAACCATCATTTTATTAAACCCTATTTGAGTTGAATAATATGAATGAAAGAAAATTGTGAACATACAGTAGGTAAGTAAATGTTTGTCCATTCTCTCCTTGAGTTTCCTCTTTGCCTGCGGTTGGAAAATAACAAACATACTGAGGTTCTGACGCAGTTATGGAAATGCGAATCAAGCTGGGTACAATACGTTTGCGACAATCAAATATGTCAACTTGCTATGAACATATGGGTCATGCTAACAACCTGTAACCTAGGTATATGGGTTAGTCTAGAGAGAATATAGGTATATGTTGTAGATATATACGCTGTAACAGTTGTGCGGTTCAACTTGAGCGGCGAAATTGCTCGTTAGTTCCGTTTCCGGCTACACTTGGAGGGTTTTCCCTCGCTACGGTTGCTTTTTGTTTCATCCGTTTGAACGTCGAACATCAAATCGGTACATTCAATGTTGAAAGCTTGTTACAAAGAAGGTATCTTTACGCAGAATACAGTAATTGTGATAGGACCTTATTAATGCCTCTGTATGTTTTCATATTGCTCTTATTTATTTGATACTCTCCAAGATCAAAGGCCAGAATAAAATGTTGAGCCTGAGCAATTAGTAAAATGAAGTGTCAAGTATAAAAGAACTCACTGTAAAGATTCCGGTCCATGATACTTCGTTAATTATGTAAATAATTTCATCATCACTGGGTGAGTTAAAAATGAGATCAAAGTAAAAGTAATTACATTTTATTTTATACGTGATACTGTTGTCAATGTGAACATTGCAATATACACTTTGGCGACACAATACTTTTCGCAGAAACTATTTTAAAATATCTGACAATACAAGAATAGGTACTGCATCTTTGTATATCCACTAGACCGTGGCGAAGATGATATTGGAATTGTGCCAAAACTTAATCACGATCACAGAGCCTAGACTTGTGCTGAATAAAATATTTCATCATCATAATAATACACAAACTAGAGAAGTGCAAATCCTAACTAATATTATAAACGCGAAATTGAGTTTGTTTTTTTATTTATTTGTTACGCTTTCCCGTTAAAACGGCTGAACAGATCTGGATGAAATTTGGCACATGGGTAGACTATGACCTGGATTAGGACATGGGATATTTTTACCCCGATATTCCCACGGGATCGAGACTTATGCGGGTGAAACCGCGGGGCGCAGCTATAACAAAAAGAGACCCAAAAATGACGAAAATTATTTGGTTTGCAAATTATTTTGTCTTACCAAATGAGTTATTATGACAGGTATAAAAATTGGGTCATTGTTATCTCGTAAACAAATTTCTCTAATGGATGGCTGAAGGCGCCAAGTTTCCTGGAGCCAAGATAAACACGCTACATCTTTGCCAAGCGCACCCCCACTACCACAGCCTGTGGGACTTATATGTACGTATATAGGTATATAGTGAAGCTGTTTATGTACTGGTTATTAAGACTTTAGGGACGGGCACGGCAGTAAAAAGTAACGGACCATCACTTGCCGGTGTTATGTGAAATTTCCATTAAGTTGGTACAGGTAAATACGTGCCTGTTATGACTTCTAGTAATAAAGTTGTGAGTTATCTTACTACTACCATCCATCCCACTATTATTTCAGTGAAAGCTTCTTCTTATTACATGTCTAGAATGAAATACAATTAAAGACACAATAACGGAAATATCTTTCATTCTAATACGTTGCGCCGGTATTTTTCAAAATTGGTTTTAGAAAAGTTCCGCTTTCCGAGCGTTAAGCGAAAGTCTTGCTCACCTTAAAAGCTTTCTTTGAAATACGCTCTGAATCACAAAAATCACACCTCTCTCTCTCTCATTAAAAATATGTTTCAAGCATTTCTAAATTAATCCTAGTTAATATTGGTATCTATTGAAAGTATATTTAACCTTTTATTAACAATAGTTACATTTCATAAACAAAACAAATCTTCCGAGCACGAGACTTCTACAAAAATTGTTGTTAAAATAATACGCATTACACGGCCCACTAATTGCGCCACCATATAAGGGTATAAATGAACGGAACCCGGTCAAATGTTGGGTCCTTCGCCATCCAGACTTTGAAGAGAACACACGTGAACAACTATAGCAAATAAAAAAAACCTTAAGATTTTTTTTGACTACTGCAGACGAAGCCGCTCAAGTGAACGCACTACGAGTATACTGCAATCAGAGATGCGGCCGTATGATGTTGCTCGGCAATTGAACCTTAGCCGTTTTTCTGTTTGACGCGTGTTCCAATGGTTCCAGGAAACTGGTGGATATATTCGAAGACGTGGATCTGGCAGACAAATCTGCACATCCGAAAGAGTCATCTCTTTCGGATGTGCAGATTTGTCGCCTCATTGTGTCGACGACTTTACGTAATCGGTTCTCCATTGCTATTGAGGTCCAACAACATCTCCGATCAGCTCGCAGAACCTCCGTAAGCGTCTCCACGAATACAAGAGAAGAAAATTGCGGCCCACAAAGCTGCTACAGGCCTAAAATTTACTGCACAGCATAGGAGAGACCGATTGTAATTTACCCGCGACCATGTGGATCGGACAATATAGACTAATGGAGGACTGTGCTCTTCTCGGATGAGTCGAGGGAGAGTCTTTTCTACAACGACAGGCGTAGAAGAGTGTATAGACGCAAGGGGAACGGTTCTCACAATCCTGTATTCAAGGAACAGTGGAGTACGGGGGTGGGTCGTTATGTTCTGGGGCGGTATGTCAATCGACGGCATAATTAACCTTATGTGTGTTTTCCGGACCGGAAGTGCTCGCGGGCAAGGATCGTTGATTGCTCATTAGTACATAACACAGATTTTGGAAGAGCATGTAGTCCCATAAGCAAGTTTTGTTGCCAGTGGATTCATATTAATGCATTCTAACGCTAGCTGTCCCTAATTTAAGCGACTACTTGTAAGAAGTTGGGATCCCAGCTATGCGCTGGCTGACGCGAAATCCAGACCTGTACCCCAAGTGTAAGTTTGCAAGAGAATAAACGTAACTATTTCGTTTGCGTTAAAATTTGACCGATAGATCATAATGCTAAGAATATAAGGGTGAGAATAAAAATCTTAACGCAAACGGGCTAGTTACGCTTACTCACTTGCAAACTTACACTCGGGGTACTGAACCCTATCGAGCACCTTAGAGACGAAGTCAAACAAAACACAAGACTTCCAAGGTGCCTTCATTGAACAATGTGAGAACATTCCTCAAGAATGCGCAGATAATTTAATCAGATCCATAAGAGGACTCATGGGTGCAGTCATCAGGGCAACGTGACGTAACACTAGGTTTTAGGTTAGTTTTAAGAACTTTATTGTAAGTTTCGTAATTAAGCTGTTGTAATAAAACAGAAACCGTTTGGTGCCGGAGGTAAAGAATAGCACCATCCCATTTCTTCCCGTGGGTTTCGTAAAAGGCGACTAAGAGACTTACTAGAGAATGGGCAGCAGCGTTCTCTATGCATTTTTAAAACCATACTGCGATCGCCAACCCGCCTGCCAAGCGTGGCGATTATGGCAAATCCCCCCCCTTTTTGGGGGAGGCCTATGTCCAGCAGTGGACGTCTTTAGGCTGAAATGATGATGATGATGATGAATAAAACTTAATTGCTTCTTCATCACAATTAACTTTTTTTTTTATATGCATTGATATACCAAAAATAAATCCCTCGATATTTTCTGGATTCTGATTAAATCCCGTTTCAAATGGTACGTCATAGTTATTATACCCTTGTCGTTGAATAGGGTTAAAAGGCATTTGAACGGGATTCTTTAAGAGGTGCGATGTTTGTGACGCCGCGCGCCGAGTGTATATTAAGTAAATATATTAAAAACAACGCACTTTAAATAGCGTTAGCTTCATCTTTCTTGTTCACACCGATTTTTTTTTTATTATTAAGAAAAGCCGATAATAGGCTTTAGAACAATGCCGGTAAAAATAGAAAGAGTAAATAAATGTTTTATAATACTTTTTTGTCTATTTACTAAGGTCGAGTACGTACAAAAAAGACAAACAGAAAAATCACTACCGCAATGGAAAATCAAACCAACAACTAAATGTGCTTTTGACTAAAATCATTTTTCCCGATGTTCATTTGTCTCCCAAAGGAGTTGTCCAAAACAGTTTTCTTTACACAACGTGCTGAATGTGCTGATGAAACACATTGTCTTCATCCAAATTATTATCGGATTTCCACATGAACGCTTGGACGGTTATTGCGAATTTTCTTTTGGCAAACAAGAGAACTCGAATCCGTGTGATGCCGTACATCGGATATTACAATTGAATGGAAATCGAATTACTACATGCCTTGTGTTCACTGCCCATAATGTAATACAACGATTTGTCAAAGGGACGTTTTCCGTGCTCAATGGGATAAATCTATTTGCGCGTGTATTTTTCTAATGATTATTGCTTTATCGATAAATAAATACAAATGAATCTGTTGGCGTTGCTGTTCGTACAAAAGGAAGACTCTAATAATATTATTTGATTTGTTTTGTATTTGGAAACATCAACATTAATAACATCTGGTATTTTAAATCTACTACTTGAAGACGATAAAATGATAGCAAAATAAATATTCCGTCTAATATTCGCAAAATTACGTTTAATTTTGTTATGTACACAACCTTCGTTTTACGTAGAAACACAATGATAATGAAGTCTACAATTTACTTATGAGTACACTTAGGCGGGCCCTAAACGATCAATTATATTGCACAATATCACGAATTGTGCAATGTTTTTGACCGTTTAGGGTTAATATTGAAGAATGCGCTATTATTGAACCAAAGTTTGAGCGAGGTTAGTTTTTACTGCACCGAGTATGATAATTGACTTGCTCCCGCGAAAACATTGAAGCTTATGGGCCGGTAACGTTATTAAATGGATCGTTTGTGTTCAAGGGCTGATTCAATTATATTGCGCAATATAAATATTGCGTAGGTTGTAACTTGTTCTATACTCCATTGGTTTAGGTAGTTGAATAAAGGTAAACAAACCGTAAAAAGGGTTTTTATAGATGACACTTTCTTGTTTAAAAACACTTTGTAACTTATAACAAAATTAAATGGAATTTTGGTTGTTACGATAGTTTCCTCTTTTATTAATGTATGTAAAACTTTAATCTTTTATTCTTACTCTTCGTTGATGTAACTGCATGAGCACAATTTTTTAATTAGATTAATAATAATACTATAATATTTTGTAATCTGTCTATTGTAAAGAGCCCAAAACATACAGGTTCTCAAAACGTCCACGAATGATAACTTTGCTAAATTGAAGAGCATAACTGTGAAGTAGCATGACCACTGAAGTGACAGGTATTACGTTTAGTCGGTTACTTCAAAGCTGTCTCGTCACGTGGTTTTTTTTTGGCTACCTTTATTTAACTACCTAAACCAACGGAATATAGGTGTCAGGGCCGCCTAACAGCAAATAACTCGTGTTCTTGTGTACCTACATTTGTTGTTCCCCCTCGGGCCTGAAGCTCCCATATTGCTCCCTTATTGCAGCTGTTTTGTATATTTCCAACTGACAGTCTTTCTAATTATGCTTTTAAGTAATTCGTCACCATTACCAGGCTTCAGTTTATTTTTAACCAACACAAAAGAAAATCTCTTGTTCGCAAAGATAAATCATAATTAGTTTATGACGCTAGTCGAATTTAACATTTGCTGTATGTATAATAAATCTCGTCTCTCACACGGGTACCCAAGGACGGTCCTGTTTCACAATTAGGCTCTAAATTCTCTAATATTCTCTCTAAACAATAAGCTTATTTAATAACGAAACTTCTCTGTCGTTAAAGCTTTGACTTTGGCAAAGAGCTTAACAGGGAATGCCGCTACCTCAATATAGGGTACCGGGTTAGTTAGTTAGTTTATGCAGGCGTGCCTGCATTGTGACGGACTTGTTAAGATCTCAAGTATTCAACATACACACACACACATCCCTTTGTCTCCCTCTGTCCTGAGCCAGCAGCTGCTATTGTTGGCACACCGGCAAATCTTCACTTAATCGGTTTAAACGAGGGGTCAGCGATGCAAAAACGGATTTGGAGATCAGAACAATTAAGTCCTCGATATATTATGTGTCGCATCTGTCAATCGATTCAGGCTTATCACTTGAATATCCAATTCCATTAGGATTTTCGCCATTATTCATATGACAGTGCCAACGATATTCGTATTGTTACCAGTTGAACAAATATTGACCAGCGACTTCGTCCGCGTGATTTTTTTTGTTTTATGAGTGTTTACGACGTACGGCATTACATACAAACTTTCAAGCCCTTGTTTTTCGAAATGACTGAACTAATTTTAATGAAACTTCATACGCATAAGTACGACACAAAGGTCTAAAAAGTTAGTTAAGAACATTTTCGAAAAATAGCGTTACAGCCACATTTACCGCGTCGCGTTGCATCGCATCGCCTGCCTGACTTCGTTTTCGCTTAGCGTTCTTTCTGATTTTTTTTTCTGTGCGTGACGTTAAATAGCCTTGCTCAAGAATTGGGCTATCAAATGCAAATAGAATTTTTCAAATACGACTAGGTTTCAGAGATTAGCGTCGAATCGTGTTACCCAGTAACTGGGTTGTGGAGGTCAGATAGGCAGTACCTCCATATAAAATACTGGTATTCAGCTGCATCCGCGGTTAGACTGGAATCCGACCCCGACATAGTTGGGAAGAGGCAGGCAGATGCTGATGAATTATGATTTTAATAAAATATTCCAATTATTTTGATTGCACAAAGCATAAACAGAGAGACGGTGATCTACGGTGCATCGACATGAGTGTCCGCTCTGGGTCAAGGAAGACGGTTCGATCCCCGTTTCAGGATAAATATTTTCGTGAGCTGTTTGTTTTAAGAATCGATGTTTTTGTTTATCATAATCATAAATTCATAACACAGGAATTTTGCGTAAAGAATGAAAGATGAAGCATTTAAGTAAGATAAAAAATATGTATATTCAAGAAATATAGGTACCTATATGAATAAACATATTTTTTACCTCAAATTACATTTGCCATCATTTGAGGTGAAAAATTTGGTGAATCTTTTTCAGTCATCTTTTCATCCAAGGTAACAAATACACACACAAATAATAGCAATTATATGTCCGCAACTGTATACATATACAGGCTAGTTTATGTTTCTTACAAAAATTATGACGATTCATATACATAGTATGAGTGTGATTGATGCGAAAAATCATGATGTTTCGTACCGGGTTTGTTTACTAAATAAGACACACGTAAAGGAAACACACTGTACCTACTTAGTGTCCATATGCTCTGTGGTCGCTACTCGTCCCGGTCCTCGATCGATGTTACTTAGTACTTACGTAGTCAGCTTGTTACCTTCAGTGACGTTTCCACTTAATTAAGTCGAGATTGGGACTCAAATGGAAGTGCAATTATTCTCCTCCATTGTGTTCCACGTGAAGACAATGAGAACTCTTTTAAGACTTTTTAGTTTATTTTCAACATTTGCGTTGAAATTCTTACCTTTTTCAATCGGTTTAGTCTTTATGTAAACTTAATTGCTGGCCTTTGAAAAAAAATCTCTCTAAAGTATCTATATGTAGAAGATCGTTAAAAGAATTTTCTGCTGAAACCTTTTCATTTGGATTTAATTGACGCAGAACTCTTCGATACCAAAGAAAACAAATTCGTTAACTAGAAAATGTATCATTAGAAAGAGGAAATAGCGTAAAATTATCTATCTTTATAACAAAACAGTTTCCGTCAACACTAGCTAAGGAAAATGAATTAATGAACGTCTGATGGCGGTCGAGAGTAATTTGCTGACTGGCGCTTTCAAAGCTTGCCATCACTTTGACAATTTACCTTTTATAAATAACATTCCGGTGGGACGTATAACATAGAAAATTACTTTATTCGGCCGAAAGTGGCCAAAATAATCAAAAGAGAGGAAAGAATTTCAATATACGGAAATAAGGTTATATTTTTCGTGTTGATTAAATATCGAAGATTTTTATGGACGATAACGATTTTTCAATATTTATCGGCACGAAAAATATCACTTTAAAAAACTATTACGTGCACTGGGCACGTAGTAGTGTTTTAACGTGTGTAGCTAAGTTCATTTTGCAATTTAACACCATTGGTTTATTTATAAATGTTGGTACAAGTTGTTAAAGGTATTCTTTGAATCTTGTACAATTAACGAGACGAGAAACGTCAAAAAAATATAGTTAATAGCATAGAACTTTAAACGATCTGGGGGTTGATTTACCTATAAACGTTTTATAGGTAAATCAACCCCCAGATCGTTGACGTGTCGCTTTTGTTTTCACATATACAACCTGTTTTTTTTGATATCCCATAACTCTAGGGTTATATTCTGTAGGTAAAAATAATACTAAAACTCCTAGTAGTAGAAAACTCCAAAAATTGTCACCAGTATGACGAATCTTTACTTTTGCGAGGTTGCCAAACTTCGCAGTAGTGTAGTAAAATAAATAGTAAAATAAAATATGTAGGTATGTTGGTATCGGGGCTTCCCGGCGGCAGCTAGTGAAGGGAAAGCTACCTTGTCGACGTTGTCATATTTCACGTAAGGGTGTTTTACATTAATAATCGTGACTTTGCCGAATTATTTTGTATGAAAAATGAAAAAAAAAATAACGAAGAATTGGAACATAACTCATATGCCAGTTGATTCTTTGATATGGCCTCAATCATACCCTAGAGTTATGGGATATCAAAAAAAACACGTTGTATAAGTTAATCAAACTTTTAACAAAACTTTCTTCTTTTCGTTAACAAAACTTTCTTAGAACATGAAAAGGAGATAGGTTACGGGAATGTTAATTTTTGTTGATGCATATGCCTTCACAGAATGTCTGGGTTGACGAACTTGTCCATTAGACATAATCTGTTAATATATTATTCATGTATTAGGAACTTTTTTTAATTATTATAATAATTAATTTAAATAAAATTCTAAATTGCTATTATTAGTTTTAATATTAGTTATTTGTTAGTGTATACTAAACCCTAAAAATAATACTTACGTGAAAATTTGAAAATTAGTTTCCTTTGCTTCTATCTCACAGTTAACTAAATAGGCTTACGCAAAATATTACATTCAATATTCTTTCTTGTTGATGCTAAAGTGCCTAAACAACAAAGAATATAAACAAGTGCGTGTCGGACCACGCACAACGAAGGGTTCCATAAATGGAATGAATTTATCCTAAAAACAAACTTAACATTGTAGTTGAAAACATGCTTTCCCATACATCGATATAAGTACGTTAGGTAATAGGTAATACGGGCTGGTGTCCGCAACTCCACGTCAATGCGCGTATTTTGCGTACGGGTGGGAAAATCGATTATTCGATCCACCCCAGCTCCTCAAGGAAGGCCAGCAACGCCTTGGTGTTACTGACAATCTCACGTAGGATACCTGGGTTACCGAAGTACTTTGCCCTGTATGTGGCGACCACCGGGCAGTTTAACAGCACTTGAGCTGCTGTCTCGTCGTCCTCCATGCATGCCCTGCACAGCGGACTGTCTGTGACTCCTATGACAAAGAGGTGTTTATTAAATGACCCATGGCCAGTTATAGCCGCTGTAACTGTACGCAGCTGTTGTTTAGTTAGTTGTAGAACCCGTTTCGTGAGGCGGCCGTCGATAGTAGGGAGTGCCTCCTTCGCCTGCCTGCACTCACTTCGGTCCAACCATAGTTTGTGATGTTGGTCCCTGGTTCGTTTCCTTACCTGAGTGCGTAGATAACCGAAGGGGAGTGGCGCGATGGGTTCAGGTCCCACTGGTGCCATGCTAGACCCTCTTCTGGCCAGTTCGTCGGCTGCATCGTTACCTAGCGAACCGCTGTGTCCTTTAATCCATTGAAAGGTTATATTATTGAGGCAACCCACCTAGTTGAGGCGCTGGTCGCACTCGTATATCAGCCCAGAGTCAACTGTATGACTATTTAGCGCTTGCAAAACAGCCATGCTGTCTGAGAGTATGCGTATCGAGTGGTCCACAACCTTCCTGGCCATGATCGTTGAAGCGGCAAGAGAAATACCCATGAATTCGGCCTGGAACACTGTGTTATGGACTCCCAATGGTGTGGCTATGCTGTCCGGACGGACAGACAGACAGACAGACGGACATGGCGAAACTATAAGGATTCCTTGTTTACTACGGAACCCTAAAAAGCAATATATTATAATATGAGAGTAACTTTCATTAAAGCCGAAAATGGGGGTGGATAGTCTCATGCATAAAGATTTCGATATAAATCACGGTAGAAGCATTTTATGGTGAGAAAAACCATGAAAGCGACGTGCCTACGTAGCTACAGATATAGAGCTGTAAAACATAGTGCCGTCAAGAGATGCGCCGTATGAATCATATCATCTACTATATCCATCAGTTGCTATTTGACATTATTTTCACGTAATAGGTCACTCAGTAATTTTTTTATTTGCTCAATTACTCGGCAAATACATAAAAGATTTTTTTTTTTTTAAAACGTTGCCCCACACTAGGAATTTCTCCTGTATCGTGGGTGCGTTTACAAACATTTAAATTCACATACACAAACAGCTTTTGAACAGATTTTGTACATTTTAAGGTGTACCGCGTGTAGCTGTAAACAAAGGCAAATCGCTGGAGCAAATTACAACGACAATTATTAGAACAACAATTTACTAGTGGTTTCTGCGTTTTACAGTGTTTCACAATCATGTATTTCACGTTAAGAGCCCTCTTAGAAAAATGCGCGAAGGTGCATGATTTCCTCGTTGAAATTGAATACTATTTGTTGGTTCGTATAAATAATATTTACTTGGCAAAAATCTTCTAAAATAATAATAAAGCGATTTTTTAATAATTAATTTACTTCTTTAGCAATAATCAAACAAATATCCTACACTTTTATAATAATAGAATACATTTTTGTTTTATGCCTTTTATCTATAGAAAAAACGAGTGGACCTAATTCAATTTTCTACTGAAATGGTTTGGAAACTAGTCTGAATATCTCCGAAGTTCTACATAATTTTGAAGTAGTTTTTATACCAAAATAATCTCCAACATTTTCTTAAACATCTCTTTTTTCCATTGCTTTTTATAATACATAAAATAAAAGTACTACTTATATATCACCGTGTCGGCAATGTGCGCTCAATTACAATATCGCACGTACGCTTGTCAAGGACGGACCTATGTCAATTGATTTCGCGCTCTTTGTCGTGTCGATACTATTGTTGCGTAAATATAATAAAAATATAGTGTAAATATATAAAAAATTAAAAAAACTAAGTTAGCGCAGCGCCGAAATGCATAAAGGGCTTTTTTAGAACTTTAGAAAGTATGAGAGTAGAGGTGCATGCTTCATTTTTTGTGGTTGAGGTAGGTTTAATGAAAATATGACCGATGCTAATATAGATGAAAAAAAGCCGAATAGGTGACGATTAAACCTCGCTAAAATGTTTAGGCAGCAACTGGCCCGTGGTGACTATATTCAGTTTCAAAATAAGTAAAGAAGTTTCAAGCTTTGTTGCAAGTACAATAAAAAATAACTTCTAAGTTCTAACTTATACTTGTCAGTTAAAATCAGGGTCCATTTTGGTTACCCATTGAAAAGGTTTTCGATAACTTTTTCTAAGTGGTTAAACAAAACCCCAAACGATATGGGTAACCCTTATGAACGGCTTAACTTAAATTTTGGTAACCCGTTGAACGGGTTTTCCATAAAAACCCATACGGTGTGGGTAACCCTTTTGAACGGCTTAATTTAGGCCATTCAAAATTACCCACACCGTATGGGTTTTTGATTAACTGCTTAGAAAAACCCTATCGAAAACTCTTTCCATTGCAAGGGTTTTCGATAGGGTTAACTAAAATGGTAACCAAAATGATCCCTGGGTAGAATAGAGATAGAATTGGTCACGCTACGCGTGCTGGGCGGATATCGAAATAACATAATATTATGATTTTTTCATGTTACTGATTTCAATTTGGTATATAACCCATTGAATGGGTTATCATGTAACCCTTTCACTGGGTTTCAAGTATAAAACCCATTCAATGGGTTACCATGTAACCCTTTCACTGGGTTTCTAATATAAAACCCTTTCAATGTAACCCATTGAATGTTACCCAACCCACATCATGATAAAGGTAACCCATTGAATGGGTTACCCCTCCGAAATGCTTAACTCTTAACCGGGGTTGTACGGTTAAAATGACTAAAACTCGTCGAGAACTAAAATTCAAAAATTAGCGTACACGTACGAGCGCAGCTCTAATAGGTATAATTTAATTCTTCATCGTGAAGTTTTGCATAGAGAACGCTTCGCAGTCTCGGTGCCTCTCTATTATAACAAGGCACACTGTCGCATGCCGGTGATCGTTGCTCGTTCTATTGTAGCGACGCGCGACGTGTAACTGCAATGTCTGAGAAACAAGAAAATGAATTCAATTTAAAATATTCATTTTTAAAGTACATTTATTTGCAGCTTTTCCGACAATGTTACAGACGGTTTCAAATGTAATAGAATTTTAGTATTTTAACGCTTTTAACTACCCGTGGCTTTTTTACATGCTTTATAATTCTCTAATGGGTAAAGAATGGTCACCAAACCGCAGATTACCAGATAAATCACCCCATGTCCTTATGCGCGCTAACTACACCTACCGGCCGCCGGGTCGCACGCGACCTATTTCTCAGTGGGACACTTCGGACAGTGGGTTGCCGACTGCCGCGAGACGCGTACGTACGCATATATTTACCCAGCGGCACGCAGCTACAAAGCAAAACTCACTTTACGCTTGTAAGGTTAGGTACATTTTCGTTCGCAGCGTCTAGCGACTCGAAGGTGTAGGTTATTATAGCAGTAGGTATTGAAAACTTTGTATGGAGTGATTTATCTGGTAATCTGTGACCAAACCTTGGAGTAATCGCTACAAGCGCAGCTTTACCTCGCAGATCGGTACCCGTGGCAGCTATTATTTTATCCACAAGCCCCAGATCCAAAGCTGTTTGCCCGTATATATAAATAATTTATTCCTTTTTAACTCGATAGAGTGGCGCCGCAGTTATTTTTGTTTTACGTCTAGCACGTTAGAGATAAAAGTTCAGAAGAAAATAATGTTTCATAGACCATTTATACGGGTTAATGGCTTCAAAACTCGACGTAAACAACTTGCAGACGCCACAGAACTTATCGAAGATCTATTAACGTCTTTATTTGCTACACCTAGAATTACGTAACAGTTTGTTTTGGATAATAAATAATAGCTCAGAAACGAGGACACTATAGCCTTATAGTGCAAAAAAAAATTGAATATGCCCAAAATCTCTATCGCTTTGTATAAAGGCTTTCAGACCATTTAAGTTATAAATAATGGTCTTAACTTTTAAAGCCAATGTAGTTAGGTATACCAAAAAGGTTTAAAACTGAATATTAATTTGGTATTTCGGTTACACCCACAAAATTCTAACTAATAATAAAAATGCGAAAGTGAATTTGTTTGTTTGTTACGCTTTGTCGCTAAAACTGCAGAACGGATTTGGATGAAATTTGGCACAGGGGTAGACCATGACCTGGATAGTTTTTTCATACAATACTTTATATCACGATATTCCCACGGAATACGAGACTTATGTGGGTGAAATCGTGAGGCGCAGCTAGTAATTAATACAGCTACCCTTTATTTATTTCAGGTATATTTTACCGTAGTTCTAATCGTCCTACATTCACTTGTTTTTTATATAAACTATACCTACAATCCTACATACATAAGTGGTGTGGGTACATACACGTGTCTTTAGTTATGTGGCACACTCCATCCAATCAGTTTCACTAGTTCCTTTCAATCTCTCAGCTCTCCTCGATTGAAACGCTTGAATCGAATTTGGGCTGAGCCTGGGAAGACGAACACCTTGTACTATTTTTAGAATTGTTAAAGCTAAATAAAGATCTTTATCTCTGCTTTACCGGGAACTAAAGGTTTCTTTGCAATACTTTATTAACCGTTTTATACTGAAGATCACGTCTAAACGAGAAGTGTGATTAATGATTTGAAAAAAATATAATGAATATAATATGTGAATATTTTAGATTATGTTTATATTAAATAATTAAATTAATTTGTAAAGTTATGTCTAACGCGGATAAAAAACTGAGAATGGCGCAAAAACTAACAAGCGTATTTTTCTGAAACCTTTACCAATTTAAAGATAATTTAACTATTGATCTTTTAGTATACGCGTTTTATTAAAATACCTTTTGTTTTGTGTATAATAAATTAATAATGCGTCTAATTGGGGACAGCGCTCCTTGATGGGCGTGTCCTATTACTGGCTGAACGTACGACGCGTTGCATGAGCTCAGTACAGAACTCGCAAGCTAACTTCTCAAGGTCACTGGCATATATCTCCGTCTTAAGGCCAAACGATCATCATTTGGCTAGCCTTTTCCCAACTATGTATCCGGTTAGACTGGAAGCCAACCCCAAGCTTCCAGTCTAACCGGATGCAGCTGAATACCGACTGACTATCTGACCTCCACAACCCAGTTACTGGGTAATATGATACCCCTTGGTAAGACTGGCTAAATATAAAATGTAAATATAAAATTTATTCATAAATATAAGATACAACGTTTACAGTTTTCCTTAAATGTACGTCAAGTTCACGATGATTTGTGCCTGAACTAGGAAGTCCTGTGTTTCAGGCGATTGGAGGTAACTTTAGTTGACATAATAATCACATAGCTTAATAATATATTTGGTAACAAGGTATATAAAAAAAATAACAATATGAACAATATTTACTTTAGCACAAGTAATAACTTCTCTGTATCTTCATAGGACATAGTTTGAAGAGCTTCCTTAAGGATTTTCTTGCAGTTACTGTGGTTTAAGGAGTAGATGTTTCCTTTTTCATTTAGCCTGTTATAGAGTAGCGGTCCGAGGTACATATAAAACTTGGCTGTAAAAGCATGTTTTGTACTTTTTTGAGGGCAAACTATATCTTTCCGTCTTTTTTTAGTAAAATCAGTGCTGTATGGAAGTGCTGCGTGTTGTTTTAGTACAGTGCTCATAATGAATAACTGTCGAACTGTTAGTACTTCACAAGATTTATACAGGAGGTTAGTGGGGAAAAGGAAAGGGCGGCAAGTAGCCACCTTGAGAATAGCTCTTTGAGCTCTTTCAATGGGCAATAACAGACCTTTACTCACCCCACCCCATGAGGTAATACAGTAAGTCAGAATTGACTGACAAAGAGCAAAATATACTTGCCTCAGCATTTTTGGATCTGTAATAAATCGTAACTTTTTGAATACGAATATCAGCTTACGAATTCTATTATTTAGAGCTTCCATATGTGGTTTAAAGGAAAGGGTTTCATCTATTATAATACCTAGGTATTTTATTTAATATTGGGACACTTACACCTGTCATCAGCTGGTTCTGGGCAACAATGAGCATACAACGCAGTCTACAAAAAGCAGCTGGACAAGAATTCAATTCTACATAGGGATATATACAACATGTCCCAGAATTAACGCACAACCTCTTAAGGGGTCTTTGTACTCATCATTATGAACAACTTTTACTATGGGACCTAACCTGAAATCGCGAAAAAATAAACATCTGTTTTTGACTAGATAATCGAGCATAAATGAAGGGAATAAGAACAGCAGATTTTTTTCGCGATTTCAGGTTAGGTCCCATAGTAAAAGTTGTTCATAATGATGAGTACAATGACCCTTTAAGGAGTTGTGCGTTAATTCTGGGACATGTTGTATTTATAATGCCATGAACTAAACAAAAATGTACCTATAGTTTTATCACACATCATGGATTATTGAAAGATGTGCCTATCTGGATTGCTCACCTACAAATATGTAGATAAAGCAGTAAAGCATTTGTTTTAGCTGTTCCCAAAGATTATTCCAGCTATATTCACACCAAATCGACTCAACCTGTCGACAGATTTATTGCCGCATAGTCGGATATTCCGAGCAGTAACACTCATACTACAATAAATTTTCTTCCAAAGATAATCCGCATTCACACGTGTTCTATGTAAATATATCTTATTACCACATCAACTAACGATTATTTAGGGTGCTCGCCCACAAGCGATTTTTTCGATTTTTGTGTGAATGTATTTCTTTCTGACAAAAATCGCTCGTGGACGAGCACCCTTAACTTTAGCATCGCTATTTATTTATTATTTATTTATTTATACTTCTCGCACACAATAAGGTACAAAGGCGGACTTAATGCCTTAGGAATTCTCTACCAGTCAACCAAGGGTGTGAAGAGATAAGATGGCGGGTGCTCTGATGGAGAGAAAATCATCCTATCTTCAGTAGGTATCCTTGGGACTTGGTAACTCCATAAACCTACATGTATTGTACTGATGCGCGACAGTTATGGATGGCGACGATACGACTAACTGCACAACTATTAATTGGATTGTGTTTTATCGTTAAAACTTTACGGACAATGTTAAATGGGAATGGGTTTAAGTTGTAGATGGATTTATGTTACGACACTTCGTAGAGAACAGTATTAAGGCGACGATAACCGACTTTTAATGATTTTATACTGAAGATCACGTGTAAATGAGTAGTGTTAATGATTTGAAAAAAATATATCTATGTTAAATTAGAGCATTTTCTCAATAATTTAATATGTGAATATTTTAGATTATGTTTATATAGTGAAATTAATTTGTAAAGTTATGTCTAACGCGGATAAAAAACTGGGAATGGCGCAAAATCTGCCTATGTAATAGAACTCAAAATCGGTTGAACGGACTTTAAAAAGGGTTTATTTCAATTTCTAATCTTATTTCAAACGGTATAGTTACAAACGAATTCTGATGGAGATACCAACTTGCGCCTTAGTTGCACGGAAACTATATTATGCATAAAGTGTTTCCGAGAGTCTTAGTGCTTCCCAATCCGGCTTACCTATAGTTAGACCTCAAACGCTTCGAGTCCATAGTTGCCAAGAGTTTCATCCTTGCAGTTTTGTTGGTATTCCGCTGTGAAAACATCGGAGAGGATAAGTTTTGGCAAGACTCCCGAGGCGGGCGGCGGGAAATGTAGCGCGGTGTTCCGTCTTCATGCGTCTTCTCTCAGGCCTTATTTTTGAATTGCGAACCCTGATTAAATTAAATTAGCAAGATTCTTGGAGGATAATTATTTCATAATACAAGTCGAGCGATGACAAGAGGTAAGCACCTACAATTATTTTCGAATCGATACATAATACATCTATTTTTTACATTTAAATTATTTTAATACGATTAAAATAAATATAATCGGATAAACATTTTTACATACTTAACCAGCTTTTTTTTATAGGTTAAGGCAAATGGTACGTTACTCTACTAGAGTTATGGCCTCGTAACTTCAATGCATTGGCGAGATGAATTTCTCCGCTTAAAAAATTAACGAGATTTATGCATTTTATGGTTGGCTTGTCAAAGCTTTATGAACGGCGGATTGATAAACATGAATACGTAATGTGAATGTATTGCTGTATTTCATCACAGGCTTCAAAGTTGTGTATTATTGGGAGTCATAACTTCTATAAATCAATGATCGTATAAACGTACGTATTTACGTAATCAAACTGTTTCTATATTTTACACCGTGACCTAAAAGTAATGTAATGATTCCTCTCAATATTTATCTCCGATAATAACAAAATATTGTGCTTGACATCTGATTCTCTATAAATATTGTAGCTTGGTCAATTTGTGATTTGTCATTGTTACTCAGTCGGGCTTAAATGACCGGCCCCACAATCTACATAGAGATGAGGGCTTTCCATCTTGTTAATGTTTAATTCACTCGGTAAATAAAGGCCCCGACCGAACACAAATATTTCAATGTTTCTCTACAACATTTTTATTTTCAATCTCTGCATCTTTTGGGTGCTCAATTTTTCTCTGTGTCGATAAATTGGATACCGTCAATCGACTTTTTTTCGCTCCTGACAATGAAAGCAATTTGTAACATCAATCACTCTTTTTCAGAGTCACGTGACGATCCCCGTATTTAATTACAGCTCATGCTTACAGTTTCTCTGAAAAAAAAAGAAGATTTTTTCGCAAATTCTTTAATCCGGCTTGTTTTTGAAAACGATTTACCTGCGTTTGAAAATTCATCCCGAATTCGGTCTGTGATTGGCTTGATTGTTTCAAAATAATAGCGAACCAAAATTGGTTTTTGATTATTTTATTGAAATCGCGTATATAAGCGTCCATGGTCACAGCAATTTATTTTGTGTATCTACGAAAATAGAACTATTGAATACAGAATTCCTGGAGGAACGCATTCACGGTCCTACAAATCTCTAAAAATAGTACTTACTTATTCTGATACCAACAGGCTTATTACTCGTAGCACGTGAACCGTAGAGAAGCGTTTTGTCGACAGAAGACTAGGCAAAAATTACCTTTCCGTGTAGACAGTAGAACATTTTCGGTAGACAAGCGATTTCTATTCTACAGTAGAGTAGAAATAGAAAGCGGCATGCTATGCTGCACCGGTCGACGACATCACGTCAACGCTGGCTGTCGCTGAAAACCAGCGCTGGGGTTCTGTCTCGCATAGGGTCGCAGCATTATGCTGAGCGGTGGCCGTTTTGCGTGGATATGACGCATATTTTCCCCCTATTTGTTCTTTTTGTATTTATGTTCTTTCTTTGCGTCATGTTTACCGCAAATAAACGTATTTACTTTCTTTTTCTTTTCTAAGCCTGTTGGTCGGGTTCTGAATAGATTTATGCCAGATTCAATTTGTAAATGTTGAATAGTGTTAAATAATTTTGGTGCTAATCAAATAATAATGTTCTTAACTGTACCTACTGTAGTACTTGTACAAATTTAGATACTAAATTATTCAACAGCGATGCGGTGTAGAATACTTTAACGCCAAACGAGCTTTTCTATTTTCTTGATACAAATTCAAAGGTGAATAACACAATTAAAGTGAACGAGGAATAATTAATACGGCTTTGCATGTCCCTGGCAGCCGTCATAACCGATGCTGATCCAACTTCACCGTACGTAGGTAAAATGGACATGAATAATCCGAAAATGTACAAACAAACACTACAATAAAAACAACCGTGATCCAAAAAAAAAGACTACAAAGTGAAAGATAACTTTAATTTCGGAAGTCGGTGTAATTGGATCTGTATTTTTGTTTTTTTGCCACCGACTTCCGAAACTAAAGTTATTTTTCACTTTGTAGTGTTTTTTTTTTAAAGTCGGTTGTTTTTTTGTAAATAGTTTTTTTTAGTTTTCACGTTTTAGTGGGTAATTTATATTTGTTACAACCCTAATGTCAACTGCTCATCACCTTTTACAAAATATTGCTTTTCCCTATGCAGATACGTTAATTGTTGAAGAGTTCTCCTGGAGAACCAGGAGAACTCCACCATCAGCTCCACTTCACCATATGCACCATATGCAACCATAATAGGTTAATAGGTTGGTATAACATCGTCTTGGGTATACTGTAAGATGTTGTACTTATTGGTGTGTGAAATAAATAAAATAATAAATAAATATTAAAGTACCTAATCGAGTCGCAACCCATGAATTACTTTTATTACCTAAGTAAGTTCAGGTGGCCATCTACGATCTTCATCATCAGGTCCACTTCACCAAATGGTGATTTCCGAGAGCAAATACACGAGTTACTATAAAAAATACCCAAATCGCTATAGGACTGCCTATAAAATTTGAGGATTTCCCTCGATTTGCATAAGATCCCCAGATTCTGACTTGGTGACAATGGGACCACCTAGAGAGCATAAACTTTCATCAAAAAAAAAAATGGTCCACAATTGACGGACAAATCGGTGAACATTTCAACATAAAAAAAAAAAACATACACATGAACATAAAACCTCCATTTTGAAAGTCGTTAAAAATAAATGACACGGTTTGAATACGAGCACTCGGTAAATTGTCGAAACATTCTCATGTGAGCTCTCCGCACGAGATAATACCAAGAGCTTCGAACCATTTCAAAGAGAGTAGCGTGAAAAAGAACATGCTCTGGTGACTCGAAAATTCAAGAGAGAACGAAGGAAGGAATGACGCTAAATTACGTCAGTCTAGTACCTTAGACGGATCTTTTAGAACAATAAAAGAAAAGGGAAAAAAATGTTGAGGGATTATGTCACTTCGTCAGCCTTGCTAACTTCCTGGCGAAGGATAAGTCGAAGCTAAACGTGACTGTATACTACTATTAAAGTCTCTTTGGAGAATATTGTCCATGTAAAGGTAGCATAAATGTATACAACGCAATAGTTCACGGTGTATTCGTTTATGCTACCTTCACATACTTAGTTGTGAAGCGCAGCGCTTTTCATGTTTCCACCTCACTGGTCTCAGCATGTTTCAAACTTTCAATAAAATCTTTAGATGTTACTTCGAAGGAACTTTGCCAGCGCTTTATGTGCTTCAATCATGAGTAACTGCTATATTGTATTGTACCATTTAGAAATTGTTTGTTAAAAGTTTCAGTATAATAGAAAACAGTGCGATTCAATTTGAAGCAAGACTTGTTCAAAAGGATTTCAAACTCTGTAGTTCATTATACGCGCCGTATGCTCGATGTATAAATTGTTAATTCACTTCCCGGCGCTCTCATAATCTTAATCCGCTTTATCTTAATTGCATTGTTCTCGTTAACCGTGAAGTGGCCGGTATCCTACTCCTAATTTAATAGGAAGATCGGAGCTGTTCAATTTCGGAAATAAACGCTCGACCGACGCTGACAGACGACGGTGCGGCTATATGTGTTGCGAGGCTTTACTGCCTTCACGGCTGAGCTGGTGATTCTAACAACCCACTTATAACATTCCTAGGAAGTCATCCACCAAAGTCAAATTATTTACTTATTTATAATAAGCACATAAAAGGCACTTTTGAACGTCAAATTTGCAAAAAATAAAATTGATTCTAGTCGCCCCTTCCGAAAGGTAGTTTCGTATAGAGAAGAAACCACCGTTTAAAGGCTTCTACATACCGGGGCGACTTGTCGCGCGACGCGACGCGACACAAAGGCACCGCTCGTCCCGCGACACGCGGGGCCTTTGTGCCGTGTCACGTCGCGCGACAAGTCGCGCTGGTATGTAGAAGCCTTTACTCTTTTAGAATGTTTTACAATATTTTGTAAAGGTAGGTAGATATTATTATTAGTATATTCGAAACCTGAATATAGTTTGTTCAGAATAAGGAACTGAATCGATTTCAATAATTAGGGTTCAGTACCTCAAAGAAAAAAAACGGAACCCTTATAGGATCACTCGTGTGTCTGTCTGTCTGACTTGTAGTCACGCTTAGTTAATAAGTAAATGCAGGTCTAGACTTGCTGGGATTATAAATCCACTAACCTTACGCTGCGCTGTATACACCTTCAGTATAGTATAAAGTACTCAGTGGTATACACTAAAAAGTAAGGAAAGATGATAGAAATAGGTTGCAAAAGATCCCCCACAGGACAAAATGCGCTTAATTAAAACCAAACACCGTATTATATTATTACTTTGTAACTTTTTTCATTATGTGACATGTTAATTATTCTTAACCAAGTAATAAACAATATTCTATTCTATTCTGTCTGTCTGTCCGTCTGTCACAGCCGATTTGCTCCGAATCTACTGGACCGATTAAGTTGAAAGGAGGTGGTGTCATAATTCACCCAAAAATCTAAGTGCAATCGATACGGTCAACACATCTGTGTTTGTGAAAACCCAAGTCAAAAAATGAATTCTTTGCATACTTTGACAGCCCATAGCTCCAATATCCCATGGATTTGGATGTTGCAACTTGGGTACGTTTATTTAGATAGTTCTAGGGAATTCTTGTGCACACAGTTTGACCGTATCGATTACGTTTGGATTTTGGGTTTTTGATATAGAATTCTGTGACCCAAACACGGACGTATAACGTAAATAAATGAGTTTTAAATATGGGGGTGACTTTTGGGGGGCAAATCAGAAAATTAAAAAAAGTTTTTCAAACTGTACCGTGTGACACATTAAATGAAAGGGTTTGTTGTAAAGATTTCAGATATATTTTTTTTATAATAAAAAAGAAAACAAAATTATTAACGAAAATAGATGTTGATGAAAATTTTTGGCTCAGTAGTTTCGGAGATAAGGGGGGGGGGGTCTTATCTCCGAAACTATATTGAGCCAAAATTTTTGAAAAAAATACAGAAAATAGTTCTTTACTTATAGATTACAGGAAAACCTATAAGAAGTCTATGATCTTAAAATAACATAGTAAATCTGTCAATATTGTGCGTACAAACTTACATTTGCAGTTGGAATGTATCAGGGAACATGTTTTTAAACTGAAATGTTAAGTTTGTTCGTAGTATAATTAACCCCCACTACGGAACCCTTCATTGTGCGTGGTCCGACACGCACTTGGCCGGTTTTTTTTACACCATGTTATATTTTGTCCCAAAAATATTTTAAGTGTGATGGAAAATGTTATCACCATTTAATTACTTACAATACAATCGCCGTCCGGTTAGTACCTACTGCCAAATTATTATCAATGAGCGCAAGACGACCCTGGAGGCGCGAGGGCGCCCGTTAGCATGTTTTTGTACGGACAACCCGGTAACATAACAACCTTATAACTTTGTGATTTTTCATGATACAGTTTTGTAATTTTTTACATAGGTTATTATTTATTTATTTATTTTATTTAAACTTCTCGCACACAATAAGGTACAAAGGCGGACTTAATGCCTTAGGCATTCTCTACCAGTCAACCAAGAGTGGTGAAGAGATAAGATGGCGGGTGCTCTGATGGAGAGAAAATAATAATATTAAAAAATATTAAATTCTAACCTATTTATATTACTATTAATAAAATAGGTGCTCAAGTACATAAATAGATTATAAACATATAATACATATACATACGTACATATATACTATAACATAAAAAAATCTGGTTCTTTACATAAAAATTTAATTAAAAAAATCAAAAACCCTACTGCGTAAAAACTGAACTTAAAAAAAAGATGGAAACAAGACTTATATAAATTAATAAATACTATAAACAATCTCATGCAGTCGGAGGCAATAGGTCGGTTTTTTTAAGTTCAGTTTTTACGCAGTAGGGTTTTTGATTTTTTTAATTAACTATTTTTATTTTATACTTTTTAGTTAGGATTATAAGACGGTAAATTAGGTTATATACTCACTTATAATCGGGTGATAACAACCTCTTACACACTCACTCCAAAAGTTCGGGATATTTTTTTATAATTTCTCATTTAAATTACTTTTAAACATATAATAAGTATATATTTTTGTAATCACATTTCAAAACCCTTCATTTTGATACCCCACTCGATAGGCTTAGGCGATATTTTTTTTTCGAAAACACTCCTTTTGGCGCCAAAACCCGCCATTTTGATTTTTAATAATTTTAATATACCCTGTGACACTCGCGCAATAAAGACGAATTGTATAAAACTGGAGGAACTTCTATGGATTTTCGGGAATAAAAAAAACTCAGGATGTAGCACGCAGAAAACCACTTATATATTTGTTTTTTCTTCAACAACCTCACATTCAAAAAGGATTGTATGTACAGAAAGATAAACGCCTGATAAAATACTTATAGTTAATGTCTTACTGTCTAATAATTGCACCGAGGTAACTTGAGCCAACGGTGGTGGAACTGACGCTTTAACATGCCCCCGGCCGTTGGAAGCTCGCCTTTCAACAGTTATCTTCCAGTAACGGGCAAATCTTGGAGAATGCTCGTCTGATAGTCCCAGTTGAAGTCCTGATGTCGGCAACTCTGCTTATGCCATCTGTGCCAGGATGAAGACCAACAACGCGGCCCAACTTCCAGTTCATCGGTGGCTGGTTGACCTACTTTATGACAACGAGGGAGTCCAGGTTCAGGCTGTCGTTGCCGGTATGCCACTTTACTCGCTGCTGAAGCTCGGAGACGTACTCCTTGCTCCATCTCGACCAGAAATGCTGCCGCAGCTGCTCGATACGTTGATGGCGCGTCAAGTGATGAGTGGAGTAGTCCCGGATATCCTTTACAGGAAGAGACGTGAGAGGTCGTCCAATTAAGAAATGACCCGGAGTGAGAGGCAACAGGTCTTCTGGATTTGACGATAACGGTGTGAGCGGTCGAGAAAACGGAGTTAAGCTCCTCGTATGTTAAATTACAATTGCCCAACACTCGGGACAAATGAAATTTGGTCGATTTGACACCCGCCTCCCAAAGACCACCAAAATGTGGAGCGTAAGCAGGAATAAAATGGAATGTAATACCATCTTGAGCCGCACCATCAGTTATGGAGTCACAATTGCGTTTCAAGAAATCAGATATCTCATTGTAGGCTCCTACAAACGAAGTTCCGTTATCGGAGTAGATGTTGAGAGGTTTTCCTCTTCGAGACATAAACCGACGTAAAGCCTGTAAATAATTACTGCTCGTCAAGTCACCCACCAACTCTAAATGAATGGCCTTTGTAGTGAAGCACACGAAAATTACGATGTATACCTTAACTAATCTACATCCACGACCTTGACGACTAGACGAGGTCATAGGGCCTGCGTAGTCAACTCCTACGCTTTGAAAGGGAAAGTCGGCTGGTGAGAGTCTGCTCAATGGGAGATTACCCATCTGAGGGACAATTGCCTGTGGTTTTAGACGACGACATCGAACGCACTGACGATAACAGGCTCTGGCTAAATTGCGACCACCAAGTGGCCAGTAAGTCTCTCTAATTGTACTTAGTAATAACTGAGGACCTGCGTGCATTAATCTGATATGCTCAAATCTAAATAAAAGTTTAGCAAAGTGATGAGTGGACTGTATTAATATTGGGTGTTTCTTTTCAAATGAATATTCGGAATTGTGTAATCTACCACCTATACGAATAATTTTATTTTCATCTAGAAACACATTTAGGCTTAATAATTGATTTTTATGTGGTAATTTTTTATTATTTAATATTAAGTTGTATTCAGGAAAAGACTCCTTTTGAGACTGAATAATAATAAAGTTTAACGAATTTTGTAATTCTTGAGCATTCAAATAAGACGTATTTTCTGGACGCCTTTTACATGCATTAATAAAACGAAAAACGTAACAAATAGAACGTTGTAATCTAATAACATTGTAAAAACGATTAAACTCGATGAATGCTTTAAATAAATCTTCGTTATCATGATCTTGGGCTAAATTAATTAAAATACTAGATTTAATGTCTGGTAAGATTCCTGGAATGGAATTTGCAGGAGATGGCCATGCAGCATCGTCACGCTTTAAAAAGCATGGGCCGAACCACCACAAATCCAGTGATTGCATAGCGGTAGGTTCCGCTCCGCGGGTTATTAAATCAGCTGGATTGTCGTGTGTCGACACATGTTTCCAGGTGTTTGCACCGGATAATTCTAATACTTCGGCAACACGGTTGCGAACAAAAGTATTTAATTTAATAGGTAACATTTTTAACCAACCCAGCACTATCATGGAGTCAGTCCAAAAGACTACACTAAATGGTTTAATGCGCAGGGAACTAGCAACCTTTTGATACAAACGTGCACCAAGCACAGCAGCGCAGAGCTCAAGTCGCGGTATTGTTAAAGGTTTAATAGGAGTTACGCGACTTTTAGCTATTAATAAACGCACGTCGACGTCACCCTGCTCATTGATACTGCGAATATACAAACAAGCGCCGTAAGCTCGCTCCGAAGCATCAGTAAAAATATGAAATTCAACCTGTTTGTATTCGTCACAGACCACACGACGTGAAACACGTAAATTATGAAGGCAAGGCAAGGCTTTAATTATGTTCGCCCATATTGTTTCAACTTCAGGTGACAACTGGTCATCCCACTTTAACCCGTCTAGCAAAAGTTTCTGAAGCAACATCTTCATGGTCACGACACACGGTGCCAACAAACCTAGAGGATCAAATATTCGCGCGATTACTGCTAACATGCCACGCTTAGTATTTTCTATGCGTTCAGGAATATAAATAGGAAAACACAGATCATCTGTGTCAGTTTGCCAACTAAGACCAAGCGTTTTATTGACGACATCACTTTCCTTGTGGAATTCAAAATAAGGATCACTTGATGGTTCTGAAATTAAACTAGGTTCATTGGATTTCCACTTCCTTAAGGGCATGCAAGCAGAAGCAAGAGCATCAGTCACCTCATGACGCAGCATTAGAGCCTCCTCAAACACGTCTGCACCGGTCAAAAGGTCATCCACGTAAAAGTCATGAAGGATAACTTCAGCGACCCTTTGATCCTGACATTCAAGACCGACCTGTTTGAGGCACCTAGTAGCGAGAAAAGGTGCACTAGCCGTGCCGTAAGTAACTGTATGCAATTGGTATGCCTTAAGAGGACTAGAAGCATCATCACGCCAAACAATTTGCTGCAGGTGCCTATCTGATGGGTGTACAGACACCTGCCTGTACATTTTCTCTACGTCAGCAGAGAGGACATACTTATGAATTCTAAATCTAAGAAGGATTGCAGTCAGATCGTCCTGAATGGTAGGCCCCACCATCTGTATTGTATTTAATGAAAGACCAGAGGTGGTGGTTGCACTAGCATTAAAAACTACCCTTAATTTGGTTGTACTACTACTCTCGCGCAGTACTCCGTGATGAGGAATAAAATATGACCGCTGATCTTCATGAATATTACACTCGAACATATGGCCTAAAGAAATGTACTCAGTCATAAAATCTTTGTACATTTGATCGAGTGAGGGTTGGCTAAGATTTCTGCGCTCCAATGACAGAAAACATCGTTTTGCACGGTGATATGAATCGCCTAAACTATTCGAAGATTCCTTCAACGGTATTTTAACGCTAAAGCGGCCATCTGCCAAGCGCGTTGTGTTTTTTATAAAATGTTCTTCGCACTTCTTCTCCTCATCTGAATAAATCGATGACTCATGACAAACTTCCTCAAGCTGCCAGAAACGCGCCAATTGGTTTCGGATGTCATCTAACTCAGGCGAAATGGAAGAACCTTCATAGTAATCATTAACATTAGTAAAATTACATTTAATTGATGAAAACTGAAATGAATTATTACTATAGCCGCCGTTTATTGGGCCGCAAACTAGCCAACCAAGTCTAGTTTGATAAAGAGTAGGTTTCCCATCACCTAGTAAAATCTTATTAGATCCTAATAAACTCCAGAATATGTCTGCTCCTATAATAATATCAATAGAAGCGGGTGTGTGGAAATACGGATCTGCTAACTTAATATTTGACGGTGTATTTACATGTACCTGTCTAGCGGGAACGTTATCAGTTATCGTGGGCAAGACAAAACACATTAAGTCATTAGCGTACGATTCATGCAACGATTTAATGTGCACACGGCACATTTTCTCCACACGCGAAAGAGACTTATTTATGCCTTGTATAGATTTGTCTGTGTTTAAATGGGGCAGATTCAGCTTATTAAATAAATTCTCTGTCATTAAACACGACGAACTACCAGAATCGAGAAGAGCTCGAGCGATGTGTTCTTTATTATTGACATCGTAGCACCTAACTAACGCAGTTGACAACAGGATGTCGCCTGTACTGCTCGTATGCGAATGCGCAGAGAAATTAGCTGAGAGTGCAACGTGACTATTGTTTGAGCCGGCAGTGGAGGATGACTCACCCGTAGCCTTATCGGTCGTGCCGTCAGCTGATTTGCTTGAAACAGGTTGTGATTTAAAATCTGTGTTATGAATAAGCGTGTGGTGCTTGCGTTTACATATTTTACACCCTGGTTTCTTACAATTATTGGGATAGTGACCGTGACGTAAACAATTATAACATACCTTATAGCTAGGTATTAAAGACATTCTATCGTTGACGCTTAATGATAGAAACTGTGGACATGAATTGAGGTTGTGATCACTTTTACATTTTGGACAACTATGTGATGAAGAACTACTAGTGGTTTTTGTTGTAACAAAAGCTTTTATTTTAGTGTTATGTTTTAAGTTAGTTGTAGAATGACGTGACTTTTCCAGTGTTTCTATTAAATCAGCGCGATAAATACGCATAAATTCAATGAACTGATCAAAAGTGATTCGTTTAGATTTATCGATACGCCCTTTGTATTCCTCCCATTCTCGGAATGTTGTAGTATCAAGTTTTTGTCGAATTATATGGCTTAGTAATGTGTCCCAACTATAAACAGGTTCGCCTAATGTTTTTAACGCTCTGATATTTTTGTTTACATTGTCTACAATACTTTTTAATGCAGTTGAGGACTCCTTAGTGATTGACTCGACATTGAACAACGCTGTAACGTGATTCTCAATTAAATAATCTTTCATTATCGAATCGCTCACAAAGAAGCTCCCATGCCACATTGTAGTTTTGAGCAGAAAACTCAATTGACTGGATCACGACAGCAGCAGATTCTGCTAATGATGACCTCAGGTAATGGAATTTATTAATCTCGTCTATGTCGTCATTGCCATGAATGAGACTTGCGAAGGTATCGCGAAATTCAAGCCAGTTATCATATGATCCTGTGAATTTGGGTAATTGGATAGTAGGCAACTTGACGAACTGACGCTTACCATTACTGCAATTCGATTTTACTTCATCTTGCTCAGCTTTTGTAAAGTTACATAACATAATCTTAGCTTGAGCTACTAACCCATAATATTGAGATTCAATTGTAGTTCTTTCGAGTGTCTCAGTATCAATATTATCACACATGCATTCTAATTTCAATTGAACCTCGTTAAATTCATTATAAACATCATCTAATTTGGTGATTCGCAATTGCAACTCCATTACCTGAATGGAGGTTACTTCGGCATCTTTTAGATTACTTAAATAGGTTCCGAATACTGTTAATCTTCCTTTATAACTGCTTCGCTTCTTTTTAAGTTCTTTAATTTCAGTCATGTCGAAAGGAGAGTACCTATCGTAGACCTGTAATTATACAATTATAATGTTATATAACGAAACTGTTTGTAAAAACAATACCTATCGTAGTGACTAATGAGACTGTAAGAAAAATTAGCCTAAGTTATTAGTTGTACAAGTTTGACTTTTAAGTTGTATCTCTGCAAATAATAATAACAACCGTAGGAAAGTATTTAAGGTTTACTATTCCAAAGAAATAACGTAACAAACAATTTAATTATCTACCTGTTAAATGGTTTACAAAGCAACAATTAATTTTAAAGGTTAAAATTAGAAAATGATATTTGTATAACGAAAAATAAATAGCTAACTAATGCAGGTTAACAATAACACTACTGTACTGTATTTTAAGTATGCGTTAACTATATTTTACAAATGTGATCTAACCTAATGCTCTGTAAATAATTCCTTTTACATATGTATACACAAAATAATAAAAATAAGTAGATAATTTTGTAAATATCTGATATAAAAATATGTTACTAACCTTATTTAAGTTCTTATTAACAATACTTACTCCTATATTTTATTTTACCTGATTTAGTATTAATGAGTGTTGGGTGAATTTAATTAATATTATAATGCTTAAACACTTCCTGTTTTATTTCACTTAATGTCCGATTCACTTATCTTCCAAAAACGTGTTCGTCACCTCTTCACTCCGGTACTCATTAATCCAAATTTCCAAAATATCCAATTCCAGCTTATTCGACTTTGCTAGTATGTATATATAATAAATTATCCGGTTCGTATGGACCATGTATAAAACTGGAGGAACTTCTATGGATTTTCGGGAATTAAAATAACTCAGGATGTAGCACGCAGAGAACCACTTATATATTTGTTTTTTCTTCAACAACCTCACATTCAAAAAGGATTGTATGTACAGAAAGATAAACGCCTGATAAAATACTTATAGTTAATGTCTTACTGTCTAATAATTGCACCGAGGTAACTTGAGCCAACGGTGGTGGAACTGACGCTTTAACACGAATCGAACAACATATCATTCATCAAAATCGGTTCAGCCGTTTAGTAGTTACGAGGGAACATAGGGACAGACATACATACAAACATACATACATACATACAGGTCAAACACATAACCATCCTTTTTTGGCTTCGCCGCAGTCGGGTGAAAATACTAGACACGTGTTTCGGGTTTCGCATATACTAAAACTAATATTGTATAATATGTGAAGACGATGCACCTAGAATAAAATTACATTAGGTAAAAATAATTAAAAATGAAGCAATGACAGATAATGAAATAATACAATAAATGAAAGACCAATCGTCAATATATGAATACAAAGTATAATAAAAACCTGTAGGATACAACTCGAAGGAAAAACTCCAACGTAAGTCAAAGGGTTTTTTGAGATAAAACTTAATCCCCAAGGACATGACGGCTACTTCTCGCTGTCTTCGAGGGAATAAAGGGAAAAGTAAATTACGTTATGTCAAATCCTTGTGCCTCGAGCCATGCTCTTTTCTGTAGTTTATTTTGTTTTAAACTAAGAAGTGTGGTTAAAAAGAAGATCTTAGTGACAAAAATTGAAAAGAATATCAATCAAATCAAAAATATTTTTATTTCACATAAGCCTACATGGGCACTTATGAAACGTCAGAAGCTAGGTGCACGGTTCCAATTGGTCGTTTCCTATGGAGAAGAGCCGGTAAGAAACTCCACGGTCACTCTTTAAAAAAAATAAAATTGGCTTTTACAATGTTTTAAAATTACAGTGTTAATAGGTATGAGAGGACAGCGTAGGCTCATCAAAAGTACCAGGAACTTAACAAAATAGAAAATGGTTTAAAGATCTACAGTCTAATAAGCCTACAACGTCCTCACATTGACAAAAAAAAACAATATAAAATATGATTAAAATAATAAAAGTTAGAATCTTGTTGAAATTTTAATTGTAGGTATAATAATGTCAAATAAGAAAAACATTATGTCAGTGAAGTTTGTAAAAAAAAAGATAAACTTAAATTAAAAAATAACTTCGTAATTTGGGAGCTGTTAATAGACATTTACATAGTTTTGCCGTTAATGAGGTACCAAGGAGGCCACATGTACAGAAGGTATTAATGCCAAACTTCCTTGTCTTCAACGTAGTCCTTAATCTTATAATATGCTTTTTTGATAAGGGCACGTTTAATGTGCGTTTTGAATTTTCCATCACTAAGTTCTGTAACCGATTGTGGCAACTTGTTATAATATGCTTAGATGGTTTGGTCATGTGTTGAGAGGATGAATGAAAGGCGCCTAACGAAAGGAATTTACATGGCAGAAGTGAGTAGGAACGCTGGGAGGGGGCGTCCTAGAAGGGCATATAGTGACCTAATTGGTGATGGTCTTCAGAAAGGTCAGGTGCGTGTGCGTAGTACTCGCAACCGGCCGGGGCGTGCGTGTATGACCAGATGTATATCGAATATCGTATATATAGAACGTAAACGAAGCAAAAGGAGTATGTAAGGAGCGTAGCAGGTGGCGTTCTATAGTTTCTGCCTACCCCCATGGGAAGAAGGCGTGAGTTTATCTATATATGTATGTACTTTGTTTTTGTAAAACAGAAACAGAATGTTTCCTCAAATATAATTGTATTTAGCTTTATCACTTTTTATGAAACGGAATTGAATTGTTTCTAACGACTCGGTCCTAAGTTTTCTTTAATAACGGCCGAACCCAATAACTTATTTTCAGTGAAAGACAGATCGCTATTGATGATAGACAGTATAATTATATCTATGCTCGGATGGCGTCTCACAATCATTGATAAAGGCTATCTATCTAACGAAAACAATAAGTAGGTTTCTCTACTTCGCCCTCCCGTGCATTCCATTACAACCAACATCACTTTAAAAAACAACTTGTGTAATTAGAGTTATATTAAAACTTCTTTGTTTCTTACTTCTAAATAAGTTACTGGATTAAGATATAATTCTGTAGAGCCATATTTGTTATGGCCGCGAATCAAAATACAACCTGTTACTGACCTGCAAATTGCAAAAAATGTAATAAAATTTGAATTTCGCGGGCTACCTTAGCGCATTAATGTTGTTTTTTTTTTAACTTAAATTCATGTTGGAATGGTGCTTGCACGGGGGGTGTTAGTAAGGGGGGGGGGGTTAAATTTCTGTAATTTTTTGCCTAGGGCAAAAAATAACTAACATTAACATTCGAAATATTTCAATTTAAATTTTTTTTATTATTTTATATATAAAAAAAACATCTATGATCATTATTGCAAGTACTAAAGAGTTCATTTTAGCTTGGCTACTTTACGTTTATCCCTGCAATTCGGGGAATAGCCAAATCTGCCATCTGTAGTACTGTCCTGTCAAACAATTCGTATATTGGGACGCATACTTTGGCATTTTCATACAAATAGATATCTGTTGTAGGCGATACACCCTCCCATCAGTAGATAGCGTGAGCTGGTAGATTAAGAGATTATTGGGACGTTAAAACCATCGATAGATATATTTTTATATCTCCAGTAGGCCGAAACTGGTTATATATAGGTTATTGGGTTCGGCCGTAAGAAAATAGTGCGAGAGTATACCGCAATAAGTGAAACGGATTTGGATCCGATCCAAATAAGATTTACAACTATGTCTCAGGAGTCCGATATTCCGTAAAGTCGTAAATAAGCAACAAGTACTTCTTTTTAGACCCTTTCTTTTGGTCGAGATAAGCCACTTATGTTTATTTTTTTTCTTTTTATACAACCTATCGCTCTTGACCGAAAAGGGTTGAAAGGTTTATTTTTCCTTTATCCCCTAGAGATTGTTTCAGAATGCTAGCCAACATGTCATGAGCGGATCTAGGCATTTTACCGCGACGCAACGCCCCCTTATTGTTATTACAAAAGTTATTTTTATGTTTATAGAAAGCTGTATATATCCATAAATATATTGGCTTCTAAACTTTTTATTAGTTTAAAAGTCAATAGGATTCTGGGTACACATTACTGGATTATATTCTGAGTAATCATTGAGCAAGCTAACAAACTTTCTCGTATCGCGGTCGCGGGCTTATGTTCAAATGTATAATGATACCTTATAAATATTCATTACATTCCATTTCTACGTAAAAGTTTATAAAAAAGGTCCCGTGATCTTTTATGTATTTTCGATGATAAATACTAAAAAAAGTTATTATTTTAGGATGAAACATCAAATGTTGGAAGGTAACTCTCGACGGAAAAAGAAAAATAAAATAATATTTTCGTGCTCGCTGGCGTCCTAGTTTATTTGGGCGCCGTGAGATATTATCATTTGTGATATTCGGAAGATGAGTATTAAGACCCGTAGTGTCATTCAAGGTGTATACTCACTCGTGTGTTTCTTTCACAAAGGATTCTGAATGTGACATAACTAAGAATATATTTTTGCCAGTTTTTATTTATAAATATCTTTCACTTACCACATAAGCTATAGATTAGTTAAAGTCAAATCATTTATTTCAAATAGGCACATATAAGACACTTTTGAACGTCAAAATTTACAGAAAAATATAAGTGATTCTAGTTGCCCCTTCCAAAAGGTAGTTTCGTATGGAGACGAATGGGCAAGAAACTCCCTATTACTCCTATAAAATGGTTTAATTTTTTTTGTATCATCATTCATCATTTCAGCCGAAAGACGTTCACTGCTGGACATGGGCCTCGCCCAAGCACCGCCACTTCGACCGGTTCTGTGCTTCCCGCATCCAGCGGATACCTGCCGCCTTCACAAGGTCATCGGTCCACCTTGTAGGAGGCCTTCCAACGCTACGTCTTCCGGTACGCGGTCGCCACTCCAGAACCTTTCGGCCCCATCGGCCATCAGTTCTGCGAGCAATGTACCCTGCCCACTGCCACTTAAGCTTGGCAATTCTTCGGGCTATGTCGGTTACCTTGGTTCGCCTGCGGATCTCTTCTTTTCTGATTCGATCACGTAGGGAAACTGCAAGCATAGCCCTCTCCATTGCCCTTTGGGTGACTTTTAGCCTTCTGATAAGGCCCATTGTGAGTGACCACGTTTCAGTGCCATAGGTCATCACTGGCAACACGCACTGGTCACAGACTTTCGTCTTGAGACACTGCGGTATACGGTACGAAAAATGTGGGGCAAAAAAAAATGTCCCATTAAATAAATTTATATGTGAAGACGATGCACCTACAATAGAATTAGGTACTACATGACTACATCACAATAGGTAAAAATAATTAAAAATGAAGCAATTAATTATGTGATATATACATGGTGCTCACATATTTACAAACATTGTAAAGGCAGACGAATTTCATAAAATTTAAACAAGTAGTAAGTCAGTGTGAGGTAAAGTAGCTTACACCACCTACTACAAGCGTTAAGTGGTTCGATTCAGTACCACCTAAGTCCACCTACACACCCACATTCTTTACATAAGACAAGATTAATGTACACTACACAACTTAAACGGTACCCATAAACATAAAAACAACAACCTTTCTTTGTCTATTCCCGAGCGATCAATTACCGACATAAAACAGGGATGTCCCCACTAATAGTATTAAGAGCTTTCCAAGTGGATAGTGAACAGTGTTGTTACGAACTAAAGTACTTACTTGTACATGAATATTGATAGATATACGCTTTGACTCAATTAATAGAAAATAATGAAGTGAAGTTAGAATAATTGACAAAATCACTCGGATCACTCTGTCCGAAGCCTACAACCGCCCATGAATATGTCTGCGTGTGCTCGCTGTCTATACAACATTAGTTTTTGTTTATACTAAACCTCTTAAGGGGTCATTGTACTCATCATTATGAACAACTTTTACTATGGGACCAACCTTGAAAACGCGAAAAAAAAAATCAGCTTTCGCTGAACTCGTCAAAATGAACAGCTGATATCTTTTTCGCGATTTCAACTTTGGTCCCATAGTAAAAGTTGTTCATAATGATGAATACAATGACCCCTTAAGAGGTTTAGTATAAACAAAAACGAATGTTGTATATTTTTTATATTTACGTAAAACTCTATCACTGATTTTGTTCGAATCATCCATTGAAAAGGCAATGAATAGGTATATTTTGTTGTTAGTGGCTTTATACGTACTGCTGGAAAGGAATAGAAAAGATGGATGAATAGTGTGAGAGATGAAATAAATCAAAAGGGAGTAACGATTAATGGAAAAAAAAAACATCTTGCGATTGCTACAATAATTGACAAAATGGGATCACTCTGTCCGAAGCTTACAACCGCCCACGAATATACACGTGTGCTCGAACAAAAGTACCTACTTACTTGTACATGAATATTGATAGATATAAAGCTTTGACACAATCAATAGAAAATAATGAAGTGAAGCTACTACAATAATTGACAAAATGGGATCACTCTGTCCGAAGCCTACAACCTACAACCGCCCACGAATATGTCTGCGTGTGCTCGCTGTCTATATTTTTTTATATTCACGTAAAACCCAATCACTGATTTTGTTCGAAACATGCATAGAAAAGGCAATGAATAGGTATATTTTGTTTTTAGTGGCTTTATACGAGTATGTGCCGCTGGAAAGGAATAGAAAAGATGGATGAATAGTGTGAGAGATGAAATAAATCAAAAGGGAGTAACGATTAATGGAAAAAAACATTTTGCCTCGCCCCTAGTAACATATAGGGGAACAGAGGAAGAAGAATATTATTATGTGACCGTGCCACTGAGTTGCAAGGCTTTTTTTCATCCTGGGAGATCCCTTTTCACTGCATGTTGACGATTGCAGGCTCTGTAAGACAACCTGGGCCCCAAGTCTGCTATTTTTATAATTTCAGTCATTCCAACACGATCCCATTGTCATTTTGCTTAAAGATCGTAATCTGCTAAATTCATATTGGTCGGTCAATGTTCTCGTAATAGAATTGTGTTATTATAATGGCATTGTCGTATTGCCATTATTATAAAACCCATTAGCAGAAATGTCATTAATTTGTCATTATGTACGAGATTACCAATAAATGCAATTTCTTTCAATGTAGTGTCAGTGGCCGACCATTGGAAAGTCATAATGACGCCATTATAATAATAGATTACCAAACTTGTCAAAATCAACAATTATGAAATCAATGATCGACCATTGTGACACTATTGTAATAGCAGACTTAAGGCCCTGGACTCTTACGATGGTTTCATTAACCATAAGGCTCCTCCTTAGGCGTGTCCTTATTTAAAGTTAGGAAAGTACAATGGAAAGCTTTCGTACCTCGGGACCACTTGACGTTTTTCCTTGTTTTGTTATTTTTTGCCCTAGCTTATTTGCATCATTAGAATATAAAGTTTTCTGACTGACGGTCCATAAAGCATATCTTGACCTCTCTCGTAAAGTCATCAAGGGCTGCGAGCTTTCAGACTCCAGATGGCGTCAAGTTGACGTGTCAAATTAGATAAGAAACTTCTCACTCAAGACAAGGTAGACGCTACGAGCTACCGAGCTACGATACGATGTGTCTCTGAAATAAACTTTTAGTTTTGAACTAAATTGACAAACCCTGGCTGCCGCATCAGGTCCCTAGAGTCCTTTCATGTGGCTATTTGACAAAATAACTTGACTTGGTGTTATCTTCTTTAAACGTGTACTTACACGACAAAATAACTTTAAAACAAAATATTTAAATACTAATCACAGACCACTGTGCACTGCTCTCAAAACGGTACTGGGCCCGCGTGGTGGATTACGGCCCACACCTCTCTCAGAAAGAGAAGAGGCGGAAGAGGAGGCCTGTATCCCAGCAGTGGGAACATTTTCGTTCCCACTGCTGGGACAGAGGCTTCCTTTTCCGCCTATAAAAGCTGATTATGAAATCACAAACTTTTCAGCGGCGGCCAACGGTTGCAACTGATTTTCGTTAGTATTCGCCGAAACTACATGTATATATTTGCTGCGATACACAGATACCCCCCCCCCCCCCCCAAGGGAGGGGATTCCCACCGCTCTTCCACCCACCTCTAATCGTCCGTTGTAGCGTACTATGACGCGGTCCATTTCAATTTATTAGTGGCAGCCGCTATCGACTGACCACAACTGGTTGGACTGATTGCAGACCATAGATAGAGGAATGATTGTATGTAGAGAATGAAACGTAGACCTACTTGTAGCAAAGTCACCGGGTTATTTCGTAATACCTTCATGAGTAGGAAGAAGATTGGAACTGCGCGGGTAGTCTTCCACATTTGCAAGCTCATCTTTTATTCACTGTTATAGGGGTCGATCGGTCGGAGAGACTAAAAATAGGATAATTTATTAGTCACGAGACACATTGATTTGTTTCCCAACCCTAGCGTAGCAATATAAATGGAAAACTTAATTGTAGGTATGATTGAAAAGTTTGCTTTAGGTATTTTACTTTATACCGAATTCGTAATTTTGAATTTGATTCGAACTGCGATCAAAGTTTTTGCTCAATCACGGCAAAAGTTCCGTTCAATCAATCAGAAAATACCTAAAATTTTCTCTAGTTATCGAGTCGGAATTCGGATTTTAGGTATCCTTACCTCAAAAGGAAAAACGGAACCCTTATAGGATCACTCGTGTGTCTGTCTGTCTGTCCGTCTGTCACAGCCAATTCGCTCTGAACCTACTTAACTGATTAAGTTGAAATTTGGTACACATAATTATACATTTCTGTGTTGGGTCACAGAAATTTATAATTATGTGTCGGATCGGTAACGTAAATAAATTAATTTTGATTACTTTTGGCGGATTTGGTCACTTTTGGCGAATAAATAAGAACATTTAAAAAAACGTTTCGCAAACTGTGCCGTATATACATATATACTTATGTACATATATGACGTACGATTGCAGATATATATTTTTTAATAATTTTATTAAACACTTACCCCCTTATTACAAAACAAGATTTATATTTGACATGGCTTAAACCATGGGGCCAGTTTTTGTAATAAGAACGTAACAGTGATTGAAATACCGTTATTTTTACAAAACTGAAAAATGTGTTCGGTACTAAGTTGTCAGTTTTGTGTTTAGGAACTTTACCATAGTCTGAATAAAGTACGAAATTCAATAATGGCTCCATGTTTTAAACCTGGGTCTGAAGATAAACCTTGTTTTGTAATAAGGGGGTTAAAGTTATTTAAGAAAACAGATGAAAATTTACCAAATTTAGGCTCAGTAGTTTCGGAGATAACCCTTATCTCCTTCCTTATCGCCTTATCTCCGAAACTACAAAGAAATACAGAAAATAGTTCTTTACTTATAGATTACAGGAAAACGTATAAGAAGTGAATACAATTATTTGTCTTTCTTTCTTTTTCTTTTCTTTAAGTGTCTTATAAGAAGTGGTCTTAAAATAACATGGTAAATCTCTCAATATTGTGCGTACAAACTTACTTTTGCAGTCGGAATGTATGAAGGAACTTTTTTTTTCAACTACAATGATATGGAATGTTATGATGATTTGATATGGTGTTTGTTCTTGGGATTAATTCACCTCAACTGCGGAACCCTTCATTGCGTGGTCAGACACGCACTTGGCCGGTTTTTTAAGTTAATTGGGAGCAGTTTCGCAAATGGTTACACGTAAAAATGTTGGCATTATGTCAACCTTTAATTGAAATAAATTGTATAACTAGTTTTTAAGATTGCTAATAAAGGCTATTTGAAATATAATTATGGTTAGTGAACATTACACCCATCTTACTTGGGGTCGACGCAAAATGTTTTTTTCTTCCTTATAACCCGACACTCCGAAAACCCGAAAATCCTTAATTTTTAGGGTTCCGTACCTCAATAGGAAAAAACGGAACCCTTATAGGATCATTTCGTTGTCCGTCGTGTGTCTGTCAGTCTGTCAAGACCATTTTTCTCAGGAACGCGTGTAGGTATCAAGTTGAAATTAATATCAAATACGTAGGTCCGTAGTCAACACAATAAAAAAATACGGTGATTTATTCGACATTATTGCGAGATATTTCGATACTCGCAAATAAATCAAACCCTATAGGGTACTTCCCGTTGACCTAGAATCATGAGAAGCAAGGTCTTACAGCACAAATATAGGAAAAAGTCCTAAAATTGTAAATTTGTCTGTCTGTCTGTCTGTCAAGGCCCTTTTTCTCAAAAACGCGTGTAGGTCAAGTTGAAATTAATATCAAATACGTAAGTCTATGGGCCCTAGGAGCTCTAAAAAAATCAAGCTTCTACTTCAACGCAATAAAAAAATACGGGGATTTATGTGACATATTTTGATACTCGCAAGTAAATCAAAACCTATACCGCCTTATTACAAAACAAGATTTATATTTGACATGGCTTAAACCATGGAGCCAGTTTTTGTAATAAGAACGTAACAGTGATTGAAATACCGTTCTTTAGACAAAACTGAAAACTTAGTTCGGTACTAAGTTGTCAGTTTTGTGTTTAGGAACTTTACCATAGTCGGAATAAAGTTCGAAATTCAATAATGGCTCCATGTTTTAAACCTGGGTCTGAAGATAAACCTTGTTTTGTAATAAGGGGGATAGGGTACTTCCCGTTAACCTAGAATCTTGAAATTTGGCTAGAGGCAGGGTCTCGCAGGACAAGTAAAGGAAAAAGTTCAAAACCGTTAATTTGTAGTTCTAACACTTAAAAAAATGCGACACAAACCAAACAAACAAACCTACATTTGCAGTTAGAAAATTGACCATGGCGTATATCAATATATGGGAGAACATGTTTTTCAACTACAACGTTAGGTTTGTTTTTGGAATAACTTCATCCCAACTACGGAACCCTTCATTGTGCGTGGTCCGACATGAACGTGGCCGGTTTTTAAACGTAACTGAACAACCCATTCAATCAATCTGCCCAGCATTTTCCCCAACTGAGGTGGGGTAGGCTTCCAGTCTGACCGGATGCAGCTGACTACCAGTATTTTACATGGAGCGACTGCCTATCTGACCTCCACAACCCATAGTAACTGGGTAATCGATACTCCTTGGTAAGACTGGTTGTCAGACTTTCGGATTTCTGACGACCCGTAACGACTGTCAAAGTTTCAGGGGCCCAAGTCTGCTATTTTTATAAATTCAGTCATTCCAACACGATCCCATTGTCATGCCATTGTCATTTTACTAAAAGTTCGTACTCTGCTAAATTCATAATGGTCGATCATTGGTCGGTCAATGTTCTCGTAATAAAGTTGTGTTATTATAATGGTATTGTCGTATTGCCATTATTATAAAACCCATTAGTAGAAATGTTATTCATTTGTCATTATGTACGAGATTACCAATAAATGCAATTTCTTTCAATGTATAGTGACAGTGGCCGACCATTGGAAAGTCATAATGACGCCATTATAATAGTAGATTACCAAACTTGTCAAAATCAACAATTATGAAATCAATGATCGACCGTTCTGACACTATTGTAATAGCAGACTTGAGGCCCTGGTATGACATCCGGGCTTCCAACGGCTTAAAGTGCTTTCCGAGACACGTAGGAGTCTCGGTGCTTAAAGATGGTCACCACGGACCAACCCCGGCAAGCATAGCTTAACCTGATGGATCGACACGTGCGGTTGTTACTTTTACTGAGCCACGAGCTCTTCCTGAACACAACTAACCCCTTCATTATCCAATATTACGCGTTATTCTTTTTCCTTTGTTCGTTTGCTGTTTCAGCGGATTCCCACGAATAAAACGGTTGTATTAGCACTTCTTTCGGGCTGTCGGTCGCGATATCCTCATTAGAGCCCGCCCAGTGCTCAAAAGGGTACTTCGCCAATAAAGCGCTGATGGTTTTTGCTTGACTACGCAAAGCTGCGACGGCAAAAACTACCTTCGTGAGAAAAGGATAACTAGATTCGGTCTGGAACACGGTTATTGACGCTTTTTGCACATTGCTCGCAATTACCACTAAACATAACAATGGATTATAGGTAATTTATAAAGTTCCCAAACAAATACTGACGTTTCCTGCTTACTTTTATCATTATTTTGTGATCTTGTTAGAAATGTCTAAGAAAATGTTGAAATCAGGGTGCGGATATAAATCGCTCCTCAAAGTTATATTTCATTTCAAGTCGCAGAAGTTGATCAGGATCGTTAGCTTATAGTTTCAAACTTGTAATGAAGTTTGAGAACGTGGAACGGAATATATCGCAAAATAAACAAGCGCTTTCTTGGTATAATTTTCTCCTCTCTTTTTGGCGCCCCAGGGAAAACCCTTAATGTACAGAAATCCATCTCCGGTAAATGCTTGATGAATTTTTTATAGTTCTTTAATTGCATTTCGTGTTTCTGTCATTAATGTCCTGAACCATTCTACAAAAAAAAATAACGAAGCAGAACTAAAAATGGCACTGTTCGAATCGATTCATTCAAGCGTATAGCTGCATATAATTTTCATAACATTGGGAAGGGCTTTGCCTAGAAATTGGGCAGGCTATTAAAAAAGTAACGATTTTTCTTTTCACAGAAAGTGAGTAATGTCCAAAAAAATGGTTAGTCATTAAAAAGCCTTTGACGGTAACTAATACGCAAAACTCACCCAATCGCCTTTTACACGAACCGCGTTTTCTTTTCACGATAAAAGCTTTTCCAGTTAGGCAAAGCGCGCACATTAGCCTTGTAAACAGGCATGTTAGGCTCTTTTCTGAGAATTTAAAGCTCTTTTATTCATTCTTCATTGCTTTATGGACTGAAACGGAAATATAATTACCTCAGTGGTATATAATACAACAACGAAGACGTTGCTGCCGTAATCGTTTTTTTCTTTTCTTGATTTCAACGTATATTTGAAAAGAAAACTCACTTATAGTTTTCGCAAACAATGACAAAAAAGTTTGTCGTTAGATGACAAAAGGACTTCTTGGCGGGAAAGTGAAGCGTCATGTTCAGCAGTTTGTTTAATTTTTCAAAATTTGTGTTTAGCCGAATATTAATGTGTAATAATGGTGGATTATTAACCATTAAGTGTTTGTGAACGTGCACTAGTGTAGGCAAATGAAACAAAACAGTGCAACTTCGCTTCAAGTTCTCTCAAGAAGTCCGCGTGAGGACTCAGTAAAGTGCCACATCTTTACTGAAACTCAAGGGGAGTGGGCGGGGATATCATCATCATGCATTTATAATTAATTTCATCAATATTATACAAGAACTTGACATTGGCTAAATGCACAAACCGTGCGAAGCCAGAAGGAAAAAAAAAGAAAAAAGATGACAAAAGTTGCTTTCATACAAGTTCAAAAAATGACTTGGATAAGAGAAGAAAGCCACGACGTAAGTACCTACGTCAATCAGCTAGGGTACAAAAGATCTATGTCGTCATTAACTTGAAGAGGTTCTATTTCATTTTGACTGACTAAACATTGGTATTAAAGCTTTGAGTAAGGTATTGTTCAAGGTTTAAATCAACAGTAAGTACACCGCGTAACCTGGATTTACGCTGTTACCAAGCTGTACGCACACATGTGTAAATTATATTATAATACAGAATTTGTCATTGTGCTTTGTGTTAGTATAATCTGTGGCACAATCATTTAACAAGGACTTCTTGGCGGGAAAGTGAAGCGTCATGTTCCAGTTTTGTTTTATTTTCCAAAATTTGTGTTTAGCCGAATATTAATGTGTAATAATTGTGGATTATTAACCATAAGTGTTTGTGAACGTGCATTAGTGTAGGAAAATGAAACAAAACAGTGCAACATCGCTTCCAATTCTCTCAAGAAGTCGGCGTGAGTGAGGATGAGGGACTTTAGTCCCTCATCTTTACTGAAACTCAAGAGGGAGCGGGCGGGAATATCATCATCATGCATTTAATATAATTCATTTCATCAATATTTAAACAAGTTTTGTAACTAAATAAAGACTTGGCTAAAAGGTCCCAGCAACCAGGCCATTCAAATATTATTATTAAAAAAAACACTTCACTTCAACCTTCACCCATTTTCAGCCACGGACAAAATTTCGTCATAATTTACCGGTTGCAATTTTTCCAATAAATTGAACATCTGCGCCGGATGATTTCCATTTTCGTTTTTCAGGGCAAAAAGTAAATTGAAAATCGTCGTTCGTTACCTGCGACCGAGAGGTAAAAGTCGTGGGTACATTTTGTGCTGGAGGTTATTTATTTACTCACGTTAAAAATTCGCCCTCAGTGTTTTATTCAGAAACTTTGCAGTGCAACGCATTTCAGTATTTTCAGTGTAACTTTATAGTCTATTGCGCAATTTCTTCAACCTCGTTGCTCTTAAGCTTTCTTTAAAATTGCAATGGAACGCGATCTTTAAAGAAATACCTCGTTTTCTTTGCCGCAGATGGAACGCAGAGCTCTTAAAAGATCTTAAGAAATAGGTTAGTAAATAATGAGGCGGCGTATACTCCACTAGATTTGTAGTTACTTGAAACGATTAAGGTCTGTTTCCATTGGGAGAGAGACAATTTGGTTCCTCGTTTGGTAGTAATAGTCTTAAAACTATTTTACTGGCACAGACCCAAAGCTTTTACATTGGAGGACAAGTAATAGTGTTTTTAGTAATAGTATTTAATATGTAATATTTTAAAACTTGAGGGACATAATGACGCAGTAACGGCATAACTAAGTAAATGTCTATTAACTGCTCCCAAATTACGGTGTTTTTTTTTTACGTACCTACGTTGACATAATCTAATCATTATTTGACACTAAATACCTACAATTTTAATTTAAAATATTTATTAGTGACTTGTGGACAGAATATTAATTCAGATTTGTTACAGTTGTAACACAATCTTGTCATTTGGTATAAATAGGTTTTTATTTTTATTATTATAGTAATATTTTATATACCTAGATTCTTTTTTTAATGCAGAAATGTGAGAACGTTGTAGGCTTAATAGACTGTAGCTTTGAAAACCATTGTCTATTTATTTTAAGTACTTGTTGACGGGCCTACACTGTCTTCCCATACCTATTAACCCTGTAACTTGAAAACATTGTAAAAAACCATTATTTTTCAAAGAGTAACCGTGGAGTGTCTTGCCGGTTCTTCTCCATAGGAAACGACCAATTGGAACCGTGCACCTAGCTTCTGCCGTTTCATAAGTGCCTATGTAGGTTTATGTGAAATAAATTATTTTGATTTTGATTTCAATACTCAAACCACCACCTGACCCTATTTAGGTACCTACTAGTAGGTGCTGTCCTATTGTCTGTATGTTACAGGAACTTGATGGACGCTAATAAAGGCGCCAAATTCTGGGCTGACTCAATTTCTATTGCCATCGACAAGATGAAGAAGTAGTACAAGAACTTTTTGAGAATATTAGTGCATATCATTATGTTAAAATGTTGCGAATTTTAAATTAAAACACTGTTCTTTGGCAAGATAACTTTATTACACACACACACAAACAGTTCTGACTTATGTGACAACCAACGTGCATTGTAGCTCCAAGACGACCTCATACCAAGACTGACTCCACAGATAACTATATGCTAGTCAGACTGACTCTGCTGCACTGCACCTCATTTTACAATTTAAAATGACTCTTGCCTCACTCAGAATTATCGATAACCGTTTTTTTTAAATGACTTCTTGAGAGAACTTGAAGTGATGTTGCACTGTTTTTTTTTTCATTGGCCTGCTATGCACGTTCACGAACAGTTAATGGTTAATAATCCACAATTATTACACATTAATATTCAAATTTTACTTTTACACTTTCCCGCCAAGAATCCTATCGATAACCGTCATTTATAAGTGTTGCCAAAGTAAAATAATCATTCGTACTTTGACCGTTTTGCCACAGTGGATATTATAATTCAGTATTCAAATAATACGTTTTTTAAATTAAATCCACAAAAAAAATCCGTAATAATCGATAAGTTTTATTTGAAATTAAAACATGAATTTAAAACAATCTAACACTTACCGTGGCAAAAGCCAGACAGCAGATTGGTAGCGCGACTGAGTAAGTAGAACTAGAGAGTTCTACCTACTACCTACCCTAAGGTGCGCCGGAAAAACCTACGGATCACGGACAGACTCTATTATTGCACTAGTGTAAACAAGACTTTAGACACGACATCTTACTTCAAGTAGAAACGAAATTCTTTGGTCACATACCGCCTTTTATCTTATCGCAGCTCGTTGGTTTGAATTTACCAACATGGTCTTTAGTTTTCTTACAAGCGACAAACGATTCTGACATTAAATTCTACCTTAGGTACCCAGATGTGAAAATATATTATCTACTTTCCAAATCTATACATACAAATAAATAAAATTTAAGTGTCTGTTTGTAATGTCAAAATAAAAGCTTTTTACTCAAACTCAAAATTAAACCTTAAACAGGCACTTTTGAATTGTCAAGAAGCCGGTCAGTTAGAAATTTTAATATAAAGCTGGTTGCCCATTCCAAAGAGTAGTAGGTTCCTATGGAGAAGAACGGGCAAATTTTTGTCTGTCTGTGTTCCGGCTAATATCCGAAACGACTGGACCGATTTTGACGGGACTTTCACTGGCAGATAGCTGATATTATAGGGAGTAAATGAGGCTACTATATTTTAGAAAAAGCTACACAAACGAATCCGCGTTCAGCAGCTAATCTGTTATAAAGGGTACCTAGAGAGGGTGGATACAATAGTGTACCTAACAACTTTAGCATCATAACATTTTTCGCAGTCATAATAGTAATAATATGTAAAAAAAATTAAATACAGTCTATCTATCCATTTAGCGAAGCTAATTAATTACTCGACACGTTAAAATTACGCCGCAATCCCTAACTTTTGTATGCATAATATTTTTATCCTAGTTTTGTAAAAAGTTTGCATATTTGAAATGAAACTACGCTAGAGTTGCATACCAAACTTTGTGGTAATTAACGTTTAAATTTCCGGCCTCTTCGGGCCACTAGGCGTTCATGAATGGTACTGTTTTTTATATTTCTATGATGGTAGCTAACTTTAATATACTCTATCTATGTGAGAACCTATTTGCAGATAAAACAAACTTGAAATTAATTAAGTATCGCTGCTGCACATTGCTGCACAAATAAAACCGGCCACGTCGGACCACGCACAATGAAGGGTGCCGCTTTTTTGATGAAAAAACCTAACATTGTAGTTCAAAAAATGTTTTCCCATACATCGTTATACGTCACGGTCAATTCACCAACTGCAAATGTAAGTTTGTAATCGCATTTTTTTTTATGTTATTAAGCTTCAAATGAACGATTTTCGTAGTTTTTCCTTTACTTGTGCTGTGAGACGTTGCTTCTTGCCAAATTTCATGATTTTAGGTCAAAGGGTACGTCACCCTTTAGGTTTTGATTTATTTGCGAGTAACAAAATATGTCGCATAAATATCCGTACTTTTTTATTGTGTTAACAAAGAAACTTGATTTTTTTTTAGAGCTCCAAGGGACCGTTAATATTAATTATTATTTGATATTAATTTCAACTTGATACCTCCACGCGTTCCTCAGAAAAAGGGTCTAGACGAAGTCATCCTATAAGCGTTCCGTTTTTTTTTTTTCGTACAGACTGAACTCGGAAAGAGATTTCGTTTCTCCTGTTACTTATACCGAGTAATTAAAGTATTTACCGATCAGGTTAAGCTACGCTTGCCGCGGTTGGTCCGTGGATGGGTGACCATCTTTACATACCAAGACCCCTCGGTGCCTCGGGAAGCACGTTAAGCCGTAGGTCCCGGCTGTCATTTGTGGATCTATTACAGTCGTTACGAGTCGTCAGAAGCCGGAAAGTCTGACAACCAGTCTTACCAAGGGGTATCGTGTTACCTATTCACTGGATTGTGGAGGTCAAATAGGCAGTCGCTCCATGTAAAATACTGGCATGCAGCTGCATCTGGTAAGACTGGAAGCCGACATAGTTGGGAAAAGGCTGGCAGATGATGACCTTATAATAATAACAACAGCTATTAAAAGAGGGATCCAAGAAAATAAGTGATACCTAAGTAAATAATTTAAATGAAGTCTTGTCGTCGCGTCAGCCGGAAAATTAACATGGCCGCCTGAAGATTAAGTACTTAAGAGGAAATGCGGGCGGAGAGACTTTTAGAGTAAAAAGTCATAAATCGAGGTTCGGCTCTCGCCTATTTCCTCCTCCAATATTGGACCAATTTAAAAGATATTTCTTATACTGAATAAGAAGGATATATACTGTGTCCCTGTGTTTTCCTTTTTGATGATACATTAACTTTATAAGAGCTGGAACCCTCTGAAAATGCTCAAAATTGCCTGTTTAGACCGCTGACAACAGAGGGCTATTGTACAAGTTTGCCAACTATTAATAAAAAAAGAAAAACATAGGGACACAGTATATATCCTTCTTATTCAGTATAAGAAATATCTTTTAAATTGGTCCAATATTGGAGGAGGAAATAGGCGAGAGCCGAACCTCGATTTATGACTTTTTACTCTAAAAGTCTCTCCGCCCGCATTTCCTCTTAATTAAAGAAAATTGTCTCGCGCCATAACCACCAGGTTATAAAATAACTTCATTAATAGAATTATTTTATTAACCGTTATCATAAATACTCCAGAGTTACTGTTGTGGATTTAATTTGCATAAAGAAATAATAATCTCCATGAAAAATAGAATCGCATAAATATTCATTAAAAATATACAAAACAATATCACAGACGCCAGTTGTAATGAACGCTTTTCTTTACCTTTTGTGAATGTTTATCTACAATTGCCTTTTCCGAGTTCGTCGTTGCATGAAATATTAAACAAAATATTTAAGCTTTAAGACGGAGATATATGCCAGTGACCTTGTGTGTTCTGTACTGAGCTCACGCAACGCGTCGTACGTTCAGCCAGTAATAGGACTCGCCCATCAAGGAGCGCTGTGCCCAATTTAACGTATTATTAATTTATTATACACAAACCAAAAGGTATTTTAATAAAACGCGTATACTAATAGATCAATAATTAAATTATCTTTAAATTGGTGAAGGTTTCAGAAAAATACGCTTGATAGATTTTGCGCCATTCTCAGTTTTTTATCCGCGTTAGACATAACTTTACAAATTAATTTCACTATGTAATATAAACATAATCTAAAATATTCACATATTAAGTTATTGAGAACATTCTCTAATTTAACATATATTTTTGTCAAATCATTAACACTTCTCGTTTAGACGTGATCTTCAGTATAAAATCATTAAAAGTCGGTTATCATCGCCTTAAGGCTCGTATAGACTGGGGAGATATCGCGGGCTTGACATGGGTCATGCTGCCTGTCGCGCCCGCGATATCGCCCCAGTCAGTCTTCACGAGCCTTTAGTATCAGTTCCCAAAGATACATAGGTACTTTGGTCTACTGTATATTCTAAAAATGCTTTTGGCTATTACAGGGTCAAAGATCGCCTTTGCATGCCTACATTTTTGGCATACACAACTTCCATACAATCCAGTGAAAATCCTTAATAAGAGACGCAAACACATAGTTTGTAAATCAGGATCCTTCAAAACCAGCCGTAGATTCTTTTGGTACCTAGGAGATTATCTTTACAACAAAGTCAATAAAGCCATTTCCATCTACTCCCTATCCATATTCAATTGTAAAACTAAAGTCCAAAATTGGCTTCAATCTCACGATTATAAAGCCACAGAGAGACCGTTGGAAGTGATCTCATAAAAAGCAGCTATACCCTAAGTCATCAATTCAGATAATTTATGTAAACAATGGTGATAACAGATCAAAAAAATATCGTCATAATGGTAATTCACATAAAATGGCGGAAAACAAGGCTATATTGGCTTTTATGTACTGATTTTAGAAATAATAATTAAACAATTATCATACCGTGTTAATTTTTATAAGTTTTCGGTTTTAAACAAAGTTATTAAAAAAAGAAAATTTTGTGGTATAAAAAATATTATGATACTGGTAACACTACAGGAGTTCCCAACATTCTCAAATTTCATTTGACATAATTTGCAAACTCGCGTCTTTTCAATACGTTCGTTTTCTTTTCTCCGATCATATTATTCGCTGCGTGTTTGTTAATTGTGCTTTGTTATCATCGTGTTAAGTGTTTCATTTTGTTGTTAGTTGTTATATTTCCTTGTTTCTGTTGTGTTTTTGTTAAGTTTGATATATGATAAATTGTTTTGCAGCACTGTCCTGTCATTTTGACAGTGACATTTCTTTGTTTACTAAAATTATCTGAATTGATGACTTAGGGTATAGACATGTCCTACTACCATATCAGGAGAGCCGGTTTTGAATATCACACTCACTACACACCCACACTCACACACTCTAATTTGCTGTCTAATTATTTATAATTTTTTTCTTTAGTTTTAATGGTTTTTTTTTATCTTCCATCCCCACATTATCATTTATTAGTAGATGTTTGAATTACTGTGACTTGTCCGGGTGGTTTGGAGGCCTGGAGACCTGTAATACAGGTATTCCTAGTACAGGCTCCAGTCTTCACAACATCAATGTAATTTTGTATACACATTTATGTATTGTACAAATTTTACATTTTGGTGTGGATAAAATAAACAATTATTTATTACTAGCTGCACCCCGCGGTTTCACCCGCGTATGTCTTGATCCCGTGGGTATATCGGGATAAAAAGTAGGCTATATGTTAATCCAGGGTGTCAGCTAGCTTTATAATTTTTTTATCAAAATTGGTCCAGCCGTTTGAGCGTGAAGAAATACCTAACAACACACACTCACTCACACTCACAAACTTTCGTCTTTATAATATTAGTGTGATTTTATAGGTGACTAAACTTCGGGGCTATTTTGCATGTAAATTGATACCTCGTATCTGTCCTTAGTAGTCATAATTGACTTCTGTCACCAACCGTACCTCAAATTGTAATGTGTAACAATATATTTAACTAGAATATTACAATGTCGCTCACGCAACCACCAACTTTATCTTGACAGCTTCGAGGATTACTGCCCAAATATTTACCGATTAGGTAGATACTTTTTCCCTTGATATTTCTATCCTTCTTATACCTTCCCATATAAAAACCAATATTTCGTAAGTGTACAAAAACAAACAAGATTTCCCTTCTCAACAACTTTGGACCTCATAAATAAATTAAATATAGGTAGAAAACCTTTTTATACAATATATTTTCGTGCGACGATTCCTCAGGAGGCTATGAGGATGAGCGGAGCAGCCGAGGTCCCCGAGCTCTACTTTGCGCCGAAATAAGGAAAATGGTAGAAATAAACCACTTCTTTGTCTTCCCTTACACATTAAAATTAATTAATCCAAAATTTATAATGATATGTGTTATACACCATTGATGTATTAAATAGGAAGATATGGCACGCGCTCCTCTACGTGGACCGCATAAATTAGGGGAAAGAACACAAGCGACCTAAATTACTCTCGATTTGCGGGGAATACCCGAATCGTAGTTTGTTTCCGAGTCGTTATGGGTACGTAACAGTGACAATTATTGCTATCTCGTTCCCGCTATAACCCGCGTAATATGTCTGTATATTTCGGTTGTCGAGCACATTTAATATTTACGTGATGTTAGAGAGTGGCCTATCTTCCTATTTTAATACATCAATGTTATACACTCACCAAACAACCGAAAAAAGTGTTCCGCGCAGCAGCGGCAGCACACATACCCACTTTTCATTCATTTTACATTTCACTACAAGTAAAAATGATAGAAAAGAGATGGCTTGATAAAAACAACAAGAAAAAAAGAGACAGCTAGTGTTGTCAATTGCGCGTGAATGTAAACAAACATTATTCTGGCCACCAATCACCGAATGTTGGCATCACAGACTAACAAATACGTCCCAATTAGGACGTTTTCGAGTCTTCACGATTGCGTGCTCATAACATAGGTATCTGTTTTATTAAACAATAATAACAAAGAGTGTCGTGGTGTGTCGTGTCGTGGTGTGTGTAGTGTGTGTGTGTGTGTAAGTGTCTTTATGTGTTTTAATATCATTGAAAATTTACGTTGGCAGATGGAAATAGTAACGAGTTAATATCAAAGTTAAAAATAAAAAGAAAAAAAGTCCATTGTATTTCTTCCTGTGGGATTTTGTACTATAATTATAGTATTTATACTATAATTTCGCCCTTTGTACTATATACCTATCCAAATCTAAGGATAGTACGCTAAAATACTATAATTTAAAGTTTGCTCCCGAATGCTTAGTTTTACGTCATATTATTATGAATATTTCGACCGTGCGTGTATCCGACCGAATTCTGATCTTGCGATGTTTTCTGTGTTGGTTCCCCGATTATCGTTCGCAGTACACTTCTCTCTTTCCACTAATCTCGTTCCTTCCATTCCATTCGAAATTCAATCAAAGTTTGCTTAATGTTTTAACAATCGCTTGCGAATTTTTGTGTGAAGATACGAAACGAACTGGCAACACAATCCATAGACGCCATTTTAGTGACTAATAGTAATATTCAAGAACTGATAAACTTAGAAGAGGAGTAAATTTTGCCTTAACGGGTGTTGATTTTGACTATTATACGTTAAATTAAAAATAATGAAAGTGTACTATATTTTCATTTATAAATACTATCCTTTAATTTTTTTTTGTACTAAGTATCCTTTTCAACCTACCTAAATCAAACCCTGCGGGTGTCATAAAAGGCGACTAGAGAATGAGCAGCGTCCTCTATGCATTTTAACACCATACAGCGATCACCAAACCCGCCTGCCAAGCGTGCGGAGGCCTATGTCCAGCAGTGGACCGTCTTTCGGCTGAAATGGTGATGATGATGAATATCAAAGTCTGTTGATATCATAACACACATTGTGTCCATGAAAATAATTTCTCTGACGACATATTTCATGTAATTGGGTGTGTGTAAGAATATTTAAACACGCAGTTTGTAGTGTGTGCATTGGATGAATAACAATTAATATTGCTTGGAGCACTTAGTAAAGCGTGGATGTATACGCGTGAAACTGCTGTGGTTTGAGTGGAAGGTTCTTGTAGTGTAAACATGTATGTACTAGGCACTGTGATGAATTAATTAAGTCAATATTGATTAAACAGAGGCGGTACTACTGCCTGCTAAATAGGACAGTCATGTACAGATGATTTTGACGTGTGTTTATATCCTACCTACTCGTAAGTCGACTGCCAAGCTGGGCGGAAAATTAATTAGCGAACTAAGAACGCATGCAATGGATATTTTCCGTTTCTTTTTATAAAAATGTACAGTGAACTAGGACATAATTCTTCGTATAGATCGTATTAATATGATCCCGTTAGTTGTAAACCTAGGATCGTAAAATATTATTCTAAGACTGCCACGTCTCGGTTCTGCAACTTTATTGGTGTAATTCTGTCACTATCTAGGTTTTACTATCATTTTAATGATATTTCATAATAAAAATATGTATGGTCTTACCAAGAAAGATTTTTATTGCTTTTTCTCGATTTGTTTGACCTTATACCTATACATTATTCTTGTTACGATAGCGATGTGATAAAAGCAAAACGCAAACGAAAACAAGTCTAATTTGAGTAAAAGTTTTCAGTTTGAAATTCAAACGGCTCCAACATTTCGCCGGCCAGTTACTCGGTCCAATCAATCTCGATATTTAAACATTCATTTATTTACCTACGTTTTATTTTTTTATTCAGGCGGCAAATGGAGAGAAATCTCTGAAGCCTCAATTGGATCAACCTAAAGTCCCTGAGACTTTATTATTGGAATCTGTTCGATCCTTTTTTGCTATGACAACACTGGGCCAATTTCGTCTTTTGTGCCAGCGTCATGTTGAGTAGTCCATTTCTTTGATCCGCAAGCAAATTGAAAGCAGATTAGATTACTTCACCGAGGGCATTATGGATCGGACAGTTTCCGGAAGCTAAAGTTTCTCCTTGGCTTACACACAAACTTAAGTTTTTAACTGGATTTCCCTGCGCTAAATATTGGCAAGCCTACCACAAACTAATAAGATTTTCTCGCAACAAACTTATACTGCACTGATTTATATTATACTTCGCCCATGTATTTAGCGATAATGACTCGTGCGGTGGGCGACGTCACTTATGTACCAGAAGATGATGAAATTATACTTTTTGAATGTACATGCCTACATGGGTCATACCAACATGGAATAGGTAGATACTGTATGTAGGAAAGGTTCCTTACACTTTCAATAATTAAACCCCTCTCATTAGAGCAGTGATGAAAGGGATCCGTTCATAGGATAATTACTTACAGTAATTTCGGAATTTACCAAAAGCTGTTTTGTGTTCGCAATTAAAGTACTTATCAAATTGAATTTTGAAACTTTTTAATGTAATGATAAAATTTGAACGTTTTAACAGCAATTTCTTGGTTTCACAATGATTTAAATCAAACTTGAGCCATGAATACGAAATAATCCGAGTCTTGTAATTTGCTCGTCCTAGCAGTCACGTATAAGAGTACCCCTAAAACGAAATTAGGGATGATCATTGTTATCTTAAACTTAATTTCGGTAGTAACTTAACAGTTGGTGGAAACACGAACTGCCGAGCAGACTTTCTTAGTGCGGGTACTTTAGGATTTAGAGCTAGTCGGAGGAAATTAAGTCGTTTATTAATTCTAACTTTAATATAAAAGTAGAACAACAGATTTAATCTTTTTCGTTAATTGTTCTTATTCATTAGGTCAATGATATACCTACCTAAGTAAAAAGAGGTGGTTAGATTATACTCGTTCCGCAAGTCAAAACTTGGCTAATTAGCCTATTTACGTATCGTCTTGTCTCTTTTTCACTCCCGATAATTACGACATGCCGTCCTACTTCCACGTGTCATCTAATAGTATGACATTGTGCCGTTTTTGAAGACCGAATGTTGGATAGGTGATTGATTCCTTTTTCGGCACATTCCTTTTTGGACATATTCCGTTTTCGGCATATTCTTGTTTCAGCACATTTTAGTAAATAAATTATACTATGAAATACTTGTGACTAAGCTTGCGTAATAAAATAAAATGATATTTATTAGTAAAATATTAAATTTCAGAATAATGATGCTTTGTTGTATATATTATAATGATTTATGCCGAAAACAGAATGTGCCAAAACAAGAATATGCCAAAAACGGAATATGTCCAAACAGGAATGTGCCGAAAAAGGAATCAATCGGATAGGTAACCCATCTACCTCTTTTTACTTGAAACAGGAGTTCCCAACTAGAGGGGTGCGCCTCCCTAGGGGGGCATAGAGAGAGATGGCAAGGGGGGCGCGGGATGCGTTTGCATTTTCGAAAGCAAATCAATTTAATAAAAAATAAGCAGTGAAAATGTCTTGCCGTAGATAGCGCCCTTTTTTTTCTTTTTTTTGGGTGGGAAATTATCAAATAACTTCTGCCGCTCTGGGCTGAGCGGGAGGGCGTGTCAGCCTTTTACTGACTAAAACCCACCCGTGTTCCTTCCGTTGCCTGTGTGCCGGGGCCACGATATCTCTTTCGGACAAACTCGCAACCCTGGCAGGCATTGGCCCTAACGGACCCCGTCGGTTGGTGCTGACATCTCTTTGAGGCGCGCGTGAAACACAACGTGCCGTCGACCCGGGCCTGGTCCTTATCGGACGGCGAGCTACCCATCGCTCACCGTCCGCAGGCCCGCGCCTACGGTGGCCGGAAATCACCTTGCGACTCCCGACGCCCGGGGCGTCTCCTGCGGCGGCTAAGGGATGAGGGCGCGAACCCTGCCTCACCCTCACGCGTTCCGCCTCCTCCTTCGCGAGCATTACTGCTTCGCAGAAGGAGTTGACGGCCTCCCATGCACTCTAGCTCCGAACCATGGCCTGAACCAGGGCTGGACGCGAGAGATCGCTGCCGCCGATCGCCTCCGTGAGGACACGGTGGTGCTCCGCCCAAGCCGGGCAGACCTCCACCATATGCTCCACCGTGTCCTCCGGGCGATCCACACAGTGGTGACACCCGGGCGTTTCCTCCCGCTTTATCCTGAACAGGAATCTCCCGAAACAACCGTGTCCGGTGAGGACCTGCGTCAGGCGGAAGGTGAAAACGCAGTGGCGCCTCTCTAGCCACTCCTCAAAGAGGGGACTTATCGCCACAATTGTGGCGTGCCCAGCGCTGGGTTGCGACAATCGCACTCTCCATGCCGCCATGAGATCCCGCCGGAGCTCCGTCCGCTGTGCCGTGATTTCTCGCGGCAGCGGAGTTTCACCCCGGCCTTTCGCCTCCTCGCGCCACTCCCAGATGTGCGCGAGGACTTTTGCCTCCAGATCCCACGGTGGCAGTCCGGCAAGGAGGTTTGCCGCCTCACGGGAGACCGTGCGGTAACCCCGTACCAGCCTGATGGCCATGACACTTTGGGACGCGTTCAACCGCTGGGCTGGTCGCAGCCTCAGAGAACGCGCCCACACCGGTGCCCCGTAAAGGGCCATGGACCGCACGATCCCCGCGTAGAGCCTCCGGTAGGAGGCGTTTGGACCCCCAAGATTGGGCAGAAGCCGCTTCAAAGCAGCCCCGGCCTTCTCCAGTCTGGGAGCCAAACGTCGGAAGTGCTCCACGAAGTTCCACCGGCTGTCGAGGACGAGTCCCAAGTAGGTACCTACTTCATCGTCGACTCGACACCGATGTGAACTCCTCCCGCGGTTATCTGGGAACCCGACAGGTAGATAGCGCCCTGACAATAGCTCAGGCAAAAACTGTACCTAGAATAAACCAGCTATACGGGGCATGCAAGCTCAAGTATCTCACTAGTGATAACACTAATATCCATTTGATCTTATTTATTAATTATAATAAAAGTTGTAATTGATAAATAAATTTTGTTAAAATAACATTCGTTTGTTTTTTTTCGTCACGAAAAAATTACCATCCTTGAATTTTTTTCGTGACAAAAAATCAAACGCACGTATAGTACGCGTAGTTTCATGAAAATGATATTAATAATCTGGGTTTCAAAGTGGCTACAGTTAAATCTTCTTACACTAAACACACTTAAAACGAAATACATATCTTTTAGTATAAAAAAGAGCAGTCAACCACCTCCTGGCATTATTCACATAAATGCTCACACATGTAATAACACATGTAATAGTAATATTCTGGGGAAGTGTTCCTGCCATGAACTTTCTAAAACTTCCTCATTAAGATACCTTGGATTGGTCATTGACCAACATTTAAACTGGCAAGAACATGTCTCAACCCTTACCTCTCGAATCAGAAAACTTATATATATTTTTTAAAATATACGTTGCTTTTGTCCGCCAAACCTATTATTATTAGTGTATTTTTCGTTGTGCCAGTCCATCATAACTTACTCTATTACTGCATGGGGGGGTGCTTCCAAGACCGTTCTTATTAATTTAGAACGAGCACAACGTGCCGTTCTTAAGGTGATGAGTTATAAGAGATTTAGAAACTCTACTTATTTTTATTTTTTTATTTTATTTTTTATTTATTTACTTATACTTGGAATTATCAGTTCTTACAGTGAGGCAACTATTCGTCAGAGACATAATATTAACTCAACACAAAATTACACCTGACTATACGACAAGAAGAAGGCAAGATATTGTTTACTCCGTGCCTTACTGTAAGACTTCATTTGCAAACAGATTTTCCAATTTCTTAGGACCATTCATGTATAATAAAATATCAAAGCAAATCCGAATTCGTAATTTTAATAGTCATGATTGTAAAATCGAAATTTTTAAGTTTCTAACTCACTGAACTCTGATGATACTGAAAAAATACTTAAAATTGCTAGTTAATAAAAAATCACCAATATACATTCACATTACACATTTCACGTCACTTCACACACATCGTACATTTTCTACAGATTTGATCAAGATGGACCTACTTTTAATTTTTATTTATTTTAATTTGTATTTTTATTTACTTTGCAACTGGTTTTAATTATAAACTATATATAAATATGTGTAACTGTTTGTATGATAAAAAGTGACACAAACTTTATGTAACCAAACTTAGCATCTAAATATTTTGCATATACTATGTCAACTTTAACGTCTACCTACAAGTTTTCAAAAAGCAAACTCACTATTTTGGTTTTTTTTTTTTATGTTTACCTATCTTAATTTAACTTTTGTTGTACTATGCTTTGTTATTAATAACTAAAATTATTTTTGCTACTAAAATAATCATTTTGTCACAACTCTGCTACTTTAAGTACATTCACAGAGAACGAGGAAAACTGTTCCACCGTAGCACAGTTTATACTAGTACGGGGAACAGAGTGAATCAGTTCCGTTCAACAATCTTAATAACAATGCTTATTAATTTGTAACTTACATGAATTGTGCAAGGTTGTTTTATTGATTTAGCAAATAAAGATCGTTTTTTTTTTTTTTTTTTTATTCACTAAAGTCAGTCTTGCGCTATCCGTAGTAAGGCTCTTCCTGATTGGCGCAATATCGCGGGCGCGACAGGCAGCGACATAGAAATTGTTCTACGAGTGTAATCGCGTCGCGCGCCTGCGATCGCGCCAGTCTGCACGAGCCTTTAAGCTCTCTGTACGTTATTACGGAATACGTAGCAATAACCAGGCATTATCATAATTTCGGCGCGGAAATGACCGCTATGTCCATTGTCCACGTCCATTATCCACTGCTGAAAATGGGTTTCCTATATTATTGATCATTAAAGCTGTCAAAACGTTACCTCGCGAATTACGTAGTGAAGTAACCATACGACTCGGTACTCGATACTCACGATAGATCTATTCAAGTTAAATGTCAAAACGGGCCTTTTATTTTTTGACAAGTATAATATCAACGATCACGGCCTTATTACTTTACCACCACCACGCTTGACAGACCAATTGATGATCGCAAGTAGTTCTTTAGTAACTGTCCATCTCTTCAAGAGAAATGGCCGTGTAATTGCGTTTTAAATAAAACTAACATTTTACATTGGGATACAAAATTACCAAAATAAAAAATTAACAGAAATCGATTCAGTAAACGATTCTGAACAAACTACTTTCATACATGCATGCATAATCAGTCTATAATGTTCCCACTGCTGGGACACATGCCTCCTCCCGCGAGAGGGAGTGGGCTGTAATCTACCACGCGGGCCCAGTGCCGGTTGGTAGATGTCACATGTCTTCGAATTTTTGGTTCTAGGACATGCCGGTCTCCTCACGATGTTTTTCTTCATCGTTTTGAAAGCAGTGGTGATGAAATTATTTACGCAAAGTAAAGCGCCTGGCTGAGTTCGAACCCACGACCTACAAACTCGTACCATTGGGCCACCATTGCTCTAGTTGCGTTTTACTGCCTACTATAAAAATCTACAACTTAGAGTAATTAGACTGAGTGATAGTTTCATTCAAAATTCCGTTCAAAGTTAAAGCGACAACGTTCGCCGGCACGCACACAAGCAAACTGTAATGTTGCAAGAAAATTACATTTTCCCGAAAATGTGGGGAAAATGGAACTGTTCCAATTTTCCTAACCTTGCCGATAGACACTGATGACACGTGCGTGGGGAACCCTAATAATATTTGGCAAATCAAAATAAAAAAAAAATGCTTTTATGTGAATAGGTAATAGGCAGTACAGTAATTATAATAACAAAAAATGGTGTAAAATATTTTCCTTTGTCTAGCAAAATTTTCAATGTAATGGTAAATCTGTCAAATTTACGATTAATAATCTGTTTTGATAAATGTGTTATACAAAAAATATAAGATGCTAGGCAGTACTTACCCGTGAAATGGAATCTTTAAATTTTTCTCGTGATTATGTGATGAGTTGTGACACCCTTTCACTACACAGTAGGTACGTAATTTTTTTGTAAAATTGCGCGAGCTCTTTACTGTAATACTTGGTCTTGATTACTGACGTGCCGAAAGTCCTAGGTAGCCTCTATAGGCTAACATGAAATGGCTTCACTTTGCATACGAGTACTGCGGTTCTAAGCCTATTACTTCTATGATCTACAAGGTAAACGTAATTAATAACGTAATTGAAATATTGATTAGTAGGTAAACAACGTGTTTGGCTGCCGCTGCTAACATAGTTTTGGAAGCACGAAAGCATTGTTTAACTTAACTATGCCAACACGTGTCGAATCCAAATTACTAAGGTACTTAATATAAGTTCTATGCATAATTTCCGAAATTCCCGTACACTAAGCCAAAGCATTAAATACAATGTTCCCCTATAAAATAACATCGGCTCCCATTATTATAAAACGAGCGGAGTGAAGTTATTTGATTGGCATAAGAAAAAGGTAAAGCTCTTGGAGGGTTCGTAACTTTAGCAAGCTCTGATTTATTGATTTGTCCCTCGGCGGAATTTCCGCTGTTTTCCTTTAAACGCTAGTTGCCACTGTTTGTGTTAGACGGATAAGCTTTGGAGCTTTTGTCAACAAACTTGTTTGTGGACGTTGATGATAGGGGTAGGTCATCGTGTCATCTACGTAAACTCCTATAGACTCCTGAAATACTGGGATGGGGGAATTGGAACATTGCCATAATGAAAACGTATCTTGTTATATTGGCCCACAGGACCCCTTCACATTGTTATCCCTTACTTGCCTTTGATGATACCCATGGAAATGTGGAAAGTGGCCTAATTTTTGTCGAAAAACACATGGTTTACAAACACCAAAATAAATCGAATATTCGTACCCTCGATCTCAGAGGTCTCGCTTGGGGTTAGAGCTGTAGCTTCGCATATTAAATTCAATAAATTAGGATGTGGAGGCTTCTGGATACAAACGGGGAAAACTTCAACTTCATAATTACGAAATCATGAATTGACAACTGAATTTTTTCACGACCGAGCGCAGCGCGCTTCATACACAACATTATTTTGAGTATATATGCGAAACCTGAATATAGTTTGTTCAGAATAAGGAACTGAATCGATTTCAGTAATTTTTACACCATGTCATATTTTGTCCCAAAAATATTTAAGTGTGATGGAAAATGTTATCACCATTTAATTACAATCGCCGTACGGTTAGGTACCTACTGCCAAATTATTATCGATGAACGCAAGACGATCCGACCCTGAAGGTGCGAGGGCGCCGTTAACATGTTTTTGTCCGGACACCCCGGTAACATAACAACCTTATAACTTTGTGATTTTTCATGATACAGTTTTGAAATTTTGTACATAGATTCTTTACATAAAAATACTTGTTTCGGGTTTCGCATATACTAAAACTAATATTGTATACAAGGTGTAACTGAATTAATGCACATTATGAAAGTAGTTTGTTCAGAATCGTTTACTGAATCGATTTCTCATTTTTAACCGACTTCCAAAAAGGAGGAGGTTATACTCGTATGTTGGGCTGTATGTTTGTTTTTTTTTTTTGTTCCCTGATTGCTCCGTCAATCGTGGACCGATTTTGAAAATTCTTTTTTTGTTTGAAAGGGTATGCTTCCGATGTGGTCCCATTGCCACCAAATCAGAATCTGATGAAGGGATCCCATAGAAATCGAGGTAAATCCTCAAATTTTATAGGCACTCATATAGCGATTTGGGTATTTTTTATAGTAACTCGTGCATTTGCTCTCGGAAAGCACCATTTGGTGGAGTGGAACTGATGATAGAGACCACAGATGGCCACCGGAATTACTTAATAATAGGTATTTTAAGGTTGCGATTCGATTAGACACTTTAATATACACTATGCATATGGTGAAGTCACCATCAATTCCAGTTCTCCTGGTTCTCACCAGGAGAGCTCCTCAACAATTAACGCCCCTGCATCGGGGAAAGCAATATTTTGTAAAAGGTGATGAGCATTTGACATTAGGCTATTATAACTTAGATAAATTATAATTTACAAACTGACCCACTAAAAAGTGTAAAATAAAAAAACTTTTTACAAAAAAAAATAACCGACTTTCAAAAATAACACTACAAAGTGAATAATAATAACTTTAAATTCGGTGGTGAAGTCGGTGGCAAAAAACTAAAATACAGATCCAAAGAAACCACGGTCGGACGAGTCGGATGAAGTTTTTTTATTTTACACTTTTTAGTGGGTCAGTTTGTAATATTTTTGTTATGGAAGTTGGTTGTTTTTTTTTTTTGTAAAAAGTTTGTTTTATATTGGTATTTTTTTATCCCACAAAACAAACGAAAATTGAAGAATTATACCTACTACTACGAGTAGACTCTTAAACGTATGCGACCAGCGATTGTGTACGTGCGTAGATCTAAAACGTGACCACAATATTCCACAATCAGTATAACTAATTTAATCAATAAACAATGTTTTCTACACACATACACATACATAAACTCACGCCTTCTTCCCATGTTGGTAGGCAGAAACTATAGACCGCCACCTGCTACGCTCCTTACATATACTGTTAAACATCACACACATAATACACAACACATAATACTAAAAATTCAATGTATATACGTATAATGAATGAATATAACATAATATTCTAATTGGGGTGTTTGGTGGTGTGCGTTAATCTCGGGACATGTTGTATATATACTAACTACCAACAAAGCTATTCAATTTCAATACCCATATAAAAACTGAAACTTTCAGTGAGATCCATGAATTATTTGTGTGAACGTGAGTTATACGTAGGTACCTATCTAGTACAAGAGTAGCGGTGGGCACTCACAGAACATCTCTCTTCCATATAAATAAGTTATAAGCTGCGCTGTTGTACGGATTTACCGTACAATTTATTCACCTGAAAAAAGGGGTTAGTTTTTTTCAAAATACATAATATTATCTGCTTACTAAAGTGTATTGTGTTACACTTTCCTACCATGTCTCCGAGAATGCTTATATTATTCTGTGTGAGACACGTAAGCCAATGTAAGTCCCTTGAAACGTATCTCACTATTGCAAGAATGGAATTTATGCGGTGCTGCGAATGTGGCGGAAATGTGAAATGTAAGAACTATGTTTTTGTATGATATTGATAATACTTTTGGAACTTCTTTTAGAATATGTAAACAGGGAGGAGCTCGTGGCTCAGTAATAACAGCCACACGGGTCGATCCATCAGGTTAAGCTATGCCTGCCGGGGTTGGTCCATGGATGGGTGACCATTATTACATACCGAGACTCATCCGAGCCTCGGAAAGCACGTTAAGCCATTGGTCCCGGCTGTCATTCGTGGATCTTTGACAGTCGTTACGGGTCGTCAGAAGCCCGAAAGTTTGACAACCAGTCTTACCAAGGGGTATCGTGTTACCCAGTTGCTGGACATTGGAGATTGCACATTTGGAGCATGTGTGTTGAATTTGTAATCCCTATATATTATAAAACAAAGTCCCCTGCCGCGTCTGTCTGTCTGTGTGAACGCGTTAAACTCAAAAACTCCCGAACGTATTTTCAAACGGTTTTCACCACTGGACTGAGTGATTCATGAGGAAGGTTTAGTTGTACTCACGGCTACACATCAAGCTATACATTTCCAGTTTATGCTGACCTCTCATTGCCCGGAAGTCCTATACAATGAGAGATCAGCTTAGCCGTCTGTGTACATGCATGAAGTTTTTGTGTAAATTGGCTGTAATTGGTGTATGACGCTTATTGTTGAAGATCTCGGAAAAAATCATGCCGACTGGGAGATTTACTGGCGTGAACCGCGTAACCCGTAAGAGATACATAAAATAAATTTTCTACAAGATTGTACATTTTAAAAAGATCAACAAATAAGTCCGCGATAGCTTATGTCTATCTTCTAAGGAACCAACCATTTTTATATTTCAGAATTTGATAAAAATCCATTGTTATATCCGAAGCTATTTTGACCGGTATGTTATTAATCCCTATCCAATAAAATATGTTATTTTTATTTAAATATGCCTTGACATCGTATAATTTAAATGAATAGATATATCACAAATTCAAAATTATGCGCAACAAAATAATGATGGTTGATTGGTAAGATAGAAAACACGGCTCAACGCGGCTCAATTAAATTTGGCACACAGATAGTTAATAAACTAGATTAACACATAGGATAAATTAATACCGGTAGTACGTTTCCGTGGTACCCCACAGATTTCCGACCTCCATGCGGGCAAAGTCCGTTTGGTGCCGGACATAAAGAATAGCACCATCCCATTTCTCCCCGTGGGTGTCATAAAAGGCGACTAAGGGACTTACTAGAGAATAGGCAGCAGCGTTCTCTAAGCATTTATTATGGCAAACCCCCCGTTAGGGGAGGCCTATGTCCAGCAGTGGACGTCTTTCGGCTGGAATGATGATGATGATGATGATGCGGGCAAAGCCGAGATTTGATTTTTTTTTGCATTAGATACTTAGCCTAATTCTTGAGGAAGGTTATAAGGCTATTTATCATCACGCTACGACCCTAAGGAGCCGAGCAGAGTCAGAAAGAACGCTAATGAAAACAAAGTAGGTAATAGCGCAGGCAGCAGGGCTAACATGACATGCGCGAGAACGCTCTCGTTCTCGATTTGTCGAAATTTGTCGACGATTTTGACGTCATTCTAAACACTAACATGACCGCTAAGCACGAGATAACTCGAAAAAGGAACTTCGACAGTTCTTTATCTCGCGACGAGAGACCGATGTAGCAAATTATTAAAACAAATAATTTTATGATAGCCACATCAGCTCATTCATTCGATTTTACGCATGGAATTAGTTTGTACTGATAATTTTCATCCACCTCCTGAATTTATGTTTAGTTTTTTTGTGTAACAGACTTTTTGATTAAAATTAAATGTTTTTCTTTGGCATGCCGAAATGAAAATACAAAACAAAATCACGCACATGAAAATGAGTAAAACATTTTTGGTAGGGGGAAAATCTGTGGGTTCGTGTCACCGACGTAACAAACGCGTCACTGACATGTCAACAGCGTCACTAACATGCTATCGGTGTCCCCGACATGTAAACCAATTCACGACTTGCCAACCACGTCATCGACATGCTAAAACCGCCCCGACATGCTAACTGCGTCACCTACTTGCTCACAGAGTTCCGACATGCTATCAGCGTCCCCGTTATACTACCTGCGTCACTGACATGCTAATAGCAACCCGACATGTTAAAAACGTGCCGTTATGCTAACTGCGTCCCCGTCATACTACCTGTGTCACCGACGTGCTTACCAAGTCTGACTTGCTAACCGCGTCACCAACATGTCAGTTGCGTCACCGACATGCTTTCAACGTCCCCGACATGTTAAATACGTGGTGACATGCTAACTGCGTCACCAATGTGCTCACTGAGTCCCGACATGCTATCAGCGTCTCCGTTATAGTACCTGTGTCACCGACATGCTAACTGACTCACAGCACTTCGAAACGCGTCCCGACATACTAACTGCCTCACCAACTCGCTAACCTAGTCACCCCGACGCTAACAGCGTCCCCGACATGCTACCTGCGTCACCTACATGCTAACCGAGACTGAATGACAAACCGCGTCACCGACATGCGAACTACGTCACCGACATGATGGCCGATTCGCTAACATGTTAGCCGCGTTACCGAAATGCTAATGTAACGTGTTGCAGCAGACTGGCGTCCCACAGCGGCATGTGTACATAATGTATACGTATCACTTTTGAAATCATTGATACGTATTTATTATGTTATTCCAAAGTTTTACTTTTTCACGTCTGTCGCCAGTGAATGCCTTTTTTTTTGTATTATAATTTTGTCTACTCTTCTCGTCGTCAAAATCGAGGACGAATAAATGACAGAAAAATCAGAGATATCTCGTGTTGAAATGTCAAAATTCGATATAAAATACGTGCCATGTTACGGTTTGTCGAGAAAACATCAAGTTTGACAGAACAAGTCGAGTATTTTGTATGGGAGCGCTGTCAGAAAACGAGATAGGTACAGAAATAGACAAGAATTACTCGTGCGAGAGTGAGTAATTGTCGCGTGCGTGTGTCATGTTAGCCCTGCAGAGGATGCGTTGCGACGCGACGTCGTGGGTCGGGAGCCGATTTTAAATGATCGGCGGGTAAAACCGCGGGGCACAGCTAGTTATTTCTATTTCTCTTATCACGACCGCGATTAATTATTAATTGTGAAACTAGGCCCGAATTAATTTTAAGGTACCTACTCTCTTATAATTAATTATTCAATGTCTTACTTCTCTCTGTTTATGTAGGACATCGTACCGTGAAAAAAATTTAATTAGGTACCTATCCTACACGTTTTGAAATATTAAATAGTTACCCAATGGTTTTTTATTTTTTTATTTAATAAAGCCATAAAGGCAGCGCGACCCTTGTCGCGCCCGCGATATCGTGCCAGTATGTACGAGCCTTAACTTGCCTTTCTGTAGGTACAAAATATTTGTTTAAAGGCTCGTACAGACTGGCGCGACACCGGCAGAACAATTTCTTCAATATTTTATGGTAATTGTTCTACCGGTGTCGCGTCGCGCGACAAGTTGTCCCGATCTGCAAGAGCCTTTAAACATAGTAAACTTCTCAGTCCCGCTATTTTTGTCGCGATGTTTTCAAAATTCACTAATATTCATGTCAACTTCGTGCATTAAACATGGGTTAGCAGCACCACATATATTTATGAATGGTAAAAAGAAAACATACATTATTTAATAATAATAATAGTATATACTTTATTGATACAGGTCCTTACAATATGCTTAAATCTAGCTAAAGTTCACAATAATTAAAGGCGCACTATTAAATAGTTGAAACCCTGACTCCTAAACTAGGAATACCTGTGACTTAGGAGTCTGTGTTCTATTGCCATTTGGACACTATAAACCCTTATTATTAGGAGCTAGTAAGCTATTATACAAAAATAATATATTATTAGGTTGTGATTTTTAGAGAAAATATATAATATATATTTTTAAACATTAAAAGAAAAAAAAAGAAAAATTAAATTAAGAAGTAAAATGACTGTGGTTAAGTAATTCTGTATGTGTGACTGGGAATCGAGTGTTTATGCTCGCGTTGTGTGTGTGTGTGATTGGGAAACGTGTGGATTTTGTACTGTGTGAATGTGGTATGAGAAGCCTATACTCCATTTGAAATAAGATTAGACATTTAAATAATCTTGTTTACGGTCCGTTCAACCGATTTTGACTTCTATTCCGTTGGCATAAAGATGGCATTAAAAGCAAAAATGTGGTTACAATACCAACTGTTTATTACAGCTGTCATTGTTCATGCCTTCAACGCAATAGAAGTCAAAATCGATTGAACGGACTGTAAAAAAGGTTTATTTAAATGTCTAATCTTATTTCAAACGCAGTATAGGTATGTGAATGTGGTGGTTTCTAGTGTAAGACTGTGTTTGAATTAGTACGAGCTTGGTGTCTTTTGTTGAATTTACAAGTACTCGTATTGCCACCTCTACTCAATACCCTGTCAACATTATGTTTAGGTACCTACCTAGCTATAACGTCTTTTTTGTTACAGGCAACCCCCGCAACAAATGCGCTCTGCAGCCGGGTCACAGTTTGATGGATTGGATCCGTCTCGGCAACTCCGGGAAGGACTTAACAGGAGTCGGCGGGAGAATACGACCAGTTTCACCGGCTGAACTGTCTACACACAATACACTAAGTTAGTTCTAGAGTACCCAGCCGAAATAATGAAGAAATAAATATAAAAATATGCTTTAGAAAAAGTTTGACTTTATAGAGCGTTGAACTGTCACTCACATCTCCTATGACAGCCGATCTCTAAAGCACAATATCGAGTAGGGACTGCAACTACCATAGGGTATTTGACTGCTATCAAAAATATATGTATATGAATTAATGCTAATTTTTCTAGGTGTTACTAAAAAACGCTATTTGTGAAACAATAAATAAAATCAGTGGAAAAATGGAGAACTTACCCGCTTTTGAAATATATCTACCCGTGGTATCTACTATCCTTGTCACGCAAAACGATAATTGTACGAAGTGAAATTGTGAATGGCGCGAAGTTTCTATGGCGTTCCTGTTTTGTGACGTCAGATCGCAGCAGTGCTGTTACTGACTTTAAAACGCATACAATTTCGGCATTTTATTTGTTTTTTTTACTGTGGCTTAATTTTTTTGTTGGTTTTGAAAAATCTAAATTATACAAACAGTTAACTACCCTATTTTCTAAATAATCTGGCGTTCTACATAAAACACTTTTGAAAAATAAATAAACCACAACATACACAAAACGAAAGTTAATACGATAAAAGATTGTATTATTTATTCAAACTTTAAGTATTCTCAAAGATTAGCATCTAAAAAGGATAAAGAGATCGCAAAGTCCCAGTAGAGCGCGCTGGGTTTTCATAACATGTTCAACAAAGATTACCTACCCTTAGAACACAATACAATATACACAAATAAAAGTCAGTGCCTCAATAAAATGTTTCATAAGACACTCAACTTGAACCGAATGTTTCAGACGACGCCTGGCTGGCGATACGCGGTCGTGTCTACAATATAACACATTATATACCCTACCACCCCGGAGGTAAGAATATACCGCTTGTAATAAAACGACCTTAGGGTTAAACGATTCGAAATGTCTTACAGTACATGAGTATTGCTCTTATCCCAGGACCCGAGGAGCTAATGCGAGGCGCCGGCATGGACGCCACACAACTATTCGACAAAGTACATCCGTGGGTAAACTACGACTCTCTCCTCGCGAAGTGTCTTGTAGGACCGCTCAGGTTCGACCTTCCTGATGCAGAGGAGCTCTTCGATGCCTCGAACCCATCGCCCAAATCTGACCGTCTTAGAGAGCCGTCTAAAGCACAAGAATTAGTTAGAAAGTCAATGGAGAACTTAGCAAATTGTATCACACCGGTTAGGAAGAAAATTACTAAGGGTGATGATAATGCAAAAGGGAGTCCGCCTAGCAAGATTATGCAGAGCTTAGTGCAATCAGCTGATTTACCTATGTCAATAAGTCGAAGAGCAGCAGCAAGCCCTGTGAAGAAAACTGACAAAAGTCCAGATTCACCTTTACCACTCCGGTACGACTGGATACAAACATCAACAAAACTAACGATATCCGTGTACACGGGACACCTGGCCAACCCGGGGGGATGTGCGAGGATTACTGAAGGATTTCTGTTGATTGAAGTAGCGACCAACGGCTGGTTGAGGACGCTCAAAATAAAGCCCGAGGCTAAATTAAAAGAACCTTTACAACTACGTGTGTTCGCTGAAAGTGGAAAAATAGAGGTGAGCTCGGAAACTAAATTGCAATGAAACTTTATTATCCTCACTCTTAATTTTAGCTATTTCACGAGAGCGCCCACACGATTGCGGAACTATTTTCATAAAATTTTCTGAATCGTGTAGGCGTTCTCCTAAAAATAACATGACGGGGCGTGTGGTTAATTGTCTCTATTTTTGTTAGATCACCGCACTCAAAGTGGATCCGAGTGTTTGGAAGGGTTGCGGGGACGTCGCTGTGGGGGCGGCAAGCCGCGTCTCCTCACCGCGGTCCGTGGAGTGTCTGGTCATGGAGGTTGGCACGGTCTCTCATGACACTTCCCTGCTGTCTGTGTGTCCGAGAGCTGGGCCTGTTGTCGTGCCGTTGGGACACCACGTACGAGTGCATAGAAGAATTGAAGGTGAGCACCAACAACTTTTTTTATTGACGACATCGATATAATTAACTTACTTATTTATAGAAGGAGAGGAAAGAAGAGGAAAATTCATTTTTATACGGACTTTGTATAAAAATGAATTTTCCAGGAATCCGTCTATAAGCTGTTTAGTTACGACGACGGTTCCGTCTTTTCCAGAACATCTTAAAACTTTTTTCCGGACCGAGTTTGTTTTCCGATAATTTTAAAGGAAGTGCAAGAACTTTCCATTAACCTGGCGGATGTCTTTGATAAAAACTCATCTATTTAAAAAAGCCGTGGGTTATTTACAAAATAAATAATATACTTAGTTGCTCGCGAAGTAATAGATAAGCTTTTACTCGTTAACTAAGTTGTTGTTAAATATTTATCCGTGACCCGAGTAGGTCTCTAGAGAGAGAAAAAATAGAGTTAAGCTCGATGGATGATTAACGAAATCAGATTTCGTGCTTATGCTTAATATCGTTGGAGGCTCATCTCTCAACTAGAGCGTATCACATCGTTACGACGCGAAATTATGAACGTAGCTAAACGAATTATTACAGAATTTGAAATTCCATCATGAGATTTTTTTCCGTAATACGTTGATGACTTTATTTCTTGGAAAATTTTAAAATTCTCTTAAATCCTTATTGAAATATGTCCCCTAGTGTATCTTGTATGATAGGCAGACACCTGTCTCGCGTGTCAAGCCAAGATCTTTTATGTATTCATGTTATTCAAATTAGTTCCTTTTATCTCGCACAGCGTGGGTCCATGTCGTCTTCATATTTTTAACGAATAGGTAGTGAGTAAGGTGGCTACTTAGATACTAAGTATCAAGTTACTTTGTGTTTCTTAAGTTACTTTGGCAGGGAAACAGTTTTGTTGAGATGGTAGCGGAAATATGAGCTTCTAATAACGTAAACAATGTTATACCTCCGTTACATTTTACTCCTCTTGTTACTGGCTCTGGTTCATTGTATCGATATATTTTTTATGGAACTAGGAGGAGGACTTTTTACGTTATATTTATATTTTATACAGGAAATTCATAGCAATTTCTTGTATGACTGGGTAGACGGCACTAGGATAACAATGTCTTGGGAACGCCACAATTGTGGCGATAAGTCCCCTCTTTGAGGAGTGGCTAGAGAGGCGCTATGGCGTCCTCACCTTCCGCCTGACGCAGGTCCTTGTCCGGTGAGGACTCAGTGTTTGTGATTCAGGATAAAGCGGGAGGAAACACCCGGGTGTCACCACTGTGTGGATCGCCCGGAGCACACGGTGGAGGTCTGCCCGGCTTGGGCGGAGCACCGCCGTGTCCTCACGAGGTGATCGGCGGCGGGGATCGTTCGCGTCTGGCCCTGGTTCAGGCCATGGTTCGGAGCGAGAGTGCATGGGAGGCCGTCACCTCCTGCGAAGCATTAATGCTCGCGAAGGAGGAGGCGGAACGCGTGAGGGAGAGGCAAAATTTACGCCCTCACGCCCCTTGTCGCCGTGGGAGACGCCCCGGGCGTTGGGAGTCGTGGGCCGATTCCCGGCCACCGTAGGTGCGGGCCTGCGGATAGTGAGCGATGGGTAGCTCGCGGTCCGATAAGGGCCAGGCCCGGGTCGACGGCGCGTTGTGTTCCACGTGCGCCTCATGGCGATGTCAGCTCGAACTGACGGGCTCCGCTAGGTGGCCCTAACGGAGCCCGTCAGTTCGTGCTGATATCTCTTTGCCTGCCAGGGTTGCGAGTTTGTCCGAAAGGGTTATCGTGGACCTGGCACACAGGCAAATGAAGGAACACAGGAACACGGGTGGGTTTTAGTCAGTAAAAGTCTGACACGCCCTCCCGCTTCGCCCAGAGCGGGAGAAGATATTTGAAAATTGGATAACAATGTCTTTAAATCAATCAGCTTCCAGTCTAACTGGATGCCGGAACCGGATGCAGCTGAATACCAGTATTTTACATGGAGCGACTGCCTATCTGACCACAACCCAGTTACTGGGTATCACGATACCCCTTGGTTGTCAGACTTTTGGGCTTCTGACTACTCTTGACGACTGTCAACGGATTAACGTGCTGTCCAAGACACAGACGGGTCTCGAATAAATTACCAATAACTTTTTTTTTTTTATATATTTTTTGCGTCACAAACTATATAAATTTGGCACTTTTTTGCAGTTTATATAATTTCCTTTATTATAATGTACTATTATTGTGATATTTATTTAACATAACCGAATAAGTCTGCCTCGTGCAAATGCATACGAGATGAAGTTATTAAGATTCCTAATTAATGTGTAATACGGAACCATGAAGAAATAACTAAGGCTAGATTGGAATAAAAACGTACCTATCCCTATTTAAAACCGTAATTAATAGGCGGAGTAGATGCTTATACCTTCATTAGTGCGATCTTGATGGAACCTTATTAGTGAGCGAGGAGGTAAAGCCTCTTATAAGTACTTTTGCTTACAATTATATTACCTATTCACAAACATAGGTATTGGAAATCTTACCTTACATAATCTAAAAATAGCGTCAGCGTAGCAAATTATCAAATGATTTATTTGATGTTAATTAGATAACTATAATTTAATCTTATGTCAACAGACTGATTAATTGGTTTATTGTTATTTTGATCAAACAATTATGACCTTCGATCAAATATTGATCAAAGATTATGACACTATTTTAGCCAGATCTGCTGGATTCGTCAAGTTATTTACTAACCTAGAGCAAGGTTACACGCTCAGTTTGACGTCAGTTTAGTCGATCAGTCTGGATTGACTTGACTGAAGCCAGAATGATGGATAATTTTCACGGTTGCACGGTCAATCTAGACTGACAGCATACTGATAAAAAGGACGCCAGTGGCCGTTAGACTTCGGAGCTGATAGTCGTTTGTCAATTTATCAGTGCTTAGTCATGGATATTATAAGGAAAAAGAAAGAGCTATGATAATTATCGCGTTGCTGCTAAAGAAACGCGTAAAAAGAGAGCGATGGATGAGAAGCTGGCAACAAAGAAGAGATCATTACACTCATCTTAATTTATATAATAAGAGACGAGGTCAAAAGGAAGAAGAAGACTTTCAAAATTACTATCGGATGAAAGAAGTCTGCTATGATTGCGTTGCTTCTGCATTGCGTCGCTGACGGTAATTGACGCGAGAACATTGACATAGATAGTAAAGACCAGGCTAACCGCGCGACGAAATGGCACCAGCGCGCTGGCCCTAAAATGACAGTTTAGGGCCAATGCGACTCAGTCGAACACGGTCCACGCGCGAATGAGTTAATCAGTACAGTTCTGTCATTAAAATGCCTAGTTGCGTAGTAAAAGGCCGCAAAAAATATGATACAAAGGTTAAAAAGGAACATGGGCCATCATAACATCGATAAGTAACCTTAAATTGCCTTTGTTCCAATAAAATTATTCAATAAACACATTTGAATCCACATTCGAAATCCACAATGGCGGCCATGTCACGCGCTGCCGGCAGCGCCCGCGACGGTAACGAAGTAACCTTGTACGGACGTCATTTTTTATTTGTGTTTTATTAAATTAATAATAATTATAATTAAATTGTTTTCAATTGCAAATAAAGCTGATCGAGATTAATTTGTTTTATTACGTTTTCTGTCACAGTATGGACACCTCAGTGGTTAATTTATTTCCGATAAAATGTGATTAAAATAACATTTACGCACGTACATGTCGTACATACAAGGTTACGTCGTCGACCTATGCAACGTGACACTCACGTAGTTCATATGAATTGCCACAGATGGCGCTACTTTTTGCTTGTATGAAAAAGGTGTAAGTAAAATGTTCTGATGGGCGTATCCTTCCTTTTGAAATCATTGCGCGAGAATGATCCGAGCGGGTTACACGATCATTCTCCCATCAGTCTTTCATCATTCAAAACGGACCGACAAAATTATTTAAAATATTTAATTTTCATCAGTCTGTCAATCCGTGGGTTACACGATCATTCTGACCAGACTGACGCCAAACTGAACGTGTAACCTTGCTCGAAGTTAGATTTAATCAGTCGTTCAGAAAACGACAATTAATTGGATAGGTAGGAAGGTACCTACCTAAATGCTTTTAGACGTGAAAACGTCGGCAGTGCCGTGTCAAGCAACGCGATAAGCTGGCACTCCTTATTCTGGCTGTCTTCTTTCTTTAACTGTCCTTCTATGTGAAAATATTTTTAATGGTCATGTCACGTCAAGCTGTAACATGGAAACATGTAGGTATCAGGGTGGATTTTTTATATATAACTAGCTGCCCGGCGCGACTTCGTTTGCGTGGTGTCCTACTCCTACCCTATCCTACCCAACCCCTAAATCTTCGCGGGCGTATACAGAAAAACTCACCAATCTTTCATCAAAATCGGTGCAGCCCTTTCGGAGTCCATAGAGGACAAACAAACATTGATTTTTATTTATATAAGGTGTATCTATTCATACACGAAATCTCTTAAGAGGTCACTGTACTCATCATTATGAACAACTGGACCCAAAGTAAAACCGCAAAAAAAAAATTGCTGTTCCATATATTTTGACGAGCTATGCGAACACAAATGTAGGGAACAGCTGATTTTTTTTCCGGATTAAAGGTTTGGTCCCATAGTAAAAGTTGTTCATAATGATGAGTACAATGAACCCTTAAGAGATTTCGTGTATGAATAGATACACCTTTTATATATAGGTAGATTTTTCCACCACACCCCAAATTTTAATAACGAATTAGGAACACACCCCGTTTTCAATCAAAAACGTATTACCTACATAATTGTAATCAGGATTTGATTTCAAGAGGGTTTCTGACATCGACCCTATGGTCCTCCTCCTCCTCCTCCTCCTTTGGGCTCAGTAAGTGGGAGCCTAAAGAAACGAAGTTCAACGGATAGTACCTACTACCTCAGATTATAGAAAGAAGCAGATAGACCGCATGGAACACCGAGAGTGCGGCCTACAAAGCAAATACAAATTCAAAAGCGAATACAATCTCGATTCAGTACAGCACGAAGCGTCGCATCGTTAGTACGTCACGGGCTCTAACAGATAATTTCAGAATAATGCCGTCTTGTATTTTTAAACATTGTAATAACTGTTCCCAAAAACAAAAGAAATAAGATGGAGTATCTTTCATAGGTAAAATATTGATTATTTGTCTATTTGGATTTATTTTACGTGTTTATTGTTAGTGACATCTTGAAACACAAAACCTTAACAAAAATCATTCGGTGTTGCTAGTTTATATTGGAACATTTACCCCTAAGTTAGGAAATAAGTATAGGATACAGGAGTATCGATTTTCAAAAATATTTATTTTGATAATAGTGTTTTATTTATCGCCTTTTCTGGTTGGTATGTTTATAAATAAATAAGTATGTATGTGTCTTCGTAAGTGTAACTAGTTAATGGATTTTATAATACTTATTACATCAGTCGATTTGCTATATCATGGGTTATATGACGTTACCATAAAGTAATTATAGCTACCAAAAACAATAAAATGTTGGAGTCTCAAAATAAAAATATATCGAAAATGTATCGTTTATATGGGTATTGTTAATTTGACGTATACTGTTAACAAAAACAACTGATTTAAGAAAAAAAACAACATTTTTTTTTTCATGTAGTGAAATATTATGGCTAATTTTTTCATTATCCTGGCAACCGTACACACACATAGAGGCACCTGTTCTTATAGTGCTGTCACGTGGCTGTAACGCACACATGTCTACAAACGGGCCTCACTTTATTGTTCCGCGCGGTCTATCTGCTTCTTTCTATAATCTGAGACCTACTACCATCTTGTCTATTTCTACCGCCAAGCAGTGTTGCTCCGACAAACCGAAGTTTGTCGGTGTACCTAATTACAGGCATATGAGACATTTGAACATTGTAAGTATCTGGATGGCAACAAAGCACCTCGGATCAGTGGCGTAGCTAGCATGGGACACCCGCTGCGCATAATTATTTGCGAATAAAAACCAGCCAAGTGCGTGTCGAACCACGCAAAATAAAGGGTTAGGATGAATTTATCCCAAGAACAAACTTAAAATTCTAGTTGAAACATTCCAATTGCAAATGTAAGTTGGTCGACTATTACTCGTTTTCCTCTTAACTTCGTTATTTATATACTACTGCCGTGATTTTTTCCTACCTTTCTTTGCTTTGTTTAAATTATTTAGTTTGGATATCTTGGTTACAATGGCTTCAAGCCATGGTTTATCGTTGAAAAACGAGTACCTAATAGTTTTTATTCTTGGTGCATCGTCTTCACATATAATTATATAATTGATGTAAATATCCTATACAAATTAATATTGTAAAACATTTCCAGATAGATTACCTACTGACAGGTTATATGAGTTACTATATTTGTTTATTTTATTTAACTGTCTAACAGCCGAATACTGAAACGCCACTCAAATATTTAAGGGCTGCTTAAACGTTTGAGCAGCTCCTAAACTTTAATTTCGTATACCTAAACGTCTTTTTTGAGTATCATCTTAAATATAAGTGCTACTTAAAATAAGTAATGCTCAAACACCACTCAGTTTAAAAGTCGTATACAGGAACGCTACTCAACGTTATTTATCTGTCAAATCAACTGTCAAACTGCTTTGAGCAGCCCTTAAATCTGAGAGTGGTCGCGAGGTCCCTCAAATCAAGTTAAATCTATTGAAACTTTTCAAATAGTGATAAAAATATGTCTATCGTCCTTGTCTTCACTTTCGGATCACGAAAGGCCAACTGTTTTTGAATTAAATGAGTAAATAAAGAAATATTACTTATCATAAAAAAATCAAGTCTATATTTGCTTTGGCTATATTTTTTTTAGGCCTCTGTTTGAGGTTTTCATAGAAGTGCTGCGGCCGGAGTTGTTGTCATGTCCTGCAGCCGCTCACAGCGACAGCATTATACAGTTGGCACACTCTATTCCAAGCCTCTCGCGTCTTCAAAATTATGTTGGCATCAGTTTCTTTATTTTCAATTATATTTTGATATATCTGGAATATTTATTTATTTGTAATACTTATGTAACTTATTATTTACAACATGAAACAGTTTGGAATTAAACTTGGGATCTGTGAAATGTTCAGCTGAGTATGTGTAAACGTGCATTATCTGGCCGTATATAAACTTGTAGGAATAAAAGTACTTGTAGGTACATAGACATAAATCGTGTATTTATTCTGAGCCTTTCAGATGGTAAGCGGTCACAAGTTTCCGTAGGTAAGTGCTTGATACAGACAACGGTTGTCCTGGCCACCCCTGGATGTATGTTATAGGCATGTATTGTCTAATAACAAACTATTACAATATGCACCGGCTCTTGCGGTTATATAAGTTTAAAGTACTTACAGTATTTCATTGTTTATGTAGGTACTTACTACTTTATCAGTTCCAAGACCATATCTTTCTCAGCAGGTGTATAATTGCATTCACGTTTCTTCTTCTCCTCTCCATCGTGAATCAGTTAATAATAATCTTGTTAAATAATCGCGCGTAAAATGTCAAGTGTGACGTTCCAATCTAAGACAATCATGTCAAGGAATTTTCTTTTCTTATGACGTCCTCTTTTGATATTTATGTAAATAGTATACATAATTTCCATCGTAATTCAAACCAAACTTACATTACGTTGTTATATTTCAACTGATTAATAATTATAGAAAATATTTGTTCAAAGAAGACTGCGTAAAACGAATACATACGAATACGAGACGTAAAGTAAATTATTTTGTAACTGAGAACGTGCTGATAACAATTTTTGAGCAGGATGTTGCCATGATGTAAACATTTGAGGACTGCTTGGTTAATCATGGGGTCGAATTGCTTGAGTGGCGTTTGTGTATACCATTTAAATTTGAGGGATGCTTATATTTAAGTAGCTTTTAGATGATTATGAGATTTGAGTGGCGTTTCAGTATTCGAAGGTAAGTCAACTTATTATGTCCGTGACTACCGCCGCCCCACCAACGCCAATCGCTTCCATATTTGCAAATAATTAGTGCTCAATTGGTGCTAATTAGTGCTCGAACAACAGAATTGGTGCCTTAGTAGTTTTCGAGATAATCGACTTTGAAGGTGGTCCTGCGGTAGTCACGCTCCCTTCAGCAGGACCACCATGAGCGCCGAAAAAGGGGGCATGCTACAGCTATTCTAAGTATACAAATAATTAGTGCTCTTAAATGTGATTCATTTCGTAACAAAAAAAGAACTGAAACATTTGTATTTACCGAGAAATCAACGATGATAACTTTCGCGCGCTCGTTCAGCAGGACCACGACTTTGAGTGTTGATTCCAAGTTTCAGGAGCTAGTCGCTTTCCTCAAACCTACATAGAAAATTAGTGCTCTGCGAGATAAAATTGATACCCAAAATTCCAAATTACTACTCCAGTAGTTTACGAGATATACCATACCATTGGTGGGGTGGCGGTAGTCACGGTGTTAAATTTTCATTTGAAGATTTCCCTATTTAAAACTCTATGATTTCTTCCCAAATTTATACAAAAATTAGTGCTCCTAAAGAAGTTATAGTGACCAAAAATTCAGATTCCCAAGTGTTGTATTTTAAGAGAAATTAGCTTTCATTACTTTTCCATACTAAATGTCCGCATATAACCCGACCAAATTAAGTTGTCAATGGTATTGAGCTGTTTATGAGATGTACACTCGTGCACATAAATTGATGGATGTCGGAATAGTAATAACAACAGTTCAATATCTATAATTTTTATACAAACTGTGTACCTGGGCACATATTTATAAAAAAAAATAACCAATCGTTACCCATGGCCTGTGATACCTTTGTTAATGACATGGGTAGGTAGGTACTCGAATAATTATTTTTCTGTATTGTAAGTACCTACCTGTTGTGTTGTTATATGAATATAAGAGCGATAGTTATTTCTTATTTATTTCTTTCCTATTAATTTAACGTTGCTGCAATCAGTACCTAAGTATTAAAAACCTAATTTATTGCATTAAAAAAATCTGTAATTTTGAAATAGTTTTAATTATGATTAATTTAATGGTATATAATTTAATAATAAATAACTTACTAACAATAGATAATAATTTGATGTAAATGAAATGATGATGTTTGTTTGTTTTTTGTAGATGTGTTTTGTGTAATGTTTACTTACTCGAGTTTATGTTTTCGTATGAACGTGTTTCTGTGACAAATAAGATTATTTTTCTTTCTTCTTTCTTTCTAAATATTTGCATGCCGAATGGCAAAATATGGCTGATCTTTATACAGTACTAACACCTATTGATGTATCATCTACCCACATTTGCGAAAATTAACGTTATTCTTATTCTTCTTATTCTTAAAACTAATTTTCATTCTATCCTTATTTGTTGTAACTATGCATGAATATCCAAGCTTTTTCTATTCTGTTCTATCGAACCCATATTTCTAGTTTTGTTTATGGTTCTACCTAATTACCTACTAGCCGGCCTAACGTAATAGTCTAATGGAGTTCATTGATTTTTGTTAATATATTACTAATAATATTCTACTGATTTTACAAATTGTTATCGAACTGTGGTCTTTAATTAAGGAAACTTATTCGATTTACAAATGTATTTTCCATTAAAAATACACCTACGAATTCATAAATCTTAACCTAGCTTTAACAAAGTAGGTATTGAATTGGTAACTAAAAATACACCCAAGGTCCATAGATATGTCAGTGGAAATTTGATAAAATCGACTTCAGGTACTGAAAAATACATAACTATTAGGTACTTATGCAATACTTTTATACTAACGTTATTAGCAACATATTATTAATGCAATAAATTAGGTTTTTAATACTTAGGTACTGCTTGCAGCAACGTTAAATTAGTAGGAAAGAAATAAATAAGAAATAACTATCGCTCTTATATTCATATAACAACACAACAGGTACTTACAATAAAATCAAGTAAATCAGTGAGGATAGTTACAAGTAAAAATAAACTTAAAAAATACATAAAAATTAATAAATACATAGTTAAAACTAAGAAAATGGTCAAAAAACAAAAGTTCTTCATCAAAAATGTAAAACTTAATAGAGAAAGGTTACATCTACTGAAACAATTGGATATGTTTTCATTTAACTTGGAAAAAAGTACTAGGAAATATCAAATTGACACGGAACACTTTCGGTATGAACTTGACCAACTACAGGAGAAACTTACTTCTATGACAATTAAATATACAGCCTCTGAAAACCAAATGAGGGAATATGTATTGGCAATGAATGAGCTGGTAAGCTCACATACAAACAAATGTGAACCTTGTAAACCACCATCTATTGAACACACACCAGACCATTCGTTGACAATATGTGATACCACCATACCGCTGTCTTGTGCTAGTTTGCCAGTTTCAATTACTAACTGTTTCCCTAAACAGAGTGTAAATAAAGAAATAGTTTTATTTTGTGATGAAATTGGAAAGGATCTAGGCCACTTGTTGACAAATAAATATCCGGGTCACTCTATAATGAACTACTGTATGCCTGGTTGTTCTTTATATGACATAATGAAAAAAGTTATAAATGTAATTTTAACCAGGATACTATAATTTTAATATTTGTTGGTAATAGGGGGTAATGTGAACAAAGGAGAATTACTCCAATATTATAGATAATTGTGTAACCTAAGTTTAAGAAAAATTGTGTTGTTCACATTCCCATACAGCCAAAGTTTGCCACAGGAAGAAAACAACCTTAGATCAGAAATTAATGTGACATTGCATAATTTGACGTATAATAATAATTTATTCCAATTAATTGACATTAACAATTATGTTGGTAATCATTTTTATTTGACAAAAGATAGATTTTTTATGGATAGGTACTATCTTTCTAAATATTGTAAAAGACAGATAGCTGTGTCGCTATCATATTATTTTTCTATTACAGCCAAGAATTTGGCTAAACAAATTGCTTCTATTGAGCAATGCAATGACATGTTAAATAATTCACCCAATAAATTGGTAACAAAAATTGACATTCAAAATAATTTAAATTAGAAATTAGGACAATAGAGGCAACCTCTAGCTATAATGTACATAATTGCAAAAATAAATCAAATTAAAGTTTAAACTCAGTCAATAGTATCAACCTGGTGCATCAAAATATTCAAGGATTTCTAAACAAAGATTTAGAAGTAGAATTATTTATGAATTTTAACAGTATTGATATTCTTTGTATAACAGAACATTGGCTTAAAAGCCACCAGTTCTTGTTCAATTTTAATAATCACCAGGTTGGTAGTTCGTTCAGCAGAGTAAATGCTATACACGGGGGCTCATTAATTTTAGTAAGTAACCAGCTTAAATTTAAAGACCGTAAGGATATTGTGAGCCTATCTGTTGAGCGGACAGTTGAAATAGCCTGTATAGAATTGGAGCAGTTTATTGTATTAAGTGTGTACAGACCCCCTTCAGGATTGTATGACTGCTTTGAAAGGGTAATGGATGAAGTGTTGCACAAGATTTGTAACTCGAACAAGTCCATTATCACTTGTGGTGATTTTAATGTTAATTTGTTAGAAAACTCGGGTTCTTGTAGTAAAATAATAAGTCTGTTTCAGTCATATAATCATGTAAACCTGTTTTTGGAGCCCACAAGAATAACCCCTACTAGTGCCACATGCCTAGATAATATTTATACAGATATTATACCAAGCCACAAAGAAATTATAAATTTACTAGATTCTGATCATTGTGGGCAAAGGATTACTATCCAAAACCAAAACAACAAAGTGGCTAAAAAGGATATCACTGTTAACCCCAAAACTGCAAGGCGCTTGGAAGCTTTTAAAGGTAAACTCAGTAACAAATTACCAGTTTCATTTATGCATGCTGATCATAATAATCTATATAATGATTTTTTTTATATTTACTGTCAACAATTTAATTCCACGTTTATTCCCAAGACTATCTCGGTTAATAGTAACGCATCTTTCAGTGATTGGGCTACCATTGGTATTCATAAAAGTAGAACACGGCTTTATGAGCTGTACAATGAAAGGTATTATGTAAACACTGATGAATTCAATTTGTATGTTAGAAATTATTCAAAATTATTTAAAAAAGTTTGTTGTATGGCAAAGTCGCGTTATTTGAGTTCGAAGATTAAAAACAGTAGTAACGTAATTAAAACGACTTGGAATATTATTAATAGTGAAACGGGAAGGTCTAGTAACCGAAATACTGACTATAGCCTGTCAATTAATGACAACATAATAAAATCAGACTCACAAGTCGCCGTGGCCTTCGAAAATTTCTTTTCAGATATTCCCGTTTCAACTACTAAATCCCTAAACTCATCACCTTCTGTTGCTGAGTCTTTGCTTAAGGAAAATGTTAATGTTTGCGAGTCGGAATTTCATTTTGAACATATTACCTGTAGAGATATAATTAAAACCTTTTACACTTTAAATGTAAAAAAGACTGCAGATCTGTGGGGTAATTCTGTAGAAGTTGCTAAGTCTATAGACATTGTAGCACCTACTTTAGCTCTTATCTTTAATAATTGTATTGACTGTGGGGAGTTTCCTGACCTTATGAAAAATAGTAAAATAATACCGTTATTTAAATCAGGTAGTAAATCAGACCCCTCAAATTATAGACCTATTTCAGTACTACCTACCTTTAGTAAAATTTTTGAGAAATTAATTTTAGACCAATTGCAAAGATTTTTTAATAAACATAAATTACTACATAGCAAACAGTTTGGTTTTACAAGGGGCCGTTCGACTACTGATGCCGGTGTTGAACTGTTAGGACATATTTATAATGCATGGGAAGATAAATGCGATGCCTTGGGCATTTTTTGTGATTTGTCCAAGGCATTCGATTGCGTTTTTCATGAAACGTTAATCAGGAAACTCCGCCACTACGGGATCCGGAACACCGCTCTGGATCTTCTTATTTCATACTTGAGTAATAGGATTCAGAGCGTTGACGTCAATGGGAAAAGATCTCCCGGATCTATAGTAAGAATGGGAGTCCCACAGGGCTCAATTCTTGGTCCTTTCTTGTTTCTTAATTATATTAATGACTTGCCTTACCTCATAAAGGATAATCATGATATAGTGTTGTTTGCAGATGACACTTCACTTTTGTTTAAACTTAAACGTCAGCAGCTGGTTACTGACGATGTAAATAGCGCGATCTCAAAAGTAGTTCACTGGTTTAATGTTAATAATTTACTTCTAAATGAAAAAAAAACCAAATGCATTAAGTTTACGCTACCTCACGTTAGGCAGGTGAAAACTAATGTGTTAATAAAGGGCGAAGAATTGAATCCTGAAGATAGCACAGTATTCTTCGGCTTGACTTTGGATGCTAAGCTTCAGTGGGGCCCACATGTAGATAAACTGTCAAAAAGGCTAAGCTCCCGCAGCATATGCTGTTAGAAAAATTCGTAATTTAACTGACATAGAGACAGCCCGTTTAGTGTACTTTAGCTATTTTCATAGTGTAATGTCGTACGGTATTCTGTTATGGGGAAATGCTGCCGACATTCAGACTATCTTTGTTTTGCAGAAAAGAGCTGTTCGATCAATTTATAAATTAAGTCCAAGACACTCTCTCAGAGAGAAATTTAAGGAGATTAATGTAATGACTGTGCCTTCTCAGTATATTTTTGAAAATCTATTATATGCCCATAAAAATATAAAATTATTTAAAAAATACAGTGATATCCATAATATAAATACTAGGAACAAACACAAATTTGTTGTACCTACAACAAGGCTCAAGAAAATAGGTGGCTCGTTTCGATGTCAATGCATACGCTTTTATAATAAACTTCCAAGCCACGTTCAAGATCTAAGCCTTAATAAATTCAAATCATTCATTAAACGTAAGTTGTGCCAGAAAGCCTTTTATACTGTTAAAGATTATATTGAGGACAAAAAGGCTTGGGATTGAGCTGCTCCAATTTTTGTACATAATGAGGTAGTTTATTTTTATTGTTTATTTTGTTTTTGGTAACTTTATTATTTTATAAACAGTGACATTTAATTATTATTTTATACACAATGACAGGAATATTTACTTGTAAAGTATTATATTATTTTAATTATTGTGAATGTGAAGACTATGTGGGTTATTGCATAATATTTTTTTCCCTTTCTTTTATTCTCAGTTAGTGTTAATCATGGTCTGGCAGTTTGAGTCATATAAGTGGCCTACCCAAATGTCCTTTCTTTGGTATTGATCGTCGCATCGTTGAGCTCCTTAAATTCTGAGTAGAGCTGCACGATTACTGACAAATGCGTGCACTGACTGGTCAGGTCCACTCAACCTGTGTGGTTCTTTCCTCAAAAGACCATTTCAGACACCAATCTACATGGTCTTCACATGATCTGATCAAGATTATGTCTGGACTTTAAAAGAGACTATGACCTCTGAGTTTGTTTCGGCCTTTCTTCTCAGAGTAGTCAGATAGGAAACGCCGACCTCATGTAGTTTTTAAAATATGATTGACGTGTAAAAGTGTTTGTACAAACCTACTTACAGAAATAAAATCATTTATCATTTAATACAGAAAAATAATTATTCGAGTACCTACCTACCCATGTCATTAACAAAGGTATCACAGGCCATGGGTAACGATTGGTTATTTTTTTTTATAAATATGTGCCCAGGTACACAGTTTGTATAAAAATTATAGATATTGAACTGTTGTTATTACTATTCCGACATCCATCAATTTATGTGCACGAGTGTACATCTCATAAACAGCTCAATACCATTGACAACTTAATTTGGTCGGGTTATATGCGGACATTTAGTATGGAAAAGTAATGAAAGCTAATTTCTCTTAAAATACAACACTTGGGAATCTGAATTTTTGGTCACTATAACTTTTTTAGGAGCACTAATTTTTGTATAAATTTGGGAAGAAATCACAGAGTTTTTAATAGGGAAATCTTCAAATGAAAATTTAACACCGTGACTACCGCCACCCCACCAATGGTATGGTATATCTCGTAAACTACTGGAGTAGTAATTTGGAATTTTGGGTATCAATTTTATCTCGCAGAGCACTAATTTTCTATGTAGGTTTGAGGAAAGCGACTAGCTCCTGAAACTTGGAATCAACACTCAAAGTCGTGGTCCTGCTGAACAAGCGCGCGAAAGTTATCATCGTTGATTTCTCGGTAAATACTCGTACAAATGTTTCAGTTCTTTTTTTGTTACGAAATGAATCACATTTAAGAGCACTAATTATTTGTATACTTAGAATAGCTGTAGCATGCCCCCTTTTTCGGCGCTGATGGTGGTCCTGCTGAAGGGAGCGTGACTGCCGCAGGACCACCTTCAAAGTCGATTATCTCGAAAACTACTAAGGCACCAATTCTGTTGTTCGAGCACTAATTAGCACCAATTGAGCACTAATTATTTGCCAAATGTGGAAGCGATTGGCGTTGTGGTCCGGCGGTAGTCACGGACATAACTTATTAGTGACAAAATCTACTCATTGTTCTTTTATGAGTTGTATTGCAATAAGTGGTTAGCTAGCGACCTCAACAAATTGATCACTTTATTCTTGCCTGAGCAACCGGCAGCAAGTTCGTCATGCTCCCTTAGATGTCACTGCTTGCGGTAGCGTCGGGGGTCGGGTTGCCTCCTTCCCTCAAATATGGCGAGGGGGGTGATGGCTGATCTTTGCGTTATGCTCGTGAACGGGTGCTGCTTGTGGTGACTGGTCGTCTTGCTGACCATGGTTTTGTTATTGTTATTAATAATTAACTGTTTTTATTTTACTTCGATGGTGCTAGTTTATCATAATTATGTGACTTCGAGTTATAGCTGTAGCTTTATTTAAGCGGGCACGCCCATTATGCCTGGAGGCTTTTACGAGTATTTAGATACGTTTTGTTTACGTTATTTCTGCTTGAGTATTGTTTTCGACGATTATTATAAATATATATATTTTTGTATATTGGTGTGTGCTAGCTAACATAAGACAAATAATTTAATTTAACGTTTTGTGTTGCGTAATGCAAATTATTTTATATTGTATTGTATAGCTTCAAGTTTTATATGCGAACAGACAGCTGTGCTGCTGGGGAGTTTGTTGCGCCACTTCTTCTTCCCAGGTAAAGCACTAGGAAGTGGGGAAGGGTGGGCGTTTTTGGGGGACTGTCTTATGTAATTTTTGACGTTCGAAAAGTGCTGATTCTCAGCCTAGTTTGAATAAATGACTTGATTTTGATTTTAAAAGAGTTTCTTGCTCATTCTTCTCCATAAGAAGCTACCTTTTGGAAGTGGCGACTAGAATCAATTATATTTTCTTTGTAAATTTTGACGTTCAAAAGTGCCATTTATGTGCCTATTTGAAATAAATAATTTGACTTTGACTGTGATAAATACTTTGCATGTTTAATTTTTGGCAGCAACCGGTGCGGACCGCCCCCCACGCACCCCTTAGCTACACCACTGCCTCCGATATTACTAATGTCCATCAGTGACCGCGGTGGCTTACCATCAAGAGAACCGCAGCTTGCTTACCACGGATTTACTTGGTATTAAGAATTCTGCTTGTTTCATCTAGGCTCAGAATGCATCCGTTCCTACACTCCCGTGGGCGAAGGATGGGGCCCCGCAGACGGCACTGAAATCTTCTCAGCTCTCCGGTTGGCAGTGAAGCGTTACGACAGTGGCGCCCTCTCGCCGCACCTCACGGCTCTCAAAGTCGGAGACAACATCACTCTCTCCGGTCCTTACGGGAACTTTCAATTGCAGAAGGTAAGGTTTTAATTATGTATTACCTACACAACCTTTTTAACTTCTAGGGGAGTTATTTCATTTTCTTTTTTAAAGTTGTACCTAGTTAATAAGTGCACGTGACTTTTTATTGCTACGCGAGTTTTTTTTTTCTTTTGTTATTGGAAAAATTTCTAGAAGTTTTATTTACTTAATCTCGATTGGAAAGAAGCTTTAGAAGAGCTCTTGTTAACTTGAAAAATAAATCAGCTGTTCTATACATTTGGTCGATTTAAGTGAACACAAATGTATGGAACAGCAAATTTTTTTTCGCGATTTCAAGGTGGTCCCCTATAAAAAAATGTTGAAAATGATGAGTACAATGACCCCTTTTCGGGTAACAAAAACTAATGTTGTATAAGGTGTTAAAAAATTAACTCCACAAACTTTAAGGGGTGTTTTATTAAACCATCGAACTGAATAACTTTTACTATGGGACTAACTTTGGAATCGCGAAAAAGCAGCTGTCCCATACAGTTTAGAACAGTAGGTATAAACTTTAATATGGAACAGCAGATTTTTTTTTGGAAATTTGAAGTAAAAGTTATTCAGTTCGATGGTCTAACGCACTCCTTAAAGTTTGTAAGGTAAATTTTTAACACCTTATACATAATTATAAAGCAAAATAATGTGCTAGGGGTAGGCACTTGAGGCAGTAGATTCAACACAATAGTTCGAAATGGTAAGGATCGACCTCTTGACCTTTGAAACGAAATTCCTTATCATTGGCCTGAACTTGTGGAACAAAGTACTCATAAATAAAATAAATGGCGACCTAATAAACCCATAAAAGTACAGTTACTTCCTCCTTGACCACCATTACTTTGTTTATCATCGTAAATCATATTTATAGAGATAGAAGGACATGGGAAAGACTTAGGTACTCTATGATTTATTGTCTATTGTTCGTTTCAGTTGAAGACAGTGAAGACGTTGTATCTGATGGCTGCCGGTACTGGGGTCACACCTATGCTCGGCCTGATCAAGTTTATGATATCAAGATCTAATCCAAGATGGTAAGTTTTCTTTTACTTACCTACTAAATTAATGATAACTGATGAAATGTGGGAGTACTATGTCTATAGCAGCCATACTCAAAGTGTGCTCCGCGGAGCCCTAGGGCTCCGCAAAGCCTCTGTCCCCCTCCGAGATTATACTGGTCATAATGAAAAAAGATACTAAAGGTAGGTACGATACTAAATATTCCAACATAAATTATTAAAAGAATACACATAAAAGCCTTTTTGATTATTTTAGGGCTCAGTCAAATATCTCGTTTACCAAAAGGGTTCTGTCGTCAAATAAGATTAAGAACCACTGGTCTATAGTTACCTACACTTCTACATATCCCTTAGGGGGAAAATGCAGGCGTGATGTTATGTTATGTGTTAAATTAAGGGGCGGGGCACGAAATCGACTGATTTTGATCTCTCACTAAAATTCGCAACAAGTTTTCCAAGAAATGACTCGAGACTGACGTTTAATTATTTTTTTACAAGATACTACTTGTGATTTTGAACATCAAAAATAACATCAACATCATTTTGTGGTCCACTTGCACGTGGCTGGACCACTCTTTTCAACTTCGATACAAAATATAGCAGATAAATAATGTTGAGAACACAATACTTACATATACTTATTTCGAAAAAAATAAACTGTTAGTCGTAGGATTGCAAGTCAGGAGTGAAAACTAAGTAACTTGTGAATTGTATCGAAGCGTTTGATGACGATGACGCGAGTTCCATGATTTTTGTTCACCCAAAAAGTGCTCAACGCGCCTAAAGAAGTTTTCACTTCAAAAAACAGTCTTTTTCTCCTATTATTTAGCAAACTATTTCAAGAAATTTTATAATCACATTCAGCTCCTTGAAATAAATTCAAGATTTTATTTTATTTTAATACAATATCTTCATTACCAACTACATTTTCGAAAGCGCAAAAGGGATTATAAGTACTATTAACAGGTGCAGGACACCAATTATTTAGGGCCACAAAAACTGTACTTTTATAGTCACACAGACTTTAATGTTTGTTTTTTTTTTCAATCTTTCTCACAACTAGATAAGAAATAGACAAAATATGGTTTTATTCGTGCACGGAGCCTTAATAATTGATGATACCCAAATTTTCTCCAAAGTATATCTATGTGTACAACATCCATCTATTTTATCCTTTACGTAATACGTAAAGGATAATAGATGTATGATTAAGATGCATAGTGGGGGTAAATAATACTTATCTAAGTAGGAAAATAATATTACGTGAGAACACCCCTGCAGCACGAAATATATCGGAAGTCGGCTGCAAGGCCACATCAATCATTCTCGCTGCTCCGTCATCATTAATCGATATTAAAATAGTCTCGACATTCGAGCGTGGAAACTATTTCAAGAGTCACATCATTCTTGTTCTCTCAATTCATAAGAACACTTCCTTTGATCTGTATATTTATCGTAATTCCAGGATAGTGAGTGGCAACTTAGGGCTTTTGAGTAGTTCTGAATTTAATTATTTATTATAGTTAAGTACCAAATTTAATTTGCGAACATTTACATTTCAGTGAACGGACGCACTTATTGTTCTTCAATAAAACAGAAGAAGACATACTATTTCGTGAAAACTTTGAAGAAATGACAAAAGAGGATGACAGGTACTTAGAATTTTTATTTCTTCAATTATAGGTTCTCGGGTTCTAGGCTACGGATTAATGTTTTCTAAGCTTTCCAAATATTATCAACCTGCCAATTCTTTTATTTTGGCTACTTCAATAAAGTCGACTATGGATCATTACCATGTGTGGTGATTGAATTTAATTGATTTATCGTCATTACATCTTCTTAATAATCGTGCTGTTTGGGTTAATGGCATGATGGGCTATGAGAAGAGACGGATTTAACTTACAACTATTTTCGGGAATATTTTAATCCCTCAAGGAAATTTTAAAAACGCTGACAACAGGTAAACCGCTTTCACTGTCAGACTGCATACAAAAGAAAGAGAAACGCGATGACACAATTCTTTTAATTTATTGCAAAATATGAAGCAATTATTTATTTACTCAAAAATGAGTTGAGTAATCGAAAATAAAAAACAACCAAGTTGCAACCTGTATGCAGACAAATAAGACGTTCTTGTTATTAATTAAATACTAACCGTACGTTGTAATTTAATACAGATATTTTGGATTGAAACTCAAAGTCAAGGGTTAGTTTACCGATAATTTGTATCGAGACTTTCTTTCTAAACGTGTTTTGGTAACAAAAAAGTTCTGAGAAATATGTTCAAGAATAACATATATTTTTTCCGCTACCACAAACTATATAAATTTGGATTTTTTTTGTTTAAGACAAGCTTACTTTTATCATTTGCCTATTATCAGCGCCTTTACATGAAGTCTTGAAATTGATATTTTTCAGGCTAATTATCACGCATGTCCTATCAGACGCCAGTACATCCTGGTCGGGCCACAGAGGTCGCATCAGAGACGAGCTCCTTGCTGAAATGTTGGGCGACGTGACGTGTGACGACAGATGCTCGCACTACGCCTGTCTGTGCGGCCCAACGGAGTTCACGTATGCTGGCCTCGATCTACTGAAGAAACACGGCTTCAAAGACGACTGTATTCACGCTTTTATGGGATAGGGATCAAGGCAGACAGCGCTAAATTACAGTTTGCGCATTGGTTAGGTATTGATAAAAAATTATCTGTGCGCATGATGCATAATCAGAAGCTTCGGAAAATGAAGCTGTTACCTACCTAGATTGGCAAAGATCCATATTTCTCATAGTGCGCACTCCATTGTCAACAAAGCCGCCAGACAGTTTGGCGCTAAAAATATCTAACATTGATCCACGAATTATTCCACAATTATTATTACGATTGTAAATTCCGTCAATGGAATCAAAATACATCACGTAAAATTGTAGTTACCTAGACTAAAGTACAATCGATGTCGACACACTTTATAAATTTTATATTAAATAAATAAATATTATATTAGAAAGAACACAACTGCCCAATCTATGAGCAATTGTAAAAAGTTTATGGACTGTATATTGTAGCATACAAAGAAGCGTCTAAGGTTTTTTTTTTCATTAAAGTTTAGTCAAAGAGTGAGAATTCTATTAATATAATTGTAGCGGTAATAACTAAATAAAACTACTTTGTAGAAACTGTTAAACAAGTTTCGGCCAAATTCTCGCACTTACGATAACTTTCAGGAACAAATTTAATGTGAATTAGTTTTAAAACCAAAGTGTGATAAATTAGCTTTTTTAGGTACGTCGAACATTATTTTAGTAATTTGTGATTAGAATATTTGTGATTGAGTAGATTAGCTCAATGTACAGAAAGACAAAAATAATAGTCATATTGTATGAAGTAAATCCTGGTGGTATTTATGTACCTATTCCATCCATTATTAAATATAAATTATATTCATATTAAGTTTATATCTATTGTTAGCATTTTTTTACCCATCCTATTTTTATTATAATTAAGTACTTACTTTTTGGTGCTTAAGGCCAATTTTATTAATAACATGCTACCATTTAAAGTAATTTAAAAATTACATACTGTTGTGTACGATATTCCAATTCTTGAAAAGATATCTTTCTACATATTAAGGGGAATTCAACATTTCTTACGTTATTTGAAAATGTTATGTTTATTGTTCCATCCAAACCCTTTTCTTTAACAATGATCAAACAGATTCGTTTCCAGCTCATGAAACTAATTGTTATTCATTCCTTATTTCTGCTAAGAAACTTATGTTTATTAGTAACATCTTTTTTTATTGTTTGAACATCCTCGCGTAGTTCTGCAAGTCAGCTGTTCTATTTTAAATTAAATATATCTCATACTCTTTTCCAATAATGTACATAACAATATTTCGGACACCATGGTAATAATATTATAATTACAACATATCAAGTCCTTTCATTTTGTAAAAGATACACCAAGGTTTTTATTTATTTGTAACAGAATAATATTTTTATTAATTATAAATAATACTAAACGGGTACTACCATTGAAGTTTGCATTAAATAATAGTGTTAAATTAAAACGTATGTATAGTACTAGGTGTGTGTTAAATATTTAACAAATTTTATTATATTATCATTTTGTAATCTATATATCTTTTTATTTATGCTTTTACTTATAGAAGTGAAATTATTGGTGAATGTTTAAAAAGTGCCTACATTCCATACAGTGTTTTGTTTTTGGTGTGTTGTTGATTTATGGGTTTCTATTAAATAATGTAAGTAAAGAACAATAGAGATTTCATTTATAAACATGAAGGTGTCTTTGGAAATAAGGGAGTCGGTAAAAGTAGATATTTAAATAAAAACATTTATTTAGGAAGAAACATGACTATAATACAACAAAACAATATAATACACAGTTCGTTTTTTAAATAAATGCATTTAACCTTTGCCCCATTGCGCCGCATCTTGGCACAAGAAAAATTTCATTCATAAATACCTTTTGGTACTAAATAGTTAACAAAAAAACCCTAATTAAGTTACAGTTATGGAACGCTTTCAATTAGGATAATTTACTTTAAAAAACAACTATACAATAAAAACAAAGGAAACAAGTAGCAAGCGACATTTAACCAAAATTCCAAGAAAAAATAATAACATTATGTACCTTGATCTATTTAAAGCTATCTTAAAATTATCAATCATAACTTACTACTTATAGATTTACATACTTACCTAAATAAAATTAGTTTTGTTCCTTATCTTTCGCATTGTAAGTGGCATTGGCAAAAGCTTGTCATAAAGGCTCGAACATACTGGTGCGAAATCGCAGGCGCGACGCGACACTAGTAGCACAATTTCTTTGTCGGTGCCTGTCGCGCCCGCGATATTGCACCAGTCTGTACGAGCCATAATGGAAATTAGGTAACCCTAACCGGAAATTAATAAAAAAGCTACACAGCACACAGCCAGTTTGCGGATACTAACTGACAGTTATGGGCTGTGGAGCATTTTTAATTTGCCGCCAAAAAGCCCCTCAGATCTCGAATCAGTTTGATATAAAAACAAAACTAATTTTAAATGGTTACGAAACTAATTTTAAAGCTTGTCCAGAAAGGGCGAATTCGCCGCGAATCTCTAGCGCGTATTAAGCGCGACTGTTGCGTCCAGTAGGAGCGTATCAACGCGCGTCTTTAACAATTTCCGTATCAAAATTTTGGCGCTCCATTTCCCTCGATACGTGCACTCGCTCTGGAGTTCGCGCGTTAACTGGACGCAACTAAAGTAACCGTCATGAGAAGCTATAAATACATAAAATTGCAAATTATACAACTATCAACTTTAAACTCAAGATATCTAAGTTGATTTATGAATGAAGAAATTATCGCTAAACGTCATAAAATAATTTTAGTTGCAATGGAAACTGAACCATACGCAATTTCAGTTAAAGTTTTAAATCCCAAAGTATGAAATTTATCTCGTCTCATGGCGTTGACTTTAGTAATATGGCAATTAATGCGATTTCGAATTAATTTCATTAGCGTGTGAACTCTTGAGTCTTAGCGTGGTAATTGCTATTGCTATGATATTTGCTAATGACGATAATTGATAATAATGAAGTATGTCAATTTTGTTATTAAACGAATTAAAAATCGCGTTCGCGTTTAGTTTACTCGCCGACTCGCCGATAATTAAATATATTTATAGCACACCACGCTACCGCGCTGCACGCGCATGCGCGATTGCTCGACGCTCTGACCATTTAGAAAAGTACATCGTTTCGCATTTCACAGAATTTCGCGACTACATTTAATTTGCTAACTGCTAAATGATCATTCACACGCTAACAATGAATGCGAATTCTAATTAATCCATCACTAGACGCAACAAGGCGCAGCCGCAGGGTTGGATTTAGGTAGGTTGAAAAAGATAGTACAAAAAAATTAAAAGGATAGTATTTATAAAAAATTATAGTACATTTTCATTATTTTTAATTTAACACATAATAGTCAAAATCAACACCCGTTAAGGCAAAATTTACTCCTCTTTTAAGTTTATCAGTTCTTGAATATTACTATTAGTCACTAAAATGGCGTCTATGGATTGTGCTGCCAGTTTGTTTCGTATCTTCACACGAAAATTCGCAAGCGATTGTTAAAACATTAAGCAAAATTTGATTGAATTTCGAATGGAATGGAAGAAACGAGATTAGTGGAAAGAGAGAAGTGTACTGCGAATGATAATCGGGGAATCAACACAGAAAACGTCGCAAGATCAGAATTCGGTCGGATACACGCACGGTCGAAATATTCATAACATTATAACGTAAAACTAAGCATTCAGGAGCAAACTTTAAATTATAGTATTTTAGCGTACTATCCTTAGATGTGGATAGTAGGTATATAGTACAAAGGGCGAAATTATAGTATAAATACTATAATTATAGTACAAAATCCAACCCTAAGGCGTCTCTAGTATCTCGACTCGCGCGCAATACGCGCGAATCGAGAGTCTGGCAAAATGCTCGCGATTTACGTGCGTATTTTGAACTCGCGCGATGCTTGTGGACGCAATGTACTGGCGCCTATTATCTCGCTGATGCGCGAATGAATTCGTGCGAAACGTTTCGCGGCGAATTCGCCCTTTCTGGACAAGGTCTTAAATGATTACGAATACACGACGGAAAATTTGTTCAAATCAAAGAGGATAGCCTCTTGTAGTCTTGACATAGTAAATTAACAGCTTAGAACTGAATTTTCAAGTATCCTTCATTACCACATTGTTATCACATGTATAAAACATTATTTTTAGTGTAAGCGAAACCTGAATATAGTTTGTTCAGAATAAGGAACTGAATCGATTTAAATAATTTTTACACCATGTTATATTTTGTCCCAAAAATATTTAAGTGTGATGGAAAATGTTATCACCATTTAATTAATTACAATACAATCGCCGTACGGTTAGGTACCTACTGCCAAATTATTATCAATGAGCGCAAGACGACCCTCGAGGCGCACGGGCGCCATTAACATGTTTTTGTACGGACAACCCGGTAACATGATATGATACAGTTTTGTTTGTTCTTGTGATTCTTTACATAAAAATACTGGACCCGTGTTTCGGGTTTCGCATATACTAAAACTAATCTTATACGGCATGTAATGGCCGGTTCATCTAATATGAAAGCGTTCTCAAAATTATATTGTCGGTACTTGAATCGTAAATAACAGCGACTCAAACAAATCTTCGCCGTGGTTAAGTAGGTAACATAGTGGACACAAAACCTTTGTCTTTACTAGCGCAAGAACAGTTCTTACTTAACTATAAAAAATAAAAGCAATATTCCGGAGTATAACAGAGTGTAATAATTAAAATGTGATATGCAATTAATTCACGCATCTTCCAAATAATATTATGTCTTAATTCCAGTTTTGGTTCAGGATACCTACACAATATTTTAGCACATACATACAATACTCGAATATCACAATAAGAGGGAGACATTCACCCTTATGACTCCAAAAGGTTTAAGTCAAGAGTGTTCCTTTAAGCCATATAACATCGCCCAATATTGTACTAATACACATACATTCTTTGAGCATCACAATATGAGAGATGTCAAAGTATGATTTTATTTCTTGATACGATCAACTTATTCGACTTATTAGGACGAATTTCACCAATGAAACTGAACGCGATCAGCGCTTAAGCTACGTTTACGCGATCAGGACCTAAAAACCGAGTTTAAGAGCTGTCAGTGTCATTATTTTCTTTGTTAGATTGACACTGACAGCTCTTGAACTCGGTTTTTAGGTCCTGATCGCGTTCAGTTTGATTGGTGAAATTCGCACTTATTAGGGCGAATTTCACCAATGAAACTGAACGCGATCAGCGCATAAACTACGTACCTCTCGATAGAAGAGTCTAGGAGGAGCCCCAACCTATTAATATAATATTAGCATTCGTCACTGTGCTTCCCAGGCGTTTAGGTGTTTTCCTTTATTTTCGAACTACTTGGCTATTGGACAACGGTTTCTAATTTCTATTGTGATAAGAGCTGTTAGTGTCATTATTTTCTGTGGAATTTTGACACTGACAGCTCTTGAACGCGGTTTAGGTGTGCTGATCGCAATCAGTGTCATTGGTGAAAATCGCACTAAGATTTATTACATCATTACACATACCTGGTTATTACAAATATTCTGCCTAGAAACATCCAACTGCTAATTTTGCAAGAAACATTAACTGGAGTGTAAAGAAGCAAGCCCAAGTAAGAAGGCCATTAATATAGCGAGGCTAGTCCTCAATAATGACCCTGCTTGCATGGGTTGGATATATAAGACATTCAATTGACATGCATTGGCATAATTTCAATTAAATATTGACACAAGTCCAATCTCCTGACCTTCTAAAAGTAATTATTATTATTTCGTTAAATCTACCCAAACTACAGATCATTATTATATTTTTATATTGCGGGATATACAAAAAGAAAACATCTTGCAATCGTCCAGCGATCACAAACGCCGTATTGCAACATAACTGAAAAGGGACATTATTGCACTATATTTAAGTACAAAATTAGTATTACCCTGTTTTGCAGGGTGTCCTAATCTCGATATCAGCAGCATCCCAGCTCCACACACTAACCCAAAATATTGGAACAAACATTTGTTGGCATTGTATGTACAGATGGAAAAATGTTAATGTGAATCAAGTCAATATTGGCTCGGTTTATTGGAACCAGTGAGTGGTGCCGGGTCCAAAAATACCAGTTTGGCATAACTAGTAAACTCAACTGAGACTTTTGGACATTTTAATAAATTCACAAGGTCATCATAACATGTCATAAATAATAAATTAAAATGGTGAGAAAATGTCAATTAGTACCGTGAGTCTACTATGCAAGATGTAACATAAATAACGCACAACCTCTTAAGGGGACATTGTACTCATCATTATGAACAACTTACTATAGGACCAACAGGGATAGGGGGATATGTATGTTAAGTGTCATTTTTTTTTTTTAAACATTTCGAAAAAAACCACTGTTCCATACATTTATGTTCTCATAACTCGTCAAAATGTAGGGAACAGCAAATTTTTTTCGCGATTTCACGGTTGGTCCCATAGTAAAACTTGTTCATAATGACGAGTACAATGACCCCTTAAGAGGTTGTGCGTTATGTATGTTACAGCTGGTATAGTTGCTCTGACAAAAGTTGTGCGTTTGCCGACTGTGAAGAATTAAAATGGAGTATTCAAATGATGTTAATTCGTTGAATGCCAGTTCAAGTATTATTATAATCAGCGAGTTATCTCCGTAACACACTATCAGTGGCAATGGGTGATATTTTGACAGTTATCAACAACATTCATCGCGTTATTTACGTTGTAGAGCAGACAAATTTGTCGAACTTGAGAGGCAATGGATTAGCAAAATACTTCAAAATCAGTCAGTGATTGATATTTTCTTACGCGATCAGGGTGTTGGTGTATCTATTTTTGAAATTAAGTGCCCAAAACCGCCCCTACGCGTGGCGTGTCGTAATAAATATACGCCTATTCGTGTGAGCAGTTGTGTGGTTGTTCTGAATAAGATACTTACATTGGTCATGGAGTTAAATGATTGACATAACTTTACAAGCTGCCTGTTTATTATGTGTATCTTGTTTAGTGTATTATGTACATGTTCCACTACTGACCGGCCGATAGTCGACGCGGTAGTTACAATTAACGTTGAAACGCTCATGACCACGGAGTAGTGAGCAAATAAAGTGCTCACACCGTCACACGCATTACAATCCCAATGATTATTCACCGCCTGCCTCACATAGCTTCGAGATTTCAAACCCGTCACACGATGAGCCAGTAGCCAAACTAAATTATTAGGGATCGCCACTTGGTCACTGCAGACGCGGCGATTCGAGCCCAAAGTATGCGACAAGTTCATAGATAAAGGCTGAACATTTTAACGACAGTCACACACGTTCTGTTTCTCATCAGATGACAACCAAGCAAATTCCGTTCCATCCATTTGCACACCACTCCATGGCAAACCCAACAAGATGTTAAAACTATGCCTAAGAGACCACTAACGCATTTTATGCGTTAACGTCGTTGACGAACAATACGTCCCTGTCCTTGAGACCGACCTCTATCAGGCTGCCGGCCCCGCGCGCTAGCACACGCTTTGGGAAGTTAGTCGTGATCTCGAACTCTTCGGGAGACTGCGGGTGGCTAAACACGAAGTCGTATAAATCCTGAAAAAAAAAATACATTTGTCGAAATTGGTAAAAACCGCTACTGCACTAATCATCGGAAACAATTAATTAAATTGACGCTACTCCTATTTCTCACAGATAACCAGGGCCTGCAGTTTCCACATACTTTCACGTTCTATCTATGTCGCTATCTATGTCAAGACTGCAGGCCCAGTGTTTCGGCTGCTGCCGCTGTGTAATGTGTTTAAAAGGGCTTCGTAATAATGGACTTTTGACTGGTACAAATCTGTTGTATTTTACTTTACAAAACTTGATAGATTCTGAATCTGACTGTTTAAGTCTGATGAGAAAAAATGAGTGACGTCCGCAATGCGATATGGTCGGACGACCACTGGCGCCCCCCTAGCGGCGCGAAGTCCAAAGCTCCGGCGCGGCCGGCCCCACGGCATGGGTACACGCAGGCATGGCGATGGTAAGTTCTGCCATGCGCCATCTAGCGGCGGCGGGGCCGTAACATCCAGGCTAGGCTTAGCGTCGATCTTCGCAAAGTGGTTGAATGCGAGTAGCCGAGAATTTAATGGCGTGCAATTTTATACGCTTATGTCCAGCAGTGGACTGCTATAGCCTGATGCTGATGATAATACCAGCCTATTGTTGTCCCACTGCAGGGCAATGACCTCTTCTCATACAGAGAAGGCACGACGAGCATTAGGGTGCTCGCCCACGAGCGATTTGTTCGGCGATTTTTGTGTGAATGTATTGCTTTCTGACAAAAATCGCCGAAAAAATCGCTCGTGGGCGAGCACCCTAATGCTCGTCGTGCCTTCTCTGTATGAGAAGAGGTCATTGCCCTTAGTGGCCACAGTCGCTCAAGACTGGTTGGTGATGTCAGACTTTTATTGACTGATGATGATGAACTAACCTGGGTGGTATGCGTGAGCGTGAACCGGCGCGTGAGCCTCTCGCCACCCGGCAGGCGTATGAGCAGCACGACAGTACCGTGTCCGGCCGCGGGCTCGGGCGGCAGGCGCGCCGCCATCGCCTCGCGGGCCTCCACCAGCTGACGTATAGACTTCAGTACAATAGGAGAGCTGAACTTGCAGCTATTACACACACGTTTAATATATTCCTATTTGGGTCAGTTAGTCTAGTAGCATGTTACACTAAGGGCGAATTTCAGCAATGATACTGAACGCGATCAGCACATCTAAACTGAGTTCAAGAGCTGTCAGTGTCAATATTCCAAAGAAAATAATGACACTGACAGCTCTTAAGAGCATTTACGAGGCACCGCATTTCATACAAACTTTCAAGCCCTTTGTTTTTCGAAATGACTGAGCCGATTTTAATGAAACTTCATACGCATAAGCAGGATACAAACGTCTAAAAAGTTAGTTAAGAACATTTTCGAAATGTCTTATTTAAAAACCGATAACTGGAAATCTCCGTTTCTATGGAAAATTTAAAATCGGTCTAATTTGCCTGTAACACTGCTTTTCAAAAATGTTCTTAACTACCTTTTTAGACTTTGTATCCTGCTTATGCGTATGAAGTTTCATTAAAATCGGCTCAGTCATTTATAAAAACAAGGGCTTGAAAGTTTGTATGAAATGCCGTACGTCGTAAACGCTCTTAAGAGCTGTCAGTGTCATTATTTTCTTTGTAATATTGACACTGACAGCTCTTGAACTCAGTTTAGATGTGCTGATCGCGTTCAGTTTTTTTTGTTAGATTTATAAAAATACTATAATATTTTGTAATCGGTCTATTGTAAAGAGCCCAAAAAGACAGGTTCACTAAACCTCAACTAAATAAAAAGTTGCTAAATTGATGAGTACAACTGTGACGTAGCTTGACAACTGAAATGACAGGTATTACGTTTAGTCGGTTACTTGACAGCTCTCTCGTCACGTGGTTTTTTTTGGTTTATCTTTATACTACCTAAACCAACGGAGTATATTATGTTGTTATTTGGTGAGGCAGTAATAATATCTTGCGCACAAAAAATTCGCATAACAGAGGAGAGATGTTTCAAGTATTTGAACTAACATAGTTGGAACAGCTCTTTATTAGATCTCATAATCACGGGTTCGTATTTCCGAAGGTAGACGATGATTCCCGAACCGCATACTTTTCTTTAATAAGGGGCATGCGCTAAGGTAGCCCGCGAAATTCAAATTTTCTCTTTCTAATGATTTGTTACGGCCGCGAATCATATTTAGATCAACATACAAACTGGCGTGCGTAGCATGACCACCGTAGAAACGGGTTTTGTTGACGGAAGAATCGACAAAATGACGTACTATAGAAAGATTTCTACCGTCCTAAGCATGGCGATGTTAAAACTGAAGAAAGAAATGTTTCTATTCTTCAGTCGACAAAAGTCTATAGTGTCGAGCATGACGACCAATTTTTCTCTACTTTTGACACCCAAGTGTCGTGTCGTGTCGTGTCGTGGCGTGTATGCTTGTCGAGAAGAAATGTTTCTACACCAATGTAGAAACATTTCTTCTCGACAAGCGTTAAATAGTCTACGTCACATTTGACCTAGACAAGAGTCTATATTGATTTTGAATACTCAATTCAATACTTTCACGGTCCAAATTTTTTCTCACTGAACAATCTGGTCAGTGGGGCGGAGTTGTAGGAGTTACACTCCAACTCCTACAACTCCGCCCCACTGACCAGATTGCTTAGGGGCACTATGAGCAGAAAAGAAAACAAAAAAAAAAGATTGGTAAAATAGTGGGAAAGAAATTGTTGTTCTAATCGAAACCATCCTTATGATGATGTAAAGAAAAATGATGAAAAGACAAGCGATTTTTTTTTGTTTAAAAATTGTATTTTTGCCTTAATTCAATTCATGTAAGATTTTTTCTGTAATTTTTTGCCGTTTTCGAGATATTTGAATTTCGCTGGTTTTTATTAATGAAAAAGTTGACGTTTGACACATTTTATTCGAAAACGAAACAGGGATAATTATCGTAGAATTCCTAGTTTACTACATCACTAGCTACCTCCCTGTTGCTATGGAAAGAATATCTATGTCTTTGTCTTCATAGAAACGCGAATCTACGGGTCGCGCCGCCGCCGTGCTCGGGCAGAAGAGATAACGAGTTGGATAGAAAGAGCTTTGTCGTTTCTTGGTAGAATATAGATAGAATTGGTCATGCTACGCGTGCTGACCTGCAAATTGCAAAAATCGTAAGAAAATTTAAATTTCGCGGGCTACCCTGACGCTTTCGCTTATGTTGTAGAAACTATTGCAGGAAGTTTTGTTTCGTTCTATAGTGTGCTAGAGCTCGGGTATGGTACTTACATCCATCTTGTGCCTCTCCTCCTGCTGCCGCCGCTGCAGGTCCTCGTGCTCGCGCAGCTCGCGCGCGGCGCGGTCGGCGGCGCGGCGCCGCTCCTTCTCCTGGTCGGCCGCCAGGCTCTCCGCGTACGCCTCGTCCTGCGCCGCGCGCAGCCGGGCCGTTACCTCGCGCTCCACTCTATGGGGATATCGTTGTTACTGCTTGAATGGGCAAGATGATAGGATTTATCGTTAGTGTCCCGACCGAAGATTCGGTTTCGGTTTCGGTGGCCAGTAGCCGAACGTTAATGACTTGTTATAACGAAAAACGCTGGGTCTTCTGAATTATGGTCTGAGAGTTCTGACTCTCAGATCATAATTTCAAATTCAAAGACTTTCAACTCAATGTTTCTGTTTCGGTAATATTCGGTTACGGTTTCGGCTGAAAATCGTGTTCGCGCGGACACTAATTATCGTGACTACGTCTGTTTCTAACAAAGTTATTCTCTAGAAACTGACTATTGATGGATATTGAATCTGATTTATATTGAGTAGAGTTTTGAGTTATTAATTTATTAAAAACTTTATTATATCTCAACGGGGTTCCGAGAAGATTTAAAAAAAAAAAAATGACGAGTTTTAGATATAGAATCTGATGCGCAGAGCATGATCCTTCGGACTTCGCCAACATGATCATACACACATGGCTGTACACGTACAGAACAGACTAAAGAATAACAGACAACATAATACCTGTCGGCCCTAGCCGCAGCTAGATGCGGCTCGTTATCCGACACGACTCGTCGCAGACGAGTGAGCAGCTGATGCGCTGAGCAGGAGCCCTCGGACCTCGCCACCACGGTCATGCGGTGCTCTCGCACGCACACGACACACAGCAGCGGGTAACGCCGCCCCCCCACCGACTGCGCCACCCGCCACCCTTCCGCCGTGTCCACCGCACAGCCCCAGAATAGCGCGTGCGTGTTTATGTACTGGATCACGTCTTGATCGGCTAGGGTTTGCCTGTAAACACGTTAAATGTTAAAAACCGGCCAAGTGCGAGTCGGACTCGCGCACGAAGGGTTCCGTACCATTATCTATAAAAACGGCAAAAAATCACGTTTGTTGTATGGGAGCTTAAATATTTATTTTATTCTGGTTATTAGTATTTGTTGTTATAGCGGCAACAGAAATACTTACATCATCTGTGAAAATTTCAACTGTCTAACTATCACGGTTCATGAGATACAGCCTGGTGACAGATAGACAGACAGACAGACAGCGGAGCCTTAGTAATAGGGTTTCACGTTTTACCCTTTGGGTACGGAACCCTAAAAAGACCTATGGGGTTATTCTGTGAATTTTGCTAAGTCCATTATCAACATTGTCGCACCTACTTTGCTACTGTTATTTTAATAATTGTATTGACAGCGAGGAGTTTCCTGATTTCATAAAAAACAATTAAATAATACATTGTTTAAAACGGGTAACACATCAGACCCTACTAGCTGCGCCCCGCAGTTTCACCCGCATAAGTCGTCTCGATCCCGTGGTAATATCGTAATAAAAAGTGGCCTATGTCCTAATCCAGGTCATAGTCTACCCATGCGCCAAATTTCATCCAAATCCGTTAAGCCGTTTTAGAGTAAAGCGTAACAAATAAACAACCAAACACACTTTCGCATTTATAATATTAGTTAGGATTTCAGTGTAACATATGTATTAGTAAAAAGTTTGAAACACTAATTTTAAATATTTTGTGTAAATAAACTTTGTTTTTTTTTTTGTAATCAAATGCAAAGATCTTTTAATAAACATAAATTACTGCACACCATTGTCTGTGCGCTGCCGGAAGTAAAGAATAGCACCACCCTATTTCTTCCCGTGGGTGTTGTAAAAGGCGACTAAGGGACTTACTAGAGAATGGGCAGCAGCATTCTCTATGAATTTTAACACCATACTGCGATCGCCATCCTGCCTGCCAAACGTGGCAATCATGGCAAAACCCTTTGGGGGATGCCTATGTCCAGCAGTGGACGTATTTCGGCTGAAATGATGATTGCAAACCAAACAGTTTATTATTGTCACATATTCTTATTCTGAACAGTGTCAGTTTGAATTTCGCAGGTCACCTTAGCGCTGAATAATCATATCAATGTAGCATACTAACTTTTAACCTAATCTAAATGGAAAATATTTTAATGCAAGCATTATGGTTTATTTTAATAATAATGACAAGTAGGTAAACTTTAAGAATTTTCTCAATACCTGCAGAAGTTTTGTGTCTCTGTCGCCGATTCGGAGTGTAAGTACACAACGAGGAAGCGTAGCTCATTCTTAGCATCATTAAGGGCCTGTGCATAGGTACCTTGGTAGAACACCGGGTGAGAGTTGTACCGGGATGTATAATTATTGATGAAGCCCATGACATCCCCCAGTGGGTCAGTCACCACTAGAAATTAAAATACATGGACAATACTATCAAAAGTAAGGAGAACAGTTAATAGGTATTCAAACAAAAATATAAATTATGAGACATTGAGATTGAATTTATAAACTAAGCCGATTCTATTTATACACGCACAAAATAAAATTAAAAATAAAGAACCGAAAAGTAACATATTGCTTATTTTTACCCGACTGCCTCAGAAGGAGGGTTATTACAGAAATCATTCAGCAGACCTGAAATATGAGATGTTTTGGACAGGATTTGACAGTCAAAGACATTTAATTAGTAAACATCTAGTTGACATCAATACTTTCACAAATCTGCTCTATTTATGTCAAACTTTGATGTAGTATTAACACAAACAAATAATTCATTTTTCATTATAATTCATAGATATTTCAATCAAACAAAACAATAAATTTTAATATGAGATACTTACATCTTCTGTCTTCATTACGTACAAAACTTAGTAGCAAGTTTAGAACAGATGTAATTGTACTGTAGCACATAGATACTACAAGGTTGACTACATAGCGGAACAGGCCTCGCACACCGGCTGGCCCTTCTGGGGCCTCATCTGTGAAGACTTGCTGTGCTATGTGGTCGTGTACCACGGCTGGTGCGCGGGCCTCTGTCGCAAATACCGATGGTCGACCCTCTCTTATATTCAACTGCTCCTGGATCGCCACCTACAAAATATTGAGATACATGTGAAGCCAAACTCATATTTTTAACTTATAAAATTTAATCAAAACAGTACAGTTTGTTATCTTTATTTTCAACTTTCAGGTGTTGCTTGAGTCTGACCTATGGGAACATTCACCATAACAATATATTGAGACAGATATTACCTCCAAATCCCATTGATGCCTTTGTAGAACGTCTCTACATATTGACATATCTTCTATTCCGGTTAAATCTTGAAATTGAAGTATTTTATCCGTCTGTTCCTGGGTTAGACCCATAGCATTGTCCTCAAGATCCATTGCCCTAGTTTTGATACCTAATTATTTATATAATAGAAAATCAGTCACGCCAACTAATACGTGCATAAGCTCATACAATCTTATTAATACATAATAACACGAACTTGAACGAAAAAATGTTAAAATCAAAATGTTTTGAATCAAATTGCTACTCATTGCCTAGAAGAACGACATTTCTGATGTCATGTCATGTCATCCATGAACCGCAAACAAAGTAGAAGGGGACACAGATAAAAAAAACAACATAGATTTATTTCGGGAATGATGAGAATAAACTCTTTAAAAAATGGTCCGTCACGGGACGCCTGGCAGATGTGAAACATCGAAATTCGATCGAATCGCCACGCGGCATGCATCACCCCGCCAACAATAGGTTTTACGTGTGCCTATAGATGTTTCACATCAAGAGTTTTTAAATTCTCGCGCTCAATTGGCGTAGCTAGTCCTAAGGTATGGATCTGACTGTGGCGAAGCTCCAAAGAAGTTTGTGAAGTTGATTATACAAAAAAAAATTATATTATCACACTATCTTGAACGGTAAAGCTGTCTTTGTGATGATGTTATTAGACATCTTGCTACGACCCTTCCATGGGAGCCGAGCAAAAATAAAAAAAAACGGGCAAGTACGTGTCGGACTACGCAGAATCAAAGGTTCCATACTTGGAATGCATTTATCCTAAGAACAAAGTAACATTCTAGTTAAAAAACTTGTTCCCTCATAAATCAACCGCAACTTTGAATGTCAGTTTGTACGCACAATATTGAGAGAGTTACCATGTTATTTTAAGACTTCTTAGAGGTTTTCCAGTAATCTACAAGTAAAGAACTATTTTTTGTATTTGTTTAAAAATTTTAGGCTCAGTAGTTTCGGAGACAAGGTCAATTTTCATAAATAATTTTAACCCTTATTAGGGCAGATATAAAAATTATTGAAAAACCTGGGTGTGTGTTATCTTTATACGTTTATTAGGACCCTTTTTGACATTATTTATGAAAATTTAAAAATATATAATCACAAGTACACGAAAATTCGGTGGTAATCATTTTACCATCGCCCGTTTACGTTTTGGTGTTGGTGGTAATTATTTGACCTTAGCCCGCTAAGGTACTAGAAGCAGAGCTGCTACAGTCCAAAGCCTCTCGTTCTTCTGGAGCAATATGAAAGCTTTTGAAGCATGGTGTAGCACATAAAGCTACTTTGCAGACATCGCAAATGATCATTGATCGCTTCTGAGTATTTTTCGTGCTGCAAAATCGGCATCTAGTAAATTTCCCTTGGTCTTCTGGGTAGTGTGGCACAGAAGAGCGTCTGATTTCAGCGGGTACCCCGAAATTTCCACCTTGTTTGTTCCTGAAAATAATATTTGTGGTTCTTTTTTTGCCTGTGAATCCATCTATAAGACTGCGAGCCAAGCGGAGCCTAAATTCTCGATCGCCCTAAAGTGGTCCTTCCGAAACACTTTCGTCACTGCTTTCAATAGCGGAGAGATCATCTTCTAGAATACTGGCGATAGTATTGTCAGACAACTAACTTCGTTTTCTTCGACATTCTCCTGAAATAATAAGCACGCTAATGGTTAACGGTAACTATATTACCACTAAATACTGTAAGATGTTGATGTAACCGGGCAAAGGTTGAGTTTTACCACCGAGTTTACGACGATTTTCTAATTAGTTCAAGTTTTATTTCAAAAGTTATTCTACGGGTCATACAGGATAAAATAATCAATTGTCTCACTAAATATCACAAAACCACTTACCGGAATCTTGTTAGAACAAAATTTCAATTTATTTGCGCCAAACACCTCCGATTTTCAAAATTCTTCGCTATTTTTTTAAAATGTTTGTAGTTTGCAAACTTTGACAGTTAGCGTAATTGCCAGTACTAATAAAAGTTTGAAGGGCCTTCACGCATTATAAATATTGAATAAAAAAAAGTGTACATAGAACGACTCTTGCTCTATGGTCAAAAAGCTGAGGTGGTAAGCAATTGCCCTTTGCCCTATTAAGGGTATAAAAGAATTTATTTCAAACTTATAAAAATGTACAACATTAGTTTTTGTTTATAGTAAACCCGAAAGGGGTCTTGTACACACGGCTACACATCAAGCTATACATTTCTAGTATCAGCTGGCCTCTCACTGTACGGAAATCTTATACAATGCGAGATCAGCTTATACTGGAAATGTATAGCTTGATGTGTAGCCGTGTGTACTCATCATTTTGATCATTTTTTTCTATGGGACCAACCTTGAAATCGAGAAAAAAAAAATCAGCTGTTCCCTACATGTGTTCACCTATATCGACAAAATGTATAGACCAGCTGTTTTTTTTTTTTACATACGCTCTCGTGAACTTTTTTGTTTGACTTTTTAAATCATTTTAATGCCTACAATCTTGTAGAAAATAGTTTTTATACATCTCGTACGGTTTACGCACGCCAGTAAAGCTCCCAGTCGGCATTTACCGACATCTTTAAACAATAATAAATATTGTCATATTTCAGCCAATTTACACGAAACTTTAATGAATTATACATTTAATAACCTGAAATAACACAGGATAAATTAATCCCGGTAGTACATTTTCGTTGGATATTTTCCGTCCTCCACGCAGGCGAAACCGCGGGCAAAAGCTAGTGACCTATAAATGAAATAACAATAGGTAATAATTTTATTTATACACAGGTAGATACTACCATGAGCTGTTCCTCTGTTCCTAGTTCCTACACCCCTCGGTGTGGTGACGTGCCGTGTCGTGAGAGGCATTACCTTACTTCTGTCATTCTCCCCCTGACCGTACCCCACGTCCTAAGCAAAAATATCGTTCGCACGCATAACACATCTTCCATAAAAAGTTATAAGTTAGTGGCAATTCTATTTACCTTATTTAAAAGGTGAATATAAAATATACAGCTTTAATGATAATTTAAAATTAATGTTAGTAAGCGATCGTCGCGTTCATATGTCAGGCCGCGTTCTAACCAACGGCATCATCGCGCGAGTAGGTATGCGATCGTCGCGTTAATTTTGTTCGGCAAACCAGAATGCGTGGTCGCGACGGCAGAATGCCTTCCGGTATTCCGAACAAACCGGAAGGCGCTCTCTGTGGGCACTACAACCCGTTCCAGTTCGCGACGATCGTGTATTCGCGCTACTATAGCTTTTGGTTAGTACGCGGGGTTAGGAGTTCTATGGATCTTTTGGCCGGTTTTGGCGCGTTAGCGATAGTTGTTGTGTGGTCAACACTCCTCCCGCATCGCTCAGCTACCTCAGGCACAGTCTCACGGTAGGCCTGTAGGTAGGTACCTTTTTAACAGCATCTTATGAGATCGATACTAACGTAGGTATTAGTATCGATCTACGTATAATGAGAAATTGGGAACGCTCTTAAAATGTCAGCGACTTAATTTGGCTCAGTGGTCTGAGTTTTATTATCCACATACTTCATCTTGGTACTGCACCGGCCTAATTGCGTAACACAGTTTGAATCGGAATCGGAATGATTTTGAAGTACCTATATTGCTAATCCATTGCTTTTTATGTTAGAAAACTTTGTCTGCTCAACAACGTAACTAACGCAATTAAATGTTGTTGAACTGTCAAATTGAAACCGATTCCTGCTGATAGTGTGTTACACTCGGCGTAAGCCTCTCTCTGCTTTTGCCGATCTCTTTCAAGTTCTATCCGAAATGTTTGGTACATACATGTAATTATGTGACAAGTTTGTAAAATACTTGAAAATTCTTTCTCAACCGACGAATTAAAACGCACATTATTAACAATAATATGTATGTAGCTGTAATATTATAATGTATATATAAAAAATAAAAAAATTGAGCAGAATAAATGCTGGTCACTTCGTTTTTTTACCACGTTTTCCTTTTTTTGGAGGTGGTGGCGGTGGCAGAGGTTGTTTTTCTTCGATAACGGTTTCTGGGGGCACCGACGGGTCTTCGTCGGCATTTTCATATAGAAATTTTGTCTATCAAAAAAAAAAATATAACTTTTTTAAATATCTCCACCAGACTACTGTTCCAAGGCAGGGCAAAACCTTAAAAAATTACTGGCCAATAAATACCTAGGTGCTTACTTACTTTTATGTCATATAATTCAGGGGCAAGGCTAAATATACTTTCGACGAAATCCGTATAAACCACATGTCCATCCCCATGAACGTTAGCATCACGTATAATTTCAAGCGCTTCAGCTTCACTGAAGGGATCGCCACCGTACATCGTTACAATTTCTTTGATTTGGTCAATTTCCAGGGACTTTCTGTTTTCTGTATCGAAAACCTGTTTGTAAAAGGTGAGATATTGGCTAAGCGTGAGCATTTCAAATATAAGAGAAAATAATGGACTACGCTGAGCAGGGGGCTTAAAATGGACGCTTTGGCAGAATCATAATTATGATCTGCCTACAATTCATACATCCCGCAATTCATCTGTTTGACAGCTGCTATTTGACATTAGACTTCAGTAGAGCAATTCTTAATTGGACCATTTTACGAAACTCCATACAAAACTGTCAAACAGATGAATTGCGGGATATGAATTGTACGCAGATCATATTATTATGATTCTGCCAAAGCGCCCATTTTAGGCCCCCTGGAGTCTGTGGAAAGTAATATGAAAAAAAAAGTGGGTAGCTAAATGTAGCCGAAAGGCGGAACTCAGTGCATCTGCCTAGCCTATTGTTACAGACTCATTTGATCTCATAGATTTTATATTCTTTTGTATGTCATAGCTCAGTTAACGTCATGTTTGATTATTCTGATTTTCTACAACTTGTCAGAATTGTAATAAAAATTAGATTCATGCTTTAAACAAATAAGCTTTATTTCATTGGCGACGAGGCAAATTGTATTGTTCAGTAGATACACAACATGAACGCTGAACAATTCGCTGCCTTCCTTACCGCGCAACAGGAACAACAGAAGGTATTAACATTCCTCCTACAACAACTGGTACAACAGCAACAACACCATGAATGTCCCTCACCTAACAACGGCTTGACAAACAACGACGATAACGCAGCACCTTGTACATCGAAACAAAACATTGTGAAACACTTCAAGTGCGACAAGTTTAATCCTGCCACAACCACCGCAGAAAACTTTGTGGATCTGTTTGAAGCTAAATGCCGAATATGGGGTGAAGAGACTATTAGTATTCAAAAAGACCTACTCATAAACTGCATTACACCTGAGATATACCACGAGCTGAAGGTAGCGTTAACTCCTGACTTTGACACAGCGACATACAACGATATAAAAACAAAATTATTAGATTTATAAAGAACAAAGAAAACGCGATACAAAGGCCTAATTGATTTTTGGAACTCTACCAGAGAAACCGACGAAACAATGGAACATTATTCTAATAGACTAAAGGAACTTTCAATTGACTGCGGCTATGAAGGGACTTTGCTGGAGAGACAGCTCCGTGATCGGTTTGCAACCGGTTTGAATCATATACAGCTGGAGGTAGATTTAAAACAAAGATGGCCTGAACTACGCGAAGTCACAGAAGGTGGCAAAATGAGAGAGATAACATTCGCAGAAATATTTGCAGTGGCCCAGTCACGCGAAATCGCAGAGAACGACAATATAACCGAAAGTAGCAAACACAATGACTATATTAACAGGATCAAACAGAAGAAGCAAGGCAAACGTACTAATACTACGATCAACAACGAAACACCCAGGAAGTTGCGACCAGACCAATGCAGACGATGCGGAAAGCGTGACATACATGATTACGAGCACTGCACAGCTAAATTCTACCAATGTAAAGCATGTGGTATAACAGGACATTACGAAAGCGTATGTATTAAATCAGGTAGAGCATATTTACTGTCACAACCTAGACACTCACAACGCAAAATCAAGACTGACAAACACAACAAACTACAGAAACTTAACAATCGGACAGAGACATCCGAAGCCTCATCAACGACATCGTTGCACTCTAACTCCTCCGCGGAAGAAAGTAATAGTGAGCCCAACCCTGTCTACAGCATAAACAAGAAAACATCTCGATGCAAGAAAATTGACCTTACCATTAATGGTGTAAAATGCACGATGGACTGGGACCCTGGATCACTCTACTCAATAATTTCTACTAAAATGTGGAAAAAGATTGGAGCTCCAACATTGTTGAAGGGACCGAAACTACAAGCTTATTGCAATTTTAAACTGAAAGCAAAAGGTATAACAGACGTAACAGTTGGCGTAGACAACATACAAAAAATTTTACCTGTTGTAGTCATGGACAAGGCAGATCCTATGTTTTTCGGGTTACAATGGAGCGAAATGTACGATATGACTTTTCCGAAGTCTGTGTACTCTATCAAACGTTCCACAGACACATCACTGGATCTCATACTAGCGACCTACACTGACCTATTTGACAATAAATTAGGAAAGGTGAAGAATTATCAAGTGAACATCCACATCAAACCTGGCAGTGAAGCAAAACATCTGCCGGCACGTCCCATCAAGTTTAGCATACGCAAAAATATTGAAATAGAATTAGAACGGCTTCAGCGCGAAGGAATAATAACAGAAGTGGACCCCAACATGACACCTTTAGAATGGGCCACACCCACAGTCAATGTTCTGAAACCAACTGGCCAAGTACGGATATGTGGCGACTACCGAACAACGATTAAAATCCGGTACTTATCAAGCATACCCATCCCGTGCCTCTTTTTGATCAGTTAAGACAACGTCTGGCACATGGGGATAAATACTCGAAAATTGACCTTAAGGATGCTTATCTGCAGTTTGAAATAACGTCTCAATCGAAAAAGTACCTAACGATATCAACCCACAAAGGATACTTTGTCTACAACAGAATGCCCTTTGGTATTGCAACAGCGCCCTCTATTTTCCAACATTTCCTTGACAAACTCCTTGATGGTATATCAAACGTCGCTGTGTTTTTTGATGATATTGCCATTACTGGGAAAAATGACAAAGAACATATACGGACCCTCTCAATGGTTTTCAATAAATTGAAACAAGCCGGACTGAAAGTAAATCTAAAAAAGTGCACTTTCTTACAGCCAGAAATCGAGTATTTAGGACATATTATCGACAAAAATGGAGTGCGACCAACAAAATCTAAAATAGAAGCAATTTCGAAGGCACCACCGCCAACAAATACGAAAGAACTCAGGGCGTTCTTAGGACTCATTAATTTCTACGAACGATTTATTCCACACCTACATAGTGAATGCGCCGATTTACATGAGCTAACAGGTGATCGCCGAAAATGGCAATGGACTGATTATGAAAACGAAGTATTTATTAAAACTAAGAGATTAATAGTAAGATCTAAATCGCTTGTGGCATTAGACGAAAATCGACCCCTTTTCCTCTCCTGTGACGCCTCAGAGAAAGGAGTAGGCGCAGTCTTATACCACAAGGATAAAAATATCGAACAGCCTATTGCATTTGGCTCAAGAAAACTGAAACCGGCTGAAAGCAAATATTCTGTTATAGATCGCGAGGCATTAGCAATATTCTATGGCATTCAAAAATTCGACCAGTATCTCAGAGGCACAAAATTCACACTTGTAACTGACCACAAACCACTTATTCACATATTGGGCCCACAACGAAATCTCCCAAAAATTGCCAATAATAGACTTGTGAGGTGGGCACTCGTTATTGGAAATTATGATTATGACATCATTTATAGAAAAGGGGAACATAACATTATTGCTGATTAGACACTTGCTGACAAGATCCAGAATGCCAAATAGCGCTGAACAGCCGAATGGCCCAGAGGTATCGATATGCAAAATCACTGAATTGTTACAGCATAATAAAATAAATGACTTGGCCTTAAGTGAAGAGAATATCAGAGAAGAAACAAAACACGATGCCACGCTGAAGCAAGTCCTGCAATTAATCAAAACCGACTTGTTTGACTGTTCACAGACCGATCTGAAACCGTTTATCAGAAAACGCAGTGAACTATCTATAGAGAACAAGATCATCATATGGCAAGGTAGGGTTGTTATACCGAATAAATTAAGAAATACAGTACTGCGTTATTTGCACATTGGCCATCCTGGAACTTCTGCAATGAGAGCTCTTGCGCGCTTCTATGTATGGTGGCCAACACTCGAAGAAGACATTGACAATTTTGTAAAAAAATGTGTAAAATGCCAGGAAAATAGACCCAACAACCCAGAATTACCTGTATATTCTTGGTCGATTCCAGAAAAGGTATGGGAAAGAGTTCACGTCGACTTTGCTGGGCCCTTTGAGGGCAAGTATTGGCTGGTACTCGCAGACGCCTTATCAAAATGGATAGAAATTAAACCTATGGCAAAGATAACCACCAGAACATTATGCGAGAAATTAGATGGTATTTTTACTACATTTGGATTGCCTCAAATTATTGTCTCTGATAATGGACCTCAATTTACTTCCAAAGACTTTCGAGCGTATTGTAAGTCGAAGGGTATAGTGCACATGACGTCTTCACCCTACCATCCAAGAACCAATGGATTGGCCGAACGACTCGTGCGAACTTGGCTTCAGGTGAAGCAGACAGAGTCAACCCAAAACGGAGGCTTCAAAACTTTCTCTTTTCTTATCTTAACACACCGCATACTACCACAGGAAAATCACCAGCCCAAATGATGTTCGGCAGACAGCTAAACTGCTTACTCGATAATGTGAGGCCAAATATGAGAAGGACGTTACGCTATAAAAACATACAAGCTAATATTAATCTGAACAAAAGACTCCGAATTTCCAGAATGGGGAAGCAGTGTACATCCGTACCAAACTGGAAAATAAGTGGAAACCGGCTATTATTGAGGAAAGGAAGCACAGGTATTCTTATGTGGTTAGAACTCCAGAAGGAGTCCTGAAGCGCAGACACGCCGACCAAATACGCCGTAACGCGAGTGGATCTCAGTCACCAACCAACGAGCGAGACATTGCGATGGAACCATCGTCACCGGCGGACGCATCGACTCTTTCCACACCGCTTGTTGTACTACCTCGTGCCAGTTCAACTCCAATCAGTCAACCTCCGATTGAAGCCGTTTCGTACTCGCCGCGAACACTCGAGCAGACACCGGTGTTGAGGCGTAGCAAGAGGACGATACGCCCGCCGCATCGTCTCATAGAGCAAATGGACTAAGGCCGGGAGGAATGTTACAGACTCATTTGATCTCATAGATTTTATATTCTTTTGTATGTCATAGCTCAGTTAACGTCATGTTTCATTATTCTAATTTTCTACAACTTGTCAGAATTGTAATAAAAATTAGATTCATGCTTTAAACAAATAAGCTTTATTTCACCTATAACCAAATATGTTGGGGTTGGCTTCCAGTCTAAGCAGCAGCTGAATAACAGTATTTTACATGAAGCCTTTCTGAACTCCACAACCCAGTTACTGGGTAATACAATGCTCCTTTGGACTGGTTGTCAGAATTTCGGGCTTCGGCCCGTAACGACTGTCTAGGACCTACGAATGACAGCCGGGACCATCGTCATACTTTCCGAAGCACTTTCGGGGGCAGAAATCCGAGTGACGTTGGAAAAACATGGAGTAGACCAAAATCCGAATCTGACGTGACGATTGTGACAAGTAACTGATTATGCGCTTAGGCAGGTCTACTATGGCTACTTGTTACGGTTAAAAAGATACAGCCGTGTAACAGACAGACATACTGAATAGGGTTCCGTTAGCACCCTTTGGGTACGCAACCCATGCGCAACCCTAAAAATAACTGTATAAATAAATACGTACTGCAAATGCAAGTTCTAATTCATGTTTTATTTCTGCTTCCAGTACCCAAAGATTTAAAATATAAATAAATTGAGCCTGTGTTAACATTCTAGTGACCCCTGCATTCAATTTTTCCGCTTCAGTCATAATTTCTAAATAAGTAGGGTACTTGAAATGTCTCCTATGGAATCTGTAAGGTAAATAGTTGAATCAGAAAGTCCTAAATCCTACCCACAGTGGCCAGATCCACACATCATACTGAAATTATTAATATTATTTAAAATCAAATTAACTTAGCCAAACTCATAATGATATTTAGTACTGTACTTCTTTAACTCCAAAAATTGTATTAATTGTTCGATAGTTACTACATTTGTTCGTTCAGGAGCATCATTTATTATCAATAAAGGCTTTGCGTGACCGTCAAACCATTGAATCATTTCCTCTAACTGTTCTTCAGTAAAACGTGGTGTTATGTTTGCAAGAGGGTTTAAAAAATCGAATACAGACATTTTATAAAATTTTGATGTGGGATTCTCTAAAAATAAATAATATCAAAATTTAATTAAAAACAATGTTTGAAAACACAAAAAAAATGCTTTGAATTGACAGTGACAACATGTTGACAACAAACACTTCATCTTTTTAATTTCGATAATTTTTCTCAGAAATCAGGAACGCCAAGTTCCTTGGGCATGCCCATCATGACCCTTATTATAATACGAAAAGCCCATTTACGTATATCCTACGTTTTTTTATGTATTGTACACTTCCATGTTTTGCTCTCTCTTGTAAACTCTTGTATTGTACCGCTGTGGTTCAGTCAGCCCCAAAAAGAAGACAGTTAACCATTTTTATGTCTAATCTACAACAATTTTTCCGTAACATTGTATGGACCGTACAGGTGCAAAACATAGTACCTATATAATTTAATTTACCAAAACAAAGTAAACAGTTTGTCCCAAAACATCTATACACTTTATGAATTTTTCGTCTCCCCATTCAAAAAGGCAGATAAAATCGTAAACGACGAAGAACCACCTTGCTCTCTACATGCGCAAAAAGCGCCCGATCAGGGATGTAGGACAAGACAATCACTCCATTGACACGATGCAAGTTTATTGCCTGTGGCATACCATAAAATTGAAGGGCAACTAACTGGCACCGTCTAAACAACACGTACAATATTGTTGCACGATACGGGCAATTTAGTTGCCGTTCAAAACTAGTATAGGTGTAAACAGCACGTACCGTAACATTGCATCACATTCAACTCTACAAGTACGAACGAATGAAACCAGTTAAAAAAAATCTTGAGAAGACGTTCAATAAAATTTTAATGAAATATTTGGAAGCGCAAATACGGGCAATACTACAAGGACCGGTGCAACTTTGTATTAGGTCGAGGCAAAATTTGCAGGCAATAATCGCCTTGCAATAAAATTACCTTGGTGTAAGTCACATGTAATTTTATTGAACGGCAAAACTTGCATTCAATTATTGCTCTTGAACGTTCCCCTTTTACACGGTGCGAGTCAACGTGTAAAAGGGGCTAAAAAAATATAAAAATATATACACAGACCATACACAAGACATCGACACCATCGACAGGACAGGCTAACTTCTTGTCATTGACACTGCCACTTTGAAAAGTGTCAGACTGTCACTGTCAGTGTCAAAAAGTAAGCCTGGTTTGGGTTTGGTTTCACAGTTTCATAATCACAAATTGCACGATTTGCATCCTGACTTTTGAAATGAATAGATCACCATTGGTAGTGGAGACAAAGTTTGTTTAGTACAATTATCAGTGTAATGTGTAATAATGTTTGAATCGGACGACTTTGACCAGGTAATTATGAGGCTGCAAAAGTGACTGGTGTTTGTTTTTGTTACTGATTTCACACTGATCTAAAAATCTTTTTTTTTAATCAACATTAAGTGCCTCATCAAAGTTATCATAATAATATGTAGGTACCTAATGTGTTTAAAATTTTAATTCAAATATTGGTATTGACTTGAATAAATTGTTCTTTTGTTCATTGAATTCTTAAGCTGACACCCGAATTTAATACCTAAAAATTGTTACCTATTAGTTTGTGTATTATTGTAGTTACTGTGTAACTGACTAACATCCATTAAATATTTGCATGCCATCAGTGCATGGCGGAATGTGTCTGCACTGAATTTTATATAAAACATCTTTTGTACCCACCACATTTTATGCAAATAAACGATTTTGATTTTTATTTCCATATAGGTCCTGTCTCAGTTTGAATTCCCGGAAGATACTTTAACAGAAAACAGAAATATAGAAGATAAACATGGGTCAAACAAATGCAATTTGATAAACAATGTATCTCTTCCAAAAATAATAAAAACAAGTGGCATGCAAAGTATAGAATTAAATAAGAATATTGCCACAAAGAGTCACAATGATGTAACTTGTAATAATGAAAATAAGAACATTGAAAACCACACTAATGAGAATGTGGGTGCAAATGTAAATAGTATTATGTCACCGAAGCACACAAAAAGAAAAATGATTAATTCATATTTCGATCATAAAAGCAAAAGAAAGTTCCCTGGTCCAGCTGGTCTACTCACGGGAGGGTTTGAAGAAAATAAAGATGAAACTGTTTGTCAGATAGAATTACTTTCACAGGTAAAAGGGTAATTTATGTAAATAATTTCATATTACTTTAAATATAAGAAAAAGTTTAGTTGGTGATGTACAATAAATTTATTTCTTACAGGATGTTGATTTTACTCAAAATAGTTTAAGAGGAGACTTATTTGATTCTCCACTATGGGCGAGATTGCTAGATGATTTAAAAAGTTGGAATTTAAATGACATAGATTCTATAAAAACAGTGAAACAGCAAGCTATATCTGGAAACTTGAAAAAAAGGAAAGCCCACATAATAACTGCATTTGTGGAGACAGTTGACAGATCTGCTACAGACCCTTTGATTATTATGAGAGATACAACTGGTAAGTAACAATTATCTTTAATTGAGTTCTATTGAAATGAGAACACGAGCTCCAATGTTATATGATTAAAGATCTGTTCTATAACCAGATTCTCCTGGTAATTTTTATCTTTTTCTCGTAAGACGCTATCACATTTTGAACTCGCTCGAGTTTAGGTATCTGAATCGCAACACAACAACATTACGCGCACGCACACATTGAAACCGCTGTCCGCTCGATTTTATACGTAACTTAACTAATCTTGGTACTTGAAGGTATATTTTTTTTAATTTTACTGGTATTGAGTAAAGTTAGTTGTAAGTTTGCAATCGAATTTTAGTTACTATGTCTAAGTACTATCTGCGTGATAATTATGTTTTTAGTATTTTTAAAATTCATCAGCCATTACGTAGCGTGATAGGTACCCAAAAATTTCAAACGCTGCATGGCCATATGGATTAAATACCATATTTTTACATAAACTAACAACCTAACCATTTTACTATTACAAGGAACACCTACGATTATCCCCCAGGCTACTATTAGTTACAAAAGATGTAAGTAGGTACTTGTAAATATTAATTTTGCTGGCAAATATTGGAGCATTACATAATCAAATACTAGCCTGGGAGTTTTTCGTAGACTTTCGTTGTGATATTTAAAAATAATCATTCCCATATTAAAACAGTAAATATTTTATTTACAGAGACCGGGTCGCGATTTCAGTACTTTTGATAAAAATTAAAACCAAAGTAGGTAGTGATTTGTGGCATCTATAATGTAAATATTTTAACAATGCACACCACAATCAAAAACCATACTTGGTGTCGAAAGTTATAACCATCTACTATTCTGGATTTATGAATTGACAACTAAGTCGACTTATCACCAAAATTTACATCCGCCATCATGAATCAAAAATTGGATGGTATATTCGTAAACACCACCTTCAACTCCTCCACAATTGATAACAATATCGATTTTTTATTTAAAAAAATACACCCGCCATCTTGGATTAAAAAAATTATGACTATACGTAATCACCACCCCCAAAATTGACTATGTATCGAATATCTAAAAAAAAAATATTTCCGCCATTTCAATTTAATTTAAGATAATATAATTATTTACACAATGTTTATCCGTAATCAACAACCATTATTTATACAAAAAAATACAACTATTTATTTATTTTTAAAACAAATTTCAATAATCATACTTTTATTTCGGTACGAAAAAGTATCAACTTAGTCCACCCACATTAAACAATAAAGGTACGTAAATATTTTTTTGCGAAAAATCGATATACCGGTGCTTCCTTCTTCCGTCTGAGCGCGGAATGACGAACCGCGAGTAGTAAATGTATGGAGAAAGAGTGCGCTTCTTATTTTTATCATATATAAAAAAGTTATTTGTTTACTTACAAAATATTTAATAGGGCGTATAGAGGACTATATAAGCAACAATTTGTTATTATTTTTATGTTTAACTATGCAGTGGATTTAGCTATATTGGTTCCTTTTCAGACCCCAGTTTTTTTAATTTTTTGGTTTTATTGTTATTGTTAAAACGTATTTGTGTGAAAATGTTGTATGGGGCTATACAATTTTTATGGGCCCATTATGGAGATGAATATATTATCTTTAATTTGGGACAATGATATCCTTCCAGTTGTGACTCCTAATTCATTAAAATGGTACCTGAAATGTACTGATATTTGAGGAAAAATGTGATAGCGTCCTTAAGAGAGAGGTAGTGGGTAAGATGTCTAGTATCCAATAGCAGATGTGATTGTAGCTTGCTGCATAATCTCTTTAACTACGTACACATAAATAATTCAGCAATATAAATGCTGCATTTCTATAAGTTTTGTTTTCCTTAAATTATGAGATAGAACTGATATTTAATTCAATGTTTGTTTTCCAGGAAACATTAAGGGCACACTGCATAGAGATGCATGGTCAACATTCTCCAAATACATTGCCTCTGAATACTGTGCCTTTATTCTTTGGAAACCTACAATACTCACAACAGGAAGTGCTTTTAAGAAGCATTATCTTAATATAACATTAAGCAATATACTGGCAGTCTACAGCTCAACAGTACTGACTGATGATGCAGATACTAAACCATTACCTGATGGATATGCCATAGTTTATGAAGAGGATTATACTGTGATAAAAACACAAAAGAATTTAAACAACATAGGTGAGCCAAGTCATTTTATTTGGTTGATCTTTAGATCACTAAAAATAATGTTCAAGAAAGTATTTCTATTAAGTGTACTTATTTACAGTGAGAATGTAAATGATATTTTAATATAAATTAGTTTATCACTAGCTGCGCCCCGCGGTTTCACCCGCGTAAGTCTCGATCCCGTGGGAATGGGGTATAAAAAATAGATAGTAGCCGATTCTCAGACCTACTGAATATGCATATAAAATTTCATAAAAATCGGTCAAGCCGTTCAGGAGGAGTATGGTAACTAACATTGTGACACGAGAATTTTATATATAAGATTTATATTATGATTCCAATACTTTACCATCTTGATTAGTGCTAATCAAGATCAGTATGTAGATTCTGTAAAAATCTCACCTTGAATTCTTGAGTGGAGTGGAGTGAGCTTTCAGTGTCCTTCCATAGATGCTAGGGATTGACCAAGCATTACATTTACAATCACAATCGAGATTTTTAATAATATTTTTATGCTAATTCTATTAATCATTTTATATTATTTCAAAGCTAGCATAGCATATATTTGTACTCATTGGTACGTTTCTATTGCATTTTCGTAATGTTCTGCGCATACGTGATCACGCGTTACAGGGTAGTAAGTACAGACACCAGCAGGTCAAGCTACCCGAAACTGTCAAATTTTCCCAATCAACTTTGAACCTTATCCTTAATAGCATTAAAAAAAAAAACTGAACCTTATCCTGTAGGGATTTATCCCTACAGGATGAGGTTCAAAGTTTTTTTTTTGTTGAAAATAAACTATTTAATTATTGAAAACAATATGTAGGCACTATATATTGAGTTTTTTAATGTACAAATACGGTTGGATTTATATATACATTGAAATACATAATATCTTAAAGCATTCAAATAAATAGGTAAGTACTCTAAAAGCATTAAATAAATAGGTACTAATTAATCTAATTATTGTCTCTAAACTAGAATACGAATAGGCATACGGCCATTGCCGTCAATGATGGAAAGTTAAAAAAAAAGCGTAATGTGATTTAGTGACAGCGCTTATCGCGCGTGCGCGGCGGATCGGTGCTGCGCTGCGTGAGTGTCAGTTGAACTGTTTAATTTTGTATGTTAGTGAATTTAGTGATGACGATGATTTGATGTATTCTTTCCGCTCGTCTTTTTATTTAAATGACGTAACAACGCTGAACAACGTCGCACAGTCTATACTCAACTCCACCCACTATCGCTTCTTCAAAACACATCGCGATTGGGTTCGCGGATGGGATTGCGTTTATTTAATCAGTTCAAAAAAACAAATTCATAACAATGTCTTACGTCATGTGTTTTAGCTTTGAAATAATATAAAACGATCAACAGAATTAGCATAAAAATATTATTAAAATCTCGATTATGATTCAAACTCAAGTCGAAGGGTCGCTTCTCGAAGTTGTGAAGGAGTACGTCTACCTAGGGCAAGTTTTCCGAAAAAAAAAAAACGACAGTCAAAGAGATAAGCCAAAGTCAAAACCGGCCAAGTGCGTGTCGGACCACGCACAATGAAGGGTTCCGTAGTTGGGATGAATTTATCCCAAGAACCAACTTAAGATTGTAGTTGATAAAACATGATCCCCCGTACATTACAACTGCAATTGTAAGTTTGTACGCACAATATTGAGTGATTTACCATGTTATTTTAAGATCGCAGACTTCTTATAGGTTTTCCTGTAATCTATAAGTAAAGAACTATTTTCTGTATTTTTTTCAACATTTTATTCTGAGTAGTTTCGGAGATAAGAGGGGGAATGGTATTTTTTCATCTATTTTCTTAAATCATTTCAAAAGTATTTATTCTAAAATTATAAAATTAAAAATACAATTATGAAATCCTTAAAACAAGCCCTTTCATTTGATATGTCACACGGCACAGTCAGCAAAACTTTTTTTTTAATTTTCTAATTTGCCCCCAAAAACTGTCCCCAATATTCAAAATTCATTTATTTACGTAACACGTCCGTGTTTGAGTCACAGAAGTTCATATGTGTACCAAATTTCAACTTAATCGGTCCAGTAGATTCGGAGCAAATCAGCTGTGACAGACGGACGGACAGACAGACAGACACACGAGTGATCCTTTATGGGTTCCTTTTTTACTTTTGAGGTACGGAACCCTAAACATGTGACTTAAAGTCAAAAAGGAAACTAAGGAAGTTATAAAACGGCCGAACATTCGGCCGATACTTTGGATTAACGCTTCGGAGTTGACCCCCTATATAAGAAAGCGTGAACTTGTAAGATACAGTTTATACTAAAATACCACATATTTATAACCCCCTCCCCGCGATGTTATTTCGCTTATCGTTTTTTCTTTTTGCTCGGCTCCTAAGGGTCCTAATCTTCATCAAGAATTGGTCTATCACATCAAAAAATAATTCTCGCGCGTTTAAACAAACTCTTCAGCTTTTATTATGTTAGTACAGAACGAAAACAGAAAAAAAAATCCTGTTCCAAAAAAAAAATCTGGGGCCCCCACTTCTTGGTTGCCCCAGGGCCTCCAGCCTCCACACCTTTAAATCCGGCCCTGATCAAGATTTGAGTGATCACACATACTATTCTCTATCTATTGCATTGATTGATTGTTCACATGGATCTCAATCAATCAATGCAAATCTTTTATCAAACTGATTGATAAGTTATTATCATTGTAATTGTATAAATATATTTTTTTCTGTTTTAGGTACAGATGATACAATTACCAATGGAATTGATAATAATGCTAGTGATTTGTTTGATGAACTAGATACTATATTTTCTGATGATATATTTTAGTGATATTTCATTTGTCTACCTATGGTAAGCAGAAACTGCAGAGCACCATACAACAGATAACCAACATACCTCACAAGTATTTTGTCGAACTAAGTTGTTTGTTTAATGTATAAATAATAAATACTTTGATTACCTGAAAATATTATGCTAATGCTATATATTATGAAGTAGCATTTGAAAATTATTGGTGCTATAACAATTCTATAGTGCTATTCCTATTCAATCAATACATATTTAATTACGGATCACATAGCTGTGATATTATGATTCTAAAATAAAACATTTTTTTAAATTAAATAACAGTTTTATTTGATTTCACTTTAATATGGCTGGTAACAATGTGTTTCGAAAGGGATGCGGAATGATAGTAAGTGCTGGGACACATTTTACACTTATATGTTTTTGCAGATTGCTTTTTTGATTGTGTTTCTTGGTCTGTTACCCTGTTTGTTTGTAATATTTGTTGACTTGTACCCTGGTGCGTTTTCATGTGCCTCTGTATGTTGCTCAGTTTCGTGAATTTAACCTAAAAATAAACATAGTATTATTAATATCTCACTAGCCCATCTGTTTAGAATATCTACTTACCATTTTTTTTTTTCGAATTTACAAGTCTCAAGGTTTTTTTTTATTTACAAGCTTTTATTTAACTTTTTTTTTTATTTAAGTATGTGTGTTCGGGTCAAATCTTGGAACTGAATTTTAAAGCAGTTATCCTCAACCGATTGAGATGAAATTTTGCATACACGTTTATTTTGGATGACAATGCATGGTTAGCTAAGTGACGTCATTCTAAATCCAAGATGGCGGACTAGTTCATTTTTGTGCACTTGATATGGTAATGGTATCAAATGAAAGGGTTTTTATTAAATTAAATTGGTAAAAGAACATTAAAAAATATTTTAATCATTTGCAATACTTACATTGCATTGTGCACATGAGAATATTGTTTCCTTGCCAGTTTTCATAACGATCACGTCATCATCATTTGATTGGTCAGATGATTGTTCTATTTTTACGGTTTCGTCAGTGTCCATGCATACTTTGTTCTAAAATAAATTGTACATTATATTATGTCAACGTATAATTATGAACTTCGTTAGTTATATTATATAACATCACGCCTGTAATCCCCGAAGGGTTAGGCAGAGGTGTACCTATAGTACACCTCTGCCAGTACTTTGGTAAGAGACTGGTCTCTTCCTTGTAATAGGCTCTATGCCTATCAGGGATTGAAAAGGTTCCTAAAATACCGATAAAAACCGGTATTTAGTGGTTCGGTTACTAGAATCTGAACCGGAACAGGAGCCTAAATTGGAACCTTTATTTTACCGGTTCTTCTACAAAGCGGGTCCGAACGAGTTCATACGATGCCGCTCAACGCAGAACGATAGCTTTGAGGGAAAATTTTTATTTCATTGTCAGTATATTTTTGGGCATGTCCTGTTCATAAGGTATGTCTGTAACATTTGATGCTTTTCTTCTATAACCTTTTTTCTTTTTGTAAAATACTTTATTAGCTTTAGGAATTTCTGTAAAATATCAGTGCGAATGTATAAAAAAAAAAAATTATGATTACCAAATAGTTATTTCCTATGTCCCACCACACGATGTTTTATTTTAAACATAATAACAACTTTTATATGATACGGGACCGGTATATTGAAACCGGTACTTTGGAACCAGAACCAAACCGGAACCATACCGAAAAGAAGAACCTTCTTAAGAACCGAAATGAAGAACCACAACACAAATTCGTACCGGTTTTCAATCCCTGCTGTCTATTACAAGGCCACGAGCCTATTGCCATCACCCGGGCACAAATCTAGAATCCAGGATGCTACAGAGAAATTTCCTAATAGGAAACCCCCAATAACACTGCCCGACCTGGGAATCGAACCCAGGACCTGCCGTAGCGCTTGCAACCACTAGCTAGACCAACGAGGAAGTTAGTTATATGTTACTTGTAATGGAAGTTAACCAAGAGATGACAACTTGGGGATATTACCTTTTGGTGCTCTTTCAAAGCTTCCTCAGATTTGAACAGCACTGCACAACTGCTACAACCGAACACCGTGGTCGGGTAACGTTTCTTCAGATCAAACACCAAGTTCACTGGAAGTTCTGGAGCCAAAAGTTACAAGTTACTGATAAATGATTTTATTTCTGTTGTACAATCACTTTTACAACTAGATGAGGTCGGCGTTTCCTAACTGACTACTCTGAGAAGGCCGAAACAAACTCGTAGGTCAGTGTCTTTTAAAGTGCAGACATAATCTTGGTCAGATCATTTGAAGGCCATGTAGATTGGTGCGGAAATGGTATTTTGAAGAAATAACCACCAACCACAAATTGAGTAGACCTGTTCAGTCAGTGCACGAATTTGTCAGTAATCGTGCAGCTCAACTCGGAACGTAAAGAGCTCAAGGAATCGACGAACAATACCAAAGAAAGGACATTTGGGTAGGCCGCATAGGCCGCATAAATTACTCAAAACTGCCAGACCATGATACAAATTAAATGAGAAATAAAAACAAAGACCTCACATCCACAGTAATTAAAATAACATAATAGGTATTTTACAAAGTAGTTTATATTCATGTCTACTGCTACAATTGATTATTTAAATTTAACCAATCACTGCAAAACAAACATAATCCGTCTTATTACAAAACAAGGTTTATCTTCAGACCCAGGTTTAAACCATGGAGCCATTATTGAATTTCGAACATTATTACGTCTATGGTAAAGTTCCTAAACACAAAACTGACAACTTAGCACCAAACTAAGTTTTCAGTTTTGTATAAAGAACGGTATTTCAATCACAGTTACGTTCTTATTACAAAAACTGGCTCCATGGTTTAAGCCATGTCAAAATATAAATCTTGTTTTGTAATAAGGCCGTTTGAGTTTTTTTTTGTTTTCTAATGTTGGGATGGTTGGTTGTTATAGCATGGACTAACACCCATACTCTGAACAACTATGTGTAGGCGCTATGCATTTCAGATTTTTGTTGATGATTATAAAAATTACACCATGGTAGATTCTAAGGAGGCGTTATTTGATATCCATGTCGTAGACACTGACGCTCCTTATATTTCACGCTCTGTCGCTTCTGTTCTAAAATCAGCCAAAGAAAAAATAAGGAAACATTTAGTCCCTTGTTGCATCCGTTGACGGAATCTTCGCTCTACAAATGTTTACTTTCGTAAAACATCTTGGAGCTGTAATAGCTGGAATAGGCCCTTTAGCGTAGTGGTGGGTTGGCTAAGATCAAGAATCATCATCTCAATAATCCGTCTCTAGCATGTGCATTCGCGACACAAGGCATAAATTAAACCCAGTAGCCAAGTTATTCGGCTTTGACGATGGAGCAGCCATGCCTAGACAGGACTGATGTGGATGTAGCCGACATACGACAAGCCGTCGATTGCAAAAAAAATCGCGATGGATAAATGAGCTTGTTTATTAGTTAATTAATTAATAAATCGACAGTCCTGTAGTTATAGATTATTTTGTGTTGTTATTTAATGTTGTTTCTTTGATTCATTAAATAAATTATTAATCTGATAATTGTGTTTGATTTTCTCATTGATAGCTTCGTCTATAATTTTACCAAAATATACAGTTCGCGTCAAATAACTTTGCCGCTCCGAAGTAGGCTACAAATCACTGCGCAGTAGTCAATCTTACGAATAAAACAGCAGCGCGCATGCGCAGCTAGCGGAGCAAATGGCGGGCAACAGCATTGTATTTTTGTCTCAGTCGTTCGTATACGTCCGATGCGTGCTTGTGTTCCGCTCGCACAGTACGGTAGGCTGTCGATACCAAAAGTGTTACGCGTTTACATTGTTTTTAGTTTGCTGTTTTTTGTTATTTCTTATTGTATTTGTTATGGTTGCCTATGCCTTGTTATTGTTACTATTTGACGTTGTACTTTGAGTTTTGTGAAAAAAAGCCGAAACGGAACACTGTTTTACGCCGTCAGGCGATAAACATAATTCATATCGTAGGAGAACACTTTTTTACGCAATGGTATCTGCGCGGTCGTTCGGAAAGCCTAGCTTCAGAGCGGCAAAGTTATTTGACGCGAACTGTACATAAAATAGTTGTATTTTATACTTACGCCGTTTATTCAATGTAACAGACACTCGGACAACATTATCAATGCATTTCGTTTCTGAAATATGGACGTGGTAAATAGTAAAATTCTCTTTAGCTTCTTTTTCCTCTATACAGCTGAATACTTCATCGTTTTGTGACACGTTTTCTTCTGTAATTTACAACAGAACACATAAGAATAGTCTTTGAGTATGGTTCCCCGCTCGCACACTCTTACACATTTTTAGGGTTCCGTACCCAAAGGGTAAAACGGGAACCCTATTATTAAGGCTCCGCCGTCTGTCTGTCCGTCTGTCACCAGGCTGTATCTCATGAATCGTGATAGTTAGACAGTTGAAATTTTCACAGATGATGTATTTCTGTTGCTGCTATAACAACAACAAAAAAAGGTACAAATAAACCAGACAAATCCTCCCGGATTGGTACAAATTACTCTCAAGTTGCTTAACATTTTGCGTACGTAATGCAAGACAGAGCACTGCGTGCTGCAAGGTGCGTGTTATTAACTTATCAAGGTTACGCGTATCGAATGCTCTGTCTTGGCAATGTTTATTTTTTTAAATCACAATTATAACACCTTTACAGACTCATCCAATGCCTCGCTAATTAGTGGAGGTAATACCTGCTTGAAATTTAATGGCCTGTAATAAATTGGGTATATGCTCGAAGCCGTATGCCCCGCCTTTTTCCTTCACCCGGCCGGTTACAAGTACAACTTTGCTTCTATTGTAAATTGTACCAAATTCGTCCTTGTCACATGTTGCCTGTCAAAGATAAAAATTAAACTATTGGAAATAATAAGACTATATCATAACATAACATCACGCCTCTAATCCCCGAAGTGTAAGGCAGAGGCACCTATAGTAAACCCACATTTCGCCAGGTATGTTGAAGAGCGTTTACGACTTACGGCATTTCATACAAACTTTCAAGCCCTTGTTTTTCGAAATGACTGAACCTATATTAATGAAACTTCATACGCATAAGCAGGATACAAAGGTCTAAAAAGTTAGTTAAGAACATTTTCGAAAAATAGTGTTACAGCCGAATTATACCGATTTTAAATATTCCATAGAAACAGATTTCCAGTTATCTGTTTTTAAATAAGACATTTCGAAAAATTTCTTAACTTACTTTTTAGACCTTTGTATCCTGCTTATGCGTATGACGTTTCATTAAGATCGGTTCAGTTATTTCGAAAAAGAAGGGCTTGAAAGTTCCAATGAAATGCTATTCTTCGTAAACGCTCCTAAGTCCCATGTAATAGGGGCAAGCCTATTGCCATCAACCAGGCTGCTACTGAGAAATTCCTAATGGAAAATTCCAATAACACTTTGCCCAACCTGGGAATCGAACCCAGAACCTCATGCTCAGCCGTAGCGCTTGCGACCACTAGACCAACGAGACAGTCACTAAGTCTAGTAATAAGACTATATCGGTTGCAATTTATGGAATTTCCATACTTAATCATATAAAATTATCCTGACTCGTAACAATCCATCAATTACTAGTATCAAGTTGAATCGTTCCACAACAACCATATTTAATCAAATATGGAACTAATTTCGTAAGAAATAAGATGGATATTTCCGTAAACGTTTTTCAATTTTCTGGGGCGGATGCTTCTTTTCGTAACGTCTTTACGTGGTGTTGCATCGTAACCTTGGGGCTGCCATGCTATCCAACCGCGTTCTATTAAGCCAAGGATGTAGCCAAAGAAACAGACAATATCTCATTCCATACCTTAGTCACAATCAAGTTGTGTCCAACAAACGATTGTTTCAAGTTGGGCACTTTGAGTAGCTGCGAGATGACCGTGTCTGCTGAAGTAATATCTCCCTCGTTGAAGCTGCTTCCAAAACGCAACGTCGATTGTATGAGGCTCACAAAATCGACTTCATGCAGACCTGTCGTATCTGGAAATGTCATTATATTTATTTGCCATCAATTTGGTTCATTATAGCTTCTTAAAAAAAAATGCTGAAGGGATATTATTAAGAGCGTTTACGACGTACGGCATTTCATACAAATTTTCAAGCCCTTGTTTTTCGAAATGACTGAACTGATTTTAATGAAACTTCATACGCATAAGCAACTTATCAAAGCAACGCAATACAGAGATCTAAAAAGTTAGTTAAGAACATTTTAGATACTTGTAAAAACAAGGTTTGTGTTACAGTAAATTGTAGTGATTAGTCTACAAGTCACGAAGCGTGTATTTTTAACGTTTATATTTTTGTACCATTCAAATGTTCAGTTCTAGTTCCAGTAGTAGAGAATATAGTACTTAGGCAAACTAGGACGTACAGAGAACTTATACATTTAACATAATTATAATATACCGGGTTTCACTTATATTGAAAGATTCAGAGTGAGTAAATCTGCCAGGGAAATAATGTTTACTTTAGACTATAATTGGTGAATTTAACAAATCTGCTACAAGAAGTCACGCTCTCAATCCAACACAAGTTTGTACCATCGCGAAAGTTCCCGGTCGACCACTTTTCAACCTTATTACTATGGGCATAAGGGCGAAAAGTGGTCGACCAGAAACGTTCGCGGTGATACATAGACAAACTTGTAATTTTACATTAATTGTGTGATTTGTAGATTTGTATTTTTACAAATCGTCAAATGATACAATTATGAAGGGCGTCGTGACATAGCCACTATGCTTTGTTTCTATTAACAAATGCGAAAGATTTGTAATTCATACATATTATTTGTAATTTCTGTTACGTTTTTTTTCTACATTTTAACAATTTTGTAGAATTGTAGACTTTTGTGGCAAATACGTTATCGTCGCGATAATTTGTTGGAGCTCGCCAATCAAATGATCGCTTTCTAATAAGTAGGACAGTATCTGAATCATCTCAGTATTCCGCAATACCTCAAACATACTTACTATAATGTTCGGTCCCCGCAATCTGTTTCAAAACGACATCCTCAGGTAGTTTATTTTTTACGACATTGTTTTTATTTGATTGCAGTTTTACTACTTTAGCTACCAATCGCTTTCCGTTGGCACATTTTCCTAGTGATATTTTTTCAGGAAAATCTGGAATGACAAAATAGGATTTAAAACGGAACATGTTATGCTGATTTTACTCATCTGAATCATCCTCATCATTTCAGCCGAAAGACGTCCACTGCTGGACATAAGCCTCCCTCAAAAAGGGGGGGATTTGCCATAATCGCCACGCTTGGCAGGCGGGTTCGCGATCGCAGAATGGTTTTAAAAATGCATAGAGAACGCTGCTGCCCATTCTCTAATAGTCCCTTAGTCGCCTTTTACGACACCCACGGGAAGAAATGGGATGGTGCTATTCTTTACGTACGGCACGACACGGAGCATATGAATGAATGAATGAAATGCAGTCATCTGAATGATGACAATATATGATTGCAATTTGGCTACTTGTATTAGAGTGTGTTTTTTTTTCGTCAATTTGTATTTTATTTTTGTAATGTGTGTTTTGTTTGTGCAGAATAAACAATTTTTCTTTCTTTTCTTTTCTTTAATGAATAAATGAAATGCAGTCATCTGAATGAATGAATGAAATGCAGTCATCTGAATGAATGAATGAAATGCAGTCATCTGAATGAATGAATGAAATGCACCGAGCCCAGCGTGGTTAAACCAGACTCGATAACTCAAATGAACCCAAAGATTCACACTAGCCCCTGGAGCCTGGGACTACAGAGAATACTAATATTACAAAGAGGTAACATTTGTTTGTAAGTTTGTATGTAGGCGTAATCTCTGGAACTACCAGTCGGATTAGAAAAAATATTTTTGCATTTGATAGCCCAATTCTTGAGGAAGGTTATTTAACCTCACGCTACGACCCTTAGGAGCCGAGCAAAAAGAAATAAAGTCAGAAAGAACGCTCAGCGAAAACGATGTAATAAATAGCACGGGCGGGTGATGCAATGCGACGCAGTGGGTCGGGGAACAAGAAATTTCACGCGGACGAAGTCGTGGCAGAAGCTAGTTATAAAAAAATGTGTGTTTGGCCTTAAACAATTACATGCTTAATGTTTTACCTCTGAAATTGAATTTAGTCTTTATTTTAATGGAGCGTGTATCTTTATCATAATACGTCTCCAGTTTCGGCTGTTCCAGTGTTTCAGGCTCTACCAGCTCAGTTGGTGATTCGAGTTTTTCACGGCTTATCTCATTTTCGGTCGTGATTATAGTTGCTAGCCGTGTTACAGTTTCTGCAAATATTAATATTATAAATTTACATTTGCGCGGAAAAGAAATCTCATGTAGCAAACTAGTACATTACATTTTCAATTTTATCTCCATTATGTAACATACAAATTAGATAATATGGTCATTAATTCCCATGCAGGATCATTCTTTATCAGTAATAGATCATGAAGTAATAACAATTAGAAAATACCTTTATCATCATCAACAGAGAGTTGTAAACATTTTACATTCTCATTTTGTTGGTTGTCAGCCTTTATCTCGAACTCCACTGTTTCTTGTTGATTGCTCAGCGGCTCCGAGACAATGTTCGGGAATTGACTTGTAACACTTTCTATTTTAAGAGTTCTGTTGGTTAGAAATAAAGTCTATTAAATTACGCGCTGGCATTTTTTAATAATTAGTAAAACGAGCTATTTTAACAAACTTTAAGTACCCGCCATCATTTTCCGTAATGTTGTTGTCATTTTGAATCTCGTTTCTCAATTTCTGTATCAGTTCTAGAAGAAGAAAAAAAACTTTAGCATAAAAAGTACCCCCATATTTTTTTTTGTCATTTTGTTTCTTTATTTTTATTATAACTAAAATACATACTATCATTGTTGGTTATGTCGTGTAGACCTAAAGTATTGAGCACAAATATTTTGTCATGGGACTCCAGCAATATCCAGCCTTTCTGTTCCAATGTCTGGTACTGCTCATCACTTAATGTTATCTACAAAATAAAATTAAAAAACATTAAATAAAAATACTTTTATTAATAAACTAGGAATGAAGATTTATTTAAAACATTAATGTTTATACAAAGGGTGACTTGACTTGTAATTCAACAAATTCCATCCAGTATATTGTGATAGTGTGACCCCTTTGCAATATGTATGCACCCCATATAGCTTAGGCGAAAATCCATGGGATTCAAGAAAATCCAAGTTCTGATGACTGTTTTGATGTTTAAGAACACTTGGTGACCTCAAAAGCTTTGTTATTACGTATTCACTACCAGATAAAATAGCAATGATGGCCATCCAATTTGAGACTTTACAGAAAAAATATATTTAGTGACGTATTTTGTGAAGTTATCAGAAACACAAATCTTGGATTTTCTCTAATCGCCTCGGCTATATGGGGTGCTGAAATGTTGCAAAAGGGGCCACACTTTCGCATCCTGGAAAGAATAGAAGAATACCTTGAATTACAAGTCATAGTGTTTATAAAAATAGATACGGGTATTTATGAGATTGATAAACTCCAACACTGTTTCACCAATCACCATGAAAGTTGGCACTTAAGTGTGTTCTTTAATGGAGAAGGTTTTTATAGGTTTTTTACGTCACGCAGGCGAAGCCTCTGGCAAAAGCTGGTAAAATATAAAACTACACCTCAGTAAAATTATTCCCTTGTTTGCTATTGTCTGTCACTGCCACATCAATGTCAACATCCTGTGTGTTTGGTTGTTTATATTGGTCAACAACAACATCTTCTTCCATCTGAAAACCAACGTTAAACATTTTATTATACACATACATACATAAACTCACGCCTTCTTCCCATGGGGGTAGGCAGAAACTATAGAAGGCCACCTGCTACGCTCCTTACATACTCCTTTTGCTTCGGCTACGTTCATACATCTGGTCATACAAGCACGCCGGTTGCGACTTGCGAGTACTACGCACCTGACCTTTCTGAAGGACATCACCAATTAGCGTTTCCACACACCACTGCTTTGTAAATACCTTTTGTTAGTCGCCTTTCATTTCATTGTTATTATTATTGCATTAATTTCACATTAGGGGTTTGTGGCTAAGTAATAACAACCGCACGGGTCGATCCATCAGGTTAAGCTACGCTTGCCTGGGTTGGTCCGTGGATGGGTGACCATCTTTACATACTAAGACCCCTCCGTGCCTCGGAAAGCATGTTAAGCCGTTGGTCCTGGCGGTCATTTGTGGATCTTTAACAGTCGTTACGGGTCATCAGAAGCCCGAAAGTCTGACAACCAATCTTACCAAGGGGTATCGTATTACCCAGTAACTGGTTTATGGAGGTCAGATAGGCAGTCGCTCCATGTAAAGTACTGGTATTCACCTGCATCCGTTTAGACTGGAACCCGACCCCAACCAATGATTAATTTCTGCTTATCCCAGCTTACTCCCCAAGTCAAGCGTGCGTAAATAAGTTTTACTTAAAAAAAAACCGGTCAAGACCGAGTCGGACTCGCGCACCGAGGGTTCCGTACGTATATATGATGTTGATGATTTCTGAAAAACTGTGCTATTTAGAGACATCGTTTTATTTTTCCTGTAATCTTTAGATAAACTTCTATCACACAGAATAATTTCAGATTTTTATCTATGCAAACTTCGGAGATAAAGGTTTTTTTTTTAAATTTCTTTCTTGTTTGCAAAGCAGTTGGGCTAACGTCATCTAAAACTATTCTAAATTTCAAGTTGATAGCATTAGTAGTTCTCGAGATATTCAGGTGTGACAGACAGACAGACAGATTTAGTCTCACCATAAGGGTTCCTTTTTACCATTTTGGTACGGAACCCTAAAAAGGTGTGAACCGTAGCACACAGAATGCCTTACTGTTATCGGCGGGCTAATTACGTAACACACTATCAGTAGCACTCGGTTTCAATTTGACAGTTCAGCAACATTCATTGCGTTATTTACGTTGTTGAGCAGACAAATTTTTCTAACATATGAAGCAATGGATTATCAATATAACTTCAAAATCATTCAGATTGTGATTCAAACTGTGTTTCGCAGTTAAGGTGCTGTTTATATAAATATACAAACTAAGAACTATTTAACATGTACCTGTTCCGTTGCGGTGCTTGAACTGGGTTGTAAGAGGTAACTATTAGTGTACAGACTGCTATCTCCATCAGGAAGTATAAACTGATCTGAAATTATTATATGTAATATTTATTCAATGTTTATTGTAAATTTATAACACTTATTACCCCTCTCTCTATTACATGGGAATTAACCCTAACTGGATTAAAATTAAACATAACATGGGTTACTGTTACTGTTAGCCTGTATCATCCCACGGCTGGTCAAAGGCCTCTCACCATGACTTCCACTGCTTGCAATCCAGACGACTTTAATGCGCAAGTGTCTGCTACATGGCGCCAGTCATTTATAATAAATTACCGAGGAGTTGGAAAGAATTAAATTTGACTTTATTTAATAAAAAAGCTTCGAAATTTTATTTTAGACCATTAAAAATTCCAAAAAAAACAGAAAGCGTGTTATAGTGTGACGGATTTTTTAATGGAGAAAGGAATAACTTGATTAGTTACCTACTTTTTATAATGTTTACAAATTAGAAAAATATAGAAATATAGACATTTAATTTAATTTTTAGTTTGACTGCAGAAGAATTGTGTTTAAATAACTATTGAACTACTTCATAATTAAATTATAATAATTGACATTGTATAACTTTATTATTATGTAGGTAGGTACTCCATCCATCCCTATTGTATTTTTTTTGTTACTTTTGCATGCCTTCTGGCTAAATATAGCTGTTGTTGATTATATTTTTTATGTCACCGTGTTTTTGTACCCATATTTGCGAAATAAATATCTTATCTTATTCAGTGCTAATGTGGACCATGGGTATTAAATTATTTTAATTTAATAATTATAAGTGGATTAAATGGTTAAATTAATACTGGTATTCAGCTGCATCCAGTTAGGCTGGAAGCCAACCTCAACATAGTTATAATAATAATAATATATGTTTAATCATCAAAAATTACAGATAGTTACAGCAACAATCAGTGCATAGAGAGTTATACAGTTAATTATACTCCATTTGAAATAAGATTAGAAATTTAAATAAACTTTTTACAGTCCGTGCAACTAATTTTGACTTCTATTCCCTAGGCATAAGGATGGCATTAAAAGCAGAAATGTGGTTACAATACTGTTTGTTACTGCTGTCTTGCCGCCAATGCAATATAAGTCAAAATCGGTTCAAGGGACTGAAGGTTTATTTAAATTTCTAATCTTATTTCAAATGGGGTATAGGTTTGTTGTAAAATCTGTACTAACATTTTTAAAACTCTTCCTGTCAAACTAGGCTATAACCTGTATTTTGAGAAACATTTGGGAAAAAGCTAGGTAGATGACGATTATAAGTGGATTAAATCTTTCCCAAAGCAAGTCCATAATGTCTATTACAGAAACAATTGTTTAGTTAGAATGTCTCCACTGAAAGGTGGTCACCAGAAATCACAAATTCAAAATAAAACTCACCTGCCACAGATATGAGTTCAGCAGAATTGTCAACATCTACAAAGAACTGTTGTGAAGAGACTCCATACACAGTGCACGGCTGAACCTCTTCCAGCGCCTCCTTTACATCCTGCACCTGCGCTACATACTGGATCTGTCTGTTTACTGAAAAGTTTAGGAAACAACTTCCTATTTCGTGTATCCAGAGCAGCCAAAAATAGACTTATTCTAAAATGCTGTTTTATTTATTACCCTTCTTGACTTTTTACAAGTATTTATTTACAAGTAATAGAGATGGTTTCAGACTACCCTACAGTTTATACAGAATAAGTATTTGTAGTGGAATTACTTTAACAACTATATCAATTATTTGTAACAAACCAAAGAATTTAAAATCAATTTTAGTGTCTTGTTAACTTACAGAGAAAAGTGCCATCATCTTGAACCACAATGAATTGGTCGTGTTCTGACTCAGTTCCATTCGCTGGTAGAAATTCGTATGTTTCGTACGTGTTTTTATCCATACTGCTGAAAAATAGGAGATAAATTATTATCTGTATTACTTAAATAATATTTGAAAATGCACACGCAACACACTCAAAATATCTCTGGTTATTACCTCTGTTCTTTTGAAAAAGACAATGAAGGGATATTTGTACGTATGTCTTAGTAACGGCTTAACTGTAATATTTTAGTGAGACAATAATTTCTGTAAAGAATATTCAATTCAATGTCGTGACAGATTTTTGTTTACTCTTTAAGTATGTCATATTGACAGTGCCTGTCATTTGTTTATTTAAATTTTTGGATGCATTCATATTTAACTATTCAAAAGAAAACATCGAGTCAGCATGGTAATGTGAAATCAAAAACGTAATTGATCGTTGAGAATGCTTCAGAATTCACAGTATTTCTCAAAGCAAAAACGTAATCTTTCATTTCTACTGGTCTATAAACTGGTGCTCTAAAGTCGCCCACTATCATTTGTTGAATAATTTTTTTGTACATAATGTCTTTTTCAACGCAGGTGGCATGAGCTTCCCAGTTATGAATATGGAATTTATGAAATTCGGCATCGCACCGCAAATACTGCTTCACCATCGGTGAATAATAAGCACACCCATGATACACTATGACTCCATTACGTTCAAGTAATTTTAGCAAAACATCTTCATATCTTCCGCCTAAACAGTTCAAGGCTAGCGTAGGTCTAGCTAAAGAAGTATCGAAGCCTGTAAGTGCTTCAGCTTCCTCTAAAGTATGCACTTCAGAAGCTCCTATTTTAAGTAGATACGCCTTAACAGATTCATAACCACAATGACTGGCAACAATATTAAAAGTGTTTATGCCCCTAGCTTTACATAACTGTATAACAGATTGACCACATGGGCTGTTGGCAGCATTTTGTATGACTGTATCACCAGGTTTCATTTTTCTAAAGTCATGTAGCATTCTGTATGCTGAACAGGGGGCTATTGTTAGCATCGCTGCTTCTGGAAGTGTGAGATTTCTTGCAATAACATGAACATCTTTTTCTTTAAAAACACCATAGAATCTCCAAGAACCTAGTAGTCTGGATGATAGGACAACTCTGTCACCAATGGCTACTCTACAGACATGTTTTCCAATTTCTACTACATCTCCAACTCCTTCATCTCCAGGGACAGTTGGCAATTTAGGCAGGCTTATGTTCCTTCCTGGAATTAAAACAAATAAAAGATTATAAAGGTTAGAATGCCCATTAGCACAAAATAAATAGGTAAGAGTAAATAAATGGTATCTGGCAATGCAGGCAATTTGGTATTATAATAAAACAAAATGATTATTTTTAATCTTTTATTATTTTAAAGTCTAAAATAGTGTATCACCATAAACAAGTTATACCTACTTAACTAAAATCTAAAATATATTTACATCCTTGAAATCCCTTGGAGGTGAGAGTATTACCAATGGCTTCTTTAAAGTTGACAAATTTCACCATCTTGTGTACAGGAGCTCTAAGTTTCTTTTCTGACATTAATGAAATTACTTCTGACATCATTTCGTCTGTGGCAGATTTATTAGCTTTTTCATTCCATGCAGTCATCCAGAATCCATAAAAGGCTAAATTTTTAAAAATAAATGCTGAAGTTGGAATAATCACTGGCTCTCTTGACATTCCCCCATAGGTGACCATACACCCAGAAGGTCCTAGGTGTCTCAACATTTCCAATGAACTTTTCCCTCCAACACAGTTTAGGGCTAGAGAAGGTTTATCAATTTGTTTCTCTCTAAAAATAGTTGTTGATCGGAGTTCTTCTTCTGTTAGAACATATGTAGCTCCCAAGGATTGTAAGTGACTCTTTAATTCATTTATTTCAGGCCTATTTCTTACTATGTTGATATTTTTAACACCCCATGATTTGCAGATTTGTATTACATTTTGTCCACATGCACTGTTAGCTCCATTTTGTATGACTACCATGCTAGTGTTCCGTACTGGTTTGAAATCAGTTAGCATTCTAAAAGCAGTGCAAGGATTAACAGTTAGTGTTGCAGCTTCTGCTAATCCCAAATCATCTGGGACAACTTTCAACATAGTTTTATTGAATGTGGCAATGTCCCTCCAAGTACCTTGAACTGGCTTTGTAACTATAACTCTATTGCCTGGCCTTATACCACTCACTTCTTTTCCAATCTCTTCAACAACTCCTACACCTTCATTACCAGGTATACATGGCAGCATCACTTTGACTGGGTATTTTCCTAAAACAACAATAATTTTGCCACAATAAGTTAGATGTTTAATAGAAAAAGTTTTAAGCAATTATTAATTACTTAAAATTAAATATTAGTGTGATACAAAGTAAATGTTTAAAAAAAATACTTGCATTATTCTGAAATCTTGACTACAAACAAAATATAAATTAATATATTTATTGTCCAGGTAATGCAATTCACAGATACATTGAATACAAAAAATTACACGCTATACTTTTAAAGTACTACCTAAATTATCAACATTTTAAAATTATTTTGTTTTTTGTTACCAGTTTCCCCAAGTAGGTACCAACCTTGAATGGTGTTTATATCAGCCGGGTTTATTGGTGCAGCTAGCATGCGAACCAGAACATCCTGGGTGCCTAGGCTAGGAACTTCGGTTTCCCTGACCTTTATAACATGTAGAGGATCTCCAAATTCGCTGTAAACTAGTTGTTTTGACATTAAATATCGCACCGACCCAGTCAATTTAATATAGTTTTTTGCATAACATTTTGCAGCCGCCAACAAAGAATTCGGGTGAGGTAAAAAGGCCATAGTGTATCATTAGATAGATTTGCAGAAAATAAATATTTATCTTTACGAGAACTAGGTACTAATAATTTTTCGTGTAACCAATCAGCGACTGTCAAAAGTGTCAGGTGGTGTCAGGTCAGATTTTTTTTTTTTTTCCTTCTGGCTTCGCACGGTTTGTGCATTTAGCCAATGTCACGTTTTGGTTCTTGTATAGTATTGATGAAATGAATTTTAAATGCATGATGATGATATCCCTCCCCTTGAGTTTCAGTAAAGATGTGGCACTTTACTGAGACCTCACGCTGACTTCTTGAGAGAACTTGAAGCGAAGTTGCACTGTTTTGTTTCATTTGCCTACACTAATGCACGTTCACAAACACTTAATCGTTAATAATCCACCATTATTACACATTAATATTCGGCTAAACACAAATTTTGGAAAATTAAACAAACTGCTGAACATGACGCTTCACTTTCCCGCCAAGAAGTCCCAGGTCAGATTAGCTTAGCGTTAGCGTCAGCCCACAGATTAAGTAGAATTAGGTAGTACTCGTCACTCGTCAGCCAGTCCCATCCCATGATCCAGTCGCTGCTCGCTAGTCATAGATTAGATAGCCGACTTTTTTTTTTAATTTCCATCCATCGACTATAGAGTATTTTTGTTTGACATTTGTCAGCCAGATTGCCCTGTACTTTGCCTTGTACCGTGTATTGTATTCCTTGCACCGTGGAAGGAATATCGGGAGTGTCTTGCACCTATTCTCTGTCTGTGACTTGTATAGTGCAGGAAAAACAAATAAATAAAAATAAATACTATTACAACCCAGATCCAACTGGCCCGGGGACGGCGAATAAAAAATGACATGACACTTGACCACAGAACCTATATACCGTATAAGGCACTTTGACTTGACAGACCGTGTCGCTTGACACGGTCTGTCCGGTCATGTAATTTTTTATTCGCCGTTCTGTGCAGTTGTGCACGACTGCACGAGTGACACGGTGTCCATAGATTATACACGGTGTCACTCGTGCAGTCGTGCACAGAACCACAGAGTACATTGTATATGGGATAGAGACGTCACTCGAACATTTCATGGCGCCCTCTACGAACAAGTAAAAACAAAAATAGCCAGCTTCAAATCTGCTGTAGACCCTGGTCTATTTTCTTTCCTTTTACTTAAGTGGTAGTGGTAGTTACTAAAAATAAAACATTAAATACAATGTCAAATACTTTATTTCAATCTTTTTTTACAATATGTCGTACCTACAAAGAACCATTATTACTTTTACAAACACACAATACTTGTAGTAACAGTATAATTATGTGCACTTACGAGTGCTTTTGCAGTTCAGCACACAACACTTGCTCGCGTTCATGTTCACACAACCGATTCACAAACAAGTAAACAGTCCAGATATTCGTGCAAGAGTCAATCAGATAGAGCGATGTCGTCGGTATCCAATACTTTTCCAGGTCAATGTTTAGAAGCGGAATCATCAGTGTTCATACAAGCCACGAATTAATCGAAGCGCATCCATTCACTCGGAAAGAGAAAAATGGACACCGGAATAATTTATATTTTTTTTTGAACAAATATGACATTTAACGCACAGAACATAATAATATATACTCTAGGAGCCACAGAGTACAAATTGTATATAGGCTAGGAGCATTAACGCGGGTTGCGTTCCTTTTTTTCTACTTTAACAGTCTAAAAAATTGTGTTACGTTATTTGATGATTTTATCCATTTAAACAAACGTTGTGTATTAACACAATTAATTTAAAAGGTGTCTCAACTCTTTAAATATTTTTATGTGTAAGAAATTTTTTTATTATTTTAAGACAATCTAAGCAAAATGGAACATACGTTTAGACTAAACCATTATCATTTTGAGAACAGCGTCATCTATCAATAACTCATTTTTGATATTACTATACGACTAAATTAAAAATCTGTTGAATTAAGTAGTGTATCTCCAAAAGCAGAAGCCTACATATATTGGCTGGTTATAATTCCCTTACTTTTGTTCTAAGCTACACCGTGCACAGTGCACAGAACAATATTACTCCATTACTCCTAAGCGGAGCACTCGTGTCACTTTTATGGATTCTGAGTGAGCTATCGGGCCCTGATCATGGCATGGGGCCTGGATATGGTTCAGTCTACGGGTTCTGTCCTTTTACCCTTTCACAGCTTTCACAGATTCCCAGTTATTCTGTTCTACCTCTAACAGCAATCACACAGCAAAGTTCTGAAAACGAGAATGAAGATCACTGTGATGCTAAATCAGAGGTAAAATATTACTGTAAAAGGATTCTCGCTGCTTGCTTGCTAGCTGCACTGTGGCAGTGTGGCTGCACCTCGGCTGCACTTGAAACACCACAGACAAAGACGTGAAAACTCAATAGATTTTGGCCCATAAAAGTAGATCCTGGAAAAGCGCGGAAACTAAAATGAAAACTTGACAAGTGCGAGATGAACTCGCGTGGTGAGGGTTCTGTACAAAGAATATGTTATCTACCATGTTTTGTGCCCAAGATAATTATCCCATGAACAAACATAAAGGCTTCTACATACCGGGGCCACATGTCGCGCGACGCGACGCGACACAAAGGCACCGCTCGTCCGGCGACGCGCGGGGCCTTTGTGCCGTGTCGCGTCGCGCGACAAGTCGCGCTGGTATGTAGAAGCCTTAACATTGTAGTTGAAAAACATTTGTAGTTGGAATGTATGAGCATTCTAAATGCAACTGCTCAGTAAATTTTCCTTAATTAATGGTTAATTTTCATCTATTTTCTTCATTCATCTTTCTCTTCAAAAGTATTTAGTTTAAAATTATAAAAAAATATAATAATAATTGAGTCCTTCACAAGCCCTTTCATTATTTTGATGTCACACGATACAGACTGCCAAAGTAAAAAAAAAAAACCGATTGTGCTTTAGACCACACGACTGAAGTAAAACAGAAATCACCGTTCGCGTAACGCTAGCAAAAGAAGTTTGACTTCAAATCTACCTCTCAACTTCCGTTCGCCCGATCACAGTTTTCGTAACGCTCTCATCACGCACTCTCCAGCTTACTCCCCAAGTCAAGCGTGCGTAAAGAAGTTTTACTTCAAAAACTAATTTGCCCCCAAAAGTGACCCTCGTAATCAAAATTCTAAAAAAGTTAGTTAAGAACATTTTCGAAACATAGTGTTACAGCCAAATTAAGACCGATTTTAAATGTTCCATAGAAACAGAGATTTCCAGTTATCTGTTTATAAATAAGACATTTCCAAAATGTTCATAACTAACTTTTTAGACCTTTGTATCCTGCCTATGCGTATGAAGTTTCTTTAAATCGTTTCAGCCATTTCGAAAAACAAGGACGCTCTTAAAGTTATGTAGGTTTTTTTTTGGTAATTCACACATAACAATAATAATAACAAAAATTTCACTCAAAATAACTTAATAAAATAGATTGATAACATTATCAAATAAAAATAATAAAAATCTCAAATATTAAAAATAAAAATGAATAATCGACTGCTTAGCTCCTTTAAAGGTATCTATAGCGTGACGATAATCATATAAAAGGTTAAATAAATCTTTAACTTTATGCAATACCCTCACCTTGTGGCTCGTCTTTTTACAATTTGCGATAACCTGTAGAAAATACGAACATAATGCAATGTTGCTCAACCCCCAGAGCAGTGGCGGATTTACACATTTGCCGCCAGTAGGCTATTCAAATTTTGCTGCCCCTACCGACCTCTACAATTTGATACCCTACCTAATTCACAATAACAAATAAAAAAAAAATGGTCATAGAAATTGTAACTTTATGATTTGTGCACTATCAATGAAATTATATTAATGATATGTTGTAAGCGCGCAATAGTGAAGACTTGAGAACGTCCTAATTGGGACGTATTTGTTAGTCTTTGATGCCAACATTCGGTAATTAGTGGCCAGAATAATGTTTGTTTACATTCACGCGCAATTGATAACACAAGCTGCCTTTTTGTGCATTAGTTCTGACTCTATGCACAATATAGCTAAGCCGTTTAGCTTTTCTCCTGGCTTAAAGTAGATCTTAGATAATTGTTCACCCGTTTTGAGCAAGAAAAGCTTCTCTCACCTAAATCTGAAGTCGCTGGTGTACATAGAGCTATGTGAACTGCTATATCCAAATTTGGAATAAACGTTTTGCAAATTATGTTTTCGCGGGAACGAAGATAGACTTTTCAATAATCCAGAATCTGGTTTTACCAAAATTCTTTTAGAAGAAAGGTGGAATTGAAAATATATGCATTCTTGAACTAAGTCAGTCTCTAATTCGTTAGTTCACGACGCATTTCTTCCAGGATAAGGGCTTTTTCTCTAGGATTCATTAAACCTGTTGTAAGCCTCTTGCCGTTTTCTCTATCAATGAGGACGAAAAATAAGTTAACCCTGAAGGTATCAGTCGCTGTCGCTGTTCTCATTTCTTCATCGGGTGTTTCATCACATATTTTACTTTCGATTGTCTTTTTCCCATGACTTTTGTACACTGCTTCGACACGCTTAAAACCATCGCCTTTTCTTCGAAATACCTACAAATTAAGATTTTTCGTTCAGCTACGAAAAACTTGCAAAGAGATTTTGTAAAGATTGGGAACAGTGATCAAGTCTACGGTGAACATCCACTTTGTTTATTCTTTCCAAAAAACATTCCACACAACAATTATTACCAACGTTTCCAGGTTTTTTTAATTCAAAAGTATTCCCGTCGCTTCGCTTCGTGTTTATCGGTACAATCATTGATTCCAAAATCTCTCATACTTCTACAGGTGTCCTTTCTAGCTGACCAATGCAATGTGTGAATTTACTCTCTTTAGCGTTTTCCCTTTTCCCAATTTATTAATTTTTGCCAGAGTTGTGTCTAGTTGATTTCTTAAAGCAACATGAAGCGACAAGCTTCTGTGCAAGATTCAGCAGCCGCAGTTGGCACATTTAGAGAAAATTATATACACGTGGTGCAACATATTCATTATTAAATGTTGAATTGTTTGTGAACCTAATAACATTTAGGTGCCATAAATATGTTTTTATTAATTTCAGTACATAACACATTAAAAAAAATGGCCCCAAATTTTGCCGCCCCTAAAATCTGCCGCCCTAGGCTCCAGCCTATTCAGCCTGCTGGTAAATCCGCCACTGCCCCAGAGTGATAGTTTAGCCTACAGACCATAGAAATATAAAAAACAGGACTGACCTATATGGAATATCTATGCATTTTTTTAACAAAATCTATCCGGTAGTGATGCTGGAACATACATTCAGACAAAGAGACAAAAATACTGAAAACTATATTTTCTTCATGTAATTTTCTTTGATCTCTGTACAATAACTTAGTGTAGTTATAGCTTAGTGTAGTTTAGTGCCAAATCTTCTCGATTTATCAAATGATCTGATGCCCCAGAATCCAAAACAAAAGGAATATTATTTTGCCCATCATTACTGTATTATCATCTGTATTACTTCCCGCATAGAAATATGACTTCCCGTCTTATAAGCAAATCCAGAAGTATTATAATCTAGTGGTTTGAAACTCACCATCTGAACAGTTTTATTGTTGATTCTTTTGTTTTCAATAGCTCTTTTGTATGAAAAACAATCCCTTTTAAAATGTCCCTCTTTGTCACAGTAATAACATACTTTCTTGTGTAAATTATTTTTCTTTTTGGCTTTTGTTTTTGGTGATATCGATTTCTTCAAATATTTGAAGGTGTAACTTTTAGTTTCGAAGTTTCAGCCTGAAGTACTTTTAGACTATCATGTCCTTTTTGGTTTGATTTCATGATCTAATAATCTCGTTTTCACAAAAGCTAATGTTATATTGTTTTCACTCAATGTCTCGATTGCGGTGACGATGCTGTTATAGCTGTTTGGTAGAGTCATGAATAGGTGGGTCACTTTATCCGATTCCTCTAATTTTGCACCTGCAGCCATAAGTTCAGTGACAATCTCATCAAATATTTGGAAATGTTTAATTCATTTGGTGTCACTATCCAATTTCAAGTTCAGCAACCTTTTTCTAAGAGACAGCTGCGTCTCTACACTTTTCCTATAGAGAAGTCAAGCTTCGTGAAAATTTGTTTTGCGGTATCTTATTCTGAAGTCAGGCCAAGCAATGAGTCTGACAAAAAAATCGATTATCGTGTTTTTGGCTGATGCATTTTTGTTAAGCCACTCAGCATTACTTTCTGTCGGAGCTTCATCTTCGATCACGTTCAGTACTTCAAGTTCTCCTATCAGATTGCGAATTTGAAATTTCCACGCACTGTACTTTTGTCCATCAAATTGTCTAATGTTCCTTTTGGATTTTAAATCCGTTTTAAACACTCGCACTGAAATAACTTTTATGTCTATCTTACTAGATGCACAGAAAGTTTGTATTTTTTAGTGTCCATTTAATTTCACTTTATGTTATTTATTCTCACAATAGCTTAGCGTTCTGGGCCCATAACCTGGGACCATTATCCTTTTAGTTATATAATGGAAGGTCTATACGAAGTAAGGATTTAGGCCAAGTGGTAAGGCGGGCTCGAATAATGTTGAAGTAGGATTGATTTGTTTTTGCTATAATTCAACAAAGTCATAATAATTACATACTGATTGAGTTTTGAGCGAATCACTAACATAACTTGTAGTTGATCCCCTTCAAACCATTTGAACTAGTATTTGTCATCTTTCAATACCATACATCTTTCTATTTTCTTGTAAGATGTTTTGTTGATTACTAATCTAATTTTTTTTTTTTTTATGATCGGTTTGCTCTTGAATTTAGTCTAGGGCAGAGGTGACAGAGACAAAGTTGACGATGGAGTGAGCTTACCCAGAAGAAGCCTGTCAATTTTCAATTAATTCGCTCATGCCGAAGTTCTTGAAAGCTTCCTGGTACACACAGCTTGATGTGTAGCCGTCTGTAGTCTGGATATATTTTTTTAATGTCTTGTATATGGTTTTAATTTTCCTTTTCTGAAGAACGCAGGATTAAAATCACAACCTGTGATGGCTTGAAATCCAGGTAAGCTCCCGCTTGAACAGTTGTTACACTTACCTCGCGCTTGCACCTACAGCGGACTTTCAATGCGTCTGTAGAAGAATGTAAGATGTAAAAACCATTAAATCTGTCCGGCTATTGAGGTAACATTTTTTCATAGGTCCCCAAGTAATATATGTATATAAAATTTAGCATTTATACTATAACGAAAGTATAATTTATTAAAATTTAGGGGTGTCTGGCAGGGGTAGCAACTGTCATAAGTGTTCGGCGATCATATGGATGACGAGATTTCTAACTAAAGTTATCCCGAAGAAAATATAAAAAAATTGAGCTTTATACTTTAACGAATTTAAGGTACTATTTTATACACCTTTACTACCTGTTACCTGCCCAAGTAACCACAACCCAAAATCAATAGTCGCTTGTCGTTCTTACCTGTCTAAGCATATAACATGCACAGAAAAACTTTCAGCTTTTATAAAATAACGAAGGTCTGGCCGTCGTGGGCTCTTGGGGGCTATAAGAACATGATGCATTTTAATGTTAGAAATTAGAATCAAGACTAATAAAATGGAACTGAATGTAGGGTTCATCCGTAGGGAAACTCAGAAATGTTTGGTAGGGAATGACATGATTCTAAAACCTCGTGTTTTTTAACTTTGCAAAACTAAGGCCCGTATTTATAGCGCGTTACTCAGTACTCAAGCATTACTTAAGGGGCCGGCGTAGCATTACGCATGCTACGCCGGCCCCTTAAGTAATGCTTGAGTACTGAGTAAAGAGTTCATACAAACGTAATACCAAAATAATTTGTAAATCAAACAATACTTAAGGTAGTGTGTATTTATTTCGATTGGATTACAGAATATCTATGTTCCCAAATATATATTTTGAAAGGACAATGATAAGACGAGATATGAGGAATTTAAAATTTCTATAGAAAACTTATTTTTCTCATAACTCTTGTTTAAATCAGTGTCCATTCAAAATATATATTTGGGAACATAGATATTCTGTATTCCAATCGGAATAAAGACACACTACCCTAAGAATATGTTTGATGGAGTGGAATATGTTTTCTATAATTATTGTATTGTGAATGTGTTGGTTTTATATTTTTGATTATCGTGATTTTTTTTTGTATTTTTTATTTATTGTTTATGATTTCAAACACAATGTAAATTGTTCCTGAATAAAAATTGAATTGAATTGAATTGATGAACAAATTATTTTGGTATTACGTTTGTATGAACTACGAATCCATCGCCGGCCTCTTAAGACTAGTTTTAACCAATCCGATGTAATGCTTGAGTACTGAGGAAAGTGACGTGATTCTAAAAACTCTTGTTTTTTAACTTTGCAGAACTACGGCCCGTATTTATAGAGCGTTACTCAGTACTCAAGCATTACTTAAGACTAGTTTTAACCAATGCTTGATTAAGAAAGAGAAAGAAAGAAAATACGTTTATTTGCGGTAAACATGACGCAAAAAAGAACATAAACACAAAAATAAGAAAAGGTTGGGGGAAACATGCGTCACATCCACGCAAAACGGCTATCGCTCAGCATTATACTGCGACCCTATGCAAGACAGAGCCCCAGCGCTGGTTTTCAGCGACAGCCGGCGCCGACGTATGACGTGAATCTAGTCTTAAGTAATGCTTGAGTACTGAGTAACGCTCTAAACGAAAGAAACCCTTTCTTGACTAGTCATAACACAGCTATAGGTAATTAATTATTTTATAGTTAATATATAAATTATTTGTTAATTGTATAATTTTATTCAAATAAAAAAAAAATTGTCACAATTTTGGTGGTTTGGATTTTTTTTTTTAACTTAATTAAGAAGTTAAGTTTTTCGCGATTCCTTCGTCCCTTAGAAATCTGTTAACGCGAATATCCAAATCTTTCCGAGCCGTTGGTGCGGTGGAACTGAGGGGAGCGATAGCCTCTGGGGATGGCATTTGGAGTTTTGGGATGCGGAAGCGACGAGCTCGAGTAAGCTGCCAGGTTGCGCTTGAGTTTCGCATTGCTCGACCAATCCCTTTACTTTCATCCACGGTTGCCGGAAATGGGCGAGGAACACTGAAATAAACAAGTATTTATTGTGTATAATAAAGATGTAGGTAAGTATAACTAATATCTTTTGAAAATCTGTAATTCCATTACCTACTTGCAATAAAGGGCTTCAAACTGGCTGGTAATAAAACTACACTTTGTAGGTTTTCTCAAACATGCTTGGAAATTCGAGCATTATTTTGACAACCTTCTTCGAGATAAACGAAAATGCTGTACTGGTAAAATACATGCGAGCAGCGGCTGGCAGTGTTAGTATGAGAATTCATAACTGTCGTGTTTACCGGCGGCCGAATAAATTACTATGAAAACTCATATCTGTCGTGTACCTAATATAAAAATGGAACTAACTTTTTACTTCCATACTTTTGCAGGCCTCTGCAGTAATGTACTAATCCTCAACTTACTATGCCATTGTGATTGATGCGCGTAATCGAGCTGGAGCGATCACCGATGGTAATTCTACTGAAGAGTTTCTTTTTAATCCTGGGAAGCAAGATAATGATTATGATAAAACAGATTAATAAAATACCCGTAATAAAAAAAGGTTGAACGCAAAATAAGCGTTAACGGAACAATGACCTAATTATACAAGTCGTTCTAAATTACCTTCAGGTGAAAAGTAAGCCCCGTCAAATACTGAAGCCCGTATTCTGGTTAGTGTCCAACCGAAGGTTCGGTTTCGCTTTCGGCCGGTTGCGGCCAAAAACTCTGGTTTCGGCCGTAGTTTCGATTTCAGCCAAATAATTGCCAAATCTTCGGCCCGGCCGAAACTGGCGGCGTTTGTGTTTGTTGTTGGTTTTGATATAAGTAATACGAACGACTGATAGACAGACGGCGCGCGGCGTAGTCTAGAGCAAGGTTACACGCTCAGTTTGGCGTCAGTTTAGTCTATCATTCAGGATTGCCTTGACTGAAGCCAGAATGATGGATGATTTTCACGTTTACACGGTCAATCTAGACTGACAGCAGACTGATGGACCAGACTGACGCCAAACTGAGCGTGTAACCTTGCTCCTAGACTTAGTAATGGGGTCCCGGGTTTTCACCCTTTTTTGTACAAAACCCAAAAGCGAGAGTTTTATGCTGCCAAAGTTTCGTCTGATATTTTCGAGAAACAACGAGGTATCACATTCTTCTGAATTTAATTGAGTAGGCAGATATTTATGACTCTAGACATTTCCGTTAATATTGCATTGACACATATTTTTGAAGCCGATGCAGGATCATATATTTTTGCGTCTTACTTGTCTCGCCAAATAGTTTTGGTGTTCCTTGTCAGATATTTGTGATGACATTTGTATATGCCTTTCACAAATGATCACATATATTTGCCGTCATATAATAATGGATCAATCATGAGATCAGATATTATTGCCGAGCTACCGTACCTATCCTTATCATTAATCATTAGTGTCGTCGCTACAATTAACTATTGAGATCCAGCCGCAACTCTGACGTCCAACCAAACTGAATAATATATTTAACAGCAATGCCAGCTATATGCTAAATAGTTTAGGAAGAAATACCAACCAGAATATTTCACATTGCTTATAGATGATTTATCTCTCCACTTTTGAGAGCAAACTGGGCAAATCGATCGACGTATTGACCATCGAGGAATATTTTCATTTGGAGAAGGATTGACTTTTCGCAGTCCAGGAATTTCAAGTGGTGCCTGCCGGGATGAAGATATTATTATTTAACATTGGTTGCTTGTGAATTCATTGAAGTTTTTATGTAAATAAAGCGTGGTGTTAAAATCAGTGAAATGGATTTTCTTTTCGATATTTTCATGTAAGACTAACCGGTGCAGGAGTAACTGGTATTTCGAATGCTAAGATGGAGGGAATGTCCATGTCACGGCGGGTAGATATCCGGGAGAATCGGGACCGGGAGACGCTGCGCTCTGTCATACGCATGCTCAGGCCATGCACGCACGCCTCACTTGTTTGGCTGCGAGGAAAATTAACGAAACCTAAAGGCACGTCAGATTTTATTTCCGATTATCTGATCAGACTATATGATCGTATTTACTCGATACACATCCGATTCTTGCTTCTGCGATTCTTGCGACTCGGACGTCGGAAAATGGCGCGAGCGTTTCCGATTTTTTACATTTTTATTTTTGTTTTTTTCTTCTTTCGCGTCAACACGAGCAAATATCCAATAGGAAACAGTAATTCGTCGTCTATCTTTTCTTTCTACTCTGTACGCAAGCACTCGGGATGATAGCTGGGGATCGACCAAGATCAGAAAAAGCCTGACGGAAGAATCGGATGTGTATCGAGTAAATACGATCAGATAGACTGATCAGACAATCGGAAACAAAATCTGACGTGTATTGCCAGCCTTACTCACTGACTGAAAATCTAATTACCAGTTACCCTACGATTTAACTAACAAAACCAGATGAAAGACTGATTAGTTCGATGACAATAGGACCATCGACCAGCGATGTTTATACCATGAGCTCAAAGACAATAAGTCACTTGCAGTCGATTTATAAAACGAATCCGGAGTCAAAGAATAATCGTTATGACAAAACATTGATAACAGTGACTTATTCGCTAAAGAAAAGTGTGAGAAAGTCGTAGTTACTCGTAATAGGCAGAATTGAATCGAGAGTGAAAGTTTAGTGGGAAACCTAACTTTTTTTACAATACAAGGTACAATATCGTAACAAAAACCAAAGACGACAAAGGTCGTCTTTGGTTTTTTTACGATATTGTAGACGTCAGGTGTATTGAACAGTTTGTTGATGGCTTAAGAGGCTGGATGCGTAGTTCATACAAACGTAATACCAAAATAATTTGTAAATCAAACATATTCTTAAGGTAGTGTGTCTTTATTCCGATTGGAATACAGAATAATCTAGGTTCCCAAAATATATATTTTTAATGGACACTGATTTAAACAAGAGTTATGAGAAAAATAAGTTTTCTATAGAAATTTCAAATTCCTCATATCTTGTCTTTATACCATTGTCCTTTTAAAATATATATTTAGGAACATAGACTGATATTCTGTAATCCAATCGAAATAAATACACACTACCTAAATATGTTTGATTTACCAATTATTTTGGTATTACGGTTGTATGAACTACTCGTACGCAGGCTACGCCGCGCCGGCCCCATAAGGTGGGTCCGTAGTTATAGCCAGCAAAATTCAAATTTCCTTACGTTTTTTAAAATTTGCAGGTCAGTGTCAGGTTGTATATTGATCAAAATATGTATGATTCGCGACCAAAACAAATATGTATTTACAGAATTATAATCTTTGTAATCAGAATTGAAATTATCCGGTAAAGAACCGGAGTTACCGACATAGCTTGCAGAGTAAGCAAACTGGAGTGGCAGTGAGCTGGCCATATTTGTCGAAGGACCGATGGCCAATGGAGCAGACGAGTCCTGCAGTGAAGACCACGTATTGGCAAGCGTAGTGTGGGATACCCCCCAGCTATATGGACCGACGACCTTATGAAGGTGGCTGGGTCAGACTGGATGCGGAAGGTGGAGGACAGGGTGTTGTGGCGCAGTCTGGGAGATGCCTATGTCCAGCAGTGGACAGCGGTAGGCTGAGTTGATTGAATCATTTTATTCTAATCATTAGTTAGATTTATTCCATGAGAACAACTCTCTAAACAAGTTCTTATGGAACAAATCTAACTTAGAGAGATGTATTAATAGATTTGAACAATTGAATTTCGCGGGCTACCACTTTGTAATCATCCATCTATCGGCCGCTGGATATCAAAATCTGCTGCCACATACAATTAGGTACATACCTATTGTATAATACAGTTAAGCAAGAATATTTTTAGTATATATTGTGCTATTGTGTAGGTATGTAGTAAGAATGAAAATCTATTATTTGTTTAAATAACGAACTCATCGGAAACATCCTCTCGTGGCAGTTCAAGCGTTTTGTCCTGCGCTTCCTCTTCAAGCTCCCGGCTTCGAGCTCGAACCATGTCAAGAAGCAATGTATCGTTTCCACCCAAGTCTTCTGACCTGGTGAACAGATGGACAGAGAACGCCTTCATAAATTAGAGAGTTGAAAAAATATCGCATCTATTCCTATAACAGTACTGTACATACTATATTGCACCTCCGCTCAAATAGTGTCGTAAGTCAAAATAATCAGTCATAAGTATGACACTATTTGAGATTCGATTTTGAAGTTTTCTGAAACAAATGGAACATTAAGAGTTTTAAAATTTTTGAGTTGTGACACTATTTCAGCGGAGGTGCGATTATTATGTAGGTAAGTAGGTACTTTATAGCAATAGGGCTATCTTGCATCTTCGTCAGAATCCTAAATAATGTAACGTTACGTATGAACGAGAGCATTCTCATGGTGGCGATGAAGATCCCCCATTACAAATGGTGTACCAACCGCTCAGAATTTATAACGCTGTCGTAGAACTCTCTACGTTGCGAGTGTTGCGACAACAGGGTTTTGATGTCGGGAGGAATGGTGACGTCGCCGCCATAGATCAAGGAGTCCTGGTTCGTCGTGTGCATCCTCATCAACAGTGACGTGTACGGAGTCGAATCATTGCTCATGAACGAAATGCGAGGCGGCTCCTCTTCTTGGGTTCTTTAATTAAGAGATATCGTTTGTATTAAGTATACAAGAGATGCAGGTGCTTTATCTTATGATAAAGGTAAATGGGGATGTAGTTTTTCTATTTCAAATGTCTAATATGCAAACACTTCTTTAAAAAAAGAGCGATAAAAATTGTTATAGTTTAGATAGCAATTTAATTTAAAAAAAAAACAACCGACTTCCAGAAAAACAATACAAAGTGAAAAATAACTTTAATTTCGGAAGTCGGTGTCTTTGGATGTGCATTTTGGTTTTTGGTCACCGACTTCCGAAATGAAAGTTATTTTTCACTTTGTAGTGTTTTTTGGAAGTCAATTGCTGTTTTTGTTTTTTGCTGCTTTTTAGTGGGTCAGTTTGAAATTTATCTAAGTTACCATAGCATAATGTCAAATGGTCATCACCTGTTACAAAATATTGCTTTTTCCGATGCAGGGACGTTAATTATTGAGGAGTTCTCCTGGTAAGAACCAGGAGAACTGCCACTCACTATGCAGTGCATTGTGACAAGCATAAATTGCTTAGCAACCATATTAAAGAACCTAATCGAATCACAACCCGTGAAATACTTTCTATTTTATTTTTTTTAAGTACTTATTATTAAGTAGTTCCGGTAGCCATCTGTGGTCTTCATCATCAGTCACTTCACCAAATTGTGCTTTCCGAGAGCGATGCACGAGTTACTATAAGAAATACCCAAATCGCTAGAGGTGTGCCTATAAAATTTGAGGATTTCCCTCGATTTCCATGGAATCCCCTCATCAGATTCTGACTTGGTGACAATGGGACTACCTCGGGAGCATACCCTATCAAAAAAAAAAGAATTTTCAAAATCGGTCCACAATTGACGGAGAAATCGGTAAGAAACAAACATACAGACGAACATAATACCCTCTTCCTTTTTGGTCGTCGGTTAAAAATAATACAAAAAAGTTTTGGAATTGGATAATTAATACATTAAAAAAAACAATGGTTGCCAGCCAACCAGCGGTTTACGGCGCAACGCAAGAAAAGAAGTCAAGATGAACGAATCGGAGGCTGGCTTTACTTTTTCACCGGTGAGTCATGTAGTGACTCAGTCTAACTATAAGTATAAAGAAGGTTATGTTTAAAGCCAGGCCGTGACCAGCGGTTGAATAAATGCAACTTGACTCCTAGCAGGCCTTGATACCTATGTCGATGTAACGAGCTCCGTTGCAGCTACATATTTAGAATCTAAATTCTGCGCACCATTTATAACACGGCTAATAAAAATTCAAGACCTGCTTGTAATTTACGTAGCTGTTGATAAAAGGCGATTCAAGCTGGTGAAATAGAAACTGAGGATTCAGACTAAATTCCAAACATTTAATAAAAATACGTACTTACTTGTAGGTAGGTAAATTTATACATACTTAGTACCTATATTATATTATTAGCCTTTCAGTCGGACAAACATAGAGTGTAGTCTTCAGTCTCGTATTTGGCGTTTAGTTACGTTTTGTCTGTCCGTTTGCCAGTCGGCAAAGGCCTCCTCCAACCTTCTCAATTCCTGCCTCTCTCTGGTCACTCTACCCCATGTCGTTCCAGCGACCTGTCTGATGTCATCGTCCCACCTTTTCTGTTGTCTACCTCTCTTTCTTTGGCCGTTTCTTGGGTACCACTGTGTAAGTATTTTGCTCCATTTGTTCTTCCCTCTAATCACGTGTCCAGACCATTTCCACTTTACTCTTCCACTCTCTGATTTTTATGGTTATGTCCTGAACCTTGGTCTTGTGTCTGATGGTTTTGTTCCTTATTTTGTCTGCTTTTTGGCTCCTAGCATGCTTCTCTCCATCGCACGTTGGAATGCAACAATTTTATTTGCTGAGTTCCATGTTAGAGCCCAGGTTTGGCTTCCATATATTAATACCAGTAGTATGCAGATGTTAAACAGTTTAGTTTTTGTTGAGATATGATGGTTTTTGTTTTTCATTACTTCTCTCAGGCCCCAGTATCTCTTCCAGCCGTTTGCTATTCTTCTCTCAATTTATTTATTCATGGTGTCTTTTGGTGACATCAGCTGTCCCAGATATATATATTCTTCCACATAATTTATTTGTGTTTCACCTATGCTAATGGTACTTAGTACCTATAGTAGGTAGGTAAATTAAATACATACTTAGTAGGTATGTCAATCTGCCCAGCCTTTTCCCAACAATGTTGGGGTCGGCTTCCAGTCTAACCGCATGCAGCTGAATACCAGTATTTTACATGGAGCGACTGCCTATCTGACCTCCACAACCCAGTAACTCGGTAATACGAAACCCCTTAGTAAGACTGGTAGTCAGACTTTCGGGGGTTCTGATGACCTCTAACGACTGTCAAAGATCCACGAATGACAGCTGGGACCAACGGCTTAACGTGCTTTCCGAGGCTCGGAGGAGTCTCGGTATGTAAAGATGGTCACCCATCCACAGACCAACCGCAGCAAGCGTAGCATCGACCCGTGCGGCTGTTACTTAGTCACGAGCTCCTCATATTTAATAGGTAGGCATTCAAACATTCAAAGTAAAACGAGTACAGAGGATTTGGAAAAATAGATATAAGCAACTGCGTGTCGGACCACGCACAATGAAGGGTTCCGTAGTTAGGACGAATTTATCGCAAAATCAAACTTAACATTGTAGTTGAAAAACATGTTCGCCCATACATCGATATACGTCACGGTCAATTCTCCAACTGCAAACGTAAGTTGTGATAGTTTTCCTTTTAATTTCGTTATATATACTACAGCCATGAACCGCGCCATAGAAAAATGGGTTTCAAGGACCCGCAATATTTTTGAACGGCCTATCCAACGATACCCTATACCATGGGATAGACGAGAGAAAAAAAATATCATCCCCACGCGGGAGCAAGGAATGTACACATTTTTTTTATTTTTTTTGTATTTTATTTTACCACTTTGTGGGTGTGATTTATATGTATACCCATGTCAAATTACAGCTTTCTAGTACTAAGAGTCTCTAAGCTAAGCCGAGGACAGACAGACAGCCGGACACTGCGAAACTATAAGGGTTATTGACTACGTGTTCGGGTTATCGGCGGTGTAACCTGCTGGCGTGTAGCACTGCTCAGCAAACCCGCTCGTAAATCCCTTTTTTATTAGTGGACTGTATCTTATGGTTTGATTGCCAGGAGAAGAGGGACGAGAAGAACACCAATGAATACGCACTTTTACCTTGAATGCATGTGGTCCAAGAAGACCTTTTATTTCACACATATCGGTGCACACGTTAAACACACACACATCGGCATCGGTCCAATGACAGTAGTAACAAAGTTACCATGAGTAAATATATTCAAATTTTGCAACTTCCAACACTACGGAACCCTAAAAACAAGTCCACTTTTCGCTATTATTGCAAGAGACAATGCAATCATGTGGGTGAGTAGGTAACAGAATTTCATATTTGTAGTAAAACCTAGAAAGTGTTTAAAAGACAGCTTGAAAATCTTGAAATACTGTTAATGGAGGATTACTGAAGTGTTTTCAAAAGAGAGTAGATAAATGTCTCGGTACTAACCGGAACATGTGGTGTGTAGAGTATAATTTCGAATATCGATCTTTCCAGTCACTATTTTTTTTCGAGGCTATTTCAGATTTCCTGAAAATATATTTGATGAATTTTGTGAATTATGGCATGGGTGTATATTGCTAATCCAAGAAGCTATAACAAATTTTGATCTCTTATTTTATATATTCCTTTTAAAAACGTTGGTAAAGAAATTTTTCCTATAAACATAAAATCAAGAGAATGGGCGATAACTTTATATTCTGTGTGGTTAGTTAGTCTCTTTGAAAACTCTTTTTAGTGTAGTTCTTTTTATCAATTGTCACAATGTAAAGCTAACCGATACAGTGTAAATAAACACGTAATGAGTTGAAGGCCATGTCTCTGCGGTGATACCAAGTAGTCATCACAAAAACAACCCAGATGGCGAGTCATACAATAATTCTGTAGTAACTGCCCCTATTCTTGTGGTTATTACTTTTGTAGGTATATGAGTTATAAATTTTAAAGAACTATCTATCAACCAGCAACTTGAAAATATATAAATAGGGGCTTCAATTGAGGAACTTCAACATCATCACCAACTATGAAGATTCTATTCTATCCAAAGAGATTTAATTATACTAAGTTATTACTATTGATAAGTAAATAATTTAATGTCTTTGATTCTATCTTATATTATTATTTCTATCCTCCAATCATAGATTATTACTCTATACTTACGGCATTCTTTATTTATTTTCCTGATTAGATTTAATTGTATTTATTCGAAGAACGATTTGCAATAGCTTACTAAAATATATTTTGATTTGCTTGTGAGGTTAAAATGATCTAGTTTCCATTTTGACATTGACGTTTGTTTTGCTGCCAACTGTTTTGTTTTTTATTTTTGTAGTTAAATTTTAGTTATTAGGTCTTAGTTTATTTTAAAATCATCTATGACTTTTCATCGTTTTTATATTTTATATATATTTTTTTTTTTGCTTCTACAGGTGGATAAAGAAAGTAAAGTTTTCACTTTCATTGAAGTCTGCATTGAGCTACGAAAGCCACAGTAATTAACTAATTATGTAAATTCTACGCAAACTGAGATATTTTTAACTCGTTGAAATATCGTTTCTCTATAAGGCCGTAGCTAATAGTGTTTTGGTGACCTAGTCAAACTCTCGAGAGTTGTTTTTAAGTCATTTAAATGTTTTAATGTAAATATTTTCACTCGCAAACTAATTTAACTTCATACGGCTCTACAGCTACACCAGTCATCCGTAATGGGTCGTATTCAGAAACTCGATTACCTTGAGATCTATTGACCTGTAACGAGTCATGAGGCACCACTCATTAGTTTACATTTATTTATCTCACATAACTATAGAGTGGTATCGGATAACAAAGAAGTTTAAGGACATCAATAAGAACGTCTGTAACAAGAGCAAGTCCCGTTAAACAAATGTGAGCCTCGAGCCTGTAAGCTGAATCTACGGTTAATGTCCCGATTAATCGGCGCATGTCGTGGGAGCGCTCCCCAGCTGAATGCGAACTGTGCCGAATATTTGTTTTGTGTCAGAGCATTTAATGCTACAATGCAATTGCAAAAGTAATTTGATTGAAGTTGTTGTGACGCTGTCAGCGGCGGGCGGGGCGCTTCGCCTGTCTCCTGGCCCGCGCTGCTGCGCTTGTCTTACCACAGTTTAGTCGCTCCGACCGCGAACAGCCGCGCACACGTTGCGCCTCCGCGCACACCAACTCTATGCAACACGCTCGCCGATAACGCGCTCTATTTGAACGTAACAATCACTCTAGCTGCACTATTGAACCCATTCACACTACGGACCATTATCGAATTACGTTTTACGTCCTCCAAAATTGTAAGATTCGTTGGAGCGGTAGTTTCCAAACCGGCTCCGTGACCATATGATCCGCACTATAGTGGAACTGTTGCCTGATTTCCGATATCGGTGGGCAGTCACGATGTGGATCTTAAACTGAAGTGCACTCTGGATTTTTGTGTTATATTGGACGCAGATGGAGACTAAGTGACAGAAGACTTTGAAACAAGTGTCTGTGATTGTTTAGTGACCGAATGTGCTGGAGATGTGAATGTTGACGTTGGTTTTAATGTATTAGTGTTGTTATTGAATAAGTGCAAATGGCTGGTGCTAGTGAGGAGAGTGGTGGTGTGGAGGAGAGCACGCCAGGCTCTGCGGTGGAGGCACGCAGCAAGCGCGGGCTGAGCGGGTCCATGTCATTGCGCACGCGCAAGCTGGGCCGGCGCCTATCGCGCAGCATGTCCATCGTGGCACTGAAGCTGCCAGAGAAGGCGCAGAGCATAACACGCTCATCGTCGAAGCTCATGAGATCTGGCAACCGCGACAAAAAGAACAGATCATTCGAGCTCTCCATAATATTGCCAGATAAAACACAGAAACAGGTAAAATGCTGTTGTATTGTTATGGACTTATATAGGTGTTCTTGGTAGGTGCTAATTGTTTGATAACGACATGACATAGGTATTGAGTACTAATACATATTGACGAAATCAAGAATCAGTTAAAGAAGTTATTACAATACTTACAATACAAGATAGTAATGCTGTTTAGTTTGCCAGGCATGTTTCAGAATAAAAATTAACATTTTCCTAAATTGCGAGTAAATATTGAGTTTTTTATAATAGCACAGAATTGATAAAATTACAATAGTCCTAGAGATAAGAATGATTACACTTTATCATGATAATGGACAATATGTTACTATTTGTAGGGCACATAAGGTAACAACAGAGGTTGAGACAGGCAAACAGTAGATCCCATCCATAGATTCCAGGATGTGCAAATATTGATATTTTGAATAGAACGCGTTCTCAAGTAGTCGCGTCGCGTAGTAGCGTCGGTCGTCGTCTTATTATGTCAAAATGTTTACTGATCGCTACCTTCAATTTTATGGTTGTATTTTTTAAACAAGTACTTGTTGTTGTAAGCATAGATTTACGATTTAGGCTCCGTAATTAGGTGGTACACGTTTAACGCCATGCATTTGAATGTGCTGTTTACTGAGTCACTGCAGTTCTACCGTCGTTGGTGTTTCGCCACTGCCTCGCGTCGCCCACACCGCTGATTTCTCCATTGATATAATAATGAGGTGCAATTGCCTTCACGTTAAATCGGCAGGCATTGTTTGCTTTTGTCATTGAACCGGAGAATTCTCTTTGAAGCCGGATTGTTGTATTACCGGATGAAGTTCCTCTGTTTTGTTCAAAGCGATGACTTTCTGCCGATTCTGTTTACTGTTTATATTATCACGATACGACGATGATATAAATTGCTTTGTTAAAATATATTGTTAGTTGACTACGACTTGGCCTGATTATAAGTACAGGCACGTGGCGAAACAGCATATTTCAGTAACAGGGAATTGTCGTAGTTTGTGGTCAGAGCTCTCGCGGTTGAAGATCATGGCTGGATAATTTTATTATACTTTTTGTAGTTCTACCTCTTTACTTTGAATTGAACTTCCTTAACTGTGAAGGATAGAATCGGTTCCGGTGGTAAGTTGCCTAATTAATTCGACAACTAATTACCGCTAACATTGAAAGCTGCCATACGACATTTTCATACTACTTGTTGTATTGCGAATTCACTTAAATTTTATTATGCAAATAGTTCACACAAAGGTATTTCAAAGTCGTTCTCATGTTTTTGTCGTTTCGTTACAGAGCGTGGCGGTCGGTTATTTATTATTGTTTTCATGCATGTATTTCAGAATAGTGAAATTATTCAGATTACTTGCGAAACTAATGTCATATTTACGTGGTAGACTCCGAGTTATACGAAGAATGTTAGTAACACACACACATGTTGACAAAACAATCTTCGTGATATATTGTCCTCATTCATCTATTAGATGTCTTATGAGGATGTGTCCTAACCCTCGGGAAGATAATATTGTATTCTGCTTGACCTGACTACAGTGAGCACCTAAAGCTTTGTGTAGAACTTATCTACTTAAATATTTTACTTACTGTTGTTAAAATGAAAAATCATTGTCATTCAGCTTGAGTTTTAGCGATTTTGAATAACTATTTACAAGCAATATCAATTTGGCTTCTCCTACAAAGCAATAAAATCAAAATAAATAACTGAAGACTGCAGTTCCGTACGTTGTCGTTGATCTAACTGCCTTATAACCTTATCATCCTTAACCCCGGTGGAAATTGTGTTTGTTTATCAAAGTGACGAGTGGGAGTAGTGAATTGCAGTTTAACATCAAACATTGCAAAGGACAGTCTTTGTTTCTGCCTGTCATTCTCTAAATCCTTGAGAAAACAATGCCGATTATAACGGATTTGTCATTTTAGACATTGCGGGAGAATTGTATTTGAATAAATATGCAGATATGCTCACGGCAGTGTGAGCATAATAATAGGTTCCTTCAGCTTGCTGCAAATGTGTCATTAAAAGTGACACATTTTAATAAAACATGATTAGGATTTAACTATGAAAATATTATACCGGTGAAATATTAATATTTGAAAACGAATGCAGTAGATCTTAATTATTATTGCCAAGATTGGTTATGGTCTCTGCTGGATCATAAATGAGTTCATCAGTTGCATGAGCAGCATCTATCTTCTTTACAGTCATAAATCATAATAGTAAAAATTGTAAACAGTTCAGCAAGGATTTATGGCAAGTGTCTCACTATGAATTCTTTTTGGAATTTCAATTATAGTCAAATCTAGACTGTATTATGTATACTAACACTGTGTGTGTAGTAATCTTTCTATTTTCTTACTTAACGTTTATGGGAATACAGTTGCTCTCGGCATGCATTCCGTCGTTAATAAGCTGACACAGAATGAGATAACATTCATTGGTTCCTCTAATACGCTAATGATGTGGGGACAGACAACATTTAGCTGCAATGAGGATGAAGCCCACGTACTGCACCGACTAATGCAAGTAACGGAAGCGAGGATCAGACAGTCCATGTATACGGATGCTCTCAATTCATTAGGAGTTTCTTTTTGCGCTTTGAGTACTGTATTAGATTCATCATCAATTATTTCTATTATTGTATTAAGTACAGTGTAATGTTGATTGATTTAAAATATGGGATCTCGTCTAGTGGCGTTCTAGGAAGCTGTATCTAATGAGCATTTCATTCCAAACAAGTTGGCAACCATTAGTACATTTTACGCTATTTTCTTACCTGGCGTGATCAACACCACCTTAAGCCAGAGTATTGTCTAGTTACTAGACAATTCTCTGGCTAAAGGTACTAGACCGTACATTAGGTAATCAAGATGCTATTGATTTAAAAAGTCAACCAACGTTACGATCACAGATTGTCGCAGTACCATTTTTGTTGGTACTATCAACTACACATATCTTCAAATTCGTTTCCAAACCAACACGCTAAAGAGATAAATCACCTAGCCGGCTTTGAATAACTTCTAATTAAAATAATTGGATCAGAAAGTTAATCCGTGCCCGTACACTACTTTTACGTCGTTAGTGACAAAGTGAATTATAGGAAGTACTTACTTACGGAACCATAAAAACAAACATCAGCTACTAACGCTCATGATAGATAGAATGACAAATTGCGAGAGAAAGTGATGTCGCAACGATAATGTTAGTAGGTGGACGATTAAATGGCGTTCCATGCGGGTATCTTGCGGTACTCCATATAATTGGAAACACATTCGTGACGTGATACGTAAAATGTCGAAAACACGTGCATCCATATCATCAGTAACGGTTGGGTGATGATGACACACGATTTCGCACAAAACAATCACTGACTGAGATTCTACATGCGGTGTTATGAAGCACAATGATTGACACCCGGCTAGCGTGATTTAGGCCGAAGACAAATTGACGGGAGGACTTGCTAATAGCTATAAAGAGGACAAGATTTAAGGCGATTAAATCGGAATCACACTTTAAAATATGTAAAGCACTTACGAACTATATTTTAAAACTGTTATTTAATAGACATTCATGTTTTGACATTGCCCCGATTTTTTCTCTTGATCTCAGAAGCGTGTGCCAAAATTGTGGAGTTCTCTGTCTGAAGTCTGTCTGTTTCATACCTTCTGTCTGTAAGTGTGTTAGCATCATCTTTCATTTTTATGGCATGTGTTATGATGTGATAACCACTTGAAAAATATAACAGTCACTTGTTGCGCAAATTAAAACGTTTTATTTGTAGTGATTTAGTACGTTTGCTTCTTAGATTTACGTTTCAGTTTTAATGTAATATTCAACTACAATAATATACAGATTTACAGTTCTACTGCTAGCATCTTTCATTTTTTTCAGCAATATCAAGATAGCCGCATACGTTTCCGCCTAATTTCCTCCTTCAATTTTCAATGTTTGTAAATACTGCGCGGACTGGTGGCTTGTATTGGTGCCATTTCATTGATAGTCAAATAGACGACATCATTGTCTGCGTATAATGTTTATAACATAGAGGACGTTAGATTACAAATGAGTGGTAGTTGAATACAGCAGATCATAATTGTATAGCAGCTTGTTTTAAATTATAGGCCGGGGCGGGGGGGCGGGGCGGGGGGGTTGTTAGGTTACGTAACAGCATTGAAACTGTAATGTTTCTATTTCCATAAAAGGATGATTATCTTAGTCGTTAGCGAATTACCATCTAGCTGATGTTGGTTGTAGTTTTATCGTCAATAGTACTGAAACTTGTACGTATTAGGATTCTTGAATTAAACCTGAGTTTACCTAACAATCTTCGTGAGACCTGATTTAATTATAATCGTTTCCTTAATAATGTACAAAAATTGTACGGACTCAGCCACAAAAAGTTACGTATGAGTTCAGACCGTCTATATTGCTATAAAATCAGCATAAAAAACTGAAGCTATAATCAATATTTGTTATTTAAATTCGATTTCAAAATCGCGTTCAACTTCCGCTATTATGTAAAAAATGAAATTTTATCTTTTTTAGTAAATGTTGCATTTTGTATATCATGCATTCATGAATTTTCTAAATAAGTTACTGCGTTGGTCAGGAAACGGTTTTCATTTTAAAAAGTTTTTTAATGAGTTTTTTTTTCTAATGAATTTGTTAAAATTATTATGAAGTTCTAAATATTATGTTAAGTTGAAATGAAACAGTCTCTTCAATAAATAAATTAACTTAAATTGAACAACTTACAGTGAAATCCCCCATTGCATATATGCCCCCATAATGTAGTATTAACCAGATAATGCCTTTTGAGGCCATGTTTATAAATTGATGTCCATTTGAATAGTCAAGACACTTGTCTTGACTATGGAAATATTTATTGTGTCGATTATCGAAACTATAATGCTTCGGTAACATCGATATATATATCCCATATTATATCGATGTTAGACGAACACCAAAGCTTTATTCGCTTTATTTTTATTAATCGTTTATTTCAGGCACGCACCCATAAAATGAAAATTGAAACCTTATACTAAAACAAATGTTATACTAAACAAACAAACATATTAGATAAACAGTAAAGAAAAATAACAATAAAACAATCATTTCACACCAAGGAAGTCAAAACAAAAATGTACCCATAACATTGATGAGTACATTTATTTTGTCTCCCTTAGTTGCACAGTATGAAAAACAGCTTTGACCTTACTATTTTGACTTGCCACCACACACGAAAAGAACGACGGCCTGAGCTTCTCCATGAGCGCAAAGAAGTCGGTTACTCTGTTCTCAGCAAACATCTCAGTCGCACTACACCGCCAGGGCAGGTTGAGCATGACCCGAAACGCGCACACGAAGAGTGTTGTATGCACTCTTCATGTACTTGTACCAAAATTGACTGATGTATAACGACTGACAGTAAGCCTGGAACAGAGTTATTTTTACTTGCTTCAAGCAATGGAAGAAACGTCTATTTAGCATCTTACTTCTACATGTAATGCTACGTCTTTGCCTCTCCAGTAGGCTAATTGCGTAACACACTATCAGTAGGAATCGGTTTCAATTTGACAGTTCAAAAACATTCATTGCGTTAGTTACGTTGTTGAGTAGACACAGTTTTCTAACATATGAAGCAATGGATTAGCAATATACTTCAAAATCATTACGATTCTGATTCAAACTGTGTTACGCAATTAGGGTGCTGGTCATCGTAATTTTTTAAGTTTTCCTTTATGATGTGTTCGAGATAGGTACTTAAATTGACTAACTATTTTTAATTTTGAGCTACACAAAGTAATTGGCAAGTTTTATTTTGCTCATACGTTACTATTTACCTTATTTCTCACTAGGCAAGTGTAGTAATTACAATTAGCCGCAATATAGTCTAGTCGCTATAAAATTTCTGATTTAGTGAAGAGAAATACAAGAACACATATGTCATGGGAACGTTACTGAAGAAAGCTGTACCGATCGAGTTAAGGTCTCGGACCTACGATGACTATCACTTTTTGTATCTAAAGCAGCGGTTGAACCGGTCCGAAGGCCTACGAATGCCGACTGGACATGCGCATGCGCACTGTGCAATACGTGGTTTGCGCACATCGGTCAGTGCAATCTTTGAAGGTATCTTTTGTGAGTAATCTTTTCTGAATGTTAATAATGCATTGTCAACTCAAGATATTTAAATCTTAAGAAATCTAAAGTCTTAAGAATATCCATTGGGCTTTTAGCATAAAAAATAATCGTGTTCTTTTTAAAGATGGTGGAGACGTTATTAATGATAGATATAGTGACATCTTAAAAGAAACAGTAGGTAATAAAAAATAAAAACAATTGCTTTGCATTGCTCACAGATTTCTATATAAACGCTCGTTTTACAGAGTCTAGTAGTACACAATTCAATGTTTTACCAATCCAAAATTTCTTGACAACGATTAGGTACAGACAAATAATTCTATAAACTGTTAGAATATATCCGCTCCATTGCTTTTTAGTTGTATTATTGGTTTGTTTTCATTTGCCAATCTTTTTACAATAACTTGGGTGTCCTTAACGGGTATTGTAACTTTCAATATAGCACTAGATGTTTTGCATTTATCAAAAATCGCTCGAACCAGTCACGAGTGCTAGATGCAACAAATTAGTTTCGTTATGCAAATGAAGTGAAAGGATGTGGACTTGTGATTTCCATGCCACCATCAGACGAGTGTGAAAGTGAACCTATAAAATTATCGATGTTCTGCTGATATATATTAATTTTATTTATGTTTCTATTTTTATAAATTTTTGCTCATAATTTTTGCGAGACGAAAACTTTCGTCGAGTTGATTGATTGAAATTGTCTTTAAAAGCTATTAATTTAGTATAACTGGAGAATTTTGGCGAATATCCATGTGTTATGCAAAAATTGCAAGAAAGTAATATTCACATAAGTAATAATATCTAATTACAGTTATTTAGATATTGGCTAGACGATTAAGGTCATTTTGCACATTTAATCAAAATATTGTAATTAACTTGTTGTTGTACTTGTTGTGGAGATAAGATTAAGAAATAATTCTAGGCTATTGTACACTTTTTATACAGAAATAATAAATATTACTTATTGTCTGGATAATATGTGTCTAAAGTTATTTTGCCACCACAACACTTTGTAAATTCATCCAGGAGAGAGGACGTAGGGAGTCCAAAATAAGACTATTTCGAAGTAACTTCGCTGCTGGTGCATCTTATTTTAAATATAGCATTCATAGAGTTTGCTAAATAAAGCTATAAGGTAGTAGCACAGGTTTACAGACACAGCATATTATCGTTCGTTATTATTATTACTTGGCTAGCGCCCAAACATCTCAGGACATGTCGTCAGATGAACTAAGAACATGTTTTCATTACACTTTAGTGACAAAAAGACTAAAATATACAAGATATAGTAGAGTAGGTACGCATCTCTATTGTTATTCTGGTCTTAGTAATAATTACGGCCTAGCTTAAATACTAGAAAGTAGCTTACAATTACAATACAGTAAATACAATACGTATATCAACTCATTCAAAACACAATGTGTAAGTCATATGGCATTGTTGTTTTGGCAACGTGAGTGCCAGATTAGAAATTTTGGCACCATATTCATGATTATGACCGCTCTCAAATGGCTATTAAGTGCGGTTGACTTGGCACTTCAAACTGATTTGCGAATGTTTAGAACTAATAAGCCACTTACAAGGTATCGCCAAACCACGTTGGCTCAGAATGTCTTTAAAATTACGTGTAAAGGGAACTGAAAAATGACGACTGTTTACAGTGAATCTCCCAATAGTTTTCTTGGAATTTTCCACACAAAATATTGGGCACATTGTAGTATTTTGCACTCAAAATATTTGTTGAATACGATTTCTAAATGGGTTTCAGTTACTTAAGCAGTGTGAACTGTGAACGTCATAGTTTATTTTCGTTTGCACGTAATGTGGAGAACAGATTGAGACCATTAATGGTTGTTGTGATTGTTTTATAGGGAACAATTTTGTAGTAACATGGCCTTAATTAATATTTTAAGCGAGGGCCTTCGTGTGACCATTGAACCGTGTAAGCTGTCTTTGTCAACCAGTGTGCTGCATCTTGGCGGCACACGTCCACACTTGTTGTTTACAAAATGGAAAATTAATTTGATTTCGATAGTCAATTAATTTATGGTTAATAATTAATTATCTATCTATGTTTTTAAAGGTACTACGTACATTTGTACGGCTGAAATATTTTAGATCTACTCCGAACATAAATCCGAAGTATCGGCCGAATGTTCGGCAGTTGTTTGACTACGGCTAACTATGGCTGAAAACGGCGAAAGGAAAAAAAAAACAACTACAGTCAAAGAGATAAGCCAAAGTCAAACATGTGACTGTAGGTCGGGTAAGGATTCAAAGTCAAAAAAACCGGCCAAGTACGTGTCGGACCACGCACAATGAAGGGTTCCGTAGTTAGGATGAATTCATCCCAAAAACAAACTTAACATTGTAGTTGAAAAACATGCTCTCCCATACATCTATATACGTTACGGTCAATTCTTCAACTGCAAATTTAAGTTGTTCGACGATTACTCGTTAACTTGTAAACCCTACGTAGCTGTGATAGTTTTCCTTTTAATTTCATTATATATACTACTGCCATGATTTTTTTCACAAAACCAAAACCAACCATTTAGCTGGCAGGGGGGGAGGACACTTGACTCTAACAAAAAATAGCACTTTAAAGCTTAATATTACTCAAACGGATCTTAGAATTGACAAGTATTTTTCACAGACCCACAATATTTTTGAACGGCCTATCCAACGATATCCCACACCATGTATTAGATGAGAAAAAAAAATATCTTCCCCGTTTTACGTGCAAGGGAGGTACCCTAAAAAAAAATGTTTTTCATGGTTTTATTTCACGACTTTTTTGGCGTGATTAATATGTACACCCATGCCAAATTACAGCTTTCTAGGACTTATCGTCTCTGAGCTAAGCTGGGGACAGACGGACGGACGGACAGACAGACAGACATACAGACAGACAGACAGATAGACAGACAGACAGACAGACGGACATGGCGAAACTATAAGGGTTCCTTGTTTACTACGGAACCCTAAAAAGGAAACTATGGAAGTTATAAAACGGCCGAGCAGTCGGCCGATACTTCAAATTAACGCTTCGGAGTAGACCCCCAGGCTTGAAAACATAGTAGATTAGATCGTGGGGATTTTTAGAAAATCCCGCTTTTTGCGGGACATTTAATAAAAGTTTTGACGAGTTTGTTAGTCTGCATAAACTCACACAACGTGTTCGTCGGAGTTTTCCTGATCGCATAAGCCCTATGTAAGTACAAAAAAAGTAATATGGTAAACCGGTAAAAGTTGTTTTAGTAACGGGAACATTTTTAAGCGCATTTCCGCGTGTTTTTCCAGCTCATGTAGGTATCTAGGTACTGTCTTTATCGGTAGCTACGTAAATTAATGGCGTTTTTATTTTTGAAATTACGTATTTGACAGAATAACTTTATGTTCGTAGAGAATGAATGGAAAAACTGAAATTTGTTTGTTTTCTGTTCAAGCTCTTGCAAGTCATATTCATAGAATTTATATTTTCAGGGCAATTTATCGACCGTAGAGGCATGTGGCTATGGTGCAATGCTCATATACATAAGTAAGAATAGGCTTCAGAATAGGTACACAATCGATTACTGAGCCAATCGAGAGGAAACTCTTTGATGTTTAATAAAGCATGAAATCTGTTGTTAGCGACTGAACGGTTTTCAGGGGCAAATGCGACACGATTTTAAATGTGTCTTAGCATATTATTCTGAAATAATAGGAAGTGATAGGTGCCTGGCATTGAACTAGATCCTAATCTTAGTGCTTGGCTGTTCTAATATTTCAAGTAAATGCTAGATCAAAAACTTTTTTTTCATGGGCGTCTATGTATGTGCTATTTAATCATGAAGAATTCTATTTGATCTAATTTCGTGTGTATCTTCATTGATAGCATGTTGTTATCCTCCATTTGAAATAAGATTAGACATTTAAATAAACCTTTTTTACGGTCCGTTCAACCGATTTTGACTTCTACTGCTTTGGTGGCATGTCAAATGGCAGCTGTAATAAACAGTTGGTATTGTAACCACGTTTTTACTTTTAATTCCATCCTTATGCCTACGGAATAGAAGTCAAAATCGGTTGAACGGACTGTAAACAAGTTTATTTAAATGTCTAATCTTATTTCAAATGGAGTATAGGTAAAAAGCAATCTCGAGCTAGTACATAATATAGTATGGGGAGCAGTGGTGGCCCAGTGGTCCGTTTACAAGTTGTAGGTCGTAGGTTCGAACCCAGGCAGGCGCTTTACTTTGTGTAAATTATTTTATCAGCACTGCTCTCAAAACTGTGAAGGAAAAAATCGTGAGGAAACCGGCATACAGTCCTAGATCCAAAAAATTCGAAGATATATGACATCTAACAACCCACACTGGACCGGCGTGGTGGATTAGGACCCACTCCCTCTCACAGAGAGGAGGCCTGGGTCCCAGCAGTGGGAACATTATAGTAAGAATAGGTATGCTACAAATTGTATGAAAAAAAAGACAAAAGTTAAAAACTGCCAGCAGTTTATAAGTAAACTACTGGTAGGTTCAATACCGGAATAAATTATTCATATATATTTCTGATTAATTGTTTATATATGGACATTTTTTTTTGTAAACAATCGGATACCTGCATAAAATCACATTTCTGATATTTTAAACAAACCGCGAATACCGAACACGATTCGTATTCTCGAGCAAGGTGCATCGTGTTTGTTTATCCTTTCCAATACCCAAGTGGATGATGGTCGGTGATTGTGTGAAAGTCGCTGCTCGCACATTATTCTCTCATCATTCCATCAGTCAATAAACTGCGTGCATTAGCAATCATATTTAAAACGTGTAAACATTCTGTGACGTCACAGCATACGATAAAATCTAGACAATGGCGTTTTCCCAGATGTTTGCCCCCGTTAACGGGATGATTAAAAAAATGTGCCACCAGACTTGACCAGACTGAAATAGAACGCGCGGAGAAAGTTGACACGCGCGTCTGTTTCTTTCGTTTTGACATGATGAAAACTCACACAGGCAGTTTTGGGTCAGGCACGTAATACCAAACAATAAATAAAGATTCAACACCACAAGTATTTAAGCGAAATGTTTCATTGGAGTTGTCATAAATCTGTAACGAATAAACTCTTCAGCCTGAAAAATGTAAGTTGAAAGACGTGTTAATTTCGCATGGAATGCTTTTCATCTACTGATTATTCTTAATGACCTACTTAAGTCAAGCTGCTAAATTAACTGTGTCACTTTGTTAAAACTATACATTACCATGTTTTGTCTAAAGATCTGTTCTATTATTCTCATCATGGCATCGCGATCGTAAAGTATCACACAGATGTTCGTGTCAATACCAACACACCGTAAGGATGGTACTGTTATGCAATTAGCCAAGAGAATGGCGTACACAGTAATGTCCTTCTCGGTCAACGGGCTGTGTTACTTACTGCTATTAACATAAACCACGAATGTTGTAAAGCAAGGCTGCTCTATGAGCAATTCGGCCAGGCAGCGGTACGATCATCGTGTTTTACTACTTACTTTTACTGCATATTCCATCAACAAATCGAAGATTTAATGCGCAACTGTTTCGGCTACTTCTACTGACATTGACTTCGATTCTTGAATTCTCATGGAGATTCCTTGTTCTGACAAGAGCATGAATAAATTCACTTCTTTATTTTACATTTTAAGAGATATTGTAACTTATAAGATAAGATTAATGTTCTCGTTAGGATAATTTGTGTTTGAACGAAATTAGAGTTTAATTTTGGGTATCAAGAGTTTTATTACTAGAATTTCACAATATTTCGGTTGTATTTAGTTTGTTCTTTATGAAATGTACTCGAAATAGTATCTAATTAAAAGTTTTAAATTATTTTGTTAATTTATCACCTCCCAGGGAGGTCGGATAATAAAATAAAGCTGTTTGTAAATGTAAACACATCTGCCCGTACCACACAATAACACGTAATTCAACTAAGTAACAATCTTGTTGACACGGGTGCCAGTAACTGGAGACATGTAATCGTTAGCCGTCGACGAAGTAATTAGGCAGCTCGGCCTAATAGCAAGAAAGTGAAATTCGAGGCCGCTGCGAATGTGAGAATGTTTCCCATAGCTCTCCGCTGTTCACTCGTAAAGTCGTAACCGTAATATACGCGGCTACCCGCTTCAGTTTGTTGATGTATCGGTAAATCACTATTTGTTTTAGCGAGTTTGTTGATCAGGAAGTTTTCAATGTGTTGGTAGACAAGGCCTAAGCAGTAGTAATACTGAAGGTTCTACATACCGGGGCGACTTGTCGCGCGACGCGACGCGACACAAAGGCACCGCTTCTCCCGCGACACGCGGGGCCTTTGTGCCGTGTCGCGTCGCGCGACAAGTCGCGCTGGTATGTAGAAGCCTTTACTTGTGATGCACGAGGTTACGTTTTTGTAACATTTCAAAAAGACGTCTGTTTTGGTTTTTCTTGATGTATTTTCTTGTCAAGGGCATCGTTATCTTCTACTTACCTTTGTTTGTTTGGCGATTTTGATGAAACTTTGGTTAGTTTTTCTGCATACGCCCGCTAAGGTTTAGGGGTACGGTACGGTAGGAGTGGGTTAGGGGTAGGACCCGAACGAAGTCGCGCCGGGCAGCTAGTCTATTATAAATTTGACTTTACATTGAATTATGTGTTGTCAATAACTTTTAGGCGTGGGTGTTATCTTAAGTGAATCACTGATACTTATATGAGATAAAAAAAGCTTTTTAACCTTGATTAATATACAGCATGCCGCTACAGTGGCGACATTAATTTGACACACTGGTAGGGCTAATGGCCTGAAATCAATAAAAAAAAAAAATTGTAAGTATATTTTATTAAGATAAATAATTATAAATAGAAAAAAAAAATCAAGCAAACTAATTAATAATGCTCTCTCGTTCCTTCAATTCGCCTTCGTCTTGCATGTTATTTGTTTTAATTTAATTGATTCGATGTTATGATCCATGACCCCTGCTAATTACCTCTGCACTACAGTTCTTTAAGTAAGGTTGCTCCAAGATGCTATTTTAGAAAATTGAAAATAAATCAATAAATAATAACATTTAATGAAATTAAAATATTTTCATAAAACGTGAAGGCGCACTGTATACGTGTCACCACTAAAGCGTCACGCTGTATAACCAGACAAGTGTTTATGGTCCAGAATAACATACAATAATACTCCTTGGATCGAGGTCCTAAGCTCCTAACCACAGATAATATAATACGCTACTAACAATAAACTCAGTCTATCGTCCTCCGCTGATCTGCGCTGTAATTGCGTAACACACTATCAGTAAAAATCGGTTTCATTTTGACAGTTCAACAACATTCATTGCGTTATTTACATTGTTGAGCAGACATATTTTTCAAACATATGAAGCAATGGATTGGCAATATGGGACCACGATCATGGGGATCATGATTTGGATATATTCAATACCAGTGTTTCTCGGCTTAAGCATTTGTTGGTGAAAAGCTTCTTTACGGTAAAGTAATTGTTTGAGTCTAAAAGACTTTTAGTTTGTATTAGCGGATCGTGTACTATTTATTTACTTATCTATGATAAGGGTATTTTGTACCGACCTTTTTGTTTTCTCATTTTTATTTTTAGTGTCTACCAGTGGTTTATAAATGTCCTTCAATTTTATATTGTTTAAGAACACTGTTTAAGTTAGCCAAACAGAATAAAATAAAATATACTTATTTCAAAATCATTCAGATTGTGATTCAAACTGTGTTATGCAATTACGGTGCTGATATCAAGTTGCGGGACAAGGTATGGGCTTGGTTCGGTACGATACGAGACGTTTGCCATGTTTAATTATTTCATCCACCGTTTTCCCAACCACTGCATCTCCATAATTATAGGGTCTATACTTAGCATATATCAGATACAAATGATACAGAGACATTGAATTTCGATATTTCCTAAATGAAATAACCCAACTAATAAGGAAACCGCAAAGAAAATTAATCTGAAAAGAAAATTGGTTGCGTAGGATTCTCGTCTCCCGGCTTCAAAACAGGAGGAGCTTCTATGGCCGTCTGTATTATTTATGTTCAACGAATATTTCGTCAACTGTGGTCCGATTTAAGGCGACGATAACCGACTTTTAATGATTTTATACTGAAGATCACGTCTAAACGAGTAGTGTTAATGATTTGAAAAAAAAAAAAATATGTTAAATTAGAGCATTTTCTCAATAACTTAATATGTGAATATTTTAGATTATGTTTATATTACATAGTGAAATTAATTTGTACAGTTATGTCTAACGCGGATAAAAAACTGAAAATGGCGCAAAATCTACCCAGCGTATTTTTCTGAAACCTTCACCAATTTAAAGATAATGTAATTATTGATCTTTTAGTAAGAGTGTACGCGTTTTTTTAAAATACCTCTTGTTTTGTGATTAATAAATTAATAATGCGTCAAATTGGGGACAGCGCTCCTTGATGGGCGAGTCCTATTACTGGCTGAACAACCGACGCGTTGCGTGAGCTCAGTACAGAAAACGCAAGCTAACCACTCAAGGTCACTGGCATATATCTGCGTCTTAAGGCTCGTACAGACTGAATGCGATATCGCGGACGCGACAGGCACTGACAAAGAAATTGTGCTACTAGTGTCGCGTCGCGCTCGCGATATCGCACTAGTCTGTACGAGCCTTTAGGAAATTATTCTCTTAGTAGAGGAAGCTTGCGCAGTGGTCCCTTAAAACTTTTACTAGTTTTGCTTGGGTAGTTTTTGAGTTAGCTTCAATAATACGTATTTTTCCCACTTAGTCTATGTGGATCATATTATAATAACTTCCTGTCACTGATATTTACATAGCAGGTACAGTCACGAGCACTAATATGTATACGTCTAACATACCCAGCAATTTATAAAAGTACCCAGCAATTTATAAAAGTGATTTCCTCCAACTATATTGATTGTAATTTTATTTTACTATGAACATAGTATTTTGGAACCGAAACTATTATGAAATAGATGACTATGATGAGAAAAGTCTCAAAGTTGCAATCGTTATTCCACGAAAAAATGGGTCTTGAATTTTGCTAAGTGTTTACATATCAGTGCTCAAGACTGTACGGGGACAACTAAAAAGTGATACTTAAATAAAAACTGATTATCTTTAATGTAAAAAGTTTTTATGAACCATTTGCGTATCGTGGCTATTATGGCAAAACCCCCCCTTTGGGGGAGGCTTATGTCCAGCAGTGGACGTCTTTTGGCTGAAATGATGATGAACCATTTTCTACTAATCTAGTTTCCAGCTCCCTACATACTCGTATTATCTAATCTATTTAAATACCTGAGCAAATCAATGTTTATTTAACTACAACTGTGTTTTCATCGTTGTTTGCACAACCTCAATTTCATGAATGAACTCACAACGTGATATAAATCATATTTTCGTTGGATTTGGACTACATATCATTCATAAACGATGTTATATGTTTTGAAATTATAGAACTGATAAGTGATGACTACGTTAGTTTTGTTAGGTAAGTAATGGCAGATGTACAGACAGAATGAAGGCTACTAGGCTAGGGTGGGAAATTATCAAATAACTTCTCCCGCTCTGAGTGGAGCGGGAGGGCGTGTCAGACTTTTACTGACTAAAACCCACCCGTGTTCCTTCCGTTGCCTGTGTGCCAGGGCCACGATATCCCTTTCGGACAAACTCGCAACCCTTGCAGTCGAAGTCGAGACGCCAGTCTGAAATAAAATAACCATGTTAAATAGATTAAGCTTTTTTTTATTTTGTAATTATGTTTAGTAAAGTGCTATTTTGTAGGTACAGAAGGTTCAGATTTCTATATTCTTTGTAAGTACCTGTTTTACTTGAGAACATTATACTACCTCTGCGCTAATAATATCGATAAGCGATATCTTGTAGAATGTAGACTTGACAGCATATAATTATGTGACAGCGGGTATGTGCAGCGGAGTGCAGCCCTATTGTCCTTTAGACGGCAGACAATATCATGATATTAGTATACAATATTATCGTACCACTTGCTCAAAAAAGTGACATTCTATGCCACAAAAAGCGAACATAACAATAGTCATTTTTAATCTGTTAAAAACAGGGAAAGAAAATTGTACTGAATTTCATTCATCCTCGAAATTTATATTGAACTACATCTGTGTTTACACAATTGAGTTTGTATATAAAGCATTATACATCTTTTTTAAAAAGGAATACGCATTTATTATGCAGATATGATTATTAAATAAAATTACGAACACCGACGAGGCCGTATGAGCTTGATGCCTTTGCTTTTCCGACAAAAAAATATTAGTCTAGGAATTTGCCGCGTTTTTGTTTTCTTCAAATACATAAACGTTAAGTTTATTTTAATTAATTTTTATAAATAAGGTAATGTTCTAAAATGCTTATCTCATATTATTATTGTGTTAATTTTTTCGCAAATGGTACGAAAAGTAGAGTATTTTCCTCGGTGATAAAGCTGTCTTAGTCTTGGGTGAACTTAAATCCCTCGCTACACTCAGGACTCGTCTTAAAATCACGACTACACTCAGGACTCGTCTTAAATCCCTCGCTTCGCTCGTGATTTAAGTTTTTAACACCTACTACTAGCTACGCTCGGAAGTAAACCTCGAGTCCTTCGTTACGCTCGCGATTTAAATCGTCATCCGCGACAGAAGACACTGCTTTATCCCCTTGGTTAATAATCTACTATTTAGTATATGCGAAACCTGAATATAGTTTGGTCAGAATAAGGAACTGAGTCGATTTCAATAATTTTTACACCATGTTATATTTTGTCCCAAAAATATTTAAGTGTGATGGAAAATGTTATCACCATTTAATTACTTACATTACAATCGCCGTACGGTACCTACTGCCAAATTATTATCAATGAGCGCAAGACGACCCTGGAGGCGCGTGGGTGCCGTTAGCATGTTTTTGTACGGACAACCCGGTTACATAACAACCTTATAACTGTGTGATTTTTCATGATAATGTTTTGAAATTTGTACATACATTCTTTAGCTTTACATAAAAATACTAGACACGTGTTTCGGGTTTTGCATATACTAAAATTAATATTGTATAATACACACTGTGTGTTACTACGAGTATTTACATCACATAGTTCTAGAACAGTCGATAGCTTGATGGATGCAAACGATCGGGGAAACAAGCCATAGTGCAGCGTGAAATGACTCTCTCTACGTATATCATGAATCATGTTTATAGCATGCGACTTCGCGTTAGTCGTACAGAACCACTATTAAGCCAATAATATTGCCCCAGTCTTCCATTATTATTCTTTGTAAAAGGGGTCAGGTAATTCAGGTCACTGACTGTACGAAACGATGGAATTCTGTGAAAACTTAGGTGTGTAAACAAATAGACACACTACGTCATGAAATACTTTTTCACAGATTTTTACGATTCATTCACGTCATTTCGCCATTGTGTCATTCCCGAACGGAATGTAACAATGAGGATATTGTGGCTATAGGCAAGTGTACAATTCGCGTGTTTATCTTTACATGACGGATATGGGCGAGCCGAATAGATTACTATTTGGACTGTAACGTCCATGTCTGGACATAAGCCTTTGTTAGTGAGGGAAATAAAGCCCATAGTCACTGCGTGGAAAACGTTTTAGTGACAAGCACGTATGGTATTCCATATTGCTTTCAGTTATAAATATAATATTTAACTAATAGACGAAATGTATCTGTAATTTTGTTTCAAGACAACCAGCCTCTACAAAGACTATATCAGTAAATTTATAGGTACTTCATGATAGAGCGATAACATTTTTCTAAGCTATCTAGCACGTACTATGTCTTTACGTGAGTTTCACTTAAGAAGTTACTGATACTAATTATAGTATAATTATGCGCAAGAGACATAACATCCGTGAAGAACTTGTGAAATATTTAAGTACCAGGCTCGCATCACGTTTGAAGAGGTTTAATACATTTATTTTTAGAACCATAACCAGGGGGTACTCCGAAGCGATAATCGGAATGTTCGGCCGATTCTTGACTTCTAAAGTTTCCTTATTTGACTTTGAGTTCTTACCCGACTTCAAGTCACATTTTGTGACTTTCAATCAAAGAGATATCTTTGATTGTCGTTTCTTTTTTTCTATCGCCGGTGTCAGGAACCGTCCGAACATTCGGCTGATACTTCGGATTTGTCTTTGGAGTAGACCACTATTGGTAAATAATTTTCCACGTATCTATAACGAATTTAAATTAGACGGACACAGCCCGTAAATAATGTTAGTCAAACATTAAAACAATCGTCGACTGTTGTCCTATTACTAGTAGTACAATACCTAGGTATTGTCTGATAGATGGAGGTTGTAAATTCGAGGTCAGTCCGTCATACTTAATTGATACTCCTTTATCTGTTGATTGTCATGCAACTCCAACTCAAGCCTACGCTGTACGTACGTGCTTAATTTGAATGAAAAAAAATACAAAAATATTCTTAGATGTAAGCTGAGTCTAATAAAAGGGTAGAAATGGTTAATCCTCAGTGGTCGCCCGCGAAATTTAAGTTTTATTACGTTTTTGCAATTTTCAGTGACCTGCAAATTGCGAAATGCAACCTGACACCAATGATACTGATCAATAAATGATTTGCGACCATAACAAATATGTATTTACAGAATTATAATCATTAAAGTCATTAATACATCTTTCTAAGTTAGATTTGTTCCATAAGAACAAATCTCTTATGGAAAAATTCTTATGGAACAAATCTAACTCAGAGATGTTATTAATGATTTTAATTATTGAATTTCGCGGATTAAACAAACTGGCCTGAAAGCTAAACAAGTAGATCGGTACATTAATTGCTTCCGATTGACGGACGGTAATTGGTAACCTAATTATTATTACCGTAGTAGGAAACAGGAATAACAACAAGGAAAAATATTGTGTATTGAATAATTAGTAGCAGGATTTCGTTTAGGTAACGAAAAGCCAATAAATAATATATTTTTATGACCCTTCTGCAATATTAGTAGCCAGTATTCGAAACAATATTATCAAAAGACTTTTAAATATGCATAAATTGAGATATAGAAATTGCTAGTAACGTGTTATTTGTTACATAATATTCTGCACCGTCATAGCTTACATTGTGTATACCCATATTAGCAACACAATTAATTATCAACGGATGTACGCCAAGGCATCTGTGGTCACTCACTGCGGATACCTTGCTAGTTACTACGTATTACGAACACATGAATGGGAACCTCGTTAATTACACATAGCCGTGGCACATAGCTTACAAACAACTCGATTGTAATCGTCATCGATACTATCATCGGCCATCGCCTTCAGCTACTCGTAGAAACAGTAAACACGTACGTTTTTATTGCAATATTACGCTTACTTATGAATATTGTCACATCTCTAGTCAATAAATCAAGGAGACAGAGTCAACAGTGACTCATCTCTGTGTCGTCAATCAGTCATCATAAAAGCTTATTGTATTTCTAATTTATTACTGCCCCGATTCCGATATTAAATGCCCTCTTTAGAATTTAATGGTTTTAGTAATTAATTTATACTTAAAATCAATTTCATCATAATTTGAATGCATGCACTGAATTGCGGATAATTGTTAAGAAATCTATGATATAAAGTGCAATTGCAATTGAGTAAATTAAACCCAAATAGGTGGTGGTTATTATTATGTAGTATCATTTAAGTACGTAAATTAAACAATACATTTTGAACTAAATATCCCACTGACCATTTCATTGCAATGCTGCATTGCAAAAGTGAAGGGTTCATTAATAACTACAAATATTCACGGACTGTGCCAAAATTAATCTTTTGTTAGATATTCAGTACTTGCAGAACAGATAACCAGCTGATAGACAATATTTTTATTTTGTTATCAAATAAAATACGGATCATAGCTAAAGAGATATAATTTGTAACTAATTAGTATGATGAACACGTGAGCGAAGAAATTCATTTAAATTTAGTTAAGCTCGTTCTAGAACCTGATTTTAAACATAAACACATTTTAATTGAGAGTTCAATATCACAAGATGATTAACAGATTATTTTTAGAGATTTTTTTAGCGGTAGTGGACGCTTACCATAGCAACCTGTTATTACGTTCACTTGATATAAATTTGTTAGTCCCAGTCCATGTAACATCAGTAACATCATAATAATAACAGGTAGTAGAATACCATCATAGTCTAAGCAAAAAACTACAATAACAGGTAACAAAAAACAGTGAATGTCCGGCCGTTCGCACGTTGAACTTTTGAATATTTTAGACAAAAACGTTCCCATCAATCAAATATTTTATTAACGATTGTTCAAAACTATTCACATAATTTCGAATTTGGCATTTTCGACGCCGCAGACGCAGACAGGCCGTTAATATTTCGCGAGTGAGCAATGAATTCTGATGGCCAATTTGATCTTGTTGAACATATACGATATATTAGGGTAAGGCGTATTACGCTATATTAAAGAATTCGTATAGAAAAATGCGAGAAAGAAGAAGACAGCAAAGAAGGAGCACTCTCAAATGTGAAGTCTGGTGTAACTTGTAAGGGATAAATACCCCAGAATGGCATTAGTTAATGATTGGACTTCTAGAAGCTGGCATTGGTACAGACATATTCATGAACTGGAGCAAGTCTAAAAAGAACGAGAACGAAGAAATATTTACGAAGTAGAGAAAGGCTTTTAGCATAAAACAAAGATTTTTTTAATAAGTTGGAATAACGTTTTGTGCTACAGCAAAATACACCAGTCGGTGATCCAGATTATTCTAAAAGCGAGCTAATTTCCGTGACGCTATTGCATATAAAATCGACTGACTACGCAGTATTACAAAAAGTCTATAACTTACAGTTACTTTTGTCAGCGATATGACCTCTATAAGTACGTTACACTTTTTAAGATTATCAACGTCTGTATTCTTTTTATTTTCTTGAATCAATTTAGCAAGCGCTACAACATGTTAGGTAACGTCTGCAATTGTTAATTTGTAATTTAATTCGGTAGCAATCTTCGCCGATATCAGCCATGTCTTTATTTCTTCACCTATCGTTATATTATCTATTACACACTACTTATGTCATTCAGTAACGCCTATAATTTCTGCAATTATGTGTATCCAATAAATTTTAGTAGAATCCTCTCCAATTGCCTAATAACTCTAATAAGGTAAATGTTTAGATTTAAAGCAGTGAATGTTATAATATGACCTCAAAACAATTGACGCAGAACAAATTAGTATTAGTCGCACACGCGACCAATTAGCAGAATTGGACATTGTTACAGAATACTCGCAATATTTTGATTGAATCATTTAGTGCTTGATTTATGGTCAAGGTTCATTTAAAGCTACTAATGGATTGGATTTAATTTCTCATATATGACTAGAATGACAAAAGTAAGTACTTAGTTGCAAATTCTAGGTGTTGTATTCATTCTAATGTTTACTGAATTTCATACTGTTCTCGGATATCAATCCAGTAGCTCTTTGTTATACCAGTAGTGTGTACTGTGTAGTATAGTAGCACGTTCATAATGTTCACGCTAAAACTTATTGTTTTCTTTGAGTTTGTAACCTAATTAACATATCACAACAAAGGAGTTTTCTGTTACTCAGTTCTCATTAACTTACACTTTCATCGGAGATAGATAAGGTATCATTGTTGATTTGATGTATACCTTTAGAACTATGTTAACGAGTGGTTATAGATCGACACTCTGTGTGTCCAATTTCCGGTGATAGTTTAAGTGCAATGTAGTGTGAATGTATGAGACGACCTAAGACATCTCAGACTCAACACACATGTTTAAAGTTTCCGCATCGACGTGCGAAGTGTCGAAAGTGCGAACTTCTCAACTGATCGAAAGTGGTGATAAATTCTGATTGTACAGATTCATAGGTCAGTTAGATTCTCTACCAAATTCAAGTAATCCATTTTCCTCGCGACATTAATGACTTTTACGATCTGTGAAAGTAAACTATGTTGGGAAATTTTCTGTGATTTCCTTCAGCTTTCCATATTGTTTGTTTCCCCATCTAAGTATATGCAGTGCATACATTACGAGTACATTTCTGTTATTAGTTCTCACCGAGGTGTATAAACGTCATCTTATATTGGCTAATAGCGGCATTGTTGAAGTTTTTACACAGTTTCATAGGCGGGTATCAGTCACAATGACACGCCACGTTACATGCTCACTCGTATGTGAACAATGGTGCCGCTTGTGCCAACTGCCGCCATGCCGCCACTTGCGACCGTTGCAATAGAACTTTCCATTTTCTTAACACCTTAAACGATTACTAGTTAGCTGTTACGCCTGATTACAGAATCATGTCAGGTGTCGGGTTTGTTTACTTACTCGCGGGTATTCCATAAGGGTATTTTCGCTGTCTCAATATTATTTTACATTAGGTCTGATGTCGACTTTACGGAACGTGAAAACTGATATTTTGTTCCGAGCTGGTTCTTTGTAAATAGTAATATTCGTGCTGCTTCTTCTGCTGAACTGGTTTAGACATTGTATAAAACAAGATTTTCTGTACAAAAACCAATGAATGATGCGCTCCGCAAAAATCTATTGAAAAAGTCATAGGCTAGATCCGTCATAAAGCATGGCCTGAAGTTTTTATAAGCAAGTAATGGTTCCTTAGAGATACATAATTATCATGGCAACCTCTAATTATTCACACATTATTAGCTCGCGGCAGTCTCTGTTGTTTCAAATATTCTAGCCAGACAAAATACGTTGAAACTTGAAAGTATCATGACCGTATACTGACCTAGCCGAATCTAGCTTTAGGTGAAAGTAATAATCTGTTTTGCTTCATATTTGAATGTTTATTGCTTTCACATCTTTTAAAGGTAGCTAATAACTGATTACTTATTTAGTAGCGTATCATGAATTAATTAGTACCATAAATGCCCACCTGCTAAATGTGGGCGTCATTGTAGACCAATGCAGTGAAAAGTCGCATGGAAATTCGATGATCATCGCTGACAAGGGGATTCGTGATTTCAGTACAAGCGCCTTGAATAATTATTAGTAGGGACTATTGTTGCTCTCTGAATTATAGACGTATCATGATTTAGTTTCCATTGATTTATTTGTGTGAAATGAGATGCGGTATTTACCTTCAATAACTGCTGATATTGATAATAAAAGGTGATATTATAGTTAATTCTCGGAAAAAAATACTTAATTATCCTATTATTTCTAATGCTATTTCTCTACATACTGATCTTCTCTACTGTGTATTTTGGTCTCAGTCTTCCTCATTTTCTCTTTGCCTCTAATTACCCTTCTATACCTAAGAGAGGTAATACACTTGTCTAATTACCTAAATAACCAATCATGCTTCTTGTCCTTTTCAATACTTACCTAAAGGTTTTGTCGGTAGTGTTGTGAGCAGTGAGCTATATAGTTTGTCAATATTATCGCGCTGCATCATTGTAGACATTTCTTTCTGTAAACATGCATAATGTAATATTTTGTTTTTCGTTATCCTTTATTATGTAAGTTAGAGAGCCGTCTAGTCTAGACTGAAATTAATATTAATTATTCTGTCGACACCTTCAATCCTCAATACATATTCCGACGGTATGGATTCGGTGTGAAAGATAGGGATGGTATTTTATTTTAAGTAACTCATTTTGCCTAATCTTTAAAATGGTGCTACTGTGGTGCTAGTCTATTGCTAGTATTTTTCAGTTTTATTTTTAGAATATAAATAAGCAACTTCTATTATCGAATTTCTAAGGAGGAGCAATAACAGCCGCTAGGACCAATCCATGAGGTTAAGCTACGCTTGCTGGGGTTGGTTCGTGGATGGGTGAACATCTTTACATACCGAGACTCCTCCGTTCTCGGAAAGCACGTTAAGCCGTTGCTCCCGGCCGTTATTCGTGGATCTTTGATAGTCGTTAAGGGTCGTCAGAAGCCTTAAAGTCTGACAACCAGTCTTACTAAGGGGTATCGTATTACCCAGTAACTGGGTTGTGGAGGTCCGATAGTCAGTCGCTCCATGTAAAATACTGGTGTTCAGCTGCATCCGGTTAGACTGGAAGCCGACCCCAACATCGTTGGGAAAAGGTTAGGCAGATTGATTGATTTGACTATCGAATTTCTAGGCATGAATATTATTTTTTCCGAAAGTATTCAGAAATGTAGTTCAACAAACTTTGTAATCGTTCTTATCAAACGATATGTGAGCATTCAATTAAACTTTTATAGAAATTGCATTGTCAGGGTAATACGCTTTCGGACGGTGAGCGATGGGTAGCTCGCCGTCCGATAAGGACCAGGCCTGGGTCGAAGGCGCGTTGTGTTTCACGCGCGCCTCAAAGCGATGTCAGCACCAACTGACGGGGTCCGTTAGGGCCAATGCCTGCCGGGGTTGCGAGTTTGTCCGAAAGGGATATCGTGGCCCTGGCACACAGGCAAATGAAGGAATACGGGTGGGTTTTAGTCAGTAAAAGTCTGACACGCCCCCCGCTCCGCCCAGAGCGGGAGAAGTTATTTGATAATTTCCCACCCAAAAAAATAGAAAAAAGGGTAGTATGCTTTTGATAAAGAAATTGTATTTATGGTTTCATTCTCAATAAATTGCATTTCTTCCAAAATAAAGTACTCAGGGATGCTGTAAATGCACCATGGTACATTAGAAATGACGACCTCCACCGAGACCTTAAAATGGAACTCGTCACCGCCATCACCCAAAAATTTGCTGAAGCCCACGAACACAGATTTCACCGACATGTGAATGTTGAGGCAATTCAGCTGCTAGACAACACGGTCATAGTGCGTAGGCTAAAGAGAACTAAACCATTTGAGTTAGTGTACTGTATAAATAGTAACAATGCTGTGCTATATATATAACACGTGTACAGTGTTTTTATTCATTATCAGACCCTAAGAAAGTGCTACGTAATTGTGTAAAACTGCAAATTGACACTATTCTTAGTTAAAACGTAATCGTAAAATAATAAGTTAGAGTTAAATTGCTTATTAGCCTATTAGGCTAGATTGTAATAAGTTCTTATTAATTAAGGGAATAAATAATTATAATGGTTTCATCAGAAATTCCTACAGAGCCTTTTTATGGTACTAGTTAGGGAACACCTTTCTCCTACTCATACCTCTCGTCTTAGGGACAATAGAGGGTTATGTCGGACACAGGCACCGTTTAATTAAAGTCTCGTACAGACCGGCGCGCGGCGTGACTTGTCGCAAAACTCCGGTAGCACAATTTCTATGAAAATTCCATGGAAATTATTCTACCGGTGTCGTGTCGCGCGACAAGTCGCACCGGTCTGCACGAGCCTTAAAGCTAAATGACTTAGTTATGTTGTTTTAGTTTTCCGCACCATTCCAAAACCTTCTACCTACATTCAAACTTTTCCGTCGGAAAGTAAAATTCAAACATGCACCGGATTAATATTTTTCGAAGAAATACGTAGGTATTTTTTTAACAATGTTAATTGGCAAGGTCGTGGTCAGTCATTCAACGAGTATAAAATGAAAGATAATAGTTTGTGTTCAAATTGCTGTGTCCGTAATTTTGCACCGATGACGATAACTCCGAACCATTGTGTGGCTGTTCTATTATGGTCAGTTAAAACATGCAAATAAATATACTGAGTTAGACACAAAGGTATGTGTAAAATATTCTAGAAAATTCTGGGTTACCCATTTCGTTATTTACAATTGGGTACCGTGTTTTCTACGACTTTCGAGAAAAGTTAAGGAAAATGAATTTCAACACACGACTTTGGAATTTAAATCGATGTTTTACCAACTGAATCATTTACTGTTCACGAAGTCTAGGATTTACATAAATATCTTTTGTATTTATTGCGGGGCCTGAATATTTTTTCTATTGATCATCAATGTTTTTGTGGAATTCAATGACTAAGCCTGCACAATCGACGCACTACTTTAAAAGTAAAAGTTCAGTAATACCTTCACCGCGATTTCCTTTTTCCATTCTAGTAACACTATCACACTATTGACCTTAAAAGCACACGCAATTAATGTTACCAGTATTATGTGGAGCTGGCCTACTTACTGCAGACATTTGCAAATTCCAATATTATTCTGTATCAAAATATTACTCAGAGTACAATTGTTTTGTTCTTTGTGCCGGTGACCTCTCAAAGGTATGTCTTATGTTTATTTACTTTCATGAGGTAATTCGAAACGCGTTGATGTTTAAATGTAGTAACGTTCAAGTACTCGTAATTCCGAGTAATTACATTATCTTTAGCCCACTTCATTAATATGACTGTGTTGATTAAATTCAAATTAGACGACTTTCCAAGGAATTGTTTGTGCGAAATGTGTAAGTATTTATTGTTATCATTATTTGATGCTTTCTATGGCCAAAATTTATTGACTGGTTTGTCAAGTGTCATCGCCCTCGTATAAAGACGAAGACACTAAATTGGCATTTTATAAAAAAGTTATAGAATCTTATTAATTTAAAAAATAGATATGCTGAATTTAGCGAATATATGGGATTGCAAAATCGTTGAAAATAACTTATGTTACTTAATTAGGTATACTTAAACCGTCATATTACAAAACAAGATTTATATTTTGACATGGCTTAAACCATGGAACCAACCACTGGAGCTAGTTTTTGTAATGAGAACGTAACTCTGATTGAAATACCGTTCTTTATACAAAACTGAATACTTAGTTCGGTACTAAGTTGTCAGTTGTATTAGGAACTTTACCGTAGACGGAATAAATTTCGAAATTCAATAATGGCTCCATGGTTTAAACTTGGGTCTGAACATAAACCTTGTTTTGTAATAAGGCCCAAAAAGGTTACTTAACAGGCCTGAGGCTGAGGTATAACATTTTAATGACTTTCCCAATCAAGCTGGTTAATACTTATTTCGTTACAATTATTTCGGTCGGTGGTTCATGGCCGTTTGTTGTCAACACACATTTAGAGGCATGAGGAACAGGGTGTAAAGTTCACTCATTCTCTATAGAAAAGGGAGGATCCTCCGACCAGACGGGTGTTGTGTCTGGTGGGCTACTGCCCGACGCCGCGACGGTTGATGTCGGGATGTTGTGTATGTGCTAGTTGCGCGGTAAACTCTGCTTGCGTGATGCAGGATTTTGCGTGACGTCAGTGTGACGCGTAGTTCGCATGTGGCGATGTTGATGCCGCTACACACACATACATCATCTGCCTAGTCTTTTCCCAATTATGTTGGGGTCGACTTCCAGTTAGAACCGGATGCAGCAGCTGGATACAGTATTTTATATGGAGCGACTGCCTATCTGGCCTTCACAACCACTGGCTTATTACTTGAAATATATACCTACAATGTATAAAAAATATAAAAATAAATAAAATTGAAGTGCAAGGAATAATAAACTACTCGCTTTTTACTAAATGCATACGCAAGTTTAAACAACAACAAACTATTTTTACAATTTTTGTCAGCCTGTCTGTCTGTTTGATCCGGCTAATTTAATAAAAAAATAATTAAAAAAAATAAAATCTAGGTTCATTTTATCTAGCTGATAAAAAATGCCTTAGGCATTGTTTTTAATTTTACAATTTTTGTTAAAGCGCAATTATTCTGTAATAGCTTGTACATACCGGCACTTTATTTTTTAAAGTACTACTTACTGCTTTTTTTTACAGAATAAAAAAATGAAAAAGTCTTACCAAGGGTTTCGTATTACCCAGTAACAGTACAGTTACTGAAAAAAAAAATTTTTATGAGCTAGATAAAATGAACCTAGATTTTATTTTTTGGAATTAATTTTTTATCAAATTAGCCAGATAGGCTGACAAAAATTATAAAAATACTTTTTTGTTGTTTAAACTTGCGTATGCATTTAGTAAAAAGCAAAACAGACACTTCACTTAACATAGAGAGTAGTTTATTATTCCTTGCACTTCAATTTTATTTATTTTTATATTTTTTATACATTGTAGGTATATATTTCAAGTACCTATCACTTGTGTTTATCAAAATTGTGTTTAATGTGTGTCCACGTGAGATTACATAAGTAAACTAATATTTGTATTGACTTTGTGCAGAACAATAGTCGTTAGAAAATACCCAGGTTTTTACGTATAAACTCATCGTATTGCAGTCCACTGCTGGACTTATGTTTTGAGTCTCATGTAATATCGACATTCGAAAAGTGCTGATTCTCAGCCTAATTTGAACAAATGACTTTTGATTTTACGCCCGTTTCCACTAACACTAGCCGACACCTAAATGTAATGCCTAAATATTGTTGCACGTTGGATAATCGACGTTGGATTCTCGGCGTTGCACGTTGAACGTAACGTAAAAAATCCATCAGTGCGCTTTTGGTGTCTTCTTGTGTTATTGTCAAAGTCCGACCTATAAGACGTGGTTTTTAAGTGCCTATTTGAAATAAATCTTTTTCGATTTTTTGTAAATTTTGACGTTTAAACGTAAAAAATTACAAAAAAAAATCAAAATCAAAAATCATATATTTTTTGCCAACATACAAGACAGATGTTATACAAGTTTTTTCATTTAAAATGTTCTCCATGCTCTTCCGTCACCGGGCATGAAAAATTTACACATAAATTACAATCTACTATCAAAATACAAAATTATTAAATTGGAAAATCATTTTATCTTTCAAGGACAAGAAGTATTTAGTAGTAAATAATTAAATAAATGTCATAGTAAATAGTGACACAGCAGTGGACGTATTTCGGCTGAAATGATGACATTAATCATGTAATTTTATGTGAAGGCGATGCACCTATAGAATAAAATTACTATACCACAATAGGTAAAAATAATTTAAAATTAAGCAATGACAGTTATCTTAATTATGAGACAGATACATGGTGCTCATTACAAACATTGTAAAAGTATAAGTTTTCCTAAAAATAAAAAATAAAATATTGAAAACGAGCATTAGGCATCTCCTAAGTTGCGACTGTTGCTAGTCGTCTGATCAATAAGTTTCCTATCGCCCTATTCAGAATTCGTAAGATAGTGGTTCGTAAGATGGTGGATAGTGGTGGTATATACCAAAAAATCATCGAAATACGTCGAAAATTCAGAACAAGAAAATATGTGATATAAGTAGGTACTTGAGGTTAAAATAAATAATTAATTAGCAACGAGTGCTACGACCCGAGTGATGCATATATATGACATAATTATTTATGCTGAATTTTCATAAATAACCTACCGCTATGTTTGTCTAGGTGTCTTTTGAGTGAATAGGCTATACTCGTAATATGCAATATTGTTATATTATATCATACAATAAGAGGGCTTGTAGCAAAAAATCTTGTTTTATTGTGATGATGTCATTATACTTAGAATTCAGAAAGGCGCTAACTGCGCTGTCAGTTGTCTGTTTGTCACCGACAGCGTTTTTTGTTATAGCCGGTACATTATGACTAACCTTATACGATTGAAATTTTTAAAACAAGCTAGACGGAAATTAATAAAATACCTGAATATAAAATAGAGCTTCCCACAATTTATATATCGCTGAAGACAGAAAATTGGGAAGTTATTTTTATGTTCCCTGTATGGGTTCACGTGTACGCCTCAGGCCTTGTTTTACGCAGCTTCAACGCTGCGTTTACGACCGTTTACGCAGCGTCTACGACTTTGTTGGCCAAACACCCAGTGTGATGAAATAAAGACCGTATACTAAGAGATTTGTTCATATGGAACAAATCTAAATTAGAGAGATGTGGTAATGATTCTAATTATTATGCGAATACATATTTTTTTTGTCGGCAATCATATTTTGATCAAGATACAACCTGAAACTGACCTGCAAATCGCAAAAAAACGGATGAAAATTTGAATTTCGCGGGCTACGGCTGTGGATTCACCGTCTTAAACAATCAAATGGCTAAACTAGTTTAAAGTAGTTAATACTTGAGGTTTGAGTAAGGATCTGTAATTCGGGCCCAAGAAAGGATATTTCGAACTTTTACCCTAGAGTCAAGATCACGAGTCCAGACCATTAAAATGTGGTTGACAAACATCCTGTCCCCACTAAAAAAAAAAACTCGGAGCTCATTATTCTACGATTATTGTACTACTAACATGTTTGGCAAATAAAGTTATTTTTATAACAATCACAAGTCTCAATCTTTTAACTCTAGAGCAGCTCTAACAAGGGATTAAGTTTGTATACAAATGATGTGGCAGGAAATATCTACTTGCCTTTTCTTCCCCGAATTACGGAAAATCTGACTAAAGGCTTCTACAGACCTTTTCTACGGTGCCTTTGTGTCGCGTCGCAGGTCGTGCCGGTTTGTAGAAGCCTTAAAAGTCTTAAAACTCTTTTATTTTGCTACCCGTCATTATGATATTATCTAAGCGATACGAAGAGGGGAATGCATTAAAATGTAAATGGTTCCAATATCTGCTGTAATGAAGTGATCAGATGTGCGCATTTTCGTCATGCTCCAAATTTCGCGATTGAGGTCAGTACCGGTTTTGGCGATTATTATGCTGTATCGAGGATGTTACTATGTAACTGCCTACGTACGTAACCGTTCATGCGAACTCGAATTAAGTATTCGCTAGAGGTTATTTATAATTAATTAGTTATTTATAAATCATGGCTGTGTTGCTAAGGCTTGGCACAGTGACCTGCAAGCAACACTTTCTTTTAACTTAGCATGATGATTATTTCCAAGCTACGTTTTTTTATTCAAAATGAAAATCACAATTAATATATTTTAGTTCTCATAAACCTATGCACCTATGAAAGCACCTCTGAAACGTCAGAAACTAGGTACACGGTTCCAATTGGTCGTTTCCTATGGAGAAGAGCCGGCAAGAAACCTGGGGCCCAAATCTGTTATTTTTATAAATTCAGTCATTGCAACACGTTACACGATCCTATTGTCATGCCATTGTCATTTTGCTAAAAGTTCGTAATCTGTTAAATTCGTAATGGTCGATCATTGGTCGGTCAATGTTCTCGTAATAGAATTGTGTTATTATAATGGCATTGTCGTATTGCCATTATTATAAACCCCATAAGTAGAAATGTCATTCATTTGTCATTATGTACGAGATTATCATTAAATGAAATTTCTTTCAATGTAGTGTCAGTAGCCGACCATTGTAAAGTCATAAGGACGCCATTATAATAGTAGATTACCAAACTTGTCAAAATCAACAATTATGAAATCAATGATCGACCATTCTGACACTATTGTAATTGCAGAATTGAGGCCCTGAAATCGCGAAAAAAAAATCTGGTCCATCCAGGTTTGGACCCATAGTAAAAGTTGTTCATAATGATGAGTACAATGACCCCTTAAGAGGTTGTGAGTTAATTCCGGGACATGTTGTATACATTTTATTTATATTATTTAAATAAATTATATTGAGTAACTAAGTATATTATGTTATTCTTAGTACTTACTCATAATTGCATTAAGATACATTAAAATGCAGCCAAAGCGACCTCTGCGCTATCACCGAAGATGCCGTGGAAGTGGCGAAGGTTTGGGTGATTTTTGCGATGGCACATCAGGGCTAAATCCGAAATTATGAGTCCTTATCGACAACACTATCGCACAGTATAAAAACACAGGGTGCTTTTTTTACAAAAGTGTTCGGGTTCCATTCCTGTAATCCAGACACAGGCATAAGCTTATCAAAAAAAAAAACCAGTTTTATTTTCCTTCAAAATCAAGGTCACGAGTTCTTTGATTACCTACTTTGCTCTATTACCTACTCATAGTTTCAGATTATGCTCTGAAGTCCCATCGCAAAAATCACTCTGTATAAATTGATACACTTGGCTCGGACAACCATACAAAATTTAGTTTATGTTAGTTTCTTTAATGGCCGCCGAAAATAATAAAGGCACCAGTCTTGGTCATTGCGTTTTAATCTCGTACACTGTCGTGCCACCGACACGGCAAAGAAGATTAAGATCCTAATGCTACGACTACATTGTCGCTATAACGCGAATTACACTTCGCTCCTCTCTCTCGCATACCACTCGACGTCTCGCAACCCTGGCAGGCATTGGTCCTAAAGAACCCCGTCAGTTGGTGCTGACATCTCTTTGAGGCGCGCGTGGAACACAACGCGCCGTCGACCCGGGCCTGGTCCTTATCGGACGGCGAGCTACCCATCGCTCACCGTCCGCAAGCCCGTGCCTACGGTGGCCGGAAATCGGCTTGCAATTCCCGACGCCCGGGGCGTCTCCTGCGGCGACTAGGGGCGCGAGGGCGCGAACCTTGCCTCTCCCTCACGCGTTCCGCCTCCTCCTTCGCAAGCATTACTGCTTCACAGAAGGAGGTGATGGCCTCCCATGCACTCTCGCTCCGAACCATGGCCTGAACCAGGGCCGGACGCGAGAGATCGCCGCCGCCGATCGCCTCCGTGAGGACACGGCGGTGCTCCGCCCAAGCCGGCAGACCTCCACCGTATGCTCCACCGTGTCCTCCGGGCGATCCACACAGTGGTGACACCCGGGCGTTTCCTCCCGCTTTATCCTGAACAGGAACCTCCCGAAACAACCATGTCCGGTGAGGACCTGCGTCAGGCGGAAGGTGAGGACGCCGTGGCGCCTCTCTAGCCACTCCTCAAAGAGGGGACTTATAGCCACAATTGTGGCGTGCCCACCGTGCTGACTGGCTAATATTGTAACACGGCATGAGATGGTAAATAAAAGAGACAAAGAAGATTGAAAAATAACTTTTAAATATTTGAAAACTTATTATATTTTTTATTAGAAACAGCTGTGTGAAGGATAGCAATGTTGTTTTATATTCTATTCGCGCGAATGTCAGCGCAGATAGGTGTGTGAGCGGTTCACAAGAAAAGCGCAATGATGTCATTGTTGAACTAAGAATTCTTATTTTTCTTTGTTATCTTGTATCTCAACGCATTTAATATTTATTTTTATATTCATACAAAACAAAAAAGTAGAGCATAAAATGCTTATTTTCTGGGGGCAATACAGTCATGTTTAATTAAATGTACCATACGTACTTAGGTAAGTATTGGCTTTTAACAAGAACATTTTATTACGGTACCTACTGATTTTATAGCTTATTAGCTGCTACATTTAAGGTATGATGATGTTTCTGAATTAAGGCTTCTACATACCGGGGCGACTTGTCGCGCGATGCGACACGACACAAAGGCACCGCTCGTCCCGCGACACGCGGGGCCTTTGTGCCGTGTCGCGTCGCGCGACTAGTCGCGCTGGTATGTAGAAGCCTTTAAGTAAAAGGATAGCAATTAAGGATAATATAAAAAACAAAAACTTCTTATTTTATGTGGTCGGTTATTATTAGTTTCTTTATTGATTTCTATATTAGTTTCTTTATTGATTGATAAAAAATATAATTGGTTTGGACCTCCAATAGTTTAAAACCTTTTCACAGCGACTAATCGCTGACCTTGGTCTTAAAAAAGCGCGTCGCACTCACGCCGTGCCACCGTTCGGTTTCATAAGGAATATTTATTTTTATTAATGAAAATAAAATATTTGAAAAAAGAAAAGTCATAGATAGAATTGTAGATAGTAAAACATCAGACTGTTCATACGAAAAAAATTAATAAAATATGTAAGTACAGTCAGTGCTCTGCATAGCCCGACCCCTTTTCCCCTCTTCATCTTTGCAAGAGGGGTCAGGTAATGCAGGGCACTGACCGTACCAAAGATATTTTCAACAACAAAAAAAATGTTTTTTTTTTGTTGTAGTTAAATATTCGCAAATATAATTGATGTGTATGCGTTCTAGTTTAACATATTTTTTTGGCATAACTTACTTGCATTATATGAAGGCGTAATAGCAGATTAAAAAAAATCTAAAATCATATATATCTGCGCCTTAAACTCAAGCAAACAGACTAATCTATAAATCTATCAACAATGTTTGAACAACGCGATAAAAATGTGGTTTACTTTGTGACTAACAGAGATATATACATTCAAGTCTGTTACTTACTTGAAATTCAAAAGCTAGCCATATGTGTTTGACACCTACACTCCTTTCATGTTGGTCACCTAAATGCAAATGTCCTCCACCTTTTATGTGCACGCAAGTCGGCATACGGAAAGTGGAACAACTTCTTTACTTGTCATTTGTGTAGGAGTGGGTAATGTGTAATGTCCTTTACAAAATGCTCATTTGCAACGGTTTTAGAAAAATCTAGATGTTTCGAACTACATATTTGAATTTTAAACTTGGAAGAAGTCATTTGATTGTCTGGGTTGGCGATTCAATAGATTTTTGTATGTTACAGATTGATTTTATTACTCGATTTTGATTACGTATTGTCAAAGTCGCTAGATGTTAAATCGTCGATGGTTAGTAAAATACGATACATGCACATACATATCTTGCCACGGGGGTAGGCAGAAAATACAGAACGCCACCTGCTACAATACAATTTGTTAGTATTTTATATATTGTGTCGATTGACGAATAAACAATTATTGAAATATACTTATATTATATAATTATTATAAACAATACCATACGTAAAAAACCGGCCAAGTACGTGTGCCACGCACAATGAAGGGTTTCATAGTTGGGATGAATTTATCGCAAAAACAAAGTTAACACTGTAGTTGAAAAACATGTTCCATACATCGATAACCGTCATGGTAAATTCTCCAACTGCAAATATAAATTAGTTATCACAAAAAAAAAATGTGATAAAACAACAAATTAACTTTTCCCTTTACTTGTGCTTTGAAACCTTACTTCTTGTCAAATTCTAGGCCATCGGGAAGTACCCTATAGGTTTTGATTTATTTGCAAGTTTCAAAATATGTCGCTTATAATTATGGCCGTATTTTTTTATTGCTTGACAGACTGACAGAAAGACGGACAACAAATTGATCCTATGGGTTCCGTTTTTTCCTTTTGAGGTACGGAACCCTAAAAAGGGACTTACCAATTATCAACGGAAATCCGTCATTGACAGATAAACATAAAACGGAATATTTTGCACTATAATAAATCCCACTCGTCGCTAATCGTTTCCTTTTTAAATTAAACATATAAGTACTTATAGTTATTATATACATAGATAAGTAGCATAATGTTGGTAGTTACAGTAGGGTATTTTAATTACAAGCAATTTGGTATTTACTGTATTTTTAATTGATATAATCTTTGTTGCAGGTAATATCTTCAACCGAGTTTGTTAATTGGGTTTGTATTATTTTAATGAAGAGTACTGAAACCTTCAGTTCGAGGTGGAGTACTATGTACTTCACCCACGACCTCGTTATGAAAATATTCTTTTACTAATTAGAGGAAGGAAGTAAAGAGGAAGTAAGGTAGCAGAAAGTAATTAAATAAATTTCCACGCTAAGTTGGAAGCAAACCATTAGTAAGAAAAATTCATTATGATTTACTAAAAAAATAACGAGCTAATAATTTACTTAATAAAAACTTAAAATTTATTTATTTTTTATATTTAATTACACATTTACACTCCAACGACTTATTCACTAATTAATAAATTTTTGGGGTACTGTAAAAATTAAACTTAACAATCTAGAGTGAATTAGTCACTTACAGGTGTGCACAGCGCTTACATATTTCAAGTTTTATAATATTAGGTACAGACGGCTACACATCAAGCTATTCATTTCCAGTATAAGCTGATCTCGCATTGTATAAGATTTCCGTACAGTGCGAGATCAGTGTAAACTGGAATTGTATAGCTTGATGTGTAGCCGTGTGTACATAATATTATAAAACTTGAAATATGTAAGCGCTGTGCACACCTGTAAGTGACTAATTCACTCTAGATTGTTAAGTTTAATTTTTACAGTACCCCAAAAATTTATTAATTAGTGAATAAGTCGTTGGAGTGTAAATGTGTAATTAAATATAAAAAATAAATAAATTTTAAGTTTTTATTAAGTAAATTATTAGCTCGATATTTTTTTACCTATAGGCTAAAAAAACAAAACTATAAGAAAACAAAAAAAAGAAAAGAAATAACTAAATCTATTTTGTTGCTATAAATAATAATACAGTAAATAATAAATAAGTAAGTATAATAATTCCGTGTGGTGCCGGACATAAAGAATAGTACTATCCCAACTCTTCTCGTGGGTGTCGTAAAAGGCGACTAAGGGACATACTAGAGAATGGGCAGCAGCGTTCTCTATGCATTTTAACTTCATAATGCGATCGCCAACCGTGGCCAAGCGTGGCGATTGCAAAATCGTTTTTTTTCGTACAAATATCACAGACAGATTTTCTCAATTCATACTTCCAGCAGTTCCAGCAACAACAGTACCAGCGGTCGTTAACCCCAAAAAAGAAATCAAATTATTTTTGTTTTCATTTTGTTGTGTTCAGACTTCAGATAGCAATACCAATCTAGCCTGTGGAGTTTCGCTAACTAATTTAATTTGACCCTGTATACTGAAAATTAATAATTAATAAATTTCATGAAAAATTTACTTATGGGTCATTTATCTGAAATAAATGATTTGATATGATAAATGTGAACGTGAGCACTAAGGACGGATTTTTATATATATTATTATAAATTCTTCCCTTAAAGGGGTTAAATAGGGAATGAAAGTTTGAATAGAAGTTTGTATTATTTGTCGACGGTAAAAAGTGGCGCCAGTGACAGAACATTTGAAAGGAAATCGTATGGCTTGGTAAGTGATGAGGAGGGAGGAAACGCATGAGACAGTCCCGTATTACAGAAGATTACTCAATACTCAAGCATTACTTAAAACTAGTTTCAACCAATCAAATGGCTTGAATCTAGTTTTAAGTAATGCTTGAGTATTGAGTAACCTTCTGTAATACGGGCCTAAAAGAGTGATAAAAGTTCAAGCTCAAGTAATTTATTTCATAACAAAAATTCATTTGTGTCGAAATATTTGCACAGTAGGTACACGAAAAGAATCAACATAAACAATTATAATATAGGTAAACTCGTTCCTCACCCATCATCGAAGTTAGAAAGTCTATCCAAATTCAAAATACTAACTTTACAAACATTATTCTTATTGATACAGAACAAAGTCCCTAGCAAAATTGAAATAGGCCAAAGAGAAGATGGATAGATTGTGTGAGGAATTAATTATGAATGAGAAGAGAGTGAATGATCGCGTGACAGCTGACAGGTAGGAATGGAAAAAGAATGGGATGAGCTGGATGGTGCTGATCCACGCGTCATGTTCGTCACGGGCGCCGTCAATTGAGACTGGTCCGCTCTTAACTGCCAGGGCTTATTTGTAATCTTTTAATTTTGAATTGTTTTTAAATAATGTATTTTTAACATTATTCTCACATAAAGAAGCGACAAGAATAATGTACCCAGGATTTTGTAATATCTTGATTTTAAACTGTGGCCTTGGTTTCTTGCCTGTTCTTCTCCATAGAGATCTACGTTTTGGAATGGTCAAATAGCTTCAACTTTTTGACTAACTGACCGACTCTTTGACAATTCATAAGTGCCTGTAATTGGTTTAATTGAAATAAATGGCGCAACACGTTTTCTCAAACTGAAACTAAAAAGAGTTTGAGTTTGAGAAAACGTGTTGCACCGATCCCAAGTCACATGGGACAATGGGACAAGGGCAGGAATATGATAATGGTAAATTCATGGCATGTTCAGCCAGGCAGGCATGTTCTATGTATAAGTATGAAAAACCTTACTTTTGTGGTTTTTGAAACATCAAAGACAAATAAGGAACCAGCTTTCTTTACACCACGAGTCACGATCACGACGATACGCATTCATATTTATTTTAAATCCCTACTATTGTATTTCTGATGTATGAGAACATAATCTAGCAGTTTTCTCTTTACATTAGTTATAATTCAGCAAATAAACAGTTAATTAATGTTACGTTATGTAAAACAGGAGTGATGTAGGCACTCGAATAATCCGAATATAATGCGTAATGGAACGATGCTAATGCTATACGAGTTATGCGACTAACTTTCTTTTCCACGTGTTGAGGATACATAATATTAAGTTTGTTGCGAAATCTTGGCAATGTACGTTATTTGTTGTGTCCCATATTCTGTAAGCAACAGATGTTTGCTTTGAAAGATATAAATTTCATATCTGTGCGAAACGAAATTAGGTATCATTGAGAAATGGTTCCTCGTGCGCCTGACCAGACACTAGGTACTGGTGCTTCAAAGACATTTTATTGTGCTAATTACGCTCTACATGGGCTTACGCTTTACTCAACATTAAACTGTTTATATATGCCCTATTTCTTCCCGTGGGTGTCGTAAAAGGCGACTAAGGGATTTACTAGAGAATGGGCAGCAGCATTCTCTGTGCATTTTAACACCATACTGCGATCGCTAACCCGGCTGCCAAGCGTGGCAATTACGGCAACCCCCATTCTTTTGGAGGAAGCCTATGTCCAGCAGTGGATGTCTTTCGACTGAAATGATGATGATGATGAAGATATTATATGCCCTAAACTACGATTCCTCAGTAAAGAACGCTTTAGTTAAATCCTTGATTTTATAAAACTGTATATAAGTGAAGTCTATTTTATACATGTCTTAGTATCAAACTGTCTACACGTAATTAACTGTAATTAATAAACTTACCGACAAGCAAACATAATTAAGACAACTACTTCAAGATTGCCTTTTCTAAATGTGCAATACTTAAACCCAAATTGAGAAAGTAGCTACAGGTATAATTATAAATTACACCTGTTTCTCAAATCAGGTTCATAAAATCACTGATGACAAAACATTTCCTTATAAAGAAAACTTTTTACAAAAAAATAATAACCGACTACCTAAAATAACACTACAAAGTGAAAAATAACTTTAATTTCGGAATTCGGTGTCTTTGGATCTGTATTTGAGTTTTTTGCCACCGACTTCCGAAATTAAAGTTATTTTTCACTTTGTAGTGTTATTTTTGGTAGTCTGTTATTATTTTTTTGTACCTAAAAAGTTTTTTATTTTTCACTTTTTAGTGGGTCAGTTTTGAATTTATCTAAGTTAGAATAGCCTAATGTTAACTGCTTATCACCTTTTACAAAATATTGCTTTTCCCGATGCCGGGACGTTGATTGTTGAGGAGTTCTCCTGGTAAGAACCAGGAGTACTGCCACTCACCATATGCATAGTGACCAGCATAAATTGCTTAATTGCAACCCGTTAAATAGGTACTCATTATTATATTGTTCCGGTGGCCATCTGTGGTCGCCATCATCAGTTCCACTTCACCAAATGGTGCTTTCGGAGAGCAAATGTACGAGTTACTATAAAAAATACCCAAGTCGCTATAAGTGTATACTCCCGAGGTGGTCCCATTGCCACCAAATCAGAATCTGATGAGGGGATCTCATGGAAATCGAGGGTAACCCTCAATTTTTTTTTTTTTATGTTTGTTACGCGATTACTCCGTCAATTATGAACCGATTTTGAAAATTATTTTTTTGTTTGAAAGTGTATACTCCCGAGGTGGTCCCATTGCCACCAAATCAGAATCTGATGAGGGGATCTCATGGAAATCGAGGGTAACCCTCAAATTTTATATGCATACCTATAAAATTTGAGGGTTACCCTCGATTTCCATGAGATCCCCTCATCAGATTCTGATTTGGTGGCAATGGGACCACCTCGGGAGTATACACTTTCAAACAAAAAAATAATTTTCAAAATCGGTTCATAATTGACGGAGTAATCGCGTAACAAACATAAAAAAAAAAAATACTACATAATACAATGTCCTTGAATGCAAGATCAAAAAACTGACATGACAAAATATTCCTTATAAAGAGAAAAATCGGTAAAAGTAGAAAGAAAGTCCTTGAATGCAAGACCAACAACAAAGTAACAGCTTGATCACTTGATGTAACAACCGAGATCAATGGCCACGTACTATATCGGACAAATGCAAATCAATTACGCGAATCCGATCAGCGTTGCTTGTCTACACACGTACACACGTACGAGTACCTACTGTACGTTTGTTGATACCGTTGCTTTATTACTGACATGCACTTGTTCTGTATTAATAGCTTTTACGACGCTACGGTCACCGCGGAGCGCGTTCTCCTCTATAAATGAATCTGATTGATGTATCTCGAGTTCTCGACTGATTTATGTTATCAAATGTTTCGGAACTTTCCTTAGTGAATGACCCGTTGTATTAATGTTTACTACTTCTAAAAATTGCTTAGTAGTAAAGTTTTTTGTAGTATTTTGAGAACTACTGGAAAGTTTTTCGAAGAGATTGATGTTAATGGTTTTTTCGGATCTGAATAATGTTTCGCGAATGTTACGTGTCAAAATAAGTAGGTTATGCAATACATGCGGATAACGTTACAATTCTGCGGTAAACCGGACCGTAAGTTATTGAAGCAGTTTTAGTTCTAGGGATCATTCCTATCCTATCCGTCTTTTGCCAAAATAATAATTGTTAGAATCGACCTTAACTGGTTGAATGAATGAATTGCACCGACCCCAGCATGGTTAAACTCTGGTTTAACCATGCTGGGGTCGGTGCAATTCATCGACACCGGGACTCAATCACTCGAATGAACCCAAAGATTCGCAGTAACCCCCGAAGCCTCATGTTTCATGGGACCATTGAATATCAGAGACCATTGAATATCAAAGAGTAGACCGGGGGGCGATATAATTGACAAAAATAACATTTTACTCATAAATAACAGCTGCTACTTGACCTCTGTAACCCATGTTGTGGGGCATACCGGTATTCTAAGGTAAAACTTGTTACCAAGCAGTTTCAAGCCACTGAGGGGCTGTCAACCCAAGATGACTGTCGTAGATATTCGTATGACAGCTGGAGCCGTAAGCATAAAGTGGTATTCAAAAGGGATTAAAACTCGTTCTGTAATCAATGCAGTAGGTAGTCTAATAATAACTAAGTATGGCAACGTTGCGTAACTTTTTAATCGGCTACAACGGGCAGTAAATCTGTGCTTCGCAATTCAACCATGAGCCTCCAAAATAAATCAATAACATTACTAACTATCACATTAATTAATTTAATATCTTTGAAACGATTTCAATATTTTGAAATATACATAAGTATATGTATAATGACAAGGAAATTTTGAAGGACAACAGCATTTCCATGAATTAGTTTATGTCTGACAGTAAAAGGGGCTATTTGCAACGCAATCGTGCCATTTCTGAGCCCATGGCAACCGATCGTGTTGTATTTCGAATAAAGCCGCGGGACATTCGTAGTAATAGTGCTAAACAGAGCTAATGTATGTATTTCTGTCAAACACGATAGCAAGCACCCACTTTTCCAGTTACGTGATAACTAGGGTTTGGCGATTAACCTCTCTTGAACGACTGTGAGAGTGTATCTATTATCATATTTAAGTGTCGTTCTTTGCACTAAAAGCATTTAGTTGAAATGCTGCAGTTGGTAATAAATCAAAACCAGACCCAAGGTGAAATGCATCGATGAAAACAAGTTATGATGTGGGTCACATCATATAGTAAGCTGTAGGATGTATGCAATATGGTTGTGATCATAAGTCATCAAGCATGTTGTTGCTCACACCTGTCTTCTATCGAACTAAAAAAAAATCTCGAAGCATTTATTTCAATTAAACAAATTACAGGCACTATTGAATTGTCAAGGGGTTGGTCCGTCAGAGAGATGAAGCCACGGACACTCTTTTAAATTATAATATTGTTACAAAGTATTGGTTACATGATCCATGTTGAAATGATACATGTGAAAACAATGCAGAAAGACGTGCACGTTAAAAGCTTAATATTATAAAAAGATAAAAACAAAAAAACTAAAAAAAAGCAGCTACGAAATGACCAGTCCCTACAGACGGCGCCCGTTTACGAACATGACGCATGGACCAGCACCATTCAGCTCAACCATTTTGAAGGGAACTGATCCAACACACACGCCACCATCAGCGAGACATTTTGAGTGAGTATGACACACTCTCAGCCGCCAGGGCACATTCAAGAACAGAATACAAGATGCAATGTATTAATTCAAATTACTACGTTATTCAGGGTGCTCGCCCATGAGCGATTTTTTCGGCGATTATTGTGTGAATAAATTTCTTTCTGACAAAAATCGCCGAGAAAATCATCCCCTTTAAGGGGCTTGTGGCTAAGTAATAACAGCCGCCCGGGTCGATCGATCAGGCTTGCCGCGGTTGGACTGTGGATGGGTGACCATCTTTACATACAAGACCCCTCTGTGCCTCGGAAAGCATATTAAGCCGTTGGTCCCGGCTGTCATTCGTGGATCTTTGATAGTCGTTGCGGGTCGTCAGGAGCCTGAAAGTCTGACAACCAGTCTTACCAAGGGGTATCGTGTTACCCAGTTACTGGGTTGTGGAGGTTAGATAGGTAGTCGCTCTATGTAAAATACTGGTATTTAGCTGTATCCGGTCAGACTGGAAGCCGACCCCAACATAGTTGGGAAAAGGCTGTGCATGTGATGTTATTTAATTAATAAATAGTCACAAAAATTGCGCTACATAAAAATCTTGACACGAAGCATATTCGAGTCATCCAACAATCATCCCAAAAACTTTTATGCGAGTTCGAATAACCGTCACACAAACGATTATCAAATCAAAATCAAATCAAATAATTTTTATTTCAGGTATAAGTACACCCTTAAAAAAACACCCTTAAAAAAACACCCTATTACAAATAACACATTATTCATTATTATTAAATTATACAAAACAATCAAACAATCATTATATTATATTAGATTAAATTACAGTCATGAACCTGAAATTATGTAATTTCAGGTTCATGACTCTAACAAACACCCCACTCACTCACACTCACACCATCATTCTACCACACGCATTACACTACACCTACTTTTTTTATTATATCATTTTTTTTTTGGTTAATTACTTTAAACATTTCTGTTTGTTCTCTTCATCAATAAATAATTTGTCTAGAGTTTAAAATTGACCAATAGTGTTAATTAGATTTAGCTCGGGGTGAGAGCCTGGTGATCCGTCACACAGGTTATCCTAGTATGGTACGCCAGTCTCTCACAAAGGATCATATTTTATGTATTTTTTGTCAAAACGTTATAATTCTTGTCTCTGTCTATAATTATGTGAACCTTTGTGAAGAGAGAAATAAAATTATTATACATTATTATTATTCGAAACACATCCGACACGGAATCGATGGTGTTTGATTCATTTAACCACCGAAAGTGATTGTGCAACGAGGAAATCATGTTGGCAGCACGTGTCGAAGATATCGGCTCGTTTACGTGATACGACGATGTTTCGAACACGCAAACATTTTTAACCGTAACTTAAGGCGCTGACAAGAGGCAAATGATAAAAGTTGGGTTGTCTTAAACCGGTCAGACCCTACTGGCACCTAACGCTCACCCTTAACGGAAAGTGCCGTTGACAGCTGTCAGTTGACGAAACTGACAGTTGGCAGTTGACTTGACGTAATTAAATGCTGTCCACTCGTATCGATAGATGATATCGATGATGTAATTTAAAAATATGAAATAGGGTTTTCAGGTTTGCGAACCTCTCGATCGATGTGTCTTGATGAGTGAAACCCCTTTATGAAGCCCCCAAAAAGTGTTATTTTTGCTCTATCTCGCTTCCTTCACAAGATATAGCGGTTTTTGTGTTTTTTTTGAGGAATCTTTGTACAAATTTCTTATTTTGAAATTGAAACATCGTTTTATCGATAACATTGTTTTATTGATACGACAGGACAGCATGTATAAATGTCAAAGCAACTATCAACTGTCACCTGTCAACGGGGCTGACGTTAAGGAGGAGCACTGTATCAGACTTTATCCCAGGCCAGGGTCTGAGTGGAAAAAAATTGCCAAATATATAAAGTTTGTGGTAGCGGAAAAAATATAAATATGTTATTCTTGAACATATTTCTCAGAACTTAGTTGTTACCAAAACACGTTCAGAAAAAAAAACTCGATACAATAACGGTAAATTAACCTCTTACTTTGAGTTTCAATCCAAAATTTAAATAATATATTATAATAACATAATTTAAATTAATAACAAGAACGTCTTATTTGTATGCAGAACTTGGTTGTTTTTTATTTTCGATTACTCAACCCATTTTTTTGTAAATAGATAATTGCTTAATATTTTGCAATAAATTACAAGCGCTGTGTCATCGCGGTTCTCTTTCTTTTGTATGCAGTCTGACAGTGACCGCGGTTTAGCTGTGGTCAGTGTCTTAATCGTTGCATGTGATAGGACGGCTTTACGGTACTTGTAACTGAAAAAATACCTGATAATTATGTTTTGCGTTTCGTGGCCCCATTTATTGGTCTAGTGGACGCATGCACGGCTGTCAAAACATATATTTTCTCCACATTTCTTTTCGTCGTGGTAATTAGACATCCTCATAGATACAGATGCAGAAGTATGTCAGACTCTTCGACTAAAACCAAGTATAGTATCACTACAGTACATTTTTCTTTTTTTATAAATAATATAGAAATTATTTAAATTTTATTTTAAATAAAATTATTTTTAATAAATTAATTACTTTGCTTATTATCCATGCCCTAGTCTGAATGTAGAAGATTTTCAGTAGCTAAGTTAAGTTTTTGATATGTAACAAAAGGCTTTTCGCATTCCGTTGGAGTGATTTCGTGAAAAGGGACGGAAGTGTGTAACAGGAAGTGACAGCTTAAGCATGGAATAAGTAAGTACTTTTTAATAGCATGGAATTAGTAAGTACTTTATAATAGTATGGGATTAGTGTACTCAAGGAATTAGTAAGTACTATACGACTTGTCCCGGAATTAACGCACAACCTTTTAAGGGGTCATTGTACTCATCATTATGAACAACTTTTATTATGGGAACAAATCTGAAATCGCGCAAAAAAAAAATCAGCTGTTCCCTACATTTTGACGAGTTATTCGAACGTAAATGTAGAGAACGTAACAGCTGATTTTTTTGGCGATTTCATGTTTGGTCCCATAGTAAAAGTTGTTCATAATGATGAGTACAATGATCCCTGAAGACGTTGTGCGCTATTTATGTTACACCTTGTATAGATTGTAGAAGAAGGGGGGGTCATTTTTGCTTATTACCAAGGTGAGATGTCAGATGTTACACATCACACGCGACCACTGTAAAGCTCGTTGGTTTTTTTCCAAATATAATATGTCCGGTTTGCATACCTTTTTTAGTTACATATTTTTTATTTTATGACTTTTGACTGCCTCGTTGGTCTAGTCGTCGCAACCGCTACTGCTGAGCATGAGGTCCTAGGTTCGATTCCCAGGTCGGGCAAAGTGTTATTAGGATTTTCCATTAGTCATTTCTCAGTAGCAGCTCGGAGACTGGATTTGTGCCCGGTTGATGGCAATAGGCTCACCCCCTATTACATGGGACTTAAACATAACTGGCAAAATGCGGGTGTACTATAGGTACACCTCTGCCTACCCCTTCGGGGATTGCAGGCGTGATGTTATGTTATGTTTTAACTCTACCTTACGCAACGTAGGTAGTAGTGATTAGTTCTTATGTCATAATATACGAGCAGCATAAAAAAAAACAAAAAAAAAACCGCATCAAAGTTAATGAGAAATGGGGAAAAGTATATTCTCAAATAGTGTACTGGCTGAAAGTGAAAACATAAATCTCAGTTATAAGGGCAGTTTCAATGAGAGTAAGAGGCACGCGAAAACATGTCAGGGCCTTTCAATGTGAAGATGGAGGAGGAATACTTTAGTGACAGCCTGATCTCGTGAAACAGAAATACCTACTTGTGTTTTTTGTATATGTGTGCAATGTATGTAAATCTGTGCTGTTTTAATATACTTAAATAAAGAGGCCAATTTCCACCCTTTTCGTGAACAAGACCAAAAAAAAGAAAAAAAAAGAAGTCTTTTACAGTTCAAGCAGTACGGTTATGCAATGCCTTGCCCGTGTCGATAAGGTTTGCTCAATCTTTGTCCACTTTTGAAATTCAGGTAAAAAAACGCTTCCTCTCTCTCATTACATAATACAGTTCCTTGCTCTTGTTTCGTGTTTATTATTGTATATGTATATATTATATATATTTATATAAATAAGAGTATTCTTTATGTATTTATTTTATATGTAAATGGTACACCTCTGACTACCTGCAGTATTGTCTTTCCTTCTCCCTTTAATCCATCCAAAGGTTGTCTGTAAAAGATCGCTTTTAGCGATAAGACCGCCCATTGTGTCACCCTATGTAAAATTTAAACATTTGTATCTGTAACTATTATGGTGTACATAATAAAGAGAATTCTATTCTATTCTATGATGTGAAATTATTAATTGTTTGTTCTGGTATGTTTAAGTCATCAGTCTTTTACAGTCAAGCTCTCTTCGCCAACGACATGAATAGAATGCCAATGATATCAACACAAGGTGCATTGATATCGGGTGGAGGCACGCACAATAATGTATTGAGTTTCGCTACGTTGCATACGTTTAAATATTTTACGAGGTGGTCAACATTGTAGTATCTCTTTGTGTACACACGGCTACACATCAAGCTATACATTTCCAGTATACGCTGACCTCTCATTATACGGAAATCCTATACAATGCGAGATCAGCTAATACTGGAAATGTATAGCTTGATGTGTAGCCGTGTGTACTACCATAGAGCCCGATGATGATATTTATGGCTCGTCCCAATTAGGTCCCTATTGTAGCATAGAACGATGTAAGTACAGCCATTTATCAGGCTTGGTTTAAATCCGTGCCTGTACACAGGTGAATTTTTGAGATGGGGCAGTAAGGGCAGCTACCTTAACCATTGTAGCTACAGGAAAACGGCCTTAAGACACTGTCCTTAACTTTTTGAGACATTTTGATCTGCATTCACAGATTTTGAATAAACATGTACAGTCAGCAGGAAAAAGGGCAATTTTCATAAAAGTGCCAAACTTTTTTTATGCCAATCGATCCCTCTTTGTTATAAGATCAAAAACCTCTATTGAACCAATTGAGCTGACTGTATTATTTTTTAAAATCTGTGAATGTAGATCACAGCGTCTCATAAAGTCTAGGACAGTCTCTAAAGACCGTTTTCCTGTAGCTTTTTTTATTTAGGATGGGTTTGCTCTTGACCTTAGTCTAGGGCAGAGGTGACAGAACAAAGTCGACGATGGAGTGAGCTTACCCAGAAGAAGCCTGTTCGCTCTAACTTTGAAGAGATTAGGGTTGTATGCGTTCGGAAACACAGACGCAGGTAGAGAGTTCCACTCTTTTGCAGTGCACATTATAAAAGACATTTGGAAACGCTTAGTGCGAATTGGTAGAATAGCAACAATGAAGGGATGGTAACCTGCAGTGCGTCTAGATGTGCGATAATAGAAGGAGGGGCCGGTGGAATGAGGTCGTGGAGTTCTTGGGCACGCTCACCGAAGTACAATCTGTAGAAGACCGACAAGCAGGCAACCTTTCGGCCATGGGCCAAGCTGTGAAGATTGGCATCCAACAGTTTTACACTAGCTACAACGGTTAAGGCCCTTACTGCCCCATCTCAAATATCCACCAGTATATCTGGTAAATATTACATCAAATAGGTTGTGTTTTTATCTAGTTTCATTTCAGTAGGTATGCATTTACCTTTCTTTTTGCTTACGTAACTAGGCAACACAATCCATTCATAGTTACGAACGTTTCATTTCGTTTTTCACCTTGAAAAAAGTTCTACACAAACTCTTTTGTCAAGTTCGCTAATTTAATAATTTGCGTGAATTAAAACTATTGTTGCTACGAGTAAATGTGGGAATTGACAATAATTGCGTTCCTGATCACTGATAAACATAATTGCTTAGTAGAGAAATTATTTCATTTCTAGTGACTATCCTCGTTGTGTGATGAATTTCGCTTTCCTATAAGGATAGCTAATTAATTTCTCTCGATATTTCTAAATTCTTTTCAGGGTTCCGTACCAAAATAGTAAAAAGGAACCCTTATGGTGAGACTAAGTCTGTCTGTCTGTCTGTCAAACCTGGATATCTCAAGAACTAATAGCTATCAACTTGAAATTTAGAACAGTTTTAGATGTCGTTTGCCCAACTATTTTGCAAACAAGAAAGAAATTAAAAAATATATCGTTTTTGCAAAAGGGTCTGAAAGGGGTTTTCAAAATTTTAAGTGGGGCTACTAAGGCATGTGGGGTATCATATGAAACAGCGTGGTTTGCACATTCTCAAACATTATTTTGGTTTTTTTTTAGACAGCATAGTTTCCGACTTTTGAAGAAAATTGTAAAAAAAAATACCGTCCCCCCCCCTTTATCCCCTACTCCCATCCCCTACATCCCCTACCATAGATGAAAATCTGAAATTATTCTATGTGATAGAAGTTTATGTAAAGATTACCAGAAAAATAAAACGATATCTCTAAACGGTATCGATATCTCTAGCACAGTTTTTTAGAAATCATACACATCATATATACGTCCGGAACCCTCGGTGCGCGAGTCCGACTCGCTCTTGTTTAAATAAAAATCGTACCTAGTCTTAATTTATTCAAGGCAGATCGGACGATTAGGTTTAGGAGATTATTTTTGCCCGAATTCGATTTTTTCCTTGAACTGTCCAGTAGTGCAGAACACGAAACACAAAACATATTTTATTTAAAACTGAAAATTTTGTAGAATTCACGTCGCATTTGTCACTGGTTGTTTAACAAGCATCGAGTTACTCAACTCACCATTCAGACGAACTCAAGGTGAGATTATGCTTTGCATTTTTTATTAGCACTGCCTTGCCCTGAAATGCTTTGTGACGTGTCTCAATGCGTTATGTATGACTTTCTATAGTTTCCATACCCATATAGCGGACGTTATACAATGGAATATAGATTATTGTCATCAAATACATGTTGGATCGCTCTGATCCGCCAACCCATGTGGATTTCCCCGCTCGTTTATCTTTTATCCATAAGTCCATTTTCCACACAATTGGGTGTCGGTTTCCTTTTTCTTATCATCAATCGCAATATACACAAATTGAAAGATTTGTAAGTCCGGTTTTAACTGACATTTCGTAAGAGTTGACCTCGATCCGGTATTCGTATTCGCTACCTTTTATTCTAGGTGTAAGATTTTACTGTGAACTAACTTTAGTTTTCTGCATGACTAAATCGAGCAAAGTAAATATTTTAGAAACGTTCAGTGTTTGTAATGAAAACAATATTAGTTATTGATTTCACTGTTCACTGTTTACTTGCGTAATTTGAGCTAAGCAGACTTAAGTAAAGCAAGAGATAAGTTTATCTAGAACATACCAAGAAACTTGCATACTTGTTCTAAATTAACATCCTGCGCCGGCGACGCAATCGTTTACGAGTCTCAAGAACGACAACATGACCGTGTGGTAATAATATGTTCACGTACAAATGCTACCATAATATTATTTGTATCACATTTATATACAAGTTACACAGGTTATTATGCTTCTGAATGTACGCTACTGTTACTAGAAACGGAATGATTTTCCCACTGCCATCAGATATAACATTTGCACGCTCACTATGGAGCGACTCTATGAGATAATTGTGCTATTGTTGCTTCGTGTTGTATAATAATCAGCTGTAATAATATACCTATCTCACCATAAATATACACCTAACACAAATTACGTCACAAAATTACCAGTTAATGAAACTCCCTTAATCGGCTCAGAGTCAGGGCGCGATTCAGAGAAACCTCAAAAGCGAAAGGGACAGCTTGAGGATAACGGGGGAATTTGGACTAATGCGTTAAATGCTCAATATTATTTATGTAACCTCAGGAAATGAGAGCACATTGATACGAAATTACTGAACATTTATTATCGCTACATTTGTCGGGAAGCAATTAATCGGATCGTTAATGTGCGACTTATTGCGAACTAACTGACATTCAAATTGAATTGAAAACGTTTATGAAGACTGACAGAAATACAGGTTTATAACACTTCCCTTTGTTATGTGTGCTGTCGGAATTGGTATTCAGGAAGTATATCAATCAAACAAACAAAAATAAATAATTAAAATAATGATATTTAGTAACTTTAGTGTGGGTTTTATCTTGCACGCTCTGTGCATTATGTGCCTGACGTCATTCGTATGTATTGTTCAGTAGATGTAGGCAGACATGCTCATGTAACTCTAGAACTAGGTATCATGTCCTTCAGCATTCTCTTAGATACCAGTGTCAGCGTAGGTATAATTGTTGCTTTGAAAGGTGTCTACTGACTAGAAGTTCAATTAATATTACATCCAGAGATAAGTTTTGACAAAACAATGTAACTAATTTGCTGTCTTAATTGGTTGGCAGATGACAAAAATAAAAAGGAATGGACGAGAAGGCTAAAATAATAAAAAGAAAGAACGTGGAATAAAAAGATGAAGACGTCTAGCTACTACTCCGCTTTAGAAGATGAGGGAAACCAGTATGAAAACCTCCTGCGATTCGGTTGTTGTCAAATAAAAGAGTAAAATATTAGTAAAATACGTAAAATATGACAACAATCTTTTTAAAAACAAAAATATACGTTAAGACCTCGTGTCATTGGTCCGTTTTCGGAATTCGCCGGTTCGATACACTATAGGCTATTATTATCTAGAAACGACATTCGCAGAAACCGGTAAACTGGTTTCCGAAGTGGGCCCTGTGGAACAACATCTATCTAAACTGAGGCATCGCCTTCGGCTGGCAACATCGGCAATCTCACAGATTTACATACTGATGCATTTATACAAGCTATTTGCTCGTATATCTAAGGTGAATTTTAATATTTCACTTATTTATCCTCTATTTATACATAGCCCTTTAGATACGCAATTACACTGTGAGAGAATTTAATAAAATTGTCGAGAATATCAATTTGGAAAAATAAAAATAGTGATTGGTATGCAAGATTTTATTTGATATAGTTAGATAGTCATTATTAAACTTCTCTGTATAGTTTCTGTATAAGTTGAGACCTTAAAAAGTAGTTGAACTTGAAACTGTAAGTGTCTTTAGGTTACTTTAAAGTGGGACGCACAATTTGCGACTTTAAAGGATACTTAAGCAAATGACAATAACAAATCTAAACGGACATTACATCCTTTTCTTACTTGCTTTAAGTTACTCACCATAAGGTTAAGTATATCAGTTCCTAAATCTATATATTTAATATATTCATGGTCTTCCATAAGTTTGCTTAAAGTTTAATTAAACTGTCTGGTTAAGGCGATTCCAAAATAAAATGGGGGGGGGCTTTTTCGTAACCATTTATTTCACTAATACAGCATGTATGGATTATTTTTTGGTTATAGGTTATTGACTATTTGATTAATACTCTGACTAAAGGAAAACGCAATTTGTTTTTTCTCGAAAGGATTTAATTCCGAAAAGACCTCTACGTTTTTTATATTTTTTTCGGTAATTCTAAAATCCTTATAAAATTACATTCAAATGTGCCTAATACGCACATTTGAATGTGTTTGTTGTAACTGAAAACTCAGGCTAAATATATTTTTGATACGTAGCTTAATTTATTTTTAAACAATTTTTATTTGGTTTGGCAACAACGCGCTGGGACCAAAATAAAAAAACTCTTCCGTTTTTTTTGTTTTGGTTCCAGCGCATTTTTGACTAGTCACTTTTCTTAATACCCCAGTTCGCTATGATTTATTTTTTGTAGGAGTCCCGAGTCTTTCACACATTCCGGGAAAACCTGTGCTAACCAATAACCATCTGAAATTACATTGTTCTAAGTTGGTAAAAAGTAAATGCTATTTAATCTTTGTTTTATACACTCCTAGTATTTGGAGTGGTAGTTAAATGCAAATGTGTCACCATGTATCCCTTCGGAACCTATATTTTGCATCGGGCATACCGGGCATGCTATATTTTGCGTTAGCGTCATCTACGAAACACAGCGGATAGATTCTACCTCTTCGAAGCATACGTATTATAAACATGTTATTAAAAGAATTGTCGGCTCACTTGAGGGCCGGCCTGCCTATGTAAGCTGCTAGGATCAATATGTACCCGTCAAGGAGCAGATTAACTATTCACCGTAGCATCTCACGAAGGCCTTGCCTCCTACGTAATTAACATCTTAGGAAACTACCTATTCATTGTCTATTGGTACAGGTAAATTACAAGTTTATTGACTGTAAAATGACATAAAAAAACCCTGGTAATTTTATCATAAGATTAAGGTATTGTTTTTTTTTAAATATGTAAAAAGTCAATAAACATTTCTTTAAGGCCATTATTTCTGTTTAAAAATATTATTTTGACCTGAAACCTGTTTGATCAACATTTATTTACGATGAGCTTTGCATAAAATTCGCAAATTTGCTCACAATACATAAATAACCGTGATGTAACAGAAAAATAAATTTAAGAACCTTTGGTCAATTCCATTTGACGGTTTGAGATACACGCGAGGTACGAAGTAAGCTGTTGCTAGATTAAAATAACCGATAGGTACTTCATAATGCCGGTCTGTAGAAGCCTTAACCGACTTCCAAAAACCTCCTTTTTGGAAGTGGGTTAAAAAGTAAATTACATAAGTTCGTCTGTATGTTTTGTTTTAAACACTATGGTGTGGCGAGTAATTGGGACTACGCACTAGGCGTTTGTCCAGCGTACCCCTCGTTTAGTTCCTACGTAGTATTTGCGTAACCCTGGGGTAAGTGCTCTGTAAACGTTATAACATAGACGTCGGGTAGACTTCGCTTCGTTACAAGGAAAGAAGTGACAAGAATCAGAATAACCGGGTTTGATGCCAGAATTATGTGTCGTTGGTTCTAGTTGTCGCAAGCGCTACTGCAAATCGGCCCTACTGCTGAACCGGACGTTCTGGGTTGGATTCCCAGGTCGGGCAAAGTGTTATTTATTATATAACCATTTATTTACACACATATACAACACGTCCCAGAATTAACGCACAGCGTCTTAAGGGGTCGCGAAAAAAGAATCAGCTCTTCCCTACATTTATGTTCGAATAACTCGTCAAAATGTAGGGAAGAACTGATTTTTATTTTCGCGATTTCAGGTTTGGTCCCACAGTAAAAGTTGTTCATAATGATGAGTACATTAATGACCCCTTAAGAGTTTGTGCGTTAATTCTAAGAGATGTTGTATAAAGAGACAGATGAAAAGAACAGAAAAATACCTACTAAGGTGATGCTTATTTCTAAATAAATCTCTTCCAGCATACTTGCGATACGAAAGTATTGTTATGGAAATAGAGATAACGTGTGTAAGAGTCATCATCATTTCAGCCGAAAAGATGGCCACTGCTGGACATAGGCCTCTCCTAAAGGGGGGGTTTGCCATAATCGCCACGCTTGGCAGGCGGGTTGGCGATCGCAGTATGGTGTCAAAATGCATAGAGAACGCTGCTGCCCACTCTTTACTAAGTCCCTTAGTCGCCTTTTACGACACCCACGGGAAGAAATGGGATGGTGCTATTCTTTACGTCCGGCACCAAACGGACAAGTGTGTAAGAGTAGAGAAAGTAAAATACATAAAATAAAATGATTTTTTTTTAATGAATTATAACAAATAATATGAGAATATGTACTTACATTACGTACATGCATCTTATATGAATAGCACTAAAATATTATTAACTAGCTTCTGCCTGTTACTTCGCCCGCTTGAAATTTCTTGTTTCCCCGACCCACTACATCGCATTGCATCGCCCGCCCGCGCTATTACTTCGTATTCGCTTAGCGTTCTTTCCGACTTTTTTTCTTTTTGCTCGGCTCCTAAGGGTCGTAGTGTGATGTTAAGGCCCGGCGCCCATTATCGGCATCGGCAAGGAAAAGGATCCTTCGGCATCCTTTTTTTTTTTTTTTTGGGTGGGAAATTATCAAATAACTTCTCCCGCTCTGGGCAGAGCGGGAGGGCGTGTCAGACTCTTACTGACTAAAACCCACCCGTGTTCCTTCATTTGCCTGTGTGCCAGGGCCACGATATCCCTTTCGGACAAACTCGCAACCCTGGCAGGCATTGGTCCTGACGGACCCCGTCAGTTGGTGCTGACATCTCTTTGAGGCGCGCGTGGAACACAACGCGCCGTCGACTCGGGCCTGGTCCTTATCGGACGGCGAGCTACCCATCGCTCGCCGTCCGCAAGCCCGCGCCTACGGTGGCCGGAAATCGGCTTGCAACTCCCGACGCCCGGGGCGTCTCCTGCGGCGACTAGAGGCGCGAGGGCGCGAACCTTGCCTCTCCCTCACGCGTTCCGCCTCCTCCTTCGCGAGCATTACTGCTTCGCAGAAGGAGGTGACGGCCTCCCATGCACTCTCGCTCCGAACCATGGCCTGAACCAGTGCTGGACGCGAGAGATCGTCGCCGCCGATCGCCTCCGTGAGGACACGGCGGTGCTCCGCCCAAGCCGGGCAGATCTCCACCGTATGCTCCACCGTGTCCTCCGGGCGATCCACACAGTGGTGACACCCGGGCGTTTCCTCCCGCAACAGGAACCTCCCGAAACAACCGTGTCCGGTGAGGACCTGCGTCAGGCGGAAGGTGAGGACGCCGTGGCGCCTCTCCAGCCACTCCTCAAAGAGGGGACTTATCGCCACAATTGTAGCGTGCCCAGCGCTAGGTTGCGACAATCGCACTCTCCATGCCGCCATGAGATCTCGCCGGAGTTCCGTCCGCTGTACCGTGATTTTTCGCGGCAGCGGAGTTTCACCCCGATCCTTCGGCATCCTACATGCAAGCGCACACTATCGGCAATTATGCTTTGGCATGCTGCAACGTTCTTAGGGATGACAAAGCGTCCTTAAGGATGCCGCAATCCCCTCGCCCCGCAGGGCAAACTATCCCCCGAGTGTTGCCTCGGCGCCGGCGGCGTACCGAAGGATGCCGAAGCATCCCGAAGCATTCTCAAGGCTGCCGATACACCAGCCTCAAGCATACCGAAGCGGTATTTTTGTTATTACGACCACATATCACGGAAATTTCTACTTTATTGCCATTATGTTATAGTATATTGCTATTTGCCACCTAAAATCCTCAGTCGTACCGATGCCGATAATGGGCGCCGGGCCTTAGCTTCCTCATGAAATGGGCTATCAAAGCAAAAATATTTTTTTAAATCTGACTGGTAGTTCCAGAGATTATCCCCTACATACAAACTTACAAACAAATTTTACCTCTTTATACAGGGTGTTAAAGTAACTGCGTGCCATAGCTTAAGGATAGGTTCAATATCGATAAAGAAACCCAGGAAAAAAAATTAAAACAAAAAAAATATTGCAAGATCAACCTAATTTAGTACCTACTAACTTAAATAGCAATCGTTTAGAATTAAAATTATTTTATTTGACGGTCCTAAACCCGTTAAAGCACAAAGAGACTTATTTTTTTTTTTTTTATGTTTAATTAAATTTGTCGTTAGTATTTTTTTTTTCTGGGGTGCTTTATCGATACTGAACCTACCCTTAAGCTATGGCACGCAGTTACTTTAACACCCTGTATAATGCAATTTATGATAATACAAAATTTAAATCATGATAAACATTATAATACAAAGAAAACAGATTTTATCAACTCATACTTCAAGTAACAACAATTAACAGCTTGACCCAATAAAAAAATATAAAATATATTTTTATTTGACTCTGTATAAGTACCTACCTACGATCAAGCTAACTTAGACATCGCCTCATTATCGAGGATCTCCCCTCTAATGACTATTATAAAGCAGGAGCCTTCGTTTAGCCAATAAGTTCGACATCGACAGTGCAAAAACTGGTACCTGTCGCCGTGTAGAGCTGACGCCATCTCTAATTTTACATAAACTTACCTTCTAGTTTTAAATTGTATTAATGGTCTTAAAATGCCGTTTTCTTTTCACATCTTTAAACTCGTCTTCGTCTTGTTTTGATAAACCGAGCTGAATTATTGTAGTTTTAAAAGTTTCGGATTGAAATATACTCTCTGCCTTAAAATTATATCAAATCTCTAGAGATTCAAAGCCAAAGACTGATCTGTATTAGTAAGACTAGTCCTAGATAGTTCGTTGTGCCACTTCTTCTTCCCAGCTAAAGCACTAGGAGGTGGTGATAGCTACAATAGGTTTTCTGGTTATTAAAGCAGAACTAAGTAAAACTTTTAGCTGTTCGTTAATAGCGACAATGTCCTGTGAAAAAATAGGAAAAGTTGATCTACAACAGGTAGAGATCAACCTTTCCTTTTAGATTAGCTAAAATATCTAAGGTTTAATCAGATTACCTGCTACAGTGTTATCAGCTTAGGAAATCATAGGTCAACCGAAGGTTCGACGTTGAATTAACACCCTCAGCGCCATAATAGGCATTCTTTAAATTTTTGCAAATTTAAAAGAAATTGTATAGAAAACGTGTGCATAAAAGACACTCACTTTTACCAGGTAGAAAGATTTGTATACTTTTGGATACACAATGTATACACTATAATACACTACGATACACTCAAAAACATACAAATGGCGCAGAAGGTGTTAAGAAATAAAACTCAAAGATAGTAAATGTCGTAGTACACATTCATATTCTCGAATTGTATAGAATTTCCGTACAATGAGAGGTGAGCGTACACTGGAAATGTATAGCTTGATGTGTAGCCGTGTGTACCAACATTTCCGTACCAATTAATGGTACCGCTCCTCGTCAACTTAATTACAGATTAATGTTTCTTCATTCTTTCCAAATTAATCAGTTCGTGGCGTTTCATCTCTGTAACGCTTACTTAATCAGCCTATAATGTTCCCACTGCTGGGACACAGGCCTCCTCTCTGTGAGAGGGAGTGGGCTGTAATCCACCACGCGGGTCCAGTGCGGGTTTGTAGATGTCACATTTCTCTGTAACACTGTTTTGTTTTCAAAATCAAAATCATCAAAAAGTTTTCAAACTAGGCTGAGAATCAGCACTTTTCGAACGTCAACATTACATAAGACAGTCCCCCAAAAACGCTCGCCTTTCACCACTTCCTAGTGCTTTAGCTGGGAAGAAGAAGTGGCACAACCAACTCCCCAGCAGCACAGTTGTCTGTTCAGTTAGAAAAACTTGATTCTATACAATAGTATGTAAAATAATTTACATTACGCAACATAAAACATTAAATTAAATTATTTGCCATATGTTAGCTAGCACACGCCACTATACCAACAAAAAAATATATAATCGTTGAAAACTAAACACTAAACTAAATAAACTATAGGTACTCAAGCAGAAATAAAAAATTAAAACTAAAAACGTACCTAAATAAAAGCCTCCAGGCGTAATGGGCGTGCCCGCTTACATAAAGCTGCAACTCTTATTTTATTTTATAGTCGATAGTTTAGGTAAGTTAATAATATTGCCAAGGGCTTGGGTCAGGACTCAGGAGTCAAGTTACGTACACGGTCAAGTAACTCTATATACGCACGTTTGTTTTGCAGGATCGTCTGAACAGGCTAAGTTTTAACTTTAACAACTTTGAAATACATATTTCTTTAGAGCTAAAGAGTTACCGATATCTTAGATACTGCCAAGGAAACCATAGGTGTATTCATGTACGTAATGCTTTTGACGAGAATAATTATTTAGTTACTAGCTGCGCCCCGCGGTTTCACCCACGTAAGTCTCGATCCCGTGGTAATATAGGGATAAAAAGTAGCCTATATGTTAATGCAGGGTGTCAGCTATCTCTATACAAAATTTTATCAAAATTGGTCTAGCCATTTTTACGTGAAAGAGTAACAAACATCCATCCATCCATCAATACTTACAAACTTTCGCGTTTATAATATTAGTAGGATTATATAGTAGGATAAAGTGATTTTAATGGGTGAAAATCAGGCAGATTTAGGTGACAACAACAATATCCGTGTCAGTAGAACCCTAAACGATAAACCAAAATGAATACATAGGTAAATTATAAAAGATGCCTTGCTAGTACATCGTTTTATTATAAAAAAGTTGTTGATTTAAATGTAGCAAAGAAACAATATCAGTATCTTCACCATATATTTCGAATATAATGGTGGAGGAAGCTTCTAATAAATTTGAATAAAGTTTTGTAAGAATTCTAAAAACAAAACTGTCCAAGCCAAAATAGGATTTCAACGTATACAACATTAGTTTTTGTTTATACTAAACCCGAAAAGGGGTCATTGTACTCATCATTTTGAAAAAAAAATTCTATGGGACCTACCTTGAAATCACGAAAAAAAAATCAGCTGTTCCCTACATTTGTGTTCACTGAAATCGACAAAATGTATGGAACAGCTGATTTTTATTTCGCGATTTCAAGGTACAATGACCCTTTTTCGGGTTTGGTATAAACAAAAACTAATGTTGTATATAAAACCCAGTGACGTAGCTAGTAGTAAAGGTATGTATTAAAATTTGTTGGGTATATTTTTTTACAAAATAAATAAAATAGCACCCTGAGTCGAGACCTTAAGCTGTCATTGTAACCTTACTAAGAGCGAGTGAGGCGAGCTATTCTGAACAGGGATTGGTGAATATTTCATCGGAATTTTACTAAGACAATACAAGAGCGAGCGAAGCCAGCTAGAAATTTGGATATTCATGACTCGGATAAGTTCAACTGTCATTGTCATTTAACTAAGAGAATGTAAGAGCGAGCGAAGCGAGTTCGAAAATTGGAGCATTCTGACTCGTAGGTGGGTTATTTTCTGTGTGATTTTACTAAATGAATGCAAGAGCTTAAGAGTTGGAACGCGCTTTAGCTTAAAGTCTTAGTAAGCCATAAACAAATTACGTAGGTACATTTTTATATTTTCATTAGGCATTCACGGGCTCCTCATCTATAAGAATTTGAGGTTTTGTATAATATTGTACGAATTTTTGCTTACGCACCTGGGGGCCCCTGTAGCTTGGGGGCCCCGTATCATTGATACGGCTGATAGGGCGGAAGCTATGCCCCTGGTAAAACCTAAATATGCATGTCGATTACTCATGTTCACACAGTTCACATGGCACATTATCCGCGAAATACTGTTGGGTAACATTAACAACCATAACTAATTTGACATTAGTAGGATTCATATGTAACCAAATATCCGATGACCGATCACGGAACACATTGAACATAGGGCACTCGTTTACGAAACAAACATGAAACATTAGTCAATTGTTATAAACTGATAATATTACTCCGATATTGAGCAATAGAACTCGGTTCTGCCTCGTTGGTCTAGTGGTCGCAAGCGCTACTCCTGGTCCTTGGTTCGATTCCCAGGTCGGGCAAAGTGTTTTTAGATTTCTACATCAGGAGTTTTTGGTAGCAGCCCGGAATCTGGATTTGTGCCCGGTTGATGGCAATAGGCTCGCTCCCATACTATAAATGGGACTTTAACATGACTGGCGAAATGTGGGCGTCTTAAGCTTAACCCTCCAGGGATTACATGAGATGTTATGTTATGATAACTCGGTACAAAGCTTTTCTCTGAACTAAAATCTTTAACGATGTAAACTGGGTGCATTTCTCTCTAAGCTTCGCCATTATTGCAATATTTCTCAATGCCGGTCGGAACTTTATGAAAAAGTTTAAGTTCCTCTCCAACAGTGTTTGTTTTTATCTTTATTTTTGCAGTTAACTTGTATTCTGCATGCACTGTTACTTCGCCTTTCATCTTTTGTACTTCCATAATAATATGAATAAATACACTGTTTCGTTCAATACTGAATGATGATAGTTTTTAACAATAATAACTTCACGTCTCGTCAATTTTGTTTGTATGTATAGCCGAGTCTTCGAATAATAAAGAGCTTGTACAACTTTAGCTCCTATGTAAAGGAGATAAAATTCCAACTATTTCGACAGTGTTCAACTGTTCCGTATGTATGAACACTTGTGATTGATTTATGTATGATTGTCATCTTTCTATTGTTCTATCAATACTTATAATTTGCGCATGTGTAACCAACAGCTGTATTTGTATCTACTTATTACAACATAGAAACAAACAATGAAAATGATTTAACGTCATTTTAATAATGTTATCATTATCAATGATACTTTTATAGCAAGTAATTCACGCAACATAATAATAAGCTAAGTTGGCAGGCTAATAGGAATCACACATCATATTATTTTGGATTTTTGAATAAGTCACCCCTGCACGTAATGTAACACTAGCTAAACTGTAACTAGACTTCTTACTCAATCAACTTCTGCTACATTCTGTTGTTACGTTTTTGTAACAAATCAAATCAGTATGAAAATCCGATAATTACACCTAAGAGTAACGTTAATGAATCCATAATCATAAGCTCATACATACGCGAGACTGGCTTCCTCCAATAGAACTTAGAAGTCAGACGAATGTAACAAGTTAATTAGAATAATAACGATGGGGCAATCATGCACGAAGTCGTTCCGTATGGATTACTCAGCCTCGGTCCCGTTTCCTTGTATAACAAAAACATGATACAATGTATTGGACACTCATCGGATTCGTCACTATAGCTGTACCTTTGACTATTGACCTTTATACAGTGTGAGTCTTCATAATGTGCACATATCGAAAAGAGTGAAACTAAGCTTAATTTTATCGACGGAAAAAATATAAAAAAAAATATTAAACAATTTTTTTTTTTACAAAAAAGGGTCTCTACCTGCTAAAGTAAAGTACGTAGTCGAGTGCAAGGCCTTTCTTTAACAGTTGATAGGAAACGTTGTGATTGAGTTATAAACATGGTATTTTTACTTTTGGAAAGCTGATACGATGGAAAATAATTTAAAGTAATAAAAAAGGGTAGGTAATCAGGACTTTTACTGAGAAATTTTACAATTATTATAAAAATTTATGAAAAAATATCAGATGTTTGTTATAAAATCACCCTAATACTCAATTGAGGGCGAGTTTTTCGTTAGGTTTTATTTTACGAAGACGCCCTATTATTTCCAGTCATTACTGAGTTTGTTTCATCGTGACAGATTGTTTAGTTTAAAAGTTATACCGATTTGTTTACACAGGGGTCACAGCAGCGAACAAAATTTAAAAAATGCTATAAAAATTAAATTAAATTTTTAGATTTTTTTAAACTATTTTTTCCGTCGATAAAATTAGGCTAAGTTTCCCTCATTTCGATATGTGCACATTATGAAGACTCACACTGTATAATTATTCCCTTATGTGTCACGCCCGTCACAGCAATTCATCTTAAATCTGTGAGAATTTGTTTAAACACATGCAACAAATTATTGAATACTGAGTATTAAAGTATTTTTGTTGACAATACATTATTAGTGTATGGATTGCTCAATGCCTCTGGGCCATCTCCAGACAGGAATAAGCAATCGTTTAGATTGGTCTATCGCAAGATGCACTTACGCCCAAGGGTCAGTGTAAAACAATGCGGTATCTAGATAGGATATCAGAAGGCGAAAGGGGGGTGTGTTCAATGTTGCCAACGGGTGTCGTGCAGTTGTTTATAATAACAGGATTATCAAAGTTGGGAATGTTAAAGCTGAGAAAGTGTAAGAAAAAAATAAGTCGAAAAAATATGATAAAGACAATGTAAATCAAGACGTTTATGCTACAAAGTATGGGATTAACCGTGAAGATTATCGAACCCCTGTATCAGTCAACGCTATCATTATAGGTCATGTTAATTTTAGTTACATCGATGATGTACGTTTTGCAGCAGATGTTGAAAACACACAACATAAGCAGGTCTGGTAAATAGAACAAAATTTGTTACTGAAATACATATTAGTGGAGCAGTAGTGTGCGTACGGCTAAAGAGAGCGAGACACGTCCGTTGCCAAACATTGAGCATTTGGTAGAAAGTGACCCGTCGTGACAAAGGTCGGAAGTGATTTCCAATAGTAACGACCCTTGACGAGGCGCTCACCAAAACTCGAGAGGTAGAGACATTTCGCATTCAGCGGTTTCTCTAATCTGTGTCGCATTTGTTAGTGTGTTATGTAAGAATTCGGAACGATTTGTATACTTCGCATATGTACATAAACATCAACTAGCTATTTCGTTTGGTGAGAGTGAGCAGCTGTGCAAATTTTAATAGTTACGAGGTGTTGAAACGCTTCAGGTAACAATTTATCTTTTACAGATTTGTAAAGCAACTAGGGTTCCATTTTTTCATCAGGATCTTTTGAATCTTCCATTTTACTCGCTGCAATGATTCTATCAATATGTTCACCACATGAAAATATCAACAGCAAACACCTTCCAATTAATTATTTGTATATCCGTATCGCACGTTGAAAGTCCCGTATATCTGTGTCAATGTGAATAAAAATGGAAAGATACTCGTATACGAAATGATTTAACAAAAATTTCTAAACGGTTGAAGCGTGTCACGTTGACATGTGTTTTAGTATTGATAATACGTAATTATAACATCGGCGATTGAAAACTGTGTCATCCCACGACCTGACGACATGTTTGGCCGAATGTGTTTCCAACTCCACGCGATATTCGAGAGAAATGCATTCAGCATTTCATTGCTTCTCGTAAATATAAACCGGTTAGTTGTTTGTATTAATAGACTGTTTTTAATATTTTCTATAAGTATCACGGCTCCCACGTGTAAACAATTAGCGGTAGCAACGTAAAATACACGGAGGCCTCCGTATTAATAATAGTTGCATTCATTAAGTTTTGTTTCGGCTATTTAGGAGTTATGCAATGGTAATTAATTACGATCCATGACTACTTCCTTACTCATATGAATATACCTGCTAGAACGTTTATAATCGTTGTACGCTTTTAGAATCAATTTCAAATAACGAATTAGTAGGTGCATAGTTATTTTCAGTTGTATTAGTATCAAATAAATCACGAACGTTTTAAAAATAGCTGCCTTCTGCTGTATGTTCTCTCACAATTTTTGCAATTCGTAACGTTTGTTTAGGACCAAAATTCGCGCTTTTCGCGGTTTTGATGTTTACGGTTGCCGTAAATTCCGTTGTATTAGGTCGGGTCTGCTGCGTCATGTTTTGATATCGTTACCTAACCGATTTGGGGGCGCCTATTCGCCAAATCGGTTAAGCCGAGTCCGCTGCGCTATGTTTTCGTGTAATAAAAACACCTGACATCTTTACCTAACCGATTTGGGGGCGCCAATTCGCCAAATCGGTTAAGACATGACGCAGCGGACCCGCCGCTGCGTCATGTTTTCGTGTTATAAAAACACCTAACTTCGTTACCCGCCAGGGATAGATAACACGAAAATATGGCGCAGCGGACACGGGTTTAGGTAACGATGTTAGGTGTTTTATTACACGACAACATGGCGCAGCGGACCCGGCTTTACGTGAACGTGGGCGAATGTCGATTGCGGTTTCTGAAATAATGTTACCCGTATTCCGAAGTCCGAAGCTCCGGACTCGGGCGTGGAATCTTGACGGACATAAAATCAGACATTTACCTCACACGTTACAGCATCATTTCAAGTTTGTTATGAAAATTATTCATTCAGGAAACCTGTCCTCGAAACCTGTTTGTTGCTATTTCATAAAGAATGTCATTATGTAAGTATAGTTAAGTAGGTATACTAATATTGGATGTTATAACGCTGCTTAAATCATCATCATCATTACAGCCGAAAGACGCTGGACTGCTGGACATAGGCCCCAAAAGGTTGGGGGGGGGGTTGCCATAATCGCAACGCTTGGCAGGCGGGTTGGCGATCGAAGTATGGTGTTAAAATGAATAGAGAACGCTGCTGCTCATTCTCTAGTCCATTAGATTAAAGCATGTATGGCATGACCGATTGCTGTTAATGGCGGTGCTCTCGAGGTAGTTTGAGAATACGTTTACCTCGGGCAAACTTTGCAATTTGGTAAAAACAACTTTGAGAAGGAGGTTAACAGAAGAATTCAGCTAGGCTTTTTTTTTTTTTTTTGTTGGGTGGGAAATAATCAAATAACTTCTCCCGCTCTGGGCGGAGCGGGAGGGCGTGTCAGACTTTTACTGACTAAAACCCACCCGTATTCCTTCATTTGCCTGTGTGCCACGGCCACGATATCACTTTCGGACAAACTCGCAACCCTGGCAGGCATTGGCCCTAGCGGACCCCGTCAGTTGGTGCTGACAACTCTTTGAGGCGCGCGTGGAATACTACGCGCCGTCGACCCGGGCCTGGTCGTTATCGGATGGTGAGCTACCCATCGCTCACCGTCCGCAGGCCCACGCCTACGGTGGCCGGAAATCGGCTTGCGACTCCCGACGCCCGGGGCGTCTCCTGCGGCGACTAGGGGCGCGAGGGCGCGAACCTTGCCTCTCCCTCACGCGTTCCGCCTCCTCCTTCGCAAGCATTACTAATACGCAGAAGGAGGTGACGGCCTCCCATGCTCTCTCGCTCCGAACCATGGCCTGCACGAGGGCCGGACGCGAGAGATCGCCGCCGCCGATCGCCTCCGTGAGGAGGCGGCGGGGCTCCGCCCAAGCTGAGCAGACTTCCACCGTATGATCCACTGTGTCCTCCGGGCGATCCACACAGTGGTGACACCCGGGCGTTTCCTCCCGCTTTATCCTGAACAGGAACCTCCCGAAACAACCATGTCCGGTGAGGACCTGCGTCAGGCGGAAGGTGAGGACGCCGTGGCGCCTCTCTAGCCACTCCTCAAAGAGGGGACTTATCGCCACAATTGTGGCGTGCCCAAATTCAGCTAGGCTGGGCAGCATTCGGGAAGCTTCGTCGAGTCTTCTCGTCGCGTATTCCACAGAGCCTAAAGACGAAGGTCTTCTATCAGTGCGTCCTACCTGTTATGACTTACGGAGCCGAAACGTGGACACTCACGGTACGGCTGGTCCGTAAATTCAAGGTCGCTCAGCGAGCTATGGAACGGGCTATACTTGGAGTCTCTCTGAGGGATCGAATCCGGAATGAGGTGATCCGGCAGAGAACCAAAATTGTCGACATAGCCCACAGAATAAGCAAGCTGAAGTGGCAATGGGCCGGCCATAATAGCCGTAGAACCGATGACCGTTGGGGTAGACGTGTTCTTGAGTGGAGATCGCGAATCGGCAAACGTAAGGTAGGATGCCCTCAGGCTAGGTGGAGCGACTATCTTCGCAGGGTGGCAGCTGGATGAGAGTTGCCGAGAATCGAGCTGAATGGCGTGCAATTGGAGAGGCCTATGTCCAGCAGTGGACTGCTATGGGCTGATGATGATGGTGTATGGCTAGAACGGCAGCGAAAACTGAGAAGTCATCTGACAGCTAAAAGAGAAGAGAAGGAAGAAAAAGACATCCTCCACCTACTGTGCCGATCCCAATTAAATTGGGATATGAGCAGGAGATCCTACATCCGTATCCTACACCGATAAACATCCGTATATCATAAAGGCTCATTGCAACATCCACACGTGCGACCTATTAGAAGTTAAGTATAATATTTGAGGCGAATTTGGTCAAATATTAAGGCTCGTGCAGACAGGCGCGACGCGATTCTGGTGGAACAGTTTCTATAAAAACTAACACGGAAATTGTTCTACCGCTGTCCCTGTTCTAATATTTGACCAAATTCGACCCAAATATGATACTGAACTTCTTTATAATAGGCCGCATGTGTAGATGTTGCAAAAGCTTCAAAGGTCAGAGTATCGATAAACTCCAAATACGGACTATTCCCTTCATACACGATATCAGATATTTCAATATAATTCCTTGTAAATTAATACTCAGTAATGCATAATATTAAAGATAAGGCATAATAGACCCAATGTCCTGCAGCTCGTAGCGATCATGTAAGTACCTAATCGATATGTGTCATATTTTAACATTTTAATTGAGCCTCCTACTATATTGAGTCGACCTCAAACTATGTCCGCAATTTCTAATAATAAATTATAATAAGTAGATATTGCTTTATTCACTTTCTAGACTCTAAGTAAGTAAACACATTTATGTATTTTATACATTTATGTATTTTATTGTTTGGTGAAAGGGGGACAGCGATAAAGCAAAATGCTTTGAATTACAAATTCGCGGATGGATCCTCGATAAATGTATCTAGTGTTTAAAATCACAAATATGTAGACATCATTACTGTTAAAAAATGAAAATGCATAAAGAAAAACACTTTCAAAAACAAAGTTCTAACAAATTAATCTTTTAATGAATAAAACTAGAACTTATTTATTCAATTTCTTTCTTATTCGTTCTTCTCCATAGGAACCTACTACGCTTTGGAATAGGCAACTAGCTTCATCTCTCTGGTCTGACCGACCCCTCGACAGTTAAAAAGTGCCTGTAAGTACTTAATTGGTTTATTTGAAATAAATGCTTTGAGTTTGAATTCAAATTCAACCGGCTCAACACATATAGGCAGAGTGCAACGTGGAATGTAGGAAGCAAAAGTGAGCTGTAGGTCGCTAGACACTGTTGAATGAAGGAAATATTATGCGAACAATGGACCTGGGCCCCAAGTCTGCTATTTTTATAAATTCAGTCATTCCAACACGATCCCATTGTCTTTTGCTAAAAGTTCTGTAATCTGCTAAATTCATAATGGTCGATCATTGGTCGGTCAATGTTCTCGTCATAGAATTGTGTTACTTAAAATGGCATTGTCGTATTGTCATTATTATAAAACCCATCAGTAGAAATGTCATTCATAAAATTTGTCATTTTATACGAGATTACCAATAATTGCAATTTCAGTGGCCGACCATTGGAAAGTCATAATGACGCCATTATAATAGTAGATTACCAAACTTGTCAAAATCAACAATTATGAAATCAATGATCGACCATTCTGACACTATTGTATTTTTAATAGCAGACTTGAGGCCCTGGCTACTAAACGACCTTAGAAAGGCTTAGAATGTATTTTTGAATACAAGCTGGGGAAATGAATTCTGCAGTGGCGGATTTAAGCCAATCGGGGGCCCGGGGTGACAAAACTAAATGGCACCCTCCGCCAAGGAATGAACGTCGAAATATTTAGCACGCTGCCGCTGCCTCGAAAAGATTAGGTTTTCTTTTACCATTGATACAGAAATAGGAGATACTACGCGACAACAGAAATTTTGTACGCCGCATAGTTAAAATTTTCTATTGAAATAGGAATTACTTTGTTGACATACACAGAATCGCTTGAAATGTAGGATGCAAGAGCGAGCGAAAAGAGCCCCCAATATTTTAGCACCCCTCCCCAGATGGACCCTGCGTTTGTATAAAGCGTAGGGGCCCATAGCTACAAACTACCTTCTATTTACTGAACATACTTTGGTGTTGTTTGGGATATTATTTCAATAAAAGTATTTCTTGAGATTTGGGGCCCCTCAGGACCGGGGGCGGACCGCCCCTGCTGCTCCACCTTAGTCTGTCAGTGGTATTTTGTCTGATACTAGCGAAACATCTCTTAAAATAACGTTTTAACATTTCGAAACTAACTTTATTATATCTTTGTAATTCACTTTTGAACAATGATTTCAGATATTCAGAATAATTTTCCAGATCTTGATTATCATTAAAAACAATTATTTAGAATGTAACTTTTGACCCAAACTTAAATTTTCACCATAGTATATTATTAGTACACCAGAAAATACACAAAAAAAAACAATAATTTCACACTACAAAACATACAATGGGTGGTGGTTATACATACTCATACCTTCCTAGGTTTAGTAGTAATAAATAAGTCCTGAAATAATTGCTAAAATGTTGAAGAGATCCCTTCTGGAAAAGGACAGGAAAATAAAAAAAAATAAAAAATAAACCCGGCTTTGGATAGTAGGTAGGCGAAATTACACCATATTACAGGTCAGTAAATTCTATAGATTATAATATTTTTATTAATATACACTCCATTTGAAATAAGATTAGACATTTAAATAAACAGACTGTAAAAAAGGTTTACTTATTTAAATATCGAATTTTATTTCAAATGGAGTATAGATCTATACAGGGTCAAATTAAACTAGCTAGCGAAACTCCGCAGATTTGATGGGTATCGATATCTATAATTATATAATGTTTATGTCACTCGAATCTAACGACACTTCATTTAAGTATGTTAAAATTCATCAAGCCGTTTAGGCTACAGAGCGTACCAAATTTTTTTACATAAGTACATAATTATATACATACATTCTCTCGAAAAACATTACCCCCCTTATCAGTCGGGTAAAAACTCTGTTAGCTACCTACTGTAATTTAGAATTCCGAAACTATTTTCTTTTAATAAGAAAAACAAAAAAATAGAGCTCTCTAGAAAATCATGTCTAAACAACAGATTACCCGCATATTCATGCATTTATATATTATGTACTTATCCAATGTAACATAATGACAGGATCCTTGTCCTACTGGGTATAGGTACTTGTAAACATACACGGTGGTCATTGAAGAGTATCGGATCGTGACAGACAAACCCATAGATTCTATAAACAAGGTACATTTATTTGTAACATACTCGTATAAATTTATAGAAAAAGGCTATGTCACTGAATCAATCAATCAATTTATTTATTTATCAAGTAACCAAGACTCATTTGTTTTTTAATTGATACAAGAGCGAGAAAAAAAAGAAAAGAAAAATTGCAAAAGGATCTTAGTGAGTAATCTAAGTTTAAGATCTTTAATACAGTTTAATTCTTTAGAGGTCATACACTTTCAATAGAATAATACAAGTCAATACCTACCTATATATATTTTTTTATTGACCGTAGGCCGGTAGGTAGGTACGTTAATCATTTAATGTAATGGATACGTAATTAATTGATTCGCGATCAAATAGCTATGAAACAGAAGGAGGATTAAATATCATCTATTTTTTTTTTTTTGGGACGGAAATCATTAAATAACTTCTCCCGCTCTGGGCGGAGCGGGAGGGAGTGTCAACTGACTAAAACCCACCGTGTTCCTTGCCAGGGCCACGATATCCCTTTCGGACAGACTCGTAACCCTGGCGATGGCGCTGTTACATAATTAGATTTTGTAAAATCTAAAACCAGATATTCATGCCAGATATTTAATCCTATCTGGCATGATTAACTGGTTTTAGATTTTAATTTTACACTCAAAATCTAATTATGTAACAGCGCCATCTATCCTCGGTTACTGAACTTTTACGAGTCTTGGGCCGCTTGCGAGTATTTATATGCACCGCTAGATGGCGCTATAAGCACAGTGCGTAAATGATGTTGAAGAAAATAACTAGATGGCGCTACCTAGTTCCAAACCAGTGTCTGCTGCAGCACCCTGGCCATTTTTTTCAGTAAATTAGTAATGGAAATAGTTTGAAAACTTATTTATAAATAGGAATTATAGATTTGGCTCTCTCTGTGAATGGCGCAGCAGTACGGTGGAAACGTGGGGCGATCCGTCCACAATTCCACATTAGTTATGTAACAGATTCGATTCCCACATTAGCAAGAAAAAATATTTCGGAGAATTCGTGTCAAATCAATTAGGTATTGATAGGCACGAGATAAAAGTGACAGTGTTAGTTTCGTTAGATATGTGTGTACACCGATCCGTAATGTATTTTTCTGCTGCTTTTCTGCAAATGAAATAGTCAAATGTATTTAGACACATAATGTAGGTAGGTACCTACTAGCAAGGAGAATAGCTTTGCTCTCTTATTTATTTAACCATATATGTACACACGTATTAAAAACAGACAAGAGTAAAAGAACAGAAAATACGTACAAAGGTGTCTTTCCAATTATTTACCTGTTTACGTCCTCCATCGCAAAACATTCTCAGGAGACAATTCTTAACATTTTCTGAGTCACCAGCATTCATAACATTTGAATTTTTATTGTGATACTTAGGTATTTATCTACCGGGTTAATTTTCGAAATAATTAGACTAATATTTAATATTATTAACTTTATTCAGAACAATACGAATACTCAAGCAGATTTACACCTACCAACATTCAAGTAGGTATTTTGGTTTTGTTACTTTTACCTACCTTTAGGTACATGCCGAACAAATATTACCTAGGTAATACCAGTGTGACTTCTTAACCAGTTCTTCGCATTCACTTAAAAGTTGTAGGTAGACGAACCTAGCTAGATTCAACTAAATCTTCTCACTTCCTTAGGTACTTCTATAAATCAAGAACACCCGCCAACATCTAATAGAGGTAAGGCATAGTTGTTATAGGTAATCCATTAAATATAATTTGTATAATAAACCCAATTAAGACGATGTGATGTCTGTCTACCTACATCATGTGCAGACACATCCAGAAATAAATTATAATCAAGAACCATCCATCTTTCTGGTTTTGTAAGACCAAAAACGCGTTGGCCGTGTAAAATCGACTGCCCCTTGTTCGCTGGATCTTGTTTCAATTTTTTTTCCTCGTTGAAGATGTATCAGACGCATTATCCTGGAGGCTGGAGGTTTGGTATCGGGTGCGCAGGCCGCGGGGGAGGGGGGGACTGGTACGCTGCGCCCGACGCGTGCGCATAACTCGAGCGTGACGTCACACGAGGGCCCGGTAAAAAACGCCATGAACCCGGCCCGTCAAGGTCTCCGAGACTCCAGCATTTACATGTTATTATACCTACATACTAATGCGATTTGATCACGTTTCGGTATGCTACAAGGGCATAGTTGCATGCCTAGAAGACTCATTTGCATTTTAAAAATAAAGAACTGCGGGAATTCTAAGAGCAAAAAAGTTTAACAATAACATCGCTATTCGAAATATGCATGTATAATTATTATATTTCAAACGTAGGATTTTTTCAAGACTTTTTAAGGATTTGAATTCGTTAAAGTTTAGAACACAATCAATTATTGATAACGGGGTTTCTCACAAATAAAAATCCAATATGATCTGAGGAAAATTATGACCGACGACGTGTCCGTTAGCTGCACGAGATCAATTTCCTTATATCACGATCTGAGACAGTTACAAGCCCTATATAGATCACTATCAGTCAATTTAGATATCGATATGATAGTAATATAGAAATAATGCACGTTTTTTTAGTATCAGCCGTTAGATAAACGGTGCAGTGATTGAAACTCCCACGTTACTCGTAATTTTTACAATTTTTTTCCTGGTCAAGTGTAGGAGTTAGCTTCATGGATAATTGTCCGTTTGATTCGATTTGGCTTCATCACGGAAGGCCCGCCTAACCCACTTTTTAGACAACACGCAAGGGGCAAAGATTCCTCTACTGTTATGGTAGCCATTCAATGACACACAAAAACAACAAAGGAGTTTTAAGAAATTCAATCACGGTAATTCCGCCATTTATGAGAGCCCAGCATTCATGTTGAATTTTAATTTCCTTGACCCAACAACGTTTAAAACCCGTTACACTCCGTCAATCATACACGAAATGCGATGCTAAAGGTATCTACTATTTGTCTTTGCAGGTGACAGTGTGGGGCAATAGTACGGTGGCAGAAATTGTTTGTGAGCCGCTAAACGACCTGGGAGCAGTACTGGCTGGACTACCAAGTGGGCCACTGTCAGCTCCCCAGGCCCTACCTCTCGGCGGATCTGTCCCGCTCCCCGACTCGCCGCCCCCTGCTCCACCCGTGGCACTGCTCTTCCTCGGGGCCTCCAAAGCTCCAGTAGAACCCAGAGCATCAGCGACGGTATTGGAAGGGGAAGTGCTCGTCGTGGAATACCAACCTCCGCAATGGGACGGCCGGGATCTGGAGACTTTCATTGCTTGGGAAAAGATTTATGGTTAGTATCGACTTTGAATATGTAGGTTTATTGTAGTTTTTTAATGCAGGGTATTGCGGACGTCATAAAATCTGCGATATTCTATTAATTAACCTTAAGTACTTCTCGAAACAATACCCGCACGTTAAATTTCTTCAGGGAACCTCCCTCCCTACTCGGAACCTACATCAATAAGCTGCAAACGAAGCGTGTTCATTCAGTATTCCGCGGGCAGACGCAGCGATGTTTGTAGAAAGCGGTTTGGCAATAAGACGCATACGCATGCTATTGTCCGGTAATCTTTTCTAGAAGGCGCTTTTATGCATTAGGTATGAAGCCGCCGTGACTACCATACTATATCAGATGAATGAAGTCGGTATTAAGTGATTAGAGAGGTGACATGCCCAATTATATTTTTAAAGATCAAATCTTTGTCAATTCAGTTGATGAAAGTGGATTTTATTTTAAAGCAAAGAAATGGACCTTAATAAATCTAATGAGGTTCAAGGAATGCAAAGTTCTCGGTCATTAAGATGAACTTTATGCAAGGTGATTCATTTTACCGATGTGCAACGTGACCTCACTGACTCCCACGTACATTTTTGTAGCGACTCTATACCGTGTTATGCAGATGTTTCATAAAGTAACACGGTCAATAACCGTCAATTATATCAAACTGGTGCACACAAACGTAATACAATTTACATGACAAGTACTTTCTCTTTTATTACAGCTTCAACACTGTTTTCGGCGGTGGAGTTGTACGGCAAGCCGCTACTACGCGCCGCAGTTATCACCAAAGAAGAGTACCATCTTCTTTTCTACTTTTTGGAATCAGTATCAGAAGCCAGCCAAGCCCTTACAGAACGCATGAGAAAGTACATAGATTCTGGTCTATTGAAAAATGATTGCAAGCAAGAAGATGACAGCGCAGAAGACCTGTTAGAAAAATCTATAATCAAAGAAGAGCCCAAAAGCATATTAACTGAACTCATTCAGGAAGGCGTGATTACTCAGCATGATGTTGACACATCTTCAGTGATAACGAACTCGGAATACAACGACTCAAATGCGACTGACAATCGAAAAGTTGATGACGACAATCGATCTACCGTTTCTTCTGTCAGTCTTCGTAAAATAATCGTCGACATACCAATAGATTGCGATGAATCAATGGCCGACAGTTCTATTGTAGAAACTAGCGATAATGTAACGACTGTCACTATCAGAAGCGGTGGACAATGTTGCGCTGATCACAGGATATCAGCGGATGTTAGCGAGAACGTGTGGGCAAACGTTCGATGGGATTTTCTCAACCCAACAGATTTTGGCTACGACCAAATTCCGAGTGTTAAACGAAGTCGTTCTGAATCAGCCATTACACCTGTCTCTCAAAGGAAGAACGAAGACCTTTATGAGAGGCTTCACGAACATGATGTCGAAGCTGAATCATGTGGAAGCATCACACCTTACGAATCAATAGAGGATTTATATGACTGTATAAAGAATGCCCAGTACAACAGTGCGGCCGTTGAGGAGTCCTCGCCATCGACAGAGAGCCAGTCAGAGCCCCAATATCCGGACTACTATGAGAAGTCGAGCACCACCCGACAAAGTTCTGCAAGTAGCGAAAAAAGTGGAGCCTCATCCGCGTTTCCGTTTTCGAAATGCGGTTCGAGTGATACGGACGCGTTTACATCGTGTGAATCGACTAGCGGGATAAGTACTTTTGCTACGAAAAGCATCCCGGAGTCGCTCAAGTGTCGCGAGTTACCTCCTCCGCCGGCGGAAGAAGTTTCTGGTGAGAGCGCGATCCTTCTGAAACAGTTGTTTATGGGTGAGCTGATGGACGCGTATGGAGAGTTCCTGGCGGCGTATCCTTACGCCCGCGCTTTGCTGCGGCGCAAGACGCGACGCGACGAGCACTTCGCAGCCCTGGCTGACATCCGACGAGGCGCTGCCAAGTATACCATTAGCGACTACCTCGAATTACCGGTAAGTACATACAGCTATCAACGGTACATTACATACATTTGAATTAATGCCCTCACGTATTGTACGGTGACATGTGTTACGAAAGTTGGTAGGATAATGTTGCTTCATTGCACTTGACCTTACGGAGAGTTCGTATCGGAGCGAGGAGTGTAATGAACGTGTCAAATGTGCTCATTACGTTTAATCGGCGATGAAAATGAGAACAATGCAGCAACTCGCTCTTCGCTTGAGGTAGATTGATTTAGATCGAGAGTAGGTTCAATACGGGCGACAATGATTCGTGTGACATGCGCACGAGCCGACCATTCAATGCTAATGGAGCGGAAGAGCGCGCACGTGTAGCTCTCTCTCGTGATCATTACAGACATTGTTTCCCTGAACACTCGATGCCGCAACGGTTTCAGTTTCAAACCACCAAGTTGTTCACTAGAAAAACTAACTTAGATTAAGCATCGACTAAATATACCTATAATTTTTCTATAAACTCTAAAAGTTAGAACAGAAAGCGAAATACTTCGTAAGTTGTTAAGGTTATCCTTTTGTAGACATACGTTACGTGTAAAATGTATTCGTGATTCTGATTCAATCGACGCGACTTGCACATTCAATGATAGTTACAAACCGCTAACCTAGGGTTGGCAAAGCCTACATTTTATTCTTGTTGCATAACTTATATTGCTTTTTGGAACTGTTCAGATTCTGTGCTGTTAAATATCTGATTTTACGAACGGATGTGATAGGTTTGTAAATAGTTTAGTACCTCCTTGTGTTAGCAGCCCTATAAATCGTGATGTTGCGATTTGCCCCTCGCCACGATGCACGATGGTGGAGATATGACTTGGTACTAATACTAAAACCCATCGCCTTTGCACTCACCTAGCGCTAACATCATAGCATTAAATTATGATGGAAACTATGATTCGGAATCTCCATAAGAGTGACCTGTTAATTTTTGCGAGGGTTTTCAAAAAGTATTTAGATTTCGAGAAGTCTTTATTGTTAAAACCTAGAAACCACCTTTACTGTTGGTATATGGAGATATGACTGAAACCAGAAAGATTAGTTAATCTGATGTCAATTTTTGTATTGGCTGTTGTGATTGAAAAAAATCTAACAAAAGATTAAGTTGAATAGGTTTTCATAGACCCCTCTTTGAAAATAAAGCCAGAACTGTTGGGTTCACACTTAGTTACGTGAAGTGTTACGACTGTAATTAGCAATTAGAAAATCTACAACATTAAGTCATGCATGACAAATACTGTTCCTAAGAATGCAGGCGACTAATGACTTCGATGGTTGCTAACAAATCAAGGTACACGATGTGAAGTTAATAGAATTTAGTCAAGATGTAAATAATTAAAATCCCTAACGAACATTACAGTACCAAAGAAGAGTTATAAAGATATGGTTAGATTGTTATTTACACACCAGCAGGAAACATAAATGCTTACGTATATAGTAATCTAAAGACATCTAATAAATAGCAAACGGAGGCTTTATGTACTTTGTAAGAAACGTCGTATCGCTGCGTAAGGCAGAGGGTTTACAAGCGGCGTACGCGCATCATGCTGAGAGCATACAGACGGAATTATAAGAAAAATCTTATTTATTGAACATTTCATCTCATCTGCATGCATTCTAATAACAGTCGTCGCTGTGTTGTATGCAGATTTAAAAAAATAGTAGGAGCTCAAAAGTGGTTTAACAAGGTTTTACTTCGAAATGCGACGTGTACGTAGATTGACTTTAAGCTTAACTTATCGGTCGTTTTTGTCGGTAATGTAGAATTCTGTGGACGATGTGATCATGTAAGGGTCTAGAATTACTCGTATGGCGAGGCGAGGGCGTTAATGGGGAACCAGATTTTTCTAATTTAATTAGACATATACGATGCACAAAGTATATAGTGTGTAGCTATGTCTGAACAACCTTATGTACACATTCTAAGTTTGGAAGCTAGATAAAGTAGGAAAATAGATACATATTTGTAGATGTTAATCAAACTATTTATTGATACTTGTCTAGCTAGTCAATATATCGTTAACTGTATCATACAAAATGTTGCTCTTCGTTAAAATTGATTGTAGCATGAATGCAAGCTAACCTTACCCGCCCACGCCTGCGTATACAAATGACTGCACATGAACGTCCCTAGGAACAAACTTAATCCCATTGAATTTGATACCCCGCTGCAGAAGAAGCGAGAAATATTTCCATCATAAATATGTTGTTGCTAAAATTATGTATTTTATGCTTCCTTATTCGCATCACAGACATGGTTATGTAAAGATTGTTAATTTTATACAGGCAGGATTGTCTAACGATAAATATCGGGCCAATGATGTGGAGAATGGGGCAGGATGTGCGTTTTACGATAATGAGCAAATATACACACCTTCCTCTCTCGTTTTAGAAGGCAGATTAGATAAGTAATAACATGGATTTATTCAAAAGTATTGAGTATGAAATAGATAGCGGACAATAAAAAATGCAAAATATAGAAATCTCGTTTGCCCCTTAAAACGATGAGATTTTTAGTGGTGAGAATAATGTAGTTAAGATCCCCATTTCTACCAGAAAGGACCAAGATCGATACTTTAATAAAGGAACTTGACACAAGAACAGTACAAGCATGATCATCATAAGTCTTGGGTTATTAATGATATTTGGGTTTTCAATTGGTCTCCTGTTCTCCTGTTGCTGGATTTTGCAGTGTTAACAGTAGGTATATAATATACATACGTGTGTTTGAAATTTTGACTTTGCTAAATTTTTACATTGTGAACGGTAATAGACATGACTTCTAGAACTTTCAGTCTCGGTGATTCTATATAATCACATTGTATACACTCGCATAAGTTTTGAAAAAAGCTCTACAAAAATCTGCCTCATCTAATTCTAAACTCGTGAACGTACGTGTAGTAGCAGCCGTGGCCACTACAATCACAGGATTGGTATCTAAAGTGTGAACACATCGCCAGGCGACGGGATGCTTCGTGCAGGGAATGCTAAGCGATGCTGCGTGTGAGCACTGAAATCTAGATAGACGTTAGATACTGTTAGAGGGCCACAGCTTATTGTGTGGCGGTAGCGAAGTGTGAGATCTTCATCTTCCTTTAGATATTCTTGTATTGATAAATGGTGGATAGCATTGTCTTATCGTAACGCTTATTCATAAAATACGTGTTGCGCTAGTAGCGTTAGATAGTGTTGGAGGAGCTGTGCCGAGCTTAATTATTGTTGGTGATGATCGTAGTATTATTGTCCCTTAATCTTTACAGAAACTGGCCAGGACCTGTATATTCTGCCTAATGATATATAACAGACACATATTTTTCAAACAAACTCATAATATATGTGTTTATGTACGTTTTGTACGTGGAGGTTGATAAAACTAACATTCGGTAGGTATCAGCGTCAGTTTTGTTCTAATCTCGGCTTTTACTACATCCTATAATGATCTCGTAAAATGAGGCAGACATCAGAAACGTTTCGGTATTCTACACACAATAAACTCGAAGGCCTATGGACTAGTCGAGGATAATTATTGGTAGGTAAGTACATGAAATGCACTAGCAATGAAAAATGGCAAAATGAGTTTTAAGATTTACGATAAAGAATAAATAATCCTTCTCCATCTGCATTACTTACCGCCCCTAACAAGTTGCCAGTAAATAAATATGTTGCTGCACTATCAATCTATTACTCTTCTGTCAAAAAGACAAATCGGTTGGCTACTGCCCCCAGCACCTCCCGGCACGCCCCCGCCGCCATCGCGAGGCCATGGCCTAACATTCCGAGGCCTCACTCCACCATCTACATACCATCTGAGATTGCGCTGATTACCTTAAAACTTGCAAACTGGTCGTATTGAGGACATTAGGATACGATCTCGATTCTACATCGGTTTTAAATACGCGTCAATGACATTTTAACGCTGTGGCCACTATTTAGAGATGCTATCTTACTATTATTGCTGCTATCAACAATGTAGCTAATAGATATATAAGGTATAGAAAAATAGATATAGATTTATAGCAGATAATTTATTATTATGTCTGACATAAATATTATGACATAGAATTGCGTCTAATACATTTTGTCAGTCATTTGGATCCATTTCGTATGTGGAAATGTCTCAAGGCTAAGTAAATAGTCACCTACGTGGTTTTCGCACAAAACATATGGTTTTTGCAGGCGCATCTGTAATTTTTTTGATCTCAGAAGGTGACGTCGTTCTATTTTAAGTTTAATTTAATTTAAATCTTATTTAAGCTTAAAGTTCGTTTTTTAATCCTAGATAGTAATTTGACATTTCAAATCTTTGTTGTTTGATTTTAAATTTGGGAGTGTGACATGCGAACCTGTCAAATTACTATCTGGGATTACAAAACGAACTTTACAATGAGTTGGTTTTGCCGAGTCAATTTTTGTCTGACAACAGCCTCTAGCAAGGCCTACAAAATTTACCATGTTAGGAATTGTCTGCAAATGTGTTAGACCCGGATATATCTTTATCATCTGAGACAGTTGAAATTGAGGTGCGTAAAGTTCTACATACGAGAATCTATACATAGAGCTGCGCTTGTTTTAGACGTCTATGGATCTTATGGGTTTTCAATTTTTCCACACTCACACACACACACTCTCACACATATTTTTTATGTTAGATAACGGGACTTCTTGGCGGGAAAGTGAAGCGTCATGTTCAGCAGTTTGTTTAATTTTCCAAAATTTGTGTTTAGCCGAATATTAATGTGTAATAATGGTGGATTATTAACCATTAAGTGTTTGTGAACGTGCATTAGTGTAGGCAAATGAAACAAAACACTGCAACTTCGCTTCAAGTTCTCTCAAGAAGTCCGCGTGAGGTCTCAGTAAAGTGCCACATCTTTACTGAAACTTAAGGGGAGTGGGCGGGGATTTCATCATCATGCATTTATAATTCATTTCATCAATACTATACAAGAACTAAAACGTGACATTGGCTAAATGCACAAACCGTGCGAAGCCAGAAGGAAAAAAAAAAAATGTTAGATAACAATCAGCATCATAAATAGAAAAATCAAATACGTAGATATTTTAATTGACACTAAAAGCTCAAGGAAAACAACGACTTTAAATATTTATGTAGAATCTAGAGATTTGCTTTTGAAATCCTTTCGTATGTCCGGAGCGGACGTTCCATACATACTGAAAGATCGAAATAAACTCTTCTGCAAGCCATTCAACTCTTAGCCCAGGGACAAAAAGTTCAATATCGAATAAAGAAAATTAAATGAAAATAAGTTCAAACGATGAGCAGAGAATAGCAATGAACATTAACGATCGGATTTTGAGAGAAATAAGTGTAGGTATATTGGGAAAAGCCAGCAAGACAGTGAAACCTATCTCACAATAAAGAAAGTTCATCTGAATATTTTCTCTTACTGTTCGTGGTTTTAATGGGTTCCGTTTGACTGGAAGATTTAATAGCGATGTCCGATAAACAAAAACAAGAAAACGGTTTACATCCACATTGCTGCTTCATTAGTCATACGCCATCGTTGTTCGAAGAAAAAACCTTCTTGGTTAACACACCTTAACGAAAAAGTTATATTATTATAAGTATCCATGATACCAAAATAGGTATTACGTAGCCAGAAATCGGTTTTTGTTGAAGATCGAATTGAACAGCCAGTGTCTTGCCAAAGATTCGTTGCCTTTTCTGGCCACATTTGCGATGCGACGTGCCAAGCCAAAAAACATGTTAATCTTTTAAATGATCGGTATCAAACAGAAAGACTGAATTACACAATTAGACAGGAAAGCTACGTATGTCACTTATTTCAACATATACTTTTCGTAAGAGTACACAAGTTTCTTCAAGAAGATCTGCATAATGCTTATTTAAATGTTTAACGCGTATCTTCGATAGTTGTTCGCATTCGAATCTCATCTTGGACACTGGGACTTATGACTTGCGTAATAACTACTGTATGATAGTTAAACTGGTTGTTGATATTTAAATTATGTTGATTGTTTTGTTCATTAGGCAACGACTTACAATGAGAGTAATGCATTTACGAGTGCGGAGATAAGCTGTTGTTGAGTTCGTTTGTTCTACTGCCACACATAAATCAACTGTCATTAGAAGATCAACTGCAATATTACCAGTTTTTTTTGTTTTGTAAACGAGTAGCAATATGCCATTGGGAACATTTTCCTGTGTGGAATGCAGAAGCCAAATACTTGTCATTACCCAAGAAATCTATTTTAAAACGGTTTTACTATCTTACCCTTTTAGTATAATCTGGGACATTAACGATGAATGACAAAACTTTCCTGTTTAGAAACTCATTTTTATCTGCTATTTACTATCCTGGGCATTTGTCAGCCTTGAGTGGACTTATAAAAAGCTCGGTACTAGTGCAATAAAATTCCTACTGTCAATGGCACCAATACTTGCTGGTCTACAGCAAATTTATGTGTTTTTTTAAAGTTTCGTCGTTAGATGTAGATGCATCATGATTATGAATTGTAACCCTTATATTTTGTATAAAGTCAAGGCTTTAGAATTGCGCATCTAAGAATTATCTTGAATTTTTTATTACCTTTTCAAACAGGAATCCTTAGAGACTAAATAAGAACATAGTTTTTGGGATATATTTGAATTGGATCACATAGATACGTATGCAGTTCTAAAAGTTAAACAACAAAATATAGCTGCTTATTTGTTAGTTATCTTGACGATGGTTTAAATGCACTAAACCATCGTTTAAATTAAGATTAAAATTGGAATGCCATCCCACATTTATAAAATACTCCTTAACATAAACACCCATTTAGTGGAGCTGTCAAAAGAAGTTAATTAAAATTCATAAGCATACATACGAATTTGTTCTGACTTAATTTTATAGAATTTATTACAAAATTATGTTGGCCCGATAAAAATACATAAAAATAAACCAACCTTCGCCTTTTAAGGGGAGACAGGCTCTAACGATCTTAGTTTGGATATACCAGCATATAATTTTCCAAGATAGGAAGAATAAATACACATCTAGGGACGACATACAAACCAATTGATTACAGTACTAAAACGTGTTTTGATTGTATAGTAGATTTTAGCAAAGGTTTGGCAATCGAACAATTCTGGAGTATAAGGTATAACGTTGTCTTTATTGTGGATGCATTTCCACATTAAAAAGGTACACAATCGACGTTAAAAGGCCTAAGAGAAGTTAACATTAACGGTAAAAAAGTTAATTAACGTAAAACACAGCCCGATGGTTTATTACATAATTGATGTTGTCAGCGGCCGAATGCTTAATTCGTTAATGGAGCCAGTTCCCCTGTCCTCGGCCCTGGTAATGGCGAAACGTCTAACGGTACCAGAGTACCAACACATTTGTTGATTGATGGACTCTTAGTTGGTGACGCGGTATATTTACGACGGATGCCTTACGCCTCGGTGGCAACCCATCGTATGTCATGTCAACTCATGTCACGTCTTAAAAGCATCTTCAACAACACTCTATTTCTGGATAAGACAGCTATGGTATATGTTTTTGAAATCAATATGCAAATATATTGATAGATCGTTAGAACCAGTGTGAGTGAGCAAAATTGCATATTTTATCAGTTCTTTGATCTTAATAAATATTGAATTGGAAAACTAGAAACAGTCTGCAATACGGGAGACGGCAATTGTAAAAACTGTTTTCTGTCACATCTGTGCCGTAAGAAATTCATAAAAGTATCAATTGGCTGTATATTAGCAGTGGTGCGTGTGCAACTACCAACAGCCGCCCCTCCCAGTTCTGCTTTCTACACGCGCGATTTCACTGACGGCGCCCGCGCAACCGTCGACGCTCCCAGCTACTTTTTTGTAGTGATTCACGCGATTTTTCACAAATACTTACAGTTTTCACACCTGTACGATATCAAGCTTCGGAAAGAGACTTTGGATTTTGCAACAGCAAACTCTCACGACAAAACCCTTTACTATGGTGTATGAAACCTCGCATCGTACAAAGTCCTCAGTCACACATTCTTTAGCAGAAATTCCGAAACAATGAACAACATTTTATCTCAATTCTCCCCCGGCTGTGCCCAGTAGTATCAATGTCTTAGATAAGGCAATAAATTCTGCGGCCCGTACAATAGGATTCTTCGTACATTTGTTGCGCGTGCGCTTGCTCTGCAGTTCTGCACTATCAAGCTCGCTGAGACTTTCTTTGAGACGCCATGACTCATATCTGAGTCAGAACTTAGATGATCTGACTAACGCAAACCATTACTTATTATTTCTTATTGTTTGTTTTCTAAGCGCTTCCATATTAATCAGGATATTATCTAAAGTGGTTTCATTTAATACAAACTTCTACTGTAGACTAAACACACAAACTTTTATTAAGAGAACTGTTAAAGATATTAGAAATCGTGGTCGGCTGGAAAATGTGTAGTCAAGAGATTCGGAAATTCACGTTAGACAAAATAAATATGGTAACTTCAAAAATAATAACGCCCATCCTATAGACCTAATAAGTAATAAAAAATACAAAAAACAATTCTTGTTTATCGATAAAATGTTTCTCTAAGCAGAGGTCTTAAAACAGGTTGAGCGCCAATGAGTCATGTCATATCTTATAAAATGGTGCTTAATGCGTTACAGACTGAGATGAATTCTATTGAATAAACAAGTAAACATGCCGTAAAGACAGAGACAACAATATATGTATTATATAGTTAAACTTTGTGCTTAACATTTTTGTTGGATGCTGATATTTAGTTACTACGAATTACGTTATTCAAGTAAACTACGCAGCGGAAACTCACATATTCCGGTCGTGTTATGTCCAACATCCGTTCTATTGTGCCCATTCAATTCTGTTGCCGAGGTAAACGCACGCGAGCCTCAACTAAATGCGGTTCGTTTGATTCGAATGCCAGTATCTGAAACAAAATTGATAATCTCATCATTAATAATGCAAAAACTAACTAATTTAGGAACTTGCTACACGTGCTTACTGAGGAAGATTTATGAAGCGCTGGAGAAAAGTTAGCGTAGAAAAAAAACTTGCGTTCAAACAACCACATGTTTTTGTGCATACAGCGGGATCTTCAAAGTAAATCAAACAATTTGAATACACACCGAATGAAGGACGACCGATACACGTGTCCGCAACTATTTTTGGGTTCTGTTTGTACAAAACTGAAGTCTTAATGATCTTTGTTGTTTATTGATTTTATGGCCTGCCCTTAAAGTTTGTACCGAATTTACTTGGTGGTGTTATTACGAACCAAATTGGTGTAGTTATACTTTGTTGGAGGCCATTTTTTGACCAGTACTCGTAGCGTAGGCGGTTGATGCGTCAATGACCCGCAAAACTTGCGAATCCGCATTCAGCAGGTAGCACAACGGCTTAGTTTTGATTCAAAAAAGCGATTTATATATTATTTGGCAAAATTCTATAAAATTTACAGCCACTGCCTTGAGTCATCGGTTACAATAGGCTTACTTCAGGCTTTTGCTAGCTACTTAGCTGTTTGCCTTGTTTGGTAAGACACTTTCGGAATGTTGTTCATTAACCATGGCTTGGTGCTTGTCTTGGAGGAATGAAGCCCTAATTAAATTTTTACTAACTGGGTTATAATCTGAGCAATTCTTGTATTGCTCGTCGGAAGGCTTGTCATTTACAACTAGTTCCGTGACCTCGCTCACGCATTCCCGCGCTTGCACCTAACTGTACTTTCCCGTTGACTTAATGCCGACTTTGGACAGAACCTGATCTTAGGCAAGTGTACATTATAGCGCTGAGATGGCGATCGGCTGTTGCAATTTAATTATATTTTGTGTATGCGAAGCGAAGCGGGCGTTGCGTAGATCCCAACGGACCAGCCGAAGCCGTAGCCTCTGGGCCCGCGTGCCGCGCATTCCAGCCGAGTGCCGCCGAGGCCGACCGAAGCGGCCCGAGCGAGCTGCTGCCCGCGGCCGACTTCACACCGGAGTATGCGCGAGCGCGGCGAGAACGTCTCGTCTGTCTGCACAAGCTATCTGTCAACAAACTTCTGCGTCGAAAATAGCTGGCTGCTCAACTTTCGAGTGATCCTTTCCAATATTGACTGGTTAATTGTGTAGTGTGAGATCTCATCAGACTCGTATTGTAAGTTCGGCATAGACTCAGTGGAGGAACCGTGTTATTTTTTCTTTTGAATCGCGTGCAACGCTTACCGTGAGCTGCAGCCGCGGACGTGTGTGAGTGACTGTTCCGTTCTACCTACATGGAAAGTAGCCCTTGATGAAGTGCTCCGATCCTATCCACCGGATTTTGTGATGTCTTATGATTTACGGTAAATAAATCTCTTATGATGTGAGAGTGTTATTTTGTGTTCATCTAGCGGGTGACGATTCTATGGCCTCGATACTTCAACTTTGGAGTATTCCGTTAACTTACGATTGTTTTTTTATTCATCTTCTGCGATTAAGTTTTATAAATATGTCAACCGGTTCTTAACTTAAGTCATTAAAAACTAAAGATTGATCAGAATCCAAGCATGCGATCACAATAGCGTCAGGTTTATGGGCACAGACTGAATGATGAAATAGGTTTGAAGAAAAAGATTATAACATTCAACACGTACCTATCGAATTACTAAAGCAACTTAATACGGCAATAAGTATCTGACAAATTCAAATTATATAATAATATGCTTGCTTACCAAATTGGAGTTTGTTGCATTTATGTAAGTTCCTCTAACAGGTTCAATCATTAGTTTAAAACAATCGCTTGCAAACAAATTTTACTTACAAAAATGTCTAGTATCGGTTCAGTTTAAATCCAAGAAGTCCGTGTAAAAACACGTTTTAAATCGATGCATAGTAATCAATAAAGTAGATCATGTCATTGATAAGTTCCAATTTACGGAAATAGTTATAACTCATTATTTTTGTGTTACCAAAGCTTAATTTTTATTTTCATCAATAACATAAACAACTTTCTATAAAGTATATAAATTGCCACCATAACTTGAAAAATTTGCTCCTAGAAAAATAACGTCATTGGCGGGACCATAATTTTCTTAGTAATCTCATTCAGACAGGTTTTAGCGCGCCAATCATCAGAATGTAAAAACGTTTTCCAACGGAAATATTCGACAACGCACAGGCTCAGTCATGTTAAAAACCGGTAATACCATAAAGGTAAAAGGTTACTTAGCATTAACAATAAATTTCCAATACTCCTCAATGCTAGACACCGTCACGTTCTAGAAACACCTGTCCGTTTGGGTTTTTTGTGAATCACAAACTATTCCATTAAATTTTTACCTTGTAACTTTAGGCACGTTATGGCGCCCTGTTTATTTGAATGAAACTCGATCCAGTTGTAATAGATGTGTATTTATACCACAGCACAGTATCCAAGCGACAACGGAAGAATATACGTATACACAAACAGGGGATAATAATCTTGTTAGTTATTGACACTGAGTACTTCATATTAATTAATGAGATAAGTTTCACATTCAGATTCAATATCCTCGTCTTCCTTGAACCATAGACTAACTTAACTGCTCTAGACCAAAAAGGTATTGTCCTTTATAACAGTGGGGACCATAGACAATTCGTTGGTTCGCCACATATCAGAATCCATAGTTATCACACTTATCACAAATACGACGTTTATCTGAGGATTCTACCAACCGATCTCTTCAAACTTCTAAATATTAACTCATTTGTTTATTGAATTCAATAGTTGCTATTGTTGTCACTCGTTATGATATCATCGGTTTCAATCACAGTTTCAATTGTTTTAACAATATATACATCTGCTATATCTGGTCTAGTATCGGTTCCGGTGTAATCTAAATAAATAATTAATTTTGTACGCCACACATGATTTACTTTTGCTTAGTAATAAGAGCCGCACGGGTCGATTGATCAGGTTAAGCTACGCTTAACACGGTGGGTCCATGGATAGGTGGTGGTGGTGGTTCTTTACATACCAAGACCCCTTCGTGCCTCGGAAAGCACGTTAAGCCGTTGGTCCCAGCTGTCATTCCTGGAGCTTTGACAATCGTTAGGGGTCTTCTTGTGCTCGAAATTCTGACAACCGGTCTTACTAAGGGGTATCGTATTGTGGAGGTCAGATAGGCAGTCGCTCCATTTAAAATACTGGTATTCAGCTGCATCCGGTTAGACTGGAAGCCGACCCAAATATTGTAGATGATGATGATACATGATTTACTTTAGAGCTAACTTACTGCCAATCTAAAACAAACGCATCTTATACGTGTGGACATTCCAACACAGATTTGCTTAAAGACGCTAATAGAAACGCTTTGATACATATTGTAACTGGTGATGGCGAAACCGTCGACATAACAAGCAAGACTAATAAACCTTTACATTGTCTAAACCACATATACAGCCAGCTCACTTAGTTCAAATCTAAACAATCCTACCACGTCGGACGTATTATTACATCAACCTGAATGTTGACACTAAACTTTACAACATATGCATTATAATTTTCAATGCTGGGAGTTATAGCGTCCTTTGTCTATAATTTGAACTTCCTCTCGTGCGGCACTCGTATGAACATCATCATGTGCATCGTCGTTAGTGTTAATCACTTCTTGTTCGTAACCAGTTGCTGCCACTGATTTCTATCCCTAGCGTAAACATCCGCGACCGCCTGCAGGGCTTGTTTGGCGACTAACGCTTTCTATTCCCGGACCAAACCGCCGGATCCGGAAGAATTTTGATTATAACCTCGTTACTGCCACACCACATACATGACTCTCCGTTTCAATTCTCTGTCTAGTCTCTTAGAATTTTGTCGTTACAAATGTCATCATTATTATGTACTTAGTGTTCTATCGTTGCATACGTAATAAGTATTCAGAATTTGTAGCGTGCACGTTTTCTTGCTAAGCTTTCCATATTCGTAATTTTGCTTCTGTAAGCGGTGTCGTGTCTCGATTTCTGCTAACTTTGAATTTGTATTATTTCAATCTTAGTTCCAAGATTTGTTTAAAATAAATATAGGTAAGTACTTAATTGATGATCTAATTTAAACAATATAGTTCTCGGAATACTTCGCAAATAACCCAAAGGGTGACGTCAAAAGCAGTATGAATGGAAATAGGTCGTAGTACCTGGTCTAGTAAATAGGGTTAGTGAAGTAGGGCTTCACAAGTGCACGTGTGTGGATGCCTCGAGAACCGAGACTGGCCATGTTTACTCACGCGTGAACGTTGTTACCCATTACCAGATTATATATAATATATGATTTCTTCTAATCTATTTTATAGCATCGTACGCATCGTTTATTAAATTAGATTAAGGTTGTTGCGGCTTTAAATTAGATTTCCGACACGTGTTTATTGACTTATAATAACATCTCGGATTCAAATCAAGGAAGCCTTGTCACGGAAGTTACTATGCTGCTGCTGCTATGCTTGCTGGAGTAATAAATGCTTTATTGACAAAAACACGCCACACAACACAAATTACTTAATAATACAACGATACATAATAATATGTTAGATAGACCGAATGAAACGAATACAGCACGTTATATTAAAGCAGTAATTTAAATACAATCAGCCAATTAAAATCACATCATAATGAATTTGCAAGTTGTTTGACATTTTGAAACTTTCTCTGCCCAATCCATCTGTCAATAAAGTAAGTAACGAAGCTGAAGGGCAAAAGTTATGTAATGAATGAACCTACTTAAAAACATAGCCTACAGTTTGATCCAATATTCCTTTTGAAATTAATGAGATCAACACAGTTTTTTCCACACTGATGCCCGTTGTTAAATTGAAAATTATTAGCCTTTTTGTACTTTGTTCGTCATTGACACAGTGATTTCTCTAATTAGCTCAGAGGTCATTTTCATTAACTGTGCTGCCAAACGCAATTTATGAATTCAATTATAACTCCATCTCTATGTAGATGTTTCTTAATTTAATGATGTTCATGAGTCTATTATTGAGTTTTAGTCTTCATGCTATCGCTTATTACCTTGAATGGATTATTTCAAAAACTTGGGAGATTCTTATTTAATTTTCGATTAACACTCAGCGGCATCAATCAGTAGAATCCATGCAGCCGTCGCTAGACGTTAACAACTCTGACATACAATTGCCAGTTAAGGCAATTGTTCGAATTACGTTACGTTATTTTAATGTTGTCTAATTCACGCTTTAAATCGTTAGTAATGAGCAAACTGCTTCACTTGGCAAGTCATCGTTTTGACGCCTTTTTTGATGCCACTTTTTATAGAAGAGCACTCAGAAGAGTAATCGATCGTTTTTAGAAGGAAGATTCCACGTTATTGTTTGGTGACGGAGAAAATCCGTTTTTATCAATTTTGGTTCCAACGACGTCGTTGTATTACGGTAAATTATAGGTACTTATTTGTAATGTTTTAAAAACTTTCACTTCCCAATTTCTACTATTGGAAGTTAGAAAGGTTTACTTAAGACGCAAATATTATGCCAGTGACCTTGAGTGGTTAGCTTGCGTGTTCTGTACTGAGCTCACGCAACGCGTCGTACGTTCAGCCAGTATAGGACTCGCCCATCAAGTCAAATCAAATCAAATCAAATCAAAAGTCATTTATTCAAACTAGGCTGAGAATCAGCACTTTTCGAATGTCAAAAATTACATGAGACAGTCCCCCAAAAACGCCCCACCCTTCACCACTTCCTAGTGCAAGGAGCGCTGTCCCCAATTTGACGCATTATTAATTTTTTATAAACAAAAAAATAGGTATTTTAATAAAACGCGTATACTAAAATATCAATAATTAAATTATCTTTAAATTGGTGAAGGTTTCAGAAAAATACGCTTGGTAGATTTTGCGCCATTCTCAGTTTTTTATCCGCGTTAGACATAACTTTACAAATTAATATCACTATGTAATATAAACATAATCTAACATATTCACATAATAAGTTATTGAGAAAATGCTCTAATTTATCATATATTTTTTCAAATCATTAACACACCCGTTTAGACGTGATCTTCAGTATAAAATAATTAAAAGTTGGCTATCGTCCCCTTAATGAATTTAACACAAAAACACCACTTTAAACTTTGAAAAATAATCTAAACACTGTATGCGAGCGTAAGTGGGCGGAGTTAATGATGCAAGATAAGATATAAATTGGCCTCAGTAATTATCAAATTTCACGCGTCTCTCGCTATTTATCGGAGAATAAATATTGTTAGCCTGATTTTATCGTTTACGACACACGCTTGTTTCATAACTACTGCAATCAAGTACGTGGAAACCAGTGAGTGTGAATAGGCATGGTATGTCATAAAGTTGGTACCTATGTCAGTATCAACATTTTGAAAAAGGTCGCAAGAACATTGTTTATGGTGTTTTTGTGACTCCAAACGGATTAACATCTCGTGACAAACTTGGACTGCATTAGAACGTAGTTAAAAGCGGACAGAAAGAATTTTTACTGCTCTCCGAAAGGGGACATTAAATTTTATGATTTTTAGGAGAAAGACAAGATAATTAACGGCCATCTGGACATAAATACGGGAGACTTTTTTTTGGAAATTTGTTTTATAATATTCAGTAACGGGTTAATAGAACAAGTGGCCCGAGGGCATAACACTGTGCTGCTGGGGAGTTTGTTACGCCACTTCTTCTTCCCAGCTAAAGCACTAGGAAGTGGTGAAGGGTGGGCGTTTTTGGGGGACTGTCTCATGTAATTTTTGTCGTTCGAAAAATGCTGATTCTCAGCCTAGTTTGAATAAATGACTTTTGATTTTGAACATAAAGTAAGAAAGGGGAAGTAAATTCAAGATTAACGAAAGGGATTTATGTAAAGTATATATACCAGATAACGGAATGCATTCCCCTTTAACATTTCCCTTTAACTGAGTTCTCTAATATAATGAGCACATAACAAAGTTTGTTTGACCTACAGAAGATGTTGTCCTCCCGTTACGAATAGACATGCAAGACTTGGTAAACAAGTGACCTAGAGAAAGCAAGCCAGCTTACGATGAGGAGCATAATTTAACTATTGATGCATAATAATTCCTTGACCTAGTGCTTAATAAGGCTAAAACAGGGGTCATCAGTACTGGTAATTGATTTGTAATAAATTGGAAATAAATTGAACGCATAAAATTATTCACCGGTTTGTAACACACCTTATATATCTACAAATACGAATGAGTAGTATTCAAGACCCTTCCATGGAAAGAAATATGAACGAAGTAACAAATCGTTTCCTATACTTAGAAGATGGCACAAGGGTCTTACAAATTACTTGATTGATTACAACCTTTTACTCAATAACATTGTTACTCTGACTGTGTTTGTGGCCTTACATCCAATGTATGCAAGGAGCGATTCAGCTAAAGGCAGCAACACTGTTGCATGTAGAACATACATAATGTTGATAATGCCTCAATAGAAAATTAAAGAAATTAACTATAGACATTGGATGAGCGTATCAGAGCCAGCGACCGGGTTATAGCGCTCCCATCGACGGAGGCAACAGTTAGAAACATTTAAATAACTCTGTCACGCTGCGGCCAATGTATACGAGTACCAAGTAACGGTCCCGCGCCCTTCATAACATCTTGAGGCTGTGGTGAAGTAACTCGACCACACTCCCATCATTATTTGACACTCCATAAACGAACAGACAAACTGTTTACATAACTGAAGTGCCTCAAAAAATAAATATTCCTTAAAAAAACAAGAAACCACACAACTTTGTGACAAAAGCTAATGTTTAGAACAAATACAGAAATGGTCTTACTGTGAAGTAAATCAAAGCGTACTTCGTTTCGGTACCTTTTTGTGTCGCGTAGCTAACCATCAAATAAATTGGTGATATCTTAAATCTGTGAGATTACTGAATATCACTCCATGGAATGCCTCATGTAGGCGTTAATATATCTGCTGGGTTATACCTATAATATATTTATTTTGAATATTTTAAACTTTAATGTAAAGTAAGTTCAAATAAACTTGAAGGTTTTGGCTTTCACTCACGTCTCGTCATTAGAGTAAACGACTCCGTGTTCCGCGGTTACTCGTTTACTTTTAAGTGGCACAAATTTGCTAAAAAATAAAATAAAAATGTAAACTAGTAGCAATAAGCCGTATTTTGTACAAAATATTTTTTTCATGGTAAATAATGCCAACAGGTTTTGAGTAGATTTTGAAATTATAAGATTCTTACACGCAGTATCTCAGTCATGGTGTTCACTTAAAATAATTTCCCGATGATGTGGATAGCGAATGATATTAATAGTGTCGTGCGGGTCAACGCGACGGGCAGCGAGGTGGGCTGCGCAGTGAGCGTGACGTCTGCCACCCGATAGCCCATCTCACGAACGACCCACTTCCAACTCAAGGTCACCGCCTGACCCCCTAAACTTTGTAACATTTCCTCAACCTACACCTGAAATTGGAGCACTGTTATATAACCTCCACTGAAACATACGCCGCCGGTGGGCAATGAACTCACCCACTCACCCCTATAAGGCAATTGGTCGGGGCCATTCTTCGACCGTCAAAATACTGTCATGGCTTGACATGATGCAAAGAAATAAAAAACTCACAGAATGAGAAGAAATTTATTATTCTGAATGCGTCATTGATCATGCACAGATTCATGTGGGTTCGTTTCGGGATACCAGTGTTTTTATTTTTTTTGCTGGATTGTGCTCAGCTTATGGTAACAGAAAATAAAGGAATTAAAAAACTATTGCATTTTAACTTTCGTTATGAACTACAAAAATCAGTTAAAAAAAGGTATTTCCGCTTTAAGTAATTACTATTTAGCTGTGGGTGGATGTATAAACATGGTCGTGCACCGGCTACGCGACAGATTTGTAGATAGGGCGCCAATCAGAGCGTGTGCGCGCGGTATCACAGGCTTTCTGATACACAACACAACACACTTTCTAATCTACGCCTTTGTCACTGCGCTCGACTATTGGCTAACTTGTCTTTATGCTAGACTTTCGCCAATTGTTTTCACGCTACATTTGATTCCTTCACGGTTTTCTTGGATACGAAATCCAATATATTATTTTGGCGGTTGCATCATAGTATCAAATCATCTTCCATACTTTTTGGCAAGCATCTTTGACTGCACGTTTGCCCGTCACTGATTTTGTTCGTCTTGAGAGTTTACGTTTAATCTAAACTGCGGTTAACCAGAACGGTGTCCAGATTATATTGCCAGCTTACGGGGAGTTAGTTTCCAACGACGAATTCGATCCGAGGTATCCTCGGTCCCAACGCTCCGTGAAATAGGAGAGCGGATTGACAAGAAGCTTAGCCGCAGTGGCTCTTTTGATAAGGTGACGTGTATGCGTGTATTTTAGAAGTGCGCGGGGATGTGGTGATGTGCGCGGGGGGGTGGGTGTGCAGGACCGGTCCGCGTACCGGTTTGCGTCGACGTCGCCGACTTAGGACTAACCGTTTTATTAGCTGAGCCATGCTCCACAAACGATAGCTACCGAGTACCGACCGAGGCTAGCAGCCCTCGAGCGCGCGACCAAGCACCTTGTTCTAGCAGTTACAATTCAAACATTCATTATCGACGTCCGATGCATGTAATATGAACTTGAATTTAGACTTACCTAACACTCGAACATGTCTAGTTTTCGGTCACAATACCAGGTGGCCTACTTCGTTACCTTGTATAGGCGGCGCATTCACAATCGTCATAAAAAGAAGTAAACAATCGTCTCTTGACACAGGTGTAAAAGTGAAAATACAAGAATATTTCGTTTACGACTTGACTGAGTGAAGTCGCGTGTGTTTTCGCAATTGCCTGTTCATAAGTCACAACATTTTAAGCCCTTAGTAGCATACTGACACGCTGGTAATCTCATTAGTACTAGCTGCCAATGGTGGTTACGAACTGACCCACTTTGAATGCCTCTTTTACGGAAATATGCAAATATATATTACTTACAGATGTTTAGAATTATTTAATTAAAATATTTAATTATAAATATGTTAATTGCGTGTAACGTGACTATTGGATAGTTTCAAGTTACTGTTTAGTCTACAGAAGTAATTTGCAGCTAAGTGTTATGTTACGTATTAGAACAACTTGCAGTTTCGTTTTTAGCAAGCTTCACTGAATCATTGTATACTATAGAGCAAGTTGTTATATAAAATTAGACCAAAAAACTATATGAAGAATGAACTCGTAAATAAGAAAGAAGTCTTCTTCAGTTTTGTTTCTATTTTCGCTTTCAGTTTTGACCTTGTGTGTTTCTATTTGAGCGCCTCTTCGATGGCAACCTGCCACCACAATGTTTTGGACAGTGGCACACTTTCAAGTGTTTCCAACACGCCGCATCGTGTGATTAAGTCTCAGCTTTATTTAATTACAATATTAACTCGGTAACTGGGTTAACGAACTTAATAGAAGTACCTATTCATAAACGTGTGAATAAAAACACTCAGCTGAACTTCTTTCGACACCTATTGTTTTCACATCAGTAGTACTATGAGGTATACATATTATATTATTATTGTGATGCACGCGTTTTGCTTTAGGACGGTAATAGTTGAATGCAAATGTGGAAGCGTATTGCCATTTCCGTCCGTCACGGTACGCACTCTGTGTGAATGAATCACAAACAAAGCTATTTCGAGAGTCACTATCGTTCAGTCGAGTGACAATACCGAGGCAGATCGGTCAACGATCCAAATTGCCCACACCTGAGCGCGTGCCGCTGTGTTCGCATGCTAGGTACCTGCGATTTGAGAGGCCATGGAGAGTCGCTCCCGCTGCGGCTGAAGAACAGCCATCACAGAAGTAATGTTTGGTTGTAGGCGTTCCATCGTACGGGATAAATCGAGCTGCATAATATGGGTTTACATGGCTTAAGAGCTGGTGGTGACTGGTCGTCTCAGCAGTGCAGTGGGTGATATTGGGCGTGATGTTCGAGTCGTTGGTGTCTCGTCTGACGTCGCCGCCGGTGTCGCGGCGCCGACACACGGTGCACGCCGCGCGGGAGGTGTGCAGTGAGCCCGAGGAGGACGCAGCGCCGGTGCAGCGCCGCTCGCGGACCGCCAAGCAGCTGCTGGACAAGCGTAGGAAGGCGCGCCTGTCATGCGCAGACCTCACCGCCACCGTCAATGCGGAGCCGGAGCGCTCGCGCATGGATGCGCTGAAGGCCTTCCTCCCACTGCGACAGTCTAAGTCTCTCGGACGTCTTGATGGTCTCAAAGAGGTGAGTCGTCTAGTATTTAATTTCTGTTTATTTATGTTAAGTTGCAGCTTATTGTGACGATATAACAGGTACTAAGTTTATGACCAAATTTTTTGTTTCCAAATAAGTAAGTGACACAAGACGAATTATGCCTTACATACTACTTCTTAAAGTCGTAGAATGTTCTCATTGGTGCAGCTAGCATAACTTTTTTTTTAAACCACTTTTCGTTAGAACGATGGAGTTACGGTAATCAACTTGCGACACTAGAGAACGCCACAAGTTGTGGTGACCTTCGCATCGCTCCCATGCGCGTGCGCCGGCCTCGTACACCTGTTACGACCCCCCCCCTCTTGCTACCCCCCTCACCTCCTAACCTCATGCACTGCTTGCACAACCAAAAACACCTAACATTACGACTTGACCATTTTGTAAATAGCACAATAGACGCTGCCCGCTGAGTGCGACGCACCCAACTCTGAAACACGTCTACGGTAACATCCATCGAGTTGCAAAACTGACGGCTGAGGGCGTTCCTATGAACTATGACATCACACCGCCACGGATAAGACAATACAAACAATACAAGGGACTCGACATTTGACGGCATGACTCGCTGAATCTCTGACATGAATCATAATGCAATATGAGATTCAAGGAGCATGGTTTCAAGTGTAATAAGCTGCTCTCAGATTCCACTCTAGAGATTAGTTAAACATGTTTTTATTTGGCCGTTATTGTACTCCGGAATTTAATAATATATTAAGTATCTATACGTTCCGCAATAATAATTCAGCTTGTTTTAAATTTTAAATAATTATGTAGATGATTCTCGCGAGTCGCGTGAATAGATTTTATTTGTTAAACAAATTCGGATACGATTCGTTTTGCAATGTTAATTTCTGCTAACCTGATCTGCATTTCCTTATAAAGGTTTTGAGGTTGATGGTCCATGACCCACAAGCGTATGTATCGAGGACACCACTACAAAATAATAAATCAATGTAAGCTTTGACACATTTGACACCTTCGTAAAATAATGGAAGATAAATAATAATTGTGGTAAATAAATCAATCAATCAACTCAGCCTATAGCAGTCCAGTGCTGGACATAGGCCTCTCCCAGGCTGCGCCACAACACCCTGTCCTCCGCCTTCCGCATCCAGTCTGTCCCAGCCACCTTTTTAAGGTCGTCGGTCCATCTAGCTGGGGGGCGTCCCACACTACGCTTGCCGATACGTGGTCTCCACTCCAGGACTCGTCTGCTCCACCGGCCATCGGTCCTTCGACAAACATGGCCAGCCCACTGCCACTTCAGCTAAATAAATACTCAATGGTATTCAGTTAATTGTTGAATTCTTTCCAGTTCCATCCATAGCTTAAGTTATGTTCAGTCATGGCCGCGGCCGTAGCGACCTGCGCTATTCTCATAATTTATAAATAATTCCTAAAATATCTTCTGTTGACTTTAAAGGCGCATAAGATAAGATTTACTATTTCCTTGTTTGTTTTGGAAGACAAAATTAATACCGTAGATCTGCGTAGTCGTTAACAGACTGATGAATTATTATAATATGGAATTAACCGTCTTGGCCGAATTATTTAACATTGTAGCGGCACCAACATCGCCACATGCGCACGACCCGTCACACTGATGTCACGCGAAATCCTGCATCGCGCAAGCAGAGTTTACCGCGCAACTAGCATAATAATATATACAACATCCCGACATCAACAGTCGGGCAGTTGTCCACCAGACACAACACCCGTCTGGTCGGAGGATCCTCCGTTTTTTATGGAGGATGAGTGAACTTTACACCCTGTTTCACATGTCTCTAAAACATTATATTAAAACATGTCGAACTCTGAAGGTCTGACAAACAGTATTACCATATTCATAATTGCATTGTCAATCAGCGCGGTGGGAACTGGCAAGATTAAAATGATTTGGTGGCGAGGACAGCCGTGTAAAGTTCAGCTTGAGCAGCAAGCGGGCACCGTTACGACACACGCGCAAACCTTCCGATACTTTGCAGATAGTACAAGAATGCGAGATAGGCAGGTAGGGGCAGGTATGCTCGAGCGCAGCCTTGATGGCAGGTACACTCACACACTCATGCCGCTGTTACCACGCGCCTGCGCCCCGGTGGTGTGCGCGCTATTTGCTCGTGTGATTTACAGACAAATGCTACGACTCCACTCGCGCATCTGTTCGTCTGTCTCTTTGTAAGGGCATCTATATTGCGTTAACGTCTTTTGTCTGCTGCCTCGAATAGGGAACAGGGAACATTTAAAAAGTTCTTATTAAATGATGATGTACGTACGTACCTGGATCGAGTGATAATTACAGCGTATGCGCAGCTACGCTCGATGCTTTTGATTGCTTTGTTTGGGTTTCGATGTATATCGCGACTCGTATAACGGCTATTAAGAGCATAATTACTATTGAAATAATATTATACCATTCATTTTATTTCATTTTAGTAGGAACCACTAATTTATCATATTTCCATTTGGTATAAATTGTCATACAAATTATTAAATAAATTGGACAACTTAACGTACTATAGAACTTAAGCAAATATTAAATGACTAATCTAAAGCAGCTTAATTATAATTGTTAATTAGCTTTTTTATTAACCTTCATTTTCAGCCTTCAATTAAGGCAATGTTTCTTAGGCTGCTTACGAGTATTTGAGGTTACTTGTAATTGCCTATCTTATCTGCGCTAAAACAATACCTGGTAAGATAGTCATATTATGTAAGAACTGCATAAGTCATGCAAAACATTTATCTTGTACATTTGTTGTAAGATCTAATTAATGTAAGAACAAAATCGCGCGTTAAATTCACGCTTGCCAAATTTTTTGCAAGACAGTGTAATACCAGATTCTCAACGCTGATTAGTATTTTCTCGAAGAATTGGTAACGGAACTGTACTACTCGTCACCGACGAGATCAATTAAGCGATTTTAACAATAGAAAATTAAATAGCGATTGTATGAACCCATGAGTGAGGGACATTCACTCAACTCGCACGCCGTAAATGGTGATAGAATAGTGCCAGTATGGTCATTTATAACTCATTTTCTTTCATTATTTATAAATCATTATTTACATTTCATCATTCCCAGGGAGTTCAAGAACCATGTGCATAAAAAGTTTTAACATAAAGTGATATTTAGCTTTTTGTAGTCCAACATGTAAATTGGAAACAAATGAAGTATACAAGCTGTAAAATGTAAATTAGAGAATTTTTATTACTGTCAACTACACAATGTTTGTTTTACCACATCCATTTTAATCATAAAGATACAGCGAAAGATTTTTTCTGTCATATTATAATAAATAATGACCTATTCAGAACTTGTTTTAATCTGTGCTCGGCAGGTTTGTTCTCTATTGACATAAAATAATTCCGCACGTGTACTGAATTGCTGATAGATATAATTAACGTGTACCGACGTCCTACTTTTCGCTACAATTATTGAAGTATTGTTAGAACACGATAACTCATTACATAGATTAGGTAGAGCGTTTCAAAGAATAATTAATAGAATCAATATCAATCAAATCCCATCCCAAATATGGTGTTTGATAAACACGATTGTGGTCTGGTTCATCTTTTTGTTTGAATTTGAACGCCGTTTGTTGGAGAATTTAACGTTCATTAGCTTGGCTTACTGCGGGATATGTTAATTGAATCAAATTATTTTACATTACAGGTTTTTTTTTAATATTCATTTAAAATGTCTCAATGACAAGAGAAGGAACTTTAGTGATTTTTAGGCTTAGAATTAATTAATTCGATTTTTAAAATGTTATAGAAATAACATTTTGAAAATCGAATTAATTCCTTGCGAACTTATGTAATGAATACCCTCTACTTATGCAGATTAGTGTGCACCTATTATAAATTTAATATCTATATAATTTTGTGGTTGCTAGAGCGAGCGGAGGAGCGGACAGCATCGTCATTTGTTTGGTCCGGACAAAACATCGCGTTCGAAGAATTGCCTCATCTGCGATACGTGTCTTGTTTTATTTACATGTTGTTTATTTTTATCTGTAACATCGTTAGCTCGTTGCTTGGTTTCTCAACATCATGCGCCAATATTATATTATGGCTTCGATATATCTTGTCGATTATATTTATTTCCACCACACCTTTGTTACTCAGCGGCAAACCGGATCAGAGTTATTAAGGCGCTCTGTTTTACTCGAGTCTTTAACCAAAATTGACTGACCATATTGGACATATAGTTGATTTAATTGTGCAACTATTACAAACCATAAGGATTGATCAGAATCTACAACATTCTTGTCGGGTTACTGGTATTGAGTTATTGAACTTCCCTGTTTAAGAGCAAATGTTGTGTTCTTGGCATTGCAATTGTTGTTGGGAAACGGCCAAACTTGAGATATTATTTAGAGTGGAGATAAGCGCCTTGAAAGTTGACGTTTGATTTACGGCGAGCACTTGCCAAAACGTTATACATTCGTTTCATAAAATTTACGTGGGAAGTCATTTTAGAATCAATTTATGGTTACTGGTGCACATAAAATTTGCGTGCCAACATAATTGTTATATGAGAAATAACTATTATGCTGGTAATAGAGCAATGCGTAGCATTAGAGTTTTCACCTAGCTCGTTATCAGTTGTGTCGTATAAATAGCAAACTTTAGTCTTAAATTGTTTGTTTTAATTAAAATGCCTATAGTAAAAGTTCATTACTAAACTGGTTTTGTTTTCTTTAGAAATGCGACGTCGGTATAGGCAAAAAGTTAAGAAGCAAGGAGTCGTACAAATAACAGATCTGTCTAGTCAGTGGGGTTCGGAGGAAGAGGGCACTGTTAAAGGTCTCTTGCTTTTCCTTTTAGAGTTGTTGTTGACATTTTAAGTATAGTTATATCTACATTTGTAGGTATATCTATAACTTGATACTCATCCTCCTTGTTAGTCAATTTTATTTGAAATCCATAATCGCAACTAAAGGATATATTCTAAGTTACTGTGACTAAGATACCTACATTATAAGCTGAATGTCTCTGGAATCTCTATCGTCATTATTAACAATCACTTGCTGATCAATCTGAATGCCCTTCCAATGTCTACAATGGACTGACTTTGGGTTGCAACAATGGTTTGTTTATCTTTGTATTTTGTTATCCTCTTGGTATAATGTCTTTGCGAAAGGGAGTGACTTAATCTTTCTTCCCTTCATGGAGAAATTCTTTTCAACTTACTTAATTTTTGGTGGAACATTAGTGGTTTATCTCTCGCCGTGCAAGTCAAATTAATCCTTTATGTTTGTTGCCCACAAATTAAAATTTTAAACTTTTTGACAGGCTAATGATAATTTTAAATGTAATGCTCATCAACCTGTCAACATTTTAACTTTCAGCTAAGGTTGGAATTTGTTAATAACATAACATGTTTGTTAATTCACTATCACTTGCAAATGTTTATAAATCATTAGTTAATCCTACATAATTGTATACCACAAGTGTGAGCACTATGTATGTAGTACCTACTATAAAGCTACCATGTACTGGGTATTTCTTTCATTGACTTCAATGTGCCGCCCTGGCGGCTGAGAGTATGTCATGCTCACTCAAATGTCTCGCTGGTGGTGGCGTGTGGTGGCGTGTGTCCCTTCAAAATGGTTGAGCTTAATGTTGCTGATCCATGCGTCATGTTCGTGAACGGGCGCGTCAGTAGGGTCATCTCTTAGCTGCCACGGCTTATTTGATTTTTTTGTTAATTGTTGCATTGTTGTTATGTTGTTATTACGGACATTTTTAACGTGCACGTCTTTCTATATTGTTCGCACATGTATAATTTCAACATGAATGATGTAACCAATATTTTGTAAGCATATTTTGATTTAAAAGAGTGTCCATGGAGCTTCTTGTCCGTTCTTCTCCATAGGAACCTACTACGCTTTGGAATGGCTTCATCTTTCTGACTGACCAACCCCTGGACAATTCTAAAGTGCCTGTAATTGGTTTATTTGAAATAAATGGTTTGAGTTCGAATAATTTCAAATGTTTGATTTAAGCCTTCTACAGGCCGGCGCGACACGCGATGCGACACAAAGCCCCGCGTGTCGCGCGACGAGCATTGCCCATGTGTCGCGTCGCGTGTTGCGCTAGTATGTAGAAGCCTTTATGGTTAAATATTTTTTTTTTCTCAATAAGAAATTACAAGGATTTCACTTACTTGAGAACATTTATAGAACTTAAAAATATAGTATTCTATGAACTTTGACATACAAACTAAATAGGTATTGTTTTTCTTTATAACAAATCATTAATTTCATTGATTTCGAAATTTTTTGACGGCAAATCATACCTGTATGAAGCCTTCAGACCGCCCATTTAAAATTAATAGTAGTTAAGGGGTCGTGGGTTCGAACCCAGGCAGACGCTTTACTTGGTGTAAATTATTTCATCACCACTGCTCTCAAAACGGTGAAGGAAAACATCGTGAGGAAACCGGTGGCATGTCCTACAACCAAAAATTCAAAGACATGTGACATCCACCAACCCGCACTGGGCCCGCCTGGTGGATTATGGCCCACTCCCTCTCACAGAGAGGAGGCCTGTGTCCCAGCAGTGGGAACGTTATAGGTTAGTAGATTAGCAGTTAAGGTGAATCCGCAGCTGTAACCTGCGGAAATTCAATTTTTTTACGTTTTTTGCAATTTGCAGGTCAGTGTCAGGCATCTCTCTGAATTAGATTTAAATAAAAAAAAAAAATAATAAAAAGTTTGATTTCATCAAAAAGTCATTCAATGGAACAAATCTAACTTAGAGAGATGTATTAATGATTCTAATTATTATAATTCTGTAAATAAATAAAATATTATAGTCACGAAACATCGCACCTCTGCTCAAATAGTGTCACAACTCAAAATATTTGAAAACTCTTATAATGTTCCATTCGTTTCAGAAAACTTCTCAAATAGTCGTACTTATGATTGATTTTTTTGACTTACGACACTATTTTAGCGGAGGTGCGATATTTTAATCAAGATGCTACCTGACAATGACCTGCAAATTGCAAGAAACGTAAGATAATTGGAATTTCACGGGCTACAGCTGCGGATTCACCTTAAGAAACATCGCCTTTTATTTCAGTCAGATCTTGGGTGGTCCATCAACAGCTTACCACACAGTTTACCAATTGTCAGAACAGAGGGAGTTTCCAAAAATATATGTGCATTTTCCTTTCTCTACCACGTTTATTTTGGCAGACCCTTCCATGTCTTGAAGAGCACATGGACCCAAACATGTAAATATCCATGACAATCATCAGAGCCACTGCTTAGGAACCAGTAGGTAAGTACTACTAGTTGAATTCAAAACCGAAATCAACTCGCCTCAAACATTCTTCGCACTTTTATAACTGTACTGAATGGAATATATATCAAGGTTTTAACTTTTTTGTCAGTTTGACTAGAGTATTTCTCTTCACAGCTGCGACACACATAGTGACTGTGACTAGCGAGGTTATTACTCTCGGCAGCCGCGATCCATCTCGCGCTGCGTCTGCGCAACTCGGACGTTACTTACGAAGTTACGAGTGCGTTACGTTCCATTGTGTGCTTAGTGCTTAAGCATTGACATCATCTCCACACGTCAAGTGATGTAGTATCAGTTACAGTGGAATAAAGAACCATTGTAAGCTGAAAAAGTAAATATTACTTACTTACGTAAGTTATTTTGTACGTATCTAGTAGCAGTATTTGAATTGCTGTAACTCTAATTTATGTAAATTGAGTGCTATTTCATGTATTTTATCATCTAATGATGTAATTCTATTTAAAATCTATTAAAATTAAAATCTGAATGAATAAATACAGTAAATTCTAGGATATAACACATAATATACAGCAAAAAATTAAATAGGTAGGTACAAAGTAAACGTAAAATTACCAGTTCATTCCACGACCGTTATATAACCACATAATTCACGCATATTTCATTCTCTGAGAAACAATAAATAATTCTGAAATCAATCAAAAAGCGTTGTCATGGCACCAATCACACAACTTTCTATTGTTTCATATAATTCCAACGTAATGATTTACTGCACCAAAGAAGCAATCGTCCACTTGATTGTAATTAAATAATGATAGGTGTTAAAGTAATGGACGATCGAGATAGCTGGTGAGTGAATGGGTGATGTAACAATGAGTGTCAATCTGGGTGCATTGCACGGGCGCAGTTCTGAAACACCGCAGATTGACAAGCCCATTCTTGCGTCGACGTAGCAGACAGGTGTGGGCAAGCGCACGTACACAAACCTTTTTATTTTATTTTTGCAACTGCAGTACGTGACAAAATATTTACTGAAAAATATTTCTTTAAAACAAATACATTGCCTATCGCAGCTAACATGTTTTTGTATATATTTACCATTAGAAACTTCAACTCGACTACAATGCATTCACCTCACGTAACTGTCAACATAAATCAAACTGATTTGTTTTAATTGGAAATTAAAGAAAATAAACGACTGCATTGAATCGAGCTACGATCATAGCTTAGAATAGTCCAATGAACTGGGTAGAAACCCTTAAGTTAGCTTTATATGGGATGCTTCCTAACGTAAGGGCAAAGACACCATCGATCCACAGCTCACCATGTGTTGATATCCCCTCATCCCATAAATTATGGCCATCGTTATCTAACAAATTATATGGACACAAATTCCAAACAGTTCAATGTCCAGGTTACGAGGTATCAATAACGGTTACATACATCTTATCACTGATCTTGTAATGTACATAACTGGTAATGTACATTACCAGTACGCAGAAAAAATGATACAGAGATCAGATTGTATCAGATGACATTTCATTTAATGTTAAGATCATCAATGTGAGCAGGGCTCCAAAATAAGCGAATTAACTAGCGTTTAATTACGCACGCGGTTTTAAAAATAGCAGAGTAATTTCAGCGGTTTATTGCTGGCTTATTTCAAAGCGCTAAGCCATCAAACGTTAATCCGTTTCCATCGTACTTGTACGAATCGTTCATCGTACGTACTTGGACGAATCGTTTAGTTTCTCTCGGCGCGCGTCTGACTCATACATGCATCGTTTTTTCCCATAGTATACCAACAAGTATATATATTTTATTATAATGACCATGGTTTTATTAAACAAGATTTCTGAGAACTGTCGAACGTGTCGAACTTTCCTCTTGTGCAAAGTTGATGTTTATTTTGTAGGTACTTGCACAACTTTTCCGTTACGCAACTGACGACGATGGAAAAGCGGCGATTTTCATTTGTTACGCAAGTTAGTCGACACGTGACGTCGCATGTCGTTACTGACAAGTTGTATGAGACTCACCTATGGTTGCTGCTTCTATTGTAGTCAAAACAATATCGATAGGGCTGTTAGCAAACTCCGAACTGAAACAGAACCAAAACATTGGCGGACTCTTTAATATTTGAGTGCTAGCATAACTGATTACTTAATTAAATAACGTTGTTAATTGCGTTATTCTTTTATCTTCTATTGTTTGAAAAATCCAATGGATGGAAATAACAATCATTTATAAATAACAGTTAAAGTATACATTACAGTTACTGTAATGTTTAGTTAATTTTTCAATCCTTTTAGGGTTCCGTACCAAAATGGTAAAAAGGAACCCTTATGGTGAGACTAAGTCTGTCTGTCTGTCTGTCTGTCACACCTGGATATCTCAAGAACTACTAATGCTATCGACTTGAAATTGAGAATAGTTTTAGATGACGTTTGCCCAACTATTTTGCAAGAAAGAAATAAATTTCAAAAAGTATATCTTTTTTGCAAAAGGGACTGAAAGGGGTCTTAAAAAAATTTGAAGTGGGGCTACTAAGGCATGTGTAGTATCATATGAAAGAACGCAGTTTGCATATTCTCAAACATTTTTTTTTTCTTTTTTTAGGAGCATAGTTTCCGAGTTTTGATGAAAAATGTAAAAACAAATACCGTTCCCCCCCTTATCTCCGAAGTTTGCAGAGATAAAAATCTGAAATTATTCTATATGATAGAAGCTTATGTAAAACATACAGGAAAATTAAAACGATGTCTCTAAATAGCACAGTTTTTCAGAAATCATCGAACATCATATTATTACATTCAGGAAAATTAAAACGATGTCTCTAAATAGCACAGTTTTTCAGAAATCATCAAACATCATATTATTACATTCGTACGGAACCCTCGGTGCGCGAGTCCGACTCGCTCTTGACCGGTTTTTTTCTATTGTTTGGTTTTAATACGCGATAACAATAATGTACACAGTCGAGTCCTATGTTAGCTTATTCATTAACGTTCACGTGCCAGCCCTGCGCGTGGGCGCGTCACGTGCGCCCGCGCCGTTGCGCCACGCTCGGAAGTAGACTGTATCAACATGTCGGTACACCCACTACTACTCGTAGGTGCCTTGCCAATTATGGAACTACCACCCTCCCTTACGTCACTCGGTAGCTACTAAAAGCACGTGGGGCCAATGTGACATAATGTTGTGAAGACTGCTTGCTTTCTTTTTGCTATAAAGGCCTTTTTTTATGTCAACGGATATGACCTGTTAGGAACTTTCTTCGTAGCAAATGAGGCATTTTATACAATACACTACGACGCTACAATACTAACATAGTTTATAAGACCTTTGTTACTAACATTATAATTATGGACAATTTTTATGTCTGAAATAAATGTTTTTTTTTTTTTCGTGGGAATTATATTCCTAAGGGACGGCTAATTAGCAATGGATACATTTTTAACCGACTTCCAAAAAGGAGGAGGTTATATGTTCGGCTGGTGAGGGGATCCTATGGAAATCGAGGGCAATCCTCAAATTTTATAGGCACATCTATATCGATTTCAGTATTTTTTATAGTAACTCATGCATTTGCACTTGGAAAGCACCATTTGGTGAAGTGGAACTGATGATGAAGACCACAGATGGCCACTGGAACTACTGTTGCGATTCGATTACACATTTTAATATGTTTGCTAAGCAATTTATGCTCGTCACAATGCAGTTCTCCTGGTTCTTACCAAGAGAACTCCTCAACTATAAACGCACCTGCATCGGGAAAAGAAATATTTTGTAAAAGGTGATGAGCGGTAACTGGGTCAGTTTGCAATTTAAACTAAAATGTGAAAAATAAAAAATCTTTTCACAAAAAAAAACAACCGACTTAAAAAAAAAAACACTACAAGGTGAAAAATAACCTTCATTTCGGAAGTCGGTGGCAAAACATTTTAAAAAAATCCAAAGACACCGACTTTAGAAATTAAGGTTATTTTTAGTGTTTTTTTATGGATTTCGGTTGTTTTTTTTGTAAAAACATTTTTTTTCATTTGTGGCAAACCCCTATGGTTTGGGCCAATGTCCAGCAGTGGACGTCTTTCGGCTGAAATGATGATGATAATGATGACATTTTCATCAGTCATTTCAGAGCAAAGTAAACATACCTACTTCATTCCATGCAACAGCGAGTCGCAGGCGTTAATTATCTTGAGGCGACAGTAACTAACAATCAAGATTGTTGAACAACATTGTTATACTCAGGCATCTCGCACACAATGGCTGTATGTGTTGACAAGAACTAAAATAACGCCTATGAACGTGCATCCATTGTGAAAAACGCATCTTCCCATCGGCCACACTTTTCCCGTACTTTCCGTAACTGTGCGAGGTTTTCTTACAACCCGTGCCTTACTCTCTAATGATTGACTCGCTAAGCCCGCAGCTATAAGTAAGTTTCGGTACAACTTTGTCGCCATATTCATAGTGTTTACTGACAGCAATTACGCAGAGAAAGTGTTTTCAATTTCTTATCTCACGTCAATCTTGTCTTTATTACGTTTTACCGTCACTGCTGATATGTAATTACCGTTTATGGTGCTCTGAGATGTTCAGATTACTCGTATTACTGTAACCGTCGTGTAAAACGTTATACGAGTTAGATAGATATAGGATTACCTATTAGCCCGAGGGTACCGCGAACTGATTGCAGGCATTTTGTTATATCTCAACCATGATCGTAGCTCATTCAATTTGCTATTAAGGGCATTACATTGCTCGATGACTTTGAAGATTTGACCTCTGTACTAGTACTTGTAAGTTTGGCGCCATCTGGCGACAAACGACCTTAAAAGAATAAAACGAACTGAAGATAATGCAACAACACAGATGTGTCGCAGAGTTTTCAGCGTTTTTGCCTATTTTACTCGCTCTCTGAGAGATCTAATACATTGTGTTCTTCTAGGAGTCCTGTACAAACTTACAAAGTAGCTACATTATAATAAAATTATTTATTTGATAATGATTTGATATAAATGATGCAGTTTGCCTGCTGACCTAGGTTTAAAAAGTTATTTAATTAAGCACGGGTGCTACTACGTGATACAATCTGAAGGTATGATGATGACCAGGGAAATGCATATCGGTTCTCGGTAACAGAAATACTTAGGATGACCTAGCTTTCAACAATTATCTAATTGAGTACGGGTGCTACTACATGATACAATCTGAAGGTCTGATGATGACCAGGGAAATGCATATCGGTTCTCAGTAACAGAAATACTTAGGATGACCTAGCTTTCAACAATCATCTAATTGAGTACGGGTGCTACTACATGATACAATCTGAAGGTCTGATGATGACCAGGAAAATGCATATCGGTTCTCAGTAACAGAAATACTTAGCATGACCTAGCTTTCAACAATTATCTAATTGAGTACGGGTGCTACTACATGATACAATCTGAGGGTCTGATGATGACCAGGGAAATGCATATCGGTTCTCAGTAACAGAAATACTTAGGATGACCTAGCTTTCAACAATTATCTAATTGAGTACGGGTGCTACTACATGATACAATCTGAAGGTCTGATGATGACCAGGGAAATGCATATCGGTTCTCGGTAACAGAAATACTTAGGATGACCTAGCTTTCAACAATTATCTAATTGAGTACGGGTGCTACTACATGATACAATCTGAAGGTCTGATGATGACCAGGAAAATGCATATCGGTTCTCAGTAACAGAAATACTTAGCATGACCTAGCTTTCAACAATTATCTAATTGAGTACGGGTGCTACTACATGATACAATCTGAAGGTCTGATGATGACCAGGGAAATGCATATCGGTTCTCGGTAACAGAAATACTTAGGATGACCTAGCTTTCAACAATTATCTAATTGAGTACGGGTGCTACTACATGATACAATCTGAAGGTCTGATGATGACCAGGGAAATGCTTAACAGTTCTCAGTAACAGAAATAGTTAGCATGACCTAGCTTTCAACAATTATCTAATTAAGCACGGGTGCTACTACATGATACAATCTGAAGGTCTGATGATGACCAGGGAAATGCATATCGGTTCTCAGTAACAGAAATACTTAGGATGACCTAGCTTTCAACAATTATCTAATTGAGTACGGGTGCTACTACATGATACAATCTGAAGGTCTGATGATGACCAGGGAAATGCATATCGGTTCTCAGTAACAGAAATACTTAGGATGACCTAGCTTTCAACAATTATCTAATTGAGTACGGGTGCTACTACATGATACAATCTGAAGGTCTGATGATGACCAGGGAAATGCATATCGGTTCTCAGTAACAGAAATACTTAGCATGACCTAGCTTTCCACAATTATCTAATTGAGTACGGGTGCTACTACATGATACAATCTGAAGGTCTGATGATGACCAGGGAAATGCATATCGGTTCTCAGTAACAGAAACACTTAGCATGACCTAGCTTTCAACAATTATCTAATTGAGTACGGGTGCTACTACATGATACAATCTGAAGGTCTGATGATGACCAGGGAAATGCTTAACAGTTCTCAGTAACAGAAATAGCATGACCTAGCTTTCAACAATTATCTAATTGCGCTTTTACATTTATTTAATTGCATTTATTAAATAAACTTCATATACGTAATGGGTATCGCCAGCTAACTTAATTTGACCATGTATGTCCCACCATCTAGTAATAAATTTGGATAGGGTTAAAGGTTGGACACTAAAGGAAAGACTCTTGTTAAAGGTAAAGGAATCTTGTTTTAATGTTTCTCCGTTATGTACAAAATGTTACCATTTACAAAATCTAAAATTGATTGCCGTTAAAAGTCATTGAAATCTAAATACCGTGAACAGGTCGGTTGGTCATGTATCGGGATTTCTGTTGGTGGTGATGGTACATGAGGGCTTTCTTGGAGTTCGTCGTCTGGTTTTTGTAAGTGATGCGCTTTTTCCGGTCTTCCTTGCTCTTTATTGCTTGTAAAATATATGGCGGATTTCTTATTTCCATATTTCGATTATGCCGCGGATCCAAAAGTTCCGGCAAAATACAATTTAAATAAAATTGACATAATTTTAATCTCATTTTATTTTAAAAAAAATCATCGTCTCTAAAAATTCTTTCTATTTTCAGAGGCTTTGTCTCATCGAACCATACTCCAAATAAACATGTTTCTCTTCGAGTCACATGCAATTGCCCTTGTACTTGGTAGTACCAATTGTGGGCTTTATTAACCTGCAAAACGCCCGAATTATCTTGAACCCAAAAACTAACTTTTTTCTGAGCTATGGCTTCGTCTAGTCCTATCTTGTGCGCCGAGATTGGACATTTCACCTCTACTATAGTTTCTTCTCCAATAAGCCCATCTGGTGTAGCTCCTAAAAATGAGATCTCGGGATCAATAAAAAGGCCGCATGGTGTAATTTCAATTTTTTCTTGCCTAGACAGCTGATCTAGCGCTTTTTGCTCGTGTTCTCTTCCATGCCGTACAGGTGCAGCATCTATGTTGATTTTATAGAGCAGTTGCTTTACTATGCTGGCACAACTAGTATCCGGCCTCATTTTAATAACTCTTCCAAAGTTTGAGGCCGTCAATAAGGAGCGCCGGAGTTCGAGCCATTCGCTCGACTCGCTCTGCAAAATCGTTTCCCTTTCAATTTTCCTTCTTTCTTCCTCACTTTTACCCAAGTTGGAGAGAAAGTTTTCCTTCATTTGTTCTAGCATCGCATCGCTCACATCGGGTTTGAGGCTTTGCTCTCCATAATCTTTATTTACGTTGCCATCAGTGCCATGTGTCTGTCGTTTTTTATAATGCGTACGTTTTAACGCATTTCTCTTTCTGCGATACTTGTTATCTAAGGTGCTCATTTTGCCCTTAGGACTTTGCCCAACAATTGTTTTATATAATATAGAAACAGGTTTCCTTTTGGTGTTAAAGTTAACTGCAGACGCTGAGCATCGAGTTTGGTATCAACGCCGGCACGAGTAATTCACTCTTTTACCACCCACAAATTTGGCCACCACGCTATGAAAACTTTCCACGATGTTACTGTCAACATTATGAACGAGGCTTCTGGAATGTCCTGCAATTGTATTAATAAAAAAACATATTTTCTGCCATAAGGAACTTGTAAAAAATGTTTGCGGCAAGATTTCAACATTCTGTGGACTGTTACAGAAATGGCTTTTACATTTGGTATGGTTACCAAAGGCATGTAAATGTACAGTCTGGATATCCTCAAAAAGTTTTTGAGTGCTAAAATCTAAATTCTCTAACGAGTCGTGGTATTTTTTGCTACATTTTCGTATAGCTGACCTTATGCTCATGATGCGTTTTTTTGTTATTAATTTTCTGAGACTTATAGGATATTTCGTATCAGTGCTTAGATTTTCTATTTTGTTGCACAAGTTTCTTAGAAGGTGGTTCCTGCATTCTACCTTTTCAACAGTAAATTGAGCATAAGGTCTTGCTTCCAAAATTTTCGAATACGTGCTAGAGTCCCCGTCAGAAATGAGACGACCATAAATCAGGCCATACATTTCGACAGATGCTTTAAAGCCTTCTACAATTATTGTTGACTCCATGGCAGTTGATGAACCCGTATAATTTTTAAAGCACTGGTGTATTCTTGGACTTTTATTTTTATTAATGTCCTGTGCACATATGCTACAGTATTTATTTTTAATGCCAAGAAACAAAATTTTTTTTGTGTGTCTTCCAATTATGGCAGCAGCTCCTGATAGTGCTGAGTAGTTTTTTTTGTAAGACCTTTTACTCCAGCATCCGTCTACAACCACATCTATTATAGGTATTCCATCTTTGCTGACGCGACCTTTTTCTAAAGCATTTCTTTTTTCTTCTTCAGCAGCTTCATTCATGGATTTGGTTAGTGCTTTATCCCAGGTGTTGGAAACAATATCGTGCCGTTTCTGGTATACAGGCTCAGTCATCACGGGCAAGTCAAATGCTGATAACAGTTCCTCCAACTGTGAATACCCTATACCAACTGAAACTGCACCCGCGACCGCTGCTGTATTAATATCTAAGTCGCCAGTCACATTACAAAGAGAAAACTTTTCTTTGCACATCTTACATTCTACTGTAAACTTAGATGCAAGTCCTACACGTTTCTCTCTTATAAGTGTCAAACTTTGTATACCACAGTTTAAAGCACCATGACCACCAATTTCTTGTATTTTGGAAAAAAAGTAAGCTATATCAATAACTCGTCTTCCACATATATTGTTTGTCTCTGCTTGTGATTGCGTTTCTTCAATAATTAAATCTGGTAAATCTTCTTCATCTTGTTCAAGCTAAAACAAATATTTAATAATATATACAAGATAATTTTCAAGTGGTTCTGGACCTAAGAGCAATAACCTGTATCAATTGAAGAAACAGTTTCTGGATTGAAAGCAAACAGAATAAGTTACCGGTATAATTTGCACTGCCTCCTCATCAACTGTCATACTAGTCAAATCATCTGTTTCTGTTGACTGCTGTCGTTCCTGATTTTGTAAATCTGAGGGTTGCTGCTTTCTTAATTGCCTGAAAAATAACAACTTAAGTAAGATAAGGTAGGTACTGTTTTTGCTTTTACAGTCTGGTAATAAGCCACACCACAGAAGACTAAATAGTATTTAAACTAGGTATTTTTTCATAAAATCAAGACTGACATTTTCACAGTCACCTTAATCTCCGTGAGCTCTTTTAAATGAGTCCAAACACGATGGTTCTACGTAGTGTCATCACTGAGATCCTATACCCACCTTCGGAGTCCACCATCAGGTAGACGACATCATCAGTCACCAAGGTCTCCATGAGCTCTTTCAAATGAGTCCAAACACGATGGTTCTACGTAGTGCCGTCACTGAGATCCTATACCCACCTTCGGAGTCCACCATCAGGTAGACGACATCATCAGTCACCAAGGTCTCCATGAGCTCTTTCAAATGAGTCCAAACACGATGGTTCTACCGAGTGCCGTCACTGAGATCCTATACCCACCTTCGGGATCCACCATCAGGTAGACGACATCATCAGTCACCAAGGTCTCCATTAGCTCTTGCAAATGAGTCCAAACACGATAGTTCTACGTAGTGCCGTCACTGAGATCCTATACCCACCTTCGGAGTCCACCATCAGGTAGACGACATCATCAGTCACCAAGGTCTCCATGAGCTCTTTCAAATGAGTCCAAACACGATGTTTCTACCGAGTGCCGTCACTGAGATCCTATACCCACCTTCGGGATCCACCATCAGGTAGACGACATCATCAGTCACCAAGGTCTCCATTAGCTCTTGCAAATGAGTCCAAATACGATAGTTCTACGTAGTGCCGTCACTGAGATCCTATACCCACCTTCGGGATCCACCATCAGGTAGACGACATCATCAGTCACCAAGGTCTCCATTAGCTCTTTCAAATGAGTCCAAACACGATAGTTCTACGTAGTGCCGTCACTGAGATCCTATACCCACCTTCGGGGTCCACCATCAGGTAGACGTCATCATCAGTCACCGAGGTCTCCATCCTCCGTCAAACGAAATTCTCAAGATAGCTATAGCGAAAACGATAAAAAAAACAGCATAGAAATAATGTATTTACTAAGTGAATAGGTACTTACAAATAGTTTTGGAGAGCTCGGCCACGCTTCACTTTAGATTTATTCTTGTATTTAGGCATAGTCAGGCTTACTCTATGACAGGTTCAAACAACAAAACGAAATTACAATCTATTTTATATATATTTACAACCTTAATTTCTATTATAATTTTACGAAATATTTATATTTGTACTATTTACAATATGATTTCATTCAAAAATCTTTCAAAAGGTGAACTTTTTGGGTTTTATTTAAAAAAAATAACACGCGTATAGTCCACCCGTCACAAGAGTCATCGAGACACTGATGTGTCGCATCCTGAGTACGTGTCACAGGCCTGGCGGGGGTGCTTCGCGCGGGGTACTGGTGATATTTCAGGTTTTTATTTATTATAAAAAAATTGTAAAAGAAATAAGAAAAAAAAAACAATACATATTGTTAAATACGTCATTATATATTTTTTGGTATAAAATTCATGCCAAACTATTCTGCCGTTACAGAGAACATTAACAATTTAGGTTGAAAAAGGACCTTTCTACTACGATTTTTTTCCAAAATTTGGGAAAGTTTATTACAATTTTAAATAATACAATTTATTTGTTATGACCTTAAGTACAACATATATTTTTTATAGGGAAATCGCACAACAGCATTCATTTACAAACTTCTTTAAAGATTCGGTGTTTATGGGATTTGAGCGATGTAATCCCCTTAAGCATTAATACAACGGCGCTTCCCTGTATCTTGCATTTAAGTGCGTCGTAATTGTAACAGTATCGTGGGGTTAATACGAATTAGTTAGCCGATAGCGCAGGCGGGACGATTGTGGCGCAGGCGATCCTAGCGATTGGACTGGAAAATATTATAGGGAAGATATAACGCTGCGGGCTTCGCTCATCACTAAACGGGACTCACATTCCTAAGTTTGCTGACTACGCGACCCCTTTCAAGAGTTGCGTTGATTCTAACTATTATAATCAGGGACCATTTTGGTTACCCATTGAAAGGGGTTTCGATAGGGTTTTTCTAAGCGGTTAAACAAAAACCCATACGATATGGGTAACCCTTATGAACGGCTTAAATTAAATTTTGGTAACCCATTGAAAGGGTTTTCGATAAAAACCCATACGGTGTGGGTAACATATGGGTACCGTATGGGTTTTTGATTAACTGCTTAGAAAAACCCTATCGATAACCCTTTCCATTGAAAGGGTTTTCGATAGAGTTTTTCTAAAATGGTAAACAAAATGGTCACTAGATAGAATAGAGATAGAATTGGTCATACTACGCGTGCTGGGCGGATATCGAAATAACATAATATTATGATTTCTTCATGTTACTGGGTTTCAAGTTGGTATAGAACCCATTGAATGGGTTATCATGTAACCCTTTCACTGGGGTTCAAGTATAAAACCCATTCAATGGGTTATCATGTAACCCTATCAATGGGTTTCTAGTTTGGTGGTATGAGGAACAGGGTGTAAAGTTCACTCGTCCACCATAGAAAAGGGAGGATCCTCCGACCAGACGGGTGTTGTGTCTGGTGGGCAACTGCCCGACGGTTGATGTCGGGACGTTGTATATATGCTAGTTGCGTGGTAAACTCTAATTGCGCGATGCAGGATTTTGCGTGACGTCAATGTGACGCGTAGTTCGTATGTAGCGATGTTGATGCCGCTACACTAGTATAAAACCCTTTCAATATGTTACATCATGATAAAGGTAACCCATTGAATGGGTTACATTGAATGGGTTACCCCTTCGAAAGGCTTAACTCTTAACCGGGGTTGTACGGTCCCTGATTATAATCGAAACTAAAATAAGGTAAGCTCCAATCCACACACGTTTTTATTAAAAACGAAAGTTGCGTTATTGAAGAAATGCATTTTTTGCGTTTGTTTTTAATTGCCGTTTAAGCTGTTGGCTGCACGCAACGTTAAAACTAGTTTGTTAGTTAAATTTTGTTTACTTTCGTTTCTACTTCTAGTTGGTAGGCTGTGTAATCTTCGTGTACCGAACAGACGATGGCGGTTTCATTCGTAACTAGTTTAACTTCACTTTAATGAACATTCTACTGCCTAATTTATTGACGACTTAAGGCTCCTACAAACAGGCGCGACGCGACACTAGTAGCACAATTTCTATGAAAACTTAATGGAAAGTGTCGTGCTGCCTATCACGCCAGTCTGCACGAGCCTTTATGTGCGGTGTAAACCCAGGTTGGTATATTAAAGTACGTATTCATTTTATGATAACATCCGACTATAATTATAATATAATAATATACAACATTCGTTTTTGTTTTAGTATAAACAAAAACTAATGTTGTATAATATAATCTTTATACTTAATATAATCTTTATTTATATAAAAAACAGATTGTAGTACATGTAACAGTTTTCACAAAGTCGGTAGTATGAAATTTCTGGCAATCAAGTGGGTGCTGTTCTCCTTGCTAGGCTATGAAATAGCCTGTATTAAGGAGCAACAGTGCCGATCCCCTCTAATTGTATTACTACAATTTAAATTATAAAAAAAGTTATTTTTTTAATACAGGTGTTAGTGCGCGAGCGCATTTGTGTGCGTGTGTGTGTATATATGTGTGTGTGTGCGCGAGTGTGTGTGCTATGCGTGCGTGAATCGCTGTTTGGATTACGTTACACAATATTTTCTTATTAATCCAAAGCTATACAATACAGTTTTTATGTACGTTATAGTAGTGTATAGGTCTTTATTTCGATATTTATAATAAATACTATTTGCCCGGTGCGATTTCGTTAGCGTGGTGTCATACCCCTACCCTATCCCTACCCTACCCCTAAACCTTCGCGGGCGTATGCAGAAAACTCTTAGAAAGCTCACCAAAGTTTCATCTAAATCGGTCCAACCCTTTCGGAGTCCATACAGGACAAACAAACAAACATTGATTTTCATTTAATAATAATATATAACTATACAACATTTATACAACATAGATAGATAACATAAAATAACGTCCGCAGCTACATCAGAACGTGATTGGTTTCATAATGTTAAATTCTGAGTGGTTGCCCAACAATCACACATAACAATCCGAGGTAGGTAGGTACTCGAATATATTACCATATATGAGTTGTCATTGTCACATTTTAGGGCTTTAACAGTAACAGTTAAAAACGGATTATTGTTATTAACAACAAATATATTTACGACATGCCTATTTTTGGTAATTTATTGACTGAAGTGTGACATCATTGATGTTACCAAACCGGTGAAGAACACACCCATGTGTACCTCTGGCCAAGTTACCTAAAACTTTATTTCGAGAACAACTTACATTGATCTACGTTAGGTTTTTTAAGTAAACAATGAGACACGACTGTCATAAGTTTAATTTCTTGATCTCTTTTTGACTCCATCAGAGTCCTTTGTTGCAGTGAGCTTCGTACTTTATCATGCACGAAGTATCTCTGCAACTTATGAATTTACATGTTTACGAGTGTTCTCAGCCGGTGGGCCGCCGCGATTTGTCCTGCAAAATGGTAACCGCATGACAGCTGGTTAACCGACCACCATTAACCAAAGAAGGCCGGTTAACCATTAATACTGATGCCAATTCTTACGGAGCGTATTTTATCATCGATTTATCCTACCCAGTGGGCACTGAGTTATCTCCCCTCCTTCAGAAACCTTTGAAACATAATAGTGTGGCGTGTTTTATTGGTGCCATGATATTAATGAACTGCTTTTTCAGTATCAATGTTAAGTGCCAGGGGTGAGTTAGGTTAGTGCAAGTGTGCATGCGCAGGAGCTGCAGGAAAATCATCGTAATGATTAAAAACATTACTATAATTTTCCTATATAGCTTAAAATAAGCTTTGTTTGCTTAACACCTCTGTGATCCTACTAAAAAGCTAGATATTAGCATGACATGTAATGTTGTGTTTAACTTTAATTAATGTTATAGGGTATTTGACTGCTATCAAAAATATATATGAATTAATGCTTATTTTTATAGGTGTTACTAAAAAAGCAATTTGTGAAAAAATTTATAAAATCGGTGGAAAAATGGAGAAGTTACACGCTTTTGAAATTATTCTACTATTCTTGTCACGCAAAACGATCGAATGGCGCGAAGTTACTATGGCGTTCCTGTGTGACGTCAGATCGCAGCAGTGCTGTCTCTGTCTACAATATACTTTAAGGACGCATTCACAAAATTTGACAAAAATTAGCAATTTTTAGGTACATTTTGCGGCAAAATTAAACTAAACCAAATGTAACTAATAATTGCCACAGATAGACTACTCCTTCATCTCAAATTAGTAGACATTTTTTATTCGAAAATGTTGGTTCTTAATATTGTAAAAAAATATGTCCGTTGCCTCTTCACAAAAAATTTACGATACCGTGTTGAATTTAAAAACATTTTTCTTCAATACATAAATTTAAACGTTTTAAATATTTTATATGTATAATCAGACATGTTCAACTCAAAAAGGTAGCGACGAACGATCAAAATGTTACAAATAGTCTTAGAAAATAATGTTGAAAAAACCTATATTTTTTTAAAACACTCTCGGTAATGGTTTTTTCCTATTATTTAACAAACTATGTCAAGAAATTTAAAAATCACACACTGGGCTTCAGCTATCCGTGTGATAAAATAGAAATTTTATTTTATGATTATACGATATCTTCATTAAGTAAATCAACGGCGAAATAAGCTATATTTACGAGAGCGCAAAAGTGATGAAACTATTAACAGGTGCTGAGACTGACACGAATGGTTTATCATTACGAAAACTGTACATTTATAGTTACACAGACTTAATGTTTCAATTATTTCAAGCTTTCTCACAATTAGATAAGAAATTGACGAAAAAAGTTTTTTTTTTTGTGATAGCACCCTTAAAACGCATACAACTTCGGCATTTTTTGAGATATTAAAACATTTTTTGTTGTTTAGAACAATCTAAATTTAAAAACAGTCAAATGCCCTATTGTAGTAGATTTATTATACGTATTTGAAGAAGAACCAATAACACGTAATGAACCTACGCCGGAACATAATTATAATAAAGCCACAGCCGTCAATAAAATACCAAATACCTACCACATAAAGAAGCATACAAGAAACGTGATACCCAATCATGATATCCACAAACTTCTGTAGATTTGATTGGAAACAACAATTATCGTAAGTATCCATCTGATCAGATACAAAAGGCAGCATTGCGGCAGAGGTCGGGGGTCGCGTTGCATCAACGCTGCACTTTCGATATGCGCCAGTGAAAGGCTCATCGTCGGGGCATGCGACGCAGGTGCATCTACTCAATAGCCTGCAGCCAACCGTTATGCAGTCATGTTAGTGCACCAACATTAAGGGGTTTTTTCTGCCTACACAGATTGTTGAACGGAAGCTTCATTCGTGATATTTTCACATAAAGTTATCCGCATTTGTCCTTAAGACGCTGACAACAGGTAAACCGCTGTCACTGACAGACTGCATACAAATGAAAGAGAAGCGCGATGACACAACGCTTGTAATTTATTGCAAAAACGAAGCAATTATTTATTTACCTACTCAAAAATGAGTTGAGTAATGGAAAATAATAAACAACCAAGTTCTGCATACAAATAAGACGTACTTCTTATTAATTAAATACCAACCGTACGTTGATATTTAATACAGATATTTTGGATTGGAACTCAAAGTAAAGGGTTTACTTTACCGTTAATTTGTATCGACATTTTGTTTCTAAACGTGTTTTGGTAACAACCAAGTTCTGAGAAATATGTTCAAGAATAACATATATTTTTTCGGCTACCACAAACTATATAGATTTAGCAATTTTTCTGTTTAAGAAAAGCCTACTTTTATCATTTGTCTCTTGTCAGCGCCTTACCTAGTAACCCGCTGCTTCGGAAGGTTCTTACGACTTGACAAGAGTTGAAATGTCTTTATTTTATGTAAGTTTAACACATAACATCACGCCTTGTTTCGCCGAACGGTTGGGTAGAGGTGTACCTGTAGTACACCCACATTTCGCCAGTTATGTTTAAGTCCCATGTAATAGGGAGAAAAAAAATAAAAAGAGAAGAAGTGGGATAGAAAATGCCTATGGCATTAAATCCGCTTCTGTACATTTATGTGCTTAAAGTATTCAATAAATAAATAATGAATAAATAGGGGGCGAGGCTAGACTCCGCGCTTCTACTGAGAAATTCCGGAAAAAAAAAACCCAATAACACATTGCCCGACCCGGGAATCGAACCCAGGACCTCATGCGCCGCAGTAGCGCTTGCGACCACTAGACCAACGAGGCTTTCATGTAAGTTTAATAGTAACTAGTGAAATTGATTTTTGAATTGGATCATTAGTTCCGGAGACTACCCCCCTACATACAAACAAACAAACAAACTTACAAACAAATGTTACCTCTTTATAATATTGGTATAGATACATATTACACACATAATCCTTCCGGAGTAAATTCTTTATAATATAATGATGATGAAAACTGTGTGTTAGAAAATGTTTAGAAGAAAAACGCAGTCACATCAGACAGACACGAAAAGCGACTTAAAAAAAAATATAATTGTAATAGTGTTACGCTACTTTCGGTGACTGACTACTAATCTAGATAACATTGTAAGGTAAATGGCTATAGTTGAAACTGTCAAACTCTTTTAAATAAAAGTAATGAAAGAATATGTATTAAAAATGTCCGAAGTCAAAACAAGGCAGCGGCTCGCTCTAATGTCGCGTACATTATTTTAATGACGGTCATTAGTCTACTTTCAGAGGCAATGTAATGATTACACCTCGATATATGGATATACCTCTTACGGAATACAAGTATTTATTTTGTAATCTGAAGTCATCGTTTATTCGTAGGACAGGCCAACAGTCAGACCCATTCGTCAACTACAATTTCATTTATTTTAAAGCCACATACCTACTTAAGACTCAGATGTATGCCAGTGACCTTGAATGCGTGAGCTTACGTGTTCTGTACTGAGCTCACGCAACGCGTCGTACGTTCAGCCAGTAATAGAACTCGCCCATCAAGGAGCGCTGTCCCCATTTTGACACATTATTAATTTATTATACACAAAACAAAAGGTATTTTAATAAAACGCGTATACTAAAAGATCAATAATTAAATTATCTTTAAATTGGTGAAGGTTTCAGAAAATTAGAGTAGTAGATTTTGCGCCATTCTCCAGATTTTTATCCGCGTTAGACATAACTTTACAAATTAATTTCACTATGTAATATAAACATAATCTAAAATATTCACATATTAAGTTATTGAAAAAATGCTCTAATTTAACATATATTTTGTTCAAATCATTAACACTACCCGTTTAGACGTGATCTTCAGTATAAAATCATTACAAGTCGGTTATCGTCGCCTTAAGTTTACACGGAACCAGGCATGCATATCAGGATATATTCCAATTATTCCGCCTCTTGATTTATACCTTCTTTGTGCTTACTTATCTGAATGGAGCATAATTTATAATACCTAGCTAAAAAGTATATTATAATGGTTTATTGTACCTTAGGCTGTGTTGTGGTTGGGCCTGCAGCCTGCCGCTCAATTGCTTCAGTAACCGTGTTCGTTGTTCGTGCCCGTTGTCTCTCATTACACAGGAAGTTTAATATTGGCTGTCTGTTGTTTCATTAGTGCCGTTCTGTCATTACGGCGTCTCCGAGGTGCAACATGGAAAATTGTCACGGCTGAATGCGGCGTACGTAACGGGAAATACACCGCGCAAATTATAACGTCCGCATTGATATTTCCACTTTCATACACAGGGCCTCTATAAAAGGACGGCTTTTTGCAGCTGGTACTGCTATTCATTTGCAGTTTGCACGACTGCATCGTATTAGAGTCGTTTTCTCTCAGCGGAATGAATTTTTGCTGTTACCTTGATGATGGTCTGCCTTTACTTTTCAAGCGCGCTTGATCGTTCACGTGCGATCATGAAATTGATATCGCCAACGAGATGCGATTCGTGAACGTCATGAATCATGATCTATAACCATGTAACTGTATTATCTGTTACCGACTTTTTTGTTAAATATTACACAATAACTTTTACTTCTTACTATTACACACTTTTGATAATAAATACCGACATTGTTAGTTTAGCGATAGAAATCTCACGATAAAGTAATGTAATAAGCGCGCGCTATTTTTTCTTGCTCGTTATATTTTATTGCAGCCTACTTTTTCTACTGTCGCTTTACAATATTGTGGTAATATCGTATCTGCACGAGTCTACTTAGAGCCTGGCATGTTTTTAGGGTTCCGTAGCCAAATGGCAAAAAACGGAATGCTTATAGATTCGTCATGTCTGTCTGTCTGTTCGTCCGTATGTCACAGCCACTTTTTTCCGAAACTATAAGAACTATACTGTTGAAACTTGGTAAGTAGATGTATTCTGTGAACCGCAATAAGATTTTCACACAAAAAAAGAAAAAAAACAATAAATTTTGTAGATTGATCAAAAAAACAATAAATTTTGTAGGGGTGTCATACTTAGAACTGAAACTCAATTTTTTTTTTCATCAAACCCGTACGTGTGGGGTATCTATGGATAGGTCTTCAAAAATGATATTGAGGTTTCTAATATAATTTTTTTCTAAACTGAATCGTTTGCGCGAGAGACACTTCCAAAGTGGTAAAATGTGTCCCCCCTCCCCCCCCCTGTAACTTCTAAAATAAGAGATAGATAAAACTAAAAAAAATATATAATGTACATTACCATGTAAACTTCCACCGAAAATTGGTTTGAACGAGATCTAGTAAGTAGTTTTTTTTTATGGGAACTCGTCGTGCGCGAGTCCGACTCGTACTTGGCAGGTTTTTTTATTATTGGATTAATAAGGCTATTAGAGCGAACGACACTTAGCTTTTACATAAGTGTTGATGTTAACCCGCGCTATTAATTCCATTAAGCAAATAATTAGTCATTGAGACTGGCTGGATAAGATCTGTAATGTGTGGTTTCCTCAGTCGCGTGTTATCGTGAGTTAAGATGGTGTGACTTTGTTGTCGACTGGTGTCGAGGTGTCGCGTCCACGTAGCATGAACACTGAACAATGCTCGTCTGTCTGTACAAGGAGCCGCCACTGAAAGTTCAACTCACGAATCATGAGTCACTGGAAATGACTAGTTGTGTGATTTTACACGTTTTTAAAGCTTAGGCGACGATAACCGACTTTTGATGATTTTATATTGAAGATCACGTCTAAACGAGTAGTGGTAATGATATGAAAAAAATATATGTTAAATTAGAGCATTTTCTCAATAACTTAATATGTGAATATTTTAGATTATATTTATACTACATAGTCAAAATAAATTGTAAAGTTGTGTCTAACGCGGATAAAAAACTGAGAATGGCGCAGAATCTACCAAGCATATTTTTCTGAAGCCTTCACCAATTTAAAGATAATTTAATTATTAATCTTTTAATATACGCGTTTTATTAAAATACCTTTTGGTTTGTGTATAATAAATTAATAATGCGTCAAATTGGGGACAGCGCTCCTTGATAGGCGAGTCCTATTACTGGCTGAACGTACGACGCGTTGCGTGAGCTCAGTACAGAACACGCAAGCTAACCACTCAAGGTCACTGGCACTTATATCCGTCTTAGAGCATGAAAACCTAAAAATCTTCAGCACGATTTTTCTTTCTTAATGTATGCACTTATATTACAATAAAATATAAATTTGTCGTTAATTAGAAATGCTAGATAGGTATTAATGCTAGCGTTAAATTGCGATCTAATAATTATTCAGTCATAATAAAATATTTTTTCCACTTGCATGAATTTTATTTAATTGCAGCCATAACATAAACTTTACATATCTTATTGATTAGTTTTCTAGTAGTTAGCTTGCGGTGTAGTTGCAATAACAGTCAACATAAAATCATTTTTCTGTCTGGCTCTGGATCTATGATACTCGCGCGGTATCGTGGAGGCGGTCGGATGATTTAAATAACCTGGCTATTTCAATATTGCGGCCGTCGCGTTTATGACTTTATTTTTCATCTATTTCTGAACGCAGCAAACGTAAATAAAACGAATTAAAAGCTAAGATCTGTGAATATTAAGATGAGAGACGCTGTTACGGATTAAAATGAGTTTAGTTAGTTAGATTTTTGTTTTAGGTATAGTTCTACAACGTATCTTTAATATACAAATTTTATTATTAACAATTCTAAGAAAAGTAATTTCCATGCTATTTTAGATCTTTACGATTAGCAAGAAACGTTGTCGCCGTTTACGACTCTTCTAGTCGCGCCATCTTTAAGTCTCAAGACTCAACATGTAAGCGGTGTAACAAAGGAAGTGTCGGCTTCATAGTTCGCGTGTGTAATCAGTTAGTCTTATAAGAGTTAATCAGATATCCTCGTATATAAGGTGATAACCGTACAAGTTGGTAGCAGAGGAATGCTAACAGGCAATTAGCAAGTAAGCGATGAAAAGATAGTGATTACTACTTGTCTTAGTATTGACTGGTTTGCAAGTTAACACTTCTGTTTGCATTGAGATTTGGAAAGTCTGTTAGATGATTTATGTAATTATGCAAGTAGAATGCATTTGAATTATTATGTACCTATTACTAGCAGGGACCGTACAACCCTGGTTAAGGGTTAAGCCTTTCGAAGTGGTAACCCATTCAATGGGTTACCTTTATCATAATGTAAACCATTGAAAGGGTTTTATATTAGAAACCCATTGAAAGGGTTACATGATAACCCATTGAATGGGTTTTATACTTAATTGAAATCCAGTAACATGAAAAGATATCCGCCCGGTACGCGTAGCAGGACCAATTCTATGATCTCTATTCTACCCAGGGACCATTTTGGTTACTATTTTAGAAAAACCCTATCGAAAACCCGTTCAATGGGTAACCAAAATGGTTCCTGATTACTAGTAAGATTTGCATAAACATCTTTGATTTCATTTAACTAACAGCATTGCTGTTGTTATTAACCGAGGTCTCTTGGAAAATATTTATCGAGTAATTGCGCGAATTCACAAGCAACTAACTCACGTCGTATCAAAATACTGAATATAACGCCTAGGTATTACTCGATTCAAATGTCGTGAGGCTTTCAAATGTATCCATAAGTAAGCATTACCGTCGTGTGCGATAGAAAGCGATCAACTTACAATTGAATATCGCGTAAAGCGTGAAGTCACAAGCGACACGTGTCGTGTGATCAAGCGATCAATCCGCTTTCACGCTTCACAACAGCGCTTGTCGAATGCCCAAGGAAAGTCTATGATTGTTAGTATCCCGTGCGGACTGTAATTGGATCTAAACTGCCCGATAGACGGCCGCACCATGGGATTACTGACTGTTTACTTTCAAGATTCGAACAAATATTTCAATCTTTGCCTAAGTATTTATAGTATATCATGAAGACTTAAACGCAAGATTATAATCTTGGGAAAACTTGTTCGGGAGAAAAATATGTTTTGCGCTTCAATTTTTTTCTCGTTAAGAATATGCAGATTGTAAGTTCCTTTCATCAGATTATAGGACAGGCGCATGTCCTGGACGAGCAACTGCCGTAATAGTTATAATTTGATTATCAGTTCCTGTGATAAATACTCTTCCATATTAATTGCAGTGTACTAAAATTCTGAGCGTTAAAATATGCTCGTCAGGGCTTTATATAGTCATGTGCCAATATATCGTATACAGGGTCAAATTTAGATAGCTAGCGAAACTCCATGGACTTCTTGGGTATCGATATCTAAATACGATTAAACGAAAAAAAAGAAAGAGTTGATGTTTTTTTTTCTGGTGTCAATGACCACTGGCAGTGAAGTTACTTGAAGTAAGTTGTTTTTGTTTTATCGTGTTTAGTTATCGATACCCATCACATCTGTGAAGTTTACACAAAAAAAAAACTGATTTTGAAACTCATATTTCAAGTAACTAGTCGGACCCCAAAAGATTTTTTTTTTTCTTTTTATCGTATTTAGATATCGATACCCAACACGTCTGCGGAGTTTCGCTAGCTAATTTAATTTGACCCTGTATAGAGTTCTGTTGTTTTATTAACTGTCGCAGGGCCGAGATACAGTCAGCTTGCAATATTTCAGGAGGCTTTTGCACAGAGGCCAATAATTAGTGGTAATCGATCTCTCAGTTTACGCCTGTTCGTATAAGGTATGGGCGGGGCGGCGACGGCGCGGGCGCAGCGTTCGAGTGCATTCACTCGCGCACTCCTGCGCAGCTAATTTCTCTATCTTTAGCACGGTGTAACTGACCGCCAGCCCTGCTACCGACTAAAGAGAAACTGCATTAGATGCGTCCGGTTTATGTGCACACGTCAAATAGCCAATACTTCCTTTAGGTAAGCAGTTACTCTGAAATGAAAGGTACTTCTTAGGTATTTGATGTTACTTAAGATAGATAAAGTTCCCGTATTGAGTTAGCCGAGATCGAAAGTAGATCTGGTAATAACATACTTGTGATTATCTCGGTATCCGTTAGTAATAGGCGGAGAGAATTTCCTTTAAAACTAGATGTTGCAATTTCGCTGCAGGGTAACGGTTCCTGGAACCGGTGACGTACTTACGTTTACTCGGTTAATTTTCCAATACTTAGATGACATCCGCATCACTAGCAACCTACAAAGCAAGCTTGATATTTGAGAAATCGTTCGCAAAATCCAGGGGGTCTACTCCGAAGATAACCGAAATTTCGTCCGAATGTTCGGCCGTTTCCTGACTATGGCTGGTTAAGGCGAAAAAAAATAAACGACACTCAAAACTGTGACTTGAAGTTGGGTAAGGACTCAAAGTCAGAAAAGGAAACTTTGCAAGTCAAGAAACGGCCGAACATTCGGGCGATACTTTGGATTATTGCTTCAGAGTGTACCACCTGGTTTCAAATTGAAATGCTTGTCTTTCCTCAGTTATTTCTACTTGCATTAAAGAATTTACGCCTTTGATATTGAAGTATTAGCACTGTTACCGCCTGCGCCACCTATCGGAATGAAGAGACAAGATGGCGACCTGAAGTTGCCGCTGACAGCGAGTTTGCGAATGACATCGACCAATCAGTGTCAAGCATGTCGGCCAATGATCGCGGAGCGTCGCCAACTTCAGACGGAGAGAATTTTCGGATGTCACGCGCCACCATATTTTTTTCTGTGTGTTTTTTCTTCTTCCTCTTAAACGATTGTAATGAGTTTGAATAATTAAATGTCTACCTATATCAAAAATAAACCTCTTCATTGAAGTGCAAACATAACCCACTGTACCAACGGGAAGAGGAGGCAGCAGCCCTCACCCGTAGTTCCTGACCCGAGAATTGAAATTTAACAAGCACACTCTTATTATTATTTCAATAGCTCGTTATGAAAACAAAATTATCGTCTGAACGATTGGCGTCTGTCACAGACACGTCTATTAAGTACATGAGAATTGTCATACACCGCATATCCACACATGTAGAACTTTCGCTTCGGCGAGAGTTTCCAGTAAACTCAACTTGTAGTCGTAACGCCACAGCATAATTATAGACCTTAATATTTACCTGTTTAACGTCCAAAGTGCCGACTCTTACGTTCATTAGCTCGGCTCAAATCGATTTTCTATTTATGGCCTGATAGAAAACTGATTTCAATCAAGAGTGTTGGACGTAAAAGAGCTATTCAGGTTTCTTTTTACGTTTTTAGTTTTTAAACCATTAAGCCGATTGAATAGCCAATTGTAAATTATAAATCCGTCAACTTTGTGTAATGTCTGGCGTTTGTTCAGTGGTATTATTTGGAAAATGACGAAAGACTGAATCAGTCTCCGTCCTTTTTATTTGGATGTCGATATCAAAGCCAATTTTCACGCATTTTCCAGTTTTAAGTCAATTTGAGAATTGTCATACCAGCTCCAAAATTTAAACTATTCTCAGTGAAAGTCTAAGCTAAGTATTTACATGTGAGTCGAGTGACCGTGAGTTGGCGCATGTGCCAGGTGGTTGTCGGATTTCGTCCAAACATGTAAAAAAGTTATTACATCACATAACGTTTCACGCTCTCTCTTATGTTATCTAGTCAGACGTAGGTATATCATAATAGCACGCGTTTTATATACTATCCAGTGTTTTAGAAACGTACGAAGGTAACGGAGAACTAGGTATATTCTGTGCAATTTATCATACATTTCGTAAGCTAAACATAAATCGTCCTCAACTGATAGAACGAGTTTCAGAAGAAAAAGTTGTATGTTATATTAACAAGCGTTACGTTACAACTGCACAATGGACTTAGCCATTAGGAAAACTTCCTGTTCGGCCAGATTAGCAAGCAATATAGAATGCTACTACAGTATCCAAGAATTTATGGAAGATAAAATGTTAAAATAGAATTCATATATAATTATATCTATGCTCGGATGGCGTCTCACAATCATTGATATAGGCTATCTATCTAACGAAAACAATAAGTAGGTTTCTCTACTTCGCCCTCCCGTGCGTTCCATTACAACCAACATCACTTTAAAAAACAACATGTGTAATTAGGGTTATATTAAAACTTCTTTGTTTCTTACTTCTAAATAAGTTACTGGATTAAGATATAATTCTGTAGAGCCATATTTGTTATGACCGCGAATCAAAATACAACCTGTTACTGACCTGCAAATTGCAAAAAACGTAATAAAATTTGAATTTCGCGGGCTACCTTAGCGCATTAATGTTGTTTTTTTTTTAACTTAAATTCATGTTGAACAAGCACGGGGGGGTGTTAGTAAGGGGGGGGGGGGGTTTAAATTTCTGTTACTTTTTGCCTAGGGCGCACCGTTTTCGAGATATTTGAATTTCAATTTTGTTTTATTACTTTAAATATAAAAAAAACATCTATGATCATTATTGCAAGTACTAAAGAGTTCATTTTAGCTTGGCTACTTTACGTTTATCCCTGCAATTCAGGGAATAGCCAAATCTGCCATCTGTAGTACTGTCCTGTCAAACAAATCGTATATTGGGACGTATACTTTGGCATTTTCATACAAATATATATCTGTTGTAGGGATACACCCTCCCATCAGTAGATAGCGTGGGCCGGTAGATTAAGAGATTATTGGGACGTTAAAACCATCGATAGATATATTTTTATATCTCCAGTAGGCCGAAACTGGTGATATATAGGTTATTGGGTTCGGCCGTAAGGGGTGTAACAGAAATATTTGTTACATGTTTGGAATAGTTGTAGAGTTTGTCGGACAGTTATGTACTAGCCTTAGATTATATATTATGATGATTATTGGTTAATTGGCATTGAGAAGTGATTAGGTTATGGAGATCAGATGGCAGTCGCTTCACATAAAACATTGATATTCAGCCGCATCTGTTTAGACTGGCAGCCGACCCTAACCTAGTTGATAAAAGGCTATGTGGATAATAATGCGAGCAAAAAAATACTAACATATTCAGATACTACATACCGGGGCGACTTGTCTCGCGACGCGACGCGACACAAAGGCACCGCTCGTCCCGCGACACGCGGGGCCTTTGTGCCGTGTCGCGTCGCGCGACTAGTCGCCCCGGTATGTAGAAGCCTTTTACGCTTTAACGATAAGGGTAACAAAGTTATGTTCCTTTGTAAATATAATGCACTAGCTGACCCGTGCCCACTCCGTTGGGCGGTAAACATTTTTACTCTATGACACTCACAAATAACGTGGCTTTCTATGGGTAAAATAATACCTACCCTACCTGCCTACCCTACCTAGGTCTACCCTACCTACCTACCTACCCTACCTACGTAAAAAAAAAACTTCACATAAACCATCTACTAAATAGTCCGAACAAAGCTTATTATTAATATTATAAATAATATATATATATGTTTATATATATTTTTTATTTTTATATATATTTTTATTAATTATTATTTATATATATATTTTTTTTTATTGATTGTTTTATTGTCAGTAGTGATATTAATCTTTGGGTGGACAGAAAAAAACAATATACGATAATAGGTACTTCTCGCTCAGAAACTCATAAGCCGTATTTAGATAAAGGCTCCGGCGACCGGCAGGTGCGACGCGATTCTGGTAGAACAATTTGCATGAAGTTTTGATAGAAATTGTTCTACTAGAGTAGCTCGTAACACCATCAACTTAAACTCGAGCATTTATTTCAAATAAACCAATTACAGGCACTTTTGAATTGTCAAGGGGTCGGTCAGTCAGAAAGATGAAGCTAGAGTTGCCCATTCCAATATAAGGCTTCTACATACCAGCGCGACTTGTCGCGCGACGCGACACGGCACAATGGCCCCGCGTGTCGCGGGACGAGCGGTGCCTTTGTGTCGTGTCGCGTCGCGCGACAAGTCGCCCCGGTATGTAGAAGCCTATATGGAGCAGAACGGGCAAAAAACTCCACGAACACTCTTTTATATTAACATAATTATATGGTTACATCATTCAAGTTGAAATTATACATGTAAGAACGATGCAAATCGTCAAAAGCGACCGTAATAAAAATATAACAATTCAAAAATTAAATTAAATTAAAATAAGCCATGGCAGCTAAGAGGTGAAAAGAAGAAAGAAAGAAAATACGTTTATTTGCGGTAACATAACGCAAAGAAAAAAAAACAAACATGAAAGAACAAGTTAAGGTAAAATATGCGTCACATCAGGCGTCATGATGGCGCCCGTTCACGAACATGACTGACAACTGACTTACTTCATCAGAAAGTAGTTCAAAAACTAAGTAGAAGCCTAGAAGCTGGTTTTTATATAATGATATTAATATAATTTCGAGTCATTGCTCATGTCGGTGGGTCAATTAATGTCACGCGGCTGGCAATCAGCGGCGCATGTTGGAGCAATGTCGCCACCGACTTGCGAAACCGATCAGTGTTTACTGTTTAGATTGCAAGCCGATCGCGATCGCGTTGATAGCCGAGATGAAATAATTATGTACCTTGTAACACGTGTTTTGCCTTATCCAGATTAATACGGTACTCATTATGAGGTGGACATTCATTATTCATTTACTAATCATGTTTGTTTTGTTCTTTTCAGGTAAGGATTTCTACAGTTTGAAAATTTAGTTTTATGAAGGAGTTATGGTAAGATTAAGTTTACCGTTTGTCTTTAAAAGATCGGTTTTCGCGATAAGACCGCCCATTGTGTCACCCTATGTAAAATTTCTACATTTATATCTGTAATTTTTATGGTGCACATAATAATGAGTATTCTATTCTAACTTTATTGTCGGTGGATTTTCGAGCTTATGTTTTATGCGGGTTACAAACAGCTTATTTGACGGATATATTTAGGACTATTAAGATTTACACGGTGTGTGTGTTGTGTGTGTGTGGGTGTGTGTGTGTGGGTGTGTGTGTGGGTGTGTGTGTGTGTATTGACATAGTGCCTATATGATCGTTTGCTAGCTAAGTATGTAGCTTGATTACGTCTACGTACATATATAAATCTACATCTAAGTTACATAGTAAGCTTACAATATATTGCCTATAGACACGCAACATCTCAATCACCTTGATATATTAACCAACGAACTCAAAGTAATTAGTAGCCACGTGCCATATTAAGTTATCTAGCACCACATAACAACGGGTGACTGCATCCATCCATCTGTGAGAATGTACATCGTGCTCTCATTACCGATCCTATTACAGAATGCTTAGGTACAGTCAAACAAGTTATTTTATTTATATTCATTTTATTATTTATATTATAATAACTTTTTGAGCTTAACATATTAAGGGTCGAATAATCGCCTTTGACCTTGGCCATAAACATGCGCGTCGAGCGCGTTTCATAGGAAATATTTATTTTTAGTGACGAAAATATGAATATTTGAAAAAATCACAGATTAAATTATAGATAATAAAACGGTCTATTCATACAAAAACAAAAATCATGAAAAAATATTAAGTAGAAAGTAATATATTTTTTTATGCTTTGGGTAGGCTTCATGAATTTATTTCATATTTATTTTACTACAATAATTAAATTTTCACAGATAGAATTGATGTGTAGGTATGCGTTCTAGTTTGACATATTTTTTTTTCATAATTTCGTTGCAATCTATGAAGGCGTAATATCAGATTTAAAAGTCACTAACATCATATAATATATATCCGCCTCAAAAGAAGATAGTGATGTAAAAGAATTGAAAAACTCAGCATAGGTACTCACAACATTGTTTGAAAGTATGTAGTTGCAAGTCCCTGTGCCCTTATGCCCAATAACTTGTTCCACTGTACATAGGGATGTACTGTACAGGCAGGGGGAGAGCCCCCTCCCTCACCGTACCTACTTACTCTAGGAGTTAGGACGTAATTAATATAGAGAGAGGTTATTATTTCGATACCGATGCGGCTCGCGTCCCTTCAAAAGATATAATAGTAATTTCCAACTCGGGCTCCATGCATTATCAGAGAAAGTTCTCGTAAAGGAATGCTAGATAATCGTTTTTCGGGTTCCGTACCTCAAAAGGAAAATACGGAACCCTTTTAGGATCACTTTTGCTCCAAATCTACTGGACCGATTTGTTTGAAATTTGGTACACATTTATGAGTTTCTGTAACCTAAACACGGATGTGTAACATAAATAAATGAATTTTGAGTATGGGATGGGGGTCACATACGGGGATGCTTGCTCAAGGACGCACATCTGGGCTCCAATGATCCCTCCATATCCCATGGGCACGTCTTCCCTACCATTATCGCGCCCCCCGGTCTACTCTCTGATATACAATGGTTTCTGTAGTCCCATGAAACATGAGGCTTCAGGGGCCAGGGTGAATCTTTGGGTTCATTCGAGCAATCGAGTCTGGTCAAACCACGCTGAGGTCGGTGCATTTCATTCATTCATGGGATGGGGGTCACATACAGCATACGGGGAACAAAGAAAAATAAATGCAAACTATTGTGCGACCTATGAAATGAAAGGGCTTGTTGTAAGGACTTCAGATATAATTTATTTATAATTTTAAAATAAATCCATTTTTTTTATTACTGAAAATTATTCTTTACTTAGAGATTAGGTACAGGAAAACCTATAAGAAGTCAATAGTCTTAAAATAACATGGTCAATCTCTCGATATTGTGCGTAAAAACTTACATTTGCAGTTGGAATTTATGAGGGAACGTGTTTTTCAACTACAATGTTAAGTTTATTCTTGGAATAAATTCATCCCAACTACGGAACCCTTCATTGTGCGTGGTCCAATGACCGGTTTTTTGTTTAGAGTTCAGGTTACGCGTTTTTTAATTTGACAGCAAGGAATTTTATTAATTTGAGTGGATAAGAATAACACTAAAGCTTTCTAGAAACATTTCTTTGTATCTCTAGCCCTCTGGCTAGAGATACAAAGAAATGTCATATAACTGACGTTAGATAATCGAAGAATGCGCTTTCGGTTACAAATAGTCCCGGAGTCAGGGTAGCAGTAATAGAACTCATCTCAGCTTTCCCATAAAATGATTTCTTTCAAATAACACCTCCGGCGATAAAGTAGAACGAACGTATAAGATTAACAATTTGAAAAATTAAAAGCGTAGTAATTACAAAGTTACGACTTACGAAATTACTGGAAATGCGCGCGTAGTTTTTGCGCCGAGCGCAAACATGTCGCCGGGTGGCATGCGCATGCGCTGCTGAGGTTTAGTAACACAAACATGCTGTTAATTACGTGAATTATCAACCAACTGTCCCCTTGAGTGATGAAATGTGAATAAAAAATACATTGCGTAACGCGCCATTTTAAACTCCTTTACGCTTTGTTTTTCTTGATTATTTTTAGTTTAATTCGCGTGAAGACAGACATAATTGTTGCTCTAGTTTCAGATATATTACAATTTGAAACATAACTAATTTCCGAAGACTTAACCTAATCGATTAGTCAAGCTATAACAGCAGACCGCACATTTAAAAACATTGGAAAGACAATAAGTTAAAAATTATGAATGAATATGTTTAAAAGCTCCATTCACAAATTATTATCTCAAAGATTATCTATAGATCTTCTGGATGCAGAGGTTCCGCGTAATCGAGACGCGGGCGCCCAGCGGCTTATTTCGAAAGATGCGTAGAATCGAAAAATAAATAATTGGGCCCTAAAAGTGAAAGCCGTGAGTTACGATCACTAATGCGCTTATCTAATTCGCCCCACTCAATCATGGAGCACTCGAGACAAAACGACGCGAGACACTGAGTACCTAATATATTTTAAATATCACTTGTCATTAGTAGGTATTATGCATTATCTATTACCGGCATTATGTAACAATCGTGAGACTCATTATGCCCTCTGGCACTCACTTATAGTTCACTATGTATACACACGTCAAACGTATTATTCCTCGTAAATTAATTTCCACAGTCAATTTTATGCCCTATTGATATGGATGAATAGTGCCTAGATTTCCATATAGGAATTGTGTATTGGTCTTAAAAGTGTTGTTGTGATGTACCTGTGGCGCTATTTAACATAATAGGATGTGACTCGTGATTTTAGTGTTCCGCGAGCTATTGTTATGTAATTATGTGTAATTAATATACTTGCCGCAATTACTGGAGTGCTTAGCAAATTAGCTGGTAGTTTACTAATTTAGCCTCATTAGCTTGTATTTAGTCATTTTTTTTCAATAGAAGCAGGTGTAACTTTAATGACAGCTGTTAATACGAAACAGACGTTACCAAAAGAGCGGACTTATTTTAATTTGAAAATGGAAATAAGTAGTCCTGCCATAATAAATCATTACTTGACCATATTTGCATTATTCATACTTCTAAGAACGCAACAATTTTTAATCACTTCCAAAAACTTTTTTACAATAAATGACGAAAGTTAAATCGATTACTTATAACTGAATTAGAAAGTTAATATGGATAATATTATATGTTAAAAGTGATTTATTTACTCAATGATTCATAAATAAGAATTTGAATCTCATCTCGATTCTCGAAGCATCATAGATAAAGTAATTTACTCGGACATTAGCTCCGAAACCACAATATTTCTTTCCTATCAGAGAGATTGCTTGTACCATAATTTATTTTTCAAATATTCTAATGCAGTGTACTTGCGTCATACGGAGATTAGTCCAGAAACATTTTTGTGGGTGGTGGGTATTTGTGACGTCAGCTCGACCCATCTCTCATGATAGCCCGATAGCCCGATGGCGGTTAATCGAGGCACATTAATCTCGGTCCAGTCAAAGGGAATCACTTTCACTCTGTACTCGATATATGAAACAAAAGTTCAACAACTTTTATAATTAAGTGAAACGTTGCTTGGTGAGCAAACATATCCGATTTATTTACTTCTTTGTGTCATGTACTTTTAAAGTGATTGCAGTTTTAAATTCAATATCGATGGATTGTTTTGACGGACTTTTACACTGATGTATACTCAAATACCTCGTTGGTCTAGTGGTCGCAACCGCTACTGTTGATCATGAGGTCCTGGGTTGGATTCCCAGGTCGGGCAAAGTGTTATTGGGATTTTCCATTAGGAATTTCTCAGTAGCAGCTCGGAGTCTGGATTTGTGCCCGGTTGATGGCAATAGACTCGCCCCCTATTACATGGGACTTAAGGCGACGATAACCGACTTTTAATGATTTTATACTGAAGATCACGTCTAAACGAGTAGTGTTAATGATTTGAAAAAAAAATATGTTAGATTAGAGCATTTTCTCAATAACTTAATATGTGAATATTTTAGATTAGGTTTATATTACATAGTGAAATTAATTTGTAAAGTTATGTCTAACGCGGATAAAAAACTGAGAATGGCGCAAAATCTACCAAGCGTATTTTTCTGAAACCTTCACCAATTTAAGAAAGAAAGAAAGAATAAAGTTTATTTAAAGATAATTTAATTATTGTTCTTTTAGTATACAGGTTTTATTAAAATACCTAATTAATAATGCGTTAAATTGGGGACAGCGCTCCTTGATAGGCGAGTCCTATTACTGGCTGAACGTACGACGCGTTGCGTGAGTTCAGTACAGAACACGCAAGCTATCCACTCAAGGTCACTGGCATGTATCTGCGTCTTAAACTGCATAGCTGGCGAAATGTGGGTGTACTACAGGTACACCTCTGCCTAACCCTTCGAGGAATACTGGCGTGATGTTATGTTTATACTGTCAAATAACTGTATGAGTAATCTCTACAAGGAAAATTGACAAAACTGACCTTACAAAATTAGTGTTACCTATAAGATTGTGCGAAAATTAATTGATCAAAATAATTGTAAAACTATATAGGTTAATGTCTTAATGATGACTTAAGGCTAGTCTTTAAATCTTATTACCTACATAAGAAAAGGATAGTGATATAAGATATAAGTTCTCACTTTCTCAGCAACTTGACAACTTGCTCTCCTTTATGCTGAATCGTCTGAAAATTACATTATAGTAAATCTTAAAAAGCGTTTAATATTGACCTTTATTCGCACATAAATGTTTTAATGAATCATTCGTGCGTTGTAAACCTTATTGAAATTAAATGTCTTTATTATATAATGTATTGCAGCATGTTGATATCAGACGAAATGATCGGATTCACGGAATCCTTAATGAACGAGAGGTCGGAAATTATTTAACTACCTTTATCAGAAGCTAAATCATCATTCTTATGTAAGATGAAGCATTTCTATCTAACAGTTGCGTTCTTTGCTAATATCACGTGCCTGCTTTAAAATAATTCGTCATTATTTTAGCAATTTCCTAAGTATTTTCATATTTTGAGTCACGTCAGTTTGTTAGTGAAGTTGCCATCTGGTTTGATTTCTTGACTCACTGTAAATAAATATATCTTTATTTTTACGTTTACATATTCAGTCATCCGTATAACTACTAATATCCGAAGACTGACCGTCACTGATCACAGAAAGCATCTGTCCGGCAGCCACTTCCCTCACTAATAATTGCATATGCATAATAATTATCTAATAGGTATATAAATAAAATAATAACTTCCATATTAAAGTTAATTATAAAATTGATTATAATAGATTTTAGAAAGTTAGCAAAATTTGCAGAAGGCTCATGAATACTGATGAAGAATTAAAATTACGTAAGATAAATTAAAAGTTAAATTTCTTCTAAACAACCAGTTAATTTAAAACATAATTTATTTCATATTAAATACTGCTATAATTTTCATCTGAAATACTTATTAATTGCAAAAATATTTTACTACTACGGTTTCTATAACTAAAAATATAAACTGTGCTGTGGTTTGCAAGCTGTTCTAATGATTCCCTGTTTTAAAACTCGGTACAGTTCGGACGGTGCGTATAAGCAGCGGTTACGCCACGTAGGCCATGCGTAGGTGCCTACGCGGCATACCTAGAGGCCTACGCAGGTCAACGCCCAGAGTGTGAATATACGATTAAGTGCCAATTTCACCAATCAAACTGAACGCGATAAGCACATCTAAACCGAGTTCAAGAGCTGTCAGTGTCAATATTACAAAGAAAATAATGACAGTGACAGCTCTTAAACGTAGTTTATGTGCTGATCGCGTTCAGTTTTCATTGGTGAAATTCGCCCTAAGAAGTTGTGGAAATCACTAGTTTTTTAAATGAAATTTCTTTAGGCGCGTTGAGCTATTTTCGGTAGGAGAAAATCTTATGGGGTCGCGGCACTGACATGCTAATGTTAACAGTATATCTGTAGTGTATGAGTATGACATATTGCGCTTGGCCAGTATTGAAAACATTGATTTATATATTTTTTTTTACTTATAAAACAGAAGTTTTTTTTTATTAAATTTTAAAATAAATAATTGTAGAATAAAATAAAATAAATATAAAATTTAAATATAATATATTAGTATGTAGTTCACTTCTGTCGACCGACCTAAATAAAAAAAAATTGTGCTAATCCCGCGCCCAGCTGATTTAAATACTGGGCACACCACAATTGTGGCGATAAGTCCCCTCTTTGAGGAGTGGCTAGAGAGGCGCCACGGCGTCCTCACCTTCCGCCTGACGCAGGTCCTCACCGGACACGGTTGTTTCGGGAGGTTCCTGTTCAGGATAAAGCGGGAGGAAACGCCCGGGTGTCACCACTGTGTGGATCGCCTGGAGGACACGGTGGAGCATACGGTGGAGGTCTGCCCGGCTTGGGCGGAGCACCGCCGTGTCCTCACGGAGGCGATCGGCGGCGGCGATCTCTCGCGTCCAGCCCTGGTTCAGGCCATGGTTCGGAGCGAGAGTGCATGGGAGGCCGTCACCTCCTTCTGCGAAGCAGTAATGCTCGCGAAGGAGGAGGCGGAATGCGTGAGGGTGAGGCAGGGTTCGCGCCCTCACGCTCTTAGCCGCCGCAGGAGACGCCCCGGGCGTCGGGAGTCGCAAGCTGATTTCCGGCCACCGTAGGCGCGGGCCTGCGGACGGTGAGCGATGGGTAGCTCGCTGTCCGATAAGGACCAGGCCCGGGTCGACGGCGCCTTGTGTTTCACGCGCGCCTCAAAGAGATGTCAGCACCAACTGACGGGGTCCGTTAGGGCCAATGCCTGCCGGGGTTGCGAGTTTGTCCGAAAGGGATATCGTGGCCCCGGCACACAGGCAACGGAAGGAACACGGGTGGGTTTTAGTCAGTAAAAGTCTGACACGCCCTCCCGCTCAGCCCAGAGCGGGAGAAGTTATTTGATAATTTCCCACCCAAAAAAAAAAAAAAGCTGATTTAAATACGACTCAAATAATTTGCTTAACGACTCACAATCACAATTTAAACTTGATGGAAAATCGTTAACAGTTAATCGAGATCAAGAGCAGGCACATTCATTACCAAAAAAAATGTTCTGAAGCTACTTGTGTTACCAGTTTACCACTGATAACAATCTCTGTTCAATCAATTTGCATACAAATAACTATAAATCACTTAAGAAAACTTTTAACGAAACAAAAAAGAGTACACACATGCGAATTAGGAACACGTGCTTATCATTATAGCAGTTGCCAGTCAGACTGGCACATTAGCTGAAACATTTGCCAATTAATAATGGCAACTTAGCGAGATGGACAGGATAACGGGCTACATCTAGAAAGTCATCGTCTAATGGCCCTAACGGCAATCATGACACGTCTTTAGCTATGCTTATTGTTATTAAATATTATGTGACGGTAGCTTAAGTACTGCCGAAAAAGGAAATACAACAGCAAAGAAGATAAGATTTATTTGGAGATAGGTAAGGTTACAGCGGGATTTAGAGAATGTAGAATTTTCTTGGGATTTAATTAGGTACTTTACTTTCTAAGCGCTGTGACCCCAAAGTGGGTCTTGGCCTATGACAACAAAAAGTGTGCGGTCTCTTGCAAATGCAAACATGATCAACCAAAGTTCTTCTGCGTATAAATATTAATGCTTTTTAGGGTTCCGTACCAAAATGTTAAAAAGGAACCCTTATGGTAGGACTAAGTCTGTCTGTCTGTCTGGCACACCTGGATATCTCAAGAACTACTAATGCTATCAACTTGAAATATAGAATAGTTTTAGATGAAGTTTGCCCAACTATTTTGCAAACAAGAAAGAAATTTAAAAAAATATTTCTATTTTGCAAAAGGGACTGAAAGGGGGTCTTAAAAAATTTAAGTAGAGCTACTAGAGCATGTGGGGTATCATGTGAAAGAGAGCACCTCGGTGCGTGAGTCCGACTCGCTCTTGACCGGTTTTTCACAATAACTGCAAGTGGATGATTAAGCTACGCTGTAACAACAGTTATTTATAAAAGTAAGTATTCAATACATTCAGTTTTTGTGAACATCAGTGCATTAACCTTTCATTGAAACGGTGGTATGAAAACGTCACATCTACACCATGTACTACCTACTTTATGTAATACGAACTCATAATTTAATTTAAATCTGACATTTACGAGTATAACTTGTTTTGTTAAATCTTATCAGTTTGTAAAGATTTTATTTAATTAACAAATAAGTTGGAAGATAAATTAGATTTAAAATTCATTGCAATTAGCGCCCGCGCATTCAAGTTACTGTCAGCATCTTGATCGTCGATCGTCACTTATGTAACTGACTTATTTAACTCGAAATGTCTAATCGTAATTATGTGATTACGATTAGACATTTATTACAATGAAGCTGACAGATCGATAAAGCGCATAAAAGCGTTACTGACTTACGACTCTATCTAAACATCTAACTTCTTCAATCATGAAACTGATTAAATAACCAAACCAAAACTCAATTTAGTTTTTTGTTCATATTCACATTATTATACAATAAACAGTAAACGGCCACATTCCTCAAGCAAACAATAGAATTAACTATTAATAATTTCTTCAGCGGAGTCTTATTCGCTTTGTGTATTCATGAGCTAATTACTCTATTCAAAGTTATTCCAACGTCATAACCATCGGTCAACGTCGATATCCCCTTCTAAAGTGTCGTGCTAGAGTGCGTAGGATCGTGACCAAACTCCTCAAATGGTCATATCTCTGTCTATCGGTGTGGCCACCGGCGGTACACCATCGCGTCGCTGGTCACCACACCACTTCCCTATCGCGATGGTACTAGAGCATAATTTCGGGTGACAACTGACCTTGACGACGCTGATATATGCGTGTATGTGTAAACAATCGATAGTACAGACGCGGGCGGCGTTGGCGATGCAACCCATCGCGCATGGCTAATGCGCGCGCGCAACCACGCCGCATAGCGATGAGGGTGTGCTGTGCGCTGATACCCGCTAAGCTCCTCGACTATCAAATATTATTTGCCGCAGTATTTTATTTTATTGCCTCATTTGTATTCAATACTTCCTTTATTAAAACACCAAATCTGTTGAAACGACTCGCGTTGTGTTGAAACTAAGCTGTATTTAAGCAGCGCGTCTTATTAATAATTATGTTTCATTCCCAGACATTAAATCATATAACATCATGCACTCGCATCAGGTAATTCGTATTTATAGGAGAAAGTCAAGTGTGTGCAATAGGTTTAACACGAAGATTCTGTAGGTAAATCACTGACTTTTCTTCGTGAGAACGATTGGAACTTGTTTATAAGATAAGAATATGATTATGTTGGTGCATTGCACCTGCTTTACATTACATCATAAATACGGATTCTGTAACTTAGCCAAAGTAACCCGATTTCACTGAGTTTTTATATATTTCAACATAGAGAGAATATAAATCTGAAACTACAATAAAGCAATCAGTGACAGTAAAATGGTGCTGTGCGGCAGTGGGACAGCAAAATGGTACAATAAACAAAAAGACAAAAGAAAGACTATTATCATGAAAAGGTATTAACATCCAGAGGGCACGCCCCGCACATTGTAATTGTGAATCTCATCAAAGGCGGTATCATGACTTATTAAACTACATACTTGCAGACGTCGCTCTTTGTTCACAACAAAAGGAGCATTGCAAATAATCAGAGAGGTTACTGGAACAAGTACTTAAATAGTAAGATATTAATGATTTAGATTAAAGATAGTGACTCATCACTTAGCTTAGCACAAGGAAGGAACCAAAATCAGCATTAATTTTTAGCCAACTTTTAAACAATATAGAATGAAGGCCTGCTTGCAGTCTCGATATACCTAAATAGCGATTGCTTTACGACCGAATTCGGTCGGAAAGTCCAAATGGGGTCTCTGGACGGTCAAAATTGCTTAACAATAATTATTGTGTTGACTGTCTAAGGTCCCCCATTGATATTTGTTACAAAAGGTAAGTTATGGTCATGCTTAGTCTAATTTTAATTTAATTTTAATTTGATTTAAATTTAATTTTGATTTGACATTGATTTAATTTTGTTTTGTTTGTAATTTTAATTTTTTATTATTATTCTAATGTACTTATACTGATTTTAATTTGGATTTTGTTTATTATTGTAATTTAAATTTTGTTTTGGAATTTGATTTTGATATTGAGTTTAATTTAATTTTTTGATTTGATTGGAATAATAATTTGTTTTTGATTTTTATGCTACTAACATATTTTTCTAAGTTTTAATACTAACACAATATGGATGTTTTTTTTCCGAAATAAATAAATTGAATTGAATTGAATTGACTATGACTTTGCGAACGAATTCAGTCGTAAAGCGATCGCTATCTATGTCGAGACTGCAGGCCCTGAGCTGAGAGTTATAGCACTCTCAGCTCAGGGCCTGCAGTCTCGACGAGAATAGCGTGATTTCGTCTGAAGCCGATCACGCACGCTCGCCGGAATAGAAGCGGTTCATTCACATAATGGACGTGGATTGGAAAATTGGATAATACCTCACAAATAACTGCACGGGACTCATTAGACCGACCGACCTATTTTCTGGAATCGTACCAGTAACACGCACATGTATAAGTACACGCAAGAGGCAAAGTATTAGCATAATATCAAGGAGGTTTGATACACAAAATAATGTATTGTAAAATAGTAGATTGTGTCTTATGGGACCAAAATAGTGTATTGAGGGCAAGAGCGATTGTTTGAATCCAGAGCGAATTGAAGGATACTAGAGTAGAATCCTAAGCGTAGCGAGGGATTCAAAGTACGTCGCTCGAGGTTAAATAATTTTGTTACCGTATGGCACACTCTGCTTTTCACCCCCCTCTATGAAAAAAATGTATTTAATAAAAAAACAACCTTGCTAGTTCCCGCAATTTTTTTTTAATTTGGTTAAAAAAATGCCGCGTCGGCAGGTGCGCTTTTTTATTACCAGCCAGGACTTTAAGGCTTCTACATACTGCCGCGACACCGTACACCGGTAGAATAATTTTCTTGAATTTTTGTTCTACCGGTGTCGCGTCGTGTGAAAAGTCGCGCCTGTATGTAGAAGCCTTTATCAAAGCGAATTGAGTTCAAAACTTCAAACTTTAAAATTAAATAGTGTTCAAAATTCAAAAGTCATTTCGTCACTGTTATTAAGCGCGCCGGAATGACCCATTTTGCTCGCACTTATCGAGGAACCCTTCGGTTCGTTTGGAATAGATAGGATGATAAGTTACTTATTCGTTTCTTGTGAGTTACTGTTATAATATCATAATAATAAAGGTTGGCTAAAAGTCAGCGGTTTCATCGCGACAATTTTCGTGATAGTAATATTTCTTAACGTATCGTGACACCGCGAGGTTTCGCAGTTGCATTGCATTGTAAATTGTGATGTACTTACAACTATTTTTTTATGTCGAAAGTTTACTTTGCAAAGCATATTTCATGTTTATTTATGAAAAACCAACTATCCAAGACATCAATTTCATGAACGAAGACTTGCTGAAAATTGGTCTCGGTTTATTTCGGTAACAGCGACATCAACACATGGAAGTCTTAAAATTGTATGTCGGTTATTCCCTTTTAGTACCCATGAACTAAGTAGTATAGGAAAGTGTTACCTATTATTCTTATTTATCGCATCCTGCTTTAAATTACTGACGTAGCAGGACTTGCGGGATATTACCTACGGTTCTCACTTTGTAGAAGCATAATAAATTCATTCTCACACATACTTATAGTTCTACTTATAACACTAACTATAGAGAGTGCCCGTACTGAATAACGTTGCGTTATTGTGACCTAAAAACAGTGTAAAATCGCGTTGTAAGCGTTTTGATTACGAACTATGTACACACGGCTACATATCTAGCTATACATTTCCAGTATAAGCTAACCTCTCATTGTACGAAAATTCAATACAATGCGAGATCAGCCTAAGCTGGAAAGTATAGCTTGATATCTAGCCGTGTGTACATCGCTACTATAGGAGGTGCGGGGTTGACAAAATGTAAATGCTGCGAATTTGCATTAATAGCCAATTGTCGATTCAGCGCGTTCTGTACGCGAGAAGGCACTTCACTCGACGCGTTTGGATATGACACATGTTCCAGTACATGTATGTCAGTGAATATGCACGCGATTAGAATCTTAATAGAGCCGATGCGAAGATATGCGGACCATCATTAAGGCGCTGACAAGAGACAAATGATAAAAATATAGACTTGTCTTAAACAAAAAAATTGTCAAATCTATATATTATTGTGGTAGTGGAAAAAATATTTTATTCTTGAACACATTTCTCAGAATTTGGTTGTTACCAAGACACGTTTAGAAAAAAAAATCTCGATACAAATTAACGATAACTAATCCTTTACTTTGAGTTTCAATCCAAAATATCTATTAAATATCAACGTACGGCTGGTATTTAATTAATAACAAGAACGTCTTATTTGTCCTGTATAACTTGTTGAGTCTTGATTACTCGAATAAAGAAAATTCTATTCTATTCTATTTTCTATTTGTATGCAGAACTTAGTTGTTTTTTTATTTTCGATTACTCAACTCATTTTTGAGTAAATAGATATTTGCTTCATATTTTGCAATAAATGCCACAAGCGTTGTGTCATCGCGCTTCTCTTTCTTTAGTATGCAGTCTGACAGTGACCGCGGTTTAGCTGTTGTCAGCCTCTAAATATTGGACCCGATGGTATAAATAACACGTTTTATACCTTACCACCTGCGCCCCGCGGTTTCACCAAAATCTAAATCAAAAATATTAGAATTTCACATAAGCCTACATGGGCACTTATGAAGCGTCAGAAGCTAGGTGCACGGTTCCAATTGGTCGTTTCCTATGGAGAAGAGCCGGCAAGAAACTCCACGTTACTCTTTAAAAAAATTAATGGCTTTTACAATGTTTTCAAATTACAGTGTTAATAGGTATGAGACATCAGCGTGGGCCCGTCAAAAGTACCAGGTACTTAACAAAATAGAAAATGGTCTACAGTTCTACAGTCTATTAAGCCTACAACGTCCTCACATTAACAAAAAAACAATATAAAATATGATTAAAATAATAAAAGTTAGAACCTTGTTGAAATTAAAATTGCAAGTATAATAATGTCAGCAGCTTAAGTCTCGATCCCGTAGGAATATCGGGATAAAAAGTATTCTATGTCCTAATCCAGCGGGGTAATTTCGTAACACACTATCAGTAGCAATGGGTAGGTATCATTTTAACAGTTCAACAACATTCATTGCGTTCTTTATGTTGTTGAGCAAAACAATTTACGACACGATTGGTGTAGTGGTTAAGCGATTGACTGCTGCGCTGCGTGTGGTTTGATTCCCGCACGGAACAAATATTTGTATGACCTACAAGAAGTTGTTCCGGGTCTGGCTGTTTGTGTATGGGAGTTTTAAATGTTTGTAAATGCACCCACAATACAGGAGAAATTCCTAGCGTGACGCAACATTAAAAAAAAAAATGGAACATATGAAGCAATGGATTAGCAGTTACGCAATTAGGGTGCAGGTCATGGTCTACCCATGTGCCAATTTCATCCAAACCCCTTTTAGCGTGAAAGCGTAACAAAGAAATAACATAACATAATTATAACATCACGCCTTGTTTCCCCGAAAGGTTTGGCAGAGGTGTACCTACACCCACATTTCGACAGTTGAAAAAATAAAAATAAATATAATCAATTTATTGACACACACATGTTAGGAAACATTTTTAAGCAGGAACAATGTTAATTGAAGGAGTGCATAAGTAGAAATAGCCGTGGGCCCCAAACTAGGCAGAGCCTGTATCTTGGTGGCCCAAAGTGGCCCAATTATGTTTTAGTCCCATGTAATCGGGGGCGAGCCTATTGCCATTAACCGGGCACAAATCCAGATTCCGGGCTGCTACTGCGAAAGTCTAGATAGCGATACCCAATAACACTTTGTCCAACCTGGGAATCGAACCCAGGACTTCATGCTCAGCAGTAGCGACCACTAGACCAATGAGGCAGTTACAAAGAAATAAACAAATAAAACTAAACTCACTTTCGCATTAAAATATTAGTTAAAGCTCAGGCCGCCTTATTACAAAACAAGATTTATATTTTGACATGGCTTAAACCATGGAGCTAGTTTTTGTAATAAGAACGTAACAGTAATTGAAATGCCGTTCTTTATACAAAACTGAAAACTTAGTTCGGTACTAAGTTGTCAGTTTTGTGTTTAGGAACTTTACCACAGTCGGAATAAAGTTCGAAATTCAATAATGGCTCCATGTTTTAAGCCTGGGTCTGAAGATAAACTTTGTTTTGTAATAAGGGGGAGGCGGTCTACTCCGAACATATATCCGAACTACGGCTAACTATGGCTGACTACGGCGAACAAAAAAAAACGACAGTCAAAGAGATAAGCCAAAGTAAAAAATGTGACTTAAAGTCGGGTAAGGAAAGTAAAAAAAGGAAGCTTTGAAAGTACGGCCGATACTTCGGATTATCGGTTCCGAGTAGACCCCCTGGATATAAAATCTTAGGACCTCAACAGATTTTTCCTTTAGTGCCTAGTTTTCCCATGAGAATTCTTTGCCGGTCGATATAATCCCTAGACCTATTATTATAAGAGAATAAAAAATACTTGAAATGCACATAATAATTAAAAATCATTGAAATGAATCTCATAAAACGTAACCGTTAGCTACATTTTTACAGAACAGCCAACGTCTTTGTTATTGTTCCATATCATCAATTTATAAATAAAAACTTTCCTACAATTGCTATTGAATCGAATCCGATTCAAATAGCCTTTCTGATTGCTTGGAAAAATTAAAAGCGTCGGTTTTAAAATTACGATGAACAGTTTTTAAATGGGAAGGAGGAAAATACCAAACTATAAAAGGCAAACGATCGTCTTGTTCCCCATTGGAGCGTGGTTAGTGGCAGTTAATCGAATTACTGACGACAGACGGACGGCAATGATATAATTTAACTGATTTAATTCAATCGGACACAGTCGGGGTCGATGAATTCGGGTTACTCTGTCAGAAACATGACTCCTTCACATTGTTGTTGGTTATTTAGGTCAAATGGCATAGGCCAAATTAAATAATTACGGTTGTAATACCACGGTTCTAAATGTTCATCATTTGATTAAACGCAACATGTCCATGTCCTCAATAAAAACAAATTTTTCGTGTTATCGCAACACGAATTACAAAAGAGTGTAATATATCCGATGATTAGAGCTGTCATCTCACACATGACACTATTCAAATTAGTATAAATCGATTACTCAATAATCGTTATCCAACTGGCTTAGGTGACAACCGAATTGCAATCGATACCTACGATCGTGTGGCGCAACACGACGGAAGTTTCGAAACTGCGATTATTAGTGGTAGAATTATGATAAACATCGAAGTTATGGCAATTAATGTGGAATTGTGGAGTATGGGTTATAATTCCGTTAATTGGCACGCTAGGTAGTTTCTTTCCTGTTTTCCAACAAATCTTTGTGACACCCCCACATACTTACAAAGTGAACGTTGGAAATCACTAACGGATAAACTATTTAATAGGAACATCCGATGTCTCGTTGATGACTGCCATGTTCTGCAAGTGAAACCTAGTTTACATTGGTACAGTAATTTCCCAGCTAGTCTTGATATAGAGTAGGTATTGAGAATACCATTACTAGCATAGTTAACGGTAATTATATAAGCTCCTTGATTTAGAACAATTAATTAGACTTCAGTAAGTAAGTAAGTACTTAGTTACTATCCATCAAATGTGAAACGGGATTCTAATGATCACGGAGCGCACTTAGTAAAAGGAGCCGTGCTGTCCAAGTTCGCGTACTCATCTGGTGCTAAATCAGCGACGTGTGTACTGGGTTATGATTGATAAGTCGTGTGACATACTCCACTTCTGATCGCCGCAGGCGCGTGGTATCGGAGGCTGCGCGCGTGCCAGCCGGCTCACGAGCACAAAACTATTTCATACGCTCTTACATTTATTATTACATTGATATGTTACACCGATGATTTATACACTATCTGTCACTCATAAATAACTCTGACCTACACCATCTATTGTATCGCGTATAGTTTTAAAACTGACCCAAGTGGGCTGCCAGTTTCTGCAACGACCGGTTTGTAGGACAGCCAACTGTTTGATGAGTCGAAAGATATCAAAAGTCAACTGTGACATTAATATTCCTGTTATAAATTACGGCATTGTTGTAAAGATCGAGTGTTTACTTTTACTTTTTTATTGAGACGATTTCTATAACCTATATCGGTTTTATGTTGAGATAAATCATAGTGTCCTCGTAAAATCGAACAAAGAGTAACTTGTTCTATTGTCGTTTCAATAATACGGGTAGTTTGGGCAATAAACATATTAACAATGAAATAAAATACTATAGAATTTCAATCAAATACATTTTTGAAATTCAGCATAGTATCGTATAGTAAACACTGTTCTCACTATATGCTGCACCGGTCGACGTCATCAAGTCAACGCCGGTTGTCGCTAAAAACCAGCGCTGGGGCTCTGTCTCGCAAAGGGTCGCAGCATTATGCTGAGCGGTGGCCGTTTTGCGTGGATGTGACGCATATTTTCCCCTAACTTATAAAAAGAAAATATATGTATCTTTTTTCCAAAAGGGACTGAAAGGAGGTCTTAAAAATTTGAAATGGGGCTACTCGTACTAGGGCATGTGGGGTATCGTATGAAATAACGCTGTTTGCACATTTTCAAAAAAATTTTTTTTTTATGCAGCATAGTTGCCGACTTTTGATGACAAATGTAAAAAAAAATAACGTTCCCCTCTTATCTCCGAAGTTTGCATGGATAAAAATCTGAAATTATTCTATGTGATAGAAGTGTATGTAAAGATTACAGGAAAAATCAGTCTCTAAATAGCACAGTTTTTCAGAAATCATCAACATCGTACGTACGGAACCCTCGGTGCGCGAGTCCGACTCGCTCTTGACCGGTTTTTTGTATTTGTGTTCTTTCTTTGAGTCATGTTTACCCAAAGACATTATTATCTTAACAATAGACGGGACATAGCGAACAAAATCGTAATCCGATACATTTTTCCTAGTGGGCAATAGTCGCTCAGTCTGTACGCCTGCATGTATAGATAGATTCAAGTTTTAGCTGTGCTGCTGGGGAGTTTGTTGCACCACTTCTTCTTTCCAGCTAAAGCACTAGAAAGTGGTGAAGGGTGGGTGTTTTTGGGGGACTGTCTTATGTAATTTTTGACGTTCGAAAAGTGCTTATTCTCAGCCTAGTTTGAATAAATTACTTTTGATTTTGTCAAGTCGCAATTCGCATTCATGTCCACCAAAATAAAATTATTTTCGAAGTATAATACAATATGGTATTGCAAATCTCGTAGTGATAAAACGGCTAGACGACAACCACGGTTTATTTTCGCTGAGACATGGATCACAATTTTTCTATGACATTACTTCTTATCTCTTTGTGTTTACCGCAAATATACGTATTTTCTTTCTTTCTTTAAACACGGTACAGTGGAGGCATGTGAATTTATCCGCTTATCAGAATTTGAAACATGTATATTAAATACTATTGTTCGCTGATTAAGATGACTTCATCAATGTCGCCGGACGCTCGTCTAACAAACGCCATGTTTTGTATTATTATCCGTGTTTTTCAAATTCGTTTCCAAAATAATAAACTATTCTGTAAACCTATTGTCAACTTATGCAGTTAACTAGTTAATTTCACTATTCAGTTTACGTCAGTTACAGTAGTAACCAGCGTAGATTGGTACAGTGCGTTTGAGGCAATGGTAACTAAAAATGCCTCAGAGTGATACGGTAAAATAATTTAACTATTTTTATAAAACTAAAACGACAATCGAAGAGTTTTATTAGTTTTTTTAACACATAATTGTTGTTTTAATTTAATATTTTTTTACAATACACACTTGATTTCTCAACTCACTTTAGACATTGGCAGAATAGTCGACACCGGCTTTGCTTGCCATTCAACAAAAATAGAATAGAATAGACATCCATAACCTACGAAATCCTTTACGTAAAAAATCTTGATTAAAAAAAAAGAGATTTGATTATATTCAATATTCCTTAATTCCGCCTACACATAAATAAGATAAAAATCAATTAATTAAAACTGGGCGGGCGGGCGTTGCATCACGAACGCACGTTAGGGCGGGCGATGCGTACGCGCAGCGCGGGCGGCGTCGTCGGCGCAGGCAGGAGGCGCGCGCAGTATCACCCGTGCCGCGCCACGGGACGCACGCCCGTAGCCCCTCCTCTACCTTAGTATAGTGACAATTGTTCATAACATAAACAAGGGTCGAACGTGACCCCGCGTGTGATGTTCCCGTGTCAGTGACTACCACTTGCCTACACAAAGGACTTATGATGCATGTGAGTGTTTCTGCCGTTTGCTACCGTACATACATGGATTATACTTAGAAGATGCTTATTATAACTTGAGTTTACAAAAAGTTATACTGTGTTAATTTCTTGACGACTTGTTGCATATACAGGCAGCTATATTAAAATGTATGCTAATATATTTTAATACTTATTTTATTGTATGGTGTATTGTCAACTAAACAATAGCGGTTTGAATCAAACTCTATTATTTACGACAAGGCCGGTCACAATCGATTTCTTTTAGCTACAGTATGATTCAATAGTGTCGACAATGCGTCAAGTTTCTAAGCATCCTGTTTTTGTAATGCATCTGGCGACCTTAATTGCGCCAGGGTCCGACTTAATGCTAGCAATTAAGCCACCTGTCGGTGATGGTATTTTCCTTGACGTACTACGATCTACGATGTGTATTATTATTTTACTGTAATTATCTCCTTGGATCGGAGAGGTTATTCATATATTTGATATTCAAATAGTCAATAATAATGACAGATCAATGCTGCATGTCGTTTTATACTTTTATCTTAATCTAGTACTAATTTATGGCCAAGGTTGTTTAAAAATCCAATCATAATCATGTCCTTAGTATACTAAAAAATATATTCATATGTTTGATATTCAAATAGTCAATAATAATGACAGATCAATGCTGCATATCGTTTTATACTTTATCTTGATCTAGTACTAATTTATGGCCAAAGTTGTTTACAATTGCAATCATAATCATGTCCTTAGTATACTAACAAATATTCCACATCCATAACTCGATGGCTTCGTATTGGTAAATTCAGATTTTGTTTGTAAAACATAGCTCTTAGTGCGTGAGGCACTGAGTACATAATGTATCGGTGTGAATTAAAAAAGTCGAGTATACTTGCAATATCGGCAGTCGGACAGACGATTAATATCATGAAATACAATGCCCAACAATGCATGCATAATTCACATGGAATTATGAGCCTGATCAGATATGAATCAGATTAATTTGTGTGGCTGTACGGTATGCCAATAGCTGCTTTATTGAACAGCCCATTATATTTGTATTTAATGTTGCATGCAGGCACAACTTAGATGTTACTAATGTAGTTATTAGTTTTGTTTGACATGTTAACGGGAATACAATCATCATCATCATGTTAGCCAAACCACTGCTGGACATAGGCCTCCTCAAAGGGGGGTTTACCACAATCGCCACGCTTGGCAGACAGGTTGGCGATCGCAGTATGGTGTTCAAATGCATAGAGAACGCTGCTGCCCATTCTCTAAGAACGGGAATACAATAAGATTATTAAAATACTACAAATATATATTTTAGTTATACAGAGCATACTTTGAACTGATGAACCTACAATACATTGTTATCCCTATAACATTCATCAAAAAACAAATGTTAAAATCAATCTTATCTAGCCTAGAACATAACAAAAACCGGCCAAGTGCATGTCGGACCACGCACAATGAAGGGTCCCGTAGTTAGGATGAATTTATCGCAAAAACAAACTTAACATTGTAGTTGAAAAATATGTTCTACCATACATCGCCACGGTCAATTTTCCAACTGCAAATGTTATAATCGCAATTTTTTTAATGTGATATTTCTACAAATTAACGATTTTAGGACATTTTCCTTGTGCTGTGAGACCTTGCTTCTTACCAAATTTCATAATTTTAGGTCAACGGGAAGTACCTTATAGGTTTTGTTTATTTGCGAGTATCAAAATATATCGCCGAAATCACCGTATTTTTTTATTGCGTTGACTTAGAAGCTTGATTTTAGAGCTTGAGCTTAAAGGGACTGTAGACCTACGTATTTGATATTAATTTTAACTTGATACCTCTACACGTTCCTGAGAAAAAAGGGCTTGACAGACTGACAGACAGACAGACAGACCGACAACGAAGTGATCCTATAGGGGTTTCGTTTTTCCCTTTTGAGTTACGGAACCCTAACAATCTTATGTAACCCAGAACATAAAAAAAAAATCTGGATTGTTCCTTATCACAACAATCTGTTGTTTAAAAGTGAGAGTAACATCCAATTTCGTAGTACAACAACGTTGTCCTAAACAGTAAACAAATTCCGGAGGATAACAACGTAACAAAAGCGATTGATGTCTTCCTTGTTTAGAACAACGCTAATAAACCGAACACCCATTCAAAGGAGCCCTCCATTCTTACCTGAGCCCTCGAAAACTCCATAATTACCTAATGAATAGAGCCGACCTCAGGCTCGAGGTAAATCGGTCCCGTTTCTTCGTGTTATACCATAATTTGAGAGCCTCGCATTACATAAGTAATTTGAAAGGTCTCACCGTATGTGCCATCGAAGATACGAAAGATTGAAACGTATTTCATAATTATTGTTCCGTAATTATCCAGTTTGAACCAGATTTATGGGCTCGTAACCCAAAACTCCATTTAGTAGACTTGGTAGTACGTAACTAGTGATTGATCGATATAGTTAATTTAATTATCTCTGTGCATCGATTCGCTTTTGGTTTTACGGTAGTGAATAAAACATTATTTATTTAATGCGAATTGCAGAACACGCTCCAAACTGCGTTTTATTCGTTTCGAGTTCCGGATCACGGAAAGTTTAAGCTCAACACACACAGAACGTGGGTGCGGGTCGGGCGCGGGACGGGCGCGAGACGGGCGCGGTTAAGGACTGCCGTCCTGAACCGCGCCCGACCCGCGTACGGCGGTTGAATTATCTGTGTTTATATGAACGACACCACACAGAACGCGTGCGCGGCTCCCGCCGCCGCCGCCATAAATAGTACAGGGTATAGTACGTCCTGAACCGCGCCCGACCCGCACCCGCGTTCTGTGTGTCAAATTGTTGTTGTTTCTCTACTTTAGCTGATTATATGAACATTTTCACTGTAAAATATCTGTGAGAATGACGAAGCACTTCTAGTCAATTCCTATTCTGTCACGAGAGGCGTTCTCAACAAAGGTGAAATAGATGTAAACAAGTTTCTCATGAATAATGCATTGTTTAGATGCATCTCATTAAACCGTCCATAACTCCACTTCGAAAGCGCATCTAATTGTAGCCTACATAAAGAAACTGGGCTATTTAACAAATGTTACAATTATCACGATTAATATCAACTGTTTGAACGAGAACCTAGTTATTAAAACTAGCAATACTTATAAATTTTTTATGGTTAATTTTATTCTGTTTTCTTCATTTTTTTTGTTAGTCTAGCGTGTTCATTGCTACCTATTGTCTAGTAAAACGCCTTTATAAATATTAATAGGCACAACTAGTTAGTGCACCTGTCAATTACAAACACACCTGGTGAGCAGTAAACTTGAAAAAATTACCTCTCGTTGGCAGACATAATGGCGAACGAAACAAATTTACAAAACACGAACGAATTTATTTAAATAGTCGCTTCTTATAAATAGCGACGCATACGACGCTCAAGATGTCCCGGAGTTATTAGCAAATGGAGCAAAAACTCTTATGAGCAGTCTGCAAACGCGCGTGCTCGCTGCTCTTGTAAGGGAATAACTACTAATTAAATATTTTGATACAACATGTGCAAGACAGAGTCTCCCAAACGTTGCGATGATGAGAAATATATAGCACAGAACACACCTCTGTAGGCGTGTGCATCACTATAAAACCAGCAATTACCAGTTCTTTTGTTTCCCATACAACCTTAACAAATGAAAGTTCATTTTGTACGCTTAGTAGGTCCAAGACAATTTCAATTGTGACACAGTTTCCTTCCTACGTGAATTGCATTTTATGAGATCAGTAGAAAACGAAATAAACATATTTTTTGTCGTAGGAAATGCGAACAATAATGTTCACTGAATTTCCTCGTTCGTCAAGGATTATTTTATTTAAGGAACTATGAATTATTTTATTTACATTTGAAATGCAAACATCGTAAATCGTAAGAATTAAATATAAAATAACCTATTGCATTGTATGAATAATAATTATTCATAGGAATACATGGGACGAGTATACGAGAGTGCGTTGCATCATGCATGGTAATAAGAAGACATTACAAAATTACCCACCATTGTTCTGGGTTCGCGGAACAGTGTTTGTTGGTGCGCCCGCGCCGATCGGCGGCTAATAGGGCTCGCATCATTGTGCACCTCCGTCGGTTCCCACAACACGAAACGCAAAACCAAACAACACCGTGGAAGCAACACTATGCGAACTTCTATGAAGTGCACGTCGTCACGTAATTCGACAGTGATTGCGTACGCGTTTAAAAAATAGTCACGTACGCAACGCTCCCAAAGGACTCGCTCTAAAAATAATGTTCCCACTGCAATCTGTGCAGTATCTTCCAATCTAAAGATATCATTGCGCCAACACGTGTTGGAACAGTAAGTTGACTGACCCCCCGACGTGACGTCAGGACCCGTCCGCATCATTAGCCGACGTCCTGCGGTGATCTGACTGTTCTTTGTACCCTCGACCGTAACATTCAACAAATACTTGGGTAAGTGTTTTGTAACGAGGACATTTACAAAGCCAGGAGTTATTTGAAAAATGAATACGAAGCAAAGGAACAATGATTCTTGGTTACCATGGGGAAGCAATTACGAGGAATATTTTTTTGGTCTTGCAGTTTTGTCATGAAGTAAATTGCTTGTTAAATAAGCGAGGAGGAAGGAAGTTAATGACGTTATCCAGCTGGAATCTGCGCATAAGATTCGATGCGTCGAGATGCGACGTATGAATAGTGGTGAGGTGGTCGTGAATCAGGTGTGGGACGTGACTGGCCGTCCACAGGCGTCCACAGGCAGTAACAGGCAGGGCGCGGACGGTGGATGGTCAGTGATCTACATCGACGACACGTTCGCCGCCCGTGCCCGTTTCCATGGTAAAACGTGACCAAGAAAAAAACCTCCATGCCAAGTAGACCAGCTACTACACAAAAAAACATAGGAATCAACCACTTCCTTGAACACTACAAAAAGCGACACTGAATTCCTTCGGGGTCAAATTAGAAGCACAATTTAACGGTTTGGTATTTAGATGACTAACAAAGACTAGACAGTCCGTTATTCAAAAACGTATTTTGGTTGGAAATAACAGTTCTAATTATACCTAGCTGTTACGAGGTTAATCTTACGAAGAAAATTGTAATAATTGTTGTTATTGTTGTTGTTGTTGTAATTGTTGTATTGTTGTGTACCTACCTACTAATTAATGTAACTCAACAGCAAACCAACATTATGTTTTGCAGTGCCCTGACAGGGTTCATGTAAGTACCTACTAAAGCCGACAGTAATGTATTGTAAAATGTGTGATGTGCATGAGAGCAAATAAATAAATAAAAAAGTGTATTTTTACAATTTTCAATTACTTTTCAAAAATAAATGCGTCTTTACGCCGTTCCTAGAACTCAATAGCCACATAGATATTTTCATCTAGTAAAATAGACTGATAAAAACGCTGACACGTCATTATGTCGCCTCCTCGGGGAGTTAATTGGTAGTTTCGTTGGTTGCGTGTCCGCAGCGTTTAAATCATATTCCGGGAACCATGGAGCGGTGACCATGACTCGCTCCACAGCGTCCTTGGGGATATCCAGGGCCAGGATACCAAAATTCAACATTTTGTGATGAGAATAATTCTATTTTTTTTTTTATAATTAAGCCTCAGGATGATCACAAAGTAATCTTAACCAACTTAGGTCAGGTTTGTATTGATTTTCTGTGTTTTTTTAGGAAACATTTCAAAACACTCGACAGTGTTTACCCTTATTTTTGGAGATTAAAATGAAGAAACTATCACTGGATAAACAAATGTTAGCTAAAAATTCAGTTAAGTTCTGTTAGCTAAAATTATGTTAGCTAACAGAAAATCAATACAAACCTGGGGTCTACTCCGAAGCGTTCATCCTAAGTATGTCGGCCGAATGTTCGGCTGTTTTATAACTTCCAAAGTTTCCGTTTTTGACTTTTGCTTATCTTTTTGACTGTGGTTTTTTTTTTCTTCGCCGTAGTTAACCAAAGTTAGCCGTACTCAAGCAACGGCTGAACATTCGGCCAATACTTCGGATTTATGTTCGGAGTAGAACCCTTTTTTTTTTTTTTTTGTTCGCGGGTGGAAAATCCTCATGGATGTCCTCCGCCCTGGGGCGGGCGGAGGGGTGTGTCAGACTCTTACTGACTAAAAACCACCCCAGTGTTCCCCTCCCACACTTGCACCGGGGATCTTGGGATCTGTTATTCCTTCCGCAATCCCCGGCTAGTGCCGGCCCGCCTCTGCGGGCCACCTCAAGTCTGGGGGGGGTGAGTAGGCAGTGCCTACTCCTGAGCGGAGTAGAACCCCTGACCTAAGTTGGTTACGATTACTGGTCATTCTCTGTCGTTTAGTATATATACTAGCTAATAATGTTCCCAATACTGGGTCACAGGCGTCCTCTCGGTGAGAGGGAGTGGGTGGTAATCCACTGTAGTCTATTTCATATGAATTATTTTGCAGTACAAGAATACGCATCCATCCATCTTTTTACAGTGCTACTAGTGTTTTCAGATATTTGGAACGCACGAATCTTTAGTTCAATCGGAGTATACCTAGCCAAACTTTTTATATACGCTTACAAATTATCCACGTAGTAGTGTGTACCGAACATGATTATACACAGATACGAAATCTGTTAGATCGCTCGTGATTGTTACATCTTGTAATTGAAAATAATTATTGGTATTTTTATTCAAGGCGATACTGTGTCCTTATTCAGTATCTATTCGCTTCGTGTGTTGGCACCATGTATAATTTGTAATTACGTAATAACACAGCTGTTTTGCTTCACCATATTCAATAGCAAATCTTGTAAATACTAAGAGTCGAATTTAATGAAGTTATTGCTTCTATTGTTTTGTAACCAAAAGACGAATGTTCGATAATATGGAGATATTATAGTCCTCCATTCATCATGTTTGCCGACTAATCTAAATACAACTTAGCGTGGTTTACGTAACATGTAAAGTGGCACATCGATTTTAATATTGACACGCCATGATTATACTTCTTCGGCGAGTTCAATACTTTCTCATGTTTTATGTAATTTCATTATCATGCGCTACAACAATTATATTGTCTGTATGCAAATGAAATAGTGCTAAATCCAAAGCATACAATACATTGGTGCTAACTCAGCCAGATTTCAACATTTCAATTTCATTACAAATTGTGTCCTCAATTCTATAAGCGAAATAATAAATCGAAAAGGAGAACTTCCTGATTTTTTGATGTATCGGTTCACTGAGTTTAGATTAGGTTTAAAATTGCTAGATTTATTGCTGTGAACAGTGGTGTGTTAATATGATAGTGACGTAAGGTTTTAAAGCTTGCAAGTAGCTATTTAGGCTAAAGACTAAATCCTCGTCTCCAATAGATATTTTGATAATATGTGTATCACTAAATGCTTAATATGCTGGTTGAGCTTAAATAACGTTCAAAGACTTCATAATCGAAGTGCAAATATCGATAATTCAGTAAGTCCATGTGTAAATTGGTGATGTAAATTGAAAAACAATGCTGCGTGTTACGCAAAGAGAAAGCGGGAAACAAAGTTATCGGTACTTTGCCAAGTTTTGTGGTAACTACTAATATATAACTAGTCATCAACTCTTTGGAACCTAAAGATGAATAATTAGAAGTATGAAAGGCCTATGTCCAGCAGTGGACTGCGAAAGGCTGAGTTGATTGATTGATGCGTAACAGATTAACCAACCAAGGGGTTATTCCCAAAGTACCCCAAAAAGAGTTCCCAAACTACTCCATGAAAAATATAATATTTTTATTTAGGTTTCATTCTACTCCATGATACTATTAAAATGTTCTCAAAGTACTCCACTTCATTTTAATCAAAAAGCTAATTTAAGACGTTATAACAAAATGCTAAACTTTAACCTTTCTTTTAAGAATTTTTGCGACTGACTGTAATGAAATATAGTATTTGATGGAGCAGTTTGAGAATTGATAACGAATAATCGGTGGAGTACTTTGAGAATAATTCCAGATACCTATGGAGCAGAATGGGAACAAAATAATAAGTATTTTTAAATAATAATAATTCCTTGGAGTAACTCGGGAATTCATGTATGAGCTTCTTATCTTTTTAGAACAAAAGAATGGACTACTTTGGGAATAACCCAACCAAGCCGTGTTAGGCAAATAACTAATCTCCATCTTATTTAACCTCCACTTTTATAGATTCGATAATAAAAGTTTAAGGTTACCAAATTAATAATATCGATGCTTAAAAAAAGGTAGTGGCAGGTAGCTGTCACCTCCGTCTTATGGCCTTACCCCATGTATCATAAGTTGACATAAATCCGATCAAATATTTAACGGGATTCGGATTTCATGCTTAGTCCAATCGGATTTTCGGTAATAAATTTCTACCTGTCTAACACGATTATTACATAAAATAATATTTTTCCACTTTTATGCTCATAAACCCGGTTGTTAGGTAATAGATGCAGTAAACGTCACATAAGAGAATATTAATAAATCTTCACTTTAACAGCTTTATCGCTGCGCTTTGGCCCTTTGAGGGTTATCAGATGTAATGATGCAACAGTTTTGGTTCTGTTTAACTGTTGTAAGTATTTTATTTGATTTTGACATTTGTATTAACGTAAGACGATAATATTTTGTTCTTTTACTTATCTAATTTAATTGTTGTTTAAATTGCTTGTGCTGTACTTACCTATAAATGTATTGTAATATTTGTAATCGATAACAAATTAATTTCAGTTAATTGTATTTTTTTGTTTTTTATGTATAATAGTTGTAATTAATTAAATAACTGATCTTAATGTTATTATCACATCACACTGATATTATAAAGGCGAAAGTTTGTGAGTGTGTGCGTTTGTTACTTCTTCACGCTCAAACGGCTGGAGCAATTTTGATAAAATTTTGTTTGGAGGTAGCTGACATCCTGGATTAACATATAGGTTACTTTTTATCCCAATATTACTACGGGATCGAGACTTACGCGGGAACTACGGAGAGCAGCTAGTAATACATATTTGTACGCTGCCGTTAAGGTAAAACATGACTGTTATCCTTTCTGCAATGTACTTAACATCTTGCATGCTTTGTGTGTGCATACTCATGTATCAGAAAAATAAAATAATCTTTCTATCTAACAGACTTTAGACGCGGTTGTTATCATGAATTTGACTTTGGGAAACTTTTTTCTATTAACTAATAAATCCTGTCACTGCACTAGGCATTGCATCATCGCTTGGAGTGGACCCAATCAATGTTCTTACCACATTAGGTGAGACGGGGGCATGAAATGCGTTAAATTGTGCGGTCAGGCGGTGACCTGCGGGGGCAGTGCCGGGGCTTAATTAGCCGTCCTATGGTCCGTAACCTCCAGGTTCGAGGCGGTTCGAAGCACATCGTTACGACCACGCCTCGAGCGATGCACTTTCTCCCATGGACTTATTTAAATTCGTCTCCAAAGCGTGATTGACGCCGAAGCCGCCGCACTATTGTTAACTAAAACGTGACGTAACACATCTGATGTGCCGTCACTCAATTTACAAGAGGTTTTGTTAATGTGTAATGATGCGTATTCTTTGTGCCTGCCATTTAATTGTTAGGCAACAGATTTGTCCACTTAACACATGTCTATGTACGATTTATTGCTAAATATGTGATGATTTTCACGCCTCGACCATACTTAGAACTTATTGAAGCTGACATTCTTTGTGCATCACAATACGATTAATAAGTTTGATATATACTTTAGTACTTCGCAATCATCATCATCATCATTACAGCCGAAAGACGTCCACTGCTGGACAAAGGCCTCCCCCAAGAGGGGGGGGGGGTTGCCATAATCGCCATGCTTGGCAGGCGGGTTTGGAGATCGCAGTATGTTGTTAAAATGCATAGAGAACGCTGCTGCCCATTCTATAGTAAGTCCTTTAGTCGCCTTTTACGACACCCACGGGAAGAAATGGGGCGGTGCTATTCTTTACGTCCGGCACCACGCGGACGCACTTAACGCGGTACTTCGCAATAAATGCTTCAAAAAAATAAATTCCTTGCAACTTCTTCGAGTACATGGTCAGTAAATTGATTCTTAAAGATAATGACTAAATAAAGGATAGCAAAACATCGCTTTTGTTTCAAGCTATCCTCCTCCAACTCATATTGTTTTATAGTCTGCTATTATCTCAAGCTCTTCTCAACCACATGCGTACTTAATTTTATGTTCAGGAACTTTTGTATGTTAAAAGGCATTCCATTTAAATTGGTCAGAAGTCAGTGCGCGAGAATAATGTTTTATCGTTGCCATTAATTGTTGAGTTCCCGAACGCGACCCAAGTTGGCATCTCATTTAAATGATTGTTAAGTTTCATGAGGTTTTTTCTCCGTCCTTGTTTTAAAATGAATGTTGTCGAGGAGGGCTCGGGGTGTTAAAGAAGGCCGTTGACCGCAATCTCCTGCATGCCGTGATTCGGCCCAGAATGCATTATTCCGAATCACCGCGGCAGTCCTATATCATACTCAATCGAAAATTCCACGCTTGATGTCTTCTTTGGTAACAACGCTGCTTTCGATATGATTTATGACCGCTCGCCTTCAACTCGTAATTACTTGACATTATTTCATACATACCTTGTTTGTCGCTATGTTTTGTTATAATAATAGATCCATGAGCAATATAAGATTATTTTTGTTATTATTTACCGTCCAAACTTATCTTCTTACAAAAGACATCAACGCGTTCTCCTCATCTCTTGCGAATTGTTTACCCAATTCCGTAACCCAGTAAATAGCGGTCCAGTAATAACTTAGCATTATAATTAACACAATTATCAGATTCTTGGTACAAACACAAGCTCTCTGTTCTAGTTACCACTTATTCTATTAATAGGAGGAAACGTGTACGTATTTATTTAGGTCATTCTGATGGAATAATCGAATAAACAATACAAACCGCCTTATTGCAAAACAAGATTTATATTTTGACATGGCTAAAACCATGGAGCCAGTTTTTGTAATAAGAACGTAACAGTGATTGATATACCGTTCTTTATACAAAACTGAAAACTTAGTTCGGTACTAAGTTCACAGTTTTGTGTTTAGGAACTTTACCATAGTCGGAATAAAGTTCGAAATTCAATAATGGCTCCATGATTTAAACCTGGGTCTGAAGATAAACCTTGTTTTGTAATAAGGGGGAGAGGGTCCACTCCGAAGCGTTAGTCCAAAGTGTCGGCCGAATGTTCGGCCGTTTTATAACTTGCATAGTTTCCTTTTTTGAGTTTGAATCCTTACCAGACTTCAAGTCACATTTTTGACTTTGACTGTCGTTTTTAGGGTTCCGTACCCAAAGGGTAAAACGGGAACCCTATTACTAAGGCTCCGCCGTGTCTGTCTGTCTGTCCGTCTGTCACCAGGCTGTAGGTATCTCATGAACCGTGATAGTAAGACAGTTGAAATTTTCGCAGATGACGTATTTCTGTTGCCGCTATAACAAAAAATACTAAAAAACAGAATAAAATAAATATTTAAGGGGGCTCCCATACAACAAACGTGATTTTTTTGCTCGTTTTTGCTCTATATTGATAATAGCAACAAGTAGACGCTTGAAATATTCACAGAATATGTAGATATATATTGACTTTAAAAATAAATAATTAAAGTAAAATAAAACAAATATTTAAGGGGGCTCCCATACAAAAAACGTGATTTTTTTGTCATTTTTATAGATAATGGTACGGAACCCTTCGTGCGCGAGTCCGACTCGCACTTGGCCAGTTTATTTTTTATCGTTTGCCGTAGTCAGCCATAGTTAGCCGTAGTCAAGCAACGACCGAACATTCGGCCGATACTTCGGATTTATGGTCAGTACACCCCCTGCACTCATTATTTTACGCTATCTTGAAATCGATACCGCTATGTGATTTTTTGAACAATAATAATATGTCCATTGTGTTACTATTGACATGAATAATATACACATACTAACGTTTGACAGCAATAATTGATTACCTAACCGAATGAGAAATAACACACATCTTTAAGTAGGTGAGTAAATAGAACGTACTCATAGTTCAGTTTCTATCGTTGACCTTTGATAAAGAAATCACTTTTACTGAACGGTATTTTGACCAAAAGTGAAACGTTATCTGAGATCTTAGGATTGTTTTCATGGAGGATGAGTAGGCGCTTGTCGTATGGCACAACAATAGAGAGATGTATCGCGACGACCCGCGGCGACCCCGCCCGATGTCGCACGATGTCGCGCGATTACTGATACTCCTTATTCCGGATGAACTTTGCGAGTATTTAGTTCAACGTGAGCAGCATTGTGTTCCTTGTCGTGTACCGTAATACACTGTAATAAACGATCTCCCTTTCAGTTTATAAAGACTGTACTGAACGCGAATTTAAAGACCAAAATATTATTTTGAGTTAAGAGGCGCCTGGATGCGTAGTTCATACAAACGTAATACCAAAATAATTTGTAGGTAGTGTATCTTTATTCCGATTGGAATACAGAATATCTAGGTTGCCAAATATATATTTTGAATACACACTGATTTAACCAAGAGTTATGAGAAAAATAAGTTTTCTATAAAAAAATTAAATTCCTCATAACTCGTATTTATATCATTGTCCTTTCAAAATATATATTTGGGAATATAGATATTCTGTAATCCAATCGAAATAAATACACACTACCTTATGAATATGTTTGATTTATAAATTATTTTGGTATTACGTTTGTATGAACTACGCATGCTACGCCGCCGCCGGTCCCTTAAAATGCATGAGTATACGTCATAACGTTCATTGTAAAGGAACGTTGAATTTGATCATAAACCATTTGATTCAAGGTATCTCAAATTATTCCCATGTAATTGAATTCGTTAACGATCGAGACCTCCAAAAAGCATTGCTAAACAAAATACAGAGGAAAACAAAATATATAAATTCAAATAGATTCATCATAGAGTTAACCTTTGCTGCAATAAATGTTTAAGCAAATTATTCACGACCCTATTCGGCGGTATTGCACATCCTTGTTCCGATCTCGGTTCCCGAGTCTCGATGAATCACGCGCATTACATTCCGTGAATCGGTCCGCATGCCACATTACCGTTAATAACCTTTATGGCATTAAATTTGCTTTAAAAACCAATGTCAAGCGATAATTCTCTCGTAATTATGGCGCCTCGAGAGCTCATTGCGAGTGAAAATCACTCGTTTGTTAATAATGTCTGCATTTTTGACGAAAATGTCACGTTAGCGATACTGAAAAAAGTGGTATTATGGTTGATTTAAAGCGATCGATTCTATAAATAATTCCTTAAACTGGATTTTGGTACTAAAGAAAAAGGAATCGGTTTATACTTTTTTAAGTTATGGTTAGTGAAAGTTTTAATTTTAAATTAAAATTTAATATTTAAAAATATGTAAAAACACAAGGAACACTGCTGTTTTCACAACGAATGTATCGGTTGCCTCGTTGTCTGTTGAATCATCTAATTTGTCTCATTAATTACATACTGGTAGTGTTACATAAATCACAATACAACACACGATGACAACTTTCAACTTCCTTTGCGCAAGACTGATACGTTACGTTACGTAAGGACAAACGTGTTCCGAGCAGACGGAAGACGAAGACCTCCTATCATAGCCCAGTTCACTATTGATACAGATACCGAGTAATAAAGATTGTGGACGACCTACATTAGGAAAGTTTGACATGTTCGAAATAAAACTGGGACATTTTAAAATATTTCGAAAATAAAGTACTAGGTGTGTCCACTAAAAGAAGAAACGTAAAAGTTCAAGATAATGAGAATTTGTAAAATGCTGTTGCGTGCGGGGGAGGGGCGACGGGCCCGGCGCACGCGTAGCTAGGTTATCTCAGTTTAGGACAGTTCACTCGTTATCTAAAACTTACGCCCGAGCCCACTTACTGTAAAGCAAACATTTGAGTTAGAAAGTGCAGTTCCGTGTAACGCGTATAGATAACACTCGTATGTTTGTAATGCTCTGGATGCCTGCTTTAAAATAATAAGCCGAGAAATGGTGTTCATTGAGAAGCAAATATGATATCTCCAAACCCAAAAAGGATTTATAATCTTTAAGAAATTCTGTTTTATCTTGAAAACAAAAACATTTGTTCTGTTATTAAAAAAAAGGTTAATCCTTTTTTAAGTGCATAATATCCAGCTGTAAAAAAGTGGAGTTTTAATGCGGTTCCATAGTTGGTCCAGAAATCTGAAGAGTCTATTGTTAAAGTTTGAACGTTATTTTTTAAATCTGTTTCAGGGAAATTCTCAGAAGCATTCGTAGTAAAACATCGGGATCTTTCTCTATAGAAATTAGGTAATGGATTAGCGTAGGTACGTAATTACATGAAATGTTTAAACGCCACTGATGAATATAAAGCTAATGACGATTTGATTATTAAATTAGATATTCTCCTACACTCGTTGTGTATTCTCAGAATGTTAGAATGTTAATTACTTTTATTCGAAATATACGAAAGTGTTTTTTGGCCAAATTACAATACGTAAAAAACACGTGTTGTTTTCAAATCAAATCCATTTATTTGCCAGAATGTAGGTTTGCAATTTTTTTTTTGTTTCATGGGAACTCCGGTAAGAAATGTCGGTTTGATCAGTTGGACGGGCGCCTTAGGCACTCTAGACCTCCTCCATCCGTACTCTGGAAAGCTGCTTGCAGATCTCATCCTAATCATTACCTGACGGAGAACCGAGGCTTCGAAATGACCTCGTTTGTATAAAAATTTTGCTCTGGGTACTTAGTTTTGACGGGCAGTGTATTACCCAGAAATTTAGTACTTGCAACTTGTTCGGATATTTAGGAATTTTGAAGTGACCTTTAGGCGCGTTGAGCGATTTTTGATAGTTGAAAAAACTTATGGGTTCGCGTTAACGACATGCTCTAGTAGCAGTAAGTGAAATTAAATTGACGATGTAAAAATTTTAATTTGTGTACACTGTGCAGTGTTTAAATTATCAATCAATCAACTCAGCCTATAGCAGTCCACTACTGGACGTAGGTCTCTCCCAGGCTGCGGCACAACACCCTGTCCTCCGCCTTCCGCATCCAGTCTGTCCCAGCCACTTTTTTAAGGTCGTCGGTCCATCTAGCTGGGGGGCGTCCCACACTACGCTTGCCGATACGCGGTCTCCACTCCAGGACTCGTCTGCTCCACTGGCCATCGGTCCTTCGAATAACATGGCCAGCCCACTGCCACTTCAGCTTGCTTATTCTGCCGGCTATGTCGGTAACTCCGGTTCTTTTCCGGATAACTTCATTTCTGATCTTATCCTTCAGAGAAACTGTTACTTTTTTAAATTGTATCTTAGATAATCATTATTTTATTGATGATATAAATGTGGGTGTACCTACAGGTACATCTCTGCCCAACCCTTCGGGGAAACAATTATGTTATGTTATTATTTTATTGAAGTGAAAACTTCATTAGGCGCGTTGAGCGATAAGTTTTGACTTCTGACGGCAATCACCATGACTGCCTATTAAGACGCAGATATATGCCAGTGACCTTGAGTCGTTAGCTTGCGTATTCTGTACTAAGCTCACGCAACGCGTCGTACGTTCAGCCAGTAATACCTTTTGTTTTGTGTGTAATAAACTAATAATGCGTCCAATTGGGGACAGCGCTCCTTGACGGCGATCAAGGAGCGCTGTCCCCAATTGGACGCATTATTAGTTTATTATACACAACACAAAAGGTATTTTAATAAAACGCGTATACTAAAAGATCAATAATTAAATTATCTTTAAATTGGTGAAGTTTTCAGAAAAATACGCTTGATAGATTTTGCGCCATTCTCAGTTTTTGATCCGCCTTAGACATAACTTTACAAATTAATTTCACTATGCAATATAAACATAATCTAAAATATTCACATATTAAGTTATTGAAAAAATGCTCCAATTTAACATTATATTTTTTTCAAATCATTAACACTACTCGTTTAGACGTGATCGTCAGTATAAAATCATTAAAAGTCGGTTATCGTCGCCTTAAAACTTTATTTTGATTATTGTAAAAAGTTTGTTAACCCTACGGTAAATATATGTGGGTAGGTTAGGTTAAATCTGTATACAAAGATCGAGTAACGGTGCCAGTGTCAAATTGTCTATTCAAATGAAAATCACTGTGATCGCGTCAGTTCGCGGTTGTGCGCACATTAATATGTAATTATTTACAGTACAATAACTCCGCGTCACCGCTATATTGTGTAGGCATCCTAATGGAGCCGTCAATAACGATCAACTCCATTTTTTGTCATTCCATAATCTAGGTAACAAAAAATTGGGAGTAGGTATGTGAAATCCCAAGAGATGATTATTTTTAATACGTCACTGTGGTAATTTTTTATATTAAAACACCGATATAAAACTTAAAACCACAGGATATTATGCCGCTAATCCGTACCGCGTACCGTCGCAAGCGCAACCATTTCTCAGAAGGTAATGGAAGCGCAACACGTAACAGTCTAATGTTGGTCATCGCGAGTCAAACGCATAACTTTACGAGCCACTGAACACGTCTACACACAAACAGAATCATTTGATACCATTGTTAAGGGGAAATTCATGTCCGCTTTACGAACAAAACCATATTACTCCATAGGGTTCCGTATTCGTTGCAAGGAATTTCTCATCGTTTATTTATTTATTTATCAGTAAAAAAATTATGTATTAGGTACGTTGAAACTTTTTGTACTCCCCGTCACTTCTCCCTAAAGGTTTCATTAGAAAATCAGCGTCAGACAGCATCTTGGCGTTTGCTGTTATAACATTATTTTCAGTTGTTTATTTTGTTAACTGTATTTTGTTTCACGAACTGTGTCCAAATAAACTTTTTCTGTACGCAAAATACGCGCATTGACGTGGAGTTGCGGACACCAGCCCGTATTACCTACCTATTATTTTCTTTATTTCTGCACAAGGCCTACACAGAAATTAAATCTTAACTAATACGTTTACATGCTCGAAAATGGTCTAAATTAAGTGAAAACACAAGTTAATGCATTTAGCTATAAGCGAGATGATTAAGGCGCAGATAATATGATTTTAGTGACTTTTAAATCTGATATGACGCCTTCTTATAATGCAAGTAATTTATGCAAAAAATGTATGTTAAACTAGAACGCATACACATCAATTTTATATGTGAATATTTTAAGTATTGTACTAAAATACTTTATGAACTAAATTCAGGAAGGGATGTCTACCCAAAGCATAAAAAACGATATTAGTTTCAAATAATTTAAGATATTTTTATGCTTTATTTTTTTTATGAATAGACAGTTTTATTGTCTATAATTTTAACTGTGATTTTTTTCATATATTCATATTTTCGTTACTAAAAATAAATATTCCCTATGAAAGTTAATGGTGGCGCGGCGTGAGCGCGGCGCGCATTTGTATGGCCAAGGTCAACGGCGATTATCTGACCCTTAATTGAATGGAAATGTTTACAAAATCAGATCATCAATTTATCAAGTTAGGTATTGGCTCAACAACGATTTCTAATCTAATGAGCATCGTTTATCGAATAATTCACTTAAGCAACGATTACCAATAAAATTCATTCCTGACCTCGGACTTATACAAGAAATGTATGTGTGAATCTACACGCATTACGGCATTACATACAATTTTGCTTAAGGCCATATGAGCTGTGACAATGACGGGTAAATTCTCACGCTTCCTTCGCCCTGTTATAATAATGTATCATTGTCGTGGACACGGTTCAGAGCTTCGTCGTGAGGGAGCACCCTCAGGACTCTTGTTCGTCGCGATGAGAATTTAGATTACGTTTTGTTACAACTGATGACTTTAATAAACTCTCATGTACTCGTATGCTTGAACGGATACGAGCATACGCTCAGGGTATACGGTATTATACATGGCTAGTTGTCACTAACTAACAGTTACCGTGAAACGGGACTGGGTATCAGTTTCGTTAATTAAAATTGTGTGTGTCTTTGACTCTACAACGAGCGATGCAGAAGTATTAGGTGGTAATATCAAACCAGCGAGGTTCATGTTTCAAAATGTTATGTTTATTTATTTACTAGTACCGCGTGTGGTGCCGGACGTAAAGAATAGCACCATCCTATTTCTTCCCGTGGGTGTCAAAAGACGACTAAGGGACTTACTAGAGAATGGGCAGCAGCGTTCTCTATGCATTTTAACACCATACTGCGATCGCCAACCCGCCTGCCAAGCGTGGCTATTATGGCAAACACCCATCTCCCCTTTGAGGGAAGCCTATGTCCAGCAGTGGACGTCTTTCGGCTGAAATTATTGAGAACCTCCAACAAAAGATCCTCACAATAAATAATCAACGTAACACAAATTGTGGTTCGTTCAGAACTAAAAACAGCTCCACAGTAGGTGCGATGGAAATGATACGAATACCAATATCCCTCGTTTACTTTTTGGCTCTAAGGTATCAAAAACTCATGACCATTTTGTTTTGTCTTCCAGATCGAGCGGTTAGCGCAATACGAGCGTCTGGTGGGCGGAGGATGCGCGCGGCGCCGGGCAGCGCGTCTGTCGGACCTGGAACGCGTACAGGACTTGTTCCCGCACGACTACCTCGCGCTGCACGACGCCGACGCACCTGCTGCGCTGGCCTCGCATCATGCGCAGGTAAGGAGTCGTCAACAACCAGCCGGTCTATTCTGTAAAATTCTCACCGTGAAAACTTAGGTAAAGTGAGCTGTCATTCCACCCGTCTGTACCCCGAGTGTAAGTTTGCAAGTAAGTAAACGTAACTAGCGCGTTTGCGTTAAGATTTTTATTCTTACTGTTATACTCTTAGCATTATGATCTTTTGGGGAAAATTTTAACGTAAACGAAATAGTTACGTTTACTCTCTTGCAAACTTACACTTGGGGTACTGATGCCTATACTGGCCTAGACTGGCCATCATATGGCCTGCCACGGTTGCGAGTTTGTTCGAAAGGGATATCGTGGCCCTGGCACACAGGCAACGGAAGGAACACGGGCGGGTTTTAGTCAGTAAAAGTCCGACACGCCCTCCCGCTCCGCCCAGAGCGAGAGAAGTTATTGGATAAATTCTCAAACAAACAAAAAAAAAACTGATGCTTAGAGAGATTGACACTATTGACAGCTCACTTCACCTACATTTTCACCATGAGATTTTTACAGAACAGATCAGCAGGAAATAAATCTTGGAACTTCTAATAACGTCGTAGCGTGGTGACGGTCAGCATTAGCTCTGCCTATTCCAAACAATTGATAGAGAATTACTGGACTTATTAACTGACTAGCAAAATCGTAGTCGTCATCTTCATCCTATAGCAGTCCACTGCTGAACTAGGTCTCTTCAATCGCACGCTGAACCACAGCATTGCAGCTGCTACCAGACACCCTGCGAAGATCGTCGCTCCACCTAACCCGAAGGCATCCGACCAAAATAACACGCCTTCTTCCCATGGGGGTAGGCAGAAACAATAGAACACCACCTGCTAAGATCCTTACATGATACTCCTTTTGCCTCGTTTAGCAGAATACTAGTATCTCGCACATTGCAAAGAGCTACATAGTACATATCCTTAATTATAATCACGGTTGTTACTGATGCATATTTTTTTCACATCAGCGGCTACTGATTCTGATGCTGATTTTTTATCATTGACATTCAGCGGATGCTGATGCCGATTTTAATTATTTTCTTAAAAAATCAGGGAAAAAGTAGTGACCATTATGAATGAATACCTAAAAGTTGCACAGTTTTCCTAGGTATTGCAATAAAATATTGTTACAATAATATTGTGACTTTTATTAGAAAACAGAATCAAATTAAGTACCTAGTTTAGTAATAATTAGTAAGTACTAGATTAGAAATCAGCATCCGCTAGTGCGGATGCTGATGCTGATGTTGAAAATGATGCTGAAGTTCCGCGAATGCTGATGCTGATGTTCGCAACAACCCCGATTATAACTCTCCACAATTTGCTTTCAGAAACAGAAAAGCCTGCGCAAGCGACCGAGCTTGGACATTAGCGGGACAATCAGCGCGAGCAGCAGCTCCCTGTCACCCCGCACTTTCATCATGGAAGCACCAGTCCAGCTCAGTCCACTTGGCACCACCTCCCCACCGCTCGACCGTCATCTGTTTCTGTTCAGCGACTTGCTCCTCGTCGGCAAGGCCAGAGGAACCAACTGCTTCAAGCTAAAGGAGAGTGTAAGACTAGCTGAGGTCTGGATCGCCGTGACTGATGGTGATGATACTGGATTTATGCTCGGGTGGCCGACAGTAACCGGCGTTGCTAATTACCTCGCCATCTACCCCACCCAAGCTGCAAGAGACACATGGTATAGGTAAGGGATTTTAAATTCAGTAATCTTATTTAATTAAGTTTGATGGAAACGTGGAATGTTCAAAATATCGTGGTTTGATTCTCTTTTGTCTCTTTACAGGAAAATTCAAAATGCTTTAACTGCTCAACTGGCCACTGAACCAAAATCCACGAATATCCAGATTTTCTACAAGGATGCGACGAGTTCGATAGAATTTGTAAGTATTCATTGTTTTGATAGGCGGTATTCCCATGATAAATAGATAGATAATATTAGTTAGGATCAAAGTATTGCAAATATAGGCATTTTCTGTTCATCATAAGGTCTGTAAAAAGCCTTCCTAACAACCCGTATTTACTTCCAGTGTAAAACAGTCTCCGTAAGCCCAGAGATGAGTGCACGTTGCGTGGTGCGTCAGGCCCTGCATGTGCTACAAAGCGGTAGCGCCGAGCCCGAGCACGACGCCGAGCACGACGAGCACGAGGTAGACGGACGGTGGGGCGCTGCCACCGAGTTCACGCTCTGTGTGCGCACGGCAAGAGACGCGCCACCCACCCCACTCCGGGGGATTGAACGACCTCATGCTGTACAGGTGAACTAAAAACTGTTTTTAGACTACACCATAATTATTTCCATGTACCCCATGTTCTTCCTCACTTACTGAGAGCAATTTTTTTATTTCAGATGTCACGAATAAGGCAAACGTTGTCTAATGAGGACGGGTTTGACCTGGAACACGTTAACGCTAAAAATAATCCCTGCGGACTGGTCTTCGAATTGCGGAAGAAAAATCAGGGATTAAAAAAGTAAGTAGTCTAGTTCGTGAACCCCACATTCCATTTTACCTACCATAAACGTGGGAATAAATACCGACGTTGTGATTTCTGCCCAAATGCGGTTGTGATTATAAAACTGGCAACCGCATGCGGGCACAGTAAAATTGGTTACCGTAACGAAGTATCTAACATTAGATTAAAATGTAATTTATGTAACACATTCTGATTGTATGATTCACAGTGGCAACTCGACAGGCGGGCGCGGCTTGCGCCTGCTACGTCGCGGCGGGCGCCTGTTCGGCGTGGCGTTGACGCGGCTGTGCGGCGGCGCGCCCCCGCCCGCTCTGCTCCTGGCGCTCCGACGACTGCGCGCCCTCGCTCCGCTCACTCATGGCGTGTTCCGCAGGAGTGCTAATGCTAAAGCTCTTAGACTGCTTAGAGATAAGGTGAGGATAGAGATTTTTTTGAAGGCTACATTGATATTTAGCTGGGTATTTGTGAAAACTGTTTATGGCTTATAACAATAATATATTATTATTTAAGTTTAATTAGACAACTATTTTGGTCCACAATAGGTGTTGGACTTAGTTCTATGCCTATCCTTAATTTATAAACATGAATTAAAACCTATTCTGAATCGATAAACTAAATAAAATACATTAAATACTCAATAAATTTAATTAAAAATAATATGTCCGTCTCGTTAGGCATTACAACGTTTTCTGAAAGTAGTGCCACCACTACTTTGAGAAAACGTTTTTGGAAATCAAAAGAGATTTAATTTACCAATATATTGAATGTCTTTTGAGGATTTTTTATCCTTTGTCTCATTTAGATATTGTATGTTGGAGTTATAAATATGACTATACGATTACATGTGTTTGTTCAGCTGGACACACTAGGCCCTTGGGCCGAGGGCTGCCCCGAGCTGGAACGTGCGCCGGTGCTACTGTTGGCCGCGCTGGTGAAAGAGTTCTTTCGAGCGCTGCCACAACCTTTACTCTCTGCGGACCTCTACCCTGCTTGGCTGCAAGTTCTAAGTAAGTATCACTTCACACTTCAATAAGTTTTACTTTAAACTTGAACGATAAGCTTGAAGCGAGAGCGAAGTGATAACGCACTGCTATGCTACTGCAAAAAAAAATATTCTGTTGCTGTAACGACCTTTTCTTTGTTACAGCTTTATCTCAAAACGAGAAAGTGACAGCCGTACGTTCGTTGCTTCTAAAACTGCCCAAGGCTCACTATACCATGCTGACCTACTTCATATGTCTGCTGCAAGCCATCGCCAAGAAGTCCAACATAAATCTCATGTGCCCCATGAACCTCGGCGTGTGCGTCGGTCCCAGCCTTCTGTGGCCCAACACACCATGTGACAAAGCTCCTAAAGCAGTGCCAATGGTCGTAGAACTACTCATAGTAAAAGCCGAAGCCCTGTTTGGGCCTCAGATTGCAGGTCTACTGGGCAATGGCAACCCTGAAACCTCGAACGCATTACTAGATTCAGGAGCCGAAGAAAGCGACAGTCTTCATTCAGTTGGAATATCCTTAGATTCGATGGAACTTTCAACACCGCGCAAGGAGAAACTATCGCTAAGCCGAGACTCGGGGCTGACTCTTTCTGAAGACGATTCTAACAGCAATGGAGGAAACAGTCCTGCACCTCGTAATATCCTACACAGTTTGTCGGCACCAACTTGCAATATGCAGCAAGAATCTAAATTAGTAGTGCGATATAACATCGACCACCATAACGTAAGTGGTTTGCCTCAAACTGGCCAAAGGCAGAATATTTACTCTAATAAAGCAGAACTGTATAGTACGGTTAACGACGAATTATATACTACGCCATATATAGGAGAAAGATATGTACACAATTCTATAAACATTGGTATTTCAAATGGTATAGACGACAGGAATTATGTATCTAAAACAGCATTACAAAGATCGACTGCTGATATCTACGAACAGAGCCCAGCAAAGTATATAACCGGTTTAGAACCACAAAAACCACCGAGAAGTAACGTTTCTAAAGCAGCTCGTACTTCAAAAGTCTACAGCATGTTTGCTGAGACGCAAGAAGCGAACAAAAATATGGCCAACAAAAACTTTAACAGAGCTAAGAGCTCAGACAATCTATTAGAATCAAAACAGGAAAATATCGATAGTAAACGCGATCTGGTTTCTAGTCAAGAAAATATTGTGTATAGCAACATACACGATCTAGCCATGTTTACAGAGAATATCCAACGACAGAATCAATATCAAACGCAAGCAGAAACAGTTTCAAATACGAATTATGCCCGAGTGTACACGGGATGGGAAAAAAAGAGTGTCAACTATACCAACAAAACGAACAATGCGGAAAATATCTACGGACAAATGACGAAGAAACAGGGAGAGACGTCGCAGTCCAAAACTGATGGAAATTTAACACCGGCAGCCACCATTTTTACCAGAAATGACTGGACTCGTCAAGCAGCTAGAACAAAGAGCTTAGAAGTCAGCGAAGAAGTACTTGCGAACACGGAGAAAATGCGCAATGGCATTTACGAAATAACAAATTGCTGCCGAAAGAGACGGTTTGACCCTGCACACATGTGCACAAAAAGCTGCACTGCTCCACCGACCAATAGAGAACAAGACAAAAATACCACCAATCCCTTACAAAATTCATATTCTTACGTTGACAACATCCATAATAATAATTCAGAGGAGAACAAAAAGACAAGGCTACGAAATTACAACACTAATAAACTAAACCAATCAAAATCTTTGGCGAATATTATTTTACACAGTGACTCGAGTAGTAGCGACACGTTATACCAGCCGCAGAACTCGTTTAACAGTCGATCCACGGAGTCACCGGCCAGTGAGAATTCCTTTGAGAATAATTGTTACACCACTCAATACATTGATCCCTTATACACATCAGTCTACAATCGGCGAAGGGATATTTACCACAACATTAAATCGCCAAACATGTTCCCTTCTGACATTTACAAAGCGACGCCGACGGCCGTCAAGCCCGAGTACAACAACTCTGAATACGAACATAACAATAATAATAAGAAGGCTCCCCATATGCCCCCGCCTGTACCGCCAAGGAAAATGGTATATCAGAGAGTACTGAAGAAGTTCCAACCGGTGCACGTGAACAAAGATGACAAGTCACGGTCGAAGTCTGTGCCGCGTCTGTACAGAGAACCATCCAACGGCGCGGACTCGAAGGGACAGAACAACAATATAGCTTTAGAGGGCTCCGAGTCAGACACTGAGTCCGAGTCTTACGTTTAGACGCTGCGTCAGCACAAAACTAATGAACGTTTTACGGAGATATATTTAAATTATTAATAATGCGTACCCTACGTGTCGAAGTAACCATGATCTGTGTTGAACAAATTTGTTATAAACATTGAATTAATATTGATGTTAGGATTATGTTTTGAACCAGTATGCTAACTACTTCCTACGTTTTTAGGACGCTATGATTTCATAGTGATAATATAAGAAGTATCTTGTGAATCCCGCCTTGAAAATTGTAATATGTGACCATAACCAGAGTTGTTTTGGTGATGTAATTCCAAAGACGTAAGAATAGTTTCAAATCTAATGGTAAATGTAGATGGATGTATCAATGGGATATAACTTTAATTATTTTGTCCTCAATTAATCCATTAATATAGGACGTGTTTATGCCAATCACTCGCTATTAAATTTTATTTAACGTTAGATATTTGTCATATCCTTAAGGGTCGGTGCACATGATCGACACAACGAGCTGAGCACGACCAGCCGTGCTAGCATGATGGCAAATGTAAAGAGCAAAAACATTATAACTGCGCCGATTGTTGGAGGATTTGCTATCATAAGTATCTGCACGTCGGTGTGAGCCGCTCAATAAGGTCTATATAAGTACGAGTATGTGACTAGCGCTGTATCAAATAGACGATGACTTTGTGTAGTCTTTTAACTGAAAATATTAAAATATATGTGACTATGTAATTAATGAATGCCTGCCGTGTATATAATGTAGATATATTGTACGTACATTTATAATAAAATATATTAAATGGTTTCAGTGATATTTCATTTATATTAATCACAATCTTTAGGTTATCGAAAACATAAACTAATTAATTAATTAAATAAATTGGATCCCTCAGTCTAGGTGTTACCATGGAAACTGCTGACCCATATTGACCTGGGTTCGATTCTCATGTCGGGCTGTGTTGCCCCCAGGTAGAAATGTATACCTTAAGTTCTGAACGATGCTGCCGCCAAAGCATTTTCTCTTTTTTCTCACTTCTGCCCAAATAACTCTGTTATATTTGCAAGAATACAAAAATAATTAAATTGTAGGACACCACCATAGTACAATATAACTCAATGTACACCACTTGGATTCATGGATGGCTATTCATTGACCTTGACCGTGAGCTTAGTTAAATATGACGTAGAACAACATATTCTACGTAATTTTTGACTTATTTGAGATATTTGCAAAAAATCAATAGGGCGATTTTATGTTCCAATGATAGTTTAGTAGACTCTTTAATCACACCAGCGAATATTCTCAACACACACGGCGACATGCACAGTCTTTTCATAAAAATTAGGATCCCAAGTAACTAGGTGCGCTCAATCGGTTTAAGCTGAAGTGGCAGTAGAAATCAGCTGAAGTGGCAGTGGGCTGGCCATGTTTTTCGAACGACCGATGGCCGGTGGAGCAGACGAGTCCAGGGGGTCTACTCCGAAGCGTTAATCCGAAGTATCGGCCGAATGTTCGGCCGTTTTATAACTTCCATAGTTTCTTTTTTTGATTTTGAATCCTTACCCGACTTAAAGTCACATTTTTGACTTTGGCTTATCTCTTTGACTACGAAAAACGGGGTGAATAGGGATGCAGGGGTGAATCGGGACGCAACTTTAAAATGGATTTTAACCTTGAAATAATATTGTTTGTTGCCAACAAGGACACTTAATCGTTAATTATAATACAGGTAACACATTGTAGGTCTCTTTGGCAACAAAAGATGTTATTTCAACTTTAAAATCCATTTTGAAATTGCGTCCCGATTCACCCCTGCATCCCTATTCACCCCGTTTTACCGTATCGCTTTTTATTTCGCCGTAGTCAGCCATAGTTAGCCGTCGTCAAGCAACGGCCGAAGATTCGGCCGATACTTCAGATTTATGTTCGGGGTAGGCCTCCTGGAGAGGAGACCGCGTATCGGCAATCGTTATAGTGTGGGACGCCCCCAGCTAGATGGACCGACGACCTTAAAAAGGTGGCTGGGACAGACTGGATGCGGAAGGCGGAGGACAGGGTGTTGCCTTTGCCCTAAAGATTATGATCGATTACTACTGTTAGAATGTGTTGTTTTGATAGGTTAGGCATACGACCACGGCTGTCTTCTGAACATCACTATGAACAATTATGTATTTAATACATAATAATATATAACATTAAAATATATTACGTGTAAGTTGTTTATTTAATAGACGATAAACATTGAATAGTTTGTACATAATAATTTCAGATGAGAATATTTTCTTGTTTCATACTTTTTAGAGCGTGATTTTCCAGTAGTCGGGTTTTAGTTTTTGAACTTTTTTTTATTTAAATTATTTTGGTGTTATAATTTCGTGATAAAGTATTTGCAGAGGCGCTTTAAACTTTTTTTTTGGTTAAGTTCATTCGAGTGCACCTCATTAATTCATTCATTAGGTTTAATGTTTTATATGTACCTGTGTAATATACCAAATATATACCATAGGTTTATGTTTCAAAATTTGAAAAAATTCTTAACCTTTCTAATTACTGAAGAGATCGTGAGTCACGGAGATCGTGAGTCACGAGGATTTTTCAGCAATTTGTTATTGGGTGCATGCAAGCAAAGCCATGAGCAAGAGTTGACAATATATATATATTTTAAATGTGCTAATTAAGGCCTTTCATTTGATACCCAACATGGCATGAATAAGCAATTTTTAGCTTTCACTTTATGTCCGCTAGAGGGCGCCATATTGAACTTAATGTGACCTCACATAGCCTATAACCAGCGGACGATCAAGACGCTTTCAACTATACCTCATTTGTCAAAATATGACAAGCAGTTTAGAAGTAATGAGGGAACAGATGAACATACATACATACCGGTCAAAATCATAACCCTCCTCTTTGTTTCGCCGTAGTCGGGTGAAAATAACGATTTTCGAACTATTTCTTTAATTTTCCTTATACCTTGCTTCTTATGCTAAACATGATTCTAGGTCAACGGGCAGTTATACCCTGCAGGTATTGATTTATTTGCGACGATCCAAATGTCTGTGGCCGTATTTTTCATTGCGTCGATTTTTTAGAGCTGCAAGGGACCGGATGTCTGCGTATATGACATTAATTTCAATTTGATATCTCCACGCGTTCCTGAGGAAAAGGATCTTGACAGACAAACAGACGAACAACGAAGTAGTCCTATAAGGTTGGGTTTTGAGGTATTAAGCCCTAAAAAGTAAGTTGGAGTCTCATTTCCCACGAAATGTATGGGAAAAGTCCCTTGCGATTTCTGTCTCTTCTAGTATTAATGTTGGTATAATAATGTGTTTTGATCCTCGTAAGAAACAGGATCTATAGGCATCAAAAATTGTGGAAATTGCCCATTTTCTGACTGATTTTTTTTTCCAAAATCTCTGTATGCAGATCAGAATAACTCAAAAAGTTAAGAACAGTCTCGTAATTTAAATTTTATTTATTATTATATTTAAGTTCTCGTAAATTTTGAATTCGCTACGATTTTACTACACGTATTTTATTATATTTATTCACATAAATAGATGAGGTAAGGCAAGTCATTATTTATATAAAAAAAGAAATAAAAATGGGCCAAGAATTGTGAAAACCCCATTCTTACACAGATCCGGGTGATCTTTTTCGTTAACATCAGCTCTTTGAATCCTATTAAGTTTGAAGTAGCCCTTAGTCCTTTTGAATCACATCACAAAATAATACTTACGTCGTAGAATTCGGCAAAACGTGATTTTCTATGAGAGTTTGGAATGGATAGCTGTGTGACATCACATTTTGTTACTCGTATTTCACAAGTTGGAAGTTTTGTTGGTGAACATGTAACAAGTGAATGCAGCTTTACCAGTTTCACCGAGTGAAGGGGCAGTTCAGAAAGTTCTCTTGTTCAGACCACATCAAACCACCACTCAGTGGATCCCAAACAGCAGGTAACGACTACGTGGCAGGCCCAGAAAGAGATAGTGAGATAAATAGATGAGACTGGACTGATAGCCGCAATCGCAGTATATCGAGAAATTTAAAGCAGGATGGGAGGTAGTTGCCCTGCAATAGGACAACATAGGCTTATAATATACCAGCTGCTACCCGCGGTTTCGCCCGCGTGGTATTTTCTAAAGATATAAACCTTCCTCTTGAATCACTATATCTATTTAAAAAAACGCATCAAAATCCGTTGCGTAGTTTTAAAGATCTAAGCATACATAGGGACAGACAGGAAGCGGGAAGCAATTTTGTTTTATACTATGTAGTGATAATAGTAAATACAAAATAAAACGATTATATTATGTAGAATAATTTAATTTCTTTTATGAAATTCACATAATTCACTCTTATTATCATCATCACAGTCACGAATAAAACAAAACCTAAATAATGCAAGTAAACTTATAAAATTTGTGTACAGTTATTAGTTAAAATAATTATTATATAATTCGGCTATTTACAAATAATATTAATAATTCGAAAGCATCCTAAGGACAAAGTCATGATGAGCACGCTATTATTTAGATAAATTCAATGAACAAAGTAAAGCTGCGAATACACAGGCCTGTAACTCGCACGAAAGTATGCAAGTAGCTTGCTGACGCAGTTTTTTTTAATGTGCGCTTAACTATATTTGATTACTAGTTTATTTATTCATATATAAGTATACAAATTATGTTGAAACTGTGCATATCCAACACTTGACCCCAAAGGTTTATTAGAAAACGAACGTCAGACAGCATCTGTCTTGCATAACGGTGACATGGACCATTTTGGCGCAGCCCTAAGGCACACGCTATTGCTGTTAAAACATTTTTTTTGTTTTTTATTTGTATTATGTGAGTTTATGTGTTTCACGAACTGTGTCCAAATAAACGTTATTCTTTCTTGTTTGCCGTTGTGGCACAACAGCGTCTGATTGGTGAAATTAACACTGCAAGCTACTTGCTTCCTTTTGGGCAAGTTACAGGCATGTGTGTTACGTGCTTAATAGGAGTACTTCATATAACACTGGACGACAAATGGGACAGGCACCATACTTTTTGGGTAAGTACCGGTATTTTTGTATCCAAAAACTGTCATCTATCCTTGGATTAATTTATTGAATACATTTGGATACAGTATAAAAAAACACATATCGATACCTTAATTCGCAAACCAGCCAACTCCACATTTCGTCAAAAACATTTTAAGATTTTTGAAATTTTGAGTTGCTTTTTGATTTTTTTTACGTTTTTTTTAAATATTTTATCAGCTTAAGATATTATCCACCAACTTTATTTAAGATTTTTTCATAAGTAGTCTAAAAAAGATATTATACATTTTTAAGTGTCTCCTGAAAAAATTGCTCTCATGGAGTTAGCTGGTTTGCGAATTAAGGTATCGATATCGAAAAACCTTTTGATTGTATCATTCAGAAGACACCCAATCAAAATTATAAGTTCACATGTTTTGATTCCTACTGCATCTGAGACATCAAAATTAATTGAATAGTCATGGGCTACCAGTTAGTAGCAATAACTCATTATCAAATTACTGGCAATTTTACATAATTTCAACTATTTAACCTTTTGCCAGTCTACGTGATATAAGCTAAGCCTAAACTTACAAATAAATGACAATCACATAGATTTTAGACAACTTTTTAAGTAAATCGCAGTCAACGTGCTGAAAAAGAGTAATAGCAGACAGTAGTAAAAAAATGTACTTGCGAGTTGCGTTGGTATCTAAACCAGGAAATTAAATACTTAATTATGGCGACTTAATACGAACTTAAAACTAGTTATCAATTAAAATACCTATTCAGCAGACTTATGTATGTATGCCCCACGCATCAGTGTGCATTGTGTGTCCGTCTATGTTTTGGGTGAGATCGTGAGGGTGGTGTCCGTGGAGTTTGCTGGTCTCTTGTTTTCTTCTTCCTCCTCAACGGGGGCAACGTAGTTCCATTCCTGCGTGTCACCGGTGCCGAATAGTATGAAATAACAGGCGGACGCAATGTATAGAGAAGCTCCTGTTATGAATACTGGCCGCCATTCTGCGAATCCATTCTGGAATCAAGTAAATAATATTAGGCAAAAGAAATAATAAAATCTTAAAAGTAACTATTCTCCGATAGCTACAACCGGTTTCTGTAACGCCAATCAACATCCAGAGTGTCTGAATCAAGTTACCTGCTGACTGAATTAACAAGCCAAATACTTGACAGTTAGTTAGCTTTTTGTGTTGATAAGGTTTGAGAAAACGTGTGTCAAGGTCCCATACTATTATCAAATTAGCATAATATAATTTTATAACTTAAGCACTTACTCCATTCTTTGTAAAGTGTGCGGTAACCAGTGGCGTGACAAAGCCTGCTGTGTTGCCTATCCCGTTAGCGATGCCATACAGAGTGCCTGCGAAGTTAGGAGCTAGGTCCTGGTGATTGACCAGGTTGGTCAGCGTTGCCGCGCCATTGGATCCCATGGAGAAGGTGATCAGGGCCACGGAGAGAATGGGTGCGCAGCCCGTGTAGCCCAGACCGATTAGGAGCAGCCCAGGCACCACATGGGAGAACAGGCAGAAGAACTTCCTCATAAACGTGGTTGATACTATGTTCTGCTTCACGATCCTGTGAAAGGGCAATATACAATTATGATTATACATATGTCGGTGATTCACTTTTTAGATAGATTGTGATTAGCAATTCGTTTACAAACGCAGAGTAATTTAATTATTTGAAGTCTTTAGTACTATCCAATTTGTAGGTAATTCAAATCAACATGGGTTCATGCAAAAGATTGCATAACTCATTTGCAAACAATGAAAGATATCCATGTGTTTATTCTGCAGTGTCTTTATATACTTCTATACCATCCTCTGCTACCAAACCAGTCGAGTGTAAGTAGGCCTTTGAAATATAAATACACCGTGATTAGCAATTCGTTTACAAACGCAGAGTAAATTAGTTATTTGAAGTCTTTAGCACTCTCCAATTTGTAGGTAATTCAAATCAACATGGGTTCATACAAAGAATTGCATAACTCATTTGCAAACAATGAAAGATATCCATGTGTTTATTCTGCAGCGTCTATACTTCTATACCAGCCTCTGCTACCAAACCAGTCGAGTGTAAGAAGGCCTTAGCAATATCATTATTAAGTAAGAAGGTATATTATATAAATGAGATCGAATTCCGTACCTGTCACCAATTGCTCCGAATATAAGTGAGAATATCATCCTAGCGAGATACGGCAATGAGGCGAGAGTGCCAGTAGACGTCAGGTTGAACCCGAGAGCGCTGGAGACGAACTTAGGCGCCGCCGTCATGACGAAGTACAGGCCCCAGTTGCTGCCGTAGTGCAGTATCACCATCGCCAGGAATGGGAACGAGGTTAAAATCTTTCTGAATGGTGGAACAATCTGGAAACATGGAGAAGTACATCAATAACCTGTTACATCGTACGTAAATAAATGTAGTTCACCAATTTATCTATACTGCGGGCCAGCCAACATTTGACATGAGATTTAGTGCCAATTTCACCAATGAAACTGAACGCGATTAGCACCTAAACCACGTTTAAGAGCTGTCAGTGTCATTGTTTTCTTTGGAATATTGACACTGACAGCTTTTAAACTCGGTTTAGATGTGCTGATCGCGTTCAGTTTCAGTGGTGAAATTCGCCCTTAAGAACAATCATTCCCATTTAATCTATTTAATTATTAAATTAAAACCATAAGTACAAGTAAAAATAACCGAACAAAGGCGCACTCTGACTTCTTGGCGGGAAAGTGAAGCGTCATGTTCAGCAGTTTGTTTAATTTTCCAAAATTTGTGTTTAGCCGAATATTAATGTGTAATAATGGTGGATTATTAACCATTAAGTGTTTGTGAACGTGCATTAGTGTTGCCAAATAAAACAAAACAGTGCACCTTCGCTTCAAGTTCTCTCAAGAAGTCCGCGTGAGGTCTCAGTAAAGTGCCACATCTTTACTGAAACTCAAGAGGAGTGGGCGGGGATATCATCATCATGCATTTATAATTCATTTCATCAATATTAGACAAGAACTAAAACTTGACATTGGCTAAATGCACAAACCGTGCGAAGCCAGAAGGAATTAAAAAAAAAAAAAAAAAAAAGAAAAAAAAAAGGCGCACTGCGTGAGAACCCTACACTACACTTAGCACTTAGAGAATCTATAGCTACTTCTATACCTTTACTGCTATGATGGCTGATAACATTCTAAGATGCGCAAAAAGTTGGTAGCGAAGTCTATTAAATATCACCTTCAACCGTCTGATGACCTTAATTGCTCTAGCTTGTTTATTGGACGGAACTAAGAAAAGATTGTCCTCAACGTTAGATTTTCCTAAACCACGATCTCTCCTTATAGGATGACGATCCTTGGACAAAACGTCGAAAAAACCTCACGATTTTAGGTCGTTACATGCAAAACACCATGTCTTAATAGAGGTCAGAGCTAAAAACGTGTATCAGGTAATAATATAAACATCAGGATTATATTATATACATATATTATGTATAAGTATTTTGGCATAAGCACCAAAATTTTTTCTTTTTTTTTTTCACGACGTCGTGTTTTCTTATTTTCGATCTTCCTAACTCACAGTAGTTATGTTTTAGAGTTTAGTTTGTTTTGTGTAATAATGCACTTGTAAACTGCACGACTAATCAATATTCGGAACTCAAAAAAGGTCATAGGCCAGGAAATGAAAACGAGGGAAAACCAGCGTTGGGTCACGTCCTAGCTTAAGTTATAATATTACCAAGCAAAGGCACCAAACAACTTAGCCTTGAAGATATACACAAATAGAATTACAACTGTATAATTTATTGTGACATTAAGTTTCTGCGAAAGAACTTACCTTCGAATCTTTAGAGCTCTGCTGAACTTTGTCACCAATAGCTTCGAGGATGTACTTTTTCTCGTTGTCTGAAATGCGGGGATGCTGCACAGGAGAGTCGTACACCAGATACCACCAAAGCAAGCACCATACTAAAGCGATCGCTCCTAAAATATTTACGAATTTTCATTAGTTAGAGGACTGTATGGAAAGATAGATGGACGCTCTTTGAGACTCGGTGGGAGATAAACGTATGCGAGATGCGAAGATGATTGCATTACTTGGGGCCGACGGCCGAGGGCGGTGCTCCGGACGAGACTATGTCCTATCTGCTGTAGAGTCCTAGATGTCCGTTCACCCGCACCGCAATAAACAACGCTTCTGACGCCGCTATAAACGTGCCCACCTACTGGGCCCAAACAGTATAATATAATAAATATGTACCTACCGTTGATACGTAAAGAAGAATAAGACTTAGGCCCTTTAAAAAGTGGTTAAATATTGCTCTTAAAACGCTGCTCCACACACTCATCATAATTATAATCTCTTATTCGTATTATTCGCCTATCCAGTGGCCTATTTAATTTCCTCACCTAAGTAATATTATATTACTGAGCTAATTCGCAGAGCAATAACTATTTCAAAGACATCTACAAGCCCGTCACGGCTCAATTAGTTATGTAGAAATCAGCACCAACCGCCGCAGAATTTAAATAGAGGCAAGTAACAAGAAAGCCAATTTTGTAACACTCTGGTATGATCTGAGCAACTACTGTGCTCCTATTTAAGAAATATTCTGGAAATTATTATCTGTCTAAGGCCTTTTACATCGATGATTTCTTAAATATTAATTGTCGAATAACGTGATAGACCCCACATTCATTCACAACTCTACTGACTTAGATGGAATTACTCAATACTTATATGGATGGCATTTCCTAAGATGTTTTGCTTCTGGTCAGCAAATTGTGTTTTCATATAAAATATAACCAAAAGAGCAAACAAACATCATGTTTGTAAATTTATTGAAGCCAAACGGAGCTATAACTCTGCTTTCTTCATCAGGTAATATGGCATGTCCTAATACTGACGTACTTCTTACAGTTATGCTCTGAGTTCGCTCACCCCATAAAAGAAGAGTGTGATAATACATTCATGCATGTATTTTTTAACTCACGCATCAAGCATTGTTAATTTATGATTATAAAACCTGCTTACTAAGAAATGTACCGGTTTCAGGACAATTTAATACAGCTACAATAATGAATGTTTATCTGTTGTTAAGAAAAAGAACACCTCATTCCTCGTCAAAAATGTTTAAAGATCAAATTATAAACAATTTTAAAAGAGATATAAAAGCCAGAATTGGCTCAAGAAACGTTTACTAGAACTTATCACAGCAAACAATCCTAACCTAATATGGCTTATAAGAAACGTGTAAAATGAGATTAAAATTAAGATCAAACTGAAGGAAATAAGAAATCATGGTATCCATAATTTTCATTCAATTGATTTTTCACACCTTTTCAAAGATTGATCGAAGCATTTACAACGTGATGATATGAGATTTGTTGAAGCTGGGTGTTTTAAAATACGAGGTGGGCCCATTCTCCTTAGTAATTTATCTATGCAACAAAGTACTTTAACTATTATTTTTTTAGACCTTTAAGTCTCCTCAAACGTCAAAAAAATTGTACTCTATTTAAAGATTTTAAAGAAAATTGGTCTTGGTTTCGACCAAGTTCCTTGTAATTAACTGTTAAAGCATTAACTGCACATTCACGATACACGTCGATCGTAAAGAGAATACTTACCGGGTACATAAAACGCGTAATCCCATCCGAAGTTTTCAATTAAAGGTCCTGTTAGTGACCATGTGACCACTGTGCCGATGGCGCCACCGAGCAAGGCGCTCACGAACTTGCCCTTCTCCGCTGGGGGAGCCCAGTGGGCCACTAACGCGTGTAACGCTGGAAACAGGAATCCCTGCAACAAATGATAAAGTCTTTAGATATTATAATTAAAAATTAAAAAATAACTTTAAAAAATATATCTAAGCACATATTGATCAATTCGTAAAAATCATCATAATCTGAATTTGTCACCTTAGCGGACTTACACTCAGTTGCAGAAAGCTCACCATTAACACTTCATTACATAAAGCAACATTATCGCTAATGAATTCATTACTTTAATGAAGTTGCACAAACTAATTTTAGATAGCATTAGACATTTTTAATGCCACTTTAGTTAAAGAAGACTTTAAACAATATTGCCAGGAACAAATTACCATATTGAACGTGAAAGAGTGAACATTTGCGTTCTGTTATTATCCGTACGTACAAGTACACCACAATTTTAGAATAAAATAAAGTAAATGTAGTTGATTTATGTGTATTCAGTGTACTCTGTGGTTTAATGTAGTTTAAATAATCTGGTTTAAGGGGGATGCGCTAAGGTAGCCCGCGAAATTCAAATTTACCAACGTTTTTTGCAATTTTTATACTTCTGATTCATATTCTAATGATTATAATTCTGTAAAGCCATATAGGTTATGGCCGCGAATCATAATTAGATCAACATACGTGTTACTGACCTGCAAATTGCAAAAAACGTAATAAAATTTGAATTTTGCGGGCTACTTTAGCGCATCCCCCTTAATCTAATAATTTTAACATGTGTGCAGTCTAGAGCTCCGGCCACACGTGGAAATCCATCAATTTCATAAAAACCTTCTGCAACTCTACGTAGTTCCGTCCGGTCTGGCATTTTAATATAGAGGTGGCTTAATTTTGCTAGCTCACGGGATACTTTTTGTATAAACAAACTGACAAATAACCCGACCCAACCTGTTTCCGACAAACTGTTGATTTATTTATGTTTATTAAATCACCCAATACCTACTTGCTGGAAAGATCCAGTGGCGAAAAATCTCAAACATATTAAAAGCTGTGTCAGGCCATTAATGGATTTATTTCTTTGCGTCACTGGTTCTAAATCTTAATCAAATAGGTTACAAATTTGAAGAACTGCCTCCTTGGAAATTCTATACTTTACACGAAACTCTTTTCCATCATGTTTTAAAAATGAATTCACTCGGTCTGGGATTCGACGGCGAGGTAAATCTACTAAATAAGAATCAGATAATGACGAAAGACTGGTTAAAGACATCTTTCAATTACAGAAATGCATTCAAGTACCGTAGAAAACACTAATGTTGCTCTTAATGGATGCTTTTCGGCCCATTAAAATTAAAAAATCTGGAATGTCAAACTTAAAGTTCACCACCTGCTAATGGGCGCTAATGAAGTTACGTGCAACGTAAAAGTGTTTAAAATGGCCGGTTTCATTAGGTTTGACATTTCATTAGTTAAATTTAATGGAGCATTAAAATAAAATAAAAAATGGTTTTGTGCAATGATTTAATGCTACATTAGTGTTTAATGTAGTCTTTAAAATTTAAAGATCGTTTCTGCAACTGAGTGTTAGACTGTAGTTTTTGTGGCTCATTAACAAACATTTTTGTCATTATTATCTACGGTTTAAACGGTATTTTATATTACTGTTTAAAGTGCTTCTCACGTAAATGTGCAAAAATATGTACATAATATAAAACGACAATAGTGATGACACAGGTAACAGTAATAACACGTAACACACCATGAATTCAAGTTGATGACTCAATATTTTATAGTCTACACAAATAGCCCACAGGACACGTATGCTCGGCCCATTTCTTATATTTTTATTTTTTTCCTTTTTCTTAGAATATAATATGCTTAAAAGTTAAATATCTGACTGTTAATACTAACAATAGATTAGCACAGTCCGCAGTTGTATAACCCTTATTTTTAAGTAACCTCACAGCTGAACTCTGTCTCTTAAGATACAGGTTATCCTAGTTTAAGAGGCAGGACTCACAATATCTGTATACAGAATTCTGCAGCGTAGTTAGCATCTTGTTAATCAGTGTATACTAATGTATGTTTCTTTGTGTCAATAAACTATTATTATTATTTCCTTTATTTAATAATTTACATATTATTATTATTTCGTGGCTGCTACGCAGCTTCTACGCGCTGCTACGTAGCTTTACCACGCTGCTACGCACCTTCTACGCGCTGCTACGCACCTTCTAAGCGCTGCTACGCAACTTCTTCGCGGCAGATACGCAGCTTATAGTGATTGTTAAAACAAATCCTGCAAATATTTGTAATGAAATGTAGTCGAGTTGAACATCTACTTAGACTTGTTGCGGATTGATCAGACCCTTGAAAGTATGGTAAGTATAGATTTACGTGAGACCATTCTAAAACACATTCCATGTGCATAAATAATGATATTCTCGACAAACTACTTGTTATAGTTTATTTAGATCAGTACTCAGAATACAGTAATTCTTACCTATGAACACGCCTTTGAGAGTTAATATGACGTAGGTGTCCTTTATTACTTGATATGCCATCGTTATAATTTATACTACCAAGCCTTCCTAGAGCCTACACAATTCTTTAGAAATAAAGAACAAAGTCATGCAAACGCTACATAATATGTATGTATTAAATACTTATTACTATCGCAAAAAATGTTCTGGTGTCGTCATAAACGATTCTACACTGCTATAAACATGAAATATGCGAAAAACCTCCGTCGCTTAAAATAACTGAATAATGTTATTCTAGAGTATTCAGTTGTCGTTGCAGGAATCTTTTTGTAAGTATAATTCATGAACAGGTTCATTTACATTTTTTAAATATAATTGACATGTCCATAAAACATAATGGCCGTGGGAAATTAGAAGTCATCTTGATTAGCGTGTTCCTAGCTAGCGTTCCGTTGATGCGATATTTTGAGGCCATTGTTGTATCTTAAGATCAATCGTAGGTTGTAAGATAAAATTCCTACCATTTAGTACAGAAATGTATAAACGTAGGTACTTATAATAATTTTCAAAGTTTTTGTCACCATTCCGTTTTGTGTAAATAATAATACACGACGGTATACAGTGTACACACGGCTACACATCTAGCTATACGTTTCCAGTTTACGCTGATCTCTCATTGTACGGAAATCGTACACAATGCGAGATCATCTTATACTAGAAATGTATAGCTTGATGTTTAGCCGTGTGTACAATAGATATTTTAAAACAAAATCAAGTTTTTTACCTATTCTGCGTTAGTAGATAAGAAAGAATAGAATTAATGTAGATATTAATTCGTGGAATTTGTAATATTTTCTAGTGTTACAAATACCGATGCATGGCAGCACTAAAACATGTTGACAAACGCAGTTATGTGTCCTATCTACTTTAGCAAATTGAAAAAACTCTGATGCACTGCGGTGACTAAGGAAAACAACTAGGTATTCATAAATACAGTTAATACTTTTTCCAGTTACACCATAGACGCTTTATAGATTTTACGACTACGACGAATTGCTTGTGGTTTAGTAGAGTTTAACTAAAAGAAAAAATAGAAAGAATAAGTACTCGTTCTTCTGAGAAGCTATTTCATTATTATTCTTCAGGTAATGTAAGAATGACTTTAAAAGATTTATTTTTCTACAAATTAAGGGGCCGTGCACGAAATCGGCTGAATTTGATCAATTTTGTTCACTGTTTGTGAGAAAAGGAAAAATAATTTAAACAAAATTATTTGTGACTTGTAATCGAGTTCTTTGTTTTGCATTTGGTGGAAAGAATTTATTTTAATAACTTAAGAATTCCTTGAAAATTAGAAAAATTCGCAACAGGTTTTCCAAAAAATGACGCGATACTGACGCTTGGTCATCTTTTTACGAGAAACAGCTTTTGATTTTGAACATTAAACAATATAATCAACATTGCTTTATGGTTTGCTTACATGCGGCGGAAGCATTTTTTTCAACTTGATACAAAATATAACAGAAAAATAATGTTGAAAAAACCTACATTTTTTTTAAAACGCTGTCGGTAATGTATTTTTTCTTATTATTCAGCAAACCATATTAAGAAATTTAAATTCATCACATATAGGGCTTCAGCTATCCTTGATATAACATCAACATTTTATTTTATGAATACACAATACTTTCATTAAGTAAATCAAAGGCGAAATAAACTAAATTTTCGAGAACGCAAAAGTGATGAAACTATTAAAACAGTGCCCCGAGTGTAAGTGTGCCAGTGAGTAAACGTAACTAGCGCGTTTGCGTTAAGATTTTTATTCTCACTTAAAAACTCTTAGCATTATGATCTATCGGTCAAATTTTAACGCAAACGAAATAGTTACGTTTACTCTCTTGCAAACTTACACTTGGGGTACAGGTGCTGTGACTGACTCGAATGGTTTAGCATCACAAAAACTGTACTTTTATAGTTACACAGACTTAATGTTTCAATTATTTCACGCTTTCTCACAATAAGATAAGAAATTGAAGAAAAAGGGTTTTTTTGTGCACGGAGCCTTAATATCAAATATCCTTCGCTCATTTATTATGTAGAAATTCTAAATACAATGAAAATAAAAATATTAGAAAAAAAAAAAATTGGTACGTAAAAATTTACAGTACATTTAACTAAAGCTAAATAGCTTTCAAAACTTGAATACCTACTTACCTATTTATAGAATAACTCATTGCAAATGCAGTAATACTAATAAATACCTAAATTAAACGCAATTAAGGTCAAACATTATCTTGCAAAATCGTGTACAATCCATGATAAATTAATTGTACAATGGGTCAATGGAATATTTATTTGCAATCTGACACATGATTCAAAAATAGGTGCCTAATTATTAGTAATTTCGTAAGACATTGACGGTGGAACCACATGAGTAAAGAAATGATTTTATGTTTGTAGTAAATTATGGACAAGGAAGAATATGCTGTGTCGGAAATAAAATCTGGTCGCAAGTCTGGACTTCTCATACTTAATTATTATGCAAATGTACGAGTATATAGACAACAATAAACTATATAATCAAGAAACGAGGTGAAAAAAAAAAGATCTTACCGCTGCAAGACCGCTGACGAACCTCACTGCAACCAGCACCATATAATGCAACCTCGCCGCCTGTGGACTCAGTAAGGTCAGGATGGCGCTGAGCAGCATGGTGACGAACACCAGCTTCCTCGGGCCCCAGAACTCGGCCGCTGTGCCTCCCACCAGGCAGGATATGGAGTACCCCCAGAAGTACCCCGATAACACGTATGCCTGCTGCTGAGCTGTCCATGTGAACGTGACCACGCCATCTGGCTGTTCAACAAAGAATTTTATTATAGTACATTCAGTGCTCGGCATAACCCGATCCTTCTACCGCTTTTCATCTTTGCTAAAGGGGTCAGGTAATGCAGAGCACTGACCGTACCTAGATACTATGATTAAATTCCTATTACAGTGGTTAGCTCGAAAACGGTACTTTAGTGTATCCGTTCATGCAATATGTCACTATTTAACAAAGGCTGTTGGGCATAACATCATGGCTATTTCTAGGATGAAAAGTAGGTATGCGTATGCAGGTAGTTTGTGTTTCCAACCAATCTCGAAGGTAAGCCTTTTTATTATTGTATGCTTTGCTACTTTAGTCACCTGCATGTTTGTAATATTCATCTCTTGTAATAAAATCTCATATCTCTTTGTTGACACTGACTATAACATAAAATGTATCCACAATGTGCACATTACTTGTCTCTACCTGTAAAACAATAAGTTAAGTGTCTCACGCGAATATACAACATGTCCCAGAATTAACGAACAACCTCTTATTGTACTCATCATTATGAACAACAAAAAACAGCTGTGAATAATTCGTCAAAATGTAGGGAACAGCTGATTTTTTTTTCGCGATTTCCGATTTGGTCCCATATTAAAATTTGTGCATAATGATGAGTACAATGACCCCTTAAGAGGCTGTGCGTTAATTCTGGGACATGTTGTATTATCAAAACACCGTAATTAACATTTAAATTATTGTAGTCACCATTTGTTAATCTTTGTTTATTTATATGTCTAGATAGAGAAGAAGAAAAGAAAAAAGTCTAGTCTACAAAAGAACTAAAACAAACAGGCCAACTGTGATAGGCTGGTGTGCGTATCAGCTACGTCTTACACTGGCACCACGTCATTGTGTTATTCTAGTGAGCGTGCATTTTGTGGCCAACAGTTGGACGCAATTTTCTTCGACGAGTACACAGCTTTGACTGTCTATCTAAACATATTTATATCTTTTGATAACCAAATAAATCTACTTAATAAAAATATTAAATTCATTCATTCATTCATTCACTCACTGACAGCCGGCGTACAGCCAAAACAGCTGGATCCAAACAATTCTAGAAACATACAATTTTACAAAAAAAATAAAACCTTCAATAAAGAAGATGAGCACTAAGGGTGGAAGGATTGTTGAAAAATTCATCCCTCTAAGGGGTTAAATACGGGACACAATTGCGAAAATAATTCTGTCCGTCGGCTGAACGGATTTCGGCGAAAATTGGTACACATGCCATGACCTATTTTTATCCCGGTAGTACTGTACGTTCTCGTGGATTAATAAGGGATGCCTTAAAATATTCTTATTTCTAAAATTCGTCATTTATTTAAGAAGTTTCGCAACTTTAAATATGGCAAGACATTAAACGAAAACATTTTTCATATTAAGCAAGAGCTAACACAAAGGTTTTCGTTTTCAGGACACACCTGTGCTATGGAAAATTCGTATAGCATTACAAATGACGAAACTTGAACAGAGTGAATATTTTGTACGTCAAGCGGAACAGGTGAATAAAGATGGCAGACGAAATGCATTTATTGTTAAGCAAAGCCACTTTTTAATGAGGATTTCAAACACAAACAATGGATAATATTCCACTGAACTATTTATTTCATATGGGTTTGTATTTCAACGACCCATTCGACCTTATCCAATCACAAAACTGACGTTAAAACCGAGTCTAAGTTTCTGATACACCGTCGTGTACCAGAAACTTCAAAAAAGTATACATTCCGTTTTCTTGCGCTGGTTTTTTATTTACTTTTTAAATTCTTAATATTCCGGTTTTTTTTTTTTTTTTTTTATTTATTCAAAGAAATTGTAATAAAGGAACTTTACTATAGGAAGGGACTTTACTTTATCGCCATCAAACGTAAAGGTTTGGCGAGTTTAGAATTAACTATGGGTTCCTATTTAATTCTAAACTCGCCAAACTTTTTTTTTTTATAGTACCTTATGTTTTCCTATAGTAAAGTCCCTTCCAATCGGTACATCATCCCTTATAACTAGTAGGCAGGCAAGGCATGCTGTTATACCCTACAGTATGTAAAACAAGGTGTGGTAGTTAAAAATAGGTTAAAAGTGTTACCTGTCGCAGCTCTCGCTTGGTGATCACGGTACTGTTGTATAACGAAGTATCGTTTGTCACTATGGCCGCGCACTCGCTTTTCACCCTGTGAATGATAATGAATTATCTATTGTGTACATAAATATCAATGTCAGACTAACTACTTATCTGTTTATAGAAACACGATTTTACACGATCCTACTACAAATATTGAGCTGGTTAATGCTGTTTAGATTGGTAGATCTACTATGGAAACTACGTGATTTTGAGGTTTATTTATAAACTTTGATTAAAGTTAAGAGACGCTTAAACGTCAAAAATGTATGGTTAAACAGTCGCTAATCATTACTTAACTTACATTACTTAACTTTAAGCAACGTTTATAATTAAATGGGTTTGTTTAGGTTAAACATAAAATCATGTCTGTATTCCATCCCCGATGGGTTGGGTAGAGGTGTATCTATAGTCAGGGCCGTCTTTGCCATTGGCCACGCTGGGCAAATACCCAGGGCTCCGCAATCCATGGAGCCCCCTAATAGGGAATATGCACGTAATTCAAAACGTATCTATTATTTTAATATACATTTTGTAGGAGTCAAGAAATAAATTCCATTTTTTTTATGCTTTACTTATTTCACAATTAATTAATTTATGTTGCGTTTTTTTGGCACATCCTCTTCGATAATGCCGGAAGTGTCCAAAAATAACATATGAACAAAATCTATTCTTTGCCAAGTGCTTGAAATCTCACTAAGGTAAATAAGTAAGTACGATTTCTGCTTGAATAAAGCATAAACGGTTATGGTATAGTTTAGGTATATTTAACATTTTAGTTTAAGACTTCGCATATTCATATTTTTCTCTTCTTGTTCTCACACACTATTGTCTACATTTCTTTTTCATTTCTCCTTTCGCAGGTCTGCTGGAAGAAATTTCTTAAGAAATAAGCAGTACCTTTGTACTAAATTATTATTATGTCATATCTCTTTGTATTTTTCTGTTTGTACATAAATAATAAAATAAATAAATGAACAATAATTTAATGTAAATGATTTGGGACTAAAAAACAGATGTAAACAAAACAGTTTCGTGGATAATGACGTCACATCATGACCGCGACAGAAACGGACGTTTGAACTGTAGTAGAAAATTGCTGGAGTTTCATAATTTTTTTGAGCAACAAACAGTAGTTCGTTTTAACTTTTAATACTTTTTCGATTGGATTACAGAATATCAATGTGCCCAGGTATATCTTTTGAAAGGACAATGAAATAAAGACGGAATTAAAAAATTCTATAGAAAACTTATTTTTCTCATAACTCTTGTTTAAATCAGTGTCCATTCAAAATATATATTTGGGAACCTAGATAATCTGTATTCCAATCGAAATAAAGACACACTACCTTAAGAATATGTTTGATTTACAAATTATTTTGGCATTACGTTTGTATGAACTACGCATCCATCGCCGGCCTCTTAACTAATCCAAAGTGGAGTGTTATAAATTTCGAGCTAACTCTTGCATCCTGCATTCTCCACAGACAATAGATTAAAGACGCGCGGCCCTGTCTATATAGTACGAGTAGGTACAACCACATTTCGCCAGTCATGTTCAGGACAGGAGTAGGAAAATATAAGTTGTTAAATTGCAAAATTCCAAATATAATCTATTATAGTCTACTAGTATATTTTGAGTTTTACAAGCAAGACAGTGTTTGTATTTTTTCTATCTTTCGTCCGTGTCCACTTAATTGCCATTTCACACGCACGTCTTCCTGACGTCATTGTGGAAACCTCTTGAAGAAAACAGCGTTATATTATGAAATATGCAGCGTACACAGACCGACCCATGTATCTTAAAAATAATGCTTGTACAGAGGTAAACAGGTATCAAAGGCCTCCTCTAAAAGAGATGATCGATAGCGTAGGCTTAGCTACTTAATCATTCCATATGTTGTTATCAATTTATCATTACTACTAAACTACGGACTTATAGTATTTAATAAAAACAAAAAAAAACAGTGTAGTTTTTCAAGTTAAGTAATATATAAACACATTCATAATACCTACGTGGAGAGCTATAAACGGTTAATTACACGCATTATTTACAGAACGTGAATGAAAGGAGAATAAGTGAAATTAACCGTGAAAGCTGTTAAGGCGCAGTTAAATGATTTTAGTGACTTTTAAATATGTTATTACGCCTTCATATAATGCAAGTAAGTTATACAAAAAATGTATGTTAAACTAGAACGCATGCACATCAATTCTATATTAAAGTATTGTAGTAAAATAGTTTATAAAATAAATTCAGGAAGTAATGTCTACCCAAATCATAAAAAACGATATTACTTCCAAACTACTTAAGATATTTTCATGATTTGTTTTTGTATGAATAGGCTGTTTTATTATATATAATTCTATCTGTGATTTTTTCATATTTTTGTTACTAAAAATAAATATTCCCTATGAAAGTTAATGGTGGCGCGGCGTGAGCGAGACGCGCATTTGTATGGCCAAGGTCAACGGCGATTATCTGCCTTTTAATTTACTTTACGTTATGGCAGTGTTTGTATATGAACAACCAACACAATACGGAGTAAGTATTTCATGAAAAAATACATTTAATAATATTTAATTCCGGGTTATATAAACCCCGAATTAAATGTTAAATGTATTTTTTCATCGAAAATGTAGTCTCAGATCAAACAAAAACATTAACCTCCTAAGATTAAAACATTAAACTCTTATGTAACACATACAATCATAACTACACACCGCAATTCAATTAAACTCATTAAATAATTGCGTATGCGTTACTTAAAACGTCAGACTCACGTGCAACGTGAACGTATTAAATAATGTTATGGCTTATTTACGGGTTTAAAACGTTGTAAATATTGCAGTTGCTTTCATAAGGAAAGTGTTAAAGTGGCAATTACTGTCATTGTACCGAGGGTCGGGAGAATGTTGGTAGGCTGGTACAGTCTGGCTGCACGTGGCCGGCCACGCGTGGCGAACTGATGCGATTTGAAGCATTGGATATCAGCCTCTCACGTTTTTAACGCATTTTAATATGCATATTTAATTTTTATCAAGGCCTGTGAATCATATGTGGAAGCAAGTATAAGGATTTTTTTTTCTCAGTACAACTTGTCTGGTTAAAAAACAATTACGAAAATGAAAAACTGAATTGGAATAAGACCTCTTGTCATTCGATTTTAGAGTAGAATTATCATTACATAATCATGTTTGTTGGCATACCTATCAGGCTATCTATGCCTGAAAAACCTTCAGACGATTTAAAAAACGGAAAACAAAAATTACGCTGAAACATAGTTCGCTAATTATTTCTGTTTGGACTATATTGGTATAGTACATTTTGATACTAGTGGAGAATGTTTGTTATTGCATTCGAGGGGGAATTACCACCCGAGCCGTAGGCGAAGTTGTTTTTGAGCCGAGAACTGCAATAACAAATATCCACGTGTATCAAACGACGTTTTTCAATACGCTTTTGACGAAATAAAATAAAATAAAGAAAAATATTTTTGTCATGAAATAATTAGGAAACTATGATTTAATTTTCTTTTGTTTCCGCGCTTTGCTTTTGCCAGGTTGAAGGAGAAGCAAAAGTATAAAGCCGCTAAACAGCCTAATATGAAAAATAAAAAATTCAAATATTTTTGAGTTTAGAGCCCAAATAAATGTTAATTTGTTCATAAACGTTTTTTTTATTGTAATAATCATGGTATTGTCTTTATAAACATTATTTAAATATTCCAAAAATATTAACACCGTAAAGACGCATCTTTGCCGAGATTAAAAAAAATGACCTTTGAATAAAGGTAAGTTATCTGTGGCAATTTTTATTCCCGCCGCACACGTGTTGGAAAATAAAAAATCGGACGCGTGTGAAATACATTGCATTGTGAACCTAATCGTAGTGCGATATGAACCAGTTTTCGAGGAAGTGTATTGAAAAGATGATTAATTTATTACCCTTAGGAATTCAAATATAATAGGCACCTGATAGGCAATAATTATTACAGATTGTGCTGTGAACATGTGAAGGCTTCTTCTACGAGTACATACTGGCGCGACTTGTCGTGCGACGCGACACCGGTAGACAATTTCCTTGAATTTTTCATAGAAATTGTTCTACCGGTGTCGCGTCGCTTTGCTAAGACAAATATATACAGCAGCCATAAATATGTAATTTCGGGTATCGTAACACGGGGTGAGATTGATTAATCCTAACTAATATTATAAATGCAAAAGTGATTTTTTTTAAAGTGATTTTGTTTGTTTTTTAATTATGTGTTCTTTTGTAACGCTTTCACGCTACGGCACATGAACACCACGACATGCATTAGAACATAGAATACTTTTTCCCGATATTCCCTCGAGACCGAGGCTTATAAAACCACCGGGCGCAGCTAGTTTTGAAATAAATACCCTTGTATCTTTTAAAATAAAAAGTCTGCGAAACTTTAATTACAATTATTTGATAGCAGAGAAAAAAAAATGTTTAATAAATTTATATTGATGCACACAATTATTTCATTGCCGTTTAAAGTCACCCCTACTCTGAAAGTCTGAACGCATTTTCAAAGTAACTTTAGGGTTGACACTTTCAAATGTTGTTTTGTCCACGCGTTGGCAAAATATAGTCTAATGACTTGAAAGCCAAATAGAAGTAAAAAATAATCTGCTGCGTTAATGTTACGGGTAAAACTGAGTAAAACTTTTCCATTTCGAGTAATTATAATAATAATAATTATTTATTTATTTCTTACCACAAATTACAGAGAATGTTAGTACAAAGCCTACAGACACAATTTTATAATTAATAATTTGTGGAAGACTGGTGCTTAAACTAAGTTTTTTTCAAAACCTGTATGTCAGATCACCAGTCTGTTTTTTTAATTATCAAAGTCTCCCAAGGTTTTCTAAGTAAAGTGTCATTTAGGATGTCAGCCTGGGTGCCTGTAGATAAGAATTTCACATTAAGCTATAACTATAATTATGTATATTCTGAATGTTCTTTTCTATTTCCGATAATTATATATTCGTTCAACTTAACAGTAACAGTTTCTACCAGTAAAACAGTTTATGTAAACTTCTATTAACAAAACTAAAGGGGTTATTCCTACTCCCTTCGCGAATTTGCCGTGTTAAAACCATTTAATACAACTATCAAAGAATTACAGTTGTGATTTGAATATGAATACGATTTAAGTTGTACTCAATTTACTAAACAATTTTTTTTTCAGATATTACCCAAGTGGCTGTCAGTGAATTTCTTAGAAATTATGAAATCTATGATAAAACTTACTATAGTAGGTTCTTACCTAATGTTAAGATAACGGGAAAAGATAAAGGGGCTCCAAATAAGCGTACCTAGTTATTATACTTATAGGGTAGACAGTTACCTACGTATACCAACATTCTCGCGCCGATTCCTGACAGGTAACAACAATTATAATTAATTTTAGATACCTATTGAAGTAACAAAGAAATCGCAGCCATGTTATTTTTAAGGCTCGTGTAGACTGGCGGGTGCGACAGGTAGCGCCAAACTTTCGATGAAGTTTCATAGAAATTGTGCTACTAGTGTCTCGTCAAGCCTGTCTGCGGGGACCTTTAAACAACAACAATGTTCCTATTCGTATCGTGAGCAAGTCTTTATCTAGAAATACAACAACATTGTTTCGATCAACATTGTCAGAAAATTCTGTGAAAATCACCTTTCTGAGGTATTAAGATAAAATGTAAATTACGGCCATAAACTAATATTGGTCAAAACTTTTTCTTTAAACTATAGTTATGTCAAGTTATGACAATAATGGTCATTGCCCTTTCCCGGTCCCTAATATATCTCTGTAGGTACCCAAACAATAAATTAGGTACGGTTTTTCGCTATTGGCCATGTTGAAGATTACGATAGATATTGATTCAGGAAGTTAACGGACTTTATTTAAATGTTTGAAATAAAAAAATGATAGAAAATGTAAGTAGGTCAATGACCGCTATTGCCATGCTAAAACGCGACAACTATACATAGACACGAGTGATAGTAATTGATTCTGCTCTTTAGCATTCCATCTTCAGTCAAAAGCTTTACAGAAGCTTTTGACGCGTATTGTAAACACTAGAATTAACAAATATTTCTAGGGTCCTTATAACGACTTTAATTGCTGACTGTATGGCGTAGTCAGTCAAAGGTATAAACGTACCTATGTTTTATTTGCATTTCCGCGTATAATCTGATTCTGCACATGGATGCAGTCGGATGCACCAGGTACCTACACTTAGCACGACAATGCGGTCACAATTCATTGTGCCGACACGCATCGCTGCTGATTTACCTACTCGTACGACTTAACTAAAAAGAATCATGTTTTCAAACACATGCATTTACGAGAGCATTATTTTTAGCACTTTAATAAAATTAAAATTAGAAAGAGGCTGAGATCAGCACTTTTCGAACGCGAAAATTAGTCCCCCAAAAACGCCCGCCCTTCACCACTTCCTTGTGCTTTAACGGGGAAGAAGAAGTGGCGCAACAAATAGTATGTAAAATAATTTCCATTACCCAACACAAAACATTAAATTAAAAAATTATTTGCACTATTATGTTAGCTAGCTCACGCCAGTAAACCAAAAAAAAAATCGTGGAAAACTATACTCAAGTTTTTTAGTTAAATTTTTTTATTTATAAAAAATTAAAACTAAAAAACGTAAACAGAACGTACCTAAATAAAAGCCTCCAGGCATAATGGGAGTGCTCGCTTGCATGAAGCTATAGATGTAACTCGAAGTCACAAAAGATAAACTAGTATCAACATAAACTCACGACATTTTCCCATGGGGGTAAATAATACCCCCATGGGAAAAAGGCGTAAGTTTATGTAGCAATGTACGTATTTATCTCAAGCGTTATTGTTTGTTGTTATTGGTTTTATTTGCAGTAGATCAGTAAAATTCATTTAGTACCAAAGAATGTCTCTGAAAAACACAAACATTATCTCCCAATTTTCAAAGACAGTCCGATACTCACAAGATCATAGATAGAATTTCTGTCATTACAAGATAGATGTGATAAGATAATTGTTGCTTAGGAAAACAGCGGGCCGAGCACGGGCGTGCCAACACGTTTGTGACATGACATGATAAATTATGTCTTGTCAATTTGTACTAACATTTTAAGACAAAACGGTTTTATCGCTCAAACTGTGATAAAATGTGTGACTCAAGTCATGTCACAGTGGGCCGTGCTCGCCCCGCTGATCTTTTGTTGTTCCTAATACTTACTATCAAACAATTTTAGGCCCTCACGTTCCGACACTAGAAAAGGGTCAGCTTATCTATTTCTTGATAAGATTATTAGGTAAACCCCAAGAGTAGCGCTAGAGCTGAGGCTCAAATCGATGTAAACAATAGATAAATCGTCACACAGCTCACAGGTCTGAAGTTAAGATGGAAGATACAATTCATATAAATATTAACAAGTTGACAACAATTTGGATTAGTACAGAAATAAATATACCTACCTACCATAAATAAAGATCTTATTTTCTTTCAGCCTAAAATCTTTAGGTAGGTACATTCTACTAATCTCCCAACCATTTCAGTCAAGCGAGACACAGTGATTAGCATAACATTGTGAATCTAATGGACGGTTTATTGATAAAATCTATATACTGACTCCCTGAAACACGATTAAAATACGTGTATTAAATAATTAATACATTTTTCTCGTGATTATTTATGTATTATAAGTCTCATGCGTCAATTTACATAGCATAGCATCACGCCTTGTTTCCCCGAAGGGTAGAGCAGAGGTGTAACTATGGTACACCCACATTTCGCCTTTCATGCTTAAGTCCCATGTAATAGGGGGCGAGTCTATTGCCATCAACCACAAATCCGGACTCCGAGCTGCTACTGAGAAATTTCAGATGGTAAACCCAATAACACTTCGTTAATAATTTAGATGCCAAAAAAACTTGTTACATACAATTTTAAGGCCCTTATTACAGAACCTCACTCAAGACTCATCAACATCATTCATCAGTTCAGCCGAAAGAAGTCCGCTGCTGGACATAGGTCTCCCACAAGGGTCAGGGGGGGTGCGCTTGGCAAGCGGGTTGGCGATCACAGTATTGTGTTAAAAAACATAGAGAACGCTGCTGCCCATTCTCTAGTAAGTCCCTTGTCGCCTTTTACGACACCCACGGATGAAATGGGTTCGTGCTATTCTTTCGTCCGGCACCACGCGGGACCAAGACTCAAGCATTAGTTAATATTAGTTTAAAGCCATTTGATTGGTTGTAACTAGTTTTGAGTAACGATTAAATCTTGAGTGATGTTCAGTAATATGGGCGTAAGTGCGCAACGTTTTAGATAAAGTAGGACCTGCACATTTTTGTTATTATTTCGAAAATATAACAACTTCATATCAGATAATACATGTCCCGGAATTAACGCACAACCTCTTAAGGGGCCATTGTACTCATCACTATGGACAACGTTTACTATGGGACCAAACCCGAAATAGCGAAAAAAAAATCAGCTGTTCCCTACATTTTGACAAGTTAAGACTCACGAGATATCGCTGGCGCGACAGGCAGTGACATAGAAATTCTGCTAATAGTGTCGCGTAGCGCCCGCGATATCGCACCAGTCTTTACGAGCCTTTATTCGAACATAAATGTAGGGAACAGCTGATTTCTTTTACGCGATTTCAGGTTTGGTCCCATAGTAAAAGTTGTTCATAATCAAGAGTACAATGACCCCTTAAGAGGTTGTGTGTTAATTCCGGGACATGTTGTACCTATCTGATTCTGTGACCATCACACCCTATGTACATGTTGACATTGATTCTGATAACCTATTTAAAATCTATTGCTTACGTAGGTATAAGAAAATACCAGTTTTCATACGAAGTGTTGTTAATAAATACATCTCCGATAAGGTCATAATCTTGAAGAAGATTTGGTTGTTAACTTATATTTGTGCATGTAAATCACGAGTCATCATCATCAATTCAGCCGAAAGACGTCCACTGCTGGACATAGGCCTCCCTAAAAAGGGGCGGGGGGGGGGGGGGGATTTGCCATAATCGCCACGCTTGGCAGGCGGGTTGGCGATCGTAGTCTGGTTTTAAAAATGCATAGAGAACGCTGCTGCCCATTCTCTAGTAAATCCCTTAGTCGCCTTTTACGACACCCACGGGAAGAAATGAGATGGTCCTATTCTTTACGTCCGGCACCAAACGGAACCCAAATCACGAGTAATAAATTGTAAATAGAGCCATCATCACGTATAATAATTAATTAATTATACATTTTGCCGACTGCGTCGTTGGTCTAGTGGTCGCAAGCGCTACTGGTGAGCATGAGGTCCTGGGTTCAATTCTTGGGTCGGGCAAAAGTGTTACTGGATTTTTCCATCTGAAATCTCTCAGTAGTAGCCCGGAGTCGGGATTTATGTCCGGTTGCTGGCTATAGGCTTGTTCCCGATTACATGGGACTAAACATAATTGGCGAAATGTGGATGTACCGTCGGCGCCCAGCATTACCTCCATTTTTCTTCTTTGTAAGAGGGGTCAGGTAATGCTGGTCTCTGACTATACTATAGGTAGGTACAACTCTGCCTAACCCTTCGGGTAATACAAGCGTAATGTTATATTATAATTGTACATTATAGAAATGTATAACACGAGAACCGGACCAGCGTAACACACTATATTCTAATCTCAATCTGAAAGATTTTTAAGGTTACTGCTAATCCATTGCTTCTTATGTTCGATAAATTTGTCTGCTCAACAACGTAAATAACAATAACAACAATGAATGTTGTTGAACTGTCAAAATGAAACCTATTGCTACTGATAGTGTGGTACGCAATTACCGCACAGAGCATTGAAAGCGTGTCGGTTCTACAGAGATATTTTGAATTCTATGAAAAAAAGAAAAAGGTTGTATTTGCCAAATCAATTTATCAACCTTGCACAATTCCTCATCGTCACCGAACGCTTTCCATGAGCTATATACTGTATACTGTTTTCACTTCTATCGGCAGTCCCAAAGATTGCCCCGCATGTTTTTTAGGGTTCCAATGGGTAAAACGGGAACCTAAGGCTCCGCCGTCTGTCTTTCTGTCTGTCCGTCTGTCACCAGGCTGTATCTCATAAACCGTGATAGTTAGACAGTTGAAATTTTCACAGATGATGTATTTCTGTTGTCGCTATAACAAAAAATACTAAAAAACAGAATAAAATAAATATTTAAGGAAAAAAATTACGTCGTTGTATGGGAGCCCATACAACAAACGTGATTTTTTTGGCATTTTTATAGATAATGGTACGGAACCCTTCGTGCGCGAGTCCGACTCACACTTGCCCGGTTTTTTTTATTTATTTATTATGTTTTGTTTGGTATTTTTGTAGAATACAATAGAATAGAATTTATTTCTGAGTGCCTCTATGATACAGTAAGATCAAATAATAAATAAAATGTAATAATGTGTGGTGTAATATGAAATTTATGAAAATATTGAGTAAAGTTTACAAGCAGGTACAACCACAGCTCACGATACCAACATTACCAACACGTTGATACCGCGGAAAGTCACGTCCGCAGATAACGTATTGGGTTTAAGGCCTGCGGTAATACACTACTAATTATACTCCTAACTCATTGCTACACACGCTAACAATATATTACGTATAGACTTATTAATTTATGGAAACTAAATGCTAATTTCATATTTTATTTTGGTCATTATTGCACGCCATTTGATTATTAATTCTGTGTTGATGTTGAAACCGCTAAACTTCATTTATTTGAATAAAGATTTTAGTATTGAATATGATTTCATTAAATTTTCGAGAAGCTATCTATACTAATATTATAAAGAGGTAATCTTTGTGAGTTTGTATAATTATATGGTGTGAGTTTGTTTGTATCTTCGAAACTACAGAAGGCCTAGGCAAAGTAACATTCGATTAGCGATAACGCTAGTAGAAAAGCCACAAAATGTATGGGATTGACATAAGCTATCGAAATGTCACGTGATCATAGGCCAAAGAATAGAAATTAGCTAGACAATAATATTATCATCATTCCATTCCATGAAACGAATCGACAGCGTCGAACGATAACTTACATAGAGATGCGTAGCCAAGTGATACTTTTTGACAAGCATTATCGCTAGTTTTCGATTAGTATGAAGGAATTCGATTCGAAAACTAGCGATAACGCTTGTCAAAAAGTGAAATAACGATAGCGATTGTAGAAATAGAATCGCTCCGAAGCGAATGCCTTTTGTCTAGGCCCTCTGATCCTATTCCGGAAATTCTTTCACTAATGGAAAGGTACAGTATTGCTGAATGTCATAATTATACAACATTAGTTTTTGTTTACCCTAAACCCGAAAAGGGGTCATTGTACTCATAATTTTGAAAAAAAAAACTATAGCACTAACTTTGAAATCGCGAAAAAAAATCTGCTGTTGTGAAATTGTGTTAAATCACATTTGTGTTCACTTAAATCGACAAAATGTATGGAACAGCTGATTATTTTTTCGCGATTTCAGGATTGGTCCCATAGAAAAAGTTGTTCAAAATGATGAGTACAATGACCCCTTTTCGGGTTTAGGGCAAACAAAAACTAATGTTGTATAATTATATTTTAAAGTTGAAACGAGAAATTTCAAACGGACCTAATCGCGGGCAGAAGCTAGTAAGTTATAAAACTTATAACACTCACGATGTTGTTGTGGTATCATCAGGGACCATCGCTATGATGTTGACGCTCATGTTGACCCGCATCATGTAGTTAACCCAACACGCGAAGAACATCATGATGGCCACGTTGAACCGCGCCGGAACCAAGTCTGTAAAGAACAACCCCTTTTGATTAGCATACCGTTACAAAGTGTACCTACATCAACTCGAAGGTATTCGAGGAACCCAGACGTATTATCACAAACGCAATAACGAAGGCATTTTCCTTATGGACTCCACAAGTTAATGGACGAAAAAAGTTAATAAAAAATTGTGATTTAATAAGGTTGAACGCAAACATCAATAGCCTCGCATTATCGAGACCTTAATTACTATTCGTCCAGCTCATTTAATCTTTGATGCGAGATGAGATGATTTCGTCATCGACCTTAAACGAATGCGGAAATAGACACGAGTTTTTGAGTTTGGCAAATAGTGATCGACAAGAATGCACGACCTCGCAGAACCCGTGTGTGCAGAACATGAACTTTCGAATACATTGTCAATATCAGACGGACACGCGGTGACGAACGTGTGCGGTTCATTGCACCGTGCATAATGAGATACCTACCCGCTTATTAGAAATACTGAGATTATAAACAAAAAACGAGGCGAGGCGAAAGTTATATTCTGACACATTGAGCGCTTGAACTAGTTTATTGCGCTGAAATTATTGACATGATGCAAGTGAAATTAATTGATCATCTACTCAGCAAAATAAGCGACGCATTCAAATGTGGACAACAAAATAGCAAACAAGATTCCAAACGAGTATTTGCCATCACGTTCTCGCAAGCACGTTCTTTGAAAACGTGTATCTAGTCTCTATCGCCGATTTTTTGACCGTTTAAATAATCACTATAAACTTTGTTCTCAAAAGCAAGCTTTTTATTTTAATTCGGCACTAAATATTCAAAATCAAAAGTCGTTTATTCAAACTGAGGCAGAGAATCAGCACTTTTCGAACGTCAAAAATTACATAAGACAGTCCCTTAAAACGCCCGCCCTTCACCACTTCCTAGTGCTTTAACTGGGAAGAAGTGGCGCAACAAACGCCCCAGCACCACAGCTGTCTGTTTAGCTTGATTCTTTACATCATCATCATCATTTCAGCCGAAAGTTGTCTACTGGTGGACATAGGTCTCCCCCAAAGGGAGGGTTTGCCATAATCGCCACGCTTGGCAGGCGGGTTGGCGATCGCTGTATGGTGTTAAAATGCATAGAGAACGCTGCTGCCCATTCTCAAGTAAGTCCCTCGTATTACGACACCCACTGGAAGAAATAGGGGAGTGCTATTATTTACATCCGGCACCATACAGACGATTCTACACAACACGACGATTCAATTATATACAATAGTAAGTATGCAAAATAATTTGCATTTCGCAACACAACAAATTAAATTAAATTATGTGCCTTATGTTAGCTAGCACACGCCACTATACCAACAAAAAAAAAACATCGAAAACTATACTCAAGCAGAAATAAAAACGAATAAAAACGTAAACAGAACCTAATACCTAAATAAAAACCTCCAGGCATATTTTTTTTATAGCTAAGCTTCTCTATAACTCGAAGTCACAATTACACAAATGATATACTACGAGTAGGACCATCGAAGTAAATATGCAGCGTGCCGCTGCAGTGGCGACATTAACTTAACTCACGTATACAGTTTCGCCTTTACGTTTTATGAAAATATTTTAATTTCAATAAACATTATTATTTATAGATTTATTTACAATTTTCTAACATAGCATCTTGGAGCAACCTGTACTTAAAGAACTGTAGCACAGAGGTAATTAGCCGGGGTCATGGATCATAACATCGAATCAATTAAATTAAAACAAATAACGTGCAAGGAGTAGGCGAATTGAAGGAAAGAGAGAGCTTTTTTTTTTTTTTTATAACATATATATATATATATTTTTTTTACATAAAATATTTGTAAAAAAATATTGTTTATGATTACTGGGCACTAGCCCTACCAGTATGTCAAATTAATGTCGCCACTGTAGTGGCACGCTCTATATATTATTATATTTATTATTCATGGTATTCTACTCCATCCTTACCATTAGTCTCATACTCATTTCGAGCTGTTCATCCAAAAACAACTTCGTGTTAGACCATAACAAATACTTAATAGAATTAATCAGTATATGTTGCAAAAGATCGTGTTATTCTATGGCCATGGCCTCGTTGAATAACCCCGCGTGATGACAACAAAACAACCTCACTCTGCCACTGATGCCATCGGCATTCGATTTGTGTTATTGGAGAAGATCGCCGACGATATCCGAGGTTGCCGATTAGGACACGCCTTTCTCACCTATCTGAATACATTTTGATGATTTAATCTAAAAGTTTCCTTGTTTATAACCTGTCTATCAGCGTTGCCCCTAGAAACAATTTTATTTACCTTTTGCTCGTTTTTGACAGACATATTTGGTCATTCCTACGTTAAAATAACGTATTTTTCTGAATGTTAAAATTTATTGTCACTTGATATTTAAGTAATTGTTGGATTTTCCAATGCTAGTAGCCGTTAAATTTGAGCTGCACCTATTCTATTACGTACGTATTACGTGACGTAATTGTCATTAATATTATGATAAAAGAATTTGATGATAATTTTCTGTATATTCTTCTCTTGTACATGTGGAGCATAGTTACAGGTCTAAGTCATAGAAAAAAAAATGGCAGTCACCAGATTGGTAGCGCGGCTTACTGATCAGAGAGCGTCAGACGATCATGAATGTACATAATGATATTTACTCGTAGAGGCTCTTTTAATTCTTCTTTTAGCTTCATGTTTCCAAAGAAGGTGGAGTATTGCTTCACCTAATCTTAATCTATTATTCTGTGAGAATAACCAAATGATGCATCACATTGGATTACTATCAGATTTAAATTAAGGCTGCTTCCTTCCCCGATGCTTTTTACTCTTGCCATTCTTGTTTTTTGCGACATGACTGTGTTACTCGTACAATCAAAAACCCCGTAGTTACTCAATCAAGTTTTAGAACCTCATCGCTTCGTCTTTGGTTTAACGATGGGCGTGAATGGTGACATTAGTACCGAAGTTCGTAGAAACATGACAGAGGGCGGGGTGACCACATTGTCCTGAAAAACCTATTGTTATTTGGTGGTCCTATTGTGTCGCCGTGAATAGCCTGTCGTTTATACCTAATTGATGTGTTTGCAAACGTAGTCATTACTGCCTCTTTATTGCCATTAGTGCCTCAGGCCGTCCGGCGCAGTGATGAGATTTGCCATTATTGATTACATGTACATTCATGATATCTACACATTATCGTCTATTGTTCACTTAATGATGATTTAACAGAAGTCGTTTTTATTACAAGCCGCTATCGAAGTTATCGCACTTTGCGAACAATTAAGACATATTCAAAGTGCAGTTTAAAGTTTTACGGAAATATCTGCGACAACACATTTGAAATTATTCACGCACGTCCATGCATTTGCAATGGTGCGTCTACCGTGCGCCGGCGAGACACCAATAAATGAGCTTTAGACTAAAGTGTGATGAGCTACTTAACCTCGCAAACGCATACTTAATACAATGAGTCTGTAGAAGGCGTCAATCATTTGCGTAAAGATGGGCTCTTAGCTCGTGCTTGGCTTGCATTCTGGAAGAATCCGAATGTCCGCGTAGCGGTGAAAGTGCAAGAATGCAGGCTCTGGCTATGCAGGCGCCGGCGCCGAGCCGCCGCCACCGGCGCCAGCCCGCGCTAATGACTGACCATCCCGTTCTTGCCCCATAACAGTTTATTATGCTCACACGGAATACTTTTATTATTGCGTGCACATTAAATTACTTAAGTGGAAGACCTAGTGCAAATTCTTCCTTGAGATTTTTTTCTTACAGTAGGAATTTATATTTATTTTAAATGTTATTATTTTTTTAACAGTTTATCACTGCTAATGAGCTGAATACAAATCTTTAACATCATTTCTATTGTTTTTGAGCAGTCCAACAACTTTCACATAGCACTATTTACGGCGGCACTGAAAATTTCGGGAATCAAGGAAGTGACACAACATTACTATTTAAAAATGTATTTATTGCTTTTCGAAGTATTCTCCGCGAAATTTGACACATTTTTCCATACGATGGAACCAATCATTCAAGCAACCATTCCATTCGGAAGTTGGGGTCTCCAAAATGGCCGTTTTGTAGGCGTCCACAGCTTCTTCAGGTGATGAAAATTTATGTCCACGCAATTTATTCTTTATTTTAGGGAAAGTATAGAAATCATTAGGGCTTAGGTCGGGGCTGTACGGGGGATGGTCTAATAATTCTATGTTTTCTTGCTCTAAAAACTCTTTTGTTCTGTGCCCGGTGTGAGAACTCGCATTGTCGTGATGGAGGATGATGCGGCGGTTGCAGTTCTCTTTACGGAGTTCACAAACGACCTGTGGCAAACAAATACTAGCATACCATTCTGCATTAACCGTTCTTTGTCCCTCAAGAGGAATAGTCGTATCATGGTTTTGGAGACAAACGTGGCCACCATTTTTTTTGCAACACTCCGTGAACGAACAATTTTTGTTGGCTTTAACTCATTTTCGAACACCCAAACTCGTGACTGGTTTTTTGTTTCGGGTTCGTACGCGTATATCCAGGATTCGTCACCTGATACAATGTTGTATACAGCATTGAATGAACGCATTTGAGTCCTGCGTGGAATCTTTCGAGAGTTCTGACGCATCAAGTAACGCGAGCCGCTTTTTGCTCTTCACAGAGCGAATGCGGTATCCATCGGGAAAACAACTTTTTTACACCTAATTGTTCATGCAAGATTATTTGTATTTGACTCATGCCAATGTCTTAAGTTGCCTGAATTTCGCGGTATGTCACATGTCGACCTTCCTCAATCAGCTTACGCACAGCATCAACGTTTTCTTGGGTGACTGCAGTTTTTGGACGACCTTGACGGGGATCATCACTGAGCTTGACACGTTGAAATTCAGCAAACCAGCGATAAATTGTGGTTTTGGATGGGGCTTCATCACCAAATGCAGAAATCATCCGGTCAACACACTGTTTTTGTGTTAAACCACTTCGAAAGTCATAATAAATCATCGCTCTTGAATTTTCTCGAGTCAATTCCATTTTCTCAACGACTAAACAAGTTTGACAAAACCTTGTGACAAGACCGAGAATCTTTTTTTAAATAAATAAATGGTATTCGATTTTTAAAACCAAGGAGTTTTCAATTAAAAAGATTTTAATACGACAGGAACAGTGGAAATATTCCATTCCCGATACTTTTAGTGCAGCCCTCGTATAAGCTAGAAGCGTTCAAGGTCTTCGGAAGTAAGTCAAATGCTTTTTTCAACAAGCCTATCTTTTGTATTTATCTCCTCATCACAGAACCTACCTAACGGAACCGGCTGGACCCAAACACTTTTTAATAACAAAAGTGACAGATGTCGAACACTGAACTTTCAAATTGATTAAACACGACTTGCTATGAGAATAAATACTCTAACGGTACAGCCTACTTATATTTAAGGTTTATGATTCATTTCGCACGTCTCGGCGCCCGCCGCCCGCGCCGCCGCGCCGCGCCGGTCGACATCGGGATGCTAAATTTCGTATTCGGAGAACCGGTCAGTGTGTTTACATCCTTATTCCTTACATCATGCGAAGCACGAAGCAACGGAGAAAAATATGCATGCAATTATATTTAATGTTGTCATTTGTTATATTTCTATTGAAAATAATATTTTAAAATAACATACAAGCAGTATTGTGTTTCGACCTTTCAAAGTAACAAATATAAAGAAGGCAATTAATATTGCACAAAACATTTGCAATGTCACAACACAAATGAGATCTGCAATGGATATAGCGAAACGAAATGAGCAGAATGTAAGTATAATAAACTCTTAGAATTTTTAACTCTTAGAAATATTTTTCTAAACATGATCCGGGTGCGCAATACCCGAGCACGTGTAAGCGGTAATTGTATCGATTTCCTAGGTAATTGTATCGATTTCCTAGGTAATTGTATCGATTTCCTATTTAGTCTTATAACCTCCAGTTAAGGCCGGCTCCACATTAATATACTGTCCACTACTACCTTATTGCTAAACTGCCCTGTTAGTCTCGTAAGCGCGACTGCTGAGCAAGGGGCCCTGGCTTCGATCCCCGGATCGGGCAAAGTGTTATTGGGTTCTTTCATTAGGATTTTTTTTAGTAATAGCCCGGGGTTTGTAAGTTGGCGGCGTGATACCTCCGTGCCTCGGAAATCACGTTCAGCCGTTGGACCTGTGCCTGCGGGGCGAGCTCGGCCTACTGTGACATGACTTGAGTCACACATTTTATCACAGTTTGAGCGATAAAACCGTTTTGTCTTAAAATGCTAGTACAAATTGACAAGACATAATTTATCATATCTTGTCACAAACGTCTTGGCATGCCCGTCCTCGGCCTGCAGATCTCTCTCCGGTCGTGTCGGATTGCCGTTCCATCGGACCATGAGAGTGAGGGAAAAGAGTGCACCTATGTGTGCGCACACACTTGTGCAACATCTCCCGCGCCGAAGGATGGTCTCCGCTGAGATTAGTCGCCATGCCCGAAATTCGGTCTGGAGTACTATTATTATAATTTTTACGTCTCTTGACATTTCTCGGGACCCTGGGATAAGGACCTTTGGAAGGCATACGAGGGGCCGAAGCCAATGCAAAGGCCGGTTAGACGTTTTTAATGAAATGAGGCACCAGCCGACGATCATCCCTGTTCCTACTATGCAAGTGCACCCAAGGACAACCCTCGGTTGGTGTAGGACTATTGCAAGATATGGAAACAAAGATATTGGATTATGGGCTTCGGTGGCTAAAGTGAATTGGTTATCTAGAATTATGGAAAGACTATGATCCCAATGTTTTATATAAAATACACAGATAAATGGTAGGGGATGACTTGCACATTTAATAATGGCTCACGGTCGCTAGCTACGTAGTGTCGGAGCGACAAGGCGGCAACATATCCTGAGGTGACAATCCCGGATTCTGATGCCAGATGCTGGTAGGTATCTTGATCGTACCGTCAAGATCCCTACCAGCATCTTACTGGAATACTCCCTTCCTCCGAGCACATTTGCTCTTGCGAATCTCCCTGAAGCCGGCCAATAAAGGCAAGAAAGAGGTGGGAGCTCTGTTGCTCATCAGTGTTCACTCTCCACGAGACTTCTTCCGGGAGATAGGGTCCGTGGGGTCGCTACTGGCCAACAGCTCGCTACAAGCTGCCCTGCGGGTTTATGTATCTCTCTTGGTCTTCAACGTAGAAATACGGTGGCGGCGGCGGGCGGTGGGGTATTATTAATGTTAAACAAATTGCGTTTTAATATAATCTTATAGAGTTATAGCACAACGTTTAAAGTTTATTCAACCATTTAAGTATCAGTACTCGTATTTCAACCATTTTCTTTTCGATTTTACTTTCAGATATTGCGCTTTCAGGCTATGCAAACTTCCTGCCAGGGTTGCGGGAATGCGGGTTACCGTGTTACCCGAAAGGGATACCGTGGCTCTGGCACACAGGCAACTGAAGGAACACGAGTGGGTTTTAGTCAGCAAACCTTACTATTTGTTAAACTTAGTATTTGTTACCTTTAATGAGCATGTTTTTAAAATAAATGTTTAAATGGTAAACCCGTGCCCAAGTTACAGGCTTCCCTAGTTTCGCGCCAATGCTAAAACCTTTGTAATCTTTTTAGCAATTTTTTTTAATTATTTATTTATTTAAGTTTGACACGCCCTCCCGCTCCGCCCAGAGCAGGAGAAGTTATTTGATAATTTCCCACGCAAAAAAAGGCTATACCTATACACCTAAATTAAACAGTCATAATAATATAATCTTCGCTTTAATACTAGTTGTTGTCAAGTAAATAAATCAAAAAGTCATCAATTCACTATTAGCGGGAAAAGGCTTCTACATACCGAGGCGACTTGTCGCGCAACGCGACGCGACACAAAGCCACCGCTCGTCCCGCGACACGCGGGGCCTTTGTGCCGTGTCGCGTCGCGCGACAAGTCGCGCTGGTATGTAGAAGCCTTAACACTTTTACGAGAAGGAAAATGCGAATGGAAACTACAATTTCCCGCCAGTAGGTAAGTAGGTACCGTCAACATAAAAACTAAGTGCTCATTGTTCCCTTTCAAAATAGTTTGATGACTAACTTTTCGTTTCAGTTTTATGTTGCACAAGAATAATACATTATGCTAAAATAGAAAACTCTATGGAGAATAGTAATAATAAGTACCCAATCAGCGCGACCCTTGTCACGCCCGCGATATTGCACCGGTCTGTACGAGCCTTTATAGTCTGTGACTTGTATGGTTTGGTGTGCCAATGTGAAATACGATTTTATGGTAACGGTACCCAGTATTTTTTTTTTATTAATTTGGTGTATCACGCGTTTTGAGGTCGTAATAAATAAATAATAATAAATAAACAATAGTCTCATTTAATTTTCACACTAGTTTAGAAATTTAATATTTGTAAACTAATGATTAAATGAAATGAGAGAGAAAGACTTATGATTACTTATAACTGCATTACTTATAACTGCAATCGTATTGAGTAAGTTTTAACTTTCCTCATTTATGAATTTATATAAGTCGTGTTAATGTTGTTATGGATATTAATTAACGTTTCAGATCCTGTTACTGTGAGAAAAAAAACAGTATCGCTATCGGACTGTGAAACAGGTATTGTTTGACAGTTGGATAGCTATATTGTTTTTCATGTTCATGTTTACATGATAACGATAACAGGCATCACACAAAGGCGAAAGTTTGTGGGTGTGTATGTTTGTTACTTCTTCACGCTCAAGCGGCTGGACCAATTTTGATAAAATGTTGTATGGAGGTAGCTGACACCCTGGATGAACATATAGGCTACTTTTTATTCCGATATTCCCACGGGATCGAGACTTACGCGGGTGAAACCGCAGGGCGCAACTAGTTATTCATAATTCCGACAAATAACCGGTTTTGTCAAATGAAACCTGTTAAATAACTGGCGATGCTGCTATTTTTTGCGATCGTCCGGAACTTCCCGACAATAATAATCATCCGGAATTGATCTAGCCTGTCACATCTTGCTGTCCTCCCCCCAGCGACGCCCTAAGTCGAGGTTCGTACCCCACAGGGTGTGCCCTTAGCGTGCAGTCGCTTAGTAATATAAGAAATTCGCCCCTGCCTGCGGGGCGAGCACGGCCTACTGTGACATGACTTGAGTCACATATTTTAACACAGTTTGAGCAATAAAATGGTTTTGACATAAAATTGACATGACATAATTTATCATGTCTTGTCACAAACGTCTTGGCACGCCCGTGCTGGGCCCGCTGGAGGCTTTAAGATAGCTTAATTAAGGCAACCACAGGATAGTCCGGTTAAGTAGTAACGACCTCTCAAGGGCAAGTAAGAGATGACATACATTATTTTAAAAAAAAAAGGTCCGGAACTAGTGGCAAAATCACTGAACTGTGTCGCGACGGAACCAAGCATGTTACTCCGATGCTACCAAGGGCATCCGTCGCGTCGTCAATGAACGCAACCCGTGCATAATGTTGTATTTTACAAAAACATAAGTTTTCTGCGAACCAACCTATTATAACGTTGCTTGTGAAGCCTCACAAACATTAGTCATGTATTCATTCCATTAGAGCCTTATTTTTTACTTCAATGAAAATATATAAATATAACTCGTTTTGACTGAGGATTTAGCTCTCTCTTTCTGACAACAGCTCTGTTGAATTTAATTTCGCATACCATCGCTGGTATGAACATTATTGCTATACGTATATTCAAAACATGTTTGATTAAAACAAACAATTTATGATAGAATACTTAAGTATGTACAAGTTCACACATCATCACCTAATTGGCTGTTAAGTTGTTAACGTTGATTGAACATTACTACTATAATAACATAGTCATAGAGAAGTACTTACATATAATTTAAATTTTGCTGCAAGTGACTTAAAAGTAGGCAGGTGCTTAGCTAAGTTATTTTACTATGATCAAACGCCTAAGCTTGTAAAGGAATGCAACTATTTATTCAGTGTGCTGAAACTCAACATTGTAATCTTTTCAGGTCTATCTTTATAATTGCCCAGCACATTCATTCTACATTTCTGCGTCACAAGAAACCTTCAAAACTTTTGTATGTAGATACTACTGCTTATCTTGTTTTTTATTTATATTGCACGACGCAGATTGTGTACTGAAAAGTTACTAGATTAAGTCAACAAAATAGTTTTTGTTAACTTGTTATCGACAACGTTTGGGCTAGATTTTCTAAAAACGCCGAATTTTCAGAAAATCTAGCCCAAACGTCATTATTTTTTCAAGATCATAGGAGAATATTTAGGTTTCTGAGGTAATTTATTACTAATCGAAAAATAATAATGATTATTAATATTTTATGCTTGAACTAGTTGATGAGTTCTAAAATATTCACTAGGTATTCATTTTCCTTGCGAGTTTTCCGCACGAAACCAATTTCTCTTAAATTAATATTTCTATTTACCCTAACGAAACAAACAATGTTTTTCCGATATGCTACTTCCACTCAAACGTGACCCCCGCAATAACAAAGCATGTTACGCTATTATTCAATTATCCACGCTACATTTCTGTTTCAATAAATACACAGAGAGAAAAAAGTTTTAAATACTTAAGCAGTATTACTAATTCTACCTAATTAAAAATCTATGTATGCTAAGGAAATGTATAGGTAAAATAATAATTAATATCAACACCTCTTTTGGCACGAGTACGACTCTTGATAGTGGAATTGAATACATAGAACAAGACATGTTTGAATAAATATGTAAATGCTTATTTTTGTCATGTTTTTTCAGCTGCGCTTAATACCAGTCGGAGGTAAAAAGGGGGGGCCATGTTTATATTGGTACCTACTATTAAAAGAGATATTTTCTATTATAGCCTGTGTGACGAAACAACTGTTGAATACAACAACATTATACAGGGTCAAATTAAATTAGGTAGCTAGCGAAACTCCGCATGATATTAAAAAAAAGAAATTAATTTGATGAGTTATTTTTTGGGTCAACTACTACAGTTACTGTAGTCACACTAAATATCAGTAAAAAATTTTTTTTTTTTTGTGAATACTTACAACTAAACACGACAAAATAAAAATAAACAGTTTTTCTCAATAACAATAACACTCCTGTTATTGTTGTTGAGAAAAACTGCTTATTTTTTTCGTTGACCACAAAAAAAAACGTTAAAACTTTTATTTTATTTTTCACTTAGATATCGATATCTACCCATCACGCCTGCGGAGTTTCGCTAGCTAATTTAATTTGACCCTGTAGATACAACGGACCAGTGGTGGCCCAGTGGTAACGGCTCCGACTTACGAGTCGTGGGTTCGAACCCAGGCAGGCGCTTTACTTTGTTTAAATAATTTCATCACCACTGCAACTGCTCTCAAAACGGTAAAGGAAAACATCGTGAGGAAACCGGCATGTCCTAGAACCAACTATTCGAAGACATGTGACATCTACCACTCCCTCTTGAAGAGAGGAGGCCTGTGTCCCAGCAGTGGGAACAAAGTGTATTCCCGTTGTCCCCGTTAGCCATATCCCCGTCACGGGGACAGCAGGACGTGATTAAATTTATTTCCCGTACCTATATAGACTGACTATGTATAGATACAACGAAGACAAGAACAAATGTTTGTTTCAGCTTATATGAAAAGCCCGCGAGTAGCCAATTTTCAGGCCTCAAGCGTCCTATTCCTTGAAAAACGATTGTAGATTTGTAGAAATAGGGATTCTGCCTCGACCGGTACCCTAACTGCATATCACTATCAATCAAAATTTGAATGATTTTATATTGCTAATCATTGCTTCATATATTCGAAAAATTTGTCTGGTCAACAACTTTAATAACGCAATGAATGTTGTAGAAGTGTCAAAATGAAAGCCATAGCAGCTATAGTTGTCAAAAAATAATAGGCCCGTTTTGACATTTAACTTGAATCGATTTAGTAAGTAGTAGTAAGTAATTATTAATTTGTTAGAATATTGTTGTTACAAAAGTGTTACACGTAATATAATGTCCATAATATTGTGCTGTTTCCAGCGTACAAATACCTATTTCAAAGAATTGAAAATTAGGAGTATTACAACAATATGTCGAAATTAAACCATACAATGGCAAGGTCAAGGAAAACGTTAAATACTGTCAAATACAATGTCAAGGATTATTAATTATAATGTCAAGAATTATTAAATACAATGTAGAAAATTATTATATAATACAATGTCATAGAAATTTATCGTGAGTATCGAGTACCGAGTCGTATACTTCACTAGTTACGTGGCGATGGTTAATCACGGCCTAATATTGTTTGACAACTTTAGGTACTGATAGTATGTTCCGCAATTACCCCGCTGATTTATGATTAAACTAGGTGCGCCCCACGGTTTCACCCGCGTGAGTCTCGATCCCGTAGGAATATCGTCAGCTACCTCCATACAAAATTTTATAAAAATTGGTCCAGCCGTTTGAGCGTGAAGAAGTAACAAACATACATACACACACACACACTCACTCACGAACTTTCGCCTTTAAAATATTAGTGTAATGTGATTATAATGCCTACCTAATTAAAGTTAGAAATGAACAGATCACAGATCATTTATTTTCTTGTAACTCTGGTACAAATTAACAAACACAAAAACGAAACCCTGTTTCTGTTGTCGCGATAGTTCTTTTGAATTTAATGCAACTGCCAGTATATCTGTCTGGGCACAATGCACATTTAGTAGCACTTTGATTACATCATTCGAGAAAAACGCCGACCATAAAGAACTACTGGACGTACACAAAACAAGCAAAAAGTTCGAGTATCTGACGGTCACTGACGTTAATTTCAATTGTTCGTTAAAATTAATCATTAATTTCTCATTAAAATTGATCACAAATTCTCAATTGATCATTAAAAGTCGGTTATCGTCGCCTTAAGATCACGTCTAAACGAGTAGTGTTAATGATTTGACAAAAATATATGCTAAATTAGAGCATTTTTTCAATAATTTAATATATGAATATTTTAGATTATGTTTATATTATTACATTGTGAAATTAATTTGTAAAGTTATGTCTAACGCGGATAAAAAACTGAAAATGGCGCAAAATCTACCAAGCGTATTTTTCTGAAACCTTCACCAATTTAAAGATAATTTAATTATTGATCTTTTAGTATACGCGTTTTATTAAAATACATTTTGTTTTGTGTATAATAAATTAATAATGCGTCAAAGTGGGGACAGCGCTCCTTAATGGGCGAGTCCTATTACTGGCTGAACGTACGACGAGTTGCGTGAGCTCAGTACAGAACACGCAAGCTAACCCCTCAAGGTCACTGGCATATATCTGAGTCTTTATGGTAAAAACAACAATTTATCGCAATTACTTTAGCATTGCTAGCTAAAAAGATAATTTATGGGAATTACCGGCCAAAATCTGATGTCATGGGCTCATGGACTATCTAGTCATTTGTGAATGGATTTAAATAAAATGCTTCTTTAAAATGACTTCTGATTGTTACCTTCACTGCAGAGTCAATTTTTTTTTTAATATAAAACCTTTGTTTTCTTCAATGAATTAAAACTTACCGAATATTTTTATATGGAATTTCATTTTGTTGTATTATGCACGTAACATGGAGTGAACACAGAACAGCCGCACTGATGTAAGCACGCACGCGCGTCGGCGGAGGTTGCGAGTTGTACTAGCGAGTTGCGCGCACGCTTGTCTTTCTGCGACTGCCTTCTTTCACGGCGATGGTAGATCGGCGCCTGCTTCTAGATCCGCACACTGCATTTGGCGAAGGCCTCACCTCGCGTGCCACTTCAAAACATCCGATCGTCAATGGGCATTAGCATGAACGTAACTTAAAACCAATGGCGCATACTTGACTGACAATACAACCGCATCTAGATAGGTAGGTACCTATGCTATCTACTTTTGTAGACATGTCCTGGTAACACTGGTAAGTAAATAGACTGCAGTGGCGAAGGGTGATTTTTAGAGAAAGGTAAGCTGGAGCAAAAAAATATAATGTCTATACAAAATAAACTCGTCATGACGTCGAAGAAATTGAACTCACGGCTAGCCGGACACGCGTACGAGTTATTTTAGAGCAAAATATTTTGTTGTTGGGATATAAAGACAAAAAATGTAATGTATTCGTTTTGTAATATTTTAATTTTGCGGTGTATTAAATACCTATAGTGTAATGATATTATTATTTGGCATTATTAAACCATCAAAATTTCGACTATGCCATTTTTCAATGACGATAGAGTGGTTGAGTTCCGAATTTCCGAAGGGGAGCCGGTAGGAATCGTGTTATACGGTGCTTTCGCCCCTGATAGACTGTATTAAAGTGCTTCACGTGTACCTATCTGTTCATGCGGTGCAAACAGAGTTGCCCGATTGTAGATCGTACCCAAGAGTCAAATGCTTGAAATTCTTAATATTTTCTTAGTTGATCTTAGTAGTATGTAGTTGACGCACTTACACCAGTTGGTTTGAGGAACATATTACTTTTACACCTAAGAAAGTTATGTATTCAATTTAAAAAAAACGAGTGTGCTTTAGTCCACACGACTGAAGTAAAACAGATAAGTGTATCCTAAACGGCCAGTGTGAATTAAAAAAAATACCTATTAAGCGACGCGGTATGTTCCATGTTTAAAATTTAAACAACTTCCGTTCGCCTCGCCCGATCAGTTTCCGTAACGCTCTCATCACGCATTCACCAGCTTATTCCCCAAGTCAAGCATGCGTAAAGGAGTTTTACTTCAAACATTAAACCTCAAGCTAAGTGTCTTGGTAGTATATCCGCTAGATAGTGTATTTGTTCCATAATAACAATAGAAAATCACAAGGAGGACCAGTTAGATAAATTATTGTACCTAGGTACATAATTACAAGCTTTGCAAATCAAATCGATGATTGTTAGCTAGTATCGTGACTGCAGGAATTTAGCAAAATACTATTGAATAGAGAAGTTAAATAAACAACAGATGGTTGCTCCTACCTAGCTACCTACTCGATCTACCCAAGGGTTCTGCCTGCCAGTATCTATTTTACAAAAGAAGATGACCTGTTTTAAATTGATTCTGATATCCTCCTTAAAACAAAACAAATTAAAAAAAATATTAAATTTAAACATTTATATCTGTAACTTTTATGGTGTACATAGTAAAGAGTATTCTATTCTATACTCTTTGACGTGTCTGTCAATGATTATCCAAATTAGCTTCACACTTGAGAGCAGACGTAGCTGGCATACGGTCAACCCAACCTAATTGGGTTTAAAAGTTCCTGTAATCCTGTGGCAAGGCGTTCAGTACAAGTAACCTGAAATAACCTGAATATACCTTAATATGTATGTGTATCTATGTACCTATAGTAGGCGAAGGAAGGCTTAGCAATCTAGAGTCTAGACAAAATCAAACTGGTTACTATTTTAACTGTATAATTTGTTATTTTTATGACATTTATTTTACATTCTGTGATTACCTAAACTCACACACTGACTTATTGAATGAATGAATGAAATGCACCGACCCCAGCATGGTTGAACCAGACTCGATTGCTCGAATAAACCCAAAGATTCATCCTAGTCCCTGAAGCCTCATGTTTCATGGGACTACAGAGACCATTGTGTATCAAAGAGTAGACCGGGGGGCGCGATAATGGTAGGGAAGACGTGCCCTTGGGATATGGTAGGATTATTAGAACCTACCGGATATGCATCCTAGAGTAAGCATTGGAATAGGGGAGAGACGGGTTATATTTATCTATGGGGGGCATCTTTTAATAGCTTCGCCACCAGGTTGGCTCCGGTCCTCTCTGTTCTTGACTGTGTCACTGCTCTGCTGTATTATCTACACTTACCTATTCGGTAATATTTTCTGTTTTACATTCAAACTAGCTGCGCCCCGCGGTTTCACCCGTGTAAGTCTCGATCCCGTGGCAATATAGGGATAAAAAGTAGCCTATATGTTAATCCAGGATGTCAGCTAGCTCGGTACAAAATTTTATCAAAATTAGTTTAGCCATTTTTACGTGAAAGAGTAACAAACATCCATCCATCCATCCATCCATACTTACAAAGTTTCGCGTTTCTATCATTAGTAGGAAGTAGGATGTTCCGTCCCAAAAGTCCGTGTGGTGCCGGAGGTCCGTGTGGTGCTTGACGCAAATAATAGCACCATCCTATTTCTTCCCGTGGGTGTCGTAAAAGGCGACTAAGGGACTTACTAGAGAATGGGCAGCAGCGTTCTCTATGCATTTTAACACCATACTGCGATCGCCAACCCGTCTGCCAATCGTGGCGAGTATAGCAATCCCCCCCGCCCCCCTTTGGGGGAGGCCTATGTCCAGCAGTGGACGTCTTTCGGCTGAAATGATGATTCAAATGTTTTGTAAAGTATTATTGTATCATTTACATCTGTTTTTGCCCGTCTTATGAATGTGCCACAGTTGTTGAGGATAACGTCACATTCACGTCATATTCATTCAGAATTCAGACTCTGACGTACCTACGAACATTATCCGTAGGTATCTTGGATATTATTGTTTATTCTCGTGTAAATACCTTATTAGTGCCTACCTGAATACGTTCAGTTTTTCAGAGGATTTTTGTAGGTACTGGGCTTGCATTTTTGGTGGCAACTAACCCAAATTTCTCTGGATTGCTAACCTTGAACTAAGTAATTAACTGTCTTATTACAAAACAAGATTTATATTTTGACATGGCTTAAACCATGGAGCTAGTTTTTGTAATGAAAACTTAACTCTGATTGAAATACCGTTCTTTATACAAAACTGAGTACTTCGTTCGGTACTAAAGTTGTCAGTTTTGTATTAGGAACTTTACCGAAGACGGAATAAAGTTCGAAATTCAATAATGGCTCCATGGTTTAAACTTGGGTCTGAAGATAAACCTTGTTTTGTAATAAGGCCCATCAAGTGCATCCTGCGAGATAATATAGAAATAGGAACCCTAGATCAGATCGTAAAAGAAAAAACGTAGCCACGATTAATTAGACAGCAGATATAAAACGCAAACCTGTTGGCTGCGCGGCTACGCTATACAGTAGCAAAGTAAAATAAAAAACTAGCCGTTTTATTGTGTTAGTGACCATCTCGACTTTTTTACAGTGCATTGCCTCACCTTGAGTTGATAGATCTTATTAGAAAAACTACCAGCTGCCCGCGACTTCGCCCGCGTGGCTGTTTCTAAAATAAAAGTAGCCTTAGTTACTCTTTACATACATCAACTATATGTATATGCCAGTGGAAGTCCCGTCAAAATCAGTTCAGCCGTTTCGGAGATTAGCCGGAACAAACAGACGGACAGACAAACATTTAGAAATGTTTAAATTTGTTATAAGTACCTACCGTACTTTCATAATTATGCATTTCGTATAAAGTTTTTATTTTGAAATTACAAGCAGACACTTCAATTTTATTTATTTGTATCTATAGAACTATAGATGATGGGTAGGTATCTGACTTTTATGATCTGTGGTAGGTATGTAACTACTAGAAAATAGCAAAGTGAAAGCATTGAGATCACCTAGATATATTTGCAATCCTTCATCAATTAACTGGAATGTAAAGGCTTCTACATACCGGCGCGACTTGTCGCGCGACGCGACACGGCACAAAGGCCCCGCGTGTCGCAGGACGAGCGGTGCCTTTGTGTCGTGTCGCGTCGCGCGACTAGTCGCGCCGGTAGGTATGTAGAAGCCTTAATGGTCTGTGGGCCTAGCACGAACGCGCGGGGTAAACGTAACGTAAATTCGAACGATTTTAAAGTTGAAAATACTCGTTGTGCACATAATATTTATTTAATTTGAAATAAAATAAATAAATAAATTTGAATACTTTATTCTAATATCTGTGGAATCAGTCAGAATTACTCAGAATTACCCACAGATATTAGAATAAAGTATTAAAATCAGACGTCAGGGCACGAAACCCAAAGCCGACGTTGTTGAAGCAGAGTTGACGCGCAAAGCAAAAATAACATAACATCAAACTTTTTTATTTTATTTATTTATTTAATTACACATTTACACTCCAACGACATAATCACTAATAATTTTTTTGGGGTAATGTAACAATTAAACTTAAAATCTAGAGTGAATTAGTTACTTACTTACTTAGTGGTACTACTTTATGTGTGCACAGCACTTACATATTTCAAGTTATATAATACAGTTAGTCAGTTATATATAGTACTTGGGTCACTGGGTCACGGAGGACCTCGTTGATGACTTGGACATTGAGAGGGAACGAAGGCTTTCAGCTTGCCCTGTGGAATTTAAATTTAAACATATAAACCCTGTGGTCGTTGTAAAGACTTTTAAGCAAGTTAAGATTAAAATTACCGAAGATCTGTGGGGCATGTCTACTAAAGTTTGTCAATCCATTATTGAGACAATTGCACCATATCTAGCTTTAATATTTAGTATGGCAGGAAAGGCGTGTCCAGGCTCTCTTACCTTATTCATTATTAATCTTTGGCAGTTTAAATGTACCTAGGCAAGTACGAAGGGAATCGGTTTCAATTTGACGGTTCAACAACATTCATTGCGTTATTTACGTTGTTGAGCAGACAAATTTTTCTAACATACGAAGCAATGAATTAGCAATACCTATACTTCAAAATCATTCTGATTCCGATTCAAACCGTGTTACGCAATAAAAAGGGTGCTGTTATGACTTCAAAACTAACCAAACCTTAACAATACTTTATAATTCACTTGTACGTACTGTTTTGGAACACGCGTCACCTGTCTGGAATCCAACTTATGGTACACAAGTGGATCGCATAGAACGGGTCCAAAACGGTACAAATCTGATAGCTGTCCTCTGGACGCTGCTGATTCCTCGCAAAGGCTAAGGTCACTTCAGAATTAAACTTTAAAACAGCGAAGGCATACTAACGACCTGGTTTTGCTTCACAAAATCATTAATGGATCTGTACAAGTTATGAAGCTTCTCGTTAAATATATCTGTCCCTCGCTATAGTTCAGCCAGATCTGAACGCATCCTAGATGAGTTCACTCCATGCCCAACAAGAACTAACCTCGGACATTCGGCACCAATGAACAGGTTGATGAGGACTTACATGAATGACCTCCATACACGTTCCAATAGCATTGACATCTTTGCCAACAATCTTTCGTAATTTCGTTATTGTTACTGTTTGTTTGTCATTGACTGTATTATTCTTTAGAACAACTAAATAGATTTAGTTTTTCTTTTATTTTTTATTAAATTTTCATATTTAATTTCATGTAAGTAAGTAGTTTTGTTTTTTTTAGCCTGTATGTAATTAGGTACTCTTTGTAAGTAATATTATATAGAATCAGTTTATTTCAGACAAAAAGACATCCATATTTGTGTTAGTAAATTCTTAAGACCTATGTTAGTAAAACACAACAAATAAAATTAAAAGAACAATCAAATCAAAATCATATTTTGTTGGACACATGGAGTGCAATCCAGTGCCCAAGAAAAGGACTGTCTAGTCGGCCCGCTATTACTTTTAGAATGCTATTGAAGCTTGCTCGGATACGGTGCAATATGGAGGCCGTTCTCTTTCTCATGATGGCATGAAAGCCATCAATCTTAGCCTCTATAAACATGCCAGACGCACTACAGCATCTCGATAGCCCCTACAGCATCCTAAAGGCGTTATTATATTGTACACGAAGGGCATTGAGTGCCCGCTGAGTACAGCTGACCCACAGGGTGCACGAATAAAATGATTGGCAGTATGCCCGGAACATTGTGCACTTTACCTCCTTCGGGCACCGTTTAAACCTGCGAGCCAGCATGTTCCCACGGACAGCCAACGCCCTTTCAAAAAACGCAAAACTCAAAATATTTATTTCAATTAAACCTATTACAGGCACTTTTGAATTGTCAAAGAGTCGGTCAGTTAAGGCTTCTACATACCAGCGCGACTTGTCGCGCGACGCAACACGGCACAAAGGCCCCGCGTGGCGCGCGACGTTGAAGCTATGGAGGATATCTCTATGGAGAAGAATAGGCAAGAAACTCCAAGGACACTCTGTTAAAGCAATATATTACAAAATCCTGGGTACATTATTCTTGTTGCTTCTTTATGTGAGAACAATGTAAAAAAAAAAAATTGTTTATTTAAAAAACAATTAAAAAAATTAGATTAAAAGATTACAAATAAGCCCTGGCAGTTAAGAGAAGACCAGTCTCAACTGACGGCGCCCGTTCACGAACATGACGCGTGGATCAGCACCATCCAACTCAACCATTTTGTAGGGAACCGAATAATCCAACACACGCGCCACCATCAGCGAACCATTTAAGTGAGCATGACATACTCTCAACTGCCACGCTTTTTTAAGTCAACATACATCTTATCATAATAAACGGCTCCACGGTACTCACATTAACAAAAATAAAAAATTGCTTCTAAATTATACAAAACTATAGCTTGCAATGTATTTCAAAAATTAATAAAACTTTACTAGCAAAAGGAAAATCATTATTACCTATTAAAGTATTCAACAACTAAAACTTGATTACATTTTCTTCTTCTTCTTAGTCGTCGTCGATTACATTTTATAAAATCGATATGATTGTAATGTCAGAATATAAAAAAAAGGGGTGAACCATCTCTTCCAAATATTATAATTTTAACAAGTGAGCCCAAGTGGTTGTGGAGCAGGACCAGCATTAAGCCAAGCATTTTTATCTATGATATAATCATCCAACCTATAATATGCTTGTCTACATAGTGTGCGTTTAATGCATGTTTTAAATTTCTTCTCATTTAGTTGAAGAATATCGAGTGGTATTTATTATAACATTTTACACAGTACCACATAAAAGAAGTGTGTACTTTTGACAATCTGAAACGTGGTTGATCTAATTTGTTCCTATTTCTAGTGTTAAAATTATGCCTATCACTTATCTTACTGAAGAAATGTAGGTTTTTTCTAACATACATAATATTTTCATAAATATATTGGCAAGGTACCGTCATGATGTTAATTTTTTTAAAGAGTTCCCTTAGAGAGTCGCGTTTGCGGAGGTTGTAGATGGCTCTGATAGCCCTCTTTTGCAGAACAAAGATAGGAAAAATATCTGCAGGCCGTCCCCACAGCAAAATACGGTAAGACATGATTCTAAGAAAGTAACTAAAATAGACCAGTCTCGCTGTATCCACGTCTGTTAATTGGCGGATTTTCCAAACAGCGTAGGCGGCTGAACTTAGCCGCCCTGCAAGTGATGTTAAGTGAGGACTCCACCGCAGCTTAGAGTCAAGCGTGATTCCCAGGAAAATAGTTTTGTCGACGAATTCTAGTATCTCTTTGTTCAATACAAAGTGACATTCACTACTTCTAACATTCGGCAAGGCGAATCTTATGCATTTAGTTTTCTTCTCATTTAATACCAAATTATTTACAGTAAACCAATTATGGACCATAAGCATAGCGTTATTTACGTCGTCAAGCTCCTGTGCATGTCTGCTTACTTTAAAAATTAATGATGTGTCATCAGCAAATAACACCATTTGAGGTCGGTTTTTCAGTAAATGAGGTAAATCATTTATATAAACTAAAAAGAGGAACGGACCCAATATTGAGCCCTGCGGTACCCCCATTTTGACTATTAAACCCAATTAATTCACACCGTTTATTTGAACTTGCTACAGTCTCTCATTCAAATATGATTTTACTAAGTTAAGCGCAAGTTTACCCAGTCCGTAATGCTCAAGTTTCAAGAGCAGTGTTTCGTGATTCACGCAATCAAATGCCTTGGATAGGTCACAAAAGATGCCTCTTGCGTCTTGTGCCTCTTCCCATGCGTTAAAAATGGGACATTAATAAAGAACATTTCGAACGCCTGGGAGAAAGCCCAAGATGCCATTGGAATTTTTTGTGACCTCTCAAAGGCTTTCGATTGCGTTAACCATGAGACAGTTCTGCTGAAAATAGAACACTATGGGATTAGGAATACAGCTCTTGATTTACATAGATCATACCTGAAAGATAGAAAGGACCGCCTTATTACAAAACAAGATTTATATTTTGACATCGCTTAAACCATGGAGCCCGTTTTTGTAATAAGAACGTAACAGTGATTGAAATACCGTTCTTTATACAAAACTGAAAACTTAGTTCGGTACTAAGTTGTCAGTTTTGTGTTTAGGAACTTTACCATAGTCGGAATACAGTTAGAAATTCAATAATGGCTCCATGTATTAAACCTGGGTCTGAAGATAAACCTTGTTTTGTAATAAGGGGGTTAGAGTTCACGTAAACGGCGTTAACTCTTTGTGGTCTGAAAAAGCAATGGGCGTTCCTCAAGGTTAGATTTTGGGTCCATTCCTCTTTTTAGTTTACATTAACGATTTAGTGCTTGTACACAAAACTGCGTTGCAACGTCGCATCGCAAAAATCTGCGACGGTACCCCTAAGATTTTCTTCTGCGCTTACCTTCTGCGTTGCGAATTCGCACGAATTCGCAGTTTTGTGTACAAACCCTTACCCCAATTACTTCAAAATCAACCGGAGATGTTTGCAGATAACACGTCATTGATCTTTAAAATAGACCGACGGCGACGGTAACAAAACCTTGACGACGTGAATAATTCTATTCTTCAGGTCCAAGATTGGTTTACGGTAAATAATTTGGTTATAACTTATAAAATAAGAAATAATCGGGTAAATAAGTTTTCGGAAGAAATTTACTGCGTACCTTGAATAACTCAAAAGTTGGTAAACATCAATTATTATTAAAGAACAAAAACAGTAGAAAAAATAAACAAATGAAATGGAGGACACACAAAACGAAGTTGGTATTTATATGCTATCTATATTATTATCCTCCGTAAAGTTGTAAATCAAACTGCACTCCTATCTGCTTACCACGCTTACGTTGATTCCAAATAAGATATGGTATAATGTTTTGGGGGAATACTGCTGATAGAGAAGCTGTTTTTTTTTCGACATCCACGCGGGCGAAGCCACGGGCGAAAGCTAGTGTATGTATGTATGTATGGCAAATTACATTATGTAGGTAAGTTTCATAATTTAGGTTTTGTATAATAATTTCACTTTATGTTGGCTTAGACATAATTTTCCTAATACCTATCTACCTACTTTAATACTCGGTAATTTCATCTCGGAAAACTCGTAAAGCTCTAATGTTTACCTTACTTATTTGTAGGTAGGTACTTTTCCTGTTAGCAATAAAATTACATAGTAATTAATCACACGATTATAAATTATTAGCCAATCAAATACGATTACCGAAGGATCGAATGCAAGATCTAAATAAAAAAAGACACTGCTCTCAAGTGGCTTGCAACGCTGTACAGTTTTGTTCGTTTTCTCATGAACGGTGAAGACTTACATGCATTGCAAGACCAGTTCTGGATGCGGGACAAGATCCCGGTATAAATTCATTCCATGTCAAGATTAAGTAATAAAAAATAAACAACCCACAGAAATATTACACATCCGTGCGAACTTATCGCCAATTTCAATTAAATTTTTTTATGTCCCAAAACACCTTTATGACATTGTTATTTGTACGGTTGGAAAAAAGTTATGCTTATAAGAACGCAATAGGGTCACCTCTGGTCTATACCTAAGTACAAACCTAATGTACGTAGGTAAGTACCTACCTATCTATTTCTAGTTCGTCATGATGATGATAGCACCTTTATACCTATAGCCTGTTCCAAAATTATTAGATAAAACTGTAAACAAACCCTGATCAGTTAAATTCTTACGCAATCACTCACTATTAATATCTATTCGTATACAGAAGATTACAACTTTATATCTCAACATATTTTATCCAACAATATCGTTTTGAATAGATAACATTATTAAATTGTACTTACTTGAAAAACAACAACGAATATTTAGGTAGGTGGGTAATAAAATATCTCCTCACTAATTGTCAAACGAAAAATATCTCTAAGGTTATTTAAAGTTTGAATTTCGGATGTAGGTGGGGCACTACAAATTGGCATCCACAGGTACGTTTTCCGATCCATTTGTTTAGATTTTCATAAGATACTTTAGGAACAGACCATAGGTAAGTATGTATCTATGTATATGCGGTGATGTTTGATGGTCGTGGTGGGTTAGAATAAGTTTCGATAACGATGATCTCGTAAGATCATAGGTACTTTCAGGGAAAGCGCAAGTGTAACTTTATAAACAATGCAGAGGCATTATTTGATCACTATCAGCAACTTTATTATCTTGAAAACTGCAAAAAAACCGCAGTGGTTTTGGCGCAGTGGTTAAGCGATTGACTGCTGCGCTGCGTGTCGTGGGTTCGATTCCCGCACGGAGCAAATATTTGTATGACCTGCAATTAGTTGTTCCGGGTCTGGCTGTTTGTGTATGTGAGTTTAAATGTTTGTAAACGCACCCACGATACAGGAGAAATTCCAAGTGTGTGCCAACGATTAAAAAAAAATATTTTCTTAAAAAAGAAGGCAAAACGTACCTTGTGACCATTATGAATTTATACCTAAAAGTTGCACAGTTTTCCTTGCACAGGTTTTCTGTATTTCCGGGCAATGTGATGTTATTGCCGGGAAATACGAGACAATGTTAAATGAATGGAAAACTTCCAAAGAGCAAGTTCATTGCATTATTGGTCCAAACTCACAAACGAAGACAACACGTACTATAAGCCCCGCCCCCTTTACGGTCATGTCTCGACTCGAACTTCAGCATTAATAATCAGCATCGATCAATACGGATGCTGATGCTGATGTTGAAAATGATGCTGAAGTTCCGCGGATGCTGCTGTTCGCAACAACCCTGGTCGGTACTATAATACCGCGTAGCAAACGATTGATTTCCCCACCGACTCTGATGGGGAGGCCGTTGGAGTCAATGTCGTTTGCTACGCGGATGATACCCTGGTGCTGGCCGGCGAGGACCCCTTTGAAGAGGCCATCCAGCTTGCCGAGCCCAGGGTGGCGTAGATCCGCGGGCTGGAGATAGCGTCTCATAAAACTGAGGTGCTTTGGTTCCACAAACTGCCGAGGAGCAGAGAGCCATCCAGCTACGTAGGTGTCGTGCGATCGATGGTCGCCTGTTTGGTCAGATAGAATTTCAGGCGTCCGACGCGACAGAACTAAAATCAACAGCCTCCAGCGGGAATGCATAACCAGCCTATAATGTTCCCACTGCTGGGACACAGGTCTCCTCTCTTCGAGAGGGAGTGGGCTATAATCTACCACGCTCGCCCAGTGCGGGTTGGTAGATGATACGTGTCTTCGAATTTTTGGTTCTAGGACATCCCGGTTTCCTCACGATGTTTTCCTTCACAGTTTTGAGAGCAGCGGTGTTGAATGAATGAATGAAATGCACCGACCCCAGCGTGCTTAAACCAGACTCGATCACTCGAACTAACCCAAAGATTCACACTAGCCCCTGGAGCCTCATGTTTCATAGGACTACAGAGACCATTGAATATCAAGAGTAGGCCGGGGGGCGCGATGATGTTAGGGAAGACGTGCCCTTGGGATATGGAAGGATTATTAGAGCCATACCGGATATGCATCCTTGAGCAAGCATTGGAATAGTGGAGAGACGGGTTATTTATCTATGCGTGCCAAAATGTACGGACTGGGGCTCCCAGCTTAGTACGGCCGCTATCCCAAACGCGTACAGTGTGGCTATCAGTTACCTAAGACCCTACTGACCGTAAACCTGGCCCAACAGTAATTACCTAGCACCCTATTTACCCTAATGCCCTAACCTACCATACAAACCATACCGAACGTAAGTTACGTTGGTTTTATGTGCAGGAAGTCTGTAACAAGGAGACCTACGTTAACAGACGGAATTTGGGTAGGAATAGGGTTTTGTGTACGTCATGCAATGTACACAGGAAATGGTTTTCTCACTGCCGACCCCACAGACTCATAGGATCGACGACGGCTAAAGGTGTCTTGGCCACAGTGAGAGGAGTTACAGGAGATGAATCAAACTTGACTCCAGCTTGATGACTAATTTATTACAATTTATTAACACAAATTTTGTGGTCAATACTCGTACACATTGATAGCTATTTACATGTGTGTTGTGTATATATCGAGCCGATGAAGCGAAGGTCTCCGTAGGTCACTTATTAGCGCTGACGGTTCGCCGGGTGTTCTTGCTGGTGCGTGTAACTGCTGCCTGTTCATGGTTGATCTTTTAATGACGTCGCCACCCGGTTTCGTCCATGTCCAGCTTCGCCGAATCTTGAATGGTGTATCTTTTGGCGGGGTAAAATTGCTTTCTCGACGCTTTTCTATGTCGCTGCTATGCTGTGTTTCACGTTGTTGTTGCCAATGTCTTCATCCGAGGTTTCTGGTTTTTTTTTTGTGTAGTAGTAAGTCGTAGTTAAAAAAATACAATGACGTCCCACTTGTGACTAGGAAAGACGAAAAACGACCCAAAGCAAAAAAAATAAAAGGAATGTCCGTCACTTGAATCCCGCAATGTCTAAAAATAGAATGTGCACACACAAAAGATAAACAATTTTGGAGCACCATAGCACTGCACTGCACATAATATTAAGATAATTGACACATACGGTTTATAATTTAAGCGTTACTCTTCAGCAGATCCCTATATGATATGGATAGACCAGATTAGCTTGGACGGGGGTCGGTTCGGCAGGCGCACGACGTACGCGATCGAGCAATGGCGTGAGCGGCAACAGCGGCAATAGTCACGTAAGCACATTGTCAAAGCCATCATGCCGCACTTCGTAGTCTAACTGAAAAGAGGGGAGCGCATCTCCTACAGGGTCTTTGAGGTAATGACTAGGTACGGTTGCTTCGATGAGTAACTGAACAAGGTTAAGCGAGAGGTCACGGCAGATTGCCACCATTGCGGAGGTGACTGTGATTCTGCACAACACACGCGTGAGGAGGTCCCTGTGTGGGCTTCTAACGACGGGTCCTGGTCCAGCTGTAGTTGGATCTATACTAACGAAGTCGGAGAATTTGAAGGAAATGGCCTTCTTCTGTAAGACTGTGATGATCTCACTCAGAGAAGAAGGCTTCGGGGAGACAATAGCCTCGACGCTGATTCCCGCCTGCACCACTAAAGGTAGGCGGGAATTTGGGGTTCCAGGCGCTCAGAGTGGAGACTGGCCGCCCAGCGAATGACCTCAGGGAAGACTGCACACAGTGGTCACGTGCTGTCTTGCACACTTCCACAGTCAGGTTTCGGGGACACTTCTTTACAGACTCCGGAGGGATGTGCCCTAATAGGCGTTGCACAGAGGGGGTTTCGTTTCGGATCGGTCTTTTTGAGAGGCAACGATGTCCCTTCGATATGCAGATGGTGAACACCGGGGTCGTTTTAGTGAGGTAAAAATCCCACACTCATCGGTCTTATCCGCAAAGCCCAGGTGCCTTTTGTAGGTTTCCCCCATAATATGATACAGAAGATTTACTGACGATCATCTCATGAATCCTACCTTTCTCAATACGGATACCTGGGAGCCTAAAATGGACGCTTTGGCAGAATCATGCGTGCAATTCATACAGCCCGCAATTCATCTGTTTGACAGCTGCTATTTAACATTAGACTTCACTATATTAATTCTTAATTTGTGGACCATTTTACGAAACTCCATACAGAACTGTCAAACAGATGAATTGTACGCAGATCATAATATGATTCTGCGAAAGCGTCCATTTTAGGCCCCCTGGGGTTCTACTCCGAACATAAATCCGAAGTATCGCCCGAATTTTCGGCCGTTGCTTGACTATAGCTCACTATGGCCCACTACGGCGAAAAAAAAAAGACAGTCAAAGAGATAAGCCAAAGTCAAAAATGTGACTTTAAGTCGGAAGTCGGGTAAGGATTCAAAATCAAAATCAAAATCAAAAATATTTTAATTTCACATAAGCCTACATGGGCACTTATGAAACGTCAGAAGCTAGGTGCACGGTTCCAATTGGTCGTTTCCTATGGAGAAGAGCCGGCAAGAAACTCCACGGTCACTCTTTAAAAAAAATAAAATTGGCTTTAACAATGTTTTCAAATTACAGTGTTAATAGGTATGAGAGGACAGCGTAGGCCCGTCAAAAGTACCAGGTACTTAACAAAATAGAAAATGGTCTACAGATCTACAGTCTAAGCCTACAACGTCCTCACATTGACAGAAAAAAACAATATAAAATATTATTAAAATAATAAAAGTTAGAACCTTGTTGAAATATAAATTGTAGGCATAATAATGTCAAATAACAAAAACATTATGTCAGTGAAGTTTGTAAAAAAAAAGATTAAATTAAATTAAAAAATAACTTCGTAATTTGGGAGCTTTTAATAGACATTTACATAGTTTTGCCGTTAATGAGGTACCAGGGAAGCCACATGTACAGAAGGAATTAATGCCAAACTTCCTTATCTTCAACGTAGTCCTTAATCTTATTATCTTATTTCGATTCAAAGTCAATGGAAGTTATAAAACGGGCGAACATTCGGCCGATATTTCGGAATAACGCTTCGGAGTAGACCCCTTTAATTACTGAGTCACTTTAACCTGATTGCATCGTTCGTCATTAACATAGATTAGTAAAACTTATTTTACTAATCTATGTTAATGACGAACTTTGGCTCTTTAGATATACTTAAGTATTTTGACCTCAACTTGTACAATCATGTTTAGTGTATAACTAATTGTATATGTTTCTCTTTAGAAAATAAACTTATATTTGATAAGAATAGACAAGTAGGTAAGTACCTAGTTGACATAGCCTACAGGGCCTACAGAATACGCAAGCTGAAGTAGCAATTGGCCGGCCCTCAGATCTTTTATTTCTATAATCTGAGGGCGGCAATATCTACCTACCTACTTACTAGCCGTGTAACCAATGATCGTTGATAAAGTTTAGACGTATCCTCGAATGAAGTCCACGAATTGGCAAACGTAGGGTAGTACGCCCTCTTACGTAGAACCATCTTCAAAGGGTGAATGGTGGCAAATGTCCGTGTCCTAGCCAAAGATCTTGCTAAATGTCGTGCGATGGGAAATGTCTATGTCCAGCAGTGGACAGCTGCTATAGGCTGATGATCATGATGTCCATGCAGATTCAAAATTATTTGAGAAAATTTGTGCTTTTGCTAAATCTAAATTTTTAAGCGATACAATTAAAAAATCCAATAATAAAGTAAAAATTACTTGGAAAATTATTAATAATCAAACTGGTAAGTCTGATAAACAAGAAAAACAACTTGAGATTATGGTCGAAAACAAATTAGTTAATAATGCAGCTGACGTAGCTGAGGCATTCAATGAGTTTTTTGCCAACATACCTTTATCTACGACTCGCTCCTTAAATTCATCTCCGTCGAAAGCTGAAAATCTTTTGCATAGTAGTGTGCCTAAATGTAGTCGTTTATTTAGCTTCAAACATGTAACTCCTCATGACGTAGTTAATGTTTTTAACACACTTAAGTCAAAAAACACTGGTGATTACTGGGGTATCTCCATTAAACTATTAAGTAATATAATAGACATCGTAGCCCCCTATCTAGCTGTTACTTTTAATAAATGTGTTGATTTGGGAACTTTTCCTGACCTCATGAAGAGTAGTAAAGTCATACCTTTATTTAAATCAGGTAATAAAAATGAATTTTAGGCCTATTTCTATTTTACCTGCATTTAGCAAAATATTTGAAAAGTTGATACTCAAGCAGCTGCTTGAGTTGCTTAAATTAAACAGCCTCCTTCATAATGAACAATATGGCTTTACAAAAGGTCGTTCGACTACAGATGCGGGTGTTGCACTGCTGAAACACATATTTAACGCTTGGGAGAACTCGCAAAATGCTATTGGAGTTTTCTGTGATCTCTCCAAAGCCTTTGATTGCGTGCACCATGACACACTTTTGCGTAAACTACGTCATTACGGCGTCCAAAACGAAGCTCTTAAAGTAATAAATTCATATTTAAATAATAAGTTCCAATGTGTAGATGTTTATGGTGTGAATTCTTCCGAGCTACCAGTTCAGTTAGGTGTACCTCAAGGCTCAATACTGGGTCCATTCTTATTCTTGGTATATATCAATGACTTACCATTCTATATAAAGGGTATCTGTGATTTTGTACTGTTTGCAGACGATACCTCTCTTATTTTTAAAGTAGAAAGGAATAGACAAGATTTTGACGACGTAAACATTGCACTCTCAATGGTTTCGGATTGGTTTACGACCAATAACTTAGTACTCAATGCCAAGAAAACGAAATGCATAAAGTTCGCCTTACCGAATGTTAGAAATTTAGGTCCCAACATCGTCTTAGATAAAGAGGTGCTTGAAACTGTAGACTCGGTAGTGTTTCTGGGTGTAACAGTAGATGCCAAACTTCAGTGGGGACCACTTATATCAAGCCTAGCGGGAAGGCTCAGTTCGGCCGCGTATGCCGTCAGAAAAGTAAGACAATACACTGACGTGGATACAGCCCGCTTAGTCTATTTTAGTTATTGTCATAGCGTTATGTCCTACTGTATTCTGCTGTGGGGTAAAGCCGCTGACATTCAAAATATATTTGTACTTCAAAAACGAGCTGTTCGAGCAATTTACCTGGGTGCCAGTTTTTCTTAGAGATTTTTTTAAAGATATTGGTATTCTCAAGGTGGCATCACAATTCATCTTCGCCAACATCTTATATGTTAGGCAAAATAATTATACACTAAAAACAGTGATCTCCACAATATTAATACCAGAAATAAGGACAAATTACGTGCACCATTTCACCGGCTTCATAACTCATTTGTTGGACATGGTATAACTTTTTATAACAAGCTACCCTCTTCCTTGCTAGATTTGCCTTTTAATGCGTTTAAAGTTAAATCCAATCTTTGTTCAAAGGCATACTATTCTATCAACGACTACTTAAACGATAAGAACAGTTGGTCGCTGTGATTAACTCAAGACAATGTTCAAGTTCTTTCTCCAGATAGATTCCCTACTGACAGGTTATATGAGTTCCTATATTTGTTTATTTTATTTGACTGTCTAAGTCAATTTATTTTAATTTATTAGTGACAAAATCTACTCATTACAATGTTCTTTTATGAGTTGTATTGCAATAAGTGGTTAGCTAGCGACCTTATCAAATTGATCACTTTATTCTTGCCTGAGCAACCGGCAGCAAGTTCGTCATGCTCCCTTAGATGTCACTGCTTGCGGTAGCGTCGGGGGTCGGGTTGCCTCCTTCCCTCAAATATGGCGAGGGCGGTGATGGCTGATCTTTGCGTTATGCTCGTGAACGGGTGCTGCTTGTGGTGACTGGTCGTCTTGCTGACCATGGTTTTGTTATTGTTATTAATAATTAACTGTTTTTATTTTACTTCGATGGTGCTAGTTTATCATTTGTGACCTCGAGTTGTTATAGCTGTAGCTTTATTTAAGCGGGCACGCCCTTTATGCCTGGAGGCTTTTATTTAGATACCTTCCCCCTTGTTACAAAACAAGGTTTATCTTCAGACCCAGGTTTAAAACATGGAGCCATTATTGAATTTCGAACTTTATTCCGACTATGGTAAAGTTCCTAAACACAAAACTGTCAACTTAATACCGAACTAATTTTTAAGTTTTGTTTATAGAACGGTATTTCAATCACTGTTACGTTCTTATTACAAAAACTGGCTCCATGGTTTAAGTCATGTCAAAATATAAATCTTGTTTTGTAATAAGGCCCCTTTTGTTTACGTTATTTCTGCTTGAGTATAGTTTTCGACGATTATTATATATATATATATATATATATTTGTATAATGGTGTGTGCTAGCTAACATAAGGCAAATAATTTAATTTAACGTTTTGTGTTGCGTAATGCAAATTATTTTATATTGTATTGTATAGCTTCAAGTTTTTTATGCGAACAGACAGCTGTGCTGCTGGGGAGTTTGTTGCGCCACTTCTTCTTCCCAGCTAAAGCACTAGGAAGTGGTGAAGGGTGGCCGTTTTTGGGGGACTGTCTCATGTAATTTTTGACGTTCGAAAACTGCTGATTCTCAGCCTAGTTTGAATAAATGACTTTTGATTTGATTTTGATGATGTTGATTATGTTATTCTGGAAGTTTACGTTTTGCCAGATACAGGTACCTACCTAATCTGCGCTGGCAATATAGTTTGCCTTTTTTTTACGACCTTTTCAATAGTAATTATTCATTCTAAAATCAACTTTTAACACTAGCGCATCAATTTGATAAATGTATAAGTGGAAATAACATCAATTTGTGGAAACGGATTTAAAAGCCTCAAGGTTTAATGATTTACAAGATGTTTTTGGAAGAACACCATTTTGATACAAGTGGAGAATGTGGCAGGTCAACTGAAAATGCTGTTGCTGCCTTGGTAGATCATGTAGTATCTAAAGTAGATAGTAAAATGAAATTGGCTTTGGCTTGGCTATTTTCCTCGATCTTTCCAAGGCATTTGACACTGTGTCTGTTCCCCACCTCTTATCTAAGCTGGAAGCTACGGGCATTCGCGGGCATACCTTAAATTTTATCCAGGATTACCTGTGTGATAGAAGCCAATGCGTCAAAATAAATAACGTTACTAGTGACACTAAATCATTGAGTTACGGCGTTCCTCAGGGCTCAATTTTGGGTCCCACCCTCTTTCTTATTTATATTAATAACTTATGCAAAATGTCTCTAACGAACTCTTGAATTTACACTTACGCAGATGATACGGCCTTGCTTCTTCACGGTAGCGACTGGCCTGAAACAGTAAAATACGCGGAACTTGCTCTAAATTCAGTGATGAAATGGCTACCAAATAACATCCTAACCTTAAATCTTAAAAAAACAGTTTACTTACCTTTCTCCTTACTATCCACTAACCTCCCTTCACCGGATACAATGGCGCTTAGAGCCTCGTCACAAAGCGGCTGTCCACAACTCACAAGGTGTAAGTGTCTATGTAGATAGTTCTTTGAGCTGGAAACCTCATCTTAGCAATCTCATATCGCGAGTCCGAAAGTGTATATTTATTTAAAAAAAACTAAGGCACTCGGCGGACTCCCGTACCATTAAAACTGTTTATTATGCCCTGTGTCAAAGTATAATAAACTACTGCATCACAGTGTGGGGTGGGGCCCCCAAGACAACCCTACTGCCTCTGGAACGAGCACAGAGAGCTGTCCTCAAGGTTATGAGCTTGAAGCCGTTTAGATATCCCACCTCGGCTCTCTACGCCGAATGTCAGGTCCTCACTGTGAGACAGCTCTTTGTTCTTGGCACCATTCTGCGCAAACATCCCTCTGTGATATACAAGCCGAATGCTGTTAAAAAGCGTAGAGGCTTCCAGGTATGCTCAACTCGCGGATGTAGAACAGCCCTTGCTCAGCGTCATTATGATATTCTGTCCAACCATTTATATAATAAAATAAACAAAGTATGCACCATAGCTCCCATGTGCCATAATGGATGTAAGACCAAGGTCACAAAGTGGCTACTCAGAATGAGTTACGATAAGACTGAAGATTTACTACATGTATCAATCGCTTAATCTTTAAGTAGGTAATTAATTCATATATTTATAATTACATTTACACAGACTTATATACACACAAGTTTTCACCATATTTTATCTCTCTCTCAATACATACACAAACACATTCCCCCACATAGGTACTTTAACAGACACATCATATTATGCATTTTCTAGTAGTAAGTAGTTTTTCTTAATAATAATATACTGTGCTCGTCATACAACTACTGATAGATGTTCAAATTATAGGCGGGGACGCTGGCACCCTAAACACAAGTTAAATCTTACTCTGGGTGCCAGAGTTCATCGAAAACACTGTTTATTTTCGTTGTTACGCTGCATAGTGTTTAGTGTTTACCTAAGTGTTTATGTAGGTACAATGGAAGATAATAAAAATATTTTCTTTTTCTTTTGTTATTGCATTCGAGGCGGAATTAACACCCGAGCCGTAGGCGAGTTTGTTTTTGAGCCGAGAACTGCAATAATAAATGTCCACGTGTATCAAACGACGTTTTTCAATACACTTTTGAAGAAATAAAATAAAATAACGAAAAATATTTTTGTCATGAATTATTAGGAAACTATGATTTCATTTTCATTTTTTGCCGCGCTTTGCTTTTGCCAGGTTGAAGTAGAAGCAAATGTATAAAGCCGATAAACAGCCTAATATGAAAATAGAAAATTCAAATATATTTGAGTTTAGAACACAAATAAATGTTAATTTGTTCAACGTTTTTTTATTGTAATAATCATGGTATTCTATTTATAAACATTATTTAAATATTCCAAAAATATTAATGCCGTAAAGAAGCATCATGACAGAGATTAAAAAAAAAACACCTCCGAATAGAGAGGACCGTCTCTGGCACGAGACGGTGGGAATAGACGCATTGAACCAATTTGGACTAAGTATAGGTATAAGTTATCTGTGGCAATTATTATTGCCGCACACGTGTTGGAAAATAAAAAATCGCACGCGTGTGAAATACATTGCATTGTGAACCTAATCGTAGTGCGATATGAACCAGTTTTCGAGGAAGTGTATTGAAAAATCTTTTAAGCCTAAGTACTCGTATAACACCTACTAGCTTTTGCCCGAGTGGAGGTCGGAAATTATCCAACGGAGACGTATTACCGGGATTAAAGTGTGAATGCCAAATTTCATCTAAATTCGTTCAGCCGTTTTTTCTGTCGCAGTAATAGCCGGGAAAAAGTTCATTGACTCCAGGGGGCCTAAAATGGACGGTTTGGCAGAATCATATTATGATCTGCGTACAATTCATACATCCCGCAATTCATCTGTTTAACAGCTGCTATTTGACATTTGACTTCATTAAAGCAATTCCTATTTTGTGGACCATTTTACGAAACTCCATACAAAACTGTCAAACAGATGAATTGCGTGATATGAATTGTTCGCAGATCTTATTATGATTCTGCCAAAGCGTCCATTTTATGCCCCCTGTGCTAGCGCCGCGCCGCGCGCCGTGTGCCGCCGTCAACCATAATTATTTTGTTTTGCATTATTTTGAATCTGTGATATCTTCCAACTAAAGTATTAATTTAAATGAGATGTCGGACTTCTTGGCGGGAAAGTGAAGCGTCATGTTCAGCAGTTTGTTTAATTTTCCAAAATTGGTGTTTAGCCGAATATTAATGTGTAATAATGGTGGATTATTAACCATTAAGTGTTTGTGAACGTGCATTAGTGTAGGCAAATGAAACAAAACAGTGCAACTTCGCTTCAAGTTCTCTCAAGAAGTCCGCGTGAGGACTCAGTAAAGTTCCACATCTTTACTGAAACTCAAGGGGAGTAGGCGGGGATATCATCATCATGCATTTATAATTCATTTCATCAATATTAAACAAGAACTAACTTGACATTGGCTAAATGCACAAACCGTGCGAAGCCAGAAGGAAAAAAAAAAAAAAAAAAAATGAGATGTCAAAGCGTATTTTAATCTAAATTAAATGCCCAATTTAAATAACATATTTTTGGGATAATATAATTAATAATATACCTACCGGTCAAATTAGACATCTTCAACAATCATCGTCATATTTCAGCCAATTTACACAAAATCTTAATGAAACACCTAAACCACATCATGAATCATTCCGTCCAGTGAAAACCTTACGAATATCCGTTCGGTAGTTTTTGAGTATATCCACTTAATCTGTGAGTATATCGCTTATACAGACAGACAGACGCGGCGAGGGGACTATGTTATTTTATAATAAATATGTAGTGATCTAATTGCACTCATTGATAAGCAAATCAAACATGAGAAAGTTAAACCTAAATATTTAGATAATAAAACAATAATGATGTAAGTAGCAATAGGAAGATTAAAATAAAACACTAAAATAATTATAATTATTATTGTAATATTGCAATAAACCTCAAAGAAATGCAAACTAAAGGACGTTAACATGACTAGTTAATTATTTAATTAAATATAATGCCATTAAGTACATACAACGTTACATTACATCAGGGGGCCTAAAATGGACGCTTTGGCAGAATCTTATTATGATCTGAGTACAATTCATACATCCCGCAATTCATCTGTTTGACAGCTGCTATTTGACATAGCAATTCATAATTTGTGGACCATTTTACGAAACTCCATACAAAACTCAAACAGATGAATTGCGGGATATGAATTGTACGCAGATCATACTATGATTTTGCCAAAGTGTTCATTTTAGGACCCCCGTTGTTTTATATCAGGTGGGTTATAAACATAACACTATTTAAATGAAAACTTACTGTTTTAAATGGCAAACAGGCGATTAAAGTAATCAAGAGTCCGGCTAAATGATAACTTAACGAATTTCGAATACTTAATTCATTTTAACTGTAATTTTTTAATGATAAGTATAAACTCGAATATACAGTTTGATTTTTCAAAAAGGCATTATAGAACTAAACATTTTACTAATATTAACAAAATTGTAAATTTCACTCTTTTTTCTACAAATTTAAGTGTTAATACTAATGTTTCAAGAGGTAAGGTGCTAGGAAATATCCATTGAACAATGGATTACTGACCGGTTTTGTCCAAGAAACCGTTTTATATTACACACAGTAATTTATACATTTACAAGGAAAATATTTCACTATTTTTTAGCCTAATTTATGTTCACACAGGACCTTTCATAGTAATATTTATCTTATAGACAAGTAAACGATTCAAAAATATAATGGACAGACACCTACACTGTATTTCTTTACAATCAGGGGAAAATTAAAACCACTAACGTATATAATTTACATTGTCTACAGAGCCGGCTGTTGCTCCGGAATGCAGAACTTTGTCTCTTTGATAAAATATCAATAAATACATTTATTTAAGTAAATAGTTCTACATGTACTTCACATGATCTTTGACGCGGCCCGGTAGTGTGACAGCCATTCCCTTTACAAGGTCTATTACCAACTATTCGCCATTCTCATGTTCTTAACAAATGAGCGACATGTTTACTATTAAGATGCCAATTCACGCTTCGTTAATTTATACATTAACTACGTATGTATGTAGATTTATACAAAACATCAATTGAGGTTCCCGACTTCCAACCCAGACAGGTAACACCAAAAATAGGTATCACAAAGTGTAAGTGAAGTAATAGAATTATTGCATTTTCAAGCTTTAGATCAATTGGCGTTAAATAACACTTATAACAGCAAGGACTTCGACACGTTTTTAATGAAATGCTTTAAAGACTTCGCGATTTTAATAATAAATGAAAATAATACAACATTCGTTAATAAAAGCTATTATATAAACTATTTTACAGGTAATATTTACCGCACTAGAATTAAGCTCTTCGCAGATTTTGTGCCAACCAGACGTGAGTACTCTATGACCTCGCTTGTTTGGTTTCCGTTCTTCTTGCCGGCTGCATGCCTCTTAAACGCTTTGTACAGCATCACTGCTCCATTCACCCATATCGGTATGTAGTTCAAATCGCTATCCTTTGGAAAATTCTCATCCACACTGTCGAGATCAGGGTCTAGTCTTGAGTACAGCGTTGCCTCTAACTTAGGAATACATTCCACTAACGGGAACCATTTGTACGTCTCTGGACACATCAAATCCGATGGAAAGAAATTTCCTTTATACCTCATTTTGCAGCAGGAGTGAATATAGTACCCCATGTAGTAATACTCGATTTGGGGACATTCAGAATGCATGTGTCTTGTGAACTCGATCTCCCTAAAACAACGAAAAATGCATGTAAGTAAAATACTACCATAAAAATATCAGATATTTTCATCGAGATATAAGTACTAACGTACTAGAGAAGCTACGTCAAATAACTGAATTGTCCTATTCTTCGTAATTTGAATCTTTAGTTCGCGCAGCGCTAAAATAATAACAATTCGTCTAAACCGTAAATAATTTACCACAGCGCTAGATTTGCTGCGGCTAGGCTGATTTATTCTATATAATTTATTATTGTCGGAAGTACTAGGCGCGAAAGAGCTAGAGAGCGACTGAGTGAGGTGCGGCGCGATCGCCGCAGTTGAACGAGACAAAGTAGGAATTTACGGTGTCTTCTCTAGTACGTTAGTACTTATATCTCGATGGATATTTTATTAAATTTTGAAAGAACACTCGTATGTTTCTTTCAAACAAATGCGTCGCGGGGTTCTCCTGAAAATATGTTGTTAAGGATTAAATGCACTACGGGTGTCACAGGACGTATCTACAGTAGGTATAACCAGTTGCTCAGTACATACAAGCTTTTGACGCTTAGCTCTAGACGTAAACAATTAGAAGCAATGACATTGTATAACATTGTTAATGGCAATTTTGACTGATATGTATTGTGCTATGCAGTCCCCAGAACTGTCCATAGATGGCAGGTGCGAACAGGCAAACTCATTGCAGTAGGTACCTGCCGATCTAACACTGGTCTACGTTCACCAGTTCGGCGAATGGCAGCAACCTACAATGAAGCATTCAAACACATCGACATATTTACATGCTCTTTTAAAAGGTTTCGCAGCCTTTTGTATGAGACACTTAAACTCATGGACTAGTTGTTATTGTTTTATATCAAATTTAATTTCAATTTTGTTTTTATAATATTAGTGTAATTGTCAGTTCACCACCTAGTGATTTTAAGGTTTTATTTATGTATGGTAATCTGTGAACAGCGCTGTGGGCTACATTATTACTTAAGTTATTTATGTTTTTCTGTTTTATAATATTGCATAATGTAGCTGTTTGTTGTTCCTAAATAAAAAATAAAATAAAATAAACAGGACGTAAAAACATAGTCCCTCACCTCAAAGCTCCATAAGTTCCTAAGGTCAGATTCATATACTGCGGGTCGTAGAAGAAGTAAACTGAGGAGACACACTTGGGCAGGATGTCGATGACGCCGACGGCTATGATCTTGCCGTCCATCCAGTACTGTTGGTGGAATGATCCGTAACCGCAGTGAGGACCATCCTCTCTGTGCTCTTCCTATAAAAATAATAATAAAATATTCATTTTATCTCCACAAATTACGTTTTTAGACAGTTCTTACGGATAGTCAGCCCGAAAGTCTCACAACCAGTCTTACTAAGTAGTATTTTATTACCCAGTTACTGATTTTCATTAAAATACTGGTATTATAATAAGAGCTAGGCAGATGATGATAAACTTTATACATTACCTACTTCAAGTCAATGGGTACCTACCAGTATCCGCGACGTAGAAAGAGTTTCGTACAATGACCCCTCATTACTTATCTCTATCGCTGGCGCACAGTTGTATTGCCGTCGGGCTCGCGCATTTTAAGGTCCTTCTAATGTGTGAGTGCGACGGCAATACAATTGTGCGCGAGCGATAGAGATAAGTAATGAGGGGTCATTGTACGAAATTCTTTCTGCTTCGCGACCGGACTTTATAGATATTCTTTTATACGTTTGTTTAGAGCATAGTAGTGACACCTACCGAGAGCTTGTTAAACTACGAAGTCTTTTCACCACGCGACATCTATAATCGCCGCCAACACCTCTGTATATAGGAGCTTGCAAGCATTTGTCTTTTCTGGTTCGGGGGTTTACCCTAATCTACGTCACTAAATCATAAACTTTGTTTCGTAATAGTAACTCACCAACAATGGACTCTGTACTAAAAAGTCCTTAAACTTCGGTTCCGTACATTTGTCTGGCTTATCATCGTGTATTGTTGTTTGATATTTGACATACACTTCATGAGTCTCTTTAGCTGTTGCCAGCCATTCTGGGCTTGGCGGAGCTGTCCTGACCAGTTTTATCTAAAAATACATGAAAAAGAATTATGTAGACAGACATAGACATTCACGATAACGACGATAGGTATAAGTGGTAAAAAAACAAACAACTTAAAACATAATACAATAAATTCATACTTGATAGTTATGAATTGGGAAAACACGTCTAATGATTTACCTTCTTAATAGAAGTATAAGTACACAAATGGCCACTACAAAAAACTGACAATGGGAAACAAAAAAGTAATGTAACATTGATTGAGTGAGTACCTCTAGTTTGTGTTTGACATCATCAGGCAACTCATTTATAAAATCCTCAATTTGTTTCTCCTTGTTTTTGCGTGTGCTTATAGATGCTACATCAATGCCCTTCTCTTTTAGTTTTTCTAACTTCCTCTCTCTCCTTAATTGTTTAGCTTTTTTACATGGTGCCTTATTAGGATCAGGACCAGATTCTGAAACGTTTTTTTTTATTTATTTATTATTACACATAACATAACATCAAGCCTGTAATCCCCGAAGGATTAGACAGAGGTTTGCCAGTTATGTTTAAGGGGGCGAGCCTATTGCCATCAACCGGGCACAAATCCAGATTGGGTTTATTTGTTATTAATTTATTTAAATGGCTTAAAACTATCATTACAGGTCTGAACCTAATGCGATAGCCAAGTCACACACACAAAATTAAATTTAAAGAACAAAATACATCTCAAGATCATAAAGATCATTGTTTGTAACATAGTGTAAACAATAGTAATTTTGCGAATTCACCCCAGTGACATGTAAATATGTATATCAATTTCGATCTGAATATAATTTATGGTACGTACTGCTCGAGTCTGAGGGGTTTTGGCCAGCAAGTTGGTCCGAGCAAGCAAGCAAGCAGTAAGTTGCAAGTTTATAAGATGCAAGTGGCGCATGTCTACTCATGGCAAGCATGCTTCCTTAATGTTAATGCTAGAATTTCATTCTGTGTTTAAAATAGCTCATTGATTTGGTGCTCTTTAAAAGATCTCTCCCATTCTTTGTCTCAAATAACAAAGCTTTCATAATCGCCTTAAAATTTGTCTCTTTTGTTGTTCATTCGGTTTTTATTGACTAAAAAAGAAAATAACACAAACCTATTTTTACTACTTTTTCTTGAGGGGCAATAGAGTTTGATTGTTCGGATTTTGTAGTATTCTTTTCAACCAAGCCATCTGAAAAAAGCAGTTAAATCAAATCAGAAAAGCAGTTAAATCATATCAGAAAACCAATTAAGTAATTCTAATAACTTCTAAAGTGCATGACAATATTAACCTTAATTTAAAAATACATAAATGTTTTACAACATAAATCACGTACTGAACCGTTGTTATCAGTTTTTTTTTTTCACAATGTATATGTAACATGCACAATGTAGGTATGTGATTTTACTAAAAACAAATTGGGCACACTAACTTTTATGAAGGTTTTTTCCTGTTCTAAATGTTTTCAACTGTACTTCATCATAAAAAGGAAAATTTTAACATTTTAAAAGTAGTTATGAATATGAAATGTTACCTCCAACACCTTCCCCGGCATTACAGTCTAAAAGTTCACAATTGTTTACAATATCAAAGTTGATATCCTGATGTTCCCTCATAGTTTCCACAAACTGCTCCCCTCCCTCTTCAAACCCTTCAGCCAGTACCTCACTACCACTGCTGCAGGTGGACATCTTCCTTCCGCCATCACCTGAGGGCTGGGACTTCTCTTGACCGACCAACAACTTGTTTACCCGCTTCAATACTTTCTTTTGAGACTTAGTTGGTTTGAACTCTAAGACCCTGCACCTAAGTATCAAATAACAATATTAACAAATTACTTAGTACTCCCAACACAAAGTATAATATTATAGCTAATACCAAGCAGCCTGCAATATTACAAACATCCCAGTGCTGAATCAGTTTACTATGTAATTGTTATTCAAAGCTTAGATTTTCTGGATCGATTCTGTTACATTATTCAAGGAAAGCATGAAGTGATTCTACATCAAATATACAAACCGTATTGTGTACATAGGGCAACAAGTTACGTCCATGGTTGGTTTATAGCAATATTTTCCTGATCGCCTCCATCCTCTGTCAATTAAATCTTGATAATCACTCACAGTCATAGCATGAGCCCACATACCTGAATCAATATAATTTCTTAATATTATGGTATTAACAGATCAATCTCAAAAAATGTTTATAAACTTACCATGGCTATAATTAGTATCAGGGCGCTTACAATAGCCACATCTATAATGTTCATGTTCAGCATAATACTCTACAATGCTGCGTAGCATTTTGAGATGCTGTTATTTCCACCAACTTATTTCGCGGCGATATCGTGATTATTAGAATAAAATACTGGACCAAACAAAAACCGAGAGGAAAAGATTGGATACCACTGATTGCATTGCATTGATGCACAGATTAAGCATTGATGTGATCAGTAATGATGACACTGGATGACACTGACAGCAAACGGGCTCCCGGCACAGATTATGAACCAGGATGACAGAAAATGTCAAGACCACAGATAACTCTGTCAAGAGCAAGACCATGGAATTAGTATGTACTTTATTGGTCAAGACAAACGTGACATACTTGTCAGCATGGAATTAGTAAGTATGTACGGAATGGAATGCTTAAAAACCCCGAAAAGTCGGTATTTGGAAAAGTTAAGAATATTATGATTTATTTATTTATTTATAAAGGTACACCAACAGCTTCTGTATACAAAATATCAAATAAAAGTAGATAATAGTCATAAGCTTATACAGTTGCCAATAACAGGTGAACCAGCATTCTCAAATACAGTGATAACCTAAGGACTATACCCTTTTTTTTTTTTCGACGCTGGGAAAAATGCATTACGCATACCCACCCATCGGGGGATGGGAGGGGTATGTGGGACTCCCCGGAAAATCCGGTATACCCACTAAACGACCCAGCGGCGCTCCTACCTCGTCTGCAGTCCCCCGCTCCCGACACGCCCCCCCCCCGTCGGGGAGGGGCCCAGGAATGACCGCGAGCGCTCTGTCATTCCCGCCCGACGTGGATGGTGAACTGTGCAATGCAGGAGAAGGCGCCCCCGCACCCGTCTCCCGCTGTTCACCACCAGGGGGCCTAAGACGACGATCGTACAATCGCCTTCTCATGCCCCGTCTTCGCCTGCGGAGCGGCGCTGCAAGAGGGTCGTCCTCCCGCGCGCGCTCCGCGTCCTCCTTCTGCGACATTACGTCCTCGCAGAAGGAGGCGACCGCTGTCCAGGCCCCCTCGCTTTCCAGCATCGAGTTGACGACGCTGGAAGGACCATACCCTAACCAACCAAACCTAACCACGATGAAAAAAGTGAAAAAAAAACATTCACCAAGCAATACTACTTTATTTGAATTATTAATTCACGTGAGTAATCTAACACGTGCTAGTTGTCATTTTTTGTGTAATAAAATTGTCATAAAATGTAATGGTGATTGTTTAGTACTCTTCTTTGTGTGAATGCGGTATGGTCGAGGGCACCCTAGAGCACTTGTTTTTTTCCTGTCCTCGTCCTCTTTACGACATACTCCCTTCTGATGTTCCCCGCCCAATTAACATTCATTTCCTATTATCTTTAGCCCATACCCCTGCAGTTAAAATCCTTTATAAATTCATTAGCATTAATAAAATCCAGTTATAGTTGATATTTTCTATTTATTTATTATAGACCTACTGAATGTTCTAACATTTATTTTGTGACGTTTTACAATATGTTCTAACCAAAAATGTTTTGTCCTTTTTTTAGCATGGGGATCCATGGATGTCACCACTGCAAACACTGATCAATAGTTATAGCAATTTATAGTTTTTATAGTTTACTTTCTCATACCTCGACATTGGCAAAATCATCGAACGTCATCGATGGAGCAGAACCTTCAAAAAATTGAATTGAATTGAATAGTTTTAGTTTACTTTCTCATACCTCGACATTGGCAAAATCATCGAACGTCATCGATGGAGCAGAACCTTCAAAAAAATTAATTGAATTGAATAGTCTATTCGATTTATTTAAGTGTCAAATAAATTAATGTATAATAATGTGTAAAAGTCTAGAATACATTAACTATGACCAGTAAAATCAAAATAAATCAAACATCAGAACGATTCAGAACAAAGTAAAATAATGAACTAACAAAGTGACAGCTAGAACCTGTCAGATCACTCCAATTAATTATTAATTCGACTTTAACCAACCAGGAGAATAATGAACAGTGCTGTGGAACAGTGCCACATTGTGCGAGAGGGACACACTACAGATAGGTGTTCTCTTTTTCCTGGCCGTTATTTCTGTACGTCCATTTACAACTAGGAATAAGACAAATGAACTCCATATTGTATGTCATTATTTCGTCAAGAACGTAAAACATTTCTAACGAAATGAAGTCCGACGTTTATTGCAAAAGAAACATTAGGTACAGACGCCAGCAGGTCAAGCTACCCGAAACTGTCAAATAGTCCCAATTAACCTTGAACCTTATACTGTAGGGATAAAGTTGAAAATCTATTAAAGAAATTTTACAGATTGTAGTAGCTTGATGTGCTGCTTCCTGCTGTCTGTACAGTCGCCAGCACATCAAGTTACCATAAACTGTCAAATTTTCTCATTCGATTTTGCACTTAACTTTCAACACTTTAAGGTTTAAAACCATTTGAAAAATTTGATAGTTTGGTATAACTTGATGTACTGGCGACTGTACAACGCATAAACGTTGTTTCTTTATGACAAGAAGCACTTCAGATTTATAGAACACAGATCATAAGAAATAGTCTTATTTTGATTAGGATTAGTCAGAATGGCAATGAATTTACAAGGCACTAATTTGTTACTAAGGAAAAAATAACGACCATCTACTTAGTATGGATTCGCATATAATAAAGAGAAAGTAAATAATTGCACATTCTTATAAAACAGTTTAACATTTATTGATTTTTGTAACAATGTATCCCATGATGATATCCCATGATTGTCCTTCTTATTTTAAAACCAAATATTATATTATATCTATCAAAACTTATTTTATTCTTCGTTTTAGTCATATTTTTTAACTCGAGGGCATTTTCGCCATTGACGACGCCAATGAAGACCTGACACTCCCTTCTTCAACTTCGGAAATATTCGACATTATAGATGGCAAATGATTAATCATATACTTGCGCCGAGGGCTGAAAAAACCAAAACTGTGAACAGAGGGTTTCGGCACCATTCAAAATATAACTGCAGTTTTACACAAAAGATCGCGATGTCATGTCTGCCAAGTGATAATCAAGCCCAAGATGTGAGAAATAGGTAATATTCTGTTTTGCGGCCAAATATTCTCCTTCCAGGCGACATAAGGCGATAAGACAAATAAGTTCCTTGCCGCACCGAAAACGCCTGGAAGAGCTATTTGGTTCATGAAAACCCTTACTATAGGAGATCTTCGAGTTTGCTATAAACGAAAATGAATGGACATGTGCATTCTCCCTAATAATACTCGGCGCTCAAACCTGGACTTTGACAGTTCAGCAGAAGACCACGCTCGAGGTTTGCGAGCGAGCAATGAAGCGCAGTATCCTTGGAGTTCGACTTACCGACCGGATATTGAACACGATACTGCGCTCTAAGACACAAATCACCAACGTCACGTCACAAACTCAAGTGGGACTGGGCCGGACCCGTCTGTCGTATGTCGGATGCATTGTGGGCCACCACAATATGGGTTCCTGAAAACGTCCAACGACATCGCGGAAAGCCCAGGAAGGGTAGATGGCGGGCCGAATTTGACGCTTAAAGGAGGGATTGGTCCATATCGGCTCAGGATCGAGTATAATGGAAAAAGGAAAGAGAGGGCTTTGACTTGCAGGGGGGCAATACAGGATGTTTTTTTTTGTTTGTTTTGTCGATTAGCTGCTGATAACTGCCAAAACTGCTAAATAACGCGTAAACTGCAGAAAATTAACTTACAGTCTTTCTCGCCGCGTCTGGTTCCAAGGTTGTATTTCAGTCTCTCCCCAAATTAGAAATACAAGTCCACTCATAAATAATATCAAAGCATGAAAGCACCAAATATGTTTCCAGACAATCGGCAAATTCTAGAACAGACGATGCAGAAGAAGACAAGTAATTTTTGCTTATACATTTAATTTATTATAAGTACATAAATACCTTTATCTATGTGGGACATTGGAAAAGATTCCCCCGTGACAAGGAAGGACTATCTCACGTCCTTATAACATCGCATGTCACGTAAATAGGCTACTGTAGCAAACCCACATTATATAAGTATTGCACATACGTAGTATTGTATTTAAATAATAGTTGGAAATGTAAGCCTTGGACTCATACTAGGTCATCAATTTGCAACACGCACGCACGTCCCATAGCAAGTGGGGCGGGTCAGACCGAAAGTAATGGGCTTTTTGATGTCACCATAGGACTAACAGGATGAAACGGTTTTATGACAGGTACTCGTAAAACGAGTCGATCAGAGTTTGTCTGGCTTTAGTTAGTCGGTGCCAAGGAATATACTACTCTCTAACGAGAGGTAGAGGTATCTATTATGCTGTCTAACCGATCTTGTGAAGAGTAGGATGTAAAAGTACTGTTTTGAACACAGAAGTTGCAGCTAGTTCAGTGATTCCTTTTAAAGTGTAAATAGTTTAAATTTATATTATTCTAGCACGTGACAAAGAACTACGTGGATAAAGTCATTAAGACTTCAAAAGCAGGACAGTATACAGAACAGGGACAGCATGTAATGTTGTATGCCAAAGTGTATTTAGCCATCTAGGTACAAACCTATACCCCAATATATTTCAATTCTCAAACTACTGAAGAAACTCATGTTCTAAGGTCTACCAACAGATAACGAGATTAATATGTACCTACCTTATACTTGTATGTTACTTGTCCAACGCAAAGTGATATTATTATACCTGACGTGTTCCCAATAATCTTAATAACTGTATTAATAGAATTCACGAATGTAGGCGTGAGGTCCTAAAAAAGTACGATTTTTTGGATTAGGTACCTAGTAACATCCAAGTTGTTCAGATATAGGTACATAATTTGAGCAAAACTTACATAGCAGAGGTCTAACGTAAGATCCATTCCAGCAGCTGTTAAAGCTACTGCTAATGTTAACAGAAAAGGTCCAGGAATAATAGGCAGCATCCACGAAATACACACCAACAGTCCTGGGATCACGTGAGCTATGTCAAACAGAATGTGTCAACCTATTATCATACTGGGACAGGCTTGAAGAGTCCTGAGTCGAGAAGGCTGAAAAGGTTGTAAGGCGTCGTTGGATTTGCCAGAACGGAAGACAATTGAACGACGGAATCCCAAACAACTCTTTTTAAACCATGATGATTTTCACTAAACTGAGGTAATGAAGAAACCTTGTGGATTCCCTTTCGTAGAAGGTGGCTTTAGGGGGGATGATCACAACACGGGGTCGACGCGCAAGCGTAACCTTACGTACCTACACTGGACGTGTCGCGCCCAGGTTTTCTGATTGATGAAGATAATACTTTACTCACACACGATAATAAAATATTTTCTTAGATGTTTAATCCGGCTCACTTGGGACCTGTGCTTGTACATGTGATAAGTTTGTATGAGGATTGTTCCGAAAACCAAACGCAAGAAAAATGGCAGCGCTGTAATTGCTGATGCCTAAAAATTTGTAACAAGTTGAAATACTGTAGGTAATGAAAGTCAGTTTTAAAGACAGATAATTATGTAGTGGTAGGTTGATTATGATGACTATGATAATATCTACACAACGATCTAGGTAAGATTTGAATTTTATAAATCATAAAAAATATTACCAAACTGTTTTTACTAACGCTATAGATGCTGTATTTGGCGACCTTAGAGTAATAAAGTGGACCGTAGAGACAAAGAGAAATAATCATCCATGAATATCCAAAGTTGAGGATGCAAAGAGCCCAAACTGGGACAGATCTTATTATCAGTCGCCACGGAGCTTGAGCATTTGTCATCTAAAATAAAAACAAATATGTAAGGCAAATTTTTCATTTGTAAGATAACTGAGGAAAAAAATATTGCTTTGACAGCAATTGTAAAGAAAATAATGTTCAAAACTGTCATTCTTCAGATAAAAGTAATCTGACCATCAAATAATCAGCTCTTAGTTAATTTTCCCAGTTAATGAGGAAATAAGTAGGTTAGGGAAATTGGAACTTGGCACCTTGATGACGTCACCACTTTCTCATGCTTGTTGAACATTACGCATTATGACTGTTTTCTCCGCTAGGAGTAATGGTGTTCTGTGACTGTTTTGCGGATACGTAAAGACTTCTGGAAGACGCTATCAAAGCCCTTGTTCAATAAATTGTGTTGTTTACGCCTACACAACCTTCATCTTAGTGGGTAAGAAGTTTAAGAACCTAGTGACGGTTTATCCTTGTTGAAACCATCATGTTGAAACTTCATTTGCATACTAAGTAGGACTTACTTTTATTGGAAAAATGTTACTAATAGTATTAAACAAATACGCCAATTCCTCATCAGATATACAAGGGTGTCTCCTTGGGTAATCGGTAACAACAAGGATCCAAATGACGGCCCACGTAATTTGCATCCCACCGGCGATGTAAAACCCTATCGGCCATCGCGAGTAGTAATGGACTGCGGCACACATGAGGAACGTGGAGAAAGTCCCCGTGGTTATACCTGGTGACAAATATACATACATTTGTATACATCGTTATTAGTCATGCCGTTTTCCAATGCAATTTATGCGATAGTGCGACTCGAAACAAAACTGACCCACCCGATGCGATGCGCACCGGTAAAGTTTTTAGACTAACACCGGTAAAATACAGGGTCAATTTAAATAAGCTAGCGAAACTCAGCAGACGTGATGAGTAGCGATTTCTCAACATGATAAAACAAAAATTTTATTGACTTGGTGAGTCTTGGTGAGTTTTTTTTTGGGGTCATCAATCTTGTATTGTCACTTGAAATATCAGTTTAAAAATCAGTTTTTGTGTAAACTTCACAGACGCGATGGGTAGGATATATACAACGTTAGTTTTTGTTTATACTAAACCCGAAAAGGGGTCATTGTACTCATCATTTTGAACATTTTTTTCTATGGGACCAACCTTGAAAACGCGAAAAAAAAATCAGCTGTTCCCTGCATTTGTGTTCACTTAAATCGACAAAATGTATGGAACAGCTGATTTTTATTTCGCGATTTTATGGTTGGTCCCATAGAAAAAGTTGTTCAAAATGATGAGTACAATGACCCCTTTTCGGGTTTAGTATAAACAAAAACTAATATTGTATATTCAAAATACTGATTTTTTTTCAACTCATAATTCCAGTAAGCACACTACCAGCAGTCGATGACCACAAAAACAAATTGTGAACCGTCACGGGACGCCTGGCAGACGTGAAACATCAAAATCCAACAAACAAACATCGAAAAATAGATCAAAGTCGCGCGCGGAGTGTGCAGTGAATCGCCACGCGGCATGCGTCACCCCGCCAGTAATCGGTTTTATTCATATTCATATATTTATTTGCATTCCATAATGTATAGGTAAAGGTGTTACAATGGCTTAAAGCTAAGGTACAATTACGGACCCTGTAGGGCACAGCAAAAGGTATAATAAAATTAATTTTTAAAATAAATTTAAAAATAAAATTAGGAAACAATAAGCAATCAACAATTTTATATATTATTAACATTAATTAAATATAATTAGAAAGTTTATTTTATTGAGATCATTTTAGGTTGTACAATCATCATCATCATCATTGCAGCCGAAAGACGTCCACTGCTGGACATGTTGGCTGCTTGGTTGTACAATAATTATTTCAAATGGTCAATTAAACATTTAAAATAATATAATATTTATCTATGTATGTATGCATGTATCTGACGACTAACTGTTTGTGTTGTCAGTTTGTATTAATTTTTTTTTTTTTTGTCATGTATGTATTCGTTTATTGTGTAGTATGCTTTTTGAATTAATATTTGCTTGAGCTTATTTATAAATGTCGTATCGCTGGTTTCGTCTTTTAATGCATTTGGTACTTTATTAAATATTTTTATGGACATTACGTAGGGACTATTGGAATGCAGTTTCATGCGCGAAGAGGGTAACAATAACATATTTTTATATCTGATAGATCGCTCGGTATGTTTATCACCGCGGGTTGTGTAAAAGTTCATGTATTTTCTAACAAATTTGCATATTTTTTTGTTTTACGTGCGCCTATATATGTTTCACATCAAAAAAATAATCATGTCTTTAAAAAAAATGTTTTTTCGTGTTTAGTTATCGATACCCATCATATCTGCGGAGTTTCGCTAGCTTATTTAATTTGACCCTGTATAGTGTCATGTTTTTATCTACCTAAATATTGAATTAAAGAAATTTGTTAGATACCGTTTCAAGTTACATGTCTGTCTCTACAATTAATACTTAGGAATAAATATTATCCTGTCGAGAGGATAACGGAATAGTCACTCACAATCTTTCAATAGCTTTACGAGAAATTTTTCTTTTCTATTCAAAATATTTTAATGTATTTCATCAATCGTCTTTTAATTAAAGTTGAATAGTAAATTCTTTATCTAATTAGTTAATTTCACTCACAATCGTTCAGCTTTACAATAATATTTTCCTTACTTCTATTCAAAATATTATATTTTAATTTCTTTCATCAAACTCTATTAATTAAGGTTGTTTAGTAAATTATTTATCTAATCAACAAGCAAGAGAAGCTTACCACAATACGCCCACATGAAATGGTTCCTCTCTATTGGTGGCACCCAGTACCTTAACACTTGGACCATGCTTGGCTGCATGGCTCCCTGTTTGAGAAGAAATCATAAAAATTTACGAACTCTTAACTGGCGGCAGTAGATGCACCTTGTACAGATAAAACCTCGAACTCTGTCGTACAGGATGTCCTAGTTCAGGGGTCGAGACCTCATTGATGCAACGTTTATAGAAGTTGGGAAATAAAATTACTATTACTAAAACGCCGCACTGCGAGTTTGCTGAATTTTTGTTTGAGACATGAACACTAAATTTATAAATATAATCTAGCCTATAGCAATCAGAAATAAATATAGCTTTCTACGAATGAAAAAAAAAATTGAATTGGATGATCATTACTTCCGGAGATTACCCCTACATACATACAAAGAAACAAACAAACTTATAAACAAATTTTACTCTTTAGAATATTAGTTTAGAAAGAGATTAAGTAGTTGGTCTAAGTACCCATTCGGAACCCATAAAATACTTAAAAAATCGAATCTAAAAGTTTTTGAGGTTGTCGAGATAATCCATTAGTACATAGATCCTGAGCGTTTACGAAGTACGGCATTTCATATAAACTTTCAAGCCCTTGTTTTAATGAAACTTCATACGCTTAAGCAGGATACAAAGTTCTAAAACGTTAGTTATGAACATTTTCGAAATGACTTATTTAGAAACAGATAACTGGAAATCTCTGTTTCTATGGAAAATTTAAAATCGGTCTAATTTGTCTGTACCACTATTTTTCAAAATGTTCTTAACTAACTTTTTAGACCTTTGTATCCTGCTTAGGCGTATGAAGTTTCATTAAAATCGGTTTAGTCATTTCGAAAAATAAGGGCTTGAATGTTCGTATGAAATGCTGTACGTCGTAAACGCTCTTAATATTCACCAGTAAGATTCATAGAACTTGGTAAAAACAAAAAAATACTAACAGCACAAAATCCCTTAATGATTCGTACTAAAAACAATGCCCAAAAGTGGTAATAAGCAGAAGCCGGTGTGAGTGAGGTCAGTGCTCCTGATATGATTCCAGCGATGCCAACCACCCACGTTGGACCTAGCCTGAAAAGTTAATTGAAAATGTATAATTTCGTCTTTCTTTTACAGTTTTCCTAGTTTGCAAAGAACAGAGGAGGAGTAGGCGTCAACATAGCTTGTAGGGTTGGCATGCTGAAATGGCATTGGGCTAGCCATGTTTTTCAAAAGACCGATAGCCGCTGGAGTCCTGGAGTGGAGACCGGACGCCCTCCAGCTAGTGAAGGTCATGATATGGTGATTAGGACAGACAGACTGGATGTAGAAGGCGGAGAATCGTGTGTTTTGGCGCAACTTGGGAGAAACCTATATAAGGTATATCTATTCATACACGAAATCTCTTAAGGGGTAATTGTACTCATCATTATGAACAACTTTCACTATGGGACCAAAGTTGAAATCGCGAAAAAATTATCTGCTGTTCCCTACATTTTGACGAGTTATGCGAACATAAATGTAGGGAATAGCTGATTTTTTTCGTGATTTCAGATTTGGTCCCATAGTAAAAGTTGTTCATAATGATGAGTTCAATGACCCCTTAAGAGATTTCGTGTATGAATAGATACACCTTATATACCCAGCCTATCTCATAAAGTATATCTCATAAACGAACTATAGCTGCTTACCTATCTCCGATACTATGGAAAATCGGGAAGCAAATGCAATATCCTATGTGATAGGCAGAGAACAGTTTCCCTACTTTCGTGTCATCCCAGTTTATTATGTCTATCTGAAAATTTATTAGAAAACAAAAGTGAAGAGCGAAGCAAAGACTATATATATTATCTTTCTTCTGTAGTATTGATGACACTGGTACGTGTTCGGCCTGATATTGAACTAGATAGACCGACTGCAATGCCTCGTTGTTCGCAAACACTTAGGATGTGCACGTTAGAGTCAGACCAACGAAAGCTCATCATTCATCATTTCAGCCGAAAGACGTCCACTGCTGGACATAGGCCTCCCTAAAAAGGGGCGGGGGGGGGATTTGCCTTTTGTAGATGACCCGGTGAACTTCGTACCAAGTGAGAAAAACATTAATTTATTTAAATTTTTCGGCTGGTCCTTTGGGGTTTTCCTATTTTTCTTTTTTCCCAAACCACCCCAGTATTGAGGCATACAAAAATAAAAAATATATTCAAATTGGTCGAGCCATTTTCGAGTTTTTGCGAGAGTAACGCACGGATATAGATAGATAGATATATCTATTCAAAGCTTAGGTAATCCATTCAATATTTACCATATTGCTTGGAGAAGCCAGGTGATACAAGGGCTATTACTTTTGAAACCAGTAATACGTAGATGTCATTAAGCAATGATGTTATTTGTATTTAGGTACTGCTTGCTACTCTTTTAATACTAACACACACACAAACACACACGTAAATTCAATGTTATTAGTAAAGCACTTATGGATCATACCCCAGCTCTTTTGGCACAGGTCTTTAGGGCACAAGTGTCGTTCTCAATTGTATAGTCATCTCTCTTCATAACTTGGGCCATATCGACGATATGAACACTTAGGTTATTACGAACGATGTACATTAAAAAATACCCAAGAAATATCATAATTCCCACCTAGAACACAACAGAATAAGAACAAAAGAAATGATACACCAAAATACATAGGTATGTCAGTATACGTTTACGCTTACTATTGCTCGTATCCTAATTTTAAACATAACCAATGTGCAAAATTATTCATAAAATGACAACGTTAAGTACCTACAGTACAGTATCCATGGCCATATTGAAATGATCAACTATACGTAACGGATCTTCTCAATAAAATAAGCTCGCAACACGTAGATAGCCACTTCCGTAGTCTGTAGACAGACTAATATCTGTATTGTATTTATCAAGGAATATTAAAACCTATGATGGTATAACAAATTAAAATATAAATAAAACAATTAAATCACAATCGACATTTATTTTATAATTGGCGATGCGATGCTTTCAAAAGACAAATTTAAATTTTCATGTTTTTTATAATTTATGTTATCAAATACTGTCGAAATATAAACCTAAGTACAATGATTTAATTAAACCGAATTGATAGCTTTACCGAATATAATCGGGTCATAATTATGTTAAAATTATCTCTAAATATTTTATCATAGGTAGCTGCTCTCCATTGTGAACTCGAAGAAGTTGAAATTGGCATTTTAACGTGTTCTAGTCCAATGTCATGTCATGTTACTCTGTAAAATCTTAAATTATGGCAATAAGAACTTCATGAAAGGACTAATTTTATTACTTTTGATTAAAACTACCTACGTCAAATTGCAAGACAAATTTTAAAACAGGTAGTAGATTTCAAAATCTACGTAACCTCTAGAAAAATAGTATTTCTCATATTTATTTAGTTTACAAACATTCTCCTAAACCTCTGATTAAAATAGATATAGATTTTAATTAATACAATTCTGTAGATAAGCACCCTAATTGTGTAACACAGTTTGAATCACAATTGGAATAATTTTAAAGTACCTATATTGCTAATCAGTTTCTTCATAATGTTAAAAAAAAATATCTTCTCAACAACGTAAATAATGCATTTTTACATGCATTGCATACATTGCATACATTTTTGTTGAACTGTCAAATTGAAACCGATTGCTACTGATGGTGTGTTACACAATTAGTCTGCTGGTCATCGTCCTACAATAGGCAAGATCAAAAACTAGTAGATTGCCAGGCAGCAGAAAACTACTGCTTTGTAATTTCACGTACGGCAAAACCAGTGCTTTTCATTAGTATAAATAAATTTAATAATACCACTGGGGTTGCCGACTATCTACCATACGAATAATTTTATCATTACATTTTCAATAAAGATCACAGCGATTACAATGCATTTCCGTTATATATGTTTGACGTCATCATATAAATTTAACAATAATGACTAAGTACACATAAACACAAGTATAGAAAATAAATAATTCATTAATTAAACTGCACAAAATAGTATAACATAATTGTCATCATTATTTCACAATTAAATTATGATAAAATGCACTTTCATCTCAACAAAGAGCTCCTATTACAGAAGCGTCCCCAAAGGCTATATCCTGTGCCCGACTAAATCCACAAAGCACGTTAACGCTGATATAGCACCAATGTCGTGTGAGTTTTTCAAATACATCAAACTCAATTATCAGCGGGACAGTATCTTTATCAACATGCATAATTCAAGTCATTTCATTATCATACTGAAGTTAGCAGCTTTAATTTTAAAAGTTCATGTTTCCGTCTACGCCTATGTAATAGAGCCCTTGAAGCCTCAGTAGTCACTAACGGCACATATTTTATTGATAATCTTCTGTCATTTGTGAAGGTAAGGTATAAGATTTAATAATGAAACGTCATATTTTCAATTCCGTCCACAGCCTAGTATTTCATTCTTTTATCACACATTTGCAGTACACCTTTTGCATCGATAGCATGCCGCATATTCGGAACTTTAACACAGGTTATAATATTGCCAGTCTCATTCAATAATGTTAACAATCTCATTTACTTGGCAACGTTTAGCGGAGTTTCTTTTACTTCTTTCGTGTCACCGAGTTTGATAGACGAACCATTCATTTCCTTAAGGTCTCCATTTGTTTTATCCTCCTTCGCATCCTTGTCTTCGGAAGGAAAGTTCCATGGTTGTATATTACCGGTTCCAAAGAATATGAAAAACAAAGCCGAGACGATGTAAACTGATGCCCCCACGAAGAACACTGGACGCCAATTCTCGAAACTATTCTGCAAGTGGAAAGTTTACTATTAGGTAATATGTACACCGTTTTATCAGATATTTTGTTTCTGATTCGATTTGCCATTGTGTTTTACTTTTTTCTTCTAAATAAAGATAGGTTCGTTAAAAATAATATGTTTTAGTAATAATGTGAGATAGTTTCCTATTTTTAACCGACTTCCAAAAAGAAAAAGGTTATAGGTTTCAGTCATTTAGTTTTAGCTAAATATAATCACTTATTGAAAACTAGGAACGTGTTAGAAGTTGTATACTTATACTTTGCAAACTTAGTAAGTTATGGATCTTATTCGCTTAGGTATAGTTGAATTACTTAATTATGATTCGGTTAAGATACTTACTCCTGAGCTCGTAAAGTATGCTGTAATCATGGGCGTGAAGAATCCAGCAGTGCTGCCGATACAATTAGCAATTCCATACAAGGTCCCCGCATAGTTTGGTGCCAGGTCTTGATGATTCTGTAGGTTGGTCAATGTTGCCGCGCCGTTGAATCCCATTGACATTGTAATCAGCGAGACCGACAGTACTGTAGAGCATCCAGCGTACACCAGCAACACTAACAAGACACCGGGGAGGACGTGCGAGAACAGGCAGAAGAATTTCCTTATAAATGTCGTCGACATTAGTTTTCTTGCCAATATGAAGTCCCCGACCACTCCGAATATCGTCGCAAAGAACAATCTCGCAAGGTAAGGAAGAGCAGATATCACTCCAGCGGCCGATAATTCAAAGCCTAAGACACTTGAGACAAACTTAGGTCCAACTGTCATGATAAAATACAATCCCCAAAGATTTCCGTAGTGTAGAATAGTCATTGCCAAGAACGGGAATGAGGAAGCAATGCTCTTGAACGGTGGCAATCCCTGAAAATAATAAAATATAAATAAGTTATATGTTATGTTTCAGTTACAATTAGCATAGGCAGAGTAAACCTACATAACAAACATTTATTTAACTTTGCAGATACATAAACATTATTATGGATGATGTAATGGGGTTTTCCCTCTATGTTCCATTAGTTCACTTTATTATTTGTCAATCTATAACTGGACAAAGATGATGACACAACGTTTACCCAGCCAAATATGTTTAACAATTAGCATCGTTACGAGCAAATCCGAACGATTCACTGTAATTCCTAATGTATCACTGTGGCGCGAACTACTTAACCTTAGCGTGACAACGCTAGTGTAAATATGATCTCACCTTTGATTTCTTGACCTTGTCACCTAATGCGTCTAATATGTAATTCTTCTCCGCGTCTGTTATCCTGGGATGTTCTACTGGTGAGTCGGCCACAAGGTACCACCAGAAGAAACACCAGACCACTGTTAGTGCAGCTGGCAGGTAGAAAGCTGACGCCCATCCAAACTTTTCCATGAGAGGTCCGGTAAGAGACCACGTGAGGACCGTGCCCAGAGTTCCTCCCATCATAGCACTCACAAACTTTCCTTTTTCTGCCGGCGGGGCCCATCGCGCCACCAGCACGTGAAGTGCCGGATATATAAAACCCTGAAAAGTAGAACAATTATTTACCGTATCCAAACAAGTTTAATGTAACAATCTTGTTACGACGATGGCAAACACCTCAACCATCTCAACAGTGTGAAATCTACATAATTTCATACCGACTTCCAAAAAGGAGGACGTTAGACATGTTCGTCTGTATGTTTGTATTTTTTTTTATTTTTATATAATGTTCACCGACTTCTCCGTCAATTGTGGACCGGTGTGGAAAATTCTTTTTTTTTAAAGGGTTTGCTCCCGAGGTGGTCCCATTGTCACCAAATCAGAATCTGATGAAGGGATCCCATGGAAATCGAAGGAACTCTTCAAATTTTATAGGCACACCTATAACGACTTAGGTATATTTATAATAACTCATGCATTTGAACTCGGAAAGCACCATTATTTTTATGAGCTCATAATCAACTATCCTGCTACTGAATTTAAGAAGAAGGATATGCAAACAATATTTTTTAGATTCTGCTCTTTTTTATCACATAATATATTATGCATCATAATGTGTTCATAAGCACCAAGAGCTCTGACCCTACAAGATCTACTACGAGCGAGTTATTTACGTCTGGAGAAATTATCTTCATTGCATGCTCTTAATAAGGACGGAACCCTCAGTGCAACTCTCAACTAACTCACCCCAACACGTACGCAACCGACTGGTTTTTTTCGAAGTATTTTTTCAAAACAAGTTTAGACATTAATTAAATATTGCGGTTGGGTTTTTACGCCGTACGTTTTCACTCGTATTTATTAGAAGTCTCGAAGTGGTCACCAACCCGCTAGCCTAGCGTGAGACTATGTCACCCAGGAGAAGTCTAGGAATATACTCCTCTTTCGGGTGACAGAACTAGATTGCGATAGGCTACTGGCTATAATATAGCGTTATACGATTCTAAATATTTAAAAATTTCTTCTAAATATAAATTAATTCTAAATATAAAATTCTACACATAAATTTCTCATGGTGTAATTTTTGGATCCTCAATGGAGTTACCACCATGGCTGTGGGTGGACCTATTAGTTTCCCTAAAACTGAAATGTTACTCCGAGTCATTGACCAACCATAAAGGATATTATTTTATTATTATTTGTCTAGACTGAGAGAGGTTTGTCTAATTGGAACAATAAAAAACTAGATTAGTCCAGAACAGTGCACACAACTGCAACATCATAGGTATAAGTCGACCCAAAGATATAAATATGTCTATAAAAACTGTGAACTCGTCAAAAAAAAATGCGTCCAACAGTTGGCCGCAATTTTTCTTTCTTCTAGCCAGCCAATTACAGCCTGCAAATGAATCAGTACGTACATAATGATTCCAGTCTACCAGGATTCCAAGTATAAAGATAATGATAAATTGATTTGCCATAAAAATACAGATGGGATTCATTACAAATTGTGTACATTGTATACATCTGGTTCTATGTTAAAATCTGTACTCAAGTATAAAACCCTGCCTCTTAAACTAAGTAAACCTGTATCTTATGAGACAGGAAGAATAACACAATGACGTGACGCAAGTGTAAGCCGTAGCTGTCACGCACACCAGCTTATCAAATCATAGCAAACAAATATAAAGAAAAAAATAATTATTGCTAAAAATATTTATACTTTTAGGAACAACCTGTATCAATCTGTCACATTCCTCTACCACTTTTGTTTGAAGGCCAGTCAAATCGGTCACCGATGTTCGCTCGTTTGTAGATAAATATTTCGCTAAATACCCTCGCTGTTATTTTTGTTGTTGTTTTAATTAAGAACTTAAGTTTGGTTTATTCTCTAAATTATGAGGTCGATGATTTTGGTGCAAAGTAAAACTCTAATGAGTTTATGTTTGCGCCAACTTTTAAGTATAAAAATGTAACTGTATTACTGAATAAATAAATAAATAAAAAATTTGCCTGTTTGTTTTAGTTCTGTTGCAGCGCGACACTCTATCTAAACATATAAATAATCAAAGTGTCGGCCATTAATCTGGAAATAATTAATAGCTTCTCAAATGTCAACTTACCCCAGCACAACCTAAGAAGAATCTTACAACAACTAAACCGATGTAGCCCAGGTTCGCTGCGAGCGGACTCAATGCTGTCAGTATCGCGCTGGCGAAGGAGGTGACGAGCACCACGTAGCGCGGGCCCCAGCGCTCGGCGGCCATGCCCCCCACCAGTGACGTCAGAGGGTAGCACCAGAAGTAGGAGCCGAGGATCAGAGCCTGCTGCTCCCCGGACCAGTCGAATGACGCTCCACCTGCGATTTGCTATGGATCGGGAAGAACAGTAGGTATTAATATTATAACTTTGCCTAACTTTCAATTACTTTCTCGAATTCTTATTTTTGTAGGAAGGTGATCTCGGCTGCTTAACCAGTCTTAATTATGTGAGAGCCTTATAAATAGGGCCTCCAGCAGGCTTAGCAGGACGCTTTCTATTTCTACTCTACGTAGAATAGAAATCGCTTGCCTACCCTTTTCGATATAAAACTGCCAACTGTCTACACGGAAATGTCCTTTTTGTCTACTCTTCCGTCGACAAAACGCTTCTCTATGGTTCTTGAGCTAAGCCTGCAGGCAGGGTACCTCGAATTCTAGATTATTCTCAACTTGTATAGGTCATAAGACGTCCACTGCTTGACATAGGCCTCCCACAAGCACCGCCATTTCGACCGGTTCTGTGCTTCCCGCATCCAGCGGATACCTGCGGCTTTCATAAGGCCTACAACTTGTATAGGTACTGGGAGGCTAACTGCTTAAAAAGTTTTTAAGTAGTAGTCTTATTCTTTTACAGTTCTTCTTGAGATACCATTGTGTTTGAAGGAAAACTGCAAAAGAGATCTATGCGTATAGACTTTCACTACAAGAATCTTAAAATTATTAGAATACCAAATATCACAATGTGGGGCAGTTATGTCTGTGCTGTCATTCATTTTGGTTCCGATTAAACAACATTACTTTTTGTTTACACTAAACCCGAAAAGGGGTCATTGTACTCATCATTTTGAACAACTTTTTATATGGGACCAACCTTGAAATCTCGAAAAATAAATCAGCTGTTCCATACATTTTGTCGATTTAAGTGAACACAATTTATGTATGGAACAGCTGATTTCTTTTTCGCTATTCATGAGTACAATGACCCCTTTTTGGGTTTAGTGTAAACAAAAACTAATTTTGTATACTGTTTTACTAAAAATGTAAAAAAATGGCTGCCTCTTTGGTCTAGTGTTCGTAATTGGGTTTTTCCACTAGGAATTTCACAGAAGCCCGGAGTCTAGATTTGTGCCCAGTTGATGGCAATAGGCTCGCCCCCTATTACATAGGACTATAGGTACGCCTCTGCCTAACCCTTCGGGGAAACAAGGCGTGATTTTATGATGTTACATATAAAAGTTTTTATTAAAATAATAAGTAAATCATACGCAGTAAATAATCTACAGGGTCAAATTTGATTAGCTAGCGAAACTCTGCAGACGTGATGAGTATCGATATCTAAACACGATCAAATTAATATTAAAAAGATTTGATGGATTTTTTGGGGGTCAACTACCGCTGGTAGTGTTGTTACTTGAAGTATGTGTTGAGAAAAGCGGTTTTCTGTTTTAACGTGTTTAGATATCGATACCCATCACGTCTGTGAAGTTAACACAAAAAAATACTGATATTTCCAGTGACTACACAAACTGCGATCCAAGACCCCAGAAAAACTATAACTTTTTTTTTGATCATGTTTAGTTTTCGATACCCATAACGTCCGCGGAGTCTCACTAGCTAATTTAATTTGAAATAAAATTGTCAAAATAACAGCTTTTTACTAATGAGAAAGTATATACGGTACTTATATCTATCTATCTTATGTAATCAAGTTTTAGTTGTTGAATGCTTCAATATGTAATTAACGTTTTTCCTTTTGCTAGTAAGCTTTGAATTGCATTGCATTGCAAGCAATAGTTTTGTATAATTTAAAAGCATTTTTTTCCATTTTTATAAATGTGAGTACCATGGAGCCGTTTATTATGTTACGATGTATGTTGACTTAAAAAAGTTTGGCAGTTAAGAGTATGTCATGCTCACTTAAATGTCTCGTTGATGGTGGCGCGTGTGTTGGATCATTCGGTTCGCTACAAAATGGTTGAGCTGGATGGTGCTGATCCACGCGTCATGTTCGTGAACGGGCGCCGTCAATTGTGACTGGTCATCTCCTATCTGCCAGGGCTTATGTGTAATCTTTTATATTTTGTATTGTTTTTTTTTTTTTTTTACATTGTACTCACATATAGAAGCAACAAGAATAATGTACCCAGGATTTTGTAATATCTTGATTTAAAAGAGTATCCTTGGAGTTTCTTGCCTATTCTTCTCCATAGAGATCTCCGTTTTGGAATGGGCAAATTGCTTCAACTTTCTGACTAACTGACCGACTCTTTGACAATTCAAAAGTGCCTGAAATAGGTTTAATTGAAATAAATGCTTTGAGTTTGAGTTTAAAAAATGTTATAAGAAGTAACTTAGGCTATTTTAATTTTAGAAAAAGCCACGCGGGCGAAGCCGCGTGCAGCAGCTAGTATATTAATAAAAATCAAGTCAATTACTACAAAAAATATGTTATTTAAAAAAAACACCTGCGTTATATTAGTCTGCATGCTATAGATAGACCGTTCGTATCCAGTTTATTATGACTAAATTAGTAGCAATTCTGTTCTTTAGTCAACTAGACACACTCGTTTCGACTTCAACCTTTCTGTTTCTGGTTTTATTAGAAGAAAATAATATAATACTGCTAAATGTCGCATTTAATGTTTATAATTTTACCATTTGATATACCTACAGGCTGGGGAGCCAGTATTTGAAAAGATTTCTGTAAAAACTTCATGGAAATTGTTCTACCAGATTCGCGTCTCACCGTCTCGTCGCGGTTGTCAGTGGGAGCCTTTAATTATTTAACATTAGTAAGCATGACCACACAATACAAAAAACGAATGAGATAAAAACAAACTATTATGTTGTATGGCGCTCGTAGATGTTCTATAAGTTAGACATTATTGGCATATGAATAATGATTTAGTTTTTAAATAGTTACCTTGACATGAGCCGCGTGAACATCAATACCGTCTACTTGATGGAGAGTTTCATTTGTCACCGCATCATCTTTCGGCTCACACTGAGATCGCGATCTGATAAAACAAAACACGCATTAGTATCATCAGTCGTTATCAGGAAAATATAAAAACAGGTACGGAAAAGAAACCCTCATCATATTTTCCCCATCATAATATTCATGGGTACCTAAGTAATAAGTTAAGTAAAGTTATAAGTTTTCCTCTTTGCTACGTGCATGGAAATATTTCCAACAGTTGGCTTTGAAAAGCTCTATTAAGGCGCAGATATATGATTTTAGGGACTTTTAAATCTGGTATTACGCCTTCATATAAGGCAAGTAAGTTATGCAAAAAATGTATGTTAAACTAGAACGCATATACATCAATTCTATATGTGAATATTTAAGACGCAGATATATGCCAGTGACCTTGAGTGGTTAGCTTGCGTGTTCTGTACTGAGCTCACGCAACGCGTCGTACGTTCAGCCAGTAATAGGACTCGCTCTTCAAGGAGCACTGTCCCCAATTTGACGCATTATTAATTTATTATACACAAAACAAAAGGTAGTTTAATAAAATGCGTATACTAAAAGATTAATAATTAAATTATCTTTAAATTGGTGAAAGTTTCAGAAAAATACGCTTGGTAGATTTTGCGCCATTGTCAGTTTTTTATCCACGTTAGACGTAACTTTACAAATTAATTTCACTATGTAATATAAACATAATCTAAAATATTCAAATATTAAGTTATTGAGAAAATGCTCTAATTTATCATATATATTTTTCAAATCATTAACGCTACTCGTTTAGAAGTGTTCTTCAGTATAAAATCATTAAAAGTCGGTTATCGTCGCCTTAAGTATTGTAGTAAAATTCTTAATGAAATAAATTCTGGAAGTAATGTCTACCCAAAGCATTTAAACGATATTACTTTCAAACTGCCTTCAACTTTCAAATTCCAAACTTTGAACATGCTTTTTTTTTGTATGAATAGACTGTTTTATTATCTATATAATTCTATCTGTGATTTTTTTCAAATATTCACATTTTCGTTATTAAAAATAAATATTCACTATGAAAGTTAATGGTTGCGCGCCGTGAGCGCGACACGCATTTGTATGGCCAACCTTGACCTTTTGACCCTTAATAATATACGAAGACAATAATAAAACACAGTATATTAATATTCTTCCACAATGATTAGCGCGCGACTTTGCAAATTGTTGAACTTAATGTAGCCTTGAACTTCAATTTTTTTACTAATACTTACGTAGAGTTGTTTTAAAGATCAAAGAAAAGATGGATGGATGTGTGAGTTTGCCATCTACTAAGATAGGCTAGTCCATTTGGTGCCGGACGTAAAGAATAGCACCATCACATTTCTTCCCGCGGGCGTCGTAAAAGGCGACTAAGGGACTTACTAGAGAATGGGCAGCAGCGTTCTCTATGCATTTTAACACCATACTGCGATCGCCAACCCGCCTGCCAAGCGTGGCGATTATGGCAAAACCCCCGTTTAGGGGAGGCATATGTCCAGCAGTGGACGTCTTTCGGCTGAAATAAAGATAGGCTAATAGCTGTTAGGAAGAATATGTTGCGCCGCTACCAAATAAATTAAGATTTGGGCAGGAACACGATGAGGTGATGACTTACGTAGAGTGGTTGGATGTCTGTGGGACCATGGCGATAAGATTGAGACTCATGTTCACTCGGAGCATGTACACCACCCAGCAACTTGTGAACAACATCACCCACAAGTTGAAACGGACGGGAAGCACATCTGTGGAATAAAACATTTTAATTTTGTTAACTATATTGTCCACAACAAGAATAATGTCGTTTGTCCCATTGTATTTAAATTGTAATCAAGCGAGCGTTCCAAAAACGTAATTCAAAGCGATATCGAGTTACTAATAACATAAATAGTCATAATACGAACACAATATAATCAGAAATTGTTTGCTACGGAATGATTTACCTATTGTATAATGGCATACATGCATAAATATTGTATGAAAATACCATACTCCCGTATCGACGAAAACATTGATTGATTTTGGCTACAGAACTAATAAAGATATTGGAATAACGAGGTGTTTTGGTTATTAAATAGTTTATTCAAAACGATCAACAACCAAGTCCCAACGACGCAACAACCAAACATTATGCTTAGATAAAGCTTACCTTGGTACTAACATAATGGAACTATATTATGTGAGGGCCAAGTAATAAAATCCATTGTTATCATCAGCCTGCAGAACTACTTTGAAGTCCTGGCTGGGCTTCTAGTACCCGGAAGACGGGATGCACAGCATTCATCGTTTTATAAAACTTAGATATCTATAGAACTATAGAAATCTACATAATTTATGAAACACTTACTTATTTCTTTTACAGGCAATCCAAATTTCACATTCTCTTTGATTTCGGAAAAGGTCATTTTACTTTATCTGACTTTATTTATAATTTAAGAACAATGTAAAAAAAACACCCAAAATACTTAAAATTAGCCAAATATAACTTCGGCAAAGTAAACTTGTCAAAATCAAACATTTTACTGTCAAATTGAGTGGAGTAAAGAGTTTGGAAAATCCCGATCTGAAGCGATGGAAAAATGTTTGAAAATGTTGTGTTTTCGAATTTTCGATTAGATAGATATAGCAATGCGGTGTACCGTATGCCAAAGCCGTACTATTCTGTTAATGAATATTTTAATGACAAATTAAAATAATATTCATATAATTTTATATCTGTCAGTAAAATTAAAATGTTGCTCCCATAAGATAATGATATTCTTTATTGACATTTTTATTTCATTTATTTAGTTTTAATTTATTGACATAATTATTATTAACTACTTAATACTGTTTGACATGACATTGTGACCTATTGAATTTATTGTTTTTGTTTTCATTCTGTTAATGTGACAATCGATTACCGTTTTTATGCCCTAGTGTATTATCTATGTGTATGCCTTCTGGCCGCTTCTGGCGGGACATAGTATGGAACAACGTTTTTTTATATAACATCTGTATAATTTTACCCTATGTGTGTGTGTTTGAAAAATAGACTTAAAAAAAAACAACCGACTTCCAAAAAAAAAAACCCTTTGTAGATTTTTTTTAATTTTCGCTTTTTAGTGGGTCAGTTTGTAATTTACCTAAGTTACAATAGCCTAATGTCAACTGCTCATCACCTTTTACAAAATATTGCTTTTCCCGGTGCAGGGACTTTAATTGTTGAGGAGTTCTCTTGGTAAGAACCAGGAGAACTGCCACTCACCATATGCCTTGTAACAAGCATAAATTGCTTAGCAACCATATTAAAGTACCTAATCGAATAGCAACTCGTTATTTATACTTATTATAAAAAACTTTTTACAAAAAGCAACTGACTTCCAAAAAAAATACTTATAAGTAAGATCAAATCTACTAACGGTCAAAGACTTTGTGATTCCATTGGCTTGGCAAAGAACTATCGTTGAAAAATTGTAAAACATCTAAAACCAATTTGAAAAATAACGTACCGTATACCCGAGTTTTTGGTTGCCGGTGGTCCCGGGTGACATTTATAGATCTTTGACAGTGGTTACGGGTAGTCAGGAGCCCGAAAGTCTTAACATGGGATATCGTGTCACCCAGTAAGGATTGAAGGTCCGATATACACCGTGGCATTTTAGTCGTCTTACAGCGGCCCACTTCATTCATCCAATGACTACTAATCATTCATAATATATATTTTTTTCTATAATTAACATACGAATAATTAAAAAAATATATATTATTCATTATGAATTTATGACGCATGATGTAGTTTGAAACACCCTGTTATGAGCGCCGTGCGAGCCTTGCACTCCATTCCGCGCGGCCACCCTCGGAACGCAAGGCTCGTAACAGGGTGTTGCAAACTATTACGTCATGCGTCATAATCTTTTTTTTATTTTTATTATTCATATGTTAATAAATATTTTATTTTATTGTATGAATGATTAGTAGTTATTGGGTACATGACGTGGGCTGCCGTTGTAAGACAGCTAACATGCCACGGTGTATAGATATACCGATCCGATTTAATAATGGTATCCAGCTACTCCAGCTAGGCATCCGGTTAGACTAGAAGCCGACTCGTTAGGAAAACGCTAGGCAGATGAAGATGATACCCGAAATATTGGTATCAGGAAACCATCAGTCACTTATAGTTTAGAAAAATAAAAGTTAGAACATTATGACCTAACTAAACGTTTCCTAGGATTAACTTCGTAGACGTAGGTATCCATCCCTTCGGAGAATACAGGTGTTATCTTATCTTATCAGTGATGTAATGTTTATTTAGAATGTTAGGTTCATCAATTACTACCAAAACAAAAGTTAGGTTACCTATGAGGCCGATGCTCAAAATTAAACTTGACAGTTTCTTTGATCGTGATTGAGCTTAGCTTACCACCGCACATCAAGAACGTCGTCCAATATAAAGCCCATGCATAAAACTAATCTCAATCCAGGAAATCAATTTGACAGTATTATAATTACGAACGATCAGTTCAGAGTCCCATGAAACGTAAGATAGGTACCTACACATTACATGGATCATCCAACCATACCTAATAATACTATAGTTAATAGGTGTCTGGCTACTTAGCGCGTGGTACCTAATGACAGATAAATTGTTCCTGCTAGAGATGACAAACAATTCTAATCTTGATGCTCGTAATAGGCAACTAAATCGGGCCGCGGATTGGAGTTTTAAATATTTCGGAATAAGCTTATTTGCTAGTCATACTTAAGGGATCTATTACGTGCCTTTTCTTTACATACAATATGAAATATTTCGGGTCATCATCACCATAAATGATATCACAAATTTTTTTTTTTTTTATTCGAACACGAAAGATTCATATTGCTGTTAGTAACACTTATAAAACTATGGTAGTAACATTTCTCCATAAAACAAAAATAAATCTAATTCAAATAATTAAAACTATGTCCGCTCCCTGCTGCACCAGACCTGCAGCTGTGCATACGGGTCCAGTGCCCCAGGAACGGGCAATCAGGTTTATTAACAATTACCTTTAAAATGCTGTTGGTGCTCCCCCGAATCCTTCGCATCAGGGAAGCTGCTCTTTTTCGCATAATAGCTTGAAAGCTAAACATGCCCGATGCTCTACAGAACCGCGGGAGCCCCAACAACACCCTAAAGGCGTTATTATACTGTACTCGAAGGACTTTGTAGGCCCTCTGCGTATGTCTAACCCACAGGCTGCACGTGTCGAAGGACTGACAAAATGCCTTGAACAGAGTGAGTTTCACTTCTCTAGTATATCGTGCAAACCTACGGGCTAGCATATTACATCGGACCGACAACGCTCATCGCTCCCTTTCTATGTCACTGTCATCATTCAAGTCCTCATTCTCAATGTGGCCGAGGTACCTAAAATGCGACACTCTGTTTAGTGGCACACCATACAGAAACACTGGAGGAACTGTCTTAGGCTTTTTAATACTCGTACCTACCCTAAACATCACAAGCTCACTCTTCCGTACATTGTACATTAAACCATGAGACGTGGCGTACCTCTCACATATCTCAAGCATCCTTCTGAGTCCATCAATCGGGGGACTCAGCAGCACCATATCATCTGCATAAAAGACTTAAGAATCACCACAACGAAACTTCAATATACATTATAGATAAGCCATTAATATGTACAGTGTTTCAATTTTTTTTAATGTCTCTCGGCAAACTTCGTGTTTCGGCAGTGGTCAGATTTCTATTACTTAGTTGCCTTTTGCACTTGGTGCAGGCCGGACGTTCTCAATCGACTTGGAAGTATAAAAAGTTGTCACTACACTCTTTTTACTTATCATGTAATTTATTTTAAAAATGGGAGGGAAGCTGCTAAAGTCGGAAATGTGATGATTGCCGAGAGATATTAAGAAAATAGAAGCACTGTATTGGCTTAACCTATTATTCATTATAGCCAAGAGTTAATCGCTAATAGCAATATGAAACAAATCACAAGCACAGCAAGTTTAGCGTGATTTACCAGCCACAAAAGTAATTAAACTTAGTTGTAACAATGATGGCTGCGGTTTCTTTATAGTTACTTTAATTTAAAGTAAAGTGCGACACTGGCGTAATCTGAGACTAATAAAAACATAGTCTGTATTTAAAGTAAATATTTGCAACTTCTCCTCGTTTTCGTAAGAAAGAATGAGGAGTGAAGTAGATATTATTTTTAGGGTACCTACCGTACCCGAAGGGTGCGCAACGGAACCCTCTTACTAAGCCTCCACTGTCCGTCCGTCTGTCTGTCAGCGGGCTGTATCTCATGAACCGTAACAGTTGAAATTTTCACAGATTGTGTATTTCTATTACCGCTACAACAACCAATAGTAAAAATTAAAGAGGGCCCCCCTCCCTATACAAGAAACGCATTTTTTGCCAAATATTGTACGGTGGTACGGAGTCCGAATCGCAATTAGCCGATTTTTAATGAATTTCTATTTAACTGACTTCATGTCTTTGCAGTTTTAAATTCAGTTTAATCAAAGGCGTCGCGTCGTCGTCTATCGAATAAAAGTTTGGTTTTAGAACAGGAATATAATATGGAACTTCTTTTTGTTAATTAAAGGAGTCTAAGAAATCATACTGTTTAACATAATTAACCTATTCAGGCCGGTGTTACCCAAGGTTCAGTCATTGGACGTTAGTCTATACTATTAGTCGCCAACTAGACTTCTATAACAACATAATACTGCTAACCATTTAATTACCACTTTTAAAATCAAACCTATAAGCAAAGCACCATGGCAAAATACATTTAGGCGATTAACACACGGCACCGCGCACCGCCGCGGTAGGCGGTGAAGCGGATCTCAACGTCGCTTTAGCCTCTAATAAATCCGTTGATGCCTAACACACGTACACCGCCCGACCGCGCGGTTGAGCGGTGCTCTCACCATATGAAACCGCGGCGGTGCGCGGTGCCGTGTGTTAATCGCCTTAATCACAACGATAACAAAAAAATTATCTGAATTACAAACACTGTAATCATTAATGTATTAAATAGGAAGATATGGTACGCGCTCCTCGACGTGGACCGCATAAATTAGGGGAAAGAACACAATCAACCTACATTACTCTCGGTTTGCGGGGAATACCCGAATCGTAGTTTGTTTCCGAGTTGTTATGGGTACGTGACAGTGACAATTATTGCTATCTCGTCCCCGCTATAGCCCGCGTAATATGTCTCTCTATTTCGGTTGTCGAGCACATGACGCACGACATCGGGTCCATTTAATATTTACGTGATGTTAGAGAGTGGCCTATCTTCCTCTAAAATACATCAATGACTGTAATGGAAAAATCCGCAATGTTGGCAGTGAATGGCCAATGTCAATGCTCCCAGTGTATGTTGACAGTTACTAAGTTGGCAGAAAATTACTAATTATGTTAATGTTAATTAACATTCAATGTTATTCCGAAACTAGAGAATATGCTTTTCAAAGCTAAGAAGCATTGAGTTGACAACACCAGCCTATACAAGACAATAGTCTCGTCCTTCAATACTTACGCTACACTTTTTATAAGTACAAATTAACCGTATCCAAGTGACAATGAAGTCACAATGTTGTAAGCATGTTAATATTGACAAAATACAATGCAAGACAAAAGAAAATATGAATGTAAAGAAAATTATTTATTTATAAATTCACCAACAATTGTTTACACTGCTTATGTATGTCTGTGTGGTGCCGGACGTAAAGAACAGCACCATCCTATTTCTTCCCGTGGGTGTCGTCAAAGGCGACTAAGGGACTTACTAGAGAATGGACAGCAGCGTTCTCTATGCATTTTAATAACATACTGCGAACGCCAACCCGCTTGCCAAGCACGGCTATTATGGCAAACCGCCCCCGCTTTGGGGGATGCCTATGTCCAGCAAGTGGACGTCTTTCGGCTGAAATGATGATGATGATGATATGATTGTGATGACAGTTTGTCCGAAAGGGATATCGTGGCCCTGGTACACAGGCAACTGAAGGAACACGGGTGGGTTTTAGTCAGTAAAAGTCTGACACGCCCTCCCGCTCCGCCCAGAGCGGGAGAAGTTATTTGAAATGTCCCACCCAAAAAAAAAAATATACTGAAGGAAAAAATATTACTGCGCGAACCCCAAGTAGAAGAAATATTCCCCATCTTCATAGCCTATTGAAATATCTCGATACTTAGCTACAAATATTTTCAAAAGTTACCCGGAAAACTCGTTAATGTTAATACCGAACCACCGTATCTCAATGCCAATGGCGTTTTATAGTACCGATGACCTCGATTACACACATAGTTGCATTATATTCCGATTGTATACTAAACTACAAAAGTATTGTTAGTCACCTACAACATCACGTGAATGTCACATTAAAATCAATCAAGATCCTTTATGCAGGCTTTAGGCCTCTGAAAATCGTCGCTGATAATTATATTGTTCTAAACAATATGTAACAAAAACCCTGTTGTTCCTTCTACCCACGTTTTAAGAATCTGTATACAACATTAGTTCTTGCTTACACTAAACCCGAAAAGGGGTCATTGTACTCATCATTTTGAAAAAAAAAATCTATGGGACCAACATTGAAATCGCGAAAAAAAAATCAGCTGTTCCATACATTTGTGTTCACTTAAATCGACAAAATGTATGGAACACCTGATTTTTTTTCCCAAAGAAAAAGTTGTTAAAAATGACGATGATGATGATGAATGAGTAAAATGACCCCTTTTCGGGTTTAGTGTAAACAAAAAGTAATGTTGTATACAGCGAAAGAAAAGCAAGTTGTTAAAAAAGGGATTCAGACAGATTGATGTATTAATGGTGCTGTAGTTACTAAATAAATTGTTGGAATTAAACAAAAAGTAAAAGTTAAGTAGAATTTGAGACGATTGGCATGTGCGATAATGAAAAGATAACAAATTTAAGACAAAGTGGCAACGCAAAGCTGAACGAGATTAACCAGTTCCAGATTTAGAAGAGATTTAAAACTGTACTTTGGAATGTTTTGTGGGGTCATTGTTCATTCATGCGCTTGAGTTTAGCAATGATCTATTCTCGAGGTATGAAGACACTCCAGTTCATCCGACGGTCATCTTTCAAAGGACCAAGGGAAACGACATAATAAAAGCTATTATTTGCAGTCTTTTATAGAGACAACGAAAATAATGATGTCAATGATTCAATCCACAATCAACTCAGCTTATAACAGTCCACTTCTGGACATAGGCCTCTCCCAGGCTGCGCCACAACACCCTGTTCTCCGCCTTCCGCATCCAGTCTGTCCCAACCACCTTTTTAAGGTCGTCGGTCCGTCATAGCTGGGGGGCGTCCCACACGACGCTTGCCGATACGCGGTCTCCACTCCAGGACTCGTCTGCTCCACCGGCCATCGATCCTTCGACAACTTCATTTCTGATCTTATCCTCCAAAGAATATCATAGCCCGCTCCATTGCACGCTGAGTGCCTTGAATCTTGTCAATGATTGGCATAATTATTTTCGTAACTCTCTATCACACTCATCGTGTGCAATACAACCTGTTAGTAGCACGCATTATACCTAACTTAATATACAATCATATAATTATGGGCAGCGATAACATAAGATAATTAATGCATAATCAGCCTATAATGTTCCCACTGCTGGGATACAGGCCTCCTCTCAGAGATATTTAATACATTTGATTAATTTCTCCTGATTAATCGAGAATGAAGCATTCTAAACCTGAACACACTTATAACATGTTTTACTTCGACCAAAGCATGCATATCTTTACGCTGAGGCCAACCTGCAGACCTACTGCTAAACAAGACAAATAAAATTAAAAAAACAAGTCGCGGTCTTAAAATAAATTTAAAAAGTTAAGCAAACAACTTTCTAAAGGTTAATTGATACGATGTCCTTAAATGGGAAAATAATGGAATGCTATCATTTACCTTTAGGAGTCGCGTTTGTACAGTTAAACATACTATTATGTTTAACTTTAAAAACGCGAAAATGATTTAAAAAAAATGATAATGATGGTACTACCATACTATGATGACGCTGTGTCGGGGATTCTAGGCAAAGCAAACGCAATAATGAAGAAATTAAGTTTTTTGCGGGAGTTTTGTTTAGCCTTTTGTGAATTTTCTGTTATTTTGTGCCCTTTTACTTTTACCTATGACTTTTACACAACCGAAGTGTTAAGTAAGTAAGTAATTATTTATTTGTTAGAATATTGTTGATAAACAGGTGTTACACGTAATATAATGTCCATACTATTCTGCTGTTTCCAGCGTACAAATATTTCAAAGAATTAAAAAGGCTCCTTTAAGGCGGACGTAGAGACCGGTACGACACGAACAGCGCGACGCGACTCTAGTATAACAATTTTTATGAAAACTATATGGAAATTGTTCTACCAGAATCGCGTCGCACAGTTTTCTTGTCCCAAATAAATACTTTACCATATAGACAAATAACTTTGTCCTTTTATGATTAACCTTAATGATATAGGCAAGTCAATGATCTGATAGTTCGTCATCAGAGGATTCAAAGGATACCATTACTGAATCTTAAGCAGAATAAAAGCTTCAAATCTCTTTTCCAACAGCTAATACCAACTCCAAATTATGCGTTGGTCAAGCAAAATAAACCAAGAAGGAAAGCCTTAAAGGCTTCTACATACCAGCGCGACGCGACTCAAAGGCACCGCTCGTCGCGAGACACGCGGGGTGTTTGTGTCGTGTCGCGTCTCGCGACAAGTCGCGCCGGTATGTAGAGCCTTAACTACAAAGGCCAGCGGGTTACTAGGTACATATTTATATGAAAAGAGAGCACAAAGACAAAACACAAAAGAGATAGCAAACTCCTAAAGGGGCAAAAACGACAAAAAAAAACCGGCCAAGTGCGTATCGGACTCGCGCACGAACGGTTCCGTACCATTATCAATAAAAAGGTAAATTGCGGTTTACGATTTATGACGTATTAAAAAAAACTACTTACTAGATCTCGTTCAAACCAATTTTCGGTGGAAGTTTACATGGTAATGTACATCATATATTTTTTTTAGTTTTATAATTCTCTTATTTTAGAAGTTACAGGGGGGGGATACATTTTACCACTTTGGAAGTGTCCCTCGCGCAAACTATTCAGTTTAGAAAAAAATTATATTGCAAACTTAATATAATTTTTGAAGACTTATCCATAGATACCCCACACGTATGGGTTTGATGAAAAAAAAAATTAGTTTCAGTTCTAAGTATGGGAAACCCCCAAAACATATTGTTTTTTTTTTCTATTTTTGTGTGAAAATCTTAATGCTGTTCACAGAATACATCTACTTACCAAGTTTCAACAGTATAGTTCTTATAGTTTCGACAGACATGACGAATCCATAAGGGTTCCGTTTTTTGCCATTTGGCTACGGAACCCTAAAAACAAGGGAATTACCGATGATACGTGGTACTTCTACGAATGTCTACGGAAAGCATCCAAGATATGTGACAAAGTGTCAGAAATGGTGTCACGAATAATGTGTTTGCCTAACGAAAGACGATATCAATTTTGTTTGCCCCGAATGCAGTTAAATGATAGTTTTAGTTTGCAGGCCAAAACCGAGGTTAAAATTAAGGATGTCTTATGGATAATACATACCGCGAATCCACCGGCCATTGATATGTTTTGATCTTACAATTATATTTAGATTTTTCGTGCATATTACTATTTCATTATTTTAATAGATAAAGGCCAGGGAAAATTTGCCGGGAAAAAAATAAGCATTTATTTTAGATTTTTTTTATAAATGATATTTTTAATTAAGAGGCTTTTGTCGAAAAATGGCATACATTTGTTGATTTTACGTAAATAACAACTTTTTGTAACAAAATATATAAAAAAACAAATTAGTCCATAAAAAACTCAAGTAAGTTTTTTATGGACTAATTTGTTTTTTTTCCCATTTTGTTTAAAAAAGTTAATTATGTTGAGTTGTCCCTTCCACCCTGTATAGGAAAACAAATTAGTTTATGTTTTATCTAATTAGTTTCTTTTAATTTTGTCTCTCCTTAATAGACTACCGGAGTTTATTAAGGTCATTAGTAAAGGATTTTTTAAAGTATATTTTTGTTCACAAAATGTTTAAAACCTAGCCATATTATTAAAATCGTCTGTGTGGTGGACGTAAAGAATAGCACCCCCCATTTTTCTTCCCGTGGGTTGCTGCCCATTCTCTAGTAAGTCCCTTAGTCGCCTTTTACGACTAAGAGGCGACTAAGGGACTTACTAGAGAATAGGCAGCAGCGTTCTCTATGCATTTTAACATCATACTGCGATCGCCAACCCACGTGCCAAGCGTGGCGATTATGGCAAACCCCCCCCCTTTGGGGGAGGCCTATGTCCAGCAGTGATGATGATGATATTATTAAAATAGGCATTTTTTAAACATCTCAAATGAACAATGTTCGATAATATTCCTGATATTTTTATTTCAGCTTCACCTTTTTTTTTCCATTTTAAGTTTTAATTACGGCGCTCTTATTTCCCGGACGTACCTTACAAGCAATTTAGTTAATTTCATGTTCGTATCTACGGCTGTGTATCTTGTGCATGTACAACGGCCGTGCAGGTATGTGCATCGGAATGCAAACTCATAAGTGTTGTAGCCATAATAAAATAACAACAAATCAATCGTTTTTATACGCGGCGAGATAAAAATCCTATAAAATCACGTTCACGCCGCCCGCCGAGCGAAAATTCTTTATCGTCAGCGTCCTTTCGGTACCGTCAACATCGCCGAGTATTTGATAACACGGAGTCGACGCCGACGCGCGACGTTCCGGCCAACCAATCCGACTGTTGACATAACTAGCATGTCGGTCGATACGAATGAATCGCTCCGATTTCACAAACATCATTCTTTTATGCCTTTTGAATTTCCACAATTTTATAAGATAATCTTGGTATCGGTAGTAAAATACACATTGTCACCTAACACTTGGCTTTTCCTGTGTGCAGCATGTGTAGGTTACATCTACGAGTATGACGTGCGAGTTAATGACATGATGAGCCTAGAAGTCAACAAATTAATGGCTGACAAACCTTGTAGCGTCGCGGAACACGTAAGTTCAACATATTAAGAGTCAAGATTACCTATAACGTTAAAAGTAAGTAGGTAAGTATTATAACAGCTACGGAATTTGTAATCAACATATCACAGAACCACGCGTTGATTCAAAAAATCACTAGTTTCCATTACTAAATTTATTCTAGAATTACTCTATATTTCAACAAATAAGTGAAAGCCGCAGTCCACGATGTAGTTAACGTTGGTTTGTTCCAGAATATATTTGTAACTACGACAGTTGTTACACACTAATGTTATCAATTTATCATATAAGTATTCTGTTTGGGTAGTGTTTCTACTCGTAATTTCATAAAGAGGTATGCACAGAATTATTTTCTTTATATCAGAATAAATTAGATATTCCGACGAAGTATGTACCTACTCGTATTGATATCAAAGTGACCTAATCAATTTCGGTGGTTGAACAAGTTGAAAATGACGTTTTGTGATAATAAAACTAGAAATTAAACGCTCAGTTATGTGAAATTAATTACACATTGTTTATTTTTTTACATTATAGGTGTGTGGCTGTGTATTAATTGAAAAAGTATATTTAAAATATGATTCGCGACTATAACATATATATTTACAAAATGATAGCCATTAAAATCATTAATACATCTCTCTAAGTTAGATTTGTTCCCCAATGTCTTATTTTCATGAAAAAAAAGTCATTCAATGGAACACATCTAACTTAGAGAGATGTATTAATGATTCTATTTATTTATTTTATTATTTATGTACACACAGAAAAATACAAAGAGATATGACATAACAAAAATTTAGTAATGATTATAATTCTGCAAATACATATCTGTTATGGACGCGAATCATATTTTGATCAAAATACAACCTGGCACTGACCTGCAAATTGCAAAAAACTTAAGATAATTTGAATTTCGCGGACATTGATGTATACTCTATAGCATCACGTAAATATTAAATGGACCCGATGTCGTGCGTCATGTGCTCGACAACCGAAATAGAGATACATATTACGCGGGCTCTAGCGGGTACAAGATAGCAATAATTGTCACTGTCACGTACCCATAATAACTCGGAAACAAACTACGATTCGGGTATTCCCCGCAAACCGAGAGCAATGTAGGTCGATTGTGTTCTTTCCCCTAATTTATGCTGTCCCCGTCGAGGAGCGCGTACCATATCTTCCTATTTAATACATCAATGATCGCGGGCTACAGAATCATACATTCATTCACTCACTGACAGATAACGGACAGCCGTCTAGAAACATGAAAGTTTGCACAAGAGTTAATTCTTTATACACCTTCAAATTAAATTAGCTAGCGAAACTTCGCAGACGTATTGGGTATCGATATTAACATAAAATAAATTAATTTAATTAATTTTTATTTTGGGATCCCCCAAAGCTTGTTGTGTACCTAGTTACTTGAAATATCAGTTTACAGAAATTAATTTGATCAATTTTTATTTTGGGATCCGCCACAGCTCGTAGGGTAGTTAAGTACTTGAAATATCCGTTTACATTAGTTTTTTTTTGTGTAAACTTCAAACGTGATGGGTAACACAAAAAATGGAAAAAAAAACAGATTTATTAACTCATACTTGGAGTAATTATACTTCCAGAGGTCGTTGACCCCAAACAAAATATTATCATTTTTTTTTAATTTTTTATTTATCATGTTTACATATCAAGAACCGATATCGTCTGTGGAATTTCGCAAGCTTATTTAATTTGACGATGTATTATATAACGAAGGTGAGCAGTGGCGAGTGAGCACTAAGGCCCGGCACCCATTGGTGGCACGGTATGGCAAGGTATTTTTAGGCGACGACGAATAAAAATATAACTTAATGGTATGGACGTGATCATCGCCTAAAAATACCTTGCCATGCCGTGTCGCCACCGGACGCCAGGCCTTTTTTTTTTGGGTGGGATATTATCAAATAACTCCTCCCGCTCTGGGCGGAGCGGGAGGGCGTGTCAGACTTTCACTGCCTAAAACCTCGCCGGTTCCACTCTCCTTGGTGACCGGGGTAGATGACGACCCTGTCCGTCAGGTAGGCCTCGACCACACAACAGAGGTCAGTCGGCATCCGATGATACCGGAGTAATGATGCCTCCTTGGTGCAACTCCAGAGCAGGGTATGTATGGGCGCCGGGTCTAAGGAAGGATTTTAGACATTTCCTCCCCTAATGTACCCGTGTGCCTGATGGAACATACCATCGGGAACACGCGGCTTGTATACTTATTATTAACGCATAGTTTTGCTGTTGCCGATTGCAATTAGCGGTAATTAACCATTCATCAAACCAACTACTTAGTAATAATAATATTAATCGTCGATTTAACTATAAAATTGATTAATGACTATAAATTACCAGCAAACGCATACATTTATTTAAAAACCAGGTATTTCAGGTTATAACACGTCAAAATCGTCGTAACTGCCAAAAAGACTTGGAATTTAAAAACCAGCCAAGTGCGAGTCGGACTCGCACACGAAGGGTTCCGTACCGCCGCGCCGTACAATATTTAACAAAAAACGCCGAAAAAAATACACGTTTCTTGTATGGGGAATTGTGGACCCCCTTTAATTTTTTACTTCATTCTATTTTTATTATTGGTTGTTGTTGCGGCAATACAAATAAACAATCTGCGAAAATTTCAACATTCTACCTATTACGGTTCATTAGATACAGCCCGCTGACAGCCTGACGGACGGACGGACAGCGGAGGTTTAGTAATAGGGTTCCGTTTGGCAGCTTTCAGGTACGGAACCCTAAAAAGCACTTATTGCCAAAGGTAGGACAGCTGGTATATATGAAGATTGTATAGCTACATTTATAGTACTACATGATATCGAAGAGGCAGCTCAATAAGCAGTGAAGCTAACGCATGTACCCTGTTCTGGTGGATACGGAACCGATGCACATATCGCAGGTGTTTATCATTAATAAAACCAAAATGAATGCGGCAAGAACTTTCGTGTATTTTAAAACACCTGCTCTTCGCTCTTCACGCACGTTAGTCCATAGAACACCAGCAGGCTTAGCACGACAACCGTAGAGAAGCGTTTTGTCGACGGAACAGTAGACAAAAATGACGTTTCCGTGTAGACAGTAGAACATTTTCGGTAGACAAGCGTTTTCTATTCTACAGTAGAGTATAGAAATAGGAAGCGTCATGATAAGCGTGCTGCTGCCCTTTAATACTCCAACAACGTCGTGGCCTTATTCCGGAAACTGACGATTCAGAAAGCTGCTGGGGCTATAATCCTTAACTTTGTAGCAGAAGCACTGGCGGACTAAGGGCGGCAGGGGCGGTCCGCCCCGGGTTCTGATGGGCCCCAAATCTCCAGTAATACTTTTAAATAAAATCTCAAACAAGACCAAAGGATGTTCAGTAAGTAAAAGGTAGTTTGCAGTTACGGGCCCCTACGCTTTATATAAACGCATGGTGCTAAGATTTTCGAGCTCGCTCCGTTCGCTCTTGCAACCTACATTCTCTTTTCCCTCAGACTTGCCGTAAGTCAACAAAGAAAAACCTATTTATATATGTATGAATGGTCAAAAGAAAACCATACCTATCCGGGGCATAGTGCAAAAATTTTGCGAGCTCGTTTCGCTCGCTCTTACATCCTACATTTTCAAACTTTACTGTATAACTCAACAAAGTAATTCCTATTTCAATAGAAAATTTAAACTATGCGAGGTACAAAAAATTTGGAGCTCCTATATTGCTCCTGGTCGTTGTATACATCTGCGTAAGTATTGTGACTTATAACATCGCCTTGGATGATTCTGTAAAAGTGTTATAATTGTGATTTAAATAAATAAAAAAATATTCGTCTGATGATCTAGTTTTTCTGTTGTCGCGTAGTATCTCCTATTTCTGTATCAATGGTCAAAAGAAAACCTAACGTTTTCGAGGCAGCGTGCTAAATATTTCGACGATCATTCCTTGGCGGGCCCCAATTACTTTTGTCACCCGACTGGCTTAGTCCGCCACTGAGCAGAGGTGAACAGTTTTGGTGGTAGCATTCAGAGAAGTGCCCATCGCTTTTGGTACGTGAACACAGCAGCTCCAACACTATCGTATCCTCAGTGATAGATAGTTCCGCTGCCATGAGGCATGAGGAAAAATTCTTCTGGCACAAGTTGTTGGCAGCACTAACACTGCCCCATTGATTGATGGTTCCGATGACAGCAATAAGGAAAATGCACGCCGTGTCTGCGGTAACACCTGAACTGTATTTACTGAGTGTGTTCACTGATTGATAGGACTTACTGCACATTGACGTGCAGAACCACACAACTTTAAAAATGTATGTAGAACTTCTAACATAATTATGTATGGTCCCTTTATCTGGAAGCAATGGCAGCAATATTATTATCTACTTAAACTTAAACTGTTTTTAACGAGGATTTGTAAGTTCTCTCTTCTAAGTCTAGGTTGGTAATTTTACCTCGTATCTCCGGCATTTCTTAACCGATTTACAAATCGACGTTGGAGCTGTCATGTTCACGTGGCAAAACCGCAGGGCACTTCTCATACTACCAGAGAGAGTGTTCACCTCTGCCACTGTTCACCACTCACTATAGGTACCACGGTATGGATTGCAGCCCCAGCTGCCGTTGGGCCTTATTCCGGAAACTGACAATTTAGGATGCTTCCTGAATCGTGAGTTTTCTGAATAAGGCCATGACATTTTTGTTTGTAGTAGTTTGGACTAAAACCATCTCAGAGTGAAGAGGAAATCATTTCATTTTCCGAGCAAAAAATTATGGTTTATGTTTTTTCGCGCCAAACTTAATTTAAATCTAGATACGAGCAAATACTACATTTAAAAAGATATAAAAACTTACTAACACGACTTTTCGTAAATGCTGTAATGTATAACTGTTTTTTGTCCCAAATAAATAAAATAAAATAATATATTTGGTGTGCGCTGTAGTCCTTGAAGCTCCAACGAATTTCCTAGAAATATTTTCAGTATTATAACATGCTAAGTTAGTTTTATTATTTTGACAGAAATGAAGAATTGAATACACTTAATAATTAAATAGATAGATTTACGATGAGCGACCCCTCTACTGGCACAGACGCATCACGCACGTGAGCGGTTTTTTATATGATTCGGCAGCCATATAGATCAAGAATTTAAGAATAATTAAACCAAAGCGACTAGACAAGTTCAAGATAAAAAATTAACATATTTTAGCATTAATTTAACTACTTATATCATTAATTATATTATCCATGATACTTACAACGGAAATACCTGTTCTTTTATCAATAGCGTAAAAGTCCTTTTACTTTAAAAAAAACTTTTTTTCATTAAATCTTTTATAATTTTACAAAATAGGTACACCAGGGTACCTAAAACTCAAACTGTCATAGAAGCTAAAAAGCACAAAAAGATGCTTCATACATAAAACATACAAAGATGTAAGTAATGCAAGGTACTTTATAAAGTACAGATAAAAATAGCTTTTTATTCGCGTCATTACTTGAGAATAGAAAACAAGCCTCAGGAAACAGGATCGACTTATTTCTCATGGCGCCTCTACGAGACTAGTCACGTATAAACAACATTTGCAAGCTATGTTTATCCAATAACAGCTCCTGCGATATATAAAAAGAAAATAGTTCACACTTTATTGTACCACTTGTTTAATCCCAGAGACTAATTTCAAATGATTGTTGTTCGGTTTTTAATTTGGAGTTTGACATTTGCTCCTGTCAAATTATCCTGTAAGTATCCGGGATTAAAAAACGAAATTTAGTTCCAACAAGGAGATAAGTACCAACATTTAGGTACTTATCTCCTTGAGGTGAGAATTTTTACTACTTTCGCAACTTTACGTCAATCTTAACCTCATTTAATTAGGTATCAGGATTAATTAAATTAGGTTAAGATTGGACGTAAAGTTGCGAAAGTAGTAAAAATTCTCACCTCAAGGAGATAAGTACCTTTTTTTCTGGAGCGGTAATTGGAATTAAATTTGTTTTTTAATCCCTGATACTTACAGGATAATTTCACAGGAGCAAATGTCAAACTCCAAATTAAAAAACCGAACAACAATCCTTTGAAATTAGTCTCTGGGATTAAACAAGTGGTACAATAAAGTGTGAACTATCTTCTTTTTGAAATTCAAAAAAAGACTTGAGATTATATTTAAATCGACACAGATACAGCTACTTCTACAACGGTGTTTTAGGTATCTTGATTAACGTGACTGCTTGCAGATAGCTGTGACTTAGGATTACGTAGAACTCACAATCCATATTTATTTATGTTGGCATCCTGACAGATTAACAGCTGCTGAACGCGATATCAGTATTTTTCCTACTAGAGTCATTACTCATTAGTTATTAAATTCTTGACAATCCATTAGTAATATTCATTCATAATTAAAATGATTTATTATGTTGCTTTGCTTTAAGAGCCTCGGTAACGAACTTCTAATTGAACAAAACTCTTTTGTTTCTCCGTTCGGCCCAGATATTGAATAATTTTAAACGATTTTGCATGTTTAAATATTGTAGAAACATCAAGTTTTCCCCGGAAACCTCAAGCAGTAGGTACGAGTTTTGACGGAGGGTAAAACGTGATTATCCTCATCAAATATTTAATTAAGTGTCACTTCATAAACACCACCCATTATAGTGTAGATCTCAATGACTTCAAGATCATCTCAGCTATAATGAAGTTAAGCAATTATAATATTCATTTATCACAAAAATCATCATTGACATTATATTCTCATTGATCATGCAAAATTGTCGTCTTTGTCTGTACCATAATTAACTACTTACCCCGTTGTGTATTTATAAACTGTTTCTAAGAAAATTCAAAACAATTTGTCGATATAATGCACTATACTTCTATAATTATTATGAAAAGCTGGAACTAAGGACCGTCAAGTAACATGTTTTATCATTAAGTTAACCTAATACCTACACATGTGAAGACAATAGCATGGCATGTTTCAATTTTTAATAACAATATAGCTTTGCACATTACATTCATGCAAAATAATAGGTATCACTTAGGTACCTATTGGCCCCACATGCACAATACTTACGCGATGGAAATGCACGTCCGGATTGATTGGTCTAGGAGGTAGTCCAATATTTCACGTAAGTCACAATGCTCCCGAGATTCTGACTATGTATTGGCACTGTCAAATCGAGGGCATACGACCAGTCATGATGATGTGTGATCAGGTGTGGAAACAACATGTGCCAACAAACATGTATCTACAGCTCAACAACATGAAAAAGTCCATTACTATGGAGTTTACATAATTCTCTGTTTCTAAATGTGATGGAAATTGTCAAAGATTGATAAACTGTAGCATGATTACAAAAATAACAATAAGTTACTAAAGTAGAAAGACTTCAGAATGATGTGCGTGTCGCTAAGGTGTAACAGAAAATGTTCAGGAAGCTGCCACGACATTATGTGACCATCATTATGGAAAATTGACGTTGAGTTTATCCATTAACTACGAGTGCAGACCAGAGAACCATTAAATAAATTAATTAATGATTATGTAGCATTTTAAATATTTCGGTGTAATGATTTGTCTTTTGCTTTATTAATTTAAAACTTAACGACGTCTTCATTTTCAGCAAGATTTAAAGTCAGTACTGGGTTTTTTTTACCGGCAAATAAATGCCTTATGCTAATAAGTGACTGCATTATCGCAATGCTACAAAAATACCTACATTACTTGTTTATTCCCTAATAAACAATATTATCCTAAACTCGTCGACAAGTCGAGAAATTTCAACAACATTTTGACGTATAATATTCTCAAACGATCGAAATTTTATGGCAGCTACATAAAGTTGGTGAACTGAAAACAGGTACTAAAATAAATAAACCTTTGATTAACAATTTCACTTTTCTATTACCCATTAAATTAATAGAAATACTTGAACACGGAATGCCTTGTGTAATGTTTCTCTTGACTGCAGTAAATTGTGCGGATTATTTCTACTATGATTAAAAATCCTTGATTATTTTTAATAATGCCAAAACAATTTGGATCTTCCAAATTGGCGGTAGATATTAAATATGTCCCGTTAAGTATTATGGATGTTAATAACAAAGCGCATTTTAAACACAACTTAGAGGGTACTTACCAAAAAACTTTATAAAAATCACTGCCATTTTGTTAAAATTATTATTTTATAGTAGGTACTATAACTGCCAATGTATCACAATTTAACCGTCACTCTAGAATAAGACCATGTTGTCAACGAAACGGTACATGCCAGTTTGGTAGCGGACTGCGGACAGAGCGCGGCGACTGCGGACTGCGGAATAAACTGTGGCCAAGTGGTAGCCGGCGGCGGACGCGCGGTCAGCGGAGTACCCACGGACGTGTTACATCAACATTCAACAACCAGGGAGGTTTCGGCGACCGCTATCGCCGCACTTCCGCTCAGTCATGAGTAGTGTAAATACCAATAGGTACTACGTCCTACATAGCCATCGTTTTGGGTGAACTGCCTGCCACTGCGAGCTACGGTTGAGCGAACAATACAAGCAAATTAGCCACTGAAAACGAATAATACTAGAGTCACAGACACTTGTTATCTATACACCTGGTGAATATATTTTTAAGGCGCTATGATGCTGGAGCCACGTACTGAACTGAAGTAGACTTGCGAGTGGTTACCTCGCGCATTTGGCATAGTAATTATTTTAATCATTTTATCAAGACAAACTCAGCGAATTGTGCTAAACAATCTTACTACTTTTCATTTATATATAAAACTAGCTGCTGCCTGCGGCTTCGCCCGCGTGGCATTTTCTAAACATATAATATAAACCGTCCTCTTGAATCACTCTATCTATTAAAAAAAAACCCGTCAAGAGCGAGTCGGACTCGCGCACCGAGGGTTCCGTACGTATAAAATGATGTTGGTGATTTCTGAAAAACTGTGCTATTTAGAGACATCGTTTTATTTTTCCTGTAATCCTTACATAAACTCCTATCACATAGAATAATTTCAGATTTTTATCTATGCAAAGTTCGGAGATAAGGGGGGGGAACGGTATTTTTAATTACATTTTTCATCAAAAGTCGGAAACTATGCTGCCTATAAAAAGAAAAAAAATATGTTTGAGAATGTGCAAGCAGCGCTCTTTCATATGATACCTCACATGCTCTAGTCGCCCCACTTCAAATTTTTAAGACCCCCTTTCAGTCCCTTTTGCAATTAAGGTATATATTTTTTAATTTCTTTCTACTTTGCAAAATAGTTGGGCAAACGTCATCTAAAACTTTTTTAAATTTCAAGTTGATAGCATTAGAAGTTCTTGAGATATCCAGGTGTGACAGACAGACTTAGTCTCATCATATGGGTTCCTTTTTATCATTTTGGTACGGAACCCTAAAAACCGTATAAAAATCCGTTGCGTAGTTTCAAAGATCTAAGCATACATAGGGACAGACAGGAAGCGGGAAGCAATTTTGTTTTATACTATGTAGTGATAAGAAAAACACGTCTGTTTTTGTAGCTATGAGATTGATTAAAAGGGGTAACTTTAGTATTCTTTTCCGTCCAGCAAAATTAATCTAATCGTGTAAAATTTATCTAAGCGATTGTATGTCCGACAGATCCTTAAATAATATACAACATTATTTTTAGTAGGTATATGCGAAACCTAAACATAGTTTGTTCAGAATAAGGAACTGAATCGATTTCAATAATTTTTACACCACGTTATATTTTGTCCCAAAAATATTTAAGTGTGATGGAAAATGTTATCACCATTTAATTACTTAAAATACAATCGCCGGATTATTCGGATTAGCACAGATTCTGGTTTGGGCAGATTCTTGTTACGGCAGATTCTTTTTTTGGCAGATTCGTTTTACGGCAGAAGTAACATGACCAACATAAAGCATACAATTTATGTAATGGTATATTTAAAGTCAATTTCAAACTAAAAACCTCAAACTTTTCAAACTTCAAACTTTTGTTTCCTTACGGATGCGAGCTGGGAGAGCTATGGATAACTGTTTCAAAGATTATATAGAAATAATTCAGAGTGAATTAAAAACAAAATAATGTAAAAGCTTTTGGCGTTATACTAAGTCTAAAAGATCTTTCAGAGGCGTCCCTGACCAAGTATCGTGGGGTGATCGTGTTGGTGAAGGTGGTAGTGGTGTGGCTGATCTATTTGCAGACTATTTTGCACCTGTGTACGGTGTTAATCAACAGCCTAGTAACTTGTCTCCAAGTTACTCCTAGTCAAATTACAGTATCTCTTGTATGGGCACTGAGATTCGAATTAATCAAGGCACGCAGTTAAATCCTCCCTTGTAAAATTGACAACCCCTTTTCACCCCATTATGGGCAGATTTTCGAAAAACCCTGATACATGTCATTGTTTATTTTTTGGTTTTAAGTATAAATACTAAGTTTCAAGTTAATCGGACTGCGAGTTAAAATTCTTCTATACAAACTTTGACATCCCCCAATCCCCCTTCAGGGGGAACTTTGAAAAACTAAAAAGGACAAACTTTATAATTTACTTATGTAAGTAGGTATTCGTGCCAAATTTTAAGTTTTAACTCAAGGAATAAGATTTTTCATACAAACAAAATCCCCCCTTTTCACCCCCTTAAAGCTTGAATTTCCAAAAAACCCTTTATTAGCGGATACCTACGTCATAATAAGTATCTGTGTGTCAAATTTCAGCTCAATCCGTTCAGCGGTTTGAAAACTATGGTTATCAAACTCAAAACTCAAACTCAAATTATTTATTTCTTATAAACCAATCACAGGCACTTTCGAATTGGCAAAGGATCGGTGAATCCAAGAGAGATGAAATTAGTCGCCTATTTCAAAGTGTAGTAGGTTCCTATGGAGACGAACGGGCAAGAAACTCCACGGACACTCTTTTTAACTGACTTCTAAAAAAGGAGGAGGTTCTCAATTCGGATGTTTGTATTTTTTTTTTAATGTTTGTTCGCGCATAACTCCGTCGCTTGCCAACCGATTTGAAAAATTCTTTCTTTGTTGGAAAGGGTATACTTCCCAAATTGTCCCATGAAAATTATAAACAGTTTTTTTTTAACCGACTTCCAAAAAAGAGAAGGCTGTATGTTTGTTTTCTTTATGTTTGTTCACAGATTTCTCCGTCAATTATGAACCGATTTTGCAAATATTTTTTTTGTTTGAAAGGGTATACTCCCGAGGTGGTCCCATTACCACCAAATCAGAATCTGATTAGGGGATCCCATGGAAATCGAGGGAATCCCTCAAATTTTAAAGGCAAACCTATAAAATTCGATTTTTTTTGGGTATTTTTTTATAGTAACTCATGCATTTTCTGTCGGAATGCACCATTTAGTGATGTGGGTTTGATAATGGAGACCACTGATTGCCACCGGAACAATAAAATAATAAGATAATAAGTATTTAACGGGTTGGGATTCGATTAGGTAGGATGTAACCAATACTTTGGAACAACATTTAAATTTAAAAACTATTTACTAAAAAAAAAAAAACAACCGACTTCCAAAAAAAAACACCAGTAAAGTTAAAAATAACTTTAATTTCGGAAGTCGGTGGCAAAAAACTAAAATACGAGATCCAAAGACACCGACTTCCGAAATTAAAGTTATTTTTCACTTTGTAGTGTTTTTTTTTTGAATTCGGTTGTTTTTTTTTTTTTAAACGTTTTTAAATTAAATTATTGTTCCAAAGTATTGGTTACATCATTCATGCTGAAATTATACATGTGAGAACAATGTAGAAAGACGTGCACGTTAAAAGTGTCCGTAATAAAAAGATAAAACAAAAAAAAAACAATTAAACTAAATTTAAAATAAGCCGTGGCAGCTAAGAAATGAATAGTCCCTACTTACAGCGCCCCTTTACGAACATGACGCATGGATCAGCATCATTCAGCTCAACCATTTTGAAGGGAACTTTATCTATTCATTATGGCCAGGAACTATTCATGAAAAAGGGTCCTAATATGTCTCAAGATTACAAGAGACGGTTAGGTTAGGTTAGATCTCAAATATACATAGAAGCATTATCAAGAAACCATTTCTCGGAACACTAAAAAAATCACGGCCGTGTTATCATCGAGGTCTTAGACTAGCTCTAACAGTCGCCCGATGGTAACTCGCTGCATGGCATGCTTGTAACATGGCGTAGAGGCTGTTTAGCACAGCGTGGAGTCCACGTAGCATGCTGTAGAGGCCGCGTAATGTGGCGTAGAAGCCGCGTAGCGTGGCGGAGAGGCCTCGTAGCATGGCGTAGAGGCGTCGTAGCATGGCGTAGAGGCGTCGTAGCATGGCGTAGAAGCCACATAGCATGCTATATAGGCCGCGTAACGTGGCGCAGATGCTGCATAGACGTCGCCGCGCGAACAATATCGTTCCGAACAGGAATCCTTTCTATAAGTTTTTTTCGAAGAAACAAAACTGCTAACTAACTCTGTGTTAGGTTAAATGACCATAAATGAAGCCTTTGTTTTCAGTCAACTAAGAAATACTAATTATTATATCCGATCTTCACTTTAAGTAGATAGTACTTAGGTATTCTTATAAATAAATGTTCGTTGTAACACTTGTAACATTATGTATTTTTTGTTGCAGATTTCTGATTCCTACTAACGGAAAAAAATACAAAACACAATTATAAAAGAAACGGAATGCAATATTTTAGGTTTGTTTTTGGGATAAATGCATCCCAACTACGGAACCCTTCATTGCGCATGGTCCGACAAGCACTTGGTCGGTTTTCAATTTGGAGTTTGACGTTTTGCCCTGACAAATTAGTATCTGAGATTAAAAAACGAACTTTAATTCCAATTACCGTCTCAGGTACGAGAGGGGAGAAATTTTACTACTTTCGCAACTTCGCGTCAATCTTAACCTAAGATTTAAATCTAATAAAAAAAAATACTCGGGATTTGATTTAAATCGACACGGATACAGTTACTTCTACATCGGTGTTTTAGGTATCTTGATTAACGTGACTGCTTGCAGATAGCTGTGACTTGGGATTACGTAGAACTCACAATACATATTTATTTATGTTGGCATCCTAACAGATTTAATTAACGGCTGCTGAACGCGATATCAGTATTTTTCCTACTAGAGTTATTAGTTTTTAGGGTTCCGTACCCAAAGGGTAAAACGGAAACCCTATTACTAAGGCTCCGCCGTCTGTCTGTCTGTCCGTCTATCACCAGGCTGTATCTCATGAACCGTGATAGTTAAACAGTTGAAATTTTTACAGATGATGTATTTCTGTTGCTGCTATAACAACAAATACTAAAAAACAGAATAAAATAAATATTTAAGGGGGCTTCCATACAACAAACGTGATTTTTTTTTGCTCGTTTTGCTCGATGTTGATAACGGCAACAGGCTTGAAATATTCACAAAATCTTTAGTTATATATTCACTTTAAAAACAAATAATTCAATTAAAATAAAACAAATATTTAAGGGGGGCTCCCATACAACAAACGTGATTTTTTGCCGTTTGTATAGATAATGGTACGGGACCCTTCGTGCGCGAGTCCAACTCGCACTTGGCCGGTTTTTATTTAAATGCTTGACAATCCATTAGTAATATTAATTCATAATTAAAATGATTTATTATGTTGCTTTACTCTAAGAGCGTCAACAAACTTCTAATTGGACAAAGCACTTCTGTTTCTCCATTCGGCCCAGATATTTAATAATTTCAAACGATTTTGCATGTTCAAATATTGTAGAAACATCAAGTTTTCCCCGGAAACCTCAAGCAGTATGTTTGACGTAGATTAAAATGTGATTACCCTCATCAAATATTGAATTAAGCGTCACTTCATAAACACCACACATTATAGTGCAGATTTCAATGACTTCAAGACCATCTCAGCTATACCTAATGTTGTTAAGCAATTATACATCATTTATCACAAAAATCATCATCATTATTTTCTCATCGATCATGAAACTATCGTCTTTGTCTGTATCATAGCTGGGACCCAAAACGCACGCCATATGACACCACAGTATCATCACTGCTGTATTGCCCCAGCCTAACCCTCTGCTTCCTATTTGATTGAGTGGAGTTATTAACTACCCCGTTCGCGTTGTGTGTTTATAAACGCTATATAAGCAGACGTCAAACGTCTCGCATTTGGCCGGTTTTTTTAAATATATTTTAATGCCCCTTTAAATTTAAATAAAACGGTAGATAGATTAAATAAAATGTTTTCGTATGTGTAGATCGACAAAGTACTCTCTGCTTTTGCGATAAAGACTTTTGGCGATTTTTCCTTATTCTGTATTTTTCACATTAGTTAATCCTAACATTAAAATGTGATAAAAAGATAAAAATAAATGTGTACGTATGGATAGAGGAGCCATGTCTCATATTTAAACGAGGGTACTACCAATATTTAACCTGGAATTTGTGCTAAAACCGTTAAAAAGTCGTTTAAGGTGGCTCCTCAATCCAGACGTTTGGATTGAGGAGACACCTTAGAACTCGAAAACTAGCTGACGAATGTTTTTGAAAATTTGGTAGGATTTAGTGGTGTTTATGCGTAATCTGTATAAAAAAAAAATATTTTGTACGGCTAAATTTGCTACAATGCTTTGATTTTTCATAAAAAACCCATAAATGACAATGCCAGATCCTGCTCCTCTCTTTCATTAATTTACAATAAATATAAATTTATCAAAATTACCGCATGAAAATATAATCCTTTGTTACTTAACTATTATTCTGATAAACCTGCGGATAAAAAAATAGTGTAAAAAGGAGTTTAAAAACCAAAGTCCTATTTCCTGTTTTTAATCGCGACCATCTGTGTTACTTTGTACGCATACACGTGGAACAAAACGAGATTTAAAATGATATCTATTAATTACTATGTACGGATTTTAATATGTATTTGGTCTAAATACACCCAGTAATTGAAAATAATGTTTTTTTAATATATATTTATATAATAATTATGAATGATACTGTGTTCTAATCATTCTTTCGCATTTGAGCGTTAGGTGTAACGAAACGTCATTGACGATGTCAAAAAGTAATTAGAGATGGGTTGTACACGATATCTGTTATCACTGTTACCGTTACACTAAAATAACAGATCCAAATTACTGTTATTAAATAACAGCCTGTTATTTTTGTACGAACGATAAATATGTATTTAAATCTCTATTGAATACCTTCTTTGTTTCTTTTTGTTTAAAGTTGACATTATAGAATCACGTTAATTTATAAAAAAAAAAATAATAACCTTGCTATATTCCTTCATTTGTGAGTGTTTATGGTAAACGGTAACAGTCCGTATGGGAGCTGTTTTAATGACTACGTGCCGTGGTGACAGTATGTCTTTGAAAAATCCAAAATAATAATGATTGTACTAACTGCGGTTTTGCTTGGCTTGTAACCTACAAATGCAACACATTATGAATGAATAGTATACTTAACTAAAAGTATCTTGAATAACTGGTAAGTACCTAAAGGCAAAATAGTCAAGTTTATGTTTTAGGGGTTATGTGTGGAAGGTGTACATAATAATGAACTTGTTTATCTGAACCATAATTATTTTCTTACCTTACAGCTTCCACCAGCAGCCGTAATCTATCAAGAGTGCTTCTTGCGGCTATACCAGCATTGTAAAAATCGAAATGTGAATGCTGAAAGAGATCTAGGTCACACACACGTTTGTCTTGGATGTGGACATTCTGTTCATTCATTCTGAAGACAGTGATCCAATAATAACTTATTATAACTGCACTTAACCTAATCTTAAGGTATCTAACCTAAATGTAATAATTGTTCTTAGATTTAAACAGAAACCGCAAGGTCTAAAGACATTTAAACATATTTTTAGTTATCACTAATAAAGCAGCAATAGACTGCTTCATTCGACATGGTGGTAAACCAACTTTTATTTGATGGGTCAAAGTTCTATAGAGTTGCTGGCATTGTCCTTTCACCACGCTGTTTCTCGGAAAGTCATTAACCAATTAAAACGTATTTTTAGTATAATTTAGTAGTAAATGAGTTCTAATTTGTATTATATAAATAAAATGGAAAGACTTTATAGTTTCGGTGATACAACACATTTTATGTGGCTCCTCAATACTGACGGTACTTATATAAAAAATATATGTTCGTAGCTACTAAAGCAGTTGATCATATCAGATAACAATAGCACCAATATTTAGTAGAAATTTCTACTAAGTATTTAGTAGAAATTTCTTCTAAGTATTGGCATAATCAAACATCCTACACAATCAGTATTTCAAAAGATATTAATAATTTAAACATCCCTTAACAATTTTGCGTAAGTATAGGGTGACCATAAATAATTCAAACTATGACCATAAATAATTTTATTTGCTTATAAATCATTCTACGAGTACGAGTACCTACATGTAACTTAACTAGCTTTTGCCCGCGATTCGCCCGCGTGAGTGTCGGGAAATAACTCACAGGAACGAACTACGGTGAACTACCGGCATCATACCGGCATTAAAAGTACCCTATGTGTTAGTCAAGACTTTTCTTTTTATTTATATAGAATATACATGTACAACAAAAATATAAAGAATCGAATGATAATATTTTATGATTTTAAATTTATTATTATTTAGCTCATATTTAGCTGTTATTTTTCACAAAATTGTTGCTATAGTAACGTAAAGAATGTACCTAATAGACAAACATAAAATGAGGCAAAAAAGTCGGTAAGACATAAATGATAAAACTCCATGTTGGTTTATTTTTTGCATACAGAATTCAAATTCAAAAATTTATTGCTCAACACAGTATATAATAATACATTTCCAGATGTCAAGTGAATGCGCAGTCCACTGTGTTGTACTAATTCAGGCATGCAAAATTCATCATTAAAATTATATAATTTCAATTTCATAAATTACAAAACAAAGTCAACACATAATTAAGAATAAACAAATTAAAAATAATTTCAATAATAATAAAATAAATCGGACTCAGGTATTCACCATAATTATTTTTATATTATACACACAAACCATCTGACAGGTATTCATCTATAGTGTAGTATGTCTTACTTAACAGTAGATTATTGAGTTGCTTCTTAAATACATTGACATCTTTAATACTTAACAAAGCATTAGGTAAATTATTATAAATACCTACGTGGTGCCATTCCTAGGATTTTTTATGGAATACCGCTTTTTTGTGTTGCCAACTGCTTATTTTATTTCTATGTCACGAGCTGTGTAATTTTTCAAATAAGTGCAAGTTCGTCTTAACAAATATAGCCATCTCACATATGTATAGGCAGGGTACTGTTAGTATACGGAATTTCGCAAAGACCGGTTTGCAGCTTTCCGTGCTTTTTATACCGCATATCGCCCTTACACACCTTTTTTGCGCTCTAAATACTGACTCCATGTTCGTGGAGTTGCCGTAACCCGCATCGTAATGTAGACGTAACAATGCATGATACGCTGTAACCAAAACTTTTTGATTCACCTCCTTTGCGAGATTACGTAAAGCAAGAATGTTGACTCAGGCGTTTACATAAACTGTCATGATGAGTTTTCCACGACATGTCTCTATCCAGTTCAAGCCCTAAAAATGTTGTACTTAGTTGTCGTTTCTGAAATTATCTTGTCTCCATATTTTATGTCAAGTTTATTATGATTTGTCCTTTGCTCAAAAGTCATTATTTTAGTTTTGTCGATATTACTTTTTTAATTATTCGCTCGCATCCGTTCTATTAGTACTTGGAGACAGTGGTTTATCTCTCGTTCAATTGTCGTCGCATCATTATTGCCACTAAAAACGACCGTGCTATCATCAGCAAACAAAACCATCGGGTGATGTGTTTCTCTGGGCATGCCATTAATGTAAATACTAAATACCCTACAATACTTCCTTGGGGTACACCGTAGTTATTAACTCTCTGACTCGATACATACGTACGCTCGGTTTTTGAGGTAACGCAGACCTTATCTATTTTCGTAACTTGTTTTCTGTCTGACAAGTACGATTTTGAATGAGTGATAAACTGACAATACATGCAAAAATATAATTAAATAATGAATTAAACAAAATATATAGACAATTTACGTTAAATTAATCTTAAATTAGCTCCTTTTAAAAACCCAGTTTCAGTGTAATCAGATATGAAATGTGTACCAAAAGACGATTCTGACTGTAAACTTTCTGCGATATGATGGTTCTACTTTTTAATTATAATGGATATAAAATGTATGCCTAAAGATGATTCTGACTTACAAATTTATGAGTTTTGAATGTATGATAAATGAGTGTCTGCCAAACGATTTTATGCGAAATGATGTTAATGCTATCAGCTGTTATGCAAAATAATATTATGACAAAAAAAGTTCTGCCATAAAGGGTAGACCCCTTCCAATAAGGTCTAATTTATTACGACCATTTTTTAAATCTCTCAATACTGCACCATCTTCATCTGGAATTGAAAGCTTTTTTAAAATTCTGAAACATTTGCTTTTTAAGACAAAGTATCAGAAGTATCAAATTGATTGATTGAGATTGATGAATTCTTAAAAATGTATGCCAATTTCTTGTTTGCGGAAATTATCTTTTCTGAAAGTGATCTTAGTACGTACGTTGATACACCAAATAAAAACAAAGATAAACGAAAAAAAAAATAAAAGATATTATCTTCAAATAAAACCCTAAATACCAAAGGTGAAAAAAGTAATACCAACGAAGTCGCATTCTAAACCCAAAATTATTAAATCATGTTTAGCACAGAATCATTTTTTATGACAAACCATCGTTCGTCGAAAATTGGAGGTGGGAGGCAAAAAAATATATTAATGTATGTACCAAAACTAAAAATTAAATTCGTAAAAAATTGTAACCTTTGCAGTTCTGTATACAAGCAAAAGTTCTGCATTGGTGGGATTAAAGAACACATTAGCTTAGACTCTTTATTTTATTTTAAATAGAATGGCCGAAGTCAATTACACTATTTAAACATATAATTTATTTAACATAGTCATGCATTCTTCTCACAAAAATTCAAACATTCTGACAGTATCATCTTCCATTCATTCGCAAAACATATCAAGATCTGTTTTTGAGTTCAGGAGAGTGTTAATAGCGGCTAATGTCCGAGGAATAGGTGACTTGGAATGTGCAACAGTACGGCAAGTTGGAACAGCCAGTAAGCGGTGTTTTCTGCCACGACAGTAATTGTCAGGAACAAATAGATTGCAGATTTCATTATGCAGATCAGAAACATCTATAATCTAAGAATTTTAAATATTACAGTCATCTGATCGCGCGACTGTCTTACTTCTAAAGAATTGAAACTTAAGCAACCCAACAGAAATTTAGTGGGATACAAGAGAGGATAAAAAACAAGTGCTTGTAAAGGTATCTAAGAAATGCTTTTTGAACTTTTTCTAAAGCTAACGCATACTGCTTCTCAAAAAGGATTCCATACGCACGCACTAGACTCAAGTTTGCTACGGACCAATGCCTCAAAAACAAGCTTGATAACGTGGGGGTTGTGGAAGTCTCGGCAGTTCCTTAAAACAAAGCCAAGGCGTCTGAAGGACTCCTTCTCAGTGGATGTGATGTGGTCGTGAAAAGTGAACTTACAGTCGAATATGACTCCCAGGTCTTTCATGGAATTAGCTCTCGTAATTGTATCTCCATTCAGTTTGTATCGAAAGTTGACAGGGCGCCGCATTTGACCGAAAGCCATCACGTAGCATTTTGATTTATTAAATTCCATTTTGTTTTCTAAACTCCACTTATCTATTGAATCAGTGGCTGATTGCAGAGCTTGGCAATCGAGCTAAGATTGTATTTCATAATATAGTTTTAAGTCGTCAGCATATAAGACAGATCTGGCATTAGTAACCACATCAGGGAGGTTTAATTAATTAATTAAAAAACCATTAAACCCATTAATCATCAAAATGAAAAGGAGAGGGCCAACTACCGAACCTTGACTCACACCCGAGCAAGTGTGATATGGGAGTGACTCGTACAAACCTAATCTGACAAATTGTTGTCGGTCCCGCAAATAATCTGCAAGAAGCCATAGAAGCCCTGGAGCAACACCTATCTCACTGAGCTTTGACAGCAAGACGTCATTGTTGACTCTGTCGAACGCCTTTTGGAAATCAAAGTAAAGAACGTCTACTTGGCGATTGCGATCAAGACTAGTAAAGATATAATTAACTAGTGTAAGTAAGTTAGTATTGACGGATCTTTTTTCGCGAAAACCATACTGCTCATTGCTCAGGTACTGTTTCACTTGCTTGTAAATTCCTTGATGCAGGGCATTCTCTATAACTTTCGCGGGAGAAGATAATATCGCTATTGGACGATATTCATCGACTGAAGATTTATTTGAAGATTTTGGTTTGGGAGTCACACGTGTGACGTGTTATCTTCCATGGTGGTGGACTAGTCATTATCTTCCATGGGGTAGACTCCAGGTTTTACTACTAAGTTAAACATGTGGTTTAGGGGCTGAATGAGAAATTCCTTTCCCTCTTTTAAGAACCACGGAGGACTATTATCAGGACCAATAGGACTGTTTAGTTTTATTTTATCTATTCCGGTGCTAATATCACTTTCAGCGAAGTTTAATATATTAATGTAATTATTAATATTGCAGTTGCTTCTGTCCAGGTTACTATTTTTAAAGAACCGACGATATAATACCTAAATACATTAGACTTCTATCATATAATATACTGTATCAAATGAAAACGAAATCCTCGTTTTACGATCCCAAATCGCAGTATTATATTTTGATAAAAGGCAAAAAACGAATGTAACATTGCAAGCACAATATTGTGAATGTGTTTGCAATGTTACGTTCATTTTTGAACAAGTCGTTTTAAATTATTTATGTAGTGCAGTCTTTACGAAAGAGTGTCAGAATGGCGAACTTCATACCTATTCAAATAAAAGTATTTTTTTTTATTTTGATTTGCCAAATATTATTAGGGTTCCCACGCACGTGTCATGACCAAAATGTGTTAATTCTATTTTGTTTTGATGAAGTTAAGGTGTTGGAACAGTTCCATTTTCCCCACTTTTTCGGAAAAATTTCATTTTCTTGCAATATTACAGTTTGCTTGTGTGCGTGCCGGCAAACATTTGTTGCTTCAAGTCTGAACGGAATTTTGAATTAAACTATCACTCTAAGTCTAATTACTCTAAGGTCTCTTCCTTATCCAATGGGTTTCATCCTACTATTTTTTTTTTCACTTTTATACTATTTTCAAAGGCTTCACCTAGCTTGCCCTGGTCTAATACGCCATAGGACCTATAGGACAGCTATGTTTGACAAGAGTGCATTTTGTATGGGCCCTAGAATATAAAAAGAAATACCTAATAATATAAAAGAAGCAACGAATTTTACATCATTTAATAGTACATTATTGCAAAGGCCATGAAATAGGCAATTGCAAGTCGAGTATGAGTTTGTTTAGAGGAAAGTAAATTATTTATAAACTCCAGATTTAATGACTAACAACAATTGTTTTTTTTTCAATATACATCTTTCTATTTGCAAGCCAGTTCGAAATTGAAATAAAACCTTTGATAAGTTACCTCCTTGGTTGCCATGTTTCGGAGTACAAGATCGTTCCATTTTTAAATTACACGATAGTTAAGAGTTTACTATGTAATTTATTTGGCCGCTAAACCACGACACATATGGATTTTCATACAACTATTGGTGGCCGCTGCTCGCATGTATTTGGCCAGTACAGCAATTTCGATTTATCTCGAAGAAGGTTGTTAAAATAATGCTCGAATTTCCAAGCATGTTTGAGAAAAAGTATTTAATAACCCCAGCGCGCCGTTTCATACAACATTGCTGGAGCGTTGTAATGTTCTAAATTCAAAAATAGCTCCTGCAATGGATTTGATTTTCTTTGACCGTAAATTCGATACTTCGCGTGATCTTTTTTCGAAAATAAGGACAACATTTCCATGCATGTTTCAGAAAAAATAAATTAGACTTTTCTGATCAATAAAGCTTTTTTACATTACAAAGTTATTGCTTATTTAAATGATAAATGTAATTACATTTTTAAGTTAAGTAATAATAATAAAATTATATAATTAATAAATTTCATAAATAATTTAATATTAATATTTGTAAATTAATGAATAACGTAAGAAATATTTCTATTATAGTAGATATTTGCTCAAGTACCTACCCATATTCAATTATTTGATTTGATATAAAAAATACAACATAAAATAAAACGCAAATAAAATGCAGTACGTACAGTAACACTTAATAACAAGATTATCTACTTACAATGCATTTCTGTGATGATAAGATTGACAAGAAGATTTTTGGAAGCATTCAGCTATAGAAAAAAACTATGTGAGATGAGCTATTTTTTTAGAACAATGCAGAACTTTCCGCAAGGAAGATCACTTTTATACACATGACATGACAGTTTGGTACCGGACTGCGGACAGAGCGCGGCGGCTGCGGACTTGTTCTATACACCTGGTGAATATATTTTTAAGGTGCTATGGTGCTCGATCCGCGTACTGAACTGTAGTAGACTCGCGAGTAGTTACCTCGCGTATTTGGTATAGTAATTATTTTAATCGTATTAACAAGACCAACGCAGCGAATTGTGCTAAACAATCTTAATACCTTTTGAATTTTTTTTTAATCTATATTTATTTACAGGGATTTTTCTATACAGAATATGTCACCCCGATTATTGAATACAATCCGCCTTATTACAAAACAAGATTTATATTATGACATGGCTTAAACCATGGAGCCACTTTTTGTAATAAGAACGTAACAGTGATTGAAATACCGTTCTTTATACAAAAATGAAAACTTAGCTCGATACTAAGTTGTCAGTTTTGTGTTTAGGAACTTTACCATAGTCGGAATAAAGTTCGAAATTCAATAATGGCTCCATATTTTAAACCTGGGTCTGAAGATAAACCTTGTTTTGTAATAAGGGGCAATAAGTTTAACAGACTAGCCTACCCGCAACCATGTACCCACAATAATAATATGATAAAGTGTTCTGGCCTCATCAGACAATTGTGAGGCCGGAACGCTATTATAGAAGCCTACATCACAACTATTGTTAAAAGCTTGGCGTCTTCGGACTCCAATACGGTCACATTCCGTCAAGATGTGATGCACATCTTCTATGACTCCAAAGACAGCACAATTGGGTGACTCAACTTTGCGCATCATAAAACCAAAACTATTGAGTGGAACGTGGCCGGATCGGAGTCTCGAAGCCATCACAAGTTCTTGCCTATTCATCCTGCCCTCGCTAAACCAAAGCGTACGTTGAAGAGATGGCTGAAATGTGGAATCGTCCTGTACCAAATGCCCTTCGTTAATGATCTTTTATCAAAATATTCTGACCAAGATTGAATACATCTGTCTCTAACTAGGGGTAAAAGCTCAGTATGGCATGGAGGACAGGCATACAATTCCCCATCAGACATAGCTTCATTTGCCAAACGATCAACCATCTTATTAACATCCACTCCAACGTGAGAAGGAATCCATTGCAATAAAACTGTTTTTTGTTTGGCAACAAATTCAGTGATGTTTCTTAAGATACTATACGCCAGTGAAAGCCCCCTGAAAGGTGAAGTACTCGTACATCTCATCAGATGAAGAAGAGCAATTTTCGAGTCAGTGAAAATGACAAACCGACCACCATCCAAAGATTTTATATAAGCCAAAGCTTCAGCGATAGCGATCAACTCTAAGTACTTTATCGAAACTTTTGATGAAATACGGAATTTGGAAAAGGAACTATCTTGCGAATCAAAATGGGCCGTATACACACAATAAAAGCTAGAATATTGCGCATTTAGAGACTTATAACGTATTGATCTTAAATTATGTATATAATAATAATGTTTAGGGTTATCAACAAAATCTAAACTAGGCTTTACAATACGTGATAAGTTCATATTGCTGACCCAAGTATCCATGGAGATCATGCCAATTTGACTACTGCAGTACATAATGTCCTTGCTTTAGGACATCGTAAGACATAACTAACAGTGTTTTTTTCTTATTTCTCCAATAAGGACTATTACCACAAAGACCATGAAGGTTGGTTATAAATTTCTCCAATATGGCAATTATAGGAAAATCGTAACACTTAGATTTTAAGTAAAACGTACCAGCTAAATATCAGCGGCGAATGAAAAGAGGAGGCAATATGAATTCGGAATCCATCACGTGAGTCGGAGTGCTTTTGACAAACCCACCTATTAACCGCAGGCAAATGTTTTGTAATCTATCCAGTTTGGTTAAATGTGTGTGGGCGCTATTGTCCAGTTAAAAGCTACTAAAATCGATACGACTACGAATAAGATAAATATATAACCGTCTTATGTGGTTGTGATGAACACCCCACCCGGGTCCCACTAAAAACCTAAAAATATTAATCAGTTTAAGTACTCGTATCTATATGTTTCATCCATCGAAGACCCCTATCTAGCCATAATCCCAAATATTTGACATGGTCTACTAACTCTAACAAAGTACCGTCCAAACGGACATCTATAACTAGCCTACGAAAACCTCTACTAAACAAACAAATTTTATTTTTAGCGGGAGAAATTTCTAAACTTACTTGCGTTAACATGCTGTTGATTTGATCAAGAGCAGACTGAATCTTGCATTCGCCGCCCTCACTAACAGAAGAACACTGCACATATACAGCGAAATCATCCGCATACTGGGACATGCAAATACCGTTCTGCAAACGTTTACAAATATCCGACGTTATTGGGGATAACGGATCACCTTGAGCCAAACCTCTACCAGAATATCTGCTAATAAAGTCATTACCAGATCTTATTTTGAGTACTGTTCGATGAAGAAAATTCCATAAATATCGCTAGATGCGTGACCCTACTTGAAAACTATCCAAAACATTTATTAAAACAGTATTATTTACATTATTAGCATTATTTATATCTAAAAAAATTAATAGTTTAAAAAACACAAGAAAAACACGCTTTTTACAATGCACGTAAAAACAAAACATGCAAACACTACTATGATACGATATACCTAATCGTAGTCAAAGTTCATTACAAGACTTTTCTAAGAAATCAAAAACAGCTATGATACGATTTTCCATCATGAAGTTCCAGTTCATATCTTTCGGCTCCATCATCAGATCAGTTCGACAGTACCATGTTATTGTATTGTCATCAGAACTACATACAGCTGCCAATTTTCATTATGCTACGACCCTTGGAAGATGGTTAAATTAGTTACCTTAGATTCCATTACATAGTTACATACAGGTCGACCTAATAAAAGCGTATTAAAAACAACCCATAGTAGAACAACCCTCGGAAAAACCAGTTTGTATTGCGGAGATTGAGCAACTTAAGCCATCTAAACACGACCTACCTCTGTGTTCGCAGAAAATGTGTTACTTTTTTCCAGAAACCATTCCACTCTTCGAAATAGAATGTAATGGAAAATTTTGCATATTATGCACGACAACAAGGATGTGGTGAAAGTGGTGGTGAAGAAAGAAGAAACGTTACTAGGGTCACGACCGTTTTGGAATAAAAACAATACAAATGTCGCGCCACTGAGAGAAAACTAAACTGAGATCAAAAAAAATATTATATAACCTTAGTAAAACAGATTACCCACATCAGGTAATTCTTAATTATAGAATAAGATATATCATCGCATCCAGGAGATTTAATACATTTAACTAGGTCCTGAATAGAGATCTCACACTCTAATATAGGGTTACTATGGTGAACCGTAGGGGTCGATGGGGAAACATAATCTGGTGTAAAAGAATTTAAAAGATTTGTGGTACTTTGGGCGTCCACAAAATGTCTACGAGATCGGTAACCTTTCAGCCATCTCATTTTGCGCCACATTTCACTAGACGATGTAGTGTGATCAACTGTAGAACAAATATTTTGTCAGTTCACTTCCCTAGCCTGCCGGATCAAGTTCTGCGATGTATTTATCCTACTGTTGAGAGTATCAAGATTTTGGGGAATGAGTTTAAGCCTAAATTAGGATAAGGCTAGCACAACGTGTAACAGTTTTGAACTCCAGTACGGCTTTGGAGCAAAATCTGAAGAAGGGTTTTGATTAAAATTAAACATCGGGATGAATTTGTTAGCAGCGTCATTCAAAATATCTAAAAATAAGTCATAAGCAAAATTTTTTTTCCAGATATTTTTTCTATGAAGTCCAGTCTGCTTTGCCAAAATTCCTTTTAATAACTGAAGGAAGGTATGACGACAACATTGAGATTCTAATCATTAAATGGTCACTGCCAAGATTTTCATTTAAAACGATCCAATTAAAGTTAAGCGCAATATCTGTAGAAACCAGCGATACATCTGGGGAAGTCTGTTGCAACTTGTTGCCAACTAAACGGACTCGAGTATGTGTCCCATCGTTCAAAGAAAAAAAGTTGTTGTCTATATGCGAGTCGTGAATAAGACTGCCTCTGTAGTCAGTTTTATAAGACCAACTGACGTGATGGGTACTCGTAAAATCACCTAGAATTAAAGTTTTGGAAGGCCATAGTGATAACAGACTGTCCCAATCCAAAGATTCTAGTGGGACAATAGACGGAAACAATATTCACAAACGGATCACAATTAAATAATTGAACGCACACTACCTCGATACCGTTATTGTTCACGTGGACGCGCCTTTGTTGCGCTTTAATAGATTTGTGTACTTATACTTTTTTTTTTTTTTTTTGGTTGGGAAATTATCAAATAACTTCTCCCGCTCTGGGTGGAGCGGGAGGGCGTGTCAGACTTTTACTGACTAAAACCCACCCGTATTCCTTCATTTGCCTGTGTGCCAGGGCCACGATATCCCTTTCGGACAAACTCGCAACCCTGGCAGGCATTGGCCCTAACGGACCCCGTCAGTTGGTGCTGACAACTCCTTGAGGCGCGCGTGGAATACAACGCACCGTCGACCCGGGCCTGCTTCTTATCGGACGGTGAGTTACCCATCGGTCACCGTCCGCAAGCCCGCGCCTACGGTGGCCGGAAATCGGCTTGCGACTCGCGACGCCCGGGGCGTCTCCTGCGGCGACTACGGGCGCGAGGGCGCGAACCTTGCCTCTCCCTCACGCGTTCCGCCTCCTCCTTCGCAAGCTTTACTGCTTCGCAGAAGCAAGTGACGGCCTCCCATGCACTCGCGCTCCGAACCATGGCCTGAACCAGGGCCGGACGCGAGAGATCGCCGCCGCCGATCGCCTCCGTGAGGACACGGCGGTGCTCCACCCAGATTTGTGTATACTAAGATAGCTACACTGCCGTATGAATCATCCCGGTCCGCGCGATAAACATCATAACCACTAACTTTAAAACTACTACAAGAATAAAATTATTACATGTCTCACTAAGGGCAGCAATATGTAGGTACTAAACCCTGGCATAAAATTTCATGAAACGATGCTAACTCAGGCCTGATACTTTGGGTATTCCACTGTAAGATGTTTAATTTAATTGATTTGTTAGCCATCACAAGAAATGAAAAAGTTAAACAATGCTTTTATCCACGGCCACTCTGAAACAAAACTCACTGACATTAAGGTTAACTATTCTAGGCACAGTTGGTAGACACACATTATCTTAATAATTAAGCTAGTCTTTATAAGGTAAATAACTTCCTTTATTCTGAACCACAGCTCATTGAGAGATGGACATTCGTCGTCACTCTCCGTGATCAGGTGATTGATGAAAGTCTTTATCGTCTGCATCTGAATTCCAAAACATCCAATCTTCTTTTGGTGGGTTGTTTTTATTTCTTGGAGACTGTACTTTGGGTTTTGGAGGGGCATCACTAACCTTAGTAGGAGTCTGCACTTTATGTACAGTAGCTTTAGTGTGGATAACTTCGGCAAAAGTGTGATGAAAAAAGGCACCCGAATTAGTATTTCGAACTTGTGTAGGGTTGCCTGCAAGAGGTGTAGAAGAGACACAATTTTCTGGCGCTACCGAAACTTGACGGAGAACGACAATCTCGGAGGGACCGAAATTTTCAGGAGGAACATACTCGTAACATTCTAGGGCTTTCCTGTATGTGCAACCAAACGCAGCCATAATCTCCCTCAGCCTTCTCTCCTTCTTATACACTGGACAAGTCTTACATAGAGATATGTAGTTACCATTGCAGTTGACACAGGTAAACAATAAAGTGTCGCAATTTTCAGGATGCCCACCACACTTCGCGCAAACTGCGTTTTTCGAAGGTCACACTTTCCGCATATGGCCTAACCTCCAACATTGGGAACATTGGGATACCTGGTGAATGTAAGGCAAAACTCTTATGTTTATAACACATACACGAACTGATGCTGGTAGATAATCACCGTCAAAACAAAGTCGAAGGGTTTTGCTGGGGCACCAACCACCTTCATCCCTATTACGACGGTCTAGCCTCTTGAATGGTAAAAGCTTGGCGGGGGCCGGACATGAAATATTTTCGAGGATCTCCTCAACTGTATAATCCAGATCTACGTCCTTGATTAGACCATAGCAGACAGACAACTGCATAGCCTTCTGGAACCTCCATCCTTTCTCTAAAAGTTTCTCGCATTATAAGGCTCTGTGCAGCCACTCTGTACATTCAAATTGAAAGCTTATTTTAAAATGACTTAAATATTTAACTTGGCTAATTTTTGTTATGTTATTTTCTTTTAAAATACGTGCCATTGCAAACTGTTTCGGAAGACGTTCCTTGGAAGAGACACAAACTTCATAGTTTTCTTCTTTTACAGAGTTTTTGCTACCGTCACATATCTCTTTTTTCCCTCCCCTTCATTTCTGTCCAACCCTCTTCGTCTTCAGTACTGTCCTCTCTTCCTCATTTTTCCGCTCTTAACACCTCCTCTTTATTTTTACCAACATCATCTATCTATAGCATCCATATCCGACATATCGTTTAACAAAACCTGTACATCATTCTTGAATACGGGCGTATCACAGCGCGCACTTACGTTATCAGTCATGCATGGCGCGAACGCGTAAGGCACACGGTAGTGCCGGGCTGCCGGGAGGTCCGGCGCACACCTACAGCGCGTGACAGTGCGTAAGTAAACAACAATTCGTGCAGTGGGGACAGCGATTCGATTCGCGACAAAAAACACAACCAGACCGCACGAGTACGTACGGGCGTACGGCTAATTATGACCTTTTCAACTACATTGAAATAAAAAAAAATTAAAAAATTGAGCCGTCACGGGACGCCTGACGGCCTGGCAGATGTGAGTTGTGAAACATCGAAATTATTTACACACTCGCGTAGCGGGGGAACCGCGCACGCGGAGTGAGCGGTGAATCGCCACGCGGCATGCGTCGCGGCGCCAGCAATCGGTTTTACGTGCGCTTAGAGATGTTTCACATCAAAAAACGTCTGTTTTGTAGCTATGAGATTGATTAAACATTACGAAAAGGGGTAACTTTGGTATTATTTTCTATACAGCAAAGTTAATCTAATCGTGTTATTAAAAGCGATTACATAACCGACAGATCCTTAATTTTCTCAAACTTGCTTGGAAATTCGAGCAATATTTGGACAACCTTCGAGATAAATCGAAATTGCTGTACTGGCCAAATACATGCGAGCAGCGGCCACCAAAAGTTGTATGAAAATCCATGGGTGTCGTGGTTTAGCGGCCAAATAACTTACATAGTAAACTCATATCTATCGTGTAATTTAAAAATGGAACGATCTTTTACTCCGAAACATGGCAACCAAGGAGGTAACTTATCAAAGGTTTTATTTAGATTTCGGACTGGCTTGCAAATAAAAATCTATTTATTGAACAAAAAAAACAAATGAACACATTGGCGAGTGAAAAATTATCGTTGTTCGTCATTGAATCTGGAATTTATAAATAATTTACTTAGTTTGAATTTCCACGCATTATTTGAGAAAAGCACTATACAAGCCTTGGCCGCAACTAGGCATTGATGGACTCACGTATGTGTGCAGGCGGCTTCGCCTCGGCCCACAGCATTTACACGTTCGTCCGTCAATGCCTCTTTTGCTGGCCGCTGCAGTAATGTACTAATATCTCGTAAAATAGGTTTTAGCGCCGTGTGTTACACTATGCTTTTCACTACGATTGCGAGCAAATAAAATAATCCAATACACCATAACGGCAACAGATTGAAAATTATTTCTTTTAATTTTTCTTCCATCCTTATGCAAATACGGGTCACTAGATAATGACATTTTCACTGTTGTAAATTAAATTACGATCAGGAATTCAATTTGTAATTAAAGAAAAAATTTCTAAAGATTTCACGCCAATGCCTTCTTTTAATTTCTTCCGTAGCTTTTTTTTTGTGGTATGGGCGTTTTTGCAGTTGGCTCCGGAGTGCCTTTGCTGCTTCACCGGACTTTGGCGGGGCCTGAACTCCTGAAGGGCCTCTCGCAGGGTATTTTTTTTTCTGTAGCCACAAATAGGAACGTAACTAAACTGTAGGAACATTTATACTCACCTACGGCGAGGCCGCAACGCAATGCACGCATTCTACCGAAGAGATCGCCGCTTTAAGTTCCATTTTCAAAAATAAAATGTTCTTCTTTTTTTATGAAACAGTAATAGGTGGAGTCTTTATTCATGATTAGAGTCTTTATTAATTAATGGACGGCACGGTTGGCGCAGTGGCTGCTGCGCTGCGTGTCGCGAGTTCGATTCCCGCACGGAACAATTATTTGTATGACCTAGGTACAAGTAGTTGTTCCGGGTCAGTCTGTTTGTGTATGTGAGTTTACCCATGATACAGGAGAAATTCCTAGTGTGGGGCAACGTTTTTTTAAATGAAAAAAAAAAGAAAACAAAAAAGATTATTTTACTTAAGGTGAATCCGCAGCTGTAGCCTGCGAAATGCAAATTTCCAATAAGTTGTATCTTAATCACAATATGATCCGCGACTATAACAGGGGGGCCTAAAATGAACGCTTTGGCAGAATCATAATATGATCTGCGTACAATTTATACATCTCGCAATTCATCTGTTTGACATTTGACATTAGACTTCACTAAAGCAATTCATAATTTGTGGACCATTTTACGAAACTCCTTAAAAAACTGTCAAACAGATGAATTGCGGCCTAGGAATTGTACGCAGATCATAGTATGATTCTGCCAAAGCGTCCATTTTAGGCCCCCTGGTATGTATTTACCTTTACACAATTATAATTATTAAAATCATTAATACAGCTACAGCTACAGCTGCGGATTCACCTTAAAAATAATGACTTTTTCGTTTTTGTAGGCTCGTTGTCGTTGGTAACAGACAAAAATTAAAAAAAGTAGATAATTTTCCCCTAGAGGAAGCTATTTAAGCTATTTTAGCCCCGCTCTGGTACTAACGCTAAAATTATGGACTTTTTGAGCAAGAGGAGTGGAATCAGAATTATTTATTTGGAAAACATAGGTTAAAGGTCAAGGTCTTTTATACTAGGTAATTATATGTTGCAGTATGTTTAGTCATTGATGACATACAAATATCAGTGAAAATTATATAAAATAAAGACAAAGAAAATAAAAATAAAATACAAATAAGTAATAAAATATAAGTAAGTACCTAATATTATATTTTTGGAATGTTCCATTTTTACTTTGTAAATATTAACAAAGTAAAAATGGAATATTCCAGAAATAAGGGTATCGTGGTGTCTGTATAATGAAAAAAAAACAAAAATCTTGTTTTTAGTGTTTTTATTTAAACTAACTGCGCTCTGCGGTTTTACTTGCAAGTCTCGGTCACGTGGGAATATCGGGATAAAAATGGTCCTATGTCAGGTCATGGTGGTTGAGCTGCACGATTACTGACAAATACTTGCACTGATTGGACAGGTCCACTCCAGTTTGTGTAGTTCTTTCCTCGAAAGACCATTTCAGACACGGATCTACATGGTCCTCACATGATCTGACCAAGATTATGTCTGGACTTTAAAAAGAGACTTTGATCCCTGAGTTGGTTTCGCCATTTTTTTCTCAGGGGCAGTCAACTATGAAATGTCGACTACTTACATCTAGCTTATTATTTATTTTTTAATATGACTTGTAAAAGTGATCCCGATATCCTATTTACAGAATAAACGATTTAATTTCATTTCATGTGCTAAATTTCATTCAAATATTCATTTTTTCATTTCATTCATTCAGTGTTCAGCCGTTGTAGCGTGAAAGAATAACAAACATACTTACAAAAAAACTAATCTTTTCTCTTTAAAATATTACCTACTAGCTTTTTTCTGCAGCTTCACCAGCGTGAAGGGCGGAAATAGTCCCACGGAAACGTACTACCCGAATAAAAAGTATCTTGCTTCCTAATCCAGGTTATGGTCTACCCATGTGCGGAATTACATCCAAATCCGTTCTGAAAGCGTAAGAAACAAACTCACTTTTGTATTTATATTATTAGTTGGGATTTATGATATTAGTTTAGACAAGTACCTGTAGATAATGTACCGCAGATGGTATCCATGGCGGATTTCAATAAGAATAAAAAATTGAGACACGTCATCATCATCATCATCATCTTGCTTTATACCGGTCGCTACAGCAGGTATGTATTTTTGTATTATTCGAAAAGTACATTATTATTTATTTTTTTGAGAAAACAAACATGTTTTTTTTTTATATTAAACAATAACTAAAACTATTAACAAACTAAAATATGGCGTCTAAAAAATCATCCATATCGCTGCCGACTGGTAATGTACAGACGCCAGCAGGTCAAGCTACCCGAAACTGTCAAATTTTCCCAATCAACCTTGAACCTTATTTTGTAGGGATAAAGTCGAAAATCTATTAAAGAAATTTGACAGATTGTAGTAGCTTGATGTGCTGGCGTCTATACATACCCAAGAGACTGGCGGCATTGCCACGATAAACGGCAATAATAATTATGTAAGTAGTTTTAAATCAGAATTATAATCAGAATTTATTTATTTGTTTTTCTCCTTCTACCATTACCTACACTTTCATAAGCAGAAAGGTTCCATAATAATTATATAGCTGTATTTCTATACTTTAATCCCAGTTTATCGAAAACATTTAATAAACCTACTTCTATCTTCACACCTTTTAACTTTTATTCTACTTTCGTCCATTTCTAACTTCAATCTGCCAGTGCTGACAATAACAGGGCAATATCTTATGAATTGGCTGGAAAACGTAATATTTTCGTGAAATAGTCATAGCTTCTTCTCTTCTCCTTCGAATACCGCGGGCTAGAAGATCCCCTGAAATAGTTTATAAAGCTAGCTTTATTTAAAAATAACTGTTCGGTGTTAATTTTCTAGTCAAAAATGTTGACAAAGGTATCTTCATAAAATTACAATGAATGAACGTCATTCTAAAATGTTACCTGTCAAACCACTGCAACGATGTGACCAACGTTAAAATATGTTTTAAATATTTAGTAGTTTTGTATTACATATGAAAGGATTAATATTTTATAACGCTCTCACGAAGATACATTCACGCACTTTTGAATAGCCTCATACGTCGTCGTTGTTATGGTTGTAGTTACCAATTCATCACGTCACTTCACTTCACTATTATATACATATATTATATCCTTGGTTGAATCACTAGCTCGACAGTTGCAGTCTCCCTATGCAACTGCTGGATCGCGATAATTTCTGGTATGATTAGACGAACGCCTTTGAACATGCCTCGTTAGCTGCTCCCTCATCCAAGTTTGATGACATCTTTTGTACACCCGGTACAAAATATAGATGGTCCCAAGAAACAATATCGTGCATTATGATCATTAGCACAATATGCATATTGCAGATAAATGAAGATTGAATTCCTCCACAGTGCCTGAATTTTTGCCTCCACCTGCACTATTCTGGTTTACAAAGAATTCTTCGTTCTGTACTTTTGATTGGCACATGATGATATTTTTTGCAAATAGTGTACAAATTTATGAGAATCACGCAGACCACAGTCCAAACTAAATGCCAACATTATTTGATTCCCCGCTCGAATGGCAGGGTCGCCATATATGGACGGGCATTAAACACAATGAAACATCTCGAATGCTGGTTAGACACTGCGTATATTTATTATTATAATGAAGTTAAAAGGAAAAACTAGGCTTTACAAGTTAACGAGTAATAGTCGGACCAACTTACATTTGCAGTTGGAATGTATGGGAGAACATGTTATTCAACTATAATGATAAGTTTGTTTTTGGGATAAATTCATCCCAACTACGAAACCCTTCATTGTGAGTGGTTCCACACGCACTTGACCGGTTTTAATTCTTGGTTGACACTACAATTATGCGCACTGGATGTCACCCATGCAAGCTACGCCACTGTGTGGATTGCTTAAGAGTATAAGGGAATACCAAAGAACCGATGGATGGACTGAGTGAATGATGATATGACTAGAAAGAGGGTGACTACTGAAATGACGACATAGAGAAGTATCTTTGGGTTCATTCGATGGATCGAATCTGGTCAAACCACGCTGAGGTCGATACATTTCATTCATTCATTCATTGTCGAAATAGAAGCCCTCTTGTCATAGTTTCGCCAACTGGTGACGTGAATTTTCATGAAAACCCTCATTGGGATAAGGGCAGGAGAATGATGATGATTGGTGGTTTCATTGTCAGTTTTAAAAAAAACCTACCAAGTGCCAGTGTTGTCAGATTGGGGAGAATCCCCCCAAATTTGGGGTTTTTTTAAAGCTATGGGGGGACAATATTTTAGGGGGGATTTTTGGAGGGAAAAATTTGAGTTTTGGGGAATTAGGGGGCTTTTATTATCAAAACAGCATCTGAAAAAAGCTTTCTAATATAAATTTAAAAAGAATTATGATATCTAAACGCGATCAAACCACTAATTATGCAGCCTGTATCTACCTAATGTATATGTAACTATACTCAATCTGCGAAAGCGCATGAACGAAAGCACGATGTTATCAGAGTGGCTCCGAAGTTGTTTCAAGTAGGCTCCCCGCCCCACCCCGCCCCGCCTCGTTTGGTGATACAAACAGAACTTACCGTCAATTCAATTTGTTAAAATGTCATTGCTATTAAGTTAACTAACGCAATTGTTGAAAGAGCCGTAGCCCAAGTTGCGATAATTAAGGACAAAGAAATAGATTGGCCATGCACAATGCCAATTCCATAATAAGAATATGCTATACCTTGGTGTGGAAGTGATCAATTTAAACCAAGTCCAATGATGTTACAGAGATTTAACTCAGAAAAAATGTACTGACGAAGATACTGACGTAATGGAAGTTATTGCTGAAATAGTGTAAAATTAATGTTGTTATTACATTATAGTATGAAATTGTACTAAATAAATGTTTTGCTCTTTGTGGGGGTTTTTTTCTTAAAAACCTGAATTTTGGGGGGATTTTTGGTAAGATATGGGGGGACGGCGACGTGCTCATCTGGCAACACTGCCAAGTGCTCTAGAGCTTGTCGGACTGAACCCTCAATGCCTCGCTTTCGTTTGATAAAGTTTTTTGTAGTTAATTATTATTTCCTAGTCATCTAAATGGGTTTAACTCTTGGATTGGATTGAGGATTATTAAAATTTGATTACGTATTGTGTGAGAAAAAGTCAACTGGCTAGCTAATATGGTTCTAAAGATGCAAGCTTGTGTCAGGCAGGCTGCGTGGTGGCGATGGCGGGGCGTTGACTTAGGCTTAGTAATACGTTTTATTATGATCCCGTTGGCACCCTTTTGGTACGGAACCCTTAAAAATTACACAAAACATACAGATTCCATCTTCGCAATTGTATCATAAACAATCGCATCCAAAATCTCACAAACAGAGCGCTAAACGTAAAACATCAGTCTGGATATCTTCAAGAGAGCAAAATAATATCAGTTTTGGTAGGATTGCTATTACTAGGAGGACAATGTAATTTATGTGCTTTATTAGAATCTCGCATCCTATCAGTTAGCACACTGCTTAATTAAACTGTCACTGTGTCTGTCAGTAGTGTCAGTTTGACGCGCGTAAATCCGAAGTCCAAAGTTTATTTTTGTTTATCATCAAATTATCTTATTTTTAGGTCAAACTTCAGTGTGTTCAGATATCAGATTATTTAGGTGTGGTAGTAATCTTTTAGTGTTGTAAATTGAACACTGGTTCTTATTGGATGATAAGTGAAAGTCTAGATACTAACTGGTGTTCAGTAGATTAAGGTAATAATAATACTCCATAAGAGTTACGTTTTATAAACTTTCAACCTTGGTATCCAGTGTTGAAACGAGTGTTTAAAGTTTATTTGTATTCTAGTTTCTGATCGTAACTCCGGAGATAACTTGTAATTAGAGATAATATTTAATTTCAATTGATTAAAATGTTATTAGGAAGAGTTAGCCAGCTGATATTAAGACGTTCTATTCACGTATCGCCAAAATTTTGTCAAGCAATGGGTGTCGACGGAAATACTATTTTAGCAGAGAGTTTAAAGAAACAGGTGAGTTTTTAACTGTAATAAAGTTTTAAAACTAAAGTGAAACCTATCTAACTATTTCAAAAACTTATTTGTCCGATTTCGGGCCCTGTCGATACCTTTGATTTAATACTTTACAAAATTACCTTTCCCAAGAATAGACAATGTTGCATTTATGCAAATTTTAACACAAGGCAATGACCTGGTTTTCTAATATTCAGTCTATGATATTTTTATTAAAAGTTATGATTTGCTAACAAATATGAATTATTCCAGGGTGTGGAATATGTGTTTGGCATAGTGGGCATCCCTGTGATTGAGACAGCTCTGGCATTCCAAATGGCCGGCCTCAAATATGTGGGCATGCGCAATGAGCAGGCTGCATGCTACGCTGCACAGGCTGTTGGGTACCTCACAGGTAAATAAATTACTTAATTTATCTACTTTAGCAAATGAGTTTGTATTTATCTTTTATTTTCTGATAGAAAAAAAACTATTGTCTTGTCTCGTTTCTTGTCTTACCCAACTTTCTATTTAAAGGAATACCTGCAAGCCCATAAAAGAAAACAAGGGAAAATCAATCCTAAGATGAGTCATGCAAGAATTCCAAACTTGTAATTTTATCCCAAAATACCCTTATACTTTGTACCTCCATTTGTAGCACTGCCTGCCAGCGGGGCGTGCCTACTGTGACATGACTTGAGTCACACATTTTATCACAGTTTGAGCAATAAAACTGTTTTGTCATAAAATGCTAGTACAAATTGACATGACATAATTTATCATGTCTTGTCACAAACGTCTTGGCACGCCCATGCTCGGCCCGCTGATTGCTTTCGGCCAACTGTTGAAGCTTGTACATTTCTTAAATATCCCAATATTGTATGTGTTAAGAAATAGTGTACTGTATCACTATCTGAAAACAAATTATGGATAATCACATTTATTATGATATGATATAACAGGCTTTACTTGATAAGTTAGATTATTATTAAATTAGTAAAGAACTACTAGCTATTTTAATTAATAGTTTGTCTAATACCCGAGAAAATGAAGGAAATAAATTGAATAATAATGAGGTTAAATGTAATCAATCACACATTCACATTCTTGGGTGTAAAAACGTTTTATATTATAATTCTGAACCTACTTCAATGTCATTCACTCCACTATTCACTACAATTTGACTCGCATTTGTAGTGTTAACATAATTAAGTAGGTATTATTGTTTCAAATTCCAGGAAAGCCAGGAGTATGTCTTGCAGTGTCAGGTCCTGGTCTACTGCACTGCATCGGCGGCATGGCCAATGCTCAGGTGAACTGCTGGCCACTCATAGTCATCGCCGGTTCGTGTCCACAAGACCATGAAGGCATTGGAGGGTTCCAGGAATGGCCACAGGTAAACAAATATCAAAATATAAATCTTTGCACTGCATCGGCGGCATGACCAATACTCAGGTGAACTGCTGGCCACTCATATTCATCGCCGGCTCGTGTCCATAAGACCATTAAGGCATTGGAGGGTTCCAGGAATGGCCACTGGTATACAAATTTTAATATCAAAATACTAATCTTTCTTTATTTTTTTTCTTTTTTTTTAATCTTCGTAAAGGATAAAAATAAAGTGAATGTCCCTGTACTGTACCCCTAATCACATAACAATAGAGATTGATTTCATATTATTATATCATTTTTGGTTTCCTCAACCGTAAAAATATTTGGGAAAAGATAAAGAAGAAATATAATTTTACAATAAAAAATTAAATTCTACTTTAATTTTTTATTGTAAAATTAAACACAGAACTCGCTTGCAAATGTGAGTAAAATATTCACCATTGTCAAAATTCGGAATCAAAAAAAAACATAATAGCTGTGATTCAAATAAAAATAAATAAAAAATTGTATTTTTTGCCGCTCAATTGACGTCATCATTATGTAGAGTCTAAAAAAAACTGTAAGTAATCAAAACTTGTAGCCAAGCAATTCTTAAATGATTAGATTAGATACATATTTCTACTTGCAAAGATCATTCAACAAAGTACCTATGCATTCCAGATTACGAATGTTCATACTACTTTAACCTACTAAGGTACCTACTTAGATATTTTGGTAGCTTCTATATTTATAATTCACATTTCACATGTAACACAAATTAATTTAACTAAATATTCATTTCACCTTTGAAAAGGTCATTATGAAACCGTTGTGTATAGTAAATCAGACGGTCCCAATATTATTATTCTTTCTTTTAAATTATCATTTAGACTGTGTTGTTTATTTCTGCCTAGATTCTGCCACCTTCAAATACGCTTTAAAAAAAAGTGTTATACAATAGCTCAATTGGCGGTGAATTGGCAACTATGACGAGGCGTCTTGATAGGAACTTAAGAGGGCTCTCACAATTTTTCTTGAATTTGAGCGTTTTACTCGAGTTTTGATGTGTGATTATGGTTTAGATATAGCCAAAAAATAGTTTGATTATTTATCTTGGGAGCGCTTTAAATAAATATTTCAATTTATTTACATAAATCAGTAAAAACCTTGTCTCTGCAAAGGATGTTTCATAAAATTTGACTTTTGGGTATCATTTGATGCTTTGTTACACCGAAGATAACATAATTTAAAAATTTATAAAAATCTCCATAGTACTACTATAACTTATAGTTGGGAGCGCTTTAATCAATTTATTATATTTCATACAGTAATATGCCAAAAATAATTCTGTAAAACAGAGAGTTACTGATCATTTATCGTCCGAAGTTTTATTTTTTATCTATATAATATATAATCCAAATTCAAACAAAAACTATTTAATAACTAAGGTAACTATGTTACCTAGCTCGAAAAAAAATAATTAGTCTATTTAAAAGTAAAATAACGGCGTAAATCAACGGCGAAATAAGCTATATTTTCGAGAGCGCAAAAGTGATGAAACTATTAACGGGTGCTGAGACTGACAGGAATGGTTTATCACCAACTACTACTGTGTGAAAACTGTACTGTTATAGTTACACAGACTTAATGTTTAGATTATTTCACGCTTTCTCAAAATTAGATAAGAAATTGAAGAAAAACGTTTTTTTTTTGTGATAGCACCCTTAAAACTCAGATATACCATGCCAGTGACCTTGAGTGGTTAGCTTGCGTGTTCTGTACTGAGCTCACGCAACGCGTCGTACGTTCAGCCAGTAATAGGTCTCGCCCATCAAGGAGCGCTGTCCCCAATTTGACGCATTATTAATTTATTATACACAAAACAAAAGGTATTTTAATAAAACGCGTAGTTATACTAAAAGATCAATAATTAAATTATCTTTAAATTGGTGAAGTGAAGGTTTCAAAAAAATACGCTTGGTAGATTTTACGCCATTCTCAATTTTTTATCCGCGTTAGACATAACTTTACAAATTAATTTCACTATCTAATATAAACATAATCTAAAATATTCACATATTAAGTTATTGAGAAAATGCTCTAATTTAACATATATTTTTTTCCAAATCATTAACACTACTCTTTTAGACGTAATCTTTAGTATAAAATCATTAAAAGTCAGTTAACGTCGCCTTAAACAACTGGTTCCTTGGCATTATTGTCGTAGGTAATGCTTAACCAATGACTATATATTGTGCTTAACAGACCCCCATGTCATAGATTAGATAGGTAGATTTTGTCTAGTAGGTAGTTAGATATCGCTATCAGCGATATGACCGCCGTTGTACCCTGAATATTAATAGTTACCTATATGTAAATGAGCTTTGTTAAATTTTAGTGTGCAATAAAGCATAATTCTATTCTAAATAAGTAGTTATCTAATACAGTGTGGCAGGGTCATAGACGCGCAAACTGTAACCATGAATTATTCAGCACATGATTTTAGACACTAGAACTTTTTCGTCGGTTATCAAAAGAAAAATCTGCTGTTTCAAAGAAAATTGCCACGCGGAGTGTCCACGCGGTCAAAATGTATGGAACAGCAATTTTTGTTTTATTATTTAGGATGGGTTTGCTCTTGACCTTAGTCTAGGGCAGAGGTGACAGAAACAAAGTCGACGATGGAGTGAGCTTACCCAGAAGAAGCCTGTTCACTCTAACTTTGAAGAGATTAGGGTTGTATGCGTTCGGAAAGACAGACGCACACTCTTTTGCCGTGCGCATTTTATAAGACATTTGGAAACGCTTAGTGCGAATTGATGGAATAGCAACAAGGAAGGGATGGTAACCTGCAGTGCGTCTAGATGTCCGATAGTAGAATAATTTTTATAACCGGTGAAAAATTTCAACGCAGGAGAATTCAGAATCATGAACTGAATCCTTAGTAATAGGTGGCGCGTCGATGCAGCCATCCTCTATACAATTCTAGTCAATAGATAGATTCTATTTGCTAGAATGTTATAATTCAACTAATTATAGGTATTATTAAGCTGTAAGTAATGTATCTAGCCTATATGTATTACCAATCTAAGATAGAGTGATAGCTGTGACAAACTACCTACCTTTATAATATTCTGTTCAGTAAAAATCCACAGTCCCGTCAATCATATCAACACGTATGTTATTGTTAAAACAATGAACTTTGATCTTTTCGGTAAAGACTCCAACCTAAGGTGTGAAATAAGTTTCATAGCAAATTATCTTGATACCTAGTAAAATACTCACTTAGCGCACATCACTGTCACAACATACCTCACCAACGACCTTGATTTCAGATTATTTTATAATACTTGGTACTTTGTTAAAAAATACCTACCAAATATGATAAGCCGAAATAATTTTATTAGGTATATAGACAGAAGCAACTCCAGTAATATTTTTATGAAATAGCACAAACCTAGACACCGAAGCATTAAGAGGCAGATATACGCCAGTGACCTTGAGTGGTTAGCCAGTTATGGGCTAATAAGTAATAGGGGGGCAAGCCTATAATAGAAAATTCCTGACGGAAAAACCCAATAACACATTGCATGACCTGGGAATCGAACCCAGGACCTCGCGCTCAGCAGTACCGCTTGCGACCATTAGACCAACGAGGCAGCTTTATAATTATACTAGCTGCGCCCCGCGGTTTCACCCGCGTATGTCTCGATCCCGTGGGAATATCGGGATAAAAAGTAGCCTATATGTTAATCCAGGGTGTCAGCTACCTCTATACAAAATGTTATCAAAATTTGTCCAGCCGTTTGAGCGATAAGAAGGAACAAACACACACACAAACTTTCGCCTTTATAATATTAGGTGATTAATTGGTTGTTACGTATGTGTGCAGGTGGAGTCCAGTCGCCTATACTGCAAGTACGCGGCGCGGCCTCCCTCCCCGCGCCTCATCCCGCTGCATGTGGAGAAGGCCGTGCGCCTCGCCGCCACCGGCCGACCGGGAGTCTCCTACCTAGACATGCCCGGAACACTGCTCATGGTAACACATTTCACATTTCGATACCTTAATTCGCAAAATTTTCAGGAGACACTTAACTTTATAATATTTTTTTTAGACTACCTACTTATGAAAAATACTAAAATACCGTTGGTGGATAATACATTTAACCGTTGGTGGAAAATGTAAAAAAAAAAAACTTAAATTGTTTTTGACCGCACCATAAGTCAAAAGTCACTTCAGGGCGAGTCACATTTCTTCGATTTTTGGACTCATTTGGACAGCATCATGACGAGTAATATCGACTCAAGGCGGTTCAAGTGGTTATGCACCATCACAAATTTTATGCAGACAAACATTTTATAATTATTATTAAGTATTAAGTGGCAACAAACTGAGACAATTCCAAGTAAAAGACATCCCAAAAAGGAAGATGAGAGAATAAAATATTCATTATCTTGAAGCAACACTATTAACTTTCATATCGATAAAACAGTAGATATTCCAAACATGCAATCTCCTTTAGATAAGTTTATCATCACGTTAATATTTTTACAGGGATAATCGCCCACACAAAATATTTTTTAATTATTTGATTAATTCTAATCAGGCTGAAGCAGACGAAGACAAAGTACCGATAGACTTCTACAACGCCCCGCCCGTCTCCCTGGCACACCCCAACCCCGCGCTCGTGGCACAGGCCGCCGACTTGCTGGCGAAGGCCGAGCGCCCGCTCGTCATCGTGGGCAAAGGCGCCGCCCACGCGCGGGCCGAGGAAGCCATCAACAAGCTTGTGGAGAACACTAAGCTGCCATTCTTACCTACGCCTATGGGTACGTTAGGAAAAGATTGGCACACTAATATACAACATGTCCCAGAATTAACGCACAACCTCTTAAGGGGTCATTGTACTCATCATTATGAACAACTTTTACTATCGGACCAAACCTGAAATCGCGAAAAGAAAAACCAGCTGTTCCCTACATTTTGACGAGTTATGAGAACGTAAATGTAGGGAACAGCTGATATTTTTTCTCGATTTCAGGTTTGGTCCCATAGTAAAAGTTGTTCATAGTGATGAGTACAATGACCTTTTAATAGGATGTGTTTTTATTCCGGGACATGTTGTATAAATACCGGATAAAATATTCCACCCAAATTTCAAACCAATGATAAGTAAATGTATGAGCTTGTGGCTAAATAATAACAGGTGCACGGGTCGATCCATGAGGTTAAGCTACGCTTGCCGGGGTTAATCCGTGGATGTAGCTTGTAATGGTATTGGATTTTTTTAATTGTTTTGAATGTTTTATTTTCTATGATTATTGTATTGTGAATGTGTTGGTTTTATATTTTTGATTATCGTGATTTGTTTTTGTATTTTTTTGTTTATGATTTCAAACACAATGTAAATTGTTTCTGAATAAAATTGAATTGAATTGATGGATGACATCGTAAACCATCCATCTTTACACACCGAGACTCCTTCGTGCCTCGGAAAGCACGTTAAGCTGTTGGACCCGGCTGTCGTTCGTGGATCTTTGAGAGTCGTTACGGGTCGTCAGAAGCCCGAAAGTCTGACAACCAGTCTTACCAAGGGGTATCGTATTACCCAGTTACTGGGTTGTGGAGGTCAGATAGGCAGTCGCTCCATGTAAAATACTGGTATTGAGCATCCGGTTAGACTGGAAGCTGACCCCAACATCGTTGGGAAAAGGCAGGCAGATTGATTGATAAGGAAATGATCATAAATTATGTTTATTTCTGAAAGTAGGTTTATATAAACACTTTTACACGTCAATGATAATCATAACCATTAAAAAAAAACTATTTATAAACAACATTAATTTTAGTATAAATGCGAAACGTGAATATAGTTTGTTCAGAATAAGGAACTGAATCGAAATCAATAATTTTTACACCATGTTATATTTTGTCCCAAAAATATTTAAGTGTGATGGAAAATGTTAACACCATTTAATTAGTTATAATACAATCGCCGTTCGGTTAGGTACCTACTGCCAAATTATTATCAATGAGCGCAAGACGACCCTGGGGGCGCGGGGGCGCCGTTAGCATGTTTTTGTACGGACAACCCGGTAACATAACAACCTTATAACTTTGTGATGTTTCATGATACAGTTTTGAAATTTCGTACATAGATTCTTTACATAAAAGTACTAGACACGGGTTTCGGGTTTCGCATACTTATACTAAAACTATTGTATACATATTTTTAAATTTGTTTTTTTAATAAACTAAATGAGGTCGAAGTAATAGCCCAATAACATGGAACTTCAACATAAGTGCCAAAATTAGGGTAATCTACACACCTCTGCTTACCCTCTTAAAAATATTTCAATTTGAATTTATCGGAAATACAGGCGTAATGATATAAGTTACTATAATGACCTTAGGATCGTATAACAAATTTATAACTACATAATGCTATACAGGCAAAGGAGTGGTACCGGACGAGTCGGAATACTGCGTGTCCACTGCGCGTACGCAGGCTCTTCTAAAAGCTGACGTCATCCTGCTGTTGGGCGCCCGACTTAACTGGATGCTGCACTTTGGACAACAGCCGCGGTTCGCGCCCGATGTCAAAGTTATACAGGTACTGGTGAAACTTTACTGCTATACATTTTATATTATTTTCATTTATTGTATGTACTGCCCTTGTCCATGTGGTGCCGGCCGTAAAGAATAGCACCACACTATTTCTTCCCGTGGGTGTCGTAAAAGGCGACGAAGGGACTTACTAGAGAATGGGCAGCAGCATTCTCTATGCATTTTAACACCATACTGCGATCGCCAGGCGTGGCGATAATGGCAAACCACCCCTTTTTAGGGAGGCCTATGTCCAGCAGTGGACGTCTTTCGGCTGAAATGATGAATGCACATAGCCCCCCCCCCCCTCTTTGGGGGAGGCTTATGTCCAGCAGTGGACGTCTTTCGGTTGAAATGATGATGAATGCTCTCGAAACACATTGTATGTAAAACTTTGGTTGTTATCCTCCTTATTCTTAAAGGCTGATGATCAGTTAATTTGTAAAACCTTAATTTAACATTTCTGCTTAGATCACCAAAATATCAATGGCCAACTTGTTTTACCCAAACTTCTTTCTCTTCCAGAAACCAACAATCATAAACACTGCATACACAAATAAGGCAAATATTATATTATTATTGTACTTACAGGTCGACATAACCCCTGAAGAGTTCCACAACAGCATCCAGTCTGAGGTGGCAGTGCACTCGGACATCAAGCCGTTCACTGAGGCCCTCGCACTCAAACTGGCAGAGAAGAAGTTCAGCCTGCAACCAGCTAGCAACAACTGGTGGCAAGCGTTACAGCAGAAACAGAAGACAAACACTGAGTTCGTTAAGGTACATGATCAACTAGTAAAGTCAATTTGTAAAGAAAAAAAAATAATGTAGATCATTTTACTCGGTACCCTTGAACATTGCAGGAAACTATATTTTCTGCCTTCCTATTACTATTTACTGTGCCTCATTGGATCTCTCAACACCCAAAAAATATATTAAATAACCAGGCGCTGCAAAACTACTTTACAAATTTCAGCTCCTACTATAGGAGTAACCATATTAGACCCTGATTCTACTATTTTTGTTAGCATATCTATTTTATTTCACCAGGCACAATCAAGCAATACAACATTGCCGCTGAACTACTTCGCAGTGTTCAAGACGGTTCAGGCGAACATCCCGAAGGACTCCATCATCGTGAGCGAGGGCGCCAACACGATGGACATCGGTCGCGGCATGCTGATCAACAACAAGGCGCGACACAGGCTCGACGCTGGCACCTTCGGCACTATGGGGGTTAGTTAAAAGCATACGTAAACATACCCAACACACATAGCAGACACTCACACATACAGCTTTTTTTTTTTGGGTGGGAAATTATTAAATAACTTCTCCCGCTCTGGGCGGAGCGGGAGGGCGTGCACGGGGCAGCGTGTTTTTTTCAACTATTATTTGTTTCCCATTTTTTAGTTTGGTTTTCTATAATTGAATATTGTCATCGGTACTTGATAAGTTTGCCAAATTTCGAGTTAATCCGACGTTTTGAAGGAGGTCAAAATCGTGTTCAAAGTTTCCGTTACATACATACATACTAACATACGTATGAAGCTAATAAAAGCGTATTTGAAAACCAATTTTATCATTCAAAGGTGGGTCCCGGATTCGCGGTAGCTGCAGCGATGTGGTGCCGCGATTACGCGCCCGGCAAACGCGTCATCTGTGTCGAAGGAGACTCGGCCTTCGGATTCTCTGGTATGTTATCATTTTACCAGTATAAATAATACAATACAATGAGTATAAACTTGTTTCATATTTTAACACTAACAATTGTCAAGGAATGTCAATAATTTAATGTTACAATATCAATCATGATTGCCCAAGCTGTTTTATTCTGAGTCATACAAATATGTTTGTATTGATGTTCTTATTATGTTTCATAGGTATGGAGATCGAAACTATGTTCCGCTACAAGCTGCCTGTGATTATCGTCATAGTAAACAACAGCGGTATTTACAGTGGCTTCCCTAAAGACGTTATGGAAGATATCCAGTCTGGTGGCGACATTGCTCAGTGGTAAGTTATGGGATAACTTCAACCCTACATAAGAATGAGTAATTATTATTAATAAGCAGTACTTGGTTGACTATATGAACTTATCTAAGTGAATAATCTTTTCTTGCCAAATTCCTTGTAATTAATTTTATTACAAATAATTATATTGAATTATATAATTTAATAATTATAAGTATATTTTTTTTAATACTTTAGTAATATAAAACACTTCTTATGTCCAGCACTCCACCAACTGCCCTCGGCTGCGAAATTAGGTATGAGAAGATGATGGAAATGTTTGGCGAGACTGGACACCTCTGCCGCACCGTTGAAGAGATCGAGGCCGCCGTTAAGAAAGCCGTAGCAGTCACAGACAAGCCCAGCATCATCAACATACTTATTGACCCACAGTCAAACAGGAAGCCACAGACTTTCAACTGGCTAACTGAATCTAAACTGTGATATGGTTACATTTGTTATTAATATTAATTTAATAATTTTTGTACAAACAATAACATGAACAGGGTGGTGGGGCTTGAGTGGTATAACTGACTTCAAAGAACTACATTCTTATTGCATTTCTTGTGAAATACATGTATTAGTATAATAAAAGGTATTTATAACTGTATTTATTATATTTTATAAGCTGTTGCACTTATGTGTTAAGGTACTTAAAAATAAAACGAGCATGGACTTTGATATTGTCTGTAATTGAGTCATACTTATTTATGGTCACATTGTTGTAATTTGTATATAATGAACTTAAATATATATATAAACTTTACATTATAAACTAAATCCCTGTATTTTCATTTAACTCCTGGAGGCAAATGAATCTGCTGTCTTGGTTGTCCAGAGCAACATAAGATGAGCAGTAGTTGTATAAGTAATATACTTTACATTTTGCTGAGGCAACCGATCAAAAAGTTCTCTATCACAGTTTGTGCTGGAAAGAAAAACAAACATCATAAAAAAACAAATATTATTAAGTACGAAAAACTTATCATTTAGACTGAATAAATAATACTTATAAATAATTACCCAGTTTGCAGTTATTGGTAGTGGTCAGTGTGTAAGCATCTTGGTCATAATCATTGGTAAGAGTGAGATCAGCTCCTCGGACAAGAAGCTCATTGCAAGTATATGGGAAGTCAGCTGCTGCTGCATACATCAACGCTGTGCTACCAGACTAAAACAATAATCACATCATAATAAATAACTGCCAATAAAAAACTTTATATGAGATCATTAGATCAAAGATAAGTGATACACTTACATCATCTTGTATGTCAGCATCAGCTCCTTCATTCAGAAGAAACTTCACAACCTCATGGTGTCCCCCTGCAGCTGCCAAGTGTAGTGCCGTCTCACCCTCTGGTCCCCGCATGTTAACATTGGCACCACACCTAGTTATAACGAAAGACAGCTTTTATTCATGGTAGAAACTAGTTAATACAAATTTTTCAATAAGCTGAAAGTAGCTGAGAACACTCCTCCCTGTCCCTTTGTCATTGAATACCAAAATCAATCTAAGTGCAGACAAAGAACAAAGGATCCCCTGCAGTATACTCACCATACTAAGTCTTGGCAGCTGTTTAACTGTCCATAGCTGGCTGCCCAGTGCAGGGCAGTGAGTCCATGCTCATCAGTGATGTCAACATACTGCTCCAGTTTCACGTCGTCACGGGTTATTTCACCGCGGCCAGCCTTCGCGTGTAAGCTACAATCTGGCTGGGGTAACTCCGGGACTCGCGCCTGCGTATTACCTGCAAAAGCGACCTTGAACGTTATACTTACCTACTTCAAACCCACAAAGAAAATCCTAGAAATCAATAGATGTAGACGTCGTGCTAGGGAAAAATTACATTGAAAACTATATTACCCCTTTGTAAATTGGTTAACGCGGTGCACTGGACAGATTTATACGGCGTAAATGCACTTTTTCTTACACCGTTTAAATTGGGCGCCCATCGTTGATAGCCTCCGCTTCCACTTTTACTGCTATCCTGACTTCCCGAATCATATTCAAACTTGTAGGACTCCAAATTTTCTTGTTTTTCTTGCTTTATATCAATGTTTTTGCCCTCGTGCTTGACAGAAACAGCTTCTTCCATTTTTTTCTGATTGTTTTGTGTTTATTTCAATGAATCAACAACACAAAGATCAAAGACAACAATGAATGAATGAGACAAGAATCAAAGATGAAAGAGCATTGACAGTTCGTTTTGTTAAGTTGTCAGAAATTATTCACTGATATTCTCGATTGCATCAAAGATTAAGTTGTCGAGTGTCGTCAACGAGAGTAATTACATTGGATGCACCCTCTGTCATCGCGTGCGCCTTTGGCGTTTTACCTGGATGTGTCGTTCAACAATAAGTATTATTATTAAAAATTCAATAATAATATGAAAATCGGACAGATGGGTTGCAATGCGTCATCGAATCAGATGGCCGACAGTAGTCAGTCGAATTTTCGCTCATCTGGGGCAGATTGCACGTCAGCAAAGTAAGGCGAAAGAAATGAAAAATTTTGAAAAAATTAAGCTACACTGCAGTCTGACATGGATCTAAAAATCGCAGCGAAAAAGTGAACTAACATTAAATGTGAATAAAACAGGTTCCTATCGTCTTCTTTCACTTGCAGCGCCGTCATCTACCTACGTTCAAACGCGTTCATGCCATGTTGGCACAGATTAAGTAGTACCATGTTGGACTGTATCACTCGTAGAAAGTGTTATAGATTAGCAAATTGGCAGACAAAACAAAGGTATAGTAGATGAGGTAGTCATTAAGCTATGAAAAAGAATGTATGGCAATGCATAGCCTATACGGGTTAATTGTTAATTGTAAAAAAAATACACACAAATGACAAATTATTGAAATTAGTTACATTTTAACAGTTCACGTTCATTGCGTTATTTTGTTGAGCAGACGAATTTTGCAAGCCTATGAAGCAATGGATTAGCAATATCCTTCAAAACTCTCGGATTGTGATTGAAATTGTGTTACACAATTATTGTGTTGCTGGCCAAGATAAAAGCCAGTCCTTGAGTCAGTGGAAGTGTCAATCAACCGTTTAGAGATATCATTGATAGACCATGAGCACTTTTCAAGAAGGTTTTTCAACCCCAAGTGGCTCAAAAATATAATTACCGTTATGGTCACCTCTCAGGGACTGGCCTGTTAAACCGGATAAAGTCTGATAGATTGCTCACCCTTAACGTCAACCCCGTTGACAGGTGACAGTTGACAGTTGCTTTTGACATTAAAATTTATACATGCATTCCTGTCGTATCAATAAAACAATGATATCGATAAAACGATGTTTCAATTTCAAAATAAATTTGTATGTAATTCCTCAAAAAAACACAAAAACCGCTTTCTTGTGAAGGAAGCGAGATAGAGCAAAAATAACAGTTTTTGGGGGTTTCTTAAATTTACACCACATAAGGTTTACCGCGGCCGCAGCAGCAGCACCAGCACAGCACGCCTAGCAAGGAAGATGGGATGGAGCATGAGTCGACACACATTGCGTTCAACACTAAAGTCCTACCTACATTCCATGGAAATAATGACTCAGTGACATAATGTCCGGTCTCTTGCCATCGTCGCGTGTCAAGCCATTCTTCATTTCTAATTATTTTTTTCTTACACCGTTTAATTATTATTACATTATTCATGTCAGTTCTAATGCTAGTTACACAAGCAGTGAGCAGTCAGATTAAAGTCGCTGCGTGTGTAAAGCAGGAACGCAGACGGCGCGACGTACTGTCAACTAGTGTCATCAGTGTCAAATCTGAAATTATCTGCCAATTTCAATAATTCAAAACAAACGTTCGTACGGCGGCTTAATTTTGCTTTTACATGTACTTTTAATAATTTACAACTTGAAAATATAATTTTGTTTTGTCTGCCTACATGTTCTGTACTGTAATATTATTATCAACCCTAAACAAAAATGTCAGCACTAGGAAACGAGAGCCAAGTAACCAAACAGTTGCAACAAGACTTACAAAATGAATTAAACACTGCTAATCAACTGTTAAGACTAATGTGAGTAAAATGTTGTCTATTTACTTTATTACTCACTATTACCCAAGTAGAGTATGTTTATAGTATGTTGGGTACCACTGTTTCTGTTCTGTAGGCTGTAGATAAGTGAACACAATGACGTATTATAAATAGACCGATAGACGCGTCATACACGAACATTAGTGCACTCAAAAACAGCGTAAGCATGATTATAGCTATATACTTGCATACAATCATACAGCATGTGAAGAAAAGGAAAGACCTATACCGATATCTGTTGTTAGAAAGAGATGAACATACATATTTAGTTACGTCACTAGCTGCTGCATGTTCATTGGCGCGTACGTAATAATAATTATTGTAAATCATCGATCACTAATTTATTAGTGATCGATGTTGTAAATGCCATTATTGAGCGCAGCCAACAGTTTAATGTTAAGAGTCGGGTACGTTTAATAGGTATTATTGACTGGTCATTGGTCTAGTGGTAGCAAGCGCTACTGCTGAGCATGAGGTCCAGGGTTCGATTCCCAGGTTGGGCAATGATATTGGGATTTTCCATTAGAGATTTCTCAGTAGCAGCCCAGAGTCTGGATTTGTGCCCGGTTGATGGCAATAGGCGCTCCCCCTATTACATGGGAATTAAACATAACTGGCGAAATGTGGGTGTACTATAGGTACACCTCTGCCTAACCCTTCAGGGATTACAGGTGTGATGTTATCTGATGTTATTATTGATTGTATGATTTGCAGATCAGTAGAACTGCAACAAATCAAACACTTCACAAGGCCTGGGGGAGACTTTGAAGCCAACGTTTTGAAGGTAAATGTTAGATATATCTACCAATTTAATTTAAAATATACCTAAATTGAGAAAGCAACTTAACTGTAAGTATGAAACTGTACTAAAGATAGCACCAGTGCTTTTTAGGGTTCTTTACCCAAGGGGTAAAACGGGAACCCTATTACTAAGGCTCCGCCGTCTGTCTGTCCTTCTGTCACCAGGCTGTATCTCATGAACTGTGATAGTTAGACAGTTGACATTTTCACAGATGATGTATTTCTGTTGCTGCTATAACAACAAATACTAAAAAACAGAAAAAAAATATTTAAGGGGGCTCCCATACAACAAACGTGATTTTTTTTGCTCGTTTTTGCTTGATATTGGTAATGGCAACAGGTAGACACTTGAAATATTAACAGAATATTCAGTTATATATTCACTTTAAATATAAATAATTAAATTAAAATAAAACAAATATTTAAGGTGGGCTCCCATACAACAAATGTGATTTTTTTGCAATTTTTATAGATAATGGTACGGAACCCTTCGTGCGCGAGTCCGACTCGCACTTGGGCGGCTTTTTTTAAACATTATTATTTTCTTCATTTCAGAACACAACACTAATCAAGGAATTAGCAAAACTCCAGCAAGTTGACTTGCAGAACTTGCCTCCTTTCACTAGAAAACAAATAGATATTAGTATGCATGCAAACGAAAATGTCTCTTGTGAAGAACATAATACATAAAGAAATGACTCTGAAGTAGAAGAGAGCCAGTGAATGCTCAGTTGAAACACCCCTATTTGTATCCCGATCAGGTATACACAATGGCCAGAAAGAAAATATAGAAGCCATAAATACCATCATGTTGTGTCTGTGATTTGTAGTTTTTTTTATTTAGCCCTATAAATATAATATTTAATAAATAACAGAACTGTCCGTCCGTTTATAAAAAGAAAAAGAACAGCCAAGTGCATGTCAGACCATGTACAATAAAGGGTTCCATAGTTGGGATGATCGATGTATCCCAAAAACAAAGTTAACATTGTAGTTGAAAAACATGTTCTCCCATACATCAATATACGTCACTCTCCAACTGCAAATGTAAGTTGGTTGACTATTACTCATTAACTTGTAAATTATTATTATTATTATTATCTGTATTTTTCCAGACTACAATGGGGCTAAACCCGTAAAGCTACTTTGCTGAGATAGTTTTCCTTTTGATTTCGTTATATATCCTACTGCCATGAATTTTTTCACATATCCAAAATCAAACGTTTAGCTGGCAGGGGAGACACTAATTACGCAAACGGATCCCTGAATCGCAAAATGGTTTGTGCAATATTTTTGAACGGTCTATCCAACGGTACCCCACACCATGAGGTAGACGAGAAAAAATTTGTCATCGCCACTTTAAAAAAAAATAATTTTAAATTTTTTATCACTGGTAATTAAAATATGTAAGTAGACCCATTTTATTTTTTTTTTCGGAAATTATCAAATAACTTTTCCCGCTCTGGGCGGAGCAGGCCCCGGGCGTGTCAGACTTTTACTGACTAAAACCCACCCGCCCGTGTTCCTTCAGATGCCTGTGTGCCAGGGCCACGATATCCCTTTCGGACAAACTCGCAACCCTGGTAGGAATATGTAGACCCATGCCAAATTACAGCTTTCGAGTACTAAGAGACTCTAGAGCTAAGCTGGCGACAGACAGACGGACATAGCGAAACTATAAGGGTTCCTTGTTGACTATGGAACCCTAAAAAGCATAAAGCTTTTTAAATGGATGGAAAGTTGTGTTATCTTTAGTCTGATGTTTTTAGAGAGTAAGGCAGGTTTTGAGTTGAATGAGTCTGTTGAAATCTTGATAAGTACCTATTTATAAGTTCTAGTGGTTAAGATTCAGGAATAAAAAGCACGTATATTCATAAATTATTTTATTTCTTTTGTTTGTGACTAATTTATTAGTTAATCACAATATTATTAACTTAACTTAGTATAAAATCTTTATTAACAAAGTAACTACAAGGCAACATGCATTTTATTTTTGAGCTTCAATAACTCTAGGTAGGCCATACGCTTACAGTAAATAAAAATTATTGTTATACAATATTTTTCTAGTTGGCAGACTGTTTAAAGACATCTTTTATTACAATAAAGCAACAAGTTTCAGCCATTAAACAACGTGCCGCTACAATGGCGACATAAATTTAACACACGGGTAGGGCTAGTGCCCAGTAATCGTAAAAAATATAAATATAAAATAATTCGTACATTGAAAAATTTAAATGTTCAAAAAAACTTAATAAGTCACTCTCTTTTTTCATTCAATTATGCCTACTCTTTGCAAGTTATTAGTTTTTAATTGCATTGCTGCGATGTTATGATCTGTGACCCCGGCAAATGACCCCTGCGCTATAGTTCTTTCAGTAGATACAGATTGCTCCAAAATGCTATTTTAGAAAAATTTTAATATATCAATAAATATTATCGTTGAAATTAAAATTTCTTCATAAAGAGTAAACGCGAAACCGTTTATGTGTAATAAATTAATGTCGCCATTAAAGCGGCACGCTGTATAGTTATACGTACATTATTATCCTAATAAAAAAACAGTTGATTGATTATCTAGTAACATTTATTTTAGATCTGAGTAAATTATTAGTACCTACCTAATCAAAAACAAGATAGACCTTCATGATAGAAACGTTCATAATAATTATATTTTCTTACATTCCTCATTCATTTCAATTCCATTCTCCAACTTTTATTTGGAATTCATCATTAATATACTCTTATTTACAAGTTTTAGCTCCCCCAAGTATTTAGAGAAATATGTATAGGTACTAATCTGAAACATGTGAGAGGAAAATATAAACTTAATTTATAAAATCCATAATATTCCCTCATTATAGCCATGGTAACAGCTTAAGACTAGATAAACTACAAAATAACATTATGAATTATTGAAATAAAGCGGCCTTTTCTTTGAACAATTGCCTCCGCATAGCCTTTTCCTCGGCTTCTCTGCGTTTCTCTTCTTGTTCTTGTATAATTTCGTTGTGGAATCTGTTGCTCTTGGAGAGTTCCTCAATCTTAGCTTCGAAGAAAGTTTTCGCTCCATTCACTCCTACTTGGTCCACGTTGATCTCTGTGAGTCGTGCGAATGCGTCTAGACCAGAATCGGTCTCTAATTCTCCCGCACGCGCTTTCCTGCAAAACAAATAAGTACAGCTAAAATTATAATGAGAAAGGTATGCATTTATGGTGTGAGTGAGTACTAGATCGACTCATCGACTACACAGTTTATCGCGAACAGAGTTCTTCAAGTTTTGTTATAACTTATTTTAAATCAAAGCTCTGACTTATGACTCAACCACCAACATTGTCACTTGTGATGTTGTGACAGTGAGTCAACTCATAGTACCTACCTACCTACATAATTGGTAGGTATATACATTGTGGTGTGTGACCAGGTTTGTGACGCAGGTATTCTACTTATATGTAAAATGTTACTGCTGTAATGGGGCCCGCAGGGTTCTTTCCCGAATACTACAAACAGGATAAAAAGTCTGTTCAGTCCAACTCAGAAACATTTGAGTTACTGGTGTTACACTAGTAGTACTGCAAGCTATTAGCATGACGCTTTCTATTTCTACTCTACGTTAGAATAGAAATAGCTTGTCTACCCTTCTCGGTAGAAAACTGTCTACATAGAAACGTCGTTTTTGTCTACTCTTTCGTACCTAGATAAAACGCTTCTCTACGGTTCTCGTGCTAAGCCTGCGGGTGGTAGGTGGTACTCGGAATTGATAGCAAAAAATAATTTAATGTCGTTAAGACGCTGACAACAGGTAAACCGTTGTCACTATCACACTGCATACAAAAGAAAGAGAAGCGCGATGACACAACGCTTGTAATTTATTGCAAAATATGAAGCAATTATTTATTTACTCAAAAATGAGTTGAGTAAGCGAAAATAAAAAACAACCAAGTTCTGCATACAAATAAGACGTTCTTGTTTTAATTATATAATTTAATTAAATACCAACCGTACGTTGATATTTAAAAAAGATGTCAAAGGGTTAGTTTACCGTTAATTTGTATCGATTTTTTTTTTCTAAACGTATTTTGGTAACAACCAAGTTCTGAGAAATATGTTCAAGAATAACAAATATTTTTTCCGCTACCACAAATTAGGTCTATGGATTTGGCAATTTTTTGTTTAAGACAAGCCTACTTTTATCATTTGCCTCTTGTCAGCGCCTTAACTTGGGAATTTTCCGGGATAAACTCCCAAAACAGGAAGTGCCTACCTATGATAACATTCGTAACCAGTAGTCTTTAAGTAGGCCATAAGGTACTTTTACTATATTTTGGCGTGATGCGGAAATCGAACCCGCGACCCTGTCAACCGATCCACTGAGATATAGTTCGTAGAGGCAATATAATGCGTGTCGGGTCCCTCCTACGCTTAGAATCGTGCTTTATCTTTCAACTAGTGCTAATAAAAACTGAATGGTTTTATTACCTGTAAATCAGTAAAAATTCGCGGAAACTAATTCTGTTGTCCCCATCTTCATCAACCTCTGAGATCATAGCCTTCAGTCCAAGATGGGTCTGTGGGGCTCCCAGTCGCTCCATCATTCGTTTCACTTCAGTCAAGTCCAGGTAACCGTCGCGACCTTCATCGAATCTAAAACAAAGAAAAATATTGATTAGTGTCTTGCGAAAGTCGGTATCAAACTACAAATACGTCGTGTTATGTATACGTGTACGATGTTCGTACTTCGTACCTAAGTGAAACTCTGACACTTTGAAATAGCTTTCGTCCCTTTTAAAGGACGGTGATACGTATGTATTACGTAAGTTATAAGTAGTGTAGTAGGTACCTACGTAGTTTTAATGCAAGCCTAGGCATTAAAGTAGGTACGTTAGGTTAGTCCACCACTACTAATTAGCATCCACGATTAATAATTACGGGCACTCGGCTCACTCGCACCACCGACCTTGCGGAATGGCTAATGTTTTCAGCACGACTTTTATAGAAGGTAGGTAATTTATAGGTCGGTACTCGTATCGCTCGTGCCTAAGAGTAGGTTGATGAGGCCTAGATTAATCCATAAAGGCTCCCGCAGACAGGCGCGACGCGACACTAGTAGCACAATTTCTATGAAAACTTTGTCGCGCCCGCGTTATCGTGCCAGTCTGTACATGCTTTATATGAGAATGTTAGTGTTGCCATATCTATTGTTAGGTGGTTACGACATGACTTCCTATTGTAAATAAATTAAGAAGGCGATCTAATGAATAAAAAATGTAAGTATTTATATTATTATTGAATTATAAAAAAAATTATAGATTATTATTTGAATGAGTAAAATTAAATAAGTAATAGTAAAAAGTATATTATAAGTAGATACCCAGTTAATAACCCTCAAATTTGCGATGCCTGGAAAAGGCAGCTAAGTTGTAAGCACCTTTAGTATAAAATAACACCAAAATGTATACTTAATTTGCAAATAAATCTTTGACTTTGACAAGTGTTGCATCATGAATAAGTATAACTTTTAAACCTAATAAGCCTCGAAGAATTCATAATACATGCTGGGGGTCAATAATGACGTTAATAATATTATTGTCTACTAAGTGTGTCAAAATAAATACAACAAGGAAAGTTATCTGTCTCTGTAGCTTATTAGAAAGAAGACATACACATTCTACATGTCACTTATTCATAATGGAACGAATGACCGTTACGTTATTCAGTGTCATGTACGGGGAATGCTAATTTATATACGTTTAAATATGCCACTTTCGCTCAGCTCCACTTGGTTTGAAGAAGAAAATGTATATGAACGTATGCGTAAAGTCCGAAAATCACTCAAAGACATTAAATTATTTAGGTACTTAACATAAATCTTAAATCTCTGAAATCACTATAATCAATCAATTAACTGTGCCTCATCAGCATAGCATTAGAATTTTATGAAAGTTAGAAGATGGATTTTATTATGGTTATATCACAGTTATAATTTCCTAGTAAACCATAGAACTATTATGTGATATAGGTACTTATCTATGAGCAAACACTGGCGTGATGACATGACTAAAGAGAAGTTGTGACATATTGTACCTGCAGAGAAGGCACATAGGTAGGTATGTACCTACCTACCTATGTGCTTAATCTTCTACTGTCCCACTGCTGACCAAAGATTTGCCCCATAGGCACCAGCACACTTCTCTAGAGAAGTGACATCTTTGCATGTGGTCAGCACAAAGACAATAACAATAGACGGGAATAGGTAACAAAATCGTAATCCGATACATTTGTCCTAGTGGACAACAGTAGCTAGTCTAGGGTGGTACGCCCGTGGGTACGCCTGCATGTCAAGTCGCATTATTGTCCACAAAATAAAAATATTTTCTAAGAAAATATGCCGATTTCCGCATTACGTTATTGCAAATCTCGATATGGTAAAACGACTGGACCTAATTTCAGTTTATTTTCGATATATGCTAGATGGCGTCACTGAGAAATGACATCACAGTTTTTCTATGACATTTCTTCGCATCTCTCTGTAATAAGTATTTTAATCTCTTTCCGTCTTATTCCAAAACAAGAATTATATTTTGACATAGCTTAAACCATGGAGCCAGTTTTTGTAATAAGAACGTACCGAACTGCGATTGAAATACGGTTCTATACACAAAACTGAAAACTTAGTTCGGTACTAAGTTGTCAGTTTTGTATGAGGAACTTTACTGTAGACGGAATAAAGTTCGAAATTCAATAATGGCAGCATGGTCAACCTTGGTCTGAATATAAACCTTGTTTTGTAATAAGACGGATCGGGTCTGGATTGACATAATAGGCTTCCCTAACCTGTCACTCCTGGCAGGGACAGTAGTGGCAGGTTACGGAATTCCAACTAAATAATAGGGTAAGGTAACTAGTTTATTCAGGCTTAGTTAAACTTTTTGCTACGTCACTTTTTTGTGGTTACTTGACATTTGGTTCTCTGCTAGGTAGGTAGGTACTTAACTTACCTACTTATCGTGTGGAGTTGCTTTGTCAAGCAAACATGACTAAGAACTTGTTGATATGGGGAGCACGTTCCTGTTTCACGTATTTCACCTAGTTACATTCATTACGTGAAAATATTGTTGTAAGTGGGTAGGCCTTACTGTACCTACTATAAAAAAAGTTACGATTCAGGAAGATTTTTTTCTTCCCGAATCATAACTTTTTTTATAAAATATTATCAAAAAAATCAATTGAAAATATGAAAATTAACGTAATTTTTTTAAGTACTTATGGCTTATAAAGGCTCCCATTCATTCAGTAAAATACCACAGAAAATTTAATCAATCAATAAACTACCCAAGCCAGGATGCTCCAACTCTCGAGCTCGCGGTAAAAAGAGCCCCTACAAGTGGACTCTTCTTACTTTTTGTTACAGGGCCTAGCTACGCAAGTGATTGTTCTACTAGAGTACGTCGCGTCGCGCCTGTCTGCGGGAGCCTTAAAAAGATAGATCCTTATTCCTTATGTAATTCAACATAACAGACCGATGGCATAGTTTCCTCTACCCACGTCGTAAGTAGAACTATTAAGTATACGCATAGATGCCTATCTATGTAGGTAGGTAGGTATTAATCTAAGGTGAACATTGTCCGTATATTTAGTAACCTATACCCACCATTTTTGGGTGTGCTACCTTTTTTTTTTTTGGGTGGGAAATTATCAAATAACTTCTCCCGCTCTGGGCTGAGCGGGAGGGCGTGTCAGACTTTTACTGACTAAAACCCACCCGTGTTCCTTCATTTGCCTGTGTGCCAGGGCCACGATATCCCTTTCGGACAAACTCGCAACCCTGGCAGGCATTGGTCCTGACGGACCCCGTCAGTTGGTGCTGACATCTCTTTGAGGCGCGCGTGGAACACAACGCGCCGTCAACCCGGGCCTGGTCCTTATCGGACGGCGAGCTACCCATCGCTCTCCGTCCGCAAGCCCGCGCCTACGGTGGCCGGAAATCGGCTTGCAACTCGCGACGCCCGGGGCGTCTCCTGCGGCGAATAGAGGCGCGAGGGCGCGAACCTTGCCCCTCCCTCACGCGTTCCGCCTCCTCCTTCGCGAGCATTACTGCTTCGCAGAAGGAGGTGACGGCCTCCCATTCACTCTCGCTCCGAACCATGGCCTGAACCAGTGCTGGACGCGAGAGATCGTCGCCGCCGATCGCCTCCATGAGGACTCGGCGGTGCTCCGCCCAAGCCGGGCAGATCTCCACCGTATGCTCCACCGTGTCCTCCGGGTGGGTGTGCTACCTATGTTTATTTTCCGGAGTCATTGCGTTTCGGGTATTTTTATTAGATTACTAGCAGCGCCCCACGGTTTCACCCACATAAGTTTCGATCCCGTGGGAATATCGGGATAAAAACTATCCTATCTGTTAATCCTCGTTATAAACTATATCTGTGTGTTCATCTAAATCCGTTCAGTAGTTTTTGCGTGAAAGCGTAACAAACATCCATCCATCCTCACAATCAGTAGCGGCGTTAGGGTAGGGCGCGGTTGGGCGGCCGCCCAGGGCGCCGTACATAAAGGGGCGCCCCTTTATTTCCTCTCGCTCATTGAGCGAGGCCTAAAAACCTATCTGCGATCGACAATATCGCAATCCCGATTGACAAACTTGCCAACTTTGTCAATCGAGAATGAAATTGCTGAAAACCTCGATTTTGATAAAATAATAAAAGAGTTCGCCGACAGAAAGGCTAGAAAAGTCAAATTTTATTAGTTTTTTTTTTTTAATAAATGGTTATGTATTTCTTTTAATAAATGGTAATTTTATTATATTTTTTTCATATGGGTTTGAATTGCAGTTAGGGGGCGCCGTATAAATCTCGCCCAGGGCGCTGGTAGTGCTAAAACCGGCACTGCTCACAATCTTTCGCATAATTATAATTTATTATTACTTTAAAACTATGATTTTATCCCCTATGATATTCATTGAAATCATGATGTCAAGGGCAATTTTGTTCAAAATTAAATACTTGTGATGAATAACGTATTTATTTGGAAAAGGATTAATATCATGTTTATAAAAATACACAAAAAATACCATAATATAGAGGTCAACCTTCAAAAAATAGACATACGAGCCTGAAAAGAAAGAACAACGTAAGCGACATAAATTAAAATTTACAGGAGAGGTTTTTTATTGATTGTTTTATTGATTTTATTTAATTATTTATTGAAAAAGTGAAATACCTACATTATGTCGCTTACGATGTTCTTCCTTTTCAGGCTCGATATGCTGTCGCAGATTTTTTAGAATTTTTTAAGGGGAACAATTCCGTCATACATGATTTTTGCGCAACTTTAATCGTTTAATTAACCAGCGGACGCAACGGAAGCTCTCAAAAGGATTTTATTCCCGTTTTTGAATCATTTTACATTGATGCACCGCTCCTCTTGGTCGTAGCGTGATGTTATATAAAGCCTTCCTCAATAAATGTACTATCCAACACAAAAATATTTTTTTCAATTCGAACCAGTAGTTCCTGAGATTAGTGCGTTCAACCAAACAAACTCTTCAGCTTTATAATACTAATATTAGATTATTTAATTTTAATGTAAAACTAACAAAATATAGACCAAAATTAGGTCTGAATTAAACGTATTTTACTATTTATTTTATTTATATCAAATTCAAATTCTTTTATTAAACTTACACAACAAACATACACTTATGCATGAAATTTTAACCAACAGATAATTTGATATTTTTAACAACGGGTCCCAAACTAGGCACACCCTGTATCTTGATGACCCAGTATATGTCTATAAAGATAGTGTCTCGCTGCAAAATAACTAAAACAAACGGGCCAACTTTGATAAATATGCTGATGTGCGTGACAACTACGTCTTACACCCGCGTCACGTCATTGTGCTGTCATTGAGTTATTCTACTGTGCGTGCATCTTGCGGCCAACAGTTGGACGCAATTTTGTTCGACGAGGTGACAGCTTTGACTATGTGTCTAGACATATTTATATCTTTGTTTCGGGTATCTGATAAACCCTAGTCAATAATGATAGGGAGCTATTAAACCTAGGTAAGTAGGTACCTATCTAGGTAATTATTTTATTTAGCTATTATCTAACTAAACACTCTAAACTACTACTAAACAATCTATTTACGGATAATTAATACATGCCGTCTAGCGATATCTTGTAATTTATCGTATTTATCTAAGTAAACAGAATTTTAGAAGCTAAATTAAGAGATTACTAGTACTTACTTAATAAAATTAATATTACCTAATACTTACCCGGTGTGGGTAGGAATTATATTAATATTAAGTAGGTATGTGGTTTTAAAACAACAATATTTTCTAAACTCGAAGTTACATAAGTATCTAATCGGTTATAGAGACGAACCTTGACCTGTCCGTCTATTGTGTAAAATAATGCCAATTTTCTATGTATAACAAGTCATATATATTACCTATTTATATACCGCATACGTGTCCACATAAATTATGTTCGTGGAGTGACTACTGACTGTGCAATAGAGTGGCACAAGCAAGGCCATATGTCCCCTTATTTCATTAGCAAGCGACCAACTGCTATACAAATAGTACGTAGATACTTGTATGTTATATCAAGGGAAGTGTAAAACTATGATTTATTGTATCCTTTCGACATACGTTATTGTACCTCACCTATAACTCTACTAGATAGGTAGGTACCTACTTCAGCAGACTCAGCATGACGCTTTATATTTCTACTCTACTGTAGAATAGAAACCGCTTGTCTACATTTGTCAGTAGAAAACTGTAAACTGTCTACACGGAAACGTCATTTTCGTCTACTCTTCCGTCGAAATCTACTGTTCTCGTGCTATAATAAAACAATAAATTTTCCTGACACATGTCTAGTGTTTCCAATCATGTATCTTCTTGAAGCTACATTGGTAGGTACTTATAGTTAATATATTAAGTACTTCCGGTTTTATTTTCAACTAGCTGCTACCCGCAACTACGCCAGCGTGACATTTTAAAAAAAAGTAGCCTAATTACTCCTATCACAGATAATATAATACTACGCTCCTATATAACATCAGCTATCCGCCAGTTTTTCACTGGCGGATAGCTAATGTTTTATAGGAGCGTAACCCCGTCAAAGTGAAAACCCCGTCAAAATCGGTCATTTCGGAGACTAGCCGGAACAAAGACTATTTTTTTATAAGTACCATAAATAAGTAATTACTGCCGCACGGGTCGATCCATCAGGTTAAGCTACGGTTGCCGGGGTTGGTCCGTGGATGGGTGACCATCTTTACATACCGAGACTCCGTGCCTCGGAAAGCACGTTAAGCCGTTGTTCCGGCTGTCATTTTTGACAGTCGTTACGGGTCGTCAGAAGCCTGAAAGTCTGACAACCTGCAGTATTACCAATTACCAAGGGGTATCGGGTTACTGGGTTGTGCCGGTTAAACTGGAAGCCGATCCCAACATAGGTAGTTGGGAAAATGCTAGGCAGGTTGATATACTTTCATATGCACTTAGTAAAAAAGCTGTTATTTTGACATTACAAACAGACCTTCAATTTTATTTATTTGTATAGATAAGTAGATCAAAATCAAATAGAATTCTTGTACACACGGCTACACATCAAGTTATACATTTCCAGTATAGGCTGACCTCTCCTTGCACGGAAATCCTCCACAATGCGAGATCACCTTATACTGGAAATGTATAGCTTGATGTGCAGCCGTCTGTACCTACAGTGTGTACTACCTACTACAGTAAGTAGGTTTCCACTGTCAAAATCTTCCTTCCCTTGTTCCATGTTACTTGGGGTTGTCGCAACACGTTCTCTCTTCTCCATTCTTCCATTCTTCCAACCATCACGCTATCGTTCACTCCCTCTTTGATATCATTCCTCACTCAATCCATCGATCTATTCTTTGGCCTTCACTGTAATCTTTGAAATTAAAGATGGAAACAAACCATGCCTTTCTAAGTTCTAAAGTTGGTCTGAGTTTATCCCCGTGAAAGCGTATCAACAAACGGTCAGTTGGACATACAGTACAGACAGACTAACTTTTTGTATCTAGGGATGCACAGGGCCGGATTAACCATGTCGGGTCCCTTAAGCAATGCAATTCTCGGGGCACCTTTAGGGTGCCCGCCCACGAGCGATTTTTTCGGAGATTTTTGTCAGAAAGAAATACATTCACACAAAAATCGCCGAGAAAATTGCCGAAAAAATCGCTCGTGGGCGAGCAGCCTTACCCTTTTCTAACTTCCTAAAATAAACTTTTTCTACCACAAGTCCACAATGCAGAATTATAGAATTTTTTAAGCACTTTTCGTTTAAAAGCTGCTTTTGCTATTGCTTGCCATACCGTCGTGATAGTCAGCGTCAAAATCGCCGCGAAAAAATCTATTATCATTCCATAATAATTTGAAACATGACAATGTATATTTAAAAAAACAAGTCAATAAGGATAGTCTCAGTTCAGCTGCGCGACTACTGACAAATGCATGCACTGGCTGGAGAGGTCCCCTCAATCTGTGTGGTTCTTTCATCAAAAGATCATTTCAGGCACCAACTTACATGGTCTTCACATGCTCTGATCTGACCAAGATTATGTCCGCGTGACCCCTATAGCGTTTGCGGGGCCCCTAGGCAGTTGCCTACACTGTCTTAAATAATGGATAATCCGGCCCTGGGTATGCAGAATAGCTAGAGTTAGGTACCTACGTATCTACGGTCTACACACAATGTAAGTCATCGTGGCTATACCACGGGTTACGAATCGCATTGTCTTGGAATTTGTTTCAAGGTAAGTGAAGGCATAGTCTAGTCACACGTCACACCAATCATATTTAAAATTCTTTGACTTCCATGAAAAATAGATTGTTGCGGTGTTAGATACAGCCCGATTCAAACTTTATGGCAACGGAACGAACACGGGTGGGTTTTAGTCAGTAAAAGTTTGACACGCCCTCCCGCTCCGCCCAAAGCGGGCGAAGTTTTTTGATACTTTCCCACCCAAAAAAAAAAGCAGCGGCTCGGAACATGAGGCGAGTCGCTGCGCAGTAAATTCACGTGTCAGCGGGGTTGAGGGGTAATACGCACCGAGCGCACTTCAGCTCGATTTAAACTTGATGGCGGATCAAGTTTAAATCGAGCTGTACCTAGGTACCTTTATAAAAATTATAAAAACACGGGTGTCTAATTAATTCGAAGAATTAATTACATAAATAATAAAAATAAAAACCGTTGTAACCTTGCCAGGTAGTCCTATATTTTCCTAATCTACTGTTTCACTTATGTACTAACGTATGTTGAAAGCCTGTATTCATAATCTTGTTAAACTTGTTTGTCACTAGTAAACACAGGCGTTTAAATGCAATATTTTCTTGCTTAGTTCACTTTTACTACGTAGTATTTATATTATCTGTGCTTTTACTTACACACCACAAACTTATCTCGACTTCTATGTATAATTTACGCACAAAAAAATATGAATATTTGTACATACCAATAACATCTGTGGTCGGTGGGATAAGTACAATCATGAGCACTAATATGATACCTAGCAACTTTTCAAAGTGATTTTGTCCAACCATATTGATTGCAATGTTATTTTACTACGAACATAGTATTTTGGAACCCAAACTACTTATTATGAAAAAGATCTTTTCTCAAAGTTGCAATCGTTTCCACGAGAAATTCGGTTTTGAATTTTGCTCATGACTCCTCTGCCCAACGACGTCGGAATACAGGATTGATGTTATGTTAACATCTGTGTAAAATACAATAAGCTCTCGATTCTGTCAGTCACAGCTTCTGTGTCTAACATACCTACCCTACTTAGACATAGGTTCCTCTCATTCAGAGTTCCCTAAACAGTCAGACTCGCTGCGGGGGACATTTTGACTCATGTGTTTTTACGATGTAGCGCAAACAACCAATGTTGCGGTTTCGAATATTACTATACAATAATTATCCCAATGAAGCAAGTAAGTCATAACAAAGTAATAAAGTTATCCTTTAATTGTTTATTTAATAAATCGTGTTTTATTTTATAGTGACGGAACAGTAAGGTCATATTCTTAATTTAAACAATGTACAATAGTTGGCTATCAAGGAAGGAAGCGACTTCGGACGGTGTTATGTCGCTCATGCAATGATAGTTATCTGAATTACCCTTATACAGTAAGGGGGTTACAAACCTATTCATGGTTTCGAGGTTCGCCTTCTACGATAACAGTTGGATTTGAAGGGTTAAGGATTACCCTTATACAATACAAGTGTTGAATTTGAAGAGGTGAAGGTACCCATTTATGGTATTAGGGTTACCCTATAAACAAAAGCAGTTGGATTTGAAGGTTTAAGAGTTAACCTTATACAAAAGGGTTACCCTTACTTATACAATAAAAGTTGGATTTGAAGGGGTACGGGTAACCCTTATAAAACAACAGTTGGTTTTGAAGGGGTTAATTAACATACCCATTCATGGTATTAGGGTTACCCTTATACTATAAGTAGGCGTTATACTATAACAGTTTGGTTTAAATGGGTTTGCCTACTAACCCGTTCACAATGTGTGTTTGAAGGGGATATCGTAGGGGCTTTTTAAAAATCCTATCGAAACCTCTTAATACGGCTAACGGAAACAGCTTAATTACCTATTTACATACGTACATGACATATTATTTTAAATGCTTACTTAATTATCCATTAAATTAATGTAATTGGCTCATTATTATGTATTTATCATAATTATTATACTTAAAAGCCCACTGTGACAAAATAAACAAACCAAATACCTGTGTTTAGATACGTATTCCTTGAGCCATCTTGTGTTGAACCAACCTACATAAAATGCTCAGGAATCGATAACCGATAGACGCGTTATTTTCTTTACCTACTAAAAACACGATTATCGTCTAATCGTGCATTGGCCACAACACAATAAAACATCGTATCATGGAACTATCCTATAAACACCCACGGAAATGAGGCCAGTCATAATAAAATACCATTACAGTGTCCCAGTAAAGACCAGACGCTTCTAATGAATTCTGTAACCTCTGCCCCTCTATCTTTCCATCAAATCTATTAGCCATGCTAGTATTCAAATGAATTAAGTAGGTAGGGCCTAATTAATTCGCGACTTGTATGGTTGGATCTCATAATTGAAGGAAAGGAACTATAATAAAATATGTTAAAAACAACCTTGACGTCAAAATATTATATTCTTGAGCTACTTACATAATTATTCAACTTATACATAACCTACTCACAGTTCTCGGCTTTGTATATTTAAGAGGTGTTGGTTCCTTCCTACAGTTGGGTAGATACCTATAAAAATATAAGTAGGTACTCATGGTGAATTGTAAAGGTCACCCTCTGCCCTATTTTTCTAGAGTGCTTTTGTTTTTTTTTCTTTTAAACGTCACTTCAGTTTTCAGAATGAGGTCGTTCTTGTTTTGTACGTAAATGATCGACGACAGCACCATGCTTGTTGTTGATATCGCAAACTATATCCGCCAACCGTCGCTAACAGTTCTCTATTAATGTCATGTGACATACTTTTTCGTGTCTTACTGTTAAGAAATTGTAGTTCGCAGACCATATTTTTTGCCATTTAATGTCGACATTCATCATAATTATTACTGTTAGAAGCAATTGAATCTGATCATTTCTAAGAAACATTATGTGGGTACTTGTCTAGGCTTTATTTTCTGTGTCAGGACTGCATAAGATGAATGATTGCAGTTGTTACATGACCGTAGCGTCAATTAAGTCTCGATTACGTAAACTCATTTAAATTTTGGCGAATTTCCAACAAACAGACCCGTATAGCGATGATTGGAATACGTTAGCCTATGTTACCTAATATTGTAAGTAAATTAGGCCGTGTTTTTATTTCCATTACTAGTAGATATAGGGATAAGAAGGAGTAGAGCAGTGGTGGACTAGTGGTAACGTCTGCGACTTACGAGTTCTAGGTTCGAACCCAGACAGGCGCTTTGCTTTGTGTAAATTATTTCATCACCACTGTTCTCAAAACGGTGAAGAAAAACATCATGAGGAAACCGGTATGTCCTAGAACCAAACATTCGAAGATATGTGCCACCTACAGCCCACTCCCTTGTGTCCCAGCAGTGGGAACATTATAAGCTGATTATGTATAGAGATAACAGCACATAATATTGAATGAAACGATTTTAACGCATGATGTAGTTGAAAAAATAAGACAGCTTAGGCGAGTCCTTTAGTTAAACAACAGCAATTTACCTTCTGAAACTTAATTTTGACGTCTCAACTTCTTTGGATATCTCCAACAAACAACCTTGTTCACACCTTGTTGTAAGTCAGGTAGGTATAGATATATTTATTAAAAACGTGATTGACATTTTTAGCAGTGTCGTCTGTTAAAACAATAGCCACGTCTTACAGCGCTGAAGGAATTTCGTTTCTGTTTTTCTTCCTTCCAGTTAGTACTGACAGTGAACCCAACATTTCTGGTGCAGTTCGCAGTTGCATTGCACTGCAACCGCAAAATGCAATATTGTTGCAACACAAATAGAATGTAAAGTGTCTGTGAAACGAAACTCTGTCTCAACCATGTGCTCGTGTGATTGTTATTGTTTCTTACCAGTTTTTAGGAAGTATTCATCTAGAGTTGGTAACCGGCACGGGCGCAGTGTGTACTTAGGTACATGTTTACAATGCAGAACGAAAACATAAGCCTTGACTCATGAATTGGTTATAAATATACATTTAGGAGCAGTCAACTCATATGTAGAAGAGGATAATATTAATGAAGATTTCGGTGCGCAATCACCGAAGCATAAACTCACCTAAAACCTGTCTAGTTTTAGGTATTTAAAGCTCAGATTGAATGAGTGCTTGAGGTCATAGAAAAAAAGACGAATCTAGTGGCATGCATACATAATTATGTAATAGACATTATGAAGTATTTTCGGAGTTTGATTATAGCATCTCTACATGCAAATGTCCGAATTCCGGGCTTTAGTGTACTTTTGAAATTCAAATACGTGTAAACTCGTCTCGCTCGCATGATTCATGTATTGTAACTGTGGTGTTTATTGCCATATCGTATTACTATTACATCCTATTATATCCTGTAGCAGTATTGTTCCTATCAAAATACTGAAATTATACTTATCTAATAGTGAGTATCGGATCAAATATTGTGCCAAGTCGTTATGGTGTCCCATAAAGGGACATCTATAGGTAGGATCTATGGGTAATCCAGTAATTATAATCTAATCAGGCGATAATAATTATCATTCTATTGGTTACAGAAAGGAAATAAACTGAACTTACTTTTGAGGCAGCCTTTGTTTTCCTACCCGCCAACTCCAATTATGAATTCTAGTCAAGGTTTGGTAGAAAGAATTAGATACAATCTAATAGACTTCCGTCACTGTGATTAACAACCGTTCAATTATTTAAATCTACACCTACTGACGAAATGTTTTTAATGGCTTTTAAAACACGAATGGGCTGTATTTCGTCAATGGGATTAAGCAACAGCTGATAGGTGCTTTCTTTTCAAAATAGTAGCTTTGCTTGTTAGCCTCCATGGAAGTGGTTACATAGTACCTACACACGTTTACGCCTTTGCTCATGCCCATTTTCCATTATCTAAATTATTCTAAACATTTCTCTAATAATTAATGTCGTAGTCTGTAATCTACCTACACTCAATTCTCATCAACACATCATTCACATTTCTAAGTATTTAAGAGAACAGGTGCAGCTCAATCATCAACGTTAAAAGCGTCATCAAGGAAGCCATTAAGTGTTCTACTAAAGGTATTAAGTCATCGGATGTGTCCATTGATATGTGAAGTGATTGTATCTCAATATCAGCTGTGTACTCAATGTGATTCACTGCGTTAATGACCTATTACGTGTGGTCGATTAACATGCTCGCGGAAATAGAGGGTAAGGTTCAATCAACGTCATAAAACAAGGAGTAAAGTGCAGTAAGGTGTGACTCATTGCGATCATTGATTTTGTCACGTCGCATTTTATCAGCACCAGTTCCCGTCTCACTTCCTTTCGAATGCACTCCGATCAATTTAAATCATATATTATGCGCAGCCAGCCAAACCGACTCTTGAAAAAAAAACAACGTTCATATGCCTAGTTTTTCAGAATTCTGCAAAAATTAGGAACAGCAGTTCCGGAAGTACAAAATACTACTACGGAATTAGTACTACGGAAACGTATATAGCTTGAAAGTTGTAACACTAGGCTAGTCTGAAGGTTGAATGCTGAGTGCATATTCACAATGCACATTAACACATAATATTTAGCAGACTTCTGGTAACAACACGTGGACATGTTATGATCAACAGCAGTGATGATTCATTTATTGTGTCGCACACGATACAGTATAACACCTTCAGTTTTACTAAGAAATATGACTAATTTAAGGTATTTTATATTTTCTTGACTAATTTACTTCCGATTGCTGTTATTCATAACCAGATTCCTAAAAAGTAAATAAAGTAAACCAACTTTCTTGGTACGATATCTAAATAACAGCTATCTACGGTATCATCAATTAATCATTAGATTAATCACTTGTTTATTTTTGTTGCTATTAACCATTAGCTAATTCAATTTGTTTTGCAAAATAACGATGAGTAGTTATTGTTTGGGTAACAAACAGAGCAGTCACAGTAGGGAGTTTGTTTGCATTATTTACAATGTTTGTTTAGTGATATTGTAGTAGTGAGGCGCAGATAAGTGGACATGCGGGTGTTCCTGTCGCCCGCTTCGAACTTCATTGATTGTGTGCCTTCTATTGACTTCCGTTTCGTTCCCTTTTACAGAAAATGTAAGAGGATATTATAATGTCTTTAAAATAATTAGGTATTTTATAAGTAGTTACAACTCTTTGCCCTGAACCAAACAGCAGTGGCCAACTTTGTACCTACTTATCTTATTAAAACATCTCAATGAATAATACTGGCAAAATAGGGTTTCTTACAAAAGTTACAAAGGGTTACCCTTAGTAATTTTAACCGTTTGTAATTAACACTTGTTGTTACATAACCGCAATTGTTAATTTACTACTAAACGAAGTAGATTATTACACGGTACCTAGTATTTACCTACATATGTAAGCACCTGTATAAGAATGAAAATATTTTTTTTCTGTACAAGTTTGACATAAATTCATTGAGGTAAAATTAACCATTTTTCACGTGGCAATATGCATTTGAAAAAGTTAATATTTTAACTTTTCAAATGATTTTGTGCGAATCGTGTGAATTTAGCACCGTATGTGGTGTTATCTCATTACCTAGTTGAATGAAAGTTGCGCGATGATGTAAATTATAATTCTCGTAAACATGGCGTGACTCTATTCATTTTTGTCTCCCACGACGATGCGATGTCATTTCACCTAATAAATTACTCTTTTAACTAATATAAGTAACGTTTTATTATGAACTCACTTTATATAATTGTTAGGTACCGTTACTTTCACTTTGACTTATTTTTGTTATTAAAACACGGTAATTAAATATTTAAAGCTGGTTAAATTAACAACTCTCAATTTATTTCTTTGTAAGGGTTCGTGCAAAGACGAATGGATTTAATTATTATAATATCTAAATCTTACTTTAATATACCTATTATCTATACGGCTAAAATTTTAGCATTCTAATGGGGGTCTGAAGAAAGCCAACGTAACCGAATTTGAAACGACCGGTATGAAAAAAATAGAGTATTTATATCGAAAAAGAATAATAAAGGGTTTGCCCTTTGCCCTTTGCTGAGCAGTACTTTAATGGACACTTTACCCAAACAAGGGTGGAGTAGGGGGAACCACCTTCTTTTATTGAAACTTTGAAATTTGAATCAAACTCTCACAGTAACTAAACGCCCTGGTTTAGTAAATTATACGAAAAATAACGATTCTGGTAATGGGTAGGTATTTAATTTATTAATCAGACAACTAATATTTCTCAAAAATCTAATAGTAAGTAAAGCAAGTAAGATGATGGAGATACTCTTATGACATTTGCACCATCTGAAATCTACAAAAGTCAATACTTGTGAACTATTGAAATGTCTAGTCGAATAAAATGTCAATACCTACCTAACTTATAAGAAATGAAGTCCTGTCCATGAGAACGACTTTGATATATTTTAAAAGCAATTTGCTAATTTAATATTATAATAATTTTTATAGAGCATTTGTATCTAAAGGTCAGAAGAGATAGCGCAGAATCAGTTCGCCATATTGTAGGTATTGTAAGTTTAACATCATTTATATCTATTGTTTATTAAAACAAAAGCGATATTGCCTTGTTTTGATTTATTTAAACAGTAAAATTAGAATCATTATGCCTAAACTGTCATATCATAAAATTATATCAAGTAGGTACTTTGGCTAACCCATTAGTGCTATACCAATTGACACTATATCTATAAAATATGGAGCTTCTTTTATTTTTTGGCGTAGGTAAACAATAATAATAAATAAGTAAGAAACAACAAATTAAGTTAATTACTAATTTATAAATACCCAACTGCCAAAAGACCCAATTTATCAAAGAAAAATATAAAGGGTAAGTTAGTTTCAATTTGTTGTTACATAAACTTATACAATTTATTAACCCATTAAAATACGACGGGTAACAAAACGTTACCCCTATTAACCTTGCATATCTTTAAATCGAAGTTTTACAGTGTTATTAGGGTTCTAAGTCGTATTTACATTTGTTGATAAAAATAGTTTAAGCTAAGTAGGTACGTACCTTCGTGGTACCTTCAATTACTAGAAATGTATAAAGTTGTCTACCTCGTTTAAACTCTTAATTAATCAAGATAACTGCATAATCGGAGCCGGGAGCCCTTATCTTAAAAACCAACAGTGTATTTAATTCCAGATTACCTTCATAAATTAAGCGAGATTGTTTTTTTTTCTTTTTAATCCATATTCTCTAAAGTCATCAACATTACTTATATATAACTTTCTATAATCATCACATAGCACAGCATTGATATCTACATTAAAGTGTAGATTTCCTTCAGATTCTATCATAGAGACTTTATTTACACTTAATTAGTACCTAAAGTAATAAAGGTCAGGTGACGCCGGTGGTAACAGTGCTTTCTGCGGAGATGCGGCTTCGCCGTGCCGATCTCCCAGAATCGAGTTTGATAAAATAAAAAGCCCACTTACTTGTTGAAGGTCTCCTCGTATTGTTTTATTTCCTTCCTGGAGAACTCGTGGAACTCCGTATAAACGTTTACGAATTTATATTTCGGCTTAACCTCCAAACCCTCTTCAAGTTTATCATTGATCTCCTGCCTTCTCGAGAGAATACCAGTGAGCTCGTCTGTGGCTGACATAGTGATTTTTCGCGCCAAAGAAAAGGTTGAAAATGTTGTTTTTGAAACAGGTAAACGAGCGTCGGGCGCCGCGAGAGGCTGCCTGCGGCTACGACCTTACAAACACTGGTAGTGCGGGCCGGGCCGGCGCGCCGCCAGTCAGTGCCTCGCACTCGCTCCCTCGTACGTAATCAAGTCGCGGGGGAGGACGGACGGACGACGGATCGACGCACGTATGTGCCGCGCACCGCTCCATGATCTGCCTAATCTTGTTGCTGCAATCGTTGTGAGTGTAACCCCACCGAGGAATAAGTATAACTCTACTGCCCCAACCAGAACTATCAATATCAACCAACATGCTGATATTCAATTAGATCTTACTACTTAGAATGTTATGCTTAGAACTGGCTACATAGGTCCTGTATTTTATCAACTAAACTAAATGTTACTATTGAACTTAGTATAATTTGTTGAAATTGTTAATTTAGCTGCACTGTCGCAACCCTGGCCCCTGGGGAACAAATCCGTCCTTATTCTGGTTTTTAGCGAGATCCTTTTTCTCTGATTCAGTTTGGGAATATGCCTTTGTTCTTCTCTTGGGATTTCGCTCTTCGTCACTTCTTACTCACTGCAAGCAACGTGACTACGTCAAATGCAAGTTTTAGCCAACGAAGACCCAAACATAAATTAGGCCTTACTAAAATGTTTCATCCGATCCTTTGGAGGTTTCCGGAGTATCTAGCTAGACAGTCGAAACTAAACGAAGTTGAAAAAACTTTTGCCCTGGGAAATCCGGGATCTGAGTATCAGAGCCATAGATATATTATATTTCTATGATCAGAGCTAAACTAGCTTAGTCTTTCCAGTGAGCAAAATCAGACATTTTATTAAAGTTGCGTTATTGTTCTCGTTTACCGTTAGTCGGTGATGTTACGGCTAGATCTAGTATCTACATGACACAATGCTCTTAATGTTTACAATGTTTAAATTGGATTATATGTGTAAAAAAGGCATAGTACTTACGTCGCCGTCGGTACAACGCTTATCCGTCAACCCATTCGATGCCAAGAACTCAGCGTATGGGTCGAAATGTAATTCGTCGACCCATACGCTGGGTTCTTGGCATCGAATGAGAAAGGTTACACGATAAGAACGCTAACACTCTGGGACGCCATAACGCGCTTCCAACTAAATATATACTATTTCTATGGTGGCTGGCTCACCTGGCGTCACGCTGCAAACCATACATTTTGTTGGCGACATAACCTGGCTGTGCCGTCATGGGTTCCTGGTGTGTTAGCGCTCTTACATTCCAATTTTCCCCCATTATTTAGCATGTAACATCATAGCGTAACGCGTTCAAACCACTTGAATGGGAAACCCAATTATAAACGATAGGTAACCGATCAAACGGCTTATCCATTTAAACTTGTAAACCTCTCATAAACCCCTTCGAGAGAAAAGGTGATGATTGGGTTTACTAACCCGTTCATGTTCAAAGGTTTACCCCATACTATAACAGATTGATTTGAAGGGGTTTAAATTACTAACCCGCTTACGTCATAACCTAGGTTTTTTAACCCTTAGCTAAAACCCTTTTATAAGGCTTACCGAGTTAGTCCCTGTCAAAATACCTCCCTCAATAGTTTGTTCTTTAATGCCACTTGGCATTTGCTAAAAAAAAAGGCAAATTGCTGTCAGACTTTCGGGCTTCTGACGACCCGTAACGACTGTCAAAGATGTGCTATTCTGTAAGTAACTCACCGTGAAATCTTGCGTGGACTGAGGTGTCAGTGTCATCTCACCTCACTGATGCTAGGGATTAACCAAGCATTACATACACAATCATAATCGAGATTTTAATCACATGTTTTATGCTAAAACACTAGCTTTGAAATAATATAAAATAATCAACAGAATTAGCATAAAAAATATTATTAAAATCTCAATTGTGATTGTAAATGTAATACTTGGTCCATCCCTATCACCAGGGCCTCAAGTCTGCTATTAGTACAATAGTGTCAGAATGGTCTATCATTGATTTCATAATTGATTGTGTTGTGATGTTGATTTTGACAAGTTTGGTAATCTACTAATATAATGGCGTCAATATGACTTTCCAATGGTCGGCCACTGACACTACATTGAAAGAAATTGTATTTATTGGTAATCTCGTACATAATGACAAATGAATGACATTTCTACTAATGGGTGTTATAATAATGGCAATACGACAATGCCATTATAAGTAACACAATTCTATTACGAGAACATTGACCGACCAATGATCGACCATTATGAATGAATTTACCAGATTACGAAATTTTAGCAAAATGACAATGGGATCGTGTTGGAATGACTGAATTTCTAAAAATATCAGACTTGGGGCCCAGTGGAATGACACTGACAGTTGACTCCACGCTCACTTCACGGTGAGATGGTTACAGAATCGACATGCAGTTTTGACTTAGCTACGATTTTATTATGTGTGAAGCCCCTCGGTTTCACCCGCATAAGTCTTGATCCCGTGGGGATATCGGGATAAAAATAATCCTATGTCATAACCCAGGTCCAGCCATGTGTCAAATTTCATCCAAATCCGATCAGCCGTTTTAGCCGTAAAAGCGTAAAAAAACAAACAAACTCACATTCACATTGATAATATTAGTTAAGATAATCAGATGTTCAGCACCCTAATTGTGTTGCACTTTAAATCACAATCCGAAAGATTTTGAAAGAAATTATTAATCCATTGCTTCATATGTTTGAAAAATTCGTCAGCTCAACAACGTATACATATAGTAACGCAATGAATGTTGTTGAACTGTCCAAATTAAAGGCATTGCCATTCGGATTGTACAACGCATTTACGCATTTACCCCGCGAATCTAACAAACCTTTAAGCCGCAGATATACGCCAGTGACCTTGAGTGGTTAGCTTGCGTGTTCTGTACCTACTGAGTTCACGCAACGCGTCGTACGTTCAGCCAGTAATAGGACTCGCCCATCAAGGAGCGCTGTCCCCAATTTGACGCATTATTAATTTATTATACACAAACCAAAAGGTATTTTAATAAAACACGTATACTAAAAGATTATTAATTAAATTGTCTTTAAATTGGTGAAGGTTTCAGAAAAATACGCTTGGTAGATTTTGCGCCATTCTCAGTTTTTTATCCGCGTTTGACATAACTTTACAAATTAATTTCACTATGTAATATAAACATAATCTAAAATATTCACATATTAAATTATTGAGAAAATGCTCTAATTTTTTTTTTTTTTCAAAAATATACTTAACGAGGTATAGTTACCTACTTAAGTACTTATTATATTTTATTTTTGTAAAGCGGTGAATGCTTGAAAATATCAGCCATAAAGTAGCTAGGTACCATTATTATACAGAAGCAATCGAGCTCTTGAATTCAAGACACTCGGCATGGCGTGCCCCGCCATGTCGAGTGTCTTGAATTCAAGAGCTCGGGCTGCCTTTCCAACCAGTGGCGTGCAGTGGTACTCCACGGAGGGTAGGCCACGAAATCCTGACAGCGAAAAAAAAAAAACGCAAAGTCGCTCTACATAATTACGATGACCCTCAAAGTAGTCACATTTATTTATTTATAATATTTGAAAATAAGCCTGTAAAAGTTATAAATACAAAACTCACCACATTATTCAAGGTTCAACTCACGATTTTTTTTTTGGATTACTTCTCGTAATTTGGGTACACACCTACACCTTACACACCTACCTTTAGACACAACTTGAATCTTATCATTATACGATAATTGAGAAAACTTATTGCATTTAACTTCTATCAAAAACACATTTTCAGCGCACACTTCACAACTGAATACCATTTTTAAGTCATAATCACCAAGAAACAATACACAAGTAACATTTACGGTACTTTTCTGTTTCAAAACAAATTTAAGTATGAGAGGACAGAGTAGGCCCGTCAAAAGTACCAGGTACTTACAGTGGTACCCAATTGATAAGGTGCGTCGTGAATCTTCGTTCGCACAGAAAAGAAAGTATGGCCCCGAAGATTAACGAAAGAATGCTTAAAACTTACAATCAACCTTAGGTCACTATTATAATGTTCATAATACACAGGAGCTGTTAGCGTGCACTCGATCAGAAGGATGGCGGCTGACAAACATGCCACGCACGCGGCGCGTGCTAACATGGCGGCAGCTGCCGACCAATAGCGGTACAGGAAAAAGAACCGCGGTGCGTGGAGCGTGCCGATTGGTCAATAACATTTCCCGCACTTTTAAAATTCACCTTCTGCGCAGGTATATCGGTAAGCCATATCAGTTGGGTACTACTGTAACAAAATAGGAAATGGTCTACAGATCTACAGTCTATAGGTTAAAAACAATTAGGAAATAAGAACGCGTTATAAATTGCTTATCACGATGAAACAATATGGCGTATTTAAGAAAAATATTATTTCGAAAATATCGATGGAATAATACTACCAGATAAAATAGCGACATGTTCATATTAAGTTGCTTTACAAAAGCGGGCAACAAAATTTGGCCGGGTTATTGGCGTCATCCAGGCTGCATTCCGAATTAGAACATAATCGCTGACAGCGGTCGGTTTTAAATAAATTGTTTATCACGATGAAACAATATGGCGTATTTAAGAAAAATATTATTTCGAAAATATCGATGGAATAATACTACCAGAATTCCAACAAAGACGTGCTAAGGTTTGTAGCGATTAATGTTTATGATAATATTATATATCAATCAACAGGGTCGTTTATAGCTTGGCTGAGTTCTGGTGGCAAAGAGTTCAAAGAAGGAAAGCTTTTTCTACAGCACTTATCGCTAGCGGAAATAGACACAAAATGTACCTACCTTATAGTTTCGTACTGTCATAGCTTAGCTTCACCGCTTCTAATAGTTACCTCGTACGCACTGACTCGCAAATCTCTGTTGGAAAAGAAATGTTACACATTTTAGAATAGAATAGAATAGGTACTCTTACTCTCTCTCTCTCTCTCTAACTCTTTCACTTTTTTACTTTTTTCGGCCTAACTCTCATTTGCCAAGTGTGCAGAGTAAATCATGCGACAAAAGCTAAGGAACTTCGTTCCAACAGCCTTACTTAGGTTACATAAACATTATTAGCATCATAAAAAATATAAGAACGCTGCAAAGCTACAAAATTGTCACCAATCAAATTGCCAATTGTCTACTCCGAAGCGATAATCCGAAGTAGGTATAGGCCGAAGGGTATTTGTTCGGCCGTTTCCTGACTTCCAAATTCCAAAGTATCCATAATTGACTTTAGTCCTTACCCGACTTCAAGTCACAGTTTTGTCTTTGACTGTCGTTTTTTTTTTTCGCTTTACTCAGCCATAGTTAGCCATAGTCAGCAAAACGCCGAACATTCGGCCGATACTCCGGATTAAATGTTCGGAGTAGACCCCCAGACTCGCACAATCAAAAGAATTAACTCTTCAATTAGTTGATTTGGTAATGCTTTTGTTTTGTGTCCACAATAGGTACCTATCTTGTGATAAGCGCCGTACGCTCTAAAATTCATTCAGTCCAAAGAGATTTAAGAAATAATGATTCAGTCACACGTTCAGCAGAGTTCAATCGAACTGATTTATAAAAATAATAATACATATTATTATACTTTTTCTGTCAGTTGCCGTCTTTCAGGAACGTGCACCTACTTATTTGACACGCATATTCGTGTAACAAGCGTGTAGCTCAATAACTTATATTTATTTAATTTTGTAATGAAATTAATTGAATAGGTAGTTAAATTGTGTGCAATATAAAATGAATAACATAAACACAGAATCAAGGAAATCCCAAATTAGCTGTTGTGATTGTGAATTGAGGAAGATCAACGCATCGCTCTCGACAGCTAATTTTAACAGGTTTGAATACTTATTCCAGTAGCGGGCATGGGTCATTGTTATTTATATCTCTTTTTTCCTTACTGGTTTTAAAATAATTATAATGAATGTCAACATTAGTAAGTAGGTACCTACCTATAACAATAGCGTTTAGTATTATTTTATGATACGATGTTATGTCACAATACAATGTTGATCGGGTAACTTTAATTTGTCCTTTCGTGTTAATTTTAATGTCACAAGATTATAAAAACATAGTTTCCTTTAGGGAATTGGAGTGTATACAACACTTGCGCCTACAATAGCAATTACGTCACCATAATAATTGCATAATTATGATAATTAACTTCAAATGTAATGAAATTATAATTTGTCTACCTATCTATTTGTGTCGCATAACCCCAACTCGATACCTCTCGTGGGAAATTCTAAACAATTAAGTACCTAAGTCATGCGATGTTTTTGTACAAGAAGCATTTAGAAAACATTCGACTTACCTATTTATTTCGAAAATAGGTAGGTAAAGCTGTTCCGTCGCTAAAACCGACTCGCTACTAGCTTCATCAATAGGTACTGATGTTAGCGCGGAGTTCGCTGACAATAGTCCCTAGGTCATACAAATACCTAACGTACGTAGGTACCTAGCCGCAGCTGCTACACTGACCCGCCGATCAACAATGATCACTTGATCAGCAAGCAATGATAACGAAATGTTGTTGTATAATGCCTACGCCTTTTATCTCTAGCCCCCGTAACCCCGCGAAATAGTGTGAGCATGATGACACCAATTCTTGTACCTTACTAAGCTGAATATCTATTACTTAAGTTAGCACGATTTTAAATCCTAAATCTATATTTTTGAAGTGAAAACTTTGTTAAAGTGACGCGACGGTGACGCGTTGCGCGACAATTCGCGCCAGTATGTAGAAGCCTTAATACACGTTGGGCGATTTTTGGTAGGGGAAAAACTTATGGGTTCGCGACTCGCGTCACCGCCATGCTGTAGTAAGTGAAGTTAAATGGACCACGTGAAAATTTAAAAAAGATTGTGTCATACCTAATTGTGTTTTAGATGATCAGTATTTTATTGAAGTGTAAACTTCATTAGGTGTAACGGACAAAGTTAAAAACAAAACAGTCATTAACCATCACAACATTATTTCACATAACTCCCGAGTGAGTTGAGGCAGGGCAATTCTGCAAACTTCAATATGTCATTGCAATGACAAGTACCTATAAAAACAACTAAGCATAGGTTGGTACATAACCACCATGTGTGCGAACCTTGTTACGATTTGAATATTCATTAAACAAATAATAATGTACAAATGTAACGAATTAGTCAGCATTCTACAAATTTTAATTTCGTAATTGGACCTCCCTTTTCCCTTGGGTTAACATTAACAGCTATGACATACCAAGCCCAAATTAACAACACGTTTCATTTTGAGCCCATTCGATGTAGTATTTGCCGAGCATCATGAGGCGACACTCGAGGTATACCTTGAGCAATAAAATTCCTAACTTCATAAATTATGATTGTTAATAAAAACTAATTGTAATATTTTTGTAGAGTGGAAAGCATAGGGAAGACCCCGGATGTCGTTGAAAATGAAGCGCATCCTGATAAAAATACCAAAAAGAGAGGAAAACGTAGCATTATTAAAGATTACTTGATAGATTATACGGCTAATTCCAATCTTCATGGACTGAAATACATTGGAGAGAAGGAAAGAACATGTGTGGAAAAGTAAGTTAGTTCAACCTTACATTGTTATATCTGATAATTGTTACCACATTTTAAGCTGTATTATATTCCAGAGTGTTCTGGCTCTTCATGTTTACTTGCTGTGTGGTACTTTGTTCCGGATTGATCAGAAAAGTTTGGATAAAGTGGAATGAAAGTCCCGTCATTGTTAGTTTCGCTGAAAACCCAACTCCTGTTTGGCAGGTAAGTTCAACTTAAAACAATGTGTTGGTTTTTCCTCATGATTGTTACTTTATTGAGTTTAGTTTATAAGTTTTGCCTTTATTGTAAGCAAGGGTGCCTTCACGGGATTTAAAATGGTTTCATTTCAGCACCCTATTTGCGTAACACACCTTAGATGAGGGGCTTATGGCTAAGTACTTAATAACAGCCGCACGGGTCGATCGATCAGGTTGAGTTACCCTTGCCACGGTTGATTCATAATTGGGCGACAATTTTGTACATACCAAGACCCCTCCGTGTCTCGGAAAGCACTTTAAACCGTTGGACCCGGCTGTCATTCGTGGATCTTCGACAGTCGTTACGAGTCGTCAGAAGCCTAAAAGCCTGACAAACAGTCTTACCAAGGGGTATCGTATTATCCAGTAACAGGGTTGTGGAGATCAGATACGCTATAGCTAGGTATAAAAAAAAAATTTAAAGTGTAATTAATTAATTATAGCTCCATGTAAATAAGCCAACCTCAACATAGTTGGGAAAACGGCTAAGCTGATGATGGAAATGCGTAACACACTTTAAATCACTATCCGAGAGTTTTGAAGGATATTGCTAATCCATTGCTTCGTAGGTTTGAAAAGTTCGTCTGTTCAGCAACGTATATATCGCAATGAACTTGGCTGAACTGTCAATATTAAACCGATTGCAATCAATTGTCATTTTATGTGTGTTACTTATACACCAGTCAGTAATGTACTTGCATTTTCCGGCTGCTCAGAAGCAGCTTCTTGGAGCATCGAGAGTTTCTTCGCGGCCATCTTTTTTGGTCAATAAGTCAACTGTGTTGTTCATCTTTGTACTATCCTTACGACCTCGTTTATGTATTTGATATATTCTTGACTTAAACACGAACGAGATTTTCTATGTTTTGATTTCAGATTCCTTATCCTGCAGTAACGGTGTGTTTTGAAACTAAGGCAATGCAAAGAAAATTTAATTTTACCGAATATTATCACTTGTATAATAATGACCGAGACAATCTCTCTATAACTGAGTGAGTTTATTTAAATTTTATTAGCTTCTTTCATACTGCGATTATTTAGGTTATGTTAACTTATGTTTGCTACTTTTAAATTTATAATGATAAAAATCTTAATAATCTATATTATTTACGATTTAGACAACACATGTTTGAAGATTTAACGATGGTATGTGACGACCATCTTGCTCCTCCGAACGGTCGAAAATTTTCATCTGGAGTCGACACAGTGGACAACATTAAATCGGTTTGCATTTAATACGTTGATAATCCAATTCTATATTTTTCATGTGCTCCATAACCTTATTATATTTTTCAGGTATCCCCAAATCTGACAGAAGTGTTCTTTGGATGTAAATGGAAAGATATACCAAGTGAAAATTGTTCCGAATTATTTTCTCCTATAATGACGGAAGAAGGGCTTTGCTACACATTTAATACTTTAGGGCCAGAAGAAATGTTCAGATTAGATAAGTAGGTCATGCTCGTATCTATACCTACTATGAAGCAATATATCCTTAATAGACAAAAAAAATTTACGGTACCTAAATATTTTTTTGATAGTTTACATCATCACTACCCATATTTGGAACATGATCAGCGAGCTGAATCATGGAGTTTGGAAGAAGGATACGCATCAGGAACGCCTATTGAAACATATCCGCACAGAGGAGCAGTGAGTGTCGGCAATCGTGTTTGTTTTGAGGGTTCCGTATCTCAAAAGGAAAAAACGGAACCCTTAATAGGATCACTTCGTTGTCCGTCCGTCTGTCTGTCTATCAAGATCCGTTTTCTCAGGAACACGTGGAGGTCATCATCATCATCATCATTTCAGTCGAAAGACGTGCACTGCTGGATTTAGGCCTCCCCCAAAATTTGGGGGGTGGGTTGCCATAATCGCCACGCCACGTGGAGCTATTAAAGTTCAAATTAATATCAAATACGCAGGTCTACGGTCCCTTGGAGCTCTAAATAAATGAAGCTTCAAAGTCAATCCAATAAAAAATACAGCCATTTATGCGACATATTTTGAAACTTGCAATTAAATCTAACGTTTATGGTACTTCCCGTTGACCTAGAATCATGAAATTTGGCATAAAGCATGGTTAATTTGTAGTTTTGTGACATAAAAAAACATTTTTTTTTTGCGATTTACAAACTTACATTTGCAGTTGGATGAAATTGACCGTGAGTCGTGCGTGACGCAACTATATTGATGTATGGGAGGGAGAACATGTTTTTCAAATAACAAGTTAATTTTGTTCTTGGGATAAATACATCCCAACTACGGAACCCTTCATTGTGCGTGGTCCGACACGCACTTGGCCGGTTTTTTATTCTTTGTTCACCTTTTCTCTCAACAGACAGACGCAAGCGTACTTAAATATTGCTTTGTAGTCAGAGCTGCTGTCGCTGCATAAGCTATCTGACCTACCTGGGAGCATTCTGGCTAGCCTTGCATGGCTATCTGTCATCTGACCATGTCTACAGGGTCAAAAAAAAATAAAAGCTAGCGAAACTCCGCAGACTTGATGGGTATCGATATCTAAACATGATGAAACAAAAAAACAATTAATTTGATGAGTTTTGTTTGGTGTCATCAATCGCCGGTGGTCTAGTTATTCATTTTTTTTGTGTAAACTTCATAGATGTGATGAGTATCGATAATTAAACACGATAAAATAAACAGATTTTCTCAACTCATACTTCAAGTAACAACAATACCTGCAGCGCTGCGGTCCCAAAAACAAAATCATCACATACCTATATATTTATTTATTCGTATTTTACATAATATCGTCTACGAAGTTTCGCTAGCTCATTTAATTTGACCCTGTATACATTCCCAACTCCGGTCTACCCAACGACCGGTCATAAAATATGTGTATTATTTAATCAAAATCATTAAGTTATGTTTAATTTCTTTCATGCAATTGTTGGTAAATCGTTACAGGGATACGGTGTAAAATCTGGACTGACCTTCTTACTAAAAGCCAAAAAAATCGATTTGGACTACCTTTGTAGGGGCCCAGTGCAAGGTTTTAAGGTATTCGTTGTTATACAATGTGTAAAAAAACCCTTTTCAATCCGAAAGGGGCGTATAGATAGGTACTGCAATTACATTACTGAAAAGTATAAAAAAATATTATTTGGTATTTATTTATTTTATTTTATTATTTATGTATACCCAGTAAAATACTGACAGATACAACATAATTATAAATTTAGTACAAAGGTACTGCTTATTTCTTAAGAAATTTCTTCCAGCAGACCTGCGACAGGAGAAAATAAAAAAGTTATTGTTATGTTAAATGTACGTTTTTAGTACCTACTAAAATTACCCAGACGGCGCCTCGTGTCAGGCCAGGAAAGAACCAAAAAAAAAACTTAAAAAGTGACCACATGAATTATATTTAGCACCATCATTTATCAACACCCTCACGGATCGGACAGGGTTTTTTTGACAAATTGCTTATACAATTTCTCAGTAGTAACATAGGTAATCGTACTTATAGTTAAACACATTTCCTGTGATGTTCGTAGATACTGTTGCACAATCCGGCAGAGCTGCCGAGGCTTTCACAACAGTACTTCCGATCACCTCTATCGCAAGAGGTAGTTGTTGCGGTGAAACCTAAAATGATGACCACTTCCTCAGGCCTTAAACCTTACGAACCCACCAGGTAAGAACAAAAAGCATAAACCGGTTACATATAATAAAATTGTTTGTTTTAAGTTAGTCCTACTTTAGTTACAGAAAATATGGTCCCGTTGTGGTTCCGTTGGTCCCAGCTGTCATTTATAGATCTTTGACAGTAGTTACGCTTACGTCAGAAACCCGAAAGTATGACTATCAATCTTATCAAGTGGTGTCGTGTTACCCTGTAACTGGGTTGTGGAGGTCAGATAGGCAGTAGCTCCATGTAAAATACTGGTATTCAGCTACATCCTGTTAGACTGGAAGCCAACCCCAACATGGTTAGGAAAAGGCTAGGCAGATAATGATGAATTACAGAAAATATAAAAGAAAATCGATTTCTACTTTCAACTGGACAAAAAACTATAAAACTGAATTTCATCTAATTAATTTAGCTCGTCGATGTCTATAAAATGAGCTTAGACAAAATATCGGTGAAACAATGTGTTGTTTTTAATTAATTTGTTCACAGGCGACAATGCTATTTTCCAAGCGAGCGCTATCTTCAATACTTCAAAGTGTACACTCAAGCAAATTGCGAAATGGAGTGTTTGTCGAACTTTACTTACACTCGATGTGGATGTGTGCATTTCGGAATGCCTTGTGAGTACTTACTTATTTGAAATCCGCTAAATTAAAATCTAAGATAGGTGTACCTACTGACACTACAGGCTCCTCCAGACTGGTGCGAGATCGTGGGCGCGACAGGTAGCGACATAGAAATTGTGCTACGCGTCGCACCTGCTATATCGCCCCAGTCTGCACCAGCCTTAAAAGTTATTTAGCTAGGCATTTAGTATGGCGCATGGCGTTAGGATTTGTGTTTTGGGTAACTTTCCAACATATTTTATAAATTCGGCGCCATTAGCCTGTTATAATTTCTGAGAAATGCGTGAAAGGGACTATTTTGGTTACCCATTGAAAGGGATTTCGATAGGGTTTTTATAAGCGGTAAATCAAAAACCCATACGATAAGGGTAACCTTTTTGAACGGCTTAATTTATAACCCATTCTTTGGTAACCCGGGTTTTGATTGGAGTTTTCTAAGTAGTTAATCAAAAGCCCATACGGTGTGGCTATTAAGTAGCCAAGTTTAAAAATTATTTATTTTTTTTAAAAATTAACTCTTTTGTACATGCAATATGCAATGATCACACATGTTTTTTCTTTTAACTAATAAAAATAATAGAAATTCAAATATTTCGAAAACGGTGCGTCCTAGGGAAAAAATAACAGAAATTTAACCCCCCTGTGTGTCACGCCCCGTGGTGCAAGCACCATGCCAACAGTAATTTAAGTAAAAAAAAAACAACATTCATTTAAGAATTTTTTTTTAAGCGGTTAATCAAAAACCCTTACGATAAGGGTTTTTACTGGATTTCCCTTTTACTGGGGTTCAAGCAACAACCCATTCAAAGAGATACTTCATGATAAAGGTAACCTTTTATACGGCTTAACTCATAACCGGGGTTGTGCGGACTTGTGCGGTCCCTGGAAAATACAGAGAACTTTAAAAAAAGTCAAAACACAAAATAAAATGAGAATGACCCTGCTGTTTAACTTTTATTAAAAACCCTTTAATTTTATACTTATTGGTGTAGAAATATTTAGTATTTCTGGTAGGTATCACGTTAGTACCTATATTTATTGAATTATCGTACCTATTTCGAGTAAAAGTAAATAAATACCGTCAGTTTATTCATAGTAGGTAGTGTTACGAATGAGGGCCACCTGACGTCTCGTAATGTTTTGTAATGCTCTCTGCGTTCCAGATGGGCCAAACATGGAGGTCTGCAATGCTGGCAGTAGAGAATGTATAAAAAAAGCTCAAAGTAAGTAAGTCGGTCATCGTATGGACTATCAGTAATTTATGAACCAATCAGTATGACAGCGTGCATAGCTCTGGGAGTTATGTTCATTTAAAACGATTCGTAGAAATTACGTAAGAAATTAACATAGCATGGCTTTACCTACATGATTAATTCAATTTTTATTGACTTTCACGTAGGTAGGTGCTTTATTGGTTTTTTTCCAAAATAAGTAAACTCTATAAATATGTGGGTATAGTCACAGAGTACATTTGTATATAGGTATAGTTTCTAAACCCTACATACAGTAGGCACCTATCTAAAACCTACTTACTGAGCCTCTATGATGAAACCTATTACTTAAGTATGTCCAGCAGTGGACCGCACTAGTCTCATGATGATAGATGATGAACTCATGATAGGTACCTACATAATTATTACTTAATTCCTAACCATATTTTCAGTGGAACTGGTGACAATTGAAATTCAGTCAGGGCTCGATAGTCGAGTACAGAATGAGACTGATTCGCTGGGAGAGGCCCTGGCAGTCTCGTCCAGGTGCCAGTGCCTACCAGCGTGCACATCCATAGAGTACGAGGCAGAGACATCCCAGGCCGACTATGATTGGGCCGCCATTTTTAGAGCCTATAGATTGAATAACGTATCCGAAGAATTAAAGGAGTAAGTTACCTACTGGTTTACCGTTTACACAATTGGATCGATTACGCAACCATTTTTGCAAGTTGCTATTTATTTGGCTTAGTATTTTATTTACCTAAACTTTAATTGTGAGGTCAGTATGTACTTATCACGTAAGTTTTCTAAATAGTCCCACCACCTACCTACACTATGGATCTAATTGCAAGCTTTATACAGGGTCAAATTAAATTAGTTAGCTAAACTCCGCAGACGTGATGAGAATCGTTAACTAAATATGATAAACCGAAAAAAAATATTCATTGTTTTTTTTTTTCATTTACTTGAAATATCAGTTTCAAAATCAGTTGATTTTCTGTTTTAACTTCACAGACGTAATTAGTAACGTTACCTAAACACGATCAAAATAAAAATAAAACATGAATTTTTTTTGTTTGTTTTATCGTGTTTAGATATCGATGCCCATAAGGTCTGTGGAGTTTCGCTCGTTAATTAAATTTGATCCTGTAGATTTAAGTTTATATTTAGTCACTATCCAATTGGTTTCTCAAACTTAATAGGGTTAAACCGAAAGTTTTGATAGATCAATTGGATAAAAATGTTGTACGTCCTTATCCCGCTTCACCGGATGCCGATACCGATGCTATTGCGCAATAATCGACTTATCTGCAAAAACCAGCCAGACTGTATCCTGTCCATACCACGGAGGGAAATAGCCGATTTGATAGAAAATCAAATACCTACCGCTATCGACCTTTGTTGTGCCCGTTAATTGTGCATTTCAACATTGAATGCAGTAGGTATAAGTTATTTTTCTTACTAGCCAGCGCTGTCCCACTCCTGAGCAACGGCCTAGCTCCACTTCTTCCGTCATTCTGCCTTTTGTTATGTAAATAACAACTAAGATATTTTATTTGTTTTCATATTTTTTTATTTAAAAAAAAGTGTGGTACCTACATACAGATAAAAAGATAAATCAAAGTAAAATAAATGCTTCTTTTCGCGATAAGTAGGTACCTACTTCGGTGCCTAACTACTTTAAACATTTTATTCAAATTCAAATTTATTTATTTGTACACATAGGTATAATGTTGTTACACGTTGTAATAAAATAAAATATTGTATCACTACGTGCTGCCTTGTAAGGCGTACAAACATTTTCTTACAAAGAATAAGTGTACAGGTTAAATACTGCTGTTTTATTCCTTTCATATCGCACACACGACTGATTTGAAGTTAACGACCTCTCTAAAATAAACCTCCCGTTCACAAATACCTTCTTGTGAGGTGTTTCAAAACAAAAACAGCCGCACCCAGTCAAAAAATTTCTCAATCACTGACATTTGATACTTATTCATTAATATTCATAAACACATCACGGCTGTATTGGCGGAAAGGGTAGGCAGTACTATAGGTAATACACCCACATTTCGCCCGATATGTTGTCAGCTCATAAATATTGACCGTGGATTTTTGCCAAAAAAAAAGCTGCCAGACCTGCATGGGTATTGTGAACCTAGGACTCTACTCGTAGCAGCCGGGTTTACGACTACTTAATAAACGAACGAGGCACCCTTATCATCACACTAATATTATAAAGGCGAAAGTTTGTGAGTGTGTGTGTTTGTTACTTCTTCACGCTTAAACGGCTGGACCAATATTGATTAAAGAAAAATATGAAGGAAGCTGACGTCCTGGATTAACATAAAGGCTTCTTTTTATCCCAATATTCCTACGGGATCGAGACTTACGCGGGTGAAACCGCGGGGCGCAGCTATAGTTCATTATTTAAATGTCTTACTACTGGTAGTGTAAACCACTCATCTTTTATTTCCAGCCTGACTTACTCCCGCGTCATGGTGTTTTTCAAAGAAGCCCAGTTCATCACGTCTCGTCGTTCAGAACTGTACGGTCAAACGGATTTCCTGGCCAACTGCGGTGGTTTACTTGGACTGTTCATGGGCTTCTCAATTCTTAGCGTCGCCGAAATACTCTATTTCCTAACTTTGAGGTAATGTTCTAGAAAAGACATAATTTTCTAATAGATTCTTTAATCAGATTTAGTATAATTACGGTACAAAAGCAAAGTTGGTTTATATGTTATACAGGCTGTTAAAGTAACTGCGTGCCATAGCTTAAGGGTAGGTTCAGAAAGGAAACCAGGAAAAAAAATGTCTCTTCGTACTATAACGGGCTTAGGACCGTCAAATAAAATAATTTTAATTCTAAACGATTGGTACTAAATTAGGTTGATCTTGCAATATTTTTTTTGTTTTCGTTTTTTTTTATTATTATTTTTTTTTTTTCCCGGGTTCCTTTATCGATATTGAACCTACCCTTAAGCTATGGCACGCAGTTACTTTAACATCCTGTATAGGTACGTGCAAGCCTATGTGATATATAATATTATCATCACATTGGTAGGTACCTATCCATCTATACATAACTGAGATTGACGTGCCAAGAAGATGCAATCATTACCTACGTCCAAACAACTTAGCGCGCCTCTTCCGTTTGTATACCAACTTACCAAGGCCGACCAACTCGCTACCATACCATTCGATTGGAATGCTACAGTAAACTGGGAACTTAAAAAAGGCACTAAAAGGACCTTTTACAGGGGACACGTCAATGCAGCCTGTGATATTCTAAATTTCTTAAGCTGAAAATTGCAGCACTATTTTACGTTGCATGCTGATCAAAATTCATTAAGCGGCCATTACATAACATAATCAGCCTATAATGTTCCCACTGCTGGGACACAGGCGTCCTCCCTGTGAGAGGGAGTGGGCCGTAATCCACCACGCGGGCCCAGAGCGGGTTGGTAGATCTCACATGTCTTCGAATTTAAGGTTCTAGGACAATTTTTGGTTTACTCACGATGAAGCGGCTATTATTGTGATAAAATAATAAATTATTAAATTATAATCATTTAAAACATCAATAAAGCTCTCGTAAATTATATTTGTTGCAAATCTTCATCATTTCACGAAATACCTAGTCTAACAACATACAACGTAAAAAAAACGTAAACAGTTTTGAATTTCGCGGGCTAAATCACCATAATTATGTGATGTGACGCAACTACCAACTAGTGCTATGCGCAGTAATCCTTGTCCAGCACTAGACCAAGATAGGATAGAGGAAACGCTCTATTCTTGTCCTCCAACCAATGGGAGCATTATTTTCTTCCTATTACAAAACTACACTAATCACACCCCACGCCACCCGTGACCTGATGCATGCTGCTTAGACGTGAAGCGGGGCGGGGCTTGGCCATTATATTATTTCATCAGTGTCTTAGATTTACGTTAGATTTTAAAAATTATGTTGCCCTGTCTTTTACGTGTGATGTTCTTCTTACAGATTATGCTGTCTTCTATGGCGTCGGCGTAGCAAGCAGCGCCGTAATGATTTAGCAAATAGAAATTCCGTTCCCGGACCGAGTCCCAGCAAAGTGATTCATCCGTACAGCGAATAATATTTTCAATAAAACTACAAAGACCTGTTAATCATTTCTTTAAATTGTCTTTTTATAAATTGTTAGTAGTACAGAGGTACTTTACAAAATGGTGCAATGATTTGTCGTAATTTTGAAGCACATACAACTTGGTAGCTGTTTAATTAATTCACCGATACAATTTTAGAAATTAAGTAAACTTATTAATATTTAAAAAAATATAAATTAAGTAGACAATCATTCTAACTAATATGTGTTCGAAATGCAATTAAAAATATGTTTCACCACCATTCATGGTTTCATTCCTTTCCTTTATTTAAATTACACAGTACTTGGCCCACTAGGTTTTTTCTTTGGGGCATAACCAATTCTGTTATGTATTTCTTCAATAGTTTTAACCGTTTGTAAGGGCTTTGGCGTGTCTTCTTGCATTTCAGTAGCTGAAGATGAATTATTCCTTTGATCTATCAGAAAAGCTTCATATTCTTTTAAATCGTCTAGTTTTAATGTAATTTCCGTTATAGGTCTTCGGATCATTATGACTGAAAATAAAACATTCTCAATGGTTAGTACTTATTACTAGACTAGGAAAAAAATAAAAAGGTTCACATTTTTTAGTGCGACATTAAATGTTATAATTTTGAACGCTCTCTATGCCTAAAAATGATAGAAGAACGCATTTTTAATTTAATTTGGTTGGCAGCACTGTACCTAAACAGTGATGGGCGTTCTATAAAAAATCAATATTTATATCGATAAGTGAGTGCAATACTTATTTTTATATCAACCAGAATCTAACAATTACACCCTCGGACTAATTCAGCAATAAGTTCGCAATAGTATTGCTACATTTTTATGCTTAGTTGGCGACGCCTGAGGGCAAGCAATTCTAATAATAATACAGTAGCCACTAGCCGTTTGTTTGGCATAAGTAGTGTATTATACAAAAATATACAACACCATTTTATATTAGCAATATTTTATAATAGTGGTACCCAATGGCAACCAGTCAAACCCATCGTTACGAAAATTAGTTATACAATGTGTCCCAGGGATAAGTGACCGCCCGGCGTTTTTTGAATATTTGTACAAAATTATTAATAATTACATTTATATTTGTGACTTAGCGGCTTTAGATTTTTTTTATTTTTTTTGTAAAGACGCGTGACGTGCTGCAGTTTTTTTACGATATTTCCTAAGTTTGTTCATCTTTTTCCATTATTTTTTTTTTACTGACTAGCCGACATCATAGTTTATCAATTAAAATCATTAAACATGTTCATTAACACACAAACAAGCACGTCACGCATCTTTACAAAAAAAAAGAAAAAAAATAATAAAAAAAAAACTAAAGCCGCTAAGTCACAAATATAAATGTAATTATTAATAATTTTATACAAATATTCAAAAAACGCCGGGCGGTCATTATCCCTGGGACACATTGTATACATAACTAATAAGTATTTATTATGGCTTCCGGGCCAATTTTTCAATCGCCAGATAACTTTTACCTGAGGAACAAATACGGCTGTTTGACCAATTTTCTGTACAAAAAAAACCCAACCCTGTCCATTTGTGTCAAACCGTCGTTTTTTTGCTGAGATAATCTGATGAAAGAAATATTTTTAACAATAGTATGGCCCGCCACCGCCGCCGCACCGGTATTATTTGCGCTTACATGGGCAACAATAGGCGAGTTCAAATAGTGTTGCAGCAATGCTTGCCGGAGTGGCCGGGCCACACTGAAAATATTGCGGCAATATGTACCAGCCACACATTGCCTGGAAAATATGGCCCATTGAGCATCTTTAGACTAATATTATAATCTGTTCTTTCTGCAGTCATGGTTTACTTTTATCGATATTAATGTTACGATAGTATTTCACATCACTAGTTTTAACAATTTTGTCTGCTTGACGTGACGTTGTATTTTGCACACGTCAATATTGCGTAGCTTTATTCGCGAATCTACCTTTTGTGCTTTAGTTGCGTGAAAGATCGAATTGATTTTACGTTTAAATATATATTCAACGTTATTAGAACTCACCAAAATGCTGTATCTCGAAGATTATTTAGAAAGTAAGATGTTCTTTGTTCTCCTCCGATGACGTAATTTTCACTGCTTAGTGTTGGCAGCATTGTGGCGTGCCTTGCCAACAGTAGCGCGAAAATTCAAAATGTTTTGCAAGGTGTTGTGACATGGTGTTGTGTTGACTCTGACTGAGTATCGTTTACTTTTCATCATCATCATCATCATCATTTCAGCCGTCAGACGTCCACTGCTGTACATAGGCCTCCCCAAAGGAGGGGTTTGCCATAATCGCCACTCTTGGCAGGCGGGTTACTGCAGTTGTTTACTTTTAGTTAATTTATATTTTGTCAATTTTCAGTGATTGAGCATCTCCCGCAAGAGCTGAGGGACAGGTTCACTGAAATGCGTGAAATGGATTTATCCGTTCAAAGTAAATAAATACTTCAAGTACTCTAAAATTTATGAAAATCATGAAATTTAATTTAGTACTAATAAATAAATTTTCTCACAGATAACATGGATACATTAGAGAAAAGAGTTCGTACTCTTTTCGGTGGATGTAGACGAGGCGAGATGAATACTGACCAGGCTAATACAGAATTTTCTGACATCAAGCGGGGATACAATAAGACCCTAGAAGAAGCTGATGAAAAAATGACTTTAGCCAATCAGATGTATGATTTAGTTGATAGATACTTGCGCAGACTTGGTAAGGAAAAGAAAGATGACTATTTTTAGTAAACCCAAAAGCCTAGGTTAGGTAATCTTACTTAACTGTGCCAGTCACTTGCATATCTACAATAAAATTATAATGATTTCTTTGTTAACAATGTCCGAATAAAAGGCAATTAGAACATATTTATTTATTTAATAAAAGGTAGCTTCACAGCTGACAGTAAGTATAACATTCTCTTTTTTAAATCTGTTCAGTGTGGTATTGAAGGGGTCCAATGTTGGGAATTTATCATTATAATGCAGGTAGACGCAAGAATGGTGACATCTTGAGGTAATTTGTAGAGGCCGATGGTACTGATAACGAAGTGGTATGTCTGGTACGTCTGAATGGGACGTTAAAGTTTATTCTGCTGAGCAGTTGTTAACAGTCAAATTTATTGTTAAGTATGTTGTACATTATCATCATATCATTTAACTGACGTCGATATCATACTAGCATTAAGTATTATGCTCCTAAAGTGGCACAACTGGTTATTGAAGACTAAAATTTATAATTAATTCACAGACACGGAGCTTCATAAGTTTAAATGTGAACTGGAGGCAGATAACAAGGGTATCACTGAATTATTGGAGAAAAGGTCTCTAGATCTTGATGTGAATACCAACCACACTAGCACATCTAACAACAATCATTATAAGGAAAACAGGTACATAATTTTGTTTTTAATGTTTTACTATCTCATAAATAAACATATAATTATCTACTTACACAATTATTTCCATTGGAGGTATCGCATCCGGAACGAGAAGCGTCGCGACACCTGGGGTAACCGCGAATCTCGGGGTCATGCATCTGGAAATCTTTCCAGAACTGATTCTGCTATACAGGTAACACCTAAGATATTAGCTGTGTTTATGGAAAAAGATGACTATGAAGGCCCACATGCTGGAGTCTCCCTACGCCTAGAAGTTAATCAGTGGATTTTTATGTCGCCTAAAGTTCGAAGACATAAAATGCCACCGATTAACGTAGCTACCTACTGGCCCTAAGTAATTTGACAGCACAAATACCATCAGTTCGAAAATAGAAGATGGAAAACGATGTAAAATTATGAATTTTGATCTGTATTTATTTACATGATAAATAAACTTATACATTGTTCGCAGGCTGCATTGGGCCGAGACTCCTATTCACTGGGCCACGCTGGTAGTGCTATCGCTGCTGCTGCAAGCCAGGCTATCGCAGCGACACAGCAGGTAAGCTTTCAATTTATAATGATAAAGGGTTGCTGGTTCTAATTAAGACGGAGATACATGCCAGTGACCTTGAGTGGTTAGCTTGCGTGTTCTGTACTGAGCTCACGCAACGAGTCGTACGTTCAGCCAGTAATAGGACTCGCGAATCAAGGAGCGCTGTCCCCAATTTGACGCATTATTAATTTATTAGACACAGACCAAAAGATATTTTAATAAAACGCGTATACTAAAAGATCAATAATTAAATTATCTTTAAATTGGTGAAGGTTTCAGAAAAATACGCTTGGTAGATTTTGCGCCATTCTCAGTTTTTTATCCGCGTTAGACATAACTTTACAAATTAATTTCACTATGTAATATACATAATCTAAAATATTCACATATTAAGTTATTGAGAAAATGCTCTAATTTAACATATATTTTTTTCAAATCATTAACACTACCCGTTTGATCTTCAGTATAAAATCCTTAAAAGTCGGTTATCGTCGCATGAAGTTTTAAATGATAGTCTTGTGGTCTCAAAGGTACCCTACCTTTAAGACCACAAGACTACCATATCTCAGGATTTTTAGGCTCCTTGTAGGATTGCGGCTGGATTTAGGAAATCTCAGGATTTTGCAATTTTTTTGTAAAATGCACTATGTACCTAGATTTGGTTTATTGGAAAATAGAATCAACATAAACAAAAATATTATCTCCATTGAATAAATACTTATCTATTTTCTTCTTTTTTTTATTTAAGTACTATCAAAATTTTTTTTTTTTCATAAATGTTATGATAATGCGACAAAATCTCAGGACTTTTCTATGGAAATCAGGCTTTTTGTCAGAAGTTTTAAATGTTTTTTAAACCTACTCAATCGTGTCTGTTATTATTATATACCTACTGGTTCGACTTCGAAGTCGTCTGGTTTGTACACCCTTCCGCTTATGGGTATTTACTGTCTATACTGACAGTAAATACCCGTATAGTACAGTACAGTAATAATGGCTTACTGTATTGTCATGTCATTGTTATCTATAAACAAGCCGTGCCCCCCCCATGGGATCTCCTATCGGCAAAAATGACAAACTGCCATACAAACTTCTATCCCCTATTTAACCCCTTTAGGGAATGCTCGCTTCCGCTTGCTCACCTAGACACCTAGGCTTCGTTTTATAAAGCTTCTAGACCAGCGGTATAACCAGCGGCACAGATAATATAATACTACCCAGCGGGTGCGTTGTTTGTCAGTGAATGAACCATCATCATTTCAGCCGAAAGACGTCCACTGCTGGACATAGGCCTCCCGCAAAGGGGGGGTTGGGGGTTTGCCATAATCGCCACGAATAGTGAATGAATGAATTTAAGATTGTATAATATTAAATAAATATTTTATTAAATTTTGTTTGTTTGTATAGATGCAGCACGGTCGTCGCACGGCCTCGCTGAAAGCTTCTTACGAAGCGGTGGCGGGCGGTGAACTCGCACACCACGCGACTTTGCAGACACACCACACTCATCATGATCATGGTAATACCCTTACATGTCTAGTAAAAATAATAATACCAGCCTATTTTTATCCCACCGCTGGGCAAAGGCCTGTCCTCATACAGAGTAGGCACGAGCATTGATCACCACGCTTGCTCAAGACGGGTTGGCGATTTCAGACTTTTATATATTAACTATAATATAAAGTCCAGCACTTTAATTGCGTAAAACACTATCAATCACAATTTGAATTATTTTGAAGGATATTGCTAATCCGATACACAATGTACAACGTACCGTTCGATATGCAATGTGGAGACAAAGTCAAAATCAAAGATTTATTTGCAAAACTAAGTGTACATTTTGGTGTTATTTTATATTATAGGTGCTTACAACTTAGCGGCCTTTTCCAGGCATCGCAAATTTGAGGGTTAACATTAAATACAAACAATCATTATTCAAATCTACTTATTATACTACCTACTTATACTTTCTACATAATAATATACATTTTACTATGAATTATTCAATTTTACTCATTTAAATAATAATTACACATTTTATAATTCAATACTTAATAATATAATATATGACAACAATACGACAATAAATGAAAACACTGGCAATACTAATAGAAGAGAATAGAATTGTCTTTATTCAAGTAACTTAGACTCAAAAATGATTAGTAAGATTTACAACTATATTAGTAAGAACTGACACTTCACAAAAACAAACAAATGGAAGTGAATCACCGTTGTGGTAACCCCTGTGAGATGGCACAACAGCGACCCACGAAAACAAAGCCTAGACGACTTGAACTAACGACTTGACTAATGCTTAAGAGTATTTTGGAATGATCAAATAAATTCTAGCATCGAAATTATAAAAGTGATTATTTAAAACAAACTAAATAGCAGTGGTGTACCGACAATCTTTGACTAGCTATAGCGACTAAACTATTGGATTGGATTGAATTTTCGTGTGCAGACTGCTGACGTCATTAGATATACTCAGTTGAATTTATTGTCATATTGTCGTCTCCACGTTGTATTTGTCTGCTCAACAACGTAAATAACGCAATGAATGTTGTGGATCTGTCTAAATACTGATACTTTATATTTTTACATTTACCCCGCAGGTTTCTTCACGATGTTTTTCCTTTACCGATGCCAAGTAAAAAAGAAAGTATACACGGCTACATATCAAGTTATACATTCCCAGTATACGCTGACCTTTAATTGTATGGAAATCCTACACAGTGCGATATCAACTTATACTGGATAAGTATAGCTTGATGTGTAGCCGTGTGTCATAAGTAGGATACGCCTCATAATATTATCAAATTCTGCATACTTTATGGTCGAGGACTTTTAATACTTCTTTGTTTGGCAAAACGTGGGTGTACTATAGAGTACACCCACGTTCAGGTACAGCTCTGCCTAACCTTTCCGGGATTACAAGCGTGATGTTCTGTGTATGTGTGTGGTGTGTGATGTGTTTTATACTTTTTAACAGGACATGGTGGCATGTCGTCCAGCCACAGTCAAAGCAACACTGTTCATGGCCATCATACTACTTCTCATGGACACAGTAATTCGTCTTCTTCTACTACTAAGAGGAACAAACAGAAGTAAGTATTGATTATGAAACTAGCTGATCCGACATACAGTGGTACCCAATTGATAAGGCGCGTCGTGAATCTTCGTTCGCACAGAAAAGAAAGTATGGCCCCGAAGATAAACGAAAGAATGCTTAAAACTTACAATCAACCTTAGGTCACCATTATAAGGTTCATAATACACTGGAGCTGCTAGCGTGCACTCGATCAGAAGTATGGCGGCTAGAGATGAGTCCGATATCATGTCACATGTAAAAATCATCGATATTTTAAAATCATTTCATCATGCAATGACAAAGACAAAATCATCAATGCTTAAAAATCATTACAATAATGACAATGAACGCGAACTTCGGTGATTCGGATCGGACGGTATCGGGCCGTCTCGTGCGCAGCGGGCGGTGTGACTGTGAATTGCGACGTTGCGAGACTGCGCGATCGGCGATACTGGACTGGAACTCACATGTTTCGATAAAATGACCGGGACTGGGCGCATGGAACGGCAACAATGCTTTCACTTGCATTGTTTATGTTTGCGTGCGAAATGCGCGGCAAATCACGAATGCAATTTATCTAGCATTTAGTATTTCGTAAATCATTGTTTTGGAAAAAGCATGAAGGGAAGATTGGAATATTACTTGTTGGGGAGGTGCATATTTACGCGACCAAGTTTTTACGACAAATTGCCATGATATACTAAATAGTCATATCTTGCAGCAAATATCACTAATGGAAACATATTGATGATTTCCATAACGATAAATCAATACCTAAATAACCTGCAATGAATGTCACAAACTAAGAAAATTTAAATTACGCGGCCAACTGACAAACTCGACTCATGCCTACATAAATAACTAATGATAATTTCACTAAGCCGTTCCGCGATCATTCAGTATCTACTCACAAATGAAGTGACGAGATCTAATACTCAAATAAAAATCATTGATGATTTTGTCATTGTTCCCGTCACCGATATTTTTTTGTCATTGTCATGCAGTCACCGATACAGAAAAATCATCACTCAGCCCATCTCTAATGGCGGCTGACAAACATGCCACGCGGCGCGCGCTAACATGGCGGCAGCTGCCGACCAATAGCGGTACAGGAAAAAGAACCGCGGTGCGTGGAGCGTGCCGATTGGTCAATAGCATTTCCCGCACTTTTAAAATTCACCTTCTGTGCAGGTACATCGGTAAGCCATATCAATTGGGTACTACTGTACCTTGTGCTGTCAAAATTTCAATACAAAAATCCCATAGAAAAAAAGGACGTTTTGTTTCTCCCGAAATTTAAAATTTTCTGGGAAACATTTCCTACTTTTCTTTTCGTCAAAACCTGATTCGGACTATGATGAACATTTTAAACAATAAATAGCCAAATCGGTCGAACCGTTCTCAAGTGATGCGCCTACCAACGAACTTCATTTCATTCTTAGGGTTGTAGTCAACCAGGATCCACTATAAAGCGCGGGACACACCGCCAGCTGGCGGGCGGGCGGGCTGGGAGGGCGAACGTCGTTTCACCTCTTTACATGGTTAGTCGCTAGCTCGCGGTGTGAACCGAAGTATGTAAAGAGGTGAAACGATGTTCGCCCGCCTAGCCCGCCCGCCCGCTAAGCTGGCGGTGTGGCCTGCGCTTAAGTTCGCCATGTCCGTCAGTCCGCGGCTAAGCTCAAAGACTCTTAGTACTAGAAAGCTGTAATTTCGCATGGTAAAAATATTTATCACGCCAACAAAGTCTTTGTCCTAGCAGTGGGAACGTTATAGGCTGATTATGTATGGGAACAATGGAAGTGTAGGATAAAATGGCTTTCCAATAACTGAAGTACCTTACGCAATCCTAACTAATATTATAAATACGAAAGTGAGTTTGTTTTTTCGTTACGCTTACATTACACGCTAAAACAGCTGAACGGATTTGGATGAAATTCGGCACATGGATAGACTATGACTTCGGAAATGATCCCACAGGAACGTACGCCCAGGTACGTTCCTGTGGGATCATTTCCGAATTCTTCGGCAAAAGCTAGTATTAAATAATTTGCGTAGGTAATACATTTTTTTTTTACTATGAATAATTTATTACAGGAAAAGCAACAGCTACAGCTCTACTGGCGTATCTGCTCACACTCAGCAGGCCGTGGCATCGGCCGCCAGTCGTTCATCTTCGCCAACTGTTGTGTGCGTATTTTGTACCCTCATAATTTATTTTCTTATTATTTTAAAACAATAATATATGTCATTGCATACATGCGTAACTAACTCTGGCAAAATCACGTATCGACTCGCAGTATTCCTCGTGGTAAGTGCCCAATTCGTGTGTACCATGTTAAATAAAAATACCTTTTTGTCTTCTTTAGGGCCATGAACACCGTCGTAAACAATGTCGCCATTGAGGAGCCGATGGAGGAGGAATGGACATACGACCCCAACGAGCCCCGCTACTGCATCTGCAACCAGGTTTCTTACGGCGACATGGTTGCTTGTGACAACCAGGATGTAAGTATAATCGTGCTGAAATATATTACTGATTTTCTTCCCAGATAGGAACCTTTTCTCTCAGGACCTTAGAATTATAATATTTTGGTAAAGTATTGAAGTGTATAGTTTAATTTATTTATTCTGATAATTTCAGTGTCCTTACGAGTGGTTCCACTACCCGTGTGTCGGCATCACTGCACCACCGAAAGGAAAATGGTACTGCCCGCAATGCCAGACCAATATGCGTCGCAACCGCGCCCACCGAAAGAACTGAACTCTCTACGATGATGTTACTGCTTTGTGCTTAATCTCTTATCGTAATTATGCCATTAATCTACCTGTATACCTTATTAAATAAATAATTCCATCTGCATTTAATTGTATTATTTTAATTTTGAAGTGTGTTTAAACGACCTTAGGGGTGTCGCCCACGAGCGATTTATTCGGCGATTTTTGTGTGAATGTGTTAAAACAGAGTATAATACTTGTCTGTCCTGTCTAATAGATTGGGAACCGTAGTAGAGTAGCTACGCGATGCTAGGCTGTGGTGAGCAGGAGTACCGGAGAACTAATACTAGATACGCACGTTTGTACCTAGTCAATACTAGGTACACACGGCTACACATCAAGCTATACATTTCCAGTTTACGCTGACTTCTCATTGTAAGGAAATCCTATACAATGCGAGATCAGCTTATACTAGAAATGTATAGTTTGATCTGTAGCCGTGCGTACACAGTTCCCGTACCCGTAAATGGCGCGAGGTACCCGTTTAAGAATAGCCATACCAAGAACATTTGTTATCGGTATGGCTATTCTTACGGGTCCGCTGCGCCATGTATTCGTGTTATAAAAATACAGCATCGTTACCTAAAGCGGGTCCGCTGCGCCATGTTTTCGTATTATAAAAACACCTAGCATCGTTACCTACTGGGTCTGCAGTCTCAACATAGAGATCACTGTTCGAACGAATTCGGTCGCAAAGTCCTAATGGGATCTCTAGATGGCCAAAATGGCTTGACAAGATTGAGATTTTTTCGTGCTTATCAAGCAATTTTGACTGTCTAGTGACCCCATTAACACTTTGCGGCCGAATTTAGTCGTAAAGTGGTCGCTATCTATGTCGAGACTGCAGACTCAGTAGGTAACGATGTTAGGTGTTTTTATAACACGAAAACATGGCGCAGCGGACCCGTTTAATCGATTTGGGGGCGTTGTTCATGTTTGTTATGTTGTAAGTAATTTGCTCTGGCTCTTTATATCAATCCGGGGGCCGCGGCATAGCTATGGTCTGTTTCAAAAGTATCTAATAGGATATATCAATCCGGGGGCCGCGGCATAGCTATGGTCTGTTCCAAAAGAATCTAATAGTATATATCAATCCGGGGGCCGCGGCATAGGTATGGTCTGTTCCAAAAGTATCTAATAGGGTATATCAATCCGGGGGCCGGGGGGTAGCTATGGTCTGTTCCAAAAGTATCTAATAGTATATATCAATCCCGGGGCCGCGGCATAGCTATGGTCTGTTTCAAAAGTATCTAATAGGATATATCAATCCGGGGGCCGCGGCATAGCTATGGTCTGTTCCAAAAAAATCTAATAGGGTATATCAATCCGGGGGCCGCGGCATAGCTATGGTCTGTTCTAAAAGTATCTAATAGGGTATATGAATCCGGGGCCGCGGCATAGCCTATGTTCTGTTCCAAAAGTATCTGATAAAAGTGTAAACAAACCCTGTTCCAGTTAAATTCCTACGCTATTACTGACTGAAGGGAATTAGTAACAAATTCATCGGTCTTTATAAGGTTTCTGCCAATGACATTGTACGTAAAAAACAACATTGTAAGTATTCCAAAAAACACCGCGACGCGTGTAGCACCCGCGATATCGCGCCAGTGTGCATGAGCCTTTAGTCGCAACAGACTGGCTGTTTAGGTACATATCATGGTTAGTTTACATGTTTAGGTTCATTGGTTTAGGTAACATATTTTGTTAAGAAAATTGGTGCAGCGAACCTGGATTTAGGGATGCGATCTCTTATGACTAAGGATCAAACAATACGCGTGGCCTGAAATGCTAGACATAATAATTATCAGATAATACAAGAAACTGTCCACTTCCACCTTTGAACAACGCATTAAGTCGGGTCTGCTGCGCCCATAGTTGCGTGTTTCAATCAGTTACAAACATGTTTCAAACACGCTTTGTATGTTTTTAGGCCACGCCCCCAAATTGTGTTTGTAACTGTTTGAAACACGCAACTGTGGGCGCAGCAAACCCGGCTTTAGAAGCCGTGGTCGTGTTAGCAAAATAGATTTAACGAATATAGTGAATGCTTGAACATTATCCATGGACCGCACCTATGTAAAATTTCCATGTGGTAACACTGGTAACATTGCTAACTCTGAAAAAATGTCCCAAAAGTTCTAGAACGAAACGAAATAGCGAATCACTGAATCATTCATTCAACTGCATAAATTTATTTATTTCATTCTTTGTCAATTTGTCATTCAAAAAATTAAATTCTTCCATGCATTGCTGTTTTGGGGTGAAATAAATTCGAAATTTAACAAAATACTGTACGGAAACTGGTGGCAAGTTGTGCCTAACCTGTAACCATAAAAATGTCTGAAGCTAAGATGAAGGAGGTTTGTACATAAGTTATATTGGTGACCTCAAGAAAATATAATGGTATAACCTGCATCACTCATGATTATTTATTTATTTGTAGCTACGCAGCGATATCGACGAGCTCAACGAGCTATTAAAACAGGCAAAAAGAAAGAGGGCACAGGATTTGCTGTCGCTAGAAATCAGGAAACTGGAAACGGAATGGATAAACTTGAGAGATGCTGCACAAGCCATGCAGGCAGGATCGTCGCCGGCTCCGTCCACCGCATCAGCGGCGCATAATAAGAGATACCAAATAAAACTCAATGGATATGGTTAGTAGGCTTTTAATCTAATCCAACTACGGGTAACTAGCAAGTCATGCTCAACATTCGTCATATTTTTTTTTTCTTGAAGTGTCGCGTTATTAAATTCGTAATCATCATCCTCTAGCCTTCCATACATCTATGATTCTTAATTACAGTGAACTACTTGTTGTACTAAACATCAAAGAAAATCTAAATTTTCACTCTTAATTTGAATTTACAAATCCAATTATATTTTCAGGTTGGGATCAATCAGATAAGTACATCAAAATTTTTGTTACATTGAAGAATGTCCAATCCGTGCCAAAAGAGCAAGTGTACTGTAAGCTTACCGAAAAGTCGATGGAGCTCCATGTTGAAAATCTTGAGAATAAGGACTACCTGCTGATCATCAACAAACTATTGGACTCCATTAACATTGAAGAGAGCCATTGGAAACAGAAAACAGGTAGCTGATCCACTTTATTAATGTTTTTCGTATATATTTGTATGTATAAATGCCTTCAGCCTAATAATAAGCACCTTAACTATGACATTCAGACATGTAAATTGTAAAGAAAAATCCTGTTTTTGCTGTTGTTGGTTACTGTCTGTTCTTTAGCCGTGTTGTGTGACGTCCCTAATGTGGCTATGTGCATTTTGGCATTTAAAGCTTATTGAAACAAGTCTTAGTAAACCTATATTCATAGGAAATTAATCCAGCAACAGTTTTTGTTTGTTACTTTGTACTGAAACATATTAATTTGTGAAACAAATGTTTTCATACTCATGTGTTTTGCTTGTAAATATTGTGTTTTCATTACAGATATGGTGGTAATCTTCTTAGCCAAGTCTCATCCCAACATCAAATGGTCCCACATGACCGAACTTGAGAAGAAGTTTGAAGATCAGCGCAACAGCAAGCTTAAACCAGCAGCAGCTCCTGAGATGGACAAGTCGGCAGATCCACAGGAATCTATCATGGGCCTCATGAAAAACATGTAAGTTGTTTTTTTTACATATAATCCTGTAAAGAATCAGAATTTGTGTGTTAATTAACTGGGGGACAAACATAGCTATAGAAAGGCATTCTTATCCGTGTTTGACTTTAATTAACCCATTTAATTAATCAACACTGTTGGCAGATGTAAATGGTAAGCCATTAACATTTGTCGACATGCCTTTTATTTTTTGTCTGTAAAGCTCCGTTTACATGGTGCAAGTTTCTGGAATGTTCAAGAGCAATAATCGCATGTGCCATTAAGCAGGTTCAATTATTGGCATTCAAGAATTGCATGCAAGTGTTTTGATTTTCATAAAATGGCATACGCTTACACAGCTAATGTTCCCACTGCTTGGACACTGCCCTCAGTAAAAAAATGTAAGTATTGCCGTTCAATAAAATTACATGCAACTAACACCAAGGTAATTTTATTGCAAGGCGTTTATTGCATGACCTTGTACAATTGATTCAAGTATTGCCCGTATTTGCGCTACAAAATATTTCCCTAACATTTTATTGATCATCGACTACGGCAAAGCCAAAAGGAAGGATTATTAACTTGTTTCATTTGTTCGTACTTGTTGAGTTGAATGCGATTTTATTACATGTGCAATTTTATTGTATGTGCTGTTTACACCTATACCTGTTTTGAACGGCGACTAACTTGCCAGTATCGTGTAACAATTGTACATGTTATTTAGACGGTGCCAGTTAATTGTTGCTTCAATTTTATGGTATGCCAAAGGCTATAAACTGGCACCATGTAAATGAAGCTTTAGGTTGGGTGTTCCTACCAGGGTTGCGAGTTTGTCCGAAAGTGATATTGTGGCCCTGGCACACAGGCAACGAAAGCAACACGGGTGGGTTTTAGTCAGTAAAAGTCTGACACGCCCCCCCACTCCGCCCAGAGTGGGAGAAGTTATTTGATATTTTCCCACCCAAAAAAAAAAGGTTGGGTGTGCCAAGTACCCCAATTGTGATAGTGCATTGGGTTTTCTAATATCAAGTAGTTTTGTCTTAGTAGGAATAATTAACCACACTTATTTGTCTAAAAAACCCGAACCATGCTTGGTAGGCTAGGCACCCTTTCGATTATTGAATAGGTCAAGGCATAGCTTTTCCCAAATATTTATTTTGAACATTGTTAAAATAATGTTAATTTTTTCCAGGTACGAAACTGGGGATGATGATATGAAGAGAATGATTTCTAAGGCCTGGTATGAAGGGCAGCACAAGAAAAAATCGGACACTTTAGATCTGTAAGACGCTTTATGCTTATGAAAACAGTTTTTATGTGAAATTACATCTTAAGAATAAATGAGATCAGATTTATTAATTGATTCGGTTTTATTGATTTGTCTTGAGTTCTATATACTGTTTACGATTACTGATGCAAATATTATACTCTAAGTATTATTACTGTAAATTATTAGATATCTTAACTAATGAATGATTAACCTTCTGGTTATCTAAAATGACTTGGGGGCAGATAAATAAACAGCTGAAACGTATAACACACAATAATGATTTATTTGCTATGAATACATTAGATTAGAGATCATAACGTTGAATGGAAATTTTCTACAAGTCTAAATAATATAAGATACGTTGAGAAGTTCGTACAGGCGTCGTTTAATCCACCTTGATGGGGTTGTAGTGAGAAGATACAGGCAACCAGCGAAGACTCCTGAAAACGAGGAAAAAATGTAAGTAAGTAAATCAAACATATTAATTTATCTTAAATAATGTAGCAAAATATTAAAAATGCATACATCTTATGTGCTTTTTCAGTGCGGCTTGGCGTCAGCATCTGCATGAAAAGAGCGCACAAATAGGCGGCCTGCAATGTGTACAGAACATATTGCCAGTTAGCGATGGTATAATCGTTTTCAGTTTCCATTTCTCCGACCATCACGGAGCTTATCCTTTCACGATTTCGCGCCATCTCAACATTTCGAGAACGAGCATCGATTGCTTCACGTTCCCTGTTGTCAATTTTATGGCTGTGTTCAACGCGGCTGCGGAATATTTCGGTTCGGCGTTCCGAGTCGGTAGATTGACTTGGCCTAGGCTCAGCCCTAATTTCGCGGAAGTTTCGACGGTCAGCAGAGCGGGGTCTCCGGTCCATCATTGAACTGTCTCTTTCTTCCTCAACAAGTCTGTCGGCTGACCTAGATTCTAGTCGACGCTCCCTGGTAATCTGATCGCCACTAAAGTGTCCAGACAGCCTCTCATTATTCCGAATTTCTCGTCGATTTTCTGTGTCAGTCTCAATACTTCGCTCACTTCGAGTAGCGACACGATTTACTCTGGAGTCGCGGATACTTCGTCGGTCTACTTGCCTACTTTCTCGAGCGATTCTACGGTCGGGATTTTTCCTTAAGTCTTCTCGGATTTCCCTAGTTAACCTCTCGTTATAACTTATTTTTCGTCGACTGTCGAGGTTTCTTATTCGTAGGGTATTCCCGATTCTAGATTCACGGTTATTTCGCCGATCCATTTGGATGCGTTCTCGAGAAAGTCTATGGGCGGGGTTTTCCTTATCCTCCGTATGTAACCTCGCGTCAGTGCGCATTTCCCTACGACCTTCAGTATCTTTCTCGGTTCGGACCAACATATTCATGTTTCTAAATTCTCGGATATTCCTTCGATCCATCTGTATCCTCTCTCGAGAAATTCTCTGCTCAGGATTTAATCTAGCTTCTTTTCTTAACTCCGTAGACCTCTCGTTGTACCTAATTTCCCGTCGACTATCGATGTCTTTGTCATTAGGAGTATTCACGGTCCTAAATTCGCGAATATTTCTTCTCTCTATCTGAATCCTCTCAAGAGACAGTCTGTGGTCAGGATTTACCCTATTTTCGTCCCGAGTCTCCCTAGACATCTTGTTGTTGAAGTTTGTTTCCCTCTTGCTATCAATACGTCTACCATCATCACGAATAATCAAATTGTTAAACACCCTGAACTCGCGGATATTGCTCCGGTCAACCTGAGTCCTTTCGACGGAAAGCCTGTTGAAATAATTTGCCCTTTCGTCTCGAGTGTTCCTCTCGCTACTTCTAATTTCTCGTCGATCATCTTCGTTTATAACATTTCGGGTATTTGTAGTCCGGGAATCACGAGTATCTCTTCGATCAAAGATTCTTTCGCGAGAAAGTCTTTGCTCCAGATTGTCCTTAATTTCTTCCCGAGTCTCCCTAGTCAACCTCTCGTTATGTCTATTTTCACGTCGACCATCAACTTCCCTCTTATTTTGGGCATTCATCATTCTAGATTCACGGATATTTCTGCGATCCATCTGGATTCTTTCGCGGGAAAGGGTATCTACCCTATTTTCGTCCCGAGTTTCCCTAGACATCCTCTCGTTATGTCTGATTTCACGTAGATCAGCAACGTCCCTGGTAGTTTGGAAATTCAGAGTTCTAGATTCACGAATATTTCTCCGATCCATCTGAATTCTTTCGCGGGAAACAGCTTCCTCCCGATTTTTCCTATTTTTGTCCCGAGTCTCCCTAGCCATCCTCTCGTTATGTCTGATTTCATGTTTATCAGCAACGTCCCTCTTATTTCGAGCATTCATAATTCTAGATTCACGAATATTTCTCCGATCAATCAGAATCCTTTCGCGGGAAAGCCCATGGTCCGGATTATCTCGTGTTTCGTCCTGAATCTCCCTTGACATCCTCTCGTTGTGTCTAATTTCCCGGCGACCATCTCCGTTTCTCTCATTTTGAGTAGTCATTACATTTATAATTCGGGATTCTCGTGTAATTCTTCGAGCCACCTGCATTCGTCGCTCACTAGAAGCACTACGGTCAATATTTTCTTTATTTTGCTGCCTGGATGAACGGTCTTCGCTCTGTTCACGACCTTCCTCAAACCTCTCGGTGGATATTCGTTGAGTCGAGCTATCGCGTTGTCGATTTTCCCGGTTACCCTCACGAGCGTTAAGACGAATGTGCATATCACGGATTTGATATACTAATCGAGTATTTTCTCTAAGTGACCGCCTTTGTTCGTTGTTTCGCTGCAGATCTCGGCGTTCATCGTTATATTCACTGTTACGTCTCGTGTGTGGTCGAATTGTAGATTCTCGTCGCACTGCACTCAATCTTTCCCTTGCAATACGCTGATTATTCATTTTCATAGAAGCTTCAATGCTGGGTACATCATCTTGAGTTCGGCTGAGGACACGTCGTGCATCTCTGTTCAGTGTAATCCCACGTTCAACAGATCTGAATTGTTCTCTTTGCATTTCACGTTGAGAATCGAACATGTTTTTAGATTGACGCTCATTACCAAAGCGCTCGTTTCTGTAATCGTTCCTGAATAAACTGTCACGAAGAGATTCAGTGTAGGTCCTGACATTGTGACGTTCTATGGCATCCCTGGAGGTGCGATCCACAACTCTGCGGGTCAGATCTTGAGTTCGCCAATCTTGAGTAGATCGAGCGGTTTCTTCTCTTTGATTTATATCCAGGAGCCGTTCGCGACTTTGGGAGATCGCAGAACGTTCAAGACGGAATTCAACTCGAGAGGGCCTGGCTATTTCAGAGGGACTTTGCCTTGCAACCCTTCCTCTGACATCCACTAGCGGTCTCTCCGACGAAGGACGACTGAATATGGAGACACGTTGCCTTAGTTCATACCGTCGATCTTCACGGGTTTCATCCCGGTCGTTTAGACGTCGCAGTACAGGTTTAGTTTTGCTGATCCGGTATGTTCCATGAAGCGAAGACCTCGTGTCTTGGAGCGGAGCAGTAGAAAGACGGTCGCAACACTGTTGCCTGCCATCAATGAGGTTGCTATCGGTGAAGGATGCAATAGGTTGAAAAACCGCGACTACCGCAAGTAGTAGTAAACGCCAGTTATACATAGTAACTGTGTGCTATTATGGTTTGGTTTTCTGCCTTTCGTGATGAATCTGTTGGAAGTGTACCGATGGCGGTCGCTTCCGAACTGAATTTTGAAGCGCTAGTCCCGGCTTATATACGGCTCCGGAGACTGTTTCTATTCAATGCTTATTAGGCGCTAGAACGCATTCAATTTCAGCTTCCCACACGCCAAGCGACTGCGACGTGGATTGCCTGATCTAGATCCTTGGCTTGAAAGCTATAGCTTGCTGCTACATGGCACAGCAGAACAACATTGCAGGATATTAGGTACGGCAACTTGGTGAGTGAATTGAATTGGTTTACTGAATATTGATTTAATTAGTTAAATATACTTCCAGTTAATTTTCTGTTAGAAAATCTTCCGTAGAAAATTGGGTCAATAGGTATGTAGCACCTAAGCTGAAAAATGCTGTGCTGAAGAAAAGCTTTATCACTTTTGTCGTAATTAACCAATCGCTCTTCAAGATGGCCTGGATGCAGATGTCGATTTCTCCAGAAAAAAGAAGGTAATAGGTAGGTAGGTGTACCTACCCAAAATACCTGCTCCTCTCGCAGAAAGATGTGCCTTATAATAGAAACAGAATTAAAATGCGTTTATTTTTAAGTAAAAAATAAACGCTAAACCCCAAAGGATCAAGATTATTCAAGTTTATTATGTTGCGAGTATTATCGCAGGCCACAGCTGCACAAGAAAATTTGTCCCTGCGCGTCAAATAATTATCTGATTGAACCCGTTGGAGCAATAAATAGGATCTATAAATTGATTTCCTATGACGTCAATACAGAATACTGTATCGTACTTTATATATTTTTTGTAGGTAAAGGTATATTTTGGCGCTTGTTGAATCATCAGGTTAAGCTACGCCGCTACAAACCGAGACTCCTTCGTGCCTCGGAAAGCACGTCCCGGCTGTCAGTCGTTACGGGTGAAGAAGCCCGAAAGTTTGACAACCAGTTTTAGCAAGGGGTATCGTATTACCCAGTTACTGGGTTGTGGAGGTCAGATAGGCAGTCGCTCCATGTAAAATACTGGTGTTCCATTGCTTCCGGTTAGACTGGAAGCCGACCCCAACATAGTTGAGGGAAGGCTAGGCAGATTGATTAATTTTTGCGCTTGTTGAATATTTTAAATAAGTATAACTAAGTACCTAACGTATTCACGTCGAAGGGGTAGTAGATTTATGTATACAGGGTGGATTTTTGAGATGGGGCAGTAAGGGGAGCTACCTTAACCGTTGTAGCTACAGGAAAACGGTCTTAGGAGACTGTCCTTAATGTCTTAAAAAAGTCTCATTTCCTACGAAATGTATGGGAAAAGTTTTTTTGCAATTTCTGACTTTTCTAGTACTCAAACCTCAGTTGGTCTAATAGAGGTTTTTGATCCTTATAAGAAACCGGATCGATTGACATAATAAAAAGGTTTTGTGAAAATTGCCCATTTTCCTGCTGACTGTACATTTTTTTCAAAATCTGTGAATGCAGATCAAAATTTCTCAAAAAGTTAAGGACATTCTCATATGACCGTTTCCCTGTAGCTACAACGGTTAAGGTAGCTGCCCTTACTGCCCCATCTCAAAAATCCACCCTGTATATACACCCATTAATAATCATAAAAAAAATTAATTTATGGAAAACTCAATAATATTGCTCGACCTGGGGATGGTACCTAGAACCCCACGTTCAGAAGTCGCGCTTTGCGACCACTAGACCGAGCCAGTCAAAATCTATAGCACCTGCAGTGCCCTCCATACGTTAGTTGACATTTTCCACTCCAGCTATCAGAAACCACTACTGTCAAATGTGAACGTGGATGACTTAAGAGTAGGGGAAGACCTAAGAAACGATAGATGGACTGTGTCAAAGATATGGCTAGAAAGAGAGTGACTATCGCGGGGGGTGCAATGAATGACAGCTAATAGAGAAGTTTGGAAGAAAAGTTTCTAGTTTGAACTGTATACTATGTATGTTGGTAGTTTACCTACACTTGTGTTATTGAAACCTGGAACCGTACAACCCCCGTTAAGAGTAAAACCGTTTATGAGGTTACCTTTATCATGATGGTGGGTGTAACCCCTTGAATAGATTTTTGCTTCAAGCAAAACCAAGTAAAAGGGCGGCAACCCAGTAAAAACCCAGTAAAACCCTTTCAATGGGTTCAGCAAAAAAAAAAAAAAATATTATTTCCTTAAATTAATGTAGTTTTTTTTTTACTTAAATTCATGTTGGCTGTATGGCGGGATCTCGAAGAGATATTGAAACACCGAAAGCTGAATCAATACTGTCTTTAAAAACGGAATACAGTTCGAATGGCGTTCATTGTCGCGATTTCAAAATCACATTTGTATAATTGTGGTTGCCATTCTGGAATCTGCCATCGAGCGCCGGTAGCACAGGCACTCCTTAAATTTTAAGGACCTCAGTGGGGATTTCAGGACGTAGGTTTTTCCAAGTTCCAGTTTTCCCTCTAAGGGGGATTATCAGGGGGGACTTCCAGACTTTTTTTTTTAGATTCCACTTTTCGCCCTCAGGGGGCACTTTCAGGGGGGATCTGTGGAATAAGTATTTTTTTGGATTCCAGTTTTCCCCCCTGAGGGGGATTATCAGGGGGGAATTCTAGACTTTTTTTATTGAGTCTACTTTTCTCCCTCAAGGGGGACTTTCAGGGGGATTTTAGGAATAAGCCATTAAAACGATTACACAATTAGATGGATTACATTTATATGAACTACATCTCCTTCCCATGGTGAAAAAAAAGAAAAATTTTAACTTTTAAATTTAACTTTTTACTTAAATGTGTTTTGACCAATGACGTATTATCATTGGTTTATACCAGGGATCCCCAAACTATTTTGGACAAGTGACCCCTTTTCCAAAATGAACTGTTACCTCAGACCCCCATGGCCAAATTACCTACTTTTAAGATCAACCCCCTTATTCATAATGGTCCGCTAACTTAAAACAGCTGCTACAGAGTGTTATTTTTCATTCTGACTTAGGTCAATAGAAGAATACAGAGTGAGAATTAGCAATGCTTTAAGTTAGCAGACTATTATGAATAAGGCGGCCTATCTTTAGTTTTTTCCTATTGATACAAAATACCTAGGTACTTACTAAGGTACCAATTGGAAAACTTTGCACTTGGTTAAGTGAGTAAAGTTGACTTCATTTTCTCATCAAAATTTAACAAAATAAAAAGACATACAATTCAGTAAATATCAAGTTTAATTTATAATGATTATTACAAATTAAGTACCTACTTAAAGAATCTTAAGTAGATAGGAAATTATATTTAAGAAAGTATTAATTCGCAAAGAGAAAATAAAACATTCAGGGTGATGGATGAACCTGGTGACTATCTACCAGTCTAGCTACTTTTCAAACGGTTTCTTTGTTTCTTCAAAATGTTTGTTACCACACTGAAGCTTTTTTCCACTAGATATGATGATGGAAAAGCGATAAGGTATTTTTCAGCAATGTTCCACAATGTAGGATATTGTGTTTCAATGTTGCGTTGCAACCAGAACTTCTGATAGCCTTGGTTGAACTTCTGCTTAAGCTCTTCGGCTGTGCTGATGGTAATCAACTCTTCTTGCATTATCACATTGGCTTCTTCTATGGCTGTGGTATTGTACGGATTTATTATCCATTGAGGAATTTGTAAATTTGAAAGATCCTCAAACCGTGCTCAAACATCTCCGTAAAATCCATGTGTAATGAGTCCGTGTAAGTGTATAGTAAAATGTCATCTTATTGAAGCATTTCTGGTAATTTTGACAAATGCTGAAACTGCGAATATTCTTTTCTGCCTAAATTTTGTTTTTAATTAAAGGATTAGTTTACCCACGAAGGCCGATATTATCGATTTTGTTTTAATCGAGTTAAGATCGTCACCGTCGTGCAGTTGCAAATTAACTTTGTTGAACTTTGTTCAGATTTTCTTTCAAATTCGGATCTTTTTCTTGTAAAAACTCCAACACAGATTCAAAAATGGCTGAAAATCTTTCTAAGCAAGAGCCTCTTGATAGCCAGTGAACTTCAGTGTGCAGAAGTAATCGACAAAAGACTTCGTTGTTTTCCTCACATACATAGCTGAGCAAATAACCGAGAGTTCAAAGAATTGCTTCGAATCTTGTTGATAGCATTTATTACATATTGTAAAGACTTATGCCATCTAGGACTCAGCTTTTTTGCTACTTAATGCTGCCTGTGAATCACGCAGTGAATGACCAGTACATCAGGCAGTTGTCGCTTTAAGTGAGCTATAAAACCACGATGACGACCAACCATAGACGGTGCACCATCAGTCGCAACAGAAACAATGTTCTTCCATGGAATAGCTTTGTCAGTAAAAAAATGTTCCACGGCCTGAAAAATCGATTCTCCTCTGGTATCAGTCTCTAAATATGTAGCAAAAAGCAGTTCTTGGCACATATTTTCATCTTTGATATATCGAACATATCCTAACGACAGAGCTTCATTGCCGGGTAATATAGACTAGAGAGAAGAGAAGAGAGAGAATCTGTTGGTCTGTAAGAACTTGCTTAAAATGTTTTCCACATCGCGTCCCATCTCGTCTATGCGTCTCTGAACGGTGTTATTGCTCAAAGGTATTCTCTTTAAAATATCATGTGCCGGATACATTGTTAAGGACCTCCGCAATGGCTAAGATAAGCTGCTCTCCAATTGTGTGGGGTATCCCCGACTTCGCTATTAGTAAAGATATATTATAGGACGCTCGTAACCATCATCGTCTTTAATAGATGATGACGCAAACATCGATCATATGGATGGCCTTTTGTCTAGTTTATCTTTAAGTGCTTGAAAAAATGACAAGGGCTTACTTTTTTTGTCAGCATGTACTCTTGATAAGTGGTCATCCATTTTTGAAGGCTTCATGGCATCGTTACTGAATACTTTTTCACTTAAGACACACATCGGCAAGTGTTGATTTGATAGAGATGCAATAAATCCGAACTTCAAATAGTCCAAACTGTATTGTCTGCATTTTTTTTTCGTGTCCGCCATCATAAAACTCTTAGTAATCCTGCAAATACAAAAATAAGAAACTACCTAAATAAAAAACAATAATAAACTGTTAAATTTACTGGTAAATTTTTACAATTGGAACAACTGAGGCAACTGCAAACTTGCAAACAATCTACAGATAGCTCAACTGATCACTATCACACAGTGGGGCAATGCAGACAGCGTCCCCAAAACGCTGGCTGCATTGCCCCACTGTATGGCAATGCTGATGCGCTGTGCCGGATAAAAACTGTTTGGTACTTACCCTATTAATTTTTCATAAACTGCAGAAATTGTATGGTTACGCTATTAACTCGCGTAGGAAGCTCAGCATTTTGTAAATTCTTTTTCAGTCACTAACTTCATTTAATTTAGATATGTAATACCTAACTTTGTAGTCTCTTGAAATAAATGAGTACATATATGAGTTATTATCGTTCAAGCTCCAACGAATTTCAAAACGTAAATGAACTTTCAACCTAAGTGCAAGCTCGTATAGTAAAATATCAGGAACATGTTTGGACTTGCAACTTGATCATGAATTCGTTCGTGTTAAATCGCGTAAGCGTCAAATAGAGAGCAAGTCAAAACGCGCCTGAAAGATGTACGCTCGAACTCATTATCTTGCACAAACTTGTCCACACTGACTTGCCGAGTTTTTCATCTTGTACGAACTTGAGACTTTACAATGCTATTTCCTACAAAAATATTAATTATTCTTAGTACACGTAACACAACACAATACAGTACCTACCTATCTTGAAAGTTTTATACAAGAACTTGTGTTAATTTAATAGGGGTCGATTTTTAGACCTCCTCGACCCCCACAATCAGTTTTCGTTTATGTCGACCCCTAAGAAACCTTTAGGAATCCCTTGGTTTATACTATAATTATGTTGAGTAATTACTATGGCATGAGTTTTAAAAATACAGAATATTACACATACATTTAGATAAACAAAATTACAAATACAAGGTTGTTGTTACACAATAGGTATCATTTACCTGGTAACGATTTTATACGATTTTTGTGGTTTTCTAATTTTCAATTTTTTTTTTTGAACATTTGGTGACATATTTTATATTTCACAACTACTTATAAAAGGACCTGTATTTATGCTATCCATTTATTATTTTTTTTCATTTTTACGAGAAATAAATCATTTGGTTAGAAACCAATTATTGGATTAGTACCTACTATTAGGTATCGTAAATATTTTTTCATTTCTCATAGTCGGAAAGTAGTAGTGTTTGTTTGATCCAAATTGCGGTCTTGAGTGTATAAACAGCCAGAGTGAATTTAAAAAAAATACCTAATACGCGAGATGGCCCGCGGCTGTGACAGTCCCTTTTGCAAAAAAAAAGATTGTTTAATTTCTTTCCTGTTTACAAAATAGTTGGGCAAACGTCATCTAAAACTATTCTAAATTTCAAGTTGATAGCATTAGTAGTTCTTGAGATATCCAGGTGTGACAGACAGAGAGACTTAGTCTCACCTAATGGGTTCCTTTTTACCATTTTGGTACGGAACCCTAAAAAGATTCGAACGGGATCCGGGGGATTCGGGATGATAAGATATTTGAAAAAATACAGGGGAATTCCCAACAAGTCTCGAACATCTTTGTTTGAAACTTGCGGGGAACTCCCCTGTATTCTTAGGCTAACGTGGCTCCGCTCCGCTGTCTGTGTGTCTGTCACAGGACTGTATTTTTTTTATTTTCATAAAATAGTTTTAATTTGTTCATTAAAATAAGTTACAATTTGTATTTGGTTTTTAATTTTATTATGGAGTCGACTGTATTACGACGAATCTGGGGGTCTACTCCGAACATAAATCTGAAGTATCGGCCGAATGTTTGGCCGTTGCCTGACTACGGCTAACTACGGTGAAAAAAAAAAATGACAGATAAATAGATATGCTAAAGTCACAAGGATTCAAAGTCAAAAAAGGAAACTATGGAAGTTATAAAACGGCCGAGTATTCGGCCGATAGTTCGAATTAACGCTTCGGAGTACGTCGAATTCGGAAAACGACGAATACCGTACAAACAATTTTAAATAGTTTTGTTGGGGCCCTTGTTTATTTTTTGCCCTTTGGTTACCTAGCTACGCCACTGGGTTAGGCAGAGGTGTACCTATAGTACCTACACCCACATTTCGCCAGTTATGTTTAAGTCCCATGTAATAAAACTTAATAAAAGACAACAACAACAGATATGTTTTTATTTAATGTACAGACGCCAGCACATCAACCTACTACAATCTGTCAAATTTGTTTAATAGATTTTCGACTTTATGGCTCTATCTTAAGGTTCAAGGTTTATTGGGAAAATTTGACAGTTTCGGGTAGCTTGACCTGCTGGCGTCTGTACTATTTATTTGAATTTGAATAAATTAAAATTATTATTATTAACTAATTGTAAGTTATTTTATTAATTATTAATATTATTATTGTAATTACTGTAAATTTGTAAAACATGCTTACGGTGACTTGCACGAAACATTCGTTCCTTTACGGATATGTACCTTGGTACTGTCACTTTCTTTTTTATACAAAATGTAAGGGATGGCATGAATTTAAAGTCTCCGATAAACAAATGTTGGTTTCGTGCAACTCAACGATAGACTGATTGCAAAGTAAAAACCGGCCAAGTGCGTGTCGGACCACGAACAATGAAGGGTTGTTGTCCCATAAATCGATATACGTCACGGTCAATTCTCCAACTGCAAATTTAAGTTCGTCGACTATTACTCGTAACTTGTAAAGCCTACTTAGCCGTGATCGTTTTCCTTTTAATTTCGTTATACAACATGTCCCAGAATTAACGCACAACCTCTTAAGGGGTCATTGTACTCATCATTATGAACAACCTTTACCATGTGACTAAACCTGAAATCGCCAAAAAAAAGTCAGCTTTTCCCCTACATTTTGACGAGTTGTTCGAACATCTATGTAGGACTAGGGAACAGCTGTTTTTTTTTTAATTTTGATGTTTAGTCGTAATTAAAGCATTTAAAAAAATCCGTTTTTCTACATCTTGACTCCTGAACTAAGCTTGTACGATCGGGAAAACAGTTCCGTTGGTCGACACTGAACGACCTTTTTGTTTCCCGATTATCAACAGTGTTAACGACGAGGGGTATTACTGATCGGGAGTAATCTAAAACTAGATAAGTGTTTATTTTATGATCTAACAATAGTCCCGTAAGTCAACACTGTCAACGAATAAATCTTTTTTTCTCATGTCCAATCGCTTCCATATTTCGCAAATAATTAGTGCTCGAACAACAGAATTGGTGCTTTAGTAGTTATAGAGATAATCGACTTTGAGGGTGGTCCTGCGGTAGTCACGCTCCCTTCAGCAGGACGACCATGAGCGCCGAAAAAGGGGTCGATCGTCTACAGAGTTGACAAGGTGTTACTGATTGGAAGTATTCGAATTGTAGTCGGCGACATTTGCACTATAATGATCGCCTGTATTTATCCCAATAACGGAACCCTTCACTGTGCGTGTTCCGACGCATAATTGACCGGCTTTTTGTGCTTCGTGTCAGGGACACCGGTGTAGGTATAGTCAGGGACATCAGTGGTTGTAAATGTTGTTAAAATGATATTAATAAAAATACAGTTTTGGGCAACCAAAGGTTTTTATATTTATATTCTCTTAATCCTAATTGTATCCATAGGATTGGATGACTGCGGTGAACGGCGCTGTCGTCTTTGCAACCTTCTCGCCGGATTCCTTCGTGATCCTCTGCAAAGATATTATACAATTTAGAAATCTGCCAATTATACTTTTTGATGTAGCTTATTGATTAAAATCTGAATCAGTAAAAGGTTATTTTCATTTGTACTCAAATAATGTAGGTAAGAATGTAATCATCATTAAAAAAACAGTCAAAAACTGACAGTTTTAAAAGAGAGCCTGGATTTTTCAAGCTAATAATTAGTAATAATCTTGGAAACAAACCTTCAGCTTCTTCTCGTAGGCCATTAGCTTGACGGACTTGACCTTCCTCTTGTTCTCCAGCTTGCGGACGACATCGCGGTACTTCCAGCCGACTTCGTGGGACAGGCGGCCAACGTGACAGTACTGCAATAATAAACAATTGGTTAAATCTTCTTAGTTCTGTTTAACGTAGGAGTTAAAACAATGAAATAGTCTCAGACATTTATAAAATTGCAACATGGTTATTCAGTCGCAAATTACCCAAAAGAAACATCATTGAAGAAAATCTTGTTGAATTACTCTATCTTACTGTCACAGGAAGAGTAATAATCAAGGAACAAGGATTATTTTCAACTTCAGCCAGCAGTTTTGCAACCCAATTTGTAAGTTAACCTAATGGCTTCAGCAAGTGCTTTGTACTATGTTGTTAGGACAGTTTTTAATGAAACCTCATGCATTGCATAAGCAGGATACAAAGGTCTTAAAAGTTAGTTATGAACATTTTCGAAAAATAGTGTTACAGCCAAATTAGACCGATTTTAAACTTTCCATAGAAATAGAGATTTCCAGTTATCTGTTTTTAAATAAGAAATTTCTAAAATGTTCTTAACTAACTTATTAGACCTTTGTATCCTGCATATGCGTATGAAGTTCCATTAAAATCGGTTCAGTCATTTAAAAAACAAGGGCTTGAAAGTTTGTATGAAATGCTGTACATCATAAATGCTCTTAAAATAAGTTACAAGATGATTGAACAGTCAACATACCTTACGGCCAGGCTTCAAGCAGAAGACGCGGAGAGCGGCGGGCACAACCACGCGACGGCGGTTGTCGTAGGGTGGCGGGCAACCGTCGTACGCACGGAGCCTGCTCAGGGCGCTCTTTCCACGCTCAGTCTTGTGTGGGATCATGCCTGAAACACAATTAAATGTTCCTTGTGAACATCAGTGTGTTACAAATAAGTGGTTAATATTTGTGTTTGAAGGGCTTCATAAAAGAATTCATATCATAAACATCAAATAATGTAGGTAAAATAGAAAATAATCATTAGCAGTGTTTTATGTCTGACCAAGTTAAGGCATCTTGAAATGTGAAAAATATTGGCACAGAAAAGGTGCTTTATGTGCCATGTATTTAACAAAAAAAAAAACTATCAGGTTTTGTTTAACTCCGGCTGTAACAAGCGGGTAGCTTGTTACAGCCAGAGTTTAGCTGATGTTAATAATACATGTAAATGTGCCTTCATGCAATGCAATAAAATATAACCAGACAACTTACATAGTATTACTTGCAAACAAAGAGATCTTAATTGTTGTGCAAGTCCCAATAATCCACATATTACATCTAAAAGTCTGTAACTGAGAATACATACCTCTGACAGTCTTCCACAGAATCTTGGAAGGGGCTCTGAAGTGGAAAGGTCCACGAGCGGGGTTCACATTGCACCTCTTGCGAAGGAATGACATAAACTTCAATTTGTTCCTGAAATACATAAAGACATTGAGTCATTGGATTCAGAAACACAATGTAAGATGGAAATGTGGAACATTTATCAGATAACTTATGAGTAACAACATCTATTTTTCAATATTCAGTCGCAAATTACCCAAGTAAAACATCATTTAAATTTGTGTAGCCAAATCGGTCAGTGGGTCGTCTTAGGGGCGGACGATCCGTTAGAACTGTTATAAACGTGGTCTTATCTCAAATTATTAATGATACTTGGTAGGTGTGCATCTTTTTATACAAAAACCACAATGTGCTGTAAAACACCATGAAAAAATGTTAGTCTTAGGGTTGATCATCAAAAACTACCACTATCCTTAGAGATATTATGTTCATGCAACCAAGTAAGATAGCTAAGAGATGTTCTTACCTGAAGAAGTTACCAGAGATGTTGATCTGCTCAGATCGCACGACCACGACTTTGTTACCTTCCAGCAGGACCTTAGCAATGACTGCGGCCAGGCGGCCGAGCAGATGGCCACGGCCATCGATTACTATGGCCTAGAACACAAGCATTCACACTGGTTAAAAACCACCGCTGACGTACCGTATAACCTCAAAATTATTTACACTATTTTCAATTCGGCCTGTTCTAAACACAATATTTGTAACTAGGATCTCGGAATTCCTTGTAACAGAGAATACACAAATAGTTTCATGTAATATTGTCCTGTAAAAATTGCTAAACACAAAAAAGCACGTGTGGTGCATGGACAGTGCATGTTGTTAAAATTTGTTACACGGCATAAACGAACAAAATTAAAGATTAGAAGGCACATTACAGTTTTAAGTTAATTATTATGTCCACTTAAAGGCATTTTACTCGATTTTCATATTTTTTCTTCTCACCTTATTGCTAAAGCCCGTCATTTTCACGACAACAAAACGGAAAAGGATAACTTTTTAAAACAATATGGCTACCGGACGTTCATAAAATGTAGATATGTTGCCATACTAAACTTTACATTTATGAATTAGTCGATGTTCTTCTACCTGGCGTGTCTATGGCAAATATTGTTTGAAAAGAAGTAATCTTTTTTGTATGGCTACTTGGCTAGTACTCAGCAACACAGGACACAGACCGGCATTCCGTCCTCACCACCGAGGTAGCACGTGAACTTCCCGACTAAAATGGGTCCCCCGTCCCTTGCACGTCGAATCGCCAGCCGCCCGCGCCGAGGCTGAGTGCGCCGTAGCATTACTAGTAATCCTAATTTTTTTTTTTTTTTCCTTCTGGCTTCGCACGGTTTGTGCATTTAGCCAATGTCACGTTTTAGTTCTTGTATAGTATTGATGAAATGAATTATAAATGCATGATGATGATATCCCCGCCCACTCCCCTTGAGTTTCAGTAAAGATGTGGCACTTTACTGAGACCTCACGCGGACTTCTTGAGAGAACTTGAAGCGAAGTTGCACTGTTTTGTTTCATTTGCCAACACTAATGCACGTTCACAAACACTTAATGGTTAATAATCCACCATTATTACACATTAATATTCGGCTAAACACTAATTTTGGAAAATTTAAACAAACTGCTGAACATGACGCTTCACTTTCCCGCCAAGAAGTCGACAGGCTAGTAATCCCAATTAATAATCATGATCTAAACTTTGATCCAGCCTGTCCCCAATTTGTGATTCGATGTCCGTACCTCACAGGGGGTGCCCTTAGTGCGCAGTCGTTTAGTTATAATATATATTTTACGCCCTGGCTGGAGGCTTTAAGCTCACACTTAAGGCAGACACAGGAAAGCTCGGTTATGTAGCCACGGCCTCTCAAGGCCACCTACGAGATACCATACAAACAAAAAAAAAAAAAAAAAAACTCAGCAGCGCTAACATTGCTGAGTACTAGCCAAACGCTGAGGCAAACATTTACTCCTCACGTGTACAGCAGGGCCATACGGCGCAAGATTAAAGGTGGGCTATGGTCTGCGGGGAGACGCCGCATAAAGATCGGAACCATCCGAGAAACCCCACATAAGGAGATTGTCTTTGCTGCGACCGACTTGGGTGCGGAGTTTGATTTTTTGGTTTCCCAAGTCAGCCCGGCAACGAGCTCCCGGGTGAAAGGGTCTCTGATGGTTAAATAAAACAGTCATGATGTTTTTAGCTTCTTCCACCAAACATCTTTTCGAGGTGATGTTACCGTCTGTTGTATTGGAATCATGCATCCAAGGAAACTTTTTCATTGGAAGGAAACTTTTTTGTAGGTCGTTTTTTAGTTTGCTTCCTTTCTAAGCGTCCAGCGAATTTTTAGAGGTGCAATGCCAATCAGTGGATAAAGCATTCGTACAGGAACGGTTTTAAAGGTAAGGTTTTAAAGTTAAGTTTTTAAGGCAAGCAGTAGAAATCTCATTTAGAACTGTATCCAGTCCACTAAGTTAGAGAGGGCAGAGCGGCTCCATACTGGACAGGCATATTCACCAGCGGAGAAACAGAGCGCTAGGCCGCAGAACTTTGGGAGACGTTCACCTTAAGTTTGTAACCTTCCACTACATGCGCTAAATGATAACGGTGTCGTAAGCTGCTGACAAGTCTACAAATACTGTGCCCGCCACTTTTCTTGTTTCAAACATATATTCATTATGTTGTGTGAGGACCAACAAGACTTTCCTGGTTTAAATCCAGTTGCTTCAGAATAAGTTCGAAGTTGTTTTACTAGAGCATTTTGTAGAGATGATACTTACGCCGGGAGCAGCAAACACTGCGTTACCGTGCTTCGAGTGACAGATCTCGGCGAAAAGTGGCAGTCCAGTAATATGAGGCCTGCTTTGTGTGGAATCCCGGTGGATCTCTTGAACACAGATGTCACAATGTGTCTTGCGGGATAATTCAAAAAGTATTTCTGCTTTATCCCGAGAGAAACCTTCGATGTTGATTGAGATTACACACAAGACTGGTTTTGTTAGTTAACTGTTTGGTTCTGAGAAGGACTTTCAGAATTAGTCGATTATCCAACCAAATTGATTCTCAGTCTTTGAGTATTTATACTCAGGAGATGCCAAAAAGCGAATCCCAAATGTAGAAAGGCGCAGTTAGCTCTGTTCGCAGACGACACGGCCATCTACTACACCGGCCTCAGGCAAGACAAGATCGCCCGCAACCTTCAGGCCGAAGTCAACAGACTCGCGGCCTGGTTCAGGAAGTGGAGGATCGAAGTCAACCCTGATAAGAGCCAGGGGGTCCTATTCTGTAGGCCCCGGCGATCACCCGCCCTCCCCCAACCGATCACCATGTTCGGCAAGCCTATCCGTTGGGAGAAGCGAGCCAAATATCTCGGTGTGGTCTTAGACCATCAAATATCGTTCGGTGAGCACATAAAACAGGCGCGCGCGCGCACCGGTTTTGCTCTCGGCAGACTACACTCCGTACTCAACCCGCGCAGCAAGTTGTCCCTTAGATGCAAATTGCGTATTTACACCGCGTGCATTCGACCGATCATGACTTCCGCCTGCGTAGTCTTCGCTCACGTAAAGCCATATCACATCCATAAGATGCAGACGCTTCAAAACCGATTTCTCCGTAAAATTACGAAGGCTCCTTGGTTCGTTCGGAAAGAACAACTTCACGTAGATCTTAAGATGCCTACCATCAAGCAGTTTATGAAGCGCATTGCAAAGCGCTTCTTCGAATTCGCGGAACGTCATCGCAAGCCGTTGGTTGTGCAGGCCGCTAGTTATAGGCCTTCTGCCATTAGTCAGACTCGCCGACCGAAGCATACTCTCTTAGATCCGGATGACCCCATCACTCTCCTTCAGGAAAGCAATAGGGCCACGAGTACAGTGCACAAAATTACACAAACCGACCTTCCGTCCTCGCCGCCGAGGTACCACGCGAACTTCCCGAGTAAATATTAATAAAAGTCCTCCCCCCAGTCCCTTGAATGTCGATGCGCCAGCCGCCCGGTTAGAGGGTGAGAGCGCCGTAGCAATAAATATAGTATCCCCTGATAATAATCATGATCTAAATGTTGATCCAGCCCGTCCCCAAACTATTACTAATTTTGTGATCCCCCAACGACGCCCTAAGCCGAGGTCCGTACCCCACAGGGGGTGCTCTTAGAGCGCTGTCGTTTTAGTTTTAATAAATATATATATTTTACGCCCTGGCTGGAGGTTTTAAGCTTAAAAACCTTAGGGCAGCCACAGGAATATCCGGTTAAGAAGCCACGGCCTCTCTAGGTCTGCTACGAGATGCCATTCATAAAAAAAAATAAAAAAAAGTGAATCACCGAACAACTTTTTCTGCCACTTTCTGCGGGGGGCGAGAAAAACACATACAGCACACTACGAAAATTTGACAATTGCACACAGATACATGCTTCCTATTGATAGCAATAGGAATAGTAAGCAATAATGTGTGCAATTGTCAAATTTTGTGTCTATGTCGAAATAATCAACCAACCAAACCATGTTGATGTCAATGACGTATAATAAATAGACGCGTCATACACGAACACAAGGAATATACTACTCTCTACACGAACCTTAGTGCACTCAAAAACAGCGTAAGCCATGAATGTAGCTTGCGAACAATCATACAGTGCGCGATGAAAAGGAAAGACCTATACCGATAACTGTTGTTAGAAAGAGATGAACATACATATTTAGTTACGTCACTAGCTGCTGCATGTTCATTGGCGCGTACGCGTCGGTCACAGTCAGGAAAAATGGCTGTGTTGAGGACAGCGCCATCTACCGGCACCGACGGGAGGCGCAATGAAGAATAAAATGATGATGTAGCAAAGTTAATTTTAAATACAACTGGGGTACCCAATTGATGCAGCCCACTGTATACATAACCGTAAGGGTACGGGGGCGAAATTGGAAAAATGCTATTTATGTTTATTTATTTAATTTTCAACTAAAACTTTGAGCTAAACATATTCATTTCACGAAGAGGTAAACCTTTACAAATCTTCTCAGATAATGGTAGAAATTTCATGTGTGCGGCTCACAATTTGCACATTTTTTGAACTGTTCTCATGATATAACAAACTTTAACACAGAGAACCAAATTGAATTTAAATTCATTCCTCCATAATCACCTCATTTTGGCGGTTTGTGGGAGGCGGGGGTAAAATCCTGCAAACACCATATTGTTCGCGTGGTGGGCAATGCACATCTTAATTACGAGGAGTTCAGCACGGTTTTAGCACAGATAGAAGCCTTCCTGAATTCCCATCCCTTCATTTAATTTTTTTTTAAATAGTTGCCCCACACTAGGAATTTCTCCTGTATCGTGGGTGCGTTTACAAACATTTAAACTCACATAAACAAAGAGAACCCCCCCTCAACCCTTGTATCCTCTATCTTCAGATTCTGATGACTTCACTCCTCTCACCCCCGGGCACTTCTTGATCGGGCGACCGCTGACAGCGCCTGCAGAGGATGACGTCATAAAAGCTGCCACATACTCACTGTCACGCTACCGGCGTATCGAGCAGCTCAGACAACACTTCTGGGCTCGATGGTCAACAGAATACGTTTCAGAGCTACAGAAGCGTTCTTAGTGGGAGGATACCAAGGCGGTTCTTACACCAAACTCAATAGTCCTGGTGAAGGAGGACAATTTATCGCCTCTAAAGTGGCGATTGGGTCGAATAATAACTATGTTCCCAGGCAAAGATGGCATTCCCAGGGTGGCTTCCATTCGCACCGCTGCAGGCGTCATCGAGAGGGCCTTCTCCAAGATCTGCCCTCTTCAACTATCCAGGGACGACGCCGACGCTTCAGTCATGCCAGCGGCACTCCCGTCATCACAACATGGTTGCTGTTGAGAGCTATGTCGAAGCTCTCAAAACGGCGGAGGATGTTGAGGACAGCGCCATCTACCGGCACCGACGGGAGCCGCAATGAAGAATAAAATTATGGTACAGTTCCACACAACTGACATGCACCTACGTCACTCGTCAAGCTGAATGGTTCATCAACCCACCGAGAGGAGGCGCTGATTAAATCGTATATAGTTACTCTACTCTTTGAATCGTATATAAGCACCGGACGCCGCAAGCTCGCCCCTTTTTTCGTCTTCGGCCCGACCATATTTAGACATAGTGTCAAACTCATTGTAATTTCATATTAACATTAAATTTCTGTAGTCCAAAGGAAATAAACTATTCATTTTGGTTGCCACTCCCTGAACCTGAAGGAGTTAAGGCCACACCACACCCTATCAGGCTGACTGGCTGTACTAGTACAAAACAAAACAACGTTTCCAATAAAAAATACAATAAGTACTTATGCATCAAATGAGACGTTGTTATGTACTCCCACAGTAGTAGTGTAATTTGTACATCGTTTAAAGACACTAATAAATATGTAATATATACAGGGTGTTTGGTGCATCGTGTGCCAAATTAAAATGGTCGACTGAAGGGGTCATCCGCTAGCCTTTCAGACCCCTTAACTGCCGTGCTTCCCCAAAACCAGCAATAAAAATACCATCCTGAAACACCTGGAACTCAAATGAGAATAGTTCTGCCGCTGCCATTTTTTTTTTAACACCCCTCATGCTCTGTGGATTTTTTTTTATCGACTTTTTATTGTTTTCCAAAAAAAAGACCCAAATTTTACATTCAAATACAGATTAAAAAAAAAAATATAAGGCGTAGACTCTGAATTTTAATTTTATTTCGATGTGTATTGTTTAAGAATACTTTTAAATACAAAATTAGTGATATTAGTCACCTAGTTTTTTTTTAAATTCACTCGCAAAGGTAAAACTTAAATTAAAGCTGTACATGTTACAGCTATTTATAAGGCTACAAAAAAAAACCAAAAGCGACCGGGATCTTCCAACTCCCTCATTAATTCTCCAGTCTATCCTCTTTCTAATGATGTGCCACATGCCATAAAAGTATTTTAACAACTTTGTGAATTCGCTAGAATTGTGAATCAAGTCACATAAAACTACATTCCAAATTCTAATGAAAAAATATTTATTGCGGAACTGTTACTTGAGAAAGAGGTAAAAGGACAATGCTCACAATGTATAGGAAAAAAAAAACCCAAGCCCGGCGCTAAAGAAATGTAACGGGGACTTCTTGGCGGGAAAGTGAAGCGTCATGTTCAGCAGTTTGTTTAATTTTCCAAAATTAGTGTTTAGCCGAATATTAATGTGTAATAATGGTGGATTATTAACCATTAAGTGTTTGTGAACGTGCATTAGTGTAGGCAAATGAAACAAAACAGTGCAACTTCGCTTCAAGTTCTCTCAAGAAGTCCGCGTGAGGACTCAGTAAAGTGCCACATCTTTACTGAAACTCAAGAGGAGTGGGCGGGGATATCATCATCATGCATTTATAATTCATTTCATCAATATTTTAAACAAGAACTAAAACTTGACATTGGCTAAATGCACAAACCGTGCGAAGCCAGAAGGAAAAAAAAAAAAAAAAAGAAATGTAACTCAGATTTTTCGTATTTATATGTGACAACATATTAAGTATGTGGCGTTGTCAAAATCCATTTCCTAGTTGTTTTTTTAAGGAGCTATACTTAATAAAAAATGGCGAATTCATATGAGACCTAAGTATGACATTTAGTCATCTATTTAACAACGCCACCTACATAAAGTAACCTGCCTAGCACCGACAGTACATATACTGTCGGTGCCAAAAAAACAAAGGTATTTAAATGAAATTATTTTATTATTACATATTACGATTACTGGTTTTCTAAGTCTAAGATTACATTTTCTAAAGTGTGTCCGGGATGATTGAAATCATCTTGGTGTCTGGCCCAACCCAAGTAATACAGCACACTCATAACATGGGCGCAGCTGCCCAAGGTCCTTTTGCCGTGGATACAGGAACAATAATGCTCTGAAATTGCGTTTGTGGCAGTTTCTCTTCTATACAAAATATAAGTGTAATACGTTATGTGTCTTACATGTCGCGATTGTATACGGCATCTTATTAAAACACTGTCTTCGCCATTTATTGCAACGAGCATCGGATGTCTGTACACTTCAATTTCATAGACACCTGTTTGTTTTATGTGCTCACTGCAATACGAGCGTGCTATTTTACAGTGGTAAGTACCCACAGCAAACAATATCAAGTCCTCTTGTGATAGTCTGGGGAAATCTTCGAACGCTTGGTCATTCGCTTCCAAGCGCACAAACGCGGCTCTTTGCCTGTTTAAGTTGTGCTCAAAAACGTAGTCGGACAAAAGATTTGGCTTGTGCGCGTTTCTATTTATAATTTCAATAAATTGTTCAGTATATTGGCTGTCTTCATAGGGCTCTTGGAACGCATTGATCAGTGCAGCAGCTATTTTATAGTCCGTCATTGTTGAGGGTAATGCTCGATTAAATACCCTGTATCTGAACATTTTAAAATCGCGTTTAAATCTTCCATTAATTGTCTCTACAACCCATCGGCATAAGGTGACTAGCCTAGATTTATTGGCTTCTTCACATGTCAACTGGCTTTCACCACGCCTTTTAGATGGGGGTATATGAACTACATAGCCATATGACTCGAGCAGAGGAACTGCATCACGGAATCCCCTATCAAGAATGAACGTTTCGTCTTGTTGAAGGTAATAATTAAGTGGTGCCTCTTCATATGGCCCTTCATGATTTTGTAAAATTTGCTGCATGATTGAAGCATCTGAGGTTGTGGCTGCGTATGGACCTGTGACATCTAAAATATGTCCATCACCGCAAACCAACATAAAAGGTTTTATCAGATTTGTATACTTGTGGAGACTGTAGCTTTTCGTTTGGAAAAGGAAATTAGAGCTTTTTTGAATGAAAATGTAACTACCATCACATATTATCAACGCTTTCGGCGGTAGGTCATTCCCAAAGATGTAGTTGGGGAGAATTCGGTTTCTTTGGATTACTTCTTCTCTGCTGATGTGGTTCAGGCCCAAATGAATAGGAACAAAGTCATTGTAAAGACATTGTCGCGCCAACTTGACTTTTCGGTCTATACTTTGCCGAGATTTATTAAAAATCGTTGCCAATCTAGTACTGGGTTCGCCCGTTCTTATTTTAGAGGTATATGCCCAGATCTTCTCGTGCAGAACTTGATCTGTGAGACAAGGTTGGTACTTGAACGAATAAACTATTGAATTGTTCGTGACTCAAGCCAGTCCAAAAATGTAAATCAGCTTGTGCTATTTCGTTTACATTATCGAAATTCATTTGACATCTCCGTTCCAATGCTAGGGTATACATATTCACAATGTCTTCAAAAGTATCACTATTAAAGTCTGTTTGATGATGTAGCACATTGTTAGGTTAGGTTAGGTTATGTGTCTTCCAAGGATGTATTTCGCAGATGATTTTCACAAATCCTTGCATGCTGGGGTATGTATAGTCGGTAATAACTTAATAAAAATACCTTGATTGAATTAGGCATTTGCCGGAGTTGCATGTTACCACAGTTCTCCATCATACAGTGACGGGAAGTGTTGGCCGCCCTAGTGAAACCTGGAACTGTGATTGCGGCACCAGCGCGGCGGATAAGAGGAGCTGGCGGTTCAGGACGTAACGAATGGTCGATCCTATGCCAACAAGGATGGCATATCGACCTCGTTCCATCGAAAGCTAACTGTAACAAACAATTAAATTGTAACTACCATTTTGACAGCGATGATGTGATTAGGTGGGTGATAGTGATGAATAATTTGGTCCTCATGGTTGACAGGGTTCCACGAACGAGGTATTCCGCGGTCGTTTTTCTGTGTTATCTTTTTATTCGTAGCTCTATTTCATGTCTTATTACAGTTATTACTACTGCAACGACTTATACCGTAACTACGGTTACGGTGTGAGTCGCTTTATGCGATTTTAACAATTAATCGATTTGGGTGCTAGGATGGGACAAAATGGCTTTTATATTATCGCCTTGTTTTTATTCCACTAAAGAACTTTTCGATTGTAAAAAGTATATGGTTTATTTATTTATTATTAATAACAATTTTTCAATTCCATGACGATACATTATAAAAAATAAGATTTGCACACCTGCTTACAGGTGGAATATTGTAGGTACATAGCATTTAAAGACTGTAATTAATAAAAAAAAATAAGTAAATGCCTGTACTATTCTATAGGTACTGCGTAGGTACACGCATAGACAAATAAAAATATATAAATAATGATGTTGTCTTACCTCTCGTAGCGGTTGCAAGTTCTGGAAAATACGCTCAACGAAGTCTCTCCGGGAATCGAAAAGACGTTGTGTCAAAACGTGTCTCCGAATACCTCGGTATAATGACCGATTACACACAACACACGTATTCATTTTTAAAAATAACCAATTCTGAAGCTTATCCAAGTCCAAAGTAATGCCAAAGTCGTATGCAGCGGGATAATATATCAAAAGTCGGTTAAATAACAAATAAGCGAACATATCTCAACGAAGTATAACGAAGGACTGTGCATCGGGACTCGGGAGACAATACAATGACTGACTCATACGGCGGCTACCTGATAAGGTACGAGAATACGGGGAACCTATAAGTGCGAGTGAAATAGCAGGGTCCGTCTTTGAAGCGATGGAAAGGCTTTGTGTATAACCTGGTTTGGTTTGGTGCCTCTGCGCTTTGCAACGGCTACTCTAACTGGATTATACTGGTTAGCGTAATATGTAAGATGGCTAAATAACACTTTTAAAAAGGAAATATCTATAAAATGAAAAGAAGAAAGAATAATTAGAAAAAAATAAGAATTATGCCTAATATGTAAGAATTATGCCTGTTATAAAAGAATTAGTAAAATCTTACGTTTAGAAACGAATTTTGACTATGTTTCTTATTTAGTATTAAATTACTATTTGTTTATAAAAATATGAGATATGTTCCGTTCGCGCCGGGCCTGGGTTTTTTTTGAGCATTGTCCTTTGTTTTCTCACTCTTTCACAGTAAAATCTATCTTCTATCTCTTTCTTGCATACCTTAAATCGGTTTGAACAAATCGCGCCGCCCGACCCGCCATTTTTTAGTCGAGACATGACTGCCTCTGCTACCTAACGTGTGTGCTAGTTCACCATACTCCGCGATTCTTTTATTACTTTGTTATCGTTAAGTTTTGCTGGTTCTTGTTACATTTGTTTAATTTTTGTTGTTATTGTTAAACTTTGAGTTTTTTGTTATTGCAATGGCGACATTCTCTAACGAAGAATATGCGGACATCATGATGGCTTACGGAGCCGCTAATGGCGTCGCTCGTGCAGCGCAACGACTTTACTAGGAACGCTTTCCTGGTAGACGATTACCTGGCCGCAGAGTCTTCCAAGGCACATACCGACGCATACGCGAGACTGGCAGTGTTACTTTTAATGAACCAAGGGGCCATATTGTGCGACATAATGTTGAAGTAGACGAGAGAATACTGGCACTTTTTGAGGAAGACCCTACAAGAAGCATTAGAAATGTGGCATCACATCTTGATATTTCAATATGGAAAGTGTGGAAAGTACTTCGTCAAAACAAAAAGCATCCATTCCACTACACTCCGGTGCAAGGTAAGTAATTTTAAACTAACTTTAAACCCGTGCAAGCTTTGTTTGACCTTGCCTTTGTTTAGCAGGTAATGGGTATGGTATGGCGTCACTTCCAGGTAGTGAATCTATTAGCACGAACAGCGGGTCCTTTCTTGTGCAATTACTTATTGCCCAAGAGAAATTTAAAAGAGTTTTTTGTTTGTTGCAGGTCTTGAGGGTGGCGACTTTGAGAGACGAGTGGTCGGTTTCTTTTACACACGGATGTGGATGATCCTGATTTTTTAAAAAGAATACTGTGGACGGATGAATCCAAATTTACCAAGGATGGGATCCTCAATTTACACAATTTGCACCACTGGACAACGAAAACGCAAAACCCACGTGTTAAAACTAATACGTTCCATTTAATATTCCGCTTAAAAAAAAACAATTTTGTAAGAAATACAAAACGTAAATAACATATTTAGCGTCTATTTGAATTAAAAGAAGACAGAAATCTTCTCTAAGAAGGTTTAGTGTAAACGTTTGGGCAGGAGTGATTGGGAATCAGGTAATTGGACCGCATTACCTGCCCGATAATCTCAATGGCGAAGACTACCTGGAATTCCTACAAAATGACCTGCCCGAATTAGTGACCGATGTGCCCGTATTTAATGAACGTGTGCCCATTGTATTTCAAAATGACGGCTGTCCCGCGCATTGGCGATTGACTGTGAGGGAATATCTCGACAATGTGTTCCCCAATGCATGGATTGGACGCGATGGCCCTATTCCATGGCCGCAGGTGTCGGGCCTGCATTCGCAACAGAGGTCAACAATTTGAGCAAGATTTGTAACAATGATTAAATAAATGTTAAAAATGCAATTTTGTTTTTTTATTTCAAGTAAATCCCACGAAAGATACAGATATGAGACACGAATTTACCTAACCATAAGAATGAGATAGCAGATTTATAGGTTTGACAGGTATCATTTAAGAGATTTTTTTTAAAATCATAATTTTGAATATTAGCCTTAGGTGACTCGATTCACAATTCTAGCGAATTCACAAAGTTGTTAAAATACTTTTATGGCATGTGGCACATCATTAGAAAGAGGATAGACTGGAGAATTAATGAGGGAGTTGGAAGATCCTGGTCGCTTTTGATTTTTTTTTTGTAGCCTTATAAACAGCTGTAACATGTACAGCTTTAATTTAAGTTTTACCTTTGCGAGTGAATTAAAAAAGAACTAGGTGACTAATATCACTAATTTTGTATTTAAAGTATTCTTAAACAATACACATCGAAATAAAAATAAAATTCAGAGTCTACGCCTTATATTTTTTTTAAAATCTGTATTTGAATGTAAAATTTGGGTCTTTTTTTTTGGAAAACAATAAACAGACGATAAAAAAAAATCCACAGAGCATGAGGGGTGTTAAGGGGTCTGAAAGGCTAGCGGATGACCCCTTCAGTCGACCATTTTAATTTGGCACACGATGCACCAAAACACCCTGTATAATTGCTGAGAATTGCGAGTGATTGTGAAGTGTAGCCGCGTCACTGGATGGATGGCGCGCGACTAATCCCAAGTTAATTTTACCATTATTGAGCGCGGGTAACGCATAAAAAGGTTGATGTATAATTTATACCCACGTGTGGTAGGAAACACTATGGTTTCGTGTTTAAGTGTTTTATTTTCGAGTTAAGTGGCAGATCGCTTTTTGCAACAGGAAACTGCACAATTTACCATTTTTTGGGAAGACTTACTTGCGACACAATAGGATTCAAAATGACCGACAATGACGCCTGTCAGCGAATGAATTACCCGTAGGGTCTATATGTTCTGTGATGAATTAGTTCTATATTTATAACGTGCATGGTCCTAAGGCCAATTGACTTTGGCAGAGGGGTACGCTCAGCTAAACCAGCTCCATAATTAAATGCTCAAAGTTTTACTGACACAGGACAACCGCGAATGAATCAATCAGTTTTTTGGCTGTGATCAGCTCAAGTCAGCTGTGATGACAATGACATCAATTGGGTGCATTCCGAATTTCGCTGTAATAGATTTGAGCATGCTTACACCCGTTCCGAATTAGCGTGAGCGCGATAACGATGTCCTGTGAATCGTCATGACGTACAGACGCCAACACATCAAGCTACTATAATCTGTCAAATTTCTTTAATAGATTTTCAACTTTATCGCTCGCACTTTTTTTTTTTATCGCTCTATCTTAAGGTTCAAGGTTGATTGGGAAAATTTGACAGTTTCGGGTAGCTTGACCTGCTGGCGTCTGTACATACCATCTTGCAATGAAGCGGACCATGCTCTAAATTAAAATATCACCGTGAGCGCTGTCAAAAATTACGTTTGTGCTGTTTTGCTTTGAATCGCATTATAAATTTAAACTCATGTTTTACTCTTATTTAATTATTGTTGCATGAGTTGCATCTATGTAATTTGTAATTCATGGTATTTTTCTTCGGGGTAACTCCACCCCTTAGAATACCCATTGACCTTCATTTTCGTAAAAGTATCCAATCGATCTTTCTTGTACACACGGCTACACATCAAGCTATACATTTCTAGTATAAGCTGATCTCGCATTGTGAATAATTTCCGTACAATGCGAGGTCAGTGTATACTGGAAACGTATAGCTTGATGTGTAGCCGTGTGTACAAGGTTTGGGGTTATGTTATAAGTTTTGACGTTGAGAGCGTTCACAATCAAAAAGATAGCCAATACAGGAGCGTTCCGAATTTGACAGCTCTCTGCTTATTCGTGTTAGCTGTATCGGAACGCAAATTATTGATGTGAGGGCTGTCAGTGAGCGATTATGGCTTAATTCGGAATGTACCAAACAATGCTCTGTGGTACCAAATATGTTGTGACATTTTGGTTTTGGCTACAATCCAAGCCGAATTTTAAAAATTACGTGGTGTACTAGCACTGGATAAAAAGGGATAGTTGAGATTTACCAGGGAATGTTAACATTTTATAAAAGTCCATCAATTTAATATTGGTCAACATGGAGATTCCTTATAAAAAGATTGCTATTTACGTATTAACTTTCGTGGCCTATGCATACACTGGTGTGGGCTCTTCCATGCTAAGGAATTTAAAGGATGCTGTTCTATCAGCAGAATCAGTTTTTGGTGATATGTTTAAAAATGTCATAACAGTGGCTGAAAGGTTCAGATCACTGCATGAAGTTTTCGATGCGGCTGTGGAAGAGGAATGCATATTCAACTGCCCTGAAGGTATTTTGTGCTTCGATTGAATTAAAATACATTCATAATCGTATTGCCTATCAAATTGTAATAATTTACAAAAAAAATATTTTCAGGATCTAGACCAGTCCGCAATAGAAATCACATTCCAACATCAGATGGTTGTGGTTCTCTCGGCTTTGAGGTTGCCTCAGAATACTTGCCACTTGTAGAAATGACGAAGTGTTGTGATACCCATGACATTTGTTATGATACATGTAATAGTGGGAAAGAAACTTGTGACTTGGACTTCAAAAGGTGTCTTTACAATTACTGTGACAGCTATAAGTCAGTTAATGTTGCAGGAGACACAATTACAAAAGGTACCTACTCACTATGGTTAACAATGTTTTTTCTTGATCTGCAACATCACATGCACTACTACCTAAAAGCAGCAATACTGCTTCCTAAATATTGTATTTACTTAAATATTCTAATTTGATTTCAGGTTGCAAAGCTGCAGCAAAATTATTGTTTACTGGCACATTAACTCTTGGCTGTAAGTCATATTTGGATGCACAGAAAAATGCATGCTACTGTCCCCCAGCAAAAAATAACAAGTATAAGAAATATCCAGGAAGTGGAGATTTATAATAGGCATCTGTTTTTTGTATTTTTTCCTTAGTGATCCAAAGAATGCTGTAATACCAGTTTTGTGATACTTGTGTAAGATTATTTATTCATAAAATTTGAGAATAGTAATTTTTATTGGAGTTTTTTTCATAAGAATAGGGCTTAGGATAGAGTAATTAATTGTGAACTTGTGATTCATGAATTAAGTAGGTTTTATCTTCTGAATAATGTCAATTTTGAAGATATGTTCTTAAGTTTTGGTCCTTCCTTTCTATTCTGGCAAGAATCAGCTTTAGGTTTGAAAAATGAAAATATTTTTTCATGTGTTTTGTTCATAACTGTTTTATATAAAAATAAAAAGTTGGTTTGTTTATATCAGTTTATTATTTTAGCGATAAAAATTACATCTTATTTGTTGGAATTATACCCTAATATTAAATAATTTATTTGCTAAATTTAGATAATGGGGCTTCTTAAAAATCTCATGCAAGCACTGGAAGGATGAGCTAGCCATCACATTTCACGTGATTGCTGTATTTTACCTCCTTAGGGGAGGTCAGGCCTTCATAGATACACACACTACTAAATGGACGCATAATCAAATACATATTTTATAGTTCAATATGTTGAGCGTATAAAAATAATTCATTACAATGTAAATAAATGCTTGTAAAAATATTATATAATGGATTAATTAATTTTTGTTTGATCTTAGTGATTTTACCTTAGCATCAAAACATAAATCTGAGCGATTACTTATTACAGTTCGAGTATAACAGATTTCATTCTATGTAAGTAGTTCCTTGATTTCTTCTTTTTCTGCAGCTTCGATGTATGGTGTTCCATCTGGGGTTTTTCCATTTTTGGACGCACCCTGTAAGATAATAGATTGTTTGATCGTCAGCTGAGTATGAACCATAAAAGATGACTCACAGATATCTTTTATACTGGATTTTCCAAGTCTTATATTGTCAAATAAATTCTTCCAAGTACTGTATAATAACTGATATTTAGTTTCTTTTTTTTATTATGTATATTACTTATTTTTTTTTAGGAAAACATGTTTTTATAATATTTATAAATACGTGAGCACCCCTATTAATTACATATTATCTGTCATTACTTCATTTTAAATTCTTTTTACCTATTGTGGTATATTAATTTTATTCTAGCTGCATCGTCTTTACACAAAATATTGTAAAACATTTTAAAAGAGTAATGGTGGAGTTTCTTGCCCGTTCTTCTCCATACAAAACTACCTTTTGGAAGAGAGGACTAGAATCTATTCTATTTTTTTTTTAATTTTGATGTTCAAAACTTTTAAGTGCCTATTTGATATAAATAATTTGACTGAAATTATTTTCTTACCTGAGAAATTGCAAGTCATGGATTATATTAATTTTGTAAAAAAGAACCATTCACTATTGTGCTGTTACTTACATTTTTGAGTAATGTCTTAACACAGTCAGTATGACCTTCCCAAATAGCTGCTAGCAGTACAGAGATGCCATGTTTGTCTAACATCTGAAATATGCATTTTAATTAGGCAAATACCTATTAACATACTACATTAAAATTTGATAGTACAAAATATAATTAAATTATTGTCTTGAATGTACACACTTACATTAGGGTCTGCTCCCTTATCCAGCAGATAGTTGAGTACAGCTGTTTGTCCATAATCTGCTGCATAGTGGAGAGGTACTCTTCCATCAATTAGAGCATTGACATCAATTTTCTAAAACAAATACATTTTCCTTCAATTGTTAATCTTAATAGGTATTGTAACAAATTGGGGAAAACAACAGAAACAATATATTAATATGATCATTGTAACTTGTCGTCTACGTCCTATGAGACGTAGCAAGTAAGCGCCTGCATTGAAGGCGTACAATACTTAGTTGAAAATAATAATTAAACACACAGCTAGTGTTTCACCACAGTTTTTAATTTCATGACCATTTAAGAGTGATTTGTACGCGATTCACTTTTTGTTTGTTGTTTTTCCCTAATTTTGACTTGAAATTAATGAGAAACATTGCTTTCTCTTGCCAACGACTAATGTTCACGTAGAATGAAAACCAATTTACAGACACTACGAGAACCACTTACCTTGTTTTCTACTATGTCTTTTACTTGGTCAATATCGCCGTTTTTAATTCCCCAAACTAATTCACTCATTGTTGCGTACTTTCTAAATCCTTCTAAGAACAATATTTCCGAGATTTATTCCGGAATCGAAATAACAATGGATGGCGTTCTTTGACATGACATCTGTCAAAATTAAGGTTGTGCCTAATCTAATAAGGATGGGTGATGAATGTACGGTTTTTAAAAGTAATCTCATCGCGAATCATTTCAAAATTTTCAAGATAACTGCTACTGCACTATGTAAATATAGTAGTACACATAATATCTTGGCGCGTTACCAAAATCGCGACTAACACCGCCATCTTGTATGTCCAATATAAATTCACGAAACAATTTCACAATTTGTCAACTTTTGTATGTAGTGTATGTACAGACGCCAGCACATCAAGCTACTACAATCTGTCAAATTTCTTTAATAGATTTTCAACTTTATTCCTACAGTATAAGGTTCAAGGTTGATTGGGAAAATTTGACAGTTTCGGGTAGCTTGACCTGCTGGCGTCTGTACATACATACCATTGAATGTTGTTTTCATGAAATCATGACATTGGGGAACAATTAATCTAACTTAGAAAAAAGTATTAATGATTCTAATGATTATAATTCTGTAAAAAGATAATCTGATAAAGTCGCGAAACATATTTGGATCAACTGGCTGCAGGCTGCAGCTGAGGTTGTATGTTGATATTTATGATTTGCGGCCCTATCAAATATAGCTTTACAGAATCATAATCATTAAAATCAGCAATACAACTCTCTACTCTAAGTTCGTAGAATCCTATTATGACTAAGTATTTCAGAGAGTTTGTATAGTTGTATTGCTGATTTTACCTAGCCTCTTTCGCCTTGGGGATGCACTAAGTTAGCCCGCGAAATTCAAAGGAGACGTTCAATAAATAAAGATCTCATTTTCAACTGAAAAGTTTCACCGGTAAAATTCGTCTTTTCAAGCTCGTCAACCGCCATTTTTCCTGTTGAAAAGTCTACTTTTAGATTATGTAATAAAAGAGTAGCACTACTACAGTTTTTTTTCCAGAAAACGCGAAAAGATGAAAAAACAGATTATCAAAAATCAATATTTTTCGTTTTCAGTTTAAAATGAGGTCGTTATTTCGAAATTTCTCGAAAATAAAAGGAAAAATCTGTATTTCGTTACAAAAAAAATACAGCTGACTTGAAACATAATAAGTTATTATTATTTCCACCAACTTTCGAGAAAAAAAAAATAGCTTTGGCGTGAGAAAAATAAAAAACAAAAAATCGGGTTTTCCGTTTTTCCCGGACAATTTGGGGTTATGTGGAAAAATATAAGATACAATAGTTGTAGAACTTTTTATTATCAACAACTTAGCCATTTAACTTTTTTCGATAGGAGGTCAACTTTAATTGCAAATCGCGAAAAATAATGAAATACCACTACGACGACGTTCCACCCTGCTCAATTTTGTCGACTTTAAAATATATTTCCCGTCATTCGAACATTATTATGCACCTATTCCAGTAGGTCTCATGCTTATTTTTTTTCCTGCTTTTATATTTTTTGGCGCCCATCAGCACAGTAGGTCTCATCAATCATGCTTATTTTTTTTCCTGTTTTTATTTTTTTTGGCGCCCATCAGCACAGAAAGAAACAAACTTTAGCCACATTTAAAATAATTATTTAAAATATAATATAGAAATTAATAAATAAAGACTATGTGCGTTTTGTTACAAAAACGGGCGCCTGAAAAAACAGATTTAACTATAATCAAGTAGAATAATAAATAAGCTTTCTACGAAATCACACTCGGCTACACATCGAGATAAACATTTCCGGTATCATCGGTTTCGTTGTACGGAAATTTTGTAAAATGCGAGATCAGCTTAAACTGAAAATGTATAGCTTGATATGTAGCCGTGTGTACACATATACATTAACGTTTAAAAATCTTCCGAATATTATACCACTTTTGACCTCTCCTTTTCTTATGTTTTTGTAATTTTCTCAGTGTGACATGACTAGCTTGCTACTTAGTAATCTGTGGACATGACAGAGATTTTGTGCTGAAGTGCTATTTAACCATTGAGATAGGAAAACTTTTATATGTCAATGTATTTAACTGCTAGCTGACTGGTTGGCTGACACTGACACTGGCTGCATTCCGAATTAAGACCATAATCGCTATAATCGATTTTAGCGCGCTTAAACGCGTTCCGTATTACCGTTTAGCGCGTTATAATCGATTACAGCGATTATGGTCTTAAATCGGAATGCAGCCAAGGTCGTAGTGTCGTAGTTAGTCTGTGTGCAAGGGATGAAGCAGTGCCAAAAAGTATCGATATATATCGTATCGATATTTAAAAAAAGTATTGATATCGATTTCGATATATCGAAAAAAAAGTATCGATATATGGATATATCGGTGAAATTTTCAAAAAAGTATATGGTACTAGGTACCTATATAAATTGTATTGTTTGTTTTTTATTCATAGAAATACCAAACTAGAATCTTCATTTCTGATGTAAAATCTACTAATAAAACATTACTAATAAAACATTGATAAAAATAAGTTTACTTTTTTACGGCTCTGAATTCTAGCGGTTTAGTCAGTGGGGACAACGGTGTTGCTGTTGGAAATATATCGTATTTGATACATTTTCGAAACTTGATATCATATATCGATGTATCGAAATAATAAATATCGCCGAAAAATATCAATATATCGAACAAAAAATATCGATATATCGATACATCGATATTTTTTCTGCAAGCCTACTGTGTGCTGACTACTACTGGCTAGAGAGGGTGCGCCAAAGTTCACCTAAATTTTCAACTCCGATAATTGGAAATCCGAAAATGTTCTTCCTAACATTTTTTATCCTAAAAATCACAATTCCTAACTACTTTGTGTCTAATGTTCATAATTCCGAAGCATTCAACTTCATAATGTCAGTAGCAATAAACATCTATTATACTTTTATTTGTTATCCTATATTTTCTCAACATAACCATCTTTTACACTATTATTCAAAGTCATATTTTAATTTTATTTATAGCGGTGTGTACCTGCAAAGATATTTATAGGTTAGGTTAGGTTAGAACTGTGACCAACTACGCGCGAGCCGAGCGAGCGCATAGATTAATATACATAGCGAGCGTAGCGAGCGGTACCGCGGCAGCGGCCGGCGAGTGCTACCTCGAAATTGGTCGCGAAATTTTTCAAAGACGACACTCTGACCTGAATTTCATTCATTTAAGACAAAAATCAGTGAAACGACCTTTAATCATTCTAAACAGTTGGGGTTTTAGACATAATTATCTCAGGTATAGTTATAGTTTTAGGTATAAAAGCGTTATGATAAAAAACAGTAGGAGTTTAAATATATTTAAATTAATGATATTATTAATTACAATTTTCGGAAACATGACTGTTATGAACATCGCCGGTAGCACTACAAATAGTATGAATGGAAACTTTAGGGTGAAAAATTTTAGGAAGAGTGATCATTCGGATTACAAATCATTAGGAAAGACAATTTCGGGTAAAGGACTTTAGGTGAGCCAATATGGACCCGGCTAGAGATGGGTCGTCGACGTATTTATCATCGACGAAACTAGACCGTTCATTGTAGTTGGTCAACTAGTCGATCAACTATTTGATTTCGTCGACTAGTTGACGTGTGTAACTGTAGACGTTGTGCAACTTTTTAAACTGACCGTTTCGTCGCGACTGGAGAGATGAGCGTTGATTGAACTGACTAGTCGAATCAAGCGTCGACGATACGATTTGCGAATAGTTGCTTTATATAAATTTCGCGAATTGTATTATTAAGTTTGGTGCGATCCTATTTATTTTTACGTATTTGTCGGTTCTATTAAAATCTTCCCTTCATACTTTTCCTTCCAGGCTTAGGACTGGCTGACAGTGGCTGAATAAAATAAATAAATTCTCTTTTTGGCATCCTTCTAGATTTATTAACAAATTATTAAGTTTAATATCTCTCGTGACTCGTTATCGTGCTCATTCAAATATCAACGCTCTGTCATAGTACTATAGTTCAAATTACAACTTCAACGAGTCGCCTACAACCTTGAAATATGAACGAACGAACGAAGATTTGTATAATACGACTATGTTTATGAGTCGTCGACACGTTGCGCGTTGATATGAACTATGAACGTTACTTTTTTAGCCGTCTACGAATTCAACTAGTCGATCGAAGTATGGTGAACCGTTGAAGCGTCGATGGCACGTCGACCGTTGATTTAACTAAAGTCAACGCCATGAGACGAGATAAATTTCATACTTTGGGATTTAAAACTTTAACTGAAATTGCGTATGGTTCAGTTTCCATTGCAACTAAAATTATTTTATGACGTTTAGCGATAATTTCTTCATTCATAAATCAACTTAGATATCTTGAGTTTAAAGTTGATAGTTGTATAATTTGCAATTTTATGTATTTATAGCTTCTCATGACGGTTACTTTAGTCCGTTCATTCAACACCCAACACTACTGCTGGCAACGACAAGCCTGACAGTTGAACTTGAACTGCGTTTACCTTGTATTGAAATTCAATTTCTTCACTCGGTTTATCGTTTAATTAGAATTTTGAAATTATTGTGTCCGTATTTCTATGTTTCTGAGATAAAATGGATAACAGTATTGGAGATTTTGCTGTAATACCTCAAGCTGCACGCGCTGCCACCAAACATGTCTTGGTAAACATAATTTAGGTCGGCTTGATAATTCGTAAAAATGAATAATTATACCTACACCAACACAAAACCTTTTTACTTTCAGAGCCTGTTACTGGAAAAAATTCAACCTTTAACTCTTCGTTTACGCCATAAACTATTGTGTTATGATAGCAATGAAGAGAATATTTCAAAAATTCGAGATGTTTACACCCTATGTTCAAGTCAAATAAATAAATGCTTGATTAATTTATTTGATGTCTTCAAAGTAGAATTTCACAACCACACCCTTTTACAGGTAAACATATGTATGTTTATTTAATATCTCACCTTGTAGTATCTAATAAAAAAAATTGAATCAAATGTGTTTCAGATAGGTTTAACTTCAACTTAGGAACAAAACTTCAGGATTTGATTGAACAAATACCTAGACGTGGGATCTCTTTGAGAAGTTGGAGGGGTAGTTGCAGCGTCAGAGACAAATAATGAAATAAAATATCCACTGGTACCCACAGTAGGCTGGTGTAGAAAGCAGGGTATTTAACTTTTGCCTCGGAATGTGTGAGACTTGATTACTGTACCAACCAGACCTGTTATAAAACAAGAAATCCATAAGCGCAACTTTTTGCATGTTTCAGGAAAGTCGTCAGTATAATCTGGAAAGATTATCATGGTGCATCAATAGATTAGTGTCAATTGAGAACTATTTGGAACAAAAATCAGCCTTATCAAACATGGACGAAAGTGCAAATGATTCTTTCAACATAACTACTATGTATTTTGTCAACTGGATTGACCACACATTTGAAGTCCTTGGTAAACTTGCCAATGCCATCTATAAGACTGACTACAAGGAGTCTGAAGTTTGTTATGTTCAGTGGAAGGATTATGTAAGTTTTTATAGATTACCCACTGAAAATGGTGAGGAAAGTATAGTGATTCTAGTTATCTCTTATTGTATTTTCAGATGGTTGAGTGTGTGAGTGAGTTACACGTTTCAATTGACGAGCTCCTTTTATCAGCCATGACTCTGTGCCGATATTGTCTGGCTGATGATCAACACATTGTGAAAGCACGCTGCCAAGTGGTATTTATGAGCTAGCTTATTATTTAAATAAGGGAAAAGTTGATAAAGCTGTAATAAATCTTTTTTATTTATAGGTTTTGAGAGAAACAAAGGCATTACTAAGTGAATTGATACAAGGAGACCTCAGTTCAACTGTCAAAGCTACACCAGAGTCATTGAAGCTGCCTATAATGCCATCAAATGCCAATGTTCTCATTGATGTGTTGAAAGATGTCCTGTATGCATTGGAGACAAACACTAATACTGCTTTACTAGCGCTAGTAGGACACTGTTTTACTTATAACAAGTCTCCTATAGCCATTCTAAGGGACCATTTTAATATTGATACTAAAGGAACTTGCTCCTGTTTAGTCAAGAGTGAAGATGAAGTGACAGAGAACTGCTTATTTGTGAAGGATTTTGATTTGTACAATGAGAGATTACTGCAGATTGGAAACTTTGCTGTGTCTTGCTCTTCTGATCAAAATAGTAAGCAAATAAGTCAAGGAATACAATGTAGATATATACAAAATAAAGAAAAAAATATATATTTGTAATTTTTCAGGGATCTTGTCTCTTCGCAGTGGACTAGCCAGCTTGGAAGCCCTAGATCCTCATTTGGTGCCAGCATTATTGATGTCGCCAGACAGTCACCACGTGACATTACTGATCAACTCCTGGATACGAGAAGTTCAGGAGATTCGAGATAATGTGTTCTTGATTGTAGATCCAAGTGCTTTTGCTGAGGTACCTATGAAGTTTTATTACTACGTTTTGATACTAGCTTTGTAAAGACTTGCCTAGACGACGAAAGGCATAAAAATAACATGTTGGAAAGTCATGTTTTGGTCATTTGGTGCCTGGTGTCTGGAAGCATCTGACATTGATTGCAACAGAACAGATGAAGGCATGTGTGGCGAGCGTTCGCATGACGTATTCTTTGTCTGGAGGCATCTTACATAATATTGCTGTAATCGCGTGGTGTTGGGCAAAGAACAGATGTGAAGGCGGCTACAAAGCAAGGGTATGGCCAGCAGCATTCTCGTGGGCTCTACACAAAATTTTAAATCACAAAATACAAGTTTTTGTATTTTTAATGAATTATATTTAGCAGAAGACACTGTTGGTTGATGTCACAATATTATTGTTTTAGAAATCAAAGCAAATGATGCATCAGAGACTACTAGTAATATTAAAAGATAATTGCTACAACAATGTGGATGTGTGTGCAGTAATCAATATGGGATGCATGGTGTATGACTTCTTCCATGTGTACGACAAGTGTGAGCCTGATGCTTTGGGCCACCATGACAAACTGCTGCTATTGTTGGCTGATTTGGATAAAGGTATAAAGAAATAAAGATCATGACAACTAGTCTTAAAACCCATTGATTTAGTTTCACTTTAATAAATTCTTTGTTTCGTATATTTACTGTTATAGTGCAAAAGGAATGCAAAATAGTAAGCAACCTTCTCAGCTCAAACAACGACTTTGTGTACGACGTTAAAATGCCGAAAAATAACAAAGAAGTGTCCTTAGAGCAGCTTATAAAACGGTTGAAACTTCTTTATACATTGGTTGCTAGAATTCACAGTTTACATCATCCCAAGGATAATGAGGACCAGTGGCTTGGTTGTGAAGGTGAAGAGGAACCTCAAATGGTTTATAAGAATGCAACACACACGGTGCTGAAGAATTCTGAGACGTACGTACGTACGCCTCAGAAGCCCGTCAATAATATGTCCAGAAGCGTATTTGGCAGGACCAATGTACGCTCGTCGACAAGGAACTTTCCCTCATCGAAATTAACGAAGCGCCTAAAGACCAAGATGTGTAGTGAACTCAGTTTTTCAGTTCAACTGGACCAATTGTTCAGCACTCCAGGTCTCGAAAAAAATGCTGCTTGTGACGAAACAGTGTTTGTAAATAAGCAGCTGGGCAAAGTGAGAGATTCCTCATTTTCAGTACTTTACAACTTTTCGCCGATACGTAATCGACCGTCGTTGAGGAAGGCAGTCTTGAATAGACAGTCCAAGATTCCTGCCTACAGAGATATAGAAGTCAATGATGAAAACAATATGACTTATGATAAGGAAGACGTTATGGATGAAACTACAAGTCTTCAAATTACAGGTACACAGGTTTAAAAAATGAATTTGCCATCACTTTTATTTCTGGCTGTTTATGAATACTAAATACTCAATTTTGTTACAGATATTTTGAATCAAATGAACGAAATGACAAGTATGTTGTCCACAACAAAGGTTACTCAGCCCAAAACAACAAACCAAGGGGTTGGTAAAAATTACAAAGAAACGAAAAATATACTAAGAATAAATGTAAACAACCAGAACACTACAATAACCAAGCACATTTGGAATATACCAGTGAATGCTAGCATTGTGGAGATGCCTTTAGAAGACAGTGCTGCAAACATGACTCAGCCGTCCAATGTGAATACTTTAGAAAGAATTCATGATCTGGAATATGTGGAAAGCAAACTAAACAGTTTGAAGTCTCAGCTAGAAACGAGTTTGTAGTTAAAAATTTAAGTGCTGAATGGTATACAATGTGCTGCTGTAATGAAACCTATTATTAAAATTTAATACAACCGTCCAAGAAGTTAATATTACCTACGTTGACAATTTTATTAAGGTTTTTATATTTTATGTAAGGAATAAATGTATATTTTTAGAGTATAATAATAAATGATATTTTTGCATACTTAAAGGTTTGTTTTTTCTTTATTATGTTCAAACCAATTATCTGATACAAGCAATGGCTAAATATAAACAAACCCTCCACTCAAATAAATCCTTGTCAAAGAGGGGTTTATTCCTGATCATCATCATTCTTCTATCCTTTATTATAAAACAAAGTCCCCCGCCGCGTCTGTCTGTCAGTCTGAACGCGATAAACTCAAAAACTACCGCACGGATTTTCAAACGGTTTTCACCAATAGACGGAGTGATTCATGAGGAAGGTTTAGGTGTATCATTCATTATGGTTTGTATAAATTGGCTGAACAGACTTTTTTGATTGGCTGAAATTGACTGAAATGACGATTATTGCTGAAGATTTCGGAAAAAATCATGCCGACTGGGAGCTTTAATGGCATGGGTCGCGTAAACCGTAAGAGATACATAAAATGTATTCTAAGATATACAAAAAAAAAAATAGAAGCGTTTTACCTACCAATAAAACGCATATTCATTTACTTACCTTATTCGAAGCTTATTTAATTTGAGATAGGCACTACGTTTCCCGCCATCTATATCCGTCTCTTTCTTTCCTGTATCCTTCTTCTGACCCCACCACCTGGCAGAGTGGGGGCGCACTGAGTGAGCCGCCATCTTTATGTCTCATTGAGTCGAAAATCACCAGGCAGACTTTAAAACATAAGCTTCGAATAAGGTAAGTAAATTAATATGCGTTTTATTGGTAGGTAAAACGCTTCTATTAATTTGACTTGACCGTTATTCGAAGCTTATTTAATTTGAGACCTGTTTGTTATCGCCTGGTGGTGGTGACACGGACGCCAATGTGACTGACTTGTTAGTAGATTAAGATATTACTGGTTATATTGACTATTTGAATGAAACACATGTATCTTGATTTTTCCTTAATATTAAAGAAAATTAAATAACTTACATAATTATGTGAATATGATTATGGTTTAATTAAGTAATTGTTTCAACTTGATTAATCACAATGATAGAATCAACATTATATCAGCAACCTCAATCAACAGGATTAAATAGCATAGTTATAGAGGTATTTGAAGATGAGGGTAGAAGTGTCCGCTTATAGAATTTACAAAAAGTATTTTGGGACTTCCAATTTCCTCTCGCGAGAATATCCTCTAATGGGAAATTATCTAGCCAGTTTTTTGAGGCAACAGGCGAGCGGAAACTCCCTGGCGTTGCAGTTATACACGCATCCTTAAGTAGTGTTTTAATCCACCCCGATATGATTGTCTTTGAAGCGGCTTTTGCTTCACCTCTTGTAGAAATGAACAGATTATGGATCTTAGCCGAATCTCTGCGAATTTTTAACAATTCAATTGTTCTACTAATCCAATAAACTGGATCCAAACTATTGCTATCTAGATTAGTAAACAATTTCCAACCCGATTGCCTGTGATCCGAAGAATCAGTCTTTGAACCAAAAACAGGCCACAATATGATTGAGTTATTACTTTTAATACAATGCTCCGAATCAGTTCTTAATAAAGTCAAATCGTGAATTCTTCGACCTGAGCATAAGAGTAATTAAAATATTGTCGTGTGAAACGTTATAACTATTTAGGTATGCAGCTAGGCTATCTATGTTCCAAATTGGTGGTTTAGTTTTAACTGGTTTCTCTAACGCTATGGATTTTAAAACTTGTTTTACTAAAATATGAGAACTAATTTGGCCAGCAATGTCTGGATTGCAAAGAGTGGAAATTACAGATTTGTGCAACAGAATCGTATTATATGATAAATTATTAACCAAATGAAGGTCCGACAGGAACCTGGCTACTTCTCTACCGCTAGGATTATGAGGATTAATTTGGTGTTGCTCGGACCAGATTAGCCATTTTTTCCAAGCAACATCATAAGTCTTTAGTGTGGAAGGCCGCCAAGACTTCTTCAATAGTTTTTTCTGGCTGTTATTCCAATCTTTTAGGGTCTCGGCCCACCCCCACATTTCCATACCTCGAGAATCATGTTTTGTGTCCTCGGAGGTGGGAATCCCGTCGACACGTCTATTAAGACTTGATCGAGATTCCGTAGTGTGAATGGGGCTGCTAACGCTCGGGCCTTTAGATCTGCCCGCCAATATACTTGTTCCCAATGCGGAACTACTAGCAAGTATATCCCGTGAGCACTGTTCAAATGGGATAGTACTTTGGGAATCAAGTACGGTGGCGGGAAAATCCACGCCAGTTGAAAATTCCACTGTCGGGAGAACGCATCGTGAAACAATGCTTGGTGATCGTTCAGATCCAGGGACGCATAATTCACTACGACGTGTGCTCGACTGGAGGCAAAGAGGTCTATCAGGGGGATGCCCCATTTGGCAAACACTGTCTCTGTGGCTCTGGCCAAGAGATGCCATTCCGGATTGACCCGAAGTCTCGACAAATGGTCCGCATGACCGTTGTACATCCCGGGAATATGAAAAATATTCACGTGAATTTGGTATTCTTCCAGAATTTGAAAAACTTGGTATGTTAGATCCATCAGTGGTGTGGATCTCGTGCCCCCTTCGTGTCGGAGATATGCGATAACAGTTTTGTTGACGCATTGTATTAGTACTGTACTCCGTTGCAGCAGCTGACAATGATCTTGTAACACCTTTAGAATAGCGAGCATTTCTTTCTGGTTGCAGTGTAACTGTTTTTCGCGATGTGCGCACAACCCCGTTAACGACAGATTGTCTAATCGAGCTCCCCATGCTATATCGGAGGCATCCGTTGTTAGGTAATGGGTTGGTGGAGGAACATGAATGGCTGTCGGGCGTTTGCAGTTCTGAAGCCACCATCTTATGTTGTCCCGGGCTTCGATAGGAATCAAATGCCATTTCTGGTCTGATCTCAACATTTTGTTGAGGAGGTCCAATAAAGCCCAATAATTGAGTCGGCCTCTTGGGACGGTAAAACTCGCAAAATTCAGAAGTCCAACCAGACTCTGAACCTCCTTGAGCTTTATATATTCCTTGTCTAGCATTTGGGACAGCTTGAAAATCAGGGACGTCAGCTTCTCCTTGGGGAGTTGCTTCTGATTTGTCCAGGCATTCCACTGAACGCCCAGATACGCTAATGTTTTGGACGGAGTCAACACAGATTTCTCGTAATTGATGATCCAGCCTAAAGTCTCGAGAGTCTGAATGACAATATTTAAATGTTCCTTTAGGCTTTCCTCGTGTTGATGAGCAATCAGGAAGTCCTCCAAGTACACCAGTATTCGTATTCCTCGTTTTCTGAGCATTTGGGCAATCCAATTTGTCACTGATGCGATAGTCTTGGGTGCAGTACTTAGACCAAAGGGTAAACATGTCATTTCCAATAGCTCCTTTCGATAGACTAGGCGTAGGAATCGTCTGTGGCTGCGAGCTACACGAACGTGAAAGTACGCTTGTGAGAGATCTATTTTGCACAGCCAGTCTCTTTGCTGTAGGAAGTCTGGCACACGAAAAACATTCACTCATTTGAATTTTGTGGTTATTACATATTGATTGAGGGCCCTCAGGTTGAAAATGGGCCGAGCAGAGCCGTCGCTCTTGAGAACTAAAAACATTGATGACAGGAAACTTGGAGACAGATGTGCTCGTTCGAGGACCCCTTGATCCTTCATTTTGTCGATGACTGTGGTCATCTCTACTGAGTAAGGAACTAGCATATCCTTTTTTATGTTTCTTGGATGGATCATTGGAGGCCTTTGACGAAAGGGTATGCGATACCCCGATATCATCTTGAGAATGACATTTGGAGCTCCGAATTGTTCCCATTGAGTAAAAAAATTTGCTAGACGGCCTGCTTTGAACAGCATCATGTCAATATTTTCGACGTTTGACGTCTCTATTGTTGTTGGGCGGAGACGGTGCTCGTTTCTGCCCCGATTTGGATTGATTTCGGTGCTTGGGGTAAGTTCTCGAAGAACCTCGTCCACGAAAAAGCGCCCGATTATTCGGTGCGACCGAATGAGAGCCATGTCCATGACAGTGCGAGTTATAACCACCCTGCGGGGGTGGTTCAGTTTGACAATAGCCTTGCACGTAGCTTGGTCCATGTTGACAACCCTGCGAGCGTCGTTTTCGGGTTGCGTACTCCTGCGAGGAGACGCTAGTTTTGTGTGTCTCTACCTGCGAGATAGAGTTGTTAGACTTCTTTAGCGGCCAAAAACATTTTCGCACTCCACCCGCTTTTTCCAAAGCGGCTGTGAATTTGTCTGCGTTGAATAAGTTTGTGTATGTAGGAGGAATCTTCCTAAGCGTAGACTTCACTAATGGCTCCTTTACCTGTTTGATTACACAGTCCCGGCGCATTTGCAATATCTCTGCGCGATGGCCACAAACAAGCTGTAACAAATCTGAGGAGGTTGTTTGAAAATCACCGCAATTTATAAGTTCTGTTAACTTATTATTAATAACCTCATAATCTGGGGTTAATTCTTTAGACCACTTGGCAAAATCAAGCAGTACCTTCTGAAGCGACTCCTTCTGCTGTAAAATGCACATTGTTAAGGCAGCAAAGGCTTTATCAGCATATATCAAATGGCGCGGAGACGAAGGCTGCAACTTCTTCATTTATCTCAATATCCGTAAAACCCGGTTTGTGATTATACGCCTTTTGAGTTTCGGAATAAAAAAGGAGTAAAAACCGTTAAAATAAAGTTCAAATAAAAAGTATGTGACTACTACTAACACACACAATTTAAGAAAATAAAAATAGCCGTTCTAAAAAGCCGATGCAAACATTTAAAATGAAATACGAACGGAAAAACCGTTAATAAAAACTATGCGACTATACACTGGAGACACACAATTTCTCTTGAATAAAACTACACAGTATAAAATGTAGGTACTTAATTGTAACCAAAGATCTTCGGCAAAGTATCACTGCGTTTTAATATCAAAATGAAATTACTCACGTGTAGTTTTGTGGGTATTTTTACCAGTAGGTTTCTGATTACCACCCTAATAACACTGGTATGCACCACACATAAAACACAAAAAATATTTGTTGAAGTTCTAGAATTATACTTGATAATTATTTTAAAATAAATTTGAATATTGTGACAACTATAGTGTTAACACAACCGTACGCGGCGGGAAACAAGACGCCAATGAGACATAAAGATGGCGGCTCACTCAGTGCGCCCCCACTCTGCCACGTGGTGGGGTCAGAAGGAGAAGGATACAGGAAAGAAAGAGACGGATATAGATGGCGGGAAACGTAGTGCCTATCTCAAATTAAATAAGCTTCGAATAACGGTCAAGTCAAATTAATGTATTCTTACTAGATTGTACTTACATCATAAAAAGTTTAACAAAAAAGTCTATTTTCAAAGGATTACCGTTAAAGTAACCATTTCTTTCAGAATTTAATAAAAATTTCATTGTTATTTCCGAAGCTATTTTGACCGGTAGGTAGGTATATTATTAAAGGCTTCTACAGACCGGCGTGACACAAAGACCCCGCGTGTCGCGGGACGAGCGGTGCCTTTGTGTCGCGTCGCGAGTCGCGCCGGTCTGTAGAAACCTTAATTCTTATCCAATAAAATATGTTATTTAAATTGGGCACTTAATAAAATATGCCTTTACATCATCATTTAAATGAATACTTAGGTACTTTAAAAGATATCATAGAATTAGGTTGACGGTGCGCGGTGGCAGAGGCGGCGCGCGGCGGGTGCAATGCAATCGCTTCGTGTACTATAATCTCGGTACTACGTTTCCGACATCCACGCGGGCGAAGTCGCGGGCAAAAGCTAGTACATATTATAGCTAAATTGAAGTCATTTGTTTTTTATATTTATTTTTTATTTAATATGTAACGTAGGTACCTAAGTAGCGGATTTTTATGAGATTTTCACAATCATTTAGAGAATTTATTCTGGAAAGTTTACGTGTAGGTATGTTACGTAGTAACAGCCGCATGGGTCGATCGATCAGGTTAAGCTACGCTTGTCGCGTTTGGTCCGTGGATGGGTGACCATCTTAACATACCCCCCGGGACCCCTCCGTGCCTCAGAAAGCACGTTAAGCCGTTGGTCCTGGCTGTTATTCGTGGATCTTTGACGATTGACTTAAACGATGTAAACCACACAATTTCTATTTGTTTTCCTCGTCGCCAGTAGTATTTATGGAATATAATAGCGGGAAGCGATTAATGAAAGACAGACAACTGATTTATATTTTCACCTACCCACAGTACTATTATTAACATACCCTACAGTCAGAGGCCCAAAAGTCTGATATCCAGTTTTACCAAGGGGTATCGTATTACCTAGTAACTGGGTTGTGGAGGTCAGGTAAGCAGTCCCTCCATGTAAAATACTGGTATTCAGCTGCATCTGGTTAGACTGGAAGCCGATCCCATCGTTTTTTATTTAAGCATATTTTTCTAAACTAGGAACAAAACGGTTTTCAGCATAATAAATCAACATATATGTATCTTTAGTAGCATTCAGTCTAATTAAAAAGATCACAGAATATCTAGACGAAAAAGTTCCGGTTGTAGTAGTGTTTTTTTTTATATGAGTAAGGCATTTGAGTTTGTGGATCATATGTAGCATCTTACTAAACAAATGTGAAAAATATGGTATCGGTGGTATCTCTCTAGATTGGTTATAAAGTTTTCTAACAGGTCGTCAGCAATGTGTTGAATTGTTGATGTTACCTACTTAGGTACTAATTTAAATGAAAATCTTGAATCCACTGTCTATAGATCTTCATCTAAACTAAATAAATATGGCGTACCACAAGGGAGCGTTTTGGGCCACTTGTTATTCTTACCTTATATTAATGATTTACTCGATTGAATAAAATAGAACTATTCTATTTTAGTGTCCTATTCGCTGATGATATTTCTGTTATAGTGCCCAATAAACATAAAGATTCAACTCATGAAAATAAAATAAACGAAGCTGTAGTCTGTAATTCAAATTCAAATATTTTATTTCAGATAAAATCCATAATTCCATATAATGTTAGTACTAGTATAACTTAGCCTAATGTTAGTATTGTATTGTATTTGTTAATGTTTGTTTGTAATAAAATGGCTTGAATCTAATATCATGTGTAAATAGAATTAAAACAAAAAATCATTAAATTTCTTACATAGGTACAAAACAAACCCAGCTTTAAAGTCTTTAAAATAAAACACAAAATAATTTAAGAAACAGAAAGTATCAAATTTTTATGTTTATCTAGACAGATTTTGTAATTGAAAACAACACATTAACAACGTATGCAGTAAACTGAATAGATTTGTGAGTGCACTAAGAAACTTCGTGTTGTAACAGACGAAACAGCCCGCTTATCAAATAGTGGATAATAATACGTATGTGGAATCAATTTTAAGATACGGATTTATACTATGGGGCAATTCAACAGATAATAACAGCTTTAAGGTGTGTTGGTCCTAGGCCTTTATTAAAAACTTAAGCTATTGTAGACCTATGTATTTGTATGAGGTATCGGTTTTTGTAAGGAAGCACATTTATTTAGATTAAAAGGTGATAGTTACACATAAACAGAGATCAAAAGATGCAACAAAAATTTTGGTTCCGTTTTGTACCTAATAGAAGATTAATTAAATACAAAATTATATTGGAACATATATTTCATAGTAGGTATGTCTGTAATTTATATTAGAACATAGTTGTAAATTTTACTAAAATAAGTACCTAAATAGGTATTATTAATGTTTATCTAATTAGCATGCCCTAAACAGGGAAAATATGGACTATGCATAAACCACCAACTTTTTTTTTACATCTGGTTAAATCTGTATTTTCGACTTAAACTTACCGTAATTTAATCCTATTCATATTAATATTAAACATCCATAAATTTAGTTTCGATGTTTTATCAAGTCTCAAAAACAACGCGATGCAGGTGCAACTCGCTAGTTTATTACTAAAAACATTAGGTATAAGATTCCCTGAATACAGTAGGTATATACCTAACAATTTTTTTCTAGAAAAATCAAGTGTCCTTTCCTTCACCAAAGATACCTATAGCGTGACTGATTTGCATATATTCAGTTTTTCATGCTAATTGTTTCTTATTATTCAAATTTTATGCACTATAATAATTAGTCGAGTGTAACGGTAGGAAAGTGATGAGTTAGTACGTGCGTGTGTTTTTTACTTCTTTGACGTTCAGCTGGTCGACACCTTCCTCCTTATTTATTGCACGCGATGCTCTGAAGATCATATTCAATTAATCTTTAATCATAATTCTAGTTCTCTCAAGACACTGGATTGATATTCAGACAACTTCCAGCTTAATTTTCCCAATATTTTCCTCCAGTCTACCACCAACCCAATTTAGTACCTACCTAATCATTTTAAGATGGACATTAACGATCGTCGTAAATCTCCAGTTAATAATTATGTCTATTAAACTAGACTTTTTCTAACTTATCTATTGTAAATCGCGAATATCTTCGGCGTGCATATTGGCACATTTACATAATCTATTCCACAGTATATAAGCACGATATATTTTACGTTGCTCACAAACTACTTGCTTCGGAGTTCGCGACAAACGTTCATTTGGGTTATTTCTGCAGAAAATCAGGAGATGGCTTTAACAGTTATTTTCTCATTTTTGGTAAATACCTAAACAATTTTCTTAGTCACTAAAGTTCTGTTTAGTCACTAAAATATCTCCCAAGATTACCTAATGTTAACTTTCGTTGTTATACTTTTTCAGCTAAACCTGGTTCTTATCCAAGGAAGGACTGAATTGGGTAAGTTTAAGTTGCACTTGCACTGAAATGTCCTAGTACATTGTTCCTCATACTGTTAAGCATTGTTAAGTTCTATTTTTATAATAATCTTATTTAAAAAAAAAAATACGATTATATTTCAGCACCAGGACCTGGTTTTCGACCAGACAATTACACCCACTTCGACGTATATGCTAGCGCGCTCAGTAAAGCACATTACAGTCCCTGGGCCTGCGATTACAGAAGTGAGGTAAAAAACAAATTCTTCGTATTTTTGTGATTATTGGAACGAAGTTCTTTAACGCGGCTTGGAGAGTTGGTAAGAGTTACATGGTAGATCTCGTCACGTTAACGCGGCTTGCGGTAGGAGTTAAATGGTAGATCTCGTCACGTAATGAAAAAGCGTTGTCCTCCCGCATGCGGCTTGATACGGTCGATTTTAAGGCCTATACTTTCTGAAATGTATGATACTAATCCTTTTATTTTTTTTTATTGGTTTGGACTCTTTATTTGTATTGTTATTATGCCACGTACAAAGTATTTGTTTTCATTGCTTACAGCCTGGATATAAATGCCTCAGTTGCAACAGCGCACTCCACTGCTATCCCGGCAACTTCGCGCTCCTGGTTCAGTGCGCCGGCATTTTCCCCTTCTGCCGCAATGGTTATTGTTCAAGGTTTAAAACTGAAGGATGTATCGAGGATGCAGATCCTAGTCTTGTGAGCCACAGCACGATGCCACCGTACGTTCAAGTGTTCAATAGGGGAAACAAGACTACATTAGCACCTGTTGCATCCACCAACCATGAAATAACGGAACCCATATTAAATGACTCCGTTCCGCAAGAAAGTGCTTCGAAACCAGTCGCCACTCAGTCAAATGATCCGAACAAAATTATTGAAGGAATGGTCAAGCCAATTAACGCAGCGCAAACAAACAATGTTCCCTACGGTAACAAGAAACCGAAAGATTCACCACACTCACCGCAAATAAGTGAAGAAATAAATTCGTTATGAAGTACCACTTAATTGGGTCGTGAAACTTGTTGAAGTAAATAAGAAGTTAATTTAAATAAACTATTTATTTTACATAATTTGTGATATTTACTATTATAACAAGATTTATGTTTTTTTTCATACGAGATCATACGCGATAAATGTGTAGTAAATTGGTCCTTGGGGCCATTCGAGTATTACGTAACAAGAATTTTAGTCATTTTTAACCTCACCCCACCCCTTGTTAGCAAAAGTAAGCAAAACTCTTACCACCCCCTCCTATGCTTACGTAAACATTAGTATATTTTTGTTTTAAATAACGCACGCGGTTATTTTCCTACTTCGGTTCTTTCTAACTTAACCATAAAACACCGCGTGAGAGCGAGTACGCTATACCTATCAATGATTTTGGGGAATCCCTGAACATGCTTTTCCCTTTCGAGCATAGACTTCTGATTTTTAAGGCAGTGGCAGTACTGTAGTAGAACGATCGATTAGTTTGCATTCTAAATAGATAGTATAACGTAAGTACATACAGGCAAAGTACCTAACTTGTTCCTAAATATCGACTGCAGTGGTGTCTTTGATCATATAAATCATACAGCGAGCGACAGTAACAGGATATCGTCGGTCCCGAACTCCCGATGCAACCAATCAGTGTTTGATTTGTATCTTTGATCGCATCGCTTTGGGAATACCTCGGAGTCCTAAGAAGCATCGATCGAGGCTAAAAGGTCGCAAAAGACGCTCCCCTTGCAAGTTGAGTTAGGTAGGTGCTTTTAGTATCTTATTTCTTGATTTATTCGCATACTAGTTACTTACTCGTACCTTTTAAAAATATAAAGAAAAATAAGCGAGCCGCTCTTTGAAAAATAACCAACAAGTTCACAATTCAACAAGTTCACAATAGCAAGGTGTCGGTTCGCAATAAAACAATTAGGTAAGATACACTTTTCCTCCAAGTTACCCTCAACCTCAAACAACCCAATCTTTAAAGGTTGTTTATCAATTTCTAAAGCGGGTCACTTTATAATACCTTTTTTGAGAAATTTTCAAATAACTTCTGCCGCTCTGGGCGGAGCGGGAGGGCGTGTCAGACTTTTACTGGCTAAAACCAACCCGTGTTCCTTCCGTTGCCTGTGTGCCAGGGCCACGATGTCCGTTTCGGTCAAACTCGCAACCCTGGCAGGCATTGGTCCTAACGGACCCCGTCAGTTGGTGCTGACATCTCTTTGAGGCGCGCGTGGAACACAACGCGCCGTCGACCCGGGCCTGGTCCTCATCGGACGGCGAGCTACCCATCGGTCAGCCCGAGCCTACGGTGGCCGGAAATCGGCTAGCGACTCCCGACGCCCGGGGCGTCTCCTGCGGCGACTAGGGGCGCGAGGGCGCGAACCTTGCCTCTCCCTAACGCGTTCCTCCTCCTCCTTCGCGAGGATTACTGCTTCACAGAAGGAGGTGACGGCCTCCCATGCACTCTCGCTCCGAACCATGGCCTGAAGCAGGGCCGGACGCGAGAGATCACCGCCGATCGCCTCCGTGAGGACACGGCGGTGCTCCGCCCAAGCCGGGCAGACCTCCACCGTGTCCTCCGGGCGATCCACACAGTGGTGACACCCGGGCCTTTCCACTCGCAGCGAAAACCAACTTTGCTCTCTTGTTGCACAAATAACTATTGTATTTTATAACCCATTTGGTAGGTGGAATATCACGTCGGCAAATATAGGCGATGAGTTAGTAGGTACCTACCTAAGCAAAATTAAACAAAAGTAGTTTTTGTAGAAATGCTTCGGTTTAGGACTTTGCGAGAGGTTTCATAATTTTACTTATTTTCCACATCCACCGAACTCAGCTAAAATGCCTAAGTGTGATCAAGTACTGAATGCCAAAGTCTTAAATTCATTGACATAAGTACCTACTCATACTTTAAAAAAGGTTCTTCAAGAATAGTGTTGAAGCTGGCCTTTCTAGACGCAAAAAGAAATAAGGCCATTATCGGAAGATAAAAACATAACGTTATTTTTTCTTTGTGTAGATTTTATGGCAAATTAACACTCACAGCACTTCCACACAATATGCATAACGGACAGCCCTCGGTGCAGGGCTTGCATGGAGGCTGAAGAAACCGTTGCGCACGTGCTCTTTAAATGCACAGGCGTTACCCAGATCAGAACAGAAACCCTCGGGTCACCCAGATCATTCACAGATATCTTAAGCAGACCAGGAGACCTAATCAGCTTCTGGAGGGAGGTGGGCTGGTTGGAATAACCAATGACGGCCGCCATGGCCCACGCACAATGGTCCACATGAAGGACTAGAGACATAGAACAAGAGAAAAGTTTTTTTTTAAATAACGCCTTTTACATATACCTGAACCATAGACTGTGTTAAATAGGTATTTCAAAACTTTAATTTTGGTCTTAAACAAAACACCATAATGCTTTTGCATCATGGGCTGAAAATGAAAAGCTGTTCAAGTAGCCCAGAAAATTTTGTGAGCCATTAAAGCTATCCCTACATAAAAAAAAACATTACTTTTTCTACTTTTAATGGCATCAGCAATTTAATTTTCATTCGGAATATTTTGTTCTAGTTACAGTTAGGTTTTTAAAAATGCGCTCACATAAATATTTTGGGTCGTCAATATTATCTTCTGCAAATAGAAGGCACATTTTCAATTAATTGAAAAAGGAAGACAGTAACGGTGAGACTCAGAGTTATAATCATTGAGACTGCTCTATTCTATTTTTGAAGTAAATCTATTCACAATGTTTTCCGTCCTCTGCTGAGCCAAATCACTATACAATTGATGATTACAAAGGCAGGAGAAACCCGCTGCGAATAAGTACTAACATAAGTACATGTATATACCTCTTAATTGTATTCCCAGAATATATAAAAGTTGATTAAAATCTATTCAGTTGACTTACTTTAAGAGATTCCACAAAAGGCTTTCGAAGTTTCAAAACAATACTTATTATATTTGCTGTTTGAGCCTTTGAGGTCTCCGAAAATTTCATAATTAATTTTCATTAATAATTGCGGGAATGAAGTCTTCTGAAGGTGCCTTTGTAAGCTGTGGTGTGTGGTATAATTAACTTATTCTGAATATTTTTTTGTAGAATGCCTGTAGGTTGTTTTTAGGGTTATAAATTAATAAGCCAACGCCTATTACAAATATATTCCTGAGGCTCTATAATGGAGGGGTCTTCTTATCGTGTCGATGGCAATCAAAATGGAGTCGGCCCAGAATTCGGCTATGTATTTGGCATCACTATTTATTTATTTATTTTACATTAACATAAAACGGGAAAAGGCCAATTACATTAGATATAGACACAAACACAATATATAAGTCCAAAAACAAAAGTGCAATCACTCGACAGTCATACGCTCATCTCAAAATAATACTCCAGACATGTTGAGTTGTTGACAAGATCTTCTTCCATTCTTCCGCGAACGCATCACAGTGAGGCTTACCGTCCAAAAGAGCGTTGAGCGCAGAGAGTATGCGAGGGACAGGAGGTTGGGCTCGAGCGACGGTTCGACTCCATTGGAGGTGACTTTTGGTGGGCAAATTAGAAAAAAAAAAAAGTTTTGCTGACTGTACAGTGTGACATATTAAATAAGGGCTTGTGTTAAGGATTTCATATATATATATTTTATAATTTTAAAATAAATACTTTTGAAATTATTTAAGAAAATAGATGAAACATAACCATTACCCCCTTATCTCCGAAACTACTGAGCCTAAAATTTTGATAAAAATACAGAAAATAGTTCTTTACTTACCTATAGATTACAGGAAAACCTATAAGGAGTCTGTGATCTTAAAATAACATGGTAAATCACTCAATATTGTGGTACAAACTTACATTTGCAGTTGGAATGTATGGGGTATCATGTTTTTCAACTACAATGCTAAGTTTGTTGTTGGGATAAATTCATCCCAACCACGGAATCCTTCATTGTGCGTGGTCCGACACGCACTTGGCCGGTTTTTATTCTAAACAGAAATATAATTTTTCTACTGTAATACAGTATCAACTAGTACGGGGGGTATTGTGACTTTCACTGGCGGCCTTTTATGTATATTGTAATGTAAACACCCTATACATATGTAATAAATTGTGCACAAATAATAAATAAATAAACTCGACTGAATTGTAACCTAAACAGCCTAAAAGAAAGTTCGAAGGGTACATATACGGATAACATCCATTCAAACGTTTATATAGATACCTAAATACTAGCGTCCATCAGTTCCTGTAACGTACAGCAGACAGGACACGTAGGACATGATACTAAATGTCCCATAGTTTGTGGAACAGCACTACATTTACACTCCAAGGCGGAGTCGTCTATGAATCTCCATCTAAACAGATTTTCCTTGCTTCAGCCAACCCGGGTCCGGAGTCTGTTTAAAGACATCCAGGTTAGCCAAGGCAACCCATGTCCAGGTGGGAGTATCTTCAGTAGGTGGGACTAATGGTTTGGGTAAGGAAGCACTGTCTCGCCACAGCTTTAGTCTTTTTTTTGATTGTTCGCCAGTGAGTAGGACGACACACTTTAAAAAACTGTTTTAGCTTCTCAGCCTTTGTGGGACGAGGATGTTGTCGTGCAAAGGGTGTCGTGTATCGGAGACCATGTTGGCTCTTTCGCTGGAGGTTGCTAACGTTCTGCGAACTACTGGTGGCTCTATTCCTGCTAGTAGACCCAGAATTTGTACTGGGGTCGGTTTTAGGCAACCAGTGATGATGTTTCATTCAAAGCTGTGATTGGACAGGTGATATTAGTAATGAATGTCATTAACACATTCTAGATATCAATGCAGTCTAGTGAAAAATTATTTCATAAATGAAAATTCGAATGTCCGACCTGGGAATCGAACTTTAGCTGGCAGCATCACCTAGGATCACCAAACCATGCACCACTAAATTAATCAGGTAAAGGTAGTATGTTAAAATAATGTTTTGAAATATTTTTATATTGGCTATGTGATTCAGGAAATTAGTAGCAAGTAAAGGGTTATATTAATAAAGTTAACAGGGTTATAGTCATTGTTATACTGATGTCGGCAGGAAGCTGGAATCCATTAGCCTATTGTTGGTGACTAACACAATTTCCTCTGAATAGACATTTAATTAAAACATAACCTTATGACCTTACAGCTTATTAATTGAAGTGCATGTAGTAGGTACAGTGTCGAAGCAAGCTCCTCCCATCATGTACCGCGCATGCGCGAGACACTGTAGTTTTCTATAAAAGCTCAGCAAATGCCCACCAACAGCCATTCCCGCCAAGAACTTCAACTAACTAAAATTAACAGAGAAGTGTCAAGTTAAAAGTTGCTCTAAAGTTAAAAAAAGTGGGCTGTCCCTGGGACAGGAGTCTTCAAAGGTAAGTCAATAAAATACCCCTTAGTATCACATTTTTTTGTTTATATGGAAAAACTAGGAAAATAATTAAAAAGTTTTACCACTAAAAAAGTTTATAATGTTTTTTTTTTCTCGAGCAATATAATCTTAAAGTAAAGTATGATCTAGCTAGATTATGGATAGAGTTTATTCATTATTTGAATGTGTAAAGACTATTTAAGTTTTCTTTCAAGAAAGTTTAATGGAAGACTTCTTGAATTCGCACTTTCTATCAATTATAATCAAGATGATTTATTATTTATTTTACTGTGGATGTGGATTTAAAAATGGAAAAATCGACGGTATTTGCGTGGCATTAATAACAACGTTATATGTTAACTTTGTCCGTGTGGTGCCGGACGTAAAGAACAGGTAATACGGGCGCTGTCTGCAACTCCACGTCAATAAGCGCGTATTTTGCGTAGGGACGTAAAGAATAGCACCATCCTATTTCTTCCAGCGGGTGTCGTAAAAGGCCATTAAGGGACTTACTAGAGAATGGGCAGCAGCGTTCTCTATGCATTTTGACACCATACTGCGATCGCCAACCCGCCTGCCAAGCATGGGGATTATGGCAATAAATGCCTTTGGGGGAGGCCTATGTCCAGCAGTGGACGTCTTTCGGCTGAAATGATGATGATGTTAACTTATTTCGAATTTTTTCATGAAAATTATAGTCGTAGTCAATTTAAAGTATTCTAAAGCTGCATAAGAGTTACTTTTAAAATTAATGAATTCCTTTAAAGTTCGAGAAGCGAGTTTTTCGTCCGTAGCTAATTACCCAAGCAATTGGTTAGTGTTCAGTAACCGAAAAAAACAATTTAAACTTTACCCAACATGAGAATCGATCTTGTTAAGCAGTTCCTGTTAAAAAAAAACCGGTCAAGAACGAGTCGGACTCGCACACCGAGGGTTCCGTACGTATATATGATGTTGATGATTTCTGAAAAACTGCAATTTAAAGACATCGTTATATTTTTCCTGTAATTTTTACATAAACTTCTATCACATAGAATAATTTCAGATTTTTATCTATGCAAACTACGGAGATAAGGGGGATAATTTTGGAACTATGCTGCCTAATAAATAAAAAATAAATGTTTGAGAATGTTCAAACAGCGGTCTTTCATATTTTATGATACCCCACATACCCAAGTAGCCCCACTTCAAATTTTTAAGACCCCCTTTCAGTCCCTTTTGCAAAAAAGATATATTTTATTCTTGTTTGCAAAATAGTTGGGCAAACGTGATCTAAAACTATTCTAAATTTCAAGTTGATAGCATTAGTAGTTCTTGAGATATCCAGGTGCGACAGACAGACAGACTTAGTCTCACCATAAGGGTTCCTTTTAACCATTTTGGTACGGAACCCTAATTAAATAAAAGCTTGTAATAAGAAAGTTATGTTTTACCACGTTAGTTAAAAATTGACTGAAGCTGAAATAATCAGTCAGAAATTTAGCCATCTACCTAATTAGCTTAGCTCGTTGGTGGTCGATTTATATCCATTACCTACATAATATTGATTTATTTTCAACACGCGGAAACCGACACTAGCCTTTTGCTACGCGGCCGCGGTAAGTAAATTGCTCCTTGCCTACTTTTAATGCCCTGCCCGTGATAGGTTTTTATAAATGCTTCTAATGGTTGTGACAGATATACTTAGGGTGTATTGTGTGTAAATAATTGCTACACCGTTACTCAATTACACGAAACCTTATACATTACAACCGTCGTAGGCCGGCTACGAGTTTCGTAGCTTTTAATTTTGTTGACTTTAATTACATTTTATCGATATCGCAGCCTTTCACGTTAATCTCCATGAAGTAGGTATTTTCAGGTACTACAATTAAAATTCTAAAGACAATTTATATTAGCTTTGAGACGATGAGGAAGAAAATTACGAGAAAACCTTCTGTTTGCTGATCCGAGAACTATCTCAAAGAGACTCGACACCTAGGTCACATATTCGTCTTAAGACGTTCTCTTTCCTTTTAGTGGGAAGCTTTTTGTACCTACGTACATTATCGCCGCTGTCTTTACAAACACTTCACATCACAAACAACATTTTCGTATAAAGCATTCAACATGGAAGAATTTCATGTTGGTTTTTTAGGGTTCCGTACCTCAAAAGGAAAAACGGAACCCTTATAGGATCACTTCGTTGTTCGTCTGTCTGTCTGTCAGTCTGTCAAGGCACTTTTTCTCAGGAACGCGTGGAGGTATCAAGTTGAAATTAATATCAAATACGTAGGTCTTCAAAAAATCAAACTTCCAAGTCAACGCAATTAAAATATATGGCGATTTATTCGACATATTTTGAAACGGAGAAACAAATCAAAACCTATAGGGTACTTCCCGTTGACCTAGAATCATGAAATTTGGCAAGAAGCAAGGTCTCACAGCACAAGTAAAGGAAAAAGTCCAAAAATCTATAATTTGTAGTTTTATCAATATTTTTTTTTTTTTGGAATTACAAACGTACATTTTCAGTTGGAAAATTTACCGTGGCGTATATCGATGTATGGGAGAACATGTTTTTCAACTACAATATTAAGTTTGTTTTTGGGATAAATTCATCCCAACTACGGAACCCTTCATTGTGCGTGGTCCGACACGCAATTGGCCGGTTTTTTATGATTCCATTAACTTTCAACTATCATTATTATGTATTTTATTAATACTAAAAGAGTTGTGTTAGAAGTATGAATATTGGGGATTAAGACTAATTTATTGAAAATGGTTTTAGTTGGAATAAGACCTTTAGATACATTTAAAATTACAGTTTAATTGAACAAATCGTCGACCTAATTCTAATAAAGCGTAAGTCAAAATTTGGCCTACCAACGGTTAAGAAGGCGTTACTCTGATTTTCATCAATCTAAAGAGTTTTGTGTAATAAAACCTAAAAAAATAAAAAGCAGATTTGGTTAATCATATTTTCGGGAGAACATTAATTTTATATTTCCTAAGAACTTCATAGAAACAAAAGGTTTTTTTCGCGTCCTGAATAGTTTTCCAATTTTGACTTACGCCATATTAGAATTAGGTCGACGATAATGTATACTTAATTGATGTAAAAATAAATCTAACGGAAAATTATACTTTTAAATGAAAATATTGAACAACATGATTAAGCAACTTCAATGAATAAGGAAAATGTTTACGCCATCAAAGAGGAGCAAATTGGATAATATTCTGTCGAATATTTCGAGATGGGTTTGATTGTTTGGAAATAATTCTGATAAATGGAATAATAATAATTTAATGGTTGACACTATTATCACTGTCATACTCCGATTAGCAGTCGTAAAGCCGAGACTGAAGGATCCCCATCCTTGTAAATCCATGAGGTCACATCATATGGAATCAAAAAGGATCATAGTGGATTCACTGCTTATACCTATCTAAAGTTATAACATCATGATTTAGATTTCCCTCGAGCCTTCGCAAAATAATGCTGCCGTTTTTTCTTGGAAGTTGAAACAAGAACCGATTTGTTGGAGAAAATTATCTTGTAAAAAGTTCCTTGTAGAGCTTTTTAGATATAAATCATGATACAAACTTTACAAGACTTAAATAACATTTTATTAAAGGAACAGTACCTACCCATTGATTAAAAATAACATAATGTTGTGTTGTGTATTCTTCATTCACCCTTGACCCTGCATAATTAATGTTTAGAATCGCACAGATCCGTGTACAAACAATTCATACGTAATTCGAAAACGGAGTTTACGTAGTACATACTCGTACACATCCTTTCCCGAGTCTCTTCTCGAAGCAGGAGCTCAGGTGCTTCATAACAGACTTTCGTAATTGAATCTGCCAACTTCATATCCATTCCGGTGGCAGGCAGACTATTATCCAAGTCATTCCGAGTTCCATCCCCTCGACGTTTTATTCGAGTCCTGGCACCATTAAGTGATTTAGCCTGATGGAGTTATAACTTGTTTGGCTGTGTGACAAGTATCCATTTATCATCATAGTTCACACTAATTAAACAGTTGTTTGACTAATCTGTTTAGAATCTCATTATGTCTAGTTTACTGGGAGGGACAGTTTTAGTAGATTATCTACATCATTTACTTAATTTATATTAGTGGATATATCTTTTTATTTTATGCTTGGTCAACAGATTCTGTATTAGACGATGATTGATTTCAGAGTAGGGTTTTCCTTAAGAGTTTCTTATTTATGTATTAATGATTGTGACTTAGATGAACGACGCACGGAAGAGCATCGGAAGGCACCGTAGCTGCTTTCTACTGTTTGCTGCTTTAGCAGTGGCATTCTCTACTTATGTTGAACAAGTAAGTCATTACAAATGGAACAAAATCTTAGGAATACCAAGTACCTTGTATTGCACTTAACAGCATACGTGTAATTAAGGTGATACGTAAAAAATCATAGCAAACTGGGCGGGCATAAGAAAGTGAAAGAGTCAAATACTTCCCCATGCGAAAAAAGAGAGCGCAACAAAGTGCTAGAACCACAACAAAAACAACATACTCGTAAGAGCGCCAAACCAAATAAAAATTGTTGTAAAATAAACTAAACCATTTATCAAAAATATGTTCAGCCAGAGTTTTCAATTACCTAATAAGCACATTTTGAATGCAATTTTGCAATGAAATTACTCAGGATTTTGGAATTACAGAAAAAAATATAAAAAGTAGAGGTCTTTTCGGAATTAAATTCTATCGAGGAAATTGAACCAATTGCGTTTTCCTTCAGTCAGAGTATTAATCAAATAGTCAATAAACATATATCCAAAAATTACATCCATACATGCTGTAATTGTGAAATAAATGGTTACGAAAAAGTCCCCAATTTATTTTGGTATCGCCTTAATTATAATTCTTCGAATTCTTTAAAATAACTTTTGAACAGGTTAGGTTTTGGGTTTTTGGTTTGTTTTTTGTTTTTTTTTGGTTTGTTTTGGGTTTTTGTTTTGTAAGCCTTGATGATAAAGATAGAGTGTAATCAGTAGTATTTTACGTACCTATGTGTGAAATAAAATTATTATTCTTAGGTGGAGAGTTTGCCAGCGGAACCAGTAAGTCAATGGCCCACATTTCCGAGAAGAAATATTGCGGCATTAGCCAGAGATGGCTATCTGAGAAACTCCGCTTCGAAAGCTTATAAACGGGGCATTTCTACACTTGCCAAAAATGGATTGCTTCCTACATACAGATCACCCTATGTCGAAGCTGACAAACAGGATCAAAATCAAGATGAATCTCAAGAGAAGAGGAACATGGCATCCATTGCACGGCTCCGTAGCTACGCGGCCATGAAGAGGAATATTCAAGCTCTTGCCAGAGATGGTTACCGTGTAGGCAGAGGACAGTACAACCCCTCTAATGATAAACGCAATATTGCTGCATTGGCACGCAATGGACTCCTTCACAAAAAGGATGAAGCAACTGGAGACGAATACTACTTCCCCTTTTATCAAAATCCCATCGCACCGCTCTCTGAAATTGATCATCCATTAGATGTCAATGAAATGTATGATTTCCAACAGTCGATGAATCCAGACATGTTTCCATCTATGTCCCAAGTGTACAAACGCAGTTCATTTGAGCCGTACTATGACTATAACAGTTTAAGAGACAACGACAACACGTATTTCAAAAGAAGTTTCGTAGGTAGTCCAGTTCATGGACTATACAGACCGAACTACAATGAACCAAATACCAGGACTAAAAGATATGTGATCCCGTACCCTGAGCTTTTGGAGGGAGACGAAGTGATCGAGCAAAATGATATTGATGGAGAAAAACGTTCAGTAGGTGAGTAAAATGATAAGAAAAAGTATAGTAAACAGTTAAAAACAAAATGTGCAGTGACTTACATCACAATTGTGAGACACATTCGCAAATATACTCAACTCAACTGTTGAATAAACTCGGTCAGGAGTTGAGTTTGAGTAACAGCTTTGTTTTATTTACTTTTGTTACAGATGATGACGATGAAGTCCGTGAAAATTTTGAAAAGCGTCATATTGGCTCACTTGCTCGATTAGGTTTATTGCCCTCGTTTAGGTACTCAGGAGGACGTTACAGTAGATCAGGAAGAGCCAGGTTGTTGTTCCCTAGCCAGGAATTATACAGGTCTCGAAATGTTTAAATATCAGTGTGTGTAGAATACAGAGAATTGTTTTATGCTTTAGTGTATTAGGAGATCGCGTAGAGGAACAACAGAATAGCGGCATGATAAATGTTACTAGTGCATACTTGGTGTTTAGAGCGAGTTTCGATTGATTGATTAATCGTGAAGTCCAGAATATAGTAGAACGCTTTAGAGTAGGTTATAAGGGCTCTGTGTTAGAAATAAAACGATGATATCTTCACGTCGCATGCCTAAGTGTTTAGTGCTAAGATCTACATGATGACAAATGGCATGGATGTTCGTAGTCGGATTGGACAGACAAATACATGTTAGAATACAATTTGATGTTTTGAAAATCGATTATAAAAGGCTTATTTTTAATGGAAACAATTTTATTACAGGAAGCATTCCTCTGACGAGAATTTCGGAATTAGGTGAGTGACTTGAATATTGCTACCAATATTTTGTTTTCTCATCTTCCGTATAATAGCATTTTGCCGGTAACAACTAACAATGTTACTGTGAAACATGTACGGGGGGAAATGTAAGCTTGCGCTGTCGTCGCCGCTAGTTCGCCGGAAGTTAGTCGTGTGCCGGGAATCATGCCGTGACACCAACTATTAGTTCTGTTTGAATTTGTATTCCATTCCATTCCATATCATCTTAATATTATGTATGATTTTGATTTAGAAATTAATTTTGTCAATAAAATTAATCCATTAAATACTATGCTCCACCAAGTTTACAAATTCAGAATTTAATTTTGAAATTAAAATATCTCGTGATCGTGTCATCATCTGCCTAACTAAGTTGGGGTCGGCTTCCAGTCTAACCGGATGCGGCAGAGTACCATTAATAAGATAGGTACCCGGGGTACCCCTTGGTTGCCAGACTTTCGGGCTTCTGACGACCCGAAGCGACTGACAAAGATCCTTAAATTACAGCCGGGACCAACGGCTTAACGTGCTTTCCGAAGCACGCAGGGGTCTCGGTATGTATAGATGGTCACCCATCGTGGTCGTGTATGCCAGTAATTAATTCATCAACACGACTTACTCCAGTTTATTTTTTTTACACAACATATCGGTATCGTTGCAATCATTAAACGTGTGTTTTTGCTTGTTGACAGGGAATATCTCTCTAGTCCCGAAGCTGACACACCAGTCGATTCAGACGACGCCGACGTACCGCCGCCGCCAGTACTTGCTCACTCGCACCCGACCGGCCGGCTCCTCCACCGACCGCTAAGCAACGACCTGCCGCACTCCAGCCCCCTGCCACTACCACCGATCACACCAACGAACTACGCAGATACATTCGCTAAGAACCGCTGGCAATCTTACACCAAGGAGACCCCCAAGTTTTACTATTTCAGGTCATTAAAGGTTCCATACCACACTTCAGGAAAGAGATACCTGTTGCTGCCAGCAGTGGACAACATCCTGCTCCGAAAAGGTTACCGAAACAGCAGTCTGCCAAGTCGACGTAAGAACCAGTAGCTATGTCAGTGCCCGCTAGGCGATGCCACGCTTTACAGCTCAGCCTATCCTAGCGCATGAACTTTGAGCTGCATCGAGGGTGGCGGGCTCTTCTTTAGTCATGTTTCATTCAATTCCAAGCACCACTTTCACCATAAATCTTGGAGCATACAAAATTAATTTAATATAACTGTTTACAATTTTGAAACCGTATCATATCTGTCTATTGGTTATTGGAACAGGGTGAAAGATGAGGATTTCCTTGTTTCTTTTCTTCTCATATCGTTGTCAGGACGTAGGGAACACGGATCTATGATATAAATTAGACAATAACTTTAAACAGTATAATACATTTGTTCGTATTTCGTATATGTTAAATGTTGTGATTATTAGTTTAATTAAATGATAAGTTATTTTTAAGGGATCTCATTTTTACAAAAAACGACTTTGGCCAGCTTAAGACAGATATGCTCGTAATTGTAGATTAATTTAAGATGTCAATCGCAAATATATTAAAATGTACTAATTAATGTAATTAATTATTTGTGTTATCGACTATGGTTATTTCAATATACTGAAAAATATACTTACTCTTGTAAGTAAGGAAAAATATAAATGTGGAATGAAAGAGGAAGTACCTAGGTAAGTATTAAAAATCTATTTTGGAGAAGGTAATCATTATTTGCGAAGGAATACGCAAGGGGTGTAATTTTATGAATTTTAAAGAAAGGCAGTCATATCTTTGATAACGTATCTTTAAATACTTATTATCAACGTATCTCTCTATTGACTAGAATTAACTAGCTGTGTTTGACAAATAAATTGAAAATATTTTAATTTCTTATAGATTATTTATCAAGCTTAAGCTTTAAAACGAAAGGATCAATGTTTTGAATATTTTAGCGTAAACTTATTGAATATTTACTTAAAAATATGTCAAGAAAGAAAGACATGTGTTGGAAAATCGACAATAAATGATGAATAATGTGCGACCATAATTATGATGATAATAATTTTTAAAATATATCTGTAGCTAGTAGATTTTATTCTTCACTTTTTATGATATATCTGATATCAATCAAAATATTTTTAAAACGAATAATATTACTGATGATACTCATTGAATTTAGTATTGTGTTATTGTAAATAAATAAAACCGTGCCATATTATTGTTTAATTTGGAGTCTCCAAGTAGAAACCCAGAAACCCTTAGTAGGTAGTATGTACCTAAGTTTTAGTTCAAATTGAGTTGCGGTTTGCTAAACGAAAAACAGTGGAGCATAAATTAAGATAATATAACATAACATCACCAATTGTTTCCCCGAGGGGTTAGGCAGAGGTGTACCTGTAGTACACCCACATTTCGCTAGTTATATTTTAAGTCCCAAGTAACAGGGGCCGAACCTATTGCCATCAACCGGGCACAAAATAAGATAGTATAATAATAATAATTTAGCCCAAGTTGTCCCACTGCGGGGCAAAAGCCAATTTTTTTATTTGTTTTTTTTTTAACAGGAATTAAAAGAAACCAAACGCAACATAATTGATTCAAACGCATTTTATTGGATAAAAGTAAGTAGGATATTTTCATAGATAATATAGTTTATTTTCATTTCCATGTTGATTTGGGAGGGCAAAAACGGTGATATCTGGAAAAAATGCAAATATTAAAATATATTAATCTTCCAAAAGTCAGGAAAATCCTCATAATAAGACAATATAAAAGTCAAAACAGGAGCTGAAAATAAAGTCACCTTTGAGATTTTAATATAATGAGAAAAAACTTGGTTGGTGCTGGGCAATTTTATATTTGACCGTCTAATTTTGTGGGAAACCTACATTGTCGAAGTTGCAAAACTACTAGATATATTAATCTTACCAAGAACTTCTCCAGCTTATGTTTCTGGTTGGACGGAGGAAGAGCTAGTGCTGGTGCTCTCAGTCGTAGAGCTTGTTGAGCTTGAGCTTGTTGAGCTTGAGCTTGAAGAGCTGGACGAGGAACTAGAGGAACTCGAGGAAGTAGAGCCGGTAGAGCTTGTTGAGCCAGTTGAGCCAGTAGACGAAGTAGAGTCGGTCGTAGAAGAAGAAGTAGAAGTAGTATCTGAGCAGAGCGAGCCCTTAGTCCTAGAGCATTCGCCGTTATTGCAGTATTGAAATATACCACTGCAAGTAGAGTCTGTACCCCGGTTGAACGGATAGCAGCGGCGTACTGTGTTACAGCCCGTGCATTTGAATCCACCCTGGAATTACAAATAATTGTGAAAATGGAGCAAATAATATTAACTAATAGGTAAATGTAATTTTTTCTTTCAGGAAGGATTATAATCTGGTTTAGGTATATATTAGATTTTAAATCGTTCGGTTAGGTTTGGTAAGGTGTGAATAATAATAATCGGCTGTGACATAATTTGTACGAAATAACTTTTGATGATTTATGGTTTAATAATTACCTCGGTTGCGTAGTTACAACTGATCACAGTACGACCGACCGCCCTCTTGTGACGGGACTCGCCTGTGAAGAACCCAGCTCCAGCCATTTGGGGCCAGTCGAATTTAGGAGCTTTGAAGGGGAAGTGGTCGAACATTCCAGGAGCCGACGATGGGAGCGGAGGTTCTTCGGAGCTTCCTCCGCCATCGTGGGGAGGAATGGTCGAAGGCTCGTCCGAACTTGAGCTGTTCGAACTTGGACCTTGGGCCAAGATTACTGTCGAAGAGACCTGTAACAATAAAAAAAAACATTTTACAAACATACTTATAAAATTGTAAAAGGAGATTTAATTAACTATAAAAAGTAAAATCTTACCAGGATAGCGAACAGGAATAAAATATTCTTCATGGAAGCCATTTTGGTTTTCTTAGTTCCTCGTGTTCTCCAGATGAAGAAGTTATTTGATGTTGTGAGTGCCCGAGTTTATATACGATTGATGCATAAAGAATATGTTAATCCATCTATTTCTGTTAATAGGGTTGTCGAATTCAGATTTCAGTCTGACGATTGCATACCTATACCATTGATTTATTTTCTAATCTATCATCATAATTCGTTCTTTTCAACCGACTTCCAAAAAGGAGGTTCTCAATTCGGCTGTGTTTTTTTTTTTTTGTTGTTTGTTACGCGATTACTCCGTCAATTATGAACCGATTTTGAAATGTCTTTTTTTGTTTAAAAGGGTATACTCCCGAGGTGGTCCCATTGCCACAAAACCAGAATCTGATGAGGGGATTTCATGGAAATCAAGGGAAACCCTCAAATTTTATATGCAAACCTATAGCGATTTGGGTATTTTTTATAGTAACTCGTGCATTTGCTCTCTGAAAGCACCATTTGGTGAAGTGGAACTGTTGATGGAGACCACAGATGGCCACCGGAACAATATAATAATGAGTACCTATTTAACGGGTTGCGATTAAGCAATTTATGCTCATCACTATGCATATGGTGAGTGGCAGTTCTCCTGGTTCTTACCAGGAGAACTCCTCAACAATCAACGTCCCAGCATCGGGAAAAGCAATATTTTGTAAAAGGTGATGAGCAGTTAACATTAGGCTATTGTAACTTAGATAAATTTAAAACAGCCCCACTAAAAAGTGCAAAATAAAAAACTTTTTGCAAAAAAATTATTAGTAGTAACTAAAATAAAAAGTAAAAAGTTTTTTCTGATCCATGTCAAGATTACAGCATAACGCATAATAATACACCATGGCATTTTAATCGTCTTACAACGGCAGCCCGCTTCATGTATCCAATGAATGACTACTAATCATTCATAAAAGTAAAGAAATAATTAATAAAATAAAAATAAAACATATGTTAATTATTTATTTTTTTACTTTTATGAATGATTAGTAGTCATTGGATCCATGAAGTGGGCTGCCGTTGTAAGACAATTAAAATGCCACGGTGTATATTTGAAGAATTCTTAATTTCCTGTGTGTTCAAGGTAACTTGGTATCGTGAGATGCAGCCCTGACGTCCGTCGACACAAGCCTAAAGCAAACAATGTAAGAGAGCCGTCTTCCTGTAAACAATCATAGCAGAGCTACAGTCTTCGGACGTGAAAGGCGCTATTATTCCTTACACAAGCGTCACTGCTTGTCCCACACAATGAAGCTACATAAGTATACAAAAGAAGTGAACATAATATTATTATTGTTAGCGGAGTCGTGACATATAATTGATAGAAAACAGTGAATGATTTGTACACAAATTGTGATAAGATAGCAGATGTTGACATGTTTACGATATATTATCTTCGTACTGTTATTTTTCAGTCAGTTACGTTAGGTAAGTATTTACGGTGGGAATACGGTGGCACTGTGACCACGTGCTGCCGTGCATAGCGAGGATCAGGGGAGACGCTTTATAGTCTCCCCAGAGACGTGCCCTAACAGGTGTTGCACTAAGGGGGTTCCGGATTGGTCTATTCAGAGGTAACGGGATCCCCTTCATGTGCTGATGGTGATCACCGGGGTGGTTTTAGTGAGGTAAGAATCCCACACTCCTTGGTCTTTTTCCCCAAAGGCCAGGTGCCTTTCGAAGGGTTCCCCCGAAAACAAAAAAAAAATGTAAGCATTTACGGTGTGGGTAGATTTTCAAGTATCAAAGTATTATTGATCAACGAAGAAGTGCTGCTTACCGATTTCTTGCTCCCGTTTCTGGACATAAAAAAATAATTAATCAATGAAGTTCCGTCAATTCTGATACTCGGTTACAACTTGGCTGACGATGATTTCACAAAAATAATAGAAAGAGACAGTTTAAAAATCAACTGAAGATGGTGTTATTTGCAGATGACACGTCATTGATCTTTAAAATAGACCGACGGTCACAAAACCTTGACGACGTGAATAATTCTATTCTTCAGGTCTAAGATTGGTTTACGGTAAATAATTTGGTTCTAAATGAAAAAAAAAACCAAATGCATTACATTTAAACTATCTAATGTTAGAAGTAGCGAATGTGATATCATATTGAATGGAGAAAAACTGGAATGTATTAATCAAACGGTTTTCCTAGGAATCACTCTAGACGAGAAACTACAATGGGGACCACATATAACATCTCTTGCGGGGCGGTTAAGCTCGGCCGCTTATGCTGTTAGGAAGATAAGACAGTTAACAGATGTAGAAACCGCGCGTTTGGTCTATTTTAGCTACTTCCACAGCATTATGTCGTACGGTATTTTACTGTGGGGTCGGGCTGCTGACATTGAATTCATCTTTATTTTGCAAAAGAGAGCTGTCAGAGCCATTTATAATCTACGTCGCCGAGAGTCCCTTAGGGAACTCTTTAAAAGGATTAATATTATGACGGTACCTTGCCAATTCATTTATGAAAATATTATGTACGTAAGAAAAAACCTACATCATTTCAATAAAATAAGTGATAGACATCATTTCAATACTAGAAATAAAGATAAAATTGATCAGCCATGTTTTAGATTATCAAAAGTACATACATCTTTTATGGGGTACTGTGTTAAATGTTATAACAAAATACCTAGTGATATGTTGCAATTAATGAAAGAAAATTTAAAAATCATATTAAAAGTACACTTTGTAAACAAGCTTATTACAAATTAGAGGATTACATCCAAGATAAGAACGCTTGGAAACATGCTGGTCCAGGTCCATAGGACAATCCAGAGTCTAGACAAAAACTGATTGCTATTTTAATTGTATAATTTATTACTGTTATGGCATTTATTTTACATACTGTGATTACCATAAATTCACACACTGATATTATTATTATAAATTTTTTTTTCGTTAAAACGTTTTATTTTTTTACAATGTTTGTAAATATGTGAGCACCATGTATCTATCACATAATTCATTTATCTGTCATTGCTTCATTATTAATTCTTTTTAACTATTGTTAGTAATTTTATTCTAGGTGCATCGTCTTCACATATAATTATATAATTGATGTACCTATACAAAATATTGTAAAACATTTTTAAAAGAGTAACGGTGGAGTTTCTTGCCCATTCTTCTCCATACGAAGCTACCTTTTGGAAGGGGCGACTAGAATTAATTCTATTTTATTTGTATTTTTTGACGTTCAAAAGTGCCATTTATGTGCCTATTTGAAATAAATAATTTGACTTTGACTTTGATTTTGACAGAGAGATAGAGAGAGAGAGTGGCATAACGCTTTTCCTTACTCGACGATTTCTACGAGTCAACTCCTACCGCAAGCCGGGTTAGGGAAATTAGTTAAAAAAAAACTCATGACAGAATAATTGTTTATACTTCTAATGTAATGTTTGTCATTAACTTTGACTGTTTTTAATAAGAAAAAAAACCTGTCAGCTACGAACAGTTGTAGTAGTCGCAGCCTTTCCTTGTAAATCACAGAGTATATCGCTGGCTCTCAAAGCCACATTCCCAGCTTTGCTCAACTACTGATACTTTATAGTTTTCCACTTGTAACTGTATTGTAACTCCTACGTATGTCTGAGTAACAATGAACTAAGTTTTATCAGTTTTGTGCACTCGTATTTTTTTGCTAGGTATCGTTTTGTTTGAGTAAAACCTATATGCAAAGCGGACGACTGAAAAAAAGAGTATTTGATGCAGTAACAGTGTTAGTAGCAACCGATAATAGGCTTGTCCCTTTTCCATTGGATTGAATACCAGTACCGGTAATGGCAGTAATATCACGTCGGTATATTTGCATTTGAGAATACAAGTGTAATAAGGATTAAAAACATCGGCCAAGTGCGAGTCGGACTCGCGCACGAAGGGTTCCGAACCATTATCAATAAAAATGACAAATAAATCACGTTTGTTGTATGGGAGCCCCCCTTAAATATTTGTTTTATTTTAATTTAATTATTTATTTTTAAAGTGAATGTAGAACTTAATATTCTGTGAATATTTCAAGCGTCTACTTGTTGCCGTTATCAATATAGAGCAAAAACTAGTAAAAAAATCACGTTTGTTGTATTGGAGCCCCCTTAAATATTTATTTTATTCTGTTTATTAGTATTTGTTGTTATAGCGGCAACAGAAATACATTGTCTGTGAAAATTTCACCTGTCTAACTATAACGGTTCATAAGATAAAGCCTGGTAACAGACGGACAGACAGACAGACAGACAGACAGACGGACAGACAGACAGACCGCGGAGCCTCAGTAATAGGGTTCCCGTTTTACCTTTAAGGTTAGTCTATATGTTGTAAATTGATCGAGTGTCAAAATTATTCACAACCTAACTATGGAACTACTAGCTGACCCGTACCCACTCCGTTTGGCGGTAAACATTTTTACTCTATGACACTCACAAATAACGTGGCTTTCTATGGGTAAATGAATACCTACCCTACCTGCCTACCCTACCTGCCTACCCTACCTACGTACCCTGCCTACCTACCCTACCTACCTACCTACCCTACCTAAAAAAAAAAAAAAAAAAAAACTTCACATAAACCATCTACTAAATAGTCCGAACAAAGCCTACACATTTGGTTTGGATAGGTGAGCCCGTTCTTGAGTTATAAAATTACAACGAAAAGTGGCATTGATTTTTATATATATAGATAGATGTATAACTAAGTACTTGAACTGTTAAGAGTAGATCAAGCTGATTAAGTCCAAATACCTACGAAGTTCAATAAGGTAGTTACGTTGTTTAAAACAAACTTATTGTTATAGGAGTCCGAAGTAGCTACATAACTTACTACCTCCGTGGTTTAGTGGTAAGACGGGGCTAAATTTTATAAGTCCGCCTGACTAGCTACCACAATCTTATCTAAGTCTGTCGCCATGACAGCAATGTTAACAGCATTTGCTGTGTATCGGCAGTTAGAAGTAAGATAGCCAGTTCCTAGCCAGGCTTATCATCACTTACTATCAGGTGAGATGAAGGCCAGGAGCTTCCCCGTTACGGAAAAAAAATAGGCAGTCTGCAGACTGCCGACAGAAGTAAAAACTTAAAACTTGGGGATAACATATACAGGGTCAAATTTAATTAGTTAGCAAAACTCCACACACGTCATGGGTATCGATATCTCAACAAGAGAAAACAAAGAAAAAAGAATCTCCATTTGGCATTAAAATGTTTGGAATTCATCTATTTACTATAAACAAGATAGCTTATGTACCAGAACAAATTTATTTTATTAACCGACTACAAAAAAAGGAGGAGGTTCTCAATTCGTCGGAAGCATTTTTTTTTAACCTATAGCGATTTGGGTATTTTTTATAGTAACTCGTGCATTTGCTCTCGGAAAGTACCATTTGGTGTAGTGGAATTGAGATAGCCACCGAAACTACTAAGCATTTAACGGGTTGCGATTCGAGTAGGTACTTTAATAGTGTTGCTAAGCAATTTATGCTCGTCACAATGCATATGATGAGTAGCAGTTCTTCTGGTTCTTACCAGGAGAACTCCTCAACAATTAACGACCCTGCATCGGGAAAAGCAATATTTTGTAAAAGGTGATGAGCAGTTCACATTAGGCTATTGTAATTTAGACTAATTACAAACTGACCCACTAAAAAGTAAAAAAAAATAAAAAAAATACAGACTTCCAAAAATACACTACAAAATAAAAAAATAACTTTAATTTTGGAAGTCGATGGCAAAAAACTAAAATACAGATCCAAAAACACCGACTTCCGAAATTAAAGTTATTTTTCACTTTTTTTTGAAATTCGGTTATTTTTTTTTGTAAAAAAAAAAATTATATCGACAAATGTACATATGAATAATCCAGTCTTTGTTTGTTTGATTTTACTTCTTCACTTTTGTATATCAAATAATAATTTGAATTCATGGTAACAAGCAACTTGTTAGCATTTTATCATTCCTAAACTGGCCAACATTTGAGCTAAATTAAATAACTACCCGTAATTAAAGTAATTCATTATTTAGTTGACGGAACTATGATAATTTACCAAAGTTCTTCTAGCTACAGAAGTCAAGATCTTGTTAGGCTCGTATGAAGTCAATAAAACAATAATTTTGTAAAAGCAAACACTTTTGTTTTTCAGGTACCTACGATCATTCACAACATTCTCAATTAACGAACGAAACTCTTTAACAGTGTCAGTCTTTCAATTCAATAAAATTCAATTGTAATTGTACTTATACAATGAGCATTGTTGGCTGACACAGGTTGAAACGTATTACTTCACCATACATCCCCGAAAGCAATTTTCATTAAATCAGAAGCTGCTTTTTTACAGAAATTCTGTAACTCTCAATGTTAATTAGTTAAGGCGCAGATATATGATTTTAGTGACTTTTAAATCTGTTATTACGCCTTTATATAATGCAAGTAAGTTATGCAAAAATATATGTTAAACTAGAATGCATACACATTAATTCTATACGAGTACGTGAATATTTGAGTATTGTAGTAAAATACTTTATGAACTAAATTCAGGAACTACCTAACTAAAGCATAAAAAAACGATATTACTTTCAAACTACTTCAGATATTTTCATGTTTTTTTTTGTATGAATAGACTGTTTTATAATTATTAATATATCTATAATTGTATCTTCAAATATTCATATTTTCGTTACTAAAAATAAATATTCCCTATGAAAAGTAATAGTTGCGCGGCGCGAGCGCGACGTGCATTTGTATGGCCAAGGTCAACAGCGATTATCTGACCCTTAAGGGGAATTTTATGAAGCTAGGTATGTTACTGCCAGTTTAATTTGAGTTCACTTCAAAGGGAATAGAGCTACTTTTATCATATTCTTTACTAGAGATTGATATATTTCCAGATATTATTATTATTTATTAACTAATTCATAGTAGGTAGCTGTAAGTTAATATACTTATTTTGTGTTTTTAGGGTTCCGTACCAAAATGGTAAAAAGGGACCCTTATGGTGAGACTAAGTCTGTCTGTCTGTCTGTCACACCTCGATATCTCAAGAACTACTAATGCTATCAACTTGAAATTTAAAATAGTTTTAGATGACGTTTGCCCAACTATTTTGCCAACAACAAAGAAATTAAAAAAAAAAAAACTTTTTTGCAAAAGGGACTAAAAGGGGGTCTTAAAAATTTCAAGTGGGACTACTAGAGCATGTGGGGTATCATATGAAAGAACGCTGTTTGCACATTCCCAAACATTTTTTATTTTTATTTGAGGCAGCATAGCTTTTGATGAAAAATGTAAAAAAAAATACCGTTCCTTATCTCCGAAGTTTGCATAGATAAAAATCTGAAATTATTCTATGTGATAGAAGTGTATGTAAAGATTACAGGAAAAATAAAATGATGTCTCTAAATAGCATAGTTTTTCGGAAATCACCAACATCATATATACGTACGGAACCCTCGGTGTGCGAGTCCGACTCGCTCTTGACCGGTTTTTATTCTGCCTAGGATGATAATAGTAACTACTTAGTAGGTACTTAAGAATAAAGGAGTTTATTTATAAACGCTGCTTAAAGTTATGAGACGTTTAATCTTCAACTAATCATTACTTGACTTAAAGAAATGTTTTAAATAAACCTTGTATTGGGATATGTTTTTCTTGTATAATTAATTCCAATATAAATCTATTTTGCCGTGCTCCAACGCTTTGACAACAGGCTGGACTGTTATGAAAACAACAAAAAAAAGAGTTTCTAAATTTATCGATTTTTATTAGTGAAACAAACTATATAACTAAACAAATTCCAAATAATAAAGTAACTGCTGCCAATTTAGGTGATTCAACTGATTTGTCTACGCACATTCAGCGCTCGGTACAGCGGAACATATACCATTATTACAGTGAGGTCTGATATGTTTTTCTTGTATAATTAATTCCAATATAAATCTATTTTGCCGTGCTCCAACGCTTTGACAACAGGCTGGACTGTTATGAAAACAACAAAAAAAAGAGTTTCTAAATTTATCGATTTTTATTAGTGAAACAAACTATATATCTAAACAAATTCCAAATAATAAAGTAACTGCTGCCAATTTAGGTGATTCAACTGATTTGTCTACGCACATTCAGCGCTCGGTACAGCGGAACATATACCATTATTACAGTGAGGTCTGAAGGGACTGTTACAGGCTTTCAGAATCCCACCGACTTGCTTGCAAATCATCTTAGTATTACAATCGTGGCAGGAGATCTTCGGAAATACGGTGAAGTCACAGGTGGTCCAGTTAGCGTTTGACTCAGATATGTCGAAGGTGCCGAAGTCTTGGGCCTGTCGTCGGGCCCTGCTTTGGTTCTCATGGGGCCCGCCTTGGGAAGCCGGTGGCCCTCCTTGACCGGTGTGAGGTCCCCCTTGGGACGCTTGAGCGAGTGTCACAGCTAGGACACACTGAAAAGATTAAATGGAAGAGTTAGGTTCAGAGGCACAATATTAATAAGGACTGGCTCTTAACGACCTTTGGCTAACATAGCCACTTCAGCTCCTGTTGGGCTACTGTTATTAACGGTAGGAATGTTACCGCAGCCTAGGGAGGGCAGCAGCACGTAGTAGTCGCCTGCTTGTCGTCCTTTAAGGGGGTGTACGTTTTGTACGAGCCAAGGCATAATAAATATAGGCCCTGGTGTATTCTACCGGAGATCCAGGAACTCCACTCCCGATGTGCAAGCAAACGGATTGGTGATTTTGTACTATTACCGTTTTTGGACATAATTACTGAGTCTCTTATAAAAACCATGGCTTGCTTTACGATTTTATAAGATTTTGATTAATTCTCTCAATACTTACCAGCGCCGAGAAGATGAGTACGTTTTGGATGTGAGCCATTGTTGCTTTGCTTCCTATTTGGTTCATCTGTTGCATGCAACCCCTTTTATACGTCCTACTTATCTAATGTTTACTACGAGCTCTTTCTTCAAACAAATACGGAAATCTGTAACTCCCAGTAGGGTTTTCCTATTGTTTAAATAAGTCAATAAACATCTGTGTTGTTATTTTCAAGTGGGAAATTTCTGTGAGTTAGTTAAACAATGGAAAACTAATATGGATTTACATTTATTTATATCTGTGCAACATAATGTGCAATGCTGCGGCTGCTGAGACCACCAAGCGGCGCAAATACTGTATTCTTATGGGTAACTACAGTTTTGAGCCGTTTGGGGTCGAAACACTCGGGGCATGGGGTCCGAATGTGCGTCTCCTTTTTAATTAAGGAACTTTTTCGCCGACTGGTCGACATTTCACGTGAACATAGGGCTGGCTCGTACTTTGGCCAACTGTAATTAGCATTGCCATTCAACGTAGCAATGCCACTCGCACGCCACTCTTCTGGGATGTTTCCGGATGACAGCGATGCGGACGAGTACTTCGACACCTAAGTGTCCCTTTGTTTTTTGTATTTGTTTGTATATTTAGTTAGTCATTCAATTTAGTACCTATTGTAAATAGTTAGTTGCGTGTATAATGACTTTAATGTATTTGTAATGAACAAATATATAAAATTGAAATGCACAATATGTAAGTAAAGAAATCACTCAATCAATGAACTCACCCTATCGCAGTCCAGTACTGGACTACTGGAATAAGAACGGACTTACAGCAGATAATTTTTAACAAGCCCGTTATACCGCTATTCTTATCACTGCAACTAATAAACCAGAACTTGTGCACTAGCGTACTACCTGCAGTTGTTGTCTAATGCTGTACACACAAAAATAGTTTCCAATCACATAAGCACACTTAGTAGGTATCTATAGGTATTAATTTGGCAGACCATCTGCTCGTATAACTCAGCAATCAAAGGCGCTCGGACTTCATTTTCCGTTTTATGGTAATTCCACAACCTTCGTACTTTATCGCAAATATCAACCCGCACCCACCGGGCCGTCTGCGGCCTTCAATGGCTTTTTTGGCGGCCGGGCAATCATCATCATCAATCATCATTTCAGCTGAAGGACGTCCACTGCTGGACATTTTGACTGGTTCTGTGCTTCCCGCATCCAGCGGATACCTACGGTCTTCACAAGGTCATCGGTCCACCTTGTAGGAGGCCCGGCAATAGCTTGACAAAATTAGATTTATTTAATGCGCATGTAATCCCCAAAGGGTTAGGCAGAGGTGTACTCTATAGTACACCCACGTTTCACCAGTTATCTTTAAGTCCCATGTAATAGGGGTTGCATTGTTATTGGGGGGAAGGGTGTGTCATTATTCATGTCTAGAAATTAAAACAAAATAGACACGTACTTACGCTAACGCGCGAAAACCGTTTGAGAATTGTAACAACCACTATTGGGGAGTTATGGATTCATTCGTTAAGAGTGAACAATGTCAAACATCTCATTGATTGAATTTTATTAGTATCATTTCATATAGCCTTGTAAAATAAATAACTGCAAGGATTGTTGTTTTTTATTTGTTTAGATACCTATTTAAGGCTTCTACAGACTGGTGCAACTCGCGTGACAAGGGTCGCGCTGCCTGTCGCGCCCGCGATATCGCAACAGTTTGTAGGAGCTTTTATACGTTTAAAATGGAATATAATCAATTTCCCTTGTGTTGGGGCCCGCCGAACCATAATCAAAGTATTCTCGGCCCTTGACTTCAAAAAGGTTGAAGACCCATGCTTTAACGTTTTGGTTTATGAATCATTGACAATGGAATATAATCAATTTCCCTTGTGTTTGGGCCCGCCGAACCAAAATCAAAGTATTATCGGCCCTTGACTTCAAAAAGGTTGAAGACCCATGCTTTAACGTTTTGGTTTACGAATCATTGACTTTTCTACAGAAACCAAATTCACTGATTCTGGGAAAACTTTGGGCAAAGCCTTTATTCTATACCTCGTGAATATTCGTGTTAACATTACGTTCTGAGAATCAAACGTAGTTTGTATGCAACAACTAATATTGTGTTAACTTTAGTTTGTTCCAGTTTCACGGATTTACTCTAGCTTTGATATTGTGATTCATTTATTATCCCTATGCATATTCTCGAGAGTTTTCTTACATTGCGAAATCCAGCCAAATATAAACATGGCGAAGGGTGATTTTATGTGAGAGGTAAGCCGGAGCAAAAAAAAATGCTTACCTATGATGTCACCTAGTGAACAATATTTTGGACCTTTACGCCTGCAGGGCCCGGTTTACATTCCTTTCCCCAAACAAAGCTTTTGTAGGTCAAGCAAAGTTCCTAGTGGATCCCAGTAGTGCTTGTATCAAGAAAATAAGGCAACCCCGCTGCTTACCAGCGGCGGCCTTAAGCATTGCGAGGCTCCGGGTGGCAGATCTTTGCGAGGCCCTTGTCGTTTGCGTAGAGTGCTATTTCTGTTAATTAATTAGAAATGAAAAGTCCACCCGCCCCGATATGAAAATACAAGATGCCAAAGCGAGTGCGGAAATAGTAGCACCCCGCTTTGGAAAGGTTTGGTTTTCTTTTAACCAATATCAATCACTGCTCAGAACTACTGACTGTCATAATTTCCTAAGGGAAGCCGACAGGAATCGGCTTATTAGCTAGCTGCGCCACTGGTAAACAATCGTAATCTTATCAAAACACACAGCTGTGCCCACGGCTTCACTCACGTGATTTTGTAGGTACGTATTCAATCAATCTGCCCGCCTTTTCCCAACTATGTGGGGGTCAGCTTCCAGTCTAACCGGATGTAACTGAATACCAGTATTACACATGGAGCGACTGCCTATCTGGCCTCCACAACCCAGTAACTGGGTAATACAATACTCCTTAGTAAGACTGGTTGTCAGACTTTCGGGCTTCTGACGACCCGTAGCAACTGTCAAAGATCCACCAATGACAGCGGGGCCAACGGCTTAACGTGCTTTTCGACGCACGGAGTGGTCTCCCCATCCACGGACCAACCCCGGTAAGCGTAGCTTAACCTGATGGATCGACCCGTGCGGCTGTTAGCCACGAGCTCTACGATTTTAGGTATTTTTTTTGAGGTTTATAATTTAAGTTAATATTTATTTTTACACCAAACTTATTTTATTGTTCATTTAAGCCGACGTCCACTGCTGGACAGAGGCCTCCCCCAAAGTGGGGGAGGGGTTGACATAATCGCTACGCTTGGCAGGCGGGTTGGTGATCGTAGAATGGTGTTAAAATGCATAGAGAACGCTGCTGCCCATTCTCTAGTAAGTCCCTTAGTCGCCTTTACGATACCCACAGGAAGAAATAGGATTGTACTATTCTTTACGTCCGGCACCTAACTGGGTAATACCTAAAAATAAAATATAGTTTGAAATGTTAACTTTTTGTTAACTCGGGTTTTCGCGCGAGGCCCATGCAAGAGCGAGGCCCTGGGTGGTTGCCCTGTTCGCCACCCCTTAAGGCCGCCACTGCGTCTGTCTATCTGTCTGTCAAGACCCTTTTTAACAAGTTGAAATTTATATCAAATAAGTAATTAAAGTCTTGGAGCCCTAAAAAAATCAAGCTTATAAGTTAACGCAATAAAAATACGGCCAAGTGCGTGTCGCACCAGCGTTGTTGAAAGACATGTAAGTTTGTACACTTTGTACGCACAATATTACCATGTTATTTTAAGACCATAGACTTCATATAGGTTTTTCTGTAATCTATCCTAAGTATAGAACTATTCTTTGAATTTGTTCAACGTTTTAGGCTCAGTAGTTTCAGAGATTAGGGGGAATGGTCAATTTTCATTTATTTTCATTAATAAGTAACTATAATTCCAATTATTTTAAAATTATAAATAAAATATATTTGAAATTCTCATATCAAGTCCTTTCATTTGATTTATCACACGGTCCAAAACTTTTTTTAATGTTCTAATGTCTCCCTCAAAACTGAACCCCATGTTCAAAATTCATTTATTTAGGTACGGAACCCTAAAAATACGGCCATTTATGCGACATATTTTGATACACAGAATCATTAAATTTGGCAAAAGTCCTAAAATCGTTAATTGATTGTTTTATCGAATAAAAATAAAATGCGATTCTAAAGTTACATTTGCAGTTGGAGAATTAGTTGGAATGTTAACTTTGTTCTTGGGATAAATTATTATTCATCTCAACTACGGAACCCTGCATTGTGCGTGGTCTGACACGCACTTGGCCGGTTTTTTTGCAATAAACTAAAGCTTGTGAAAACATTTTTGTGAGTATCTATCTGTCTTTTGATTTGTCAAGATTATGGTGGCTTATCTAAGAATCCTTCAAACTTCTAAATTTCTATGAATCTAGAGTAATAATTACGCAATTTATATTGTCTTTGATACCTTTTTTTTTTTTTTTTTTGGGTGGGAAATTATCAAGTAACTTCTCCCGCTCTGGGCTGAGCGGGAGGGCGTGTCAGACTTTTATTGACTAAAACCCACCCGTGTTCCTTCCGTTGCCTGTGTGCCGGGGCCACGATATCCCTTTCGGACAAACTCGCAACCCCGGCAGGCCTTGGCCCTAACGGACCCCGTCAGTTGGTGCTGACATCTCTTTGAGGCGCGCGTGAAACACAACGCGCCGTCGACCCGGGCCTGGTCCTTATCGGACGGCGAGCTACCCATCGCTTACCGTCCGCAGGCCCGCGCAGGGTGGCCGGAAATCAGCTTGTGACTCCAGACGCCCGGGGCGTGTCCTGCGGCGGCTAAGGGCGTGAGGGCGCGAACCCTGCTTACCCTCACGCGTTCCGCCTCCTCCTTCGCGAGCATTACTGCTTCGCAGAAGGAGGTGACGGCCTCCCATGCACTCTCGCTCCGAACCATGGCCTGAACCAGGGCCGGACGCGAGAGATCGCTGCCACCGATCGCCTCCGTGAGGACACGGCGGTGCTCCGCCCAAGCCGGGCAGACCTCCACCGTATGCTCCACCGTGTCCTCCGGGCGATCCACACAGTGGTGACTCCCGGGCGTTACCTCCCGGTTTATCCTGAACAGGAACCTCCCGAAACATCCGTGTCCAGTGAGGACCTGCGTCAGGCGGAAGGTGAGGACGCCGTGGCGCCTCTCTAGCCACTCCTCAAAGAGGGGACTTATCGGCCACAATTGTGGCGTGCCCTGCGCTGGGTTGCGACAATCGCACTCTCCATGCCGCCATGAGATCCCGCCGGAGCTCCGTCCGCTGTGCCGTGATTTCTCGCGGCAGCGGAGTTTCACCCCGGCTTTTCGCCTCCTCGCGCCACTCCCAGATGTGCGCGAGGACTTTTGCCTCCAGATCCCACGGCGGCAGTCCGGCAAGGAGGCTCGCCGCCTCACGGGAGACCGTGCGGTAACCCCGTACCAGCCTGATGGCCATGACCCCTTTGGGACGCGTTCAACGCTGGGCTGGTCGCAGCCTTAGAGAACGCGCCCACACCGGTCCCTGGCACTGACATCTGGCAATGGACAAGATTTTCAAACGTTTTTATTGTTCAATATGAGGCTTTTGGCTACTATGTTTGTGTGCAATATATGTTAAATTTATTTATTCATTGTAATGTGCGTTTTGTTTGTGCAGAATAAACAATTTTTCTTTCTTTCTATGTATTTTTTTAATGTATTACTTGTATTAAAGACACTTGTACCGTTTATCTGTACCAGCAGCCAGCAGGGTGTAACGATTTTGTTTTTGCCTATTGAAATACCCCATGATATATTTTATAATTCATAACGTTTCATACTACTATAATAACAAGCGGCCTAAAATGGACGCTTTGGCAGAATCATAATAAGATCTGCGTACAATTCATACATCCCGCAATTCATCTGTTTGACAGCTGCTATTTGACATTAGACTTCACTACAGCAATTCATATTTTGTGGAGCATTTTACGAAACTCCATACAAAACTGTCAAACAGATGAATTGCGGGATATGAATTGTACTCAGATCATATTATGATTCTGCCAAAGCGTCCATTTTAGGCCCCCAGGGCTTTTGCATAATCTAGTGAAAAAAGTAATTCTTGTTGTATCAACTCATTTATTGGTAACAATTGTTTTCTAATACGTTTTCCGGTAAGGTTAGTCACATAGTAACTTAGGCACATTCCATACTAGGTACGGGCGAACATAGTCCATTGTTGCAGTAAGGAGCGAAGGTGCTTGGGCAGTCAAGCACCAGTCCACCAACTCGCTTGCAGATCAATCTTGTATGGCAGTCATGGCAGCGCATCTTTGGAATTATGGTGAAGTCACAGGAAACCCAGGTGGGTTCAGAATTGTGGTCGCGTTTATTGTTGTGGTTATGTTCGTGATTGTGTTCGTGAGGCTCCTGTTGGGGGACCAGTGACCAATCACCGTTGTTATGCTGCCCCGCTTCGGATGCTTGAGTGAGAGCCCCAGCAAGCACGCACTGGAAAGATAAATATTAGAGTTATCTACTTGGTTAACGAAAACACGTACCTAGGTATTCCTGGCACAAAACATTGCTGGTTGACAGTTTTTGAGAACTTGTGGTTTATTTTCCTTAAAATATTAATATTTCAGCGAAACATTAACATAACTAATTTTTCAGCATACGGTCATGGCGACTCGAGTGTCGTCATATTTTTTTTCGGTCAAATTCATTTTTGTTTCCCAGTTTTGTGTGCACACAAACTTCACACTTCTATCGGAATATTATAATATTCGGTAGTCTTGACTACCAAAGTTCTTATTTACAAAAACAACAATACACAAAGTAGATAAAATATAATTATTTGTGTTAATGTTTACTTTGACAGTCCTATGTTAGATGGTTTTTATTCCCTAATTTGTAATGTAGGAGTGAAAAATGAGACTGAATTCTACTAATTTGTAAGTAGTAATAAGTGTATTGTAAGCCAATGGTGCCTGCCAGGGTTGCGAGTTTGTCCGAAAGGGATATCGTGGCCCTGGCACACAGGCAAATGAAGGAATACGGGTGGGTTTTAGTCAGTAAAAGTCTGACACGCCCTCCCGCTCCGCCCAGAGCGGGAGAAGTTATTTGATAATTTCCCACCCAAAAAAAAAAAAAAAAGCCAATGGTCGATTAAAATACCCTCTAGTTTTAATTCCTTATGATGGTGCTAGTGGTGGTTCGGTCTTCCAGAGTAAGACAAAAAAAAAACCGGCCAAGTGCGAGTCGGACTCGCGCACGAAGGGTTCTGTACAATTATTTATAAAAACGGCAAAAAAAATACATTTCTTGTATGGGAGCTTGGGAGCCCCCTTCAATATTATTTTATTCTGTTTTTTAGTAATTTTTGTTATAGCGCCAACAGAAATACATCATCTGTGAAAATTTCAACTGTCTAACTATCACGGCTCATGAGATACAGCCTGGTGACAGACGGACAGACAGACAGACAGACAAACAGACGGACAGACAGACGGCGGAGCCTTAGTAATAGGGTTCCAGAATACCCTAAAAAACTATGGATGGACTTTGTGAAAGATGATATTATGGCTAGAAGAGTTACTACCGAGATGACTACTAATACAGAGTATGGAAGAAATAACATGTTGCGCCGACCGCGACCCCAAATAAATTGGGATATGAGCAGGAGAATGATGACAATGATATTGGTGGGCCAATCCACATGGAAACAAACCCTATGATGTAGTTTGTATTGTATAAAACTGATTGATCACAACATTTAAGGACGCATTCGCAAATCTGACAAAAATTCGCAAATTTGTTTGCGGCAAAATGTAACTAAACCAAATGTAATTAATAATTGTCACAGATAGATTACTCCTTCATCTCTAAATGGTAGCAATTTTTTATTTGGTTGGTTTATAATAATGTAAAAAATAATTTCCGTTGCCTCTTCACACAAAATTGACATCGTGTTGAGTTTAGGAATATTTTTCTTCAATATACATAAATATACAAAAAAATATTTTTAATACATAAATTTAGTTATTAAAAATATTTTATGTACCTACGTAGATATGTTTAACTCAAAAAGGTAGCAAAAAGAACTATCAAAATGTTACAAATTGTCTCAGAAAATAATGTTGAAAAAACCTATATTTTTTTAAAACCATATCAAGAAATTTAAATATCACACACTGGGCTTGAGCTATCCTTGTGATAAAATCAAAATTTTATTTATGATTATACAATATTTTCATTAAGTAAATCAAAGACGAAATAAACTATATTTTCGAGTGCGCAAAAGTGATGAAACTATTAACAGGTGCTGAGACTGACACGAATGTTTTATCACCACGAAAACTGTACTTTTATAGTTACACAGACGTAATGTTTCAAATATTTCAAGCTTTCTCACAATTAGATAAGAAATTGACGAATAACGTTTTTTTTTGTGCACGCACCCTTAAATAATATACATACCAGTACTGCCAAGATCAGGACGTTTTGGATGAGAGCCATCGTGTGTCGTATGTATTTTCTATTTGATTAAAATATCGATTGCAATACCCTTTTATACACTTCACTTATCTTATGTGTATCTTTTCATTACTCAACGTCTATAATATAATCAATATTTTTTTTCCCAAGGTGAAAATCGATAAGGACTTAGGGAAAACTTTGTGCGTATGAGTGCCGTGACTTACGAGTTGTAGGTCGTAGGTTCGAACCCTAAAAGGTGCTTTACTTTATGTAAATTATTTCATCACCACTGCTCTCAAAACGGTGAAGGAAGACATCGTGAGGAATCCAGCATGTCCTAGAACCAAAAATTCGAAGACATGTGACATCGACCAACCCGCACTGGGCCCGCTTGGTTGATTACGGCCCACTGCCTCTCACAGAGAGAAGGCCTGTGTCTCAGCAGTGGAAATATGGGCTGATTATGTTGTGCGTAATACACAAAATATTCGAAATTCATGTTGTTATACTATTTATGAAATTAGGTAGTACATTATGTGAATCATCAGAAACCAGGCTGTGGGGTACATACCTATTGATATGACCCCCATGGACTCCAAAATATTTATGGGCTTAAAAGTTTTTTGAAAATTGGACATATCTATGCAATTTTAGACGTATTTTTGTAGTTCAACCTATGGTAACGGTGTACAATTGTATTTTTTGGGGTTCCGTATCGTAAAAGGAAAAAAACAGAACCCTTATAGGATTACTTCATTGTCCGTTTGTTTGTCTGTCAGTCTGTCAAGATCCTCTTTCTCAGGAAATCGTGGAGGTATCAAGTTGAAATTAATATCAAATACGTAGGTAGACTTACGGAGGTCTAGTACTGGTCCCTTGGAGCTCTAAAAAATCTAGCTTCTAAGTCAACGCAATAACAAATTACGGCCGTTTATTATTTAGCGACATATTTTGATCCTCGAAAATAAATCAAATTCGTAGAATACCTACTTCCCGTTGACCTATAATCATGAAAGGTAATAAGACGCAAGGTCTCACAACATAAGTAAAGGAAAAAATTCGGAAATCGTTAATGTGTAATTTTATCACAAAACGATTACCCACTTTCATTTGTGGTTGGAGAATTGACCGGGACGTATATCAATGTAAGGGAGAACGTGTTATTCAACGACAATGTTAAGTTTGTTTTTGCGATAAATTCATCCCAACTGCGTAACCCTTCATTTTGCGTGGTCCGACACGCACGCGGCCGGTTTTCTTTTTGGTAATAAACTAAAATTTGTGAAAACCTTTTTGTGAGTTTCTATGTCTTGATTCGTCAAGATTATGGCTGCTTATAGTGAAGTCCTTCAAACTTCTGAATTTCTATAATAATGTATACTAAAGACCTTGTACCATTTATCTGTACCAGCAGCCAGCAGAGTCAGATCCATGTTCCGTTTTGATGATTTTGCTTTTGCCTATTGAAATACCCATGATTTATGTTTTATAATTCTAACTTCTTATATATAAAATTCTCGTGTCACAATGTTAGTTACCATACTCCTCCGAAACGGCTTGACCGATTTTTATGAAATTTTATATGCACATTCAGTAGGTCTGAGAATCGGCTACTATCTATTTTTTATACCCCTAAGTGTTAAGGGTGGCTTTCCCACGGGATCGAGACTTACGCGGGTGAAACCGCGGGGCGCAGCTACTAATACTATAAATGCGAAGTGTGTTTGTTTGTTACGCTTTCAAGCTTAAACGGCTGAACGGATTTGGATGAAATTTGGCACGTGGGCAGACCTTGACCTGGGTTAGGTCATAGGACTTTTTATCCCAATATTCCCATGGGATCGTGCCAAATTCGGGATGCTACTATAGAACAACAAGGCTTTTGCATAATCTAGTGAAAAAAAGTAAATCTTGTTGTATCAACTCATTTATTGGTAAAAATAGTTTTTTAATACGTTTCCCGGTAAGGTTAGTCACATAGTAACTTAGGCACATTCCACACTAGGTTCGGCCGAACATATACCATCGTTGCAGTAAGGAGCGAAGGCGCTTGGGCAGTCAAGCACCAGTCCACCAACTCGTTTGCAGATCAATCTTGTATGACAGTCATGGCAACGCATCTTTGGATTTATGGTGAAGTCACAGGAAATCCAGGTGGGTTCAGAATCTAGAGCTTGTTTGATGTGGTGGTTGTGTTCGTGAGGCGTCTCTTCGGTGATCGGTGACCAATCAACGTTGTTATCCTGTCCCTCTTCGGATGATTGGGTGAGAGCCCCAGCAAGCACGCACTGGAAAGATACATTGATAAATTAGAGTTACTTGGTTAAAGGAAACACGTAGGGATTCCTGTTACAATACATTCAATAGGTTAGTTGACAGATTTTGAGAAATATTTGTTTATTTTCCTTCAAATATTAATATTTCACCCATAACTAATTTTTCTTTGTCAAAACATATGGCCATGGCGACTCGAGTGTCGTCATACTTTTTTTCGTTCGAACTCGCTTTGGTTTCACAGTTTTATAAGCACACAAACTTCATACTTCTGTCGGAATATTATAATATTCGGTGGTCTTGACTACCAAGGATTTTAAATATAAGAAATATACACAAAGCAGATAAAATATAATATTCTTTGTGTTTATGTTTACTTTGACAGTCTTATGTTAGACAGTTTGTATTCCCTAAAAATTGTAATGTACCTGAAAATGAGACTGAATACTACTAATTTTGTAGATTAATGATCAGTGCCGAATATCTATTGGTAATGAAAAATAAACTTTATGTCCGACGTATAAAGTTTGTTTCTATTTACGCGTGCTCTGAGTCTCGTTCAATGTCACGTGACCAATGGCCTTATTTTTACGCAACTACTCGTATTTCACAAAAATATGAATTAATCTAAAATCATTTAGAAAACTGAGTTTTGATATTTTTAGCTCAGAACCGTATTATAAAACAAAATTCATAAGGTATTTTTCTCAATGTCAACCAGCCTATTGCGGATAGCTGAATCGATCAGTTTAACAAAACAGTTGTTGGAGTGGAGTCTGTATGGAGAGTGGAGTATTGGTCGATTAAAATACCCTTTAGATGGTGGTCAGATCGGTAGTAGTTGTAGTGGTTCGGTCTTCCAGAGGAAGACCAAGAAACGATAGATGGACTGTGTGAAATATGATATGGCTATTTCTAGCCACCCCTCCGCCCCTCCCTGCCCCCACCCCCCAGCCCCCCACCGCCCCTTTCAGGGGTGACTACCAAGATGACGACTAATAAAAGAAAAAAAACATTGCGCCGACCACATATAAATTAGGATAAGGGCAGGAGAATGATGACGATGATGATGGTGATGATGATGGTGATGATGATGGCGATGATGATGGGGATGGTGATGGAGATAGTGATGGTGGTCCAATCCTTTTGAAAACTAACCCTAATTACCCTAATTTGATTTGAATTAAACTGATTGATTACAACATTTAAATATTATTTATACATACCAGTACTGCCAAGATCAGGAAGTTTTGGACGAGAGCCATTGTGTGTTCATATGTGTGTTCTATTTGATTAAAATATCAATTGCAAAACCCTTTTATACACCTCACTTATCTTATGTCTTTTCATTACTCAATATTTTTCTCAAGTGGAGCATCGATAAGAGATTGGGGAAAACTTTGTGCGTAATACACAAAATATGCCTATTCGGAATTCACGTTGTGATACTATATTTATAGATTTAAGCAGTACAAATTGTGTCACGTTATGTGAATCATCAGAAACAAGGCTGTTGGGTACATACCTATTAATGTGACCCCCATGGAGCCCAAAATATTTATAAATTTAAATGTTTTTTGAAAATTGGACATATTATATGCAATTTTAGACGTATTTTTGTAGTTCACCTAATTGTGTTTTTTAGAGTTCCGAAAAAATGGAAACTTTATATGATCATTTCGTTGTCCGTCTGTCTCTGTCCGTTTGTCAAGGCCGTTTTTCTCAGGAACGCGTGGAGGTAAAATTAATATCAAATACGTAGGTCTACAGTCACCTGGAGCTGTAAAAAAAATGAAGCTATTAAGCCAACGCAATAAAAAAATACGGCCATTTATGCGTCATTTGATAATCGCAAATAAATTAAAACCTATAGATTACTTCCCGCTGACCTAGAATCACGAAAGGCAAGAAGCTCGGGCTCGCAGCACAAGTAAACGAAAAGTCCGACAATCGTTAATTTGTAGTTTTATCACATAGAAAATAGTTGTATCGCAGATATTTTGCGGTTACAAACCTAATTTGCTGTTGGGGAATTGACCGTGACGTATATCGATGTAAAGGAACATTTTTTTAACTACAATGTTAAGTTTATTTTTGGGATAAATGCAGCCCAACTACAGAAGTCTTCATTGTGCGTGGTCTGACACTCACTTGGACGTTCTTTTTCCTATACAATTCATTTATTCTACGTCGTAGGACTTGCCATTGGATGATCATCCTACTTCCGTTGATCCATACCATAAGTCTGTTGACTTAAAGAGGACGAAGGAATAATATATTATTCCCTCTTTAGGTCAGACATGAATACCTAGCCTATAGAACACTTAGACTAGTGGTTCTCAACTTTTTAGGTGACGGAATCCTTTTGGGAAACGAAATATTTGACGGAGCCCTTAAATAATCAAAAATAGTTTTATTAATAATTATATTACTTGCCATTAACATTTGCATATTTTTATACTTTATGGTGGACTATTTAGATATATTTTATTGTACTCAGGTTGCAGAGTCATCATTCATCATCATCATTTCAGCCAAAAGACGTCCACTGCTGGACATAGGCCTCCCCCAAAGGGGGGTTTGCCATAATCGCCACGCTTGGCAGGCGGGTTGGCTATCGCAGTATGGTGTTAAAATGCAAAGATAACGCGGTTGCCCATTCTCTAGTAAGTCCCTTAAGTCGCCGTAGTTGCAGAGTAAAATTTAAAATGAGGTATTTTTTTTTATTATGGCAGTGTTTTCGCGGAGCACCCACAGAGGTTTTGCGGAGCTCTAGGGTTCCACGGAGTATACTTTGAGTATGGCTGACTTAGCCTAATACATAATTAACAACAAAATTATTTTCATATAACAAATATTCTCTAATTTAGACTTTAACTACTTTGGATACCATTGATATACGATTATCGAAAGCCGTATCTAAAATAAAGTACTCAAGAAAACCTGGACTCAATAAGTAGTGCAATATCGCACATAAACACACGCATATTATGGAGTTGGCTACTTTGGCCTTTGAAATGAAATGAAATTTATTTGCGTCGGTGCTCCATGGACCAATTGAAATTTGACCAGTTGGTCTAGGGGGAAAATTATATGTTTCCATCGTCCAATTACTAACTGGGGTATGGATAATTGAGAAATGTTCCGTTGCCTAGTTTAATAGTATAGTAAAGCCTTGTCCATATTAAAAAAATATTTATCATATTTTTTTTTTAAACAGCTTAATAGGTTGTGCGTTTGTGCATGCTGGCTCCATGTTTTAACCCTTATTACAAAACAAGGCTTATCTTCAAGATAAGCCTTGTTTTGTAATAAGGGTGTATGAGTCTTGTTGCTTGATTTGACGGCACAGTTGGCGCAGTGGTTAATTGATTGACTGCTGCGCTGCGTGTCCCGGGTTCGATTCCCGCACGGCACAAATATATGTATGACCTACAAGTAGTTGTTCCGGGTCTGGCTGTTTGTGCATGTGAGTTTAAATGTTTGTAAACGCAGTGTTCAATACAGGAGAAATTTCTAGTGTGGGGCAACGTTTAAAAAAAAAATCATAATAATAAAGTATAACAACAGCTTCTTTAGAAAGAAAAGAAAGAAGAAAGAAAAATTGTTTATTCTGCACAAACACATTACAAAAATAAAATTCAAATTGACGAAAAAAACACACTCTACTCGTAATACTAAGTAGCCAAATTGCAACCATATTTGAACCTATAAATGTGAACTCAGGGTTATAATGTTACAATGGAACATAGTTTTTTTTTACGTCAAGTATTTTCCATGGCCCAGTTGGTAATTGGACGATGGAAACATGTAATTTTCCCCCTAGACCAACTTTTCAAATTTCAATTGGTCCATAGAGCACCGACGTTAATTTGCAAGAATTGTAGTACATTACATATGGTCGAGTTACATGCGGGGCGAGTGCGGGGCGGGCGCGTGGCGTGTGCTGGTCGACTTCGATAAATGCAATTTTGAGATTTATTGATGTGTCATAAGACTCTAATTGTATACAACACGGGGCGGGCGCGTGTCGTCTGAACGCAGCCTTACCGTTCCTGTCTACACTTACCGTCATAACGAAGTACCCAGAGCAACAAAATCAAAAACAAAATCAAAAGTCATTTATTCAAACTAGGCTGAGAATCAGCACTTTTCGAACGTCAAAAATTACATGAGACACCCCCAAAAACGCCCACCCTTCACCACTTCCTAGTGCTTTAGCTGGGAAGAAGACTTTCTGGGAAGACTGGGAAGAACATTTTCATACAAAGCCTAAGTCACCCTGTCACTCTGGGTACTTAGTTTTGACGGTAAGTGTATGTTGGGATCAGCTTCCAGTCTAACCGGATGAAGCTGAATACCTGTTTTATTTATTTATTTAGTCAAATTTTACATAGGTAAATATTTTAAAAGTTAATACGTATCTACGACACTCATTTATTATACAACATTAGTTTTTGTTTATACTAAACCTCTTAAGGGGTCATTGTATTCATCATTATGAACAACTTTTACTATGGGACCAAAGTTGAAATCGCGAAAAAAATATCAGCTGTTCCCTACATTTTGACAAGTTCAGCGAACTTAAATGTAGGGAACAGCTGATTTTTTTTTCGCGATTTCAAGGCACGACGGTAGTCGGTGCGGCAGGCGCAATTAGCCCCTCGTATGCACTGGTTCTTGCGCCTACAGCTCCAACGAATTTTATTTGGCGACACAAACACAACAAATTAAACACGATTTGTAAATTTGACGGAGAGAACTCAAGACACGTGCGCTCGGGTCAACGGCTAACGACCGACCCGTATTAAATATCAACGTACGGTTGGTATTTAATTAAAAACAAGAACGTCTTATTTGAATGCAGAACTTGGTTGTTTTTTATTTTCGATTACTCAACAAAATTATGAGTAAATAAATAATTGCTTCATATTTAGCAAATCAATTACAAGCGTTGTGTCATTGCGCTTGTCTTTATTTTGTATGCAGTCTGACAGTGACAGCGGTTTACCTGTTGTCAAGTGGTAGAATTTCCAATAGTTAGGTAACCTACCTATTATCATAACCATGTGTATTTAAAGTATGTGTCGTTAAACTTGATAGCGGCTCTGAAGTGCGGTACTCTTGTGCAGCACCCCACCCATCATCCCCACTGACACAGGAATTCGCCTCATGTTCCGAGCCGCCATAAAGTTTGAATCAGGCTGTGTTATCCAGCTATGTGGAACTGGGAAATCATCATTAATCATCATTTCAGCCGATAGACGTCCACTTTTGGACATAGGCCTCCCCCAAAGGGGAGTTGCCATAATCGCCACGCTTGGCAAGCAGGTTGGCGATCGCAGTATCGTGTTAAAATGCATAGAGAACGTTGGTGTTAAAATGCATAGCGAATGGTCCCATTCTCTAGTAAGTCCCTTAGTCGCGCTTTTACGTCACCCACGAGAAGAAAAAAAAGGATGTTGCCATTCTTAACGTGCGGCACCACACGGTATAGAGGTGGGATATAGGTAACCTAAATACCAATAGTGAAAGTACAAAAACTTTTATTAGTTAAAAATTTATTGACTCATTAATAAGGGAATTAATAAATAAGAAAAATACAAAATATGGTTTTTGACAGTGGTTGGGAATTAATTCAATAATATGATACACAATTTTGAATGAGTGGCGGTCGAAACAATTTAGAGTCGTAATCCTTTTTGTTGAGAAAGAAGAATTATCTATTCGAGGTTGGAACACATGTCATTACATCGTATGATTAGACAGCGGCAATGGTACGGGTAGCGACGGCGTCGTTGGCATTATCAGCGGGTGCACCACAACCTTCAGCGGGCGTGGCGGAGCACTCTCCAGCGTTGCAGTACGGCAGGGTGGGGTCAGTGCAGGCACGCTGCAGGCCACCGACCTTCGTGCACACCACCTTAGTGTTACAGTCCACGCAGGAGCTGCCGACGACGGTGCATGGAACCCACTGAGGGTACCAGGGGGCGGATGACACCCATGGTGGAATCCAAGGGTTGGCACCGGCGTTACCCCAGCCGGAGCCAAGACCCCCCCAGGCGCCAGCGCCGCCACCTCCCCAGACGCCGACTCCTGCACCAGGTTGGGCAGGAACTGATGACACCATAGCGACCTGTTGGAAAATTTACAAATCATTACTTCGTCATCGTGTGATGTAGTTTTTGGGGATTGTTTTAATGACGTGGTTGCACTTCACCTGACTGCAAGCTTGTGTTTGTCTCCACAGTTTAAAGGAGATGCGCTAAGGTAGCCCGCGAAATTCAAATTTTCTTAAGTTTTTTGCAATATGCAGGTCAGTAACAGGTTGTATGTTGATTAAATATGATTCGCGGCCCTAAAAAATATGGCTTTACAGAATTATAATCATTAGAATCAGCATTACAACTCTGTAATTTATAGGTAGTCTCTAAGTTGTAGTTATAGCTATTGTAATAATCATTCAGTAGGATTTTATGAACTTAGAGAGTTGTAATGCTGATACTAATGATACTAATTCTGTAAAGCCATATTTGTTACGGCCGCGAATCATATTTAGATCAACATTGTATGATGTTTTTTCTGTGGGGTTATCGACCGCAGTTAGTATAGTCACTTGAAACATCAATTTAAAATTCAGTTTTAATGTGTAAACTTCACAGACGTGATGGGTATCAACATCTAAACACGATAAGATAAAATAATACAGATTTCTCAACTTCAAATAAAAACACTAACTACGGTCGTTGACCCCCCAAAAAAACATCAAATCTTTTTTGTTTTTATTTTATCGTATTTAAGACGCTGACAATAGGTAAACCGCTGTCACTGTCAGAATGCATACAACAGAAAAAGAAGCGCGATGACACAACGCTTGTAATTTATTGCAAAATATGAAGCATTTATTTATTTACTCAAAAATTTGTTGAGTAATCGAAAATAAAAAACAACCAAGTTCTGCATACAAAGAAGACGTTCTTGTAGTTAATTAAATACCAACCGTATGTTGATATTTAATACAGATATTTTGGATTGAAACTCAAAGTAAAGGGTTCATAGTTTACTGTTCATTTGTATCGAGATTTTTTTTCTAAACGTGTTTTGGTAACAACCAAGATCTGATAAATATGTTCAAGAATAACATTTATTTTTTCCGCTACCACAAACTATAATATATAGATTTGGCAATTTTTTTGTTTAAGACAATCCTACTTTTATAAATTGCGTCTTGTCAGCGCCTTAATAGCCATCAAGTCTGCAGAGTTTCGCTAGGTTTTTTAATCTGACCCTGTATAGTCAGTGGGAGATTAGACTTAATATTTGTATGAATCACTTACCAATGCACAAATAACTAAAACGATTTTCGCAGACATTTTTAAAGTATTATATTGTTCGTTATAATTCGAGTTCGTAATACAAGCAGGTTCACTTCGTTTCTATTGATAATAAGCGAAACTATCTCCTTTTATACGTGTATTGTTTATCTATTGGATTACATCTTACCACCTGTAGTGTATATTATATACACAGAGGTTTTCCCAAATGGAAAGAGTATGGAGTCATAAAGTAGATAAGGTGTGTACAGTCAACAGCAGCACTTGTTTGTCTGAACTACAGTAGGAGTGAAATAATAACATAACGTAATCGTATGAATAATATTTTCACGGGAAAGTTTTATTTGCTTGTTAATCAGTTGGGATGGAAACTTTTTTTTTGTTTTTTGGTTGCGAAATTATCAAATAACTCAACGGGAGAAGAGTCAGACTTTTACTGACTAAAAACCACTCGAGTTCCTTCAGTTGCCTGTGTGCCAGGGCCACGATATCCCTTTCGGATTAACCCGCAACCCTGGCAGGCATTGGCCCTAACGGGCCCCGTCAGTTTGTGCTGACATCTCTTTGAGGTACGCGTGGAACACAACGCGCCTTCGACCCGGGCCTGGTCCTTATCGGACGGCGAGCTACCCATTGCTCACCATCCGCAAGCGCAATCGACTTCAGATTTCCGACGCCCGGGGCGTCTCCTGCGGTGACTAGGGGCGTGCGGGTGCGAATTTTGCCTCTCCCTCACGTGTTCCGCCTCCTCCTTCGCGAGCATTACTGCTTCACAGAAAGAGGTGACGGCCTCCCATGCACTTTCGCTCCGAACCAGAACCAGAAGCGAGAGATCACCGCCACCGATCACCTCCGCGACGACACGGTAATGCTCCACCCAAGCTGGGCAGACCTCCACTTCACCGCGGAAGGTATGGACGCCGTGGCGCCTCTCTAGCCACTCCTCAAAGAGGAGACTTATCGCCACAATTGTGGTGTGCCTACTGTGCCCAGCAGCGCTGGGTTGTGACAATCGCACTCTCCATGTCGCCATGAGATCCCGCAGGAGCTCTGTCCGCTGTTTCGTTATTTCTCGCGCCACTCCCATATGTGTCGAGGACTTTTGCCTCCAGAATCCATGGCGGCAATCCGGCAAGGAGGCTCGCCGTCTCACCAGAGACCGTGTGGTATCCCCGGACCAGCCTGATGGTCTTTTTGGGACGCGTTCAACCGGGCGCGTGGCGGGCTGGTCGCCACTGCGAAATGTTAAATTAGGGATTACTCGTATAAAAGAAAAAAAAAGTGTTACTTATAATAAAAAAAATATGCCTATGCAGTATGCATTGCAGTCAGTGAGTAATACTAGAATATTCAAGCACGGCACAATTAATATCTGTAGATCTTCAAAATACTCCTTGCACGATACCCAGTGTGGAATTCTCACTGGCCCTTTTTTGAACGACAAAAGCTGTGTTCACATTGTACGCATAACTACCTCCCTAAAGAGAAATACTGTATCTGAGCCTAGACTCTACAAGCGAATAGTACACTACTTTTAATTGTTCGATAGTGATCTCCTCTCGAAGACATCTAAGGCGACAGGAAGCCGAACTAATTGAACTTTCTATTGCTGACATCCATGATCCCATAGACTTTCGTCAATGTAAATACCTAAAAATGTTACGTTATCCACTAAGATTATATTATCACTAGCTGACCCGTGCCCACTTCGTTGGGCGGTAAACATTTTACCGTCTTTTCATTTTTCGGATTAAATTATGGCCTTATGTTATGACACTCACAAAATAATAACGTGGCTTTCAATGGGTAAAAGATTTTTCAAAATCGGTTCAGTAGATCCAGAGATTACCCCTACAATCTCACAAACTATAAAATATTAATCTATGTAGATGAAGCAACGGTTTAGCAATATCCTTAAAAAAAAATGACTCGCATTCCGTTTGCTCACTATAGGCAAGCGACTTCTCGACAAAATCAATAGCAGTGAATTGGGACTGGGATTGTGAATTCAACTGCACATTTACCGCTGAGTCGGTGACGGTCGGTGATTCTTCAATTTTGCCGGCGTGAGGGGTCAAAAGATATTTTTAGAGTTCCGTACCCAAAGTGTAAAACGGGAACCCTATTACTAAGGCTCCGCCGTTTGTCCATCTATCACCAGGCTGTATCTCATGAACCGTGATAGTTATACAGTTGAAATTTTCACAGATGATGTATTTCTGTTGCCGGTATAACAACTAATATTAAAAAACAGAATAAAAAAAATATTTAAGGGGGCTCCCATACAACAAACGTGATATTTTTGCTCGTTTTTGCTAGATAATGATAACGGCAACAGGTAGACGCTTGAAATATTCACAGAATATTAAGTTATATATTCACTTTAAGGGGGGATCCCATACAACATACGTGATTTTTTTGCCATTTTTATAGATAATGGTACGGAACCTTTCGTGGGCGAGTCCGACTCGCACTTGGCCGGTTTTTTTATTATTTAAATTAGCCAACGGAATTAAAACATCAAAATTACCTTCAATAAAGTTTTCTGAGAATCGGATTAATTTGACTCCCTGCCGTGCTTCACCAAAACCAGCAATAAAAATACCATCCTGAAACACCTGGAACTCAAATGAGAATAGTTCTGCCGCTGCCATTTTTTTTTTTGGGTGGTAAATTATCAAATAACTTCTCCCGCTCTGGCCGGAGCGGGGAGGGCGTGGCAGACTGTTACTGACTAAAACCCACCCGTGTTCCTTCAAATGCCTGTGTGCCAGGGCCACGATATCCCTTTCGGACAGGCTCGTAACCCTGGCAGGGCATTAGCCCTTTCGGACCCCGTCAATTGGTGGTGACATCTCTTTGAGGCGCGCGTGGAACACAACGCGCCGTCGACCCGGGCCTGGTCCTTATCGGACGGCGAGCTACCCATCGCTCACCGTCCGCAAGCCCGCGCCACGGTGGCCGGGAATCGGCCTACGATTCCCGACGCCCGGGGCGTCTCCTGCGGTGACTAAGGGCGTGAGGGCGCGAACCCTGCCTCACCCTCACGCGTTCCGCCTTCTCCTTCGCATGCATTACTGCTTTGCAGAAGGAGGTGACGGCCTCCCATGCACTCTCGCTCCAAACCATGGCCTGAACCAGGGCCAGATGTGAGAGATTGCCGCCGCCGATCGCCTCCGTGAGGACATGGCGGTTCTCTGCCCAAGCAGGGCAGACCTCAACCGTATGCTCCACCGTGTCCTCCGGGCGGTCCACACAGTGGTGACACCCGGGCGTTTCCTCCCGCATTATTCTGAATAGGAACCTCCCGAAACAACCGTGTCCGGTAAGGACGTGCGTCAGGCGGAAGGTGAGGAAGCCGTGGCGCCTCTCTAGCCACTCCTCGTAGAGGGGACTTATCGCCACAATTGTGGCATGCAAATTCTTTGCCAAATAGTAAATATCCCTGGCGATGGCGCATGCTTATGGTGAATAGTAACGTGGCCATGTCATTGTCTTCTCAAATTCGAGACAGCATTGTGCGCCACGTGTCTAAAAACTGGGAAATATTCCAACCTTTCACCCAGGATCGGTCAGGAGGAGCTGTTTATGGTTCAAAGCGTGAATACGTCGCTGAAATGTCTTGTAATGGCACCTACGGAACCACCTGTGAACTCATGGCAGCGGGAGAACTATTCCCATTTGAGTTCCAGGTGTTTCAAGATGGTATTTTTATTGTTGGTTTTGAGGACACACAACAGGGAGTAAAAATAATCTGATTCTCAGGAAATTTTAATGAAGGTCATTTTGATGCGTGTCAGACTTTTACTGACTAAAACCCACCCGTGTTCCTTCAAATGCCTGTGTGCCAGAGCCACGATATCCCTTTCGGACAGGCTCATAACCCTGGCCGGCATTGGCCCTTTCGGACCCCGTCAGTTGGTGCTGACATCCATTTAAAATGGGAATAGTTCTCCCGCCTTTTTCCAACCCTTACAACACCAGCCTAAACCAAAGATACTAAGCAATAAAATTAAAATACGAACGTAGGTAAGTATTCAAGGACACTTTTTCTAGTGAGAACGACTAATACTCGTACTAAAAACTATTATAGTAGTACCACAGTGTGATATACCTACACAATAAGTAATTCGCAAAGAAATAAAAATAACAAAATTCCAACCCGGCAATAGGTAAAAACACATTTATTATCCTCCAATTTAAAATTAGGAAGCGAAACAAACCAAAACGAAAACCAAACAACGACGATGAAAAATATTTCAAAGCAAATTAGTAGTAAGTACTCGTAATAACAAAATATCGCAGAACAGAAATTTCGGTAACTATAGCTTGAACGTGTATCGCTTAGGTTTGTATTCTGTGATTGATACAGACTCTGTTTTTTGATACGATCGGCTTGCAAGCCGCGATTAAGGTTAAACATTGTGAAGTTTTCCCTTTGGCATTCTCGACTTTAATTGCTATAAATGCAACGTTCAAATTACCTGAATACCAATTAGAACCTCATTTCATTATCTTTTAGCAGATGCCTGCATACTGAAAAATACTGGCCACCTAGAACTGGCATAAAAACTTTAGAACCTTATCACGCCTGCACTGAAACATACTGGCCACCTAGAAAAAAAACTAAATATAAACCTCAAGAAACTTCCAAAAATTCTTATTTCAATCATATGTAAAATATGCATTAACGCGTTGTCATAAAATTCAATTTAGATCTTTATCGGCCTCCGAATTCTAATTTCAATGTAAAGTATGCAATAACTCGTTGCCGTAAGATTCAATTTGGATCTTAACTGTTTTCATACAAACATTAAAAACCCTTATTTTCACCCTTAAGCGCTGAATTTCGTAAAATCCTTTCTTAGTGAGCACCTACAAGTCGAAAGGAACAATCAGGCCAACATTCATGTCTCTAACTTTAAAAACATAGGACTTTCATACAAACTTTGACACCCCTTTTCAACCGCTTAAGGTGCGAATTTATACAAATCCTTTCTTAGTGCGCGCCTGCACCCCATAGAGTGTGCTTGTGCCATATTGTAGACCTCACGGCCCAGTAGTTTCCGAGATTTCGTGATGAGTGGTCAGTGAGTGGACTTCTCTTTTATACATATATATAGATAGATAAAGGATTATCCAAAGTTATGTCAATTGTATCCTTATTCCTCGACGTTGTTCTAAATAACATAGCATTTGTTTTACTGGTGGAGTGTTGATGGTAAACCAAGAATGGAAGAGAGCCAGAGCCATCTTTATGTTGTTAGTTAGAGATTGTTCAGTCCTTAAGGGGCGTAGCATGCGTAGTTCATACAAACGTAATACCAAAATAATTTGTAAATCAAACATATTTAAGGTAGTGTGTATTTATTTCGATTGGATTACGGAATATCTATGTTCCCAAATATATATTTTGAAAGGACAATGATATAAAGACGAGATATGAGGAATTTAAAATTTCTATAGAAAACTTATTTTTCTCGTAACTCTTGTTTAAATCAGTGTCCATTCAAAATATATATTTGGGAACCTAGATATTCTGTATTCCAATCAGAATAAAGATACACTACCTTAAAAATATGTTTGATTTACAAATTATTTTGGTTGGCCGGCGATGGATGCGTAGTTCATACAAACGTAATGTTTGTATGAACTACGCATCCTACGCATCCTCTTAAGGTGAATCTGCAGCCCGCGAAATTAAATTTTCTTACGTTTTTTGCAAATTGCAGGTCGGTGTCAGGTTGTATCTTGATCAAAATATGATTCGCGACTATAACTGATAAGTATTTACGGAATTATATTCATTAATACATCTCTCTAAGTTGGATTTGCTCCGTTGAATGACTTGTTCATAAAATCATGACATTGGGGAACAAATCTAACTTAGATAAAGTAGTAGTTATGCAATAACTTTTGTTTGGAGTACCTAGAGTTAAAGGTTTAAAAAAGATAAGACGCAGTTATTTTGTAAAGTAGCAACTAAACTCTTTGCTCTGATCCAACAATCAATACAGTTTACAAATATTGGTAAAGATAAGATATTCCTAAGATTAAGAGCCAGCAAACAAATATATTATAAAAAATCAGGTTAATCAACTAGTAATGTTGAAGCTGGGTAGCGAAAGTCAAACGGTTTCCCTATATTTGTTAGTGGAAAATAACAAAGATTACATTTAATCACTTCATACTGTAACTGACATGTTTTGTGGAAATTGTGTGTCGTAAGTTTGTTATCAAATAGTTGGTTTTAGGTGATCAACAAGCTGATTCATGTCGACGAATTAGAGAATTTTCTAGGCCATGTAGCTCGCTGAAATTAAAATAGGTTCAGTTTCAATATGATAGAGCATTTATTGAGAGTCCATAATAGCAGCAAAATCTCAATCTTTCTCTCGCTCGCACATTACTGCTTGCAGCCACGCGAGCAAGCGAGATAGGGTGGCAGGTCTCCGAGGCGCCGATAGTTTAGGTAATTTCTTGTTACGGTCAAAATAATGGTAATTTAAAATAAGTAAAAAACATAGTGTCTGCTTTATATTTAGTTCAGTTATTATGAAAAGATTCATGAGTTGAGCGGTTTATTGTTCGGTTTGGAGGTAACTTTGTAATTTTTTTCCGTCGAAAAATTTTATTGAATCGTATTTTCGTCAAACATAGTACTATATTTTATTTCAAAATGAATGCTGATATAACGAAAGATCATGCTACGCAATTTGAGGTATTGTAGACTCAGGTTAAAAAGTAAAACTGCTAAACACGTGTCAAGCATTACAATGAATGAATGTATGAATGAAAGAAATGCACTGACCCCAGCGTGGTTGTAACCGACTCTATTGCTCTAATGAACCCAAAGATTCACCCTAGCCCCTGAAGCCTCATGTGTCATGAGACTACAGAGACCATTGTGTATCAAAGAGTAGACCGGGGGGCGCGGTAAAGGTAGGGAAGACGTGCCCTTGGGATATGGAATACTTATTAGAGCCTACCGGATGGATATGCATCCTTGAGCAAGCATTGAAATAGTGGAGAGACGGGTGATATTTATCTATGGGAGAGGCATGTTTTAATAGCGTCGCCGCCTGGTTGGCTTTTAGAGGCTATGAGGAACAGGGTGTAAAGTTCACTCATCCTCTATAGAAAAGGGAGGATCCTCCGACCAGACGGGTGTTGTGTCTGGTGGGCAACTGCCTGACGGTTGATGTCGGGATGTTGTATATATGCTAGTTGCGCGGTAAACTCTGCTTGCGCGATGCAGAATTTTGCGTGACGTCAGTGTGACGCGTTGTTCTTATGTGGCGATGATGATGCCGCCACAGGCTCAGGTCCTCCTAAACACGTGTCAAGCATTACAAGAACTAAATTATGACTGAACAACATTTTATTATTACACTCACCATCTGCCTGGCAATTTCCCAAGTACATTAGGGTCGGCTTCCAGTCTAACCACATGCAGCAGAATACCAGTATTTTAAATGGAGTGACTGTCTATCTGATCTCCACAACCCAGTTACTACAGTTACTGTTGTGGAGTTTCTTGCCGGCTCTTCTCCATAGGAAACGACCAATTGGAACCGTGCAACCTAGCTTCTGACGTTTCATAAGTGCCCATGTAGGTTTATGTGAAATAAAATATTTTGATTTTTTGATTGACTGGGCAATACGATAGAATATAATACAATAGAATACTCTTTATTATGTACACCATAAAAGTTACAGATATAAATGTTTAAATTTTACATAGGGTGACACAATGGGCGGTCTTATCGCTGAAAGCGATCTTTTGCAGACAACCTTTGGATGGATTAAAGGGAGCAGGAGAGACAATACTGCAGGTAGTCAGTGGTGTACGATACCCCTTGGTAAGACTGGTTGACAGACTTTCGGGCTTCTGACGCCCCGTTACGACTATCAAAGATCCACGAATGACAGCCGGGAACAACGGCTTAAAGTGCTTTCCAAGGCACGGACGGGTCTTGGTATGTAAAGATGGTCACCCATCCACTGACCAGCCACGGCAACCGTAGCTCTACTTGGTCGATTGGCCCATGCAGCAGTTATTACTTAGCCACAAGCTCCTCCACACTATTCTAAGTAATCTTATTCAATAGAAATGAGAAGTTCCATATTATTAAGGCGCTGAAAAGAGGCAAATGATTAAAGTAGCCGAATCTTTGTAGTGTGTGGTAGCGGAAAAAATATATGGGTGTTATTCTTGAACATATTTCTCAGAACTTGGTACAAAAACACGTTTAGAAAAAAAAATCTCGATACAAATAAACGGTATTTTAAACTAACCCTTTACTTTGAGTTTCAATCCAAAATATCTATCTGTATTCAATATCAACATATCTGTATTAAACATCAATATTAAACACCAATATCTGTATTAAGGCGCTGACAAGAGGCAAATGATAAAAGTAGGCTTGCCCTAAACAAAAAAATTGTTAAATCTATGTAGTTTGTGGTAGCGGAAAAAATATATGTTATTCTTGACCATATTTCTCAGAACTTGGTTGTTACCAAAACACGTTTAGAAAAAAAAACTCGATACAAATAAACGCTAAACTAACCCTTTACTTTGAGCCTCAATCCAAAATACCTGTATTAAATACCAACGTACGGTTGGTATTTAATTAATAACAAGAACGTTTTATTTGTATGCAGAACTTGGTTGTTTTTAGGGTTCCGTATCAAAATGGTAAAAAGGAACCCTTATGGTGAGACTAAGTCTGTCTGTCTGTCTGTTTGTCACACCTGGATATATCAAGAACTACTAATGCTATCAACTTGAAATTTAGAATAGTTTTAGGGGACGTTTGCCCAACTATTTTGCCAGTAACAAAGAAATAAAAAAAAAAAATTTTTTGCAAAAGGGACTGAAAAGGGGTCTTAAAAATTTGAAGTGGGGCTACTAGGGCATGTGGGATATCATATGAAAGAACGTTGTTTGCACATTCTCATACATATTTTTTTTTTAGGCTGCATTGTCTGACTTGTGATGAAAAATGTAAAAAAAAATATCGTCCCCCCCCCTTATCTCCGAAGTTTGCAGAGATAAAAATCTGAAATTATTATAAATGATAGAAGCCTAAGTGAAGATTTCAGGAAAAATAAAACGATGTCTCTAAATAGCACAGTTTTTCAGAAATCATCAACATCATAATATTCGTACGGGACCCTCGGTGCGCGAGTCCAACTCTCTGTTGACCGGTTTTTTTTATTTTCCATTACTCAACTCATTTTTGAGTAAATAAATAATTACTTCATATTTTGCAATAAATTACAAGCGTTGTGTCATCGCGCTTCTTTTTCTGTTGTATGCATTCTGACAGTGACAGCGGTTTACCTGTTGTCAGCGTCTTAAACAAAATATCTGTATTAAATATCAATAACAGGAACGTCTTATTTGTATGCAGAACTTGGTTGTTTTAAGGGTTCCGTACCCAAAGGGTAAAACGGGAACCCTATTACTAAGGCTCCGCCGTCTGTCTGTCTGTCTGTCTGTCCGTCTGTCTGTCCGTCTATCACCAGGCTGTATCTCATGAACCGTGATAGCTAGACAGTTGAAATTTTCACAGATGATGTATTTTTGTTGCCGCAATAACAACAAATACTAAAAAATAGAATAAAACAAATATTTAAGGGGGGCTCCCATACAACAAACGTGTTTTTTGCCGTTTTTATAGATAATGGTACGGAACCCTTCGTGCGCGATTCCGACTCGCACTTGGCCGGTTTTTTTATTTTCGATTAATCAACTAATTTTTTATTAAAATCTCAATTGCTTCATATTTTGCAATAAATTACAAGCGTTGTTCAACGCGCTTCTCTTTCTTTTGTATGCAGTCTGACAGTGACCGCGGTTTACCTGTTATCAGTGTCTTAAGAATCCCTGGAACATCGACAAATGAATATCATTCATCGATGTTAGAAGGAAATTACGATTCATAAAAGGATGTAACAGCGGGGTAATTGCGTAACATACTATCAGTAGCAATGGGTTACATTATGACAGTTCACCAACATTCATTGCGTTATTTACATTGTAGTAACGCAATGATGTAGTAGACAAATTTTTCGAATATATGGAGCAATGGTTTAGCAATAAACTCAAAAATCATTCCGATTGTGATTCAAACTGTGGTACGCAATTAGGGTGATGGGTTTGTAAAATAAAATACGAATTTTACTGTCTATAGTTGCACTGCACATAGAGCGGAATGCGGGCTGCTAATTGAATTGCTTAATTAGTCGGCAGTCCGCGTGGGCAGCGGATTATGTGCAAGTACTTCGGGAGCTGAGCTAATTTTGTTACTAGACCCACAGCAGGATCTTTCCCTATTTTTATTTCCCTCTTTAATCGGCTTTTGACCGAAATAGCCAACCTATTTCAGTATTTTGAAGTTTTAATAAAAGCTTACCAGTGCAGTGGGTACAAAGAAGAGAGATAAGGTAAGGTAAAGGTAAGGTATAAGTAGACTATCCATTGAGGGAAGATAGAATATCCATTCAAACAAGCGTTCGAGTTCTAGAATTTGTTAAGATGGCAGCGGGGCGCGCACGGCCTACTGTGACATGGCTTGAGTCACACATTTTATCACAGTTTGAGCGATAAAACTGTTTTGTGATAAAATGCTAGTACAAATTAACTTGACATAATTTGTCATGTCTTGACACGCCCGTGCTCGGCCGCTGAGTTAGTTAGAAAATAATGGGAACTTTTGCAAAGCAATAGTAACTAAAGTAAATAACTTTTTTTATCCTGGAAAGCAACGAAAAACTTTCACAGACTGGAAGCGTAATAGAAATAAATAACTGAAAATAACATAAACGGCATACCTACGTCATGAATACTGTAATTTCATACAATCATTTGCGTACGCATTAAACTCATGTGTTTCGTTAAGTAAACATTAGTTAGATAATGATGTATATTTAGCCCGACAATATTCGTGTTGCTTTGTTTGCAAAGGTAAAATGAATCTGCATAATAATAATATACTCTTGGAAAAAACTGTGAAAGAAAATCAAGGGCGAGAGCAATTTGAGCATCAAGGGTTCTGCACATTTATTAAATAAAGAAGAATAGCAGTTCTGGTGTATGAAAGTATGTACGATATGAAACAACTATAGGGCTTTACTTTCTATGCATTAGCTTTTTTATTAAGCTGCACATAGAAGAAAAAGAAAAACCTGCCAAGTAAGAATCGGGTTGGCAGACGAAGGGTACCGTACCACCGTACAAGGTTTAACAAAAAACGCCGAATAAAATACGTTTCTTGTATGGAATTCTTTGATCGTATTTTGGAATTTCTTCATCCAATATCGTTTCGTTTTTTTGTTTTGTTCACTAGTAATAACAAAAGACATTTTGGCAATCATCAAGAAACACGTCACAATTATGGCTGCTTTGCATAGAAGTGTATGATGATGACTACGATGGGACAAGATGATCTTCAAGATGGCCAATATGTAGAGGGCTTAATACACAAAGTGTGCCTCTTTTCCCTTATAAAAAATATGCTTTGATGACATTTTGTCTCATTTTGACCGAGATCTATCTTTTCAGAGTATTTGTACGAATGTACGCGAAGTCTAAATGGGATACCCAGATAAAATAGGGGACCCCGTTTAATCTGGGTGTCGCATTTAGACTTTGCCATTTTTCTTTAAATAGAGATGTTCTTCATGTTTAAAGTATGAAAAGTTACAAACATATGTACAAATTAATACCTAGGTATGGCTTAAAAGGAAAAAAAATCTGGATCTAATTACATTTATCTCCGGAACTATGCACAGAGGATACCTAACTAGGTACAGTATTTTTCTGGATCTATTAAGGTGATGTTTATTTTCTGAAAGAAGCGCTTAAGCCGATTAGACGTTTAATTCACTACTGTTTGTTGTATGAGGAACCCTAGAGACTTCACTAATATGTAAACGAACTAAACACGTGTTTTACGTATGTATGTACTCAGAGATTAAGGTAAAGAATATAATAGGGTTTTTTTCCGCGCCTACTTACTAGGTACCAATTTTTTTTTATTAATTAGCTAAGTACTTATTTTTTTTTGTTGTTACAATCAAGTTATCGTTTTATAAAAAGGTACCAAATTCACTTGATATTTAATTTTTGTAGTCATTCATACAAATCATACAACTGCTACAGAACTTTACACTACGATCTACAAAGCGCGCCTTCTAATTTTAGTATAGCATAAAATGGTTGATGCGAGTTCCAGAGTTGAATTGGCTGTAGGAACTTTTGCAATAATTTTATTCAGTACTAGCTTCTGCCCGCGACTTCGCCCGTATGCAGTTTCTTGATAAAACATATTCTATGACACTCGTCAATACTGTAGCTTCCCATTAGTGAAAGAATTTTCAAAATCGGTTCAGTGGATCCAGAGATTACCCCCTACAACCTCACAAACTCACAAACTTTACCTCTTTATAATATTAGTATAGATGAAGTGGGCTTCCTCACAATGAGCCTTATCAGAAGGCTAAAAGTCACCCAAAGGGCAATGGAGAGGGCTATGCTTGGAGTTTCCCTACGTGATCAAATCAGAAATGAAGAGATCCGCAGGCGAACCAAGGTAACCGACATAGCCCGAAGAATTGCCAAGCTTAAGTGGCAGTGGGCATGGTACATTGCTCGCAGAACTGATGGCCGATGGGGCCGAAAGGTTCTGGAGTGGTAACCGCGTACTGGAAGACGTAGTGTTGGAAGGCCTCCTACAAGGTGGACCGATGACCTTGTGAAGGCTGCAGGTATCCGCTAGATGCGGGAAGCACAGAACCGGTCGAAGAGGCGGTGCTTGGGGGAGGCCTATGTCCAGCAGTGGACGTCTTTCGGCTGAAATGATGATGATCATCTATCATCAAGTAAAAATAAATAAATGTGGTTTTAAACTGTAATGTTATTAACTACGTCATTACTAATACAGGAGCAGTGGTGGCTCAGTGGTAACGGGCGCACCTTATGAGTTGTAGGAAGTAGATTCGAACCCTCACAGGCGTTTGACGTTGTAAAAATTATTTCATCACCACTGCTCTCAAAACGGAGATGGAAAACATCGTGAGGAAACTGGTATGTAGGTACTAGAACCAAAACTCGAAGACATATGACATCCACCAACCAACCCGCAATGTGCTCGCGTGGTGGATTACGGCCCACTCCCTCTCACAGAGAGAAGGCCTGTATCACAGCAGTGGGAACATTGTAGGCTGATTATGCTAATAATACGGTATAGGTGCCTACCTATTTCATCCCGTGGGTGTCGTATATGGCGACTAAGGGACTTACTAGACTTTACTAGAGGATGGGCAGCAGCGCTCTCTATGCATTTTATTAACACCATACTGCGATCGTTAACCCGCCTGTCAAGCGTGGCGATTATGGCAATTATGTCCAGCAGTGGAAGTATTTCGGCTGAAATGATGAAGATGATGACGGTATCGATGCACGTGAATTATGTCTAGAAATCGAAGTGATCACCGATTTTCGGGTCGGCATGATTTGGCACGGTCGAGGTGTCCCTCGGCTGGAATATACAGGAAGAATTGTAATCCAACGTATTACTTTCAGGCCGCATACATGTAGCGGAATCAACATCGCCACATACAAACAACGCGTCACACTGACGTGACGCGAATCCTGCATCGCGCAATCAGAGTTTACCACGCAACTAGCATATATACAACGTCCCGACATCAACCGTCGGGCAGTTGCCCACCAGACACAACACCCGCCTGGTCGGAGGATCCTCCCTTTTCTGTGGTGGATGAGTGAACTTTACACCCTGTTCCTCATGCCACCAAACTGGTGACCCCGAGTATGAACGTCAGCGCAGCCTTCGTGCAACTACTTCAGCGTGACGTCATCATCATCATCATCACTTCCTCAAGCTTTCGAGCGGCGAGTCACACAGCCAGCCAGCACCCACGGCTTCAACGGGTATCCTGACCACCAGCATGAAGCGGACGCGCATTCCTGATCATCACCCACAGCCTCATCAGCAACCTTGGCACAGCACACTGCACTTTCGGCCGGTCCACAAGCAGAGAACATGCCTCTCCTGGTCGACGCCAGCAGCCAGCCACAACCCGGCGCTGTACTACATCCGACGCACTGGAGCATAACGCAGCGCCACCCCGACTCACTGGGGAATCACCGCAGACAGTTCCGACTCACCGAGAACTATGCGGCACCCGGTTCCAACACACTGGAACCCCTCTACTGGCACTGGCAAGCATCGCAAGATACACGACTCAGCCCACTATCGACCTCCGGTCTCCGGAGGGGAGTGATGTAGCGGAATCAACATCGCCACATACAAACAACGCGTCACACTGACGTGACGCGAATCCTGCATCGCGCAATCAGAGTTTACCACGCAACTAGCATATGGACGACAACGTCCCGACATCAACCGTCGGGCAGTTGCCCACCAGACACAACACCCGCCTGGTCGGAGGATCCTCCCTTTTCTGTGGTGGATGAGTGAACTTTACACCCTGTTCCTCATGCCACCAAATACATACCAGGTGAAAATCTATGGAATTCAAGATTTGTGTGTGTTTTGAAAATGTTACGATAACAACGCTTTCGTCGTTCCCAAGTAAAATAAAATGGTGTACAAGTTCAAGTAGGTAGTTGATAAAAAAAAAAACTTTGTTGTATCTTTGATCAGTTTTTGATAGTGTCCGACCGAAACAGTATTTTGAGCCGAAACCGTAACCACCTTCGGTCTTGGTCCCAGTTTCGGCCGAAACCGAAACCGATACTTATTTGAATTTTTATAGCATGTTAAATTTATTGTATTTTTACGCATAAATAGACAGATAACACGTGTATAAAAATAAAATGCAACAATTAAAGTATGTAACAAAAATAGTTCTTTATTTGTAAAATTAACAATTTAAATTAAAAAAAACACAATCAGCATATTTGTCAAACTTTTTCAAAAACTAACATTAATTACTTATGTTTACAATAGTCTTAATGATTAGATAACTTGTGTTGTTGTGTAAATAATGACTTTTATTGTTTACACAACAACACAAGTTGTGGAAATAATAATGAAACTTTCACGTACCGTGCCGTACGTTTCGGGTACTACGCGTCCGAATTGACTAAGCACCTCGCGTACTAAAGGGAAAAATGAGACATGACTAATAGTACTGAAGGTCATTTACGGTAACAGTTAAATCACCGGAGGTAGTTGTGTATCGGATTATGGGGCGGTTCAAAATTTATACGGGTACAAAATTTAATCCAACAACAATTACAAACAAATATAGTAATGTTTGAATCAAAAATCACAGGTATCTTCACATTTTAAGTGTTACATTAATTTCTACATAAATTCATATTGTATAGGTTCTAGGGAATAACTCAACAGAACCAAGTAAAATATCGAATGAATTCTATTCTATTACAACTTACAACCTATTTATTTTCCACTGTAGGACAAGACTAATGAATGCCATAAAAATACATCATCATTAATCATAAGTAAAAACGAATACTTACCTAATAATGTTTGAGCGAGAAAAACCACATAACCTCAAATCATCACGATTGCGCCGGCTAGCGAACTCAACTGGCAATCACGTTCACTCCCTCGAAGTTAGCCGAATGATGCGCGACAATTCACGAACACCTAGTTTCGGCGGGGCCGAAGGTCGGCCAATTATTGGCCGAAACCGAAACTGTGGCCGAAACTAGATTTTTTTGGCCGAAACTAGCCGAAACCGAAACCGAAACCGAACCTTTGGTCGGTCCTTAGTTTTTGATGTTTTAGAACACTTATCGAAAGTTTATTTTTGTTACGATGTTACTGGAATCACCGAAAAGGTCGGATAAGAGTGACACTGGCTGCTGAAAGTCACTCTAGCAGAGCGTCGCATCGATGGTTGCGTGGCGGCTGTCTTCTGTTGACAGAAATGTCAAGGAAGCTGCTGTCGTACCACGTCCACGAACTGCTATATTCCGGCACATTCCTGATGATATTGAAGCTGCTGAACTACTAATACGATGATCACTTCTGGTAAAGGCTATCCTGCGCCGTCATATATTTAATTTTATGTGTTTTTTTTAATGTTTTGTTAATGTGAGAACGTTGTAGGCTTAATATACTGTAGATTTGTAGACCATTTTCTATTTTTTTAAGTACCTGGTACTTTTGACGGGCCTACACTGTCCGCTCATACCTATTAACGCTATGGTTTGAAAACATTGTAAAAGCCAATTATTTAAAAAAAAGTATCTGTGGAGTTTTTGCCGGCTCTTCTCCATAGGAATCGACCAATTGGAACCGTACACCTAGCTTTGAAATTCATAAGTGCCCATGTAGGCTTATGGGAAATAAAATATTTTGATTTTGATTTTGTTTGTTTGCTTGTTACGCACTCACGCCAAAACGGCTGAACTAATCTGTACGAGATTCGGCACTCTGATAGACCATGTCCTGGATCACACCACACAGGACACTTCCAACCCGACACTCTCATGGTTTAGAGTTAGAGACGCATGCGGGCGAAACCGGAAGGCGCAGCTAGTATAAGTCTAGTAAGGTGTATCTGTAAGATAAAGTGTAGGTTGTAGGTTAGCCCTGCGACAATGTCTTGGGATCGGAAGAAACCAAATAAATATTCTTCCACTAACCATGCACACAACAACCCGAATGTAAATAATTTGGTTATTGAAGCTTATATACAATAGACTCAACATCGTCGTAGGTTTTAGTCTTAAATCAATCAGTTACTACTTTTTAGGGTTCCATACCCAAAGGGTAAAACGGGAACCCTATTACTAAGGCTCCGCGCCGTCTGTCTGTCCGTCTGTCACCAGGCTGTATCTCATGAACCGTGATACAGATAGGTAGACAGTTGAAATTTTCTCAGATAATGTATTGTTGATGCCGCTATAAGAACAAATACTAAAAAACAGAATAAAATAAATATTTAAGGAGGCTTACATACAAAAAACGTGATTTTTTTTGCTCGTTTTTGCTCGATATTGATAACGGCAACAGGTAGACGCTTGAAATATTCACAGAATATTTAGTTATATATTCACTTTAAAAATAAATAATTAAATTAAAATAAAACATATATTTAAGGGGGGCTCCCATACAACAAACGTGATTTTTTTGCCGTTTTTATAGATAATGGTACGGAACCCTTCGTGCGCGAGTCCGACTCGCACTGGGCCGGTTTTTTACAGTATCCGAGCTACATGGAATATATACGAGGTTTTTTATTCATCAAGTTCTATAGGTATAGGAAGGTTGCCTTGAGTATTGCCTTTTAGCGAAAGTAGATCTAACCTTGACAATTGGAGTGACAAAGTAGCTCCTTCTGTTTCTAGGCTTCGACGGATCATACGGGATTCGACGGTTACATGTGTGTCTTTTAGTATGATTTCAAAATCAAAATTCAAAATATTTTATTTCACATAAGCCTACATGGGCACTTATGAAACGTTACAAGCTAGGTCATCATTTCAGCCGAAAGACGTCCACTGCTGGACATAGGCCTCCCCCAAAAGGGGGGAGGGATTTGCCATAATCGCCACGCTTGGCAGGCGGGTTGGCGATCGCAGTATTGTTTTAAAAATGCATAGAGAACGCTGCTGCCCATTCTCTAGGCACCCACGGAAAGAAATGGGATGGTGCTATTCTTTACGTCAGGCACCAAACGGAACAGAAGCTATGTGCACGGTTCCAATTGGTCGTTTCCTATGGAGAACATCCGGCAAGAAACTCCACGGTTACTCTTTTAAAAATAATTGGTTTTTAAAATGTTTTCAAATTCATTGCATTTCAGTCGTTCCATGTAAAATACTAGTATTTAGCTGCATCCGTTTAGGCTGGAAGCAGACCCCAAAATAGTTTGAAAAAAGCTAGGCAGATTTATTTATTTTTTTGAATGTTTTCAAATGACAGTATGGTATAGGTATAGGAGGACAGTGTAGGCCCATCAAAAGTACCAGGTACTTAACGAAATAGAAAATAGTCTACAAATCTACAGTCTATTAAGCCTACAACGTTCTCACAAAATATATAAAAAAAAACAAAATCTTTAATAAAATATTATTAAAATAATAAAAGTTAAAACCCTGTTGAAATTAAAATTGTAAGTAGTTGAAGCAGTTTTCTTGCAGACAAAAGATCCGATAATAGATACGAGGCTTTGGGTAGCGGATCTATACCGCCTTATTACAAAACAAGATTTATATTTTGACATGGCTTAAACCATGGAGCCAGTTTTTGTAATAAGAACGTAACAGTGATTGATATACCGTTCTATATTCAAAACTGAAAACTTAGTTCCGTACTAAGTTGTCAGTTTTGTTTCGGACCTTTACCGTAGTCGGAATAAAGTTCGAAATTCAATAATGGCTCCATGTCTTAAACCTGGGTCTGAAGATAAACCTTGTTTTGGAATAAGGGGAACATAAACTTAAGCAAAGTTCTCTGCGCCCTCTCAAGTTCTAAAAAAAATATTGTTGTTGTCCTTCCCCAGCAAGACATAGTACGTGAGGGTCGATTGGGACAATGGTATTTATACTTGTTTCAGTCAGAAGTTGCTTTGAAGCCGCATGTCACAGTGTTTTAAAAGTCCTTATAATTTTCCAAACTCTTTTCATAAGTTCGGTGTGCATGTGTCAGGACCAGGGGCTCGTCAATCATAACACCTAGATATTTAGTATTCTGTAAACTGACAATTTTTACACATGAACAGTCGGGGGTTGGGGGCTTGCGACACTTGTGAATTTTTTATTTTGAATTCTTGTGACGGTTGCGAGTTATTTTACTTTGTAACGCAGCAGTAGTTGGATTTGGTGGTATTTAGTGTGAGGAGACTATGATTTAGACAAGCTGCTATCTTTGACAGGCCACATTCGGCCAACCTTCTAACATTAGCCCAAGTCTTAGCAGCGATCAGGCAGTATCGTCCGCGTATGAGAATATGAGCCCACCATCAATCTTCATGTTGCATAGGTTATTAATGTAGATAAGGAACAAGGTCAGCCCGAGGACACTGCCCTGTCCGACTCCGAAAGTAACGGTTGACTCGGGATGGTTAAAATTGCGAATTACACTAGTAATTCGCAATTTTAACCGTTTGCTTGCGATTGTTCAGGTAAGATTTAAAAAGTTCAAGAGATGATCCACTTATGATGCAGTGACAGCACTGCATCCTCAGTAGACTTTCCTTGTCTAAACCCAAACTGAGAAGGCGACAGTATTTTATATTTAGAGAGGAATTTAATTAGGCTTGAGTTTATAAGTCTCTCAAGGATTTTTGAAATTGACGGTAGTACTGAAATCGGCATATAGTTTAAAGGGTCAGTCCTTTTTTTTTTGGGTGAGAAATTATCAAATAACTTCTCCCAGACTTCTCAGACTTTTACCGACTAAAACTCACCCGTGTTCCTTCCGTTGCCTGTGTGCCAGGGCCACGATATCCCGTTCGGACAAACTCGCAACCCTTTGACGGGTCAGTCCTGACGTTATTAGGGCAACTTTCAAAGCGTCCGGGAAAAGTCCCTGCTCGAAGCATATAAATAATAAAGTGGGTTATGATATTGGTACAATTAGTTCGTGTTGATAAGTTTGTAGTTGAAAAACATGCTCTCCCATACATTTCAACTGCAAAAGTAAGTTGTTCGACTAAAAAATAAAAGTTGGACTCATGCGAAGACTTGTATGGATGTTATAAAAGTTGGACTCCTGAGAAAGTTGGACTCTTGCGAACAACCCTATTACTCGTTAACTTGTAAAGCCTACTTAGCTGACCGTTTTGTTTGGAGCTTGGAATATTAAAATCTTCTGAAGTCTCCAAACGCAATATTTTTAAATTATGGGATGTTAGCTTGGAAATCTCGAGTCTTCGTTATTTAAAATACTTATAGATATTAATTTATCAATGATGATCATGACTTAAACGTTTCGATTTGCACCATGCGTACCTAGAGTGTTTTTTTACCTAATTCAGAAACGATATGAGTAGCACCATAGAGGTATGAGCTAATCCTCATACCTCTATGGTGCCACTCATATCTTTTCTGGGTGTAAAATTCACTCATTCTCTATAGAATAGGGAGGATCCTCCGACCAGACGGGTGTTGTCTGGTGGGAAACTGCCCGACGATTGATGTCAAGACGTTGTAGAAATTCTAATCGCGCGGTAAACTCTGCTTGCGCGATACAGGACTTTGTTTGACGTCAGTGTGATGCGTAGTTCGCATGTGGCGATGGAGATACACAGCACCAAGTGAGGTGCACGTTAAATATTTATGTTTTTGAACCAATCGTTCCAGCAAACAAAACCGTAAGTAGATTAGAAAAATATCTCAGTAGGTATTCCAAAAATTCTGCGTATGATTCTTAGAATTTTAATACTCAATTTCCGAGTCATTTGGTGTACAACAGGCGAAGCATGCAAACAATGTAATCTTACTGATAAGTGTGGGGACACAGGCCCATGCACGTGATCTCATTACGTAATTTTGTCTTAACTGACCCTGGCAATGAGGGTTTTTAATTATACGAGGATTGAGCATTCAATAATCATACATAAGCTTAATGTAAATAAGTAGGTACCTACTTTGTAAGCCATTTAAAGTCATCGTTAGGTAACTTGTGCGGTAGTTGTTTTCTTGTGAATAAATGTAGTTTTTTAGAAGTTTGCATCCTTGTGGTTACCTCGTTGCGTACAATGGATAGCTAAGTAGGTATAAGATTCAGTGTGTCAGATTCAGTAATCAACTAATCACATACATAAACTCACGCCTTTTTCCCCTGGGGGTAGGCAGAAATTACAGAACGCCACCTGCTACGATCCACATACTCCTTTTGCTTCGCTTACGTTCATACATCTGGTCATAAACGCACTTCGGTTGCGAACACTACGCATCTGACCTTTCTGAAGAACATCACCAATAAGGTAATAAAGGAACCTGAAGGAGCTGTTAATAAGAAGACATAAAGGAAAGATCTTCTTTTGAAACCATTTCGTTTGTCACAAAAATATGATATGACAAGTTGTAAACGACGCGCGACGTTCAGAAATTCTAAACCGACTGATATTATAGGTATGTACTGTGGTACAGTCAAGTGTATAAATATCTATGGACAGCTAGGCAATAATATCTAATTTCATGATTCATCTATTAATATGTGTCTTCAAGATGAAGGCATATACAATATGTGAGCATCTGACATCATTTTGGCCGCATAAAAACCTGATAGTATATAATGTTTCGAGTTTTTTTATATCGCAATCAGTGGCGCTGCCGCTCATAATGAAAAAAATATGGCATCCTACTGGCAGCATAAATTAATAAGCGTGATAAAGAATGCTGAAAACTGAGTCGAAGTGGACTATTCTGCCAGTATCAATTACTCATCTTAAAGTAGGTAAGTATCTATTTCATACTTATACTAGCAGAATTGTAGAAGGATGATATGGATAGAAAGGGAGTGATTACCGAGATGACGACAAAAACAAAACAAAGTATGGAAGAAAGGGACATTTTGCGCCGATCCCAAAAAAATTGGGATAAGGGCAGGAGAATGATGACTAGGTGAATTGTAGACACCGGTTCAGTTATCAAAAAGAAAAGAAAAATCGCTTATTATTGAGGTGTAGGCTCGTGACTGAGTTTGATTTTAGAGTCTTTATATAGATTTGAAGTTTTATTAAAAATTAAAATATTGCATCATTTATATATTGCTACCTAAAACAAAATAAGTACTTATTGAGACATAAATCCAACCCCGAAAGGAAACTAAAGGTAGACTGCGTATCGTCACTAAATCGCAGTAAGGTCCAACGCCAAGGGTATAAAGGCTTTCAAGAGACAAGTGCGACTGTAACCCCATGAACATACCATTGCAGGGCTGGTTTGTTGAGAGGTTTTGATGTCCCCAATGTGGCAGAATCTGCTGTAGGTGCAAGAAATCCCGGGTGCAGGGCTACCGTTAGAAGGGTCGAGAAAGTCTTGCGTAGCAGTTTTCGTAGCTCCCCGTCTATAGTGGGGCAAACCCCCACATAACCACCCCGTTTACTCGATAGGTGGTTTATGAACCTAAATTTTATATTCTCCATATACTGCAAATGGGATTTCGCAAATAGAAAAACCCAGTAACACTTTCTAATCTAATGTACAAACACGATGTCTTAAACGATGATAAATATTATTTCGTAGGAGCAGTGTGCAACATTATATTTTCTTAGGAATAATTACGATAATGTCTGCTTAGTTAGTTTAATATGACTAGAAACTAGCAATAACAGGCGCCGTAACTATATGTATTCCGATGCGTTTCTGTTACCTTTTCAGAAGTGTAAGAAGATTACGAACGGATGTCAGGCGTTTATAATTATTTGTCTATAAGCCCATTTCCGTTCTGATTATTACGTTTTAGTATATCAAACATCCGCTTATTTGTTTATAATATTTAGTTAAGTCTTTCTTTACTGCAGTGATGAGATTGTCGCTATTAAAATTATAATGTGTGTTTACTTTGAGTCAGACTGCGCGAAAACATTTTGTTTGGCCAAGACTTTACTACGTACCAGCTATCTCAGTAGGAGACATTATCTAACGTTATCTACGTTAATTGCTCTGTGAAGTATAAAAGGCCATGTCTACACAATTCTAAACAAATTTAAACGAACGAGCTCATACGAAACACAAGTACATATACGTTAAAGTGTGAAACGAACGAATTTTGCGGTAAATGATTTTTTTTAATTTACAATAATAAACAACAATACCTGTTCAAAATGAGGATCATTTATTCACTACTCCTCGTAAGTATTATTATAACATAAACATTTTAACTAACATTTATTAATTATATTTTTAATTAACACGAGTAAATTTTAACGTTCACGTGTAATTGTTATAGGTGTCCTTATTTTGTCTGGTGAGCGCGAAATATCTGCCCGATGAAAGTGCTTCCGGGGTCTTGTTACGAAAGCAAAGATCTGTATCAGATGAATCCAATATATCATCTGAAAGTACTGAAAAAGGTAATGAAGAAGATAGTACCAATGAAAATGACAATGATTCCTTGGAGCGCAAATTTAATGAAGAGCAGTTTAAACTGCAAGAGAAAAGGGAAAAAGAGCAACGTAAACTTTTAGAAAAAGAACGGAAACTACGAGAAAAAGCAGAAAAAGAAGAGCGTAAGCTACAAGAAGAACAGCGCAAATTAGAAGAAAAATTAGCGGAGCAGCAACGCAAATTGCAAGAAAAACTGGAAAAAGAAGAACGTAAGCGACAAGAGAAGTTGGTTAAAGAAGACCGCAAGCGTCAAGAACAAGAGCTCAAAAGACAAGAAAAACTGGCTAAAGAAGAACGCAAACGACAAGAAGAAATCCAAGAAAATTTAGAGGAGATTGAAAAGAAAACTCTTGAAGAAAATAACCCAATTATTGACAACTCCTCCGAATCAACGGAAGAAAATGATCCAATGGACCTCGAAGACATTTGGAAAAACTATGTGTATACTAAGTATGCTTTGCCTGCTAACAGCAACGAATTAGACAAACAAGCTGCAGTGAACAGATATTTAGGAGAAGAACTCGGCCTTAATATTAATAGTACTAAGACTGAATATCGCCAAGCTGTTTTACAACTAGTACAAAACAAATTGTTAAATGACTCTGCGTCGCAAGATAGTTTTAGTACCTACTTGGTCAGTCATGTGAATGCTGTGTATATTCAGCGGCTCAGTGCAGAGCTAGAAACTAAAATTGCTGAATTGGATAACGAGACAGCCTTACTGCAAAATGTTAGTTTACCGTGGGTGACCCAGGCGCAGCAGTCTTTAGAACAAAAGAAATCTATTCTTCAAACTGTTGTTCAGTTTTTGTCGAACGTACTTCCAAGTTGGATTACTGGGGGACAAGCCGTTTCTCTCAATATAAACTCAACTAATGTAGGCCCATCAACTATTGACGTTTCAGGTACAGCTTCCTCTAGTACCAGTGCTGTAAATGTTCAGGGATCTGTAGATGTTCTTTCTGTCGTCTCTTCCCCTGATGTTGGTATCCCCTCAGTAGATGTTCTATCTCCAATAGATGTTTCATCCGTCCCGGCCTCTGCTGATACCAGTACCCCAACAGACGCTTCTTTAATTGCGGTCGCATCTGAGTCCACTCCTGTTGATCCCATTTTCTCAATAGACGTTCCATTTATCGTTGCCCCCCTTGATGCTTCCAATGCAGTCACAGCTGAGCCCGCTACTGCTGATGTCAGTGTCTCAGTAGATGCTTCACCTGTCACAGTCCCCGCTGAAGCCAGTTCCTTAGACGTTCCATCCGTCGTGGTCCCTGCTGATCCCAGTGCCCCAGCAGACGCTTCTTCCCCCGTTATTGTTTCCAATACAGTCGCAGCTGAGTCCGCTCCTGTTGATGTTTCCAATATAGTCACATCTGAGTCCATTCCTGTTGATCCCAGTGTACCAGTAGACGCTTCATCCACCGCTGCCCCCGTAAATACTTCCGATGCAGTCTCAACTGAGCCCGCTGCTGCTAATGCCAGTGTCTCAGTAGATGCTTTATCTGTCGCAGTAATCGTTGAAGCCAGTTCCTCAGTAGACGTTCCATCCGTCACGGCCCCTGCTAATCCTAGTGCCAATACGGTCGCAGCTGAGTCCGCTCCTACTGATGCAAGTGTCTCAATGGATGCTTCATCTGTCGCGGTCTCTGATAATGCAGAAGTTGTAGTAGCTGTTTCTGTTGACCCCGTTTCCCCTGAAGTTGCCGCATCGGTGTCTACTCCATCTGAGGCAACACCTGTTGAAGGTGTTCCTACACAAGCTGCTGAAACACCAGCTGCTGTTAGTACCGATGGACTTGTTGTAAGTTCTACTGACGCTTCTTTGTTTGCTGCCCCCGTTAATGTTTCCAATACGGTCGCAGCTGAGTCCGCTCCTGTTGATGTTTCCAATATGGTCACATCTGAGTCCATTCCTGTTGTTCCCAGTGCCTCAGTAGACGCTTCTTCCACCGCTGCCCTCGTAAATGCTTCCGATGCAGTCTCAACTGAGCCCGCTGCTGCTAATGCTAGTGTCTCAGTAGATTCTTTATCTGTCGCAGTAACCGTGGAAGCCAGTTCCTCAGTAGACGTTCCATCCGTCACTTCCCCTGCTGATCCCAGTGTCAATACGGTCGCAGCTGATTCCGCTCCTGCTGGTGAAAGTGTCTCAATGGATGCTTCATCTGTCGCGATCTCTGCTAATGCAGAAGCCTTAGTAGCTGTCACTGTTGATCCCGTTTCCCCTGAAGTTGCCGCACCGGTGTCAACTCCATCTGAGGCAACACCTGTTGAAAGTGTTCTTACACTAGCTGCTGAAACACCAGCTGCTGTTAGTACTGATGGACTTGTTGTAAGTTCTACTGACGCTTCTTTGTTTGCTGCCCCCGTTAATGTTTCCAATACGGTCGCAGCTGAGTCCGCTCCTGTTGATCCCAGTGCCCCAGTAGACGATTCATCCACCGCTGCCCCCGTAAATGCTTCCGATGCAGTCTCAACTGAGCCCGCTCTTGCTGATGCGGGTGTTTCAATGGATGCTTCATCTGTCACGGTCTCTGCTGATGCAGGAGCCTTAGTAGTTGTCTCTGTTGACCCCGCTTCCCCTGAAGCTGCCGCACCGGTTTCTACTTCATCTGAGGCAACACCTGTTGCAGGTGTTCCTACACTAGCTGCTGAAACACCAGCTGCTGTTAGTACTGATGGACTTGTTGTAAGTTCTACTGACGCTTCTTTGTTTGCTGCCCCCGTTAAGGTTTCCAATACGGTCGTAGCTGAGTCCGCTCCTGTTGATGTTTCCAATATGGTCACATCTGAGTCCACTCCTGTTGATCCCAGTGCCCCAGTAGACGCTTCAATCACCGCTGCCCTCGTAAATGCTTTCGATGCAGTCTCAACTGAGCCCGCTCCTGCTGATGCCGATGTCTCTATAGATGCTTCATCTGTCGCGGTTTCTGCTGATGCTGTCTCTGTTGACCCTGTTTCCCCTGAAGTTGCCGCACCGGTGTCTACTCCATCTGAATCAACACCTGTTGAAAGTGTTCTTACACTAGCTGCTGAAACACCAGCTGCTGTTAGTACTGATGGACTTGTTGTAAGTTCTACTGACGCTTCTTTGTTTGCTGCCTCCGTTAATGTTTCCGATACGGTCGCAGCTGAGTCCACTCATGTTGATCCCAGTGCCCCAATAGACGATTCATCAACCGCTGCCCTCGTAAATGCTTTCGATGCAGTCTCAACTGAGCCCGCTCCTGCTGATGCCGGTATCTCTATAGATGCTTCATCTGTCGCGGTTTCTGCTGATGCTGTCTCTGTTGACCCTGTTTCCCCTGAAGTTGCCGCACCGGTGTCTACTCCATCTGAATCAACACCTGTTGAAAGTGTTCTTACACTAGCTGCTGAAACACCAGCTGCTGTTAGTACTGATGGACTTGTTGTAAGTTCTACTGACGCTTCTTTGTTTGCTGCCCCCGTTAATGTTTCCGATACGGTCGCAGCTGAGTCCACTCCTGTTGATCCCAGTGCCCCAGTAGACGCTTCATCCACCACTGCCCCCGTAAATGCTTCCGATGCAGTCTCAACTGAGCCCGCTCCTGCTGATGCCGGTGTCTCAATGGATACTTCATCTGTCACGGTCTCTGCTGATGCAGGAACCTTAGTAGTGGTCTCTGTTGACCCCGCTTCCCCTGAAGCTGCCGCACCGGTTTCTACTCCATCTGAGGCAACACCTGTTGCAGGTGTTCCTACACTAGCTGCTGAAACACCAGCTGCTGTTAGTACTGATGGACTTGTTGTAAGTTCTACTGACGCTGTTTCCACCGACGTTACTAGCACGCTTGTAAACGAAGCACCTGTCTTTGAATCAGTCGTACCAAGTTCGGATGATGTGGCAAATATAGAAAATATTGAGACTACAGTTGCACCTCAAGTTGGCCAAGGGAATACAATCACTGCTTTACCTAGGTCATTCTTTGGAGAAGAATTAGCTCCAGTACCATTTGAAGCCGGTGCATCATTATTAGAAGTAACAACACAGTGATGAGGAATTTTATATTCGTACAACGTTAATATTTAAGAGTCGTTTTTTGATGTTTATTTTCATTAAATAAGGTCTGGCATTTTATTTTATGTTTTAATTATAACTCATGTTTATATTTGTATATACTAAAAACCATTTAATAAATGATTTTTTTTATACTATTAATAAAACGAGTAAATAATATTTAACCCTTTATTATCTAATGACTCTCTTAGTAACAATTTACAAATGTTTGGTTTTATAATAGGTATCATTAAATGGAATGCAAATAGAGGTAATTTCTCACAAAAGTTCCTTAAAATTCTAATTACACTATAATATAATTTAAATAAAGTTAACGTAATATTTACTAAAACAAAAGTTTATAGTAACTAAATTTGTCAAATCCAGTACTTGTTGGCAGTATTAGGTGGATTTGGATAGTTGTGTTGTGAGAGAGGATCAGAGACGTTCGGGAACGAATATGGATCATTCATATATTTATACTCACTGGACAGACCCGCGAGGCTCATGTTCAATGAGTTATGCGAGGGGCTCCAGTTGGAGGCGGCAGATGGATCTGCAGAAACTTTGGAGTAATCAGCAGGAACTTTTGGATATTCATTATTTGGTAACGTTTTGCTGTACTCATCGCCTGTACGTTTTTCGAAAGTGTCTTCCCTGGGTTCGATCACTTCATCACTGTTTACTTTGTCATCCACTTCAGCCTCTTTTGGTAAATAATTGATGGGTTTATTATATATTTCGCTACTAGGATATCGAGCGTAATCATTTCTTGGTATGCCGCTGTCCAATAATTGGCTGTGGGGTGGGCCATTGGCGCCGGGTACTAAATGGCCGAAGGCGGACCCAGAAGTACTAGGAAAAGCGGCATTTTGAAAGGCTTGGTTCAAATGTTGGGATTGGGCCATGAGTTGGTTATAATTGGCATATTTTTGGTGGTGCCAAGCATCTGGGTGCTGTGGATGGTGTTGGGACAAAGAAGGTATCTCTCCAGCAGGATAGGGACATGGTATCTGTGGCATGGGTATGGAAGAATAGCCGCCAATACCCGGACTTGGATTTGATCCAGTATGCTTTCGTAGACGGGCGCGTCGGTTGGAGAACCAAACCTGGAAACCGAAAAGATATTCCTGTGATATGTAACTCAATAGATTTTTTTTAAAATAATACAAATTGCTGTCATAATTTCAAGACAAGTGACAATTGTTACCACGAAAGATATGTTTTCTGTGAATAATATTTACTATAATCATGAAAGAAGGGAAACAGTATGAATTCTGTAAACACATTGAAAGTGACAGTGGTTACATTTATCAGTGTTTATGGTAGATAAAAACAATGTGCTCTTGGCGTAACAAACTATACATAGTTATTTGTACCGTTGCGTAACTATTACCTGGAGATTCCATATTATCACGCCTGTAATCCCCGAAGGGTTAGGCAGAGGTCTAGCTGTAGTACACCCTCATTTCACTATTTATTTTAAATCTAATGTAATAGGGGGCCAGCTTATTGCCATCAACCGGGTACATATTCGGACTCCAGGCTGGTATTGAATATTTCCTGATAGAAACACCCAGTGACACGAACCATGAATACTTACATGACATGAACTTCTCAATTGCTACCACACTCTCGCAATAATCATCATGCTTGGAATATAATAGACGACCAATTGCAGTATGTTAAACGTCATTGGCAAACAGGAGACGGCTGCTGGTCGTCCAGTTAGATAAGCTTGGACTTTGCCCTCGCCCTATTATGTATATGGCAAATGAGGGTGTGTTGCCGACTCCTTCGAAGAACTTAGGCGTGATGTTATGTCACACTTCGACCCTTCCAACTACCGGAAAAGCAGATCTATACAGAGTAGCTATTTATAAAATATTCTAGAACCTAATAAAATATACGTACTTGTATTCTAGCTTCAGTGAGTCCGGTCTGCAAGGCTAATTCTTCACGAGTGTATACGTCAGGGTACTGCGTCCGGTGGAAGGCTCTCTCCAAGGCGTCCAGCTGTTCTCCTGTGAACGTGGTGCGGGACCTTCGCTGTTTCCTCTTCAGCGTCAACCCTGGCTCCGAATCTATGTCCGAAGAATCTGAACCTCGACCTGGAAAAATAAATATGTAAAATATCGTTAATTTAATTAGTTTTGATCAAGGACACAGATATTAAACGATATATAACTTTCGGTTTGCTATTTTACTTTTGTTAACAATACGAAATATGAATAGTTGAAGGAATTTAAATCAACAGTGACTGACTTTTGTCTATCAGTATTTGTCTTGCTGTTCTTAATGATTAAATAGAACATAATAAACTATCATGTTCCGGAGGCGATCCTATAATTTATATGACATTATATTACAGCAATTTGTCTTCATCTCTTTTTTTTAATCGCGCGTTATTTATTAACGGAACGTTTTTTGTGTAAACCCACATCATGTTTTAATTCGCCTAAATCAAGAACGGCGGGGCTCGCGGGTCGATCTCATTTATAAATCAGTAGCGGTATCCTACGGAAACTGATTAAAAACACCCGCAACAATACACGGCTTTGGCCTTAAAACTGATTTTAAAAAATGCGGCTTATATTAATAGCCTTTTGAAAGAAGTCAAAATTGAATGAGATGAAAAAATAGGGGCTCAGTGTGGCGCGGAATAAGGAACACCCAGCGCGGCGGCTTCTTTGTCGGCGTCTCTGCTGTTCGGGTGACATTTTGGCACCATTCAATATTTTGGTGTCGCGAGCTGGATTTATGACATGTAAGGCGAAAGCACGGGTTTAATACGACACCCGCAGAATCAAATTGGTAGGTGCGCACAAACACACAAACTAATAAGCAATTTACGTAGGCGTTGAGTAAGTAGGTTTACTGAATGTTTGAGGTAAGAAATAACATCGACCATCACATCATATTTCTCAGTATTGTATCATGAACTAAGTAGGTTAGGTATACTTACGGTAGTAGGTATACTTGCAGTATAATTTACTCCAATTTTCAACATTAATACTTGTTTGGCCTTAGAATGAAAAAAACATCGTGACAAAGTTTTCTTATAAATAATAAGCAGTTATTGTATGTATTCATTATTTTCAGTAATTTTTCTAGGAGTAATTGTTAAAGTTTAAAAAAAGACTTCAACGTTTTATGCTTATAAGAAACTTTATTGCAAATGTTTATTAGCAAACTTTAAGGATACCTGCTTGATATATGGTTTTGTTTTACTAATTTGTTTCCTCATAATGATGCATCGGTATAATTAAACGCACGGGGCAACATATCTAAGCACAAAGGCTGCGACAAATAAAAAACAACGCATTGTAATAAAATGATTTACATTGCTCAAATTCTCCGGCTGGCCGAGACAGGGACAGATTTATTTAGTCTTTTTTGTTACGAGTCCTGATCATAACGTATGAGGCTAAATACAAATCGAAAATACGAAATAGTTGAGAGCGATTTAAAACTTTATGGCGTGGTCGTAAAGTCCACTCCGGTTGTTTTCAGTGTGGAGAAGCACTAAAGCAAAACTATGAGGGATTTTATGTTCAAAGAAAGGCGAAAGGTTTATGGATGAGTGGTACGTGGGAGAGGGCGAGAGAAACTTTGGCGATTGCCGAAATGTGACCCCGTGAAGAGGCGCGCGCGCGGCTCCGCTCAAAAGTCATAATTTGGGAGTTGAAAGAGCGGCGGCGAGGGTTTAACACCTTCATAATCTGGGTTCATTAAAACGGTCGGGTCGGCCTTTGTTTCAGCGGGTTGTTTCAATGTTAACAGATGGTCGGATTAGCACGTCTGCGTGTTGTGGGCGGCGACGCTTGTTCCTTACCGCACGCTCGTGGGCTTCTTCATTTTAAAATGTTATTGCTAAATCTTTTTCTTAGCTATTAGTATATCGGTCTTCTGTTTTTCAAGTTATTCAAGCATTGTTGAAGTTTCAGGTAATATAGTTAATTACATACGATTTGTTACCCTAACCTCTGTAGTTTTTAGGGTTCTGTACCTCAAAAGGAAAAAAACGGAACCCTTATAGGATCACCCGTGTGTCTGTCTGTCTGTCTGTCAGTCATAGTTAATTTGCTCCGAATCTACTGGACTGATAAGTTGAAATTTGGTACACATATGAATTTCTGTGACCCAAGCACAAACGTGTAACGTCAATAAATGCATTTTGACTAAGGGGGTCACTTTTAGGGGCAAATTAGAAAATTTTAAAAATGGTTTTGCAAACTGTACCGTGTACATATCAAATGAAAGGGCTTGTTGTAAGGATTTTTTTTATAATTTTTAAGTAAATACTTTTAAAATTATTTAAGAAAATATTTGAATATTGACCATTCCCCCCGGTAGATAACAGGAAAACCTACAAGAAGTCTATGGTCTAAAATAACAAGGTAAATCTCTCAATATTGCGCTTACAAACTTGCATTCGCAATTGAAATGTAAGAGGGAACATGTTATCAACAGACTACAATGTTAAGATTGTTCTTAGGATAAATTCATCCCAATTACGGAACCTTTCATTGTGACCGACACGCACTTGACCGGCTTTTGATAATGAATGAACATGAGCTTTCAGGTTCTGTCTTATTGATCCTTGTTTACTAATTTACTTTATCCAATAATTGATAATACCTATTGACGTTTCGGTTGCGGGTTATGTCCCAACTACTCTAACAAGGGCACTTTCATCGCTTTGTTGTGGAGTTAAAGTCTACTGTAATTTGCGTCCACTGAGCATACATTGTTCAACAAACACTTAGAGGATTCCTCTATATTGTATAGAAATGATTTGAATCGCTGATATTGATTTATTTCTTTAGTTTTAACACAATTGAAATATTTACTATTTATGTAGTTCCAATTATTCGCACTAACTGTTGAAAAACTTGTTCATATAAGTACGCTACATGACGCAAATTGTTTGAAATATACCTATCGTTACTAACACAAGTACAATAGATTTATTAAAATAAATTCTATAAGGTCGTGAAGGTAGGCCATAAAGCTGTGATGTAAGCTTGTTAATGCTCATTCAAAAGCACTCCGCCTCCTCTTTGTCGGCCGCTTTCGGCCACTTCCGGAGAGCCTCGTGTCTTTCTGGGAGGGCTCTCATTGAATAATGTGATGAGACAAAATTGTCTTGAATACAACGCTAGGTAATAAATGCCCACTAAATAATTGTGAGACGTGTTAGGCCTAGCGCGCGGTTTACATGGACGTCCTCAGTGAAAGTTCATGTCAACTGCCTCAGAATAAGACTAATTTAATGCTTCGAATTGCCTTTAGAAAAGCTGAATGTCATCATTTCTCAATCTTGTCACAAATTGCATTATACTTATGTGACAAGATTGAAAATCGTTGTACTGTTATTTGGCAAGCGTTTGAATGTCATTCGATGGACAAATCTATGTTTGTAATTTATTTTTTATGGTTATCAATTGACTGTCGATTTTGGCCGGATTTTTAAATCATCAGACAACTTTTATCTGAAAAATAAATATGGCGTTTGACACTATTTTCTATACAAAAGCTGTCTAAGTATCATGTTTATTCCTCAGATAAAAGTTAACTGCTGATTGAAAAATCACCCCAAAGATCAATAATATCAAATAAGCGATATAAACACAAGGCATATCAATTTGGGTGCATGATCATGTAAGAAAAATGTTTGATATTTAATAAATGGATTTTTAACACTCCTTTCTTGTTACCTTTTGTAACAAGAAAAGAGTGTCAAAAACCCGAAATTTAATAAATGGATTTTTGACACTCTTTTCTAGTTATCTTTTGTAACAAGAAAAGAGTGTCAGAAATCCATTTATTAAATATCTACTTAACATTTTTCTTACATCATCGTGCACCAAATTGATATGCCTTGTTTGTTTAAATATAGCTTATTTGATATTATTGATTTTAGCACGAAGAACAATCTGACCTATTTCGGTTTAAAACCTACAAAAAAACGACTTCATAGAAACCAAAGTTAACCCAGTACAGATATAGAGTGATTGCGTTAGTCTCAGTGGTGGTTCGATAATCGCCTCTGCGGCTGCGGCGACATTAGTTGATTCTAACGAGCGATGTTATTAAACAAATGCGAGATGTTATCGCCCTCCCGCACTCCTTTGTTTTGTCTTGATGCTCGGATGCGGCTGTGAAAGCAGATTGCTAGTACTTAGTCGGTAATGTTGTATATCGAAGGTACTTCAGCAGAAATGTTTCGTGACTAATTTTGAAACAACAAAAGTCTTAATAATTTTCGGAACTTTTTTATGGTATAATCTTGAAATATATTGAATGAACCTTTCTATCTCCTTGTGTATAAGTTGTAAACGGCTCGTAAGTTGATTTGCAATGCGGCAATATATTATGCACTAATGCAAACTAACTGAATGTCATTGAGTGTGGCTTCATAATAATGATCATCTTTAATATTGCTTAATCCGTGGGAAAAGAATAAGAAGAGGCATAAAGTCATATTTAAGCTATATTCTTAAGTTTATAGTAGTTGGTGCGTATCTTTATTTACAATTGATATTGAAATAGTAAAAAGTATTATTTTTAAACATGTTTTTCCGTGTAAATAGGTCCAGCAGCTTTGGCTAAAATCTGATAAGAATGCAATGTCTTACAAAGATTCATTTATTTTTATATTATATGATTTATTGCAATGTAAATAATTTGAAAATGTAGCTACACTGAAAGCGTGGGAAATCTTAGATCCAGCTGCAACTGGTTTAAGCTGCGTCTGCGCTGCCTAGAGTTGTTGATTACATTTCAATGGGTCATAAATTTGTTATGAAGGCGTAATTATTGCTCTGATTGCATACTTCAACCGTTAAACTTTATCAAATACCTACTAATAGCACATTATCGAATGGTTAATAATATATTCACGCTTCTTTGCCTTTGAGGGTGAGTTGATTCGAGTAGAGAGTACCAAATGATTTGAGTACAGCAATCAAAAATGATTTTCAAATAACTTGATAAACCTCGATTCTTTTTCCTTCATAAGCAACCGGCAACCGGCAGCAAGTTCGTCGTGCTCCCTTAGATGTCACTGCTTGTGGTAGCGGCGGGGGTCGGGTTGCCTCCTTCCCCCAAATATGGCGAGGGGGGTGATGGGTGATCTTTGCGTTATGCTCATGAACGGGTGCTGCTTGTGGTGACTGGTCGTCTTGCTGACCATGGTTTTGTTATTGTTATTAATAATTAACTGTTTATATATTTTACTTCGATGGTGCTAGTTTATCATTGGTGATTTTGAGTTACAGCTATAGCTTTATGTAAGCGGGCACGCCCATTATGCGTGGAGGCTTTTATTTAGGTACGTTTTGTTTACGTTATTTCTGCTTGAGTATAGTTTACGACGATTTATTTTTTATTAATTTTCTGTTGGTATAGTAGCGTGTGCTAGCTAACATAAGGCAAATAATTTAATTTAATGTTTTGTGTTGCGTAATGCAAATTATTTTACATTCTATCGCATAGAATCAAGTTTTCTTACTGAACAGACAGTTGTGCTGCTGGGGAGTTTGTTGCGCGGAAGTGGTGAAGGGTGGCCGTTTTCGGAGGACAGTTTTATGTAATTTTTGACGTTCGAAAAGTGTTGATTCTCAGCTTAGTTTGAATAAATGACTTTTGATTTTTATGAATGTCATGCCATTAAAATAATTATAATTTTCGATCTTGCCCAGCCTTTTCCCAACTGTGTTGGAGTCGGCTTCCAGTCCAGCCGGGTGCAGCTGAATGCCTACGTGGAGCGACTGCCTACCACTGACTGACCTCTGGGTACGGTACCCCTTGGTTAGTCTGATTGTCAGACTTTTTGGGCTTTTGACTACCCGGAACGACTGTCAAAGATCTACGAACGACAACCGGGACCAACGGCTGAACGGACTTTCTGAGGCACCAAGGGGTCTCAGTATGTAATGGATGGCCATCCATCCACGAACCGACCGCGGCAAGCGTAGCTTAAGCTTCATCGACGCGTGTAGTTGTTATTATTTAGCCAATAATTATATCTATAATTTTCGATACAAAACAGATTTTCAAAAATCAAACTGCAATTTTATTATTCCTCAAGAAAAAAGTCGGTGTTTATTATTCAGTTGTTTCATATTTATTAAATTGTTAACTAAATAAGTCAGAATAAATAAGTTGACAATTTAATAAACAAAATGTAAATTGTCTTTGGTCCTGATTGTCAAAATTTGTTAGTGTATATTGAATACGAGGTTTTTGACTACTTTGTAGATGGGTATTTTATTAATGTTGTATTGTGGTAATGTGCGTTTAGTTTGTGCAGAATAAACAATTTTTCTTTCTTATTTCTTTACACACCCGCTCTCTAAATAATAAAATTATAGCTAAATATATCCGTAATGGCTTCCAGGGAATTTTAATTTATTAGAGATGCAATACACGTGTCTCCGCTCTACATTTGTTCCTCAGAGCTTCAGGAACTGGTTCTACCTATTTCTATAATTTGTCATAGTATCCGCAAGTAACTGTATGTCTCGTTTATTTCCTCAACCGCCTATCTCCCCAATCTATTCAAATTGTAAACAGAATTAAGTGATTCAAATCGATCAATATACTGAAAGTAGATACACAACATGTTGAATCAAATGATTCTTTCAGTTAGCTTGCAATAGTGATGAGTTTTTTATAGGTTAATAGATTCGGTGAACTGACGTGTTGCAGCTGAACTGATATTTTCAATGAAAAATTAAAAAGAGATTGTTACGGAAATCGATTCTGTAAAAAAAGTTGCATAAGTAATATTAAAATCAAGGTGGGCGGCACCTCTTTGGCCGGGAAGCCCCAAAGGCAATAGTTGCAACAGGTACGTATGGCACATTCAAAGGACAATTAAAACTTGGCGACAAAATAGTACAACAATGACACTATAACCAAAACATGTTACGTAGATTGTTCGTATTTCAGCACTATCGAGACGCGCGGCAGGCGACCGCGGTACACTTTGTCGGTCACCTTTTTCACCCATTTGCCTCATTCGCAAAACGCCGCCCTTTGAAGCGTCGAGAACAAACTTCAATATTTCAAATGGCAACAATGACGACGTAAGATTTGTGTGCGGAAATTGATTTTTTGAACTCAACTCGTGAGAAAGCTTTGACAGGTTGCGGCATTAAAGTCGCAGGGTAACCTTTTGTGGTCGATGGGAAGTTGTGCAATGTTTGTTGGTCCGACAACATTTTGCATTATCGGAAGTAAAATTGATTTGAATATGCGCTAATGAGCGTTACGGAAAAGTTTGTGCTATTGTTGCTGTACAGTTTGAACACGTGGGTGTTTTCATTAAATTAAAAGTTTTTAGATTCCAGATTTATAGATTACGAATAGCAATGAAATAATTGAATCATTGTCTACTTTCAGGCGTTGCAAATCTTAGAGCATTTTACTCTTATGAATATCGAGCTGAGGAATTTAAACCCTATTTTTAGGGTTCCGTACCAAAATGGTAAAAAGGAACCCTTATGGTGAGACTGTCTGTCTGTCTGTCTGTCACACCTGGATATCTCAAGAACTACTAATGCTATCAACTTGAAATTTTGAATAGTTTTAGATGACGTTTGCCCAACTATTTTGCTATCAAGAAAGAAATAAATAAAAATACAAAAGGGACTGAAAGGGGATCTTAAAAATTTGAAGTGGGGCTACTAGGGCAAGTGGGGTATCATATGAAAGATCGCTGTTTGCACATTTTCAAACATTTTTTTTCTCGCAGCATAGGAAAAATATACTGTCCCCCCCCCCCCCTTATCTCCGAAGTTTGCATAGATAAAAATCTGAAATTATTCTATGTGATAAAAGTGTATGTAAAGATTACAGGAAAAATAATCATCAACATTATATACACGTACGGAACCCTCGGTGCGCGAGTCCGACTCGCTTTTGACTGGTTTTTTTTACTAGCCATTGTGACGATAAATATAAAATTCTATAATAAACATACCTCCAAGTATTCCATCGATGCTGTAGTCTTTCTTGCCGTCCGGGTCCCGCGCTCCACCGCGCAGCAGCCGCGAGATGGACGAGATGCTGGGTGGGTCCGACACGCCCTCCTGTAACCAACGCGTTTGTCTCTCACTGCCTTATTATCAGTATGATGTATGGGATGATGAGTATTTGGGCGTAGGACAAAGACGAGGTTGAAGACAGGTTATGGTACTTTTGGGCCATGCAATGATTATTTGAAAGATTTGTTTTCTGCTAGCTTTTGCTGTATGGTTTAACTTAATGTTTAGTTTTACAATTCATAAAGAAAATAATTCTTACATAAACTAATGACGTAGGATTACCGAGCAATATTATAAAAACACTGTGTTTAAAAAGTTAATTTTGCTTCTACCTGAGCTAAGTAAAGGGCTTTTTTTATGCTTTGCTTTATGTATCATTCAGTTTTCTAAAAAAGAAAAAGTTTCTCCTTCATTTAATGAAGTGGGATTGATTGGATGTGTGCAGAACTTAAATATATTGGAATCGAATGTTTCCTAGGAAACTAAAATTTAAATTGAAAACTCATATAGCGCGTCCACTACAAAAATAGATTGTTAATCCGTTGAGTGGGAAAACATATTGATATATTTTTTAATTTTCAATGGATTACGCTTGCAGAGGGTTTTAAAATGAATATTGCTTGAGTCCCTTTAAAATATACATTTAATAATAATAACATAAAAATAAATAAGTTAGGTTAGGACTTTAGATAAGTACACTATCGCATTAGGTTACCCCTGTAATGATAGATGTAAATTGGAAAATAAATAAATAAATAAACATTTTCACAGTAAAAAACGTTTACGTTTCGTTTTCGTTTTTATTATTATTTAATTTATTCGTAATTTTCTCCGTTGTAATAGACAAATAATAATTCACAATTCAAACTGCATGAAAAAGTTCTTAATTAAATAAAAATGACACGTAGGTACCTTAATTAGTTTTTCCCGTATTTCCCACGAAAAGATCCCAGGATTCTGTCTCTTGAGCTCTTCGATCCTGGCCTCTACCTCGGGAGTGGCGACTCTTGGTTTGGACCCACCAATCACGCCTGGTCTTATGGAACCCGTCTCCTAGGCGAAATTGATCGTTGTTTTATTATAGGTAAGCTTAATTTTATAGCAAGATTTTTTCATTTTCTTTAGGAAGTTCTTATATCTTTCTGTATGGGAAACGGAATTTTTGCAACAATAAATATTTTTATATGAATAGAAGCAGAACTCTCTTTCATATGGTGACGGTTTATTTAAAAGGCCAAGTATCTAGCGGCTTGGCAACATTGCAAGTATTCGCAAGAGCCTTGGTAATTAAAAAGTGCTAGACAAATTCAATTGATTTCTGTGATGATTCGATAAGCACATTAAGTACAAAATTCATTATAAAGTATAAACAGTATTTACTCAAGAAAAACGTCTTAAACTTGGTATTTGTATTTGTTGATGTAAATTATTCATACAATCTTTTATTTGACCAATACATTATTGCTGAATGGGGTTCGATATTTTGGCGATATAATTTGCAAATCGACGCCATGCAGTGAAAACCTCGTAAAGAAAACTTCTTTGGTTTTCATTATATTAATTTTTTGGATAGAAACCTACGTAATGCATATTTAGAATAAACATGCGAAGCTCTAAGATGCTTCTAATGCCTTCTATTGCTGATAATAAGAACCTCGGGGTACGTCAATGATGGCTAGTTCTTAGACATTTTTATCATCCCCTGTAAAATACCGTTCATTGCATTCACGAGGGACACTGCAAGGCGACGAAGTAGAAATAAAATTATGCTCAAATCTTGTATAAGTACCTACGGGTAATTTGTTTTAGATGTATGCAAGCAGGTAGTACGTAACTGAGGCCGTTCCCTATACTCGCGGAGCGTGGCGAAACGCTTCCTGGGCGAAACAATCGCTATTATGTGCTATAGCGGTGTGCTTTAGCGCCTATAGGAGCGGTGGTGAAAACGAACCTTCAGGCTCCGCTGCGCAGCAGATCAATGGCGATTGTTTGCCGCCTGACCAGTCGATATGCGTAGGCGGTGACTCCACCACCATTCATATAATACTCTATAAAATGGGGAACGTTGTGTTTCGGACACAATCGTAAGTTATTGTTTCGATGTGTTTTATGTATATTCTTGGGCCGATATCGTATGATCTTAGTTTATTACGATACTGTGCTAGAGAGAGCTTATTTGTTGAATGGAACGGTAACGTAATCAGCCTAAAATGTTCCCACTGTTGCGACACAAGCCTCCTCTCTGTGAGAGGGAGTGGGCCGTAATCCACCACCCTGGCCCAGTGCGGGTTGGTAAATGTCACATGTATTCGAATTTTAGGTTCTATTACATATCGACTGTCTATCAATCTAGTTCTAATACACTAGCCGGTTTCCTCACGATATTTTCCTTCACTGTTTTGAGAGCAATGGTGATGAAATAATTTACACAAAGTGAAGCGCCTGTCTTGGTTCGAACCTACGACCGACAACTCGTAAGTCGAGGTCGTTACCACTGAGTCACCATTGCTCTTGTATGAATTTGTCGGTCATTCATCATTTCAGCCGAAAGAGGTCCACTGCTGGACATAGGCCTCCCCGAAAGGAGCGAACGCTTGTCAGGCGGGTTGGCGATCGGAGTTTAGTGTTAAAATGCATAGACCACGCTTCTGCCCATTCTCTAGTATGTCCCTTAGTCGCCTTTTACGACACACACGGGAAGAAATAGGGTGGTGCTACGTATTTTTTACGTCCGGCACCACACGGACAATTTGTCGGTAAGTACAACAATATTTTAGGCACCAGAATTTCAGTTTGAGGTAATGTATGATATCTTGGAATAAGTTATGTCAGTCTGTTCCAAAAATATAAAACGTGATTTAGTAGTTTGGTTAATGCTGTTGCAATTAAAGTTGAAATTCTTAATCATCGTTAAGTTAAATCTCAGTTCCTAACAAACTGCTTCAGTGTGTATTTTATTGCGCTACAAACTTAACGGCTTTAATTTAACACCCGACTTTATTTTCAAACAGTTACTTTAGGCGCCAATCTAGAACAATATTATTGAGAGTTCTTACACAATTTGTTATGTAAGCAGGCTTCAAGTCTTCAGGCTGAAATGTATGAAATAAATGGAATACAATGGGTAGTTTTTTGTATGTTTGTTGTAAGTTGTCACTCACCTGGTATCTGTTGAGTATCTTGGAGACGCAGCCGTGCGAGACGCGCAGCTGGCGCGAGATGACGCAGGGCCGGACTCCAGCCGCCGCCATCTCTACGATCTTCAGGCGGATGTGGTTCGGCAGTGGACGACCGTTGATGAACAAGCCACCCAATTGGTTGACGCGCCCTTGCCCTATCAAGATGAAGGATTTTGAGAATGGATCATGATGACGGCCGGAAAATGTAACGTACTTATAGATAAGTTCAGTATTTTCTGTTCATTGTTATTTTGATTTTTGTGGCTCCTGTTTGAGATCCCGACGGCTTTTTTGCATACAAGCTTTAGTTAAGTAACTGTATTCTTCAAGTAAATGTAATTGATCATAATCTTATTGGAAAACTGATTGTGTATCATCAACTGTCAAATAAAATTATGGCTAAATTGTTATTTTAAAACTTTCTTATAAGATTTATGTAAAAAGGTTTTCAAACTTTATGTTAAAGTTAAGTTATAACACAACTTAGTTTAGAGAATTCTAAGGTACAGTTTTGGTTCACAGCATCCTGTGATTATTAGGCACAGATTATAAAAATCTGGCTTACTGAGAGTAAATAAATAAAATTGTTAATGTTTTATGTACGAACCTAAAGCAAACTCCGCCGCTGCGACATTCGGCTCATCAACTTGACACATGAAATAGGTTTCGAGTTAGATTTTGACGAAGGTTCAAAAGTTAGATTTAGCACTTTTAATTTAAACTTTGTTAATATCGAGGACGGTTGAATGATAAAAATATTAAGGTACAGTAAAAGAACATTTTGTTAATAAAATATTAAAAACTTATATACCCTTACCTACCCACACATCCATACCATTCTGGTGTCTTTCCATAATGGTATGAGATTCAGTATGTTCCATGAACAAACGCGAACACAAAGTTTATTATCACTGAGTAAGTTCAAACATGTTACCGCCACACTAGTATCAGCTAGCTTCAACAAAAAACATCGCGCCAAGCTTTATATTATTTATGCGTTAACACCGTAAAAACGCCACGAATAATGATAAATATCTGTTTACATTAAATTAAACGAACGAGATCAAAACACATAATTTAAATTGATTATCACCCATTTGTATTTACATATTAAAACGACATGTTTAATTAATTACGATGTCATAAATATTGTGATCGAAATAAATGTCTGGGGTTTAGCGACGCGTTCGATGTTAGGCGTCAGTTGTACCCAACTATATTCTTGAAGGCTATCTGGCGACGTTGTTTTTTCGATTTGGAAAAAGATCGATAGATCGCGTTATCTTTTTTTACTGCGCGTGAGTGCAGTAGAGGAGGTTGTGTAGTGAACTGAGAGTGCCTGTGTTCGTACAGACACGGGCCGCCTGGTGGTGTGCGTGCCGCGAGGAGGCTGTGTTGAGGACCCCGTCGCTGTGTTAGTGAGTGCATGGCTCACTCCCACTACACCGGTGTGAGGCTGTAGAGGAACCATGCGGTGGGGGACCACAGTTTTCAGGAAAAAGTATACTTCAGAATTTACATCGATGTCGTCGGAAAAACGAAACACTACGCACAGATAAAAGCTCTTCTAGCCGATCTATTTTTACATAATATAGAAAGAAAATAAAAACGTTAACCATAACGAAACTCAATACTTAATAAATATTCTAACTCTTTCGACAATTTGTTAACACAATATTTATTCAGTTTTTAAATCAGGTGGAATGTTTGTCACCCGAGTGTGGTATCAAAACCGGCGTTTGCGTCGATGGAGGGGGCCGAGTTCTGCCCATTCACCGTAGAGTGACAGAAATATACTTGTCCTCTTCTAATAAACTATGCTCGGCATTTGAGCGGTTTTTTATTTCAGTATTGAATATTTGCTTATGGTTTCAGTTGGATTAGCTGTGATGGACACTTGTCAAATTAAACATGTAGGGAGATTAATTTTACGTGGATTAAAAAGTTATGATTAGTTGCAAAATGTAAAAACGTTTCAGCTATATTAGTAATACCCAAGACCGTAGATAGTAAAACTAACTTAGCAACATATTTACTTTTTAAAACAATGCTGAAAAAATGGTAAATCATTTCAGTATAGATACCTACCTACTTGACAAATTCTGATAAGTAATCATTAAATTAAAAAACTATTTTCTAGAAAAACCTTAAAGTATTTTGTTAACGAAGGCTATTTTTTTTGTTAAGTTTAAGTTACACCAACAGATGGCGCTAACTATCATCCTCCTGCAAGTTTACAATTGTGTTGTTGTGTGTAATCAGAATAAACATTATAATTTTTTGGTTTTGATTAAAAACCGGTTTTCAAATCTCTTCCCGTAGGAAGTGAATAAGAGTATAATTATGCTGTATGCTGCCTTTAATTCTAAACTATAAGGTTTATATACCTTTAGCGTCTTCTTATACAGAGAAGGAACACGTCTTGCGTTTTCAAACCATCAGCTTCAGGTTTTCTTAAGGGGTTATGTTGAGGTCGTCAGAGGAAGAAATGCTATGCATATTATATGATGGATTAAATTAGGTACAGATATCAGAAGGTCAGTTGAGAATGGGCGTCAGCTGAAAAGGTTTCAAAAGAGAACTCCATAGATTAAAGAATTGAAGTAAACTTGAGAGCTATAAAGGTCGAAACTAAGATTTAGGTAAATTAAAGTCCAGAGGATGGATAAGAATTTTGAGTGGAATAACTAAGCCAATAAGTATGGTATACTTAGGACATAATTATCTAGACTCAGGTTATACTTAGTTACTTCAGCTTCAGCTTCTTAGCTGAAGCTGAAGTAAGTCAGTCTGAAACGCAAGTCAGTTATTCCAGCAATGTGCAAGTCTAGCACTTACTTAAGGCGCTGACAAGAGGCAAATGAGAAAAGTAGGCTTGTCTTAAACATAAAAATTGCCTAATCTATATAGTTTGGGGTAGCGAAAAAAATATATGTTATTCTTGAACATATTTCTCAGAACTTGGTTGATACCAAAACATGTTTAGAAAAAAATCTCGATATAAATTAACGGTAAACTAACTCTTTACTTTGAGTTTCAATCCAAAATATCTGTATTAAATATCAACGTACGGTACCAACCGTACGTTGATATTTAATACAGATATTTTGGATTAATAACAAGAACGATAATTTAATTAATAACAAGAACGTCTTATTTGTATGCAGAACTTGGTTGTTTTTTATTTTAGATTAAGTATTCAACTCATTTTTGAGTAATTAAATAATTGCTTCAGATTTTGCAATAAATTACAAGCGTTGTGTCATCACGCTTCTCTTTCTTTTGTATGCAGTCTGACAATGACAGCGGTTTACCTGTTGTCAGCGCCTTAACGGGGCTTACTTTTAAATCACACCGTAGGGTACCTATATCGTGGCCCTGGCACACAGGCATTTGAAGGAACACGGTGGGTTTTAGTCAGTAAAAGTCTGACATTCCCTCCCGCTCCGCCCAGGGCGGGAGAAGTTATTTGATAATTTCCCACCCAAAAAAAAAACATGAACAAAAAAAAACTTCAAGTTTATCTTTATGGCTAAAACTCATATATATCTGTGATTGATAATGTGGTGACTATGTCCACTTGACAACAATTTTTTGCATGCTTGATCCAACTAACAATATCTTATTTTCATTGATAAATGATTTTATTACTGGAAGTAGATGTGTACAATGACTTTTACACGTCAACCATATTTTAAAAACTAGATGAGGTCGGCGTTTCCTATCAGACTACTCTGAGAAGAATTGCCGAAACAAACTCAGTCACAGTTTCTTTTAAAGTCCAGACATAAACTTGGTCAGATTATGTTAAGACCATGTAGATTGGTGTCTGAAATGGTCTTTTGAGGAAAAAACACAGATTGAGTGGACCTGTCCAGTCAGTGCACACATTTGTCAGTAATCGTGCAGCTTAACTCCGAACTTAAGGAGCTCAACGATTCGACGAACAATACTAATGTAAAGACATTTGTGTAGGCCGTATAAATTACTCAAACTGCTAGAGTCCTGGCGCAGGGGAGGTCGCATCAGGCGGCAGCCGAACTGGCGGCACGTGGGGTTGCGACAATCGTCAACAGGATCCGGCAATTGGGACTCGAGGTGGCTTTGCACAAGTCTGAGGCCATGTGTTTTTATGGTCCTCGGAATGCGCCACTGTCGGGTTCCCAGATAACGGCAGGAGGGGTTCACATCGGTGTCGAGTCGACGATGAAGTACCTGGGACTCGTCCTCGACAGCCGTTGGAACTTCGTGGAGCATTTTCGACGTTTGGCTCCCAGACTGGAACGGGCCGGGGCTGCCTTAAAGCGGCTCCTACCCAATCTAGGGGGTCCAAACGCCTCCTGCCGGAGGCTCTACGCGGGGATCGTGCGGTCCATGGCCCTTTACGGGGCACCGGTGTGGGCGCGTTCCTTAAGGCTGCGACCAGCCCGCCAATTGAACGCGTCCCAAAGGGTCATGGCCATCAGGCTGGTACGGGGTTACCGCACGGTCTCCCGTGAGGCGGCGGGCCTCCTTGCCGGACTACCGCCATGGGATCTGGAGGCAAAAGTCCTCGCGCACATCTGGGAGTGGCGCGAGGAGGCGAAACGCCGGGGTAAAACTCCGCTGCCGCGAGAAATCACGGCACAGCGGACAGAGCTCCGGCGGGATCTCATGGCGGCATGGAGAGTGCGATTGTCGCAACCCAGCGCTGGGCACGCCACAATTGTGGCGATAAGTCCCCTCTTTGAGGAGTGGCTAGAGAGGCGCCACGGCGTCCTCACCGGACATGGTTGTTTCGGGAGGTTCCTGTTCAGGATAAAGTGGGAGGAAACGCCCGGGTGTCACCACTGTGTGGATCGCCCGGAGGACACGGTGGAGCATACGGTGGAGGTCTGCCCGGCTTGGGTGGAGCACCGCCGTGTCCTCACGGAGGCGATCGGCGGCGGCGATCTCTCGCGTCCGGCCCTGGTTCGGGCCATGGTTCGGAGCGAGAGTGCATGGGAGGCCGTCACCTCCTTCTGCGAAGCAGTAATGCTTGCGAAGGAGGAGGCGGAACGCGTGAGGGAGAGGCAAGGTTCGCGCCCTCGCGCCCCTAGTCGCCGCAGGAGACGCCCCGGGCGACGGGAGTCGCAAGCCGATTTCCGGCCACCGTAGGCGCGGGCTTGCGGACGGTGAGCGACGGGTAGTTCACCGTCCGATAAGGACCAGGCCCGGGTCGACGGCGCGTTGTATTCCACGCGCGCCTCAAAGAGTTGTCAGCAGCAACTGACGGGGTCCGTTAGGGCCAATGCCTGCCAGGGTTGCGAGTTTGTCAGAAAGGGATATCGTGGCCCTGGCACACAGGCAAATGAAGGAATACGGGTGGGTTTTAGTCAGTAAAAGTCTGACACGCCCTCCCGCTCCGCCCAGAGCGGGAGAAGTTATTTGATAATTTCCCACCCAAAAAAATAAAAAAAAGGTGGAAGAAAGAGCCATGTTGCGCCAACCCCTAAATAAATTGGGATAAGGGCAGGAGAATGATGATGTTTTAAAGTTCTATAGCATTCATGCACACCTAATTCTCTAAGACAAAGGGTAGGATGTGCAGAAGGTCGTCTTGACATATATTTTTACTCAAAAGTCAAGAATATGGATCTGAGCGGTGCGTTGCAGTAAAAGTTATTCATCATCATCATTCATCATTTCAGCCAAAAGACGTCCACTGCTCGACATAGGCCACCCCCAAAGGGGCGTTGCCATAATCGCCACGCTTGGCAGGCGGGTTGGTGATCGCAGTATGGTGTTAAAATGCATAGAGAACTCTGCTGCCCATTCTCTAGTAAGTCTCTTAGTCGCCTTTTACGACACCCACGGGAAGAAATAGGATGGTGCTATTATTTACGTCCGGCTCCACACCGTACAAAAGTTATTGCAGTCGTCATAACGTTGCTATTTAATTAAAAAAAGCTTATATCTAATTAACAAGGAAAACTATTTATCGCTCCGCAAGTTGTAGCATCCGTTTCAAACGGAAATCGTGTTACGTGTCCGATATTCTATCCTGTTAGTATTAGTTTTATCTACTGCAATAGTTACAAACGTAGCGATAAACTGCAGATTTTCTTTGCCTTCACGCAATGTGGTATGTGACTTTACTAAAACTTGTGAAAGAAAGATCGGAAAATGATTGCAAAGATCTTATTAGATTTTTGAGCACTTTATGCGGCCTACCGAAATGTCCTTTCTTTGGTATTGTTCGTCGAGTCGTTGAGCTCCTTAAGTCTTGAGTTGAGCTGCACGATTACTGACAAATGCTTGAACTGATTGGACAGGTCCACTAAAATTTGTGTGGTTCTTTCCTCAAAAAGACCATTTCAGACACGGATCTACATGGTCCTCACATGATCTGACCAAGATTATGACTTTAAAAGAGAATTTGACCCCTGAGTTTGTTTCGCCATTTCTTCTCAGGGGTAATCAGATAGTAAATGTCGACTACATCTAGCTTATTTTTATTTTTTAATTTGTCGTGCAAAAGTGATTCCGATATCCTATATATTTACAGAATAAACGATTTCATTTCATTTCAGAAATAAAATTATCGAAACATTCTTAGTTTTAGCTTTAAATGAATTAACATCGAAGACAAAAACTGAGAGATACCCAAGGACAGCACTTTGAACCAGCAATTAAGAAACCGCTCGTGGTTGCTACAGGCAATAAACATCCTCAACAACATCTTGTAATAGAATTTATAATATTATGGTAGATATTATGTACCTTTCGATGTATGAACGTAAACGAAACAAAAGGATCGTAACAGGTGGCGTTCCTTAGTTTCTGCCTCCCCTCATGGGAAGAAAGCGTGAGTTTATGTCTACCCACCCTCCGATAATATCATACACGAACTTGGTTATTTGTCTTTATTGATTTAATATCAGAAAAACAGTGCACTCTCCAGTTCGGTACATAGTTGTAAAAAGGGTGAAAATTTCACTAAGCCTGTTTTTCCATGCGCGGTCAGTATCCGTTCGTGATCTATTTTGTACGCAAATAGAAAACCCTGTCGAGCTTTTTATTGAATTGAATGCCCATTGTAAATAGCTCCCTCTTTGTGATCAACAAGGCTGCGGTATGTTATTTATACGTTTAGTGACTCAAACATTAATGGATGTAGATTGTTAAGACGTGAGCTAGGTACTAAATAAAGGAAAGGGACTGTGTATTCACTGTCCCTATTATTCCTCCAACAAATCGTGTTCTTGTGTCAAGATTTTCTAGCAAATTAGCGGTAAGCCCATTGCAAGCCATCGCTTTCATTAGAACGTTATAAATTTCTCTGTATTATGAGTTTGGAATAGGATATCAATCCTACGAAATTCGATTTCCGGTTTATAAATTCAAATGAATCTTCGGATCCACAGTCAAACATTGCAGTAACCTAAACAATACCAAGCGACCGCAGTACAAAATTGTAATTTGGACGGTGTCGGCCGCTGGTAACGATGGAAAATCGACTTAAATTGCCATAATTAATTTATTCCAAACAGAATCGGCCTCACAAAGTGCCTTCAAAGCATTCAATTTTGCATTAAATTTGTAATTTTCACGGCACAATAATTTGTAACTGTAACATTTCGCTTTACTGTTTTTTTGCTTATAATCCAAGTACTCACTGAAAGTTCAGAGGAGAACGTTTTCTCACGGTTTTGGAAAGTAAATAGTTAATCTAGCTTTCTTTTTTAGAGTTAAGAAAATTCTTTATAGCGTTAGGCAGGTACACAGTGCCCTTTTTACATTTTCCGCTTCAATTACTCTGAATGAATCAGCCAGGCACATGATATTTTGTTAGTACCATTTACTATCACTTTTTGCATTAATTTGTATTTATTCCGATTGCCGACGAGTGTAAATAACACTGCCAATGGAGAAATAAATCTGTCAGTGCAACGTTTTATTGCGCTTTCATTATTACATGATTACGTTGTAACTTTTCTTTATGACCTGTTACGTTTCTAAGTTGTTCTCAGCTAGAAATCGTGTTCATCTTGAACGTTAAGACTTTTTACATTATGGTTAGACCAATGCCTGAATTAATTTTATATAATTTATTTAACCTTAAATAAATTAGCTCTCGACAATTTGAAACTCTTGATGAAATAGGCATATAATTAAGTTCTCTCTCAATTATATGCCTATTTCATCAACACTGTTAGTAATATGAAAAGCGACTTTCATTTTTAAACAATGTTTGGGTTCTTGAAATGTTCTATCGGCTCTATTCTACTGTCGCTCGTGAGATAACCGTCCTGTAACACTGGTAGCATCAGACTTATCAATGGATTCCACGGAATGAAATGCTATTGTAAACGATCTTTCATTCCAAAACGAACCAGTGAATTCTTGGTCCAACGGAAAATGATCACTCTTAACTCATTACGTTAAGGGTCATGTTTGTATGACAGTGCGATGGAGTTTTTATGTAGTCCAACCTACGTCAGAGGCTATCAATGAAGTCCACTATGGTGTTTGTGTTAAGTCATCGCATTTTAATGAACCGTCGATGACATGCTATACGAGTAATAGACTCACGGTGTTATTCTTTTTAGCGCCGAATTTTTTTAATCATTCTTTTTGGGATGTAGAAACGAAAATAAAAAATGTCCGATCCGATGTTTTTTGGTGCGCGTTCCTGGGTAGGTGTCCTGTTTCGTTTTATTAGCTTCCTCGTTTTGATTAGTTCGTGCAATCATTAGTCATCATTAAGTTTGGCGAGTTGATTGCATAGCATATTTTTGTCGTAACTTACATAATGTGGATAATATTTTGCTAGATGTGGTTTCAGAGGTTATTAGGGTCCTACCAAGAAATAATAAGAGTCTATTCCATCCTAATGTGCTATTTGATATGAAATTAATTAACAATTAAGCCACCCACAACTGTTTTCTAAGAACTCTTCCTACAGATTCCCTTGTAAAAATGATATCATTCGTCTGTCAAGTTGGTTAACCTCTGGGAGGTACGCATTAGGTATGCCACAGCAGGTGTAGTCGCCGCAATGTCCATTTCCCGGACCGGAAGCCGCACTATGATCACTGAAGCGAGTCGATCTCGTTACCGACCCTCATTCCACTCCTGACTCATTTCCTCAAAGTTTTTTTCCCAAAATTTTAATCTTAACTGGAGTAGATGTTTCTCACAGTAACAAACTAAACGTAGATTTAAGTATTTGGTGATAATAGGCAGCTCTCTTGGGAACCAATTATTTGTTGTTCGAATCAGACAGACTTGGAGGCAGCAATTAAGCAAATTATTTTTTACGATGACTACAACGTAAACGTTTTCTTTCTGTAGGCATGTAGTGTCATAGTGTGTTTTTTTACCTATTCATTTACACCGTTGAACTGGAAAATATGGTTCTTCGTGTATTTTTTTCAAAATATGACAGGTATAACACTTAAGTTGTCATTATTTATAATTATCTTGTTTATTATTTCCTTTTGCAAAACAGAGCATTTATTTACAAAAGTTTGCGGTTCTGTGAGAAGTTACATGCCTACACGAATTTATGTTGTTCAAACCAAGTATATATACAACAGTATATTATTTGAGTACGTAAATAGCTGCAATGTGAAAGTAGTAACTGCCAACTGTTCAGTTAATCTCACGAAGGGCTGACGACAATTAAACTGCTGAGACATTAATTGGATTTCATTCTTCCTTTATACAGAGAGCAGGTTTCGAAGATCGAATTGCACAAGTTCATTCAGAAGCTGACATAGTTTTGGGCTAATGGAGAATTAGACTGTAGTTTTACAATAGACATTATTATGCTAGTCGTAGACGAATTCATTTCTGTATATTCTTCTGTATAGATACTGAACAGAAAAATTATCAAAAACTTTAGTTCATCTCACAAGTCATTTTTTCACAAGCCACATTATTCCCTACGAAATCAATTTAATAATTATAGCGATGTATTGTGGAAATCTTATTATAGGTTGGTTACGTACATGTATTTACGGTAATGCTAAACTACATAAACAATTGCACTAAAACGATGCTACGAATTTATGATTAGTAGCAACTTCCGACGATTAGCTAGTAATAACAACCAAGCATTAGTAAAAAAGCAGACTAGGATAGATTGAAGAGGCACAATAATAAGGCAAAATCTTTCAATGAAGATAACTATTCAAATAAAAAACCAATAAGTATTCATATCGACAGAGGCTGGGGCGCCTGGCAACAAAATACGCGTTTAGAGAACAAATATTAAATAAGGAAAATAAAAGATTAAAGAACTTTTTGCTATTATACTGATCCAATTGTACTGGCATGAATGGTACCAGATGTTATTAGATTCAACGTCAGTGTTTTTATAGATACTTAAGGAACACTGAAAAAACGCTGATAGCACTATTTATACTTGGAAATTATTATTTTTATGGTTTAATGACTTGCCGACAGATCCGAAGTGCGGAAAGATAATTGTAGCAATTCAACACAGAATAGCTCATAGAGTAAAAGTGTATTCGTAATATATCTAAGAAAGAAGAATTGGGAGGAGAAGAATAGTGTATGATTGTATCTGGCCGGGCCCGGGCGGTGGGAACCGCTAGTCAATGTGTAGAAGCCGCATAGCTACTGCGTAGCTGATTATAGACGTTCGGAAGCATTTGCGTAGCAGATCATAAACGCCGCGTAGCTGCAGCGTAGCAGATTATAGATGTCGTAGCAACTGCATAGCATATTCGTAGCAGTTTATAAGTGATGCGTACTAGTTGCGTAGCCGCTGCGTAGCAGGTCCATACCAGATCATAAACGCCGTGAAGCCGCTATGTAGGAGTTTCGTAACAAATTATAAGCGCCTGCGTAGCAGGTTTGTAGATGGTTATAGTAGTGGCTGCGCAGCAGATTTTAAGTGCAGTGTAAACGTCTACTATTTGTAACAAAGCTGCTCTAAACTTCGTCGGTAGGTGCGGTGTTTCCAAGTGTTGCCACTGACGTGCCGTTGACCGTAGATGTTGCTGTCTGATTTTTTTATAGTAACTCGTGGATTTGCTCTCGGAAAGCGCCATTTTCTGAAGTGGAACTGATGATGAAGACCACAGATGGCCACCGGAACTACTTAATAATAAGTACTTTACAGGTTGCAATTCGATTAGGTACTTTAATATGGTTGCTAAGCAATTTATGCTCGTCACAATGCATATGGTGAGGTGAACCTTCACTTTTCCTGGTTCTGATCTGAACTTCTCAATAATTAACAACCCCTGCATCGGGAAAAGCAATATTTTGTAAAAGGTGATGAACAGTTGACATTTATAGGCTATTTTCGTTCCCTTAGATAAATTACAAACTGACCCACTAAAAATTGAAAAGTAAAAACATTTTCTAAAAAAAATAACCGACCTCAAAAAAAAAACACTACGAAGTGACTTTAATTTCGGAAGTCGGTAGCAAAAAACAAAAATTCTGATCCAAAGACACCGACTTCCGAAATTAAAGTAATTTTTCACTTTGTAGTGTTTTTATTGGAGGTCGGTTATTGTTTTATTGAAAAAGGATATAATTACATTAATGACCTACCTCCCATTTCTTCCCGTGGGTGACGTAAAAGGTGACTAAGTGAATTACTATAGAACGGGCAGCAGCGTTCTTTATGCATTTTTAAAACCATACTGCGATCGCCAACCCGCTTGCCAAGCGTGGCGATTAGGGCAAATCCCCCCTTTTCGGGGGAGACCTATGTCCAGCAGTGGACGTCTAGGTAGGATCATTGGAGTAGTTTGACCACAAGGAAAGATACATCGTCAAATTTCCTTGTGGTCAAATCAGTTGGACAAAATAGTTTGACTGAAATTCATCAACCAATAACATTATTTAAGGACGACAGAACAGTCATAATTGAATGCGTCGATAAAACGACATACGAAAAATAAATAAATAGTACCTAAAAACAATAATAGATTGGCTTAGTAAAAATAAAATAGTACCTTAGAAAAAACTAAAGTCATGCAATTTCACTAAACATAATTGGCAAACCGTAGATACAACCTCAGTGGCAAACATTTTGTACATATTGACAATAAACGGACATGGAAGTTTCATGCTGAACAAGTGTGCCAGAAACTAAATAAATCTTCAACCTTTCAAAAAAAGTAAATATAAAAACATTGGTTTATCATGGTTTAGTTGCTTCAACGTTAAGATTCGCGTGTCATATTTTGGGGAAACTGCAATGAAAGAGAAAGATTATTTAAGGCACAAAAACGTTGTCTTGGATCAATGACAAGTCTTAAGACTACATAAAGCTGTCAACCAGTATTTAAGGCCCTAAACATTTTATTATTGCCATGCTTGTATCATGTATTCTGTTCTGTATTTGTGTTGTTCTTGTATTTGTGTTGGTCATGTTGAGGGGATGAGTGAAAGGCGACTTACAAAAGTTATTTACAAAGTAGAGGTGAGTGGAAACGCTGATGATGTTCTTCAGAAAGATCAGGTGCGTAGTACTCGCAACCGGCGTGCGTGTATGACCAGATGTATGAACGTAGGCGAAGCAAACGGAGTATGTTAGGAGCAGGTGGCGTTCTATAGTTTCTGCCTACCCCCATGGAAAGAAGGCGTGAGTTTATGTTGTTGTTGTATATATTAGCAAGCACTTATTTACGGCAATGGTTGATGGCAGGTGGTCATAAAACGTCCTTATTAAAGTTTATTTTATCAATGAGTTCTGATATTAAATAAATAAATTTCCCAAAAAAATAAAAGAACTTGCTATTAAAATGTTTAAAAAAACAGTCAAAAATGGAAGAAATGTTAATAAACAATAAAAGATTTTTTAAATGACAATACTTGTAAATAAATGTTGCTTTTTATCATTAATTTGTTACCTTATGTCAATGTTCAATTTAGTTTTTATGCTATATATTAGCATAATATTTTTGATAATTTGTTTATTTATATACCTACTAGCTTTTGCCCGCGGCTTCGCTCGCGTTCATTTAGAATTTTGTAAAAAATTAGCTTTTCTCGAAGTGTTTCGTCGTTTTTTTGAACCCTCATAGAGTTGGTTTCCGATGTACCAGATAGTTCATATTCTCAGGATATGATGTCAATAATAGATTAATTAAACATACAAAGTCTCAATTCAATAGCTTTAATACTTTAGATTTTATTGATATCTAAAATACATCGATTTCGTCACTGACACACTCACTGATACACTGACACACTGATGATCATCAAAATGTTTGGCTAATTCCTGAAGTGCTAGAAAGCTGAAATTTGGTATGTAATCTAAGTTTAGTATACAACCAACAAAAAAATTCATAAACTTATAACTTTCGCCCCCCATCCCCTAAAATGGGGGGGTGGAAGTTTCTATGAGACTTCAAAATGTTAGGGTACTTTCTGAAGTGCTAGAAAGCCGAAATTTGGTATGTAAACAAAGTTCAGTATACAAAAAAACACTACCGTGCCCCCAGATAAACTTAAAATCTTCGCCCCCTATCCCCTAAAATTGGGGGGTGGACGTTTGAATGAGACTTTCACCAATTTTATGAATTAGGACATGAAAGTTTACACGGGACTGTAGACAGTAACTAAAAAAAACCGGCCAAGTGCGACTCGGACTCGCACACGAAGAGTTCCGTACCATTATATATAAAAATGCCAAAAAAATCACGTTTGTTGTATGGGAGCCCCCTTAAATATTTGTTTTATTTTAATTTAATTATTTATTTTTAAAGTGAATATATAACTAAATATTCTTTGAATATTTCAAGCGTCTACCTGTAGCCGTTATCAATATAGAGCAAAAACGAGAAAAAAAAACACGTTTGTTGTATGGGAGCCCCCTTAAATATTTATTTTATTCTGTTTTTTAGTATTTGTTGTTATAGCGGCAACAGAAATACATCATCTGTGAAAATTTCAACTGTCTAACTATCACGGTTCATGAGATACAGCTTGGAGACAGACGGACAGACGGACAGACAGACAGACAGACGGACAGACAGACAGACGGCGGAGCCTTAGTAATAGGGTTCCCGTTTTACTCTTTGGGTACGGAACCCTAAAAACTTATTAATAAGTACTTACAAGAACCTCCGCCTTAATCAAGATTCTCATGGTAGGTCTCAGTTATTTACGCCCTTTGACGACGAGGTGAGCAAATCGACTGTAAGTATCAAGAGTCTCATGGTAGGTCGCAGTTATTTACGCCCTTTGACGACGAGGTGAGCAAATCGACTGTAAGTACTTAATTAATACGATAAGATATAATACTAAAGTTAGGTATATAACTAAAATAATTTTATGAACAATTTACAAGGTGTTCACCTTATAAATATAGACTTTGCTAGTATTAAAGCACAACAGTCAGCTATAGTTGAATATAATCGCTTAAGAGCGAAATATCGCCCTGATTTATCGCTTATTTAGAGCCAAGCTTCTGAATCTACACGGCCTAACTCTACCGACCCTAACTTCACAAATTCTACATATCAGTAAAAATGTATGGCCTCGCCGATTCGCTACCGTCGTGGAGGTGATGCGAATATTTAGTTTCTGAAGTAACGAAACAGCCAAGCCATACATTTTTACTGATATGTAGAATTTGTGAAGTTAGGGTCGGTAGAGTTAGGCCGTGTAGATTCAGAAGCTTGGCTCTACATGAGATCTGATATCTTTTTCACAGGGCAAACCTTATGTGGTTGTCTTGGCAACATTTTACATGAAATGTTTTTGGTGGGATCTATTTTTCTGAGCTTAATTATACAAGAGTACATCTTGAAAAAGTAACTATGTACTTACTTAAAGGTACCTAAACTAGGTTCTTCCATGGTCACGATATCGCAAAGACCTAATTCTTAAAAAATATTGCCTCAAAGTCGTAACCGAATAATTTGTTACGTAATAGTTAAGAAAGCAAATAAATATTTTATAATATTTCAGATCATTATTTCTTCAATTCTTACATTTGTTATAACAAGCAACAAGTTAGCCAATTATAAAAATGCAGTTTTGTTGTAAAGTACTTATTTGCTTATTTTTACTGTAGAGCAAGTTCCATTTTATTTTTGTACTTAACTGTGTCAATGTTTATATTGTTATGATATTTTCTATCGCTAACAAGCTAGAATGAATTACTATATACAAATATAATCATGAATTTGTTCGTCGATGTTTATTTTATTTAAACCTGAAGATTACTCATTATTATGGCAGTTTGTCGCAACGTTGTTTAAAAAAAAAAAGTTTTGGTCAAAATATAATTTTCCTGTACCTAAGTGATTAATGATAATTTATTTTTGAACAGCATTTTTATCAGTATTTATAGATGTTTTTTAAGATTGTTAGAAGTAAAACGCATGACTTTCCATAAAAATCAACAATCCACATCTACAGTATTCGTTCGCCGCAGATACAACCCTTTACACTGTTATAATTTATAGTTGTCTGACATTTCAAACTTTTATCGGCTAATCTGACATTACAGTGACTTTGACAGTGTCGTTATAAAAGTAAGCCATTAAAGATATAATTGTGTCAACAATAAAGGTGTAAACGTCTGAGGAATGTTTCTCACTTCTCGTGACATTATTTGTCATAAAAAAGATAACGTTTTTTTACGTCATCCGTCTCAGGAATTTCTAATTTCCGGTCAGATTTAATTGTTACGTTTCTTAGAATTATTTTGGTCACGTCTGGAATAAAGATTCATTAGATGCGTTTAACATATTACTTTAGTAGGTTATTTTTCAAATTAATTTGTATATCATTTGTACATATAAGACATAGTTCAAGTTACTCATTCATTCAAAATAGTGCTGTTTCTGTATTGCGCTACATTCTTATTTATTTATTTTATTTTATTGGTTCACCAACAATTGTTTACACAGGATTAGTGCTAAAGGTAACATGTGAAAATGTGTATGCAACAGTGCAACAATCACAAGTACAGGCAAACTCCACATACATAAAGAAGTTTTACAACAAAAAAAAATTGCTTATCTAAAAGTGTAGTTATTGAACATAGCAATATGACACTCAATGACATAAAATATTAGATAAAATATGATAATATGTAAAAAACACATCTATTTAAAAAGGTATTTAAGAAATTTACTTTCAACTTGCCCAAACTTTTAAAGTGCACATCGATTTGATCGCTGCAGCTACATTCCTGCCACAATGGTCGGGATTCTTCCGACATCCACCACAGTATCTGAGTTATCTGTTAATAGCCGAGAACCTCAAGATAATTACTACGAAGGAAAAACAAAATTTTTGCCTAGTAATATTTCAGAGTATATGATATTTTATGAAAGGATATTGAAATGGATATAGAAAGCCTTCTTGGTACAGGAGCTACAGCAAAAATCACAGTGTGTTACGAACTGAACCTACAGATAGATGCACATAGCGTGTATATGTTTGGACGTAATAATATGTTTGTACACGCATAAAAAGTGCTCTATCGGTCGGTCCGTCCTTTGTTAAATAAATTAGTTTCGGTGTCTACCAAATTACGCCTCGAACCTATCTATATGTACAGCACATTGGATCTTGGCAGGAAAATATGCTCTACCTATTATCTGACTATGAATAAATTAACATACTTGAGGCTTTGTAACAAAACGGGAGTTGAGACAATAGCAGATCATACATCATTGAAAAAAGCTTTTAGGAACACTAGTAGCCGAATACTATTTGTTTTCATTGATTTATTCATGGTCAGACTGTAGATACAAGGCGCCGACAAACACGGTCCTTTTGAAATACCAACTTTTTCGAATTGGTAATGAGAGTTTGTGTGAAACGTTACAAAATAACAAGTCACGTACTGCCTACCTCAAGTGAAACTGAACAATTGTTTAAAGGGATACAAAAATTTGGAAAACAAATAGCTTGCTAGGATTCCACTTGATTCTTACACCTTGATAGAGTGCCCTATGCACGTGTAGGTAGTTACCTGGAATAATAGCTATTGTTTATTTAAGTTTCTTCTCATATAAAATTTATCAGTGCATTCTGTGATAAGGCTACATGTGATAAATTGCCTGTTTCATAAGGCGTTCATTAGAAGCGTGCAAAATGCGCTCCGTTGCGCAGCGATAACTTCGTCGATAACGGTTTTATTGCCTCAAAATATTACCTATTTGCGTATCTAAAGTTGCTTTTTGTTTTCAAAATATCATAGTGACAATGGATAGATGATGAAAATGAACGATTAAAATTTTGCTACATTTACTATTTTGATTTATATTCATGGGCACGAGTAGAATTGATTAATGCCTACATGTTTTTTGATTTAGATTATTTAATATAGGTAATAATCATAAAATATAATTTGATAACACTTGGTTACGTGATTTATCTGGTTTGAGCGATGAGGTCAAGTTCTTGTGAGTAATTTCGACGCGTCAGAATTAATTAATAGTTTGTAGAGCTAGTTTCCTATCGTACTGTAACGTCCTCTACATAGATCTATCTCGCAGTCACTAGGGTTGCACCGGCAACGTAGTGCAAAGCGTCAATGTAAAACATAGAGTGATTCACACCTCCCAACAAATGCTTGTGTACAAACACTATTGACAAGTCACTGCACCAAAAGATTTAAATAACCCTGACCTTTATTTCTTAGAACACCAAACAAAATCTTTTGCAAAATCTCAGCGGGTACAACATAAACAATCATTTTAATGGCTTCATCGGGATATCTACCTCTCAGAATATTAATTAATACACGTCGCACAATTTTAATAGCAATAAATATTCATCACAAATAAATGATATAGAAATAATTGTCTCAGGTTGACGTGGATTCGGAGGGTATTATCCGCTCTGAGGACATCCCGTACAATGACGAAGATTGCAGCTGACTTGCATTGCCGCATGTTATTCACTTCTTTAATTAACTATCAAACCGGAGGCACTCTCGATTATAAGACGCGGCTACTCGGCTTTGTGCCCGCTGTGCCTACCTGCCACTGAACTCTGCATTATACAATTTCATCAAAACAAACGAAAAATGACTCTATTACACGGTAATAAGGTCAACTGAACAGATTTTGAGTTCCACTGGCGACTGGATGTCTCGACTTTGATATTGTTTTTTGTATGTGGATATTAGGAGTTCGTTGTATGAGCATGATCATTAAAGTCAGATTTGGATGTGTAAAACGTTAAAATGTAGTTTGTCAGGTAAGTGCCTACATCCTCTCGTTTTTTAACATTGCAGATGGTTGGTTGTGCACAATTAGCCCAATAAAATATTTGCAGTTGGTTACGACGTTGTTCATTTTATGGTTGATGTGATGATCATATAATTGGTTGATGAAGTGTCGATTTCAGATTTGTAGAAAACCAAGTTATAACATTTATGCGTTATAACAATTGTATTACTAGCACTTCACCCGCGACTTCGTTCGCGTAGATTTCGTATTTTAATCTACGAAGTCCAACACCCTCTTCCGATTAAATCAAATCAATCAATCAAAGATTAATGCCAATTTTTGAGTTAGCCAAGTCACGTAGTAAAATCCTCCCCTGTAAAATTGACTACACCTTTTCACCCTATTAGGGGTAGAGTTTCAAATAACCCTGATACACGTTATTCTTTATTTTTGGTGTTAAGTACTGAGTTTCGAGTTAATCGGACCACGCGTTAAAATTCTTTCATACAAACTTTGACAGCCACCGTCCCCCTTTAGGGGGTAGTTTATAAAAACAAAAACTATTAAACTTCATAATTTATTTAGATAAGTATAATTGCCAAGTTACATCAAGGAATAAGATTTTGTATACAAACAAAATTCCCCCTTTACACACATTTAAAGGTTGAATTTCCTGAAACCCTTTCTTAGTGCCTCTACATTATAAAAGTAACTCGTGTGCTAAATTTCACATTCCTAGTCCCAGTAGTTTCAGCTCTGCGTTGATGAATCAGCCAGTCAGTCAATCAAGACAAATACTTAATTATATAAATGAAGAAGATAGAAGATGATTTTGAGAGAAAAGCTCTAATAATGTTTTTAACAATAAAATATGGACCTCTCGTAGCCAATAGCGCATTTACAGGAACTGATTCCACTATCGGAGAACCTGACAGCAAAGTGAGTACTTTTCATTCGTTCTTTTTTTTCATTTCACTATAATGAATTTGTAAAAAGGAAAACTTCGTGCTTTCCGACAGAATGTTCAACTGTGTTCCCAGATATCTGAAACAATTGAAGGCAAGAAATCTTACACTTTTTACTTGTTTTTAAATTTTATTTTCTTTATCTGCTGTATATTATATTGTATGCCTTTTAGTCTGTGCTAAATAAATGTATTTTCTTTCTTTCTTTCTTATCAATAAGTTAATATAGAGAGTATTGTTTATTGAGCTTCATCATTTCAGCCGACAGACGTCCACTTCTGGACATAGATCTCCCCCTTGGGTTTGCCATAATCGCCACACTTGGCAGGCGGGTTGGCGATCGCAGTATGGTGTTAAAATGCATAGAGAACACTGCTGCCCATTCTCTAGTAAGTCCCTTAGTCGCCTTTTACGACACCCACGGGAAGAAATAGGATGGTGCTATTCTTTACGTCTGGCACCACACGGCACTTATTGAGCTTACCTATAAAATAAAGTAGAAGCTATTTATTCAAATATTCATATTATTATTAGTTTGAAAATTATGTATATATATTTTGTTTTAGAGAAATATAAGCTTCTGAATAACTCAATCAACGCAGTTAAATTATAGACGAAAAAAAACGGTCACCTTCCAGTTAAGTATAATAACGTACCTATTCAGATAATAACAAAAAACTACCTATCCATATATCAAAGGTGACAAATCAAAATAAACAAGACACGCATTCCGGTTCACCGCGGGCAAGAAGCACAGATCTGAGATCGACATTCACTGCCTAATGTATATTAAATATGAGTAGACGCCTTACTACATGGCATTCAAGTGAAAAACAGTGCAAAAACAGAATGGAATTGCCATTATAGCTTATAACTCAATCAGTTGAGTCCTGCGGCGGGGCGGGGAATGGTAGCCACACCATGGCGGCATGGCTCGATAGGAATTTTATACTTTTTCATCCATTATCTGCATTCTTGTCGAGACAGATATGTCGCCCGGCAAACAGACACTTTGACAAGTGAGCGCTTTAGAAAATAGAGAAAATTGAACGCAATGAAGAAAATTCCGAGCATTCTTACATGGGATTTCTAATGGCGTTAATATTTTATTATTATTTTGATTGTTTATGATGAGCATGTTACTTGTTTGTGGAAAATTGATGACGATTGATTGATTGTATGATTTCTTGACGGACGTTTCGATATTTTACAGAGAGACTTAATTACGGTACTGCCCTATTTGCACATGGCTGCAGGAATCAAGAGAACTACTAACTACCTACTTGTATTTAAGACGCTGACTACAGCTAAAGCACGTTCACTGTCAGACTTAATCATACAAAAGAAAGAGAAGCGTGATGTAATTTATTGGAAAATAAATGAAGTAATTATCTATTTACTCAAAAATTTGTTGAGTAATCGAAAATGAATAACAACCAAGTTCTGCATTCAAATAAGACGTTGTTATTATTAATTAAATACCAACCGTACGTTTATATTTAATACAGATATTTGGATTGGCACTCAAAGTAAAAGGTTAGTTTACCGTTTATTTGTATCATTTTTTTTTTCTAAACGTGTTTTGGTAACAACCAGGTTCTGAAAAATATGTTCAAAAATAACATAGGTATATTTTTTCCGCTACCACAAACTATATAGATATGGCTATTTTTTTGTTTAAGACAAGCCTACTAAATCATTTGCCTCTTGTTAGCGCCTTAATATTAATTTTCTCTTTACATGCGAAAAACACAGAATTATGGTACCATTATTTATACATTTAATGAAATAACGTCAAAACTGTACATTGTTTTTTTTTTTAAAGTTACAGCTTTGAGGTGTGAGAACGAGTCTGATGCCGAAAATATAGTTTTTAGAATTGTCGATTGGCTGGATGTATGTTCCGGATTGGCGCATAAATGGCTGATCAGATTTGGATGAAGTTTGGCACACAGATGGTTTATAATCTAGATTAAAACGTGCGGTACTTTTGGTACCGGTAGTACTTTCCCGTGAAATATTTTCAGACATCCACGCGGGCGAAGCCGCGGGGAAAGCTAGTTTTATAATACAGTGCGAAAATTAATATTTAAGCGAACCTCCAGAAGATTTTAAATACAATGTAGTAAAATGAAGTGTGAAGAGCAGAAGAACATTGTACTGAGCAGTCACCTAAAAGTTTACAATAAGATGTGTAAGATAGGTACCTATTCAAACCAAAATAAAAGGTGAGTAGTTGCAATGCGGTGTATTAATATTCTTGGAGGCTAATGTGGCTTGTTGTTGTTGTGGTCCTATGTAAATTTTCAACATTTATATGTGTAATTTTTATGGTGTTCATAATAAAGAGTATTCTATTATATTCTATTCTTGTTTATGTTGTCCATTCTTTTCGCACTGGGTGACGAGAAATTCTTAAAGAAAATCCTACCCACTTTGAACAAAAATAAAATAATTCATTATTCTCTGAATATAAGGGAATGCCGGTCGTTTTATTTGCTTTACGCAAATTCCTGAAACGTTTGACAAAAATCCGATACGACCTTACTAAACGGTATTTATTACTGACATCGCAAAACATGCGCTGAGAGAATACGTTCAAAGGACGAGAATTTAATTCGAGATTGGTATGTCGAGTCTCTTTGTAGTAATCTCAGCACACACACTCAAATAAACAACGAACATACAATACATATGTAATTAATCATACAAGCTTCTGCATTTCTCTGTAATTACCATTGTGTTTCTCTCAATGGAAGTACGCGTGTGGTGAGAGACAGCTCCCGATTTAATTTCGAATCACAATCATTGCGTTCTTACTTTTATTTTCTTATTATAACCGATTTAATGAATGTTTTAGTTTAATGGAGAGAACTGAATAGTTCATCGAGCCCGTACGAGTATATAGTAACCAGCATAATAAAGCCGAGTAATCAAGTTTCAAATCGCTTTTTGCACACGGTAACTATCATTACGTAATTTAGTTCATTCTGAATGCTTCCTTAATTAGACTGCTTTATATTGTATTTTAAAAAGAGGACTGATTTCATATCTCATTTCTCATTGTCGTGAGCACAACACATCAGCGCGAATTTTATCAGATGCGGCAAAAAGTACTTTGGGTGAAAAAGGTATTACCGACCAACGCATGTAATATGCATGCGCGTACGCTGAGACAGTTTTGACGGCGTTGTGAAATGATGGACGGTCATTACGATGTCATTGACATCATTTGTTTTTCATAGTCCTTTTAACTTTGCGTTTCAAGTTAAAAAAGCCGCAAGGCTATTGTTGTGGCCGACTACTGAACTGATTATATGGTTTCTTTAGGTGTGATCTAGCTTTTAAGTTAATACTATGGTATTAACTAAATTAATGAAAATTTAAACTTTTATCAATAATAAAGCATGCACATTTTTTAATCGAACTTTATCATAAATTATGATAAGATAAATTTATGATTAACATAAAATAACAATAGGAATACTATGTAAGAGGATCAGTTGAACTTATTAACCTTATCTGAAAATCCTTTAGTATTCGCAGTGACAACCTAAACAGATTTTTTCACTAGAGTTTGTGGAAAATAATGATAATTTAAATTGGATTACTTTTTGAGAGCATACTGACACTGGGAGCTTATTATTATGGAAGAGGATACTCATTTAGTGCTTCTAATTGAAGTACATTTTGTAACGATACATAACACCAGATAAGGCAGATTTCATCAGTTAATCTATGAGTAAAGCGTTGGATTCATCCAATTTCAGATCAGTTACTCGGCTTTGCTGCATCATCGGTGATCTAATCATGTATCAGTGGAGATTAAAACAGGCCGGCCGGATCGCATCAAAGGCGGTATCACACTGTTATTTTGACTGATTGATCTCCTCCAACAAAAAAAGGTTGCATCGCTACCGAGATCGACAGTAGCCGAGAAAAAACAAATTAGTTGGCTAAACCTTTTCATAAAGCATTGTTATTATCACCAGCTACCCCGACCTGACCAGAACGTATTGTCGAACGAAAATGTGCTTCTCGTGCTAAGTATACTTTTTAAGGTTCAGAATTGTGCTGCGATCGATCCGTGGCTTGTGATCGGCCCGCTTGTAATCGCGGTTGTCGAAAGGCGAAAATCATGCTGCGTTTGCGACCTTGCGTTCGTTACAAAAAACGCGATTTATTTTTTGGAGAAATGTTTTTCGGTGTCAGATGTAGCGGCTCGAGCTTTGATTGTTGAGATTCTCATATTTAGTTTTAATTGGTGGCTTTATCGAGTTTACATTTTACGGTCGGAGTCGATGAGAGGTTAATAAGCGGCACTTTGAAAGGTATCTTCGTTTTTTAGAGTTCCGCGTTAATAGGTAGGTAATAGAAATATGACTGTGTCTGCATCGTCGTTGAGATTTTATTAGGGTTAGGCGAGTTTATAATATTATGATTATCCCCGGAAAAGTATTGCTATAAATTTTTCTAATCGATTGAGTGCTGTAATTCGAGTCATATTTATAGCTTTGGTATTGCGTGCGTTAATGCCATGTCCGGAAACATAATTAAAAAATCAACACGCGGCATGGTAACAACGGGAGAGACAGTAATTTACAGAATCACATGAGTCTGCGATAGGAATGTTATAACAATTCTTTACGGAACCGTTCATGGAAAATAAATGTAATGTGCTGTGCCCAATTTTTTATTGTTTAGGCAATAGTCGATATTGATTTCGGGTCTTTGATTCCGACGTATTATTGCTTGTTTTATTGGTACCTGGGAACATCGTAATTAACCATATCGGGCCTTTTTTCTCATCTTTCTGGATCCTTTCGTGTCTACGGACAATAATAATTCGATGCTCACCTTGAAAGGCGTACGCGCCGAAAATTGGTCTCATATTGTTCATCGAAGACGTAGTTCCTGTTGTGTAATCCATTTTGATGTTTTTAATTACGATTCTGTGTTCTTTCACTTCACTATCATCTTTTAATATGAACGGAATATTATCATAAAAAATGCATTTTATGTTACGATCACAATGTCTATACTTATATAGTTTGTCCTTGTACGTGACTTTCATATGCACAACACTTTACGATCTTATTTATTTTAATACTGAAACTTTTATGGGACATGTTACACACTGACTATGTTTGAATATTGCACGAGGGTACGAACTGAGTTGACGTATACATTTGTGAGAACGTAGGAAAGCTCGATGCGTGCGACATAAGTGAATCAATTACAAAGTCGATGGCGTTGTGTGCATTATCTTTCGGACCCTACTCATAGCGTGTATTACAATAGCATTTCGCTCCACCTCTTTGCTCCCCTACCACTTTTTATTTACTGGTAATAATAGTAAATCACAAGGAACAGTCGCGTATGTGTTGCAGCGTCAAAGGGCGAGCATAAAAGGGTGTTTATGTATAAATTCTTTATTGCCGTTCAGTATGTTAATGACGATTGTATGTATAGTGATCGTTACAGCTACATCTCCGTTCACTAATATCGGTTCTCATGCCCTTTTAGTCCGAAATTGATGTCTATTTCATTGTTGCTATTTTGTACGTTTTGAGCTTTTAAGCTCATTGCAGTTTTTTACAACGTATATTGCTCAACTCAAATATTTCTCTTTTCGAAGATATTTTAACATTATTTTACCTAGTTTCAAAGTTCTTTGTGAGCAGTTGCTTAGAGACTGAAAGTTGATGCTAAAACCACATTTCACGGTACTAAACAGAATACACCTTTGAAGCCAGAGTAGCTAGCGCTGAGCGCATCACGGTAAAATGTAAAGTAAGTCTTCAGTGTATTTACAGTACGTTACCCCTTACCCTTACTACGATCCCGGTAACTTTTCAAGTGAAACTTTCAGTTTTATCGTCAAACTTCTATCAAAAATATGTTTCTGTCGCCAAACGATCGTAGAACGTGCAGCTGCCAGCGGATTGTCGACAATAGTATCGATAAAAAGCCGTCATGCAAATTATCGACTATTGTATCGTGGTATTGTACGTTGAGCGCTCAACGCATGCGACTGTCCTGCGGACGATGCGTGCGATTCGATTCGCGTTTCGTTTTTTGAGGAATCTCAGTATTTCCAAAAGCAGCTGTAGGACTTGCATGATGTAATTTTTCATACATGTACGATTTGAAAAGGTGTTGATAAATATTTTCGTCAGAATAGTCGTAGAACCTTTTCCTGTTCCGCCTAGATCTAGACAAGTGGAATTCAAATGACTTTTGTAGGAAGCATTACAAAAGTATAATATGGTATGGTAAAAAGTGATTTTAAACTTGAATTTGGTACCATTTGTCTACTATAAAAACTAAATCTGGTTTTTATGAAGAATAATCAGTACATTATTAATAAGCTATTAGGAACTGGGTTCATTTTATCAAAATTGTATGGATGTAATTGTAAGGATAATATTTTGAATTCTTCGACACCTCAAAAACTGTTGACTCATATTTAGTTATTATGAGCTTTCATTCACATTTCAGTACCAAAAAACAAGTTGAATGAGCACTTCGATTTGGTTTTTGTTAACGAAGTGATGTATCAGACGTTATGAAGGTCCAGTGGCAGGACTCCTTGTCACTGACACGAGTAAGTGTGTCAAAACAAAATCGAGTGGCGTCTAGGGATTAGTCGATTATTCGAACGCGGAATCACCGACTGTGTCGGACAAAAGCAAGAAGTTGTTACTTAACACAGTTTTTGTAAGTATTCTATTTTAGTTCGAGTATTTTTATCGGAATTTGTTTGTCAAATTGGTCAATGAGCGACCTTTTCTGCTTTTGAATATGTAAAGAAATTGTTTCTTTTCGATTCTATGACAATGTGATTGAACTGATAGAATTTAAATTTTCGGACAATGCCCGTTAAATTAGCTGTAATTTGTAAATCAAGTAAACGTTCGTGGGTATAGAAAGATGGTCTGGTCTCTTTAGAGATACGCTATCTCTAAAGAGAGCCATTTAGAAAGAGTTCAAATCAACCGCTACAATGAACTTAACTGTACATAAGAGCGTTAGTATGTAGGTGCACGCTATGGTGGGCTCTCTACAAACAACCAGTTTCCATTGTTCTTTTACGTGGTGCGTTTGTCAAGGCACTTGAATGCTGGGGACCACTTTCACCGGCTCACATGCAAATCGCCTGGACGTTGCCTGTATTACAGCTATTAAGCCTCGACGGACGCAACTATGCACACGACTCTATTGAAAAAGCGTGGAATGTGAGGACCATTTCAAGTTGACGCTTTGTTAAGGCTCGTACAGACTGGTGCGATATCGCTGGCGTGACGCGACAATAGTAGCTCAATTTCTTTGTCGGTGCCTGTCGCACTCGCGATATCGCGTGAGTCTGTAAGCCTTTATCCCTACTAATATTATAAACGCGAAAGTTTGTAAGTATGGATATGGATGGATGGATCACGTAAAAACGGCTGGACCAATTTTGATAAAATTTTGTATCAATGTAGCTGACACCCTGGATTAACATATAGGCTACTTTTTATCTCTATATTCCCACGGGATCGAGACTTACGCGGGTTAAACCGTGGGCGCAGCTAGTACATACATAAAAACTTAGATGTTTTCTGTTTGAGAGGAACTCGTGGCTATAAATAACCTCCGCACGGGTCGATCCATCAGGTTAAGCTACGCTTGCCGGGTTTGGTCCGTGGATGGGTGACCATCTTTACATACTGAGACTCCTCCGTGCCTCGGAAAGCACGTTAAGCTGTTGGTCCCGGCTGTCATTCCTGGATCTTTTACAGTCGTTACGGGTCGTCAGAAGCCCGAAAGTCTGACAACCAGTCTTACCAGGGGGTATCGTATTACCCAGTTACTAGGTTGTGGAGGTCAGATAGGCAATTGCTCCATGTAAAATACTGGTGTTCAGCTGCATGTGGTTAGACTGGAAGCCGACCCCAATAGTTGGGAAAAGGCTGGGCAGATTGATTTTTTGGTTTTCAGTTTGACGTCATTGATAATAGCGTGTCTAATTTTAAGTATATCAATTTGACCATTAATGTATTGATCGTCTTCCTTTTCTGTTCAGTTTATCGATGCTCTATGTTCTGTATCCTAATTATTAATTACATAAAAATACGGAACTGAATCGTATAGTATAGCCGTCAAAATATATTTAATTGTTCATCTCGCGCGACCTTTCTCAGATAAATGTCAGGTTTACAGAGAATTAATAAAATATGTGAATGTTAATTTTAGTCATTAGCCTTAGTCAAGTTGAGAGGATGCCGACGAATAAAAAATATGTTAAGAAATGTGTGATCGCGCCGCCAGCGCACGCCTCCGCCGCGACCGACTGTTTGTGGAAACAAGTCAAATGTGTTAAAATATGGAACATCAGCTGCGCGGAACTGTAGTCGCTTGCACTGCTAGATGAGACATCTCATTGTCTGTGTCAATATTAGCGATCAAACAGAAGTTTTCTTAATTTTCATCCTAAGATCCTAACTGCACATTTTTGTACTGTTTAAAAATAACATAATAATAAGGAAATATTAAATAAACCGATAAAGCTATCAGAAACAATACACGAAGCTCTAAAATTGAGGAAGCCTTTAAATATGCAATATATCTGCCTAAAGATATAACCTGTTTGGCATAACAAAACGACGTGACTACGTCGTAAAACATATATTTTTTGTATTATAAATAGTTTAAGAAATCATTAATTGGTTTTGGTAAGTTTTTATTGACATTAGCCAATTATTCAATTACCTAGAGGCGTCGACGGAGTGTATGGAAAACAGGTAAGCTTGAAATTAACATTTATGTCGCTTCTATGGTTCTGTTTCTGTGTGCAGCCCATTAGCTTATTCAATTCACCCTGAGTGAATTGGATTTTCCTTCCTATAATGAACTCTAATCCGTCGGCACATGTCTTCAAGGGCGGTCTAATGCCCCTGTTGCATGAGACACTATTACTGTTTTTCGTAACGGACCATTACAATATTTCATCGTGACATAGAAAAATTTTACATGTCATTTGGACATATTTTTACGAGTGTTTGTTTTTCACGTGGGGCGGGCCAATTTCACACGGTGTGTTATAATGCCGGTCCACGTTTCACTACATTTACTGTGAGTGTGACGTAGATTTTGATCTTGTACAATTTTAATGTTGCTAGTTAGTTTGTTGTGTAGGTCGTTTGCTACATCAGCTTTATGTTTATTTCTTCATTCATCTGCTGAAGAAAATAAAATTTCATGTTATGGACTAATAGTGAAGTTTTCAGTACTCAAATGGCAATTCACTTCAGAAGCAACATTTTTTGAATCATACAACATGTCCCAGAATTAACGCACAACCTCTTAAGGGGTCACTACGGTATGGAACCAAACCTGCAAAAAAATCTGCTGTTCCCTACATTTATGTTTGAATAACTCGTTAAAATGTAAAGAACAGTTGATGTTTTTTTCGCGATTTCAGGTTTGGTTTCACAGTAAAAGTTGTTCATAATGATGATTAGAATGACCCCTTAAGAGGTTGTGTGTTAATTCTGGGACAAGTTGTATATAAAGCTTATCTTGAGAACAACTCTTGTTGGAAATACTAATGGAAGGTAAAGGCAATCTAACAAGTTTAAGCATTGTCGTAGTTATTAGAAAACAATAAATATGCTTAAAAACTTTTTAAGTCTCTAATTTATTTGATACTTGTAAAAGGAAACATTGATATCATTAGTGTGGCCTAATATGAAATATATTTGTAAGTCTATGAATTATATCCCCGGAACAGCGGTGGGCATGTCGAATGGAACTAATTACAGGCAGGCCACGGACCTGCTGTGACATGTGGCCTATATTACGACATACGACATATCATTCAGACTTATTAATGCGTTACGTTCATTTTGTACCACAATTTTTTTATAAGGAATTAGTTAACTTTTTAAGGGGTGACTCATATCATTTTAATTATATTATGCGTTGTTATTAGGTAAGTTATCAAAAAGTGATAGTAATCAATATGCTTGACACCTATTTATTGGCTTTAATATTATAATGGGCAACTCACAGTGTTGCTGAAATCTTAATTAACCTTATTTCCTTTAAAGTGTGTGTTGTGCACTTTTTTGTGAGTAATTAGCAGATCGTCGCGTGGCGGTCGTCGCATCCGTGTTGTAAATTTATCGCCGACCGACCACCCCTCATTAACGAACTGTACAAAAACTGGCTCATTCTTATTTATGTAGGTACGCTCCGCGCCATGACTCACTGCGAATCAAACACTCCCAGCTGCTAAACAATAGCCAACCAAAATTTATATGCACGTGTTCCCGCTTTGATAAGCTAAGACGGATTTGCTACACCAATTTGTAATTAGTGCTTTATGATCTCTGATTTCATGTGTATAAAAGCCATTTATCTAATCACTTTTGTTTCTCGTTCGGCTCGGAAATATCTGTAAGTGGATAATGCTGTGAAGTAAAACGAGCTTGTTGGGAACTCATGGGAAAGTGTTAGTTACTCGTGAAATGGAGATTCATCGATGCGGGAACTGGCAATTATCTGAAGATAAAATACACGGACAACCTTGTACAATGGGATGTCTGGTTTTTCACCAACTTTGTTTAATTTTCCTACGAATTGCCTCTTCCAAAAAAGTGTATGCTCGTTTCTTTCCGGAAATTGAAAGTGCCAATTCTAAACTCATTTTCAGCATGCCATCTTGAATCTTACAGGAAAATCAATAGCAAAATAACTTCCAAGTCATCTTATAAGACTTTTCTTATTCACAATAAAAAATAACAAATATTTTGTAATAAACAGCACGCCTTCGTGGGCGGCCCATCGGCGCATAGTTTCAGCGGCATCTTTGGCGCGCAATGGGCCCTGAAGCGTATGCGCAACGATTTCAGCGCATTTCACGCCTTTTTTGCGTGCGCTGCGCAGGCGACGAGTCTCGTATGAAGATTGTTAATAACGCGTGAAGTGACAACTGTGGGTTTAATTGCGACTGTAAGTTATTAGTGTGAACTTATGTGAGCGAGGGATGGCGCTGAAGGTTTGTTGTGTGTCAACAGTTGACGACTGGGTGTGAATTGTATTCAACTAGTGGCTATTTTTAGTCGGGTATAGAATGAAGTACGAATATACTGATTAGGTGGGTAGGTATATTGTTTATTTGCTACTCAAGCAAATATTGAATAATATGATAAACTGGAGAGCAGTGGTGGCCCAGTGGTAACGGCCGCGACTTACGAGTTGGAGACCATGGGTTCGAGCCCAAGCTGGCACTTTCATTATCATCATTTCAGCCGAAAAATAGCGTCCACTGCTAGACATAGGCCTCCCCTAAAGGGGGGGTTTGCTATAATCGCCACGCTTGGCAGGCGAGTTGGCGATAGCAGTATGGTGTTAAAATGCATAAAGAACGCTGCTGCCCATTCTCTAGTAAGTCCCTTAGTCGCCTTTTACGACACCCACGGGAAGAAATGGGATGGTGCTATTCTTTACGTCTGGAACCAAACGGAGCAGGCACTTTACTTTGTGTTAATAATTTCATCACCAAAGCTCTCTAAACAGTGAAGGAAAACATCGTGAGGAAACCGGCTTGTCCTAGATCCAGAAATTCAAAGACATGTGACATCTACCAACCCGCACTGAGCCCTCGTGGTGGATTACAGCCCACTTCCTCTCACAGAGAGGAGGCCTGTGTCCCAGCAGTGGGAACATTATAGGCTGATAATGATGATGATAAACTTTGTTACAATGAATGAGTTACAAAAAGCTTTAATCGACTCGACGAGGGTTGCTCGACATTCCAGCGTTTAACTCAAAAAAGTATAATGGAACAACCTAGTTTTCCTTGAAGAACACATATTATTACCTATATCCCAATTATTTAGCAATATTTGTGGGGTTACCAGTAGACTCTCTATGTTCTATGTTATAGGTTTTGGTTTCCGCACTTGTTAGTCCTTAATGTGGACCATTGTGCGTGTACCAGTAGACTAATTGCTTAACACACTATCAGTAGGAATCGGTTTCAATTTGTCAGATCAACAACATTCATTGCGTTAGTTACGTTGTTGAGCAGACAACGTTTTCTAACATATGAAGCAATGTATTAGCAGTATACTTCAAAATCATTCCGATTCCGATTCAAACTGTGTTACGCAATTAGGGTGCAGTTTGACAAATTAAGTTATATTGAGTCTTGTGTGTAAGGTCAAGTCGGTACCGATCGGTACGGGTAAAATTATCATCATCTTTTCAGCCGAAAGACGTCCACTGCTGGACATAGGCCTTCCCTAAAAGGAGCAACGGGGGGGGGGTGCCATAATCGCCACGCTTGGCAGACAGTTAGCGATCGCAGTATGGTATTGAAATGCATAGAGACCGCTGCTGCCAATTCTCTAGTAAGTCCCTTAGTCGCCTTTTACGACACCCACGGGAAGAAATAGGATGGTGCTATTCTTTACGTCCGGCACCACACGAAACAATACGGGTAAAATAGCCCCGTATTAACATAATAATTATGTGCGTGAGCACAAAGAAACAATATTGTAGCCATTTCTTTCCGTAGATCAACCGGCAGCGATCTGCACCGGAAAACCCGCTGCTATGCAAGTACCCTAAAGAGCTAAACAGAGTAACCTCTTGAAAGCTATTAATGTGCAAATAGGCCAACCACAAATTAAGGGTTTTGTAAACCGCAAGCGCGATGAAGCGTTGGTTGGTTTTTAATTAAAGTTGGTAACTCTACTCAAGGCTGTCGTGTTAATGAATCGACGATTTCTGTTCGTTTCGATATTGCATTGTTTCCTGTCTCATTTATTAAGGGCCTGTGTACATTTGCTTTAAGTTTTTACATTGTTCTGGTTTAAATTAGATTCGGTTATTGTGCCAAAATGTTACAAGAGTTAATCTTGTTCAAAAGTAAGGCAGCATTTAATACACATATATTATATTACATATATATTATTTAGGGCGTTCCTTAGGTACTGAAAGTACGTGACGTGGTTGTATTGGCTCTATTCACACTATTCGTTAAACAAAGTTGTTATTAACTGAATAACAACTGAAAACCGAAAAGAAAATAAACATCGATTGATTATAGATTTACTGGATAAATTAGGTAAAAGATGGCATGAAAAGTTTTAATAGATTCTTTACGAAAATAGGTCCTGTGTCAGGTGACCAGCAAAATAGCTCAAAAATTATACAGTCTCTCACACTAAAGATATTTTTTTTTCAAGCAATGCTGTTTGACATAATGATGGAAATTAATGTTTAAAATAGTATTGTTTTGAATTTTAACTCTAAATTTGATCACTAATCTACAACAATGTTTGCCTCTAAATTATGGTTTGATTTAGTACCAAAGACTTAGATACTAGCTATAGGTACAGGAGAATCAGAAAAATGTCTGTGTGACGTAAAGAATAGCACCATCCTATTTCTTCCCGTGAGTGTCGTAAAAGGCGACTAAGGGACTTACTAGAGAATGGGCAGCAGCGTTCGCAATGCATTTTAACACCATACTGCGATTGCCAACCCGCCTGCTAAGCGTGGCGATTATGGCAACCCATCCCCAAACTTTGGGGGAGGCCTATTCCAGCAGTGAACGTCTTTCGGTTGAAAAGATGAATGAATGATGAATTAGGAGGTGCTATTTTGATTTATCCTCGGATTATAAAACGACACTCCAACTTTGCCTGTGGGTAAGAGACGATTCAAAAACTGCATCTGATGGCTCCAGTAACATTTCTCTGTGCCACTTCGCCTGCTGCTACCAAGCGAGGTTATAAATATTGGATTTCATCTTACAATATATTTCATACCTACTAAAAGGGATCATGAGGGAGATCTAATGAAATGAAACTTTAAAGAGAAAATTTATTTCTGATTTTGAAATTTGTTTCTTGTACTTAATATTTTACTTTTTTATGTTACCAAAAGCTCCCATAAACAACATTATTTTTAGTATATGCGAAACCCGAAACACGTGTCTAGTATTTTTATGTAAAGAACCTATGTACAAAATTTTAAAACTGTATCATGAAAAATCACATAGTTATAAGGTCGTTATGTTACCGGGTTGTCCGTACAAAAACATGCTAACGGCGCTCCCGCGCCTCCAGGGTCGTCTTGAGCTCATTGATAATAATTTGGCAGTAGGTACCTAATCGTACGGCGATTGTATTGTAAGTAATTAAATGGTGATAACATTTTCCAGCACACTTAAATATTTATGGGGAAAAAAAACATGGTGTAAAAATTATTGAAATCGATTCAGTTCCTTATTCTGAACAAACTATATTCAGGTTTCACATATACTAAAAATAATGTCGTATATCCAAAATCAAAACTTATATATCTCATAAAATTATTTAAGCCATAATCCACACTGATTATAAGAAGAAACATCTACATTTAACCGTCCAATAAAACTAAGTGGACCTAACAAATTATCTATGCGAGTTCGCCTTTAGCGAAGCTTTGTTATGCTAAGTCGCATAGTGTGGAGGAAGGTTTATGTTGAGGTGCTTACGAAACTGTGGCCTTGTTGGCGTGCTAAATACCTGAGACAATAGTGTTTACCTACCAATGACACGTTCACTTAATTACTAGTAAACTTGCTCGTAATTACTGTTTTTAATTAGGTAGGTCTTTTTTTCTCGTCCTAGGATCAATTTCTTCATTAGACTTTTCTTGACTTATTCAAACAAAATTAATAAGCCTACTTATTAATTTTGTTTGTTGAAGAAATATTTATTTTCTAATTTAAAAAAATGTTTGTTATATACTAGTGGGTTTTTTAATATTTAGGATACACATGTCCTGAACAATAGGTACACAAAGAAAATAAATCTGAACAAATTATTCTACCTAAAATAAAATTTATAATAGAGATTACTGTTTCAGAATATGTCTGTAACTACATAAACTATGTAATTAAGTCTATTTAAATGCAATAAAAAGAGCTATTGTTTATCAAAATTTATCTGAGACCACAGAGATTTAAGTGATGAGCGCAGATGCATAACAAGGTATCTGCATTTTTCAGAAAGCTATTTCAGACTAGTATACCTACCTAATATTATTTTTAAGGAAAATATTTAAAAAAAGTCTGACTCATTTGTACAAGTAGGTTTGATTTTGCTGCAAAGAAAAAATAAATGTAAGAGTTTAAAAGGAACTAATGTGTCTATTATTTTTTTATAAAACTTTTTTATTATCTCTTAAATGTCACCAATATTACGATATTAAAGATGTCATAAATGTCAATCTCATTATCTTAATCCCATCGAGACGGAGTGTTGTATTATAAAAAAAATACTGAAATATATCATACACATTGAAACAAAATGTGTCCTGTACACGAACACAGATCGACATTGCAATTAACTCACACAAATGTGTAGTAACATTTTCTTGGTGTGCTTACAAACTCCGCCCCAAACAAATTTTGACCAATCCCTGATCGCTGTAGGCATAGATCGTTGTGGCAACACGCCTCGTGTTTTTCGTCACGGAACAGCGACTCAGGCGCGACTCACACATTGTTAATATAAGCGTTCTTCGCTTTGAAGATACCGGATCCGCGGCTTCGTGCTATCTCGTTTCCACACCGGTCTTTGCCCCGGTACGCCATCGATGGCTAAATCTTATCAAAACCTATAATAAAAGCTGGGACTTAGGTTTCAGGGAGTTTGGCGGATACGATATTTGGTAGACTATCAATATTATAAGTGCTTACAGAAGTATCGATATTTTTATTTAAAAGTTCTGGGACCGGTGACACGTTCGGCGTTGAAAACAGTCGGCTGACAGAAAGAGACAAACGATCAGGTGGAGCGGTTTCGAAGGCTGCGGAGGCGGCCAGTTTGACCATTTTTTGTTGGTCCGTTGATTGTGAAAGATTACACTTGAGAGTCGAAATACATCTTTACATCACACGTCAGTGGGCACTGAGCTGTCTTCAAAGTAACACGGATTAGATACACGCAGTTTCCTTTACGTAATTATGTCTGCGTTCATGCTGTGATAGTGAAAGACTGAAATAGTGATCTTCTGGGACTTTTGCATGTGTTCGGACTAATTTGGTGTTTAGAGCTACCCGTCTTCCTCACTTAGCTCTGAAATTATTTGCGTCCATGGCGGTATCAACGCTAAATATGACACCGTACTTCACCGGATACTCTTTTCAAGGTAAGCTTTCTGCTTCTGTGTAATAACTTCCTTTATTATTGTAATTTACAATTGCTATCAAATACTTTTCGCTTTTTTTTAAACTTTGATAACTTTGCATAATTCTTCCTATGTATGAGTTACTCATGTGTATAGTTTAGCATTTGGTTTTTCCTTTTGAAAAAGTTTTCCAGTATAAATTAACTCTTTGATTTCATTTTTACTTACCTACTAGTTCTATCAAATAAGTTTTAGTCTCCAAAGTACCTATAAGTACCTACAGATGAGCTTTATTGAAATCACAATTAATATCTTTACTGACTTATTTATTTTATTGCTTTATTTTTAATGTATATAAATTGCTTATCCTTAGATGCTTCTAGTACCAATATCATTTTATGTTCATCGATGACTTGCATACTCATATCTTGTTTTAGAATTGTATCTTCTCTGATTACCTAAAAAACTGTTTCGTTCAAATCAATTATACCTCAAATTAATATCTTTAAAACCACAACACGGCCAATAAATAAAACACGTTGTTTCACCCATGATTAGCTGACATTTAGCAGCTGATTATGTGTCGGCTATACCAGTTGGATTTAAATTATATCATAAACATAGACAACCGCTTTTTCAAACTAAAGGGCCCGATCATAAAACTATAAAATCCCGAAGAATTACAAAGTGCCTTTTACAGCTACCAATATAACAATATTTCATCTTCGCGCGTCGGGCACAAGACAGACGAATAAAGTATAGCCTGCTTTTTTCTTGTTTATAACAGAACCTTGTTTAGGCTACACTTTCTGGAATGGTCAAGGACCGTAAGCTATAGAAAGTGATTTGTCTCTGTTTCAATAAAGCATTTCTGTCACGACTGATCTATTGTCGTATTTGAGTCATTGTTCGAATGATCTTGATCTTAATTGAAGAAGAATAAAGGAGATAACTGATCATATTTTTAATATTAACTCATCTTACTACTAAGAAGAGATATAAATTAAGAAAGATTTGAAAAACTTAGTTTTTAGGTTTATTCTCTCCTTCAGCTGAAGGGAATTCGTGTCAAAAACTTATATTGTAGATCCTATGATATATATTTTGTGACGTTCTAAAATCGTCACCAGGATACATTGGTTTTACAGCTTTAAAATTTAAGAGAAATTATTACCCGTCATAAAATTACTGAATAACTTTTGTTTTGTAAGCGTCCTGTCGTTTCTCTGTATCGGCATTTTATTACTGGCGACAGTTTTTTATGAGTATCTAGAGTTTCACGGACAACCGTTCGTAAATAGTAGGTACTTCTGTATCCATTTCCATTTTTTGTTACCACAACGACAGTTCCTTGTACTATTTTAGACGTCTTTTCTAATTTTAAATCGATAAAAAACTTTTAACAACGTTGCTCAGATAGTGTAGACAGGTCCTGTTAAGTATTCTTATATTAAAACTCATGTGGTTATATGTAGTATTATATTTCATAAGGTTTAAATTAAATACTCCATTGTTTCCCCTGCGGCTGAACTTTAAGATCATTTCAAAGGCTTACCGTGTATAAATAACAACGAATACTGCTCCAAAAAGCTCTCGCACTGACGGTTTTACTCATAAATCATTACCATACGAAAACATTTCGACGGCATTGTTAAAAATGTCACTTCGACTTATGACCTGTTTCGTCTAAGGCAAATTAAAAAGAAAGAGATAAATATATTTGAAAGGGTTGAGAGAGAGAGCAGCAACATTAAAGAATGCCGACGACATTAGTATGGATACCCTGTCACTTTTTTTCCTAATACGTGCTTATAAATATAACTGAATTATTATATTTATAGAATTCAATTAGTATATAAATTATAAGTGTTTATGAAACTATTTTGAACACATTCCCGTATGTTTTTTTGGCAACAGACTCGATTGGCATAAACGGAATTTAGTTTATTTTTTGGTCAAGTTCAGAGATCTGCATACATGACATACAATGAAATATAATGGCAAGAATACACTAGACAATAGCGAAACAGCCTTCCAAAAATGTTCACTTACGTGCTGTTCTTGCATGAGTCACGTTCGCCGTACGTAAGCGAAGCTCCCAGGCTGCGCGGCTCGAAGGCATCTTTGAATTATTAAAAAAGTCTCGATTTTTTAATTCGACTTCAAATTATATGAGTTTCTGAAGTACGAGTATAAATCGGGATTAGTGTCTGGTAAGTCCATCTGATGTGCCCGAGAACATCACAAAACGTTTGTTCAATGCTTTAAGAGGATGAAAGATTATTTACAAATATGCAGCCATTTGTAATTTGTAGAAATTAATTTTGTTTTTGTTTTGAAGTTATGCATGTCCTGATTAATGTTATGCACCTTATAACTTATAACAGGATATAAAACGTTGAAGTATCATACCACAGATTAATCTTAAACAAAATGTATTGGAATTTTCCAATGCTAAGAGTTAGTGCATAATGATGCATTTGCGTAGAGTTTAAGTATGAAACTTAATGTCGATATTAGTTGGCATAATATCTGCGATGAGTGGTGCGGCGCGATCAGATGCGCCCGCGGCTAGGTGACGGCGATGAAGCGCGATTCCAATCGCCAACGTGTTGCACCTTGTAATTTTCTCTGCGAACGAGAGTGCATTTTTCATAATCCTTTGTGCTATAAAGATTTTATTGGTCTTCACACAAGATTTGCGACAACAATAACGTTTGTTGTTAATTACTTGGATCAGTCGTAAATTCTCCTCTCAATTAGAGTTAAAGAGTTTCCGATGGAGCCAATTATAAGAATGATACTACCTACATCACGGTGCATTGGATTTCTGACCTTTTTGTGGAGTTGAGTACCATAATCAAGATTTAGTCACATTCATATCACGGGCCGACAAGCGGTGCACATCTCGCGCACACGCACACATATCGGCGGCGCGCCCGCGCAGATCAAAGGCACCGACAGGCTCTTTTAGCCGCATAATATGACGCGCCCCCCGCCTCCGCCCGCGGCCGGCGAAATACCTCGCCGCCCGATCAACCTTCAGGGCGCTTACTTGCCATTACTTATGCCGATCTATTAATAAACAAATTGATATAACGGATATTTGAAGCGGGACCTTTGATTTAACGTCATGTTATATTAATCAAAATCAGTTTATTAGATAATTTGCTTATGAAATACTTGCATATTTTACTCTTTTTAAATAAATCTGGTACCAATTAACCTTTGATGTCCACCCACGACAATTATGACCAATTAGCAACATAAACAATGTATTCACAAATTATTTGGCCAAAATTATTTCTGGGTAGGCTAATCCAATCTGATTATCAAAACCGCAGTCATCGATACAGCGCAGGCGCACACTCGGGTGTTGAAACGTTTAAAGCGATTATCAGATTAGCCGCGGCCCATGAGATGAGAATCTAAAGAGCCCAGGGCGTAGCTCGTCTTTGTCACAAAGGCAAAGGTAACACTACTTTACTCTTGCACAATCATTCTTAGCTTTTAATGATTACTTTCCAATTTCAATTTAACAAGTGCTTTTTAGGGTTCTGTACCCGAAAGGTGCCGAACGGAACCCTATTACTATAAGCCTCAGCTGTCCGTCCGTCTGTCTGTCACCGGGCTGTATCTCAAGGACCGTAATAAGTAGACAGTTGAGATTTTTACAGATTGTGTGTTTCTATTGCCGCTGTAAAAAAAAGAAGTAAAACATAGTTTAAAATTAAACGGGGTTTTCCCCGTTTTCACAGTTTTTTGCTAAATATTGTACAGTGGTACGGAACCCTTCGTGTCCGTGGCCGACTCGGACTTGGCCGGTTTTTTGATTATTTCAATGTACTTGTAGGTATTTGACTCTCATTCATCTCATTAGTAATAACAATATCACATACCTACAGTATTAAACATACATACCTACCTACATTCATAAACTCACGCCTTTTTCCCATGGGGGTGGGTGGGCAGAAACTAAAGAACGCCACCGGCTACGCTTCTTAAATACACCTTTTGCTTCGTTTACGTTCATACAACTGGTCATACACGAACGCTGGTTACGAGTACTACGCACCTGACCTTTCTGAAGAACATCACCAATTAGGTCACTATATGTTGTTCTAGGGCGTCCCCTCTCGGCGTTTCCACTGACTTCTGCCTTGTAAATACCTTTTTTTAGTCACCTTTCATTCATCCTCTCACCATGACCTAACCATCTATATAAGCATACTCTTTTCAATTTTTGTCACTACATTTTATTTTAAACCACACCGTTGCCTTTTCACATCATTTTTCAGCCTATCATTTAAATTTACACCACACATACTTCGCAAGGAACGCATTTCCACAGCATTAATTTTACTTTCATGCTTCTTTTGCCACGACCAACATTCACTTACTTACATATAACCGTAGGCACCAGCACAGCATTATGAACAGCCAGTCGAGCGTTTTTGGGCATCGACTGGTTGGTCACAATCGCACGCATAGCACCATTCACTTTAATTCCCCCATTTACTCTCCTATCCAAATCTTCATCAATTTTTCCTTCCCTTGTAAACTGACACCCCAAATATACAAACTCACAGTATTAAAAACCTTGGTAAATAGCTTTTTAAAGCATGTAAAGCTTTTGGAGTACTCCCGTACTTCTCTTTTGTTTGTAACTGTCACACCATTACTTGACCATCAGTGATTGTACTTACTTACTTCTAATTAACCAACTGTAAATTCATCATAATTTGGTATCTTCGCGTTCTATGAAACGAGCAAGTAAAAATCAAGTCCCGGATTAAGTAGGTAGATATAACAACTTTTTTATGAAAGTTTTGTGAATATATGTCATACTTAAATAAATGATTGTGAATCTAGCTTAGATCACTTTGAACTAAGGAACACTTGGTATCCATATCTAGACAAAATCAAACTGATGGTTGTTATTTTAATTGTATAATTTATTATTTTTATGACATTTATTTTACATTCTGTGATTACCTTAACTCACACACTGATATTTTTTTTTTTAGGAACATGATTTTTATTTTTTATTTTACATTGTTTGTAAATATGTGAGCACCATGTATCTATCACATAATTAATTTATCAGTCATTGCTTCATTATTAATTCTTTTTACCTATTGTGGTATAGTATATTTATTTTAGGTGCATGCACAGGGTCTTCACATAATAATTAATTTTTCAAATAGATGTACCTATACAAAATATTGTAAAACATTTTAAAAGAGTAACGGATGAGTTTCTTGCTCATTCTTCTCCATACGAAGCTACCTTTTGGAAGGGGCGACTAGAATCAATTATATTTTCTTTGAAGAAAATATTTTGGCTTTGACTTTGACACGTACTTATTAGGATCTCATAATACGGAGGTAGATGTGATTGAAGATGATGATGCTAGGTACCTATATCATAATCTGCATCATCTGCCTTTCCCCAACCATGTTGGGGTCAGCTTCCAGTCTAACCGGATGCAGCTGAATACCAGTATTTTACATGGAACAACTGCCTATCTGACCTCCACAAACCAGTTACTGGGTAATACGATAGCCCTTTTTTAGACTGCTTGTCAGACTTTCCGGTTTCTACCAACTACCCGCAACGACTGCCAAAGATTCACGAAAGACCAATGGCTTGACGTGTTTTCCGAGGCACGGAGTGGTCTTGGTATGGTCACCCATCCACAGACCTACCGCGGCAAGCGTAGCTTAACCCAATCGATCGATCGTGCGGCTGTTATTACCTTGCTCACAAGCCCTTCAAGGCCCCCAAGCTTGGTATCTTTATATCCTAAGCAATAATTCTAAAGAAGCTATTCTGATCATGTGCTAGCAGCTAATATCCTAAAACTCTAATAAATGAACGTCTTTTGTTAAACGTTGCTTACAAATGAATTCCCAGTCTACAAGATGTCCAATATTGAATGATGTATTTTAAAATAATAATCGTGACGCGCTGCTGAAGCAACATTTTATGTAAAAGTTTTGTGTTTCTACAAGGTTTCCTTTTGCAGCGACAATAGCAAGATAACCTATGACTGCCAGTTAACATAATTACATAAGCATAATCGGTCTATAATGTTTGCACTGCTATGAAATGAAATCGTTTATTCTGTATAATAGGATATTAGAATCACTTTTACACGTCATATAAAAAATAAGCTAGATGTAGTCGACATTTCCTATCTTCCTAAGAAATGGCGAAACAAACTCAGGGGTCAAAGTCTCTTTTAAAGTCCAGACATCTTGGTCAGATCATGTGAGGACCATGTAAATCCGTGTCTGAAATGGTCTTTTGAGGCAAGAACGACAGACATTTGAGTGGACCTGTCCAATCAGTGCAAGCATTTCTCAGTAATCGTGAAGCTCAACTCAAGACAAGAAGCTCAACGACTCGACGAACATTACCAAAGAAAGGACATATGCATAGGCCCAAAAATTATGTATTGTATTGCCTATTTCAAATTATTTACTGACTTTCATCTTGACATGGTAAACTTGTATTGATTTGATTGAATGTGTTCATAATATACAGGGTCAAATTAAATTAGCTAGCGCAACTCCGCAGACGTGATGGGTATCGATAACTTAACGTGATAAAGTAAACACATATTTTCTCAACTCATACTTCCAGCAACAACAATTTCTAGCGGTCGTAGTCGGAGCCAAAAAAAACTAAATCATCAAATCTTTTTTTTTATGTTTTCGTGTTTAGTTATCGATCGATACCCATCACGTCTGCGGAGTTTTGCTAGCTAATTTAATTTGACCCTGTATATTGAGTAAGTCTTTATTATTTACACAAAGTATAGCCGCCTGTCTGGGTTCGAACCCACGACTTACACCTCGTAAGTCGGGGCCGTTATCACTGGGCCACCACTGCTCTGAATTAACATTTGTTAACTAACAATTGGATTTCGATATCATAAAAAAATATGTAATCTTTCTGTAATCACAATCAGGATTGATTGAACCAAACAACACAATCAATTTAAGGTTATATTTTAAGGCAGCAAGCAACTGCGCTAACATTTATTAGTTTCTTGAGCGAAATCCTTTGTCCAAGCGGCAAGTGACGACGTCAAAGAGTCCATTTCGTGCAAGAAAAGAAAAGAATCCGTCAAATTAGTACACAACGCGTTATGAATACGGAATGAGGTCAAACAGGGCACTCTCAAACATAGCCTATTATATTGAAATAAAATATTCAGTTCCATTCATTACCTACGTTGGTACGTACATTATATTCAGCTCTGACATGCCGAAAGGCATTGCCTCAGTTTGAACAGTTGGCAACGCGCTCAATGGGGAGAATCGTGTTTTAACAAATTAGAAAGACTTTTTGTATTCCCTATAGCCGTACTTCTTTCCGCTTACCGGGATATGGAACACCAAATAATTTACGAAATTAGTATTCTCAAAAATCTAGATTCCAAACTAGACGACCCGTTTCCATTGAAGTCTATTGTGACGATATTTTTTGCTGTCAAACTGGCGTGAGCCGGTAGCATGAAGTGAATTCCATGCTATCAACATTCAAAGTAAATAATATTTAGAATTTCCAAATGAGAATAAGCCGCCATCTAAGTTGCTATGTAACTCGTATGAAAGTATAATAGAATTGATTTGATATTCGATTGCTACATTTAGTGGCTGGCGGAGCGGCCACGCGACCACGGGCCCCACAGAATACTTTGAAGACTTGAAGAAGGCTTAATGGAATGACACAGCCTTTGTGAACGCCGCCCAATTCTAATGCCTATTCAGATGGCATTTCACCTCTCTTTGTTGCTTGATTTCGGATAGTAATAGGTTATTTTATTAGCGTATAGATGATTTTTTAACGAGAAAGGAAATCTTGTGTCGATATAAATTGATAGCACATTGTTATTTTAGTTGCCAGGCATTGAAATGGATTACCTACGTTTTAATGTGCAGCATGTATTGTTGGAAACTTCAACTTGTTGATCGAATTAGATTTTGTATGGTCTATACACGCTTCACTGATAACCTTTTTTAAATCGCTCTACATATTACTATTAGGTATTCAATTTATTTTGCACTTGCGTTTTTCTGCGATGTTTCTTCTAAGATTCTTATTTTGGAACGACAAGAGTCTACCTACTTTTACTTCAACAGGCGTTTGTATTGTTTTAGTAAAATAATCTGGCTCGTCACCAGCGCTGTGTGCCAGAAGGCACCTCTTCGCCGCTAATTCACGACATTCCTTTAGTGCTTAGCTACAGCTACAATGCAGGGTATGTAGTCGTTTGTGTCGCTCTCGAATTATTGTGTACAAGCACGAAAACAGGTGCTCTCCCAGGCTAAACTACATACTATAAAGCAAATTATGTCTACCCAAACGCCTTATGCATAGTCGTATGTACTATATGCACCTCTGAATACCCGTAAAATATAATAATTCTAATTAATCCATGAAATCTGAAATAAACGTTCAAAGATGACAAAGAAAAATAAAAAGAATTAGTGGTATGCATGTCGATATAGGCTATACTTATTTCTTTCAGAATTTTCCATGTAAATTCAAACAATACTCATTGTCCGTAGAATGATTTACAAAGTAATAACTTTTCCTACGTTAGAGTTACGATTAGATCGACTTCAAGATATATGAAGTCAACATTTACCTACTTACATATATAAATAAAAATGTGCATGTATGTTCTTATACTTGTATGAACAGTTTCTAATGTTATTAACAACATTGATGCACAGCAACTGCGCTGTAGCGTAGAAGTGCGTTCAAAACAAGTTGTAGCTTCATAATTTGCAATGCGAAAGCAAAAACGCCATGAACATTAATTAGATTTCCTGAACTATGACCAGGTTTCGCAGAACCCACTCGTCGTACAGTTATCGTTGGTACAACTCATGTGGAAGGAAAGCGGCATGGCGTGTGACGTAAAGCCCCATATAAATTTTACTATAGGCACATTAATGTCGCTACGTGAAATTGATTTGCAAGCAGAAACATATTATGATTGTGAAAACGGGGTTTACGATTTATTTACACAATACGATATCGACTTAAAACATTATAAACTATCACTGTACCGTTGTTATCAAGTTGGTTTCTCGTGGCTAGTTCGCCTATTGTTTTTATTTACCCGCAAGTAATATATTCAAAGAACACTATTTGTCAACAGCTGCGTTTCATTTATTTGTCATCTATAACGAAATAAATGAATAACTGACACGAAGAGAAAGAGTGATATTTTAAGTCCTCCATGAACTTGCAAGAGTTAGTCTAATTGGAGAATAATCCAGCCTGTTGTAAGTACGAGTATGGAGCTAAGGTAGAGTGTGTGTATGGTATGAGGTCAGGATATCTTTACGCCTATTGCGCTCATAAGTTTTATTGGCCGCCATTCCCGTGTAGAACCCACGTCTAGTGCAATAGTAAAACCCCAAGACATCAAACGTTTCTACAATATAAAGTGCAACACAGTGGAAACAAAATGCACCATTTCGGCTCATACCGATTAGAGCAAATCAAAGTGCAATGTACTTTGTACGCGGTCATTTTAAATTAAGAAATTGAGGTTGTACAAACAGAAAATGAATTTCGTCATAGCAAAGATGGATGGTTAAGAAATTCAATCTCTATCCGACAATGGAAGTGATAACCCGAAAGCACTACGAAGGTTGATGAAAATGTGATTGTTAATTAAAGTTGACACAGAAATGCGAATGGTGAATTCAGAATCTTCATTTATTCGGTCACGGTTTGCCTCTTACGTTTAGCATTAAATGATTGACTCTGTTTCAATTTCGTCTAACACGAATGCAACGGTTGAACGAATCGGAACACGATTATGTGATTGTGAGAAAATTTTATACTTCTACGGTGCAACGGTGTCTATGTCTAACTTTAGTGTGTGATTATGTTTCGAGTAGACGAGACTTGCTTGCTATGAATAAAACGCGTGAGTAAAAAATATTGACAGCTAGGGTATTGATACATTCAGCTACTGACTGCACAATATCGACCTAGTGACTGATATTTTTTTGCCAATTGAACCTTACTTTCAGTGCTTCACATTGACGTGCCACCCTCGTAGATTTTATTGTTGCGCTCTACTTGTGCGTGCTCCGAAAGCACTTCCGGATGATTAGCTTCCAATGAATGTTTGAATTTGTTGTTAACTTCACCTCCTTTTGCATTAATAGTGTTACAATGTTTGCGAATTCTATTACGCATTGTGCACTTGAGATCCTCTTTGTGATTTTCATTGTGAAAAATTCATCAATTACGTGTTTGACTGATCCTGTTAGTTCGGTTGGATGTAGAGTAAAACACGAATTGGAATAACTTTTACAATTTGTGTATATGGCGATCGAATTTATTATTAACGATATCGATTTATTCACATAATTTGCTCATTCCAATATCTGGTTTCTGATTTAAATTGTTACTTTAAGTTTCAAATGTGAAGTTTGATATTTTAATGGTCGTGAATTCCTGGCTATATATAACTCGTAGATAGTAAAAAATCGTAGTAATAGAGCTGAGAATCGTAGTTGAATACGACGGTAATAAAGTATCTCGCCAAAATTAAAACTATATTATAATGAAGTGATACATTAACACAAAGCCACCCACATTTGTATAGCGGGGTTGTTATGGACACGTTATGCGTCATAAATATTTCGGGAACATAAAATTAACACTCAAAAACATGGGCTTTCGAGGCACCGCAACGTCTACGGCCTCCTACAAAAAATATGGGGATCGCTTGCAGAACCGCGGCGTGACTCCGGACACTACAAAAGCACTTCGGTACAAAAACAATAAGAAGTTTTGTGGTGAACGAAAGAAGGTCCAATTTCCAATACTGCTGAGAGATTTCCTGTTAGTTTGGGAGGTTGTATTGATGGATACAGTTGTTAACCCTAAGTTGTTTGTGTTATGGTCTACTTTTGATTGTATGATTAATATTCGTCTCGGTTTCTTGTCTTATCAAAGGACATACTTGTTGACATGTTGTCTAATTGATTGGTGGTTCTCAGTAGGGGTCTAGGGCCTTACATGAGGCGGAACCTTTGAGGAATTATTTGAAATTGATAAACTATAAATGCCTTCACAAGTGGAACATGCCACTGTTATATTTTTTACTATTCATATGCGGCATAACTTTGACATGGGATGGGAATTTAAGGTAACTTATTTATTCGTATTTCCAATGAACATTTTAATTATTACAATAAATTAGCAAAGTAATTGCCAACAATCGCAAGTAATTTAAAAATACTTTTAAATTTAATTCGTATCAAGTTAAAACAAATCGTATTAAAATAATATTTTAACCATTTGATATTGTTGTATAATATAGCTGGTGAATGTATTCTTTAACATTATCTCCTTCCCAATAGGAGTTAACATGCATGCACAAAGGCGTTGCAAAAATCGACGACTGGCGGCTCCCTTTGACGTTAGGTGGTCTTCCAACCACCGGCCGCACGAATGATGTGATTATAATAGCGACACTTTACGCACACATAACCACATTAATATATCCAGAAATAATACAATTTATATTCCAAGGGAGTTTATTCGCAAACACCATTGAACCAGCCAACTTAATTACCACTCACGATACTCATCGCTATAAAACATTAATTAAAAATTTGATGACTTTCTTTTCACTGTTGAAAATCAAGAATGATTCATCAATATCTCAGAATCCTTCACACAACAACAAGATGGAGGCATTTCATTTAATCTAGGAATAACATATTTTTTTGTGAGAACAGAAGTCGATACTCGTAAAATGTAACAAGTCGATCCCAACAAAGGCCAGAAATAGTTTAAGTGTTATCGTTTCTGCTTGACCGCACTCGTGTAAAAGAAATTGGATACTCTTGCTTGAGAACACTGCCAATGAAACGTAAAATTACGAGGTGATCGAGGCCTACCGATGACGTAGGTGCATATTATTGTAGAGCGTGTACGAGCGACCGACGTGCAACCGGGCCGCAGCTTTGTGATCATAATGTATTGTTGCTATTGATACTTTACGCATTATTTGAGTTTAATATAGCTACTGGTTGCCCTACTAATACAAATCCAATATAAAGACGTGCCTCTTTTCGGGCGACAGGATCACAAAACATTTCACAATAATCGAATATATAGAAGAGTATATTTAGATCTACAGAAATACGATTATGCCTCAGAAAACCATGATCGTAAAGAATACTGGAACATATTCTTCACAAGTAGAATACACACAATCAGAGGGCTTAGCTTTAATAGCGAAGTCGATCCGCAACTGGTTTCCACACACGACTTATATTCATTTTTGTGAGTTAGTGTGGGGAAAGCATTTAATGTGGAAGAAGTTGTTAAGAGTGTTTATTTCTGCAGGTCAGGGTCGTATGAACCAGTTGGGCGGTGTGTTCATCAACGGTCGTCCGCTACCGAACCACATCCGGCTGAAAATAGTGGAGATGGCGGCGGCAGGAGTGCGGCCCTGCGTCATCTCGCGACAGCTGCGCGTCTCGCACGGCTGCGTCTCCAAGATACTCAACAGATACCAGGTAAGGATGTTCACATACTTTCACGTACTCCCTAAACTTATAAGAAACCACTTTTTCATCCAAGGATGAGAACATTACATTAAATTGTATTTTTTGTTATCAGGAAACGGGCTCCATACGTCCCGGTGTGATCGGAGGATCCAAGCCAAGAGTTGCGACTCCAGAAGTTGAGAACAGGATCGAAGAGCTGAAGAGACAAAACCCAGGTATATTTTCCTGGGAAATTAGAGATAAACTAATTAAAGAAGGCATTTGTGATAAAAACACAGCGCCGTCTGTGAGTTCGATTTCGAGACTAATAAGAGGAGGCAAAAGGGATGAATCTGATCCTAGAAGAAATCACAGCATTGATGGTATTCTAGGTAAGTAATATACTTACCTCGGATTATTAAAACATTGCATTGCATGGATCCAATTGATCCCTATTTGGAATATGTTTTCAATAACAATTCACAATGAGAATAATAATGTAGAAATGACCTTAGGCACAAACACTGCAGGCATTTGCCATATCAGTTTGTAGCATAGTTTGTAGCTGAGCACTTTGCCGCTTGAGAAGTAATACCGCGTTGTGTGTTTGCATAAAACTTTATATTGCTCTAGTTTGTTGCTGTGCTCTCTTGATAAAGAATTAACTGTGCTGTGGTTTATTCTGTGTCTATTATTTTCTACATGAGAGGTCACCGCGGGTAGGCATTAAGAAGTATTTAGCAATATTTCAAAGTCCCTGACGGATTCAATTCAATTATTTAAAAAGTCTCTGACGAAACCTTCGACATAATGACGCGTAAATAACTCGCCGTGTCATCGTAGTCCTTAACGCTGATTCGAGACCATAATCACTTAATTTAGTTCAAAGCATACTATTATTATAAATTTATTCTTATAATGAGACTGTCGGAACGTTTGCAAACTTCACAAAATGGCGTATAAAGTTAATAATCCACGTAAAAGTGAAGCGGGCGCGGCGCGCGCGCACGCCACGGCAGCGCCCCTTGTGTCGGCTTCGAAATTGTAGGTTATAAAAATGAAATTAGTATCCAAAGGTGTTATTATCCCATCGCGTTTGGCCGCGGGGCTTGCATTACGACAATCTGTCCGTACTGCACGTCTTGTGCCGTATAGCTATCCAATATAAAATGGCGCTCCTAATATCCCGGTTCAGTGACGGAGCGAGGTTTTGCCGGCGAGATTCTGCGCACCGATAAGATTATGCATATTAAGTTGTGCGCGGCCAAAGTAATATCTACACTGGAAAAGCGGCCCCCTTTAGTGCTCGAGCTCGAGTATTGAAAATTTGCTGTTCGTGCCTGCCCTGTGACGGGGGGGTAACGGTACATTTTGGTCGCCAGTTTTCGTGGAAATATTTACATACGCGCAGAAGCTGGAAACATCGGCGGTTGATTATTATTTCAGGTCTCGAACAAGTTTGCATATTGAAAATTTGCATACTCGGACATTTGTTTATTTTTCATCTGGACCGCTTCAAATGTAATCAGTACAGAAAAATAATATCAATCTCAATTCGTAAAACCCAACAGTGTGTCTTACACAAGATAAGAACGCGATCAACTTCTCTATAATCTAATTCCATTTTATTATCAGCTAGCACAAAGTAATATTTATTAAGGCCCCGAAGAATTCATTTGAGACTACTAGAGGCGTAGTGTAATGTGGTTACGTTTAATTTAATCGAGGCCGCGTGTGGTCCGCGCGGTAGTCCAATATAATCGACGTGAAAAAAAAACAAATGATCTTAGAAAGTCGCAATAAAAATCCCCTATTACGACGACAAAATTCATATTATTTGAAGACTAAGGCCATTTGGAATATAACCCCACTATAATTTAAATAGCTTATTGCTACAAAATAAAGATTTACGAACATAGTTTTAAGTAAATTGCTAAACACATAGCACCTTGCACCAACCGAGCTTTTCTTCATTTCTAAAGGTCCATCATCATGTGAAGACTCAGATACGGAATCGGAGCCTGGTATCACCCTGAAGAGGAAACAACGAAGGTCCAGGACTACGTTCTCTGGAGACCAGCTTGAAGCTTTGGAGCGGGCCTTCACTAGGACCCAATACCCTGATGTTTATACGCGGGAAGAACTTGCGCAGAAAACTAAGCTCACTGAAGCTAGAGTTCAGGTAAGAACATCCGTCATCTTATTACATGAAAATTACTATTGTTGAACTACCTTACTACCTACTATTGACCACTTGTCGAAGTTTTAATGAAGATTTATCACCCAAAATTATAATCCTAACTAATATTATAAATGCGAAAGTAAGTTTGTTTGTTTGTTACCTTTTCACGCCTAAACCACTGAACCGATCATGCTGAAATTTTGCCTATAATATGTTGTCAGGTGTACAGAAACGGACATAGGGTACCTTTCATCCCGAAAAACAGTACTGCTCCCGAGGAAAGCAACAATAACGTTCTTATGATAGTAGATGGAGCCACGTGTCTTTCGAATCATCATTTAATTTATATTATTATAGAAACTTGAATAGTGTGTAACGAGATTTTAGCAAAAGCTAGTATATTATAAATTGATGATCGTCGAATATATCCACAAAGTTGGACATTACTGCCACCCTCTAGCCATAATTCTCTAGTTACCTTTTTAACACTTACGTTAAAACAGAGGGTCCTTGCCAGCAACGATACGGCCAACGAGTATCGGTAGCCAACTCAAAACAGGTTGGGTGTATCAATGATAGATGAACGCAATCAAACAGTCCCATTGTTGGCTACACTCACTTCCCGCCCCTACAAAAGCGTGGCACAAAAAAAAAACATAATTACCTTTATAATTAATTACAACAATAGTAAGAACTACCATATGTTGTTCATCGCTACCGATGTTTTATCAGTTTTTGTTCAATTAGTAGCCCCTCGTAATTGTAGGCCTCCATAAGACGGTGTAATCGACTTACCTCTATAATTATGTATTGATGAGTTAGTATTTGTAATATTTATAGCAGTATCAATCGCAATGTCTGTCAAAGGGGTAGGCCCACATTAATTCGTATCATAGTTTTTCTAAGACTCCAAACGAAGCCTTATAAAGTGAAGACTTAGTAACAATAATAATTATAAACGCAATTAACTGATTGGATTCCTCGGACAGATTGCATTGAGCAATCAGTAATGTTTAATTATTCTTAACAAGGACTTAATTAAAGTTTGTTTTGTTTAGGTATGGTTTTCTAACCGAAGAGCTCGACTTCGGAAGCAACTGAACTCGCAGCAACTGAGCGCTTTCAACACAATGTCCCTGCAGTCGGCGTTCCCTTCGGTTCACCAACAATACGAGCCTCCGTCTACCTTTAACGCACAATGTGCATCATGGCAACAGTCGTACTCATCTGCGCTGGGCGGCAGCTCAGTTCTAAACTCTGCTCTAGCGCCTTCCCTCCATCAATCTGCGTTAAGTGCTCCTTCTGTATGCCAGTCAGCGCTTGCAGCATCCTCTCTACATCCCCCAACATCAAGTTCCTTCTCGTCCGGTAACCTAACACCTCTGTCCCATTCTTCAGAACTTGCTACTCCTTTGCAAGCACCCACTGACGCTACCCCTCCGAGCTCGAGTCCCACTACGACGAGTCCTTCTGCGAACCAGAGCAGTGCACTCACTTACCAACATTCAACGTACGCGAATCCAAGTGAACCTCTCTCCCATCCGTACGGTTATGCAGACTACTCGAAGCAGGAGCACGCCATGTCCGCACACAACCACTGGACGACCAGGCAGCTGAGCGGACACGCGCAAAATAAACTCGCCGAAGTCAGCGCCTGGCCTGAAAACTATAGGTAAGTTTATTCCACGTTCATTTAATATTCACCTTTATATCATAATAAACCAAACATGGATTAAAACATCTCAATAATCCCCGACGGCAACTAAGTAGCTCTATGAATTATTGATGTGGAGCTACTCATCTGGCTTGGCTTATGCGGATGAATATGCAATTACAATAAAGTGACCTTTGCTGCCGATCATTTAAATAACTATCTATTATGTGAATACCAGATATGACTGTTACACTAATAGTAGGTTTAGGGCGCACGACTGTAATGACATCATTTCGTGTTAGTCAATCGGTATTAGTATCGCGTATGACGCGAGTCGCGACTCGTCATCTCGTGTCGTGTGATCGTGCTGAGTTCTCGAGCGGGTGGGTCTACATAGGATGCGTGTAATGCCGCGTCCGGTGGCTATCGATCGGGCGTGGGCTCGATCGCAAATCGGGGTGCGTACGTTTTATTTCTTTTCACCTTCCTTTATCATTAGCCGAAGCGGCCGCTAATCAATTAAGAGTGTAAGAAGTCGGCCATTATACGCTGCGCGGGTGGTTATTACAGCGCGCGCCTCGTAATACGCCGATCCGATCGTGAATGCAATAGGGCTGCGCATTTTATAGTGATTTTGGATCGATTTTTAATTAAAGTTTCTCTTAGTTATTTTAAATTCTCTTGCTATATTCGATATATCGTCTTTGGCATCTGGGTTTTATTACAACAGAAAGAAGGTCGTAGAAAACATTTCACTCGTGCCTGTGTCGATGGTGTGTGTAACTACCAAAGTGAATTTGTCGAATGACAATGTGACAAATACATTGTCGCTTTGTACTGTATACGGCGACGACATTTATCTGTGTTATCGAGACAAAGCACGTCTATAAACCTCACATTGGACCACACACAATATCTCGCCATGCACAATGGAAGACAAACTAATAATATATGGGTTAGCTACGTTTATGTGTCGGTGTGTCTTATCTAGTCTTTAACGCGTGCTTGATTGACGTAACACTTCGTTTCAACTCTATTTGTTATTTTTGTCTGCCAAAAATATTGTATTGTGTGCCGAAAGTGTGGCTAATAGGCGTTTCATATATGTTTGAAGATGAGAATAATAGAAGAAAATCCCTTTTGATTATATCTTGTGTCGGCTCTACGCAATGTTGGCGCAGCCGGAAAAGCTATATCTTGTACAATGTCCATGAGTCATAATAAATCAGTAAGCTACCTATCTATTAGTAGTGAGATACGTACGTATTGCTATAATTAACCTGGACAGTCATTGGCCATAAATAGCGATTGTGATTGTCACCTCGTACTATATTTTATTTGCCGCACTGGCGGATCTACGAGTCTTGTATTCGCGTGAAATTATTGTATTCGTTGGAACATATTCTAGTAGGTAGGTATTAACAAGGACAAGGAGATTTCTTAATAGGTATCGATGACAAAATGCGAAAACAGACCCTATTTTAAAGACTAAGAAGTCAATAAATCTACATATTATCGTATCGATATTCCAATTATATCTGTAATTTCGACACAGCACTGTAAGCTATTTCTGTATTCGTTATATTATTCAAAATAATTCAATTTAGTCAACCCCATATTACCACAATCGGGTTCGTGAAATTGCTGATGTTCATCTCTTGTTTTCTGTGACTGAATAGTTAATTAAACGATGTTTTTAAGGGCTTGATTTATTAATACCTACGCGTATAATTGACAAAAGTAAACCGCAATCAATTGCCTTTCTGTTGCTCAATCAATTATTATTTTTCGCAATGCTTCAAGGGATTTCATTAACATTCGTCCACTCTTATTTACTCGGAAACAGAAATAACAAACCATCGTTTGTTTAGGTTAATAGCTTCCAAGTAATACGGCTGCCGATCATTTATTGATATTAGAAATCTACGCCGGCACAATACGTAGCGGATAACAGATAAACACACGTTGCTTTGTGGCCGGCTCGGCAATTAATGAGAGGCCGAACGTGACATTAGTGCAGTGAACCTAAGCATTATGCTAACGCGAACCCGGTATTAAAACTTATCTGCAGCTATTTGCATTCGACTTCCTAAACTGCAGTAAGCCTCGCGTGCGGTGCGCGGAGCAACCACCTTGCCTCGAACACTTTCCTCCAGAGAAATGCTCGCTCAGTATTATTGTTTTCACACGTGTTTCATTCTCATGTTAAAATGTTTATGCACATATTTACCATAAGGGTAAAGTGTGGTATTTGGGATGAAGTTAAGTAATAACTAATGGCCGATCGGCCTAACCGTCTAGCTAGCTCTCAGAACTGGCTAGAATAATATTCACAAAAGAAAACTTTTTTTACTGCTTCCAAAGTAATTATGCATTATTCAGAGCAACAAAATGTAGGTTTTCATTGTGATCGTAATAGTTGAACCTGTGCAGCATTACGTGCGGCCTTCGTAGTTTATGAGCGATGTACGACACTAATGTACCTTAATAATGTATTAGCCACTGTATTAAAGATAAATTAAAATTTTATTGCACGTTCAGTCACGAAATGCTTCCGAAAATGCCTCGACTGACTCAAGTGTGCATATAGAGACCTCAACTAAATTATGTAGTTCGGTAGGCCGGTACAAGTCACAATTACAAGGCGGCATTAGAGCTTGCATACTGTGTTATTATTTAATTATTTTTAGTGTAATCGTTAGATTCTCGGTATAAAGTTTAAAGCTCGAACGGAACCTATGAAGCGATTAAATTATGCAGTGGGCAGTATCCCACGCTCAGCCAAGTTATTGATAGTAAAATTCAATGTAACAGTGCTAGGTATTACGTGCCTACAAGAGACAGGACGTGTCTCTCTGATATTAAAGTAAAAGACCTCGAGTTTTGGGCAGCCTTCGATCTATTGTTACGCGATGCCTAGTTAGAAGCGTCTACATAGATATGTAGGTACTACCTATTGCAAATAATGAGTTCCGATGTAAGTGGCTTAGATCCGCCGTTGTTATATAAAATACAAGATTTTCATGTAATTTCCTTTGTTACAGCTCGTTCTTCGGCACTAACCCGTCACACTACGCGTCGCATGCGCATTCACCCACAGAGGCGAAGTCTGGCTATCCTTACTTAGGGCAACTCGGCGGTATGGACATGGGCAGAGTACACTAGACCTAAGTGCCTTCTAATTAAGGAATAGAATGCTATATCATAACTGTTTTACATACTAATAAGATTCACAATAGATCCAGGACATATCGTAACATGCCTTCATGATAAAGAGTGTTTTAAATATTTCTACAGACGACAATATTTTGTATATTTACAATTTCGCAATAAAGTAGTTTATAATCAATCTGATAGATATATATTTGAGAGCCTACATTAGCCTTCACTGTAATTTAATATAGAGCTTTATTGTATAGTTCATAGATTCATAGTGTTTTATATTGTAATATTTACGGTTCCTGTACTCGGATGTGCGCACTAAATACAAATTTTCCCGTAGATTTTTATCTTTTTAGATATAGATCGTTACTACATTTTATAAGTTGTTATATGTATATTGTATTTTAGATATAATCAATGTTAGTACGCAATGTTGTAATAATGTTTAAAAATCAATAAACATAACATAACCTTTCTAATAAAAAATATACTTGTTACAAAAAGGTAGAAAACTTGTCGTCAACTTATTACATGTAAAAATGTGTACAAATTGTGTTTTTCTTTTTAGTGACTTTACTCTAAAGATTGATCCTAAAATTGCCTTGAATGAAGTTGTGATTTTATATAAATAATGTATTTATTTAAAGGTATATTATTGTAACTTAGATTAATTAAGTATAGCGACTAAGCACTTTTTAAAATAACGGTTTACCCAGAATAAATGAATGCTAATGCAAATAATTCGAGGTTTTTAATTAAGAGCCCAACAATCTATAGTTTATTTCCAGATATAAATCAGTGTTTATACAACTCATGAAAGCAATTATCACCGGCGCTCTTTCTTGCATTTTGCCTAGTCTACGGGCATTGTTCTCATTGTTCTGGCTTATCTAAGGCATGTCAACCGCAGGAGGCATATCAATTGAAAGTTAGGTAATACGTAGGTATGCTGATCATCATAGCTTTGACAGTCGTTAGCCCGATTATGAACGTCGACTACAGACTACCGTATTTCTGCCGATATGTGGGGTATTGCCGTTAATGATGGAATAATTTGGATAGTCGCTCGTCACTCCATGTAAATTACTTATATATTTAGTTGCATCCAGATAGACTGGAAGCCGTCCCGACAAAGGAAGTATGCTAATAATAAAAAAAAAAATATATATTTTTATATTTTTAAATGTTTTTATATTCTTTTTCTATATTCTAATATTTAAAAATATAATTTATATGTATATATAGTGAAATAAAAAAATATAATTACGAATTTACTCAGGCTGAACCTTCTAGGTGTGTAATCACAGAGAGAAATTGTAAATATGTTACTACTACCAATGTGAGTTATTACTATCAATTTAAGAGCGTTTATGACGTACGGCATTTCATACAAACTTTCAAGCCCTTGTTTTTCGAAATGACTGAACCAATTTTAATGAAACTTCATACGCATAAGCAGGATACAAATGTCTAAAAAGTTAGTAAAGAACATTTTCGTAATGTCTTATTCAAAAACAGATAATTGGAAATCTCTGTTTCTATAGAAAATTTTAAATTGGTCTAATTTGGCTGTAACACTATTTTTAGAAAATGTTCTTAACAAACTTTTTAGACCATTGTATCCTGCTTATGCGTATGAAGTTTCATTAAAATTGGTTCAGTCATTTCGAAAAACAATGGCTTGAACGTTTGTATGAAATGCCGTACGTCGTAGACGCTCTTAAGCCAACCAATTTGTCTTTTAGATTCCTTGTACAATAATGACTTCATGCTTGTTCTGGTATTCAGTGCGCATACTTGCTTTAAATGCTGTAGTATCAAGAAGAAGTAGATCTATGGAACGCCACATTTGAAATGTCTAGAAACATCGATAATCTCTTTTGATTCTGCTTTTGATTCTGAATTATAGGTAAACAACCTATAATATATTTCGACATAGTGAGGAGGTCTTTATGGAAGCTGAAGTTATCAACATACACAGTTCTAGGTGATCAGGGTAAAATTTTCAGCATTACTAAAATTAAGTTTCTTAAAGCCACAGCAACATTTTCTAAGTATGCCTCCAAAAAGGAAAGTTTAGAATCGAGTTAAATACTAAGATAAGGTAGTCGGAAAACTTACTAAGTAGTACCTAAGAATAAAACAGTCGGTTGATTCAGCTCAGGTTTTACAGTTATTTTCCTCAAATGAATTGTACTGCTTTACACCTTTTTTTTTTTTTTTTTTGGGTGGGAAATTATCAAATAACTTCGCCCGTGTCAGACTTTTACTGACTAAAACCCACTCGTATTCCTTCATTTGCCTGTATGCCAGGGCCACGATATCCCTTTCGGACAAACTCGCAACCCTGGCAGGCATTGGCCCTAGCGGACCCCGTCAGTTGATGCTGACAACTCTTTGAGGCGCGCGTGGAATACGACGTGCCGTCGACCCGGGCCTGGACTGCTTTACACCTGAAACCATGTGACCATTTTACGGTTATGTTAAGTTACAATGATCGTCATGAATGACAGGTTTTATGAACATGGTTTTATGTTCAGCACAAATTAAGCGGGTAAAAAAATGGGATATTAACCTGTGTCTTTGCAAATAATTTGCCTATAGGCAAATGTATAATCAGGAAAAACAAGTGTGTATGCAAGTGTGTACAGTTAATGGAATCAAGTGTACAATTTTACCGATGGAAGCTAAAATGTTTCCATCGCGTGACATGTGGGAGAAAATAGCATTAGATCACGCCCGTATTTCTTCCCCAAATATTTCGTCAGTAACAATATGTGGGAATTGAGAATTTGGGATCTCTCCTAAAAAACTTCTACGCTTCTACGGCGGTTCTTTGAACAAATTTCAATAACTAAAGGAAGACTTGAGTACTCTGCTTAGTTTCCATGTGTCCTGCAGACTTTGTTAGAATTTCTGACTTTTAAAATGGAAGCATAATCTATGTTTGCTATGAAATCGTAAAGTTTTTACTATGTATGTAGTACACAAGTGTTGCTACTTTTACTTTGTTTTTGTTGTACAGTTAATCAAAAGTGAAAAACTGCAACACTGATATTCATCATCATCATAATTTCAGCCGAAAGAAATCCACTGCTGGACATAGGCCTCCCCCAAAGGGGGGGTTTGCCATAATCGCAACGCTTGGCAGGCGGGTTGGCAATAGTAGTATGGTGTTAAAAAACCATAGAGAACGCTGCTGCCCATTCTCTAGTAAGTCCCTTAGTCGCCTTTTACGACACCCACGGGAAGAAATAGGGTGGTTATATTCTTTACGTCCGGCATCACACAGACAGCAACACTGGTATTAATTTCAATTAAGTAAATGTAACTAAAACAGGCTACGCTAAACGTTGCAGTTTGGTTACATAAATGTTTCAGATAAACAGAGCATTTAACTTAGCCACAATAACGAGCATGCTACACATAGACAATGGCAGCGGCTGTCTTTCAGCACTGTATGGCCGTAATTAGGCAGTCAAATGCAAGCCCCACATGTAATTGGTCTAATTCTCTTGAAGATCCGTATGACAGCGCAGTTTGTGTGGGCGTATGAACTGAGATAGGAATAACTTTAAAATATACTGAGCATTTTTTTTGTAAGAGTTGTTTGTATGCCTTGTTTTGAAGTGAAGATGAATTTTATAAAAAATATCTGCTGGGCCACAAAGTGAGGGTTGTTGGAATTTCAAGCGTGTTTTGTAAGCGTATTTATTATTAATTATTATTACGTTTTGATGTAGTTTTTATTAAAGTTGTTCTTGAAATATGAGTTCGTGTAGCCGAGTTATTACTAAACTGCCTATAAGTTTTAGATCATTTTTAGCTGGTAAATAATAAAAGAATTCCATAAATTAAGCAGAAAAGATGAACAAAAAGTTAATTGGCATGTACTAATATTATATCGGTTTAAAAGTATTTTTCACTCTGCACTTTAAAGCTTATATTACGCAAACGGATAGGTACCTGAACTACACTTGACACTAGGTAGCACAATTTATTTGTTGGTGCCTGTCGCGCCCGCGATATAGCGTGAGTTCTAAAAATAGTCTCCATAGTCCCTGAATATTTTTGAACGGCCTATCCCCACATCATGGGATAGACGAGAAAAAAAATATCATCCCCACTTTCCGAGTAAGAGAGGTACCCTAAAAAAGCCCAGAAGTACCCTTTTTCACGAATTTATTTTACCACTTTGTCGGCGTGATTGATATGTTCACCCATGCCAAATTAAAGCTGTCTAGTACCTACTAAAGAGTCTCTGAGCTAAGCCAGGGACAGACAGACAGACAGATGGACATGGAAAGAAAGAAATAAAATACGTTTATTTGCGGTAAACATGACGCAAAATAGAACATAAACACAAAAATAAGAAAAGGTTGGGCGAAACATGCGTCACATCGACGCCAAACGACATGGCGAAACTATAAGGGTTCCTTGTTGACTATATAGGGAACCCTAAAAATTTCGCTTTACAACACATAACATAGCACCAAGGGAACCCTTATCCGTTTATCCGGATGTCAGATAAAATCTAACCGTCATTTATCCAGGCAGATTTTTTCATATTTGTTTTTATATCTTATTTCAAAGGGATAACCATATTGAAAGTTGTAATAATAAAAAATTACCAGGCTTACCCTAATGCAAATTTTATCCGGGATATCTATGGAAATATGAATTTAATTTTTTCCGTTAGTTCGAACGCACCTAAATAATTGTTATTTGTTTCTAAAATCTATATCATCATCATTCATCATCATTTCAGCCGAAAGACGTCCACTGCTGGACATAGACCTCCCCCAAAAAGGGGGGATTTGCCATAATCACCACGCTTGGCGGGTTGGCAATCGCAGTGTGGTTTTAAAAATGCATAGAGAATGCATTCTCTAGTAAGTCCCTTAGTCGCCTTTTACGACACCCACGGGAAGAAATGGGATGGTGCTATTCTTTACGTCAGGCACCAAACGGATCTATATATTAAGTGCTAATTCAATAGGTTCTCTGCACATACGTCGCGGTACGCCGAACATAAATCCAAAGTATCAGCCAAATGTTCGGCCGTTTCTTGACTACGGCTAACTATGGCATATTCCGCCGAAAGAAAAAAAAGAGGGACTAAGGACTCAAAGTCAAAAAACGAAACTGTGTAAGTTATAAAACGATACTTCGGATTATCGCTTCGGAGCCCCCCCTGTTTCCTAGGTTGAAAAAAAAAATATAATAAATGCCGATACTTCGGAAAACTTTGTGAAAGATGAAAAAGAGTCTTTACCAAATGTTTACTAAATAAAAAGAATAACTAAGAGGAGCTCGTGGCTAAATGATAAACAGCGCACGGGTTAATCGTAGGTAAAGCTACACTAGCCGCGGCCGCTTCGTGGATGGGTGCCTATCCAATACGAGAACACTCCGTGTCTTGGAGCCTGTTATTAGTAGATTTTTGACTGCGTCACGGGTAGTCAGCAGCCCAAAAAGTCTAACAACCAGTTTTACCAAGGCGTATCGTGTCATATACCCAGTAACATATTTAATAGGCTAGGTAGATTTGACACAGATTTCACACGGGCAAATGCAGGAATACGGGTGGGTTTTAGTCAGTAAAAGTCTGACAACCCCTCTCGCTCCGCGCAGAGCGGGAGAAGTTATTTGATAATTTCCCACCCTAAAAAAAAGGGAACATTTCATTGGAACAAGAATACTAAAAACTGTTAAATAGGGGTGACAATTTTCCGAGTAATCCAATTTTAATATCTATTTTAATAATTACCGATCTCACAAACATCGCTGACCTGTTCATATATAAGAAAACAGGTAAAGTTAATTCATAAACCGATAATCGGATAGATATTTCATAAATTGATGTACAGAACTTTTCTAATAATGTTGTCGCTTAAAAGAGCTTTTCATAAAGTATTTTCGTCTCAGTGATTTTCAACTAAAACCTTATTGAAATTATGAAATGTTCGGAACTACTACGCTGTGTATCGCTTTAATCTAAAGAGGAACGTTTTAGGGATTTAATGAAAAGGGCTTTCATTCAGGAATAGCTTAATACAGTTGTTTATTAGGACGTAAATAACTAAACTTAATTTCAGGAAAATAGTGAATGTAATCATAATTATAGTTATGAATGCCCCGTTAACCCGTCTGAGACTATAAATAATAATAAAGATGTATTAAAATAGGTATATCTTTACGGTAAGCGGTAATAATCATTGGAGTGTGTGAGTTGCCCGTAATAAGTTATAATAGGTACATGGTGACTGTGCTACATATTCGATTTCTAGCATGATCACAATTTATGTAACTGTAGGTACGTGTGTACCTTACATCCAGTATATGCTGACCTCTCACTGTACGGAAATCGTGTACAAAGCGAGATCAGCTTATACTGGAAAAATATAGCTTGATGTACAGCCGTCTGTACATGTTATAAGTTATTAATTATTGATTTGACGTAAAACGTGGGTGTCGTTTTTGTAGCTAAACTGTAGGTACAATTTAGGACGAAACCAAATGAATAAAACTTTTATGATTTTGAGTAAATGCTCGTACAGGCGTGCGATATCGCGGGCGCGACGCGACACTAGTAGCACAATTTCTTTGTCGGTGCCTGTCGCACCCGTTATATCGCACCAGTCTGTACGAGCCTTAACTGTTTACAGCTAATTAGTGAAAAAATACCTACGTTAGACGAAGGTACAGTTACGAGCATAGATACTTTACAGTTACGAAAATATAAAAAGCATTTTTCTCTTGCAAAAAATATGCAACTTTGAGGTAAAGAACTATTTCGTAATGATTTCGATAATACTATGTTCGTTACACCATAAAATATCTGTCAATATTTTTGAATCTTGCGTTAGTGTAAGGTATTTATGCTCGTGACTGTACTTAGCTGGTTAGACCGGAAGCCAATCCCTTGCCCTTTTGGTATCATGTTGGTCGGCGCAATGGAATTATTTATTTTTAGAAAAAAAAATGATTATTTCCTCGCTTATTGTTCATGTTATTATTTCCTCTTTACCTTCAATCAACAAAGCTAGAAAATGCTTGTCAGTTTAGGCAAATTCCGTTTCATAGTTTAGAAGAACAACGCAATCACACGATTTTGCATTTAAGATACTTTTTATTTATAATTTTTTAATATAGTTAATACATAGATATTGGGTATTTTTTTTAGTTTTACATTAATAAACACAACACACACACACATGTATGTCACAAAATTTTATTTTATTTTGTTTGAGCTTTTTTATATTATCACCTTTAATTTATTCTCATAATTACATTGCACCACACGCGACACACACTTCTCAATCCGCCTTATTACAAAACAAGATTTATATTTTGACATGGCTTAAACCATAGAGCCAGTTTTTGTAATAAGAACGTAACAGTGATTGAAATACCGTTCCTTTATACAAAACTGAAAACTTAGTTGGGTACTAAGTTGTCAGTTTTGTGTTTAGGAACTTTACCATAGTCGGAATAAAGTTCGAAATTCAATAATGGCTCCATATTTTAAACCTGGGTCTGAAGATAAACCTTGTTTCGTAATAATTATGTATGTGTTTATTATTCTAGCGTATGGCACTCTTGGGTTGCAGCTGAAAATCAGCGTCAGGTGGTACACCTTGTGTTGTCATCTGACATTATGCTGAGCTGAGGCCCTTTTGGCATTATAATTAATTGTTTTCTGTTATTTCTAGTTTTTAAGGTGTATTTTTGCTGTAATGCCAATAAACGCATTTTTCTTTCTTTCAATAGCAGCTCGGAGTCTGGATTTGTGCCCGGTTGAAGGCAATAGGCTCGCCCCCTATTACATGGGACTTAAACATAACTGGCGAAATGTAGGTGTACTATAGATACACGGTACACCGCTGCCTAACCTTTCGGGGATTACAGGCGTGATGTTATGAATGTTTGAAAGCAAATAAAGCCGGGTAAACGAACCTCGCGTTTGTCGCTTGTTAAATTGAACCCCGCATCATGGGTCGTGCAGACTGGCGGGATATTCCGGGCGCGACAGGCAACGCGACACTCCGACACTTCCAAACTCAAACTCAAACTCAAAACATTTATTTCAATTAAACCAATTACAGGCACTTTTGAATTGTCAAAGAGTCGGTCAGTTAGTCAGAAAGTTGAAGCTATTTGCCCATTCCAAAACGTAGATCTCTATAGAGAAGAACAGGCAAGAAACTCCAAGGACACTCTTTTAAATCAAGATACTACAAAATCCTGGGTACATTATTCTTGTTGCTTCCTTAAGTGAGAACAATGTAAAAAAAATAAATTGCTTATTTAAAAAACAATACAAAATATAAGATTAAAAGATTACAAATAAGCCCTGGCAGTTAAGAGATGATGACATTTTATAGAAATTGTGCTTTTAGTGTAGCGTCGCGCCTGTCTGCGGGAGTCAAGACAAAGTTTTATTGACCTACTATAGGTAGATACTTCAAATATAAAAGAACTCCAAATATTTGTTTATGTAATTTGGTTTATACCGAAATAAATCACTGCAATAGGGTTATATGAGTGCCAATTGTTTTGAAAAGCTTTAGTTTCGATGGATGTGTTTCAATAATAATACATAAAATGATTGAAGTAGGCGAAATTCTGATAATGTGAAGGCACTTAGTGAAATAGGACAACAAAAAAAGTTAATATTATTTATTTAACAGTTTATGTACACGCATATATACAGACAAGAAGAAAGGAACAGAAAAATACGTACAAAGGTACGTACGTATATAATTATCTTATTTTTAAAACGGTGTCTTCTTCCTTGACATTAAGATGACAAGGACTATTTGTAGGGTTGTTTGTAAAAGATCGCTTTTAGCGATAAGATCGCCCATTGTGTCACCCTATGTAAAATTTGAACATTTTTAAGGTGTACATAATATAGACTATTCTATTCTAAATAGCAATTTATATACTTATGAAAAAATTAAATTATGAACTAGATGGAGGTGGTGAGAATGTAAAATTTAATTATTTGGGAGGTCTATAGGTAGTGGTGATTGCGGTAGCAGATAATATTCCAGCAAAGGAGATCAAATTGTCAAAGCATTAGGCGTCGCGACGTCAACTTGGTTCAATCAACGCGGAAGGCGGACCAACTCGTACATAGTAAAGCCTTTGAATGGAAAACGTGATTTCAGTCAGGTTTTTACCACAAAAACGGATTGTTGAACGCAAAAAGTATTCGGTAAGGCACACGCGTGGGAACCGCGGTTGACTTGACGACGATATTCGTCTGTGTCGCGGAATCAACAACGATGGATAAGAAACTGCGCGGCTGTATCTTTCTAAAAAGCTACGCCAATAAAGTTGGTTAGCAAATATTTGTTAAGAATGTGGTTTGTTATCTATATATATAAAAGAGAAGTCCACTCACTGACCACTCATCACGAAATCTCGGCAACTACTGGGCCGTGAGGTCTAAAATTTGGCACAAGCACTCTCTATGGGGTGCAGGCGCGCATTTATAAGAAAGGATTTTTATAAATTCGCACCTTAGTGAAAAGGGGTGTCAAAGTTTGTATGAAACTCCTATGTTTTTAAAGTTAGAGACATGAATGTTGGCCTGATTGTTCCTTTCGACTTCTAGGTGCTCACTAAGAAAGGATTTTACGAAATTCGGCGCTTAAGGGTGAAAATAAGGGTTTTTAATGTTTGTATGAAAAATGTACCAAATGCAGTTAAGATCCAAATTGAATCTTACGGCAACGAGTTATTGCATACTTTACATTGAAATTAGAATTCGGAGGCCGATAAAGATCTAAATTGAATTTTACGACAACGCGTTAATGCATATTTTACATTGAAATAAGAATTTTTGGAAGTTTCTTGAGGTTACATTTAGTTTTTTTTCTAGGTGGCCAGTGTGTTTCAGTGCAGGCGTGATAACGTTCTAAAGTTTTTATGCCAGTTCTAGGTGGCCAGTATTTTTCAGTATTCAGGCATCTGCTAAAAGATAATGAAATGAGGTTCTAATTGGTATTCAGGTAATTTGAACGTTGCATTTATAGCATTAAAGTCGAGAATGCCAAGGGGAAAACTTCACAATGTTTAACCTTAATCGCGGCTTGCAAGCCGATCGTATCAAAAAAACGAAGTCATGTATCAATCACAGAATAAAAACCTAAGCGATACACGTTCAAGCTATAGTTACCGAAATTTCTGTTCTGCGATATTTTGTTATTACTTACTACAAATTTGCTTTGAAATATTTTTCATCGTCGTTGTTTGGTTTTCGCTTCCTAATTTTAAATTGGAGGATAATAAATGCGTTTTTACCTATTGCCGGGTTGGAATTTTGTTATTTCTATTTCTTTGCGAATTACTTATTGTGTAGGTATTTCACACTGTGGTATTACTATAATAGTTTTTAGTATTAGTCGTTCTTACTAGAAAAAGTGTCCTTGAATACCTACGTTCGTATTTTAATTTTATTGCTTAGTATCTTTGGTTTAGGCTGGTGTTGTAAGGGTTGGAAAAAGGCGGGAGAACTATTCCCATTTTAAATGGATGTCAGCACCAACTGACGGGGTCCGAAAGGGCCAATACCTGCCAGGGTTATGAGCCTGTCCGAAAGGGATATCGTGGCCCTGGCACACACAGGCATTTGAAGGAACACGGGTGGGTTTTAGTCAGTAAAAGTCTGACACGCATCAAAATTACCTTCATGGAAATTTCTTGAGAATCAGACTATATTTACTCCCTGTTGTGCGTCCCCAAATACAGCAACAAAAATACCATCTTGAAACACCTGGAACTCAAATGGGAATAGTTCTCTCGCTGCCATGAGTTCACAGGTGGTTCCGTAGGTGCCATTACAAGACATTTCAGCGACGTATTCACGCTTTGAACCATAAACAGCTCCTCCTGACCGATCCTGGGTGAAAGGTTGGAATATTTCACAGTTTTTAGACACGTGGCGCACAATGCTGTCTCGAATTTGAGAAGACAATGACAGGGCCACGTTACTGTTCACCAAATAGGAGAGAGATGAAAATAAGCAAGCGCCATCGCCAGGGATATTTACTATTTGGCAAAGAATTTGCATGCCACAATTGTGGCGATAAGTCCCCTCTATAAGGAGAGGCGCCACGGCTTCCTCACCTTCCGCACATTCCGCCTGACGCACGTCCTTACCGGACACGGTTGTTTCGGGAGGTTTCTATTCAGAATAAAGGCTTCTACATACCGGCGCGACTTGTCGCGCGACGCGACACAGCACAAAGGCGCCGCGTCTCGCGGGACGAGCGGTGCCTTTGTGTCGCGTCGCGTCGCGCGACAGGTCGCCCCGGTATGTAGAAGCCTTAAAGCGGGAGGCAACGCCCGGGTGTCACCACTGTGTGGATCGCTTGGAGGATACGGTGGAGCATACGGTTGAGGTCTGCCCTGGTTGGGCGGAGCACCGCCATGTCCTCACGGAGGTTATCGGCGGCGGCGATTTCTCGCATCTGGCCCTGATTCAGGCCATGGTTCGTAGCGAGAGTGCACGGGAGGCCGTCACCTCCTTCTGCAAAGCAGTAATGCATGCGAAGGAGGAGGCGGAACGCGTGAGGGTGAGGAAGGGTTCGCGCCCTCACGCCCTTAGTCACCGCAGGAGAAGCCCCGGGCGTCGGGAATCGCAGGTCGATTCCCGGCCACCGTGGGCGCGGGCTTGCGTACGGTGAGCGATGGGTAGCTCGCCGTTCGATAAGGACCAGGCCCGGGTCGACGGCGCGTTGTGTTCCACGCGCGCCTCAAAGAGATGTCAGCACCAATTGACGGGGTCCGAAAGGGCTAATGCCTACCAGGGTTACGAGCCTGTCCGAAAGGGATATCGTGGCCCTGGCACACAGGCATTTGAAGGAACACGGGTGGGTTTTAGTCAGTTACAGTCTAACACGCCCTCCCCGCTCCGGCCAGAGCGGGAGAAGTTATTTGATAATTTACCACCCAAAAAAAATTTATTAGTTGTTATACCGGCAACAGAAATACATCATCTGTGAATTTCAACTGTCTAACTATCACGGTTCATGAGATACAGCCTGGTGACAGACGGACAAACGGCGGAGCCTTAGTAATAGGGTTCCCGTTTTACCCTTTGGGTACGGAACTCTAAAATTATCTTTTGACCCCTCATGCCGGAAAAAATAAAGAATCACCGACCGTCACCGACTCAGCGGTAAATGTGCAGTTGAATTCACAATCCCAGTCCCAATTCACTGTTATTGATTTTATCGAGAAGTCGCTTGCCTATAGTGAGCAAACGGAATACGAGTCATTTTTTTTTAAGGATATTGCTAAACCGTTGCTTCATCTACTTATATTATTATTTTATAGTTTGTGAGGTTGTAGGGGTAATCTCTGGATCTACTGAACCGATTTTGAAAAATCTTTTACCCATTGAAAGCCACGTTATTATTTTGTGAGTGTCATAACATAAGGCCATAATTTAATCCGAAAAATGAAAAGACGGTAAAATGTTTACCGCCCAATGAAGTGGGCACAGGTCAGCTAGTGTGTTCATATTTTTGGTTTTAAAAGTACTTTTAGGTTTTACTCTATCACAATGCAGTAGGTAAGTTCCTCAACATTTTAAAACACAAGTAACTGGCACACAATTTCAACAAAGTATTTTAAAAGGTAATAGAAATAATTAAAACGCAGCAAAATAACCTCTCAACGTTAATGGAAAGTCTAGAATTGATCTTATAATTTTACTTATGATTATTTTATTATAATTTTACTTATTATTATACTTACTTATTTTTTTTACACATAATTTTCCTCTTTTTTATGTTACTTACCTAACTGAAGTTTACATGTTTAAGTTATACGTCGTGATCCCTTTGAATTATTATTTGTACTGTGCTTGTATACCTACCTAGTGTTTTGCATATAATTGTTACGTGGGTTAATGGGTAAGTAATATTTGATATAATAACAAAATCTCTAATATTTACAAGATATAACAACTGAATCTATAATTTTATTTGATATAATGATCAGTTAATATAATAAACGATTGATGTAATTTTAAAGCAACTATTTTTTATAAGCATAACATACATTGAATATAAAATCGTTTGATATACCACTCAAAAGACATAAAACCTATTTAGTCTAATATGATAAAACGTGCAAGCAAGCATGCAACAAGCATGTAACATGCAGCAGGCATGTTTTCTGTCACGGCTCCGGCGCTGCAGGGCTATAGCGGTCCCATGTGAGCTTATCGTCACAGATGTGTTTCACGCTCACCACCGGGGTTTCGGCTCAGCCGCGGCGGCAAGCGTTGAAACCACCTGCTCCTCAGCTCGCGGGCCACCTCGCCCCTACGCGTCTACGCGATTTTAAATAACACTCTAGGGGTAGGGCAGACAAGACTACGTGGAGTCGGTTTTGCAGCGATTCGTTTCTGTCACGCCGCTCCCGCAGCACGCTCAATCAAATTAATCGCAATATTATATATTTTAAACGATAGGCCTAATGATTTTCGATTACATAAACGTTATATCAAACAACGTTATACGAAATAAGTTTTAGAATAAATAAATGTTATATCCAAAGAAATTATATCAGCAGAAAGAGAAATTGTATAACTCTCGTGTATTAATATCTTGTGAACGATAATAAAATGAAATTAGACCAAATGAGTTTATACGTTATGAGACGCACCCGTAACTAATGAGACGTTGCCAGGATAACTCCTACACTTACATTGAAGGTAACCGTTTCGTCTTTTATTTCATTTTACTTTTATAATAAAATAAACTATCATAATTTATGTTCCAAACTTTCGCAGTTTTGCACATCAGGTCCAGGGTTGAAAACCAGCGTCAGGCACTAGTTGTCTGGCATTTTTGCCGAATTGGGCCTTTTTGGCGAAGCCGTGAGGCACACTTACCTGCTAATTTCTTACATCGCACACTATTTACTTTTTTTTTTTTAATCTGCTGTATATTATATTGTGTGCCTTTTAGTCTGTGCTAAATAAATGTATTTTCTTTCTTTCTCCTTTCTTTCACATTTAAAGTTTTATTTATATTTCAGTCATGTGTGTTCACCATCAGCTTAAAAAAGTATTAAGTTGTGTTAAGAAAACTTAGAACTCCTATGTGGCCCTCATGGCTTTATTATTCCTAGTATGCAAGTCTTAGGCTTTAGGTTTAAAGTGTCTTTATTTCTCATAAGAACATGATACACTTACAATTTAAATTTAAATTAAATAACATAGATAAATCATCGTCTAATGATGAAGCATCCTTATCCAATCTCTCGCTAATCCAAAAATCTATGATCGTCGATGAGAAAAATCGTGGCTCAGTTTTAATTGGACATGACGAATCAAGTTTGTCGGGAAAACTGGGCGGGGACTCTTTGTGGAGGCGGATATGGGTTTTTGTGGTCTAAGCCGTGTTAATACATACACTACTGTATGACAATGAGGACATATAAATCAATTAGGATTATAAACGTCCACACAATATCTTAAGGTAGTCATATGTGTTGAATAGCTGAGAATGAGAGATCAAATGTTTCAGCGTATCGAGTTAATATGCCAATTTCTTAATTGTCAAACAGTAAAAAGTAATGTCTAAGTGTTATGGAATTGCGCTACATTCCGACAATGTCAGCTACTAACAATTCATTCACGATATCTTCAAAGTATAACTTTTAAAACAATTGGTATTGGATATCAATAATCGAATTAGCACCGTGGTACATAATAATAGTTATGTGAACTGCGTTTTGTTTCCGGTATGTTATAAATACATACCAATCTTGTATTTGCGTATCGGACAGCGGTAATCGTATCTAACGACTACTAAAACATGTAAAACTCTCTAGATGATTGTTCTCACACTACAGCGCGTGAGAACGAAAAATCACAAAACTGAATTACGGGCTAACTGTTAGGCAATTAAACATTCAAAAATATCAGCGACAGTTATAGCGGGTCGGGAGTGATCGCAGGTGCTTCGTGGGTCTCGGATTCGGGGGTGGTGGGGATCGTCACGTCACTAATCGGACGTCGGCTTTGCTTTTTCGGAAAAATCTTATCGGTACTCGATCGATTTTCACAGCGGATAATTCACGCACGTGTCACGATCCGACCCGACAGGGATTGGACACACTGTCGCTACCTGATTGAGCTGTGTCCACTACCAATGCGACAGGTTGTTTGCTGAAAACTGTCTCTCGAACCCTGGAGAATTGACAGTAATAACATTTTACTTTGCATTGCGATTTTATTGATGATTGCAAAGTTTTTGATCTGTCTTTGATGTCTTCAGACATTGTAGATGTCTCAATCAGTAAAATAATTGGACGGATGTTCTAAAAGGGTTAAATAAATGCCAGTTACAAGTGACATTTAAATTGAGGAAATATTTTTGGATACTATTTGAATCTAATTTTACTTAGACATTTATTTTTGTTAGATAATATGAAAAGAAATTCAAGCTTGACACAATTCTCAGGACTCTCAGATGAAGTGACATTTAACATTTGGTAGACATTTAAAATTGCTTCTCAAGAAAGCTATTTAATAGCGTAACGAAAGCATTTGCTTAGCAAAAATTTACAATCACCCAAAAATATTTGTCGACGGCACTTGACGCTGGTTGCCGTTCATCGGTTCTCACGAGAAATGATCCGGCGGCATTCCGCTGTCCACAGAGCTGCGATCAAATGCGAAAGTCGTGCATGTCCACTGATCACTCGACCAAAAAAGTCAACACAGATTCCTAGTTTTTGTGGAATATTGACTAAAATAAAACATTTTTTTCGCTTGCTAGCGCAACAAGGCGAATTTTTATTTAATTCTACAAACGAACGATTGAGCAATGAGTGTGCTAGAGGCGATCTGTTTCTTTGGTAGTTTTTTTATTTTATTTTATTATGGAATATTAATCAGATGTTGGACCTACTGTAAGAACAAAACGTTGACTTTCAAAACTTTGACGATCTAAAGTTATACCTAATCCGTTACTTTTACCAAATTTTTATTTCACTTTCTAAAAACTTTTGCAAAACAGACAATATTGTTCTTACGTTTCAATTTCGAGCATTTCTGTAACGGGGAAACTTACAAGTAATAATATATAAATAACGGCCTTCATTATCGTTTTAAGGCTCGCATCACAAAGGGTGACATTCGTTCCATGTTTTGTCTAACATTTTGACAGTTCAGGAATTGAAACAGTACTAAATAATAGATGCGAGGGTGTCGACACGCCGTTTTGTTTTCTAATCAACAATGGAGTGAGTTTCGTTCGAGTTAGACGTCATACTGTGACCCTTTATCAGGAATATGGAGTCAGAGAGCTTGTCTTGTTTTGAACAAATTATGAGTCTGGTTTTAGCATAGAAGGGACAACAATCGCTCGTGATTCCTGTAAGCTCGGTGGAAGTCTTGGTAACAATGATATATTTATGGTTAGTGAGTCATCGGTAGCCATTAGGTGGGGCATTGTCTTAGCTGGGCCATGCTGCTCCTCACAGCTGGAACGCTTTGCGTGTTTACAAACATTTTATTGAGGTGTTGTATTTAATGGCTCCTTTAGAAGGTGATTTTGCTTTGTTTTTTTGACACTGATTGACTGATGTAGTGATTAGAATAAAGTTTTACATACTTACTTGGCCTTTTGCCTTGCATGTGCTTTCTGTCTAGTGTACTGTAGGAAAAAATACTACAGATTAGAACATATAAAACACACACGTACACGTAATGTACATATGTTGAATAAATAAATATAGGCTACTGCAGTCAGTACACGAAATAACTTTGTTCAATGCGATTTAATTCATCCAATAATAACTTCTTACCTGTGTCAACATCACGCTTGTATACTACTTGGTTTTCAGATGACACGTAATAAACATGCAGTCAACCACCAAAAAAGAACAACACTTTTAACTCTAAACCACAGAGTTACAGCCGACTCGAAACCCACGCATAACCTCCATAAATAAAATCGAAATCCATCATTCGGAATTTATCCAAACGAACTGTATACAGAAATGTAATTATCGTTATTATTGAAGAACTAATGAATGTTAAATATGCCCGTTTGTTTAAACAATGTGGCATTTCAGGGAAATTTCACTGTAATTATTAGCGAAATGTATAAATTCCAGACAATGCCACACAGTCAGCAGGTATTCAGGATTTTGCGTTTACCTCATTATTTGTCGTAGATTGAAATGCGTTAAATAAGTAATATTTGAAATGTGAAATTGTTGCTTTTGATAATAATATGTGAATACGAATTCAAGAGAATTATGACGTTGAGTTGAATTTTAATACTGAAAATTGAGGAGACAAATCGAATCAATTTAAAAGCCAGGACGAGAAAAATGTTTCTTATAAAACTTATCTATATTAAACTTGCAAGTAAGTCTATACTGTCTGTACAATAAATACATTTTATAAAGAGGTTAAACTTTATCCGTCTTATTACAAAACAAGATTTATATTTTGACATGGCTTAAACCATGGAGCTAGTTTTTGTAATAAGAACGTAACAGTGATTGAAATACCGTTCTTTATACAAAACTGAAAACTTAGTTCGGTACTAAGTTGTCAGTTTTGTGTTTAGGAACTTTACCATAGTCGGAATAAAGTTCAAAATTCAATAATGGCTCCATGTTTTAAACCTGGGTCTGAAGATAAACCTTGTTTTGTAATAAGGGGGTATAAGTTTGTATGTAGGGGGTAATCTCCGGAACAACCAGTCGTATTTAAATAATATATTTTTTTTGCATTTGATAGCTCAATTCTTGAGGAAGGTTGTAGGCTATTTAACATCACGCTACGACCCTCAGGAGCCGAGCAAAAAGAAAAAAAAGTCAGAAAGAACGTTAAGAGAAACCGAAGTAATAGCACGGGCGGGCGATGCAGTGCGACGCAGTCGGTCGGGGGTTACAAGCTGTTAGGTACCTGGTACTTTTGGCGGGCCTACGCTGTCCTCTCATACCTATTAACACTGTAATTTGAAAAAATTGTAAAAGCCATTTTTTTTTTAAAGAGTAACCGTGGAGTTTCTTGCCGGCTCTTCTCCATAGGAAACGACCAATTGGAACCGTGCACCTAGCTTCTGAAGTTTCATAAGTGCCCATGTAGGCATAAGTGAAATAAAAAATATTTTTGATTTTGATTTGATTTGAAGCGAAAATTGCAGAGTTATTTTCAAAACGAATAGCGTAGAGTCATCTCAATTATGCCGGATCCTTGAATTAGTATGTATATACATATAAGATATATATATAATGTAGGGATATATTAAATATAATTATGTGTACTGTACTTGTGTACCTATTTTATTTGTAATTAATTATGTTATATTTTATAATATTATTATTTTTACTCAATCAGATCACCCGCCATCTTATCTCTTCACCACCCTTGGTTGACTGGTATAGAATGCCTAAGGCATTAACTCCGCCTTTGTACATTATTGTGTGTGAGAAGTTTAAATAAATAAACAAGAAATTGCATGCGGACGAAGCCATGGGCATAAGCTAGTAAGTTGGAAATCAAGCAACTACGTTCAGTATTAACAAAATGCAGTGTTGTCCAACGTCTTCATTTGTCATTCAGAAACAATGGACGGCAGTTAGGGCCAATGTCGCCGATTGTGACAGAACACAAAGGGACTAACAGTACAACAGGACATTTTATTGTTTTACAGCTCAGCTCCCGCCGCCCGCAGGAGGTAGCACCCAAAAACATTGTGTAAAAACGTTTAAAGCTTTAAATACTGGCAATTAAATAGATTTACAACTCGCCACGTTCCCGGAATGGTGACAGAATTTGAACAGAGATCGTCATTTGTTTCCTTGATTGTTGAAATCGTCATAATCACTGTTTTGTTTATTGAGATTTTGTGATGATTTCGTAAAGTTTCTCTTATGTTTTGGGTTCCGTACCTCAAAAGGAAAAAAACGGAACCCTTAAAGGACCACTTCAGTGTCTCTCTGTCTGTCATAGTCAATTTACTCCGAATCTACTGAACCGATTTAGTTGAAACTTGGTACATATATGAATTTCTGTGACCCAAACACGGACGTGTAACGTAAATAAATGAATTTTGATTATGGGGGTCACTGTAGGAGGGCAAATGAGAAAAAAAAAAGTTTTGCTAACTGTACGTGCGACATATCAAATGAAAGGGCTTGTTGTAAGGATTTCATATATTTTTTTTATAATTTAAAATAAATAATTTTGGTATTACTTATTTAAGATTTATATGAAAATTGACCATTCGCATCCCATATCTCCGAAACTAGTGAGCCTAAAATTTTGAAAAAATACGGAAAATAACTCTTTACTTATAAATTACAGGAAAACCTATAAGAATTCTATGACATGGTAAATCATTAAATATTGTGCGTACAAACTTACATTTGCAGTTGGGATGTATAGTAAGGGAACATTTCTTTCAACTACAATGTGAAGTTTTTTCTTGAGTTAAAGTCATCCCAAATATGGGATCTCCTATTTCTTCCCGTGGGTGTCGTAAAAGGCCCTTAGTCGCCTTACGGCTTACTATAGAATGGGCAGCAGCGTTCTCTATGTATTTTACCACCATTCTGCTATCGCCAACCCGCCTGCCAAGCGTGGCGATTATGGCAAACCCCCCCTTTTGGGAGAGGGCTATGTCCAGCAGTGGACGTCATTCGGCCAAAATTATGATGGAACCCATTGTGCGTGGTCCGCCATTTATCGACATGAAAATCACCATTACCTACCTTCAACAGCCGATACTAAGTACTTACATGTCCAATACCTAAAAAAAAGTTAGTGACTTCTAAAAATAGTTTCTAGAGGTTAAGTTGTGCACAAAATGTAATATTTGAGTCTTTAGAATATTATTGGATAAGCTATTGTAATCCATAATAACTTAGTCATTCTACAAAAGATATTAAGATTTTTCTTTTGTTTTTAAGGTTTTGAGCACATTTCTATGGCCTTTTCAATTGGATATTTGCTTAATTATGTCAAAATTAAATATTCGTGTGTGATAATGTGTGTAAATTTCAACGAAAAGTTTCTGCGCCTTTGATTTTAAAGTTACTATAAAGATTTAGAGTAGGTATGTTTTATATCCTATAAGCGCGTCCAAGAATTGTGAGCACATAAGATAATGACACTAAACATAACATCTCGCCTTGTTTTCCTGAAGGGTTGGACAGATGTGTAGTACCTATAGTACACACACATTTCGCCAGTTATGTTTAAGTTCCATGTAATAGGAGGCGAGGCTATTGTCATCAACCAGAAAACAAAACCAGAAAACGGACTGAAAAATTCCAGATGGAAAACCCTAATAATATTTTGCCCGACCTGGGAATCGAACCGATGACCACATGCTCAGCAGTATCGCTTCCGACCACTAGACCAACGAGGCAGACAATGATTCAGCTATAACGCATTATATTACAAAGGAGTGGTAATTGAATGTTCCATATTTTATCATTGGTAAATTACTGAACAGCTATGAGTGTGCCGATGACCCAATATTAGCAATAAGTTAAGGTAACGTTTTTGGTCTATCCTTCAGAAAAAGATAGAACAACTTTATAGGTTCAACTGTTTCCGATAAAACCGTGTGTCGATGTCGTTAAAGAAACAATAAACCCTGTCTCCTAGTCAGTTTGCAGGCTCCTCGGGTTTTATTAACCTTTACCGGTGCTACGATACCTCTTAATAAACCTAGTTCGAGAAATGCGTAAAACTAAACTAATGTCATCGCGAGAAAGCACGACAATTTGAGCTTTATGCCATCGGAATAGGGAGAGAAAAGTAAAATAACACTTTAGTTAAAGATGGTGGTAAACATTTGATGACGGTGACTCTCTGCACGAAATTAAAATCTTGCCAGTAAAACAACGTCCATTCAATTTGACGCGCAAATGTCACTATTACTTGGTCTTCATTTATCTCGGCTATAGCCATCGTCAACACGAAATTGGTGTTGTTAATTAAAACAAGTGCTCCAAAGTAAATTGTTTTGAGCACAAGGCTAGACTACCCTTCTATGAACTGCTTAACAATCTGTATCGTTTGTATGTCTTAATTTGTGGTCCGGAACAAAATTCTTCATCCAACCGCACAATTATGGACCACATGTTGAGATAAGAACAAAGAGTGTGGTACTACTGTTCGGTAGCCAGAGGCGACCCCCTTGATGCTTGCTGTATTCAATCAGAAACCACAAACAAGACTATTCAGGCCAAAAACATGCCTCCGAACGGCGAAGCTTTGTCTTCAGACGAAAGTACATTTAAGTGAAGTTCATTGTTGGAAACCAAACTATAATGCTACCGGTGGGTGGTGGGATGTTCTACTGTGTGGTTGTACTTACCTGATGACAGATCTACGGCGTTATTGATTGCTTCCTTGACAAATATGTGATTGTTACCTCTTGAAATGTTTGCGTGTTTTAAATTACTCAGAAAAACAATAACTGTTTGGTTTCTGGTATTATTTTTGTATTGCAAATTCTTACACACAATTTGAAAAATAAAAGACACATTCTTATGCAAAAACTAATTTTATTAAACTGTTTTCAACTCCTAAGTTATCATTACAGAACTCCACATCGGTGATATTTTTATATACCAATCTAATTGATGATACAAGATATTATACTAAGATACCAAAATAGAATCAGAAGACTTTAGCTAACGAGAGTTTTCAAAATCTTGCATTATTTGAACTTATCACATTAATCACGACTACAATACAAAACTTTCCAAGTGTAAAACATTAATGAATACCTTAAATCTTTAACAGTAGGTAGAGTTTCGACTTCCTACCTTGAACCACCCAAGTTCTGCCACACACAAGCAGTGGGCGTTACTACTTTGTCACCTCGTGAATGAGTTCAGATACCATCAAAGGTATTATGTATCTGTATAAAAGGACTGGCCGCCTAATTCGTGGCTAATACATCAAATACTGGCTGAAGAGAATGAAGATTGTTCGATTTTTGAAAAAGCCGCTACAGTTATTGACATTTATGCCGGTGTCATTGTGTGTGGCGTCAGGGACGTGAATGGAGCCCGGGTGCGTCGTAATAGGTGTGAAGTGTCTTACTATTGTTGTTCGTTTTTCAAGACAGGTATTCGAGAAATGCGAATAATGTGCGATGTGTGACGTCGGTTGTGTGATGTGAACGGGTGTGTAACGTTTGATATAATAACAAAAGTTCTAAGGATCATAAGACCTAATTTCATTTAATATATATTTTTTCTAATATAACGATCAAATGATATAATGAATTATTGATACAATTTAATTTTACATTGAAAATTACATTTTAATTACATTACATTACAATTTTTTTTTTCAGATTATATCAAATATAACATATAAGATCATATGAAATTAGGTTAAATATTTATATAGCATATGATAATTATATCATATGAAAGTTATGTCAAATAAAATTAGACTATCTGTTATTATACCAAACATTAAGTTGTACACCCGATGTGAACGAAGCAAGTGGTAGTAAAGTAATCATATAGATCTCTTGTTTCCATCTGTGTATTGGTTTTATTATTCTACTAATCTGATGTAAATATTCTATTTATAGTATTCAAGTATATAGTTCCTAAGCCTAAACAGACTATTGTAATAGTCGCGTAAAAAAGCGAGCCTTGACACATTAAAATCATCATCATCATTCATTTCAGCCGAAAGACGTCCACTGCTGGACATAGGCCTCCCCCAAAGGGGGGGGGGGTTTGCCATAATCGCCATGCTTGGCAGGCGGGTTGGCGATCGCAGTATGGTGTTAAAATGCATAGATATCGCTGCTGCCCATTCTCTAGTCCCTTAGTCGCCTTTTACGACACCCACGGGAAGAAATAGGGGACTGCTATTCTTTACGTCCGGCACCATATAGACAACACATTAAAATACTATTTTCTAATTTTGTTTGTGGATAACTCAGTTACCTAGCTAGGTTCTGAAGAAAAGATCTAGGTATTACCTATAGTTTTGTTGATACTAGCAGCAAAAATAATTCAACTGTATTTTATTTGCTGGAAACGACGACATTACGGCTGTAACAAATGGCACGGAGTTTGTTCATGTTTGTATGGGTTGGAATGTTTTCGACATATTTCGCAGTGTCACTAACTCCGAGTTCATTGCATAGCAAGATATCCAATTTCTATCCGTAAGACCCTTATGTCAACGTACCGAGAATAAAGAACAAATGTTATTGAAAACCGTTTTGTCACGAATAGAGTACCTATTCTCAACCTTCCTTATTTTCTGAAGGAATTTTGTAATAAGTTGTCAGTAATTTTGTTATTTCATGACTGCATTTTAGTCGTTGCACCGTGTAAAACGTTATTCAGCCTCACATAATTTGGTGATATGTAAATATCGTCGCTGAAGACCGTAACTATAATTCCTTTTCTTGGAAAATTCTTTGAGAATAATTTACCTCTAGCACTTCAGTTGTTGTTGGGATAGAGTATGTTTGTATGAGTAATAAAGTGAAGTGACATTTGCATAGTAGTCACTATGCAAATGTTCGATGACCTTGTAAAGGGCTCTGGGAGTTGAAACGGGAATTGTTATTTGTGGACTTTCCTTACCATTTACTTATACCGTTGAATTTTGGTTAGGATGCAATGCGAGTTGCTCTTTCTAAGTGATTCTAACGAAGAGGAAGACCACACATACTCACAGTTGTTCTTTATTACATATAGCTTCTACACACGACTTCGTCCGCGCAAAATATTGTTCCTCCGACCCACTGCATCGCGTTGCATCGCCCGCGCTATAACTTCGTTTTCACTTAGCGTTCTTGCGGACTTTTTCCTTTTTGCTCAGCTCCTAAGGGTTGTAGCGTGATGTTAAATAGCCTATAAACTTCCTCAAGAATGGGGCTATCAAATGCAAAAAAAAAAAAATGGAATCCGACTGATAGTTCCGGAGATTAGCCCCTACACGCAAACTTAAGGCTCGTATTGACTGGTGCGATATCGCGGGCGCAACAGGCAGTGACAAAGAAGTGCTACTAGTGTCGCGTCGCCCCCGAAATATCGCGCCGGTCTGCACGAGCCTTTACAAACAAACAAATTGAATTTGAATTTTACCTCTTTATAATATTAGTATAGATAATATAATAGATATTATTATATACCTATTAAGTCTTTAATAAACAAATTGTAAGGTCAATGTGTTCTCAGAATGGACTACGAGAACAATAATATTGACAGAGAAGGCTTCTACATACCGGGGCGACTTGTCGCGCGACGCGACACGACACAAAGGCACCGCTCGTCCCGCGACACGCGGGGCCTTTGTGCCAAGTCACGCTGGTATGTAGAAGCCTTTAGGATAGATTATGTTTTAAAAAAACCTTTTCTCCTTAGAGTAAAAAAACTATAGAGGTTTGGGTAGCGTGGCCAGTTGAGACAGCATATTATATACATATCCATAAATGTATATAGGACCCAATGATACCATAACCCCTAACCCTTTACCCTGGGTTTTAAAACAAAAACAAATCAGCAAATTGATGAGCTCGTATAATAATATGATGTAGAAAAGTGCCAATATAAACTTCACAATTTAACAAAAACGCCATGAAAGTACAGCTACATATATCGCTGACCTTGAAAAAACTGACACGCACTGAGAGACGATAATAGTATAGCTTTGTCCTTTTCCTTTACGTATAATAACTAAATACTATATCCCTTTCTTGTGAGAATGAAATGCAGCTACCCGCCGTCTATACATTTCTTTGTCTAAGCTTTTCTCCCTCTAGGAATTTCTCTAGTACCACGCGTGGGTTAAGAAACCTCCAAAATAATAATGACCGACTACAAAAATAACACTACAAAGTGAAAAATAACTTTAATTTCGGAAGTCGGTGTCTTTGGATCTGTATTTGAGTTTTTTGCCACCGACTTCCGAAATTAAAGTTATTTTTCACTTTGTAGTGTTATTTTTGGTAGTTATTATTTTTTTGTAAAAAGTTTTTTATTTTTCACTTTTTAGTGGGTCCGTTTTGAATTTATCTAAGTTACAATAGCCTAATGTTAACTGCTTGAGGTTGATTGTTGAGGAGTTCTCCTGGTAAGAACCAGGAGAACTGCCACTCACCATTATGCATAGTGACGAGCATAAATTGCTTAATCGAAACCCGTTAAATAGGTACTCATTATTATATTGTTCCGGTGGCCATCTGTGGTCTCCATCATCAGTTCCACTTCACCAAATCGTGCTTTCCGAGAGCAAATGCACGATTTACTATAAAAAATACCTATATCGCTATAGGTTTGCCTATAAAATTTAAGAGTTTCCCTCGATTTCCATGGGATCCCCTCATCAGATTCTTATTTGGTGGCAATGGGACCACCTCGGGAGTATACCCTTTAAACAAAAAAAAAAAACATACCGCCGAATTGAAACCTCTTCCTTTTTGGAAGTCGTTTAAAAATAAATTACGACTAAACATGGAGCATACAAATTTGAGCTCCTCTATTTTTACAGTTAGTCACTTCGCACTCCGACTTTTTAAAGGAAATGAGTTTCTGTCGTGCATGTTGCACGCTGAAACTTACATCTTTTCATCTTTTTTACACGGATTGCAAATAGCAATTCCATTTGCAGTTTTGTGGCACAATCTAAGCAATTGAATGTTTCTTAGAAAATGTTAAATAGAAACTGATGTTTTCCATTTCCTACTGGTATATTTATGTTTTGTAAAGTTAGCGTTAGCTACCAGAAATGTGACCAGCATTGTAAGTGGGACTGGGTACACTAAGCCATGCATAATAAGTGTTGACCCACAGAGATGTTTCACTGTATATTTTTTTATGTTAGACAACGTAGCTTGGAAGAGGCAGATTAATCGTTTATCCTGTTAATGTACTGAGTGTAGATGGTGTGTGTTAGTTCTAATGGATGCTGTACAATTAAATTAACCTAAAGTCAACGCCATGAGACGAGATAAATTTCATACTTTGGGATTTAAAACATTAACTGAAATTGCGTATGGTTCAGTTTCCTTTGCAACTAAAATTATTTTATGACGTTTGGCGATAATTTCTTCATTCATAAATCAACTTAGATATCTTGAGTTTAAAGTTGATAGTTGTATAATTTGCAATTTTATGTATTTATAGCTTCTCATGACGGTTACTTTACGCCCAAGATTTCGAGGTGTGATGACGTCATAAAGATAATCGTTGGATGGAAATTGTTCAATAGTCTACGGAAGGATGAAATTACATATGGGATATTTCCAGAATTGTGCAAGAGAAAAAGCTGTTGAAAACATCCTGTTAAACCTACATAAAATGTCGTCATGTAACCAAACTCTATCAAACGAAAGTTTTCAAACTCAAACTCAAAACATTTATTTCAATTAAACCTATTACAGGCACTTTTGAATTGTCAAAGAGTCGGTCAGTTAGTCAGAAAGTTGAAGCTATTCGCCCATTCCAAAACGTAGATCTCCATAGAGAAGAACAGGCAAGAAACTCCATGGACACTCTTTTAAATCAAGATATTACAAAATCCTGGGTAAATTATTCTTGTTGCTTCTTTATGTGAGAATAATTAAACAAATTAAATTACTTGTTCAAATTAACTTATTTAAAATTTTTGATAGATATAGTTACACGTGTCCAAAGTAAATTTTCTATTTTACATACTGCAGCAGAAAACTGTAGGTAAACAAAAAAAAATACTAAAAAAACTTCCAGCTACGTCGCTTTATGCCATTGAACTACTCCACACGCTCGGATTAACTTTGTTTCATACACGATTGACGCGGTATCCGAAGTAAATCCCAACAACCGTCGGGAACAATCGTCTTCTCACCCAATACCCTACTTTGCCAATGTCAATGCCAAGAGAGCTGTGTCGTCGGGAAAATCACTTAAACAACAAATTGGGGGAGGAAATTTACCCACATCACATTGTTTGTGAGGGTAAAAGCTGCGGTAATTCAGTTGTGTGTCTAATGTTTGATGTTCAGGGCAATCAGCTTCGTCGAATTTGAGCTTTTGGAGGAGTTAATGTGTAATTGTGATTTAATTTTGCGTTTCGGATTATAACTGCAAATGGACAGAAAACAAATTCTCTTGGAGTATTTATTCTAAATACACCATTTTATTTTCATCCTCGATTAAATTCTGTAATCGAGTCTCGCTTTAAAACATTTAAAAGTTACTCAATGTACAAACTCAATAAATCTTGCTTTGCAGTTTGTTGCGCAAAATGTTGGCAACAGTTTCAACTTTGTTGCACTAAATCCCCCGTTATTTTTGAATAACGTTCTTATTGTTATCGGTAGCGTTTGTGAAAAAAATATAATGAAATCAAAATGGCGTCATGAGTAATTTAGGGGAGTGTAAAATAATCAGGGCAGTAATGGTAGTCGTTTATTTACTTTTTGCGATTTATATTTAGCTGGGGTGATGTCGGGGTGGTTCGAAATTTATTCGACGGGGTTTTGTAATGGTAACGTCGTTCGGTTATGCCTCGTTGAGTAGGGGATGTTATTGTTCAGGGATCCCCGACTGGCTTTAATGCGGGGAATTTCACCCCGATGTTTGTTGAGAACTTTTAAATTAGAAGAGCAATTTATCACTTGGCTTGGAGCTGCTAGCCGTTAGAGCAACAAGAGGTTTAGAAAGTGTCAGAAAATATTAAATAGATATTTTGTAACTATTATGTTTCATTATATCTATGAATTTTGAAGCAAAATCCTCAGATCCTTAGCAAAGTTAAGTCTCAGTTACATAAGCAGTACTCTGCAGAAGAGTTTCGTGAAATATAACACTGGCTTAGCTGGCTCTGGTAACTTAGCTTGCCACATTTTCATAATTTGCCAGGACATTGTTGCCAAGACTTGGAACTTTTGAAGTCCTAACAGTTTTGCTAAAGTTTGTTTAATATACAGAACTACTGTAACTACCGTAGTTTATGTTTGTTATGAACATTTCTCGTATTTCAGGACTAACAACTTATTTTATGTAATCCAGTTTCAGCCATAATTGTTTACACATTACGCGTTTTTCTTTCTACGCTTCATTCCGATTTTGATTCGAAGACATGTGACATCTACCAACCGCACTGGGCGAGCGTGGTAGATCCAGCCCATTCCTTCACGAAGAGAGAAGGCTGGCGTCCCAGCAGTGGGATTATATGATGCAGATTATGATGGATATTTTAAGGTTTTGCCTATTCTGCCGATTTTATTCTAAAACTGCTTATCGAAACGCTACTTAATTACGTACAAGCATAAGTTTGTTTAATTTTGTTCCTTTTCCTTTCCACAGCTAAAAGTAACTTGACCTTATTTAATTTTACATCTCTCTGTTTATGTTTATGAATTCGCACGTCGAGTCCTAAATTCAAGTGAAAAGCAGTGATATTAACGTCAACAAAATGTCCGTGAGAGTACTGAAAGTTCCATTATTTTCGTTACGGAATTGTTAGCTGATCAAAATGTTGTCTTGGCACTAATTGATTCACATACAAAGTATGTGAAAATATTTGAGAAAGTTTTACTGACAGCGTTTCCGTCACGCCGAGCTCAATGTGAAAGAATTCGTTCGTTTACTTTTATGAATGAAACGTATATTGATTCAATAACGGCTAACGATAGTGGCTGTAGTTAAATGAACGTTGTCAATAAAACAATACAATAGAATGGGCGGCCGGTGCATTCCCACAATCACACCACGCTATTAGGTATGGTTTAGCAACAGTGATAATAAAAATTGACATTAACGATGAACGCATACATAAATATGAATTATTCAACGTCTTCATGCTTGTATTTTATATGACTAAACGATGCATGAAATTATTGAAAGCTCCGAAGTTTGTGTTACATTCTTTTAATTATAATCGTCACAAACGATTACCTCGTTGGTCTAGTGGTCGAAAGCGCTACTACTGAGCATGAGGTCCTGGGTTCGATTCCCAGGTCGGGAAAAGTGTTATTGGGATTTTCCATTAGGAATTTCTCAGGAGCAGCCCAGAGTCGAGATGTCTGCCCGGTTGATGGCAATAAACTCGCGCCCTATTACATGGGACATAAACATAACTGACGAAATGTGTGGTGTACTTTATGTAGGTACAGCACTTTTTTTTTTCTGGGTGGGTAATTATCAAATAACTTCTCCTGCTCTGGGCTAAGGGGGAGGGCGTGTCAGACTTTTACTGACTAAAACCCACCCGTGTTCCTTCCGTTGCCTGTGTGCCAGGGCCACGATATCCCTTTCGGACAAACTCGCAACCCTGGCAAGCATTGGCCCTAACGGACCCCGTCAGTTGGTGCTGACATCTCTTTAAGGCGCGCGTGGAACACAAAGCGCCGTCGACCCGGGCCTGGTCCTTATCGGACGGCGAGCTACCCATCGCTCACCATCCACAGGCCCGTGCCTACGGTGGCCGGAAATCGGCTTGCAACTCCCGACGCGCCGGGCGTCTCCTGCGGCGACGAGGGGCGCGAGGGCGCGAACCATGCCTCTTCCTCACGCGTTCCGCTTCCTCCTTCGCGAGCATTACTGCTTCGCAGAAGGAGATGTAGGTACACCTCTGCCTAACCCTTCGGGGATTACGGGCGGCGGGATTAATGTTATGTTATAATCGTCACCAAAATGACGCGTTGCCCGTGAAACCTCTTTAAAACATTTAATGAAAACTATTGATATTTAAGCTGGAAAGTTATTGAAGTAGCAGTAGCATATAGTATCTACATACTACAGACATGCTACAGACACTACATCATACATCTTATACTTACTACACTTTGCATTCATTAATATTATGTATTATACTCTTCTATTGGTTTTGCAATATTATTTTGCGAATCGTTCTAAAACGATTAGTTTTCTTTAATTTTCATATTTTCAATGTTATGACACTTACGTCAGGCTGTCAAGCTGTCATTATTTTTTTCTTCTAATTTTCTCTCATAGTTTTCTTACTGGCTTAGTCCATGAAGGTTACTTTTGATTTATATAATTTAAATTATTTTTATCAATATGTTTAGCTCAAATATTGTATTTTATAGATAATTATAATTGTTTGGTGTATAATATTTGTATCCTAACTTACATTTATAATAATAATTGAAACGCTCTCAAAATTCATCAAAGAGGTTTTTGGTACGAATATGTGGTACGAATATTTCTGGCCTTTTCGAACACTGAATTTGAAATTAAATTCTGTAAAGAACAGAAAAAACAGATGATGTGAAAAAAAACACCCGAGACTCGGATATAAAAGGGATTTCTGACACATTCCGGTAGACAGATCTGATGTAGCGCTGAAGGAATCATCTCCTCTACAAAAGTCTCGCAACATACTCAGTCTTCTCGGAACTACATACTTGCCAAGAGGACCATCCACTACTTCAGAGACCTGGACTGGACTGGCAGTGATACTGGGAAGCGGATCTTCAGGCCTCTAAGCTAACGAGGCCTGGCGACTTCTACACTGCCTGTTGAACCTACCGAAATAACTGGAAGCGGATATGGATGCTTCAGAGCTGACGAGGCCTGACGTATTGAACCTGGACACCGTTTCGTACCATCTTTTTATAACCTCCCTTTTTTAATTATTTTTTCTGTATTTTTTTTTAAATTCTTCTTAATTATATAGTTAACTAGTCTACTTTCCCTTTTATTTTTTTAATAGTATGGTAGACTTGTTACAAGCATTCAATGGATCTACGCATTAACGAATAACCTTCTTCTTTTAAGAATCGAATTAATTTAGGCCACCAGACATAATTTAAAGTTAGACCAACCCTGAATCTACTCTTAATGCTAACATTAGCATCTCATTATCGGAATATTTATGAAGTCCATTTCAATCTTGTTTTAAACTAGATCAAAGTTTTATCTTCATTCAATTATTTTAAAGTTAAGCCTCAATTTTATTTATTTATTTAAGGCCTCTGGAATAAATCACTGAAATTTAATTGCATTAGAATATTTAAAATTATATGATGAAGCAAGTGAAAATTGCAAACCTGTGAAAACACAAAATAGCAGGTTTTTGAAACATTTAAAGCGCTGACAAGAGGCAAATGATAAAAGTAGGCTTGTCTTAAACAAAAAAAAAATGCCAAATCTATATAGTTTGTGGTAGCGGAAAAAAAATGTTATTCTTGAACATATTTATCAGAACTTGGTTGTTACCAAAACACGTTTAGAAAAAAAATCTCGATAAATGATAAATGATAAATGAATGATAAATGATAAATGATTTTATTTCTGTAAGTAGGTTTGTACAAACACTTTTACACGTCAATCATATTTTAAAAACTAGATGAGGTCGGCGTTTCCTATCTGACTACTCTGAGAAGAAAGGCCGAAACAAACTCAGAGGTCATAGTCTCTTTTAAAGTCCAGACATAATCTTGGTCAGATCATGTGAAGACCATGTAGATTGGTGTCTGAAATGGTCTTTTGAGGAAAGAACCACACAGGTTGAGTGGACCTGACCAGTCAGTGCACGCATTTGTCAGTAATCGTGCAGCTCTACTCAGAATATAAGGAGCTCAACGATGCGACTATCAATACCAAAGAAAGGCCATTTGGGTAGGCCACTTATATGACTCAAACTGCCAGACCATGATTAACACTAACTGAGAATAAAAGAAAGGGAAAAAAAAATATTATGCAATAACCCACATAGTCTTCACATTCACAATAATTAAAATAATATAATACTTTACAAGTAAATATTCCTGTCATTGTGTATAAAATAATAATTAAATGTCACTGTTTATAAAATAATAAAGTTAGCAAAAACAAAAAAAAAAAAACAATAAAAATAAACTACCTCAATATGTACAAAAATTGGAGCAGCTCAATCCCAAGCCTTTTTGTCCTCAATATAATCTTTAACAGTATAAAAGGCTTTCTGGCACAACTTACGTTTAATGAATGATTTGAATTTATTAAGGCTTAGATCTTGAACGTGGCTTGGAAGTTTATTATAAAAGCGTATACATTGACATCGAAACGAGCCACCTATTTTCTTGAGCCTTGTTGTAGGTACAACAAATTTGTGTTTGTTTCTAGTATTTATATTATGGATATCACTGTATTTTTTAAATAATTTTATATTTTTATGGGCATATAATAGATTTTCAAAAATATACTGAGAAGGCACAGTCATTACATTAATCTCCTTAAATTTCTCTCTGAGAGAGTGTCTTGGACTTAATTGATGCAAATGAACGGTAAACTAACCCTTTACTTTGAGCTTCAAACCAAAATATCTGTATTAAATATCAATGTACAGTTGGTATTTAGTTAATAACAATACCGTCTTATTTGTATGCAGAACTTGGTTGCTTTTTATTTTCGATTACTCAACTCATTTTTGAGTAAATAAATAATTGCTTCATATTTTGCAATAAATTACAAGCGTCGTGACATCGCGCTTCTCTTTCTTTTGTATGCAGTCTGACAGTGACAGCGGTTTACCTGTTGTCAGCGTCTTAAATAGGTACTATGTTCATACAACATTCTCGTCCATACAATATTTAATTTTGATTGTAAAACCAAAATACGTTTAGCTTCTGACTGTACTTACCTACTTATAATAATGTTAGGTAGGTTAGATGCATGGAACTTAATTTTATGATAACTCGATTATGTGGAGCGAGTGCAGCCATATCATATTACATGTGCTATCAAACATGTAGCTACTTATTTATTACCTACTAGCAAGCATATTAGTCTAATATGGAGTCTTGGTTACCTATGTAGTATTACCACGGTTAGCAAAAAAGGTGTTGATCGCAGATCATAATATTTAACTTATGAAACCGACGGTAATGAAATAATCTGCATAGGTAGGTACTTTTTAAAGAATTTCTTACTGTAAACCTTAAATTTCCGAGAATGGTTAACTGCGAAACCAAACCAACTCAAAAGTTTTCTCGAGTTTAAAACTACGAAGTTTTCTTGTAGGTATAAAAACACCCAAACCCAAGACCCTTCTTAGTAACACGTGTACGTTTCTAAACTAAACGACCGCGACCTCACGTTTTTACCCCTTTTGTACAAATTTTCCTTTACTTAAATTCAAACTCAAAGCATTTATTTCAATTAAACCATTTACAGGCACTTTGAATTGTCAAAGAGCCTGTCAGTTAGTCAGAAAGTTGAAGCTAGTTGCCCATTCGAAAACCTAGATGTCTGTTAATAAAACTAAAAAAATGTGGGGTACCTCTGCATTTTTCAATCCAATAATGTGCATTTGAAACCTTGAAAAAAAATTGTGGGTACCTCTACATTTTTGGAGTGTCCTTGGAGTTTCTTGCCCGTTCTTCTTTTTCAGGATTTTATTTTACCAGTTTGTCTGTAGGCCCTGAGCTGAGTGCTCAGGGCCTAAATATGATCTACTTGCTAATTAAAGTGCTATTAAATTATATTAGTAGTATTATTAAATTATTTAAATTACCCGATGTTATTGGCCTAGTTTGTGCCTGCACTTTTTGTATTGGTGTCTTGGACTCAAAAGTAACTGTTTGACCGCTTTTTTTTGGCGGTTATTATCAAATAACTTGTTCCGTTTTGGGCAGAGCAGTCTTTTACTGTCTAAAACCCAGTCAGACTTTTACTGACTAAAACCCACTCGTGTTCCTTCAGTTGCATGTGTGCCAGGGCCACGATATCCCTTTCAGACAAACCCGCAACCCTGGCAGCCAGTTTGTGCTGACATCTCTTTGAGGCGCGCGTGGGACACAACGCGCCGTCGACTCAGGCCTGGTCCTTATCGGACGGCGAGCTACCTATTGCTCACCGTCCGCAAGCCCGCGCCTACAGTGGCCGGGAATCGGCCTGCATTCCCGACGGTCAGGGTGTGTCCTGTTTGACCAGTGTGATCAGAAGGGAGATAATGTCCAATGGCTTTATCGAAATAGTCGCAGCAACAAGAAATATTATTAATACATGTAGCAGTAGCCGTAGTTATTCACGTTGGTTCCAAAAAACACATTTGACAGATTAAATGATTTGAAGAGGCTAAATAATCTACTGCTATTTGAATTATTTTTCAAAATATTAATATAACTTTAACGCGTGGCGTTAAATTTGAATGATTACGAAACGGCTTTTCGCAAATTAGTAATACGTTCACCCCTTTCACGTGAAGGTTGCGAAAATAAACGGTCTCATAAGTTCCCTCAAGTTTCAAACTCTTATAGGCATTCCTGTTACCCTCAGAATTTAGGACACACAATTTAGAAATTGGTATCACTTGTGTGGTTTTGTTTTTAAGGGAGTTTCAGATAATTTCGTTCTTAGTTTCATGAATTTCAGCCATTATTAAGTAAGGCATACCACTCACCTAACTAAAGAGTGATATTATGTCTCTGAAAAATCTACAATTTAGAAGTTTCTCACAAGTTAATAAATAAATCAGAAGAAATAATAATAAACTACATTATAATCAGTACTTAGTTACTAACATTTAAATACAACTTTAAATAAATAAGTATGTTATGCCAACAGTGCCAAGATTCACTTGTAATTCAACCAGTGCAGGTAGAAGAGTATTTCACCTATTATCACATAGTGGTAATCGAATCAACGCTGTGCTGATAACTTAATTTACTACAAATTCTAGTCAACAAGACCAAACTAAATGAATTAAGATGCATTGATTAAAAATGTTCCTTTCATCATATTCAGTTTATATCTTTCTAAGCATGGACAAATTGATTAAAGATGACCGAGATTTTTCCTAGAGATGCCCCTAATTGTGACTTGATGTTTACCTTTTTCGTATGTTTTTGGAGGTACAACCATCACAAGAAACTGTAGTAAGTTAAATAAAAGTAAAGAAAAAGTTCTGGCATTCTTTACCAGTCCGGTACGGCGAATGTTCAAGTATCTCCTGGACCCCAACTTATGTTAGTAGTAGAAACAGTGGGGTTTCCGACAGGAGTCCGACATAACGTGGTTCTCCCCAGATGGAGGGGGGTATCCATGAAAAAATAGATTCCTTAATTCATGTAAAGTTAAAGACACTATTTTTATAAGATTTATTAAATAAAATTGTTTAGATTTCATTTAAGATAACCACGGAAAGCTAAACTAAAGTTGTTGTTGGTGTTGTTGTTGTTGTTGTGGTTGTTGTATACGACTTGGCACTCGATACTCACGATAAATCGATTCAAGTTTAATGTCAAAACGGGCCTATTATTTTTTGACAAGTATAGTTAATGTTAATCTTATTCGTTGCCAAAACCACAAGCCAAACAATTCTGAAATAATAACGTAGCTCGTATGTTTTAAGTTACCTATAACTAGGCAAGCGTATGCTAGATTATGCTAATACTCGTATAACTGTGACGGCTGCCAGTCCTGACTGACTTATTAACTAGGTATACTAAGTTATGACATATCTAAATATAAATTACACATAATGAGATTATTGTGACTAGCATAGAATCTGGATGGTATTCCGCTCACGAAATTCATTTTGTGTTTTATCTCAGTATGAATAAGAGATGATATTGTGTGCATACGTCACTTCGTTTTAGTGACTTAAAATTGTACTTTCAAAACGAAAGTATAAGCCATAACCGTTTTCCTTAACAATAATGAGGGGTGATGTGGAAAGGTGACTTAGTAAGTAGGTACATACATAAAATACCTAATTATGTTATATTTCACAAACATGTGACCCAGTTTCCACACACTGTACTGGGAACGAATACTCGATAGAGCGTGGAAAAGCTGAACATAATTAAAATTAATAAACTTGACGGTAGTTCACAGTAAGTATTTTAAGCGTACGTCCCACCTGCTAATATGTTTCACAAACTTATGTTCCTTTAAGCCGTGTCAAATTAACATAAGGGATGAATTTTCACGCAAATGTTACGCATACCGGCGTGTACGTAGTACTTGAAGAACGTGGAACAAGCGTGGTTACGGAGGCTAATTTCAAACAAATTTAATTTGTTTCCTTACATTTGTTAAATTAAATTTCACAAACACTGCAACTTGCAACTATGTACTTAACGGTAAAATACCAAATGTTATTAACTTGTTACCCAAATCAGAAAACTTTTGTTGTACCGCAACAAGTGCATTTTGTAATACTAAGTAAACAATTTGTAAGTATTAACATGTACGCCTTATTTCATTAGGCATACTTTCAGTCGGCGCGGCGCGGCGTGCAGCTGCGTATAACATGATAGAACTACATACGGGCCACGCGTAAAATCAAATGTATAATGCTAAGATACGTGTAAAATTAAGTGTTAAAAATGAGTGTAGAAATGCTGATTAGATCCAGGTATTTAGTGGCTATGGTGCACGATTGAGCGGTCACATCTCCTCATAGAGCACGGCCGACACGCATCTGACACGCCGTCATATCACAATGCCATGCCTCGTTTGTTCCATTGTGATACCCGTTGAATTCATGTCATATGCCTAATTATATTACACTAATTTTAAGTGTGCTCAATCGATAGTCTCGCCTTTAACCGGATTGGAACCAACATCTTTATAAGCCGGTACGCGACATTTTTTTTTAGTAGATCCAAGTTATTCGTCGAATATCTTTGTGTATTGTTTCGTGCGGGTGCGACCTTGTCTGGACAATGATGGATCTCGGTGCTCGCTGTGCTTCATTATAACTAAGAATTGACATTTAAAGAGGCCTTATGCCTTTGTTACTACGAGACTACTAGTATTACACATGGGAATCACCAATCAAACTTTGACGTTTCTGAGATCGACGAAGTGGGAGCAATCAGTCTTTCTTCATTTGAGAACGCTCAATATATTGAGGCTCGTCAATCATGCGGACTGGCTCCTGATGCTGGCTATTTCTCGTTTTTATTTCAATACTGGAAATAAATTAAAATTCTGCATATTCGTTACTTTGAAGGATTACATTTGCAAAGTAGAAGTTATCGCTCAAGTATTGTTTGATTTTAATTCTGGCGAAGTTTGTAAGGAACATGGATATTTATAAGTACTTCGTTTAATATGCTACAGGTTGACTGTAAATAACCTAGTATAGGGTCGGTGGCATGGCTTAGCGAGTAATAAATACTTTTGTCTACAGAAGGGATTTCGCCATAGTTCGTGATGTTCATAAGAAGATAAAGCCTCATTTGTATAGGACTCGACAAAGGTAGTACGTTGCCTTTGATTCGCTTTGTTCTGGATATCCTTTTATATCTAGGATTATACGGGAGACAATATTTTTGTATAATATTATGTTTACAATACCGATTAGGTAAAATATAAATTTAGATATTCAAATTCTTTATTATGTTTTGAAGTTCGGCGATGACAATATAATTCGAAAAAAATAAAGAAAATGACGTCAGTTAACTGGCAAACCTGAACGTATAATAAAGACGAACGCAACCAATATATCAGGATCATCAACGTCGTGACATAACAATAAAGAATTGAACGTAAAAATTAATTATTCGCTATCGGCACGCTATTCTAATAATCATAAATAACTACTGCAATCGGATCAAACGCGGTGGGTCCATTTTGCTGACGAACAATGTGCGAAACATTAAAAATATCAACAAAGGAACTTTTGACTTTCATAGTACATACACCGAGACAAATTAATGAGATGAATGGCAAACACTGGTTTACCCGACTGTCGACCCTAATTTAAAAGCGGTAAGGTACACAATTTTTGCCGTGGAAAGCAAAGAGTACGTGGTTTATAGCTGTCGCTCGCGCCAGCTGGCGTACCGTGGAAAATCGATTTTCACGTGAGACCGACGGATGTCGCATCTGCGCGCGACTGTACGGCCGCCGCTTGTCTGCACCCAAAATACGCGGCGATCTGTGAAGGGAAATCATGTGAGAGCAACATTAAAAGCATACAGATATTTACGTACTTACACACAATGGAGTAATTGGCTTTAATCTATACACGCAGGGTGCTTGCTAACTCCGGTCAGAGGTAAAATCGTGAAGTCGTATTGCATGCCTAGAATTAGTCGCGGGCGGGTCAAAGAACTTGCGACTTTAAAAAGTTAACCTGTACACCAGATATCAATTATTTTTACATCTAAAGGTGTATCTAAAAATGTCAATTAAAATAGTCAGTTTACAGACGTATTTTCGGTCGTGGGAAATAAGGAAGCCGTTCCGTTTGATCACTCAAACGTCAAATTATTGACGGGCAAACTAATAACAAAAAGCAAACAAGTAATTATCCAAAACGAGCGCGGGACCACACAGGGACAGAAACATGGGCGAAATTCACGAAAGCTATCACCGTTACAAATCGTTTTAACGCAAACGTATAATCGGTCGTGAGCCGTTCTATTTGTTTTAAGTTGGCCGTAACCGGGATTTGGAATAAAAACATCAAAGGGGGGTGCGTAAGAGCAAACCCGAAGGAGTAATTATGATTTGTCTCGGTTAAGCGGAAATAGTTTGTGTCGCTATTAATCGCGTTTGTATTCCGGGAACGTCGCGTCGCCCGAGCGCGGCCGACGCGGCGCGGCGGCGCGGAGGTCCTGCGCCCGCGCAGACTCGCCGGCTGCTTGCGAGCAAAACGCTGCTATATGCTAACAATGTAGGATTACCGTTACATAACATAAATTACGTACAGTTTCTCCTAAACCTATGTACAGTTTCTCAATATTAGCCACCATTGCATTTGATTACACCGTCTTATGTAAACTATGCAGATTTATTTTATTTCAGTAAATACTCATGGAAGCAAGACGAATGTAGTACCTTAACGTGATGAAATCAGCAGAGATCTTATTGGTACCTATTATTTTTGAGGATACCGGTACAGTAAGGTGTCATAATATTTTTGAAGTTGAGCAATTATGTATTACCTCGTCCAATGATGATTGCGTATGTGCAAATGAAGTATGAGCCAGAGCTTTCTAGACACAGCTGTTTCCTAATGTTCTACTTGATTTTTAAATTAATGAGCATTGATTTTGTTTTGCAATCTCATCATTAAGTTTCAACATTCGAGAAGAAGGAGAACCAAACATTATGATTATCTAAGACAAACAATGGAAAAGCTTCACTACATGTTCTATAAATACTTCAGTTGCTTCTTAAGGCGACGATAACCGACTTTTAATGATTTTATACTGAAGAAAACGTCTAAACGAGTAGTGTTAATGATTTGAAAAAAAAAATATGTTAAATTAGAGCATTTCCTCAATAACGTAATATGTGAATATTTTAGATTATGTTTATATTACACAGTGAAATTAATTTGTTATGTCTAACGCGAATAAAAACTGAGAATGGCGCTAAATCTACCAAGCTTATTTTTCTGAAACCTTCATTAATTTAAAGATAATTTAATTATTGATCTTTTAGTATACGTGTTTTATTAAAATACCTTTTGTTTTGTGTATAATAAATTAATAATGCGTCGAATTGGGAACAGCGCTCCTTGAAGGGCAAGTCCTATTACTGGCTGAAGGTAAAACGCGTTGCGTGAGCTCAGTACAGAGCACGCTAACTCAAGGTCACAACTTTGTTCACTTCATGCAAACCTACATAAAGTTTGTAACAAGATCCTGGCAGTTAAGAGGAAGTATCAAGACAATACATTAAATCATGCTACGTCAGAGGCATTTCAAGCTATAAAAGTCCCATGATAATACCATAGGCTTACTAATTTTCAATTTTCAAAGAAAGGCAACTTGGGCTCACAAGTAACTTGTTGAACGCAGACTTGCGGAGTCGACTCTACTCGTCCAATTTGCAAAAACTGTTTGGGGTTGAAACACTAGCATCGTAATATAAACCTGCGGCACCTATTTTGTAAAAATAGTAATATATAGAGTTTGTCAAACTTTGGTGAAGTGATCTGTCAATAATGACAGCTCACGTCACCGAAGTTTTCACAGTAAGACTTTTACTGAATAGGCCGGCTGGTGCTAATGTACCGCTGTGGTCCTAGTGCCAATGTCCCTTACATTCCATCCTAACTAATGAGTGAGTTTGTTTGTTTGTTACGCTTTCGCGCTAAAACGGCTACACGGATATGAATGAAATTTGGCACATGAGTAGACCATAACCTGGATTAGGACATAAGGTACTTTTTATCCCGATATTTCCATGGAATCGAGACTTATGCGGGTGAAACCGTGGGGCGCAGCTAGTTATGTATAAGGATTTTTGATCAAAATTCCTTGAAATGACCATGAATTTGAGGACGCTATCAATAGACATCAACGCGGAGAAACTTTTTTTTTTATTATACGTAACTAACGATCCGCCTTTGCTTCGCATGGTTTTTACGACTTGACAAAACATCTTTTTCAGGGTTCCGTACCCAAAGGGTAAAACGGGAACCCTATTACTAAGACTCCGCCGTCTGTCTGTCTGTCCGTCTGTCACCAGGCTGTATCTCATGAACCGTCATAGTTAGACAGTTGAAATTTTCACAGATGATGTATTTCTGTTGCCGCTATAACAAAAAATACTAAAAAACAGAATAAAATAAATATTTAAGGGAGTCGGACTCACGCATGAAGGGTTACGTACCATTATTTATAAAAACGGCAAAAAAAAAATCACGTTTGTTGTATGGAAGCCTCCATACAACAAACGTGATTTTTTTTGCTCGATATTGATAACGGCACCAGGTAGACGGTTGAAATATTCACAGAATCTTAAGTTATATATTCACTTTAAAAATAAATAATTAAATAAAAATACAACAAATATTTAAGGGGGGCTCCCATACAACAAACGTGATTTTTTTTTGCCGTTTTTATAAATAATGGTACGTAACCCTTCATGCGTGAGTCCGACTCGCACTTGCCCGGTTTTTTGTTTAAGTAAGTTTAATATTAATGTATAATACATGAACTTGCTCGAATAAATTCTCTAAATGGTGGTAAAACTGCATCAAAATCCGCTGCAGTTTAGAAGAACATACAGACGAGACACGAATAGCGGATTTAATTTATAGGTATAGATGTTTATGTATACACAAACTATCCCTTCTATAAACTGATCCAACACAAAACAAAAACTTGCCATTTACCTTTTATTTACCTAGACCAGCGTTCGTCCTACGTAAGCGGGTGCGAGCGGGTACGGCCAGCAGCGGCCGGTGCGTGGATCACCGTGTCGTATCGCGATTTCCACGCATCCATCCGACGAGCCGGGCCTTTGTCACAAAGGAAATTAACTAGTTATACGTACCGTGTGTGTGTGTCGCTGTGTGCGTCGGTACGGTTCGCAGGAAAACATTTTAAATATTATTGTATTTTATTTAAACATATTTTTGGATTTGTTTACAATTTTGTCGTGAGTTCTCTATTAGTATCACGTAGATAGTACAGAAACTGAAGGACGCTACTGAAGGCTCCAAACTAGTAGTCAATTTATGGGCCTATTTAATTTAGATTGTTATCGACACTGTAAGAAGAAGACGTGGTTGAGTTGGTCGTATTAATTAAGCCGTTGATGGAGTGAATTTTTGTCACAGAGGGATGAGTATGAGGTAGTAAGTAGCTACTGTAGAGGTTCTATGATAATGCATCATCCTAGCCGCTAGTTAGCACTGGCAGCTTAATAAAAATAAATATTTAAATCAGAATATAGAATTGAAATGATGGATTGTCACAGAGACATACTAAAATTAGCTTACAATAAAACGTGTATTGATTTAAAAAAAAAATTATAATATATGAATATATTTTATTCTGATTTAAATATTTATTTTTATACTACCTACAGCTTAAGTAAGCTATTAATTTATTAAAATATTCTTTCAACTAACGACGATATTATAAACCACTAAAATAATGCGGAACTGTTTTTGGAGATAATTGATGTTTGTTATTTTAAGTAGGTGTGTATTTTGACGCCCACGAATTTAATGGGAAGATACATTAGCACCAATAATACATGTGTAGGTTAGTTATAACCTTATCGCATTTTGACAGTGTCCCCGATATTTTTTTAAATATAATTAAAATAAAAAAGACAGTAACGGCATTTTTGATGTGTAATATTTTTCCTCTCGCTTTTTGTAAAGTCCATTTCACGAAAGAAGTCCCGCGGAAATAAGTGGAACTAATTATTATTATACGCTAAGTTAGCAACATTCCTAAAATAACCCATGCCTGCAGCGCCACGTCTGCGGGACTTCTTTCGTGAAATGGACTTTAGGAGTAATTTCGTGAAAAGGGTCGAAAGTGTATAACAGGAAGTGACAGCTTGAGTATGGAATAAGTAAGTACTTTTTAATAGCATGGAATTAGTAAGTGCTTTATAATAGTATGGAATTGATGTAGTTATGGAATTAGTAAGTACTATATAATTGTAAGTAGAGAGGGTTGAATGTCGACCAGTGGGCGATGATTAGTAATGACTAATTATTTAAGTATTTAGCTTTTTTTAACTTTCGTGGTTAATTTCTGTCGCTGGTCTTATTACCAAAGTGAGATGTCAGATATTACACATCATAAAGTGCTCGATCGTTTTTTTTCTTGCTGTCGGTACCTAAGCAGTAATCAAACGCTAGTGTGCCAATGAAGGAAGGGCTATTGTTATAAAGTTGAATGAAAACTTCTATTTAAGAAGACTGGGTGCTTTTTATATATTTTTGAAATTATTTTCAGCAGATGTTCTGGCTTGATGGATCACATTCACGATACTAAAGAACATTATTTCTAGGGAACTGTGAAATTGTCTTTTATGGGCGGCGGCAAGAGCTGTCGGGTATACCATCAACGTTTTATAATCACTCTTGTAATTATCACAGGTACATGTATGTCTATTCATTGGAACCGAAATTACTTACTTTCATAAATTAATTAACCTACGTTTGTGTTGTGTTCAGTATTTAAATCTTTAATTCGTTAACTATATCAACGATTAGCATTGTTTTCGAAAAAGTTAATTCTAATGACTTAATTGGTAGTATTTAAACTAATTTAATATAACAGCGCTAGATGGGAAACAAATCTACCCATTGTTAGCAAAATAGAAAAAAATAGCTACTCTAATAATAATCTTTGTGTCTGACGTGCTGTACTACCAAATTATTATTCCGTACTTGAAACGATTTAATTGGAAACCATGTGTTTTATTTAGCCAATTTATTTATGGTATAAATCAACAAAAATCTTGAATGGCCTAAACAGCAAAATCATGACGCGGAAATAGTTTTTTATTTTAGCAATCAACGCGTGGACCCCTAACGATGAACATAGGATTTCTTATTGGCCAAAAATGATTGTATATAATATTCTATTCGAATATTCGGTGGATCTATCGTTTTCTGAAACCGTGGGAAAGGTTCGTTGTTTATTTTTGTATGTTTCTGACAAATGACTGTTTTTTCTCTTTTGCAAATTACTGCTTCGGCTGACAGAGCAATCGGTTCTGCGATTTACAATCGTCGAAGATTATAAAATAGGTAGTAAAAAAATAATTACTAGCTTTGGATTTCGTATTTCGAGTAAGTAGTGCATATCATTTTTGCTAAATAGTTCTGTATGCAAAGATGAACTTGCTCATTCGCAGGCGACCCATAACATTTGCCAACATTTATTTAACGCTTGTTTGCGATAAACGAAATTTTAGAATTGAATATTGAAGCAATGATGGCGGATGCTATCTATTTATTCTTTGTTGATATTGTTGACGTTTTTTGATCTAATAGTTGCATTGTATTTCTGATTTTCATTTGAATACGGGTCAATGAACTCGCGTACTGAAACCAAACTGCTTTATAGAATATCTAACAATAAGCATTATTTATAATGAGGGGCTTGTGGCTAAGTAAAACCAGCCACAAAGGTCGATCCATCAAATTAAGCTATGCTTGCCGCGGTTGGTCCGTAGATGGGTGACCATTTTTACATTCCAAGACCCCTCCGAGCCTCGGAAAGCACGACCTCGGCTTTTATGGTGTACATAATAAAGAGTATTCTATTCTATTCTGTTATATTATAAAGCAGGTTAAGCCGTTGGTCCCGGCTGTTAGTTGTAGATCTTTGACAGTTGTTACGGGTCGTCAGAAGCCCGAAAGTCTGGCAACCAATCTTACCAAGGGGTATCGTGTTACCCAGTAATTGGGTTGTGGAGGTCAGATAGGCAGTTGTTCCATGTAAAATGGTGGTATTCAGCTGCATCCGGTTAGACTGGCAGCCGACCCCAATGATGATGAAGCATTATTTATAGTGTCTGTTGAAAATGCGATACATATTAGAAACAAATCTAATAAGAACTTTGCTAACATTCATATTGGACTCAAAATGTAATAAACTGCAAATTGAAATTCCTTTACTAATTAAATCAACGTTTAATTAACTGTTGAGCCAATCGTACAAACTGGGTTTTATTACCAAAGTTTGGACTCAAATAATATGAAAACGAAACGTTGCTGCTAAAATATTTTTCCCGATAAATTGTTAGCATAGTTTCATCAGTAGTGTATATTCGTATGAATCGGAAAAAGTGTAACCAAACCTCAGTAAATAAAACACATGCACATTGTTTCCCATGAATAGCTATGGATTAGAAGTAATAATACATTATGTTCCGTGTGGTGCCGGACGTAAAGAATAGCACCAACCTATTTCTCCCATAGGAGGCGTAAAAGGCGACTAAGGGACTTAGTAGAGAATGGGCAGCAGCATTATCTATGCATTTTAACACTATACTGCGATTGCCAACCCAACTGACAAACTTGGCGATTATGGCAACCCCCCCCCCCTCCTTTTTGGGAGAGGCCTTTGCCCAGCAGTGGACGTCTTTCAGCTGATATGATGATGATGCCGATATGTATGTTCCGTGTGGTGCAGGACATAAAGAATAGCACCATCCTATTTCTTCCCGTGGCAGGCGTAAAAGGCGACTAAGGGACTTACTAGAGAATGGGCAGCAGCGTTCTCTATGCATTTTAACACCATAATGCGATCGGTGCAGGACATAAAGAATAACACCATCCTATTTCTTCTCGTGGCAGGCGTGTGGCGGCATCTACATCGCCACATGCGAACTACGCGTCACACTGACGTCACGCAAAATCCTGCATCGCGCAAGCAGAGTTTACCGCGCAACTAGTATATATACAACATCCCGACATCAACCGTCGGACAGTTGCCCACCAGACACGACACCCGTCTGTACGGAGGATCCTCCCTTTTCAATAGAGGATGAGTGAACTTTACACCCTGTTCCTCATAAAGGCGTAAAAGGCGACTAAGAGACTTTTTAGAGACTGGGCAGCAGCGATCTCTATGCATTTTAACACCATACTGCGATTGCCAACCTGCCTGCCAAGCGTGGCGATTATGCCATCCCCGAATTTTGGGGGAGGCCTATGTCCAGCAGTGGAAGTTTTACGGCTAAAATGATAATGAATAATATCTGCGTTTCGTTTTCCTCTGGACCATGACAATAATCGTTGATATGTTCCATCGTTTCATCACGCCTAGTATCCAACCAAAATCTTTGACACAACGTACATACTGGCAATTTTGTTGATTAAGTTCTTACCAGATTTCTAGTTTCAACGCAGTTAATTAAAAGGTGTTAGGTTCTTACTTGTTTTATTTACCGCTACACTCAAACAACCCTTTATTTGCACTTCGTTTCGTTAAAAGTTTTAGACAAATAATTAAATGTTGCAGTTCAGTAAATATGCTAATTTATTTCAGGCGTCGATTGCAAGCTGCATGTCATTGCACCCGTTTTTCATAACAACCTTAACGAATGATCGCTGATCTTTTATTTCCAAATAAAGAAGTTGCTAGAAAAACCACTGTAACTTGTTTTATTTTATACTAGCTTTGACCGCGACTCCGTCCGCGTGGAAGTCGGAAAAACATATAAAGCTTTCGTTATAAAGTAGTTTCTCTTGGAGTAAAGTTATTGCTAACCACTTAATTTACGTTGAAGTTTATTTACGACCAGTAACATAATACCAATACCCAATGTACACAAGAAAGAAAGAAAATTCATATATTCATATATTTTAAGTTAAAATATTGTATTATCTCTGTAAGTGATTGTGTAAATCTACTTCTGACGTAGGAACTAGAAACATTGAAAATATTATAGAAAGAAAGAAAGAAAATACGTTTATTTGTATGTAAACATGACGCAAAAAAGAACATAAACACAAAAATAAGAAAAGGTTGGGGAAACATGCGTCACATCCACGCAAAACGGCTATCGCTCAGCATTATACTGCGACCCTATGCAAGACAGAGCCCCAGCGCTGGTTTTCAGCGATAGCCGGCGCTGACGTAATGACGTCGTACGTTGCAGCAAACAATTAATACACAACCAATACCTAAGAATGGAAAATTTAAAGTACGAATAAATACTGCAATATGTCTGTGGGTTTTCTTTTCAATCTCAGCATTGAAAAATTTCAATAGACCGTGTATTGGAAATATTCAATAAAAGTTTATTTATTGGACATCTAGTAACGTATTCAAGCTTCTCTGTAACGTATATATTGCGGAGCTCTGGGAACTGCGGCTCCAAACAGACTTACTAATCATATGCAAAATACTCGTGCTCATTTCATCTCGACGTTTACTTTTAATATATTGGCGAGTTTATGCGTTGCTCGGGTGGTCTGACGTGGATGTGCCCTTTGAAACGCGCCCAAATATCCACGAATAGGTGAAACAAATTTGCAAGCAGTCCCTCAATGTGTTATTGGGCACTGTTCGCATGAAGTCAGTCAGGACATTGGTAAGAAAAGGTAACAATGCATCTATAAAACTTATCGCCTCTCCGCGCGCTTGTTTGTGGAGGAAGAATGTTGCGTCAGGAATTTATGTAAAACGCCTTTGGGTGTTGATGTGTAAGAGCTTAAAGGGAGTAAGGATATTAGTGCTTTTGTGACTGATTTGTGTTTTCTGTAAGTAGGTAAACGTTTCTTTGTAATGAGCTGTTAGCATAACCTTATGTTTTAACCAGGGACCGTACAACCCCGGTTAAGAGTTAAGCCTTTCGAAGGGGTAACCCATTCAACGGGTTACCTTTATCATGATGAAACCCATTGAAAGGGTTTTATACTAGAAACCCATTGAAAAGGTTACATGATAACCCATTGAATGGGTTTTATACTTGAACCGCAGTGAAAGGGTTACATGATAACCCATTAAATGGGTTCTATACCTACTTGAAACCCAATACCATGCAAAAATAATAATATTATGTTATTTCGATATCCACCCAGCACGCGTAGCATGACCAATTCTATCTCTATTCTACCCAGGGACCATTTTAGAAAATCCTTATCGAAAACCCTTTCAATGGAAAGGGTTTTCGATAGGGTTTTTCTAAGCAGTTAATCAAAAACCCATACGGTGTGGGTAATTTTGAATGGCTTAAACTAAGCCGTTCAAAAGGGTTACCCACACCGTATGTGTTTTTATCGAAAACTCTTTCAATGTTTTACCAAAATTTAATTTAAGCCGTTCATAAGGGTTACCCATATCGTATGGGTTTTTGTTTAACCGCTTAGAAAAACCCTATCGAAAACCCTTTCAATGGGTACCTAAAATGGTCCCTGGTTTTACAGCATTTGGACATGAAATGTCTTCAGCCATTTTCCGTCGAATGAAAACATAAATCCTCAAATTGGTGTGTCCGATACCATGATGAATATTCACTTAAGCACCGGATCGTGTCATCGCGGGCCTCGTGACAAAGCTAAAGTGAATATAATAATGTAATTGAAGGTAATAAGCTGTTATTTACTCCACGCCCGCCTTTTACTGGTTACGTGGTATTCTGGCGGCTCTTAACGGTAAACTACACTTTCAACAAGTTTAAGCTATGTAGGTGTATCTTTTATTATAATGAACATTAAGAGCGTTTACATCTTACGGCATTTCATACAAACTTTCAAGCCCTTGTTTTTCGAAATGACTGAACTGATTTTAATGAAACTTCATACGCATAAGCAGGATACAAAGGTGTAAAAAGTTAGTAAAGAACATTTTCGAAATGTCTTATTTAAAATAGATAACTGGAAATCTCTGTTTCTATGGAAAATTTAAAATCGGTCTAATTTCGCTGTACCTAACACTATTTTTCAAAAATGTTCTATACTAACTTTGTAGACCTTTGTATCCTGCATATGCGTATGAAGATTCATTTAAATCAATTCAGTCATTTCGAAAAACAAGAGCTTGAAAGTTTATATGAAATGCTGTAAGGTGTAAACGTTCATAGGTGTTTCTGTTGATTACCTGGTTTCTCTTGTCATGCATGTACGACAACATGGGTTATATGTCACAATATAATAACTGAAAGTCGTTGTTTCTGTGTGCTTGTGTACTTTAAGAGCGGCCAACCCGTCATACTTTTCATACAAACGCTCGTACGTGATTGTTATGTTGTAACTCACTCAAAGTTTTTTTTTACATTTTTGAACTAACAGGTATCTTGTGCACTTTATCTAGGTTCTTATGAAAGCATAAACCAATAATTTTAAGAAACAAATTCAGTGCAAAAATCTGCTTTTCTACACACATTTTACCTGGACTTTGGCCATTCATAATGTATTCAAGAATTGTAAAAGTAAAGAAAACAGCAATATAGAAACCTTGCAAATGTAATGGAAATTCTAAATGTCACAAATGTATTTCATTAACTTGTAAGTCTTACTCAAAAACACGTATTTCCTGGAACAAGTTTTATGAAATTTCCGCAGACTCTTTTTCGTTCAGTGTTACCGCGTTTTCACTTGCTTGTAAGTAGTTCTCACTTGCACCGAATGAAATATCAAGCTTTTCAACCATGCTCGCGTTGACGATAGACGGACCAGGAAGGGCCCTCTTAAGGCCACATCAAAGCATATAGTTGGCCAAAGCGAGAGCATCATATACACATGTACGAAAATACAAATCAGCCGCCGACTGACTGTCCTTTTAGTTTTTTAATAAACGCATGGTGTGAACGCAGCCTCAAGAAGATATTTGTCACTACATAACATCATAGATAAATACTAGCAATACGAACATCATTACATAAACTAGACAAAGACTAGACATAAACTATAGAAAAAGGAGAACGAACAGAAAATACCCTCCATTACAATATATACATATATTATGTATATACAAGCCAACTCAATTAAAATCTCCAATACACTTACAGTAGGAATACCAAGAAATGTCCGTATCTCTCTCATAACAAAAATTTTCTCTGACATCAACATATTTCCTGATGCATCTTCGGTACATCCTCGGTAAGTAGCTTGCTTCAATGTTTGTCGCTTGTCACTCGACGCTCTGAGACCTCGCTCCACAAGTGGGTCAAGGTACATCCTTCGCCTTTTATAATAAGCGCCCTTCGAGTAAATTTAATTATAAAAATGTGCTCATAATAATATTGAGTAGTGACGGGCTTATTAAATACGCAGAAATGGTAAAGAAGATTATTGGAATGGAAATATTTTTTACTGCACTATTTGTAATGAAGAAGAAAATTGAAAAACGAATTTCAAATCTTTATAATCGATAATTTGAAGCTGCGAATGATAATTAAATTAATTATAATAATTTCAAAGTCAAATTAAAAATTCAAACTCAGAACATTTATTTCAAGTAACCTAAGTTCAGACATTTTTGAATTGTCAAGGAGCCGGTCAGCCAGAAAGATGAAGGCTGTTGCCCATTCCAAAGCGTAGTAGGTTACTATGGAGAAGAACGGGCAAGAAACTTTATGGACACTGTTAAATCAAAATATTGTTACAAAATATTAGTTACATCATTCAAGTGAAATGCAAATATTACCTGTCAATGTCTAAAAGAAAAAGCGCTACAAAGGATAAAAAAAACAATTCTGTAGAAATGTATTGTATTGGATTATTACAGAAAACTTTAGATACATGAAATTTTTGTATCAGCTTACCAAGGTACTAGTCATTATAACCTAGTCTTAAATTTACTAGCTAACTACAATGATAGATGGGTAAAGTTTTGTTTGTCGCCATTTTCCTAGTATTTTATTTCGCTTTATATTTATATTTTGTATTAAACTTATAATACATAGTTTGATGCTGATCCACTATCCTACTATTTTATTAATCAGAAGAATAAGTTAGGTGTCCTAGAACAGTTGATAGAATTGCTACTAATACCTATAACGCGTTGACGATAGACGGACCAGGAAGGTCCCTCTTAAGGCTCTCAAAGCATAAAGTTGGCCAATGCGAGAGCATCAAGTACACATGTATGAAAATACAATTCAGCCGCCGACTGACTGTCCTTTTAGTTTTTAGGGTTCGGTACCAAAATGGTAAAAAGGAACCCTTATGGTGAGACTAAGTCTGTCTGTCTGTCTGTCACACCTGGATATCTCAAGAACTACTTGAAATTTAGAATAGTTTTAGATGACGTTTGCCCAACTATTTTGCAATAAAGAAAGAAATTATAAAAAATATATATTTTTTGCAAAAGGGACTGAAAGGGGGTCTTAAAATTTGAAGTGGGGCTCCTAGGGCATGTGGCTCTTTCATCATATGAAAGAACGCTGTTTGCACATTCTCAAAGACTTTTTTTTTTGTCAGCATAATTTCCGAGTTTTGATGAAAAATGCAGTTCTACTGTATTAGATCTATCATTTAATTTGAACACTGTTGTTATATCCTTTAGATATTCTTCCCAAAAATTATAAAGGCAATTTAATAAAAAGATATGGCGACGCCTCTATCTGATCGGGAAGTGGTATCATAAGGGACGATTGTGACAAAGCACGCCGAATGACTTGCGATATTCGCCATTAGAACTACGAACTAGGGTTAATATAGTTAATGACAGTCGCCCATTACAAGTTGTTAGGCAAACGACACATAACGAACCGACGCCGAAACGTATTCGCCACGCTGCGTTTACGGGACCTCTGCTGTGACGTCAAACGTTTGGACCATTAGCGATAATCGGTGAGCTTAGGACGAAGCGTAAGTCACAATTTCGGGAAAACAAATATTTCAGTTTCCGAGATTAACAGAAGACTTTATTAGAACTCGTGTCACTATACAGGGTATTAAAGTAACTGCGTGCCAAAACTTAAGGGTAAGTTCAGTATAAATAAAGGAACGCAGGAAAAAAAAAAAAAACTAAAATTAAAACACAAAAAAGATATTGCAAGATCAAATATAGTACCTGCTAACTTAAAATAGCAATCGTTTAGAAATAAAATTATTTTATTTGACGGTCCTAAGCCCGTTAAAGTACGAAGAGACTTATTTTTATTTATTTTTTGTTTAAGTAATTAAATTTATTGTTTGTTTTTTTTATTTTTCCTGGGTTCCTTTATCGATACTGAACCTAGCCCTAAGCTATGGCACGCAGTTACTTTAACACCCTGTATATTGGAGGAATGGAGTATTAGCGCAGTTTTTTTATTAAAGCGCTATGAATCTTCGTCTCTTTTCATCTTTTTGTGAGATTCAAGCAAATAATTCTTCATTACATGCTTATAATAATGTAGTTAGCTAGGTACTTTTCAGGCAACGAGCACCACCAGACCATCAATCACCACTGCGATGGCATCACCAATGTCGTCAATATTCTTATTGTTGATGGCATGACAGTGAATTCGAGTTTGTTGATGGCATCGTCGGTGGCAGCGCAGAGGTCACTAAAGCTGCATTTTTGAAAATTACAATATTTCGATTTAGGTCTTGTTACAAGCCAAACGTCGAGTCGTATGTAACGGGTTGCGAACGTGTTTCAATAGACGTGGGTTAGGGATAAGTGGGTGATATATCTGATACATAAAATTATATTTAACAATATAGGTTTGGCTAAAAAATATGATACGTTCGGTCATTTTGGCTAATTCTGATGAAAATTAATGGAACTTTATGCTAACGATGCCATTTAATATTTTCTAAAATGGGAACAAAGTTGTCTTTGCTCATGTTAAGAGTGATATCAAAAAGAGTTTTTTGTAAAAAAAAAAAAAATAACCGACTTTCAAAAAACAAGTGGGAACAAAGTGTGTGGGATAGAGTACTGTTAGTATATACCTACTTTGTCCGTACGCATACCTGCTAGATTGGGTCGACGGCCAATTTACAGGTATTGGGTAACATTACTCACGTTTCTTAAAGACTGAGTGTTGATTTTTATGTATAGTTTACATAATATTGTTAATAACTAATAACGAATACTGCCAGACACGTCTGTCGGCGGTAATTTCAGCTAGACGCTTCAAAAATCGCAAAAAAATAACGACATCTTTCTTACAGTCTTAATTTCTATATATTATGATATTCAGGGAACCATTTCAATACTATATTTGTAAGCAGCCAGACCAATCGTAGGGTCCAAAATTCCCTCAGACACAATGAGAAGGTCAGTGTAAGTAGAAGAGCGAGCGTCATAATTCAATGGCTTTGACGGGAAGTGTCTGGCAGTATTCATTATTAACTAGTGGTTGCCCACTGGTCGAAATTGGACCCCTCTACTTACAATCTATAAAGTACATACTAATTCCATTAGTACACTTATTCCATGCTATTAAAAAGTACCTACTTATTCCATGCTCAAGCTATCACTTCTGTCACCTATCTATATTAAAGTTCTCTCTTTCCTTCAATTCGCCTACTCCTTGCACGTTATTTGTTTTAATTTCATTGATTCGATGTTATGATCCATGACCCCGGCTAATTACCTCTGTGCTACAGTTCACAGGTACAGGTACAGGTTGCTCCTAGAAGCTATTTTAGAAAATTGTAAATAAATCAATAAATAATAATGTTTAATAAAATTAAAATATTGTCATAAAACGTAAAGGCGAAACTGTATACCGTGTATGTTAAATTAAGGTCGCCACTGTAGCGGCACGCTGTGTACTAACACTACCCTATCCTAAACCTTTTGTTACTAAGAAAATAAGTAACGTCGGGGGCCCTGGGATCTTGCTCTATTGGTTACATCATTAAAGTTGAAATTATACGTGTGAGAACGATCTAGAAAGACGTGCACGATAAAAGCCCCCACAGTAAACTAAAAAAAAATGCCAAATGGTGTTTTTTGGGTATGTGAAAAAAATCATGGCAGTAGTACATATAACGAAATGAAAAGGAAAACTATCACAGCTAAGTAGGCTTTACAAGTTAACGCGTAATAGTCGACCAACTTACATTTGCAGTTGGAGAATTGACCGTGACGTATATCGATGTATGGGAGAACATGTTTTTCAATTACATTGTTTAGTTTGTTTTTGGGATAAATTCATCCCAACTACTGAACCCTTCGTTGTTCGTGGTCCGATACGCACTTGGCCGGTTTTTTTCACTTTGAAAGTGTCAGGGTATAGTGATTAGATAATTTTATTATCGCAATATGTTGATGAATTAATTAAGGCACAGATATATGAGTAATTTTGTTTTAGTGACTTTTAAATCTGTTATTACGCCTTCATATAATGCAATAAGTTATGGAAAAAAATGTATGTTAAATGAATTCAGGAAGTAATGTCTACCTAAAGCATAATACGATGTTACTTCCAAACTACTTAAGATATTTTCATGATATTTTTTGTATGAATAGGCTGTTATCTATAATTCTATCTGTGATTTTTTTCAAATTTTCATATTATCGTTACTAAAAGTAAATATTCACTATGAAAGTTAATAGAGGCGCGGCGTGGGGGCGACGCGCATTTGTATGGCCAAGGTCAACGGCGATTATCTGCCTCTTAAGTTACTCTTGTAAGGGTGTCATACATGCCATGCATTCCTCATTTAGCAATTCAAAGGGGGACTGGGGACTGCCGACAGAAGTGATAACTTAAAATATTGGAATAACTTATAAAGTCAAAGTCAAATAATTTATTTCATTAAGGCACCTAAGAGGCACTTTTGAACAGCCTTTTGAACGTCAAAATTTACAAAAAAATAGAATTGATTCTAGTTGCCCCTTCCAAAAGGAAGTTTCGTATGGAGAAGATTGGGCAAGAAACTCCACCGTTACTCTTTTAATTTTTTTCACAATACATAATAATATAGATATGCGTATAAAATATGTACTTACACAGGCCGCTGCGCGTCGTCAGTCTGGCGCAACACGTCCCATTAGCATGTCACGGACAGCATGTCGGTGACGTGACCCCATAAGTTTTCCCCTACCAAAAATCGCTCAACGCGCCAAAGTATATAGCACGGAGACACAGGTTGGTATATATATAAGGTAAGGTATATCTTTAAAACGAGATGTCCTAGTCGACCTTCGACTAGGATATCTCTAGTTTTAATAAAAGGCAATTTTCCACAGGCTTCTATACTTTAGCATTTCCTTTGTAACGTTATTGCTTTTTTGAAATATAAGATGTTTGGTAACAATAAATATTGATAGTCCCCTTCGCTTGGTTATTATTAGCAGTTGTTTTACTAGGTACCTACTTTAAATATTGTACCATCATCATCATCATTCCAGCCGAAAGACGTCCACTGCTGGACATAGGCCTCCCCTAAAAGGGAGAGGTTGCCATTGCCATAATCGCCAAGGTTGGCAGGCGGGGTGGCGATCGCAGTATGGTGTTAAAATGCATAGAGGACGCTGCTGCCCATTCTCTAGTAAGTCCCTTAGTCGCCTAAATCTTGTATACTATACGTAAATAGTTATTTAGTAGACTGGAATGTAAATTAGGTTGTGTTATCGTCATCTCTCACTCTGATCGTCATCATAATAAATATCAGAATTGTGGGGAACATGTTGCCCCACTAATATCAACCATGCTTTGCAGACTGGGAACGGAAAGTTTGCTCGAATCTAAAATAAGGTAATTTTTTTTTTCAACCCAGCACGTATCGAATAATAGCCCCGTCCCCCCTACATTTTGTTTTATCTATCTCGTATTCATGTTTCCAGCTTCAGGCGCCAGAATACACCTTCGCAGTTGTTACCTAAATAAATTATATACAAATGCATGTGTACATAATCAATTAAGACCCACTTGTATCACCCAAGCTCATCAGCGACGTACCTTCATTAGCATGCATGTAGGTAACAATCTACCTAATTAATTGGCCAGTCCTCGCTCCGCTGAGGACGTAGATAAATTTCACAGACCTGACAAATGCGTCCGTTCCATCACATCGGATAAAATATTATTAAAACAAACAAATGAACAAAAAAGATAGCTTTTCGAAAGAGCCGAAATCAATGTGCGAGCTCTGCTACATTGCCGGATCTCAATTATATCGAGCCTCAAACGTCATATATTTGACGGAGCTGGTTTTTGAATTTAAGCTTTATATTTAGAAGTTACGGATGAATTTGATTTGTGGGCAGTGGAGATAATAAGTACGAAAGGTCGATCAGTTTCGTGGCCGTAATTTAATGTAACAGTTAATATGACAGCGGGCATGAGCGTGCCAGCGGGTCGCCTGTGTATTATATTTATGCACTCACACCTGGAGGTCTGCCGCTCTCAAGGGTATTTTATTTTGAGTTGTTGTCTTGATACGATAGAGAACACGGTATTTATGTTGAGCCCAATAAATATGGACTATTAATTACTGATTGTGTTACAGTTCTGTTAATTCATAGTGATTAATAGCAGCGCCTTTCATGTTAACAGGTTCAGACATACTTTGGCGTGTAGCCTGAGGTGTATAATACGTTTCATGTTTATTCTTTTGTGTTGCTACTCAATACACTTGTTGTTTTGTGTTCAATTTGTTAGATACGGTGCTTAGTGTTGTTTAACTTCGATAAAAAGTCAATGGCTGTTACATCTGCCCCATCAAGTCTTTACGTAAACCAGAAACAGATTAGCGTACTTGTCGCGAATTGTCACAAATGATTTTGTCACACGTTTAGCGTTTAGGTCACAAACTCTTGATTCTATTTGACGAAATGAAATCAATAAGGAAATTGCAGCATTGATTGGAAATAAATTGCGACAGCTTAAATGAACTACATTTGAAGTTAATCTGTCAATCTAGTGTTAATAAGTATAAATTATTTGTACAAGTACTTTTTGCGAGAGTTAAAGATTGTTGTATAGACTATAAAAGATAAGGCATGTTTAAAGTAACAAACTGCATTAACGAACAATCAAACTCTAAATTGCAATTTAGCGTTGACAAATCAATATTGAGGTGAAAATAAAAACGGAAGCAAAAAGAGCAATGGACGGAAGGGGAAAGTCCGTTAAACGATTTAACTTCTTTACAAATAGTCCAAATATATCTATTATTGAACTAATTCAATAACAGCCTATTATAGATCGGTTATCGATTACGTTTTAAAGAGAGCCAATAAATTAAAATGGCAAATCGATTCTGAATTTCAACAGAAGTTTGATGATAATACACGTTATCAATTACTGTAGTTTCAGCATCGTCAAACTGTAAATATATAATGTAATATAGCTAGATGCAAAAGTTTTTTAAAGTTGCGAATTAAATAAAAAAATAGCGAAGTGAATTTTTAAACTAAAATTTCGTTAAAAAGCGTAAAAAAGCTATCCGCTTAAACTGTACCTAGGCAAGCTCATTAGTAACACCTCTGTTTTTTAAGAAATCTACAGTGAGTATCTGGAGGAAAACGGTAAACCACCAACCTGTTGGTCGAGCTGAGCGAAATGCTTGAATAATTGGTTGTCTACGGACAGATAGTGCTGAATCCGCAGCTCCGACATCAGGGATCAGATGTTAACATCCGTGGGGAAGTCGTGAGGAAAAAATTACGTTTTCCCCGCCAACTATCACACTTTCATGTAAAAAGAAAGTTTTACCACTTTTTAATCATTTTAAAGGTAAAATATCGTGAGGTTATTAAGTCATCCTCGGACAACGGAATATTCTGGTGGATTTTATGAGAAACGTATTTTGACTTTTTGGGATATATTTTATTGATTGCCTAAAGCGAAATTCGGAGAATACTAAATCCTGATATTGCTTACTCGGTTGTGAATGTCCGTCTGTTGCTGGAACTTCAGCGAACGTTATGAGTAAACACGTGTAATTTGAGATGAAATGTGAACCGATTGATGTCTTTGTTCAAGTTCGTGAACGTTTTATGGTCCGCCGAAGGGCTGCTGACTAAATTTGCAACTTACATTGTTCTGGTTCAAACGATCGTACAAAGATCGGTCTTGAAAGTGTCGAAGTTACGAGTAAATACATGGTTACACGTAGTAATGGAAAATTGCGTCGAGGAATCTCATTGCGAGTGAATTGGTTAATGTTATTATGATGATCGGTGATAAATGAACTGATTGGTACAACTTAGTTAGTTCATCATCACATCCACGGCTGGACATAGGCCTCCCCCAAATATGGTTTGATATAATCGCCACGCTTGGCAGGCGAGTTGGCGATCGTAGTTTGGTGTTAGAATGCTGCTGCCCATTCTCTAGTAAGTCCCTTAGTCGCCTTTTACGACATCCATGGGAAGAAATAGGATGGTGCTATTCTTTACGTCCGGCACCACACGGCACCTTAGTTAGTTATGTAGTTTAATTCAAAAGTTTGTTAACAATCTGTGTCAATCTGCCTAGCCTTTTCGGGGTCAGCTTCCAGTCTAACCGGATACAGCTGAATACCAGTATTTTACATGGAGCGACTGTCTAGAAATACCCCCCCCCCCCCGGTAAAAGGAAAAGAGGTCGCCCCCTGGAAAGATGGGAAGTTGAACTTAACAAATTCATAAACAACGACTGGATGAGAATAGCCCAAGATAGGAAAAAATGGAGTGATATGGAGGAGGCCTATACTCCTCGAGAGGTCACTAGTTAAAATTATGTAATAAAAAAAAATTGTATTGTTATTACTAAGGAATTGAAGGGGCTTAAATAAATAAAATATCGGAGGATTCATAGAATAAAAAATAATATACCACCTACGTCCCTGCACCTAATGATCTAAAAGTTCACATTTCCTGTAAGAAGCTTTTCTCCCTTTGTCAAGGAACCGTAAGATCTTCTTCGTGTACTAAAAACGATATTATAATATCAAAGTTCTATTTTACAAAGCAGAGGAATATTCCCAGTATTACAAGTATATGTAATTAGGTTAATAAGGTTATAAGGTTCATTGACGTGAAAAACGGGGAAGCACGTTTTCCTCGTGCTAAAAACCTGATTTGAGTATTTCCGATATAACGTTGATTAACCTTATTATTTTTGTTTACGTATGGTACCCGAATTGTATTCGGTAGATGTTTGAAAAACCTCCTAGGGATAAGTTAGTCTAGGCGATCTATGGCCCTGTATGGGGCCCCGGTGTGAACAGCTGACCAGACGGCCCGCATTATCGCAGTGTTGCGAGTACCGCAGAGGGCCATGGCTGTCGGAGTTATCAGAGCGTATCGCACGATCTCCTACGAGGTGGCTTGCGAACTGGCAGGATCCCCACCATGGGACCTGGAAGCGAGAGCCCTTGCGTCACTGCATCGGTGGCGTGAGGAGTGGGAGTGACGGTGGAGTGAGTACTGATGCAGCGGCAGATCATGCTGCACCGGTCTGACCTCGGTCAGGTCTTGGTGGCGTAATGGCCTTACCGCCGGCCTCGTCACCATCGGGGCGGTCCAGCCGGTGCTCGACCACTGGCTCGGGAGGACGTTATGGCAAACAACTGTCTGAAAAACTTTGTGATTAGGCCAAATAAAACAACAGAACAGTGGCCTTAGTGCAAGATCTTATACCCATTCGATCAAATTAACGTTACCTTCAATTTGTACTGAGTCTGATACAATAATGGGAAACACAATTACTCCATTAAAATTTACGTAAATGAACTATAACACGATCGATTGAATTTAAAAACTACTTCAAACAAAAATAATAATGAATTAACAATCGCGTTGTCTACAATAAACGTTGAAGAAATAAGAAACGGCCGAGAAAGCTGGCAAAGTTAAAATAAATTCAATTTTCTATTTCATCCAACCTTTTCCGAACCTATTATGAAAGGCTTAAAATAAGCACCAACAAGGTTGCAAGCGCACGGCTCCCTTCTTCAGTCATTATTCTACCTACCTTGTTATATAAAGTGACTTTTGAGAGCAGTAGTGGCTCAGTGGTAAAGGCCCAGGCGTAAGTGTCATAGGGTTTGAACCCAGGCAGGCAGACTTTGTGTTACCTATTTATTTATGATGTATGTTGACTTAAAAAAGTTTGGCAGTTAAGAGTAGGTATGTCATGCTCACTTAAATGTCTTGTTGATGGTGGCGCGTGTGTTGGATCATTCGGTTCCCTACAAAATGGTTGAGCTGGATGGTGCTGATCCACGCGTCATGTTCGTGAATGGGTGCCGTCAGTTGTGACTGGTAATCTTCTATCTGCCAGGGCTTATTTGTAATCTTTTATATTTTGTATTGTTTTTAAATAATTTTTTTTTTTACATTGTTCTCACATAGAGAAGCGACAAGAATAATGTACCCAGGATTTTGTAATATCTTGATTTAAAAGAGCGTCCTTGGAGTTTCTTGCCTATTCTTCTCCATAGAGATCTACGTTTTGGAATGGGCAAATAGCTTCAACTTTCTGACTAACTGACCGACTCTTTGACCATTCAAAAGTGCCTGTAATTGGTTTAATTGAAATAAATGTTTTGAGTTAATTAACGATACTCTCAAAACATTGAAGGAAAACATAGCGAAGAAATCAGCTTACTGCACCCTATTGTGTAACATAGTTTGAATCGGAATCGGAATGATTTTGAAGTATATTGCTAATCCATTGCTTAATATGTTAGAAAACTTTGTCTGCTCAACAACGTAACTAACGCAATGAATGTTTTTGAACTGTCAAATTCAAACCGATTCCTACTGATAGTGTGTTACGCAATTAGCCTACAGGTCTCCTCACGACCTAGAACCAAAACAATAGAAGACATGTGACATCCACCATCCCGTGTTAGAGCGGGACTGGGCCATAATCGACCCCAGTGCCGCACACAAAGACTAGCGACAGAGCTTTGGACCCAGCAGTGGAAATGTTAAATGATAAATGATTTTTATTTCTGTAAGTGGTCAATCATATTTTTAAAAACCAGATGAGGTCGGCATTTCTATCTGACTGTCTCTGAGAAGAAATAGTTGTTGCAAAATATATATACGACAACAGGTCTGCCTGCTTAATGTCATGCGTAAAGGATTAGTACGAGTAGGTACAAAACTTCAAATTTTCGGAAAACACTGTATGACCTTTTTGAGTAGTAATTATTTTTTTTGTGTAAAATTCACGATTATTACGGCTCATTAATTCGGAACCACGCGGCATTATGTATAAAGGCGTCTGCCGAGTTAACATATTTTTGATATAGCATAATCCATATAGGATAGACCGTGGGTGACCACGGAATAGGTGTATGTTTTAAACCCACGTTCCACCATTTCATTTTGTCTAATAAGTCCCATGCAATTTAGGATTTGAAATGAACTGAGCACAACTCCTGCCTTCAAAAAGCTCTCCTTGCAAAACTCAATACCACTTTGCCCTAGCAGTTATGCTTGCGACTGCTAGACCAATAAAGCATTCGAACTTTTCATCTTAAAAACACCACGTCTGTTTTCCCCGAAGGGTAGAGAGAGGTATATTTATAGTACAGCTACATTTCATTAATTTAAGGGGCAAACCCTTTGCCATCAACTGAGTCCTGACTCCAGGATTGAATCCTGATTCCATAAACCTACATGGGCACTTATGAAACATCAGAAGCTAGGTGCATGGTTCCATTTGGTCCTTTCCTATGGATAAGAGCCGGCAAGAAACTACACGGTTACTTTATTTACATAATTGGCTTTAAAAATGTTTTCTGTTAATAGGTACCTATGGGAGGACAGCGTAGGCCTGTCATCAACTACCAGGTACTAAACAAAATAGGAAATGATCTCCAAGTCTACATTCTATTAAGCCTACGAAACGGCCGAACATTCGGCCGATACTTGGGATTATTGCTTCTGAGTAAACCTCGAGACAGTTAAAAAATCCTGATGAAAAAACACTTTTGCCCGACCTGAAAATTGATCCCAGTACGTCATGATCAGTAGTTTGTAGCGCTTGCGCTTGCTCACTAGACCAACAAGCCAGTCTAGAACTTTTCATCTTATTAACTCACAATGAACAGTATCTTTAAACACTAAGCAAAGCTAAACCGCCTTATTACAAAACAAGATTTATATTTTGACATGGCTTAAACCATGGAGCCAGTTTTTGTAATAAGAACGTAACAGTGATTGAAATACCGTTCTTTATACAAAACTGAAAACTTAGTTCGGTACTAAGTGGTCAGTTTTGTGTTTAGGAACTTTACCATAGTCGGAATAAAGTTCGAAATTCAATAATGGCTCCATATTTTAAACCTGGGTCTGAACATAAACCTTGTTTTGTAATAACGGGGTAAGGGTTTTATAATACGGCAATAATATAAACGAGTGAAGATCGATTATAGTCGGTGTTTATATTTTTATCCCATCATCGTAATAAAGACATCATACACATCATTAAATGCTGCGCGTACGATCATTACCATCCTTGTTTCATAATGATGAAGCGGTAATTACATAGTTTGCGAAACTTTTGAGATCATTACCTACCAAAGTCTTAACGAGCAATAAAAGTAATCTGCAAAGGAAAAGAGATTTTTTCATTTTCTTTTTCTTTTGTTCAATGTATATTTTCCCAATGCTAGGCCAATTTCTAGCCTTCCCACAACTCAATCCGTGTTATTACAGGAGTCCTAAATTTATTCCAAGCTGAAATTGTCGACCCAGTTATGGTATTTTGAACTTTATTCCGACCGGGGTTAAGTTGTTAGTACAAAATAAAGTCAGTTTTAACGTCAGTTTTTCTAATTGGACCTTTTGTTTTGTCAAAATAAAGTACGAAGTTCGAAAAACGGCTCGATGAAACAGCAATCGGGTCTAAGCGGAAACCAGGGTCTATAGATAAACATTGCTTTGTAATAAGGCTTCATAATATGTTTCCTTTTCTGACAGATATTTTGTTTTTTTTGTTGTTGTATAACATGTGATTTTCCGCCACGATGTTTCTTTCTTCTGACATGATATTTTTTTACTGTTGTGTGAGTAATTTTTATTAGAAATCTATTTTTTCTACTTAAACTAACTGGTCTGAAATTAAGGAAGTTCTGTGCTGTGATAAATTGCTGTAGGACCGATCGGTCCCCTATCGGGTTGCATATTCATTGGATAAATATATGGGCGCCTCGGGGATTCCATTCCATGCGTTAAAATAAATCCCTCTCTATTTATTTAGAGAGAGTAGCGACTTCAGAATTTGGCTCACTAGTGGGGAATTTTTACAACGTTTGGTAACGTCGAAATTTCAGCAACACCGGTATTCCCAGGGGTAAGGAAGGCTCAAATTTGAAGAACTCAAGAACTCCACGACCTCATTCCACCGGCCCCCGTCTATTATCGGACATCTAGGCGCACTGCAGGTTACCATCCCTTCCTTGTTGCTATTCCACCAATTAGCACTAAGCGTTTCCAAATGCGCACAGCAAAAGAGTGGAACTCTCTACCTGCGTCTGTTTCCGAACGCATACAACCTTAGTCCCTTCAAAGTTAGAGTGAGCAGGCTTCTTCTGGGTAAGCTCACTCCAACGTCGACTTTGTCTCTGTCACCTCTGCCCTAGACTAAGGCAAAGAGCAAATCCATCCTAAATAAAAAATATCGGTTTTTCAAATACCATGTAGGGATTGCCATTAAATTGAACTTTCATAAGTTACTTATGTAAATATTTTATTAGCGACCCTGCTTTGCAAGGTTTTTACGACTTGATAAAAGACCGAGATTTCTTTATTATAAGTATTTTTCATATAAATGTAAGTATTTAATATACATAATAAACTTTCCGTAATATTTTCTCTAAATGATAGTGAAAACAGCATTAAAGTCTGTTGCGTTGTTTAGAAGCTCTAAGCGAGCACACAGACAGACACGAAAAGTGACTTCATTTTATACTATGTATAGATTTGTAGCAGTTTTTAATTCACCTAAAGTCAAAGTCATATTATTTATTACAAATATGCACGTATAAGACACGAACGTCAAAATGTACAAAAAAAAATTCATTGATTCTAGTCGCCCTTTCCAAAAGGTAGTTTCGTATGGAGAAGAATGTGCAAGAAACTCCACCGTTACTCTTTTTAAATGTTTTACAATATCTTGTATAGGTACATTAATTTATATAATTAAATTCGCAACCAGTTTGATTTTGTCTAGACTGTAGATTGTCCCATGGAGCTGGACCAGCATGTTTCCAAGCGTTCTTATCTTGGATAATTATAATCTTCTAATTTGTAATATGTTTGTTTACAAAGTGTACTTATAATATGAGTTTTAAATTTTCATTCATATAATTTCAATTTATCACAAGGTATTTTGTTGTAACATTTAACACAGTACGAGTACCCCATAAAAGATTTAAGTTGCTTTAGATAATCTGAAAAATGGTTGATCTATTTTATTTTTATTTCTAGTGTTAAAAGAATTTATATTACTTATTTTATTAATGATAAAAATAAATATAATATAAATAGAAAACTGTCACCACATATTTATATCTGCATTACCTTGGAAGTCACGCACGTCTGCCCAAGACATGACCTATGCACCATTGCATATTGCTCAGAGATAAAGTTGGCAAATTCTTATGTGGCGGTAATATCATCGACGTAAGAAGCCCTTCAAACCGGAACAAGGTCGATGTGTTGCTTCCTCTGACGAAATCTTTCTAAAGCAACTCTTTGCTGGTACATATAAAAGACACCGCTGCCACTATACGAGTAGATACTGCTTACACCTGAAAACGAAACCCTTAGTCAGCCTATAATGTGCCCACTGCTGGGACACAGGCCTGCTGTCTGTGAGAAGGAGTGAGCCGTAATCCAACACACGGGCCCAGTGCGGGTTAGTAGATGTCACATGTCTTCGAATTGTTGATTCTAGGACATGCCGGTTTCCTCACGATGTTTTCCTTCACCGTTTTGAGAGCAGTGGTGATGAAATAATTTTAGACAAAGTAAAGCGCCGGTCAGGGTTCGAACCTACCCACCTACCTACCTCGTAAGTCACGGTTGTTACCACTGGGCCACCAAGCCATTAAACTAAACAAAGCTCACAAGGTAAAAACGTCGCCTTTTAAGGGTCAAATCAAGACTTTAAAGTCAGTACTCAATACTTTTATTGCATTCCACATGTAGGTATTCATGGTAAAGTTATAATTAGATCATATGAACCTTGTCAGGCACAGCAAAATAAGTGAGTTAGGAGAGAGGAAGTCTTTACACGACTGCGTTTCCTACGAGTGGTCTTTGACTGCCAACAAAATCTCAAAGCATACAAAATTTCGCAGATACGGCTACCTTTAATCCTGTGTCAACAACTCCTTTTAAATCTTGGCCAAATATTTGCGCTCTTTGATGTTACAAAAAATGAGTTAATGAAGATAATCTTCGTGATATTGTAATTGAGAGACTATGTCTGATTAAACTCTATTTTTATTTAACTGTTCGTGGATCTTTGAGAGTCGTTACGGGTCGTCAGAAGCCCGAAAGTCTGATAACCAGTCTTACCAAGGGGTTTAATATTACCCAGTTCCTGGGTTGTGGAGTCAGATGGGCAGTCGCTCCATGTAAAATACTGGTATTCAGCTGCATCCAGTTAGACTGAAAGCCGACCCCAACACAGTTGGGAAGAGGTTAAGCAGATTGATTCTTTGTCTGATTAAACTGTTCCCATATTTTTAGAATGTCCTAAAATCCTATCCTATATATCCTTTTATTATTATTTATTATAATATATAGGATAGGAATAGTAATATATATATATTATATAATATAATATGTATTATAAATCCGAAAGTTTGTTTGTTTGTTACCTTTTCACGCCTAAACCACTGAACCGATCATCGTGAAATTTTGCATATACGTTGTCAGGTGTACAGAAAGGGACACAGGGTACCTTTCATCCCGAAAAAAAGTACTCTTCCCGAGGAAAATAACATTAACGTTCTTATGATAATAGATGGCGTCACGTGTCTTTCAAATCATGATTGAATTATATTATTACAAGCAGAGTACAACCCGAATTGACTGTCAAATTCTAAATTAACGCGAGCGAAGCCGCGGGCAAAAGCTAGTATTATTATAAATGCTAAAGTGAGTTTGTTTGTAACGCTTTCACGCTAAAACAGCTGAACAGATTTGGATGAAATGTTTGTGTTCAATTGTTTTCTGTCAGAATGAACTATTTATTGAAGAAAATAGCCAACAAGCTGATAGAGAAGCTGATTGCATTAATAAAGTCAGGAAAAGATAGTTAAGCAAGCCGCATTAAAAATTTGTCTGTGTGGAATGGAATGAATGAATTATTTCTAATTGGTGCCGGACGTAAAGAATAACACTCCCCTATTTCTTCCCGTGGGTGTCGTAAAAGGTGACTAAGGGACGTACTAGAGAATGGGCAGCAGCGTTCTCTATGCATTTTAACACTATACTGCGATCGCCAACCCGCCTGCCAAACCCCCCTTTGTGGGAGGCCTATGTCCAGCAGTGGACGTCTTTCAGCTGAAATGATAATTAAAAAAAATAACGATTTATTTTTTTATTTATTTTTTTCTTCTGAAAATTACCACATAAAAAGACTCTTAGCACGATACCTAAAAACACCCTCACTAAGTATAAAATATTTCTTTGTATAATATTATATTAGTGGTGCATAAACGCAGTCATGCCTTGAGCAATTTATGCTAAATGTCGTGAAATAACTAAGTGAGCCCCTAAATTCAGAGTAATAAAAAGGTAATTAGTTTCTTTAAATTGTGTTATTCCAGAAGCTGGTGGCAATTTAAAACTTTATCATAATCTTAATTCGCGTTATTATTTTTGCTCGATGTAGGTAGGTACTTACAAAGTACTTCGGCGCTACTTTAGATTATGTACCTACAGCAAAAACAGCAAAACATACAATTACAAATAAACTTTTTTGAAAGCTTACAATCAGTCTTACACTGTATGTTCTTTTTGCATATTTACTGCTGAAAATGAGCTTTCTAAGAAGATTGTCCGATAGACGGGACAAAGCAAACAATATCTACATATGTTTATCAGTACCCCGGTGGGTTTTAGTCAGTAAAAGTCTGACACTCCCTCTCGCTCCGCCCAGAGCGGGAGAAGTTATTTGATGATTTCCCACCAAAAAAAAAAAAAAAGTGTTAGTTTGCAAGAGAGTAAGCGTAACTATTTCGTTTGCGTTAAAATTTGACCGATAGATTAATAATAATTTTATGCTAAGACTATAAGAGTGAGAATAAAAATCTTAACGCACACGCGCTAGTTACGTTTACTCACTTGCAAACTTACACTCGGGGTACTGTTCTGTCTCGTGTCATACACCCCACATGACTGGTCACATTGTGTGCTTGAAAGAATAGTATTACATTGTAGTATTGCAAACCCTCCTATTTCTTCCCATGGGTGTCGTAAAAGGCGACTAAGGGACTTACTAGAGAATAGACAGCAGCGTTCTCTATGCATTTTAACACCATACTGCAATCGCCAACCCGCCTGCTAAGCGTGGCGGTCATGGACCCCCCCCCCCCCTTTGGGGGAGGCCTATGTCCAGCAGTGGACGTCTTTCGGCTGAAATGATGAATGATGATTGCGAAACCCGTCGTGATAAAATTACTGGACTCTACGATTTATTTTCTTTAGTATTTTATAATTTACCGAATATATAAATAATTAATACATTTCTTAGATATTTCTATCTGACAGTAATTGGTAATCAAAGGTTGGTGTCGCTAAAAGTGTATCGTGTCAAACTTGGCTGATAAGTAATTTTGCCATATAATGTTAGATGGCGCTACTGAGACTGAGATGGGATCATAGTTTTTCTATGAAATTTCTTCTGATAAAGTTTCTATAGTATCTGAAATCTCTTTGTTCATAGTTATCTATTATCTACCCTTGACATTCAGTATGCTTCGATTATTCCTTAGAAAGTCAAGATTTTCAGCCTCTTAACAAAGTCTTGTTTGCTCCAAAAGGCGATCGGATATTGAAATAATTTCATTGCGCGTTTGTATAAATTACTGACCGTTTCAAGCTTTGACACGGGAATTTATAAAAAAAGTTAAGTCTCCCGTGACGTCCCAAAGCCCACTAGGGCTTTTCCTCTACGTCCTATAAAAAGCATACGTATTACTTGTCTGTCCAGTTTGGGTATTATCAAGCTATAGTAGTTTCTTTGTCTGTAAGTAAAAGAAGAACATGTTTGGATTGGTCTTAGTTTTTTAACATTTTCCTTTCACTCTGCTAACTACGTCAAATAATCCACACATATTATAACGTGATGATTAAAAAATAATAAAAGTCAAAAATGTTTAAGGCAAGTAATGCCTATTACACACTAGTTATTAAATATCAACATGTTTTCTAACAACAAACTATTGTATTCCCACAGGACTTAATTAGGTGCCAAAACCCGGACATGCGTAAACGGCGTCAATTAATGGGCAATTAACTCAATTAATGCCTAGACAAGCGTCAGTAGGATCAACATAATACCGGCGAAGTATCGGTGGGCAATAAAGAAATCAATCAGTGGATTAGGTATTTCAAATCAATAAAATCAGAAAAGGCCATAATATTGGTTGGACATTCATAGCGATGTAGAAGTGCTGGAAGCGGCTATAAAATGCTTTGGCGTTACAATGAGTTGAATCCTCCCCGACCCTTGCTCAACGAAGTGCCAGCCCACGCCGTAGCTGAGTCTGTAGCTTTAAATTCCCGTGATAATAATAATTACCAAAATATGTGCCAGTCTTTCCCAACTTGCTGTCCTTCCCCCAGTGACGCCCTAAGCCGAGATTCACATCCCACAGGGGGTGCCCTTAGTCGTTTAGTAATCTAAGAAATTCGCCCCAGGCTGGAGGCTTTGAGTTAGCTTAAGGCAGCCACAGGATTCTGTGGTTAAGTCAGGACCTCTCAAGGTCAACTACGAGATATCCTTTCTAAAAAAAATATGAGTTGAAGATAGATTTTACATAGGTAGGTACCACTTAATTATTTCTGGGATTAAGAACAAGCTATCTTGATGTATGGAGTTTATTCAGAGGTTAACGCTTTTTTTTCAGTATAAAGTAGGTGGGTAACGTTATTAAAAAAAAAAATCATTTGTAAATTACGACTTATTTACGGTAAGACATTTTCTTTTCATTATGATACATACAAATAAATACAGAATATCGATCAGCTAACTTAGTCGTTCTTGATCCCCGCTCCAAAATCACACCAAGCACGCTCAAGCCTCATCTAGTAAGCTTATACAAAACTTCGGTCGCTTTTTTAGTTCTCATGGGAGTATAATATGCGAGGCGGCTCTTATGATACAGAGTGGGGGGAGCACGGGTAGAGGGGGGCGGTGCGTTTGATGCCGACAGCACAGGTGTGATGCGCGCCCGATGCGGTCCCGCTGACTGAAGGCTGATGGCACCAAAGTGGTGACCGTGGTTAGTTAATTAATCGTCAATTTTAATTGGGAGAGGAATTGGAAGTCTGGTTCTATAAAGGTTACACAGTATTATAAGCTTACTTAGGGGAATTAAGATCGCTAGCACTCCAATATACATAAATTTAATTATATCGATCTCAACTAAAGTTAACGAGCGGTTACTAAAAGTATGGATTCTAATGATAATCTTCGCTTACATTAAAACAGCAACACTCTTTGAACAGTTGAAAGTTGCGTAGAGATAATAATGGAGATCTGAGACACGTTTAAAATTTGGTGCGTCACGCACTTTGACCATTTGATCTATTTGCTGTATTTATTACCTATTTACTTTATCTATTTATATTGCATAACATTCTATTAAATTCCGAACTCAATATTGGTTCATTTTGTTAGTTTGATAGTAATCCGTCAAAGTACACAAAAACGATAAACTACTAGATAATATTTCATCTAAGATTAATAAGGTAGTAGGAGCTTGTGGTTATATCAAAAAGTTGATAGTTAAACTAAACTTAACCAACACAACACGGTGCAACCAACCCAATAAGGTTCACGCGGGTCAGATAATTATAATACCGAGCATTATTTCGCTGTAGTTAAGCTGATACGTAAACGAATTGTTACTTTTAATACCTAGTTCTTATCATATCACTCTGACTGGGACGTTTCATTCTTTAAACAATCGATAACTGATCTTAGAGGTGACCGCGAAGGGCGATAAAAGAACTGTTATTATTTCATTATTTTTAGATAATTGTGAGATGCGATTCTTCACTTAATTATTTAATTCGAGTAATAAACGAGGTTCGATTGTTATGGTCATATAGCACGATATACGAACTTTGTGGCGTTCCATCGTTCCGAATCGTTCGGAATGGTTCCCGTTAATTTAATGGGATACCTTAATGTGTGGTCGACACGACTGGGTTTTGGAACAATTTATGTGTTAATAGAATTCTCAACGTTATCTAACATGTAAGGATATTGTGTGAAGAAAACACTTAAAATTATGAATGAATGTTTCTTAAGACGTTTAAGGATATTACTGGAATAAGTTACGGATTATTTTTAAAGAATTGAGTTATTAAAGTTGATTTACATCAGTACCTACACTGGCACTTATAAATCCAGTTTAATATTTTACTTTAATTGTTATGAACTATGTGTTAAACTCCAAGACTATTTAGTATTAGATGGATAATATTTCTCAGAGAAACCTCAAGATAATTGTCTATTTAAATATCCTGATTAAAGTTAGATGCCAATGAAAAAAATATCAACAGACCTGTCAACCAAAAATTATTCTAAATGAAAAAAATAATTAACCAGGGCCAACACTGAGTTAGTTTATTTTTTACATAAGATCTCTCAAGATTTGCGCGCTGTACCGGAACATAATAGACAAAAAAACGAGCAAGCACACAAATCCTATTACGGGCCACTCAAGTGAAAGCAAAACCCGTGAAAACAACATGTATTGTGACGTTAATAGGATAATCCGACTTAAAAGCGTCATGTTGACATTCTAATTTTCGCTTTAGGGTGGTACAGTGAGATATCCATAGAAAAAGAAAGTGTTAACAAAGATATAGGGATGATAAAACCACCAATTGTGACACAAAATTGACAAAATATTTTGCAGATATTCTTGTTTGTTGTCAACTAATCTTTTCTTTCTTTGGGATTAGCCAGGGGTATTGTTGACAGTGCTGGAATTAAGGATTCTGCTATAGAAATGTTACAGATAGTTTTAAGTTCTACGAAATATTGTATCCTTCTTAAAGAAATGAAATGAAATGAAATGAAATGAAATGAAATGAAATCGTTTATTCTGTAAATAGGATATTAAAATCACTTTTACACGTCATATAAAAAATAAAAAATAAATCTAGATGTAGCCGACATTTCCTATCTGACTACCCCTGAGAAGAAATGGCGAAACAAACTCAGGGGTCAAAGTCTCTTTTAAAGTCCAGACATAATCTTGGTCAGATCATGTGAGGACCATGTAGATCCGTGTCTGAAATGGTCTTTTGAGGAAAGAACCACGCAAATTTGAGCGGACCTGACCAATCAGTGTAAGCATTTGTCAGTAATCGTGCAGCTCAACTCAAAACTTAAGGAGCTCAACGACTCGACGAACAGTACCAAAAAAAGGACATTTGGGTAGGCCGCATAAAGCGCTCAAAATGTCAGACCATCATTAAAACTTAACTGAGAAAAGAAAGGAAAACATTTAAAGAAAAAAAAAAAAAAATGACCCACATAGTGCTCACATTCACAATAAATTAAAGTAGTAAATATAATACTTTTCAAAGTAAACATTCATGTAAAATTGTATACAATATTCTGCAATGTCAATATGTATATAAAATCATGCATAATAATTAAAATGTCAAGTTTTATCACAAGGCTAGCAGAGCGAGCAGCTCAATCCCAAGCTTTTTTGTCCTCTAAATAATCAGAAATCTTATAGTACCCTTTTTTACAAAGTTTAGTTTTAATACAGATTTTAAATCGTTTAATGGGTAAGTTCCGAATGTCAGTAGGAAGTTGGTTGTAAAAGCGTATACATTGACCCATGAAAGAGTTGCCTACTCTGTGGAGGCGAGTGCGATGTACAGCAAGATTGTGTTTATTCCTGGTATTTAAACTATGAATATCGGACATTTTCTTAAAATTTGATTTATTTTTGTGTACATATAATAGATTTTCAAGTATATATTGAGAGGCTACAGTCAGAATATCTATTTCTTTGAATATTTCACGAAGTGAATCTCTTGGACCTAGATTGTAAATGGCTCGAACAGCCCTTTTCTGTAAAATAAAGATATTATTAATGTCCGCACATGTTCCCCAGAGAAGGATCCCATACGACATAAGACTATGAAAATAACTAAAATAAACAATTCTGGCAGTATCTACATCAGTAATCTGTCTAATTTTTTTAACAGCATAGGCGGCCGAACTAAGCCCTCCTGACAATTTTTCTACGTGTGGGCCCCATTGTAATTTACCGTCAATAGTTATTCCAAGAAAAACTGTCGACTCAACAGGGTCCAACTCTATTCCATTAAGTTGAACATTAGTAGTTAGCTGCCTGAAAGGACCGTTTGAGCCTTTCGACGGTATCTATATTTCGGTCGTGTTTGAGGTTTTACAAACAATATTACAGAGGAGAGGTAAAGGGCATTAAGAATGTATTAATAATACACTTGTAGGCTTTGCTAGAGTCAACAAGAAGGTATAAAACCTCTTTTTATGTTTAATTTTTAATATTCTTAATTTGAAAGATTTTACATCTTTTTTTTTTCCTTTCTTCTGTAATTGACATCTCATGTATGCACAATAACCAAATAAATATTTTATATTATTTCAATAATTTTGTTTGCTTATGCCTAACAGGCTTTACTTTTTTAAATTAACACACGCAGAATCTACAGAACACCATCTCCTACGATCCTAAAATACTCCTACACCTCCCCTCCCTCCTCCTTCACCTCTTTTTTAAAATGAAATATAGAAATATAACTCATTCAATACATTTTATGGCAATATGGATTTAAAAAGAAAATAAAAAACAGTGCTGTATTTCATCATCTGCCTAGGGGTAAGTAATATTTGATATAATTACTATATAATAAATCTCTAATATTTACAAGATAATTATAACAACTGAACCTATAATTTTATTTAATATAGCGATTAGTTAATACTGGTATAATGAACGATTGATATAATTTTAAAATAACTAATTTTTATAAGCATAACAAACATTAAATATAACATCGTTTGACATAACATACATTGAATATAAAATCGTTTGATATACCACTCAAAAGACATAAAACCTATTTAGTCTAATATGATAAAACGTGCAAGCAAGCATGCAGCAGGCATGTTTTCTGTCACGGCTCCGGCGCTGCAGGGCTCCAGCGGTCCCATGCGAGCTTATCGTCACAGATGTGTTTCACGCTAACCACCGAGGCTTCGGCTTGCTGGCCGACTCCGCCGGCCAGCCTCAGCCGCGGCGGCTAGCGTTGAAGCCACCTGCTCCTCAGCTCGCGGGCCGCCTCGCTCCTACGCGCTTACGCGATTTTAAATAACACTCTAGGGGTAGGGCAGACAAGACTACGTGGAGTCGGGTTTGCTGCGATTCGTTTCTGTCACGCCGCGCCGCTCTCGCAGCACGCTCAATCAAATTAATCGCAATATTATATATTTTAAACGATAGGCCTAATGATTTTCTATTAAATAAACAATAATATACATATTAAACGTTAGAACAAATGATTTTCGATAACATAAACGTTATATCAAACAACGTTATACTAATTAAGTTTTAGAATAAATAAATGTTATATGTAAAGAAATTATATAAATAGTTGGTATATCTCACGTTGATTATATCTTATGAACGATAATAAAATGAAATTAGACCAAATGAGTTTATACGTTATGAGACGCACCCTCTGCCCAGCCTTTTCCCAACTATGTTGGGGTCGGCTTCCAGTCTAACCGCATGCAGCTGAACACCAGTATTTTACATGGAGCGACTGCCTATCTGACCTCTACAACCCAGTTACAGGGTAATACGATACCCCTTGGTCGGACTGGTTGTCAGACATACGGGCTTCTGACGATCCGTAACGATTGTCAAAGGCCAACCGCTTAACGTGCTTTCCGAGACACGGAGGGGTCTTGGTATGTAAAGATGCTCACCGATCCACGGACCAATCGCGGCAAGCGTAGCTTGACCTGATCAATTGACCCGTGTGGCGATTATTACTTAGCCACCAGCCGGCAGCCCCTCTAAAAACAGTACCTACTGTATTTACACGGAATTTTGATGTCTACCTATTTCTCCTTTTTTTTTTTTTTTTTTTACCGTTCCTGCAATTTTATTCCAGATCTGGCATCAATATGGCTACTAATCATTTACTACTACGAATTTTTTGATGCCCTACTATGATTCTGTCCCCCTCCTTTTTTTATGTACTTGTAAATATTATTATTTTAATTCTGTTAGCGTATATATTATGTAAATATTATTTTAATAAATAGAACAATTGGTTTGTAAAATTAAGTTTGTAAAAGTTTGTAAATTAGGTTTGTAAAACATGGCTACTAATTCATGATAAACATGGATATTAATAGCTAAATAAAAATATGTGGATGGGTTAGTGACATCTATAATATATATTTTATTTATGACAAGAGAATTAACATCTATGAATTTATTCTATGTAGATAAAATAACTTAAGGCGTCCACTACAGCCAGTATTACAACAATTTTATAACAAACTAATTTTTTTTGCTAAAAATACCCAAATAGCATAATTACTCAATACTCAATGCATTCCACATGTAGGTATTCTTAGATGGTAAACTTATAATTAGACTATGGTGAGACTAAGTCTGTCTGTCTGTCTGTCTGTCACACCTGGATATCTCAAGAACTACTCATGCTATCAACTTGAAATTTAGAATAGTTTTAGATGACGTTTGCCCAACTATTTTGCAAGCAAGAAAGAAATAAAAACAAAAAATATCTTATTGCAAAAGGGACTGAAAGGGGGTTTAAAAATTTGAAGTGAGGCTACTAGGGCATCTGCCGGAGGCTCTACGCGGGGGTCGTGCGGTCCATGGCCCTTTACGGGGCACCGGTGTGGGCGCGTTCTAGAAGGCTAAGACCAGCCCGGTGGTTGAACGCGTCCCAAAGGGTCATGGCCATCAGGCTGATCCGAGGATACCGCACGGTCTCCCGTGAGGCGGCGAGCCTCCTTGCCGGACTACCGCCATGGGATCTGGAGGCAAAAGTCCTCGCGCACGTCTGGGAGTGGTGCGAGGAGGCGAAACGCCGGGGAGAAACTCCGCTGGCGCGAGAAATCATGGCACAGCGGACAGAGCTCCGGCGGGATCTTATGGCGGCATGGAGAGTGCGATTGTCGCAACCCAGCGCTGGGCATGCCACAATTGTGGCGATAAGTCCCCTCTTTGAGGAGTGGCTAGAGAGGCGCCACGGCGTCCTCACCTTCCGCCTGACGCAGGTCCTCACCGGACACGGTTGTTTCGGGAGGTTCCTGTTCAGGATAAAGCTGGCGGAAACGCCCGGGTGTCACCACTGTGTGGATCGCCCGGAGGACACGGTGGAGCATACGGTGGAGGTCTGCCCAGCTTGGGCGGAGCACCGCTGTGTCCCCACGGAGGCGATCGGCGGCGGCAATCTCTCGCGTCCGGCCCTGGTTCAGGCCATGGTTCGGAGCGAGAGTGCATGGGAGGCCGTCACCTCCTTCTGCGAAGCAGTAATGCTTGCGAAGGAGGAGGCGGAACGCGTGAGGGAGAGGCAAGGTTCGCGCCCTCGCACCCCTAGTCGCCGCAGGAGGCGCCCCGGACGTCGGGAGTCGCAAGCCGAATTCCGGCCACCGTAGGCGCGGGCCTACGGACGGTGAGCGATGGGTAGCTCACCGTCCGATAAGGACCAGGCCCGGGTCGACGGCGCGTCGTATTCCACGCGCGCCTCAAAGAGTTGTCAGCACCAACTGACGGGGTCCGATAGGGCCAATGCCTGCCAGGGTTGCGAGTTTGTCAGAAAAGGATATCGTGGCCCTGGCACATCAGGCAAATGAAGGAATACGGGTGGGTTTTAGTCAGTAAAACTCTGACACGCCCTCCCGCTCAGCCCAGAGCGGGAGAAGTTATTTGATAATTTCCCACCCAAAAAAAAAGGCTACTAGGGCATGTGGGGTATCATATTATTATGAAAGAACGCTCTTTGCACATTCTCAAACATTAATTTTTTATTTTTTAGGCAGCATAGTTTCCGACTTTTGATGAAAAATGTAAAAAAAAATACCACCCCCCCCCCCCTTATCTCCGAAGTTTGCAGAAATAAAAATCTGAAATAATTCTATATGATAGAAGCTTGAGTAAAGATTACAGGAAAAATAAAACGATGTCTCTATATAGCACAGTTTTTCAGAAATCATCAACATCATATATTCGTACGGAACCCTCGGTGCGCGAGTCCGACTCGCTCTTGACCGGTTTTTTATTATTATTGCGGGTATCATCTTAACGATATAATTATGTTAGTAAAGTTGTAAGTTTCATTTAATAAGGAATTAAATATTGTAATATTTTTGTTCGATTAGTTTATAAAGTCATAATCTTCTATAACTTCAGAGAGCTGTCTCCATCCCCAGATGATACCTACTTTATTCATATTTTATGACGACACTCAACGAAATTGATGTGGTTATCATAATCCTAATCAGCGGTGGATTTAAGAGAATTGGCTAAGCATATGCACATACCTAACTAAGAGTGTTTAAGTCTCATGTAGGGGAAGCCACACTATTACATTGACATTAATTCCTGTATTTTGCATATCTAGTTACTCCATCCCTACCTAACTGCTACGATTTTGTAACTCATCATTATCATTTCAGCCGAAAGACGTCCACGGCTGGACATAGGCCTCCCCCAATTTAAGGGGGTTTGCCATAATCACAACGCTTGGCAGGCGGGTTGGCGATCGCAGTATGGTGTTAAAATGCATAAAGAACGGTGTTGCCCATTCTCTAGTAAGTCCCTTAGTCGCCTTTTACGATACCCACGGGAAGAAATAGGGTGGTGCTATTCTTTGCGTCCGGCACCACACAGAACTTCTTTTTGTAACTAATCCTAACTTAATATTATGTAGTTAATACGAAAGTAAGTTTGTTTGTTTGTTACGCTTTCACGCTAAAACGGCTGAACGGGTTTTAATTAAATTTGGCGCATGACCTGGATTAGGATAAATACTTTTTATCCCGATATTCCCACGGGATTGAGACTTATGCGGGTGAAACCGCGGGGCGAAGCTAGTAATATAATAAAACATGAAAGAACAAGGCTCTCGTTATTTACTAAGACAGTGACGAGTGCAGGGTTCAATGAATGCGTGCTCATGCATGGAATAATTAATATATAGCCATCGGTAAAGTGTCAGGGCGAAACGGCGTCGAAAACAAATATATGAATATTAAATGAGACGATATATCTCCATGTCGAGATACTGTTGGCGTGATGTGAGGAATTTATCAGTTTTTCGATATTATTATTAGACCTATCGATTGGGATGTTTACCTTAACAATCTGTTGGCAGTTCCACGCAGTCTTCTGTTAGGATAAAACAAATATTCTGTGCAAATCTGTATCCCTTATTTTATTAATAGACAGACTAGAAGACAAAACGGTAGTTAAAACAACAAATGAGTCCTTAAGAGCGTTTACGACTTCCGGCATTTCATACAAACTTTCAAGCCCTTGTTTTTCGAAATGAATGAACCGATTTTAATGAAACTTCATACGCATAAGCAGGATACAATGGTCTAAAAAGTTAGTTAAGAACATTTTCGAAAAATACTGTTACAGCCAAATTAGACTGATTTTAAATTTTCCATAGAAACAGAGATTTCCAGTTATCTGTTTTTAAATAAATAAGACATTTCGAAAATGTTCATAACTAACTTTTTAGACCTTTTTATCTTGCTTATGCGTATAAAGTTTTATTAAAATCGGTTCAGTCATTTCGAAAAACAAGGGCTTGAAAGTTTGTATGAAATGCCGTACGTAGTAAACGCTCTTAATTCTTTATTACTTAGGTACATAATACTCTGAAATAAAAACTATTAGCAAGGCAAAACTTTCATTTGTTTATAATTCAAATGAAAATGTACTACTACTTTTATAATTTCTCTTTATTAGTTGCCATTTCCTGGGAAACTGGCAAAATGATTTTATGGTCCATTTGGCAGAGTGCTAATTCTTCACAGGTGTACTTGCAAGCACTCGCAAATATTCCGCTTGTACAATGTCACTGCATATTTTAGTCTGTGCTGCAAGTGTGGAACTTGCAGAACGTGTAGCCGACAGGAAAATGGAATTTTGGAAGCCGCTGTCGCAATTTGTAACATTAATTTCGTCGTTAATGAATATTTCAGGAATTCATTTGTTAAAGTATATTTTCAGTGAAGTATATACAATAAGTATTGTTTGTAGTGTCTACGTGACTTACTGCAAGTAATAAAATAATGTTGTAGCATTTTCTTTGTGATGAAGACGCTTGCTTCTAAAGAGATAAAAATATCTCTAAAAATATTTTTTCTTATAGTTTTATTTTGGCTTGTGACAGTTTTAGATCGAGTTCTTTTTAATCTCTTATTTCTTAGGAAAGTTTCATTCAATAAGATTTTAGAAGGTTCCAAAAATATTTTTAAAAGAAAGTTTGAAAGTTACTTTCGTAGGTATATGATCTCTTTTTCTGATTAATATAATATTGTGGAAACTATCTATGCAAAATAACCAACTGACTAGGTAATTAATTTTTATTAAGTACATACAAGTACCAACACAGTTTATTGGGTAAAGGTTATCTCGCGATATGAATAAGAATGTCAATGTAAAGTGATGCTCTTTCCATTACTTACCTACCTGCTCCATTATTACGAAAGAATAAATTAAAGCTAAGTAACAAAAGTGATTTGGTTCAAAAGCTCTCATCATATGCCCCGTGTAGACATCACAACATACTCGTTTTATGAGCTGTTTTAGGCGAGCAAGTAGCGAGTTAATATCGCGCCTCGGGCGTTAGTCATTTTTTGCGGGTGCACCCGAATCAACCACCTTGGGCTCAACAAATGTGTGGGCAATCCGGTAATTTATTTTTTTAGCCAATAAATTACTCATACGTCAAAACTTTGGACGTGGCCGGGCGGCGCGAGCGCATCCGAGTGATATATTGGCTCTTGTCACAGCACTCTACCTTTTCCTAACAATTTTAATATGAGGCTCGATTAATAAATTACTTATTTCGGATGAACCGTTTTACTAATGAGTCGGTGTAGACTTGAGGGTGAGACACCCGGCACATTTATTATTTTTGGTATTCTTTTGACAAAGTAATAGGTAGGTAGATATAGGTTTACCACAGCGAGCACATCAAATACATATGCCATTACAATAGGCTATTATTATAATACGGTATTTATCCCTAGATCCTGGAAGCCTGATGAGTAAATCTCAGATAACTAATCTCAAATCTAATCTATTTAAAATTTTACTTATTGTTAATTTAACTTTTAATATATATTTTTTTTTAATTTTTACCATATGCATATCTACCAAAATTGAAACGAAACAAACAAACAATAGGAAACATTTCTGCAATATTTATACTTCAAAAAGAACGACGAAGACGCGATGCTAGCAGCTGCAGCCAAGGCAACGGTTACGAAGCCTGCGCCCTTCATGCACGGCGCCCCAGACCCCAACCGCGACTGCGCCGCAGTCGTCATTCAATGACAGTTTTATATGTGACATTTTGTAAATAGTGAAAAATTTTATTTTTTGTGTTTCTAGTGTGAGTTCGTGTGTATATAGTTTATTTATATTATTTTTTTAGGTAAGTTTAACTATAAATTTTAAGTGTTTTACTTTATTTCATCATTGCCGGCTGTAGCGACGCCGGAAACTGTGCCAGTCAACCTGCTACATCGCTTGATGTCCAGCTGGTAAGATGTCCTCATTGCTCACAGGCACGCTTTTTTAAAGGCGAACGGGGGCTGAAGATACACTATGGCAAGATCCACAAATCTCATAGTGCACCTTTATGCCCCCCAGCCACATCCCCAACTTCAACACCTTCTGTTCAAAGCTTGTGGAAAACCTTAGCTAAATTCAAAAATTCTACCCCCGTTTTAAAGAGAGTTCCCCGGGGCGCGAGACGGTCTGTGGCACTGAGTTTGGCAGGATACCTCCGTCTCGCGACCCAGGAGAACTCACAAAGTGCCTGGGAGCAATTACTCACTTTCCCTTATAGGATTCTGCATGTCCCAAAAAATTCGGCGACCAAAAAAACCTTAACGAACCAAATTAAAGATAATTGCAACAATTCGACCCTAATTTTAGATTCAAAATTACCTGCATTTAACAACCTGTCACAAAAAGGCTTATGTTCACATGTGGAATCGAAACTAAGTGAAGGGGACATCAGGGGAGCAGCCAGGATACTGTTCAGCAGCGATGTGGTGGCGCCTTACTCTCCAGAAACACTAACAGCTCTAGAGAGTAAACACCCAGCGCCTGCGGATGGTCTCACCTTTCCCGACCCCCCCGACCCTCCAGACCTAAATTCATCCTTCCTAAACGTTTCGGCCCCCCAGTTGTTTGCAGCTGTAAGCTCCTTCCGAAGTGGTTCCGCCGGCGGCCTCGACGGCCTGACTCCACAACATCTAAAGGATCTATTGAGTTCAGGCGCCGGGGAAGCTGGTGAGTCGCTTTTGAAGGAGCTTGCGGCCCTCATGAACCTCATGCTCACCGGCGGTGTGAACGAGGCCGTCGTCGATGTCTTGTACGGGGCCAACTTATGTGCCCTGCGCAAGAAAGATGGCGGCATTCGTCCCATCGCCGTTGGATGCACCTACAGGCGGACGGCAGCCAAAATATGCTGTAAGCTGTATAGCGAATCCCTTACAGCTAAGTTTCAGCCCCTGCAGCTTGGTTTTGGCTCGAAAGGGGGCTGTGAGGCTGCCGTACATGCCCTTTCCACCTTTTTAAACTCAAACAAAGGTGAGGTTATCCTCAAGGTTGACGTGAAAAATGCTTTCAACTCTGTAAACAGGGACACTTTGTTGGCTGAAGTCAAAAAGGAATTACCCGAAATTTATGGTTTTATGTGGCAATGTTATAGGTACCCTTCTAAATTATTATATAAGGACAATGTTTTAGAATCAGCAGTTGGATGCCAACAAGGTGACCCTCTCGGGCCAGTCATTTTCAGCTTGGCTATTCATCCAATTATCCAGAAACTAAATTCAAAATTTAACGTGTGGTATTTAGATGATGGAACGCTAGGAGGTCATGTAGACACCGTTTTGAAAGACCTACAACTCCTCAAAAAACATTTTAAAAATATTGGCCTGGAACTTAACCCCTCAAAATGTGAAATTTACCTTTCTGACATTACCGTCAGACAATTGACCCTAGATAAATTTAATGCAATAGCCCCACAAATCAAAATTTTAGAAAAAAGCTCACTGCACCTCCTAGGTTCCCCAATTTTCGAAGACAGCTTTTCTCCTTTCATCAGCGAAAAAATCAAAAACTTCAACGAAATTTCGGACAGACTATCCAAAATTAATTTACATTCGGCATTCACCCTGATTAGATACTGTTGTTTTGGCCCAAATTTTATATATTTGCTACGTTCTTCCCCTTTATGGAAGCAACCACATCTCTTGGACAAAATTGACCAAATTATTCGCAGCACACTTACATCCATTTTAAATGTGGCCTTGGATGACCGAGCGTGGCTTCAAGCCACACTACCCATTCGTTTTGGTGGCCTCGGCATCCGCAAAATTACCAGTATTAGCTTACCGGCGTTCCTGTCCTCTGTCCACAGCACTGAAAAGTTGACCCGGAATATTTTAGCCCCCTCCCTGGTTGACTCTGAAGTGCCGTGCTTGACCGATGCGGTGAACGTCTGGAAAGCGGCTTGCCCGGATACAGATCGGCCCGCAAACCCATCTTCCCAGAGACAGTGGGATGAGCCGCTCTGCAGGTTGGTACGGAATAATCTTATCAATACGTCTACCAATACTGCTGAGCGTGCCCGCCTGCTGGCTGTGGGTGAGTGGGAGTCGGGCCTCTGGCTTCAAGCACTACCGTCTCCCAACACAGGCACTATGTTGGGTGACACCACCTTCCGGCTCGCTACTTGTCTGCGTCTGGGCGCTCCTTGCGGGGCTCCGCATCGCTGCCAGTGCGGTGAAGCTGTCGACTGCCTTGGACATCATGGCCTATCTTGCAGTAAGAGCGCAGGCCGGATAGCACGGCACGCCAGCATTAATGACATCATCCGTCGTGCTCTTGTCACCGTCGGGGTGCCAGCTGTTTTAGAACCCAATGGCTTAGCACGCGACGATGGGAAGAGACCAGACGGAATGACCATAATGCCTTGGAAGTTAGGTCGGCCTTTGGTGTGGGATGCAACATGTGTCGACACCCTTGCGCCATCCCATCTTCCTAGCACGGCAAGCTGTGCTGGGGCGGCTGCTGCAGGTGCAGAAAACCTCAAACGGCGAAAATATTCCAATCTTATTGGGAGCTATATGTTCGAGCCGTTTGGGGTTGAAACACTAGGGCCATGGGGTCCGAGTGCCCGCTTGGTTTTTCAAGATATCGCCAAGCGGTTGGTCGACTCTTCACGTGACCAGAGGGCTGGTCTATTTTTCGGACAAAGAATCAGCATCGCCATACAACGTGGCAATGCTGCCAGCCTTCTGGGCACCTTTCCTGTTGACAGCGATGCGGACGAATTTTTTGATGCCCTATGATTCTATCCCCCACCTTTTTTTTTTTACATGTACATATAGTATTATGTTAAGTCTGTTAGCGTTTATCTTATATATTATTATTTTAAGTCGGTTAGTTTTTATATGATGTAAATATTTTATTACTGAGTTATTGAATAAATATATATATTCATTTTTACCTAAACTATGTTTAATGTATGTATGTACTTGTTTGAATTACTTCATTGTGTTATTATCTGCGCATAATGTAGTGCATGATGTGCTTTTCTATAAATAATGAGGCGTTTAAGTTTGCAATGTACAAATTCTAAAGTAATAGTGTACTCATTGTTAAGGAGTCTAATAATAAATAAATAACTTTAGTAATTGATTGACAAAAAAAACATGAACCATTAGTCCATTACGTAACCAACCTTCAGAAACTGAAGGTCTTTCTCCAATTGACCTTTGTCTGGCACAATTCCAAACCTCGGGCTACTACTGTTGGATTTCATTCACTTTATAAAGCTCTTCAAACGCCATTCTGCACTTTCCAATCCTTTGCAACGAGTTCGTGACTCGTTGCAATATTTCACCGAGGCTTTTCTCACGTTCTTCACTTTATTGCATTCTCTGACGTTTTTAAATATTCTCTTTTTACGCAAAACTCATCAAGAAACGCGCAAAAATAACGAAAAAGCGCTTATGTCTACTTTAAAGAGAACTACTTACTTTAAAGGTTTCTACAGAGCATTGCGACTCGCGACGCGACACAAAGGCACCACTCGTCGCGCGACACGCAGGGCCTTTGTGTCGCGTCGCATGTCGCGCCAGTATGTAGAAGCCTTAACTCAGCCATGTGGTGCCGGATGTAAAGAATAGCACCACCCTATTTCTTCCCGTGGGTGTCGTCAAAGGCGACTAAGGGACTTACCCACTAGTGAATGGGCAGCAGCGTTCTCAATGCATTTTAACTTTATACTGCGATTGCCAACCTAACTGCTAAGCGTGGCGATTATGGCAAACCTCCCCTTTAGGGGAGGCCTATTATTGTTATTATTATCATTTATTTCAGGCAACGCCCATAGTGTTAGTAACAATGATCTTAAAAACTAGTGTTAGTAGACATACAAGTTTTATTCCATGTGGAGTTTCATCCAATGTCGCAGCATTGGAGACTCGAATGAACTCAAGATAGTGTTGGTACTGCCGCGGAGACGAGTAAGCAGAGAAGCGCTTCTTTTAACAATTCGCAAAACTATATAAATGCCTTTCCGCAAACATCCTTGGACGCGCTACATCGCCACGGCAGCCTCAACAGTATCCTGAGTGCGTTATTATACTGGACACGTAGATCGCTATATGCACGCAAACTATAACTATGTCCAGCAGTGGACGTCTTTCGGCTGAAAGGATGAATGAAAGATGACTTACTTTAACGTAACATTATATTATGACATGACTATTGATCTACTGGCTGTTCGCAATGGTGTGCTGGTGCCTACGCTTATGTATGGAAGTGAATGTTGGGTGTGGCAAAATAAGCATGAAAGTAGAATAAATGCTGTAGAAATGCGTTCCTTGCGAAGCATGTCTGGCGTGACTATGAATGATAGGCTGAAAAATGAGGTGATAAAAAGCAACGGTGCACTTTAAGGGAAGATGTAGTAACAAAGATTGAAAAGAGTATGCTTAGATGGTTTAGTCATGTTGAGAGGATGAGTGAAAGGTGACTAACAAAATGTATTTATAAAGCAGAGGTGAGTGGAAACGCCGGGAGGGGACGCCCTAGGAGGACTTAAAGTGATCAAATTGGTTATGTTCTTCAGAAAGGTCAGGTGCGTAGTACTCACAACCGTTAACCGGCGGGCGTGCGTGTATGACTAGATGTATGAACGTAGGTGAAGCAAAAGGAGTATGTAAGGAGCGTAGCCGGTGGCGTTCTATAGTGGCGTTGTTTTTTTTTATGTTATAATGTTTTTTATGTTTTTAACAGAATTTTAAAAATGTATATTTTCGTTTCTACGTGTATGTGACTTTAATTAACGTGTCAATTAAAGTTAAAAAAAAAAAAAAATAGTTTCTGCCTACCCACATGGGAAGAAGGCGTGAGTTTATGTATGTATATTATGACAGTAGGTATTTCCTCAAATCAATAACACGTTGCATATCCTGGGATCGAACCTATATGGCCCCACGCTCAGCATTTGCGCTTACTATCAGTGGATCAACGAGGCAGTTACTTTTGTATTACGCAGATTACGAAAACAAAAAATCTCTCCAATGTTTTGCATCATTTTGAACAGATATTGGAATTCAAACATTAAGGTAATAATTAATATCATCATGCAAGTGATGTCATAAACGAAACAAGGTCATCTGTTCTCACTATAAACATAACATAACATCACGCCTTGTTTTTCCGAAGGGTTAAGCAGAGGTGTATCAAAGTACGTACCTATCTATATATATAAAAGAGAAGTCCACTCACTGACCACTCATCACGAAATCTCGGAAACTACTGGGCCGTGAGGTCTAAAATTTGGCACAAGCACTCTCTATGGGGTGCAGGCGCGCACTAAGAAAGGATTTTTATAAATTCGCACCTTAGTGAAAAGGGGTGTCAAAGTTTGTATGAAACTCCTATGTTTTTAAAGTTAGAGACATGAATGTTGGCCTGATTGTTCCTTTCGACTTCTAGGTGCTCACTAAGAAAGGATTTTACGAAATTCGGCGCTTAAGGGTGAAAATAAGGGTTTTTAATGTTTGTATGAAAAATGTACCTAATGCAGTTAAGATCCAAATTGAATCTTACGGCAACGAGTTATTGCATACTTTACATTGAAATTAGAATTCGTAGGCCGATAAAGATCTAAATTGAATTTTACGACAACGCGTTAATGCATATTTTACATTGAAATAAGAATTTTTGGAAGTTTCTTGAGGTTTATATTTAGTTTTTTTTCTAGGTGGCCAGTATGTTTCAGTGCAGGCGTGATCACGTTCTAAAGTTTTTATGCCAGTTCTAGGTGGCCAGTATTTTTCAGTATGCAGGCATCTGCTAAAAGATAATGAAATGAGGTTCTAATTGGTATTCAGGTAATTTGAACGTTGCATTTATAGCATTAAAGTCGAGAATGCCAAGGGGAAAACTTCACAATGTTTAACCATAATCGCGGCTTGCAAGCCGATCGTATCAAAAAACGAAGTCAATTATCAATCACAGAATACAAACCTAAGCGATACACGTTCAAGCTATAGTTACAGAAATTTCTGTTCTGCGATATTTTGTTATTACTTATTACTAATTTGCTTTGAAATATTTTTCATCGTCGTTGTTTGGTTTTCGTTTTGGTTTGTTTCGCTTCCTAATTTTAAATTGGAGGATAATAATTGTGTTTTTACCTATTGCCGGGTTGGAATTTTGTTATTTCTATTTCTTTGCGATTTTTTTATTGTGTAGGTATTTCACACTGGGGTATTACTATAATAGTTTTTAGTATTAGTCGTTCTTAATAGAAAAAGTGCCCTTGAATACCTACGTTCGTATTTTAATTTTATTGCTTAGTATCTTTGGTTTAGGCTGGTGTTGTAAGGGTTGGAAAAAGGCGGGAGAACTATTCCCATTTTAAATGGATGTCAGCACCAACTGACGGGGTCCGAAAGGGCCAATGCCTGCCATCGTTATGAGCCTGTCCGAAAGGGATATCGTGGCCCTGGCACACAAAGGCATTTGAAGGAAAGGAAAGTAAAAGTCTGACACGCATCAAAATGACCTTCATTGAAATTTCCTGAGAATCAGATTATTTTTACTCCCTGTTGTGCGTCCCCAAAACCAGCAATAAAAATACCATCTTGAAACACCTGGAACTCAAATGGGAATAGTTTTCTTGCTGCCATGAGTTCACAGGTGGTTCCGTAGGTGCCATTACAAGACATTTCAGCAACGTATTCACGCTTTGTACCATAAACAGCTCCTCCTGACCGATCCTGGATGAAAGGTTGGAATATTTCCCAGTTTTTAGACACGTGGCGCACAATGCTGTCTCGAATTTGAGAAGACAATGACATGGCCACGTTACTGTTCACCAAATAGGAGAGAGATGAAAATAAGCATGCGCCATCGCCAGGGATATTTACTATTTGGCAAAGAATTTGCATGCCACAATTGTGGCGATAAGACCCCTCTATGAAAAGTGGCTAGAGAGGCGCCACGGCTTCCTCACCTTCCGCCTGACGCACGTCCTCACCGGACACGGTTGTTTCGGGAGGTTCCTATTCAGAATAAAGCGGGAGGAAACGCCCGGGTGTCACCACTGTGTGGATCGCCTGGAGGACACGGTGGAGCATGCGGTTGAGGTCTGCCCTGCTTGGGCGGAGCAGCGCCATGTCCTCACGGAGGCGATCGGCGGCGGCGATCTCTCGCATCTGGCCCTGGTTCAGGCCATGGTGCGGAGCGAGAGTGCACGGGAGGCCGTCACTTCCTTCTGCAAAGCAGTAATGCATGCGAAGGAGGAGGCGGAACGCGTGAGGGTGAGGCAGGGTTCGCGCCCTAACGCCCTTAGTCACCGCAGGAGACGCCCCGGGCGTCGGGAATCGCAGGCCGATTCCCGGCCACCGTGGGTGCGGGCTTGCGGACGGTGAGCGATGGGTACGAGTAGCTCGCCGTCCGATAAGGACCAGGCCCGGGTTGACGGCGCGTTGTGTTCCACGCGCGCCTCAAAGAGATGTCAGCACCAATCGACGGGGTCCGAAAGGGCTTATGCCTGCCAGGGTTACGATCCTGTCCGAAAGGGATATCGTGGCCCTGGCACACAGGCATTTGAAGGAACACGGGTGGGTTTTAGTCAGTAACAGTCTGACACGCCCTCCCCGCTCCGGCCAGAGCGGGAGAAGTTATTTGATAATTTACCACCCAAAAAAAAAAAATGGCAGTGGCAGAACTATTCTCATTTGAGTTCCAGGTGTTTCAGGATGGTATTTTTATTGCTGGTTTTGGGGAAGCACGGCAGGGAGTCAAAATAATCCGATACACTTTAATGAAGGTCATTTTGATGTTTTAATTCCGTTGGCTAATTTAAATAATAAAAAAAACCGGCCAAGTGCGAGTCGGACTCGCCCACGAAGGGTTCCGTACCATTATCTATAAAAATGGCAAAAAAATCACGTATGTTGTATGGGAGCCCCCCTTAAATATTTGGTTTATTTTAATTTAATTATTTATTTTTAAAGTGAATATATAACTTAATATTCTGTGAATATTTCAAGCGTCTACCTGTTGCCGTTATCAATATCTAGCAAAAACGAGCAAAAAATCACGTTTGTTGTATGGGAGCCCCTTAAATATTTCTACTACTTTATTCTGTTTTTTAGTATTAGTTGTTATACCGGCAACAGAAATACATCATCTGTGAATTTCAACTGTCTAACTATCACGGTTCATGAGATACAGCCTGGTGACAGACGGACAAACGGCGGAGCCTTAGTAATAGGGTTCCCGTTTTACCCTTTGGGTAGGGAACTCTAAAATATATTTTGACCCCTCACGCCGGCAAAATTGAAGAATCACCGACCGTCACCCACTCAGCGGTAAATGTGCAGTTGAATTCACAATCCCAGTCCCAATTCACTGCTATTGATTTTGTCGAGAAGTCGCTTGCCTATAGTGAGCAAACGGAATGCGAGTCATTTTTTTTTAAGGATATTGCTAAACCGTTGCTTCATCTACTTATATTAATATTTTATAGTTTGTGAGGTTATATGGGTAGTCTCTGGATCTACTGAACCGATTTTGAAAAATATTTTACCCATTGAAAGCCACGTTATTATTTTGTGAGTGTCATAACATAAGGCCATAATTTAAACCGAAAAATGAAAAGACGGTAAAATGTTTACCGCCCAACGAAGTGGGCACGGGTCAGCTAGTACCTACATATTTCTCACTATATCTTGCACAAATATGTGTAAGTTATCGGAAATATATTAGGTACCGTCGGATGAAAAGTTTTTAAGTTAGTATTGTAAATTAGTAATGTTTAACTGCCTTTTTTTTTTTTTTTGGGTGGAAAATTATCAAATAACTTCTCCCGCTCTGTGCGGAGCGGGAGGGGCGGAGGGGCGGGGAGGAATACGGATGGGTGTTAGATAGTAAAAGTCTGACACACCCGTGTCAGACTTTTACTGACTAAAACCCACCCGTATTCCTTCATTTGCCTGTATGCCAGGGCCACGATATCCCGTTCGGACAAACTCGCAACCCTGGCTGGCATTGGCCCTAACGGACCCCGTCAGTTGGTGCTGACAACTCTTTGAGGCGCGCGTGGAATACAACGCGCCGTCCACCCGGGCCTATCGAACGGTGAGCTACCCATGGCTCACCGTCCGCAAGCCCGCGATGTTTGACTGCCTGTGGCCATAACCGCGAGTACTGAGCATGGGGTCCTAGGTTCGGTCCCTATGTCAGGCGATTCTTCGGCGTTTTCATAAGGAATCTCTCAAAAGAAGCTTGGATTTTTCCCCGTAGGTGGCAATAGGCTCGCTCCCTTACATGGGATTTAAAATACGTTTGTATATTTATATCTATCGCTCGCCCCACCGAATAATATTGTAATGTGGTACAACTACAGTTTTCGTTTTATTGCATAATCGGTGTCTAGAGCAGTAATTACCAACTTGTATTTTTTTTTGTATTTTTCCATGTGTATTTATAAAAGTACAATAATTTAAATGTTACCGTAATGGACATAACAATATTATTCCCTTAAAATCTAAACACACTTTTTGAACGAATAATACCATTACAAGTTATTACAGATTATACAATCATTCTCTTTTTCGGTAAGCGACGATTACTATTACCTACCTATAATATATTCGCGTAAGACATGCATATCTTTTTCCACGTACCTAAAGGATAAAACAATTATATTCGTGTGTTATTAGGGTTCCGTACCCAAAGGATAAAACGGGAACCCTATTACTAAGGCTCCGCCGATTATCTGTCTGTCTGTCCGTCTGTCACCAGGCTGTATCTCATGAACCGTGATAGTTAGACAGTTGAAATTTTCACATAATTATGATGTATTTCTGTTGCCGCTATAACAAAAAATACAAAAAAACAGAATGAAATAAATATTTAAGGGGCTTCCATACAACAAACGTGATATTTTTTTATAGATAATGGTACGGAACACTTCGTGCGCGAGTCCGACTCGCACTTGGCCGGTTTTTTACAAAACATGTTAGTTATTTATGCAAAATCGTAACGTCGTTCACTGTATCATAAAGTTTATATTTTTGAAGCAAGCGGTTTTACAATAAAATATTGCGATTATGTGGATACGAAATAATGAATACAGTATTATTATTCTTAGTGATTGACGAGTAAGAGCGCACACTCAATATTTTTCACACCGTATTTAAAATTTTCCACGAATAATACTTAATATTGACTATGATATCGTTGCGTTTATACGTGAATAATATCGAAGGGTGAAAGGCTATTTGTTTGAAGCGACATTTTACGAACTTTACAGGAGAGCCATTTAAAGATTCAACATTTTGAATAAAAATCGTTCTGAAAAACTACTGCTCTTACTTTAATGGGAATCTTGGGGATCTTTATTGCAAAAAAAAACTTAATGTTTCAGTATAATATTCAATTAAAAAATTGCCATAAATTCCAACATAAATGTCGCTTAATACAAATTAATCTGCATCGCCTTATTTCTAGAGTAAAGAAAAATGATTCAACTTCTAATCGTGTCACCAATCAGCAGCAGGGAAAGTGGTTTAAGTGACTTTACAATGCTTATGTAGTAGAAAGCCAAATGATTTAATCGACGTAACTCAATCATATTAGGAATAGGCTATTTTGTATAAGTACCAATTGGGTTTTGATAATACAGAAAAGTTGACGTGAGCAACGATGAATATTATTAATAAGATGATACATAAAATAATGTACTACATATTTATAGTTTTCATCATTAGCCACAAAAAAGTCCGCGAGGCTATATGTCTAACTGCTATAGTTCACAATAACCGTTTTTTTGTTAAAATTAGTCAATTAATATCTAATTTCTTTTCAATTTAAACAGTTATTGTAGTATGGGCTTAGGTTCAATCCAATCAAAATTGATTTTTTTATTACTTTTATTTCATGATTTACTTAGGTAGTAATAAATAAAGAATTATATTTCTGAACTTTGCTGTGTTGAATGTACAATTTAATCCAAAATAGGCTTGGTAGTGTCGTCAATTGTAAACGACACTACTGGTAGTGCGGCTGGTAGTGTCCTTGCCAAAAAACGATCAAAACACGGGTAGAATCGAAAGACGATGACATTCGTATCATGATATTAATCCATTTCCAACTATACTCCATTTGAAATAAGATTAGATATTCAAATAAACTTTTTACAGTCCGTTCAACCGATTTTGACTTCTATTCCGTAGGCATAAGGATGGCATTAAAAGCAAAAACGTGGTCACAATACCAACTGTTTATTACAGCTGCCATTTGTCATGCTATTAACGCAATAGAAGTCTAAATCGGTTGAACGGACTGTAAAAAAGGTTTATTTAAATGTCTAAACTTATTTCAAATGGAGTATAAGTAGTTTCATAAATCGCGCGACACGCGGGGCCTTTGTGTCGCGTCGCGTGTCGCGCCGGTCTGTAGAAGCCTTTAGCCCAAAAGTGGCTGAAAACTAGGTATTATGAAACAACAGAAAACTTATTGACTTCTTTAACTTGACTCTTATTACTTACACGCATTATCTCACATAAAACTACAATCGCTACACCTACACAAATCAACTCACACATGCACACGACACACAGTCAAATCCATTGTTGAAAGTTTCTGATATCGTTATGTTATTTTACTTGAGCATTTTCTCGAGCATTTCTGTGTAATGTAACGTTCTTACGAATGGTACAATACAGGTAAAAGCTGTTTCCAAAGCATTTCCATGTAATGTAACGTTCCTGCGAATGCTCGGCGTAAGGCTCACAGCGAGTGTGGATTTACCTGTAACATTTCGTTGTAGGTACTTTGCGTTCATTCTTCCTTGAAATCCCCGCACCGCGCATCGCCCGCGCTCGTGCAAAGGCTCGACAAAATGTTACACCAATATGCTCGTTGGTTTGTACAATTATTGTTGTAACCAAAGACTACTATTACGTAGTATACTGGCAAGTTGTAACAAAACGCGAGCGTGCTCGACGTCTGGTTCGTGAAGGGTGATACACTAGAACATATCATAGAGCGGCTCGTGGTTCTGTTACAAGTAAATGCTCTAGTCTATACTCACCTTTACGTTGTTTTTATCTTATTTGTATTTTTTCTTTCTAATATTGTAAATTATCTTCAGAATCATAAAAGCACTCAATGTAAGCTTGTGGACTTGGTGACTTGTACCAACAGGCGTTGCTTGCAATGCCTATTTTTCAAGCACCAGTCTCTTGTTTGAATTACTTCATTGTGTTATTATCTGCGCATAATGTAGTGCATGATGTGCTTTTCTATAAATAATGAGGCGTTTAAGTTTGCAATGTACAAATTCTAAAGTAATAGTGTACTCATTGTTAAGGAGTCTAATAATAAATAAATAACTTTAGTAATTGATTGACAAAAAAAACATGAACCATTAGTCCATTACGTAACCAACCTTCAGAAACTGAAGGTCTTTCTCCAATTGACCTTTGTCTGGCACAATTCCAAACCTCGGGCTACTACTGTTGGATTTCATTCACTTTATAAAGCTCTTCAAACGCCATTCTGCACTTTCCAATCCTTTGCAACGAGTTCGTGACTCGTTGCAATATTTCACCGAGGCTTTTCTCACGTTCTTCACTTTATTGCATTCTCTGACGTTTTTAAATATTCTCTTTTTACGCAAAACTCATCAAGAAACGCGCAAAAATAACGAAAAAGCGCTTATGTCTACTTTAAAGAGAACTACTTACTTTAAAGGTTTCTACAGAGCATTGCGACTCGCGACGCGACACAAAGGCACCACTCGTCGCGCGACACGCAGGGCCTTTGTGTCGCGTCGCATGTCGCGCCAGTATGTAGAAGCCTTAACTCAGCCATGTGGTGCCGGATGTAAAGAATAGCACCACCCTATTTCTTCCCGTGGGTGTCGTCAAAGGCGACTAAGGGACTTACCCACTAGTGAATGGGCAGCAGCGTTCTCAATGCATTTTAACTTTATACTGCGATTGCCAACCTAACTGCTAAGCGTGGCGATTATGGCAAACCTCCCCTTTAGGGGAGGCCTATTATTGTTATTATTATCATTTATTTCAGGCAACGCCCATAGTGTTAGTAACAATGATCTTAAAAACTAGTGTTAGTAGACATACAAGTTTTATTCCATGTGGAGTTTCATCCAATGTCGCAGCATTGGAGACTCGAATGAACTCAAGATAGTGTTGGTACTGCCGCGGAGACGAGTAAGCAGAGAAGCGCTTCTTTTAACAATTCGCAAAACTATATAAATGCCTTTCCGCAAACATCCTTGGACGCGCTACATCGCCACGGCAGCCTCAACAGTATCCTGAGTGCGTTATTATACTGGACACGTAGATCGCTATATGCACGCAAACTATAACTATGTCCAGCAGTGGACGTCTTTCGGCTGAAAGGATGAATGAAAGATGACTTACTTTAACGTAACATTATATTATGACATGACTATTGATCTACTGGCTGTTCGCAATGGTGTGCTGGTGCCTACGCTTATGTATGGAAGTGAATGTTGGGTGTGGCAAAATAAGCATGAAAGTAGAATAAATGCTGTAGAAATGCGTTCCTTGCGAAGCATGTCTGGCGTGACTATGAATGATAGGCTGAAAAATGAGGTGATAAAAAGCAACGGTGCACTTTAAGGGAAGATGTAGTAACAAAGATTGAAAAGAGTATGCTTAGATGGTTTAGTCATGTTGAGAGGATGAGTGAAAGGTGACTAACAAAATGTATTTATAAAGCAGAGGTGAGTGGAAACGCCGGGAGGGGACGCCCTAGGAGGACTTAAAGTGATCAAATTGGTTATGTTCTTCAGAAAGGTCAGGTGCGTAGTACTCACAACCGTTAACCGGCGGGCGTGCGTGTATGACTAGATGTATGAACGTAGGTGAAGCAAAAGGAGTATGTAAGGAGCGTAGCCGGTGGCGTTCTATAGTGGCGTTGTTTTTTTTTATGTTATAATGTTTTTTATGTTTTTAACAGAATTTTAAAAATGTATATTTTCGTTTCTACGTGTATGTGACTTTAATTAACGTGTCAATTAAAGTTAAAAAAAAAAAAAAATAGTTTCTGCCTACCCACATGGGAAGAAGGCGTGAGTTTATGTATGTATATTATGACAGTAGGTATTTCCTCAAATCAATAACACGTTGCATATCCTGGGATCGAACCTATATGGCCCCACGCTCAGCATTTGCGCTTACTATCAGTGGATCAACGAGGCAGTTACTTTTGTATTACGCAGATTACGAAAACAAAAAATCTCTCCAATGTTTTGCATCATTTTGAACAGATATTGGAATTCAAACATTAAGGTAATAATTAATATCATCATGCAAGTGATGTCATAAACGAAACAAGGTCATCTGTTCTCACTATAAACATAACATAACATCACGCCTTGTTTTTCCGAAGGGTTAAGCAGAGGTGTATCAAAGTACGTACCTATCTATATATATAAAAGAGAAGTCCACTCACTGACCACTCATCACGAAATCTCGGAAACTACTGGGCCGTGAGGTCTAAAATTTGGCACAAGCACTCTCTATGGGGTGCAGGCGCGCACTAAGAAAGGATTTTTATAAATTCGCACCTTAGTGAAAAGGGGTGTCAAAGTTTGTATGAAACTCCTATGTTTTTAAAGTTAGAGACATGAATGTTGGCCTGATTGTTCCTTTCGACTTCTAGGTGCTCACTAAGAAAGGATTTTACGAAATTCGGCGCTTAAGGGTGAAAATAAGGGTTTTTAATGTTTGTATGAAAAATGTACCTAATGCAGTTAAGATCCAAATTGAATCTTACGGCAACGAGTTATTGCATACTTTACATTGAAATTAGAATTCGTAGGCCGATAAAGATCTAAATTGAATTTTACGACAACGCGTTAATGCATATTTTACATTGAAATAAGAATTTTTGGAAGTTTCTTGAGGTTTATATTTAGTTTTTTTTCTAGGTGGCCAGTATGTTTCAGTGCAGGCGTGATCACGTTCTAAAGTTTTTATGCCAGTTCTAGGTGGCCAGTATTTTTCAGTATGCAGGCATCTGCTAAAAGATAATGAAATGAGGTTCTAATTGGTATTCAGGTAATTTGAACGTTGCATTTATAGCATTAAAGTCGAGAATGCCAAGGGGAAAACTTCACAATGTTTAACCATAATCGCGGCTTGCAAGCCGATCGTATCAAAAAACGAAGTCAATTATCAATCACAGAATACAAACCTAAGCGATACACGTTCAAGCTATAGTTACAGAAATTTCTGTTCTGCGATATTTTGTTATTACTTATTACTAATTTGCTTTGAAATATTTTTCATCGTCGTTGTTTGGTTTTCGTTTTGGTTTGTTTCGCTTCCTAATTTTAAATTGGAGGATAATAATTGTGTTTTTACCTATTGCCGGGTTGGAATTTTGTTATTTCTATTTCTTTGCGATTTTTTTATTGTGTAGGTATTTCACACTGGGGTATTACTATAATAGTTTTTAGTATTAGTCGTTCTTAATAGAAAAAGTGCCCTTGAATACCTACGTTCGTATTTTAATTTTATTGCTTAGTATCTTTGGTTTAGGCTGGTGTTGTAAGGGTTGGAAAAAGGCGGGAGAACTATTCCCATTTTAAATGGATGTCAGCACCAACTGACGGGGTCCGAAAGGGCCAATGCCTGCCATCGTTATGAGCCTGTCCGAAAGGGATATCGTGGCCCTGGCACACAAAGGCATTTGAAGGAAAGGAAAGTAAAAGTCTGACACGCATCAAAATGACCTTCATTGAAATTTCCTGAGAATCAGATTATTTTTACTCCCTGTTGTGCGTCCCCAAAACCAGCAATAAAAATACCATCTTGAAACACCTGGAACTCAAATGGGAATAGTTTTCTTGCTGCCATGAGTTCACAGGTGGTTCCGTAGGTGCCATTACAAGACATTTCAGCAACGTATTCACGCTTTGTACCATAAACAGCTCCTCCTGACCGATCCTGGATGAAAGGTTGGAATATTTCCCAGTTTTTAGACACGTGGCGCACAATGCTGTCTCGAATTTGAGAAGACAATGACATGGCCACGTTACTGTTCACCAAATAGGAGAGAGATGAAAATAAGCATGCGCCATCGCCAGGGATATTTACTATTTGGCAAAGAATTTGCATGCCACAATTGTGGCGATAAGACCCCTCTATGAAAAGTGGCTAGAGAGGCGCCACGGCTTCCTCACCTTCCGCCTGACGCACGTCCTCACCGGACACGGTTGTTTCGGGAGGTTCCTATTCAGAATAAAGCGGGAGGAAACGCCCGGGTGTCACCACTGTGTGGATCGCCTGGAGGACACGGTGGAGCATGCGGTTGAGGTCTGCCCTGCTTGGGCGGAGCAGCGCCATGTCCTCACGGAGGCGATCGGCGGCGGCGATCTCTCGCATCTGGCCCTGGTTCAGGCCATGGTGCGGAGCGAGAGTGCACGGGAGGCCGTCACTTCCTTCTGCAAAGCAGTAATGCATGCGAAGGAGGAGGCGGAACGCGTGAGGGTGAGGCAGGGTTCGCGCCCTAACGCCCTTAGTCACCGCAGGAGACGCCCCGGGCGTCGGGAATCGCAGGCCGATTCCCGGCCACCGTGGGTGCGGGCTTGCGGACGGTGAGCGATGGGTACGAGTAGCTCGCCGTCCGATAAGGACCAGGCCCGGGTTGACGGCGCGTTGTGTTCCACGCGCGCCTCAAAGAGATGTCAGCACCAATCGACGGGGTCCGAAAGGGCTTATGCCTGCCAGGGTTACGATCCTGTCCGAAAGGGATATCGTGGCCCTGGCACACAGGCATTTGAAGGAACACGGGTGGGTTTTAGTCAGTAACAGTCTGACACGCCCTCCCCGCTCCGGCCAGAGCGGGAGAAGTTATTTGATAATTTACCACCCAAAAAAAAAAAATGGCAGTGGCAGAACTATTCTCATTTGAGTTCCAGGTGTTTCAGGATGGTATTTTTATTGCTGGTTTTGGGGAAGCACGGCAGGGAGTCAAAATAATCCGATACACTTTAATGAAGGTCATTTTGATGTTTTAATTCCGTTGGCTAATTTAAATAATAAAAAAAACCGGCCAAGTGCGAGTCGGACTCGCCCACGAAGGGTTCCGTACCATTATCTATAAAAATGGCAAAAAAATCACGTATGTTGTATGGGAGCCCCCCTTAAATATTTGGTTTATTTTAATTTAATTATTTATTTTTAAAGTGAATATATAACTTAATATTCTGTGAATATTTCAAGCGTCTACCTGTTGCCGTTATCAATATCTAGCAAAAACGAGCAAAAAATCACGTTTGTTGTATGGGAGCCCCTTAAATATTTCTACTACTTTATTCTGTTTTTTAGTATTAGTTGTTATACCGGCAACAGAAATACATCATCTGTGAATTTCAACTGTCTAACTATCACGGTTCATGAGATACAGCCTGGTGACAGACGGACAAACGGCGGAGCCTTAGTAATAGGGTTCCCGTTTTACCCTTTGGGTAGGGAACTCTAAAATATATTTTGACCCCTCACGCCGGCAAAATTGAAGAATCACCGACCGTCACCCACTCAGCGGTAAATGTGCAGTTGAATTCACAATCCCAGTCCCAATTCACTGCTATTGATTTTGTCGAGAAGTCGCTTGCCTATAGTGAGCAAACGGAATGCGAGTCATTTTTTTTTAAGGATATTGCTAAACCGTTGCTTCATCTACTTATATTAATATTTTATAGTTTGTGAGGTTATATGGGTAGTCTCTGGATCTACTGAACCGATTTTGAAAAATATTTTACCCATTGAAAGCCACGTTATTATTTTGTGAGTGTCATAACATAAGGCCATAATTTAAACCGAAAAATGAAAAGACGGTAAAATGTTTACCGCCCAACGAAGTGGGCACGGGTCAGCTAGTACCTACATATTTCTCACTATATCTTGCACAAATATGTGTAAGTTATCGGAAATATATTAGGTACCGTCGGATGAAAAGTTTTTAAGTTAGTATTGTAAATTAGTAATGTTTAACTGCCTTTTTTTTTTTTTTTGGGTGGAAAATTATCAAATAACTTCTCCCGCTCTGTGCGGAGCGGGAGGGGCGGAGGGGCGGGGAGGAATACGGATGGGTGTTAGATAGTAAAAGTCTGACACACCCGTGTCAGACTTTTACTGACTAAAACCCACCCGTATTCCTTCATTTGCCTGTATGCCAGGGCCACGATATCCCGTTCGGACAAACTCGCAACCCTGGCTGGCATTGGCCCTAACGGACCCCGTCAGTTGGTGCTGACAACTCTTTGAGGCGCGCGTGGAATACAACGCGCCGTCCACCCGGGCCTATCGAACGGTGAGCTACCCATGGCTCACCGTCCGCAAGCCCGCGATGTTTGACTGCCTGTGGCCATAACCGCGAGTACTGAGCATGGGGTCCTAGGTTCGGTCCCTATGTCAGGCGATTCTTCGGCGTTTTCATAAGGAATCTCTCAAAAGAAGCTTGGATTTTTCCCCGTAGGTGGCAATAGGCTCGCTCCCTTACATGGGATTTAAAATACGTTTGTATATTTATATCTATCGCTCGCCCCACCGAATAATATTGTAATGTGGTACAACTACAGTTTTCGTTTTATTGCATAATCGGTGTCTAGAGCAGTAATTACCAACTTGTATTTTTTTTTGTATTTTTCCATGTGTATTTATAAAAGTACAATAATTTAAATGTTACCGTAATGGACATAACAATATTATTCCCTTAAAATCTAAACACACTTTTTGAACGAATAATACCATTACAAGTTATTACAGATTATACAATCATTCTCTTTTTCGGTAAGCGACGATTACTATTACCTACCTATAATATATTCGCGTAAGACATGCATATCTTTTTCCACGTACCTAAAGGATAAAACAATTATATTCGTGTGTTATTAGGGTTCCGTACCCAAAGGATAAAACGGGAACCCTATTACTAAGGCTCCGCCGATTATCTGTCTGTCTGTCCGTCTGTCACCAGGCTGTATCTCATGAACCGTGATAGTTAGACAGTTGAAATTTTCACATAATTATGATGTATTTCTGTTGCCGCTATAACAAAAAATACAAAAAAACAGAATGAAATAAATATTTAAGGGGCTTCCATACAACAAACGTGATATTTTTTTATAGATAATGGTACGGAACACTTCGTGCGCGAGTCCGACTCGCACTTGGCCGGTTTTTTACAAAACATGTTAGTTATTTATGCAAAATCGTAACGTCGTTCACTGTATCATAAAGTTTATATTTTTGAAGCAAGCGGTTTTACAATAAAATATTGCGATTATGTGGATACGAAATAATGAATACAGTATTATTATTCTTAGTGATTGACGAGTAAGAGCGCACACTCAATATTTTTCACACCGTATTTAAAATTTTCCACGAATAATACTTAATATTGACTATGATATCGTTGCGTTTATACGTGAATAATATCGAAGGGTGAAAGGCTATTTGTTTGAAGCGACATTTTACGAACTTTACAGGAGAGCCATTTAAAGATTCAACATTTTGAATAAAAATCGTTCTGAAAAACTACTGCTCTTACTTTAATGGGAATCTTGGGGATCTTTATTGCAAAAAAAAACTTAATGTTTCAGTATAATATTCAATTAAAAAATTGCCATAAATTCCAACATAAATGTCGCTTAATACAAATTAATCTGCATCGCCTTATTTCTAGAGTAAAGAAAAATGATTCAACTTCTAATCGTGTCACCAATCAGCAGCAGGGAAAGTGGTTTAAGTGACTTTACAATGCTTATGTAGTAGAAAGCCAAATGATTTAATCGACGTAACTCAATCATATTAGGAATAGGCTATTTTGTATAAGTACCAATTGGGTTTTGATAATACAGAAAAGTTGACGTGAGCAACGATGAATATTATTAATAAGATGATACATAAAATAATGTACTACATATTTATAGTTTTCATCATTAGCCACAAAAAAGTCCGCGAGGCTATATGTCTAACTGCTATAGTTCACAATAACCGTTTTTTTGTTAAAATTAGTCAATTAATATCTAATTTCTTTTCAATTTAAACAGTTATTGTAGTATGGGCTTAGGTTCAATCCAATCAAAATTGATTTTTTTATTACTTTTATTTCATGATTTACTTAGGTAGTAATAAATAAAGAATTATATTTCTGAACTTTGCTGTGTTGAATGTACAATTTAATCCAAAATAGGCTTGGTAGTGTCGTCAATTGTAAACGACACTACTGGTAGTGCGGCTGGTAGTGTCCTTGCCAAAAAACGATCAAAACACGGGTAGAATCGAAAGACGATGACATTCGTATCATGATATTAATCCATTTCCAACTATACTCCATTTGAAATAAGATTAGATATTCAAATAAACTTTTTACAGTCCGTTCAACCGATTTTGACTTCTATTCCGTAGGCATAAGGATGGCATTAAAAGCAAAAACGTGGTCACAATACCAACTGTTTATTACAGCTGCCATTTGTCATGCTATTAACGCAATAGAAGTCTAAATCGGTTGAACGGACTGTAAAAAAGGTTTATTTAAATGTCTAAACTTATTTCAAATGGAGTATAAGTAGTTTCATAAATCGCGCGACACGCGGGGCCTTTGTGTCGCGTCGCGTGTCGCGCCGGTCTGTAGAAGCCTTTAGCCCAAAAGTGGCTGAAAACTAGGTATTATGAAACAACAGAAAACTTATTGACTTCTTTAACTTGACTCTTATTACTTACACGCATTATCTCACATAAAACTACAATCGCTACACCTACACAAATCAACTCACACATGCACACGACACACAGTCAAATCCATTGTTGAAAGTTTCTGATATCGTTATGTTATTTTACTTGAGCATTTTCTCGAGCATTTCTGTGTAATGTAACGTTCTTACGAATGGTACAATACAGGTAAAAGCTGTTTCCAAAGCATTTCCATGTAATGTAACGTTCCTGCGAATGCTCGGCGTAAGGCTCACAGCGAGTGTGGATTTACCTGTAACATTTCGTTGTAGGTACTTTGCGTTCATTCTTCCTTGAAATCCCCGCACCGCGCATCGCCCGCGCTCGTGCAAAGGCTCGACAAAATGTTACACCAATATGCTCGTTGGTTTGTACAATTATTGTTGTAACCAAAGACTACTATTACGTAGTATACTGGCAAGTTGTAACAAAACGCGAGCGTGCTCGACGTCTGGTTCGTGAAGGGTGATACACTAGAACATATCATAGAGCGGCTCGTGGTTCTGTTACAAGTAAATGCTCTAGTCTATACTCACCTTTACGTTGTTTTTATCTTATTTGTATTTTTTCTTTCTAATATTGTAAATTATCTTCAGAATCATAAAAGCACTCAATGTAAGCTTGTGGACTTGGTGACTTGTACCAACAGGCGTTGCTTGCAATGCCTATTTTTCAAGCACCAGTCTCTCACAAATGTAAACACATAAAAACACTTGAGTGAGATGCCGATGCATTTCACCAATTTCTATGATATGATACAGATGACTGATACAGTTCAAGCAGTACGGTTAAGGAATACCCTGCCCGTGTCGATATGGCGTGCTCAATCTTTATCTATTTTTTAAATTATGGTAAAAACACTCTATCTCTCTCCTTAAACATAATTTTTTTTTTTTGTTCTTTGCTCTTGTTTCATGATTATTATTTATATAGATAAGTTTAATATGTGCTATGTATTATATTAATTGTATGCAAGTAAATAGTACATCACAAACTACCTGCAGTATTGTCTCTTCTTACCCCATAATCCATCTAAAGGTTGTCTTTAAAAGATCGCGTTTAGCAATAAGACCGCCCATTGTGTCATCCTACGAGTATATAATTTCTACATTTATATCTGTAATTTTTATGGTGTGCACAGTAAAGAGTATTCTATTCTATTCCATTCCATTTTTATCCTTAATCTAGTTTTAAGCACTACTTCTGTAAATTTGTAAAAAGAAACATAAATATACTTATACTTAACGTAAATTCCGCTTTAAATTGTACGAATCTGATCTTTCGTTTAGAAGTTACGACGGGTATAAAATGCTTAAAGTAAGAAAAATGCCGCGGTGTCAGCGAACTACCTTACGCTTAGTCTATTATAAGACCTATATAACCCTGTATAAGAACGGCTATTTTAATCAACTTTAACAAAGCAAATAGCTTTGAGGTCGTCGGACCTCAAAGCTGCTAGTAAGTAGCTGCTATGCAAACCTGTGGTAGTAAATCGATTCCCAACTATTATTCGATATTTTTTGTGTTTTTTTTTTTAGGACTCCGTACCTCAAAAGGAAAAACGGACTGATTAAGTTGAAATTTGGTACCACAATAATTTGTGTGACCCAAACACGGACGTCTATCATAAGTAAATTAATTTTGAATATGAGGGTCACTTTAGAATAGAATAGAATAGAATTGATAGATGATGATTTATAGTTTTTACTGTAAGGGGGTTAATTAGAAAATTTAAAAAAAAAAGTTTGGTAACTGTACCGCGTGACATATCAAATGAATGAGCTTATTGTGAGGGCCTCAACAATTTCGTTTTTTTATAATTTTAAAATAAGTACTTTTGCAACACCTTTGCTCAAAAATTGCATTTACGAAGCCTGTATAAATTGTTCGAAAGTTAAAAATTACGCAACATACAACGGAATGTGCGGTAAAATAGGTACTCTCACCTAAGTCCATGTTTTACCGCATATTCCGTTGTATAGCGCCGTGCGTATCCTTTACTTTTGAATTTTAATAATTTCCATAAAAATATCAATGATACTATATTAAATAGATATGTTATACACTCAGAAAACAACCGAAAAAAGTATGCCGCGCAGCAGCGGCAGCACACCCCCGCTTTTCATTCATTTTACATTTCACTACAAGTAAACAACATATCTGTTTAATATAATATCATTGAAAAATATATAAGAATTCCACTAGTCTGTGAATTCCACCAAGGAGTTTCACATTACGAGAAAATTAAACTGAATGATCAAACCTCCTTGGAAGCGCTTTTGCTCAATACGTTTATCTCACTTTATTATTTAAAGAAAATGAGATGAAAGATGTAGTACTAATTGTGACCACGCCCACGTGGCGACATTTGCAAATTCGCGCCATTTTCATTTTAGTAATGTCAAACATTGTTGCGACTTTCCGACTGATAAACAAAAAAAACTTTTTACAAAAAAAACACTACAAACTGAAAAATAGTGTTAAAGCCAAATTAGACCAATTTTAAATTTTCCATAGAAACAGAGATTTCCAGTTATCTGTTTTGAAATAAGACATTTCGAAAATGTTATTAACTAACTTTTTAGACCTTTGTATCCTGCTTGTGATGTGCTATGCGTATGAAGTTTCATTAAAATCGGTTTAGTCATTTCGAAAAACAAGGGCTTGAAAGTTGGTATGAAATGCCGTAAGGTGTAAACGCCCTCCGCCGTCGTCGCTCTTAATGATTTACAAGAATTTTATATCATGGCTGACTCGAAATACTCAATCATTTTCTGAAAATGTTTTGATGGCTCGTTTCATTACCTATTGTAGAATTTTCTCGCAAATGTGTTGAAAAACGTTGTACGATACACGTGCGGAAATTGGTATTTACAAACTCGTGACTATATTACGTGACTATATTCGTCTACTCGTTTGTAAAACCAACTTATTGCACTAGTATCATAAATAACTATTACAGTTATTTAAGAAAATAGATGAAAATTGACCATTCCCCCTTATCTCCGAAACTACTTAGCCTAAATAAAAAAAAAAAAACAGAATAACTATAGTTCTTTACTTATAGATTACAGAAATCCTATAAGAAGTCTATGGTCTTAAAATAACATGGTAAATCACTCAATATTGTGCGTACAAACTTACATTTGCAGTTGGAATATATGTTTTTCAACTACAATGTTACGTTTGTTCTTGACATAAAGTCGGAAAATACTATACTATACAACTACGGAACCCTTCATTGTGCGTGGTCCGACATGCACTTAGCGGGTTTTATTAAATATTGATATACGTACAACAATTATTATTATAACTCATAGAACGTACACAGAAAAACATGACGTTTGGGCCTCTTCTGTCATTTATTTTTATAATAGAAATAAATAGCTATGGTTAATGAGAAATCCTTGTATTGTGTTCTTACAATGTACTGTAAATATTATTTTAGTGACAACCATTCGTCAGAAATAATCTGTAAGAATGCATCAGTCAGTGCATCAGTAATGTGCCATTAGGTAGTACCTAGGTATATACACCAGGAACTAACAGCGAAGTATGAAAGATTAGTTGCGCAAGCCGAAATAAATTGGAATAAGGGCCTTATAGAATGATGATGATGATAATGATGACGCGTTCGTTAATATTTTATTGATTAAGAACTGCAACTTATTAGACCTCAAAATATCCCTGTGTAAAAAGATCATAAAGACCTGGCTCTTTACACTCTCCTACGACGAAACAGAAAGGATTATCTACAAATAGCTACATTATGAAATAAGACTCCTGACACAGTGATTTTAGTGTTGAATGGCCACAAGGTAGGTACTAAATAGATTATAATATTTACTGTGCAATTAAAACGCCATTGTGCCCAAAAGTGGAAAGCTGAAAATCAATCTTTTTATGGAAGTCGGGGGACGGATCCTTGGAATAGTTCTTTACATGTCCCCCGACTAAAATATAAATAAAATCTTGTTACTTTTTTTTTATTTTTTAGTTAAATTTTTGTTATGGCAGGCGTTTTTATTTTTTTTTAATTATTTGTTTTTTATTAGATATAAGGAAAATGTACAACTCTGATTCCCAAGATACAGACAAACGTCTAGTTTGGGGATCACCGATCAAATTGCTATGTATGATGTACTTGATTATTAATAAATATAATCAATTTAAATTTATTAATTCACTATAAACTAAAAACGTAACAGCAATGAGATTTTTTTACAGGATCTGCCTCTCACACGGACAACTACACTTCGCTTGCTTCCGCGTTGCCAGTCCTGACTCCCTGTATATTTTAGCTGCTGAGACCAAAACTACCAAACAAGCAGTTTACAAGAAAGTTATATCAAAATGTGACTTGTATTTTAGTACCTTGTGGCGTCTTAAGACTTCCACGCGTCGCCGAGTCGTAGGCAGAAGCTAGTTAATAATAAAATGGCAATTTTTATAAACATATTTTATTTATTTATAATATAAAACATTATATACATATATTTATGTGAATCTGAGATCCATCTAACTGACTGAAAGAGTAACTGAGTTGCATTTTCAAAATTATAGATTTATAAATGGTACAAAATTAATTATGTATGGCTCTATGTACATCAACAATTTACATCTTAAGTGGGCAATACATTAACAATCACTAAATCATACTATAGTTTACTAAATAATTCATAAATATTAGATAATACAGAACAACAGTAAATATTAAATAATACACAACAACAGTAAATACATACACTACATAAATAAATACTTAATAAACGTAACATAAATGCACTTATTGAGGCCAAGTCGTACAGATATTGAGATTAGCTGAGCAAACTTTTAAGCCTGCTTTGCTTCTTTACTGGTCTGAAAATTTAAGTTGGTAGTTCTAATCACTCGCATAGGAATATTTGCACTAGACTACAATACCTAGTGATTCAAAAAATTCAGTAATTTGTTCACAGAAAAACAACATTGTTTTACTTGGCGTCAAAAACACTCCATAAATCGCTTATTCCATGTGAGGAACTTCAATTTCGGGGGTGTGCTCGTGGTGGATCAAAACATCCTGGAAGTACAAGTTCTTGACACCGTCCACCTGCCAGGGGTAGAGAGGCCTGTTGACTGGGAAGCCGAATGGCTCGTCGGTCAGCTGGCGAGTAAAGGAAGACAGACCAAGAGAGAAAGTGATGTCTGAGGCAGCATTGTAAGCAACCTTGGGTGCGCGGTACTCCGAAATGTAGACCATCAGGACAAAAGGCATACCGCCGACGCGACCTGTGAAAGTGAAAAAAGATACTAAGTTTTGTAGTAGGTAGTGTGTATTAGGAACAGTGTAGGTGATCGTAGAACTAATATGATCATGAAACCCAAAACCTTATCGCTCTTGATTAACTTTCCGATCATTTTAATCATCATTCAATAATTAATCACTTCTAAGGAGGAATGCTAGGTCTGTTTACAAAAATGAAAACACATACCCTTAGGCAGTAGAAGGTGTTGAGACAGTTTCTCCATGCCGTCAGTCTGCTCGGTGAAGAGCTGTCCCTTGCCATGCACCGCCTTCTCGACGGTCTCGTAAGCTTGTTTGACAGAAGCCTAGTCCCAGCCAGGGTTGGCAACAGAGTCTCGAATGATGACGGATTCTCCCTCAGGCACTGCGAACAGTATTAGTTAGTATCCTTTTAACAAACTCCCACTTTTGTTACAGAAATGTTCGGACGTGGGCTGTTGAATTGCATTTGAATGTACCTAGAAACGTTTCACATATTTGAAAGCTCTTATTGGTGGGCTTAATGCAACGCCCACTCGTATAAATTCATTTTGTATTTATTGGTTGTGAAAATAGAACAACATTCCACTTTTTAGTTTCAGTCGGTATTTTCATATTTTTATGTAGAAATTGTTAAAAGTAAACAATAAAAACTTACAATCATAGACGAACTCATCCAACTGCATGAAGTTCTGGGTGTTAACGTGTAGAGGGATCTCATGGCCGTGGCTATCATATTTGGCCGCTAAGAAGAACTTGACATGAACAGTCTTGGCAATTTCTCTCTTGACATTAACGCGGACTTGGAACTGCTTGTGGTTCAGCCTCGGTTTCTGGACTAATACACTGACTTGGTCATACACTTCCTTGGCTATTAACAAAACAGAAAAGGTAACATCAGAAATGAACTTTACAAAACTCGGGCAGAAAAATAACTTATCCAATAATACCTTCTTCCTTGTTCATGTGCAGATGAGAAGAGACGTTCAGGTAGCTGTATTCAAAGTATGTAACCATTTTGTCAACATCAACCTTCTGGATGGCCACCTGGGGCCAGGCAAGCTCTTCACGCTTGTAGTGAGGAAGTTTCTCCTGCCACATCTGGAACAGTCCCAAGACACGCTTCCAGATCATGTAGAAAGCGGGGTCTCGCAGAGCAGTCTGGTAGTGTTCCAAGACCGAGGGGACAACCAAAGGAACGAAGCTGGAAACAGTTAAAAACATTAGTATATGACTAAGACTTTCATGTTCAAGTATTAAGTACAATATAATGATCGTTAACTGGGTAAACCGAGGTACCACAGGGATTTCACCTGTGACCGATTCTCTTTTTTATTTTCGTCAATGACAGTGTTCGTTCAATACGGCACTGCAAATATTTCATGTTTGCAGATGATTTGAAACTGTACAGGGAAATTAAAGCAGGCGGCGGTGACATTCTTCTCCTTCAGGAAGACTTGAATGCGGTGCATGAGTAGTGTCAACTTAATATGATGACTCTCAATGCAAGTAAATGCTATCACATGACTTTTACGCGAAACAAACAAGTGTGATCATCGTCTTATAAATTGGATGGACTTCTTCTGCAAAAGGTTGATACCATCCATGATTTGGATGTCCAACTCGATAGCAAGCTAAGTTTCATCAATCATATTGATGCGATTGTGGCTAAAGCATCGAAAATTTCGGGTTTTGTGAGGAGAACTTGTTCGGAGTTTCGGTCCACATCGACACTAAAAGTGCTTTACTACACCCTTGTCAGAAGTATACTGGACTACGCATCTCCAGTTTGGAATCCCATATATCGTATCCATATTAACAGGATGGAGCGTATATAGAGGGCCTTGACCAGGTACTTACGCCTTAGATGCCATAGTTGCCCTCATGACGCTGATTATTCCCAAAGGCTTAATCACTTGAAAAACGTAGAAGCACTTCTGATCAGCTCTTGTTTTACAAAATCATCCATAACCTGGTGGATGTACCTGAGTTAGTATCAGAAATTAATATAACTGTAGCTAGGCGTACCGTAACTAGATCTCTACGCAAAATAAATATCTTTGCACCGTCCTCATCAAAAACCAACCTTGGTCTCAATGCCCACTCAATAGTTAATTATAATAGAATAGATAAATGTAAAAATATTTATTTATTTACAGACACATTTTCCGAATTTCACAGAAAACTTATAACTATTAGCGGCGAATTATAATTTCATAACCTACTTTTTACTTTTTATTATTTACTTTTTATTTTTAAATATTTATTTTTTGGTTTATTGCCACTTAAGCCTGCCACTTTTGCACTGCCGATTTTGTTGTTACTTCGTGTTTTGTTCTTTGTTTCTAAGTAATTTTTCTATCCTCATTACGAGTACAAAATCTTTTTAAACCGTATATTTAAGGAGAAGGTTTTTATGTAAGTGCTGTGTACGTGTAGTGTAAGTGACTAATTAGATAAGATAAGATAAAGATTTATTGTTCAACTAGGACTAGATTACACGACAAGGTAATATATAAAGCACAAGCATAAAGTTTAAATCTAGTTAGTGGGTGCTGTACTGGTCTCCTAGATAGGTTAAAAAATAACCTGTGTTTAGGAAAAAATTCACCATAACTCAATGCATATGTTATTTTGTATTACGTTCATGTTTCTAGTGAATAAATCGTTGATGTACCTTTCAAATAAAATAAAATAAAATAAACTCACTGGTGGAAGTACTGGTGTTCCTGAACAAGAGAATTTCCCAAAACCTTCTTCCAGACGCTGATGAAGTCCTTGTAATATTGCGCATTTGGAGAGTCGACGTTCGCCTCAATGACACGACCCAAGATCTCAATAGCCTCCGGAGCGCTGATGTCGATGCGTTCACCAAGATTCTACAATATAATAAATATTATAAAAAGTGACAATCAAAATGTTCAATACCAATTAAAAGTTTAAACAAGTATACACTTACGTTAACTAAGTAACCCTGGTCAATGGCGTCTCGAATGCGACGTTCGTAATCGTAGATTTCTTGGATTTCTTCAACGAAATGAGGCTGGTCGAGGTGGAAGTAGTTCGGTCTAACAGGGAAAGCAACGCCATTGTGGTATAAAAGTCCAGAGTTGTAACCTTCTTCAACAATCTCGTGACCAAGTTCAGGAATTTCACCAAGTCCGTTAGACAGTCTCTCCATGTAGTAACGAGCAATAATCTGCTTGTGCATATACCAGAACCATTCTCCACGTCGGTGCTTGTTTATTGGAAGAGCTTCGCTGTTCAGCCAGCCGGGTTGAGAAAGGTGAACGTTGTAGTACAAGGTGTTTAGGCCGTAGTCATGCGTGAAGTAGGTGACGGGTGTGCTCTGGCTGTTGTAGTAAGGCCAGATCGTAGCATTCCACCTAATGACTACATTCTCGTCCCATTTGTAGGTAGATGGATAGTGCTCAACCATGCGGAAACCGTGGGTGTTTATCCTCTGGGCGGTCGTCATAATTTCACCGTTGTTGAAGAATGAAGGAAAGACCTGATGCAGACGGGGGATGTAGATTCCTTGCGTGTCTGGACGGCTCACAATGACAACACTGAGTACGTAAGCGTAGAGATTTTCGTTGACGCGGTCTCTCATGTATACGGCGGTCTTGTAGAATGTTTCGTAGTCCTTAGCAGAGTACAGCACATTGTATAGGGTGACTACCTCAAACTTGTGCTCGGATTCGAGGATGGAGAACGGTACAGCGCGAGGAAGTACCCACTGGTGCTCCAGCATCTCGATGAAGGTTGTCACAGCAGTCACATTCTGAAACCAAAACATTATGGTTACAGCAGCAAACGAATTCAAAGTAATCGTGTATGTAGCCACGTTCTTGGTTAAAGACTTAAAACAAATCTTTAGGTACTTACGCTGAAGTGTTCAATGTTCTTCTCGAGACTCCAGGTTTTAGAGATGATCTTGGTAGATTCCACATGATTTGGCTCATGAAGATGGAAGTACAAGATCATCAAATCCAACTGGCGTTGCAGGAACACTGGGTCCGCTGTAAGAAAAAAAATCATTAGACATTATATACTGCGGTACGGGGTTACTTTTGACGTGGAATTCAATTTAACTAGGTGCCAAGCCTAGAAAGATCGCATTGCACGAGTGAAAGCTTTGTAATACTTCTAATTAGAAAACTATAGAACTAAATATATAATTGTAAAATTGTAACTATAAAAATCCACAATATTTCTAGTGTTTCTCAAACCAGCCCTCGTGGTATAAGTATTACTATATTTACTAGAACAGCCCAACAATTACGGAATCATTAATTCCGCTTAGCTTTACTTTTAGTCTTGATCAGGGTGTCCATAAGAATTTATTTATCTATTGGATCTCCAACAGAGGCTACACAATTACACGCAAATATACATAGACAGGGACAACTACAAGTGTGTGCTTCCAATTATAGGAGACCACATCATTTACATAAAAGCTAGGTACATTAAGTTTGACAAGAAAAGAACATTAAAATATATCAAAATACTTAACGAGAAAATCACACAAAGGAAAAAAAAAAAGAAAAGTGAATTACACAACCAATGAATAAAAAAAAAATACAAACGAATATGAAAAAAAGAATAACCGAACCAAAAGACAACACACAAAAATAACAATGTTTTACGAATTGGATATTATGATTTTTGAATGCACACTATAATTTGCTAACATAGTAAAAGCCAAGGAAACGACCAATTATTCGAACCCCTAGCTTCTGACGTTTTATAAGTGCCCATGTATGTAGGTTTACGAAAAATTTCATATTTAGATTTTAAATAATCTAACCTGACTAAAGAAATTCATCACATAATAGGCTTTATGACTTATTGGAATACGGACTTAACATAATCTTACCAGTTGGTAACAACATTAGCGTCTTATTAGACCATAATAGTGCACTTAATTGTGATGTCGTGTTAGACTGTTATTCCCATTTAAAGGTTGTTGTGAAAGGATATTGCCATGGATAACTTAGCATACAAAATGGGCACCCTCTTATTCGAGCCATAAAAAACTAAGCGGTCAATATTCTAAGTAGGTACGAGTAAAATTGACATTATATACCTACAAATTTAATTTCAACAAGTTTTTTAATCTTATTCATATTCATAATTCATTTATTACAGATAACAAAGATCCATTGGGTTAGTAACAATAGTCTTAACCTATGTTAGTACTTAACTAATAACACAGACAGTGTACATACAGGTGACAAGTGACCTCACCAACGGGCTGTCATGAAAATACTGTACTATACAACTACGGAACCCTTCATTGTGCGTGGTCCGACATGCACTTAGCGGGTTTTATTAAATATTGATATACGTACAACAATTATTATTATAACTCATAGAACGTACACAGAAAAACATGACGTTTGGGCCTCTTCTGTCATTTATTTTTATAATAGAAATAAATAGCTATGGTTAATGAGAAATCCTGTGTTCTTACAATGTACTGTAAATATTATTTTAGTGACAACCATTCGTCAGAAATAATCTGTAAGAATGCATCAGTCAGTGCATCAGTAATGTGCCATTAGGTAGTACCTAGGTATATACACCAGGAACTAACAGCGAAGTATGAGAGATTAGTTGCGCAGGCCGAAATAAATTGGAATAAGGGCCTTATAGAATGATGATGATGATAATGATGACGCGTTCGTTAATATTTTTAACCGACTTCCAACAGGAGGAGGTTCTCAATTCGTCTGTATGTTTTTTTTTTTTTTTTTGTATGTTTGTTACGCGTTTACTCCGTCAATTATGAACCGATTTTGAAAATTCTTTTTTTGTTTGACAGGGTATACTCCCGAGGTGGTCCCATTGCCACCAAATCAGAATCAGATGAGGGAATCCCATGGAAATCGAAGGAAACCCTCAAATTTTATATGCAAACCTATAGCGATTTGAGTATTTTTTATAGTAACTCGTGCATTTGCTCTCCGAAAGCACCATTTGGTGAAGTGGAACTGATGATGGAGACCACAGATGGCCACCAGAATAATAATGAGTACCTATTTAACGGGTTGCGATTAAGCAATTTATGCTCGTCACTATGCATAATGGTGAGTGGCAGTCCTCCTGGTTTTTACCAGGAGAACTCCTCAACAATCAACGTCCCAGCATCGGGAAATGCAATATTTTGTAAAAGGTGATGAGCAGTTAACATTAGGCTATTGTAACTTAGATAAATTGTAAGCTGTCCCACTAAAAAGTGAAAAATAAAAATCTTTTTCCAAAAAAATAATAACCGACTACCAAACATAACACTACAAAGTGAAAAATAACTTTAATTTCGGAAGTCGGTGGCCAAAAACTCAAATATAGATCCAAAGACACCGACTTCCGAAATTAAAGTTATTTTTCACTTTGTAGTGTTATGTTTGGTAGTCGGTTATTATTTTTTTGGAAAAAGTTTTATTATTGATTAAGAACGGCAACTTATTAGACCTCAAAATATCCCTGTGTAAAAAGATCATAAAGACCTGGCTCCTCACACTCTCCTACGACGAAACAGAAAGGATTATCTACAAATAGCTACATTATGAAATAAGACTCCTGACACAGTGATTTTAGTGTTGAATGGCCACAAGGTAGGTACTAAATAGATTATAATATTTACTGTGCAATTAAAACTCCATTGTGCCCAAAAGTGGAAAACTGAAAATCAATCTTTTTATGGAAGTCGGGGGACGGATCCTTGGAATAGTTCTTTACAGGTCCCCCGACTAAAATATAAATAAAATTAACATTAATGGTACCTCCGTTGGCTTTAACCAATGGGCTACTCCAGGTATTTATGAAAGTAGAGCTAGACTATACGAGTTATATGGTTTAAAAAAATATAGATTTGATACTCCTTTTCTAGAGTATGTCAAAAATTATTCAAAATTATTAAAAAAAATTAGTGCTTTTGCTAAATCTAAATTTTTAAGCGATACAATTAAAAAATCTAATAATATAGTAAAAACTACTTGGAAAATTATTAATAATGAAACTGGTAAGACTGTTAAACAAGAAAAACAACTTGAGATTATGGTCGAATACAAATGAAGAGTAGTAAAGTCATACCTTTATTTAAATCAGGTAATAAAAATGACGTTGGCAATTTTAGGCCTATTTCTATTTTACCTGCATTTAGCAAAATATTTGAAAAGTTAATACTCAAGCAGTTGCTAAGACATTTTAATTTAAACAGCCTCCTTCATAATGAAAAATATGGCTTTACAAAAGGTCGTTCGACTACAGATGTGGGTGTTGCACTGCTGAAACACATATTTAACGCTTGGGAGAACTCGCAAAATGCTATTGGAGTTTTCTGTGATCTCTCCAAAGCCTTTGATTGCATGCACCATGACACACTTTTGCGTAAACTTCGTCATTACGGCGTCCAAAACGAAGCTCTTAAAGTAATAAAATCATATTTAAATAATAGGTTCTAATGTGTAGATGTTGATGGTGTGAAATCTTCCGAGCTACCAGTTCAGTTAGGTGTACCTCAAGGCTCAATACTGGGTCCATTCTTATTCTTGGTATATATCAATGACTTACCATTCTATGTAAAGGGTATCTGTGACGTTGTACTGTTTGCAGATGACAACTCTCTTATTTTTAAAGTAGAAAGGAATAGACAAGATTTTGACGACGTAAACATTGCACTCTCAATGGTTACGGATTGGTTAACGACCAATAACTTAGTACTCAATGCCAAGAAGACGAAATGCATAAAGTTCGCCTTACCGAATGTTAGAAATTTAGGTCCCAACATCGTCTTAGATAAAGAGGTGCTTGAAACTGTAGACTCGGTAGTGTTTCTGGGTTTAACAGTAGATGCCAAACTTCAGTGGGGACCACATATATCAAGCCTAGCGGGAAGGCTCAGTTCGGCCGCGTATGCCGTCAGAAAAGTAAGACAATACACAGACGTGGATACAGCCCGCTTAGTCTATTTTAGTTATTTTCATAGCGTTATGTCCTACTGTATTCTGCTGTGGGGTAAAGCCGCTGACATTAAAAATATATTTGTACTTCAAAAACGAGCTGTTCGAGCGATTTACCAGCTGGGTGCCAGAGTTTCTCTTAGACATTTTTTTAAAGATATTGGTATTCTCACGGTGGCATCACAATTCATCTTCGCCAACATCTTATATGTTAGGCAAAATTTACACTTATACACTAAAAACAGTGATCTCCACAATATTAATACCAGAAATAAGGACAAATTACGTGCTCCATCCTCCACCGGCTTCATAAGGTTCATAACTCATTTGTTGGACTTGGTGTAACTTTTTATAACAAGCTACCCTCTTCCTTGCTAGATTTGCCTTTTAATGCGTTTAAAGTTAAAGTTAAATCCAATCTTTGTTCAAAGGCATACTATTCTATCAACGACTACTTAAACGACAAGAACAGTTGGTCGCTGTGATTAACTCAAGACAATGTTCATGTTCTTTCTCCAGATAGATTCCCTACTGACAGGTTATATGAGTTCCTACGAGTATATTTCTTTATTTTATTTGACTGTCTAAGTCAATTTATTTTAATTTATTAGTGACAAAATCTACTCATTACAATGTTATTTTATGAGTTGTATTGCAATAAGTGGTAAGCTAGCGACCTTAACAAATTGATCACTTTATTCTTGCCTGAGCAACCGGCAGCAAGTTCGTCATGCTCCCTTAGATGTCACTGCTTGCGGTAGCGTCGGGGGTCGGGTTGCCCCCTTCCCTCAAATATGGCTGATCTTTGCGTTATGCTCGTGAACGGGTGCTGCTTGTGGTGACTGGTCGTCTTGCTGACCATGGTTTTGTTATTGTTATTAATAATTAACTGTTTTTATTTTCTTTTTCGTTTTTACTTCGAGTTATAGCTGTAGCTTTATTTAAGCGGGCACGCCCATTATGCCTGGAGGCTTTTATTTAGATACCATTTGTTTACGTTATTTCTGTTTGAGTATAGTTTTCGACGATTATTTGTATAATGGTGTGTGCTAGCTAACATAAGGCAAATAATTTAATTTAACGTTTTGTGTTGCGTAATGCAAATTATTTTATATTGTATTGTATAACTTCAAGTTTTTTATGCGAACAGACAGCTGTGCTGCTGGAGAGTTTGTTGCGCCACTTCTTCTTCCCAGCTAAAGCACTAGGAAGTGGTGAAGGGTGGGCGTTTTTGGGGGACTGTCTCATGTAATTTTTGACGTTCGAAAAGTGCTGATTCTCAGCCTAGTTTGAATAAATGACTTTTGATTTTGATTTTGTTACTTTTTTTTTATTTTTTAGTAAAATTTTTGTTATGGCAGACGTTTTTTAATTTTTTTAATTATTTCTTTTTTATTAGATATAAGGAAAATGTACAACTCTGATTCCCAAGATACAGACAAACGTCTAGTTTGGGGATCTCCGATCAAATTGCTATGTATTATGTACTTGATTATTAATAAATATAGTCAATTTAATTAATTCACTATAAACTAAAAACGTAACAGCAATGAGATTTTTTTACAGGATCTGCCTCTCACACGGACAACTACACTTCGCTTGCTTCCGCGTTGCCAGTCCTGACTCCCTGTATATTTTAGCTGCTGAGACCAAAACTACCAAACAAGCAGTTTACAAGGAAGTTATATCAAAATGTGACTGGTATTTTAGTACCTTGTGGCGTCTTAAGACTTCCACGCGTCGCCGCGTCGTAGGCAGAAGCTAGTTAATAATAAAATGGCAATTTTTATAAACATATTTTATTTATTTATAATATAAAACATTGAATACATATATTTATGTGAATCTGAGATCCATCTAACTGACTGAAAGAGTAACTGAGTTACATTTTCAAAATTATAGATTTATAAATGGTACAAAATTAATTATGTATGGCTCTATGTACATCAACAATTTACATCTTAAGTGGGCAATACATTAACAATCACTAAATCATACTATAGTTTACTAAATAATTCATAAATATTAGATAATACACAACAACAGTAAATACATACACTACATAAATAAATACTTTATAAACGTAACATAAATATACTTAATGAGGCCAAGTCGTACAGATATTGAGATTAGCTGAGCAAACTTTTAAGCCTGCTTTGCTTCTTTACAGGTCTGAAAATTTAAGTTGGTAGTTCTAATCACTCGCATAGGAATATTTGCACTAGACTACAATACCTAGTGATTCAAAAAATCCAGTAATTTGTTCACAGAAAAACAACATTGTTTTACTTGGCGTCAAAAACACTCCATAAATCGCTTATTCCATGTGAGAAACTTCAATTTCGGGGGTGTGCTTGTGGTGGATCAAAACATCCTGGAAGTACAAGTTCTTGACACCGTCCACCTGCCAGGGGTAGAGAGGCCTGTTGACTGGGAAGCCGAATGGCTCGTCGGTCAGCTGGCGAGTAAAGGAAGACAGACCAAGAGAGAAAGTGATGTCTGAGGCAGCATTGTAAGCAACCTTGGGTGCGCGGTACTCCGAAATGTAGACCATCAGGACGAAAGGCATACCGCCGACGCGACCTGTGAAAGTGAAAAAAGATACTAAGTTTTGTAGTAGGTAGTGTGTATTAGGAACAGTGTAGGTGATCGTAGAACTAATATGATCATGAAACCCAAAACCTTATCACTCTTGATTAACTTTCCGATCATTTTCATCATCATTCAATAATTAATCACTTCTTAGGAGGAATGCTAGGTCTGTTTACAAAAATGAAAACACATACCCTTAGGCAGTAGAAGGTGTTGAGACAGTTTCTCCATGCCGTCAGTCTGCTCGGTGAAGAGCTGTCCCTTGCCATGCACCGCCTTCTCGACGGTCTCGTAAGCTTGTTTGACAGAAGCCCAGTCCCAGCCAGTGTTGGCAACAGAGTCTCGAATGATGACGGATTCTCCCTCAGGCACTGCGAACAGTATTAGTTAGTATCCTTTTAACAAACTCCCACTTTTGTTACAGAAATGTTCGGACGTGGGCTGTTGAATTGCATTTGAATGTACCTAGAAACGTTTCACATATTTGAAAGCTCTTATTGGTGGGCTTAATGCGACGCCCACTCGTATAAATTCATTTTGTATTTATTGGTTGTGAAAATAGAACAACATTCCACTTTTTAGTTTTAGTCGGTATTTTCATATTTTTATGTAGAAATTATTAAAAATAAACAATAAAAACTTACAATCATAGACGAACTCATCCAACTGCATGAAGTTCTGGGTGTTAACGTGTAGAGGGATCTCATGGCCGTGGCTATCATATTTGGCCGCTAAGAAGAACTTGACATGAACAGTCTTGGCAACTTCGCTCTTGACATTAACGCGGACTTGGAACTGCTTGTGGTTCAGCCTCGGTTTCTGGACTAATACACTGACTTGGTCATACACTTCCTTGGCTATTAACAATACAGAAAAGGTAAAATCAGAAATGAACTTTACAAAAACTCGGGCAGACTCGGGCAGAAAAATAACTTATCCAATAATACCTTCTTCCTCGTTCATGTGCAGATGAGAAGAGACGTTCAGGTAGCTGTATTCAAAGTATGTAACCATTTTGTCAACATCAACCTTCTGGATGGCCACCTGGGGCCAGGCAAGCTCTTCACGCTTGTAGTGAGGAAGTTTCTCCTGCCACAACTGGAACAGTCCCAAGACACGCTTCCAGATCATGTAGAAAGCGGGGTCTCGCAGAGCAGTCTGGTAGTGTTCCAAGACCGAGGGGACAACCAAAGGAACGACGCTGGAAACAGTTAAAAACATTAGTATATGACTAAGACTTTCATGTTCAAGTATTTATTACAATATAATGATCGTTAACTGGGTAAACCGAGGTACCACAGGGATCTCACCTGGGACCGATTCTCTTTTTTATTTTCGTCAATGACAGTGTTCGTTCAATACGGCACTGCATATGTTTCATGTTTGCAGATGATTTGAAACTGTACAGGGAAATTAAAGCAGGCGGCGGTGACATTCTTCTCCTTCAGGAAGAGTTGAATGCGGTGCATGAGTGGTGTCAACTTAATATGATGACTTTCAATGCAAGTAAATGCTATCACATGACTTTTACGCGAAACAAAAGAGTGTGATCATCGTCTTATAAATTGGATGGACTTCTTCTGTAAAAGGTTGATACCATCCATGATTTGGGTGTCCAACTCGACAGCAAGCTAAGTTTCATCAATAATATTGACGCGATTGTGGCTAAACCATCGAAAATTTCGGGTTTTGTGAGGAGAACTTGTTCGGAGTTTCGGTCCACATCGACACTAAAAGTGCTTTACTACACCCTTGTCAGAAGTATACTGGACTACCTATCTCCAGTTTGGAATCCCATATATCGTATCTATATTAACAGGATGGAGCGTATACAGAGGGCCTTCACCAGGTACTTACGCCTTAGATGCCATAGTTGCCCTGTTGCCCAAGGGATTAAGCCTTTGGGAATAATCAGTATTCCCAAAGGCTTAATCACTTGAAAAACGTAGAAGCACTTCTGATCAGCTCTTGTTTTACAAAATCATCCATAACCTGGTGGATGTACCTGAGTTAGTATCAGAAATTAATATAACTGTAGCTAGGCGTACCGTAACTAGATCTCTACGCAAAATAAATACCTTTGCACCGTCTTCATCAAAAACCAACCTTGGTCTCAATGCCCCATTGAATCGATTAATGGTTAATTATAATAGAATAGATAAATGTAAAAATATTTATATATTTTCAAACACATTTTCCGAATTTCACAAAAAGCCAATAACTATTAGCAACGAATTATAATTTCATAACCTACTTTTTACTTTTTATTTTTAACTATTTATTTTTTGGTTTATTGCCACTTAAGCCTGCCACTTTTGCACTGCCGATTTTGTTTTTACTTCGTGTTTTGTTCTTTGTTTCTAATAAATTTTTCTATCCTCATTACGAGTACAAAATCTTTTTAAACCGTATATTTAAGGAGAATTTTTTTATGTAAGTGCTGTGTACGCCTGTAAGTGACTAATTAGATAAGATAAGATAAAGATGTATTGTTCAACTAGGACTAGATAACATGACAAAGTAATATATAAAGCACAAGCATACAGTTTAAATCTAGTTAGTGGGTGCTGTACTGGTCTCCTAGACAGGTTAAAAAATAACCTGTGTTTAGGAAAACATTCACCATAACTCAATGCATATGTTATTTTTTATTACGTTCATGTTTCTAGTAAATAAATCGTTGATGTACCTTTCAAATAAAATAAAATAAAATAAACTCACTGGTGGAAGTACTGGTGTTCCTGAACAAGAGAATTTCCCAAAACCTTCTTCCAGACGCTGATGAAGTCCTTGTAATATTGCGCATTTGGAGAGTCGACGTTCGCCTCAATGACACGACCCAAGATCTCAATAGCCTCCGGAGCGCTGATGTCGATGCGTTCACCAAGATTCTACAATATAATAAATATTATAAAAAGTGACAATCAAAATGTTCAATACCAATTAAAAGTTTAAACAAGTATACACTTACGTTAACTAAGTAACCCTGGTCAATGGCGTCTCGAATGCGACGTTCGTAATCGTAGATTTCTTGGATTTCTTCAACGAAATGAGGCTGGTCGAGGTGGAAGTAGTTCGGTCTAACAGGGAAAGCAACGCCATTGTGGTATAAAAGTCCAGAGTTGTAGCCTTCTTCAACAATCTCGTGACCAAGTTCAGGAATTTCACCAAGTCCGTTAGACAGTCTCTCCATGTAGTAACGAGCAATAATCTGCTTGTGCATATACCAGAACCATTCTCCACGTCGGTGCTTGTTTATTGGAAGAGCTTCGCTGTTCAGCCAGCCGGGTTGAGAAAGGTGAACGTTGTAGTACAAGGTGTTTAGGCCGTAGTCATGCGTGAAGTAGGTGACGGGTGTGCTCTGGCTGTTGTAGTAAGGCCAGATCGTAGCATTCCACCTAATGACTACATTCTCGTCCCATTTGTAGGTAGATGGATAGTGCTCAACCATGCGGAAACCGTGGGTGTTTATCCTCTGGGCGGTCGTCATAATTTCACCGTTGTTGAAGAATGAAGGAAAGACCTGATGCAGACGGGGGATGTAGATTCCTTGCGTGTCTGGACGGCTCACAATGACAACACTGAGTACGTAAGCGTAGAGATTTTCGTTGACGCGGTCTCTCATGTATACGGCGGTCTTGTAGAATGTTTCGTAGTCCTTAGCAGAGTACAGCACATTGTATAGGGTGACTACCTCAAACTTGTGCTCGGATTCGAGGATGGAGAACGGTACAGCGCGAGGAAGTACCCACTGGTGCTCCAGCATCTCGATGAAGGTTGTCACAGCAGTCACATTCTGAAACCAAAAAAATTTGTTTACAGCAGCAAACGAATTCAAAGTAATCGTGTATGTAGCCACGTTCTTGGTTAAAGACATAAAACAAATCTTTAGGTACTTACTCTGAAGTGTTCAATGTTCTTCTCGAGACTCCAGGTTTTAGAGATGGTCTTGGTAGATTCCACATGATTTGGCTCATGAAGGTGGAAGTACAAGATCATCAAATCCAACTGGCGTTGCAGGAACACTGGGTCCGCTGTAAGAAAAAAAATCATTAGACATTATACGAGTATACTGCGGTACGGGGTTACTTTTGACGTGGAATTCAATTTAACTAGGTGCCAAGCCTAGAAAGATCGCATTGCACGAGTGAAAGCTTTGTAATACTTCTAATTAGAAAACTAGAACTAAATAAATAATTGTAAAATTGTAACTATAAAAATCCACAACATTTCTAGTGTTTCTCAAACCAGCCCTCGCGGTATAAGTATTACTATATTTACTAGAACAGCCCAACCATTACGGAATCATTAATTCCGCTTAGCTTTACTTTTAGTCTTGATCAGGGTGTCTATAACCATTTCGCAGTAATTATTCATCTAGCCAGATTAAATTATGCCTATTCACTATACACTTATGACAAACAGATGCCTTTATTGACGGAAATACATAATATGGTACCCATAAAATAATTAATCAATTTACAAGTAGACTTACCAGCTTTCTGTGACACATTTGTCCTCACGGGTTCCGAGAGGACCCCGGCCGCTAGGAGACCCAATACACACAACACCAAACGAGCCATGTCCGCCAGTGCCAGTGCATCTGCTGCACCACATATTTATACACACCTTTATCGCAGGTCACCTATTAATTACTACAGTTATCAATGAACACGTTGTAATAAAAGTACGATAATTACACAGTAGGTAACGAACAAACGACTTTCATTCTGCTCTTACGATAAGGGATCAATATTTTTTATTACTGAATAATCTATGTTTTATGTAAGTCTGTTTATTGGGGCAGCATTTTTTTTTTGGGGTTCCGTACCTCAAAAGGAAAAACTGTCGGACCACGTACAATGAAAGGAGAGTCCGTAGTTGGGATAGACGAGAAAAAAAATATCATCCCCACTTTACGTGTAAGGGATAAAAATATAGTCAAGATTTAATTTTACGATTTTGTCGGCCTGATTAATATATAATTCCCATGCCAAATAACAGCTTTCTTGTACTAAGACTCTTTGAGCTAAGCAGGGGACAGACAGACATACGGACATAGCGAAACTACACACATCAAAAAAGTCTAAGCAACAGTACGTCTGTACGGGTTTGAACTTTTGAACGATTTTTACTATTTTGGAACATATTATATTTCATTTATAACTAAGCATTTTTTAAAGCAATATCACTAATGCTTATTCACTTTAACGTAAGATGTTGCTTTAGTCACATAAAGCAACAAAATCTTACATTAAAGTGTTCATTTAATCACAATAATTAACAATATGTGTAATGTAACATGTAACATACGTAGTGTAAAATAAAGTTAAAACGAAATAAATTTTTTCATGTTTTAAAAAATAAATAACGACATGTTTTTTAATTATTTGATAATTCAATACAAAGTGTAACCTATGTTTAAAACTTGTCGGCAACGATTTTTCATTGAATTTATAAGATTGTTTAAATGATCCTGCGGAATCGCTCCCAATGGAATTTTAACAAGTCTTTCAGCTATGCGTGCTCGATGGGATTGAGGTCTGGCGATTGTGCAGGTCACGGCAATACCAGGATGTGTTTCATTGGCAAGTACTCTCTGGTCCTCCGAGCTGTGTGCGAACGCGCATTGTCATGTATTAGCGTGAAATCTCAGCCAAGAGTTTGTGCAAATGGGTGAACATAAGGCCCGAGGACATCTTCAACGTAACTTTCAGCGTTCATATTGCCCTCTATAAAAACGAGCTCAGTTCGTCTGTTCTTCATACCATCACTGTGGAGCCACTGTAAGGGTGCAGTTCCTGGATGCATCTCAGCCGTTCAGCATTTCCGGGACGACGATACACTCTTACCCTTCTCGTACCAGGCCTTAATGCGAAACAGGACTCATCGCAAAATAAAATGTTATCCCATTGCTCCTGGGTCCATGTCAAGTTAGTGTTCCCTACACCATTCGTTTCCCATGGTGTATAGGTGGGCACCTACTTGGGCGTCGTGCTCGTAGGCCGTATTCATGCAGCCAATTTCTCACGGTTTGGTGGCTAACAACAACACCGCTTGAGAATTGTAGCTTTAAACTGGGTGCTGCTCAGCAGGATCCCCTGTATTAACGTAACGCTGCCAAAAACGACAAATCACGCTCCAATTGATATCAAAATGCCGATATACCTGGGACTGATTTATTCTCACTTGTAGCATTCCTACAGCTCTTTGCATTTCATCAGCAATCAAATGGCGTCACTACATGACATTAAAAAAAAAAACTTTTTACAAAAAAAAGACAACCGACAATAACCGACTTCCAAAAAAACACTACAAAGTGAAAAATAACCTTAATTTCGGAAGTCGGCGGCGTCTTTGGATCTAATTTAGTTTTTTGCCACCGACTTCCGAAATTAAGGTTATTTTTCACTTTGTAGTGTTTTTTTGGTAGTCGGTTGTCTTTTTTTTTGTACTAGGTTTTTTTATTTTTCACTTTTTAGTGGGTCAGTTTCCAATTTATCTAAGTTACAATAACCTAATGTCAACTGAAAGAAAGAAAGAAAGAAAAATTGTTTATTCTGCACAAACAAAACGCACATTTCAACAAATCTACACAATTATAATACACACATTCAAAGTAGCCAAAACCCTCGTATCCAATTTTGACAATCATTTCCATTGAAGTCAGTGCCAATTTACCAAAGACAATTTACATTGCGTTTACTAGAATAAAATTTCTATGTAGGTATCTAATTTGTTGTTGTTGTGGTAGTGGTACTGGCAAACCCTAAATGACAACCAGTGATGACAACAAAGTCAACATTCAACAAACAAACAAACTTGAATCAAAACAAAAACAAAATGCTGATTGCCGAGTGGAAAAATAACTACTTCCAAACAAACTATAACTGCTCATCACCTTTTACAAAATATTGCTTTTCCCGATACAGAGGCGTTAATAGCTGAGGAGTTCTATTGGTAAGAACCAGGAGAACTGGAACTGATGGTGATTTCACCATATGCATTGTGACGAGCATGAGTTGCTCAGCAACCATATTAAAGTGTCTAATCGAATCGCAACAGTGAAAAACTTATTATTAAGTAGTTCCGGTGGCTATCTGTGGTCTTCATCATCAGTTCCACTTCGCCAAATGATCCTTTCCAGGTGCAAATGTATGAGTTACTATAAAAAATACTACAATTGTTATAGGTGTCGGTAGAATTTGAGGATTGCCCTCGATTTCCATGGGATCCTCTTATCTGATTCTGATTTGGTGACAATGGGACCACCTTGGGAGCATACCCTTTCAAACAAAAAAAAAAATGTGTTGGTGAACTAACATAAAAAGAAAACAAACATACAGTCGAACATATTTTTAACCTCTTCCTTTTTGGAAGTCGGTTAAAAAGAAGCAAATGTGTTTCTAGCGGGCGCGTCGTGAGGATTCGGAAACGTCCTAATTGGAACATTCTGTCTCAAGTTCGCGCGAATAAGGGCGACGAGCAGTCACGTGTCACAACCAGATTTTAAACGCCGGTTACTATGAACGTCATATTACTTATCTTGTGTAAAATATCATTGAATAGAATGGATATATAAATTACAGATATAAATGTAGAAATTCATAATGGTACCTAATTACTTCGGGTAACACATGCGGATTGTATCTGTTATGATCTATTGACGGCACCATTGGCCCAGTGGGTAAGCAATTGACTGCAGCGCTGTGGGTTTGATTCCCGCACGGAACAAATATTTTTATGATCTACAAGTAGTTGTTCCGGGTCTGGCTGTTTGAGTATGTGACTTTAACCGTCTTATTACAAAACAAGGTTTATCTTCAGACCCAGGTTTAAACCATGGAGCCATTATTGAACTTCGAACTTTTTTCCGTCTATGTTAAAGTTCCTAATACAAAACTGTCAACTTAGTGCCGAACTAAATTTTCAGTTTTGTATAAAGAACGGTATTTTAATCACAGTTACGTTCTTATTACAAAAACTGGCTCCATGGTTTAAGCCGTGTCAAAATATAAATCTTGTTTTGTAATAAGACGGTAAATGTTTGTAAACGCACCCACAATACAGGAGAAATGCCTAGTGTGGGACAACACCTTCAAATAAAAAGGGTATGCATGCATCATCCCGATCAGAGTAATCATAGATGTAATCGTTAGTACAGGTAACAATTCCCACTAAATTGAAACTTCAATAAGGTTAAAACTATCTAACTGTTGTGTTGTGGTATAAAACCATACAGTGTGAACCTCTTCGCGTGCCCTGGTTCATGAATAGTGATATTAGTAGAAAACTGATTGTTACTGCTCTTAGACTTAGATCTGGACACATTCTATGCAAAAAATTTGCCTTCATGATGAAGAAAGTCGCTTCACCCAATTGTGAGGAGTGTGGAGTTGTAGAGGACCTACAACATTTATTGATGGAATGTGTCCAATATGAGTCCAGTAGAAATAACTTTGTAAGGTCCCTGAATTTGAACAAAACTGATGTAGGCATGTTCCATACAATTCTATCCCAACCAAATGGCGACGATGCGAAGGTTTTGTTCAAATTCATGGCCCACGTGTTGTGAAGTACTTACTATTGTTTAGGACACGATGGGACTGACATACGCTATGCGTAAAAGCCTCTTTAAATAAATAAAGAAAAAGAAAAAAAAAGAACAAAATCATTATCAGTCTCCTGCCCTTATCCGAATTTGTTTGGTCGGCGCAACATTCTTCCATACTTCTGTATTAGTCGTCATCTCGGTAGTCACTCCCTTTCTAGCCATATCATCTTTCACACAGTCCATCCATCGGTTCTTTGGTCTTCCCGTACTCATATAGCCGTCCACATGCATACTCAAAACTTTCCTGACGACATTTCCCTCATTCCTCCGCATCACATGCCCAAACCAAGACAACCTTTTTCCACACAACTTTTCAGTCACTTTCAGACTTCCTCTTATATACTCATTTCTTAGTCTATCCCTTCGTGTCAGACCACACATCCCTCTTAGCATTCTCATCTCAGCTGCAGGCAATTGCCTTTCACTCATCTCTTTTGTGGCCCAACATTCTGATCCATACAAAACAGCAGGTCTAACCATTGTTTTATAAATTTTAAGGGGAATGGGGCAGTCACATATAGACAAAATAGCTTAGCGTTTTATGTCGTGCGAGTGATATTCAATCTTAAGGTGCCAGTTACGAGGTCTATGTTCAAAAGAAGACAAAAAAAAGCAATAAAAAAAATTACTTGGTGATAATATCATTGTTTTCATAGACTCACAGATTACTTTTCCGTTTACGTCATTCGATATAATAATATTACCTATTATTTAAATACAAATTACGATAATCCCAGAAATACATTTATTAAAATTAATGTTTAAGCCAAATTGCAAAAACGTAGTGTTTTTTTTTTTTATTATTGCAGTCTTCTTCGAGATTTGGTGTTATTTCCTGACGGAGCAATCTATAAGCCATTATTAAGCGGGATTATGGTTATTCAAGTCTATTGTTTAAATTTACACTATTAATTAAAAAAACTATTATGTGAATTGGTGAAGATCGGAATACTACCTACTATTTATTAGTTTTATATATTTTTACGTGTAAACATGATTGGATTGGATTACGATAAAAACTCATATAGGTAGGTAGGTTTATTTAAAATAAATCAAATATCGACCTTGCGTCAATTATATTATCTTTAGGACTATCGGTTACTACACAGGATTGAAATACTGGATCAATTTAAATCAGCGTTTAGGTAATATTCAGCATCTCGGTGCGTGACTAATTAAACTATTATAATTGTTATGAAAATAAAAAGTGATAAAGCAATCAGCAGGTGACTTATTGTGAAAATAAATAAAAATATTATAATATTAAATTTTTGTAATTTATCGAGTGGCTTATTATACTCGTAGTATCAGTGACAATTACTTCATCTGTAAACACAACAACAATATTTATATTTACATAACTCAAAGTACGATTTGCATTGTGCAATCAATGTGTCCTATTATGACAAGTGAAATGAAAAAGCCACGGAGTCGATGATAACGTAGAATACATGGGTGACAGTGGAAAAATTAAGCAAATGTATTTTTTTTTTCACAGAAATTATGAGGTGGGTGCTTATTGCAATACCTTATCTTGTTGGAGAAACGGTATAGAAGACGTAGATACCTATTAATATGAATCGGAACATAGGCGGAAATTTGTACGCTTATCACTGTTAAGCAAAAACATGTATGCTCTTGTTATTTTTTGTATTTTACCATCTTTTTATACCATGTTTTTAAGCAAATAAATATTATTCTATTCTATTCTGAATAAATAAGTAAGAAGAAACGTACTTACTTGAATTTGGTTTAAATCGTTTTTGTATTATAATTATTTTATTTATCTTTTCTATAGATTCTCTTCTATTTTGTGGATGTAACACCGTTGTAGACCTTGTAGACTCATAGATGTTTCGATTTGTTGTCAATTTCCTATTTTTCAGTACCTGGTATTTGTTGCCAGGCCTACACTGTCCCCCCCATATTTATTTATTTATTGGATCTCCAACAGAGGCTACACAATTACACGCAAGTATACATAGACAGGGACGAATACAAGTGTGTGCTTCCAATTATAGGAGACCACATCATTTACATAAAATCTAGGTACATTAAGTTTGACAAGAAAAGAACATTCAAATAAATCAAAATACTTAACAAGAAAATCACACAAAGGAAAAAAAAAGAAGAAAAGTGAATTACACAACCAATGAAATAAAAAAATAATACAAACGAATATGAAAAAAAGAATAACCAAACCAAAAGACAACACACAAAATAACAATGTTTTACGAATTGGATATTATGATTTTTATTATGTCTTTTTTAGGGTTCCGTAGTAAATAAGGAACCCTTATAGTTTCGCCAAGTCCGTCTGTCTGTCTGTCTGTCTGTCTGTCTGTCCGTCCGTCCGTCTGTCCCCAGCTTAGCTCAGAGACTCTTAGTCCTAGAAAGCTGTAATTTGGCATGGGTATACATATTAATCATGCCGAAAAAATGGTAAAATAAAATTATGGTAAACATTTTTTTTAGGGTACCTCCCTTACACGTGAAATGGGGATGATATTTCTTTTTCTCGTTTATTCCATAGTGTGGGATATCGTTGGATAGGCCGTTCAAAAATATTGAGGGTTTGTCATAACCATTTTTCAATTAAGGGATCCGTTTGCGTAATATTAAGCTTTAAAGTGCTATTTTTTGTTAGAGTCAAGTGTCCCCCCCCCCCCTGCCAGCTAAATGGTTGGTTTTGGATATGTGAAAAAATTCATGGCAATAGTATATATAACGAAATTAAAAGGAAAACTTTTACAGCTAAGTAGGCTTCACAAGTTAATGAGTAATAGTCGACCAACTTAAATTTGCAGTTGGAGAATTGACCGTAACGTATATCGATGTATGGGAGAGCATGTTTTTCAACTACAATGTTAAGTTTGTTTTTGGGATAAATTCATCCCAACTACGGAACCCTTCATTGTGCGTGGTCCGACATGCACTTGGCCGGTTTTTGAACTTTGATATCTATGAACACTATAATTTGCTAACATAGTAAAAGCCAAGGAAACGACCAATTATTCGAACCCCTAGCTTCTGACGTTTTATGTATGTAGGTTTACGAGAAATGTAATATTTAGATTTTAAATAATCTAACCTGACTAAAGAAATTCATCACTTATGACTTATTGGAATACGGACTGAACATAATCTTACCAGTTGGTAACAACATTAGCGTCTTATTAGACCATAATAGTGCACTTAATTGTGATGTCGTGTTAGACTGTTATTCCCATTTAAAGGTTGTTGTGAAAGGATATTGCCATGGATAACTTAGTATACAAAATGGGCACCCTCTTATTTGAGCCATAAAAAACTAAGTGGTCAATATTCTAAGTAGGTACGAGTAAAATTGACATTATATACCTACAAATTTAATTTCAACAAGGTTTTTAATCTTATTCATATTCATAATTCATTTATCATATAAGATAAATATAACGTATATAAAAAAAAATAAGAAGATAACAAAGATCCATTGGGTTAGTAACAATAGTCTTAACCTATGTTAGTACTTAACTAATAACACAGACAGTGTACAGGTGACAAGTGACCTCACCAACGGGCTGTCATGTCTCCCGGCTATAGCACGTAGAATGCTGTTGGGGCTGCCACGGAGTCTGTTTAGCAACGAGGCCGCTCTCTTGCGCCGTACAGCATTGCAGCAGTCGGTACGTGCCTCAGCGAACATCGATGATGCGCTACAGAACCGAGGCAAACGCAACAGCACTCTAAATGCGTTGTTATACTGGATCCGCAGAGTATTGTAGGCCTTTTGGGTGTAGCTGCACCACAGGCTCCCCGAGTACAGTGACATGCAATATATGCTTTGAACAAAGTTATTTTGACCGCGGCTGTACATCGGAAGTACCGGCGGGCCAGCATATTAGCCCGAACCGACAATGCTCCGCGCTCCCTATCCATGTCTGCGTCGTCTTTCAAATCGTCCGTCACCAAGTGACCCAGGTATTTAAAAGAGTACACCCTATGCAACCCCACACCGTTCAGTAACACAGAAGGGACGGTAGAGGGACACTTGGTACCAGACTTGAAGACCATGTATTTTGACTTGCCTTCGTTGTATACAAGGCCATGAGAAGCAGCATACGACTCGCAAATTATTATTATTATTATTTTAATAATATTTTTTAAATCAAATCAAATCAAATCAAACTTTATTTGTGAACATAGTACATAAAAGGTCTTAAAATATACATTTTCGCGAGATCTCTATGTTCTACGAATGCAATTGGTATACAAATAATTTGTTATATCATTTTAATATGTAGGTCTAATGATTTGAAACATGCAATAATAATAATTAGATTGAAGAAGATTACTGACTGACTGACTTTTGAAATCATTTAAATTATTAAATGATTTCAAAAGTCAGTCAGTCAGTTACTAATATTATAATGTCAAAAAATGTCAATATCCGTTAATAAAATAAAAAAAATGTCAATATCATAAATTATCATTTAAAACGAAATCTTCTATGGAGTAATAGGCCTTCTCTACTACAAATAAGAATAATTTACTTTTAAATTGGCCAACATTTTCTACACTTCTTATGCATTTTGGTAATTTATTATACACTTTTGGAGCCATTACAAAAATGCTTTTCTTAAATAATGCGGTTCTAGATCCAACTAAATTTAACTGGTCACATCGACGCTGGCTGATTTTATACAGTTATTTTTTAATATAATGTGAATGCGAGAACGTTGTAGGCTTTTAATCCTCTCGCAACTAACCCGCAGGCTGCCACAACAAACAGACTTACACAAAACATACTTATTAGACAGAATGAATGAAAAAGGTATTGATCCCTTATCGGCATTGTAAGAGTAGAATGAAAGTCATTTGGTCGTCACCTACTGTCAAATTATCGTACTTTTACTACAACATGTTCATTGATAACTGTAGTAATTAATAGGTGACCTGCGATAAAGGTGCGTATAAATATGTGGTGCAGCAGATGCATTGGCACTGGCGAACATGGCTCGCTTGGTGTTGTGTGTATTGGCTCTCCTAGCGGCCGGGGTCCTCTCGGAACCCGTAAGGAAAAATGTGTCGCAGAAAGCTGGTAAGTCTACTTGTAAATTAATTATTTATGTTGTGGGTACTACAACATGAATTTCCGACTATAAAGGCAACTGTTTGACATAAGTGGTCATAAGTGGTGAATAGGCAGCATTAATCTTTCTGGATAGAGTTTTCAACTGTGTACACATAGATAAAATCACGCCTTCTTCCCATGGGGGTAAGCGGGATCTAAAGAACTCCACCTGCTACGCTCCTTACATATTCCCTTTGCTTCGCCTACTTTCATACATCTGGTTGCGTCATACACGCACACCGGTTTCTGAAAAACATCACCAATTAGGGCACTATAAGTCTTCCAAGCGCGTCCTCTCCGGGCGCGCGGCGTGTCCACTCACCTGTGCTTTGTAAATAGGTACCTTTTGTTAGTCGCCTTTCAGCCATCCTCTCACTAAACCATACAACCATACTAAGCATACTCTTTACAATTTTTGTCACTTCAACTGTGTAATACTTCACACAATTATTCAGTTATATAGTTTTCTAATTAAAAGTAACACAAAGCTTTCACTCGTGCAACGCGATCTATTTGGCTTGAAAACTAGTAAAGTTGAATTCCATGTCAAGAGTAACCCCGTACAGCAGTTTAAAATGTTTAATGATTTTTTGTTCTTACAGCGGACCCAGTCTTCCTGCAACGCCAGTTGGATTTAATGGTCTTGTACTTTCACCTTCATGAGCCGAATCATATTGAATCTACCAAGACCATCTCTAAAACCTGGAGTCTCGAGAAGAACATTGAACACTTCAGTGTAAGTACCTAAAGATTTTTTTTTAAGTCTTATACCTAGAACGTGGCTACATACACGATTAGTTTTGAAATCGTCTGCTGCTGTAACCATAATGTTTTGGTTTCAGAATGTGACTGCTGTGACAACCTTCATCGAGATGCTGGAGCACCAGTGGGTACTTCCTCGCGCTGTACCGTTCTCCATCCTCGAATCCGAGCACAAGTTTGAGGTAGTCACCCTATTCAATGTGCTGTACTCTGCTAAGGACTACGACACATTCTACAAGACCGCCGTATACATGAGAGACCGCGTCAACGAAAATCTCTTCGCTTACGTGCTCAGTGTTGTCATTTTGAACCGTCCAGACACGCAAGGAATCTACATCCCCCGTCTGTATGAAGTCTTCCCTTCATACTTTCACAATGGCGAAATTATGACGACTGCCCAGAGGTTAAACACCCACGGTTTCCGCATGGTTGAGCACTATCCATCTACCTACAAATGGGACGAAAATGTAGTCATTAGGTGGAATGCTACAATCTGGCCTTACTACAACAGCCAGAGCACACCCGTCGCCTACTTCACGCATGACCACATCCTAAACACCTTCTACTACAACTATCACCTTTCTCAACCCGACTGGCTGAACAGCGAAGCTCTTCCAATAAACGAGCACCGACGTGGAGAAAGGTTCTGGTTCCTGCACAAGCAGTTTATAGCTCGTTACTACATGGAGAGACTGTCTAACGGACTTGGTGAAATTCCTGAACTAGGTCACGAGATTGTTGAAGAAGGTTACAACTCTGGACTTTTATACCACAATGGTGTTGCTTTCCCTGTTAGACCAAACTACTTTCACCTCGAACAGCCTCATTTCGTTGATAAAATCCAAGAAATCTACGATTATGAACGTCGCATTCGTAATGCCATTGACCAAGGTTTCATAGTTAACGTAAGTGTATATTTATTTAATAATTGGTATCAACATTTTATCGACGTTTTTTATAATATTTCTTATATTGTAGAATCTCGGTGAACGCATCGACATCAGCGCCCCAGAGGCTATTGAGATCTTGGGTCGTGTCATTGAGGCGAACGTCGACTCTCCAAATGCGCAATATTACAAGGACTTCATCAGCGCCTGGAAGAAGGTTTTGGGCAATTCTCTTGTTCAGGAACACCAGTCCTTCCACCAGTGAGTTAACTATTAGTATATTGTACTAAATAGTTGAACATGAAAGTGTTCGTCATATACTAATGTTTGTAATTGTTTCCAGCTTCGTTCCTTTGGTTGTCCCCTCGGTTTTGGAACACTACCAGACTGCTATGCGAGACCCCGCTTTCTACATGATCTGGAAGCGTGTCTTAGGACTGTTCCAGTTGTGGCAGGAGAAGCTTCCTCACTACAAGCGTGAAGAGCTTGCCTTGCCCCAGGTGGCCATCCAGAAGGTTGATGTTGACAAAGTGGTAACATACTTCGATTACAGCTACCTGAACGTCTCCTCTCATCTGCACATGAACGAGGAAGAAGGTATAATTGGATATGTTATTTTGCTGCCTGAGTTTTCGTAAAGTTCATTTCTGATTTCATCTTTTCTGTTTTGTTAATAGCCAAGGAAGTGTATGACCAAGTCAGTGTATTAGTCCAGAAACCAAGGCTAAACCACAAGCAGTTCCAAGTCCGCGTTAATGTCAAGAGCGAAGTTGCCAAGAGTGTTCTTGTCAAGTTCTTCTTGGCACCCAAATACGATAGCCACGGCCATGAGATCCCTCTCCACGTTAACACTCAGAACTTCATGCAGTTGGATGATTTCATCTATGATTGTAAGTTTGTATTGTTTACTTTGAAAAGTTTCTACAAACTACACTGCTTCAATGCAAATACCAATCTTTTCTCAAAAAACCATTTCAGACACTAATTCACATGATATGACCAAGATTATGTCTGGACTTTAAAACAGACCTCTGAGTTTGTTTCGGCCTTTCTCAGAGTATTCAGATAGGAAACGCCGACCTCATCTAGTGTTTAAAATGTGATTGACGTGTAAAGGTGTTTGTACAAACCTACTTACAGAAATAAAATCATTTCATTTCATTTCAATAGAGACTAAATATTGGAATTTTGTTCTATTTTTACAAGTAATAAATATAAAATGAATTTAATACGGGTGAGGGTTGCATAGCCCACCAATAAGGGCTTTTCAAATATGCATAAGCACATTAAAATGCAATTTGACAGTCCACGTCCAAATAGCTTTGTAAAAAGTGATTTTATTATAAGCATACTAACTAATACTATTTGCAGTGCCTGAGGGAGAATCTGTCATCACTCGAGACTCTGTTGCCAACACTGGTCGGGATTGGGCTTCTGCCAAACAACTCTACGAGACCGTTGACAAGGCGGTGCATGGCAAGGGACAGCTCTTCACCGAGCAGACTGACGGCATGGAGAAACTGACTCAAAACCTTCTGCTGCCTAAGGGTAGGTGTTTTAATTTTTCTAAACAGACCTAGCATTCCTCCTAAGAAGTGATACATTTTTGAATGATGATTAAAATGCTTTGAAACTCGATCAAATAGCGATTAGGTTTCGGGTTTTATGATCATATTAGTTCTTCCATCAGTACCGACTACAACACTTATTATCTTTGTTATATTCTCACAGGTCGCGTCGGTGGTATGCCTTTCGTCCTGATGGTCTACATATCCGAGTACCGCGCACCCAAGGTTGCTTACAATGCTGCCTCAGACATCATTTTGTCTCTTGGTCTGCCTCCTATTACTCACCAGCTGACCGACGAGCCATTCGGCTTTCCAGTCAATAGGCCTCTCTACCCCTGGCAGGTGGAGGGTGTCAAGAACTTATACTTCCAGGATGTTCTGATCCACCACAAGCACACCCCCGAAATCTTTGTTCCTCACATGGAATAAGCGATTTATGAGGTATTTTTGAAGCCAAGTAGTTTAACGATGCTGCTTCTCTTTAAAAAAATTACTGAATTTATGGAATCACTAGGTACTGTGGTTAAGTGCAAATATTCCTATGCGAGTGATTAGAACTACCAAATTCATACTTCAGACCTCTAAAGAATGCAAAGCAGGCTTAAAAGTTTGCTGAGCTAATTCAATTTGATTCAATATCTGTGCAACTTGGCCTCAAGTCGAAGCCTTTATTGCAATGTGCATTTATGTTAAGTTTATAAAGTATTTATTTATGTAGTGTAATAGTTGTTGTTTGTTATATATTATCTAATATTGATGAATTATGTACTAAAATATAGTATGATGATCAATGTAGTGATTGCTAATGTATTGCCCACCTATGATGTAAACTGATTATGTTCAAAGAGCCATAAATTAATAATTTTGTACCATTTACAAATCTATAATTTTGAAAATGTGACTCAGTCACTCTTTCAGTCAGCTAGATGGATCTCAGATTCACATAAATAATTATGTATTTCGTGTTATGTATATTATAAATAAATAAAATATGTTTAAGAACTTGGCCATTTAATTTTCAATTCCTATTCCAATATTTTGTTTTAATAATATTCTTAATTAGTTGTAATAAACAAAAGTTAGATTTACTTGAAATTGAGACTACCAAAGCCAAAATGGCAGTTTTAAAAATGCTGAAACAATTTTTTTACATCTTTTATCCTAGTTAGGGTTATTATAATTCCCCTACGTAATTGCATTAATATTTTCTAAACACTTATGTACTAACTACAGCTTTAACGTAGGTATAATGTACCCGTAATTTAACTAATTGGGTAAAGTTGTGCCACGTTAATTGCAAAAAAATAGAATAAGAAAGTGAATAATTTTATTATATTATAATATCGTACTATGTTGTGGTTTATGTGCGCAATATTTTGTATTTAGTATAACCTATACTTACTCCATTTTAAATAAGATTATAAAATTAAATAAACATTTTTTAGACTCCGTTTAAACGATTTTGACTTCTATCCCTTAGGCATAAGGATGGCATGGTAAGCAAAAACGTGATGACAATACCAACTGTTTATTACAGCTGCCATTTGTCATGCCACCAACGCAATTTGAACGGACCGTAAAAAATGTTTATTTAAAGGTGATGTTTAATTTTTGGCCATAAAGTGTACTAATAATTGAGGAAAAATATTCTTTTCTGAATATTCCCCTGATTACTTCGGCAAAAAAAAAATGTTTTTCAAATTATTGCTATTCTACTAATGAATAGCAATAATTATTGGAATAGCGTCGTCTTCCTTGCATATGCTTTCGTTCAGACATCATGTTACATTAAAAAACATAATAATATCACGTAGACGTTAAGTATATAAATATGAATGGCATGTATTTCTGTGCCATTAATATAAGATCTTAGACAACTTTTATGACTAATTATTAGAAAGTGATCGTTAAAAAAATATATTCTACTTTTGTAGATTGTAGATTTGTAGGTACTTCTGGACGAAAAACTTCATCTCTCCAACCTGTTATGGCTGGCTGTCGATGGTCGTAACTCTCATGACAAACGTCAAAAATTTTGAGTTATTATTTTTTGCCTAAAAAGCGTTAGTTATTATGAAAACAAACGTTCTTTATTGTATTCAGGGGTTCGTTTCCCAGGTTTTCTTAAGCGTACATGTTATGGCCGGGACCTATACAACAATGAAAGGTCTCCTTTGAATGAATGAATGAATGAAATGCACCGACCCCAGCATGGTTGAACCAGACTCGATCACTCGAATGAACCTAAGGATTCGCACTACCCCTGGAGCCTCATGTTTCATGGGACCACAGAGACCATTGCATATTTTAATATGCAATGGTCTCTGTGGTCCGGTGGAGTAGACCGGGGGGCGCGATAATGGTAGGAAAGACTTGCCCTTGGGATATGGGGGGATTATTAGAGGCGTACCGGATATGCATCCTAGAGTAAGCATTAGAATAGTGGAGAGACGGGTTATATTTATCTAGGGGAGGCATCTTTTAATAGCTTTGCCACCAGGTTGGCTCAGGTCCTTTCTGATCTTGACTGTGTCACTGCTATGCTGTATTACACGTTGCTGATTCCAGAGTCTCTGTCTGAGGCCTCACTATCTGTTTCAGAGTTCTTGTAAATCTCGCTAGCAGCTTGCTTTATCTTACGACGCCGCCAGGTTGCGTCTAGTCCAGCTTCGCCGAGCTTCTTGAATGAAATAATTAAATCTTTTGGCGGGATTAAACTGCTGTCTCGACGCTTTTCTATGTCACTGCTATGCTGGTTGATGTTGCCATTGTCTTCATTCGAAGTTTCTGGATGTTGGTATTACTTTTTGTCCTACTGGACGAAAAAATTGCGTATCTTACTCGGAATTCACCGAGCCCTAACGTAATGTCTGGCGCCTTTATCTTGTCCTCGCGACCCTTTTTTTTTGCAGTTGGGTTGAAATGAACACTTGAAGCTCGGCTATGCGCGTTTGCGCATTCACGAAAAACGATTTTGGGCCACTATAACATTTCACTGTACGACATATTACTATAGTTGACACACACCTAATATAGGTTAAATTTAGATACACATTCCGCCTTATTACAAAACAAGATTTATATTTTGACATGGCTTAAACCATGGAGCCAGTTTTTGTAATAAGAACGTAACAGTGATTGAAATACCGTTCTTAATACAATACTGAAAACTTAGTTCGGTACTAAGTTGTCAGTTTTGTGTTTAGCAACTTTACCATAGTCGGAATAAAGTTCGAAATTCAATAATGGCTCCATGTTTTAAACCTGGGTCTGAAGATAAACCTTGTTTTGGAATAAGGGGGTATTTGTTTAACACTTAGAACCAATTAAACTAGGTTATTCTGTTAGGGACAGAATAGCCTAATGAGTTAAAATGTCATCAGATTGGCCTGCACGCGGGGGCCAAGCCATGACGACTCACTCACTAACAACACGGCGCAGGCGCAATTATACAACAATGAAAAGTCTCCTTTACTCAAAAATCGTAGTGCCCTCCGCGTGCAATACAACAACACGTTCAGAGTGCGTTTGAAGCTGCCCTACAACTGCAGCTCATCAGGGATGTTTGCGGACGCACATGTGGATTGTTTCTTTGCCACAATGCGTAGGCGCTGTGCGTCCCTGGTACGTGTGGGGCGGCAACAACAGTATCCTCTCTCTGATTTTGAGCAGTCTGGACGTGAATCGCTGCTGCGCCATTTCCTATGGAATGGTGCAGCCATAGTGAAGCGTCGGACAGTACTGCCGCTGTGTATATAAAACTTGAATTTGTTTAGGATGTGGATAAAATTAACACTAACATAGGATAAGTTTTTACTGACAAATGAGTCATGGTTACTTGAATAAAAATAAAATTGAATTGAATTAATAGCAATACAGTAAATGTAAGGTACTAATTGCTGCGTGTACTCATAAGTTTAACTTAGTCATAGCCTGAAACTGTATGTACATTGCTGTGTAGGTACATACAATAGGTAATCTACTTTTGATGTCGACTGCTCATGACAGACCTATTCTGAATAGGTCAATAAGTGTCGCATACGAGTCGAAATAGAATTACTTAACGAATAGTGTACAATTTTGCATTTGGCGAACTGTGGCGAAATAGCCGTCTTGGTTTGTAACTTAAAAAAATTCGAAAGGTATGTACTTATTATCAAAATGAATATGGCCTTTTTTTTGTTTTTTTTTCGGATTCCTTCAATTGCCTGTGTGCCAGGGCCACGATATCCCTTTCGGACAAACTCGCAACCCTGGCAGGCATTGGCCCTATCGGACCCCGTCAGTTGGTGCTGACAACTCTTTGAAGCGCGCGTGGAATACGACGCGCCGTCGACCCGGGCCTGGTCCTTATCGGACGGTGAGCAACCCATCGCTCACCGTCCGCAGGCCCGCGCCTACGGTGGCCGGAAATCGGCTTGTGACTCCCGACGCCCGGGGCGTCTCCTGCGGCGACTAGAGGCGCGAGGGCGCGAACCTTGCCTCTCCCTCACGCGTTCCACCTCCTTCGCAAGCATTACTGCTTCGCAGAAGGAGGTGACGGCCTCCCATGCACTCTCGCTCCGAACCATGGTCTGAACCAGAGCCGGACGCGAGAGATCGCCGCCGCCGATCGCCTCCATGAGGACACGGCGGTGCTCCGCCCAAGCTGGGCAGACCTCCACCGTATGCTCCACCGTGTCCTCCGGGCGATCCACACAGTGGTGACACCCGGGCGTTTCCTCCCGCTTTATCCTGAACAGGAACCTCCGGAAACAACCATGTCCGGTGAGGACCTGCGTCAGGCGGAAGGTGAGGACGCCGTGGTGCCTCTCTAGCCACTCCTCAAAGAGGGGACTTATCGCCACAATTGTGGCGTGCCCAAAAATGAATTTGGCCTAGCGCTGCACCTAGCTCAAAAATAGGTGATCTGATAACAAATTATACTAAAACTAGTAGCTCTAGAATTAAGTAATAATTGCTAAATACTTCTTAAACTTAAAATTAAGAACATAAAGGAAAATAAAATTACAAAACAATCACAATTACAATTTAGCTCACTTACTTAAAACTAAGACTTAAACAATATAAATTGAACTAAAAATCAAAATAGATAGTATCGCTAGTAAAAAGCTTACAATTATGAGGAAAACACGGTCAAGAGTTTCCCAAATATACTAACACTAGCCTCTGTCCGCGACTTCGTTCGCGTGGAAGTCGTGATACACCACAATACCTATACTAAAATGACAGCCACATTTTTATAAAACTTCCCTTAATACTACGTTTGTAGTTTTGGTCTTAGCAGCCAAAATATACAGAGTCCAGAACTGGTGACGCGAGAGCAACCGACGTTGACGTACAGCTGTTATCCGTGTGAGAAGAAACTCGTTCTGAGGTCGACACCCGCATCCTTCAGTAGTAATTTTTCTTTGCTTACGAAGCTTTTCGTTTGTATTAACCGACTTCCAAAAAGGATGAGGTTATATGTTGGCATGTACCTATGTTTATTTTCCTTTTTTTTTTAAGTGTTTTCACTGATTTCTCCGTTAATTTAAAAAGGAATGCTCCTGAGGTGGTTCCATTGTCACCAAGTCAGAATCTGATGATTGGTTAAGAAAAATTGCAACGATTTGTGGGAATGGGTGATTCCCGATGTCCGGTGACTCTGATACGGAAAATATAGTTTTAATTTTTTTTATTCCTTTTGTCTGTTTGTCTGAATGTATCTTCTAGATTGGCGCAAAACGGCAGAACGGATTTTGATAAAATTTGGCATACACATAGATTACAACCTGGATCAGCACATAGGGTACTTTTAATCCCGGTAGTACGACCCCGTGGGATATTTTCCAAAATCCACGAGGGCGAAGCTGCGGGCAAAAGCTAGTACCTACCTAATACTCGTAACGGCACTAATGGGGTAATCTAAGGGTTATTGCACAAAAGAAAGAAGCAAAAGAAAAATTGTTTATTTGGGACACACACAAGAAATACAAAAACTAAAAAAGGAGCATTTTAAAATAAGAAGTGTCGGTCACTTCTAGCGGGCTCTATTAGAGTACCAGCGCTGCTGTATTTATCTTTTAAATATCGCAGCATTACATAAACTGAGATAAAAGCCTTAGTCTTACAAGTCTTAATTATAAATTTGTTATTTTAAAATGCTCCTTTTTTAGTTTTTGTATTTCTTGTGTGTGTTCCAAATAAACAATTTTTCTTTTGCTTCTTAAAACTATATTTTCCCCATCAGAGTCACCGGACATCGGGAATCACCCGTTCCCACACCTCGTTGCAATTTTTCAAATATATTAAATGTACAGTTTTGACTTCGTTACTATTTTATTATAATATATACAGGGTCAAATTACATTAGCTAGAAAAACTCCGCAGACGTGATGGGTATCGAATTATTGATATCTAAACAAGATAAAATAAAATATAAATTAATTTTATGAGTATTTTTTTTGGGTTCATTAATTGCCGGTAATGTTGAAACCATCACCGTTGTCATCAATTGTGAGCGGCATCTCATCGTCGTGGCTTGCATATTTGGGCGCCAAGGAGTAGCTTGAGTGGAACATTCTTGGGAACTGAGCTGTGGACATTGACGCGGGCTTGGAACATTTTCGTGGTTCAATCTTGGGTGCCTTTATTTGTGCTGTAAATAGATGAAATCAAAAATGATTTTAGTGATCTCATCCTTAGCATCACGCCTGTATTTCATGTGAAACATTTAAGAGCGTTTACGATTTACCGCATTTCATACAAACTTTCAAGCCCTAGTTTTTCGAAATGACTGAACTGATTTTAATGAAACTTCATACGCATAAGCAAGCTACAAAGGTCTAAAAAGTTAGTTAAGAACATTTTCGAAAAATAGTGTTACAGCCAAATAAGACCGATTTGAAATTTTCCATAGAAACAGTGATTTCCAATTATCTGTGTTTAAAAAAAAATCGAAAATGTTCTTAACTAACTTTTTAGACCTTTGTATCCTGCTTATGCGTATTAAGTTTCATTAAAATCGGTTCAGTCATTTTCTAAAAACAAGGGCATGAAAATTTGTATGAAATGCTGTACGTCGTAAATGCTCTTAAGTAAACCCACACTTCGCGTCAAGCCTATTGCCACCCAAGCATGAATAAAGACTCCAGACTGCCCCAAGGAACAGAATTACAAACATGCTTATTAGACAGAATTAAAGTTGTTTGTTGGTGACCTACTGTCTAATTATCGTACTATAACTACAACGTGTTCATTGATAACTGTGCCATTAATAGGTGACCTGCGATAAAAGTGCGTATAAATATGTGGTGCAGCAGATGCATTGGCACTGGCGGACATGGCTAGCTTGGTGTTGTTTGTATTGGCTCTCCTAGCGGCCGGGGTCCTCTCGGAACACGCGGGGAGAATTGTGACGCAGAAAGCTGGTAAGTCTAAGTTCCGTCTATAAAGGTAACTGATCGCCATTAGTGTATGGTGAATAGGCAGCATTAATCTGGCTAAATAGAGAGGTTTTCAACTGTGTATACATACATAAACATGATTTTATGTTAAGATTTTACCAATTGTAATACTGAATAAAAATATTATTATTATTATAAACTCACGCCTTCTTCCCATGGGGGTTGGCAAGAACTATAGAACGCCAACTGCTACGCTCCTTACATACTCCTTTTGCTTTGCCTATGTTCATACATCTGGTCATACACGCACGCCGGTTGCGAGTACTAAGCACCTGCCTTTCTGAAGAACATCACCAATTAGGTCACTCACTATATGACCTCCTAGCTAGGGCGTCCCTTCCCGGCATTTCCATTCTCCTCTGCTTTGTAAATATCCTTTGTTAGTCGCGTTTCACTCATCCTCTCAACATGACCAAACTATTTAGATAGTTTGGTCATGTTGAGAAAAGTTGAAGTGTCAGAATTTATAAGAGTATGCTTAGGCATACTCTTATAAATTTTGGACACTTCAACTTTTTAATATTATTGATTTATTATTTTATAAGGAACGTAACATGTATTTTCATAAATAAAGGGAACTGTTTGCCATAAGTGTTTGTTGAATGGGCATCATTAATCTGGCTAGATGAAAAGTTACTGCGAATAAATATGATATCCTTATCGAAACCATGACCTAGACTAAAAACTTAGCGGAATTAGGTAATGATCTTGTAAATGTTGGTCTGTTCTAGTAAAAATAGTAATACTCGTACCGCGAGGGCTGGTTTGAGTTAATCTAGAAATATTGGGTATATTTTAGTTACAATTTTACAATTATTTAGTGCTAACTTTCTAATTAAAAGTATAACAAATCTTTTGCTCGTTCAACGCGGTCTTTCTAGGCTTGGAACCCAGTTAAGTTGAATTCCACGTCAAAAGTAATCCCGTACCGCGGTATATAATGGCTAATAATTTGTTTTCTTACAGCGGACGCAGTCTTCCTGCAACGCCAGTTGGATTTGATGATCTTGTACTTCCACCTTCATGAGCCAAATCATATTGAATCTACCAAGACCATCTCTCAAACCTGGAGTCTCGAGAAGAACATTGAACACTTCAGCGTAAGTACCTAAAGATTTGTTTCAAGTCCTTGTTCTGCTGTAAACAAAATGTTTTGGTTTCAGAATGTGCCTGCTGTGACAACCTTCATCGAGATGCTGGAGCACCAGTGGGTACTTCCTCGCGCTGTACCGTTCTCCATCCTCGAATCCGAGCACAAATTTGAGGTAGTCACCCTATATAATGTGCTGTACACTGCTAAGGACTACGACACATTCTACAAGACCGCAATATACATGAGAGACCGCATCAACGAAGACCTCTTCGCTTACGTGCTCAGTGCTGTCATTCTGAGCCGTAAAGACACACAAGGAATATATACCCCCCGTCTGCATGAGGTCTTCCCTTCATACTTCAACATCGGTGAAATTATGACGACCGTCCAGAGGATTAACACCCACGGTTTCCGCATGGTTGAGCACTATCCATCTACCTACAAATGGGACGAGAATATAGTCATTAGGTGGAATGCTACAATCTGGCCTTACTACAACAGCCAGAGCACACCCATCGCCTACTTCACGCATGACTACGGCCTAAACACCTTCTACTACAACGTTCACCTTTCTCAACCCAACTGGCTTAACAGCGAAGCTCTTCCAATAAACAAGCACCGACGTGGTGAATGGTTCTGGTTCCTGCACAAGCAGATTATTGCTCGTTACTACATGGAGAGACTGTCTAACGGACTTGGTGAAATTCCTGAACTTGGTCACGAGATTGTTGAAGAAGGCTACAACTCTGGACTTTTATACCACAATGGCGTTGCTTTCCCTGTTAGACCGAACTACTTCCACCTCGACCAGCCTCATTTCGTTGAAGAAATCCAAGAAATCTACGATTACGAACGTCGCATTCGAGACGCCATTGACCAGGGTTACTTAGGTAACGTAAGTGTATATTTAATTTTATAATTGGTATCAACATTCATAAGACCACTTTTTATAATATTTCTTATATTGTAGAATCTTGGTGAACGCATCGACATCAGCGCTCCAGAGGCTATTGAGACCTTGGGTCGTGTCATTGAGGCTAACGTCGACTCTCCGAATGCGCAATATTACAAGGACTTCATCAGCATCTGGAAGAAGGTTTTAGGCAATTCTCTTGTTCAGGAACACCAGTACTTCCACCAGTGAGTTAGCGGTCATTCTATTGTACTAAATAGTTCAGCATGAAAGTGTTCGTCATATACTAATGTTTGTAACTGTTTCCAGCTTCGTTCCTTTGGTTGTCCCCTCAGTCTTGGAACACTACCAGACTGCTCTGAGAGACCCCGCTTTCTACATGATCTGGAAGCGTGTCTTAGGATTGTTCCAGTTGTGGCAGGAGAAGCTTCCTCACTACAAACGTGACGAGCTTGCTTTGCCCCAGGTGGCCATCCAGAAGGTTGATGTTGACAAAGTGGTAACATATTTCGAATACAGGTACTTGAACGTCTCTTCTCATCTGCACATGAACGAGCAAGAAGGTATTATTGGATAAGTTATTTTTCTGTCCAAGTTTTCGTAAAGTTCATTTATAATTTTACCGTCTCTGTTTTGTTAATAGCCACGAAAGTGTATGACCAAGTCAGTGTATTAGTCGAGAAACCGACGCTAAACCACAAACGGTTTCAAGTCCGCGTTAATGTCAAGAGCGAAGTTGCCAAGAGTGTTCGTGTCAAATTCTTCTTGGCGCCCAAATACGATAGCCACGGCTATGAGATCCCTGTCCATCGAAACACCCAGAACTTCATGCAGTTGGATGAGTTCGTCTATGATTGTAAGTTTGTGTTAACTTTTTAAAATGTCTACAAATTACACTTCTTCAATAAAAATATGCAAATACCAACAGAAACTAAAAAGTGGAATTTTATTATATTTTTACAAGCAATTAATATAAAATGAATTTAATACGAGTGAGCGTTGCATTAAGCCCACCAATAAGAGCTTTTCAAATATGTAAAGCGTTTCTAGGTCCATCAAAATGCAATTCAGCAGCCCACGTCCGAATAGCTCTATAACAAAAGTGGGAGTTTAATAAATGCATACTATTTGCAGTGTCTGAGGGAGAATCCATCATCACTCGAGACTCTGATGCCAACACTGGCTGGGACTGGGCTTCTGCCAAACAAGTCTACGAGATCGTTGAGAAGGCGATGCACAGAAAGGGACAGCTCTACATCGAGCAGACTAATGAAATGGAGAAACTGCCTCAACACCTTCTGCTGCCTAAGGGTACGTGTTTTAATTTTTGTAAACAGACCTAGCATTCCTCCTTAGAAGTGATACATTTTTGAATGATGATTAAAATAATTTGAAACTCGATCAAATAGCGATTAGGTTTTGGGTTTCAGGATCAGCAGTTCTACCATCAGTACCTACTCTAAAACGTATAATATTTTGTCATTCTCACAGGTCGTGTCGGCGGTATGCCTTTCGTCCTGATGGTCTACATCTCCGAGTACCGCGCCCCCAAGGTTGCTTACAATGCTGCCTCAGACACCACTTTCTCTCCTGGTCTGTCTCCCATCATTCGCCAGCTGACCGACGAGCCATTCGGCTTCCCAGTCAACAGGCCTCTCTACCCCTGGCAGGTGGAGGGTGTCAAGAACTTATACTTCCAGGATGTTCTGATCCACCACAAGCACACCCCCGAAATCAAAGTTCCTCACATGGAATAAGCGATTTATGGAGTGTTTTTGACGCCAAGTAGAACAATGTTGCTTCTCTTTTAACAAATTACTGAATTTATGGATTCACTAGGTACTGTGGTTTAGTGCAAATATTCCTATACGAGTTATTAGAACTACCAACATACATTTTAAGACCTGTAAATAAGCAAAGCTGGCTTAAAATTTGCCCACCTAATTCAATTTTATTCAATATCTGTGCAACTTGGCCTCACAAATTCAATGTGCATTTATGTTATGTCTCTAAAATATTTATTTATATAGTGTATGTATTTATTGTTTGTTGTAAATTATCTAATATTGATGAAATATGTAGTAAAATATAGTATGATGATCAATGTAGTTATTGTAAAAGTATTGCCACATAAGATGTAAAATGTTCATGTTCATAATTTAGCCATAAATTAATTTTGTACCATTCACAAATCTATAATTTTGAAAATGTGATTTTACTCTGTCAGCCTGTTAGATGCACCTCAGATTTACATAAATATTTATGTATTTCGGGTTATGTATTACTATTATCCTAATAAAATTTCCTATAAAATTTTAATTCCTACTCCAATATTTTGTTATGATAATTGTGCCGGACGGGCGTGATCGTCGGACGCGGTGTAGGTGTAGGGAGGGTGTAATGCCTATCCAGGGTGTTATCCCGGTGTGTGTGTAGGCCTCCCAGTCCAGACGGCGCTGACGTCCTGCACCTATAGTTCCAGATATCTTCGAGCAGCCTGCTATCTTCAAGAGTTTATTTCTCAACACCTGATACTGTTTTTAACTGTACACCTGCTACCGTTTTCAACTGAACAACTGTCAAAAGAGCAGGGTCCTGGAACCCTTGGGGGTTATATTACCTGATTAAAACACCATAGTTTGGTTGCACCCTCAGGAAGCGAGTTAGGGACTCTCGGGAACACTCAGTGTGTTCCCGAGAGTCCCTAACTCGCTTCCTTTTTTTTAAAAGTTATTTAAAAATGTAAAATATTCCTTGCCGATGACTACGAATTTCAATTTTATTACGTTTGATTAAGTACGAGCCTACTTTACCGTAACGAGGGCTGCTAATTACTTCCTGATTCAACGTTAATTTATTAACATTTTCGTTATGTACATGTTCATCACCTGATATCAACACATATATAAGGCATGTTATACATCGTTATAATCCCTGTAAAAATCCCCATGACCTGAGGTCTCTGTATCTACTACGAGTATATCTGAAAAATTGAAATAACTGAAAAATTCCTTTAGTGAGAACAAAACAAAATATTAGTATTATTAATTTAAATTGGTTTTCTAATCGTTTTACTCGGAAACTATTAGACCGATTTCTATTTTGATTACAGATACCTCAGGCCAGTATATAGACCTACAACAATCTAATAATAATAATAATAAAGAACGTTACATGTATATTTTTCAGGGCGTGACGCGCCCTGAAAAGTCACCTGTTAAACTCAAAAAATTACATATTACAAAAATAACGATTTACGACATTCAAGCTCTATTAACTGGGTCTATTTATTTGATTAGATACCTAAAAGTTAGGTCCAGGGCTAGGTCCTGATCTAGGTTACCTGGATACACCAAAAAAATTATAACATACTCGTATAACTATATAGCCCACTTAATTGAGGTTGAAATGGTCGTACTTACGGTTTCACATACTAAACTCGTTAAACTGTGGTTTCCTTACAAACACTGGCTATTTCTATTTGAATTTAAGTTAATATTCAAGTTTCCCTATATAACTACATATGTGACGTTTCGTCGCAAACCCAGACTCTCTAAACTATTTCTACGTGAATTTAAGTTAATATTCAAATTCCCTATATACAACTACATATGTGACGGTTCGTCGCGAAAAATAATGTTCATAATCAGTTGCAATAAACAGAAGTCAGATTTATCTGAAATTGAGACTATAAAAAGCAAAACGGCAGTTTTAAAGTTGCTGAAACTAAAATCTTTAATTATTTTAACCTAGGTAGGCTTATTAGAATTCCTTTACATAATTGCATGAGCATTTTCTAAACATCACTTAGGTATTAACTACAGCTGTAATGTAGGTACAATGTACCCGTAATTTAAATAATTCGGTAAAATTGTGGCAGGATTATTGCAAAAACAAAAGAATAAGAAAGAGAATAATTTCCTAATATTATTATTATAACGTGGGTACTATGTTGTGATCTAGTATGCAATATTTTGTGTTTAGTAAAACCTATACTCGATTTTAAATAAGATTAGTAATTTAAATAAACCTTTTTTATCCTCGGCATGAATTTGGACAAGACGAAAGTTATGTACAATTCGCACGTCTTGCCGAGTCCAATCCACATCGAAGGGTCGCTTCTCGAAGTTGTGAAGGAGTACGCCGTCTACCTAGGGCAAGTTTTCCAGCTTGGTAGGCATAACTTTGAGAAAGAAGCCGACAGAAGGATCCGGTTGGGTTGGACAGCGTTTGGAAAACTTCGCCAAGTTTTCTCGTCGCCAATCCCGCAGTGTTTGAAGACTAAGGTCTTCAATCAGTGCGTCCTGCCCGTTATGACATACGGTGCCGAAAAGTGGACACTGACAGTCGGGCTGGTCCACAAATTCAAGGTCACTCAGCGTGCTATGAAGCGGGCTATGCTCGGAGTTTCTCTAAAGGATAAGATCAGAAATGAAGTTATTCGGAAGAGAACCGGAGTTACCGACATAGCCTGCAGAGTAAGCAAGCTGAAGTGGCAGTGAGCTGGCCATGTTTGTCGAAGGACCGATGGCCGGTGGAGCAGACGAGTCCTGGAGTGGAGACCGCGTATCGGTATAGTGTGGGACGCCCCCCAGCTAGATGGACCGACGACCTTATGACCCCAGGATCATAAGTCATATTTTTGGAGTCGTCGAACCAATAACTGTTTTCACTGGTTTTATGACAAAGGCAACTCGCAAAAGTGTGATGCAACAGTGTAACAATCACTTACAGTCAACTCATAAGTCATATTTTAGGAATCGTCAAGTGTCCACGTCAAAAAATAACTGATGGCGTAATTAAGTACCTACTAGAACTTACTCTTTTTAACACAAATAATGTATCGTATAGATAAAAGAAAAATAAAATATTCAGCGTATTCTTTATCTTTTAATGCCTCCCTCTATGTTCGTTAGGTTTGTTCAACCTTTGGCGTAAGCATAAAATATGACAGGTGAAATATATGATAATGACGGGCAGTGGCAATGATTACGAAAGATAAAAAAAGTGCTGCCACTACTTACTTTTCAGACAGGGTTGAAATTGGAAATTAATCAATATTATGAAATATCATGTTCATTTTAATTACAGTCTAGTTATTATTCAATAAGCTTTTAATAAAAAATTTATATTCTAAAAATACTCATGAAATCATATCAATTCTTACAATATGTAGGTATGTCCCATTTACCATCATATTTCCATAACTAGCAACATAAATATTTCCCCGAATACTTGAATCAATGTAATATATTTTCAAATTGAAATATTTCCTGCAAAGCTGTAGTGGGATCTCAAATATTATCAGTTATTTTTTTAATAAAATTATCTCTTTGTCTGTGCCAGGCCAGACTTTATCCATGTCCTTTGGTATTTATCTCACTTTTATCATTTTGAGATACTTATACAGTTTTTGAAAAAATTGAGTGGTGAGTCATTTTTATGTCATGGAGCGACGCCATTTGACTGCTGATGAAATGCAGAGAGCTAGGAATGCTACAAGCAGGAAGAAATCAGTCCCAGGTATCTCGGCATTTTGGTGTCAATTGGAGCGTGAGTTGTCGTCTTTGGCAGCGTTACGTTAATACAGGGGATCCTGCTGAGCAGCACCTAGGACGTGGAAGGAGTACAATGGCTCGATAGGATACATACAACTGACTGCAAGACGTCAGCTGATGTTAACTTCCCGGGAGATAAGTTTAAAGCTACAATTCTCAAGCGGTGTTGTTGTTAGCCACCAAACCGTGAGTAATAGGCTGCATGACTACGGCCTACGAGCACGACGCCCAAGTAGGTGCCCACCTATATGCCATGGGAATCGCGTCCGTCGAAACGAATGGTGTAGGGAACATTAACTTGACATGGACCCAGGAGCAATGGGATAACATTTTATTTTGCGATGAGTCCTGGTTTGGATTAAGGCCTGGTACGAGAATGGTAAGAGTGTATCGTCGTCCCGGAAATACTGAACGGCTGAGATGCGTCCTGGAACTGCACCCTTACAGTGGATCTACAGTGATGCAGATATGCAGGTATGGGCAGGTATTATGAAGAACAGACGAACTGAGCTCGTTTTTGTAGATGGCAATATGAACGCTTAAAGTTACGTTGAAGATGTCCTCGGGCCTTATGTTGACCCATTTGCACAAACTCTTGGCTGAGATTTCACGCTGATGCATGACAATGTGCGTTCGCACACAGCTCGGAGGACCAGAGCGTACTTACACAATGAAAAACATCCGGGTATTGCCGTGGCCTGCACAATCGCCAGACCTCAATCCCATCGAGCACGCATAGGATATGCTCCAGAGATGTGTTCTAGAGAACCCGGATGGAGTTTCGACAACCCAACAACTGAAAGACTTGTTAAAATTCCATTGGAAGCAATTCCGCAGGATCAGATAAAAAATCTTATAAATTCAATGAAAAAACAACAGGTTACACTTTGTATTGAATTACCAAATAATAAAAAAACATGTCGTTATTTAATTTTTAAAACATGAAATATTTAATTTCGATTTAACTTTATTGTATACTACGTAGGTAAGTTACAGTACACATATTGTTAATTATTGTGATTAAACGAACAATTTAATGTGAGATTTTGTTGCTTTAGTAACTAATGCTTTAAAAAATGCTTAGTTATAAATGAAATATAAATAATATATTACAATAGTAAAAATCGTTCAAAAGTTCAAACCCGTACATGTTGCTTAGACTTTTTTGATGTGTGTAGTTTCGCTATGTCCATCTGTCTGTCTATCCCCGGCTTAGCTTAGAGAGTCATAATACACGAAAGCTTATTTGGCATGAGTATATTAATCAGGCCGACAAATTCGTAAAAATAAAATCTTGAGAATAGTATTATTTTTACCTCCCTTACACGTAAAGTGGGGATGATATTTTTTTTCTCGTCTATTCCAACTACGGACTTCATTGTGCGTGGTCCAACACGCACTTGGCCGGTTTTTCTTTTTGAGGTACGGAACCCTAAAAGTTGAAAAAAACCTTACCAACACGCCTGTATTTCATGTAAAACAGTTAAGTAAACCCACACTTCACGTCAAGCCTATAGGCAACCAAGCATGAATAAGGACTCCAGGCTGCCCCAACAAACAGACTTACATAAAACATACTTATTATTCAGAATTAAAAAATATTGATCCCTTATCGTAAGAGCAGAATGAAAGTCGTTTGTTCGTTACCTACTGTGTAATTATCGTACTTTTATTACAAAGTGTTCATTGATAACTGTAGTAATTAATAGGTGACCTGCGATAAAGGTGTGTATAAATATGTGGTGCAGCAGATGCATTGGCACTGGCGGACATGGCTCGTTTGGTGTTGTGTGTATTGGCTCTCCTAGCGGCCGGGGTCCTCTCGGAACCCGTGAGGACAAATGTGTCACAGAAAGCTGGTAAGTCTACTTGTAAATTGATTAATTATTTTATGGGTACCATATTATGTATTTCCGTCAATAAAGGCAACTGTTTGTCATAAGTGTATAGTGAATAGGCATAATTTAATCTGGCTAGATGAAGAATTACTGCGAATTAGTATTCTTATGGAAACCTTGACCTAGACTAAAAGCTAAGCTGAGAGGAATTAATGATTCAGTAATTGTTGGTCTGTTCTAGTTGTAGTAATAGTAATACGTCGAGGGCTGGTTTGAGAAAATCTAGAAATATTGTGGATTTTTATAGTTACAATTTTAAAATTACATATTTAGTTCTACAGTTTCACATTAGAATTAATACAAAGCTTTCATTCGTGCAATGCGATCTTTCTAGGCTTGACAGGTGTCAAGCCTAGAAAGATCGAGGAGGTTACTTTTGACCTGGAATTCAACTTTACTAGGTAGTTAAGATGAATTCCACGTCAAAAGTAACCCCGTACCGCAGTACATAATATCTAATGTTTTTTTTCTTACAGCGGACCCAGTGTTCCTACAACGCCAGTTGGATTTGATGATCTTGTACTACCACCTTCATGAGCCAAATCATTTGGAATCTACCAAGACCATCTCTAAAACCTGGAGTCTCGAGAAGAACATTGAACACTTCAGCGTAAGTACCTAAAGATTTTTTAAAAAGTATTTAACCAAGAACGTGGCTTCATACACGATTAGTTTGAATACGGTTGCTGCTGTTAACAAAATGTTTTGGTTTCAGAATGTGACTGCTGTGAAAACCTTCATCGAGATGCTGGAGCACCAGTGGGTACTTCCTCGCGCTGTACCGTTCTCCATCCTCGAATCCGAGCACAAATTTGAGGTAGTCACCCTATACAATGTGCTGTACTCTGCTAAGGACTACGACACATTCTACAAGACCGCCGTATTCATGAGAGACCGCGTCAACGAAAATGTCTTCGCTTACGTGCTCAGTGTTGTCATTGTGAACCGTCCAGACACGCAAGGAATCTACATCCCCCGTCTGCATGAGGTCTTCCCTTCATACTTCAACAATGGTGAAATTATGACGACCGCTCAGAGGATAAACACCCACGGTTTCCGCATGGTTGAGCACTATCCATCTACTTACAAATGGGACGAGAATGTAGTGATTAGGTGGAATGCTACGATCTGGCCTTACTACAATAGCCAGAGCACACCCGTCGCCTACTACACGCATGACTACGGCCTAAACACCTTCTACTACAACGTTCACCTTTCTCAACCCGGCTGGCTGAACAGCGAAGCTCTTCCAATAAACAAGCTCCGACGTGGAGAATGGTTCTGGTTTATACACAAGCAGATTATTGCTCGTTACTACATGGAGAGACTGTCTAACGGACTTGATGAAATTCCTGAACTAGGTCACGAGATTGTTGAAGAAGGTTACAACTCTGGACTTTTATACCACAATGGTGTTGCTTTCCCTGTTAGACCGAACTACTTCCACCTCGACCAGCCTCATTTAGTTGATAAAATCCAAGAAATCTACGATTACGAACGTCGCATTCGTGATGCCATAGACCAAGGTTACATAGTTAACGTAAGTGTATATTAAATTTAAATTAATAATTGGTATCAACATTTTATCGACGCTTTTTATAATATTTCTTATATTGTAGAATCTCGGTGAACGCATCGACATCAGCGCCCCAGAGGCTATTGAGATCTTGGGTCGTGTCATTGAGGCGAACGTCGACTCTCCAAATGCGCAATATTACAAGGACTTCATCAGCGCCTGGAAGAAGGTTTTGGGCAATTCTCTTGTTCAGGAACACCAGTACTTCCACCAGTGAGTTAACAATTATTATATTCTACTAAATAGTTGAACATGAAAGTGTTCGTCATATACTAATGTTTGTAATTATTTCCAGCTTCATTCCTTTGGTTGTCCCCTCGGTCTTGGAACACTACCAGACTGCTATGCGAGACCCCGCTTTCTACATGATCTGGAAGCGTGTCTTAGGACTGTTCCAGTTGTGGCAGGAGAAGCTTCCTCACTACAAGCGTGAAGAGCTTGCCTTGCCCCAGGTGGCCATCCAGAAGGTTGATGTTGACAAAGTGGTAACATACTTTGAAAACAGCTACCTGAACGTCTCTTCTCATCTGCACATGAACGAGGAAGAAGGTATAATTGGATAAGTTATTTTGCTGCCCGAGTTTTCGTAAAGTTCATTTCTCATTTTATCTTTTCTGTTTTGTTAATAGCCAAGGAAGTTTATGACCAAGTCAGTGTATTAGTCCAGAAACCGAGGCTAAACCACAAGCAGTTCCAAGTCCGCGTTAATGTCAAGAGCGAAGTTGCCAAGAGTGTTCTTGTCAAGTTCTTCTTGGCACCCAAATACGATAGCCACGGCCATGAGATCCCTCTCCACGTAAACACCCAGAACTTCATGCAGTTGGATGATTTCATCTATGATTGTAAGTTTGTATTGTTTACTTTGAAAAGTTTTTACAAACTACACTTCTTCAATATTAATATACAAATACCAATAGAAACTAGATATTGGAATTTTGTTCTATTTTTACAAGTAATAAATATAAAATGAATTTAATACGGGTGAGGGTTGCATTACGCCCACCAATAAGGGCTTTTCAAATATGTGAAGCGTTTCTAGGCACATTAAAATGCAATTTGACAATCCACGTCCAAATAGCTCTGTAAAAAAGTGAGTTTATTAAAAGCATACTAACTAATACTATTTGCAGTGCCTGAGGGAGAATCTGTCATCACTCGAGACTCTGTTGCCAACACTGGTCGGGAGTGGGCTTCTGCCAAACAAGTCTACGAGACCGTTGAGAAGGCGGTGCATGGCAAGGGACAGCTCTTCACCGAGCAGACTTATGGCATGGAGAAACTGGCTCAACACCTTCTGCTGCCTAAGGGTAGGTGTTTTAATTTTTGTAAACAGACCTAGCATTCCTCCTTAGAAGTGATTAATTATTGAATGATGATGAAAATGATGGGAAAGTCGATCAACAGCGATTAGGTTTTGGGTTTCATGATCATATTAGTTCTACCATCACCTACACTGTTCCTAATACACAGAACCTACTACAAAACTTAGTATCTTTTTTCACTTTCATAGGTCGCGTCGGCGGTATGCCTTTCGTTCTGATGGTCTACATTTCCGAATACCGCGCACCCAAGGTTGCTTACAATGCTGCCAAAGACATCACTTTCTCTCTTGGTCTGTTTCACATCGTTCGGCAGCTGACCGACGAGCCATTCGGCTTCCCAGTCAACAGGCCTCTCTACCCCTGGCAGGTGGAGGGTGTCAAGAACTTATACTTCCAGGATGTTCTGATCCACCACAAGCACACCCCTGAAATTGATATTCCTCACATGGAATAAGCGATTTATGGAGTGTTTTTGACGCCAAGTAATACAATGTTGTTTGTCTATGAACAAAGTACTGAATTCATTGAATCCTAGGTATTGTAGTCTAGTGCAAATATTCCTATGCGAGTGATTAGAACTACCAACTTAAATTTTCAGACCTGTAAAGAAGCAAAAGCTTAAAAGTTTGCTCAGCTAATCTCAATATCTGTACGACTTGGCCTCAATAAGTGCATTTATGTTATGTTTATAAAGTATTTATTTATGTAGTGTATGTATTTACTGTTGTTGTATATTATCTAGTTTTATATTATTTATGAATTATTAAGTAAAATATAGTTTGATGATCAATGTAGTGATTGTTAATGTATTGCCAACTTAAGATGTAAACTGTTGATGTATAGAGCCATATATATTTGTACTATTAATATTAATTTTGTACCATTTATAAATCTATAATTTTGAAAATGTAACTCAGTTACTCTTTCAGTCAGATGGATCTCAGATTCACATAAATATAAGGTATTTTATGTTTTTATTATTTTATTTTATTAATAAATAAAATATGTTTATAAATATGGCAATTTTACTATTAACTAGCTTCTGCCCGCGACTTCGCGTGGAAGTCGTAAGACGCCACAATGTACTAAAATACCAGCCACATTTTGATATAACTTCCTTGTAAACTGCTTTTGTAGTTTTGGTCTCAGCAGCTAAAATATACAGGGAGTCAGGACTGGTGGCGCGGGAGCCAAGCGACGTGTAGTTGTCCGTGTGAGAGGCAGCTCATCCTGAGGTCGACATCCGCAACCATCCGTAAAGATTTCTCATTGCTGACGTTTTTAGTTTATAGTGAATTAATAAATACTTTCTTTTCTTTCTTTTTTTTTTTTTAAACTTTGCCCCACACTAAGAATTTCTCCTGTATTGTGGGTGCGTACAAACATTTAAACTCACATACACAAACAGCCAGACCCGGAACAACTACACGCAAATATTTGTTCCGTGCGGGAATCGAACGCGCGATACGCAGCGCAGCAGTCAATTGCTTGCTTAACCACTGCGCCAACCGTGCTGTCAAATTGAAATTATTTATTAATAATCAAGAACTTCATACATAGCAATTTGAACGGTGATCCCCAATCTAGACGTTAGTCTGTATTTTGGGAATCAGAGTTGTACATTTTCGTTATAGCTAAAATATCGTACACGGTGATTATTAACAAAATCAAACTAAAAGTTAAGTTAATGAATTAAAGTTAAGAAGTAAAAAATATAATTGAGAGTGAATAAAAACAAACAAAAATTAATAATACTGGTAATAATACTCTTATAAACAAGATTTAACTTAAATTCGTGTGTGCGTTTTGTGTGTATGTGTGTGGGGGTGTGTGTGTGTGTGTGTGTGTCAGTGTGTCTCTGTGTGTGTTTAGGAGTGCTGTCAGTTTGTGGAGTCTTACTTCATATGTAGCTATTTGTATTATAAAGAAGAAAAGAAAGAAAGAAAAAACGTTTATTCCGCACAAACAAAACGCACGTTACAATGAAACAACACAAATTGCACACAAACAAAGTAGCCAAAAGCCCCGCAATCAAACAATAAAAAAGTTCGACAATCTTGTCTATTGCTAGATGTCAGGGCCAGGGACCAAAGACCATTTAAACTGCATAGTACTCTGTGTGTGTGTTATAATGTATTTGATTTCTAATTACCCATAGTTATTTAATTCTATTATAAAAATAAATGACAGAAGAGGCCTGAACTTCATGTTTTCACCTGTGTACGTTCTACGAACTATCATTATAATTTAACAATATTTTAAAAAATCGGCTAAGTGAAAGTCGGACCGCGCACAATGAAGGATTCCGTAGTTGGAATGACTTTATGAGTCTATTTTTATTCTGCAGAAAAGAGCCATCAGAGCCATATATAATCTCTGCAGGCGCGATTCTCATATGGAAATGTTTAAGGATATTAACATCATGACGGTGCCTTGTCATATCTATGAAAACATCATGTAGGTACGTAAGAAAAAATTTACATCTTTTTAGTAAAAGAGGCGAAAGACATCATTATACTCGTAGTACTAGAAGTTGGGATTTATTAGCTCAACCAGGTTTCAGACTGGCAAAAGTAGACTCATCTTTCATGAGTTCAAAATGTTATAATAAAATTCCTCCCCACATACTTCAACTGAATGAGACGAAATTCAAATCTTGTATAAAACGCACACTATGCAAGCAGGCATACTATAATTTGGGGGATTACATCACTGATAAAAATGCTTGGCTCAATGCTGGTCCAGCTCCACAACCACAACTAATTGATTAACATTTGAAAATACTGTTGGAGCTGCTGAAGATTTCAAAAACTATCTTTGCATTGTATAAATTCAATATCTTAGTATTATATAATTGCATAGCACATTTGTGAGCACTATGTACTTATTATAAAGCTGCCATTTACTGAGTACTTCTTTCATTGACTTGAATGGGCTGAGAGTATGTCATGCTCACTGAAATGTCTCGCTGATGGTGGCGGGTGTGTTGGATCATTTAGCTCCCTTCAAAATGGTTGAGTTGAATGGTGCTAATCCATGCGTCATGTTCGTGAACGGGCGCCATCAGTAGGGACTGGTCATCTCTTAGCGGCCTTGGCTTATTTTAATTTAATTTTTGAATTGTTTTTTTTTTAATCTTTTGTTACGGACGCTTTTGACGTTTTGCATCGTTCTCACATGTTTAATTTCAACACGAATGATGTAACCAATATTTTGTAACCATATGTTAATTTAAAAGAGTGTCCGTGGAGTTTCTTGCCCGTTCTTTTCCATAGGTACCTACTAAGCTTTGGAATGGGCAACTAGCTTCATCTTTATGACTGACCGACCTCTTGACAATTCAAAAGTGCCTGTAATTGATTTATTCGAAATAAATGCGTTAAGTTTGAGTTTATCTCAAGATCAAACTTAACATTGTAGTTGACAAACATGTTCCCCACACAAGTTTGTACGCACAATATTGAATGATTTACCATTTTATTTTAAGACCATAGACTTCTTAAAGGTTTTCCTGTAATCTTTAAGTAAAGAACTTTATTCTGTATTTTTTTATTTTTTTTTAATAGTAATTTTTATCTATTTTCATAAATAACTTTAAAAGTATATATTTTAAACATAACAAAAAAATTGAGGCCCTCACAATAAACACGTCGACAGCGAAGGTCCTCCTGCAGAGAATGATTCAGTGGTCCAATGATTCACTGGAGAGTCACTCGGTAACTAAATTATTTACTAGGCTCGACGAAAATCCATAAATTTTATAGGCACACCTATAGCAATTTGGTTATTTTTTTTAGTAACTCGTGCATTTGCTCTCGGAAAGCACCATTTGGTGAAGTGGAACTGATGATGAAGACCACAAGTGGCCACCGGAACTACTTAATAGTATTTCACGGGTTGCGATTAGATTATCGGTCGGTCGTCATTATGCATATGGTGAAGTGGAGCTGACGAGGAACTCACCATCAGCTCCACCTCCATTCACCACTGTGTGGATCGCCCGGAGGACACGGTGGAACATACGGTGGAGGTCAGCCCAGCTTGGGCGGAGCACCGCCGTGTCCTCACGGAGGCGATCGGCGGCAGCGATCTCTGGCGTCCGGCCCTGGTTCAGGCCATGGTTCGGAGCGAGAGTGCATGGGAGGCCGTCACCTCCTTCCGCGAATTAGTAATGCTTGCGAAGGAGGAGGCGGAACGCGTGAGGGAGAGGCAAGGTTCGCGCCCTCGCGCCCGTAGTCGCCGCAGGAGACGCCCCGGGCGTCTGGAGTCGCAAGCCGATTTCCGCCCACCGTAGGCGCGGGCCTGCGGACGGTGAGCGATGGGTAGCTCACCATCCGATAAGGACCAGGCCCGGGTCGACGGCGCGTCGTATTCCACGCGCGCCTCAAAGAGTTGTCAGCACCAACTGACGGGGTCCGCTAAGGCCAATGCCTGCCAGGGTTGCGAGTTTGTCCGAAAGGGATATCGTGGCCCTGGCACACAGGCAAATGAAGGAATACGGGTCGGTTTTAGTCAGTAAAAGTCTGACACGCCCTCCCGCTCCGCCCAGAGCGGGAGAAGTTATTTGATAATTTACCACCCAAAAAAAAAAAAATCTCCACCTCCATCTTCAACAATTAACGTCCCTGCATCGGGAAAAGCAATACTTTGTAAAAGGTGATGAACAGTTAGGTATTGTAACTTAAATAAATTATAAACTGACCCACTAAAAAGTGAAAAATAACTTAAGTTTCGGAAGTCGGTGACAAAAAACTAAAGTACACGCTTGTTGCTATGGGGGGGTTGAGCATTATGTTCGTAGTCTTCTATAGTTTACCACACATTGTAAAAAGACGAGACAAAAGGTTAAAATATTGCAGGTAGTTACAGATCAGGGGGCCTAAAATGGACGCTTTGACAGAATCATAATATGATCTGCGTACAATTCATACATCCCGCAATTCATCTGTTTGACAGCTGCTATTTGACATTAGACTTCATTAAAGCAATTCATAATTTGTGGACCATTTTACGAAACTCCATACAAAACTGTCAAACAGATGAATTGCGAGTTAAGGCTTCTACATACCGGGGCGCCTTGTCGCGCGACGCGACGCGACACGAAGGCACCGCTCGTCCCGCGACACGCGAGGCCTTTGTGCCGTGTCGCGTCGCGCGACAAGTCGCGCTGGTATGTAGAAGCCTTTAAGAATTGTACGCAGATGATATTATGATTCTGCCAAAGCGTCCATTTTAGGCCCACAGAAATGATTATCATCACGCTATTCCTTTATGGACCTAAGCAGTCAATCATGACATATATTTTACAACATTATTTTTAATATAATTATGCGAAATCTGAATATAGTTTGTTCAGAATATGGAACTGAATCGATTTCAATAATTTTTACACCATGTTATATTTTGTCCCAAAAATATTTAAGTGTGATCGAAAATGTTATCACTATTTAATTATGTACTTACAATACAATCGCCGCGCCGTACGGTTAGGTACTTACCTACTGCCAAATTATTATCAATGAGCGCAAGACGACCCTGGAGGCACGGGGGCGCCGCGGCCGTTAGCATGTTTTTGTACGGAAAACCCGGTAACTTATCAACCTTATAACTTTGTGATTTTTCATAATACAATTTTGAAATTTTGTACATAGATACTTTACATAAAAATACTAGACACGTTTTCGGGTTTCGCATATACTAAAACTAATATTGTTTATATTAATATATAATATAATAAGGTGGCAATTTAGTCACCAGCATCTTTGGGGATGATTTTACTCGTCATACTAAACAACGTTCGCTATGAAAGTCTTATGGTATTCGTTTTTTTTTTGTTTATTGTTAGTTTTAAATGCTATTTTTATATTTCTTGTGCATGTCCCATATAAAATATTATATTTTTCTTTCTTTCTTTCTCTCTCTCTTTAAAATATGCAGGTGACTAAATCGCCACCCTGTATTATTATTATTATTTCGTCTTTGACATATCTCGGGACCCTGGGTTCCCGAACCTTCGGAAGGCGTAGGAGACGCCAAAGCCAACTCGCCCTCAGCGAGTTAGACGTTTCTAATTCAATAAGGCACCAACCAACGATAATCCTGTTCGCATTGATTTTGGTCCATCTTATTATTATTATTATAGCCTTTATTTATTCCTTGATTAAAACAAACATAACAATCATACAAAAAATATTTAATTCAACACAAATGTAGATGACAACATTTTTTTTTAAATATTAATAAATAAAAGATAGCTATTCTAATCATCACTATCTATTAAAATAAATATTTGATTCACTTAAATTAATAACATAACATAATTAAAGTTAATCACCACTTACATTATTTTATTCCATTTATTATCTATAATGCATTTATTTATCTATTAGTAAAAATTAAATAAGTACCAAATTCATTAACTACACATTTTATTTTTGTGGACTATCACATTGGATTTACTAGGGGTAGGTACTTTTAACTCCGGTAGTACGTGCCCGTGGGATATTTTCCGACATCCACTCGGGCGAAGCCGCGGGTAAAATATAGTACTTTATAATATTTTAATCTCTGTCATAAATTGCCCTCTCACATCCTCACAATAATGTGGGTAGCTCCATCTAAACGCATGACCCAAAACGTTATTACCACAGCACTCCTGAAGACAGCGCCACCTGTGATATAGAGTAGATACCAATTGAAAGTATCAACATCTTTACTATCAACAAAACAAGGCAGATGGCGCTATAAACATGGTTTTAAAATAAATTATTTGGGTTTACTTTTTAGGGTTCCGTAGTCAACAAGGAACCGTTATAGTGTCGCCATGTCCGTCTGTCTGTCTGTCCACGGGTTAGCTCAGAGACTCTTAATATTAGGAAGCTGTGATTTTTTCATGGGTATACATAATTATTCACGCCGACGAAGTGGTAAAAAAAATTGGAAAATAAGAAATTTGTAGGGTAAAAATGAAATCCCCATGTTACGTGCAAGGGAGGTATCCCTTGCACGTAACATGGGGAAGTTGTTTTTTTTCTCGTTTAACCCATGGTATGCATCATTGGATAGGCCGTTCAAAAAAAATGCGTGATAACCATTTTTAACCGAACTCACTATCATCTTCCGTCAATTGTGGACCGACTTTGAGTTGACGTATGGGTATGCTCCCGAGGTGGTCCCATTGTCACCAAGACAGAATCTGATGAGGGAATCCTATGAAAAACGGGAGATTTTTTTTAGCAACTCATGCATTTTCTCTTGGAAAGCACCATTTCGTGAAGTGGAACGTGTATGGAACGTGAATGGAAAGTGGATGAAGACAGAGACAGAGACACAGATGACCACCGGAGCTACTTAATAAATAAGTGTTTAACGGGTTGCGATTCGATTAGGTACTTTAATATTATGGTTGCTAAGCAATTTACGCTTGTCACAATGCATATGGTGAGTGGCAGTACCAGGACAACTCCTCAACAATTGTTGAGCCCACGTCCTGCAACGGAAAAGCAATATTTTGTAAAAGATAATGAGCAGTTGAAATAAGGCTATTGTAACTTAGATAAATGACAAACTGGCCCATTAAAAAGGGAAAAATAAAAAAAAATTACAAAGTGAAAAATAACTGTAATTTCGGAAGTCGGTGGCAAAAAACCAAAATACTGAAAATATCCAAAGACGACTACGACGACGGTCAGTTTGTAATTTCGAAAGTAGAAGTAGGTTGTTTTTTTTTGTTCAGGGATCCGTTTGCGTAATATTAAAATTAAAGTGCAATATTTTTTAGAGTCAACTGTCTTCCTCCCCTGCCAGTTAAATGGTTGGTATTGGATATACGAAAAAATTAACGGCAGTAATTTATATAACGAAGTTAAAAGGAAAACTATCACAGCTAAGTATGCTTTACATAGTAATATCCGACCAATTTACCTACATTTTCAGTTGGAAATGTTGGAATGTATGGGAGAACATGTTTTTCAACTACAACGTTAAGTTTTTTCTTGGGATAATTTCACCCCAACTACGGAACCCTTCATTGTGTGTGGTCTGACACACACAGGGCCAGGTTTTTTATTAGATGATGATTGACGAGCATGGCTTTAGGTTTTTTATTTTAAAGCATACTTTGAAGAAAGAACGAAAACAAGAAGAAGGCGTCGGTGTCATCGGTCTCAAAATTTTGCAACTGTTGTGCGATTGTCTACTTGAATGATGCAAATATTGCGATACTAAGTTGATTAATATTGATTTTACCACGTCTCATTCTCCTGACCACCACCGAAAAAAAATAAAATAAATCCAGCTGTGGTTAGCACTGAAAAACTTTTTGTAAAAAAAAATAACCGACTTCCAAATAACCACTTCAAAGTGAAAAATAACTTTAATTTCGGAAGTCGATGTCGTTGGATCTGTATTTTAATTTTTTGCCACCGACTTCCGAAATTAAAGTTATTTTTCACTTTGTAGTGGTTATTTGGAAGTCGGTTATTTTTTTTTTACAAAAGTGTTTATTTTTCACTTTTTAGTGGGTCAGTTTTTAATTTATCTAAGTTACAATAGCCTAATGTTAACTGCTCATCACCTTTTATAAAATATTGCTTTTCCCGATGCTGGGACGTTAATTGTTGAGGAGTTCTCCTGGTAAGAACCAGGAGAACTGCCACTCACCATATGCATTGTGAATAGCATAAATTGCTTAGACCATATTAAAGTACCTAATCGAATCGCAACCCGTTAAATACTTATTATTATGTTGTTCCGGTGGCCATCTGTGGTCTCCATCATCAGTTCCGCTTCACCAAATGGTGATTTTCGGGAGCAAATGCACGAGTTACTGTAAAAAATACCCAAATCGCCATAGGTTTGCCTATAAATTCGAGGATTCCCCTCGATTTCCATGAGATCCCCTCATCAGATTCTAATTTGGTGGCAATGGGACCACCTCGGGAGAATACCCTTTCAAAAAAAAAATATATTTTCAAAATCGGTCTATAATTGACGGAGATATCGATGAACAACATTAAAAAAAAAAATAATAAACATACAGCCGAACATATAACCTCCTCCTTTTTGGAAGTCACTTAAACAGGGTAAGACAAATCAACAAGGCTAAAAACATTGGGAGGTACCTTCCTCTTGGACTTTGCTGTAGTCGAGTTTCTTTCCGAGCTTCCCTCCTTTTGGGCATCACCACAGTCAGGTAAAAAGAGGGAAATATTTTATACCAAGACGTAAAAGTGATTAAACAACGTAGGTTCGATTGCACCAGAATTAGTTGAGATGTAGTTACTTATCTATCAACTGCATTGGGCTATCGTCAATGTGCATTAGGTTATCGCCAGTCGCTATGCGAGTCAGTAAAAGTTGGCGATTATAATGTATTATTGTTCCATAATTATCTACCATTATATTTATTATCTTACACTTTTATTCTCATCGATACTCGGTTTAAAACTAATGAGAGATTGACAGTAAAGTCTTCATCGCCACAAATTACAAGTGTAATGCTCCTATGACCATTCATTAAGTATAGCAGACGTTCGGCGGCCTGTGTTGTTCGAAAGACAATATTTAGTAAGGACTGACAAAATGTATTACAGGTACTGCATCGTCGTTGGTTTAGTTATTTGAAGGCACAACTGCTTATACGGGGGTTTTGGGTTTGATCCCGTATCGCGCACAGGAATGAAGATTCCTTTGCCACTCTAAAAACTCATCTAGGAATTGATAGTCATGAAGTGGGTTGGTACTTAATTAATGGTAGGTGTTGCTTAGTAAAACGGAAAAGAAATCGAACTGACATTATTTTCATAATGATTATTACCGATCTGAAGTACGACCCAAAAATTCGAGCGTTCGCTCGCTCGCCTTCAAGCGTTAATGGTCACTGTTCTAACCTTCTTTTCTCCTCTTACTTTTTCCGGGTTGGAAAATCCTCATGGATGTCCTCCGCCCTGTGGCGGGCGAAGGGGTCTGTCAGACTCTTATTGACTAAAAACCACCCCAGTGTTCCCACCCACACTTGCACCGGGGATCTTGGGATCTAGTGCGACTTCCGCGATCCCCGACTAGTGCCGGCCCGCCTCTGCGGGCCACCTCGAGTCTGGGGGGGTGAGGTGTTTGAGCCCCCCACGACGTCTGAAAGGGGCACGCTTGGATCACTGGGCGCCGCCACCTCAGGTCCTGTATGATAGGGGGCGGCAGACGTCCCCAAGTCCGCCGTCCCTTGGACCCATTTAGGGGGCCGTAAAAGGGCATGTCAGCCCTCTTCCGACAACCGGTGCGCCTGCTGTGGGCTAGGTGAACAGAAGAGATCTCCCGCTCCCTTTCCGCAGCCTCCTTCTGCGACACGACTGTCACTATTGTAACCTTACCTAACCCAAATGATTATAATAATAATAATTAGTTTATTTATTTTCTCTCTTACTTAAGCACTTAACAGTTTTGAACTATAAAAATTCACATTGTGAGAGCTGGTGCCTGAAGTAGGTTTTAGAAAAAACCTGTATTACAGGTCACCAGGCCTCACTTAGTGGCATCATATAAATAAACAGGCAGGTAACATGTATTTCTACTAAACAATTAAAACAAAAAATAAATAAAGGAAAATTAAAATTAAAATAACGTTAGAACGAATAAAGTTTATTTGGACACAGTTCGTGAAACACAAAAACGAAACAAAAATAAAAAAACAGGGAAAATAGTGTTTTAACAACAATCATGTGTGCCTACACGTAGAGTAGATAGAATATGTATTCATAATGTACTCCTGCTCTTAGCTCTCGATCCTTTCGCAGAGGCACGAGCACGTTGCTGCGTTGGGACCGTCTAGTAGACGGTCATAACAGCTGTGTTCGTACTTGTCCAATGTCTGCGCAAACCAGGGTTCATTGCACGATTCATATTGACCCTTTGACACGGTCACGTAACGATAGCGAATGCTTGAAACCTGCTCTGGCATCGATGCCATCAGCACCATCACCAAAAGTGTGCAGCGACGAGATACTTTTTGTACGAAAACATGACTACATGAGGCGTCACAACTCACAAGACTGCAATTATATCGCTCCATCAGGTTTATATTATCATATAGGTTACGATTGTGGGATTAAGCTGGGTTCAATAATTGCTTATCAATTGGTGTAATGTTTTCTTTTTAACCGACTTCCAAAAAGGAGGAGGTTATATGTTCGGAAGTATGTTTTTTTTTATGTTTGTTCACCTATTTCTCCGTCAATTATGAACCGGTTTTGAAAATTCTATTTGTGTTTGAATTTTTTTGTAAAAAGTTTTATTTTAAATATTGTCTTTATTAACTTGACTTGCAAACATACCACCGCCTCACTGTTATTGTTTTCGAGTCGATGATTTGTAAACATTAGAAATAATTGCAAAACTATTTGAAATAAAATGCAACATAATATAACGATTGGATATGAAGGGTCCACGAAATGTCTAAAATGTATAAAGTAAATACGTCACTCAGACATTTATTCTATACAGTTAGTAATCTCGATTTCAAACACAGCAATATCGCTTACAGTTCAGATAAGTACGTTTTTAAAAATTATGATTCACGGCTAAAATGCTCAACGTCACAGCAGGCTTAGCATGACGCTTTTTATTTCTACTCTACTGTAGAATATAAATCGCTTGTCTACATTTCTCGGTAGAAAACTGTCAAGTGTCTACACGGAAACGTCATTTTTGTCTACTCTTCCGTCGATAAAACGCTTCTCTACGGTTCTCATGCTAAACCTGCAAATGTTCTAATGATAAATGCGCAAATTGTGATTGTTGCCAAAGGAATAAAACTAATAAAATGTGCAACAATAATAAATATTATTTTTGTATCTTTAAATCTGAGTTTTATTTCAGCGTTTCTAAAATAAAAAAAAACAATAAACCCGACTGCGTAAAAAGTGAACTTAAAAATGATGAAAACAAGATTTGTATAAATTAATACTATAAACAAATTATAAAAAAATATTGTATTTTAAAGATAATTAAATAAGAAAAGAAGACTTAATACTAGATTTTACAATTAAAGGCATTTAAAAAAAAAATATGTTCCGCTAATTGTGCCGCCGGTGTGGATATATTATCAAATCGAGAATAAAATTTGTATTCTACTAAGATCTTAAAATTTTCTTGAATTCAAAATATGGTTATAAACAATTAAATGTGGAGAAAGTATTTGTTTTTATTTAAGAATTTTGATTGTTTTCTGATGAAAACAATCAAATATTTGAAAAAAAAAAATATTATTCTTCACAGGAAAATTTCATATCTTTACTGAAGATTTTTTATTTTTATATAAAAACATTTAAATATTTGAAGCAATATTAATTATTCTTTACTAAAATAAATACATATACATATAATAATTATGTATTTTATTATCTATAATCCATTTATTAATCTATAAGTAAAAATTAAGTACCAAATTCATTAACTACACATTTTATTTTTGTGGATTAACACATAGGATTTATTTAATAGGTAGGTACTTTTAATTAAGGCCTCGTAAAATATCGATGTGATACGTGTCCCGCATATTCCACATATATTATTTTTGGTGGGTGGCCGTCTTTGCGTGCCGGGGCCCTTCTGTGCATCGGAAAGCACGTTGAGCCGTTGGTCCCGGTTGTCATGTGTGAATCGTTGGCAGTCGTTACGGGTCGTCGGAGGCCCGAGGGTCTGACAGCCGGTCTGGACTGGAAGCCGACCCCAACATGGTTGGGAGAAAGCTATGATGATGATGATATGATGATGAGTTTTAAATGCTTTTGTTATTCAACTGTTCAATTAAGAGGGTCATATTAAGTCTGGTCTGTACTGAATATTTATTTTTACAATATATAAAGCGTTCAATGGGTTGGTTACCTTTATAAGAATGTTTTATAATTCTGGGTAGGTACGATGAGTTTTAAAAGAATAACTCGTAGTTTTGAAAATCTTTCAGTATATGATTTAAGTGTTCACCCTTATCTCGTAATTCTGTGTGCTTTAATTGGTTCCGCTAAAGAAATGTACATGTTGAGCACGATTTTAAACGGGAATTTAGGTTTCAAAATGTTGAATTTTGGCAGAAGGTATAACTCGCACCTTATGACAGACTGAGTTCATGTGAAAGGTCCAGCTAAAACGATTGTATACAATTAATTCAAGGTAGGGGTGGTGAGTTACTTGACCAGTTGTGACTGTGTGCGATTATCTTAAAAGAAGTAGTGTGCCGTAGACGGTTAGAAGTAGGTACAAGCTACAAGACATGTGCCATCCGCATATTGGTAAACGGAACAGTAATTGACCACATTTTCCTTATTTTTGACATAATGTCCGATAGTATCCTGTATACTATCGGACATTATGTACTGTGAGCTGTACTTACAGTAACTTCAATGGCGTCATGTCTTCACACCGTTTGAGTATTGGTCCATAACCTCCTGAGTTATCAAATTTTGTCAGGAACGTGTCCTATCTAAGCGTATCGAACGCCTTGCTTAAGTAAATAAATAGTTTAATTACATGATTTGTGTCGTTAGAAGCTTCGTTTACCTCATCTGTAAATGTTGATAATTGCTGTGGGGTGGACTTATTGCGTTAAAAACCGTATTGCACGCTGGAAAACGCGTCATTTTCCTTTTTAGAAGTCTTGAAACTGCTTACGAACATAGTTTTTCTACCATTTTCTCGATAACTGGTAGAATAGTGGTCGGTCTATAATTTCCATAGTCGGAGAAACTATATTTATTTATTGGGTGCACTACACCAGTGTTTAGTACTTCCGGATATTTTCCTTGTTTGACACTAGTATTGATTTTGATTTTAGACAATTCGACAATAACGCCTGTCACCTTGTCACAAATGGATTCAATTTATTTATTTTTACAATGTACACACAGTTACAGGCTATGACTAGGTTAAAACTTATGAGTACATGACCCTGTTAGGGCGTAGAAAGTAATTTAAATATAAAGATATGTGATGATTTTATGTCAATACACCTAATATTATCTATCCCTGGAGCTTTATTTGTATTAAGGTTTCTAATTAGTTTACTCACATTGTTATTGTATCTTAACAAGTAAGTACAAACAGCAACACACTTAACGCCACATTAAAGACGCAACTGAGAGAAATTAGGACTGCTCGAAAGGGATAGATATACGTTAGTCATTTTCAATGTAGTCAAATGTTTTTTAGGTAATGATTCTTAATTCGATCATATTGCAACTCTATTTAACCCTAAGAACAAGGAAATGCATAGAAGGATGATTATAAAAACAACTCTGTAACTACCTTTGTTCCCATTCTATCTTATGGCACGAAGACGGATGTGGGAAAGAGATAAATGATTTACTCTTTGTTTTACTTTTTTGGCATGTCACAAGATGTACACGTAGTATCGTGTTTTAATAACGAAAACTTAATTATTTCGCTATGAAGTTTTGGTAGTGTTTCAAAATTATACTATTGCTGAAATCATGGAATAGCTAGGAAAACACACCACACTTTACACAACGCCTAGATTAATATTACTTAGTAATTTTCTATTTACGTTGATAAAGTCTTAGTTTATGTATTTTTATTTTTTAAAGTTACGCATTTAATATAAATAAGTATATACGTTTATTTTTATTTCTATTTACATACTACATTTATAATAATCAGCTCGAATCACACTTAATTCTGTGGAAATTTGATTTACTTACCCGATTTGTTATGTCACACAGGGGGACGTCATTACGTCATTCGAGTGGTAATTGCTGAAAATCAGCACTGTTGACGATAAGTTTGTCCGAAGTCACAGTATTTTGCTGAGCAATGACCTGTTCTTGCGCAGATACGACGCACGGTTTACGTGTTTGTGATAAAGTTATTTGTTTGTTTCAAAAGTAGTTATTTTTCCACTCGGCAATCAGCATTTTGTTTTTATTTTGATTGTTTGTTTGTTGTCATTTGCCCGTGTCGCAACACCACAGAGTACTATGCAGTTTAAATTGTCTTTGGTCCCTGGCCCTGACATCTAGCAATAGACAAGATTGTCGAACGTTTTATTGTTTGATTGCGGGGCTTTTGGCTACTTTGTTTGTGTGCAATTTGTGTTGTTTCATTGTAACGTGCGTTTTGTTTGTGCAGAATAAACGTTTTTTCTTTCTTTCTTTCTTTACATGCCATTTGGTTATAATGGTATATTTCAACCCGACCAAATTTGATATTACTTTACTTTAATGTCTGACAGTTCGTTCATTGAAGTACTTAACTCGTTTGCGTATTTTTTGTTTATGCGTTCGTCGTAATCTCTTACAATTTTTCGATGTTTTAATAATATGTCTACTGTTAAATTGCACGAATTCTTTGAGTAACTACAAATAGTGAGTGCAAGTGAGTGCATGGATGCTGTGGAGCAATGTCTTGTGTGGTTGGGGGCTGCAAGACCCATTAATCACGAAAAGAAAATAAACAAAAAATGTTGATCTTCCGTTGGTAAGTTTTGCTCAATTTTGTGTTGAATGTGAGCTGATGAATTAATATAAATACATAACAAAAGTTGCTCAATCGCTTTGCAGCGGAAACCAGACGTATTATCTATTCCAATAGAAGTTATTAGCGAATATTTGGGAAATGTTTTGAGGTTATCATGATCATACATAGTGATGTAAATAATTGAAGATCAAACGAACTTACCAAGTGAAGTTCGATCCCAATTATGCGAGCAGCTTCATTCGACGTGATTTACGTTTAACATGGTGTATAGTAGCGCCATCTACCGTAGGCCTTGCACGATGGTTTAAAGTGTATGTTTTTTTTTTTTTTGACGTTTCGCCTCACTACTGCGCACCGCTGTCGTAGCGGGCCGTTCCGACATTAATCCTCATTTTGTTTAAAGGTAAAGAATATTTATTTTAGAACCGTTAGAACATATCGGGATGGGGTTAATTACTGAATTCATAATTAACATAAAAGTAGGGTGGGAGTTGGTAAATCGCGTCGAATGAAGCTGCTCGCATAATTGGGATCGAACTTCACTTGGTAAGTTCGTTTGATCTTCAATTATGCTTCGCAGCTTAATTCTTTGCGATTTACGTTTAACATGGTGTAGGATGTTTATAGCAACGGTTATAAAATAAATACAAAAAACAATGATATTCTAGAGAATGCCATTGTACAAAAACAATGTTCAATACTTGTAGGTTTGAACATTGTTTTTACTTCGGGTATATAAATACCAAGATAAGTATTAAAGGAAGTACACACAATCATTCAAAATCAATTCTAGTTTTATTAAAAAGTTTACATAAATGTATTGTAATTTGTATTACCTATTACATTATATTTGAGATGAATTAAGCAATGATTCAGCGAATTGATTATGATTTACAATTTCTTTATTGTAGAATCGAGCAAAAGCTGAAGACGAATTAGTCCATCCAGCAGTCTTTTTAATCACATCTATGTTTACTCCTAATTTATTTGCCTTTGATGTGGCTGCATGTCGTGTACTGTGAGCGCAAAATATTGAAGTGTCTACGCCACTTTCTAGTAGCATATCCTTTATCCAATGACTAACAGTTTGAGAAGTAACGTTTGAATGTGGTTTTTTGAAACTTATAAATAAATTATTATTCTTACGTAATGTTTTAGTTTTATTCATGTATGATTGTAAACATCTAGCTGGGCAGATTTCTGGCCGTGTATTATAAAATGGAAGTCTTAAAATTGGTTGAAATGTATTTAATTTAGTTGTCTTTATTGTATTGGGAATTTTAATAATAATTTCATTGGGATTTGTAATTATATTGTTGATTTTAATTAGAGATAAGGTTTGTACACGATGTGCGGTCACAAGAGCAATTAACGTTACAGTTTTCTGGGAGAGAGTTTTCAAATCTAGGTTTTCATTAGGCCATTTTGAGGGTTAAGAAGTTTAAAACAATGTCAGGATCCCAAGTAATATTGTACTTTGGGTTAGTTGGCCTTAATTTGAAAACACCCTTCATGAATCGCTTAAGTCTTTCATCATCTAAATTATGACCTAATAATAAAGATAAAGCAGATTTGTAAGAGTTGATTGTCCCATATTTCGCACCCTTGTCAAATACCTCTGTTAAAAAATGAATAACTATCGGTATTGAAGCACAAGTGTAATCATAATTATGTTTTTAACAGTAATTAATCCAGGCTTTTATGCAGCCGTCGTATTGTTTATAAGTGGTACTAGACAAGGATGCTAACATTATTTCAGATTTTCATTATTTTACCTTGGTGACAGAAATTTGTTTAATAGAGTCTGCCGGATAATCTCGCGGCAGCCAATGTTAATGTTCGATGCAGACTGTGTGTTGATCTGTGAAGAGATTTTAGCAAATTACAATCAGGTGGAAAGTAAATAATTTCAGATTTACATATTTTATTAAATAATGGAAACCAAGGTTGAGTTGGCCAATATGGGATGACAACTATACCCTCTGCTTTATCGGATATGATTTTTTGGATTGTTTTTAGTATCATTGAAAATGGTGGAAAGGCGTAAAAGTTTAAATCTTTCCATGAAATGGTAAACGCATCAATAGCCCACGCATCAGGATCATTCTTCCAGGTAACATATGTATTACATTTAGAATTACAACGGCTGGCAAATAAATCTATATTTGGTGATCCTAACTTGTATTTTATTTCCTCATATGCGTAATTTCCTAATTCCCATTCGGTATCCTGAAACTTTTTCCGAGATAGCATATCAGCTTCTTGATTATCTTTAGTGTTAATGTATGATGCAAAAATCGAAATACGTCGCCTTTCACACCATTTCCAAATATTACGTGTCTCATCATTGAGATGTGGGTATTGTACACTACCCATCCTGTTAATGCATGAAATGGCTGTAACATTATCGATTCTTAATAACAACTCATAATCAAAACAATCACTGGCAAAGACTTTTAATCCGAAAAAGGCGGCTTTTAGCTCTAATTGGTTAATGTGTAATTTCATTTCATTTTCTTTCCATTAACCGTACGATTCATCACCATCAAAATATGCACCCCACCCGGTGGATGAGGCATCGCTAAAAATTTATTTTATATATATATTGGTTTTAATATTAGAATAACCAAAATCCACGTTATTTAACCACCATTTAAGATCTTCCCTAATAAAGTTAGGCATTAAAACTGTTTGATTGTAATTATCATTTTTTATCAAAGAGTTGAATTTGAATTGCTCAAATAATTTTGTACGCATCCAAGAATATTGTATCGCAGGACACGCAGATATCAGAAGACAAATTGTTCTAGCAAAATCACGTAATTTACATTTACGAATGTCTAAATGAATTTGAACGTTACTTTTTATTTTATCTTTCTTATCAGAGGGCAATTCCATGAACATTTTTTGGGAGTCGAAAATAAAACCTAAGAACTTGCACTTAGTACTTGGTATTAAACAACTTTGATCTTTGTTTATAATAAATCCTAATTTTTTTAAAAATGCACAAGTATGTTTAACATTAAAAGTACAGTCTTAAGTCTTTTCCTATGCAAAATATATCGTCTAAATAAACAACTGAAATCATATTTCTCGACCGCAAATACTCCATCACAGGCTTCAAAATTTTTGTAAAACCATACGGAGCGGTGCATAATCCAAAAGGTAAGCAATTAAACTCAAAAAGAGTTCCATTATAATTAAAACGCAAGTATTTTCTGTGACAATTAGCGACATTAATAAAAAAATATGCATCCTTTAGGTCAATCGAAGCCATGTAACATTTTTTAGTTATTAATTTAATGGCTGTCCTGTAATCCTCCATTTTAAAATGATTAGTTTGTATAAATCTATTTAATGGTTTTAAATTTAGAATAAAGCGTTTTTCACCGCTTGGCTTAGGTACAAGAAAGATACTTGATATGAATTCACCCTCCACATGTGAACATTGTGAAATTGCATTGACCTCAATTAACTTTTTAATTGTTTTAACATAATCGTAATGCTCCTGTTCTGATTTAGGCATAGAACATGGGCTGTCAAATCGGATTGGAGTGATAAATGGGATTTTATATCCCTCTAACCAAGACCGTATTGGTTGGGTCATCTGTAATTTGAGACCACTGTAAATAGAAATATTGCAAACTACCAGCGTATTGCGATACCTGAGTCTTTTGAGAGAGATTTATCTGCGATAGTTCCTCTTGGTCGGTGAAGACGTCTTCGGCGGAGAAGGCGGCTGGCGCGAATAGTTGTAGCCGCGCGTTTGACGCGCCGGCTGTCGTCCTCTCGGTGTCTCGTTTGTCTTGTTCGGTGGTTTCCTTTGAATTGGGCCCCTGAAGTTTAAATTCCGGTTCCTTGGCGTGCCCCTGAAGTTCGAACTACTTTTGCTAGTAGACGGTATAGGATTAGTTTTTTGCAGAGATTCTCCTGTTTTTTGGACAAACTTAGCGGCTCTTAGTTTCTCGGCTAAATCTTCTCCAAACAAGTATTTGTCACGATTTGTGTTAGCAAGAGCATCGCGTAAACTGGTATTAATAAAACTCATAATTATGCTACGTCTGGTTCTACTTTCAATACAGTGGCTGTCACATAGAATGCGGCAAGCATCACTAAGAGGCTGCAGAAGTGTTTGTCACGAAATGAATCGTATAATCATTTCAGTAAGCTGAGATAACGCGGCTAATGCGACGCCAATTTGATTTTGCTTTTGTAACTAAACTGGCGTCTCTCCTGGATAGAATATCTGGGGTAGCTGCTTTAGCTTCAGGATTTAATAACGGGGCTACAAGAAAGTTACAGTTAGCCGGTATAAGATACTTTTTGAGAAGCGGTTCTTTTTGTTCTCTAGGTAAGCCTTTAACCAAGATATCTTGCCAACGGAATGCAATATCTTTATGAATATTTTTACCCAGCGCAATCTCTGGCTGTGGTGGTTCCCCTAAGATCTGAAGTATATCTTCTTCTAGCTGGGTATCCTCCTCTTGCACGTTTGATAAACATGGACCAGGAGCAGAGGACGATCTTGGCTCCGGAATTACAGCTTCTGCATTGTTAAGTTCCAAACTAGTAGATTCATACGATGAGGTTTCTGGAATAGGAGAAATCAGTTCAGGCATATCTAAGGATTCATTCCTGTGGTTGAGTGGCGAAGGTCCAAGATCGGTTGGTGACTGTCTTGGTGACATCACGGGCAAAACTTGCTCATCGATTTCAGAATCTGTGTGACAAACAAAAATACTTTGTTTTTTCAAAACTTGACACACGTAACCGTCAACGACGATAGTGGATCCAAGCAATAACCGCCAACGACGGCATTATGCTATGAAAAAGTAATTAGTTCAAATATTAACCGCCAACGACGGTAATTAGTTCATATATTAACCGCCAACGACGGTAATTAGTTCAAATATTGACCGCCAACGACGGTAATTAGTTCAAATATTAACCGCCAACGACGGTAATTGATTCAAATATGTATTAATTTTGTTATTCGAGATGATTTTAAAATCAGCAGCAATAGTAACACGTTAACGAAGATTATAATAATATTGTTTTACTTACTGCTATCATCCGACGAAATAACGCGCCTCCGGCGCTGTAATTTTCGTTCCAGTTTTTTAATCTTCTTTGTGATCCTAGATTCTTCCTCTTCTCGATGTTTCCTTTTGTTTCCCATCTTATTATTTTCACTACCTATCTAAAAAAGTAAGAACACAGTGGTAGGGTAACCAAATGTGCGAAGTCTACAGCACGATAACACAGAATGAGGATTAATGTCGGAACGATCCGCTACGACAGCGGTGCGCAGTAGTGGGGCGAAATGTAAAAAAAAAAAAAAAAAACACACTTTAAACCATCGTGCAAGGCTTACGGTAGATGGCGCTACTATACACCATGTTAAACGTAAATCGCAAAGAATGAAGCTGCGAAGCATAATGTTGTCGATACTTTCCTTTTACATATTTCCTAAAGACAAGCACAGTCACATATTATGCTCCAAGCATTTTACTTTGAATTCATTTGTAGGCCTACCCTCAAATTGAGACGGTTATCTTTTTTGGATTATAAGATAATGTCATTGTAAATTATATCGACGTTGAAATTTTGTGGGTCACATCACTAGTCAGAATAAAAAGAGTGACACCCTACGAAAATTCGAAACCTCTTCTGTATACGTGTCCTTCTCTAACATCATAGCGGCTCCATAAGTCAAAATGAAGGAAATATATTGAGTTCAGTTGCTATTTGAATCATCCTTCTATGCTTGTTATTATTCTAAGATTTAACCTAAGAATAAGGAAATGCATAGAAGGAGGGTCATTCACCCCTGCATCTCTATTCACCCCGTTTTACCCGGTAACAGAGATTCGCCATGGCGATTGGCGGTTCGTAAGAGAAGGTACAAAATATATAGTTTTTGACAGAGGCGCGAGTGAACGAAAGACCGAATGTGAATGACCGAATGCAAGCGTCCGAGGAATGACCGAAATCGATGCTTTTCTTCCTTCACTCGTCGATAGATGGCGCCTGTGCCGCGTCCGATATGTTTTTGCGAGTCTCATGTGGATGGTGTTACGGCCGGTTCACACATGTCTCCGTTTTACTGTTCCGTTTTATCGTGTACGTTTTTTTTTTGTCGATGGCGTATGTAGTTGTATGAGCGACTTTACACATGGCACAGTATTCTGTATACAGTTAAAAACGTACCAGTAAAACGGACTCCCATGTGTGAACGGGCCGTTACTAAGTAAAACGGAAAAGAAATCGAAGGCAAGAAAATTAGCATTGTCATACCTACTGATATTATTTTCATAATGATTATTACCAATCTGAAGTACGACCCAAACATTCGATGGTCACTGTTCTAACCTAACCTAACCCAAATGATTCACCAACATTAGAGGGGATCTGGCGCTCGGCGGCCGCTCCAGCCTTAGCCTTCTAACCTGACCTATCCGAGTCGGATTGCTGATGGTACTCATATATATTTTAAACTATTGACCTAATGATTTCCGAGTAAAAATGTTATATCCAATAACGTTATCTCACGTTTGTTACACCTTGTGAACGTTATTGAAATGTAAATATACCAAATAACATTGTATGATAACGCACCCTGGGAAATGGCTACGCTGATGATATTTCAACACACAGGGCCAGGTTTTTTGTCATCGGTGACAAAATGTTGCAACTGTTGTGCGATTATGTATCGATAGTACCCAAGCAGCAAAAACTAGTACTATAAAAAACCATAGAAAGTTTTGTAAAAAACTGTCCTTGGTCCTATAAAATCCCAAAGAACGTATCTTTTATTCGGAAGTGGCGCATTTAGATCTCTGTTCAGTGATAAAATAATTTTATTGTAGTGTTCCAAATGACGAAACAGTCCAATAAAATCTATGTAACAGTGATGCAGGTCTCAACATAATGATGTACTGGCTACTGTAGGACCTTTTATAGTACTTTTTCATACTATACAAGAGTTTAGTTTCCTTTACCTCACATTTTTCATTCACTATTCATTATTTTACATTTGTGATAGTGCAGAGTGAAAAAAATAATTAAAATAATTTTACAAAAGGATACAAGCAATCTGAGGTGAGTAAGATTTTATTTTGTTATTATAATATTAGTCTATTACGGTGGAAATGATGTGCGACTGCAGCTTTACTGTTAAACTAGGGATAGGTTTACCGTGAATTTAAAGTGGGGCACTTCAAATTCATCTCGAATTGTTGAGCTTTTACTAAAATATTTATCATTTATAGTGGTTTCGGTATTCTAAGAGCCATTATAGTACTTACTTGCCGTGATAATGTTTTCACTGTCAGTCATCGTGGATTCAACCTAAAATTGGGGTTCTGTGTGAGCATGACTAAATATGTATTACACAGAGTTTTTTTACTATTTTTCTGAAGACCATAGGTAATGAGAAAAACAGTTAATTATAAACTGTTTACTGACGAATAGTGTGAATTAATCATGTAACCAGTTTATAGTAGTTATATCAAGTTTTACGTACCTAGTGCTTATATTTCTTTATATGAAGTGCCTATGTATGTATCTAGTAGTATCACTGAACTTTAGAAGTATTACCTTTATAAATATAAACTGCAGTCAACATTGTGTTTTTTCAGTGTACCTAATGGACGCCAATATGGATATCGATAAATTTCTTAGTCGAGACGATTTCATGCTGCTTACAGCAGCGGAATGGCCGTGGAAAATCACACATTTTATATTAATTGCAAACTGTGTTAACTGTGTAAAGTAAATAATATTATTTTTCTGTTTTAATAAACATAAATTTGTAGTAAATTTTGAGAATAACATGATAACATTAGAGTTTAATAGCAATAAAACTAATAAAACGAAGGGCTGATTTTTCAATAGTCAGATAACTTATCAGAGGAATAAAAATGGCGGTTTGACAACTTATCTATAGAAAATATATCAAACCACTATTTTTATTCCTCAGATAAAAGTTATCTGACTATTGAAAAATCAGCCCTAAGACGACGGAGTCTTAGGGCTGATTTTTTTTTTTAATATTATTTATACTACTTTAAATTGAATATTCCTGTGAAGTGAATATTCTAACTTTTTATGTTTTTCTCATATTTTCGAGTACCTATATAGTAGAGACCTGATAATTTATAAGCTGAGTTAACAATGTGGGTTGATTTTAACGTGCGATCAAGACTGATAGAAGTAGAAATTAAAGGTTTTTCTTTTTTAGTTCAAAATAAAGAACCATTTAATTAATAAAGATTTTTATTTATATACCATCTGCATAAATAACCTTAGGAATTAGTAAAATGTCTTTATTAAACAGTATGTAATAATGGCACAAAATAAGTTGTTGAGTTGTAAGAGATCGATATAAGTTTACACTTTATTGCGGCAACTCTGAATAATCTTTGAATTTTGTTCATGCGCTTAGTTTTGCATTTATTTATGTTCAAATATAAAGATTTTATTGGAGTTTTAAAGACGTCCTCAATAGGTTCAATGACATAATTATGCCATTGTCTCCATTTTCTATAGACTCAATTTCAATAACTTGGTTTTCTTTATCTAAAATCCATTTGTCTTCCTTACGTGGACACAAAATAAAACTTTGTAAATGAAGGATTCTCACATTTATGTTGTGAGTTAAAAATGGAGCTCCAAAGATGTCTGTCTTAAAGTTCTGCAGTTCAATATTGTCTTTTTCACTAATACGTTTAGCTGCTTGTTCAAGAGGTCTGTTACCATGTCCTATCATATTTTTTAGAGAATATAACTGATTCTCAAATGGATATGCACTAAAATCTTATAGTTTTCCAAATTTTTTTACTTCGTCAATAATATGACATAAATTGTGCACGTTGCTGGTCATATAACACTCACCATATATATCTCTAAAATATTCTAGGAAGTTGTTCAATAACGAATCAGCTAGGTCTAATAAATGGAAATATTTTTCGTTGGAGCAAATCGTAATTGCACAAAAAAAGCATAAGAAATGTTGATAAGCATCTGAATGTAATGTATATTTCAAGATTATGAATCCAAGATAGTACAAAAATGTGCGATATTCTGAGCCCTTCCAAAAGCATAAATGGTCGAGACCTCTGACAGATCGGTGAATTTCTCGTGGCGTTTTGCAGTTTAGTAAAAAAATTGTGACAATACCAATATCCGTGCTGCTCCACTTAGTATCTTTTTTAAATTTTCCATCTTTCCATCCAGTAAGAAGACGTTTCATTATTCCTAAATCTAATAAATGTAGCGCATCTCCTACTACAAAATCTTCTACCATATCAATAGGCAGTTCTAATAGAGGTGATTCAGCTTTATGGTGCTGCCCATACTTTTTCGCTCGAAAATCTTCGTCGTTTCTTTTAGGGCGTCCTACTCTTGGGAACACAACGGTGTTGGATTCGTACGAATACTCTCCTTCTACTGTACATTTTAGACACCCATCTTTCCCGTTGTAATTGCACACACCTGCAAAATCAATTTAAATTTAATGTTAATTCATAAAAATAAAAAAAATACTTAGTTGCAAACAGATGGCGTCGTGTGCTTGTGAGTATGTGTGTACTCACACGACTCTGCTCCAACACCGCCCTAAACTAAAACGACTGCTGGCGGTCCACTCGTCGACAGCTCGCTCGTCGTCTACGGACTGAGCGGCGCCGCGCGTGGTTATTCGGTAGCAGAGTCAGCGCGCGGACACCGCGCCGGCCGCTCGTCTACAACGTTTGGCCAGCGAGGCGTCAACTACCGAGCAGTCTGATGGCGGGAAGCTTGCTGACACCGAGCTGTCTGCTAAATTATGTTGTCAATATAAACTTTATCGCAAGGCCATGACTTAAAGCCCATATTTGAATGATATTTTATTAGTCGGGTGGTAGCAGAGTCGTGTAAGTGGGCTATGACCTTAAGTGGGCTATGACCTTTATGCTGAGCGATGGTCGTTTTACGTGGATGTGACTAATCCTTTTTTAATCCACAGATTTTTGGTTTAAAATAGTTTTACCGGTTAACAACAATAGATGTGACGCATATTTTTCCCCCAATTTGTTCTTTTATTTTGTGTTCGATCTATTTCTTTTCGTCATGTTTATCGTAAATAAACGTATTTTCTTTCTTTCTAAGATAACTGAGCTATAAAAATAAGATCTAAGAGAAAAAAGAGAGTCAGAGAGAGATAAATATTTGCATCAGGGAGTGACATAGGCTATATTTTATCCCGGAATTTCCACGGGAACGGAAATTACGCGGGTGAAACTGCGAGGCGCTGCTAGTTAGCAATAAAACAATAGTGCTAGAATTAAACTTACCCTTGATCATAGCTCGAGCTGGAGAGTCACATATAAAGGCCCGTATTTTGACGCCTACTATTTTTTCCTTTCCATTAATCACGATTAATATGCCATCTTTTAGTAGTTTTTTCATTTCATCTACAAACAATCTTAGATAACCATCTAAATCAGATGATGGTTTATTATGGCCTGAATAAATTCCTATTACAATGGGTCGCAATTTTGGTATTTCATAAACGTTGCATAAAATTGGCCATAATTGAAGTTTTGTACTTTTAAAAGCAGGCAGGCCGTCTATGTTTATGTTCAGTGAAATGACGGGTAGATTGCGATCAATTTGTATCATTTGTAGGTAGTGTTTCAGTGTGTTTGTCAAACCGTTGTGCCAGTACTGTCCAGTTCCCACGGGATAAGTTGTAACAGTCTTCTCTGTTTTAAGAAGCGTTCGGGGATCGTTAGGTAATGTATTTGGTATTCTACGTATTGTTAATTAATCGTACTAAACTTTTTGTTGCTTCATGCGAAATATTATAATTAATGGCCCAATTTTTCACGCCATCACGAAATTGTTGGTCTTTTTCGAATGTTGAATCATTGCTTGAAGATTCAGAAAAATCGCTAGGGTAAGGACTCTCTTCAGAAATAATATCTTTGTAAGACACATTTTGTACGGAACCGTTTCCCGTAATTGTGATTCCAACTTGATTTTGGCTAGTATTACTGCTTTTATTGTTTGATGATGACGAAGCTGCTTTTCCAAAACGTCTATTCACTTCTCTTCTATAAGTTCCACTGCGTTTATATCTTTTCCAATTCTTTAAATCCATTTTTTTTTGTTTTTAGGGCAGGATGCACGTCGCATTAATTCCGTATCAAAATGTCTGAATAGTGTTGTAAAAGCGAGCCAATAATCCTTTTTGGGACTTAACTGTCATTTAATAAAAACATTTATCTACATGTTTGTGCCACTTTTGCGTCATTATAGTGATAGATACCCATTTATAATACTAACAAGCGCATTGCTAGGCACCAAAAAGTTGTTATACAATAATTCTGCTCTATTATAGTGTCTGTGTGATATGCTTATCGATAAAATTATAATATGCATCTAAAAACTATTATAGTACACTTACGTTCTAATAGCGTGATCAGAAATTAGACTACATCACAAAAACACTCAGTCAATCAGAATATCCACAATATCACAATATCGCCCTGTAGTTGAGTGTTCATCACTGCTATAACGAAACTACTATTGCAGTTCGTTTGGAACCCTTATTACGCTAATCAGATAAATAAAAGCACCTGTTAATAACTTTATAGAGCAACATTATTATGTACTAGTTATATTAGAACTTGCTATAGTACTTGACTATAACGGTTGTATAAAATGTCGTAGTAAACGTTTACATCCTTTGTTTATAGGTATTTTTAGCTCTATAAGCATTTAGAGCAATAATGTACTGTCGAACGCTTTTATACAACACTCAGGCACCGCTAAAACCTTAATAAATCGTTTATAGAGCTTTTTAGAGTTATGAGCTGAAATAATAGGACTGAATTGCTGGTTGGGTACCTATGAATGATGCGAATATTACGATTCTAAGTTTATCATTATTGATTTTACCACAGCTCATTCTCCTGACCACAACCGAAAAAAATAAAATCCAGCTGTGGTTAGCACTGAAAAGGACAAGACAAATCAACGAGGCTAAAAACATTGGGTAGCTACCCTCCTCTTGGAATTCGGTGCAGTCGAGTAAAACATTACCCACCTTTTGGGCATCACCATCATCATTCTAGCCGAAAGACATCCACTGCAGAATATTGGCCTCCCCCAACATTTTGGGGGGGTCGATTATATGATATGAGACGCACCCTGAAAAATGGCTACGCTGATGATACCTACTCGTATATCGAATCTGAACTAACCTACTTAGATGATGATGAATCGTAGTAAGAAGATATAAAAAGTAAGTTCTAAAACTATAACTCGACTACTGAAAAATCACGCTTCAAAAAGTTACTACTTATGAAAAAAAAAATATTCTCATCTGAAAATGATAAGTATGGTCACGAGTACTAGGTAATTTATACATAATTAGCAACTTTTAAAAGTGATTTCCTCCAACTATATTGATTGTAATTTTATTTTACTATGAACATAGTATTTTGAAACCCAGACTATTATTTATTTATTTATTTTGATTTGTTAAAAAAGAAATACAGATCTTATTGTTGATAAACAGAGCGCTATGTTATGCCAGGAGGCGTACAAATATGGTGTGCAAATCTAGTTATGGATTACTTACAAGTTAAAATTTACTAAAAAATATTTGAAAATCATGCATAATATTATGGTATTAAATTAGAAAATAAATTGAACAATTACATTATTATTATTCAATACTCTAATGGTGTCAGACTACTAAATGAGGAATTATTAAATTGTCAAAAGTCTATGTCAAAATAATTAAAATGTCAAAGTTATTTAAGTAATGATTAATAATTGTAATTCTAAATTAATTCGTCATTTAAGTATTCGTCAATAGCATAATAACATTTATCAAATAAGAACAATTTCATTTTTTTCTTAAATTGTGTAAAATTTAATTCCTTTATGGCGTCTGGAATTTTATTATAAATGCGTGGAGCCATACCCAGGACGCTTTTTTTTACTAATGCAGTTTTACATTCATACATACTCAAAGAATTTTTGTACTGACTACGAATTGGAACATTTCGTACCATTGTAATTTTTTCAAAAAGGTTTGGATTTGTTTTGACAAAGATACTAATTTCTAATATATATATCGACGGTAGCGTAAATAGTTTTAATGATTTATAGTACGGTGCACAGCTGTCATCTGTATTCAGACCACACATGGCTCTAATGCACCTTTTTTGTGCCTTGAATAGTAATCCCTTATCCGGGGAATTACCATAAAAAATTATTCCGTATCGTAGAAGTGAGGCTACTAGACCATGATAGGCAACAAGTAATATATAGTAACTATTGACCTTACTGAAGATTCCTTGCTGAAACAGAATTACAGTTATAAAGTTAGTCATAAGAAAATGAAAAAATATGCAAAACTGAATAGAATAATTAAAAAATGTAATCAAATTAGGAAACAACAAAAACACCTTTCCAAAAATATTCCACAGAGAAAGGAACGTGTTAATTTAATTAATAAATTAAACAATTATGAAATCAAATTAGAAGACAGCAAAAAAATCTATGAAGTTGATACACAGCGCTTACAGTCCGACTTACAGGTACTTGAGGGCAGACTTAGTTCCCTTTACATTAAATATATGGGTTCTCAGAGCCAAATTAAAGAACATATTCTTGCTGCTAATCAGTTAGTTATGTGTCAGTGTACTTGTCAGAAGGTTTCAAACCCTAGTGCTGTCCAGCCTGAGGCAACGGAGGACCCGTCCCAGACTGAGAGTTTAGCTCAAGACTGTATCCTCAACCAAGATATTCCTGATATTGTGCAAGATTTATCTCAAGTGGTACAGTCAGTAGATAGTAGTGTTTCCTCTTGTAGTAATCAAGTTTGTTATCAGTCAGTTATTTTTTCAGATAGTATAGGAAGAGGTTTAGGGAAATTAGTAAGTAACAACATGAGTTTTTCTACTCAAAACTATTGTTTACCTGGGACATCTTTCAAAGAAATAATGACATCAATTACAAGAAATCAATATGATTCTAATACCAACATTACTGTATTTGTAGGTAATAGTACCCACGTCAAAAAAGAAGATATCACTGACAGTGTTACTGAAATTCTTAAGATAAATTGTAATAAAATTATTTTGTGTGCTTTTCCATATTTTGAGAGGTTATCAAATAGAAAAAACAATTATATACATATGCTTAATAAGCATATTCAGTTCTTAGTGCGTCACTACAGTGATAAACTTATGTTTTTTGACACCAACATTTTTGTTGATAAGTTGAAATCGACAAGGAATACAGTGTATTTGCCAATTAGGTTTAGACATAAAATAGCGAGGCTATTATCTTATATAAACTCAGACATAAGTAGTATGTCGACGTCTTGTACTATAATTAACACCGCAATTATTAGTAGTAATTCTAATGCACAGGTGGTCACCTTAAATAACTGTAGCACTAATGCTATAACCATTTACAATAATTGTACGAAGGAGGACCCATGTGTCACTATGGCGAATTCTTGTCCTAATGTGGGGTCCACAAGTAGTAGGATTTCATTGCCTGGTGATGGCATGGGGCTCACTCTGGATGTTAATTTAAACTAGATAGTAAGACAACAGAAGATGCCGGTAACAATATAGTTATACCTATCAACAACAAGGTGTCTTCTTGCTCTCAAATAGTTAAGTGTAAAAAAGGTTCTAAGCAGAATTCCTTGAAATTATTTCATCAAAATATTCAAGGTTTTTCTTCCAAACAATTAGAAATTGAACTATTTTTAGAAAAAACCATGTTTGAAATTATTTGTTTAACAGAACATTGGTTGAAAGATTATGAAATGCTAATTAATTATGTCAATTATAGTGTGGGCAGTTGTTTTAACCGCAAATCAATGCTGCGTGGGGGTTCATTAATCTTAGTTAAAACTTCTATTAAATCTAAGACTCGTCAAGATATAGTAGATCTGTCGGTGGAACATAACGTTGAACTCTCCTGTGTTGAGCTGGATAAGCATGTCATAGTGTGCGTTTACAGACCCCCAAATTATCAAAACTACTCGGTATTTGAGTCGGTAATGGAAGATGTTTTAGCAAAACTTGCAACAGGTAAAAAATCGCTTATTATCTGTGGTGACTTCAATATTAATATCTTAGAGAATAGTTCAAATAGCACTCGATTATTAAGTCTCTTTAAATCATTCAATTTGTCAAATGTGTTTACAGAACCAACACGCATAACTACAAGTTCTGCTACATGTATTGATAATGTTTTTTGTTGCTGCGAATACTTAGATAAAGCCATTGTAAATTATCTCCCTTCTGATCACAGCGGTCAATTCGTTGCTTTCAAGTCCATAACACCATTACAAAAAATTCAGATACAATCTAGACAAGTAACACCCAGCAATCTAAATAGATTTAATAATAACTTAATTAGTAAGTTATTTATACCGGGCCATATCAAAAACAATGTAAATGAATTTTATGAGGAATTCTTTTCGGTAGTGTGCACCGAGTTCAATGATACTTTTAAAAAGAAAACAAAAACTATTTGCCCAAATTTTTTGTTCAGTGACTGGGCAACTAAGGGTATTAGGAAAAGTAGGGAAAAATTGTTTGAGCTTTATGGCCTTAAGCCTTATATTAAGTCTGAAACTTTTAATAAATACGTTGCTACTTACTCTAAAATTTTTAAAAATACCTGCAAGGTAGCTAAAGCCTTGTACATTAGCAACAAGATTAAATCAGCCGATAATAAAATAAAGACGGTTTGGAGAATTATCAATGACGAAACTAACAGGAATAAAAAACATAATAATGATTTCACTCTAGAAACCTCACGTGGTCTCGTATGCACAAACAAAGAAGTTGCGCAAGAATTTGTAAATTTCTTTACCAATATCCCACTTAAAACTACTGAAGCCATAAATTCCTCGCCCTCGCGTTCTATTGATTTATTAAGAGCAAACGTTTCATCCTGCGCGATTGAATTTAAATTCAAGCATATAAACCCCGTAACAGTAATAAAAGCTTTCAAGCAAATCAAAATCAAATTAACAGAAGATCTATGGGGAATGTCTATTAAAGTTTGTACCTCCATTATTGAGACTATAGCGCCGTACTTGGCCTTACTATTTAATTTGTGTGTTGATCAAGGAGTCTTCCCGGATCTAATGAAATATAGTAAGGTAATACCACTTTTCAAATCCGGGGATAGTGAAGACACCAATAATTATAGACCCGTATCCGTGTTGCCGGTCTTCAGCAAGGTGTTTGAAAAGGTAATGCTTAATCAAATGCTCAATCATTTTAACACCAATAAAATCTTACACGATCAACAATATGGTTTCACCAAGGGACGTTGTACGACTGACGCCGGTGTCACCTTATTAAAACACATATTTGCGGCATGGGAAGAAGCCCAAGACGCCATAGGAATATTTTGTGACCTCTCCAAGGCATTTGATTGCGTCGACCACGAAACATTACTCTTGAAACTTGAGCATTACGGCCTTGGAAAACTTGCGCTCAGTTTAGTAAAATCTTATTTAAATGATAGACAGCAGCAAGTTCAAATAAATGGAGTCAATTCACTCGGCTTAAAAGTAAAAATGGGTGTACCTCAAGGCTCGATATTGGGTCCTTTCCTCTTTTTAGTATATATTAATGATCTACCCTATTTGTTAAAAACTCAACCACAAATGGTGTTATTTGCTGACGATACTTCCTTAATTTTTAAAATTAACAGACGTGCATTAAATCTTGACGACGTAAATAATGCCCTATTGCAGGTCCAAAATTGGTTCACTGCTAATAATTTAGTATTAAATGGGAAAAAAACTAAGTGCATAAGATTTTCGTTACCAAATGTCAAAAGTAGTAATTGTGAGATAATATTGAATCAAGAGAAACTAGAACTCGTCGATAAAACTGTTTTTCTGGGGATCACGCTCGACTCAAGGCTTCAATGGGGTCCTCATATAATATCCCTTGCAGGACGGCTAAGTTCGGCGGCTTATGCTGTGAGAAAAATCTGTCAATTTACTGATGTAGATACCGCGAGGCTGGTCTATTTTAGTTACTTTCATAGTATTATGTCATACGGTATTTTACTATGGGGACGGGCTGCAGACATCGAGTCTATTTTTATTCTGCAGAAAAGAGCCATCAGAGCCATATATAATCTCCGCAGGCGCGATTCTCTTAGGGAATTGTTTAAGGATATTAACATCATGACGGTGCCTTGTCAATATATCTATGAAAACATCATGTACGTAAGAAAAAATTTACATCTTTTTAGTAAAAGAGGCGAAAGACATAATTATAGTACTAGAAGTAGGGATTTATTAGCTCAACCAGGTTTCAGACTGGCAAAAGTAGACTCGTCTTTCATGGGGTACTGTTTAAAATGTTATAATATAATTCCTCCCCACATACTTCAACTGAATGAGACGAAATTCAAGTCTTGTATAAAACGCACACTATGCAAGCAGGCATACTATAATTTGGGGGATTACATCGCTGATAAAAATGCTTGGCTCAATGCTGGTCCAGCTCCACAACCTCAACTAATTGATTAACATTTGAAAATACTGTTGGAGCTGCTGAAGATTTCAAAAACTATCTTTGCTTTGTATAAATTCAATCTCTTAGTATTATATAATTGCATAGAACATGTGTGAGCACTATGTACTTACTATAAAGCTACCATTTACTGAGTACTTCTTTCATTGACTTGAATGTGCAATGGCGGCTGAGAGTATGTCATGCTCACTGTAATGTCTCGCTGATGGTGGCGGGTGTGTTGGATCATTTAGCTCCCTTCAAAATGGTTGAGTTGAATGGTGCTAATCCATGCGTCATGTTCGTGAACGGGCGCCATCAGTAGGGACTGGTCATCTCTTAGCGGCCTTGGCTTATTTTAATTTAAGTTTTGAATTGTTTTTTTTTTTATATTTTTGTTACGGACGCCTTTGACGTTTTGCATCGTTCTCACATGTTTAATTTCAACACGAATGATGTAACCAATATTTTGTAACCATATGTTAATTTAAAAGAGTGTCCGTGGAGTTTCTTGCCCGTTCTTCTCCATAGGTACCTACTAAGCTTTGGAATGGGCAACTAGCTTCATTTTGATGACTGACCGACCCCCTTGACAATTCAAAAGTGCCTGTAATTGGTTTATTTGAAATAAATGCTTTGAGTTTGAGTTTGAGTAACGCGCCTATATTTACTTTTCTAGCCAATTGAAAAAGTGCATAGGCAGATTTATTAATTTTTACATTACATTTTTTATTGAACATAGCTGTTCTATATGAGCTTTCCAATTAAGGTTGTTGTTAATATGGATACCTAAAAACACACTTACTTTAACTTCTTCTATTTCGTTGCCATTGTAATTGACACAAGTTTTTGGAGGTTCAATTCTTTGGTGGAAATGCATTACCTTGGTTTTCTTAAGGTTGATTATTAAATTATTCATATTAAGCCAATTAATTATGTCAGTAAGAGTATTATTGATGTCAAATTGATAAGTATTTAAGTCCTTACATTTTACTATGGCAGTGCTATCGTCTGCAAACAAAACCATTTGTTGTTGTGTCACATTTGGCAAATCATTTATGTAAATGAGAAACAAAGGTGACCCAAGCACGCTACCTTGATGTACTCCATATTTTATACTCCTGAAATTTGACACATAAGTTCGTTCCATTTTGGTTTTTGCGCACACTCTTGTGATTTCAGTACATTGCAATCTATTACTTAGATAAGATTCTAGTAATTTTAAAATGTTCCCTCTGATGCCATAGCAATGCAATTTGTCTAGAAGGATTTTGTGATCAACATAATCAAAGGCTTTAGTCATGTCTGTGTAAATAGCGCAGATGGGAGTCTTTTTATCAACAGCAGACATAACATTATTTAAAAGATCGAAAATAGCCATATTTATTGTTTTATTTTTCCGGAAACCGTTTTGTTCTTTGCACAAAATATTATATTTGTGCAGATATTGGTATAAAGAGTTATAAATTACGTCGCCGATTCGCTGAAGTGGTGTTGCCATGGATATGAGAATCGCGTGTAGTCTAGGAACAAGGAAATCATGGAGTGAAGTGATCACGCCACGCACGCGCGTTATGCGCTGTCACTAAATCGCAACAGGTTTTTTTTATAAAGAAACAGTTTTTTTTTATTACCTTGGTAGCATAATCAGCCTATAATGTTCCCATCTCCTGGGACACAGGCCTCTTCTCTGTGAGAGGAAGTAGGCCGTAATCCACCACGTTTACTTTGTTGAGCAGACGAATGTTTCAAACCTATATAACAATATCCATCAAAACTTTCGGATTGTGTGTTGCGCAACCAGGGTGCAGACTGCCAGTGATTCTCGTTTATTCTCGGTTTAAGTCAAGATAAGGTCTGGAATTTTTACACCAATATCATCTTTCACCAGATAAATATAGCCTTGAACTTGGTGGATAAGTTTCGACAGCTATTGCAGTTGATAAATCATTATTCACAGTTAATTAGGTACTTGTTTGTCATCTCTTGATAGTACGGGTTATCACGACACGTTAAATAAGTAACCTGGCTACGTAGTTAAGAGAAAATAAGACAAGCATCTGATTAAATGAAAATTCGTGTTTTTACTCAACCAGAAAAAAAAGAAGTAATTTGTGTATTTTCTGCTTCCTTGACCGCCATGGGATGTGTGGTCACCTACGTACGATATATTATTATCCAATCATCATCATTTCAGCCGAAAGACGTCCACTGTTGGACATAGGATTCTCCCTATACGAGGGGTTTGCCTTAATCGCCACGCTTGGCAGACGGGTCGGCGATCGCAGTATGGTGTTAAAATGTATAGGGAACGCTGCTGCCCATGTCCCGGTCCCGGTGTCTTTGGATCTGTATTTTAGTTTTTTGCCACCAACTTCCGAAATTAAAATTATTTTTCACTTTGTAGGGTTTTTTGGAAGTCGGTTATTTTTTTTTTACAAAAAGTTTTTTATTTTTCTCTTTTTAGTGGGTCAGTTTTTAATTTATCTAAGTTACAATAGCCTAAAGTCAACTGCTCATCACCTTTTACAAAATATTGCTTTTCCCGATGCTGGGACGCTAATTGTTGAGGAGTTCTCCTGGTAAGAACCAGGAGAACTGCCACTCACCATATGCATTGTGACGAGCATAAATTGATTAGCAACCATATTAAAGTACCTCATCGAATCGCAACCCGTTAAATTGGCACTTATTATTATGTTGTTCCGGTGGCCATCAGTGGTCTCCATCATCAGTTCCACTTCACCAAATGCACGAGTTATTTTAAAAAAATACCCAAATCGCTATAGGTCTGCTTATAAAATTCGAGGTTTTCCCCTCGATTTCCATGAGATCCCTTCATCAGATTCTGATTTGGTGGCAATGGAACCACCTCGAGAGCATACCCTTTCAAACAAAATCGGTCCCTATCTGACGGAGATATCGGTGAACAAACATAAAAAAAAAACATACAGCCGAACATGTAACCTCCTCCTTTTTGGAAGTCGGTTAAAATCCGTTAACGTCCTGAATCCATATCTATCGTGATCTTTAACATGTTCCAATAACAAAAAACCATAGATAGTTTAATGTTTGGGTTACTATGGATAGATATTAGGGAAAGAGCAATGACCGCTATTGCCACGCTAAAGTGATTTGGGTATAGTCTTGTATATCAGTGGTCAGAGTAATGGCAAGGTACGCTAGTGATCGTAGGTTCGAGTCCCACTCGTGTAAGTTGTTCAATGAGTGGCTAAACGATAACAACCACACGGGTTACGCTAGCCGCGGTTGCTTCGTAGATGGGTGACCATTGATGACATGATCCATTACATATATCGAGAGAAAATGGCAAGGCACGGAAGGGTGCCTCGGAAAGCTCGTTAAGGTGGATCCACTGCTGTAGTCCGCGAAATTCAAATATTCTTATGTTTTTTGGTATTTGCAATCAGAATCAGATAGATCAAAATATGGTTCGCGACTATAGCTGATATGTATTTACAGAATTATAATCATGAATACCTACATCTATCTAAGTTAGATTTGTTCCCCAATGTGCTTCATCCCTAATGCGTAGGATACGTTGAAGCTCCAATAGCATCCTGAAGGTTATTGTGGAGAGGCTAGACTGCCCTTTTCTGATGCTCTGGTCCTGTAGAGATAACTGCGGGCCTGGTGCTGAAGAAATATAAAAATAAATATAAATAAATATTTATAATAATAATTATCTGAAATTTATTAATTTGAATTGATTAATTGTTATAGAAGTTATGGTCATGTTTCAGTGTAATTTTAATTAAATTTTGACATAATTTTGATTTAATTTTTATTTGATATTATTTAAATTTAATTTAATTTTGTTTTTAATGTAATTTAATTTTTGATTTTATTTTGAGATTCATTTAGATTTGGATTTTGATTTTTTTTATTGTAATTTAGATTTTGTTATTGCATTTGATTTTAATTTTGATTTTGATATTGATTTTAATTTAATTTTTGGTTTTAATTGAAATAATAATTGTTTTTAATTTCAATGCTACTAACATATTTAATATCTAAGTTCTACTATATTAGGATGTTTATCGAAGAAAAAAAAATAAACAAACAAAAATTGAAAAAAATCATGATTTCATGAAAAAGTCATTCATTGGAACAAATCTAATTGTTACTCCTGATTCTAATGATTATAATTCTGTAAATAGATAATTATGTGTTATAGTCGCGAATCATATATTTGACGGAAGCCATATTATTTAACAGCTGCGAGAGGCGGCGACTAGATGGCGCTAGTGGAACGTGCACCATAGACAAATCATTCATTCTATCGGATGTTTGACTTAAAAGACTTGAAGTCAATTGAGTGAAATATTGTAACGTTACCCCCCTCTAGCGGATCGCCTTTATAAGGAGGTGCGCTATTGAGTCGGTACGCATTTTGAACGGATGCGTCTTGGTGCACGGACCACTGTCTCTCGACAGTCAGTACTGCCCGGTTATTGGATATGGAACGCTGTCTCCGACAAATGAGTACTATCCTTATTGCGGTGGGTGCATGGACCACTGTCCCTGACAGTCAGTACTGCCCTATGTGACCGCCACTTCCATTATTAGTTATTTAATTAATTCTATTTAATTTCTATATTCTCTCGATTTAAAATAACTGATGGTTCGATTGAAATAGATTTCTGTATTGCCATATCTGAGTATTGCTTCTGATGTCTGGACCTATCCCGACATATTGATCAAGATACAACCTTGCACTGACCTGTAAATAGCAAAAAAACGTAATCTTTGAATTTTGCAGACTACAGCTACAGATTCATCTTAGGCCCAGGTACCGGCTGTCATTCATATACAACATTACAAACCTTGAAATCACGAAAAAAAAATCAGCTGTTCCATACATTTTGTCGATTTAAGTGAACACAAATGTATGGAACAGCTGATTTATTTTCGCGATTTCAAGGGTGGTCCCATAGAAAAAATTGTTCAAAATGATGAGTACAAAGACCCCTTTGCGGGTTTAGTGTAAACAAAAACTAATGTTGTATATTTGATTCGTATATCTATCTCCGTCGTTACGGGTGGTCAGAAGCTCATAATTCTCTTACCAAGGGGTATCGTGTCACCCAGTAACTGGGTTGTGGAAGTCAGATAGGCAGTCTCTCCTTGTAAAATACTGGTATCCAGCAGCATCCGGTTAGACTATAAGCCGACCTCAACATAGGGAAAAGGCTAGACAGATTGAAGGCATAGATAGGCACAAGGATTATAAGCATGTTAAATCATATGATTAAAGTATATAAAAAAACGAACTTTCATACTTAAGAGCGTTTACGACGTACGGCATTTCATACGAACTTTCAAGCCCTTGTTTTTCGAAATGACTGAACCGATTTTATTAAAACTTCATATGCATAAGCAGGATACAAAGGTCTAAAAAGTTAGTTAAGAACATTTTCGAAATGTCTTATTTAAAAACAGATAACTGGAAATATCTGTGTATATGGAAAATTTAAAATCTGACTAGTTTGGCTGTAAAACTATTTTTCAAAAATGTTCTGAACTAACTTTTTAGACCTTTGTGTCTTGCTTATGCGTATGAAGTTTCATTAAAATCGGTTTAGTCATTTCGAAAAAGAAGGGCTTGAAAGTTTGAACGAAATGGCGTAAGTCGTAAACGTGATTTATGGCATCCCCCGACTTTAGGGTAGGCCTATGTCCAGCCGTGGACATATTTCCGATGAAATGATGATGATGATGATTTCGAGTGATGAAAACTAGAAAATTTACCACAAAATAAGACACGAATTATTTTGTTGCTAGAACAAAATTGCGCTTGCAGCTGTTTTTGTGAGAATCATGTTTGACCAAATTGACTATAGGTTAGTTTTACGATCAGTTAAAATGAGCGTTTAACAGTTTTTACCTACTGTTTAAGTATTATTGTTTATGGATGGATGTTTGAGGAATGGTATGAAAGATTAGGGAGTGAATGATAGCGTGGCAGTTGACAGAGGAGAATGGTAGAAGAGAACGTGTTGTGCCGACCCCAAGTAACCGCCGACAAAAGTAAGCCACCGCCACCGACGCCGTAAGTAGCTGGAAGATGATGACCTACAGTTTATTACTGAAATTGTTGGGTATTAGGTAGTCATTGAGATCAACTGATCGAATCTCAATCATCGATCGTAGGCAACAACTGCTTATAGCCGGTTCAACAACACCCGGTTCTGATAATTGTGGGATATTAGTTTGTTTTTTTTTTATCGTTGCCCCACACTAGGAATTTCTCCTAAGTTATTAACATAGCATAACATCACGGCTTGTTTCCCCAAAGGGTTGGCTAGAGGTTCAAACGGCTACAAATTCAACTATGCATTTCCAGTATAAGCTGACCTCTCATTGTACGGGAATCCTACACAATGTGAGATCGCCTTATACTGGAAATTATTTATATGTAGCCGTGTGTACCTATAGTATACCCACATTTTACCCGTTATGTTTAAGTCCCATGTAATAGGGGGGAGTTTGTTGCCATCAGCCGGGAAAAATATAGACTCCTGATTTGAGAAATCCCAGATGGAAAACTCAATCACACTATACCTGACCTGGGAATCGAACCCAGGACCTTATTAAAAGAGAGAAAAATGTATTTTCATATTTCGAACATAGATAATAATATGTATTGTATATTTACAAAAATTGCGTCACATACTATTTCGAACCTCTCAATAATCAGCTACGTGTATTTTCCTGAAGAATAAGCGTGAATGAATCCCGTCTCTGTTAGTACTATTTGTTAAGTTTGCCATTAATAAGATGGCCTCAACATTTCGGCTATTTGAGAATAGTAATACGCATTCTCTACTTCAAACTGAAAGATTGATGGCATATCAAAGATCACAGGAAATTGCGATTATTACCCATCTTTATCCGTAATTGACGTACCGTTGTTGTTATGTGTCAATCAAATATTCTGGAATGCATAAACAAAATTAGAGGCAATAAGAATGGATGATGGCCATCATGGCCTTTAATATGAAGATGAATCATTCATGAAATATAATCGGGTCCATATTGGCTCAACTAAAGTTCTTTACCCGAAATGGTTCTTCCTAACGATTTGTAATCCGAATGATCACTCTTCCTAAAATTTTTCATCCTAAAGTTTTCATTCATACTATTTGTAGTGCTACCGGCGATGTTCATAACACTCATGTTTCCGAAAATTTTAATTAATAATATCATTAATGTAAATATATTTAAACTCCTACTGTTTTTTATCAAAACGCTTTTATCCCTAAAACTATAACTATACATGAGATAATTATGTCTAAAAAACCAACTGTTTAGGATGATTTAAGGTCGTTTCACAGATTTTTGTCTTAAATGAATGAAATTCAGGTCAGAATGTCGTCTTGGGGGCACTATAAAAAAATACTTATAAAAATTTCGCGAACAATTTCGAGGTAGCGCTCGCCGGCCGCTACCGCGGCACCGCTCGCTTCGCTCGCTCGGCTCGCGCGTAGTTGGTCACAGTTCTAACCTAACCTAACCTATGGATATCTTTGCAGGTACACACCGCTATAAATAAAATTAAAATATGACTTTGAATAATATTGTAAAAGATGGTTATGTTGAGAAAATATAGGAAAACAAATAAAAGTCTATTAGATGTTTATTGCTACTGACATTATGAAGTTAAATGCTTCGGAATTATGAACATTAGAGACAGAGTAGTTAGGAATTGTGATTGTTAGGATAAAAAATGTTAGGACGAACATTTTCGGATTTCCAATTATCGGAGTTGAAAATTTAGGTGAACTTTGGTGCACCCAATATAATCTCAATTAAGCTGATTCCCTCATTAAATGTAACTCCAATTTTTTAACAAGTTTTCTATCTAATGTTTAATGAAAAAAACGTATTGACATGATGATGAGAAACTACGTAAGGTGTCGTCATTTTATTTCTGTTTCTGGAAATGAAGTGCGTTACGGGGTCTGACTGAACGTTATTTTGACTGAATATCTGCATATTAGCAATAGCTAATATGCAGATATTCAGTCAAAATAACGTTCCTATATTTTCAACCGATCGTTAGACCTAGCAATAATCTGCCCCTTTGATATCATTTAGTAGACAGTTTTACCAGTGAACAATTCTAAAAGATGGAAGAGTAGAATGCTCAGAAACGATGTACGTGATGATAACGATAATGACACAAAGAAAAAGAACAACACGAAGTTAAAGGTCAGGACTGACAATCATATAGAAACCAAACATTACGATAAAGAAAGCAAAATATTTGTATACAGATATCGATGCATTCAGGACCGGGATGCAATGGCAGTATATAAGGCAGGCCGGCTAACAGAATGGCACAGTTGACAGCAGCTGTGGAAACCATGAAGACTGTCTTATTCCTTGCGGGGCTCGTCGCCCTGGCGTTGGGCAGTGCCGTTCCTCCGAAACATGAGATCAAACTGAAGACTGGTAAGAACTACTTGAGAATTACTTTATTTTTGATTTTTAATACTTCGTCGGTTTACTAGTTGCAAATGTGACTGGTGAGCGTGAAGGTATTGGGTTCGATCCCCGGGTGGCAACGAGTTATTGGGTTTTCCTTTAGTAAATTCTCAATAGCTGCCATTGGACTCACCTTCAATGACATAATGGTACTGGCAAAATGTGAGTCATAGCTCTGACTCTCCTCTCAACTGATATTCTGTTATACATGAGACCAGTTGACAGATAACATATTTCTACGGATGCCAACTGTTACAACCGGTACCACGTTATATGCTTTGCAATGATCTCCAATCTGGTTACCCACACAATGAATAACTGATGAAAACTACTTCTCCATGTAGGTAAACTGCAAGCTTCTGTTTCAGAATATCAGTTGAAATATAATATGTTGACCGTTTCTTGCATTTTCAGCCAGGTTCGTTCATGGTAAAGGAAGTTACTGATGAATGTTTTTTTTTCACAGTTGAACCTGACTTCGTAAAGTACCAGAAGAAAATTCTGGCGCTATTCGAACACTCCGAACAACTGGACGCACACTCCGAGTACTACAAACTTGGCAAGGAATACAACATTGAAGCCAACATCGATAATTACACAGTGAGTATTTTTAATAATGACTTCAACGCAGCTCCTGAAAATTCTTAAGAATATTTAAGTGTTAATGCAATGCATTTTTGCAGAACAAACATGCTGTCGAGGAATTCTTGACACTGTACAGAACCGGATTCCTGCCGAAATATCACAAGTTTTCCATCTTCTATGAAAGGATGAGGGATGAAGCTATCGCTCTTTTCCACATCATGTACTACGCTAAGGACTTCGACACCTTCTACAAAACCGCAGCTTGGGCTAAGGTTTACCTGAACGAAGAACAGTTCTTATACGCGTACTACATTGCCGTCGTTCAAAGGACTGATACCACCGGCATCGTTCTGCCGGCGCCTTATGAAGTGTACCCTCAGTTCTTCTTCAACAAGGAGGCTCTGATCAGGATGTACCGCACGAAGATGCAAAGTGGTTTGTTCAACGCTGAAGCTGGTGCCCAATACGGTATCGTGAAAGAGAACGACTACTACGTATACTACACCAACTACTCCAACTCCCTGACTTACCCCAACCAGGAACAGAAGCTGTCATACTTCACTGAAGACATTGGTTTGAACTCCTACTACTACTACTTCCACTCACACATGCCTTTCTGGTGGAAGTCCGAAAAACTGAATGTAATCAAAGATCGTCTGGGTGAACTTTTCTTCTACTACTACCAGCAACTTCTGGCTCGTTACTCCTTGGAGCGTCTTTCCAACGGCTTGGGTGAAATTCCTGAATTTTCTTGGTACTCTAACTTCAAAACTGGATACTATCCCCAACTGACCGGAAACTACTTGCCTTTCGCTCAAAGGAGCAATAATTACAATATTCACACTGAAAAGAACTACGAATTCATTCGGTTCCTGGACACGTACGAGAAGACATTCTTCCAATTCCTGCAGAAGGGCGAATTCAAGACTGTAAGTATCAATAGATAAATCCTACTGTTTCAGTTTCATGATCATAACTTTCATGAAAACTAACGCGTGAATGAATTATTTTCAGCCCGAGAAGGAAATGAACTACGTCGGCAACTACTGGCACAGTAACCAAGACCTGTATTCCGAGCATAGCAAGAAGGACTTACACCAGTACTCTTACGAAATCATCGCTCGCCATGTGCTCGGCGGGAGTCCCAAGCCTGTTGATAAGTAAGTTTTCCATGGAACTGTCCGTAACTTCTCAAGTATATTCTAATTAAAATAATAGCAGTAGTTGTGCCAGAACCGTGTGACACAAGACTAGCTGTAATATTTTGTTCTATTTGGGCTAAGTGTTGTTGGAATAAAGATTAGCAATAAAGTTTGTTTCTAAAGTTGATTCCAAGGAGTTGCCTTTCCCCAATAGGTCCGTTGCCTGATAGGTGGTAGATATATAAATTTTTACCAACTATATTAGTTGGTAAAAATATGAATGTCAAACAATAAAATTATTGTTTATTATTTTCAGATACACTTTCATGCCGACCGCTCTTGACTTCTACCAGACTTCTATGCGTGACCCTGCCTTCTATCAGCTCTACCAGAGAATCATCGACTACCTTATTGCCTACAAAGAGTACGTAAAACCTTATTCTCACAATGATCTTCATTTCGTCGGTGTTAAGATCAACGACGTGATAGTCAGCGAACTAACCACTTACTTCGATCACTTCGACTTCAATGCCACGAGCAGCGTGTTCTTCAGTCAGGAAGAGCTCAAGTCTTACCCTACTGGTTTCGTGATCCGCCAACCTCGCTTGAACCATAAACCATTCACTGTCACTGTTGACGTTAAGTCAGATGTTGCGTCGGATGCTGTCTTTAAGGTCTTTATCGGACCTAAATACGATTCCAACGGATACCCAGTTTCCATTGAGGAGGATTGGATGAAATTCTATGAACTGGACTGGTTCGTCCAGAAACTTGTCCCAGGTGAGAACAAGATTGAGCGCAAATCAAGCGAGTTTGTGTTCTTCAAGGATGACTCCATCCCCATCAACAAGATCTACCACTGGTTAGACCAAGGAAAGGTACCCTATGATATGTCTACTGTGCCCGATAACATGCCTAGGAGACTGATGGTGCCTAAGGGTACCCCCGGTGGATATCCATTCCAGCTGTTCGTGTTCGTATACCCATACAACAGCGTTAAGAAGGGAGAGGATGTGTTCGAGAGCTATATCTTGGATAACAAGCCCTTCGGTTATCCATTCGACCGCCCCGTGCGTGAGGCTTTCTTCAGGCAACCCAACATGTATTTTGAGGATGTCAAAGTTTACCACAAGGACGCATACTTCCCATACGAGCTTAACGTTCCTTCTTATTTCACCCAAAAGAAGCAGTAATTCTTAACTGTCTTCTAGAATTATTTATTATAGATAGAAATGTACAAAGAATACGAGTGAAATAAATAAATATATATATTTTAACATATTATTGGTTTATTTTATTACTGTGCCTACCCGCACAAGTCTCAATTCCGTGAGAATATCATAATATAAAGTATCCTATGTACTAACTCAGGTCACGTTCTACTAATGTGTCAAATTTCATCAAAATCCGTTCAGCGTTTTAGCGTCAAAGGATAACACAAACACACTTACTTTCTCATTTATAATAATAGTTAGGATAGTAGTTTGGATATTTCTCAAATAATTACTACTTGCAAAGTTATGTTGAGTTGTTTAAAGAGGCCAAAACTTTAAGAACGCCACTAAAAGGTTTATATTACTGAGAGATAAATTATAGCACAACAATTTTTAGGGTTCCGTACCTCAAGAGGAATAAACGGAACCCTTATAGGATCACTTCGTTGTCCGTCTGTCTGTCTGTCTGTCTGTCAGTCTCTAAAGCCCCTTTTTCTCAGAAACGCGTATAGGTATCAAGTTGAAATTAATATTAAATACGTAAGTCTATGGTCCCTTGGAGCTCTAAAAAAATCAAGCTTCTAAGTCAACGCAATAATAAAATACGGCAATTTAAGCGACATTATTTCGACATATTTCGATAGTCGCAAATAAATCAATCCCGTTGACCTAGAATCATGAAATTTGGCAAGAAGCAAGGTCTCACAGCACAAATATAGGCAAAAGTCCTAAAATTGTAAATTTGTGGTTTTATCACATAAAAAAAATGTTTTTTGCGATTACAAACTTATATTTGCAGTTGGAGAATTCACTGCAATGTATATCGATGTATGGGAGAACATGTTTTTCAACAACAATGTTAAGTTTGTTTTTAGGATAAATTCATCCTAACTACGGAACCCTTCATTGTGCGTGGTCCGACACGTACTTGGCCGGTTTATTTTTAACTTAATTGCATATTTTTTAAATTTTATTCAAGCGATTTGAGTATAGTAAGTAACTCAGTGGTCAGAACAATGGCAAGGTACGTTAGTGATCGTGCGTTCGAGTCCCACTCGTGTAAGTGGTTGGCCATTATACATTTAAAATAAAGTTCAACAAAGCTGTAACTTGTCAGGGCCTCGTAGCTGAATGATGACAGCCACACGATCGAACATTAATCTACGCTTGGCGCGGTCTGTTTTTAGATGGGTGACCATTCAATACACATATCGACACCCCTCCGTGCTTCGGAAAGCACATTAAGTCGTTAGTCCCGGCTGTCATTCGTAGATCTTTGATAGTCGTTAGTCGTCAGAAGCCCAAAATTCTGACAACCAGTCCTTCCAAGGGGTATCGTGTTACCCAGTAACTGGGTTATGGAGGTCAGATAGGCAGTCTCTCCTTGTATAATACTGGTATTCAGCTGCATTCGGTTAGACTGTAAGCCGACCCCAACATAGTTGCGAAAAGGCTTTACTCCGTTTGAAATAAGATTAGACATTTAAATAAACTTTTTTACAGTCCGTTCAACCGATTTTGACTTCTATTCCGTACGCATAAGGATGACATTAAAAGCAAAAACGTGGTTACAATACCGACTGTTTATTACAGCTGACATTTGTCATGCCACCAACGCAATAGAAGTCAAAATCGGTTGAACGGACTGTAAAAAAGGTTTATTTAAATGTCTAATCTTATTTCAAATGGAGTATAGACAGATTGAAGTCATAGGCATAATGAATAAAGGCATGTTAAATCTCATATTTAAAATATAAAAACTAACTTTCATATTTAAACTCAAACTCAAATATGTTTTGCACTAAACTTGCAAAAAGGCATGATCATACTTTACACTCGAGTTTTAGTTTTGGGTTAAGGCAGAAGGTATTTCATAAATCGAATTTATTGCGATTTTATACTGATATGATAAGTTTTAAATGTGCGGCCATAAGTATTTAATCCATAGTTTAGCAAAGACTCGGTGAGAGCAAAATAAGTCACACGCATTGTTTTCCTACTTCACGGTGCCTTCAGCTTATAGATTTTACTTCACACCGACCTCAGCTTTGTACACTTTTTTTTTTGGTTCACCCTGTCCGTGGACCCATTTAGGGGGGCCGGAAGAGGGCATTATCTGCTCTCTGCCGACGCCCAGTGCGCCTGCTGCGGGCCGGGTGAGCGGACGAGATCTCCCGCTCCCTTGCCGCAGCCTCCTTCTACGACACGACTGTTTCGCAGAAGGACACCACCGAGTCCCAGGACTCCTCACTGCCGACCATCGACTCGACAGCTTTGTACACACTGTGTCAACCTGTGTCTTCCAGTTCACATTACGGTTCACCCACACACCTAGATACTTAAATTTACTGACTAATAGCTTTAGCTTTTGACAGACACAGTTGATATTACACACGTGCATGCAATCGTAGGTGTGGCCCATGATACCTATATCCACACTGTCGACTTTTTTTGCCACAAGGTTGTGTGGCAAGTGCACATGCATCACTTTCGTCTTACTTAGATTTAGTATGATACAGCGGCGAGGTGTCAATTTTTGTATGAGAGAAGCGGAAGCGAAGCTGATTTTAACTTACTTTCTTATATATAGTAAAAATTAATTAACTTACTTAAAAGTAAGTCTTTCGTTACTGAATTTCACACCATCTATCGTCAAGTAGCAGAACCAAAAAGACTCACAAAACTTTCGTGTTTGTTATTTCAATTCAAAGCTAATAAAATAGCCGTTTTTGCTGATTGAATTTTATGGTGAATTAAATACCCGTAGTGTGACTTTATTTTTTGGCAATAGTAGACATTATTGACTGTGTCATTTTTCAATAGCGGTAGAATTCGGTATGTAAAGTATTTTTCAGGTACGTTTTTTATATTTTTATTATAAAGATATAAGTATTTAAAACACATAATTTCAATCTTTTTTTTTTCCAAGCTGTAGTTATTTTTTTTTATTTTTTTTAAGTTTTGTTCGTGATGACGTCATAAAGTAGTCTGATTAACTTAGGATCTTTGACACATAGAACACTTATTTAAAACCAAAATTCAGTAAAGTCAAACTGACAGTTAATTTGTTTTAATTTCATCATAGTGATTTCCGATTTTAAGTACCGTATTGTAAAGTTAATGCTTATTAAAATTATGAATCGATGAAAGATTACTTCTGCTAAATGCTTCATACCGTCATGTAAAAACTCCACAACCAATAGCAGACACAAATTAGAAACTTTTCCATCTTTCAGGCAAACAGCAGTGACCATTTATGTTTGCCAACAAGCTTACTGGCACTTGGCTCAAAGACCACCTCTTGGTGAACTTAGACATCTTGGCCACCGTAGTGTTTGTCTCCGATGTGGATGTTCCCTTGCATCTAGAGTCAGCCATCTACTTCCAACAGCACACCTCGTGACTTGAGAATTTATGATATTATTCAAGAGTGGATTATGATTGGAACTGTAAGTTGAATCAGTTTAAATGTATTTTGTAAGTGCTTTTATTGTAAGTCAAATTTATTGTTTTAATGATTATGTATTGTTTTTTGCAGATAGAAGCAGACAGTTGCATATGCCATACTTGTTAGGTGGCTGCAGATAGAGCTGCTGTTCATATTATAATGGTCTCCGACCCATCCACTTCTTACCAAGCAAGCCCAATAGAAGAAGTACAGCCACAGACACAAGATCTTCCCGCTAACCCTCAAGTCGAAGAAGTAAGAAGCAATCAGACCGAGCCTACTATTATATTATCAGATTACATGAGAGGTATTGAAACGGAAAGAAAGTGCTTTATTGAAGGATGCCAGAGAATAGAAAAGTACAGAGTTCCACTTTCTACTCGAAAAATGTTGCTCAGTTGGTATAAATATTATGCCCCTGAGAATAATCGTCTTTGTGATCAACATTTAGTATAGAATTAAGGGATTTTCTGAACTGTTTGAGAAAATAATTATGTACAGACTTTCACAGTAAAACATATCCAGGACATGATGTGCTTATAAGATGCTGTGCCCATGTAATATCAATAATATGGTACCTTAGATCGGCTAGGTACCAAGATAATAATATAGTACCACCTGCACAATTTCTAGGTGACATTCTTATTATAATTAAAGATGAATAAAAAATACTACATAATAAAAAACGATACAAAACCTACTCATGATTTTTAAATATTTGTGTTTCCTATCTTCCTCCCACACTACAAATAAGTATTATAATTAACATTCTATCTTTATAAAAAATGGTAATCGCAATTAAAAAAACAGCTGTTAAGTATAGATTGTTCACTTTTACTAAATCTCTTTTAACTCGGCTCTGTGTACATCCACCCAAAACAAATGTCATGTAAGGCCGCAATACTGGTAAGGATGTGACAGTACATGAGAATATATGATAAGTTAAAGGAAGCTACAAGCCTAATAGTCCCTACGACTCTAAGCCCTACAGCCCTAACCTATCATATATCTAGATATAAATATTATAATATGATAAATAAATATATTAGGTTCAGGCTGTCTGCACCATGCAACTTATGGTTACAGACTGATAGTAGACAGGATTTCCAGGTTTGGGAAGGATACACTCACTGCCAGTCGCGCAGACTCACGAGACTGATCAGAGATGGCTAAAGGTGTCTTGGCCACAGTGAGGGGTAATGAGATAAGAATATAAAATTCAAATCTGATTTATTTACAATATGATTCAGCATAAACTACTTTTTCTTAACACACACTATTATATAAAATCTTTCGTGTCCTATGCGTGTAAGATGTAACCAAATCAATATTCAAATTTTTAAATGGGCTGCCCGTCAGCCGGGCCGAGTGCTGAGTCAATATCCAAAGGTAACGTTGAACACTCAGATTGCCAAAATCCGCAAAATTTCCAGTGATGATTTGTTGATAAAGTAGATATCAATTGACACCAATTTCATCTTACTACATCCAGGCCCAAGATTTTATAATTTTTATCTATTTTATAAGCCAAAGCGTATCCGTCTCCTTTGACGTTGACATTACTTGACATGACATTGACGCTTGACGTTGACACGTAAGAACAACTTAATTATTTAATTACAAGAGGCACTGAAAGTTTTCAATTCAGCCTACTTTATGACGTCATTTAGAGATCAAATAAAAGTCAAGCGATTTTAAGTATTTTTGTGAAAATAAAAACGATCATAATATTTTAAGACCTATTAATAGAAAAATACGGCTTAGAAGTTTAAAATCTCAAATGGTTTTGGAATCAGCATAGGTTAATTTTTACTTTACATACCGAATTGTTGATGCGAACTTCCGAAGGGAAGCCGGTATGAATCGTGTTATATGGTGCTTTCGCCACTGGTATGATACCGTTATCGTGCGCCCCGGGTAATATTATCGAAGTCAGGTTGCAACACAGCCCTGACCTTCTGTATATTCTTTGAGGAGTACAAAAGGCACATGTCATCCGCATACATATAAACCCGACGCTTCCCAACTACATTACTGACGCTATTGACATGCATGACATAACTAACTGGTCCATATACGGAACCAGTCGGAACGCCAAGGTTTACCGCAGCTTCTTTAACAGCCACACCAGAAATGCAGGTCTGTAAGATTCTACCACTCAAGTAGTTTCGAAACCACCTGTTCGTGGGCCCCCTAATCCCACACTCATCCATGACCTGCAACAGGACCTCGTGATCCAAGGTGTCAAACGCCATTTTATAATCAATGAACTGCGCCAGGACCTGATGACCCTGGTCTAGACTACTGTTCATGTCTTCCGAGAACTGTGATAGTGCTGATGTTGTGCTATGACCGCGCCTAAAACCGTGTTGTGCATATAAAAACTGTGTTCTGTATACAATTCTGCTCTAGAAATTCACTAACCTGACCGACTATCATTTTCTCCACAATTTTATTAATTATACTGTTACGATAGCGCTGGGCCTATAGTTAGCGTAATCTGAGTGTGTTTGGGATGCTTAAATATAGGCCTAATTAAAGCTGTTTAAAGTCGGCTTGGATTTTTTTTCCCTTTCGATAAACACAGGTTGACAAAGGGCGACAAGACCTGTGAGATAACATTCTTGAATATTTTTAAGTCCATGACACGAATGCAATCAATGCCCGGTGCCTTATCACTGCTCAGCTGATCTATCACCTTACACACCGTGTTGCTGGACGCTGCTGGCCTAAACAGAAAAGTTACATCACTTGCCATATCATACTTACTTCTGTCTAAGAATTTAATATTACAGTTATGTATAATACTAATAATTTCTTCAGTAAATGTATCTGCAAAGTTACTACATATATGGCTGGCATTATGGCTCTTATTCATAAACGTCTTTTAAACCTATTTTAGTTAAAATGCTGCTAAAGTTCGTTTGTCCGTATTTGTCACTTTGACCTTTGTGTTTGTTAGAAAGTGACAAAACCTGCGCTAAGCCAACCTATTTTAGTTAAAATAGGTTTTAGATAAATAAATAAATAGAATAAAATACGTTTATTTCGACTAACAAGGATCATACGCACAAAATGTTTTACCAAATTAAAAATAAAATATAAACACACATTAAAAAAATAATAAAAACGCACATTTAAAAATACCACATAAACACATTACCGACCTTGATTGCTCAGTATGTGAACCATACAGCAATCGAACCTCTGCGCGAATGTCCTCAGGATGCCGCTGGAGCTAGCCCGAATCCTGCGCACCAGGGATGTACACCGTTTTCGCATAGTAGAATAGAAACAGTCTACATGCGACTCGGCGATCGTAGATGTTCGATAACTTTTTATGAATAAGACCGTGTGATGACCTCTGAAGTATCTTTTAACAATATCATCTATATTTGCTTTTTTTCTACCCGTCCAACTATTAATTTTGTCCCAATTTTTTTTTGGGTCTTCTCTTACACTTCTTTATTTCTTCTTGCCGAAACTTACTTCTTGTTTAAATATCAATTTATTTACGCTATTTCTAAATCGTGTGTATCATAATATTTTCGTGTTATTGTTAGGTGTCTCTTTTAAATCCCTAAATAACATATCCCTACGCAGTAACATATACTTAAACCTATTCCTATCCACGGTTGTGTATCTCGTTTTTTAGGCTTTGGTATTACGGTCTTAGTACATATTTTTATTATAAAATTTATCATCAAAAATATTTTGTAACTTATCATACATCGTTAACGGACAATCAATAAACAACAGTTGAGACCAAACATAAGCAGTGTTTTTATAAGCTACTATCATATTGATTGAGAGTCACATACCGAGTGTCGGAGTTCTTACTATCATGCACAATTGCGTCACATTTAACGGTATCGAAACTCCTAACAAACCACTGGCAGTCCTGCAGCTGTCCTGTTCGCACCTAAACATTATCAATACACATCCTTTCTCCTACACCCGCGACGATAGCCTCCTTCCTCCGCAATGTAAACCTAGGTCGATCCACTTTTATTTGTTTATGTCTTAATGATGCTCGCAGCGTTCACTTCGCACTGTGTGCACCAGACAAGTACCCAAGCAAGATGCATAACGTAAAAAATAATAATAACTTATAAAAGCGTTCATAAGTCATTAAAGTACTCACAAATGCACCTGTTATTTAAGGAACTACTTAGTGATGACTAATTCTCAGTAATAAGTATACTTAATGTACCTCCATTCCATCAGTAATACAATAACAAAGACAGTTACTATAGGCAAAATATCTCGGCAGGGGCACTCTGGGGGCACCATGTGTCCTTGAAGAAGATGTGGCATAAAATAAGTAAATAACAGTAGTGAAAACCGCAAATCGAAACAAGGCGGGAATCATGAGATATAGACATTTTTGTGTTTGTTTCCATACAAAAATAACAGTTTTCATCGAATCGCTCCTAAAGTGCTGGTCAAATAAAAAAAACGTAGTAACAATTTTTGTTGTTCTTTAATAGAGGAATGCAACTGTATATTTTGTTTTCTTTTTAATTAAATACTTTTTCAATTTTTGATTCAAAGTCAGTCTAATTATTTATTTCAATTAAGCACATAAATGGCACTTTTGAACGTCAAAATTACAAATAAAATAGAATTGATTCTAGTCGCCTCTTCCAAAAGGTAGCTTCGTATGGAGAAGAATGGGCAAGAAACTCCACCGTTACTCTTTTAAAATGTTTTACTATATTTTGTGTACATCAATTATATAATTATATGTGATGACGATGCACCTAGAATAAAATTACTATACCACAATAGGTAAAAAGAATTAATAATGAAGCAATGACAGATAAATTAATTATGTGATAGATACATGGTGCTCACATATTTACAAACATTGTAAAAAAAATGTTTTCCTAAAAAAAAAAATTATATCGGTGTGTGAGTGTAAGGTACCTAATCAGAATAAGAATGAGAAAACAGAATGTAAAATAAATGTCATAAAAGTAATAAATTATACAGTTAAAATAGCAATCAGTTAGATTTTGTCTAGACTCTAGATTGTCCTATGGAGCTGGACCAGCATGTTTCCAAGCGTTCTTATCTTGGATATAATCCTCTAATTTGTAATAAGCTTGTTTACAAAGTGTACTTTTAATATGATTTTTTAAATTTTCTTTCATTTAATTGCAAATATCACTAGGTATTTTGTTATAACATTTAACACAGTACCCCATAAAAGATGTATGTACTTTAGATAATCTAAAACATGGCTGATCTATTTTATCTTTATTTCTAGTATTGAAATGATGTCTATCACTTATTTTTTTTCTAAGATTCTATGTCCAACCTCTTGTATGGGGACGATCCACTATGCGCCGTAGTGACATTGCTGTCTATGAATCGTTCAATATTACGTTCAATCCTAATTGACGTTATTTTCTTCTGCTCTTTTGGATACGGGATGGAAAAATACTAATAAGTATTTTTCCATCCTGTATCCAGATGTACTTGTACTTACAGTTACTTTAGCTGGTTTTTAGTAATATATAGAAGGGCTTTTTAATATCTCGTTTATATAAATGCGGCTGTCAATATTTGTACTATAAACTTGACAATATGTCAAGCAAAAAAGTTTTTGCGACTTGCGAATCACTTATTACTAGGCTTCTTTTGATCGTTCTCAGCGTTATACTCGTAACTACTGGCAAAGGTTTCTCGGCGACTGGTATTTCACGGCCTACCCTCTCTGCATACTCAATCTGCGTACGTCTTGTTTTGTTTTATACAAATAACAGTTACCGTTTGGTGCCGGACGTAAAGAATAGCACCATCCCATTTCTTCCCGTGGGTGTCGTAAAAGGCGACTAAGGGAATTACTCCTGCCGACTTTTTTTTTTACTAGAGAATGAGCAGCAGCGTTCTCTATGCATTTTTAAAACCATACTGCGATCGCCAACCCGCCTGCCAAGCGTGGCGATTATGGCAATTACCCCCCTTCTTTTTGGGGGAGGCCTATATCCAGCAGTGGACGTCTTTCGGCTGAAATGATGAAGATGAACAGATTACCTTCTCTAATGGATGATTTTACACTTAGTAGGTGATAATAGGAAAATGCTGTGTTTACCTATAATTGTTTGTTACATTTAGTTCTCTATTTTCTATAGCATCCTGTAATTTCTGTAGTGTATACGAACGTTGGTAAATCTAAATAAATAAACGTCCATCTGGAGCTTTTGAGCAATATGGGGAACTATATTTGAACAACTTCACTCCAATCCAGCTAACTTCACCTTTTCTCCTTATCTTTCTCTTCCAGCTCATTCACACGTTCTTCTAGTGATTTATTGCACTTTTCCAATTGTGCATTCATGTTTTCAAGGTCTTTGACTTTTATTTCCGTTTATTTCTGGTACTCCAACAAATTTTCATAACTTTCAGATATGAAATCAACGAGATCGGCCAACTCACTTAACTTTTCTCCATTTTGTAGACAACAACAATTTTTCTATTCATATTAGCCAGGGTTACTGCAATATTCGGTTCCTCAGGACTAGGCGAGCTAGGCTGCGAACTAGAAGGGCCCAGACGCAATCCTCACACTTTTCGTTTTTAAAGGTAGTTCTCATAACGCAGTTTTTATGAAATACAAGCAGTCTTTCATAGAAAATGCGTGGCACATGGACCTTTGCATTTAATAATCTCATCTTTCACTATCGACTCGACCTTATTGCATTTCCTACACTTCACCATTATTTATGCGGCTTGTTTCGCCGAAGGATTGACCAGAGATGTACACACGGCTACATATTAAACTATACGTTCCAGTTAAAGCTGACCTCTCATTTTACGGAAATCCCATACAATGCGAGGTCAGCTTACACTGGAAATGCTTGATAAGTAGCTATCAATATATTGATAATATCGCCAATTGTGTTTAAGTCCCATGTAATAGGGGGCGAGCTTATTGCCATCAATCGGTCAAAAATCCAGACTTCTGCTTTGAGAAAGATGGAAAAACGCAATCACACTATACCCGACCTGGGAATCGAACCCAGGACTTTATTAAAACCGGAGTTACCGACATAGCCTGCAGAGTAAGCATGTTGAAGTGGCAGTGGGCTGACCATGTTTGTCGAAGGACCGATGACCGGTGGAGCAGACGAGTCCTGGAGTGGAGACCGCGTATCGGTAAGTGTAGTGTGGGAGGCCCCCCAGCTAGATGGACCGACGACCTTAAAAAGGTGGCGGGGATAGACTGGATGCGGAAGGCGGAGGACAGGGTGTTAAGGCGCAGCCTGGGAGAGGCCTATGTCCAGCAGTGGACTGCTATAGGCGGGTTGATTGACTATTAAAATAGTGAAAAAGGCGTATATTTGCAAAATCGCGTCAAATGCTATGTCCATGTTATTTTCAACCTCTCAATAATCGGGCTACGTGTATTTTCCTGAACAATAAGCGTGAATGAATCCCGTCTAAAATCCGGTAGTATTATTTGTTAAGTTTTCCATTAATAAGATAGTCTCAAAGTTTCGGCTATTTGAGAACAGTAATACGCATTCTCTACTTCAAACTGAAAGATTGATGGCATATACGAGTAATCAAAGAGCACAGGAAATTGCGATTATTATCCATCTTTATCCGTAATTGACGTACCGCTGATGTTATGTGTCAATTAAATATTCTGGTATGCATAAACAAAATTAGAGGGAATAAGAATGGATTATGTCCATCATGGCCTTTAATATGAAGACGAATCATTCATGAACTGTATCTCAATTTAACTGATTCCCTCATCAAATGTAACTCCAATTTTTAAACAAGTCTTCTACGTAATGTTTAATGAAAGAGACTTAAATTAATCATTGATATGATGAGCAGTTACGTAACGTGCAGTAACTGTACTTCTGTATCTGGAAGTGAAGTGTTACGGGATCTTTATATCTGAATATTAGTAATTGAGTACAAACAACGTTCTTTCTAGCCGGTTCCTATATTTTTCAACCGATCGTTAGAGCTAGCAATAATTTGCTCCTTTGAGATCATTTTGTAGGCAGTTTTACCTGTAACCAATTCTGAAAGATGGAAGAGTAGAATGCTTAGGAACGATGAAAGTGATGATAAAGATAATGACACTAAGAAAAAAAAAACACACGAAGTTAAAGGTCACGACTGACAATGACACAGAAACGAAACATTGCGATAAAGAAAGCAAAATATTTTTATACAGATAGAGGACCGGGATGCAACGGCAGTATATAAGGCAGGCCGGCTAACAGAATGGCACAGTTGTCAGCAGCTGTGGAAACCATGAAGACTGTCTTATTCCTTGCGGGGCTCGTCGCCCTGGCGTTGGGCAGTGCCGTCCCTCCGAAACATGAGATCAAACTGAAGACTGGTAAGAACTACTTGAAAATTATTTTATATAAATGTTTTAATGCTTCGTTGGTTTACTAGTTGCAAGTGTGATTGGGGAGCGTGGGTTCTTTGGTTCAATCCCCGGTTGACAAAGTGTTATTGGGTTTTCCATTAGTAAATTCTCAATAGTTGCCATTGGCACCTTCAATGACATGGTACTGACAAAATTAGAGTCATAGCTCTGACTCTCAACTGATATTCTGAAAGACATGAGACCAGTAATGTTGACAGATAACGCACTTCTATGGGTGCCAACTGTTAAAGTCAAAGTTCAAATTTTTATTATTGCGATTTTTGGTGATATAACAGGGTCTTAAAAATATTTTCTAGTACCTCAAAAATCTACCCTATGAAAATTAAACTTTACAACCAGTACCACGTTATGTGCTTTGCAATGATCTCCAATCTGGTCACCCACACAATGATTATCTGATGGAAACTACTTCTCCAAGTAGCTTAACTGCAAGCTTCTGTTTCAGAATAACAGTTGAAATATATTATGTTGACAGTTTCTTGCATTTTCAGCCAGGTTCGTTCATAGAAAAGGAAATTACTGATGTTTGTTTTTTTTCACAGTTGAACCTGACTTCGTTAAGTACCAGAAGAAAATTCTGGCGCTATTCGAACACTCCGAACAACTGGACGCACACTCCGAGTACTACAAACTTGGCAAGGAATACAACATTGAAGCCAACATCGATAATTACACAGTGAGTATTTTTAATAATGACTTCAACGCAGCTCCTGAAAATTCTTAAGAATATTTAAGTGTTAATGCACTGCATTTTCGCAGAACAAACATGCTGTCGAGGAATTCTTGACACTGTACAGAACCGGATTCCTGCCGAAATATCACAAGTTTTCCATCTTCTACGAAAGGATGAGGGATGAAGCCATCGCTCTTTTCCACATCATGTACTACGCTAAGGACTTCGACACCTTCTACAAAACCGCTGCTTGGGCTAAGGTTTACCTGAACGAAGAACAGTTCTTATACGCGTACTACATTGCCGTCGTTCAAAGGACTGATACGACCGGCATCGTTCTGCCGGCGCCTTATGAAGTGTACCCTCAGTTCTTCTTCAACAAGGAGGCTCTGCTCAGGATGTACCGCACAAAGATGCAAAGTGGTTTGTTCGACGCTAAAGCTGGTGCCCAATACGGTATCGTAAAAGAGAATGACTACTACGTATACTACACCAACTACTCCAACTCCCTGACTTACCCCAACCAGGAACAGAAGCTGTCATACTTCACTGAAGACATTGGTTTGAACTCCTACTACTACTACTTCCACTCACACATGCCTTTCTGGTGGAAGTCTGAAAAACTAAATGTAATCAAAGATCGTCTCGGTGAACTTTTCTTCTACTACTACCAGCAACTTCTGGCTCGTTACTCCTTGGAGCGTCTTTCCAACGGCTTGGGTGAAATTCCTGAATTTTCTTGGTACTCTAACTTCAAAACTGGATACTATCCCCAACTGACCGGAAACTACTTGCCTTTCACTCAAAGGAGCAATAATTACAATATTCACACTGAAAAGAACTACGAATTCATTCGGTTCCTGGACACGTACGAGAAGACATTCTTCCAATTCCTGCAAAAGGGCGAATTTAAGACTGTAAGTATCAATAGATAAATCCTACTGTTATATTTTCATGATCATATTTTTCATGAAAACTAACGCGTGAATGAATTATTTTCAGCCCGAGAAGGAAATGAACTACGTCGGCAACTACTGGCACAGTAACCAAGACCTGTACTCTGAGCACAGCAAGAAGGACTTACACCAGTACTCTTACGAAATCATCGCTCGCCATGTGCTCGGCGGGAGTCCCAAGCCTGTTGATAAGTAAGTTTTCCATGGAACTGTCCATATCTTCTCAAATATATTCTAATTAAAATAATAGCAGTAGTAGTGCTAGAACTGTGCGACACCAGATTTTGTTCCATTTGGGCTGGGTGTTGTTGGAATAAAAGCCTCATTAGCAATAAAGATCAAATCACGAGGAGTTGCCTTTCCCCAATAGGTCCGTGGCCTGACTGGATATACAAGTAAGGTTATGGAAATATAGTTGGTAAAAAATATGAATGTCAAACAATACAATTATTGTTTATTATTTTCAGATACACTTTCATGCCGACCGCTCTTGACTTCTACCAGACTTCTATGCGTGACCCTGCATTCTACCAGCTCTACCAGAGAATCGTAGACTACCTTATTGCCTACAAAGAGTACGTAAAACCTTACTCTCACAATGATCTTCATTTCGTCGGTGTTAAGATCAACGACGTGATAGTCAGCGAACTGAACACTTACTTCGATCACTTCGACTTCAATGCCACGAGCAGTGTGTTCTTCAGTCAGGAAGAGCTCAAGTCTTACCCTACTGGTTTCGTGATCCGCCAACCTCGTTTGAACCACAAACCATTCACTGTCACTGTTGACGTTAAGTCAGATGTTGCGTCGGATGCTGTCTTCAAAGTCTTTATCGGACCTAAATACGATTCCAACGGATACCCAGTTTCCATTGAGGAGGATTGGATGAAATTCTATGAACTGGACTGGTTCGTCCAGAAACTTGTCCCAGGTGAGAACAAGATTGAGCGCAAATCCAGCGAGTTTGTGTTCTTCAAGGATGACTCCATCCCCATCAACCAGATCTACCAGTGGTTAGACCAAGGAAAGGTACCTTATGATATGTCTACTGTACCCGACAACATGCCTAGGAGACTGATGCTGCCTAAGGGTACCCCCGGTGGATATCCATTCCAGCTGTTCGTGTTCGTATACCCATACAACAGCGTTAAGAAGGGAGAGGATGTCTTCGAGAGCTATATCTTGGATAACAAGCCCTTCGGTTATCCATTCGACCGCCCCGTGCGTGAGGCTTTCTTTAGGCAACCCAACATGTACTTCGAGGATGTGAAAGTTTACCACAAGGACGCATACTTCCCATACCAGCTTAATGTTCCTTCTTATTTTACCAAAAATAAGCAGTAAATCAAATAGTTCTTAACTGTCTTTTATATAATTATTTATCATAGATAGAAATGTACAAAGAATACGAGTGAAATAAATAAATATATATATTTTAACATATCAATGATTTATTTTATTACTAGCTTCGCCCTGCAGTTTTACCCGCATAAGTCTCCATTCCATGGGAATATCGTGATAAAAAGTAATAATAACCCAGGTCATGGTCTACCTATGTGTCAAATTTCATCCAAACCCGTTCAGCAGTTTTAGCGTCAAAGCATAACAAACCAACACACTCACTTTTACATTTATAATATTAGTTAGGATAGAAGTTTGGATATTTCTCAAATAATAAGTTGGTACATAACTACTTGCTAAGTTATGTTGAGATTGTTAAATAGACCAACACTTTAAGAAGGCTACTAAAAGGTTTATGTACAGTCGAGTTCACTAATATATTGGCAGTGACAATGTTTCAAAATATTGTAAGCGTTAAAATGATCCTTTAGTTCTATACAAACTTAGTCATCAATAAAATGTTATCATATAAACTGTTCATAGGTATGTTACGTTAGTGCATTCAAAAATATCTGACTACGCTTCGGAACATAAATATCTAAATACTCTAGATTTCAATATATTTGGTGCAACCTAGGATTCGTAAATATCCATACAGCTTTGAAAATTCAACTAAATGGCTTTTCCTATTAAATTTATTTTTGCTTGCCGGAGCAGAAGTACCTACGAGTAATAATGCAATGTTGCCGTTCGTAATAGGACTGTATCAATCTGACAACGTTGCGTAGTATTTAACTGTAATAATTGATTACCTAGGTACAGGGGGTAACCCTAGGATTACTTTTTATATCCCCCACACTTTTGGGATTAAATATGGAAAAACCTAATAACAAACAACAAAGCGAAGAGGAGAGGGGAGTGATGCGGGGTTGGAGCCCCAAGCCAGGGGACGGCCAGGGGTCGTCCTCTGATGGCCGGTTTGAGCTAGGCCCGGAGAAAAATTGCGGGGGGGGTTCAAGAACGGGGTAGAGGGCACCACTCAGGAGGCCGGCGAGCCCAGCCGAGCCGGCCCAGCGAGCCGAGAGGCTCGTCACGGAGGGGCTCCATCTCGGAGAGACTAGCCGCAGGGCGGCTCCCTCTGAGTCATCGGGTGGTGAGCCGGACGTCGCTGGCAAGGCAAAAGGAGTGGCCAGCAGCTTCGAGGAGGTCGTGGTAGCCGCAATCAGGAGTGTGGCCTTGAAGAGAATTCAGTCCTCTAAAGACAAGATCGTACCCGCTGCCACGGTCTCCATTATGGCGGAAACGAGGGCCCTTCAGGTCAGGCTTCCGTCGGACGCGATACCCGAGATGCGGGCGGAGGATGGCCGCTTGACAGCCGCCATGGAGCTTTTCCGAAACGAGAATGAGGAGTTCCGAGCGGACCTGGCCCGGCTTCGAGGAGCTGGCCCCATGGGGGAGCGCAGCATGGGCAGGGCCTGCCGTTGCCGGTGGAGGACCGGGTTTTGACCCTAGTGCGGCAGGAGCTGGCTGCTTTTAACAGCCGGTTTTCCGTACTGGAGGGTATTGTCCTGCGCCCCCCGCTAGCGGCGAATAAATGTGGCCACTTACAACAGGATACAACATTACAATAGGATATACTTCTGTAAAGAGATTGTTCAAAGAATTTAAGACAGCAATTCGAGTCATGTCAAATTGTCAAGATATTTTTCATCAAAAAATTGCATAGATATTTGTGATCCTAATTTTGCGCTAAATAATATGAACAAGGGATTGCGCACAATTTTTAGAGTCTTTGTCTGTAGCAATATTATTGATATACTGTAGTCACATATTTATGATGTCACAGATTGTTTACAATTTATTGTAAGGCAAAGCTGTTTAGTGTTTTATGAAACTTACCATTGCTTATATATTTTTGATTAATAATAAAACATGCACATATATTAAAGAACTCGACTGTACCTGAGAGATAAATGATTGCACAATTATTTTTATTAACTTTGTTGCATAATTTGCTCTATGTAAACTGCTTCGCCATAACTTACCTTCTAATAAATTGTTTCTGAGTAGAGAACATTTTTATTAGACCAATCACCTTTGTTCATTTGCAGACCTATATTCAGTTGCTGAAAATAATAATGACTAGCTTTTGTCCGCTGCAAAGCCCGCGTGGATGTCGAAAAAATAAACAGCTTTTTTCTCAGCAGTATTCCCCCAAAACATTATACCATATCTTAGTGTGGAACCAACGTAAGTGTGGTAAGCAGATCATAGGAGTGCACTTTAATTTACAACTTTACGGAGGATATATGTAGATAACATATAAATACCGACTTTTTTTGTACATACTTGTTCAATATACGAGTCCTCCATGTCATGTCTGAGTCTATTTGTAAGAAATATTGTATTGTTTATTTTTTCTATGTTTTTTTACTTATATAATAACTTATGTAAGTATACCAACTTTTGAGTTATTCAAGGTACGCAGTAAAATTCTCCCGAAAACTTCCCGTATACTCGTAATTCTTTTCTTTCTGTCAAAAGTAACTGCACTGGGTTTTGAGTTCATCGGACAGCGTGAACAAAAAACGGTAACACTCTTTATAATTCTTTTGAGGGGTAGTTTTGAAAATGCAAACGTTATGACAAACTTTGTTATTTAAGAACGTATTCTCGTTGGTCCATGGAGCACCGACGTATTCAAGTTAATTAATGCAAAAAATATGATTTTTCATACAATCTAAATCCCCTTTACCCCGTTAAAGATCCAATTTTTGAAAACCGATTCGTAGTCCCGTATTACAGAAGGTTACTCAATACTCAAGCATTACTTGAAACTGGTTTCAACCAATCAAATGGCTTGAATCTAGTTTTAAGTAATGCTTGAGTATTGAGTAACCTTCTGTAATACGGGCCTTAGAGTTCGCCTACACAATGTATGGAATGTTAATTTATTCTAAAACTAGCTTCTGCCCGTGGCTTCGTTCACGTGGAAGTCGTAAGATACCACAATATACGCGTAACAGTCACATTTTTATAAAAAAAACTGCCTTGTTGGTCTATTAGTCGCAAGCGCTACTGTTGAGCATGGGGTTCGATTCCTGGGTCAAGGAAAGTGTAATTGGGTTTTTCATCTGGAATTTCTCAGTTAGAGTCCGAAGTCTAAATTTGTGCCCGGTTAGTGGCAATAGGCTTGCCCTCTATTACATGGGACCTAAACATAACTGGCGAAATTTAATGTGGGTGTACTATAGATAAGATAAGATAAGATAAGATTTCTTTATTTGTTTAAACATTGTATACATGCAAGATATTACAGTCATCGTTTGAGTCCAATCATGTGCAGCCGTAAGTATGGCGTACAAATATGTCCTTAGCATTGAAAATAATTAACAATAACAAAATCGAAAATTCACCTAGAATAGGCAGTAACAAAGTTTATGATTAGAAACTTAATAAATTAGAAATTATTTTTATGTTATAATGGCAAAATTCCATATTCATATAAATTTAGTATTAGTAATTAGTATTATTAGTGTCAGGAAAAAGATAAACTTATGCATTCAAAAAAAAAAATCCTTTTCGGCCAAAAATTCGGAGACACTATAATATGCCTTTTGCGAAAAAAACATTTTTAATTATCGCTTGAAATCTTGAATGCCTTACCATTTACAATACAGACATGACGTGTTTTTATAAAACATTAATACATAGATAAACTCAAGCCTTAATTCCATGGGGGTAGGTAGAAACTATAGAACGACACCTGCTAAGCTACTTACATACTCCTTATGCTTCGTTTCCGTTCATATTTCTGGTCATACACGCACGCCTGTTCCGAGTACTACACACCTGATTTTTCTGAAGAACATCATCATATTCCTTACGAACGGGTATCACTAAAATAATATTACAGTAGATTGTGCAGAACAGATGACCGATGGGGCTGAAAGGTTCTGAAGTGGTGACCGCGTACCGGAAGACGTAGAATTGGAAGGCCTCCCACAAGGTGGACTGATAACTTTGTGACTACAGAAATCCGCTGGATTCGGGAAGCACAGAACCGGTCGAAGTGGCGATGCTTGGGGCCTATGTCCAACAATGATTGTCTTTCGGCTGAACTGATGATAATGTGATAAAACTGCAAATTTACGATTTACGGAGTTTTTCCTTAACTTGTGCTGTGAAACTTTGCTCCTTGCCAAATTTTATGATTTTAGGTCAACGGGAAGTACCCGAAAATTCCATATTCATATAAATTTAATATTAGTGTCATGTAAAATTATTAGTAATTAGTATTATTAGTGTCAGGAAAAAGATAAACTTATTCACTCAAAAAAAAAAATCCTTTTCGGCCAAAAATTCGGAGACACTATAATATGCCTTTTGCGAAAAAAACATCGATTAATTAATTAATTTGCGATTATCAAAATATGTCGCTTAAATGGCCGTATTTTTTTATTGCGTTGACTTAGAAATTTGATTTTTGTTTATCTCCAGGGCACCGTAGACCTACGTATTTGTTATTAATTTCAACTTGATACCTCTACGCGTTCCTGAGAAAAAGGGTCTTGACTAATAGACGGATGGACGGACTGGTAAACAACGAAGTAATCCTATAAGGGTTCCGTTTTTTCCTTTTGAGTTATGGAACCCTAAAAAGTCAACCTACTTTTTAGGGTTCCATAACTCAAAAGGAAAAAACGGAAGTTGTTGGAGTCTCATTTCCCACGAAATGTATGAAAAGGTGTTTTACGAATTCTGACTCTTCTAGTACTACAACCTCAGTTGGTCTGATAGAGTGTTTGGTCCTCATATGAAACAGAATCTATTGGCACCATTTTTTTTTTATTAATTTACCATTTTCTTGATGACTGTACATTTTTTTTTAATCTGTGGATGCAGATCAAAATGTCTCAAACAGTTGGATAGTCTCCTAAGAACGATTTGATGTAGCTACAACGGTTAAGATACTTTACTGCCCCATCTCAAACATCCACAGATTGAAAGCTTTGCCCCACAAAGAATAAACACGTAACTATCTGCAAAGTTCTAACCATTTGGCTAATTTTTTTACAATGTTTCTTTTAGAGCGGAATATAAACATAATGCAATATTGCTCTTCCCCCATAGCAAATATATTTTCGGCATTGGAATTGATCCCAGACCCCGAAGCAAATACTTTTTTTCAAAAATATTCAATGTACAATCTTGACTTCGCTACGATTTTATTATAAGTATAGATATATAATCTACCGACTTACAAAGCCTATGCATATTCAGCCTATAATGTTCCCAATGCTGGGACACTGGCCTCCTCTCGGTAAGAGCCAGTGGGCTGTAATCCACCACGCGGGCCCAGTGCGGGTTGGTAGATGTCACATGTCTTCGAATTATTGGTTCTAGGACATGCCGGTTTCCCCACGATGTTTTCTTTCACCGTTTTGAGAGCAGTGGTGATAAAATTATTTACATAAAGTAAAGCGCCTGCCTGGGTTCGAACCCATGACTTACAATTCGTAAGTCGAGGCAACGGCCCCGACCACTGGGCCAGCACTGCTCGCACCTCAGGCCCTCCACGCGTTCCTGAGAAAAAGGGTCTTGACTGACAGACAGACAGACGGACGGGCGGAAGGAAAATGAAGTGATCCTATAAGGGTTCCGTAGTCAACAAGGAACCCTTATAGTTTCGCCATGTCCGTCTGTCTATCTGTCTGTCCGTCCGTCTGTTCCCGGCTTAGCTCAGAGATAGTACTAGAAAGCTATAATTTGGCATGGGTATAGGTACATAGGAACAGAATCTATCCAGCAGAATTTGCGTGGTAGGTACTGGAACATACATTTATACAAACAGCCAAACTGACAAAAATGCTAAAAATTATATTTTAGAACCTCGTAGCAATTACTTTAAAAAAAAACAATTTACAGTTTTGACTTCGCTATGATTTTACTGTATATTGTGATTTGCGACACTAAATCAATGTTACAATTGTTTATTATGTTTAGAGAACAACGGTATATTGACAAACAATATAGATTATTGATTTTAGACAAAGTATATTCAAATGCTCTACAATTAGCTACTTTTATTTCTCTTGACAACGTCTACGAATACACTACACTGATAAATTTAATACCAAAATAAAGATTACGCGACAGATTTCACTAAAGCTGTTTTGATATAATTATGAAAAAGATCAAATTGTGTCAAAGGTTAATACAATGATAGCGATAAAAAAGTATAACATTACGATATCAAACCTAGCACCGGAATGCATTGATAGGTGGTATAAAAAGTCGATCAGTAAGCTGTATTGTCACAGTCGGCAGCGGTTTTGACAACGATGAAGACTGTCTTAATCCTTGCGGGGCTCGTCGCCCTGGTGATGGGCAGTGCCGTCCCTTCCCACCAAAACATCAAGCTGATGGATGGTAAGAACTAATTTGAATAATTAATTGGTGCTCCCAATTATGGTGGGTTCATAATCGAAATCGGTTGAATGAATCATGATATTATGAATTTGCAAGGTTTGAACTCGCATGGTTCAAAGCTTGCAAATTAAACAGTATGTGGTGGGATTATAATATACAGCGTGACAGTTACAAAATTATTTTATTCTGGAAAAACTCAACACGGTCTTCTTAGCGAAATTTAACATTGTGTTTCGATAATCAAGCACCAGAACCGTAATAATTATGCTGGCATGAACATTCTTAATTAATTTTAACTTAATTAAAAAAAACAGTTACTGATGATAATTATGTTTGAATTACAGTTCAACCTGACTTCGTTAAGCACCAGAAGAAAATTCTGGCGCTCTTCGAGCACTCTGAACAACTGGACGCACACTCCGAGTACTACAAACTTGGCAAGGAATACAATATCGAAGCTAACATCGACAATTACACAGTGAGTATTTTTATTAATTACTTCTATGCAGCTCATAAAAACGCTTAAACATATTTTAAGTGATAACGCAATGCGTTTTTGCAGAACAAAAATGCTGTCGAAGAATTCATGATATTGTACAAAACCGGATTCCTGCCGAAATATCACAAGTTTTCCATCTTCTACGAAAGGATGAGGGATGAAGCTATCGCTCTTTTCCACATCATGTACTACGCTAAGGACTTCGACACCTTCTACAAAACCGCGGCTTGGGCCAAGGTTTACCTGAACGAAGAACAGTTCTTATACGTGTACTACATTGCCGTTGTGCAAAGGACTGATACTGATGGTATCGTTCTGCCGGCGCCTTATGAAGTGTACCCTCAGTTCTTCTTTAATAAGGAAACTCTGATCAGAATGTACCGCACAAAGATGCAAAGTGGTTTGTTCGACGCTAAACTTGCTGCCCAATACGGTATCGTGAAAGAGAACGACTACTACGTATACTACGCCAACTACTCCAACTCTTTAACTTACCCCAACCATGAACAGAAGCTGTCATACTTCACTGAAGACATTGGTTTGAACTCCTACTACTACTACTTCCACTCACAAGTGCCTTTCTGGTGGAAGTCCGCCAAATTAGGTTTATACAAAGAGCGTATGGGTGAATACTTCTTTTACTACTACCAGCAAGTTCTGGCTCGTTACTATTTGGAGCGTCTTACAAACGGTTTGGGTGAAATTCCCGAGTTCTCTTGGTACTCTAAATTCAAGACTGGATACTATCCCCAACTTACAGGAAATTACTTACCTTTCACTCAAAGAAGCAATGACTACGACATCCACACTGAGATGAACTACGAAAACATTCGCTTCTTAGACACCTATGAGAAGACATTCTTCCAGTTCTTGCAGAAGGGCGAATTTAAGACTGTAAGTATTAAAAGATTGACCCAATTTTTTTCAACATGTGTTTTATAAATACTTCGCTTACATAAAACTAACGATTGAATTTTATACTTCCAGCCTGAGAAGGAAATGAACTACGTCGGCAATTACTGGCACATGAATCAAGACCTGTACTCCAAGAACAGCAAGAAAGACTTACACCAGTACTCTTACGAAATCATCGCTCGTCACGTGCTGAGCGCGAGTCCGAAGCCTTATGACAAGTAAGTGTTCTCTATATTTATGTCGCCAGCCTTGCAAAATTAATAAGTACGTTAATCCAGACAGAATAAAGAGCAAAATTAAATTGTTTTTTTTTTACTTTCAGATACTCTTTTATGCCGTCGGCTCTTGACTTTTACCAGACTTCTATGCGTGACCCTGCATTCTACCAGCTCTACCAGAGAATCGTCGACTACCTTATTGACTACAAGGAGTATGTGAAGCCGCACTCTTACAATGATCTTCATTTCGTCGGTGTTAAGATCAACGACGTAAAAGTCAGTGAACTGGTCACTCACTTTGAGTACTTTGACTTCAATGCCACGAGCAGCGTGTTCTTCAGTCAGGAAGAGCTCAAGTCTTACCCTACTGGTTTCATGATCCGCAACCCTCGCTTAAACCATAAACCTTTCACTGTCTCTATTGACGTTAAGTCAGATGTAGCGTCTGATGCCATCTTCAAGGTCTTCATCGGACCAAAGTACGATACTAATGGATACCCAATTAATATTGAGGATGAATGGATGAAATTTTACGAACTTGACTGGTTCGTGCAAAAACTTGTCACTGGTGAGAACAAGATTGAGCGCAAATCCCACGAGTTCATGTTCTTCAAGGATGACTCAGTCCCCATTAACGAGATCTACCAATGGTTAGACGAAGGAAGGTTACCTTATGACATGTCTGTTAAGCCCAATAGCTTGCCTAGGAGACTGATGCTGCCTAAGGGTACCCCCGGTGGATATCCATTCCAGTTGTTCGTGTACGTGTACCCATTCAACGGCGTTAAGAAGGGAGATGACGAGTTCCAGAACTACATCGTGGACAACAAGCCGTTCGGATATCCATTCGACCGTCCCGTGCGTGAGGCTTACTACAGACAACCCAACATGTTCTTCGAAGATGTGAAAATCTACCACAAGGACGCCTATTTCCCTTACGAGCTCAACGTTCCTTCTTACTTCCTATCTCATAAGAAGCAGTAAGATGATTTATGTAGATTAGCTTAAGTGGATATGTAAAAATCGCAATTGAAATATAATACCATAATAATTATTTAATTCAATGTGTGTTTTCCAACGGGAGTAACTCCAATAGATTAAAACCCTCGCATCCCCCATTACACATACATTTACATACTTTCTTTATACAAACACCAACCTTCATGTAAGCCCCACCGGCACCGATAAGGTGCCGAGAACAATAGGTTAATTAGCAGTAGGTATTTGAGGTATTAATTCAAACAGTTAACACCATACAGAACAACAGAATCTATCGTTGCTATTGAAGATTTCATGTGTATTAGAGAAAAGGCTTTGGAAAAAAAAACTTAAGTATCTAATTAACAGTTGAACTCGGTGATTTCTGACAAAGCAGGTTCTTGGTTGCCTTAATTGGCAACTCTAAAGTTCATTGATCCTCTTTACTTTAGCAACATGCAAATGAAATCGACACAAATAAAACAAAGTTTTATTAAAACCCTAACAGATGTAACAATACAAATTCTTAATATCTAAATATTTATATTATATTAATCTAGCTCAGTTAAAATACGACATTTTCTTTAATGTTATTTACTGCAAGTGAGGTGAAAAGTATCCATTCTTTGGAACATTATTTTTCTTATGATATACTGTAACATTGTAAAATTTATAATTTGGAGCGTCATCATAGTAATCAACAGCTGGTCTATCGAAAGGAAAACCTATCGGTTTATTATCTATATCGTTCATTATTCCCGAAAAGAATTTGTTGGCTGCATAGAAATCATCCAAAAACTCATCTCCAGGCGTAATCATAATAAATAATGTAAGGTTCAATCCTTTCTCAGTGCCTCTAGGTATTATTAAGTTTTCTGGAAACTTGAACAGATTAAAATTATTTGCTTTATGTTTCTGTGCCGCTAATCCTTCCATATTATAATACTCATCACTTGAAAATCTATTAGAAGTCTCTGGTGACCACGTTATGATATTTAATCCTTCATCAAAGGTGTAAGTGAACTTATCAAGTTCAAAAAAATTGTTGTATTCTTCCCAGCAATTGTCAGAACACGGTGGTCCGAGGAACAACCTTACGATGCTATTTTTCATGCCGTCACAATCCACTGTAAAATTAAATTCAAACTTGGAATGTTTCAACCTCTTTTGGCGTGCAGTTACAGTCAATGGTGGTTTTACTTGTGGGTACCCCTTTTTAATGATAGCTCCGTTGATGTTAAACTGATAATAGCTAAAATAAGTCGTAATTTTTGGAATATCGGCTTCTATGATTTCGCAGCGTTTTTGTGCATACTTTTTTAGATTAACTGGTTCAATGGATTCCTTGTATTCAGTAAAGTAGTTAAGAACATACTGAATCATGTACCAGAACAAAGGATCTCGTAATGATGTTTGTGGGTGGTGCATTAGAGACGGCGCTGGATTATATCTGTAACAATACGACAGTAGTTCAAATGAGGTGATTAATATTAATATTTTCTTAAACAACCGTTTCAAGTAACACATAATTATAGGCATCATCATTATCTGCCTAGCCTTTTCCCAACTAAGTTCAGGTCGGCTTCCAGTCTAACCAAATGCTGCTGAATACCAGTTTTTTACATGGAGCTAGTGATCCACATATGCTACATTTGAATCAGCACGGTAGAATAGAATAGAATACTCTTTATTATGTACACTATAAAAAGTTACAGATATAAATGTTTAAATTTTACATAGGGTGACACAATGGGCGGTCTTATCGCTAACAGCGATCTTTTACAGACAACCTTTGGATGGATTAAAGGGAGATGGCGAGACAATACTGCAGGTAGTCAGTGGTGTACCATTTACATATACAATAAATACATGCATAAAGCATACATACATACATAAGCATCTATATAAATAATATATATACAATAATAAACATGGATCAAGAGCAAGGAACTGTATTATGTAATGACTATGTTTAAGGAGAGAGGAAGTGTTTTTTTTATCTGAATTTTAATAGTGGACAAAGATTGAGCACGCCTTACCGACACGGGCAAGGCATTTCATAACGGTAATATGACAACAAGTATTTCTGAAACATATTATCAGATTCATATTTGAATTTTTCATGTAGTAGGTAGTTCTATCTGGTAGGTATAACTTAATAGTATAAATTTGGCCTTACTGATGAAAGGGATATCCATTTCCGCCGTATCCAAACAATGACCTAACGATTTTAGAAATTTTCCCAACTTCAAAATTGCCTCGGAATAATCTTGTTAATAATTTAACATAGTTTTCTTCTGTCAGTAATATTGGAGACTTATTTTCCTGCAAAGAAAACATTTTATAATTTTGTGAATAAAGCTGCCTGTTTTTCAGTATCGTATTGGAAAATATGAATATGTATATAGAAATACGTTGAGGAGTTCTAAAATAAAAGAATAAAAGTTAATTTTCAATGATGGATGATAAGGAGCTGTTTCGACAATTTGCATCAAAGTGTTATTAGCATCCCAAGTACTTGAATAGCATTACTCACCATGACAATCAGTCCTCTAGACATACACTCTCTAATTGCGATGTCTATTGCTTTAATTTTAGCTCTATCCTCACTCCAATGTCCTAGTGTACCTGATCTGCTAGGGAAAGGCAATCCATTTTCATGAATAAGATACGGATGAAAATCACCAAAGTTATTTTTCTTTGTAGTATTTTCCTCACGTAAATGCTCTTTTTCAAGGCGAAGACGCGCCGCCAGCTGCTGATGAATATAATAGTAATGCTCATCATGTCTAGCATTCACTGCGTACAATTTATGGCGGAACATCCAATATGGGTGTCTCAGGTGTACACCGTAGTAATAACTGTTTAAAGCTATGTCTTCTCTAAAGTAATTCAGAAGTTCGTCACCCCCATTTTCAGGTAGATTCCAACCCGAATAGTTGGTATTAATTGTGAGGGTTTCATAGGTCTTGAAATACTGATCAGCATGAGCTTCTTCAGTAATGTCTATGTTATTGTTAATGTAATTACTAAGTTTCAAAGCTTTTACTATTGTTTCACCATTTACAAAAAAGTTAGGCTTTGTAATAAAGGGTGGTGGGAATGCAGTTATGTCAACATTTTTGTCCCTGTATAGCATGTTTAGTTGGGTGGCATATGTTACTAAGTCATCATTTAATTCGTCAAAATTGAATAACTTCTCTGCATTATAGCCTGCATCTGCTGCGCCGTGGAGAAGCTCAAATAAACTGCTGGCCGCTTCTTGCATATTTTCGTCATATACGTTAAATGTAAGACCTTTCTCAGTGGCACCTTTTTTCACAGAATTCTTAAAGATTTTGAAATCATCATTGTACTGAAAATGTACATAATTTAATATGTTAATAATAATACTATTCAAATTTTATCAGCATTATACAATAATAAGATGTAAATAATAATTATATCAATATGAATACTAACAGGATGACATAAGGTTCTGAAGTAGAAATCTCATGTATAATTTAATTTACCTCTAGTAGCTCATAAAATGCATTCGCAGTTTTCTGTGATCCTTGAGCTTGATACCCTCCAGGGACGATGCCCATGAGTAGACCTTCATCATTCATAGATAACTCTGGAGAAAGAATGTGTAGTAGTTGAGTACAAATTTTAATATGGTTTAGATTCTAATTACTAGTTATATCTGTCGACGGTAGTTAATAAACTAAAATAACATTTTAAGAAGAGGTTTTTCATGTGATAAGTAATGCTTCAGTGGAGTACTAAATCAAGCAAATCGGGAATGTTTAATTTTCTAATGCACATATGTATGAAGAGAGAGTATTATATCCATCGATAACCCATTCTATCCATAGATATAAAACATAATAATAATTATAATTAAAAAATATAAAATAATATATTATATTTATTTAAAAATATAATTATATTTTTTTCCATTGAACGCAACGCAAGAAAATACCTATACTTACATATATAAGTATTTTCTTCCGTTGCGTTCAATGAAAGAAAATTCCTAGAATAATGTCAATATTATGGCTCCCACTAATTAATTTTCCTCATTCCACTTTACACCAATTTATGATAATTATCTTGGACTCACGGCGTCCGATGCTTTGTACAAAACACTGTAAATAAACTAGAGTAAAATCGGCCAATGTAAGTACATATATAAGTATTTTCTTCCGTTGCGTTCAATGAAAGAAAATTCCTAGAATAATGTCAATATTATGGCTCCCACTAATTAATTTTCCTCATTCCACTTTACACCAATTTATGATAATTATCTTGGACTCACGGCGTCCAATGCTTTGTACAAAACACTGTAAATAAACTAGAGTAAAATCGGCCAATGTAAGTACTTCAAAATTCATTGCCAGCTGTATACAATGGACATAAAACCATTACGCCAACCTTGGTACTAGAAACATTAACTATATTTATAGGATCAATATATTTGCTATACGAGTAAAACACAGTCACATACCTCCTTCGCTGACAAGGCCACGGAATTCGTCCGTGGGTACTGACATGGATATTCTCACAGAAAGTAGCCATAGTAGGATGGCAGATCGAAACATCACAATAGCTAACACTGCAGCCAACTAGTGCCGTAAATAGTTAAACATGGCTTATATGCACACGAGGATTCATAACGGTATTTCTACTGATCCAATTGAGATCCTGAGGGTCGCTTTAATGGGCACAATTTTCATTGTACACTTGTGGTCACAGTGTTGAGGACTTAACGCCTTGTATTTGTAATTATAATCACAGAAAGAAAGTGTTCTGATTTGATCTTTGAGTTACAGGTATGTACATCTGACCCTCAAGGGTTTAGGAGGAACACTGATAATGTATATTACCCTACACTGACTGGCATTCATAGTTTGCCCATGCTTATAATTTTTTAGCCAGAGTATGAGCCTGACCTAGCATTAAGAATCCTAGATCATCACAGTTAAGCTAAAAATAAGTCGCTTGCCAGGTTCACATGTAATTTTACCTAATCTGGCAGTTTAATTCTTGACCCTGAAATTTATTAACCATTTTTATACACAAAGCCAGTAAGGGGCCGACCCAATATTAGTTGTATGTTTATTTTTATTTTTATAGATGATTTAAAGGGCTTTATTATGAAGATGACAAGCAGATTCCACTAGAGTGGTTATAAATCATATAGCGATCACTGATTCGTATGTCAGGAAACCAATTTACAGTAATTGTAATCAATAATGGGCTTTCAGATAAACAATGTTGATACCCAGCACCTTAAGCCATCAATGGTACTTTGTAAACAAAGTGTTTCGTATCTAAAAGTATATGGAAAATGAGCGGTGGCCTGTTATTCTGTCCTCAGTTGTACAGTACCCACAGGAAACAAAATGCAATTGGACAATTTTTCAATTGCGGTCTTGGAACATGGCTAATTTTGTTCAAGAGGTAAGTCTTCACTCTCGAATACAATTACCGTATAAACCAGAAACATAGAATGTGCCAGTGGAAATATTTATAGCTATATGCTTACATAACAGCTGGTTGGGATGTATAAATCATAATAAATTACTAGACACTACCAGTGTGGTATTTCTGTTCCTTTGATCAACAATGCTGGTGTGTCCACAACAACGAGTGGTCGCGAACTAACACAACTTTAGAAGGAATAATTAGGTCAAGGACAATACAATACACCAATTGAAACAAGAGTAAAAAGACTGTGGTTTTGTGTATTGATGTTATAATAATGAAGTAATTTAAAAAGAGTACTTTCAAAATAAAGGGCAATGCGTTATAAATATTAGCATATAATTGTTTGAGAACTCGTTAGGTGTGAATTATTCCGGAAATAATTCTTTGGAACGAACTCAAAGATTCCTGGCCTACCCTCGTGGACTATTAATTATAATATTAACAAGTGCCTATCTATAAGATAGAGTAAAATGTGCAAATTAATTAAACAACCATGCTAATACCGCATTTGGTTTTGTACTAGTGTCAAAAGTCTTAACTTTTTAAATACAATAAAAATAGCATCTAAATTTAATAATACTATAATATAATAATGTCAGACGAATTGCTTAGTCTCCAGTCATCATCTCCATGAATTCTGAAACAAAACAGATGATGGTTAACAACTGGAAAAATAATAAGAAAACTTAAACTGATGAGCTTGCGATTAAGGGAAACATTTGATTTAAAGAAAATGGATCAGTAACTGTTATAGAATTATGAAGAAGCAGATAAATGTAAAAAAATCAGAATAAATCAATTTCTGATTATAATAATGGATTCCAGACATCTTTGTGATTCAATGAATAAGTAAAAGAACTTGAATGTATATAACCACTTAAAAAATTTTTGTCAAAAAGCCATTCCGTTAGGTTATTTGATCTCAATCCAAAACAAATGGAGGAGATTAGTACCAATGAATTAATATTGCAATAAGTGCGTGTACTAGACAACATAAATTTTGACCGTCGCATACCGCCCGCCTTTTCGGAGCGCTTGTTATGTTTCGGCATTAGTACAAGTGTTATGTTGTGTTTGTGTATCTATGTTGGTTTCGTGAAAATTTATGCTATAGTTTATCTTCAAAAGCAGCTGTTGCGGCATCCAGTTAGTAATCGACTTAAAACGGGATTCTGTTTTAGTCGAACGGACAATTTGAGTGTTTTTATAATATATTGCTGAAGTGACTAGCGTGGGTTGATACGTGGCCAAATTGTTATGTTCACGCTTTTGACACTTCTGTCGACGAAGTGACATCAGGTAACTACGTGTTAACTGCGGAGGCCTGTCTTGGCGTCGAGACAAAATGTGGGCAAACCTCCAGCCGATATTCCAATAACATTATAATAATAATTTGGAACATTAGAGTGATCTAGTGATGTTAAGATAGAATTTAGTTAATTAGGAATCATGAATGCATAGATTAGAAATACTTACCATCGAAGTCGACGGTTCCGGATCCGTCAGTGTCAATCTCAGCGATGATACCGTCCAAGTCGCTCGAGCTGAGCTTGTCATCAAGGGCACCCAGGATCTCCTTCAGTGTGGAAGTGGTGATGTATCCGTTGCCTTCACGATCGTATAACCTGGAGAATGATGAAATAATGACGTTTTACAAATTCCAGATAGTATAACAATGCGTATTTGAAAGAATCTCAATGAGATCCAACTGGCGCAGGGCGTTCAACATAAACACATGCTCACCTGAAAGCTTCTTTCAGTTCCTGTTGCATAGCCTCGGCGTCTTCCTCCTCCAAGAAGTGGGAAGCGATGTTGCAGAAGCCATCGAAGTTAATTTTGCCGGCTTCTAAAATAAAGTAAAAATAACAATTAATTCGATATTAAAACCAGAACTGTTCTAAACCTTGAGCGCTCTACTTCTTTCATTGACTAGATAAATAAACTTTGGAAACAGAGACATGCATATTTCAAAGGGACTGGAAACTCAGAGAGAACTACCGTACGGAAATAGCCTCATTAGTTTCCCGCGACGAGTAAAAATATTCGAGAATATATTCGAAAAGGTGTCGTAGCCTCGGTACGTGTAAATTCTTGTTAGCTAGTATTCTGATGATGGATTACTTTTTAACAAGATATGTTTGCAGCTGTTAATATGACGGTTGTTCCCATTATATTTTTCTCTCACGTTTGTACTTGGCAACTAAGCTTAAAAAAAAAACCGTTGATATTATGTATCTGATTTTTCCCTGAGTGAACATAGTAAAGTTTCCAATAGTATAGTACATCAACAAAATTAAAGTTCAGCTTAAATTTTTGTCATAAAATATCCATAAAATTGTTTATGGGGTAAACAAATTTGATCCTGATATAAATATTTACTTTTCTACACAAGAATCCAGAATCAATGAAAATGTACGAGCACACAATGTAAGTGAGCCAACTCTTATTGATGAATAAGACATGCGTGAAGATTTATGGGTAATATAAGATTGAGCTTTGACATCAGATTGAAATACGTTCAACAATAAATTGTTTATTAGATTTGAAGAATATGGTCTAGATTGAAGAAATTCTTTTGAAAATAAAGACCACTTGGGTAGATGGAAATGTAAATGGAATATTCGGAACGAGTTACTTTGAATTTGATCTTATTTAAATTCAAAGTACATCTGCATCATTAGATGAATGAATGTATCTGGAGAAATACTTACTTTCTGGGTCGTTCTCATCGATCAGAGCGTTCAGCTCAGAGTCATCGAAAAGCTGGCCCATGGTGTTGAGGATGGTTGAGATCTTCAGGACATCTATGTATCCCGACTTGGTGGTATCAAACATCTGGAAAGCCTTGCGCAGCATGGCCATCTTCTGATCATCGTCAGTGTCCTAAGAAGAGAAGACCAATGTAAGATATAATTATGTGTGTGTCAATTATGAAGGAAATACGTTTTATTCAACCATGTGCTTAATTTTGTAGTGATAGTAAAAAAACACAAAAAGTATGGGTACTGAACATAGCAGTAAAATTGTTGAAAACCGTGCAAAATGGTATCCTTTTCATAAATATGCAAATATCACTGCTTCAAAATTATGTAAGAATTTTCAATAGAACATTCCATATTTTTAATTTTTTAACACTTTTAGATTTGTCACAATTAACTGTCACATTCACGTCCAACGAACAGGAGATTTGAAATCCTTGGGATCCTCACCATGGTGTTTGAGTAGGGTTGGCAGTTGTAACAAGAACCGAATCCGAGTGCGAGTGTTGTTACACTAGATTTTACGTCGGTGTGGCACCCTTATTTATAGCATTCCTTCCTCCTCTGACTGGAATACAAAAATAAGTGAAAAAGCTGCTGTCTCTCTCTCCACCGTACCCGTTCAGAATAGTGACGTGGTTATTGAGTTCTTCGTCCGCGTGAATTATAGCTACGTCAGATGGTGGGAATGTTCAGCAAAATCTGCATTCTGCAGGAAGTGAGCTGTCAGATTTATATAAACTAATTGACAACGACTCACACGTAGGAACATGGATGCTGCGATCCATTTATAGAAATATGATAGTTGTTGACGAAGCTTCCGATAGCATTATTCCAGTGCCGTTTTTCGTTTCAAGAACAATGACGTATTTGTTTTTTACGTCCATTTTAATTTATTAATGGAGGTTTACACGATTGTTAATGTTTAAATTGTTTCATTTATATTGTTACAAAAACAAAATTGAAAGTGTGAAAAGTGTGCTGAATTACCTCAATAGTTTTTTTAGTTCATAGTATTGAGTAAATTGGCATTCATGTAAACTTCCTGATATTTGGCAAGCATTGCGCTGGCACTATCCGTTAACAAGTGCATTTTCTAGAGCACGTGTACATATTTTATCTGTAGTATAAAATACTGTCAGCTCTGAAGAAGGTATAAATGGATATCCTGTAAAGGGGGAAAGTTTTGTACATGGATTAGTCGTCCGAGTTCTCAATTGCAACATGTGAAATTGAACATCTTCAACACGTCCACTTCAAAACGTAGCAGAAACTCGCGCATATAAAGCTGTTCCTTGATTAAGAGCAGGAAATTCCTTTGATGCGGCCGCCGATTCACAACAATCCCGACGAGAATATTACGCGTAGCGACGACGTCACTGTCAGGTGTCATCAACAGTTTTTTTTATAGATTAGGTTTTATTTTTTGTTAGGAATTAAGTTTTATGATAAGCAGACGGCTTATCATAAAATTTTTGTACTTATGATTTAAAGTTTATTTTGAAGCTTAGCTTATTTTAAACTAATAACAAATTACACCGCAAGAATTGCGACAAGATTTTCAGTTTTATAGGTAAGTACTATATAGGTAGGTACGTCATATTGTATCAAATTGCAGCAAAATTTAATAAAAAATGAGGTATTAACAATATTTTTTAGGAATGCCTCATAGTATAAACATGTCATAGAAATGAAAAAAAATACAATATTTTAATTCATATGATCAGAATTGGAATGCATGATTGATTTACGATGATAGATATAAGTAATATTATAATGATGTATAGCGCGGATGTAAATATTTGATAATATTGTGAGTAAAATACAACAGCTAATGTACGGCAGGCCGATGATTGGCGACCACTGACGCGTGAAACGGGTTATATTGCGGCGCCGAGGCAGATATAGACTGCCGGTGATCGGCTATAATTTTTGTGTTCTCATGTGAATGCCACAATGAGAGAAACATCTAATCTGAGTCGCGCTTTACGTGTCGACCACGTGTAGTTTTAAAACAACAATACAAGCCGAAATTAGGTCAGGTTACAAGTTTATTTTTAATCCACTTGGTTATTATTGTGACGTTATTTTTGGTCAACGCTTTCCTTAGAAAGCTGTAAAATCAATCGTTGACATTTTTCTTGAAATATGCCACATACATGGCGGTTTTTAAGAACACCATTATCTTAATACTGTCAAGTTTCTACAGTTTTGTAATTATATCTTTATTATTTTATTTGGCTGTAATTGTTTAAACGTATCATGTTAATATTTTTACTCCAATGAGGTTAAGAGCGTTTACGACGTACGGCATTTCATACAAACTTCCAAGCCATTGTTTTTCATACAAACTTTCAAGCCCTTGTTTTTCAAAATGACTGAACTGATTTTAATGAAACTTCAAACGCATATGCAAGATACAGGTCTAAAAGTTAGTTAAGAATATTTTTTTTAGACCTTTGTATCCTGCATATGCGTTTGAAGTTTCATTAAAATCAATTCAGTCATTTCGAAAAACAAGGGCTTGAAAGTTTGTATGAAATGCCGTACTTCATAAACGCTCTTAACCGTCAATTATTTATTTTGTAAAACAATTACCCTCATAATAACATTATCAGTTACCCGTTTTCAATATTTATGAAACACTACACTCAGGTTTTTTTTATTCTTAAATTTTATAGTTCACTCAGGTTATTTTCGTACTCAATCAAGACGTGTGGTCTTAGTTATACTACGAAGTATCCGGAATATTGAAAACAAATGGGACAAGATAGTTATTGCGTTATGTAACACGATTCATTTAATACATCGTTAAATAATTCACTCTGTCTGTGCGTCAATTTCACGGTCATTTTATTATTTCCTACACAGTTTGCGACATTTTCCCTAGAATATTAGCACCAGCCTAAATATAAAGTATGTTTTGTGATCCTATTGTTTGTATGTATAGTATAAGGATAGAAACGATTAGTCGAACCTTGAATACAGGCATCCTAAAACTATTTCTGATTTATTAGGATTTATTTATATCGAGAGCTCGTCCATCAATGTAACGATCATCTTGTTGAACTATAGCATCATTTTTTAAAGTATTTTAAGTTAATAGGATCATCATATTTTATTATGCACGTCTTATTTTTAAAAGGATGGGTTTTCTTTGTTAACAAATCATTGTTTGTAAGTTTGAGTTAATATTAATGCACAGACAAGGATTTAAGTAGGTACTTATTTGAAGTGTATTTTTTTCAAGAGCTACATTTTATTTTATCACATTTAAATTCACATAATGTAGCAATTAAGACAATATTGACGTGTAGTAAAACGGCAGTACCTACATAAATGACAACAAAACATAAACCACAGAACAGCAGGAAATGAGGTATCGTAAATAAATGCGCAATAATTTTAATGCCGGTCGCAGTCAGATGCAACGGCAGGGACTTATTAAATTTATTTACCGATGCGTAACCGACATCTGACTAATTTACACTGACTTAACATTCCATAATCAAAATAATTGGTAATCATAGCCAAAAATTTGGACAGAGTTGCAGGCACCGCACCCTGAATCATCATCGTCAATGGAGTGGAAATATAACTTCATTTTGGCACAGAACACCGAATTTTCCTTGCAGAATCCACCGGCTGATATCTCAGAGCCAAATGTAAATAATTCTTGAAATAGTTCACAGGTAATGTGTCTTTGATCTGCATTTTTTTTTGCGTTTTATTTGTCTCTTATTTTATACAGTGGTTTTTAAGACGTTTAGCGACTTACCTTCCAAGGTAAACACGTCATCGTAGATCATTATAATTATATCAATCATAGTATAATCCTTGTGGCTAAATAATTTAATTAAAGCCTAGCTGGCTTTAATTAAATTGTGACAAGTAAATCCGTTCAATTTTAGAACTCTACGTACAGTTTCTATAAACTGATCTATTTATTTGGCTATAGATAATATTGCAGCTTCTCTGAACGCGAAATAGAAAACAGAATTAAGCTTAGCTATGTATAATTTTAATTTATGACAGCAATTCTTCCTATGTAACGAGGAAATATGATTTGCAGGAATTTATGTATTTGCGCGTCGGGAAAATATATGTATATCGTCTGACTTTTACGATTTATCATAAAGTTTTATTTGTGTTTACACCAAATGTAATCAATATTGTTTACCTGATACTATCAAAATATTATAATACGATACAAGGTTCTGTGCTTCTATTTTTAAGCTAATATCTGCCCAGATTTCAGACTCAATACTTACCTGGAGTTAATAGGGTTATTGTATCGTGTTCTGTAGAGACTTTGTAATCGACTGTAAAATTATTTTCTATTTGTATTCTAGCTGTTGTCACAGTAGTGACCGATGGTTTTTAAATTTTCCGCGATGAAAATAGGGAAAGCGTAACGTCGTTGTAAAATGTTTGGAACGTCTCCAAAAATAATGATAGAAAACCTCGCGAAATAATGTGCATTCGTTCCCCTTGTTATTTTTTCCCGTTTATACATACGTTTAGTCTTTTTTAATGATTAAGGAAAATCAGCCACACAATGTGCCGCAATCAAAGAGTTTTATTGGTAAAATTCGTAAATATTATTTATTTTAAAGAAACGGTCCCTCTTACAGGTGATTGTGTTTACTATCTGCCTCTTTGACAATTTATTGCCTATTTTGCTAATTCTTCTGTAATTTAAGTTTTACAATACGTACCTACATTGGCAACAGTTTAGGCTAACAATGAATTGTAAATAAAGGGTTAGAAATAAAATTATTTGATTTATTTAATAAAAACAAAACAATAATTGTACACGTCTATGAAAATCACAGTGAACTATTAAACTTAAAACAATATTTGGATTTAATACATACAAAATTAGTTTATTCATAAACCTTAAGCTCAGGGCTATCTTCATAATCAAATGTGTGAAACAAAAAGTCATACACTGTAGGAGTGCGCTTCCTTTCATCAAAAGCAAGTGATTCCATATCCATCAAATTACTTGCAACAACATCATCTTTCAATTCAATATCTTCGTTTTCGTCTATGTTTACGCCATTATCTCTAATTTCACTGATTAAATCTAAATGATTAATATCCTTATCTAACTGAACCCTCGCTAATTCATCTGTAGATTTGGGGATTGATATTGTGGTAGCCATGGTAACTTCTTCTTCTTTTGGAGTATCAGTACGATATTTGGTGTAGTCTCCCCTTTTTGCTGAGTAATCCATTTTATCAAACTGCGCTTTTTTAGCTTTATAGTCAAATGGTTCTTTTTTAGAGGAATAATCAAACTTTGAAGATTCTAATAGATGTGGCATACTAGCAATTATATTATCTACATCATCATCGTCCACAGGGTATTCGTTCATCGGAGTTATTATTGTAGATGGCATGGTGTTTTCTTCTTCTGCTGGTGTTACGGTGCGATACTTACTGTAATCTCCCCTTTTTGCAGAATAGTCTATTTTATCAAACTGCGCTTTTTTTGATTTGTAGTCAAATGGTTCTTTTTTAGAGGAATAATCAAACTTTGAAGATTTTAGTAGAAGTGGCATACTAGCAATTATATTATCTACATCATCATCGTCTACAGGGTATTCGTTCATCGGAGTTATTATTGTAGATGTCATGGTGTTTTCTTCTTCTGCTGGTGTTACGGTGCGATACTTACTGTAATCTCTCCTTTTTGCAGAATAGTCTATTTTATCAAACTGTGCTGTTTTTGCTTTGTAGTCAAATGGTTCTCTGCCTTTAGATTTAGCAGAATAATCATAATTAGCTGCTTTTAGCAGACGAGACGTATTCACTATTGAGTTGTCTTGATTTTCAACATCAGAAGCAATTTCTTTGTATATCGGAGTAGTCACAGAAGAGGTAGTATCATATTCTTCTTTCGACCATTTACGATATTTTGAGTAGTCATCCTTTTTAGCCCAATCATCTTTTTTCTCTAATTTTGCTTTATTCGCTTTGTAATTGTAAGGTTCTTTATCAAATTTCAAATAATTTAATGAACGAACCGTTTCAACATTTGCGTTTTCATCAAATACTGCATTAGTGACATAGTCTTCTTTTATAGGCATCACTAAGTGGTAATCGAAGTATTCATCTGTTGTAGACGGAAATTCATTTACAGTATCAATGTTATAATCGGAAGTTCCTTTGTTTGAGTTGTAATCAAAAGATTTCTTATTATTTTGAGAATAATTTGGTCGAGAAGATGGATCGTAACTATTAGCAACGTACCATTGTTTAGTTACACCAGGGCCGCCATAATTTTCAACTTTACTGTCCCCTTTTTGCGTTACTGTGACATATTTAACAAACGCATTTGGTAACGTAAACAATTGTCTATCTTCTATAATTAAATCAAGTGGATAACCAGGTGATAAAATTGCAGAATTAAATTCCATGTTATTTGTAGAGTATGAAGCACTAGCTTTCGTAAATGGTGCAACAAAAACAAACATTTGAATAGGCAGACCTTGGGGTAAACCTTTTGGCAATATAAGTCTTGTTGGATAACCAATTTGTGACTCGATCATTTTTAACGGCAAAGAATCCAATCCAAATTCAGCGTCTTCCATTTTATTGCGAATAGTTTTGAGCGACATAAAGTCAGAAGCAAAGTGTTTCATATCGTCTGATGTCCTAGATATTAAATTGTTTCCTATTTTGAGGTTAATCTCAAAAACATCAAGTAACGTGAAAATATTCTTTTTACTAGCAAGTTCGCCAGGCATAAGCTTAGGTCCCAAATAAATCTTAACCAAACCTTTTTTCGCGACTAAAGATGAGATACTAACTTTGACTGTAAACGGCTTATGGTTTAATCTTGGTTGGCCTATTTTAACGTTGAACGTCGACTTAGTGTCGTCTAATTTTAGTGCGTCTGTAACATCGAACTCAAAGTAATCGAATGCTGTCATCATCTTTTTCACGTCAATATTTACGACCTCCACTCCAGGGAAGTACAGTTCGTTTCTTGAGTATGTAGGTAATAATTTTAGAGCACTATCCACGAGGTCAACTATCTTTTTATTTATCTTCCAAAACATCGGATCTCGAAGAGAAGTCATGTAATGCTCTAGTACCGAGACGTGCCTGAAACAGATAAATTTCATAAATAGTCTGCAATTATTGATAAAGCCATCATCAAATACAAATTAATCAATGCTTAAATTACCTGTTGTTGGTACGATCTCTGCCAAGGAGCTGGCGAGCCAATGTCTCATAACTCCTCTCTCCCGTGACAAGGATTTCCATTAAATGATTCAAAATTTGTGTTTTATTATATCCACTGTGGAGCTGAAAGAATTGTTTCTTAAATGATTTATTTTACAAACTTATTGTCCAAGACAATAAATTACGATTTGATTAATTTATAACTTTAGTTATACATATATTATAGTAAAATACATACCATGTGATCGACGACGGTTACAATGTTATTTTCTATAGTTTGTAGTAATGCTATCTCTTCATTGACTGGAATTTCTAAAGACGCAGTTCTGTGGCTGAATTCATTTCCATCCAAATAAACTAACTCAGGATCATAAGGAATATCAGGTAAAGAATTCCAGTTGAAGTCATCTATCTCGGGCAAGCCATTAGCGTATCTTTCTAAATTATATCTTGCCATAAATTGTTTCATCATCTGATACATATTTTCTCCGTATCTGCTATTAATGTCGTTGTTAAACCATGGTGACAATCTTAGCTTTCTTAAGAAATAATAGGAATTCAAGCCGATATCTTCACGGAAATAGGCTAATTTTGAGTCATCGTCATTGTCGTAAAACATTGCAGTGTAATTGGCATCTAAATAGTAAGCATTTCCTTCATCGCGAATGCCATCTGTGGAAGTGATTTCTTGCCCAGCAAGAATAGACGAAGCTTTGACTATAATCTCTTTACGTACAAAGTAATTTGGTAACACCTCATACGGCGCTGGAATGGATAATCTCTCTGTATCTCTCCTATTTTGGATAGCCATGTAGATAGCATTCACGTATAATCCGCAGTTTAAGTTAAGACGTGCCCATACAGCTGTTTGATAAAACGCTTCAAAGTTTTTAGCGGAGGACAATAGTTCATAGATTATTTTCAACTCCTTCATGTGTTCAGGATTATATTCACTGAAAATTTCTCCCTTGGGCAGCAAGCCAGCTGCCATGAGCTTCTCCAAATTTGTAACTGCGTCTGGTTTCTGTAATTAAAGCATAATGTTTGAAAAAACGGGTTGATATTTTTTGGCAAATAATTATATTAGAAGTGGGACTAAATATTTACTTACCAAGAAATCTCCTGTTTTTATAGTAATTCCTTGAGACATAAATAGATCTTTGTTTTCTTCGCAAACGTTTTCGAATAACGGAGTCAACAGTTTTTGGACCTGAAGCCATTGTTCTGAAACTAAAATAAAATATTTATGTATTATTGGGTATCTATAGTAAATACTATAATGCGTATACATATTTAGCTGGATCTCTGAATAGTTTGGCATTCGATACCGCATCATACAAATGAAGGAGAAGACCAATGTGGAACATGGCATTGCAACTAAATGTAATGTCCGTATGAGCTAGCGATTGATATGATTCAATAAAATTCTTTGCCAACCTAGACTGTCTTTTTATTGCTTTCACATGCATATTCGCATCTACACAAAACATTATGGTCACTAAATAAAATATCTATACCTATCATGAGTGGAAGTCTGTCCGTTATGTAAGTTTCAGGGCTAAAACGAATGGTGGCTGAAACACAATTGGTTTAAGCTTCATGTTAAAGGAGATGAGCCTGTTTCCTTTAACCGGGGTACTACTGAAAAAACCCAACAATACTTTGCCGTAATCGAACCTAGGACCTACGCTCAGCAGCCTGCTGTGCTTCGACCATTAGACCATCTAAGCAGGAAAATGTATTATTATTAATGTTAGAACTACACACATGAAGTCCTGCACGAGTTCCTGGATTCGATGGGATCGAGTCGGCCAGAGTGCTATTAGGTTTATCTATAAGAAATTTCAGCAGCACTCCGGAGTCTGAATTTATGCCTAGTTGATGGCAACAGGCTCGCCCCCTATAACATGGCACTTAAACATTATTTAATTTAATCTATATTAATATAATATTTTAAATTGTAAAAGTTCCTAACCTAAATTGTATTCATACTAGTTTGAAGTTATCTTGCTGCGCCCTTACAGGGTTATGTACTCACTAGTTTAAGCCTAGCGTGTAACTTATATGGTTACTAACACACATACAAATACACACACACACACAAACACATTTCCATTTACATACACACACGACACACACACTAAAAACATACTTTCGCGCAAACGAAGAACCATAATTATTGTTTATTTCTTTATTTATTTTTTTGTTATAAGTTTAGAAGTACATATAAAGTGAAGTCTCTTTTGTTTCCTTTTTTTTTATTTGTATTTCTTTGTCTTGTCATAAAACAAAAAAATTGTGTCTTTTATTACGGGAGGACGCTGGCTCCTGCAACACAGTTTTAACTAGCGCAGGAGTCAGAAAATTCTATTTTATTGTAAAATATGTTTTATGTCAATAAATAATTTTTGTATTTGTTTTGTATTTTTGTATGGTTGTGTACATTGTGCATTAAATAAATAAATGTAGGTAGGTACTATTGGTACACCTCTGCTTAAGCCTTCGAGAAAAACAGACGTGAAGCTATGTTACGTTAAACTACAATCTTAATGAGCTGTAAAACATTTAATATGCTAAGATAACAGTTAGCCACCTATTACATTTGACGTGAGCCATTAACGTTGAGGATGTATTGAGTGCCAAACATTTATCATGATGACTCTTTTAACTATCTCTGATTGCTCCGGACGAACACGAGATTAGTCATAATATTTTATATTAAATGGCTACCGTAAATTAAATTAAATATGTTACATGATTATAATCTTTGTATTTATTCATATGAAAACTACGTAGTAATGGACTGAAAACATTTTCACGTTTAGAGGATTCTATGATTTAGGTAAGTCAGTAGTCGACTTGCTTAAAAATTAATTTGTCACTTTACAACCAAGATTCTATCAACAAGCTCCCATCGCTGGTTCTAACATTACTAATGATGATTATGTAATCACTGGGATGTCCATATTTAGCTAAACAAAAGCTTAGCTAAAGGAGGGAAATTACTACTCTTGATGCACCACATCCTTTCAAGTCTAGTCACTGCTAGACACATTCTACTGCACCCCTTTAGTGAGTACCCACAGTTAAATAGAAACAAAGCTTCAAAATTGCAGCAACAATGAGGCCGGGACTCCACCAAGGTTGTAAACGACCAATAAGATACCGATAAGATAACGTTACCGTACCATTGCCCATAATCTTATTGGTCTTTTACACACATCTCCGCTTTGGTGAGGTCCCGGCCTAAATGTATGATTTAAACACCGTTTAGACGGCGCAATTTTTATTGTTGCTTCTACTTGTTGCAGTCAACAGTCAATTAAATTGCATCGTGTGAATCGGATGGGGATCGAATCCGGAACTAGGTAATCCGGCAGAGAAACAAAGTTGTCGACATAGCTCACAGAGTAAGCAAGCTGAAGTGGCAATGGACCGGCCTTATTAGAACCGATGACCGTTGGGGTAGACGTGTTCTGAGTGGAGACCGCGGCAAATGTAAGGTAGGACGCCCTCAGCAGGTTGGCTGGTGGCAGCTGGATGAGAGTTGCCGAGAATCGAGCTGAATGGCGTGCAATTGGAGAGGCCTATGTCCAGCAGTGGACTTCTATGGGCTGATGATGATGATGATGTGTGAATCATTCCTTTGTCTTACCAAATTCCTTAGGCTGTTCTGAAGGTTCAGTTGGTACTTGTATCAAGTACCCAGAGATATGTATCACGAGCACAGTAACCACTAACACTGCTGTTAACGTCTTCATTTTGTCTAACTGACTGTTATTTTTTGTTTAAATCTCACCAATTTATAGTAAAAGAATTTTCAAAGTTCATAGACATTTTGTTCTGAGTAATGATAAGAGTAGTTGAATGCACTAACAGTTATGACTGTTAATGCAATATGCTAATAACAAGTTCACAGTTCATTGGTCTAATGCCCTAAGTGAATGATTCACTGTCTACTTGTGCAATATGTAATTATTGACGGCACTAAGCCCGGGGGCGTCATTGACATGATAAACTTCTACAAACAGGTCTCATACATTATTGAGATGAATATTGGCGTCCGACTATCGTTATCATCATCCTGCTACTTTTATTCTAACGTATTTGAGGTCGGCGCACCATCTTTCATACAACTCTGTTTAGCAACGTGATTATCTGGGGGCACAAAAATGTATGGCTAGACCGTTCCATTGAACGATTGCATGACAACATTAATGACCAGTGACTTAAGTTCTTGCCATAATTACATAGTCAAAGTCAAATTGTTTATTTCAAATAGGCAATACAGGCACGTTTGAAAGTCAATATTTACAAAAAAATAGAATTGATTATAGTCGCCCCTTCCAAAAGGTAGTTTCGTATGGAGAAGAATGGGCAAGAAACTCCACCGGTACTCTTTTAAAATCTTGTACAATATTTTTATAGATACATTAATATTATATAATTATATGTGAAGGCGATGCACCTAGAATAAAATTACTATACCACAATAGGTAGTAAAAAGAGTTAAGAATGAAGCAATGACAGATAAATTAATTATGTGATAGATATATGGTGCTCACATATTTACATTTTTTTTTAAATATATACGATTTCCTAAAAATAACAATATCAGTGTGAGTTAAGGTAATCACAGAATTTAAAATAAATGTCATAAAAATAATAAATTATACAATTAAAATAGCAACCTGTTTGATTTTGTCTAGACTCTAGATTGTCCTATGGAGCTGGACCAGCATGTTTCCAAGCGTTCTTATCTTGGATATAATCCTCTAATTTGTAATAAGCTTGTTTACAAAGTGTTCTTTTAATATGAGTTTTAAATTTTCTTTCATTTAGTTGCAATATATCACAAGGTATTTTGTTGTAACATTTAACACAGTACCCCATAAAAGATGTATGTACTTTAGATAACCTGAAAAATGGTTGATCTATTTTGTCTCATATGAGTGTCTGTACGATTGCTTGCCGCGAAACAGCCAAGCCGTACATTTTGAGCAAGATGTAAAGTGTGTAGAGTCAGGCCTTGTAGAGTTAGGGGCTTGGCTCTACATTAGATCTGATAACTTTTTAACAGTGAAAGCGTTATGTGAGTTTTGGCCACCTACATTACGATACAATACGATACGATACGATATAGTAGTCATTTCCCTAAGCGTGTTTATGTTAACATCGTTCATTAGGAGATGTATGTAGCATGAAGGGGTAGGTACATATAGGCTGATTAAATGGGAAGTACTTATAACATAATATCACGCCTGAATTCCCCAAAGGGTTAGGCAGAGGTGTATCTATAGTACACCTTATTTCACGTTTCATGTTTAAGTCTCATGTAATAGAATAGTGAGCCTATTGTCATCAACCGGGCGCAATTCCAGGCTCTGGGCTACTGTTGGGCAATTCCAGATTGAAAAACCCAATACAACTTTGCCCGACCCGGGAATCGAACCCAGGATCTCATGCTCAGCAGTAGCATGAGATCGACGAATCTCTTAGGGAACTATTTAAAAATATTAATATCATGACGGTACCTTGCCAATTCATTTATGAAAATATTATGTATGTAAGGAAAAATCTACATCTTTTTAATAAAATAAGTGATAGACATAATTTTAATACTAGAAATAAAGACAAAATAGATCAACCATTTTTCAGGTTATCTAAAGTACATACATCTTTTATGGGGTACTGTGTTAAATGTTACAACAAAATACCTTGTGATATATTGCAACTAAATGAAAGAAAATTTAAAACTCATATTAAAAGAACACTTTGTAAACAAGCATATTACAAATTAGAGGATTATATACAAGATAAGAATGCTTGGAAACATGCTGGTCCTGCTCCATAGGACAATCTAGAGTCTAGACAAAATCAAACAGGTTGCTATTTTAATTGTATAATTTATTATTTTTATGACATTTATTTTAAATTCTGTGATTACCTTAACTCACACTGATAATGTTGTTATTTTTTAGGAAATCGTATATATGTTTTTAAATTTTTGTAAATATGTGAGCACCATGTTCTATCACCTAATTAATTTATCGGTCATTGCTTCATTCTTAACTCTTTTTATTACCTATTGTGGTATAGTAATTTTATTCTAGGTGCATCGTCTTCACATAATTATAATTTATATAATTAATGTACCTATGAAAATATTTTACTAGATTTTAAAAGAGTACCGGTGGAGTTTCTTGCCCATTCTTCTCCATACGAAACTACCTTTTGGAAGGGGCGACTAGAATCAATTCTATTTTTTTGTAAATATTGACGTTCAAAAGTGCCTTTTATGTGCCTATTTGAAATAAACAATTTGACTTTGACTTTGACTTAGCGCTTGTGACCACTATGATATTTGACCAAATACAGCATCCAAGATCTTTGGTCAGCATCAAAATAAATATTATTATGTTAGCATAACATGCCTATGTTCCTCGAAGGGTTAGGCAGAAGTGTAAATCCGGACTCCGGGCTGGTACTGGGAAAATCTCTAATGGAAGAACTCAAACTCAAACTCAAACTCAAAGCATTTATTTCAATTAAACCATTGACAGGCACTTTTGAATTGTCAAGAAGTCGGTCAGTTACAAATATGAAGCTAGTTGCCCGATAATGACCGGGGAATCGGACCCATGACGTCACGCTCAGCAGTTGTGCTTGCGAACACTAGTCCGACCCGACGAGGCGAGGCCGATATTACGAGTGTGTCATCATCATCATTTCAGTCGAAAGACGTCCACGGCTGGACATAGGCCTCCCCCAAAGAGGGGGATTTCCACTAATCGCCACGCTTGGCAGGTGGGTTGGCGATCGCAGTGTGGTGTTAAAATGCAAGAACGCTGCTGTCCATTCTCTAGTAAGTCCCTTAGTCGCCTTTTACGACACCCTCGGGAAGAAATAGGGTGGTGCTATTCTTTACGCCCGGCACCACACGGTACGAGTATGTAAGCTTTGATAGTTATGATATAAAACGGGTTGCATAATTTATTTATCTATTCAATATTACTTTCCTATTTATATCATCTACACAGGAATCATTTAGTCATTAGATTTTCAGGATTTAAACGTGGTAGCATAATTTTTTAAACATACCTTAATTTTACATGATTTTGAGAATACACCAAAATACGTTACTCTTTGTAAGCGCATGATATGGTTCAAACCCACGCGTAGCAATCGTAGCCACTAGATGACTAGACCAATGACGAAAGTCCATCTGGCCCTGTATGATGAGGTATTAGGGTCATCATTCAAGCGTTGCTAAAAAGGTGATGGTGCTATGATTCCTGTATAGTTGTCTCTCTCTTGCACTGGACCAATGATGGCCGTAACACGTCATATCAAAATACGGAGGCTGACCGTTCCGAATACGTTTCATGTCATGTGAGTTTTACTAACAACAAAGTCGCTTAAATACAAACCCCCTTATTACAAAACAAGGCTTATCTTCAGACTCAGGTTTAAAACATGGAGCTATTATTGAATTTCGAACTTTATTCCGACTATGGCAAAGTTCCTAAACACAAAACTGACAACTTAGTACCGAACTAAGTTTTCAGTTTTGTATAAAGAACGGTATTTCAATCACTGTTACGTTCTTATTACAGAAACTAGCTCCATAGTTTTTAAGCCATGTCAAAATATAAATCTTGTTTTGTAATAAGACAGAGTAGGTTTCTAACTACATTCCAAAGAGATAAGTCTTCGACAGTTAATTGGCCAGTTTCAATAGATCAGGTCGGTTTTGGCAGCTGTACCGTGCGTTGGCACTGCATAACCAACGTCATGGCCTAATGTGAGAAAATGATAGCTGGGAAATGTTTTGCAACATTGTCGGCTCTTTACAGTAGTAAATTATTCTTTGTATTTTGGGAAAAGGGTGTTTAAGACGCTGACAACAGGTAAACCGCTGTCACTAGTCTGACAGTGACAGCGGTTTACCTGTTGTGAGCGTCATACAAAAGAAAGACAAGCGCGATGACACAACGCTTGTAATTTATTGCAAAATATGAAGCAATTATTTATTTACTCAAAAATGAGTTGAGTAATCGAAAATAAAAAACAACCAAGTTCTGCACACAAATAAGACGTCCTTGTTATTAATTAAATACCAACCGTACGTTGATATTTAATACAGATATTTTAGATTGAAACTCAAAGTAAAGAGTTAGTTTACCGTTAATTTGTATCGAGATTTTTTTTCTAAACGTGTTTTGGTAACAACCAAGTTCTGAGAAAATATGTTCAAGAATAACATGATATTTTTTCTGCTACCACAAACTATATAGATTTGGCAATTTTTTTGATTAAGACAAGCCTACTTTTATCATTTGCCTCTTGTCAGCGCCTTAAGTGAACTATAGCTAGTAAGTACCTACTTTCCTACTGCAAGGCAAGAAGTTTTAAGCAGTCTGTGGGCCCTATCAGAATACCAGCACTGCGGCACATATTTTTAATTGTTGCAGCACCATGCTGAGATAGGAGCCTGTTGGCGTCGTACAAAACTTTGTTTTTATTTTCATTTTACTTTGTTAGGGTTCCGTACCAAAATGGTAAAAAGGAAACCTTATGGTGAGACTAAGTCTGTCTGTCTGTCACACCTGGATACCTCAAGAACTACTAATGCTATCAACTTGAAATTTAGAATAGTTTTAGATGACGTTTGCCCAACCATTACTCAAACAAGAAATAAATTTAAAAAATATACCTTTTTTGCAAAAGGGACTGAAAGGGTCTTAAAAATTTGAAGTGGGGCTACTAAGGCTTGTTATCATATGAAAAAACGCTGTTTGCAAATTCTCAAACAATTTTTTTTTAGGCGCCATATGGTCCGAAGTTTGCATAGATAAAAATCTGAAATTATTCTATGTGATAGAAGTTTATGTAAAGATTACAGGAAAAGTAAAACGATGCGTCTCTAAATAGCACAGTTTTTCAGAAATCATCAACATCAGATATACGTACGGAACCCTCGGTGCGCGAATCCGACTCGCTCTTGACCGGTTTTTTTTTTCTCAGCCAACGTGTTTCTATATCTTTCTGAATTACATGTGAATATTCTTACTGATTTGAAAACCAAATTATTCGCTACACGGCACTTACGAGTATAATAAATAGCTGTCAAAGTGTCAATCAATCTACCCGCCTTTTCCCCAATGTGTTGGAGTCAATATCCAGTTTAACTAGATGAAGCTGAAAACCAGTATTTTACATGGAGTGACTGCCTACCTGACCTCCACAACCCAGTGGGTAATACGATACGTCTTGGTAAGACTAGTTGTCAGACTTTCGGGCTTCTGACGACCCATAACGACTGTCAAAGATCCACGAATTACAGTCGGGACCAATGGCTTAACGTGCTTTTCGACTTTCCGAGGCACGGAGGAGTCTCGGTCGCGCATCCATGGAACCCCGGCAAGCCTTTTTTTTTTGTGCACGGGGTTGAAAATCCTCATGGACGTCCTCCGCCCTGGGGCGGGTGGAGGGGTCTGTCAGACTCTTACTGACTAAAAACCACCCCAGTGTTCCCCTCCCACACTTGCACCGGGGATCTTGGGATCTATTATTACTTCCGTGATCCCCGGCTAGTGCCGGCCCGCCTTTGCGGGCCATCTCAAGTCTAGGGGGGGTGAGGTGTCTGACCCCCCCCGCGACGTCTGATAGGGGCGCGCGTGGAACACTACGCGCCGCCACCTCGGGTCCAATGTGATAGGGGGCGGCGGACGTCCCCAAGTCCGCCGTCCCTGGACCCATTTATGGGGGCTGGAAGAGGGCGTTATCGGCCCTCCGCCGACGCCCAGTGCGCCTGCTGCGGCCCGGGTGAGCGGACGAGATCTCCCGCTCCCTTTCCGCAGCCTCCTTGAGCGACACGACTGTTTCGCAGAAGGACACCACCGCGTCCCAGGACTCCTCACTGCCGGCCATCGACTCGACCATGGCCGGCAGCCCCTGGCAAGCCTTTTTTTTTTTTTTTTTTTTCACGGGGTATAAAATCCTCATGGATGTCCTCCGCCCTGGGGCGGGCGGAGGGGTCTGTCAGACTCTTACTGACTAAAAACCACCCCAGTGTTCCCCTCCCACACTTGCACCGGGGATCTTGGGATCTGTTATTCCTTCCGCAATCCCCGGCTAGTGCCGGCCCGCCTCTGCGGGCCACCTCAAGTCTGGGGGGGGGGGTGAGGTGTTTGACCCCCCCCCCCCCCCGCGACGTCTGATAGGGGCGCGCGTGGAACACTACGTGCCGCCACCTCGGGTCCAATGTGATAGGGGGCGGCGGACGTCCCCAAGTCCGCCGTCCCTGGACCCATTTATGGGGGCTGGAAGAGGGCGTTATCGGCCCTCCGCCGAAGCCCGGTGCGCCTGCTGCGGGCCGGGTGAGCGAACGAGATCTCCCGCTCCCTTTCCGCAGCCTCCTTCTGCGACACGACTGTTTCGCAGAAGGACACCCCCGCGTCCCAGGACTCCTCACTGCCGGCCATCGACTCGACCACGGCCGGCAGCGATAGGTCACTGCCTACTCCTGAGATGAGGGCACGGCGTGGCTCCTCCCAAGCGGCACACTCTGCCAGCGTATGCCGCGCCGTGTCCTCCCGGCAGTCGACGCAGTGGTGACACCGGGCGTCCGGCTCCCTGTTTATGCGACACAGGTACTTCCCGAAGCAACCATGCCCCGAGAGCACCTGCGTCACCCGAAACGACAGGGAGCCGTGCCTCCTCCCGAGCCAGGGTTCGAGTACTGGCCGGACCGCCTCGATGGTGGCGAGGCCGGCGGTAGGGCGTGAAAGCCTGTCCCGCCATTCCGCCACCAGGGCTGTGCGAAGCTGTGATCGACGCAACTCCACATGTCGCTGCATCCGCCACTCGCCCCGCGCCCTCGCTTCCTCGCGCCACCGATACAGTGACGCGAGTACTTTCGCCTCGAGGTCCCATGGCGGGGATCCGGCCAGTACACAAGCCGCCTCGTAGGAGATCGTGCGATAACCCCTGATGACTCTGACGGCCATCGCTCTCTGCGGTTTCCGCAGGACTGCGATGCTCCCGGCCGTCAGGTCAGCCGCCCAGATCGGGGCCCCATACAGGGCCATCGATCGCACGATCCCCACGTAGAGCCGCCTACAGGCGGCGCTCGGGCCCCCCAGATTGGGAAGCAGCGTTGATAACGCCCCAGCCGCGCCCAACAGCTTGGGCGCAAGCCGCCGGAAGTGAGGGCCAAAATCCCACCGGCTGTCGAGCACCAATCCTAGGTACTTCATGGTGGACTCGACAGTGATTTGAGCCCCCCCCCGACCACGATGTGTGATCCCGGCGGCGGCGCCCGCCGAGGGCCATGAAACTCCGACTTGTTGAGGGAGCCCCTGGCAAGCCTAGCTTAACACCTGATGGATTGACCCGTGCGACTTTTATTGTGTACACACGGCTACACATCAAGCTATACATTACCAGTATACGCTGATCTCGCATTGTATAACATTTCCGTATTATGAGAGGTCAGCTGATACTGGAAATTATAGCTTGATGTGTAACCGTGTGTACGTGGGTACTAAAACCTGCCTCACTACGTACTTCTTCGATGTGATGTTATCTAAACGTTTAGCTATTGGTGCTCCATGCGACATTTCAGAAGTTAATTAATACAATATCTCAGCATGCATTAATTACAAAATGAAAATAACACGTGATAAAAAATTGTTATTACCTCAATTAAAAACAACGTTATCAGTGCACTCGGTTTGGCTGAACTGACCTAAGTCAAAGTCAAGTGTAAAAGTCACGTTTTGGACCTCATAATATTGATTCATTTAATTACTGAGCTTATCTAGGCATGGAGACATAATATTATTAAAAGAAATTGAGTGAGTATTATGATAATAATTAGGTACTCATCTATTTTTAAAATACGATTGACCTGTTTGTACAAACCTACTTACAGGAATATCAAAAATCAAAAATATTTTTATTTCACATAAGCCTACATGGGCACTTATGAAACGTCAGAAGCTGGGTGCATGGTTCCAATTTGTCGTTTTCTATGGAGAAGAGCCGGCAAGAAACTACACGGTCACTCTTTTAAAAAAATAATTTTGGCTTTTACAATGTTTTCAAATTACAGTGTTAATAGGTATGAGAGGACAGCGTAGGCCCGTCAAAAGTACCAGGTAGTTAACAAAATAGAAAATGGTCTACAGATCTATAGTCTATTAAGCCTACAACGTCCTCACATTGACAAAAAAAAAAAAATCTTTAAAAATAACAAAAGTTAGGACCTTGTTGAAATTTAAATTATAGGTATAAATAAAAAAAATAAAAATATATATCCTTTACTGTTACTGTACTTTAATGTTGTATCTCATATTAGAGGTTTTTTATGTGACTGCTGAACGTAGGGTTTTTGTTTCGAGCAAAGTATTGTCAACACCATATCAGTAGTCAACACTTGCAATACGAAAATCACTCTTACTGCTAGAATATAAAGGCGCTGTTAATGTCAAGCCACTGCATGATGTTTGGTTGCCTGCAGGGCTTGAAATACCGGTATTTTTGGGAACACGTACCATTGGCCTAGGTGTGATACCGGTAACAATAAGTATACGAGTACATAATAATACTACACATAATAGAAAGTATAAACCTCCAGCGGGGCAAGCACGGCCTACTGTGACATGACTTGAGTCACACATTTTATCACAGTTTGAGCGATAAAACTGTTTTGTCATAAAATGCTAGTAAAATTGACATGACATAGTTTATCATGTCTTGTCCCAAACGTCTTGGCACGCCCGTGCTCGGCCCGCAGTATACCTCAACGGCGTAGTACATAATGTAGTGAATAGTTTTAAGTATCTAGATCATGTTGTCACCAGTGACATACGTGATGATGGCGAGATAAAGCGCGAGCGCAGGGCGTTGGCGGTGAGGAGCAATTTGCTCACCTGTAGGTTCGCTCGCTGTACGGCAGACTTCAAAGTGAGCTTATTTAAGGCGACGATAGCCGACTTTTAATGATTTTATACTGAAGATCACGTCTAAACGGGTAGTGTTAATGATTTGAAAAAATATATGTTAAATTAGAGCATTTTTAACCGACTTCACAAAAAGGAGGAGGTTCTCAAGTTGTCTGTATTTTTTTTTTTTTTTTTATTGTTTGTTACCTCAGAACTCCGTCGTTTATGAACCGATTTGGAAAAATATTTTTTTAATTGAAAGGATATACTTCCAGATTGGTACCATTTTTTTTAAAATCCAGTTCTGATGTTGGGATCCATGAGTAATTGAGGGAACTCCTCAAATATTATAGGCATACCTATAGCAATTTTTATATTTTCATCAACAAGTCAATCATTTGCATTCAGAAAGTATAATTTGGTGAAGTGGAACAGATGAAGAAGACCACAGATGGCCACCGGAACTTCTCAGTGATACCTAATTCACGGGTGGCGATGAGATATCTGGATTTATAGTTAAGCGAAGCAAATTTAAATAAATAGTTCTGATCAAAATGGTACCATCAAACTGATCTGATGATGAAGCCGGATGGTAGGCACTGGAACTCCGTTAAAAAACAATGTATCCTACCCGTGTTTGGTCTTATTGGAATTGTCATGAGATGCACTCTGGCTATAAATGATTTTTAACCGACTACAAAAAAGGAGGAGGTTCTCAATATATATATATCTAGCCAAAAGTACATATAAAAGGAAACCGTGACTGATTGGTCTATCAACACAGCTCAAACCACTGAACAGATTGGCCTGAAATTTGGCACGTAGACATCCGCTAAGAAGGGGTTTTTAGAAATTTGACCTTTAAGGGTGGAAAACTGGGGGTTTTGTTTGCATGAAAAATCTTATTCCTAGGGTTAATAAACTTGAAACTTGGACGAATTCTTACGTAAGTAAATTATAAAGTTTATATTTTTTTGTTAACTTCAACGGATGGGATGTTAAAGCTTGTATAGAAGAATTTTAAGGCGCGGTCCGATCAACTCGAAACTCAGTATTTATACTTTAGACTAAAAATGAAGAATAACTTGTATCAGGGTTTTTCGAAAATCTACCCATAACGGGGTGAAAAGGGGTACTCAATTCTACAAGAGAGGATTTTACTACGTGGCTTAATTAACTCGAAAATTGGTATAACCTCTATGTCAAATAATGGAAAAGTCGCAAACCACTTTTAAAATTAACCTGTTTGGGGGTGTAAAGGGGCATGGATACAGTTTGTATGAAAAAAATCTTCTTTCGTTGATCTATTAGCTTGAAACTTAGCCTGAATACTTCATCATCAGTCTCCTGCCCTAATCCCAATTTATTTGGGGTCGTCGTAACATGTCGAATTACACTATAGATTTAATACATACAAAAGGAAACAGTGACTGATCTATCAACACAAAGCTCTAATCACTGAATTGATTGGGCTATTTGGCACACAGATAGTTATTATGACGTAGGTAACCGCTAAAAACAGATTTTTGAAGATTTAACCCCTTAAGGGGTGTAAAATAAAACTTCCTGTCTCTGTTGTTTTCATAGCAAGTAGTGTATACGAACTGGTGTGGGGTAGGTACCACTAAAAAGTGAAAAATAAAAAACTTTTTAACAAAAAAAACAACCGACTTCCAACAAAAACACTAAAAAGTGAAAAATAACTTTAATTTCGGAAGCACATAACATAACATCACGCCTTGTTTCCTCGAAGGGTAGGGCAGAGGTGTACCTGTAGTGCACCCACATTTAATATTATATTTAATTAAATTTCGGAAGTCGGTGGCCATAACATTTTTTCAATTTTTGTAAATGTGAGTACCATGGAGCCGTTTATTATGTTATGATGTATGTTGACTTAAAAAAGTTTGGCAGTTAAGAGTATGTCATGCTCACTTAAATGTCTCGCTGATGGTGGCGCGTGTGTTGGATCATTCGGTTCCCTACAATATGGTTGAGCTGGATGGTGCTGATCCACGCGTCATGCTCGTGAACGGGCGCCGTCAGTTGTGACTGGTCTTCTCCTATCTGCCAGGGCTTATTTGTAATATTTTATATTGTTTTTTTAATAATATATATTTTTACATTGTTCTCACATATAGAAGCGACAAGAATAATGTACCCAGGATTTTGTAATATCTTGATTTAAAAGAGTGTCCTTGGAGTTTCTTGCCTATTCTTCTCCATAGAGATCTACGTTTTGGAATGGGCAAATAGCTTCAACTTTCTGACTAACTGACCGACTCTTTGACAATTCAAAAGTGCCTGTAATTGGTTTAATTGAAATAAATGCTTTGAGTTTGAGTTTAATAAACGAAAATACAAAACCAAAGACACCGACTTCCGAAATTAAATTAAATATTATATTAAATGTGGGTGTACTACAGGTACACCTCTGACCTACCCTTCGAGGAAACAAGGCGTGATGTTATGTTATGTGCTTCCGAAATTAAAGTTATTTTTCACTTTTTAGTGTTTTTGTTGGAAGTCGGTTGTTTTTTTTGTTAAAAAGTTTTTTATCTCAATCATTTAATATGTGAATATTAAATTATTGAGAAATTATAATAATAATTAATAGCTGGCAACACCAACGTCAACAAACGTCTCCAAACTGGATCTTATAATTTTCATATTTTTTAGCAGTTTTAATAATTTTCGACTCAATATTATAGTTTATATGTGCTTTAAAAAAAAATCCGAAAGAAGTCTAAAACCAATTTATCCCAAAAAAACACCATATTTTATTTAAGACATGAATAAAAAACTGCCGATTAAGAGATGACATCTGTCATACCATGCCACTGAAAAACAGAAAATAATAATGAAAATTTTATCGAGATGTTGACGAGATCAGCCGTAAGAAGTGCACGCCCACCACCTCCGGACTCTTCGCTCAGCTCCGCCTCGCCGCCGCCGGTACCCAGCCCCACTGTGACGACACCGGCCGCGGTAGTTGCGTCGAGCTCGAGCGACGAGTATTTCTCCCCGCCCACGACGCCACCACCTGCTCGTCGACGGGGAGGACGCCGGCCGCCGGATGGTTTAGGACCTCGAGGCCCACCGGCCTCTGATAGGGTCCCAGCTCCCGGCGGAAGTGTGCAGCGCATGAGATGGACACGAACCATCAATGAGAACGTCATGCGCTCATACTATGGGGCTACAGAGGGGGGAAACAATCTGACCGCGTACCGTGTTCGGATGCTCTCTCTTTTTCAGGTGCTTGAACCAGCTGTCAACGTTTCGGCACAACGACTATCGGATCAGGTGCGGGTTATCCAACGTAATCATATGTTGGATGACACTGTACTTGATCGCCTGCGAACTGAAATGCGGAATAGCCATGTCATCGCCCCCCTGTCGCAGACTGTTGTGGTACCACCGCAGTCCCACACAGTCCAAGCTGACGAGGGGAATGATGACAGGGCTACAAACGTAAGTACCCAGTGCAATGAGAAATTGAGGAGTGCTTTGGAGGGTGCGATTCGGGAATATCGGTTTATGTCACCCGAACTTAGACCACGCTTACCTCGTTTGCCCATGCATAACAAAAATAGGGCGCTGGTGGCAGCTCTGGATTCGCAGTTGTCAAACTATTTTGATGACTGCGAAGACCTCACTGATACTCATTCGATTCTGTACTGCGCGGCTGTAGCGGCATGTCGTGTAGCTCACGTAAAATTTCAAAATGACTTTATAGCTACACTACCGAAACCAGCCGTACCAGCCTGGCAGTGCAGAATTGAGCGTCGTATTGCTGGGGCCAGAGCGCTCATCGGTAAACTAATCTGCTTCAGGGAGGGCAATACTCGCCCAAGAGTTATGCGCTTTGTGAGGCGGGCGTTCTCAGGGACTGATACCAACCCTGAGGACTATTTATCTCGTGTCACAGAGCGCATAGACTTCCTGAAGCAGAAAGTGTATGCTTGGGCAAACCGTATTCGTAGGTATAAGCGGCGTCTGGACCGATACACTCAGAATCGCACCTTCCAGAGCAATGAAAGGTGTGGTTATAGGGCTTGGGAGCGACCGAAGCAAGGTGTGACTGACACGCACCTGCCGGATAATGATGCCATGTCTTCTTTCTGGCACAGTATCTAGTCGGTGCCTGTCGGTCACACTGAAGGTGATTGGACTCGAAAAGTTGAGCGATCCTGCGATCCAATACCAGAAATGGGGGCTATTACCATCTGCCCCCAAGATGTAGCTCATGCGGTCCGTCCGTTGCCTAACTGGAAGTCTCCAGGACCGGACGGACTGCACAACTTCTGGATCAAATGGTTTGTTGGGTCGCACGCTCGTTTGGCGGCTCAGTACCAGACTTCTTTGGAGTCTGGTTCGCTACCCCAGTTCCTAACGACAGGAATAACCCACCTGCTCCATAAATCAGGTAGCACCGCGGAACCCAAAAACTATAGACCGATCACGTGTTTACCGACGGTCTATAAAGTTCTTACATCCATTTTGAGAGCTAAAATTAACAAACATATAGACACTAACTCCATCATGTCTGCCTCTCAAAATGGATGTAGGAACGGGTCTCGCGGTACTAAGGAGTTACTCCTCATTGATATGGCCATTAGCCAACAGGTTCGACGTTCCCGAAAGGATCTGTCGACATGTTGGATAGATTATAAGAAGGCCTATGACTCGGTGCCACATACATGGCTCATGAGGGTGCTGGAGCTGTATAAAGTAGATCCAACTCTGCGCACCTTCCTGATGTCATGTATGAGGCAATGGAGGACAGTCCTTCGCTATCCAGGATGTCGAAATATCCAGAGGAATAGCGAACCGATAAGGATTGAGCGAGGCATATTTCAGGGCGATAGTTTGAGTCCGCTTTGGTTCTGCTTAGCCTTGAATCCTCTAAGCACACTGCTGGAGGATTCAGGTCTAGGCTATCGGTTGAGGAGAGGTGGTCAGGTTATATCTCACCTCCTCTACATGGATGACCTAAAACTCTTTGCCCCCAACAATTTGCATCTGATGGAGCTACTGAAAGTAACTGAAACTTTCAGTAGTGCCATCAGGATGGAATTTGGTGTGGACAAATGTGCGGTCATGCATGTAAAGCGAGGGAAGATTGTGGAATCCGTGGGAACCCAACTTTCGGATTCCATAAACCTTAGAGCCCTCTCCGCATCCGAAACCTATAAGTATTTGGGTATGTCGGAAGCGTTGGGCATCAATGTTACTGACATGAAGCAATCGTTGAAGGAGCGCTTCTTTGCCCGCCTGAAGAAAGTATTTAATAGTCTTCTATCAGGCGGGAACAAAGTGCGCGCCTTCAACGGTTGGGTCATGCCGGTTTTGATGTACTCTTTCGGCATACTCAAATGGACTCAGACCGAACTTGACGCCCTGGATAGGAGGGTTCGTACGCTGCTGACTGCATATCGAATGCATCACCCACGGTCCTCGGTAATGAGACTGTATATCCTGCGAAAGTGTGGAGGTCGTGGCTTTTTAAACGCTAAGACACTCCACAATCGCGAGATATGCAGTCTCAGGGAATATTTCCTAGAAGCCGACGTGGGGATGCATCGAGATGTGGTCGTGGTGGACAAGGGCCTCACCCCGCTCTCCTTGGCTACAGAGAACTGGCGCAAACCTGTAGTGCTTGACACTAATGATCGCAGGGAGGTATGGCAAAGTAAGGAGCTTCACGGACGCTTTTTCCGGGCCCTACATGAACCCGAAGTAGACTTTTTAGCGTCCGTAGCCTGGCTGCGTTTCAGTGATCTCTTTGGGGAAACCGAAGGCTTTGTCTGTGCAATTATGGACGAAGTTATCATGACTAAGAATTATCGGAGATTTATTGTGAAGGACGGCACGGTTGACGTGTGTCGGGCATGCCACCGTCCGGGAGAATCAATCCGACACATTATCTCCGGGTGTTCTCGTCTAGCTAACGAAGAGTACTTGCATAGACACAACCTTGTAGCCAGGATTATCCATCAGCAACTTGCTCTGAAATACAACCTTGTGGAATCGGAGGTGCCGTACTTCAGGTATGTGCCCGACCCAGTTCTCGAGAGTGGAAATATCACATTGTACTGGGACCGATCCATCATCACTGACAGGACTATTGTTGCCAATAAGCCTGATATAGTAGTGGTGGATCGAATAGAGCGGCGCACAATGATTATTGACATAACGGTCCCTCATGACGGGAACCTCGTGAAAGCCGAGAAAGATAAACAAATCAAGTATCTTGACTTGGCTCGCGAGGTTGTCGACATGTGGGATGTGGACTCAGCAATCATTGTGCCGATAGTTGTATCAGCCAATGGCTTAATTGCCAAGAGCCTCGACCAACACCTAAAGAGGCTTTCGTTGGGCAGCTGGATTAAGGGCCTGATTCAGAAAGCGGTACTTCTGGACACGGCTCGCATTGTTAGGAGGTTCCTCTCTCTGGAGCCCTGACCGCCGGTAGCTCGGACCTTGTTCCCGATACCGGTGGGCTACTATTTTTTTTTTTTTTTTTTTTTTTTTTTAATTTTGTTTATATTCTAATATTTAAAAATATAATTTATATGTATATTTAATGAAATAAAGGATTAACATAATAAATGATAATTAAGATTATGTTCATATTACATACTGAAATTAATTTGTAAAGTTATGTCTAACGCGGATTTGAAAATGATTGTTGGAAGAGCGGACTGCCCCATCCAAAGGCACTGGGTAAATAGGATCATGCAAAAGTAATGAAATGAAATTAAGAGCCTACTAATAACACTAAAGAACACTATCTTTCCACTTCGTCATAGTTGCATATTATGTATTTATTATTTTATACTTATATATATTTTAGTGATATTTATTTTAGAAGTATGTATGTAAGTATATTCTCTTATTGTGTGTTTATTTTTAAATTAGTGATTAGTATAGTAATAATATCAGTAAGTTTTTTATTTTGATTTTATGTATTATGTTTTCTCTTTTAATCTTACACACGTTGTCTACATCTCTTCGTCTACTTTCCTTGTCGCAGGTATGCTGGAAGAGATTTCTTTAGAAATAAGCATCACCTTTGTACGTATTTTTCTGTTCCTTTTTTTCTTGTCTGTATATATGTGTGTACATAAACTGTTAAATAAATAAATAAATAATAATAATAAAATAGCAATATAAGCACAATCTGTTACTGAACACTCTTAAATGACCTACTCTAGGTCTGAAATAAAAGGATTTTTTAAAATGTTTTATTATTATCTCGCGTTTCATTCTTATCTAAAGCAACAGAAATTGGTGGGACGGTAGGTTACTAAATAGAAACTGGCAGACATAGTTCCTTTTTAGGGTTCCGTACCTCAAGAGGAAAAAACGGAACCTTTATAGGATAACTTCGTTGTCCGTCTGTCTGTCTGTCTGTCAGTCTGTCAAGATCCTTTTTCTCAGGAACGCGTGTAGGTATCAAGTTTAAATTAATATCAAATACGTAAGTCCATGGTCCCTTGGAGTTCTAAAAAATTCAAGCTTCTAAGTTAACGCAATAAAAAAATACGGCAATTTAAGCGACATTATTGCGACATATTTCGATACTCGCAAATAAATCAAAACCTACAGGGTACTTCCCGTTGACCTAGAATCATGAAATTTGGCAAGAAGCAAGGTCTCACAGCACAAGTATAGGAAAAAGTCCTAAAATTGTAAATTTCTTGTGTTAGCACATAAAAAAATCGTTTTTTGCGATTACAAACTTGTATTTGCAGTTGGGTGAATTGACTGTGACGCATATCGATGTATGGGAGAACATGTTTTTCAACTACAATGTTAAGTTTGTTTTTTGGATAAATTCATCCTAACTGCGGAACCCTTCATTGTGCGTGGTTCGACACGCCCTTGGGCGGTTTTTTTAATAAGATGTTTTTTTCGTTTTTCATGATGCGGGTATTACGAAACGTTGATATTAAAGAGAAAAAAAAAATGATAAGTCACTATACTAGACGCGTCGGCGGCGGCGGCGTTTCAGTGGTAAAAAGGATAGTTAATAGGTATTAGAGCCTAGGGTTTCTCGTACAAATACGAGATTTCTGGTACGCGGCGGGCACCTGAATTTCGTACCGGTACTTATTAGGTGTAGTACGGGTGCGTCTTGAACCGGTACCAGTGTGGAACCGGTACCTCTCGGAATCGATACTAGACTGGAACCGAAATGGCAAGAACCGCTAAGTACTGGTACAGAACCTATACTTTTGGTACCGGTTCCAAGATCTGGTTGCCTGTATCTATTATTGAGCTTTTCATTTGGGAAATTGTCAGAAGCAGCTAAGAGTTTTCATTATTACTCAGTGAAATAGGAATAGACTCGTCCCCTGTGATATCTTTGAGTGTATAGTAAGTACTGGCGTGATGTTGTTTTTTTAGAATTCCGTACCAAAATGGTAAAACGGAACCCTTATGGTGAGACTGAGTCTGTCTGTCTCTCTGTCACACCTGGATATCTCAAGAACTACCAATGCTGATAGCACTTGAAATTTAGAATAGTTTAAGATGATGTTTGCCCAACTATTTTGCAAACAAGAAAGAAATTAAGAAAAAAATTTTTTTTTGCAAAAGGGACTGAAATTTTTTAAGTGGGGCTCTTAGGGCATGTGGAGTTTATATGAAAGAGCGCTGTTTGCACCTTCTCAAACATTTTTTTTTAGGCAGCATAGTTTCTGACTTTTGATGACAAATGTAAAAAAATACCGTCCCCCCCCCCTTATCTCCGAAGTTTGCATAGATAAAAATCTGAAATTATTCTATGTGATAAAAGTTTATGTAAAGATTACAGAAAAACAAAACTATGTCTCTAAATAGCACAGTCTTTCAGAATCATCAACATCATATAATAATATACGTACGGAACCCTCGGTGCGCGAGTCCGTCTCGCTCTTGACCGTTTTTTTTTTATTTTCATGTAGTTAGTCACTAAAAACATTCAGGCAGACCGCTCGATTGATTGAACGTGGTTGCCATGCAACTTCTACACCCATAGATTTGAAGATGCTTTACAGAGACAAATTTGGAGTTTTTCCTGTGTTTGTATATTCATCAGGCCCCCATAACCTCGGATGAAAATAGGTAGTGATGAATCGTAAACACGAGAAGTGTTCTCTGTAGTTAATTCTGCAGTTCATCCAAATTACGTACGGGAATTGAACCCGCGACACGTAGCTCTCAACCACTAAGCCACTGCGCCATTAGTGTGTTTTTGTAGAGTCACCTATCACGAAAGTGGACATGACCTAAGACAAAAATGTGAGGTCAGACGGAGTTAAAATAACAGTGATAACGTATCTTGTTTAGTCTTTAATCTTTTTACGTAAGATATTGCTATATAATTTTTCGCGGTTTTTATAATTTTTATATACCTACACTTTTACATTAATGAACTCACGCCTTTTACGATTTATTCCGTTCTAATACCAAAAATGTATGGCTTTGCTGTTTCGTTACTTTCTTCAGAAACTAAATATTCGCATCACCTCCACGACGGTAACGAAACGGCGAAGCCATACATTTTTACTGGTAAGTATGTAGAATATGTGAAGTTAGGGTCGGTAGAGTTAGGCCGTGTAGATTCAGAAGCTTGGCTCTACATGAGATCTGATATCTTTTTCACAGGGCAAACCTTATGTGGTCGTCTTGGCAACATTTTACATGAAATGTTTTTGGTGGTATTTTCTAGTCCGAACGGATACTATTGTTTAAACTAATACCAAAACATGTTATAAAGTGCAGTCAGTAAAAATGTTTTGTATGTAATTAGAAGACCTATAATTGAAAAATAAATCAGTTAAATCATCAAAATACATAAAAATATCAGAAAACAAATTTAATATGACTAATTTTGACTGAGCTGACTGTACCAAATTCAAGTTGTTAGTATTCGTTCGCACATTACATTTAATTATTTAAAGAGTGGTATCCGTTCGGAATAGAAAATAAATATGAGTTGAAACAAATACCTGGGGTATTAGTTGTTGGTATTAGAACGAAATAAATCCCTTTTCCTATGAGGGTAGGTAGGCAGAAACAATAGCAAGCCATGTGTTCTGGACCTGGGGCGGTAAAACTAAATGGAGCCCCCCCCCCCGACCAGCAATGAACGTCGAAATATTTAGCACGTTGTCTCGAAAAAGTGGCTTAGTCTCATCCCCTTCCCATCTCTTTCCCTAGGCGTTCATACCTACAAACATTTCCCATCTCTTCCCTCTGCCATAAATCACTCAACGGTACAGTCGAAAATAAACTCAAGCAGTGAAATTTAATATAAAAATATTAAAAAATTACAAATAAAATATTCTTGATTTTAGTTTCAACAAGAAATAAAAAATATATAATCTGCATAGATTCACAATACTTAACATATCACGGGAATCATCTTAGTTTTGTTTTTTCTCGGTAAGTATTTTTTTAATGTTACTTTATTTTATTATAAAAAATAATTTACGAATATTTATTATTATTGAAAAAGATTCTAACAAGAATAAAAAAAATATTATCTACGTAAATTTACAATAACTAACATATCACAGGAATCATCTTAGATTATTTTTACACTTGTAAGGGTTTTTTAAAGTGTTACCATAATATAGTAAATCATGTACGACTATTCAGTATTATTTAAATAGACTTTAACAAAAAAAAATATATAATCTACGTAAAGGAGGCGTCTTTTTAGTCCATACAATTGTGGCCAAAAGCTTTAACTTGAGCACCATTACATATTTTTGAAGGAAAAAGTAATAGATTCATTAAAAAATATAAAAGGATTTTATAAACATTTGTACCAACCAAAATTATCGTTCAAAGATATAAATAACTGGCAATACAGTTGACAATTATTCGTTAAAATAAAAACATTAATGAAAAGTAGGTTATGTATGAGAAGCTGTCAATATTATGATAATGCTGTCAATTTGACAGTGTCAAAGTATGTTATGCGTAACGTTTCGTTTATCGGTAATATTTGCTATTACCCTCTCGCTCTATCTTTTGTTATTATAGTTGTGAGGGTGAACCGATAGGCAATCCTAACTAATATTATAAATGCGAAAGTAAGTTTGTTTGTTTGTTACCTTTTCACGCGTAAACCACTGAACCGATCATCCTGAAATTTTGCATATATGTTGTCAGGTGTACAGAAACGAAAATAGGGTACCTTTCATCTTCCCCGTGTCGGCGGCCCAAAAGATAGCCGGGGAGGGCCGAAGGCTCCGGGTGGGCTGGGTATCCGCGCAGGTCAAACTGATGGAACCCAGACCTCTGAGATGCTTTCGCTGCCGGGTGGGTAACCACGTGGGAGTATGCTGCACCTCAGAGGTGGACCGCAGCGAGGATTGCTTCCGCTGTGGTCGGCCCGGTCACAAGGCCTGCTCTTGCGAGGCCCCGCCGCACTGCTTTGCATGTGCGGCGGCTGGCAGAGCGGCCGATCACTGGGCTGGAGGCAAGGCCTGCGCTCCCACCCCCAAACACAGGGGCAGGGGCAAGCCCTCCGCCACCGCCGTCACCGCCGCAATGGATTGCCAATAAATGGCCCCATTACGCCTCCTCCAGGCGAACATCAACTACTGCGCTGCCGCTCAGGATCTGTTACTCCAGAGCATGGCGCAGTGGTCGATTAACATCGCCGTGGTAGCTGAGCCGTACTTTGTCCCGCCCAGGGACGACTGGGTGGAGGACCTGAGTGGCTCAGTGGCCATTATGTCGTCGGCCGCCGCCGGTACCCCGTCCCTCGAGGCCATCAAGAGTGGACGGGGTTGTGTGGCAGCACGGTTCGGGGAGATTGTCGTGGTAGGAGTATACTTCTCCCCGAACCGAACTCTCGCCGAGTTCCACAACTCCCTAGGGGAGTTAAGAGTCGTCGTCGTCGGGTACCATGCCCTCCCTGTGATCGTCCTCGGGGACTTCAATGCCAAGAACGTGGCTTGGGGTTCCCGGTATACGGACACACGGGGCAGGATGGTGGAGGACTGGGCTCTCGAGACAGGCCTGGTCGTCCTAAACCGGGGTTCTGTCCCCACGTGTGTGCGGATGCGGGGTGAATCAGTGGTGGACATCTCGTTCGCCAGCCCCGCTCTGTTGCCGCGTGTCATTGACTGGCGCGTCATGGAGGGGGTGGAGACCTATTCCGATCACCGGTACATCCGGTTTGACGTCTCCGCCCAGACCACGGGTGCGCTAGTCCGACAGACCCCGAGTGGTCCGCGGTGGGCGCTGAAGCAGCTGGACCGGGAGCTCCTCCTGGAAGCCTCGATCGTGCAGGCCTGGGTGTCATCACCGGATAGGCCTGCCGACATAAACGACGAGGCGGAGTGGTTCCGGGAGGCCATGTCTGAAATATGTGACGTGGCAATGCCCCGGGTCCAGCCCGGACGTGCTCAGCGCCAGGTGTGCTGGTGGTCGCGTGAGCTGACCGCTTTACGCGAGGCGTACGTTGCTGCACGCCACCGGTACTCCAGGCACCGCAGGCTCCGTATCCGCCCTCCGAATACGGTGGCCATTCAGGAGGAGCTGTACGAGGGGTACAGAGCGGCGAAGACTGGCTCGCGAGGAGTCGCTGGAGACTCTCAACAGGGACCCGTGGGGACGCCCCTACAAAGGGGTGAGAGATAAACTCCGCCCATGGGCTCCCCCGCTGACGCAGAGTCTCCGGCCCCAGCTCGTGGAGGACGTGGTGAGCGCTCTGTTCCCTTCGCGAGGGGAACATATTCCTCCGCCCATGGCTCCGCCTCCTGCGGTGCCCGATGCGGACCACACTGGCGACGACGACGACGATGCTCCGGAGGTGACCCAGGTAGATCTGAGAGTGGCGGTACGTAGGCTTAATGCCAAGAATACCGCCCCAGGACCCGACGGCTTGCCTGGACAAGCCTGGGTCCTGGCCTTGGAGGCTGTCGGGCCTCGACTAAGGGGGCTCCTAAGCGCATGCTTGGAGAGGGGCCAGTTTCCACTTCGATGGAAGACGGGGAAACTGGTCCTCATTAAGAAGCCAGGGCGCCCAGCGGACTCTCCGTCCGCTTACCGGCCCATCGTGCTGCTCGACGAGGTGGGCAAGCTCTTTGAAAGAGTAATTGCAGACCGCCTTGTCGGGCGGCTGGTGCGGGTGGGGCCGGATTTGGCGGAGAGCCAGTTTGGTTTCCGCAAGGGGCGCTCTACGGTGGAGGCCATCATGCGCGTTCGAGCCCTCACGACGGGGGATGCTGTTGCCCGGGGTGGGGTCGTCTTGGCGGTGCCTCTTGACATCGCCAATGCCTTCAATACCCTGCCTTGGAGTTGCATTAGGGAGGCACTTCGGTATCACCGGATGCCGACCTACCTCTGTCGCGTGGTCGAGGCCTATTTGACGGACAGGGCCGTCATCTACCCCGGTCATCAAGGAGAGTGGAAACGGCGAGAGATGTCGTGCGGTGTCCCACAGGGATCGGTCCTGGGGCCGCATCTGTGGGACATCGGGTACGACTGGGTGCTGCGCGCCGACCTCCCTAGCGGCGTCAGCGTAGTCTGCTACGCTGACGACATGCTGGTCCTGGCGCAGGGGAGGTCGCATGAGGCGGCGGCCGAACTAGCGGCACGTGGGGTTGCGACAATAGTCGATAGGATCTGGCAATTGGGACTCGAAGTGGCCTTGCACAAGTCCGAGGCCATGTGTTTTTATGGTCCTCGGAACGCGCCACTGTCGGGTTCCCAGATAACGGCGGGAGGAGTTCACATCGGTGTCGAGTCGACGATGAAGTACTTGGGACTCGTCCTCGACAGCCGCTGGAACTTCGTGGAGCACTTCCGACGTTTGGCTCCCAGACTAGAGAGGGCCGGGGCTGCTTTGAAGCGGCTTCTGTCCAATCTAGGGGGTCCAAACGGCTCCTGCCGGAGGCTCTACGGATGCCGTCACCTCCTTCTGCGAAACAGTAATGCTCGCAAAGAAGGAGGCGGAACGCGTGAGGGTGAGGCAGGGTTCACGCCCTCACGTCCTTAGCCGCCGCAGGAGACGCCCCGGGCGTCGGGAGTCACAAGCTGATTTCCGGCCACCGTAGGCGCGGGCCTGCGGACGGTGAGCGATGGGTAGCTCGCCGTCCGATAAGGACCAGGCCCGGGTCGACGGCGCGTTGTGTTTCACGCACGCCTCAAAGAGATGTCAGCACCAACTGACGGGGTCCGTTAGGGCCAATGTCTTTAGTTTCAAACACGATTGAAGAAGATCTTAATGTCGTCCACTATGAACCACCATTGCAAGTAAACACAGAGCACCACTGCACCACTGAACAAAGAGACACATTAGAAACAAAGTCTGCATACGATTCCAGCTTTAAAGAATATAACTCGTATAAACTATGTATAATTAGTGATAATAATGTGTATAACATACTAGGTATTGCCGAAAATACTTTTCCGGAAGCCAAAATTTGTCACTATTGTATGCCGAAGGCAGGTATTGTGGAACTTTTAGAAACTTTAGAAAAAAAAATTGAAAATTACAGCATATATGACTATTGTATAATTCTTTTAGGTGAAAAAGATTTCTTAGTCTCAAATAAGTATGATGAATTAGTAAATCACGTAAAATGTAAACTTGAGAATATAAGGCATACCAATGTCATCTTATGTTCTCCTAACTTTAAACTAAAATGGAATGTTAATTTATTTAATACTAGAATAGAAGCTTTCAATCGACTTCTATATCTTAGCAACCAGACTTTTAAATATACATATACGTTTGATACAAATAAGCATCTGGAATATACACACGATATGTTTTCTAAATACACAGGCAAAGTAAAAAATAAAGCTATAGTTATTTTTTTCCAAGACTTAAATAATTACATAAAGCTGTTTCAATATGCAGATAACAACTGTAATGATTTAAATGAGATACACAGTCATAAGCGTAGTGAATTACGTCACTTAAAAGCTGGTACTATACCTTATTACTTTAAAAAAATTGTTAATAAAGCTAAGACAAATAAATGCAGTGATGAGACTCAACCAAATTTATCGCTTTCTTCAGTAACACAGTTTGTGGAGTCTGTACCAACATCGCATTTTTTTCGTGAATAATAATGTATCAATTGACCATACAAATTTAAACATATTTTATCAGAATGTTTGTGGAATTAGTAACAAGAAGACTGAACTAGAAGTTTATGTACAAACCCTAGATAAAAAACTACACTATATATGTTTAAGCGAGCATTTCTTGAATGAAAACACAGCAATTTGTTTTAATATAAATAACTACAAGCTAGTCTCATACAATACCAGAAAAATAAAAAAGAGAGGAGGTAGTTTGATTTTAGGACATGTGGATATGCAAACAGAAGTTATCGACGCAATAAATAAGTTATATAAAGTAGAATGTTTTGAAATATGTGGTGTTAAAGATGTTTTCACTGGATTGTACATTTGTTGTTGTTATCGAAATCCTGTTGACAAAAATTTTGATATGTTTTTGGAAAGATTGGAGAAGTTACTCGATTACTTATTCAATAGGAAATCTATAATATGTGGAGATTTTAATGTAGACCTACTAGTGGACAGTAAAAAGCGCATGGAATTTCTTAGTTTGCTAAGGTGTTATAATTTCAGGCACCAAATCGATTCTGCTACTTTCATTCGTAACAGTTGTAATTCGTGTATTGACAATATAATTACCAACTTGCCCGAATCGTGTATTCTGGGATGTGCAGTAGATCACAATGGTTTGGCTGATGGCCATGGAGGTATTTTTGCAGATACTTGCCTGGATAATATAAGCAACTTAACGCGAAATAAGTATCCAATTGTTGTCACAAATAAAAGAGTATTTAATAGTAAAAATAGTGCCCAATTTGTACAGGGTATTCTTGAAAAAGATTGGAGTTGCATGGGTATAAATACATTTCTCAAAACATTTAATAAAGTATTCCAAAATAGCTATAGAAAAAAATATTATAAAATAAGCCTCAAGAAAACTAGACAATTAAAGTGGATCACTAAAGGAATTCGAACATCAAGTAAAATGAAACGTTTCTTATGTACACGTAATGGTAATAATCTTGATTCAAGTGTCTTAATGTATAAGAATAAGTATGTGAGACTGTATAGACAGGTTGTGGTAAAGGCTAAAAAACATGCAATAATGGTGCAAATTAATAGTTCCAAAAATATAAGTAAAGAAGTGTGGAAAGTAGTGAGAAAATGTACTAATAAGGAGAAAACGATAAAACCGGAAATTCGTCTCAAAGTCAATGACCAAATTGTAGTGGATGCAGAAGCTATATCTGACATTTTAGCAAAACAGTTCGACTACAAATGTATCTCTAAGGCAGTAGATAGAGACCAAAATACAGCATTTTTACAAGAGTATAATACAATCGAAAAAAATAGTGAATTGACATTTGCTTCTGTTACTCCAAATGAGGTTTCAAGCATAGTCAAAAGTATGGAGAACAAGTATTCTTGTGGTTATGATGAGATCCCAATATCCGTAATTAAGGAACATATCTCTATACTAGCTGAGCCTATGTGTGATTTTTATAATAAATGTATTGAGGAATCTATCTTCCCGGACCAGTTTAAAGTGGCCAAAGTAATACCTGTCTACAAAAAAGGCAGCAGAACTGATCCTAAAAACTACAGGCCTATCTCCTTGCTACCAGTCCTGTCAAAAATATTTGAAAAGATTATAAAAAAACGACTTTAAGCTCATTTGCGTGTACATAGAGTGTTAAACCAAAGACAGTTCGGTTATCAAAAAGGTGTTGGCACTTCCGACGCCATACTACGGTATACTTTACTTGATGACGTAATAGGAAAAATAAATAATAAAATGAGAGTAGCTGGAATTTTTCTTGACTTAAGTTCCGCGTTTGACACTATAGACCACGAATTACTTCTTACAAAAATGGCGCATTATGGTATAAGAGGTAAGGCCTTGAAATTATTCTCTTCATATATAAAAAACAGAAAAATGGACGTAGAAATTGACAAAATACAAAATGGCTACAAAAAGGTTTACAAATCAGCAACAATAATGATGACTACGGGCGTCCCGCAAGGATCTATATTAGGACCTGTTTTATTTATCTTATTTATTAATGACTTAATTAATTACATGAATAGAATTTTACCTGACATTAATATAGTAATTTTCGCAGATGACACAAATGCCATAGTAGCAGCAAATGACATAGATAAATTAACAGAGACTGTAAATGCAGCATTACAAGCATTTCACGTATGGTTCACTAGGAACAAATTATTAATCAACACTGCAAAGACCAATATACTATTATTTAGAACGACAGCCCGTAATAGGGACGATTTAGAGGTTGTTTTGAATGACGACAAAATTGTCCTTGTCAACGAACTTACATTCTTAGGAATACATATAGACGACCTGCTAAACTGGAAAACAGAATTAAATGCTATAAATGCATCAGTATGTTCCGCATGTTATGCTTTAAGAGCACTTAAAACAGAAATTAGCATTGAGAAATTGAAGATGGTATATTTCGCGTTGGTAGAATCAAAAATTAGATATAGCATAATGTTTTGGGGAAAAAGTTATGACTATAATATCAAAAGAGCTTTTGTGTTACAAAAACGAGCAATTCGCACCTTGGTCCGTATTCCGCAAAGAAAGAGTTGCCGAGAACATTTTGTAAATCTGAATATACTTACAGTGCCAAGCATTTATGTATTTGTACTTCTAAGTAACATGGCCAAGTATATGCATGAATATGAGACAACAGAAGAACGACAGATTAGAGAAGGCACACGTAGACAAGACATTAAACGTTACAAGGTACAGCCTAATTTGAATATTGTGAAGCACAGTCCCAGATATCAATCGGTTATATTATTTAATAAGTTACCTTTAGATATAAAAAGCGCTATCTACTCAAGCTCTTTTAAAAATCAACTTAAACATTTCCTGTTGAATAAGTGTCTTTATGCTGTTGAAGATCTATAACGATATTCCTTTACATGTTGTTGTTGTTGAGGCATGTTGTGATTGTTGTGATATTTAACGTGTTTTCCGTATGTAATTTAATTTAATTTTTTTTTTATACCATGTAATTTCAGATACAATTTATTGTTCGTGAATTAAAAAAAAAAAAAAAAAAAAAAAAAATGCCTGCCAGGGTTGCGAGTTTGTCCGAAAGGGATATCATGGCCCCGGCACACAGGCAACGGAAGGAACACGGGTGGGTTTTAGTCAGTAAAAGTCTGACACGCCCTCCCGCTCAGCCCAGAGCGGGAGAAGTTATTTGATAATTTCCCACCCAAGAAAAAAAAAAAAAGGGTACCTTTCATCCCGAAAAAAAAGTACTGGTCTTGAGGAAAACAACAATAACGTTCTTATGATAGTAGATAGCGCCACGTGTCTTTCGAATCTTGATTAAATTATATTAATATAGAAAGAAACTTGAATAGTGTGTTAAGAGTTTTTTGCCGCTAAACCCCAAACAACAAGCAGTGTACAGCTCGATTTGATTGTCAAATTCAAAATTAACGCGAGCGGAGCCGCGGGCAAAAGCTAGTGTCAATATAAATAAGTTAATATTCTAAATAGGTGGCTCAAACAAATATGGATGAGACTGTACTTTTAAAAACAGAATTTAAATTTTTTTGAGTGATTTATGGCAGGGGGAAGAGATGGGAAATTTTTGTAGGTATAGGGGAAGAGATGGGAAGGGGAAGAGATGGGACTAAGCCGAAAAGGTTAGGGTTTCTTTTGACCACTGATACAGAAATACTCGTAGGAGATGATTTGTTCTTGACAACAGAAAAGTTAGAGCATCAGGCGAATAGGGAAGAAGCGACCTCGACATTTTTTGCACTACGCATAGTTAAAATTTTCTTTGAGGGGTGTTCGTTTCTGTACACCTGACAACATATATGCAAAATTTCAGGATGATCGGTTCAGTGGTTTACGCGTGAAAAGGTAACAAACAAACAAACTTACTTTCGCATTTATAATATTAGTTAGGATTGCCTATCGGTTCACCCTCACAACTATAATAACAAAAGATAGAGCGAGAGGGTAATAGCAAATATTACCGATAAACGAAACGTTACGCATAACATACTTTGACACTGTCAAATTGACAGCATTATCATAATATTGACAGCTTCTCATACATAACCTACTTTTCATTAATGTTTTTATTTTAACGAATAATTGTCAACTGTATTGCCAGTTATTTATATCTTTGAACGATAATTTTGGTTGGTACAAATGTTTATAAAATCCTTTTATATTTTTTAATGAATCTATTACTTTTTCCTTCAAAAATATGTAATGGTGCTCAAGTTAAAGCTTTAGGCCACAATTGTATGGACTAAAAAGACGCCTCCTTTACGTAGATTATATATTTTTTTTTGTTAAAGTCTATTTAAATAATACTGAATAGTCGTACATGATTTACTATATTATGGTAACACTTTAAAAAACCCTTACAAGTGTAAAAATAATCTAAGATGATTCCTGTGATATGTTAGTTATTGTAAATTTACGTAGATAATATTTTTTTTATTCTTGTTAGAATCTTTTTCAATAATAATAAATATTCGTAAATTATTTTTTATAATAAAATAAAGTAACATTAAAAAAATACTTACCGAGAAAAAACAAAACTAAGATGATTCCCGTGATATGTTAAGTATTGTGAATCTATGCAGATTATATATTTTTTATTTCTTGTTGAAACTAAAATCAAGAATATTTTATTTGTAATTTTTTAATATTTTTATATTAAATTTCACTGCTTGAGTTTATTTTCGACTGTACCGTTGAGTGATTTATGGCAGAGGGAAGAGATGGGAAATGTTTGTAGGTATGAATGCCTAGGGAAAGAGATGGGAAGGGGATGAGATGGGACTAAGCCACCTTTTCGAGGCAACGTGCTAAATATTTCGACGTTCATTGCTGGTCGGGGGTCCCAGAAAGGCTTCGTCCGCCATTGAACACATGGCTTGCTATGGTTTCTGCCTACTTACCCTCATAGGAAAAGGGATTTATTTCGTTCTAATACCAACAGCTAATACCCCTGGTATTTGTTTCAACTCATATTTATTTTCTATTCCAAACGGATACCACTCTTTAAATAATTAAATGTAATGTGCGAACGAATACTAACAACTTGAATTTGGTACAGTCAGCTCAGTCAAAACTAGTCATATTAAATTTGTTTTCTGATATTTTTATGTATTTTGATGATTTAACTGATTTATTTTTCAATTATAGGTCTTCTAATTACATACAAAGCATTTTTACTGACTGCACTTTATAACATGTTTTGGTATTATTAAAGTCCATTTCACGAAAGAAGTCCCCCGGAAATAAGTGGAACTAATTATTATTATACGCTAAGTTAACAACATTCCTAAAATAACCCATGCCTGCAGCGCCACGTCTGCGGGACTTCTTTCGTGAAATGGACTTTACAATGTATTTCCAAGGGTTATAGTTTTTTTTTGTCACAATCGCAACATTGGCCAGTGTTTTAGGCAAAGGGTTAAAACACTGGCCAATGTTCATGTGATCGTAGTTTGTTTTTATCATCGGACAGGAAGATGTTTATATCCAAAAGGATAACAGATCATTGTCGCTTTATTTTTGCAACCACCAACGGATGAAATTAATATCCCATGTTTTTGCAGGGATTGGACATGATGGTGTGCTTGTATTACACAGGAGATAGGTAATATGAGTCACTTATTACACGCTTAAAAAATGGTATGGAATACATCGTGAGGAAACGCCTGAGAGATATTTCTCGACGGCTTATGAAGCCCATGGGCGGCATAAAAACTCTGACACCCTGGTTAGTCACTAAAAATAAGAATATTAGTAAGTGCCATCTAATACACGTTTACTAAAACCTAGCAACAAAACTATGTGAAGAGTTCGTAGAAAATGAATGAAGTGCTCAATAGATTTTTACAGGAAACGTTTCCCAAAAATTGGTGTGCTACAATAATTAATGGGTACGACGGTACCTGGACAATTTATTTTCAGTATAATTATGATTTTTTTTTGCTAGTACTTGTAAATTCTCCTTACATTCTGCGCCATCTAGTGGCGCTTGCGTAAACCATTTGACTCTTAGGAAACTGACAGTAATTTCAGACAGCGGAGTAGATGACGGTACTTATCCATTTCGGTAGGATTTCCGCAGAAGTATATAATATATTATAAACAGCCGTGCCAAGTCCTACTTGTGCCTAGTAATTAGTACCTAGGTAAGATTCTGGAAAGACTTCAGCGGGGCTAGCACGGCCGTACCCAAGACGTTTGTGACAAGATATGATATAATGTATCTTATCTTACAATTTATCTTAAATGCTAGCACGGGTCAACCATGTGATATAATCTAGAGGCGCGACATGCTTATCTTGTTGCAAGAGCGAGCACGGCCGACTGTGACATGACTTGAGGCACACATTTAATCACAGTTTGGGTTGATACAACCGTTTTGTCTTACATGCTAGCACGGCGGAGTGAGATAATTTCTTGACGTATGACATAAATTCTTGACGTTTAGTTGGAACTCTTTCCCCCTTATTACAAAACAAGGTTTATCTTCATACCCAGGTTTAAAACATAGAGCCATTATTGAATTTCGAACTTTATTCCGACTATGGTAAAGTTTCTAAACACAAAACTGACAACTTAGTACCGAACTAAGTTTTCAGTTTTGTATAAAGAACGGTATTTCAATCACTGTTACGTTCTTATTACAAAAACTAGCTCCATGGTTTAAGCCATGTCAAAATATAAATCTTGTTTTGTAATAAGGCGGTTTATGTCTTATTTGCTAATACGGGCGCACCCATTTTGTCACAAATGTTACATTTTTTCAGACGACTAAGAATAATTTATCATGTTCGTTCGGAGGGGGTGATAAGATTTAAACATTGAAAAAAAATCTATTTTCCTGCTAATTACTGCACTAAATAGCAATAAATTATTATAATTATGTTCTTACCCGAAAGCAACAGGCCCAAAGTAGAAAAATATTCCGAAAAAAACATTCGGGATTCCTAAATAACCCGTTCGAGTTGCCAGACGGGAGTTCCAACGGATTTTCAGCCTGAAAAAGTCTATGGTGTTTTATTTGTGTAAAGAATTGAGCGTGGACTTGCAGCCTATAAATGAGGTGGATGGTTTGCCCATTCACATGTTTTTATTTTTACCATACTATTATTTTATTATAGTTACTAGTTTTATAACTAGTTTAGTAAGCCGCTAATGACTAATGTCTTGTTTTGTTTCAACTGTAATGTTCGGACAGGCAGCGAAATCACGGCGAGATCAATAATAACATGATAACGATTCAGAGTTGTCCCTACGCTCGATACGAGTAGATGGCATTGGCGTCGAGTTAAGGCTTCTACATACCGACGCGACACGGACAAAGGTCCCGCGTGCCGCGGGACGAGCGGTGCCTTTGTGTTGCGTCGCGTCGCGCGACAAGTCGCCCCGGTATGTACAAGCCTTTAGATCTCGCTATGGTTTCGTTACCGGCATTTCCCTTAGTAGGATTGATTTTGTTTGTTTTGTGTGAGCTTTTGTAACAGTATTTACTTATTTTTTTAAATAATTTACTTTAGACACCGATTTGTGTTCAATTATTTACTGCGCCCACAAACGGACCGAAAAATCAGTTTAATGAAGTCAGCAACAAGAAAAGCATATCACGCCTCTAGATTATATCACATGGTTGACCCGTGCTAGCATTAAGCATTTGTGATAAAACGGTTTTTTCATCCAAATTGTGGTAAAATGTGTGATATAAGCCATGTCACAGTAGGCCATGCTAGTCCCGCAGCTGGTTAATTATATCGATACAGGCAGAGACAGGTTCACCAAATTTGAAAAACTTAACCTACTCATGATCTTGTACTAACAATTTAGGCCTCAATTAGCTCTCAATTTTATATTTTGAGACTTCTGCTAAATATTTAGGTAAAAACTTCAGTCTGCACTTATATAAGTATTTACACATGAATCAAGTGTCGGTTAAAAGGATTGATGACTCCAATTTATTTCCCAGATGAGAGAATCTTAATATCTTATTAAAGGCCTCAGAATACTATTCGACCTCACAGATGTACTCCTAGATAGATTTGCTTGAGCTATCTGTAAAAAGATAATAATATACAGCGTGGCGCTTTGGTGGCGACCTTAATTCAACACACGAATATTATTTGAATCCTGGCGAAAACGAATCCGTGTTAAATATTATACAGCGTGCGGCTTTAGTGGCGACATTAATTTAATACACCTATACGGTTTCGCGTTTTCTTTTAATTAAGATATTTTAATTTCATGAAACGTTATTATTTATGGATTTATTTACAATTTTCTAAAATAGTGTCTTGGTCCTTGGAGCCTGAACCTGTACTTAAAGAACTGCAGCGCATAGGTCTTTTACCGGGGTCATGGATTATAGCATCGCATCAATGAAATTAAAACGAATAACGTGCAAAGAGTAGTCGAATTGAAGAAAGGAGAGAGCTTTAAGTTTGTTTCAAAATTTTAATTTTTCAATATACAACATTATTTTTAGTATATGCGAAACCTGAATATAGTTTGTTCAGAATAAGGAACTGGAATCGATTTCAATAATTTTCACACCATGTTATATTTTGTCCCAAAAATATTTAAGTGTGATGGAAAATGTTATCTATCACCTTTTAATTACTTACAATACAATCGCCGTACGGTTAGGTACCTACTGCCAAATTATTATCAATGAGCGCAATACGACCTTGGAGGCGCGGGGGCGCCGTTAGCATGTTTTTGTACGGAAAACCCGGTAACATAGCAACCATAAAACTTTGTGATTTTTCATGATACAGTTTTGAAATTTTGAACATAGATTCTTTACATAAAAAATACTAGACACGTGTTTCGGGTTTCGCATATACTAAAAATAATGTTGTACTCGTATAATTATGTTATTAGATTTTTTTATGATTACTGGTCGCTAGCCCTACCTATGTGTTGAATTAATGTTGCCATTGTGGCGGCACGTTGTATGATTCTAAAAGTTAGTAGGTATGTTTTCCTAATGGAGATATGTCATACAACCTCGATCAAGATTAATGTCTCAAAATTCAGTCTCGTCAAGAATCTTTTTATACACGCTCCTAATTCATTTGAATTAAGTATTTTCTCGGCTAAATTTCCGGCTAGGGACAGACCATCTCTTTTCTCTTAGTGAGCGAGTCTTATGTAAAGTCTCGTAACATGAAATAAAGTGACATGTCCTATCTAAGAGAGCCGGGTGATCTGTAACTCAGGACCCTCCTACCTCACACAACTTTCTCTATTTAAGATTTCACGTTTTATTAACCAATGCCTGTAATGTGATGTTGTTGTTATATTATTATTATTTATGATTGACTAGCTCCACCCACCGGTTTCACCCGCGTAAGTCTCGATCCCGTGAGAATATCGGGATAAAAAGTAGCTTATATGTTATTCCAAGGTGTCAACTACCTCCATACAAAATTTTATCAAAATTGGTCTAGCCGTTTGAGCGTGAAGAAGTAATAAACATCCATCCATCCATAGTTACAAACTTTCGCGTTTATAATATTAGTAAGACAGTAGGATTGATTGAATTTATCCATAAGGTGCTGATCGGCTCTTGATTGGCCGTGACCTCATTCTGAGAAAGTTTTATGCTTCCGAAGAAGGCTGCAGACCAGGATCGGGAGAGGACCATCTTGCGTGGAGACCACAGAGACGAACGCGTTGACGCGGTGCTAACGTACAGTACAGCTGCAGTATGGACCATTACGCCAAATATTAAATGTCTTTACAGGGTCACATCCAAACAAAAAAAAAGTGGTTAAAAACGTGTCGGACCATGCATAATGAATGGTTCCGTAGTCAGGATGACTCCAAAAACAAACAACATTGTAGTTAAAAACCTGTTTTCCCATACATCGATAAACGTCACGGTCAATTCTCCAACTGCAAACGTTGTTCGACTTTTACTCGTTAACTTGTAAAGCCTACTTAGCTGTGATAGTTTTTTTTTTAGTTTTGTTTTATATACTACCATGAATTGTTTTCACATATCTAAAAAAAACATTATTTAGCTGGCGGGCTTTACGTGTAAGGGAGTACCCTAAAATCATTTTTTTAAGATTTTTTTTACCCCTTTATCGGCGGGATTAATATGTATACCCATGCGAAAGTAGGTACAGCTTTTTAGTACTAAGAGTCTCTGAGCCGGGGAAAGACGGACAGACATGGTGAAACTATAAGCATTCCTTGTTGAGTACAGAACCCTAAAAAGGGACCATGATTTCTGAGTTTGTTTCGGCGTTTCTTATTAGGGATTGGTTAGCAAGGAAATGCCGGTGCCATAGACTAGAAATAGACATAGACTAACAGGTCAAAACATTATGATGCGCTGATGAAGCTGCCTCGCTACTGTAGCGCGTCGGGTATGTTTGCGGACCCAAATATAGATGGATTTGCGGCGATTATACACAAGAGAGTTGTGTCCCTGATGCGTCGCATACGAGTCAGTTCCAACAACTACCTTCAGCTGTTCGCATGGAGAATGGATCTGGATTTGGATTGCCCAATAATGCGGTACTGGACCAGGCTGCATATTGAGCATTCCGGATCCAAACCTAGATTTAGACTAAGATGAACTATATACTTAATTGTAATTTATATTGTTTTTTATTAATTACTTTTTAGATATGTTTTTATTTCTCTCAGATATTGACAAAAATTATGTGACATTTGTGTGTATTTTAAATTTGATTTGAATGATAAGTGTAGATAATGTATTTTAATTTTATTTGATTTGAATGTTTTAGTATAATATTATTGTGTATGTGTGATTTTTATATCAATTTTGTGATCTTATTTAATGTAATTTGATGGACTATGTCTGAAAAATAAATGAAATTTAATTTTAATTTAATTTAATTTAAATAGTTATTTTATTTCATTTCATTACAGCAGGCTAGCTTAGCATGACGCTTTCTATTTCTACTCTCCTGTAGAAAAGAAACCTCTTGTCTACCAAAAATGTTCTACACCGAAACGTCATTTTTGTCTACTCTTCCGTCGACAAAACGCTTCTCTGCGGTTCTCGTCTCGTACTAAGATTATCCTTAAAGGACTGGATACCGGAGTTTGTGGGGACAGTAAGCATGTAGAGGTCACGTGCCGCAACCTGTGTTGCACATAAGTACACGTAAACCTTTAAGTAAGTTAATGTTCTACTTATTGGCGTTGGGTATTTTATTTTTACTCAAACAATGCCTCTTTTAACAAGTTTCTGATAGACCACAGTAACAACGGAGTGACCCAAATAAATATTAAGTTGTAATTTACTATTACGCATTTGATTATTATAACGTAGGTACCTACGTGAATAATAATAACATAACAATAATAGTTTAGGAAATGTATCTATAAGATAATAGGTGGTATGGTTCTTCTAGTGTATCATTTCATTAATAATTTATCTATATCACAAATATAGATTTTTTTAAATGAGATAGAAACATGGAAATAAAAACACTTCAGTTTATTTTTTTATTTTTTTTTGAATAGCGTCATAACAGTTATTGTCATTATTTCGTTCAGTCTTCATTCTGCAGTCATAATTTACACATCAATCAAGTTAAGGTTGCGGTTATCTTTAAGGTCAAGGTCTGTGTCCACGAAGTACGTCGAATCGATGGGCGTTCTGTCCACCAAGTTGTAGTTCTTCAGCACCCAGCGGTTCCACCTGGTCTTCATGTCGCACGTCAACTTCTTGTGGAAAATCTTTACATCCACAAACTTCATGTTAGGTGTGAAGAAGTTTCCAACATCAATGCGACGATCGAAGGGGAAGCCAAGAGGCATCTTGTCCAAAAGGACGGTTGACCTGAAGTCGACCGTGAGATCTTTGCGGTTCACGTCCACAATGTTAATGTCAACGTTATCGACCAGTTTCAGTGGTGTCACAATGACGTAGAACAGCACGTCCATACCTCCAACCCAACCCTTAGGAAGCAGAAGCCTGGTGGGAAAACCAGTGTGGTAGTTTCTCAAGTCCTTGATTAAGAAGTCACGCATATCAGTGATGGACTCAACCTTCTTCAACAAATCACGTGTCATCATGCGGTCGCGGACAAGGTTGTGCATGTCATAAGAGTTTCTGACGATTGTGTTCTTGCCAGTGGTCAGCTTGTATAGGAAGGTATCTAATTCAACGAAGTTAAGGCGGTTGATGTTGATGTCAATGAGACGGTGCCAGTTGTCCTTCTTCGGTCCGAGGAACACCCTTACGACACAGTCGACTGTCTTGTCAGACAATACATCGAGGGTGACCTTGAATGGCTGGTGGTTGAGGCGGCGCTTGCGAACCCAGAATTTTTTGTCAGATTTGGTCTTCCTCATCTCCTCTTCGGTCAAGTACACGGCATTGGTCATGTCCATTAGATAGTCATCAAAGTAAGTGACGAGTTTGTCAACCACTACGTTGTCGACCTTCACTCCGGGGAAGTAGAGGTCCTCCTTAGTGTACATAGGCAGACGCAGCTTGAACAAGCACACCAAATCAATGATACGTTTCTGCAGCATGTAGAATACTGGGTCACGGAGAGCCGTCTGGTATGTGTCCAAGATAGAAGGAACGACGAAGTACCTGCAACAAAGAATGTAATTATCAGGTGTAAAAAAATATAAAACAATCCTGACTGATTACTGAATAATTGACTGACAGACTGACAGCACAAACCCTTAATCAACCACTCAAAATGCCAAAAAAAATGGTGTCCTAAGAAAGGCTATTCATTTTCAACCCTGTCATTTAATGATGGTTACATTTTCTACGCTTACAAGCTTCGGGCAACAACTTATAAAATTAAAAATCATCAACATACTTTTTAATTGTGACCAAAAACGTATTTTTAGTATAATACTCTAAGCGCTTCGAGGAAAACAGAGTAGTTAGCGATACATACTTGTCAGAATAGAAAGTGTTAAGACCAAGAGCGGCCTTCATGATGATCAGCAGGTAGCGGTAAGAGTCAACGACGGTCTTGTCAATATCAAGCTTGTCGATTTTACTGAAGATCAGTTTTCCTAGAACTTCCATGTCTTCAGTCTTGGTCAGTTCTAGTCTTCTGCCGTTAATCTGAAAAAAAAAAGAGTACCAATATTCCAGTATTAGTGGTAGTAGTTATAAATGGATTGTTATTGAATTTCCGTGAAAGAGACATTATTGGCATAGTAAGAATACTTACTTCGATAAATCCTTTGATAATAGCCTCTCTAATGATCTTCTCATACTCTTCGCATAAACGGATCACGTCTTTGTTGTCATCGCGAGCAATGACGTAGTTGTTGAATCTGACAGGGAACTCAATACCATTGTGCAGTTTCAGCCAAGGCCAGTATCCCTTCTTGATGGGCTTGTACCATGATAACTCCTTAATCTTACCTAGTCCATTGGACAGTCGCTCCAGGTAGTACCTAGCAAGGATCTGTTGGTACATATACACTGTCAGCTCAAAACGTCTAATCTTCAGTTTGTCCAGGAATCTGTCCTTCATCCAGAATGGATAGTCAATGTGGAAGTAGTAGTAGTAAGTGTTAAGGTCGATATCCTCTGTGAAGTAGCGGAGTTTGTCTTCATCGCTGAGGAACACACGTTTGTCATAGATGTTCTCGTCGATTATGTAAACGTCCTTGTCGGTCTTCTTGATTCCGTAGAAGTCGCACAGTTTCCGGTCCACAAGACCATTCTTCATTTTCAGTAAGTATGCCTTCTGGATAACATCAGCGCGCACGAAGTAGTATGGGTAAATCTCATAGGGAGGAGGTAGGATGATTCCCTTGCAGTCGTCACGGTGTCTGACTGCTACGGTGACAGCGTAGACGAACATGCCCTCGTTGAGGTAAAGGCGCATCCAGCAGGCGGTCTTGACGAATGTTGTGAAGTCCTTGGCGTAGTACAACATGTGGAACATGGTGACTACTTCCTTGAGCTGACGGTCAACGTGAAGGGTGAAGATCTCACCGCGTGGCAGAAATCCTACCTTGAGCATTTTGGTAAAGTCCTTTACAACATCAGTTTTCTGAAAAAAGAAAACATATTGTCATAGAAGCACCGAATATGGGTAGCATGAAATTGGTCAAAAATAAACATGTTTTGTTGATTTGTACTTACGGTGAAAAACTCGAAGTTGTCTTCGATTTTGAAGTTCTTGCCAATGTCCTCAAGGTCCTTGTATATTAAGGGATCCAACACATGGTTCAACAATTTTAAGATGACCAGTTGCCGTTGCTTGATGTCCAGTGTCACTAGAAGTAGAATACTCATGTGTAGTACATAAAACACTATAAAATTACTAGCTGGAGTGTAGTACATTCTATTTCAGTTCGGAAGCTACCGACAGGGAATGCGTGAAGGGTTATAACATGGAATTTGTCTACCATAATAGTCTTAGCAGATAGTGTCAAAAATAAAAACGAAAACTTACCTTTAGTGGTATCATCGTCAACCTCAGGCCTAGCCATGGCCACGGCGGCCAGGCTCACAATGAATAATAGGACAGCTCTCATCGTGGAGTCGACTCTGCGTGAGTTCAACTGTACTCTTACTAAAACTGCATCCCTTTTTATACGAAAATCAGATGTCAATAGTATCTTCCAATTTGTTATTCTTTATTTCTTAGTATCTACAATGTAATGGGCATTACAATGTAAAGAAAGTATAGGTTATCAACAGCAATTATTATTGTTATGCGTTGTACTAAGGTTAAATTACTTAAATGTATTTTCGTATCGTCAGTCAAGATAGTGCATGCTCAACAGACTACAACAATAATCTGGAGAGTCTGTGATAAAAGAGAAAGTTTCCATTTACATCTTACATTACTACTAATTAAATTTTGAATAAAAGAAGCGGAAAAGTGATCTCTCATCATTGACATAGACCAATATTATATCATACTCACTCGTCGCTACAGCATAACACACAACACGCTAAAAAGCAATGCCTTTTTTTACGTTTTTGTAGTGCCAGGTGAGGGATTATGGGAACACAATGATCTAACAATGTTTCTTTATTTGCTTTTAGAAAGTCTACAGCTTATAACCTCTCTCTGTTACTCTTGGGAGTCAAATGAGAGTGCTGTAGAATATTTAAACAGGGATTACTTTCATACACGGACAAGTGCCTATTCTACATAGGTCCGTGTACACTAGTACATGTACCTTCTAACACTAATGGAAAGCATTTTCCCAGAATAGCGTTTTGGCGAAATTTTCCCTAGATGAACTCTTGGTTGTCATAGTTTGAAAGTAAAGCATTACACCACTGCACTGTTTATTTTTGCATTATTTACTCGGCGCAATACGTTGCCGACCCAACGTACTACTTAGTTAATGTTTTTGATATGTATTAGTTTGTAAGAATAATTTGTGTATTTTATCAATGGGCCTTATTTGCTTGACAATAAAGCATTATAATTATTTTAAAAATGTCTTACATATATCTCGGGACCCGTCTCGGACCTTTGAAAGGCGTACGAGGGGCCAAAGCCAACTCGCAGAGGCCCCTTATACAATTTTAAACGATGAGGTGGCACCAACCGATGATTATCCTTGTACTTATGCACTATGCATGTGCACCCAAGGTCGCCCCCCAGTTGTTGCAGGACTATTGCAGAACATAGAAACCGAACATGGAAACGAATTGGGCTATGACTTTAGGTGGCTATAGTGGATTGGGTACCTTGAACTATGCAAGAACTATTATTATTATAATCAGTTCTTTAATTTTCTTCTCATTTGAGAGAGTTTATGACCTTACACATGGGCGGGAACCAAGTGTGTCAGGAGAAATTTAAATTGAACAGGTTGGATGATAATGTAGAGAAGGCAAAAACTTTCAGGTGATGCGACAGGTGTTGAGAATGGTAGCTTTTTGGAGCATGTAAAGTGTGTGAGAAGGCATGTGTAGAGTGTAAAGACTGTGTGAGAGCCTTTGGGCACTACACACCGGTAGATAAAAGTACTACAGGGACGTTATGTACGGTCTCTGCTATCCATTGGATTTTTATTTCTATGGCGAGGTCTTGGAACTTACTAGGTTCTTCGGTTATTGTAGTTTGAACGTTGTATGAGTTACGTATAGCTATATCTATCAAGTAAACTGTCTTATTTATGCTGTCGTGAAATAGTAATAAATAAAAAAAGGTGTCTATGTAATGTATAGTTTTGTCTGTAATTATTGTTCGATCCCAATAGATTTTTTTATTCTTGTTTTCTAAAACGGTTTCAGGTTTGTACTTATAATATGGAATCATCTTACCCTATAAGTTTATATTTTTGTGCTAAGTGTCGGTGTATGATTGCGGGTACTTGTTCATGTCGCTCGTAAAATCTGTCTGTGCGAGTGTTTTACAGGCCCCTGTTATTTGTTGAATAGTCTCAGAGGCACTGTTGCAATGCCTGCATGTGTGTCAGTCAGCTGATTGAGATCTTTTATTATGTACTTTCTGTAGTTACGAGCTGTTATTATTTGATCCTGAAACCTTCAGTTTCGGGAAACAATTCGCGTCGTTTGAGCCATTCATAATTTTATTGACGTGTGGCTGGCTCAGATAGGCTTTTGTCTTCCATATAGCGCTGTTACAGACCTGCATGCTGCAATTTGAATTTTAATGCGAAATAAAAAAGACAACAAATCTACAAACCGCCCTTACCACCTATTATGCGTATGCGAATGCATGGCTCAGCTATGGCGTAACTCTTTGGGGCAATAGTACAGATGCACTGATACTCTTTACCCTACAAAAGAATTTAATTAGAATCTTGACAAACATATATCAAACTGACAGCTGCAAACCCTTTTTTCTAAAATATAATATTCTAACCCTCCCCAGTATTTATATTTTGGAAACATGTAAATTTGTCCGTAAGCATCAAGAGTTCTACACAAAACGCGAAGACATCTAATCACAGTACAAACTTAGGCACCTAAATAGGCTAAACATACCAACATCCAAGCTAAAAGTGCATTCCACAGGTCCCTACGTAAAGTCTATAAAAATATATAATAAACTACCGGACATAATAAAGAAAGAAGAAGAGTTAAATATATTTATAAAAAAAATTAAAAAATTACTGCTAGACAAATGTTATTACTGTTACAATGTTATTATATGAATATTTAAATGATAAACATAAATAATAGGGAAATGAAAAAGTATTCATAATAATTTATTTTATATAGTTTAAGTTGAGGAAATTACTAATATAAGGATAAAAAATATAATAATAATAATTGATAAAAATACACAATTTATAAGTATTTTCTTTTAAATATATTAATAATACGGCAATTATAGATATTATATACGGTAATTATATACATAATATAATGACATAACAATAATTAAAATAAATAGCAATGATAATAAATAAATAATATAGCAATAATAATTATTCAAAGAAAGACGATTTAGTTAGTTATATGATTAAACAGAATTATAATACTCCTAAAACAGGGCTTCCTCTCTCGTACCCTTTTGCTGTGCCCTACAGGGTCCATAATGATCTGAATTTTATAGTTACCACCTAAGTACACATTATGGTAAAGCAATAAAGATATTGAGTATTGAGTATTTTTTGTAAGTAGTAGTGTAAGTTTTTTTATCTGCTTCTGTTACAACATGTTTGTGTAAGATGAATGTTCTGATTTTTTATGGAAGTAAGATCTGAGTGAAAGGTGTCCATACATACTCATACTGTTGTATCTTTAATTAAACATCTGCTATGGGTTCAGTAATTATTTCGTGACGTGTCAGTGGATTTGGTAGAAATAAATTGAATGATTGTGTAAATGTCAGCAAGTTGATTATAACAGACCATTGAGTTGCGTTTTGGAAAAAAGAAATATTTTTATTCCATTATATTACTTACTATTATTTCTAGTGCTCGTACTATAGTGCGCGCGGAACTAGTTGGCCGCGCCTTAGGTAATATACACATACCTAAGGCGCGGCCAACTAGTTCCACGCGCACTATTTCAAGCCATTTCACACATTATCTCAAGCCTTAGACAAGACTGTGCCACTGGCTGGGATGCTATTCCCGTCAAGCTAATAAAACTATGTCGACATGTCTTCGTACCACTTATTACTCACATAGTAAACTGCTTTATGGCCACAGGTATATTCCCTAATTCGTGGAAAAAAGCGGTAATCCACCCAATACATAAGAGTGGGGACAGATATTGTGTAGATAACTATAGATCCATTGCTGTACTTCTTGTTATGTCAAAGATAATGGAGAAAATTATTAATAAACAACTTGTAAACTACCTACACAAATTCAACATAATAGCAAAAAATCAGTACGGCTTCAAAAAAGGAGTATCTACAGAAGACGCAGTGATGGACCTAACTGAACTTGTAGCTAGGAAACTAGATAAGCAACATAAGTGCTGAAGCCCACGGACTAAGGTATAATGCCACGAAAAGCGAGCTGTTAGTTTTTATGGCACAAAACAAGACCTATGATATAGTACCACCAGTCTCGCTATGTGGTGCAACTCTAAACAGAGTAAAGCAGTTTAAATACCTTGGTCACTGGGTTACGGAGGACGGCACCGATAACTGTGATATAGAGAGTGAGCGCAGGGCATTGGCCCTACGCTGCAACATGCTGGCCCGCAGATTTGCAAAGTGTGACAATAGTGTCAAGATAACACTGTTTCGGGCATATTGCCAGGCTTTTTATTCCTACAGTCTGTGGACCAGATACACGAAGAGAGCAATTAATGCCCTACGTGTGCAATACAACAATGCTTTTAGGATACTGTTGTCGCTGCTGCGTTTCTGTAGCGCGTCAGGGATGTTCGCAGCAGCGGGTACACATGATTTCTTTGCAATCATGCGTAAAAGATCCGCGTCACTGCTGCGTCGGATGCGAGACAGCGACAACAGTCTCCTGAGCATTGTTGCTGATAAATCTGAGGGCCACCTGATGGGACACCTATGCGCAGTGCATATGTTATTGCCGGGGGTCTCCAGGTGACATAATAGATATAACGGCACATGGCCATTATCAATCAATTCTGGGTTCATTGCGGCTGCCGAGCTATCGTGGGTAGGCGGGCGAGGAGAATTAAAACCACGTGTTGGAGATAATCAACGATGCACGATTATTATTTTCAAGAAACTATTAACAGAATTACAATCAGCACTTTCTAATTAATCGAAATACAGTGACACTCCACCGAACACGTCTTGCTTGAGCGCGATGCAAACGGATTGTGTTCCGTCTGACGGCCGCGTGCAAAAGAGCCCGGAGTTGTGTCAGAGTGAAGAAACGTCCATCCAAGCTTGTCAAATGTCCGCTGTCCTTTTTGACGTTTCTTGACACTCTCAAAACATCGAAGCGCCGTTACGGCCGGACTGACATTCGCACGTCCTCGTGCGACTGCTCACTCCTCGAGTTATCTGCAAAGATCAAATACAAATCTGTAGTACACGTCTGGGCATGCTCGCCCATCCCTGACTAGCTACCCATTTATGCTGCCTGTTTAAAAAGATCTCGATCTTCACCCCTCACATCTTAATTAAACACACTGGGCGGACAACTGACTTCAGGCGCCCCTTCGACCACCCACCAACTCGCATGGTGCGGTGGACCGGACAACCCGTCAGCGCCCCTTCCACCAGTCACGAAAACCACACACAGCTGCTGCAATCAACTGGTCCGGAACGTCAACCCGCATAGGCCAGCCCCAGACCAATATCCTGCCACCCAGCACATACCAGAGAAGTCGTAGTCTAATCGTGGGCGTCGACCCGGTTTAGGCCAGCCCAGTCAATCAACTACACTACATACCACGTAGGAAAACATAGTCTGATCAGGGGCGTCGACCCGGTTTAGGCCAGCCCCATTGATCAACCACGCCGCTCCCAACTGCCTATCCAGTGCCCTACACTCTAGATCGATTCTCGATAAAAGCACAGGATTTACACAATTGTTATAAACTCACCATTTACTATTCATCATTTTCGGAGGCAGAGAGGGTGCCAGAGCTTGCGGTCAAAGTGTGTGAACTAGATACCGATACTGTGTCACTATCATCATCAGATGTTACCTTTCCATTCTCATGACTATGCACTTCCGCCGTCTCGGCCTCCTCTGACTCATTGACTAAAGAAGTAGCTACTTCAATCAATCCACCGTAGCCTCTGGGTACTGCGCGCAAGTTTTCATGGGCGTACTTATAGGTTCGGTTAGACCCATCAATGTCTCTCAGCTCATATCTATCGTGATCTAGTACCTTGACAATCGTAAAAGGACCTTTGAACTTTCGCTGTAGTTTAGTTTGGTTACGCTCACTACCCTTGATAAAGACAAAGTCGCCCACACTAAATGGTCTCACTATTGCTCTGCCCCGGTTAAAGCGTTCTACCTCTGACGAAGCAGCCTTTTTGATATTCTCGGAAGCATTATGCCTAATGGTGTTTAAATCTAAACGGGGCTCAGGTTCAGCATGTAAGGATAAAGTTGATAATCCTAATGATTTTGCTCGTATGCCGAACATCAATTCCGTAGGGGAGTAGCCTGTTACTCTGGATCTAGTGCTATTCAAGGCAAGCTGAACTTCAAGAAGTTCATCGCGCCATGTTTTGTTTGGATCGTTCTCTACTATTGTGAGCAGACATTTTAGAGTGCGCATTATACGCTCAACTTGACCGTTGGCTCTACTGGAGCCAGTAGCGATAAGGTGAAGCTCTATACTATGCTCACTACAAAACCGTTTGAAATCTGCACTAATGTAACACCTACCTTGGTCTGATATTATACGCTTCGGTGCGCCAAATAGGTAAACTGCCCTTTTAAGAGATTGAATTGCGCTAGCAGCATCGAGAGAAGATGTGTAATCTAAGAGAACATATTTGGTGAACGAATCGATAATAACAGACGCATATTCTTTCCTATCACTTTTACCACTTAGTTTGCCCGTGATGTCTATGTGTATCGTATGCCAAGGCGTAGACACTTTAGGTATTGGATGTAATCGAACCTGCTGCGCTCCCGAACATCCCTTTGAGGCTTTGCATACTATGCATGAATCTACAAATTTACGCACCTGCTTGCACATTTGTGGGAACCAATACTGTTCATATATTTTGTCAAGCGTCTTATCAACGCCAAGATGCATAACTTCTGTATGAACATGATTAATAAGTGTCCATGTCAGTGATCTTGGTACAACTGGTAACCAAGAGCTGGTTCTATTGCGTTCAATTTTCCTATACAATATGCCTTTCTGCACGTCATACGTGTGTGAAATCGATTCTGGTAACTCGTTGTTTTGATGTTTGCTGATAAGGTCACAAATTTCGCTATCACGTTTTTGCTCCACAGCTAGCCAACCCTGATGTAACTCTATAAAGTGAACTTTCTTATTCCTACTCGTAGCAACAGCTAAATCATTTAATCCCTGCAAACTATTTGTGGGCTCCGAAACGGGATTTCTAGATAAATAGTCAGCGTGGCTCATGCTAATGCCCTGCTTGTGAATAATATCAAAATCGTACGCTTGTAAGAAAGCCCACCATCTGTGTACGCGTGGGGTTAGGTCGGTTTTTGATTTGGATGCTTTCAAAGAATTACAGTCGGTGAAGACAGTAAAGTGCTGACCGTATAAGTAATGCCGGAAGTTCTCAACCGCACGAACGACCGCCAGGGTTTCTAATTCGTAAGAATGATATCGCGATTCCGCGTCGGACGTTCGACGGCTGAAGTAAGACACCACGTGAGGAACATTATCTTTCCTCTGGATCAATATAGCCCCGTAACCTTCTGAACTCGCGTCAGTGTGAAGTTCAATGGGCGAGTCTTGATCAAATATTGTTAACACCGGTTCTGACGTAAGAATGTCAATAATTTTAATATGGATATCGTTGTGAGCATCTGTCCATTTGATGGACCCTTTCAATTTTGTTAATGGGTAAAGAGGCCCTACTATACGGGTGAAATTTGGTATGAACCGTCTGAAATAAGAAGCTAGGCCTAAAAATTGCCTAACATGTGTAGCTGTTTTTGGAGTCGGAGCGTCAACTAAAGCCTGTATCTTTCTAGGGTTTGGTGTAACTACTCCTGCTTTTATGACGTAACCGAGGTAATCTATTTCCTTTTTCATGAATCTGCACTTTTTAAAGTTCAACGAAAAGCCCACGTCAGTGAGAGCTTTCAAAGTTAAGTCTAGATGTTCTAGCCCTGCAGTGACGTCATTTGAATAGCACATGACATCATCCACGTAGGCCAGCGCTACCTTGTCTTTTAGAGGACCTAGAGCTGTGTTTATGCACCGCTGATATACGGAAGCGGCATTCCGTAGACCAAACGGCATCGTCAAATATTCGAATTGACCATCCGGCGTCACAAATGCCGTTTTTGCTATGCTGTATGGTCAACGTTTATCTGGAGATAACCAGATGTCATATCTAATGACGAGAAATAGTGGGCGCCATGGAAACGGTCGATTTGTTCGTCAATACGGGGCAACGGATAATGCTCGGGACGCGTGTTAGCATTGAGTTCCCTATAGTCTACACACATCCTATCATTGTTGTCTTTCTTTTTGACCAATAAAATAGGGCTAGCAAAAGGAGAACTGGTTTCTGCCGTATACCGTCTGTGAAGAACTCACTATATTTTTCTAAAATTCTAATCAATGCTAATTTGTCATCACCTCGTAAGTCTGTATCAATATTCATAAAATCAAAGTTACTAGATTTGTCAGAAAAAATAACTTCCTTACGCTGAGAAAAAGTTACTTGATCGTTACGTGTACGTTATCCTCTAATATATCCCTACCTATTATAACTGGTTCAGCAATAGTGCCATCAGGTACTATGTGAAACAACACTGAGAGCGATAGGCCTTGAACATTGATGGGGCTAATAACCTGGGAAACACATTCTACATCCCCCCTACCAATGCCCGTCAGATAAACTAAATCATTCTGCGCAGTACCAGGGAACTTATCGGCGTAGCTGTTAGTTACTAATGAACAAGCAGAACCGCTATCAAAAAGAAAGGAAACTGGCTCACCGGATGATGTATTCAAGGTGCTCCTCGATGCCTTGCGGTCACACACATGGACTTCTTTAACCACCGCAGCTCCGCCGCCACCCGCTCGATCTGGACACGCGGACGCCAAGTGACCTGGTCGTCCGCACGCAAAGCAGGTGACTGGTCTTGGTTTATCAGCGGCTCTGGATGTTAGCTCGTGCGTCTCCTCTGAAGTAGAAGGCTCTTCTCTTCGCTTGCGGCAGTCAATCGCAGTGAAATGCCGTTGAGAACGCGCAGGAGTTGAGATCTAGTGGTCAGGTTATGAGAGTAGAGCTCACGGCGGATCACGGCTTCCTTTTAGCATAAAACTGAAGATACAATCCCGTTGTAATATCTTCAGACATCTCCATCCGCGGAATGCGTTCGATGATGTTCCAAAGGCTCATGGCCGCCTCACTCGCGGTTTCTTTAACACCAACTTGAAAACGTAAAATTTCATCGAAGTGATCTTGTGGCAGCATAGGTTTAGCAAACTTCGCAAGCAATACTTCTTTTATTTGTGGCCATGTCAGCTGCGATGCCTGCAGTCGTGTTAAACAGGTAGCAGCTCGGCCTTTGAGTGCACGTGTAAGTAACAAAAGTAGTTCTGCGCCTTCTAACTTACGGTTGTTGACTACGATTTCTGTCACGTTGCACCAACCGTCGATGTCTGCTTCGCTGCCATCAGGGTCAAACTCAATCAACTGAGTAGACGTGCTGCTCGAAGGTTGTGGCTGTGATATAGCCATCAATCGGGCTAAAAACAACTCCATCTGTTGAGACAGGCTTGGTTCTGATGCCGGCGCTGAAGATCTCGTACGACTATTCTCCTCTGAAGCAAGCCCTTCAGATCCCACTTCTGATAACGGCACATGGCCATTATCAATCAATTCTGGGTTCATTGCGGCTGCTGAGCTATCATAGGGTCACATATTAGTGATGATGAGATAATGCCATATGGAGTCCCGCAGGGCAGCGTCATCGGCCCAACGTTCTTCCTTATCTACATCAATATCGCCATCGATCGCTTGACTGCGCGGACGTATCTTGCTTAGCTTGACATGACACTAGTAATTAATTACAAATAATATTGTTCGAATTATTTGCGTCGTCAGTGATATAAGTGTGTCGCGAGTGATTATTACTAGGTTACAGACTTTGTGCAAGAATGAACTAAAGTAGTATTTAAGAGAAACAGTGTTACTGTGTTAGATATGTCTAACGCAGGATCTAGCCCGTTTGGCCGTAGCCAACTATTACGACGAAGTCCTCCGCCGACACCAACTCAAGATTTCCAGAATATAGACCCAAATCCACCACCTCCCTTGGAGAATGAGCTACCGACTGAAGTTATTTCTACGCCGGAGATTCAGAAATGGATGGGGGCAATAGATAACATCCTAACTGAAGTATGCAGTTTAGTAGCTGAGGGAAAAATGATCTCGGAACAAAAGGTTCGTGTCACCAATCTTTGCCGTAAGGCCTCAAATGGCGCGTCACAGATGGCTGTTTTATATCAAGCCTTAAAGCAAAAAACCATTCAAGCCCATAATACCATTCAGCACTTACAGCAACAACAGAACATCGCGAACTCTCTCCTACAGTTCAAAGAGGTAGTTGAAGGCATTTCAAAACCACCAGAACCCTTTTCGTACGCTAATATGGTCAAAAAAGGAACGGACAACTTTGTGCGCCCAGCAAATTTAAGCTCAGTGGCCATATATCCCAGTGACAAGACCAAATCTAGTGATGATACCAAGTCTCTCGTTCAAAAAATTATTTCGCCCGAGGCACTTAAACTACATGTTCGTGGCCTAAAGAAAGTCAAAAATGGAGGTGTTCTTATTAGTACCGACTCCAAAGAGAACATTCAAAAGCTCAGAAGCTTAGAAAAACTAGTTTCTTCGGGCCTTAAGGTTGAAGAACCATCCAAACGGCGCCCAAGAATCACTGTTATTGGTGTCCCAGTAGCTCTGACTGATAAGGAGGTTTTTGACTGCATTTACGAGCAAAACCTCTCAGATAAGTTGACTAATACTACTCGTGAGTCGTTTGAAGAACAAATTAAGTTGAGCCATAAATCTGGTAAAAAAGACCTTCCTACTTGCAATTACATACTAGAAGTGCCGGCTAGCATCAGGAAGATTCTAGTGAATCAAGGACGAATATTTATAAATTGGACGTCATGCCCAGTACGAGATTTCACGATCGTTACACGGTGTTTCAACTGCCAGCAGTTCGGTCACGCGGCCAAGTTCTGCCGTGAAACTAGTCCGACGTGCAATCACTGCGGAGAGACTGGCCACACTTTCAAGGAATGCAGCACAAAATCAACTCCACCCAACTGTGCGACATGCAAACGTTTTAAGAGGAAAACTGACCATAAAACTGGTGATGTAAATTGTCCAGCACGAAAATATGCCGAGGACAACTATATTCATTCCATAGATTATGAAGGCGCCTAAGAGCGCTACCTATTAACCTATCTTTTAAGCACACTAGTAGTAGTTTTTGTTTATTTATATTTGTTAGTTGTTTATTTAGCATGACTGATCAATTACTTAGTGACCTAGATCAATTTTCTGTGTCTGATGCTATAATTTGTAATGTTGATGAGTGTAAACATTTCTTTCCCTTGGAAGAGAAACCGCTGACCCTACTGACACAAAATATTCGTAGCATAAATCGAAATATAAATGGTTTTGAAATATTGCTACAGAACCTGGGTATAAATTGCGACATTATTGTCCTAACAGAATGTTGGTTGTCAAACCAAACAGCTGTTATACCATCATTAGACGGATATATTTCGCATAGAACCTACAGAAACATCAACCAGAATGATGGTCTAGTTGTTTTTGTTAACAATAATTTAAGTGCAGCTGTAGAAGAACCATTGCTACAAAATAGTAATTGCTTACTCATTAAAATTAATTCAGATACGGTAGTTATGGCTATATACAGACCTCCCTCTCAAAATGTCGCTAGTTTCTTAGATTCACTAAACGTACAGTTACAAAGCCTTACAAATTTTAAAAACATAATATTAATGGGTGATATCAATATCAACATTGCTTCCGGGAAAATGGATATACTTGCACATAACTATCTTAATATATGCACATTCCACGGACTCTTGCCAGCTCATTACCACCCCACACATCAAAGCGGTTCGTGCTTAGACCATTTCATTATAAAAACAAATAACCCAACCAAAACATTTGTTACTAACTCTTCGCTTACTGATCACCAAGCAGTTTTACCAGCATTACAAGTTTCTTTACCCAGAAAAAAATGTTTACGAAGCTATACTAAAGTCAACATGACACACCTCGAAAAAGACATACGTAATATTAATTTTGACCCTGTGTATAATTCTACCGATGCAAATACTTCTATTAATTATTTTATAAATTCACTTCACTGTGCAATAATAAAACATACAGTTGCTAAAATAACGCCAAGGAAGTATAAGTGCATTAAACCTTGGATTACACCCGGACTTGTTCGATGTATTAGGCATAGAGACAAACTTCACATAAAATCCAAACTTGAGCCTGGAAATGAAATACTTTCCATTACGTATAAAAGATATAGAAACTTCTGCAACACCCTTCTGAAAAAAATAAAAAATGAATACGATAGAAATGAACTGCAGAAAGCAGGCAAAAGTAGTAAACTTATTTGGAAATTTATAAAATCAAATACATTTAGAACAAAAAACCCTGAACCTCCACTTGACTTATTGACAATAGAGAACAACCCAATCGAATCAGCAAATAAAATTAATTTCTATTTTTCTAACGTAGGCAAAACCTTGGCAGAAAAGACCTTAAAATCTAGAAATTTTTTCCCTCAAATCCAACCTAAAACATTCCCTAATCTCAAATCGTTTGTCTTACTAGATACGGATGTCGATGAGGTACTAACAATTATTTCTGGATTAAAGGACGTTTGTGCTGTTGGGTGGGATGATATTTCAAACAAAATACTTAAACATTTCAAATACCTACTTGCTCCGCCGCTAACTCATATTTTACAGTTATGTTTAACTAACTGTAGCGAACTGTTCGAAATTGCTCAACTAGGCTTTAATACTGTGACTAATTGGCTTCAAAGCAATCTACTAACATTAAATGCTGACAAAACAAAATATATTCAATTCTCCATGCGCAAGCCTCAACTTAACATTACTAACCCTCATCTATATGCCCATCAATGTGGAAACCGTACAGTCAACTTGTGTAATTGTCCATTTATCCTCAAAACGAGGAACTTAAAATACCTTGGGGTAATAATAGACGACACACTCTCTTTCAGAAATCATATTGAAAGTCTAGTTAAAAGAGTGCGCAAACTAATATATGTTTTTAAAAAATTACGCTCATTTGCAGGTTCAAAATTAATCACACAAGTTTATTTGGCCCTATGTCAGTCTATAATTCAATACTGTATCACTTCTTGGGGTGGCGCACCAAAAACTAATTTACTTCCTCTTGAAAGAGCTCAGCGAGCAATTTTAAAGGTAGCAAACTTCCATCCCTTCTTCTTTCCCACTGATCTACTATATAAATCCTGCAACGTATTAACGGTTCGCCAGCTTTTCATTATGCACTTAGTATTAAAACAGCACACCATGCTTACCTACAATGCTGACAATACTAACAAGAGACGGAATGATATAGTATGCATATCTAATGCAACCTCAAAACATGTCTTTGTAGAAAGATTTTTTACATTCTTAGGCCCATTTCTGTACAATAGATTCAATAGAAAACTTAGTATCTATAAACTAAATTACTTTAGCTGTAAAAAATTGTACTCAAACATTTACTAACTTTAAATTATGCAAACTCAGAAGATCTACTTGTTGTCTGCAAGTAGAACTGCTAACATGCTATTTTTATTATTTACTTTTGTTTACGTAAGTTTTAATTTAGTTCTTACTTTATAGTCATTGTTAATTTATTACATTTTGTATTTATGCACTTTCTAGCCTGAAGCACAGGTTCAACCTAGTTCAGGCAAATAAGCAACTGTGCTCTATTTTAATTGTTAAGGTATTTATTGTACATGTGACCCTTTTATAAATAAACGATTATTATTATTATTATTATTATTACTAATGGTATATTCCCCAAGGCTCTTAAAAAGGCAGTGGTTACTCCTGTATATAAATCTGGTGACAAAAAATGTGTTAACAACTACAGACCCATTTCAGTTTTAACAGGGCTCTCCAAGATCCTAGAGAAAATCATTAATATTAGATTAATTAAATACCTAGAAGATAACAATTTACTTTCAGATAGCCAATTTGGCTTTAGGCCTAAAAAATCAACTAACCAAGCAGTACATCAAATGACAGATTATATAACGACTAATTTGGATAAGGGTATGCACACCATTGGGATTTTCCTAGACCTCGCCAAGGCCTTTGACACAATTTCTTGTCCTTTACTATTGCGCAAGCTTGAAACACTCGGAATAAGAGGACCAACGCTCTCACTACTTTCGGATTATCTTACTGACCGCGAACAATGTGTCAAAATTGGTCAGTACGTCAGTTCTGAGCTTCGAAATAGTAATTACGGAATACCACAAGGTAGTATTTTGGGTCCTACCTTATTCCTAGTATATATAAATGATCTGTGCAGCTTGTCACTCCAAAATGGTGTCATATTGTCATATGCAGATGACACAGCTCTATTGTTTTCAGACAAATCTCGAGATGAGGTGTATAAACAAGCCCAGAATGGTTTTAATATAGTGTCTAATTGGCTACATGTAAATCTCTTAACTTTAAATGCAGATAAAACCAAACACATTTTATTTACTATTAGAAATACTAACCTGCCAACTACTAACATAAATATGTATGCGCATCAGTGCAGCACTTATGCTGACAATGCATGTAGTTGTCCTACTTTAGCAAAAACCGATCATATGAAATATTTAGGTGTAACGATTGACACAAATCTGAATTTCCGTAAACACATCGATTTATTATGCACACGAATGCGTAAATTAATATACATTTTTAAGAATTTACGATACATATCAGACTACAAATTAGTTAAACAGGTTTATTTAGCTTTGTGCCAATCCATCCTCACTTATTGTATAACATCATGGGGTGGGGCTGCTAAATCAATCCTACTGCCATTAGAACGTGCGCAGAGAGCTATCCTTAAGGTAGCCACCTTTCGCCCATTCAGATTTCCCACACATAAGCTTTACACGGCATGTAAGGTTTTAACCGTGCGTCAACTATTTATATTGAATATAGTACTACACCAGCACAGCAAACTTCCTTATATCCCAATATCTATAGATAAGAGAAGAAAAGACTTGGTTTGCATAAAGCCTCAAACTAGACTTACTTTTATAAATAAATTTTATGTATTTTTAGGACCGTTCTTATATAATAAAATCAATAAGTCTCTAAGTATATATAGTGTAAGTCGTAAAAAATGTAGTGAATTGTTGTGTGAATATTTAGCGACACTTAATTACTCAGACACTGAAAACTTGCTAGATGTAATGCAATAAGCTTATTAGTGTTAAATCAATATTTATTTAAAACTATAATTACTATGTATCAATGCTAGCTCTATGTACAGTAACTACCACTAAAGCACACAGCGTTGTTAAGTGATGGCCTGAAACACAGGTTTGAATAAACCTACATCAGGCAGTTCGCTATTGTGTTCAATTAGACCCTTAACTTAATTAATCTTTATAAGTTATACACTTGATTTATTTTAGACATAATTTAACATGTTCTTACTAATTAATATGTAACTTGGTAAAGATGTAACTTCTTGGTAATTTTTATGTGAACTTATGAATAAAATTATTATTATTATTATTCCTTTATTTCATTAAATATACATATAAATTATATTTTTAAATATTAGAATATAAACAAAATATAAAAACATTTAAAAATATAAAAAATAGTAGCCCACCGGTATCGGGAACAAGGTCCAAGCTACCGGCGGTCAGGGCTCATATTATTATTATTATTATTAATGACTTGTGCACCCTTACTCTGCCATCTGCTAGCAGATGGTAGAGATGTAGAAAGACGATGTTCTTCCCAACCTATGCAGACGATACAGCCATTATACTGCATGGGAAGAACTGGGCTGAGGTGAAAAATAAAGCTGAAGCATCCCTGCAAATTGTCATGGAAAAGCTTCAAAAAAATCTACTTACTCTGAACTTACAAAAAACAAACTACATCCCGTTTTCTATTCATGCTAGTACGAAGCCACCAAACATTTACTCAATTAGAGCTCACACCTGCCTGGACACCTCGACCTGTTCTTGCCTAGCGCTCCCTTCAGTAACATCTGTCAAATATCTGGGTGTGATGATCGATGATGGACTGAAATGGCACAAGCATGTATAATCAACTGCCAGTAAAGTCAGGAAAACAATTCACCTCTTTAAGTCATTAAGATATTCTACAGACAGAGACTCTAAAAATGGTTTACACTGCACTTTGCCAGTCGATCATCAGCAATTGTATTCTAGCTTGGGGTGGATCGGGCAAAACTAAATTCCTCGAGTTGGAGCGTGCGCAAAGGGAAGTACTTAAAGTTATTCTGCAAAAGCCCTTTCGCTATCCGACTCATCAGCTTTACACCGAACTCAAACTTTTAACTGTGAGACAGCTATTTGTGCTTAGAACCACTCTCTGGAAACATAACCAAGTACCACCCCCGGACTCAAACAAACGCGGTCAAAGAATAGTTTGCCCAACCCCTAGTCACAGAACTACCTTCGCCAGAAGACAGCTGTATGTGTTGAGCTCTCTTGTTTCCAAAAAGGTTAATAAGACCACACAAATTGCAAGGTTAAGCAAACACGATGTTAAGGCTAAGCTAAAGACCATGCTGTACCTCCTAGACTACGCTCAAACTGAGGAACTACTAACCACTCGGACATAACTCGCATCATTTCATACTATAACACGTAATACAGTCACCGACATCTTTAATATAACAAAAGACACCAAGCTCGTACTAATTCAAACACAGTCTTACACTAGACATCACTACATTCACATACCTAGGCTTCTCATATCACATTCACACAGTACAAAATCCACACGTTTCCCAATCACACACACACTCACACAATGCAAGCAAAACACACGATTCCCATTCACACATATAGAATTAACCACACAGTCATTTTACTTCTTAATTTTAATTTAACTTTTTAATTAATTTTTTTACTTTTACTGTTTCAAAAAAAAAAAGTTTTTTTCTTAAAATCACTACCTAATAATATATTACTTTTGTATAAAATCAGCTTACTAGCTCTTAATAATAAGGGTTGATAGTGTCCAAGTGGCAGTAGAACACTGACTCCTAAGTCACAGGTATTCCTAGTTTAGGAGTCAGGGTTTCAACTTTTGTGCGCCTTTAATTATTGTGTACTTTAGCTAGATTTAAGCATATTGTAAGGACCTGTATAAATAAAGTATATAGTATTATTATATTACTATAGTTCTCCTTACATTCTGAGCCACCTAGTGGCGCTTGCGTAAACCATTTGACGCATTGGAAACTGACAGTAATTACAGACAGCGGAGTAGATGTCGGTACTTACCCATTTCAGTAGGATTTCTGCAGAAGTACTTACAAACACATGCCAAGTACTACTTGGTGCCTAGTAATTAGTACCTAGGTACGATTCTGTAAAGACTGCAGCTGGTTAATATAGAATCTTGATATCTTATTAAAGGCCTCAGAATACTATTCGGCCTTACAGATGTACTATCGCGGGTGTGCAAATCGGACCACCCCGTAAGGACTATTCCTGGTGCTCGGCCGCTATAGTAACACTTAGGTACCTATGCTTAACATCCCATAACATCGCCGTATCAGATTTTTGTTGCACCCCTGGTTTTTGTAAATGAAACAAAAAAACCCGGCCAAGTGCATGTCGGACCACGCACAATGAAGGGTTCAGTAAATACGATGAATTTATCCTAAAAACAAACTTAACATTGTAGTTGAAAAACATGCTCTCTCATAAATCGATATACGTTACGGTCAATTCTCCGACTGTAAATTTAAGTTGGTTGACTATTACTCGTTAACTTGTAAAGCCTACTTAGCTGTGATAGTTTTTCTTTTAATTTCGTTATATATGTATACTACTGCTATCAATTTTTCACATATCCAAAACCAACCATTTAGCTGGCAGGGAGACACTTGACTCTAACATAAAATAGCACTTTAAAGCTTAACATTACGCAAACGGAACCCTGAATTGAAAAATGGGTTCGACAGACCCACAATAATTTTAAACGGCCTATCCAACGATACCCCACAATATGGGATAGACGAGAAAAAAAAACATCATCCCCATTGTACGTGCAAAGGAAGTACCCTAAAAAAAATGTTTTTCATGGTTTTATTTTATGACTTTCTCGGCGTGATTAATATGTATACCCATGCCAAATAACAGCTTTCTAGTACTAAGCGTCTCTGAGCTAAGCCGGGGACAGGCGGACGGACGGACAGACAGACAGACGGACATGGCGAAACTATAAGGGGACCGTAAAAAAACGGGGTCAAGGATGGTCAGACATCTGTGCCCGAGGACGATGGGAACTGGCGTCCCCAAAATTGAAACTTAGTCAACAGACTTGAGTCATATCTCATCTAAAAGGTCTTAGCTTCCTGGTCATTCTTTACTATGGCGACCACCGTCAAAAGCATGGGGTTTTCAGGGAAAAGAAGGAAATGTAATGGTACTACTGTAGTACAAAATATGTTTAATTATGAAAAAATAAGTAAAAATCGTATTGGTTTCTATTTAAGATACTTCATATTGTATTTATTTTCCATGACATAACATATTCACGCTTGTATAACCCATAGATGTAGGTAGATAATGTGTACCCAGTGTACCTACAACACGATATCAAAACTTAGTCAACAGACTTGAGACATATCTCATTTGAAAGGTCTTGGCTTACTGATATTTTTTTACTATGGTGACGACCGTCAATAGGTTTTGAGGTAAAAAATTAAAATGTGGTCATGTTATGTAGTAGACAATATCTGTTTCACGCCTAATACTGACCCTTACTTGTTAATTCGACCTGGTAGATAGCTTTTCAACTGACCCAGGCATTTTCTTTGGACGTCATAATGACTTCAATCCTCCAACAGAGCCATTAAATAGCATAACAACTCAGATTAAAGAAAGAAGCATAACAATTGACGATCCATAATTCTTCCACATCAGTACTTACTTACATTTACTAACATTTGCGGATGCACTCGTCGTTGAATCAGAAGCTCTATTCATAGGAGGTTCCACTCTCTGAAGCCCTGCCTATATCTATGCCATATCGTGAATAGAGCATCGCGACATATAACATAAATTGCGAAATGTGGATGTTCCACACACTTCTGCCTACTCCTTCGTGAAATATAGGCGTGATGTTTTATTTAAAGCGTTCTGTCAGTCCTTTTATTCGAGCGGCCTGTGGGTGTCATATACAAGCCGAGCCTACAACGTCCTGCGCGTTCAATATAATAACGCCTTCAGGATGCTGTTGCGGCTGCCGCGGCATTGTAGTGCTTCGGGTATGTTTGCCGAAGCTCACACAGACGGATTTCACGCTATCATGCGTAAAAAAGCGGCTTCCTTGCTACAGCGCTTGCGTAACACTCGGAACGGCATCCTGAAAATGATTGTTAACAGGCCAGACTGTCCTATACAACGGCACTGGGTGGAAGTAGCTATAGGTACGCGTAGATAAGTTAGTTCATTTTTTAAATTCAATTTTTTATTGTTTTATGTTCCTTAATAAATAAGTCGGAAATTATTATGCTTTATCTCTTTTATTGTGATGAAAAACAGAATACAAACATCTATATTTACGTTAGATAAATTAAACTGATGAGGTGATTTTCCAGGAAACCCCATATATTTAAGACTTGAAACAAACGGTTTGTTATTTTGTAGGTCGTAACGAAAAATATGAGAAATCAATGAAGGCTGTTGGATCAAAAAAAAATTGGGGACGGGGTCCTTATTAGATTTCCCATCGATTTTTATTTTATTAATCGACGCAAAAAGAAAAAAAGTACCTAGATAGTTTTGCTTAAGGAATCTGAAAAAAAGATATTATGATTATAAAAAAAGTTAGTAGGCAGGTTTTCCTGATGGAGATATGTCATACCTACCTTGATCAAGATTAATCTCTCGAAATTCAGTCTCGTCAGGTTTCTTTTATACAGGCTTCTAATTCATTTTAATTAAGTATTTTCTCGGCTACATTTCCGGCTAGGGACAGACCATCTCTTTTCTCTTAGTTAGTGTGTGAGTCATAAGTAAAGACTTTATAAATAAGGTACAGATCGGCTCTAGAAGGGCCGTGACCTCCTTCTGAGAGATTGTTATGCTTCCGAAGAAGGCTGCAGACCAGGAATGGGAGAGGACCATCCTGCGTGGAGACCACAGAGACGAAGGCGTCGACGCGGTGCTTATGGCAGTATTATAGTCTCTAAAGTAGTCTCTAATAAGTCTCAAAAGGATCACATCCAAACAAAAAAAAAAAACCAGCCAAGGGCGTGTCGGACCACGCACAAAAACCACACATAAAAAATAAATTTTAATAAATAAAAATGTTTATTCCATCAACAGTAAATTACATTGTTATATTTGGAGTGCCCTTTTAAGCAAATATTTGCTTTTATTATATAAAAATATGTAAATAGGGAATAAGGAATGCGCACAGTGATAAGTGTGTGTGTGTGAGTATGTCTGAGGTGGCAATGTGTGTGGTGTAGGGGTGTGAATAAACGTGTTGAAGGTGTGATTTGTGTACTTTTTGTTTTAGTGAGCGACAAATTGTATCTATAGATTACGTAGTTATTATTTTGGGAATTATGTGGTTGTATGGAGCATAGCCTCGATTTCTTCGTAACTTTTGCTCTTCAACCATTCAGTGAGTATCTTACTAAAAACAAACTTAATATTGTAGTTGAAAAACATGTTCTCCCATACATCGATATACGTCACGGTCAATTCTCCAACTGCAAATGTAAGTCGGTCGACCATTACTCGTTAACTTGTAGTCTACTTAGCTGTAATAGTATTCCTTTTAATTTTGTTATTATAAATATGCCATGAATTTTTTCACATATCCAAAAACAACCATTTAGCTGGCAGGAGGGGGGGGGAGGGGGGACACTTGACTCTAACAAAAATTTTCACTTTAAAGCTTAATGTTACGTATACGGATTCCTGAATCGATTTATGGGTCTTCCGAGACCCTCAATATAAAAAAAATATCATTCCCATTTTACGAGTCGTGGGAGGTACACAAAAAAAAAACAAGTTTTTTTTACCACTGTCGGCGTGATTAATATGTTTATCCTTGCGAAATTACAGCTTTCTAATACTAATAGTCTCTGAGCTAAGTCGGGAACAGACGGATGGACATGCAGAAACTCTAAGGGTTCCTAGGGATTGGTCAGCAAGGAAATGCCGGCATCATCTAGTTTTAAAATAAAAACCTTTGTTTAAGTAAGTTATTGTTCTAACTATTAGCGATGGGTATTTCATTTTTACCCAAACAATGCCTCTTTAACAAATATCTAATATACCACAGCAACGACGGGATGACAAATAAAAATATTAAGTTGTAATTTACTATTACGAATTGGATTATTATAATGTATCTACGTGTATAATATTAATAACATAACACCTATTTTCTTAGTGATACATTTCCAGAACTATTACAGTTTAGGAAATGTATCTTTAAGAAAATAGGTGGTATGGTTCTTCTAGTGTGCCATTACTCATTTACCTGTATCAAATATAGATTTTTTGAAATAGACGACACGGTTGGTGCAGTGGTTAAGCGATTGACTGCTGCGCTGCGTGTCGCGGGTTCGATTCCCGCACGAAACAAATATTTGTATGACCTACAAGTAGTTGTTCCGGGTCTGGCTGTTTGTGTATGTGAGTTTAAATGTTTGTAAACGCACCCACAATACAGAAGAAATTTCTAGTGTGGGGCAACGTTTAAAAAAAAAAAACAAAACAGATTTTTTGAAATAAAATACAAACATGGAATTAAAAATACTTTGGTTTATTTTTTTATGTTTTTTGAATTGCTTCATTACAGATATTGTCATTATTTCGTTCAGTCTTCATTCTGCAGTTAAATATTTATACATCAATCAAGTTAAGGTTGCGGTTATCTTTAAGGTCAAGGTCTGTGTCCACGAAGTACGTCGAATCGATGGGCGTTCTGTCCACCAAGTTGTAGTTCTTCAGCACCCAGCGGTTCCACCTGGTCTTCATGTCGCACGTCAACTTCTTGTGGAAAATCTTTACATCCACAAACTTCATGTTAGGTGTGAAGAAGTTTCCAACATCAATGCGACGATCGAAGGGGAAGCCAAGAGGCATCTTGTCCAAAAGGACGGTTGACCTGAAATCGACCCTGAGATCTTTACGGTTCACGTCTAGAATGTTAATGTCAACGTTGTCGACCAGTTTCAATGGTGTCACAATGACGTAGAACAGCACGTCCATACCTCCAACCCAACCCTTAGGAAGCAGAAGCCTGGTGGGAAAACCGGTGTGGTAGTTTTTCAAGTCCTTGATTAAGAAGTCACGCATATCAGTGATGGACTCAACCTTCTTCAACAAGTCACGTGTCATCATACGGTCACGGACAAGGTTGTGCATGTCATAAGAGTTTCTGACGATTGTGTTCTTGCCAGTGGTCAGCTTGTATAGGAAGGTATCTAATTCAACGAAGTTAAGGCGGTTGATGTTGATGTCAATGAGACGGCGCCAGTTGTCCTTCTTCGGTCCGAGGAACACCCTTACGACACAGTCGACTGTCTTGTCAGACAATACATCGAGGGTGACCTTGAATGGCTGGTGGTTGAGGCGGCGTTTGCGAACCCAGAATTTCTTGTCAGATTTGGTCTTCCTCATCTCCTCTTCGGTCAAGTACACGGCATTGGTCATGTCCATTAGATAGTCATCAAAGTAAGTGACGAGTTTGTCAACCACTACGTTGTCGACCTTCACTCCGGGGAAGTAGAGGTCCTCCTTAGTGTACATAGGCAGACGCAGCTTGAACAAGCGCACCAAATCAATGATACGTTTCTGCAGCATGTAGAATACTGGATCACGGAGAGCCGTCTGGTATGTGTCCAAGATAGAAGGAACGACGAAGTACCTGTAACAAAGAATGTGATTTTCACAGGTGAAAAAAATATAAAACAATCCTGACTAATTTTCAAAATAAAAATCAAAAAAATTGACTGACAGACTGATAGCACAAACCCTTAATTAACCACTCAAAATGCCAAAAAATTGGTGTACTAAGAAAGGCTTTTCATTTTCAACCGTTGAATACATTTAATGATGATTACATTTTCTATGCTTACGAGTACAAGCTTCGTGCAACAACTTATAAAATTAAAAATCATCAACATACTTTTTACTTGTGACCAAAAAAGTATTTAGTATAATACTCTAAGCACTTCGAGGAAAACAGAGTAGTTTGCAATACTTACTTGTCAGAATAGAAAGTGTTAAGACCAAGAGCGGCCTTCATGATGATCAGCAGGTAGCGGTAAGAGTCAACGACGGTTTTGTCAATGTCAAGCTTGTCGATTTTACTGAAGATCAGTTTTCCTAGAACTTCCATGTCTTCAGTCTTGGTCAGTTCTAGTCTTCTGCCGTTAATCTGAAAAAAAAAGGTTTTAAGTTTCCGTAAATGCTTGGTCAATATTCCACTATTAGCGGTAGTAGTTATGATATATGGATTGTTATTGAATTTCCGTGAAAAGACATTATTGGCATAGAAGGAATACTTACTTCGATGAATCCTTTGATAATAGCCTCCCTAATGATCCTCTCATACTCTTCGCACAAACGGATCACGTCTCGGTTGTCGTCGCGAGCAATGACGTAGTTGTTGAATCGGACAGGGAACTCAATACCATTGTGCAGTTTCAACCAAGGCCAGTATCCCTTCTTGATGGGCTTGTACAATGATAAGTCCTTAATCTTACCTAATCCATTGGACAATCGCTCCAGGTAGTACCTGGCAAGGATCTGTTGGTACATATACACTGTCAGCTCAAAACGTCTAATCTTCAGTTTGTCCAGGAATCTGTCCTTCATCCAGAATGGATAGTCAATGTGGAAGTAGTAGTAGTAAGTGTTAAGGTCGATATCCTCTGTGAAGTAGCGGAGTTTGTCTTCATCGCTGAGGAACACACGTTTGTCATAGATGTTCTCGTCGATTATGTAAACGTCCTTGTCGGTCCTCTTGATTCCGTAGAAGTCGCACAGTTTCCGGTCCACAAGACCATTCTTCATTTTCAGTAAGTATGCCTTCTGGATAACATCAGCGCGCACGAAGTAGTATGGGTAAATCTCATAGGGAGGAGGTAGGATGATTCCCTTGCAGTCGTCACGGTGTCTGACTGCTACGGTGACAGCGTAGACGAACATGCCTTCGTTGAGGTAAAGGCGCATCCAGCAGGCGGTCTTGACGAATGTTGTGAAGTCCTTGGCGTAGTACAGCATGTGGAACATGGTGACTACTTCCTTGAGCTGACGGTCAACGTGCAGGGTGAAGATCTCACCACGTGGCAAAACTCCTACCTTGAGCATTTTGGTAAAGTCCTTAACAACGTCATTTTTCTGAAAAAAGAAATCATATTTAATAGAAGCACCGAAAATGGGTAGCATGAAATTGGTCAAAAATAAACATGGTTTGATTTGTACTTACGGTGAAAAACTCGAAGTTGTCTTCGATTTTGAAGTTCTTGCCAATGTCCTCAAGATCCTTGTACATCAAGGGATCCAACACATGGTTCAACAATTTTAAGATGACCAGTTGCCGTTGCTTGATGTCCAGTGTCACTAGAAGTAGAATACTAATGTTTAGTACATAAAGCAGCATGTTTAGTAATAATTAGCTACCAACAGGGAATGCGTGAAGGGTATAATATGGAATTTGTCTACCATAATATTCTTAGCAGATAATGTCAAAAAGAAAAACAAAAACTTACCTTTAGTGGTATCATCGTCAACCTCAGGCCTAGCCATGGCCACGGCGGCCAGGCTCACAATGAATAATAGGACAGCCCTCATCGTGGAGTCGACTGCGTGAGTTCAACTGTACTCCTACTAAAACTGCATCCCCTTTTATACGAAAATCGGATGTCAATGTTATCTTCCAATTTGTTATTCTTTATTTCTTAGTTTCTACAATGTAAAGGGCATTACAATGTAAAGAAAGTATAGGTTATCAACAGCAATATTATTGTTTTACTTTGTACTGAGGTTTAATTACCTAAATGTATTTTCGTATCGAGTGTAGATAGTGCATGCCCAACAGACTAAAACAATAATCTGGAGAGTATAATATGATGAAAGAGAAAGTTTCCATTCACACCTTACATCTTACCAATTAAATTTTGAATAAAAGAAGCGGCAAACGTGATCCGTCATCATTGACATAGAACCAAATATCGTACTCACTCGTCGCTATAGCTTAACACACAACACGCAATTTACACTAAGTTTGCAAATAGATCTTTGACTTTGACTTTAACAACAGAATGATGGTCGTTTAACTACTTCTTCTATGTTTCTAAAAACAAACAAGTAGGTTACCTACTATTACTGTAAGGCTGTATCATTCCACTGCCGGGGAAAGGTCAGGCCTTTGCGGCCCCATGACTTCCAGCTCTTGCGATCCAGGTCTAATAAATGTACCACTGGTTGTTTGTTTTACCCATACGTCGTTTGTTTTGGTTTGAACCAATTAAAAAGAAATTGACTCGGAGACAACCATCAGGGTTATTTGTTCTAAAATTAAGAACAACATTGAAATGAAGAATATTAACTTTTTTTTTAGGTAATTTTACGAAAACGTTCATCGCCCTCAAGAATATGATGTTGGAAAGATTTTTCTAAGAAATCTGTCTGTCTCAGTTTGTCTAGTTTACATATAGAAAGTTTTAACTTTTTAAATTAGGGGAAAAATCGGAGGAAACGCAATCGGAGTAAAGCATTACACCACTGCACTGTTTATTTTTGCATTCTTTACTCAGCGCAATACATCGCCGACCCAACTTACTACTACGTAGTTAATGTTTATGATATTTTTTTTATTTGTTTATTTTATTTCTTGAAAACTTACAGCTAGGATACAGATAGTTGACAGTTAGTGAAAGAAGACCAATTAAAAGTTTTCACTGACAATATTAAGGTAGCTTAAGAAACAGCAGACAGATATTGAGTTTTGTCGATACATGCACTGCACAGAGGGAACATACAGAGGTTGATGATTCTTTAAAGTGAAGGATGGAACACGCAGCCCAATTTCGCTGAACTCAGAACAGTCGGTTAAACTATTTGCCTAATTAAACAAGAATAATACCATGTCAGCAATTTTTCTCCGCTCAATTAGTGGAAGAATGTGAAATTTCCTGCAGCGGCTGTAATAATTAGGCAAATAGGTTTGTGATCTATACTGAATGCACATTAAGAGCCTCTTTTGAATACTTTCGCTGCGATTGACGTAAGTATTATAAATGGGATTCCATACTCGTGAGCAATATTCGAGATGACAATACTTGATATTCCTGTGTAATAAAAATGTTTTAGGTAGATAGCTACTTTATTTATGCATGCGTATTAATTTGTATGTTATTTAATCATATTTATTCTTATAATTGGTTGTGTAGGCATTATATGTACTGTTTATGTTATTTTATTTTGTTACCTATATGTTCAACTCATCAAACCTGACTTGAGTTCCGTACGTATTTTTTGGGTAACCATTGAAAATCACCGCTGTGCTATGGGTCCCCCATAGCACAGCATCATGCTGAATGCAAGCCTGTTTGTCACAGTCATGACGTGCAGTTGCCGACTATTTGTTATTTTTGTGCTCGTGATTATATTGTAGATGTGTTTTGTGTAATGTTTACTCGAGTTTATGTTTTCATAAGCACGTGTTTCTGTGACGAAATATTTTTTTTTTCTTTCTTTCTTTCGATGACTGCGTACAAAAGCAAAGGAATTTTAAGTGTTTTGATATTTTTTAAATCGGGTGATATCCTCAAAATGAAACCTAGTGCCTTAGAATCAGAATAAGAAAAGAATATTTATGTGTGTGTCAAAAAGAAGTTTCGCCTAAGTCTCTAATCAAATTAACTCTGGCTACTGAAGTGTTGGCTAGCTTGTAATCGTAAAGAATAGGTTTAGGTTTACGAGGTTTACAGCACCTTCATAAGTTCTGATTTCAATTAGAACCTTCATGTCGTCCGCAAACAAAAGAACCGAGTTAAAGAAACACGAAGAGCCGTCATTGATGAAGATGTTGAATAACAAGGGTCCTAAAAGCGATCGCTGTGGAATCCCTGAGGGGGTAATAATAGTTCTTGATGTGTATCCATTAAGAACAACCGTTTGACATCTGTTGGCCACATAAGATGAGAACCACCTGAAGAGATTTCCACTGATACATAAAGCCAATAGCTTACGCAGAAGTATAGCATGATCCAAGCGATCAAAACATTTGCTGTAATCTGTGTAGATTACATCTACTTGTGTGCGATGAGCTATACATTCAGTCAAGTAGTCACCACGAAGAATGAGATTGGTAGTTGTGGACCGACCTCGCAGGAAAAGGACCATGTTGGTTTAAGACAAGCACAAAGCTGCTTGTATATTATTTTTTCCAGGATTTTAGCGAAATGCATAGTTTGGATAAGGGCCTGTACTTTTCCGTTGAGGTCTCTAGGCCCTTTTTTGTGTAGGTACCTCACCTTAATTAAGGGACCGCCTGAACAGAAGTGAAAGAGGAGAAGTCAGACTTTTGGCACAGTTGAGTATAAATACTGGCGAAATATTGTCTGGTCCTGCAGATTTAGATAAGTCAACTCCACTATCTAGATTGAATACTTCATTTCATCGACTGAATGTATGTCTGAAACAATATCGCTCAACTGCATGTTTGAACCCTGCGCATGGTCAGTGGAAAGATCGTCGTCACCGTTGATACTCTAGCAGAATTGAGAAAATTAGAATAGAAATAGTCGCCAAACACGTTGCAGGTATCCTCTCCTATAATTGAAGTGAATAGCACTTCAATTATAGGAGAGGATACCAGTTTCAGGTTTGTACTTATAATATGGAACCATCTTACCTATAAGTTTATATTTGTGTGCTAAGTGTTGGTGTATGATTGCGGGTACTTGTTCATATCGATGTTTATAATCTGACTGTGCGAGTGTTTTACAGGCCCCTGTTATGTGTTGAATAGTCTCAGAGACACTGTTGCAATGCCTGCATGTGTCAGTCAGCAGATTGAGGTCTTTTACAGACCATGATGCAATTTTTTGTTGTGTTTCTATTTTGTAAGTCGAGTAGTGTAAGTTTTTTATCTGCTTCTGTTACAACATGTTTGTGTAAGATGAAAGTTCTGATTTGTTATGAAAGTAAGATCTGATTGAAAATGTTTGTTTGTTGTGCAAATTGTGTATGTCTATTAATCCTCTTCCCTCCTTCCTGGCGTGGTAGCGTAAGTCGCTGTATGCGTGATTTCGGGTGGTGTTTCCTGTGTTTTGTAAAGAGTGTATTGATAGTGCGCTGTAGTTTTCTGTTAACAAATAATAAAATTGTTTTTTTTAAACCATATTATAATTTCGAAACAGTATGTAAGAATAGGTATTGCGAATGTGTTGACAGCTTTAATTGTGTTTCTGGAGTTCAAGTTGGTTTTACAGATAAGGTTTAGAGGATGTGTAAATTTTTTGAGCAGTTCTTGTTTTGTCATCTTTTGTTTTATCTGTCTGGATTTTTTGAAGCCTAAGTATTTGTAAGTACTGTGTTCATCAATTGGCCTAATACGAGTAGATTTACCTGATCTGAGTGTTTAAATGTTATTTTGTATTTTTCCTTTTACAATTGACAACATTTTGCATTTGTTTACCCCGAATTTCATACTAATATCGTTAGAAAATTCTTGTGTGGTGTCTGCTGAATGAAAAAGTAATTCTTTATCTGCTGCGTACAACTTTATATCATCCATATACTCGTACATAAGGTGTGTTAAGGTAAATTGTATTATCGTTTGTCAATGTAAATCCTGTGTTAGTTTGATCTAGTGGATTGAGTTCCATGCAAAACCGTAAAAGACTTAGAGCATCGCCTTGAAAAATTCCACCTTTTATGTGGTTTGGTTCAGTGGCCAGGGTCGTGGAGGCGTGATTTATTTTAAGTATAGTTTGCCAATTTTGAATGGTAGATTCTAAGAATTATCTGAGTGTGGGGTGGATATTACAGATATTTAGAACGTGGAAAAACTAGCTGTGCGGGACTGAATCATAGGCCTGTCATGTGTGTTGGAAGCAAATGTGGTGATTGATTAAATGTATTTAGGTGATTATTATATGAATGGGTGGATGCTATTGAATTTCTTATACCAGTAGTTGTGAATATTTCCAGTTTTGTGTGGGTTTAACGACGTCTATAAATGTGTTTATTGGTATGAGTTTAAACTTAATTTCGGAGATTTCTGGTCTTTCTTTATTAATCCAGTCTGCGTGATTATTATGCTACACTGGGATTTCCCAAATGTTTGCCCAAAATTCTCGTTATGCTTTGGGAGGAGGATCACTAGGGTTTGGTTTGTGGTGTCTCTCTTATTTGATGCAAGGTCCCTATTAAATATTTTTTCGTTATTAATAAACTTTGTACTTTGTGGTTCGTGCATGTGATATATTTTAAGTCTACTGGATGCTGCATTTAATTATTGTTTCAAAGTGTCCAAAAAGTGTTCTATTTGTGTGTTTGTGTTGTGCGTGTACTTGATATTTCTCTTTATTTCTTCTATTGCTGCTATTAGTTTTTGACTTCTAGAACCATTAATAAAATGTATAAGCCTACCTATGTTTGCTCTTAGATGTTCAATTTTCTTTTCTAACCTGATTTGCCATTTTAGTTTTATTCGGTGTATGTATGTGCGACGCTCATTTTGTGTAGTGTGATGATTGTATCGAGCATAGCCTCAATTTCTTCGTAACTTTTGCTCTTCAACCATTCAGTGAGTGTCTTACTAAAAACAAACTTAACATTGTAGTTGAAAAACATGTTCTCCCATACATCGACATACGTCACGGTAAATTCTCCAACTGCAAATGTAGGTCGGTCGACCATTACTCGTTAACCTGTAAAGTCTACTTAGCTGTAATAGTTTTCCTTTTAATTTTGTAATTATATACTACTGCCATGAATTTTTTCACATATCCAAAAACAACGATTTAGCTGGCAGGGGGCTTTCTTGAATTTTTCTTAGAAATTGTTCTATCGGTGCGCGGTGTCGCGTCGCGTCAGTATGTAGAAGTCTTTAAGCAGTTAGCATAAATTTCTCCACATTAAATTCGACTTGAAGAACACTTGACTCTAACAAAAATTTGCACTTTAAAGTCTAATATTACGCAAACGAATTCCTGAATCGATATATGGTCTTCACAGACCCTCAATATTAAAAAAAAACATCATTCCCATTTTACGAGTAGATACGGGAGGTATATGTATACACAAAAAAATAAATTTAAAAAAAAATTTTTCAAGAGTTATTTTACCACTTTGTCGGCGTGATTATATGTATATCCATGCGAAATTACAGCTTTCTAGTACTAAGAGTCTCTGAGCTAAGCCGGGGACAGACGGATGGTCATGGAGAAACTCTAAGGGTTCCTTGTTGACTACGGAACCCTAAAAAGGGACTATAATTTCTAAGTTTGTTTCGGCATCTCTTCTCAGGGATTTGTCAGCATGAAAATCTATGCCATCAAGTTTTAAAATATTGACCAAAAAAAATTACGTGTAAAAGTGTCATAAAAGATCTACTTACAAAACATAATTTTATTTAATTTAATTTCAGATGCTAAGAGTAACCCTAGTGGACTGGGGACCGTAAGCATGTAGAGGTCACGTGCTGCTGCAGACCATGAGGTTGTTAGAAAAAACAAGCGTTTTCAGTACCCCAAGTGTAAGTTTGCAAACTGTGAGTAAACGTAACTAGCGCGTTTGCGTTAAGATTTTTATTCTCACTCTTATACTCTTAGCATTATGATCTATCAATCAATTTTTAACGCAAACGATATAGTTACGTTTACTCTCTTGCAAACTTACACTTGGGGTACAGATCAAAACATAATTTTATTTCATTTAATTACAGATGATAAGAGTAACCGGACTGGAGACCACGGTCACGTGCTGCCGCAGACCATGAGGTTGTTGGGAAAACAAACGTTCTTTCTTCCTTGCACAGGAAGAGCACCAGGTGAGTTTATTTCGTTTATATAAAGGTAAAAAGCCAATTAAATACATACAAACCATTAACCAATTGGTTAATGAGTTGCCCGGAGCTCCTTCATGCATAATATTTATAATTCACAGTCCTGTCTCAGTTAAAAGCGATACGTTTTTTTTAGAATGAATAACTAATGTGTTGTAATTTTCACTCCCTATGGAAATTAACCCATGAATCATGCTTTCAATAAAACAAATATTCTTTCTGTGTATCTGTAGGCAGTTATTTTTAGTTTGCAGAAGTAAATTCAAGCTGCATATTTGTATTATATTGTTTGATCGCTGTGGACTACCCCAAATATAGTAAACCTTTGTTTGAGTAAGAATGTTCTGACTATTAGCGATGGGTATTTTATTTTAACCCAAATAGTGCCTTTTTAACAAGTTTCTAATAGACCACAGCAACAACTGAGTGACCCATATGAATATTAAGTTGTAATTTACTATTACACATTTGATTAATATAACATAGCTACGTGAATTATAATAAAATTAACAATAATAGTTTAAGACATATACCTATCTTTAAGAAAATGGTGGTAGTGGTATGTTTCTTCTAGTGTGTCATTAATCATTTACCTATATCACAAACAGAGAATTTTCGAAATAAATACAAACAAGGAATTAAAAATACTTCAGTTTATTTTTATGTTTTTTTAAATTGCTTCATAACAACTATTGTCATTATTTCGTTCAGTCTTCAATCTGCAGTTAAATATTTATACATCAATCAAGTTAAGGTTGCGGTTATCTTTAAGGTCAAGGTCTGTGTCCACGAAGTACGTCGAATCGATGGGCGTCTTGTCCACCAAGTTGTAGTTGTTCAGCACCCAGCGGTTCCACCTGGTCTTCATGTCGCACGTCAGCTTCTTGTGGAAAATCTTTACATCCACAAATTTCATGTTTGGTGTGAAGAAGTTTTCAACGTCAATGCGACGATCGAAGGGGAAGCCAAGAGGCATCTTGTCCAAAAGGACGGTTGACCTGAAGTCGACCTTGAGATCTTTGCGGTTCACGTCCACAATGTTAATGTCAACGTTGTCGACCAGTTTCAATGGTGTCACAATGACGTAGAACATCACGTCCATACCTCCAATCCAACCCTTAGGAAGCAAAAGCCTGGTGGGGAAACCGGTGTGGTAATTTTTCAAGTCCTTGATTAAGAAGTCACGCATATCGGTGATGGACTCAACCTTCTTCATCAAGTCGCGTGTCATCATGCGATCGCGGACAAGGTTGTGCATGTCATAAGAGTTCCTGACGATTGTGTTCTTGCCAGTGGTCAGCTTGTAGAGGAAGGTATCTAATTCAACGAAGTTAAGGCGGTTGGTGTCGATGTCAATGAGACGGCGGAGGTTGTCCTTCTTCGGGCCGAGGAACACCCTTACCACACAGTCGACTGTCTTATCAGACAATACATCGAGGGTGACCTTGAACGGCTGGTGGTTGAGGCGGCGCTTGCGGACCATGAATTTCATGTCAGATTTAGTTTTCTTCATCTCCTCTTCGGTCAAGGACACGGCATTGGTCATGTCCATTAGATAGTCATCAAAGTAAGTGACGAGCTTGTCAACCACTACGTTGTCGATCTTCACTCCAGGGAAGTAGAGGTCTTCCTTGGTGTACATAGGTAGACGCAGCTTGAACAAGGACACCAAAACAATGATACGTTTCTGCAGCATGTAGAATACTGGATCACGGAGAGCCGTCTGGTATGTATCCAAGATAGAAGGAACGACGAAGTACCTGTAACAAAGAATGTAATTTTCACAGGTGTACAAAATTATAAAACAATCCTGTCTGATTAGTGATTAATTAATTGACTGACAGACTGACAGCACAGAACCTTAATTAACCACTCTCAATATGCCAAAACATTGGTGTATTAAGAAAAACTTTTAATTTTCAATCCTTGAACTAATTAAATGATGTTACATTTCTTATGCTTACAAGCCTCTAGTTTTTACCTGTGACAAAAAACGTATTTTTAGTATAATAAACGCTTCGAGGAAAACAGAGTAGTTAGCGATACTTACTTGTCAGAATAGAAAGTGTTAAGACCAAGAGCTGCCTTCATGATGATCAGCAGGTAGCGGTAAGAGTCAACGACGGTCTTGTCAATGTCAAGCTTGTCGATTTTGCTATAGATAAGTTTTCCTAGAACTTCCATGTCTTCAGTCTTGGTCAGTTCTAGTCTTTTGCCGTTAATCTGAAAAAAGTGTTTTAAGTTTCTTAAAATGTTCAGCCAATATTCCACTATTAGCGGTAGTATTTATAAATTGATTGTTATTGAATTTACGTGAAAGAGACATTATTGGCATAAAAGGAATACTTACTTCGATAAATCCTTTGATAATAGCCTCCCTAATGATCCTCTCATACTCTTCGCACAAACGGATCACGTCTCCGTTGTCGTCGCGAGCAATGACGTAGTTGTTGAATCTGACAGGGAACTCAATACCATTGTGCAGTTTCAGCCAAGGCCAGTATCCCTTCTTGATGGGCTTGTACCATGATAAGTCCTTAATCTTACCTAATCCATTGGACAATCGCTCCAGGTAGTACCTGGCAAGGATCTGTTGGTACATATACACTGTCAACTCAAAACGTCTCATCTTCAGTTTGTCGAGGAATCTGTCCTTCATCCAGAATGGATAGTCAATGTGGAAGTAGTAGTAGTAAGTGTTAAGGTCGATATCCTCCGTGAAGTAGCGCAGTTTGTCTTCATCGTTGAGGAACACACGTTTGTCATAGATGTTCTCGTCGATTATGTAAACGTCCTTGTCTGTCTTCTTGATTCCGTAGAAGTCGCACAGTTTCCGGTCTACAAGACCCTTCTTCATTTTCAATAAGTATGCCTTCTGGATAACATCAGCGCGCACGAAGTAGTACGGGTAAATCTCATAGGGAGGAGGTAGGATGATTCCCTTGCAGTCGTCACGGTGTCTGACTGCTACGGTGACAGCGTAGACGAACATGCCTTCGTTGAGGTAAAGGCGCATCCAGCAGGCGGTCTTGACGAATGTTGTGAAGTCTTTGGCGTAGTACAGCATGTGGAACATGCTGACTACTTCCTTGAGCTGACGGTCAACGTGCAGGGTGAAGATCTCACCGCGTGGCAGAAATCCTACCTTGAGCATTCTGGTAAAGTCCTTTACAACATCATTTTTCTAAAAAAAGAAATCATATTTAATAGAAGCACCAAATATGGGTAGCATGAAATTGGTCAAAAATAAACATGATTCGTAGATTTGTACTTACGGTGAAAAACTCGAAGTTGTCTTCGATTTTGAAGTTCTTGCCAATGTCCTCGAGGTCCTTGTACATCAAGGGATCCAACACATGGTTCAACAATTTTAAGATGACCAGTTGCCGTTGCTTGATGTCCAGTGTCACTAGAAGTAGAATACTAATGTTTAGTACATAAAGCACTATAAAATTACTAACTCGAGTGTAGTACATTCTATTTCAGTTCAGAAGCTGCCGCCAGGGAATGCGTGAAGGGTATAATATGGAATTTGTCTACCATAATATTCTTAGCAGATAGTGTCAAAGATAAAAACGAAAACTTACCTTTAGTGGTATCATCGTCAACCTCAGGCCTAGCCATGGCCACGGCGGCCAGGCCCACAATGAATAACAGGACAGCCCTCATTGTGGAGTCGACTCTGCGTGAGTTCAACTGTACTCTTACTAAAACTGATGCCCTTTTATACGAAAATCGGATGACAATGTTATCTACCAATGTGTTATTGTTTAGTTCTTAATATCTACAATGTAAAGGGCATTACAATGTACGGAAAGTATAGGTTATCAACAGCAACAATACTAAGGTTAAATTACTATAATGTATTTTTATATCGGGTCAAGATAGTGCATGACGCCAACAGACTAAAACAGTAATTTGGAGAGTCTATGATAAAAGAGAAAGTTTCCATTCACGTCTTACATTACTGCCAATTAAGTTTTGAATAAAGGAAGCGGCAAAAGTGATCCCTCATGATTGAGATAGAACCAATATATCAAATTCACGCGTCACTATAGCATAACAACAGAATGAAGGTGGTTCAACTACCATGATGCTATTTCTTCTATGTTTTTAGAAACGTAGGACACAAACAGGTAGGTTACTGTTACTGTAAGACTGTACCATTCCACTGCCGGGCAAAGGCCTCATCACATGTCTTCCAGCTGTTGCAATCTAGGTCTAATTTGGACCAATGGTTGTTTGTTTTACCCAAACGTCGTTTGTTTTGTTTTGAACCAACTAAAAAGAAACTGACTCGGAGATAGCCATCAGGGTGTTTTGGGTGTTTTGCGATTATTATAGGTGAACGTGTTTTTAGCTCTAAAATTACAAACAACATTACATGAAACATGAAATTAAGAATATTAACTTTGTTTTCGGGGAAAGTTTTACGAAAACGTTGAACAACTTCAAGGATATGAAATTAGAATACTTTTTTAAGAAATCTGTTTTTCTCTGTCTGTCTAGTTTACCTAAAGAAAGTTTTAACTACGAGTACATAGGTAAAATTAGTAAAATAGCGGAAAAATCGGAGGAAACGCAAACAGTCCGACCAGGCATTTTTTCTACGTTTTGACAGTGCCAGGTGAGGGATTATGGAAACAATATGATATAGCAATGTTTCCTTATTTCCTTTTAGAAAGTCTACAGCTTTTAACCGTTACTCTTGAGAGTCAAATGAGAGTCTTGTAGAATATTTAAACAGGGATTACATTCATACACGGACCTATCGTAGTAAACGTGTACCTTCTAACACTAATGGAAAACTTTTCTCTAGATAAACTCTTGGTTGTCATAGTTTGTGAGTAGAGCATTGTTTCTAATAGTCTATGAATCTATTTTCCGTCTATGAAGACTTGACCAGATTGAAGAATGCAAGTAAGGAAGGGCAGAATGTTAGTGGCTTGGTCCGTCTGTACATGATCGGTACCACAGCGTGTACCTAGGTAAAAAGGTGAAGTAAGGAAGGGCAGAATGTTAGTGGCTTGGTCCGTCTGTACATGATCGGTACCACAGCGTGTACCTAGGTAAAAAGGTGTACATACATACTTATACTATTATATCTTTAATTAAACATTAAAATATGGGTTCGAATTGTTGTGTTGTGTTCCTAATATTTCGTGACTTGTGGATTTGGTAGAAATTAAATTAATGATTGTGTAAATGTCAGCAAGTTGATTATAACAGACCATTTAATTGCGTTTTGGAATAATATATATTTATTTTTATCCAATTATATTAATTGTAGCCTGCGGTGCCTCTGGTTCTGAAATTCTTTAACAAGTTAACAAAATATTGCACGATATAGGTACTTAGTTTTTTTTCGTTTTACATTAGGTAATTAATTTATCCAGCTTTTTTCTTTAGTGAAGCTACTTTACTTCTTTTATTCAATTGTCTATTCCTAAAAATTTGGCAAATTAATTTTCATAGAATCGCATGCTAGCGGCACCACCGTGTTATTTAACTTATCTGTTAACAAAAAACAAACTACGTCATGCTTAAAAAAAACCGAGATAAAAATTACTTTCTTATTAATTGTCTCCACTCAGAGATTCAAGAACAGGATCTCCCACTATATCTATCAAAGAGCGAGCGATAAGCAATTCCTGAAATCTTCATTAGATGCACTAATCACTACGGTTAGCATGCAGATTGCTAGTTTAGTGCACAGTTAGAGGGTGTTAGTCGAGCTTCTAATATAATCCCAGCGTCTAAGGCACTAATTTGTAGCAAACTCGAACAGTAATGAATCGCAAAGCAGTGTGAAGTTGTAATACAGTTTAGTTCCAACAGGCACCATGATACTTTCGTTGCAATTTACAACCGTGCATTTGACTTTTGTTGCCATTGTTATGTGGGTTGCAATGTGCGATTTTGCGCGTGCTCAGTCTTGCGCTTTTATTTATGTTTACATTTGTTTAAAGGTTTTGCGAAACACAGCCAAAAACAAAAATTATCAAGACGCTTGACGCTTGCAGCATATTTGAGTTGATAGTTAGTGAACTAGTTATTTACCAAACTTTTCGGCAAATTTCAAGGATTTTATCATAGTTACAATCAGGGACAATTTTGGTTACCCATTGAAAGGGTTTTCGATAGGGGTTTTCTAAGCTGTTAAACAAAAACCCATACGATAAGGGTAACCCTTATGAATGGCTTAAATTAAATTTTGGTAACCCATGGAAAGGGTTTTCGATATGAACCCATACGAAGTGGGTAACCCTATTGAACGGCTTAATTTAAGCCATTCAAAATTACCCACACCGTATGGGTTTTTGATTAACTGCTTAGAAAAACCCTATCGAAAACCCTTTTCATTGAAAGGGTTTTCGATAGGGTTTTTCTAAAATAGTAACCAAAATGGTCCCTGGGTAGAATAGAGATAGAATTGGTCATGCTACGCGTGCTGGGAGGATATCAAATTAACATAATATTATGATTTTTTAATGTTACTGGATTTCAAGTAGGTATAGAACCCATTGAATGGGTTATCATGTAACCCTTTCACTGGGTTTAAAGTATAAAACCCATTCAATGGGTTATCATGTAACCATTTCAATGGGTTTCTAGTATAAAAACCCTTTCAATGGGTTACATCATGATAAAGGTAACCCATTGAATGGGTTACCCCTTCGAAAGGCTGAACTCTTAACCGGAGTTGTACGGTCCTTGGTTACAATAACCTCTTCTGACTGCATTGTTGGTCTCGTGGTAGCAACGCAACTGGTGGGATCCTGAGATCTATTCCCAGGTTGAGCAAAATGTTATTGACAAATTTCATCAGTTTTCTCAATACTTATCAGCTCGGAGTCTGCATCTATACCCGGTTAATGGCTATAAACTTGCCCTCTGTTACATCGGACTTAAACGTAAGTGGCTAATACGATGAGTAATTACTATACAGCTATGCCTACGTCTTTTTAGAATACAGACGCAATGTTACATTAAAGTCAACGCCATGAGACGAGATAAATTTCATACTTTGGGATTTAAAACTTTAACTGAAATTGCGTATGGTTCAGTTTCCATTGCAACTAAAATTATTTTATGACGTTTAGCGATAATTTCTTCATTCATAAATCAACTTAGATATCTTGAGTTTAAAGTTGATAGTTGTATAATTTGCAATTTTATGTATTTATAGCTTCTCATGACGGTTACTTTAGATCTTTGCAACGTGCCTACATCCCTCTGACCCTTCTAGAAACACTTAGCAATTCAATTACGTATATCATACGTACTGCCTTCGACTGCATGCCTACTCTGACCGAAGAAGTAATGACTAATTGATTTCATGTGTATCGGGATTGAATTGCTTCTAAGACCACTGGAGCACGATGCTACACGTCCTTTATTTATGTAATAAGATTCACTAGCGTCGTTAGGAAGAAAACTTACGTTTTTAAGGTCTCGCCAATTTATTAATGAGTTTTAGCCACGGGCCATTGGTAGAGGATAAAGTAGTGTCGTTTTTATATACAGTAGGTATGCTTACCTAAAAACTTACATTGCAATTAGTATGGATGTTAGCTATAAGTTGTTACTTAGCCGGAATACAAACATAAGGTCAATACAATCTCCGGGTCAAGCATCCTTTAGGTACTGATTTTTAGGGTTCCGTACCCAAAGGGTAAAACGGGAACCCTATTACTAAGGCTCCATCATCTGTCTGTCTGTCCGTCTGTCTGTCTGTTTGTCTGGCTGTCTGTCTGTCCGTCTGTCACCAGGCTGTATCTCATGAACCGTGATAGTTAGACAGTTGAAATTTTCACAAATGATGTATTTCTGTGGCCGCTATAACAACAAATACTAAAAAGCAGAACAAAATAAATATTTAAGAGGGCTTCCATACAACAAACGTGACTTATTTGCTCGTTTTTGCTCTATATTGATAACGACAACAGGTAGACGCTTGAAATATTCACAGAATATTTAGCTATCTATCCACTTTAAAAAGAATTAATTGAATTAAATTAAAACAAATATTTAAGGGGGCTCCCATACAACAAACGTGGTTTTATTGCCATTTTTATAGATAATGGTACGGAACCCTTCGTGCACGAGTCCGACTCGCACTTGGCCGGTTTTTTTTCTCAGAAGTGACCCGCGGAGAGTTGCGTAACACACATAAATCACAATAATTGATCGCTATCCGTCTTATTACTAAACAAGGTTTATCTTCAGACCCAAAGTTTAAACCATGGCGCCATTATTGAATGTCGAACTTTATTCCGTCTATGGTAAAGTTCCTAATACAAAACTGACAACTTAGTACCGAACTAAGTTTTCAGTTTTTTATAAAGAATGGTATTTCAATCACAGTTACGTTCTTATTACAAAAACTGTCTCCATGGTTTAAGCAAGCCATGTCAAAATATAAATCTTGTTTTTTAATAAGACGCTATGGATTTAATATTCACAGTTCTGCCGGGTTCTTTGCGTTATTTACGTTGTTGAATAGACGAATTTTGACGACACGGCTGGCGCAGTGGTTAAGCGATTGACTGCAGCGCTGCGTGTCGCGGGTTCGATTCCCGCACGGAACAAATATTTGTATGACCTATAAGTAGTTGTTCCGGGTATGGCTGTTTGTGTCAATCAATCAATTAACTCAGCCTATCGCAGTCCACTGCTGGACATAGGCCTCTCCCAGGCTGCGCCACAACACCCTGTCCTCCGCCGGCTGTTTGTGTACGTGAGTTTAAATGTTTAAACACACCCACAATACAGGAGAAATTCCTAGTGTGGAGCAATGTTTAAAAAAAAAACAATAAATTTTTCAAACCTACGAAGCAATAGATTATCAATTTCCTTTCAAAACTCTTGGATTATGATTGAAACTGTGTTCTCTGTATTAGGCCCCATTAGCGATAGTCTCGGACCCTATTACGTAGAATGTAACCTTTTGTTACTGTATCATAACAATTCCAATTAAAACTTTACTTTTACGTGACCTTTCATTATCTTCCATCAGTTATCTCAACTAAAACATGTTTTCTGAAACAATATTTTATATTACTAACAATGTAATTTAAACTTTAATAAGATTTACCCTTACTCGCCATTGCAAGGAGGATTTGCAAATGTCTGCTCTTTATACAAATTGTTTGTCTCCGTAGGAAACCTACTTGGTTTTGTTATTTATTTATTAATAGGTTAGCCTACAATTGTTTACACTATTCCTTTCATTTATTTAAAAGTACACACTATACATTTATAAGTGCAACAATTACTTACAGGCTAACACCACATGCACTATAAATTTTGATTTAACAAAAAACAATGAAAAAAGAAAGCATAAATCTAGCAATTTAAAAACAAAAATCAATAATCGAATTAAATTAATTTAAATAATAAAAAATAAGTAAGTATAAATTATTAAAAACAATTGAATATTAAATAGATTGGTAATGTAGTGAATGTAAAATTAAACTAAGATTAAATATTTGGTTTAGGTACCTACATTAGACAACAAATAAAAATTAAATTAAATAATGTTAAATATGTTTTATTTTAATATTGTTTGAAAAATACTGTTGGTGAGGGTGCATACATAAATGAACTACACACATCAACAGAATCTAGGGATACCTTAATCCTAAATTATTTATGAATTTATAGTTTAAAATCTTTTGAGTTTCCATAAAAAGTTTATATACAGATTTAAACCTCTTTTATTCTATTTTCAAAATTTAAAAATGGAAATAAAAATCAAAATACGGCGGCAGAATTGTAAGTAATTCATTACGTTATGGAAAATTAAAATTGTTTTATTAATATTAATTAATGAAAAGGGATTAGATTGTTTTTTTTTTTTAATTTAACGTGCCGTGTGAGCTTTAAGAGTCATGTCACGTCGTCATTTGAGTCGAAATGAAATGTTACGAGCCGTGGGCATGTTAGAAAATGGTGCTATTCAACGCGTCGTTGCTGAGGCCCTACACATCAGCCAAAACGTGATATCAAGGTTGTGGTCACGTTATCGCAGTACTGGGGATGTGGCTGAACGGCACACGGGTAGATATCGTGTTACTACGCAGAGACAGGATCGATTTCTCTAAATGACCGCCAGAAGACAACCCAATATCACAGCGATGCAACTAGTACAAAGGCTCCAGGAGGATGACCCGCTGCTGGTAAGCGACCAAACCGTGCGAGGGAGGTTACATGAAGTTGGTCTTCATGCTCGAAGACCGCTACGTGTTCCAGCATTGCGACCTGGCAATCGCGGTCGGCGGCTTTCGTGGGCTCGGAAGCATTTACCATGGAGTGACGAACAATGGTCTTTGGTGCTGTTCACCGATGAGTCCCGGTTTGGGTTTCATCCGGATTCACGAAGAACATGCGTTTGGAGAACTCCAGCTAGAGTTAGGCGTCTACGGCACCCTCAGGAGGTCCACTCATACCGAGACGGGACAATCATGGTGTGGCCAGGAATTCGTCTTAGCGGACAAACCCAGCGCGTTTGGATCCAACGCAGCATGACTGCACAAAAATGCTACGAGGAGGTAGTAGAGCCTGTTATTGTCCCACACAGAATCCAAATGTGCCAGGAATTTCTACTCAAGTACGATAATGCTCCTTCCCATACGGCGCGGCTGGTGTCGGCCGCTCTCCGAGACCACGATATTCAAGTTTTGGATTGTCCTGCGCAGTTGCCCGACGTAAATCCTATCGAGCATGCTTGGGACATGTTACAACGAAAAGCTTTGAGAGATTTCCCGCAAAATTTGACGACGGAACAACAACTTTACGAACACTTGCAAAGAACATGGGACCTCATACCGCAGCAAGACATTGACAATTTAATTTTAAGTATGAACAATCAATATCGATGTGTAATCAATGCAAGAGGTGGCAACACTGATTATTAATAATTAGATTTTATAAGATTTTTTCAATTTTAATTAAAATTAATAGTTTTATAAGAAGAAATGAATTGTTTATATCATAATAATTTTATACGGCGATTAAAAAAGGGAATATTTTTATTAAAAAACGAAAAAATCATGAAATGTTTATAGTATTAAATACCTTAAAATAACCTATCATTTTTTTATTTACTATATTATAAAATTCTTCATAGATTTTTAGGTATTACATGAAATATAAAATATCCTTAAATTCTGTTGATGTGTGTATTAGAATGTCTCGTGCGCTGGCTAATATGATTCCATCAATATGAAGGGTTAAGCTGCGTTTTTCTAATTTCATCCATCGACAGAGAATTGGTATTATAATTAATCAAAAGAGTTTGCTTGGAAAAGGTTCTTGGCTTGTTGTAATAAGTAGTGAGTGTCTTCATGAAAACCGCTGAGGTTGTCCGTCAGGTTTTCAAAATCCTGAAAGTGTGACAGTCGCACCATAAGTTATCGGCAGTACCAGACGATTGGCATGTGGAGTTCAAATGGAAGTAGTTCAATGTTATATAATGATATTTTGTAGGTAGTTAAAAAAGTCACAACAGATAAAAGTAAGATGAAGCAAGAATTATGACGTAAAAATAACGCTCCAAAAGACGGTCTAAAATGCTGGAAATAAAGAGTTCTAAGTTATAATCCTTTTGCAAGGTTAAGTTGTTTGAATGAGCAATGGAAAATATTAATCTATCTTGATATTAAATAATCTAACTTTCATGAATCCTAAGCTCTTATTCTAAATAAAATAATGTTGAAAATATGAATGAGCAATTGTTGTATAAAAGATTAGAACTATTCATAATAAATAGTTATTCAACTCAGTAATCCCGGTTTAAATATTCCATAGCACTCTCAGGTAACACCGAAGAGGGACGAGTAAAGGCAGATTTTTGGAAAGATTGAGACTGCATTGAGATGTAACTTTATCTGATAAGGTGCTGGGGCGTAGGACTTAAGGTCCAACCCTGCCTACCCACTCATAATTAACTTAGCTGTAGGTGCTAATGTTATACAATATTAGAAAAGTGTTAGCACACTATATACCCTTTGGAAATAAATCTTGTAGGTAGTAGGAGCTAAAAAAAAATACTTAAAAGTTAGTATTTATGAGACAGATTTATTATTAGAAACATGCTGTTCCTCATTGTACATAGAAGATTCAAAAACCCTATTTATAAAAAGTTCTACGGGGGAGCAAAAATATTATATTACTTACTTAACTTTTGGCCAAATCCTTCTACTTCATGATTAAACTCATGAAGTAGAAGGATTTGGCCAAAAGTTTTATTTTTGTCTGCTCTTCGTTTTGGCATTTCTTTAAGACTATAATGAAGATTATATTGGTAAAAAGATCTTTGCTTATCTGGGCATTGCTGGTAATATAGAGAGTTCACTCGAATGGGTTGGCTACCGATTCTCATGTGAACTTACCTATTCAATAGTTTTTTCTTATATTTAGGGTCACGTCTTTAATTGTTTTGTATGATGGTTTGCTAAAGAAAAAAAGCTAAGGGATTGGTCTGGTGTTCATCAAGTATAATTATAACATTATTATTCTTTCTTTTTTAGCGTTGATTTATGCCCTTCATATCAGGTAAATTGCTAACAATGTTTTTATAACCAGTGTTTTCTTTATTCATAAGTTCAAATACACAAGATAAAGTTATAAAAATAGTGAATGCAGTGATTAGAGCAGATAATATTAACGTCCTGGAGAGTTCACACAAATATTGTTTTACCTATACGTTCATTACATTGTAACGCCATATTAAGCATAATGATAATAAAATTATTCTTCCAGATTACTGTAATCAATCGTATAAAAGGGGGTGCTTTCTTGGTAGGAGCACAGTTGATCTCGCACCGAGTCGACTCCACGATGAGGGCTGTCTTATTGGTGATTGTGAGCCTGGCCGCTGTGGCCATGGCAAGCTCGGACGTCGACGACACCACTATTTGTAAATACTTTTACTTACCTATTTTAACGTTACTGTGTCTGATCATCATCATCATCATTCTTCAGCCCTTATCCCAATTAATTTGGGGTCGGCGCAACATGTCCCTTTCTTTCATACTTCTCTATTAGTCGTCATCTCGGTAGTCACTCCCTTTCTAGTCATATCATCTTTCTCATAGTCCATCCATCGTTTCTTTGGTCTTCCCCTACTCTTATAGCCATCGACATCCATACTCAAAACTTTCCTCACGACATTTTCCTCATTCCTCCGCATCACATGCTCATACCATGACAACCGATTTCCACACAACTTTTTAGTCACCGGTGCCACTTTCAGACTTCTACTTATGTACTCATTTCTTATTCTATCCATACGTGTCACACCACACATTCCTCTTAGCATTCTCATCTCAGCTACATGCAATTGCCTTTCATTCACCCCTTTTGTGGCTCAACATTCTGATCCATACAAGACAGCAGGCACATTCATTCATTTTGTGGTAAAAATCCTAGCTTCTTTAGTAGTTATTAAGGGTTTAATTTTTGTGTCACCAGTAGAATATTATTTTATTTATAGACATCATTTTTATTCAGCCCATCATTTCTCAAAATGGTTTCGTGGAGTCTAACCTTTGAGAGTCCTGTATGGTATTAAAAAAAAACTGAAGTCGAACTTGTTCTATGTGTTTTTAGAGTTCTCATATGGAGCAATTCCAATTTCACGCCAACTCAATGGTAAACTTTAAAAAATCGGTGCAATGTGATGTTTCATACTCGTAGATCACGAACAATGTTGTGTGAATTGTTCATTTATTGTATTCATTTATCTATTTTAGTGACATTGGACATCAAGCAACGGCAACTGGTCATCTTAAAATTACTAAACCACGTGGTGGAACCTTTGATGTACAAGGACCTTGAGGACATTGGCAAGAACTTCAGATTTGAAGAAAACATGGACCTGTTTGTCGTAAGTTGAAAATACATTATTTTCGGAGAGTAAAATCAAGCTAGTGCTATCTTCAACCGTATATTTTTGAAGTCCTTCTTTATATTTATTTAGTTTCACAATTAATTTAACTTGACATACTGTAAAATGTCAATATCTGTTACAGAAAACCGATGTTGTCAAGACCTTCGTCAACATGCTCAAGGTAGGAGTTCTGCCACGCGGTGAAATCTTCACCCTGAACATTGACCGTCAGCTCAAGGAAGTAGTCACCATGTTTCACGTGCTGTACTACGCCAAGGACTTCACAACATTCATCAAGGCCGCCTGCTGGATGCGCCTTTACCTGAACGAAGGCATGTTCGTCTACGCTGTCACCGTGGCTGTCAGACATCGTGACGACTGCAAGGGAATCATCCTGCCTCCTCCCTATGAAATCTACCCATACTACTTCGTGCGCGCTGATGTTATCCAGAAGGCATACCTACTGAAAATGAAGAAGGGACTTCTAGATACGAAACTGTGTGACTTTTACGGAATCAAGAAGACCGACAAGGATGTTTACATAATCGATGAGAACATCTACGACAAACGTGTCTACCTCAATGATGAAGACAAACTCCGCTACTTCACAGAAGATATCGACCTTAACACTTACTACTACTACTTCCACATTGACTATCCATTCTGGATGAAGGACAGATTCCTGGACAAACTGAAGATGAGGCGTTTTGAGTTGACAGTGTATATGTACCAACAGATCCTTGCCAGGTACTACCTGGAACGATTGTCCAACGGATTAGGTAAGATTAAGGAATTCTCGTGGGACAAAACTATCAAGAAGGGATACTGGCCTTGGTTGAAACTGCACAACGGAGTAGAGTTCCCAGTACGATTCGACAACTATGTTATTACTCGCGAAAACAACCTTGACGTCATCCGTTTGTGCGACGAGTATGAGAGAATCATCAGAGCGGCTATCATCAAGGGATTCATCGAAGTGAGTATTTTCAATGATTGCAAATGGGGTGTAACATTTATTTTGTAAAAAGTAAAACAAAAATAAGACTAATCGAAATAACTTTGCTTTTTAGATTAACGGTTTGAGGCTTGAACTGACCAAGACTGAAGATATAGAAGTTCTAGGAAAACTAATCTTTGGTAAAATCGACAAGCTTGACATTGACAAGACCGTCGTTGACTCTTACCGCTACCTGCTGATCGTTATGAAGGCCGCTCTTGGTCTTGACACTTTCTATTCTGACAAGTAAGTATCGACCTTTCTTTACAGAAAAAAATACAAATAGAGTGCAATATTTTAGACTTACAAAACAAAAACAGCTGTTAAACAGCTCGTGTAAAACTTTTGATTACTTTTGACAGGTACTTCGTTGTTCCTTCCCTCCTGGACCAATACCAGACGGCACTTCGTGATCCATTATTCTACATGCTCCAAAAACGCATCATCGACTTGGTGTGCTTGTTCAAGCTGCGTCTACCCGTGTACACCAAAGAGGACCTTTACTTCTCCGGTGTGAAGATCGACAACGTGGAGGTTGACAAGCTCGTCACTTACTTTGATGACTATCTGATGGACATGACCAACGCTGTGTTCTTGACTGAAGAGGAATTGAAGAAGACCAAATCAGACATGAAGTTTTGGGTTCGCAAGCGCCGCCTTAATCACCAGCCGTTCAAGGTTACCCTCGATGTATTGTCTGACAAGACAGTCGACTGTGTCGTAAGGGTGTTCCTCGGACCAAAGAAGGACAAGATGGGCCGTCTTATTGATATCAACATTAACCGTCTTAACTTCGTTGAATTAGATACTTTCTTATACAAGCTTACCACTGGCAAGAACACAATCGTCAGGAACTCTTATGACATGCACAACCTTGTCCGCGACCGCATGATGACCCGCGACTTGATGAAGAAGGTTGAGTCCATCACCGATATGCGTGACTTCTTAATCAAGGACTTGAGAAACTACCACACTGGTTTCCCCACCAGGCTTCTGCTTCCTAAGGGTTGGATTGGAGGTTTGGACATGATATTCTACGTCATTGTGACACCATTGAAACTGGTCGACAACGTTGACATTAACGTCGTGGACGTGAACCGCAAAGATCTCATGCTTGACTTCAGGTCAACCGTCCTTCTGGACAAGATGCCTCTTGGCTTCCCATTCGATCGTCGCATTGATGTTGGAAACTTCTTCACACCTAACATGAAGTTTGTGGATGTTAAGATTTTCCACAAGAAGTTGACGTGCGACATGAAGACCAGGTGGAACCGCTGGGTGCTGAAGAACTACAACTGGGTGGAGTGGACCCCCCTCGAGTCAGATACTTACTTCGTGGACACAGACCTTAATACGAAAGTTGACCGCAATATTAACTTTGATTGATGTTTAAATGTGTAACTGACAACGTGGCTAAATAGGCAACTTTCGCTGTATTTATGCAATTTAAAAACCAAAAAATATAATTTTCAAATATTTAATATATAACCTGTCTCTTATTTCTAATAATCCTGTTTTTACGATCCATACCAGTCTTTATAGGTAACTTTTTACCACCTGTTAGTACATAAACCAAACACAATACAAGAGTCGCCTCTACCTCTAGCAAAAAAACTAGCAGCCTTGCGTAGTGAAAAAACAACTTTATATGCTTCTATAATAAAATATACATAATTATTCTGGATGTGAGTTGCTACCTTGGTTTATACATAAACCCATTAAAATATTGTTTTCATTAAAAAAACATCCAGGTATTCTGAGAAAACGGTAATGTGGAATCCCTACATTGCTATAAACTCTGGGGACCCAGTAGGTACCTACCTAATTTAATTTTGAGCTCTTTATAAGCCAAAATGTTAAATGGGGACTCTCAAAAGCTCGAGACAGTTAATATGTCTGTATTTGGTTTTTACCTCAAATAATAAACTCGGTGTCTCGAGTTAACCCGCTATTGTCAAGGGAAAGATTCTTGAGAGAAATTAAGATATTGCTTTAGAATGAACACAGATATTCTGTTATCCAATTGAAATAAATACACACTACCTTTTTTGTTTGGGTTGGAAATTTCCAAAATAACTTCTCCCACTCTGGGCGGAGCGGGAGAAGTTATTCTTCAGAGTGTCAGACTTTTACTGACTAAAACCCACCTGTGTTCCTTCCGATGCCTGTGTGCCAGGGCCACGATATCCCTTTCGGACAACCTCACAACTATTGGACCCAGTCAGTTGGTGCTGACATCTGTTTGAGGCCCGCTAGGAACACAACGCGTCGTCGACCCTGGCCTGGTCCTTATCGAACAGTGAGCTACCCATCGCTCACCGTCCGCAAGCCCATGCCCACGGTAGCCGGAAATCGGCCTGCGACTCCCGACGCCCTGGGCGACTCCTGCGGCGACTAGGGGTGCGAGGGCGTAAACCTTGCCTCTCCCTCATGCGTTCCGCCTCCTCCTTCCCGAGCATTACTGCTTCGCAGAAGGAGGTGACGGCCTCCCATGCACTCTCGCTCCGAACCATGGCCTGAACCAGGGCCGAACGCGAGAGATTGCCGACGCCGATCGCCTCCGTGAGGACACAGTGGTGCTCCACCCAAGCCGGGCAGACCTCCACCGTATGCTCCACCGTGACCTCCGGGCGATCCACACAGTGGTGACACCCGGGCGTTTTCTCCCGCTTTATCCTGAACAGCAACCTCCCGAAACAACCATGTCCGGTGAGGACCTGCATCAGGCGTAAGGTGAGGACGCCATGGCATCTCTCTAGTCACTTCTCAAAGATTTATCGCCACAATTGTGGTGTGCCCAGCGCTGGGGTGCGACAATCAGTATGAACTACGCATGCTACGCCGGCCCCTAAACATATTTATTCATAACATAATGACATGCAAATTTATGGTATAGGTACAATTAGGTCATTTTAATTTTAACTGAAGGAATTCTTTTAAAGTAGGTATAGAAGGAATTCACAATTAACCAACTGCGTAAAGCCCTTCTGAAGCGGAACATTGGCAGTTCTTTCATTTGGTTAGGAATTTTGTTATAGATCTGAATACACATAGGATAGCAACTTTGCCCATATAATTCCGTTTTCATTCTAGTAATAATTAATCTATTAGGATATCTAGTTTTGAACATACCTTTATCTCCCAGTTTTTCAAAAATTTCAGGGTGAGATTTGGTAAATTTACATACTTCCTCAATTTAAATACCAGTTATGGTAAGTATTCTAAGTTTACGAAACAGCGGTTTACAGGATGTAAGTGTGTCTACATTACAAATCGCACGTATACACTTCTTTTTTAACCGATTTCACAAAAAGGAGGAGGTTCTCAAGTCGTGAGTTTTTATTTTTTTATTTTTTGTTTGTTACCTCAGAACTCCGTCGTTTATGAACCGATTTGGAAAATTCTTTTTTTATTTGAAAGGATATACTTCCAGATTGGTCCCATTTTTATCAAAATCCAGTTCTGATGTTGGGATCCATGAGTAATTGAGGGAACTCCTCAAATATTATAGGCATACATATAACGATTTTTATATTTTCAACAACAAGTCAATCATTTGCATTCAGAAAGTATAATTTGGTGAAGTGGAACTGATGAAGAAGGCCACAGATGGCCACCGGAACTTCTCAATGATAAGTATTTCACGGGTGGCGATGAGATATCTGGATTAAGATAGAAATTTGATCTGATGATCGAAACTGATCTGATGATGAAGCCGGAAGGTAGGCACTGGAACTCGGTAATAAAACAATCTATCCTGCCCGTGTTTGGTCTTATTGGAATTGTCATGAGATGTATTCTGGCTATAAATGATTTTTAACCGACTTCAAAAAAGGAGGAAGTTCTCAATATATATATATATATTTAGCCGTATAAAGGTACCTTAATATAAAAGGAAACCGTGACTGATTGGTCTATCAACCTCAAGCTCAAACCACTGACAGATTGGGCTGAAATTCGGCACGTAGGCATCCGCTAAGAAGGGGTTTTTGGAAATTTGACCTTTAAAGGGGGGAAAACGGGGGGTTTTGTTTGCATGAAAAATCTTATTCCTAGAGTTAATAAACATGAAACTTGGACGAATACTTACGTAAATAAAATATAAAGTTTGTATTTTTTTGTTATCTTAACTTCATATCAAAGCTTGTATAGAAGAATTATAAAGCGTGGTCCGATCAACTCGAAACTCAGTATTTATACTTAAAACTAAAAATGAAGAATAACTTGTATCAGGGTTTTTCTAAAATCTACCCATATGGGGTGAAAAGGGGTAGTCAGTTTTAGAAGAGAGGATTTTAATACGTGGCTTGATTAACTCGAAAATTGGTATAGCCTTTAAGTCAAATAATGGAAAAGACGCAAACCACTTTAAAAATTAACCTCTTTGGGGGTGTAAAAGGGGAATGGATACAGTTTGTATGAAAAAATCTTCTTTCGTTGATCTCATCATCATCATTTCAGCCGAAAGACGTCCATTGCTGGACATAGGCCTCTCCCAAACTCCTTCTTCTTTCGTTGATCTATTAACTTGAAACTTAGTCTGAATTCTTCATCATCAGTCTCCTGCCCCAATCCCAATTTATTCATCGTAACATGTCGAATTACACTATAAAATTAATACATACAAAAGGAAACAGTGACTGACTTACTGACTGATCTATCAACACAAAATTCAAATCATTGAATGGATTGGGTTAAAATTTGACACACAGGTAGTTATTATGACGTAGGTAACCGCTGAAAGCAGAATTTTGAAAATTCAATTCCTAAAGGGATGGAACGGGGTTTCACAACTTGTATGGAAAAACATTTGAATTGTGTCAATTCGACAATTCGCACGGTTACTCGTGTCAACAAATAAATAAAAAGTGTGTCATCTATATACAACATGTTTTTTTTGATATCCCATAACTCTAGGGTATGATTGAGGCCATATCAAAGAATCAACTGGCATATGAGTTATGTTCCAATCCTTCGTTATTTTTTTTTTTTTCATTTTTCATACAAAATAATTCGGCAAAGTCACGATTATTAATGTAAAACACCCTTACGTGAAATATGACCACGTCGACAAGGTAGCTTTCCCTTCACTAGCTGCCGCCGGGTAGCCCCGATACCAACATACCTACATATTTTATTTTACTATTTATTTTACTACACTACTGCGAAGTTTGGCAACCTCACAAAAGTAAAGATTCGTCATACTGGTGACAATTTTTGACCTAATTTAATTATGATTGATGATATCTCCGAAACGATGCATTTTTGGACCACCTATTCTAGGAGTTTTAGTATTATTTTTACCTACAGAATATAACCCTAGAGTTATGGGATATAAAAAAAAAACAGGTTGTATATAAAATTCAAAGTCCTGACTGACTGACTGACTGACTGATATATCAACGCACAGCCTAAACCGCTGGTCCTAGACGAAATTTTGAGGGTGTGTTGTTTGTAAAGAGTAGGTATCCACTAAGAAAGGGTTTTTTGAAATTCCACCCTTAAGAGGGTGAAATAAGGGATGGAAGTTTATATGAAAGTCCGTCAGTTTTGAAGTTAGGATCTTCAAATTTAATGTATAGGCTGACGATTGAAAATTAATTTATACGTGTCTCAGCGTTTTTGATAATTTCACCCCCGAAGGGTTAAAAAGGGGGATTAAGTTGTGTATCAAAGTCCTTAATTTTCGAAGTAAAAAACACTAAATATATTATCTAGGGTTATGGTTGGAAGCTAATGCAGCGGTGTTGTTAGAATTTCAACCCTTAAGGGGTGAAAAAAGGGATAACATTTTATTTTTAATGAAAGTTCTTTTTAAGTTAAAATCACTAATATTTCGGCTTATGGTTGGAAACTATAGTCAGGCATCCGCTAAGAAAGGATTTTTCGAAATTCGACCTATATGGGGTGAAAAGGGGGAATAAATGTTATTCCTTGAGTTAATAAACCTGAAACTTGGCACAAATACTAACCTAAGTAAATTATAAAGTGTGACATTTTTTGTTCTGTACCAAAATGGTACGGAACCCTAAAAACTCTTATGGTGAGACTAAGTGTGAATGTCTGTCTGTCTGTGACACCTGGATGTCTCAAGAACTACTAATGCTATCAACTTGAAATTTAGAACAGTTTTAGATGACGTTTGCCCAACTATTTTGCAAACAAGAAAGAAATTAAAAAATAACCCTTTTTTGCAAAAGGGACTGAAAGGGGGTCTTAAATATTTGAAGTGGGGCTACTAGTGCATGCGGGGTATCGTATGAAAGGACACTATTTGCACATTCTCAAACATTTTTTTCTTTTTTAGGCAGCATAGTTTCCGACTTTTGATGAAAAATCTAAAAAAAAATACCGTCCCCCCCCCATTATCTCCGAAGTTTGCATAGATAAAAATCTGAAATTATTCTATGTGATAGAAGTTTATGTAAAGATTACAGGAAAAATAAAACGATGTCTCTATATTTAGAGACATCGTTTTATTTTTCAGTTTTGTTTTTTTTATTGCACAGTTTTTCAGAAATCATCAATATCATATATATACGTACGGAACCCTCGGTGCGCGAGTCCGACTCGCTCTTGACCGGTTTTTTTTTTTTAAACTACTCTTTAAGGTGGAGATTTCTATAAATGGTCAAAAATGTGGTTTTTAAAGCAGTGTATCTCTTAAACCGTAAATATTTTTTCCAAAACAAAAACAGTATGATATTTTCAAGTCTTTTGAGACACGCTTTTCAAGTCTTATGTTATGTGTTTCCGAAATTAAAGTTATTTTGCACTTTTTAGTGTTTTTGTTGGAAGTCGGTTGTTTTTTTCTACTTGTTAGGTTAGATAAACTTATTTTTTAGGGTTCCGTACCAAAATGGTAAAAAGGAACCCTTATTGTGAGACTAAGTCTGTCTGTCTGTCTGTCACACCTGGATATCTCAAGAGCTACTATGCTACTATGCTATCAACTTGAAATTAAGAATAGTTTTAGATGACGTTTGCCCAACTATTTTGCAAACAAGAAAGAAATTAAAAAAAAATATATTTTTTTGCAAAAGGGTCTGAAAGGGGGTCTTAAACATTTGAAGTGGGGCTATTAGGGCATGTGGGGTGTCATATGAAAGAGTACTGTTTGCACATTCTGAAACATTTATTTTTTAGGCAGCATAGTCAGTCGGCAGTATAGTAGCAACTTAACTGATTATGAAAAGTTCTCTATTCAGCGTAAACGTTTCAAACTACTCAGTGTACAGTGTTACAATAAGTACATGCAAACTGTTGAAGAAAGCATACCTATTAATGTCAAACACTTCTGGACGTATATCTCTAACCGAAAGAAAGGTTCTGGAATCCCAACTAACATGCAGTACAAAAATATATCATCTAACTGCCCCGCTGAGATATGTTCACTGTTTTCTGCCTTCTTTAACTCGGTGTATGAGCCCTCAACATTTGACCCTAACACCTGGACACCCCCAGAAAACTTTGACGAGAGTTCTGTAAGCATTCCGGATATTTACCTCGAAAGGAGTGTCATACTTAAGGCACTTAACTCATTAGACTTAGCTAAAGGAGCTGGTCCGGATGGCCTGCCCCCTTCTTTCTTTAAGAACACTGCGGAAACTATGTGTGTCCCGTTACACATAATATTTAATAAATGTCTCAGAGAAGGGATTTTCCCTTGTGTTTGGAAGAGGGCTTTCATCACGCCCATTCACAAAATTGGTGACAAAGGTAATGTTGAGAATTATCGACCCATATCTATCTTGTCCACCTTGTCTAAACTTTTTGAGGGTCTAGTGCACAGTCACTTATTTCCACAGTTAAATCACCTCATTATACCCGAACAACATGGCTTCGTTAAATCGAAATCCACTACCACACACTTAATCATTTTTACACAATTTTTGTTTGAAAACATGGACATGCGCACGCAGGTTGATGCTGTATACACCGATTTTCAGAAGGCTTTTGACAAGGTGGACCACAAATTGCTTCTCGATAAAATTGCTTTAAATGGCATAAGAGGCAATTTACTCAGATGGTTTGCTTCATATATATTTCATAGGACTCAAAAGGTTATTATCAATGGATTCGAATCTGATTATGTGGTCGTCGAATCAGGTGTGCCTCAAGGATCTGTCTTAGGCCCATTGCTTTTTATCCTGTTTATAAACGACATAAAATCCTACATAGTCAACTCCAAATTCCTAATGTATGCCGACGACATTAAAATCTTTAAGGCTTGTGCAAACTCTCAGGATTGTTTGCTACTACAAGAGGACTTGTGCAGGCTTTCACAATACTGTCTGGTCAATAAACTTAATCTTAGTCTTCCAAAATGTCACTTAATTTCTTTTACTAAAAACATAAATACTATTAACTTCCCATATGCTTTGAACGACATACAATTGAATAAAACTGAGTGCACACGTGATCTTGGCGTGCTGCTTGATTGCAAATTACATTTAGACACCCATATCGACAGTATAATTAACAAAGCCTTCAAGATGTATGGTTTTGTTATGCGGTCTTGTATAGACTTCAAAAAGCCTTCTACTTTTCTCTTCTTATACAAAACACTTGTCCGTTCTCAGTTGGAATACGCGGTACCCATCTGGTGCCCGTATTATGATAAATATATGCAAGCAATAGAAATGGTTCAGAAAAAAATTCTTCGTGCGACGCATTACAGGTGCTTCCGTGCAAGGATTCCCTATGCAGATTTGCTAAAGCATTATAAGATATTGAGCTTGGATTCCAGACGTTTACTAATCATGGTTGTGATACTTTACGGTATATGCAATGACAAATTTAATTGTACTGAGCTCTCCAATAGACTATGTTACGTAGTACCTAGAACTGTTATTCGGCGGGAGGTGCGCGCACCTCAACTATTCTACACTGCACGATGTAGAACGAAGGCTGGGGTGCGAGCCCCTCTCCGCCGACTTTTAGAAACCTATAACACACATTTCATTGATTTTGATATTTTCGCGCTGTCGCAATCTAACTTCAAAAAAATGGTTTCACAATCTCTTGCAAGTCGCCTTTAAGATGGATGCTCTTGTCATTCGCTTCTTTCAATTTGTAGGTTTTTCTTCTAAATTATGTAAAAAAAAAATATGGTTTTAAACATGCGTTCGTTTTCATACACCGATATCATTTCGTGGACAATAGTGTGGGTTATACGTTTATTCGACTGTACTAAAACGACTTTTTGTAAATGCTGTAATGTATAACTGTTTTTTGTCCCAAATAAATAAAATAAAAAAATAAAATAAAATAGTTTCCGACTTTTGATGAAAAATTTAAAAAAAATACCGTTCCCCGCCTTATCTTCGAAGTTTGCATAGATAAAAATCTGAAATTATTCTATGTGATAGAAACTTATGTAAAGATTACAGGAAAAATAAAACGATGTCTCTAAATAGCACAGTTTTTCATAAATCATCAACATTATACATATACACACTCGCTCTTGACCGGTTTTCTTACTTTACTTAGCTTTAGCTTCATAGCTTATTTACTTAACAAAGTAAAGTCAATGTGCGGTCTGTGAGTCTTTCTTTTATATGGTGTAAGAAAAGTGAAGTCTACTCTGCTTCGGTTCCATTTACCTGAAAACAATTACTCTTTCGTTTTAATAAAAGTTTATGAAAGAATGATATACTTAGTTTTTTTAAAGATTTTGTAGAAGGACCTTCTAGAACTCTAGTCCATATGAGATGCGATGATGAGTCGATGCTTTTTACTTAATAATGAAATAAACAATATTACAAAACAAGGTTTATCTTCAGACCCAGGTTTAAAATATGGAGCCATTATTGAATATCGAACTTTATTCCGACTATGGTAAAGTTCCTAAACACAAAACTGACAACTTAGTACCGAACTAAGTTTTCAGTTTTGTGTAAAGAACGGTATTTCAATCACTGTTACGTTCTTATTACAAAAATTGACTCCATGGTTTAAGCCATGTCAAAATATAAATCTTGTTTTGTAATAAGGCGGTAAGTATTCCAGCACTTTGAACTTTTCACATAATGCTTTCTTTTTAAAATATAAAGCAATTTTTTAATATTCTAAGCTACCTTTGACGAAAATTTAATGTCAACATTACTTACTTGAAATATTTGAAATGAATTCGCAAGTAATTCGATCAGTATGCTTTTTAACAGCGTATGTTTAATCATTTGCTTAAAATTGTAAAATTCTTCTACAAACTAAATTATTGATGTTCCCAAGTCGTTTAACTCTACGTAAATGGTTCAGATTCAGATAACTTTATTTGCTCATGAAAGAAACTCATAACGTAAAATAGCTGTCTGAATCATTTTTAAACATTGTAGGTATCAATATCACTAATCAAAGGTCATAAGTTAACGTCCTCTTAAGTATATATCTAGAGAATGACATTCAGGTGGCTATGTACTGTATTGATAGAATATATATAATCAGCCGTGTTCGTAAACAAGTCACGTTTGGGTTTGTTATGCATGAAAACAAATAAAGAATAAACTGGTAGCTTAAATCTTTAAAAGGAAAAAAAAAAAATTAAAAGATGAAAAAACTTGTTTATGTTAACATTTATCAATATCTGTTTAAACGTAGGTAAGTACTATTAAGTACTAGCTGCTGCCCGCGACTTCGTTCGAGTGGAAGTCGTAAGACACCAATACTAAAATGACAGCCACATTTTTATAAAAAAATCGGCCAAGTGCGTATCGGACCACGCACAATGACTGTTTCCGTAGTTGGGATGAATTTATCCCAAGGATATATCAAGGATATATTTAACATTATAGTTGAAATAAATGGTCAATTCTCCAACTTTAAGTAAAAATTTAAGTTTGTAATCGCAAAAAATATTTTATTTTGTGATAAAATTACAAATTAACAATTTTTGGACATTTTCCTTTATTTGTGCTGTGAGATCTTGCGAAGACTTAGAAGCTTGATTTCTTTAGAGCTCCAAGGGACCGTAGACTATATTTGTTATTAATTTCAACTTGATATCTCCACGCGTTCCTGACAAGAAGGGTCTTGACAGTCAAACAGATAGACGGATGGATGGACGGACTACGAAGAGAGCCTATAATAGTTCCGTTTTTTTTTTTTTTGAGATGCGGAACCCTAATAGGTAAGCTGGAGTCTTATTTCCTACGAAATGTATGGGAAAAGTTTTTGCGATTACTGACTACTAGTATTCAAACCTCAGTTGGTGTAATGGAGTTTTTTGATCCTCATACAAAACAGGATATCGATATATTTTTGTTTTTGTGAAAATTGTCAATTTTTCTTGCTGGTTGTATTTTTTTTTTCAAAAATCTGTGTATGTAGATCAAAATGTCTCAAAGAGTTAAGGATAGTCTCCTAAGACCGATCTCGTGTAGCTACAACGGCTCAGGTACCCTTATTTCCCCATCTCAAAAATCCACCCCGTAAATGTCATTATGATTGACTGCTTAGCCTCATAAAGATATTGCGTGATGATAATCATTAAAAGGCTGAATGTGTAACTATCTGCAATCTTCTAACCATTTGGCTTGTCTTTTTACATTTTTCTGTGAACTGTAGAGAAAAAGAAACATCGTGCAATATTGCTCATACCCATAACAAATAGCGTGATAATTTATAGCCTACCGATTGACACGACTTATAGGCATGCACAACTGTGCAAAAATTGAACAGAATCTATCCAGTAGAATTTGCGTAATGCTGGAACATACATTCAGACAAAAAGTCTAAAAACTATATAGTTTTTAGACTAGGTCAGGCATTATAATGCCGACAATATTGTCGGCATTATAATCGATGCCTGACCTAATAGCAATAACTTTTTTTCAAAAATATTCATCTTACAGTCTTGACTTTGCTACGATTTTATTACATGTATAGATATAGACTAGCGGCCCGCCCTGTTTCGCACGGGTGGAAATATACTGATGTTACAAGTTAAGAGGACGATAACCTACTTTTAATGATTTTATTCTGAAGATCACGTCTAAACGAGTAGTGTTAATGATTGGAAAAAAATATAGTTTATTAAGTGAATATTTTAGATTATTTTTATATTACACGGTGAAATTAATTTGTAAAGTTATGTCTAACGCGGATAAAAAACTGAGAATGGCGCAAAATATTTTTTGTGTTTAATAAATTAATAATGCGTCAAATTGGGGACAGCGCTCCTTGATGGGCGAGTCCTATTGCTGACTGAACGTACGACGCATTGCGTGAGCTCAGTACAGCACACGCAAGCTAACCTCTCAAGGTCACTGGCATATATATGCCAGTGACCTTGAGTACCGCACAGCAAAAGAGTGGAACCCTCTACCTGCGTCTGTGTTTCCGAACGAATACAACCCTAATCTCTTCAAAGTTATAGTGAACAGGCTTCTTATGGGTAAGCTCACTCCATCGTTGACTTTGTCTCTGTTACCTCTGCCTTGGACTAAGGTCAAGAGCAAACCCATCATAAATAAAAAAAAGAAAAAAAAGAATGATGAAGTACAGAATTCAGAAACAAAATGATGTCACAAACCTAACATGCCCGGACTTAATTAAGTAAGTACTGTATTAGTCCCTACCAGCTCATTAAGGATTCCAATGCTGTTCTGAAAGTCTTTAATTTTAGATTGAAAACGTCTGTTCCTGAGCCAGTTCCTATCTCAGAATTTCCTAAGAATATTCTTGAGACGATATTATCATAATCATACTAATGAGAAAATCCGACGCCAGAAATAATTAGGCGCAGAAAATACATTATCTAGGGATGAGGATTCAGAACTCTCATAAAATTAGTAAGTTTAATTTGTTAGAAAAACAGCACTTACCTATTAGGTTTCACTTTTACATCATTTTCTTAAAAGCTTGTTACACGATGGTGCAGTCTAATGATGGTGAGAGCAGTGACACCGACTTTCGAGCTGTAGGTCGTGGGTTCGAATCCAAGCAGGTGTTTTACTTTGTGTAAATAATTTCATCACCACTGCTCTCGAAACGGTGAAGGAAAACATCGTAAGTAAACCAGCATGGACATGCTGGTTTACTTACGATGTTTTCCTTCACCAAACCTAGAACCAAAAAATTCGAAGACATGTTGCATCTATCAACCCGCACTGGGCCCACTCCTTCTCGAAGAGAGGAGCCCTGTGTCCCAGCAGTGGGAACGGCTGTACAATTAACTAATAATAATAATTTTGCATGCAATTGATACATATTCTGTATAGCTAAACATGTGGACTTTAGATTAATACCTTTTAACTGTAACAATTTTATACCATGTTTAAGGGAAATAAAGACTTATAATATCATGTCATTATGCAGTCTAATGATTGCGAGTGCTGCGCAAACACTAGCCTTAACCATGCCTTAACCTAAGTTTACACCCGGGTTGAGTTTACAGAATAGTATTGTTTATTTATAATAGCCAACATCACCTTCTAAAAGCTGCTTTATCAGCAACTTTTAAAAGCCTTATGACGTTTCACTACAGTGTTTTATAACCATTTTTTGTGAGATTTAATAAAACAAGTAGTATGATAAACGATATAAATTGTATCTATAAAGTAACCCAGATCTTTCACAGGTGACTTGATTAGACAAAAACCAAGGACATGTATATGCTAGTAATCCTAGGCCACTTTAGCGCTTGTATTTTGTCGACAAGATACACAGTGTTTCCAACGCAAAGGGCTATAAAGTAGTTAACAAGAGCGGATAGTTTTTCACATTTTTATAAAATAGTAGATTGTTATATTGTTATACAAGGGGCTAAAATAATCCATTATAAACGAGGTAGTTTTACCCCCGAGCTTTAGCGAACAATTATAATCATTAAAACCATTAATATATCTCTCTAGGTTAGATTTGGTCGCTCATGTCATGATTTCATGAAAAAGTCATTCATTGGAACAAATCAAACTTAGAGAGTTGTAGTAATAATCATAATTCTGTAAATACATATCTGCTATAGTCGCGAATCATATTTTCATAAAGATACAACCTGACACTGACCGTTTTTGCGAATCGCAAAAAACGTAAGAAAATTTGTATTTTGCGGTCTACAGCTGCGGATTTACGATAAGAATAATGACTTTTTCGTTTTTGTGGGCTCGTTGGAAACAGAAAATAAATAAAAATCCCCTAGAGGAAAATATGCTATTTTATCCCCGCTCTGGTACGCTACAATGACGGACTTTTTGAGCAAGAGGAGCGTAAAATATTTTAGGTGAGCTCATTTAAAAGTTAATGGTACATCGAAATAGGAATAATTAAGCATTTATTACGTTCACGAGGTCTTGTAACAAGAGTTATTTGCATAAAGGATAATTATGTGGCATAATCACGATAGCCATTAAAATCCGACACTGGATCCATTTCGCGTCTTGCCCGCGTAATAGAATAACTTATTTACTTTATTCAAATTAATAGCCGGTCTAGTTATTTTCAGACTTGTCTGGGAACTTAAAAATGTAAAGGAAGAATGAGTCTCATTGTTATTCTATCCAAGGCCAGGTCTGGAAAAAGATTGATTTCAAACGGAGGTTTAGGTACCTATTGTAAAATAAAGTGTTATTTTAAGTCCAAGGTCGGCCCAACAAACCGTTGTAACTAAAACATTACCCTTCTTGCGAAATCAGGTACAAAATCCAGAAATGTCAGACAAATATAACATAATATCATATACAACATATAGGTACGTGGATATATATATCATGATATACACGTGCATTATAATTCATCAAAGACTAATTGTTTGTTACTTTTGTAATAAAAACTGCAAATGTTAGTTGGTCGACTATTACTCGTTAACTTGTAAAGCCTACTTCGCTGTGATAGTATTCGTTTTAATTACGTTATTTGTACTTAACTTCCATGATTTATTTCACATAATTATCTAAAAACAACCATTTAGCTGGCAGGGTGGTGGGCTCTAACAAAAATTAGCAATTTAAAGCTTAATATTACGCAAACGGATCCCTGAATCGAAAAATGGTCTTGATAGACCTTCAACATTTTTGAACGGCCTATCCAACGATACCCCATATCATGGCACAGACGAGAAAAAAAATCATCCCCACTTTACGTGTAAGGGAAGTACCCAAAAAAAATTTTTTTTATGATGCAATTTTACCACTTTGTTGGCGTAAATAATATGTATACCAATGCCAAATTATATCTTTCTAGTACTAAGAGTCTCTGAGTTAAGCCGTCGACAGGCAAACAGACGGAGAGACAGACGGACATGGCGAAACTGTAAGGGTTGCTTGTTGACTACAGAACCCAAAAAAACAGAATTTTTTTGAGTAAAAATGTTAAGGCCAGCTAGAAAAATTAACTAGGTAATAGGTTTTAATTGGCAGAGGTAGGGAGCCTAGTTTTGTGATGAGAAGGTGATCCCAGGTAATCCAGCAATCCCTACCTAGTAGATAAAGGACCGATTCCACTGATCGAAATCTAAATGTGAGCAATTTACTGCATTTCGAGGAGCTATTCCTGTCGTATCATCGATAAAACGAAACTCATAAGCACTAACATACGTCATATCTAATGTGACGTCAATGTTACAATCTGTCAACTGTCAATTGCAATAAACTGTTGCGATGAGAGAAATAAAACGTTTCATGAAACGTTCTTTAGAATTTGTTTGTTATCATTTTATTTGTTTGTTGTCGTGGCAAAGTGCGTGCTCGTGACAGTTAAAGGAATGAGAAAAAGTTGAGTACTTAAGTACGGGATCGCAATTTAAACTACGAGAAGCTTCAACGACTCGGTATTGTTCTATATTTTTGTATCTCTTGTACGAAAACTTCAAAAAAGGGAATATTTTGCACATTGTCGTGTTTTTTTGAAAGTCAGTCTTTTTTATGTAAAAAGTTTTTATTTTTAGCTTTTTAGTTGTAGTATCTACCCCACATAAATTCAAATACCATTACTATCTCCACTCTAGAATATCCACTACTTGCTATGTAAATAACAGTGACAGGAAGTTATTATAACACAGACTATGTGGGACAATAATCCCCTAATGGGTGGGTTTGCCATAATCGACACGCTTGGCAGGCGGTTTAGCGATCGCAGTATGATGTTAAAATGCATAGAGAACGCTGCTGCCCATTTTCTAGTAAGTCCCTTAGTCGCCTTTTACGACACCCACGGGAAGAACTGGGATGGTGCTATTCTTTACGTCCGGCACCACACGGAATTAGTAGTAGTTACTTATGAGTAGAGATTGTTTGGTTCCCTGCAAAAAAATCGACTTGGTATCCCAAAATGTGACCAAAGAATTTTTCCAGAGGATGGGCAGTATCTGTTGCGTGTCAACGTATTATGCGATCACTAATCTGTCTGCAAAGCCATTGATGTATTAAATAGGAAGATATGGTACGCGCCCCTCGACGTGGACCGCATAAATTAGGGGAAAAAACACAATCCACCTACATTACTCTTGGTTGGCGGAGAATACCTGAATCGTAGTTTGTTTCCGAGTTGTTATGGGTACGTAACAGTGACAATTATTGCTAACACAGACTACATCTACCTAGACTATGTGGGAAAAATACGTATATATAATTAAAGTTAACTCAAAAACTACCCAAGCAAAATTAATAAAATTTTGGGACAAGCATTTTCAAAATCGGTCCACAATTGACGGAGAAATCGGTGAATATACATTATAATACATACAGTCTAACATAGAACCTTCTCTTTTTTTTGAAGTCGGTTAAAAAACAAAAGAGCTCTGCGTGACAGCTAGGTAGGTTCTATTTATAGTAAATACGTTTTAAATCTCGTGTAGTATTTTTTCAAACGTATTTTTCTTGCGTTGTAAAGCAGCGTAATGCTTGTCATAAGAAAACCAATTTATCAAATAACTTCTCGAAGCTATTACTCATTGAATTTTATTACGCGACGCACTTAGATCTAATAGTCGTAGTGACTATTAAAAACTTAATTGACGGAGAAATCGGTGAATATACATTATAATACATACAGTCGAACATAGAACCTTCTCTTTTTTTTTGAAGTCGGTTAAAAAACAAAAGAGCTCTGCGTGACAGCTAGGTAGGTTCTATTTATAGTAAATACGTTTTAAATCTCGTGTAGTATTTTTTCAAACGTATTTTTCATGCGTTGTAAAGCAGCGTAATGCTTGTCATAAGAAAACCAATTTATCAAATAACTTCTCGAAGCTATTACTCATTGAATTTTATTACGCGACGCACTTAGATCTAATAGTCGTAGTGACTATTAAAAACTTAATTGACGGAGAAATCGGTGAATATACATTATAATACATACAGTCGAACATAGAACCTTCTCTTTTTTTTTGAAGTCGGTTAAAAAACAAAAGAGCTCTGCGTGACAGCTAGCTAGGTTCTATTTATAGTAAATACGTTTTAAATCTCATGTAGTATTTTCAAACGTATTTTTCATGCGTTGTAAAGCAGCGTAATGCTTGTCATAAGAAAACCAATTTATCAAATAACTTCTCGAAGCTATTACTCATTGAATTTTATTACGCGACGTACTTAGATCTTATAGTCGTAGTGACTATTAAAAACTTAATTGACGGAGAAATCGGTGAATATACATTATAATACATACAGTCGAACATAGAACCTTCTCTTTTTTTTGAAGTCGGTTAAAAAACAAAAGAGCTCTGCGTGACAGCTAGCTAGGTTCTATTTATAGTAAATACGTTTTAAATCTCATGTAGTATTTTTTCAAACGTATTTTTCATGCGTTGTAAAGCAGCGTAATGCTTGTCATAAGAAAACCAATTTATCAAATAACTTCTCGAAGCTATTACTCATTGAATTTTATTACGCGACGCACTTAGATCTAATAGTCGTAGTGACTATTAAAAACTTAATTGACGGAGAAATCGGTGAATATACATTATAATACATACAGTCGAACATAGAACCTTCTCTTTTTTTTGAAGTCGGTTAAAAAACAAAAGAGCTCTGCGTGACAGCTAGCTAGGTTCTATTTATAGTAAATACGTTTTAAATCTCATGTAGTATTTTCAAACGTATTTTTCATGCGTTGTAAAGCAGCGTAATGCTTGTCATAAGAAAACCAATTTACCAAATAACTTCTCGAAGCTATTACTCATTGAATTTTATTACGCGACGCACTTAGATCTAATAGTCGTAGTGACTATTAAAAACTTAATTGACGGAGAAATCGGTGAATATACATTATAATACATACAGTCGAACATAGAACCTTCTCTTTTTTTTGAAGTCGGTTAAAAAACAAAAGAGCTCTGCGTGACAGCTAGCTAGGTTCTATTTATAGTAAATACGTTTTAAATCTCATGTAGTATTTTTTCAAACGTATTTTTCATGCGTTGTAAAGCAGCGTAATGCTTGTCATAAGAAAACCAATTTATCAAATAACTTCTCGAAGCTATTACTCATTGAATTTTATTACGCGACGCACTTAGATCTAATAGTCGTAGTGACTATTAAAAACTTAATTGACGGAGAAATCGGTGAATATACATTATAATACATACAGTCGAACATAGAACCTTCTCTTTTTTTTGAAGTCGGTTAAAAAACAAAAGAGCTCTGCGTGACAGCTAGCTAGGTTCTATTTATAGTAAATACGTTTTAAATCTCATGTAGTATTTTTTCAAACGTATTTTTCATGCGTTGTAAAGCAGCGTAATGCTTGTCATAAGAAAACCAATTTATCAAATAACTTCTCGAAGCTATTACTCATTGAATTTTATTACGCGACGTACTTAGATCTTATAGTCGTAGTGACTATTAAAAACTTAATTGACGGAGAAATCGGTGAATATACATTATAATACATACAGTCGAACATAGAACCTTCTCTTTTTTTTGAAGTCGGTTAAAAAACAAAAGAGCTCTGCGTGACAGCTAGCTAGGTTCTATTTATAGTAAATACGTTTTAAATCTCATGTAGTATTTTTTCAAACGTATTTTTCATGCGTTGTAAAGCAGCGTAATGCTTGTCATAAGAAAACCAATTTATCAAATAACTTCTCGAAGCTATTACTCATTGAATTTTATTACGCGACGCACTTAGATCTAATAGTCGTAGTGACTATTAAAAACTTAATTGACGGAGAAATCGGTGAATATACATTATAATACATACAGTCGAACATAGAACCTTCTCTTTTTTTTTGAAATCGGTTAAAAAACAAAAGAGCTCTGCGTGACAGCTAGCTAGGTTCTATTTATAGTAAATACGTTTTAAATCTCATGTAGTATTTTCAAACGTATTTTTCATGCGTTGTAAAGCAGCGTAATGCTTGTCATAAGAAAACCAATTTACCAAATAACTTCTCGAAGCTATTACTCATTGAATTTTATTACGCGACGCACTTAGATCTAATAGTCGTAGTGACTATTAAAAACTTAATGTGGCGCAATTATACTTTAATCTATTATTATATCTATCACCCCATTTAAATGAAATTATTTTAGTTCCATACCGTCTTATTACAAATCAAGATTTATATTTTGACATGGCTTAAACCATAGAGCCAGTTTTCGTAATAAGAACGTAACAGTGATTGAAATACCGTTCTGTATACAAAACTGAAAACTTAGTTAGGGTACTAAGTTGTCAGTTTTGTATTTAGGAACTTTACCATAGTTGGAATAAAGTTCTAAATTCAATAATGGCTCCATGTTTTTAACCTGGGTCTCAAGATAAACCTTGTTTTGTAATAAGGGGGATAGTGTTTATAATTTTTTTAAAACAGTCGTCGAGAAATTTTTATTAGGTTATTTTTTTTCCCTCAATAAGCACTGACAGCCAGGGCAACGACTTCTAGCCTTACTTTTGAAAGGAAGGAAAACTTTTTAATTTTCGAATACATAATAAAAACTTTCGAGGCTTTGGCTAAGAAACAAAGAAATAAACAATAAATAAAGGTAACAAAACGAATGAAATTAAAAAAATACCAAATTTAATATTATCATATAATCTATCATCGGCTTAGGAGTTATGAACTATGAAAAGGATATAGGTAGGAACTGGTTGGAGATAGTGGGTGTGTTAAGAATGGTTTAGTATTAAGGCCTGTATTTATAGAACTTTACTCAGTACTCAAGCATTCCTTAAGACTAAATTCAACCAATCCAATGGCTTGAATCTAGTCTTAAGTAATGCTTGAGTACTGAGTAAAGTTCTATAAATACGGGCCTAAGTGTAGGTGGTTGTTAGCCTGTTGCCTGTAGCCTTGCCTTGTTTAATTAGAACCTGGATTTCAACGTAAGTGAGTTATTAATGTTCAAGAGAATTCTCCCGAATATTCTGAGTACTGTTAAGTGAAAATTATGTGCAAAAGACGTGTTGCATTTCCAATAACTTTACTTAAAGGTATAAAGAGTAACATGGAAGAAAAATAATTTACGGTAAGTATACATGCTTTTAGAAGGTGGTATACCCTCCCACGTTTGATAGGTTTTTTATAGGCCGATAATGTATTGAATATTGTGATGGGTGTGGTAAAAAGGACCTTATTTATGCTTTTATAAGATCAGTTTATTTTTTTGGAATTTTGTTGGAATAATAAATACCTACGTAGCTATAAGCCACAGTTGCTCCATTTTTACAAAACCTACTTAAAAAGTCTAATAATCCATTTGAGATAATCCCTTAGGCCCTTTTCCAAGAAATACGTTACAACAGGCTTTAGAGACTTGTCATGGGGGACTTCAACGCGAACCTGGGCATACGGAAGCGATACGATGCGAATGCGAGCTGTGAGTGGGAAAATTTGGAGTAGGACGTTGGAACCACCGAGGTCAGCTATTGGCCAGTCTTATGGAGAAGGAAGGCTAGTTTATGATTAACTCTTTCTTCAGAAAACGTGAGCACAGGAAGCCCTGATAGCGCAACAAAAAATGAGTTTGACGTCATTATGTCGACGAAGAAGCAAGTATTCAATGATGTCTCTGTGATCAACGCGGGGAAAACTGGAAGTGATCACCGCATGGTAGAGGTACTTAAATATTAAACTGGAAAGATCTCAACTGATGAAGTCTACGCTCCGCTGAGCAACGATCCAAGTCCAAAACCTCGAGAGCTTTTAGCTCGAACTTCAGAATCGTTTCGAGCGCCTAGAGAGCTCCGTGGACGATTATAACGATGGGTTCGTGAAAACTGTCCATAGGGTCGGGTCTAAGATCTTCATCATCTAAGACCCCTATTTGATGTGTATGTGTTTTAAGGTCACTCACACCACAACACACAGCAGATCACAAGACAACACCAGTCACCACACACATCCCTTACACATCAAACACCTATATTCCCATCTCACACAAATAAGAGGACCTGCATGTAAACACTACACAAACCTATTTATTTTTTCTTTTTATACTTTTTTCTATCTCAAATACCAAAGCAAAGTTTATACAATAAACATTGTCAAAATGATTATGTAAGTACAAGATACTAAAGAAAAGTTGATGGCTATTATATATGTGTAATACTCGCAGGGTTTGGCGCTGATAGCCGAAATACAGGCTCTGCCTAGTTCGGCTACAGATGAGCTTATACTGACCTAAATTAGCCTGTTAAAATATTTTGTAACTTATGTCTAAGTTTTCTTTGAATAAACTTTATCATTTGTGCAACGGTACAAATAGAAACAAGAAGCTATCTCATCTTACTTTACAGCTCATGGAGGAGAAGCGCGAGTTGATCTTGCAGTCTTTAAACGATGCACTCGAGTACCGGCAGCTCAATAGATGGCTCTCTAATTCTTTGAAAAGCGACCTTCGCCGCTTTAATGCAGACCGCATTAAGGACGCGATAAAGCGGAATAAAGGCTCCAAAGTCTTTGCAAGATCAGTCTGGAAAGGGCTAGGCAACAATGATGAGTACATCACTTACCTTCAGTTTGCCGACGATATAGTTGTCATGGCTCTGACACTATAGAGGACCTCAGTACAATGCTCGATGACTTCAGTAGAGCTTCCGTAAAAGTGGGTCTTAAAATAAACAAGGGCAAGGCAAAGGTCATGTCAAATGCCCATATAATACCCATGCACTTCCATGAAGATCGGAAACGATACACCTGTGTTTGTGTATGTTTACCTAGGTAGGTCAAAATGTCCAGTTAGGTAGGTCCAACTTCGAGAAAGACGTCAATCATCGAATCTGATTTGGCTGGGCAGCGTTCGGGAAGCTACGAAATATCTTCTCGTTCCACATACCACAGTGTCTTTGATGAAGATGAGGATGGCTTGGTACTTATTAGAAGGAAACACAATCACTTTTTTTATGTATATTCTTTTACTTTTAGACCATGACAGAACAAGAAAAACAAAAGCGAAAAATATAAAAAGAAACATAAGATGAGTATAAAAATATAAAAAGAGGTTGGTTACTGGTCGTCAACATGGCCCCCGACGGTGTGAAGGCACCAATTTACTGGCCGACGACCAGCAACACCACCTTGCGAGTGGGTCGACGCAGCACGCCCCCCTTCGTTGCAACGTCCACCACTCTCACTACCCCGTCCTTCCCGGGGTGCACTGCCGCGATTCGCCCTCGGGGCCATTGGTTCCTGGGCAGCGTGCCATCCGCAATAAAAACTAGATCACCCACCCTTAACGGACGAGCCTCTTGCGATCGCCTCCTGGGTGTGAGCGTGGGCAGGTACTCTCGTACGAAGCGCTGCCAGAAGTGGTCTGCCAGCCTCTGCGCTTTTCTCCAGTTAGCACGTCGGATCAAGTCTGCGTCGTCGAAAACATTAATCTCAGGCTCGCTGCTTGGAGTTCCAATTAAGAAGGTGAAAGGAGTAAGGGCGAACTCCGCATCCGCATCCACTGAGACGTGTGTCAGGGGTCTTGAATTAATGATGGACGCTGCCTCTAAGAGCAGGGTGTTTAATACCTCCTCCTTGGGCGTTCTTTCCTTCAAGGTTACGGCGATAGCATTCTTCACCGAGCGGACGAGCCGCTCCCAACAGCCTCCCATAAAAGGTGCGGATGGGGGAATGAATCGCCATTCTATTTTTCTATTTGCGCAGAAATTGAAGAGCTCCGGCAGCATCTTTGCTGCGCCGACGAATGAAGTTCCATTATCGGAGTAAATCCTTGTCGGGCATCCCCTTCTAGCGATGAACCGTCTGAGTGCCATGAGGGCGGAGTCCGAAGATAAGCTCTCCACGATCTCCAAATGCACGGCTCGCACCGTCATACAGGTAAAGAGTGTAATCCATCTCTTGGCGGTTCTTCTGCCAATAGAGACGCTCAGGGGGCCAAAATAATCCAAACCTACGTGGGTGAAAGGGCGCTGGTGATGTGCTAACCTGGCATCTGGCAAATCTCCTTCTGGTGGTGATTCCGGCTTTGCCTTGCGATTGCGGCAAAACTGGCATCTCTGCGAAGTTCCTCTGACAGCTGGTCTGAGGCTTAGTACGTAGAACCTCTGGCGCAGTTCATTGACCACTAGCTCGTTATGTCCGTGGGCGTACTTGGCATGATAAGAGCATATGAGTAGCTTGACGATGGGATGTCGACCGTCTAGGACAATCGGGCGTGACTCTACATGCTCTGCGGCGGCAGTGCGACCAGAAAGACGAAGGAGCCCGTCTTCACCGAGCAAAAGTGAAAGGTTCCGAAGCCTACTATCATTCGAAACGGAACGTGCTGGTAGAACGCGCATCAAATCCTCGGGGAATGAATCTAATTGAAGTTTCCGAAACAAATGGACCTCCGCAACGTTGAGGTCTTCAACGGAAAGTGTAAAAAGGTTTCGAGCATCTCGAAGTGCGTTTAGTGAAAATTTGGAATTTGGATGCAAAACTGATCTGAACTTGTCCAAACACTGATGGGTTCGTGCTGTGGCGCGAAGCAACCGGGTCCAACTGCTAAAGCGTTGGTGATCCGCAACTACCGGTAAAGGTAGATGACGCGGTGAAGAAACGATCAGTCCCACCGATTCCGAATCTCGTTTCAATTCTTCGGTCACTGGAGAGACGGCAGATGATGGTTCAGATGGCCAGTCAGAGGGTGGAGACAAGAGAAATGTAGGTCCTGTGAACCAACGAGATGGTGCGTAAAGGCACTGGCCGGGACTGGACGCGTTGGGGCATGGTCCAGAACGTCAAGGACGGGATGTGTCACTGTCTCTGGACCGTCTCCGTAGGCCGTGGCAGGCGTTGATCGCGGCAGGGTCTGCGGTACAGCGCTAGAAAACCTCCACTCGTTTGCCTTTCTGTCAACAAATGAATGCGCTTTATTATCTCGCTTAGGAAACGTATTAATTGATTCAGCTAACCAGTCTTCGACGACTCTGTGCTGAGAACGGAAGCCGTGGGAGTTGTTCGAGTGGTGAGATCCTCCATGTAACGAGTTGGCCTGGATAGTGGCCAGATTTGCCTGCAGTTCCAACTCAGCAACGGCTTTTTCACGCTCTGCTTGGGCATGGTCACGCTCTGCCTGGGCGTTTGTGAGCCGACGAGCGTGCTCCGCCTTGGCGGTCAGGATTTGTGCTTTTAACGTACTGCTAGAGCGGCTTGATCAAGCGCTCTGTGGTACGATGCTTGACGAGGTCCTGCTGGCTGGTGGTAAGGTATCGACAGGGTTGGCGCAGGGTGTGGCCGGCGCGATGGCGCCGTGAGTGGAGGCACCGCCCTCCTGAGGAGCACCTGTTGGAACGATACCTGATGTACCAGTCTTCGCCGTGGCAGCCTGCGTCTGTGATCTTGTGATAGGGGGCATTTCCAAAGTAGCCGTTTACTTCTGACACCAATGATAAAGATGAGGATGGCTTGGTACTTATTAGAAGGAAACACAATCACTTTTTTTATGTATATTCTTTTACTTTTAGACCATGACAGAACAAGAAAAACAAAAGCGAAAAATATAAAAAGAAACATAAGATGAGTATAAAAATATAAAAAGAGGTTGGTTACTGGTCGTCAACAGTCTTCAAGACGAAAGTCTTTGACCAGTGCACCTATGGCACTGAAACGTGGTCTCTCACAATGGGCCTTATTAGAAGACACACAAAGGGCTATGCTTGGAGTTTCCCTACGTGATCGAATCAGTAATAAAGAGATCCAAGTTAACCGACATAGCCCGAAGAATTGCCAAACTTAAGTTTAAGTGGGCAGGACACGTTGGAAGGCCTCCTACAAGGTGGACCGATATGAAGGCCGCAGGAATCCACTGGATGCGAGAAGCATAGAACTGGTCGAAGTGACGGTGCCTGGAGAGGCTTATGACCAGCAGTGGACGTCTTTGGGCTGAAATGATGAATGATTGGGCTTTAGAGAAAGTAGAAGTAAGGAAGAAGCAACACCAACTTATCTTAGCGTTATATACCTTACACAAAAGGTATTTTTTATCCGTACTAAATTAATTAAAACAACCCACAGTGTCGACATTTAAAATTTCCACGGTAGTGCAAAAATAAATAGCGCGCAAAATTCTTCAAGTTCGCAACAAATAACTTGTACAATTTGTACAAACTTGGGTTAAGGGAATGAACGCCCCACGCTTAGAGAATTATTTGGGCAGTAAGCACATAATGTTTCTGGGTATGAAATTGTGCGGGTTGGGTTCTACCGACCGTAAATATTCTGTCTGTGGCGAAGTATTAATTATTATTACCGTTATAGAAAAACAAACAGAGTAGGAATGGAAGTACTACTGATTCGAATAAGAACAATCCTAGAAAGAATCGCCGCCTGGTCAGATGAGAATTGTTTGGCATTAAACCCATTGAAAACGAAGTATATGTTGTTTGGTACAAGGCAGCAGTTGAAGAAGATACCATTAAGCCTTAATTTGATTCTCATGGGTAAGCCTATTGACCGTGTGAATGAGGCACGGAACCTAGGGTTATTTATGGATAACAGCCTTAGATTTGAGAAACACGTTGCTAACACCGTAAGAAACTCTTTCTATCGTCTGAGACAGCTTTACAAAATGAGGCCATTTTTGTCTGAAAAGCTTCGCGAGCAGCTAGTCGAAACCCTTGTCCTGTCTAAATTAAACTATGCTGATACGGTTTACGGCTCACGGTTGCTGGCTCGTACCAATCGACTCATACAAAGAGTCCAGAATGCATCTGCACGGTTCTGTTACTCTGTTCCCCCTAGAAGTCATGTCACCCCCTTTCTTAACAAACACTTTATTCTCAAGATGAAGTCGAGACAAAAGTTACACCTAGCGTGCCTGCTTTTTGGTGTCGTTAAGACTAAAAAACCGAAGTATTTGTACGACAAGCTTAGTTGGATGACTAGTAGACGGGATTGCGCGCCCAGGCAATGTGCACAACAGCTTTCAACACAGTCTCATAGGACAGCAGCTTTCAGAGGCACTTTCCGATACGCTGCATCTAAGGTGTGGAATAATATCCCACCACCATTAAGGGTACTGGGCACTATTCAGTCGTTCAGAACACGTTTACGGCAGTATCTGATAGATTCCCAACAGAAACTAGATATGGTCGCTCTAAAGTACAGTACAGTACCTGCTTAGCTTAAAACAAAATTCCTGTTGTGTCTCGAAAGTATTTTCTGGGTATGCGGGTGGTTGCACACGCTCAGTGATTTTCCGTCCTTTGTTGCATAAATTGTCCCCGACTCGTTGACGCTGCTGCTCGTTGATACTTCACATTCTCCGAATAGGTAATAAATTAAATTAACTTATTAAATTAACTTTTTATATCAATATGATCTACGTTGATGAAATGAACTATTTATGTCAAAATGTATTATATTATATGTCGCATCATGGGTGGCCGAGATGCGAAACATCCCCCCGACCCCCATTGGCATAATCGCCACGCTTGTCAAACGGGTCGGTGATCGTAGTATGGTCTTAAAATGCATAGAGAACGCTGCTGCCCATTCTCTAGTAAGTCCCTTAGTTGCACACGGAATAAAGTTATTTAAGTAAATAGATGAACATTGACCATTTAACAAAATAGAAGGCTCAGTTGTTTCGGAGATGACATGGGGACGTTACTCGTATCTCCAAAACAACTGAGCCTACAATTTTGAAAAAAATACATGAAATAGTTCTTTACTTATAGATTACAGAAAAAGCTATATGAAATCTAATGTCTTAAAATAACATGGCAAATCTCTCAATATTGCGCAATCTCTCAAAATTTACATTTGCAGTTGGAATGTATCAGAGTCCATGTTTTTCAACTAAAATGTTACGTTTGTTCTTGTGATAAAGTCATCCCAACTACGGAACCCTTCATTGTGCGTGATTCGACACGCACTTGGCTGCTTTTGTTGGATTTAATTTGAAACGAACGTTGTTTGTTTCAACCGAATCAGTAAACTAAGGGTTGTGAGAAAATAATTTAGCCCCAAGATGGTGATTTATACTTTTTGGTTCGAAAACGCGCGTAGGCGTAATAGCGGCTATTTATTAAACCAACGGACACTTTGAAAAATATAGGGAAACCACGCAATGTATGCTAAGCTACTGAAAACTTTGAAATAACAGCACTTAAAATATTACACTTCATTATGTAAATCATGTCCAGACTGTGAATTGATTAAGTTTTGGTTGCGAGAAATGTACACGGATATGATTAATTATCATGATGTATACTCGTAATAATAAAAATACCCCTGTAATTTTGTTAGACAAATAGGCTTTCAGTATATTTTATTGTTGGTATATTCCTGTTTAATATTTTATCGAAAGTATATTCCTGAATATTATCTTATGATAAATCAATAATAGGTACGCTGCAAACGCGTTTGTCAACTGAACATCAAGATCATTGAATTATTGACCAAAAAATTGAATTGAGTGTAAAAGTGTCTAAAAAGATCTACTTATGAGAAATAAACATCATATTATTTAATTTAATTTATTTAATTCCAAAAATAGCAAGGCGGTTTAATTTAAACCGTAATATCTTAGAACAAGTTTAATTATTCCATATAGGGTAATACTGTAATAGTGATGCTTTCAGTTACAAACTTGCAGGTATGGTTTTGTTTCACTTCGGGGTCCCATTACAAACTCCGCCATTGCAATTTGGGGCTTCTTGCGAGAAATGTGGTTAGTTACTCACAGGAGACTTCAGGAGAGTGCTACTTAGGTATGGGTCTGTTCTATCCCATAGATACTCTCTCTGGTACTATTGAGTAACCAAATAAGTACGTTCTGTTGGAGATGGAGATGGTTTTATTTGATGTTCTGTTGCAAGAGGCAGATGGGGGTTTTTCACTTAGGATGCAGGTTCATCGTCCAGTCCGTTTGACTATCCTGGTGAAACTAAAGAAAGAAAGAAAGTAAAATAGGTTTGTATAAAATATTGTTCGCATGGAACCACCATTCATAAACAAGCGATGATTTCATCGACGATGGTACACGTTTGCCTAATGTCTAGCGTGTTACGTTTCACTCGTGAATAGCTGATTCCCAAGCTATTGGGCATAAACACAAAAATAGACACGTGTATAAATAAATACTCACTGATACTGTATAGTTGTCTAAGCATGTACAATTGGACCCAGATAATAAGTTTCTCTTGAAGCCTGGATGTTCTACAAACCAAGTTTCGCCAAACTTCGCCACAAGACATTATAAGGCTATTCACATGCTCCCAAGTTATTCGATAATCCAATTCAACGGTTTAATAGCTGCTTTCGTGTTGGAAATACGTTTAAGGAGATCTATGGACACTTTGAAATAAATAACATTAATGTGAATTTGTACACTTTGCTATAGAAAAACAAATCAAATAAAAAAAACGGGTAAGTGCCTCGCAAGTCTTACTCTCACACAAGGCAAAAAACGCCGAAAAAAACGTTTCTTGTATGTGGACCTTTCAATTTTCAGTTTATTTTATTTTTTATTATTTGTTGTTATAGTGGCCATAGTGGTACATACTCTGTGAAAATTTCAAGCATCTACGTGTTACGGTTCAAAAGATACAGCCCCGTGACAGACGGACGGACAGACAGACATTTTAAGTAGGTATTAGATATGTTTATCAAAATACCAAAATCCAACCACTCTCAATTGACTCAGACCCCTCAGAACCACTTACGGGAAAAAAAATATCTTATACGACGAAGCGGTTTAATGTGAAAGAAAAATGAAAAAAAAAGTTTATGTTCAGAAATATTGTAAGATAGATAGAAAAAAAAAGTTGCTTGTGTATGATAAAATAACCTTTTGGTTGAATTTAAAATCTTTGAGAGCCTACTTTTAAATATTTGGTTTCCCCTAAAACTTACCGTACCATAAAGTTACCATAAAACTGTATGTCTTATTTGTATATCTCATATTGATATGTTTATAAACAGTTTGTGTTCTACAAGGTGTTCTACAAGAATAACCGAAGATAAATGCCCCTATGAGGGTGGCATGGTCATACTGATCAAACTCTCTATAAACTAATAAAGAATAAAAAAAAAAACCGAAGATATTGATTACCCAAGCGTCAAGTAGTATCGGTAGTATCGACAATTTTCATTGTACAGCTGTCGTTAGGCAGGTCTATATTGACGAGTGATATTAATTACGTCTGAAGTTGTTTACATTAAGAAACCAAAACGATTATCAACAGTAAACAAAGACATTTAAACATTATACTTCAACTTCGTGCAACTTATTGCATTGAATACTTTATCAGGCGTTTTTTTTTGTGATAGTGAAGTAGTTTTATGTCTACTTACATACATTCAATGTGCTTCTTTGGAATACATACGGTTGACGTCATCACGTCAACGCCGGCTGTCGCTGAAAACCAGCGCTGGGGCTCCGTCTCGCATAGGGTCGCAGCATTATGCTGAGCGATGGCCGTTTTGCGTGGATGTGACGCATATTTTCCCCCTACTTGTTCTTTTTGTAAGTATTTATGTTCTTTCTTTGCGTCATGTTTACCGCAAACAAACGTATTTTCTTTCTTTTTCTTTATACGTATTTACAGCTTCCAGCTTTACCTGCCTAATCACAGTAATCACACATCTCAACAGATGTGATTACCATATTTGTATTCGGAGTCACGGAATTCATTGAAATGCTTGACAAGCAGATTAGAGTGTTCGAATTACCTACTTAATTATGTTGCTAGTGCTAACAGAATTCAGATGCATAGCTGCTGCATATTCCGTGAACATAATCTAGGTATTATATTTAACCAGCTGATCCGGCGAACTTTGTACCGCCATATACCGACAGCTACCGGGTCTAATTGTGTTTTCAAACCATCCAGGAATCCGTTGAAATATAAATACTAAATTTCAACCAAATTGGTCCAGCCGTTTAGGAGGAGTTTGGTGACAAACACACGTACAGAAGAATTACTTCTTATATATAAAATTCTCGTGTCACAATGTTAGTTCCCATACTCCTCCGAAACGGCTTGACCGATTTAGATGAAATTTTATATGTATATTCAGTAGGTCTGAGAATCGGCTACTATTTATTTTTTATACCCCTAAGTGTTAAGGGTGGCTTTCCCACGGGATCGAGACTCACGCGGGTGAAACCGCGGGGCGCAGCTAGTATATATATATTAAGATATCGTTCCCTTGAAACACAAACTTTAATGTGTTCGCAATGAGAAAATAATTATTTAAAACACATAGTTACTGTTGACTACCTACAACTTACTGAAATGGAAAAACATGTCATCATCCTCTCCATCCATCAGCCTCCAGTCTAACCGGATGCAATTGAATATCAGTATTTTACATGGAGCGACTGAAAGAAAAAAAAAAGAAAGAGAGAAAATTGTTTATTCTGCACAAACAAGACACACATTACAAAAATAAAATAAAAATTGACTTGATTTACTTGGTTCGTTTGATTTGATTGCCTACCTGACCTCCACAACTCAATTACTGGGTAATACGATACCAAAGAAAAGCACATGTAAATATCTGAAAATGTTTTCACTTAAATCACCCTGCAACTAAAAATAGCAACGAACAAAGCCTCAATTCTTTCGAGTGCCAAAGAAAACTCTCTAACATTGAAAGTATCAAATTACTGCGAAATAAAAACGAGAGTCGGTCTCCACAAAAGGATCGTTTGAAAAGATTGATCGGCTGATAAATGGGAGAACTGGATAAAGGTCGCTTTCAGTGAGATAACAGTACTTTCTGATGCAGATGTTGCGTAGGCGCCTAATCCCTGCCTTAAAATATCAGGATGAATCTCATGTTTTGTCACGAAGAGAATTGGTCCAATAAGTACCTATTAGGTAGAAGAATTTGTAGGTATGTACTGAATCAGTATATTGATATTGGTTGGACCTGTAATGTAATTTTGTACGTTTTGCATTGCTGCATAGGGTTACGTTGTTGGAATTCGACTTTTCTTATACGTTAGCCGCTCGAATGCAGCGGACGCCATCTTGTAACTTGATATACAAGGTTATTTTTAAAACGTCAATAACCTCTTAAGGGGTCAATGTACTCATCATTATGAACAACTTTTATTAAGGGACCAAACCTGAAATCGCGAAAATAAAATCAGCTGTTCCCTACATTTTAACGAATAATTCGAACATAAATGTAGGGAACAGCTGGTTTTTTTTTCGCGATTTCAGTTTTGGTCCCATAGTAAAAGTTATTCATAATGATGAGTACAATGACCCCTTAAGATGTTATTGACGTTTTAAAAATAACCCTGTAGACACTTGAGCGGCCATGTTTGTTATTTTGCTACGCATTCGAGCGGTTATGACAAACTTCTTCGAGATAAATCGAAATCGCTGTACTGGCCAAATACATGCGTGCAACGGCCACCAAAAGTTGTATGAAAATCCATGTGTCGAGGTTTAGCGGCCAAATAAATTACATAGTAAACTCATAGCTATCGTGTAATTTCGAATTGGCTTGCAAATAGAAAGCTGTATATTTAAAAAAAAACAAATGAACACATTGGTGCGTGAAAAATTATCGTTGTTCATCATTGAATCTGGAATTTAAAATAATTTACTTTACCTGCATTCTTTTGAGAAAAGCACTTTATATGCCTCGGCGAAAATGGCAATTGCCTGTCTCGTATTAGTGACGCAACTGCCTATTTCACGGCCTTTGCAATAATGTACTTATTTATTAATGTAATCTGTAACACGCTGTTCTTTGTTCGACAGTAGGACATTATAGGGTAATATATAAAAAAAAGTGGGCATCCAAGCAAGAAGGGTCCAGTTTTTGGCATTTATACTCCATTTGAAATAAGATTAGACATACGCCTTTTTTACAGTCCATTCAACCAACTTTGACTTCTATTGCGTTGATGGCAAGACAAATCAAATTTAAGAAGTATTGTTAAAGTTTGATTAAAGATGGCATTTATGAAATGTCATCTTATATCAAATACCTACTGCCAATTTACGTCAAAAACGATTCCATACACGTGTATGTAAGTATTGACCTTCAAGGATGCGTTTATTTGCATGATTTGCAATTCTTCCTACACACAGTCATTCTCGTAAAGAAACGTATTTTTTTTTGTAGCCTAGTACCTACTTTAGTTACTGTTAACCCTCGACAGTCAACCATACTTAGGTACATACATTGTAGCTCTTCTGCAACGAAGGTCGAGGATTACGAAAAAGACGTTACTTCCACTTTAGCCGGCTAGCTTATTATCTAATCTCGTGAAAGCATACTCTTAACTAACTGAGCATTATGCAGAACTATGTAAGTAACCGTTGACTTTGTCTGAATTTAAATTCCATTCTGCAAGCGCTTCATGTTAGAAAATCAGAATATTAAAGTTAGTTTTTAGCGGGAAATGCTGTAACTATGTACTTAGTTTTGTCTTTGGATAAAATCAGTTTCACGAGGAAAACGGATATGTAGGTAGGTAAAGTCAGGGAAGTTGCTAAGCAAATTGACTACCAACTTATTTTGGCTAATCAACGTAGGGTATCAATTAACTTAACAATTAGTTTCCCCGACCGTACATATGATTATGCAGTTTTATAAAAGACTTTTATCAAACTGCTAAAGTATAATCACACTTTAACAATATTCTGGAGATGTTACTCGCACTTCCAAGGATCAACTCTCTCATGATTCCAATATTCGTGTGGCAAGTGTCGCCCCACCATTGCTCCGGAAGTACGCAACGAAATATAATGACGCGACACCAATGCTGCCAACTTAAGTATTAATCAGATAATATCTTTAATTTGAAATAGTTAAACGTATTTAATTTTGAGTAGCCTTAAAAATGTTATTAATTAAATAATTATATATAAAAAAGTAAATCAAGTAATAAATAAATCATAAAATAAAATAACTTATTTTATACGTAAATATGTAGGTATGTCTGTCTTTGAAGCGAAACCAGTTTAATTTTCCTTTTGCGAGGATATACCTAAATAAAAAATAATTATTAATAACGTCTTTCCTGAAAAACATTTTAAGAGTTACACTCAAAGTATACTGCAATGAACGTGATTAGCCTTATAGCAAACCCGGAAATGATAAAATCACTTTAAGTCAGCTAGTTATACCATTTTAAGTCAGCTAGAACATACCATTTTAAGTCAGCTATAGTTTCTACCCCACGAAAGTCGTTGAGATTAACTGTACCGAATCGAGTTACAGTACCTCTCACAGCCAACGTTATATAAACGTAGACGAGTTAGGGATGAGAGTCTCCTGTTTTTTCTATATGTACCTACGTGACTTCGAGTGACACACTTCTGTGTCAAAGAAAATACTCTGGCAGTCAGTAAGTGGTGGCCTAGTAAGAACGATTCTGACTTACGAGTTGTTGGTCAAATCAAAACAAATCAAATCAAAATCAAAAATATTTTTATTTCACATACGCCTACATGGGCACTTATGAAACGTCAGAAGCTAGGTGCACGGTTCCAATTGGTCGTTTCCTATGGAGAAGAGCCGGCAAGAAACTCCACGGTTACTCTTTTTAAAAAAAATTGCTTTTACAATGTTTTCAAATTACAGTGTTAATAAGTATGAGAGGAGAGCGTAGGCCCGTCAAAAGTACCAAGTACATAACAAAATAGAAAATGGTCTACAGATCTACAGTCTATTAAGCCTACAACGCCCTCACATTAACAAAGGTCCGAAGGTGTGAACCCAAGCAGGCATGCACTTTATTTAATCGTGACTGCTCTCAAAACAGCGAAGAACGCATCGTGAGGAAACCAGCATGTCCTATACAAAAAATCTAGGTAAAGAGATTTAACATCCACCACCCCACACTTGGCCTGTGTGGTGGGTAATGGCGCATTCCCTCTGATAGAGAGGAGGCCTGTGTGTCCCTGCAATGAGAACATTAAAGAACAATATTGGGTTTAGGTATAAGTTACTCGTGGCTAAATGTAGTAGTTCAGTCTGCAAACAGCAGACTTAGCGAGCACAGACTTTTTTGCAACAATTCAATTTACCATATTTTTCTAAATAAGGCATTTCGAAAATGTTCTTAACTAACTTTTTAGACCTTTGTATCCTGATTATGCGTATGAAGTTTCACAACATTTCGAAAAACAAGGGCTTGAAAGTTTGTATGAAATGCCGTAAGTCGTTTAACGCTATTAATTGGCAGAAGTAATGCTGCAGCCTAGTTTTGTGATGAGAAGGTGGTCCCCCAGCTGCTCCATCAATCCCTACCTAGTGGTTAAAGCGCCGATTTCACTGGTGGAAATCTAAAAGTGAGCAATTTACTGCATTTTGAGGAGCTATTCTGCTCATCACGCCGAAGACCCTCATCAAATCTTCACCAAATTTCTATGAGACCTATTTAAAATTCTACCTTTCAAATAAAAAAATCGGCCAAGTGCGAGTCGGACTCGTGCACGAAGGGTTCCGTACCATTATCTATAAAAATGGCAAAAAAACACGTTTGTTGTATGGGAGCCCCCCTTTAATATTTGTTTTATTTTAATTTAATTATTTATTTTTAAAGTCAATATATATCTACATATTCTGTGAATATTTCAAGCGTCTACCTGTTGCCGTTATCAATATAGAGCAAAAACGAGCAAAAAAATCACGTTTGTTGTATCTGAGCCCCCTTAAATATTAATTTTATTCTATTTTTTCGTATTTGTTGTTATAGCGCCAACAAAAATACATCATCTGTGAAAATTGCAACTGTCTAGCTATCACGGTTCATGAGATACAGCCTGGTGACAGACGGACAAACGGAATGACAGACAGACAGACAGACAGACAGACGGCGGAGCCTTAGGGGTTCCCGTTTTACCTTTTGGGTACGGAACCCTAAAAAGAACCATTGAAATCGGATCTCATAAGACGGAGATATCCAGTAGCTCCCTTTATGCCCATTTTCAAAATCCCCGACGACAAAAATCTATAAAGTCGTAATACCTGTATAGAGTCCGCGAGCCCTAAGCTAAGCTTTGCATTTGTGTGAGTGATTACCAAAAGTCGACTATAAACCGATAAAAAAACCGGTATAAACCGGTTTAAAAATCAAGCAAAAGCCACGTCACGCTCTACGCCGACGTCAAACCTACACTATCTATATGTGCACTCACACAAATCCAAAGCTCAGCTTAGGCCTCGCGGACTTTACCAAGTTTCGTCTAGATGGGTAATAAAATACGACCTGTAGAGGAGTAGCAACAAACTGACAAAGGAAAGCAAATTTCGGGACTTGAAGTGGAGACGATTCGCTCGCTCGGTCGATAACATTCGCATGATTCGATCGTAGGTTAAGCTATGCTTGCCGCGGTCGGTTCGTGGATGGGTGACCTTAAACATTGAGAACCCTTCGTGCCTCAGAAAGCACGTTAAGCCGTTGGTCCCAGCTGTCATATGTAGATCTTAGACAGTTGTTACGGGTCGTCAAAAGCCTGAAATTCTGACAACCAGTCTTACCAAGGGGTAACGTGTTACCCATTAACTGAGTTTTGCAGGTCAGATAGGCAGTCGCTCTATGTAAAATACTGTATTCAGCTGCATCTGGTTAGTCTGGAAGGCAATCCCAACTCAGAACTTAAGGTTTATTATTTACACAGCTTTTATCAAACACAGCTTTGAATAATCAATCATCATCATCAGCCCATAGCAGTCCACTGCTGGACATAGGCCTCTCCAATTGCAAGCCATTCAGCTCGATTATCGGCAACTCTCATCCAGCTGCCACCCTGTGAAGATCGTCGCTCCACCTAGCCTGAGGGCGTCCTACCTTACGTTTGCCGATTCGCGGTCTCCACTCAAGAACACGTCTACCCCAACGGTTATCAGTTCTACGGCTAATATGGCCGGTCCATTGCCACTTCAGCTTGCTTATTCTGCACTGAAAAAAATGCGAGCTAACTAAGATACATTTTCTCTTAGTTGGCATTAAAATGTTTGGAATCACTATTTATTTATTTACTATAAACTAGATAGCATATTTGCCAGAAAAAAATCATTTTATTTATATCGACAATGTGACATGTACAGAATAATCACCGGTCTTTGTTACATCATACATGCTTTGTTTGATTTTACTTCTTCACTTTTTTAAATCAAATAATAATTTTAGTTGATGGTAACAAGCAACTTGTTAGCATTACATCATTCTTAAACTGACCAACATTTGAGTTAAATTAAATAACTACCCGTAGTTAAACTAACTAATTACTTAGTGGACGGAACTATGATAATTTAACAAAGTTCTCCTAGCTTCAGAAGTCAAGATCTTGTTAGGCTCGTATGGAGTCAAGATGCGTGATCACATTAAACAAGATGTTTGTTAAAGCAAACACTCTTTTTTTTCAGTGTGTGGAATCTCTGTGAATAATCCATATTCATCATCAATCCCCTGCCCTTATCTCAATCTATTTGGGGTCAGCGCATTATGTTCCGTTCTTCCATACTTGTCTATTAGTCGTCATCTCGGTAGTCACTCCCTTTCAAGCCATATCATCTTCCACTCAGTCCATCCATAGTTTCATTGGTCTTCCCCTACTCTTATAGCCATCGACATTCATACTCAAAAACGTCCTCACGATATTTTCTTCATTCCACCGCATTACATGCCCATACCTGACAACCAATTTCCGCACAACTTTTCAGTCGCCGGTGCCACTTTCATATTTTCTCATGTGTACTTATTTCTTATTCTATCCATTCGTGTCACACCACCTTTTATCATTTCAGCCAAAAGACGTCCACTGCTGGACATAGGCCTCCCCCCAAAAGGGGGGGGGGTTGCCATAATCGCCACGCTTGGCAGGCAGGTTGGCGATCGCAGTATGGTTTTAAAAATGCATAGAGAACGCTGCTGCCCATTCTCTAGTAAGTCCCTTAGTCGCCTTTTACGACACCCATGGGAAGAAATATGGGATGGTGCTATTCTTTACGTCCGGCACCAAACGGAACACACATCCCTTTATATCACATCTAATTTGAATAGTTATTTATTATTTATTTATTTAATACTTTAAGCACAGAAATGTACAGAGGCGGACTTAATGCCATAGGCATTTTCTACCAGTCAACCTTTGGGAGATGCAGAGACAAACAGTGGTAGGTGCAATAGTGAGAATTGAGGAATAAAATAATATTATTTAAATATAAAGATATACATATACCTATTAAAACTATAAATATAATATATAAACCTAATTATATATATAAATCTATGCACAATAATCTATGTGCAATAATTCATATTATTATACATATTATTTTTTCCGCTTGTACAGTCGAGTTCATTAATATATTATCCCTTTCAGGCTTCAAAAATATATGACCGTCAAAAAAAATCATAATATTGTGACAACTATAAGCATCATTAAATTGTGGTCAAGATTTCGATTCATTAATATGTGACTGGTTTTTCTCAGTAACATGTATACAGCCAAAAGCACATTATTATATGAACAACATTAAGATCATAATTATTATCTGAACATTGTAGGATTCACAATTATGTATGCACACATGAATACAATAATATCTAAACACAAGTAAATGTAATTCAAATTCAACCTTATTACTTACATCATAAAGATAATTTTAATAGCAATCTTAAAATTGCATGGTCAAGGAGTTTGCAACATTATTTATCACTGGCTAGATTAACTTCAAATGACGTTATGTTTTTCTAATTACTGGAAGATAGTACTGGAAGCTAGTACTGGGAGCTAGTACTGGAAGATAGCACTGGAAGATAGCACTGGAATATAGTACTGGAAGTTAGAACTGGAAGATAGTGCTGGAAAGATAGTATTGGGAGCTACTACTGGAAGATAGTACTGGAAGATAGCACTGGAATATAGTACTGGAAGTTAGTACTGGAAGATAGTACTGGAAGATAGTATTGGGAGCTAGTACTGGAAGGTAGCACTGGAAGGTAGCAGGTAGCACTGGAAGATAGAACTGGAACATAGTGCTGGAAGATAGAACTGGAAGATAGTGCTGGACGATAGTGCTGGAATATAGTACTGGAAGTTAGTACTGGAAGCTAGTACTGGGAGCAAGTACTGGAAGCTAGTGCTGGGAGCTAGTACTGGAAGATAGTACTGGAAGATAGCACTGGAATATAGTACTGGAAGTTAGAACTGGAAGATAGTGCTGGAAAGATAGTATTGGGAGCTAGTACTGGAAGATAGTACTGGAAGATAGCACTGGAATATAGTACTGGAAGTTAGTACTGGAAGATAGTACTGGAAGATAGTATTGGGAGCTAGTACTGGAAGGTAGCACTGGAAGGTAGCAGGTAGCACTGGAAGATAGAACTGGAAGATAGCACTGGAATATAGTACTGGAAGTTATAACTGGAAGATAGTGCTGGAATATAGTACTGGAAGTTAGTACTGGAAGCTAGTACTGGGAGCAAGTACTGGGAGCTAGTACTGGAAGATAGCACTGGAAGATAGTACTGGAAGATAGCACTGGAATATAGTACTGGAAGTTATAACTGGAAGATAGTGCTGGAAGATAGTATTGGGAGCTAGTACTGGAAGATAGCACTGGAAGATAGCACTGGAATATAGTACTGGAAGTTAGAACTGGAAGATAGTGCTGGAAGATAGTATTGGGAGCTAGTACTGGAAGATAGTACTGGAAGATAGCACTGGAATATAGTACTGGAAGTTAGTACTGGAAGATAGTACTGGAAGATAGTATTGGGAGCTAGTACTGGAAGGTAGCACTGGAAGGTAGCAGGTAGCACTGGAAGATAGAACTGGAAGATAGTGCTGGAAGATAGAACTGGAAGATAGTGCTGGACGATAGTGCTGGAATATAGTACTGGAAGTTAGTACTGGAAGTTAGTACTGGGAGCAAGTACTGGAAGCTAGTACTGGGAGCTAGTACTGGAAGATAGTACTGGAAGTTAGTACTGGAAGCTAGTACTGGGAGCAAGTACTGGGAGCTAGTACTGGAAGATAGCACTGGAAGATAGTACTGGAAGATAGCACTGGAATATAGTACTGGAAGTTATAACTGGAAGATAGTACTGGAAGATAGCACTGGAATATAGTACTGGAAGTTATAATTGGAAGATAGTGCTGGAATATAGTACTGGAAGTTAGTACTGGAAGCTAGTACTGGGAGCAAGTACTGGGAGCTAGTACTGGAAGATAGCACTGGAAGATAGTACTGGAAGATAGCACTGGAATATAGTACTGGAAGTTATAACTGGAAGATAGTGCTGGAAGATAGTATTGGGAGCTAGTACTGGAAGATAGCACTGGAAGATAGCACTGGAATATAGTACTGGAAGTTAGAACTGGAAGATAGTGCTGGAAGATAGTATTGGGAGCTAGTACTGGAAGATAGTACTGGAAGGTAGCAGGTAGCACTGGAAGATAGAACTGGAAGATAGTGCTGGTAGTATTAGTACAGTAGTAGTAGTCTACTACTGTACTAATACAGTAAGTGTATTGTTCTATCTTCCAGTGCTACCTTCCAGTGCTACCTTCCAGTACTACCTCCCAATACTATCTTCCAGTACTAGCTTCCAGTACTTGCTCCCAGTACTAGCTTCCAGTACTAACTTCCAGTACTATATTCCAGTGCTATCTTCCAGTGCTATCTTCCAGTGCTATCTTCCAGTACTATCTTCCAGTACTAGCTTCCAATACTATCTTCCAGCACTATCGTCCAGTTATAACTTCCAGTACTATATTCCAGTGCTATCTTCCAGTACTATCTTCCAGTACTAGCTCCCAGTACGAGCTTCCAGTACTTGCTCCCAGTACTAGCTTCCAGTACTAACTTCCAGTACTATATTCCAGCACTATCGTCCAGCACTATCTTCCAGTTCTATCTTCCAGTGCTACCTTCCAGTACTTGCTCCCAGTGCTATCTTCCAGTGCTATCTTCCAGTGCTATCTTCCAGTACTATCTTCCAGTGCTATCTTCCAGTACTAGCTCCCAGTACTAGCTTCCAGTACTTGCTCCCAGTACTAGCTTCCAGTACTAACTTCCAGTACTATATTCCAGTGCTATCTTCCAGTACTATCTTCCAGTGCTATCTTCCAGTGCTATCTTCCAGTGCTATCTTCCAGTTCTATCTTCCAGTGCTACCTTCCAGTGCTACCTTCCAGTACTAGCTCCCGATACTATCTTCCAGTACTATCTTCCAGTACTAACTTCCAGTACTATATTCCAGTGCTATCTTCCAGTACTATCTTCCAGTACTAGCTCCCAATACTATCTTCCAGCACTATCTTCCAGTTCTAACTTCCAGTACTATATTCCAGTGCTATCTTCCAGTATTATCTTCCAGTGCTATCTTCCAGTGCTATCTTCCAGTACTAGCTCCCAGTACTAGCTTCCAGTACTATCTTCCAGTAATTAGAAAAACATAACGTCATTTGAAGTTAATCTAGCCAGTGATAAATAATGTTGCAAACTCCTTGACCATGCAATTTTAAGATTGCTAAAAATTATCTTTATGTCGTAAGTAATAAGGTTGAATTTGAATTACATTTACTTGTGTTTAGATATTATTGTATTCATGTGTGCATACATAATTGTGAATCCTACAATGTTCAGATAATATGATCTTAATGTTGTTCATATAATAATGTGCTTTTGGCTGTATACATGTTACTGAGAAAAACCAGTCACATATTAATGAATCGAAATCTTGACCACAATTTAATGATGCTTATAGTTGTCACAATATTATGATTTTTTTTGACGGTCATATATTTTTGAAGCCTGAAAGGGCTAATATATTAATGAACTCGACTGTACCTAATCTCAGTACAATTAAGTAGGTACCTACAGTGCTTCCAAAAGAAAACACCAACATTTTATAAATATGTACAATCATAATCGACGCTCGATGACCTGTCAAAACTTTTCTACAAAATTCTCAAGCTTTTCCCAATTTTTGTATTTTCCTTTGGTTCGTATTGTACTACTCTTCGACGGAATTCGAGGAAATCTGTAGTCACCAAATGACTATAAGATGCTACTTTTGTGTTTAATTACCGTACTCTCTGAGAGGTAATTTTATTTCTCGTAAATATCCAGCAGGTAATTCTTCGTATTCGTTTTACTGACTTTTGCCTCAGTAGCTTTAAAAGGAGGTTCATTTGATTCCGTATAATCGTATTTTCTCGTACAACTTGAATTTAAGAGCACATTAAATGCTCGTGTTCCGAAGGAGGTCGGATATTAATTGATTGTAAGAACGTCATTTAATTACTAATGTTTATTTATAGCTATTAAACAGATTTTAATAGATTGGATAATTATATGATTTTAATTAAGGTTTAGTAATCATCGGTCTCGTTAGTGGAATCTGTTACTTGTAAAACGGCAACTAACACAAACACATACAAAACACTTCCTTTTATTTAAACATCATCATTACATTTCGTTCCTTGCTCTTGTTTCATGTTTCAATAATTCCTAATCTCTTCAAAGTTAGAGTAAACAGGCATCTACTGGGTAAGCTCACTCCATCGTTGACTTTGTCTCTGTCACCTCTGCCCTAGACTAAAGTCAAGAGCAAAACCATCCTAAAAAAAAAAAATGTTTCTTATCGTATATCTTAATATATATAATTCTTCTGTACGTGTGTTTGTTCCTAAATGGTTGGACCGATTTGGTTGAAATTTTGCATTTATATTTCAACGGGTTCCTGGATGGTTTAAAAATACAATTGGACCCGGTAGGTGGCGCTGCTGTTGGTATAAGGCGGTACGAAGTTCGCCGGGTCAGCTAGTATATGTTAATATATATTATATTTATATTATTATGCTTGTTATGTATCTATGTATGTATTTATTTACTGTAAAAGTATTTAGTCGACGGAAGAGTAGACCAAAATTCTGTTTCCGTGTAGGCAGTTGACAATTTTCTACCGAGAAATGTAGACGAGCGATTTTTTTAGCGGTAAGACCGCCCATTGTGTCACCATAATTATGTAAAATTTCTACATTTTTTCTGTAATTTTTATGGTGTACATAATTTATTAGTATTCTATCTATTAAATTAATTATTCAATTTTCAATCTTCTTGAAAATTCAAAAGTAATTTGTTTAATATGACTTCTAGTTCACGTATTCAAAGTCTTAGGTACTAGTTTCTGCCCTCGACTTCGTCAGCGTGAAATTTCGCTTAGCGTTACTTCTGAGTTTTTTCATATTTCTCGGCTCCTATGGGTCGTAGCATGATGTTATAGCCTCTAACCCTCCTCAAGAATTGGGCTCTAAGCAAAAACAATCACCGCACCGATTCGGGGGCGCCAGTTTGCCAAATCGGTTAGGTGACAATGTGAGATGTTTTTATTACACGACAACAGGGCGCAGAGGACCGACCCGGCTTAGCGAAAAAAATATTTTTCAAATCTGACTTTCAGAGATTAGAACGATTAAACAATAAAACGAAATCTCCAGCTTTATTGTCTTAGTATAGAGACATCATCATCATCATCATTTCAGCCCAAAGACGTCCACTGCTGAAGATAGGCCTCCTCTAAAGGAAGGGTTTGCCATAATCGCCACGCTTTGCAGGCGGGTTGGCGATCGCAGTATGGTTTTAAAAAATGATAGAGAACGCTGCTGCCCATTCTCTAGTAAGTCCCTTATTTGCATTTTACGACACCCATGGGAAGAAATGGGGATGGGGCAATGGGATAGACACCTACATACATACATAAATTCTATCCATGGGGGTGGGCAGAAACTATAGAACGCCACCGCCTACGCTCCTTACATTCTCCTTTTGCCTTCGGCTACGTTCATACATCTGGTCATACACGCACGCCGGTTGCGAGTACTACGCACCTGACCTTTCTGAAGAACATCACCAATTAGTTCACTATAATTATGTCCTATTAGTATAAATACGTTGCTACGTTATCATTACTTTATTCTGATGTTTAAACATCACAAACATGCCCAAACATATATTATGTACTTACCTACCTTATCTTAGGGAAACGAATATTAAACAAACATAATTAAAAGCACCTATGGCCTCCCGCCACAAAGAGTAGGTTAGGTGTATCTAAGAGAGTTAAGTTAGTATAATACTTAGTGCTTATGGTGATAGCTTAGCCTTCTCTACTTAAGTACTTATGCATCAAAGTGGCGTTTAATCCAACAAAGGTGGCTGGATGTGAATGTGTGGAACAGTATCCTTGAGCTACACATTATACTATGCAATAACAGTATGTAAGTATACTGTTTCTTTGGAAACTAGGTGAAGTAGGTACCTATATTATTTTTTATCGTGGTGTAGTCTCTGAAGTAGTGAAACCCAAAGTAATAATTTTGAGTACCATAAAGAAGAGTTTAAAGTTTTACAGTTGGTAGAGTTTTCTTTGAAATACAAATAATTATGTAAAGCGTCGATGAAGTTTGGCAAGTTTTAAAGTATCGATTCAAGACTTTAAATCTTGTGAGATTTTTAAAGCTATGAGAAATTAAATCACAAATACCTGTATATAAAATAAAGATCCATTTAATATTGCGACCAAACAACAACAAAAAGGTGTAAAAAAATTCAGAACTATAAACATATCCGAAAACGCCTAATACAATAATAAAGAACTTTACCTATTCGTGGCGAGATCCTAAAATGTTCTTTTCAATCCTAAAGCTTCTGCAAATTAGTCGACAAAGTACAGAACTCCTATTCCCGAAAATGTAATCGGCCCTAGGCGGGGTAACATTATCGAGCTTGCTTCGCTCGCTCTTGCATCCAACTCTATCTTAATTCTATTCTTAAGCTTCTTTGTACCTATATATATAAATCGACACAGTTAGTCCTCTTTCTATATGAATGGACAAAATAAAACCATTCCCATTCGAGGCGGATGCAAAGATTATCGAGCTCACTTCGCTCGCTTTTGCATCCCGACAATGTTAAGCCTTGTATGAATGGACAAACGATAACCTAACATCCACGGTGAACTGCAAAAATGATCGACCTTGCCTCATGGTCCTGAAGATGCACCCCCCTGAAAATAAACTTGACGGCGCCCATGGCACGCCTTGTGGTAAAGGAATTTGTTTGAAAATTCTTGACAATTTTAGAACCTATCTATGGCGAAATATTAAAACATTATTTGTGATTCCGGACAACACTCGCGCTGGCTTATTTATACTTGCGTCATACGAAGGAGACGTAAAACGTTACAAAGGTACCTTCAGTACGATGAAAAGACCGGAGTAGCCTCCAGCATGTTAGTAATCAAAAATGGCGCTCAACTGATACGTCTACCAAGCGTCGCCAAGACTCACCAAAGGTATGCAATGGAAACATGCTCTTGTAGCGTTTTTTAAAACATTTCTTCTTCAACCTATTCTCAGTCACCCACTTTTTTTTGTATTGTTTTCTTAGTGGAATCACCCGTAAGTAAACGTTTACTATGCTGTTATTATTTTATTATGTTTATTGCTTCAATGGTTGCTCGCGCAAGTTTTAGAAATAAGTTAAATTATAATATTTCCGACCGCAGTTTTGAGCTATATTTCCTTCCCTCCCAATTCCCATACAACAGAACGAGAGGCACGCTCGTCGCACGCCGAATCAGAGCCACTTCCTCCGCGGCGAAAGCCAATCACCGCATATATATCCACTGTGGTTTGAAAAAACATTCTCGCATGGATCAGTGTGTTCTACTGCAACCGCTCACGTACCGCGCCGCTCCGCAAATAATCCGCTACTATATCAAAAACTCTAAACTCTCTCTATTTATAAGTGTTGGCCGACACAAGTGTAACATTTAAACTCAAGTGATAGTGCATCACAGTAAAAGGAAGAAAGACGTGAACACGTGGGACGTCTGCTAAGGCTGCCCCTTGAGTCAACGTGCTTCGTCCAGAAGGTTCTCAAGTAAGTCCATCCATCCCTCTTTCTTACTCATAATCTCATATTCCCTTTTGCTCAATTCTGTGTGTCGTCCAATCTTCCAACCCGCAAAAATAAAAGAAATAAATTACATCCCCGCGTATTGGTCCTTCGAAGTCGAAAAACCGCTTCAACTTATACACCATAAGTTTTTGGTTCCAATCGAGCCGGATTCCAAGAATCAACCCTACCTACCTAGGATTTAGGTCGAAATACCTAAAATATAAAGTTCATAAAACCGCCATATTGAACGCATACTTACGTTCGTACACTTTCGCTAGATACATTAGTCATTGAGAATTACTGTACCAACTTAATATTTCGCCTATTGCATTGAAATAGCATAGGTAAATATTCTAACCGCTAATTATCGTGAGTTAGTTAAGCTAACTTACCTACAACTTATATTCAAACCGCATTCCTTTGTTATACTCGCTTAGAATAAAATTATTATTCTAAATCTACCCGCTTTATTTAATATTTTGTACGCTATATTTTCAAGGACTATTCCAACATGGAAGATCATTAGATGACTCAGCGTTTCATGATAACGCAAACCCATATAAAGGTGCGATCAAACTGCCACCGATTCAAATTCCGTTCTTTGATGGTAGGATTGACAACTGGCCTGTTTTCTATGAATCATTTAAAGCAAATATCCATAGTAATTTAAAACTTACAGATTCTCAACGTGTGCAGTATTTAATAGGTAATTTAAAAGGAAACGCATTGCAAATTATCGCCGGAATTATTCCCTCGGGTGATAACTATACCGCTATTTGGAACAGTTTAGTTCAAAAATATCAAGATAAGCGAGCACTAGGCTGACATTACATGTCTAACATATTAAATATTAAACCCGCAATTAATAATTCCGCATCTTTAAATAGTTTCATTGAAAGTTTTCACGCTTCTGTTTCAGCTTTAGAACAATTAAAAATTAACGATTTAAAGGATTTCATTTTGCTAAATTTAGCTTTGAGAAAGTTAGACCCCGCAACCGTACATATATTCGAAATGAATAAGAGAGATGAGGAAATTCCTACTTATACGGATTTCGTTGAATTTATAAAATCGCAAGTTAAAATATTGGATCGCACTATTTCATCTCGAACCGCGTTAGTGAGTAACAACCCTAATAAAAATAATTCTTCTCGTAATCAGTCACGTGATAGTACAGTACATGCTTTGGTTGCTTTTGATAATAATCAAACCTGTTTGTATTGCAATAAAATTGATCATTGTAAACTTTACACTTGTCCAACCTTTCAATCACTCTCAGCCAATTCGCGTTTGGATTTTATTAAAAACAAACGTGGATGTGTAAACTGTCTTAGTGTAACGCACACTGCTTCACAGGTAAATCTATACATACTTGTAGGACGTGTAACAAAAAACATCATTCTCTTTTACATCTAGAACACAGTTCGCAGCCGCCTAGGTCTGTCTCGACTGACGCTGTCACTAGCTCAGCGAATTCGCAACAGGTGGCGCTGTGTGCGTGCTCTCGCGTTGGTGCAAACACACCGCATACTACTGTACTTCTGTCAACTGCGCAAGTCTATGTTGATAACAAATATAAAAAATACGTTTCTGTGAGATGTTTAATAGATAACGCTTCGCAAAATAATATAATTACTTCCGCTTGTTGTAAAAAACTACAATTAAACATTATACCGCTTTCAAACTCAATTATAAAGGGTGTCGGATCCTCTTCGCGGCCTATCATAGGTTACGTTGAGACAATCGTTACTGCTAAAAACAAAACAAATTCTTTTAAAATTACCGCTCTTGTTGTCGATTGTATCACGGATAACTTACCATCTCACTTTGTTGACACTTCTGCAGTGCAACATTTGTTTGATTTACCGCTCGCTGACCCACTGTGGCACGTACCTGGTGAGGTTGAATTGCTTCTAGGGGCAAAACTGTTCCCGTATTTACTACTTCATAATAAAATTATCTCACCTACCGCTCCGTCCGCTATTGAAACCGTGTTTGGTTACATTCTTATGGGTGAGGTACCCGCTAGTTTATCTAATAATAATTATAGTCCCGCTCAATTAAACACCGCTTCATATTTTTCTACCGCGCTAAATATAGATAATTCACATTGTTTTCTGTCTTTAGACGAATCTTTACATAAATTTTGGAACATCGAAGAAATACCTTCAAAACCTTTTATGAGCCCTGCTGAACTGGAGTGTGAACAGCTGTACGCTTCTACTGTGTCACGTGACTCCAGTGGTAGGTATTGTACCGCGTTACCATTCTGTAAACGCCCAGATTCACTTGGAAATTCTTATGCTGTCGCTTATCGACGTCTAATTAATTTGGAAAAAACTAAGCTTCGCGACCCTGTTTTGCGCGCTAGTTATAATGAAATAATCCAAGAGTATATCGATCAAAATTATTTAACTGAAACTACACCTAGTTCTGTTGATCAGACTGTAGGTTATTACATACCGCATCACCCTGTTATTAGGAATGATAAACAAACAACTAAAGTTCGCATCGTTCTTGACGCAAGCGCTAAGTCTCATAATGGCGTGTCATTGAATGACTTGTTACACACAGGGCCGAATTTACAGGCTGATATATTTTTATTACTTTTAAATTTCCGCTTGTTCTCTATTGCAGTTACAGCTGACATAAAACAGATGTATCTTCGAATTGCTGTTATTGATGAGCATCGAAAATACCAAAAAATATTGTTTCGTTTTAATACCGCTGAACCTATTCGCGAATTTCAATTTAATCGAGTTGCATTTGGTCTCAAGCCCAGCCCCTTTCTAGCCATGCGCACTGTGCGCCAGCTATCAGAAGATGAAAAACACCGCTTCCCGCGCGCATCCATTGTTGCTTCTCATGAGCTATACATGGATGATTTAGCTAATTCGACCCCGTCTCTGGAGGAAGCCAAGATTCTTTCCGCTGAACTTATCGCCTTATTTAAGGCTGGGGGCTTTGACCTTACTAAATGGGCAAGTAATTCCTTGGAACTACTAGAGGCCATCCCACATTCCAACCGCTCTTCTATTAATTTCTCTGATGGGGATAACTTAAAGATTCTAGGACTCAAATGGATTCCTTCTGAGGACTGTTTCACCTTTACTACATCTAATTTGGATAATAGTTGTACTAAACGCTCCATACTTTCCACTATTGCCCGTCTGTGGGATGTTCTCGGTCTTGTGGCTCCTGTAGTTTTATTCGCGAAATTACTCATAAAAGAATTATGGAAATTAAATACAGATTGGGATGAAACTCCACCCGATTCTATTGTACTTCTCTTTCAAAAATTTAAAGAGCAATTACCTTTACTTTCTTCTTTAAAATTACCTCGCCATGTAGCCGTTACTATGGGTTGCGTGACAAATATAGTGGGTTTTGCTGATGCCAGCTTGAATGCATATGGCTGCGTCATATACTTACATGTCACTGATACAAATGGTAACACACACGTAAACTTGGTGTGTGCTAAATCCAAAGTTGCACCTGTTAAGGTCATATCTCTAGCTCGTCTAGAGCTCTGTGCCGCTGTTCTTTTGTCTAAATTAATTAAATTAGTTTATGACACTTACCGCTCTCGTACCGCTATCAATAATATATTTGCCTTTTCCGATTCTACAATTACGCTTTCATGGATTAATTCCTCACCGCATAAATGGAACATTTTTGTTAGTAACCGCGTCGCTAAATGTCAAGAACATCTTGATCCTAAGCATTTTTATCATATTAACGGAAAGGAATATCCTAGTGACTGTCTGTCTCGAGGTCTTCTACCTGAACAGTTACTAAAACACGATTTATGGTGGCATGGCCCTGAGTGGCTTCTGCGCCCAACTGCTGAGTGGCCTATCAGTCCTTTTGTTTCTTCATGCAACGAACAATTGCCTGAATTTAATAATAAAACTCTAACATTGGTACTTACCGTATCAGAACCCAATTTAATATATAGTCTTTCTCAAAAATTTGCATCATTAAATAAAATATTGCGCATAATTGTATACATTCTGAGATTTTTGCGTATTATTCCTTACGATAAGTCACACAAGTCAATTACTGTCCGTGAATTAGCTACCGCTGAAATTTATTTAATTCATTGTATTCAACAATTTCATTTTAAAGATGTTTATGACGAAATTAAAAGTAAAAAACTTCGTTCACAATTTAAAAAACTCGATCTCTTCATAGACGAGCATAATATAATTAGAATCGGCGGCAGATTGTCAAATGCGAACCTTCCTTATGAAGCTCAGCATCCCGCTCTTTTACCTAAACATGATAATTTTACACATGTTATAGTAAACTATTATCACCGTATTTATTGTCATGCCGGTGTAAGCCTTCTTAGCTCTCTGTTACGTCAAAAATATTGGATCCTCTCTTCTAGAGGTGTCATCAGACAAAGATTACATGCTTGTAACCTTTGTTTTAAAGTTTCTCCTTCTCACCCCAGCCCAAAGATGGCTGATTTACCCGCTTGTCGCGTACAGGAGACTAAAGCTTTTGTTCATACGGGTGTGGATTACGCTGGTCCATTAAAGTAACGTTATGTAGACGCCGAGGCCAGAGAAGTCAGAAGGCTTACATATGCTTATTCATTTGTTTCGTTACCAAAGCAGTTCATATTGAATTGGTTACCGACGTGTCATCGGACACTTTTATTTCCGCTTTTAAAAGATTCATTTCCCGCAGAGGACCTGTCTCTTATTTATATTCCGATAACGGAACCAATTTCGTTGGAGCCAAGGCTCAACTGCAAGAACTACTTGTTAACCGCTACCGCATAGAGTGGAAAATGATTCCACCCCGCGCTCCCCACTTTGGAGGGTTGTGGGAATCAAATATTAAATCTACTAAAACGCATTTATACCGTGTTATCGGTTCTCAACTCCTTACCTATGAGGAGCTTTCGACTGTTCTCACTGAAATTGAGGCAGTTCTAAATTCAAGACCGCTCTGTGTCCTGAATGAGGATCCGTACCCAGAACCGCTTACACCCGCTCATTTTATAATGGCTTCTCCGTTAACTTCGTTGCCTGTCGTGAATGTTCCCGAAACAACGAAATCTCTGACTTGCCGCAAAAAATTGCTTGACCAGATGGTTTGTAGTTTCTGGAAGAGGTGGCGTATAGAATATTTACATAATCTTCAAGTCAGACAAAAATGGTTGAACGCCGCAGACGATATTAAGATTGGTACAGTGGTTCTCATGCATCAGGATGATGTCCCTCCTTTACGTTGGCCAATGGGTGTGATCACTAAAGTTTTTCCCGGCAAGGATGGGACAACCCGCGTTGCTATGGTGAAGACATGCAGTGGCTCTTTCAAGAGACCCGTTGTCAAACTATGTCCTTTACCTTCTCAATAACATCACCGCGTAATTACCTAATTTAGCTGTAGTTAGCATATTTAAAATATTTTCTTTTCTTAGTCCGCTTTAATTTAATTTCTTTCCTTTTGAGAATATTACATATCCTCAAAGCCGGGCAGGATGCTCGCGCAAGTTTTAGAAATAAGTTAAATTATAATATTTCCGACCGCAGTTTTGAGCTATATTTCCTTCCCTCCCAATTCCCATACAACAGAACGAGAGGCACGCTCGTCGCACGCCGAATCAGAGGCACTTCCTCCGCGGCGAAAGCCAATCACCGCATATATATCCACTGTGGTTTGAAAAAACATTCTCGCATGGATCAGTGTGTTCTACTGCAACCGCTCACGTACCGCGCCGCTCCGCAAATAATCCGCTACTATATCAAAAACTCTAAACTCTCTCTATTTATAAGTGTTGGCCGACACAAGTGTAACATTTAAACTCAAGTGATAGTGCATCACAGTAAAAGGAAGAAAGTCGTGAACACGTGGGACGTCTGCTAAGGCTGCCCCTTGAGTCAACGTGCTTCGTCCAGAAGGTTCTCAAGTAAGTCCATCCATCCCTCTTTCTTACTCATAATCTCATATTCCCTTTTGCTCAATTCTGTGTGTCGTCCAATCTTCCAACCCGCAAAAATAAAAGAAATAAATTACATCCCCGCGTATTGGTCCTTCGAAGTCGAAAAACCGCTTCAACTTATACACCAATGGTAAAGAATTCTGTAGGCACTGGAAGCATTAACTTTGACGGAGATTCGATTATAACGGTACAAACTGTAAAGCGTATAGGGATACTAAATTTAACAAACTTGTATTGCGTTGTATTAGAACCCCTAAATTTCAGGTAAATAAGTTAGCGTTCAAGTTATAACAATCGGAGGTATTTTAAACTAGGTTTAAAACTTTCTAGCCAACTGATTTTAAGTGCTAATTAGCGGCATTACTTGCGTAGATTTCTAAGAGAATATTTGAAATTACTTAAATCTATATCTATACATAAATTATTTTTAATTATATTCGCTTTTAGTGTCTGTCCGCATTGTTCTACTAAACTTCACAATGGATTTTGAAGCGGTTATAACCATCATTTAAATAATTTATTCCGGAAGGTATAATTATAAAATCTAAAATTATTTACTATCCAGATCATAAAATCCAATTTGTTATTAATTACATAAGTACGCATCTTAAACACGTAGTAATAATAATTACTAATAAGGTCAAAATAATTTATAATAATGTCAAAATCATTAATAATAATGCCAAAATCACTCATAATAATGTCAAAATCATTATTATGAATGTCAAAATTAATTATCCAATAATATTAAACTTACATTAATAAAGAAATCTCGATGTTTTGTCAAGCAGGGGCGGGTCGCGAGTAATTTATAACAATATTCTATAGAAATGGAATACTAAATAGAACATAATTATGCCAGTGAGATCAGCTAATTCTTCTAAGGACTGAATGGCATAAGGACAGACCGTCTTAAGACGCGCAATAACAGATACAGCTGCTGTCTTGACTGGACGTCGTATCTCTTAAAAATAATAGACGGACGGATTTTATATTGTGGTTATAAGGAAGCAGACTTAACTATGCTGAGAAGGTTCTACGCGGGTTATATAATTATTTTTTTAGAATTTCAATACAATCTTAAGCAATTAACTGTATTTTTCCGACTTCAACATGACTGATACTTATGGATAACTTAAATCCTATTAATAAAATCTTAAATTCATTCATTCACTGATGAACAACGCACAGCCTTAACCGTCTAGTCGTTGAGCTCCTAAGTCTTGAGTTGAGCTGCACGATTACTGACAAATGCTTGGTAATTTCCTCAAAAGACTATTTCAGACACGGACCTATGTAGGTCCGATCATGTGAGAACCATGTGGTCCTCACATGATCTGACCAAGATTATGTCTGGACTTTAAAAGAGACTTTGACCCCTGAGTTTGTTACGCTATTTCTTTTCAGGGGTAGTCAGTTATGAAATGTCGACTTCATCTAGCTTGTTTTTTTTATTTATAATATGACTTGTAAAAGTGATTCCGACATCCTATTTACAGAATAAACAATTTCATTCCATTTTAATTTCATTTCATTTTATTTAATTTCTAAAAGTTCCATAAATATAAAAAAGGGGATAATTATAGAATTACTTTTTATAAAGACATTCCTCAAAGGGTTTAAATAGCTTATGAAAATGTGTATGGAAATTCGTAATTTCTGATATTAGAAACGTAGATGTTGGTAGGTACTTAGGCTTCTGTTTTCAAGTTGGTTATATCATCGTTATTTAGACACTCATTCATCCCCTGAGGCTTCTGAGAAGTTGCCCAAGGGAAAATATGATTGGGCACACGGCTTGTAAAATATAAAAGCCAATTATAGAATATAATCATATTTATTTGAACCTGTTCAGTACGACATGAAATCCAAACATTGTAATGTATATCGGTTCAAGTTTTCTAATTTATTTCTTTTAGTACAAAGTTTAGTAATAATAAATACTATCTCGTATATCTAAGTAAATCTATAATATCCTAACCTAACTACAACTATTGACCAACTAAAGTATGGTCCGGCTCCGCGTCGCTGTCGACTGGTAATGTACCCAAGAGACTGGCGGCACTGCCACGTTGTATGGCAATGCTTATAAGGTTATTATACTTTCGCCGGTTGAGGTTTTCCGCAGCCGCAGCAGCAGCGCCAGCACAGCACGCCGAACCAGGAAGATGGGATGGCGCAAGAGTATCACAAAAGGCCTACCCACCTTCCATGAAAATAAAGACATGCCATCCGGTCTCTTGCCATCGTCGCGTGCCAAGAGAAGTGCCATTGGGTTCTAATACAGCTGGAACGCGGACGGTGACAAGAGCTCGTTGGATGATGTCAATAATATTCGCGTGCCACGCCAAGCGACCCGCACTTCGGCTGCAAGACAGGCCGTGGTGTCCGAGGCTGTTGACAACTTTGCCACAGTGATAGCGATGAGGAGAACAAGAAGGAGCTCCTAGTCGCAGGGAAGCAGCGAGGCGGAAAGTAGTGTCGTCGAACAAAGTGCCTATGTACTTGGTTTTGAATTTGATTTGATTTCGATGTTTAGGAAGCTGTCCTAAATTATTAGTTACGCTTTGAATCGCAACTTAAACTAACTAAAGATTATTGAAGGTACAAGATACAAAGCCGAATAATGGTAATTGAAATAGAAAGTTGGTAATCATTTAGTTTACTGGAAATAGTTGGAGAGTAGCTAAATTACTAGCACTAGTTGTACTAAAAATATATATACGAGTATAATATATATATACCGATATTACGTTTAAATTGTGTAATTGGCTTCGGCCGTTCTATTTAAAATTAAAATAAATAAATACTAGTTTCTATAGATTTACACTAACCACCAGTTGTTTCATATTCACTATTCATAGTATTTGTCTTGCCTACACCTATGCGTTGAAAACCATGTAACTACGACCAAGTCACACCAACGAAAGTTGAAAAGCTGAAACAAATGCCTTTTATGGCATTAAACTGGCTAACTCAAACATGGGACTAATTTGACCCTCCCCAACAGTTTGTGTTTGTTCTATTTACATTCATCCCCTTTCTCCGAAGCTTATCCCATCAACAGTGTTCTATAGAAATCCCACACTTATACCTACCGTAAATGTTATCGTAAAGAACAGCTTTTAGTGTATTTACAGATGCTGGTTCTATGTTTGCAAATTACAGTTCTCCGAAACTCGATTTGAAGTTGACAGGGTCTGTACGAGTCCTAACTCAACTTAATGAAAGGAACATGCGCAGTGCGAACTTGGAGCAACTTTGGCGGTGGGATTTCGTCCAGTGGCTTGTCGGTACTTTTGTCCACCGTACGTATACTGAGCTGAGCGGAATCACGCTCGCACTTATTGCCCCAAGTAAAACCACCGGTGTTATATGTAAGCATTATTAAAAACAGTAGAAAAGCATGTCTATGTGTGTTTAGAAAGTTCTAAATTCCCCTTGAAAATTAGGTGTACCTGTGATTTATTTTTAAAGGGTAAGTAATTGTTTCCTGTAGTTTCCCTGTGATTTACCAATCACGCTTAATGAATGAATAGTTTATTTGCATGACAAATTAATTTTCTCTACTATCTAACTTTGTCGTGTGAGAATTAGAATTTGTTTGTGTTTAAATCACAAGAAAACTAACTTTAGGATTAATGTTATGTGTGAAAAAGTTTAAAACTGTTACGAAATAATGAAAAGTTTTAAGTTTGTAGACGTAATTACGTCGGAACTATTTTTAATATGTACTTTGAATGTTTTCAATAGGAAAAAATGCCGTTTTTTATAATTCTTTTAAAGTTTGGATCATATTTGAATTTCAGTTGAAGGATTTTTAATACCAATACGTTTTTGGATGCGTGAAACTTATTTTAAGGTCCATGGTTAAAGATTTTATTTAATTAATAACCGGAGCACAATGACCCCTTAAATATTTTTTTAACTAAAAAAATTTTGCTTACAATACTTTACAGTTTATAGTAAATTTATTTTGAACTCTTTACATCTCTTGGTTCCGGATTCCAATAAATAATACTGATTGTAGAACAATAGTAACCTATTGTTCGTCGGTTACAACATTAATTAGGACGGGTTGCGTTTCCGTGACGCAAACCCAGCACAAACGTTAACGTGGGTGTTATTGGACAATAGGATTTACCGACAACTGTCAAACATTAATTCCCAGTGCTAAAACCTGAATGTAATAATTATGATAGGTCATCCTTTAAAAAACAATTATAACGGCCTTTATCCAATACGGGAAAAAAATCAGGAATTGCCCATCAGGTGTCCATGAGTTTTGTTACTGGACACCCGAAGGGCGGCTCCCGTATTTTAAAGAATGTCGCATTCTAATCTGTCTCAAACCTCTGGTCTAGTTTTTTGATATTTTTGACAAGTTTTTTATATTAATTATGAGGTATTCCACTCAAAGCACTGATTTCTTGTCCGAACCACATCTGAGCACTTCCACTAATCGCACTGAATCAAAATTATCGCTGAGATGAGATTGCGACTAATTTTTGACTCTGGAATCGGCCTTCTGATATTATTAGTCTTGCTGTTGAAATAACTCTACACAGATTATACTTAATTATTTTGGTATAATATAATTATAATAGATTCTATCATACTAAAATCACACTTTAACTACAGAAATTAGTCTTGCTGTTATGATAACTACATACAGATTATACTTAATTATGTTGGTATAATATAATTAAAATAGATTCTATTACACTAAAATCACACTTTAACTACCTATATAAAAACCTTTTTAGCCTCCCATTAAAAGTGTGGTTAGTCTCAGTGTAAGCGAACGCCTGTCGAAGCCAATTTGCGTCATGACTTGTAAATTAAACGGTTTCCAAGTGGAAACTGGAGAACTAATGATATCGATATCATGGAATCCATACGATGCGGTCTTCTCCGTTCTTCTCGATAGGAGCCTACTGCGCTTTGGATTGGGCAACTAGCTTCACCTTCCTGACTGACCAACGTTTGAGTGTGCGGCTGTGTGTAAATGACTGCAGGCTAAATGTCGTTCAATGAAGCGAATAGTTTTTATTTATTTTTCAAGGTTTGGAAGTGATATTCTAGGAACAAGTTTTCTACCAAAATACATACCTCTATTGTTTGTGTGTCAATTGATTAATTCTCGAATTGATTCTTGTTCTCCAAAATTATCTAGGTATAAACTATTTATTTCAGATGCAAAATCGGTCGATACATCCATTCTTTTTATTTATATTTCCTTTTAAAAACAGGAACGATTTAGTTATTTTCTGGTATTTTATCGAATTATGAGATTTAAAAAATACAAAAATAAGATCTTTTTAAATTATAAGCAATGACTGGATTTTTTATGAAAATGTCACTGTTTTGGGACATTAAAACATTTTGTATTTACAAAAAATATCGATTAACGTATTTTTAACTCCGATCACTTTACCTTGAATCTAATAAAGACCAAATAAAATTGTCTAGACTACGTTTCATAAATAATTTATGCGTCATTATACCTTTAAATTCGACGCTTTTTGAAGAAAAACAAAATAAGGGGTCGGCTGTTATAAAAGGGAGTGTTGTTTTCAAAGGGAGACTTCTTTGAACTACCATTCTGCTGTCAGAGGAAAAAGGGCGCATTTACATATTTTTTAAGATGTGCCTTTTTTGCAGTAGTGGCCTAGAGGTAACGACCGCGACTTACGAGTTATAGATCATAGTTTCAAATCCAGATAGGCGCTTTCATCATCATCATCATTCCAGCCGAAAGACGTCCACTGCTGGACATAGATCTCCCCCAAAAAGAGGGGGGTTGCCATAATCGCCACGCTTGGCAGGCGGGTTGGCGATCGCAGTATGGTGTTAAAATGCATAGAGAACTCTGCTGCCCATTCTCTAGTAAGTCCCTTAGTCGCCTTTTACGACACCCACGGGAAGAAATGGAATGATGCTATTCTTTACGTCCAGCACCACACGGAGCGGAGAGAGGCGCTTTACTTTTTGTAAATTATTTCATCTCCACTAGTCTCAAAACAGTTAAGGAAAAAATCGTGAGGAAACCGGCAAGTCCTAGAACCAAACATTCGAATACATGAGACATCTACCAACGCGCTAGTGTATTCCGCGTTAGTGGATTACGGGCCTGTGTCCCAGCACATTCTAGGCTGATTATGATTATGCTATGTTAAGCCTTTTTTTATTTAATCGTTTCCTTCTATTTTGGTATTTCTATATCAGTGCCATCAGTAGCCAATAGATCATTGAGGTTTTGTCTACCAGAACAGAATAATCCAGCAACAAAGAATAAATACAGAGAATTTATTTTTTTGCCAAGTGCGACCTACCTGTGTGGCATACCTACTGAGAAAGTGAGGCAAACCTACAGAGAATTTATTTTTAGCCAAGTGAGACCTTTTATCCTTCTAATTGTTTCGCAATTACGATGTTGGTCCCATGGAGAAAGTGGTTCAGTTTGGTGATCTGTACTACACCCTTTGTTTGTGCGGAATAAACAGTTTTTCTTTCTTTCTTTTCTTTTTCTTTCTTAAATTTGACCATATCTTTTTTTTTTGGTTGGGAAATTATCAAATAACTTCTGTTGCTCTGGGCGGAGCGAGAGGACGTGTCAGACTTTTACTGACTAAAACACACCCGATTTCCTTCATTTGCCTGTATGCCACGATATCTCTTTCGGACAAACTCGCAACCCTGGCAGACAAATCTGTTGTCTACGGTTGGGTGTTGCATCTTTGTCTTAATTACTTTGTGTTGTTTTGGAAACAGTGTTCGGTCCTATTAATTGGAAGTTTGGAATTAATGATGATTAAACAATCGGCGTAGCTGCTGTACTTCGAAATGAATATTTAGTGCTGACCTATAGACATACCTACATAATTATTTATTTATACTACTTGGTTGGGAACTTGGAAGGAAGAAAATCCTATTAGAATTTCCTTATTATTTTATTTCATCCAAATATATATATATTTTAGATTATAAATACCCAAGTACATATTTGTGGCCGTCCAAGGAAAAAGGGTCCGGTAGTGGGGTATTGAGTTTAGGTTAGGTTCGGTACCTAGAATAGTCAATTGATAAAAAATAAATAAATATTAAAAAACGGGCACATTTTTTTTTATCATATATTTATGTTGCAACTCTGCAAAAGCTTGATTTGAGAAAAAGCATTTCCAAATTTGACACCGACCACTGGTACCTTTTTACTAAACTTTTGTCTTAAAATTTCTGGTACTTAGAAACATAATAACAATTATCTACAAGTTCATACAGTAAATGACTTTACATTTATTATAGGAACTTGTAGATAATTGAGCATTAATTATTAATCAATTTAAATCGCGAAATGCAATTTTTTCACCCCACTTTACAAAACTGCATATATCTCGGAAACTAAACGCCGACAAACTGGCCGTTTTTGCTGAGACCTCAGACCAATCGGCATAGACATGCTCGACAGTTGTTAATTTTGAGACAAAAGCTAAATCTTTTATTCTATTTTCGACCGTGTATCTTACTTTCATTAACTTTTTGAACGTCGCCAGGAAACATGAAAGACATAATCCAAATGAGATGTATGTGCTTCTACCCTTTGTTTTCTCAATGTCATTTTCAACATCATGTCTTGAATATTATGCTGACAAAAATAACATATTCAATTATTCACGACATATTGTATACAGATACGCCATATTATTATTACCTGAAAAAGAATATAATTATCATCATATTATATCACGCAATGCGTGAAAGGTGGACCAATTTTTAATGTAGGTATAACATCTTTCCTCTTTCTGTGGGAGTGATTTCGTGAATAGGGATGAAAGTGTGTGACAGCAAGTGACAGATTGAGCATGGGATAAGTAAGTACTTTTTAATAACATGGAATTAGTGTACTCATGGAATTAGTAAGTACTATAAAGAGTGAGATGTCAACCAGTCTAGACCAAGGGCTATCGTATTACCCAGTAACTGGGTTGTATAGGTTAGGTAGGCAGTCGCTTCATGTAAAATACTGGTATTCAGCTGCATCCGGTGAGACTGGAAGCTGACTCCAACATAGTTGGGAAAAGGCAGGCAGATGATGATATAGAGTGCGATGTCAGATGTCACACATCTCAAGCGACTATTATAAGGCTCGTTAGTTTTTTTTGTTTCAAATGCTTTAACGTGAGAATTATTGAAAAACAAATGAAATCGGGGATTATTCTATTTCTGTGTGCTTTAGACCACACGACTGAAGTAAAACTCACAAATAGTAATACTAATTATTATACTTACCTACAACAATAGGCCTGCACTGGTGTCTTAGATATACGAAACGCAACTGGCTATGAGAGAAAGAGAGACAGAAAATGTGTGCTCGCACCTCTCATCCCCCCCCCCTGACCCCTGAGTTTGTTTCGCCATTTCTTCCCAGGGGTAGTCAGATAGGAAATGTCGGCTACATCTAGATATTTTTTTACATGACGTGTAAAAGTGATTTTAATATCCTATTTACAGAATAAACGATTTCATTTCATTTCTCCCTCTCCCTCATTCTACAGTAATATACGAAACGAAACTCTATCTCTTTTTATCCTCAAACTCAAACTCAAAGCATTTATTTCAAATAAACCAATTACAGGCACTTTTGAATTGTCAATGGGTCGTTCTGACATAAAAATAAAGCTAGTTGCCCATTCCAAAGCTTAGTAGGTACCTATGGAAAAGAACGGGCAAGAAACTCCACGGGCACTCTTTTAAAATAACATATGGTTACAAAATATTGGTTACATCATTCGTGTTGAAATTAAACATGTGAGAACGATGCAAAACGTCAAAAGCATCCGTAACAAAAATATTAAATAAAAAAAATCCAAAAATTATATTAAAATAAGCCAAAGCCGCTAAGAGATGACCAGTCCCTACTGATGGCACCCGTTCACGAACATGACGCATGGATTAACACCATTCAGCTCACTAACTTATATCTCCCCCTCAACTTCCGTTCGCTTCCGTAACGCTCTCGTCACGCATTCACCAGCTTACTCTCCAAGTCAAGCGTGCGTAAAGAAGTTTTACTTCAAAAACTCTCGCCTTCTTTCCACGTGGGTAGGCAAAACTAAGTACGCCACCTGTTTAGATCCTTTTATACTTGCTTCGTTTACGTTCTTAAATCTGGTCATACACGCACGCCCGCGCTGGTTGCGAGTACTACCTACGCACCTGACCTTTCTGAAGAACATCACCAATAAGGTCACTATAATGATGTCCCTTTAAAAAAAAAAGTAACAAATTAAACTGGATATAACGTTGTAAGTTAGGATTAACGCAATATTCTTTGTCTTCTTCACTGAAGTACTTATTTAATTAAGTGGGGCTTAGTCCTTTTCAAGATGCCATTAGTGTTTTTTGCTTTTATATTGAATTAAAATAATATTAATCATTGTTCTTATTATGCATCTTGTGGACACCATTATGTTCTTAGGTATTATTTTGGACTCGAAGCCACATATAACGAAATTGTCGAAGTGGCTAAGCTCTGCAGCTTAAGCGGTCTATAAAATCCGTCATTTGGCTTATGTAGAAACAGTTCGATTATTATATTCGTCACCAATTAAATACGTGCTGAAGATTGTAAATACTATCTTAACATTTTATAAACTCAATCTATTATTATTGTATAATTGCATAGCACCGTATGTACCTACCATTTTCTGAGTACGCTTTTTATTGACTTGAATGTGCCCTGGTGGCTGAGAGTGTCATGCTCACTCAAATGTCTAGCTGATGATTTAAAAGAGTGTCCGTGGAGTTTCTTGCCCGTTCTTCTCCATAGGAACCTACTACGCTTTGAAATGGACAACTAGCTTCATCTCTCTGGCTGACCGACCCCTTGACAATTCAAAAGTGCCTATAATAGGTTTATTTGAAATAAATGCTTTGAGTTTGAGTTCAGTTCCTGGGTGAGTTAGGAACTGGTAAAGAAGAAGCGATATTTTAAAGCTTTTCAACGCAAACAAAGCATCAGTAAGTAAGTTATCATCATTCTCTTGCCCTTATTTCAATTTATTTGGGGCTGGCGCAATATGTTTTCTTCTTTCATAGTACTCTAGTAGACGTAATCTCGGTAGTCATCATCATACGATAGTTTACGTCATGGTTTCCAAATATTAAGACGCTAACAACAGGTAAACCGTTTTGTGCTTTTAATATTATAATTTGAATTGTTTCCCCAACCAACCATTGCTGCCTCAACTTTCTGACTAACTGACCGACTCTTTGACTATTCAAAAGTGCCTGTAATTGGTTTAATATTGAAATAAATGCTTTGAGTTTGAGTTTGAATGATTTTAACCGCTTCTGTGGTCTAGTGGTAAGACCACCTGTCTCAGACGCAGAGGTCCCGGGTTCGATTACCAGCGGGGACAACTATTTGTGGTAGATTTGGTTTTTTTTTATTTGGGATGGGTTTGCTCTTGACCTTAGTCTAGGTCAGAGGTGACAGAGACAAAGTCGACGATGGAGTGAGCTTACCCAGAAGAAGCCTGAGAACTCTCACTTTGAAGAGATTAGTGTTGTATGCGTTCGGAAACACAGACACAGGCAGAGAGTTCCACTCCTCCAACATTTGGAAACGCTTAGTGCGAATTGGTGGAATAGCAACCAGAAAGGGATGGTAACCTTCTGTGCGTCTAGATGACCGATAATAAAAGGGGCCGGTGGAATGAGTTCGCGGAGCTCTTGGGCATACTCACCGAAGTACAATCTGTAGTTGGTTGGTGGTAAGGGCTTGTTCTAAGTCCGCCTGGCTAGCTACCACCACTAAGTCTGTCGCCAAAACAACGATGTTAACAGCATTTGTTGTGTTTCGGCAGTTAGAGGATAGCCCGTTCCTCTGTGGTTGAGAATTCCGGGTGAAGTTCGCTTCCACCTACGGCCTTGTAATTACTTACCATCAGGTGAGATGAAGGCTACCATGTAAAATAATAATAATAAAGGTGCCTGTTAGAAATAATATTTTGGTAAACGCTTTCCTCGAGTACGTTACTTCGTGTCTATCCTCAAATTGAATCACACAATTTTGCTTGACGTGCAATGTTTGAAAGTGTTTTTCTCCTGTAGCGTGTCCACATTAAGGCTCTTTCCGAATTACGTTATGGGGCGAATAAGCTTTCAGATAGGAATGAAGGTTTAGGTATTTCATTATTTATCTCTTTTTCAGATTAAGTTATTCTAGCCGTGTGTCATGGCAATGGGATTTCCCATCGCCAAAAATAACAAACATGTTTCACCCCTTTAACCTTTCACCCGATTCAAAAAAGCTTCTACCGTTGTCTTTCAGTGAATTTAAGTTTTTATTTTAAGTAAATATTTTTATCTAAATATAATCGTAAATATATTTTTGTCGGAGCGGACATAAGAAAAACGAAAGATCCTGAGTGACATGCTTATCTACAGACATTTTTCGTTTTAAGTTCAATTATTATAAGTCTGACGGCGCAGCAAGTGGCGCTGCCTCGTATAGTTACGAAGTTACTGGAATCACTGAACAGGTTGGATAAGAGAGACACTGGCTGGTGACAGTCACTCTAGCAGAGCGTCGCATTGATGGTTGCGTGGCGGCAATCTTCTGATGACAGAAGGTGATGTCAGGGGAGCTGTCCCATAGATTATACACTTATATATAGAGCTGCCCTACCACGTCCATGATGAACTGCTATATTCTGGCACAATCCTGAAGATATTGAAGCTGCTGAACCATTAATACGATGACCTCTTCTGATAAAGGCTATTCTATGCAAAAATAATATTATGTCAATAGTATGCCGCATACATTTAAATAAAAACAACAAAGAAAACAGTTATAGAAACTTCATAACTGTGCCATTTTATCAGTGCATTTTGTTATCACAGGCGACAAACAGGAACATTTTAAAGTAATTTTAATATAGTTCCTTATTTAGTTTTGCAGCGTTTGATTATTATGACTTGTTATTGTTGGATGGACTGTCTCAGAAGCAACACCTGTTCTTTACATCAAGCTTTTCACAAATACTTTTGTTTTCTATTCTGAATACTAAAAGTGGTTACTGGTAGGTCAGCCTGCATCATCCTACTGCTGGGCAAAGGCCTCTTTGCGTTGCCATCCAGCTATTTCAGTTCCGGGTTTTCTTGCCTATTCTTCTCCATAGAGATCTACGTTTTGCAATGGGCAAATAGCTTCAACTTTCTGACTAACTGACCGACTCTTTGACAATTCAAAAGTGCCTGTAATTGGTTTAATTGAAATAAATGCTTTGAGTTTCAGTTTGAGTTTGGGCTAGTGTGGACCGTGTTGTTCCCAAGTTTTGTTTAGCTAGTACCGCCATCTTCTAAGTTGAGTGAAAGTGAATGAATCAAAAACCGTGCAAGTGAAAGTGAGATCCAACATGTCTGATAATGATACAAGTGTACCGAATAAAGGCTTCTACATACCGGGGCGACTTGTCGCGCGACGCGACACGACACAAAGGCACCGCTCGTCCCGTGACACGCGGGGCCTTTGTGCCGTGTCGCGTCGCGCGACAAGTCGCGCTGGTATGTAGAAGCCTTAACTCTACAGAGAGTTTTAATAAGGATTTATCATTTACTCAAGGGTTGATTATTTCTGTGCTTGTGCTGACACTAGCTACGTTGATATATGGCGTGGCGTCATGGTGCATTATGACGAAGTTTCGTAACTACAGAAACTATGTGTTTCTTAACGCAATTTTATCAAACTTCTTATACTATTCAATATTATGGATAAATATCACAACCTACAATAATATGATAGAAAATATAACGTACCATCTACTTAAATACTTATCAACAGCGAAGAACCACTGGTTGGTAGTTAGAAGTCATATGTTTTACCTACACGTTTTTAATAGGCAAAGGAGATATTTTAAAAGTTGCATTTTTGGTTGGGGTGTGTCTCTAATAACAACCGCCATTGTTATGTATGTAAGTGATTATTTTCTAGATGAATTTTTAAGTGTGTTGTCGACGGAAATTATTGTTATCATAGTGCTGGCAGATGTAATTTTACCGGTGATACTTAACTGTGCTTTTTACATTATAATTGTATTTTCACTTTGTCGTAGTTTTAACACGAGCACATAATTATACAGCTTCTAACATTTGTTTTCGCTTGTCTATAGTCACTTTGATATTTATTTCGAGTGACGTCTTATTATTAGGTGATTATGTCATACAGCTGAAGGCCGAAAAGCAAAATTTCTACCAACATTAATAACTTATTTTAATCCAGTAGTATTGAACGTTTTTTTAGTCGTTGTAAGGAGTAATCGTGAAACGTGGTATGAATTTTATGTAAATAAATTAAGACGAAGCTTGTTATTATCAAGGCATAGGGATCACGATATCCTCATGCAAGGAAGAAATGTTTGTCAACCTGCTGATAACCAATCAGCAATTCTTCATAACGATAATGTATATACTGTACCAAATAATGCATAAGAAATGAAATTATGGAAGGATAAAATATAAATAAATAAAAAGTTGACATCGACAGATTCAAAACTAGACGGTGTTGTGCCGTGCGAATCAACAAATAAGTTATATATTAAACATACAACTATTATGGTTATTACAACTAACAGACCTATATGGGTTTTATAACAACTTTGTACTAACCAAACATTTGTATTTTTAAAATCGATGCTTTGATAAATGATGAATGATTTTTATTTCTTTAAGTAGGTTTGTACAACCACTTTTAACAAGTCAATCATATTTTAAAAACTAGATGAGGTCGGCGTTTCCTATCTGACTACTCTGAGAAGAAAGACAGAACAAACTCAGAGGTAAGTCTCTTTTAAAGTCCAGACATAATCTTGGTCAGATCATCTGAAGGCCATAGGTTGGTGTCTGAAATGGTCTTTTGAGGAAAGAACCAAACAGATTAAGTGGACCTGACCAGTCAGTGCACGCATTTGTCAGTAATCGTGGAGCTCAACTAGTCCTTAGCTTAGTTATACATTTATAATTTAAGTCATATTATTGTGTATGGTAAACGTCATCCCAGTGAATTTATGTGTCGAATAAATCTGCCACGACGTGTCTACGTCTATTAAATAATGAACAATTCTCTATTGTTTGTATTAATTACTGCAATAGTCCAGTCCGGTCTTGTATCATTTATACAGGGTCAAATTTAATTAGCTAGTGAAACTACGCAGACATGATGGTAATCGATATCTAAAAACGATAAAATATAATACACTGGATCGCAAAAATTCCGGGTCGCTAGTAAATGGCGTGATAGTTTCTTAAATACATAAGACTAATTTATGCGAAACTATAGTATATTTTAGATAACTGTTTTGACGATGACGACTGTCATGACGGTTTTACAATAATAATTACACATAGTTCAAAGACACCGACAACTAAATAATAATAATAGGTAATAATTAAATTCTTTATTGAGAGTAACTCATGAGACTCATAGAGTGTTAGTAACAATATAATAAACTTACAACTATGTTAGTGATACAATTACAAAACACAGACAATAACATAATCACTGCTTCAGCATTTCAGCTGAAATACTGGAGCGACGACTTACAATAGAGCAGTCCAGCCTGTCAGCAATAACTCCCAGGATGCTGTTGGAACTGGCTCGCACCCTGCGCACCAAGTACGCACATCTTTTACGCATTAATGCATAAAAACAATCAACATGCAATTCCGCAAACATCCCAGATGCGCTACAGAAGCGAGGCAGCCCCATCAACACCCTGAAAGCATTATTGTACTGCACGCGAAGGGCACTGTACGATCTCAGCGTAAAATGCACCCACAGGCCACAGGTGTAAAAGGAAGAACAAAAGGCTCTAAAAAGTGTTGTTTAACCTCCGTAGAAGCACGCTTAAACCTGCGGGCATTTAATTCGCTCTAACCGACAGCGCCCTCCGCTCTCTCTCAATATCATCATCGTCTTTAAGGCTAGTGGTTAACATATGCCTAAGGTACTTGCATGAGTGCACTCTCGATAACGGCACACCATTATTACTGGAGGTACCGTTTCTGGACATTTACCACCAGCCCAAACACCATCACGACACTCTTTATACAATGTGTTATTTTTTTCGTAAAATAATTAAATGTAATTTAATTTACTTACCTACACAGCATAATTTACTATGATGAATGTTCCTTTCATGAACATGAATAATGTAAATTAAATCGTTCTAAAACAAAACTCCTGTTTACATAATTTTTTTGTTAGTGACAATAATTGTAATTTAATTTATTTTATTTTAACGACTATTTAATTTTAATAATTATGTATTTTTATATACGTATTTTAATGATATAATGAATTTTAATGTATTGTATTGTACTTGGTGCCTTAATACATAAAAAATAATACAATGTATTTTTATCCTATTTCCTGTTAAAGTAGGTTACGTACTATGCACATATTATAGGCCAGAGTAGTGTTAACATAGTGTCCCTGGGGTCGAAACCTACTGCATTTGTATAAGTTTTAGTTTATTTTGTAAGTAGTTTTTAATGTTGTTACCTTCATGAAACAATGATGACTACACCCAGTAACAACATTATTTTGTGTTAAATAAAATAGTTGGTATTTTTAATGGTATAATTACGCAAATATTGCCGTTATAATTATATAAAGAAAATGCGTTTCTCATCCCACTTAATTAATCTCTGCCACTGACAAATTTTACCATTTTTTTTAACAAAAACAAATAGGCACAAAACATAAATGAAAAAAGAAAAAAAAACTCATCACATCATCTTCCTGTCCTTGGGGTCTACTCCAAACATAAATACGAAGTATCGGCCGAATGTTCGGCCGTTTCCTGACTACGGCTGACAATGGCTGATTTCGGCGAAATAAAAAAAAAGCGACGGTCAAAGGTCAAAGTCAAAAACGTGACTTGAAGTCTGGTAAAGATTCAAAGTCAAATATGGAAACTTTGTAAGTCAAGAAACGGCCGAACATTCGGCCGATACTTCGGATTATCGCTTCGTAGTAGGCCCCTTTTTTCCATGTTACTTAGGGTCGGTGCCTGTGTGGCTCCAGACGTAAAGAATAGCACTCCTCTATTTCTTCCCGTGGGTGTAGTAAAAGGCGACTAAGGGACTTACTAAAGAATGGGCAGCAGCGTTCTCTATGCATTTTGACGCCATACTGCGATCGCCGACCCGCCTGCCAAGCGTGGCTATTATGGCAAACCCCCCCCTTTGGGGGAGGCCTATGTACAGCAGTGGATGGATAACGGCTGAAATGATGAATTATTACTATTATTATTTATTTATTTATTAACTACGTTTACAAAAAACTTAACATAAGGACTTTGCCCCGCAAAACCGTTTTCACGGTTTGTCTGTGGGAACAGAACACAATTATACAATTTTTATTTATAGTGTGGACACTTTAATTTCTTGAACTGAACCTAATATGTAACTATCAATTATCTAATCTTATGAATTAATGAAGAAAGATGAGGGTCGGTGCAACACGTGTTCTTCTTCCATTCTCCCCTGTCAGCCGTCACGCTATCATTCACTCCCTACTCTTTTATAAAATTCCCCACAACAAACAACCCATCCACCGTTTCTTTGACCTTCCTCTCCCTCTCCACCCATCAACATTTTATATTCATCATCTTTTAGTCACATACCAAACCAAACGATTTCCTTTCTACTTTTCTGTCACTGGCGCCACTTTCAAACATCCACATATACAACATGTCCCGGAATTAACGCACAACCTCATAAGGGTCATTGTACTCATCATTATGAACAACTTTTACTATGGCCCCAAACTGAAATCACGAAAAAAAAATCAGCTGTTCCCTAAATTTATGTTCGAATAACTCGACAAAATGTAGGGAACAGTTGGTTTTTTTTTCGGGATTTCAGGTTTGGTCCCATAGTAAAAGTTGTTCATAATGATGAGTACAATGACCCCTTATGAGGTTGTTCGTTAGTTCCGGGACATATTGTATATGGGGATGTTTGAAAGTGGCGCCGCTGTTCCCTACATTTATGTTCGAATAACTCGTCAAAATGTAGGGAACTGTTGGTTTTTTTTCGGGATTTCAGGTTTGGTCCCATAGTAAAAGTTGTTCATAATGATGATTATAATGACCCTTTAAGAGGTTGTGCATTAATTCTGGGACATATTGTATACTCATTTCTTACTTTATCCATTTTTGTCACTGCACACATCCATCTCAACATTCTCGTCACGTCACATATAAATCTGTTTTTATCCTTTACATACAAAAGTATCTTGAAGTGAGCATCAACTTTGCTTAAAAGCCCAACGTTACGTACGATTAGAGATAAAAGGATTGCACTGACGCTACGGCGTAGCTGACATGATAATATCACTGCTACGCCAACTCCTCTGTCGTAGCAGATTCGCTACGCAGTTATTTTTGGAACATAGTTTTGCTTAGCCCGTATATGTTGCCTCTTCTTCGTAATCAGTAAACTAACATAATCTTAGCTGATGTGGTTGGGTGATTAAAATAGCTACATCTAATCATAAAAGATGACATGACGAGATTTGACTATACTTAAATCAAATTTAATAAGCTTTCAGTGTACTGGAAGCTTATCCTATTAATCTGGCTGTTTTAAGATAATGACAGAGTGCTATTCAACGTTAAAAGGAATTATTTATAAACAAACACCTCCTGTAACACTTAATAATACCTAAGATAACGTCACTCACATCCTCGCTAATACAATTAACTCTTCCATCAACGATCTAAGTACTTAAATTTACAAGTCTAATGCCTTCTACAATATGTTTGCCTGGTAGCTGTTATGTAAAGCTGTAATAATACATCACACAGCAGCATGAATACGTACGTAGGTATATTAGTGAGGGTGCATGAATTAATTAGTGGAGTTTAATTTTACTTTAGCGGTTAATTCACGGTCGAAATGTTTCATTTAGATTTCATAATATTTCTGATATTAGAAGGGTAACTTGAATTTTGGTCTGAATAGAGTATAATTATGTCCATCTTGCGGTTTAACTGAAGCTTAGTTTACCATTTCACAATGTAAGAAGCTGTATGTAGGTTTGTATGCTGCTAAATGAACGAAACAACATCAAGATTATTATGAATACAACTGAAATGTAACGCATGATTAAATAAATTCTTTTTCAGAACTAATTAGTTCTGTAAAAGAACGTAAGTGCGTTTGAAACCCACTTTGTATCGAGTTCAGAATTTTGTATTTTAATATAATTATCTCAAACGTGATTTAATTTATGTTTCAGCTTGTAATGAAAATGTATGGTAGTGTCTTGTTAATACAATATGAAATTGTAAACTTTTTTTTAGCTTGGGTTTTAGCTGGATGAATAAATATTTTATTTATATGTTTGTGATGAGATGAGATAGAAAGCTACTAGGAGTAATTAATGGCTCTAAATATTTATCCACTACACAAACCCAAGTAATCAAAAAGTAACCGACTTCTTGAAAACTCTTTCCTATGATGACACAGAGAAATTGCTTCACCCAATTAAATAACACTTGTGTTCAAAAAATAACCTGCTCTTTCACCACCATTATACACATTCACCACCACTCACCTAAACATTCACCACCATTCACCTACACATTCACCACCATTCACCTCTAGTCACCTACACATTCATCACCATTCACCTACACATTCATCACCATTCACCACGCACCTTTGACTGCTTTTGTTTGTGTTATTTTAATTTTCCTTTTCATTTATTTATTTTTTGTTTTAATTGTTTGTTAAAAATACATGTTACCTGCCTATTTGTTTGTATAATGCCACTAAGTGGGGCCTGGTGACCCTAATACAGGTTTTTTCTAAAACTTACTTTAGGTACCAGCTCTCACAATGTGAAATTTATAGTTCAAAACTGTTAAGTGCTACAAAACCATTGTGAGAGAAAATAAATAAACTTATTTATATTTAATGAGCAATTATATGTAACTAGAGATAAATAAATAAATAAATAAAAAAAAAAACCTTTATTTCAGACATTAACACATATAGGTACATGAACAGTCCATAGATTGTTTAGTGATGAGTTAGTAACAGAAAGTACTTATAGTCTATATTAGTATTGTTAGTAGGGACACCAACACAGCTAAATTGCCTGCGCCCGCCCTCGAGGTTCAGTGTGGTAGCACCATAGGTACAGCGGGAATCACAGGGGACGTAATGTGATGAACTAACTTATCTACGCGTACGTATAGCTACTTCCACCCAGTGCCGTTGTATAGGACAGTCTGGCCTGTTAACAATCATTTTCAGGATGCCGTTCCGAGTGTTACGCAAGCGCTGTAGCAAGGAAGCCGCTTTTTTACGCATGATAGCGTGAAATCCGTCTGTGTGAGCTTCGGCAAACATGCCCAAAGCACTACAATGCCGCGGCAGCCGCAACAGCATCCTGAAGGCGTTATTATATTGAACGCGCAGGACGTAAACGATAAACTTAGACGATCTACTTAATCGCCGAGTATCATAACTTCTATGTAATCTAATAAATTGCCTTCACTAAGCGATCGACCTTAATAATATGAGAGCTGTGCTAACAAGCAGTGACATAGCAAAACGGGGTTACCATAACTTTGAAGAATTTTATAGTACACATGTGTACTATAAAATTCTTCAAAGTTATGGTAACCTCGTTTGGTGTACCCGGAAGGGATTGGCCAAAGAGTGCTTCTGTAAACCCACATTTCATTGCCCTTTCTAGAGTAAGCAACAAACAATATTTTTCCTGAAAAACCACCTGTAACGCTTGTACTAAATTGAATTGAATACAAGATCTCAAGTTCGAAAGTCGCAGTTGTAAAAAGAGGTCAATAAAAAACTTTGTTGAACAGAAATGGAGAACTTAGGTCCACTTTAAAGATACAATTCTTGAACCTAATTTGTCCATTTCTGGGAAATGGTTTCCCAAAATCCTTCCTCACTTCGCTTTGATATTGGCAATTCACGATTGACGATTCTTGCAAGGAGCGTAGCGAGGCAAGCGAGGAGCATAACGTTTCCTGAATGTCACAAAAGAGAAACCTAATTATGTGTGGAAATGCAAATTTTCTGAACTTTATTAGGCCAAAATGTCGTTTCGAAAGAAGTTGAATTTACATCAGGAAGTCGGCCATAACTGTGGACAGACACAGCACATACTACTGTGTATGTCCACGTTATGGCCGACACATACTTTGGGAGCCCGCGCTGCGTTCCCAGGCAGCACACAACTTCTGAGTAAGTTTTGTTTAACAGCAGATAGAAACTAATTGCTGAATAAGACTACCGTAATTAGCTGATTTTGGGCACGCCACAATTGTGGCGATAAGTTCTCTCTTTGAGGAGTGGCTAGAGAGGCGCCACGGCGTCCTCACCTTCCGCCTGACACAGGTCCTCAGAGCTCGGAGCACCGCCGTGTCCTCACGGAGGCGATCGGCGGCGGCGATCTCTCGCGTCCGGCCCTGGTTCAGGCCACGGTTCGGAGCGAGAGTACATGGGAGGCCGTCACCTCCTTCTGCGAAGCAGTAATGCTCGCGAAGGAGGAGGCGGAACGCGTGAGGGTGAGGCAGGGTTCGCGCCCTCACGCCCTTTGCCACCGCAGGAGACGCCCCGGGCGTCGGGAGTCGCAAGCTGATTTCCGGCCACCGTAGGCGCGGGCCTGCGGACAGTGAGCGATGGGTAGCTCGCCGTCCGATAAGGACCAGGCCCGGGTGACGGTGCGTTGTGTTTGACGCGCGCCTCAAAGAGATGTCAGAACCAACTGACGGGGTCCGTTAGGGCCAATGCCTGCCAGGGTTGCGAGTTTGTCCGAAAGGGATATCGCGGCCCCGGCACACAGGCACAGGAAGGAACACGGGTGGGTTTTAGTCAGTAAAAGTCTGACACGCCCTCCCGCTCAGCCCAGAGCGGGAGAAGGTATTTGATAATTTCCCAACCAAAAAAAAAAAAAAAAATTAGCTGATTTGGCGCTTACTCAGACGTTATTCAAGCAATTTGGGCTCAAAATAAAATTGCTAATAGCTGTTTAATAGCAACGTAACAGATGAATAAGTTTTGAATAATTGTACGACAAGCTGAGTATATTCTGCATATACGAGTAAGCGTTATGTTCTTTTACACAACTATTACAGCTCTGTTAGCCAGATGATGAATGAATGATGATCGAGTGAACTATAGTTAAGTCCTTCAAAGCTAATCAAATTAAATTGAAATTGACAAATCCAACACCAGCGGTACGCGTTGTATCATCATGCATTGCGTCCTCCTGAACAGAGACAGACAGATTTTGAACATTTTGTATGAACCAACGTAGTTAACAGGAGGGCAATGACCACGCAATTTTGCGCTATGCCTGTTTTTTTCTTAGCAGCTACAAATAATTTGCAAAAAAGTAAAAAAAAAGTCAAATTACTTATTCCAAATAGGCAATAAGAGGCACTTTTGAAAGTCAAAATTTACAAAAAAAAAAATTGATTCTTTCCAAAATGTAGTTTCGTATGGAGAAGAATGGGCAAGAAACTACACCGTTACTCTTTTAAAAATGTTATACAATATTTTGTTTGAGTACATTAATTATAATTATGATTATATGTGAAGACGATGCACCTAGAAAAAAAATACTATACCATATTAGGTAAAAAGAATTAATAATTAGGCAATGTAAAATAACTTCATTATGAGATAGATACATGGTGCTCACATATTTACTAACATTCTAAAAGTAATTATATTGTTCCAAAAAAAAAAAAAGTCAGTGTGTGATAGATAATCACAGAATGTAAAATCAATGTCATAAAAATTAGAAAATGTACATTTAAAATAGCAAAGTTTGATTTTGTCTAGACTCTAGATTGTCCTATGGAGCTGGCCCAGCATGTTTCCAAGCATTCCTATCCTGGATATAATCCTCTAACTTGTAATATGCTTGTTTTGCAATAATAATACCGACTACTTTCAGTCTTTCATCAGCCCCATTACAGAGCGTGATTATTGTTATTGTGGGTAGTTGTAGTAGTATTATCTGGATAAAAACAAATGACTCTCAGTAACTTCGGCTCAGTTTTATTGGGGACCATTACTTGTTTGCTGGCACCTTGGCTGAGAGTAAATTATCCAATAAAGTAGACACAGATATCTATGTTAGCCTATAACCTGGTATTTTACTCTGGAATGGTCCAGGTTTTCTACGTGCAATGATGACAAAAAGTGCTGATCGCAAAAATGTGTACATTACAAAATACATGTCCTCCATTTTATTAAATTTTATTCTCTTTCATGACAATTGATGGTATACCGAACTTTGCCAACCTTTTCTGAAATCGTGCCCCTAATGCAGAATTATATTGTTGACTCCAAAACGATAAACTAGAAGCAAGAATACGTTCGTATTCTTGCTTTTAGTTTCGATCTCTATGCACGATGTATGTAATTCAACAATGACATACAGTTGCTTGATACGAATTTATCTGTGCTCATAATAATAAACCAGGAACGTGAAGTGGTTTCGTAAGCCACCCGTATCTCCATGAATTTTCTAGCAGTTTACGCCGTTCAAACAAAAGTTCACTTTTGTTGATGTTTTTCTTCGTATTTTTTGTTTTATAGACGTCTTTGCTTGAGATACTTGAGTTAAAGTGCTACAATAGGTCCCATCGTGTCTTGCGGTTACCTTTGAATGTTTAGGGACATTGTACACTTTATAATTTCTAACGTGACTATATAATCGTGGATTTCCCCAACCACGTCACGGCGTCAAAGTTAAAGTCAAAGTTAAGTCAAGTTATATAAGCACATAAAAGGTACTTTTGAACATTAAAAATTAACAAAAATATTGAATTGATTCTAGTCGCCCCTTCCAAAAGGTAGTTTCGTATGGAGAAGAATGGGCAAGATACTCCACCGTTACTCTTTTAAAATGTTTTACAATTTTTTTTATAGGTACATAAATTATATACATGACGATAACACAGAGAAGTAAAATTTATAGAAACATACGGAGATGCTTTTAAATTTCCCTACACGATAACACTTTATCAACGTGGACGTGGACGTCCAAGATAATATTCATCACGTTAATTAACATTAAATTATTATTACTAACAATAAATTCAAATTATAAAAGCGCACATTGGTAGAGAGGCCCCTCTACTGATAAATTTATATACAAACATAGCTTTCGCCCGCGGCTTCGCCCGCGTAGATGTCGAAAAAAAAGCAGCTTCTCTGTCAGCAGCATTCCCCCAAAACATTATACCATATCTTAGTTGGAACCAACGTAAGCGTGGTAAGCAGATAGGAGTGCAGTTTGATTTACAACTTTACGAAGGATATATATAGCATATAAATACAAACTTCGTTTTGTACATACTTGTTCAATATACCTACGTGTCCTCCTCCATTTCATGTCCAAGTCTATTTGTAAGAAATTTTGTATTGTTTATTTTGTCTACGTTTTTGTTCTTAAATAATAATTGATCTACCAACTTTTGAGTTATTCAAGGTAGGTACCAATTTTATTTATTTTGGTTTACAGTATAAATACTGAGTTTCGAGTTAATCGGACCGCGCGTTAAAATTCTTCCATACAAACTTTGTCATCCTCAAATCCCCCAATATGGAGTAGTTTAATAAAAAACAAAAATGTCACACTTTATAATTTACTTAGGTTAGTATTCGTGCCAAGTTTCAGGTTTATTAACTCAAGGAATAAGATTTATCCCCCTTGTTCACCCCTTAAAGGTTGAATTTCGAAAAATCCCTTCTTAGCGGATGCCTATAGTTTCCAACAATAAGCCGAAATATTAGTGATTTTAACTTAAAAAGAAATTTCATTAAAAATAAAATTTTATCCCCTTTTTCATCCCTTATGGGTTCAAATTCTAACAACACCGTTGCGTTAGCTTCCAACCATAAGCCTAGACAATAAATGTAGTGATTTTACTTCGAAAATTAAGGACTTTCCATACACAACATCATTCCCCTTTTTAACCCTTCGGAGGTGGAATTATCAAAAACGCTGAGACATGTGTAAATTCATTTTCAATCGTCAGCCTAAACACAAAATTTTAATATTCTAACTTTAAAACTGACGGACTTTCATATAAACTTCCATCCCCTATTTCACCCTCTTAGGGGTATAATTTCGAAAAACCCTTTCTTAGTGGATACCTACTCTTCACAAAGAACACACCCTCCAAATTTCATGTCTCTAGGACCAGCGGTTTAGGCTGTGCGTTGATATATCAGTCAGTCAGTCAGTCAGTCAGTCAGGACTTTGAATTTTATATATATAGATTAAAAATTTGTATGCTACAATACAAATTTTAAATGTTTGTGAATAATGTTTGACAACTAGTCCGACCTTAGGTTATATCCTATTCACTAACAAAATAAACCGAAGATCATGAATCTATTGAATTACATAGTATTCTAAAGTACTTTGCTTTGTTATTGGTAAACATCAAGCTATACATTTCCAGTATATGCTGATCTCGCATTGAATAGGTTTTCTGTACATAGAGAGGTCAGCGTAAACTAGAAATGTATAGCTTGATGTGTAGCCGTGTGTACTTACAACTACTTTTTTTTAATTTCAACTAGATACCTGTTTTTTTTTTCATGAGTCTTGATTAATTGAAAGTGGAGTGATGGTTTACTATTAATAATGACGAAACTTGCTTGTTGCATACCTTCTGACAATTTTCTTGACAATTTTCTGAAGAAGCCATCCCATCTCTTGGCTCTCAGAGTGTTTTCGTGTCTAGCTTACTAGCTACTTTATTTAGTACGAGTAATTGTTTTAAAACAATATTATTATAGTCTAGCCAAGCAATCTTCTTTCACTAAACGAATAAAGATGGATGTAATTTTCTTTTAAAAATGTTGAAAGGGTTCTTGAACAGTCCAAGGAATGTAGTTATGTTGTCGAGTGCATAGGTCTAAGGACTCATCTTTTCACCCGTTTCGATTCGATAACTGGTGCCAGTACCTAGTGGCCGTAAACCGGGTGATGTGTACCGGGTATATGTGTGAAAGCTTTCATATACTGACTCTTACACACACTACATGAATAATTATTTACTTTGAAAAGTATTATACGTATGTATTACTTTAGCTTATTGTAAATGTGAGCAATATGTGGTTATTTGTTTTGTCTTTAAATATTTTCCTTCTTTTTTTCTTTTTCTCTGATAGTTTTAATGTAGGTCTGGTATTTAGGACACTTTATGCGGCCTACCCTACGTCCTTTCTATAGTATTGTTCGTCGAGTCATTGAGCTCCTTAATTCTTGAGTTGAGCTGCACAATTACTGACAAATGCTTGCAATGATTGGACAGGTCCACTCAAATTTGTTTCCTCAAAAGACCATTTCAGACACGGAGCTACATGGTCCTCACATGATCTGACTAAGATTATGTCTGGATTAAAAGAGACTTTGACCCCTGAGTTTGTTTCACCATTTCTTTTCAGGGGTAGTCAGTCAGATAGGAAAGTTCGTCTACATATAGCTTATTTTAATTTTTTTAATAAGATGTAAAAAGTGATTTCGATGGCCTATTTACAGAATAAACAGTTTCATTTCATTTCATTTCACTAATTTCATAATATACATAGCACCACAGGTTGGAGTTTTTGTGACGCCATCATTGACTTGTTTAAGGAAATCCTAATAGCGTAGTGTGTTTGGCGCTTAATTGATTTCGACAATAAAGTTAAGCAAATGTATGGGACGGGGCTCCTATCTAAATGATAACGGCCGCACTGGGTCTCTTGAAAGTTATGCTACGATTGCTGTGGTCGGTTCACGGATGGGTGACCATCCATTATATACAACATGTCCCAGAATTAACGCACAACCTCTTAAGGGGTACTCATCATTATGAACAACTTTTACTATAGGACCAAACCTGAAATCGCGAAAAAAAAATCAGCGTTTCCCTACATTTATGTTCTCATAACTCGTCAAAATTTAGGGAACATCTGATTTTTTTTTCGCATTTTTTGTTGTATATTTAGACACCTCCGTGCCTCGGAATGCTCGTTAAGCCGTTGGTCCCGGCTGTCATTCAAATATCTTTGATAGTCGTTACGGTTAGTCAGAAGCCCAATAAAGTCTGAAAACCAGTTTTAGGGGGGTACCGGTTACCCAGTAACTGGGTTGTGGAGGTCAAATAGACAGTCGCTCTATGTAAAATACTGGTACTGGAATCAGACCCCATTTAAAACTCATATTAAAAGTATACTTTGTAAACAAGCATTTATTACAAATTAGAGGATTATATCCAAGATAAGAATGCTTGGAAACATGCTGGTCCAGCTCCATAGGACAATCTAGAATCTAGACAAAATCAAACGGTTGCTATTCCGTTCACGCCTGAACGACGTCCTGCGGCGGCGGCGTTGCCAATACCGTCAGGCCTGACCGCCGCCCTGCGGCGGCGGCGACTACACGCTATTAAAAGCCCAATTTTTTCTAAAGAATAAAGTTTAGTATTGTTTGTGGCGGTTTTAGTCAATGGTCTGGTAGATATTCTCATAAAACGAACGTATCCGAACGTAAAATATGGCATGACAACATTTAAAAAAAATATTGAATGTCAGTTGAAAAATGAAATTAGTGAAAAGTGCTTATAAAAGTGTATTATACATGGGTAAGTGGATACATTTTCATTTATATGTTTATACATCATTGTAGATAATAATTGCACGAAATTGCATCATAAAATTCAAATTTTTGAACAAAGTAAAGTTTCGACAAAGATCCGTTCTATCGTCCGAATTTGGACTAATTTTGTGTTTTATCGACTGCAAATAATCAATAATAATCATAAATAAGTGCTTGAAACATCGTTTTAGATAATATTTGCACTAAATACTTGTGAAAAGTTTCAAAATATATCATATGTCAAAAATTGCATCAAAATTGTTAAACTTTGAAGTTAAATATCTTTATTTCTTTCCCCAAGAATGAGTAAGTGTTAAATTAATATGAAAATATAGTTTCCACTTGTGTAGTTTTCACTAATATTCAAAAACAAAATATTTTATTTATTTTTTAATTAATTAATAAATAAATCAATTAACCCCCCCTCTTTCTTCAAGAAAATCTTTTATTAATTAATTATGGTGGTATATTTTTACAAGATATTATCAGCCAATAAAGGTTTATGTAGTATCTTAGTAACATTTTTGTATAAGAAACTACTCGGTGTTACTCCGATGTGAATTTTCAAAGTTTCAAAGAATTAATGAGGCCGGCCTCAAGTGCCATGAACTTTGTGATTTATTATTACAACAATGTTACATAGAACTCTCAAAGAAACGCTGTTGTTAGATTTCTTATCTATTCATAATAACTTGCAAAATTTAGTGTAAATTGATACAGTAGTTTTATCAGAAATAGCCATAACATTGGACCTAAACAATGCAGTTGTTATCTGTAATCAGTGGTAATTATTAAATACAGTTCCCACGACCATTTTTTTTATTGTTAATTACAGTGACACTATACAAAAACCCAAACAGCTTAAACAAAGGATGTTTATGCTCTTAGAAATCACTTGATATGTTTTTTGTTTACATTGGCGACAGGGGCAATAAATCTGGCGACCATTACGATAAGGATCGGTACTTGAGCGTTTTGACGTTTGTTATGATCTGAAAGGTTAATTATTTTTCTGTATTTTTTAAATTAACTCCTAAAATATATAATTGACTTGTCTACTTACCCTTTTATTTAATAGACTAGTAGATTCGTTACAATATGCCTCCCCCAATAAGGGAGAGGGGGGGGGGTGCCATAATCGCCACGCTTGGCAAGCGGATTGGCAATCGCAGTAGGTGTTAAAATGCATAGAGAACGCTGCTGCCCATTCTCAATTAATGTACTTATACAAAATATTGTAAAACATTTTAAAAGAGTAACGGTAGAGTTTCTTGCCCTTTCTTTTCCATAGAATAGAATAGAATAGAATACAAAAATATTGTACAAAGTTGTTAAGTGCATTATGTATTACGATCATAATATATTGCCGTTTCCGGCATACAAAACTGCCTTTTGGAAGGGGTGACTAGAGTAACTTTTTTTATTTGTTAATTTTGACGTTCAAGGGTGTCTTTTATGTGCCTATTTGAAATAAATAATTTGACTTTGACTTTGTTATTGCATAAGTACTTCTCTGCATGTATTTGAATATATTTTTTTTTTTTTTTTTTTAAACAAAATAATAATTGCAATATGATTGTTTTTTTGTAATATGATTACATATTTCAATTATAAATACAATGCGTAACAGAAATATCGCGGTTTCGCGGAAAATAGCAAGTAGCAGGGTAGTAGCAAATTTCCATAGAAAAATCGCACAGCGAAAATGTATTTATCGGATTCTAGAGTACATACTGAAAATTGTTTATATTTATGGGTACTTAAACAGCCACTTCACGGGGCGCCAAATAGGTGAAAAAGCAATACATTTTATCGGGCACACCATTCCAAGCTTTTGTAAAGAGTTTCTTAACTGAAAAACTCAATAACACCTTTTGCTCGAACTAGGAATGGAAACTAACAATTTACCGGAATAAAACCTACATATTTAGAAATCTTGACCGAAAAATCGATGAATTTCAATACAACCAATAAATTAAGTAATTAAAACTTTCCGATAATCCTACAGGTTCTTGATATAGCAGTTTACTTCAAGCCCTTTTCTTAGAAATTCTGAATAATGCACAGTTCTCGGTAGTCTGTAAGCTTCGTCGTATTAGCGCTGGATAATAATAATATTATGGCTTCTTCTGTACTTATAAAGAAGGTATAAGACGTAGTAATATACTTCTTTTTCTAAGGCTTCGATTGCACGGATTAAAGTAATAGATATTTATGATTGGCTCATTTTATTTGATAGATTATTTAATTTAGATTAGATTGAATATTCTATCAAATACTAAGAGATGTAAGTTTTGATAGTTTTCTATACTTCGTTTTTTAATCCCAGATACTAATTTGACAGGTGCAAATGACAAACTCTAAATTGAAAAAACAAACAACAATCATTTGAAATGTCCAATTAGTCTCGGATTATTAAACGAACTTTAATCTTAAGAAAGTATTATTTTGTAATGTTTAACTTAAGTAACATAAAAAATCTACTTAGAAAGTGGAAATCCTTACCTATACTTTATATTTACAAGCTTTTATTTTTAGACCCATTAAAATACAGTCTACAAAGAAGAGCTGTTTTCTTTTCGGCAGGAAAAAGCGAATTGGAACTGAGCATCTGAACCGTGACATTTTATAAAAACTTGCGGTATGACTTTCATGAAAAGGGTAAGTCCAGGATAGCTGCGCCACTTTTTGATGAGAAGCCATAACTCATTTATTAAAAACGTATAGGCAATACGTTTTTTGCATAACGTAACTTTGATCTATAATCTATGATTGTACCTCTTTTGTTTGTACATAAGTTTTATAGATTTTGAGGAAATTATGTCTTTTTTGATGGATTATGGGCATAAGAAAAGAAGTGTTGAGATTAAAATTGGTTTTATATTCTACAAGATACAGAGCACACACGACATCATTTAGCTTCAGTACAAAAAGAGGCGTTGACAGGTGACAGATAGCTGTCATTAATTCAATCAACACGTTTACTGAGTCCGATTAAACAATACATTGAATTGCGTTTACAGAGAACAATATCAATTACCAACATTTTTATCTGGGGTCTGTGGGGGGACGCTTCCTATTGTATAGTACGATTTTGGCCTACGATATTAATTCGCGGCACCTATCCAATTGGCGCACCTATCCTGGAATTACCCAATACAAATCTATTTTAAGTTTAAAAAGGCCAAAGCTTATAATACCTGATTAATAATTATTTGTCAATTTCTATCCATAAGAAGTAAGTTTACAAAACTTACCTTTTACTAAAACCCGACTACTGAAAAATCACGCTTTATAAAGTATTAAAACAAAACAAATATTCTTATCTGAAATTGTTATGTACACACGGTTACACATCAAGCTATACATTTCCAGTATAAGCTGAACTCGCATTGTGTAGGATTTCCGTAAAATGAGAGGTCAGCGTAAACTGGATTTGTATAGCTTGATGTGTAGCCGTGTGTACAAACTATTCAATATTTATCGTCTATTAAATAAACAACTTACACGTAATATATTTTAATGTATTTAATACAAAATTATATATTCCTGGTAATGTTCAGAGGATAGCCGTTTTTTTTAAAGTTAATGTCTTTATGTCCTCTAGAGGGCGCCATTTATTCATTTTAATGTGACGTCACATAGTCTATAACCAGCGGACAATCAAGACGCTTCCAACGATACCTCATTTGTCAAATTATGATAAGGAGTTCACAAATTATGAGGGAAGAGATGTGAACATACATACCCACATACATACATACCGGTCAAAATCATAACCCTCCTTTTTGCTTCGCCGTAGTTGGGTAAAAACTAGAGTTTGTTTGGCATCATGGTTTAATTAAGAGGGAAGGTATTCTAAATATACCTACCGTTCTCTATGATATTTAGAAGCAACTCGTGTGAACGTAACTATGCTGTTTATCCTTCATTTGAAGAGCACCTTCAGAATATTCTGTACCTCACATAAACCCCTCTTTTATAAGCATAAACCATTTTAATATTTGAACGTCTATCGACATCGGGTTTAGGTAAAGCCAATAAGTACCAACCACTTTAGATGGGATCGCAAGATAAATAGATTACATAATATTATGCAAAGCAAACGATGTCAGGTCCTCTATAGGTAAGGTTGAACACCCTTCGTAACCTCACAACCCGTGGTCGAATATTGGATTTAGAGGCCAATCAAAATGTGCATGTGTTAATAGAAGATATTTACGTAAATTAACCTTTCGGTTTCAAAAACTTTTTGGTAAAGACCAAGTTGGTTTCAGTGAAAAGGAAACATTTTATTGTATAGATTTGTAATGGTAATAAATATTACAATACTTAGCCTGAGGTACAATACTTAATAATATATTATAGCAATGTTTCGTTGACGATCAGAACTTTTGGTTTGTTCGTACTTTCTCTACAATAATTTGGTTTTTTCCTTTTTATACCCAGCTGCAGCCAGTAGCAAGCATATGGTAAGTCATTTACTTCTTACAGAAAATCAAGCCGCTCTAATACTCGTAAAATACGGATTCCTTCTGGGGTAGTCGGGTAAAAATAAAATAGTCTGTCAAATATTTTACTATCTAATATTAATTTCAAACTACCGTATATGGATTCAGCAACGAATTTATTAGTACCTATTAGTTACGTTCTTTTGAGAAATTCTTTAAACCGAAAAATCGTTCAGACACAGCTGTTTTCATGAATAGCCTGCGGATATTTTGTACTAAGTCTGCAGCTTTGTTTTTGATTCGAGTTTGTAATAGCACCTGCACCGTATGGAGTTGCCAAAATTGTGAAACGTTCTACCGAGCCAATTTACTCACTCATGTGTTATATAGTCTATATATTTTTGCTGACTATTGTGTGCTAAATAGGATCTAAAATTGCAACTAGAATGTGAATGCAAAATTAATACATTGAATGTAAATTTGGTTTATTTCTCATTGTTTGGCAAAAAAGGGTGTTATGAAATCGTCAAATGGCAGAAAAACCAATCTGATTTCTTCAAAGAGTTTTTCCACATGTGAACATTCAGTTTAGTTTTCGTTTCTCAAGAAAAACTTTTGAATTAGACTCCTTCGACGCTTTCTAAGTGCCTTAAAAGGCCTTCAACTAACACGAAAAGTAAAATCCTTCGTAAAGGAAACTTATTTTTCGGGAGAAAGTTCTAACAACAAATCGAAATCTTATTTGATCGATCGAATGTTTGCTTCAAAGTTTCAATCTCCTGTTGACCTCAAAGTTTCAATAAATATTACGTAGGATTTTTTGAGAAAGTATAATGATCAATTATTGTTTGTATTTGAAAGTACTCTCTCTACTATTGTTTGTACTGGTAGTAGTATAATACGAAATATTTTTTTTTTTAAAGTTGAAAGGTGTCGTGGTTACGGTTGGACTAAAGTTCCTGTCACAGTATATAATTTATAAAATAACAGGCACAATGAAATAAATTAACAACGTTTGAGAGTTTTACACGTTTGAGAATTTTGTTCTTTTTTCGGTCTAGCTCTCAACCGCCATGTGTGCAGAGATAACGTGCGATAAGTAACATCGTTCCTCTAATGATAGTGATTACAGTAGTTAAGCGATTCCTGTGCGGTACTTTTCGCCTTTAGAAGATCAGCAGAGTCATTTATTTTCTGTCGTATCTCACGTATGTCTTTTATAATTTCCATAATTTATTTGAGTTTTATAGTCTTTCTTCGCTTTTCGAAGAACCAACCAACTAGAACTAGGTACCACCAGACTTTAATAATGACCTACTGGACACGTATTGGTACTATGTCCCTCAGTTAAACAAAATAACTATAGATAACTAAACTAAAGCTACTGTTCCGTGTGGTGCCGGACGTAAAGATTAGCACCATCCCATTTCTTCCCATGGATGTCGTAAGAGGCGACTAAGGGACTTACTAGAAAATGGGCAGCAACGTTCTCTATGCATTTTAACACCATACTGCGATCGCCAACCCGCCTGCCAAGCGTGGCGATTATGGCAACTCCCCCTTCCCCTCCTTTGCGTGGCGATTATGGCAACTCCCCCTTCCCCTCCTTTTGGGAGAGGCCTATGTCCAGCAGTGAACGTCTTTCGGCTGAAATTAATGAATGATGATGAATGAAAAAAGAAGAGAGCGGGCCGAGCACGGGCGTGTCAAGACGTTTGAGGGGGGGCCTTTGGGGGAGACGTCTTTCAGCTGAAATGATGATGATGATGAACTAAACTAAGAACTAGAAAAGGCAAAATTTACAACACAACGGCGTCAGAAATAATAATTTTCATTATGTACAGTAGGTAAATAAAATAAACCAAAATAATAAAGTAAATTGTTTTGGTCCACAAAGGTCTGCGTTTAATTAAAAATGTCTGTTTCTACAAGTTTCCATTAACCACTATTAAATGTTAAATAATAATATAATTTTATACATAAAAGTTTAGCTCACAAACAGAAACATGTAACAATTTATAATTTTCTAGTTGTTCACCGCATTCTTATTCCCTTATGTACTACTTTCAACCCTCATGAGATTCGCTCTATGAAACATAATTTCATACTTAGATATATACACCTAATATCTCCATAACAACTTCAATGGTGGTGCGTTCTGTAAAGAATCGTGTAGACTGGCGTGATATCGAGGGCGCGACAGGCAGCGCCAGCTATATAGCGCCAGTCTGCACGAGCCTTTACTCAATAAGACATGGACAGATACGTATCTGTTTCATTTACATTACATTACATATATATATATCACATCACGCTTGTAATCATCGAATGGTTAGGCAGAGATATACCTGTACTGCACCCAAATTTCACCAGTTATGTTCTTAAGTCCCATGTAATAGAGGGCGAGCCTATTGCCGTCAACCGGGCATGTATCCAGACACCGGACTGCTACTTAGAAATTCCAGATGGAAAACCCAATAACACTTTGCCTGACCCAGGAATCGAACCTAGGACTTAATGCTAAGCAGGAGCGCTTGTGACTAATAAACTAAAGAAGCTCCATTTACAGTAATTATATGTATAAAATATAGAATCTACAGCTGGTTTTATAATACCGATCAGGATCAAACCCTTAATAAGAAAATTTAGGTTAGAACCCTTGAAACTCCGTTACATTTTCCAAACTTCTCGAATTTCAAATGATAAATTCTCAATACTCAATACTTTATTGCATTCCATAATGTTTTAGTCTATTTATTCTATTATATAATATAATTAATCAAAGTGCTAAAATGTAAGATTTTAACGGTAAGTATTCTGTTTACGACTCGGTGCACAGTTCTGAGCAGTAACCTAACAAAAATTACTAGGATTGCATGAATTCCAGATAATATTGATTCATTAGTATTATTAAGAACTTATTTTTGTTTATATTTACATAATATAATATAGCCTATGTCGTAAGCTGGTCGATTATTACTTGTTAACTTGTAAAGCCTACTTAACTGTGATAGTTTTCCTTTTAACTTCTTTTTACATAGATTATACAATACTGCCTTTACCCAAAGAGGGGTCCTTAACTAATTACCTTATTTTATTTATTATTTACTTTTTATTTATACTTTGCAATTTTTTTTAATTAGGGAATAAAGAGGCTTTATTATTATTATTATATAGGTACTACTGCCGTGATTTTTTTCACGTATCGAAAATGACGGGGGACACACTTGACTATAACAAAAATTTGCACTTTAAAGCTTAAGGCGCTGACAAGAGGCTAATGATAAAAGTACGGTTGTCTTAAACAAAAAAATGGCCAAATCCATATAGTTTGTGGTAGCTGAATTTTTTTTTGTTATTTTTAAACATATTTCTCAGAACTTGGTTGTAACAAAAACACCTTTAGAAAAAGAAAACTCGATACAAATTAACGGTAAACTAACCCTTTACTTTGAGTTTCAATCCAAAATATCTGTATTAAATATCAACGTACGGTTGGTTTTTAGTTAATAACAAGAGCGTCTTATTTGTATGCAGAACTTGGTTGTTTTTTATTTTCGATTACTCAACTCATTTTTGAGTATACGAGTATAAATAATTGCTTCATATTTTGCAATAAATTACAAGTGTTGTGTCATTGCGCTTCTCTTTCTTATAAATGCAGTCTGACAGTGACAGCGGTTTACCTGTTGTCAGCGTCTGAATAATACGCGAACGGATCTCTGAATTGAAAAATGGTTAAACGTTGAACGGCCTATCCAACGCTACCTCACACCATGGGATTCACGAGAAAAAATAAAAAATATCATCCCCACTTTACGTGCAAGGGAGTAAAGTACACTACAATTTTCTTTTAAATATTTAATTTTACCGCTTTATCGGCGTGATTAATATGTATACCCACGTCAATTACAGCTTTCTAGTGCTAAGAGTATCTGAGCTAAACCGCGGACAGACAGACAGGCAGACGGACGTGGCGCAACTGTAAGCATTCCATGTTGACTACGGTACCCTAAGATACGAGGATTATTTATAAACTGTGAAGTACCCAATGATCCTTAGAGATTACTTGGCGTTATGGTACATGTGGAAGATTCATTCAGATAAACCCTAGAGACTGGAGTCATTATGAATATTTTTCCCTTAGGATACTTTAGTGAGCCTCGCTGTAAGCCGTGCTGACACTGACACTTTTGTTTCACTTTTTTTTACCAAATTACACACATGCAGGTTATCAAAAAATTTAATCTGTGTCCATCTGCAGATTTACTCTAAGGACCAGAAAGATCCATACATTTGTAAAGTACAAAGTCTCTTTAGGACTTGAGCACACGGCGTTTTTTATACGCACGTCCCGTGAAAGTCGTTGCGCGTTGACGGCGCGTTTTCTGAATTGAAAAAGCAACGCTAGTTGCGTTTGCAGCGCGTAAGACACGTCGAAAACGAGTTAGAAATCACCGTGTGCCCAAAACTTTAAGGCTTTTTACTTTAAGGATTGATGGATCTTTTTTATAGCTGCGGTCTCATTTACTATTCGAATTACCACATAAATAAACATTGAAGTACGAATCTGTTACCTACATAAATTCAATAAGGTAGGTACTTGGCAAAAGATTCGTCGCCCCAACATTTTTCTCGTAGAATTTAGAATTCAATATATTTTCTCCTATTCGTTTACAGTTCTATCTTTCTCCTTTTCTTAAAATATCAAATCAAACCTTACGAAAGGTACAATATTTTGCCGTAAACAAAGTTTGGAAATGTGATTTGTTATAGTACCTATAATTATTTTTGATTCAAAATATCCTGTGTGCAGAAAAGAAAACCAAAATCAAAGGTAAAAGCTAGTACGTAATTTAATTTTGTACATTTCTAAGAAAGACTACTAAGTAATAGAGGATTCCTAAGAGGTTTTGGCTTGTTACGTACATTAGGGACAAAGTTTCGTTCATTTCTTTCTAAGTAAAATAACTAATCAACCAAAAACATTTCTTTTTGTACGTACCCTGCACCTCCCTTTAATGGGGTTGGAGGGTGAAAGATACAGATTCCTAACTAATATTATAAAAGCGAAAGAAAGTTTGTTTGTTTGTTTGTTACCTTTTCACGCCTAAACCACTGAACCGATCATCCTGAAATTTTGCATATAGGTCGTCAGGTGTACAGAAACGGACAAAGGGTACCTTTCCCGAGGAAAACAACTTTAACGTTCTTATGGTAATAGATGGCGCCACGTGTCTTTCGAATCATTATTGAATTATATTATGGGACAAGCAGAGTACAACCCGAAATGATTGACTAATTCTAAATTAACGCGAGCGAAGCCGCGAGCAAAAGCTAGTTCTTAATATTTTTGTTATTTTGCAAATATTAGCCTGCATACCAAAATTTAGCTTTTTAATACTTCGGGAAGGGGTTTAGTGAGAACCTAGAGGTTTTAATGAGTATGTGAGTGAGTGAGGCAGTGAATCAGTGACGAAATCGACGTATTTTCAGTATTAATAAAATCCTAAGAATACAAGCTAGATAAATGAAACTAATTAGTGACTTTCATAAGTCTGCTAACCAAATTTTATGTTGAAAATTTGAGCTCTCTAGTATAATCCAGGCCGTAGCTATGAGCGTTTGAATATACGACGAAACGCTTCGAGAAAAGTAGTACCCCCTTACCGTAGTGCCCCCTTGCTTTTTGTTTTTGACTCGTCTTGGGGCGGGGACACTACCGTACTGCCTCCCAGATTGACTTTGTAAGATTATAATCCTACTTCCATATTTATGTGGGATTGGGTGTGTGGCATTCGATCGTTGTAGAAAAATAAGACGATAGTATGAATGTTTCAGAACTGATGGAATGTGGCTACATAGGAATGGATAGACAAAAGCATTGAAAATAACCGAAAGGCAAAAAAAAACCGACCAACCGCGAGTCGGACTCGAGCACGAACGGTTCCGTACCATTATCAATAAAATCGGCAAAAAAAACACGTTTGTTGTATGGAAGCCCCCTTAAATATTTATTTTATTCTGTTTTTTTTTGTATTTTTTGTTATAGCGGCAACTGACAGAAATACATCATCTGTGAAAATTTCAACTGTTTTACTATCACGGTTCATGAGATACAGCCTGGCGACAGACGGACAGACAGACGGACGGACAGCGGAGTCTTATTAATAGGGTCCCGTTTTAGCCTTTGGGTACGGAACCCTTAAAACGAGTGAGCCTTTATTTAGTCGCATAAGATGTGTAACATCTGACATCTCACCTTGGTAATAAGCAACAAAGCAGCGATAGAAATTAACCTAAAAATTTTAAAAAAGCTAAATACTGAAATATTTATTTGAATTATTAATTTATTCATTACTAGTGGTCGCTCGCTGGTTGAAATTCGACCCCGACTTACAATCTATATAGTACTTAGTAATTCCATGAATACACTAATTCCATGATATTATAAAGTACTTACTAATTACAGTCTATTAAAAAGTACTTACTTATTCCATGATCAAGCTGTCACTTCCTGGTACACTTCCGTCCCTTTTCACGAAATTACTTCCACAGAAAGTAACAGGAAAGATGTTACCAAAAGACGTTGCTTGATTAAAGGCTCGTGCAGATTGGCGCGATATCGCACTGCCTGTCGCACCCGAGATATCGTGCCAATCTGCACGAGCCTTAAAATATAAAATCATATTTATTTTACTGGACAATAAAGTTTACCTATAGTCAAATTGTTGTTTTATCTACGAATACTACATTAATTTTATAAATTATTTAAAGCTCATACTATAATGAAATTAATATACAGGGTGGAAGGGACATCGACGCGCATCCTGTTACCATGGATTCAGTACATCATTCTTGACCGATGAACCGAAAAATTCCGTGTTCCATACATTTAGACCGAGTAGGTATTGCACTTCTGTAGGAAACAGCTGTTTTTTAATTTAAATTACCGACGAGAAATTTCAACGCACGGGGATTAAGTATGATGTCCTGAATCCATGGTAACCGGTTTCGCGTCGATGTCCCTGCCACCCTTTATAGATAGGTTTCTCAAATCAAATCAAATAATTTTACATCGCACCTCCGCTCAAACACAAACAAAAATGTGTCACAACTCAAAAAAATTGAAAACTCTTATAATGTTCCATTCTTTTCAGAAAACATCAAAATCTTATCTCAAATAGTTTCATACTTATGACTGATTTTTTTGAGTTACGACACTATTTGATCGGAGGTGCGACATGTTAAAAGTTGGGGTTCTAAAATATTTAGTATCTACTTAATCGTTGTCCAAATGCGCATATTATTGGTAAGTAGCAGTTTTAAATGTTCAAACTTAGGTATATTTTAATACTAACAAATACAATTCCTGTAAAAAATGAGGTTTGTGTTTGTAAATATGTGAGCCGAGACATTATTCAAACTCAGACTCAAAGCTTTTATTTCAATTAAACTATTAACAGGCACTTTTGAATTGTCAAGGAGTCAGCCAGTCAAAACATGTAGCCTATTGCGAAGCGTAGTAGGCTTGTATGGAGAAGACCGGAAAGAAACTCCATGGGGACTCTTTTAAGCAAAGTATTGTTACAAAATATTGGGCGAATCTTTAAACAAAATATTGTTAACATTATCCATTTTGAAATTAGAAATAGCTAAATATTGTGAGAAGGACGTAGAAAAACGTGCATTTTAAAAGCGTCCAGCCAGAGACAAAAAAGAAATAATTAAAAAATAAAACGATAAGCTATGATAACTTAAATGGCAGAGGAGTTGCCAAGAAAACCTACTTAACATGGCAACTGTAAAATCCCAACCACTAATCCGAATATAAAATACTGAATAAATAAATAAAAAATAATCACTACTTTATTGCTTGTTTATGTCTTAATCCTAAACTAGCCAATCAATGACGTAAATTGTCTAACAAAAAAAACAAAAAAAATATTCCTTTCAATATTGAACTTTAATCTGTGAACATAATACACACCACATTACCACACCAACTAATATATATTTAATCATGGAACAACAAAAACAAATGAGAATCTAAGTCACGTCCTTTGAGAAAACGTAGTTTCCAGTCGACGTTGTGCACATTGCAATAGTGTGGGAGTAAATAACTAACATTGTTTTAACTCGATAGAATTTTAAACGGTTTCCTTCTGTCACACATATGCAGGAAATTGCGTTTGTCTCTAAAATCGTTTATTTCTTTCAGAAAAAAAAAACAGAAGTTTCTTATACAGAGTGCGTTGGATTATTGTCATGCTTTGCGGAAAAACGAAGAATACATTATAAAACCATAATACCTACAGTACTGTAGTTATACTTTTTAGGGTTTTGTTCTTCAAAAGGAAAAAATGGAACCCTTTTATGATTACATCGTTGTCCAACCGTCTGTCTGTCTGTCTGTGAAGACCCTTTTTCTCAGTAAAGGCTTCTACATACCGGGGCCACTTGTCGCGCGACGCGACACGGTACAAAGGCCCCGCGTGTCGTGGGACGAGCGGTGCCTTTGTCGTGTCGCGTCGCGCGACAAGTCGCCCCGGTATGTAGAAGCCTTAACACGTGGAGGTAACAAATTGAAATTAATATCAAATAAATAGGTCTACGGTCCCTTCGAGCTCTAAAAAAATCAAGCTTCTAAGACACTGTAATAAAACAATACGGCCATTAAGTGACATACTTTGGTACTCGCAAATAAATCACAATCCGAAAATCGTTAATGTGTAATTTTATCACTATTTTTTTTGCGATTACTATCTTAAATTTGCTGTTGTAGAATTGACTGTGACGTATATCGATGTAATGTGAGAATATTTTTTCAACTACAAAGTTAAGTTTGATCTTGGGATAAAATCATCCCAACTACGGTATCCCCTCATTGTGCGTGCAATTGGCAAATTACACGTGTTTAGCAGATGAATTGTCCTTAAATTTCTCGACAAATGCCAGTTAAAAGAGTTATCAACAAAGACATACCATTTCAACTCTTGGATCCTTAATTAGCTCGCAAATAGAATCCGTTTGTGTAGCTTAAAACATTTTTTGAAGTAATTAAGGTGAATAATTAAAGTAGTCCGAATTCTTCTGTTCAGTGTAGCTTTGAAGGATCCCATTAAAATACTTGTTAAGTTGAAACAGATTGTAAATAGGAATACAAAAGGTTGAGTGCTATTAATAAACTTGATATAATTTAGGAGTACTTATAAAACAAGTTAATAAAAAAAAACAAAAAACCCGACTGCGTAAAAAGTGAACTTAAAAAAAGATGGAAACAAAATTTATATAAATTAATACTATAAATAATCTCATGCAGTTGGAGGCACTAGGTCGTTATTGTTAAGAATATGCCTCCGACTGGATGAGATTGTTTATACTCGTAGTACATATTAATTTATATAAAATTTGTTTCCATTTTTTTTTAATTTCACTTTTTACGCAGTCGCGTTTTTAGATTTTCAATTTCCTTTTTTAGGGTTCCGTAGTAAACAAGGAACCCTTATAGTTTCGCCATGTCCGTCTGTCTATCTCTCTGTCTGTCTGTCCGTCCGTCCGTCTGTCCCTGGCTTAGCTCAGAGACGCTAAGTCCTAGAAAGCTGTAATTTGGCATGGGTGTACATATTAATCACGTCAAAAAATTCGTGAAATAAAACCATGAAAAACATTTTTTTTTAGGGGAGGTACCCTAAAAAAAATGTTTTGCTTGCACGTAAAACGGGGATGATATTTTTTTTTCTCTCTCATGGTGTGGGGTATCGTTGGATAGGCCGTTCAAAAATATTGTGGGTCTGTGAAAAACATTTTTCAATTCTGAGATCCGTTTGCGTAATATTAAAGTTAAATCTTTAAAGTGTTATTTTTTGTTAGAGTCAAGTGTCCCGTCCCCCTGCCAGCTAAATGGTTGGTTTTGGATATGTGAAAAAAATCATGGCAGTAGTATATATAATGAAATTAAAAGGAAAACTATCACGGTTAAGTAGGGCTTACAAGTTAACGAGTAATCGTCGACCAACTTAAATTTGCAGTTGAAGAATTGACCGTAACGTATATAGAAGTATGGGAGAGCATGTTTTTCAACTACAATGTTAAGTTTGTTTTTGGGTTGAATTCATCCTAACTACGGTACCCTTCATTGTGCGTGGTCCGACACGTACTTGGCCGGTTTTTTTTTATTTTACATTTTATAGTTAGGATAACCAAATTTACCGTCTTATAGACGGTAAATTTGGTTATTTACTCACTTAAAATCAGGTGATAGCTACTCACTCCAAAAGTTCGGGATAGTTTTTTTTTAATCATTTCTCATTTAAATTACATTTAAACATATAATTTGTATATATTTTTGTAATTACTTTTTAAAACCCTTCATTTTGATACCCTTAACTTAATTACTTTTTAAAACCCTTCATTTTGATACCCTAAACTTATGCTGCCTTATTACAAAACAAGATTTATATTTTGACATGGCTTAAACCATGGAGCCAGTTTTTGTAATAAGAACGTAACAGTGATTGAAATACCATTCTATAAACAAAACTGAAAACTTAGTTCGGTACTAAGTTGTCAGTTTTGTGTTTAGGAACTTTACCATGGTCGGAATAAAGTTCAAAATGGTTCACTGGTTCCGAAGTGGGGATTAATTTATCCTAAGAACAAACTTAACATTGTATTTGAAAAGATGTTCCCTCATACATTCCAACTACGAATGTAAGTTTGTAAGCATAATATTGAGTGATTTACCATGTTATTTTAAGACCATAGATTTTTTATAGGTTTTCCTGTATCGATAAGTTAAGAACTATTTTATGCATTTTTTTCAAAATTTTAGGCTCAGTTAGTTTCGGAGATAATGGATAATGGTACGCTCAAACAGACAAAGTATCTATATTATTGATCCATAACATATCTGACAGTTGGGTTGGTCCACAAATTTAAGGTCGTTCATCGCGCTGTGGACCGGGCTATGCTCGGAGTTTTTTTGAAGGATAAGATCAGAAAGGGAATTATCGGGAAATGAACCGGATATTTTAGTGGAACCAGCGTTCGTTCGCTCGTTCCACTAAAATCCCCTAGACCAGTTCCCCAGGGGACTACACAGCACTCAATGTTCCACTACGATGCCCTAGGGGATCATATAAAACTCTAATTTCTTTTTGACTCCCCTAATTGTTTGAGAACCTTATTATTGAATTGAAATCTATTTACAATGTATCACTGGTTAAAACAAGGATAACGACATGAGTAAGCAAGCTGAAGTGGCAGTGGGCTGGCCATGTTTTTCGAAGGACAGATGCAGTGATGGCCGGTGGAGTAGACGATTCCTGGAGTGGAGATCGCGTATCGACCTTAGAATGGTGACTAGGACAGACTGAATGCAGAAGGCGGATGACAGGTTGTTGTGCAGAGTACCAAGTCCTGCAGTAGATTGCGATTGGCTGAGTTGATTGATTAATCTATCAAACACAGTTCAGCTCAGATATCTTGGAAAGTGTTCACTCCTTATTTACAGAAATATATTTTATGGTCATATGCTACTCCGTCATTATACTCCGTCTTTCTACATATCGTCCAATTTGATGTGGTGATTCGTGTGGTCAACATAAATTGCCCTGTGGTTTACACTCTCGATAAACCGCACAACCCACATGTTTGTTTTAGGAAACTTTGGTATTTTATTAGGGATTTAGCAGTATTTAAAGTATGTATTATATACTGAAAAATAAATAACATTCAATTGCATTTAAAAGCGTAGGTTAAGTATATTAACCACTAATGAGTTACCACTCATTTGTTGATAAACATAAAAAAGCGGAAATTGTTTATGCATATTAATATTAAAAGAATCATAAGTGATATTTCACTTTGAAGCCGATAGTTTGGCGCTGCAGCGTGATATTTTGGTAATATTGGAGTGGAGTTTTAAGAGCAAAATTGAATTTAATGCTTCCAAATGCTTCGCCATGAGTTTTAATCGAGCACGAAACCCTATCATCATCTTTACTTATAAAATGAATGGCAGCGCTATTACTAGAACTACTGGAAAGAAGGAGCTGAGATTTGACAACAGTTTCAGATTCATTTAGGCGATTAGGTTTCATACTGCGCAATACTAAACATTTTAGCAACAATAGCTATTTTTAATGTACTTGTTTAAAGCAAAAGAGTCCAGTCCATACGTCTGAAACCCGCACGAAAAGAAGTACAATTTACTCTTAGAAAAAGTTCAAAAAACGTATCTTAGGTATCTATATAAACATTTGAATTGATATTATCGGTTTATGTACCCTTCGAACTTTCTTTAAGGTTACAATTCTCTCGGGGTTCGAAGAAAAAAAATACTAAATTAGTAATATGTGTAAGATCCTTCAAGGAAAAACAGATACTCCTGAATTGCATGACGAACTGTCCCATCTATTTGCTCCGATAAACTATAACCGTAGCAGGAGGCACAGCGCACCGTCGCTCGAGCCCATGGCAGCCTCTTGCCCTCGCATACTCTCTGCGCTCAACGCTCTTTTAGACGCTAAGCCTCACTGTGATGTGTTTGCGGATGGATGGAAGGAGATCTTGTCAACATGTCTGGAGTATTGTGAGATGAGTCGAGTAGTTGTATAGTTTTGTAATTGTACTTAAATAATGTGTTTGTGCCTTTAACTAATGTAATTGTCCTTGGCCTTTATGTTAAAGTAAATACATATTAAAATAAATTTTGAGGTTCCATACTAGGAGGTTTCTAATCAAAACCATAAAAGATATGAGTATTTTCGCAGCCTACCACATCTATCTTGAAGCCATCTGAGGAAGTTACCTCAGTAAATAATTATGAGTAATCCAGTGGGTAAAACGAAATACATAAAGACAGTCCCATAGTCGTCGCCATTGCGTACTTATTCTAAATTAGTTGACGTGCACGCCTTCAAAGCTGTAAGGCTAATGCCCAGCGTAATAAGAGTACTTTAAAGAATTGCACTCGGTTCGACGACTGTCCTTAATTATTCCTCCACGGAACCACTTCCATGCTCCATAAAATTCTTAATGATAGTCTGGAGACATGCATTGAATTAAGATTTTTTTTCCTCGTTGCAGTTTACGCATTAATTGCTTGAGATTCTTTAGGGAATGAGGAACTTGCTATTACTTCGGATAAATTAAAATGTAGCGTGACAGCGGTTTATCTGTTGTCGGCGTCTTAATGAAAATTGATTTTATAAACGGAACAACGCCGGACGATTACAAATTAATTATTTTAACACGTCAAAGACTCAGCAGTACGGTCAGCGAGAAATTTTGGTTTAGTCCATGTTCAACCACCTCAATCTTTACCCCTGACCATGTTGAACCCCTAAATGTTTCCATGTTCAACCCCCCAGGGGTTGAATATGGATTTCAATATATTGGTCATCTTTTCTTTGTCCATATTCAACCCTTTGTTGTTATGTAACTAATAATGACATTAAAGTAATACTGAAAGCAGAAGTGTATTTATTTTCTTTCAGCTTAATCTTTTGCAGGTATTTGTAGCTGTTGGGTAAAAGAAAAACATGGCATTTTGGTAAACATTGATGAATGATGCTACTAGGGAATTATCATGTTTACAACCGATTGAGATGATTCAAACGGTGTTACATTAAGTTTGTTCCCTAGTTGGTCCTATTTTATCAAAACCTTGTTTTGATGATGGAATTCATGAGGACCTGAGGGAACTCCATAAATATTAAAGACATAAATATGGCGATTTTGGTATTTTCTGTATGAAATCAGGTCTTTGCATTCAGAAAATATCATTTGGTGAAGTGGATCTGATGAGGAAAGCCAGAGATGGCCACCAGAAGTTTTTCATGATAAGTATCTAATTATATAAAAGAAAATTTAAAGCACATATTTAAAGTACCTACTCGTACACTTTGTAAACAAGCATAATATAAGTTAGAGGATTATCCAGGATAGGAATGGTTGCTATTTTAATTGTATAATTTGTTATTTTTCTGACATTGTTTTTACATTCTGGGATTACCTAGACTCATACACTGACTTATTTTTGTTTTTTTTAGGAAAACATATACTTTTACGATGTTTGTAAATATGTGAGCACCATGTATCTATCTCTATCTATCTATTAAGTTATTTTTCATTGCTTAATTTTTCATTATTTTTACCTATTGTGGTATAGTAATTTTATTTTATTCTAGGTGCATCGTCTTCACATATAATGTTATAATTAATGTACTTAAACAAAATATTATAAAACAGTTTTAGAAGAGTAACGGTGGAGTTTCTTTCCCATTCTTCTCTCCGTTGCTCTTTTGAGGTCTTGTACGAATAATATTCTTTTTATATTTTTCACTACAATACTAATGCAAGGCTGCTGACAACAATACCCTCTCATGAACCAGCAGCACTTTGCATTCCAAAAATAAGCTGTAGCTAATAGCAATAAATGCAGGGTAGATGAGAAGAACTTTTGTGTTTTACTGTCCATTGTGGGTTGAACGTGGATCAAAGACATTCAAAAATAAAAGTCCATGTTCAACCCCTGGGGGGTTGAACACGGAAACATTTAGGGGTTCAACATGGTCAGGGGTAAAGATTGAGGTGGTTGAACATGGACTAAACCGAAATTTTGATTAACACTGAGTCTTTTACACATGATCAAAATTGCGACAAAACGTCCCGTAGTTTTCTTTTATTGCCAGACTGAAGCCCAAGGGCTATTTTTGTTAATTGAACAAAACGCTTTTTTCCAGCTGTAACCAACTATACATACTGCTACCCAAAACATAATATGTGGGTATGATAGAAATTTTGATGTGAATCATCTATAGACGCACGTAAAACCGATTGCTGGCGGGGCGACGCATGCCGCGTGGCGATTCACCGCTCACTCCGCGCGCACGGTCCCCCCGCTTGGCGACCCTGAGCTTTTTGTCGATGTTTGTTTGTTTGATTTCGATGTTTCACATCTGCCAGGCGTCCGGTGACGGCCACACAATATTTTTAACGGAATGTTGGGTCATACATCCGTGAGAACTTTAAGAGAACGGAACGGACGAGGTTTTAACCGAAGAATATTTAGTAAAAATTACATTGTGCGCTGTCCACAAATTAATTGAGACGTGGTCAGAATGAGAGAAAAGAAAATAAATGTTGTTTTTATTATCCCAAATAATATTTTACCTCATTAATAAAAAATAATAAAAAATATTATAAAGAGTCCTAATGAAAACTTATACGTAAGTCCATTTTAATAAAGCCTACAGAAGGCGTAGTGAAATTAATGCTTATTTACCGCCTCACCGGGTGGAGAGCAGAAAATATACCGGGGGCTATTAACTACAGAAAAGGTGTCACAATATTATTGTTACATTTCTTGGTAGTTTGGATGGGGATTTAAAGTCAAGTTATGAAACACATTGTGTCTGCTAATTTCGTGAGAAGTAAAACTAGACAATTTAAAAGTATAATTTAAACTTTTGTTTTACCTAAGAGACAAATTCAAAAGGATCATCTCAACAGTCATCTCAATTAATGTCTTTTCCTTGATTTTGTATGTATTTATGATGTAGGGATATATTATAGTAAATATATGTGTATGTCGGGATAGGTCCAGACATCAGAAGCAATACTCAGATATGGCAATACAGAAATCTATTTCAATCGAACCATCAGTTATTTTAAATCGAGAGAATATAGAAATTAAATAAAATTAATTAAATAACTAATAATGGTAGTGGCGGTCACATAGGGCAGTACTGACTGTCAGGGACAGTGGTCCATGCACCCACCGCAATAAGGATAGTACTGTCGGAGACAAAGTTCCACATCCAATAACCGGGAAGTACTGACTGTCGAGAGACAGTGGTCCGTGCACCACGACGCATCCGTTCAAAATGCGTACCGACTCAACAGCGCAGCTCCTTATAAAGGCGATCCGCTAGTGGGGGGTAACGTTACAATATTTCACTCAATTGACTTCAAGTCTTTTAAGTCAAATGACCGATAGAATGAATGATTTGTCAATGGTGCACGTTCCACTAGCGCCATCTAGTCGCCGCCTCTCGCAGCTGTTAAACAATATGGCTTCCGTCATGTATTATAACTAAGTTTATTATAACCTATTTATGTACTTGTGTACCTATTTTACCTGTAATTAATTATGTTATATTTTAATATTTTATAATATTATTATTTTCTCTCAATCACACTCAAAGCACTCGCCATCTTATCTCTTCACCACCTTAGGTTGACTGGTAAAGGCATTAAGTCCGCCTTTGTACATTATTGTGTGTGAGAAGTTTAAATAAATAAAAGGAAAGGTTGTGAAATAATTTCTAAGCCATTTTTGATGTTGGTAAGCCCTATAAGTATAGCATACCATAATCAGCCTATAGGTAAAGTTCCCACTCCTAGGACTCAGGCTTCGTCTCGATGAGAGCGGGCCGTAATCCACCACGCGGCGCAATGAAATTAAAACAAATAACGTGCAAGGAGTAGGCGAATTGAAGGAAAGAAAGAGGTTTATTATTTAGTTAGATTTTGTTTTTTTTTCAATTTGTAATTAGATCTTTGTAAAAACAAAAATATTACTGGCCACTAGCCCTACCAGTGTGTCAAATTAATGTCACCACTGTAGCGGCACGCTGTATATCCTATGTCCTAGGTCATGGTCTACCAGTGTGGCTAATTTTATCCAAATCCGTTCAGCCGTTTTAGCGTGAAAGCGTAACAAACAAACATACAAACTCACTTTCGCATTCATAATATTAGTTAGTATTGTTTGTGGAAAAAAAAACTCTGAGAGTTACTCTGCTATTACCTATCCACTGATATAATAATGATACTACTAATTTTCTCTAGTAGGTCATCATCTTGGTCACGTACTTTATTACTGAAGGTCGTGTCCCTGAAAGGCCCTCGTGGCTTTAAGGCTCGTGCAGACTGGCGCGATATCGCGGTTGATACAGGCAGCGCGGCCGTTATCCCGCCCGCGATATCGCGCAAGTCTACACGAGCAGCTTTCTGTATGAAGTGTGTTGTGCTCTAGTAGGTGGGTACCTATAAAGATAAATGCAAACAAACTCATTTCGGCAGTGGCATGGCGAAAACTGATAGCAGTGGTGGCCCAGTGGTTACGGCCCCGACTTAAGACCTGAGTCTTAAGTCGGGGCCGTAACCACTCAAGGTCACTGGCATATATCTGAATATATGCCAGTGACCTTGAGTGGTTAGCTTGCGTGTTCTGTACTGAACTCACGCAACGCGTCGTACGTTCAGCCAGTAATAGGACTCGCCCATCAAGGAGCGCTGTCCCCAATTTGACGCATTATTAATTTATTATACACAAAAAAAAGGTATTTTAATAAAACGCGTCTACTAAAAGATCAATAATTAAATTATCTTTGAACTGGTAAAGGGTTAAAAAAACGCTTGGTAGATTTTTGCGCCATTCTCAGTTTTTTATCCGCGTTAGACATAAATTTATAAATTAATTCACTATGTAATATAAACATAATCTAAAATATTCACATATTAGATTATTGAAAAAAATCTCTAATTAAACATATATTTTTTTCAAATCATTAACACTACTCGTTTAGACGTGATCTTCGGTATAAAATCATTAAAAGTCGGTTATCGTCGCCTTAAGAGTTTTAGGTCGTGGGTACCAAGACAGGCACTTTACTTTGTGTAAATAATTTCATCACCACAGCTTTCTAAACGGTGAAGGAAAACATCGTGAGGAAACCGGCATGTCCTAGAACTAAAAATTCGAAGACATGTGACATCTACCAAGTGGCACTGGGCCTGCGTGGTGGATTATGGCCCACTCCCTGTCACCGAGAGGAGGCCTGAGTCCCAGCAGTGGGAACATTATAGGCTGAATATGTATGTAATGTATGTATGTATGTATGGCGAGAATTTCGTTTTCACCTTTTTAATAAGCTCGCAACTTTCGTGTAAATTTTAGCATACGTAAGGTGTTCAAAAAGGCCTCCAATTTCTTTGCCAAATCATTATTCAGATAGGGGCCAAAAACTGCCAATTTCTGAAAGGCGGTCATAGCGATTTTTGTGTTTCTATTTGAGTAGCTTTGAAAGAATTACGATGTCCATTTAGTTGGGCCGGCAGTATCTTAGAACAGAATAGATTACCCTTGTTCTCTTTTATGACTAGGTAAAAGGGAACGTAGCAAATGCTTTTAAAGTTTGCCTACGTTTATATTTCTAGAACTTTCCAGTTTATCAGGAGCAGTGGTGGCCCAGTGGGGGGCAGTGGTGATCCCGACTGACTAGTTGTAAGTCGTGGGTTCAAACCCAGGCAGGTGCTTTTACTTTGTGTAAATAATTTCATCACCACTGCTCTCAAAACGGTGAAGGAAAACATCGTGAGGAAACCGGCATGTCCTAGAACCAAAAGTTCGAAGACATGATGTGACATTTACCAACCCGCACTGGGCCCGCGTGGAAATTACAGCCCACCACTCCCTCTCGAAGAGAGGTGGTCTGTGTTCCAGCAGTGGAACATTATGGGCTGATTGTGATCTTAACAAACGACTCTTTAAGAGTTATCAAGATACATACAATTAAAAGTTGGCGAATATTTTACTGAATTAGGCTATTGGCTAATCTGTTTGTAACGGTGCTGAAGTTTACACTTTTTACCCTGTTTTCTCCAACTGCTGACCGTAAAAATATCCATGTTGCGAAAGATTTCAATACAATCTCTTTTCCCCAAGGCTTTACAAGTGGTCTGAAAGCAGCAATTACGTAGTTACCTATAGTAAAATAAACTTTGCGTTTTATCTGCCTCTAGAAAACTGCAGACATCTCCAGGCATTTATCTAGAGTGATAAAAATGAAAAAAGTAATATTCTCAATGTTGTAGCGAGACTGCTGGTATTTGTACTAGGAAATAGTTCAAGGAAAATAGTCAACAGTGGTACTAACAACCAGTCGGCTACATAGATGTTTGTAACTTTGAAGTGTAAATAAATAAATTATTATTATTAATATATAAAAAGTGGAGTGGTGGCTGGAAAAAGGCTAGGCAGATTATTATTACCCTAATAAGCTCTAGTAGATTTATTAATTATTATATTGTGTTTTGTTTGCCGGTTTAGTGAAGATTTGAAGTCATTACTCATTTTGAAAAAGGTATTTTTTATGCACAGTTGGAAGTGCCCGAGTAATTGTATGTTTGAAACCGCGATGTTAATATTTCGTTGGTAAATAAGTTTAAAAGACGCAACAATAATAAAAATAACACAAATAAGTACTTGCTCGTTAATACAAATACTGTACACAAATATTGCTAGGAACAATGTAGTTCATAGTTTTTCACAATCACTTTGAGAATTGTTGCTTTACTTTTTACGTAACTATTAATTTTACAATAATTACTGGTGCATTTTCGTGGCTTCAGTTTTGTGGTTACAATAAAACAATTTTAACAAACATGGCAGCGCTAAAATATTCTCTAGCGAACATATTTATGAAAAAAAAAATATAAAGCCTCTATGTAAATACTCTGAAAATAATGTTTTGTTTAAAAACAAAACATTATTTTCAGAGCCAATTGTAAAATTATTACTTGGCAATCTTACCAACCAACTGACTCAACGGTAGAATTAGATACGAGACTCTCAGGGATATATATAGCATGAGGTTCTAATCAAAATAAAGTCCTTGTATTTGGTCTTCTCAATCAAGTTTAATTACTGGTCACACATACAGCAAGTCCAATTCACAGTTCTCTTGATGTCAATAGAAATTAACAATGAAACTTACATTCAGTGGGTCAAATTACCCAAATAACCTTACTCCCAGAGACAGGCCTTCGCATGCAGAAACGCTAGCCTGTGGAGTGTTGTAGTCCAGGATGTGTTCTCATCAAGCACATATGTGGTCAGAGCCTGATACTTCTAGGTGGTTCACAAGTTGAGATGAACTCATCTTCTTTAAATTTGAACTTTAATACCGTGAGTTGGTATGTGGCTTAAATCAGGTTGAGAAGAGCCTTTTAATTGTTTTTTTTTCATCTAGAATTTTTATCCTACGTATGTAGGTATATCCATAATTGTATAATTTTCCTGAATTCCGAGAAAATCTTCATGTGACGCAATTCAATATACGAAATAAAGTATGTCCGACCTTTTGTTTTTGTCAAAAATGTTTTATGAAATATCCGAAACATTATTCTTGAGACAGATGCGTAATTTGAATAATATTTCGGAATGGATTCAGTCGTATTGCCTCTGGCACATGTTATTACACTGTAAAGTGATTTTGTCAGAACTCAGATATTGTGATGTTTGCGTGATTTTTGTGAAATAAGTTTATATTCTGTTCATAATTTGTTTTTATTACTCAATTTCTTTATAATAAAAAAAAATGAAAAAAAAAAAAAATGAAAAAGTGTTTATTCAGATTAATAATATAAATACAGAATATATACTTCTGCCAAACTGCACAGCAGTTTGCTGGCAGACGTAGCTCCTTTTTTTATAACTAAAGTCTAAAATTTGGTTTTTATAATGACACTTTCACATATATAGGTATAAACATTCAAACAATTATATTTTCCCTTTTATGTATCCTCTGCAGCGAGGTTTTCACAAAACATATGAAAGAGGTACTTACGAAAAACACACACACACACACTTCTTACGAAAAACCACGATGATTTGACGTTTTTTTTTTATTTTAAGACAGAATGAAATAAAGTAATGCATTGTTATATGGTTCCAGTGCAGACAAGGCTTTAAGCGCCAAAGTCGCCCTTGTCGTTTCTTTTCAATGTTTTTTTTGTTGTGATATTCAATTAAGTGTATTGTAGTTACAATGCTTTGTATGACAGCTAGGTATACTATGTAATCCTCATATTATAAAACAAAGTCTCCCGCCGCATCTGTCTGTGTGTCTGAATGCGATAAACTCAAAAATTATTAAACGGATTTTCAAACGGTTTTCACTAATAGCTGGAGTGATTCATGAGGAAGGTTTAAGTGTATAATTTATTAAGGTGTAAATTGGCTGAAATATGAGGATTATTGATGAAGCTGTCGGAAAAAACATGCCGACTGGGAACTTTACTGGGGTGCGCCGCGTAAACCGTAAGAGATACATAAAATGTATATTGTACTTGTAGATTCAACTCATAAAAAGTTCAACAAGAAAGTCCGCAATAGCTTGTCTATCTTCAAAAGAATGACCCATAGTAACCATTTTTATCTTTCCAAATGTAATTAAAAAAATATATATATTTCCGTATTAATCCTCCAATCAAACAAGATTTATATAAATTAATACTATAAACAATCTCATGCAGTCGGAGGCAATAGGTCGTTATTGTTATGAAGATGCCTCCGACTGCATGAGATTGTTTATAGTATAATTTATATAGCAGTTCATGTTTTGCAGTCGGCTTTTTTGTTTTTTTTTAATTAACTTTTTTTTGCAGTTCATGTTTTTGCAGCCAGGTTTTTTGTTTTTTTAATTAACTATTTTTTTAATAATATTTCTTAATAGTTAGACTACTACTACCAGTGTAAAAGATATCACAGATTAAAAAAAACACGCGTAATAAATTAGTTATGGTTGACGGCGGCGGACGCAGCGCTAGGAGTCAATAAACTTTTCCTCGGCTATGAAGTATACGATCGCTTCGTTTTCTTTTGATCCCGGTAGTACGTTCCTGTGGGATATTTGCCAACATCCACGCGGGCAATGCCGCGGGTAAAAGTGAGTCATAATATAAAACGCATACAATAAACATGCAAGCCTTTTTACATTACAAAAATCTTCAGTTTAGCTAGGGCTAATAAATTTCCTAGTCACACATAAATATAAAATCTTCTATTTGGGCCTAGTCACGTGTGGAGATTGGGTACAGAGGCTGGTTGTAAATTCATATAAACCGGAAAACTTCTACAGCTAATCATGAATTTTCTAATGTTTCGTTTTAAATAATTCTACAAGGTAGGCACAATAACATCGGCTATAATGATAATGAGGGTGGGCGCTGGTATCTATAATTAGGTACAAGATATTAAGTTATCTTAGCTTAGGTATTGGCTGCAACTCTAACATGCAACTTTACTTTTTTTTACTTACCATATGGCCTATTTTTATTGTAAACCATATTTTTTACTTGAAAGTGCAAATAAACTATTTTTTATTATTATTTTGTGTGGGAAAATGAAAGTGGTCAAACATAAAGTTACTAACAGCATGCGGGTTCGTATGTACATACCTAAACAATAGCCGAGTACTATGATTTATTGCGAATATCAAAACTTTTACTTTCATAATATTATTCGTAGTTTCATTAGTAAGAAAATTTATTTAAACAATATAGGGTCAGATTAAATTAGCTACCAAAACTCTGCAGATGTGATGGGTATCAATATTTAAATACGATAAAATAAAATAAAAAAGATACGAAGTTTTTTTTTGGGGTCAATAACAACTGGTCAGTATGATTTGAGCAAACAAATTTTCTCACGTTTCACGTTTAATGCTTGGCAGGCGGGTTGGTGACTGCGATCGCCAACCTGCCTGCCAAGCGTGGCGATTATGGCAAACCCCCCCCCCCCCTCCTATGGTGGAGGCCTATGTCCAGCAGTGGACGTCTTTCGGCTGAAATGACTAACTAATTGCGGTCGATGATCCCGAATTATTTCTTGTTTTATACTCTTTAGATATCGATACCCATCACGGCTACGGAGTTTAGCTAGCTCATTTTATTTAACCCTGCATAATAGAGGTCAAAAGGGTTATCTTGTTTTCATTTCTCACGTTACGGGCGAGTGTGGTCGCACCTCACTCAAACAAGCACAGTCAAACCTTTCAAAAAGAGATTTCACCTTCGTGGGTTGTATCTGGTTTTACACCTGTGGTATATTTTAAAAAGGTCAGATGGGTGCGTAGTTGTAATGAAAATTGATCTACTATGGAAGAGTGTAAAATAAACTTGATTCTATTTAAGGACGAATAAATCTACGTGGCGCCAATAAGTAATTAGGAATATGGTGTGAATTTTAATAATTCTAGTTTTTTTATTATTGAAAAAATACAAAAGGATAAGTGGTGTAGTATCAATGCTAGTATGAAAATATAGATATATTATAATATAGATACAAACATAAAAAGCTTTTAACTAGTTTTGATGTAGTATTGTGTAGCACAAACCATGTTTTTACAACTATTGTTCAATTTATTTAAATTATTTGTAATTATAATGATTCATAATTTAATTTTAATGTAATAATGAACCATAATTTTTCAAAAAAAAAAATTACGCTAGCAAAGGCAGAATATTATGATCGTAATACAAAATGCACATAACAACTTTGTACAATATTCTGACAAATAAATGCATTCTATTCTATTCTTTAACTCAAATGGCGTAAAATCCCCGTAGCCTTGTCCTGTGACAAAGCAATATTTTACGATCGTCTTTTATACATCCCTACAACAAAAGACATGTTTTTCATTATGTTGTTTTACCCTGTGATTAGGTATATGACGTACCTACATTTAGGTACATCCCGTGTGTACGTATAATTTAATTTCTTCCAGAAAAGTCGTTGTTAAAACAAGTGTGTCTAAACTTAGGCCCAGTCGAGTATGCTTCACTTAACCTCATGGCAGGTGCTACAAATAGACATAGCCGACTTTTCAACGGTTCTATTTAAGTATCGCTGGTTATAGACTATTCTAGCTATTGTTTTGGACTAGATTCAGGTTAAAGTGTCATAATTATCCGCTCTACTACAATCTTAAAAAATGCTACCTTTCCTGTTGTTAAAACTTAGCGGTTCAAATCAATGACGTATTATAAATAGACGCGTCATACACGAACATTAGTGCACTCAAAAACAGCGTAAGCCATGATTGTAGCTACATACTTGCATACAATCATATAGCGCGTGAAGAAAAGGAAAAACCTTTATCAATATCTGTTGTTAGAAAGAGATGAACATACATATTTAGTTACGTCACTAGCTGCTGCATGTTCATTGGCGCATACGTAATAATAATACTTCCATTATTGAGCGAAGGCGCATCTAAAGGATTACCTTTAGATGCGCCTTCGCTCAATAATGGAATCATTGGTTAAAATAGACTAAAACATTTACTGAGACTAAACGTCAACTGACAGCTGTCAAAATTGAAATGTGTGTCATACTTACTCACTCTCTTTATGTTAATTATGTTATTAATAAATAAATAATGTTAGTTGTGATGCTAGTCAATTAATATCTGCTGATGATGTCAAAATAGATATTCTTTGTTTTGTCTGAATAATCTTGTATATTGTTACCATTTCTTGCATTGGTTAACAAAGCGTTTAGATTCAACATTGAAACCAAATTTTAAATAAGTCTTTCTTCCACAGGTATCATCAGATGTTTAGAGATGTTAAACCTGTCACCATCGAGTTACCGCAACGTTGACGCGAGCGAACGGACGGTTAACACCAAGAAGGTGTATTCGCGGAGGCCTTGGTACGCTCCGCCGATAGACCCGGCGGAGATATTGAGATATACGCCAGGTAAGTAATATCCTATACCTGCGGCTGCGATACCTGCGGTTAAGGGGACGATAACCGACTTTTAATGATTTTATACTGAAGATCACGTCTAAACGAGTGGTGTTAATGATTTGAAAAAAATATATGTTAAATTAAAGCATTTTCTCAATAATTCAATATTTTATATTATGTTTATATTACATAGTGAAATTAATTTGTAAAGTTATGTCTAACGCGGATAAAAAACTGAGAATGGCGTAAAATCTACCGAGCGTATTTTTCTGAAACCTTCACCAGTTTAAAAATAATTTAATTATTTATCTTTTAGTATACGCGTTTTATTAAAATACCTTTTGTTTTGTATATAATAAATTAATAGTGCGTCAAATTGGGGACAGCGCTCCTTGATGGGCGAGTCCTATTACTGGCTGAACGTACGACGCGTTGCGTGAGCTCAGTACAGGAAAAAAAAATTAAACAAAAAAAATATTGCAAGATCAACCTAATTTAGTACCTACCTACTAACTTAAAGTAGCAATCGTTTAGAATTAAATTATTTTATTTGACGATCCTAAGCCCGTTAAAGTACGAAGAGACTTATTTTCATTTATTTTTTATGTTTAATTAAATATTTGTTGGTTTTTTTTTTTCTAAGGCCTTTATCTATACTGAATTTACCGCGAAGCTATGGCACGCAGTTACTTTCAATCAACTAAGCCTATAGCAGTCCACTTCTGGACTCTCCCAGGCTGCGCCACAACACCCTGTCCTCCGCCTTCCGCATCCAGTCTGTCCATCTAGCTGGGAGACGTCCCACACTACGCTTGCCGATACGCGGTCTCCACTCCAGGACCCGTGTGCTCCACCGGCCATCAGTTACTTTAACAACCTGTATATAAATATATAATAAAAAATAAATATAATATAAAAGACAAATTTGCAACACTACATTGATTTGGAATTTTAAATAGCATAGTGGTAACAATGTAATCTAGTTCTATAACAAAGTATTTAACCAACAAACCATCTTACCGTTGATGAAATCAAAAAAGTTTTATATTTTATACTCTTGTATTCGTTTCATCAATCTAATCAACCATTGAGCCCTGGGGCAGGAATACTGCTTAGCAGCAGACATAGGTACATATGGTGTGAGAAATTTACTAGACAACCTCTTTTACCTGTTGCTCGTACATTATTATCGTTTCGTATTACATTCTATTATATTCTCCTCTTTTTTCTCTACTCAATTTTTTTTCTCAGTTAATTCTCATCATGGTCTGGCAGTTTGAGTATTTTATGCGGCCTACCCAAATGTCCTTTCTTTGGTACTCTTAGTTGAATCGTTGAGCTCCTTAAGTTCTGAGTTGAGCTGCACGACTACTGACAAATGCGTGCACTGACTGGACAGAGTCCCTCAATCTGTGTGGTTCTTTCATCAAAAGATCACTTCAGGCATCAACCTACATGTTCTTCATGGACTTTAAAAGAGACTGTGACCTCTGAATTTGTTTCGGTCATTCTTCTCAGAGTAGTCAGATAGGAAACGACGACCTCATCTAGTTTTTAAACATGATTGACGTGTAAAAGTGTTTGTACAAACCTACTTACAGAAATAAATCATTTATCATTTATCTATTTCTGGAAAAGCCTTTCTTTTAAAAAGAAGAAAAACCGTAAGTATTCGTTTAAGTTTTCTATAGTTGTAATAATCCCGGCTTTAAACCTCATCTCTGGGGCCCTATGTTCTAATCCCGGTGGGATAGAAAATGTGATTGGTTTCAAAATTAAATTATTCGAGGGAACAGTTGCTAGTAACAAAACTATGCCTGTTTCTTTGATTGCTTTTTACAAGCTCTTATTTTAGTTCCACTGGTTTAACTAGAAAATGGTTACAATGGATTTAGTACCTGTACCTAAGTAGGTTTGAAGTAATATTTAATTCAAACAATATTCAGAAAATTATGTCAATAATTGGACTAACAACTACCGTCAGAAAGTAACAATCTTTCGTACGTATCATATAGGAAAACAAAATTAAAACAAGCAACTCTTATAGTAGTCACATATGATGTGGTAACATCTGAGGGTCAATTCCCGTATTTTTAAGAACGTTCGCATTCTAATCTCAGTATCAATCTGCAAAAAATCCTCGAATTTCCCTACATTTTTGACAAGTATTTGACATTGATCAAAGTCAAAGATTTATTTGCAAAACTAAGTGTACATTTTGGTGTTATTTTATATTATAGGTGCTTACAACTTAGCGGCCTTTTCCAGGCATCGCAAATTTGAGGGTTAACATTAAATACAAACAATCATTATTCAAATCTACTTATTATACTACTTACTTATACTTATACTTTCTACATATAATATACATTTTACTATTAATTATTCAATTTTACTCATTTAAATAATAATTACACATTTTTTATAATTCAATACTTAACAATATAAATACATTTTTTATTAATTAGATCGCCTTATTTATTTATTTAGAATAGGAAGTCGGTAGGTAGTAGTGTAAGTGTGTGTGTAATGGTTACAAATTTATTTTTGGTGCAAAAATTCTTCAATTGAATAGTAACAATTTTTTAAAAGGTAGGTTTTTAATTTATTGTTAAATGGGGCAAGCCATTTGATTGTCGTTGAGATGAGATTGCAACTTGAATTTGAACGTTTTTAAGTACGAAAATTGACCTTCTCGTAATAAGCAACTGAAGAGCGACAGAATTAACCTCAAAATTTAGAAAAGCTAAATACTAGAGCGAAATATTTATTCGAATAATTGTTCATTACTAGTGGTCGCCCACTGATCGAAATTAGACCCCCTAAGTAGAGTGGGTTGAATTTCGACCAGTGGACATAATTGAATACAGCATTATTTTTAATATATGCGAAACCTGAACATAGTTTGTTCAGAATATAGGAACTGAATCGATTTCAATCATTTTTACACCATGTCATTGTTATAATATATTTTGTCCCAAAAATATTTAAGTGTGGTGGAAAATGTTATCACCACTAAATTACTTACAATACAAGCGCCGTACGGTTAGGTACCTTCTGCCAAATTATTATCAATGAGCACAAGATGACCCTGGAGGAGCGAGGGCGCCGTTAGTATGTTTTTGTACGGACAACCCGGTAACATAACAACCTTATAACTTTGTGATTTTTCATGATACAGTTTTGAAATTTTGTACATAGATTCTTTCCATAAAAATACTAGACACGTGTTTCGGGTTTCGCATATACTAAACCTAATGTTGTATATAGATTGTAAATACAATCTATACAGTACTTACTACTTCCATGAGTACACTAATTCCATGCTAATATAAAGTACTTACTTACTCCATGCTCAAGCTGACACTTCATGTTCCGTCCCTTTTCACGAAATCACTCCCACGGAAAAAAAAGCCAGAGGAAAGATGTTACACATCAAGAATAGGTAAGTGGGAATGGGATTGTTAATAACATACATTAGTTATCAGACTCTAACAAGCATTAATAAGCGACATTAGACACGACCGATTGCCGTAAGCCCTAATACATAATGAATTATTTATTACAATTCAGTACAGACTGTGCACATAAATTACTTAAGTACAACAGTCGTTAAGCTGGGTACTGATCAAAGTTACGGGATGTAATGTAACACTCGCATCGAGCATGTTACGCCGTGTTCTAAATCGGTGTAACATGCTCGATTGAACTCTGTGCTCCATATTCGCCAGCTAGTCTCAGTCAAGATGTCCGACGATGTTGTGTTGGGATCTTTACAATCGCCAATCTAACCCAAGCGTCTTCTTTCTTTTATTTGTTATACTGTATTAATGTTCTGGATGAGGCGGGTTCCATAACAATGGTTCTTCTCTATATTTTTCAATAAAATGCAGAGTTTTTTCTTTGTCCCACTCCGTGCAACAAGAAATAAATATACGGATATATATGGGTGAATTGCACAAGCAAAATAATACACGGCAAACCTGAGAACGGTAGTGCAATGTGCTGATTTTTAATTTTATATATTTTTCCTCAACAACGTAAGTACTTCTCTACCTTGACAAAAAAAAACATTGATTTCTACCCTCTAATATACCAAAAAATATATTACAAAGTGTTATTTTATCATCACGGTGGCCTGTCCTGAACCCACTTCCGCTCATAAAATACCTTCCTCTGCAAATACATTCGTAATATGGATTTAAACCGATTTTGTTATCATTAAATTATAATTATATTCGATCAAATAAAACTAATTTTTTTGTTTGTTTATCTTATTTCTCATGGATTTGACAGGCAGTCAACTTTTGTCTGGAAAAAAGTTATCATTTCAGAGGACAGTAAGTTTTAGTAGAATAGCCATGTCAACATTGCGTTGTTACACCCCTCTCACCTTTCCTCACTTCGCATCAGGCTTTCGGCGCGAACGCACCGGTTCCCAACGTCTTGCGGTTTCCCGCCAAAAAAGGAAGTTTATCATTTCAGTAATATGGGGACAAAAATAGTATCATTTCGGTGGCTGTTATAACTCGTGCAAGATTAGTTTAATTTATTTCAAAATAGTGCATTAAATTCGCCGTAGGTACTGTTTTGTTTGAGTAGTGTCCATATTTTTCGGAGTTAAATGTAGAACTAACTCTATTTTATCATCTCAGTGTTATCATTTCTGTGGATTCGGTGGATGTATCTCCGAAATGATAAAACCATAAAGTTTTAGAGATCCTTGTGTCAAATACAAAGTCATAGTTTTGTAATGTACTTTTACCTAGAGTGTAGATTAGATTATTCGGTGTATTTGTTGTGTAATATTTGTGTTTAAGATATATAATATATTAATAAACATTACATTAATATGATATATGTAATACTAACTGTAATATCTGTATATTAATGATGATATTAAAATAACTGTGTACTGTCCTGTCTCAGTGTTTATCTAAAATTTGTGGAAATCAAACCACAAAGTTAAGCTAAGAACAGAACAACCGTGCCGGGCAGCCAGGGTTCCGTAACCCTGGCTGCCCGGCACGGTTGTTCTTAGCTGTATCATTTCAGTGGATTTATTTCATTCCGGTGCACAGTCTATCATTTCGGTGGTAATTTTTATAATTTCGGTAGACAGTTTTCATTTCAGTAGAGTCTTAATAATTCATCTTTATATATTTATGTAAGTTTTGATGAAATTTGATGTCCACTCACGCACAATGTTATAAAATAGGCTAAAGTTTTATTTGTCACTAAAAATATGTAGATAGCATTGAAATAAAAAAATTCCACCGAAATGACACATAAAAATCTCTTGTTGAAATTCACCCATATACGGATTAAAAGGAAGGACGTGTGTGCGAGCGCTTGTGACGATTTGTTGCATTGGCAGCGTACTGACTGAACCGCGTAACACTCAAAGGATTCGCCAAAAAACCGACAGCCGGGTGGAGCACTCAAAGCGAGCATCGAGCGGCCCGTTGCTCGCTAGTTTCCCCGTTATACTACGTACTGACTGCATGAATGCTCGCCGTGTAACATGTTACATTACACCTCGTAACGTCGGTCAGTACCCAGCTTTAAGTCTACGCCACTCCCACCTAATTACCCCCACATGTGAAGCTAAAATCGGTACCGTCAGGAATTAGAAACAAATGACAGGCTGCTAACTCTTCGCCTACAGGTCTCATTAGAACCTTGTCCTGTTCGTGACGTCACAATTTCGGTACACCTACTGAAATTGTTACGTACCTACGTTAGGTCGTCGTCGTGCCATGAACGTGTGTATTCAAAAGCCCATATGTGAAAGCAATTTTAAACAAACGAAGCTATTGTTCGCAGCGATGGAGTAGTTAATTGAGTGAAGCACTGAATATGCAAGGGTGTTTATGTGTGAGTAGTGTCATGATCGAATGTGGGTGTGATCATAGCGGCTATTTTAGTGTAGTTGTAGATTGATGGATAGTTCTAAATTACTTTTTGGTAGGTCTCACCAATGTGGGTGCTTCAATAAAATACAATAAATCATATGATTGATAACGTGTATGCCCGCGCCCGCTCGGCTCAGACTCAGCGGTGTGTGTACGCCGAATGTCATACGAATGTTGAATGTTCATTACATTATCAGCTACGTAGGTATACTCTTGTTTTTTAAACATAATTGTCAGTGACTTACGGTAAAGGAAAACAGAGTGAGCCTATGTGGCGGTGATCAATAATTTTTCTTCAAATGGTTCTTTCTCTGAATGCGATCTGATACGGAAATAAAAGCCTGATATTATAAGTATTCAATTTACTATCATAATTTGGTATTGCATTGTGAGTATATAAAATAGGTACTACTCATTAAATAATACCGAGGATTAATTTCGTTGAAAGCTTCAATAAAGAATACCTAATAGGAAGAGTCATATCAATAAAATGATTGGTATTCGACTTTGCGACACGGTAGATAAAATATTGATGGAACATTTGCCACTTAGCTTATTGACTACCGTAAAACGGGGTGAATAGAAATGCAGGGGTGAATCGAGACGCAACTTTAAAATGGATTTTAACCTTGACATAATATAGTTTGTTGCCAACAAGGACACTTAATCGTTAATTATATTACAGGTAACACATTATAGTCCTTTTTGGCAACAAAAGATATTATTTCAACCCTATATTCCATTTTTTCACCCCGTTTTACCCGGTACTTATCAATATCAAAGTAGAATTTTATCAAAAAAAGGAGTTTCCGCGTTCGTTGGAAACCCTTAATTTTTTTTTAAGTGTGATCATGAATTGGCGGTGAATCGAGAAATGACTAGGCAGATCACGTTATAGCCATTTCTACGATCAGACGCAATGATATTTTATTCAACAGAGATGTTGTGAGCGCGCAATCGTGAAGACTCGAAAACGTCCTTATTGGGACGTATTTGTTAGTCTGTGATGCCAGCATTCGGTGATTGGTGGCCAAAATAATGTTTGTTTACATTCACGCGCAATTGACAACATTAGCTGTCTCTTTTTTTCTTGTTGTTTTTATCAAGCTTTTCTATTATTTTTAGGGTTCCGTACCCAAAGGGTAAAACGGGAACCCTATTACTAAGGCTCCGCCGTCGGTCTGTCTGTCTGTCTGTCCGTCTGTCACCAGGCTGTATCTCATGAACCGTGATAGCTAGACAGTTGTAATTTTCACAGATGATGTATTTCTGTTGCCGCTATAACAACAAATACAAAAAAATAGAATAAAATAAATATTTAAGGGGGCTCCCATACAACAAACGTGATTTTTTTGCTCGTTTTTGCTCTATATTGATAACGGCAACAGGTAGATGCTTGAAATATTCACAAAATATGTAGATATATTTTGCCTTTAAAAATAAATAATTAAATTAAAATAAAACAAATATTTAAGGGGGGCTTCCATACAACAAACGTGTTTTTTTGCCATTTTATAGATAATGGTACGGAATCCGACTCGCACTTGGCCGGTTTTACTTGTAGTGAAATGTAAAATTAATGAAAAGTGGGTATGTGTGCTGCCGCTGCTGCGCGGCACACTTTTTTAGGTTGTTTTGTGATTGTATAACATATCTGTTTAATATAATATCATTGATCAGACCACAATCTCAAACCAATAGAATTCAAAGTTTTTCCAAGTTGGAGCCCGACTCTTTAGAGAATTGACTTACGAACTTATATTGGACACTAAACTCTCTTGGCAGTGTTAATTTTATGTTTCACAATTGAGTTAGAAACTGAACTAAAATTTGTTTGAAAAAGCTTTGTGAAAGCTTTGTAACTTTGGTGTCTAGTTTTTTTACACCTAATCTCTACATATACCTGTACGTACTAACGCTTAATAAATAGCGTAGACTGTTCTGACTTAACGATTTATTCTACAACCTTTTATAGCCAACCACGTCTTTCTTTCTTTTTTTACTAGAGAATGGGCAGCAGCGTTCTCTATGCATTTTTAAAACCATACTGCGATCGCCAACCCGCCTGCCAAGCGTGGCGATTATGGCAAATCCTCCCCCTTTTTGGGGAGGCCTATGTCCAGCAGTGGATGTTTTTCGGCTGAATGATGATGATGATGACCGTTTTCTTGTGTTTCCCAGTCCGATATTAAACTCATTTCAAGACCGATCGATCTTTAACCAAAATAAGAGACTTACCCCGATTCCCGTGTTCAAAATTGTATCGATTTCATTATCAATAATTTAGTAATGTAATATATAATGTGTCAATAATGTATGTAATGTGTAATGTATCCAGTAATACCTACTAAATTGATCCGTTGAAAGGAATTGGAAGACGATTTTGAGTATTTACGATACAGAACCCTATAGACGCTTTACTTTATGTAAATGATTGCATCACTACTGCTCTCAAAACGGTGCATGAAAACATTGTGAGGAAACTGGCATGTCCTAGACCCAAGATTCGAAGACATGAGACAACTACCAACCTTGGGGCCACGTGGTAGATTATGGCTCAGACCCTATCACAGAGACGAGGCTTGTGTCCCAACAGTGGGAACGTTATAGGTTGATTAATTATGCTTATGCTTATTCTATGCTGCTAAATCACAAATTAGTGTCTCTTGTGAAAATTTATAATTCTACTTGTGATTTGTATTAATGAGACAAAGCCATATTATAAATAAATCAACAATTTCGGGAAATACAGGGCGACCCCCATATTATGAGACAACATTAATCATAAGCAGAATATATCCTACCGCAAAACACTAAACATTGCAGCAAAAATATGGTTTCCCAAAGGGCTGCGAAGGGCAAACTATAACTTCGAACTTTCCTAGTTTGCTGTCCCTTGACTGGTCATGTGGTTGAAACACGGAAAGTTTAATGATGGCGAGGGTGACTCAGTACCAACAGAGTTTGATTTTTGATTGAATCATTTATAATCCAATAATAATAATACCATTTATTTCAGGCGACATAGGCCCATAGAAAAATACCTTAACCTAAACATACATACTGTATACAATAAACAAAAACTTGTGTTAATAAAAAGGCTTAAGACCATGTTAGTAGCACTTCACTTTGCACTAGATTGTGCTGTCCTGTGGAACTTGACCGCGGAAGCGACGGAACACCACGTCTTGCGGCCAAAAGTCTTCTTCCATGATGAGGGGCAGATAACAGTTCGGAACACGCACGACGAACGCTTTGATGTTGACGTTCTGGCGCGACTACAGTAACTGCACCCTCGGCGTGTACCTCGTCTTTTGGCGCACGTACTCCACGATGTCGTCCGCCTTAGTGGTGTAGTGCAGGCGAGAGATGTACACCGGTGTGTTCGGCTTTGCAGCACGCAGGCATAATAACACAGAAATAATTTCGCTTTAGCCAACTACGCATTTACAAAAATATTACAGTCGTTACCGATGATAATAAGCCAGATGTTGAGAATTAACAACGGCGGCCAAAACAATGTAGAAAATGTTGGAAAAAATTACATCCGGGAGTAAAATGCCTTTAGCACCAACTAACATAAATAACAGAGTTAATAAAACTCGTATAAGTTAATCACTTTCATTAACTGATTAGAATTTCGGCCGGATTCGTTTGCCTTAACTTTGACCTTTCTGTATCGAATATAAATGAGTTGTATTAGACAGGTACCCATACATTCCAATATTATTGATCCTATACTTAGCCTTTAATTACAGGCTAAAAATAGTTAATAATTAATCGTTATAAAGACAGAAGGTAAAGTAGATATGTACGATCAAACTTTGCCCGTTGGCAAACGTACTAAGTTAATGGTTAAGTTACCACTGAGAATGTTCAAAAAGAAGAAACCTTATATACGAGACCTGAAAATCAAAGCCAAGACGTCACGTAAGACTTCATATTTGTGACCATAATAAGACCCGTAGCATGGTTTACAAATTACATTATCATCATAGAAGTATACCGTTGATCGATCAGGTTAAAACTACGCTTGCCGCGGTTGGTCCGTGGATGGGTGACCATCTTTTCATACCGAGATTCCTCCCGTGCCTCGGAAAGCACGTTAAGCAGTTGGTCCCGGCTGTCATTTGTAGATCTTTGACAGTTGTTACGCGTCGTCAGAAGCCCGAAAGTCTGACAACCAGTCTTACCAAGGGATATCGTGTTAAGGCTTCTACATACCGGGGCGACTTGTCGCGCGACGCGACACGTCACAAATGCACCGCTCGTCCCGCGACACGCGGGGCCTTTGTGCCGTGTCGCGTCGCGCGACAAGTCGCGCTGGTATGTAGAAGCCTTTACCCAGTAACTAGTAACTAAGTTTAAATTTCAGTCGTATTTAAATTTCGAACTGGCTAGCAAATAGAAAGCTGTTTATTGAAAAAAAAACAAATGAACGCGTGAAAAATTATCGTTGTTTGTCATTGAATCTAAAATTTATAAATCATTTACTTTGTTTGAATTTCCTCGCATTATTTGAGAAAAGCACTATGCAAGCCTTGGCCGCAATCAGGCATTGATGAATAAAATAAAATAAAAAGTTTTTATTGTTTCTCATACAATTGTTCCACAGCACAAAATTGAGGCAGCCCCGGTAAGTTATAAGAGATACTTGTGATGGGGTTACCTCGCAACTTCCCATGGGTTACTATCTACAATGTAGAGACATCATTAAAAAATAAAAGAAAATGTTTATGTTCTAGGATTTTACAAAAATTGTTGTAGCATGTTCAGGTATGTGTAGTGTTTGTGTGTGTGTATGTTGTGTGTGGGTGGTGGATGTGCGGGGTGTGTGGGACTGATTGATAGACTCACGTATGAGTGCCTCGGCTTCGCCTCTGCCCACATTTTCACGCTCGTCCATCAATGCCCCTGTTGCAGGCCGCTGCAGTAATGTACTATAAGTAACTTATCAAGTTATCATACATTCTTCATGCCTCATCTTCATCATCATTCTCCTGCCTTTTTTATTCCAATTTATTTAGGGTCGGCGCAACATGACTGTTTCTTCCATACTTCTCTCTATTAGTCGTAATCTCGATAGCCACTCCCTTTCTAGCCATAATAATATCATGTCTCATCAGACATTTTTCATGCCTATTATTATTCAAAGTCAAATTAAAGTCGAATTATTTATTTCAAATAGGCACATAAGAGGCACTTTTGAACGTCAACATTTATAAAAAAATTGTTGTCCTTTCCAAAAGGTAGTTTCGTATGGAGAAGAATGGGCAAGAAACTCCACCGTTACTCTTTTAAAAAAGTGTTTTAGATATGTGAAGACGATGCACCTAGAATAAAATTACTATAACACAATATGTAAAAAGAATTAAAAATTAAGCAATGCTAGATAATTTAATTATGAGAGAGATTGGTGCTCACATATTTACAAACATCGTAAAAGTATGTTTTCCAAAAAAAAAAAATCTGTGTTTGAGTTAAGGTATTACACAGAAAGTAAAATCAATGAAAATAAGAGAGAATGAATAATATGTAATCCTCTTTAACTCAGTAATGTACTCGTAATAAAAATAGCCTGATTGGCCTATAATGTCACATACATAATTGCTCTACTACCAGTAATCAATTAAATGACCCGATAAACTTGACCCGACTTCCTCGACATTGATTTAATGAAAGGTAAGGTAATTAATGACCTTGTTCTCTTTCCGTTAATGGAGTAATGAGTTAGTCAAAAGCAGTAAGCAGAATTCTTGAAATGGAATTTCTTTTTCACTTAATTGAGTTGCGTACCTGTTAATGATCTCTAAATTCTCAACGCCGTGATCAATCACTCAAATTGAAGGGTTAATATCGGTGCAGATTGGCGACTCATGACTTCGATTTTCATCATAGGTTCTCCATTAAGCTACTACTACTCTAGTAGTTAACGTTGCGTCGGGTTCTCACACGCGGTTTACAATTACAATAATTTGATTAAATAATTATCTTATTTTTATTGTGTTATTTCAATCATCTTTTTTTTTCTGTATCTATCCGTGACATCACAGGGGGCCATATCAGAATCCACAGCATCATAATGTTGGCCTCGTACATGACTTTGTTTTTTATTTTCATTTTTACATTGTTTTTATTTTTGGTTTTGTTATTTATGTTTCTATGAGTGTGTTTTATTTCAATTTGTGATCTGTGCGAGTCCCAATTTTTTTTTCTTTCTTTCTTTCTTTACTCGATCATATTTGGTATAGTTTGAGTAGTTCTCATAAATATTATTCATGGTAAAGCACCACATACACACTCACATAGCTAACTATCTAATAGTTAGCTATGCTGGTCGACGCTTTGACGCTTTTAGATCCAGTATGTCTCGTAACTTTATTTAACGGTAATAACAAGAAACTATAGGTTATATAAATAGGTATAGGTTCCGTTTGGTGCCGGACGTAAAGAATAGCTCCATCCCATTTCTTCCCGTGGGTGTCGTAAAAGGCGACTTAGGAACTTACTAGAGAATGGGCAGCAGCGTTCTCTATGCATTTTAAAACCATACTGCGATCGCCAACCCACCTGCCAAGCGTGGCGATTATGGCAAAGGGGGGGGGGGCGTATTTGGGGGAGGCCTATGTCCAGCAGTGGACGTCTTTCGGCTGAAATGATCATCCTACGAAGTAGCAAGTTGGTACGGTCAGAGCAAACTGCTATTATTTAATTCTATGCATGTGCAAATCCGATTAACAAATACGACGTGTGTGGGTAGGTATAAGTACTTATGTAGAGAGTTTTCACTTGGTATTTGTTTAGCCGAGAATATACAATGTAATAAAATACTCTTTGATACAATCATGCCAGTACTGTAATCTTGCACGTTTGCCATAAAAAATCCTGAGAAGTGACATCGATGATAAGGTACAATGAAATGCAATCTCGTTGAATTACATTGTTTAAGGCCCGAGCAGACTGGCACGATATCGCGCCAATCTGAAGGAGCCTATACGCTGGCATGTGTATTCGCGGCTTTAAGCGCATGAATTTGTCGGTGGTGAACGTGGAGGTTCTTCTATACAATCAGTGGAAATAAAAATATTGCCAAAGCCGTGATAGCTTCGCTATCAAATGACACCAAATAACAGCCAAGGTTTCACCTTCGAATCTATTATGTGGTTTTTACAAGTCGAAATACATGCAGACGGCTTTTCCAAAAAGAAAGTATCAGCTCCTGTAAACATCTAACCAAAGCTGGCTGGATATCCATATTTTAGATGAAAAATGGTTAAAATGTTAATCCACATCTAAAACAATATGCAACAACAACACACAATAATCCTACTATTATTATAAACGCGAAAGTTTGTAAGTATGGATGAACGGATGTTTGTTACTCTTTCACGTAAAAACTGCTGGACCAATTTTGATAAAATTTTGTATCGAAGTAGCTGACACCCTGGATTAATATATAGGCTACTTTTTATCCCTATATTCCCACGGGATCGAGACTTACGTGAAACCGCGGGGCGCTGCTAGTATGCAATATGTATTTTCAGGTTAAGGTATTTTTCTATAGGCCTGTGACGCCTGAAATAAATGGTATTATTATTATTTTGGTAAACAAGTTTTGTTTCTTAGCTTTTTGGCTACGGGTCCAAGCCAAGTCAATGTGGGGTTTTTTTAATAATTATTGTTATGAGGAGTAATTTAATTAAAACCTACAAATATCGGTACTACAGTTATCCAAAGATTAGATCAGTTGTCAGAGCTTTTTAACATAGCATAACATCACGCCTGTGTTTCCCAAAGGGTTAGGCAGAGGTTTACCTGTAGTACACCCACATTTTGCCAGTTATGTTTAAGTCCCATATAATAGGGGGCGACCCTCCTGCCATCAGCTGGCCGCAAATCCAGATCATGGGCTGCTACTGGGAAATTTCTGATGGACCCTTTACCCGACCTAGGAATCGAATCCCCGAAATTATACTCAGCACTTGCGACCACTAGACCAACGAGGCAGTTATCAGTGCTTTTAACTACTCGTAAACAGTTTTAAGAATTACTTAAGTGAATTAGTATCTATAACAAACGAAACTACGAAACAATTAACTAATAAAAATAAAATATAATAAAATAATAAATGAGAAAATAAAATGATAATATTATGTATAATATATTAATTATTATTTATATTTGTTAATTATTATGTGAAGCCATTTAATTGGCTGTCAGTCACATTTTCAATTTCTTAGTCTGTTTTGTTTAGCTGTAAGTCTTTCAAAGGAAATAAATAAATAACATTATGAATGGATTGTTGGAAATGACACCTTACTTTTCATTAACAGATTACGACTCAGACTACGACCCAGAGGCAGTCGAGGAGCCGCGTGAGAAACAAAACAGTGACTACTATGATCGGCCGCGAGAGTACGAGGACCCAGTGACGTCTCGCCACGTCGAAGGGCTGAGCCAGATCGAGACCGCGCCCCCAAAACCGAACAGTTTTGAACAGTCACCGACCACTGCTTCAGTGTCGGAGTTCTCTATTGCTAATGCTGTGAACTTGAGAGGTATGTGGCAAGCACATGTATATTAAACACACTTCATAATTTCAGCCGAAAGACGTTCACTGCTGGATATAGGCCTCCCCCAAGCACCGTCACTTTGACCGATTTTGTGCTTCTAGCGGATTCCTGCGGCCTTCACAAGGTCATCGGTCCAAACTTAAGTGGCAGTGGGCAGGGCACATTGCTCGCAGAACAGCTGGCCGATGGGGCCGAAAGGTTCTTAAACACACTTAATTAAACATAAAAATCCGTCAAACCAATTATTCTAGACTAAAACAGTTTCGGGTAAATCGATAATGGTGGTGATGATGAGGTTTTTTGTATGAAAACTTGTTCAATTTTGTAAATTTGAGTACCATGGAGCCGTTTATTATGTTGATTTAATAAAGCGTGGCAGGTGAGAGTATGTCATGCTCACATAAATGTCTCGCTGACGATGGCGCATGTGTTGGATCATTCGGTTCCCTACAAAATGGTTTAGCTGGATGGTACTGATCCACGCATCATGTTCGTGATAGGGCACCGTCAGTTGAGATTAGTCTTATTTTTAATCTTTTTATTTGAATTGTTAAATGAAAAAAAAAACACATATTATTATAGAAGCAACAAGAATTATGTACCCAGGAGTTTGTAATATCTTGATTTAAAAGAGTGTCCTTGGAGTTTCTTACCCGTTCTTCTCCAAAGAGATCTACGTTTTGGAATAGGCAACTAGCTTCAATTTTCTAACTGACTGAATCTTTGACAATTCAAAAGTGCCTATAATTGGTTTGTTGAAATTAATGCTTTCAGTTTAAGTTTGGAAAACAGAAAAAGACCAGGAGCTATTTTAACTTTCACAATTGTTTCAAGTTTTAAGAAAGTTGTAGACTTCATTGTTACAAGAGTTTAAATGGTGCCATCCTGTACGTATTTCGATGGAATCCTGCTTAAAGTTCATAGTCATATGCACTCAACTCAACTGAATGAAAGTCATCTAAAAGCAGTTTAAAGTTACTACAAAAAAAAAGTTTCAAATATCGTCCAAAGTTGGTGCTTCAGGTAGTCTCATGTAGCAAATGTTTGACTAGATAAAAAAATATACCTACATAATATCCTAATTCTAGAACAACGTCAATCGAAAATATTCGTAACCCGATACTACTACGCTGTAGCTCGTACGCTACGCCGTAGCAAGTTGACTACGGCAAGGTCAAACATTCAGGCGGAATCTAGTGTATACAGAATGCTGATACAAAATAGATCGTATGTGGAAGGAAAACAGAGTGAAACCCTCTATAAATCTTCCAACGGGATCGGATCAAATCAAATCAAATCGGACTAACCTACTTAGGTAGTGGGTCCGAAGGGTATCGGTAACTTGTCACTGTTTACTTTATTGCAACCTTTAAACCGGATGGTGAACTATTTTGTTTTAAACAAGGTGTCGAGGTTTTTAGTATGAACCTTGAATGTCTGTCGTTACCTTTAAGTAATGAGTTTAGAATGCAATGGCTTTATGTAGCTGGGTGTCGTAACAAGCAGAAGGCCAACTCTCGTAATTTAAAACGTTCAAAATCGAGTCGCAATCTCATCTTGGCGACAAACAAACGTCAAAAAATTCTCAAAATGTAGGGAAATAAGAGGTATTTTTGGCAGATTGAGACTGAGATCAGACTGTGAACGTTCTTAAAATTAGTAGAATTGCACCTCTGATATTACTGACACTTGTGTTCTGTAGTACATTTTTTTTTGTTTTGTATTATTATCCTTTTTACCTAATTTTTTTTTTTTTTTTAATAATGGATGAATTATAATATTATTTGATGTTAATTTAATAACCTATCTATATTTGTACGCTGTTAACACTTTCACTGTCCACAGAGCCACCTATGGTTCAGGAAACGTGCGCTTGAAAGGCACTAATACGCTCCTGAGCTATATGTGCGTCAGGAGACATATACAACTTCTAAGGCGAATAATTCCACTGGACGTGCTGGAACTGTACTGTTTCTGCATTGGACGTGCTGGTACGATCATAAAGTAAAGAAAAACGCCGGAACAATTTAATAAATCCAGGAAATTCGGGGAAATTATTAAAAAAATCCTATTGGACTTGTCGGTCAATTTTGCATTTTTGTATTGGGACAGGAAACGTGTTAAGGCAAAACATGACTGTAATATGATTTTATTGTAACATCTTGCATGCCATGTGTGTGCATACTCATGTTTTGGACAAATAAATGATCTTATCATATCTTCTCGTATAATCTTCGCGTCTTACTACAATATAGACATAAGTTGAAACTATTTAATTTCGAAGTATAATAAACGCTTATTCCCTAATAATTAGATTAAAACAGTGCTTAGCACACACAGATTGCGTATCATGAGCGGCACGCGGCGCTGGAGTCATTGCCGACGTTACGAAATGTTGCCATGCTAGATATTATATTTATATAAACACTAACTGCGCCCCGCGGTTTCACCCGTGTAAGTCTCGATCCCGTGGGAAAGCCACCCTTAAAAATAGATAGTAGCCGATTCTCAGACCTATTGAATATACATATAAAATTTCATAAAAATCGGTCAAGCCGTTTAGGAGGAGTTTGGTAACTAACATTGTGACCTGAGAATTTTATATATAAGATATAGAACGAATTATTGTATTTATTTTATTTCTTATTCTGTTTATTTTACCTCATTTAATGCTGCACCGGTTTGACGTCATCACGTCAACGCCGACTGTCGCTGAAAACCAGCGCTGGGGCTCTGGCTCGCATAAGGTCGCAGCATTATGCTGAGCGATGGCCGTTTTGCGTGAATGTGACGTATATTTTCCGTCAACATGTTCTTTCGTGTTTGTGTTTTTTTTTTGCGTTATGTTTACCGCAAATAAACGTATTTTCTTTCTTTCTTTTTTAGTTACTGTTAATATTATTAAAGAGAATAACCTAAGAGAATAACATAAAAAAAAGAGTGTCTAAGGAGTTTCATGCCCTTTCTTCTCCATATGTACCTACTACGCTTTGGAATAGGCAACTGGCTTCATATTTCTTCGGGTTTTCATAAGCAATCTAAGAATAGATCGTGTCGTGCCTTAGTGATACGTTTAACCAGACACCAAGGTGGTGGTATTTGCCCATGGAATGTGCCGGACGTAATTAATTATCGTCATTCGAGCTTCTTTTAATGCACCTCAAGCAATATATTAACAAAATAATTAATAAAATACAATCATGATTAAATCATAGAGGTTAAGGGTCAACTATCCATTTAGAGTACTTTAATGAGTTGGCTAGTGATGCTAAGTTGTTTTGTATTGACTGTAAGCCCAAGTAGAGTAATTAAGGCTTGAATACTATAATAAAAACACTAATATTATAAAGGCGAAAGTTTGTGAGTGTGTGTGTATATGTTTGTTACTTCTTCACGCTCAAACGGCTAGACCAATTTTGTTAAAATTTTCTGACACCCTGGATTGAGACATAGGCTAATTTTTACCTCGATATTCCCACAGGACCGAGACTTACGCGGGTGAAACTGCGGAGCGCAGCTAGTGATCAATATAAACAAGATAAACACCGTTTTACTTAAATGTCTTGATCAACTTCATTACCTATTTAATTAGTTTACCCAAAAATTGGAAATTTATGTTCTACTTAATTACCCTACAACATATTTATGTCGCACATCTATTTCTAACATTAACGACAATATTATGTCCTTTTTATTGTTGTTACTGTTTATGTACCAACATATTATACAACATAATGCTTGTTTTAATGAGTCTCATAAAATTATTCATGGTTTCATATCATAATCTGCCCGAGGTCAACACCCACGGTCGCAAATATTATGTGGGAATACAGGAGAGCTGTCGTTAAAGAAAAAACACTAACATGTACGTGTTAATGTTTTTTCTTTTCAAAATAATCGAGCTTTAATCTCTTGAGACATTGAAAATGTAAAAGTTCACGAAAGACGTCATAAATCTTTTCGATTTTCATTTGTGTTATCTTTCTTTACAAACAACCTTAGGCTATAGGGTTGTTTCAGAAACCAGTTTGTAAGAAACAAAACGATGAATTTGTGTTCAACAAAAAAAAAATTTTTTTAAAGCGCTTTTTATGGTAACAATGTTATGAGTTAACTTTTTATGTCTTCTAGGAATTGTTATTTTCGCTTTTCTGCAAACCAGCTGAATTTCAAAAGCTTTGTACGTTATATCCTTGTAAGTAGCGTCCAAAAATATTTATTTTGATGTTCCTTTTACAAGGTACATACAAATAAAATACCACTGGTATTAATAATTGTACTAGCTCAGAAGGCATTCTAATTTAAAACAAACATTCTAGGAACATAACTTATTTTTTTTTTATAGCTGGTTTGTAATAATTACTATTATAGCCTCCATGATTCAAATGTACGTTAAAAGTCAAAGTCAAAGTCAAATTATTTATTTCAAATGGGCACATAAGAGGAACTTTTGAACGTCAAAATGTACAATAAAATAGAATTGATTCTAGTTGCCCCTTCCAAAATGTAATTTCGTATGGAGAAGAATGGGCAAGAAACTCCATCGTTACTCTTTTAAAAATATTTTACAATATTTTGTTTGAGTACATTAGTTATATGATTATATGTAAAGACGATGCACCTAGAAAAAAATATACCTTATTATGTAAAATAAAACAAAAATTAGCAATGAAAAATAACTTAATTATGAGATAGATAAATGGTGCTCACATATTTACAAACGATGTAAAATAATATGTTTTCCTAATTCTGTGCACCCTGGGCAGTCAGGGAGGCTGACTGCCCAGATCCTACAACTTAAGCTACGTTTTGTTAAATAGTATGTGCCAATATAATGCTTTTTTTTACGAATGGTACCTCGCAGGTCAACCTAGGAGGTTGTCGGCTGTTGAACCAGGCTATCTTGTAGATTCTTTATAAATAAGGCTTCTAGCCAGGAAAAAAAACCTATAAACTAAGCGACTACACGCTAAGGTCAGCCACTGTGCGGTACGGACTTCCGCTTAAGGCGTCGCTGGGTTATGGCAACAAGAGTTAGACTGTATTGGATCTATATTATTATGGGACGAATTATATCTACAGGCTCACCGGCATGGGCTGGCTCGAGCAAGGTCCGGGGGCCAAAATGAGAGAAGAGTAATATTTATATCATAATACTTTGTTTTGTCCACAGAGGTAGCGTTGGTAGCATTGGGTGGCGCGTGCGCAGCTCTAGTGTTGTTGGTCGTGATGGCGGGCGTGTTCGTGGCACGCAGACGCAAGAACAGCCCCTCCCCCGTGCCGTCCCCCCCGATCCTCGTGTACCCCCCTCATGATATCTCCGCGCCGTGCTATATGTAAGTACCTATTGCAAAAATGCTTTCAGCTGACATTGATTTAACATTTATTTATTTAGCTTCACTTTAACTGGCAATGTGGAAATTAAATTAGCTAAAGAAAAAATATAAGGCATTCAATTCAAACAGTCATCTCACAGAACTCCAGATATACTGACATGATTGAGAAACTGTGTACCCATTTTTACGAAAATACGCGGACGGAGGAGTATGGAATTTGGCACAGTTAAAGTTTATTTATTTATTTAACAGTTTATTTATGTACACACAAAACAGACAAGAAGGAAGGAACAGAAAAATACGTACAAAGGTGATGCTTATTTCTAAAGAAATCTCTTCCAGCATACCTGCGACAGGAGAGTACGTTCACACACACCTCTATGTGTGTGTGAACGTGAGTTATATGGAGGAGGAGTGCAGAAAGCTAATGTTTTTATACAATATGAATTAGAAATAAATTAAATTAATAAAAAAGAACATTACACACTACCATGCATTTGACACACACACATATGATGGTACCAGGGCCTCATGACTTGAAGATAAACGGTACGGTCTCCCAGTATATTTCTTGTGATACCCTTCCTTTGTATATTGTGTGTATATAAATGAGCACTACCACCAGATTTATTAACGTAAACGAAGCAAAATGAGTATGTAAGGATCGTAGCAGGTGGCGTTCTGTAGTTTCTGCCTACCCCCACGGGAAGAAGGCGTGAGCTTATGTATGTGTGTAAATAGCTAATAAATAAATAGGTCAAAATTAAATAGTGCCTTCTGCCGAACTAACACCGCAAATAGGAACTGATCTGTAATTACAAAGCTTTAGTTGAACCATTACAGATCAGTAAAATCATAATTATTAAATACATACCAACGTGTTACATTTACCTCCTTCCATAATCCCAATTAGATTTTAACATAATTAGTATTAGTTCTACAATAAACTGTTAAACAGGACACATTCGCATCATAGCGCTTTATCGCATTTCCTGGACTTACTCGTATAGTCCGGGAAATGCGATAAAGCGCTTTGAGGCGGATGTGTTTTTTCCATGTCCCATGGCCATGTTCATTAAACCACTGACCGCAAATAACTTTTCGTCGTAAACTAGAATCGAAGTAATACAGCTTATTCAAGTGATACAATGTGATATTAAACTTGTATTGAAATCTCCTAGAATATGTGCTGGCTTGTCATAATTACGAGGCGTAAAAATATGTATTAAATACCTAACAACTTACTTTGTTTGTGATGGTCCTTACGTCCTTATTATTATAATAGTGCACAAAGTATTATTTTTAGGATTCCGTACCCAAAGGGTAAAACGGGAATCCTATTACTAAGGCTCCGCCGTCTGTCTATCTGTCCGTCTGTCACCAGGCTATATCTCATGAATCGTGATAGTTAGACAGTTGAAATTTTCACAGATGATGTATTTCTGTTACCGCTATAACAACAAATACTAAAAAACAGAATAAAATAAATATTTAAGGGGGCTCTTAAACAAGAAACGTGATTTTTTTGCCATTTTTATAGATAATGGTACGGAACCCTGCGTGCGCGAGTCCAACTCGCACTTGGCCGGTTTTTTTACTTAAATCTTTAACCGTCATCGACAAAAAGATAAACAGAAAACTTCAAATTTGTTTCCAAGCACTAATGGAGGACTCTGACGTTACGCCAGTGATTCCCATGTGGATAGCTCATTTGGAAAAGTTTTGCAGAGAAAATCTGCTACAAAATACACTTTCGTATAATCCCTTGAAAGATCCATTCCTTATTATCTAATAATGAGGAATACCGTACAGAAAAGATGACAGATGATGTTATCGATACTTCGATAGATATACATAACAAATACGCCCAAATAAAATAAATAAATAATAAAACGTTTGTGGTGTCCGTTGCCGACATGCTATCAATTTTGATTTTGTCACCCGATACGCAACACGTGGTTTTAAATGATACCGATCTACTGTTGATTGATTGCTTGTCGTTCTTGTTTTACTAGAAAAATGAGGTAAATAAAACAGCTATAAAAAATTGACAGAAATAAACCTACCAATTTATTTGAAAAAAAGTAATGAAATACTATTTATATCGAAGTAAATCTATAATATCTTTTTTTTGTAAGGGGTGAGATGTTTGACCCCTTCGCGACGTCTAAAAGGGGTGCGCGTGGAACACTACGGGCAGCCACCTCGGGTCTTGTGCGATAGAGTGCTGCGGACGTTTCCGAGTCTGCCGTACCTGGACTCATTTAGGGGGCTGGAAGGCATTACTGCCCTCTGCCGACGCCCAGTGCGCCTGCTGCAGGCCGGGTGAGTGGGAAAGATTTCCCGCTCCCTTCCCGCAGCCTCCTTCTGCGACATGACTGTTTCGCAGAAGGATACCACTGCGAAATCTTTAATATCCTAACCTAACTAAAACTATTAACAAACTAAAATATGGCGTCGAAAAATTCCTCCGCATCGCTGTTGACTGGTACTGTACCCAAGAGACTGGCGGCATTGCCACGTTGTATGCTAATGCTTAGCCTCTGGGCAAGGTAAAAGTCAGCCATTGGGTCACTGGATGTGTCAACCAGCCGCTGAAAAATTAAAACAATATTTTTAACTGAGGGTAACGACAGAATCTAGATTGGAAATAGAACAATCGAAGCACGTAATACATCGACGCAGATGAGTTTTGTTTGTTAGCAGTGGGTTGTATGCTCCCCCCAGACACATAAACATTAACTTACAATTTCATTCAAGTTTACCTTGTGGTATTATAAAACACAATACATGAATGGATTAATATAGTGTACCATTTTTTGGAATACTCACGTGTCTATCAAAACACAATTTAAGTTAACACTACTGATTGTACCAATTTTAATAAAGATTGTTCTTATTTTCGTAGTAAATCTACTATGTGTTTTACTTGGTGCCAATACGGTGCATATTAGAACGGTTAAATGATTATGATTATGCTATAGATAGTGAGCAGTCATAGCCCAGTGGTAACGGCCGTAACTTACGAGTGTAAGTCGTAGGTTCAAACCCAGACAAGTGGTTTATTTTGTGTAAATTATTTCAACACCACTGCTCTCAAAACGGTGAAGGAAAACATCGTGAAGAAACCGGCATGTCCTAGAAACAAAAATTCGAAGACATGTGACATCTACCAACCCGCACTGGGCCCGCGTGGTGGATTGCGGCCCACTCAGTCTCAACGAGAGTAGGCCTGTCTCCCAGAACTGGGAACCAGGCCTACTAGCCAGATTACCAGGCAGATTATGATTATGCCTAACACGAACGATTATTATAATAATGATACTATAATAACCGACTGCCCATAGTGACTAATTAGATATTATATATGTCGGGATAGGTCCAGACATCAGAAGTAATACTCAGATATGGTAATACAGAAATCAATTTCAATCGAACTATCAGTTATTTTAAATCGAGAGAAAATAGAAATGAAATTAATTAAATAACTAATAATGGTAGTGGCGGTCACATAGGGCAGTACTGACTGTCAGGGACAGTGTTCCATGCACCCACCGCAATAAGGATAGTACTAATTTGTCGGAGACAACGTTCCACATCCAATAACCGGGAAGTACTGACTGTCGAGAGACAGTGGTCCGTGCACCACGACGCATCCGTTCAAAGTGCGTACCGACTCAACAGCGTAGCTCCTTATAAAGGCGATCCGCTAGTGGGGGGTAACGTTACAATATTTCACTCAATTGACTTCAAGTGTTTTAAGTCAAATGACCGATAGAATGAATGATTGTCTATGGTGCACGTTCCACTAGCGCCATCTAGTCGCCGCCTCTCGCAGCTGTTAAACAATATGGCTTCCGTCACGGCCATTCTGATAAATCACTCGTCCTCGAGTGCATAAAAAAGGACTTTCATTAATTCACATCATCATCATCGTTACATATCAAAATAGCAAATATCACTGGTCTAGGTATTTCTTTACAACAGAAAACCCCTACAGTTCAAACATGCTGGTCTAAATCGTCACCCACTAAAGCAGGTGAGATTCCTGCAGCTCACAAAGCGCTGGGCTAGGTTATCAACCCACAAAAGCAGGTGAAACCCCTTCAGCTACAACTGGACTAGGTCACAACTCTTGCAACCCCTACGATATAAACTAGTACCAGTACTAGTACATTTAGTCATCCAGCAAGGGACTTTGTTCCGGTACTGGGTTATACAGAACAGAATTACAGGATACAGTCGCCTCAGAATCCATAGATAAAGTATTTTTGAAATACTTCGTTACTTATTTCGTTACTTTGAAATACTACATTCTCAATTTGAAACCAAATTTTAGAAACTATAAACTAGACCAACTTTCTAGTTGGAACTATCTAGTTTTGAGATTACCGAGCAAAGAAAACAAAACCTCAGGTATCTCATTCATGGTCACTTTGAGGGACTTGTAGCCACTTCCAGCCTTAGCAGATCATTTGAATTGTAAGCTTAAGCTGATCTGCACACACACTATTCCCCACGGGAATACCGAGTCAACCCTTGACTCTATGGTCTTTGCTTCTAGGCAAAACCCGACTATACCACCCAGAGCTACCGCCTACCGCGTACCCATGGACTACTCATTGAGCACGAAGATACTCTGGTATAGTCTCCGACCCACTGCACCGAGAACCTGTTACACAAACTAAAGTGATGCCAACTCATCTATTTCGTCTACAATCTCAATTGGTACTTGGCATCGGGCATCTTTCGAACACGGTCATGAGCGTTTGTAAGCGTTGTTAACTTGAGATTTTTTTTAAAACATACCGATTGCCATCTAACACTTCAACAATTTGAAAGGGCCTCTATACTTCACTTCAAACTTAGTTTGATTACGCTCCTCGTTCGTTCTGGCTACAGGAGTTCATCCACACACAGGCGGAGAACTGGTGGACCTCGACACCGGGCTGCAGGCAATCCAGGGAAGCCATGTCATCCCCTGATGGCAGGCTAACCAGGCGCTTGCTACGCCTGGACAGGAACGGCCTGCGTCCGGTGACGGGGACCATCATGGGACACTGATCATTAAACAAACACTTCCACACAATAGGTATAACGCACAGCCCTCTGTGCAGGGCTTGCATGGAGGCTGAAGAAACCGTTTCGCATGTGCTCTTTGATAGCACAGGCGTCACCCAGATCTGAACAGAAACCCTCGGGTCACTCAGATCCTTCACAGATATCCTATGCAGTCCAGAGGGCTAATTGCGTAACACACCATCAGTAGGAATTGGTTTCAGTTTGACAGTTCAACAACATTCATTGCGTTATTTACGTTGTTGAGCAGACATTTTTTGTCTACCATAAGAAGCAATGGATTAGCAATATATTTCAAAATCATTCCGATTCCGATTCAAACCGTGTTACGCAATTAGGGTACAGAAGACCTAATCAGCTTCTGGAGGTAGGTGGGCTGGTTGGAATAGCACGCACAATGGTCCACATGAAGGACTAAGTGCGGAAACCAAACCCTCTAACATAGAACGCTTCTCGTTCTCAATAAGCACGAATTCACCGACAGAGAACCTACTCACGCTTGCCTTTGTTCTTATTAAAACGACTTTCATCATAACGCGCGGACTTCTCAATGCCTTCAGATGCCAATCTCCTTATGTCATTAAGGTCTTGTCATCATTGTCGTTAGCCATTAAATGAAGTGAACGTCTGATTTATCAGAATTCAATAAAGTCGAAATGAGGCTTTTATGGCAGTGGCATGCGAGCCTCATCATAACTTAAACTATTCTAAATTAACACTACAAATACAATATAAATTATTAATGTCTAAACAAATCAGTAAGTAGGTTTTCTATCTCGGGTGAAGGCTGCACCAAAACTTTAACATATCTACCAATATCATATTCATTACCTTTTGCCGCACTCAACAATGATTATTTTTCCTTCTTAGTCTTAGTACACTCTATAAGTAGATGGTGAACATCTTCAACCGGTCCGCATGTTTCACAATTGGGAGAATTTACTTTGTTCATCAAATAACCAAACTTGCGGGATGGGTAGTGACCAAAGCGTAATCAATGAAATAGAACAATATGATGCCTACTCATTTCCTTGATAGCAAACTACGGTATACGAGGAGGCTGACAATGTATAGTTTTATACCAGATACCCTTTTCCCTATTTCGTTCGTCAAAGTACTCTTTAAACCTAACTCTCTTATTCATTTAGAATTAAACTAGAGTACCATACTCGTATTACTATAAATCAACGAGAACTTAGAAGAAAATTTATATGTTATCAATAATCAGAAAATTCAAAGTCGAAGTCAAAGATTTATCGCACATCTCGCAAAAGACAAAATCAAACTAAACATGTGAGAGCAATTCATAAATCAGACTTAGAGCATAACAAAACACAAAGTAGGAATCTTATCAGTGGCCTGTGACTTTTCACTAAGCCCGTTCAACAAACCCCATGATTTTTTTCACTGAATTCTCCTGAATTCCGAGTCCCACGGACTATGGTCACTACAAGACCCGACCTCTACTAGAGCCACCCGCGCACTGCGCATCCACGGACTACTATAAGCAGATACAGACTTCTAACGGACTACGGCTACGAAATGGTTACTGGTACGATCCGACCAGCCGAACCAAGATTCACCACTATCACTCGACTCAACGTCTTCTACTTCAAATGGCTATCATGCACGTACCATCAAGGACACCGCCGCTCGACCACTTCTCAACCCTATGCTTCTAGTAATAAGGTCGAAAAGCGGCTAGGCGCCAGCGTCCGCGATAGTACTTGTAAATACGCTTGAAATTGAATGCTCTCAATGTGTAGCGATCACCGTCAAAGAACCTCTATGACCTCAAACGGTCAAAATTTTGGATGTAACTTTGTAAAGAAATTTGGTCAGAAATCAACGGTAATGGATAACGATCTGTCACCTTATTATTTATTAATTTCTCTATAATCTATGCACATACGGTCTGATCCATCATACTTTATAACCAAAACGGCTGGCCTAGCAAACGGCGTACTACTGGGTACTGATGAGATGACATTTAGCAAATACCATGGCATTAGCAATTAGCATGGTAATAATCAAGAATTCGCATTAATTTACATTACTACTACTGGGTCTAATTATTTAGGCTTGCAACAGTAAATTAGCCCTATCGCCCATGGTTCGACTTTCGTTCGGAGACAGTCTGTAAGAACGTCTTTGCACTGTACGATTAGGGTCTATCAATCTTACTTTCAAATAGGTATTGCAATCAAATATTCGAATACCGAGTTGTTCGAGTAAATAACTCTAACATCACTCGAACAGTCCGAACATCACTCGAAAAATTCGAACAAGGCTGAAGAAGTATTCGAATACTAAAAATTATCGAATATTTACAATCCCTACCTCCAACTCACCAGTGTTAACACGTGTTGCCGGAAAACCGTTATTAAAAAAAGTCCAGAGTATAATTCTAAGATGTTTACAAGGTCACGTCTTTTATCAACTGGTAAATCGTTGTCATTTACAAAAGTAGTCAAATCCACTTAAATTAAGGCAAAAACCGGTTTTAAAATACATGTTAGTATCTAACTCAGTCAAATCCTTCGAAGTTAATTAACAAATTTAGTCAAATCCTTTCAGTCAATCAGGAGCAAGACGTCAAATCCTTTCAGCCAATCAGGAGCGCGAGATTGTTTTAACTGACAGAAGTTTAAAATGAACATCTTTCTCAGTGTTGGTAACGTGTTGACTCTGTACATATTTCGTGCCGCATTTTAATTGATTTACTACGTTAAAATGGATAATGAGAACATTTTAGTCAAAGAAACAACCCCTCAGTTATAACGAAAAAGAAAACGACAAGGATCTAATCGACACAATTAATTATTGCCGTAGTCTGAATAGCTTTACACACGTTTATAGTTCTAGGCAAAATTAATTCAGTTGCTCGAACAAAAACCGTTACTTAAAATGTCTCGAGTCAATACGATGAGACTAATGGACTTAGTGTACAGGAGGTAGATGACAAATTTCCATCGATTTTAGAAATTAAGGCTTCCATGCAAAACAAAAGCAAACAAAACAAAACAAAAGCATCTGGTCTTGCATGATATTGGAAGCTGAGTCTCCAGAAGTGGGGTGGTCTTCGTATCCCACTTCTGATGTCAGGATAGGTCCAGACATCAGAAGTAATACTCAGATATGGTAATACAGAAATCAATTTCAATCGAACTATCAGTTATTTTAAATCGAGAGAAAATAGAAATGAAATTAATTAAATAACTAATAATGGTAGTGGCGGTCACATAGGGCAGTACTGACTGTCAGGGGCAGTGGTCCATGCACCCACCGCAATAAGGATAGTACTAATTTGTCGGAGACAACGTTCCACATCCAATAACCGGGAAGTACTGACTGTCGAGAGACAGTGGTCCGTGCACCACGACGCATCCGTTCAAAGTGCGTACCGACTCAACAGCGTAGCTCCTTATAAAGGCGATCCGCTAGTGGGGGGTAACGTTACAATATTTCACTCAATTGACTTCAAGTGTTTTAAGTCAAATGACCGATAGAATGAATGATTGTCTATGGTGCACGTTCCACTAGCGCCATCTAGTCGCCGCCTCTCGCAGCTGTTAAACAATATGGCTTCCGTCATATATTTGATTGAATTATTGTTTACAGTCTAGGCATTAGTTAGATAAACAAAGTTTAATTTTATTTATTATCGTATTGACTTCCCCATCCTGTATTATAAATGCTCTTCAGAAAGCTTTAGAGATTAATGTTATCTCTAAAGCTTTCTGATGAGCAAATATGTAGCATAATTAACCTATTTATTGTTATAAAGTATGGAAAATTGATTACGCTCGAGAATCGAAAATATTGAGCAATTTTGAAAGTTGAAACTACTTACCCGGAAGATGGTTTACCCTCTATTATTTATTATTCGTCGACTGTACAGTCCGTTCATTATAACTCGACGCGTGACGCAATTGATAGCACTGAAATTTGCAGTCATGTGATTGGTAGCACTGTTCTGTCAGTCGCCATTAAGAACTCTATTAGTATTACTAAGACTGCAAAATTCAGCGCTACCAACCGCGTCACGCGTCAAGAGAAGGCACCTCGTACGTATAATTTACTTACAAAAGAATTAATCATAAGTCATTCAGAACAAAATCCCGATATTGTCATAAAAATAGTCCATTCTGCTACTACAAAGTAACTTTAGTACTGCCAAGCGGTTTTGGAAACAACAATAAACTCTCGTCACTGTGAGTGTCAATCAAGCGGAACAAACCAACTGACAATAGAATTGTTGAGGTATATAGACAATGGATGTCATTCATGTTCGGTTTCGTTGCTAATGATTGTCTACGTTAGAGCCTATAAACAGTGCGATTGACTATTCACACAGACTGATTGTAGATAACTCGTTTGAAATGATTCACATGATTTTCATTAGAACGTAAATTAATATCTGCCATGTAAAAATCACAGGAAATCTCCTGGAGGGTGAATTAGGCCTCAAAGTTTTGTTCAAACAAGAAAAAAAACCGGCTAGGTGCATGTTGGACCACGAAAAATAAAGGGTTCCGTAGTTGGAATGAATTTATCCCATGAACAACTTAAAGCGCAGGCCACACCGCCAGCTAGCGGGCGGGCGGGCTAAGCGGGCGAACATCCTTTCACCTCTTTACTTACTTCGGTTCACACCGCGAGCTACCGACTAACCATGTAAAAAGGTGAAACGATGTTCGCCCGCTTAGCCCGCCCGCCCGCTAGCTGGCGGTGTGGCCTGCGCTTAATTGTAGATGAAATCATGATCTCCCGTAAATTACAACTGCAAATTTATGTTTGTACGCACAATATTGAGTGATTTACCATGCTATTTTAAGACTATAGACTTCTTATAGGTTTTCCTGTAATCTATAAGTAAAGAAATTCCCAATATTTTTTCAAAATTTTTGGCTCACAAGTTTCGGAGTTATGGGGGAGGTATGGTCAATTTTCATAAATTTTCGTCAATAATTTTAAAATTTTACAAAAAATATATTTCAAATCTAGTCAAAAAATATATTACAAGTCCTTTCATATGATATGACACACGGTACGTACAGTTTGCAAAATTTTACTTTTTAATTTTCTATTTCTCCCCCAAAAGTGAACTCATGTTCAACATTTACGTTAAACTTTCGTGTTTGGGTCACAGAAATTCATATGTGTACCAAATTTCAACTTAATCGGTCCAGTAGATTCGGAGCAAATCGGCAGTGACAGAAGGGCAGACAGACAGACACACGCGTGATCTATAAATGATAAATAAATGATTTATTTTCTGTGAGTAGGTTTGTACAAACACTTTTACGGTATTCCGTACGACATTACACTATGAAAATAACTAAAGTATACTAAGCGGGCTGTATCTAAATCAGTTAAATCACGATTTTTTTTAACGGCGTATACTATGCTATAAGGCTTCCGTTTTTTCCTTTCGAGTTACGGAACCCTAATTAACTGCTTCGTGTTCTATTTTGAATACCATAAATAGCCAATTACTAGAATCCAAACAATCCTTTTATCGTCAGATAAAAGAGAAAATAGCAAGTCATCATTTTACAAGTAGAAAATTGCCTATTCCAACCGCGAAATAAAACAATAAAAATGAGAAAACATATTTTTCTCCGGGAGCTCACACACCTACGCAATATTGCTCTTTTTTATTGTGGTAATCAGGTACATAGCTTGAGTGTTAAAAGGATTATATTTATTATTATATTATATTATACTTATTTATAACTAATAAAATAACAGACAACAAAAGGTTCACACTGACAAAAACAAATACCTAATCCTATCTGTAACTTTTATGGTGTACATAATAAAGAGTATTCTATTCTAATAATAAAGCAACAATATATCTTATATATCTATGTTAGTACTTATATTCTAGGATTTTAGTAACAATTTGGCTTATGATCAATGTTAGTACTTATACTACTTACTTACTACTTACTACGGACAGACAGTGTTGTTTTGATCAGATGTCCCATTATGGGGCTCGCATCAAGCCTGTCAGCTACCACCTCACCCTTAGTCTATCAGCAAGATAGATAGCGGGGCTAAATGCCTAGTCTGCGCCAGACGTAACTAAACGTGAAAGCTATCCTACTTATTAAGTAACTGAAAATGACATGATAATATCTGTTACTGACGCACTGCGGGGCAAAGACTTTTTTTCATACGGAGATGGCACAAGCATTAAGGCTTGTACATACCGGCGCGACTTCTTTTTACCTTTTGTGGTATAGTCATTTTATTCAAGGTGCGTTCACATACTCGTATAATTATACAGCGTGCCGCTACAGTGGCGACATTAATTTAACACACGTATATAGATTTGCCTTTACGTTTTATGAAAATATTTTAATTTCATTAAACATTATTATTTATAGATTTATTTTCAATTTTCTAAAATAGCATCTTGGAGCAACCTGTACTTAGGCCTGTATTTATAGAACGTTACTTAAGACTAGATTCAAGCCATTACTCAAGCATTACTTAAGACTAGATTCAAGCCATTACTCAAGCATTACTTAAGACTAGATACAAGCCATTGGATTGGTTTAATTTAAAGAACTGTAGCACAGAGTTAATTAGCCGGGGTAATGGATCATAGCATCAAATCAATGAAATTAAAACAAATAACGTGCAATGAGTAGGCGAATTGAAGGAAAGAGAGAGCTTTATTATTCAGTTGGTTTGTTTTTTTTTATTTTTCAATTTATAATAAAAAATAAAAAAATACATAAAATATTTAAAAAAAAATGATTAAGTGTCCACTAGCCCTACCAGTGTGTCAAATTAATGTCGCCACTGTAGCGGCACGCATTAATGTAGTTACTTAAACAAAATATTGTAAAGCATTTTTAAAAGAGTAACGGTGGAGTTTTTTTGGCATTCTTCTCTATAGGAAACTACTTTTTGGAAGGGGCAACTACAATCAATTCTATTTTTTTGAAAATTTTGATGTTCAAAAGTGTCTCTTAAGTGCCTATTTGAAATAAATAATTTGACTTTGACTTTGACATGTCACGCGACACCGGTAGAACAATTTCCATTAAATTTTCATAGGAATTGTTCTACCGGTGTCGCGTCGCGCGACAATTCGTGCCGGTCTGCCAGGCCATTAATCATCATCCTCTGCTCAAGGCAGATTGGCGATTTCAGACTCAAGGCTTCTACATACCGGCGCGACTAGTCACGCGACGCGACACGACACAAAGGCACCGCTCGTCCTGCGACACGCGGGGCCTTTGTGCCGTGTCGCGTCGCGCGACAAGTCGCGCCGGTATGTAGAAGCCTTTATAAGTCCAGGTTTCTTTACGATGTTTTCCTTCACCGATGTCTGAGATAAACTTAGAAAGTACATGTGAATCAAAAGTATCATAGAAAGGGAGATTAAAATCCTTTTTTAACCGACTTCCGAAAAAGAGGAGGTTCTCGATTACTCCGTCAATTATGAACCGATTTTGAAAATTCTTTTTTTGTTTGAAAAGGTTATACTCCCGAGGTGGTTTCCATTGCCACCAAATCAGAATCTGATGAGGGAATCTCATGGAAATCGAGGGAACCCTCAAATTTTATTTGCAAACCTATACCGATTTGGGTATTTTTTATAGTAACTCGTGCATTTGCTATCGGAAAGCACCATTTGGTGAAGTGGAACTGATGATGGAGACCACAGATGGCCACCGGAAGAATATAATAATGAGAACCTATTTAACGGGTTGCGATTAAGCAATTTATGCTCGTCACTATGCATATGGGTAGTGGCAGTTCTCCTGGTTCTTACCAGGAGAACTCCTCAACAATCAACGTACCAGCATCGGGGAAAGCAATAATTTTGTAAAAGGTGATGAGCAGTTAACATTAGGCTATTGTAACTTAGATAAATTCAAAACTGACCCACTAAAAAGTGAAAAATAAAAAACTTTATACAAAAAAATTATAACCGACTACCAAAAATAAGACTACAAAGTGAAAAATAACTTTAATTTCGGAAGTCGGTGGCAAAACACTCAAATACAGATCCAAAGACACCGACTTCCGAAATTAAAGTTATTTTTCACTTTGTAGTGTTATTTTTGGTAGTCGGTTATTATTTTTTTGTAAAAAGTTTTTTTAATTTGCATTGTAACTGTTTCTGAAATTTTAACTGTCTTTGGCGCTTGTGGTTAGGTAATAACAGCCGCACGGATCGGTCGATCAGGTTAAGGTTCGCTTCCCGCGGTTGGTCCGTGGATGGGAGACCATCTTTATATACCAAGACCACTCCGTGCCTCGGAAAGTACGTCAAGCCGTTGGTCCCAGCTGTCATTTGTAGATTTTTGACAGTTGTTACGCGTCGTCAGAAGCCCGAAAGTCTGACAACCATTCTCACCAAGGGGTATCGTGTTACTCACACTGGGTTGTGGAGGTCAGATAGGCAGTCGCTTCATGTAAATTACTGGTATTCAGCTAAATCCGGTTAGCCTGGAAGCTGACCCCAACGTAGTTGGGAAAAGGCTGGGCAGATAATGATCTGTCGCGATGATTCAGTGGTTACGAGCTAGCCTCTCATGAACGAGCTTGTGGGTTCAAATCCAGGCAAACACCAATTCAGGGTTGCGAGTTTGTCCGAAAGGTATATCGGCCCACAGGCAACTGAAGGAACACGGGTGGGTTTTAGTCAGTAAATGTATGATTCGCTCTCCCGCTCCACCCAGAGCGGGAAAACTTATTTGATAAATGCACAAAAAAAAAAAAGCAAGCAGCAATGTGACTTTTGATTCACATGTACTTTCTAAGTTTATCTCAGACATCGGTGAAGGAAAACATCGTAAAGAAACCTGGACTTATAAAGGCTTCTACATACCGGCGCGACTTGTCGCGCGACGCGACACGGCACAAAGGCCCCGCGTGTCGCAGGACGAGCGGTGCCTTTGTGTCGTGTCGCGTCGCGTGACTAGTCGCGCCGGTATGTAGAAGCCTTGAGTCTGAAATCGCCAATCTGCCTTGAGCAGAGGATGATGATTAATGGCCTGGCAGACCGGCACGAATTGTCGCGCGACGCGACACCGGTAGAACAATTTCCATTAAATTTTCATAGGAATTGTTCTACCGGTGTCGCGTCGCGCGACAATTCGTGCCGGTCTGCCAGGCCATTAATCATCATCCTCTGCTCAAGGCAGATTGGCGATTCATACATTTACTGACTAAAACCCACCCGTGTTCCTTCAGTTGCCTGTGGGCCGATATACCTTTCGGACAAACTCGCAACCCTGAATTGGTGTTTGCCTGGATTTGAACCCACAAGCTCGTTCATGAGAGGCTAGCTCGTAACCACTGAATCATCGCGACAGATCATTATCTGCCCAGCCTTTTCCCAACTACGTTGGGGTCAGCTTCCAGGCTAACCGGATTTAGCTGAATACCAGTAATTTACATGAAGCGACTGCCTATCTGACCTCCACAACCCAGTGTGAGTAACACGATACCCCTTGGTGAGAATGGTTGTCAGACTTTCGGGCTTCTGACGACGCGTAACAACTGTCAAAAATCTACAAATGACAGCTGGGACCAACGGCTTGACGTACTTTCCGAGGCACGGAGTGGTCTTGGTATATAAAGATGGTCTCCCATCCACGGACCAACCGCGGGAAGCGAACCTTAACCTGATCGACCGATCCGTGCGGCTGTTATTACCTAACCACAAGCGCCAAAGACAGTTAAAATTTCAGAAACAGTTACAATGCAAATTAAAAAAACTTTTTACAAAAAAATAATAACCGACTACCAAAAATAACACTACAAAGTGAAAAATAACTTTAATTTCGGAAGTCGGTGTCTTTGGATCTGTATTTGAGTGTTTTGCCACCGACTTCCGAAATTAAAGTTATTTTTCACTTTGTAGTCTTATTTTTGGTAGTCGGTTATAATTTTTTTGTATAAAGTTTTTTATTTTTCACTTTTTAGTGGGTCAGTTTTGAATTTATCTAAGTTACAATAGCCTAATGTTAACTGCTCATCACCTTTTACAAAATTATTGCTTTCCCCGATGCTGGGACGTTGATTGTTGAGGAGTTCTCCTGGTAAGAACCAGGAGAACTGCCACTACCCATATGCATAGTGACGAGCATAAATTGCTTAATCGCAACCCGTTAAATAGGTTCTCATTATTATATTCTTCCGGTGGCCATCTGTGGTCTCCATCATCAGTTCCACTTCACCAAATGGTGCTTTCCGATAGCAAATGCACGAGTTACTATAAAAAATACCCAAATCGGTATAGGTTTGCAAATAAAATTTGAGGGTTCCCTCGATTTCCATGAGATTCCCTCATCAGATTCTGATTTGGTGGCAATGGAAACCACCTCGGGAGTATAACCTTTTCAAACAAAAAAAGAATTTTCAAAATCGGTTCATAATTGACGGAGTAATCGAGAACCTCCTCTTTTTCGGAAGTCGGTTAAAAAAGGATTTTAATCTCCCTTTCCTGACAAACATTACGTAGGCGTTTATTATTTCATGCAAAATAATCTTTTCGACTAAAATATCTATTCCAGCAACGAAGTTATCTTTCGTTGAATTTTAAAAGATACAATTAATGTAAATTAATGCAAAGTCACTAAGATTAATGCTTTGTAGACAGTGAAGGTTTATTTACGGACGGCTAGATAAAGGACGTGCCTCCTTTTGATGGGCCTGCTGAGGAAACTCGAATTATAATAGATTTATCTTCTATTGGTTGTGTACAACAGTCGTTCCCAAAGTTGACTGGACCACGACTCCCTAAAAAAAACTTCCAAATACGCCAAACTCACCTCTTGGTTCTCATGAAGGAAAAAGGATAACGCATACGAGGACGCATAACTGTATGAATGAAGGACTGTTCAAACAAGCATTCAGTTCCAATCTAGTGTTTATATAGTGTTTTTTGTTTAATGATGCATTTGTTTCCTATTTTTTGTCATAAGCATCAACTTGTTTTAGTTACTTTTAATCGCAATGATTATGATACGTCCAATTTATTTCGGTGCGTTCCGTTGTCCCCCTCCACCTGTGCATACGACGTAAATCATGGACCCAGCGTCGCGATTGCCGTCCGTCACTGTCAGTGGTCGCTCACCCGTTGGTCTGGTAGGTCGATTTGTCGTACTATTTTTCAGGGCCCACCCATTATTCGCTCACTCGCGACTCATACTTTGGGAACTAGTGGTGTACAATCATGAGTACAACTATCTACGAGCCTACTACTTTTCTTGAAATATATAATATGTTTCATTTCCATTTCGTTTGTTGTCCTCAACATGGACGTTTCAGTTTCGTGAACCACTTCCTTAAAAAATACAAAGACGGAAGACAAAGAGATATTCCAACCTACCCGCAAAAAACAAATGAAAACACATAATAAATAAAAATCTTAAGTACCTACTACCTAATTCAAACATGTTCTAGCAGTATTATTTATTATGCAAAACAATATTTCATACGCCCCTAAAATCATGTGCTACCATGTTGTTGGTACTTTATTAAAATATGTCGTAAAATGAGTGACTTTGATAAATTAGACTAAATTAATTTTGTATGAATTTTAACTAGTCGGTGTTCGGAACTTTGTGTACCTATGTACAACATGTTTGCATTTCTCCGCACAATAATGTACTCTAACTGTTTTTTGACGAAGTAAGTAATTTATGGTTAATTGAACTTACCTTAAGTGAACTTCAACCAAAATTATACGAGATGTTGCATCCGAAGAGATTTAACACCCTACCCACCCATGTACATTTGGTGGCATGAGGAACAGGGTGTAAAGTTCACTCATCCACCATAGAAAAGGGAGGATCCTCCGACCAGACGGGTGTCGTGTCTGGTGGGCAACTGCCCGACGGTTGATGTCGGGACGTTGTATATATGCTAGTTGCGTAGTAAACTCTGATTGCGCGATGCAGGATTCGCGTGACGTCAGTGTGCGCGTTGTTCGTATGTGGCGATGTTGATGCCGCTACATACATAATACCCCTTATTAAACGTAACACAGTACACTCGTAAACAGTTAGCTCTAAAGGCTTCTACATACCAGCGCGACTTGTCGCGCGACGCGACACGGCACAAAGGCCCCGCGTGTCGCGGGACGAGCGGTGCCTTTGTGTCGTGTCGCGTCGCGCGACAAGTCGCCCCGGTATGTAGAAGCCTTAAAACGAATGAGGTTTAGGTGACAGTTGCCAGATGACACAGACTATCAAATAAATATTTATTTTTTTAGTCTCTCAACAGTGTGACTGTGTAATGCAATAAATAAGTACGGACTACAATGTGTGTTAAATCCTTTCTTTTTTTTTTTTGGGTGGGAATTGATCAAATAACTTCTCCCGCTCTGGGGTGAGCGGGAGGGCGTGTCAGACTTTTACTGACTAAAACCCACCCATGTTCCTTCCGTTGCCTGTGTGCCAGGGCCACGATATCACTTTCGGACAAACTCGCAACCCTGGCAGGCATTGGCCCTAACGGACCCCGTCAGTTGGTGCTGACATCTCTTTGAGGCGCGCGTGAAACACAACGCGCCGTCAACCCGGGCCTGGTCCTTATCGGACGGCGAGCTACCCATCGCTCACCGTCCGCAGGCCCGCGCCTACGGTGGCCGGAAATCAGCTTGCGAGCCCCGACGCCCGGGGCGTCTCCTGCGGCGTGTGTTAAATCCTGGGGATGGAACATTGAAGTATAATTGTTAATAAATGATATATAAAAGCTCCTGTTAAACAGTTAATACTAGCGCAGGAGCCAAGGGATTCTTTATACATAGCTATTGTCAAAAAAAAAATGGTATTATATTTTTAAAAAAAATCCTGGAGCTTTAACACAGTTACAAGATTAGAGACTACACCATGCAATAATGACGCAATGCAATTTGCCTTATTATCTAAATATTATTATCTAATGCTCTGTAAATTACTTTTAAAGATAAACAAACCTGTTTTATTGTGAACAAAGATGTAGTTTGCAGAACTTACAAATAAATAAAATCTTCATCATTTCAGCCGAAAGACGTCCACTGCTGGACATAGGCCTCCCCAAAAGCGGGGGGGGGTTGCCATAATCGCCACGCTTAGCAGGTGGGTTGGCGATCGTAGTATGGTGTTAAAATGCATAAAGAACGCTGCTGCCCGTTCTATAGTAAGTCCCTTAGTCGCCTCACCCACGGGAAGAAATAGGGCCGAGCTATTCTTTACGTCCGGCACCACACGGAACAAATCCAATCTTACTTACTACCAATAATAAATTCAGAAAACGAAATCCATTGTAAGTTATTGTGATACTATGTTGAATCGATGGTTTTGTATTTCTAATTAAGAATGTTAATAAAGTTTCAAATGTTTATTAAATAGATAGGTAAATATGTTTACCGCGGAATGACAACCAAGCATAAACCTTTGTTATACCTACTGACCGAAATTAAAAGTATTTTTTTCTGCCTGATCCCATCATACGAGTATTTGGGACCCAATCATACATTTTGTAGAAATATCGTTCACCAAAATGTACCTTCCTACTTCACAAGAGTATATAATTATCACAAAATATCGCCACTTAACATTAAAGTAATTACGATCTCATCAGTCAAAGGCCTCACCAGCACTTCTACGGAAATTGATAGTTAATTAAAAAAATATTTGTGCTAGTCAGGTGATAATCCATTTTAACTTTTACCGATATTAGATCCCTGGAAGGTCTTAACTCAGTGGCTAACTAACTTAGTTCTAGAGTTCTAGAAACAACATCAAGGTATGAGTTGTATCCCATTTAAAACTTTCTTTCGCGTATTTCTTATTTACCGTGAAAAAGAGCAAACTTTTCTCCTTTAGTTCAGTTGATGCTACTTTCTTTTCATTCCATTGCTCAATTGATTTCCCATTTTTTTTTCTAAAAACCTGTCCGTTAATGTTTATTGTATAAGTCAACTTATACCTAGGTACAGATGCCAGCAGGCCAAGCTACCCGAAACTGTAAACAAATTTTCCCAATAAACCTTGAACCTTATGCGGTAGGGATTAAGTTGAAAATCTATTAAAGAAATTTGACAGATTGTAGTAGCGTGATGTGCGAGCGTCTGTACATAATTGAATAAAAAATATGTCTAGTAAATTTTAGGGTTCCGTAGTCAACAAGGAACCCTTATTGTTTAGCCATGTCCGTCTGTCTGCCTTTCCGCGGCTTAGCTCATAAACTTTAATTACTAGGAAGCTGTAATTTAGCATAGGTATAATATTAATCACGCCGACAAACTGGTAAAATAAAATCTTGAATAAAAAGAATTGTAATGTAGGTACCCTCCCTTGCACGTGAAGTGGAGATGTCTTTTTTTTTCGTCTTTTTCATGCTGTGAGGTGTCGTTTGATAATCCTTTCAAAAATATTGTGGGTCTGGGAAACCATTTATCGATTCAGAGATCCGTTTGCGTAATAACAAGCTTTAATATGGCGAGGGGCTGATGGCTGATCTTTGCGGCTTGTGGTGACTGGTCGTTTTGTTGACCATGGTTTTGTTATTGTTATTAATAATTAACTGTTTTTTTTTATTTTACTTCGATGGTGCTAGTTTATCATTTGTGACTACGAGTTATAGATATAGCTTTATTTAAGCGGGCACGCCTATTATGCCTGGAGGATTTTATTTAGATACGTTTTTTTTACGTTACGTGTGCTTGAGTATAATTTTAGACGATTATTATATAAATTATATTTTTTTGTATACTGGTGTGTGCTAGCTAACATAAGGCAAATAATTTAATTTAATGTTTTGTGTTGCATTTTACATTTTATTGTATAGATTCAAGTTTTTAAATGAACAGACAGCTGTGCTGCTGGGGACTGTCTCATGTTATTTTGACGTTCGAAAAGTGCTGATTCTCAGCCTAGTTGGAATAAATGACTTTTGATTTTGATTTTTAATTGCTTATTTTTGTTAGAGTGCCCCCCCCCCCCTCTACCTGCCAGCTAAATGGCTATTTTTGGGTATGTAAAAAAGTCACGAGTGTAGTATATTTATAACGAAGTTAAAAAGAAAATTATCAGAACTAAGAAGGCTTTACAAGTTAAGGAATAATAGTCGACCAACTTACATTTACAGTTGGAATGTATGGGAGGACAAGTTTTTCAACTAAAATGTTAAGTTTGTTCTTGGGATAAATTCATCCCAACTACGGGTCAATTCTCACCTAAATTTTGGTAGTCGGACCAAAATCTTAAAGTGGTCCGTTCAAGGCCTTGCCTACTGTCAACGGCAACGAGTCATTAATTAAACCTCCGTAATTATCAACATAATTACTACTTCTATAGTAACGCCTCAAGGTAGTAAATGAATAAATGTATAAAACGTTCCAGAACATTCCAAATTAGGTACGTCGTTAAAAAATGCGGGAAAATTCACAGACGACCGCCATTACACAATCATTTGTATTTCGAACGTTCCACCTTTTTATGTTTCAATTCACGAATGAACCGTTGTCTAGGTTTATGTACAAAACGGCAACTTTTGTTTGAATAAAAAAAGGTTCCTTTGATACCAGACGCAATTCCACTTCAGTCGTCAAAATTCTAATGAACTTTAAAGCTGGTTTATTCTTTTGTTTGGGATGTTTATTTTTATTCTTAGTAGGTACTATTGTTTTTTTTTTTGTTATAGGACAAAAGAGGTGAACTTTTCGCTTCCGACGCTGCGATCGTCATCGCTCGGGGAACTTAGGGATGTCGTCAGTGTGAGCAGCCTTGGCAGTGACGTGCTATGCCCGCCTGTGCCCACGCAACTGCGATCAAATTCGTTCAGTAAGTAACTCTTACTATTTATAGAAAGTTTATTAACTGTAGTGAGTTAAATAACTCTGATTTAACTTAAGTGTATTGCGTTGTTATTTATGAAGCTAAACGTTACTTTGGGGAGTAGTGAAGATATTGCACCTAGACGTGTGTTGTCTGATTGGACGTCATTTAATGTGGCTATTTTAAGCGGCATTTAGGCTATATACAGGGTCAAATGAAATTAGCTAGCGAAACTAAATAAAAAAATAAAAAATATTGATGAGTTGTTTATTTTTTTGGGTCATCCCTATTGGTATTGTAGACATTTGAAATATCAGTCACATTCTGTTTTTTTTTGTGTGAACTACACAGACGCGATATAAATAAGTAACTACGATAAAATAAAACAGATTTTCTAAACTCCTACTTCCAATAACAAACCTACCAGCGATCGGTGACCCAAAAAAAAACATCGAATGTCTTTTTCATTTAATTTTTTTCATGTTTAGATATCGATACCCATCACGTCTGTGGAGTTCCGCTAGCTACTATAATCTGACCCTGTATACATTTAGTTACGCAACTTTCATTTCTAAACTTACGTGTCAGCGATGTTTTTCAGTAAGATAAAGTGGTGCTTTACATACTTTTTAGGTAGTATTAAATCAAATATCGTATACGATATTTGATTTAATCATGTGCACAATTTGGGTATGACCCGAATAGTGTAGGATTAGACCTCTTCGGGCCCTTATTTAGAAGTTCAAATAGGACCTTTGGGTCTGTCTAAAACTAGTCGGCCATACATAATAATAATATGGACGTGAGAAAAGCCGCGCCTATACATTATTTTATATTTATGAAGGTAGAAATTTTCACGGGAAGATATTTTAATTAAGCTCATTTGACATAAAATTTAAATATCAGCTTACGTGAGACGTAATATTTTCATTTCACACTTGAATAGCTGTAAAGGCTCGTGCAGACTGGCGCGATGTCGCGGGTGTGACGTGACTTTAGTAGTAAAATTTCTTTGTCGGTGCCTGTCGCGCCCACGATATCGCACCAGTCTGTACGAGCCTTAATACGCAGCCAAACATACTTTTATTATAAAGTTGCCTACAATCAATCCGTACGTACCTAATTAAGTTACGGAATGTTTGAAATTTCTCGAAATCTCGTGTCAATTCCACGTACGAGTGTAAACTGTCGACAAGGTACTCTCCTATCTGTCGAGAACCTAACTTTGTTATACTGAACTGTTGATCTTGTTAACTCAGTTTCGAATGTCGGTTAGCTGTTTACGTAATGGATTTTTCATGTATTTATAAACAGGCTTTAGGGTTGAACTTATTTTTTTTTATACAAACACAAATATAGTCTCATGGTTGATAAAATACAAAATAAATTCACCAGGTATTTATATTTAAAGCAATATGGGGTTTACCCATTCTACCCGTTGATGTATCCGAGTCTGTTTGTGTTGGGCATGGTCGGGTACACTAGGCTGGTGGTTAGGAGGGACGTCGCGTTAGTAAAGTACATGGCGAGGGTGCTGCGTGGGCAGGTGCACCACCCGGAGGTGCTGGAGGCGCTGAGGCTACGTGTCACGGACGGGTATGTGGGGGCGCGCCGCCGTCCCGCTTTGTTAGAGGTGCCAAGGGCTAGGACGAATTTATTAAAGTGTGCCCGTTTGGCAAGGGCCGCACGTATTATAAATAATATGCCGTCGGAAGATGTGTTCGATAGCCTGCCGAAATTTTTATCAGGATCGCAAAGGTGCATTGAAGGAGGCATTCAAATTTGAAAAAGAAAATGTCATTTTTATTAAGTATTTTACTTTTATTTTTATTGTTGATTTTTTGTTTATTTATAGGTATTTTCTATGGATAAATAGTGTAATAGGTTGGTATAGCATCGTCTTGGGTATACTGTAAGATGTTGTACTTATTGGTGTAAAATAAACAAACAAAAAAAAAAATTTGGATGTCGGTGTTAACCACGAAATCGTTGACAAATAATCAATTAATCTGCCCAGCTTTTTCCCAAGTATGCTGGGGTCGGCTTCCAGGCTAACCGGGTACAGCTGAATACCAGTATTTTACATGGGGCAACTGCCTATCTGACCTCCACAACCTAGTTACTGGGTAATACGATACCCAGACGTAAGACTGGTTGTACGACATCGTCGACTTTAAAAATATTATTCAACTTTAGATTTCAGGGGTATAATCATTTATTAAAATCATAACAGTGACATTATAGAGAATTACAGGTAATGCGGTAGAAAAAGCTTCACATACATAACATAACATAAACTCACGCCTTCTTCCCATGGGGTAGGCAGAAACTATAGAACGCCACCTGCTACACTCCTTACATACTCCTTTTGCTTCGTTTACGTTGATACATCTGTACCCCGAGGGTAAGTTTGCAAGTGAGTAAACGTAACTAGCGCGTTTGCGTTAAGATTTTTATTCTCACTCTTATTTATACTCTTAGCATTATGATCTATCGGTAAAATTTTAACATACATGAAATAGTTACGTTTACTCTCTTGCAAACTTACACTTGGGGTACTGGCTATACACGCACGCCGGTTGCGAGTAGGTACTACGCACTTGACCTTTCTGAAGAACATCACCAATTAGGTCATTATAATATTATGTCCTTCCGTTTCCCAGCGTTTCCACTCACTTCTGCCTTGTTAGCAAAAAGCTCCATAACAAACTCAATTTTTAAACCACAGTGAGCTCAAAATCAAAACAATAGTTTTGATTATGAAACTTTTCATTGTGTAAACTACAAAGTCAGTGTTTTAAACATAGGTAATTGGTAGTTCAGACTTCATAATTTGTAGATGAATTTTTGATTACACATTTTGCAGAGGCGAGCAAAAGTTGTTGGTATTTTCTATATTAGCAAGGTTGTAGGTTGTTGTGAACTGACAGTTCCGAAAACGGATACCTTTCTTTTCCAATGTAAATTAAGTGCTTTTCTCGTCTTTTGCAAAGGTTTTCTAAGCTTCTAAACAACAAAAACGCCTTAAATGGTATCCTATCCTACGTAAAAATAGGCCGTGGATCGTCAATGAGGTGTAACCAGGCTGATCGTTCAATGTACAGTGTGTGTAGCTTTAAAAACATGAAGCTTTAATATTAACAAAGATACTATATATATAATAGAAAATAACTAGATAAACTTTATAAAAATTAAAAAAAAAAATAACAATTTATTCACATTGTGTTTGAAATCATAAATAAATAAACAAAATCACGTTAATTACAATTACAAAACGAATACATTCATAATACACTAAATTATAGAAAATTAAACATTCAATACAATTAAAAATTCAATAACATTACAAGCTACTACATACTAATATTACCCAGTCTCATATTAACTAATATAAAAAATTAAAACGTACCCATGTCATCGTCTATCGAATACAGAAATTTCTCTAATAGGAACGCTTTGAGCTTTGACTTAAATGAGCTCTTATAAATTATAGTTTTTAAGTCCAATGGCAACCTGGTTAAAAATCCGGAACCACCGGGCGAGGTTCTTCTACAAAATGAAAAGTAACTTTCAAAATCAGTTCCAATTCATGAAAATATCGATGAACACACATTCAAAAAATACATAAAGATTTCCTCGTTTTTTGAAGTCGATTAATGATCGCACGATGTCTGTCGTAACGACTAGTCGCAGCCGCAAACGACGGCCCTGTGTCTTGTCACAGCGATTAGACACACAGTTTGCGCTGGCCGGTAGGTTACAGGAATAGATTATGTATTATTTGCTCTAATAAGATTACAGTTATTAATTATACACTCCCGAGTCCCGACCAATTAATGTCACCCACTTCAAATGAAAGCGATGTGACGAAAATGATTATCAGTTGCCCTCGAGTACCGGTATTGTATATGAAATATGAATAGATAACTTAAGTCGATATGGTAGCTATTGGGCAGTTATCGTGTTTACATTTCCATAGGGGCCGATATTCGTGCACCAATAAATTGCGTTTAACCTGAAGCATAAATTAATACTAGAACAGTTATAGTATTTTGCCCGTGTTTATTTTAGAACAGGTACTTATATAGAGCAATTTTTGTTTGGTCCGTGGGAGTGGAAAATTATAAAAAAACGAATCATTAAAACTGGATGAGCAATATCAATAAAACATTAACATCACGCCTTGTTTCCTTGAAGGGTTGGGCATAGGTGTACCTGTAGTACACCCATATTTCGCCCGTTATGTTTAAGTCCCATGTAATAGGGGGTGAGCCTATTGCCATCAACCGGGCACAAATCCGTCTGGATTGTACCCGGTTCCGAACACTTAATTACCTGCCCTTTATCCAAGTCATTTTCTTTCTTGATAGCTTCTTATCACTACAGTCTTTCGAAATGCGGGACTCACTTCCTTCTGTATTAAGTTCAAGCTACGAGTAGTACTGAACGATCACGTAACACTGCGCTAAACGATCCATTTGGGAACAATTAGAAAAGCTGTTACAAAAAGGCTCATTTTAGATTAGGCGTTTTTTTGTTTAGGTTTTTATTCCAATATGGTCTTTAGAAACACAGTTACATAGGTCGATGATCTTTATCAATAGGTAAATAAATATCGATTTGCTGTACTAAAACGCTTTTTTTATTCTTAGGTAGAGTCCACATGATTACTTAGGGGACAACACATACGTTCGGGTCGGCATAATATAGCACAGTCATGCGGCAAAATCGGATATAAAGTCGATAATAATATATTATAAGTACTAGCTTTTGCCCGCGGCTTTACGCGCGTGGATGACGGAAAAAATCTCACGGGAACGTAGGTACTACCGGGACTAAAAGTACCCTATGTGTTAATCCAGATTATAAACTATGTGTGCCAAATTTCATCTTAATCCGTTCAGCCGTTTTGGCGACAATCCAAAACATGAAATCATACCCTCTAAATAGTTTTTTGAAGAAGCATGAAATACGTGTTATTTGCTGACAGGAGTAATCCTGTGAATTTTAGAATATTGATACATCTATCTTAAATGATTTCTCCATACAAATCTTGAACCCCCGTTACACCCCTTTAGGAGTCGAATTTTCAAAAAATCCGTTCTTAGCGGATGCCTGCTTCATAATAACTATCTGTGTGCCAAATTATAGTCCAATCCGTTCAGTGTAGTTTGATCTATGTGTTTAAAGATCAGTCAGTCAGTCAGAGTTTCCTTTTATACACAGTGGGATTTTACTCGTCTTACAATGACAGCCCATTTCATATATCCAATTGAAAGTAAAAAAACTATTTATTAACATTTGAATAATTAAAAAAATATATATTATTCAATGACGCAAGTTATGAGCGCGGTGCGAGCCTTGCGCTTCCCAAATAAATTGGAACTAGTGCAAGAGAATGATGAAGTATTCGGGCCTAGTTTCAAGTTTATAGATCAACGAAATAAGATTTTTTTCATACAATCCTTTGCACCCGCAAAGGGGTTACTTTTTGAAAAATGGTTTGTGACTTTCCATTATTTGATTTATAGGTTATTTATACCAATTTTCGAGTTAATCGATCCATCCAGTGAAATCCTACCTTGTAAAATTGACTACTCGTTTTCACCCCATTAGGAATCAATTTTCGAAAAACCCTGCTATAGTTTATTTTTAATTTTTGGTTTTAAGTATAAATACTAAGTTTCAAGTTAATCTGCTGCGCGTTAAAATTCTTCTATACAAACTCTGATCCCAATCCCCCTTCAGGGGGGGCTTTGAAAAAACCAAAAATGACAACCTTTATAATTTACTTAGGTAAGTATTTCTGCCAAGTTTCAAGTTTATTAACTCAACGAATAAGATTTTTCATACAAACAAAATCCCCCCTTTTCACCCCCTTAAAGGTCGAATTTCCAAAAACCCCTTCTTAGCGGATGCCTACGTCATAATAACTATCTGTGAGCCAAATTTCAGCCCAATCCGTGAGCTGTGGGTTCATAGACCAGTCAGTCACGCTTTCCTTTTATTTAAATAGTAGATGTCTGGAAACCAATTGTGCCGCGTCACCCAAATATTATTAAGTGAGGGTATAAGCCGAACAAAGTTTTCCGATCGGCACGAGCCGAATGAAAGCCGAATATCAATCAATCTGCCTTCCAGTCTAACCGGATACAGCTGAATACCAGTATTTTATATGGAGCGACTGCCTATTTCACCTCCAGAACCCAGTATCTGGGTAATACGATACCCTCTGGTAAGACAGGTTGTCAGACTTTCGGACTTCTGACGACCTGTAACGACTGTCAAAGATCCACGAATGATATCTGGGACCAACGGCTTAACGTGCTTTCTGAGGCACGGAAGAGTCTTGGTGTGTAAAGATGGTCACCCATCCACGGACCAACCCCGGCAAGTGTAGTTTAACCTGATGGATTGACCCATGTGGCTGTTATTACTTAGCCACGAGCTCCTGAATGAATAAAAGCCGAATATTATATCATTTATATAGTAACAGATCCGAGTCGGCTTTGTTGTTCAGCAAATACTGGCGAATATTGTATGTGCTAGTTAAAACTATGTATGTTTAAAGGCACGACCTTTCGGTTACAGTGAAGGAGTTGTATATAATATATATTATAACTCCAAAATTCCCTGCGGATTCTGTGCTAAGTGGTGTATAACGCTTTGCGCTTTGTTTGGAATTCCCCTTTGGTTCAAACGAGAGTGAACTGTTTTTGTTAATGGTCCAATTGGTTTCTTTTCTTTCGGAGTAGTCTTCCACTGCTTTTGATATTATACTGACAATGGTGCCCATGCTTCTTTTTCTCTTCTGCGGGTCCTTACGGCCGTACCAAGACGTTTGTGACAAGACATGATAAATGATGTCATGTTAATTTGTACTAGCATTTTATGACAAAACAATTTTATCGCTCAAACTGGGATAAAATGTGTGACTCAAGTCATGTCACAGTAGGCCGTGCTCGCCCCGCTGTCATCTATACCTGAGTGGTGGTTATGCAGGTTGTTGAGCGTTTTACTTCGATGATACTACACTACTGTAAGCCTTTTTTCTTGTGGGGAAATCTGTCCGTTTGGGGATATTGGAAGTTATACAAGTGTCTTACTGAGTAAAAACCTCATGATAAGTGAGTTTTCGCATCGTATAATTATATTAGTTATCTAAATAGATGATTTGTTATATTGTTGTTGTTTAATCTATAAAAAGGTTATATATATAATACCATTTGTATTTTTAAGTTAACAAAGTCCCTGAGCTTTTAACTTTTATCTGCTCGTAGGGATTGAAGTTTATGTCGAGCTCTTACTGAGGCGTCGTTCCTACAATGTTCCTAAGTAATATAACTGCTGTAAAACACAGGCTTACACGAGAAACTTGTTAACGTTTTTAATGGATACAAAATGAGATTTTAAGGAAACAGGTCAACTCGTTTTCTTAGCGTGGGCTGTGTTGTAAATACTAGTTACGAAACTTATGCCCATTTACTTGCACATATTCAGTTAATACATAACTTTGTGTCTCCTGTCTTTTTTAGGGTTCCGTACCCCAAAAGAAAAAAAGGAACCCTTATAGGATCACTCGTGTGTCTGTCTGTCTGTCCGTCTGTTACAGCTGATTTGCTCCGAATCTACTGGACCGATTAAGTTGAAATTGGGTACACATGAACTTCTGTGACCTAAACACGGACGTGTCACTTTTAGGGGGCAAATTAGAAAATTTTAAATAAAAGGTTTGCTGACTGTACCTTGTGACATACCAAATGAAAGGGCTTATTTTAAGTATTATATATATATATATTATAATTTTAAAATACATACTTTTGAAATTATTTAAGAATATACATGAAAAATTACCATTCCCACCCCTTATCTCCGAAACTACTGAGTCTAAAATTTTGATAAAAATACAGAAAATAGTTCTTTACTTATAGGTTACAGGAAAACATATAAAAAGTTTGATAAGATAAGATAATCATTTATTTGCTAAACATGAGTACAATACATAGGTACAACACAAATGTCAACATGCAAGAGATGTAAAAAGTAAAGAAAAAACAGATCATCACGTTTGCCTTAACAATGGCATGCAAATATTAATAAAATAAAGAATAATGTCACTCCGAGTCTAATTTAAAAATGTCATGATAATATAGAGATCATTTTAAATAATAAATTAGTAAAACATAATCAAAATCTTTCATCTAAAAATTCATTTAAATTATAATAAGCTTTATCTGCTAGAAAAATTTTGACTTTCTTAAAATAACATGGTAAATCACTCAATATTGTGCGCACAAACTTACATTTGCAGTTGGAATGTATGGGGATCATGTTTTTCAACTACAATGTTAAGTTTGTTCTTGGGATAAGTTCATCCCAACTACGGGACTCTTCATTGTGCGTGGTCCGACACGCACTTGGCCGTTTTTTTCTAACTTAGTACTTATGTTGGTTTACCAAACTTAGGGTTAATTTAAATTAAATAAGTAAGAGAATCTCAAAATGGTGAAGGAAAACATCGTGAGGAAACCGGCATGTCCTAGAACCCAAAAATTCGAAGACATGTTCTGACATCTACCAACCCGCACTAGGCCCACGTGGTGTATTACGGACCTCTCACAGAGACTCGTCTCTTCTGTGTCCCAGCAATGGGAACATTATAGGTTGATTTTGTATGTCATGGTAAGTAAGTAAGACAATAAAGTCTCTCTTTTTTAGGGCCTACAGTGAGCTATCAAAAAACCCAACACTTAAATGTTTCCATTTTAGTTGTTTTCAGCCCCTTTCATCATGTTGTAATGTTTGTTCTGTTGTGAATTAATGTTTCTTTTATTCCATTAAAAGAATGGCTGTTGTAAGCGTGAACGATTTTTGCCGATCACGGGTACCATTCAAGGGCTGCCAAGTGTACTAGAATGGAAATGCGGTTCTTCATTGTTTTACACAGGCTTTTGTTTTACCGTATCATTCCGGGAAAGTTGACGATCAACAGCTACTAGAGAATAATGTTTAAACAATGTTGAGAAATCTGAATCTTTTTTTTAATTAATTCTCTGAGATTATGCTGTGAAATTCTTTAGTAACCCCAGAAAGAAACTTATCTTAGTTTTTGTTGAAGGCTCGAGACAAGCTCAGTTTTAAATTATGTATATTTTACGCACTAAACTGTATATTTTAAACAGAATCTTTCGTAATCGGATAAGAAATAACTTGATGATTTATTATTTTATAACCAAACTATTTAATAATAATTTATCATCGCATTAGTAATTTATTTTTCATGACATAAGTCAATTCTTGTGTGAGTTGGCCCTAAAAACACTTCATAATTATTCTAATTTGATTGATTTATTGATTGATTTGATTTTTATCCTCTTTACTTTTTAACCTACTAGCTGCGCCCATAGGTCCCGTAGGAATATCGGGATAAAAATTATCCTATGTCCTAACTCAGGGTTTACCCATGTGTCAAATTTCATCTAAATCCGTTATGCCCTTTTCGTGTAAAAGCGTAACAAACAAACATACAAAAAGTCATATCTTTTATCTTTATAAACTAACTAGCTGTTGTCCGCGACTTCATCTGTCATCGAGGATCTGTCATCTGCGTCTTTCTCCAAGTTATGGTCTACCCATTTGCCAAATTTCATCCGAATCCATCCAGCCGTTTTAACGTGTAAGTGCACTTTCGCATATAAAATATTAACTATAGTCAACGCCATGAGACGAGATAAATTTCATACTTTAACTGAAATTGCGTATGGTTCAGTTTCCATTGCAACTAAAATTATTTTATGACGTTTAGCGATAATTTCTTCATTCATAAATCAACTTAGATATCTTGAGTTTAAAGTTGATAGTTGTATAATTTGCAATTTTATGTATTTATAGCTTCTCATGACGGTTACTATAGACAAGATAATGTTTAGACTAGGTACCGAACATTTTATATGACCTACATAAATGTACAGCATTATTTAATGGGTGTAGTCGATAATATTGGGGTGGTAACTAAATTTAGATGTTTGGTATCGGCCCTAGAAGGAGTGAATGCTTTGAACTGTGATCAAATCGATTTATCTTAACAAGGGATTAAGGTTGATTGATAAAGTCCCCTTTTGTCTCTTGTTGAGCCTAAGCCGTTGTTATCTCATCGTAAGTACCTATTAAGCTATCTATTGTTACATGTGTCAAGTTGATGATCCTCCTGATATTTGGGTTAATTATAATGAAGATATTGTTATATCTTACAACCGAATTCAGTAAAATTCAGACGTGATTTTTTAAGTTGGAAAATTTTAGGTTGTTCTAGGACCAATGTCTTTAGGATTGGTCCTCGACAGCCGGTGGGATTTTGGCCCCCACTTCCGGTGGCTTGCGCCCAAGTTGTTGAGCGCGGCTGGGGCGTTATCAACGCTGCTTCCCAATCTGGGGGGCCCGAGCGCCGCCTGTAGGCGGCTTTACGTGGGGATCGTGCGATCGATGGCCCTGTATGGGGCCCCGATCTGGGCGGCTGACCTGACGGCCGGGAGCATCGCTGTTCTGCGAAAGCTGCAGAGAGCAATGGCCGTCAGAGTCATCAGGGGATATCGCACGATCTCCTACGAGGCGGCTTGCGTACTGGCCGGATCCCCGCCATGGGACCTCGAGGCGAAAGTACTCGCGTCACTGTATCAGTGCCGCGAGAAAGCGAGGGCGCAGGGGCGAGTGGCTGATGCAGCGACATGTGGAGTTGCTTCGGTCACAGCTTCGCGCAGCCCTGGTGGCGGAATGGCGGGACAGGCTTTCACGCCCTACCACCGGCACCATCGAGGCGGTCCGGCCGGTGCTTGAACCCTGGCTCGGGAGGAGGCACGGCTCCCTGTCGTTTCGGGTAACGCAGGTGCTCTCGGGGCATGGTTGCTTCGGGAAGTACCTGTGTCGCATAAACAGGGAGCCGGACGCCCGGTGTCACCACTGCGTCGACTGCCGGGAGGATACGGCGCGGCATAAGCTGGCAGAGTGTGCCACTTGGGAGGAGCCACGCCGTGCCCTCATCTCAAGAGTAGGCAGTGACCTATCGCTGCCGGCCGTGGTCGAGTCGATGGTCAGCAGTGAGGAGTCCTGGGACGCGGTGGTGTCCTTCTGCGAAACAGTCGTGTCGCAGAAGGAGGCTGTGGAAAGGCAGCGAGAGATCTCGTCCGCTCACCCGGCCCGCAGCAGGCGTACTGGGCGTCAGCGGAGGGCCGATAACGCCCTCTTCCAGCCCCCCTAAATGGGTCCAGGAACGGCGGACTTGGGGACATCCGCCGCCCCCTATCACATTGGACCCGAGGTGGCGGCGCGTAATGATCCACGCGCGCCCCTATCAGACGTCGCGGGGGGGTCAGACATTTCACCCCCCCCCCCCCTCCCCAGACTTGAGGTGGCCCGCAGAGGCGGGCCGACACTAGCCGGGGATTGCGGAAGTAATAATAGGTCCCAAGATCCCCGGTGCAAGCGTGAGAGGGGAACATCGGGGGGGTTTTTAGGCAGTGAGAGTCTGACAGACCCCTCCGCCCGCCCCAGGGTGGAGGACATCCATTAGAATTTTCCACCCTGCGAACAAAAAAAAAAAAGGACCAATGTCTCTCTAACTTATAAGGCAAACAGCAACATAAATCGTGACCCTAAACACTTATCTCACCATTTTCAGACGCTTGCCCTATATAAGGGTCCATTTGCAGTGAAAAATTACTTAACCGGCAAGCCTCCGTCTACAAAAACACAATCTATGTGAAAAATAACTTAGGCACATTTAAAAAATTCGTAGGCATCAATTAGGTAACTTTACTAGTGGTAATTCTATGACCATTATTTCTGGGAAATCGCATGTTTTCGTACTAGTAAAGCCTTTGGGAGTCTGTAGCAATATGTCACGCCTAATTCATTACACATTTCCTACATAAAAGCATGGTTAAACTACCCACTTCTACAAATATCATTAGAGCAGTAATTAAATTAAACGGCTGAATGTTTGACACAAGATTCTTGTGTACATTATTCTATAGTAAAATATTAAAATGTATTCTTGAAGCATTATACCGCGTTTTTACGCTCTACTAGTTTTATGCCAGAAAGCGTTTTACAAAGTAATGTATTCTTCGCTGTTACAAAAGATATAAATAACGTCGATGAGCTTGAAATATTCTTTAATTTATGGCGAGAAATATTGAAGCGGATAAATGATAGACGTGTTTTTTGAGAGCGAAGAAAAGAACAACAAATTTGGAGCTTACAGACGGCTGGATAATTAAAACAGAAATAAAAACAGACTGTTCTAGCAAATATGTAAACTTTTATTTATTTCACTAAAATATTACTTTGGAAAATTTGCGTCGTTTCATGTTTTTATAGTACCTACTTTTCTCTTTTGTTTTGATGAAAATCTCACACGATTACGTTTCTTACGGACCGATCCACAATAGAATACCAGATGACGTAATGTTTTTATTTTAAACAAATACTTAAAGTATATAATGCCTCGTTGGTCTAGTGATCGCAAGCGCTACTGCTGAGAATGAGGTCATCTGAGGAGGGCAAACTGTTTTCCATCTGAAATTTCTCAGTAACAGCCCGGAGTCAGGATTTGTGCCCAGTTGACAGCAGTAGCATCGCCCCCTATTACATGAGATTTAATTATAACTAGCGAAATGTGGATGTACTATAGGTACACCTCTGTACCCTTCGGGGAATACAGGCAAGATGTTATGATATTGGGTAGTACTAAAACATTAAGAACAAAATATAACCGCCCGGGTATTTTATAGATAATGGTACGGAAACCTTCGTGCGAGACGGCACGCGCACGAAGGTTTCCGTACCATTATCTATAAAAACGGCAAAAAGAATCACGTTTGTTGTATGGGAGCCCCCCTTAAATATTTGTATTTTTTTTTTTTTTTTAAAGTGAATTTATAACTAAAGATTCTGTGAATATTTCAAGCGTCTACCTTGCCATTATCAAGTCGAGCAAAAACGAGCAAAAAAATCACGTTTATTGTATGTAAGCCCCCTTAAATATTTATTTTATTCTGTTTTTTAGTATTTGTTGTTATAGCGGCAACAGAAATATCATCTGTGAAATTTTCAACTGTCTAACTATCACGGTTCATGAGATACAGCCTGGTGACAGACGGACAGACAGACAGACGGTGGTGAAGCCTTAGTAATAGGGTTCCCGTTTTACCCTTTAGGTATGGAACCCTAAAAATGAGCCATCACGGGACGACTGGCAGATGTGAAACATCGCACTACACACACATTTCCACACTACTTACTACATATAGACTGTATAAGTGTATAGTGGCCGATCGCCAGGTGGCATGCGTCGCCCCGCCAGCAATCGGTTTTACGTGAGCCGATTTTTATTTTTTTTGATGATTCACATCAAAAAAAAAATTATTTTATATGATAAAATATCTGATACACTGAACCTGGATATTTTTGCATAGAATAAGTGCTGAAAGCATTCGCAGCGCCATACATTCCCTACTGTTTGTATTTATTAATGATTTTGTATTAAAAATCACTTCTAAACGAGTAGTGTTAATAATTTGAAAAAAAAATATGTTAAATAAGAGCATTTTTTCAATAACTTAATATGTGAATATTTTAGATTATGTTTATATTACATAGTGAAATTAATTTGTTTTATGTCTAACGCGGATAAAAAACTGAGAATGGCGCAAAATCTACCAAGCGTATTTTTCTGAAACCTTCACCAATTTAAAGATAATTTAATTATTGATATTTTAGTATACGCATTTTATTAAAATACCTTTTGTTGTGTGTATATTAATTAAAATACCGTTTCTTTTTTTTTTTTTTAAACGTAATTAAAAAAACGCGCGTAATAAATTAATAATTCGTCAAATTGGGGACAGCGCTTCTTGATGGGCGAGTCCTATTACTGGCTGAACGTACCACGCGTTGCGTGAGCTCAGTACAGAACGCGCAAGCTAACCAGGCAACCCAGCAAGGTCACTGGCATATATCTGGGTCTTAAGTAGAGTATTACTTTGCTAGTTTGCTTCTTTTGGTGCGAAAATGTCACAGAAATGAGAATGTAGGTGCAGTTCAATTGTTTCAGTACATTTGTTATACACACAAATAGTCTGAAATCTAGAGCAGTGGTGGCTCTGTAGAAACGACCGCGATTTACGTCGTAGCTTCGAACCCAGGCAGACATTTAACTTTGTGTACATTATTTCATCACCACTGCTTTCAAAACGGTGGAAGGAAAACGTAGTGAGGAAACCGGCATGTCCTAGAACAAAAAACCGGCCAAGTGCGAGTCGGACTCGCGAACGAAGGGTTCCGTACCATTATCTATAAAAATGGCAAAAAAATCACGTTTGTTGTATGGGAGCCCCCTTAAATATTTGTTTTATTTTAATTCAATTATTTATTTTTAAAGTGAATATAGGTATAACTAAATATTCTGTGAATATTTCAAGCGTCTACCTGTTGCCGTTATCAATATAGAGCGTAAACGGAGCAAAAAAATCACGTTTGTTGTATGGGAGCCCCCTTAAATATTTATTATATTCTGTTTTTTTGTATTTGTTGTTATATCAGCAACAGAAATAATCTCTGATAATTTCAACTGTCTAACTATCACGGTTCATTAGATACAGCATGGTGACAGATGGACAGGCAGACAGACAGACGGCGGAGCCTTAGTAATAGGGTTCCCGTTTTACCTTTTGGGTACGGAACCATAAAAATTATCTTAGCATTAATTTATAACTGAATAATTAAAAAAATGCTTGCTTTTTATGCACTGCATACCTACATAAATTACATCGATCGATCGTCCTTTGTGTTAGTAGATAGCATGAATATTGAATGTGCTATTTTAGAAGTTCCAAAATGAACTGTCTCGAGGCTTTATTTAGGCAACCGTCGAGGTCTGCTGTATACTTGTATCTGAATACTATTTTTATTCCGTCTGACCACAATACGTATATAGTGAAAGGTAAAGACTAGGAAATTACTTGTTAGTCAAATTAAAAACCAACTTAAGTTGTCCGTTTATTCAAATCACAACAGTCACCCCCTAGTCCTAACTCCCTAACTAATATTATAAATTCGAAAGTAAGTTTGTTTGTTTGTTACCTTTTCACGCCTAAACCACTGATCCAATCATCCTGAAACTTTGCATATATGTTATCAGGTGTACTGAAACGGACATACGGTACCTTTCATCCCGAAAAAAAGTACTGTTCCCGAGGAAAACAACAATAACGTTTTTATGATAATAGATGGCGCCACGTGTCTTTCGAATCATGATTGAATTATATTATTATAGAAACTTTAGTAGTGTGTTAAGAGTTGTTTGCCGCTAAACTACAAGCAAAGTAAAACCCGAATTGATTGTCAAATTCTAAATTAACGCGAGCGAAGCCGCGGGCAAAAGCTAGTTTGATATACAATCAAGTTTCCTGTGTACCTACCCATACAAATTTGCCAGACAGACAGATAATGGTAGGAAAACATTAGTTTCGAATGCACACAGACAATCTCTATGAGGTTCATTGCATGTTAAGGAACTCTTTGTGCGGATTTAACATTGTACGGCTCGATTTACGATGGCGAGCGTAATTACTTTTGGAGTTTAATTTACCATAATTATTAGAACCTTGTTGCAATTAATGCAGAAATAGAGAAGCAAACCAGTAAAACTATGTTCCAAAGAATTGAATTTCTAAGCACAAATAGCTGCGTAATAATGTCTCGACATAAGCTTCTGTTGTAAATTAATGATCCTCACTCATCCATTTTTATTTTTATATGTTGGTCTTCTATTTCCTATAAGCTGTTTGCAGCGTACTGCACAGCTGACGTGTAAATATGATATTAAATACGCTACGCTCCGTGGTCATCCTCAACTTGTATTATATTCCCCCCCCCCGTCTTATGTGCATATTCTACACTGCAGGCGCTCCATGCAATATTACGTGCTTTGTTATGCTCTCCTAGTCCTAATAAGGCGTACCTATGCCGTGTCTGCTAAGTCACGGTTAATTAGTCATTCACGTTATAATGTGCAGTTAGTGCTGATGTATGGGTACAATTAATAAAAAGTTTTACTATGCAGGTTGCTTTACAATTTATTTTTAAAAAAGATTGTGAAATCTGGGTTTTTAAAAGAGCCGCAGTAGTGTGTGTTCCGTTTGGTACCGGGCGTGTTCCGTTTGGTGCCGGACGTAAAGAATAGCACTATCCCATTTCTTCCCATGGGTGTCGTAAAAGGCGACTAAGGGACTTACTAGAGAATGGGCAGCAGCGTTCTCTATGCATTTTTAAAACCATACTGCGATCGCCAACCCGCCTGCCAAGCGTGGCGATTATGGCAAACCCTCCCTTTGGGGGAGGCCTATGTCCAGCAGTGGACGTCTTTCGGCTAAAATGATGAGTGTCTAGTGAGCATATCAGTTTTTTTGATTTTATATAAGGGTTTTTAGGCGTTGAAGAGAGTTTAACTTATACAAAACTTCAAAATAAATCAGATAAAAGTAGGTAAGTATTGACATGAAACTGGGCATTTTTTTATTTTATTAATTTCTAAAATTCTCTGAAGTACTTTTGGTGCTTACTTCACAATCTTCTTTAGCGTTTCCCCAACTGAAGTTCAAAATCGTTTTATTGAAATCAACCGTCTGTAATAAGAGAGTTTTAATCGTCAGATGCTACCCACTGATTTGGCTACGGGCGTCAGCGGGTTTACGCATGAGACGATATATTTTTAACCCTCGACGAAAAAGAGGGGTGTTATAAGTTTGTAGTGTTTATCTGTGTCTGTCTGTGACATCATAGCTCCTGAACGGATGAACCGATTTTGTTTTTTTTTGTTTGAAAGGTGTCTGTTCTTAACTATGTTTCAAGAAAATCTGCTCAGCCGTTTGAATATCAGTACCTCTTTTCCAGTTGATGAAGAGATATAAATAACTTCCACAAGTCTGATTGATTCTAAATTTGAATTCCTGTCAATGGGACAGGTTTTCAATGATATTACAAAAGTATGTTATTCTTGACCTGTTGCGCAAGCATCACCAGGATCATGCAGGATATCCAACCCGCCAGAAGAAATCAACCTCAACGCTTTACGGCATCTACCTTGTATTTGGGCTCATACGATGCGGTTTGGCAGCAGCGTTCTCTATGCATTTTAACACCATACTGCGATCGCCAACCCGATTGCCAAGCGTGGCGATTATGGGCCCCAAATGTTGAATGGGGAGGCCTCTAAGCCCAGCAGTGGACCGGTTTCGGTTAAAATGATGATGATGATTATGCGTTTTGACGAGCATATGCTAATACAAGCTAAGCGGTTAGGGTAATAACAATCTATAGGTTACTCTAAATGTAAACATTTTAATTAAATGTCGAAGTTTAGTCGATCAAATTCGGCCGCATTTTTGGTTGTCTACCTACTTGTAATAGAAAAAGTTTAAAAAACAAGAAATAAAGGTTAAATTAAAAATTTACAAAACCAACACAACTAAAAACCTCTAAAATGTAAAAAAAAAAAATGTATTGGCCCTTTAAATTTAATATCAGTTGTAGGTAATATTTTGATCCGAGCGTTCGTTGCGTCGGGGGACGACTAATGAAAACGCCAAACAGACGAGGCCTTAGCAATAATGAATGAATGCTAAATAAAGGATAGCTGCTGTTAACTTCATATTTCCATTAGCCGTCCCCCGCCGCGATAACGCTTAGATCAAAATATAAACTTATATTAAACTTGAAGGGCCAATACATATCAATGGTGGAAAGGAAAATCAAGTGTAGCGCCATTTGCCTGATGTTCAACAGAGCTGTTAAAGTAAAAAAAAAAATATTAATGATTTTTTTTTGTGAGCAGATCTACTTTTTTATGCTCTATGTTTTGTATCTAATTTAAATTAATTTAGATCACTAATTTAAGAAAAAAGTGGCGTTTCATTTAAATGATATTTTGAGTAAGCAGGGAAAAACACTTCATAGGCCACCGAGAAAAAAACTTGGAAAGAAAAATTAATTCATTCACCAAATCTTCATAGAAGTTCGAGGGGGAAATTATTTTAAATACAAAAAATCAAATTAAAAACAGAAGAAAAAATGCTTCATAATACTTGATGAAAAAAAAAACAATATATGTAGAAGAAACTTTTAAGTACGATGCCTGTAATTTTTTTTAGATTGTTAAAATAATTTATTGATCATAAGCGGCTAAGGCGAAACCGGTAGCACGACGCGACACCGGTAGAACAATTTCCTTGAATTTTTCATACAAATTGTTCTACCGGTGTCACGTCGCGCGACAAGTCGCGCCAGTATCGTTATGCATTTTTAGCACAGAGATTTAATTGATCTCGTTTATTTCGATCTTCAAAAATTTCATCATGGAGATATTGTGTCACTGTGAAGTTTTTCATAAAAATAGGCCTTAAGGTTAGTACAGTTGCATGTTGCAGCCAATACCTAACTAAGAAAGATAACTTAGTGCCTTGTAATTATAGGTATCAACGCCCCATCCTCGTTATAATGATACCAAACCAATGTTTTTGTGCTTAGTTTGTAGAATAATTTTAAAACGAACAAAAAAAACATCATGCAGCACCAACATAAGTGTTACCAAAAACCACTAAAAAGTGAAAAAATATTATATCGATGGTGGAAAGGAAAAACAAATGAAACGCCACTTTGGTCGAACAGGAGCTTTCAATACACTTCCCCGAAAACTGATTCATTTCGCACTACGATTAGGTTCACAATGCAATGTATTTCACACGCGTACGATTTTTTTATTTTCCAACACGTGTACGGGAATAAAAATTGCCACACTTATACCTATTCTTAGTCCAAATTGGTTCAAAAGGTTCAATGCCTCTATTCACACCGCGGCACCGTCTCGCGCAGAGTCGGTCCTCTCTATTCGGAGGGGATTTTTTTTCATCCCGGCAAAGATGCGTCTTTACGGCGTTAATATTTTTGGAATATTTAAATAATGTTTATAAATAGAATATCATGATTACTAATATAATACCATTTCGCGGCTCAAAAACAACCTCGCCTACGGCTCGGGAGTTAATTCCGCCTCGAATGCAATAACAAACATTCTCCACTTGTATCAAAATGTACTATTTATATACTGTATATAACTGTAACAGTTCGATAGGGAATGTGTGTGTAATGAATGTAACTATCGATGTGTCTAGGTTAGAAGCCAATCGGAAGCACTTTTTTTCAACAATGTCGTAATAAATTAATTTGAAAATATTGTAAGTGCCTCTTAAGTTACTGACCAAACTTATTTTTCTACGAAGATGGCACATCATGCAGTTGGCCCTTCCTAATTAATTTTAATTACTTTTCTCCTACTAAGTTATGTCTATACTCCATTTGAAATAAGATTAGAAATTTAAATAAACCTTTTTTACAGTCTGTTCAACCGGTTTTGACTTTTCGTGCGGTGGGTTATTTCAAATGTAGTACACAGACACACGAGTGATTCTATAAGGGTTCCGTGTTTTCCTATGAGGTACGGAACCCTCAAAAGCAATACGTTCTGCTATTCAGCACCGGTAATGATTCCAATCTGTAATTGCCTACCTACTTCTGAACAAAAGGAACTCTTCCCGTGACTAGAGACAATTAAGGAGCATTGATCACAACTCTTGCTTATTGCGTGTTAGGGAGCTTAACCAGTCAGTGAGATAAAATATATTATCTTAGAAAGTATAAAGGTAATTAATTATCCTCATGCCTATTATTAATTATGATACTTCCTGGCAAAGCTAATCTTCAATTTGAATGAATCCAATTTATTTGCAGCATATATTTTCTTCCCGACATCTCTTTCAGCCATTGTCTTGGTAGTCATCCTCGTTCCTAGCTATTATAGTATTTCATACATAATCAGAAAATACATCATTAAATGCAAAAAAAAAAAACTTGTATCTTGTAGATAAGTGGATCCGTAAATTTACACTGCCTTGGCACACCGGTATTCTTGCAAGGTTTTTAAAGGTAAGAAGTTCAGCAATGCAGTCTTGTTTTTACACCATCTTGCAAGATAATGTATTTCCCGGCGTTAAGCGATAATATAAAACTGAAGAGCTTTTTACCTGCGCTGTGTATCTAGGACATTGTTTGAATTTTTACGGACAACTATCTACATAATACCATAATTCGGATTATACCATAGACATAAAGAATAGACTGAGCGTTCCGTATTCAGTTGTGCAGTGAATACAGACCGAATAGTACGAAAGAAACATAGCGAATATGCGGCCAGTAGTGGTCTCTTTCTAGAATTCTGATTGGTCTGTTTCATCAAATATTTTGACTTTAATGTCAGTTTATTACTTTAATGCTTGTAAAATATCAGTATAATCTTTGAAATTTAATCGATATATATATTAATCAATCAAGCTCTCAAGACTTAGTTCATCTTAAAAGAGAAAAATACTTTTTTCTATTATTATTTTGTAAAAAAAAGTTTTCATTATTTTTAATTTTAATTGTGTCAATTTCTCTTGTGAATAAAAAAATATTCACGAAAATAAAAATTTCAGTCTCGAACCTAAGCCAGTAAAGCCTAAATAATTAGTAACATAAAGAAATAATTACTTTTTCTTTTATTAGTCACTGTAATTTTCAATGTTTTTCCTATTAATTAAAATCAGACCACGAAACACTGCGCTTTTATTATTACAGTCTTGCAGAAAAGAGACAGGTCCATTTTCTATGGCTATAGCCAATTATTTCACGCGTAAACCAAAGGTAATATGATTTCAACTTTCCGTATTGACAATGAAACCATTGGGCTGTTCAATTTGTTTTAATAACATTTGATGCATAGTTTCAATCTGTTTACTTGGTCACAATCTGGTTATATGGTTCACTTTAAATAATACGTCAGTTATGTTAAAATGTAACCACAATGTTGAACTTTGTTAGTAATTACATGTTCTGTGTTAATTATACTTTATTTATTACAAGTGTCAGAGAATACGCATTCTCTGACACTTGTCAGTTGCACAGTTTCTAGGAACTATAAGGATCAAATTCGCAAAACACATATTTGTTAGTATGAAATTGACAGGTGTCAAGAACGCATACTCTCAACGGCTGGACTGTAGTGAGTTTTGTATTGAACAACTCTCAACGAGTTATTTACAATGCTTCTATTTTCGTAATGTCTCTCGGCAAAATTCGTGTTTCATCAGTCGTCGGATTTCTATAGTTCACACAGAAATCAAAACAACAATAAAGTACTTAGTTCTGAATTTATTGAATTATTATTAATTATGAATTATTATACGTGTTATGTCTAATAATTGATGGACATGGAAATTAGCATTCGTTTGTATTCGGAAATGTAATGATTGCCGAGAGACATTAAGAAAATAGAAGCACTGTAATTCATTGTGATAGAGAAATTTGCGTGGGAGCGTCCATTGATTTTAAAGTTGTAAGGACTCATGGACAATTGGACGATGACTTTTAATAATACAAAATTGACCCCAAAATAATATAAAGCTCATAAAATAAAAAAATAGAAAGGTAAAAACAATAAGAACAACGCGATTGTCAGTTCCTGGAATATAAATTAATTAAATGAAAGTTCCGCTCAAATTCATTTAAAATTGCTGCAACAATATAAAGTGTTGCGTGTTTAATTTGGGCCTACAAGGAATTGTAAATAATATTACTGAGTACGAATTTATCAACGCTAAAGGTGAATGAACGGCGCACCTAAACCATGTGTTTTGTTTGGGTATAAGAGGGTTAAGTAATAAATGGACCGACTTTCATAATTATGGAGCATTTACTTAACACTGAATTCCGCGAACACTGAGTTCCGCGAATACAATGGACTAGTCATGGATTTATTAGGGACAAAAATAATTCATTCAATAATTCAGTTATTTGGAGGGAATTTCCGTTCTTATAATGGTAGTTATACTGCCCTCATAAGCCAAAAAGCGTTATCTCAAAAAAATACAAATTTCTGATTTTTGTTGCATCTGATAGCTTAACAAATTCCCTACAGGTTAAATTAAGTTACATGGCGCTATCTCAACCAGAAACCACCTAAAACCTACTAAGAAAATATTGCATATCTCAAATTAATACGATATTACTAAGGAGCTGAGAGGTATATCATTATTTTTAAACACAATGGCCGTATATTTACTTATGGTGGAATCGCTTAGAAAAGTTCTTATAATTGCTGGCCAAAATTTCTAAGAACATTAGCGGTATCTGTTGAAAGAGAAACTTGGTGTTAAACCACCTTGCAATACAAACTGCAAAAAATCCTGTTCATTAAATATTTCTGGGGGGCAAAGAAAAAATATAAATGATCATTTATGGACCTTGAGTTACACAGATAGAAAATTTTTTAAACATTTTTTTTGTAAAATTGAAATCGCGAAAAAAATATCAGCTGTTCCCTACATTTTGACGAGTTCAGCGAACTTAAATGTAGGAAACAGCTGATTTTTTTTTTGCGATTTCAAGGTTGGTCCCATAGTAAAAGTTGTTCATAATGATGAGTACAATGACCCCTTAAGAGGTTTAGTATAAACAAAAACTAATGTTGTATAACTGCTAGTATTATTGGAAACAAGATTTTAAAAACGAATTTTCTTCCACCTCCAAAGAAGAAAACCATGCTTAACGGAATTTCGCAAGCCAAGAAGAACAATATTTTGAAATCCCTTCAAAATGTAATACCAGGCAATAGACTGTCTTTCTGGAGGGAGCTCCCTACTTCTGAGTGATTTATGACATAGATGCCTATTTTCAAAATTTAAAATTTTCTAATTATGATAATCTTAAGTTTATTAAAATTATTTCCAAATTCACTTTTTTCGTGTTTTATTTTCTTTTACATGGATTTTTAGCAAAAATTTATAGAAAAACATTTGTATGAAAATTCCTATGAACACACTATAACTAAAAGCGGTAACTCATATTAATAAACATATTATTCGAAGACCAATAGTGGTATCTCAAAAACGAGGTAAAAAAAACATTTTTTTCCTTTTTTTTAAAACATCAATAAGAAATATGGGTATGAGTATCTAATATTACGAATGAATAATTTTAAAACTACTTTACTAAGTTGACGCGAAATCAAAAAAACTAAAACATGAATTTTCTCGAGTCTCACTTTTTTGAGATGACGCTTTTTGGCTTATGAGGGCAGTATAGTATTATTATAGTGAAGTTATTAAGACACGTACGGCCATTCTTATTATTTACAACTAACTGCTGCCCGCAGCTTCGCCCGCGTGGTTTTTTCAAAAATAAAAGTAAATTACTCCTTATAATATCAGCTATCTGCCAGTGAAACTCCCGTCAAAATCTGTCCAGCCGTTTCGGAGTTTAGCCGGAACAAACAGACAGTCAAAGATGTTAAGATTGTTTTTTTTTTTATAAATAAATACTTTCATATGCATTTAGTAAAAAGCTGTTTTGATATAACAAACAATCACTTCAATTTAATTTATTTGTATAGATGAACCTCGACTGTTTCCTTTGTTTTATTATAAGTAAATCAGCATACAGCACGGAATTCCTTAATTCATCATCAAAAATAATGATTGGTTTCCCTATTAAAAGTTCAATTATAAAGCAGACAATTTCATGTCGTACCATGCAGAATCTACTACATACTTTCCTAGAAACGTAGTAACTAATTCATAAAATAAAACAGCATTGCACTTTTCCATGGTAATATCATCATACCTATTCATTTGATATAAGTAATTTTGAGAAAATTTGTAGGAAGGAAACATGTTTTCCCGGGCAGAAAATAGAAATAAGGAAAACGATAACAGATATTATCTGCGTGATTAATGGTGGGAACGTGCTGACCCAATCCAATGTGTCGCATGTTAACGCTTCAGTTGGTAAACACGCAACAATAAAAAGAAAGATGAAAGAGGGCAAGCGAAAAAACATTGACACAAACATAATATTAAACATTGATGAATTACATTTAGAAACATAATAAAAAAACGGCCAAGTGCGAGTCAGACTCGCGCACGAAGAGTTCCGTACCATTATCTATAAAAATGCCAAAAAAACACATTTGTTGTATGAGAGCCCCCTTAAATATTTGTTTTTTTTTTGTTTTATTTATTTATTTTATTGAACTAAATATTCTGTGAATATTTCAAACGTCTACCTTTTGCCGTTATCAAAATCGAGCAAAAACGAGCAAAAAAATCACGTTTGTTGTATGGGAGCCCACTTAAATATTTATTTTATTCTGTTTTTTTTTTTGTATTTTTTGTTAAAGCAGCTACAGAGATACAACATCTGTGAAAATTTCAACTGTCTAACTATCACGGTTCATGAGATACAGCCTGGTGACAGACGGGCAGACAGACAGATGGCGGAGCCTTAGTAATAGGGTTCCCGTTTTACCCTTTGAGTACGGAACCCTAAAAAACAAACCTCGTGCGTGTCGGACCATGCAAAATGAAGAGTTTCGTAGTTGGGATGAATTTATCCCAAGAACAAACTTAACATTGTAGTTGAAAAACATGTTCTCCCATACATTCTAATTGTAAATATATACTTGAGACACTCACAGAATGCATTTTTATTTTTAAATTCTCTTATTTGTCTCCCAAAAGTGACATGTCCGTGGTTGTGTCGTGGAAATTGATAATGTGTACCAAATTATGTGTACCAAAGGGTTCTGTTTTATCATTTGGGTATATGGAATCCTAAAACAACAATATATACACAAATAATTTGAGTAGAGCATAAGTAGGTAACTAATCATAATTGTAGATAGAATAAAGACAATAGTTATTACATTTATTTGCGGTAAAATATGACGCAAAGAAAAACACAAATACATAAAAGAACAACTTGGGCCATCGCTCATCATAATGCTATCGCTCATCATAACCCTATGGAAGACAGAGCCACAGTGCTACTTAAAAAATAAATGAAAATGGTACATAAAACAGAACGTAAATAAATAATAGTGATAACAAAAACAGACAATTGACGACAGAGAGAATAGAGCAACGTCGTTCTAGAATACTAAGAGGTACGAGCAAATACCTAAAGTCAATAAAATTAACCCAGGTGTCACCTTATTAAGCTGTCTGTCCTTAGGAGTACTGTGTACAGAAGTTCGCTATTTCACGCACGATCTTTGCTGCTTCTGGAACAAACTGATCATGACATAAGACGAATTGGGACAGTAATTTATTGTGATAGAGGACTTGACAGAGTGAAGAGTGACACATTATTTTCAAAATGTTATCTCTTATCTAACTTGACATTGAAGGCAATAACAATCTACAGGAGCTTGCTAAAAAAAAACCGGCCAAGTGCGTGTCGGACCACGCACAATGAAGGGTTCCGTAGTTGGGATGAATTTATCCCAAGAACAAACTTAATATTGTAGTTGAAAAACATGATCCCCATACATTCCAACTGCAAATGTAAGTTTGTACGCACAATATTGAGTGATTTACCATTTTAAGATCACAGACTTCTTATAGGTTTTCCTGTAATCTATAAGTAAATAAATATTTTCTGTATTTTTATCAAAATTTTAGGCTGAGTAGTTTCGGAGATAAAGGGGGGCAAATGGTAATTTTTCACAAAAGTGACCTCCATATTCAAAATTAATTTATTTACGTAACACGTCCATGTTTGGGTCACAGAAGTTCCTAAGTGTACCAAATTTCGGTCCAGTAGATTCGGAGCAAATTAGCTGTGACAGTGTCCGACAGACAGACACACGAGTGATCCTAAAACGGTTCTTTTTTTCCTTTTGAGGTACGGAACCCTAAAAGCATGATTCCTGTGAGCTGGAAACTAAATTATTCAGATAATTACATACCTATTACGCCTGTAATCCCAGAAGGGTTAGGCAGAGGTGTATCTATAGGACATGTTATTTAGCTACGGCATGTATTTAATGCGGCAACTAAGTAAAATGAATATAGGTTTTAAAAAAAAATAGAGTGGGTACCATATATAATGGGTTGGCAGCTAATAAGGAGTATCGTAATAAGTAATAGGTAGCATATTAATATATCAGTAATAAGCTCCGTTTTAATTTAAACTAGCATCAAGTTTTTCTTTTGGGAACAGAATTAATATCTAAGCTGAAACTTAATGGCGAAAATAAAATAGAAAATGGGCATTCATAAATAATATATTATTATTGTATTATTAGGGCAGGTTTAGATTTTCTATATAATCTAGTCGTTTCTGGCACTCGCCGGCCGCTGCCGCGGCACCGCTCGCTTCGCTCGCTCGGCTCGTGCGTAGGAAGTCACAGTTTTAACCTAGCCTAACCTAACCATTAAAAAAAAAAAAATAACCTACTCTAACTAGACTGGTAATATATTATCTTTGCCACCCTACTAACATTATTAGTCGCCAAGTCATTATTTATAGCTCCTCGCCTAATATTTTATTTGACTGGTATAGTTTATTTGCTACCTAAACGCAGCTGCTAGTTTTTAGTTTTTATAACACCTTTAATTTTGAACCTTACATAATATAATAGTCGCGAAAATATTTAATCGCTGGCAAGTTATTTTATTTGTTGCAAACATTTAGTCGACTTTTAAGTTATTAGTCACTCGGAAAATAATAAGCTTTTAGCTACTACGATTTATAGTAGCATTTCGCCAGTTATGTTTTAGACCTAAGTTAAAGGCGACAAGCCTATTGGGATAAACCAAGTACAAATTCAGACCCCATGTGCCGGCTGCTACTGGGAAATTCCTGATGGAAAAACTTAATAACACTTTGCCCGACCGAACGAGAGGTTCAGCAGTAGTGATAGAACCACATAACCAACGAGGCGGCAATATTATTTTTAAATATATTTTAAGAGCGTTTATACCTTACGGCATTTCATCCAAACTCTCAAGCCCTAGTTTTTCGAAATGACTAAACCGATTTTAATTAAACTTCATACGCTTATGCAGGATACAAAGGTCTAAAAACTTAGTAAAGAACATTTTCGAAATGTCTTATGTAAAAACAGCTAACTGGAAATCTTTGTTTCTATAGAAAATTTTAAATCGGTCTAACTTTTTATTAATAATAAAAAATAAATAAAATCAATTTATTGACAAACACAAGTTAGGAAACATTTTAATTGAAGGAGTGCTTACGTAGATATAGCCGTGGGCCCCAAACTAGGCACAGCCTGTATCCTGGTGGCCCAATATAGATAGCAAAGACAGATTGATTTAATGACTGCTCTGCGTGACACAGCACAGCAATAAACAAGTAATAATTAATTATGAAAATATGAATTCAAATCATTTAGAAATCAAAAATAAAATAATAGTAACAAACCAATAAATTAAAAATACATATAAAATAAAAACAATATAAAATCAAAGAAGATATCAATCTGAGTCTTAAGTTTGTTCTTTGGATAAATTCATCCCGAAATGCAGAGTTATTTTCAAAATAAATAGAGTAGAGTTATCTTAACACGTCTCTCCCTTGAATTTATAATATAGATATGTATAGTAATTGTGTATGTAAGTATGTGTATTATAACTTTATAACCTATTTATTTACTTGTGTACCTATTTTATTTGTAATTAATTAAGATATATTTTTAATAAAAAAATCTCATTGTTCCTCTTAAACAGAGCACCTGCCATCTTATCCCTTCACCACCCTTGGTTGACTGGTAGAGAATGCCTAAGGCATTATGTCCACGTTGTTTGTGTGTGAGACCATCCAATACAGCACTAAAAATAAAAAAAAATAAAATCAATTTATTGACACAACAAGTTAGGAAACATTTATAAATAGGAACAATTTTAATTGAAGGAGTGCTTACGTAGATATAGCCGTGGGCCCCAAACTAGGCACAGCCTGTTTCTTGGTGGCCCAATATAGATAGCAAAGACAGATTGATTTAATGACTGCTCTGCGTGACACAGCACAGCAATAAACAAGTAATAATTAATTATGAAAATATGAATTCAAATCATTTAGAAATCTTTATTATTTGACCTTTGTATCCTGCTTATGCGTATGAAGTTTCATTAAAATCGGTTCAATCATTTCGAAAAACAAGGGTTTGACAATTTGTATGAAATGCTGTAAGGTGTAAACGCTCTTAACATCAAATATTCTTAAAGGTTACTTTATGAAATTGTGAATCCAAAAAATGTACATACATTATACACATAGCATAGGTTCTCCGAATAGTTACTACATTTTTGTTGAATAAGTATGAGAAAAACAGTACGCGTGTTTGGTAAACTAGAAAAAAACATAACATAACATCACGCCAGTAATCCCCGAAGGGTTAAGCAGAGGTGTTAGTACACCCATATTTCGCCAGTTAGGTTTAAGTCACATGTAATAGGGGGCGAGCCTATTGCCATCAACCGGGCACAAATCCAGACTCCGGGCTGCTACTGAGAAACTCCTAATGGAAAACCTTAATAACACTTTACCTGACCTAGGAATCGAAACCAGGACCTCATGCTCAACAGTAGCGCTTGCGACCACTAGACACTTTTTTCATTGGTGATGGTTACAACAATTTTTTGTGTCTGAACTAGAAAATTCATGATGAGCGAAACATCAAACTTTCTGTTGGAATATCTGATTTTAAAATCGATTTCCGAACCCTGACTGACAGGCAACGATATTATATTAAACAGATATATTGTAAGCGCGCAATCGTGAAGACTCGAAAACGTCCTAATTGGGACGTATTTGTTAGTCTGTGATGCCAACCTTCGGTTATTGGTGGCCAGAATAATATTTGTTTACATTCACGCGCAATTGACAACACTAGCTGTCTCTTTTTTTCTTGTTTTTTTTATCAAGCCATCTCCTTTCTATCATTTTCCTTGTAGTGAAATGTAAAATGAATGAAAAGTGCTGCCGCTGCTGCGCGGAACACTTTTTTCAGTTGTTTTGTGAGTGTTTATCATATTAATTTAATATAATATCATTGCTGACAGGTAATTACTTTACTTTGTGTAAATTATATCACCACCACTGCTCTCAAAGTGGTCGAAGAAAACACCGTGAGGAAACCGGCATGTCCTAGAACCAAAAAATGTAAGACATGTGATATCTACCAACGCGCACGGGGTTCGCGTGGTATTTTTAGGTTACGGCCCGCTCTCACAGAGGCGAGGCCTGTGTCCCATCTGTCATTTTCATGTACTGCATAACTAAACAACATTACTAGCAAATACCATAGCAACTAACAACACACACTACACAATTCACATGCCAATCTTCACACTAGCTCCTGTCCTACAATGACGTACTGCCGCGGTGTCCTAACTTTGACAAATTAGTCACGCCATCCGACCCGTAGTAACATGACGAACAATCCCTGCACACACCCGAAGATTAATGGCCTCCGAAACTGAAAAGACGATGTTAGATGGAGAAAAATGATACATCATCTATTCATATCTGAGAAAGGAGGGGTAAATGATAGTAATGGTACCTTTCTGAGTAAAAATGTGGAGAAGAATGGAAGTAAAGTAGGGGTGCAGCTCCTCGCTTACGTTGTGATAATTTGGCCATTTCGTGGTAAAAGTGGGTATGATAATAGTTCTATTACCACACCCATTTTATAAAATACAATTCAATTGTTCAAATCATCATCATCATTCCAGCCGAAAGACAACCACTGCTGGACATAGGCCTTTCCCAAAAGGAGGAGGGCGGTGCAATAATCGCCACGCTTGGAAGGCGGGTTGGCGATCGCAGTATGGCGTTAAAATGCATAGAGAACGCTGCTGCCCATTCTCTAGTAAGTCCCTTAGTCGCCTTTTACGACACCCACGGTAACAAATGGGATGATGACTATTCTTTACGTCCAGCACCACACGGACCCAAAATATGTAAATTTTAATAATATTAATAATTGATTATCCTTTAGATAATATTGAAAAAAAACATGCGTTGGAAACGTAGAAAACAATAAAAACAAAAGAAAAGCGTCATCCTGTACGTCATTGGTACGTCAATGTTTAGCTATCTATACTCGGTATTTTGAATAAAAAAATTCAGACAACAACCAACATCGCAGTAATTTGGGAGGTCTACTCCGAACATAAATCCGATGTATCGGCCAAATGTTCGGCCGTTGCTTGACTACGGCTAACTATGGATTACTACGGCGAAAGAAAAAAAACGACAGTCAAAGAGCTAAAGTCAAAAATGTGACTTTAAGTCGAGTAAGGATTCAAAGTCAAAAAAGGAAATTATGGAAGTTATAAACGGCCGAACATTCGGCCAATACTTTGGATTAATGCTTCGAAGTGGACCCCCAGGTTCTAGTGTTACGTGATAATGACATTATTTATAACCTTATCTAGGTCAAAATGCGCTTGCAAGATTTCATTACTAACGAGTGAACGAGCAGATGTCATTTATTCGATGTCTTCTGCAAAGGATTTTTCTGTTCTATGTCAATTTAAGCGTATTCGCCAACAGATCTGTTTCAGTTCTAGTGACGCACAAGGGTATGTTCGGATCCATAGTGATTATTTTTTTGGGATTTGAAGCATGATAGAGTTTGAAATTGGTAGGATATTAAATAACGATGCTATAGAACCACTAACCACGACCCTAGAGCGCAAAAAAACTTTTTTACAAAAAAAAACAACCGACTTCCAACAAAAACACTAAAAAGTGAAAAATAACTTTAAATTTCGGAAGCACATAACATAACATCACGCCTTGTTTCCTCGAAGGGGAGGGCAGAGGTGTACCTGTAGTACACCCACATTCACAAAGACACCGACTTCCGAAATTAAATTAAATATTATATTAAATGTGGGTGTACTACAGGTACACCTCTGCCCTCCCCTTCGAGGAAACAAGGCGTGATGTTATGTTATGTGCTTCCGAAATTAAAGTTATTTTTCACTTTTTAGTGTTTTTGTTGGAAGTCGGTTGTTTTTTTTGTAAAAAAGTTTTTTTATTTTTCTCTTTTTAGTGGTACCTACCCCACACCAATTCGTATACTACTACTTGCTATGAAAACAACAGAGACAGGAAGTTTTATTTTACACCCCTTAAGGGGTTAAATCTTCAAAAATCTGTTTTTAGCGGTTACCTACATCATAATAACAAAAAAAAAAAAATTAAAAAAAAAAAAAAATCTTTCTTTCTTTCTAAATAGCCCAATCAATTCAGTGATTTGAGCTTTGTGTTGATAGATCAGTCAGTAAGTCAGTCACTGTTTCCTTTTGTATGTATTAAATCTATAGTGTAATTCGACATGTTACGACGACCCCAAATTAATTGGGATTAGGGCAGGAGACTGATGATGAAGTATTCAGGCTAAGTTTCAAGTTAATAGATCAACGAAAGAAGATTTTTTTCATACAAACTGTATCCATCCCCTTTTACCCCCACAGAGGTTAATTTTTAAAGTGGTTTGCGACTCTTCCATTATTTGACATAGAGGTTATACCAATTTTCGAGTTAATCAAGCCACGTAGTAAAATCCTCTCTTGTAAAATTGACTACCCCTTTTCACCCCGTTATGGGTAGATTTTCGAAAAACCCTGATACAAGTTATTCTTCATTTTTGGTCTTAAGTACAAATACTGAGTTTCGAGTTGATCGGACCGCGCGTTAAAATTCTTCTATACAAGCTTTGACATCCCATCCGTTGAAGTTAAGTTAACAAAAAAATATAAACTTTATAATTTACTTACGTAAGTATTCGTCCAAGTTTTAAATTAACCCTAGGAATAAGATTTTTCATGCAAACAAAACCCCCCGTTTTCCACCCTTAAAGGTAAAATTTCCAAAAACTCCTTCTTAGCGGATGTCTACGTGCCAAATTTCAGGCCAATCTGTTCAGTGGTTTGAGCTGTGTTGATAGACCAATCAGTCACGGTTTCATTTTATATGTACATATGGCTAGATATATATATATTGAGAACCTCCTCCTTTTTTGTAGTCGGTTAAAAATCATTTATAGCCAGAGTGCATCTCATGACAATTTCAATAAGACCAAACACGGGTAGGATACATTGTTTTTTAACGGAGTTCCAGTGCCTACCATCCGGCTTCATCATCAGATAAGTTTGATGGTACCATTTTGATCAGAACTATTTATTTAAATTTGCTTCGCTTAACTATCTTAATCCAGATATCTCATCGCCACCCGTGAATTACGTATCATTGAGAAGTTCCGGTGGCCATCTGTGGCCTTCTTCATCTGATCCACTTCACCAAATTATACTTTCTGAATGTAAATGATTGACTTGTTGATGAAAATATAAAAATTGCTATAGGTATGCCTATAATATTTGAGGAGTTCCCTCAATTACTCATGGATCCCAACATCAGAACTGGATTTAAAAAAAAAATGGGACCAATCTGGAAGTATATACTTTTAATTAAAAAAATAATTTTCCAAATCGGTTCATAAACGACGGAGTTCTGAGGTAACAAACAATAAAAAAAAAAAAAAAAAAATTCAGACAATTTGAGAACCTCCTCCTTTTTGTGAAGTCGGTTAAAAAAAAAAAGAAATTTAAACTCTTTGCTGTCAGTTTGTCAGTTCGGTTTCGCAAGAGTTGCTTGTCGTCGTGTAGTGCTTTGTTTTAGTGCTAAAATGTGGTGGATTGCGTGCAAATTGGATTTAAATCATAGATGGGTAAGTAATGAACAGATTTTAAGGCCAAGAATAAGTAGTTACGAAGTAGTTTGCACAGAAATAGGTTCGGAACTAGCAAAATCGGAATTTGCCGTGATTACTAATAACTATTTTATTGCCAACAAACTGTCCTTGCTTTATAGATAAGTTTGTTTATTACTATTGTTAGCATGTATTTAAACATATACCGTAACTAATAAACGTAACATTGGACAGTTACATCGAATACAAACTTAAGGTTTGCGTGTCATTTTTTTAAAACACAGCGGCCTTAAAAATAATGTTTTGGCAGCTGTGTTTTTATTTTAATGATATTTTTAGGGTAGGCTATTGGCATGTTATATAACTCAAATCGTAATGAAATAATGGTTATTTATTATTTTAGAACAACCTTTAGACGAAAAAACGCTTAGGCTGAATTTTGCCGATTTATTGCTTTTTTTTGCAAGGCACGACAGGACTAATCTATACATAATATGTTAGCCTATTTCATAAAGATTCTAACAACACATCTTTTAGCCAGCTCGCTTGAGTATCTTTCGAGCTACCGTCGCTCAAGCCAGACGCGGCCGATACCGCGCCTTAACAACTCAAATACCGTTAGCGAAAGCGCACTTTCGCGCCAAAACAGGCCGACACAAGAGAGGTTAAAATAATTCAGTAGTACTTATAGAACACAACACAGAATAACATTCATTTAATTAATAGCACATAGGTACATGTTAACAAAAATACATAAAGAACAACATCTTTTTTTTTTTTTTAAAGATATCTGAAGTCATATTCAGTACAAATAACATTTCTTTTAATTATATACTTAGCTGTCACAATTATGGGCACGCCACAATTGTGGCGATAAGTCCCCTCTTTGAGGAGTGGCTAGAGAGGCGCCACGGCGTCCTCACCTTCCGCCTGACGCAGGTCCTCACCGGACATGGTTGTTTCGGGAGGTTCCTGTTCAGGATAAAGCGGGAGGAAACGCCCGGGTGTCACCACTGTGTGGATCACCCGGAGGACACGGTGGAGCATACGGTGGAGGTCTGCCCTGCTTGGGCGGAGCACCGCCGTGTCCTCACGGAGGCGGTCGGCAGCGGCGATCTCTCGCGTCCGGCCTTGGTTCAGGCCATGGTTCGGAGTGAGAGTGCATGGGAGGCCATCACCTCCTTCTGCGAAGCAGTAATGCTTGCGAAGGAGGAGGCGGAACGCGTGAGGGAGAGGCAAGGTTTGCACCCTCGCGCCCCTAGTCGCCGCAGGAGACGCCCCGGGCGTCGGGAGTCGCAAGCCGATTTCCGGCCACCGTAGGCGCGGGCTTGCGGACGGTGAGCGACGGGTAGCTCACCATCCGATAAGGACCAGGCCCGGGTCGACAGCGCGTCGTATTCCACGCGCGCCTCAAAGAGTTGTCAGCACCAACTGACGGGGTCCGATAGGGCCAATGCCTGCCAGGGTTGCGAGTTTGTCTGAAAGGGATATCGTGGCCCTGGCACACAGGCAAATGAAGGAATACGGGTGGGTTTTAGTCAGTAAAAGCCTGACACGCCCTCCCGCTCCACCCAGAGCGGGAGAAGTTATTTGATAATTTCCCACCCAAAAAAAAAAAGAAAAAGCTGTCACAATTAAACCAATAAAAAAAATAACTTTAATTTCGGAAGTCGGTGTCTTTGGCTGTCTTTTAGTTTTTTGCGACTGACTTCCGAAATTAAAGTTATTTTGCACTTAGTGATTTTTTGGAAGTCAGTTATCATGTTTTTGTAAAAAGTTCAGTTTTTAGTGGGTCAGTTTGTAATTTATCTAAGTTACAATAGCCTAAGCGTAATAACAACTGCACATCACCTTTTACAAAATATTGTCTTTCCCGAAGCAGAGACATTAATTGTTGAGGAGTTCTCCTGGTAGGAACCAAGAGAACTGCCACTCACCATAACAATTCATATGCATTGTGACGAGCATAAATTGCTAAGCAACCATATTAAAGTACCTAATCGAATCGCAACCCGTTAAATACTTATTATTAAGTAGTTCAGGTGGCCATCTGTGGTCTTATCACCACATGGTGCTTTCCGAGAGCAATTGCACTAGTTACTTTCGCTGTGCGGCGAGCCGCCGTCACGTGGCAGACGGGACATCATTAAACTTTTTTTAATTAAATAAAACGCTGTGGATAGCAGTAGGGTGAGTAACCCACTGTTCTTTTCTGTATTGATACAGTTCTTCTTCTTTTAAGGCGGAGATTCCTGAAAATGGTCAAAAATGTGGTTTTTTAAAGCAGTGTATCTCATACCGTAGATAATGTTACCAAAACAAAAACAGTATAATATTTTCAAGTTTTTTGTGCATACGGTGATGGAACTCGAAACATAATTAAACATAATTTAATACATCAAAAATTCTTCAAAGACAACTATTAATTATTTTTAAAAGCAGTTTATCCCTTCGTTAACAGTTATAATTATAATTAAAAGTATACCATAAAATTGCAAATGCCAAACTGCATCCGATGATGGATTAATTTTTATTAATTAGTTAATATCTAATTTTATACGATTTTATTTGCATTTTTACGCCATACGTTGTGTCATCGCGCATCTCTTTCTTTTGTATGCAATCTTACAGTGGCAGTGGTTTACCTGTTGTCGGTGTTTTAAACTTATCTTGGGTTGTCCGAATAGTAACCTGTACCAGTAATAAAACAAGGTTACTATTCGGACAAACGAAACACTAAATTTATGTTATCTAAAGGCCGAAGAGATGGCAGGGATCTCATCAACAAAATAGAGCATAGTTTTTCTTTCTGCACTTAAAAGTTTACGTTACTAGCATGGGTAACACAACATTTATGTCAGGTAGTTAAAACAAAGGACGATCACCATTGCGATTGCCAACAAATCTGAAAATATTCGATACACTCACAGAGCATGCAATTGAAGGCATCTCCGTGCTCCGTGCGTACATTTTCCAAACGGTTACTGACTTACTAATGGATATTTCAGTGTTGATATTAATAAAAAACCGGTCAAGAGCGAGTCGGACTCGCACACCGAGGGTTCCGTACGTATATATGATGTTGATGATTTCCGAAAAACTGTGCTATTTAGAGATATCGTTTTATTTTTCCTGTAATCTTTACATATATTTCTATCACATAGAATAATTTCAGATTTTTATCTATGCAAACTTCGGAGATAAGGGGGGAAACGGATTTTTTTTTATAGTTTTCGTCAAAAGTCGGAAACTATGCTGCCAAAAAAAAAGAAAAAAATATTTGAGAATGTGCAAACAGCGTTCTTTCATAAGATACCCTACATGACCTAGTAGCCCCACTTAAAATTTTTCCCTTTTTCCGTTTTTTAGCTTTTATGGCTGTTTTTGTCCTTTTTTTTTGTTTTTTTTTGGGCAAACGTCATCTAAAACTATTCTAAATTTCAAGTTGATAGCATTAGTAGTTTTTGAGATATCCAGGTGTGACAGACAGACAGACAGACAGACCCCTTATGGTGAGACTAAGTCTGTCTACTTAGTCTCACCATAAGGGTTCCTTTTTACCATTTTGGTACGGAACCCTAAAAAGACTAAGATTTCCAGTGATAATCTGAAGTTTGTTAAAGTGCACCAAGTTACTCGTATAATGGGTGTCAGTCATTAATAACCCACGCATAAATAGCACACGCTCTCGAAACTTTTAATTCATTTTACATCTTAATGGGGGAAAAAACTGACCTAATCTGTTAAAAGAAAGTTTTTATTGCACTTTTGTTTGTTATCAGCACGTACAAAGTATGTTGGGTTAAGCTCAGGTTTTACTTTTTTCGTTTTTATCAGTGCAGAATTACCAATCGCTGAGAGCTTTTTTGATACACGCCTCTCTGTTTATCCACGTTTTTTCGCTCCAGTTAATCCGTTGTTTTAACATTTTTGAAGAGCAAAAGCTTACAAATACTACGTCGCCGCAATTGAGGATTATTATTATAACTTTTTTATGGTAAATTTTGATTAAAAATAGAAAATCAACTGTCAATCAGGATTCCTATAAAAGTGTGTAACAGTGTTTTTACAAAACCATTACAATTTCAAATATCATTGGAACTGAAAAAAATTGCATCGCTATGGAGCAACGACATCATTTGACTAGAGAAGAGATGGTGAGAGCCGTCGGAATGTTGCGAGCTGGTTCCAGGCAACTGTGGCTGTCGCTCTTGGCACTACATAGAGCGTCATAAGCCACCTCTGGATAGCTAACGTATCACGGGTAGCGTGGCCGAGTGACATGGAGGACGACCTCCTATCACCACTCGCAGACAAGACCGTTACATCCAAAAATACTGCTGGACAGAATCGTACCATGACCGCCATAATGTTGGCTACGAGGCTCCTAAGCTCTTCAGGCTTGCGGATAAGCGACCAAACCATCCGAAATCGTTTACTTGAAGTGGATCTACGTTCCCGAAGGCTGCTGAGAGTTCCACCTACCATTATCATCATCATTTCAGCCGAAAGACGTCCACTGCTGGACATAGGCCTCTCCCAAAGGCTTGGCAGGCGGGTTGGCGATCGCAGTATCTGTTAACACATACTGCGATCGCCTAATGCATAGAGAACGCTGCTGCCCATTCTCTAGTAAGTCCCTTAGTCGCCTTTTACGACACCCATGGGAAGAAATAGGGTGGTGCTATTCTTTACGTCCGGCACCACACAGACAAGACCGTGTCTTACCCCACAACAACTTTTTGACTTGTTAGAAAGAACGTGGGCGGCCATTTCTCAAAGTGATTTTGATGAACTGATTTTAAGCATGTCAAATCGCTGTGATTGTGTGATTCGGGTCAATGGTGGAAACGCAGATAATTTTTTTTTATCTTTACAATAAAAATTTAAAAAATGATGTTATCTTTTTTTTGCCATTTACTTGACAATATTAACTTGGGTAAATTTCCCAAAATTTAAAAAAATTGCAATTTTTCTTAATCTTACGAAGGATCGGGATAAGTTGTTAACTTGAACATAGGAATTTAAATAAGAAGCCAGACTGGAAGACTAGATTTGGTAAATATTATTAGATATGTTTATAAAGTTAAACATGTACTTGATCCCTAGACACTTGATGAGTGTAGAATTTGTTTACTTTGAATACGTTTTACTTACATATTTTTAATACTTTTTAGACTGAAGACAGATGTTTTGGCTTCGATTTCCTATTTAATGATTTTGTTGTGGAAACTCGTCTTCTTTTTCTTTTTTAGTCAAAAGTCCAGCATAGGTATGTGGAAGTAAATACCTATGATAAATATGAAGGTGCATTGACACCAACATGATCCTGAAAGAATACTTTAATTATTTTCACAAATTAAGGTATTCATTTAATTATAGACAGATTATTCAATTAGACCTCATACAGACTTTTTTGAACCGTACAAAGATTTACCATAATAACGGCAGAATCTCGGTTAATAAACATAGTTGCCTGGGGTCCTGAATGTTTAATTATTATAATCCACGCTGTCCCGTTCCCATGTAGAAACCACAATAGGTATACGAAAAGATTTATTCCAGTGAACGGAGGAGGTAATAAATTAATCTTTTTGCTGTGTGAAAGATTAGAAAAGAACATTTTTTTTTAAATCTTTATTTGTATACCAGAAAGGGATGTGAAGTATGTTTGTATAGGGAAAGTAGTGGTTTTTTTAAATCTATTATTCAATAGGTACATACGCTGTGCTTGTCAATTATTTACATAATGAGAGCTGCATGTTATTGTTTAAATAATGACATGTTATTTAGTCATGAACATAGACCATTTCAGTTTATTTATATAGTCATGGTCCTCACATAACCTGACCAAGATTATGTCTGGACTTTAAAAGAGACTTTGACCCCTGAGTTTGTTTCGCCATTTCTTCTCAGGGGTAGTCCGGAAATGCCGACTACATCTAGCTTATTTTTTTTTTATATGACTTGTAAAAATGATTCTAATATCCTATTTACAGAATAAACGATTTAATTTCATTTCATAATAATATAGTAATTGTTAAGGTTTAGTTAATATTTAAAAAGATAGATTTATAATCATGTTGTTGTATTTTCTTGCCTATCATTATTAGATAAGGTTATACTTGTTTATTGAGCTTATAAGGTATTATAACATGATAGTTATATAACTATATCAAATAGAGAAAAAAATAGCACCTGCTGATTAACCAATTAAGTGTTTTTCTGGCATAAAACCAGATTTTCGTTGTCCATTAAAAATATTATCAATACTCGATATCTAAAGGTTGTTCAGTATTAAAATAAATGGGCCAAAGGTAAATCGTAGGAAGCCTCAATGGTGAACGTGTGATTGAGTTCCAAGCCCACTCGACAGCGGACTGAGTTTAAATTAACTGTCAAAACTATTGAATGTTGGTGTCCATTCAACCAAGTACAGGTACGTTACTGGGTGGAAGGATATTACTTGCACATAGTTACGTTCACGTTATTAATATCCCTGCGTTCACACTTCAGCCGAAAGACGTCCACTGCTAGACATAGGCCTCTCCCAATACGGGGGTTGTCATAATCGCCACGCTTAGCAGGTGGCTTGGCGATCGCAGTATGTTGTTAAAATGCATAGAGAACGCTGCTGCCCATTCTCTAGTAAGTCCCTTAGTCGCCTTTTACGACACCCACGGGATGAAACATGGGAGTGCTATTCTTTACGTCCGGCACCACATAGACCATAAAAAGAACACATCACAAACAAAAAAACAAAAAAATATCTAAAGGTTTTTTGACGGAAAGCCCAAGAAACGCTCTCATTCAATACTTATACAAGAAATCATTCACAAATAAAACTCGTTCCTTTTGAAACGCTTATCTTTCAAAATAAATCCGAAGTATCGGCCGAATGTTGGGCCGTTGACTACGGCTAACTATGGCAGACCGTGGCGAAAAAAAAACGACAGTCGAAGATATAAGCCAAAGTCAAAAATGTGACTTTAAGTCGGGTAAGGAAGGTTATAAAACGGCCGAACATTCGGCCTTTATTTCGGATTAACGCTTCGGAGTAAACCCCAAGGATCGGTTGTATAGTGATGTCAAAAACATAAGACTGTCGCTCGACAAAGCGAAAATTGACATTTACGTACTAGAAACTGATTATGTATTCAGTGGAATTACACTGACATCACTAATAGGATTTGGAATGTTATCAACTATGCCGTAGTTTAGGTAGTAAGATAATATTTGGGAGGTAATTGATTATCTCCGAGCTAGTGGGAATTATAAAGGTCTTAGATCTATCTTCAGTGCTATTCTGTAAATATCTCACCGTGAAATCTTGCGTGGAGTGAGCTGTAAGTGTCATCTCACTGATGCTAGGGATTAACCAAGCATTACATACACAATCACAATCGAGATTTTAATAATATTATCTCTTTTATCTGATGATCATTTTATATTATGTCAAAGCTAGTATTTAAGTGTCTAAACATTACTAATTAGGAGGCTTTTAAATAAAATAGCAAAACAGAAATTCAGTCAGAAACTAATTTTTTTTTTCATATTTTTTCCTAGACTGGTCATTAAACATTAGGATGTTTAGACACTTAAATACTAGCTTTGAATTAATATCAAATAATCAACAGAATTACCATACAAAATATTATTAAAATCTCGATTGTGATTGTAAATGTAATTCTTGGTCCATCCCTAGCATCAAGTGGGTTGACACTGACAGTTCACTCCACGTTCACTTCACATAAGTTTTCACGGTGAGGTTGCTACAGAATCGGCATGATGATCTTTAAACTTCTAATTATTCTAACGAACTATATAAAAGTAGTTCATGCCTGGTTTAAAAGTTTAGCTAGTCTGCAAAGTGACAACGAAGCTGCCTGCCAAGGGCGCGTCGGGCTTATTTTTAAGAATAGCTACACGTGGCCTCCACGTGTAGCTATTCTTAAATGGGCCTTGTTACCAAATCTGATTCGGTCTCTTCTGAAAATAAAAGATTCCTTCAATCTCTATTTGAGATAAAGGCAAATTATTTTTATATGAACAGAACGATTTATTCTCAATAGTTCAAAGAACTATAGACCTAAATGCATTATAATGATTCCTAATCACCTTTCTCATACCTACGAGTATATAAGTACTTACCTCAGTAACGTCGAAGCATAATTAATTGCTCTTTATCTAATACACTTAAGAGGAGACACGGGACTTTTAAGCAGCATTGAGAATTGATGTTGCTAATGTATTTTCAGTGACACACGCCTTGCGAGTGGCTCTAGGGAATGATTCCGAACAAGACTTCGGTTTGCTTTACCAAGTTATTACTTATACATAGTTAACAGGTATATACAACAGTACCTAACTACAGGGTCAAATTAAATTAGCTAGCGTAACTCCGCAGATGTGATGGGTATCGATATCTAAACATGATCTCACAAAAAAGAGATTAATTTGACGAGTTTTTTTTTGGGGTCTGTAGCCGCAGTTAGTGTAGTCACTTGAAAAATTGTTTTGTTTTTTTTATACATCACTGACGTGGTGCCGATATCTCAACATGATGAAAACAAAAGAAAATAGATTTTTTCAACTCATACTTCAAGTAACAACAATAACAGCGGTACGATGACCCCAAAAAAAAATCATCAAATCTTTTGTTATTTTATTTTGTCCTTTTTAGATATCGATACGCATCACGTCTGCGGAGTTTCGCTAGCTAATTTAATTTGACCTTGTATAAAGGCTCGTACAGACAAGTGCGATATCGCGGGAGCGACGCGACACTAGTAGCACAACTTCTTTGTTGGTGCCTGTCGCGCCCGCGATATCGCGCGAGTCTGTACAAGCCTTTAAGCTTTGTGTTACCTGTATTAGTTTAATATTCCTAAATAGTATTTAACTAACGATGGATTTAACTAAAACAGTTATTAGTCAAGTGCATTTCGATGTGATCGATCGGTTTTTAGGGTTCCGTAACTCAAAAGGAAAAAATTAACCCGGACAGACAGACGGACAATGAAGTGATCCTATAAGGATCACTTCTTTGTCCATCTGTCCGTCGCTCTGTATGTCTGTCTGTTAGTCTGTCAAGACCATTTTTCTCAGCAAAACGTGGAGGTATCAAGTTGAAATTAATATCAAATACGTAGATATACGGTCCCTTGGACTTCTAATTAAATCAAGCTTCTAAGTCAACGCAATAAAAAAATACGGCGATTAATGCGACATATTTTGATACTCGCAAATAAATCAAAACCTCCCGTTGACCTAGAATCATGAAATTGGGCAAGAAGCAAGGTGTGAGACCTTGTTTCTTGCCAAATTTAGCAAAAGAAGAAACATTTCGAAAATTGTTAATTTGTAAGTAGTTTTATCATCGCGTAATTTTTTTTTTTGCAATTACAAACTTACATTCGCAGTTGGAAAATTGTAATAATAAAGTTATGTTTATATCCCATGTAATAGGGGGCGAGCCTATTGGCATCAACCGGGCACAAATCTAGACTCCAAACATATATTTTTTTTTTTAATCTTTATTTATATAAGGGATTTTTGCACACTTTTGTGATGATGCCAATCCCATCGTGCTTTGAACATAACATAGCACAACACGTTGTGCTATGTTATGTTCAAAGCACGATGGCAAAATGTGGGTGTACACAGGTACACCTCTGCCCAACCCTTCGGGGAAACAAGGCGTCATGTTAAGTTAATAATAAAGTGATAAAAGGCTTTCGGTGGCTCTTGATCACATATATGATAAAGAGAAATCAGTCAATCAGTTCCAGTACTATCTTCCAGTACTATCTTCCAGTTCTATCTTCCAGTGCTACCTTCCAGTACTAGCTCCCAACACTGTATTCCAGTACTATCTTCTAGTACTATCTTCCAGTGCTATCTTTCAGTACTATCTTCCAGCACTATCGTCCAGTAATAGCTCTCAATACTATCTTCCAGCGCTATCTTCCAGTTCTATCTTCCAGGGCTACCTTCCAGTACTATCTTCCAGTACTAACTTCCAGTACTATATTCCAGTGCTATCTTCCAGTACTATATTCCAGTGCTATCTTCCAGTACTAGCTCCCAGTACTAGCTTCCAGTACTATATACCAGTGCTATCTTCCAGTACTAGCTCCCAGTACTATCTTCCAGCAATATCTTCCAGTTCTATCTTCCAGGGCTACCTTCCAGTACTAGCTCCCAATACTATCTTCCAGTACTATCTTCCAGTACTAACTTCCAGTACTATATTCTAGTGCTATCTTCCAGCACTATCTTCCAGTTCCACCACCCACGTTAACCACTTACGTTATCTAACTTCTTGTGAAGTTATTTGAATACCGTAACCAACTTACCTACTATAATTAAATATTACCTACGTCATTGACAAACAATTAAAAACTTTGTCCTATTGTTCTCAATTAACAATTGGCAGAGAAGATTTTGACATCCTCATTCAAATTCAAACAGAGAAGTTTAAATTAAATAAAAAAAAAAACTTTAGCTCTGTAATAGAAAGAGCTAAAGTTAACAAACAAATGAAGGTCGCATACGTAATTAAGAAACTTTGGTCTCATGTTACTTAATATGTCAGAGTTTGTTTGGCTGTTATTAGACGTGTTTGTTTTCTAAAAAGGCACTTAAGAATATTCCACAGCGAAAATAAGAACGTTTGTGTATTGAATAAAAGATTCAAAAAACAGTATGAATTTACCTTGAGTATGAATTAATTACCCGACTACGGCGAAGCAAAAAGGAGGGTTATAATTTTGTGACCGGTATGTATGATGTATGTTCATCTGTTCCCTTATTACTTCTAAACTGCTTGTCATAATTTGATAAATGAGGTATTGTTGGAAGCGTCTTGATCGTGTGCTGGTTATAGGCTATGTGAAGTCACATTAAATTCAATATGGCGCCCTCTAGCGGACATAAAGTCAAACCTCAAAAATAAAAATTGTTTATTCATGCCGTGTTGGGTTTCAAATGAAAGGCCTTAATTAGCACATTTCAAAAATAAATATATTGTCAACTGTTTCTCATGGTTTTGCTTGCATGCACCCAATAATTAGGTATAATTTCTTTAAAATCATAAGCAACAATAAACATATTTACATTAAACCTAATGAATGAATGAATGAGGTGCTCTCGAATGAACCTAACCAAAAAAAATTTAAAGCGCCTCTGCAAATACTTTATCAGGAAATTATAACCTCAAAATAATTTTAATAAGAAATAAGTTCAAAAACTAAAACCCGACTACTGAAAAATCACGCTCTAAAAAGTATGAAACAAGAAAATATTCTCATGTGAAAATATTATGTACAAACTATTCAATATTTATCGTCTATTAAATAAACAACTTACACGTAATATATTTTAATGTATTTTATATTCATAGTGATGTTCAGAAGACAGCCGTGGTCGTATGCATCAAAACAACACATTCTAACAGTAGTAAGCGATCATAATCTTTAGGGCAAAGTGGCATACGACCACTGCAATAAAATGCGTTGTATTCTTGGATATAAAAATATTACAGTCATGTAAATCGCCCTGAAGCACCACAATATTCCTATTTTATTTTCTTTGTCGTTTACGTTCAATTAAAGCAACTATTTTAACATTTTAATATTATCTATTATAACAGCGAATAAATATTTATTTTCTTAAGCCCGAGTTAAGCTTAACTGCTGTCGGACAGATAATATATGTATCTTAAGATAAAATTTTATCAGCAAAACGTTTAGCGAGATTATGAAAATTCCTGGCTTCCCGTATTAAGTGCCACTTGCCAAATCAAAAACATACTAAAATATTGTTCACACAATATAATTAACGCGTTCAGTATATTTACAGTGCTATTTTATCAAATTGCTTTTCCAAAAGCGATATTGTAAACGAAGAGTTCTTAGAAAACTTGTAGTCGTCGCCTACGGGCTACGCCGTAGACTACACGCGCTACGCCGTAGACTACACGCGCTACGCCGTAGACTGCGTCTACGTCGACCAGACTTTTACATAATCTCGTAGGCGTTAAAAAATAAAACTTGCCGCTACTACGATATTTGGATTGACTGTTAATCATTAGGGTTACGATAAAAATATTTTGGAACTGAAATTTGATTCAGATTTTTCAATTTCATTTGGTACTTGATACATGTTAACACTTTGACTATGAATCGAAAAATTATTAATCGGAGTCCCGTCAAATATGTGAAAGTCTCATAATTAAAAACACTGAAAGCTCGTTGTAAATTCAGTCACGGTGTAATTAAAAATGGAAACACGTAAATTAAGGTAAAGGTATAAAGGAAAATATAACCTTAGGTAGATAATATCGTTGGTTTAGATAAAATATGTACCTAAAGTTAATAATAATAATAATAATATATTCTTTATTATGGACTACACATACATGTACACACAATCCATATAGTATTAGTAACAATGACTTACAAACTATGTTAGTAAATTAAACGAAAACAACTAATAACTACGTGGCCCAACACACGTTGGCACGTGCCTCCGTACCCAGTGCCTTACGAAGGGACTGTCCACTTAGTCAAATAATGTTTTTAGCTAAGCTAGAACTGAATATAAATGGTTAATTAATTAGAACGTTAAGAAGATTATTCGAGGTGGACTTAATTAAGAATCATATAATTGCCTGCTTACACAAAGATAACTTCATGCTGTTAAATCTGAATGGTATTGGTAATAAGAAACACTTTTCATAATAAAGTTAACAAAATAGCTTATGTATTGTACAGCCCGGTTTTTGGAAGGAAAATCAGCACAAAAATTTGGTAGCAAAATATTGCCAAGCCCACGTAAACTGTTGTGATTGGATGAATGAATTAAAAACAGCCAATTGCATTACTTGAATTACTTAAAATTCTTACCAGTTGTTAATTTTCGTTTCAGAAACCTAGAAAAATAAGTGGTTTTTATTAATTTCATACTTTAATGCCACCGAAGATCTCACCAACCATTTCTTGTTACTTTACAATACAAACTAAAAAATGAGAAAAATATTCCTTGTTCCTTAGAATTTATCTGGAACTTTGAATCACAATGACTATCACTAAACTTGTGGGACTCCGCTGTACCTACGTACTGTACGGATTACTTCAACAATCAAAGCATTTTATGGCTTCCTGACCTTTAGTTTCTATATAAAAGTTTATGTGAAGAATTGAATGAATTACCCTGAACCTATTAGCAACTTGTAAATGCTAAACATGTGACAACAGTGTACAAATATTTTGGCATGTTTGTCATTAAGCCGATATTTCCTGTAAATAAATGGTGTTGTCTGTGTGGTGCCGAAAGAATAGCACCACCCTATTTCTTCCCGTGAGTGTCGTAAAAGGCGACTAAGGGACTTACTAGAGAATGGGCAGCACTTCTCTATGCATTTTGCGATCGCCAACCACCTGCCTAGCGTGGCAATTATGGCAAACCCCCCCCCTTTGGGGAAGGCCTATGTCCAGCAGTGGACGTCTTTCGGCTAAAATTAATGAAAATGATGAAATGGTGATGCTTTAATTGTGGGTATACTATAGGTACATATCTCCCTTACCCTTCGGGGATTACAGGCGTGATGTTATGATATGTCTTTTAAGACAGATTCCTGAAACTGTCCCGCTGAGCGAGAATAAAATAATAAGAAAAAAATAAGATTTGCTGAACAAAAAAAAACCAGTAGTAGTCGCATAAGATGTGTAACATCTGACATCTCACCTTGGTAATAAGCAACCACAGAAAGAGCAGCGATAGAAATTAACCTCAAAATTTAGAAAAGCAAAATACTGAAATATTTATTCGATAAATTTATTCATTACTAGCCCTTCTACTTACAATCTATATAGTACTTACTAATTCTATGAGTACTGTAGAGGTTCTATGATAATGCATCATCCTAGCCGCCAGTTGGCACTGGCAGCTTAATAAAAATAAATATTTAAATCTGACTAAAGAATTGAAATGATGGATTGTCAGAGAGACAGACTTAAATTAGCTCTCAAACGAAAATGTATTGAATTTTAAAAGATAAAATATAATCTATTTATCCAAAAAGACTATTATTGAATAGTGTAGCACGCTACAGTACACTGATTCCATACTATTATAATAAACTTACTAATTCCATGCTGTTAAGAGTACTTACTTACGAGTACTATATTACGCTGTTTTAATTCTGCTTTCTTTGTTCCAAAGATTACACTTTTATAGTTACAATTGCGTACTTTAGAGAGTAGACAGGAGACTAAGGGACTTACTAGAGAATGCAGCAGCGTTCTCTATGCATTTTAACACTATACTGCGATCGCCAACCCGCCTTCCAAGCATGGCGATTATGTCAACCCGGGAGGGGTTAGTCTGACCAGCAATCTAACCACTGGGAAAAACCCGCCATAATCGCCACGCTTGGCAGGGGGAGGCAATGTCCTGCAGTGGACGTATTTCGGCTGAAATGATGATGATGATCGCTTTAGAGACCTTTTGATTCGTTAAGTTCATTCAATATATCACAGTTAACTAAAATATTCATTCACAGTTCGTAACTTTTGATTAACTTATAATTACTTTTCGCAAAACCCTTTTTTAAATTTAAATACGATTTGTGTCTGTGTAGCAATATAATATTTTTATCGTTTCTTTTTTATTGTTATTAAGTTGGCTTTTGTCTATGAAAACCTATGCTCTGTTAGTTAGTTATTCAAGATTCTTTAATTGACATTTGTTTGCTAATAGAATCTTTTTAAATTCAATTTTTATCTAACAACTTTTCCATTTTAATGTTCTGTGGAAAATTAATTCATTTTCTTTCGCAAGTGTTGAAGATAAGTAGATACCAATTTTATTTCTTACTTGTTGGTAATTACGGTCTTTCCGATAAAAGTTACCTGCATCAACAATTCACGTTTTCTGCATTTATTATTTGTATCCAAACAAACTTACAAGCCTAGCTAACATTACCAGCCAGAATATAATTTCCTGTAATTGTATTTGTGTTTGATTTATTTGATTCCGTAATCGATCCGATATTACTTCGAAAATTGAAATTATGTTTACTCTCCATGAAATGTGTAAACGCTCGTGTTTTGCCCGTGTTCATCCAATTTTGTGAATTCTCGTTACACGGGTATTTGAAGCCATGACAACGGTATTCAACGTTCTCTAAACAAGTATGTTTGACTAGGGTGGAGTAACAAGTATGTTTCAATTTGGTAAATACTTACCTATAATGAATCTGTTTAGGAAATAACTTGTAGAGTTTTATTATCATTTTTTGAAAAAAGTTTCTTTCAATTTATTAATGTTTACGATGTTTACATAAAATTTGCGTGTGTAGTTACCTAATGCGAGGTACACAAGGGTCATTTTCTATGTGATTTAAAAATTTCTAGCTACATGTTCGAGCTATCGTTGGTGTAAAGTACTGGTATGTGGCACTGCTGAGCAACCCCGCTCGACTCCCTTATTTATAGTGGATTGTATTTATGGTTTGATTGCCAGGAGATGAGGGATGGGAAGAACCATAATAACACGCACTTGTTATCTTGAATATTTGAATCCGAAGACTCTTTTTAATGCACTCACTATGGTGCACAAAACAACACTGACATATCATTCGTCAAATGGCAGTAGTACAATGATATAAAGTGTGATTATTAACTAAAATGTTGCAATTTCCAACACTACATAATAACAACTCCATGTGTAAAGTTGAGAGAGCTTTATTGTCGTTAACGGTTGACCATTTGATATGTTTGATTAGAGACTATGCATAGCATAAGCATAGCATAATCAGCCTATAATGTTCCCACTGCTGGGACACAGGCCTCCTCTCTTCGAGAGGGACTGGGCTGTAATATACCACGCGGGCCCAGTGCGGGTTGGTAGATGGCACATGTCTTTGAATTGTTGGTTCTGGGACATACCGGTTTCCTCACGATGTTTTCCTTCACCGTTTTGAGAGCAGTGGTGATGAAATTATGAGACTATGCATAATTGTTAATAATAACCATTATAATAATGAATTATCATTCCAGCCGAAAGACGTCCACTGCTGGACATAGGCCTCCCCCAAAAGGGGGAGTTGCCATAATCACCACGCTTGGCAAGCGGGTTTGGCGATCGCAGTATGGTGTTAATATGCATAGAGAACGCTGCTGCCCAATCTCTAGTTTAGTCCCTTAGTCGCCTTTTACGACACCCACGTTCTGTGTGGTTCCGGACGTAAAGAATAGCATCATCCCATTTCTTCCTGTGGGTGTCGTAAAAAAAATAATGAATACAATATTGTTTCCACTTTTCCATAGTTAACTTATGAAACAATCGGCAACCAGTGTAATATTAAAGGGGTAATAATAAATTATGTTGCATGGGTAAATAAAAAAGCTTGTTTTATTAATTAGAATTTCTAAGGAAAATAAGTTGGAGTGGAATGCAATTTACTCTCCATAATTTCATACGGTGTAATTACATTCTGCTGTTCGAACACTGAACTTTGCTTCACACGTCTTGAGCTTTAAACGTGAATGAATAGAACATAATTTCTCTACTCGACAAAATAGAAGCAGGCATAAAACATTCGTAAGTCATCTCTTGACTGCCAGGGCTTATTTGTAATCTTTTAATCTTATATTTTGAATTGTTTTTAAACAATATTTGTTTACATTGGTCTCACATATAGAAGCGACAAGAATAATGTACCCAGGATTTTGTAATATCTTGATTTAAAAGAGTGTCCTTGGAGTTTCTTGCCAGTTCTTCTCCATAGAGATCTACGTTTTGGAATGGGCAAATAGCTTCAACTTTCTGACTAACTGACCGACTCTTTGACAATTCAAAAGTGCCTGTAACTGGTTTAATTGAAATAAATGCTTTGAGTTTGAGTTGAGTAAATTATGATTTGTACGAAGCTGAACTTATTTTATTTTCTTCAAGTTTATACACCCACATAGAAACTGACTACCTCATTGATCTGGTAGTCGCAAGCACCACAGCTGAGCATGAGTTCCTGGGTTCGATACCCAGTTCGGGCAAAGTGTTATTGGGTTTTGCCATCTGGAATTTCTCAGTAGCAGCGCGCTGGATTTTTTGCCCGATTAAACATAACTGATGAAATGTGGGTGTATCTACTATAGGTGCACCACTGCCTAACCCTTCCCTTCCGGGGAATAGTTATATTTATTGTTATGTTATGTACATACAAACAAATACCAATAATAACTGTAATTTATGCTGCTTTATTACCTTAATTTAAATAAAAAAAAGTTTCCGTGTGGTGCCGGACGTAAAGAATAACACCATCCTATTTCTTCCCGTGTGTGTCGTAAAAGGCATTATAACATCATACTTGCTAAGTTTTATTACTTAATGAGGAAGGCTTTGTCCCCAAATTGTGATGACGGTGGATGGTTGATGATGTCTTTCATATTCTGATGGAGTGTGTTCGGAATGAAAATACTAGAATTAATGTTTTTGGACAATAAAAAACGTACGATATTGGCTGTTGTAATGCCATCCTTGCTTTTCCAGTGTCCGATAAGGCTAAACAATATTGTACAAGTTAGTGATAAGGTAGATAATAATCAACAATTTTGTGTTTTTCTGCACTGGGCGATGTGGTCGCTAAGCGACAAAGCCCTTTAAATAAATAAAAAAAAAAAAAAAACATCATACTGCAATCGCCGTGAAATTAAAGTGTCCGCAATTTTTTATTTATTAGTATAAATAAAAAATTGTAAAATTGTGTTCTGTTCCCACAGACAAACCGTAAAAACGGTTTTGCGGGGAAAAGTCCTTATGTAAAGTTTGTTTTTGTAAACGTATTTAATAAATAAATAAATAATAATAACAGGCGACTAACAAAAGGTATTTATAAAGCAGAGTTGAGTGGAAACGCTGAGAGGGGACGCCCTAGGAAAACATAAATAGTGACCAAATTCTTGATGTTCTTCAGAAAGGTCAGGTGCGTAGTACTCGCAACCGGCGTGGTGTATGACTAGATGTATGAACGTAGGCGAAGCAAAAGGAGTATGTAAGGAGCGTAGCAAGTGGCGTTCTATAGTTTTTGCCTACCCCCATGGGAAGAAGGCGTGAGTTTATGTATGTATGTAATAATAACCCGCCTGCCAAGCGTGGCGATTATGGCAACCACCCTTTTGGGGGAGGCCTATGTCCAGCAATTGACGCTTTTCGGCTGAAATGATGATGATGAAATAAAAAAAACGGTCTTAAAAAGTTCTTCGTTCTTCTTTATTTCACTTTTCATCCTCAATATTTAAACCACACAAGATTATTTGGGAGAACTTCGTAAATAAAATGAATCTGTTTCCACAGTTATAGGTCACTGAATCATTAAATCTCTCATTGATGTGTGTAATTGAATGGCTTCCGCGAATCATTGCATTGAATAATTGATTAATCATTATCACAGCATCGGAAATAGGTAAGCAAATATGAAAACGAAGATTTAAGCTTTACTTTAATTGAATCAATCTTTATTTAGTTAAATCAATTCATATAATTTACCCATAATATCGACATTTATTCTCGGAGGTTATGTTGCGCTTGCCTCATCTGTCCTTAAATGTTGGAAGTTTTCCGTATCTTCTGTGCTTTGACGAGAAAACACGAAAAATATGTCATGAGCATTTAGAAGTCAGAGAGTCTGCTATGGATCTCATCTAAGGACATTAGGTAGTAACAGATGACAAATAGCAATAGCCTGTTTAGTAATTGTTTAAGTAATTAAAAACAACTGTATCTTGTAATACAACCTACCACATACTCCATTTGAAATAAGGTTAGAAATTGAAATAAACCTTTTTTACAGTCCGTTCAACCGATTTTGACTTCTATTCCATAAGCATAAGGAAAGTATTAAAAACTAAAACGTGGTTACAATACCAACTGTTTATTACAGCTGCCATTTGTCATGCCACCAACGCTATAGAAGTCAAAATCGGTTGAACGGACCGTAAAAAAGGTTTATTTCAATTTCTAATCTTATTTCACCTATAGTTTAAAAAAAAAACGATTATGCTTTAGACCACACGACTGAAGTAAAACAGAAGTGTATAAACAGCCAGTGTGAATTAAAAAAAAAAACCTATTAAGCGGGACGGCCCGCAGCTGCGACGCGGTGTGTTCCATGTTTAAAATCTAAACAACTTCCGTTCGCCTCGCCCGATCAGTTTCCGTAACGCTCTCGTCACGCATTCACCAGCTTGCTCCCCAAGCCCAAGCCAAGCGTGCGTAAAGAAGTTTTACTTAAAAACTGTAGCAGATTATTGAATAAACTTAATTTGTTTGTTGCAGCAAACACTGCGGACCTCGGAGTGCTGGACCCGTCATTGTACAAGTCGGACTGTCTTGACGAAGATCTTATGTGGCCAGAAGGACATGTGGTAAGTACACTTAATCTAATTAAGGATATTAGCTGCTATGTGAGAGGAACCCGTGGCTTAATAATAACAGCCACATGGGTCGATCCATCAGGTTAAGCTACGCTTGCCGGGGTTAGTCCGTAAATGGGTGACCATCTTTACACACCGAGACTTCTTCGTGCCTCAGAAAGCACTTTAAGCCTTTGGTCCCGGCTGTCATTCGTGGATCTTTGACAGTCGTTACGGGTCGTCAGAAGCCCGAAAATCTGACAACCGGTCTTACCAAGGGGTATCGTATTACTCAGTTACTGGGTTGTGGAGGTAAGATAGGCAGTCGCTCCATGTAAAATACTGGTATTCAGCTGGATCCGGTTAGACTGGAAGCCGACCTCATAATAGTTGGGAAAAGGGTGGGCAGATTGATTAGCTGCAAATGTAGCAGTCGCGGGGGCGATTTGGTTTGCATACGAACTGCACCACCCCATGTGACGTTTAAAGAAAATAATCTTGTAAGTTTATTTTTCACTGGTTCTGCGTTGTCTTTCCGTCAAATAGACGGTGACGGAACCACTTTACGTAATAAAGATGGATGGAAAGAATCCGTTTTCGAACTATTCTATTCACTGCTGTACACCAAAAAAAGAGGTATTCCACTCAGAGCACTGATTTCAACAGCAATTGACCGAACCGCACCTGAGCACTTCCACTAACCGCACTGAAACAAAATTTTGATAAGTGCGGTTCGGTGGAACAGTTTATTAATATTAATTATCAATATTTTTAAGTTAATTTAATTTTGCTCAGACTTGGTGCAGTGCAGATTTTAAAGGAAAACGTTCTCATATTTTAGATGGAAAGTCATTTTGATCTCACATAAAAGTAGATTGTATGGATTGAACGCTACATTACCTTTTGATTTTAACGCGGAAACGTGGATCTTTTGATGGAAATCTTTCCATGATGTTACTTCAATGATATCGACGTTGAGCGAATGCAAAATAATTTGGTTCTCAAACCAAATAGGCTACTTATATAACCGAGCTATAGCGATAGCAAAAATCGTGGCCGCATATACACCGCCTTATTCCCATGGGGGTGGGCAGAAAATACAGAACGCCACATGATAATATACTCCTTTTTCTTCGTTAACGTTCATAAATCTGGTCATACACGCTCGCCAGTTGCAAGTACTATGCACTTGACCTTTTTGAAAAACGTCACCAATAAGGTCACTATTATGTCCTTCTATGGCTCCTCCCGGGGTTTCCTCTCACCTCTGCCTTTTAAATACCTTTTGTTAGTCGCCTTTCACTCATTCTCTCAACATGACAAAACACTCATGTCACTATGTCTTCTATTTGGCTACTTTCGTAAAAAAAAAATATACGAGTGTGCTTTAGACCACACGACTGAAGTAAAACTTACAAATAGTAATACTAATTATACTTCCGTAACGCTCACGTCAGTTCCGTAACGCATTCACCAGCTTACTCCCCAAGTCGTCGTAAAGAAGTTTTACTTTGAAAAACAAAATGAAGAATTACGAAAATAAAAGCAAGGATCAGCTTAGATTTTTGTAACGAAACACCATAATGGAAATGGGATTATTCTAAAGCTTCTAATTTAACATTCAGTCTGCAACCCTAACAAGAGCTTCATTATGATTTCCTTTTCTCCGTGCCCTGTAATAAAAGCGTAATTTAAGCTCACTTATTGCATTATGCATTAATTCAGTATATTCAAGCCGGTCAGAAACGAGCGTCATCCCCATCGTCCTCAATTAACCTCATAACCTGTACTAAACTACAAACATTGACCAGTCTGTGTTTACATTAGATCCGTAAACTATCACGTGTTTAATCAATTTTAAAATGAAGTTAAGACGCACATATATGCCAGTGACCTTGAGTGGTTAGCTTGCGTGTTCTGTACTGAGCTCACGCAACGCGTCGTACGTTCAGCCAGTAATAGGACTCGCCTATCAAGGTCCCCAATTTGACGCATTATTAATTTATTAAACACAAAACAAAAGGTATTTTAATAAAACGAATATACTAAAAGATCAATAATTAAATTATATTTAAATTGGTCAAGGTTTCAGAAAAATACGCTGGGTAGATTTTGCGCCATTCTCAGTTTTTTATCCGCATTAGACATAACTTTGCAAATTAATTTCACTATGTAATAAACATAATCTAAAATATTCACATATTAAGTTCTAATGTGAGAGAAATGAAATATGAAAAAGAAATGAATGAGTAAGAGAAAATGCTCTAATTTAACATATTTTTTTTTTTTCAAATCATTAACACTCTCGTTTAGACGTGATCTCAGTATAAAATCATTAAAAGTCGGTTATCGTCGCCTTAAGGTGAATGCACAGCTGTAGCCCGCGAAATTCAAATTTATAAAAAAAAAAATCAATTGCAGGTACTATCAGGTTTTATATTGATCAAAATATGATTAGCGACTGTAACAGATATTATTAAATATTTATGCATAAGATTTGTTCCCCAATGTCATGATGTCATGATAAATGAATATTCATTCAATGAATTTAACTTAGAGAGATGTGTTAATTATTCAAATTATTATAATTCTGTAAATATATATCTGTTATACAGACCACGTCAATTCACGTCATTGCATTATATACTAGCTGAGGCCTACGATCTATAAGTATCTTAGTAATTAATATATCACATTCTTCATAAACATAATAATGTTTTAAGGCTCCCATAATATTTCGCCAAATCAGTATCACTTAATAATATATCCTTCGTACAATCCCTATCCCGTGGAGAAGACGCATCATAAAATACTATAGTTTCCTTCATAACTTGGTACAGCTCCGCGGGGCGCCGCGATCTAACTAGCCGCTAACTTTGTGAAATTCTGGTAATTTTGCCGCTAAATCATATGACGTAATGCCTTTTTTTTTTTTTTTTGGGTGGGAAATTATCAAATAACTTCTCCCGCTCTGGGCAGAGCGGGAGGGCGTGTCAGACTCTTACTGACTAAAACCCACCCGTGTTCCTTCATTTGCCTGTGTGCCAGGGCCACGATATCTCTTTCGGACAAACTCGCAACCCTGGCAGGCATTGGTCCTGACGGACCCCGTCAGTTGGTGCTGACATCTCTTTGAGGCGCGCGTGGAACACAACGCGCCGTCGACCCGGGCCTGGTCCTTATCGGACGGCGAGCTACCCATCGCTCGCCGTCCGCAAGCCCGCGCCTACGGTGGCCGGAAATCGGCTTGCAACTCCCGACGCCCGGGGCGTCTCCTGCGGCGACTCGAGGCGCGAGGGCGCGAACCTTGCCTCTCCCTCACGCGTTCCGCCTCCTCCTTTGCGAGCATTACTGCTTCGCAGAAGGAGGTGACGGCCTCCCATGCACTCTCGCTCCGAACCATGGCCTGAACCAGTGCTGGACGCGAGAGATCGTCGCCGCCGATATGACGTAATGCCTGGATTCCGAATACCGTGAATTAGGTATATGAAACACTACAAAGTGAAAAATAACCTTAATTTCAGAAGTCAGTGTCTTTGGATCTATTTTAGTATTTGGCCACCGACTTCCGAAATTAAGGTTATTTTTCACTTTGTAGTGTTTTATTTTTTGGAAGTCGGTTATTTTTTTTTGTAAAAAGTTTTTTTTATTTTTCACTTTTTAGTGGGTAAGTTTTCAATTTATTTATCTAAGTTACAATAGCCTAATGTCAACTGCTCATCACCTATTACAAAATATTGCTTTTCCCGATGCAGGGGCGTTAATAGTTGAGGAGTTCTCCTGGTAAGAACCAGGAGAACTGGAACTGATGGTGACTTCACCATATGCATTGTGACGAGCATAAATTACAACTATATTAAAGTGTCTAATCGAATCGCAACAGTGAAATACTTATTATTAAATAGTTCCGGTGGCCATCTGTGGTCTTCATCATCAGTTCCACTTCACCAAATGGTGCTTTCCGAGTGCAAATGTATGAGTTACTATAAAAAATACAGAAATCGATATTGGTGTGCCTATCAAATTTGACGATTGCCTTTGATTTCTATGGGATCCCCTCATCAGATTCTGACTTGGTGACAATGGGACCACTTCGGGAGCATACCCTTTCAAACAAAAAAAGAATTTTCAAAATCGGTCCACAATTGACAGAGCAATCGGTGAACAAACAAAAAAATAAAAAAAAACAAACATACAGCCGAACATAAAATAACAATCTCGCCGCTTTCATGATTTATTACTTTTTAATACTTTCTGTTCACAGTTAATTTGCAAATACTTGCACGATATGCAATTTATAATGGGCCATGCTTAGTGGTTAGGTTAGACTATACCTAGACTAGAAAATAGAGGATGGTTAATACTGTACTAGTTCTTTAATATAGAGTGTAAATAAATTACATCTACAAAAAAATCAAATCAAAAATCAAAATTTATTTATAAAGAAAACAGTGTTAGTAATTAAAGTAGTAATAATATTATAATAGTTTAAAACACTTTGCACAGAAGATGACCAAGCAGGTTACAAGTTTCTCACCTGGCCATCCTCTCCACAAAATGCCTCAAAATGGGAGAATAGAAACTCTCTGACACTGTTTTCAGAGTGATGTTGCTACTGGCCCGTGTTCTAGTAGCATATCTTCAATTCACAACATAATTATGCTTTAATCCTAAGCATAGATTTTTTTTTACAATAAATGGTATTTCTATTTTGAATCTATAGAAATAAAATAGTACATTTTGATACAAGTGGAGAATGTTTGTTATTGCAGTCGAGGCGGAATTAACACCTGAGCCATAGGCGAGGTTGTTTTTGAGCCGAGAACTGCAATAACAAATTGTCCACGTGTATCAAACGACGTTTTTCAATACACTTTTGAAGAAATAAAACAAAATAACGAAACATATTTTTAAAACAAAGGAAACTATGATTTAATTTTCTTTTTTTCCGCGCTTTGCTTTCGATAAGTTGAAGGAGAAGCAAAGGTGTAAAGCCGATAAACAGCCTAATATGAAAAATAGAATATTCAAATATTTTTCAGTTTAGAACACAAATAAAAAATGTTAATTTGTTCATAAACGTTTTTTTATTGTAATAATCATGGTATTCTATTTATAAACATTATTTAAATATTCCAAAAATATGAACGCCGTGAAGACGCATCTATGCCGAGATAAAAAAAAATCACCTCCGAATAGAGAGGACCTTCTCTGGCGCGGGACGGTGTGAATAGAGGCATCGAACCAATTTCGACTATGTATAAGTTATCTGTGGCTATTTTTATTCCCGCACACGTGATGAAAAATAAAAAATCGCACGCGTGTGAAATAAATTGCATTGTGAACCTAATCGTAGTGCGATATGAACAGTGTTCGAAGTGTATTGAAAAATAACTAGTGCGTTTTTTTTTCCGTTGTTGTTAATCAGTAAATTAGAATACATTTCCATTAATTTATTAATTTGTCCGACTTCAAATCGGAAAAGTATGGCCACAATCTATTCGTAATTATTATTACGAATAGATTGTGGCCATACTTTGCGCCAGCCGCCTCACGCACCCATTGATATGTTTTCAATGGGCACGTGAGGCGGCTTTTAGTCACCTGGTGTTGTGACGTTACTCGTAAAGAAATAAAATAAAGTATTTATCGGCATTGGACAGTACTGTTCCGTGCAGTGAGGTGAGCACGGCCTACTGTGACATGACTTGACTCACACATTTTATCACAGTTTGAGCGATAAAACTGTTTTGTCATAAAATGCTAGTACCTACAAATTTTCATAACATAATTTATCATGTCTTGTCACAAACGTCTTGGCACGCCCGTGCTCAAAGGTTGAAGGTACCTACGTTGCGTCGCCGCATCGACCGAGCGAACAGCTGATAGGTACCTACGCACGCGCCACCGTGCACCGCACAGCGCGCGGGCGCGCGGCGAACGACTATAAAATTCGATTCAAAGTAAAATCCTTTTACCACATGTTTCCATAAACCACAAATACTGACGTAGGTAGGATATGCCAACGACCCTATCATTTACACATAGGTATGGCATGAAAGCTGATAATGTCATCGGTAAACCAAAACTCCGCTCCGTCATAATGCTATTCGTGGAAAATTGCCATTTAAAACTTACAACATCGCGAATTATGGAAATCACAGAAAGAGGCCTTCCCAGCCGGTACAAACGCATAAAAATGTAAAAAAATACAGAATAAATTACAAATGACCTTTTAAGTAAACGTATTAACTTTGGACTTGGCAAAAAGTATTCATAATAAGCGATTCATAATATTAGCAGTGCAAATGTTCCCGAGAACAGCCCGACCGACCGCAGACGAATTCACAACTTTGCATGAATATTTATCTACTTCGCGTTCAACTTTTACTATTGTTTTCGTCCCATGTTTATAGGAACAACATTAAAATTTATAGCCTCGGGCAATAAAAGTTTACTACCTTTAAACGAGACAAGGGCTATTGATGAAGTGATTTTTGTTCAACAAGAGGTTTTATTTTTCGTAAAATCTTATTTTTTCAGTTGAATATTATAGGTTTAACATCTGAATTTAGCCGTGGGCTGCATATATTTCTATCTAATATTATTGTTACTATGCCTTTTAAATAATACATTCGGTCTATAGACAGACTGAACTAACAGATAAATACGTATCTTACTAATGTTCTATTCGTAGAACAAGATGAAGCAACATTAATTAAATCTACTCAAATAATTTCTGCAAATGAACGAACCTCGTGGGTTCTAGGATTAAGCCATATTCTTAGAATTAAGTTGTATTTCGTTCCAGTTACGGTGCTCTAAATAATCCTTAATGCTTTGTCATCTAACTTTAATGACTGGCTATTCTAAGGCTCTTTTCACATGTTCAGCCAGCAGCTGCTGGCTAGCTGGATAACTATGACAGCTTTTACACATACGGGCAGATTTTATTTTATTTTATAGGTCTCAACGTGTGGAAACAGCCTTAATGTGTCTTCTATTAATAAATTGAAGTGTATTTCAATGTTGGTCGATAAGTAGACGCCCACACGTTTTAATTTCGCGTAAAAGTGACACGTTTTTACGACGGCTCGTATTTGATAGCACTGCGAGGAAAGCGTACATTGTGTGTTACATACGGGTTCTGTCGCGGGTAAACTTTACTCATTCGTCGTTCCGAATAACTCATCTCAATTCGAAAGAAAGTTATTTCTTATCTTGTTCAAAGTTTTGCTTACGTATCTCTGTACGTAAGCAAAACTTTGACAGTCAGAACTCTTTCAGTCGGCAGAAAATAATGCCATCAAAGAGACGGGCTCTTTCATGTCGTTGAAAAAGTTAATTCAATTAGGACTCTAAATATTTTCAATAACGAATTAAATAGATTCTATCTCAACTTGAACTATGAATTATCGCTTTCAATTAGTACGTATTTAAAGTGTAGGTACATTCGAAAAAGCCGTTCGGTATGCAGGCTGCTTACTTGCAACTACTTTTAAGCAATGTTGTGATAGTGGTGGTTAATTCGTTTACACCACTCTCTTAAGCTTAAAAGTAATTACGCACATATTAAAAATAAATATTGGCAGAGTAGTGTAAAGATTAATATTTTATACAAATACCTAGTTTGACAGTACATTGTAAAATAAAAAATCCAATCGATACGACAGTGAATGTCGCGTAAATTGCGAGACTCATTGATATGACGTGCTGCCATAACTGACCTTCTATTTTAATTTCCCTAGGGTCGAGTATGGTTCACTCTGAAATACGAGGCGGGGACTGAAAGGCTGCAGGTGCATATTATAAAAGCGAAGCACCTGCCTTCACGCACCCCCGCGTTGGCCAACGCATGCGACCCTTACATCAAGTAAGTAATTGTCACTAATGTAATTAATGTTACGCCCTAGCATCGATTTTAAACGACGCTTACACAAATGTATGGAGCAGATTTTTCAAGCTTTAGCAATTTTTTTTTTTTGTATTACATCTCGTAGGTGGCCTTGAGAGGCCGTGGCTACTTAACCGAGCTTTCCTGTGACTGCCTTAACTGCAGCCAGGGCATAAAATATATATTATAACTAAACGACTGCGCACTAAGGGCACCCCCTGTGGGGTACGGACCTTGACTTAGGGCGTCGTTGTGGGATCACAAATTGGAGACGGGCTGGATCAAAGTTTAGATCATGATTATTAACTGGGGTTACTATTAATGCTACGGCGCACTCAGCCTCGGCGCGGGCGGCTGGCGATTCGACGTGCAAGGTACGGGGGGGATATTTTAGTCGGGAAGTTCACGTGGTACCTAGGCGGCGAGGACCGAATGTCGGTTTGTGTAATTTGTGCACTGTACTGGTGGCCCTATTGCTTTCCTGGAGGAGGGTAATGGGGTCATCTGGGTCTGAGAGAGTATGCCTTGGTCGGCGAGTCTGACTAATAGTGGAAGGCCTATAACTAGTGACCTGCACAACCAGAAGGTTGCGATGACTATCCGCTGAGCAAGCCTTAGTAAACAACAAAGCCTAGCTATATTTAAGTCACCCTAAGAATAGAAACCCCTACACAGATTAAGTCAGACTGAAGTAAATGGCAACTGAATAATAAATTGATTAAACCTCTGGCTCTGTAATAAAATCATTCAAATCACGTATCAGAAAGAATAACTGAACTGATATTTCAGCGTGGAAGTTTTTTCAGGACCCATTCGGTTTCACAATTCATGAATAATTTATTTTTCGTGTTATATCAAGTATAAAAGGTTGTGTATGAGTTTGTCAACTTAGTTAAGGTTCTTGGTTTAAGTCAACAAGCTTACTAAAACTTGTTAGCCGCTTGTTTGGATGGTGCTTTTTGTTCTGGCGTTAATGCAAGTTAAACTCCTCAGGATCCAATTGATGCCAGACGAGAGGCGAGTGCTTCAGACGAAACAAAAAAAAAAGACTTGCAACCCCTTCTTTGATGAAACATTTGTTTATCAAGTAAGTACATATACCTACATCTTTTTCAGGTAAATAAAGAGTTTTTGAAAAGGTTTCTTTTTACCCAACTGCTTTTATATTTAATGCTTTGTTTTCAATCTACCTTTCATTAATTGAGATTGAAAAGAAACAGCAGGGATAATGGCTCTTTATTTTAACATATTGTGAAACAAAACTTCTACTATAATTGTTTTACCTTTTATTATTAAAAAACAAGGGGAATTGAAGTAACGTAATGTGAACCAAAATTAAATTAAATTCCTTGTTCAAAGAACTCAATGAAACCGCGAAAATGAAATATTAATTTAATCCATTGTTATAAAACAAATCACGATGGTTTTCAGTGGGTTACTTTGTTTATTTTTCTTTTCAAACACAGCTGGGTTCTACAATATTTTTTTTTTATTATTATAAAAGGGTTTACTGTATAAATCCTAGATTATTTAATTCAATACGTTTTATGGTATTTATTTTGGCTTCTGAGAACTTACTTTCTTTCTTTTTTTTTTGCATAGGTACCCTACAGTCTTAATACTTATAATTAAGTTCATGTTTTTTTTGTACCATTAAATCAGAAATGGTTTGTATTTTTTTTCTTTTTTCTTTTTAAAAACAGTTGCCCCACACTAGGAATTTCTCCTGTATCGTGGGTGCATTTACAAACATTTATACTCACATACACAAACAGCCAGACCCGGAACAACTACTTGTAGGTCATACAAATATTTGTTCCGTGCGGGAATCGAACCCGCGACACGCAGCGCAGCAGTCAATCGTTTAACCACTGCGCCAACCGTGCCGTTAAAATGTTCGTTATATATTGGTATTTATTATATTATATTATTTATATTACAAACTTATTACATAAGTACCCAAATACAAGTAGAAATCAATTTTATCACCGTATTGATACATACAATTTAGTATATAGTATTATATTATACTACTCTGTCAAAAAAGTACCGGGAAAAGATCAATAATACAAAAAATGTTAGTTATTCATCCAAATTGATATTATCGCCTTTAAAATATGCTCCTTCGGAAACGATATACTTACGCCAACGAATAATCAAATCATCAAAACATTTTTTAAACGCTTTTTCCGGAATTAAGTTCAGTTCTCGCCGCGAATTCTGCTTTATGTATTCTACTGAATGAAAACGGGTGCCACGAAGTGGTAATTTGAGTTTAAGAGATAGAAAGAAGTCGGCTGGAGCCATATCTGGTGAAAAAGGTGGTTGCTTGATGGTATTTGTTGAGTTTTTGGTCAAAAATTCGATCACAATGATGGCCTTTTGCGATGGCGCATTATCGTGGTGCAAAATCCAAGAAATTTCTTTCCACAAATCTGGCCACTTTCCTTAAATTTGCTCTCTTAAATGCCGCATACCGCTCAAATAATATACTTTGTTTACCGTTTGACCTTCCGGTAAGAATTCCGAGTGCACAACCCCGGGATAGTCAATGAAAACAGTCAACATGACTTTGACTTTTGATCGACTTTGGCGTCGTTTTTTCGGTTTCGGTTCAGTTGGAAGGCGCCACTCCGAAGTTTGTTGACTAGTCATGTCAAACTCGTAAACCCAAGTCTCGTCACCAATAACAATGCGTTTCATGAATGTTGGGTCGGAATTGACTCGTTCTAGCATGTCTTCAGCGACTCTTATGCGATTGAGTTTTTGAGAAAATTCAGGTCTTTTGGGACTAGCCGAGCGGCAACATGTTTCATACCCAAGTGATTACTTAAAATGATACGGATCGACTCGTGAGACACAGAAACTTCAGCGGCTATCTCGCTCAAACTTGAATGAGGATTTTTAGTCACTATTTCCTTCACTTTTGCGATGTTAACTTTAGTTGAAGACGTTGATAGCCTACCAAGGCGAGGCAAATCTTCCAGCATATCTCGACCGCTTTTGAACGCTATGTGCCATTCATAAGCACCTGTTTTTGATAAAGTCGATTCACCGTAAGTCTTCTGTAAGATTTTCAGTGACTTCGAACACGAAATTCCATTGGCGATGCAAAATTTAAGACAAACTCTTTGGTCGATGTTTTGGTCCATTATGAAATTCGCAATACACACTAGATTGATGTAACTAAAAACAGCACTGTATTTAATTTAATTATCACATGCAACTCAAACTCCGCGCCAAAATGGAAAATAGTTGTGCCAAACTAACAACAACAATAAAAATGAAAAAAATAATTTGGAACCATAAATTAATCATCAATTCCCGATACTTTTTGGAGTGAATGTATATCAATATAGTATTTTAGGAGCTCGTGGCTAAGTTATAACAGCCGCACGGGTTGATCCATCAGGTTAAGGTACTCTTGCCGGGGTTGGTCCGTGGATGGGTGACCATCTTGACATACCAAGACTCCTCCATGCTTTGGAAAGTACGTTAATCCATTGGTCCCAGCTGTCATTCGTGGATCTATGACAGTCGTTACGGGTCGTCAGAAGCCCGAAAGTCTGACAACCAGTCTTATCCAGAGGGTATCGTATTACCCAGTAATTGGGTTGTGGAAGTCAGATAGGGAGTCGCTCCATGTAATATGCTGGTATTCAGCTGCATCTGGTTAGACTGGAAGCTGACCTTACCATAGTTGGGAAAAGGCAGGGCAGATAATGATGATTGATATACAATTAGCTATTTGTGAAAGGATTGGCTCACACACTTAATATCGGACATGCAAAGTAGAATTTCAAGCTTGAAGTATATCGAGTAGAGCCTCACTTTGCCGAGGATTTAATTACGTTAATGGAAATTTTAGCGATCGCTGGCCGGGAACGGCAATGTGGGGGACAGGGAGCTTTTAACATGGGTCAGCTATGATATTGGAACACAATTATTCCTACCGCTATAGTAGTCAATGTTATAGAATAGAATAGAATAGACATTTATTCTATCCTCCTTCTTTTTTTTTTCTCCTGTAAGAAAACCTCTATGCGTTTATTTATTTATTTAACAGTTTATGTACACACATATATACCTACAGACAAGAAGAAAGGAACAGAAAAATACTTACAACGGTGATGCTTATTTCTAAAGAAAACTCTTCCAGCATACCTGCGACAGGAAAGTAGACGAACAGATGTACACAACGTGTGTAAGAGTAGAAGATATAACATAATAAATAAAATCAAAATAAAAACTTACAAATATTATTACTATACTAATCACAAATTTAAATATAAACACACAATAAGAGAACATACTTACACACATACTTCTAAAATAAATATTACTAAAATATATAAAATAATAAACACATAATATGCAACTATGACGAAGTGGAAAGATAGTTTCACTCTTCTTTTAAAAACTGCAACGGTTTTGCAGTCCCTAATTTCAGGCGGAAGTGAATTCCACAACCGAACCGCTTGCACAGAGAAGGAGTAGGAGTAAAAGTCGGTAGAGTGGGCAGGTGGTTTATCTTCTTCTATACTATTAATACTGGTATACCAGGATTGGTGGCCCATAATCAGCCTATAATGTTCCCACTGCTGGGACACAGGCCTCCGCTCGGTGAGAGGGAGTTAGCCGTAATTCGACGATTCGACGACACAATTGGCGCAGTGGTTAAGCGATTGACTGCTGCGCTGCGTGTCACGGGTTCGATTCCCGCACGGAACAAATATTCGTATTACTGGTCTGGCTGTTTGTGTCATCATCATCATCATCATTTCAGCCGAAAGACGTCAACTGCTGGACATAGGCCATAATCTTGCAATCTTGGCCATAGGCATGCTTGGTAGGCGGGTTGGCGATCGCAGTATGGTTTTAAAAATGCATAGAGAACGCTGCTGCCCATTCTCTAGTAACTCCCTTCGTCGCGTTTTACGACACCCATGGGAAGAAATGGGATGGTGCTATTCTCTACGTCCGGCACCAAACGGAACGGCTGTTTGTGTATGTGAGTTTAAATGTTGTAAACGTACCCACAATACAGAAGAAATTCCTAGTGTGGGGCAAAGTTTAACGTGGATCTATAAAAATCTTAAACTAAATTAATATAAAACTAGATTAATTTCTTTAATAGATTAAGATTTAATTGTCGAAGAAGATGATACGGTTTCTTGTTTTTGGATTGATAAGCACATACCTAAATTCAAATTTATTTATTTGTACACGGGTATAATGTTGGTACATGATCTAATAAAGTAAAATAAAATATTGTGTTACTATGTGGTACCCTGTAAGGCGCAACAAACATTTGTTACACGTTAGTTAATAGGTGAACAGGTAGCCTATAAATTTATAAAATACTGCTAAGTGAAGTCTTAAAACTTTAGCAATAAACATAAACAAACAAAATAATAATAATTAAGGTAATAATAGTTATTAACTAAACTTATTCACTAAAATAAGTAGGTAGGTAATAAACACAATTGAGTATTACGTTTTTATTTTTCTTCTAAATATTCAGATATAGAACATGCTTTCTGTATATTAGGAACCTATGGAGTGTTTTTATGAAAGTATGTAAGTCTTTTGAAACTTTTATCCATTTATGTAGTTTGTTGAATATTTTTGAAGCCATTCCTAGGAACCTTACTGAGAATAGGGCGGTGTATTGGGTTTTTGACTTAAGAGGAAATGCGGGTGGTCTTTTCTCCATAGAAACGCTCTCGCCTGTTTTCTTTCTGGTTAATGACCTTAAAGCAATGATATTTTACAGTAAAATAAATATCGACTACTTGTATGTCCCTATGTTTTCCTTTTTGATGATATATTATCTTTATAAGAGCTGGAACCCTCTGAAAATGCTCAAAATTGCCTGTTTAGACCGCTGACAACAGAGGGCTATTGTACAAATTTGCCAACTATTAATAAAAAAAGAAAAACATAAGGACACAGTACCTATATATCCTTCTTATTCAGTATAAGAAATATCTTTTAAATTGGTCCAATATTGGAGGAGGAAATAGGCGAGAGCCGAACCTCGATTTATGACTTTTTACTCCAAAAGTCTCTCCGCCCGCATTTCCTCTTAAGAGCACCTGGATGAACCTACACACACATGTACACAACACGTGCGGTATGATCATTATTATATTTTAACTGTATCCGTAACAGCCTCGTGTTAGCCTAACGGCTAAGTAATAAAATCCGCACGGCCCGATCGATCAGGTTAAGTTACGCTCGCAGCGGTCGATCCGTAGACGGGTGACCATCTTTACATAACGAGACTCATCCGTGCCTCAGAAAGTACGTTAAGGGCAGATATATGAGTTTAGTGACTTTTAAATCTGTTATTACGCCTTCATATAATGCAAGTAAGTTATGCAAAAAATTTATGTTAAACTAGAACGTATACACATCAATTCTATATGTGAATATTTAAGTATACTTTATGAAATAAATTCAGGAAGTAAAAAGATTTACTTAAAGATTTATGGATAGACCACACAGCGATGGCGAACCAATGGCACGCGTCCCATCGATGGCACGTGACAAAATAATTTGGGCACGGCATCAATTGAAGAATTTAGGCTCCAGTATACGACAGGCGATGTCGACTATCGTTGCCGCGGGAATGCAAGAGAAAATGTGAACCTGATAAATATAAATTTGGCATCTAGCTAGCAGCAAAAGTCGCACTAGTTTGTTATTTCATATAAATAAATATAAAACGGTAAATGTTAGGATGACTGAATAATAGCAAACGTCTAATTATTTTTGCGAATAAAGAGAATTATCCTGAAACTATTTAAGTACTTGGTTTTTTTCCAGTAGTCAAAGTCAAGATTTATTATTGGCACGTCATCGCCATAATTCTTATTTGGAAAAAATGGCACGTGGATGTTAAAAGGTTCGCCATCTCTGCCGTAGGGAAAGACATACCATAGTAGGATTTAACTGGACTTTTTTCTTAACAGATCCCGCCTGGTAAGATCGAGAGCCTAACATTGAAACTGTCACTCCTGGACATAGGCCGGGTTGGCAAGGGAAAGCAGCTGATTGGCCACATCATTCTGCCTCTGACTGAGCTGGACGGTGTTGCCCCTGATGAGGAGCCGCAGTTGTATAAGCTTGATATTGAGAAGGTCAGTATAATTAATTCGTATAATACAATAAACAGCTTATATTTCAAAAATATCCCGTAAGAATAGTATACAAGTTTTATTGGTGACCTCCTGTTTTATAAAAGCGTTAAGCATGATGTTTTAGTTCTAAAAGCTTATAAAACAGAAGTATAATTATTTGATTAAAGTTATTTACACGTTTATATCAGCACTTAATACAACCGATGTAGTCTACTATATTAGACATAACTATAACGAGTACACAACCGTTTTTACTCTATAATGTCAAACTCAAACTCAAAGCATTTATTTCAATTAAACTAATTACAGGCACTTTTGAATTGTCAAAGAGTCAGTTAGTCAGAAAGTTGAAGCTATTTGCCCATATAAAAATTAGATCTCTATGGAGAAGAACATGCAAGAAACTCCGAGGACACTCTTTTAAATCAAGATATTACAAAATCCTGGGTACATTATTCTTATCGCTTCTTTATGTGAGAACAATGTAAAAAAATATATATTTAAAACAAATTTAAAATATAAGATTAAAAGTTTACAAATAAGCCCTGGCAGTTAAGAGATGACCAATATTATGTGATGAATAATTCCCTTATATCTTTTCACTTACGTAATAAAGGTTTGACAGTGACTGCTATACCTATCCTTTGCGCTATAAAGGTGCTGAAAGTACAATAGTAGTGCGATTTTGTGATATTGACGGTTTAGGTGTTGCTGTTATGGTACATAATGTTTTAGTGGTCACGAGGACTTACAACAATATAATAATTTGGTAATATTGCCGAGTTGTATTATTATTTTTATTGGACGCTATGGAACTACATTAGTTTTTAAATACCTACCTGTTTATGGGGTATAGTTGATGTAGCGCATTTTTAGGGTACAATTTTTGTGCAAATATTTTTTTTAGTACTTACCTTTTGTACAGTCGTCGTATATCAGAGTTTTTGTCTCATCAAAAACACTAGAGTCTTTATCTAGAGACCTCCTGATCTTCTATTATATTTGCTTAATATACAGAAACAAAAAAAATGTGATGTTGTAGTACGATCCTAAACTGATCTTCTAAAGACTTACCGTCTTATTACAAAACAAGATTTATATTTTGACATGGCATAAACCATGGAGCTAGTTTTTGTAATAAGAACGTAACTCTGATTGAAATACCGTTCTATACAAAACTGAATACTTAGTTCGGTACTAAGTTGTCATTTATGTATTAGGAACTTTACGGTAGACGGAATAAAGTTAGATATTTAATAATGGCTCCATGGTTTAAACTTTTTGGACTTGAAAGAAATAGCACAAAGAATGGTCGTGGTGCTGACATTCCAAACAAGGTTAACACATTTTTTTTGGTTGGCTTGGACTTTTGGGCCATACTTTATATAAAACTTTATAAAAAATTTCATTCTGCAACAAAGGAGACCATAAAATTTTGAGCCCTCGGTATTAAACTAATAACGGTACAAGTAAAGTTGAACAATTAAAACTTGCTAGTGGATTTTGCGCTTTATTCAATGTAGGTTCGTTAGTCTTAAGTAAGAAGTCAAGTAATCCTTAGTGGCAGCACATAATGCTAATAATAATGAATAAAGAAAAGACTAGTGAATGTAGGCATGCATTGTTTATTATCAATGGTCTCAAGAGCCTTATTCCCACAAAGAAAATGGGACGTGGACTATGGACATGGCACGTACGTCTGCCTATTGTTTTTTTTCCTTTTACAATATTTCTCATAAATAGCATGTCTTTTATTCTGAAAGTTCAATCTTCTTTATAAAAAACGTGCCTTATTTTATGCCTTTCAGTTTCATTTTTGACCGAGCGAAGCGTCTCTGCTTCAAATCTGGCAAAATTTGCTTTCCTCTGTCAGTTTGTTGGTAAAATTCTCTACAGGTCGTATTTTACAACCGATCTGGACGAAACGTGGTATACAGGTTTTACGCTTTATATATTTTATTTGTTGTCGTCGGGGTTTTTGATTTGAGGGGAACTCCCTCCAAAAAGGGGCAAAATGGGCTACTGGATCTCCGCCTTATGACATCCGATTTCAACAGTCCTTTTTTTATTTGAAAGGTAGTAACTTTAAAAGGATCTCATAAAAGTTTGGTGAAAATCTGATGATTCGGCGTGATGAATAGCTCCACAAAATGCAGTATTTGGTCGCTTTTAGATTTCTACCAGTGGAATCAACTGGTATATTAACTGTTGCATAAAAGTATGTACTCAAGAGGTCTACTGTTCGCAGAAATACTAGTACGAAGAACAAAGCGAATAGTACCACTTTATCATTTTTAATAAATTTATCGTTGATAATTACGTACACATAAACTCACGCTTTCTTCCCATAGGGGGTAGAAACTATAGAACGCCACCTGCTACGCTCCTTACATACTACTTCACTTCGCATATGTTCATACATCTAGTCATAAACGCACGCCGGTTGCGAGTAGGCACCTGACCTACTACGCACCTGACCTTTCTGAAGAACATCACCAATTTGGTCATTATACGTCCCTCCTACGGCGTCCCCTCCCAGAGTTTCCACTCACCTCTGCTTTATAAATACCTTTTGTTAGTCGCCTTTCACTCATCCTCTTAACATCACCAAACGATCTAAGCATACTCTTTTCAATAAGATAAAAAATATATATTTGGTTGATAGATAATTATTTCATAAAAAAATATGCATATTACCTATACCTATGCAAATTGACATAAATATGCTTACAGCCTGCTGGTTCTGTGACACACTTGTTTTTCCCGTAGCAGCATTGAAACTAACTGAATAATCAAGTATAAAAAATATCTAGCTTTGTATTTCAAATGCAAACTCCTGTCATCCAATATGAATATAGTACATACGGTTTATGTATATAATATAAATGTAATCTGCCAACTGCATTCGTATTTTATCACCAAATGTATTTGTAGGTACTTTTCGAACATGTACCTACTACAGTATTTTATTTAAATTCAGAGTACCCAATTAGTGCACTGCGACCAACGATTACTAAAAAATTGTACACTAGCGAAACGGGTTCTGTATAACTCACAAGGGACAGACATTGCAAACAGAATGAGAAAGACTGGAACGAGATGTCAACAAAATGTTTATTTAATTATTCCTGGCTGGCTATATCATTTTTAAGGTTCCGTACCCAAAGGGTAAAACGGGAACCCTATTACTAAGGCTCCGCCGTCTGTCTGTCTGTCTGTCACCAGGCTGTATTTCATGAACCGTGATAGTAAGACAGTTGAAATCTCACAGAAGATGTATTTCTGTTGCCGCCATAGCAGCAAATACTAAAAACCGGAATAAAATAAATATGTAAGGGGGCACCCATACAACAAACGTGATTTTTTTGCCTTGTGTGTACTGTACGGAAGCCTTCGTGTGCGAGTCCGACTCCCACTTGGTCGATTTTTTTTTACCTCGTTTTCGCTCTAAAGCTGCAAACAGGTCTTTGCGAATTTCCGTATATTAACAGTACCCTGCCTATAATTATATTATATGAGTTGGCTGTATTAGTTAAGACAAACTTCCACATTATGTGAAAAATTACACAGCTCGCGACATAGAAATAAAATAAGCAAAATTTTGAATTTTAAAATGAAAGCCCGGCCAAGCGCGTGTTGGACCACGCACAATGAAGGGGTCCGTAGTTAAGACGAATTTACTCCAAAAACAAACTTAACATTGTAGTTGAGAAACATGTTCTCCCATACATCGGTATACGTCACGGTCAACTCTCCAACTGCAAATGTAAGTTGGCCGACTATTACTCGTTAACTTGTAAAGTCTACTTAGCTGTGATATTTTTACTTGTAACTTCGTTTTATAAAATACTACTGCCATGATTTTTTTCACATATCCAAAAACAACCATTTAGCTGGCAGGGAGAGACTTGATGACTGACAAAAATTTGCTCTTTAAAGCTTAATATTACGCAAACGAAACGCTGAATCAAAAAATGGTCGTGATAAACCGCAATATTTTTGAACGGCCTATCCAACGATACCCCACACCATGGAATAGACGAGAAAAAAAAATTATCATCCCCACTTTACGTGAGGTTACACTAAAAAATGTTTTTTTTCAATATTTTGTTTTGCCACTATATCGGCGTGATTAATATCATGCCAAATAACAGCTTAGCTCTGCTCAGAAACTACTTAAGCTGGGGATAGACAGACAGACAGACGGACATGACAAAACTATAAGGGTTCCTTGTTGAATACGGAGTCTTAATACAATGCACTTTATGCCTATTTTCTTCTGTCCTTATTCCTTATGGTTATAATACAATGTACCTTAAACACCTGTAACACCTTTTTAAAATGTATTATGCAAATAAATGATTTGATTTGATTTGATTTAAAAATGGTTCAACATTTTTGAACTCTTTAAAAATTACATTTAAGTACAATATTTATAATTGACGGCTACGCCAGGTGAACTACATTTTGTGGCCTCTAAATAGGCATCGATTTGGATAAGAAGTCCAGTTCTACTCTAAAATTTTAAATACCTAATAGATTTTATTTACTTACCCAAAGAGTATACAGTGGGCAAGAAAATGCCCACCACAGGCATTGGGCATTTTTTTTTTAATTTATCGTCATTATTCTTTTGTCGTTATCCCATATTTATTTGGGGTCTGCGCAGCATGATTCTTTCATACTTCTCTATTTATTACCGTTAAAGATATCACTAATTCTTAACATTTTTCGCAGGATCTACAAGAGCCAACATCAGATCTAGGCGAGATCCTCGTCTCCTTACTATACAATGAAAACCTACATAGACTTACAGTCACAGTTATAGAAGCTCGAGGACTCAAGGTAAGCGTCTATAATTCATCATCATCATCAGCCCATAGCAGTCCACTGCTGGACATAGGCCTCTCCAATTGCACGCCATTCAGCTCGATTCTCGGCAACCCTCATACAGCTGCCAGCAGCCACCCTGCGAAGATCGTCGCCCCACCTAGCCTGAACCCCGTCCTACCTTACGTTTGCCGATTCGCGGTCTCCACTCAAGAACACGTCTACCCCAACGGTCATCGGTTCTACGGCTAATATGGCCGGCCCATTGGCACTTCAGCTTGGTTTTTCTGTGAGCTATATCGATAACTTTGGAACGTCTAGAATTAAATAGTGTAAAACACAGTCGCTTTTCGTGTGTCTGTTTATGTACTTATTTCTTCTAAACTACCCATTGGATTTTGATGCGGTTTTCACCATCATTTATAGCGTTTTTTTTTTGAAGTTTTAGGTGTATAATACAAATAATTTCACATCGAATAGCATAGAAATCTTAACATTTTCTTGACAATCTTGAATCGTCTTATGTGGGCGTCGAAGCAAAAAGGATCCAGTGCTGGGGTATTGAGTGCAGTATCTGGAATAGTCAATTGATAATAAGGATTAAAAAAAAACAAAAACTGACTCATTTTTTAACAGACATTTTGTAGTTGACACTCTGAAAAAGCTTGATTTGAGAAAAAGCATTTTCAAAGTTTGACATGGCCGACCACTGGGTACCTTGTTACTAAATTTTCACCTAAAATTTTTGGTATTTAGAAATATCATATAAAGTCATTTACTTTATGAACTTTTAGATAATTGAGCATTAAATAATAATCAATTAAAATCGCGAAATGCAATTTTTGCACCCAACTTTACAAAACTGCGTATATCTCGAAAACTAAATGTCTAAAAAGAAATGGACCCGTTTTGCTTGGACGCCCACATATTTTAACATGTAGCCACCATAAAAAACTCACTCCCTTACTAAGACACTACGAGTAGGTAGGTTTAAGCAAAACAGTTAGAACGACTCGTAGAATATGCAATTTTCAATAGGTATTCGAGCGTAGTTGAATAAGATAGCACTGCTCTCTGGACGGAAATACCAATTTGAATTTGAATTGGACTGAACTCCGGTTTGCAAATGTGTAACGCCACAACCTACTCTTACATTGTTAAGTTTAATATTAATTTATATTTGTTTAAATTATGATAGCGTTATGCAGGTAAGTATGTGTGTATTCAGTGCATTGAACAAACTAATAAAATAACTGAAAGGTATTGCAGGATTTTTTGATGACAGCATTCTGCAAAAGCTTTTGTTTCATCGTAACGCTCTTAAATTCGTGGAAACTGTAATCGCACGCAGTCCACGATGGTATGGTTGACGTCCATCGTCGACGTCTTATTTTCTATAGCTAATTGGACTCCTAGACCGTTCATTAAACGCCGGCATCCAATTAAATAGCTGAAGGACAACTAGCCAAGTCATTTAGTTAAATTGGATATTGATGAAGAGTGTTTGTTTTGGTAACTGAATTTACCAAAAACAACAGAGGGGATCTGGCGTTAATTGTCACTGTTCTAACCCTTTTTTTGTATCCGGGGTGGAAAATCCTCATGGATGTCCTCCGCCCTGGGGTGGGCGGAGGGGTCTGTCAGACTCTTACTGACTAGAAACCACCCTATTGTTCCCTTCTCACACTTGCACCGCGGATCATGGGATCATGTGTGACTTCTGCGATCCCCGGCTTCTAACCCAACCTAACCCAAATGATTCAATAACAATAGCAACCACAAACAATTTGTTTTGAACTAAATTTTTATCACTTGGCTGAGTCTTGGTCAGTCATCTTCAAAGGTCTGACTTTCAATACGCCAAGTTGTTAAACGTTGAACGATTCTAGTTCAATTAACTACCGGCGCTATAGGTATCCAATTGGCGTTAAATGACAGGCATAGGCGTCCAATTAGCTGGCAATTTAACCAGATGGCTGCGATATATGAATATTATAAATTAAACCAGCTTTTCGTATCTGACTGTATGACCGCGTTTTTCTTTCTAAACTACGCAACGAATTTTGATGCGATTTTCATCATCATTTAGAGAATGGTTTATAATTATGTACATTAATATTAAACTTACATATATTAAAGACAAATGGATGTTTTGTCGAGTCCTAAAAACCATGCAAAGCAGGAGCCAGTCGCTAGTTTTTATCAAAATATTATTTCTTAGCAATAGGTAACCTAGAACTTACGTCACCTTCTAATAAATGCAAGACTTCATCAGATCTTTTATTCCCAGTTGGATCCTTCATCAAGCAAGAAAGAGGTGGTGGTTCGAGTGACACAGGAGCGTGCTTGTCGCGGAGTGCGTGCGCGCCGTACGGCCGCCGTCGACGTGGCTGACGACGGCAGTGCCTTCGTCTCCGAGTGCTTCCACTTTAGGCTGAGGGCTGACGAACTGCATACCACCAGCGTCACGATACAGGCCTTGCAGCCGCACTCCGTTTATGCCAAAGGTGAGGGATATTTTAGGATATGTTGTGTGATTTCGTAAACTTTTCTTAGCGTAGCAACACACGAAAATAGTACATTTTGATACAAGTCCATGTTTGTTATTGCATTCGAGGCGGAATTAACACCCGAGCCGTAGGCGAGGTTGTTTTTGAGCTGAGAACTTCAATAACAAATGTCCACGTGTATCAAACGACGTTTTCCAATACACTTTTGAAGAAATAAAATAAAAAAACGAAAAATATTTCTGTCATGAACTATTAGGAAACTATGATTAAATTTTCTTTATTTTCCGCGCTTTGCTTTTTTTTTTTTTTTTTTTTTTTCTTTTTCCTTCTGGCTTCGCACGGTTTGTGCATTTAGCCAATGTCACGTTTTAGTTCTTGTATAGTATTGATGAAATGAATTATAAATGCATGATGATGATATCCCCGCCCACTCCCCTTGAGTTTCAGTAAAGATGTGGCACTTTACTGAGACCTCACGCGGACTTCTTGAGAGAACTTGAAGCGAAGTTGCACTGTTTTGTTTCATTTGCCAACACTAATGCACGTTCACAAACACTTAATGGTTAATAATCCACCATTATTACACATTAATATTCGGCTAAACACACTACAAATTTTGGAAAATTAAACAAACTGCTGAACATGACGCTTCACTTTCCCACCAAGAAGTCCGCGCTGTGCTTTCGCCAGGTTGAAGAAGAAGCAAAGGTATAAAGCCGATAAACAGCCTTATATGAAAAATAGATAATTCAAATATTTTTGACTTTAGAACACAATAAATGTTAATTTGTTCATAGACGTTTTTTTTTTATTGTAATAATCATGGTATTCTATTCATAAACATTATTTACATATTCCATAAATATTAACGCCGTAAAGACGCATCTTTGCCAAGATTAAAAAAAAAATCACCTCCGAATAGAGAGGACCATCTCTGGCGCGAGACGGTATGATTAAGGCTTCTACATACCAGCGCGACTTGTCGCGCGACGCGACACGGCACAAAGGCCCCGCGTGTCACGGGACGGGCGGTGCCTTTGTGTCGCGTCACGTCGCGCGACAAGTCGCCCCGGTATGTAGAAGCCTTTAGAGGCATTGAACCAATTTGGACTAAGTATAGGTATAAGTTATCTGTGGCAATTTTTATTCCCGCACACGTGTTGGTAAATAAAAAATTACACGCGTGGGAAATACATTGCATTGGGAACCTAATCGTAGTGCGATACGAACCAATTTTCCAGGAAGTGTATTGAAAAATTATTTTGGCTTCATATCATCAGTAATTTAAAAAACATTGCAGGCGTCAACACGCTGAACTTTTCGCTGAACGTGTTGTTACGGTTAGTTAGTTTTGTTAAGGTGAACAAAGGACGATTAACACGAGGAATTCACGGATGTTAGCGTTAACATCGTAAGGGGCGCCTAAGGCCATATACTGACCTTAATGACCGACCTTCTTGGTGAAGTCCTTCAAAAAGTTTGAATAGGCCAGCTTTGTGCTCAGTTTCGGGGTAATTTTACATTTGCTAGCTGAAAATAATCTTTATTAGCGTTATAATTTCAACCAAGTCCTTTCGATTCTTTGGACTTATGTTAGGCAAAGTTATAGACTTTATTTAAAAAAGGCAGTCGAGTGTCATCAATATTTCAAGTGACCTTCTTTATATTTGTGGAATATGAATAGTCAGTTTATGGAAAAGCCGTCCCAAGTATTTTATATTATTTTTATTGCGAGGGCGAATACGTAATCTATAAGAAGAAATAAAGAGCCCTTAACGAAGTCTTATATAGCTTAAGAAAAATCAATAAAATATTGAAAAAGATAAGTGATATGACTCTACTTATTTATTTGCTTTAAACGAATCATGTTCAGTGAAGTGCCTTTCTGATGTAAAACTAAACGGAGTTTGTTGCGCCGCTTCTTCCCAGCTAAAGCACTAGGAAGTGGTGAAGGGTGGGCGTTTTGGGGGACTATATTATGTAATTTTGACGTTCGAAAACTGCTGATTCACAGCTTAGTTTAACTAAATGACTTTTGATTTAATTTTGATTTTGAAACATAATTGTTGTTAAAGTTCTGTTTTCAAGACTCACCGCAGCGGTAGCGAGTCAGACAGATTTTTTTTGTTTTTTTTTTATTCACAAAACATAAGCTTTGACTATAACACAGAAGGGTTACTTGAGTAAAATTACACAATGAATGGATACAAAAGGTAGTTAGTGACTGCAATAAGGTCAAAAGTCCAATATGAATAGGTACCCTGCCTCCCAAACTAGGAGGCAAAAAAAAGATGCCAAATAAAAAATAAAACAAAAGGTTGTGGACCTGGGTATATTTACAGGAAGCATCTCATATTTGTTATGCGACTAATTTAATCGTAAGATATCGCCGGACTCGTAGTACGACTATACGTAGAAAGATACAATAATAATTTGTTTCTTGTTACAGACCGACAGCTCGGTAAGTTCGTGTTAGGATCATACATGTTCGCAAGGGGACGAGCCTTGCAACATTGGAACTCATCCCTCGCCGCACCCATGGAGCAAATCAAACAATGGCACCCGCTCACCAATTAATGACCACCCGACCAAACTGCGAACACCCGACGACCACCGACCCCACCTTGCTGTGAGTGTATCTCAATTCGGACGTATTATACCCCATAGGAACGTATTTATCAAGAACCCGTTCCTGACAACTGTTTATTCGTAAACTCTTTTTTATTCCCACAATTGTACGTACAGTACCTACTTATGTATAAACTTAGGCTATATTTAATGTAAGAAAATTGTGAAAATATTATATTTGAATTGAATATCATGAAAGTAATTTCGAAATATCTAAAATGAATTTAATCATATTTTTGTAACTCCAATTTACACTATATTCCAAGTATTATAATGGAAAGATCTTGTTTCTTGTCACGCCGAGTTACATAGTAATGTTTATTTGCAACAGTATTAATAAATGGAGTTGGAATTATCATATTGCATCTTTTAATCAATGATAATGTCTTTTCAAATTTTCCGAAATTCATGTCTCAAATACTTTCACTCTACCTATGTAGATACTTACTGAAAATAATTTATTACTCTGAATAGATAATAATTTTATGAAATAAGTGTATTGCATAATCACAATATTTCAATATAAGCTACACCATACTATTAATATACTTATTCATAAATGTTTATTAATATAAAATATTGCCAATATACACGTATTGTAGTAGGATATAATTTCAACAAATGTGCAAATCAATGAAATAAAATGATGTAACGCCAAATTGGCGAAAATTTTGTATTTCATTTCTTAAACCCATTTGTATATTCCCGTTAGCACACAGATATAAAATCACAACAGAAAGCCACCTGTTATGATCCGCACATGCTCCCGACTATCAAAACAATATTGTAATAAAAACTTTGATCTATATGACGGATGTTCGAGCGGCTGAGACACCACGTGTCGCTGTTGAATCGTCATCTGGTTTGGTGTCTTTGCTCCTTTATCATGGGCGTGTACGTGCAGGTGTTTGAAAAATAATACTCGCAAAATAACGCATTTAATTTAATTATAAATATCGCAACAAAACATAACCGTAAAAAATAACGATTACAATGATTATCACAGATTAAGTCAAATCACAATATACTGTTATGGCTCTAAATGCCAATGGCGGCGTATCGCATTAAAAGAGTGATCCCTTCGCCGCCATGACACTCACAACCCCATTCGGTGTTACCCGCTCTAAATAAAAATACCACCAAAGAAATAAGTTCCCACCACGCCACGGAGTAAAAATAATCGATTACAACTTTAAGAAAGTGTTAAAATAAATCGACTAAATCATCGCGCAATCATAATATTTAATTTTGTATTACACACAACATGATTGAATGCCTAAAAATGTTTTGGTTACATCATTACGCAAAGTACAGAGTAAACAAGTACTGTACTCATATAATAAGATTCATACACATATTTACTACATGCTACATAAATAAAGGTGGGAGCGCTGACAGCACTCGTAATAATATATCTCATCCATTTTCATATTTTACAGCAGGTAAGATCGTAGGTAGGTTCCAGTACAATTTAAACTTCAGTGCTAAGTCCCGCCGGAGCTAAAATGTTTTGACTGCAATAAAGGGTAACAATTTCTGAAGCACTGGGACGATCGTAAAAGCACGAGCTTTTACGATCATGAAACCGAGAATCCGACACTACACTCTCATATTTCAAAGGTGAAAGTTTTAGAAACTTTAGGTATGCTTAAACGAATATTTTAGATTTTTACTCAGAACAGAAATCATCACGATTTCGTTAGCTGACTTAACAAAAAGTTGAAATCGCGAAAAAAAAATCAGCTGTTCCCTACATTTTGACAGCAACAGGAACAGCTGATTTTTTTTCGCGATTTCAACTTTGGTCCTATACAAAAAGTTGTTCATAATGATGAGTACAATGACCCCTTAAGAGGTTGTTGGTGTTTTACCAATAACCCTGTATAATGACTTTTGGTGTATATAATAAATAATCAATTAATCTGCCCAGCCTTTTCTCAATTATGTTGGGGTCGGCTTCCAGACTAACCGCATGCAGCTGAATACGTCAAAGACAAAGTCAAAGTCAAATTATTTATTTCAAATAGGCACTTATGAGGCACCTTTGAACGTCAAAATGTACAATAAAATAGAAGAATTGATTCTAGTTGCTCCTTACAAAAGGTATTTTATTATGGAAAAGAATGGGCAAGAAACTCCACTGTTACTCTTATAAAAAATGGTTTACAATATTTTGTTTAAGTACATTAATATTATGATTCTATATGAAGACGATGCACCTAGAATAAAATTACTAAACCACAATTATAGGTCAAAATAATTGAAAATGAAGCAATGAAAAATAATTTAATTATGAGATACATGGTGCTCACATATTTACAATCCCCGTAAAAGTAGATATATGTTTTCCGAAAAATAATAATAAGTCAGTGTGTGAGTTAAGATTATCACAATGTAAACTCAACGCACAGTGGTCCACATCAAGGATTAAGTGCGGAAACCAAACCTACTAACATAGAACACAATGTAAACTCAATGTCATAAAAATAAAAAATTATACAATTACAATGGCAACCATTTTGATTTTGTCTAGACTCCAGATTGTTCTATGGAGCTGAACCAGCATGTTTCCAAGCATTCTTATCTTGGATAATAACATATTTGCATCATCTAAAAACTAACCGACTTATAATTATAAGATATACGCTAACAGACTTAAAATAATAATATATGTACATGTATATAAAAAAGGAGGGGGCAGAATCATAGGGCATTAAAAAATTCGTCCGCATCGCTCAAACTCAAACTCAAAGCAATTATTTCAAATAAACCTATTATAGGCACTTTTGAATTGTCAAGGGGTCAGTCAGTCAGGATGAAGCTAGTTGCCCATTCCAAAGCGTAGTAGGTTCCTATGGAGAAGAACGGGCAAGAAACTCCACGTACACTCTTTTAAATCAAAATATTGTTACATAGTTACATAATTTATGTTGAAATTATACATGTGAGAACAATGTAGAAAGACGTGCACGTTAAAAGCGTCCGTAATAAAAATATACAAAACAACTAAAATACTAAGTTAAAATAAGCCGTGGCAGCTAAGAAATGACCAGTCCCTACTGACGGCGCCCGTTCACGAACATGACGCATGGATCAGCACCATTTAGCTCAACCATTTTGAAGGGAACTCAATGATCCAACACATACGGCACCATCAGCTAGACATTTTAGTGAGCATGACACTCTCAGCCGCCATGGCACATTCAAGTCAATAAAAGACGTACTCAGAAAATGGTAGGTACATAGTGCTCACACATGTGCTATGCAATTATACAATACTAATAGATTGAATTTATACAATATAAAGATAGTATTTACAATCTTCAGCCGCTCCAACAATAGATTTGAATGCTATTCAATTAGTTTATGCGCCCTTGTGGAGCAGGACCAGCGTTAAGCCAAGCATTTTTGTCAGCAATGTAATCCCCCAACTTATAATATGCTTGGCTACATAGTATGCGTTTTCAACAGCCCTGCCAACAGGAAAGGTGCCCAGAAGGCTGGCAGCATTGCCACGTTGTATGGCGATGCTGATTCTTTGTCCGAAAAATAGACCAGCCCTCTGGTCACGTGAAGAGTCGACCAACCGCTGGGCGATATCTTGAAAAACCAAGCGGGCACTCAGACCCCATGGCCCTAGTGTTTCAACCCCAAACGGCTCGAACATATAGCTCCCATATAGATTCTAATATCCTATTTAAAGAATAAACGATTTCATTTCATTTCCCAATAAGATTGGAATATTTTCGCTGTTTAAGGTTTTCTGCACCTGCAGCAGCCGCCCCAGCACAGCTTGCCGTGCTAGGAAGATGGGATGGCGCAAGGGTGTCGACACATGTTGCATCCCACACCAAAGGCCGACTTCCAAGGCATTATGGTCATTCCGTCTGGCCTCTTCCCATCGTCGCGTGCCAAGCCATTGGGTTCTAAAACGGCTGGCACCCCGACGGTGACAAGAGCACGACGGATGATGTCATTAATGCTGGCGTGCCGTGCTATCCGGCCTGCGCTCTTACTGCAAGATAGGCCATGATGTCCAAGACAGTCGACAGCTCCTCCGCACTGGCAGCGATGCGGAGCCCCGCAAGGAGCGCTCAGACGCAGACAAGTAGCGAGCCGGAAGGTGGTGTCACCCAACACGGTAGTGCTTGAAGCCAGAGGCCTGACTCCCACTAACCCACAGCCAGCAGGCGGGCACGCTCAGCAGTATTGGTGGACGTATTGATAAGATTATTCCGTACCAACCTGCAGAGCGGCTCATCCCACTGTCTCTGGGAAGATGGGTTCGCGGGCCGATCTGTATCCAGGCAAGCCGCTTTCCAAACGTTCACCGCATCGGTCAAGCACGGCACTTCAGAGTCAACCAGGGAGGAGGCAAAAATTTTCCCGGTCAACTTTTCAGTGCTGTGAACAGAGGACAGGAACGCCGGTAAGCTAATACTGGTAATTTTGCGGATGCCGAGGCTACCAAAACGGATGGGTAGTGTGACTTGAAGCCACGCTCGGTCGTCCAAGGCCACATTTAAAGTGTGCTGCGAATAATTTGGTCAATTTTGTCCAACAGATGTGGTTGCCCCCATAAAGGGGAAGAACGTAGCAAATATATAAAATTTGGGCCAAAACCACAGTATCTAATCAGGATAAATGCCGAATGTAAATTAATTTTAGAGAGTCTGTCCGAAATTTCGTTGAAGTTTTTGATTTTTTCGCTGATGAAAGGAGAAAAGCTGTCTTCTAAAATTGGGGAACCTAGGAAGTGCAGTGAGGATTTTACTAAAATTTTGATTTGTGGGGCTATTGCATTAAATTTATGTACGGTCAATTGTCTGTCGGTAATTTCAGAAAGGTAAATTTCACATTTTGAGGGGTTAAGTTCCAAGCCAATATATTTAAATTGTTGTTTGACGAGTTGTAGGTCTATGTTATATGTTCTATGTTAGCGGGTTTGGTTTCCGCACTTAGTCCTTCATGTGGACCATTGTGCGTGAGCCATGGCGGCCGTTATTTGTTATTCCAACCAGCCCACCTCCCTCCAGAAGCTGATTAGGTCTCCTGGTCTGCTTAGGATATCTGTGAAGGATCTGGGTGACCCGAGGGTTTCTGTTCTGATCTGGGTGACGCCTGTGCATTCAAAGAGCACGTGCGCAACGGTTTCTTCAGCCTCCATGCAAGCCCTGCACAGAGGGCTGTCCGTTATGCCTATCGTGTGAAAGTGCTTGTTCAGTGAGCAGTGTCCCGTGATGGTCCCCGTCACCAGGCGCAGGCCGTTCCTGTCCAGGCGTAGTAACCGCCTGGTTAGCCTGCCATCTAAGGATAGCATAGCTTCCCTGGATTGCCTGCAGCCCGGTGTCGAGGTCCACCAGTTCTCCGCTTGTGTGTGGGTGAACTCCTGTAGCCACCTGCGTAGTTGGTTGAAAGGGATGGGTACGATAGGTTCGGGTCCACAGACTGACACGCTGGATGCTCTCCTAGCAAGTTCGTCAGCTGCGTCGTTACCTAGTGATCTGCTGTGTCCTTTTATCCATTGCAGTGTCACTGTGTTACGGTTGCACACTGTCACCCGTTCCAGTGCGTTGGGACATTCTAGTGTTAGTCTAGAGGTAATATAATTTTTCCCTAAGGATTACAAAACTGAGGCACTATCGGAGAGTATACGTATACGGGTGTCCGTAACTTTCCTGGCTTCTATGGCGTAAGCCGCTTGTACAATGCCCACACATTCCGCCTGGTAGACGGTGTTGAACAATCCCAGCGAGCTGGATATATTTATGTTGAAGTCGTGTGAGAAAACTCCGACTCCAGTTCCGGAGTCGGTCTTTGATCTGTCGGTGTATACTCTCATCAGAGTTGTAGGTCTTTCAAAACGGTGTCTACATCACCTCCTAACGTTCCATCATCTAAATATCACACGTTAAATTTTGAATTTAGTTTCTGGATAATTGGATGAATAGCCAAGCTGAAAATTACTGGCCCGAGAGGGTCACCTTGTTGGTGCTGATTCCAAAACATTGTCCTTGTATAATAATTTAGAAGGGTACCTATAACATTGCCACATAAAACCATAAATTTCGGGTAATTCCTTTTTGACTTCAGCCAACAAAGTGTCCCTGTTTACAGAGTTAAAAGTGTTTTTCACGTCAACCTTTAGGATAACTTCACCTTTGTTTGAGTATAAAAAGGTGGAAAGAGCATGTACGGCAGCCTCACAGCCCCCTTTCGAGCCAAAACCAAGCTACAGGGGCTGAAACTTAGCTGTAAGGGATTTGCTATACAGCTTACAGCATATTTTGGCTGCCGTCCACCTGTAGGTGCATCCAACGGCGATAAGACGAATGCTGCCATCTCTCTTGCGCAGGGCACATAAGTTGGCCCCGTACAAGACATCGACGACGGCCTCGTTCACACCGCCGGTGAGCATGAGGTTCATCAGGGCCGCAAGCTCCTTCAAAAGCGACTCACCAGCTTCCCCGGCGCCTGAACTCAATAGATCCTTTAGATGTTGTGGAGTCTGGCCGTCGAGGCCGCCGGCGGAACCACTTCGGAAGGAGCTTACAGCTGCAAACAACTGGGGGGCCGAAACGTTTAGGAAGGATGAATTTAGGTCTGGAGGGTCGGGGGGGTCGGGAAAGGTGAGACCATCCGCAGGCGCTGGGTGTTTACTCTCTAGAGCTGTTAGTGTTTCTGGAGAGTAAGGCGCCACCACATCGCTGCTGAACAGTATCCTGGCTGCTCCCCTGAATTTAGCATTCTTATCTTGGATATAATCCTTATTTTATAATATGCTGTTTGTTATGCTTGTATATAATAAAGAATATGAAAGCTAAATACCCCAATTGTCAATGAAAAACATAAATAATAATACGATAAAAAAAGAATTTTCAGTTTAATTCAAATAATCAAATCAAGCACTCAATTTGTAAGTGGCACTACAAATTGGCATCCACAGGTAAGTTATCTAATCCATTTGCTTACATTCTCTTCACATATTTTTGGAACAGACTACATCGTTAGGAGGGGTCAGGTTGTTCTATGAAAGTTTTCCAAACATGAAACAAAAGAAAATTTACTTAGTCAGTGCCTTTGGGAATAGTGTCATATTATTATTTAAGTACTCTAATGACTACAATCTACTGATTCTAGTGAATTAACCTGCGACGTCAAATTGTCAGTCTAAAATTACTAATGGGTGTTTCGTGTTTCTAATTACGATCTGTTATCTAGTTACGACTACCCACTAGTACTAACCTAATGTTGTAGCAGAATTATTGTGAAAATTTCAAATGAGTTTAGTATTTTTTTTTAAATGTTGAAACCAAAGATATAAATAATGTCTAGATAGACAGTCAAAGCTGAGAACTCGTCGAAAAAAATTGCGTCCAATTTTTGGCTGCTAAATGCACGCACACTAGAATAACACAATGACAGTACAATGACGCGACGCGAGTGTAAGACGTAGCTGTCACGCACACTAGCATAATAAACTTTGCCTATGCACAAGATCTACATTGTATTCAACTGTATCAATCCAAGAGTTTTATTCGTCATTCTTATTTTTATTTTCACACTTGCTTTCTCAACTCACTTTAAACCTTGGCAGAATAGTCGACACCAGCTTCGCTTGCACTACAACAAAAATAGAATAGAATAGAAACTTTGCCTGTTTGTTTTAGTTCTTTTGCAGCGCGACACTCTATCTATACATAAATAATCAAAGGTAGAAAATCCATTACTTTTGGTTTGAGTATAATGAGTTGAGTTGTTGTGATGTTTTGGTTTGAGTGAGTTTGCAATGTAAAAATTTTAAAGTAATAGTGTACTCATTGTTGAAGAGCCTAATAAATAAATAAAATAAAAAATCCTTGATGATATAATATATGTAGGTAGGTACTTATAAATTACTACACTTAATTACTTTGATATTTGTTTGAAATAAATATTATAAATAGAATAGAACTTTTTATTTGCATTAAAATATGGTACAATAATAATAATAATAGGACTTATGATCTACATGACTGTCTCTTGTATGTATAAAAAGGAAGGTAGTTTCCGTTGCAGTCAAATTATTTTGTCTGTGAGCAAAACTAAACATCGCTCATCAAATTGTTCAGTGCTAGTCGTGTTGGGCGGTCGATTTTTGAAACAAGAATGGCAGTACTCCATGAAATCTGGGTATCACTTAGACTTCACGTGCATGCGTACAAATACTCTCAAAATATAGATCTCAATCAAATTAAGAAAAAATGTAATAACATCATATTTTTTCATATTGGATCCGCCAGAAAAACGTTGCTAAAAGAGCAGGTGGCTCCGTTTAAACAGACCCCGTGACAGTAAACCAAAGAGTATAATGGCTACTGAAGGGTCAAGTAACACTAGTACCTGACTTTGTATATTAAGCCTCCTACACATTGGACCTCTAGAAGAGCGTCATGTCCTATTGTGCTCCATACACTTCTATGCAAAACAAGTAGCCATAATAACGTGATGATTGACAAAATGTATTTTGAAATTACTACATATAGGCAAATCAAAGAAAACAACGGTTTTGGATGAAGAAAACCAAAAATGCCACCAAAGAATACGTCCAACATGAACTATGCACGATAGTTTGTTGCCCTGCAACTGCAAACCAACGCGCTATGGCTTTGCGTCGTGCATTGTAGACGGCTGGACTTCCCACGACACCTGTCAATCGAGTGACGTCGGGCGAGGTCGCATGATATGTCTGGCAACATCGAAACGATAAAAAAGGTCGTCAGTAGAGATATCTAGACGTTAGTTGACATCGCCCGACAGCGACTGGTGTCGCAGGCCATTATTTTGTCCATTGACATTACTTGTCAGTGGGTTTATTGGGACAGCTGTCAGTCGTGATGTCATTTACAAATATTTTCTTTAAGTATACATATTTTTTCTTGGCTATGCCTAATATATCTTATTGTATTTAATTTTATGAAATACAAATGTAAAATTTAAAACCTGTGAAGCCTGGGGAGGCTGCGCATCCCATCATATTGTTGTCTTACTATTTTTGGTCGCCTTATTCTTACCTATTATGAATTCCTACCAAAAATAAAACATTTATTTGGTAGTTGAATAAAGCATTTAAGTATATTATACTTATAATGTTAGAAGAACTTCGTTGAATAACTGAGTAAACGGCGTGGGCATCATGCGTGTCGTCAGCAACTCCGTACGATGCTCAACAAAACAAATAAAACTAGTAGGTAAACAGACTAATTTAAAATTACTATTTACAACGACACATCAAGACAGTAGTTTTTACTATTTACAAGACAAAGTAGTGACATTATAATGTGATAACTAAGACATTTCTGATTTGATACTGACATCATTAGATTTTACTGTTGCCATGCAAGCTAAATTCTCCAAAAAACGTATACATAGTGGATTTATTTAACTGTAGTTAACAATAAGCTAATACATATTTATTAATATAAAACATATTGCAAATACAAATAAGCACTGCCTCCAAAGGTTAGAATAATACTATTGCGTTTCAAGGGACAGGAGTCTGCTTCTCCAAAATGTCTTAGATTTGGTGGAAGAGAACTTAGTTAGCACAGCAATAATTAACGTCTTGTCCTGTAATACTCCGAGGTAGAAAAAGTCTTATAATAGTTTAAACGATGAAGCCACTACCACCAAAATCCTGCTGATTAGCTAGATAATATTATAGAAATAGAAATAGCATATTCTGGTGAGTATGGTAACTCTATAGCAACCGTCCTAGGTTCCGCGTTTAGATATTGCAAATAATTGCGTTTTATAGTCAGATTTAATCAAATATTTGATTTATCTTTATTTTCTTAATAAAAAAGAAGCATACAAAGTAAAGCCTTATAACCATTGACGTATTATACACAGACGCGTCACACACGAACGTAGTGCACTCAAAACAGCGTAAGCCATAATTGTAGCTACATACTTGCATACAATCATATATCGCGTGAAGAAAAGGAAAGACCTATACCGTTATCTGTTGTTAGAAAGAGATGAACATCCATATTTAGTTACGTCACTAGCTGATGCATGTTCATGGGCGCGTACGTAATAATAATAATTATTATTGTAAATGTCAGGCAATTACCTGGCATTTACTGTGCTATTATTGAGCGCAGGTAACGCATCTAAAGTTAATACATCATTGCTTATAACTGTTTCATATAATTTACATACTTTCCATTCATGAACACTTCTGAAATTAAGCGACACCAAAACTGTCATTGTTCTTTGACATTAATTAATTAAATAATAATCTTGATGACTATTCAGTAAAGGCTTAGGTTTATTTGTAATAGCATTTCGATTGTCTTTCCTCTCTTATCTTTGACGGCAGCTACTTATAAAAGTTGGGTTGACCTTTCTTGAAACTGGGTTAACTTGCTCGGTTTAAAATTTGCCAAAATGCCAACATTTTCGTGTCAGTGGGGTTGCTCAATAGCTTGTCCACTTTTAAAATTCGGGTAAAAGTTCCTTGCTCTTGTCTCATGTTTATTGTTGTATATATATATTTATATGGATAAGTATACGCTTTATGTATATATATGTATGTATGTATTTATTGTATAATATGTAAATGGTACACCACTACGCGACTACCTGCAGTACCTATTGTCTTTCCATCTCCCTTTAATCCATGCAAAGGTTGTCTGTAAAAGGTCGGTTTTAGTGATAAGACCGCCCATTGTGTCACCCTATGTAAAATTTCAACATAGGTATTTTATATCTGTAATTTTTATGGTGTACATAACAAAGAGTATTATTCTATTATATTTTCTCACCTCAGGGAACAGAAAAACCATTGAATAAGAACGTTGGGTAAATTAAATATTCGCTCATTATGCCGCGTTGGTGAAAGTGTTTCATTGTATAATTATGTACATCCACCCTTAACAAACGTCACGTAAGGCCGCAATACTGGCAAGGGTGAGACAGTACATGAAAATATATGATAAGTTAAAGGAACCTACACAGACCTATAAGCCTAACAGTCCCTACGACCCTAAGTCCTACAAGCGACGAGAACACGAGAATTTTATATATAACATTTATCACATACTAGATAAATGATAATATACCTAGTATGTACCTTAATATCTTATCTTCTATCTTATCTTATCTTATAAAACCTTATAGTATGCGAGCTAAGGTTACAGACGGATAGTAGACAGGAATTCCAGGTTTGGGAAGGGTAAACTCACTGCCAGTCGCGCAGACTCACGAGACTGATCAGAGATGGCTAAAGGTGTCTTGGCCACAGTGAGGGGTAATGAGACAAGAATATAAAATTCAAATCTGATTTATTTACAAAATGATACAGCTTATATACTACTTTTTCTTATCACACACTATATACAAAATCTTTGTGTCCTTGCATGCATGCAAGATGCAATCAAATCAATATTTTAACTGGGCCGCGCGTCAGCTGGGTCGAGAGCTAAGTCACTGTCCAAAGGTAACATTGAACATCCTGCTCAGGAACAGGACCCTATTTGGTACAGCTGGATGGTCTCGTATGGTCTGGCCTGGCCTTGTTCAGTTTGTTGTGACAGCGGACACGCTGCGTGGTGCCGTACGGCTGCTGTGTTCGTTGCGTGTGTGTTGTGTGTGTGTAACATTGAACAGTGTAGTTTAGTTAAGATTGGTGCTAGTCTTGATACGGCGTGGCATCCACCCGTGTTAAGTACGAACATACACTAAGGTCTTAGGGGGGTAAGGTCTAAGGTCGGTGATCTTGTAAAAAATTCATTCATTAATTTAGTTTCAAATTACAATTATTCCTACAATATTATTAATATTGCAATTATTGCTTAGAAATTTCATCGTCAAAGAGTATGCGTTTATAAGAGAGAGTGTGTATGTATGTATGTATGTGAGTGTAGTGTGTGTGTAATGTGGGTGTGTGTGAATCCGTTAATAAATTAAACATCGCTTCATGTAGTAGATAATAATAACGTAGAGTCATCTCAATTAGCTCTTTCCCTAGAATTTGTATGTATATTAATAAATATACTGACTGCTTTCTGACTACATTCAGGATATATTCCGTTGAATATCAGCTGTGCCTTTTTAATCAGAGTGATTCGAGAGTGACTCATATTTGCGGAAAGTGTCCGGAACGAGGTTGAGAGGCGTAACTATTTTATAGAAAACGATTTAATTTTATGAATGTAAGCATGTAATAGTATCTTGGCTGTTCCTTTGTTCAGGACAGCCAAAAAAATATACAAAATTGTAAACCTAGGTATTAAGCGTAGATTAAATTAATAGTTAGCCCCTATTAAGGTGACATATTCATACTCATCAATCCCTTTATAAACTAATATCCCCTCTATAAGGTGCTAGCCAGCTGTGAAAAAACAAATAGGTACGTAGTAATAATAGTACGCATGTAGTTTATTATTAATTTTGTTATTTATACAGCAAACAATGAAATAGTAAAAGTCAATCAACAATTCAACTGTCATGAAAAGGACGAAATTCGTTAACAGGTTTTTTTTTATAACTTTCTCATAAAGGCATGTTTTCCATTTTATCACGAAGCCCTTTGTTTTATTACAAATAGTAACTTTTGAGTGTTTTACGATCGAACATAAAATTACGACAGCATATTTTTATGAAAAAATAAATGGGTATTTTATTATAATTGTTACTGTCAAATTAGTATTATAAAATGAAAATCTTTTAATGCATATATAAGCATTAAATAGGCGATAGATAGGTATCTATCTAAATGTGTGCACATTATAATGATGTAGGATACCTAATGTCCTACTATGCACATAAGTGGGTTTATACGAGTACGTTCAAAGTAAAGTTTGACTGTACTTTTGTAATTCGGTTTTTAGGGTTCCGTAGTCAACAAGGAACACTTATAGTTTCGCCATGTCCGTCTGTCTGTCTGTCTGTCTGTCCGTCCGTCTGTCCCCGACTTAGCTCAGAGACACTTAGTACTAGAAAGCTGTAATTTGGCATAGGTATACATATTAATGATGCCAAAAAAGTCGTTAAATAAAACCATGAAAAACAATTTTTTTTAGGGTCCCTTACGCGTGAAATGAGAATGATATTTGTTGTTCTCGTCTATTCCATAATGTGGGATATCGGGATAGGGATAGATCGTTGGATAGGCCGTTCAAAAATATTGTGGGTTTGTCAGAACCATTTTTCAATTAAGGGATTCGTTTGTCTAATATTAAGCTTTATAGTGCTATTTTTTGTTAGAGTCAAGTGTCCCCCGCCTCTACCAGCTAAATGGTTGGTTTTGGATATATGAAAAAATTCATGACAATAGTATTATAACGAAATTAAAAGGAAAACTATCACAGCTAAATAGGCTTCATAAGTTAACGAGTAATAGTCGACTAACTTAAATTTGCAGTTGGAGAATTGACCGTAACGTATATCGATGTATGGGAGAGCATGTTTTTCAACTACAATGTTAAGTTTGTGTTTGGGGATAAATTCATTCCAACTACGGAACCCTTCATTGTGCGTGGTACGACATGCACTTGGCCGGTTTTTTTTCTTTTTGTTGATTTGTGTGCCATAAATCAACAAAAAGAAAATGTATTTTGATATGAACAATGTTTTCTTTTCTTACACGATGATGCATTACTGTTGGTAGATACTATGTTGGTATTAACCTGAGACTCAGATATTATATCCTTAGGCCGCGTACCTACCGACGTACGAGTTCTTTGCACACTCAGCATTGGCACGCGTCGCATGAACTCCCAAAAATGATTGCAATTTTGAGTCCCTTGGCCTGTTCTGCCCTCAGTTTTGCTGTTCTAACTTAAAGCTTATTTTGAAATCCTCCTACAAACACCGCGTCCGCACCGCGCAGCCACCGAGCAGCAACCGCGCAGTCACCGAACAGCGACCGCGCAGCCTCCGCTCAGTATACGCTCAGCACCCGCGCCACCTTCACGTCACTAGTGTGCCCTTCCATTTCGTTTGAAGCCGCGGTGCGACACGGATGAGACGATTTGCATTACTTTGAAGTACGATGTCTGCAGAAGGATTAATTTCGTAAATAGAAGAGAGGGATGTCTTATGGGACAAGACTTACCACATTCTTTTCAAGGAGCTAAAATAGGATACACCCAAAGTTTTTGCATTTGCTTAGTTTTTCCATTTTTTATAAAAATAATACGCAAATAGGGCTTTCTTTTTTTTATTGACGTAATAATACATTGTAAACACGTCTTAATGGCACAGTGAAATAAATGAATTGCGGACTATGGAATGGATACCCTAGCAGCTGAGTGAGCGCTATGTGGTAGCTACGCGGCAGCCTCTCGGTGGCTGCGCGTTCGTGATGAGAAGGCAGTTGCGGCGTGTACGCGTAGTCATCAAAACGCGCCCTTAGGTTGCATATGGTCTACTCCGAACATAAATCCGAAGTATCGGCCGAATGTTCCGCCGTTTCTTGAGTACGGCTAACTATGGCAAACTTTAACGAAAGAAAAAAAACCACTGTCGAAGAGATAAGCCAAAGTCAAAAATGTGACTTGTAGTCGGGTAAGGATTCAAAGTCAAATATAGAAACTTTGGAACTCACAAAACGGCCGAACATTCGGCCGATACTTCGGATTAACGCTTCGGAGTAGGCCCCCAGGTTTCCGGTAAAGACAAGTCGGTACCGATCGGTGCTGGTGAAATAGACCCGTGTTAACTTGTGTGCTCGCACATAAAGAAAGAGCTGAAACATGTATTCGTCTATTTTTTTAAGACGAACCTGCAGCGATATGTACCGGGAGTCGGGCCCAAAAACCCGCTTCTATATGGAAGCAGCCTTACGTATTAAGCACATATCGGCTAAAGCACACTTTTTAAAATATTGGTATTTCTTTCGCTATGCAGCCCGACAACTGAACCTTTGAACTGATCCAAGTTTTGCTTATGTATAAACAAAATGTGCAAATCAAAAATAGCCTACAGGATGATGTTGTCTGATTGATGCGGACTCGGCTTCGGTTATCCCAGTGGTGAACAATGCTGCCCGCAAAATAATAATTTAAATAAAACATAAATTTTCATTACCGCCATTTTGTGCAACGGGTCGTTCGCGGATATGTCTCGGTAAAACGTTTTAGAGTTTATTATGAAAATTAGGTAATAACAATGGATAATAATTACACAGAAGCAAAAAATAAATGATAACATTAGACATTATAATTGTTCCTTGTACCCTACGTTATAATTATTTGTGCAAAAAAAAAAATTATTTTCTTTATTTTCTGTTGTTGAGTTAAAAATAATTATCAAAAGGTCTACTCTGTTGGAGTGTTGGTATTTTTATTTTGAAATCAGTAAAAAACTATGCAATCGGAATTGTGATCTAAGCACTCGGTATGAACACGCGCGTGTGTGACTTTTAATAACAAAGTTGGCATGTATGACCTATTAAACATTATTAATAAAAACTTTATGCCTGTCAACATGCAAGTTTCTTTCCGTTCCACGCTGTAAATAATCTTTTAGTGCTATCTAGACATTAATACTCCTACGTGAGAATAACCTACGGCTATTCTAACAACAATGGTATATTTTACCTTTATGGGTACGTCCCGTGTTAATGGAAATGCTTGAAACAAGAGTGCTGGTGCATTTCTGACGTCATGATACAGCATTATATTCATAGAATGTAAGGACACATTCATAGAATATTACTGACAAATTATGAACTGGTATCGAACTGGTAGCATGCGACGAACGTACCTTGCGCTAATACTAAATAGCCAAGTAACTGCGACCAACTTGGAAGAAGCCTACGTCGATTATTTTAGGAGTTATAGAATAGAATAATAGAATATAATTTTCTTTATTGGAGTAACCAAGACTCAACAAGATTGTTAGTAAAACTTACGACTATGTTAGTAAGCAGAGACACTAAACAAAAACAAAACAATACAAGAAATAACGATCGGTCACCGGTGCGAGATTCCATGCGAGACAAGTTTGTGACAAGACATGATAAATTATGTCATGTCAATTTGTACTAGCATTTTATGACAAAACTGTTATCGCTCAAACTGCCCCAGTACTGTCACAGTAGGCCGTGCTCGACCCGCAGGCGACTCGCAACCATGTTTATAAAGACACTGTTGGAGCTGCCCTGCACCCTGCGCGCCAGGGAAGCGCACCTTTTGTAGCGCTTGCGCCCACTAGAACAACGAGGCTGTCACAAATTAGTATACAACATTATTTTTAGTTTATGCGAAACCTGTATATAGTTTGTTCAGAATAAGGAACTGAATCGATTTGAATATTTTTTATACCATGTTATATTTTGTCCCAAAAATATTTAAGTGTGATGGAAAATGTTATCACCGTTTAATTACTTACAATACAATCGCCGTACGGTTAGGTACCTACTGCCAAATTATTATTAATGAGCGCAAGACGACCCTGGAGGCGCGGGGGCGCCATAAGCATGTTTTTGTACGACAACCCTTTGTGATTTTTCATGATGCAGTTTTGAAATTTTGTACATAGATTCTTTACATAAAAATACTAGACACGTGTTTCGGGTTTCGCATATACTAAAACTAATATTGTATAAGGTATCGGTAACCGTTTTCCGAACACACTGTATAAAACAATATTCTGCAAACCCACGTCGCAAAGTAATGTTTCAAAATGTTACCACACTGAAATGTCACCGGAGGGTTCGCAACCTAAGACTGAAGATAATGTTTTAAAATCACGAGACTCCCCGACAAACAATGCGACATCTAGCTCTTCACCTAAAAAATAAAATACACTATTATACAGACAAATTCAATCCTGACATTTACGTTGAAATTTATCGTCTCTCAGACCAAACTTTTATATTTTCCTTAGAAAACTTACATAAAATAAAAATATAGGTACCTAAGCTTTTATAAAAATTGTACTTGTATTCTTTTATTAAACCTCGGAAACATAAATCTTTCAAAATCACAAGAGTCCCCGACATACGATGCGAGATCTAGCTTTTCACATAGAAAATAAACTACCTAGACTAGCTTATGTACTTGGCTACAGGGTCAATATATATGTACGACAATCCTGACGTTTTCATTAAAATGTATCGTCTCTCAGAGCAAACTTTTATATTTTCTTTAGAAAGAAACTTAAATAAAAAACATATTTTAGAGGAACAAACAGGGTGTAAAGTTCACTCATCCTCTATAGAAAAGGGAGGATCTTCCGATCAGACGGGTGTTGTGTCTGGTGGGCAACGATTGATGTCGGGATGTTGTATATATGCTACTCGCGCGGTAAACTCTGCTTGCGTGATGCAGGATTTTGCGTGACGACAGTGTGACGCGTAGTTCGCATGTGACGATGTTGATGCCGCTACAAGATGAACATATATTATTATAACCTCCTACTTTTTGGAAATATAGGGACCGATTTTAGACTGCGTTATGGATTGTTTTTTCTGTTACATTTTCCGCTTCTACGAATTGCCAGTTAGGCTGCGGGCACGAAATCCGAGGTGGTCAAGCGCGGTTGTCACGATGACGACGGTAGGGTATATCACACAATATAGACTAGAAAATATACATAAATTAATACAGTTTATTATATAGATGGTATTAAAAAAGACAACTTGTGAAAAAAATATAAAATCGGTCGAAAATGGAGGAAATGCACGCTTTTAAATTATTAATCTATCCTTGTCACGCAAAACGATCATTGTACTGAATGGCACGAAGTTACTATGGTGTTCTTGTGTTGCGGTGTCAAATCGCTGCAGGGATGTCACTGTGTAACAAAGACTTTAAAACTCATACACCTTCATCATCTGTTCAGATATTTAAACATAGTGTTTTTCATTGTTAGATTTTTTTTCTAGTTTTCGAATAATCTCATTTAAAAAATCCAGTCCTCTATTGTACCGTCGTCACCTCGGCCATCGCTCGTTTCGTGCGCACAAGCTTAGAGTAAGCCATTTGTTTAAAAAAAGGAAATGTATGAGAATTTGGACCTGAATTAATAACATCACGTAACCGATTTATTACGCCGTTATCATCCCTATTTATCCCAAGTTTTGGCATTTATCTACTTTTCCGATTCAAATACAATACGTTTGTTTATCTATTTAAATATATAGCTGCAATAGTTTGTTTCAAAACTTTGGCTGTTATTTATCCTAATGGGTCCCTTAATACCCTTTTCTGTTCGCGAAAATGTAAATATTGTAACTACTTTTTTCCGCACTTTCTTCTAAGAAAAAATATTTTCATTTAGTTATCATTCGTTCTTGCCTTATGGCCCCTAAAGGGTACTTTCAATGCTTTTCTTTCGTAATGGTTAACACCAAAACTCCAAAATGTGATGTTGCATAGTTTTTTGGATCTGGGACACTTGCGCGCAAATACATTTCCTCGAATGGACTTTTGCGCGAACGGTTTTTTTGCGGGAAGGGACACTTGCACGAAAAGACATTTCCGCTAAGGGACATTTTCGCGAATGGACTTATGCGCGAACGGTCTTTTACGCAACGGGACACTTGCGAATCGACTTGCGCGAAATACACTTGCGCGAATCCACTTGCGCGAAAGGACAGTTGCAAGAAAAACTTGCGGGACTGAGATTTCTTCATAAAATCACGCCTGTATTCTTTCAACGTGATCAACGTATTTTCAAGTTACATACTGGAAGTAAACAGCCCAATAAGGCGTCAACAGTGATCGTCGTAGTTTTTTTATTGCACTTTTTAATATATTTTTGTTTACTTCCAGTCTGTCTTTAACTTGAACATAACTGGCGAATTGTGGATGTACTACTCGTATATACCCCTGTTCAACCCTTGGAAAAAGTACAAGCTGACGTTATGAAGAAATCTAATTACCAAAACTTTTACGCGCAAGTGTCCCTTTGCGAAAAAGTCCGTTGGCGCAAAAGTCAGAAATGTCTTTTCGCGCAAATGGGTTCGCGCAAGTGTCCTGCTACCTAGTTTATGCTAACAGTTAAATCAAAGCTGTGTTATTTTAGGAATTACATAAATCTCTCTGTTATAATTATGTGGGTATCTAAAATAAAAACTTATAAAGTATTCCCGTGAATGAGGCCGAGATCTATAAACATTACTTCTACTACGTTACGTATAACGTACGTTACTAGTGACACACAACTATCAAACTATAAGTGCAAGCTATAGACAAAATAAAATCTCGGTCTGAGTGATTAACTGACTGACGAAAATGCCTGTTGCTCAGCCACTACTACAAAAAATGCCTGTTGCTCAGCTACTGAAGGCAAGATTGCTTGTCGGGTGTTTGTTGCACCACTTCTTCTTCCCAGCTAAGCTAAGCAGCTAAGGGTTTTTGGGGACTGTCTTAAGGCTTCTACATACCGGGGCGACTTGTCGCGCGACGCGACGCGACACAAAGGCACCGCTCGTCCTGCGACACGCGGGGCCTTTGTGCCGCGTCGCGTCGCGTGACAAGTCGCGCCGGTATGTAGAAGCCTTTATGTAATTTTGACGTTCCAAAAGTACTGACTCTCAGCCTAGTTTGAATAAATGACTTTTGATTTCGATTTGAATAACAAAAGTTCATGTTACTTAGAATCTACAACCCCAAAACTGGGTAAAAAAACTATGAAAGGAAAAGAATAATACACAATCAAATATCAAAAACAAAATGGTAGACAATTTTCTGAACAAAACAACAATTGTGTCCCAATCTAATCTCTAAAAGCGTGTACGTGCAATGATACTAAATATTTATGAGATCATAATAGTACCAACTTTATAAAAACTAAATTTTGGATACAATTTGCATAAGTAGCCATTCCAGTGTGTTTGAAATCCACAGATGTTGGCAAAATTGATTGAAAATATGTAAAAGGGGTACTAGGTACGTGAAGAGAATAATATGTGAACATCTCTAGTTAGGAGTCGCAACCACTCTTGATTCCTTTGAATAGAACCGATGAGGTAACCGGATTATAATAATTTTAACATTTAAAAGTAAAAGTTTATTGAAATTGGCATATGTGATAGTTTTATTACATAGTAGACCGCATGCCAGTTGTAACTATTTGACCTTGAGCTGGCTTTGCAGTGTTTCAAAAGAATAAGAGGCGAGCAAAAAAAATTGGATAATCCAAAAGTGCATGCCTCACAGACAGAAACAGGTTGACGATATTTTTTACGGAAAAATCTAAGAAAATACATCGATGTTTGTTATTATCTTTTGAACGATTATGAGTTTGACTTATAGAAGAAGATTTAGATTACAACAGGGTGTAAAGTTCACTCATCCTCTATAGAAAAGGGAGGATCCTCCGACCAGACGGGTGTTGTTTTTGGTGGGCAACTGCCCGACGGTTGATGTCGGGATATTGTATGTATGCTAGTTGCACGGTAAACTCTGCTTGCGCGATGCAAGACTTTGCGTGACGTCTGTGTGACGCGTAGTTCGCATGTGGCGATGTAGATACCGCCACATCACTCCCCTCCGGAGACTGGAGGTCGATAGTGGGCTGAGTCATGTATCTTGCGATACTTGCCAGTGCCAGTAGAGGGTTCCAGTGAGTCGGAACCCGGTGCCGCATAGTTCTCGGTGAGTTCATGCTGGTGGTCAGGTCATTGTGTGTGACGACGTGAATAGTGACGACAAACAGATTCACTTCCCAACGGAAAGCACTACGCGTAATTTTTTTTTTTTTTTGTTATAAATATATAACGCTCTTCGCGTACAATATAACAACGCCTCCAGAATTCTGGTGGGGCTCCCACGTTTCTGCAGCGCTTCGCTGACGCAAGGATTGACGATTTTTATGCCATAATGCGTAAAAAAGCAGCATCTCTGATGTGTAGGATCCGGGGGAGTACCAATGGAATTCTGAAGATGATATCAGAAAGACCGGAGTCTGCGGTGCTGGGGAGGCTTATTCGCCTTCACGTGGCGAGATGACGCAATGTATTTTATGTTTTGGTTTTTGATTTATGTATAAATTATTATTCGAGAATGCTGCAATACTAACAAAGTTTTTAAGACCTTTGTTACTAACATTATATGGACAATTTTTTATGTCTGATTTGTTTTTTATATCACACGCTGAAGCATTGTGAGGTGTGTAATTGGTACCTACATATCTTAAGTATCGAGCAATAGCTACAATTCCACGAAATATATGTTATTTTTGCACGTCAGGTCAATTATTAGTATTCTCTTTAGGCCTCACTGAAAAGGTATATCTGCACAACCCATAGTTCAATACTAATTTAATCTCCTTATTGTAACACATTGAATTGTAATCTGACAATAGCTTATCTTCTGAAGACAACTGCGTAGTTAATCCGATGTCTTGTTAATTCGAAGCTTGCATTTGATGATAAGAGTCTTAAGTAGTCTTATGTTTCTTTGATCCCGCAATGAGTATTGTCCTGTGATCCTATTGGGTGTCAGAATAATATAATTAAGCTTAAAGTTAAGGCAATCACGATTTTTTTTTTTTTACATATATAAATGACTTTAAAAAGGCCAGTTACAAGTGGCGCCCAGTCTATCACCTTTAACCAATTCGATTTTTTAAATTAACCTGTTATTTTATGGCATGTATTTAATATAATCTCAAATAATATTATGCATAGCATTTTGCTTTCCTAATAATATTATTGAACACTAATATATTGAATGCACCTTTTTGTGAACCTCAAATAATTTATATTTTGGAGTTCTAAATCGAATACTAAATAACCAAGTACCTAACTGCGATTAATTTGGATGTACTCGTAGCGTGGTTAATCACGGTTCTATCCTTTTTTATTTAAATTTCTTTTCATGGGGTGGAAAATCCTCAGACTCTTACTGACTAAAAACCACCCCAGTGTTCCCTTCCGACTTAACAGACAGCTGTGCTGCTGGGGAGTTTGTTGCGCCACTTCTTCCCAGCTAAAGCACTAGGAAGTGGTGAAGGGTGGGCGTTTTTGGGGGACTGTCTCATATATCTTTGACGTTCGAAAAGTGCTGATTCTCAGCCTAGTTTGAATAAATGACTTTAGATTTTTTTGATTTTTGATTTTTCTTCCCATACTTGCACCGGGGATTTTGGGATCTATTATTACTTCCAAGATCCCCGGCTAGTGCCGGCCCGCCTCTGCGGGCCACCTCAAGTCTAGGGGGGGTGAGGTGTTTGACCCCCCCCTGCGACGTCTGAAAGGGGTGCGCGTGGAACACTACGCGCCGCCACCGCGCCTGCGTGTCATAGAAGGCAGCGGACGTCCCCAAGTCCGCCGTCCCTGGACCCATTTAGGGGGGCTGGAAGAGGGCATAATCTGCCCTCTGCCGACGCCCAGTGCGCCTGCTGTGGGCCGGGTGAGCGGACGAGATCTCCCGCTCCCTTTCCGCAGCCTCTTTCTGCGACACGACTGTTTTGCAGAAGGACACCACCACGTTCTAGGACTCCTCACTGCCGACCATCGACTCGACCACGGCCGGCAGCGATAGGTCACTACCTACTCCTGAGATCACGGTTCTATCCTAACCTAACCCATATGGTCGGGGTACCCTAGCTTAGTTACCGGGTAAAACGGGGTGAATAGAAATGCAGGGGTGAATCGAGACGCAACTTTAAAATGGATTTTAACGTTGAAATAATATATTTTGTTGCCAAATAGGACTATAATGTGTTACCTGTACTATAATTAACGATTAAGTGTCCTTGTTGGCAACAAACTATATTATTTCAAAGTTAAAATCCATTTTAAAATTGCGTCTCGATTCACCCCTGCATATCTATACACCCCGTTTTACGGTACCGCGACCAACTGCGAGAAAAAATGTGTTTATCATTAGAAGGTTAATCAGTTTTTGGAGGATCAGTTAAATATTTCCCTTATTTTATAACTCAGTTTCATAATGCCGAAAAGATATTATGATGTTAGTATGTAAGTACGTAGGGTACGCTGCGCGGGACCCGACCTTTTAAGTCGATAATATACGATTGCTCGGGACGCATGTGTTTTCTTTCTCCGCGACTAACAGTGGAGACGAGCGAACCGGAATTAACACGTGAACTAATCAAACATGTCGAAAGTGTCCGTTGGATCCCTGAATAGTTTCAACCACGAAAACCAAGATTGGTCAGTGTTCAAGGAGCGACTGGAACAGTGGTTCTTAGCCAATGAACTATTAAGTGAGGAGGGTAAAACAAAAAATTAAACAACGTGCAATTTTACTGAGCAGTTTATCTGAGAGCACTTATAAGTTGGTCAGAGATCTCGCACTACCGAATAAAATAACCACACTAGAATACGACACTATAGTGAAGCTATTGGATGATCATTTTGAACCAGCTAAATGTGGTTTCGCCGAGCGAAATCGCTTCTATTCATCGACTCAACAACCAGAGGAACAGTTGGCAGATTGGGCAGCACGTGTTCGCGGACTAGCACTGGATTGCGCTTTTCCAGCTACGTGTCTCAATGAGTTACTGCGTGACCGCTTTGTCCTTGGCATGTCACCAGGGCCAGAGCGAGACAAGCTGTTCACAATGGATATGGCCGATCTGACACTCGACAAAGCCAAGGAAACCGCGCAAGGTATTCGCAGTGCTCAACTCGGCTCAGCTGTGACGTCATCGGCGCAACCAGAGCTACCTGTTTACTATAAGGTGGTGCAGAGAGCAGGCGGACAAGCGGCGCGGTCAGGCGCTGGTCCACGAGGACAGGGCGACGCGAACGGGAGCGGCTCCGGAGCCGCGGTAGCTCCGGCGACGTCGGCGTCGGCGGGCGCAGTTAATTGCGTTGTTTGCGGCTACACTGGACATCATGAGGACACGTGCAGGTTTAAGCGTTACAAGTGCGGAAAGTGCGGGGAACGTGGACATCTGCGGCGCGTGTGCAGACAACGTAAAGTGCAGCAACACTTTATCGAGGTCGAATTGGATGATATCGGTGACGATGGTAAACATTTCGTATGTAATATTTCATCCAGGTTCGGTGAGCCGATACGGGAATCTGTCCTGGTAAATAAAGTAAACCTTATTTTTGAAATTGATACCGGTTCCGCAGTAACAATTATTCCAGAAAAAGAATTCTATTATCACTTCAAATCATTGCAATTACATAAAAGTAAAACATTGCTACAAAGTTAGAATGGTAGCAACATTGAAACTCCAGGAACTATCTCATTACCTTTCACTTACAAATCCAAATCGATAGACATACTTGTGTATGTAGTTAAGTATGATGGTCCGTGTTTATTGGGCAGAGATTTTTATCAAAATTCAATTTAAAAATAGCCACAGTCAATAATTGCAGAAACTATGTGGAACAAATGGTAACTAAATATCCAAAATTATTTTCAGATGAACTAGGGTGCTATAATGGGTCAAAGGTCAGTCTTCAAGTCAAGCCGGGTTCAAAACCAATTTTTTATAAAGCGCGTCAAGTCACATTCGCGTTAAAAAACAAGATCGAAAGCGAGTTAGACAGACTAGTCCAGGTTGGCATACTGGAGCCGGTCAGTAGTTCTGAGTATGCCAGTCCCATTGTCCCAGTGTTGAAAAACAATGGAGATATTCGTATTTGTGCCGATTACTCCGTAACCTTGAACAAACAGCTGGTAGTAGACAAATATCCATTGCCACGTATCGAAGAGCTGTTAACGAAACTGCACGGTGGTAAAAAATTTACAAAATTAGACTTATCTCAAGCATACAACCAATTAAAGCTAACCGATAACTCCCAAATGTTAACTTGTGTCAATACGCACCGTGGTTTATTCAAATTCACTAGATTAATTTTTGGTTTAGCAAGCTCAGCGGCAATTTTTCAAAAAACATTAGAAAAAGTACTATCTGGCCTCGATAGGGTACTAGTATTTCAGGACGATATTTTAATTACTGGGGTCAATGACAGTAACCATTTATATAATTTACAAAAAGTTTTAAATAGGCTACAGGAGGCAGGACTAGTACTACAAAAAAACAAGTGTCAATTATTTCAAGAATCAGTGTCATATTTGGGTTTTAAAATAGATAGTGAAGGTTTACACAAATGCAAAGATAAAGTAGAAGCAATACTAAAAGCAAAAACACCATCAAACGTCACTGAACTGAAATCATTCCTAGGCATGGTGAATTATTATCGTCAGTTTGTAAAAAATGCATTAAGTATTTTAAAACCACTACATGCTCTGTTACAAAAAAACACTCCATGGCAATGGAGTGAAGAGCATGAAGCTGCTATCCAAGAAATTAAAAATGATCTAATGTCGGACATAACCCTATCACATTATGATCCACAAGCTAAATTAATGTTGACAGTGGATGCGTCACCCAATGGTCTCGGCGCGATACTGTCACAAGTAGGTAATGATGGTGTGGAGCGGCCGATCTCCTATGCCTCACGCTCACTATCAAAAGCTGAACGCAGCTACAGTCAAATACAAAAAGAAGCGACGGCAATAATATTTGGTGTTAGAAAATACCATCAATATTTGTATGGGCGATCGTCTCCATTCATACTAAGAACAGACCATAAGCCACTTGTATCCATTTCACACGAAAATAGCAGTACGTTTTGTTTATTTAATAAAGGAATAATAATAAAGGCCCACTCTGAACCCCCCAATGGTTTTCCATTATTACTCTCCCGAGATAGAACAAAAATAAAGTTTCATTAGAAAGACATTATTCCCTAAAACTCCCACGCTCACTGAAATTGTAAAATCTGTCCTGTCTAGAAACTAGTTTTATTCGTTGTGTAACCGTACCTATTTTACAAAAGCTTTTTCTTCAATGAATCTTTATTATTTATTATATTCTTTATTTCGGACTACACATACATGTACACACAATCCATATAGTATTAGTAACAATGACTTACAAACTATGTTAGTAAATTAAACGAAAACAACTAATAACTACGTGGCCCAACACACGTTGGCACGTGCCTCCGTACCCAGTGCCTTACGAAGGGTCTGTCGACTTTGTCAAATAATGTTTTTAGGATGCCGTTGGAGCTTCCGCGCAACCTACCCATTATTGACGCTGTTCTTTTCCTTATAATGGCATTTATTTATTATTTATTTTATTAAAACGCCAAATAATTCTGTGTATTATTCTGTGTTTTTTCATATTCAGCCTATAATGTTCCCACTACTAGGACACAGGCATTCTCTCTGTGAGAGGGAGTGAGCCATAATCCACCACGTGGGCCTAGTGCGGGTTGATAGATGTCATATGTCTTCGAATTTTTAGTTCTAGGACATGCCGGATTCCTCACGATGTTTTCCTTCACCGTTTTGTGTGTATTCTTCGTGTGTGTTTAATCTTCTAAAACTAAAATGAGAAGGGTAACACCGTACACATTATTCCTTTTGTATTAAATTTTTTTTGTACCTTTTTGTGAGTTAGGTTAGGTTAGGTTACACTGAGCACCCCTCCTTGGGAACTCGAGGCGTGGGTGCTCGCCAGAGTGTATGAATGGACGGCGGGGCGGAGGGCGAGAGGAGAACGCCCTGCCCCGGAAGAGCGAGCCGCCGTCCGGCGGGAGGCGAGGGACGCCATCGTCGTCCATTGGACGGGCGACCTCGCCACAGCAGCCTTCGGCCGCCGAACCCTCGACGCGATCGGACCGGTCCTGCGAGACTGGCTCGAGCGGTCGCATGGGTTCCTCTCGTTCCGTCTGGTGCAGGTGCTGTCCGGACACGGTTGTTTCGGAGCGTACCTGCACCGAATCGGACGGGAGGAGACACCGTCGTGCCACCACTGTGGCGCGGCGGAGGACACGGCGCAGCACACCCTCGAGGTGTGCCCGTCGTGGTCCGAGCCGCGCCACAGTCTGACCGCGGTGATCGGACCGGACCTCTCACTCCCGGCTTGGTTAACGCCATGCTGAGGGATGAGGGGTCCTGGGCGGCAGTCACCTCCTTCTGCGAACACGTCATTTCGCAGAAGGAGGAGGCGGAGCGCGTGCGGGAGGATGACCCTGCTGCTGCGCCACTCCGAAGGCGGAGGAGGGGTCGAAGAAGACGTCACTTTGAACGTCATCTCCGACTCCTCCCAGGTGGAGGCCAGCAGGCAACGGGTGCGGGGGCACCCTTGCCTGTATTGCACAGGCCTCCACCAGTGTCGGACGGGAATGGCCAGGTGTCCCCGGCCATTCTCGCAGCCCCCCAGTAACGGGGGGGCATGCGGGCATGCGCCGGGAGGGTCGTGGAAGAAATCTCAGCGAAAAAAAAAAAAAAAAAGGTTAGGTTACACTATAAAATAATAAGTGCCTAGTTTTTTTTTCTCTCTTCCATTTCTTCAAACTGTATCCATCTAATGCTGAGTGTACGTATCTTTCATTGTACACCACTTTATTATCCAGTCTTGGGCCTCCACATTCAACTCTTTTACCAGATCATTGGACCATCTGGCTCGTGGCCTGCCTATTTTTCTATGGCCATATTTTTTTATTCTTTTATCTTTTAGTATTTTTTTATTTTTAGTAGCACATTTAGTATTTTTAGGACCCCAATAATCATTATAATAATACGTAAAGCGAAAACTTTGTACCACACTTTACGAAAATTACGTGAATGGACGAGTATAAAATTTGGCACAGTTAAAGTTTGTATGGAGGAGTGCGGAAAGATAATATTTTTATCTAATATTTATTTATTTATTTACTTTGGAAGACTTACAGCTAAATACAATGGTGATAAATAACAGTATGATAATCTGACAGCCAATTACAAGTCTTCACGTCTAGAGCTTGTCTGGTATAAAAGTACTGTGGAACAAAATGTACTGCCAAATATTGCCAAAAAAAAGAACAAAAATAAATATAAAAGATAAAATTTGCATTTGGTAAATCATCACCGTAATAAAATATATAAAAACTAATATAATTGCGACAGGTTATTTCCCATAGGAACCAAGATGTTAAATATGCAATTTAAAAAATTAACAATAATTTAAGCTTCAAAGAAATTCACTGCTAAACACTTCTTTGCCGAGGTCACACTTGTTTTAAAAAGATCAAAGTCGAACTGTTTGTTATATGCATTAGAAATAAATTCTTTGCTTATAGATTACAGGAAAACCTATAAAGTCTATGGTCTTAAAATAACATGGTTAATCTCTCAATATTGTGCGTACAAAGTTACATATTTTGTAAGTTTACATTTTTAAGTTGGTTCTTAGGATAAATTCATCCCTACTACGGTACCCTTCATTGTTGGTGGTCAGACAAGCACTTGACTGTTTTTTTTATATGACGTGTATAAATGATTCCGATATCCTATTTTCAGAATAAACAATTTCATTTCGATACATTTAGGTTTAGGTTTAAAGATAAAAAAAAGACACGAAAGTCAGAACAAAGACACATGAGAACAATACTTAGCATAAATTATAAATATAAAGTTCGTCACAGACGTCACGGTAGCAATTATGATACACCCATCCAATGCATTCAGCTTTTATTAAGAAAGGGTGTTATTTGTGATTAAATATTCAGATAACTGAGTTTTGAATGCATTGAATGAGCGTAACTTTTTTATACATGAGGGTAATTTGTTGTATAATTGTGCTCCTTCAAAAGTTAACATTTTTTTGCCAAACTTAGTTCGCATCTACGGTAAAATCAGAAAACTAGCTCAGCGAGTGCTACGTTGGGTTACTTGATTTACTTTAGTAAACGATAAATTAGTCTGTATACTTTTGTTGAGTGCCTTAAGAATGAAAATACATGTATTGTAAATATATAACTGTCTAATGTTCATTATTTTGGTTTCTTCATAAATTTTGCATGTTGGTGATAAATATGGATAGATATAAATCATTTTTATTATTTTGTTTTGGGCAACTTGAAGCATTTCATGTTGCATTGCCTAAATTAGGACAGCTAATTTGTGTTACATTTCACCAATCTGGACCCGGAATAATACATTCATATTTAACTTAGATTTAACCCTCTAGGTACATCAACCATCTTCCTTTTATATCTGCATTGTGTATTTGTTTCTCTATTCTTTCCCTCTGCATTCTATATGACGTCACGTATGACATGTCCGAGCCATTTCGAATGTTCAAATCCTTTTATGTCTCATACTGGCTTTTATAAAAGCATGAGCACAATTTCACAAAGGCGTTGCTTCGATAATGGATTTACGTTATTTTCAAAATATATGTGTTTTTTGTGTACATGTATAATTCTTCATTATTTGTGTTGGGAGTGAAATAATGCCTTGCCTGTCTTGCTTGTCTTTTATAATGCGCACAGCAAAAGACTGGAACTCTCTACCTGCGTCTGAGTTCCCGAACGCATACAATACAATCTCTTCAAAGTTAGAGTGAACAGGCTTCTTCTGGGTAAGCTCACTCGATCGTCGACTTTGTCTCTGTTACCTCTGCCCTAGACTAAGGTCAACAGCAAACCCATCCTAAAAAATAAAAAAATAAGAATAAAATATTTTTAACACGCAATTACTGATTACGATAACCTTCTGAGGAGTTTGTAGCGCCACTTCTTCTTCCCAGGTAAAGCATTAGGAAGTGGTGAAGGGTGGGCGTTTTGCAGGACTGTCTTATGAAGTTTTGACGTTTGAAAAGTGCTGATTCTCAGCTTATTTTGAATAATTACTTTTGATTGATTTTGTTAGTAAACGAATAGTGTGTTTTAGCAACAGCTTATTTTAAATAAATTTCAAGAGTTTTCGAGGTCAGTTGGTAAACTGAAGATGATGTTTGAAGTATTCATTTGTTTACATTATCGTAATCAGTTAACATAGTAAATAAAGGCTTTTCGCAAATATTTATTATCCCTTTCTCTATCTTTTGATGACAAACTAACGAACATTCAGTAAACGGCTTTCCAAAACGTCCTTTAACCCAAATATAACACTTAGCAGGGCTCATCTTTGGTAGCCCATATATATTTAACTATGACAAAAACAATTACGGAGCCAAATGCAATTAAAATATGGCAAATTTTCTGTTTAAACTTTAACCTCAGTTCATTGTACTAGATAAATCCGGCAATTATGCTAAGTGGCTTAAATATAAAGGCCTCTTTTGGCCGTAAAATTTTAACTTAATTCCGTACTATGTCACTAACCCATCAAGCCTTTCATTCGCCTTTTTAGCGTTACAGAAAATATATTAAAATAATTATTGTGTGGGCCGTTCAGTCCCAAGTTTTAATGAAGCTTGAGGAAAACAATAATGAATAATTCAAAGTATTAAATAATGATTTCACATAAAAATATCATATAACATGGGCACGTATGAAACGTCAAAAGCTAGGTGCACGGTTCCAATTTTATTGGTCGTTTCCTATGGAGAAGAGCCGGCATGAAACTTCACGAAAATCGAGGTAGGATACGTGAAGGTCGTAATACATCAACCAGGTATCAAACCTGGTAGAAATATTGGTCTGGGTTATACCATGTTTCATTACACGATATTGTTAAGAGCTTATACTACCTCAAATGGCTTAGCATGATCCTCCGTTATGTCGAAAATACTGCAGCATTAATTTTGAAATAAATATTATGGTAAAGTTGAGGATTAATGTTAAGTACCTACAATGTTTAACGAAAACACGATTTCATAAAATTTTCTTTATAGAAAAAAAAAACCAAAGTTACCTCCAAACCGAACAATAAACAACTGGTATTCAAAAAATACTTCAAATTAGATAATGAAAGTTTGCTTATTAACTGAACTAACTATAAAGCAGGTCTTATGTTATTTTTTTTTAATTATCATTATTTACACCGTAAAAAGAACTAAACTTAACTATCGGTGCCTTGGAGTCTTCTCTCTGCCACCCTGTCTCGCTTGCTCGCGTGACCGCCAGCAGTAGGTGCGAGCGAGATAAAGAGTGAGGTGGCGCTGAGGTATTATACTCTCACACCCTTCAAACAAATTTAATTACTACTTAGTTAACTAACTAATAGTTAATACTTAACTGTTAGAAATTATGATTGATTTGCAACCATTTTTCGGAATCTGACTAAGGTTCATAGTGCATGCACGTGTAGCTCTGAATAATCCTAACTAATATTGTAAAGTTATTGTTGTTCCGTGTGGTGTCGGACGTAAAGAATAGCACCACCCTATTTCTTCCCTAGAGAATGAGCAGCAGCGTTCTCTATGCATTTTAATACCACACCAGCCACCTGTGCCACCGCTGTTTTGATACCATACTGCGATCGCCAACCCGCCTGCTAAGCGTGGCGATTATGGCAAACCCTCCCCCCCCCCCCTCAAATGTTGGCGGAGGCCTATGTTCAGCAGTGACGTTTTTCGGCTGAAATGATGATGATGAATATTGTAAATGCGAATGTGAGTGTGTCACGCTTCCACGCTTTCACGGCTGAACGGATCGTTATGAAATTTGGCAGTTAGGTAGCCTGGGACCTGGAGAAGGACATATTCTGGATCGCAGACGAAGTCGCGGGCAACAGTTAGTATTACATAACATTACTTCACTACTGTATTCCCTAAAGGGTTAGGCAGAGGTGTATTTATAATGCGCAGGTGACATTTCACCAGTAATTTGTAAGTCCCATGTAACAGGGGGCAAGCCTATTGCCATCAATCGGGTGCAAATCCGAACTACGGGCTGCTACTGGGAAATTCTATATGAAAAAACCGAATATATTTTAATACACAGCCCGACCCGAGAATCGAACCTGGGCCTCAAGGTCAGTAAGTAGCGCTTGCGACCACTAGACCGACGAGGCAGTAAATGTGGAGAATACAATTATTGTAATGTTTATCGGATATAATTAAAAGATAGAGTCCGCGTAAACTGATTTTCCTTTAGAAATAAATTATTTATCTGAACTTATTTCTTTTGAAATAAGTCTACAAAAGTATTATAAATGAAATATAATGTTATAAATTAAAAAAAAGTATTATGGTCAGGGAAATTAATTGTTTATCAAATTGACACACTACGGCAATTTGCCGTGTTATAGCCATTTTATACAATAGTTTAAGAAATTACCGTTGTGATTGACGTAAAATTTCAGTAGGTAGTTTATTTTATAAACAATTAATTTTACTTTAATTCATTTCATTGACTTGATTTTACATATACTATATAATAGAGAAGAAAACTGTTCAAACAAGAAACTGTTGAATTCTTTCAAATTTATTCAGTGAGAGCCAAGAGTCGTGAACCTGTTGCTTCAGTTCTTCAGTCTAATTGTCGCTCTCAAAATAAAATATTACAAGTTTTAAAGAAAATATGTAGAATTTTCCAGTACCTATATTTATTACAGGCAAATTCTATTTTATTTTGCAAATTAGATCAGAATCGAAGATGTAGGTACCTACTCCTTTTGAATTATGTGTGTTAAAAATTGGTTAGTGTAGGTAACAAGACTACGTAATGTATTCCAATTCTCAGTCTATTTTTTTCTTATTTTATCGAATTCAAAATTTTTGCCGTTTTTCCATAAGTTTTTCTAATTGTATTTTATCTAATTTTCTTTAATTAAAATCAAACATTACATTTTGTTTTATGATTTTATGTGTGATTACTATTGACCGATAAATTTTATGTGAGGTGAAAACTGTAATTATAAGTTGGTTATTCATTGTACAAATGTACAGACGGCTACACATCAAGCTATACATTTCCAGTATAAGCTGGTCTCGCATTGTATATGCTTTCCGTACAGTGCGAGATCAGCGTAATTTGGACTTGTATAGCTTGATGTGTAGCCGTGTGTACAAGTTAGTGATAAGGTAGATAATAATGAACAATTTTGTGTTTTTCTGCACTGAGCGATGTGGTCGCTAAGCGACACAGCCCTTTAAACAATTTTTTTTAAAAGTTGGTTATTAATAAATAAATAAATTACTAAAATATTGTCAGGGAATATTTTGGTTAAAGAAATAACTTTTAAACTAAGAAGGATTATTTAGGTGTTGTTTTACAAAATGCATCGTTGGTCTAGTGGACGGAAGCGCTACTGCTGAGCATCAGATCTTGGGTTCGATTCCCAGGTCGGGCAAAGTGTTATTGGGTTTACTATCTGGAATTTCTCAGTAGCAGCCCGGACTCTGGGTGTATGCCAGGTTGATGGCTATAAGCTTACATGGGACTTAACATAATTGGCGAAATGTGAGTGTACTATAAGTACACATCTGCCTAATCCTTCGGGGAAGCAAGGCGTAATGATTTGTATGTTATGTTTTATAAAATAATATTGCACATTAAAACTTTGTTGACTCCTTTCAGATAAATCACCCTCGTCTCTGTGATGGCGACCCTCGTACTTTGGTAATCAGATTTGATCACTCAGTGGATTCTGTGTAAAATGAAACATGAATATTTTTCGAATACCTACTTAGGGTAACGTTCTCCCATTTGAAATATTAAACTAAGTACCATGACCTTTTTTTGAAAGTATAAAAATACGAGCACATACATTATAAATGAAATAAACAAAAGAGACTACGTTAGTACATTATTGTTTAGTAAGTCCTAACACAATCTTTAAATATAAAAAAAAACTTTTTGTAAAAAAAAAATACCGTTTTCCAAAAAAACACTACAAAGTGAAAAATAACTTTAATTTCTGAAGTCGGTGTCTTTGGATCTGTATTTTAGTTTTTTGCCACCGACTTCCGAAATTAAAGTTATTTTTCACTTTGTAGTGTTTTTTTGGAAGTCGGTTATTTTTTTATTACAAAAAGATTTTTACTTTTTAGTGGGTCAGTTTTTAATTTATCTAAGTTACAATAGCCTAAAGTCAACTGCTATCACCTTTTACAAAATATTGCTTTTCCCAATGCTTGGACGTTAATTGTTGAAGAGTTCTCCTCCTTTTTGGAAATCGGTTAAAAATCAATTGCTGTTCGTTAGTCTCGCAAGAACTCGAAAATGGCTCGACCGATTATGATGAAACTTGGGTAACTTGTTGTGTGCGCGTCGGAGAAAGTAACTAACAAAAAAAAAAAACCTTGTAGGCATTAGCTAGTTTTTACCCGACTACGGCGAAGCAAAAAGGAGGGTTATTTTTTAGATAAAAGCAATAATAGTTAGACATGATTTTATAATTGTAACCGTTCCGTTATTTAATATTATTTAGTTTAGTCAAATAGAACGTTAATTATGTTGAATGCTCAATATAGGTAATTACCTAAGTGTTACTTAGCACACAAATAACCCAAGCAAAATTGATCGAGCTATGTGTAATTACAAACCTAATTTATTAACAGATTGTTTTACTTTGCCTACCTATTATGATGTTCTACTTCTATATCTATTCTATACATCTATGTATAATATATATATATTATAATATATATTTACATAATATTATAAAGTCGCTTTTCTTGACTGTCTGTGTGTGTGTGACCGCGTGGTTCTTCAAAACTACGAAACAGAATTTGATACGGTTATCAACATCATTGAGATCATTTTTGTGTATGCGCTAAGGTAGCCCGCGAAATTCAAATTTTCTTAGGATTTTTTGAACTTAGAGAGGTTATCATGCTGATTCTAATGATTGTATTTCTGTAAAACCATATTTGTTATGGCCGTGAATCATATATAAATCAACATACAACCTGTTACTGACCTGCAAATTGCAAAAAACGTAAGAAAATGAATTTAATTTCACGGGCTACCTTAGCGCATCCCCCTTAATACATAGACATTAAACTTACATGCATAATAAATTAAATTAAATAAACGTTTATTTTCTCAACACAAGTTATAAACTTAATTCTAGACTTTGACAGTAGTGTACGAACAAGAAACTAACTTTGTGAGAGACTGGAGCCTGTGGTAGGTTTATATAAAAACCTGTATTACAAGTCACCAGGGCCCTCCCGCAGCTAGATGCCTGTTAATTGGATACATGACAATGAAAATGCAGGATCAAAAAAAAAAAAACAAAAAAAAAATATTAAAATACAAAAAACAAAAAAATACAAAAGTTTGTGTGTGTGCCGAAATACCAGAGTGTGTGTTAGTAACGGGAGAAAGTGTATGAGAGAGATGTAAGAGTGTATGTGTGAGGTTGATTGAGTAGGTGTGGTGCGATTATGGTTGATAGTATGCAGAAGCAGCAGAGGGGATGAGTAATTAGTATAACGATGGTCTATCTAAGGGGGAATCAACAAGCTCTCGGTTCCCTGATAGTCTAGGGTTTTTAAATAGGTAGTGACTGAAATTTTACATTTGAATTTAGTTAAAGGATAAATATTAAGATTGTTATTTAACTTATTATAAAGGTATGGTCCGAGAAAGAAGAAGAATTTACGCGAGTGTGCAAAGCTGGAAGGTTGTGTTAGGCATACTCTGCCTTTTCGGCGCTTACTCTACTAAGATTCGGATCGTAATGTAACAATGAGTGTTGTTGAAGCACCGTCCGCAGTATGATAATCAGCCTACTGTTCCCACTGCTGGGACACAGGCCTCTTCTATTCGAGACGGAGTGGGCCTGGATTACGGCCCACTCCTTCTCGAACAGAAGAGGCCACGCAGGCCGAGTGCGGGTTGGTGTCACATGTCTTCGAATTTTTGGTCCTAGGACATGCCGGTTTCCTCACGACGTTTTACTTCACCGTTTTGAGAGCAGTAGTGATGAAATTATTTACACAAAGTAAAGCGCCTGCTTGGGTTCGAACCGACAACCTACAACTCGTATGTTGAGGCCGTTATCACTGGGCCACCACTAAAACTTACTTAAAATAAATAAATCTTGTTCTTTCATGTTGTAAAAACCGAGCGAAATAGGCTCGGGTCACTTGTTATTATTCAGAACTTGACAAACAAAATAAACGAGTACAAGTTAAACCAAGGCAAAGTGTTCTGTTCTTGTTCTTTTAAAAAACGTTGCCCCACACTAGGAATTTCTCCTTTATTGTGGGTGCGTTTACAAACATAATAATATAAAACTCACATACACAAACAGCCAGACCCGCAACAACTACTTGTAGGTCATACAAATATTTGTTCCGTGCGGGAATTGAACCCGCGACACGCAGCACAGCAGTCAATCGCTTAAAGGGCCAGGCGTAGCATGCGTAGTTCATACAAACGTAATACCAAAATAATTTGTAAATAAAACATATTGTTCAGGTAGTGTGTATTTATTTCGATTGGATTACAGAATATCTATGTTCCCAAATACATATTTTGAAAGGACAATGATATAAAGACGAGATATGAAGAATTTAAAATTTCTATGGAAAACTTATTTTACTCACAACTCTTGTTTAAATCAGTGTCCATTCAAAATATATATTTGGGAACCTAGATATTCTGTATTGCAATCGGAATAAAGACACACTACATTGAGAATATGTTAGATTTACAAATTATTTTGGTATTACGTTTGTATGAACTACGCATCCATCGCCTCTTAATCAATGCGCCAACAGTGTTGTCAGTGTGGCTGTACGTTACCTGCGTAAAGTCGAAAATTCACTTAAAAATTGATTTTAAAACGTACGTTTTAAATAAAATGACCGATAACGGATAATAATATTTGACGCCACGGTTGGCGCAGTGTTTAAGCGATTGATTGCTGCGCTCGGAACCAATATTTGTATGACCTACAACTAGTTGCTCCGGGTCTGGCTGTTTGTGTATGTGAGTTTAAATGTTTGTAAACGCACCCACAATACAGGAGAAATTCCTAGTGTGCGGCAAGATATTGTTACTGCCATGAGGCTTCGATCCGGTCACATCCCATCGAGGAAGTTTACGTTCCTTATGGGTATCACACCTTCACCCAATTGCGAGAAATGTGGAATAATCGAGGATGTACATCACATCTTGATCGAGTGTGAGCGGGGTGAACGCCTCAGGAGAAATCTGTTTGATTCCCAAAATAAGTTTGGAATTGGTATTTTGAATAGTGTTTTAGCTAAGCCTATGTCGGACGAGGCTGGAATTCTGTACAGAATATATTATAATCATATAAAATAATTACAATTCGAAATTTGGCTATGATGGAGCGACATAGTCAGTATTGTGACAAAGCTCCTTAATAAATATATTAAAAAAAAAAAAAAGTTTAGAAAAAAATAAATATATGTCGTCGTGAGATTTTAGTCATCAGCGTCAATGGTAAAATAACACAGAAAAAAATAACATCTAAACAACGTGTTTACGTCCATCTGCCTAACCTTTTCCCAACGATGTTGGGGTCGGCTTCCAGTCTAACCGGATGTAACTCAATACCAGTATTTTACATGGAGCGACTGCCTATCTGACCTCCACAACCCAGTAACTGGGTAGTACGTAGCGATGAGCGTTGAATAAACGGACTAGTCAAATCAACCGTCGACGTGCCGTCGACGCTTTAACGGTTCACCATACTTCGATCGACTAGTTGAATTCGTAGACGGCTAAACAAGAAACGTTCATAGTTCATAATTATGAACGCGCAACGTGTCAACGACTCATAAACATATTCCTATTATACAAATCTTCGTTCGTTTGTTCATATTTCAAGGTTGTAGGCGACTCGTTGAAGTTGTAATTTGAACTTTAAGTACTATGACGGAGCGTTGATATTTGAATGAGCACGATAACGAGTCACGAGAGATATTAAACTTAATAATTTGTTAATAAATCTAGAAGGATGCCAAAAAGAGAATGTATTTATTTTATTCGGCCACTGTCAGCCAGTCCTAAGCCTGGAAGAAAAAGTATGAATAGAAGATTTTAGAACCGACAAATACGTAAAAAAATAATAGGATGGCACCAAGCTTAATAATACAATTCGCGAAATTTTTATTATAAAGCAACTATTCGCTAATCGTACCGTCGACGCTTGATTCGACTAGTCAGTTCAATCAACGCTCATCTCTCTAGTCGCGACGAAACGGTCAGTTTAAAAAGTTACACAACGTCCACAGTTACACACGTCAACTAGTCGACGAAATCAACTAGTTGATCGACTAGTTGACGAACGACAATGAACGGTCTAATTTCGTCGACGATAAATACGTCGACGACCCATCTCTAGTACGATACCCTTTTGGTAAGACTGGTTGTCAGACATTCGGGCTTCTGACGACCCGTAACGACTGCCAAAGATCCACGAACGACAGCCGGGACCAACGGCTTAACGTACTTTCCGAGGAACGGAGGAGTCTTGGTAAGTAAAGATGATCACCCATCCACGGACCAACCGCGGCAAGCGTAGTTTAACCTGATCGATCGACCCGTGCGGCTGTTATTACAAGCCCAACGTGTTTACGTTGTTGTTGTTTATTGAAAAACAACATCAATTAAAACAACCTACAATATCGTTTTTCCGCCTTTAAACTGACAAATGTGGGAGGACATTTTCAGCACGGCAACGTCACTTGCACGCGGTAATTGTGTGCAAATACGTCGGAAGCTGTCAAGCGCTCATTTGCCGTTGAGCCAACTCAGCGGCAAATGAGCGCTTGACAGCTTCCGCTGGTTTACGCTGAAATAGGCTCTTATGTATCGGACGTAAACACCGGATGGCACCGGCCGTACCAGTACGTCCGGTGCCGTCCGGTGTACACAGACCTTTAAAAAAAACGAGTGTGCTTTAGACCACACGACTGAAGTAAAACAGAAATCACCGTTCACGCAACGCTAGCAAAAGAAGTTTTACTTCAAAAAAGCTGCGGTCTTGTGAGTGTATAAACAGCCAGTGTGAATTTAAAAAAATACCTAGTGGGACGGCACGCGGTGGTGACGCGGTGAGTTCCATGTTTAAAATTTAAGCAATTTCCGTTTGCCTCGCCCGATCACACATTTCGTAACGCTATCGTCACGCATTCGCCAGCTTACAAGTCAACCGTGCGAAAGGAAGTCTTACTTCAATAAACATGGTGGCCACTCTCGGAATATGTGTGAATTTTCAAATAATATTTTGCAACAACCTTTGAGCTATTTCTAACTTTACGATTTGAAAGTGGTTGGAAATTCAGTGTGGTTGATGGAATATTCAGGACAGACGTTGCTTTTAGCTTATACTTTCAGTTCCGTGACCTTTGCATGATCAAGGTGAGTGTTACAAGTATATTCGACATGCCAAATAGAGTCTGGTTGCGCGGTGTATTTTCACAGTTAAATTGCGGAAATGTTTTGATGATATGTTGCTGTTTCGAAAAGGGAAATTGTGGATATCTACAGAATAGTTTGGAATAAAATTTCCAGCATTCCGTAACTCCAATAATGCAGCATTTTTGAATTGACGTGGGTATCTACTCTTTGGTGTTTACTAAGCCGTGTATGCACTTTCAAACGCAAATGGATCGTTTGCATGGATGTACCTAAAATAGCGAACAGTAGGATTTAAAAATTGCTTTATAACTGTTAGTGGCCACACCAGCCATAGCTCAGCCGTTAGAAGTGATTTGTTCGAACATTTGTCCAAAATTCTAGAACACTACTTATTCTTTTTTTTTTTTCATTGGAAGCGCACACTTGTATTTGTCCCTGTTCTATGTATCATCATCATTACAGCCGAAAGACGTCCACTGGACAGAGGCCTCCTCTAAAGGGGGGGGGGGGGGGGGTGTTTGCCATAATCGCCACGCTTGGCAGGCGGGTTGTCGATCGCAGTATGGTGTTAAAATGCATAGAGAACGCTGCTGCCCATTCCCTAGTAAGTCCCTTAGTCGCCTTTTACGACACCCACAGGAAGAAATGGGATGGTGCTATTCTTTACGTCCGGCACCAAACGGACAAACGGTTCTATGTATACTGGCATGTAATTGTGTAGCCTCTGTTGGAAATCCAATAAATAAAATCTATAAATAATATCAATACTATTGGTACCATACTCGTATAATATTTAATTAATGTTCAAATTTTACGGAATCAACACTTTGAAACTATAATATTTATGTATATGTATTTTTTTTTTTTAATGTTTGTTACCTCAGAACTCCGTCGTTTATGAACCGATTTGGAAAATTATTTTTTTATTTGAAAGGATATACTTCCAGATTGGTCCAATTTTTATCAAAATCCAGTTCTGATGTTGGGATCTATGAGTAATTGAGGGAACTCCTCAAATATTATAGGCATACATATTACGATTTTATATTTTCATCAACAAGTCAATCATTTACATTCAGAAAGTATAATTTGGTGAAGTGGAACTGATGAAGTTTAATTTCGGAAGCACATAACATAATCACGCCTTGTTTCCTCGAAGGGTTGGGCAGAGGTGTACCTGTAGTATACCCACATTTAATATTATGTTTAATTTAATCCTCTGCCCAACCCTTCGAGGAAACAAGGCGTGATTATGTTATGTGCTTCCGAAATTAAAGTTATTTTGCACTTTTTAGTGTTTTTGTTCGAAGTCGGTTGTTTTTTTTTTGTAAAAAAGTTTTTTTTTCTGTTGAACTGACATAGGTTTAGGTAACTTTGACATCAATTAATTAATTTATTCCATGAAAATCTTAATGCATTAGCTCATATTTTTGTTGCTGTCTTTTTATGTAGTAATACATTACATAAATTACATTACATTAATTAATAACATTGTGCAGGACAAAATTAAATATTTGCACACCATATAAAATGGTAGAATTTAAAAGGGCCATTATAGTTTTTAAGATCGTATGGTTGTAAACGTACATTCCGGCAAATAAATTGATTTGATTTGATTTGATTTAAATACAACAACACGTATGGATAGCCGTGGCTAATTTCGATGAACAGTGCTTGATTACGAGAAAATAATGCAAAGCCCACATTCAAAACTGCGTACACGTATGTACCAACCTTTAGCTACTTGCACACAAGCCTGATCTTTGTATGTCTCCGTCGCATATCACTTCGAACGAATGCAATGTACTTTATCTTTGTAGCAAAAAGAATTCTGTTCAATACGTAAGAGCAACAGAACGCGGTATCTAATGCACTATCAAAGCAAAGATTTTAAAGAAGCTTGCGGAAACCAGCTTGCTATCTCCGTTGGAGGTAAGGAGTATAGATAGTTATTTCTTTAGATAGGTCATGTGATACCTTCTTTAAACTCACATAATTGCTTAAAAAAGAACTACCTTCCTTTTTCGGAATGCATGGATGTAAGTACATTGCAATAAAACCTTTTGTCAGTGAAATCTAGAGGAAATCCTGAACAACACGTGCAACATTTCTGGAATCTAAATACCTATTTTAAAATGTGACCCAGGAATCATTAGGAAAGCTTACTTTATCTTCCAAATTAAATAAAATGTATTATAAATCTTAATCGATTTAGCGTCAGATTATACACCGTGGCATTTTAGTCGTCTTACAACGGCAGCCCATTTCAATGATTACTAATCATTCATAAAAGAAAAAACATATTAACATTTGAATAATTATAAAAAAAAGAAAAACATTGTGACGTAGTTTAAAACATCCTGTTACGAGCCATGCGATCCAAGGGCAGCGCGGAATAGAGTGCAAGGCTCGCACCGCACTCATAACAGGGTTTTAAAATTTTTCAAACTACATCATGCGTCATAATGAATAATATATATATTTTTTAAATTATTAAAATGTCAATAAAAAATATATTTTATGAATGATTAGTAGTCATTGGATACATGAAGTGGGCTGCTGTTGTAAGAGGATTAAAATGCCACGGTGTATATTACCGTTTTTGTATGTCAGGTATAAATTATGTTTTTGTATGTACCATGGCGTCTGGTGTATGACATTTTAAATCACCTACATATAATTTATAAACAGGAATGCGGTTCTTGTTGCTGCAGCTGTACCAAATTACAAAAACAAAATAAAGAACAGAAAATAAAGAGCCATTACAAACAATGCAACGTTGCCGTTATTATGTCATATGACACAAGCACATCCAATTTCACCAAACGACGTCATTATGTTGACTCCAGCAAGAGGACACGTGTAGCATTAAGGCTTCTACATACTGGCGCGACTTGACGCGACACCGGTAGAACAATTTCTATGAAAAATTCAAGGAAATTGTTCTACCGGTGTCGCGTTGCGCGATAAGTCGCGCCAGTATGTAGAAGCCTTTAGGTTATAAATACGTCAGTAAGTAGGTATATGTATCATAATTATTATAATTTACCTACACATCATTATTAGTACCCGCATGGGAATTAACACAGACTACAATATAATAAAGGGTAGGAACGAAGCAAAAGGAGTATTCGTAGCAGGTGGTGTTCTGTAGATTCTGCCTACCCCCATGGGAAGACGTGAGTTTATGTATGTATACATAATATGAAATGCCGGAAGTTCGAAAGTATGAACAAAACTTCCGAGTTCTACCCTCAATGTCCGAATCTCTTTCATATGGTCAAGCCAAAGTTTGCCGCATATACTTGGTTACGAAATATAACCAACATCCGAATATAATAGAATGAGTGACTGAGTTTTGAGACACGAATAATCTCTTGATCGATTAAGTTCAAAATTGGAAATGTTCCGACATATTAAATTACTCAAAAGATTTAGAAAACATTCTTGATAAAAAATGCAAGGCGTTGAAGATTTCAGAAGATAAATATGTCGATATAGTAATAGTAATTTATTTAATAAAAAAGTGGTACAGTCTGTTACAAAGTAGGATGACAACTTAGGAATAGTTTACATCTGAGTTGAGTAGGTAACAATACAATTTTACGATCTGATGTCCTAGCTAGGTTACTTCAGCCTCATAAACCTGAAAAATAGGACACAATTATTGCTTAGACTGATTATTAACAAACAATATAGAATAATAAGCTTATTAAAGGTCAATAAAAAAACGGTGTGTTTATGTGTGTATATGCACGTGGGTGTGTGTGTGATTGAGTGTTTGTGTGTGTAATAATAATATGAGTTACTGTTATACAGCATGTCCCGAAAATAACGCACACCACCAAATTCTAATTGACGTGTATACATACACTGAATTATTAATATTTTATGTAAAACATTGTTGATTTACTGAATTAGTTATACTGATTGTGTAAATGTAATAGGGTTCCCGTTTTACCCTTTTATTTGTTTTAAAACGTTGCCCTACACTAGGAATTTCTCCTGTATTGTGGGTGCGTTTACAAACATTTCAAATCGTATACACAAACAGCCAGATCCGGAACAACTACTTTTAGGTAATACAAATATTTGTTCCGTGCGGCAATCGAACCCGCGACACGCAGCGCAGCCGCGCCAACCGTGCCGTCAACCGTGTCGTACCCTTTGGGTACGGAACCCTAAAAATGACAGAAAACAATTCCGTAAACGATTTTTAAGAAACTACTTTCATAATGAGCATTAGTTCAGTTACACATTGTATAAAGATTTTGTAGTATTACCTGAGTACCAGCGGGCTAATTGCGTAACACACTATCAGTAGAATCTGTTTCAATTTGACAGTTCAACAACATCCATTGCGTTATTTACGTTGTTGAGCAGACAAATTTTTCTAACATATTTTACTTTTATTTTTTATTATTAATGTTCAAAAAAAGTATATCGCAGAGTTAATAATTTTATGCTAAAAACCACAGAAGCCTTTGATGCCTTATACATGGCTAGTGAGTTCAGAAATTATATTTATACTTATTGTCTATAATATAGGTACTACAAAGTAACAATTTATACTGTAAGCTTGTGAGTTTTACATTCAAGGGATATTTTAAGTTTTTACATAGTTATTTATTTTCAAAGATCGGAATCTAGGCGTCACTACCAGGACCGCATGTAGAAAAATAATATTCTTGATTTAAAAATTATTGAAAAATTTCATTTTTATTGAATACTCCTGCTTCTTAAATAATATAATAATAGCTAAATTAAATATGTATATAATAATAAATATGTAATAATAGTAAGTATATGAACTAAAGTGTTCATAGTTTGTAATTTGCAGAAAATGCTTTTTTAATAAACATTTTGCTTTTTTAGGGATATGATGCAATGTATTAAGCCTTCTACATACTGGGGCGACACGCGACACGACACAAAGGCACCGCTCGTCGCGCGACACGCGGGGCCTTTGTGTCGCGTCGCGTGTCACCCCAGTATGTAGAAGCTTTTAGCATTATACTTCAAAATCATTCCGATTCTGTTTCAAACTGTGCACGCAATGAGGGTGCAGGTATGACCCAAAACTAGCAACTTAGATTGACGTCTCCTAAAAAGGTTGGATTTCTTTGCTAGGAAATAAATTTAAGTCCCCACAGGATGATTAAATGCGTGAAAGGCGATTTTCCCTTTACCCTTTTAAAATATGTAGCAAGCCACCCTTAAAAAGATTTTGTGAACTTACTAATCTGGAAACAATATCAAAGTAAGAAATTCTTAAAACTTTTAGTTTGGCACCTTATCACATAAAGAAAAACTAACATCTATCTTTATCCATCCTCGAAGTGGTGCCTATAAACTTTTGACATTACTGATGAAACTTGGGTTATTTACGATATTCGATACGAAACAAACTAGGATGTGATAGAAACGAGAGTTTGTCCCCACATAAACTTTTCACTCCATGAAATTTTTGACCTTTACTTCCAAACTAAACAAACTTTTCATGGTATTTGCACCAAATCAGTTCTATATATTAAGGGGACGATAACCGACTTTTAATGATTTTATACTGAAGATCACGTAAACGAGTAGTGTTAATGATTTGAAAAAAAAAAAAAAATTAGAGCATTTTCTCAATAACTTAATATGTGAATATTTTAGATTATGTTTATATTACATAGTGAAATTAATTTGTAAAATTATGTCTAACACGGATAAAAAACTGAGAATGGCGCAAAATCTACCAAGCGTATTTTTCTGAAACCTTCACAAATTTAAAGATAATTTAATTACTGATCTTTTAGTACACGCGTTTTATTAAAATTCCTTTTGTTTTGTGTGTAATAAATTATTAATGCGTCAAATTAGGGACAGCGCTCCTCGATAGCCGAGTCTTATTACTGGCTGAACGTACGAGGCGTTGCGTGAGCTCAGTACAGAACTCGCAAGCTAACCACTCAAGGTCACTGGCATATATTTGCGTCTTAATTGGGACTTTAAAAAGTGGGTTGTAACTTGTAGGTTTTATAAAAATATTGGATGGCATATTAAGCCTATACCTACGTTCCCAGTGCTGGAACACAGGCCTCCTTGAAAGGAAGTGGGCCATAATCCATCACGCGGGCTGGCTGGATGTATGTTTTTGAATCTTTGGTTCTAGAACATACCAGTTTCCACACGATGTTTCCTTCACCATTTTGTAATAATTTACACAAAGTAAAGTGGGCGCTTGGGTTCGAGAACCCGTGACCTACAACTCGTAAATCACGGCCGTTACCACTGGACCACCACTGCTCTCAAAAATCTTGCAAAATATCATTAAGCCACTGAAAAAAAAAGTGAACTTTGTTATACTATCATAGTTCCGTCTACTAATTAATGAATTAGTTTAATTACGGATGGTTATTTAATTTAGCCAAAATGTTGGCCAGTTTAAGAATGATATAATGCTAACAAGTTGCTTGTTATCATGAATCTTCTCCATAGAGATCTACGTTTTGGAATGGGCAAATAGCTTCAAATTTCTGACTAACTGACCGACTCTTTGACAATTCAAAAGTGCCTGTAATAGGTTTAATTGAAATAAATGTTTTGAGTTTGAGTTTGAACTTAAATTATTATTTGATATACAAAAGCTAAGAAGTAAAATCATGTAACGAATGTATGATGTAATAAAGACCGGTGATTAGTCTGTACGTGTCACATTGTCGATGTACATAAAATGAATTTGTTCTGGCAAATATGAATATTTTCGGAAACTAGTGTTACAACCCAATTTAAATTTAACATAGAAACAGAGATTTCCAGTTATCTGTTTTTATATAAGACTTTTCGAAAATGTTCTTAACTAACTTTTTAGACCTTTGTATCCTGCTTATGCGTATGAAGTTTCATTAAAATCAGTTCAGTCATGTCGAAAAAAAATGGGCTTGAAAATTTGTATGAAATGCCGTACATTGTAAACGCTCTTAAGACGGATGTCACACGCAAGGAAAACCATGTTTAAAATTCAAGAGTTAGTAAAAAAAATTGACGTTCAGTAGCTGGGCTTTTCTCTCAAATTTTCGTAACCATTATACCACGCTCTATTATACTTAACTGTCATTAGACAAAACGCTATATCCACATTCCTACACTTCTCTGATCTTCTGACCCAAACTGTCTTATTCTACGAAATTATTCACCTCGGGTAAGGAACTGTTGACTCAGCAAAGACGTATCAATTACCCGGAACTAACTCTTGCATCAATATTCATGAGGACACGTCGACGGGACTTAATTCTGAATGATGTGAGTGAGGCAATTATTTGCAGTAGGTCCTATCCACCTATCTTAATATATCCTGTTTGGCCTATTGTTACAGTACCTGGGTCCTCCGAAGCTTTATTATTGTTTGATTATCTGGTAGTCGCAGTAGTTGGGTGGTATGAGGGGGATATAAACACTTTTTTCCTACTTATCATGATTTCATAAGAAATCATTCATGAAACGACAACCTCGCAACTTGGTCCTAACGGACCCCGTCAGTTGGTGCTGACATCTCTTTTAGACATGCGTGGAACACAACGCGCCGTCGACCCGGGCCTGGTCCTTATCGGACGGCGAGCTACCCATCGCTCACCATCCGCAAGCCCGCGCCTACAGTGGCCGGAAATCGGCTTGGGACTCATAATGATTATGAAACAATGGGTTAGAAATATCCTTCAAAACTCTCGCAATTAGAGTGCAGGTCAGTACATGTTGTGCAAGTGAAATAAAATTCATCCTTATGACCACCCTAAGGTTAAATAGCACTTGCAAAGGTATTATGAGGTCGACTAGGTATATGATCCACTAGCTATTTATAGCCAGTACCTACCAAAGTTTCAACTCACGGAACTGGAAGTTCCACCAAGTATTAGTTTGACCTACCCAGCGGGCCGAGCACGGGCGTGCCAAGACGTTTGTGACAAGACATGATAAATGATGTCATGTCAATTTGTACTAGCATTTTATGACAAAACAGTTTTATCGCTCAAACTGTGGTAAAATGAGTGACTCAGTCATGTCACAGTAGGCCGTGCTCGCCCCGCAGGAGGTTGGACATAGCCGACGGCTAATAACAACGCTACATATTCTTGACGTAGATTACAAACGCAGAGTTTGCAATTATTTGTAATACATTTTTAATCCCTATTATACACCCTGCTGTTTGTGTGGTGCCGGACATAAAGAATAGCACCATTCTATTTCTTCCAGTGGGTGTCGTAAAAGGCGACTACGGGGCTTACTAGAGAATGGGCAGCAGCGTTCTATGCATTTTAACACCATACTTCGATCGCCAATCCGCCTGCCAAGCGTGGCGATTATGGCAAACTTCCCCTTTGGGGGAGGCCTATGTCCACCAGTGTACGTCTTTCGGCTGAAATGATGAATGATGATACAGCCTGCTACATAAAAATCTCTTCTGAAATAAACCGTATTCAAACCTAGGTACACACGGCTACACATCAAGCTATACATTTCCAGTTTATGCTGACCTCTCAATGTACGGAAATCCTATACAATGCAATATCAGCTTATACTGGAAATGTATAGCTTGATGTGTAGCCGTCTGTACCTATAATGTTTGTTTCCGAAGAGATATGAATATTTAAATAATTGGTAAATTAATATTATGCCTATAATTAATATCAATACTATTATTATACCTGAAATGGTAATATGTCGCACATTCCACCTCACAGGAAACTTTAGAACCTCGATATTTAATATTTTGTATCTATTACTACTGTAATGAAGCGCCTTTTCAATACAAATATTTCTGTATTTATATTCTTGCACACATACGAACTTGGTGTAGAGCAATATTTAACGACGTATTTAATTAGGTACTCAATATAATATCAGTATAGACTTTTTAGGTTCCGAGGCTCGAAGACAATTAACTTATCAACTACGTGACGCGCACAATATCATGTTTCCATTCTGTTACAAAAACAGTACTTTTACTGTAAGTTCTGTCAAATGAGATACTTTTAAACTTCATTACCACCCTAGCCTGTTACGAAAATCATTTGACGCAAATCACGTACTTTCAATTTTATATTTAGTATTTAAAATCACTACAAATCTTTTTAATTATTGGGAAATCATGACATACATACTTAGAATTACATAAGCTCACAGCTCTTCCTTTTTTAAAGTGTATTATTTTTTGGTAAAATTTTACCACTTCCCATTTTTTGTCGACTAAATCGTTTCGCTAGTTCAGTTATAACTATGAAAAATTGTTCGCCTACCCGATTTAAAACTTTATTGTGTTTTCAAATTGAGCGCTCTCTGAATATTGTGACGTCAGAGTGTGAATATTGTGACGACACACCTACACACAAAGCGTATAAATTGTATGGATGTTTGGCACATGTCATACATACAAATGAACGAAAATGTAAATGCCCAATCGGAACTACGTGATATGGCACGATATCTGCTATCGCCTAATCATCCTCTGTGTTTCCATTTCTCTGTTTTGTATTACCAAAAGTACCCATTGATGTATTAAAAGCGGTAGATACGGGACTTAGTAACAGCGCCTAGTCCTATCAAACTATGTGAGGGCCCGTAGTTGGCACTCAGTCGCGCACGGGATATCGTTGATTAAACAGCTCCATAATTAGTTTTTTTTGTGATAAATACGCATCAAAATAAATACAAGAAAGAAAAATAATACATGGGATTAGGTATTTACCACTCGTGAGTACAGCTAAAAACGCTAATTTGTTGAAAGTTATAATAATATTTAATGTTTGCTTTGCCATGTTTGTGAGAGCGAGATAGATATTACAAACATGCGTAAGAGACACGATACGCACGTAATGCAAGAGTTGCGAGACTTAGTGGCGACGAGTACTACGCGATTTCGCTCGCACGACGGCGCCGCGCGCCGGTGCCGTCTCCTATCTCTGTTCTTGTCTATCGGTAACTGTAGGTTTGCGACTGTGATCACACTGATCATAGATGCGTGAGTTTTGGTGCATGTAGTCCTGCGCCGAGCCCAGGTTTACTGATTGCGATGTTAGCGCGTAACATATCTTCCTCCCCTCCTGTTAATATATCAATGACAGTACCTACACTGTTTGGCAAACTTCAATTATTATTATCTTTGTCCGTACCAATTAATGTATAAGTTTTTATAACGTAACATCACTCCTTGTCCGAAGGGTTGGGCAAAGGTGAACCTAAAGAACACCCACAGTTCGCCATTTATGTTTAAGTCCCATATCCACACCAGCACCAGCAACAGCACCAAAACAGGGGCCAGGTTATTGGCATAAACCGGGCACAGATCCAGACTCCCGGCTACTACTGAGGAATTCCAGATAGAAAATACCAATAACATTTTGCTCGACCTGGGAACCGAAGCCAGGACCTCCTGCTCAGCTGTAGCGCTTGCGACCCCTCCGAGGCAGTAGGAACTTTTAATATCCCTAATAAATATTAAACACGCTCTAATAAATAATAAGCTTTGAATTTGCTCAAAAGTTTGTTAAGATATTTCTGAGCATCAATTTCTGAAATAATAAAAAGATACAGCATTCGTTCCATTTCATTAGTTTATTAAAGAAACATTCCTTTCAAACATAATTGAAGAAATAATTCTCCATACCAAAAATGTACAGTTTTCTTTATCATTGCAGGCACCCCTCTATATAGACAACCGATCAGCCGTTGGATGGTTGGATGTCAACAATAAATCCCATTATTCGACAATTAAATGTAGTATTCAACGTTTGGATGGCGGAACCCTAAGAGATGAGTTCGACAAAAAAGAAAAGAAAACATTTAACTTTTTTAAAGAAAAAAAAAACGGTTCCGTTGGCCTAGACCTTATACCTTTCCAGATGTGAAATGTATCTTCCCCAAAGCACTGACAGACAGACTACCATAGCAAAACTTGATACAATAGCACGAAATATCAAAATTATGGACATAAATTCACCTCCTGCGCTCCCTAATTTTTGACGAATCCTTTCCAATGTTCATTGAGGAAAAAATACAAAATTTAATAATGTCTTGGAAAGACTTGTAAAAAATTAACATTCATTCGGCGTTCACACGCATTCGATACGGCTGTTTATGACCAAAATTAACTTATAGCCTTCGCTCCTCCCACCTATGGAAGCATCGACATCTTTTAGAAAAATTTGCCCGAATTATTAGGAACACACTAACTTCCATCCTAAATGTGGCCCAAGCAAGCCACACTTCCCATTCACCTGGGTGGTTTCGGCTCCGGAAAATTTCAAATATAAGTTCATCTCCTCGGTCCGCAGTGCTGATAAATTAATCAAACAGGCAAATTTTATCTTATTCACTGGTAGATTTTGAGGTACCGTGTTTGAGCGATACTTTGAACGCTTGGAAAATGGCTTGTCCCAATATGGATTTGCCAGACAACCCGTTTTCCCAGAGACGGTGGAAACATGCCGCTCTGCAGTTTTCTTTTTTTTTTGTTTTTTATTTAGGATAGGTTTGCTCTTGACCTTAGTCTAGGGCAGAGATGACAGAGACAAACTTGACGATGGAGTGAGCTTACCCAGAAGAAGCATGTTCACTCTAACTTTGAAGAGATTAGGGTTGTATGCGTTCGGAAACACAGACAAAGGTAGAGAGTTCCACTCTTTAGCTGTGCGCATTATAAAATACATTTGGAAACGCTTAGTGCGAATTGGTGGAATAGCAACAAGGAAGGGATGGTAACCTGCAGTGCGTCTAGATGTCTGATAATAGAAGGGGGCCGGTGGAATGAGGTCGTGGAGTTCTTGGGCACACTCACCGAAGCACAATCTGTAGAAGACCGACAAGCAGACAACCTTGCGGCGTGTTATACGGAATACCGTGATAAACACGTCACGTAATACTGTTGAGCGTGCCCGTCATCTGGATGTGGGAGAATGGAAGTCAAGCTTGTGGCTTCAGGCGCTACCGTCAACCACCATAGGCACTATGATGGATGACTCATCGTTTCGGTTCGCTATGTGTCTCCGCTTTTGCGCACCTTGTATTGCTCCGAATCGGTATCACTGCGGTGAAGCCATCGACAGTCTCACCATGGCCTGTCCTGCTGCAAGAGTGCTGCATCGTGGCATACCAGCATCAACTATATTATTTGGCGAGCTATTTATCGAGCTCTTATCACCGGCGGCGTACCAGTGGTATTAGAACCAAACGGCTTGGTACGGGACGATGGGAAGAGACCAGATGTCATGACATTATTGCCTTGGAAGGTGCGTAGGCCTCTGGTGTGGGATGCATCCTGTGTCGACACCCTTGCGCCATCTCATCCAGTGACCAGAGGGCTGACTCGTCATTTAGCCAAAAAAGTAGCACTGTCATTCAACGTGGCAATGCTACCAGTCTTCTGGGCAGGTTTCCGGATGTCAGCGATGCAAACGAGTACTTCGACGCCTAAGTGTCTTTTTGTTTTTTTTTGTATTTATTTGTTTATTTAGTTAGTTAGTCATTTAATTTAATACCTAGTGTAAATAGTTAGTTGCGTGATATATTGTATATAACGATTTTAATGTATTTGTAATGAATAAACATCAATTGAAGAAATATCGAAAACATTCAAGTATTATTATGAATACCTACTCTAATAATAATTTCTTTGAAGATCTGAAAAAGTTGGCAAATATCAACGAATTTATTTGGAAGGGCATTCCAGTAATTAATTACATTGGATAGTTTTTTTTTTTATTTAAGAGTAACAAATAATACACAATCGAGTTATAGAAAAAATAACAACAGTTTTGATATATATACTAAGTAATAATGATAACATTATCATGATCTGTAAGTTACAACATAACCTACGTAAAATCAATTATAATTATTATGTTTTTTACAAAAGCACCCGATCCGATTCAGCTAGTCCCTTGCTGCCCTTCCCCGGCGACGCCCCAATCCAAGGTCCGTACCCCACAGGGGGTGTCCTGAGCGTGTAGTCGATTCGTTTGTAAGTTTTATGCCCTGGCTGGAGCCCTTATTTATAAGGCATCTACAGGATAGCCCGGTTAAGTGGCTAACAACCGCCTAGGTTGACGTGCGAAATGCTAATCACAAAACAAAACATAAGCACCTTTGTATATTACTTACTTAGCTCACAATATTTTTCCAAGCACCATACGTACTCATCGTTCTGACAAATGCACTTTGTATCAATTACTCCCTGCATCGATAAAATCGCGTTAAACCTGCAACATGCTATAACTTCGTTACACTGCAAATTGAGGAGATGTATATACCTTTTGGAGAATCTATTTTTTATAAATGGTTTTGTGGCCATGTGTAACTGAACTTCGAGGCAAACTGGAACCAGCTTCGGCTTTATTCGCGTTAAACATTGCGTGTAATAGAATATGAACCTGAGGTGGCAGTGGGCTGACCATGTTTGTTGAAGGACCGATGGCCGGTGGGGCAGACGAGTCCTGGAGTGGAGACCGCGTATTGCTAAGCGTAGAGTGGGATATATGCCCTCTAGCAAGATGGACCGAAGAAATTAAATGTCAAGACTTCTCGTCTCATATCCCGCAATGTTTGAAGACTAAGGTCGCGCATTACGCAGGAACCCGTTACGACAGACAATGCCGAAATGTAGACACTGACAGTCGGGCTGGTCCATAAATTCAAGGTCGCTCAGCACGCTATGAAGCAGGCTACGCTCGGAGTTTCTTTGAAAGATAAAATCAGAAATTAATTTATCCGAGAACCGGAGTTACCGACATAGCTTGCAGAGTAAGCAAGCTAAAGTGGCAGTTGGCTGGCCATGTTTGCTAAAGGACCGATGGCTGGTGGAGCGAATGAGTCCTGGAGTGAAGACAGCGTAATGGCAAGCGTAGTGTTGGACGCCCCTAGATAGATGGACAGACGACCTTAAAAAGGTGGCGGGGACAGACTGGATGCAAGGCGGAGGACAGGATGTTGCGGCACAGCCTGAGATAGGCCTATGTCGAGCAGTGGAATGCGATAGGATGAGTTGATTGAAAGCTGTTGCGTTGGTTCTTAAAACACCGAGTATGGATAGTGTTCCTTACACACACGTATTAACATCGCATTTTTAGAAATAAAATATATATTTTTTTTAAGTTGGATTATTATCTCAGCGTTGGCAAGTGGCAAAACAGAAACTTCATTTATTTTAGAGAGCCTTAAGTAAGGCACAAGCTCTGTTTTCTGTATAGAGTAGTTCCGCATACTTACATTCAATAGGGTTTCCTGAAAGGATAAGTGAATTAGGTAGACTGATTATTGCAGCGTTGGGTTTGTTAGCTAGTGGCTGGTGGGTGATTATATTTCAGATCGCTGTTCATAAAATTAGAATCAAGACTTCGCTTAACAGGTAAGCTCGTTTGATTCCCAATTTTATTTCACGGCGATTTGAAATATAATTAATTAAATAGAGTAGATGTTTAGAGTTGTCTGCAATAATTCAGTTAGTTACTTACAAAATAAATTATCTGGTTATAAATATTCTGGTTATTTTTGTTCATTAGCGATGTTAATACGATTATTACCGGCTGTTTGCCAAATATCCGTAGATAATACTCCTATCCTAATACTTGTATTGATCATCAGTCGAGCCACTAGCAACAGCGGCAGTGCCATCTGTTGCTATTATTATTATATTCCAGGCCTGTGTCAGTTTTTAAAGCCCCTTTGGCAACCGGGCTAAGTATACAAAGACACCTTAAGTTTTTGAAGCTGTCGCACGTTTGGTGGATCCTGACCCACGAAATAGGATACGGACGGTAAAAATAATATCTGGCACCAAAGTAATTATTTACTTTTCTCATTGTTACTGAAGAAGAAGTGACAAAACAAACTTTTTCCTTATTTACTTTCTTTGTTTTGATATAGAAAGAGAGGTAAAACTTCTGACCACTCCGTGAAAGCCCACGGACACTTAATACTCCCGAGTTATGTAATTAAAAGTTTTGTTTGAAATACTTCCGTAGTGGCGCGGTGGCGCGTTCTCTTGATGACGTAGATATAATTGTATGGTAAATACGTTTTAAAAGCGTCAATCGTGTAATAGGATCAGTGAAATATGCTTAAAATAACATCAAAGTTCCTAATGAATAAAGGTTTTCACGTTTGTGTCGGAAATCTAATTAATTATCGGTTGGGTTAGATCAATAACCATCTAATCTAATGTCGATAGAATTAAAATGGTAATTCATAGGTTATGTTCTGCTGTCGTTATTTTTATTTAATTCTTCTTTTATTAGTACCAACTTTTCAATAAATGGTATATTTATCACTAAACACTACTTTAATACACATCATAATATCTTCGTAAGGAGTACTCTTGTACATCATTCATTTCATAAGAATAGCCAGAACTATCAACATCAAACCACCAACTATCAAACATTCACATCCCATTTCTCGCTGCGTTTCCACCGGTACCTGCTCGGTCTACGAATTAATACAACGTACAGGAAATACCTTTAGCATTAATAATTATGTAAGCGATACCCGACTCTATCAACACCTAATAACGGTCATTGTAGTGTGTGCGTATGATATAAAATGTGTGACAATATTATTGTCATAAATGTTCGGACATATTTCTACCGAATTCCCTCGCATCACTTCGGCTTACCAATTTCATTTGTAATAGGAGTTTTCCAATATCAGCGTACCTTTCTGTGGTTACAATTGCAAAAGTTACTTTTTAGGGTTCCGTACCCAAAGGGTAAAACGGGAACCCTATTACTAAGGCTCTGCCGTCTGTCTGTCTGTCCGTCTGTCACCAGGCTGTATCTCATGAACCGTGATAGTTAGACAGTTCAAATTTTCACAGATGATGTATTTCTATTGCCGCTATAACAAAAATATACTAAAAAACAATAAAATAAACATATAAGGGGGCCATAAAACAAACGTTATTTTTTGCTCGTTTTTGCTCTATATTGATAACGGCAATAGATGCTTGAAATATTCACAGAATATTTAATTATATAGCATAAGCATGCATAATCAGCCTATAATGTTCCCACTGCTGGGACACAGGCCTCCTCTCTTCGAGAGGGACTGGGCTGTAATCTACCACGCGGGCCCAGTGCGGGTTGGTAGATGTCACATGTCTTTGAATTGCTGGTTCTAGGACATTTCGGTTTCCTCACGATTTTTTCCTTCACCGTTTTGAGAGATTTAATTATATATCACTTTAAAAATAAATAATTAAATTAAAATAAAACTGATATTGAAGGGGGCTCCCATACATCAAACGTGATTTTTTTGCCATTTTTATAGATAATGGTACGGAACCCTTCGTGCGCGACTGCGAGTCCGACTCGCACTTGGCCGGTTTTTATTATTTTCAATATTCAGACGTTTTGGCAACAAAAATATAGTAAGCGGATTTGCTTGAAAAAAAAACTGGTTTTATTGCAACTGTCATAGATTTTACATTATCGTGTCAGTTGAAGCTATAATATACCTTTGCAATTTTTAACTGTTTATTCCATTAAATTCATTTGAAGATACAGTTATTACAGAACTATTTACACTAGACACAAAATTAAATGACTAACTATACAAATAAAAACAAAAGGACACTTAGGCGTCGAAGTACTCGTGCGCATCGCTGTCAGCCGGAAACGAAGACTGGCAGAATTGCCACGATGAATGACGATGCTGATTCTCTGGCCAAAGAACGAGCCAGCCGTCTGGCCCGTGAAGCGTGACGTGAAGCGTCAATGTTGTTAATGTCCTTTGCAATAGTGTTAATCCAGATGATTTATAACTTACCGAGTGGCTGATTATTTTATTATTAAGAAAACATCATAACGTAATGCTGGAAATCAATAAAATAGAACGAAGACCATTAAAAAAAAACTTCAGTTATAATTTTGACATTATTACCAAAATTCGCCAAATGTATGTACTGACACTTGTTTAAGATAGTACACGATACACTAGTATGTAAGTAGTTACTAACAAATTCGTTATGATTTATAAAATAAATGATTTGATTGATTTGACAGTCTGTGTGGTGCCGGACGCGGGACGTAAAGAATAGCACCAACCCATTTCTTCCCGTGGGTGTGGTAAAAGGCGACTAAGGGACTTACTAGACACTGGGCAGCAGCGTTCTCTATGCATTTTAACACCATACTGCGATCACCAACCCGCCTGCCAAGCGTGGCGATTATGGCAATCACCCCCTTTGGGGGAGGCCTAGGTCCAGCAGTGGCCGTCTTTCGTCTGAAATGAATGATGAATGAATGAATGATTGATTTGATAAAAGTAAAGTTAAAACTGCTTTTATCTAAAACAAAATTATGAATTTACTCTACGGTTTGCTCATCGGATTAATATTTAAGAATACTAAGAAATAACCACATAATGATAACACATTGTGCACATAAGAAAATTAAATAGTAAACCTAATTTGTACCGCGAGGATTACGAGAGAATTATTTCTCACAGAGGTAATACAATAAGGTACAGAAGATATTGCACCTAACCGAGATACAACAGCTGCAGATATATTAATGGTTTCTTTTTATACGTTTTATTTCAATGAGGTGTTTATTGAATACATATGAAATTTATTACTTACGTCTATGTGCACAGGTCGACCTGTGTACATAGAGATTTCCAATATTTTTATTACCCGACTACGGCAAAATACGGTATAAGAGACTAAATATGTGTGGACATCTGTGCTCTCATAACTCCTACACTACACGTCGTACTATTTTAAGGCTCCTACATACTGGCGCGACACGCGACGCGACACAAAGGCCCCGCGTGTCGCGCGACGAGCGGTGCCTTTGTGTCGCATCGCGAGTCGGGCTGGTCTGTAGAAGCCTTTAACCAACGAGGTATCGTTGGAAGCGTCATGTTGTTCCGCGGGATAAAGGCTATAAGATTTGCTATAAGAGGCCATAATCCAACATGGCCTCTTATAGCAAATTCTTAACATCGTTGTGGGTGGGGTGCCCATTGAGCACAGCGACTTCGTGAAATATCTTGGTGTTACTCTGGACAGGTCACTAATATTCAGCAAAAACTGCAAGAACATCAAGCAGAAGGAGCACACTCGCAACAGTCACCTACAACGACTAGTCTCATCAAAGTGGGGTGCTTTGCCTGAAGCTATACGGACTACTGAGCCAGCGCTATCTTTTTCTGCAGGTTTTTAGTTTTTTTATATTCTGTTGAGTCGTTCAGTCCATGCAAAATTTGTAGATACAGCTCTGAATTAAACGTTCCGGATCATGACTGGTTACCTCAAATCGACCCCAGTGCAAATGCTGTATCCACGTTCACAGTGGTGGCAAGCTCAAATGAGAAAGAGCCAAGATAGTTTCCAATACACGACAACCTTTGCAGGATAACATCCTCGTGTCACAAAGGCTGAAAAGCTGCTACAGCTTTTAAAGTGTGTCCCTCACTGGCGAATGGTCTAAGGAAACGCTAAAGATTAGGCGAGATAGTGCTTCCCTACTCAACTCCTTCGTTCCACATGCTGAAAAACTCTCACCTGGACATGAGTCGAGTTGGCTTATGTGGAAGTCATTATAGTCCGGACTCAGGTAGGCGAAAACAAAGAAAACCTGCTCAGATGGAGATTCCCAGATGACTCCGCCCTGGAGAGTAAATGTGGTGCTGTGCCATAAACAATGGAGCTGTGGTGGCATCTACAACACCACATGTGAACTACGCATCATACTGACGTCACGTAAAAATTCTGCATCACTCAAGCAAAGTTTAACGCGTGACCAGCATAATTATATACAACGTCCCTATATAGGTGTCCACTGTTCCATTTATTTATTTATTTAACAGTTTATGTACACACATTATACAGACAAGAAAAAAAAAGGAACAGAAAAATACGTACAAAGGTGATGCTTATTTCTAAAGAAATCTCTTCCAGCATACCTGCGACAAGGAAAGTAGACGAAGAGATGTAGACAACGTGTGTAAGATTAAAAGAGAAAACATAATACATAAAATCAAAATAAAAAACTTACTAATATTATTACTATACTAATCACTAATTTAAAAATAAACACACAATAAGAGAATATACATACATACTTCTAAAATAAATATCACTAAAATATATATAAGTATAAAATAATAAATACATAATATGCAACTATGACGAAGTGGAAAGATAGTGTTCTTTGACTCTTCTTTTAAAAACTGCAACGGTTTGGCAGTCCCTAATTTCAGGCAGAAGTGAATTCCACAACCGAACGTGCACAGAGAAGGAGTAGGAGTAAAAGTCGGTAGAGTGGGGAGGTGATTTAAGGAGATTTCTAAGATGGGACCTGCAAGGCGCATCAGAAGGACGAGCGTAGGAAAAGCGTTCCCGTAGATAGGATGGCGTTCTAGGGTTGTGAAGGATGTTAAATCCATCCATCGTCCATGTTAGTAAGTAGTGAATAATTGTTTATGAAATAATTGTCTGCATTGTATAGTTTTGTTTTCTATGTTAATTAATGTAATTGGTATTATACCGTGTTAATTAACTATAAATATAAATCGTCGGGCAGTTGCCCACCAGACACAACACCCAACTGGTCGGAGGATTCTCCATTTTCTATGGAGGATGAGTGAACTTAACACCTTGTTGCTCATACCTCTATAGGGCACTTAATGTCGTATCGGATGTCGGCTTTGCAACGCTAAACTAAGAGTTTCTTTTAGAACGATTTTGAGAGCTGTCATCTTGACGTAACTCTGGTTACTGAGGCGCCTACTCACCATAAATGGAAAATAATAAATTTAAAAAAATACGCCTACCCTGCCAAAATGGTGTTTTATAAATTATTTCTTTTTATTTTATTGACAATTATATTATTTGACAAATAAAATTAGTGACAAGTTTTATTTAATAAAACATGTAATGCTAGTGGTGGTATGTTAATTTTAAGCACTCAAGGTGATTTTATACTCTTAAATGTTTGTTTTGCATGTAAACCCTACCTATGTAAAATGTATGCCAATAAATTGTATAGTTTTGGCATGTGCTTCTCAAGGCCTTCAATTTGATACCCATGTTGTAATAATTGTTTTTTTTATTTTTTCGCTTTTGAAACTTTAGCCATACTGCCACCATATTGATTTTATTCTTCAACAATATTTATAACCTGTGTCACTCGAAATGATGTAAGGATTCTAATGCTACTCCATACATCTAAATCTGTTCAGGCATTTAAATGATATTTGGCACAAAGAAACTCACATAGATACATACATAACTACATGAACCATAAACACATTACACTCCTTATCATTGGACAGTCGTGTAGCAAATGAAGATCGAGGAGATCGATCGAAAAGTCGACACTGATGTAATGTGACTCTGCGGCCATATTTATTTTTTTCTTCAACAATTATTTTTATAACTTAAGTCACTTGAGATGATGTAAGGATTTTAACGCTACTCATACATCTAAAGCTGTTTAGGCATTTAAAAGATATTTTGGCACAAATAAACTCTTATAGATACATACATACATGAACCCTAAACACATTACACTCCTTTTCATTGGACAGTCGTGAAGCAAATGAAGAGCGAGGAGATCGATCGAAAAGTCGCCATTGATTTATTGTGACTCTGCCGCCATATTGATTTTTTTTCTTCAACAATATTTATACCCTATGTCACTTGAGATGATGTAAATATTTAACGCTACTCCATACATCTAAATCTGTTTAGGCATTTAAAAGATATTTTGGCACAAATAAACCCTTAAAGATACATACATACATGAACCCTAAACACATTACACTCCTTTTCATTGGACAGTCGTGTAGCAAATGAAGAGCGAGGAGATCGATCGAAAAGTCGACATTGATTTATTGTGACAAGGATATAAATATCACTGCACTGAATCACAGTGATCATAAATTTATGATCATTGTGATTCAGTGCAGTGAGTTGATTGATTTGCGCTTGCGCCTCACGTACTTGTTAGAACGTCGTTTACACTATATTATTGTTCATTCTCTAATGTGATCAGAGACTTGTGATTATTCAGAATATTATTGATATACATTAACTTCCATCTCCTCGCCCGAATACCCACCCATAAAAGGCAATAGGTTGTATTTATCAAAAGAGGCTTATTATCTCATGAGCCTCTTTTGATAAAGACGACGTATTGCCTTTAAATAAATAAACATCCTTAGCACAGAACAATGTACAAAGAAACAAACTTTTAATCTTTTACCGTTTATTAGGATTTTCATGTATTTCGGTACAAAACAAGAAAAGCAGTTCACTTATTACCTCGGATAAAAGAACGTTCAAACTGACAAGCTCAATATTTACTCTAGCTATTCGAATTTCAAATATCAATACGCAAAAGCCACACCGAATTGTATAATACTGCAAACAACTTCGCAAGAATTTACATTCGATGTTTGTATTAAAAATGTTGCGCTTTTGTTCTGATTAAGTCAATTGAATTGGGTAGTTTTTATGAAATTAAAAATTTATTTTAAAATTAAATAAAAAACGTTGTTATATGGTTACACCTAATTCGATTTTAAGCATTGTATAGAAATAATAAATTGTGTGACACAAACGAATCGCAGCAAAACCGACTCCACGTAGTCTTGTCTGCCCTACCCCTAGAGTGTTATTTAAAATCGCGTAGGCGCGTAGGGGCGAGGCGGCCCGCGAGCTGAGGAGCAGGTGGTTTCAACGCTTGCCGCCGCGGCTGAAGCCTAAGCCTCGGTGGTGAGCGTGAAACACATCTGTAACGATAAGCTCGCATGGGACCGCTGGAGCCGTGACAGAAAACATGCCTGCTGCATGTTGCATGCTTGTTGCATGCATGCTTGCTTGCATGCTGCATGCATGGTGTATGCTTGTTTGCATGCCTGCTGCATACATGGTGTATGCTTGTTTGCATTTTTTTTACAGGGAAATAAAAACCACATAATTATGTTCACAATCAACTGTTATATCTGAAATTTTGCTTTGTGTTTATTACTAGGCGTTTTATCATATTAGACTAAATAGGTTTTATGTCTTTTGAGTGGTATATCAAACAATTTTATATTCAATGTATGTAATGCTTATAAAAATTAGTTGCTTTAAAATTATATCAATCATTTATTATATTAACTGATCATTATATCAAATAAAATTATAGATTCAGTTGTTATATCTTGTAAATATTAGAGATTTTGTAATTATATCAAATATACTTACCCATTAAATTTAGCAAGTAGAATAAAATAATTATATATATTAATATTTAATTAGCTATATCAAATAATATAAACTAAAAATGCGTAGCTGCATCATAGATCTTAAAAATACAAATTATGTCAATATCTACGGAACTCGCCAGATTTGCGTTTGAAGCTAGGATTTACATTTAAAAATATTTTTATGAAATATTAGTTATGCTTGCAGAATTACCTGGTTTTCAGAAAAGTCTTTATGAAATGAAAATTATGTCAGTCAACCGCAGTACATCTATTTTTATAGCAACTCAAATCCGTTCCAACGTTATCAGATCCCTTTGTCAAAATGGCTAAACCAATTCCGGAAATCTAAAACTCTGTGTGAAACATTGGTTGTTGTTATAATTATTTACTATTGTAATTAATTATTTAGAATAGGTCATTCAGAATAACATGCGTAAAACAATGTTTTAATTGTTTGAATTATAAATTATCAGGCTTCAATAAAACTTCGATGATTGATACCGTGAATATAAATCAACCAAAAATTACACAGATTCCTCACACCTCAATTTTTTTACCAATGAAAAGTATAATATTGAAAAGCCAAGACAAGCTCATTTGATTCAGCAGAAAATAAAGTTAAAAACTAAAACCCAACTACGATAAAAACGCCGACTGGAGTCACGCGTCAATCAATCTACCAAGTCTTTTCCCAATACTTTACATGGAGCGACTGCCTATCTGTCGTCCACAAACCAGTTACTGGGCAACAGAATACCCTTTAGCAAGACTGGTTGTCAGACTTTCTGGCTTCTGACTACCCGTTACGACTGGAAAAGATTTACGACTGACAGCCGGGACTAATGGCTTAACGTGCTTTCTGAGCCACGGAGGGGTCTCGGTATGTTATGAATAACGGATATCACAAGGAATACTTGCTGAAAATATACTGGTTCAAAGTTCAGTTTGTGGTAGAATTCAATTGGCGCTGTGAACTTTGCGTATTGATATTTATTTTGTAATTTATTTATTTATTATGGTACTCCAACGACTAGTTCATAAAAGCACTTACAGAGGACTTAATCTTATTTTAAAATTAATACAGTGAACTTATCACTTAAAGGTGTGCACAGCACTTACATAGTTTGCCTATCTGACATATAGATAATTACAAAATCAAATGTTAATAATAATAATAAAATGAAATAAATTTATAATAACAATAAAATCAAATTAATCAATAATATCACAGAAAAAAAATCAAATTAAATTCTATTACCAAAAATAATTGCAAAGAATATAATTAAAGATAGAATTCAAAATATAAGTTGCAAAAGATGATTGCGAAATTGAGCTAGGGTGTTGGAGAAGATGTCAATGCTATTGTCCGAGAGTGGCTTTCATTTCTATTCAATTCGGCTAGAGTAATTATAGAGTGTATTGCTTTATTTGTACGTGATATTCTCCTAGCTAATAAGTAAACTGCTTTACTTGAAAAAATACATGAAACCTCGTTAAAGGCCAGAGGTTTTTAGAGTTCCGCACCTCAAAAGGACAAAACGGAACCTGTATAGGATTACTTCGTTTTCCGTCTGTATGTCTGTCAAGACCCTTTTTTTCAGGAACACGTGGAGGTATGAAGTTGAAATTAATATCAAATACGTAGGAGTACGGTTTCTTGTAGTTCTAAGAAAATCAAGCTTCTAACTCAACGCAATAAAATAATACTGCTGGCTGTATAAATATTTTCATACTCGCAAATTAATCGAAACCTATAGGTCCCGTTGAACTAGAATCATGAAATTTAACAAGAAGCAAGTTCTCACAGCACAAGTGAAGGAAAAAGTCTGAAAATCGTTAATTTGTAGTTATACAAGATACAAAAAAAAACCATTACACACATACATTCTCAATTCTTCAACTGAAGAATTGAGCGTGAAGTATATCGATTTAAATGTTTTTCAACTACAATGTTAAGTTTATTCTTGGGATAAATTCATCCCAACTACAGAACCCTTCATTGTACGTGGTCCAACAACACTTGGCCGGCTTTCCTTCCTAGCTACATTGTTTCTGTACAGTGATAAGGATATTTATTTATTTAATAAAGCACATCAACAGCATATATTATACTCACGACTGGTGTTGAAAATTGTCTCTGTACTGAATTTAAAAGTCATCTACATAAAGCTTAGAGCATTTAACCTTTAAATAATAAAGACATAAAGGCACTTGCTTGGTGTAAGTACGACATGGAACGAGTTAACAGTTAACCACAGACAACCCTTTCCGTAATAATTTCTGATTTATGCTAAATAAGTAGTTCTTTCGATTACTTTATTAATTTCTAGATGACTCAAAACAAAATCTGACCGAACTTGTGTCTTGTGTACATAGCTTTACTTATAGCAACTAAAATAATTTGATTTTCCATTGTTATTAAGTAAGTAAGTACCTATTATTATATCTCAGATTCAGTAGAATATTACCTACCTTTGTCTTATTTCTATCATGTGAGTCTTTATGAGCTAATCAACACCACGGGTAGTCCCTAAGGTTATATTTATAGGATTATTACATTAGGGAGTAACTCCAGAGCTCATAGTAGCATTTCTCACGTAACTTTTAGGTAATATTACGTTGGATATACATATAATAAAGAAAATTATTTTGATCATAACATACATCTTATTTCAAATAGTTAAGCACCTACAACATATTAATTGAGGAGTGTGATAAAAAGTTCTGTATAAAAACTTTGTGACTAGGTATTTTTGTATATTTTAAAGTTATATTATTAATACTTTGGACAACGAATATCTATTTACCAGCCAAAATAAAATCTGATTGTTCTGCTGAAAAACGGTGAAAAGTTTAATCATTTATATTGTTTCCCAGGCTGGTACACGAATTCAAGAACCCCCATTTTGATAGTGGCGGATACTACAAAAAGTCCATTAATTAATTTATCATCATTACTGGAATAATTATATGTGCAACCTTTTTAGTTGATACTGCTGGCTGGTTATAATGTTTATGTTATTACGTACCATTTTTGTCTTATGTCAAATGCATAGATTAGTTACTCTTTGTACTTTATAGTACATACTAATTCCATGTTAAATTCCAACCGGCGCGAATTCAAAAACCCCCATTTTGACAAGTGGCGGATACTACGAAAAGTCCATTAATTTATAATTTCCATTAATTTATCATCATTACCGAAATAATTATGTGCAACATTTTTAGTTGATATTGCTGGCTGGTTATAATATTTAAATTATTAGCTACCATTTCTCTTATGTCAGATGCATAGATTTGTTACTCTGTGTACTTTATAGTACATACTAATTCCATGTTAAATTCCAACCGGCGCGAATTCAATAACCCCTATTTTGACAGGTGGCGGATACTACAAAAGTCTATTAATTAATTTATAATTTCCATTAATTTATCATCATTACTGGAATAATTATGTGCGACCTTTTTAGTTGATATTGCTGGCTGGTTATAATATTTATATTATAAGCTACCATTTGTCTTATGTCGAATGCATACATTAGTTACTCTGTGTACTATATAGTACATACTAATTCCACATTAAATTCCAACCGGCGTTTTACTAAGATGATACAGAGTATGTTATATACCTTCGCAGTGACTTTCCTTACAAAATACTAGCTACTTCCAATTCACATTACTCTGGTTCTGCTGAGTTTATCTTCCTTGAAGTGTGTGTCAAAGGAGCCAAAACCATTATTGGTATTGTCTATTGTCCTCCGTCTGTTGATTACTTCACTGAATTCGAATCAGTACTTGAATCTTTGGGTTCGAGTATGCACATCACATCATCATGGGTGATTTCAACACAAACCTCCTTGCCCACAACTCCCCTCGATCCCGTAAGTTCCTCCATCTTATCGAGTCAGCTAGTCTGCACGTGTTGCCGCTCCAACCTACTCATCATAACACTGTTGGCGATGACACCTGGCTCGATCTGATCCTCACTTCGAATCGTGACCTCGTTTCCTCCCATGGTCAATTTGACGCTCCTGGCTTCTCTCATCACGACATGATTTTCCTCTCATATATCCTGAAACCTCCCAAACCTAAACCCAAGGTCCTGTACAGGCGTTGTTTTGCTCGGATGAATGTCGAGATTCTCAAGGAGGATGCATCTATGGTCGATTGGGAGCCTATGATGGCAGCCGCTTCAGTTGAAGATAAGGTTGCTATCTTCAATGATGTTGTAGTAAACCTTTATAACATCCATGCTCCTGTCAAAAAGGTAAAGTTGAAACGCCCACCTGCACCATGGATGACAAGAGGGATACAGATGGCAATGCGACGTAGGGATCGCGCGTTCCGTAAATTTAAAAGGGATCGTACTGATGAGAACTGGACATTATTCAAGGCTGCAAGGAATAGATGCAATCAGATGATACGCAATGCTAAACGCCGCCACATTCTGGATACTATCAATTCTTCCTCTTCTGCCGATATCTGGAAATTTCTTGGAACTCTTGGTATTGGCAAACTGCGACATTTAGACCTTCCTAATGCAATTGACTTAGACCATCTCAACCGTCATTTCTCTTCTGTTCCTACCATGGATCGTCTAACCAAGCATCAAACTTTGTCTTTCATATCTGGTCTAACGCGTCCTCGTATTAACCCTTTCAGTTTCATTCCAGTTGAACCGGGAGAGATCAGAAAGATCATTCTCTCCATTAAATCGAAAGCGGTGGGATGTGACAATATCACCCGTGGTATGATCTTAACTATTCTGGATCATCTCCTACCCGCGATTACCCACATTATAAATTTTTCCCTCTACACCGGAGTTTTTCCTTCCCTGTGGCGCAAAGCCTATGTTCGTCAACTACCTAAGGTATCTAATCCTTCTCTTCCTACCGACTTCCGTCCAATTTCGATACTTCCCTTCCTATCCAAAGTGCTCGAGGCCTGTGTCCACAAACAATTCTCCAATTTTGTTCACCATAATTCAATAATTAGTCCTCTTCAATCTGGGTTCAGGCCTGGGCATAGCACTGTTTCCGCCCTCCTTAAAGTGACTGGCGATATAAAGGCAGGACTGGAAGACACCAAAGTTACTGTTCTAGTGTTGGTTGATTTCTCGAATGCCTTTAATACCGTCAGTCACGACATCCTGTTAGCTATTCTGTCCTATGTTATGGTCTCTGCCGAAGCACTGGAATGGTTCTCTTCTTATCTTCAGGAACGTCAGCAGTCCGTTCATATTGAGGATTCTTCGTCATGCTGGTGTGATTTGGAAGCTGGCGTTCCTGAAGGCGGTATTCTTTCTCGTCTTGTGTTTTCTATTTTTATTAATCTTATAACTTCCGAGCTTCAGTGTGCGTATCATCTGTATGCAGATGACTTGCAGTTGTATTGTCAAGGGTTGATGTGATACCTGATGCTATCGACAAGATAAATAGGGACTTGACAGCCATTAAAAACTGGTCTGATAGATTTGGTGTTGCAGTAAACCCTAATAAGTGTCAGGCGATCATCATTGGGAGTCATCGTAGTATTGGTTAGGTGGATGGTTCAACCTTGCCACCAGTTCTCTTCAATGATACCATCGTTCCATTTAGCACTGACGTGAAAGACCTGGGCTTGCACATCGATCGTACCCTGAACTGGCGTACTCAAGTCGCTAGGGTGAGCCAGAAGGTTACTGGAACGCTGCGGGCTCTATACCGCTTGAAAAATGTATTACCATCAAGTACCAAGACAATGCTTGTGCAGTCCTTAATTTTCCCTATCATCGATTATGGTGATGTGTGCTACTATGACCTGAATGCAGATCTCCTCGACAAACTTGACCGTCTTCTCAATAACTGCATTCGATTCGTTTTCCTTTAAAGTTAAAGTTCGCGAGCACATTCGTAAGAAGCTGGCAGTATCATCACAACGGTAATGTTTTCCCATTGATTGTTTGGTTTGTTGGTATATTCGTGTATTTATGTGTATTTATAAGGTCTTATATTTATTTATAATTAGTTATATATATTATATTTAAAGTTTTTAATAGGTATATGTATGTATATCCATAAATTCAAATAAATATTTATTCCACAATTTTCGTTATTGCACCTACCACTGCTTGTCTCTGCATCACCCAAAGGTTGACTGGTAGAAAATGCCTATGGCATTAAGTCCGCCTCTGTACATTTTGTGTGCTTAAAGTGTTAAATAAATAAATAATATGTTTATTTTTTACTTTCTGTATGAATAGAAATCCCGTGAGTAAAATCTATATACTTCAAAAACATCCGACCGAGTGCAAAGCTAATCATAAAGTGTTGTATCGTCACTATTTCCTGCTAGAGGAAGCTCGCCCGGAACGTACGGAACTACCGACAAACCATTAAAGTTTTATGTCGCGAAAATAGACGTAGCAACAGCGAATATTCTCGACACTATGCGGATGGGCATGCGAATAACCAAATGGGAAGTGATTTTGAATTATGATTTTGGAATTTTTTGTGATATTGAAACTCGTTTTTATGGTTTTATGATTCTAGACAAGGAAGCGATTCCACAGATGTGGATAATGTAATATGATATTATAATAAATAATATAATGAATAACTGTTTCTGCCTTTGAATATGCTTGCTTTATTTTTGCTAACAGTACACGTAGCTAGTTGCTTAGTCAATGCTACGCCGTAGCGGCCTATGAAGTAAATGTTGGATTTAGAGGCAGACAGATGTATCTGTGTATTTTTCACTGTAATGGACAGACGTTTTGACACATATCTTGCTACTTGAACTCGCAAATGTAAATTAGCCATAAGTAAAAGTAAATCTACTACTGATAGTAAGCGTAGTAATTTCTACACCGCTACTACGTCAGTCGTAGTTCCAAGTAAAGTGAATTGAATAAAGCGCTGTGAATCAAGTGTCTTGTTATGTAGATGCGCGTAATAAATGCAAAAGTCGGAGCGTGCACAGAGACAGTAATTTCACTGACACTGAAAACCAGCGCTACGGGTCTATGTTCTATGTGTTCTATTATATGTTAGCGGGTTTGGTCTCCACACTTAGTCCTTCATGTGGACCATTGTGCATGGGCCATGGCGGCTGTCGTTGGTTATTCCAACCAGCCTACCTCCCTCCAGAAGATGTAGGTCTCCTAGTCTGATTAAGATATCTGTGAGGGATATTGTCAGTGTTCTATTTTACAGAGTTATATACATTTTGTACAGATTTTGCAACATTTATAGTACATTACTGCAGCCGCCTGCAAAAAGGGCATTGATGGACGAATGTGAAAATGTAGGCCATGGCGAAGCTGATCAATGCCTGGTTGCGGCCAAGGCTTGTATTGTGCTCTTCTCAAATAATGCGCGAAAATTCAACCTAAGTAAATTATTTATAAATTCCAGATTCAATGACGAACAACGATAAGTTTTCACCCGCCCATATGTTCATTTGTTTCTTTTTTACTTTATACAGCTCTATTTGAAAGCCAGTTCGAAATTTAAATAAAATCTTTGATATGCCACCTCTTTGATTGCCATGTGCCGACGTAAAAAGTTAGTTCGTTCCATTTTTAAATTACACGAAAGATATGAATTTTGGTTTAATCCCGGTATCCACCAAAGCGAAGAGGAGAGGAGATGTTTGTAAACGACCAATAAGATATCGTTATTTCAATGCGATGGTACGGTAACGTTATCTTATCGGTATCTTACTGGTCTTTTACAAACATCTCCTCTCCTCTCCGCTTTGGTGGAAACCGGGGATTAAGGTTGTCAAAATAATGCTCGAATTTCCAAGCATGTTTGAGAAAATGAATTTTAATGTACCTAAATTATAAATGTGTTTCTGTATTTTTTTGTGAATAAACCATTATTATTATTATTTTGTTTAAAGGCTTCTACAGATCGGCATGAGTCGCGACGTGACACAAAGGCCCCGCGTGTCGCGCGACGTGCGGTGCCTTTGTGTCGCGTCGCGAGTCGCGCCGGTGTGTAGAAGCCTTAAGAACGTAATTAAACTGTTCGTGAATGTTATTAAATTGTTGATTGGTAGAAAATGCCTATGGCATTAAGTCCGCCTCTGTACATTTTTATACTTAAAGTATTAAATAAATAAATAAAATTATCTTTATTTTCGGCATTGTCTAAACCCAGTCACTTATTCCCTAAATCTAGTCATAAATAAAGGGCGAATTTGGTTATCCATCAGAGGGCATAGTAAGCCAGAAAAAAATCAAACTTCACCCGCGCCTCCTTCCCTAACCCTGTCATCAAACCCGACAAAAACAAAACACAATCCCTTCCCGCCAGCAGAAACTTTCTACCCGGCGTTTAGGTATTTGAATTTGAATTTGTCCCCTTTATTTATAAACGCTGCTTAAAGTTAAGTAATGGTTAGCGACTGTTTAACCATATATTTTTGACGTTTAAACGGCTCTTAACTTTATTCATTGTTTATAAATAAACCCCTGAACCTTCTGTAGTAGGTGTCTTTGGATCTGTATGTTTGAGTTTTTTGCCACCGACTTCCAAAATTAAAGTTATTTTTCACTTTGTAGTGTTATTTTTGGAAGTCGGTTATTATTTTTTTGTAAATAGTTTTTTATTTGGAGTGTCTCTGCATAACCTTTCGGGAAATACAGGCGTGGTGGTATTTTATGTTATTTTAGCCGTATCTTTGCGGTATTAAGAAATAAAAAGGTTTTTATTTTTCACTTAGTGGGTTAGTTTTGAATTTCCTAATGTTAACTGATCATCACCTTTTACAAAATATTGCTTTTTCAGATGCTGGAACGTTGATTGTTGAGGAGTTCTCCTGGTAAGAACCAGGAGAACTGCCACTCACCATATGCATAGTGACGAGCATAAATTGATTTCCATGTCATCCCCTCATCAGATTCTGATTTGGAGGCAATGGGACCACCTCGGAAGTATACCCTTTCAAACAAAAAAAAAATGTTTTATTAGGTTAGTTAGGTTCCTCGTTTGTAACTGTTGAAACTTAAGCTTTGAAAATTTGCCAAGTTACATTATAAACTTTCAACTCTATAGTACTTAGCACCCATTTACATCTCAATTATTTTATCGGTGAAGCCGACAATCCCAAATAATGTGATGCAAAACCTTGAAGTCGTAATAAAACTAAAAATAAAAAATAAATAAAAAAGGAATACACAATTTTTCGCTTTGTATTAATACAAATAATCATCAATTTATTATCTTATTAGCGTATTAAGTATGTACAAATCGAATAGACGTGAAAATTAGAGGTATCTTCGTCACGTTTTTTTATCGAGAAAATTTTAATATTTTGCGTTTCTGTTTGAAACAGTTTGGAAATATCATGTAGTTAATCATATTGTTTTTATTTTATACCTTAGTCTCATCAATTTCATGAAAAATCAAATTGAAGATAAGCCATTTTGGTTACTTCCCTCTCTTAAGAATGATCTTCTCATTTTGCCCTGCGTTATATTTTATGAAGCTATAGCCCACATAGCCTACGTCTTACAGTAGCACAAAATAAAACAAGCTCTACCCACGTCTTTTGCATACCAAACAGACAGGCAATCGGAAAGGATTGATAAACATTGAATACCATCTTCTCCCAAATCCTTTTACATATGTATTTTCATGACCAGAACCATTTCAAATATTCGAAGAGACTTTCATTGTACTTAAGTACCTTGCTTTACCTACATAATTTAATATTTCTTCTGAAATGTGATGCCATAAAACAGTTCAATACAGTCCAACATTTAAAAGAGTCCCGTCTCTTAAGCATTTGTAGTATCTTAACCTATTTCCATCTTTATATGTTTATGGGCACACATTTGTACGCATATGGGGACGACTGTTATTGCCCAAAATAGACCTCTAATGTGAAGGGTAAACGATATTTCTTGATACAAACACTGTCACGAGGGAGGTTTATGAATATGTTCGGTTGTAAATCAAAAGTTTTGTACATAAATCTCTTTGCCACATAAATATTTGCGAGCTAATATTTTACACGAAGCAACAAGTTGTAATAACAATAAATATGAACATAAAATAGTTTTGTAAAATAACGTTCTACATCCTACTCTTACTAAAGTTGTCAAAAAATAACAGGCCCGTTTTGACATTTAACTTGAATCGATTTACTAGTTACGTCGCGATTTACCATCGCAACGTAACTAGTGAAGTAACCATACGACTCGGTACTCGATACTCACTATAAATCGATTCAAGTTAAATGTCAAAACGAGCCCATTATTTTTCGACAAGTATACAAACCTTGTGGTTGTATTTCAAACGCAATGCGTGGTTTTTATTGAACAATTATTATGGTGTTTTACTCTTAAGAGTTTCGAGGTACCATTATTAAATTACCTAAAGAAAAGTAAAGACAATTCAATCTGCCTAGCCTTTTCCCAACTATGCTGGGGTCTACAGCTGAATACCAGTATTTTACATGGAGCGACTGCCTATCTGACCTCCACAACCCAGTAACTGGGTAATACGATACCCCTTGGTAAGACTGTTTGTCAGACTTTCGGGCTTCTGATGACCCGTAACGACTGTCAAAGATCCACGAATGACAGCCGGGACCAACGTCTTTACGTGCTTTCCGAGGCACGGAAGAGTCTCGGTATGTAAGCATGGTCTCCCATCCAAGGAATAACCCCTGCAAGCGTAGCTAAAAAAAATGACAAAAACAAAAAAATATATACGAGTATGTAAAGAAAAGACAGTTAATGAATATAAAAAAATACATTGAATTTCCCGCACTTTTTTCTGCATGCATTTTCAACAGAGTTACATGAAATGTTGAACAAGTAACCCTTATGAATTATTAAATTATTTCGTTAAAAAAATGAATTATATAATCTAGGTTGGAAATTTGTAAGGTTGGAAATGTTTTCTTATTTCAAGTATCATCTTAATTAACTACGCAGGTATCTTCATTAATTTTCCTCAAGCAAGTATAAAAGATGACGTTACGGATTAAGGTACGCGAAGGGAAAAGGAAATACTGTTTACATAAAAAAATCAAAAATCCATTTTGATATCTAAATATTGTTTTCGGTAAAATACCATTCCATCTCATGCCGCGAGTAATCAATCAACTTTCGAGCATGTTGCCTGACTTCGAAATTCATGATTTTATTTACCTTATTCTTCAATTACCAGTCATGCATATGATTATTCCCCATATACTGTTTATATACTTATGTAATAAATAATCAGATATTTTGCCGAAGATGCTGCTTCAGTGCCTCATAGATAACTGAGCCTATTGCAGTTTTAACGGGCACACACCTAAACTCCAGATTAGGAATCTCATATTAGAACAGAACAACTTCCTGTTCCAACTAAAAATGAATTGAATAAACAATTTCGGTACATAAAAGAAATCTTATCTCAAAGACACATCGGAAAGATGACCACAAAGTTTTTTTATTTTTATTTCGACGTACGGAACCCAAATAATTATTAACGAACAGACATATTCTTGTAATTCGTATTACGAAACATCGTTCTCAACATTTAAATGTCACATTGAATTATTACAGGCTGAGTTCGACTCTGGAGATTTCGTATGAATAAGTAATACATTCTCCGTTGAGTTCGTTTAATGTAATTCGGCTCACGTTATTTACGCCAAATTACTATAACATTTCTGAACAATATCTGTCCTTTGCCCAACAGTGGGATTTTGGAAACTATAGAATTGAACCATCAAAGTTAGGAGCAAGAAGTAATTTCTGCACAGAATGTTACAAACTTACTTAAGAGCGTTTACGACGTACGGCATTTCATACAAACTTTCAAGCCCTTGTTTTTCGAAATGACTGGACCAATTTTAATGAAACTCCATACGCATTAGCAAGATATAAAGGTCTAAAAAGTTAGTTAAGAACATTTCCGAAAAATAGTGTTACAGCCAAATTAGACCAATTTAAAATTTTCCATAGAAACAGAGATATCCAGTTATTTGTTTTTAAATAAGACATTTCGAAAATGTTCTTAATTAACTTTTGAGACCATTGTATGCTGCTTATGCGTATGGAGTTTCATTAAAATCGGTTCAGTCATTTCGAAAAACAAGGGCTTGAAAGTTTGTATGAAATGCCGTACGTCGTAAACGCTCTTAAACCTTGTTGGTCACGTCCACCGTACGTGTCCTACCATCGCATCATCGCCCAGAGACAATTATTCAAATGTCAGATCAGCCTCTTTCGTCGGAACATAGCTTAGCAGCAGCTGCAAAACAGTAGAAAAAAATCTGTCAAATTTGAGTGGTATCCGGTTGTTGAGGTCCTCAAATAAACCAGCAATCGTCAAGGATTCGACAAAGTAAATATTCTTAGTGTTCCACCAATATTATTTATCGAGTAGACGACGTTTACCGACAAAACGAAATGTTGCCATTGTAAATATTATATATTATAAACTTTATCTAAGTAGTTTGTATTTATTTTGTTTCTTATTTATAATCTCACTGTATGCTGCACCGGTCGACGTCATCACGTCAACGCCGGCTATCGCTGAAAACCAGCGCTGGGGCTCTGTCTCGAATAGGGTCGCAGCATTATGCTGAGCGGTGGCCGTTTTGCGTGGATGTGACGCATATTTTCCCCCTACTTGTTCTTTTTGTATCTATGTTCTTTCTTTGCGTCATGTTTACCGCAAATAAATGTATTTTCTTTCTTTCTTTCTTTTTATTAGTAGATAAAGTCCGGTTAAAATACCTTGGAAATAAGGATCCGGAAAAAGTTCGTAACATCCTTATCTGGCAGTAGTTCTCAATATACTAAAATTATTTGCGCAAATATTCCTGTGCAACTTTATTTCAGGCTTCCCCCTCGCCTCATCTGTTTTATGTAAAGAACAAATAAAAGGTTTATACTATACCTACGCATTTATTGTTCATTACGTAACGGTTTACCTCTATTGTTAGTAGATATTTTATTCTCTGCGTTAGTCCCTAGGATACTGAAACACGTGCTTGATACATAAGTATTCCCAAATTAGATATAGCGGAATCCTTAGCAGTTGAAATAGTCTTACGTGGGAGGTTACAAATTGGTGCCTGAGGAATATTGTATGCGGGCTTGATTTGAAATCTTTTAAGAGACTTGTTAGCTTTAGATTGTCCCTAATACTAATTGTAAATGTCAGGTAGAGGCAGTTTTCTCTGTAGGTAGGTATGGATTGGCTTGTTACCTTGGTTCTCCTACAGACCTCTTCATTTCTGATTCGATCACGTAGGAACACTCAAGACATAGCCCTCTCCATTACCCTTTGGTTAACTTTCAGCTTTCTAACGAGGCCCATTGTGAGTGTGGTAGCTCAGGATGGGCCTCGTTAAAAGCGTTTAAGTGCCATAGGTCATCACTGGCAACTTGCACTGGACAAAGACTTTCGTTTTGAGATACTGACTACTTACTTGCATACTAATGTGAGACGAGAAAATACACATTACTCGCAGAACAGGTGGCCGATGCACTCGATAGAGTGGAGTGACGACCGCGTGTCGGAAGACGTACCGTTGGAAGGTCTCCCACAAGAACGGGGGGAAGGGAAGGGGGGTAATGCGGGTTCAAAATGTGTATGGATAAATAGTTATCAATTGGAAATTTCGCAGGATTACTCCTATCAACAAAGAAATGAACATTAGTCAGCGACGTTTGGAAGTACCTTCCGAAGAGCGTGATCTTCTACCAGATACTGCAGTATGCAATGCAAATAGTGAAATAGTTTAGGGTTGTAAGGAGGTACGAGTACCTGTTTAAAAGTTCGACCATTTGCCTCTTACATCTTCAGTAAAATTTCATGATTCATAACCAGCGAAACACATAAATCTGCATCGTCGTCATTATTTAAAAAAAGAAAACTAAACTTAGGGCGAGATTTACTAATTACACAAGAAAAGTAAAGATTTTTTTTCAATATGTTAAGAACTATTCCAAGTTATTTAAACAAGTTTTTAGCGAAGTTAGTATTTAAGCTCAAAAATTTAAAATAGTCAAAATAAAATAAAAACGACTTGGAAAATTATAAACAAGGAGACTGGAAATCAAAGTCAAAGTCAAATTATTTATTTCAAATAGGCACAGAAGGCACTTTTGAACGTCAAATTTACAAAAAAATAATAGAATTGATTCTAGTTGCCCCTTCCAAAATGTAGTTTCGTATGGAGAAGACTGGGCAAGTAAAGGCTTCTACATACCGGGGCGACTTGTCGCGCGACGCGACACGACACAAAGGCACCGCTCGTCCCGCGATACGCGGGGCCTTTGTGCCGTGTCGCGTCGCGCGACAAGTCGCGCTGGTATGTAGAAGCCTTAACTCCACCGTTACTCTTTTAAAATGTTTTACAATATTTTGTATAGGTACATTAAATATAATTATGTGAAGACGATGCCCCTAGAATAACATTGTACAGTATTTTTATTAAAAATTATGTAAAAAGAATTAAAAATGAAGCAATGATAGATAAATTAATTATGTGATAGATGTCATGGTGCTCACATTTACAAATATTGTAAGAAATATACGTTTTCCTAAAAAAAATAAAGTAATAGGTCAGTGTGTGAGTTAAGGCAACCAGTATCACAGAATGTAAAATAAATGTCATAAAAATAATAAATTATACAATTAAAATAGCAACTAGTTTGATTTTGTCTAGACTCTAGATTTTCCTATGGAGCTGGACCAGCTGGAAGAGATATAAAGCGTAATGTACAGCCCAATACAGTTATTAAAAAGGATTTAGAAGTTGCCACAGCTTTCGAGAAGTAGGTAGTTCTACACAAGGAACAACAGAACTTTAAGCGATGCGGGTAGGGTGCATTTCAACGGTTGTAGAGTGTTTACTAAGGCCTACACCACAGTGCAAAACAACAACAAGAAACGAAAAAGAATAAATTATATTTTATTTTAATTACTTTTGTAAACTAACGTGCAGGGATTTTTTGTAGACTTTAGGAATTTGTATATTTTGATCAGTTATTATTAGTTTATTTTATGTTGATTTTGATGTTACCGCTGATTTGCTTAATAGTACTCTCACGGTCAATCCAAGTTTATTAATTATTTTAGATATATATTTTATATAATATTATACATATTTATTTTTTTATTTACTTACTTATTTATTTAGTTATTCAGTAGGTTGGGAAAGATCTTTTAGTATATAGTTTCTTAAAGTTTTTTTGAAAATGTTAAACGATTTGACTTATTTTATGTCCCTAGGCAGTTTATTATAAAAGTTGGCCCCTTCATACATAACGTTCCTTTTTCCATATTTAGTCCTAGGCTGGGCTAAGCAGATATCGTTAGCCTGTCTTGTTAGGATTTTGAAGGTTTGTACCCTTTTTGGAAATATATTTTTTAATGTTGGTTGTAATGATAATCTGGCAGTTTGAGTACTTTATGTGGCTTACCCAAATTTTCTCTCTGGTTTTGTTCGTCGAATCGTTGAGCTCCTTAAGTTCTGAGTTGAGCTGCACGATTACTGACAAATGAGTTCACTGACTGGATAGGTCCACTCAATCTTTTTTTTTCTTCCCAGTCAATTTGGTTCTTACCTCAAAATACCATTTGAGACACTAATCTACATGGTCTTCACATGATCTGATCAAGATTATGTCTGGACTTTAAAAGAGACTGTGACCTCTGAGTTTGTTTCGGCCTTTCTTCTCAGAATAGTCAGATAGAAAACGCCACCTCATCTATTTTTTAAATCTGATTGACATGTAATGTAAAAGTGTTTGTATAAACCTAGTAAGTGCACAAAAAAAATATAGGCAGAATAAACCAAAATTACATCATAAGGACGGGACTCCACCAAAGCGGAGATGTGTGTAAACGACCAATAAGATACCGATAAGATAACGTTACCGTACCATTGCCGATATCTTATTGGTGGTTTACACACATCTCCGCACATCTCCGCTTTGGTGGAGTCCCGGCCTTAAGCTGTGTCTGAATAACAGAAAAAAAAACTAATGTGCACAGACAAACTGGTTCTCTGAACCAGGCTGCAAACCCTGAAGTGCGTAGACAAGCTGCTGCACTCTAGGAGTCTGAGAACCCTGGAGTACACAAGCAAGTTGTTGAAATTTACCAAAGCAAGATTCTTGCAGGTATGGAGTATGACTCAGATATTGCTTATAGAACAAACAGCAGTGTAGTCTTGGGTTCTATGCAAGGGTCAGTCGTGCTTCACCCTGAAATGGAAGGATGAAAAAGCGCAACTGGATCGTTAAACCAACTTCCTGAACATCTCTACAGTTTGATTAACACCCAGATCATGAGCATTCAATCAACTCAGCCTATAGCAGTCCACTGCGGGATATAGGCCTCTCACAAGCTGCGCCACAATACCCTCTCCACCGCCTTCCGCATTCAGTCTGTCCCAGCCACCTTTTTAAGGTCGTCGGTCCATCTAAGATCATGAGCATTCCATGAGTAATATAAATAATGCGTAGATCTCTGCGACTGTTATCATGACCAGCAAAACTTCAGGACATCAAGAAACTGCTTGAGTATGCTCCTGTTCAAAAACGACTCTTTTATGATGACATAATGTTAGCAGCTACTTCTTCTGGACGAGAGCAGGATAATGAAAATAACAATACACATGAAGAAAATGAATAAGTAGATATTATAATAATAGTACTGTAGGGGCGAAGGGTGATTTTATGATAGAGGTAAGCCGGAGCAAAAAACATGCTTACCTATGATGTCTACTGAACAATATTTTGGACTTTTGAGCCTGCAGGGCCCGGTTTACATTCCTTTCCCCTACTTTATTGGTAAAGAAAGCTTTTGTAGGTCAAGCAAAGTTCAAAGCTTTCAGCTATACATTTCACCTTGATTTTAGTGGCGTGCGTATTTCAAGATTTGCAGGGTGGGAGTTTAGGATGCAAGCTCGAAAGTATTAGCTACGGGCGGCTAGAAGAGTGTAGTGCTTGTATCGAAAAAATAAGGCAACCCCGCTGCTTACCAGCGGCGGCCTTAAGCATTGCGAGGCTCCGGGCGGCAGATCTTTGCGAGGCCCTTGTCGTTTGTGAAAAGTGTGCTATTTCTGTTGATTAATTAGAAATATAAGGCCCACCCACCCCGAAATGCAAAAAAAAATTGAGAACTACTGACTGTCATAATTTCCTAAGGGAAGCCGACAGGAATCGGATTATTAGCTAGCTGCGCCACTGATAGGGACGTTGTATATAATTATGCTGGCCACGCGGTAAACTTTGCTTGCATGATGCAGAATTTTTGCGTGACGTCAGTATGATGCGTAGTTCACATGTGGTGTTGTAGATGCCGCCACAGCTCTATTGTTTATGGGACAGCACCACATTTACACTCCAGGGCGGAGTCATCTGGGAATCTCCATCTTTTTCCTTCCAGCAGGTTTTCTTTGTTTTGGCCTACCTGAGTCCGGACTATATAATGACTTCCACGTAAGCCAACTCAACTCATGTCCAGGTGAGAGTTTTTCAGCATGTGGAACGAATGAGTTGGGTAGGGAAGCACTATCTCGCCTAATCTTTTGATTGATCAAACAATCAATCTGCCTGCCTTTTCCCAACTATGTTGGGGTCAGCTTCCAGTCTAACCGGATGTAACTGAATACCAGTATTACACATGGAGCGACTGCCTATCTGACCTCCACAACCCAGTTACTAGGTAATACGAGACCCCTTGGTATGACTGGTTGTCAGACAGACATTATGATTAAACGTGATTTTAAATTATTTAGAAGATTAGAAGTAAGATTTATGATTGTGTTAAAATTAACAGCTTTGTTGATAAAACTAAGTTTAGAGTTATATTATTGTTTGATCTTTTTTTTCAAAAATAACGGGCTTTGTCGCACGTGCGATTATGCCGCCCTGGTTGGTTTAACAAAATCATACTACCCGTTTCTGGGGAGGCCTATGTCGAGCAGTGGACGTCTTTTGGCTGAAATGCTGATAGCTAATAAAGTAAGTCTGTAAGATAAATATTAAATACTGATAATTTTAATAATCTTATATATAAAATTCTCGTGTCACAATGTTAGTTACCATACTCCTCCGAAACGGCTTAACCGATTTTTATGAAATTTTATATGTATATTCAGTAGGTCTGAGAATCAGCTACTATCTATTTTTAAGGGTGGCTTTCCCACGGGATCGAGGCATACGCGGGTGAAACCGCGGGGCGTAGCTAGTCTTATATATAAAATTCTCGTATCACAATGTTAGTTACCATACTCCTCCGAAGCGGCTTGTTCGATTTTTATAAAATTTTATATGTATATTCGGTAGGTCTGAGAATCAGCTACTGTCTATTTTTAAGGGTGGCTTTCCCACGGGATCGAGACTTACGTGGGTGAAACCGCGGGGCGCAGCTAGTAATATATATTTTTTAAGAACGTCATATTATAATAATATAAAGCCTACCCTATAAATGATTGTTAATTATTTTTCCAAATGTATTTATACAGCCATTTTTTTATTTTATTTTTTAATGATTATATCTCCAAACAAAGAAAATGGATTTAGTCACTTTTAGAACTAAGGCATTCATATGCTTCTTCATGAGATCCGGGGCCCAATTTCATTTGAAGCGTTAAAAACTGTAGATGGTAATATCATCCCACGTTTCAATCGAGCCAGCGTGCAAGGCTCTCAGCTTGCTTGAAGATGATCATCATTTGTACGCAACCCGGAAGAGGCAGCACTTTGCCAATCATAGCACATGCTACGGGATCAATTTACGATTATTTTAGTGTTTTGACAAGTATCAGATCCCTTAAGACTTTGGGAGAAATTCAAACAAAACTTATCTGAAGATTTTAAAAAGCAGTTAGAAAGACAGGGAGACATGGATGTAGAGCACATAGCAGATGTGGTATTTAAAAAATGCCTATCGGTAATAGCGGATGCCGTGCTAGCGTTGGGTGGACGGCTACTCTAAGAGTATGGTTTACCTTAGCCAAGCAAAGACCAAACATTTTAAAATTGTTTCTCAATGAGACAAGTTACGGCTTAGCAGCATTATAAAATACTGTAAAAAATATGAAAACACTGAAAAAAAAAAAAAAAATGAAGGATTACTGAATGACGAGCAAAAATTTGTTTACAATCAAATTATCACTAGCATTTAAACAAATAAATGTGGAATATTCATTTTAGATGATCCCGGTGGAACAGTGAAAACTTTTCTAATTAATTTGCTTTTAGCGAAAGTTCGAAGTACTCGCGGCATTGCCTTGGGTGTGGCTTCTTCTGGGATCGTAGCTTCTACATTGCTTGGGGTGGTCGAACTGCTCATGCTACCTTCAAAGTTACTTCACTCAATTAGACAACTGCTCACACTCCGATTTGTAATATATCGAAACAAAGTGATTGTGAAACATACTGCAGTATTAAAGAATACACAAATGATATTGTGGGACGAACAATGGATCATAAGGATGGCGTTGAGGCTTAAAACAGATCTCTTCAAGATATAAAGGGAAATAAAAAGTTAATGGGTGGTGTAACGGTTAAAGTCATACCGCCTTATTACAAAACAAGATTTATATTTTGACATGACTTAAACCATGGAGCCAGTTTTTGTAATAAGAACGTAACAGTGATTGAAATACCTACCGTTCTTTATACAAAACTGAAAACTTAGTTCGGTACTAAGTTGTCAGTTTTATGTTTAGGAACTTTACCATAGTCGGAATAAAGTTCGAAATTCAATAATGGCTCCATGTTTTAAACCTGGGTCTGAAGATAAACCTTGTTTTGGAATAAGGGGGAAAGCGTTACATCGCAGTATACTGGAACCCATAATTAACTGGGTGTGCGCAAGGGAAAGCTGCATTTGTACCACACATTAGTTTAATTCTGAATGATCTTCTGTTTGAATTCAAACAATTACAGTTTCCCCTCAAAATCTACGTTGCAATGACTACAAAAATGTCAGTGCAGAAAGCCTAACACAAAAATTTACTGGAAAATAGACTTTTTTGAAAACTATTTCTTACATGGGCGACGTAGGTTGCTTGCGTGCTACATAGCTTGCTCACGCGTTAACCCAGTAGTTTGGTAGTTTTAGAAGAAAATTTGTCTTTAAGTATAGAAGTTTTGTAGATAGTATTTTTTTATTACTATGACTATATTCTTTGAACATAAAACTAAAAGGCTAAAACTAAAACTTATCAATCATAATCAAACTTAACGCTAGCAAAGCCGCAGGCAAAAGCTAGTGTGTTACATAAAAATAAAATAAGAGTCAAAGTAGTCAAACCACCTTTGTGGGGAAATAAAAACCCTAATTCCATGAGTGTTTTCATCCAAATTACGCTGCCAGTACTATATCAAATGTATTCATATTATTTCAAACGTTACAGCAGAATAATATTCCTCCAGAATCGCAAGTGTGTTAACAGATAAAGCAACATACTATCTAAATTCTGTTTTCATAGCAAATAAAATGATATGCTATTTATTATATTAGAGGTGACTGTTATTTTAGCCGTTCTTATAATCTGTAAGAATGCATCAATCAATGGATCAGTGTTGTGACATTACAGTTGTAAGTAGTATAAGCAGGAACGCAAGCGTTCATTAGGTAACAGACATAGCCCGAAGAATTGCGAAGCTTAAGGGGACGATAACTGACTTTTAATGATATTATACTGAAGATCACGCCTAAACGAGTAGTGTTAATGATTTGAAAAAAAAAATGTTAAATTAGAGCATATTTTCAATAACTTATTATGTGAATATTTAAGATTATGTACATACTGCATAGTGAAATTAATTTGTAAAGTTATGTCTAACGCGGATAAAAAACTGAGAATGGCGCAAAATCTACGCAGCGTATTTTTCTGAAACCTTCACCAATTTAAAGATAATTTAATTATTAATCTTTTAGTATACGCGTTTTATTGAAGTACCTTTTTTTTTGTGTATAATAAATTAATAATGCGTCAAATTGGGGACAGCGCTCCTTGATGGGCGAGTCCTATTACTGGCTGAACGAACGACGCGTTGCGTGAGCTCAGTACAGAACACGCAAGCTAACCACTCAAGGTCACTGGCATATATCTGCGTCTTAAATGGCAGTAGGCAGGGCACATTGCTCGCAGAACTGATGGCCGGAAGGTTCTGGAGTGGCCACCGCGTACCGGAAGACGTAGCGTTGGAAGGCCTCCTACAAGGTGGACCGATGACCTTGTGAAAACCGCAGGAATCCACTGGATGCGGGAAACATAGAACCGGTACAAGTGGCGGTGCTTGGGGGAGGCCTATGTCCAGCAGTGGACGTCTTTCGGCTGAAATGATGATGATGATGAGGCGTTCATTAATTGACTTAAAACAAAAAACTTCGCAAGCAATGGGGAATCTCTACTGAAGACTGTGGACCTCAGGACTAACTGTTTCTCAGAGGGACAGCTGTACGTCACTTGCTCTCGCGTCACTTGTCCTGAGACTGTATATATTGGCTACTGAGATCAAAACTACAAACGTAGTATACAGGGATTTTTTTATAAAAATAACAAAAAATCACGCCTGTATTCTCGGACAGGTTAGGCAGAGGTACCTATAGTACATCCACATTTCGCCAGTTATGTTTAGGTCCCATGTAATAGGGGGGCGAGCCTAAGCCACTATCCGGGTACAAACCCAGACTTCGGACTGTTTCTGAGCAACTGAAAACCCAATAACACTTTGCCTGACCCAGGAATCGAATCCAGGACCTCATGCTCAATAGTAGCGATTGCGACCAGTAGACCAACGAGGCCGTTTTCTATGAAAATGTGGCTGTTATTTTAGTATGTGATATCATACGACTTCCACGCGAACGAAGTCGCGGGTTTTGCCCGCAACTTCGTTCGCGTGGAAGTTGAAGCTAGTCTTTCAATAATATTAAAAATAAAAATACGGGGCTTACGTACAAATTATATTGCACTTTCATATCTCCACTTTCAGCGGATCCAATTTAATATTCACTTCTCACACAAGATCTTTCTTTGACGGATACGATACGGTGAACCGCAAACTTTGACTTGCATTTTACCGGTTTTCTAGGGTTCCGTACTAATAAATAAAACCTTTGTGGTGAGCTTTTAGAAGAAGTACTTATAAGATTAGCAAAAAGTACGTAGTTTAAGGTACGTACTTTAAAAGCTAAACTTGGGTTAACTTAAGTTCAAAATATCCAATATCTAAACAAAGTTTCTTAATCAATTTTAGATTTTCCATCAAGCCTTAGAAACGTTTTAACTACATTAAAATAGAATTTCAACTTTCCGATTAATCTCAGGAAATTTGATGGTTTCAGCTAGCGATAGTGAAAAGCTACAAATAATTGCTTTGCTAAGTTGCGAGGAAGAGAAGGGTTGACGTCGAGACAGTCCCGGATGAGATAAGAACTTATGAGTTATGTTCGTTGACAATAAATAAAGCTGCTTTTTATGCAAATAAAATATAATACATCATTAGTTTTTGTTTATACTAAACCTCTTAAGGGGTCATTGTATTCATCATTATGAACAACTTTTACTATGGGACCAAAGTTGAAATCGCGAAAAAAATATCAGCTGTTCCCTACATTTTGACGAGTTTTTTTTTTTTTTTTTTTCTTTATTTTAAGGGCTTTATCGCTGAGCGATAACGTCACCCTGTAACATCAGCAATTATTCTAAGATCAGCACAATCAACTTAACCTAAAACATCTTATTATTCTAACATTAATATTTTAAAACAAAAAATGCCAGTTTGTACAGTATCCTAGCTTGTTCCGATAAAGGACAAGCCAGGATAGCATTACACTCTCCAATATTGCACTTATTTGTTGGACCAAGTAAATTGAATCGCAAAGCTTCATTCCTCACACATTCCATCAAAACGACCACTCCACATTCTTCACAGTTGGATGATGCAACCTTTTTCATGAGGAACCCAAACTTTTTTGTTGGAATGTGACCGGAACGAAGTCGTAGTGCCATAACTAAATCTTTTCTACTAAGCATATTTTGATCAATCCAATTATTCACCGGGAGCTGTGGTTGGATGGTCTTGTACCAAATTCCCTTATCTGTTGACCTCTGGTTAAAGTATTCACTCCACAAATCTATACACTGCAGTTTTATTAGTCTTATATAATCTGTATGTAAAGGAGGAACATTTATACAAATTCCGTCTGACACGGCTTGGTTGGCCAAAACATCTACTCTTTCGTTATCCTGAATCTGTACATGAGATGGGATCCTCTGTAAAACTACCGAAATTGACTTTTGACCTAACTTAAATATAGACTCCAAAATCATGTAGGATATCGGTACTCCTCGCACGGACGAAGTGCACCGAGCCAAGTGTTGCAACGAACTCTTCGAATCTGATAGAATGACAAATTTATCATGATTAATTGAGTTAATATAAGAAAGAGCCTCTGCAATTGCAATTAACTCCACGTGCATAATGGATATATCAGAGTCTATAGCAAGTCTGACATTTGCATTTAATTGTGGATCCCAAACCGCAGCACCGCTACCAGCACTACTCTTAGAACCATCTGTGTAAATCTTATGGAAATTAACATATTCCTCTTCTATAAAGTTTGTGCAGATTTGTCTCAGATGGTTGCAGTCGTAGTGTCGTTTAGGCGCATTTATAGATTTTTTTTTTTTTTTTTTTTTGGGTGGGAAATTATCAAATAACTTCTCCCGCTCTGGGCAGAGCGGGAGGGCGTGTCAGACTCTTACTGACTAAAACCCACCCGTGTTCCTTCATTTGCCTGTGTGCCAGGGCCACGATATCCCTTTCGGACAAACTCGCAACCCTGGCAGGCATTGGTCCTGACGGACCCCGTCAGTTGGTGCTGACATCTCTTTGAGGCGCGCGTGGAACACAACGCGCCGTCGACCCGGGCCTGGTCCTTATCGGACGGCGAGCTACCCATCGCTCGCCGTCCGCAAGCCCGCGCCTACGGTGGCCGGAAATCGGCTTGCAACTCCCGACGCCCGGGGCGTCTCCTGCGGCGACTAGAGGCGCGAGGGCGCGAACCTTGCCTCTCCCTCACGCGTTCCGCCTCCTCCTTCGCGAGCATTACTGCTTCGCAGAAGGAGGTGACGGCCTCCCATGCACTCTCGCTCCGAACCATGGCCTGAACCAGTGCTGGACGCGAGAGATCGTCGCCGCCGATCGCCTCCGTGAGGACACGGCGGTGCTCCGCCCAAGCCGGGCAGATCTCCACCGTATGCTCCACCGTGTCCTCCGGGCGATCCACACAGTGGTGACACCCGGGCGTTTCCTCCCGCTTTATCCTGAACAGGAACCTCCCGAAACAACCGTGTCCGGTGAGGACCTGCGTCAGGCGGAAGGTGAGGACGCCGTGGCGCCTCTCCAGCCACTCCTCAAAGAGGGGACTTATCGCCACAATTGTAGCGTGCCCAGCGCTAGGTTGCGACAATCGCACTCTCCATGCCGCCATGAGATCTCGCCGGAGTTCCGTCCGCTGTACCGTGATTTCTCGCGGCAGCGGAGTTTCACCCCGGCGTTTCGCCTCCTCGCGCCACTCCCAGATGTGCGCGAGGACTTTTGCCTCCAGATCCCACGGCGGCAGTCCGGCTAGGAGGCTCGCCGCCTCACGGGAGACCGTGCGGTAACCCCTTACCAGCCTGATGGCCATGACCCTTTGGGACGCGTTCAACCGCTGGGCTGGTCGCAGCCTCAGAGAACGCGCCCACACCGGTGCCCCGTAAAGGGCCATGGACCGCACGATCCCCGCGTAGAGCCTCCGGCAGGAGGCGTTTGGGCCCCCTAGATTGGGCAGAAGCCGCTTCAAAGCAGCCCCAGCCCTCTCCAGTCTGGGAGCCAAACGTCGGAAGTGCTCCACGAAGTTCCACCGGCTATCGAGGACGAGTCCCAAGTACTTCATCGTCGACTCGACACCGATGTGAACTCCTCCCGCCGTTATCTGGGAACTCGACAGTGGCGCGTTCCGAGGACCATAAAAACACATGGCCTCGGACTTGTGCAAGGCCACCTCGAGTCCCAATTGCCGGATCCTATCGACGATTGTCGCAACCCCACGTGCCGCCAGTTCGGCCGCCGCCTCATGCGACCTCCCCTGCGCCAGGACCAGCGTGTCGTCAGCGTAGCAGACTACGCTGACGCCGCTAGGGAGGTCGGCGCGCAGCACCCAGTCGTAGCCGATGTCCCACAGATGCGGCCCCAGGACCGATCCCTGTGGGACACCGCACGACATCTCTCGCCGGTTCCACTCTCCTTGGTGACCAGGGTAGATGACGGCCCTGTCCGTCAGGTAGGCCTCGACCACGCGACAGAGGTAGGTCGGCATCCGGTGGTACCGAAATGCCTCCCTAATGCAACTCCAGGGCAGGGTATTGAAGGCATTGGCGATGTCAAGAGACACCGCCAAGACGACCCCACCCCGGGCCACAGCATCCCCCGTCGTGAGGGCTCGGACGCGCATGATGGCATCCACCGTAGAGCGCCCCTTGCGGAAACCAAATTGGCTCTCCGCCAAATCCGGCCCCACCCGCACCAGCCGCCCGACAAGGCGGTCTGCAATTACTCTTTCAAAGAGCTTGCCCACCTCGTCGAGCAGCACGATGGGCCGGTAAGCGGACGGAGAGTCTGCCGGGCGCCCTAGCTTCTTAATAAGGACCAGTTTCCCCGTCTTCCAACGAAGTGGGAACTGGCCCCTCTCCAAGCATGCGCTTAGGAGCCCCCTTAGTCGAGGCCCGAGAGCCTCCAAGGCCAGGACCCAGGCTTTTCCAGGCAAGCCGTCGGGTCCTGGGGCGGTATTCCTGGCATTCAGCCTACGTACCGCCACTCTCAGATCTACCTCGGTCACCTCCGGAGCATCGTCGTCGTCGTCGGCAGTGTGGTCCGCATCAGGCACCACAGGAGGCGGAGCCATGGGCGGAGGAGTATGTTCCCCTCGTGATGGGAACAGAGCGCTCACCACGTCCTCCACGAGCTGGGGCCGGAGACTCTGCGTCAGCGGGGGAGCCCATGGGCGGAGTTTATCTCTCACCCCTTTGTAGGGGCGTCCCCACGGGTCTCTGTTCAGAGTCTCCAGCGACTCCTCGCGAGCCAGTCCTCTGGCCCGCTGGATTTCCGCTCGGAGGGCGGACTTTGCCGCTCTGTACCCTTCGTATAGCTCCGCCTGGATGGCTTCCGTATCTGGAGGGCGGATACGGAGCCTGCGGTGCCTGGAGTACTGGTGGCGCGCAGCAACGCACGCCTCGCGTAAAGCGGTCAGCTCACGCGACCACCAGCACACCTGGCGCTGAGCACATCCGGGCTGGACCCGGGGCATTGCCACGTCACATATTTCGGACATGGCCTCCCGGAACCACTCCGCCTCGTCGTTTATGTCGGCAGGCCTGTCTGGTGATGACACCCAGGCCTGCACGATCGAGGCTTCCAGGAGGAGCTCCCGGTCCAGCTGCTTCAGCGCCCACCGCGGACCACTCGGGGCCTGTTGCTCACCCACGTCCCCAGAGAAAACATTTCAATCAACCTAACCATTTTAACGAGTTCAGCGAACTTAAATGTAGGGAACAGCAGTTTTTTTTTTTTCGCGATTTCAAGGTTGGTCCCATAGTAAAAGTTGTTCATAATGATGAATACAATGACCCCTTAAGAGGTTTAGTATAAACAAAAACTAATGTTGTATAAATAATAATATAATATGTAATATTATTTCAAATACAACCAGGGAAATAAATCGTTTATCAATTTGATACACTACGTCAATAAAGCCGTGTTATGGCAATTTCATACAACTGTCAAAGAATGACGTTTGTGATTTGAATTTATGAACCTAAAGTAGAATTATTAGAGAAGAAGAATTAATGTAAAGTCAAGGAAATTAATTGTTTAACAAATTGAATACTGACTCAAATTGTCTTTAAGTCGAATTATTAATTCATTGGAGTAATCTGACATGTGCTAGCTGTCGCTTTGTGTAATAAAATAGTCATATTTATTGTATTCTAGACATTTACACTTATACATTTATTTTACACTTATGTATATCGATTAAACTAAACAATCACCATTAAAATCAATACGACCATTTTATTACACAAAGTGTCAGCTAGCACATGTCAGATTACTCCAATAAATTAATAATTCGACTTAAAGACAATTTGAGTCGGTATTCAATCTGATAGACAATTAATTTCCTTGACTTTACATTAATTCTTCTTCGCTCGTATTAGCTGAACTTCTCATAAGTTTATTCTCTGTTTGACTAGCAAGTGTTTTAACCTTAACCACAGCACGTGCAAAAGGTGGTAGCGGGTCTGTCCCGGGTGCGCTGGACGTACCTAGATGTCAGTATCACCACATGTGGATACTATTTATTACTTGTTTATTTTTATTAATTTATTTAAATAAATAATAATAATAAATAAATAATATCAGTATCACCACATGTGGAGGTTATTTATATCCACCCCTACTTTAATTGATATAAGTAACCTACTTTTAACCCTTGAATACAATCATGTTAATTAAAATTAATTGCTGCGTTTACGCCACTTACTAGACTCATTTGCATAAAACTGTATTTAAAAAATATAGGTCGGTTTTTATTTTGTCTCTTGGGTCTATGGGCTTTATAAATGGCTGTGTTGAGCCATAAAAAGACAACAGGCGGGCGACATAAACTCCAAATTAACTGTATAAAGTTCTTGCATGCGAAAATCTTTGCTGAAATTTTAAAAGTCTTCAAATCCTTCCAATGGGGTTTACGTTGTCATTTTATCTAAATAAAGTTATTATACGCCGTGGCATTTTAGTCGTCTTACAACGGCAGCCCACTTCATGTATCCAATGATTATTATTCATTCATAAAAAAAATATATTTATTAACATTTGAATAATAAAAAAAAACATTATGACGCATGACGTAGTTTGAAACACCCTGTTACGAGCCTTGCGTTCCAATTGGGCGGCGCGGAATGGAGTGCAAGGCTCGCACCGCGCTCATAACAGGGTGTTTCAAACTACATCATGCGTCATAATGAATAATATAAATATTTTTTAATTATTCAAGTGTAAATAATAAAAAATTGAATGATTAGTAGTCATTGGGTACATGAAGTGGGCTGCCGTTGTAAGACTACTAAAATGCCACGGTGTATATTACACAATAAATTGCCCGTATAATTATAAAATTATAAATTACAATACCTACATAGATTGGCTAGGTACTTACTGTGAAGAAATACTCGTAAATAAAAATGATAGCTATTTTTGTATGAAAGTAGACCCTACTGTGGCAGAAAATTTTCTGTCAGCGCGCTGTAGCACATTTTAAATTTATCGTAGCCAAAGCTGAACATAAAACCTACTTAACATTTATTTTCTGACAGGAATAAAAGAGCAATTCATAGTGGCACACTTCGTCGCTAGTTCCCTTATACAAGTTTTACTAAGCGGGCCACTTCTCATATCAAACATGAAGACGTCGAGAAACTGTTCTCAACAATATGTTTAAACTATGCACCGCTGCAATACATCATGAAACTATTTATGTTATGTTTATTATCACTGGGACTTACAACTACTCAAGGTTTATTAAATATTTGATCACTGTTCGTTCTAACTTAACTAGAATAATGACCACAACCGAAGGCAGTACCCATTCTAAAATCAGTTTGTGAATTCTAAATAAGTTTAACCTTTCAGATCCTGTGATGTTCGGGCCTGACCGGTTAAACCCTAGTATTTCCAATCTTTAGTAAGATTAACAAAGATGAGTAAAGCCAGTCTGAAATATGTTTGTGAAAAGCTACGTGAGATACCGCGATACTAAATTATTAGCAAAGTTAAAATAAACAGCTAAATTAAATGCTCTCTAGTTAGTTCCCAGTTTGTTAGAGAGACTTGCGTGAATGTAGCTCGGAGCTTTGGTAGCTTTCTGTTTATTGTAGAGTACGGCGCCAGGTGCAAAGTGAATTAGCTTTATAGCGCAGATATATAATTTTAGTGACTTTAAATCTGTTATTACGCCTTCATATAATGCAAGTAAGCTATGCAAAAAATGTATGTTAAACTAGAACGCATATACATCAATTCTATATGTAAATGTTTAAGTATTGTAGTAAAATACTTTATGAAATAAATTCAGAAAGTAATGTCTACCCAAAGCATAAAAAACGATATTACTTTCAAACTACATTTATTATCTATTTTATTACCTATCTGTGGTTTTTTTTCAAATATTCATATTATCGTTACTAAAAATAAATATTCCCTATGAAACCGAAAGGCGGCGCGGCGTGAGTGTGACGCGCATTTTTATGGCCAAGGTCAACAACGATTACCCGACCCTTAAGGCAACAAAGTGACTATAATATCTGTTAAATGAGTCGTAGCTATCTTCACTTGTGTGCTACTGCAGCATTTTACTATCATCAAATCATAACTCTCATGAACACAATACAGTTTGTAGTATCTTAAGCAGTTTTCAGAAAAAAATAAGCTTAATAACTCAAAAAACAACCTTGTAACGACAACCCAAACATACAGGGTGGTAGTAATGATGTACTGAATCCATGGTAACAGGATGCGAGTCGATGTCCCTTCCACCCTGTATTCAAAACAAACCGTTGCATTGTTTAACAATTTCTGTAATTTAAGGAAACAATGAAAAAAAAATATGTTTTCATTTAGTTTGCTAGAAACTTGTCTACGGCGGCGTGGCAGTTACGAGTACCTATATCCGGCTTAGTACTCCTGCGTTGTACCACCGGTTAAAATTTGCTGCGCCATACCAGACTCATGTACTCATAAGCTTTGTCAGACATGTTCCCGTCACTATCCTGCACTTGTAGTTTGACATTGTAGTGTAGTGCGACTAGAATCAATTCTATTTTTTTTGTAAATGTTGACGTTCAAAAGTGCCTTAAAAGTGCGTATTTAAATATACGTATACAATTTGACTTTGACTTTCACAGTTGTGCGACAGGCAGTGACAGGAATAACGCTTAACCAAAGTACGCTAAGTAACGTTTATACATCTCGGCTTCAGTTCGAAACTGTGTGTACGTTTGCACAACGTACATGGTTTGAATTAATAAATATAAAATTCATGAATTGCTTACATTTTGCTTTACTGTATTGTAAAAGAAATAATGAAAGTTATCTTAAAATTCAATAGAGGAATGACCTCTGAATTAAAAAAAAAGAATATTGACACTATTTAGTTTTACTTTTTCTATGATCATGAACGGTGACTTATGAGTGACGGTATTCAACTAATTTGGTAGCTCTATTATTAGAGCTACGAAATAAGTTGAATCCCGTCACTGAATTAACAGGATTATTCCTATTAATTCAGTGACATTTGCCGAAACAACGTAGGGATAATTAAACTGATGTAATCTAATTAATCTGTATCTTATCATGATCGGCATCTACGTGTATTTGATATTGTGCGAAGTATTAACTAATTCGCAGTCTGCTTAATAATTTTTCACACTTTGCTAATGTCATATTTATAATAATTATGTCATCCAAAACTACTATGAAAATCGAAGCCTTTATTTTCCTAACTTTGTTTCGTATTGATTTGGCCCTTCGTTGATTGATCCAATTTTAAGAAAACAACTTGATTCTTTTGAATAAATAAAAAACATGGGTACAGAATAACTGTTGTTAGCTTAATATTTGTCTGTCTGACTTTCAGACAACGCCGATACTAAAAATAATACAGTTGAAATAATACAGAGATTCTTTCAAACAATACAGATCAAATAAAGCCCTTATTCCACGAATACCTTCATCAATTTCAGTCGAAAGACGTTCCACTGCTGAACTAAATATGCCTCCCAAGCACCGCCACGAATCACTTACTAAAAGAATTTTCTATTCAGAATAACTATGTAGCTTGTAACTTAGGTACAAACCGTAAGAAAAAAAAAGAAAAATAGCTATAACTACATCACCTCGTTCTTTGAAAAATAACGGTAAGGAAGACGGAGATAATTGGACTTTTTAATAAAAAAGGAAATTGTTTGATATTTTTCTTCCACTTGACTGATCCAATTTACTGCGAAACAAATTTCAATATCTACTGTCCTCTTTTGTTTTTCTTGTCTGGGTTCTATGCATTTGTTAATTTTTTTAGGGTTCCGTACCCAAAGGGTAAAACGGGAACCCTATTACTAAGGCTCCGCCGTCTGTCTGTCTGTCTGTCCGTCTGTCACCAGGCTGTATCTCATGAACCGTGATAGTTAGACAGTTGAATATTTAAGGGGGCTTCCATACAACAAACGTGATTTTTTTGCTCGTTTTTGCTCAATATTGATAACGGCAACAAGTAGACGGTTGAAATATTCACAGAATCTTTAGTTATATATTCACTTTAAACATAAATAATTAAATTAAAATAAAACAAATATTTAAGAGAGGCTCCCATACAACAAACGTGATTTTTTTGCCGTTTTTATAGATAATGGTACGGAACCCTTCGTGCGCGAGTCCGACTCGCACTTGGCCGGTTTTTTTGTTCGTCATCTTTTTACATTTTTTTTTCTCAGAAATTACTCGTGTCTGTAATCAGTAGGTAATGTTAGCGAGCGGTAGGAGCTCAGTGGTAACGGTAGGTCGAAGGTTTGAACCCAGACAGGCGCTTTGTGTAAATTATTACATCACCAATCCTCTCAAAATGGTGAAGGAAATCATTGTGAAGAAACTGGCATGTCCTAGAACCAAAAATTTTAAGACATGTTGTGACTTGATCTACTGGGCCCGCGTGGTGGGTCCTCTCACCAATAGACTTGTGTCCCAGCAATGAGAACATTATAGGCTGATTATGCATGGTAATTTTAACGCGAGAATAATGTCGATAACGCGTAATCATAGTAAACAATTATTTGTTTTAGTTTTGGGCCATCGTACAAAAATGCATGCACGCTTTCTTACAGAAATACTTATCATCATGCTGGACATAGGCCTCCCCCAAGGGGGGTTGCCATAATCGCCACGCTTGGAAGGGGGTTGGCGACTTCAGTATCGTGTCAAAATGCATAGAGACAACTGCTGCCCATTCTCTAGTAAGTCTCTTAGTCGCCTTTACGACACCTACGGGAAGAAATGGGATGGCGCTATTCTTTACGTCCGGCACCAAACGCATTAAATACTTATATTTAATGTAATTTAAATAACCATGTTTTTTTATCAGTCGTGACGTAGGTAGTTACTTACAGACCTAAGTACCTTCAGTTTTATTCTTAATAATCTGTCTTTGAAAACTGACAGTTAATAATGGACACTAAGTTTGTTACGCTGATAAATAATTTATTATCTAAAAACGTTTTTACATATTAACAAAATATAGCTCTATTCTACAGTTGCTGTTTATGAAAATAGATTTAAGTACTAACTGATGATGACGAAGATGACGACACGGTTGGCGCAGTGGTTAAGCGATTGACTGCTGCACTGCGTGTCGCGGGTTCGATTCCCGCACGGAACAAATATTTGTATGACCTAGAAGTAGTTGTTCTGGGTCTGGCTGTTTGTGTATGTGAGTTTATATTATGTTTGTAAACGCATATTACAGGAGAAATTCCTAGTGGGCAATGTTTCTAAAACATTTTTTTTTTACGGTATTGTTCCATCACCTACCCGATTTATCATTCCACGAAAGCGATGGATAAAACTTTATAGTTTTATCCAAACGTTTCATGAGTAACAAATTTATTATATTAACATTACAATATCCATATAAATATTTCGTGATTATTTGATGAAATTGGAGGTCAGATAGGCAGTCGCTCCATGTAAAATACTGGTATTCAGCTGGATCCGGTCAGACTGGAAGCTGACCACAACATAGTTGGGAAAAGGGTGGGCAGATAATGATTGTTTGATGAAATTCACAAATGTTTTAATAAAATCTCACGTTTTTCGCTTTATTTTATTGATTGTTCTTTTAGAATCCATTTTTTTGTACCTAAATAACAACTTGTTCTTATATGAATCTCATTCCAGCACATCATAGGTACACACGGCTACACATCAAGCTATACAAATCCAGTTTACGCTGATCTGGCACTGTACGGAAATCTTATACAATGCGAGATCAGCTTATACTGGAAATATATAGCTTGATGTGTATAGCCCTCTGTAGAAGCTTACTTAATTTAAATGTTATTGGTCTACTATAAGGGGTTAATAAATCCAAGTATTTTTTTTCACACATTATCTATCTCGTTCTATATTTGTTATGGTTTGAGTTGAAAGTATTAATTGCGTTTCGTATTTCATACGTATCTCGTATCCCTGGCATTGAAGGGTAGATAAATGCCCTTTCATAAAAAAGTAAACGTTACATCCAACTTCGGGATATATCAGCTATAAGTAAGTGAAAGAGAGTAAACAGAATTGGGCGAAATGGATTCAATATATACAACACTACTTGAAAGCTTTTATGAAAGTAAATAAAACGTAAAACGTTTGGAATTTTCCAAAAAAAATGTGGTTCATTCAGTAAATAAATATGTACCTAAATCTATGTTAATTTAGGGTTACATTAATGGGTTTTATTATTCATATTACTATGTGAACAATGCCCGATGTCACATGTTTTAGAATTTTTGGTTCTAGGACATGCCGGTTTCCTCACGATGTTTTCCTTCACCGTTTTGAGAGCAGTGGTGATGAAATTATTTACACAAAGTAAAGCGCCTGCCTGGGTTCGAACCCACGACCTCGTAAGTTGAGGCCGTTACCACTGGGCCACCACTGCTTTCAAGTTCAAAGTTTTTAATTCTGTACAAATATTCCAGAGAATAGTGTTTTTTGGACTCAAGTTAGTGAAATTTACGCTTTACTCGGCAATCAGCATTTTGTTATTGTTTTGATTCAAGTTTGTTTGTTTGTTGAATGTTGACTTTGTTGTCATCACTGGTTGTCATTTTGGGTTTGCCAGTACCACAACAACAGATTAGATACATAGACATTATAATCTATTAGTAAACGCAATGTAAATTGTCTTTGGTCCCTGGCCCTGACATCAACCAATCGCAAACAATGGAAATGATTGTCAATATTTTTTGTGTATTGGATACGAGGGTTTGGCTACTTTGTATGTGTATATTTTAATTATGTTTATATTTGTTGAAATGTGCGTTTTGTTTGTGCAGAATAAACAAATTTTCTTTCTTTTCTTTCTTCTTCTTTCTTTAATAATAAATGGTTTAAAATACCTAATTATTACAATGATGTTATTTATTCGGGCTTTTTATTACCTACTAGCTGACCTGTGCCCACTTCGTTGGGCGGTAAACATTTTACCGTCTTTTCATTTTTCGGATTAAATTATGGCTTTATGTTATGACACTCACAAAATAATAACGTGGCTTTCAATGGGTAAAAGATTTTTCAAAATCGGTTCAGTAGATCCAGAGATTACCCCTACAACCTCACAAACTATAAAATATTAATATAAGTAGATGAAGCAACGGTTTAGCAATATCCTTAAAAAAAATGACTCGCATTCCGTTTGCTCACTATAGGCAAGCGACTTCTCGACAAAATGAATAGCAGTGAATTGGGACTGGGATTGTGAATTCAACTGCACATTTACCGCTGAGTCGGTGACCGTCGGTGATTCTTCAATTTTGCCGGCGTGAGGGGTCAAAAGATATTTTTAGAGTTCCGTACCCAAAGGGTAAAACGGGAACCCTATTACTAAGGGTCCGCCGTTTGTCCGTCTGTCACCAGGCTGTATCTCATGAACCGTGATAGTTAGACAGTTGAAATTTTCACAGATGATGTATTTCTGTTGCCGGTATAACAACTAATACTAAAAAACAGAATAAAAAAAATATTTAAGGGGGCTCCCATACAACAAACGTGATTTTTTTGCTCGTTTTTGCTAGATATTGATAACGGCAACAGGTAGACGCTTGAAATATTCACAGAATATTAAGTTATAATTCACTTTAAAAATAAATAATTAAATTAAAATAAACCAAATATTTAAGGGGGGCTACCATACAACATACGTGATTTTTTTGCAATTTTTATAGATAATGGTACAGAACCCTTCGTGGGCGAGTCCGACTCGCACTTGGCCGGTTTTTTTATTATTTAAATTACCCAACGGAATTAAAACATCAAAATGACCTTCAATAAAGTTTCCTGAGAATCGGATTATTTTGACTCCCTGCCGTGCTTCCCCAAAACCAGCAATAAAAATACCATCCTGAAACACCTGGAACTCAAATGAGAATAGTTCTGCCGCTGCCATTTTTTTTTTTTTGGTGGTAAATTGTCAAATAACTTCTCCCGCTCTGGCCGGAGCGGGGAGGGCGTGTCAGACTGTTACTGACTAAAACCCACCCGTGTTCCTTCAAATGCCTGTGTGCCAGGGCCACGATATCCCTTTCGGACAGGCTCGTAACCCTGGCAGGCATTAGCCCTTTCGGACCCCGTCAATTGGTGCTGACATCTCTTTGAGGCGCGCGTGGAACACAACGCGCCGTTGACCCGGGCCTGGTCCTTATCGGAGGGGCAGCTACCCATCGCTCACCGTCCTGAAGCCCGCGCCCACGGTGGCCGGGAATCGGCCTGCCATTCCCGACGCCCGGGGCGTCTCCTGCAGTGACTAAGGGCGTAAGGGCGCGAACCCTGCCTCACCCTCACGCGTTCCGCCTCCTCCTTCGCATGCATTACTGCTTTGCAGAAGGAGGTGACGGCCTCCCGTGCACTCTCGCTCCGAACCATGGCCTGAACCAGGGCCAGATGCGAGAGATCGCCGCCGCCGGTCGCTTCCGTGAGGACATGGCGGTGCTCCGCCAAGCAGGGCAGACCTCAACCGTATGCTCCACCATGTCCTCCGGGCGATCCACACAGTGGTGACACCTGGGCGTTTCCTCCCGCTTTATTCTGAATAGGAACCTCCCGAAACAACCGTGTCCGGTGAGGACGTGCGTCAGGCGGAAGGTGAGGAAGCCGTGGCGCCTCTCTAGCCACTCCTCATAGAGGGGACTTATCGCCACAATTGTGGCATGCAAATTCTTTGCCAAATAGTAAATATCCCTGGCGATGGCGCATGGTGTCTAAAAACTGGGAAATATTCCAACCTTTCACCCAGGATCGGTCAGGAGGAGCTGTTTATGGTTCAAAGCGTGAATACGTCGCTGAAATGTCTTGTAATGGCACCTACGGAACCACCTGTGAACTCATGGCAGCGGGAGAACTATTCCCATTTGAGTTCCAAGTGTTTCAAGATCGTATTTTTATTGCTTGTTTTGGGGACGCACAACAGAGAGTAAAAATAATCTGATTCTCAGGATATTTCAATGAAGGTCATTTTTATGCGTGTCAGATTTTTACTGACTAAAACCCACCCGTGTTCCTTCAAATGCCTGTGTGTGCCAGGGCCACGATATCCCTTTCGGACAGGCTCATAACCCTGGCAGGCATTGGCCCTTTCGGACCCCGTCAGTTGGTGCTGACATCCATTTATATACAGCAATAAAATTATACACTTTTTCTAGTAAGAACGACTAATACTAAAAACTATTATAGTAATACCACAATGTGAAATACCTACACAATAAGAAATTCGCAAAGAAATAGAAATAACAAAATTCCAACCAGGCAATAAGTAAGAGCACAAATAATATCCTCCAATTTAAAATTAGGAAGCGAAACAAACCAATACGAAGACTTAAACCAAACAACGACGATGAAAAATATTTCAAAGCACAATTAGTAGTAATAACAAAATAACGCAGAACAAAAATTTTGGTAAAAATAGCTTGAACGTGTATCGCTTAGGTAACCTCGGGTTTTACAATATTCTGTATTCTGTGATTGATACATGAGTTCGTTTTTTGAAACGATCGGCTTGCAAGCCGCGACATTTTTTTAAACATTGTTTTCCCCTTGGCATTCTCGACTATATAACTGAACTGCAACGTGCTATAACTGCAACGTTCAAATTACCTGAATACCAATTAGAATCTCATTTCATTATCTTTTAGCAGACGCCTGCATACTGAAAAATACTGGCCATCTGTAAATTTGCATAAACACTTTAGAATGTTATCACGCCTGCATATTACTGAAACATAAAGTCAACGCCATGAGACGAGATAAATTTCATACTTTGGGATTTAAAACTTTAACTGAAATTGCGTATGGTTCAGTTTCCATTACAACTAAAATTATTTTATGACGTTTAGCTATAATTTCTTCATTCATAAATCAACTTAGATATCTTGAGTTTAAAGTTGATAGTTGTATAATTTGCAATTTTATGTATTTATAGCTTCTCATGACGGTTACTTTAGGTACTGGCCGCCTAGAAATTGGCATAAAAACAAAAGATGAACCTCAAGGAACTTCCAAATTCTTATTTCAATGTAAAATATGCATTAACGCGTTGTCGTAAAATTCAATTTAGATCCATATCGGCCTCCGAATTCTAATTTCAATGTAAAGTATGCAATAACTCGTTGCCGTAAGATTCAATTTGGATCTTAACTGCATTTGGTACATTTTTCATACAAACATTAAAAACCCTTATTTTCACCCGAATTTCGTAAAATCCTCTTCTTCTTAGTGAGCACCTAGAAGTCGAAAGGAACAATCAGGCCAACATTCATGTCTCTAACTTTAAAAACATAGGAGTTTCATACAAACTTTGACACCCCTTTTCAACCGCTTAAGGTGCGAATTTATAAAAATCCTTTCTTTCCTTTCCTTTCTTTCTTCCTTTCTTTTCCCATTCTTAGTGCGCGCCTGCACTCCATACAGAGTGCTTGTGCCAAATTTTAGACCGTGAGGTCCATTAGTTTCCGAGATTTCGTGATGAGTGGTCAGTGAGTGGACTTCTCTTTTATATGCATAGATGCAGACATACCTATTCTAAATATAATTATCGTAATGTAACATGGTTGTAGATCGCTCTAAAATATCTAGAAAATGTTTTATTTTTTTTTGGCATTGTAAATAGTGATGAAACCAAATCATCTTAGGTACCTCTATATTACATGTATTTCAATGGTGCGAAACCCGGTAAGGTTATTGTTAAAGTTTGTTTATTATTACGTAATCAGTTATTTAAACGTAGATTCCATTACTGGTGAGTTATCCGGTAACCAGTAACGATGTATTAAGGCTCGTGCAGGCTGGCGCGTTATTGCGACAGGAAGCGCGACACTTTCCATGAAGTAATCATAGAAATTGTGCTACTATTGTCGACTCGTGCCTGTCTGCGGGAGCCTTTATGGTTTTGTCAATATAAAAAATAGGTAGGTACCCACTAAGTCCTTGTATTCGTTACGTCAGTTGCGTTAGTTTCAAATATTAATTTAACACGACCATTCTAAGCATTGAAAGGCTTCGCTCATAAAGGATTAAACTTCAATTAATATTTCAATAGGAACCTCACAACTCACAAGGATTTATTTCTATAGGGAGTATGTTCCGCAGATTTGGTCTCAGAATCCTTCCTTAAGGATCTCGAAAACGGTTTCCAAGCTTTAAAACGTCTCATAAGTATTCCTTCAAAGTGTTGAATAAGTACAAATGTACTTATCTAAATCAATATAAGACTTGTATAAGAAGTAAAACACCGTTCCTAATACCTATACTTAATTTTACTTTATTTGTAGTTGATCTAAAAATAACGAAATATGTCATCATAATCATCATAATCAGCCTATAATGTTCCCACTGCTGGAACACAGGCCTCCTCTCTTCGAGAGGGAGTGGGCTGTAATCCACCACGCGGGCCCAGTGCGGGTTGGTAGATGTCACATGTCTTCGAATTTTTGGTTCTAGGACATGCCGGTTTCCTCACGATGTTTTCCTTCACCGTTTTGAGAGAGAACGAAATATGTATATATTATTAAATCAAATTTGAACTTGTTAGCTATTAAATGTATATTTTAGGGAAGAGCGCTGTTGTCTGAGATACAGATATTTATTTAACTAGTTCAGACAGAGATGTTTTCTCGAATTTTTGTTAGTATAAGCTCATTTGAGATATATTTTTATTTATAATTGTTCTATCCCTATTTGAATTTGAATAAATTATTATTATTATTATAAGAATCTTTGTTATCCTATTCAGCCACATAAGGTAAAGATAATGTTACGTCTAGTTTGAAATTAAAAGCTGCACCTACCTACCTTGGCTGGCAATCATGCTTCTCTTCGTCAACGTATATGTACTTTACATACCATTCATATACCAACCCACACTGGGCCCGCGTGGTGGATTACGGTCCACCCCTTCTCACAGAGAGAGGGCCTCTGTTCCAGCAGTGGGAACAATATAGGCTGATTATGTGTGTATGAATGTATGTATGATATGTTACTGTCCGTTTGGTGCCGGACGTAAAGAATAGCACCATCTCATTTCCTCCCGTGGGTGTCGTAAAAGGCGACTAAGGGACTTACTAGAGAATGGGCAGCAGTGTTCTCTATGCATTTTAACACCATACTGCGATCGCCAACCGGCGCCAAGCGTGGCGATTATGGCAACCCCCGCTTTAGGGGAGGCCTATGTCCAGCAGTGGACAGTTTTCGGCTGAAATGATGATGATGATGTATGTTATGTATGTACTTTACATACTTAAAAGTAAAACACAAAAAAACTGTTTTACAAAAAAAAAATTAAACGACTTCCAAAAAAAAAACACTAGGTATAAGGTAAAAATAAAACTTTAGCTTAAAAAAAGGATCATGTAAATCGGCCTAGTATTCACGGAGAAATAGACGAACATATATAAAAAACAAATACATAGAACGAACATAGAACCTCCTTCTTTTTTAAATTCGGTAACAAAAGTGGTAATTTTTTTTTTTCATTAAACAAAAATACTCCTGTTTTTTCGATGAAAAAAAAATATTTACTCTTCCAGATTAGATCAAAAAGTAGGCAACGTTAAAAGATAAGCTGACAAGTTGATTGAGATTATAATTACCTAACTTTCTTTTATGTCACAAAATCGTTAGAAAACTCTACCTACCGTCTGCAAAGTTTATTTCAGTTAAAGTTAACTGTTTTAAAGTAATTAGACGCAAATTGCGACAAAAGGGAATGAATGCTAAAACGGGAACAAACGGCGTGTCCTGCCCGTGAAGGCTGGGACCGTAACTCAATAACCATGATGAGGACCGCAGACGGTACAATTCAGTTATAGCGGTACTGCATTTGTCCACAATCTTTTCAGAATAAAAGAAAAGTGTAGGAAATGAAATGAAATGAAATTGTTTATTCTGTAAATAGGATATCGGAATCACTTTTACCACGTCATATTAAAAATTAAAAAAATAAACTAGATGGAGTCGACATTTCCTATCTGACTACCCCTGATAAGAAATGGCGAAACAAACTCAGGGGTCAAAGTCTCTTTTAAAGTCCTGACATAATCTTGGTCAGATCACGTGAGATGTAGGCAAAAAAAAAAAAAATTAATTTAATAAATTCCCACCCAAAAAAAAAGGCTAAACAATTTTGACCTTAAACAGCCAGTTTTATTTTATTAATCTCGGATAGTCATAGTCAGGGCTCTTGGCTTACAGCGGGACTACACTGGCTAAACATAACATAGGGCTTGGAATAGAATAGAAAACCTGCTCTTTAATACATACACCATACGAATTACAAATATAAATGCAGAAGGGTGACACAATGGGGTGTGTAATATATGGCATAATAACAGATAGTATAATATCACTTGAAATAACGTTGACATAATATAATTTTCATAACATAAAAAAACAAATAACCTAATTTCATGTGATCTAAGGTTATATTTCATAAAACCTTCGTTTGCTGATAACATTTAGTATAACGTTCATTTCATATTATTTTTAGTTTGTATACCTAATGCTCTTTTTTACTTATCGGTCAGTTGCAAATGATTCACCGACAATAGAGTCCCGACAATATGCTGCCGTGGCACGTTTGTGGCACAACATGTTTTTTAATAAACAGTAGGTTTATTAGCCTACATGCTTCCTACAATACGAACCGTAAGGCTCAGCGCAGACAGAACGGAGCCCTGCGGAGAGGATTTAAACTTTAAAATTATTACAATAAAGTGCCTAAATGCTTGAACCTGACAAAAAATGCTTGCGCGTCCTCGAAGATACGCGGGAATCATACGCGATCCGTAAAGAAAATGCCGAGACTGCGCGGGGATTATTCATCTCACGTGGGACACGGCACAAAGGCCCCGCGTGTTCCGGGACGAGCGGTGCCTTTGTGTCGTGCGTACCCTTTAGTGGTAACTTTCGGCTGTTATGCGTAGGTAGTATCACTATTAGTTTCAAGGCAAGAGCAGGGGTTCCGGGGGCCTGCCCAAATATTAGTGTATGCCACTAAGGACTAATATTCGTACAGAAATTAAAACATTATTACACATTTCGCGAGAGTCAAAGAGCCAATACAATAATAATATACTTATAAAATGTTTTGATTTTTTTTTTCATATTATTCTAGAATCGATAGTGAAATATACCAATGCAAAAGTATGCTTATCTAGATCGCAGGTATCACTTGGCTAACAAATAAATTCTCTGTATGCAAACAACGAAATCAGAAATAAAAGCAGTTTCGAGGCTTTTAGTTTTTTCTGCTGGATTATTCTCTTCTGGTAGAATACAAACCCTCAATGATCTATATATAGGCTACTGATGGCACTGGTATTGAAATGCCTAAATACCTTTTGAGAGAGTTGGTTGCCTTTCGAGGGAAGTATAGTTTCCGTCAGTATATTCCATCAAAACCAGAAAAGTATGGAATAAAAATGTATGCTTTAGTAGATGCAAAAACATTTTACACAATGCATTTAGAGATTTACTGAGGTAAAAAACCCAAACAGTTCCTTTGCGGTCAGTAACAAGACATCGCTGATCATATGCGTTTCTGGATCGGCGAGAAATATTACAATGGACAACTTTTTCACTAATTTTGAAGTTACTGATTTTTTTACTGAAGTTATTTTTACTACAAATACATAAACTAACTATAGTTGGTACTTTGAGAGCTAATAAAACATGAATTCCGCCTCGTTTCAACGGGAGGCACAATCCTCACGTTTTGGTTTTCAAAAAGATATTACATTAGTTTGATAAATGTACCAAAGCTACGCAAGCACTTCTATGTAATGTCGTCTCTACATCATAACCAAGAAATAGACCGATATCCGGGATCAAACGAAAGCCGTCTATAATTTCCTTTTATAATAAAACTAAAAGCTCGCCATTAAGGCGAAGATAACCGACTTTTATGATTTTATACTGAAGATCACGTCTAAACGAGTAGTGCTAATGATTTCAAAAAAAATATATGTTAGATTAGAGCATTTTTTCAATAATTTAATATGTGAATATTTTAGATTATGTTTTTATTACATAGTGAAATTAATTTGTAAAGTTATGTCTAACGCGGATAAAAAACTGAGAATGGCGCAAAGTCTACCAAGCGTATTTTTCTGAAACCTTCACCAATTTAAAGATAATTTAATTATTGATCTTTTAGTTGCGTTTTATTAAAATACCTTTTGTTTTGTGTATAATAAATTAATAATGCGTCAAATTTGGGACAGCGCTCCTTGATGGGCGAGTCCTATTACTGGCTGAACGAACAACGAGTTGCGTGAGCTCAGTACAGAACACGCAAGCTAACTACTCAAGGTCACTGGCATTATATCTCCGTCTTAAGTACGACGTGTCTCGTAATTGTAAGCGCCTTACTATATTTTTTCAATGTTAAACCGTGCAGGCATCAAGGCCATGATTTTACAGATGTTGAATAATGGCATCCAAATAAGGAGAACTAATCATAAAAGAGACTTCATTTGTAATTTGGGAATGGCTTTAATAGACGAACATTTGAGAAACGGCAAATACAATCCACGGATTCAGAAAAAATCTCGTACGCGCTAAGATGAATATTGTATATATATATAATATTATATATATATACAATATTCTTAATATGAATATTGCTCGGTGAAACAATTCCTGAATTGTACCTACTGCATTTGGAAAACCGTAACAGTAAAGTTGTGAGCGATGTGAAGTAGGTATGTATATTGTATGTATACTTGGAGCATACTTATTTATACTGTAAAAATTGTACTGAGTTTAATTTAACCAGCCTAGACATTAATCTTTGAAGTTTCCTAGACATTAATCCTAACTACATTTATAATTTGTTACCGCGCAAGGCGTGGTGTTATGTTGTTATGTTTACTAGCAATAACTAGTAAACATAACAACATAACACCACGCCTTGTTTCCCCAAAGGGTTGGGCAGAGGTGTACAGTACACCCACATTTCGCCAGTTTTGTTTAAGTCCCATGTAATAGGGAGCCTATTGCCATCAACCGGGCACAAATCCAGACAGCTGCTACTGAGAAATAGATAGAAAAATCCAATATCACTTTGCCCGACCCGGGAATCGAACCCAGGACCTCATGCTCAGCAGTAGCGCTTGCGGCCACTAGACCAACGAGATAGTCTATTGCTAGTAAAACTTGTGCAAATTCCGTTGATTGAATACCGTAACAAAATTCCTAGACATTAAAACCGTAACTATGTGATACGGCGCTCATGCTTACGGTAACGTAAGTTCATTAAATAATTATGTTGCACTAGCCGTAGTTTTTTTTTTTTTTTAAGTAAAATTAAAACATTAAGGTTATCACCACATATTTTAAACACTAATTTTAAGGGAACGATCGCTACTTTCGATTAAAATTATTCAAGATGAAGATTTTCTAAAACTGTGACACTCAACACTAATTTAAGAAAAAAAATGCGGGGCAGTCTTCCGATAGAAGTAAAAACTGTATACATATAGCTCATGGAAAGCGTTCAGTGACGATGACGCGAGTTCTATGATTTCTGTTCACCCAAAAAGTGCTCAACGAGCCTGAAGAAGTTTTCACTTCAAAAAAATGCGGGGTAGTCTTTGGGGACTGCCGATAGAAGTAAAAACAGTAGGTATAGGTACTTATAGCTCATGGAAAGCGTTCGGTGACGATGACGCGAGTTCCATTATTTTTGTTCACCCAATATCATGGAAAGCGTTCGGTGACGATGACGCGAGTTCCATGATTTTTGTTTACCTAATAAGTGCTCAACGCGCCTAACTAAAGAAGTGTTTACTTCAAAAATGCGGGGCAGTCTTTGGGGACTGCCGATAGAAGTGAAAACAGTATACATAATTATATAGCTCATGAAAGCGTTCGGTGACGATGACGAGTTTCAAGATTTATGTTCAACTAAAAAGTGCTCAACGCGCCTAAAGAAGTTTTCACTTCAAAAACTTTACGCGGGATTATCTCGAATCCATAGGTACTTCGTATAGTTACGGTTATCTAAGTTAAGAGGGCAGTACTACAAACAATAACATCTTTCACGATTCCTTGTCTTTATACGTACAACTTTACCTATTACCCCTAAGTAGCAAGCAAAATAAAACCATAAAAAGTAATAGTTCCGCAAGTTACTTGTTACTCAGGGAAGTAGGTATCTCAGTCTCAGGTGAGCTAACAACTTAGCTCAATAACCTTTAAACTTAATGACTTGACTATATGCAAAGTTTTCCAACTGTAGGAGTACCTATTCGGAGCTGTTGGAGCTCTATTTTAGAAATAGGGCTAGCGATTTTCTTGGCGATTTTTGACAGAATAAAATACATTCACACAAAAATCGCCGAAAAAATCGCTCGTGGGCGATCACCCATACGGATTTAGACAATAACTAAACTGTCAGTAAAATACGTAAAAATGTATACGTAGGCATTATTTTCATGATGTCAGTGTGCAAACTTTAATAAAAAATCTGACTGACCTTTTCAGACTCTGTAAGATCGCCCTCTACCCATTCTACCAAAACTTCCTTCGGCACTGCGGCTGTCAATACGTTTAGCAGTCTTTTCCGCATTAACAAAACACAGATGGCGCTGTTTACAATTATATTATTGCTGAAGTGGCGCCATCTATGTAATGTGAAATACAGAGAAGCGAAACGGGCAAGTAGGTGTATCTCAGTAATAAGTTGGGTACCTATAAAAAATCGGCAGATAATATTATGTCGTTATTACAATATTTTCGTAACTGTTACTCTACGTCCTAACCGAAAGCGACTGTGTCGTGAATACGGGATTACGAGATCGTTTATTATTGATCACGCGAGTATTTCATATCACGCGTCCTAATCAAAATGATCACCATAATTATGTCACTTTTTGTTCGGAGAACTGAAAGGCGCCCTGTGTCGGCGCGACCACGCGTTCGGGTTCGCCGAACAAAATGAACGTGACGAACGTGAACGTTCGCAAGACGATCGCTTTGGTTTTTAGAGGTATGAGGAACAGGGTGTAAAGTTCACTCATACCCTATAGAAAAGGGAGGATCCTCCGACCAGACGGGTGTTGTGTCTGGTGGGCAACTGCCCGACGGTTGATGTCAGGACGTTGCCTATATATGCTAGTTGCGTGGTAAACTCTGCTTGCTCCCCCCCGTCCCTTGAATGTCGATGCGCCAGCCAGGCCGTTAGAGGCTGAGAGCGCCGTAGCAATAAATATAATATCCCCTGATAATAATCATGATCTAAATGTTGATCCAGCCCGTCCCCAAATGACTAATTTAATTGTGATCCCCAACGACGCCCTAAGCCGAGGTCCGTACCCCACAGGGGGTGCCCTTAGTGCGCTGTCGTTTAGTTTTAATAAATATATAATTTATGCCCTGGTTGGAGGCTTTAAGCTTAAAAACCTTAGGGCAGCCACAGGAATATCCGGTTAAGTAGCAACGACCTCTCTAGGTCTGCTACAAGATGCCATACACAAAAAAAAAAAAAAAAACTCTGCTTGCGCGATGCAGGGTTTTGCGTGACGCGTAGTTCGTATGTGGCGATGTTGATGCCGCAAACGGGTTGGTGTTGTTGTTGTTGAAACGCAAACTTAAGTGGGCAGTCAGCCAATATTCATAATTTTCTAGTTTTCCTAAACACCACTTTATATCATTACTGCGTACCTACTTACTTGGGGTGTTTTGTTAGTTGCTACGTGGTTTAGTAAAATTTTCTCATTCGATTTTGAAGTTAACCATCGACATGCCAAGGTTTAAAATCATTTTGACTGCTAGATGTAATCTGATGTGTTGGCTGTACATTGTTCTGGAGGTAATTTTTTATTGTTTGTTTAGGTACCTGTGTTGTCCCTGTAAGAAAGTCCTTCGAAGGATTTTGGAATAAAACAACAATATTTATTTAGTATTAACTATTCATATATTTCAATAGGTATCTTTTATAATTATAATCTATTTCCTCTAACGCTCCGCGCTCAATATTTGGTTTAAGTCTAAGTGAAGACGAATCAACAGTTGGTTTCAATCAACTTATAATAATCAACAGTCGAACAAAAATCTAAATGATTACATTTAATAGAAAAGATTAAATGTAAACTTAGAAGTATGTTAGCGTGTTCCGTCAGTTGAAACGTTACAAATACTGGTTCACTTTAAGGTAATAATTATATAAAAAAAAATCTAAACTATTTAGTGGGGAATGTTAACTTTGGTATAAAATATTAATTATAAACAACAAAACATTATTCAACCTCAATGCACTCGAGAAACGAAACTTATATCGAAGCATAAATTAAAAGAAATACTGTTTAATCAAATAGCCTAAGACCAGTTTAGAATATATTTACAGTAACTGGTAAACTTAAATTCGTAAACTAATAAAGAAAAGCCTTACTGACAACGCTCATACAATAAGTAAAGTTACAGAAATATGTTTGTCTCTCTCTAATGTTCTAGATCGAACTGAGTGGATAAAGATGGCAGATTAGCAAACAGTTCTTTTAAGAGTGATCAGTATAGTAAGGCTATCGATGTTATAAGGCTAAACGGAACTTAAGATACATAAAATTGCACTGTGCAGTAGAAACGCTACATACAAAATCAAACTATACTGGGATATTTTCATACAAATTCAAATATCTAAAGTATTATAAGAATCGTTTTAGTTATATTTTTCTCTAACGCACCATAATTATGTATAGGCTTTCTACAAGATAATTCAAGGCTTAATTTAGTAGGTACCGTTATTTCGTCATCTAATTCCTAGTACATAAAATTCCGTTTAATGTTGCTATGAACATTGAAGAAATAATATTATCAGTCTAAGAATGCTCCTCAAGTTAAATCAAAGTCGTTTAATATTTTTTATACATTAACCCCTTTGACTATGCATTCATTTATTAATCAAATGTGATGTAATTTAATCACATTTACTTATGATTAAAAATTAACTATAATTGTAACTTTTATATATGTCATCAAAGGGTTTTTTAAGGGTTTCAAAAAGAAGCACTCAAGACTGTGATCAAGGATTCTAAGAGATATATCTCTACAATTATTTACTAATCGATAAGTAAATAATCATTTTGCGCGAGACGAGAAACAATTCTCTAAAGAACACAAGCGGTATGCTCTACCCGAAATAAATACTTACATTCAGGGAAATCAATATTGTCTATCAAATTGACAACCTACGTTAATTTAACATGTGCCATTTCCTACAACTGTTAAACAATGACAGTTGTGATTTGAATATCCGGACAATTTAAGTAGGTAGTCAATTTGATAAACAATTAATTTCTCTCACTTTATCTACATACATTTGTGTGAAACACAATAATATAAAATGGTTTTAGAACTATTTATGTCTCGAATAAGCTAGGTTATCACAACATTTACAAAAAGCGAGTAGCCTAACATTAGACATTAACAATTCAGTTTTGGTATAACAACATATAAAAAGATTCGAATCATATTCTCTCTAAGTAACTATAGAATCGTTATATTATGTCGAAGATTTAGCATTTCTCATTAATAGTCAGTCAAGCCACGACCTAAGAAGTAATTTAATATTACTATTTAAGAAACTGGGACATCTCTATAAGTAAATAAATTTAGGGAATAGTTTTGCTACTATAAATCAATATCTGTATTGCAAAGGACTGTTCAACTTCAAAACTGTGTAAGTAGCATTGTTCAATACGAATAATTATCTATAATAAAAATTTAGCTATTAAACAATGCTGTTCACCGTATTTGAGATTGCACAGTCGGTTAGATTATAAGAACACAATATTGCACATAAACGGTTCTTGCTACAATGTGTTTAGTAAAGAGAGCAACATACATAAATATTGAGTAGCGACATTGAGTAACTACTACTAAAACATTAGTTTAGCAAAACCTCCTGAATCCCAGATTACCTTACTTGGTCATTTCTAAAAATCAGATCTCTTCCACAGCAGTCATCAAAAAGTTGCGTACACAAGTACAGGACCTTATTGCAAGGTTATAAAGTTCAAGATACGTTAAAGCGGTGGAGTCATGTGAATGTCATACGTGTGTACTTTAAATAGGACCTTATTAGAATCAAATAGGATTTATTTTTAAGCGGTGGAATCATGTGTTGAAGGATTGGGGATGGTGGTGACCTGTTGCTCCCGAAGCCTCCGCATTTCCCTGGACATAGAGTTCAGTTCTGCTTGTAGGGACATCTCCTTTTCACGTAGACATTTGATCTCGTTTTGCCATGTCTGTGAACGAAAAATAATATGATCAGGAATGTGTTACATTAGTATTTGACAACAAGGTATCATTCTTTGCATAGCAAAATGTTGGTAACAGCAACATACTTTGAAAAGCCAATTTGGTCATTAGACACAGCCTGTTGTAATAGTCCCCTTGAGATAATTTATGATTGGTGACCTCAATACTGAGCGGTAAGTGTTAAGAAATAATTAATGAATGAAATGCACCGACCATGGCGTGGTTAAAGCAGACTCGATTACTCGAATGAACCCAAAGATTCACAGTAGCCCCTGGAGCCTCATGTTTCATAGGACTACAAAGACCATTGTGTATCAGACTAGACCGGGGGGCGCGATAATGGTAGGGAAGACGTGCTCTTGGGAAATGGAAGGATTATTAGAGCCGTACCGGATATGCATCTTTGAGCGTTAAGTGTTAAGATAGTGAAAATTAATGAAGCGTTAGCATGAAAAGGCCTCTTGTATGTTAGCACTAAAAGCCCAAACGGTCCAACAAGGCCAGATGGACCGGCTGGTATTGATTACTAAAGCTCAGTATTATGGTAAACAAGAGTTTCACAACATTGTTTTAGCTACATACTTTTGTGTTGCACGCAACATGTTTCAAATTCACCTGGAACGTCAAACTCACCAGAAAAAAGATCTGTGGCTGGAACAATGTTGCACAAGTTTTGTTTCCCATGAATACGGGGAATAAAGGTGAAGCACACATAATAGCAAAGACCAAGAGAACCAGATTACCCACATTACTAGATAAGATTAATATCGAGTCTATGGATCCTTACAATATTCTGCTTGAGTAGGTCGAGCTTGTCGTTCTTTAGACGGCAAACTTCTTGGCGCAGCATCTCCGCGTCACGCGGCGTGACCTCCCCGCGCCCCCCACCGGCCGCGCACCCCCCGCACGCGGCCGCCTCGGCCGACGACATGGACTCCAGCCCCGTGTCACTGTCCACGTACACTCCGCCTGGACACACAAAGGCTATTGTTAGTATTGTACTACACTGCTCGTCCTTACACGTGTCAAAGTTGATTGTAAACTTATAATATAAATTGGTAGATACTGTGTTTTTGTTTAAAGAAAAAAAAAGTGCTTGTAAAAGGACTATGACAATAATTATAGCTTGTATTAATTATTATTGAGTTTATTAATTATTTTCTTTATTTATGCGTAACGAAATAGTGTGCAAAAATATACCTTATTAATAAAACAAGCGGTGTCGTATTTTAGAGCATTTTCAATAAAAAAAATACTAAAAACGCAGCTAACGAGCAATAACCAAATAACATTAATTTTACACTAAAAGACATCCATTTACTCTAAAATATTTAAAAAATACGCATAATATTTATGAACAAAAACCTATGAAAAGAATATCATGCCTATACAAAGACGATGGGTGAAATAAGAACATTGACGTACAGAGTTCTACACTACAGGACTAACCTGTTGCACTTTTACCACAACTCAGCCAGTCCTTGTCGTCTAATTGGAAGAAATCACACTATTACTTCACCAAAACCATACCGTAACTATAGTATGCCGATATGAATTGGAGATGACGTCACCAACATGCTTTGACACAAGGGAATCGTAGTGACTTTATAGCCTGTGGTTTCCTAAGATGATTTCTAGTGTTATTTTTTCTACGTGATATCCGAAACTAGTCAATCAATGAAGGAACGCTAATGATGATAAATTCAATATTAATAAAAAGGTACCAATACAATACTTTTCGTTACAAATACTAACAATCAGGAATAATTGAAACTCATCCTTTTTTTGAAGTTGGTTAAAATATCGTGCCTCAACCTAAGTACTGTTTAGTACTTAGGTAGTCGTGTCCATTTCTCATAAAAGTTTCTTAATAATCCCCAAAAATGACCCTACCATAAACCTACTGAAATGGCGAAATGTAACGCTTAAAATAACTCTATGGTGTCGAAACAAATTATAAGTAAACTCGACTAACCTAGCGGATCCAAATCCACAGAGTTCAAACTGGAGTCATCACTGTGGTCGGTGAGCGGGGGGCGCGGGGGCGCGGCGCGTGACGTCACGTCGGGGCTGGACTCGCCCGACGCGTGCGACGTGCCCGAGCCGCCCGCTGACCGCACTGATACTGCTGATGCGGAGGACGACGCGACGGACGACTTAGAACGAGCGCTCTGGAAGTGAGAATGGTGATGTTTAAGAGTTAATCATATTTATGAACACACTAGCTGCGACCCGCGGTTTCACCCGCATAAAGGCTTCTACATACTGGCGCGACACCTAAATTATCTTTGAACCCAAACTTGGAAAATTATTTTCTGCAGCCAAAAACTTATTTTTTGCAGTAGCCACTGCTCTTAGATAAACATAATGGGTGGTATAAAATGCTTCCTAATCAATCTCTTAATTTCATAATTTTATTGTTGTATTCATAGCGTAAGGCAAGTACAGTTGCCATAGCCGGTTAACACAGGTGGAAGTCCATTTGAGAATAGGCATGCTGCATGCATAGAATTTTAAGCAGCACTTAAGCGATTCACATTGTCCCGCAATCATTATAATAATAATTAATATTTTGATAGAAATATCAGCTTTCTTGATGATGTCATCGGTTAGAAGCAAAATATTATCATCCTAACGGGTAATAATAAATGGTAAGGATTTCGTACTTACATTAGGAGTATGAGTTTCATTCTGAACAAACTTATTCTTATTTAGAGGATTCTTGTTGCTATCGCCTGAGAGATTCGTGTCTACACTTGGTGATCTGAAAATATAAGAAAATTAAACGTTATAACAATTTCCAAATTAAAGATGAGTAAATATCGAAACATTTGAAGTCGGCTACCCACAGCTGTATTTTGTTTAACTTGAATTTTAATATCTGTTTGCAAAGCTGTGTTTGCGTAACTTGGCTGTAAACGTATGTAATCCAACACTGCAATATTGTACAGTTTGAGCAAACCTAAAATAAACAAAACTTCTTTAGGAAAAACACACCTGACTTTCGAAATAAGGGCCTTCTTCACAGTATCAATAAACCGTGCCCCAGGGCCATCTTGTTTCGGCGTACCATCAGGTTGCGGGGACACAGCACCAGGTTCCAATCTCACACCCGCTCCTAGGAACTCCGTAGTCTTCGTCTTCAAGTCATTCACCAAGTTCTGCAGCAATGAGGCTCTGGTTCTTAACTCCAGTTGAGCAAACTTCTCTGCTTTGTAGCACGCGTTTTCGGCGTTAATGAGCTTCGTAAGGAGGAATTCTTTGAACTCTCGTCCCTTGCGGAATACGGACGGCTGCGGGAGAGTCGGTCCGAAGAATGGTACGTCATCACGAGCGGTGACGGCCACTTTGTACCTGGAAAAGATGTAAGAGTAAGGATTAATATATTTATTTCACCATTTCTGAACAGTAGGTACACGCTAAACACCACACAAAGCCGCATTGAGTCCACGTGGTAGATTACAACCCACTCCTGTGGGAGGCCTGTGTCCCAGCAGTGGGAACAATAAAGGCTGATAGATAAGTGTTAGATAAGAAAAGAAGAATCAGAAATAAATCATTTGGTATGTATGAACAACGGGACAGACAATGATACACCTGGAAGATATTCTTTTGTGACCCTGAAAGACATAAGGTACCTAGATACTGAAACTGATTTACAGCTACTTCATATCCTACCTTACTTACCTATCAAATAGGTAATTCAAGATGTGTGGTTAAGAATGGATTAACCGCAATGAAGACACTTTTAACCGACTTCAAAAAGGAGGAGGTTATCAATTCGGGTGTTTTTTTTTTTTATGTATGTTCGGGCAAAGTCCGTCATATAGAGACGCATTTGCTAAATTCCTTTTTTTTTCTTCGAAAAAACTTGGAAGGCCATTTGGTGAAGTGGAACTGATGATGAAGACCACAGATGGCCACCGGAACTACTTAATGATAAGTATTTCACGGTTGCGATTCGATTAGGCACTTTAATAATTATGGTTCCTAAGCAATTTATGCTCGTCACAATGTATATGGTAATGGTAAATAACTTTAATTTCGGAAGTCGGTGGAAAAAAAACTAAAATACAGATCCAAAGACACCGACTACCGAAATTAAAGTTATTTTTCACGAAGTGTTTTTTGGAAGTCGGTTGTATTTTTTGTAAAAAGTTTTTTATTTTTCACTTTTTAGTGGGCCAGTTTGTAATTAAATTTAAGTTACAATAGCCTAATGTCAAATGCTAATCACCTTTTGCTTTTTCCGATGCAGGGGCGTTAATTGTTGAGGAATTATCCTGGTAAGAACCAAGAGAACTGGAACTGATGGTGACTTCACCAGATGCATTGTGATGAGCATAAAGTACTTAGCTTAACTACTTCATACCTGCTTATCGTAGGTGCCCACAAATGTTAAGAGCTTATGTGTGCTTCAATTAATCAATCTATTTTTATCCAATCTATAAAATCAGTATTCGATTACTTGATTAAAGTCCTACAAAAGATTCCATATGACCTTTATCACAGGCATCGGGCATCTGTACCTGACAGCTCCTTACTTACCCACAAGGTTTTATATTATTTACCTTAATGAAGCTATTTCTAAGATACCATTTAACCTTTAACAAATCTGAGAAACATTAAGACGTTCACTGACTCGTCCAGCTAGTGTTTGTTCACATAAAAAGCTTCTAATTACAGAGTCCGGATTCGTTTGCATATAAATTACTGAGAAAATTTCCATTTTACTTTCCGAGCCATTTTCTCGACTTGCTATGCAAATAATGCCAGCGTGCGTTGTCGAGAAACAACACAAACTTTATGTTAAACAAGTCACTTGACAAGTGTGTAAAAAGTAACAGAAACTGAAGTTGGATTAAAAATAGAAGACATTCGACGGCATGAATAACATAAAAATAAACTACTATAGACAGTCGAGTGAATTTATATAAGATGTTTGAATTTTATTTCTCAAAGGAACTGGCTCATAGCTATGAGCCGGGAATAGAAGCTTTGATACATGTCATGATGTGGTCGATAAAATTCATAGACCTCTCATAAAAGTTATGATCATGGCCTTAATTGTTTTGACTTCACCGTAAATTAAATTATGGTTTCCTATGTGATGATATAATGATATAATCCTAAAGCAAAATATTGAAGATATAAAAATATAAATTAGTTAAGGAATTTATCTTTACCTGGTCTCCCCACCGACGGATTCTAAATGTGTGACCACGATGAATGCGTGGAGGAAGTGGGATGCTATCATGTCAGGCGTGAAAGGTGTTGCCTTCTCCTGCAAATGGAAACAATGGTAACTTAGTAACTTAGCCATACTACGTTTAGTTTCATACAATGCTAAGACATAAACTATACATAACATAATCAGAACTACATATTATGATAATCAAGGCCTAAACTGGGAAAAAAATCTTGTCCGTCTGATTTCGGCTTGTAGTCGTACTAAATATCAACAACATTGGTTTGGCAGTTTAAACATAAACAAATAGCAAATCGACATACAGATAAACAACATACAGAGGGATATATTCATAGAGATGATTGAAATGTAATAGATCTCATTGCATTGTGCAACAAAAGATTTAGCATCGGCCGTTTGTTAGTTTCTTGTAACTACTTACGCAAACTGTACCATAAACTCGTTAAGTTATTGCAGTACTTCGCATAATACAGTCATAAACAATCTACAATGAAAAGCTGGAAAAGTGGCTGAGATCTGGCTTCACAATGGAACAACATATTTCGTGTCCATGCAACTTATATTATGAGGCATATCACAGAAAAGATATCAATACAAATAGAGTGAAAGATGAAAAAGGGATTAAAACTCAGAAGAAAGACGTAGGTATCAACGCAGCGGAATTATATTTAGGAGGAATGTATATGTTAATGCCATTCAGGTGTATAACAAGTTACCTAAATCATTTATGGAACTTCCCATCCTCATGTTCAAGCAAAGCTTACAAGTTGATTATTGGATAATTGCTTTTATGACATTGGCGAATCTATGGAATATTGTAAAAATCCAAGATGACATGTACGTAATTTAAAATTAACTATTATCTAATTATTTGAATTTGTTGTACAATTATTTGTACACCTATTGTTGTAGAATGTATAGAACTTAAAAAAATATTAACAATATAAGTACTATGTAAAACTACATTCTTACAAATAAATACATTCTAACTTTGATTCTAATTCAGAACGCAGTTTGCGTTATGAGAAGGAAGATAAAGATACTATTGCATGAAAAGTTATCATGACAGCTACAGTTATTACCTACAATGGAATCACTTTTTCATATTTGTTTATTGTATTATGTCCCTGCTGGTTCCAGTTTTTTGCTTGGCATGGACTCTCTCTTTAATATCTTCACCGTCATATTGTTTCTACTGGTAGAAAATTTTAACCAGCACAACCGGAATTCCAAGCATACCAATATTCTTACCTGAAAAACAATCGCCACGATATCATTGCCGACGTGTCTCTTCCTCTGCAGTTGCTGAGCGTCGCCGGCAGTGTGTGGCAGTAAGGGCGCCACGTGGAACATGATCTCACGGTTGTGGTACGTCTCGTAGACGGCTTCTGTTCCCGTGTGGCCGTTTATTATGTCCAGACCGCCCCGGTAGCCTGGTAGAAGAACATTTTTTGGTTAAGAAATCTGGCAAATATTAAAAAAAATAACAGTTAATTGGACAATTAAAAGTTCAGGCTATGCTCCTAGGTAGTAACCCTAAGATACAAAGGGGAACGACATAATAATAAAGCCTCAATTTTCACTAAAGAATGTAAAACATTTCAAAATAAACAAATTGGATTAAACGTAAAAAAACGCGCAATGCAGGTCCTGTATTTATATATGCATCCTCGAAATTCATATTATTTCCATCCAACTGGTATGGCCGTTCTGGGCATGGAATTAAGCCCGGAGCGCCGAAATCCTAGGGTTAGGACGTAGGCACTCTGCCATTGGATATACGTTAGTTCCAAAAATGCATTGCCAAAGAAAACTAACCTTTATGGTCCTTCAACTTGATCTTCTGTCCAAGCATGTCTAAGAACTCCTCGAAGGCTGGTGATATTTCGTTGTTGCCGAACAGCTGTTCCTCTGTCGTCTGCCCATGAGTCTGGTATAGAACTCCAAACTTAAAGCAGTTTACTAAAACATGTTCGTCGTACGCCGCTATCAGGGATGACGCGTTGAGACACATAACCGCCGTGAAGTTGTCGATGTTCACTTGTTCGTTCAGCATTTTTGCCATTTTGAGAGGCGGTGGCATTAGTCCTGATCCTGTAGGAAAAATATATTGTACTGTGTATTCTGAGTAGGTTAGCAAAGACTATTTTCCAGAGCAAAATGGCTAATTCAGTAAATAATTATACCTTCTTTCCTTTTATAAGCTTCCGAGTACTTAAATCCGGTCAGTTTCAGATGTCCAATCATTCCCAAATGTATTATTATATCGTAAAGTGTTAACTCACTAGTGGTGGGTATAAGTCCATGCATGGTTTCCGTGCGAAGCCTCAACAATATCCTAGTGTGGTCCTGACTAGCCATGTGCTCGTTCTTGAGGGACATCACTACCGGGCCGAGATTCTCGTCAGATCCAACCAAATTTATGTGTTCCTGTGAACAAACGAAATCAATATTTAATTATGGGACAAGAGTAGATGCGCATTTATAAAAGTGGAATATAATTGCATTGAGTGGAATATAATATTCATCGGAAACCTCGAACATAATCTTTCTTAGAATAACAGACATCATTGTGGCTTTTGGTAAACACACCAGTTACCGTTTGAAGCGAAATTAATTCAGACCATGAATACGAATTATTGTGTGTTTCTGGTAAATATCAAATAATGTGGGATTCAAACAAAGCCAATTTAAGTAATGGGATTAAAACGAGTTTCGACAAACACACAGTGAGTACATGATAATGCAACTGGAATAATGTAACAGGAAAAGCAGGGTTCATTTGGATATATTCCATCACGCCAATATTTTCCGAAAAAAAACCGGCCAAGTGCATGTCGGACCACGCACAATGAAGGGTTCCGTAGTTGGGATGAATTTATCCCAAAAACAAACTTAACATTGTAGTTGAAAAACATGCTCTCCCATACAGCGATATACGTTACGGTCAATTCTCCAACTGCAAATTTAAGTTGGTCGACTATTACTCGATAACTTGTGAAGCCTACTTAGCTGTGATAGTTTTCCTTTTAATTTCGTTATATATACTATTGCCATGAATTTTTTCACATATCCAAAACCAACCATTTAGCTGGCAGGGGGGGGGACACTTGACTCTAACAAAAAATAGCACTTTAAAGCTTAATATTACGCAAACGGATCCCTTAATTGAAAAATGGTTTTGCCAAACCCACAATATTTTTGAACGGCCTATCCAACGATACCCCACACCATGGAATAGACGAGAAAAAAATATATCATCCCCATTTCACGTGTAAGGGATACCTCCCTAGAAGAAAATGTTTTTCATAATTTTTATTTTACCATTTTTTCGGCATGATTAATATGTATACCCATGCCAAATTACAGCTTTCTAGGACTAAGCGTCTCTGAGCTAAGCTGGGGACAGACGGACGGACGGACAGACAGACAGACAGACGGACATGGCGAAACTATAAGGGTTCCTTGTTTACTACGGAACCCTAAAAAGGGTTAGACTGATAATCATTTTTGTTGGCGACTTATTTATTTCACAGATAGCGGTAAAAGTATTTAAATGTAAGTGGGCGACAGGGTTAGCCTAGTGGCATGTGCAAAAATAGTTGTAAATGAGAAAATTCTTACGGAAAACCTGAAAACTTTATGTCCGATCGAACTAACTCGAACTTCACCTTCCGAAGCAACGCTAGCAATCGTTAGATAAACGAGGCAGTCAAAAACAAATGTAATAACAAAACCAATAGTTGCCTTCATAGCATTACTAAAATAGCCATCAGTCACAACCGCACCCCATGGAATACTATAGAAAGAGGATGTATATAGTCACAGTAGTTATTTTAAGGGTAATGATTCGGCTCGTTAATGGATTTTTTATGTCCCTTTGTCAATAAGTGATCAGAACTCAGAATTTTATTACTTCTATTATCTTGGAGGTAAAATTTATCTAAGTAGTGTTAATGGACGTCTGGATTGAGCTCTAGTCGTGAAACTAAGGTAATAAATTACTTAAGTATTTCAGAACAATCTTGAGTATCTTGACAACTGTAGAGATTACTAGAGATGCATATAGAATGAGGGCGGTACCATAGGTATCCGATCGCAAAAGTATGTAAGCGACATAACATAGGAGAAAGAGACATTCACAAAGGTATGAAAAGCAGCGGCAACGCTATACAAAGCAAAGTTTTTCTGTAACACGATGTGCCATAATAATATACGTACTAATAATGATTGAGTGAATAAGGTGTGGGTGATATAAATAGTGTTTATAAATACAGGGCCCTAGTGACATAAAATATACTCTTGATTGAGATGACACCGAAGACGAAGTTGATCTAATGACATCTTACTTGATGGTGCTCTCCGCAATGATTGACTGAATCAGAGCAATTAGCGATGATGTCATGACCAACATGCTATGAACTGATTTTCCACACCCACAAGGAAAAAAGAATGAGGTAGTTACACAAACAACGCATATATTTAATAATTTTATAAGCAGATTCCAGTAAACAAATAGGTTTTAATTCAAAACAGACGATAACAAAAATTGTAGGTAGCGTAATTAGTTCATGACATGTTATTTGTTTGAATATTTTCGATTATAGGAAACTTTGTAATAATATCGTTTAATTAGACCATGTGTGGTTACAGAGCTCTTAATTAAGATAACAGGAGAACTAATTGTAAAGTAAATATCACGCAATAATACTTTATAATGAAGCTGAGAAATATAACAATGTAAACATAGAATTACAAAAGTTCACGCAACATAAAACACTATATTTTAACCGACTCAAGGTCTGAACAAAAGCTTCATGTTCCATGGGAGATGTTAATTAAACTACAATACACTTGTCACCATTAACCTTGTCAGACCCTATTTTTATTCCCAAGCATACAACCTTTACGAAGGATAAACACCATTGTCAATAAAACAATGCTCTGTCGCAATGAAAACAGTGAAAAATACACAGTACTTTATATAAGTTACGACATAGACTGCATTAATTAAAGAAAAACAAGTCTACATAATAAGATTAAAAGAAAATCTTCTCATCGTGCATCGTACTTTGTTGAATAATTATTTACAGTACCAACGTCCTAAGTTTGGGCCAGACTAAATATTTTTCTAAAACCAAAGGAAGATTTACGATAGCTCGATTAATCTTCTGAAATTTATTTCAGATTAAAAATAACTCTTAATTGCCAACCGTCGCACACACTGCAAATGTTCAATGTAAAAACTAAAACAGCAGTCAAAGAACATTGATAATTGACTGGATAAGCAGCTAGAAGTGTTCAATCATGTTATACTTCTACCACACGATTTTGTAAACACTTTTAGCAATCTTTTAATAAAAAATAAAAAAAAATAAAAAATCCTAAATGTTGTTTGATTACACGCCTCTACGTGCTTATAATAATCATTAAGGGTAATCATTCAAAGAAGAGTTCGTCCATTTTTAGAAATATCTCCAATTTATTGCATGGCCTTTTTCACGTTGCCACAAAGCAGCAAATTGAAAGCTAAAGATGGTAATTGAAGGGACGAGGGGTTAATGCCCCTTTTCGAACTCGCTGATGGATCACGTCATCTGAGATGGAATCTAACAGCTTTTTTTTTTAGTTCAATTTGTTGGAAAGTGTGCCTATTCACGGTTCGATGTTGCAGAAAATATATTCTTAAATTGCAAGAGAACTCGCACAGTGATGAAAAATTTGAAATAAATTACTTAATTTGAACTCTAACTTTTTTTGCCCTCACTTTTGGTCGTCAAGTTGAAGTTGGGACTATGAAACATGTAACTAAGTAATTAGATTTACAGTTCTTAGATCTGCAATGTCATTATTCATAGAATGCAGTATATTCTAAGGAAACTAGACCCTATTTCTAACTAATACATGATACTTGAGTTCTATGAACTCAAATCCACAAGCAAACAAGTACGTATTATTATTATTTACCTATTTAAGACCAACCAATTTATTAGTGTAGTAAAATATTTACCAATATGTTATTTTAAAAAAGCTCACTAGCTTAATGCCTTCGTTTATGAACCTAGTGGTCGCGCTCTCGTTCTTGATTCTCACTGAATCAATTTCACATAACCGATTTTCCCCAAAAATTTTCGAATTCATAATACGAGTCAATGTCCCGTTGGAGTCCAGCTGTTCACCTCAACCGTAGTAAAACAGATCTTATATTTTTCATTTTCACCGTCTTTCAATTCACGCCGGGTACCAAAAACCGTAATAATTTTTGTGTCTCATCATTTCACCTCAGAATGAATTGTTCCCAAACCAATTCTGCGTTATGAAATAAGACATTTGCTTATTGCTTCCATTTTTCTATTGTCACGGGCATCTGTCATCGTCACTGATTTGCACGAATGGATTGGCGAGCAAATTATCATTTGAAGAAATGTTATTAATGATTCCTTTTTCATTTTGTACTTTCATATTCGCAGTTAATTTTAATAAAACGTTTTTCTCTGCAAACAAAGTTCTAAGAATTTAAAATGTGGCTTATATCATCATTGTTACATTATCTCGTTCAATTCAATGGAAATATGTGTAAGTGTTTTCTTTATTGAATTAAAATTACTATCTCTTCTTTCAGGGTTTTTCCTTTATATTTTCTATTGAGGTGGTATAAACATACGAAAATGCCTAAAATGATTTTGAAGCGTGTTTGTCAACCCCGTTTTCACGATGGGCATAACATTTTATATTGCCGGTGTTAAACCCCTATAGGTTTTATGGCTGAACATGATGGGCCCTAGCAGGACGTATTTACACGTCAGTATGGTACTGGTATCGGCTTAAGTGATCGGAGCATCCCATTCATCTAGCCTAACCCTTGCGGTGTCACAATGGCCCATCAGCTTTGCCGGGTTGAAGTGTAACGATTGCAATATTTTATGTAAATTGTACGAGATACGCACTTTGGCCTTAAGCTAAATTATGTTTAAGCATATTTATTTAATGGATGCTGTAAATATTGTAGTGTTTTAGGATTTAATGTAACTTTAAGTATCTTAAATGTCACCGTGTGTGGCAGTGATTTCATTGCAAAACACAACTTTAACGATACTGTTGCATATCTGTGTTGGCAGTTACGGCCGTCACAATTGTGTTAGTTAGGCCTTTATCTATTTCGACTGCTAGTGACAATGAAAGCTGATTCAAATTGTGGGAACCAAGCAATTTGCAAGTTGCGTTATTTCAGTTTTTTTTTCTTTGTATAACAAAAAGTAAACCCTCCATTAACCGGAGCGCAATCTTATAAAAATCCTTCACCTATATGTAAAGTATTACATTAACGCTCCTTCCCCTAAGGCTACCGAGCAATAACTCAAGAAAGAATTCAAATTACTCCATGGTAAAACAACAAAACTGAGTTGGTGTCGTACATAATTAAATTTAAATTAAGCATGTATAAAAGATACGTCAAATGAATATTTTCAAAATTTTGTAACGAGGCGTCTGTTAAGATTTGTACGCACGATAAGGCCAGCTACACACGCGGGTTGAGACTTAAATTACAATGCCGTAATCGGCGTAATCTACATGTAGCTGAGAACTTGGCTCACTGGGCGTGAAGCCAAACCGTTCCGCGTTGGTGAGCCCAGACGCTTTTTCCCACTATCGTTCGCGGGTTTTTTTCATGTAATGAGTGTGGTTGGACCCTTAATCGGTGGTTGGCGATGCATTTGTTTTTAATTGGTGGACACATTTTTTTACTCTCATTTGCAGAATATTTTCTTTCACACATATATCATGGCTACACCAGTCTTACAGATGAATGAAAAACTTTTTATATTGAACACCAAGCGTTTCCACTCAGCTCGTATAAACCTCATTGGAGTCTAAGAAGTTACATGCTTGACCAGTAAAAGAAAGAGCATGTCTTATAGTTTATTAGACGTACTATTTTTATTTTTATGTAGGTACTCTTTCCGTGTGGTGCCGGACGTAAAGAATAGCACCATCCCATTTCTTCCCGTGGGTGTCGTAAAAAGTGACTAAGGGATTTACTAGAGAATGCCAGCAGCGTTCTCTATGCACTTTTAAAACCATACTTCGATCGCCAACCCACCTGCCAAGCGTGGCGATTATGGCAAATCCCCCGTTTTTGTGGGAGGCCTATGTCCAGCAGTGGACGTCTTTCGACTGAAATGATGAGGTACTCGCATTGAAACATAAAATGTAAGTTCTTACGTATAATATATTTCGCAATTTCTAAATGCAGCACGTCTGCGACAAGCTATCTAGTAATAATTCAGTAAAAATAAAACTTTTTTCACTTGGAGCGAGATAATTTTGCAAAATGCTGAAGTAACTGCACAGTTATCAAATAATTTTAAGAGAATTGTATGCTAAAAGTTTCGAAACTGAATAAAAATACGACAAAACGCGCGTAGCACCGCCATCTTTATTGTTTACATTCTTTACACAATTACGTGGCACCTACTATAGGGAACTGTTAGTCATGTAACTCTATGAGTAGACAAAGTGTCGCCTGAACCCATATCGGCTGTGGTCACCAACTTTCCCGACTACCATAATGCACTTACACGATTTGCACTCTAATGTACTGCCTTGCTCTGTCATACATTTATGTAAGTACATACTTATAGAACCAGCCAATATTACTTCGACATTATCGGTTAGGCTCTTGCGGTTTCGTTTTTGCATGATTTTACTTGCAGAAAGTATCGACAAAATGTCGCCACATGTCAACCACCTTGGTTCTGTTGCATGTATTTATTTCCCATGCTGTTTACTAATGCCATCGTCTTATTCATGTTCTTACTGAGATGTGACAATTTTTCTTTTGCATGTTCTGCTCAATCAAATGTTAATTACACTTATCATGACATGTATTTTATGATCTCTCCAAGGCCAATGAAGCGTCGAAAAAATATGTAACGATGCCGATTATGATTTTCAAAATGTGGGAAAAATACAGAAATAGAAATGAAAGCTGTGGAGATTTTTTGCAATTAAACATCACAATGGAGACTACAAGTAACCATGAGAGAACTATAAAAGAGTAGGTATTCAAAAGACACAAAGACCATTATTTTATTGATCAAAAGAATATAAATCGAAATGTGTCGCATGTTCGAAAGATAGCAATTATGAAGATTCAAAACGTTACAAAAAACTGTACAAAAAGTGAGCCTATGGGCGTGGGTATGGGAAAGTTCACACGTGGCAGTAACTGTACCGATGTGGTACGCGTGGTTTAGACTGCGGATAGACAGTGAAGAAGAGCGAGTGAAGGACATTAGCGAGTTTGATGAAGTTATTATTTTAATATCAGAAATGGACAGCAAAGATGCTGACGAAGCTTTTGCTATCCTTTGACTATTATCTAGATTAGAAGTATTTATAAAAAAAAATATGTTGCACTCTTGATTAACGTGAGTCAAGAGTGCAACATATATCAACATATACTAATTAATTCGTTATACTCAAGCTTTGATTAAATTCAAAAGGGGAATATGTGTGTATTTAATCAATGTGTGTGTCTGTAAATAAAGTTTGATTTTTAATGTGTACATGCAAGCACATAAACGATAACATTTGTATGATAGTTATAAGATAATAGTTCATTTTGTTTTCATAATAGTACACAGTACACTTTGCTAAATACTAATATACTGATTCAAAAATGTCGGCTAATTATTTTTTTTCAAACGACTTTCGGTCAAAAGGGCACAAGCTTTTAATATCACAATATGTCCGTAGTCTTAGCTGACATTGAACACTGTACAGTCGCCTAGTAGTACTGTGAAATATAGATCGTATGCGCGGCACGATGTAAAGCCTTTGATAACATTAGTACAGAATGAGAATGATTACAGCCGTGTGAAATAAAACTATTCAAACAATGGAGGAATTCGCTAAATGCATAAATGGTGTCTTGGAAATAGCGCTTTATAGCTTTTTTCTTTCAAATTCGATCACAACAACAAGAACATAATCAGAACTAAATCAGCAAAAACTCTAGGAACACTGGCAAAAAATATATTAATAACTTGAGTAACAAACATTTTACACTTGAATAATTCCACGTTATTTCTTTGGAATCTCCAAGCAATTACTGAGAGAGAAAATAAAATTAATATGTTGTTCCTGTCCGCACCGGCACAACGACCTTTCGAGAAAGGTCAAGGCGTAAAAGGACATCGACATTGACGTGACAACAGCAATATTTCATTTACAATACGATGTCAAGGGAAACGTGATCAAGTGGAAGCGAAGCGATGTTTTTAACATACTATTTTTAACTAAAGTGCACCCGAATCGTGTTACACAGGGTCCTTATACACGTCTCGGGAATTACAACAAAGTACGCGGTGTCGAAATTGTAGTAGTTGCGAAAACTTGTTATCTTTTTGGGGGATCTGAACGTCAAGAAGTCGTGAGTATAAGCTCAAAATGGCTTCTGATCCTAATCTGGTCCAGATTTAGACAGGGATTGTGTCGAACACCGATGAGTTTGCTTCCATTTTAATAAATAGTTCACCCAAAGTATGTATAGCTTTCATCCAATTGGCACACACCAGTTGGCAACACGCGTTGGTTTTATTTCCCTGGCCGCAGACAGCGTGGCGCGCAAATGTCAGATGTTCTGAATACACGTTTTGTAATGCCACTTTTATTTTCGTCCATTTGAACCACACGAAGAAAGTACGCTCTGGTCACGAAAGCAATTAAATCGTGATTTGATTTGTGTATTTTTTACGTTATACGTGTATTGCAGCTTCTCGTCATGCCGTAACCTTTGGAACGTGACTTTGTGCACGAAGATCCCAGAGGATGATGTGAGCATTCGTTTCAACTCAATGATATCCGATGCTCTTTGGTTCGTGTTGTCATATAAATTCAAAGCACATTCCGAGTCTTTTATAATTTTACAATTGAATCGTGAAATTTTTAAATAATCTTCTCATTTATGATATCTGTGCTAAAAATGTAAACACTTCGAGCAAAAGCTTTTAGCTCATAGAAATTGAACATGTAAGTGGACCAGAGCTTCTTTAACTTAATAATACGCTATTTTCTACAACAGCACTTAAGGAGATCGCCCTTTCTTGGTGTTGGTGTGAAGTGAAAAGATGTTTAGGGACATAATATAAGGTTTCAATTACCTTGCCAAGGAAGAATCGCCTGTAGTACTTGGCGGTGTCGTCGGTGTCGATATTATGCCGCCTCGTGGCTTGTCGAGGGGTGCCTGGTTGCGCTCGAGGTTCAGCATCTTCTCCTTCGGGGGGTGTATCCTCCATTCCATCCACCCAGTAGCCAACTGGTGGTAAAACTATCGCAGGTGGAGTTCCTGTAAAAATACAAAGATAGGATAATTTCTGGAATCAACATGAGAAAAAGCCTTTGAAGGCTGCTTTACTGAAGCCTTCAACGTTTTAGGTGCTTAGGTAATTTTTGCAACTTTTGACGCAGTCGCATGTAGTCTTTTAGCTGAAATATTTCTTTGTACGTTAAGGAAGTCACGACAAAGCCAATTATTTTTTTTAGATTAAGATCAGACGCTTTGAAAACTTTAAAAGGCCTTCAAGATCCAAATAGTGCTTATCCAAGGTTACAACTGTCACTGAATGCAAAGTATTTTAGTGTAACAAATTGTTATAATTACCTCAACGGCTAATTTATATTTTTTTGCACAGTCTTACATTGTTTGTGTGCACAAGTGGGGAGTTGAGGATGTTTTCATATTTTTTTGCTCGATACGAAACCAGTATTCGTTAGTCATCGCGTCCGTTGTCCGTTGAATGTATTTCATTCGTATTTACAGCCGTCAAATTAAGAATGTTTTAAGAAGTTATTTAATTTAAGTAGCCTTTTTTTATGGTTTCTTTGAAGGTGTAAACCGCAAAGCAAAGCTTCTTTGCGAAACATGTTTGTTTTGTATCATACTTATTTTAAAATGTTTTAGGTAAATAAGAAATTTCGTGTACCACCTCTACATCAAAATTCTACTGCAGAAAATTAAAAGTATCTACAAATCACACCAATTTTTTTTTTATTTCTGCATTCATTACCGCTTTCTCACAGCGATAATTCACAATATTGAACAAAACCTCAGCTATAAAGAGTTGTTAATATCAATGATTAGCTGCCTCGCAAACAAGAAAGGGTGGATTCTCCCCCAGCCCTAAGGACCGCATCTAATTTCAAACAAGCCATTCTGGTCTAGACCGCCTTTTGTCCAGCAGATTTTTTTTAACATGACTCTCAATATAGTCCTGCGGGGTCTCATTGTTCCCACTGTCCTCTTTCACAGGACGTCCCTATTACTATGAGTTGTATGCGAAAACCTTCAGTTCATACGGCTAGGAATGAAGAAATTTTTTTTGCAAAGGATTTTTTTAGGGTTTATTTATGTATTTATTTATTTATTAGGGACAAAAAACAGTTACATGTTAAAAAATACAGAAAATTACTTAAGCTAGGAATTGACAAACATGCAACCCACACCATTGTCCACGAATTAACTAAAAATTAAAAGAAGTGATAATATAAAGCGATAAACAAAACAAAACAAAAGAATCATTGTCATATTAGCGCTGAGAATGCCTAATGTTACACAATTTACTCTGCGGACAAAATATCCAGTGCCATTTTCTTAAATACTTGCTTAGATAGATAAAATATATCAAGGTCCATGAAACGCGCGTTGTATGCATCAACAAGACGGCGCGCCGTCTTGTTGACTCGCCGCGGCGAAGAGGTGCTCGTTCCCCAGCATTAGTCCGACATATATCCGTATGGAACAGTTGAGGCATGCGCACCCCCCTTAAAATAACACTGCGGGGCACCTTGTAACACAACTTACTTGTAAGTTCGATACAGTCAAATTTGTTATTACATATACCGTGCAGGGTTATGACATCAAGTAATAACCGCCTAGACCCCAGATCTGGAACTCCATACCGTTTCAATAGCTGCACATATGGAATTTTGACTGGAAACACTTAAAAATTCAAAAAAAAAAAAACAAAAATCCAAAATCAAATTCATCGATCGCAGGAACTTCTTCTGTACCATTTCAATTCTAGAGCCGTATTTGTCATAGATAGTTTATAGAGGATGTTCGAGTTTTAGGGTTTATCTCTTTTCATCAGTTAGATTATTAGCACCAGTACCCAGTGAAAAATAACTTTGAATACTGAAACAAAGTTCCATTCAAAAATATCCCAGACTACCAAGTCACATTACATTTATCAACGGAAATTACAGTCGTCACTGGAACCGATTTTGAGTCGAGAGGCGAAACCGCAATTGGCCTGATTTCCCAAGATATAGCCCGTTCAGCACACTGCGCCATTTAATTTAATTAATGTTTTAATCAGCTAACTACTTACTAGCGCTGGGAAACTATTTTTAAATTCAACGGACTGAAGGCTTACCTTTGTCACTGTCGAAAAACAAAAGAGTTTTACTAAAACGTGTTTAACGAAAATATCACAAAAGCTTTTTGTTGGCACTCTATTATCGGAATTCATTAATTGACAAATATTTTCTATACAGAAACTGGGAGAGATAAATGGTTTCCGATGTCCGTAAAGTAAAAACCTCCCAAATTAGAACAGACACTGGAGCATTGTTAAAACTACAGCTTATTTTGACAGAATAAACTCTCTTGAAACAAAGCGTGTAATACTTTATCCTGTAACGAGTCGACATAAGCATTAGCACGTCTTGCCTTTAAATAATCAAGCAGTTAATCTTAAGCAGAATACTTTACTTTCACACCTCTCTGTTCTCAACATTTCCTTCACTTTCTCCAAACGGTTTGTAACAATGATGAAAGTTATTCTGTATTACAAAAGTTTACATTGTAAATACTCTTATATTCTATAGCTTTTGGAAATCTTTTTGGAAATTAGAAACGCCACATCGATCAATAATAATTGTAACGATGTTTCGCGAATCACTTTTTAGGGTTCCGAAGGAGGAACTCTTATAGTTTCGCCATGTCCGTCTGTCTGTCTGTTCGTCTGTCTGTCTGTCAGAGATCCGTTTGCTTCTACAAACTGGCGCGACAAGCGACGCGACAAAAAGGCCACGCGTGTCGCGCGACGAGCGATGCCTTTGTGTCGCATCGCGAGTCACGCCTCTGTAGAAGCCTTTATAGTGCTATTTTTTGGTAGAGTTAAGTGTCGTTGTGCCCGCCAGCTAAATGGCTGATTTTGGTAAATGTGAAAAAAATCATGGCAGTAGTATATAATTATATATTTATGTATAACGAAATTAAAAGGAAAACTATCACAGCTAAGTAGGCTTTACAAGTTAACGAGTATAGTGGTCGACCATATTACATTTGCAGTTGGAGGATCGACCGAGACGTATATCGATGTATGGGAGAACATGTTTTGCAACTACGTTAAGTTTGTTTTTGGGATAAATTCATCCCAATCACAGAACCCTTTATTGTGCGTGGTCCGACACGCCCTTGGCCGGTTTTTGATTATATATCTCGATATGTCGTAAGTTACTTACGATATACGGAGACTTTGTTTATTTTTGTAACTTGCGGAATAGGCGTGAAATATGTCAAACGATTCTAGCAATTTCTAAATTAAAAATACTTTATCACCAACCACTCAAGTCAGTGTAAAACATCGTAACTGCATACAAATACATCTGTGTTGTTGGCTTTCCATAACTTATTTGTATTCGTGGACGTAACCGCTTCGTGAAACTTTGTTGTATCACAAACTAGTGCTTTGAATCAACTTTCTTTGACGTCTGTAGGTACCACCCTGCTGATAAGAACACCAACTAATTAAAAGTTTTGACGTACTTCAATACATTTTAAGACGTTGTAACTGAAAACTCATTTTAATAGCACGGTACAAAACGGGGTATCTGCAGGACAAAATTACTGGAATTTACAGTGTTTTTTTAGAGCAATTTTACACAGAGGACCTCAAGTCGAGTAGCTAATTGTGTCATGACCGGGTCAACAGACCTTTTATAAGCATTATGTTCTTGAGAGAATTTTAATAATCGTCAAGAACTCAGATAAAAGAGATAAATGAATGAGATGCGCTAATTCCCTTAATTACAATGTTGTTTTAGGGCTGTTTCAAGTTAGCACTTGCAAGCTTAGCTAGGTACTAATTACTTCAAGAGGTAGTACCTATTTAGTGATAAGAGCTAGTTTCATTACTTACAAAGTTATAACAAGTCTTGTCGAGACTATTTAGTTTCTACTCCTAGTTTCTGCTATGCATTGATAATTTCTTTACTTTTCTACTTTATGCATAACTCTGTTTGAAAGAAAAACGTATAAAAATCTATAATGCTTATAAGCCAAAGTGCGTGGGAAAATGTTTCTATCCGTTTTTGTAAAGCGAACGTTCTAGTACGTTGTGGCATTTAGTTAAATCGGTCGGTAACTATCGGTGCAGCGAACGGAACATACAGTTTGAGAGCAAATCGCTATGGTTAAGACACTTCAATGGTCAGCGTCCAGATGATCAGCCATTTAAAGGTCAGACCTTTACACCATTAGAAGGTCAGACCTTTTGCTTTGTCTGTTTGGAATTAGAAGAGCCGTTCACAAAATTGCATGCTACTAATGTGTGTACTTTGATGGCTTAATCAATTATGTAGTGCAAATTGTGCAGCAAATAAGTCAAGTTAAAAAAAAAAAACAATCTCTGCAAGAGATAAATGAAATCAGCATTAAGGCCCGCTTCCATCACAAATCACTAAATGCGTTTAAACGTGTTAAAACATCATTCCATTTCTGTCAATTGCTTGGATTTGACAGAGACAGGATGATGTTATAACATACTAGCTGCGCCCCGCGGTTTCACCCGCGTAAGTCTCGATACCGTGGGAAAGCCACCCTTAACACTTAGGGGTATAAAAATAGATAGTAGCCGATTCTCAGACCTACTGAATATACATATAAAATTCCATCAAAATCGGTCAAGCCGTTTCGGAGGAGTATGGTAACTAACATTGTGACACGAGAATTTGATATATAAGAAGATTATATCGAATCCATTATGTTTTGAATGAGAGGAGCGACAGCCCTGCTTGAAAATTCCTATGAAAAATGACCAAGAGCTCTGCATAGCCATATTTAGCAGGAGTTCTCTAAATAACTGGCGAGCCAGGAAGTGGCTATAAGTGTCGGCATTAGAGCAGCAAACCGTCCGCTGTGTGACATAATTTGAAAGAAGATTTATAATTAACAAGGTGCCTGCAAGTTTATGATAAGTAGGCGGCGGTGACGTGACAACCTCTGTCGTCGACACGGTTGGCACGCCTCATTGGGCTAATTTAGTCTTTGCAATAACTAATCATAAGGTTTTAAATCTCTCAAAAGACACGGATGTCCCAAATCTAATCATTTTTCCCCGATGAAATGCAGCCATACATGGTGCGTCTTCCTTAAAGCCTTGTGTAGGTATAATGTACAATCAGGTGGTGACGTGACAACCTCTGTGACGTCACGGTTGGCACGCCTCATTGGGCTAATTTAGTGTTTGCAATAACTAATCATAAGGTTTTAAATCACTCAAAAGACACGGATGTCCCAAATCTAATCATTTTTCCCCGATGAAATGCCATACATGGTGCGTCTTCCTTAAAGCCTTGTGTATGTATATGTACAATCAAGGCATAAGTTAATTGACGTATATGCGCGGGTTACCCATAATGTACCCGCGTACTTATTTCCTCGGCAATTTAACACACTGCATGTAATCTGCACAGGTGCTTGTACTAGTTGTAGTACAGTCGACTACAAAAAGATGTATACATTTGAAAGTTACAAAAATATATATCCTTTGATGATGTTGTTATTGTTTGTTACAAATACTTGTAGACATGAACATGATATGACAGATTTATGTTTGAGTAAAATATGCCAAATTTATGTATACAGCAAGAAGGACACAGTAATGTATACGCTCTCAAACGAATTAACGTATTCGTCTTTGGTTACAATGATATAAATACATCCTTCTTGCTGTATACATAGATTTGGCACATTGAGTGAACACATATAATCGTTACAAATAATTATACACATGGTGTGTATAATTATTTGTAACGAAGTATGTACACTTCTTTCAATGGGTACATGTATTTGTAACTTCAGGGGGTATACATCTATGGCCTTCAGGCTGGTACGGGGTTACCGCACGGTCTCCCGTGAGGCGGCAAGCCTCCTTGCCGGACTGCCGCCATGGGATCTGGAGGCGAAAGTCCTCGCGCACATGTGGGTGTGGCGCGAAGAGGCGAAACGCCGGGGTGAAACTCCGCTGCCGCAACAAATCGCGGCACAGCGGACGGAGCTCCGGCAGGATCTCATGGCGACATGGAAAGTGCGATTGTCGCAACCCAGTGCTGGGCACGCCACAATTGCGGCGGTAAGTCCCCTCTTTGAGGAGTGGCTAGAGAGGCGCCACGGCGTCCTCACCTTCCGCCTCACGCAGGTCCTCACCGGACACGGTTGTTTCGGGAGGTTCCTGTTCAGGATAAAGCGGGAGGAAACGCCCGGGTGTCACCACTGTGTGGATCGCCCGGAGGACACGGTGGAGCATACGGTGGAGGTCTGCCCTGCTTGGGCGGAGCACCGCCGTGTCCTCACGGAGGCGATCGGCGGCGACGATCTCTCGCGTCCGGCCCTGGTTCAGGCCATGGTTCGGAGCGAGAGTGCATGGGAGGCCGTCACCTCCTTCTGCGAAACAGTAATGCTCGCGAAGGAGGAGGCGGAGCGCATGAGGGTGAGGCAGGGTGCCCGCCCTTCCGCCCTAAGTCGCCGCAGGAGACGCCCTGGGCGTCGGGAATCGCAGGCCGATTCCCGGCCACCGTAGGCGCGGGCTTGCGGACGGTGAGCGATGGGTAGCTCGCCGTCCGATAAGGACCAGGCCCGGGTCGACGGCGCGTTGTGTTCCACGCGCGCCTCAAAGAGACATCAGCACCAATTGACGGGGTCCGAAAGGGCCAATGCCTGCCAGGGTTACGAGCCTGTCCGAAAGGGATATCGTGACTCTGGCACACAGGCATCTGAAGGAACACGGTGGGTTTTAGTCAGTAAAAGTCTGACACTCTCTCTCGCTCCGCCCAGAGCGGGAGAAGTTATTTGATGATTTCCCACCAAAAAAAAAAAAAAAAAGGGGTATACATCTCTTTGTAGTCGACTGTACAAGAACAGACGTTTTAGGAATAGACATTTTTAGGAATCGACGTTTTAGGAATAGACGAGCATTTACACGACAGTGTAATATTAAAGAGCTTACCGTTTTTAGCAAGAGTATCCTCCAAAAGGCGCCGGCTGGCTTGGCAGGCAGCAGCAACTTTCCGCTGCGCAGCCGCCGCGCCGGGAGAGGGCGGAGGCCCATGGGGAGCTGGGACTCGGCCCTCGGCGTAGGAGTGCCGGTCGGCTAGGGTGGCAGTTCCAGCGCCACCAGCTGACACCGAGCGACATTTCTCTGGCCGCCCAACCTGTAAAGAAATCAATGATTAGTGTCCAAGTTAAGATCGCACGTAATTTTGTTACACTATCAATTTGCATCAGGATTTCCACAGTCGTAGCCCGGAAATAAAATCAGCTGTTCCCTACATTTTGACGAGTTATTCGAACATAAATGTAGGGAAGAGCTGATTTTTTTTCGCGATTTCAGGTTTGGTCCCATAGTAAAAGTTGTCATAATGATGAGTACAATTACCCCTTAAGATGTTGTGCGTTAATTCTGGGACATGTTGTATACAGGTGCAAAACAACACTGAGGACTGAGGACAATTTGTACGAGTAAAACAGATATTAACACACAAAACTGCTGAGAGCTAAATGGGAGCTCAAACTCAAACTTAAAGCATTTATTTCAATTAAACCATTGACAGGCACTTTTGAATTGTCAAGAAGTCGGTCACAAAATATGAAGCTAGTTGCCTATTCCAAATACTAGGTTCCTATGGAGAAGAACGGGCAAGAAACTCCACGGACACTCTTTTAAATTAAAATATTGATACAAAATATTGGTTACATCATTCATATTGAAGTTAAACAGCGAGTGAGCGACTGGTGGATGTGGAGGTGGATGGGTGGATCTAATCTAACCTAACTGAGTAAAATTATATTGGAATTTCTATTTGCGAGAATTAATTTACATCGACTAGCATCAGATTTTCAACGAACGCTGGTAATCAAACGAAGCATTTACCACCCGTATGCAGTTCAAAGGCATTTAATTGACCAGTTTGTTGAACAGGTAATGTAAAACGGCAAATGGGTATATAATCGTGATTTCTGTTCACTGTTTAGATGAAGTAGTACAGGCAGCTATAATTCTAATCTTGACACTACGCAAGTAAGCGTGACGAACGCATCGTCCAATGAACTCACACCGTGGGATCCCGTCATTGTAGCTTTTCGTGCTAACTGTTACGATCCGCATAATTTGCTTCGTGGTAGACCCATTCCAACTATTTGGGAACGCGGTGAGATCCCAGAGAAACCTACAATTTGTGAAACCACAAATTGATAGCATCAAAACGTGATAATCAAAACAGTTTCCAGAGCGGTTAGTAAATAAAAGAAACAGGTGTCTTCATTGAACCGAATCGCACTCGTTCACGAAGTGTTCAAATTGATTCAGTAATATTGACGGGGGCATAAATTGTGCCGCGCCTGGAAACACCATCAAAAGTTTAAAATTGGAAACCGACGGAAGCATTAGCTGAGCCGTTGACAGCAACTCGAAACAAGTAGCGTGGAAAATGCTCGGGCCATTTCCTTTGATCAAATTAATCTGACGTCACCAACGCGACGCCATGTTTCTCTAGCACGCAACCGCGAGAATCAAATATCTTAACTATTCTAACATCATAAATCTAAAAGTATAAACAATTTCCGTGCGAAAAACAAGTTTTAAAACCCGGGAACGTAGTGGAAATCGATGAAAAATTCAGTCGGTTACGTGTTGATCGGACTCAACTGAATTTCCAATGGATTCTGATACCTTCCACTTTTTATGTTCTTGGAAAGACTCCATATGGTTGAACCAGATTGGGCAGTTACAGAAACTATACTCCATTTGAAATAAGATTAGACCTTTAAATAAACCTTTTTTACAGTCCGTTCAACCGATTTTGACTTCTATTCCGTAGGCATAAGGTTGGCATTAAAAGCAAAAACGTGGTTACAATGCCAACTGTTTATTACAGCTGCCATTTTGTCATGCCACCAACGCAATAGAACTAATAGAAGTCAAAATCGGTTGAACGGATTGTAAAAGAAGTTGATTTAAATTTCTAATCTTATTTCAAATGGAGTATAGGTATCACAGAAATACTCAAAACTGTAAATACCAGCATGTGCATTCGTCAACTGCCTCGTTGGTTTAGTGGTCGTAGGCGCTATTGCTGAGCACGAGGTCTTGGGTTCATTTCCCGGGTCGGGCAAAGTGTTATTGGGTTTTTCCATCTGGAATTTCTAAGTAACAGCCGAGAGTCTGGACTTGTGCCCGTTTGATAGCAATAGGCTAGCCTCCTTACATGGAACTTAAATGGCGAAATATGGATAAACTAATAGGTACACCTCTGCCTAACCCTTCGAAGAATACTGGCGTGATGTTATGTTATGTGTCTATTATTCATTCATATTTATTCAAAACGGAAACATACTATTTCGGTCTATTTCAATATCCTAGGCGACCTATAAACCGCGGTCTGCAAATAGTACCTATTTATTTTAGTTTCCATGCTGTGGCGCATGAATGAACTTTTACATATTTTATCTGTACAAATAAACAGACTGACAAAGAAAACATACAGCAGTTATTTGGTCTAAATAATTTCGTAAAGCTGAATTTATATGAAATAGATGGAATGGATTTACCTAGCTTTATTTGTTACTTACTGAAACTCAATCAATTTAAGCGAACGTAAGCCGTATCCAATTTCGATTGACGGTTAATTGCAATTAAAACTGTTTTTTTTATGTTAATTGTTACTTTACAATGTCAGTCAATGTGGAACGGAAAGAAAACTAATGAAATCAAGTAAAAAATGGAATAATTACCTAGGTATTGGTGAAGACATGTAGGTACTGTAATAGTGCGGATTTTGTGTATCAGATATCCGCATTTGTTGGGTTTCGTTTGTACCTTGGCTGACTTATTTAGCCTTTATACTTTTATGTCATTTAAATCTTTATGTAATATTTATTAATTGGTGATGTTCTTCAGAAAGGTCAGGTGCGTACTACTCGTAACCGGCGTGCGTGTATGACCAGTGGGCCGAGCACGGGCTGCCCAAGACGTTTGTGACAAGACATGATAAATTATGTCATGTCAATTTGTACTAGCATTATAAGACAAAACAGTTTATCGCTCAAACTGTGATAAAATGTGTGACTCAAGTCAAGTCACAATAGGCCGTGCTCGCCCCGCAGCAGTGCTATTCTGTAACTATCTCACCGTGAAAATTTAGGTGAAGTAAGCGTGGAGTGAACTATCAGTGTCATCCCGCCTGATGCTAGGGATGGACCAAGGATTACATTTACAATCATAATCGAGATTTTATTAATATTTGTATGCTAATTCTATTGATCATTTTATATTATTTCAAAGCTAGTAATTAAGTTCCTAAACATAACTATTTAGGGGCTTTTTAAATAAAATAGCAAAACAGAAATTCTGTAATACAATTACAATTCTCTAATTTTATTTTTTGTACGTGAGTGACGCGCTCGCGCCTCATGATATATTATTTTTTCCTAGACTAGTCCATAATGGACTAGTCTAGGAAAAAATAGAAAAAAACAAAATTGATTTTAACAAAATTACTGTTTCTGATTTCCGAAATTGATTTTAACTAAATTTCTATCTCTCACACATTTGTATAGTCAACGTCAACTGGAAGAGCAGAACCACCTAATACATGCGAATCTTTGCTTAAAAGGTGACTCCAAACATAACAATGTAATTTACCTACGTTGATGAAATAAACATTTTTATTTATTTTATTATTTTTAAATGTAGTCCTTGGTCAATCCCTAGCATCAGTGGGACGACACCGATAGCTCACTCCACGTAAGAATTCACGGTGAGATTTTTACAGAATCGACATGCAGATGTATGAACGTAGGCAAAGCAGAAGGAGTATGTAAGGAGCGTAGGAGGTGGCGTTCTATAGTTTCTGCCTATCCCCATGGGAAGAAGGCGTGAGTTTATGTATGTATGTAATATTTATTTTGACTGTGGTTACTTTCGAAAAGATATATAATCGGTAGAAGAGAGAATTTTATTATTCGTCTATCATTGATCAAAAAGCAATATCTCAATTTTTGTAATAGAAGATTTTGTAATAGAGATTGAAGATAATTCATTCGACCTATTAAAATCGTCTTTGAAGTATTTCAGCAAATGCTACAATAAAACTATATTGCTCTCTCTATTATAGGATCATTAGGCGCCGCCACGCTTAATTACAGCATCTAATACCGAACAAATGACACGAATAATTCTCTCTTGCGGCTCATTTAAACCGAGAGACAAACAGTACCGCGGCGGAAGATTATTTGGTAGCACAACATTAACGTATTACTAAAGTTAGAATTTGGGGTGATTCTGGATAGAAGATAATTTATACATTGTATAACGCGCGAGTAGAATAATTTTTAGGGTTCCGTACCCAAAGGGTAAAACGGGAACCCTATTACTAAGGCTCCGCCGCCGCCGTCTGTCTATCTGTCTGTCCGTTTGTCACCAGGCTGTATCTCATGAACCGTGATAGTTAGACAGTTGAAATTTTACAGATGATGTATTTCTGTTGCCGCTATAATAAAAAATACTAAAAAACAGATTAAAATAAATATTTAAGGGGGCTTCCATACAATGAACTTGATTTTTTTGGTCGTTTTTGCTCGATATTGATAACGGCAACAGGTAGATGGTTGAAATATTCACAGAATCTTTAGCTATATATTCACTTTAAAAATAAATAGTTTAATTAAAATAAAACAATTATTTAAGGGGGGCTCCCATACAACAAACGTGTTTTTTTTGCCGTTTTAATAGATAATGGTACGGAACCCTTCGTGCGCGAGTCCGACTCGCACTTGGCCGGTTTTTCTGCTTGTTGTACATTCTTAGTCTAGAATAATTTTATGGTGTAAAAAACAATTTAATTTATATTCCTGCTCTACATTACCCCAAGAATTCCGTGCATAAAATGTTATGTCATACTGTAACAGCACAAACTCCGTATACCATAATTTCATTAAGTAGATGTTCCAAGAAACATTTATTCATTCTAATTAAAGGCAAAATTCTGCGGAGTAACCGTAACACACAGTATTCATTCGGGTATGTGAATCCATTAACTCAAAAAGCTTCATAAAACAACCGAAATATTTTCACACCTGAAACACATTTGAACATCGTTTTCTCGTAGGTATTTATTCAGTGTAGGGAGACAGGGGTAAATGTACTTTTAATTACGTTATCATTAACACCAGTGTTACAGAAAACTCGTAAGAAATGAGGCAACCGAAGTGCGGCCTGCCTTGGTTGAAAAAATATTCATTGCGCGCGAAGTGGGGACAAAAAAACTAATTACGTTAGTAAAAGAAACTTGCTCTTACCGACTATACATATTTAGTGCTGTACCTATATTTAGGTTTACGCGTTCCGTGAAATGTTTAACTACAGGGGTGTATAACATTTTGAAGTAAAATTATGTTGGCAAGGTGCTATTCAATGGCGAGTGAATAGCATCCATGTTGAAAAAAGAGTGGATAGCAAAAAGATAAGCTGATTTAAATATTGTGCATGCGCTGCTGGCTTTTGAAAAGCGTAGTTTATTTACTTGTGTTGGCAATCCGTACATAAAATGCCTACAAGTATTTCTCGGATATTTATTTGTGTAGCGTGGAACAACAAAGATAATCTTCTGATACTGAAATGCTTCGCGCTAAATCCGTCTATCTAACCCGGGCGGACTGCATCACAGGTTTAGGCCGCTCGTAACATTTCGGTAAAGTATATTTAGAAATCGGTTCTACATATTGGTTTATTTTTAAAATAACGGTCTTCGTTTTTCTTGAGTTTTGCGTTGCATTAAAAGTGTTGTATCGAAGTGCGGGCCGAGCACGGGCGTGCCCAAGACTTTTGTGACAAGACATGATAAATGATGTCTTGTCAATTTGTACTAGCATTTTAAGACAAAAAGGTTTTATCGCTCAAACTGTGATAAAATGTGTGACTCAAGTCTTGTCACAGTAGGCCGTGCTCGCCCCGATGTAATGCATAGTGTATTACTTAACTCCTATAAAGATAAATTTATGGTTTGGCTCTTTATTATTGAGGAATGCTTAGATACAGCAATTAGGAGATATTACCTAATTAAATTAATATCTAAATTATTATTTAATTGCAGTTTTCTTTTCTTTAAAATGCAATTGTTAATTTTAACACAGCAATAAATAATCTTTATTTCAGTACCATGTCAAGCTTCACTTTCAAAAACTATATGGCATGAAAAGTGTTTAGAAACGCTATTTCTATGACGATGTAAGAATGTCGTCCGTAAAAGGTATGAGACCATAAAGAAAAATTGTTATCTATTGGTTTTAGGAGCGACTCTTTGCAACAAATATTTTCTGTTTCCACTATGGGCGAAATGTCTAAGTGCCATGTTCACCAACGAAACTGAACGCGATTAGCACATCTTATCTACATTTAAGAGCTGTCAATGTCATAACTGTTGTGGAATATTGCGTGTAATCCCGTTCGTCCCACTGCCACTGGTGGGACGAACAGGAATTTAATATTTATCAAATTTATTCCCGTTCGTCTCACTAACAAAATCAGTGGGACGAACGCATACGTTTAATATAAAATCCAGGTTATAAACTATCTGTGTGCCCCCCCCGTCACTTGCACGTCGATGCGCCAGCCGCCCGGGTAGAGGCTGAGAGCGCCGTAGCATTAATAGTAACCCCTGATAATAATCATGATCTAAACTTTGATCCAGCCCGTCCCCAAAAATTTGTGATCCCCCAACGACGCCCTAAGCCGAGGTCCGTACCCCACAGGGGGTACCCTTAGTGCGCTATCGTTAAGTTTTAATAAATATATATTTTACGCCCTGGCTGGAGGTTAAGCTTTAAATCTTAAGGCAATCACAGGAATATCCGGTTAAGTAGTAACGGCCGCTCAAGGTCTACTACGAGATGACATACATAAAAAAAAAAATATCTGTGTGCCTTTCACACATTAGTAGGATAATACTAATATGGTTGAAAAACAATCGTGAATTCATACAAGCCTAGGACGTTTTGTACGTCTTATATGCATTGTAGGTACTACCGAGTTCTAACTCAGCGGGCTAATTGCGTAACACACTATCAGTAGGAATCGGTTACAATTTGCCAGCTTAAAAACATTAATTGCGTTATAATTTACTTACGTTGTTGGACAGACAATTTTTTCGAACATATGAAGCAATGGATTAGTAATATTCTTCAAAATCATTCCCATTCTGATTCAAACTATGTTACGCAATTGGGGTGCAGGTCATGGCCTACCCATGTGTCAAATTTAATTCGAAAAAGCGTGAAAGTGTAAAGGCTTCTTCATATTACGAACAAATCATAGAAATTGTTCTACCGGTGTCGCGTCGCACGACAAGTCGCACCACTATGTAGAAGCCTTAAAAATAAGCAAACAAACTCACTTTCGCATTTATAATATTATTAGGTAGGATAAATAAGTGTTTTTTAGTTTTACCATTGAATAACCAGACTAAAATTATTTAGTGGGACCAACGGGAATTAAATATTATTTATTAAATTCCCGTTTGTCCCACCACTGGGACGACGGTAGTGGGGCGAACGGGAAGACACGGAATATTGAAACTGACAGCTCTTGAATCCGCCCTTAGAGTCTAATAATATATGATATATTTCCTTTACGTTGCTTAATAAGTATCTTATTAGGGCCAGCAAAATAGTTTACTTAAGTATCATAAGGATTTTCTTTCGTACTTCAAAGAAAAACTTTTTCCTTGATAAAAATGAACTTTACATAATCTGATTAAACTACTTAAGTAGATGGGGAATCAGTACAGTTCAATTTCAGTACTGGGAAAAATAAATTAAATTTAAACGTAGGCATAGACAAGTACTCTTTTTGTATTATGAAGTTATGAACTATACTGTGGTAGGTACTAACAAGTTTATAGTTCTTATTTTTTTTACTGTTTATTATTTATTGATCAAAATATAATATAAAAAGAAACATCACAAAAACCTTAATAGGTTTGTCCGGATGTTAAAACAATTTTAAGCAATCTTAATACTAACGAAATATCCTAATTTATGGTTAATACGTGGTTTATAAAACACTAGCTTCGCGACTTCATCCGCGTGAAATTTCTTGATGGGCCGACCCACTGTGTCCCATTGCGTAGCCCGCCTGCACTATATTTGACTTTTTTAGGGTTCCGTACCTCAAAAGGAAAAAAGGAATCCTTATAGGATCACTCGTTTGTCTGTCTGTCTGTCTGTCTGTCACAGCTGATTTGCTCCGAATCTACTGGACCGATTAAGTTGAAATTTGGTACACATTAGAATATAATAGAATAGAACAAACAAACCACATCACATCATCATGAACATGAACCAACATACACCGTTAATTATGAACTTCTGTGACCCAAACACGGACGTGTTAAGTACGTAAATAAATTTTCAAATAACTTTTGGGGGGCAAATTAGAAAAGAAAAAATAAAAGTTTTGCTGACTGTACCGTGTGACATATCAAATGAAAGGGCTTGTTTTACGGATTTTATAATTTTAAAATACATACTTTTGAAATTATTTAAGAAAATAGATGAAAGATGACCATTCCCCCCTTATCTCCGAAACTACTAAGCCTAGAATTTTGATAAAAATACAGAAAATAGTTCTTTACCTATAGATTATAGGAAAACCTATACGAAGTCTGTGATCTTAAAATAACATGGTAAATCACTCAATATTGTGCGTACAAACATACATTTGCAGTTGGAATGTATGGGGATCATGTTTTTCAACTACAATGTTAAGTTTGTTCTTGGGATAAATTCATTCCAACTACGGAGCCCTTCATTTTGCGTGGTCCGACATGCACTTAGCCGGTTTTTTTCTATTTGCTCGGCTCCTAAGGATCGTAGCGTGATGGTAAATAGCCTATAAACCTTCCTCAAGAATAGGGTTATCAAATACAAAAAGACATTTTCAAATCCGACTCGTAGTTCCTGAGATTATCCTCTACATACAAACTTACAAACAAATGTTACCTATACAACGTGTTTTTTTTGATATCCCATAACTCTAGGGTATGATTGAGGCCATATCAATCATACCCTAGAGCAACTCATATGCCAGTTGATCTACAAAGAACCAACTGGCATATGAGTTATGTTCCAATCCTTCGTTATTTTTTTTTTATTTTTCATACAAAATAATTCGGAAAAGTCACGATTATTTATTAATGTAAAACACCCTTACGTGAAATATGACAACGTCGCATTTTCTTTCGTCCCTTCACTAGCTGCCGCCGGGAAGCCCCGATACCAACATACCTACATATTTTATTTTACTATTTATTTTACTACACTACTGCGAAGTTTGGCAACCTCGCAAAAGTAAAGATTCGTCATACTGGTGACAATTTTTGACCTAATTTAATTATGATTGATGATATCTCCGAAACGATGCATTTTTGGACCACCTATTCTAGGAGTTTTAGTATTATTTTTACCTACAGAATATAACCCTAGAGTTATGGGATATCCAAAAAAAACAGGTTGTATATAACATTAGTAGAATTATGTAGACACTTTTGATACCAAGCACCCAGCTTAAAGGTCGAAAGATAATTCGTTCGTGTGCCCACAACCCGCGAGTCCTCGCTATACAAAGTTATAGATGACTTCAGTGTTGTACTGTACTGACTAGTTATAGATTTACATAACACATTATATGGCATGCTAATTAGTATGCATTCTATGTACTTGGCACCGAAAGTGTTTAAGAGTTCGGTCTATAGACCTGGAAAAGCAACTCCCGTCATTAGTCACAAAATCTCATGACCTATTTATTAAAGACTCGAAACTTGGCACATGTATTTCTCGTAGCTGGTGGATGCTCATTAAGAATTAACCCCTAAGGGAAAATCTAAGGGTAATTTAAGTTCCATGCGAGCAAACTCGCGGGCGGCTGTCGACACGATGTCTAAGTGAGCTTGTTTGTTTAATACGCTTTTTTAACGAAACTACTGAATTGGTGTTAATGAAATTAAGAAGAAAAGTAGCTCAGAACCTGAAAGACAAGTCAAATGTTGTTTTTCAGCGCGAAAAATTGGTAACATTCCACGCGAGTAAAGACACGGAGTAATCTATAAAATACGTACACCCTAAAAATATTTTACTACAAATCCATGAGGTGTAATGCCAATTTTCACAAACACTAGACGAGACCTTAACGATCGCTATTTGATTTTCAACCCTCGTCTAATAACGCTACGCTACGGTAGGAAAACGCGCTCAAGGCAGAGCACTGGCAAGGTGGTCCGACGCGATCAAGAAGGCTATTTGGGGTAGCATTTACCGAGCGGTCCACACTGCAGAAGACCGCATAACTTGGAGACGCGTCGTAAGTGGTCGCGATCCTCAGAATTGAGGGAACGGCGAAGAAGAAGAAGAAGAAGACGCTACTCAAACGCTAAAGCCGAAGGTTGAAAATCCCACAGAGCTTAAATTAATTCTTATATTCATTTAAGCGTTTATTGTTAGTGAAAACGGGCATTAGTATGCGATGTTAAGGTGAATCCGCAGCTGTAGCCCACGAAATATTTTTTTAAATGTTTTTGCAATTTGCTGGTCAGTGTCAGATTGTCAATCAATCAATCAATCAATATCTTTATTGTGGATCATAGGTGTAGGTACATAATACAGGTCTTAAAAAATAAATAAATTGTGATCAGCTATGTCCCGCCCTCTTGATCTAAATATGATTCGCGACTATAGCAGATAATATATGTATTTACAGAATTATGATAATCTTTGGAATCCTCTCTAAGTTAGATTTGTTCCATTGAATGACTTTTTCATAAAATCATGACATTGAGGAACAAATCTAACTTAGAGAGATGTCTTAATGATTATATTATTATAATTCTGTAAATACATATCTGCTATAGTCGCGAATAATATTATGATCAAGAAACGACCTGACACCGATCTGCAAATTGCAAAACACTTAAGGCGACGATAACCGACTTTTAATGATTTTATACTGAACGAAACGAGTAGTATTTATGATTAGAAAAAATATATGTTAAATTAGAGTATTTTCATTTTCTCAATAAATTAATATGTGAATATTTTGGATTATGTTTATATTACATAGCGAAATTAATTTGTAAAATTATGTCTAACGCGGATAAAAAACTGGGAATGGCGCAAACTCTACCAAGCGTATTTATCTGAAACCTTCACCAATTTAAAGATAATTTAATTATTGATCTTTTAGTTTACGCGTTTTATTAAAATACCTTTTGTTTTGTGTATAATAAATTAATAATGCGTCAAATTGGGGAAAGCGCTCCTTGATGGGCGAGTCCTATTACTGGCTGAACGTACGACGCGTTGCATGAGCTCAGTACTGAACACGCAAGCCAACCACTCAAGGTCACTGAAAAAAAGTTGAGTTTCGCAGGCTACGGATCCACCTTAAACTAAATCACCGAAACGAAACATTGCACAAAGTACTTACCGAATTATAATACAGTTGAGTAAAACGTAACAGTTATGTTAGCAAAATCGCATTCACCGTTACCCATTATGTAGTAACATTAAACATTCGTGCTTTTTACTTAGACAGTTATTACTTCCTTATAACGCTGTGAATTACTTTAAAATATCATTCATCTAGTGGTCGGTATTGCGGCTACCGAGTGCACTATTGTTTTGTATTGACAACCTAATTACGTAAAGCTCTCTCTCGACAAGATAGGTGGGCGCCACTTACTATCGGCCGCAGAGAAGACTGTCATAAAAATGGTGACAGCGGGGTTTGACTTTCATCATCTTAGCCGAAAGACGTCCACTGCTGGACATAGGCCTCCCACAAGGGGGGGTTTGCCATAATCACCACGCTTGGCAGTCGGGTTGGCAATCGCAGTATGGTGTTAAATGCATAGAGAACGCTTCTGCTCATTCTCTAGTAAGTCCCTTAGTCGCCTTTTACGACACCCATGGGAAGAAACAGGATGATGCTATTCTTTACGTCTGGCACCATACGGTGTCTTACTTACTTTTATAAATAACGTTTTAGTGACGTCATTTGCTGGTAAATTACGGACGCTATGTGACGGTCACCGCTGTTCTAGGAAACCGGAACTTTAGGCACTGCTGTCTTTTGCAATACCTTTGTCTGTTTAGTTCATAATCAGCCTATACTGTTCCCACTGCTAGGACACAGGCCTCCACGAGAGGGAGTGAACTGTTATCCACGCGGGCCCAGTGCAGGTTGATAGATGTCAGATGTTTTAGAATTTTTGGTCCTAGGACATGCCGGTTTCCTGACGATGTTTTCCTTCACCGTTTTGAGAGCAATGGTGATGAAGTTATTTACACAACGTAAAGCGCCTGCCTGGGTTCGAACCTATGACCTACAACACATAAGTCGCGACCACTGAGCCACCACTGCTCCAGTTCAGTTGCTGAGTTTTTAAAAGAGTAACCGTGGAGTTTCTTGCCGGCTCTCCTCCATAGGAAACGACCAATTGAAGCCCAACTTCTGAAGTTTCATAAGTGCCCACGTAGGTTTATGTAAAATAAAATATTTAAATTTGATTTGATTTGCTGTGACAGTTCAATTATATTCATTACGTTTACGGAGTCATCCAGGAGATAAGAAGAATATTTTGCGATTGCTATAATAAAAGCAATTACGGTGCCGACATGGAATTGAAATCCCATGATAGATGAAAAATCGTTCCTCTGCTTCTGTACGTAAGTATTATAAATTTTATTAAAGTCGCTTTGCCTATCTATTTCAGTAACAATTCACATTGCGTTCAAATATAATCCAGCATGAAACATAAGTACTAGATGTACAGATATAAAAATACAAAAAAAGTTCAAACAAACCAAACATGCAACTCAAATTAAATGAGAAAATATTAGTTAGACAAAAAAAAACAGAAATTGTAGAATACCATTCAAACGCAAATTATAAAGCCAAAAAAATTAAATTATTATGTAAAAAAAATTAAATGCATATTAAACGAAATCATAATCAAAAAATAAAAGTCTTATGAACACAATATACTTACCTAACACCATAGACAAACAACGACATGTCAAGACCACTAAGTGCGAATTTCACCAATGAAACTGAACGCGATCAGCACAACTAAACCGCGTTCAAGAGCTGTCAGTGTCAAAATTCCACAGAAAATAATGACACTGACAGCTGTTAAACGTAGTTTAAGCGCTGATCGCGTTCAGTTTCATTGGTGAAATTCGCACTAAGTCTAAGTGACCGCGTTGTTCTTCTAAACTACGCTACGCAACGGATTTTGATGAGGTTTTCACCATCAATTAGAGATTTAATTATAATATATATAAGTACATTAAATTAATATAAAATATACAAATTGTCCGAGAGCAGTGGGTGGCCCAGTGGGTCATGGGTTCAAACCCAGGCAGGCGGTTTACTTTGTGTAAATACTGCTCTCGAAATGGTGAAGGAAAACATCGTGAGAAAACCGGCATGTCCTAGAACCAACATTTCTTACTCATCATTTTTCTTTACGATGTTTTTTGTTTTTAAAAACATGGTAAAGAAAAATTATGAGTGATATCCCGTATTAAATAACTTGATTGGTATATTATAATTGTTGCAAAAAGTTTGCGCTCGCGAGATCTACTGTTCACCGAACTACTAGTAAATTAAAATTAAAGTAACATATAATAAAGAAATTTACATATTTTATCAATGAAGAAATGAATGAAATGCACCGACCCCAGTGTGGTTTGACCAGACTCGATTGCTAGAATGAACCTAAACATTCACACTAGCCACTGCAGCCTCATGTTTCATGGGACTATAGAGGCAGTTGCATATCAAAGAGTAGACCGGGGGGCGCGATAATGGTAGGGAAGACATGTCCTTAGGATATGGAAGGATTATTACAGCCTACCGGATATGCATCCTTGAGCAAGCATTGGAATAGTGGGGAGACGGGTGATATTTATTTATGAATGGGCATCTTGGTTCATCGGTCCAGCTTCACCGAATCTTGAATGGTGAAGCTTTTGGCGGGGTTAGTCGTGATAACCGTGGCAAGCAGGGGTGGCTCACTAGTTTATTATAACTTATTAAGAGTAATACTGTTCTTATCTTAGCTACAATATTAAATAGACACGAAACAAATATTGGATTACAGTATTTCATTTGGCAAATGCAGCCTCCATTTAGTTATTGGAAAACTTTATGTAGTTGTGTTCTCGTCACATAAATATTACGGTTTATTACTATCTATTCGCGAAAAGGAAATGTTGAATGACGTCATCGGTGACGTCACAGTGTTAATTTAATTGGTTCGCCCTAATGGTTGTTTTATGTTTACTTTTGTAATTAAGCACTTACTTATGTGATTAAATCATTATAGTCATAATCATAATTTTATGACCACTTCTATCAGATTCTTTGTTTCCAAAACAATGACAATCAATCTGCCCAGGTTTTTCACAACTATGTTGGGGACAGCTATCAGTCTAACCAGATGTAGCTGAATACTAGTATTTTACATGGATCTTCTGCCCACCTGACCTCCACAACCCAGTAACTGTGTAATACGATACCCCTTGCTTGGTCCCGAAGCAGCAAAAGCCCGACACTCGGGCTTCTGACGACCCGTAACGATTGTCAAAGATCCACGAATGACAGTCGGGACCAACGGCTTAACATACTTTCCGAAGCGCGGAGGAGTCCCGGTATGTAAAGATGGTCACCCATCTATGGACCAACCCCGGCTTGTAGCTTAACCTGATTGATCGACCCGTGCTGCTGTTATAACGTAGTCACGGGCCCCGATACAATGACAATATAAGGGAAATAAAGTTATCAGAAAGTTATTAGTCATCGTCTGTTTTGATAAACAATAACAAACTTATTTATCACAAAAACAAAAAACGAATAAACAACGCCTATCAATAGATTAGGTACTGAAACCAAAAAGCTTCAGAAGGAGAAAGAAATAGGATAAAAGAACATTTTAGAAGCCAACTGCGTATTTGTTTGTGGCATGGAAGCACTATTTGAGTGTGACGCCATAGCCCATGATTGGTTTGCATTGGAAAGTAAATTGCTTCGATGTGGTCCTCGTTCACACTACATTGTCGGGGGCACGACATGACGGTAACAGCGGAAATTCTATTGAAGCAAGCCTAGCACAGCTTTATTGAAATGCTGACTAAACTGTGATGGAAAATCTGCTCGTAATTAATCCCGTAAAAGCACGTAAACAAAACACGCACTAAACTGACAGCTATTTGAAAATAGAACGAGTTGAATTCAAAACTCTTTTCTGTCGGGTTTTTTGTTTTTTGTGAAAATTTTGGCGCGGTTGGGCGATATTTTGTAGGGGAAAACTTATGGGTTCAAGTCACCGATATACTATGCATAGTTTTAAGTTTTCACTTCTGTCGGCAGTACCCATGGTTACCTATGTTTTTTTTTATATTTCACATAAGAGGTTTGATTTTAGAAGTATTGCTATTATATTCATTATTTGTTTTCCAAAAAGAAAATGCTGAATGAATAAATTAATGAAATGCACCGACCCGACCGAGCGTGGTTAAACCAGACTCGATCACTCGAATGAACTCAGAGGAGCCTCATGTTTCATGGGACTACAGAGACCATTGCATATCAAAGAGTAGACCAGGGGTGTGATAATAGTAGGGAAGACGTGCCCTTAGGATATGGAAGGATTATTAGAGCCATACCGGATATGCATCCTTGAGCAAGCATAGGAATAGTGGAGAGGCGGGTTATACGTATTTATCTATGGGTGGGCGGGGCATCCTTTAATAATGTCACCACCAGGTTGCATTCAGGTCCAGCTTCGCCCAATCTTGAATGGTGAAAAATTTGGCGGAGTTAAACTTGTTTCTCGACGCTTTTCTTGTCACTGCTATGCTGTTTGCTGTTGCGAATGTCTTAGATGTCTGAGATAATAATTATTTTATTGATGGATTTTGTTGAGTACCTTAAAAGAAGTTTATTGTCCTATTTACCATCGCAATACGTCTTCTTCAATGCAAGTTTAGGGTGTCTGTATACTTGGTAGGTACCTACTGCCTTTTGAGAAGTGAAAACAAAGAAAGAAAAAGTGATGACGCGCAGTTCATTGAACATTTCAATATTTTCAAAACAATACTGACGTGCTAATGAGAGAATCATGTAACTGTTTGACCTGTTAACACCTGTCAGCACTAAAGCTGAACAGCATTATCTCATTTCAAACAATGATAACCAGATAAGCTTAACTGCATTCTCGAGCATTGTTGTCGAGACTCACTCCAATTCCAAGCGATATTATACGTCACAATAGCGTTGTGGTTCTATCCTTGTGACGTCAGCAAATGATTATCGAAGGTTAGCACTTCATAATAACTGACCAATCATTGTTTTTTCTTTTTGATTTAGAAGTATTAAGTTATGCAAATTGTTTTATGTGGTTTGATTCCGATTCCGGTATCGTGAAGTTATAATTCATAAGTCTCGTTGTTTTTATTTCGCCATAATAATAAAGGCTTGTCCAGACTGGTGCGATATCTCAGGCGCGACAGGCACTGAAATAGCACATTTTGATACAAGTGGTGGTTTTTGAGCCGAGAAGTGCAATAACAAATGTGGACATTTGTTATTGCACTTCTCGGCTCAAAAACAACCACTTGTATCAAAATACGTCGTGTATCAAACGACGTTTTTCAATACACTTTTGAAGAACTAAAATAAAATAACGAAAAATATTTTTGTCATGAATGACTTATTAATTTATTAGGAAACTATGATTTAATTTTCTTTTTTTTCCGCGCTTTGCTTTCGCCAGGTTGAAGGAGAAACAAAGGTATAAAGCCGATAAACAGCCTAATATGAAAAATAGTTTAGAACACAAATAAATGTTAATGTGTTCATAAACGTTTTTTTATTGTAATAATCATGGTATTCTATTTAATAAATTGTGCTACAGAGTAGCGTCGCGCCCGCGATATGGCACCAGTCTGGACAAGCCTTAATACTTAATAGTTTGTTTTATATTTTAAATATTGAAATCCAAAAAAGAAATGCGAGTGATACCTGTGATTTTTATTAGTTTAGTTAATTAATAAACATAAAAACAAAAGCATGTACCTAGGTAAAACGTTCATTTGTCGTCTGCCCGTTGGAATTACAACCCTCGTGAACTACGAGGTCGTTGACAACTGCGTAGCCAGCAATATTTGAAAATGGATCGCTGACATTGTTATTTGAAAGGCAAAGGTATGTTTGTCGTACAGCCTGTCAACGAAAACATCATTCAAACAACCAAAGAGTTTGAATGGGTAGCGTTATCAACCTAGACAGTGTAACGGGGATATCTCGTGTTCATTAAATAGCGAGGGGATGTCTACTGGTACCATTGTTCAGCGCCTGATACTAACGATATTGCTGTGCCATTTACTCGTTTCCGAGATAAAGGTGCCTCACACGGTTCCTACAATATCAAATGGAAACATTATTTAAACATTACGTTCACAGTGAATGACGGTTGCGGTGGTTTGAGAGAATGCAATGTGTCTGAAGCCTTAAAGAGGTTCTATTCAGAATTTCATGAAAAGATAAAGGAGAACTTGTCGGAGTAGCATTGTTTTGTTTACACGAGATTTTAAGCTTTGGTGTTAAAGCACAGACAGGCAACTTGTAATTGTTTGTTTTCCGTTATCTTTGAGCACGTAACTTTTTGAATAGAGAATTGTGTGCTGTTTTTTTTTTTTTTCAAATAAATATAGAACATGATTTGGGCAGACTGAAACTCGATGTTATAGGTACTAATAATTATTGCACGCCTCATAAGCGAAGCGTTGAGGTTGTGCTCTACTCTCGACATTTCAAAAAAAGCAGTGTTCTCGATACTGAAATCAATTATTTTTTATTTATATCGCACTTACAGGTTAATATGAGTGTATTAATATCAAGTCAAATAATTTGTCAGACACATAAAATATAATTTAATAACAGTTATTTTGTTTAACATAGTAAATAATAACATTAAAAATTATCTTTCCTGCTGGACGTCCGTGTGTTTGTGTTTATAGATTGTGTATGTGGCAGAGAAATTGGTCGCAAAAATTATCGTACTGGAATAATTATTTTTTTATTATCTAAAGTAATACACTACGGACTTTCTCAATTAATATGAGCGTTCAATTCACTGTCGTTTAATTATTATTCATAAAAAACTAATATACGACTGTGTATTTTTTTGTATACCTATCTATTTATTTTAAATTTTGAAAATCCAAAAGTGCACGCCTCATAACGTTCACGTCGTTTTTTTTCTTATTACTGCTAACAATAAGATAAATTAATCAAATGAAATAAAATAAAAAACAATTATACTTAAATAATAATAATAAAAAAATACTAAAAATAATTATTTAAAAAAAAGACATAATTATAAGGTAAGGAAAAAAAATACTATAAAATTAGGCAATTAGTAATATCTTATCAGTATCGAATGATTTTCTCAGATACTCAGAAAAGCGGCGGGGTAGTTCAGACCAATATGACCTTTATTAGGTATTTAGCAAACTTCTACTTTCTACTATTTTCGTGAAAATCAATCGTTACTATCATATTTATATCGAACGTTTGATTACACTCGTATGTGCGGATACACGTTCCGATAGCGTCAGTTCAGTGGTTATTGGTTATTTGACTTCGACTTATGTAATAAAATTATTTAACGACTCACTGAGAATTTGCTAAATATTATTGTGTAAGAATTCTTGATAAATCCATAAACACAATTTGTGTAGAAACGATATCTCGATTAGAATGTTCAATGCTACCAATGTTACCCATTAATTGTAAGGAAAAGGAAAATTTCTACAGAAATTCGGGTGTAAAAAGAAAATCACCAAAAATCATCTTCCAGTCACTAAACTTTTCTTCATTCCATTTTTGAAAACAAAATAATGTTGCTGACTTTTGCTTCGCTGTTTGTTCCACAGACAAAATAGGGTAATGAACTAGCCAAGATGATTCAGAAAATCAGATTTTAAAATTCCAAGACGCAGAAGGTAGCATTAAAAACGTGAATGAGAGCGAAAAGAGCTCTTCCTAGATCCCCAGCGAGTAATTGCGTTTATCGGAGCGTTAAATGAGCGTTGCAATCTTTAATCAGTTCGGTCCCCATTTTTTTTAAATTCATTTTACAGCACGAGTCTGGCTGTTTGTTTGACATTTGTTTTTTTTTTGTCTTTGTATAAGGTTTGTTGATGCAATAAGGCCCGTTGTCAACATTGTTGTCTTTAACAAAACGTCGCAGGAATTTAAAACATTTTGTTTTTTTAAAGCTGAGTTGACGGAAACTTTCAGGGCTGTGAAATTTATAATGATGTTGAATCAAAAATCTCGATTTAAAACTATACAATATGAATCGAGATTCATACTACAAACATGTTTCTACGTTACAATACAGGCATATGATTATAATTTTCTCATCAGTATGCTGTAGTTTCGAAATTCACAATACGAATGGCGTGTGCTATCTCTATGTATAACAGATATTTCATGTTGCTCTATTATTAACATTGTTTACAAACCGGGCTAATAACGCGTTACGAAGATTGGCTATTGTTTTTAAATTTCAACGTGTAAGAAATACGCCCCATTCTGTCTCAAGGTAAGTAGGTGAAGCTCTGATACCATCGACGAAACTTTGTATCGTCTTAAATGCATATTCATATGCGAATAGGATTTTTGATAGCTTTGTGTAGAATTGGCTGGAGGGATTTTTCTCCAGGTGAAAATATGTGTAAGTACCTATTTTCCTGGCAAAGAGAATCGGCTGAACGACACAAAAATCTTAATTTGCTTCGCTAATCGCCAGCCAATTTTTATTTTATTTTATAAGTCCAAAAGACTCACTAATTTCATTCTAAATTCAAATGCTACAAAGTACTTAAATATTACCGTCTGCAGTGACGCAATTGCGTTAGTGTGTACTCGAATGCGCTTGTGATTTTTGCATTGTGTAACGTCTCGTGCGTACTGAATGGCACGTTAGTGACATATGAATAATAGATTACTGCTATTGTGATTAATATAGCTCTCAGTTTGCTGCTCGGCCTTCACTCTCCAATTATTGACACCGACACAACTTTACCGTGTCGATGTCATGTTGGAAAGCAAAAAAAAACAACAAAATACGTCTAGTTGAATGTATATAATTAAAACGAACGTCACGTAATGAACCACTTCTATGGACGTACACATGTCTACCAGCAAATATGGCTTTATTCAAAAAGTTCACAATCGTGAATGAGAGTATTTCCCTTACAAAGCGAATGCTGAGCTCTGGGATTGCATCATTGTGCTACACAAAAATGCTGCAGTGCTAATTTCGCATGCACTGTGCTACTCGTGAATGCCATTATGAGCTTACGAAGCTCTAGACCTACTGTAATGAGTACCCAAATAAAATCTGCATTACATACACGCAGACAAAAAGACAAAGACAACAAATACGTATTCCACGTTTAGCTTCTTAAAGAAATTTAAAAGTGGAAGGTAGTAAAAATCACTGGAACAAGCCACGCGACGTTGAAAAAATCTGAATGGAGAATTAAAAAGTTTGTAAATCGAATAGAGCGTGTTCGAAATTCGAATTTTGTTGAATCGAAATAGAATTCCTGCAACTACTTCGGGAATTAGTTTTCGTTCTCTCGAGCTCGGCATTTAATTTTATAAAGTAGGACGAATCTATGCGGATATCTATTTTAAAAGTTTGAATCACAACAATAAAGTCATTATCAACTGGTTCTAACTGCTAACGTTTATCGTCACCAAAATGGTAGGTAATTTGCATAAACGCACAAAAAAGCAAAACAAAAAAACATGGCTCGAGACACTAACAGGTTGTCCACGACAGGTACAGTTACGCGACACACATTGTTGGCCCAAAAGCTTTGTTTGTGAAAGAGTAATGTTTAAATAATCGTCCGAGATGAATGCATAGCACTGACTCTCAGACTGCTTCCATAACGATGTGCTTTCAGTACCTACTATGTAGAATAACTGTAACAGTATAACGATACCCATTAAATTCACCAGTATGACAATGCAGTACACGGTTGGCTACTTAGCGTGTTAAAACGGAGCAAGGTGCGGCAGGAGAAAGCGTGGAAGAAATGATGCGGCAAAACTCATCCAAGGTGTGCGGATGCGGGAGAAACACGGCAAACAGTACATCAACGCATAATTACGAAATAATAAAGCACACTCAGTGAGCAAACGCGTGCGTCGTCAGACTAACACATAATTAATTAGCAGTTTAATCCTCGTGTGCAATGATGGTGCAGAGCTTGCTACCGTGTTCACTATTCAAAAAAATAAAAATGTTCTCTTTTTAAAAACAAACAATAAACTGCCAGTTTCTCGTTATTGAAAAAGTTCTTTCATATTGGCCGTGTGTTGGGTTTGACATCCCATATGTGCCAATGGATTAAAAAATATACACGTTTGATATCAAAATTAATATTCACAGACTGAGCTGGTTGCTCATTGAAACTTCCTGTCTATATTACATAATGGGTACCTCAATAACATTCCCATTTTAATAACGAAGAGGAACGTGCGAAATTATCTAAGTATGATTAAATACAATCGATAGGAAGACAATTAAAAACTAAAAAATTGATCTATTCAATTACATAAAATTGAAGTGTCTGCTTGTAATGTCAAAATAACAGCATTTTACTAAATGCATATTAAAGTACACGGTAATTATAACAAAAAAACAATTTAAAAAAATATTGTATGCCTATTTGTTCCAACTAATCTCCAAAATGGCTGGACCGACGTTTTGACGAGACTTTCACTGACAGATAGCTGATGTTATAACATTTTTATTTTAGAAAAAGCCACGCAGGCGAAGCCGTGGACCGCAGCAGGCTAGTACCTACACATTATAAATTAAAGTCGCTTTTTGTGTCTGTTTGTATGACCGCGTTGTTCTTCTAAACTATGCAAAGGATTTTGATGCGGTTTTCACCATCATATTGTTATATTCAGAATTTATTCCGAACGCTATAGGTGTATAAAAAATATATTAAACTTATTTATATATAGAAACGTTGTTCCGTGTGGTGCCGGACGTAAAGAATACCACCATCCCATTTCTTCCCGTGAGTTATGTCAAATACGACTAAGGGACTTACTAGAGAATGGGCAGCAGCGTTCTCTATGCATTTTAACACTATCACTGCGATCGCCAACCCGCCTGCCAGGCGTGGCGATTATGGCAACCGCCTCCTTTTGGGGGCGGCCTATGTCCAGCAGTGGACGTGTTTCGGCTGACATGATGATAAAGAAATATCGACATTTTGTCAAGTCGTAAAAACCATGCGAAGCAGGGAGGCGCGCTGGTATAGAATAAAGAAAAAGGTAATTATAACTCTTATAGGTGTGCTCATCGATTACGCGACATTAAATGTCAGAAAGCCGTGTATAGCAACGTAAGACAGAAACGTAACAAGTACGAAGCTCGCTCATCCGTCACGGTTAGCTGAGCACGTATAAGTTACGAGTAGCTAAGGAATTTAATATATTCTAAAGACTCCTCCACCTTTACGGTACACAACCACGTTGTACGTCACTGCTTAACTTCTTAACGTACCAGTATTACTCTACCAAACTTTTTTAATATTATTATTATTAATTCATTTATTTCAGACAAAAGTATGGACTACCATACATTTAAAAATTAAAAATTGAAACCCAAATTACAAAACCACATTACATTAAAATAATCAACAATAAACACATTAGAATTACATAACCAATACCACAATTAAATTAAATTTATAATATAAAATATAAGTATACAGACGTGTCTTTTTAACACTAGAGGATGTTATACGTTCAGCTGTTTTTTTTTTATGTTTGTTCACCGATTACTCCGTCAATTATGGACCGATTTTGAAAATTCTTTTTGTGTTTGAAAGTGTATGATTCCAAGGTGGTCCCATTGCCACCAAATTCGGCACGGTTGGCGCAGTTAGTTAAGCGATTGACTGCTGCGCTGCGTGTCGCGGGTTCGATTCCCGCACGGAACAAATATTTGTATGACCTACAAGTAGTTGTTCCGGGTCTGGCTGTTTGTGTATGTGAATTTAAATGTTTGTAAACGCACCCACAATACAGGAGAAATTCCTAATGTGGGGCAAGGTTTAAAAAAAAAAAAAAATACAACCTGATGAGGGGATCCCATGGAAATCGAGGCAAACCCATAGCGATTTGGATATTCTTTTATAGTAACTCGTGCATTTGCTTTCGGAAAGTACCATTTGGTGAAGTGGAACTGATAATGGAGACCACAGATGGCCACCTGAACAAAATAACAATAAGTTTGCGATTCGATTAGGTACTTTAATATGGTTGCTATGCAATTTATGCTCGTCACAATGCTTGTGGTGAGTGGCAGTTCTCCTGGTTCTTACCAGGAGAACTCCTCAACAATTAACGTCCCAAAATCTGGAAAAGCAATATTTTGTAAAAGGTGATGAGCTGTTAACATTGCACTATTGCAACTTAGATAAATTAAAAACTAACCCACTAAAAAGTGGGAAATAAAAAACTTTTTTCAAAAAAAAATAACCGACTTCCAAAAAAACACTACAAAGTGAAAAATAACCTTAATTTCGGGAATCGGTGGCAAAAAACTAAAATACAGATCCAAAGACACCGACTTCCGAAATTAAAGTTATTTTTCACTTGGTAGTGTTCTTTTGGAAGTCAGTTATTTTTTTTTTTTAAAGTCGTTTTATTTCTCGATACCGCAAAGATACGGCTAAAATAACATAAAATACCATCACGCCTATATTTCCCAAAAGGTTATGCAGACACACTCATCACATTTCCCCAGTTATATTTAAGTCCCATATAATAGAAGGTGAGCCTATTCTCATCAACCGGACACAAATCTAGACTCCGGGCTGCTACTGAGATTCCAGATGGAAAAACCCAATAACACTTTGCCCGACCAGGGAATCGAACTCAGACCTCATATTTAGCGCTAGCAACCAATAGACCAACGAGGCAGAATTACGGCTAAAATACTCCGAAGCAATGATATTATATAAAAACAGAATTATGTTATACGCTCACAAAACAACCAAAAAAAAGTGTTCCGCGCAGCAGCGGCAGCACACATACCCACTTTTCATTCATTTTACATTTCACTACAAGTACTAAAAATGATAGAAAAGAGATGGCTTGATAACAACAACAAAGAAAAAGGAGACAGCTAGTGTTGTCAATTGCGCGTGAATGTAAACAAACATTATTTCTGGCCACCAATCACCGAATGTTGGCATCACAGACTAACAAATACGTCCCAATTAGGACGCTTTCGAGTCTCCACGATTGCGCGCTCATAACATAGGTATCTGTTTAATATACTTAATATCATTGCTCCGAAGTAAATAAGGTAATAATTATTATCAAGGCTTGTTAGTGGTCAATACGGTTAATAATAAATCATGTTGGTATTGATTTGCAGTAACACTAAACTGCAGTATACAGGGTCAGATTATATAAGCTAGCGAAACTCCACATACGTGATAGATATCGATACCTGAACATGATAAAAAATAAATTATTTTCCTGAGTTTTTTTTGGGGTCATCAACCGCAGTTAGTGTAGTTACATGAAATTTTAATTTAAATATTTTTTTTTAGAAAACCACAGACCCGATGGGTTTCGATCATCATCATCATCATTTCAGCCGAAAAGACGTCCACTGCTGGACATAGGCCTCCCCTAAAGGCCTGCCATAATCGCCACGCTTGGCAGGCGGGTTGGTGATCGCAGTATGGTTTTAAAAATGCATAGAGAACGCTGCTGCCCATTCTCTAGGGGTTGGGGGGGCATGGGTTTCGATATTATTATCTAAACACTATAAAAGAAAAAGAAAAAAAAACATAATCTTTTTAATTTATTGAATTTGACTATGTATTACCTTGATCGCTAATTGGTATTCTGCCAACTGTACACGTTCCGGCAACGTGGACTTATTATAAGCATATTAACTAAACTTACGTGTAAATTACTTAGCACAGTCAACTGCATATTAGTGGTGGACTTACATTATGAAAATCGCCCTAACTGCTACGAGATAAAGGCGCTGTCAATGCCAAATTGTTATCACTGATTTGTGATCTACTATACGATAATAAAGGTAAATTATTTCGCATTAACTCTATAGAAATCTGTGGCTGTTGATCTAAAGTTACGAGCCAGTAGTACCATTGCCAAATCTATAAAAGTGGTGTTCCAGATTCAATTCTAGTTTATGGTCGTTGTGTGTTGTCGTTATTGTGATTTAAATGTCGGAAACGAACAAAATGTATATCGATGTTGCATTGCACACATAATAAGGCAATAATGTTCCCACTGCTGGAACACAGACCTCCTCTTTCTGTGACAGGGTACGTAATCCACCACGCGGCCCCAGTGCAGGTTGGTAGATGTCACATGTCTTCCAATTTTTGGTTCTAGGACATGTCGGTTTCCTCACGATGTATTCCTTCACCGTTTTGATAGCAGTGGTGATGATATTATTAACACGAAGTAAAGCGCCTGTCTGTGTTCGAACCCACGACCATACGGGTAATTTATTATAATAAAACCGGCCAAGTGCGAGTCGAACTCACACACGATGGGTTCTCAAAAAAAAACCGGTCAAGAGCGAGTCGGACTCGCGCACCGAGGGTTCCGTACGTATATATGCTGTTGATGATTTCTGAAAAACTGTGCTATTTAGAGACATGTAAGTCGGGGCCATTACCACTGCTCTTAAGACGCAGATATATGCCAGTGACCTTGAGTGGTTAGCTTGCGTGTTCTGTACTGAGCTCACGCAACGCGTCGTACGTTCAGCCAGTAATAGGACTCGCCCATCTCCTCCCCCTCATCCATAGGTAATTAATATTAATGCCAACATATTTGCGACTGACTTGTTTATTTTCATAATAAAAGGTAAAGCGTAATGATAACAGCTAGAGTTGTATTTTTTTACACCCTGACCCACTAAATCTGGAATAAATCTTAAATTATTGGTTACATCGCGGCCGACTATAATTCACTTGTTAACAGGCACGGATATAAAGAAAAGTAATGTTTAAATATATTTGTCGCCAGTCTCTTGGGTACATTACTAGTCCACAGCCTCCCCGTCAAACTGGCGCCGAGGAGCGCTGTCCCCAATTTGACGCATTATTAATTTATTATACACAAACCAAAATGTATTTTAATAAAACGCGTATACTAAAAGATCAATAATTAAATTATCTTTAAATTGGTAAAGGTTTCAGAAAAATACGCTTGGTTAGATTTTGCGCCATTCTCAGTTTTTTATCCGCGTTAGACATAACTTTACAAATTAATTTCACTACGTGACACACACATAATCTAAAATATTCACATATTAAATTATTGAGAAAATGCTCTAATTTAACATATTATTATATTTATTTCAAATCATTAACACTACTCGTTTTGACGTGATCTTCAGTATAAAGTCATTAAAAGTCGGTTATCGTCGCCATAAGCGAGCAAGTAGATTCCCAAATCTATAAAAGTGGTGTTCCAGATTCAATTCTAGTTTATGGTCGTTCTGTGTTGTCGTTATTGTGATTTAAATGTCGGAAACGAACGAAATGTATATGTATAGATGTTGCATTGCAATTATCATAAATCTCGGATAAAGATTTTATTGGACACTTGAAATTAAATGTGATAATTTAGAGTAAGGTTGACATATCTACTAATTAATCTGAGATACTAGGCAGCGAACGATTTACAATTTAACATTCGATAATACACACAAGTTTGAAAAAACAACAGCAGAAAACCTAGATAAAATGGAATCATTTTAAATCCACTGCATACATTAAAAACCATATCATATTTGTGTAGAACTAGCAAGCCTGGCAAATATTGACAGATGACCACGAAAAAAATAGAGCGATGCAGCTGTTGAAATCGAGTTTTTTTTTTTGTAGATTCAATCAATTGATAAAACTCCGCGGTGTGTTCCAAACAAACCTAGCAAATAGATTCGCTATCAATCTGCTGTGAATTGTCCAAATCCAATCTAACGCCTGCGCCGCGCACACCTCGTTTTGTGAATAAAATATCATTGAAAAATATGAAAGGTCCGGTACGATAAAAGTGATTGCGACCACTTTTTTTTCTTTGGAATTCAATTGAAATGGAATTTAACATGAAATAGATGCTGATGTTAACAATTTCTACAAAAAAGCTGGCTTTGAAATGAATGCAGGGGAAAAGATGATCATTAACTTTACAACAATCATGATTCATCATGAATCATAATATCAAAGATAATAAAAAAAAAAAAAAAACTACATTGTTTGCTAACAGTGTTATTTGCAAAGAAAAGCATTCCTAACGAACTTGCATAATTCAGCGATATTCATAAACTACCAGAACCACTGAGTCATTCTGTTTCAGTAAAATACATTATGTTAGAAACTGTAAATATTAGTATAATCGTAAATATCGAGCATAGAATCAGATTGACTAACCGTGGAGCAGTTTTCGTGAGAAACAATTTTATTAGTCACGGCAAGTGTGAAAATTGCTTCCATTCGCTAAATTCATTTACGTTTTGGCATTATGCATGTAAAACTATTAACTGTTGCGTTCCAAACGAGTTCCACATAATTTTCTTTTCTTTGTTATCGAGTTTTGTTCCAATTTAAACGTCGTTTTATACTAAAAAGTTGCTAATGTAATTGAATATTTTTATCTTACAAACGCCTTCTCCAGTCTGTTAAACGAAACAATGATACCTAAAATGTAATCCTTCGTTTTACAAGTACTTATCAACAACTCAATATTAAAACAAATAAATATCGCTCTGGTATTTGTACTACTGGCACAAAACAACTACAATATTGCAGTAACTCGTCCAAACTTCCAAACTAATCCAAACGAAGTCATTACTGCATTCAATAACATCTCCTTCGAGGTACGCCACCAGCCACCAATGTAAATACAAAATGCAATTCTAATCTTTAATAACATGGGTGTAATAGCTAATATTGCGTGTACTCAGGGTAAATAATCTGCATTGCATTGCTCCCGGCGGCGATGCGCAAGTATTGGAATCGTATTGCGGTCGGATCTAGGTCGTGGGATTGAACTTAGTCTTGGGACGACAATGGATTCAATCAAACGCCCGATTCATTATGCGGGTATAGTGTTCTGATTGATCTCCTCAATAACAAATTGGTTTCGCACTGTAAACAATTGAAGAGCGAAATTTCTAACGCTCTAGTTCACACCTAAAATTCTGATGTTCTATTGTTTGGTACTAGGCTTAAAATGGAGAAAGCTAATTTTAGCGATAAACTATGTCAATAACAAACAGGCAACTTAGATAATCTATCATTGATTGTTATCGTTAAAGTTTTAGCTAGTTTTGTTGGAAAGTTGTGTTACAACTTTATTACCATTCTAAATTTACGAATCTAAAGTAAATGTTTCAATTTACAAAAGCTTTCAAAAGCACAAAGTCTCTATTTTTCCTATCGTTCTTTGCCCTCAAGAGTTTTCTTCAATAATCTGTCAACGAAACGTCAATTTTCTCCACCACAGAACGAGTTAGCCGTTCGAGAGGACGCACAAAGCTTTGCGGGACATTCTCGAATGTTTGATCAAATCCACCAAGTTTCAATGAATAATGGCAGGTGAAGTTTCAGCGTTCAGCCATTGATAGGTTAGAGACAGTTACTGGCTTAAATAGCGCCTTGAATACGCTTTTGTATTCGAATATCTTTGTGGATTAGTCTAGTGGCCTTTGGTGAATACGATATTAGGATGTGCTTGGTTTGTAACAGAGAAGTGTTCGTGGAAATAATTACTTTTTAGTACACGTCGTTTAACGTGGGTAGAGGTATTTTCATGGTTTGTATTTTACCTAATTAGCGTTGACGTCTGTCTTTCAAAATAATGTACTTATTTATTGAATTGCTGGTATTTTTTTGTGTTAAATAGGAATGCGCATTTTTAGGGTTCCGTACCTCAAAAGGAAAAAAGGAACCCTTATAGGATCACTCGTGTGTCTGTCTGTCCGTCTGTCACAGCTGATTTGCTCCAAATCTACTGGACCGATTAAGATGAAATTTGGTACACATATGAACTTCTGTGACCCAAACACGGACGTGTTTTGTAAATAAATTAATTTTGAATATGGAGATCACTTTTGGGGGGCAAATTAGAAAATTTTAAAAAAAAAGTTTTACTGACTGTACCATGTGACATATCAAATGAAAGGTTGGAAAAAATGTTTTAAGGATTTCATATATATTTTTTTTATAATTTTTAAATACATATGTAAAGTATAGACCTTGTGTCTATTCCCAAAACCACTATGGTTATGCAGACTGTAAACGTCAACCTCGACTTGTCAAATCAACATGGCTACATTAAACACCGCTTACTTACAAATGATTGTATTATTTATCAACCTCAACGTTACAACATACTTTTGAAATTATTTAAGAAAATAGATGAAAAATTACCCTTCCCTTATCTCCGAAACTAGTGAGCCTAAAATTTTGATAAAAATACAGAAAATAGTTATTTACTTATAGATTGCAGGAAAACCTATAAGAAGTCTGTTATGTTAAAATAACATGGTAAATCACTCAATATTGTGTGTGCAAACTTACATTTGCAGTTGGAATGTATGGGGGATCATGTTTTTCAACTACAATGTTAAGTTTGTTCTTGGGTAAATTCATCCCAACTACGGAACCCTTCATTGTGCGTGGTCCGACACGCACTCGGCCGGTTTTTTTTACTGAAATGTACATTTTAGTATTGTATAAAAATATAGTCTAAATATAAATAATATTGTATAATATTTACGCCAACTTGTCTTATTTGCCAAAGAAGCTTTATTAGGTACTATTACTTAAGAAAGTCGTTCACGCAACCATTAAATATACAAAACTTAACGATGACTTTTAAAAGTTTAAACTTTGAACAGTTCAAGTACCAAAACAAAATCTGCAGCTAACCCTCGCTTCAATGTTAAACATCATACTGGCACTGTTTTGATCCGGACTTTCTTTTTCATTACTTGCATAAAAGCCTCCTTTGTCATCGCAGCCTAAAGTCTGGGCTAACGACTAGCGTTTGCAGGTAAGCGGAAGTTATTAGCGGGGTCTTTGACCCTACTGGGCGGCGCACGCCCGCCCAAACGTTGTCGATGTCTATTAAGTTTTTTTGAAGTTAAGCTGGGAAAACTATGATGAATTTTGTGGTAAAATAGTAATAATATATGATGAATGGGTTTATGTTTTATGTATACAATAATAAATATAATATAATTAAAATTATATAATATTAATTATTATAATTTATTATACGTACAAAAACATTCCTTGTGAGTCTCGTTACTTAAAAGATTAGAATCTTCAATTTTTTTTTACTAATTTAAGCAACTTCTTTATTTTTGTCAGTGTACGATATTTTTCTCTGACATGATTTATTACTGTCTTGTCGTCAATTTTAATTTCTAAATAAAATGTTTCTGAAGCACGAAGAAAATTTTCCAAGTATCTAACTAAAAATAAAAAGGAAGGCATTTGAAGTTTTATTGTGAGCAACAAATTGCTAACATTACAAGGAAATAAACTGCTCGTTTGGACCCGAGCAATTGAGGCAAGATTGTACTATAATTGCCCGTACGGAACCCAGGAACGTCTCATTACAACTACACACACGATTACTAAGATTTAGTGTTCCCACAAACTAAGCACGTAGATTATTTCGTCTGTAAGTAAAGCACATCAGTAGGGCTGGCTGGCCCTGCAGTAATTAGATGCCATTTTAAAATAAAGCGCTTAAAGCGATGGAATGGGTGGATATTTATAAAATTGGTACCCACCTAAACTCTAAGGTCTATACGGATAAAAGCGACGATAACCGACTTTTAATGATTTTATACTGAAGATCACGTCTAAACGAGTAGTGTTAATCATTTGAACAAAATATATGCTAAATTAGAGCATTTTCTTAATAACTTAATACGTGAATATGTTCATATTACATAGTGAAATTAATTTGTAAAATTATGTCTAACGCGGATAAGAAACTGAGAATGGCGCAAAATCTACCAAGCGTATTTTTCTGAAGCCTTCACCAATTTAAAGATAATTTAATTATTGACCTTTTAGTATACGCGTTTTATTAAAATACCTTTCGGTTTGTGTATAATAAAATAATAATGCGTCAAATTGGACACAGCGCTCCTTGATGGGCGAGTCCTATTACTGGCTGAACGTACGACGCGTTGCGTGAGCTCAGTACAGAACACGCAAGCGCACTCAAGGTCACTGGCATATATATCTCTGTCTTAAGGCGGATCCGCAGCTTTAACCTGTAGACTTGTTCCATTAAATTTCGTTTTCATCAAATCATGACATTGGGGAACAAATCTAACTTAGAGAGATGTATTCATGATTCTAATGATTATAATTCTGTAAATATTCACGAATCATATTTTGATCAAGATACAACCTGACACAGACCTGCAAATTGCAAAAACCGTAAGAAAATTTAAATTTCGCGGGCTACAGCTGCAGATTCACCTTAAGTTGTTTGATTTGTGGCTTTTTAATTAAAATCCGGTCCTGTCATTGATAAATTATCCACATTATGTAGGTACATTCTGGATCAGTCTTCATAGGAAATCAAAATGGAAATTCTAGTTCTAAATTCGGAAAAGGTTTTCATAATATACAAAATTGATCAGCTACGTTAAGTGGAAACACAAGACACAAAATTTTGCATGAAGAAGCTCAAGTCTCAACCCTAGCTTCGAGCTAGTAAACTTAGGTACTAGCGGGTTCGAGCGAGTGCTCGACTGCTCGACGTCGAGCCACGAGCCACGACGCACTAATTGACGACGTTATCGAGCACTCCAAGTTTCGAGCTCGAGCGAACTTCGGGCTTTCAAATTCCAATTTTAAACTAGAAATGAGCACGATAGGCGCTGAAGTAAAGTTTTATAATAACTTTGAGTTTTATGTACGCCTTGAGGGTATTATTTATTTTGCACAATAGTGCATTACTGCAGTTTTTGTTTGTTCTTGTAAGTATGCAACTAACAACAAAAGGGATAGTAGATTAGCCGAATAAGTTGACTTAAGAAAATTACATAACTTTTAATTTAATTCCAAATTTTTTTTTTATTCGCTGGTCAGTATCAAAACAAGCAAACCTTTTTTCAATTTCCATCAATCTACTCATAACATTTGTCGTCAAACCCTCAAGAAACTTCATCAAGTTTTCAAAACTAGGGGAGAATTGTAATACCCCGAAATTAACCAAATGGGCTCGAATTATAGTGCAATTACAAAGCCTTGGATTTACACGACAATTCAGGTCAAGCCATTACACTTTTAGTGAAGCCAACTTTAACGGCCCAGTTATGCCGGCGGTGACCTGTGACATTAACACAAGCTTTGGAGGGTAGCTAATATCGAGGCTATTCGCTACTGTTTCGAGCACAATGTATAATGTCAGTGCAGTGCCAGAAAATAACACAATAGCTTGGCAGAATAATGCGGGAGTTTGATATTTATTTCCCAATATATTAAATGAGCTGCCTGTATTATAATAAACTGTATATAAACGTGCAGTTTGAAAGTTGATAATATCGAACATGCATTTACTAATTGAATCATTTACTTCATTGATTCTGATCTAAATTCGTATTTTATACGATTTATGATTATGAAGTGTCCAAGCCTCGTTGACTGCGATTTTATGCTATCACAGCTCAGACAGAATATACCTCAACATTTTACGAAAATTGCATAGTATATCAAGCGGTAGTAAAAGCGATACGTTATGAAATATCCACGGAATTGCTATTTCCCATTTCATTTGACGCGACACCCAATGTTCAGACGAGTCAGAAAAGTGAACCAAAATATTCGAGTATTGAAAAACACGAATCAATCGATGCGGTCACAGCGGTTGTGGTGGAATATTGGGGTTATAAATTATTATTATAAACAAAGTAGTGGTTATAGTCACCACGTATTCGATTCACGATGCAAATAATAAAAAAAACTGCTGTTGCCTTCATTTTGACGAGAGTGAACATAAATGTTTTTTTTCGCGATTTCAGGTTAGGACCCATAGTAAAAGTTGTTCATAATGATGAGTAAAATGACCCTTTAAAATATTTCGTGTATGAATAGATACACTTTAAACTAGGCGATTTCCTCGTTACCTAAGTCCAAGATTTACTCAAGATCAACCCTTACCAGCCTAATGTATACGTGTCCTTGGTCAGGAACATCGGATAGATAATATAATGTATATTCCGAGCACGATTTCAGGTTGCGAATGAAAAATGCAGCGCGGAGTGTCGAGGCACTGAATGAGAGAACGCTGCGCATAGCGATTTTTTTTTCACAGAGCACACAGGAAAGCGGTATCGTTTCCATAAAGCGGCGGTTTTGTTAAATATTTTTTATGTATTTTTTACAAGCAACACGCCTGTCGTATGTCTGGACGCCTCTGAAATATTGAAATCGACCACGTGTCCAACAAAGCGAATTGCAGCTATTGAGAGATTAAAATAAGATGAAAATCTGTAGCATGAAAGCTACAGTTTCAAGTAACAAATGACGAGCTACGCGCCTCCTGAAGTTTTCTTTCAAAAACGACTTGGAAAGTTCTCGAGCACGGTCGGCTCGAGTTTCGCTATTTTATTACTTGTTCTAAAAGAATGTTAACCAGATATCGGGCAATTCGGAAAAACTGTGACGATTTGGTCCGTCCTCGGCTACTATTTGAATTTCAATGGCTATTTGAAATTCAACGAGACTTTTATGATAATACGCCTACGGTTTAAGTTTTCCTCACCACATCCCCCTTACCGGTTTTTGACTGTCCCAAAATACCTGTAACAAAATCAGATCACTGGTTAGACACATAACATTTTCACTGCTTAAAAAATAAGTTGTACAAATAAAAATACAAAAACAAATATTTAAGAACTGGGAATATTTCCTGCTCTTACTTGGTCGTTATTAACAAATAAAATATTAAATTTAACACAAAAAGAAAAAAAACTTAAAAGATGAAGACAAAAGAAAATACAACGGAATGCTGCATCTCAGAAAAAAAGATATTCAAGAGTTATCGCGCGTGAAGAATTAAAGCAGTACCAGGAGTACACAATAAAGAAGGATATTCAACAATAATATTTTAATCTCAGACTCAAAGCAATAGGCACCATAGACGTGCGAGGTGATAAGCTGCGTCTATCCAGATTACTGAAACCGCAAACGCAGACTATCTAAATACCTACCTGCAACGGCGAGATTATGATTACATGGTATATCTTATGTGGTATGCTTAATATACAGGGTCAAATTAAAATAGCTAGCGAAACTCCGCAGACGTGATGGGTACCGATAAGTAGGTATATAAACAGGAAAAATAAAATATTTTGTTTTTTGTTTTTTGCGGGTCATCTACTGTAGTTGGTTGTATAAGTTTCAAACTCGGAATTTTTTTGTCTGGGTGAACTTCACAGACGTGATGTGTATCGATATCTAAACACATCATTCATCGTCATCATTTCAGCCAAAAGACGTCCACTGCTGGACATAGGCCTCCCCCAAATCGCCAATCGCAATTTGCCATAATCGCCATGCTTGGCAGGCGGGTTGGCGATCGCAGTATGGTGTTAAAATGCATAGAGAACGCTGCTGCCCATTCTCTAGTAAGTAATTTTATCTAAACACGATAAAACAAAAAAAAACTGATGTTCTCAACTACTTCAAGTAAACCCCAGAAAAAAAAACACGGACTGCTGAGCGTGGGGTCCTCGGGGGTTCGATTCCCGGTTTGGGCAGAGGCAGTGTTAATGTGTTTTTGCATTAGTAATTTCTTATTAAAGCCCGGTTTGGAAGTTGGCGGTGTGATACCGCCGTGCCTCGAAAAGCGCGTTAAGCTGTTAGCCCTGCGCCTGATCTCTTTCGGGTCGTGTCGGATTGCCGTCCCATCGGACTATGAGAATGAGGGAAGACAGAGTGCACCGGTGTCTGCGCACACACTTGTGCAATATAATATCTCCCGCGCCTGGCGAAGGCTGGTCTCCACTGACATTGGTCGCAAAATTCGTTTTTTTTTGGGTGGGAAATTATCAAATAACTTCTCCCGCTCTGGGCGGAGCGGGAGGGCGTGTCAGACTTTTGCTGACTAAAACCCACCCGTGTTCCTTCCATTGCCTGTGTGCCAGGGCCACGATATCTCTTTCGGACAAACTCGCAACCCTGGCAGGCATTGGTCCTAACGGACCCCGTCAGTTGGTGCTGACATCTCTTTGAGGCGCGCGTGAAACAGAACGCGCCGTCGACCTGGGCCTGGACCTTATTGGAAGGCGAGCTACCCATCGCTCACCGTCCGCAACCCGCGCCTACGGTCGCCGGAAATCGGCTTGCGACTCCCGACACCCGGGGCGTATCCTGCGGCGAGCGAATTTCGGTCTGGAGGACTATTATTTTATTATTAATACATACATAAGCCAGTCAAAAATTTTCGTACGTTATAATTTTAGTTTCTTGTAAGATTTTTTTTTAACATGTTCGCTACAATTCAGGAGACAACATACATTTATTTTGCTAGCAATGCAATAATCTTAAATTATAAGCACTTTTTATTTTTCAAAAGACTATTTTAATAAATCTCTACAATCTCAGTATCTGCGTCGAGAAAAATTTATGCGGGGACATGAATAAATCGAAGATATGAAGGTAAGGTAGCTTATCTCAAGAGATATTGCCACTATAAAATATCTAAAGCGCGAAATGCTCGCTATACGAGTACTGTTTCAGAAGATAACCAAGAAAATATTTATATAATCATATTTATAGCTTTACACGAGAAAAATAAAAGATCTAGATGGGTGGTCTCAGAATACGATACGATGGTACTTTTAATATCCGCTTTTTTGCGTAGGAAGTAGTTAAGGATAGCCATTAAAATTACTTATTCGTTTTATCAAGGAACATAAACACTTCAAAACTGACGCCGGACATAACCATCGCATTAATCGTGAAAGTAATGAATAGGTGTTGTTGAACATAAACAACAATTTGAAATAAGAAACCTCACAAAACATACATATTGTCTTATCTTCGCCAACTTATGATATAACTTTCCTAGCAGTGATTTTATGAAAATATACTATTATGCAAGTCTAAAATGGGACAATAAATATCGGAAATACGAAAGAGTATATATTTGGAACTCGTTCAAAAACTTGTATGACGGTAAAATAGATTTAGAATGCTTTGGAAAGTTCGATATTGGGGCCCACAGGTGCAAAGCTAAGTTTTACGAAGCAATTTTCGCTGTGAAATTAGAAATTTATATTTTATAGACAGAAGCCGTTGAAGCAGCACTGGAGAATCGATAGGGATTACACTTGGAAGCCTAAGAGAGGCACATTAATTATTCCGTGTGGTAGGTAATATACAAAGTTTGCCACTGCATGCATCTTGAATCAAAGTTTCTACGAAACGTTACCACGTTATCGATCAAGTAGAATCCGGAGCCTTTCTTAATTTATTATTTTGATAAATGGAAGGCGCTAAGAGCGAAGATATGGATCTCCGTCTTTGAAGTTTTGATCTTGGAATTTGAATCTGAGACTCTTGTGTAATTCCTACGTGCATTAAGTCTATAAATAATATCTTGGCTTAAAGTAAACAGTAATTACAGAACTAGTTTTTATACTGCCTTTAACTCGACACCAACACCATCGTACAGGATTCCTAATCTAGATTCTTTTATAAACGAAATGTTGATTGTAAGTAAACAACACAACATAGTCAATCAAATATTACGAAACATAATACTGATACGTGACCGAATGCATTAATTTATTCGAAGACGGCAAGATAAGTAGTGAATAAACATGGTGTGCTATCATTTCTGTGTTATTGTATGTGTTTCTATTGTACCAAGATACTGGACTGTTTAGCTTTCTGATAAAATGAACTAAATTCTTTGCCTTCTACTATAGCCATCATTGCCATATACCATTTTACAGCACTTGTTACTTTAGTAATTGCTTAGAATAAGTCTCATTTTACGGTCTTGATATTACGTTTATTGCTCGTACATAACTTGTTGAAATGGTTTCGGTGAATGATAGAGTAGCAAATCTGCTGATAAACTATTGTCATGTCAAACCGTACTTAGAGCTCGAGAATTTATTTATAGACTGAAAGTGAAATGCAAACAACATTCACATTATCACCCTCATCATCCACCATCACTCATTGATATTCGATTAGTGATGGTGAAAGTCACCACAGCATAAAGTATATACATTTTCTTCTCTAGATATAACCACAAACAAACACGAAGTGTCACACCATCCCCTAGACTTTTGTCAAAGATAAAACTCAGTTTGCGATCAAATCGATTATTGGCATTAGAATCATCCCTTGAGGCAAATCAGAGGCTAATCTTTCTGAATACGTCGAAAATGGGACTCCCAATTACCATGATAACATCGCGGAACCTTTTAATATAAATGGAAGGAAAAGATTTCGTTTCAACCAACTGGAAAGAGAAAATTCTTATAACATTGTCGATTCAGTAGTTTATAAAGAAAATATTAAAAGTAAATGATACAAAGAATTTATTATTATTAGGCATTTCTAATAGTTATAATGACCAGAAAGTGAAAGCTTAGCAAAGAAAAATAGATAAAGAAAGCTATTTATTAGCCACGTTTGTGTTACGACACGATTATTGCAGACGGAATGGCGCTTGCTATTTTTGTACGCATAATAAAAACAATTGAAGCCATGTGCCAGACGACATCAAACGGCAAGCGACCACCAAATCCGATGACAAAGGTCGTATCGAATAGAATAACGGAATTAAACAAGGCAAAGTTATTGTTTTCGTTTGCTGCCACTATATGCAAACTATTGATTTTAGTTACTGTTACTTTAGTATGAAAACTTTTTCGTTTATTCTAGCTATTTGTTTATTTTTACATTGAAATTCTGTTGGGATATGTTCATGTTGCCTCACTTGAATCAAAACAATGATTTTATATGTAACAATAATCCTTAAATTGTTACTGCTTTATAATAAGTTATGAACAATCATCCAATAAATCAGAACTTAAAACGAACAAGAACATAACCACAGTTATTACGATGAAAGAGACCTTTGAACTGTTACGATGTAAAGAGTTGAGACCTAGAAACGGGCGAATTTACGAGCATAATAAAACAAGTTCAGGCAAAAGGTGGCGTGAGCATTGATAAGCATACCTAGTGCTCACGGCAGACGCAGCGGCGCATTCATTAAAGAGTAAGACTGTACTACAGACCAATTTGTAGATCCACAAGCGATAAACGGCTTAGAAAATGAATTTTGTTTCAGTACTCGGGTCTAATTAGCTAATTAAGACAGTAATGACTAGAACTTTTACACAGACTATTACACTGATATCTCTTTTGATTCATTACATGAGCGTGTTAAAAGATGGTTCTACTAGTTTGGCAACGAATCAAATGTAAAAATATTGTGTCAGAAATTAACATATTGCTATTACCATGTTTTTGTAATAGGTTCATTTCATTGCGAACATCCCAAATTTCATTATACATGGAGTTTGCAATAAATATCCAAATCGATGTCTTCATATTATTCTAAATGGTCTCGCTCGCCAAGATGTCACAACTTAGAACATAGTTTACAACGACGACAAGGCCAGTAACGGTCGCCAGAAAAATTTAATCCCATTTTCACAGCGAGTGCACCTGACGACGGAAAATAGGAAATTTCTTTGCGGGTTTTACAATAAGCTATTGATACATGGAGTTTGCAATCAATATCCAAATCCATGTCTTCATAATATTCTAAATGGTCTCGCTCGCCAAGATGTCACAACTTAGAACATAGTTTACAACGACGACAAGGCCAGTAACGGTCGCCAGAAAAATGAAATCCCATTTTCACAGCGAGTGCACCTGACGACGGAAAATAGGAAAATTCTTTGCGGGTTTTACAATAAGCCGACTTATATCCGAAAACTGTCGTTAGATAAGAACTTTAGTAGTTGCGAATCAAATAGCATGGATTTTTGGGAAATCCTCTTATCTCTGTATCTTGGAAACCATGGAGCTAGTCAGTTGGTACAGGGACTTTTAAAGCCAATGTGCATACAGTGTAAGTGAGGATAATAAATATAAGATTAAATAGGAGACATGTTTGCGCCGTTGCTCCCGTGGTATAAACTGTACGTATAACTTTGGATTAAAGCGTTCCAGTTTTTCGTATACTTTAAAGATCAACTTGGAAATTTTCTTCATTTCGGTGTAAGACTACACGCTGTATTACTGGGCAAGAGGGCAATTTTGTATTGTGGCGCAGATATTACAAAACTTTAATCACCTACGGAACCTTAAAAAGTTTCATAGAGAATTTTTTCGTGTTCGTGAAATATTTATACATACAGCAATTACCGGCGTGCCGTGCCAACATTAAGAGGGCGTAAAACGTTCGGTAGCAGAGGTAAAGGTAGGGAAGGTAGGGAATGCGGCGCATAGGCATACGAGAGCATTCATTAAGGTCGGTGCAATCCCAGCGAACTGTACATTTACTAGTGAAAAACTGCCGGGGACTCGAAATAAAACATAATTTACATTTACACTTCTCTGTATCGCGTTTGTTGCTACGGTAACGTTAATTTGGATAAGAATTTCTATTCATTTGACGCTTTTCATCTGTTTTGTTTACAACGTATTTTTCGAGTTTATCAAAAGAGATGTGGTAGTAAAATAAAAGATACAATCTGTTTATGTTTTAACACCAAAGGTATTTTATTTATGGAAGTATCTACTCCAAACTAAGTACTACGGTTGATATCCAATTAGTTCAATCATTCTATTGAACCGTTTTTAATAAATACCACTCACTGGTCTGGTGAAATAAACCTTACAGACAGATATTTACCTACCATCCTACCTACTGTTTGTTTTCTTTAGATTTGGTAGCAGTGAACTATGTTTAAAAAATTGTTAACCTACCTACTAAAATCAGAACTATTTGAGCTGTAACGGTGTATCAACCACTTTTTTTTCTTAATGTATCACTCGAAGTTACAGCATTCCATCTACTTACAGAAACATTACACCATTTAGTATCCAGTCCACTCTGTAACGAAAGCAAGCCGTAACCTACTACGTCGCAGTTGAACGATCTCAAATACGCACGTAATTGCTGCAAGACACCGTTTTTACTGCCTTGTTACATACTTGTTAGGTGTTGTATTGATGGAAAGCCACTAGAACAGCAAACTTTGCATTAGATTAGAAACTTCTGCAAGAAAGTTTTAAAAAGATGGGTGGTAACTATAGCGAAGGACTGCAGAATTTAAGTGGATGGATTGTAGGTGATTACGTTTTCAGTTATATTCAAACACTCTTATGCTTAAGGGCCCCTTTTCCCGAAAGTTTAGGCATGCGACAGCTTGCGACCGCGTTGCACAGGAGCAGTCGTGATAGCACTATAGCACTGGCGCGGTGCGCGCGAGCCGTTTTTCACGTATTTATTTAATATAAAAAAAAATAAGTACCATATTATAAATCTATCCAATAATATCCCATTCAATCCTGATTCGTAAATGAAATGTTAAAGTTTCATAAAAATTGCGTTCCCCAAGTCTCATACAACTTAAAATACTTTCAAAATCGACTTTACTTCAGATTTTTTTTTATCAAGGTAAATGTTAAATATCGTGTTTTTAACCAAAAAAGTCACTAGATCAAACGTGTATCTGTACTATATATTTTTACGAATTTAAATATGGTGATTTCTCTGAGAACGACTCGATCTAGTAACGTAAATTTCGGAAAAGGGGCCCTTAAGACATTTTTAGGAGTTTTGTAGCAACAGCAAGACTTATAAGGAAGTTGAGTGTCGTTTGAGTATTTGAAGGTAACTTTTATTGCATAAGTAGAAGTCCGACAGACGTTGAAATAAAGTCATTAATAAAATTGAAACAGAAGTAGTCACGTTAATTACTTTCATGTATAAAGGTTTCTACAGACCGGCGCGACTCGCGACAAAGGCACCGCTCGTCGCGCGACACGCGGGGCCTTTGTGTCGCGTCGCGTGTCACGCGGGTCTGTAGAAGCCTTAAAGAGATGCCAAGTGTAGCCAGTGTTACCATTTATTTATTTATCTATACTTTATTGTACACCAGCAACGCCAATGATATCCGACTTGTGGGTACTTAAACGAAGGCTGAATATTTATGTAGGTACTTGAAAAAGACGTATACACCCACCGTTATTCAGCCATTCCATTAATCATGCCATTCAACACAATCCAACATTATCCGGATAACGAGGTGATCAAAAAAGGTAATTTACTAAATTATTCTGTTCGAATGGTTCTCAATGGCCATGTGATATGTAACTTTAAATAGACTTGGATTGGAAACTGAACGGACACGTCATTCATGTTCACTCATCCGTAACTTGATTTACAACGTTTTAATCCTATTATGTATTTGAGTACAAATCCTGATTAAATCTATGGAAATTGCCACTCGACTGTGGTCCCAAAACACTCGATTTGGACCATATCTTGGATCCTGAATGGCAAAGGACTAGCTGTGACCCGGTGTTAGATAAAGCATTCCTTTGTATTCTCTCGGAAACCGTGACACCATTTTCAGTACGGAAGTTACTGAAATCCATTTACGCTACAGTACATGTAATTATGTGTTTCTACCAGATTTTACGTCTTAATGATGAAATATTTAATGATGTAACCCAGAATAATAATTAATTTACTTAAATTATTATTATTCGGGTTTTAAATTTCTATAAATTGAATTGAATAAAATATTCCTTTCCATAAACACTACATAGTATGCACTACAACGACTTCTCAGGGGTAGTCAGATAGGAAATGTCGGCTACATCTAGATTTTTTTTTTTTTTATATGATGTGTAAAAGTGATTTTAATATCCTATTTACAGAATAAACGATTTCATTTTCATTTAATTTCATTTCATTTCATTACAAAGTCGCTTCCCGCTTCCTGTCTGTCCCTATGTTATGTAGGCTTAGGTCTCATAAACTACGCAACGGATTTTGATGCGGTTTTTTTTAATAGATAGAGTGATTCAAGAGGCAGGTTTATATGTTTAGAAAAAGCCACACGGGCGAAGCCGCGGACAGCAGCTAGTTGTTAATACTTAGTGGTATCACAGTGCGTATGTAATCTTATGCAGAGTTATTGTATGCATTAACATCTTTAAATGCTTGAATCCAATGGACGATAAATGCTAACAAAAACGTTCAAATAGACAAAAGTCTGATGAACATTATTTTACTGTAATTAATTTCATCGGTCATAGATCTCTTCTCGTTTCATTTTAAGAAACTCAGCAATTATTTATCAATTCATCGCTCGAATGATCGCAAATTGCATGTAGTGATGTCAATCCACTGTACAATGACCGGAATATTCTGTTCAAAGACTTTTCTAGGAATATCCAACAATATAATCGATGGAGAAAAAACTGTGTTTCAGAAGTGTCTTGAAGAAAGTCACGTTTTAAGACTTTTGATAATAGATTAGATTGACTCTTGATAATAAAAAAAGTATTTCCTATATTTTTCTTTGAAATTATTCTTAGTACAAGGACGGTATACAAAAATTTGGCAGCAGCGCAGGTAATGACGAAAAGGTAGAGAGATACCTCAGTAGCATTCCTTTTTCATCTTGTTACAAGACCAATAAATGATTAAATTATGAAAATGTAAATAGAAAATAAATTTTTGCGACTCATAATATTTTTTATAAAAACAATACTTACTACTTTCTCCTCCATTACATCGAAGTAATTTATGCAAAACATCATTAAATTATTATCAAGATCAATTTCGCATAACTCGCGAGTGCACTGGAAAGTTATATGCAGAAGGAAAGCAGATTTCACAATAATAGACACGTTTCGTAATAGTTGCGATCTATATCCGATATCTATGTATACCTTTTCTATTATTTCATTTCGTAACCTACAGACACTCAAACAAACCACAAACGCAAAGTTTATTGGTTTATGACAAGTTAATTACTTTATTTATTATGGCTAATAACTTTTTATTTATACTTAAAAAATAGACCCTAGTTCGTGGAATAAAAGTAAAGAAATTGTATAAATAAGCCACAAAAAAAAACATAAAAACCACTGTAATTATAATTCAACTCCTTTATAACGTTGCTACTAAACTAAAAATCTTATACAGCTGTTGTTCAAACAACAGCTGTATAAGATTTTCCTCCTTCAGTAGGCCACTAAATGAAGACTATATTTTGTTCAGTCGCGTCTAATCGATCGGGTGAATGCAGTTCCCAAAAATATACAGAATTATATAATAGTGGACGGAAGTTTTGTAACTGTATACTATTGATTCATAAAGTACAACTATAACATAACTTGAAGTTATACAAGGTCGAGATGACAATACGACGATTAATGATTACACTGCATTTAACTAATGACGGTACCGTCCATACGAGAATTCAATCAAATATATTCAATAGTTAAGTTACTATACCTAGTTGGCTGATCGGCAAAATCCATAGTCGATCCATCACTACTACTTAGTTTGAAAAAAAAACTAATATCGATAAAAAAAACAGGATGTATTTGATAGTTCCAAAATTTAGAGTATTTTTGACTATCAAATACATTCTTTTTTTTATTTGAATTAGTATTTCCAGTGATTTCATTAACTGTCGTATTTTCGTCTCCACATTGTATATTATTATAACTTTAAATAACAATTAAAATAAGCTGAAAAACTATTTCAACTTGAACCTTAAATCAATAAAAAATGCAGATCGAATATAAACAAAATACACTTACCTACATTTGGAACGAGTAGATACTGTTTTTCCATTATAATAATAAAAGTTTTATAACAATAATCTGTAATTATAAACACGTTCGCACATAATACACACGAATCATGACTGCCATAATACAAGGAAATGTCGAAAATATAGCGTGCTACGTTTATTTTAAACGTTATTATATCATTAATAACTCAAATTATAGCAAATGTATTCTATTTAGATGTTTACTTTGCACTGATTTTGCAACATATTTTTCAGGGAAATATTACATTTAACACTGGTAATAATGTTATAAAAAATATAACAATACAAAAATAAGTCTGCACTGCGCGAACGTTGATTATACTGGTATGCCGATTTGCATTGCGTCAATCAATCTGATCGACAAATGTCGACTGTCAGACAAAAGCCTGTTCCAGCGTCTACATCATTGTATCCTACCTTTTTTTATCGATGACGTAGGCTATCATAATCATCATTGATATCTGTAATTACTAAATTAATGTATACCTAAATCATGATTCTAAATCATAATGCTAACAGTTGGTTAGGTACCAACTGTTAGCATTATGATTAATACTCTTAATAATTATAAAAGAAGGAACTAACTGTTGGTTAGGTACCAACTGTTAGCATTATGATTAATACTCTTAATAATTATAAAAGAAGGAACTTCGTACCCGGTTTTGTAAATACATACATAAGTATACAACATTATTTTTAGTTTATGCGAAACCTGAATATATAATAGTTTGTTCAGAATAAGGAACTGAATCGATTTCAATAATTTTTACACCATGTTATATTTGGCCCAAAAATATTTAAGTGTGATGGAAAATGTTATCACCATTTAATTACTTACAATACAATCGCCGTACGGTTAGGTACCTCTACTACCAAATTATATTCAATGAGGGCAAGACGACCCTGGAGACGTTGGGGCGCCGTTAGCATTTTTTTGTACGGACAAACCAGTGACATAACACAACCTTATAACTTTGTGATTTTTCATGATACAGTTTCGAAATTTTGTACATAGATTCTTTACTTTCGCATATACTAAAACTAATATTGTATATACAGGGTTATTTTTAAAACGTCAATAACCTCTTAAGGGGTCATTGTACTCGTCATTATGAACAAGTTTTACTATGGCACCAAACCTGAAATCGCGAAAAAAAAATCAGCTGTTCCCTACATTTTAACGAATTATTCGAACATAAATGTAGGGAATAGCTGTTTTTTTTTTCGGGGTTTCAGTTTTCGTCCCATAGTAAAAGTTGTTCATAATGGTGAGTACAATGCCCCTTAAGAGGTTATTGACGTTTTAAAAATAACCCTGTATTAACATGTCCCGGAATTAACGCACTCCACCAAACACTCCAATTAGATTATTATGTGATAATCATAATACATACACTGAATTATTATTATTATGTATAAAAAAATGTTTATTAATTAAATTAGTTACACTGATTGTAAGAGAAATTGTGGTCAAATTACAACCGGCGACGCACGCACACAGTCGCACACGAATAAGGGTAGAGTAGTAGGTTCTTCGTCCATTTTGGTTTGTTTTAACTGTACAGTGGAACTGTGACTGTAATTTAAGTAGTTTTAATTATTTTTGGGATAAAAAATTACGTAGGTATATTAAGAATTACAGAAATCGATTCAGTAAACGTTTCTGAATAAACTGCTTTCATCATGTGCATTAATTCAGTTTGCATAATAGCAATAATAGCAGTTTGTAAAATATATCTCACTTAAATTATAAGGGGTGCTACAGACTTGTTCGGGTCGGCATGATTCGACTCGAAGCGACCCGAACAGGGGCCAAGTCTGCTATTTGTATAAATTCAGTCATTCCAACACGATCCCATTGTCGCATCATTGTCATTTTGCTAAAAGTTCGTAATCTGCTAAATTCATAATGGTCGATCAATGTTCTCGTAATAGAATTGAGGCCCTGGGCCTCAAGTCTGCTATTACAATAGTGTCAGAATGGTCGATCATTGATTTCATAATTGTTGATTTTGACAAGTTTGGTAATCTACTATTATAATGGCGACATTATGACTTTCCAATGGTCGGCCACTGCACACTACATTGAAAGAAATTGCATTTATTGGTAATCTCGTACATAATGACAAATGAATGACATTTGTACTAATGGGTTTTATAATAATGGCAATACGACAATGCCATTATAATAACACAATTCTATTACGAGAACATTGACCGACCAATGATCGACCATTATGAATTTAGCAGATTACGAACTTTTAGCAAAATGACAATGGCATGACAATGGGATCGTGTTGGAATGACTGAATTTATAAAAATAGCAGACTTGGGGCCCTGGTGTTTAGCATCATCAGCCTATAACGTACCCACTGCTGGGACACAGCCTCCTCGATGAAAGGGAGTGGGCCGCAATTAATCCACCACGCGGGCCCAGTGCGGGTTGGTAGACGTCACATGTCTTCGGATTTTTGGTTCTAGGACATGCCGGTTTCCTCACGATATTTTCCTTTACAGTATTGAGAGCAGTGGTGATGAAATAATTAACACAAAGTAAAGCGCTTGTCTGGGTTCGAATCTACGACCTGTAACTCGTAAGTCGCGCCTGTTAACACGGGGCCACCTGTGCTGCTCACGACTAGTGCGTAGCACGCATAAAACATATATTTTTAATTTTTAATTTTGTAGGTATAAAACAGGTATTATAAAATATTGATACCACATAATAAATGTCTGCGGCTAGGAGGCATAATAATTTTACACATAGTTTAGTCTCCTCGATTTACACAGGTGCATATTTTAAAACGTGTTTACGTGAACTTTCATTCACGGCTACTACATATTTTAAAATTAATTCGCTTAATATTTTCTCGAAAGAATTTAGTTATCGTTTGAGGAAACTGGACAATATTGAACAGATGTGGAGTTTTTCAAAAGCAGACATAAGTCATCATTTCAGCCGAAAGACGTCCAGTGCTGGACATAGGCCTCCCCCCCTAGTTGGGGGGGTTGCCATAATCGCCACGCTTGGCGCCTGGGTTGGCGATCGGAGTATGGTGTTAAAATACATAGAGAACGCTGCTGCAGACATAAGTATGTAGATATAAGTATCTAATTTTATCGAGAAAACAACAGCAAATTATTATGAAACATGTTTTTCAACAAGTTTTTCAAACCAAAATAGTAAAAAGAAAATGTAACATTAACAACTCGTTCAAAATAATAACTTCGTAGCTTTGAATAAAACAAAAGGCAATTAATTAATTTGAAACAATATGAAATAAAACTTCAAAATAATGAGAACTGGTATTCAGTAGAAATTAACATTGTGTTGAAATGATTTATTTTGACAGAACAATCTCACAGTTCTAGAAAAAACTGACACTTTTAAACTAAACACAAGACAAATGAACACTTCATTTGCTTATTGATGGGAACAGGAACCAAAGCATTTGTCTAAACTGCAGTCGGACAAACGTGACCAGAAAACTGACAAACCATTTTAGGCTCACAATATTTTAAAGGGACATTTCTCTCAAATATAAGGAAGCATATTAAAACGTGCTTAGAAAATGCCAGTAGAAAAAGTATTGCAAAGTCTCATTGCATATTCTATTTGCAAACAACGCCACTGTCTCAGGGTATTACACCATCGTGCGCCGATTTATTCAGACTGCAAGACTATTACGTGGGCTACAAACTTATTAGGCGTTAGATAAACGAGTAGCAAACAAATCTGAACCTAATTGCTTTGTAATAAGATTGTGGGTGAGCTGTATGATCGGTAAGATTATTGGTTTGCTCTCTTGGCAATGATACAATGAGACACCTATGAGTCAGAGCCGTGACTGGGGCAGAGTTTACCTGCCCCTCGGGCCTCCTGTCATTTTAACGTTTGTTCTTCACTGATCTCATTGATTTGTACTTACTTCAAAACCAAAAAAATGTATTTTTGCCGGTCAGTTCGTAATTTTAAATAGTAGTCTTCAAAAGTACGTAGAAGTGCGTAGTACTCGCAACCGGCGTGCGTGTATGACTAGATGTACGAACGTAGGCGAAGCAAAAGGAGTATGTAAGGAGAGTAGCAAGTGGCGTTCTATAGTTTCTGCCTACCCCCATGGGAAGAAGGCGTGAGTTTATGTATGTATGTGTCTTCAAAAGTTGTTATTTCTATCATAGAAACAAAAATACTAAACTTCAATAAGTAGGTACAGAACTTTCAAGCAACAGATTTGAATTTAAAAATCAAAAGATTTTTTTTTGACAAAGTTGGTTCAAAGTCTGCACACAACGGACAATTAATGAAAAGAACGGACTGAAACTAATGGCTCAATAAAGAGCAAAGTTTCTATCGTCTTAACCGCAAAGATCATTTACGTCAAAACTGGGCGACAGGACCGTACTAACGCTCGTACAGACCGGCGCGACGCGACACCGGTAGAACAATTTCTATGAAAATTTAATGAAAATTGTTCTACCGGTGTCCCGTCGCGTGACAAGTCGCGCCGGTCGGCACGAGCCTTTAACGAAAAGGATACTTCGTTGAGTCATTATTGACTCCCTCCTTTATATATAATACAAATGAAATGGGTAAATGCAAATAGAAAAGTAGATATTCATTTAGTTCCGTGTTTCAAAGTGCGTGAAAAACAGAAAGACAAAATGTGACGCATTCGTCGAATAGATTATTAAAATGTATTGTTAAAGGAGAGAGCAACAAATTATTTATTAAACAATTGCACATCATACAAAATCAGATAAGATTAGCTTACAACAATGAACTGCGGTGTACCAAAAATGATACCACCAATGCAAATCAAATTACGTTACGTTTACATATACATAAAATAAAATACAGCAAGCGCTTCAAACGCTCATTAAATAGCGCTTCACAAAGCTACCATTATAGGATCAAATCAACACACTGATTGGCAGTTGCTGCCCTGATTAGTACATTGACACCGAATTAATCGGTCCCATTCACGTGCAATGAAAGACTTGCGTTATTTATGACGCGTGGTTTTGCGTGCACATCACTGTTAAATTAGTTATTCATTAATCTGGATTTTGTGTAGAACAGTAGAATGACACTGGCAGATTGGTTGAGATTTCACTAGATTATGACAAATTAACTGCAATAGCTTGCCTAGCATGCAACCTCTCTCCTTAGTTGTTTAAACTAATGATAACGCTATGCTGCTTCTATGTGCTATTGCCAAGAAAGGTACGATCACAAATACACTTTCCAAACGTGTCAATTAGAATAGTGTCATAGAGCCTTCTAATATAAAACAATACCTCAATACGGTAAAGACTGATACCTATTGAAAATTGAAAGCATAAAAGCTACGTGCTATTGTAAACTGGAGAGCAGTGGTGGTGGCCCAGTGTGAACGGCCCCGACTTACGAATTTTTAGGACCTGGGTTTGAACCCAGCCAGGCGGTTTATTCCGTAGCGCTTAGTTCCGTAGCCAAATGGCAAAAAACGGTACCCTTATTTTTTATTTTTTTTTAGCATAGATTCATGTCTGTCTGTCTGTCCGTCCGTATATCACAGCTACTTTTTTCCGAAACTATAAGAACTATACTGTTGAAACTTGGTACGTAGATGTATTCTGTGAACCGCATTAAGATTTTCACACAAAAATAGAAAAAAAAAACAATAAATTTTGGGGGTTCCCCATACTTAGAACTGAAACACAATTTATTTTTTCATCAAACCCATATGTGTGGGGTATCTATGGATAGGTCTTCAAAAAAGATTGAGGTTTCTAATATCATTTTTTTTTCTAAACTGAATAGTTTGCGCGAGAGACACTTCCAAAGTGGTAAAATGTGTGTCCCTGTAACTTCTCAAATAAGAGAATGATAATACTAAAAAAAAAATATGATGTACTTCCACCGAAAGTTGGTTTGAACGAGTCTAGTAAGTAGTTTTTTGTAACTTAAGAAAACTTCTGTAATGATGATCAAAGTTACAACGAACTACAAGAACTTTTATGTTATGTTATTTGCTGCTACGGAACCCTTCATGGGCGAGTCCGACTCGCACTTGTTTATGTAAATAATTGAATTACCAGTACTCTCAAAACGGGGAAGGAAAACATCGTGTGGAAACCGGCATGTTCTAGAACCAATAATTCGAAGACATGTGACATCTACCAACCCGCACTGGGCCCGCGTGGTGGATTACGGCCCACTCCCTCTAAGATAGGAGGCCTGTATCCCAGCAGTAGGAACATTATAATTCTGCTGATTATGATGATGATTGTAAAATTGTGCCTTTATTCAAGAATTTAAAGTGTTGGTAATTGAGACTTTATTTCCAGTAATATTAAGTCCACGCTTGCCATTTTGTACTATGATATCATCCATATTTGCACACATTAAGACGTAATGCATGACCTTCTGAAGTAGTTTGAAACGCGGTCTCAAAGTAAATAGAGACGGAAAAGAACATAATATTATTGTATATTCAGTGCACCGTGGAGATACTTATATGTTCTTTGTAATAAATATTTATACATTTCATACATGACTATTCAACTCAGACTATCGTAGTCCATTGCTGGACATAGGCCTCTCCCAGGCTGCGCTACCACACCCTGACCTTCGCCTTCGACATCCAGTCTGACTCAGCCATCATCGGTCCATCTACCTGGGGGGCGACCCATGACCATTATATAGGTAATATTCAGACGCATTTAGTTATACAAGCCGTCAACCAAAACACAGGAAAATACTAGGAAGGTAGGTTTTGTCAAAGAATATGCAAACGAAACCAAACATGACATTTTCAGGTAGATTCCAAATAGAGACCAAATAAACCTAAACGAACCTTGTAGGGCATGTTCATTAATGTTCATTAATTAATTCATTCAAAATCATCATCATCATCCATCATTTCCTGGACATAGGACCCAAAGGGCCGGTTTGCCAAAATCGCCACGCTTGGCAGGCGGGTTGGCGATCGCAGTATGGAGTTAAAATGCATAGATAACGCTGCTGCCCATTCTCTAGTAAGTCCCTTAGTCGCGTTTTACGACACCCACGGGAAGAAACAGGGTGATGCTAATCTTTACGTCCGGCACCACACGGACATTCATGATATATCCTTATTGAAATAATTAAAATCAAATATGTACTGAAATATTTGTTTCACGTGTCTTAAACCGCAGTCATAGCTGACTAATATTGTAGTTAGGTACCTAAAAGACTGACTGAGCAATTCTAGAATTAGGTATCACAAACAAAACCAAACTGTTCAAAGAATAGAGCTCAAAAACCTCCCTTTGTAGTTCACTCATGTGAACAAAACATGGCTATACAATTCAATAACACGGAAACGTAATACACAAAATTTCTCTTAAATTCCTCTCTCAGACAGAATTCCCTTGGATGCTTAACATCGGCGCTGAACGCGACAAGCATGTTGGAAATATCCTTAGCAGAGCGCGATATATTCAGATATACTCCGGCTTACATGTACTCAGATGCAGCATGCAAAGAAAATCGACTTTTCCGATCCCGTATGAGGCTTACGTCGTTTCTTCTAGTTAGAAATGGAGAATAAAAATGCATTGGCCTATAATAAATAAAACCAGATTATGGTACTGAAACGTGGAGATTATGGTACTGAAACTAGCTTCGGGGAAAATATTCAGAAAAATCAAATGACAATACAAAACCTATTCCTGTTATAAATTCATAACACAGCATCCAACAGGGAAAATTTTTCGATAAATTACAGTATTATTTTTATATCCCGTAAATATTTTCCTACCTATTGTTTCAGAACTTAGTATACCACAATACGATTATAGGTATATCTAACCCATATGTTAATGGAAACCCCAGGACACAACATTGTTTGTTGCTAAAATGAATGCCATTGTGTTAGGTACCTGCATTCCGAAAATAAATTTTGTATTGTGTTGATCTCCCTTCAAATACCTTTAGTAAACTATTATTAAAATACAAATAATAAGTATGATTTTTTTTCCATGGATGTGAAAATTACAAATTTTTAAACGAATTTCAGACGCTCAAGTAATTAATTCAGTTAATTCCAACTTTTCCTAGAATAACTTAATAAACAGATCGTTTAGTTCCGGAAAGTAGTTGGTACTTTATTATTGTTGTTCTAAAATATATCATTACCGTTTTCATAAATACGGTTAGGAAAATTCAATAAGGAAAAATTTTGAAGTCCGACTCATTATTTTCGTATCTTTACCGGAAATCTCTAAGCTCCAATAAATAAATGTACGGAGTAGGTACTACGTATCTAACAGCAGCCCTTCAAAAACATGGCTTCAATTATCGCGGTGAGTCAGACCCGACTGTGTGCCTTATATATTAGACAATAAGTGTATAGGGATGGAATATATACGGGGCAGTGGTGGCCCAGTGGTAACGCTACTTACGAGTTGTAGGTCGAAGGTTCGATTCCTGGGGTCTACTCCGAAGTATCGGCCGATTGTTCAACTGTTTGATAACATCTTCTCTTCGTTCTCTTCATCTTCGTTATAGATATAGCTTTATTTAAGCGGGCACGCCCATTATGCCTGCAGGATTTTATTTAGATACGTTTTGTTTACGTTATTTGAGCTTGAGTATAATTTTAGACGATTATTATATAAATTATATTTTTTTGTATAGTGGTGTGTGCTAGCTAAAATAAGGCAAATAATTTAAGTAATTTAATGTTTTGTGTTGCATTTTACATTTTATTGTTTAGATTCAAGTTTTTAAATGAACAGACAGCTGTGCTGCTGGGGAGTTTGCTGCGCCACTTCTTCTTCCCAGCTAAAGCACTAGGAAGGGTGGGCGTTTTTGGGGGACTGTCTCATGTAATTTTGACGTTCGAAAAGAGCTGATTCTCAGCCTAGTTAGAATAAATGACTTTTGATTTTGATTTCATCCATAGTTTCCTTTTTTGACTTTGAATCCTTACCAGACTTAAAGTCACATTTTTGACTTTGGCTTATTTATCTTTTTGACCTTTTTTTTTTTTCGTCCAGGTTAACCATAGTTAGCCGTAGTCAAGCAACGGCCGAACATTCGGTCGATACTTCGGATTTATGTTCGGAGTAGACCCGGGGGGTCCTGCTGTCTCAACATAGATAGCGATCGCCTTACGACCGAATTCGATCGCAAAGTCCTAATGGGATCTGTAGACGGTCAACATTGGTTGATAAGCATGAAGAAATCACAATCTTGTCAAGCACTTTTGACCGTCTAGGGACTCCATTAGAACTTTGCAACGGATTTCGGTCGTAAAGCGATCGCTATGCACCACCGCGAAAGTTCCCGGTCGACCACGTTTCAACCTTATTACTATGGGCATAAGGGCGAAAAGTGGTCGACCGGGAACGTTCGCGGTGGTATGTCGAGACTGCAGGCCCTGACAGGCGCTTTACTGTGTGTACATTATTTCATCACGACTGCTCTCAAAAACGATGAAGGAAAACATCGTAGGGAAACCGGCATGTCCCAGAACCAAAAATTTGAAGACATGTGACATTCTACCAACCCACACGGCTCGCGTGTTGGATTACGGCCCAGTCTCTTTCACATAAAGAGGAGTCCTGTGTCGGGCAGCAGTGGGAACATTATCTACGCTAATTATACATGATATGCAGGCAATAAGTATCTACCAACAGCTCTTTGTAAGATTTCCCATTGTGTTCCATGCACATGAAAATAGCCTACCATAAGAAAAACTAGAGACCCTATTTAAATTCCATTCAATGTAAATACTTTGAATTGTTTATCTATCTACAAAGTCTTAATATTTCTCACATAAAATTTGCTCACAATAAGTCGCCGTTAATGTTATTGATTTATTTTTAATCATTTCAAAACAATACAAACAACTTTGCATGGGTATAATCGATTCGGTTAATTTGAATTATCGTGACGATATTTCAGGGATATTTAATGAAAGATTTTTTGTAAGGCTAACGAGTTCTTAACACGTAAGAAGTAGACGGAACGATGATGGAATAAAAACGTTGAAGATTCTCATTTATTATTTCCTTACTGTTTTTATAAAGGTGGACTTGGATTTTGGACTTTAAAAGAGACTTCTGAGTTTGTTGCACCATCTCTTCTCAGGAATTAGCCAGCTAGGAAATGGTAATGCCATCTAGTTTTAAAATATTGAACAAAAAATTTACTTGTAAAAGTGTTTTAAAAGATCTACTTACAGAAATAAAAATCATTTCATTTCGTTTCAGTGAGTGAAAAGGAAAAGATAAAAAGTTTTCTAAAAATTATTCAAGTACCTTCTGCCAGAATTGAATACATTGACCGATATAGGTTATCGGTCAATATATTCAATTCTGGCTGAATAAAAATAAACACTCTAAATCTAATTTGGTTTCCGTTGGCTTGGTTTTTAGGTGACCACTGAAAATCAGCGCTGTGCTGCATAGCACAGCATCATGCTGAGTGGAAGCCTTCATGTCAGTCACGGCGTGCAGTTGCGTACTATTTATGTTCTGTGTTTATAAGTATAAAATAAATCTGTGTTGTTTTGTTTTTTATATGAATTATCATATATTATATTTTAGTTTCTGCGACAAATAAATCTATTTTACTTCCTTTTTTTCCTTTTTTAGGGTTCCGTAGCTCAAAAGGAAAAAAACGGAACCCTTATCACTCGTGTGTCTGTCTGTCTGTTTGGCTGGCTGCCGGTCTGTCTGTCTCTCACAACAGAAAATGAATATTTTATTTAACCATGTTGAAACAAATTCTTTTAAAATTATTATAAAAAATATATTTTTTAAATACAGAAAACAGGGAAAACAATGATCTTAAAATAACATGGTAAATCTCTCAATATTGTGCGTACAAACTTACTTGCAGTTGGATTGTATGAGGAAACATGTTCTCAACTACAATGTTAAGTTCGTTTTTAGGATAAAATAATCCCCACTACGGAATCCCCCTCATTGTGCGTGGTCGGACACGCACTTGGCCGGTTTTTTTTTAATAATAATAATGTATGGTGTAGAATGAAGGCCGAAGAGATAATGCGTTCCTGACTGACACTTCAGTTGGACAATTTCTAGTTGTAATAAGGATCAAATTCGCGAAACACATTCGTTTAGTATGAATTTGACTGCGTTGACTGTAGGTTCGTGTATTTTTCATAATTAAGTTATCGTAAAAGTACCTATCGATAAAACTGGTAGTAATTTGTACGATAATTACTCATTATCGTCACGAACACTTTGTATTGTCTCTTGTAGGTCATTTTCGACATCCACGACATGCTTATTTTTTATACCTACCTATTAGGTATCTATTTATTAGCTAAAGGTTAAAATATTATGATAATTTTACTTAGTGTACAAGGGCTTTTGAGGAAAATGTCTGTCTGTCTGTATTTAATTTAATTATATGGATATTACGTCAATCCATATAAATTATACAGGGTGTTAAAGTAATTGCATGCCATAGGTTAGGGGAAAAAAATATAAGAATAAATTTAATTAAACACAAATAAAAATAAATAAGTCTCTTTGTACTTTAACGGGCTTAGGACAGTCAAATAAAATAATTTTGATTCTAAACGATTGCTATTTTAAGTTAGATATGTAGGTACTAAATTAGGTTGCTCTTGCAATTTTTTTTTTATTCCTGGGTTCCGATACTGAACCTACCCCTAAGCTATGACACGCAGTTTCTTAAACACTGTATTGTTTTGAATAACATGAAAACTAAATAAGTGAATTTAATAGTTCTCATTTCAATTCATTACACTTCCGTTCATAACAACCAGGTAGTCCTCATTTTGCCAGGTCTCATTATACCTCGTGGTTTATATAATTGCCAATGCTAATTAATAAATCATTAATATATATTGTTTACGGTCCGCTTGTGTGATAAGAAAACAATGTTTTAACTACCTACTATTAATTGACCTCAGTGCTCTAGCAGGATAAAATCATAAAAAATATATAGGTACATAACCTTCCGATGATCTAATTTCGGTACAGGAATGTTTTCCAATTAAATACAAATATACAGAAGTCAAGCCAAAATTCAATCTGGGGGCACGGTAGTGCCCCCGCCAAGACGAGCCAAGCGAAGCGCAAGGGCACTACCTACCTTTTCTCGAAGTGTTTCGTCGTTTTTTTGAACCCTCATAGAGTTGGTTTCCGATGTACCAGATAGTTCATATTCTCAGGATATGATGTCAATAATAGACTAATTAAACATACAAAGTCTCAATTGAATAGCTCTAATACTTTAGATTTTATTGATATCTAAAATACACCGATTTCGTCACTGACACACTCACTGATACACTGACACACTGATGATCATCAAAATGTTTGGCTACTTCCTGAAGTGCTAGAAAGCTGAAATTTGGTATGTAATCTAAGTTTAGTATACAACCAACAAAAAAAATCATAAACTTATAACTTTCGCCCCCCATCCCCTAAAATGGGGGGGTGGAAGTTTGTATGAGACTTCAAAATGTTAGGGTACTTCCTGAAGTGCTAGAAAGCCGAAATTTGGTATGTAAACAAAGTTCAGTATACAAAAAAACACTACCGTGCCCCCAGAAAAACTTATAACTTTCGCCCCCCATCCCCTAAAATTGGGGGCTTGGCTGTTTCGGCGAAGCCATACATTTTTACTGATATGTAGAATTTGTGAAGTTAGGGTCGGTAGAGTTAGGCCGTGTAGATTCAGAAGCTTGGCTCTACATGAGATCTGATATCTTTTTCACAGGGCAATCCTTATGTGGTCGTCTTGGCAACATTTTACATGAAATGTTTTTGGTGGGATCAAATTAATGCCTACATGCATTAATTCAATGATTAGATATTAGAGCGTACATTCTATGGGTACCTACACCTGTGCCTAACCCTTCGGGGATACAAGGCGTGATCTTATGTAATGTTAATATTATTTTATTGTATTATTTGTTCCGTTTGGTGCCGGACGTAAAGAATAGCACCATCCCATTTCTTCCCATGAGTGTCGTAAAAGGCGACTAAGGGACTTACTAGAGAGTGGGCAGCAGCGTTATCTATGCATTTTTAAAACCATACTGCGATCGCCAATCCGCCTGCCAAGCGTGACGATTATGGCAAATCCCCTCCCTTTTTGGGGGAGGCCTAGGTCCAGCAGTGGACGTCTTTCGGCTGAAATGATGTATCATTTGCCATCCAAAATATTTTTTGAGTATTTTCTAATTTAATTTAATGTACCACTACCAGTTATACCTACCTAACTCGATACTGCTGAAAACAATATAAATTAGCCTATTTAATTTAAAATATCCTAAACCAACCCAAAACTATTGTAACACATGAGTTTCAATCTTATCAGTCGCAACACGAAACCAAAAATACTAAAATGGGGTGATACCGTATTATAGCAAATAACAGCTGTCTGTCAACACCTGCGCGTGGGCAACTGTCGTTGTCGTTATAGCAACAATGACCGAGCCATATTGCCGGAACGTTATAGAGAAAGTAAAACGACTACGGAACAACCACAAGCTTAAGAGGGCGTACAACGGTCCACTAGCGCCACAAAAAATATTATCTCGTGACTGAGAAGGAATTATGAATAACGGCTAGTAGGGACTCTCGGTAAGTGTGTCTAGAATTTTGTAATACCTTTTATAAAGGTTCATATTGAGACACGAAGCAACAAAATACGATCAAGAGGAATGTGGCCGCTTTTCTTTAGATCGTATTTTGTTGCTTCGTGTTTGCAAAGTTTAATTAGCTAATTTGAAGTATTTCTTGAATACCAGCCATTTATTGTTCGGTTTGGAGGTAACTTTGGATTTTTTTTCTATCAAGAAAATTTTATGGAATCGTGTTTTCGTCAAAAATAGTACTTAACATTAATCCTCAACTTTACCATATATTTATTTCAAAATTAATTAATTATGCTGCAGTGTTTGCGATATAACGGAGTATCATGCTAAGCCATTTGAGGTAGTATAGGCTCTTAATCTAAACAATGTCAACGATTGATTATCTAGATAAAGTAGTCGGTAATTGTTGCTGTTGTTAATTGCCATCCTTTTTCAAAATAAACATTTCAATCAGTCAACGTCAGGGCTGCCAACTAATGAAAATGAGTCAATATTAATTCTGACGCGCCGTTGTGTCTAGTTCAAGACCCGAGAGGATTTGTAATGGCAATAAAATGTCGCTGCTTAGAGTCAAGGTTATTTCAATTCATTTTCAACTAGATTAATGTAGGTAGCTCCTTTTTGTTGGACATAAAATGCTTTGCACGTTTCTGTAATTTGAAGCTGAAATCTTGTTAACGAAATAAACATTAATTCTACTATAGGTATTTTTATTCAAATTATTTAAAAGACTTCATAATTTTTAGGGTTCCGTACAAAGGGTAAAACGGGAACCCTATTACTAAGGCTCCGCCGTCTGTCTGTCCGTCTGTCACCAGGCTGTATCTCATGAACCGTGATAGTTAGACAGTTGAAATTTTCACAGCTGATGATGTATTTCTGTTGCCGTAACAACAAATACTAAAAAACAGAATAAAATTAATATTTAAGGGGGCTTCCATACAACAAACGTGTTTTTTTTGCTCGTTTTTGCTCGATATTGATAACGGCAACAGGTAGACGGTTGAAATATTCACAGAATCTTTAGTTATATATTCACTTTAAAAATAATTAAACAAATATTTAAGGAGGGCTCCCATACAACAAACGTGATTTTTTGGCCGTTTTTATAGATGGTACGGAACCCTTCGTGCGCGAGCCCGACTCGCACTTGGCTGGTTTTCACATTTTATTGACTACGATTTTAATAAATATCATAGGATAGATTTTAATCACGAAGTCAAAGCGTCTAGTTCTTCATTTAGTTGCGACCGATATACCTACTTCTCCATGGCAAGGTGAACACACATTTCCATTCACATGATGTCATCGTAACAGTTGTTGTGTTGACAATACCAATAGACATGTAAACGCAAAAGGATTAGAACTCCAGCACCCTTTATCTGTACTACGTACAATCAGCAAAATAAATAAGTGTACAGGTAGCTAACTTCTGAAGGTACCTTTAATCAAGTGTGTATGATGGATGACTTAATGAGTGATGATTCAATAATTTGTTATCGCTCTTCTGAGAGTGTCTTAAGTTCAAAAAGTGTCTATGCCAATTACCATAATCTTTCTCCTTCTGCTACACTTATCCCATGCAAACAAAATAAATAGAGCGCTGACCTCTCATATCGGCTCATAGAGAAGTGTCTCTATGATCCCTCATCTCAGTATGCTAGTAGCTTTTCTGGCTAGACAGGGGGTAATGGAAGGATATTAGGATATATCCTTTATTAAAATCCATATACGGTTCATGGTTCTTCCCTACAGTTACTACCTACTACACACCCAATCATCACCATTATCATCATTATTTCAGCCGAAACACGTCCACTGCTGGACATAAGCCTCCCGCAAAAAAAAAAGGGGGGGGGGATTTGTCATAATCGCCAAGCTTGGCAGGCGGATTGGCGATCGCAGTATGGTTTTAAAAATGCATAGAGAACGCTGCTGCCCATTCTCTCGTAAGTAAATCCCTTAGTCGCCTTTTACGACACCCACGGGAAGAAATGGGATGGTGCTATTCTTTGCGTCCGGCACCAACCGGAACACGCCCAATAGCAATGAATATTGATTGTATTATGGTTCTTTCCTGTACAGTGTGCATCTAACTCTTTAGCCGACTGTACATTGAAAGCGCGAAGGTTGCCTGACCTTGTAATACATCAGCCGTATCGTATGGCGATGAACTCGACATTTTGACTCAGTGTTTATCGATCGTACCTAAGGATATGTGCGTGTTACCATCACAGGTACTTCTGATAGCTTCGGAAACTTTTTTCATTATTATTATCATGTGCTTTCTCTAGAAGTCTAGATTGTTCACTGAAAATTTGTTATACAGGGTGTTAAAGTAACTGCGTGCCATAGCTAGCCAGGGGTAGGTTCAGTAACGATAAAGGAACCCAGGAATAAAAATAAAATAAAAACATAAACAAAAAAATTTATTAAACATAAAAAAATAATAAAAATAAGTCTCTTCGTACTTTAACGGGCTTAGGACCATCAATTAAAATAATTTTAATTCTAAACGATTGCTATTTTAAGTTAGTAGATACTAAATTATCTCAAAACTTCGTCACTTCCACGGCATCGTACCGTATCAGTAGCAGCGCATAAGGTATTGAAAATTGAAAATTTGACGTTCCAAAGTGCCTTCATGCCTATTTGAAATAAATATTTTGACTTTGACTTTGAAAGGGAAAGTCATTGTGTACCTTTGATAATTAATTTGATATGATAGATATTAGATAATAAAATTAATTATTCCAAACTAGTTATTAGATATTGCGATGAAATGAATGAATCCTATTATTAGCTATATGATAGTAAGCTGAAAAGATAAGTTTATTCATCTACCGTAACAGACGCAACTGCAACGCACAGTACGTAAGTATATAAGTGCGTCAATAATTAAAATATTATGGAGTACTAGCTGCACCCCGCGGTCTCACCCGCGTAAGTCCCGATCCCGTGGGAATATAGGGATAAAAAGTAACCTACTTATACATATGTTAATCCAAGGTGTCAGCTACCTCAGGCCGATTCCCGGCCACCGTAGGCGCGGGCTTGCGGACGGTGAGCGATGGGTAGCTCGCCGTCCGATAAGGACCAGGCCCGGCTCGACGGCGCGTTGTGTTCCACGCGCGCCTCAAAGAGACGTCAGCACCAATTGACGGGGTCCGAAAGGGCCAATGCCTGCCAGGGTTACGAGTCTGTCCGAAAGGGATATCGTGGCCCTGGCACACAGGCATTTGAAGGAACACGGTGGGTTTTAGTCAGTAAAAGTCTGACACTCCCTCTCGCTCCGCCCAGAGCGGGAGAAGTTATTTGCTGATTTCCCACCCAAAAAAAAAAAAAAAGTGTCAGCTACCTCTAAACAAAATTTTATCAAAATTGGTCCAGCCGTTTTTACGTGAAAGAGTAACAAACATCCATCCATCCATACTTACAAACTTTTGCGTTTATAATATTAGTAGGATAGCAGGAGGTATTGTATTGCCATAGAGAGGCAGGTAAACAGCATTGTACCAAGCAATTTTACAATTGTCTACTATTATGACAATAATGACTTCACATTTTCTAATAATGTCACATTTTAGCCATTAAAAACGTTAACTATTTTCCTAATATTACTCAATACTTATAACTTACAAGTTATGTAAAGAACAAGAAGTACAGTAGGTACACAAAGTACTCGTTAATTAAGAATTTCAAAGTTTTTCGAAGTTTCATAATACTGTGAGCGAGTTGGCAGCATTTTAAGTTAATATACGACGGTTTAAAAATGTATTGAGAATGCGATAAGCGTCGGAACCTTACACGTTTTCGCAAGAGTTTGCATATAAATACGAACAAGTATCCGGTGTTTAGGAGTTACCTAATTAGATATACCTAAGCATTCTTTGAAGTACGCGACTGAACATCACAAAAAATAATAGATTACTAAATCAAATTTGACAGCCCCGACGCAGTCAGCCAAATCTTCGATGCGCGGGCGCCGCCAGTAAAGAATGCTCTTGGCAGGTGGCTTCAACATCTGCCAAACCCTCTATTGATAAAGCAACATCTCAATTTAGTCGAGTAGTAGTGAAAACTATAAAAACATACTTTAAACTGTCCCATATTGTTTCTGCAATGGAGGCATTAATATTAAATACCAATAACAAATTAATTTTATCTCATCAATGCCAATGCAGACTATTTCGTAACGTGATATTCCAAAGCCTAAATCATGACTGTAATCAGGCGTCGATAACATTGGCGGATTTTCAAGGCCAAATTAACGTTTTTACGCATCAATATATACACAATGATATTGATTATTAAAAACAAAACAAAATAAAATAAATACCTCGTCGGACAGAGGCGAGGCGAGTGGAGAATCCTTTGAGTCCCTTCTTTTTGATATAACTTTATCTACCAAAGCATTTAACGAAAGTCTTCTGCGCGTTGAAAACATTTTTCTCACAAAAACTATCAAACAGAATAAAAACTATTTAAGTCCCATTGCTTTTTAAACTTCAGTCAAATCACTTTCCTAAAAAAAGTTCGAAGTACACCGATAAAATAATAATCGCACTACCGAATTAAAACGTTCCTGAAATAATGCGTTCGTTCAGGCTGAATTGACAGAGGAAAATGGTGGCACGAAAACTGTGGCATAGTGTTGACGAGTATATAACTCGACCGATAGCAAGTGCCTACCAGGAAAATAGGTGTGATAACGGGAACATTTACATATAGTATTCACCTAGCTCGCTTTAGATACGTTGGTATTTAATATTGTTCTATGAAATAATAGAAACTGGTGGTTTTTGTTAAATGCAAAAACAGTGTATTTAGTTCATAAGCAAGCATAGACGAATATGGTTTGTACGGATCTCAAATTCCGGCTAAGACTGCAATTATTATTAAGTATTTAATATACAAAACACAATAATTGCTTAGCTTTGTACGTAATTGACTTCGTTCTTCTTTCGTAAGCAAAAACAAAACACTCAAAAAATTACTTCGTATAAATCTTGTTCATAATAAACTTAAAACAATCTGGTGCCATCTAAATACAACCGCGAGTACAATCACAAACATCGTAAAAAGAAACTCCCTCATTATCTGTCCAATTTAAACCATCCTGGAACCGCTTTGAGAACGATCTCCTTGCAAAAGAAACCATAGGCGAGTAAAAATTAAGTTCAGATTCAATCTAGGAATTTCGCGTGGAAAAGCTACACACGGATTTCCACTTGTCTCCAGAAAAGTTAATGAATGAAAGAAAGTCCGACCACGAGGTTATTTGAAACAAAAGACAAATGTTTCGAGTTGAGAAATAAACAATGGTTGAGTATTTCGTTTTGTACCAAATGACCTCTTTGGCGGAATGCGAACAAAAAAAATGTAAAGAACAAACTGTTTGTGAAGAAGAAAGTGTCGGATTTTAAGTAGTAGGCACTATGTGAAAAAAAATGCGGACGACGCATTTGTAAACAGTAGACACTTAACAACATTGCAACAACAACGTTTCAAATCTTTCACTGTGAGAAAATTGCTTTGAAAGCGTTTCTTAATCTGTATAGTTTATGAAACACCAATGAAAGTGATGACACAAACGCGTAAATATACGTTGAAATGTGGAAATGCTTTTGAATTTGTCGAAAACACATGAGCAGCGAACGAAAAATGTTACACTGGGAAGTACGAACATTCCATTCATATTTATGCCGTCCTTGTAATAAATGTGCCTTCACAAACTATGCCTGGAGACTGACAAAACCATGCATACTTTAGGCCTATAAAGATCTCATGTTTATAAGGGTCTACGTACAGAATATGAAATAAAGAGGTACATACGGTAGAGTACTTTTATTTTACACCTTTCCCTTTCAATATTACAGGACCGAGACAAGAGAAGTAATGAATAATACATAGCCACAAAACTTATAGCATTTCATTATTTCCGACCAAATTATAGTCCCACAGGATCTTGCGAAGATAGATCGAAGTTACCGTAAGTTGCTGCATATTATATTAGCCACAACACACAACACATAGGGGAATTCTATAAATTGTGTTATGTGTTACTGGCATTCTCGATACAAAAGACGTTAATTATTACTGGAATTTTGCTCGTTCTTCGAAACAGAAATGAAGATTAAATATAACAGTGCTGAGCAAAGTTTCTTGCGAAAAACGTTGAGAAATAATTTGTGTGAATGAATAATATACGATTCAAAATGGATTTCAAAACATTGCCCAAAAGTGTGAGAGGTCACTGCCTCCCAGACAAATTAAAAATATAAAAAAACCATGACGTAAATAATATGAAATTCATATTTTAATTACCTACACTCGTAAGTAATTCAAATATGAATTTCATTTATTATAGGGTACGGTACAATGCACATGTCAAAATTCAATTTATTAAAGTAAGTTCTTACATAAAATAATACTAAATCATCTGTAAATTTCACAATAATTGGAATTACGTGTCCGAAATAGTCCATCAGACGTACTTAATTGAGCATTCGGGTGACCACTGAAAATCAGCGCTGTGCTGTGGGTCCCCCATAGCATAGCATCATGCTGATTGCAAGCCTTCTTGTCACAGTCATGACGTGCAGCTTCCGACTATTTGTTTTTTTGTGATCGTGATTATAATATGTACTTAGATCTGTTTTGTGTAATTTTTACCTTCCAGTTTATTACATTTATGATTTGCAACCGATTCTTTTTTTCTTGCACATTTTTCTGTGACAAATAAAATTATTTTTCTTTCCTTAATTTTATTATTAAAGGTACATGGGCGAGATTTGATTTCAACTGTGCTTAATTGGCCTGCAAATAGAGGAGAAATTGTATTGATTTTTAAAATAGATATTTTACCAAAATGACAATAGCATGTAGAAAAATATGAATATAGTTTTGCGTAAAAGTTTCGAAAAAAGATTTTAAAGTGCAGACTATGCAGACAGACATACAGAAACAAAGCTTTGACCTGAAGGTCAAAGCTTTGTTTCTGCATAGTCTGTTATTCGTGCAATTTGGTTACCAAAATAGGGGAGGGAGAGTACAAAGTCTCAAAGGATAAACTTGCCCCAGTGTAAAGTGGTCCGATTGAAAAGTTTGCCAAGCGGAAGCCGTTATCCGTTATTTCGTCCCAAGATAAAGTGTAATAAGTATAAATACTTATTACACTTTATCTTGGGACGAAATAGAATGAAAAGACTGAGGCAAGTTAAGTTTAAGTTTATTAATTTAGGATTCTTTGTGAGTGAAGTCTGTTTAAGTTAGTTTGAAAGTTCTTTCGTAAATAGTTTTTGCAATATCAATGTCTTTTTATATGTAAGTACAGTATGTTACATGTTTAAGTTTTTTGTTAGGTTAATAATGAAAAGTGTTTCATGGTACAAGAATTATACGGTTTGAGGTCATTGGTAATTTTCCAAAAGATTGTGACAACATTATTAATTTGTTGATTGTATGCCAAGAAGTGGCGCCAGTAATATTTCTAGTTCTAGTGATTACAATAACTCAATTGGTTTGTTTAAATAACAAGCAAGCCACTGTGTATACTAACAGAAAATTATAAATATCTCTGGAATTATTTATTTATCCTATTTAACATTGGTTAAACGTTACATAAACGTTATTATTATTTCGTTATCAATATTCAATGATTATATTCCTTTCTCAGCGTTATTAAAACCAAATTAATTCGGTAACCTTGTAATGACGAGTTATTATAATTATTAGTATTTAAGTATTCTTATTTTGTTGTAAGATATGATTGCGTGTGATGGTTGTCCTTAAAATAATTATTAGAAAAATAATGATAAGCAATCAATTAGCATGTTACATAGGAGATAAAGCCATCTTATCTAAGTGGCAATAAACAATTATCTTCCAAATTGCATTATGTTTATTAAGGTAATGGGGAAAAACCTTCTAAAACAGCGCCTTTGAAAATAATCGGACTCGTACGACTATTTACTTTTTACCGAAACATTGCCACTTGTGTTTTATTGAAAATTTTTATAGAATAAAACACCTGCATACCTACATTGTTATTGATTAATCTTTCCAAGCATCGTAACTTGACATTTTACATACTGGCGAGATATCGCGGGCGCGATAGGCGCGACACTTTCCATGAAGTTTTCATAGAAATTGTGCTACTAGTGTCACGTCGCGCCTGTCTGCGGGACGAACAAAATATTTCTCAACGTTTTCGCAAAAAACTTTGCTCAGCAGTGTTTTAGTTTAATCCTCATTTCTGTTTCGAAGAACGAGCAAAATTACAGTAATAATAGAGCTGCCTTTCAAAATCTATGTGGATGGATGTCGCTAATTTGTGAACCCCTATTAAGCTAAGTGAACCAAGACCTTTTTGATAATGTGAAGCTCAACCATGTAGATCTAATATTATAGATAATAATAGACCAACACGGTAGAAACTTATCGACCTTTTCCTACTATTCATAAACCCTTTCAATAATTTTGCTTCAGTGATTATACAGCATGTTTCAGAAAGCTGTGGTCATATTTAAGGGTGTGGTACAGATCTTTAAACTGAACAACTTTTTATATGAGACCAACATCGTAATCGTGAAAAAATTATCAACTATCCCATACAAAACTTCAATACCTACTCGACCCAAATGTATAGGTCGACTGATTATTTTGTCGCCACTAAAGAAAGAAAGAAAAATTGTTTATTCTGCACAAACAAAACGCACATTACAACAAAAAATACACACCTACAAAGTAGTCAAAAGCCTCGTATTCAATAAATACATTTTTTTTACTATAATACACACATTTTATTTATTTTTTTATTGTAGGCTATATAGGCTAAGCTGTATTCAGCATAAGTTAGTAGTTAAGCAATAATGTTAATATGTTAAAAAATGGTAACTGTAACTGTACGTATATATTACGAAACAGTAACGTAATTGTACACGCCTTGGGGTGACCTGTTATGTCTACAAAATGTTTAATAAATAAATAAATAAATTACGAGAGCCTATTGGTTAAATCCTAACTAATATTATAAATTCGAAAGTGAGTTTCACGCTAAAATGGCTGAACGGATTTAGATGAAATTTGGCACATAGGTAGAATGGTCTACCTATGTGCCAAATTTCATCTAAATCCGTTCATTTGATCCTGGATCGCAGACGAAGTCGCGAACAACTGAATATATTTCTTCTATTTATTTAAATACTAGCTGTATTCTAATAAACAGGAGAAGCATTTATTAAGTTAGGTACTGTTATCAGATTCAAATGATGAGGCTATAGGCCATAGTTGGCTCGCGTTCAAGAACTGATCTTAATTTGTTCAGTCTTTACACCCCTTTCCTGAAATATTGGCCCGACCGTGCGTCCATAATAAATTTAGATACTGGTTCATAAACAGTCGCCATTTAGGGTTAAATTATTCGCCGTCCTTTTATTACGTACATTCACGTAGTCAATGATTTATATTTCAATACACGGTGCTATATTGGTGTTTAATTTTTTCAAAAATTGTATTGAATTTTTATATACAGGCTAAAATTAAATTAGCTAGCGAAACTCCGCAGATGTGATGGGCATCGATATCTAAACACGATAAAATAAAATAAAAAAAATATGTTTTTTTTTTGTTTTTTTAGTTAAGAGTTGAGAAAATCTGTTTTTTTTTAATTTATCGTGTTTAAACATGGATAACCATCAATACAAAACTTCAGTTTTTAAACTGATAACTGATGTTTTTTAAGTAATTAACCGAACATTCCAGTCCATTAGTTGACCCAAAAAAACCTCAAATATTTTTATTTTTTCATGTTTACATATCGATATCCATCACGACTGCGAAGTTTCGCTAGCTAATTTAACTTGATCCTGTAGGTACAAACTAATAATTATTATTAAGATATTTTTTTTTTTTTGTTCAGCGTGAGAAAAAAGCAAAACAAATGGCTGCTACGCTCAATTTTGCCTCACAAATACACGTTTCATTTCGTCGTGCTCCTGTGTTGACTGTTGACGCGTAACAAAAAGTTATCATATCTATTCAACGTTGTCATCTTAACTGATGTTTGAAGGTTATGTAAACGACGATGTCCAAGGTCCACTAAACATTATTTTTTTTACAAGACACGTTTAAATTATTCACATCAAAACTTTTCAAATTGACAAAGTTGTTGGCAACATGAGGACGTAATTTTAAACAGATTGGTATAAATAAATACATTAATCTTATTTTTGTTGTCTTTTATCCCAGTCATAAATAAATGGAACTGGGGCGCCTCCACCATATTTTTATACCTCAAGAGACGTATGAGGGACTTCCAAGATTTATGTAAGGTCTGATGCAAGCTAAAAATGAGTACAACGCCATCTATTTTTCGACGGAATCCATTTGCTGACAAGGGTCAGTCATGTTATTGCCACCGGATCGCGGCTCTGGTCCGAAATTCAGCACAATCTTTACTCAAGTCTCATACATATTAATGAGGGTCCAAGAACACAGAAGAATAGGATTGAACATTCCCAGATTTACTAAGATAACCGAAAGTTACGCATCTTTCGGTGTCGGGTCGGTTGTGACGATTGGGGATTTATGTTTATTCTTGTCGGGTTCCATAACTTTGGATGCTCTATGTAATTTGTTTTTATTTTGCTTGAGTTCGTTTTTTTTTGGCGGTAGCTGTACCCAACAATGTCTCAATAGACTCATTAAAAACCGGCCAAGTGCGTGTCAGACCACGCACAATGAAGGGTTCCGTAGTTGGGATGAATTTATCCCAAAAACAAACTTAACATTGTAGTCAAAAACATGTTCTTCCAAACATCGGTTGAGGTTAATTCTCCAACTGCAAATGTAAGTTGGTCGTCTATTACTCGTTAATTTGTAAAGCCTACTTAGATGTGATAGTTTTCCTTTTAATTTCGTTATATACATAATTATACACCATATGTATGTCATTTTTTCACTCATCCAAAAACAAAAAAATTGCTGGCAGGGACCAAGTGACACTTGACTAACAAAAATTTGCACTTTATAGCTTAACAACGCAAACGGATACGTGAATCTAAAAATATACTTCACAGACCCTCAATATTTTTGAACGGCCTATTCAATGATACCCCACAATATGGAATAGACGAGAAAAAAAAATATCCCCACTTTACGTGCAAGGAAAGCATCCTAAAAATGTTTTTCTGGGTTTTCGGTTGGCGTGATTAACATGCATACCCTTGCCAAATTACAGCTTTCTAGTAATAAGAATCTCTGAGCTAAGCCGGGGATAGACAGACGGACATGGCGAAACTATAAGGGTTTCTTATTGACTACGGAACCCTAAAAAGATAATAATAATATGCCCAGACAAAAAAAAAAACTACAAAGTAGAAAGTGTTTTCTTAATGAGCTACGTACTTAATTAAGAAACGAGTTCGCGGTAAACAGCGGGATAACTGTTATCCGCTTTTTCAAACATAATTATGAGATCAAACGTTTGTAACAGAGCATGATGGCTAGCGACCGACATACAGTTCATTATGAAGTCAATACTATTACTAATACATACAGTTTAATGGTAATCTACTGCACCCATTATTCGTAATGAAATATCGTAAAATACAGTCAATTATGGTACCAATATTGACAACTCGACTTAAATTATTAGGCGCTAACAGACTTATATTTTCTAATAAATATGTCTGAAGATTATCTCCATGTTATTAATTAACATCGGCATCTAAAACAAAGTACTTTTTCCTTTAAATTCAATCACGCAAAAATACAACGCCTGAATGAACTTATATCGAGCGAGGGGTAAAAAGAAAGATCTCTTTCGCAACCGACCCAGTCTTTCGGACAACTGACTTCGTAAAATGAATCCGTGTACTTAAATGTATTACTTCAAATAACTGATTAATTTACAGATGCCTCATTTAGAATAAGGTTTGAATGAATTGGGGTATTAAAATGTATACGTAAAGCAAAGTCGGGGAGTTTCAAAACTGGAGTATATTCGCTTGAAGAATTTGGAAATAAAGCAAAGATTCTGCAGCAATTTTCTTTGTTCTAGCTCTCCCCTTTGACAGCACCAGATTCAAGTTTTTTGTTTGTATGCATGTAGATAGGTGACCTTTTCATCGTCAGAAACTTTCAGGACGTCAAAGGCCGAAATGTCATTCAGCTAGTGATGTTCTAAAAGTCATCCATTGATGGAGATACAAATCTATGAAGTGTCATATTGTTTATTTTGCGTGTTCATTAGATAGGCTCTCTTTACAAAATGTTGATTTTAATTAAGGAGTTTTCTGTTAAGATGGAGATATATGCCAGTGACCTTGAGTGATTAGCTTGCGTGTTCTGTACTGAGCTCACGCAACGCGTCGTACGTTCAGCCAGTAATAGGACTCGCCCATCAAGGAGCGCTGTCCCCAATTTGACACATTATTAATTTATTATACACAAAACAAAAGGTATTTTAATAAAACGCGTAAACTAAAAGATCAATAATTAAATTATCATTAAATTGGTGAAGGTTTCAGAAAAATACGCTTGGTAGATTTTGCGCCATTCTCAGTTTTTTTATCGCGTTAGGCATAACTTTACAAATTAATTTCACTATGTAATATAAACATAATCTAAAATACCTATTCACATATTAAATTATTGAGAAAATGCTCTAATTTAACATATTTTTTTTTCAAATCATTAACACTACTCGTTTAGACGTGATCTTCAGTATAAAATCATTAAAAGTCGGTTATCGTCGCCTTAAGTCCCTAAAATGTAATTCAACTAAATACTTCTGGAATAGGCAGGTACTATTTAATGTTCAAATAATGTTTACTTTTTTCTCTTTCACTCTTTACAATGCTATGTGCCACGGTTACATTGTACAAATCCGTAGCAAATGTTTCTACTCAAACGCTCCACAGAGTGATTTAGTGCTTATAAATCATGATCAAGTTATTGCAAGCCAGTGTTTATAAGCAGATAACAATCCACTTGCTTCGATATTTGCAAAGTTTGCTTTCTAATAACTGTTTAAATTGGACTTTCACTGTTACCAACTGAGAAGAGAAATCATGGAAAATGGCTCGTTTTTGTTTGAAAATTGTACGTGACCATACACATTATGTGTGATTATGTTAGAATGTGACCATGAAGAATGGTGCGACTATAAAGCTTTCTAGTTATTATAATTATAGTAAGCAGTCATTATTAAACAAATTGAATTAACCTTTTATACATTTTAATTTTGTTCCCGCCATTTAATTAGATTATTTGGCAGCCATGTTGTTTGCCGGTGTCCTGATCAGAGTTTTACAACTTACACAAGATGATCCAATACAGCTGACACGATGTTTACCTGTCTTTCATCCCAATATCAATATAGGCAGGATGGAGAGATGTTGTTGCCTCGTAAAAACAAAGTGCTCAATGGATGACGTGTGATATAACATGTGATGTAAGTGATCTGCCGAATTTACACCAGAAAAGGGCGTGGGACATGTGAAAAATGTCCTTTAGAATGTTCAGTATTTTTGGGTTTCAACTTTAATTCACCTGTCATGTTTAGGAAAAACAGCAGTTTGCCTTGATGACATAAAAAACAACGATGATGACATAGCAAACAGATAAACAATTCCAAACAATTAATTTGGAATTTATCTCTGTATGTATTTTATATGTTTGTATTTTACTTCCACTTTGCATTCTCCCTCTGTAGACCTCCCTTTTATAAAACTAAAAAAAACCTAATTACCTTTGTCATTAAAATCCTGACAAATAAAACCTCTCACAATCCAACTCAAATAATTAAACATATTGGCATTAACAACGAAAGCTTTGAAGATTATTCGTAAAACCTGCCCGTAATTAGCTGTCATGTGAAAATGAAATGTTATAATTAATAGCGAAATTGATCAAAAACGACTTGAAGCTCTAACAATACGCTTCACAGCGTTCAGCACTAAATATTTGCGTGAAAGAGAATTTATTACTCCAATAAATCAATGCAGTGATTTCAAAATGGTTCAAACAGAAATCTATATCATTAGGAAGTGAAATATTGGGTTTCGTCTTTCGTAGAGGTTGTTATGAAATGTCTGTCTGTAAGTTAAAATATAAATATAAATATTTCCTTTGCCAATAATAGGTACCTACTGCAGCTAAATATTATTGAACGCTGTACTTAAATAGAAAATGGGAGCCTGCTTTCATAATTTTCTTCTTTCAACTATAAATACTACAACTGAAACATTTTTCATTCTCTGAATTTCAATAATTGCTTGCAGACTCTTGGGAAAATCCTAAAATATTTAGGTACTTATATTTGTTTATAAGTTACAAATTACTAATATCATTCACTCACTGAATAGTTGAAGGACGAGATTATGCAATAAATGAAGACTTTAGATTTTGTTACATTAATTTAATATTTTAAGTAGATAGGTATAGCATTAGAAACCACGCACGTAATATTACGCACGGTCTTTACGTGAAAAAAAAAACAGAATTTCTTTATTTTATACTACACATAAACCTTCTGGACTTTAATTTATAATTATATGTATAGATATACAGTCTTCATGTACCACAACTGTACTGTGAGCAATGACTTTATGAAAGGTGAGGATAGAGAGATAATAGTGCATAAATGAAGTCATTCAGCACACCAATTTGTTAGACGGGGACAGTTTTATGCACCCGTCAGTTAAAATAAGACACAAAACCTACAGACACATCAAGTTGACGTAATAGCTTCGACCTTCAACCAGCGAAGTTACATTACGGAAATAATTGCACGAACATGGCAACATTTTTTTTTTGTTTGTTTCATAAGTTTTTGTTAAGTTAGTCCAGTAGGTTTTTTTGTTGTGTGCTCTATCAACATTGTGGATCTTGAAGGAAAATTGTTTTTCCTATATTTAAGCAAATAATTATGAATAAATAAATCACAATAAAACGGAATTTACTCCAGCAATTTCTAGTGCTATCTTTATGTAAGACACGCACGGAACTTGTAACCATTCAGAACAGTTTGTTCTTTTTACTCGTTTTTTGCAGCAGTTTATCAAAAAATTATGTGTTTAACAACACTAATAAAGCATAGTTGCCATGAAAATTGCTCAGTAATTTCTAGATTGTAGCAAGTAATATGGCTACTGAAGAAATTGCGTGTTTTTATGTGTGCACGTTATATCGCGTGTCTTACTGACCGGAATATTGGTGTGTTCAGTCTTCGACAATATAACAGCATCTGACGAGAAGCCATGCAATTTTCGACTTTCCTACCATTGATTTAAAAGCCATAATAATACACAGGAAACGAACTACACAGGAATTTTTATATTGAATTAATTTAGAAAGCAAGTTGGAAGGAAATTTTATAAAAGAAATTATAAAAAAATATAGTTCATATTAAGGATTGGCTTGTGTTGCATAAAACGGTCCCCGCGAAACCCGTGAACTCGCGCTTTTACGATGACAGCATAGAAAAACATTGAAACTAAAAGAGAAATAAGTTTGTTTTCCCCCTTTACAATCTTTATGATCATAATTTTTTATGGAAATGGTTTTTATCCGTGATAAGGGGAGACGGTATCTGTCGGCTTGAAATGGGTCACGACTTCGTAGGAGCAATCGAGATCAATGAAATATTGCTCAATGTATGGATATATTCGGAAATAACGAATTGACATACCCTTGAAGTCTTCGATGTTCAAAATTGATTGACGATTGTTGACGAAATGAAAGAAACATACCTGAAACAAAAAAAAACAATAAAATTACAATTTTGTTCACGTTATAACGTTATCGGTAACGATCTTTTGCCCGCGGCTTCGTCCGCGTGGAGGTCAGAAATTATCCCAGGGGAACGTACTACCGGTATAAAAAGTATGTCCCTAACCTAGGCCATGCCACCCAAATGCCAAATTTCATCAAAATTCATTCAGCGGTTTTAGCGTGAAAGCGTAACAAACGAACTCACTTTCATATTTATAATATTACTAGCTGCACCTCGCGGTTTCCCCAAAGTCTCGATCCCGTAGGAATATCGGGATAAAAAGTAGCCTATAAGTCAATCCAGGATGTCAGCTACCTCCATACACAATTTTATGAAAATTGGTCCAGCCGTTTGATTGTGAAGAAGTAACAAAAACACACACTCACAGACTTTTTCTTTTATAATAATAGTGTACTCGTAATAACTAATTTTAATGCTGAATTTCAATGCTTACCTACTTTTTAGTATGACGCAAATAATACCCATTTTAGCTCTGAACTGATAAGTACCTATATTCAGGTAAACATGAACAACAATAACCTATTTGTTACCAGACGGAAAGAGTCATACATATCAATAGATATGTACCTATTAAACTACAGCAGCTATACCAAGACCATTAACTCATTCCTTATTATAAAATTACGAGAATTATTGTAAAATTTATTATCCTGTGTAAATTCCAAACGACAATCCTGGTACTTGTAAAGATTTCCTGTGAGAATCAACTTTTATGAAAATAGTCTTCACAAATGCAATAACAGAACTATTATAACTAACTGGAATATTGTACCTACACGACAAATATTCTGTAACGTTGTTTGAAATAAAAGAAATGTTGGAATAAGTACCGAAATATATGTTTATTGCTTATACATACATTTTTATGTAAGCAATGTAATCCTTAAATTCTTTGTATCCATATTGTATTGTGAATAAAGAGAAATGGTTAAGCTTTTTCGTTATTTATATGGAAATACGTTTAAAGCAAACAGTAAAATAAAGCCGAGATAAAAACAGAAAGTAGAATGACTGTAACAACAGTAATTTTTGTTTAGGCTCAGTTACCATTGAAGGATTTACTGATAAACAAGAACGAACGGGTATTACTGAAGTTTTATTAGTTTTTACGACGGCTTCGACAATGTTAAATGGAATTATAAAAGTTTATCGATTGTACGAGTAAACGTTCAATTTCAAATGAATAATTACAAACATTAAAGACAAATATTTTTTTATGAAACATAACTTTGTTGTCGACACATAACTAAAGATCCCATTGATGAAATATTTTAGTTTCCCACCATAAAACTAACACTTGTACGCAAGCCTCGTAATCTGGAGTCGTCCCACTTTCGTCATAAAAACAAACATACATCGTAAAGTTACCATAACAATATTATGGGACAATGTGGTGCCGTTGCGCAAGTGGAACTGTACGTACGGAACCACGTATTGTTTGGAGATGCATGACGAAAGTACATCTGTATTGCACTTGTCTATTTTGTACGGCACAAAATTTATTGTATGAAAGTTATTGTTGTGAGCACTGGGTTTTATTTTTATTAAATTGTTTAGTGCAGACTCTGGATGCTTTACTGAGAGATTTGTTAGAGGAAACTATAGAGAGTGCAGGATGGGCATACAAAAGAAGAGATCTTTGACCTACTTCTTTCAAAAGAGATTATCTCTAAAGCAATACCAAAATGTGATTATGTCGAATAAGTCTCTTGAGGCTCAAAGCTGTAGCTAACGGAAAAATTCAAGTATGTGCTGTTCGAAATAGAAATTATGTTTTTTTTTCTTCGGTGTCATAGTAATAAAATTGTGTGTCATAGTTTTGATGCTGGTCCCACAACTTCCTCCACATTTAAAACAAAAGACGGATAAGGCTGTTGATTAAAATGTTATCTTGTTCGATTTATGTAGTAGTCTATCCATTGATGTCATAGATTACCAAGAACTTTTCTTTCCTTAAAGGAGTAAGTAGCACAGGAGGTAGTATTATTAATTCAAGACACGTACTCAAGATTCCGGAATCAGAACACACAATAGGCCGTCATGTTTCTCCGTAGTGACGTTTAATTCCGTTTCCACTTGTATTTTCCTGACCAAGTATGGCTTACACCGCACAGGTATGTGTTCCGCACCAGTGAGCACCCCTGGCGCACTTTTATTAGCATTAGCTGACTAAGCATGTTCTACTGAGAACGATGTAAGGTAACTAGGCAGTGATGTTGGATCTTCAGTTTATTTGAAATAAAGTGTGTGTATTTTGTAATGTTCACTGCAATTGAAAGTTTCAAAGCGTGCAATCGCGCGGAATTATTCGAAGGACCAGAATTTATTTATTTATTAAAACTTTATGCACAAGTAAAAAAATACTGTACAAAGGCGGACTTAATGTCTGAGGCATTTTCTACCAGTCAACCTTTGGGTGATGCAGAGACAAAACATGGTAGGTGCAACATAGGGAATAGATAACTCGACAATCAAAAATATATACTAATACATACTTACTTATAAACAAAATAAAAAGTGTCAGGAAAAATAACGATTGGTGAAGGAGAAAACGAATCAACGCTGGGATGATTCTGCCAACTTCTTACGAATATATTCCCGTCACTTCACTTTAAACGTTAACCGTCCGGTTGCCATCCTGATGCTCAGAGGGAGCGCATTCCAAAGAAAAACCGCCTGGACAAAGAAAGAAGAGTGAATGAAACCAGAGCGGTGAGAAGGACATCGTAGAAGACGATTGTTGGTAGAACGGAGATTTTTACTGTGGGCAGAGCACAAACATGGGAAGTTAGGTAAGAAGGAGAAGTGCGTTTGTCGAATATGGAATTAACAGTAGCATAAAAAGCTGAATAGGAAGTGTCCAATAATAAACCACTGCTAGTTAGGTATCTCTCGAAAACAGACTACCTACCTCGTTAAAATAATTGGTATCACCTTCAATTATAATAAGTATGATGATCATTAAGATTGTAGATTCTACGCTGAACAAGAAAATATTGATGATAAATTGTCTATTTTTATCAATGACTAAGCTAATCACGACGACATTACAACTTCGTCACTTAAACAAGTTTTGAGACCAACTGTAGTTATAGTACTCATTAATGTATTGTGAAACAGAATTGCACATATCATATACACCTAGTCAATGAAATGTTGTGTGTGTGTGACTAATAAAACTAAATTATTTAGAATAACAGGTCCAAATATGGCCCCACCACATATTCACAAGTTATTTGCTCGTCATTCAATTGAAGTTTGTTTCGAAATACAAGTAATTTTGAACACTGCGCCAAACCAAGTGTTTAACCACTGAACACTGTTAAATTGGACGTTTTCCAAAAGGTTTTTGAAGTGAATAGAGAGAGCTGTCCAAACTTATAATGAGCAACTTCAAACTATGAATGCTGACCCTGGCTTACGTGACCTTTTCAGAAGTCAATTAACACTTTTATGCAAAAAACTAAAGATGCAACTGACCTTGCAAGAAAGAATTAAGCCCTGAGTGAGTGATGCTCGGTTAATGACCAGTCGTATGACCTATTGAATCCTTTAAGCTGTATTAGGCATTAGTTTAACTTATAATGGTAGAAGATGCTCTTATAGATCTCAATGTTCAGAGTTCAATGTTCTGATAAATTTCTTGGATATTATTAGCAATTTTGAAGGGCGACGTTTCTTGAACCCTTCAGATAATAATAATATAAATAGACATAGAAACTGATACACCACATAAATTTACGTATATCTACTACTAAAGGGATTCAATTTTATTGAACTCGATTGATCTTAGTACTATTTACTGTTGTGAATTATATGTATTGCGAAAAATAAATAGGGCTATCACAATATCAAAGAAAGTTCAATTAATCATTGTGAAAGTAAATAGACGTTTAATTTTTGTCAAGATATCACAAGGTTTTATATACGTAAGTAAGCTCATAGTGACATTTGGTCTGGTAAATAAAGTTTTTGAAGACTTGATAAATGATTACTTTCTGCTACAGATAGACACGGTATAGTAATGCAAAACGAATCAAGTCCAATTTTTAACAATACGTCATGTAGTGTACGCCCAGTTAAGTTTATGATGGCCAATTAAAATTGCTCATAAATCTTATACATGTTGCGCATAACAGTGTAATCACTCAATCAATAAAACTTCTAATAAGTATTTTTACGATTTAACAATACTGCATAACAATTCTTTTTAGAGCATAACATATAACATAAGAACGTACAAAAATAAAGCACGCAGAGAATCATGACAAATGAAATGAAATGAAATCGTTTATTCTGTAAGTAGGATATTAAAATCACTTTGACAAGAGACGATAGCTTCTAAATCCAATTGTTACTGGAACACAAAAAGCAAAAGAACTATTGGAAAACTGAATCCCACGTCGTTTTTCTTTGTTGTGGCAAGACGCTCTCTAATTAGTTTTGCATGACTAAGGCGGCTATATAAAAACCACTGGATTTCACATTCGAAAGCGCTGCATATGAAATAGCTGCTACAAAGGAAAAAAATATATTGAGATTATATTTATTTATTTATTAAAACTTTATGCACAAGTAAAAAAAATACTGAGGCATTTTCTACCAGTCAACCTTAGGGTGATGCAGAGACAAAACATGGTAGGTGCAACATAGGGGATAGATAACTCGAAAATCAAAAATAAATACTAATACATACATACATTTACAGTATTATTTATTACTTGCTGACCGTTGTCCTCTCCAAATTCCAATAATTTATACACAATTTCCATAGAAAATACACTTTCCGTTTTCCCGAATTTTCCAATTTACCCGGCAACTTTTCAAATTTTAATTCTCTTATGAACCTTCCACGGATTTCAAAGAATATTTGAAAAAATATATACATTATATATTTATTGTCGCATTGGTCCAGCCGTTCTCGAGGTTTGCGCCTAGCAATACATTTAGCCATTCATTTTTATTTAGTTATATACCTAATATAGATGACCTACATTTCTGCCACATATTGTTTTGTTGGTTACTTCTATTCTTTATGTGTTCTGATATCACATGAGCATTGTTATATTTTGTAATCATTTTTATCGTGCATTGACCTTTTAATCAACGACCCTTTTGGTACGCGTATTTGAATAAAAATATTGGAAAAGCAATAAGTGCTGGGAAAATCGTAGTTTACCTACTTAGCAATTACTTATTTAGTTATAAACAAATTACGTAAAATAAGGATCCGTTCCTCTGACTGTTACATATGCGGCGTGCGTGACCAATGAAAAGTTGGTACTTACCATACCGAATAGGTACGGTATATAGGTATAGTTTAAATGGTTCCGTTTTTTTTCTAAATCTTTTATTTAAATGATATTTTTATATGGTTATTTTTATTATAGCCACAATCAAGTCAATTATTACAGCCTTAAAAATCTCAAGATAAAGTTTATTAATCTTTGGGACGTGGGTATAAACAACACGTGGTTCTGCACGTTACTTATCGAGAATATTAACAAAAGAAAAATGGTATTGAAACCTTAATTGGGGAGACCATTAAATTCTCAAAGGCTTTTTCTACTTGCGTAACCATTAACAAGATTTATGTAACATTATAAACTGAAGAATTTTCACACCCAATTTTGATAAAAAATGGCCACTGTGCATTTCTTTTTATTAAGTTCTTGCTCCTATTATCGCGGATTTAAGCTTTGTAACTCAAAGAATGTAGATTAAAAGAAAATAAAATTGTTTATGCTCCTAAAAATATTTTTGTTTGCTTACAATGAAAAATGTGGATTTAAAGACAAATTATTCTCTGAAATGGTAGAGTTAGACGAGAGTTAGAGGCAACATTAGCCGGTACCTACCCTAATCTAGATTTTTACCTATGAAAAAGCTTTTATGGTGTACATAATAAAGAGTATTCTATTCTATTCTACAAATTTCTCCCCGATTCAAACAATCAATGAAAATACGACCTTCGAAAGCTTGTCCGCAAATGTTAGCAAAGTCCTAAGGAATCAAAAACTTTTCAAACAATCAGGGAACATCAAAAGTTGTGTAATACCATCTGAAAGCGTTGCTTTGTGACAGTACAAAGGATTGAAACCTCGAGTACAAGGTAGTATGGCATTCAGATTAAAGTTTCAGCAAAATATCTTCGATAAGATTGCTCAGCAACTTTAAAAGGTCCAAAGTTCCAAACGTCTATTAACGTACTTTAGACATTTTGCTGTTCGTTTCATTTGGTTCGTGTTTAGAGTTTTGTTGATGTAGCTCTTTTTAGTATTGTTACATTTTGTTGTGGAACCAAAGTTGTTGACATAGCTCACACAGAATAAGCAAGCTGAAACGGCAATGGGCTCGCCATATTAGCTGTAGAACCGATGACCGTTGGGGAAGACGTGTTCTTGAGCGGATATCGTGAATCGGAAAACGTAAGGAAAGCCTTCAGGCCAGATGGAGCGGCGATCTTCGCATGGTGACTGGTGAATAAAAGTTGCCGAGAATCGAGCTGAATGGCTTGTAATTGGAGAGGCCTATGTCCAGCAGTGGACTGCTGTAGGCACATGATGATGATGATGATGACGATCTATTGTTGGAAGTTTATTGGAAGATGGTAAACATAACAAAACATCACTCCTTGTTTCCCCGAAGGGATGGACAGAGGTGTACTTGTAGTACACCCACAAGAAAGATGGTAAAGGAATTAGGAAATTATGTTGTGCAGTTATTTTCATGTGAAAAATCAAAAAGACATCGACAGGGTAAACCACACCTGTCTAATCACACACAGACACCATTAAAATTATATATTCTATACATAATTAAAACAAATTACTTTACTGATAAAACTGAATAAAATACCTATATTTAGCTCTATTTAGAGGAAAACCATCAGTAATTCAAAATGAATTATGTATTTTGTTTGAAATTATAACAAAAGCATTCAAAAGCTTTTATATTAAAACTCATAATAAAACAAGACATCAAAACGTAATTACCAAATGTGTATCATCTGAAGCAATACATGTAAAGAGGACACATTATAAAGAACAGGATACACGTGGTGCCTTACAAGTACAGTTAAGCCGACACGACATGTCCGTATTCAATGATTCAGTGTACACTCTGTACATAGCAAGAAAGTCGTGACGACCAATAGATGCTTTCAGACTATCACATCCAACACACCGTCACAGCATAGATATAAGTACAAAAGCTCAACTCCATAGAATAGAATGGAATACTCTTTATTATAAACACCATAAAAAAATACAGATATAAATGTATAAATTTTACATAGGGTGACACAATGGGCGGTCTTATCGCTAAAAGCGATATTTTACCATACAACGAGCGAAAACAAGCGCACGCACATAAACACTGACAGCAATTTTTGCATAACTGTAACAAAATTTTGGTTACTGCTTACACAAAAATTGTGATTTGCGAACTAGGTGTTTTCTGTTACATAACCCTGTTTTGCTAATAAAAAAACAGTTTTGTAAAATGTAAGCAAATTTTATTTCCTTATAAAGTTGAGTTATTTTTGAAGTAACTTAAGGGGACGATAACGGACTTTTAATGATTTTATACCGAAGATCACGTCTAAACGAGTAGTGTTAATGACTTGAAAAAAATATATGATAAATTAGAGCATTTTCTCAATAACTTAATATGTGAATATTTTAGATTATGTTTATATTACATAGTGAAATAAATTTGTAAAGTTATGTCTAACGCGGATAAAAAACTGAGAATGGCGCAAAATCAGCCGTATTGTTCTGAAACCTTCACCAATTTAAGAATAATTTAATTATTGATCTTTTAGTATACGCGTTTTATTAAAATACATTTTGTTTTCTTTATAATAAATTAATAATGCGTTAAATTGGGGACAGCGCTTCTTGATGGGCGAGTCCTATTACTGGCTGAACGTACGATGCGTTGCGTGAGCTTAGTACAGAACACGCAAGCTAATCACTCAAGGTCACTGGAATATATCTGCGTCTTAATTAGTTCGGTTATTTATTTATTTCAGTGTAGACGCTTACTCAAACGAATGCCAGTCGCGAGTGCACTTGCACTCGCTGTACGTGAATCGTGTCTCTGTGCGTGCGTTTTCGCTCGCTGTATGGGAGCCGAGCCTTCTGCACCTATCTGTTCTGTGACATTGTCGTTGATACACTCGTTATGGTCCATTTATTTGATATCAAGTATATGTATGGACTTACACACATTTTCATACGTAACGGATTTTAATTGTGCATAGACAATGAAATTTGATTGATTGCAAGGAAGTACGATTAGCAATTCAATATTTGGGTAGGTGCCTCCAATAATGTGAAATTAATTGGCATAGCTGATTCTACGTATGCAGTCTCTAGGGGCTAGTTAGTTAGTAACTTCACTTTATTATTTGTTATGTAATGGAAACGGAATATCATCCTCAACACTACAAGTTCCAGCATTGTCGGTTTTTTTTTAAATATAAATTGCGTCCTCCATGTTCATGCTCAAGCGAAAATACGAATCAATATTTTCCTTTACTTCTACCAAATTTTCATCTATGGAACATTGCTTGCATTAACATCGATAAAGTATGTATATGATTTGCAGATGCGATTTTCAATCTTATTCACAAAAGCTTAGAACACCTTAAAACACAAGCAACAAATGAACATTGATGGCTGCGAAACGCGCATGATTTACTGCCGAAAGATCGTAAAACCGCAGCGTCAACTAAGAACCATTCATCATCTTACTGTCAATGCTATCTCATAGTTTTTATTCCATTTAACGCCCGTTCGTTAACCTCCTTGGATGAACTCCGATACGGATGACTGACCACACGTGCGGTACGTGAAGATCTTCTAAAGTTAAGTAATATGCCTCCATGACCTCATTATTTACATTGCATGCCAAATGGAGGAGCCGTGACAAATCCAAAAGAAATTCTCTATATTAAAGCACCGTGAAAATATGTACATACTGTGTCGAAAGCCATTACGATTGTGAGAAACACATAAAATTTATCTGGTTTGTTAATATGTAACGTAATTTTTTTACTTTTGCTAAAATAACCGGGGACTCTTTATTGAGGAAACATAACTCACCAGAAATCGGCATATAAAATTAATCGGCACAAACGCAGTGACTATAAACAGCTGCGTTTAGCAGAATCGTTCCGTTTTGTACTAATTTCTTCCTAGTTATAAAGATGAGGGAAATAAAGTTACTGACCCGGTCGACAACACAGGACAAACGCCGCAGAATAGTTGACAACGTGCCAACTAAGGGTTTGGTCACATTACGCAACGATGCGCGGGCGCCGCTCCCCTACAATAAATAGAGTTAAATGGACGGTAACGATAAGTGCTAGAGTACACGTACGTAACGAGGTATTCGTCATAATGATAATGGTTCTCTTCTGGAGAGCCGTGCAAACTCATGAAAATTGCCTACTTCAAAATACATAGCCAATTTACGGAACTTGCAACCCTAGTCGATTAATTTGCCAAAAGAGAAAGGCTTACCCATCTTTTCCCGTGGGTGCACTCCTGTAGTCTAGCAATCAAACCTGCAATTGTGGAGATCATCACGATATACACTCGTGAGCGCGTGAGTTACACTGTTACACTGAAACCTATATCTTCTAAATTATATCTGTAAAATTGGAACCCACGATTTGACCCACTTTAAAACTGCATTCGTCATAATGCAGTGTCGGGGCAGTCGGTGCAATAATAAAACGGCCATTAAGCTGGCGTCGTGAACTAACTGAAAATGTCAGACTACCCTCTAACCAACTGACCTGGAGAGATATCAAGAAAATGTTTCACATATTGTTCCTTTGTATCCTATAAGACTTATAATAGACACATATTTCATAGAGTTGGCATAGCGAGCGGTGTATTACAATAGAATGTACTTGACTTTATTGTTGTTGTGAGGTAATGTCGTTAGTCATTTGTCAATATTCTTGTTATTCTTAATGAAGTAGTCTGACTCGTTTATATTGAAGTTAAGCTAAGTATAATGTCAAAATTGTGCACGTTTTATATGATTTCAGAATACAAATGACTTTAATCTAAGTTTATAACGTCATAACGCGAACTAGCTTTGTCAAAGCCAGTTCTAATAATAAATGACAGACAAATGGAATTGTCACTCCAATTTTCTAAATATAACGCTTTATTCATGCACCAGTAACATTACGATATTTTCTAAGCAGATGAAATAGCACGCACATAAAATAAATAAATGCGACTAGACTCCAGTTTAATACTGAAACTAAAAGCATGCAATTTTTGTAAGAGAACGTAATGGAACGGTAAAAGATATTAGAGAGAGGATTTGTTTAACCAAACTACTATATTATGTGCACGAGGCACATAATATACCAATAGACTTAATCAGAATAAATGAAAAAACAAAGACAAAGCAAGAGCCAATTGCATAAACACCATACAAATTTATATCTTTGGATACAATCGAACACACACAAAATATTTACCAAGGACTAGACAAAATTACACCACCTCACTCCCTCCCTTACTAAATATCATGGTGTTTCTGAGATATATACACCATAAACGTCAGGCTAACTAATAAAAGGAGACACTTTGTATTATGCAAGCAAATCTTGTCTTGTGCCAAAGGATTTAGTGGAGAAAATCTCAGCTTGTGCTAATATAATTTCATCTCGAATGTGTCAGTCTCTTCGTCACATCTATGGTAATAACATGAGGGTTGACGGGTTTAGGGAAACTAGACAAAATAAAATATTGTTCGAACAAAATAGAAGAAAGTCTAATGGTTCTCTGTTAAGAGAAACTGTCGGTCATGTAGAAAATTTCAGCTTAGCTTTTCGAAAAGTCAGCTTGAAGAAAAATCGGAATTTCCACATGATTTAATTGTTTCTAGAGTGTAAATTATAATTTGAAATTTTACTAGATACCTATTTATATCAATAATAACGGAAACTAACACGTGGAAAAAGGGAAAGTTAAATAATATCAACTACCATATTGATCATACATTCATCGATGGAACATTCAATTATCTGCAACACAATTGCATTGTAAGAGACAGTGATGCCGTTATCTAACAAGAAAGTTATCTTGTTGATACAGAAGCGACACTCATTTGTTATCAGACATCGTTACACTTGTTACACTTACATGTCCCGACGAATATTGATTGGAGATTATTTTATTAGGTATGTATTTTTTTGTTTATCATCATGTCTGATGAAGTGATGACTGTCGTGTCTGGCCTACTAATCTGTGAAAAACAATTGCCAAGCAAAAAATTAACTAAATAAAAGTTTGCGTTGTTTTCTAATTAAGATAACATTAACATAAAATAAATTATTCCTCAGATACTCTAATTCTAAGTTGAGACACACCACACGTACACTCGAATGGGCAATACATATTAATTGCACGCGGCATTAATGTACTAATTATTCTAATTAAAGAAGTACTTCTTTAATTAGAATAATTTTTATCTCTAGATGTACGTGATGACCCTAGTGATATCCTCAGTTGGAGTAATTGGAATGAGCAGTGAAATATACATAAAGTTAAATTATCATATAAATTTGACAGAATAAAGGTACGATGAAGTTGGCGCGATTTTTCTTACGGCCTCTTTTCACCAAATGCTGTGATGTCACGATACTTTGATCTTTCAGGATCTGCATAATATATTACGAAGGTATGTCATGTTTTCTCCTATTACCTCAGAAATGGGTCGGACGAATTGTTTCCGCAGTGGTTTCGTGCGAAAATGTTTTGTAGGTTATTTATTTTTGATTAAGTGGAGTAGGCGGTTGGAAGCCCTGTTAAGACGGCGATATATGCCAGTGACCTTGAGTAGTTAGCTTGCGTGTTCTGTACTGAGCTCACGCAACGCGTACGTTCAGCCAGTAATAGGACTCGCCCATCAAGGAGCGCTGTCCCGAATTTGACGCATTATTAATTTATTATACACAAAACAAAAGGTATTTTAATAAAACACGTAAACTAAAAGATCAATAATTAAATTATCTTTAAATTGGTGAAGGTTTCAGAAAAATACGCTTGGTAGATTTTGCGCCATTCTCAGTTTTTTTATCGCGTTAGACATAACTTTACAAATTAATTTCACCATGTAATATAAACATAATCTAAAATATTCACATATTAAGTTATTGCGAAAATGCTCTAATTTATTTTTTCAAATCATTAACACTACTCGTTTAGACGTGATCTTCAGTATACAAACATTAAAAGTCGGTTATCGTCGCCTTAATGAATGCGCCAGACTGTCACCTTACAGAACCAGATGGAGGCAAGTCGGGAGGCGAGCTATGACTACACCTGTGAGTGGTCAAAACTCATCGTGACCACGACTGCTCTGTCAAGAGCGAAGCGAAGAAGAAGTGGAGTAGTGACACAACCATTTTTCAATGATTTTCGGATATAAAGCCCATCCACTTCTAAAACAAATATTTGCAAAACTAGGAGCAAAATATATTTAACCCTCTTCCACACAAATCAACAACTTTTAGTAAATCTGTACACTATCCAGCAATCATTCCTATATTCCAAGAAAATCCTATTCCACGGCTCTCAATAATTTATTTTTTCAGCGCTTCATTCGACGAAGTATCGAAGATTCTCGATTGCATATGTATAGAAGTTAATCCGTATCCCATACATATACATAGTGAGATAAAAAACACATATATCGGCACCATTGATTTCGCTCAATGGGTACTGGGAATCCAGTACTTGCATACTCAACTCAAGGCTCAATGAGTTGAAAGACGTATATAAACAAATGAAGTTAATATAGGTATCTACCTACTCTTTTACAAGGCAAGTTATCTCTCTCTATTAGTGATTAGTTACGTCTATATTAAATTTTCTGAGAATAGAATCGATAAGGAGTCATCGTTTTGTCACGATTAGTTTCGAGTCGACTATCATTTGTTTGAATTTTTTGAGTAATGTTTAACTTTCTCATTAGTTTGCGACGTGTTAGTTTATTAACATTGTTGTGGCATTTAGTATCTTTTTGAATTGCACAGAATGTCGATGAATAAGTACCTTGGTATAATTAGGTTATCATCAAGTTTATGTAAGTTTTTTCACTTATCTACTTTATGTAATACTAGCTTTTTCCCGCGGCTTCACCGGCGTGGAAAACGGAAAATACCCCCGGGAACGTACTACGGGGATTAAAAGGAAACGAAGTGATCGCATACCTCATAGGCCTCATAGCCCAAGAAAAGATCATTGACTCCTAGCGCTGCGTCCGCCGCCGTCAACCATAATTGTTTTGTTACGCGTAATTTTGAATCTATATCTTTTAAAGTATTCATTTAAATGATATGATGTTAGGCATATTGTAATCTAAATTAAATGCCCAATTCAAATAACATATTTTATTGGATAAGGATTAATAAAATACCGGTTAAATAGATTCACACATTATTAAAAATGGTTACTGTGGGTCATGCTCAGAAGATAGACATAAAGGCTTCTACATACCAGCGCGACTTGTCGCGCGACGCGACACGGCACAAAGGCCCCGCGTATCGCGGGACGAGCGGTGCCTTTGTGTCGCGTCGCGTCGCGCGACAAGTCGCCCCGGTATGTAGAAGCCTTAATAATTATGCGACCGCGGACTTTTTTTGCTGAAATTTTTAAGATATACAATCGAGAGAGCTCGGGAAGTTGGCATGATTTTTTCCGACATCTTCAACAATGATCAAAAAATATTTCAGTCATTTGCAAAACCATAATGAATTAACACCTAAACCTTCATGAATCACTCCGTCTATTGGTGCAAACCGTTTTAAAATTCGTTCAGTCGTTTTTGAGTTTATCGCATTCAGACAGGCAGACAGACGCGGCGGAGGGCGGGACGACTTTTATAATATGTAAGAACATTAGTTTAGGTAGGTACCATCCCACTGATTTATCAAAACAGCGTTTTTTTTTGTTTTTGTTCAAATCTAAAGACATTTTGAAACCCATCCTAGATTTTAGATAAAAAGTGTCCCGACGTTCCACAATCAAGTCAAATTAAAACTTTAATTCCCCCTCGATTAACTCCCGAATGTAACACAATTTCCCAAAAAAGGAAATTGTTACAACCAAAGTGGTTGTTCCGCTCAATAAATCTTCCCGCGGCCCGTTCGCTTATTAAGTCTCAAGGAAGGCTGTAATTTTTCATTAGGAAACCCCGTTTGAGCCGACATCGGGAAAAATGAGGTACCCCTACCTGGCAAATAGTACCTACGATGTGGGGTCCCACAGACCACGATAGGCGCTTTAATAATAAATACTTCTATTACTGGGTTAAGTTTGCGTCCAGTCTGCTGGGATTAGTCATAGTGGAGTGGGAGATAGATCTATTTGTAAATAACCCTAAAATAACTTTGTTGTTTCAGGACATAGAAAAATGTATTAAACATTAAACTATAATATTTTGTTAGAACTATATTTGCCGGGAAAACCGTAATTTAATGATAAACATACCATAACAACTAGGTTTTATCAAAGCTTACTGCATGTAAGGTGTATGTCCTCAATCGTTGCGAATTTAATAAACAATAAATCATAATTATTAAACAAACATAATATGTACTAATTAACGTGAAGGACATTGCTGTTTTAACAGATGAGGAAACATGTTGCAAATTAAAATTGGACTATAGATTTACCCGTAGTCTGCCAGACTGCACTTAAACTTATGTAGGTACCTACATTATTCTATATTTGCTATAGGTAGGTGACAATATTAGTTAATAATAAGCATTAATTGGAAAATGTGCATAACAAAATTATTTACTGATTATGGTAAGTAATTAAGTGCATTTTAAATTCAAAATGATTTTCTAAGTAGGTACCTATACAGAATGACAACAAAATCAAAACAAAAACTGACACAGATCTAAAATAGGTTTAAAAGAAACACAAACGCCGCCCGTAGGTATTCTAAATCCCATTACCTCAAAAAAAAAAAAAAACATTAATTCTAACCAATTCGACATTGAAAATCTGTTAAACATTGACCTAGTAGACTTTGAATTACGCAACAACATAACCGTTAGCCAAAAAATGATGACACAAAAATACAAAATGAACACTTTTCACAAAGCCGATAATTTGGCAAAGAGACTTTTCGGACATGACCCAGACTATGTATTTTCACTATTCGTCACCTGTTTACATAATGTATGAGTGATTCATAAGACAACTTGCCTAACAAGTTAATTCAGTGTTAGTAATGTCTATAATCTTGTAAAAAATAACGTCATCAGCTGTCGGCGGAAAATAAATTGCAATATGGGAATACACTGTGTATTTTACGGCCTCATTAGTCACCTGATTTATTAACGGAGTTAAGCAAAACCTAGTAGGTATGTGGTATACCCACAGATATAAGAATACATTTCTATGGGTATAAAATACCTAATCACTTTGTGTAAATGTTGTAGAATCCTCTCTCAATAAAAACTTAGGCTGACGGTCAACACACTTATCACAATAAAAAATAATAAAGTAAACAGCATGAATGAAATAATGATACCTGCTCAATTACCTACTCATAGTAAAATAATCTACCAACGAAGTTGCTGGATTCAAACACAAGCACCTTCGTTATCATAATAATTGTCTAGTTTCTAATCAAAGCCATGTAAAGTTATCAACGCAACAAGGGGCCAATTACCTCAGAATCAACGATTGAAGTGATTTATTCTTGTAACAATCGCGTTTTACGACCAAAATATACAATAAAAATAGCACCGAAGCCTACACAAAGATAAATAGTTGTTATCGGAAAACAACGGAAAACCTTCAATGGAATAATTTGTTATTTGATTATAGGTATACACAAGGATCTAACTATAATTTACAAAAAAAATGCTAGCCTATTCAAGATATCATCGCCAATGACGCAATGCTTAGTAATGGAGTGTGTTAACTGCTTATGTGTAATATATTCACCTCTTTTTGTTCAGTAGGTGTGGCGGTTCTGACTCCTGTCAGGTCCTTCCACCGAAGCACCCCCATGACGGCGTGACGAACCCACGATCCGCGCCTGCCAGTCCTCCCGTTAGACAGTTCATCCACCACACCGCACAACACTGAGTTCACCACCAACTTCCCAGTTCCATCCTTATCACTCTTAAGCGCCACTTCGCTATTTATCGGCAACGACCTTCTTTCCCTCATAAAGCTAGAGAAACAAATCGCCGCCAGGTCTCTATTCAGGTTTCCCAAAATGCATCCTCACAAGACACTCACTATTAATCATCCTAAGATATCGTACTTCAAAGACGATATAAATCTTCCAGTAAATCGTTTATTTTTATTACAGTTTTCGGGTCACCCAGCTGCGATCTTTCCCATAAGCGCCCGGAAGTTTTTCAATTATTCCTTTAGCTATAAAAGAAAATTCTTAAACGGCCTTCTGCTGAACGAAATTGTCCCCTAAATGGCTTTGAGAGTCCAAACTCAGTAGTCATGCACGAAAACAGTAGGCTTTAACTTTCACTTTGGATGCTTCTTCGTCGCCCTGGATGTAGGTTAGACGTCTTTCGCTGCTGGTTATCCACAAAAACGTCAACACTGTCGCAGTTTAGTAAATTCATTCACAAATTCCTCAAGATGCAGTTCTTAAACTTTTTTTTACACTTAGTACACAGTCCACACTTTTTATTTCAGGTCCGGTAACAAATACAATTAATCCAAACACTATTCCAAAATATTAGAAGTTCCAAATTTCGGAGTTGTCAAAACACGATCGTAGCGCGATTATTTAAATATACACACAGACAGCAGAACGTCCACACCGGTTTACGTTCGGAAACCGAATGGAGCGGCGCGTGCCACATGCTTCTGCTGACAAAGGCGCGATGAAGAATTCTCGTCTCTTTCTTCACTGCATAATTGCTATATTGTAGACAGGGACAAGTAGCGAAACCAACCTTCACACTCTATGTAATGGAGACAAGACAGGTGAATGTAACAGCCGGAGAAGACAACAAAAACTTTTCAAACGTTTCTAGTGCGATTTTCTATTGCGCTAATGCGACATTCAACTAGTATAAAAATGGTACAGCACAAGATTAATGTGGCGATAGAAAGATACATAATTATGATTTTTACGCAAATATTTGAAATCGGAATATAATGCCAAAACTTGACATATTGAAAACTACTGTGTTTAAGGAATGTTTAATTACTGGGAAACTTTTGACTCACCCTAAATATTTTCATTGTGCATTACGAGGAAATTATCATAATTCATAAAACATTAATTGTTTTGCATCCTTATAACAAACAATTATTGTACTTCTGGTTTTCCCATTCCCATGAAAGTGCACGTTGCAAAAGTCCCATCGAATTTAGGCGTGGATGCGTTTGCGTGGGAACATCCGGCACCAACGGTCCACATCGAAGCTCCCTCTTCAAATAAAGGACCAACAGGTGCTCCTTACACTTAGTCCTTCGTTCCTTGCTTCCGAAACCAAAGGCACTTGCTTCCGAAACCAAAGACAAGGACTTTTGAGACAGAATACGATACCTTATTAGTATGGGAAGGATGTGATTTTGACCATAGTCAATATTAGCCTTAAAAATTATGGACGTAAGTCCAATTTTTTTTTTAAAGTTAAATAATTAGGAATACAAACGTTGCGAATTTTTAAATTAATTTATTTTTGCCTATATATTTTATTGACATGCTATTATTTTAATATTAGCTATTCTGATTTCTATAGGTAAGCCAAGGACTTTGAGGCGGAAGCCGATACCATATAAATAAAGGAAGGATGTGGTGTTGTCAGTCGAGTGATAGAAGCTCCCAAAATGTATGAATATTGTTCCTAGCTACATTACATTTAACTTTTGCAAAGGAAAAGGACTTTTTTTACCACTTTTCTTTCGATACGTTCACTTGGACAAAAAACAAAAGAATCCGATACCTTTGTAAGACAGGATGGATGTTGGTTGAATCAATTGAAATCCCAATAATGACGCTTCTATAAAAGTTTTAGTTACTGTGTTGCAGCTGTGTGGCTTTTAATAAGTAAACTTCTTGCATTCAATGTTAATAATTCAGAATGAAATAATGGAAACAATATTGGTCAATCAAAACCCTTTTGCACTTCTCTCCGTTTGCAATAAGATTAGACATTTAAATAAACCTTTTTTACAGTTCGTTCAATCGATTTTGACTTCTATTGCGTTCGTGGCATGACCAATGACAGCTGTAACAAACAGTTGGTATTGTAAACACGTTTTTGCTTTTTATGCCATCCTTATTCCTACGGAATAGAAGTCAAAATCGGTTGAACGGACTGTAAACAAGTTTATTTAAATGTCTAATCTTATTTCAAATGCAGTAAAATGTACCCGCGTGAATAATGTTGTATCGGTCCAATTAAATCTCACATTTTTGTAACGAAAGGTACTTTTTCATGTAACAAAATTTCCACTTCCCGACATGAAAAAATATAGACGCAACATAAATAACCCAGGATTTTATAATTCATAGATGTGTATTCGTTACATCACATAATTAATGTATGCAGTGCATGTCCGCATAAGTAGCGCATTGGAAGACTCGATCATATATCAATCAGTAGAAAAAAAACCGGTCAAGAGCGAGTCGGACTCGCGCACCGAGGGTTCCGTATGTATATATTATGATGTTGATGATTTCTGAAAACTGTGCTATTTAGAGACATCGTTTTATTTTTCCTGTAATCTTTACATAAACTTCTATCACATACAATAATTTCTTATTTTTATCTATGCAAACATCGGAGATAAGGGGGGGGACGGTATTTTTTTTACATTTTTCAACAAGAATCGGAAATTATGCTGCCTAAAAAAAAATGTTTGATAATGAGCAAACAGCGTTCTTTCATCTGATACCCCACATGCCCTAGTAGCCCCACTACAAATTTTTAAGACCACCTTTCAGCAGTAAACGGGAAAAACTTTCAGTCCCTTTTGCAAAAAAGGTATATTTTTTTAATTTCTTTCTTGTTTGGATATCAACTTGAAATTTAGAATAGTTTTAGATGATGTTTGCCCAACCAAAATAGTTGGGCAAACATCATCTAAAACTATTCTAAATTATAGCATTAGTAGTTCTATAGATATCCAGGTGTGACAGACAGGCAGACTAAGTATCACCATTAGGGCTCCTTTTTACCATTTTGGTACGGAACCCTAAAAAGGTGAAAGAATAACACGTATTATCAGTAATTCCAGTGGAACACAATAAATCTGTCTAGAGTTAATAATTGTAACCTCAAATCAAACTGCATGTGCGAATTGCATTTCCATGTCACGTCATGTGGTCCAGTGGTCCTGTTTTAAACATTTGGCTAACCGCGGGGCGTCCCAGTGGAGATACAAATATATTTGTCACACAAAAAAGGTCAAATTACTATAGCGGGACATGAAAATAAAGTGTTTTTGGTAAACACGGAGCGAAGTGGGAGGTCTTGACTGGATACAACCACTTCATTGAGATATTGATAAACAATAGTCCCGTGGCATAGGAGACTTGAACATTTTGGGTCAATTGATAAGTAAATAATAAATAAAAACTCAGAATAAACAAACAGAAAAACTGTGTTTCGTTATTCCCAATAGAAAGAAAGAAAGAAAAATAATTTTATTCGTCACAGAAACACGTGCCTAGGAAAACACAAACTCGAGCAAGTAAACATTAAAAAAAAAAACAACAACAAAATAAAATAAAATAAACAGTATAACATTGACTTTGATGCTCAATAAAAACAAAAGAATACTAATTTAGTAACTACAGAAGCTAAATCCCATAACAGAATTTAACGAGTTGACGTACCTAAATATTCAATTAAATATTTCTTGCACCCTAACGATGTAATCAAACAAACTCCCTAGCGAAATCATTAGTGGCCAAACTGCGGCCGTACATACGCGTATATCTTCAAACATCAATTATGTATCATTAGGCGTGTTTTTCGACCATAAACATCATGCGAATATTCCGTAAAATATTTTGTAAGCGAACCTAAAGTACTATGAATAGACGTGACTGATTGGGCCAGGGGAATCGGCTAGGGATGCGATTCTGCATACCCATACCAAAGATCACGTTTGAATAGTGCTGAGCTGTAATATTATCGATGAAATGTAAACGGTTAGTGTTACGTTTAACTAAACGTTGTCTTTATCTTTGTTAGGACTTTGTCACTACTGCAGTTATGCAGTAGTGATAAGACTAATTGAAACAACAATGATGTGTGACCTTCTAATAATTAATGCAAACTTTATCAGTCTATGCAATCATTATCATCATTTGAGCCGAAAGACGTCCACTGCTGGACATAGGCCTCCCCCAAGGGGGGGGTTTGCCATAATCGCCACGCTTGGCAGGCAGGTTGGCGATCGCAGTATGGTGTTAGAAGCGTAGAGAACGTTGCTGCCCATTCTCTAGTAAGTCCCTTAGTCGCCTTTTACGACACCCACGGGAAGAAATGGGATGGTGCTATTCTTTATGTCCGGCACACACGGAACCGGACTATGCAATGCCATAGTATAATAATGCTGTAAATAATGAAATAATGCCGTCATAAGACCAGCTACAATATATATAACTTATATAAATAAATATAAGAGATAAATAAGACTAATTTTCAGAAGTCCATAACGCTTTTCATAACTCGACTAAAAATAAACGTAGCTAACATAAGTCCATCACTACGCTGTAGTGATTACGTAAGCAGCGCATCATTTATGCAAGTGCATGCGCCTCATTTGACGGTCGTTAGAGCATAGCCCACGCAGACCTGAAATGTAGCCAGCCCGAAGGCACGGCTAAAACACTGCGATTTGATACACCTCGCGATACTAAAGTACTGTGAAATCGACGAATATCGTGTGAAGTTCAGTCTTCTTAAGGTGGATCGGCAGCTGTAGCCAGCGAAATTCAAATTTTCTTACGTTTTTTTTCCATTTACAGGTCAGTTTCAGGTTGTATCTTATTGTATCAAAATATGATTTGCGACTGCAACAGATATGTATTCTCTAAGTTAGATTAAAATTTGTTCCCCAATGTCATGATTTCATGAAAAAGACATTCAATGGAACAATGGAACTTAGAGAGAAGTATTAATAATGATTATAATTCTGTAAATACATAAATGTTAAAGTCGCGAATAATATTTTGATCAAGAAACTGACCTGCAAACGGCAAAAAACTATTGAATTTCTCGGGCTACAGCTGCGGATTCACCTTCAGAAGTCTGGGACGGTAATTCTAGGTGCTTTAATACGACAGTAATATTGGACTTGGAAATCCGAATAATAGCTTCTACGGTATGATAAGCCATAGCACACGTAAAAAAATTACAATCTTTGGCGAATGCTTCAAAAAGAACATCGCTTCTACCAAATGATACGTTGACTAACATAGAAAAAATCAATCACAGAGTGCAAAAAGATCGATAGCTGAGACTTTTTCAATTTCACTTACTTTTGGTCTCAATGAACTCCGTCTTTATCTACACCTACAGGCTCCTTGAGTTTAAGTAGAAAGCGCTTAGAAGAGCTTAATTTCGATAGGTAATAAAGATATGACGAACATGAGTGCTACTAGTTATTTAATCTAATCGTTCAAATCTTGGGAACGTGAATGAATTTTTGATAAATGCGTGTAAACTTGTACATTTTTTACTTTTTGATATTATATTATTATGTTATATACTTAATTCAAATTTTTTATCTCATCTTTCATCACCGGCTGGAAAACATACCCATTGTTTAAAATGTGCATTTAAGTCCTAGGAGATTGGTTGTCATCATTGTCACCAGCATCTAACATAGATGGATTTATTGGTGAATGTATTATGTTTCTTTTTTCAGAAGGATGCAACTTTCCATTACTATGTACTTAGGCGAATATGTAAAGACTACATCATATTCGCCTTTTACGACACCCATGGGTAGTAAAGACAGCCTATTTAAGCATGATTCACACAGTAAGATTAAAGTATATTTCATTTTTATACCGAATGCATTCGAAATAGCTGGAAACCTTACTGGCTTTAGCATTTGTATTTGGCTCACGTACGCCACGAACTAGTTTGTAGTCTTACATAACCTTTTTAATCTGATAAACAGATCGGTAGTGGTTGCCAGCAGATAATTCACTACCTTCGTGCAAAAAATTTGAGTTGCTTCTGCCAACTTTAAAAATTTTGGTGGATATGGGTAAGCCGCATTGTGTTATACAATGTATTAACTGCAGTTAGACTAGATTTAAAATGTATTTGGAACATTAATTTATTTATTTATGTAAATTGATTCAAACTGCTGCAGTCTCCCGATAAATATTATGTAGTCTCTTTTAGAGAAGAAAATACCTAGGTTACATAGAACAAAAATAAAAATAGCAAAATATTTAGAGGCTTATGAACAGCTGAAAGAATAGTTATGGACAGAGTAGAATTAAAACTGCTGCACCGGCAAGCAGGAATACAGCCCTAACATTTTGTATTTTGGGCAAATTGGTTGAAGCCTTATAATTTATCTATAATAAAAATCTATATTCATAGACATCGTAGGTGGTAAAACGACAATAACCCGCTATTTCAGAACTTAATATGCCTACATAATTTACCACCTACGAGCACCCATTTTCATTACAACGTAAGACCGAAAATTCTCTAAACAATACAGCCTCATGTCCATTATGAGATGCCCTTAACCGCGCCGAAAGTAAACATTGCTCCATCGAAATTCACGATTCTTCCATTAGGTATCAGGTCGGCTATAAAGCGGTTTGCTCATAGCTCCAGCATCCAAGGTCGTTCTTTATGTGACCGCAGACGCTCACAACGCGTAGCCTTGTTACGACAAAGCTCTATGGACCGTTCGAATAATACATGGAAATTCGGCCCAGATGTATTGTACAGAAGAAATAATGGACAAAAATTTGGAATTGGACCTCTTTTTTACGAAGTCTGTAAAAGGAACTGGGTAAAACCTAATTTGGCCGAGAAATATTATGAGAGTTTTCATATTGTAAAATTATTTCCAGAAAGTATCGAAATTAAATATGCGTAATTTCACAGTTCTTGCGGTTGGCCCTCTAAAAACTGATATTAAACGACTACCGACTGTTTTTTTGTATTGTCACTATTGGAGCACTTTGCATACGTTAATTCAATAATAAAGCCTAAGCAACTTCAGAATCTATTTCCGGAATCTCATACACTTGAGTTAACCAAATTAATATTGTTGCTGGTCAACCCATTTCAAAATGTCAACAAGAGTATACCTATGTATAACTTCGTTAGGTACTCATATTATAGAATTTCTACACTACATTCGTTATACAGTCTAAATAAATGTCGAAGCAATTTAGGTTAGATATAAAACTGATATTCAGAAATTTTCTAATTTCATAGTAATAAATCATGTGCGTCATAGGTAAGGCATAATTATGATACCTTCGTCAATTCTACAATTAACCCAACAATTTTAAAGTAATCGATTACTATTTCCGAAAGAATTGTTAATCGAAAGTAATATAGAATAAGTTTATTTATGGATTGCTTTTAACTTGAATAACTACAATCGACATTACTATATATTTGAAACTTGATAGTAGGCAGGCGACGGAAATAGCCCCGACAAAAATAGAACAGCCTACTAAGAAATTTTGTATGCGGACTTGATAGAAAATATATCAAAGAAACTTACATTCGTGTCCGAACTATAGAATGTTTCTATCATTTTGAATATTAACTATCAGCAAGCTTGTATAAGACGGTGAGACAAGACATAGGTAATCTATCTAGCAATGCAAAGCACAATCTTGGATAATATTGCTCTAATCAGGATACTGAGCCATTAGTTGGATTGAACACCGCAGTTAGATGTAATCAGGCTATAGTTGAATGTTGCTGACCATGCACCTGATATTGGCGTAGAGGAACATACAATCGTCATTGACAATACCACGGACATTGATGATGGTGCACGAAACCTCTTCGAAAACATCAGGAATATCGGTGACATGCCATTCAAAGTTCTTTTTTATGATATCAATATATTTAATGTAAAAGTAAAATGTCAAATTTCAATTCTGAGTCATTTGTTTGTAATTTCCATTTCAGTAAACAGGGATTTGTAGAATATAGTCCTACCATTACGTGAATATAAGAAGCGAAAAGCCTTTCAAAATTCATAGCATCGTCCGTTTATATTAACTTTAGTATTCGGATTTTTGTGTTTTACATTAAATTATTTGGTTTTGTTCTGAACTGTATATTCTTTTTACTTACATATTTGGACGGTCAATTATTCAACTTTGAATTCGACCGTCAGTGAATAGTAATGAGGTCTAACCTTTTATCTGTTCTGTGAGTCTAACTATAGTAGTTTCAAATGTTGATAAGCTATTGTTCCATTAAACAGTAGTTCCGAATCAAGCCTGCCCATGAGCCCCTGACATAATTTAACTATTGCATTGAGGTAGCACTACGATCCTAAGAAGTTTTAAATTTAACATGCATGCCTATTTCTGTGGGTAGTAACGGAGGCATTGAAAGTAAACGATCAATGACTTCTACATCATGTTATGACATTTGACTTTGAGTAAAGAAAAGTAAAAAAAATGCCTAGAAAGTTCGCACAAATTAAAACTGCAACAACGAATTTTACGTTGTAAATGTGCCAAAGCGCATGCGGCGCTTTGGCACACTTATGTCATGCACTGGTTTTCTTTCTAGAACTTGTGAATTTCTACTGTGAAGAAGTTTATGTAAATTTTATATTTCTTAAAGATGTTGGGATAAAAGTTTCAGCTATCTATCATATTGCGCAAGTCGAAAGAATGAACACATGACGTTGGTATTATAAGAGCTACTATTGTGCTCGTAAACGATCTGTTTGCAGTAGTCACTGCAACCTCAGATTATAGAAAGAAGCAGATAGACCGCGCGGAACAATAAAGTGAGGCCCGTTTGTAGACATGTGTGCGTTACAGCCACGTGACAGCACTATAAGAACAGGTGCCTCTATGTGTGTGTCCGGTTGCCAGAAGAATGAAAAAATTAGCCATAATATTTCATTAGGTACATGAAAAAAAGTTTTTTTTTTCTTAAATCAGTTGTTTTTATTAACAGTATATGTCAAATTAACAATACCCATATAAACGATACATTTGCGATATATTTTTATTTTGAGACACCAACATTTTATTGTTTTTGGTAGCTATATTTACTTTATGGTGACGTCATATAACCCAAGATATAGCAAATCGACTGATGTAATAAGTATTATAAAATCCATTACGAACTAGTTACACTTACGAAGACACATACGTACTTATTTATTTATAAACATACTAACCAGAAAAGGCGATAAATAAAACACTATTATCGACATATTTTTGTAATTCGATACTCCTGTATCCTATACTTATTTCCTAACTTAGGGTAAATGTTTCAATATAAACTAGCAACACCGAGATTTTTGTTAAGGTTTTGTGTTTCAAGATGTCACTAAAAATAAACACGTAAAATAAATCCAAATAGACAAATAATCAATATTTTACGTATGAAAGATACTCCATCTTATTTCTTTTGTTTTTGGGAACAGTTTTTCCAATGTTTAAAAATACAAGACGGCATTATTCTGAAATTATCTGTTAGAGCCCGTGACGTACTAACGATGCGACGCTTCGTGCTGTACTGAATCGAGTGTATTCGCTTTTGAATTTGTATTTGCTTTGTTGGCCGCACTCTCGGTGTTCCGCGCGGTCTATCTGCTTCTTTTCTATAATCTGAGACTGCAACACTGCGATCTTTCAACCGCTATTGTTGTTCTTAACTACGCAAAGAATTCGATATCTTACAAATGAGTATATCCTCTTGCCTATTGTCGGCAAGCAGTCTAGAACGCTTATTCATTTCCATAGATTTTTCATACCGCTACAAGTTGTCTGCTTGCGTAATGTTCATTAACTGTTTTATTTATGTTTCGTTTTCCTTTCAGCCATCCTGCATCACATTTGCTTGCTTTCTTAATTTAATGTAGTGTATTTATTATATGAATGTAGGCCAGGCTATGAGAGTCAAGTTAAAGTTTATTTCCGTCATACCTACGTCACTGACCACGCCACTGATTGGAAATTTCTAGGAACATTGAAGTTTTTATCCTAGTCATTCGTATTATTAGTAATTTATGGACTACAAAGTATTTGAATCGATGATAACTTCATCTGTTTAATAACTTCATGTACTAATATGGTAAATACAGAACATTTAAACACAAAAACTATAGAAGTTAGAAGTAACGCTTGTGGTAGTGACTGGCGGCTTCTTGAATAGAAGAATTTAGTTATTAACTAAAAAGTTTGAGCAGTTGAGCAGTGGTGGCCCAGTGGTATCGGCCCCGACTTACGAGTTGTAGGTCGTGGATTCGAACCCAGGCTGGCTTAGTATACATAATTTCATCACCACTACTCTCAAAACGGTGAAGGAAAACATCATGAGGAAACCGGAATGTCCTAGAACCAAAACTTCGAAGACATGTGACATGCACCAACCGGCACTGGGCCCGCGTGGTGGTTACAGCCCATTCCCTCTCACAGAGAGGACGCCTGTGGAGTCCCAGCTGTAGGAACATTATAGGCTGATTAAGTAAGTTAAGTACTATAAAGTTTTGCTTAGAACACTGAAAAATTACGAACAAAAAATGATGCTCCACTACCACCCGAGAAGTTAAAAACCGGCCTAGTGCGAGTCAGACTCACGCACGAAGTGTTCCGTACCATAATCTATAAAAAAACCGGCCAAGTGCATGTCGGACCACGCACAATGAAGGGTTCCGTAGTTGGGATGAATTTATCCCAAAAACAAACTTAACATTGTAGTTGAAAAACATGCTCTCCCATACATCGATATACGTTACGGTCAATTCTCCAACTGCAAATTTAAGTTGGTCGACTATTACTCGTTAACTTGTGTAGCCTACTTAGCTGTGGTAGTTTTCACATATCCAAAACCAACCATTTAGCTGGCAGGGGGGGGCGGACACTTGACTCTAACAAAAAATAGCACTTTAAAGCTTAATATTACGTAAACGGATCCCTTAATTGAAAAATGGTTTTGCCAAACCAACAATATTTTTGAACGGCCTATCCAACGATACCCCACACCATGGAATAGACGAGAAAAAAAAATATCATCCCCATTTCACGTGTAAGAGAGGTACCCTAAAAAAAATGTTTTTCATAATTTTATTTTACCATTTTTTCGGCATAATTAATATGTATACCCATGCCAAATTACAGCTTTCTAGGACTAAGCGTCTCTGAGCTAAGATGGGGACAGACGGACCGCTGGACAGACAGACAGACAGACAGACGGACATGGTGAAACTATAAGGGTTCCTTGTTTACTACGGAACCCTAAAAATGGCAAAAAAAATCACGTTTGTTGTATGGGAGCCCCCCTTAAATATTTGTTTTATTTAATTTTTTTTTTTTTTTGTAAGTGAATATATAACTAAATATTCTGTGAATATTTCAAGCGTCTACCTGTTGCCCTATAGAGATAATATAGAGCAAAAACGAGCTAAAAAATCACGTTTGTTGTATGTGAGCCCTCTTAAATATTTATTTTATTCAGTTTTTTTGTATTTGTTGTTATAGCGGCAACAGAAATACATCATCTGTGAAAATTTCAACTGTCTAACTATCACGGTTCATGAGATACAGCCTGGTGACAGACGGACAGACAGACAGACAGACGGCGGAGCCTTAGTAATAGGGTTCCCGTTTGACCCTTTGGGTACGGAACCCAAGTTTAAGTTGTAATAAGCATGTATGTTGTGCAAATAAATTAATAGATTGAAGCCATGACAAATCATTTGCGCATTTGGTAGGCACTATCCTCCTAACTATTTAATCATTTTTCCAATTATTAATTATACCATTAATCGAGCCCTAATCAAACCTCCAGACTGAGAATTTCCTCTTAAAAAACCGGTCAAGAGCGAGTCGGACTCGCGCACGGAGGGTTCCGTACGAATATATGATGTTGATGATTTCTGAAAAACCGTATTTAGAGACATTGTTTTATTTTTCCTGTAATCTTTACTTAGGCTTCTATCATATAGATTTTTTTCAGATTTTTATCTCTGAAAACTTCGGAGATAAGGGGGAGGGGAACGGTATTTTTTTTGACATTTTTCATAACAAGTCGGAAACTATGCTGCCTAAAAAAAAAATATGTTTGAGAATGTGCAAACAGCGTTCTTTCATTTGATACCCCACATGCCCTAGTAGCTCCACTTCAAATTTTTAAGACCCCCTTTCAGTCTCTTTTGCAAAAAAGATTTTTTTTTTTTAATTCTTGCTTGCAAAATAGTTGGGCAAACGTCATCTAAAACTATTCTAAATTTCAAGTTGATAGCATTAGTAGTTCTTGAGATATCCAGGTGTGACAGTCAGACAGACAGACGGACAGACTTAGTCTCACCATAAGGGTTCCTTTTTACCATTTTGGTACGGAACCCTAAAAACGACCTAGGACAAGAACCTAGGTCACTATGCTCGGAAGTCGCGCTTGTGACCAACGTGGCAGTCAATAAGGACGATATTCTAATTATTTGTATTACTAGAATGTACAATCTAGTACCTACCTTTGACTAATGACAATATCAATTAGTAAACAACAGAGCAATTAACTAATTGCTACTCGAGTAAATGTTTACTTCTCAATTATATTCTCACTATACACCAGCCTTCCATTATAATTAGAAATCAAGTCGTAAATATGACCAAATTGAAACAATACGCTTATTACATTAGATCGTGTGATATTTTAAGATTTCGTTATTCCAATCTTGAGCAGTGACTTTTCAAAAAAGAACAACACTAATCCTTCCAACTAAACAGAACGAGGTGACACTATTAAACTAGAATAATATTTTGGAATGACCGAATCTGTAACAGAGATTTATTAAAATTATTTATAAGAATAGAATACTCTTTAAATATGTACACCATAAAAATTACAGATACAAATGTTGAAATTTTACATAGGGTGACACAATGGGCGGTCTTATCGCAATAAGCATAATTATCTTAAGTAAATATCACATCAAAACGTTTAATCAGGAAATCGGAAAGCGTCACCGTCAGAATAAGCTTGTTCTCGCTTCATAAACAATCTCAGTTTATTTTATAACTCGATGTTAAAACAATGTTCTCGGAACCAAAGACTAATGATAGAGCTCATTTCCAACCTAATGCACGTTTCCGCCCCGAAGACATTATTTGAAAGAAACAAACATAAATAAAATATATTAATAATATCACACGAGAACTTCCATTAGTCGAATTAGAAATGTAGACTGAAAAACTCCTAGGTACTTACGTTCATTGGCTTTGAAAGAGAGTGAAGTGATTACAGCAAATGAGTTTTAATAGAACATCTGTGCGAAAGTATAATTGAAAACCGTAATTAACTTAAAACTAATATTAGAAATGATTTGCAGTAACATCATAACGTAATTCTGAAGAAGGGAAGCATTACAAATAGCTGATTGATAATGAATCAGCACATTGATAATGAATCAGAAAAAGCAACGCTGTCAACGTGGTCGAATCTTATTAAAAGGAATCATCGACACCACGAAGAAGAAGCAACGCCTTACTATTGAAAGTAACGCTGGCAATCAAAATATTGTGATTTCTAAAGGGAACACTAACTAATCATTGAGTTGTTGGCTGTTTGTTGTGATAATTGTTTTTTGGGATAAATAGATAACAGAAGATATGGCATTAGTTCATTACGTACTTACAGTACTGCAGCCTACGATAAGGGACTTGCTCAACAAATATGTGTGTTAAAAGGGTTTATGTAATGCTGAAGTACAAACAGAATCAGGCTCAATCAAAAGTATGAATACTGAAAATTTAAGGCTTCTACATACCAGCGCGACTTGTCGCGCGACGCGACACGGCACAAAGGCCCCGCGTGTCGCAGGACGAGCGGTGCCTTTGTGTCGCGTCGCGTCGCGCGACAAGTCGCCCCGGTATGTAGAAGCCTTAAATTTTCAGTATTCATACTTTTGCGTAAAATATTACATTAAACATTCTGACAAGATGTTTTTAAAAGTATAATTACCAGAAAATATTCAATATAATAGCCAACACAAACGTTTGTTCTTCATGAATATGCAGTAGATGTTAATGTGAGGGGAAGAAAAATATTGAGACCGCTTTTGTTTTAATATTACTTGGTTAATTAAAATGTCGTAGCAGATTAGACTGGGGCCATGTTGACTGAAACATTTCGGATAAAGATTAGAATTTTTCGAATAATAATAGGTAAATGTGATGGGGTAAGGGCAAAAAATGTGAGAGCTAATATTTTTACCGTGGGCTCGGAGTTTGGTTACGCGAAGCAGTTGTCAGTTGATTCAAGTATTAGAAGGAACACGACCAAGGTAAAAATAAGAATTCGACCTACTTTATTATATTCATTAAACAAAAAAAAAAACGAAAAAAAACGGTTTACTGTCGTGAAATCTACCAGTTCGATGAATGACGATGATCTAGCTAGAACAATCTAAACAAAATACCAAATTTCATTGAACTCGTGACCTTTCTCAAACATTTTTCGGTAACTCACTTCAGAATTTCCAAATTGGGTGCTTTACAATAATTATTGTTACATTTCCTTTGAGCTTGTAACATAAAATTTTGAGTCACGCATTAAAGTTCCCAGAAATTTTTCATAGTTGGATTATTATGTTACGTCCCAACTATTTTTATAGCGCCGCGAGTAGGTAATATAATTGACCCTTATAATCATTTTCTATTTTTTATGTTAATTACAATTACGCAATTGATGCTATTAAAATTATGAATTATGCAAGAGATTTATGATTCGTTTCGTGATTTTTCGAAGTTTTTATGACTTCTTTAAAAATCCAAACCTGTACCTACTTAAGTTCCAACATTTATGCTTAACATCATAACTAACTAAACACGCATTAGCATTTGGATGGAAGGAAGTGGAGATATAATATGCGTGTGAAAATTTGTACGCTTATCACTGTTAAGACGCAGATAAATGCCAGTGACCTAGAGTGGTTAGCTTGCGCGTTCTGTACTATGCTCACGGAACGCGTCATACGTTCAGCCAGTAATAGGACTCGCTCATCAAGGAGCGCTGTGCTCAATTTGATGCATTATTAATTTATTATACACAAAACAAAAGGTACTTTAATAAAACGCGTATACCAAAAGATCAATAGTTAAATTACCTTTAAATTGGTGAAGGTTTCAGAAAAATACGCTTGGTAGATTTTGCGCCATTCTCAGTTTTTTTACCGCGTTAGACATAAATTTACAAATTAATTTCACTATGTTTTATAAATAATTCACATATTAAGTTATTGAAAAAATGGTGTAATTTATCATATATTTTTGTAAAATCAATAACACTAATCGTTTAGACGTGATCTTCAGTATAAATTCATTAAAAGTCGGTTATCGTCCCCTTAAGTTCCAACATTTATGCATAACATCATAACTAAACACGCTATTCTGTGGGTGGATACAAATACCAAATAACTCCACTTCCTTCCATCCAAATGTTTATGCTTGTGAAAATTAGTACGCTTATCACTGTTAAGCAAAAACATTTATACTCTTGTTATTTTTTGTATTTTACCATCTTTTTATACCATGTTTTTAATAAGCAAATAAATATTATTCTATTCTATTCCCAAAATCGCTGCAACTCCTGTCTAAAATCTGGCTGGTTTGAAATTTTGAATACCTAAGTACATTTTGTTGGCACATCAGCGATACCTTTTGGAGCCCTTCGCCTACATTTATTTATCATGAATTCCTTGAGCTGCATTTTGAGCTGTCTGAGTTGCTAAATTAAAATGTTATAGGTACCTACACCAGAGGGGGAAGGAGGGAGGGGTGTCTTGTTACCCAATAACTGGGTTCTGGAGATCAGGTACGCTGTCGCTCCATGTAAAATACTGGAATTCAGCTGCCTCCGGTTAGAAGGCAAATGATGAGGTACCTACACCAGAAGGACCAAAAACAAAAGAGAAAACTTTTCGAAAAAAATAACATTATTTCGACAAGTGCAGCTCATATCTTGGAGTCACGATCCGTGACCCAGTGGTTTTTCTCCGACATGGTCTGCTTGGCACCCCAGCGACGCATCCGGCTGCCCGCCTTCTCTTTATCGCTTCATAGTCTTGCTTCCGTCGATTATTTTCTTCGGTGTACGGAGGTAACGAACTGAGTGTCCACTGACCCTTAAAATGTTATGGTCTACGCTTGTTGGTGTTGCCATGAACTTTGAAATTTTGAAATAAATCCTTCAACTAAGTGTTACGAAGTGTATCTTCCTATAAATTCCGAAATGCATTTACTTAATAGAAATGTAGGAACCTAACTACCTACCTATACAGGGTTATTGGTAAAACACCAATAACCTCTTAAGGGGTCATTGTACTCATCATTATGAACATCTTTTACTATGGGACCGAACCTGAAATCGCGATGAGTACAATGACCCCATAAGAGGTTATTGGTGTTTTACCAATAACCCTGTATAGCAGAAACACAAGATCTTTTAATGAAACAACGTTCTGTCTAACTAATAAATAGTTTCATTGTCACTATGTGAGGTATTCCTATCACGTGGCTTTTTATAAAATAAAAATAAACTCCTTATAATATCAGCTATCTGCCAGTGAAAGTCCCGTTAAAATGTGTCCATGCGTTTCGGAGATTAGCCGAGACAAACCGACAGAAACACAAACATTTTATGTTTTTTTTTTTGTTTTATGTACCGTAGGTACAATATTTATTATAACAACTAAGTAGTCAAATAAAAGCCCTCTTCCTCTCTCCTACTTTTGCTGTGCCCGACAGGGTCCACAATGATCATATTTTGTAAACCTACCACCTAAGTTCACATGTGGAAGCAATAAATATATTGAGAATTAGGTATGTACTTTCATAAATTTAGTAAAAAGCTGTTATTGTGACATTACAAACAGACGCTTTAATTTCATTTATTTGTAAAGATGTCAGAAATTGTAATAACTCGCAATCATAATTAAAATAAAATAATTCATTAAGTAGGCGCAGACCTACCTGAAAAACACGTATCGGTAAGTACGCACATTTAAATACCTATGACATAATCGTCATGATAAAAAAACCAAACCCTCTTTAAAAAGTATTATTGCAAAGGCTCATCAACTCCATAGCATGCCACTTACCTGAGAAAAATACGGCGGCAGTACTGCCCTCTGGTCGTCTAACCGAGAACATTGTACTCGTTCCAGCAACTCGAACAACTCGTGTTGAGCGCGAGTGCCCCCCCCTGTCGAAGTTGCTGTGGAGCTCCATGGCGCCGACACGTGCTGCCGCCTGTTGGACAAACGGAAAACTATTACATCAAGTTGACTTTGAATTAGTTCAAGTGGTTTGGATAGATGGCGTGGTAATCGTTAGAAGCGTTTGAAAATAGATGGCGCTGTATGTTATGTGGATATTGTACCACTGTCTCTGCGAAGTAACTATGAAATGGCAATCATGTATTAGAAAAAAAATTGCTACAAATGCACTATTATATAAAAAAATACTTGCTTTGTATCGTGAAATTATTCTATGATTTATCTATACCATGAATAAAATACACATAAATATTAAATAAATTTCAATTAAAATGTTGCTCTTGTCACCGCCGGGGTTCCAGCTGTTTTAGAACCCAATGGCACGCGACGATGGGAAGAGGCCAGAGGGAATGACCATAATGCCGTGGAAGTTGGGTAGGCCTTTGGTGTGGGATGCAACCTGTGTCGACACCCTCGCGCCATCCCATCTTCCTAGCACGATGGGCTGTGCCGGGGCGGCAGCTACAGGAGCAGAAAACCTCAAACGGCGCAAATATAACAACCTTATTGGGAGTTATATGTTTGAGCCGTTTGGGGTTGAAACGCTAGGGCCTGGGGGTCCGATTGCTCATCGAGTTTTTCAGGACATCGCCAAGCGGTTGGTCGACTCTTCATGAGACCAGAGGGCTGGCCTATTTTTAGCATCATTCATCCAACGTGGCAATGCTGCCAGCCTTTTGGGCACTTTTCCCATTGACAGCGATGCGGACGAATTTTTTGATGCCCAATGAGCTTCTCCCCCCCCTTTATTATTTTATTTTGTTTTATTTTAAACTTGTACATACTATATAATAATATATTTTAGTGATAACATGTATATTTTAATTGAGGTTTCAATTATAATGTTCAATTTAATTAAAATAATAATTAATAAACTACGTGACGTTCGGATATAGGATGAACTTTTAAGATAGGCCAGTAAGGACCTTATCCGTTGTTGCTACAAGAAAACAGTCTTAGAGACTGTCCTTAACTTTTTGAGACATTTTGATCTGAATTCACAGATTTTGAAAAAAAAATACAGTCAGAAATAAAGTGGGCAGTTTTCACAAACAAAAAATTTTTGATGCCAATTGATTCTGTTTTTTATTCGAATCAAAAAACTCTAAAGCAATTGAGGTTGGAGTGCCAGAAAAGTCATGAAAATGAAACTCCAACCTACTTCTATACGATGGATCGACTAGCCGAAAATAAACTGCCCTAAGACCGTTTTCCTGTAGCTACAACGATTAAGGTACACGTTAATTTTTGTACCAGCCCTTACTGCCCCGTCTCAAAAATCCACCTTAAATGTTTGAATTAAAATTAATTGCGAGCGACTCCAATTACCTGCGATTTACTAGCGAATATTTTTAAACAGACAAAACTTAAATAAATGTTGTTTTTTTGACAAAACATTATTAAAATACAACCGCCCGTTGGCCCGCGTGTTGGATTATGGCTCACTCGCTCTCACAGAGAGGAGTCCCGTGTGTCCCAGCAGTGGGAACGATATAGGCTGATTATTAATTAAAAATACGGTAAGTACTTGTTTATTTTAATTTTTTTAAAGCAGGGTTTTTTATAGGTAGTACCTTATGTAAATAAAATTGGCAACTCGCCTCGTTTATCATTAATTAGGATTCTGCTTTGCAGCATCATAGGTAATTGATTGGCTATTAATGTTATATTTAATAAAAAGAGATGTCGTGAGCAGTGCAGCGCAATGCGGAGCAATTTTGTTAGTTTATTGCTACTGTTGCTAAGGCAATGACCTACCAACCAAGATTTAACGCAGTAGGTAACTTAGTAAACGAGCTAATATTAAAGTTAAGTAGTAAGTACCTACTTTATTTTTAAACTCAATAATAAATGCTAATAATGATCGTTCACGTCAAGCGACTCTTGAAGCTGATTGCTACAATTACTTGGTGTGAAGTGTTAAAAAAAAAACTCGAGTGCTGCCAATTTCAGTGGAACTCGTAGATAACGTACTTACATTGAGTAGACAAGGAGTAATTTTATCTGACACGCGATAAACTTAAAAAAATAATCAAGCTTCCCTTTTTAAAAGCTTTCATGTTGACGTCCTCAATCAACATCAATCACTGGCAGCTTTTTAATTTTTATGCGACGTAGGTTTTACTGCCATAAACCTATACGCTATAATAGACTGCTCGACAATAGAGCTCGTTACTGCGGCCTTCCAACTCAGGATTAAGTTATGCAAAGATTTTCCTTTTTCTTTTTACAAAATAAACTTTGCTGAAGCGTGACGGGAAGGTATCATAAATCGTTACACTGGGAACGATGCTCAAATTTTTTTGCTTTTGTGAATAAGAAATAGAACAAATTTGATTACGTTGTGGTGATGTTTAAGTATATTTTTTATCTTTTCGTAATAAGATTATTCTAAGTATAATTCAACTCTGTTTACAGTTTTTTTTTTACTTTTAATCATAATGTTATACAATGGTAATTATAAGTAAATCATGCTTGAATATAGTACATTGAATAGTACTCTGATTACAGTCATTGAAAGGCACGAGACAGAGAAGAATGCTATTAAAAAAATTCAATAGCGTGTAATATTACGATGACACCAAAACTTAAATTTTCGAGAGAACCGGTTATGCACAATTTTATTTACTGCTATCAAAATAATATAAACAAAAGTGCACGCGACAACGACCCCATCTGTTGTCCGACCACGGAACTCTGTGCAAGTAATAATGGATCGCGTCTGTGATTTATGCGTCAATTAACTGACCATTCTCTGCGCCCTTCGCGCGGCCCTCCGTAGCGTTATGACCAAGATAATGGTTTTCCAAATTAAATCTCCCCCTACATTAAATCCTTGAACCGGTATTCAGCGACTCAATCAAGGAATGTTTGTTTTTCGACTTAGCCTAATTTCGCTGTGTTGAAGGGTCGCATTATTGTTCGCGCATGTAATATATTTGATTGGCAGATGTTTCCGACTGATAATAAATGTTTGTTGTTTTTCGATTTGCTGTCATAAGTTACTTTTTTATGATGCTTTAAGGGGTATAATACATTTGGTACTAAGTCCGCATCGATTAAATGATCCATTCTGCTGTTATTTTGTCAAGGTATGAATGAGGTCCCAAGAAAATCTAAATATTTTATTTCACATAAGCACATGGGCACTTATGAAACGTCAGAAGCTAGGTGCACGGTTCGAATTAGTCGTTTCTTATGGAGAAGAGCCGGCAAGAAACTCTACGGTTACTCTTTTATATATATATATATATAATAATAACTGTACACATGCAGAAACATACATTAAACATATACACAAATACCTATACTATACTCATACCTAAACACAAAACAACAGACAATTCCAATCATGTAACTTAATTAATATAACTGTAAATGTACTGATTTTTGTTTATACAGTATGTAAATAATTCTAAACTATTGTGACTCGTAACTGGAACCTTGTGGGAATCCGCTATTTTTAGGTTGAGGAAGACTATCCGCTCGTGATACAGTTTTATACTAGTACGAGGGGATAGGGCGAATCAGTCCAAAGACAACCAATCCATTATTTTATTCCACCATTTTACATTCTCTAACTGTCCACCTGCCTAAGTTGTATTGTTAAAATAACTTTAAACTATTTTTGGCTATCTTGTGTTATTATTAAGTTACTTTGTATGGTTGTCTCATATTCATGAATAAAGAAAGATTTTAATTTTAAAAATAATTGGTTTTTACAATGTTTCAAATTACGGTGTTAATAATAGATATGAGAGGACAGTGTAGGCCCGTCAAAATAGAAAATGGTCTACAAATCTACAGTATAATAAGCCACAACGTCCTCACATTAACAAAACAACAATATAAAATATTATTAAAATAATAAAAGTTAGAAACTTGTTGAAATTTAAATTGTAGGTCTACAATGTCAAATAAGAAAAAGATTTTGTCAGTGAAGTTTGTAAAAGAAATTAAAATATACATCGTAATTTGGGAGCTTGTGTGTGTGGAATAGTTTTGCCGATAGTGAGGTAAGGCCAAACTTCCTTGTCTTCAACGTAGTCTTTAATCTTATAATATGCTTTTTTGATAAGCGCGCACGTTTTTTGATGTGTGTTTTGAATTTTCCATCACTAAGTTCTGTAACCGACTTTGGCAACTTGTTATAAAAGCGGATACTGTTTATAAGAAATGACTTGCTTGTTTTAGTTAATCTAAATTTGGGTATCACAATTTCATGTTTACTATGTGTTTATTATGGAAATCGCTTCTTTTTTTGAAAATTCCTAAGTATTTGCGAACTTAAAAAATACTTTCTAAGATATACAGAGAAGGAAGAGTTAGTACCTACATCAATTTCTTTGAATTTGTTTCTAAGGGACTCACGAGGACCCATTCCATAGACCTACATCTCAAAATTTTATTGTAAGATTCAAGCTTCGATCAATCATAGGATTCAAGTGTTGATTAACAGAATTGATTTACCTACTTACATACTAACTTGATAGAACAGTAGTACCTACCAGTTCTTACAAAATATTCAATAGCATCGGGCATATTTTTGTCTGTATGATTCATCCTATGGAAACACGTGTTCGCATACAGCAATTGTATTCAGTCAGGAATATTTTATGCGCGCCCGTTGCAGGCATGTCGCATAGAAATACAATATTATGTATGTATGGTGATCTGCGGGGCACGTCGGTATACTACCATAAATATACATGTAATGATATTGCTTGCTTTTATAATAATTGCAATTGAATTTTGTAAAGGCCATAATTCTAGCCGACTGCGGCGAACCCCAAAAGAAGTTTAATGTTTAGTGTAGGTAGGTGAATTTGACAGCCTTCTGATAGTAAAATTGATAAAAACGACAACATTTTTAACGTCTTCTATCTTTGCTAACCTATCCAAGTGGTCCATAAAGGCTTCTACATACCGGGGCGACTTGTCGCGCGACGCGACGCGACACAAAGGCACCGCTCGTCCCGCGACACGCGGGGCCTTTGTGCCGTGTCGGGTCGCGCGACAAGTCGCGCTGGTATGTAGAAGCCTTAAGGCTCCATGCACGAAAAAAACCGTCTTTTGTCAATTTCGTAGCTAATTGTGAGAAAGCTTGAAATAATGGAATAAGGCTGTGGACTATAAAAGTTTTCGTAGCGCTAAACCATTCGTGTCAGTCACAGCACCTGATAATAGTTTCATCACTTTTGGCGCTCTCGAAAATATACTTTATTTCGCTATTTATTTACACTGAAGATATTGTATAGTCATAAAATAAAACTTAGATTTTATATCTAATGTGTGATTCTTAAATTTCTTGTTATGGTTTGCTAAATACTCGTAATTGGAAAAAATACATTACTGACGGAATTTAAAAAAAAGATATTTTCCACATTATTTTTCTGTATATTTTGTTATGGTTTGCTAAATACTCGTAATTGGAAAAAATACATTACTGACGGAATTTAAAAAAAAGATATTTTCCACATTATTTTTCTGTATATTTTGTATCGAAGTTGAAAAAACTGGTACAGCCACATGCAAGGGGTCTACAATATCAACAAGCGTGCAGTCACTCCATCACCCATTCGTCACTCACAAAATTGAATCAGACATTTCTGTTTACTCGCAATCGCGCCTCGACATCCGCAACAATTAGGGTAACCAGGATTTTGCCGTCAGATCATCTTTATTGCAATAATTTCTATCTTTCGTCGGCACAGAAACTATCACGCGAAAACAATAAATAACCCAATGGTCGACACGTTGCGTGTTTATAACGACGAGGTTATTGATGTTACTCTACAAACGGTGCGATACACCGCAAACAACTAAAACAACGCGAGACTGCCGTAATTTAGCGTTCGGTTCCTTCCGAGTCAGACTTTATGGATCCAGGTACTTCTACGCTGCCCAGCTGGTTGTAAAAACGTTTGATAATACGGTTTACTTTGCAATATCAATAATATAGTAACAATCGTTGTCTGTGGACTGGGCTACTTCCACAGAGTTATTAGCGTTTGAATAATAATATAATGATTTCCGTTTGGTGCGGACGTAAAGAATAGCACCATCCCATTTTCTTCCCATGGGCGTCGTAAAAGGCGAATAAGGGACTTACTAGAGAATGGGCAGCAGCGTTCTCTATTCATTTTTAAAACCAAAGTCAAAGTCCAATTATTTATTTCAAAATAAGAACATAAATGGCACTTTTGAACGTCAAAATTTACAAATAAAATAGAATTGATTCTAGTCGCCCCTTCCAAAAGGTAGCTTCGTATGAAAAAGAATGGGCAAGAAACTCCACCGTTACTCTTTAAAAATGTTTTACAATATTTTGTATACGTAATACAAAATATTGTAAAACATTTTAACAGAGTCATCAGTTATAGAGCATCAATTATATAATTATAAGTGAAGACGGTGCACCTAGAATAAAATTACTATACCAAGGTAAAAAGAATTAATAATGAAGCAATGACAGATAAATTAATTATGTGATAGATACAAATATTTACAAACATTGTAAAATAAATAAAACGTTTTCCTAAAAAAATTAATATCTGTGTGTGAGTTTAAGGTAATCACAGAATGTAAAAAAAATGTCATAAAAATAATAAATTATACAGTTAAAATAGCAATGAGTTAGATTTTGTCTAGACTTTTAGAGAAACCATACTGCGTTCGCCAACCCGCCTGCCAAGCGTCGCGATTATGGAAAATCTCCCTCTTTTTAGCAGTAGACGTCTTTCGGCTGAAATGATGATGATGATGATGAATAATAATAAAAAATATTTTACAATTTACAGTTACAGAAAAATAAGCCTAGAACTTTGCTCGCAGAACTGATGGCCGATGGGGCCGAAAAGTTCTGGAGTGGCGACCGCGTACCGGAAGACGTAGCGTTGGAAGGCCTCCTACAAGGTGGACTGATGACCTTGTGAAGGCTGCAGGTATCCGCTGGATGCGGGAAGCACAGAACCGGTCGAAGTGGCGGTGCTTGGGGGAGGCCTATGTCCTGCAGTGGACGTCTTTCGGCTGAAATGATGAAGCTTAAAACCAGGGCCCGTAAAACCCCGGTTAAGGGTTAAGCCTTTCGAAGGGTTAACCCTTTCGAAGGGTTAACCCTTTCAATGGGTTACCTTTATCATGGTGTAACCCATTGAACGGGTTTTATACTAGAAACCAATTGAAGGGTTACATGATAACCCATTGAATAGGTTTTATACTTGAAACCCAGTGAAAGGGTTACATGATAACCCATTTCTATGGGTTATATATACCTGCTTGAAACCCAGTAACAAGAAAAAATCATAATATTATGTTATTTTGATGTCCGCCCAGCACGCGTAGCAGGACCAGTTCTATCTCTATTCTACCCAGGGACCATTTTTTTTTTGGTTACCATTTTAGAAAAACCCTATCGAAAACCCTTTCAATGGAAAGGGTTTTCGATAGTGTTTTTCTAAGCTGTTAATCAAAAACCCATACGGTGTGGGTAATTTTGAATGGCTTAAATTAAGCCTTTCAAAAGGGTTACCCACACCGTATGGGTTTTTCTCGAAAACTCTTTCAATGGGTTACCAAAATTTAATTTAAGCCGTTCATAAGGGTTACCCTTATCGTATGGGTTTTTGTTTAACCGCTTAGAAAAATCCTATCGAAAACCCTTTCAATGGGTAACCAAAATGGTCCTTGCCTAGAACTCGGGCTTTTATATAGTTCAGTAAAATATAGTCCAGGGTTAAATGCACATGGTACACAATATTGTTACCTAGGATATGTTTACCAAACAGCCAGTACTGATCTAGCTTGTTTAATTAAACCAAAGTTTCTCATGCGTGTAAAATAAAAAGTAGTAAAAGCAACGAGCGGAGACCGTGAAATAAGCAATGTCATATCCGTAGTATAAATCAAGTTAATTGTATCAGGCCATACATCTGCCTTCTATGGGACGTGTGAATAATTGTTTGTAAGTCTTATTGTTTCTCTCAATCGGAAGAATCTATTAAGAGATAGTCTATGGCACTGAACTTTATGGGAACTTCGAAATAGAAAACGATTGTATCGTCGCGTCGTCGTTTCAAATTTAAAATCTCATATGTGACATTTTTTTTCGAAAATGAGTTATGGAGATAATCGAAAAGCCATTTTGAATACCCTTAATTACTAAAAACTTCCATGTGAATAAAGAATTTCGATAAAGAACGTACCATTTAGAAAACAGGTAAGTACATAATTTTAAATCAAAATGTCTAGATGTGTCTGATGTACTTACATAATATAGGTATGAAAGTTTTTAGTAGCAGTTTTATGACAAAAAAACCGGTCAAGAGCGAGTCGGACTCGCGCACCGAGGGTTCCGTACGAATATATGATGTTGATGATTTCTGAAAAACTGTGCTATTTAGAGACATGGTTTTATTTTTCCTGTAATCTTTACATATGTTTCTATCATATAGAATAATTTCAGATTTTTATCTCTGCAAACTTCGGAGATAAGGGGGGGGAACGGTACTTTTTTTTACATTTTTTATCAAAAGTCGCAAACTATGATGCCTAAAAAAAAATTATTTAGAAAATGTGCAAACAGCATTCTTTCATATGATACGCCACATGCCCTAGTAGCCTCACTTTCAACTTTTAAGACCCCCTTTCAGTCCCTTTTGCAAAAAATATATATTTTTTTTTATTTCTTTCTTGCTTGCAAAATAGTTGGGCAAATGTATTCTAAAACTATTCTAAATTTCAAGTTGATAGCATTAGTAGTTCTTGAGATATCCAGGTGTGACAGACAGACAGACAGACTTAGTCTCACCATAAGGGTTCCTTTTTACCATATTGGTACGGAACTCTAAAAATTTATACATCTTATATGATCATGATCACCCAACGTTGAGCACTACAATATTGCGCCTATTTTGTAAGTTTCAATTTTTTTTCTCAAAAAGTTACTTTATACACATAGATTTTAAATTTCCAACGAAGTTACAACGACGTGATGTAGAACGAATCATGATTTTAGAAGGAACATCCTGTATTTATTCTTATACTTTAAATCATTATTCTTATACTTTAAATCATTATTCTTATACTTTAAATCAATGTTGGAATCACATGAATACTCGTAAGTTCTCTGCAGAATTTTACTTCTATAGAATCTAAGATAAATAATTTCTTTCTTACTAAACCACCATAAAAAACTCACTTCCTTTGCTCATTTCTTACGTTTTATGAAAATATAAATAACACAAAAAATTACTTTACTGTTGTTGCTATAGGTACATTTCAATCTTCAGCTCGAAGGACCAGGTTCCAAGAACATAAATAAATCTACAAAATAAAACTAAGTTGAAACTTGAGAAAGGGTTTTCCCTTTCCAATCATCGGACGAAGTTTTTGTGAGTTCAAAGCTATTTTATGGTATGTTATCTGGAGAGATGAACACACATGTTTCATGAAGACGATGAGTCACAAATGTTTACACACGTACAATATTATCACTATCACCCATAGGGGGATTCCTAATATAAATGAGTGCATAACATATTCGCTGAGTCAATAATATTGGTAAAAGAAAGGTACACACAACGCAATTTTTTTACAACTTGGACAAAATAAATGAAACAGGAAGCACTAGTTATTTATACGAACACACAAGTAATGTAGAACTTTCTTCCACCAAATAAATCAATTTTTAGGCGACAATAGTCAGGAACCTAATTTTCTTTTTGAAACGACACTAACTAAGTGTTACATACAAGTTGTCCATCAATACAATAGACAATAAATTTAGTAGACATGGGACCCGAGTGCGCGTCTCCTTTTTAAGGAAATTTCTCGCCGACTGGTCGACACTTCACGTGACCAAAGGACTGGCTCGTTCTTTGGCCAAAGAATTAGCATTGCCTTTCAACGTGGCAATGCTGCCAGGCTTCTGGGCATGTTTCCGGATGACAGCGATGCGGAAGAATACTTCAACGCCTAAGAGTCCTTTTGTTTTTGTAAGTATTTATATATATAGTTACTTAGTCATTTCATTTAGTACCTATCCCAAGGGCACGTCTTCCCTACCATTACCGCGCCCCCAGGTCTACTCTTTGAAATACAATGGTCTCTGCTGTAGTCTCATGAAACAAGAGGCTTTAGGAGCTAGGGTGAATCTTTGGGTTCATTCGAGCAATCGAGTCTGGTCAAACCACGCTGTGGTCGGTGCATTTCATGAATTAATTCATAGTGTAAATAATAAGCTAAGTTAAATATTGCAAAAGAAATAAATTATTTAAGTTACAAATAATATACATGTCGTGGATAACGATATTGCTTTAATAAAAGTTGCTCAATTGATTAATGTAGTAGTGGGGCAAACGCCGTGACGTTATTTTGTAATGGCGCCACGTGGACAGAGTCATTTTGGAAGGTGGGGATTGTCGAACGGGCACTTCGCATCGAGACGCGGACCAAGTCACTTCTCCAAAACGAAACTGTTGGTTTGCCTAGTTAAATTATTATCACTCGTTATTATCTATCTAGTTTTCTGATTAAAAGTAAGGTAATATTACACTTCGTATTATAATTCAACGACACCAACGAAATGGACCCTTTACCACCGAATCAAGATGGTGACGACCCTATCGCTCCGCCGTCGCTGACGTCGTCATCAGAAGTGGGATCTGAATCTCACTGGCCCACAATGTTTGAGATCCTGCAGCGGAATATGATGCAGTTGATCGAGGCTATCAGAAAACCAGCCTCATCATCGAAGATCGCTCTGCCAGAAATCAACCCAGAGTACCCAGATCCTGATCCACGTGCCTGGTGCGCAACGGTTGACATCTGCCTGGATGAACATCTACTGGAGGGAGCATCGCTCTCAGCAAGGGCGGCGCGTCCTCTGCGGGCCATGCAGTCTGTAGCAGCGGAAGGGGCACCGTAGCCGAACAGCGCGTCGATATCTGCCAAGTGGCAGGTGTTTGCGGGCAATTGCAACAATCTGGTGAGTCGTACTATTTTTATTCCGGTGCTGAATGCTTTCTTGTCAAGCAATCTGTCAGTCGTAATTTCATTGGTGAACGTACATTTGATACGAACATTATTGGTTCGAGCATATGGCCAAATACGTTCGTAAATTTGTCGATGGATGTATAACTTGTAACTGTCGAAATTACATTCAGGTCGTGTGCAAGCCGAGCTTCATCCAATCCCTAATATTAGTATTCCGTGGCATACTGTGCATGTTGACATAACTGGCACACTTAGTGGCAAAAATGATTCTAAAGTACGTAAGTAAGTACGTCATAGTGTTAATCGATGCGTTCACTAAATTTGTCCTTATGTACTATACTCTTCGAATAGATTCGGCTAATGCAATTAAAGCCCTTAAATGTAGTGTCTCTATTTGGAGCTCCGGTTCGAGTTATTGCAGACCAGGGTCGATTTTAAAGATTTTTGTGAGAGTCATGGTGTTTCTTTACATTTGATCGCTTCGGGTTCAAGTCGCGCCAATGGTCAAGTTAAAAGGACAATGAGCATTTTAAAAAGTATGCTAACGGCTCACGGCTGTAGAAACGTCAGATAGGTCTTGACAAGAAGCGTTAGAAGACGTGCAACTAGCTTTGAATTCCTCTGTCAATCGTGTAACCGGAGCGAGCCCACTTCAGCTTCTGATAGGACGTGTGGCTAGACCATTAAATCTTCTAACTTTGGATGATACTGAACCAGAAATAGACATTGACAAGATAAGAGAGCAAGCAGTTACGAACATAGAAAAGAGTGCTATTTACGAAAAATCTAGATTTGATAAAAATAAAGCTAAAGTAATGACATTTTATGTTGGTGATTTAGTTTTAATTCAGAATGAAGAGAGAAATCAGACGAAATTAGACCCGAAATACAAGAGACCATTTAAAACTGTAGGATTGCTTGATGGTGATTGTTACCTATTGAAATCTGTGACTGGTAATAGAACTTATAAGTACTCCTAAGGTCGCGTACGAAAGATTCCTCCAAGTAATGTACCTGCTGAGTTAGATTTGCCTAATGTAGAAGATGGTGAGGAGGGTGCCTCCACCAGGAAATAGAACACATACCATTGCTATTTGGTCGCGGTGCACGCACTAGTCTGTAGTCGTAACTGCAACTCAGTGAGGAGTTGTTCAGAGCGCGATGGGCAGCTAGTGGTGTACCATGGGTATTTGATCGCATTGCACGCACTAGTCTGTAGTCGTAACTGCAACTCAGTGAGGAGTTGTTCAGAGCGCGATGGGCAGCTAGTGGTGTATCATGGGTATTTGGTCGCACTGCACGCACTAGTCTGTAGTCGTAACTGCAACTCAGTGAGGAGTTGTTCAGAGCGCGATGGGCAGCTAGTGGTGTGGCGGGGACCCGGGTCTCGAAGGAGACTACTTGTACGGTCATGTATTGACCTGGGAGTCACGGACTCTAGATAAAGTGTTGGTCGTATCACATGAGGTGATGACGATATGGGTGGCAACAATGAATTGTCACTAGCTGCTGTGGCAGCCGGGCCATGAGTGGTGTTTTCTTTTCGAAATTTGATAATTATGATGCTTGGAGGAACCTTATGTGTTGAAGTTGTTAAAATGATTTAGAAGTTTGTTTGGTTGTTGAGACGTGAGTATTGAATAGTCATTGTAATTAAAAGTTACGGTCAGGTTGGCCGAGTGCTCAAAAATGCTTCAAAGTTGGTTATTTTGTTACAGATTCACACGAGGACGTGTAACTCGTCAGGCTGGCCGTGTCGTGGATAACGATATTGTTTTAATAAAAGTTGCTCAATTGATTAATATAGTAGTGGGGCAAACGCCGTGACGTTATTTTGTAATGGCGCCACGTGGACAGAGTCATTTTGGAAGATGGGGATTGTCGAACGGGCACTTCGCATCGAGACGCGGACCAAGTCACTTCTCCAAAACGAAACTGTTGGTTTGCCTAGTTAAATTATTATCACTCGTTATTATCTATCTAGTTTTCTGATTAAAAGTAAGGTAATATTACACTTTGTATTATAATTCAACGACACCAACGAAATGGACCCTTTACCACCGAATCAAGATGGTGACGACCCTATCGCTCCGCCGTCGCTAACGTCGTCATACATATAGGTACTAACTTAACAATGTATGTCACTGACACGGATTCAAGAATCGCAAATCTAGACCAAATGACAGCGGGAATATTCAACATGCGTGGGAAGTGACAGAAGCATTAACTGTGGCTATCTTTTCAAAGATGTTTTAATATAAACGAAAATGTTTTGAAATTTTATGATTTAAAAATATAATATTCTTTATATATACCTATATATTTTTTTTTTATTAATTTCATTTAAATCAAATGTAAAACATTTTTTATTATTAAAAACAATATAATATACTTACTTAATAAAAAATATATAATTATAATGATAAAATTTGTAAAGACAGGTACAGTCGACTGCACGTCAGTGGCAATACTTTGACCTGGAGCTGGCCTAGCGTAGTAAGAAGTTTCAACAGAACACGAGGCTAGTTTATACTGGTTTTCTTACCACTGCCGTGCGGATTACTCTACATTCCTGAAAACATTTGGTGATAGAAAGCACGTATTTTTAGGAATGCTAATTCTCATTCATAGTCCAATGCGCTATTTCTATAACGTTTTGAGCCTCCAACCTCCTTACAGTCTTAGACAAAATACTGTAAGTAAATTAATACATATTTATAAGCTAGCTTGGTTGAATAGTCTATAAGCATACAGTCTTTTGCATTGACCTTGAGGTCATCGATGCGTTGCCGACCTTGCGGGTCGTATGTAAAATATTGTCTTGCATTATACCATTGTTGTTACAATGATTATCAAGGTTGACAGAATTGTCTCATCGCCATCACAGACTATTATTTCGCCGTAACTCCTAATATTATGTAAAGTCCATTTCACGAAAGAAGTCCCGCAGACGTGGCGCTGCAGGCATGGGTTATTTTAGGAATGTTGATAACTTAGCGTATAATAATAATTAGTTCCACTTATTTCCGCGGGACTTCTTTCGTGAAATGGACTTTATCCTGTAATTCGAAAGCTCGCTTGGCTGTATAAATTCTTTTTCTGGCTTTCACAGTATTGCAAAGGGATCAAAGTATTTAAATTTTATTCGCTATAATAACAATCGTTCGCAAAGATAACTCTAGGGAGTCAGAATGTTAATTGCAATAGATAAAGTCATCAAGACACTTCACTTCAGATTAGTTAAGAATAATAAATCCTTAATTTTAAACAAGATTAACAACAGTGCTTGTGTAAATAAATTAAAGACGCAGATAGGTTTAATTGACGTCAATCCTGCGTCTGTAAGGACGATAAAACCGCCAAGATGGCATCGGAAACGGATATGTTGACCTAGTATTCTCTCGAGACCAGACTATGAAGCCACAGAGTCATTGGGAACGCCATAAAAGCCCACTGCCTGCAAATATAAAACAAGTTGGGATATAGGTGAAATACCATAAGACTACAGGTGCTAATAAACTATTATGTATTAGTCAAATTAGTTAACAGACAATATAATATGCAATTTCCCCTAATTTAATGATTATCAAAAACATTATGTACATTTTTAACTGACTATTTTATGTGATTCATTACCTTTGTTTTATAGATTCGCTTATACTTAATTGCAATTTCAGAGTTTTATTATTCCTATAACATCTTGACTATAACTGTTTTTGTAAATTAACATGTCCTATCTAAGAGAGCCGGGTGAACTGTAACTCAGGACCCTCCTACCTCAGACACTTTTCTCTAGATAAGATTGTACATTTTATTAACCAGTGCCTGTAAATGATGTTGAGATAAATAAAGATTTATGATTATGATTATTAATCCTGATCATGTTTCGTCTGTTGAACAATTTTTTCTACAACATAGAGTTTTGTGAACTTGACTTACTTTTGTATTTAATAGTAAATGTACAACACATGTATTAAGAAGATAAGAACATTGTTATACACGCCATCCTGACAGATTCAGTTACAAGATCGATGTCGGTCACATGCGTTTGCACATGACAGATACATGTCACTGATGTCCTCGACTGTACTGACGTGTAATAAGATGTTCCAGAAACTTTCATTCTTATTTCATAACTGGCGATCCGCTCCTGCTTTGCATGGTTTTCACGATACAACATCGACTTTTAATTATTGCTTTATACACATAAACGTTCTGTAATAAATTCTCTAAGGTGACAGAATTCGCACTTTTTTAGATTGATGGAAAGACCAGCTTCCTTGAGACGGTTGTACCTTTTTAAGGCGAGCGAGATGACTATGGAAGTCTTTAAAAATTAAAATGAAGTCATCGACGTAACCAAAAACACAGTCATTGGTCGTAGTCATAGGTCGAAGTGAATTCAAAGTTAACAATCGTAGCGGTAAGACGTTGCATCTCGGAAGCCGCATTCGTCAGAATGCCACATCAAAATCTGGTGTGGAGTTTCGAAGAACAACACGGCACACAGGCAAACACGAAAAGTAACTTTAATTTGTAATATGTATGGATAGAGTGGAAGACGAGGAGTTGGTCGTCCGGCGGCGAGATGGGCAAGATGACATTGTTTGCCATCTTGGGCAAAACCTGGATGTGGCTGGCCTAGAAGCGTGGGGATTGGCACAGGAAACGAAAGAGAGAGAGAAGAGCCTATGCCCAGCAGTGGGTGATGATGATGATGATGATAAATATAGATTAATCATTCATCATCATCATTTCAGCCGAAAGACGTCCACTGCTGGACATAGGCAATAGGCATCCCCCAAGCACCGCCTTTTCAACCGGTTCCGTGCTTCCCGCATCCAGCGGATACCTGCAGTCTTCACAAGGTCATCGGTCCACCTTGTAGGAGGCCTTCCAACGCTACGTCTTTTGGTACGCGGTCGCTACTCCAGAACCTTTCGTCCCCATCGGCCATCGGTTCTGAGAGCAATGTGCCCTGCCCACTGCTACTTAAGTTTAGTAATTCTTCGGGCTATACAGTACCCCAAGTGTAAGTTTGCAAGAGAGTAAACGTAACTAGCGCGTTTGCGTTAAGATTTTTATTCTCACACTTATGCCCTTAGCATTATGATCTTTCAGTCAAATTTTAACGCAAACGAAATAGTTACGTTTACTCTCTTGCAAACTTACACTTGGGGTACAGATAAAGATTAAGTTACTAAAAACAAAACACAAACATATTTCGATTTTCGTCTCGAGTTCGAAACTGTGCTGTATTCTTTTGTTTCTCATTGCGTTTGTTTCAAGTGGGCCTTTTGCTTAATTTCATTCATTTATCAATCCCAAACTACTTCAAAATGTAGGTACTTCTAACCGTTGACGTGTAAATGATTGCGTGAGAAATGTCGCTCGCAAACAATTGAATAATCAACTACCCATAATTGATTTAAACACAAAATTAATAGAGATGAATATTAGCTTGTGATCAGTTAGCAATTAAATAGTGAGGTATGGATGCGTGCGATATTGAAGCCGTTTATCGATTTGGGTCCAAGGAAAATCGATTTCTCGCATATTTTCTTGTTTTATGGTGATCGTTTAGGTGTGAACACAGGATGGTCGGTGTTTAACGTGCAAAGTGTTAAATTTACACATCTAACTAAGGAAGCTAAATTGAAATTCTTACGTGTTTTAGATGAAATAATGACAGTTAATGAAACACCGTCGGTAAAACTGATCAGATCATTATCATAATTTGTAAAGTTATGATAATGATCTGATCAGCCTTATGATCAACCTTATGACAACGAAGCAATTTTGTGCGAAACGGGTTTTAATAAAGAAACTAGACTCTAAGCACTACCAACAAACCACCACAAAGAACAGGCGTGAAGTAAAAAAAAACCGGCCAAGTGCGTGTTGGACCACGCACAATGAAGGCTTCCGTAGTTGGGATGAATTTATCCCAAGAACAAACTTAACATTGTAGTTGAAATACATGTTCTCCCATACATTTCAACTGCAAAATGTAAGCTGGTCGACTATTACTCGTTAACTTGTAAAACATACTTACCTGTGATAGTTTTCCTTTTAACTTCGTTATAAATATGCCACTGCCGTGATTTTGTTTGCATATCCAAAAATAATCATTTAGCTAGCAGGGCCACTGACTATAACAAAAAAAATGCAATTTATAGCTTAATAATACGAAAACGGATCCCTGAATAAAAAAATGGTTTTGACAGAACTGCAATATTTTTGAACGGGTTATCCAACAATACCACAAACCATGGAATAGACGAGAAAGAAAAATATCATTCCCACTTTACGTGCAAGAGAAGTACCTATAAGATTTTTTTCAAGATTTTATTATAACCACTTTGTCGGCGTGTTAAGACAACAGGAAAACCGCTGTCACTGTCAGATTACATACAAAAGAAAGAGATGCGCGATGACACAACGTATGGCGTAAAAATGCAAATAAAATCGTATACAATTAGATATTAACTAATTAATAAAAAATAATCCATCACCGGATGCAGTTTGGCATTTGCAATTTTATGGTATACTTTTAATTATATCTGTTATCGAAGGGATAAACTGCTTTTAAAGATAATTAAGAGTTGTCTTCAAAGATTTTTTTGATGTATTAAATTATGTTTAATTATGTATTGAGTTCCATAACAGTATGCACAAAAGACTTGATATGGCGAAACTATAGCCCCCTTATTACAAAACAAGGTTTATCTTCAGACCCAGGTTTAAAATATGGAGCCATTATTGAATTTCGATCTTTATTCCGACTATGGTAAAGTCCCTAAACACAAAACTGACAACGTAGTACCGAATTAAGTTTTCAGTTTTGTATAAAGAACGGTATTTCAATCACAGTTACGTTCTTATTACAAAAATTGGCTCCATGGTTTAAGACATGTCAAAATATAAATCTTGTTTTGTAATAAGGCGGTAAGAGTTCCGTTTGACTACGGAACCCTAGAAAAAAGTTTCTAGTACTTGGCGCTAAAATAAAACGTCTGGCTACCTTCCGTACGCACTATATGCTACAAGTGACAGTAACACTTAAAAGCCTGACAAAAGCCTTTTAAAAAGTGTCTGGCGAACGTGTGAATCACAACAAAGAGCGGTTTCCTGATGCACACACCCCCAACTCCACTGGGAGAGGCTGTGGGGTATTTTAGGGGAGACATCTCCAGACATGAGATAATTTACCATGAAATGCTTTTGAAAGGATTTTCTGCCGCGAAATACCGTGAATCCGTGAATATTCAGTCTGAGGAGAGATGAAGCTAAGTGTAGCTTAAGTATCTTCAGCAACATATTGTACCACGAAATTGGTTTTAAAAGACGCCTCTATCAATGGCCTAAAGTCTCAAGGATTGCCTTCAGTTTTCAAAGACAAGAGATCAATCGATGCGTCGGGATTGTATTTTTTTTGTGCTTCCCGTTCGTGAACTAAAACTAATATTTCTGAATAAAATCTTGAACCAACATAATTTACTGTTACGATTCGTTACTGATCCGTGTGGTGCCGGACGTAAACAATAGCACCATCCTATTTCTTTCCGTGGGTGTCGTAAAAGGCGACTAAGGGACTTACTAGAGAATCGGCAGCAGCGTTCTCTAGGTATGCATTTTAGCACGACGTGGCTATTATGGCAACCTCCACTCCCCACCCAAAATGACAAGCACTGTCAAAGTGGCAGTGCTTGGGGGAGGCCTATGTCCAGCAGTGGACGTCGTTTTTTCTAAAATGATGATGAGTGACTGTTACTTATCATTCCACATTAGCCATGGATCGCAAGCACTGGAGGTCATGAGGAGAGGCCCACCAGTAGGAAATAATATAATATAGGGAAAAGTAAAACCCAATAGATCATCGCGTTTACATCAAATTTTATCAACATAAAGGAAATCCTCAAACAGAAGCTATAATCGAATTCACACAAAAAAACATAAAACATTATCACCCACGTCATTAGAACCCACGCCACGCCTTAACTTTTAATTAAAATAATTACAAATCAAAATGGGTGAAAATTTTCGCCAGACTTGTCATCTTTGATGTATTCCGAGTTAAGTTTGAACCAATCGTATCTCGATTCGCGTCTCAATGAGAACTTGGGGCTATTTCCGTCGATGACAAGAGATGACTACTAAGGATTTCTTGTACGAGTTCTTTGAACGACGCGACGTGCCTATTGTTAAATAGAGACCTTTATCTCTGCACATTATAAATCCAGTATGTTTTTAAGGTGGTATCGCAGGGCCAAAAGACTGAGGAAATGTATCGTAGAAGTTATAATAATACTACCTGCCTGTTAGTGGTGGGGCACTAATAGGCAGGGCATAAGCCTCTTCTCCTACAAAGAAAGCACTGGTTGGTGATTTCAGACTCATCTTAACTACATGTATGTGTACCTACTAAGATAAACTCAGAAAGTACATACTCGTAATAATATGAATTGAAAAAAGTCACATTGGTAGTTGCCCAGATTTGAACTCACAATCTGTAACCACCTCTTTACCATTGGGCCATGACGGCGATAGGAGTTATGAGCCCGAATATTGAAGAAACTGAACTCAAAGCTCTATTTTCACTTCGGTCAGAAAAAAGCTGGTTATTCGTGAGTGAATATAAGAGGACAATACCATTGATGCTAAACATACCACAAGAAAACAAAAGACGTTGTTTATTTACTTCTCGTCATAAAACAAAAGAGATCCTTCAGAATCTAGGTAGTAAATAGTAGAATTATTATTTAAAGACGTCACGTAAACTAGGTCTCAATTCAGACCGGTCCTAACTTCCCTGTTGTGTTCTAACTTTGCTGCAGAATTGGGTTAAGTTTCGTCTGCATGTAAATGACGCTTATTGGGGTAGCACTCGATATTACTAGCTTTAAATTCAGCAAGTTACGAGTACCTAAATGCATTATAATCCTGAGCGATACATTCTTTGGTAATGATATATGAGTAATCAGAATGGAATTTTATATGAAAGTATAGACCGGATAATATTTAGGATTGCATTTTAATGTTTAATTTCACCTGTCCTTTAGTTCTGATGAAGATCTCCTAGAAATAGTAGAGATACAACACATTTAATAGGTCTGTCTGACCAATTATTATGTACCCGTAGAAACGGGTTTTGTCGACGGAAGAATGGACAAAATGACAGATTATAGAAAGATTTCTACCGTCCATAGCGTGGCGATGTTAAAACTGAAGAGAAGAAATGTTTCTATTCTTCAGTTGACAAAAGTATAACGTCGAGCATGACGACCAATTTTTCTCTACTTTTGACACATGGGGTAAAAACATTTCTTCTCGACAAGCGTTAAAAAGTTTACATCACATTTGACCTAGACAAGAATCTATACTGATTTTGAATACTCAATTTAATACTTTCACCGTCCAAATTTCTTCTCACTGAACAATCTGGTCAGTGGATCGTCTTAAGGGGCGGAGTTGTAGAAGTTGAAGTATATGCTTAGGGGCACTAAGAGCAGAAAATAAAACAAAAAAAAATAGGTAAAGTAGAGGGAAAGAAATTGTTGTTCTAGTCGAAAACCATCCTTAAGATGATGTGAAAGAAAAGACCAACGAAAAAAAAAAGAAGGTATTTTTGCCTTAAATTAATGATGGGTTTTTTTTTTACTTAAATTCATATTGGCATGCTGCACGGGGGGTGGCACTCAGGGGGGTTACATTTCTGTAATTTTTTGCCTAAGTTTTTATTAATGAAAAACTTGACGTTTGACACATTTTTTTCGAAAACGAAACACGAATAATTATCATAGAATTCATAGTTTACTACATCACTAGCTACCCCTCCGTTGCTATGGAAAGAATTTTTTTTGTCTTCATAGAAACGCGAGTCTACGGGTCGCGCCGTGCTCGGGCAGAAGAGATAACGAGTTGGATAGAAAGAGCTTTGTCGATTCTTGGTAGAATAGAGATAGAATTGGTCATGCTACGCGTGCAGCAGTTCTCTGCAATGACAAATTAACTTATTCAACTTTTACTTTCAAGACGAAAATAACTGCATCGGAATAACCTAAGTTATACACAAGACACTCCTAAATTCCGGTCGCGAAGCAGAAAGAATTTCTTACAATGACCCCCCCTTATTACTTATCTCTATCGCTCGCGCACAATTGTATTGCCGTCGCACTCGCCCATTTGAAGGACCTTTTAAAATGCGCGAGCGCGACGGCAATACAATTGTGCGCGAGTGATAGAGATGAGTAATGAGGGGTCATTGTACGAAATTCTTTCTGCTTCGCGACCGGACCATAGGCTATTATTCTTTGTATACGCAGACACGATATTTTATCGAAGACTAGAATAATAAGTCCCAGACACGAAAGTTAACTGAAACGTTACCAGGCAAGTCAATAAGGTATACCCTATGCGGTTTACCTGGGTAAAGTTTGTGATGTCGGAAACAAGATTAAACTGCGATATCAGGTGTTTGAGTATCATGATGAAATACAAGAACATGTGAGGCGATACTATACTCCGTTTGAAATAAGATTAGACATTCAAATAAACCTTTTTTACAGTTTGTTCAATCGATTTTGACTTCTATTGCGTTGGTAGCATGACCAATGACAGCTGTAATAAACAGTTCAATGCCATCCTTATGCCTACGGAATAGAAGTCAAAATCGGTTGAACGGACTGTAAACAAGTTTATTTAAATGTCTAATCTTATTTCAAATGGAGTATAGGTATTTTTATGTGCAATAACGGAGTTTTGAAATGTTTAATTCTTTTTAAGGGAGCGCGATGTGAAAGCATCAAAAGTTAAGGCTAATGGTATGACAAAAGCGCAGTATACACAACAAATGTAACTATTCCTAAAATACACCACACACAACTTCTACTTTCCTGCTAATTTCTTACATCGCACTTTACAATTTTTACTAGTTTTTATCTGCTGAATCTAGTGCCGGACGTAAAGAATAGCACTATCCTATTTCTTCCCGTGGGTGTCGTAAAAGGCAACTAAGGGACTTACTAGAGAATGGGCAGCAGCGTTCTGTATGCATTTTAACACCATACTGCGATCACCAACCCGCCTGCCAAGCGTGGCGATTATGGAAAGGCCCTCCTTTGGTCCCGGCTTATGTCCAGCAGTGGACGTCTTTCGGCTGAAATGATGATGACTGATCTGCTGTATATATATTATATACTGTGTGCCTTTTAGTCTGTACTAAATCAATGTATTTTTTTTTTTCTTTCTTTCAAATAACATAAGTTGCTAAAAACAAAAAAAAATCTTTCTCGTTTTTCCTAGGATAAAGCGCAAATAAAGCTTTGTTAAACAGAAATAATTCTACAAATTAGCATTTCGTTTTTATCCACCCATACGTGTACCTTACACCTCTTCGAATTATAGGCAAAACAGTTATATTGTGCGCGCAAGCAGAAATTTCAATGATATATGCAAGGAATATGATTTTGATCCATTCAAAATTAGTGTGAATTCGGCCAGAAGGTGCTTAAGCCTCAAATTTTTCAAGTAACAGTAGGTTTATTATTTGTTTTTTTTTTCATTATATTTTCTATATTGTTTAATTTAATTGCCAACCAAGTAACCAAGTAATGTATATTATGTATGTGTTATATTGCTTCTTACATTTTAAGGCGATGTGCTTTTTTGTTGTTTTTTTTTTTTGCTCACACCATAAATTATTATTATAAGTCTATACGTGAGGATTTGTAATTGGCTTTCTAGTGACTAAGGTTTCCTTATTTTTGTCCGTTTTTATTAGCTGTAAGTCCTCCATGTTTTAAATAAATTAATTAATTATGATATTACAAAATACTGGGCAAAATACAGTTTTAAGTTGAATTAAAACCGTATCCCACCCAGTGTTAGTTTAATCCAGAAATGTGAAAACCGTAAGTAGAAAACAAACGAGTTCAACAAAGAAGGGTTTAAGCAAAATATACATACAAAATACGGCTTTACTGGGGGCACACATTTACCCCTTTGATCCCAAACGCAACCATGGCCCCGTAACCGAGTTACCTACATTGTCCCACGTTCACGAGACCATACATGCTAAAATTCTCGTTTCAGACTTTCGAACGGTCGAGAATTTTCCGAAAGGATTAGCCTTTCGGAAAATTCTCGACCGTAGCTTTATTTGGGAATTATTTTATGAAAAACCCGCTATTGTATTTATAAATGAAACCATAACAGGGGAATGTACGTAATTATGCTTAAGGCAACATGTAACGCGGTATGTTTTAAATAATGTATTTTTCCCGTATGCGTAAAGCTATGTGGTTTAGGGCAAAACCCTAGAACGATTTGGCATGAAATAACTAATTGAAACTTAGTACCAAATCTGATCTGAAATTGTATACTTACCTACCTATAGCATTTTGAATTGAAAGCTGAAAGAGACAGGGCTAGTACCTACTCATTAAAATACCTATGCAAGCAACTTATCACTCATTAGTCATTCCGTACTTAAATCTTACAAGTATGAGTATTTAGCCCCTAAACATAAGTAGATACTCCAATTGAAAAGCGTTGAAAGCAATCATAAAACATCTTAACAGTTTTATACATTCGACGAGTCTTTTAGTTGAGAATGTTTGAAAAATTGCCACGACTTGATCCTTGGCCTTAGAGATATTTTTAAAGGATAATACTGAACTTGCAATATCGTTTAATTTTCTCACTTTATTTTTGTTTAACTTCTATCTTGGACAGGTTATTTGAACAATATTATCAAAATGTGTTGGGGAAAGAAAATGATTTTAGTGAAAATTTAAACATAAACGAAGTGAAATCGGTTAATTACCTACTCCGTTAATTAACCGATTTGATCATCCCTTCGTTTGTTCGAATGATCAAATCGGGCATAAATGAATTTAAATATTTTCATGGTGTTATTTAACTATCTTTCCTTATAGCTCGTTCCGGTTTGCATTTGTATTCATCTTAATCCTTTAGAGATCGCAAAACAAAACAAAACTAAGAAACAAATGTCTTACAAATCCTAGAAACAAAAATCCTCTGGTATCAGGATATTAACCCGTACATTTCAAAGTTCACTAACAAGAGAGAAACGTTTCGTGACCGGATCATAACATAAGTCACCCAGGAGTTGTCATGGTGAAATTTAGTGTAATAGCCCCTAGATTCCGTACACAGTTCCACAACGGGGTAATGGAAACGGAGAACAAATTGAGAATTAACCCCTTATTTGTTGTTATGGTTTTTGAAGAAACAAGTTCACCTATTCAAGGGAGTGATCAAGAGAGCGAGAATAGCGATGCAGAAAAAGTCGATTCATGAAATGTTTGACTGACGTTTGAATGACTTGATCCAGAATGGTGCTTAGCAACAATAAAATTATATTAAGACGCCGACAACAGGTAAACCGCTGTCACTGTCAGATTGCATACAAAATAAAGAGATGCGCGATGGCACAACGTATGGCGTAAAAATGCAAATAAAATCCTATAAAATTAGATATTAACTAATTAATAAAAATTAATCCATCACCGGATGCAGTTTGGTATTTGCAATTTTAAGGTATACTTTTAATATTATAATTATTGTAACTGTTAACGAAGGGATAAACTGCTTTTAAAAACAATTAAGAGTTGTCTTTGACGATTTTTTTGATGTATTAAATTCTGTTCAATTATGGTTTGAGTACTTATGTGTATGTGTCCATCACCGTACGCACAAAAGACTCGAAAATATCATACCGTTTTTAGTTTGGAGAAATGATTTATGGTTTAAGAGATACACTGCTTTAAAAAAACACATTTTATTTTTGACCAGTTTCAGAAATCTCCGCCTTAACTTAGCAAATCAAATTAAATAATTTATTTGCTTGAATATGGGTTATCTACGTGATACATACAAAAAAGTTCTTTAAACCATATCCTACCTAAACAGGTGTGCAATATCTAATTGAATAGAAATATTTCTTATAATATATTATTTACTTAGATACATTTCATAAATAATTTAATATTAATATTTGTAAATGAATGAATAATAAATACTATAAAGAGGTAAAGTTTGTTAGGTTGTAGGGGGTAATCTCTGGATCTACTGAACCGATTTTGAAAATTCTTTCATAAATGGGAAGCTACAGTATTGCCTAGTGTAATAGGATATGTTTTAATCAAGAAACTTCACGCGGACGAAGTCGCGGGCAGAAGCTAGTTCATTACATAATTTTATTAGGTAAGTATTATACTTAACTTAAAAATGAAATTGCATTATCATTTAAACAATCAATAACTTTGTAATAGGCTTTATTGATCAGTTATGTCTTTAATTTATTTTTAAATGATATAAAATGTATTGGTATTTTTTTATATGTATAGTCTGAGATATATTATCATGAGATTCATCGTCATCATATTTAAGGAATCGGCTATGAAAGCTTCAAACACATACATATCATAAAATCACAAATACATAAAATATGACACTTGAAATATAACTTCATATTTCAATTTGTAGCTCTAACTTAATTTAAAATATTGTATGTATTTGAAATTATTGGGTTCATTACGTCCATTCAGCTGTAAAATCTAATATTGTATTAAAATTATAGCAGATAAAATTATGTATCTGAATAAAATATCGATTTAAATCGGAATAAGACTGCATTTAAGTTAACATTACCTGCACATTCGGAATGCAATTATGTAAAATGTGTGTTTCACAATAGAAACAATTTACAATAGAGATGTTATTGGCCTACAGATTTCAAATTCCTATGAAATATGAATACCTGCTTATAATAATATTTCAAAATATCATTGTTCAACGCTTTAACACTAAATTATTCTCCATAATAGCTATTATTAAGACCCCTATCTTCATTATTCGCTCTAAATACCTCGGCTTATATTAAAGACTAATTACGCATGCGTTAGAAAAAAAGCATAATAAAAAATTATCGTAACAACAGGCACGAGAGCATACAAAACATTCTAAACTGTGAGAGCTATAATCATAATATTTCTAACACCATGTATTATTGTGTATAATCGGCTATTATCGGATATAATCGGCTGTACGTAATCGCAGGTGCGCCGACGCCGTTACTCGATGGCATTTTGATGTGTGCACGCGCCAGCAACACATTGCAAATTGACGGTTTAAGTCTATCTGCAACAGAAATGGGAATCACGTTTGTTTGTTTGGGATAAATTAAGCAACCGCTGGATTGATTGATGAGGTTTATGGTAGGATCTCGTTGATTAAAACAGTAGTTAATTCTTTGTTCTGTAATATAACTGAAACATCTGATTGGAATGGATATTGTAGAATGGCCAAATAAAAGGGGTTGACTTACTAACGGCCGAACCCAATAACCTATATATCACCAGTTTCGGCCTACTGGAGATATAAAAATATATCTATCGATGGTTTTAACGTCCCAATAATCTAGGAATCATACCGGCCCACGCTATCTACTGATGGGAGGGTGTATCGCCTACAACAGATATCTCTTTGTATGAAAATGCCAAAATATGCGTCCCAATTTATGATTTGTTTGACAGGACAGTACTACAGATGGCAGATTTGGCTATTCCCCGAATTGCAGGGATAAACGTAAAGTAGCCAAGCTAAAATGAACTCTTTAGTACTTGCAATAACGATCATAGATGTTTTTTTTTATTTAAAGTAGTAAAAAAAAATTGAAATTCAAATATCTTGAAAACGGTGCGCGCCCTAGCCAAAAAATAACAGGAATTTAACCCCCCCACCCTCACTAACACCCCCCGTGAAGGCACCATTCCAACATGAATTTAAGTAAAAAAAAAAATACATTAATGCGCTAAGGTAGCCCGCGAAATTCAAATTTTATTACGTTTTTTGCAATTTGCAGGTCAGTAACAGGTTGTATTTTGATTCGCGGCCATAACAAATATGGCTCTACAGAATTATATCTTAATCCAGTTACTTAGTTGTAAGTAAGAAACAAAGAAGTTTTAATATAACCCTAATTACACATGTTGTTTTTTAAAGTGATGTTGGTTGTAATGGAACGCACGGGAGGGCGAAGTAGAGAAACCTACTTATTGTTTTCGTTAGATAGATAGCCTTTATCAATGATTGTGAGACGCCATCCGGGCATAAGATATAATTATACTGTCTATCATCAATAGCGATCTGTCTTTAACTGAAAATAAGTTATTGGGTTCGGCCGTAAGTGAGGGTGCTGGTTAATCTTACAATATTATCTAAAAACAGTGGACGCGGATGGTTAAATAACACAAGATGACAATCAAAACTTGTTGAATATAATTATTTTTACAATTATAGACAGCTGTTCCTAAGTTCTAGTAAGGTCAGGAATATCGCCATATTTAATAGCATAGTGCAAAACAAAGGATGCAATCATTATAAAACCTTTCAACAACGCAAGATCACGACAACCTCAGATTATAGAAAAGAAGCAGATAGACCGCGCGGAACACCGAGAGTGCGGCCAACAAAGCAAATACAAATTCAAAAGCGAATACACTCTCGATTCAGTACAGCACGAAGCGTCGCATCGTTAGTACGTCACGGGCTCTAACAGATAATTTCAGAATGATGCCGTCTTGTATTTTTAAACATTGTAAAAACTGTTCCCAAAAACAAAAGAAATAAGATGGAGTATCTTTCATAAGTAAAATATTGATTATTTGTCTATTTGGATTTATTTTACGTGTTTATTGTTAGTGACATCTTGAAACACAAAACCTTAACAAAAATCATTCGGTGTTGCTAGTTTATATTGAAACATTTACCCCTAAGTTAGGAAATAAGTATAGGGGATACAGGAGTATCGATTTACAAAAATATTTATGTCGTTAATAGTGTTTTATTTATCGCCTTTTCTGGTTAGTATGTTTATAAATAAATAAGTATGTATGTGTCTTGGTAAGTGTAACTAGTTAATGGATTTTATAATACTTATTACATCAGTCGATTTGCTATATCATGGGTTATATGACGTCACCATAAAGTTAATATAGCTACCAAAAACAATAAAATATTGGTGTCTCAAAATAAAAATATATCGTAAATGTATCGTTTATATGGGTATTGTTAATTTGACGTATACTGTTAATAAAAACAACTGGTTTATGAAAAAAAAACCTTTTTTTTTTATGTAATGAAATATTATGGCTAATTTTTTCATTCTCCTGGCAACCGTACACACACATAGAGGCACCTGTTCTTATAGTGCTGTCACGTGGCTGTAACGCACACACGTCTACAAACGGGCCTCACTTTATTGTTCCGCGCGGTCTATCTGCTTCTTTTCTATAATCTGAGACGACAACGCACACCAAACAAAAAAGATCTTTGTTGAAATTTATAGATTTATCTACAAATTGAGATTTATCTATTTTAGATGCTGCAATAATAGTTTTGCTAACAAGGTTAGTTTTAGCGGAATTGTAGAAAACAATGAGCTAAAAATACGCGTTAAGACTCAGATATATGCCAGGGACCTTGAGTGGTTAGTTTGCGTGTTCTGTACTGAGCTCACGCAACGCGTCGTACGTTCAGCCAGTAATAGGACTCGCCCATCAAGGAGCGATGTCCCCATTTTGACGCATTATTAATTTATTATACACAAAACTAAAAGGTATTTTAATAAAACGCGTATATTAAAAAATCAATAATTAAATTATCTTTAAATTGGTGAAGGTTTCAGAAAAATACGCTTGGTAGATTTTGCGCCATTCTCAGTTTTTTATCCGCGTTAGACATAACTTTACAAATTAATTTCACTATGTAATATAAACATAGGTAATCTAAAATATTCACATATTAAGTTATTGAGAAAATGCTCTAATTTAACATATTTGTTTTTCAAATCATTAACACTACTCGTTAAGACGTGATCTTCAGTATAAAATCATTAAAAGTCGGTTATCGTCGCCTTAAAATCTTTTTCTTCAAATTTTTTATTTAGTACTTTATATTGCAACTAGCCGCGCCCCGCGGTTTCACCCGTGTAAACTTCGATCCCTTGGGAATATCGTGATAAAAAGTATATATTATGTTAATCCAGTGTGTCAGCTACCTCCATACAAAATTGTATCAAAATTGGTCCAGCCATTTGAGCGTGAAAAGTAACAAACACACACTCACAAACTTTCGCCTTTATAATATTATTGTGATTAGTGACGGAGTGGACACAAATGTTAAGTACTTTGTCCCCCTTACACGGGCTTAAATATTCCTTGTAATGTCAGATGTTAAGAATGTGTGAAGTCTTAACTATTTTCTGTATTTACCAACAAAGCTATTTCTCCACCACTATAAACCACACCTGCGGGCCGAGCACGGGCGTGTCAAGACGTTTGTGACAAGACATGATAAATTATGTCATGTCAATTTGTACTAGCATTTTATGACAAAACAGTTTTATCGCTCAAACTGTGATAAAATGTGTGACTCAAGTCATGTCACAGTAGGCCGTGCTCGCCCCGCTGAATGCTTTACGTCTTTAAGAGTAGCACGCAATTCATTATTTTAATTAGGTTGTCCACGTTTACTTCATTAGTAATAATAATAAGTATTATTTAGAACAATAACATTATGGTACAACATTTTCCTGGTTGCACCGCCATTGTACGTTTAAAACATGATTTTATGTGCGTCATCGAAAACAAGTTAATTTTGAGGATGATTTTAACATAATAGCTAGAAATACACATTCTTATAGCTTGCACAAAATATGCAGGTAACTCGGATGTTGACTGCCTCGTTGGTCTAGTGGTCGCAAACGCTACCGCTGGACATGAGGTCCTTGGGTTCGATTCCCAGGTCGAGCAAAGTGTTATTGGATTTTTTTAACAAGAATTTCTTAGTAGCAGCCCGGAGTCTTGATTTAAGCCCGGTTGATGGCAATATGCTCGTGCCCTATTGCATGGGACTTAAACCAGGGACCATTTTGGTTACCCATTGAAAGGGTTTCCGATAGGGTTTTTGTTTAACCGCTTAACCAAGTCGGTCCCTGGGTAGAATAGAGATAGAATTGGTCATGCTACGCGTACTGGGCGGATATCGAAATAACATAATATTATGTTTTTTCATGTTACTGGGTTTTAAGTAGCTATAGAACCCATTGATTGGTTATCATGTAACACTTTCTCTGGGTTTCAAGTATAAAATCCATTCAATGGGTTATCATGTAACCCTTTCAACGGGTTTCTAGCATAAAACCCTTTTAATGGGTTACATCATGATAAAGGTAACCCATTGAACGGGTTATCCCTTCGAAAGGCTTAACTCTTAACCGGGGTTGTACGGTCCCTGACTTAAACATAGCTGGCGAAATGTGGGTGTTCTATAGGTACACCTCTGCCTTACCCTTCGGGGATTATAGGCGTGATGTTATGCAACTTGTGTCTGATTTTGATTTTGATTGTGCTGTAACAACTTATGATTGGTGTATGTCACAAATTCACAATGCCATTCAAGCGACTTATATACTTTTGTGCTAGTTACAGGCACATGTTATCCGTGCTTAAGACGGTGATACATGCCAGTGATCTTGAGTGGTTAGCTTGCGTGTTCTGTACTGAGCTCACGCAACGCGTCGTACGTTCAGCCAGTAATAGGACTCTCCCATCAAGGAGCGCTCTCCCCAATTTGACGCATTATTAATTTATTATAAAAAAGGTATTTTAATAAAACGCGTATACTAAAAGATTAATGATTAAATTATCTTAAAATTGGTGAAGGTTTCAGAAAAATACGCTTGGTAGATTTTGCGCTATTCTCAGTTTTTTATCCGCGTTAGACATAACTTTACAAATTAATTTCACTTTGTAATATAAACATAATCTAAAATATTCACATATTAAGTTATTGAGAAAATGCTCTAATTTAACATATATTTTTTCCAAATCATTAACACTACTCGTTAAGACGTGATCTTCAGTATAAAATTATTTAAAGTCGGTTATCGTCGCCTTAAGGTACGGTGATATACCAGCGATATAAAGGTTTCATCTATCATGAGTATCGGAACATAACGGGAGCCTGGCAGTACTTGTTGAACCACATTACTGTCATTGTGAAAGCGTGCTTCATAACGATCAGGAATTTATTGTTCATCATATTTCATAGTACCCTGGCTAGGGTGAAATGTATGTAACTAATGTAATAGGTAATAAGGTAAAACATAACAATAACCAGTAATTAGGTAGGTTACCTAAAGGTTTTAAATAACGAATTGATATGGAAAAGGTGAGACGGAACGTAAATGGTTGAAATATACCTAAAATAGCATTGTTTATAAGACGGATAAATACAGTTACAACAATATTATTAAGATCAGAAAATTAAACGACCGAAGTTTATGTTACGTTTATGCTTAAAATTATGTTATTAAATTCCACCACTAAAAAATATTCAGTAGCATGGAATATTTTGCGCAGTGTTATTTGTTATTGTCATTATCATTAAAAGAAATCCCAGTAAGTACACTTTTGTTAAAATTATTACGTCTTTTAATTAAAAGTAAAATAAAATATTAAAGCTGTCGTCATACGTACTTTAGCTTCTTCATGTATCTTCTTCTCGCTGAGAGCAACGTGTAAGTTTCTTTGTGCCCGCCCGTGGGCCAATACTTTCCAACCTTCGACTTCATTCGACAAATTACCACTCACAGTTCTAAACTATCGGAAAAATCTAATCGTCGATATGTTCACAATTTTCTTTTAACGTGTTTTTCTCGTCTTCGCCAAACGAAACTGCACCTAAAATAAAGAAAGATGTTTGAAGGAATAATATGTACAGTACAGGGAAGCGACTAGTTGGAACTACAGCAAGCAACTAACAGGGAAGCCAACGAACAAAACACAGTTTCAACTGGTTAATAAATGAATCATGCAATTAATAATTAACGTGCCAAAGTAAGGAAAAATAAGCCTGTTGATAAACCCCAATAAGCGTTACGAAACCACAGAAAAGACAACAATATTATAATTATTATTATGATGCTAAATAAAGAGTAATGAACGTTGATATACTAGAATTATAACTAAGCATTTTATTATAATTACAATATAGTTTAATGCCATACATGCTTCCTTCCCCTTTCCTTACCCGAACGGTCTATCGCATTAAATAAAACGGCATTAATATCGGTACTTGGTAGATAAACAACATTAGTTTTTGTTTATACTAAACCTCTTAAGGGGTCATTGTATTCATCATTATGAACAACTTTTACTATGGGACCAAACGTGAAATCGCGAAAAAAAAATCAGCTGTTCCCTACATTTAAGTTCGCTGAACTCGTCAAAATGTAGGGAACAGCTGATATTTTTTTCGCGATTTCAACTTTGGTCCTATAGTAAAAGTTGTTCATAATGATGAATACAATGACCCCTTAAGAGGTTTAGTATAAACAAAAACTAATGTTTTCACTCAATCATAGTGATCCTACCAGCAAAGTGTGATTCGAAGTGTGAATAGTAATTGAAAAGTTCATCGAATTTTGAGCATAATTGGCAACATAATGGCAAGCCCAAGCAAGGAATAAGGAGAAATTGCAAATCAAATGTGCAGATAACACATTTCGCTTTCCTTCATCGTAGCAAACCGTGCTTGTAGCGGATATAATACAGACGGTAACTTCCTTCTCAAGAAGTATTGGTGCTTATGAAGTATTAATGAACGGTAAACCGATGCTATAATTAAGTATCGTTACAAAGCACAATTCTCCTACTCGTAACGATATGACTTTGATAATCTTTGTCTAATCTAACTTCGTAATTTGGGTTTCATATAAAGATTTTTGATTTGATCTCTCTGGCGAAGTGATTGTTCTTGTAGCTTTAGTAACTTCGTATCATATAATTTCTAACCAACCAATCTTAGAAGTACATGAACCTTATCAAAAATTTGGATGGATCCTCAGTTCAAGAAAATTAATAATATACGGAAGTTTTTGTCGTAAGCTTAAATCGTGAAGTTAACATAATAAAGTTCAGATTTATTATCTACTGTTATAAAACATGATATGAAAAGATAATATCGTTCCAACAACGGAAGCCTAGGCGCGTTCATTATCCGTATATACTTATTTTAATGTCCGTGAAAGATAAGACCATAGTTTAATCATAATGTTTGACATAACTCTGTATCAAAACGTAAAACTTTTACACTCTTACATTGAATTTAATTCAGGTTTTAAAGATTATGATGTAAAGTTTAATAAGATGTGTTCCCAAAATGACAATAAACTCATTGTTTTAATTTTAACAGTCGTTAAAAATCGAGGTGATATAGTTAGAAAATAAAACGAATGCAGAAGTGTAACATGAAGAGAAAATATGAATAATCTTACCATAGATTTGAATGAATGGGATCAAAACAAAGACGTATAGTTAATTTGTATGAGAATAAGGTGTGGCCGTAAAATAGAACCGTTAGTACATACACAAAAAGAAAACCATATAAAAAGTATATTAGAGCCGTGAGAGGGGAAGCAAGTTGATGTACTCGTTAACTAGATTGATAAAGATTTTGATGAGGTAGGTATTTAGAACTATTTAATATTTTAATGAAGTTCATATTCTACGGCTGAATGACATCTATGTCATAATAGGAACACTTCTATCAATATCTAGATGGTTATTCCAGTAATCAGTGCCAAGCAGAGTTAATAATAGAAATAGTAATTACGAAGTATGTTACGGTATTACAATATCAAAATTGTGAATGCAAAAACTTAAAAACACTACAAGGATACAAAGAATGTGACTATAATTAAACAAACAGTGATTGACAGGGGTTATAATTATCATTTTAATAATAAAGCAGACATAGAGAGATAATGTAATAGCCCAAGCCGTATTTCTAATCACAATATGAATGTTGCAACTGCTAATGCAATTTTGCTACAGGCTACCGATGCTATTTGATGTCCTAACGACTTTATCGAAAATGGTAGCTATTGTTAAGCTTTCGTTAACACCTACACACAATAAATACAGAACAAAAAAGCTAAGTGATTAATGGCAGATCAAAATGTTGGTTTTTTGATAGACATTTTAAATTGAGATGTGAGTTACATAATTTAATATGAGGTCATCGACTACACTGTTGTTAACAATGGAGCTAAAACAGAGATTAAAATCAACTGCAATGTATGATTCGATAAGATTTTAAATGATGAAATTATTGATATTGACCAACAAAAAGCAAACAAGGCATAGATGTTTATTTGAAGTCTTCCTATTTGTGACAAAAGCAATTACATTGGAAACAAAGTAACCGTCGAATCTAATCATATTTTGAAAGAAAACGTTGATGCTAACAACATCATAAGGAAGTTATTGTCTTTAATATGGCATTATAAAACCATTAGACTACTGACGATGAGACTTCAAGTTCAGTGTAACAATAAAACGTGGGTAGACCATTCGTAAAGGCAAGATTAATTTGCCTTTACAACAAAACTATAAAAGGACATGCTTGCTGATCTGTTACGAAACTGTCTTGTTAGCCTTTTGTTACGATAATAACTAGCAGATTGAGTCAACGAATGTTGTCATAGTCATGATAGCTTTACATTCTTGTGCAGATTTCTTTGTAGAATTCTACACTTGTTGGGGTGATGAAATTGTGGCGTACATTTAGTACTAAATATTTTGTCACTAAGGCACTAGGTCACGATTGGTCTGGTTGTATTTAATTTGCGTGGTCTTATTCCTCTATAGAACCGAACACGATAAGTAGTAGTGGTGTAACCATGATTATTAAAAATATGTACTGGCAAATTGTATTTCTATGCTATAAAAGTTGAAGTCTTTAATGTTTAGACAAAAGTCTATAAAATTACGGTAAGTACTAGACATGAAAGAGTCGTTGTACATTTTAAAAGTTAAAGTTACGTATTTTTTTAGCTTCAAATAATTAAAAGCTGCATGTCTCATCGGAATACGTTGCATATTTCATAAGCGCATTTCGTGCAGCCGTTCAGTGTTCACAGAAACTTTAAACACAACAAACACCGCTGATGCAAATTCTGCTCAAACGTTTGCTAAGTGCAACGACTAGGGACTACTTTTAGGTACTGTTTGCTTTTACCTCTCAAGTATTTTCTCCTACTTTAGTTTGACATAAATGTTAAGTGTCGGATTACACTCTCCTATTGTTTTAAAAATATATTTGAAATGGTTTTAGTATATCTACCTGCTTAGATTTTAAAGACCAATTTGGAAAACCAAGCTCAGGTTTTCTAATAAAATAATTACGGAACTAGAAGTTCTTAAATGACCATCGTAGGCCACTAACTATCGACTGCAAATTAACCGTATGGATAGGCGCATTATATTTATTTATTGCGTTTCCCTAAGTCAATAATTCAACAAATGACGCCTGCACAGCTCTCCGTGATAATCGGCCCTGTAACCATAACTTAGCTAGTTGTTCAAGTCTGACACACTTCTTGACGCCCCCAGGATTAGGTCATTAGAAAGCCCACGCCAAGGGTAGCATAACGTGGAAAGGCTGTTTATGGGTTTTACAACGTAATCAGCAATAATTGGCCAAGCACAATCTACAGCACCTCGCCAACATAAATATTTCTGAACAATATTTGCAATGGGAAATCATTCTCATTTCGTAAATCCGTGGATTCGCATTTCTGAAATATATTGCTGAATAAATATAATTCGTTGGAGTAAATAGATTATATTTTCTGAGATAAAACATTTCCCTATTCCAATATTCCAAACTACCATTTTGTCGGAAATAAAACTTCCTCGGTATTAGAGATTTGTCTTACAATGTAAGGAATGGTTTTCATAAAAGAACATTATTATGGTAATCGACTTGAAGAATTACGTCGTACGAACACAGCCGATTGCAAATAGTGCTGTTAAGTGCATCATAATTCACACAAAGTCATCGCTTCGGCGAAAGTTACGATTTAGAGCCAAGAACGTCTGCTTTGCATTTTATTTGTAACTTTCTTTTCGTACTTTCTTAATAACTGCTCTACAAAAATTAACTTTATTATAATTGGAGCAATTTTGAAATAATAAAGGCATCAAAATAATAGTATGTTTATTGCCCAATTTGACATTCATAATATTATCATAATCTAACTCGGGCGTATTAAAACACATGTTTCATTATATAAGTACTCACAGGAATATGCACATACAATTAGCGTGCATAAGCCCGAGACGAGATATCTGCAGAATAGTTAAAATATTTAGTAATTAATGCCTAAGCAGTAATTTAAACTACGACGGTCATAAACTATACTCAGGTTTTTTTAAAGGCAGTTATAATGCCCGTCCTATTTTGCATAAAAACGAATAATCTATAAAAACGAAATAAAATTTGCGCCATCACAAAATTATGTTACTCTATGGCAACCGTAAACAAACTTAGAACTTCATATTACAGTGTACAATATTTAACCGTAGAAATAAATCTATCCCCTTCAAAGTAACGCCCAAGGGTTTGGCCTATAGAAAATTTATATTCAAAATGCTATCCATTATAATTTTCAATATGCCATTCGGTATTGATTACGATAAAAGAGGTAAGCTTACACCTTGTTGAAATTTATTGACAGAATAAATTGAATAACTTAATGCGTTATGAGTTGTTTGACACTTACCTCATAAAATACAATTTGGTATGTATGTATATTGTATAATATAGATAGGCAGTATAAATATAAATATAGATTTGTTAATATGAACTTCGTAGTCACCAGATTCGATTTGGTATTCGAAGACCGAGAAACATGCATGAAACGGGTATCATTGAATGGAAAAAAGCGTGTAGGGATTGCGTTGATAATTCAGAACAATAATTTGTAAGAAACGAGGAATTAAATTGAATGCATAAATCGATGTACACAATCTAACCACCAAAGCTACAAGAACAGTCATCCTTCAGACAGGTATAAGATCATTCTAAATCTGCAGATATTTCATAAGGTACGAAGGATAACTACAATTGTTATAAATTGTTTGTCAAACGTGTCGGTTCATGGTTTTATTAACTAATTTATTATTCAAGTGGAATATATACAGGCACAAGGCTAACGGCTCCTACGCGAAGCGACCATCGTAAATCTAGGACTTGTCTAGACAGTATTCAACGACCGAACTTAGATAACCGTATTAAGTGCCAAAAAGGACCCGTGGGTGCAGCGGCCAAGACACTAATTATGAAACAGTCCAGCTATAAAAAGGATCGTATGACTTTGACCTAGGACATAAAAAAGGTAGGCTTGGAACTTTAAACAATGATGATGTAAATTCTCGAGGTACAATTATCTAAAATCGAAAAGCTTGGTGCCACTTATTACTCGTACAAAGCTTAATTTTCATAAGATATCTGATAGCTGAAATATATATGGGAATCTAGCAAGACACAAGAAACAGATTGATCAACAAGATTAGGTTTAATGTTCGACGACACCACTATTTTTATTATGTCTAGCGTTTAGCAAGGTGTTTCACAATAGATCGTGTTTTGATAACACTATAATTACGATCATCGTCTCAGGAAATCTACTTAGAGTTATCTTTGATGTCATGTTCGCTGTCATGGTTCTTCGAAACCACCTTAAACGTCCTTGAAATCAACAATCAGATATTGCTCTCACTTCTGGCCATTGCCCAATCTTCCGGGCCAATGCATCTGAAGCAAATGGCACAAATCAAAATAACATGTAATTGGACAAGACAACGTAACAAAATCAGTGTCACGTTTAGCATCGTACAGAGCTCGTTTAGTCACAAACAGGTAATATAGAAGTTCCACTATTAGCGTAGCAAAATTCGCTCCGTTTAGTGCTGTAGCTTCAACGTCGTGAGTTACAACATAGTCTGAGGAAGGACAGGTTTACACTATAATTTTATAATCCGTCATAGCTTTATTTGCAAGAACTTAGGACTACTCGTATTTGAAAACATTATTTTCTTACAGTAATTCCTGGGCAGATTACAACCTGGAGCCAGCCATCTGATAACATCGTGATAGGTGTTTCCTTTCCGCCTGTAGAATGTTATTAACGCATTTGCTGGTTATACCAGAGTCATTAACGTTTTAATTAAACACAAATGGATGATATAGTGACGCTTTTATCCGTTTCTTAGGGCAATCAGATCATACTGAAACCTGTTCAACGAAACTAGTTGTTCATGTTACCAATTAACGTCAATCAGATATAATACATGCTTATTAGGTGAGAAATGAATGTGATTTCTGTGGCACACACGACGTGCTTCTAAATTGTTATTCTGTTTCAAACAGATTCCTCGTGAATATTTAAATTTATAATCAAGCAGAGCTGAATTAACAACAAAGTAAAAGGTCACAGAACCCTTTGATGGAAATGCCGTGTACGGCGATGTTAATGTAAGTGAAGACAGACAGAACATGGCAACCGTACAAACTAATTAATGAAACCCACATAAGCAGTTCATACATGTGGACTTATTAAAGCTCAAAAACAATGAATAATACTTTGCTTTCACTTGTAATTAAAATATAATAGCAAAGCAATTTAGAGAGTTAGTGATTTCTACGGAAATAATATCACGTTAGTAATAAATGATTCAATTCCAATAAACTTTATCGTTGGTAGACTTAAATTTCATAAAATATGAGTTGCGTCAATGAAACCACAATTAGGACGGGTCATAATAATAGAATTAATTAATTAGTGAACTATGCAATTTTACAGATTATAATTTTAATAAAGTTTTAGTTGATGAAAAATGTGGTAAAAATGCTATCATTTCGTGGAACTAGTAAATTAAGTCTGTTGAAAAATATCCAATGATTTATGTAAATATACTGAACTAGCTTTTGCTCGCAGCTTCTCTCGCGTAGAGGTCGGAAATTATCCCACGGGAACGTACTACCGGGATAAAAAATATCCTATGTCCTAACCCAGGCCATGGTCTATCTATGTGCCAAATTTTATCTAAATCCGTTCAGCCGTTTTAGCGTGAAAGCGTAAGTAACAAAGAAACTCACTCTATTATACTTCAGCGCCACCTCACTCTTTATCTCGCTTGCACACTACTGCTGGCGGTCACTCACGCGAGCGAGCAAGACAGGGTGGTGAGTTTATTTCTATTTACGGTGAAAATAATGGTAATTGAAAAAAAAAAATAACAAGACTTGTGTCATTGTCTAATTTGAAGTATGTTTTGAATACCAGCGGTTTATTGTTTGTTTTGGAGGTAACTTTGGATTTTTGTTTCGATCAAGAACATTTTATGGAATCGTGTTTTCGACAAACATAGTACTTAAAATTAATCATCAACATTACCATATATTTATTTCAAAATGAATGCTGCAGTATTTTCGACATAACGGAAGATTATGCTAAGCCATTTGAGGTAGTTTAGGCTCTTAAACGTAGCCTTTAAACTGCTCACCAAAACTACACATACACCAGAAGTACTTTTAGACTCCCATACCTCTTAGATGCTGCACTTACACAGTTCCCAACTTGTAAGTCCAAGTTCTCAATGGGAGGCAAGTCAAGAGAAACATTTCTAACTTGAATAGTTTCACTGTAAATAATAACACTTGTAAATAGTTCCGCCGCATACTCGGACCAACTATTACCTGCCACCATTACGGCCTTTATGTTGGCTATTTAATATTTTCGAAGAACCGCCCAGAACGTGCAACTAAAGACTGCAAATTTTAAGGTCATTTGGCTACACTTTTCATAATATTGCGTGGTTAATCATTCATAGGTAACAACGGAACATTAGGTATTTCTAGAAATATTCAATGTAGTAAATGAAAGTAACAATTAGCTAATTGTGGTATTGAGACACCAAATTTTGGTGTCGCCCATAATCTCTTATTCTTAATATTTTTTTAATCAATACTGGTTGTATAGGCTATCTAAAGAAAATTTCTCTTGAAAACAACTTTCCTTGTTCGTTATCAACTATTTTCTCCGGCTATAAATCTCACTAAGCACAGACACCTAATCTATAGCCCACCGGTAGAATAAAAGCTATTGCTCGTGTTTATGTAGGACCAGGCAATTACTTCTTGGTTAAGCTACATTTAATTACTATTACACAACTGTTTGTAGTTTTAACGGCAATTAGTTTGAACATAGTGTTGCCGGGGACTGTTTTCGGAATTGGATACAAATTACTAAACCGCAGGTGAAATTGAATCAACTTTGATATTGGGTATGATTATGAAACAACAAAGAAAATCTTAAATTTAATTCCATAATTTAATAATGAAATGGGTGCTACCAAATGCTCTAAATGTATAACAGAGCTAAAAGTGAAATTAAAATACATATAAAACTAGACTTGTCTCTTCAAGTTCTAATTAAAATATAAAAGAGCTCATTAAAGGAGTGATGATAAATCTTAATTTATTTGCATTACACGCGGCAATAAAGTAAAACCAATTTAAAACTTAAATGGAAATAAATCGTTTTACAACTAATAAACGCGTAGGATACACATTAATTGTATGACAAACGATTTTATGCAAATTTTATTTAGATCATGATGCGGAACTTAGGCGCCCCTGATAAACCGGTCCAGTTCAAATCAGACCATACAAATGTCATACATACACCATACATGGACATCAACCATTAGTAATCACTAGTAATTGTTTTGACTAAAGATGAATGATCACAATTAACTTGATTGAGACTTCCTGATCTAATTTTATCAAACAATTTGATTGTTTGACGTAACCGATATACTTATATTTAATAAATGCTGCAAAAAAGATTGATACATTAGCCTATTAAAAGTAGGTAACACATATTAAAATGAATGGTAGTGATACTTGAGATAAAACGATTGACACAAATTAATGATTTGTGTTGCAAGTTTATTGATTTGACATTCAAAGATGTTTTAAGAACAGTTGATACGGAAGGCAATGAATATGTTACTGAGGAAGAACATCAGAAAGACCATGGAGTGGTGAAACTTGGAAAAAGTCAATGTCTTGAAATGAAAGGCAATTTACAAGCCAAATTCGGAAGAAATCAAAGCCTGCGATGCGACTGCGATTTACCAAGTTGAGTAGATCATAACAACATTACAACCGTGATCACTTAGGTAATGAATGACGTATCATGTAATGAGGAATAGTTGTTTTCGAGAATTGAGAACGAAAGGAGCGAATCGTATGAATATGTATGCGTTCCGCAGTTCACTTTCGTACAATTGCATGTCTTTGCGTTGCTGGTGCACGCTACAGCTACTGTCAATATCTTAGATAAAAATATGAATGCTGTTTTATTGTTCACGGCTCTAACCGATGTGGTGTCAACACGACAGTAAGATCCAAATGATGAACCTACCTAAATAGAGAGTTGATTAAAAAAGGAGTACTCAAAGAATGTTTGGTGTACAAGCCTTGTTTTCAATAAAGTTGAATTATTACTTGATAAAACCGTAACTTGTTGATATCCCCATAACTTTACAAAAATGGCGATACGAATAAAAGACATTCAATATTTACATTTAAATTTAGAATTTATTTGCTTTTCGAACCGCAGAGTTCGGTGGTGGTCCGTGAAATCCTATATCCGATTATCCAAAAATAAACAATCCACACTGTAAACAGTAACTGTAAAGTCATAAATTCAAATCGATGAATCGATTAGAAAACACATCGATGATTCATAACGAAATATCGATTAATCGCGTGGGCTATGCTGTGAAATTGCAAAACTGCTTTACCCCGGAACTAATCACTTGGTCTATACTAAAAGGACGGATTTGTGGGCCCCCTTAATGAACCGTAAATGTATTATTTATTTCTAAGTAATACAACATGGAATCCGTATAAAAAGTGTATACCTGCGTAATGCTAAATATGAATGTTTCTACACGTAATAACCTCATTTGGAAAACGTTTAAACGTTCTAATAGGTCTTGTGTCCGAACTTTTTGTGTCAGAAAGTACAGTTGGACAAGGAAAAAGTAATATGGAACACATTTCTTAAGTACGTTTCTTGTGGCGATTCCTGGCTTTTTCTTACATGCTGGTTTCAATATAATAGATTGCAGACAAATTAGGGAAGAGAAATAAGTGGTATTTGAGCTCCCCCGGCCACTGTGATACAAGGAAGAACTAATGAATATTAAATGAGAATATTTTGTTTACGAAGTATGACAGCACTTTAGCCGCATTAAATTTAAGGTCCCCATAACAATAAATTACGTAACAGTGTTCTAGGCAAGTTGCTGTCAACGAAGATTTTATCTCAAATCCATTCAAATTCGCGTTTTGAAAACAATGAAACTTCTATTGTGCTCCTTAAGGGGAGGTGCGCAGGAATAGTTGAAATGCCAACTGCTGGCATCAGATACAATGGTTGATGCTTCGGTAAAATTCTTTGCGATCGAGGATGGTATTTAGATATTTCATGCTTCTCTTACGCCTTTAATAGGCATAGCAGACAAAAAAAAATAGTAGTATCATAAAAGTAGTAGCATTGCTTTCATTGAAATGGAATCTTGATGTTTTTGTGGAACTTAAATCATTTTCTACCTAGTAAATAGGTATTAAAAGAGACTGCATCAACAGTGATGTGACTATTCAAATAAAGATACGAGAACAAAATATTCCAATGTCCTTATTTTCGTATCAGCTTTTACGCATACTACAGAATCTATCGAAATATAAGGAAATGTATGGGAACAAAACAAGACTGTTAAATTAAAGTTTTATCTACAAATTATCTATTACGATATACCTAAACTTAGTAGAGAAACAGGACAAAATGCCTTTCGTATTATAATAACGATAATTTTCAATGGAAATGTATGGGCTAACATCGACTATTACTCGCCCACGTATATATAATACGTATCCCACTAAAACTAAGGCCGCCATATTGTTTCGTTTGTAAACAGAAGGTATGACCAACCGACACAAACATTTACCCCCTTATTACAAAACAAGGTTTATCTTCAGAACCCGGTTTAAAACATGGAGCCATTATTGAATTTCGAACTTTATTCCGACTATGGTAAAGTTCCTAAACACAAAACTGACAACTTAGTACCGAACTAAGTTTTCAGTTTTGTATAAAGAACGGTATTTCAATCAGTGTTACGTTCATATTACGAAAACTGGCTGCATGGTTTAAGCCCTGTCAAAATATAAATCTTGTTTTTTAATAAGGCGGGGAGTGTCAGAGATGTTTATGTACCTACTTAAAGATCCTTCCAGATGTGGTCGATGGAGTCACTATGCGATACTGGGGGTCTACTCCGAAGCGATAATTCGAAGTATCGGCCGAATGTTCGGCTGTTTTTTAACTTCCAAAGTTTCCTTTTTGACTTTGAGTACCTACTTACCCGACTTTAAGTCACATTTTTGACTTTGAATTATCTCTTTGACCGTCGTTTTTTTTTCTTTCGCCGTAGTCAGTCATAATCAGAAAACGGCCGAACATTCGGCCGATACTTCGGATTTATCTTCGGAGTAGACCCCAGGTTATTATTTCGACCTGCCCAAGCAAACTTTTTACTGGAAACAACGCCAACGGCAACGGTATGATTATGAACGTTATTTTACTAAACTTTTGTTACTTTCTGAAGTTCGTCTACTTGTCTATTATTGTGGCTAAAATATAAATCAAAACTTATCTGACAGCACAGCACCCCTTTTTAAAAACGTTTCATTTTTTTACCAGATTTCCAAAAAAGTAACGAAACAGAAATTCCTGTTTCAAGTTTGTTTTGAAAGGAAGAATATAAATCATGGGGTAATAATAGTGGCTGATTAGCTATATAAAACCACGGGAAACGCCGTGGGGCGCAGTGTTAGTTACCGATATGTCATTGGGGCCGTAAAACGGTAATACAGCAGAGTTATCGGAGTGCAGATAGTCATCTCGTTTTATTAGATATTTTAATGTCGTTAAATGAGTGGTCATTTATTAGTTGCGCATACCAGCTTTTGCAAGCTTTCCATCTTATACATGACTAGCTTCTGCCTGCGACTTCGTCTACGTGGATTTCAGAATTGGGTCCAGAGATAAATTAAAAATGCAGATAAACATATATATGCTATAGTTGAATAGATACTTTTAAGAGTAATAATTCCGTAAAACATTGTTTTCATATATGTATAACTCTATTGGTTTACGCGGTAGACATGGGTAGTTCGCGAACGATTGAAGGAAATGAACTACTTCATTTCACAAAATAAACTTATCATTCAATCAGTAGTCATTCAAATGTGTCTCTACTTCATTTAGTTCAGTATATCTTTTCGTTCGCAGCAACTGTGATTTCGATTTTCAAATACTTACGCCAACCTATACAAAAAGGTATAACTATACACATTCAACAGAAAACATACTACTTAATGAAAATAGTTTTGCTTAGATTCATATATCATGGTCCTAACTAAGCCTATATAAAGTATGAAGGAAAATTGAGATAGAAGATAGGTATAAAACTGAACTAGAGAAGTGCGTCATTCGCGGTAACTTATCATTCAGTCTCTCGTTATCGAATCGTTCTGATTTGCTGAACTAAATGAAGTACTGAAGTAAATGAGTGGACTACTTCGTTAAGCGAAAAGATATACTTCATTCATTTCTTTTCACTGACACATTTCGCGCATGTCTATTACGCGGCGAGTAAATCTCCCAGTCGGCATGATTGTTTCCAACATCTTCAACAATCGTTGAGATATATCAGCCAATTTACACAAAACCATAATATTTTTTTTTAATTCATACACTTACATGTTTATACAAATATAAGTTGGTGCAAACATAAACTCATTAGAGTTTTACCGTGCACCAAAATCATCGACCACATAATTTAGAGAATTAAACCCAACTTAAGTTCTTAATTCAAATTAAACAACAGCAAAAATAACAACAAGGGTATTTACTCACTCCGTCCATTGGTGAAAGCCGTATGAAAATCCATTCGGTAGTTTTTGAGTTTATCACGTTCAGACAGACAGACGCGGCGGGCCCGACTTTGTTTTATAAATGGAGTGATACGAGTATTGTTTTCGATTTACGATACAATTTATACAGATAGATATCTAGTGCCTCAAGCAATTGTTTCAATGTCAGTTTTTATAATATGATATTCTTTTGTTCGATTTAGCGTGCCTTTTGTTTTCTAAATGAATCTGTCAATGTTTTTGTCAGAATGATAATGGACCGAATTATTAATATTGAAACTAAAGTTTTTTTTTTTCATTTTGTTTATTAATAGTTCTCACTCTATTTCTTTATAAATAAACATATCGAATGATACCCAGCAAGAATATTTTACAGGTGAGCCACATTCCGCCTTCATAGTCATCCATTTGTATTTTACTGGCCTACCGCAGTCCAACAATCTAGACTAAACTGTCCATTGCTCTGTTGTGCTTAAAATATTGTTATAAATCAGAATATTTTACGAGGGACATAATAAATGTTAGAACAGAAAGCTGAATACCACCAACGCACCTGAAGAAGCGTAAGTATAACAACTTCTAAACAAACCTGCTTGGTAGTTCTCGGCGAATACACGATTGCTGCATTAAGGCGACGATAACCGACTTTTAATGGTTTTATCATGAAGATCACGTCCAAACGAGTAGTGTTAATGATTTGAAAAAAATATATGTTAAATTAGAGCATAAATAACTTAATATGTGAATATTTTAGATTGTTTATATTACATATTGAAATTAATTTGTAAAGTTATGTCTAACGCGGATAAAAACTGAGAATGGCGCAAAATCTACCAAGCGTATTTTTCTGAAGCCTTCACCAATTTAAAGATAATTTAATTATTGACCTTTTAGTATACGCGTTTTATTAAAATACCTTTTGGTTTGTGTATAATAAAATAATAATGCGTCAAATTGGAGACAGCGCTCCTTGATGGGCGAGTCCTATTACTGGCTGAACGTACGACGCGTTGCGTGAGCTCAGTACAGAACACGCAAGCGCACTCAAGGTCACTGGCTATATCTGAGTCTTAAACAGTTGGTCAAAAAATGACTCAATAATGTCAGCAGGCTTAGCATGAAGCTTTCTATTAAATTATACTCTACTGTAGAATATAAATCGCTTGTCTACCGAAAATGTTCTACTTTCTACACGGAAACGTAATTTTTGTCTACTCTTCCGTCGACAAAACGCTTCTCTACGGTTATCGTGCTAAGCCTGCAGATGTCCTCTGTCACTTTCCGCAACTGGGCTTGCGAGATCTTTAATAATTCTAAAAGGCCTTCTAACGTCCCGGTTAAGCCTATGCGAGATCTTTCAATCTAGAGAGTGAACCTTCTTTGCTTGCTTTTGTATATGGTAAGCCCACGCAGTACCCATACAAACGCACGGTAGGTAGGACCGAACTCCACAGGTCGGTCGTTCAGAAGTCTAAATGATGGGACCATACGCATAAGGACTATACAGGGTGTTAAATTAACTGCGTGCCAGCTTAAGGGTAGGTTCAGTATCGATAAAGGAACCCAGGAAAAACAAATTAAATATTGAAATACTTAGTACCTACTAACTTAAAATAGCAATCGTTTAGAATTAAAATTATTTTATTTGACGGTCCTAAGCCCGTTAAAGTACGAAGAGACTTATTTTTATTTATTTTTTTATGTTTAATAAAAAAAAAATTGTTTTTTTTTTATTTTTTTATAATTTTTTTCTGTTTTTCATTTATTAAAAAAAAATTTTCTTTATTTTTTTATAAATTTTTTCTTTATGTTTTTTATTAATTTTTTATTTTTCCTGGGTTTCTTTATCGATACTGAACCTACCCCTAAGCTATGGCACGCAGTTACTTTTTAACACTCTGTATACAAAACTGTTATACTTCTCTAAAAGTCAAAGTCAAATTATTTATTTCAAATAGGCACATAAATGGCACTGTTGAATGTCAAAATTTACAAAAAAAATTGAATTGATTCTAATCAAAATCAAAATCAAAAATATTTTTATTTCACATAAGCCTACATGGGCACTTATGAAACGTCAGAAGCTAGGTGCACGGTTCCAATTGGTCGTTTCCTATGGAGAAGAGCCGGCAAGAAACTCCACGGTTACTCTTTAAAAAAAAAAAAAAAGTCGCCCAAAATGACATATGGCCGTACTTACATATAGGCAAACCCACACGGGTCTCATACAAAAGCACTGTGGGTTAGAGCACGACTTACCGGGTCGTATCAATGCCTGATGATGATGAACAATAATCCTAGACACAGGGACAAAATAAAAAGGTTAGCTATTGAACTTCTGTAAAATTTTACATAGTGGTTCAGTCAAACCCACACGGTTAGGCAGGCGGTTCCCATACAAAAGCACGGTGGGTAGAGCCCAACTTCCTGAGTCGTGGTCAGGGGGTCACCGATGCCTGATGGATGGGACCGTAACTATACATTACAGATTGTGGAATTTCTGAAGCTGATTTTGTAATGGTTACTGTGAAAGAATCTAACAATCAATCAATCAATTTGAGGTTTTAACATTTTAAAAAGTTTACCTACACGAAGTCTTCAGTCTAAATTACTTCAAAACACAATTTGAGCTGGGCAAACATTGAAGACAAGATAATACATGAATGTTTTATAATATGTAGAGGAAACTATAAAAAAATCCATTCAAATCCCTGATAACAAGGTCTGAAGGTCGTGTCATTTCGTGTGTATCGTAATGATACTAAGAATCTACATTGTATCGCCCTAGTTAGCTCGTAAGCTTTGCAAACGTTACGATTTGTTTTGTAGTCATAGCGTTAGGAGTTCTTAGCACTTGCATTACGCACGAGTCGTTCAAAGGAGCTTGATCATTATAAGATTGTAGCCGGAAACCTTTTTAGACCTACTCAACGCCCTGTAGCTGTAGCTCATTAGGTACAGCTCTTTGATGAAACACACCAAGATCCTAGCCAGACTGATTCATTTCCAAATTGACAGGAGTATCGTTGGAATTCCTCCCTGCATATCTTTGAAGCCTTACTGGTTGAAATTTATCATAGATACATTTAACCATTTACCGTTGGGGTAGATACTGAGTGCCAGACATTCTAACTGACTGACACGACCAGGAATTTCTCCGCCGACATAAACTGGTCTCAGGAAATCTTGACGGAAACCTTCAAAGGAATTTCTCGTATTATCTTAACGGGCATACAAGCATTTAAAACATAATTAAAGGACACATGAAAGTCGTTGTAAATTGTAGATAGAGTAACTTCAAATCATTATTTATTGTTCGGAAGCTTGACACCCGATTCGCGCTGACCTTTCCGTTTTGATAAGATAGTGGCGTTACACAATTGTTACTTATAAATATAAAATAGGTTAGGCAAAGTGAAAGAAAATAATTGATAATAGTCATGATAGTTTTGTGTTATTGTTCTACATATTTATTATGCAAGTTTCAAGGCATCTGTGCATAACATATAATCAGCCTATAATGTTCCCACTGCTGGGACACAGGCCTCCTCTCTTCGAGAGGGACTGGGCTATAATCTACCACGCGGGCCCAGTGCGGGTTGGTAGATGTCACATGTCTTTGAATTGTTGGTTCTAGGACATGCCGGTTTCCTCACGATGTTTTTCCTTCACCGTTTTGAGAGCAGTGGTGATGAAATTATTTACACAAAGTAAAGCGCCTGCCTGGGTTCGAACCCACGACCTATGACTCGTAAGTCGGGGCCGTTACCACTGGGCCACCACTGCTCACCAAGGCATCTGTGTGATAATGTTTAATGATCCCTGTATTACATCAACCTTTGACCTTGTTCCATATTTGTAGTAAGTATAAAATCAAATAAATTTAAATATAATATTTTTATATAGTACCTAATAATTAGTTTTAAGTAAAAAGTTTATTGAGTGTATGTATAGAGGCTCACCGACCCCACAGTCAAACCACTCCTAAGGTTTTGTGGGGCTTAGTTTGTAAGTTGCACTAACCTAGTTTAATAGTAATAATAAACGTGTGAGCTATTGTGATTTCCAAATAAAATCCAGTTCGTCAGACACTGGAACGTTTATCCAAAAGTAAATAAGAATTTTAGAGAAATAGGTACCTGACACATTTCAACACCAGGGATGTGGTATTGATTACTGATCAATTAAATATTATTAGAGTACAATAAACTGCGTCCGTACCTACATCACAATAAGGTTGGATTAGTATTTAGTGATGCGTAATGCGCTCGTGCACACAACCAACAAACTCTACGCGAAACACGATTACTTCCGATTAACTTGATTCGAATCGAATGAGACCGACAATGTTTTTTTTTTAAATCGATTTATAACAATCCGATCATCTACCGTTAAAAAGATACCGTAAGCCCGAGGAATTCCGATTTATCGAAAATCGATATTAGGGTTGTTACTACAAAATAATTGCTTCAATAAAAGTGCATCGTGTCGAGGAAAGTGCTACGTTTAAATTCTTAATTTCTTTAAAACTTGCTTACGTACGTCCAAGTAGGCAACTCACACTAAAATACAATGAATTCACATTTTTTTGTAACAGGAAACATACTGATTATAATAGTCATTTATGTTGCGAATAATATCTACTTTAAACATAATCAGCTTATAATGTCCACACTGCTGGGACACAAGCCTCCTTCCTCTCTGTGAGAGAGAGTGGGCCATCATCTACAACGCCGGCCCAGTGCGGGTTGGTAGATGTCATAATTATTTCTTCGAATTTTCGGTTCTAGGACATGCCGGTTCCCTCACAATGTTTTCAATAAGTATCTATAAAACGTGCCGCTAAACAGTGGCGACATTAATTTGACACACTGGTAGGGCTAGTGGCCAGTAATCATAAAAAAATATTTATTTAAATAATTTATGTATAAATATATTTTTTTTATACATATTATATTAAGATAAATAATTATAAATCGAAAAATCAAAAAATCCAAACAAACTAAATAATAAAGCTTTCTCTTTCCGTCAATTCGCCTACTCCTAGCACGGTATTTGTTTTAATTTCATTGATTTGATGTTATGATCCATGATCCCGGCTAATTACCTCTGTGCTACAGTTCTTTAAGTCAGGCTGCTCCAAGATGCTATTTTAGAGAATTGTAAATAAATCAATAAATAATAATGTTTAATGAAATTTAAATATTTCATAAAACGTAAAGGCGAAACTGTATACGTATGTTAAATTAATGTCGACACTGTAGCGGCACGCTGTATACAGTATACTTTAGTTAATTGGTTGGATAATAGCTACCCATAACAGTAACTAAGTCAATAAAACCAAATAACGGAGACATCCGCTTTCAGCGATACGGTACCCTTTGTGTCACTCTATGTAAAATTTCTACATTTATATGTGTTGTTCGTATGGAGTACATAATAAAGAGTATTATATTCTATTCAACGAACAAGCGACAACCCTACTATTACAACAACGCATCGATCTAATCACAACAATAGGGCTGGCTGTCATTCCATATCGCGTCTCTCAATATCGGCCTAAAAACTTACAATATACATTGAGTATGATTTTTGTTAGTCAGTCATGCAGCACGCGACTTGCATCAGGTCTCAATTAGAAAAAATGGTGTTGCTAATTAACGTTTAAAAAAAACTTTGGTGGTAGCACGCTAAGATCAGAAACCACTTCGTTAGTTTTAAGTATCTCTCATCGATGTTTTTTTTGTTTTAAACAATTAATTCGCTGAGTCATTCGGGTACGCTCGGATTTTAAACGATTGATTGCGATTGTAACAGAATAAAGGCTTCTACATACCAGCGCGACTTGTCGCGCGACGCGACACGGCACAAAGGCCCCGCGTGTCGCGGGACGAGCGGTGCCTTTGTGTCGCGTCGCGTCGCGCGACAAGTCGCCCCGGTATGTAGAAGCCTTAACTCGATAATTTTTAATAGTCTGGAAAGTTTGTAATCATTTTTGTTTACTTAATGACAAATTAACAATTTTGTTGGATCTTTTCACATTATTTGAGCGTAGCAGGTGGCGTTCTATAGTTTCTGCCTACCCGTATGGGAAGAAGGCGTGAGTGTATGTATGTGTTTTACATTTTTTCAAAAATATTTTGTTTCGCATGGGTTTATATCCGCATGTATTGTGTATTTTTAAATAAAGCGTCGTAAAAAGACACGATAAACTCAATAATATTTTAATAATGTCCCTTTAGCTTTCGATGCATCACAAATAAGAGATTGGCTTGGTCTATTGAGTCCAAATGACCGGAATGATCCGGTAACTCCGGGTGATCACGGTACCCCCCACGTTATCACGAACAATGACCGCATTCACAAAATAGCGGATTTCGTAAAAATATTCATAATTTTCTCGACAATGAAGTAATACGAGTCCCCTTACCTAATGAATAACAATAATAATATGATGGGTTTTGTTCATAGCAACAACCCCATAAAAAATGTGTTCTATTATGCACGGGTCCTTATGTTTATATATTAATAGTATGCATAACTTATTGCACTATCGACTGGACAGTTTGATCGAGCATAAAATGTGAATTTTTGTTGTGCTTTTAAAAATATCTTAATGATAATTATAAGCCATTATTCAGACAGTATAAGTTAGTACATTAGTTGGTGCCGTGTGGTGCCGGACGTATAGAATAGCACCGCCCTATTTCTTCCCGTGGGTGTCGTAAAAGGCGACTAAGGGACTTACCAGAGAATGGGCAGCAGCGTTCTCTATGCATTTTAACACCATACTGCGATCGCCAACCCGCCTGCCAGGCGTGGCGATTATGGCAACCCCAAGGAGGATAGGGTTTTGATAAATATGACTTAGTACAGAATTACTTAACTGTTCCAAAATCCCCGTCTGTATGTCCCCCGGCGACAAAGGCTTCCTCCAAATGCCTCCACTTCTCTCTATCCTTAGCGACTCTCGTCCATGGAGCGCCCACTACAGCCTTCATCAAATCAGCCCATGTTCATCTTTTTAGGGTTCCGTATCAAAATGGTAAAAAGGAACCCTTAAGGCTTCTACATACCAGCGCGACTTGTCGCGCGACGCGACACGGCACAAAGGCCCCGCGTGTCGCGGGACGAGCGGTGCCTTTGTGTCGCGTCGCGTCGCGCGACAAGTCGCCCCGGTGGTTTATGGTGAGACTAAGTCTGTATGTCTGTCTGTCACACCTGGATATCTCATGAACTAATACCAGTACTCACTTACGGATGTCAAACCTGGGCAACCACTAAAGGCTCCCGCAGACAGGTGCGACGCGATACCAGCAGCACAATTTCTATGAAAACTTCATGGAAAGAGTCGCGCTGTCATGCAAGTCGCCCGCAATATCGCGTTAGTCTGCACGAGCTGTTAAGCCCATAACAGAAAACTAGAAACATGCCAAAATGCTATGGAAAAAAATATTTGTTTAACATCAATATAATTATATTTTTTTTTTGCATTTTATTCATTTACAATGGTCCAAAAGTTATAAAAAAAAAATTAGATTTGGCAAAATGCGGAAAATTAAATTAAATAGATAGATGTTATTTTAAACCTACGAGTATATGAAGTGATTATGATTACACTTACCTTTTCTTTCCGCTTCATTTATATACGAAACGATTACGATTCGATTAAGATTTCTGTACGAAAATAGAACCATAACTTCTTATTCTTCTGCACGAAAATAGAACCTTTATGGTTCTATTTTCGTACAGAAATCTTAAACGAATCGTAATCGTTTAAAGAAAATAAAACCTTTATGGTTCTATTTTCGTACAGAAGAATAAGAAAGAAGCATTAAAAAAATAAGTTCGTCAACAAGGAAATTCTATGTAACGTTCCATCTAAAATTAGTTGGTCAAAATTTTTCGCAAGCTTACATAGAAAATTATGTTTTTTTTCCAAGAGTTTTTTGATATTTAGATAAATGTATTTTTAATTATTTAACTCTAAGTAATTATTTCATTTTGAGAAAATTCAATGCATCTTTTTCTATCCTAAATATAGCGAAATACGTAAATTATGGAACATACAATATGGTGATCACTGCTCGTTTTATCTCTGTATGTGATGAGAATCTTACACTGCAGTCGAATACAGGCTCATATCGTTTATTAAAATTAAAATATACCTACAACTCCAATAACAAATTAAATAAATATTACAGACCAGAAACTGGTTAAAAATACCTATCTGATATTTTCCGAAGAGAATCATCTAGTTGTTTTTGCAATTATATAGGTAGACACTATATAAATTGCATATTTAAATTCACAGCACTGCTACGAGATTTTATAGTTTTACATCAGGTTCAATGCACTAATAGCAATACTTGTTCACATTTATACAGGTTAAACACAGTCATGTAAGGAAATAGCCAGTAATTAATTGCAAATGCTATTCCTATATGTATCATCATCATTAATGAATAGGAAGTTTCCATCTGTCTGTCTGTCTGTATGCTAATCTGGACGACCAGCGAAGTAATTGAATGTAATTCCTGAGGAATATTGTTTTAAATTAAAAGCTTATTTGCACGGTAAAACTTTAAGGTCTTCTGGGTATAGTTATTAACCAAAGAATGTGAAAATGCAGTATAAAAAAACCGACCAAATGCGTGTCGGACAACGCACAAGGTAGGGTTTCATAGTTGGGATGAATTTATCCCAAGAACAAACAATATTGTAGTTAAAAAACATGTTCTCCCATACATTCTTATTGCAAATATAAGTTGGTCGATAACGTACAAGCCTACTTAGTGACAGTTTTCCATTTTAACCCCCGACGAAAAAGACAGGTGTTTTAAGTTTGTAGTATGTATCCGTGTATCTGTCTGTGGCATCATAGCTCCTGAACGGATGAGCCGTTTTTTTAACTTTTTTATATAAATTGTACGCTATTGCCGGGGCATTTAGAAAGGGTATTTAGGAGCGGTACTCTAAAAAAAATTATCAGCGTGGTTAATAATATACCTATGCCAAATTACAACTTTTTAGTACTAAAGGCTTCTACAGACCGGCACGACACGCGACAGGACACAAAGGCCCCGCGGACAGACAGACCGACGGACATGGCGAAACTATAAGGGTTCCTTGTTGACCGGTCGGATCGGAATCCTAAAAATGAATAGCGCTGATAAAACTTTTTGTGTATGAAGGTTCTTGTAGATTATGAAAAAATCCCTTATAGGTCCCGTGAGATTCTTGAAATTCTAGGTGCAGATTTGCCCTTAAAGTCTTGTGCTGTACAGGAGTTTCCCAACACTGAACAGAACACCAGCAAAGTTAATATGTTTTTTTAACAAATGAGTACAAACTGCGCCTGTGAAGTTTCAAGCCTCTAAAATAACATTTCTGAAATATCTTAAATCATAGCAAAGATTTAATGTGGAAGAATCTAGCAACGATCCATCATAAAATTCAACCAAAAACACTTATTAAAAGTGAAGTATACCGGTCTTATTCATAAAAAGTTATCGATCATCTAAAACCTATTTTAGTTAAAATAGGTTTTGTCACTTTCTAACAAACACAAAGGTCAAAGTGACAAATAAGGACAAACGAACTTAGCAGCATTTTAACTAAAATAGGTGTATACCGTTTATAAATAAGAGCCTAAAATTTTATTGCAACAAGGCCTGGTTAACAGTCTATGAAATAACAAGGAATCGAGACCATAAATAACCAATCATCTAAAATATAGAGCAATCAATATTTTGAAGCGAACAAAGTGAAGTTTTTTAAAGTCAAGCAAAAACTCACTGCTATTAATTTTATCTCGTGCCAGTCATCTTTAGAGCAAAAAAAATAATCAAAATACAAAACGGCTGATACTTGTTATAAAACAAAAAACGTGGTCATTGTTATTTAATATTTTGTATTAATGATGATAAGTTCTATAAAAGGTCATGACGACCAAGTTTAACAAAAGATAATTAAATTCATGTGAGCTGATGATACTGATCTTGACGAATATGGCCCAGAAATGACAAGTGAAACTTGCACTCTAACGATGATAGCACACCTCCGCCGCGAAACTATAGCAGCGAAACCTCAGTAGTTCATTTGTACTGGTTCGCGTCATGTTCCGCTACTCGCATTCGATTCGAGTAGCGGAACATGACGCGAACCAGTACAATTGAACTACTGCGGTTTCGCTGTTATGGTTTCGTGGCGGAGGTGTGCTATCAGCGTAAAAGCAAATCGTTTCGTCTACAAACGCATTCATTTGATTTCTGATGTGTAACAACCTCTCGCTTTATGTGAGAGTGATTTCCTGAAAAGGGGCGGAAGTGACAGCTTGAGCATGGAGTATGTACTTTTAAATAGCATGGAATTAGTGTAGGTACTCATGAAATTCTAAATAGAGGGGGTCGAATTTTGACCAGTGGGCGACCACTAGGAATGAATAATTATTCGTATAAATATTTCAGTATTTAGCTTTTTTAAATTTTGAGGTTAATTTCTGTCGCTGGTCAATTGCTTATTACCAATGTGAGATGTCAGATGTTACACATATTATGCGATCACTGTATGGCTCGCTCGTTTTTTATATATGACTAAGGTATAGTCGTCGGCACGTAACTTGGCAAGAATCGTTAGGTGTATCTTTCTTTAACTTTCTTCTAAACAGAGACGTTTAAAAATAAATTCTTCTCTTCGTAAATCATTAATTGTTTGTTTTTAAGCAACTTTTAACGTCCTCACTTCAAGCTGTTGGGATGTTCTGATGAATTATTGAAGCATCGAAAATGATGCATGGTCGCCGCATCCGAACGTTGCAATGAATCACATGTGTGATGTGATACACCAAACGCGTTCACTGGCCATACCAGTGAACGCGTTTAGTGACTTTGTCGTCATATTAGAGAGCACTTGCACCATATTGAAAATGGACGTTACGATAACAATTTGAAAGATTTCCGTTACAACCTTAATTTTTGGATTATCATTGCTTTCACAAATATTCTTAAAATCATCAGTTATTCATATACGGTATATAATTGCTATTCTCTTAAAATTATTCATAATCTATGATAGCAAAAATAATAGGGAATGCAATTTAGAGTGTCAAAATGTTCATAACACATTGATTAACGCAACGAAATTGCTTTCTTTGTGTAACTCTATCCTCGTATTAAAACTTCGACAACCCTAAGATTAACGAGCATCTAACAAAGGATACGTTGACTGACAATCCGGGGACAGATCCCCTCTCATAACAAAATAAACTTCATCGTAAACCGAACCCCTTATGCCGATTTTAGTGCTCGACTAATAAATAAACTTATAGGATTGTGGGGAGAAAAGAACAACAAAAAAACGCTTTCAATAATAACTATATTACTATCACGCGTGCGCAAAAATACTATTTATCGGTTCGTATTTCCAATAATAATAGGAGAAGTTTGTGCAATTGTGTACGGGAATACCAACGAGGCTAACCTACGACTATTGAGTGTAATGATTGAATCCCTCAATGACAGATGGTAACACAATGGAGCCTGTAGAATGCCTTAGTGTAGGGCCAATTTCGATTGACCCTCGTATAGGGGGCATTTTTGCGTATTCACGTGGCGTTTGCGGAAATACATAACGTTTCATCACATAACGATGACAGTTCCGGATTTAGTTTGAATTGTGTTGATTATGACATGATTAATAAGGGTGTTGATGAAAATCCCAATAAAGACGTAGTTACTTAAGGGATTGCTAAACAAATAGACATTCAGATGGATACAGATAAAGACCAAATAAACTAGGATGGCAAAGCTAACAGTCGATATGATTTATCACGTGTATTCGGAATAAGACTATGACTAATGAATGTATCAAATAGCAAATTACATTTAATTGCCACGTCTCACTTTACCGCTGTACAAAGTATAACACAGACAGCGTAGAAAGCATAACTATCTATTCTTAAGGTGAAATCAATGAGAATGAAGAAAATACCGACTTCACGGCAGCAGTGTTGCGTGATGGTCTAGTCTAAATGATGGGTTGTAGAGATAAATTGTTGATTAATTGTTCTACTTATAACAATGTAATGAAAAACTGTTAAACATTGAGTGAAAAGAAGTAATAAAGAAAGTTTCACTCAACAATTGCAGGGATAACGAAAAATTATCGTACGGTAGCGGTTTCGTCTGGCAATGGACGTAAATAACGGTTCTGATTGTAATAACAATCAATCCTGTATACATTATCACTATGGACACATCGTACATCGATATAATTATCTTGCATTAGTATTTGAAGAGCAACCGGGACTAAATTCACACGTAATGGAAACGGCCATACAAAACTGACACATTTTAAACAGAACATGTCCTTGTGATAAAATAATGATACCTACATTGATAACAAGAATTAAACCAAATATTAGGCCTGAAAATAATGCTTAAATATCACCAATTTCTCAGGTTAGTGTAAGCAATTCACATCTAATGCCATATCTTGCATGAAAAGGTGATGTCAATAGCTCTTGGATTACAAAATCGTTACGACCATTTAGTCACGATCATTCTTCGCTTACAGATCAAATAGCATAACACTAATTTCCATACAGTTAGCGTGATGACGAAGCGTTACTTTCCCTTTAACTTTATGTTGGCAGAATAGTTATTGCATGCGGGACTAATATTTTACAAATATCTATTTTCACTACTCATTCAGGTACGATTGATTTTATGATTTGAATGGGGATTTTTTATGAACATAAAGAGGTAGTGGATTTGTGCCCGGTTAATGGCAATAGGCTCGCCCTCCATTACATGAGACCTGGCGAAATGTGGGTGGTGAAATGTGAACTTTAGTTATACCTCTGCCCTCATCCTCTGACATCCTCTCTTTCGGTGATTACAGGCGTTATGTTATGTTATAGATGGCGCTATATGTATATCATTTATATTGTATTTGAACAATATAAATAATTTAAATTAAAAATAAGCCTGCATTCTCCCACTACATGACAAACGCCAAACGAAAAAACCTAATTCTGAAATTGTAATGTTAACTTGTCTGTGTGGTGCCGGACGTAAAGAATAGCACCACCCAATTTCTTCCCGTGGGTGCCGTAAAAGACGACTAAGGGACTTACTAAAGAATGGGCAGCAGCGTTCTTTATGCATTTAACACCATACTGCGATCGCCGACCCACCTGCCAAGCGTGGCGATTATGGCAAACCTCGCCTTGGGGAGGCCTATGTCCAGCAGTGGACGTCTTTCGGCTGAAATTATGAATGTCGACTTGTCATGTCAACAACAAGAAAATTAAATGCAGGTGTCTGCTGAATGCCACCACATTTGAAAAAGTTCTATCCCAGGGAGATAAGCTGTTGACCAGGAGAGCTGCTGAGATGACCATATTAGCGGCCTATTGTTGTGAATTTCAATGAAAATCTTTTACTAGCACTATACTTTCTATTCTATTCTATTTTTCTTTATGGCAATGGTGCCGATGTCGACAATTCTGCCAATGTCAGATGTGCTGAGAGAAAATGATAAACCAGCGAGATAATTGCGTAACAAAATTACAGTAGCAATGGGTTTCATTTTGACAGTTGAACAACATCCATTACGTTATTTACGTTGTTGAGCAGACAAATTTTTCGAACATAAGAAGCAATGGATTAGCAATATCCTTCAAAATAATTCAGATGGTGATTGATAGTGTGCTACGCAATTAGGGTGCTGGAGCCAGCTTCATGAAGAAAATAAAAGTAATCAAAATAATCACGTTAAAAATGATGGAAAAACGGAAATACACTTCAACACAAATTACAGCGATGACAATCGCCATATTTAATGTTGTGGTAAATAAGTGTGAGTGACGGTAAGGCGAGTTTCTAAGTATCTTGCGGTAGACCGTGTTAAATTGTCGAAACGACGTCGATTCACAATGAAAGTGAGATCGGTCCTTTCATCAGCATCCGCTAGTGCGAGCATTTAATTTCGCTCATGTGCGTATTCTTGGATTTTAGTCGAATCGTTTTTAATTGAGATAGTCATTACAGCGTGTAACAGAGAAAAAGTAATATTATAAAACCTTTCATAATTCGTTAAACACATGCCTTTTCTGCACTTTGCATAAAAATAATCAAATAGAAACAGAAATATTACTCAAGGGACCTAGGATAGTGTAAGGTGATAACGGGTTACGAAATGCAAATTACTTATGCTAATTGGCGACAATTCTCAAAGTAGGACAAGCAACTTTCACTAGTGCAAATCCCTAAGGATGTTGAGTGAGAAACTCATTACGCGTGTGTGACCCAATTCTCGACAATTTTCTAATGCTAAACAGGATAGAGGAACCGGTATCTGTGCTAGTTGAAAACCTGTTGCATGAAGCGGTATCTTATCCTTTTTTATGCCATCTTGATGACTTGAATGTCAGTATATTTTAACTGTTAATGTGATATACTAAAAGTTGTAAAAATTGTCACATAATTTGTCGGTTGATTTGTGGAGTAATGTTGTCAGTATGAATCACAAACTAACAAGATTTTCATCTCAAATATGCAAATATAAGGACGGCAGAAGATTAATTCCTAGACTTTGAAGACGATTAGGCTACTTAACCGTACTTAGAGATGCTATCGGCAAATTCCGTGGTAAATTCAATTAACTCTGGATTCTACGTGGCAAAACATACGGGAGTATTAATTTGTTTCTCAATTTAATCAAGTCAAAATTCATCTCAAGTCAAGTAGTTTCAGTGAATGACCTCGGGGTTGAAGACATTCGGTAAAGAAGAAATGTTTCTTATGCTTATGATGATAAGGTCTATAAGGCCAGAAGTCATTTATCGGTAAATGAGTTAGGAGCACTTTGAGAGGTAAATATGCCCGTGGGCGAGGACATGCTACGTGATTCATTGCACACTGACGTTCCACTCGCGAATATCAGTAGGGACAAAAAGCGCAATGATTTATTATTTTCTTAAAGTGGTAATTTTTCTTTGATCACTTTCGTCGCTTGAGAACAAGATTTTGGCTTGATTGCAGTCCAGGAAAAAATAATGCCATGGGAATTTTGACAAATTATACTCCATTTGCTTAAGCTTTAGAAGTTATGTATGGACATGGCATTATTTCAATGCAAGCAGTCATTATGCGTAAGTGGGGTTCGTTTCTAGAAAAAGTAAGACAAGACAACCATAAACAGAAGTTTTAAAATTAAATGCGTTATTTTTGATGAGTAATTTTACTTTGTTTTCAGGTTAATGTTCTAAGTTGAGAACGTTTTAATGGGCATTTATTTTATCTGTTCGCATTTCGTCTTGTTGGGTTGTACTGTTTTGTTTTTTCCGTTCTCTACTCTTGTTATACCCACTTTTACTAACTTCTGTGTTTCGCATATTTAATTTATTTGATATGATAATAGCTTTATTGTTCAAGACTTTCGCTGTGAATTAATGTTTAGTTATTTATTAACCGATGTAAAGCCAACGATGTATTCAAGAACAGTTTGTAAGTACGAATTGTTCAGTTATCCACTGCTGAGCCATCTAAGTACATACTTAAATAGACTAGGTGTTATCAAAATCCTTACTTATCTATTGCTTAACGCTTTAGCATAATCTTAATTACGACTAAAATTAACTTAATTTCTTATCTTCAAAGTTATTCCCAAACTCGTGACTTCTAAATGAGCAAAGACATTAGACGAAATCCCACACTGGTTCAGACCGGCTTCGAGCTACGAGTGCCTAATCAATCATCCACTTATTAATGTTTATATTGACACACTAATGGCTGATATCTATGTCGCCGATACATCGCCGGCTAGGCAAACACTCGGTGACGAGAGGGAACCGCGATTATGCGTGGAAGTGCTCAGCTGGCCGAGCTATGCACATGCATATTCAAAGATCAGTCAGTTTCCATTATGCGTGCGTAATCGGAAACGCATAGGAACGTTTGTTTCTCGTCTGCCAATCAAATTGAAGCTTTAAATTCGAACGCTAAACTTTTGAAATTGTTTAGCAACGAACCATTGATAATGGTTTATTCATTTCTAAATTACTCTGGTGAGGAAGAGGTAAGCCGCAATGAGGGGAGAAAAAAGGCGCAAATTGAACATAGCACAGTACTGCAGGCGTCAGAGTATGACGGTGATACAGGTACGCTTTGCGGAAGAGCGTGATGGATGCATGTCACACGACACGATACTGTCAGGTGTGCTTACGTAAATGTTGGTTACTGAGCTACCGTGTCGAGTCGCGGAACGTTGATGACCCCTGGGAATAACGGGGTAGGTTCGTGATATAGTAATAGTATATACCCATGTACTTACTTACGATACCTACTTACGCGAAGATAGATGGTTTTCTTGGAAGACATCTTTAAATTAGACACGTACAGAATTGGGAAATATCAAATGAATCATTATTAGTAGGAACCTACCTGGTTCGTGTGTGAGGTCATGGTCTTGATTACCAATATTTGGAATTCCAAAAAACCAGTTACGCATGACTGTCATAAAAAAAGAAAGAAAGGAACAAGGTCAACGCATCCATTCACATAATTAACTATTAATGTGATTGTTCTCAAAATATTCGTCGATTTAACAGCTAATTAAGATTCGAATTTCAGTGTGCATCGTTAAAATAAAACCTACTGCTTAACACGAATCCATCGATAGGTACTTATAATAAATAATCTTAGGTATTGTACTTATCTATAGTAATTCTAGGTACCTACCTATGCGTGGGAGTGGATAATCGAATTCATTCCACACAACAAAGTGGGTAGTCGTGACTTCTATCAAATTGTTAGCTATTGCTGAGTACATACCAATCAATACATAATAGGATTACAGAGCTGATTGAGCGTGACGAAAAATGCATCGTCTTCCGGTACACATTGCCCATATTAAGACATACCTTCTGTATTAGCGTAATTTGTTGCACTTGATTAGTAATCAAGACAACGATATGATTTGGTATCAAGCAGACATACGAACTTACCTCTCAATATTGAAAACACACAAATATAATAAAGTTAAATAAAACAAAACCATGCCACACAGTTTTATCGAAGATATCAAAACTTTAACTAACCTGTTAAAAACACTGACGATCACCATAGTAAACAATCGAGCAAACTAATATTTTCAACCGCAAATACTGATATCAGTATCAATCAAATTGAAATCCATTAACACAAGATAGTCGCAATAGAAATCGAGCACATTTTCACTAAAATGCACATTATTTTCGAGTCAACATTCGAAATTGGAATTTTAAAACTGAGTTCGATGTTCGAACGGTCACATCACGAGCACCGACACTACCACACACGACGGGTGACGAATAGCAACTGAGGCGCTGATTGGTCGGCGGCCGTCGCATCAAATACTCGGCTGTGTTCGGCTCGCCGGAGATGCAGCGCAGCGCGTGCGCATGCACCGAAACAAATGAAAATGAACACGACCAACAATATTTCATTTCTCAAATCTCGTTTGCTTTACGGATGTGATTTTTTTGTTTTTCTTTTTATTATATCGTAAAGTTTTTGGATAGACGAGGATCATTAATTTACAGGAAGAGAAAGAGAATAGAATTTCTAAAGTTTCCAGGAAGTAACTTATGTACTTACTGGACTAGCTAACAAGTAAATTGAGGTTTGATTGGTTTTAGAACCAATTTTTAGTTTCATAATTAATTCTGTTTCACATTTTTCTCACAGCATACCATTTTAACAAGATGTTCTTAGCTTTTCTTCGCAAATATCGCAGTTGTAGATTACACCTCCAGAATTCATACAAATGCGACAAACACGAAAACCTTTTACCCAGTCATACTAGATAATGTATTCCAACTGTTCACAAGGGCATCATTTTTCAGTGTGTTAGTCACCTGTGTCTTATAGATGCTACAAGCCTCTTCACTCACGGACTGCGACGCATACAAATGTAGCTTATCATCAGGCTATAGTCTGTTCCAAAAGTATCTGCCGAAATTCTAATTTTAAATCACTTTAAAGGTTCTATTCTATTTTTTTGTTGTATGGCAAGCAAAGCCGGTGTCGACTATTCTGCAAATGTCTAAAGTGAGTTGAGAAAATAAGTGTGCATGAAAAAAAAATAAAAAAGAAAAAAAACACTTAGATGTTGAAAAAAAAACTAATAAAACTCTTCGATTGATACAGTTGAACACATTGTAGATCTGTTTTTCATTTAACAATAATAATTGAAGTTACTTTTACAACCTCAATATTCGTCGATTTTTTTTCAATTACAATTTAATGTCTAATGTTATTCAAACAATCATTGGTATAAAATGGTGAGACAAAAAGTTGAAATCTTCTAAATACATAATTAGGAATGTGTTACTAGTTGAGAGTGATTGCGTTAGAATTTAAACTAAGCCAGGGTTTGTTTACACTTTTGGATCAGGCTATACTCACAAGACACATCACAGTGCATTTAGACATACAGCAATACAAATTGCAGGCAATATTTTAGGTAATGTAAGGGCTTATGACAAAACGTTTGTAATAATTGTTGCCAGAATGGAAACGTGGTTGGATTATCTAACTATTAATGTTGTCTAGAAACTGTTGTTACATTCATGGCTTTAGCATTATTCGTCATTGTGGGTAGATGGTTTGAACAAATGAGCAACGACTTTCCAATATCGGTCTTTGTCTCGTCCTATTTCACGCAAACGACAGATTTTAGATAACTGAAAAGTTCTGATTAATCTCGAGGATCATCTGTCATAGTCCCGTAGACAACGATATCTTAATCACTGGTTCACTGGCCTGCAGTCTATTCTGATGCCAGATGTAATTTTATTAGATTTTACGACTCACTCAAGAAATGTCGGGAATGTTGGGATGCTTTTTTTTTTTTTTTGGGTGGGAAATTATCAAATAACTTCTCCCGCTCTGGGCTGAGCGGGAGGGCGTGTCAGACTTTTACTGACTAAAACCCACCCGTGTTCCTTCCGTTGCCTGTGTGCCGGGGCCACGATATCCCTTTCGGACAAACTCGCAACCCCGGCAGGCATTGGCCCTAACGGACCCCGTCAGTTGGTGCTGACATCTCTTTGAGGCGCGCGTGAAACACAACGCGCCGTCGACCCGGGCCTGGTCCTTATCGGACGGCGAGCTACCCATCGCTCACCGTCCGCAGGCCCGCGCCTACGGTGGCCGGAAATCTGCTTGTGACTCCCGACGCCCGGGGCGTCTCCTGCGGTGGCTAAGGGCGTGATGGCGCGAACCCTGCCATACCCTCACGCGTTCCGCCTCCTCCTTCGCGAGCATTACTGCTTCGCAGAAGGAGGTGATGGCCTCCCATGCACTCTCGCTCCGAACCATGGCCTGAACCAGGGCCGGACGCGAGAGATCGCCGCCGCCGATCGCCTCCGTGAGGACACGGCGGTGCTCCGCCCAAGCCGGGCAGACCTCCACCGTATGCTCCACCGTGTCCTCCGGGCGATCCACACAGTGGTGACACCCGGGCGTTTCCTCCCGCTTTATCCTGAAAATGTTGGGATGCTGGTAGGTCTTTTCATCTGCAAGTAACCCTTTTGCTTTACTGCAAGACCACACGGGTTACTTGCAGTAACGCACAGTAGATATAATTACAAAACTTGATGTTCATCTATATTACAATGTATTGTATTTACATACATACATACTCAGATTCAGATTCATTTATTTATTTTAAAACATACTTAGGCACTTACATTATAAGTTCTTATTTGGTAATACATTGAGGGCGCTACGTTTTGCCTCTAAGGCGTACAAAAATAATAATACATGCAATATAATTAAAACAAGAAATTAATATACAACGTGTTTTTTTGATATCCCATAACTCTAGGGTATGATTGAGGCCATATCAAAGAATCAACTGGCATATGAGTTATGTTCCAATCCTTCGTTATTTTTTTTTTCATTTTTCATACAAAATAATTCGGCAAAGTCACGATTATTAATGTAAAACACCCTTACGTGAAATATGACAACGTCGACAAGGTAGCTTTCCCTTCACTAGCTGCCGCCGGGAAGCCCCGATACCAACATACCTACATATTTTATTTTACTATTTATTTTACTACACTACTGCGAAGTTTGGCAACCTCGCAAAAGTAAAGATTCGTCATACTGGTGACAATTTTTGACCTAATTTAATTATGATTGATGATATCTCCGAAACGATGCATTTTTGGACCACCTATTCTAGGAGTTTTAGTATTATTTTTACCTACAGAATATAACCCTATAGATAGGATATAGATATAAAAAAAAACAGGTTGTATATAATGAACCACAGATAAACAAGTAAGTAATTTAGATCTTCTATCTCATTAAGAACTTAAATCACACAGAACAATGTCGATAAGATAATTTGATAAATTATGTGTAATGGGAAAAATAAAAAATAAACTTTTTTTTTTTTAATTTATTCAAAATTATAATATAAGATACAACGTTTACAGTTTTCCTTAAATCTACGTCAAGTTCACAATGATTTGAAATTTGAAAAAAATACTGATAGCGTTAAAGGATACTTAGCATTTAGGAGTAAGTATTTGACATGGTATTAAGTTTGCCTGACAATAGAGAGTGGGCTCACTAAGAAATTCATAATAACCGGTGTTACACTTTGACGACAACAGAATATTTATAACTTTATAGCATAAACATCGTTCAAAAAGTCAGTAGAACAATCCTATCCCTTTCATTTTTTTGTTCTATGCAATTGTCGCTATTCTTGACAAAAGCTCACGCAACCATTATTGCAGCGAAGCTTGTTCACTCCTTTATTGCGATATCAGCTTCCTAATTTAGGAGAGAGATGGAGAGATTATCGACAATGAACGTGAGGGGACCCCCCGCAGTGGGAGAAACGGGGTCACTGTGCTAGTATGCAACCACCTGTAATAAACTAGGGAGTGGTTCGGAAACAAGTAGATATTGCTTTACGAGATAATTAAGCTGTAATTACTTTAAACCTTCTTTGATTACACAAATTGTACGGATGCATGAAGGCAGCTTCCACGAGACCACGAGTGACGCAATTGTAATGTGAATGACTATCTAGCACACCCTGGACATTCAGTACCGCTTCCAACTTACTGACTGGCTTATTTAATCGGTAGCTTACGTCGACATGATAAATTAAATGATCTCAAAATCAAATAAATATTAGATCTATAATTGCAACCGGTGTCGACATTATTGTTGACATAGTTAAATGCTGTATTCTGCAGTTGGTGTAAAGAGCGCAAAATCAAATAAGATTTTCTACTAAATAAAACAAAGAAAGGACGTAAATAAAGTATTTGTAAATGGGAATGTCTACAACCATCTGAATATCTTTAAATAGTATTAGTCATCGATGCACCTATAACATGCATAAAACTTAACACGTAAAGTTCTAACAGACTGAAATGATGATGCCATGATGCCATGCGCGTACTGTTATAGGTCTCCGCGTAATTGGCTTTAAAAAAAAAAGAATTATTGATTTCAGGACGTTATATTTCAGGATATTACAATTCAGGATATTTAAGTTAAGTACGCGAGAGACCCATGGGCAGAACCGACCGCTAAGATGGTTGAACTTCAACTGGTCTGACAAACATGGTGACTCTAGCCGTCAGGAAGATTACTAGCTGGCAGCGCCGACGAGGTGCTGATCCAGCATTAACCCCTACTAAGTTAGGGTATAACAGTACGCAGAGCTGACTCAGACGTCATCAGACATGCTACAGCGCGCGTGACCGTAGAACGAGCCCTATGGCTCATAGGAGCCCTAGGGCTATGCTCCGGAAGATCACCAACTATGATAAACATGATGATCCATATATATCCGAAGATAATATCAAATGTGACAAACTTGTAAATCAGATCAAAACAATAACAACAGCTGATAAGTATTTTGTATTGTTGGGAAGGCAAGTGTTTTGTTACGCATGTGACCAAAGAGCTTCGAGCCAATAATGTTAAAAACTTTACTTTCTGACGTTGGTTGTTATAAACATAAATGCATATATATTTCCTAATAAGTGTAGCCTGTTTCATAAATGTTTAAAGTTTTATTGCGTTTATTATCTTTACTAACACACCACCAACATACTAAAGCAATTCGATAAAGTGTAATGAAGATAAGTGATAAAACTATTAAAGTTAACTAAGTACCAAGAATCACTATAAGTACATATAAAAAGTAAATAACAAAAGTATACACTCAAAGGCCATAAAATATGACGGTACTTACTTCTCGCGACACAAAATCCTCCTGTGAATAAGTTTCATATTCTTTGCCTGTCATTAGCAGGAGTCATCGACCTCGCTATGTTTCTTAAATAACCATTTACAGTCCCTTTACAAAATGTCCATTTCAAAGGGTCATGGTCCAGTCCAACCCATAATTAACTCACCATGGAACTTCAATCGTTTTCAAATACCCATTCGGATGTCGGCAACCGTTTAAAAGAAAGTACCGTTAGGGGTTGACATTCTAATATAATATTAGTAAGGTTATGCCCATAACATAAATGGCCAATTTGAAGTCAAATATTGCGTACTTACTGACACGAAGTAAGAAGATCTCAATAACGGCTGCTTACCTGAAACGAGAAATGAAAATTAGATCAAGACTCGGAATGGAGAAAAACTAGATTTGGCAATCTAGATGAAATGCTTATTTGAGCGTGACCGTTCCTAATTTATTCATTCGGCGGCGGCGTGGCGATCTTAAGTAAGATGGGGCATACAAAATTGGATGTGCAACAGCTAGCTCGTAGTTTAATATTTCTGAAACAAAAATACCTACCTACAAATATGTATAATAAAACATTAGTATTGTGTATAATAAACTACTGCTGCCAAAAGAATGAACAATTTATTTTAAAATGAAGCTGGTATCTATTAGTTTTATATTGAAGTAAAATACATAAATTGGTATAAAATCCTATAAAATTTTGTAATGGCTGCAAAAGTGCAAATAATTAGAATTCTCACATCCATTTTATGATCATCCTGAGTATGTGAACCTAAATCTCCATAAATCTTCATTTTATGAGGTAGAAAACTAGTAAATGCAAGCATCAACAAGTAATAAAACGATCTCAAAAATTACTATCTCGTACAGCCAAGCCATATGCAAAGGCATGACAAAGTTCCCAGTCCTTTGAGTTTCTAATGCAGCCGCCAGCATGACAATAATCATTAGAAATTATTCATACAGTATCAAGGTATGCATCAAGTTGCACGGCCGGTTTTTGCAAGAGGTCATCCCTCCAACACCTGTGATCTTCAATTGTTATCTTTGCAACTAGTTCCAAAATCTCGTTTCAGTTCACGATTCCGATGAGAGCGTGATCGAGTTTGACCTGAACGATTTTAATTTGCATCTGATTGCCATTTGGCGTTCGGAAAGTGGATTAAAAATTTTGGAGCAGGTTTGAGAAATTGAATAAATTGAAGACTGTGTGAAAATTGTTACTTTTGTTGACATTACATTATAAAAGAAATGTAAAAGTGATACAAATAACATTGCACCAATTGGAACTCTTGATGTAACATAGCCGACAGCTACTTCTCGTGCGTGATGTTACAGTAGTAATTTTGATAATGTGTTTATATCAAATAAGTGGTTGGCATGATTCAAAAACGCAAGTTTACAGTTCACCATACCACATACCGCACAAATAACCACCGAAGCTAATAACAATAAATCACATGATAAACTCTTGCATGGAACTTTCTAAAACCAATTTACGAAGTCACGTAAGTGGGCAATAATTTGGTGTAAGCCCTAAGCTGCCCTGAAGCAAAACAGCAATTTTGTATACGCCTCTCATGGAATGGAATGAGTCAATAAACGCAATAATTATACATTTAAGAAATGCGCAATGGACGATACAGGAGAAAGTAAATGGTAGATCATACTGGCCGCAAGTAAGATTGGTAACAAAGAACTAGGAACTGAAGTTAAAGATTGTATGGTTGATGCTTTTGATTTTCGGTCAAATTCTAGAGGTAAAGTAGGGCAAATATGGTTCGTTAACAATAGCTTATAGACGGTGAATGAACTCCACGAACTATTGATTTGTATCTATTTTCCGACTTCCCCTATGATTTAATCAGGACAGTACAGTGGATGTTATAAGTGCTTATAAAAGATTCAGATTCAGGTCCAGACTGACAAATGTGATTCGTATGACGTGTACAATACACGTCAAATGTCACGTCGTATGTTGCGAATAATTTGGATTTTAATAGTTGTCTACTAAAAGCTTTCTAGCTTATCCAGTATCTTAAGGTATAGGTACATATTACAGACTTTGTTACCAGAATTTCAGATTTCAAGCCCCGCTCATTAGCTCTTCTAATATAAACTTCCATTTAAACCACTAACCCCAAACTTTACACCTACATTTCAGGTATAACAACAGTTTAAGCGATTTCCACAGAGTCTCGGCCTACATACTGGGAAATGGAAATAACGTTCCTTCTAACGGCTCCTGGGTTACCTCAGAGCTTTGTGGCGGCTCTTAGTGCTATCTAGTGACATTGATTAAAACTAATCTCATTTCGCTGAAGCTTTTAGTTCAGTTGGTGATTATACTCATTATTTGACTGCAAAGAATCTTTGGTTGATCGAGAACACATATTCTGGTTTGTAATTAGTAGGAAAAATAATGGTCCTGCCGGCAGACGAATCTTCCGGTTGGAAGAAAGAAAAGGGCAGTACAAGGTTTTATGTGAAGCATGAGTGCGTGAGATTAAACTTTTCTGAAAGTTTATTTCTCTAAGAGTTGGAGGTTTTTGAATTTGCTTATTTATTTTTCTTAGAGAAAAAAACTTACAGAAAAGTTTAGCGGAAAAAAAACAAAATTGTTCGAAGCGTTACATACGGATTGAGAAAGTTTACGACTTTACGCATACGATTAGGGACAAAGAATAAATATTCAGAGAGAAACTGACCGTTTACCTTTTACGATGCAATTCATACTCGTCTAATAAAAAGGGGTGCTTATTTGACTGCTTAATACGTTTCGGACAATATGACCAACAATAGATCTTTTATTTTTATAAGGTGACCCAGTGGCTTCAAGAAAATATTCTCACAAAACTATAATGGGGTACAAAAGGATGCTGTTATTAACACAGTTAATTCTTTATATTAGAGATTAGACTATTTTACTGGTTAATGTGTGGATCACTATACTGTGGGTACAGTGTGATGTTTTTCTGAAATCTTTTTGATTCCATTATTGAGACTTCGTATGGTTGACAGTCTCTAACTCAATCGAAATAAATAACCAAGATAAAAATGCAATAGGTCAAGGTAATCCAATATTCAGCTGATTTGATTGCGAAAGCACTCGGGGATTGAATTGGTTTATCCAATAAGAGAAAACAGACCTTGACATTGAACGGATTTTCCCGCATTTGAAATACATATTGCATTAGTCGACAGACGGTCGGTGCTTTTCAAGTTAGCGAGATTATGGGAATAGGGCCAAGTCTCCAGTCTATTAATTAACCATTAGAATAGAATATAATGGAATACTCTTTATCATGTACACCATAACAATTACTGATACAAATGTTGACATTTTACATAGGGTGACACAATGGGCGGTCTTCTCGCTAAAAGCCATATTTTACAGACAACCGTTGGATGGACTAAAGGAGAGAAGGAGAGACAATACTGCAGGTAGTAGTGGTGTACCCTTTACATATACAATAAATACATACATACATAAAGCATATACTTATCTATACACCGTGATATGACATAACCGACACATAGGTATTCTCCTGGGAAGTTGCAGTGGGTTCAGAGTACTTAGTCAATGTACATACTCTTCAATTAGGCTATTAGCACAGTTAATCAAATATGTTTAGGAAAATAGATATTCTCGTGACAGAATAAGCAACTAAGAAACAATTTTTAACTCTGTGGAATTGCTACGCATGGTACAGAAATGCTGCAATTTTGTTACAATTGTGTCGACTCACACACAAGGCAAAAGAAACACTGGTTAGGAAATCACTCTGTAGGTAATAAAATCTAGTTTACAAAGCAAGGTTGAACGACTTACAAGTGTGTAACAAAGCTTATAAAGGGACAAAGAGCTAAACAACGACGTGTGGAAACCACCCTTACGTCTCAGGTAGGTCAGTGACCCCGCTCTTATTCACCCGTTCCTTGCTTCAGATTATTTTCAGAACAATGCTGCTGTGGTTTGAATATTGATGTTGAGACATCAATCTTGGCTATAATATGCTTTAAAGATAGTTAGTTATTAGAATATTTATCATCGCTTTTTATTTATGGTAAGCAGGAATATCTAAAACCGCTTTTTATGATGACTTTACGTTTCTGTGTCGTTAACATTTTCCACACTGAATATTTAAACGTCTTTGAACAGGTTGTGAACAGAATAGGTAAATCTTACAATTAACAAGTTTATTCTGAGTGCCTCTATATATTATTTTAAAGCACACTTGCATATAAAGCGTATAACGTTCCCACTGCTGGGACACAGGCCACCTCTCTGTGAGAGGTCGCGGTTCCAGTGCGAGTTGGTGGATAAGAGTCTGTAGCACACTTGACCTCGATATTGCCATTTCATTGTATAAGTAATCATCTGCTGAGTGCAAACTGCATTCTTCAATAACCTTTTCTTCCTAAAAACGAAGGGCTTGTCAGAAATTCTAATGTTAAAGTGACTTATCAATCACATCGGTTGCCTCTTCCAGTGTTTCCCGTTACATATATACATCATAATTATATACAAATAAATCTGACCCGCAGTCGTGGCACTAACATCTGTAAGCCATACAAATGTTTATCCCGATGTGTATCCAATCGGCAACACAAGCACACGAGGCGGACACCCACCTCTGCGTCAATGGGGTTGTCAAAACATTGTAATTTAACCGTATTAGCTATTCGCCTTGGTAAAAGTAAGCAATTCACAAATAATCAAATGTTTATGCGTGTCTTTTCCCGTTTTCGTCATAGCAAAGGAGTCAAGACTTTTCAAAAATTGTATTGCAAGTAAGTTAGTAAGCAGTTTTTTCTTCGAATGCTTTTCGATGTCTTTGAAATTGTGTTGATTTGAAAAATCAGACCAACTCAATTTCAAAGATATCTAATTCTACTACTTAGTCACAATAGCCGATCAAAAAGATACAAGAGCCATCATAACTAAACCAATTACCTATAGCTTCATCTATCTGGTGCAAAGCGACTCTTGAAAGACATTCCTCGACCACAAAGAGAAGTGAAAATGGAAGGTATTAAACCAGACCAGACACGCTCCAACAATAGATCTTTTAAAGCCTTTGTCTGATCTGACTGCGCTGAGATGAATACGGATCTCTTAGGCCACGATATTTATTCGTTTTTCAATGATTTATAGTCATCTTGTTAAGAAATCCTATGTATTACTCTCGTCTACCAATGAATTAGAATAAATCTGAAATTGAAGTAACGAAGGATACCTCTCTAAGACTTGGATGAGCTCTCGGTTTAATGATCGAAATGAAAACGAGATGAGTATTTTCTGTATTAAAAATAAACTCGCAAAGCTCCGAAGTAAATACAGAAACGAAATTATTTTTGGCCTAATAGTAAAAGAACTTACGCGCAGGAAGTGATATTCCGAAAATGTTGTCAAAGGTTTCAAACCACTTTTTTTTTCTTTTTTTTTTGGGTGGGAAATCATCAAATAACTTCTCCCGCTCTGGGCGGAGCGGGAGGGAGTGTCAGACTTTTACTGACTAACACCCACCGTGTTCCTTCAAATGCCTGTGTGCCAGGGCCACGATATCCCTTTCGGACAGACTCATAACCCTGGCAGGCATTGGCCCTTTCGGACCCCGTCAATTGGTGCTGACGTCTCTTTGAGGCGCGCGTGGAACACAACGCACCGTCGACCCGGGCCTGGTCCTTATCGGACGGCGAGCTACCCATCGCTGACCGTGTTGTTCGCAATTCGAATCAATCTCGAAAATTTTACGCGAGTGTTGCCTATAACAAATTCTGTTTTGATCCTGATCCTCAGGTTAGGTTATTCTAGGTTATTCTCACCCAAAAAATGCATTGACAATCCACACTACGTAAGTTAACCCAAAAAGCTTAGCTGTAGTGGTCAAAGACACTGCTTATTTACTACCGTTACGCCAATGAGACCGTTATAAAACAAAGTGATAACTATTAGGCAAGCAAAAAATATTAAGTAGATATTTCACTTGTTGAAAAATATTGTTCTGTACAAAAATGTATTCAACTAACGGAAACGTGCTTGAATCTAATGGCGCAGGATACCCTTTATCAGAAGTGATCATCGTATTAGTGGTTCAACAGCTTCCATATCATCAGGATTGCGTTGGAATATACAGTTCGTCGTGGACGTGGACGACAGCGGCTCTCTTCACATCTTTTGTCATTAGAAGTCAGCCGCTACGCAACCATCGATGCAACGCTCTGCTAGAGTGACTGTCACCAGCCAGTGTTACTCTTGTATGACCTTTTCGGTGATTCCAGTAACTTCGTAACAAAAATAGACGGCGCCACTTGCTGCGCAGTTAAATCTTTTCCCTCGGGAGAATGTGCACCGGTTTGATTCGATTTCCAAATGCAGTGGGGTAAATGCGTAACCCACTTATAATGACAATTGTTCGCAATGGGTTTCATTTTGACGTTCATCTACCTTCGTTGCGTTATTTACGTTGATGAGCAGACAAATTCGTACATTCTTTTTCGTCTGCACAACAACGTAAATAATGCAATTAATATTGTAAACCGATTCCTATTGGTAGTGTGTTACGCAATTATCCCGCTCAATCAACTCAGCCTATAAGAGTCCACTGCTCAACACCCTGTCCTCCGGCTTCCGAATCCAGTCTGTCCCAGCCACCTTTTTAAGGTCGTTGGTCCTTCTAGTTGGAGGGCGTCCCACACTACGCTTGCCAATGCGTGATCTCCACTCCAGGACTCGTCTGCTTCACCGGCCATCGGTCCTTCGACGAATACGGCCAGCCCACTGCCACTCCCTTACTCTACAGGCTCGGTTCTCTTCCGGATAACTTCATTTCTGATCTTATCCTTAAAAGAAACTCAGAGCATAACCCGCTCCATAGCACGCTGGTCAGACGAAATTGCGCTGCCAAGCCAACTAAATTTCTTAAAATGAATTTGGTGCAACGTTCTACATTCAAGGGTTAGAAGCAACTTTTAATTGAATCTGTTAATAACAGTCGAACGGTTTTGTGTAAACAATCATCATTATGGACAACTTTTACTATGGGACCAAACCCGAAATCGCGAAAAAAAAATCAACTGCTCCCTACATTTATGTCCGAATAACTTGTCAAAATGTAGGCCAGCTGATTTTTTTTTCGCGATTTCAGGTTTTGTTCCATAATTTAAGTTGTTCATGAGTACAATGACTCCTTAAGAGGTTGTGCGTTATTTCCGGGACATGTTGTATATTCTACAACAAAATTTAAACACAGCTTAATGTCTCTCAGCTTACCGGTGTTGGTCCATGGATGGGTGACCATCTTTACATACCGAGACTTCTCCGTCCCTCGGAAAGCACTTTAAGCCGTTGGTCCCGGCTATCATTCGTGAATCCTTGACATCATTACGGGTCCTCAGAAGCCCAAAATTCTGACAACCAGTTTTACCAAGGGGTATCGTGTTACCCAGTAACTGGGTTGTGAAGGTCAGATAGGCAGTCGCTCCATATAAAATACTGGTTATCAGCAGCATCCGATTAGGCTGGAAGCCGACCCCAACATAGTTGGGAAAAGGCCGGGCATATTGATCGATATATTATGTCTCATCTATACTTCTAAGGGCAGACTAAATTCGCCGAAAGACGTTCCAAAAGGATTATTCAATCACTGATCCCGACTGCTAATACCATCAATCAATCAAATCAAAAATATTTTTAATTCACATAAGCCTACATGGGCACTTATGAAACGTCAGAAGTTAGGCGCACGGTTCCAATTGGTCGTTTCCTATGGCGAAACAAAGCAAGAAACTCCACGGTTACTCTTCTAAAAAACAAATTGGCTTTTACAATGTTTTTAATTACAGTGTTTATAATTATGAGAGGACAGCGTAGGCCCGTCAAAAGTACCGAGTACTTGACAAAATAGAAAATGGTTTACAGATCTACAGTCTATTAATCCTACAACGTCCTCACATTAACAAAACATTACAAAAAACAAAAAAACGAAAATATTATTAAAATAATAAAATTTAGAACCTTGTTTAAATTAAAATTGTAGGTTTATAATGTCAAAGAAAAAAAAAAAGACTATGTCGAGGAAGTATGTCAAAAATAAATAACATAAACATCGCAACTTGGGAGCAGTTAATAGACATTTAAGTACATATTTTTGCCGTTGATGAGGTACCAGGGTTTGGCATTAATTCCTTCTGCACATGTGGCTTCATGTGCAGAAGGAATTAATGCCAAACTTCCTTGTCTTCAACGTAGTCTTTAATCAGAGATTTACTTATCATACGATTCCATACGTTATATTCTTGGTAAAGTATTATGTTACACTGACCATCCTTAACTATCGATGGCTCTTCAATCACAATAAGCATTAGAATTAGGGTTGCGCCCTATACCGTCCTTCGGTTCCAAACAATGTACCACGTCGCATTATTTAATGTTAAAACCCGGATTACACGGGTATAAGTGTAAACTTAAAAAACCCTTTGGTGAAATTATGCAAAACGCAGAAAAAGTATTTGCAATTGTAATGAGGTGTTAAGGTACTTTTGAGTTATTTCGATCCTCACGTAGTCACGTTACAATGGGGTGTAGGGTGTGATAAATAAGGATAGGAATATCGATAACATAGATACCTAGGTATGGATAAACTACGATAACATGGCACGCCCCTCCAAATTACTGTTTCAATGTGTGTAGTCACATATTCCTTACGAAAGAGTTTGTATGTAGTTGTAAGTATTCGTCTTCGTATTCGTCGAATTTATTCATAGTTTTTGTGCAATCAGTAGTGGTAATATCTCACATATTACGAGATTTGTTGGTCAACCAATCATAACTAGCCGATCGCGCAAGACAACGCACGTGACGTTTTCATAGAGTACGTCAGTGCAGCAGCGCCATACTAATTATAATGAGCGATTAAGGATGCCACTAGTCGAGCAACAAATCCGTGGATTTGTTTTTGTTTGACGGCTGTCTCATTACGCACACATGCATTTTGTCTTGGTGGCGCTTTGTAAATACTTTCAAACGTTTTGAATTTTGAAGGGGCGGGCCATGTTATCGTAGTTTATCTCTAATCAATATTAATAATGGGCGTGTGTTTCTAAGTATAGATCAGTCGTTATTTACTATTCAATAAGTATCACTTAATTTAAAACTTTTTTATTTACTCAAAAATGCTTGTAATGTTGTCATTATTTTGACAATCTTCTTTGAGCAAAGTCAACCTTTCGGCACCACTAGAATAAGCGCCAGCAAAGTTGTAGGGAATTTCATTGCTGGTGAGTTTTAGCTACCAGCGATTTCCTTTGTAAACCCATTACTATCGAGTTTTGTTTCAAAAGGTAAGGTGCAAAAAGATTTAATTCAGATTTTGGCTGTTTATGTACAGGCAATACAATCACCATTGCTTAATTTTAAAAAAATACAAAAGCGCGGGGAAGAAACACAATCATGGCGCGGTGAAATTTTGTGTAACTGTGTTCTTTATTGTCCTGGTTTTATTTAAATTACTCGCATTATTTGAAAAAGTACCAAATACAGGCCTTGGACCGCAATGACTGATTTGCTGTGTTGCGCTCTCGACCATCATCGGCGCTGCCATAAACGCAGTCATTATCGACCGCGAAAGTAATGTACTATTTATTAACAAAAAAATAATATATATTTACCGAACCAAACACTCAGGAGATTGTTTTTCTAATATGTACTTCGAAACCCAATTCTGGTGTGGAGGAGAGCAATAAGGGCAATGAGCGAGGAGATTCGAATTTTAATTCTAATGATTGACTAGCAAATAAAGCAAAAACTTGGCAAAAACGAATGATCAAAGCAAACACTATGAAAGCTTAATAAGCAATAAATCACGCGAAGTAATTAAAATGCGGATTCAAAGGGGAGATAACGTTGATTTCCTAATGCAATTAGCATGTTGTTAGTAGGGTTTACAACCAAGAATTTATTATGCGCATCACTGTTGAAAATACATTTGGTTTTAGTGGCATCTCGAAAGCATCTTTGACAAGTTTCCTTTCTTTAGCAGTTATAAAAAAAAAAAAAAACCAAAAGTGCACGCCTCATAACGTTCACGTCGTTTTTTTCTTATTACTGCTAATAATAAGATAATTAAACAAATGAAATAAATAAAAAACAATACTAAAAAAAAAACAGAAAACTGCTATGGTTTAGTGCCGCCATAATTATAAGGTGAGCAAAAAAAAATACTATGATAAATAGGTAGATATACAAAAAAATACACAGTCGTATATTAGTTTTTTATGAATAATAATTAAACGACAGGAATTGAACGCTCATATTAATTGAGAAAGTCCATAGTTACTACTTTAGATAATAATAAAAAAAAATCCGGTAAGATAATTTTTTCGACCAATTTCCCTGCCACATACCTACACCAATCTATAAACACAGACACACTGACGTCCAGGAAAGATCACTTTTAATGTTATTATTTACTATAATAAACAAAATAATTGTTATTGAATTATATTTTGTGTCTGACAAATTATTTGACTTGATAATATTACACTAAAAACAAAAAAAAATAACTCATATTAACCCGTAAGTGCAATATAAAAAAAAAAAAAACTATTTCAGTTTCGAGAAAACTGCTCCTTTTGAAATGTCGAGAGTAGAGCACAACCTCAACGCTTCGCTTATGAGGCGTGCAATAGCAATGAAGAGAATAAAAGGTTATGAAATTTGTAAGTATTGATAGTGTTAGTGGTTACAGACGTGATGGTTTATTGGTATCTCAGGGGCTTGTAGCTAAGTAATAACAGACGCATGGGTCGATCGATCAGGTTGCGCGGTTGGTCCGTGGATGGGTGACCATCTTCACATATTAAGACCCCTCCGTGCCTCGGAAAGCACGATGCCGTTGGTCCCAGCTGTCATTCGTGGATCTTTGACAGTCGTTACGAAAGTCTGACAACTAGTCTTACCAAGAGGGTATCGTATTACCCAGTTACTGGGTTGTGGAGGTCAGATAGGTATTCGCTCCATGTAAAATACTGGTATTCAGCTGCATCTTTAGTATTAGATTATATAAAGTACATACATCTTTTAAGGGGTACTGTGTTAAATGTTACAACAAAATACCTTGTGATATATTGCAACTAAATGAAAGAAAATTTAAAACTCATATGAAAAGTACACTTTGTAAACAAGCATATTACAAATAAGAGGATTATATCCAAGATAAGAAGGCTTGGAAACATGCTGGTCCACATTAATTTATCTGTTATTGCTTCTTTCTTAACTCTTTTTACCTATTGTGGTATAGTAATTTTATTCTAGGTGCATCGTCTTCACATATAATTGTATAATTAATGTACCTATAAAAAATATTGTAAGTACAACATTTTAAAAGTGTAACGGTGGAGTTTCTTGCCCATTCTTCTCCATACGAAACTATCTTTTGGAAGGGGCGACTAGAATCAATTCTATTTTTTTTTGTAAATATTGACGTTTAAAAGTGCCTTATATGTTAGTGCCTATTTGAAGTAAACAATTTGACGTTAACTTTGACATTGGTTAGACTGGAAGCCGACCCCAACATAGTTGGGAAAAGGCTACTCAAATGATGATGGTTTATCGGTATCTAATAAGTATAATTAAGCATAAATCAGCCTATAATGTTCCCACTGCTGGGATACAGGCTCTCTCTCTGTGAGAGCATTGAAAAAAAAAGTGTTTCCTTTAACAAAAATCTTGTTTAAGGCGCTGGCAAGAGGCAAATGATAAAAGTAGGCTCGGCTTAAACAAAAAATTGCCAAATCTATATATAATAGTTTCTGGTAGCGGAATAAATATAATTATGTTATTATTGAACATATTTCTCAAAACTTGGAACAAAACACGTTTATAAAAAAAATCTCGAATCAAATTAACGGTAAACTAACCCTTTACTTTGAGTTTCAATCCAAAATATCTGTATTAAATATCAACTTACGGTTGGAAATTAATTAATAACAAGAACGTCTTATTTGTACGCAGAATTTAGTGGTTTTTTTATTTTCGATTACTCAACTCATTTTTGAGTAAATAAATAATTGCTTCATATTTTGCAATAAATTACAAGCGTGTGTCATCGCGCTTCTCTTTCTTTTGTATGCAGTCTGACAGTGACAGCGGTTTACCTATTGTCAGCGTCTTAATGTGATCACGCATCTTAACTACATACTAGCCTACCTAGATCTTGACTTCTGAAGCTAGGAGAACTTTGTTAAATTATCATAGTTCCGTCTACTAAGTAATGAATTAATTTAATTACGGGTGGTTATTTAATTTAGTTCAAATGTTACAATTTAAGAATGATATAAGTAATGCTAACAAGTTGCTTGTTAGCATGAACTTAAATTATTATTTGATATGTACAAAGGTGAAGAAGTAAAATCAAACATAGCATGTATGATGTAACAAAGACCGGTGATTATTCTGTACAGTCACTAAAATAAAATGACACAAAAAACACAGTAAATAAAATGAATTTGTTCTGGCAAATACGCTATCTTGTTTATAGTAAATAGATAAATAACTATTCCAAACATTTTAATGCCAACTAAGAGAAATAGTACGTACATTACTGCAGCGGCCAGCAAAAGAGGCATTGATGGACGAACGTGTAAATGTGGGCCGAGGCGAAGCCGAGGCATACATACGTGAGTCCATCAATGCCTAGTTGCGGCCAAGGCTTGTATAATGTATAGTGCCTTTCTCAAATTATGCGCTAAAATTCAAACTAAGTAAATTATTTATAAATTCCAGATTCAATGAAGAACAACGATCATTTTTCACGCGCCAATGTAATCATTTGTTTTTTTTTTTTCAATAAACAGCTCGAAATTAAGCCAGTTCGAAATTTAAATAAATCCTTTGATAAGTTACCTCCTTGGTTGCCATGTTTCGGAGTAAAAGATCATTCCATTTTTAAATTACACGATAGTTATGAGTATACTATGTAATTTATCTGGCCGCTAAAACACGACACTTATGGATTTTCATACTGCTACATTGGTGGCCGCTGCTCGCATGTATTTGGCCAGTACAGCAATTTTGATTTATCTCGAAGAAGATTGTCAAAATAATGCTCGAATTTCCAAGCATGTTTGAGAAATAAAGATTTTGAATTTGACTATCAATTAAATAGCTCTTCTATAAAATTCCATCTGTGCAGTTTCACAAACAGATTAATATAGCCCTGCGGGATAATCGAGTAACAAACTATCAGTATCGATGGGTTTCATTCTGACAGGTCAACAACATTCATTTCGTTATTTACGTTGTTGAGCAGACAATTTTTTCGAATTTATGAAGCAATGGATTAAAGCGCAGATCATATGATTTTAGTGACTTTTAAATCTGTTATTACGCCTTCATATAATGTAAATAAGTTATGCAAAAAATCTATGTTAAACTAGAACGCATACACATAAATTCTAGGTATATGTGAATATTTAAGGCGACCATAACCGACTTTTAATGATTTTATACTGAAGATCACGTCTAAACGAGTAGTGTTAATGATTTGAAAAAAATATATGTTAAATTAGAGCATTTTCTCAATAATTTAATATGTGAATATTTTAGATTATGTTTATATTACATAGTGAAATTAATTTGTGAAGTTATGTATAACGCGGATAAAAAACTGATAATGGCGCAAAATCTACCAAGCGTATTTTTCTGAAACCTTCACCAATTTAAAGATAATTTAATTAGGGATCTTTTAGTATACGCGTTTTATTAAAATACCTTTTGTTTTGTGTGTAATAAATTAATAATGCGTTAAATTGGGGACAGCGCTCCTTGATGGGCGAGTCCTATTACTGGCTGAACGTACGACGCGTTGCGTGAGCTCAGTACAGAACATGCAAGCTAACTCAAGGTCACTGGCATATATCTCCGTCTTAAGTATTGTAGTAAAATACTTTATGAAATAAATTCAGGAAGTAATGTCTACCCAAAGCGGCAAAGCATAAAAAAAACGAAATTACTTTCAAACTATTTAAGATATTTTCATGTTTTTTTTTGTATGAATAGACTGTTTTATTATCTTTAATTCTATCTGTGATTTATTTCAAATATTCATATTTTCGTTACTAAAAATAAATATTCCCTATGAAAGTTAATGGTTGCGTGGCGTGAGCGCGAAATGCATTTGTATGGCCAAGGTCAACGGCGATTATCGGACCCTTAACAATATACTTGAAAATCATTCAAATTGTGATTGATAGTATGTTACGCAATTAAGGTGCTGTATGCTTTCAAAAGGCATTTTCTAGTTGTTTTCTACGCTTGCAAATACCATTTCTTTACAAGACCACTATGGCAGCTGCCAAAACAACACGCCTAACCCTTTAACGCCTTCTAATGCATCGAAAAGTCAATTGCAAACCGTCGACGGCAAATTTTGCAACATTCATTGTCCGAATAGGGAACATTTGTTAATTCGAGATGTTGTTTCAAAAATTACCATAATCGAAGCAACCAGCCGTAAAGACATTGTGAACGGCCCAAGGGTGGCCAGCAATCAACAATCAGGGTGTTTAGACGAAAACGAAACTAGAGATCAATTTTCTAACTTATCATAAAGGTGTAAAGTTCAGTTTTCCGTGTAGGTACTATTTTTTCGTGATATATTGGTATTTTCGGGTATTGTACATAAGTATGCAGAATTCAAAGGGTTAGTTCAATGACCCGATTGAAGTGTCGAGATAACGTTTTAAGGTGTTAATTTTTGTAAGTTGCTTTATCAGAAGGTTTGATCAATTTTTTTGGAGTCTAAAGAGTTCCCCTACCTTCACATAAACCTCGTTAGACTTGTTTAATGTCAGGGAGCTAAGGTACCGGATGTTAATAATGACTTTCTTAAAATTGAGTTACTAAACTTCATATCTGTAGAATTTTTTGGGTTTAAGTGAACCTGTGATGTAAATTGATCAAAAAATAAAAAAATCGATTGAGTAACAGCCTGAGCTAACTTGAATTAGGTTATCTGTAGCGACGACGTCGATTTATGACGATACTACATCATTGCTACATCAATACGTATCTAGTTTGTATAGCCGTATTTATTTTATGGGCCATAAAATGGTTTTAACATAAGCATCGTCCACAACCATGAACAATTTCCCCTTTTGAGTACACTGACATTGCAAAAAACACACTTATTCCTAATCGTAAAATTGCGTCCGAAATTGTGCGTGCTCTAGCAATAAAAATGGCAATAATTTTCCTGTATACAATAAAACAACTGAGTCCAAATTGAAAGAGGGCGACATTTTTATAGAGCGATAAAATATAGTCGACGCACTTACAATATATGGTTTCAAGCGCCAGTTTTAAATTTTTAACAACTCATGTCATATTTTCAGTAACCATCACTCATATGATGGTCCTAAAAATAAAAACATTATAATATTGTCATAACCAAACCAGCTATAACAAGAAGTTTTAAATAAATACAAGATGGAAATAGTCGTTTTAAAAATAAAATCAGAGAAATGGACATAAAACTTGTCACGAATATAAAAGTTATGAAAGGTGTCGAGAGAAATGAAAGTAAAGAAGATAAAAACAAATAACTGAAATGGATTTACCGATAAAATATGCAAAGGACACTATTTAATCTCGGATGATATTCAAATAACGAAAACCGGTAACAAAAGATGTCAGGCTCGTTATGAAATAAAAAAGCTCATACAAACACAACCAAGGCCCCTCATCTCACTAATTTTATTAAAAAAGCAAACCGTTCATTTGTACACATATACTATACATCAACAAAATATTGCGTTCATTTGTGTTCTAGCTGACTAGTTTTATGGTTATCAATGTCCAGGAATACCAGTCTGCACAGAATTTGTTTGCACAAATGATCATATTTATTTTGTGTGCCTACACAAAAATTCTAATTTTATTCAAGGGGTTCGTCATTGTAACATGAGTGTCCCACTTCAAATTGCGACTCATTGTCTTCATGCCTTTCATTATCTGCGACCTTTTTTGCAATGTTAGAAAAACAAACTTTTTGTTTGTCTATCGTTAGCAACTTGTCTGTTACACTTCTGTTGCAGCACCACCTTTATTGAGCTGTTGAATTTTCTACCTTACTGCTTCTAAAACAACGTTTAAATTTTTATATTGCTACGATCTATGACATCGTTAGTAATTCAATATCCTTTGAAACAAAAAATACAGTCGCATTAATACACGCTATGGGATCATTGGGAACAGATGGTGGTGTTACCATAAGTGGTTTATCTTATCGACTCGACGATTATATCATCGATGCATTACAGCGCTAATTGATTCGTTCATTAATTACCAATTTATTTAACACCAGTAATACTCTAAGCCCCATCTGCTTCTTATCTGGGGACAGCTTACAAAATTTTATTTAGGAACATATTTCTTCAATTAACCCGGTGGTTTCTTTTTAGGGTTCCGTACCCAAAGGGTAAAACGGGAACCCTATTACTAAGGCCCCGCTGTCCGTCCGTCTGTCTGTCTGCCTGTTCGTTTGTCACCAGGCTGTATCTCATGAACCGTGATAGTTAGACAGTTGAAATTTTCACAGATGATGTATTTCTGATGCCGCTATAACATCTACTAAAAAAAATAATAAAATTAATATTTAAGGGGGCTCCCATACAACAAACGTTACTTTTTTGCTCGATATTGATAACGGCAACAGGTAGACGCTTGAAATATTCACAGAATATTTAATGCACGCACAATACTAGAGAAATTCTTAGTGTGGGGATCAGTTAAAAACAAAAAAAAAATAGGTATTCACTTTAAAAATAAGTAATTAAATTAAAATAAAACAAATATTTAAGGGAGGCTCTCATACAACAAACGAGTTTTTTTTTGCCATTTTAACCCTCCGTGCGTGAGTCCGACTCGCACTTGGCCGGTTTTTTTTCTTTTTTTGAAAAAATTGACCTGAAACTGTCAGTAAGTATTCAGTAGGTAATACAGTTTTTAGTATAGTGGGTTACCACTGGACAGCTTATCGATGGCCTTAAATTGAATTTCTCCGTAGTAGTATTCCTTGAATTTCTGTACTGGGGATTAATGTATGTGAACGTTTTTATAATTATTATTACTTAGTTCCCTCTTCATGTATTTCCTATATATAATATGTTTTTAGATCTCTAGTTACGGAGGAGTGACACTCGTTTTGCAATTGTTTTTTTTTATTTCAATTAACAAAATTATACACCTGGTCCCTGGATTTGAATGAAAGCAATATCATAATATTAATATGCTGAATGTTGCATTTGATTGTATGACTAAAGTGACCCATAAGCTATTCACAAACATTGGATACACAGTATACGTATAATTCCGTGCCGAACCGAACATCAATACATATTATTGAAGGAGTCCTCTAAACACTGTTCACAAAACTGAGACCCGAAAACCATGACAGTTTGGCTTACAAATAAACAACCGCTATTCTTCGCAGTTAAATCAGGGTTACCGAAAATGTGTCATTTTCGATTCGGAAGGCCGTCGAATGGTTATGAATAGCTATGCGGATGTTTTTTTCTATTATCCGTCAAAGCTCCACCTTTTCTACGATACGAATGTATTCTATTATCCTAAGTGGATTGAATAACACTAAAACTAGTTTGAACCATTCATTGAACCAGGTCCATTATTAAAAGTTAGACCATAAAATTATTACGGTTCTTTCTATAATTTGGCGTAGCCATAAAAAAAACTCTGAACATTTTTCTCAATTACATTGGTAACGAAAAAGTGAAATTACTCAAATATCTTTTTAGCCTCATAAATTATGATTTAGCTAGAGTAATAAACTTGAGGTTCACTCTTTATTTTCTTGATAAATGGGTCGTTTTTCATATTAGGTCCCCTTTAAGAGTGGGTACAGTGAAGGCATTAGAACTTTTTCTCAAATCCATTTATAATTTTTCCTAATTTTAAATTATAATGAGGATAATTAATGCGGCGGATAAAACAAATCATGGCTTTCTAACGTATTTGTCAAACAACTTGATAAAATTTACTACTTAAAACATTACACGTAAAATAATTATGACACAATTTAAAAAAAAATGTACCAGCCACTCCAAAGCCCGAACAAGGCAAAAGATAATAAAAGGGAGAATGATAAAAGAAAAAAGTGCTTTTTCGGACGGAAACAATTAAGAAATTTACAAAAATTCGTTACCGTTTAATTAAATCAGAACAAGAGTCAGACGTAACGAAGCGGAAAGTCACGCGCGGCGCACAAACGAACCTTACTTTGGAGCGTTATGACTATGAGTATTTAAAACTAATCAGTTTTGTGACCCATTTGGTTGAACTACATCATTATAATCAAGTACATAGTAGATTCTCTTACCCTATGTTTAAACTATACCCCTATTTGCTATGTGTGACTTAAAAGGTGTTTTTGGGATATACATATTCGGCTCACACTGAATGACATAGATTTCATATTTTAAAATTCGATCATAAACGACAGCTGCCGAGTATAGTTGGCCCGTAAAAAAGCATAAAGCAAGAACCTTTAACAAAAACTAAAAGACATGTAAATAAATCATAAGGTATTATTGCTAGTGATGATAGAATGTGTAACATCAGAGCTAAAATAAGCACAGTAAGGCTAGATTGTTGACCTATTTTATAATGGCACAGCTAAAAATATCTAATTCAAGGTGCCACACAGATAATCATTTCACCCCTGCCAATCGATAGATAAATGGAAATGAACTGTAAAAATAAAGGTGCGATATCTCGGCTTATGAATGACGATAGAAGCTGAAATAGAAGCTGACTGACCTGAGGTGAACTAGAATATTCCTATGATTTTCTCCGTGGGCAGGAAAATAAATAGATGGAGTGGATATAACAGAATAAAGGTTTCTCTAGTAGGTTATTTACTACTCTATATTTATTTACTCTCGTTTCCTGTGTTTTCTATACTAACAATGTTTCTAACTATTATAATATTATCAGTCAGAGGTGGGGTTTGGTCTTCGCTTTTTACAAATTCCTCCTTATCTTTCATCACGCAGTGTTTGTTAAAATCGTCGATTACTTTTCTCATCTTCACTAAGTCAATATCTGCTTGACGATAAATTAAGCCACTTTCTTCACGCACGGCTAACCTTAAAGCTACTTTAAAAAGAAGCACTTTCATTTGCTTCCCTTTAAAGACCAAAGTCAAGGTAACGAGGTCACCGAGCCCGTGAACAGAGTTCAGAGCTTTCAGTGTCGTTTTCATTAAGCCATGCGGAAATACCTTTTACCATATAGATGGCTACGAGAGCGAAATTTTAAATTCTGAGAACAAGGATGACGATGATTTTTTACAAACATTTGTAAATGTTATTGGCAACATGATTTACTGTAACGTCGAAATCGTGAAAATCTACAAGTAAAAGATCGTTATTTTAATTATTAAAATAAGCAACAAAACAACATTGTTTTCTGTTATGTAGGTAGGTACGTTCTGCATGGATATGGAAATAAAATTTTAAAACCTCATCCATTGCACCAACGTAGTGTACAATCAGGATGGTTATAAATTGACATCACTAGAGCGTTCCTAATGGATGTTTTTCAGCAACATACACAGCAATATTTTGAACCTGGTTCTAGCTCTGTTCTTGCACAGTGCGACAACTGAGCCGAACGTGTGTGTACTTCAAAACGGCCACTAACAAAGCTACGCGACACTGCGGTCGACATGTCGCAATTTACGCAGTAGCTCCCCGTTCACGTTGTGAAAAATATGGATGTATTTTTTACAGAGTGCACGATAAACTGCAAACGATGTAAATTGACGCCTTTGACGGTGTGAAGTGACTGCTATCTGAGTTTCGGCGCTTTAGAACGAGCTACGTTTCCCACCGAATACTTATTTATTACTGCATACGCGTTCGTGTGCCGAAAATCATTAAAAATTCAGGACACTTGTAACGAATGCAGCATCCATACAAAATGGGCATCCGATACGAATTCCCGTTATACCTACACGATGTCTGATGTTAATTTCAAATCAGTCACAATCACAACCCGACATTTCAAAGATTTTTTATTTCGACATTTTATTGTATTGCAGATTCAAACACGCATCCCGTAAAAAAGGTTCGAAATTAAAATCAAAACTCAGGCCCTTTGTAATCATTACAATGGAGGTAAAAATTTCGAATTCAAGTATCTAAGTTCATTGACAAACACGCGTATAACAAAATTAATTAGTTCCATCAATCTCTGGTTGAATGCTGTCAGTCTAACACCGGCCCACTCTGGTTAGAAAAAGACCAACTATCGAAAAAAAATGTAACGTGATTCGACCATTGTGATAACCCTTCTATTGCTGGGTTGATAAAAAGTTGTGACGCTTGAGAGGGGCTCGCTAGCGCTTGGGCGGAGATATACTGGGACAATATTTTGAATGCGTTGGGGATATGATAAGTGAAGATTTATTTTGGGACAACGTGCTATGCTATGCGTGTGATCTGGAATGTTGGTCGTCTATTTACATACTTTTGGTAAGTAATTAAGGTCAATACGGGTAAGTGTGACTTACTTTTCACAAAGTTTACTTTGAACATAAAAATCAAAACGTTTAAGCATCCTAAAGCAAAATGTAATAAGATTCTTAATGGCCAGAAAACAATGTGGTTTGTACAATTTGAATCATAATGTGTTGGTTGTTAGGGCCCAAAATAAAAGTACTACGTCAGACACACTTCCCCAGCAAAACGAGGCAAGTGTGACTACATAATAAACCCTTGATAGACATCTGTGTTTTAAATAAAAACTTCAAATTCCGTGCTACCTATGCATGCACCTTACCTATATTACTTACATCGCTTGTTATGGTTATTTTTAATAAAAAAATTATGGGGTACTAAGTGTGTCTTACCAGGAGATTAAAACATTTTTTTTAAATAAATTTTGGTGCGAAAACAGTGAGACGGGGTCGCGGCCGACCACGTAAGAGATGGCCACGGCGGGACGAATTGGATAGGTTCCGGCAAAATTGGAAGGAGGACGCGCGGGCTCGCGAAGGATGGAAGGAGTGGAGGGAGGCTACACTTACCCGTATTGACCTAACCTAAAATGTGAACTTAAAGATTAGAGGTTAATTTATTACTATTGGTGTTGATAAGTAATTAAATGTGTAGTAATTAACATTACGTAATATTGTTTATGTCTAGAAAATACAGATAATTTTATTATTTATCTTCCTGTGTGTTGCGTCGCCTTCGTCGTTGAGCTTTATTTTTTCTCAATTCTCATCGATTGTTACGAACATGTGTGAATTTTTCAGACTAATGTCGCCTGAACTAATAAAATCAACTAAGTATTGCATACCTTGGATTTGACATTCCTATCAATCATCATCAATAATATTTTAGACCGTAGGTGATGACAGCATAGCTAACAAAGCTTTGGCGGAATGACAGGTAGGTACTGTCGAAGCTTAGTGCAACTGCGGATTAAGTGATATTTGCTCATTATTTTATTAACCATTAAATAGCTAAGCTGCCACCCCTTTTTATTAATATCGATTACTTAGTTATCAATCACCGAGTGAAGGGAGATAATGTCAATCAACCGAGTCTTTGTGATCTATTTATTGTTAAAACGACAATATGATTATGATACCGAAATTGAAAAACACATATCCTGCAAAAAAAATCGGTAGAATTTCCATTAGGACATGACAAATTGTGTCTAAATAAAACGTAATTTTTTATTATTATTTAGTTCGGTTCGTGCCCCGAAATATATTTGTGACAATACGACAACGTCGGGGAGATAATTTACATATCTATAGGTGATACTTTGAATATGACAGCAATCTATCATGCACGGTGACAATGCGCGCGCGCCCTCCGTCGACCTTTCGACGTATTTCGGAATAGTTCAGCGAAAACTGTAGGGTTGTCACGCAAGTATTATTTTTTGCCAAATATAATGATAAAATGATTTGTAACTGACACCGGAGTTTGATGTTTTATGTACTTTTCTTGAAATTACTTGAATAATGCCCGTGATTTTACCATTTTATTTTCTTTGTGAATGCTGCCTAAAACATGTTTTGAAAAATAATAAAAAAGGTACCTAAGTCATTAACCTAATGAATGCTGACGGGTGAGACTCGTCTCGACCAATAATTTAGCCATACGGCAAAAATAATCAAAATTTGATATTTAAACATAGGCGTCACCCACTTATAGAGAAGCACCGACCGATAACCATGTTCGGCAAGCCGGTCACTTGGGAGAAGCGAGCCAAATATCGAAGTGTCCCCTTCGACGAGCACCTTTCCTTCTCAGAGCACATAAAGAAGGCTTGTTCGCGTGCCGCTTTCGCTCTCGGTAGATTACACTCCGTTCTGAATGCACGTAGCAAATTGTCACTCAAGTGTAAATTGCGCATTTACACAGCGTGCATTCGCCCCATCATGACAGATGCCTGTGCAGTTTCCACAGCCTCAAGCCTCACCACATCCATAGGATGCAAACCCGTCTCCTCCGAAAGGCAACGGGATCACCTTGGGTCTTTCGAAACGAAATCCAGCAACTAGACCTCAAAATACCCACTATAACTATAGGTATACAACTAATAATGCGCAATTATTACAACGCAATTCCAAGCGTTTCTTCGATACCGCCGCTAAACATCGCAACCCTCTGGTTGTCATGGCCGCCAGTTATTACCTCAATCTAGAATAAGTCAAATCGTCCGAGGCAAGCTCTCACCGACCCAGATGACCCCATTACCCAGTTACCCTCCTCCAGGGGGCAGTAGGGCCACCAGTACAGTTCATAGATTACACAAAAAAAATACATTCCAACCTCACCGCCGAGGTCCCTCGCGAAGACCTCGACGTGATTGTCCCCCCTGACCCTTGCTCGACGAAGTGTTAGCTCGCGCCGTAGCTGAGTTTGTAGCTTTAAATTCCCCAGATAACAATCAGTATCAGTAGCCTGTTGCAATTTGCTGTCCTCCCCCCAGCGACGCCCTAAGCCGAGGTTCGTACCCCACAGGGAGTGTCCATGGCGTGCAGTCGCTTAGTAATGTAATAAATTCGCCCCTAGCTGGAGGCTTTGAGTTAGCTTAAGGCAGCCACAGGATTGACCGGTTAAGTAGTCACGACCTCTCAAGGTCAACTACGAGATCTCTACCTCTCTATCTAAAAAAGAAAAAAAAAACAGTGAGAAGTTTCCCTACAAAAAATATTGACTTGTTGGCAATTGTTTTGGTAGTACATGATGAATAGTGCCATAACGCAGAAATAACAAACATTTTGTGGGCTCGACGTTCATTATCATTGTCATTTGGTGCCGCACGGGAACGCAATTGGCATAACAATGCCGAGTCGGCGCATCTTTTTCTAATAATAAAGCTGATTTGCATTATGACGTTATTTGTTGTCAGTGACAGACGGCTAGTGTCAAAGTCATAAGTAAGTATTAATTTTGTATTCAAAAATTTACATCATAAAAGATTCAATTAAGGGTTGAATATTGATTGGGTATGGTATTATTTTAAGTATAAATAATTTACACTACACTTGCAGAAAAAGCTGTTTACGGGGATATCTTATTTAACTATCTATCTCAAAAATTATTTCTGAGATTATTTTTGTCATGCGTCTTATTAGTTTAAAAGATTAAGGCGCTGATGAGACCCAAATAGGCTTGTTTCAAACAATTTTTTAGCCAAATCTATACAGTTTGTGACGGCGAAAAAAATATATGTTAATCTTGAACATATTTCTGAGAACCTAGTTATAATTATAACACGTTTTTGAACAGTTTTCTTGATACAAAAAAATGGTAAACTAACCTCTAGCAAAAGAGTAACTTACAATGCACCAATTATTATTCAGCCTTCATTCGTTCCACGAAAAATAAGTGTTAAACAAAAGGCAAGAAACCCTTACAATCGACTTACTAACGTTTGTTTAGATTGTGAGAAAAAAATACCCCTAAATTAAAGGTCCTTATTAATTTGTCCTCATTTGCATTATAGGCGAAGTTTTTTTTTTAACACTGTTTGTATTAGAAATTTGTTACATGTTTTGTAATTATAAGCTGTGGGTTTTTGAACCATCATGCTGTGTTTTTTGAGCAAACAATACGGTGAAACTGTTATTTAGCAAGCTTTTATGGTTCACATTTTGGTACAGCGCGTAAACAATTTAACATAGTGGATAAATTAAATGCCAGCTTAGTGCCAATTTCCCCAATGAAACTGAACGCGATCAGCACTTAAACCATGTTTAACAGCTGTCAGTGTCATTATTTTCATTGGAATATTGACACTGACAGCTCTTGAACTCAGTTTTTATGTGCTGATCGCGTTCAGTTGCATTGGTGAAATTCGCCCTTAGTGGTACAGAATCTGAAATACAATTTTATTTCTCTTACCTATTCAATACTCAATCATTTATTGCATTCTACCTACTAGGTACCTACGAAGCGTTTGCTAAATAGCCTGCTGTTTGTTCACTTCGATTCGATTTATTCACTTTGAAAGTCGAAACATAAATAACGCAATTTTACAACAAAATAAAAACTAGTCAATCCGTATAGGACACACAAGCCTCAGGTAAAACCAACAGACACAATTCTATTGTCTGCGGTCGCTAAATCTATTGATGTTCGCAAAAAACTTGTAAATTCTTTTTTCACCGCCGCCATCGAAAACAAGCCCCTATTATGAAAGGAGTACGTGAGCCGGTAAATCAAACAGAACTCGGTTTAGCATTTATTTGTATTGTATTGTTTCGGCCCAAGTATTCCGCAAACGGTGTTCGGATCGGAATGGAGTTTTATGAAAAAAAATGGTAGCGCAAAAGTGTTATATTAATAAAACATAACTCATAAGTTCATAACATTTACAATTTGGTACCTGCTGAAGGACACTGTGTATAACTTCCCATCAAAATATTGGTAACCTATTTAAAAATTTTCAGGCTACATGGTGAGTCAAAAATTCACAAATGGAATGGCTTTTACTCATATTTTGGTAGACGTAACCAATGACGTATTATAAATAGACACGTCATACACGAACATTAGTGCACTCAAAAACAGCGTAAGCCATGATTGTAGCTACATACTTGCATACAATCAAGGCTTCTACATACCAGCGCGACTTGTCGCGCGACACGTCGCCCCGGTATGTAGAAGCCTTGAGTGAAGAAAAGGAAAGACCTAAGTATACGGATAGCTGTTGTTAGAAAAAGATGAACATACATACATATTTAGATACGTCACTGCTGCATGTTCATTGGCGCGTACGTAATATTAATTATTATTAATGTAAATGTCAGGCAATTGCCTTTTCTTTTTTTTTTGGGTGGGATATTATCAAATAACTTCTCCCGCTCTGGGCTGTGTGCGTGCCGGGGCCACGATATCCCTTTCGGACAAAGTCGCAACCCTAGCAGGCATTGGCCCTAACGGACCCCGTTAGTTGGTGCTGACATCTCTTTGAGGCGCGCGTGAAACACAACGCGCCGTCGACCCGGGCCTGGTCCTTATCGGACGGCGAGCTACCAATCGCTCACCGTCCGCAGGCCCGCGCTACGGTGGCCGGAAATCAGCTTGTCAGGCAATTGCCTGGTATTTACTTAGCCAATATTGAGCGCAGGTAACGTATTTAAAGGTCTCAATCATTGGACGTAATAACATAAAAGCTCAACTTATTTTGCACATCGTATGTACATACTTAAGAATCGTAATACTTATTCTGTATTTTCCCTTAAAGGCTTCTACATACCGGGGCGACTGGTCGCGCGACGCGACACGTCACAAAGGCACCGCTCATCCCGCGACACGCGGGGCCTTTGTGCCGTGTCGCGTCGCGCGACAAGTCGCGCTGGTATGTAGAAGCCTTAAAACCTGCTGCCATAAATACAGCTACTTTCATTAAGTCTCTCAAACATAAACAAGGATAAAGCAAGAAAAACTAACCTACCTCGAAGTACGCTAAGTAACTCGATACCATTAACCTAGTCCTTTGTTAATCTCAGTCCCCTTTGTTCATGTATAGTCCACTAATTAAAAACTCTATGCAAAACATCTCCCTGTTATTTAGAGTCCAAAATAATGTTTGCTGTTTCTTGTTTGGACCGCACTCATGCATCTAATGAATAAATTGGGCTCATCCAATTTGCATACATTGTTACAATGTTTGTTTCGAAAAAGTTTGAATAAAAAATGGTTTATGTAATGTAATAACCTTTCTGTAACACGTTTTTTTACGTAGATACATAATTAACGTGCACGTAGAGAAATTAAAGGAAAAACCTAACCTTACAGACTTTAGCTTTTTAATTTCGCAACGCTATCCGAGGTCAGCCCGTGGATGGGATGGGCAATGGTCCATCCACGGGCTGACTTTGGGAATGCCTGGCTGCTACACAAACTGAAACAGAAAGCATTTATTTCAATGAAACTGTAGCGGCATCAACATCGCCACATGCGAACTACGCGACTCTGACGTCACGCAAAATCCTGCATCGCGCAAGCAGAGTTTACCGCGCGACTAGCATATATACAACGTCCCGACATCAACCGACAGGCAGTTGCCCACCAGACACAACACCTATCTGGTCGGGGGATCCTCCCTTTTCTATAAAGGATGAGTGAACTTTACACCCTGTTCCTCATGCCTCTAAAAAACCATTTACATGAGGCACTTTTGAATTGTCAAGGTCACATTGACACACCACATAGTCTCGTCACTCCGCGCACTCGTCAGTCCACATAAAAAAAGTGAATCCTGGTTTCCATCAAACAGTCGTCAGGTTGCTGTGGTCGGATTTGACTACGATATACATCAGTATTTCCCATGGGGCAACTGCCTTGTGAAGGCCGCAGGAAAGGTGAAAGCCACCGGATGCGGGAAGCACAGAACCGGTCAAAGTGGCGATGCTTGGGGGACGCCTATGTCCAGCAGTGGATCAAGATGATGATGGTGATGAAGTGCCTGAGTCGGATATCAAGCCAACTGCACCGGTTCGATTAGAAGTTAACTCTACATGGTATACAGTATGTAACAAAAACCCTGTTGTCCCTTTTAGGGACGTATATATTTACCTACAAGCACAACATTGGTGGAATTATGATTTAAAAAAATTAAGTATTAGGTAGTCGAGAAGTCAAAAACAACGAATGCAAGAGGTTAGAAATCAGTTAAACATTACAAATATTGATAATTAAATATTTATTTTAATTATTTTTGTTGAAAAGTTTTTATAAATGACTTGGTTTATTACGTATGTATACCGATTCTTAAAACGTTGGTAGAAGGAACAACAGGGTTTTTGTTACATATTGTATAATAATAATCTTGTTTCTATGTCCATCTGCTGATAATTTAATTATTACCGTTGGTTGACCTGTCCGTGCAATTCATATTCAATACGTACAGTCACGAGCACAAATATGTATATACTTACTTAGCAACTTTTAAAAGGGATTTCCTCCAACCATATTACGAACATAGTATTTTGGAACCCAAACTATATGTTTTCTCAAAGTTGCAATCGTTATTCCACTCGAAAATCGGATATGGATTTTGCTAAGTGTTTACATAATTAAGTGCTCATGACTGTACGTCCTAATTATAAACACCTTAGTAACGATGAAATTGACTGTTTAATTATTTATAATCTAAAATTATTAAAATTACAAAGCACCAAGTATGAGTACTTGACTACTTACATAGCTATAAAATTATAGGTACTCTGATAGATTTTTTGTTTTTCTGATATACGTATTTTATTTTTAAATTCGTAATTAACGACCCTAAGAAAAATCCAAACGGAAATAACAATAATTTACTACTGTTATACTTTTTTAACCTTCAAATTTTAATTTTTGAACACAATGCGCAGGAGCAGTTACGCTAACGCGATAAACCGATAGTAGAATATAAATGGTGCGTGAAAATTGTGCATTATCGTAAATAAAGAAACGGAATTGACAACAAAGGAGCTCTTCATATAACAATAACATCGTGTTTTTTAAACCCCTTTACGCTCTGAATTAAATGCAATAAATCTTGCTCTAGATCTGACATGATTCTGCGGCTCTTCCGATATTAAAACGATAAAAAGTTGTATCGTTAAAGTAGCGTTAAAGTTTAATAAAAATACTTATAAAAAGTTAACTAAACGCATAGCGCATGCTCCATATAATTTTCTAGTTTATGGTGCAATTTCTATGACTGCTCGGAACTATTTTATGGTTTTTTTATTTTACGGAATAAATTCTGCTTTTGAAACACGGTTTTAAAGTTTTTAACTGTATCTTAAACAACTGCTTCCAATAAAACTTTTGTATTATTGGTAATGTAGAAACTTTTTTTCAACACGTCTGTCTATCTTTTCTATTAATTTCTATAGAATCAGAAAAATAGAACCTTGGCTTAAATTTTTTTTAAATCTCATTACATCCGATTTCGTAGCTTGGACATTGGCTGTTATATTTTTACAGTTGGATTAAACGGTTTTTATATTTTTCCAATATTTAAAACTGGTTCGTATTTTTGTTCCAATATAAATCATAAGAAATTGGATGCAATTATGAAAACGCGTTACATAAGAAACTTCAAACATCTGCTAACCAGTTCCTTCTGACTTAAACATAATTCACCGGTGTACAATATTATTTAAAACAACAAAAACTTGTTATAACTACGTCACAGTACCTGAACACACACAATCGGACATCCGACACGCGCCTCCTTATTAAATTATAAAGAAAATAAACTGGTAAAGTTGACAACCCTACCGTTTTGAAGAGCCCGTCTTTATCTGTAGTATCTTGTTTTATTGAAGTGTTTTAAAATTGGTCGATTAATAGCTAGGGGAAGCTACCGGAAAGGGCCCGCCACGCGCCTAACCAGGTGGGTGTGATTTTTTTCTTCGCATAAATTGAAAAAGGAAATGACTTTTAAAGCCAATTTCTTTTAAGGGTCTTGAGAATGAGTAAATACAGGCCGATATTAAAGGCCTTTTAATTCATTTGAACAGTTAAGCATTAGATACTAAAATTATGGTTCTTTTTTTAAAACGCTTGTTTATTATCCGATTTGTAATCTAACTGGCCAGTTACGTTGTATTGACACAATTTTTGGATTGTCTGAAATTGCCACTTACCTAGCTTATTTCATAATGTAAGGAATGATTTATTTGCAAACGCTTGGGTTGTTGACTGGAGCAACAATAATTTTAATTGCAGAACATAAAGCGTAATTATCATTACTCATAAAAAAATCAACATGGAAACAACTTTCACTAGTTGTACTTATTATTTCGTAAATCTAATTTCACGAAACAAAAATTATTTAGGTTGAAAAAATATTGAATTAAATATTGCGTACCTACTTGTACCCTTGTCCGTGTTGATTTTTGTAATTAGATTTTGGTGAAAGTACCTACCTTTGTATTTAGTTAAAACATGAAAGAATTCAGGGAAAGAAGCTTTTGTTCATATTATCAACCCTTTTTGTACCTATAATTCCATTTACGACAAATTGAAGGGCCACCGTGCTATTAATAATATTATTATAAGAAATTATAAGAAAGAGTCGCGCAGGTGTCAATTTTCCTTAACAACCCGAGACCGAATCCATTCTCGAACTAAATGAGCCGTATCGTGTGAATTTCTTCGTTCCGTTACGTTGAAGTTAAACACTAAAGAATATAACACCCGGTCAGCACATTAATGTACTCGTAAGTACCTTAAGTTGGTAAATTATACCTATATGGCTACATCTATACATAATTATTATAAAATCGTAGCGAAAAAAAACTGTACATTGAATATTTCTCTCTGGGAACTTTTGTTTTTAGAATTTTTGTCTGTTTATCTGTTTTTTCTGAATGTATGTTCAAGCATCACACAAATACCTACTAACGGGTAGATTTTGTTCATGCATAGAATAGATATTCCTTATAAGTCTGGTCAGTCTGTAGGCTAAATAATACGCTATTTTCTATGGCGGATGAGCAATATTGCATTACCAATTCACCATGCACCAATGTAGCGGCCAACCCGTCATACTTTTCATACAAACGCTCGCGCTCGTACGTGTTTACTGCGTTGAAACACATATTTATTTGAACATTTTTAACTAATAGGTCATCTTCTGCACTTTATCTAGGTTTCTATGCAAGCAAAAAATAAAAATTTGGGGAAACTAATTCAGTATAAGCCTGCAAAAATCTGCTTTTTTGCACAAATTTTACCTGAACGTTGGCTGTTCATAATGTACAGATTGCACATCAACCTACGACGAATGGGAAAGTTTGCAAGAAAGTAAACGTAACTATTTCGTTTGCGTTAAAATTTGACCGATAGACCATAATGTTAAGAATATAAGGGTGCGAATAAAAATCTTAACGCAAACGCGCTAGTTACGTTTACTCACTTACAAACTTACACTTGGGGTACTGTACTCATAAATTGTAAAAGTAAAGAAAACATCGTGATAGAAACCTCGCACATGTAATGGAGATTCTAAATGATACACATTTATTTCACAAAATTGTAAGGCTTACGCAAAACCACGTATTGCCTGGAACAAGTTTTATGAAATTTCCGCACACTATTTTTCGTTCTATATTATGTTATCGCATTCTCACTTGCTTGTTAGTAGTTCTCACTTGTGCTGGATGAAACAACAAGCTTTTCGAACATGCTCGCGTTGACGATAAACGGACCGGGACCCTCTTCAGGGAGGGATCAGTCGTGTTATCAATTTGTTTGCCATAGTTAATTAAAACTCTTTGATAAAGTTCAGACTTTCCATGCCAAAACATAAGCCGTAACTTAACCTACTTTCTTCGTCTGCCACAAATCCTTTTCCCATCCATCCCCTCACAATCTAAAGCGGTTAAAGCTTCATAAAATGTAAGTACGAGAAACTAATAAGGTTCAAGTCAGGGGTGTACTTAATAGAACAGAGGGAGTCATGTTAATTAATTAAAACGTTTCCCTCAGTAATTTTACGCTTGGGAGACAATACAGAGGTAAAGCTTTGAAGACTGTTTGTGTCTATGTTGAATAATAGAGCACGTATTTACTTTGTTTTTCGAAACAAACATACCTTCATACGTCTATCTAAATTAGTGAAATTCAACGGGAACAAACCTTTTAAATAAAAGTTGCACATTTGGCAGACTTCGAAAAGGTCCATACGTACAACTTCTGATGCTCATACTGTAAGCACCTATTTAACTGGGTTTAACTTTCAATGTATAAGTAGATTTGAAAGTTACCTAAGCCCAGTTAAATAGGTAGACGATTTTATCTAACTATCCCGCAAGGTAAATTACCAACACCAGTATTTTACATGAAGTGACTGTCTACCTGACCTCCACAACCCAGTGGGTAATACGATACCCCTTGGTAAGACTGGTTCTCAGACTTTCGGGCTTCTGACGACCCGTAACGACTGTCAAAGATCCACAAATGACTGCCGGGACCAACGGCTGAACGTGCTTTCCGAAGCACGGAGGAGTTTCGGTATGTAAAGATGGTCACCCATCCACGGACCAACCCCGGCAAGCGCAGCTAAACCTGATGGATCGATCCGTGCGGCCGATTATTACTTAGCCACGAGGTCCTCTCAAAGCAGCCAAGTAATGTTGCATAAATAATCCCAAGTAACCACGAGCATATCGTTTCACGCAAATCCACAAAACTCCAAGACAGAAACAAACTTTTGAGTATTATCCAAGTCCCGTGTTGGTAATTAAGCCAATGCTAATACGTGGTTAAAACGCGATTAAACTACACAGCTCGGTTAAAGCGGGTTTAACTTCAGTTTGACGAAGGTAGACTTATTTGCAAGTGGAATTACTTAGTAAAAGATAAAAGTTAAGTACACAATGGTTCAAAATAATAAATCATACTACCCACCGATTATGAAAACTGCCAACAATAACCTAATATTAATTTTATAATAGCGCCATCTAGCGGAACATAGTTAAACTTGATGCTCTCCAACATCAATTCTATTGTAACTTTTACTACTAGACGTAACACTAGTTCACCGATTATGAAAACTCCAATAACGATAACCTAATATTAATTTTATAACAGCGCCATCTAGCGGAACATAGTTAAACTTGATGCTCTCCAACATCGATTCTATTGTAACTTTTATTTCTACTTTCTTTAGCTTTCTTCTAAACAGATATGTTTAAAAATAAATTCTGGCAATAACCATAGAATAATGCAATATTTTTTTTTTTTTTTATTGCACTAACTGTACATGCGTGAACTTACTTCCACTATGCCCAAACCTTGCCAAGTTACGTGCCGGCCACTTTATTAGACGTAACACTACTTCACCGATTAAAAAAACTTCAATATCGATAACCTAATATTAATTTTATAATAGCGCCGTCTAGTATTTAAACTTGACGCTCCAACATCGATTCCATTGTAACTTTTTCTAAACACGCTACTAGAGACGTTACACTTCTTTAGTGTACTACGCTTATCTGTAGATGGCATTGGCTGAATATTACTAGTGCCAATGATAATAAATTAAACAGATAATAAAATTATGTTGTGAGCGCGCAATTGTGAAGACTCGAAAACGTCCTAATTGGGACGTATTTTACTTGTAGTGAAATGTATAATGTATGAAAAGTGGGGGTGTGCTGCCGCTGCTGCGCGGCATACTTTTTTCGGTTGTTTTGTGAGTGTTTATCATAACTGATAAATTTATTAGGTAATTATCATTGACTAGTGCTAAAAACAAAACTAAAAAACATTGCTAATACAATAATAATTCCGAATAGAATTGCTTATTTTAAATGATCAACTACCTATTGACACAAATACTGGTGGCTTAGTCCAGCTGGGATTTGATATCCCCTAGTTTTCGCGAGAAACTTACGGCTAATCTACGGGGATATGATGTAATACCCGGGAGGTTTTATAATAACTAGGCCAGGCACTGTTATTAGATGTCTGCACCTAATTCGGAGTACGCCAAGCCGAGCTTGTAATATGCTAATTTCATTTGTATTTAATTTTGATTCAAAATAATCCACTTAGATTCAGCTGGGTCTAAAATTAGCTACGGCTACTTTCGGACTAATAAATAATCTGTAGTTTTTAACATTGGACATCGCATTAATGAGGTCTTTTAACCCACACACACACTAAAGTATTTTTACTAGGAAACTCATAGTTTCCTAGAAGAAATACTTAGTGTTTTCTGTATAAAATCGATAACTTTGCTATAATCGACTCTGTTAGAACAATTGCTATGAAAACTTCATGTACCTACATTTTTAGACCAGAATAGCGCCGCACTGTCGCGTCGCGCCTGTCTGCGGCTGCGGCAGCTTTTATTGTATTTGTAGGTACCTACGGCTTGCTACAGCGTATCTTAGATAAAAAAAAAAAAGAATGAAAGATATTTTGTGTGGGACACGCACAGGAAATAAAAACAGTAAAAACCGGCCAAGTGCGACTCGGACTCGCACACGAAGGATTCCGTACTACCGTACAACATTTAGCAAAAAACGCCGAAAATACCACGTTCCTTGTATGGTCCATAAGTCCCTTTAATTTTATTATTTGTTGTTAGATCGGCAATATAAATGCACAATCTGTGAAAATTTCAACTGTCTATCTACCACGGTTCATGAGATACCGCCCGCTGGAAGACAGACGGACGAACGGACAGCGGAGGCAAAATTACATGAATATTCCCTATTGTTGACTGCTATGAAAGCTAACGTAAAGAAGTTAATTCAATAAAATCGTATTTGGAAGGGTGTTTGCAGTTACCTGCTGCATTGATAATATTTCAAAAATAACTACTCTACTTTGCACGTCATTTGTTTATTGTATGCTATGTTCAGTTCAGAGAAAAAGCAAGCTAAAGAATATTAGCCGTAGAACCGATAACCGTTGGGTAGACGTGGTTGTGAGTACCGCGAATTGGCAATCGTAAGGTAGGACGCCCTCAGGCTAGGTGGAGCGACGATCATCGCAGGGTAGCTGGAGCAACTGGATGAGAACTGCAGAGATCGAGCTGGGTGGCGTTCAATTGGAGAGGCCTATTTCCAGCAGTGGACTGCTGTTTAGGCCGATGATGATGCTATTTATAGTCAAGGAAAATAATTTTATTATTAAGGCGACGATAATAGACTTTTAATTATTTTATACTGAAGATCACGTCTAATCGAGTAGTGTTAATGATTAAAAAAAAAAAATTAGAGCATTTTTTCAATAACTTAATATGTGAATATTTTAGATTATGTTTATATTAAATAGTGAAATTAATTTGTAAAGTTATGTCTAACGCGGATAAAAAACTGAGAATGGCGCAAAATCTACCAAGCGTATTTTACTAAAACCTTCACCAATTTAATTATTGATCTTTTAGTATACGCGTTTTATTAAAATACCTTTTTTGTGTATAATAAATTAATAATGCGTCAAATTGGGGACAGCGCTCCTTGATGGGCGAGTCCTATTACTGGCTGAACGTACGACGCGTTGCGTGAGTTCAGTACAAAACACGCAAGCTAACCACTCAAGGTTACTGGCATATATCTGCGTCTTAAGAGGAGCGTTCGTTCGTTTCAAACTGACACCTTGCGTCAATTTGCCGTGTTTGGCATAGCAATTTTATATAACTTAAAGAATTATATTGGTGTTTTGAATATACCGCTATGGACAATTTAATTTAGTAGTTAATTTGCTTTGTCATGAATTTCCCTGACTTTATGACCTACACATTAGGAATGCGAAAATGACTGGTCAATTTTCGTAAGTCAATGAATGTTCATTGACTTACGAAAATTTCCTGTAAGTACTCTTTAACCTCTCTCTTCCTGTAACCTACATCTAATTGTGATATACACGTCTTACTACCCGGGTATTTGTGGTCGGCTAAATTGTTCCCAGTGCCTACATTTGTTTGTATCCTAGATAGATTTGTGATCGTTGATCCTTTCCTCTGAGGTTACCAGTAATCCAAATTAATGAAATTGTGTGGGTCGTGTGTTACGTATAGTCGACGTCGTAATTGTTTTGACACTTTTGACAATAATTCCTAGCAAATTTCAACTTTACTAAGGTTGAAACATAGACATATAGAATTATAGAATGGATTGAGCGTTAGCCTCTCAAAAGTGACCACTTTTTAGAAAGAGACAAAGCGACTGGTCGTCCAATATCTGTCTCTTTTGCCTGTAGAAAGCCTGTAAAAGAAAATTAAATTTTGTCAAATTGTCAAACTCAATAGTCTATTCAAAATCAGAATTCTGGAAAGAGACCACTACTGACCGCACATTCGCTTTGTCCCGGGATCCCGTACTTTTCGGTCTGTTTTCACTGCACAATTACTGAACACGAAACGCTCACTCTATTTGCTCTACGCCTATGAGTTGAAACTATGTACAGTCGGTGATCTACATAAACCGACCCCTCTTCCCCTTTCCTTCTTTGTAAGAGGGGTCAGATAATGCAGAGTACTGACAGTACCTGTCACCTTGACAAATAGACCTTGTCGTTTTATGACGAAGTGACATTCAAACTTAGGGTGGTAAAGTAATTTCGAAGTCCACCATACCTACATGTCATGTTTGTATAAGTAGGGTATGAGCAGGGCCGGATTTAGAGGTGTGGAGGCCCTGGGGCAACCAAGAAGTGGAGGTCCCAAAAATGTATTTAGAACAGACAAAAAAAAACTACTTAAAAAGGTACCTTGTGAATGTGAACATTTTTTTCTTTGATACACAATAAATCTGCCTGCCTTTCCCCAACCATGTTGGGGTCGGCTTCCAGTCTAACCGGATGCAGCCAGTATTTACATGGAACGACCACCTATCTGACCCCCAAAATACGATACCCCTTGGTAAGACTGGTTGTCAGACTTTTGGGATTTTTTTTCTTTGATACGCAAGGAGACTCGTTGAACGTCCCAGCGTCGAATAAAAACAATTCAATGAATGAACTGTTTACGATGCAAGTTAACTCGTTGACGAATTTAACTAGTTGATCGACTAGTTGACGAATGTTAATCAACGTTGACGTTACGTTAACGGAAAAACCGTCAACGACCTATCCCTACAAAGGATGTATTTTCTTATCTAAAAAAATCAAATTGTGGAGGCCCTTACTTTGTGGAGGCCCAGGGCTAGAGCCCCTGTTGCCCTGCCCTAAATCTGGCCCTGAGTATGAGTAGGATTTTGTGATATAAAACCCGAATCTTTTGCCTTAATTTTGTGTTATGGGAGTAATAATATGTTTTGAAAGTATTTGTTATGACATCTGGTTTTATTAATCATACAAAATGTTACTGACAGTTTATGGGCTTAATGTCGGGCGCATATTCGAATCTACGCAGTGGAGGAAGAAGACATGAAGATGTACTCTGGGATGGGCATCGTTTTCCTAATAAACTAAAAAAAAAACACGATTCTGTCTGATAAAAATGAACCTTAATATTCTCAATAGCAGTTAGTTTTGTCCTTAAATAATGTCACCAATAAGTTTTGTAAATGTAAAATATCTATTCTTATTGGTTATTCTTGTAGTACCTACCTAAAAAGGTATTAAAAATCTCTTTAAAAAGTATTTTATTAGCGGCTTCTGTAACTGCAGTTTCATACAAAACTTAATGACATGAAGCTATTAGGTGCCCACTAGCGTTGCGCAATCGTAATTTTGTGTTTCATCAGCGAACATAACCAAATTATAATTAAGCCCATTATTATGAAACTTAAAGTAAACACTATGCAATGTTTTGTAACCGTTATTACATTTAATAGCACTGTAAAAATAATCATGATTCGAGTTTCTTCACAATTTTGTGATCACGAACTTTCCTAGAGACAGAAAACCTTTCAATTCTTACCAGAAAAATTGTGGTAACTGGTCAAGGGTCATTCATTATCTGCGCCATAGATAAAAGGCTGCGCCTAGCGTAATCAATAAATCGACTACCCGTCTGTCGGAATGTGCTGAAGTAGAAACCCTACGGCTACATTGTCGTGATAACGCGAACTACACATTGCGCGCTCTCTCTCGCACACCGGTCAACGCGGCGATGCGACGCGCAACGTCTCGCTGTACTGCTACGGGCGGGCTATATTGCCGCGATAAAGCGAACTTCACTTCACGCGCTCGCCTCGCACACCGCTCGACGTCTCGCTGTACAACAGAGAGTGTGCGAAGTGTAGTTATTAAGATAATGTAGCCGTAGCATTAAACAGAGAGCGCGCGAAGTTTAGTTCGCGTTATCGCGACAGTGTAGCCGTAGCATCATAAACAAAGAATTATATTTCTGAACTTTGCTTGGTGACTGTAAAATTTAATCCAAAATAGGTTTTGTAGTGTCGTTAATTGTAAACGACACTACTGGTAGTGCGGCTAGTAGTGTCCTTGCAAATAAAACTGAAAAATCGGAGGTTCAGTCACGAGTATTCATCATCATTTCAGCCGAAAGACGTCGACTGCTAGACTTAGGCGTCTCCCAAAAAGGGGGGGATTTGCCATAATCGCCACGCTTGGCAGGCGAGTTGGCTATCGCAGTATGGTTTTAAAAATGCATAGAGAACGCTGCTGCCCATTCTCTAGTAATTCCCTTAGTCGCCTTTTACGACACCCATGGGAAGAAATGGGATGGTGCTATTCTTTACGTCCAGCACCAAACGGAACAAGAGCATTAATACCTTACATTTACGCAAGATTCAAAAGCAATTTTCTCGTAAACTCATCCTCATCATCTGCCTGCCTTTTCCCAACTATATTGGGGTCGGCTTCCAGTCTAACCCGATGTAGCTGGATACCAGTATTTTACATGGAGGGACTGCCTATCTGACCTTCTCTACCCAGTTACTGGATAAAACGATACACCTTGGTGAGACTGGTTGTCAGACTTTCGGCCTTCTGACGACCCGTCACAACTGAATTTGCTGAATGTTCTCCTAAGGTATTGAAATCATTTTTATAGTACCTACTCATATTACTGTGAAAATTCCCTATCCTATCCTATCTTTCAAGTTGGGAGTTTGGGACCAAGAATACACATTCACAATATTTTGGAGATTAGCGTGTACGAACATAGTGACACTTGATTTTTATATAATAAGATGAACATTTTTGAGACCATACTTAATAATTATTCTAATGAAATACGCTTGGTCTTTTCTCAAAGTTGTTATTTTACGAGAAAATCGTAAAATGTTACGTTTTGTAAGGTCTATGTTCGTGACTGTAAGTTGCTTTCTGTTGAGGTTTAATGAAAATAACTAGTATTTTGTATAAAAGCAGAAAAATTTAATCATGCGAAATAAAACAATACTTGTAGCTAGGGATATCCACAGAGCAGTAGTGATGTTACATACAAGTTACGGTTAGTAATAACAGATTATATAGAGGGTGCGAATTTTAAATAATTACAACACTTTCTTTACTTTAGTAATTATTATTGTCTTTGGATTTTAACAATATATTTTTACATAATTTTTCCGACAAAAAAAGATCCAATTCGATATTTCTGATCCTTGAAAAGTATTCGATGTAGGTTAGAGGCTGTCTTTTGTGAGAACTTTTAATTAAACCTCCAAGTGCTGTAGAGTTTTATCGAACTTGCGGCCAACATTGCTATTTTTCACCCACGAGAAATAGCCGATAGTTTTTCAACTCAAAATTTTGGTATAAACGTGGAGTGAAAATTTTATACGCCAGCGTTTTTTTATGAGTCCATTTTTACGTTTTTTGTAAAAGTTAATTTTCTTTTGATGGTTGGCAGAGTAGGTACCTATAGCCATAGCCAATCATAAACTTATTTTTTTTTTATTTGCGTATTGCGCGTGGTTAAAGGCTTCTACATACTGGCGCGACACCGGTAGAACAAAAATTCGAGAAAATTGTTCTACCGATGGCGGTGTCACGTCGCGCGACATGTCGCGCCAGTATGTAGGAGCCTTAAAGGCACTTGGATTTAAGTAATAGAATAGAATGCCTACTCTTTATTATGTGCACCATAAAAATTACAAATATAATTTGGAGTCTTCTAATACAGGCACTGTTTTGCTTAATTAAAAGAAGGCTCCGAACACGTTTAAATGTATTATGCTAATTGTGACAATAAACGATTTTGTATTTGTATTTTGTATTGTATAATAAATGTAGAAATTTTACATAGGGGGGGGGGGGGACACAATGGGCGGTCTTATCGCTAAGAGCGAACTTTTACAGACAACCTTTGGCAATATTACTTCGTTCTGGGTCCTTCACACCGCCTACATTTAGTTTCATAGCACACCTGTTTTAAGAACAAGCCATCTAAGTTATCTCATGATATCCAATAGATAGGTAAACTTATTTTGGTTTAATAGGACCAGTATTATTTGAGCCATGCTGCCCCTGGCGGCATCGAAAACTGGTAGGAATCCAACTCCTATTCAGTTGATCAGCGTTCTAGTAAAAATGGTCGATTGAGGATACATTTTCTTGTAAGCGATATTTTCTTCGACCTCCGTAGGGGGATAAAGTGTCGCTGTAACGAGACGTTGGCTTTGACAGGTTATACCTTTGTCACAGGTGACAAAGTGAATTATAAGCGTGACGCAAAATGTAACGTTATAACACTGTTTATTAAGATGTAAATAGAATGATCGGTTTCTTGGCTTTTGAGATCAAAATTTCGTTGCTACTCTTGACTTAATTTATGTTGTCAGATAATTTCATCTTTCAATTTCGTTTATGTCAATAAATATTTTGAACACAAAAGTACAAAACTACTTTAGCCGTGTTGTTTTGGTATTAGGGGCTAAAATTATTTATGGGTTCGTGTCACCGACATGTTCGCGTTTTATTGTTATTTTACCCCGCCCATAATCTAGCCTTGACTAATCATTACTTAAGTACTTTCTTTGAGTTTGTTATTGTGATACCTATGATTGCCAATAATTGTACTCCATTGGGTGGTCCCATAACGGCAAACCTTTAAAAATATTCATTACATTATCAAGTATCCTAAAGTTCCCTTGCGAAACCATAGGCTAGTTCATACATTCATAATTATCTATTACACAGCTTGCACAGATTATTTCTTCTCAAACCATAACCTAAACATATAGTTATCGAGAAATATCTACACAGCATCAACCAAGGATTATAGCTAAGTACTTCTACCTTGACCCCTCGTGATAGTTATTAAAACTTTCCCAAAACTAAGGGTCTTTCGTCATCGTTGACACACACCTGCATCATTTCGGAAGGATTAAGGCCTGATATCTCTGTAAGGTGTACCTCTGGGAGTACCCAACCTAAAATGAAAATACAGGAGAGCCACCTGTGCCCTTCCCATGTACGTCTTATATTATTATGTACATGTATGATCTATCCACTCGTATAAAGGAACGCTGTGGTTTTTTATTAAGCTTTGCATTTGGATATAACATGGGAAAACAAAGAATTATGGTTGCGTATTTTCCACCGTGGAATTTTGAAATTGTTTTTCTGGGAGCCAGCCCTGGGCCCAAGTCTGCTATTTTTATAAATTCAGTCATTCCAACACGATCCCATTGTAATTTTGCTAAAAGTTCGTAATCTGCTAAATTCATAATGGTCGATCATTGGTCGGCCAATATCCTCGTAATAGAATTGTGTTGTTTATAATGGCATTTTCGTATTGCCATTATTATAAAACTCATCAGTAGAAATGTCAATGTACGAGATTACCAATAAATGCAATTTCTTTCAATTTAGTGTCAGTGGCCGACCATTGGAAAGTCATAATAACGCCATTATTATAGTAGACTACCAAACTTGTCAAAATCAACAATTATGAAATCAATGATCGACCATTCTGACACTATTGTAATAGCAGACTTGAGGCCCTGATGGATTGTAGCCATGACTTTGTGCGGATGCTTTCTGTGACTAATTTAGTACACCTTGATTTGCTAAAGATGGTCTGTTGAATTCTTATTTTTTTATTTAAAGATGTTTGAAGTCCAGAAAAATCATGTCAATTCATAAAAAACTATATATTTAGTAATTAGAATGTTAAATTAGCTACAGTAGAGAAAAAAAACAGATTAATATTGATGTTATATCAACCACCTAACTAACGAACAACGAAAGATTTTCCTAAAGAGGATTACAGCTGGCCGCAGATGGTCTTACTCAGCGGAAGGAGAACACTTGGGAGCTCTGCAGAGCTATAGGGATACAACTGGGTCAAGGGCCCAGGAAGGTACGGTCGTCCGTTTAACTCATTAACTCTGTATTGAAACGACGAGATTCGGAAAACTAGCTCGGAAATAAACATTGAATACAAATGAAGGTAGTCAACAATGCTACATCTAATAAGTGCACAGTCCCGAAAGAATACAAAGTGGCTGTTTCGTAATGGCCAGAAAAGCGATTTATCAGATACTTAAAAAAAAATAACTGGTACTGCATTGCAGTTAAGAGTCATATAAGTTAATCAGATCTAATCATAACAAAACTGACAGTGGATCTATCGCAGGCAGATTGTATATTCCGTCATTATACATACGGCGTCGTCCGTTTATAAACACTCGTAGTTTTGAAATATGCCGAAGGTAAATTGGCAACTCGTGCAACTATTATAATATCGACATCCAGGCACCCCGACCAAATGGGCTAGGCTAGGTTAGAATTTTGACAAACAGCGCGCGAGCCGAGCGAGCGTAGCGAGCGATGCCGCTGCAGCGGCTGGCGAGCGCCTTTAGAAATAGATTTACATTTTGCTTTCGGCATATTTCAAAACTGCGAGCGTTTGTAAACGGACGACGCCGTTTGTAAAAAGCGGAATCATACACATTGCCTGCGACATAATATATCCAAAACAAAATCAAATCATTCGTAACGTAAGGTAAGTAAATACTTGCTTTATGTTTCGTATGATTTGATTTTGTTTCCTGCAGGTTCCCTTTTGCAGACAACATTTACAGTACCTACTGTAAATGTTGTCTGCAAAAGGGAACCTTACATCTTGCAAGCTGGTAGAAAAATAACTCTGGTTGCATTCGATCACTCAAGTGAATTAAGAATTAGTTCCATAATTGTAAAATTATACGGCGATGGTTTTCATAAAACCACAGTTATATTATAATAGACGCGTATAAGTGAGCATGTCCTCTTGAAATAAATAGCGCAAATTCAGAATTGCTTCTGATTTTCATAAGTAGTTGCTACTACGTACTTATGTCGATTCCGGTACTGTAAGCGAGAGCAGAAGTTTTGAGTCTATGAAAAAAATTCTAAGATCTAATTGACTACAGTAGTCAATATAATTCATTAATATCAAACTCCCGATGAGAGGCAACGCCGTCTGTCAAGTCCTGTGTTATATATCACTCCCATGTTCAAGCTTATAGTGTAGATTCTCCGAGATGATTGGCACTGAATTGACAATCTCTGCTAGAATTTGAATTGCAATATGGGGAGTTACGATACGGCTGTATGACCTACATCTGCGTGCAATCCTGATTTATGTGCATACCGTGCTGAGCTAGAGATATTCAATCGATTTTTCAATGTTTACCTACTCGTCATTATTTAAGGCTCGTACAGACTGGTGCGATATCGCGGGCGCGACGCGACACTAGTAGCACAATTTCTTTGTCGCTGCCTGTCGCGCCCGCGATATCGCACTAGTCTGTACGAGCCTTTATGCTTCAAGCGAAACGTCGTCTAAATACTAATTAATATTGGCTTTAAATCCGCTATCTTGTTTGGTCTCAGTATTTTCGATGATCTTATTACCTTGATGTAGGTCTACCTAGCTTACATTCATCATACTTATTAGAGCTTATACATTCCTTGTACAACTATAGTTTCATTTAGGCAGGTATAAGTTCCAACTGCACTTCGTTCGTGCCCCTGACTCAGCTTTAGTATGCTGAATCATCTATCACCCTTTATCCCTCGCTCCATGTTGTACAAATCAGTGGAGAGAAACATGGCCCATCCCAGCAGCAGTGTTTGCAGAGGTTAGCACGCGGTCATTATTTGCACGCCATTGCAAACATGACATGCATTGTGCATCCCATATTGAATCAGTATGAGAGTTTTGACTTTGTGCTACTATAAAATCGTGCGTTGATGTCTTGTACAGGTCCAATTGCCATGCTTTTATACAAATGCATCACATCATTCACATTTTTATAATCATTAGGTACTTTAATGACTTGATCAAGTATTTGATTTCTATCAATTATCCTTGAATTATGATTTTTACCCTACCATCATCATAGTGGCAACCTCAGATTATCTGTGATTTTAGCTGGCAACACATAAGTAATAGTAAGACTAGTGTAGCCAATCAACGTTCAACCGATAGGACAGTTTAAAAATAGTTCATTTTTGTTGGTGGTGCTGTCTGATTGGTTTTTGGGTGACGGCTCTGAGTGTGGAAATTATGACTACATTGTTGCATTGGGTATCTGTAAAAAGAAATGTAAGTGGTAATGCTATTTTAAATAAATAGATCAGAACCCCAGAATTCTAAATTGCCATTCATATTTATTTATTTAACAGTTTATGTACACACATAGAAACAGACAAGAAAAAGGAAAAGAAAAATACGTACAAAGGTGATGCTTATTTCTAAAGAAATCTCTTCCAGCATACCTGCGATAGGAAAGTAGATAAAGAGATGTAGATAACATGTGTAAGAAGTAGAAGAGAAAATAACATTACATAAAATCAAAAAACTATTCACAAATTTAAATATAATACGAGAATATTCGTGCATACATACTTCTAAAATAAATATGAGTGATATTTATTTTCGTCGTATAAAATAATAAATTCATAGCATGCAACTATGACGATGTAGAAAGATAGTGTTCTTGCACTCTTCTTTTAAAAACTGCACCAGTTATACAGTTTATATGCGCGACATTCTCGCACGCTTTCCATCAACTTTCGTTCTCCAATTTATCAATTTACCTGTCATAAATTCTAATTGCAACAAACACACTTTTATGTATGACAGTGTCTGCTATCTAACAATTTATTATTTAACAGTAACTCTTGTAATATTACACCGTGTGAGAGAAAATGAAATAAAGCCAGAGCCATCAAAACCACGGCTTTTCCTTTCTCAGATTCTCATCATTAGAAAACAGATTTCCCGCTATATTTACTTTGTGGAAATCATTATGAAGCTTGTGTTTCACACCGTTATTATTTAAGGTTCCTAACAGTATATTTTGGGGTACAGCTGTACCCTGGGGTTCAGTTTCCAAGGGTCCATGTTTGGGATTAGTGTGGCGGATTTCGACGTTCATAAGCGCTTGGGCTAAGTAAATTAAGTTCTGTTATGTTTGAACTTTATGTGGTATGTGTTTAGTGGTAGTTACTTGGTTGTACCTTTTGGGAAGATATTGTGTGTGTATGACTTAACGAACTTGCATAGTACGGACAGCAATATGTTTACCCTTTCCCAGCCCCATGTCCCCCATATCATGATTCATGACTATTAACTGTGTAACACACTATCAGTATCAAAGTGGGTTTCATTTTGACTGTTCAACAACATATAATATATGGTGTTAATTACATTGTTGCGCAGACACATTTTTTGAGGATAAGAAGCAATGGATTTGCTATATATAAAATCATTCGGATTGTGATTGATAGTGTTTTACGCAATTAGGGTGCTGTTCAGTAGCCGGTGTCTCAATAAATATCTAGGTATAAAACGACAATATAACAACGCCTACTACAGTAAAATAAATATTTGTAATCACATATTGATACAATCATTGATGCTTACCGAACGTTTTGTTAACACAACATCACCTATTTATTTTATTTCACCGACGACACGAGTAACCTATTGTTTGCTGACATGGCAACGAAGTAATGTAAATAACAACACTGTTGTTCGGTTGACTTATTCTTAACTTAATTGTTATTTAATGAACGCAACAAAGTATCGAAAAAACCTATTAAAATTAACAACAGCAGTAAAGACAAACTCTAATTACCTACCAGACATTGTTCTTGTTTCATTTTCAATGCGTGTTCGCCTGTACAAAACATGAATTAAGGCTGAGTACACAATCGCTTTTTCTAGCGTCATATTTCACGGCTCGTTGCCCTGAACGGAATATCGGTGGCATACCGTTGTGTAACAGCTGCAGCGGTAACTGGGAGTTAATTGCACGCTGGTGTACAACCGACTTAATTTTAATTGTGTGAATGGTACGCCTGGTTTAATGAATCGTTCGCCAATAGAAAATTTAAATCAATAGCCTTCGGCCTGAGCTTGACGTAACTGATATTGTGGTTGAGTGTTTCGCTTTACTTATAATGAGTCTTTGCAAGGTCGGAGGGAGGATGGATCTTGAAGGTTAGAAGATTAGAACAACGTTTTGCGCGTTGTTCAGTGTAAATATCGGTAAAATTGGTACTTGTTGTTCTAATATCGAACACACTCACACATCCGAAGCACACGCAAGAATATTGACCAAACCAATAGGAATCAAACATTTATCGGTTTTTTTATATTTTTTACTAACTTGAAACATGGTTATTACGATTCTAGGTATAGTCGTCAGCACATCAGGTTATACCAAACTGTAAAATTTCTCCAAATGATTTTATACCATAAAATGTTGTCTGTTAAGTGCAAAATCGAATGAGAAAATTAGACAGTTTGTGGTAACTTGGTATGCTGGTGACGGTACCAAGTAATAAAAGTAAAATTAAAAGTTTTATTTTGGAACAGCAACAAATTGACTTAATTACAATAGAAACGATGATAGCTACAAAAGTTAACTTTGTCGCAGCTATATTTTTTTTTTTTTTGTCTTTATTTTTTAAAGGGTTTTATCACTTAGTGATAATGTCACCCCCGTAACAGAAACATTCAACAACTTAAAACTAAACAATGGGTTGTAAACAGTTACAATTATAATTATGACCTACTTAATAGTGTTGACCCTATTTGTTTTGGTAAATAACCAACAACAGTCGACACAACATCCTAGCCTCCTCCGACAAAGGGGACGCTAGGATGCTGTTACATGCCCCCACTTCAAATCCCATACCAAGCGAATATTTTCGATCGTGTATGTTCCGGTCACATTCCATCAGTACGTGGTAAATATCCTCAATCACCCCACAAACTTCGCAGTTTGGTGAGGTACTTTTACCCATTAAATATTTAAACTTATTCGATGGGATGAGGCCCGAACGCATCCTCAACAGAGCTACTACAAATTTCCAATCTATCTCCCTTCTTTCAAATCATAGGTAACGAAGCGGTTCAGACTGGATGGTTTTATACCATCTTGGTCTGCATAGATCTTTGACATGTCCGAGCCAATCTGAGTATAACGGTGTGCATGTGTAATTAATCGCAGCTATCAACTCGTCGCAGCTATCAACGTCCGTCTTAACATAAGTAATACCTAAACATTATCTCTCCTACAAAGATAATGTAACTTGAAATTCAAAATGTGTCACCAACCTTTCAATTTGCAGTCCCAAACAACATACACTATCTGTCCATTACTTGCACATTTTGTTTATAACGCACTATAAACACGAAACAGTCACTACAGCGAATTAATAGATTTTTCTAACACTTTTGAAGCACAAATTAATTCACTTGAACTTAGTTACAGAACAATAATCAACAATAAAATTATTAAACTGTCAAATAATTCATCTTCACCAGAAAAGTAAATCATAACAAACGAAGTTTCCATCTACCCACAACTAAAATTTGTCAATATTTTTTGTCTATGCGTTCTAAATCTCGCAATCAAAGTTTTCTTCCGATTTGGATACATATCCAACTTTGAGTTAATTTAGCCAAGTGTCCGTATATACTCAGGAAGCCAGAAAGGGGACCTGGTTAGATGCTCCCCTGTACTATGTCAATGGGTTTCTTTAGCAAGGCATTACTTATTAGTAACAGGTATTCTAAAGGAAATCTCGTTCATAGTACCCTTACAATGCGAAAGTCTGGCAAACCCTATATATTTGTGCTGAGCGATAGCTGGACGCCTAACTGAGTATATGATTTGACACTTTTTATTTTAATTACGCATAATCTGTAAAAGGTATTCTAAAGGACTTCTCGTTCATAGTACCCTTACATTGCGAAAGTCTGGCAAACCCTATATATTTGTGCTGAGCGATAGCTGGACGCCTAACTGTGTATATGATTTGACACTTTTTATTTTAATTACGCATAATCTGTAAAAGGTATTCTAAAGGACTTCTCGTTCATAGTACCCTTACATTGCGAAAGTCTAGCAAACCCTATATATTTGTGCTGAGCGATAGCTGGACGCCTTACTGAGTATATGATTTGACACTTTTTTTTAGTTACGCATAATCTTTTAAATGATTACAAAAAGTTTTGTTAAAGGAAACAACTAACAGAACTTTTAAAAATGAAAATACAAAAAGTAAAACAAATGCTCGGGTCCGAATCCAAGACTGCTTGTTTACGCGTTCGTTTGGCATTTGCATCGTGATCGAATTTGTAGCATATGCAGACGTGGTTCCAAATCCCAGCATTGATTTTGGTTTCTTTTAATCTTTTCAGTATTTTTAGTAAAACCTTAATTTCATAAAACAAAGTATCAAATCATGATCGATAATGTCTCTTATCCGTTTGGTGCCGGACGTAAAGAATAGCACCATCCCATTTCTTTGCATGGGTGTCGGAAAAGGCAACTAAGGGACTTACTAGAGAATGGGCAGCAGCGTTCTGTATGCATTTTAATACCATACTCTGCGGTCGTCAACCCGCCTGCCAAGCGTGGCGATTATGGCAAACTCCCCTTTTAGGGGGGGCCTATGTCCAGCAGTGGACGTCTTTCCGCTGAAATGATGAATGTCTCTTATCTGACAATATAAAATAACCTTTTGCCACAAAAAAAATGCTACACATGTAGGTCCTTCATTATTCCAGCCGAAAGATGTCCACTGCTGGGCATAGGCCACCCCCAATGGAGGGGGGGGGGTTGCCTTAATCGCCACGCTTGGCAGGCGGGTTGGCGATCGCAGTATGGTGTTAAAATGCATAGAGAACGCTGCTACCCATTCTATAGTAAGTCCCTTAGTCGCCTTTTACGACACCTACGGGCAGAAATAGGATGGTGCTATTCTTTACGTCCAGCACTACACGGAATAGGTGTAGGCAGGCCCTTACCTAAGTATTAATATTCGTCTCCTGAACGTAATTTTGGCCCCTGGTAATGCCTACGGCTTTCCTTTTGTTGGAAAACACGGTACCAGTACTTATCCGAGTGCGTTATAACTTATAATCCCAACGCCTTTCCCTCATGGTGGAACCATAAAACATGCTGTTGAATTTGTTTTGTCCGACGGACGCGGGCGACACGGCGACGTCGCGTCGTCCTGTCGCCCGACGCTATGTTTTCATTTAGTTTTTACGAGCGCAAACAGTGTTTCCGCTCGCTTCTTGCTGTGAGGGCGTGGTTGAATTGAAAATGTATGGAGTGGAAGGTTCAGTTTCATATTTTGTGGCACCTGGAAATGGTCGTGGTAATAGAATGTTTGTGGTGCGAATATATTGCACTGTTTATAGTTTTTTAGATGTTTTGATTTGTTCGTAAAAATTATCAATAGTTTTTTGATGAAAAATTATAAATGAATAGTGAATTAGATACTTTACGAGTACCAGGTAGCAATAGGAAAGGTGGACTTGGTCTGTATCGGTGTGGTGATCAAGAGAAAAGGCTGATTATCTTGCTAAGAAAGCGACACGAAGGTTGGAAAGGAGATAGCAAAGTAAATGAAGACTGACAAAGCGCCAGTTAAAGTGGATAATGTTTAGCAGTGACTTGATGAAGTCTGAATAGAATAAGAACCACGTTATAGATTTATAGATCAAAATAACGTCAGCCTTTTATTTAAGAGCCTATACTACCTCAAATGGCTTAGCATGATCCTCCGTTATGTCAAAAATATTGCAGCATTAATTTTGAAATAAATATATGGTAAAGTTGAGGATTAGTGTTAATTACTATGTTTGACAAAAACACGATTCCATAAAATTTTCTTCATAGAAAGAAAATCCAAAGTTACCTCCAAACCGAACAACAAACCGCTGGTATTCAAAAAATACTTCAAATTAGATAGTGAAACTTTGCATATTAACTGAACTAACTATAAAGCAGGTCTTATGTTATTTTTTTAAATAAGGTACCATTATTTTCACTGTAAAAAGAAATAAACTAAAATATCGGTACCTTGGCGAGCAAGCGAGACAGGGTGGCAGGAAGAAGACTTTCTTCCTGCCACCCTGTCTCGCTTGCTCGCGTGACCGCCAGCTACTTGTGCGAGCGAGATAAAGAGTGAGGTGGCGCTGAGGTAAGTAAGTTTCAAAGTTTTGTTGTGTTTTAACCCGAGAACGATATATTAGGTGCTAGCCTTGCGGGTCAAACCAACGAACACCCCAGAATCAAAACACTGCACATAATAAGGAATGACCAACTATATTTAGCTGTTCCTACGTAAACGGTTCTAATAAAATCGTCTTCCTATTCATAGTCAGTAGGTATAATTTATCAATTTGTTTGTCGTGTCCGCGGCAAATTGTCGTCACAACCTGTCAGATGACCCGGTAGAATACAATGATCTGTGATGTCCCAATAAAAATTTATTTGCGAAATTATGTCGGCGCCACAGGGACGCTTATTTGGCTGGAAATCGATATCTTGATACCGTAGAAATAGAATGTAGGTGAATTGTGCTGAACGGTGAAGCTATTCACATTACTTACTAGCTTGTTTGAGGATGCTTGTGGTTTGGTCATTTGAAAAGGTCAGGAATATTTGAGAAATACTAGAATTAGTCTACTAGAATTGATTCCATGAAATAAATTGTTCTTGCTCATCCTGCTAAATGCATAAAGGCTTCTACATACCTACTGGCGCGACACGCGATGCGACACAAAGACCCCGCGTGTCGCGCGACGAGCGGTGCCTTTGTGTCGCGTCGCGAGTCGCGCTGGTCTCTATAAGCCTTAAGTAGACTTTGAACGATTTTCAGCAATGAAACTGAACTGAAATTCACCCTTAGCTGTCTGGCTATGAGTAGGTGTATTGATGTTACAGGCAAGCATTTTATGCAATTATACACAAGTTGACATACATATTTTTACTTTGAATCTTTAGTAGACATCTCAGGAGAAAGGTCTCTTGAGACGACTGGACTAAAGATGCGAAAAAACACACAACCCAAACGTGTTGTGGGCAAATTTTTTGATGTCCGAACAATATTCTGCTACTGTTTCGACCTACTAGGGAATCACTCATCCCTGGCTAAGTTAAGAAAATGTAGGACATGGCCAAAACTTTTATAACCATTCTTCTACAGCATTGTATATTCGGGTCCGCGCCCACTCGACCCGCTTAGACTCGACCCGAAGAATAATACCTGGATATGTCATTTTGATAGGCGTTAAAACGTTGATGTATAGTCAGACAGAAAAGTGTCGATTTAACGCTTGCACAGAGTGTAAAATTTAAATAGGTAATGTTTGGATAAATAATTCAATAACTAAAGAAGTACTTATCCTTTTTTATAGTAAACGCTTTGTATTTTGTAGTAAAAATCACAGATTATTGTTAATTATCATTGCATGCTTAATTGCTTATGGCATTCTAGAGGTAGAAGCTATATATAGAGTATTCTATTCTATTCTATCTATAAAAAGCTACATTTTCGAAACGAAATCACTAGGATAAATTATGTATCATACAAAATATTAGGTGCTGATATTAAAAAACCTTACTCGTTATTGTTCACATTCATAACAACTTTACTGTTCTGTAGATTTTGGATTAGTACCTAATCTTAAATTGTGTGCTGGTGCCGTGATGGGGATGTTAACTTAGTATCAGTATATTTTAAATTTATATATTATTTATTATATTTTTAATTAATTGCATTGTGATGTCAAGTTATTGTTTCAAACTGGATTCTTATTGTAACTTCGTCCTAGTATAGACTGGTTTTAAGTTTTTATAGAACTTATTAATTCATGTCGTCAGCTTCTTTAAACCTATCCTGTGTTTCTGCGTTACGTTTATAATAACGTACCTACACATATGAATTTGTACGGAAATATACTTAAACGCCAGCTGCATTTATCCCATTGTCACTAGCATAATTTATTTCGGGTGATATTTAATCTCGCATAAATGGATTATTGAAAAAAGGCTTCTACATACCAGCGCGACTTGTCGCGCGATGCGACGCGACACAAAGGCACCACCCGTCCCGCGACACGCGGGGCCTTTGTTCCGTGTCGCGTCGCGCGACAAGTCGCACCGGTATGTAGAAGCCTTTACACCAGACAGTATAGGTATTGATAAAACTCAGAGAGGCACAGTACAAAGGCAGGCAGTTACACAGGCGTGCAAATGACCTGATAGCCGTAAGTATATTTGTGATTATAACGTTTACAGGGATTTGACGAAAGCCTGAAAGTCCTTTATTATTGTCCAGTAATCGTGGAGGTCAGATTCGTCCATCGACCAACCCTTACCGCATCCAGCGGAAACCCACAACCTTCACTGCTGCAGCATTGCAGGCGCTAGTCAAATAAAAGTAATTCTGATAAAACTCACCCATTTTGCTGCGGCTCCTGGTTCTCATCAGCATCATTACTGACGATGGACTCTAACATTTGTATCTTCAACATTGTAGTGCGTCACATGACAGTGAACTCACTCTTTGGCATTAAAACACTTAACAACACTTCGTAACATTCACTAACTTGAATAACATTTAGCACTGGTTGGATATCTTCTGGTGTTGTTTGTTGATGACCTGGAACAAATGAAAAATGTTTGTTATAATTTTTCAATTGGTGTGGCTGATATAATCGCTACGATTGTCAAGGTGCTTCGTCGAGTGGTGTTTTGGAAGTATTAAGGCTTCTACATACCGGGGCGACTTGTCGCGCGACGCGATGCGACACAAAGGCACCGCTCGTCCCGCGCCACGCGGGGCCTTTGTGCCGCGTCGCGTCGCGCGACAAGTCGCGCCGATATGTAGAAGGTTTTACTCAGTTGGTAATAAGCGATAACTATATTAATATGGATTAACTTGCACTACAGACACTTACCGCCTTATTACAAAACAAGATTTATATTTTGCCATGGCTTAAACCATGGAGCCAGTTTTTGTAATAAGAACGTAACAGTGATTGAAATACCGTTCTTTATACAAAACTGTAAACTTAGTTCGATACTCAGTTGTCAGTTTTGTGTTTAGGAACTTTACTATAGTCCGAATAAAGTTCGAAATTCAATAATGGCTCCATGTTTTAAACCTGGGTCTGAAGAAAAACGTTTTGTAATAAGGGGGTTAGAGATAGCAACTAAAGATGTATGGAACTGACCGTAAGTATGTTGGGATAAGCGCATAATTATGATGATCATTTTGCTGCAGTCAAAGATTACTGCAAATTAAATAAACAAAGGGAGGTGATATTGTACAATTCAAACTCTCAATCAATTATATTCATTTCAGTTCTCATCATTATTACCTCCACAATATATTACTCGAATAATCTCGCATACTTTATGCCAACCATTTAGTTATGCAAGACTCAGTTTGAACTTGTACTGCCAGCAGGAAACTTCACCAATAACGGCTCCACAAAATTAAAACCACCTGTATAATACAGAATTCTAAGGATCTTACAATTGTGTACTTAGCTCTCTTCGACTGATTCCTTTGATCATTGTAATTAATTAAATTAGTTTTAAACTGGCCTTAGTGACAGCGTTTCGATGATCGCTTGCAAGGAATTTTTAATCTAGGAGTAAGATTCCAGTCAGTATGATTTTTTTTTATTTTAAATATTCTAATCAGTCTATCACGCAGAAGCAATACTATGTCCATGATCGTCTTTACTGTGGTGGCAAAGACTTAGCAAGGTTATGTTTTTTTCATTGTTCGACATACTCAATGTTAAGGCGAGATCAAGTGCCATTCATTCAGGCTCCTTACAGGGTACAGGCTCAACGCTGTGACTGCATCCTTTGACCCAAGGACCTCTTTAGCCTAAGGTACCTACATTATGCGAGGCAGGAGACTGACAAATCTCGAAGGTACCATATTTATCTAACCTTACACAACATAGTTTGAATACCTGGAGTAGGTGTCAGCTTTCATTAGAGTCTACAAATCATCGTAATTATTTACACCGGTAATAGAGCACGTCAAATGGACGATGTTACGCGGAAGCCAACAATTATTTGTGTGACGGTAAAAGTTGATATTAATAACACGTCTTCATATCTGTATCACGTGTTCAAAGTGACAATGTAATGGTCTTCAAATGCATTCAAGTGAGCAAATTATTGGTCTGAACTTGACTGATTTGAAGAAAATTATTTTGAAGAAATCTGGTTTGATATTTCAAAATTACCAACATGCAGTGAGATAACGTGATGATTAGTGTTCGTTTATTCTTTGAGAAGTGTTGTGTGAGACAACAATTATTTGTGTGACGGTAAAAGTTGATATTGATAACACGTCTTTATAACTGTATCACATGTTGAAAGTGACAATGTAATGGTCTTCAAATGCATTCAAGTGAGCAAATTATTGGTCTGAACTTGGCTAATTTGAAGAAAATTATTGCAACGAAATCTGGTCAAATATTTCAAAATTACCAACATGCAGTGAGAAAATGGGATTAGTGTTCGTTTATTATTTGAGAAGTTCTTGAGTGTCGTGGGTGGAGAAGTGTGAATGAATTTCCATTGTTCAAGATAAAGTCTATTTGAAGATATAGTCACAGTGATACCTACTTCTTACATAAGTTAACAGAACACAAATTATTGCCACGGCGCACGGTGGATCGAAAATCGGCTGTAGTATACATAATTTTAAATATTGATATTATTAGGCTATGATTCTCCTACCACAGAGGCTTCTTTTCTCTTAGAATTTATTCTTCTTGTAGGAATTACAGGTAACAATAATGCTAATAATGCAAAATGCAATGTTCCCTGCGCATAGAATTAGGGAGCCGCCTTCCCCGCGCGCCTCCGCCGGCCGCCCGCGCCGCAGTGGATCGAAAATCGGCTGTAGAAGACATAGGATCTCGATTTCTTAAATGTTATTTTTTTTGCTGGAAATGACTTCTGCTGATCATTACTGTTCTATAAAATGTCATATGAAGTAATTGTGTGCACAAATGGAAGAGTTATAATTTTTATAAGAAAAAAATGTATGGAGCTGACATGAAAAATGAGGATATCTCTGGAATCGCAAGGTTGGCCGTTATATCCTTGCACACTGTTATAGTACTATTTATTTGTGAATTTTTGACATACTTAATATTGCGGCATCACTTGCGATTTTTTAAAAAAAAATCGTCATAATAAAAAAATAAAAAATGTTTATGATATGTACATTTTAATGCTTAAATATGGCTATACCAAGTGTAACTTACAATATTTTTTATGCTTAGACCAAAACATTCTAAGAAATCACAAAGTCGTATTACCTACTTATTTGAAATGACATGGTAATTATGAATTACATAATATGTAATCTTGTCTAATGCCTCAAGTCCACATTAGCTAATGATTAATAAAACTTAATACCTATATACCTGTTAAAACGATACGTACCATAATGAGGGTAATTAGATAAACGTGATCATTAGTCAATAAAAATAAATGGTAAACTATTGTATGATTAAAAATAAAAGCAAATTATTAAAAAAAAATATTAACTTAACCTAACCTAACATAAACAATAAAAGTTAACTTATTTTATACTTCGTCACCATCAGAATCCACTTCAGAATCAGGCTCTACAATAGATATAACTTCTAAGAACTCTGTCGGAGCTTCCTGATCCTGAAGTTTCAGTAGTTCTACTGTTTCCTTAAAGTATGTCTGCCTCTTGTGGGCATTTAATTTTGGTCTTGTGGAAGAAATTAGAGGATCAGAAGAGACGATAAGCATATTGAGGATATCCTCGTTTGATGCTTGTCTACTCTTTTTCCTCGAATGGTGTTCTCTGAACCTCCTAAAGTCTTTGTTTCGGGCCTCTGAAGCTTCTTCCGAAAGACTTCCAATTGGTACAATAGCATTTTCTGCAATTATGTCCCCTCCGTGAATCAACAATTTGTGGACGGTTGATGGCATGTAGTACCAATCGTACAGTTCCACGTATTTTTCAGCGGTTGTTCTAGCGTATTCTTTAAATTTCGGCACGTCTACAATCTTTCCAGATGTGATAGCTTGCAGAATCACAGCAAATCTGCGTATTAGGTCTTCATCTAATCCAGTGATCGCTGCAGTTTTATCAGGAAATTCAAAAAACCGCCTTGCTGTGTTCCCGTCGTTAGTTGTGCCTGATCCTTGCTTAACGATGTCAATCAAAAGGTTGAGATCATCTTTGAATCGATCTTGAATGAGTTTTTTTCGTGAATGCAATAACTCTTGATGACCTTCTCCTCTTGCAGACCACTTTTTGAAGACGAGACGATACGCTATGTGTAGAAGACATTCCATCACATTAATGCGGGCATGAAGTGATGATAATCCGAACTCATACACACCAGAAGAAATGGTTTTTGACGCAATGACATCTAACTTATTAATTTCTGTAGGCTTAGCCAAACACAGGTAGCAGGCCGCATTTGACTTAGCTTCAGACAGATATGTACAAATTTTGCCGTCAATCATCGTCATCATTAATTTGTGACTAATTTCATGTCCTTGACATTTTGAGGGAACGAGAGCTTCAATTTCGTTATCCATTGCAGTTTTTTCATTTATGACAACGTCTTTGGTTTCTTTCACAAAACTAAACTGGACTGGACGGCAATACCTAGGTGAGCAGGGTTTTGGATTCACCCATACGGTATCACCGTCAGTTGTCAACTTTAATGGAACCAAAGAGGTCATAAATATGCTGGAATCATCTTGACCACTCTCTATGTTTTGCTTATATCTACTTTGGTTAGATGCACCGTCAAATCCCCACTTTGATATTAATAATTGTTTATCTTGTATCGCATCAGGACTACGAATAGTTTCAAAAATTCTGTTCACTGTTAAATCTAGTAACGCTTACAAGCGTTACTAGATTTAACAGTGAACAGATTTTTTTTTTTTTTCAATCTTAGCAGATGAATCCGTTACAGTCACAAATGTCTTCGGAGGGCAGCACTGTAGCTTAGCTTTTTGCACTTTATAGTAAGACGGGTATATCTCTTTTGAACCTTCTCGAATAGTCGTTTCCCTTAATGTGATATATTGCCATTTCGATAGTTTTAATGAAAGTAGCAAACCCAGTGCTTTTTCTGGTGAAAATATTGTTGAAGGAGCTGGTTTGTTCAACATTTCCTTGATTTTTGCTGCTGCTTCTGGATTTTGGAGCATATGTTCAATAACAGATGCAATATCCTCACGACCATTTCCTTTCAAAAGTGCTGCAGCTGAATAAGCTACTTCATTAGGGTCATCGCCTATATGTTCATCAGATCGTCTCTTCTTCTGCTTGTTACTTAGATCTTCAAACGGCTTTCGAGATCTTTTTGTCATCGTTGAAGTTGATTTCATTGTTGAAGTTGATGATACAGGTTCAGGTACAGGTTCAGTAGAAATATTTTCACTTGTTGATTCTTGAATGAGCAAATTGGTTTGCACGCAGTTTGGCCAGTCAATATTTGCCTCAAGCCAATTACTGTAATCAGGTCTAAAAACTTCACTTTTCCTGTGGGATCGTAACCATCTCTTTTGAACTGCCCGTGTAAATCTTCGACAAAAATTCTTTCACGGTAACACTGTCTTCATCTGAAAGGCTAGAGCCCAGTCGAATAACAAGTGTGTTGAACAATATTTCATGATCGAAAGACGAAGCATCCTGATTGCTCAGAATAACAAGCAAATCCAAATTTGTAATAATGCTTTCCATTATTCACGATCACTGAGTAAAAAGACACGGTAGGATAGATGTTAGTATTAGAAATGCTCTAAATGAACTGAAGTTGCGAATCCCATGTTTGACTATTTATTGTTATTGACTAATTATGGTATCACATTTATCTAATTACTTTCATTAAGTTAATCTTGCACTAATTGCTAAATTAGCGAGTACCCCAAATTATTTTGGCACGTATCCTTTTAACTAGGTATATAGGTATAAGTTTTATTAATCATTAGCTAATGTGGACTTGAGGCATTAGACAAGATTACGTATTACGTAATTCATAATTACCATGTCATTTCAAATGAAAATCACAAAGTAGGTAATACGACTTTGCGATTTCTTAGAACATTTTGGTCTAAGCATAAAAAATATTGTAAATTACACTTGGTATAGCCACATTTAAGCATTAAAATGTATCATATACTTTTTTTTTTTTTAATTTTGAAGATTTAAAAAAAAAAATCGCAAGTGATGCCGCGATATTAAGTATGTCAAAAATTCACAAATAAATAGTACTATAACAGTGTGCAAGGATATAACGGCCAACCTTGCGATTCCAGAGATATCCTCATTTTTCATGTCAGCTCCATACATTTTTTTCTTATAAAAATTATAACTCTTCCATTTGTGCACACAATTACTTCATATGACATTTTATAGAACAGTAATGATCAGCAGAAGTCATTTCCAGCAAAAAAAATTACATTTAAGAAATCGAGATCCTATGTCTTCTACAGCCGATTTTCGATCCACTGCGGCGCGGGCGGCCGGCGGAGGCGCGCGGGGAAGGCGGCTCCCTAATTCTATGCGCAGGGAACATTGCATTTTGCATTATTAGCATTATTGTTACCTGTAATTCCTACAAGAAGAATAAATTCTAAGAGAAAAGAAGCCTCTGTGGTAGGAGAATCATAGCCTAATAATATCAATATTTAAAATTATGTATACTCCATTTGAAATAAGGTTAGAAAATAAACCCTTTTTACAGTCCATTCAACCGATTTTGACTTCTATTCCGTTGGTGGCATGACAAATGGCAGCTGTAATAAACAGTTGGTATTGTAACCACGTTTTTGCTTTTTATACCATCCTTATGCGTGGGAAATAAAAGTCAAAATCGGTTGAACGGACTGTAAAAAGATTTATTTACATTTCTATTCTTGTTTCAAATGTAGTATAGTTACCATTGTTATTAAGTCAATAGTATAAAGTAACTTATTTGCATTAAAGTGATTGCTACCCTTGTTAAACATGATCTCCTGCAATTTACATAAGCGTACTTTTTCCTTCGAAAAACTTAATTGCTGGAGTGTTATTATTCTTCTTGGGGTTGTTTCAGAAAGTGCCCACTAGATTTAACTTATTTCCTGTAAATAGCTGAAGTCATACACTTACATAAACTCACGCCTTCTTTGTATTAAAACGCTAGTACAAATTGACAAGACATCATTTATCATTTGTCTTGTCACAAACGTCTTAGCACGCTCGTGCTCGGCCCGCTGCTACGATCGAACCTCAGCTATAACTCGTAAATCGCGGCCGTTATCACTGCTCCTCTACGATCTTTTTCTAACTCCTTTCATTAACTCAGTATAACTCAATTTCTCAATTAACTCAATACCTGGCACGCCAGTTGCAAGTACTACGCATCTGACCTTCCTGAAGAACATCACCATTAGAGATGGGCCGACTATGACTTTGGCCGACTAGGCGACTAGTCGGCTGCAAAATGGCCGACTGTTCGGGTGGCATCGGCAATGTTCGTGACTACGCTTTCGGCTCGTAGATGCGCGCTTAGCGCCCAGGCGGACTTAGCGGATAAGATTTTGTTTACATCGCATTTTTTCTATCATTGTTTACGTGCGAGCCGGCGTTTTTTTTGTGTTTTAATTTAAAACAAAGTTGAATTACGTAGCTAACAGAGAGTATATTGTTTTATTAGTAGTGGAAGTACCTTATTGAAATTGAAAGTTTTGTTTTAAAGCATAATAATACGAGTAAAAAATGGGCCGATTAGTCGGCGGTTTTTGCCGATTAGTCGCCGGCTACAAATAAGGCCGACTAGTCGGCTTTTCCGACTAGTCGGTACATCACCATTAATATCACTATTATTAGGTATGTCCTGAAGCAAAGAAGACAAAACAATAACTTTATTAGTTAACAATGTTACCGACACACACTGATGTAACAAACGACTTTAAAAAGGCTAAGCAATAAAAAAAAACCGGTCAAGAGCGAGTTGAACTCGCGTGGTGAGGGTTCCGTACAATGAATATGTTAGCATATATGCTACCTTGTTTTTTGTCCCAAGATAATTTATCCCAAGTACAAACTTTACATTCCAACTGAAAATCTATGTTTATACCCAGAATGTTGAGAGATTTACCATGTTATTTTAACACCCGACTTCTTATAGGTTTTTCTGTAATCTATAAATAAAGAAACATTTAATTTAACAATTATTGTAAAATTTTCAATGGGGAATGGTCAATTTTCTATATATATTTTTATTATTTTCTTAAATAACTTAAAAAGTATTTACTTTAATTAAAATTATAAAAGCTATATATTTGAGACTTTCACCAAAACGGGTGTGTAATGGTTGATATAATAACAAAAAATCTAACGTTCACTTGACCTAATTTCAGTTAATATACTTTTGTTTAATATAACGATCAGTTGAGATAATGAATTGTTGATATAATTTCATTTTATCTAATTTCTTATGATATAATAAACATTTCCTATAATGCACATTTGACATAATATTCATGTAGTATATTATTCATTTACTATAATATTCATAATCTCTAATAACTTTTAATATAATTTAGAAAATCTGATACGATTTTAAACGCCTGCTAGTATGGTGCTAGCAAAAATGCATCGCATAAGCATACCGCTACTACAGCATAACGTTGTTTGATATAACCTTTATGTAATCGAAAATCATTAGGCCTATCGTTTAAAATATATAATATTGCGATTAATTTGATTGAGCGTGCTGCGGGAGCGGCGTGACAGAAACGAATCGCTGCAAAACCGACTCCACGTAGTCTTGTCTGCCCTACCCCTAGAGTGTTATTTAAAATCGCGTAGGTGCGTAGGGGCGAGGCGGCCCGCGAGCTGAGGAGCAGGTGGTTTCAACGCTTGCCGCCGCGGCTGAGGCCACGGTGGTGAGCGTGAAACACATCTGTGACGATAAGCTTGCATGGGACCGCTGTAGCCCTGCAGCACCGGAGCCGTGACAGAAAACATGCCTGCTGTATGTTGCAGGCTTGCTGCATGCTTGCTTGCTGCATGCTTGCTTGCTACATGCTTGCTTGCATGCTGCATGCTTACTTGCATGTTTTATTATATTAGACTAATTAGAGTTCTAGTTAGGTTAGAACTGTGACCATTAAACATGAAAATTAGGTCAAAAGAACATTAGGTCAAATGAATGTTATATAAAAAGAATATTATACATATTGAAAATTATATAAAATGAACGTTATACTAAATGTTTTATATTAAATAAAAATTATATCATATAAAACATTAGGTCATATGAAATTAGGTTATATGATTTTATAGCATATGAAAATTATATTATATGAACGTTATTTCAAATGAAATTAGAGCATTTGTTATTATATCATACATTACACACCCCACCAAAACCCCTTTCATTTGTTTGTGTGGCTTCGGCTTGCTGGCCGGCTCAGCCGGCCAGCCTCAGCCGCGGCGGTGAGCGTGAAACACATCTGTGACGATAAGCTTGCATGGGACCGCTGTAGCCCTGCAGCACCGGAGCCGTGACAGAAAACATGCCTGCTGTATGTTGCAGGCTTGCTGCATGCTTGCTTGCTGCATGCTTGCTTGCTACATGCTTGCTTGCATGCTGCATGCTTACTTGCATGTTTTATTATATTAGACTAATTAGAGTTCTAGTTAGGTTAGAACTGTGACCATTAAACATGAAAATTAGGTCAAAAGAACATTAGGTCAAATGAATGTTATATAAAAAGAATATTATACATATTGAAAATTATATAAAATGAACGTTATACTAAATGTTTTATATTAAATAAAAATTATATCATATAAAACATTAGGTCATATGAAATTAGGTTATATGATTTTATAGCATATGAAAATTATATTATATGAACGTTATTTCAAATGAAATTAGAGCATTTGTTATTATATCATACATTACACACCCCACCAAAACCCCTTTCATTTGTTTTGTATTAAGGTACATATTGCACTACTCTTTATTTTAATTTTCTAATTTGCCTCCCAAGAGTGACCCTCATAATTTTAATTCATTTAATTACGTTAAACGTCCATATTTACTACTTAAATTTGATATTTGATAAGTTAACTCATATGTGTACATAGGGCTACACATCAAGCTATACATATTTTCCAGTACAAGCTGATTCGCATTGTTTACGACTTCCGTACAATGAGAAGTCAGCGTATACTGGAAATGTGTGTATGAGTTTCAACTTAATTGGTCTAGCTAGTAGATTCGGCGAAAATTGGCTGTGACAGACCGACAGACAGACAGACACATGAGTGTGACTATAAGGGTTCTGTGTTTTTTCCTTTTGAGGTACGGAACCCTAAAAATGATTGAAAAAAACAAATGCACATCTATCTACGTCACTGCTTGATTACTCGAGGCGTGTACGTTGTGCTTAGCGTGTATGCCAATCAATCTAATACGTTGCAAAGGCAATTAGTACTTCACTCAGGACCTACAATAGTTAGGTATACCTGTATATTACCTAAGACTTAATATTGGTCTAACCTAAATTCAATACGTGGCAATGTTACCGACAAGAAAATTCTTATCTAAGTATAAGTTTTCTTTTGCGTAAAATGTAAACTAGACTCAATTTCTCAATTTAAAATTTTATTTTTAATCATGGTAAATCGTGGTATTTTTCTTTTTCTGTTTAAAAATGTTTAATTTAAGTGTGAAAATGTCATATTCATGTTTTGTTACTGATACATACTAGTTTCATTGCATATTTTTCTTTGTTTCCATTCTAAATATACAGTTACTGTTAAAGTGATGTGTCTAATCGATTATACAGGCTTTTTAGTTACGCTTGATCTTTAAGTTAACGTGTTAGTAAGTTCTTTTTTTATATTCTTTATTTGACTTAAAATTTATAACATCACAATTTTTATTGACATTTATGTAAGTAATAGTGGAATCTTTTGTTTATTTGTTTTGGTAATATTCTTAGATTTATTTTTTGACATTTAACATAATAACAGGGAATTGCAAATGTTTTAATTTTTAATTTCTTATTTGGTTACTGTTTTAAATATTGATTTATGTTGTAATTTTTTTATTTTATAATTGTTATAATTTTGTGTAAAATTGCGATACAATGTTAAAATTGTTACAGAAATAAATAAATAAATAAATCTTACTTTTGTGACTTTACAAATATTCTACTTATTGTGAAAAACTACACAAAAGAAAAATTCAAAAAGACCTAGTCTCAAAGTTCACATGCTTTGGAAATGATAAACTATTTTATTTAAATAATGCATTTTGTATTACTATAGAATGGTCTCAGTCAAAATAAATAATCAATGCCTATGAAGAGAAAAGTTCTCACATTGACTGGCGCATCAACAGTCCCAGCCCAGTCCTTGCAAACACTTTATGATGTTACTAGCTGCATCCCGCGGTTTCACCCGCATAAGTCTCGATCCCGTGGGAATATCGGGATAAAACGTATCCTGTGTCCTGATCCAGTTCATGGTCTACCTATGTGCAAAATTTTATCCAAATCCGTTCAGCCGGTTTAGTGTAAAGGCTTCCATACTGGTGCGACATGTCGCGCGACGCGACACCGGTAGACAATTTCTATGAAAAATGCAAGGAAATTGTTTTACCGGAATCGCGTCGCGCGGCAAGTTGCGCCATATTTGCGTGTTTCAAACAGTTAAAAGCATGTTTCAAACACGATTTGTATGTTTTTGATTTAGGCCACGCCCCCGAATCGTGTTTGAAACATGTTTTTAACTGTTTGAAACACGCAAACATGGCGCAGCTGACCCGGCTTAAGAAACAAACAAACACACTTTCGCATTTATAATATTAGTTAGGATATGAATTACTCGTATGTTTATACAAGGAATAAGGATCTTCGAAGTCGCTGGTAAAGTGCTAGTAAGACAATAGAGTATTAAATTTTTTTTTTATTGTTAGTTCAATGTCGCAAATCGCGAATTTATTTCCAAAAATAACTTCTTTAAACTTTTGCTTTGAATAATGATCGTGGAATTTCTTTACTTATTGCTTTAAAACTTTATTTCTTTTCGTCAGAAGAGTTTAAGAAAAGTTTTTTATAAAGTTATAAAAAACTTTAATTAGAGCCCGAATTTACGCTTTATTTTTAACAATAATTAGTTCGGTAGTATCGCCATATTTTGTCAATTTTACGATTGTTGTGCATGGAATAAGATTGTTGCCAGCTACTTCATTGCCATTACACGTACAGAGTTATGGCGTATATTTTTATGTTATTATTTTCTTTATCCGTCATCTTTTCTGTCAATCGAACTATCAATTAACTTGTCAATCAGTAACGGAACTACTTCTAGTAGTTTATAAAAAAAAAACGACAGCTGGGGTGTGAAATGTGACGTCAGCATCATCCCATTTGGCGAACCATTTTTTTGTTCCTAAGAGTACCTGCTCCCGCGCCGTCCTTTGTACACACTATTCCCTGAATTCTTAGAAATAGATTTTTTTTCTATAAGATCCTACAACTCGCAAGCATAGTTTTTTGGGTATTGTGGATAGATAGAAATTTGGGCTATACCCGGCAGAGGAGTCCGTTTCTACGCGGTAAGTGTGGTCCTTGGAAAAGGCACACGACCCATTGGAATGACGTGAAGTACGAGAGTATGGAGCGGAAGCATCGAACGCTGAATGGCTGCGGCTGATAGGCTGTAACTGAGGGGCTGTGTGACTGATAGGTTGAGACGACTACGCTATGGCTGAAAATCTGAAGCTGAAAGTCTGTGGCTACGAGGCGGTGGCTGAAAGGCCGTGGCTTGAAGGCATTTGATGTAGAAAGGGATGTGCGTAGCACTCAACCCCACCGATGTAGACAATTTGACTTCTCTTTTAGATAAGAAATAACAAAGAAACTGATGTTAAATCATATATGTACTACATAGACTCAGGATACCAACAAAATAGACGAACGCTAAATAGATAACGGGAATGCTGTGAAAACAGTAAGTTAATTCTAATAAAATTGTATCGTTTATTGTAAAAATATTTGATATAAGTAGATGCTAGCTTCTATTTTATGGAGCAAATATTTAAACTAATCATAATATTAAAAAGCATGCATATTTACATAAAAGTTACATATTTCATCGATTTCATAAAAACGAAATGCTGTTATAAAATTATTAGTCTAAAAACTCTTATTTATTAATTTTCGGATTACCTACATTAAAATTATCTTTTTAATTTTTAATAAAAACTTGTATAATATACATTATCCTGTAATGCACACACAATTACAGTACCCCAAGTGTAAGTTTGCAAGAGAGTAAACGTAACTATTTCGTTTGCGTTAAAATTTGACCGATAGATCATAATGCTAAGAATATAAGGGTGAGAATAAAAATCTTAACGCAAAGGCGCTAGTTACTTTTACTCACTTACAAACTTACACTCGGGGTACAGCTCCCACACTATCGAGTACACATTATCTGAATACATTAAAATTAAGAATACATATAAAAAAAACCAGTATAATTATTACATGCTATTATAAAAGATTTACATGCTATTATAAAGTTTAAATTTACAATAATACAATACAGTAACCTCTCTGTCTTATTTAACATTTTAACATAATAGTTTTTCGTGGATATTATTTACATCGATGAAGGAAAAACATCGTGAGGAAAACTGAGGGCCTAGACAACGTATCATTCGATTAGCGATGATGCTAGTAGAAAAGCCAGAAAATGTATAGGGTTGATATAAGCTATCAAAATATCACATGATCATAGGTCAACGAATATATAGAAATTAGCTATACTCCGTTTGAAATAAGATTAGACATTCAAATAAACCTTTTTTACAGTTCATTCAATCGATTTTGACTTCTATTGCCTTGGTGGCATGACCAATAATAGCTGTAATAAACAGTTGGTATTGTAACCACGTTTTTGCTTTCAACGCCATCCTTATATCTACGGAATAGAAGTCAAAATCGGTTGAACGGACTGTAAACAAGTTTATTTAAATGTGTAATCTTATTTCAAATGGAGTATAGACAATGTTATCATCATTCGATTCCATGAAACGAATCGACAGCGTCGAACGATAACTTCCATAGAGATGCGTAGCCAAGTGGCACTTTTTGACAAGATAAAAATGGTTGCTCTGGGTCATCCTTAGAAGATAGACAATGCTATCACGGACGTTTTTGTTGATTTTTTCCGACATCTTCAACAATAATCGATTACAGCCAGGCAGGCGGGTTGGCGATCGCATTATGGTGTTAAAATGCATAGAGACCGCTCCTGCCCATTCTCTAGTAAGTCTCTTACTCGCCTTTTACGGGTTATTGTATGTAAATTCGCCACAAAGTAAATTCGTCACATTTTTGTACACTCCTTAAATTGAAAGTGTATTCGCCACTTGCATTAAAAATATGTGTAAATTCGTCACAACCACAAGTCTTCAGTTTAGGTACGTAGATACATCATTTTTGCATAAAATACTGGTAGCAAGCAAAGTTATTGATTTTAAATAAATAAATAAAGTTGTTATTCTACTTAGTGTTTGATTTTTCTGCAGTCTGTTGAGTTTGAGAAATTTACAATAATCAAAATGAATATATACTGTGACGAATTTACTTCGTGAAAATAGAACTGTTATAAATTTGTACATACTTTTTTCCGAACTTGCGTTTTGCGAACTTACTTTGTGGCGAATGTACAATAACCTCCTTTTACGACACCCACGGGAAGAAATAGGATGGTGCTATTCTTTATGTCCGGCACCACACGGTATACTTGAAGCTTACTTGAAGAAAAAGTGGAAGAGATACTCCCAGACGTTTGTTTTGTCGCAGGTGCGCACTTTAATAACACTTGAATAATACAACCACTCTTATCTGCCAAAAGTACGAACAAGATAAAGAATGTTTTACATGAAATAACTTGGTTCCGTTCCAGACTACAAAACTGAAGAGACTTTAGGTATATATCTACTATACAGGCTGGCACATCTTGAAAATGCTAACTTAGTTGTTTCAATTGTTCGAAAAACAAACAACTAAGGTTTCTTAAGACGCAGATATATGCCAGTGACCTTGATTGGTTAGCTTGCGTGTTCTGTACTGAGCTCACGCAACACGTCGTACGTTCAGCCAGTAATAGGACTCGCCCATCAAGGAGCGCTGTCCCCAATTTGACGCATTATTAATTTATTATACACAAAACAAAAGGTATTTTAATAAAACGCGTATACTAAAAGATCAATAATTAAATTTTCTTTAAATTGGTGAAGGTTTCAGAAAAATACGCTTGGTAGATTTTGCGCCATTCTCAGTTTTTTATCCGCGTTAGACATAAATTTACAAATTAATTTCACTATGTAATATAAACATAATCTAAAATATTCACATATTAAGTTATTGAGAAAATGCTCTTATTTAACATATATTTTTTTCAAATCATTAACACTACTCGTTTAGACGTGATCTTCAGTATAAAATCATTTAAAGTCGGTTATCGTCGCCTTAAACAGCGAGTGATTTTCTGTACTTACTAGTACCTAGATAGGGTACTTCTGTAATCACCTTTAATAGAAATTGTGCAACATTGCAATCATTTAAATTACTTTAAGAACTCGTTACCATTTACCCCGTTCGGGCCATAACAGAATACCAGCGCTGCGGTATTTTTTTAAATATCGCAACATTATGCTGGGATAGGAGCTTTTTTGGCATCGCACAAGTCTTGATTGTTTTTTTTTTGTATTTTGTTCGAACATTTTATTATAATGTCAATTTTGTAAGTTATAAAATGCTCTTTTTACTTTTTGTAAGTTTAGTTTTTTTTACTTATTTCTTGTGCGTATCCCAAATAAAATATTTTTCTTTCTTTCTTTTCTTTCACCACACCAATACATAAAATATACAATAAAAAGAATTAGCGTTCTGAAAAATATTGTTACTTACCTAGTTAGTAACATAACATAACATCACACCTGTAATCCTCGAAGGGTTAGGCAAAGGTGTACCTATAGTACACTCAACCGGGCACAAATCCAGACTCCGGGCTGGTACTGAGAAATTCCTAATGGAAAATCCCAATAACACTTTGCCCGACCTGCGTTACGAACCCAGGACCTCATGCTCAGCAGTGGCACTTGCGACCACTAGACCAATGAGGAAGTTAATTATAAGTATTAATTTCATGAAGTATTAACTGCAAAATTATGTTTAATTGACTGTACAATTTGTATTATTTTAGCTACTGTACAAGCTTGATGTGTAGCCGTGTGTACATAGTGTCTATGTACATAGACACTATGTACACACGGCTACACATCAAGCTATACACTTCCAGTATAAGCTGGTCTCGCATTGTGTAGGATTTCTGTATAATGAGAGGTCAGCGTTTACTGGAAATGTATAGCTTGATGTGTAGCCGTGTGTACCAAAATAATGAATTATTGTTCAGGCAATACATTACAAAACTTACTCAATATAACACGGCCGTATGATAAGGTACATAAAGTTTTCCAATCATTGATAAATATTTTGTGTCCTTCACGTTTTAGCTGTGTTTTGTGAGGTTCCGAACTTAAAATACGCGTGTAAGTCATTACGTTAGTAGGTAACACTTTACAACATGGAGCAATAAACATAATACTTCTTTTTGTTTATTTATTTAGGATCTCCAACAAAGGATACACATATACAATATAAATCACAATAACAATAAAGGTTCTAGTACGTTTGCTCCTTGTTAGTAGCATAATCAGCCTTTAACGTTCCCACTGCTGGGACGCAGGCCTCCTCTCTGTGAGAGGGAGCGGGCCGTAATCTACCATGCGGGTACAGTGCAGATTGGTAAATGTCACATATTATCTTCAAATTTTTCGTTCTAGGACATGCCGGTTTCCTGACGATGTTTTCCTGTGCACCGTGATGAAATAATTTACTCAAAGTAAAGTGCACAACACAGTAACTGTGTCACACGATACCCCTTGGCAGTAATTTACCTATAAGTACTCCATTGGTTTAGGTAATTAAATAAAGGTAAACAAATCGTAAAAGGAAGGTTTTTTAGATGACACTTTCTTGTTTAAAAATAATACTTTGTAAATTATAATAACTTTTTTTTTTGTAATTTTTACGATGGTTTACTCTTTTATTAATTGTATGTCATAAATAACATTTATTCTCTACCATTTATTCTTAACCTAGGTACTTACTCTTCGTAGATGTAATTGCTTGAACACATTTGTTAGTACTATAATATTTTGTAATCTGTCTATTGTAAAGAGCCCAAAAACACAGGATCTATAGATCCTGTGTTTTTGACATCAAATCATATCGTTGCTAAATTGAAGAGTACAACTGTGACGTACAATGACAACTGAAGTGACAGGTATTACGTTTAGTCGGTTACTTACGTCTTACGTGAGAGCTCTCGTCACGTATTTTTTTTTACCTTTATTTAACTACCTAAACCAATGGAGTTAAAGTAGTTTTGTGTTTCACGAACTGTGTAAACTTTATTCTTTCTTTCTTTTCTTTTTCGTTCTTTAATGTTGTCAGACTTTCGGACTTCTGACTACACGTAACGGCGGTAAAAAGGTCCATCCACGGACCGACCTCGGCAAGTGTTGCTTTACCTTGAACATCGACAACAATTATAATTAAAGTAAGTATATGTGTATCAAAAAGGTGTCAATGGCACTCTTCTGCGGTGGAGTAGAGAACAGAACACTGAACTCCGACCACTAAGACCATGGGAGAAAGTCCGGCGCATACCTCTCCCACGGCCCCCTTAAATCTGCCGAGGCAGGAAACCACTCAAAGTACAAATTTTGAACTGTGCATAGGCACAGTTTTGGTTCGGGACTTTTCAAACATTTTCGTCTCATATTACATTAAATGCAACTTCCCGAGAAGAGCTGGACACCTGAAAACTTTAATTTTTTAATGGATTTAAGTTTAAAAGCACTGAAAATGTTGTCATCGCGATTTATAACATAACAAAAAAATTAAAAATATCTGAATGGTTCCCTTCCACATACGGTTGAATTTATATTCATTGAAGTGTTTGTTCCTAACTTACATCGATAAATATGGTTTCCAAAGTATCATTACGTGCGATAATGGTAAAATTTATCAAACTTAGAACATAAACGAGCCATGGCGACATCTATTAAGAAACGCTAGAAATAAATTTGATATTTCTATTTGCGGGTAGTTGCATTTTTGTTGGAGTATGACAGCTTGCACATAATTATCTTGTTTACGTTGTTCGTAGACGCGATACAATAGGAAACTAATAAATAAAGGAAATACAGGAATACTTTTGCTTTTACGCTTTGCAAATTATAGTGCTACAGTGGAGAGCTAAGAAATTATGTACAGTCGCCAGCACATCAACTGTCAGATTTTCTCATTCGATTTTGAACTTAACACTCAACATTTTAAGGTTTAAAATCATAGATAGTTTAGTACTTCTAGTAAAAGTACTTATGAAAATTGGTTGGAAGTATCAAATATTGGGTTACAAGGTGTGTTATAATTTTCTAATGTGAAGTAGACAGTGTTTAATTCGTTAATAGCTTCTCTTCCCCGGTAATGATATTGGTGTTTGATGAGAAATATAATCGCATTCGTACAGGAGCTCAATGTAACGAGAATTAACTTTATTGTGTAAAGGACCTTGAGTGGTTAGCTTGCGTGTTCTGTAGGCTTACTCTCGATACTCGATCCCAATCGGAATTGGAAATTGGGATCGAGATCTTGTCATTTGGCACTCTTGAACGCTACACTAGCTCACGATTGAAATCGTATTAGGTGGATTTTTTTGGAACTAAATGAAATCGACTTTACTCGAACGATGCATTTTATTGGTACTCTTGACGAGATTTTGACGTTGCCTTATCGAGTTTGAATTCGTGTTAATGATCGAAGTTGAACGATTACAAAAAGTATGCTTTTTCGGGATCGAGTTTGTTATTGTGACTAATTTGCGAACTTTTTACTGTGAATAATGGCGCATTTAGAACGTATTTGTGATATTTTGGACGATGCTCATAAGTTAGATAAGAGACAAAGGCGGGTTTTGAGACGAATGGTGCGATAAGCAAACAACGCGTTTGCCATGACTGACGATGAATTTACGAAAAATTACCGAGTAAATAAGATTATTTTGTTATGTAAGAACAAATTTTTGACTGTGTAATAAACCCTAATTCAATTAAGTATTCTAATTTTGTAATTTTTTTTTTTTTATTCACTACACTTATTATTCATAAATATAGGTAAATTATAACAGCAAATAAAATTTGTATGGGCTAGAAATTTTATTCAATAATAAAAACTAGTGTGCCTACTTAAAACCCTAAAGTAATAATAGTTTAAATTAATGTAAATTTATTTACTGCCTATTTTGTCTCAGGGCATCAGCAATATTATTGAGGGCATTTGCCACAGTTCATACTGACTTAAATTACAACTAACTTGAACTTGTGCAAATAGGTAAACGTATTTTAATTTTTAATACATTCCAAACTAAACACTTGAAAACTTTTGGATAACATCGCTTTGAAACTTTTTTTATCATAACTCACAGTTTTTATTCAAGGAACCTACTCGTATCTTAGGATCTTTAGGTGGATGACAAATGCGCGAGAAGTTTTTTTAATGTAACCCAGGCAATGACAAGCACAATGAGCCATTGCGACCTAAGTATTTAGTGTTAAAATACATATAAACGCAAGCAAAGAACACTTTAATGAGTATTTATGTTAAAATAAATATCAGAACAAATTTATTTATAGATTTAACGAGATAACCAATATTTTTAAATTTGGTAATTATCGTTTTGATTAGTATGGCCACACCATGTCAATCAGTGTAGACGAACATGCAGTCGATTCCAATCTCAATCTCGATTTTGTTCAAGAGTGCCAATTTTCTGAAGATTGGAATTTAAACTGAACCGGATTGGAAAACGATCGAGATTGGGAGTGATTTCAAGAGTAAGCCCTGAGTAAGAGTAAGTACTGAGCTCACGCAACACGTCGTACGTTCAGCCAGTAATAGGACTTAGTATAGGACCATCAAGAAGCGCTGTCCCCAATTTGACGCATTATTAATTTATTATACACAAAACAAAAGGTATTTTAATAAAACGCGTATACTAAAAGATCAATAATTAAATTTTCTTTAAATTGGTGAAGGTTTCAGAAAAATACGCTTGGTAGATTTTGCGCCATTCTCAGTTTTTTATCCGCGTTAGTCAACTTTACAAATTAATTTCAGTATGTAATATAAATATAATCTAAAATATTCACATATTAAGTTATTGAGAAAATGCTCTAATTTAACATCAAAATTTTTCAAATCATTAGCACTACTTGTTTAGACGTGATCTTCAGTATAAAATCATTAAAAGTCGGATATCGTCTTAAATCAAAATTTGTTAGGGTTATTTGCATTTCTTATGGGTACCTTTATTTGCCTCTAACAATTTTCTTTTATAGCAAAAAGTCCAAAAAGGGGGGTCGTATTATTTACCATGGTGGACGATGGTCAGGGATTTTTTTGTACTTAGGTCCAATTCGTATAGATCGGGTGCAATGTAGGTAGGTAACTGTTAACTTGGTCCCCACTATTATAAATATGATCCCAAACCGTGCACTTTGTGAATGAATGAATAGTTTCGAGTGAAGATGAGTACCGACCGATCGACCCGGTTCGGCTTCCCAGGTAAACACGGACCTCCCGGTGTAGAAACAAGGGCCCCGGTATATATACAAAGGGTCGCGAAAACTTTAATAGCGAGATGCAGGACTCTTTTGTGTGATCTGGCGGTGGCGATATAAAGACATCTTATTCTTAAAGTTCCGAAGGGACTAATAATAAACGTTATGTTTGAATTGTCATTCTCAAATCTTTGTGTTTTTGAGTTTATTATTATCTAGATTCTAAAAGGTATTTTATTTGTTTAAAAAGCACGTGTCCATAAACGATCGTTCTAACTGTTATTTTAAGAATAATGCCAACGGATATTTATTTCTATACTTTTTGTAATCATAAGAAACTTGACTTATTTGCATAAATTAATAATAGTTATGCAAAAATATTAAAAGCTATCTACTCCGATTGTTATTAATGCAGTGATTCAATTCTAGATAGTTGTAGGTAATTTGTGAGTAAAGCAAAAAGAATCGCGCGTCGTGGGGATCGAACCGGAACTCGCGGCCCCTTGCAAAAGCTCTCCATAATTATACAACGTGCTCCTTTTGATGTACCCTATGTCCATAACTTATAATGCTTTATGTAAAAATCATACAAAAAGTCCTTAAACAAGTGTTCCAAAAATACATAGTTTCGAAGATAAGAATAAGAATAACTTTATTTTTGCAAATATGGGTAGATGATACATCAATAGGTTAGTACAGAACAAAGATCAGCCATATTTTGCCATTGCCGAATGGCAAACAAATTTGCATGCAAACATCAAATTATTATCTATATTATTAGTAAGTTATTTATTATTAAATTATATAAGTACCATTATATTAATCATTATTAAATTATATAGGTACTATTAAATTAATCATTATTAAATTATATACTATTAAATTAATTATTATTAAATAAAAACATACATCATAAATACTATACTAACACTAGATTCTCGATGTGTGTATAACTAAGTTTCATTGTTAAGTACGAGTAAATCATGTTCGTTCTAATAATTCATATTTGAAGATAAGAAAATACAACGTTGTCATATTTCACGTAAGGGTGTTTTACAAATGTTTTTAAAAATAGAAACGAAAAAATATATCAGTAATTGAAAAATAATTCATAAGCCAGTTGTTGATTCTTTGACATGGTCTCATTAATACCCTAGAGTTATGGTATATCAATTAAGATTAAATAAAAAAGTATTGATAGGTATATAATTATTTTTGTTTAACAAAATTGTTCCATCATAATTTTCATTCAGATTCCAGGCAAACGTTTTTTTTTAAAACTTTATTGGCCACAGTTCGGTACTTATGTAAAATTATAAATAAAAAAAATACAAAAAGTTTTGCTGATCCTGAGAATCGATTCCTGTTGTATGTCAGGATATACTATAGTTCCTTTGACAAGGTTTTGCTTTATCAATCCTTGACGAGCTTTTGTTTTATCGCTCCCATTGCAATGACAAGTCAGAAAACTAGCTAAAGCATGCTTGACATAGCTTTGCTGTCCTGAAAATTAAACCTACCTCTGAAGTCTAAAGCAAAAGCCTGCGGTTTTATAGGACTTCGTAATCGTACGCTGAAGATAATAATTAAAATACTGCTGATTGATGAGCCTTATTTGCAGCCAAAGGAACAAAGCATGTTTTTTATCCAACACTGGTTAGTGCTGGAAAAAAAACATGCTTTGTTCCTTTGTATTATTGTACCAAAATTAATTTTAGAAGTCAAAGTCAAAGTAAAATTATTTATTTCAAATAGGCACTTAAATGGCACTTTTGAACGTCAAAATTTACAAATAAAATAGAATTGATTCTAGTCGCCCCGTCCAAAAGGTAGCTTCGTATGGAGAAGAACGGGCAAGAAACTCCACCGTTACTCTTTTAAAATGTTTTACAATATTTTGTATAATGTACATCAATTAAATAATTATATGTGAAGACGATGCACCTAGAATAAAATTACTATACCACAATAGGTAAAAATAATTAATAATGAAGCAATGACAGATACATTAATTATGTGATAGATACATGGTGCTCACTTATTTACAAACATTGTAAAATAAAAAAATAGAAATCGTTTTCCAAAAAAATAATAATACCAGTGTGTGAGTTTAAGGTAGGTAATCACAGAAAGTAAAATAAATGTCATAAAAATAATAAATTATAGAGTTAAAATAGCAATCAGTTAGATTTTGTCTAGACTCTAGAATGGCCTATGGAGCAGGACCAGCGTGTTCGTTAGAGACTTGATAGCAACTCTTGCTTCGAACGCGTAGATTTGTTACATACAAATGCTTGCAAATCGCACCACGATATCTAAGGGGTCCACGAAACGAACAATCGTAATTGATCAATTGCCATCAGTTTCTATTGTAGTAATATTGTCAACTTGTGCAATTGCACTTGGTAGACGATTAATTTGCGCATCAATGTGTATCAATCGCGTAAAAATTGACAATTGCAATTGATCGTTTCGAGGACCCCCAACACCAAAAAGGCGTCAAAAATTCTTCGTCATTGGTTTTAAGACCGTCTTGTACGCACTTAGTGCCAAGTACTAGACTGACATCTAAGAGGTAGTTCACTGGGAATGAAGCAGGAAGGCATTACTGCCAAACCGAGGTTTAATAACAGGACTTTGGTCAGCTCCTGTCAACTGATTCAATACGGAGAAACGGACGCCCATAGAAAGAGCTTTAAAATTTGTATCTATCCTAAATCGTTAGATAAAGTTACTTGTGCGATGCAGTTTTATTACCTGCTAGTTGTTGGGACAATAGAATAGTTTTTGGGTTCACTATTGTGTTTCTATCGGTATCCATCCCTAACGGTATTCTCATCCATCACTTGCATTGTCGCAGTGACGTCATAAACATTTAAAAAGCGGAACCACAAAAGCCGTCAACACTTTCAACTGATGATTCTGTGTATTTAATTTTAATTGAAATGCGATTTGATTTTAACTGAAACAGGCAGTTAGTTTCAATTAAAAGCGAAAATTTAAACATTATTTTCGTTACTAGCTGGTGTAGATACATAAACAAAACTTTAATTTACAAAACATTAAACGCTTCTAGCAGTTGCAATAAAATTTAGTTTCAACACAAAGTAAGGATGCTCGTTGAAAAATTTATAACCATCATAACCGGGGTTATTGCCAACGTCAGCATTATTTTACTTGCAAGAACGGCAGCTGAGAAATAAGGGACTTTATGGCCAGAGCAAGTAAAATAACACGGATACGAGGTAGATTGTTATTAACTCTGTTTAATCAGCAAATAAAATACGCGATAATCGTGATTCTATAATAGGCTAGGACGCTGACGCTTACATGAAATGTATGGATTTCGTATAATTTGCTTTGGTTTCATAATATATTAAGACAGTGATATATACCAGTGACCATGAGTAGTTAGCTTGCGTGTTCTGTACTGAGCTCACGCAAAGTGTCGTACGTTCAGCCAGTACCTAAACGGACTCGCCCATCAAGGAGCGCTGTCCCCAATTTGACGCTTTATTAATTTATTATACACAAAATAAAAGGTATTTTAATAAAACGCGTATATTAAAAGATCAATAATTAAATTATCTTTAAACTGGTGAAGGTTTCAGAAAAATACGCTTGGTAGATTTTGCGCCATTCTCAGTTTTTTATCCGCGTTAGACATAACTTTACAAATTAATTTCACAATGAATAAACAAAACAAATAATCTAAAATATTCACATATTAAATCATTGAGAAAATGCTCTTATTTAACATATTTTTTTTTAACCATTAACACTACTCGTTTAGACGTGATCTTCAGTATAAAATCATTAAAAGTCGGTTATCGTCGCCTTAATACAAAGTACGTAGAAATATAATCAAGCCCAAGTACAATTTATTGTACCTATACAATATTCTGTATGGAATGATGTCATTTGCTCGAGCAAAACAGATATAATGGCAGGGCCAAATGTTTACAAAAATCTCGCGTTTAGTAGGTACCGTGGAGGTAAAGCCGTTAACAGACGCTTCAGTTTTACTTAATTTTTGCTTTTCATTCGACATCTTTCACTCGAAGTGACGCGTCTTTCCCTCAAAGTGACGACTATACACAATTAATCGAAAGTTCAAAGATCCAACAATGCACTCGCTTACGGTTTAACTGCCACGGTCGTTGTGCAAACTGCACTAGTTGTTAATTTGTCATGTGTCTATAATCAACGGTTATAATAATATAATATTTATTATCTTTGATTATTTAAATGTCTTATTTAATAGAGAAAACAAACAGGAAAACTTCGATGAGCTGGTGTGCGTGACAGCTACATCTTACACTCGCACGGCACCACGTCATTGTGCTGTCATTGTGTTATTCTAGTGTGCGTACATTTTGCGGCCAACTGTTGGACACATTTTATTTCGACGAGTTCACAGCTTTGACTGTCTATCCAGAAACATTTATATACCTGTATGTTATAAATAGTTTTGCTTGCCGAATACGCACTTATGAGACTCAAAATACAAAGCAGCCTTTAATATCAACGAAAATAACAAACATTGCGTGTCATAATCGTTGTCATTGGTCATGGACTCATGGCGAATATATTCACACCCACACGCAGATCTGTTCCGGGATGAATAGATACATGACATCATCATAACTAATTAGGATTAAATACGCTAGCTGTAGTCTACTGATAAGATATTGTTTATTTTTAGTCTATATTATCTCCATCTATCACAAATCTGGTCTTTGATTAAAAGCAACTTCATTATATTGGCTGGGTTTATGTTAACAAAATATGATTCAAAGACAGTAGTAGTTATTTGTTTTGTGGGAGTTCGTGGTTCCACACCCGAGATGTATCATTTTGTCCCCAATCGTGTTTCTATGAGCTGTTGTCCAAAGCAAGGACAATAGCATCTTTCTGTAACTGGTGAGGTACCAGTTACAGAAAGATGCTACTGTCCATGCTATACACGTCACGTATGTCGTGCTGGGGATCGGGACCTATTCACGTAATAGTGTCAATATCAAAAGCTCTGGATAAACTAAAGCGAATCCTACGCGTTTTGCTTTCGCTTGTATGGAGGTTTTCAAACTGGCGCGAATAGTCGCGCGCATTCCTAATCGTTAAAGGCTTCTACATACCGGGGCGACTTGTCGCGCGACGCGACGCGACACAAAGGCACCGCTCGTCCCGCGACACGCGGGATTGTATATTATCTTATCATTTACATAATATACAATAAATAAGACACATACATACATATAGCATATTATACTTATTTATATAAATCAAAGTCGTGGGTGGCATGGCAGCTAATAGCAACATAAATACACCCAGCACTGTAAACGTTTTTCATTAGAGTATGTGAAATGAATAACAGCTTTATCCTAGGATTTACGGTAGTTGCTTCTATTCTTTTCAACCCTTCATGGCGAACTACATTTCATTCCGAATGATTTTTTGACATTATGCAAAGTGTGATGAGTACTCGCTACGTAGATATTTAGGGGCAGGAGAAACAAATTAGGGGCCTACAATTTTTTTCAAGTTCGGTGCCAGTGAAGCCATTTTTTATATTTGATAAGTACTTTTCTAAAGTATTTGAACCTACCTCAAAAAAATGTAGGGCCTAATTTGTTTCGTACCTACTTTTGGTTTAATTGTGTTGTTTAATTTCGTGTATACAACATGTACCAGAATTAACGCACAACCTCTTAAGGCGTCATTGTGAACAACTTTTACTAAGGGACCGAACCTGAAATCGCAAAAAAAAAAAAAAAACCTGTTCCCTACATTTTGACGAGTTATTCGAACATAAATGTAGGGAATAGCAGATTTTTTTTTTACGATTTCAGGTTTGGTCCTATAGTAAAAGTTGTTCATAATGAGGAGTATAATGGGCCCATAAGAGGTAGTGCGTTATTTAAGACTCAGATATATGCCAGTGACCTTGAGTGGTCAGCTTGCGTGTTCTGTACTGAGCTCACGCAACGCGTCGTACGTTCAGCCAGTAATAGGACTCTCCCATCAAGGAGCACTGTCCCCAATTTGACGCTTTATTTATTTATTATACACACAAAAGGTATTTTAATAAAACGCTTATAAAAAGAAAAAAAAAAGAAAGAAAAGTAGTTTATTCTAAAAGATCAATAGTTAAATTATCTTTAAATTGGTGAAGGTTTCAGAAAAATACGCTTGGTAGATTTTGCGCCATTCTCAGTTTTTTATCCACATTAGACATAACTTTACAAATTAATTTCACAATGTAATATAAACATAATCTAAAATATTCACTTATTAAGTTATTGAAGAAATTCTCTAATTTAACAAAAAACTAACATTTTTCAAATTATTAACACTACTCGTTTAGACGTGATCTTCAGTATAAAATCATTAAAAGTCGGTTATCGTCGCCTTAAGTTACACCTTGTGTATAGCAGAGGTGGCAAGGCCAAGGTTTACCGTTAGTAAGGTTGCGACTTTCATATTTATTTCTCACTAATCGCGATGGAAGGAAAAATTGCAACAAAATTGAGTTCAGAATACAATGTATTTTACTGCGGCGACGACGCTGACGGGTTAGAAAGTAATTGTTCTGCTCTCCCTTGAAAATAAATTAATATATAATCGCTTCATCGTTGTGTGAAGGGAATTCAAAGGGCTTTGTTCGCCAGAGTTATCAAAATTCGTGATATGATGTAGCTTCCGCGCCTCGGAAAGCATGTTAAGCCGTTGGTGCTGTCTGTCATTTGTAGATCTTTGACAGTTTTTACAGGTCGTCAGCAGCCCGAAAGTCTGACAACCAGTCTTACCAAGGGGTATCGTGTTACCCAGTAACTGGGTTGTGCAGGTCAGATATGCAGCCGCTCCATGTAAAATACTGGTCATCAGCTGCATCCGCAGGGTGGGCGAAGAGCATCAGGGTTAGACTGGAAGCCGACCTAACATAGTTGGAAATAGGCTTGGCAAATGATGATGCCTTCAACGTGAGTGCCTTAATAGTGTTATTTACTCGATGCAGTTAATTAGGCACAGGTAATTATTTAATGTAGGTACTTAATCAATCAGCAATCTGCTATAATGTTATTAACTATGTTAGTGCGGCGGCAATTATACCTAGAACAAATTGAGCATGATTTCCCTTAGGGCCTTATCATACTATCGGATTGCGAGCGTCCTCAATGCGGAGCGGGCGCGCAACGAACACGCCGCGCATTCGCAGCGATTTAGTTGCGGATAGAAGCGTGGACGCCATTTCTACTGTCTTGTACAAACGCCAGCCCGTCCGCCCCGCCTCGCTTCTTCTTCCTCACATCCGCAACGTCCTCGCTGTGCAGCCTCGGCGTGCTCGCGACGCATTCGCTGCGAGGCCGCCCCGCCCCGCAGCCGTTCGCAAACCGCTAGTATGATAAGGCCTTTAGGCCTCTTGTGAACTATCTGACTGGATGTGAAATCTCCATATAGCCTAGTTTACACATGCTACCTACTAATAAGCATGACTTGTTTGCTACTAGGAAGCATGCTCATTAGTAGCATGCTCTCTGTGCCAGAAAAATACTCGTGCTCTTTTCGTATACACAAGCTAGTTGAATGCTACTAACGGCCGAACCCAATAACCTATATATCACCAGTTTTGGCCTACTGGAGAGAGAAAAATATATCTATTGATGGTTTTAACGTCCCAATAATCTATGAGACATTATGGAATATTACCGGCCCACGCTATCTACTGATGGGAGGGTGTATCGCCTACAACAGATATCTATTTGTATGAAAATGCCAAAAGATTGACAGATGGCAGATTTGGCTATTCCCCGAATTGCAGGGATAAACGTAAAGTAGCCAAGCTAAAATGAATAAAAAAAAATTCAATTCAAATATCTCGAAAACGGTGCGCCCTAGGCGCGAAAAAATAACAGAAATTTAACCCCCCCCCCCCTTAGTGACACCCCCGTGTAAGCACCATGCCAACATGAATTTAAGGTAAAAAAAAAACCAACATTAATGCGCTAAGGTAACCCACGAAATTCAAATTTTATTACGTGTTTTGCAATTTGCAGGTCAGTAACAGGTTGTATTTTGATTCGCGGCCATAACAAATATGGCTCTACATAATTATATCTTAATCCAGTAACTTATTTAGAAGTAAGAAACAAAGAAGTTTTAATATAACTGTAATTATACATGTTGTTTTTTAAAGTGATGTTGGTTGTAATGGAACGCACGGGAGGGCGAAGGTGAGAAACCTACTTATTGTTTTCGTTAGATAGATAGCCTTTATCAATGATTGTGAGACGTCATCCGAGGATAGATATAATTATACTGTCTATCATCAATAGCGATCTGTCTTTCACTGGAAATAAGTTATTGGGTTCGGCCGTTAGTAGCATTTGCTCGAAAGTAACGTGCTCTTGTGCTACTAGGTAGCATGTGTATTCCAAGCTTAGAATATAATGTATGCGTAGCGGGCTTAGGGTGCTTATCACCCTGCCAGGAGTGCGAGTTTGTCCGAAATGGATATCGTGGCCCTGACACACACCTGACAGTAAACACACACGCCCTATTTGATAATTTCCCACACAAAAAATAAAATAAAAAGGGTTGCATAATACCTTATACAAATCTACTAGGTAGATACTTAAGCCAAATCCAAAATGTCGTATCTATTTATTTGGAAGTATTACAAAGTACTTACTGAAGTCTATTATAAAAGCGATTATACTCAATGTTTAAGAAAGGTAACAAAGATTCTTCAGAAGGACGCCATTTACGTCACGGAATACGGCAATTAAGACAAGGTGAATTTCACCTTTGCGCAAGACAGTTTTCACAGAAGACTTATTAGGGGCCTGCAGCAGAATAATGTGCAATTCAATCTACAGACCTAGCAACTTTCTTAAAAAAAACCGCAAATATTATTTCGTCTGACGTACCAAAAAGTTTCGTAGATTTTTGGTCTGGAAGAAGAGCAAAAAACTTTGTTTTTAACCACAATTAATAGACAGTATCCGTTGAATTCCTACTTAAATAAAAATAATGAATGTAAGTTTGTAGATTTAATTAGGTCTTCATAAATGTCTAGTCTAATAGAATTCGACTCTGTTTTATTTGTCCTTTAGTCTCAAAATAATTACAACTAACTACAATACTGTCATCATGTAACTTTAAGTAACTAGTTCGGCCATGTTGTCGTAATAAGTCAATCAAGAAACAATCAGTCTAATTGCTTCACCATCTGTGTACACAGGCTCTTCAGCACCAAGCTCTTAACTAGGGCTCTTCAGTTTATTTTCATAACTGAAATAAGCAGATTTATTTACGTTGAGAGCGCCTTTGACGTGTCTTCAACTTAGTTTTTGTCGTACAATTTAATTTTACGAAATAAAAAGGAAATAATATTGTAGTAGTGATATAATGTGATGTCTAGAACTGGAACTATTCAAATTAAATCAAAACAAAATATTTTATTTCACAATCATAAACCTACATGGACACATGTATTATATGAAAAGCCAGAAGCTAGGTGTATGGTTCCAATTGGTCGTTTCCTATAGAGAAAGGCCGACAAGAAACTCCACTCACGGTCACTCTTTTAAAAATAATTGGCTTTTACAATGTTTTCAAATTACAGTGTTGATAGGTATGGGAGGACAGTGTATGACTGTTAACAACAAGTACCAGGTACTTAAGACGGAGATGTATGCCAGTGACCTTGCGGTTAGCTTGCGTGTTCTGTACTGAGCTCACGCAACGCGTCGTACGTTTAGCCAGTAATAGGACTCGCCCATCAAGGAGCGCTGTCCCCAATTTGATGCATTATTAATTTATTATACACAAAACAAAGGATATTTTAATAAAACGCGTATACTAAAAGATCAATAATTAAATTATCTTTAAATTGGTAAAGGTTTCAGAAAAATACGCTTGGTAAATTTTCCGCCATTCTCAGTTTTTTATCCGATATATTAGACATAACTTTACAAATTAATTTCACTATGTAATATAAACATAATTCACATATTAAGTTGTTGAAGAAATGCTCTTATTTAACATATTTTTTTTTCAAATCATTAACACTACTCGTTTAGACGTGATCTTCAGTATAAAATCATTAAAAGTCGGTTATCGTCGCCTTAACAAAATAGAAAATGGTCTATAAATCTAGTCTATTAAGCCTACAAAATATTGGATCGAAGGTAACGTAGCTAATGATCAAGATAATGCGATGTAGGTACAGCTAGGCAAAAAAAAACTACTACTACACTAAATAACTGCCGCACGGGTCGATCGATAAAGTTAAGCTATGCTTGCCGCGGTTGGTCCATGGATGGGTGGCCATCTTTACATTCCAAGATTCCTCCGTGCCCTCTCTTTCTCGATCTTTGACAGTCGTTACGGGTCGTCAGAAGCCCGAAAGTCTGACAACCAGTCTTACCAAGGGATATCGTGTTACCCATTAACTTGGTTCTGGAGGTCAGATAGGCAGTCGCTCCATGTAAAATACTGGTAATTATCTGCATCTGGTTAGACTGGAAGCCGACATAGTTGGGAGAAAGCTATGCAGTTGATGATGGGAATCGATCGTAATGTCTTTCATTTTGATATCCATCGCTTCACAGGTTTGAAAAATTCGTCTGCTCAACAATGTAAATAACCCAATGAACGTATCTGTCAAGATCAAAGGCATTGCGAGCGATTAACATTTTATGTGTATTAACCAATTACCCCGCTAGATACATCAGCTGTAAAATATATGTTTTCTCAAACATGCTTGGAAATTTGAGCAACCTACTTCGAGATAAATCGAAACTGCTGAACTGGCCAAATACATGCGAGCAGCGGCCTCCAAAAGTGGTATGAAAAAAAAATTGAACGATCTTTTACTCCGAAACATGGCAACCAATGAGGTAACTTATCAAAGGTTTTATTTAAATTTCGTACTGGCTTGCAAATAGAAAGCTGTTTATTGAAAAAAAAGCAATTGAACATATGGCGCGTGAAAAATGATCGTTGTTCGTCATTGAATCTGACTTTATAAATAATTTACGTAATTTGAATTTCCACGCATTATTTCAGAAAAGCACTAGGTAAGCCTCCTTTGCTAGCCGCTGCAGTAATGTAGGTATTATGTTTTTCTAAACATAAACTATTTGTTTGTCAGAGCAGTCTTAGATTTTGCCTTGAATAGTAAGAATAAACGTACCTCCTCTCTGTATTACCTCTATTCCTTCAGTATGACAGGTCACACAGCAAGCCCATCCGTCACTTGTCAAGTGTCATTCATAGCGTCTAAAAATTTTGCCGCCAACGTACGCCAAAATTTTTCTCTTCATAATTTTCTTAGAAAATTAATAAAGTTTCAGGTAAAACTGTATAGACAGTGAATAATAGTGCTTGTGGTAAGTGATTAATAGTGTTACGCTGATCGTGAGTCAGCCAAACGAAAGGAAATACGCGGCATGTAAAATGATCGCTAATTAGCCACATTTTCTTAGTCTTGTCTCTTTTTCGCTCCCGATAATTACGATATGCCGTCCTACTTCCACGTGTCATTTATTAGTGCGACATTGTGCCGATTTTGAAGATCGAATGTTGAGTAGGTAACCTAACCTTTTTACTTATAATTTATCATTGTTTAAATGAGCAAAAGTAGCACTTGTAACAAATTTTCTTCCTGTTTTGCCACGTAGTTAGTTTCAATGCGAAAAAGTGACCATTCTTAACACGGCAAGCTTTCGTGACTGCGCAACAATTTTTGAAGTTCCGACATTGATTATGGGTAAGCCGGCAGAAAGTCTGACGGCTTGTCTAAATCCAAGATACCGCCCTATCAGTAATTGGATTGTGAAATGCAAAGGTCAGGTGCCAATCTTTAGGTTTCTAGAATAGAATGATCAATGTGACTACCTGTTCCCACGACTTGGTTTGTATGCTAACCCTGTTAAATTTAAGGGGATGAATATCAAAGATGTACTAGAAGCAAATCTTCCACATTGCATTTTCAGTCGTTTCGGCTATGCGTTGTCCGTGAACCATATATTTAAAATTAGCTTCTGCTCGTGACTTCCTCCGCGTGAAATTTCTTGTTCCCTGACCCATTGCGTCGCATTGCATCGCCCGCCGACCGCGCTATTACTTAGTTCTTAGCGTTCTTTCTGACTTTCTTTTTGCTCGGCTCCTAAGGGTCGTAGCGTGATATAAATTAACCTATAAACCTTCCTCAAGAATTGGGCTACTTATCAACATTTTTAATGCTGATTTTTCAAATTCGACTTGTAGTTGAAGTTGTAATAAAATAATTGTAGTTCCAAACTCACACTCAAAAGATTTCAATTAAACCTATTACAGGCACTTTTGAATTGTCAAAGAGTCGGTCAGTTAGTCAGAAAGTTGAAGCTATTTGCCCATTCCAAAACGTAGATCTCTATGTAGAAGAACAGGCAAGAAACTCCAAGGACACTCTTTTAAATCAAGATATTACAAAATCCTGGGTACATTATTCTTGTTGCTTCTTTATGTGAGAACTATGTAAAAAATTAAATTACTTATTAAAAAAAAAAACAATACAAAATATAAGATTAAAACTTTTTTAGGTTGTTTTGTGAGTGTATTTATAACATATATCTTTAATATCATTGTTGTAAATGCACAGAATCTTATGCACAATTTTACAGCGCCAATCATGTACTTTAAGTGGATAATGGGCAGTTTGTCAAGTTGTAACCACGGGAGCTGTTTAGTACAAGTAAAGTCCATTTAGTTTGTTTTATAGCTGTTTTAATAAAGCTGCGTTTATATTGCACAGCTATGTTACAGCCAGGACCACACAAGTTGAGGATTCGTTTCAATCTATCGTTAATTTTTTACTTTCTTATACTTACTTAATCAGCCTATAATGGTCCCACTGCTGGGACACAGGCCTGTCTGTGTGAGCCAGTGGGCCGTTATCCACCACGCGGGGAGTGCGGGTTGGTGGTGTCACATGTCTTTGAATTTTTGGTTTTAGGACATGCCGAATTTATGATTTATTCCGTTCTAATAATAATTTATCTTTATTTCAGGCATACGTCCATAATTTTTTACAAATATTATAGTTAGTAAGATGGTTAGTAGTACACACAAAAAAAAAATAAAAAAACAAGATAAAAAGGTGTTAGTTATTTGTTAGTAAACAAAACACAGTAAATGATGCCTATTTCCTATTTCTGTGCAGGTGTACACCTGCCCAGTACACAGTAAAAGGACTATCTATTTTGCACCCTAACGTTTTGAGGACAGTGTTGGTGCTACCACGAACCAACTAATTGTGCGTGCTAATACCAACAGCTAATTAATACCACTGGTAAGTATTTGTTTCAACTCACATTTATTTTCTATTCCAAACGGATACCACTCTTTAAATAATTACATGTAATGTGCGAACGAATATTAACAACTTGAATTTGAAACAGTCAGCTCAGTCATAACTAGTCAAATTAAAATTGTTTTCTGATAATTTTATGTATTTTGATGATTCAACTGATTTATTTTTCAATTAAAGGTCTTATAATTACATACAAAGCATTTTTACTGACTGTACCATAAACCTTTGAACTTGTTTTGGTATTAGTTTTAACAATGGTATCCGTTCGGAATAGAAAATAGTTATGAGTTGAAACAAATACCAGTGGTATTAGTAATTGCTTTTAGAACGGAATAAATCGGTTTTCTCACGATATTTTCCTTCACCGTTTTGAGAGCAGTGATGATGAACTAATTTACACAAAGTAAATCGCATGCCTAAGTTTGAACCTACGACCTACAACTCGTAAGTCACTGGGCCACCACTGCTGCTAGATTTTTAATGATCATTAATTATGCCAGCCTTTAATTATTGTCCCATGCAGGGCAAAGGCATCTTCTCGTACAGAGAAGGCAAGAGCATTGATCACCGCTCTTGCGCAAGACGGGTTGGCGGTTTCAGACTTATATTAAACTAGCTGCACCCCGCGGTTTCACCCGCGTAAGTCTCGATCCCGTGGAAATATCGGGATAAAAAGTAGCAAGTAGCCTATATGTTAATCCAGGGTTCGCGCCCTCACGCCCTTAGTCGCGCAGGAGATGCCCCGGGCGTCGGGAGTCGCAAGCTGATTTCCGGCCACCGTAGGCGCGGCCCTACGGACGGTGAGCGACGGGAAGCTCGCCGTCCGACAAGGACCAGGCCCGGGTCGACGACGGCGGCGCGATGTTTTTCACGCGCGCATCAAAGAGATGTCAGCACCAACTGACGGGGTCCGTTAGGGCCAATACCTGCCAGGGTTGCGAGTTTGTCCGAAAGGGATATCGTGGCCCTGGTACACAGGCAACGGAAGGAACACGGGTGGGTTTTAGTCAGTAAAAGTCTGACACGCCCTCTCGCATTGCAAAAAACGCAAGAATATTTGATTTTTGCGGGCTAAAGCTGCGGATTCACCTCAAAACGCTTCATAACTAAAAGTTCATGCTTGGCTGGTGTCAGTGATTAAATATGAAAACTCGACCGGTGCGGTGGTAGGCCGATTGGAACGGCTCCTCGCGAGATTACTTCATAGATCATTCATAAATCACCTGTGAATGATAGTTTCACTCGGTTAGGTTAGATTTCGGTTTGATAATGTAAACAGCAATCGTCGTACAACTGGTGGTGGTCAGAGGATCTTCCCTTTTCTATGGAGTATAAGTGAACTTTACAGCCTGTGTGTGTGTTGTGCCTGTGTGTATAGTAGTAACACTTGAACTTCGAAGACTACGCTTGCCGCTACGAAATTAAAACTATTACGATGTACAGCCCAGCACATCAAGCTACTAGAATCCGTAAATTTTCTTTAATAGATTTCCAACTTTATCCCTACAGTATAAGGTCCAAGGTTGATTGGGAAAATTTGACAGTTTCGGGTAGCTTGACCTGCTGGCGTCTGAACGTGCGGTTTTCTGTAAAGCTACACATTGAAAGAATTGGCTGACTACATCAAATAAGTGTATGTAAATATTTTGTTAAATTAATAAAAAAGCTACGTTTTGTTTTGTTTTATTCCCGTCTTTGTTTTAATATTGTTATACTACTGTACCGTAATCTACCGCACGATTCAGATTTGTTCGATATAAACCGCCTCTGTGTTCTAGTGGTAAGACCACCTATCTCAGACCCAGAGGTCCCGGGTTCAATACCCAGCAGGAGGAAAAAATTCTGCTGGGTTTGGTTAGTGGTAGGGCTTGTGCTAAGTCCATCTGGCTAGCTAACACCATCTTATCTAAGTCTGTCACCATAACAACATTGTTAACAGCATTTGTTGTGTTTCGGCAGTTAGAGGTTGAGGATTCCGGGTGACGCTCACTTTCACCTCCGGCCTTATCATCACTTACCATCAGGTGAGATGAAGGTCAAGAGCTTCCCCGATACGAATAAAAAAACTGAATTGAAAATAAAATAGGTTACATCATATTCATATTCATCGTTGGTATCGTCAAAAACACAGTAAAAAAAGAAAGTTTATTTTTTTAGTAGATATTTTGTATGATCCAAATGACTGACAAAGTAATTAATTAATTATCAACTAAATGAATTTAAGGCTATCCATTGTTAATCAATATGTATTCATCAGTCACCCCTGCTCCATTTGTAGCCTATTCATTTTGAACTTATCAGAGAAGTTGAACTGGTAACAAGATACCGTTCTGTTCAACTTTCAAATTAACATTATAACGAATGCCATCAGTTATAAAAGTCTTGCAGTGGGTCACTGCAAGACTAAGCAACACTTAGAAACACCAGCGAGATGCCAGTGAAGAAAATTCCACAAAAATATAATAAACATAGGTATTTGTGCCATGGAATTGCCAGAGCAATAAGGCTTTTTGGTCGATATTATCATTATCTAAGTATTGATAGCCATTATTCAACTGAGACACAAATATATAATCTACTTTTTTTGTTTGTCTGTTCGTAAAAGGTAATTTCTGGAAATACTAATATAATTACAAAAAAATATTTCACTGATAGAAAGCAAAACTATTCCCGAGTGATATAGGACATTTTTTTATGCCAGAAAATGCATGGTTCCTGTAGGAATACGGGTGAAACCGCGGCCGGCCGCTTGTTATAATATTATACAGAAACATTCCAGCTGTCATGAGATACCTGCGTTGTGCAACAAACTCTACCTTTTTAAAAATAAAACTGCGGCAGTATAATGTGGATCATGCTGTTTCAACCCCACAATATCCTGACGATCTAGACATGGAGATATGGCATGGATGAAAAGTATTAAAAGGGTAAAGTGGAGTAAGAACACCACTTTTCCCCTTTAAGCCCTGAAGTGACACCAACAGAAGTTCATAGAAACCTACTATTACAATCAAGTATGGTACTTAATAATAAATTCATAAAATTATTCCAAAAGTGTAATTTGATTCTTAAAATTATATGAAACCGAAACCATACATGTGACGTACTTCACTGTTTTGTTCATAAGTATAAAACCGATCTTTCAAGGTCTTTGTAAAGTCCCTCGAAAAACATGGTGAAACTTTGCTTTTATTATCAAGTTGCAAACTCCAAAATCTTCCAGTTCAATCTATAGTCACCGTTAGTTCTTCTATCAGTTTTCGTTCAAAATATACTTATGTCCTTGTTTGGGATTAATACAGATTTTATATCAAATCGATTTCTGAATTCTGAAGTTGTTTGCACATGACAGCAAAGTAATATGACTACCTAAGTCATATTACTTTGCTGTCATGTGCAAACAACTTCAGTTCATTTAAACCAAAACGAATCGTTTTACTTTGTCATCGTAATCAATGGTTCTACTAATTTAGGATTGCAAGTTGGCTGGTTTCTGGCAGCCTGCAACATCCCACATCTGGGCAAAGGTTTTGCCTTATGAATCACAGCTATTTCGGTCCACAGCTAGTGTGGACTATATGTTTTTTAGTACCTACCGTGTTCTTTCATCATCATTATTTCTACTCGGCAAATAGCCAAAGACTAAAGATATTTAGGTAATATTATGCCTCCTCGCTACATTTGTTTTTTGTTTGTTTGTTGTCATTTATCACTAACGCAATCGCAACTATACTTGTCAAAAAATAATAATAGGCCCGTTTTGACATTTAACTTGAATCGATTTATCTTGAGTATCGAGTACCGAGTCGGATGGTTACTTCACTAGCTACGTCGGAAGTGACGTAACTTGCAACTCGGTACTCGATACTCACGATAAATCGATTCAAGTTAAATGTCAAAACGAGCCTAATATTTTTTGATAATTGGATATAAGTTCCTTGAGGTTCCTTGCCTTTCACTGACATCAAGCAATGGACAACATTGTCAAACTTTATCTTTGAAGGTTTTGAATACTAGGCTTTTAGCTTCTTTGTTTCTTATTTTTTAAATATTTACTATTGGCTATTATATATTGGCTATATTGTCTTGTTTGTGCAGAATAAACAATTTTTCATTCTTTATTTTGTTCTTTCTTTGTGGCCTGCTGCGACTCCTTCTGGTTGAGTCAGGGTCCGACGTATTGTTGTTTTGACCCACAGCTCTTTGAGTATGTACATTTACGGCTGACATGGATGGCAAACACTTCTTATCAAAAAACTTGACCTCTTGGTAGGTACTGGACCATAAGCCTTCTTATTTTATTATTAATAAGACGAATCTCAACTTTTTTACTCAATAAATTACGGTTCATAAGATTTATGCATCTGTTTTGATTAACTTTGATGGAAATAGGTAGCGTTCCGTGTAGGCAAGATTATTGTCAACAATTTTCATCCGGTTACAGTATATCAAAGATAGTTATTATTCTTATATGCTTAATAAAAGAGATTTATTACTATATTACCACAAACATGCGCGTTAACGTTACTTCATCAACGTCTTATTTACTATCTAGTGTCATTTTGACTGATTGTCTCTTATTATCCTTTATCATAAATTATACCCATTGTGATATCAATATTACATGTTATAATGTATTCTGGTGTGCATGCATAGCATGTATCATTTGTGTCTATAGGGAATCTATTAACATACATATCCCTCACGACTTCACGAGTATATTCCCCTATGGGGAGAGTTATTGATATAATACGTACATTTGTAGGTACAATCTCAGTTTGTGTACAATCTCAGGTTGGTCAAGACTTAAGAGCCTGAGCTGAACTAAGGCTAGTACTTGAGAACCATGTACAGTACATGTAGAACATTCTTATTCTATTATGTCAAACATGGAATGACCAACTAGTTCAGTCCTACGAACGCCGGACGTAGACGGTGATAAAGCTAATAATGGAAATGAAACGAGTTCTGCTTAAGCCATAAGCGTAAAGTAGCTCAAAGATAAAGAAGAAAAACAATATTTAACTCGACAAACTAAGTTAGCCTAGTTTCAAAGAAAAAAACATGGACCATCTGTTAGTAGCCGCGGCACGTAGACAACTAACTAAGTGCTTCGTAAGTCTATGTGCTAGTTTTAATTATAGCCTTCGCTTGGTTGTTTAAAGTCAATTATGATACAATTTTATTATTTTTCTAATCGTGTAGGCGTTGATTAATATGGTGTTACGGAGAGACTACATACATATTTATCTATTCTCTTATTCTTATGCTGCAGTGTATGTTCTCTTTTATAAATCTTACTTTCAATGAAATGTCCAAACGGCTGGGTGACACTTCCCGTGACCCAAGTGCTGGCTTTTACCTGGGCCAGAGGCTCCTAATCCCATCCCAATTGGATTCCCAATACATTTTCAAGCAAGGGTAACTAAACAATCAGTAGCCAAATGTAATCCAAACAAAACTTCAAATTCTTTTGCATTATTAGGCCTAAATCTAGGCCTGTGTGAATGCAATCACACAGGCCTAGATTTAGGCCTGTGTGATATAAATTCGTCATTTCAGCCATAATGTGAAATAACTGTTGCGGAATGTACCTCTGATAATAATCGACTGGAGCTTCGACGATGGGGTCAATAGCTATTGGTGGATACCAGTCTGGTGGGATAGTATTTTCCAGCTCTCTGTGTCTCCATCCAACCCTCGACTTTGGTGTCTAATCCCCAAACATATCTTCAACTGAAGAAGCAGGGGGCCTAAAATGGACACTTTGGCAGAATCATAATATGATCTGCGTACAATTCATGCATCCCGCAATTCATATCTTTGACAGCTGCTATTTGACATTAGACTTCACTATAGCAATTCATAATTTGTGGACCATTATACGAAACTCCATACAAAACTGTCAAACAGATGAATTGCGGGATATGAACCGCAGATCATGTTATGATTCTGCCAAAGCGTCCATTTTAGGCCCCCAGCTCCTGGTTAACTCTCAAATACTCCATCAGAATTTACAGGAACTTCATGTATAAGATCAGGTGGAATGAACATGTTGTCAAGAGAAATACCATCCGTTTCATCTTCATCAGAGTCTGGGGGGAAGATCTCCTTTCTATTTTGATTAAAACTGCATCTGCACCGAATTGAACAGATCGCGATTCTCGAGCAAAACTACCTCCATTCCCATCCTCGTCAACTGAAGATTACTCCAAGTCTGAGAGACTTCCGTCACGTAGAAGATCCAGGATAAGTAAACATTATTCGTTGAAGACTTATTCTGGATAATATGTATGTCGGATCGTCAGGATTTTACTCAGTTAGATTCGGACATCATGTGGGCAGAAGTTGGGTTTCGTGCAAAGAAAACACACTGGGTGCGTGCGATACACAGCGTATTGACACATTCACTACAAATGATAATCACTTTACACTTTAATAACACTTTAGGTATTAAAATCAACTAGGTATTATGGCCTTTGCCCTGCATTGAGACTGGCATATTGGTATGATGATGCAACAAAACGTAGGACAGTTCCGAAGCGTCTTCACAGCTCGATCACCAGGATAAGAATGACTTGGCGCGTTCTCTCCGACCGGAAACGCCCCGACTCTGTCATAGCGCGCCAATTCTAGTCTTTATAGTTGCCGCTAGGTGGCGCGCCTCGTCTTGTTGTAAACACTTTGCCGGATGCGACATGTATATAAAAATGTAAGATAATGTTTCCCTAATAAAAATAATATGTTACAAAAACAACGTAAAATTACATTTAGGTATAAAATAAACATGTTTCTTTCCAAAGATCGTTAAACTATTTGAATATTATGCAGAAAAGACAATTGACACCTGATGACATTTGAGGACAAATCGAAAAACAATTATTTTGGTATTTATAAAAACAATAAAAGACGCAATATAATAAATCATACATGATCTTAGTAATGTAATTTATTGATACATATTTATATACATGTGCATTTCATTCATTCATATATTCATGCAAATTTTTCGCAAAATCTTGGTACCTATTTAGAAATAAAAATAGCAGCTTACAGAAACTTGACGAAAGGATGTTAAAACACGATACTAGATGGCGCTACATGTAGTGTTTTTGGTGACTTATTATGTGTACAAAATGAATACAATCGTTTTTCTGTAAAAATTAACAAAAGTCATACTTTTATATTTTAATACAATTGTTTTATGTCCTCCCTGAAAGTGAGTTGAGTTTCTTTTTTTTATGAATTTATTTGGACTTTACTAAAACCTGGACTTACCTATAATTAAAATATAAGTCTAAAATCGTCAACCCGTCTTGAGCTAGCGCGGTGATCAAACAAAGCCCTGCAGTGGACCTATAATTGGCTAGTATTAATGTACTTTCAATCATACATCTGAATTTAATTACCACGTGACTGATCCATGTTCACATTAGGGCTTCTACATACTGCCGCGACTTGTCGCACGACGCGACACCGGTAGAACAAATTCTAAGAAAAAATCAAGGAAATTGTTCTACCGGTGTCGCGACGCGCGACAAGTCGCGCCAGTATGTAGAAGCCATTACTCAAAGCTCAAATTAGTATTTTATTAAAGTTGAGTCTCAAATTCTACATTATTTATTTACATATAAGAAGGCATTAATTTAATTATTAACTTTTAATACCGTATAACCATACTGAATTAAAAGTTAATAATTAAATTGAGCTCAAACGAGTTTAGACAAAGATAAACTAATTCAAATATTATAAGCCATAAAAAAACATGATTGTTTTATGTAGTGAGAGAAGGTGAGACCACGAACTTGGAACATAAAGTTTTTAGGGTTCCGTACGTAATCAACAAGGAACACATAGTTTCGCCATGTCTGTCTGTCTGTCCGCGGTTTAGCTAGTAGTAGGTACTAGAAAGCTGTAAATTGGCATGGATATTATAGATCAATCACGCCGACAAAGTGTAGAAATATAATCTTATATAATAATTATAATCTTACCAGCACCCTAATTGCGTAACACAGTTTGAATTAGAATCGGAATGATTTTGAAGAATATTGCTAATCCATTGATTCACATGTTACAAAAATTTGTTTGCTCAACAACGTATATAACGCAATGAATGTTGTTGAACTGTCAAATTGAAACCGATTCCAACTGATACTGTGTTACGCAATTAGCCCGCAGGTCCCTTGCACGTAAAATGGGGATGATATTTTTTTCTCGTCTATCCCATGGTGTGGGATAACGTTGGATAAACCGTTCAAAAATATTGAGGGTCTTTGAAAACCACATTTCGATTCAGGAATCCGTTTGTGTAATTTTAAGCTTTATCGTGTTATTTTTTAAGGAAAACTACCACAGCTAAGTAGGTTTTACAAATTAACGAGTAATGTTAATGTTAGAGTAACTTACATTTGCAGTTGGAATGTTTAGCGAGAGAGTTGCCATATATTTCGACTACAATGTTAAGTTTGTTCTTGCGATAAATTCATCCCAACTACGGAACCCTTAATTGTGCGTGGTCCGACACACACTTGGCCGGTTTTATTTTTTATTTTAATATGAACACTGCCCCTGAAGCAATAATTTATTACGGTGCCGTTGTTACAAAAGTTGTAAAATTGTTACGGGATGATCATAAAGAATTCATGGTTGGAACTTTTTCACGACTTTCTGATTTAATTTTGTATATGATAAATCCATTTTTGAAAGCAACTTTTGTTCATTTTTTCTTGAAAAACTTTAAGGATAATTTTCCTAAACTTTGCTCAGTATCCTAATGATACCAAAACGTTGTCAATGTCTTCATTCTCTAGGTTTATATAGTCGGCTGATTGTTTGCGTTGTTTTGCTCATTATACTCATTAGTAAGCATCGTTCCTTTGTCCGTAAACTGATTTCCTCCTGACCTCCGCAAAGGAAACCTAGTTTTTCTCAAACCAAAGTAAATAAAATACACCGGCAAACCTTGCTACTCAACTGTCTAATGCTTTTGTTTTTAGGATTCTATACTTCAAAAGGAAAAACGGAACTTTTATAGAATCACTTCGTTTTCCGTCCATATGTCTGTCAAGACCCTTTTTCGCAGGAACGCGTGGAGGTATCAAGTTGATCAGATACGTAGGTCTACAGTCCCTTTATGCTCTTAACAAATCAGGCTTCTAAGTCAACGCAATAAAAAAATAAGGCCATTTATGCGACATATTTTGATACTCACAAATAAATCAAAACCTGTAGGGTAGGTACCTCCCGTTGACTTGTCTTCATCACGAATAATCTGTAAGAATCAGTGAGTGTATCAGTGCTGTGCCTTTAGATATTATACTCGTACGCTCCTGCGTACACTCGCAACGCAGGCGCGGAACGCAGGCGTTCAATTATTTACTAAAAACGAAAAACTTCGCAAGGAATGGGAAATTGCTACTAAAAGCTTCAGGTTTCATCCTCAGCGGGGCGAACACGGCCTACTGCGACATGACTTGAGTCACACATTTTATCACAATTTGAGCGATAAAACTGTTTTGTCATAAAATGCTAGTACAAATTGACATGAGATAATTTATTATGTCTTTGTCACAAACGTCTTAGGTCACAGGACGAGCTGCTTCTCACACGGACAACTGTACGTAGCTTGGTCCCGCGTCATCAGTCCCGACTCTTTTCATATTTCGGCTGCTAAGACCAAAACTACAAACTTAGTATACAGGGAAGTTTTATAAAATGTGGTTGTTATTTTAGTATATTTAGTTGTGGTGTCTTACGACTTCCACGCGAACGAAGTCGCGGGCAGAAGCTAGTAAGCAATTAATCGAATACCAACAAAATTTCTCCTGAACAATTAATTAGATAATAACAATTATTTCCATTTTATTAACCTCGTAACTTAATTCTATGAATTTATAGTACCAATAACCGAGTGTACTGTGTGCCCGCAGGGCAAATACGAGGTAGTAATAACCTGGGTAGAAGGTACCAATATTCATTTATATTGTTTATTATCTGCTTGGGTACCGTTTGTATATATACGCACGCATCTTAAGGCCCATATATGGTACCTACAAGTAACTGAGAATTATTACGTTCGTGCTTAGAGCTTAGATTAGGTGCTAAAAGGTACAGTTAAAATTCTCTCAGTTATTTTAGGATATTCAATTACATTATCATTCCTTCGTCGTGAGGAAAGTTTGTAGTATATAATATCAGTCTCTTAAGATACAGGTAACCCTAGTTTAAGACGCAGATATATGCCAGTGACCTTGAGTGGTTAGCTTGCGTGTTCTGTACTGAGCTCACGCAACGCGTCGCAGTAATAGGACTCGCCCATCAAGGAGTGCTGTCCCCAATTTGACGCATTATTCATTTATTATACTCAACACAAAATGTATTTTAATAAAACGCGTATACTAAAAGATCAATCTTTAAATTATCATTAAATTGGTGAAGGTTTCAGAAAAATACGCTTTGGTAGATTTTCGCCATTCTCAGTTTTTTATCCGCGTTAGACATAACTTTGAAAATTAATTTCACCATGTAATATAAACATAATCTAAAATATTCACATATTAAGTTATTGAGAAAATGCTCTAATTTAACATATATTATTTTCAAATCATTAACACTAATCGTTTAGACGTGATCTTCAGTATAAAATCATTAAAAGTCGGTTATCGTCGCCTTAAGAGGCAGGGCTCACCAATCATTATTGTCTACAGATTTCTGCAGCATAGAATATTATTTGCTCTGTACTTACTTCCTAACACTAGCTGTTAATAATACCCTTTTGTTAACCAAGTTATTTAAGTCTAACCTGTTTTGGAAATAAATCAATTTTATTATTAATATTTTTGTTTTAATATATGTACTTACCTACAATGTGTGTCTCTATTAGTCGTATCTCAGCGGTAGTCATCCCCTTTCTAGCCATATTATCTTTCACTCAGTCCATCCATCTTTAGTCTTCCCCTACTCTCCCACACACATGGTAGGTATATAAATACTCAAAACATTCCTCATGACGTAGGAATTATAGGGGAAGGTGGGGGGACACCGGAATACGCGAGCAACTTTTAATCTCCCTACCTAACGCCTTTAGTACACCTACGCGTTCATATGCGGCAGCGAAACAACGAAAAAACTGTAAGTAGTATGGCAGAATTTAGCATACGCTGTGTCTCACTCTAGCACTAACCACATGAAATAGTTGCGTCCTTGTCGGTATTGTTTCGCAAGAAACTGCGTAATCATCGTAACACAGACGTAGATGTTTCGCTAGTGGTGTTTCGCATCGCAAGGCGTCCGTCCGCATGCGTTCTATCGGTGGGAGTGTCGCAACGTGGAAGCCGAAAATATTGAATATTTTTAAATTCAATTCGAAATTATCCCGATTTTCATAATCTGCGTGACCAACTGCTTATATGCAGTTTATTATAAAAATACGTACACGACATTCTGAAATAACGTCTGCACCCGCAGTTCACGAAAATTACAATGACAAGTATTTGCGAAAAAATTGCAGTGTACTAACGTTCCGCAGATATTTCGCTACCACAGTAGTTCCGCAGAGATTCGCTGCCGCATATGAACGCGTAGGTGTACTAAAGGCGTAAACGTGAGTAATTGCGAGGATACACGGAACACAAACGCCATCTGCCTGATTCCGAATGAACTATTTACTTAAGAAACACACTATGAAGACACTTTCACTCAGGAATAACACTCTCCTACTATGAAAACAAAGATTATCATAAAAATACAAAAACATGCCCAGCCATGTTGGGAGTAAGCGAAACCTTTTTAATATGTATGCGGACCCACGTAGTCGTTCCATCCTTTTGTAGCTTCCTCGAAGTGAAAGTTGACCTCGAAATTTTCTACCAGTTCAAGGTCATCAGACGTGAAAATGTTTGACTCATCATTTTTGGCCCAGCTGCGGCGAAGTTCAAAAGGAGTAACGTTTTTAGGGTTCCGTAGTAAACAAGGAACTCTTATAGTTTCGCCATGTCCGTCTGTCTGTCTGTCTGTCTGTCCGTCCGTCCGTCTGTTCCCGGCTTAGCTCAGAGACGCTCAGTCCTAGAAAGCTGTAATTTGGCATGGGTGGTGATTAATCACGCCGAGAAATTCGTAAAATAAAACCATGATAAACATTTTTTTTAGGGCACGTAAAACGGGGATGATATTTCTTTTTCTCGTCTAATACATGGTGTAGGGTATCGTTGGATAGGCCGTTTAAAAATATTGTGGGTCTGTGAAAGACATTTTTCAATTCTGAGATCCGTTTGCGTAATATTAGGCTTTAAAGTGCTATTTTTTTTTTTGTTAGAGTCAAGTGTCCCCCCCCCCCGTTGCCAGCTAAATGGTTGGTTTTGGATATGTGAAAAAATTCATGGCAGTAGTATATACAGAGTGTTTGGTGCATCGTGTGCCAAATTGAAATGGTCGACTGAAGGAGTCATCCGATAGCCTTTTAGACCCTTTAACACCCCTCATGCTCTGTGGATTTTTTTTTATCGACTTTTTATTGTTTTCCAAAAAAAAGACCCAAATTTTACATTCAAATACAGATTTAAAAAAAAATATAAGGCGTAGACTCTGAATTTTATTTTTATTTCGATGTGTATTGTTTAAGAATACTTTTAAATACAAAATTAGTGATATTAGTCACCTAGTTCTTTTTTAATTCACTCGCAAAGGTAAAACTTAAATTAAAGCTGTACATGTTACAGCTGTTTATAAGGCTACAAAAAAAAATCAAAAGCGACCGGGATCTTCCAACTCCCTCATTAATTCTCCAGTCTATCCTCTTTCTAATGATGTGCCACATACCATAAAAGTATTTTAACAACTTTGTGAATTCGCTAGAATTGTGAATCGAGTCACCTAAGGCTAATATTCAAAATTATGATTTAAAAAAAAATCTCTTAAATGATACCTGTCAAACCTATAAATCTGCTATCTCATTCTTATGGTTAGGTAAATTCGTTTCTCATATCTGTATCTTTCGTGGGATTTACTTGAAATAAAAAAACAAAATTGCATTTTTAACATTTATTTAATCATTGTTACAAATCTTGCTCAAATTGTTGGCCTCTGTTGCGAATGCAGGCCCGACACCTGTTTCGTATTTCAACAGTTGTTGTACGAAGTCGTATTTCCTCCTTAATAGTATTGAATGCCGCTTCTATGCGTTGGACTAATACCTCCCTAGTTGGAACCTCCGTGGCATATACCAACTCTTTGGCACGTCCCCAGACATAAAAGTCTAACGGAGTTAGATCTGGGGAACGTGGCGGCCATGGAATAGGGCCATCGCGTCCAATCCATGCATTGGGGAACACATTGTCGAGATATTCCCTCACAGTCAATCGCCAATGCGCGGGACAGCCGTCATTTTGAAATACAATGGGCACACGTTCATTAAATACGGGCACATCGGTCACTAATTCGGGCAGGTCATTTTGTAGGAATTCCAGGTAGTCTTCGCCATTGAGATTATCGGGCAGGTAATGCGGTCCAATTACCTGATTCCCAATCACTCCTGCCCAAACGTTTACACTAAACCTTCTTTGAGAAGATTTCTGTCTTTTAACACGTGGGTTTTGCGTTTTCGTTGTCCAGTGGTGCAAATTGTGTAAATTGAGGATCCCATCCTTGGTAAATTTGGATTCATCCATCCGCAGTATTCTTTTTAAAAAATCAGGATCATCCACATCCGTGTGTAAAAGAAACCGACAAAAAGCCACTCGTCTCTCAAAGTCGCCACCCTCAAGACCTGCAACAAACAAAAAACTCTTTTAAATTTCTCTTGGGCAATAAGTAATTGCACAAGAAAGGACCCGCTGTTCGTGCTAATAGATTCACTACCTGGAAGTGACGCCATACCATACCCATTACCTGCTAAACAAAGGCAAGGTCAAACAAAGCTTGCACGGGTTTAAAGTTAGTTTAAAATTACGTACCTTGCACCGGAGTGTAGTGGAATGGATGCTTTTTGTTTTGACGAAGTACTTTCCACACTTTCCATATTGAAATATCAAGATGTGATGCCACATTTCTAATGCTTCTTGTAGGGTCTTCCTCAAAAAGTGTCAGTATTCTCTCGTCTACTTCAACATTATGTCGCACAATATGGCCCCTTGGTTCATTAAAAGTAACACTGCCAGTCTCGCGTATGCGTCGGTATGTGTCTTGGAAGACTCTGCGGCCAGGTAATCGCCTACCAGGAAAGCGTTCCTGGTAAAGTCGTTGCGCTGCACGAGCGACGCCATTAGCGGCTCCGTAAGCCATCATGATGTCCGCATATTCTTCGTTAGAGAATGTCGCCATTGCAATAACAAAAAACTCAAAGTTTAACAATAACAACAAATGTAACAAGAACCAGCAAAACTTAACGATACCAAAGTAATAAAAGAATCGCAGAGTATGGTGAAATAGCACACACGTTAGGTAGCAGAGGCAGTCATGTCTCGACTAAAAAAATGGCGGGTCGGGCGGCGCGATTTGTTCAAACCGATTTAAGGTATGCAAGAAAGAGATAGAAGATAGATTTTACTGTGAAAGAGTGAGAAAACAAATTTTACCTCTTTCTCAAGTAACAGTTCCGCAACAAATATTTTTTCATTAGAATTTGGAATGTAGTTTTATGTGACTTGATTCACAATTCTAGCGAATTCACAAAGTTGTTAAAATACTTTTATGGCATGTGGCACATCATTAGAAAGAGGATAGACTGGAGAATTAATGAGGGAGTTGGAAGATCCCGGTCGCTTTTGGTTTTTTTTTTGTAGCCTTATAAATAGCTGTAACATGTACAGCTTTAATTTAAGTTTTACCTTTGCGAGTGAATTAAAAAAAAAACTAGGTGACTAATATCACTAATTTTGTATTTAAAAGTATTCTTAAACAATACACATCGAAATAACATTAAAATTCAGAGTCTACGCCTTATATTTTTTTTTAAATCTGTATTTGAATGTAAAATTTGGGTCTTTTTTTTGGAAAACAATAAAAAGTCGATAAAAAAAAATCCACAGAGCATGAGGGGTGTTAAGGGGTCTGAGAGGCTAGCGGATGACCCCTTCAGTCGACCATTTTAATTTGGCACACGATGCACCAAACACCCTGTATAACGAAATTAAAAGGAAAACTATCACAGCTAAGTAGGGTTCACAAGTTAACGAGTAATAGTCGACAAACTTAAATTTACAGTTGAATAATTGAACGTAACGAATATCGATGTATGGGAGAGCATGTTTTTCAACTACAATGTTAAGTTTGTTTTTGGGATAAATTCATCCTAACTACGGAACCCTTCATTGTGCGTGGTCTGACACGCACTTGGCCGGTTTTTTAAACTGTATGTTAGTAGGTATCTATGTATTTCAGTTCCAATCATCTGATGATCAGATGAAGAGATTTTGAAGATATGTGAAGTATCATGTCAGGCAGCTAACTACTAATGTTCAACTTAATGGAATAGAGTTGGACCCTGTTGAGTCGACAGTTTTTCTTGGAATAACTATTGACGGTAAATTACAATGGGGCCCACACGTAGAAAAATTGTCAGGAAGGCTTAGTTCGGCCGCCTATGCTGTTAAAAAAATTAGACAGATTACTGATGTAGATACTGCCAGAATTGTTTATTTTAGTTATTTTCATAGTCTTATGTCGTATGGGATCCTTCTCTGGGGACATTAATAATATCTTTATTTTACAGAAAAGGGCTGTTCGAGCCATTTACAATCTAGGTCCAAGAGATTCACTTCGTGAAATATTCAAAGAAATAGATATTCTGACTGTAGCCTCTCAATATATACTTAAAAATCTATTATATGTACACAAAAATAAATCAAATTTTAAGAAAATGTCCGATATTCATAGTTTAAATACCAGGAATAAACACAATCTTGCTGTACATCGCACTCGCCTCCACAGAGTAGGCAACTCTTTCATGGGTCAATGTATACGCTTTTACAACCAACTTCCTACTGACATTCGGAACTTACCCATTAAACGATTTAAAATCTGTATTAAAACTAAACTTTGTAAAAAAGGGTACTATAAGATTTCTGATTATTTAGAGGACAAAAAAGCTTGGGATTGAGCTGCTCGCTCTGCTAGCCTTGTGATAAAACTTGACATTTTAATTATTATGCATGATTTTATATACATATTGACATTGCAGAATATTGTATACAATTTTACATGAATGTTTACTTTGAAAAGTATTATATTTACTACTTTAATTTATTGTGAATGTGAGCACTATGTGGGTCATTTTTTTTTTCTTTAAATGTTTTCTTTTCTTTTCTCAGTTAAGTTTTAATGATGGTCTGACATTTTGAGCGCTTTATGCGGCCTACCCAAATGTCCTTTTTTTGGTACTGTTCGTCGAGTCGTTGAGCTCCTTAAGTTTTGAGTTGAGCTGCACGATTACTGACAAATGCTTACACTGATTGGTCAGGTCCGCTCAAATTTGCGTGGTTCTTTCCTCAAAAGACCATTTCAGACACGGATCTACATGGTCCTCACATGATCTGACCAAGATTATGTCTGGACTTTAAAAGAGACTTTGACCCCTGAGTTTGTTTCGCCATTTCTTCTCAGGGGTAGTCAGATAGGAAATGTCGGCTATATCTAGATTTTTTTTTTTTTTTTATATGACGTGTAAAAGTGATTTTAATATCCTATTTACAGAATAAACGATTTCATTTCATTTCATTTCATTTCATTAGATTCATCTTGACTCCGCAAGTGTATAGCCGATACACGCTATTAATTTGACCATAAAAGAATTGCGGATACATGCCGCCAAATAATCGATAATTTTGAAAAAAATATTAGAGCATAATGAATGTATGAGAATAAGAAAACACGTGATTGTACCCCAAAAATTTGAAATATGTGAAGAAAGTTGGTACGAAAAAGTCCAGAATCTACGCAAATCAAGTAACTCGAACTTGTGTTTATATTCGATTCGGTTCTTTATCGAACAGATCTGGATCAGTAACTGTATGTATAAAATTAAAATTTTGACGCGAATCAAACAAAAACAAATCACAATGAAAAATAATTATAATTTATTACTTTATCAAAACGAATACATTATATCTTAGGTTCACCTTATACTAAATAAATAGTAAGTGCTCGATAGGCATGAGTTTGATTTTTCGGCAAAACTTTTTTTTTATAAACTTATACTTTAAGAACCCCCGACTGAGAATTTGCAGATTCACGAATACTGCTTCCATGCATGGTGATAAATCTTGATCTCTATGCCCTGCTGATAAAGACTTTCATTCAATTTTCTTACATAAAATTCGTATCATATTTTTCGATCCTCATAACGACAAAATAAACGTCCAATACTAGTGGATTAACATAATTTATGTTGTTGGTGTTCAGTGTTGCTTTGTGGTCGAGATCGCAGGATTTATGGCTGCATGACATATTATCAGTCATTGTTTTTTTGACAAGCTTTTTGTTTAATGATTTAGTTCTTAGTTTTTCGGAAGTCTCAACAAGACTTCCGAAAAATAGATTTATTATCGATAAGTTTTCGTGTGAAGTAAGCTTTAATAAACGTTTAAAGAGAATAGCTAAATTAGCCGTAAGTAACAAAGGGTTAATTTCTTGGTAAATACTTATTCTTAAAGCCGCGTTCACACCAAGCGAATGTCGGCCGCAAAAAGTGAAAAATTATGAAAAACAAAGGACAGTTTGAGTTGATTTATGTTTTGTACAGGACGCTCACAGTCACATTAATTCATCATCACAGATTACTCTCAAAACGGCGAAGGAAAACATGGTAAGGAAATCATTATATCCTAGAACCAAAAAATCAAAGACTATGTGACATCCACCAAACCGCACTGAGCCCTCGTGGTGGGTTAGAAAGAAAAGAAGGAACAAAAAAAAATACGTTTATTTGCGGTAAACATTAACGCAAAGAAACACAAACACGAAAGAACAAATTGGGGGAAAATATCCGTCACATTCACGCGTAACGGCCATCGCTCAGCATAATGCTGCGACCCTATGCGAACCCCAGCGCTGGTCCAATCCCTCTCACGAGGATGCCTGTGTCCCAGCCTTGGGGTCAAGGCCGATTATGTTTATGCCCGCACCTCACGGCGGCCGACTATACGCTTTAGTGTGAACACATCATCATCATCATTTCAGCCGAAAGACGTCCACTGCTGGACATAAGCCTCCCCCAAAGGGGGGGGGGTTGCCATAATCGGCAGGCTTGGCAGGCGGGTTAGCGATCCCAGTATGGTGTTAAAATGCATAGAGAATGCTGCTGTCCATTCTCTAGTAAGTCCCTTAGTCGTCTTTTACCACACCCACTGGAATAAATAGGGTGGTGCTATTCTTTATGCACCACATGGACGACGCGCGACGGTGTGAACACAGTCTGTTTTAAAAACAAATGCGAATAGAAAGTGTATTTTTCTTTAAAGAAATTATAATTCTAATAAGTACTTACTTAAAACTAGAGAAATTAACGCTTTTTCGCTATATTTCGGCTTGCTCGTTGTCCCGTATAAATCTAAATTTTTTATTTAGCCACGAGTTTCGTGATTGTTATGAAATAGGCAATGAATTTTCAACTAGTCTCTTGTCTATTTAAAGCTTTAAGTATTTGTTCTTTGACAAGGTCCTTGTTGATGTTAAAAAATAGAAAAACAAACGTTGAACGTTTTATTTTATAAAAGGAAAGGTCTTATATGTTGATCGTTGAATATAAGGTGCCTCGTTGGCGCCAATAATTACCTACCCTAAAATATACGGTGAGACGTCGAGACATTTCGGACCGCTTCTGGTAATGTACAAAAACTTTGTAGCGAAAATACAGAACACGTGTTAATATCGCAGGCCGTGGAAAGAATTAAAAAAAATATCACAAAAAAATCACAAGATCATGCATTTTCACTTTAGAAGAACTTTCTTCTTCTTCTTCTTCTTTCAAAGATTTAGTATAGGAGTAGAAAATAAATTAGAAATCATACGAAATAATATAAAATTTGTTCCGATCGATGGTTTCCATGTTTCGAGAGAACCAACAACAAGCTCAAATAAGTAATTGAATGGTATTTTTTATTGATTGTTGGTTTACGCTGATCTCTTTTTACATATTACTTTACGAACAAGGTAAATCAAACATTTACCAACACATTTTCCTTTGCTCACACAGCCATAACCCAGAAACGGGTAGCCATTGAAAATATTCTACTAATTTAAAGCCTATTTCGAACTTCGAACACCTTAGCACGTGCACGGTTTTAAAGAGCGCCTCTGCACGTGAATTAATTATTCTTGAAGGCTGAACGTAATTCCGGGTGGATGGCTCTCTAGGGTGCTGTGTGAGTTGGCTTTTTGGTCGTCAGACGTAAGGTGTCACATGCGTGGTTTTAAAGGGGATAAAAAGTAATAACCCACTTAATTTCGCGTGGGATTGTTGGTGGCCTGGATGGGAAAATTTTATTCTTTGTTCTTTTTTATATTTGTAAGATCTTATATATATAGTGAGAAAGACGCTAAGAATACAAATTTATTTGGAAAGGTATCACAATTCTTTTTACAATTTATTTAGAAAATATAGCTTTTATTGAATATTTGGGTAGGTAAAGTAGAAAAATAAAATGTTTTTACGTAAGTATCGTATTTTTGAGCACGCCTCAATTCTTGTTTATTTTTAAGCTTAAATAAACAAAGAAAAATAGATTTGTTAAAGAAAATGAAAACCAAAAATCTTGAACTAAAATGGACAACGCTTCACCTTATTCAAATTCTGTAAAGAGTGTATTCCCCAATTGAAAAATCTTTTTACTGCATGCTTTTCTAAAGGTACAAACTCATAGCACGTTAAAGTTAACCCTTTTAATTTTAAAAGTTCTACGAAAATTCAGATATATAACTTTACTTAACTAAGTTAGGAATAAGTATCGAGAGCTTTAGCTTTTAGCAGGTTGGTCTGACGGAATTCATCTTACATAGTCTCTTAAGTTTACATTGGGGATGTTCTAAGACATTAGCCATGATTTCCCAAAAGGACCTTTTGTTCTCCGTCAAAGTAGGTAACGTTTACATTCTCTGAGAAAACTAATTTTCGTTGTACTATTCATTCCACTTAGTTCTGTACACAGAGACGGTGTACTTAAGATCCTTGTTCTTTTTACGTAGTTTTGGGCTGTTTCTTTTATCTACAATATTTTATTCTGTTTCAGAAATTATTTTAGTAGGTAGCTACATTAATTTGTAAAAAGTACCGTTTTATGCACGAACGCAAGAATTCATTTTTTTAAGTCACATCCTAGATCACCGCTAAAATTTACCGTAACGAGCTACTTCAATAACCTGTCATATTTAAATAAACCTCTCATCACAAAATCCCATCTCGAAAAAGGGATCCTCCAGATATCATGAATAGCATCAAAGTTGCGCATATCATGTATCCTAAAATTACATAAATAACGTTAAGTAAGTGCCTCTGGGTCATTTGCACAAAACCTCCTAAATGTTTCTTAGTTGGGCCTTAAGTGAAACCTTGCTTGAAGCCTGAGGGTATGAGCGAAGAGCGAATAATAATACGTATGTATTCCTAGGTATGTCTGAAACTTTTTTGTATATTCGTTAGAGTACCTAAATAGATTTCAAAGGAATTATTCGTCGATATTGTTTAGTGATATGTAGAGGAAAAAGGTATCCTGTATGAGTATGTGTAGATATTTAAAAAGTAAACTTTTAGAAAGTTTACTAATGTTTCGTTCATTACTCTTTATGGCCCAGCTTTGCTTCTACTCTGTAGACACACTTATCAACTCAGTCTATCGCAGTGCACTGCTGGACATAGGCCTTTCCCAGGCTGCGCCACAACACCCTGTCCGCCGCCTTCTGCATCCAGTCTGTCCCAGCCACTTTTTAAGGTCGTCGGTCACACTACGCTTGCCGATACCCGGTCTCCACTCCAGGATTCGTCTGTTCTACCGGCCATTGGTCCTGTAACAAACATGGCCAGCCTACTGCCACTTCAGTTTGCATACTCTGCAAGCTATGTCGGTAACTCTGGTACTTTTCCAGATAATTTTATTACTGATTTTACTTTTCAAAGAGAGTCCGAGCATAGATCCATAGCGCGCTGGGCGACCTTGAATTGACACACTTGTACCGGAAACTTATGTTCATGTTAGGTAGTTACTTTGGAAGCTAGAAAGTGCTCTGTACAGGGCAAAAATCAATTAATGAGTAAACCTTCACAGACATAATACAAACAATCAAACTTCGGTTTGATTCCTAAAACAAGAAGGCTTAAAAATCGCCCGAAATATTTAGAACATAATTTTATTAGACATTTTTTTATACCATGGTGGCACAACTATGGTCGCGCTGTCAGAAAAATATAATGATTGTTAAACAAAATAATTCGTTTATTCAAATTAGCTTTAAAATGACATAACTTGACTGTCCCACAAAATGCTCGATCTTCACCACTTCCTTGTTTTCTAGCTAGAAAGAAAAAGTGACGCAATCAACTCCCCAGCAACCAATCTGACGCCGGGTGAGATGTCCACCACAAAACTATTTACATTTTGTTGCCAGTGCGACCAAGGTCGCGCTATCATGGTGTGCCAATATTATATAGGAAATATTTAGCTGATCCTCTAAAAACGTATCTATTGGCCTTATAATAATATACACTTTTTAAAATTAAAGATCCTCTTGAACCTTTTACGCTTCTAATGATGCACACTTATTTTAATAATTGAGCCTCTTTTTGACTTTCTGGTCTTTTGTCACAGTTGGTTGCACCGACCAAACGGTTTAGGTTAGGTTGGAACCGTGACCAACTACGCGCGAGTAGTAACTATAAGCTAGGGCACCCCGACCGGGTTAGGTTAATCAACCACGCGCGAGCCAATTTGATCGCAGTTACCATAAGCTAGGGCACCCCGACCAAATGGGTTACGTTAAGTTAGAACTGTGACCAATAGCGCGCGAGCCGAGCGAGCGAAGCGTTCGGTGAGCCGGCAAATTCTACATCCAAGTTGGTTATTATTTAGTATTTTTAGGACTCCAAAATATAAATTATTTGAGTTTCACAAAAAAGAGGCGTAATCATTATTTAGAGTGTTCTATAATATTTTTAGAAGCGCAGAATGGGAATTATTAGAGATTTGACTAACAAAATACAGAATAGAAAGTTCCGTCTATTTAAATAGTTAAAACAAACCCGTATATTTATCTAGAGAACTATGTTTGTTACTGCCTAAGTTCTAGTATTTAAGTACATAAAACTTTAGCCCTAACATTAAACATCTTGACTTAATGTTAAAATGTATTGTTAACTTTGCTGGTTGACAACTCGTGTACAAAAGAATACACAGGTTCATTGTTCAAAACATAATCATTTGAAATTAGAATTTATACGTAGATAGACCAAATTGCTTTATGCTAAGGCAGTGCGTGCTACGAACAAAACAGTTTTTTGTATGAATCATAGGCAGAAAAGGTTTGTCTTGAGTCTTTTTCCAGAAATTCTGTCAATTTTGATCATGATATTGTTGTGAGTTTGCCACTTGTTCGGTTCGACATAATTCGGTTGATATTGTTCGGGAAAAAGCTGCTTGGTTGAGTTCATCCGAACGTAACCCAGCGAGAATAAACGCCGAACGAAGTTTGCCGATTGGCATGAGCCGAATGAAAGCCAAATGTGTGTGCTTCGATTCTTCGGTGGCTTGATTAAATTCTGTATTCAACAAATATTGCCGAATCGAATATCCTGAAAAAGTGTGTGTGTAGCACTGGGTCAAGCGATAGTCTATTTAATAGACTCAGTCTGCGCACAGCCTAACATTTTTGTACAATATTAGATCAAGCTACGATTTCAATACAATACAATGTTTTTTGGAACATAATAAATCTTCTTGGGCAATATTCTATTTACTTTATTATTTACCATTATGTAAACAGATTGTACGGATAAGGAAAACAACTGGAAAATTGGTCGGAAATATTGAGAATGATTGATGAGATACGAATTGATGATTAATTATGCATTTGGACTAAATCGAATTAATGGACGACGAACATCGTTTGAATATTTTCTCTTTCCATAAAGGACATCTCAAATAAATTATTTAGTACTTATCGATTTACTTTTTTCTTCATAAGAAATTTTTGTTTGCGAATAACTTCTATTTATTTTTGATCATTAAGCTTTAGGTAAACGTGTGTCCTCCCTAATTTTTGGTGTAAATAACATTATTGAGTTCAATCCTGTTTGGCTTAAATCAACAAGCTCTGGTTCAAAGTTTTATGTATAATATTGATGACACATTAAGTACATTTTTCTGCATACACAGTGTATGATGTATTTTAACCTCATTGGTGACGTTCTTTAGAAATTACAGGTACATAGTACTCGCAACTTGCGAGCGTGTATGACCAGATGTATGAACGTAAACGAAGCAAAAGGAGTATGTAGGGATCGTAGCAGGTGGCGTTCAATAGTTTCTGCTTACCCCCATGGGAAGCAGGCGTGAGTTTACGTTATGTGCGTATTTTCGGCAATTTGTAACTACAAACAATATCCTGCCTTTTATATTGATAAGTCACGTGCAATTTGGATTGCTTTATTATTTTCATTATTTCATTGTCAATGATAATAATTTGAGAGGGATTTTATAGGATATCCCCATTGTAGGACGGTCATTATTCAATTGTTTCCAAGGTTAAATCATAAAGGTTAAGGTTATTAATTGACTGTATTAATTTAGAGTTACGAGTAGCGATATTTATTTATTGTTTCATTACGGGTGGTCGGAAGGAAATAGAGCAAAACAAGCGGAATACTTGAGCCATTTATTGCTTCCTAAATTTTATGTTTAATGGTGATTCGGGCACTTTTATTGGCAGCTCTATAAATAATTATAATTAGTTTTTGCAGGCAGTAAGTGCGTTTGTCCACCGCAGCCATCACCGCGACGTCATCTTCACCGAGAACGAGATGACGGCACCGAAGTAGCGATACATACAAATGCACGCTACTAGGGCACCGTCATGTAGATGATGTGATGTCATCACGGAGGTGCGGTGGAGACGTGGCCATAATAAATATTATGACTACGTGTCCACCGCACCTCCGTCAACCGAGCGCCGTCATCCCGGCCGCCGACGTTACAAGTTGTTTGGCGGAACGCTAGAACTCGGCCCGAGATTGTGACGGGCCGAAGTGCTGGCACTACAAAACACGTTTGATCGTATCCTCACTTCATCGCACCGGCGCCGTTTGCCCGTCTTTTGTCAAAACAAAAGCCGGGCGAACGGCGCCAGCGCTCGTCGGTGCAGTATGTTATGATATACAAATCTATCATAACATACTGATCCGCCGAGTTTGGTCGCCGCCGCCGCCGCCGTGGACAAAAGATAGCCGTCACTGGGACGTCATGTTCACGTTTAAAATAATCTCGATTATAAGTTACGTCCTAGGTGACGGCTGCGGTGGGCAAACACCCTGAAAGTAGTTTGGCGGGTCCTGAATTAGTATGACATTATTTTAGATTGCATTGCTATAAAAAAAAAATACATGTTTTACGGGGCTGAAATATTCTGGAGTTACGTAAGACCGCGTACCGGAAGACGTTGGAAGGCTTTCCTACAAGGTTGACCAATGACCTTGTGAAAGCCGCAGGAATTCGCTTGATGAGGAAAGCACAGAACCGGTCGAAGTGGCGGTGCTTTGGGGAGGCATATGTCCCGCAGTGTAGGTCTTTCGGCTGAAATGAATGAATGATTCGAATGAATGCAATTTTTACACATAGGTCCTATACTATGAAGCTTGAACCTAGTAAATCACGGATCTTAAATTATGACTAGTACCTACTACAAGTTTGACAAAATCAGCCTACTATACGCAACCGGTACCTATCATAAAAGAATATGGAGCTCACATAAAACAAATGAAGCAAGAAAACTGTCACCGTAAAGCGATTGTGTAAAATATTCCTAAAAAAGGTTTAAGGATGCGGTAAAAACATTTTAAGCGAAAGATTATCGTTTTCAGGAATCGAAAATAACTTTTGAGCATATCTTAGCCACTGAACATTTTTCGGGTGTAAGGGGGCACACTTAACATCTCAGTGCCCCAAGTCAACCTCACCTGCTCGTGGTGCACCCTGCTGAATAACAAACGAGGCTCTGACAACCGACAAATGGAACCATTCTTAGTAAAACTTCGCAGCTAAATGGTGCTGACTAGTAACGGGCAGCAGCGTCACTAGTGCTAGAAGCTGCGATCTGCGATCGCCAACCCGCATGCCCAGCGTAGCGATTATGGGCAAACCCTCCAAATGGCAAGCCAAAATAAACCACGGCCCCCAGTTCCCGGCCGCCTTGCTATGCCTGATTTTGGCGGCGATCACGGTAACGGCAAGGTAGGGGGTGCGAAGAATCCCCGGGTTACGAGTGGCCGCCAAACCCAACTGACCTTGGCAACGTATAACGGACGCACGTTACGGCTCGACGAACACCTAGTGCAGCTAGAAGAAGAGCTCGGAAAAATAAGGTGGCACATTCTTGGGTTGAGTGAAGTCCGAAGAGAGGGGGAGGACACAATAACCCTAGAATCGGGCCATCTTATGTATTTTCGAGAGGGAGACCAGCTATCCCAAGGCGGCGTCGGGTTCCTGGTAAACAAATCCCTCTGTGGCAACGTTGTAGAAGTTTCGAGTGTCTCGAGCAGGGTAGCGTACCTCGTAGTGAAACTAACTGAGAGGTATAGCCTCAAGGTGGTTCAGGTTTACGCACCGACCTCGGCACACTCGGATGACGAAGTGGAGGAAATGTTTGAGGACATCTCCAAGGCCTTGCATTGCACTACTAGGGCCCACTACAACGTTCTCATGGGGGATCCTAACGCTAAAGTGGGAGTACAGAGCTGCAGCGAATCGGTAGTAGGATCCTACTGGTTTGGCAGCAGAAATCATAGGGGGCAAATGCTTGTCAACTTCCTTGAGAAGGAGGGGCTTTTCTTGATGAACTCCTTCTTTAAGAAACAGTCCCAAAGGAAGTGGACGTGGCGAAGCCCCGATACTATGACGAAAAATGAGATAGACTTCATCATAACGGATAAAAAGCATATATTCAGGGATGTCTCAGTGATCAACAGGTTCAACACCGGCAGTGATCACAGACTTGTCCGAGGCTCTCTGAATATTGACTTCAAGCTCGAGCGAACCCGGTTGATGAAGTCTAGGCTCCGTCCAAACATGCTGCAAACTATGTTAGGATCTGAAGCGTTCCAGTTAGACCTGGAGAACCGATTTGCTGCCGTGGAAACCACAAATGACGTTGACCAGGCACTCGACCAAGTGGCGGAAATCCTCAGGGAGGAAGGCACGCGGTTTTGTAAAATGCGGCGTACGGGTAGGAGGTCCAAACTTTCGGAAGAGACTCTGGAGCTTATGACGGAACGACGTGAAAACCCACCTATCACTTCGTCGGAACAACGGGCACTCAACAAAAATATTAGAACACTGGTACGACGCGACCTCCGACACGCCAATACGCGCTCTATAGAGAAAGCAATTGAGCAAAATCGGGGGTCGAAAGTGTTCGTCCAGTCACTTGGGAGGAGCCACCTGACGAAGTTGACCAAATCTACTGGGGATGTCGTCGTTTCGAAGCCGGAGATCCTTTCGGAAGTAGAAAACTTTTACGGCCAATTATACGCGCATCGCACGCGTCTCGACCTGATCCCGAGAATGAAGATTCCAGAGCCACTTTAACCCGCCATTTCACGGAAGACCTGTCAGAAATCAGCCAAGACGAAATCGAAGCGGCTCTTAAACAGCAAAAATGGGAAAGCCCCAGGGGAGGATGGGATTACGACCGAGCTCCTGAAAGCGGGAAGAAGTCCTGTACTGAAAGAGCTTCGGGAGCTCTTCAGCTCTGTCTTGTTCTCTGGGAGAACTCCAGATGCGTGGCGAAGGAGTGTGGTAGTTCTGTTTTTTAAAAAAGGTGATAAAACACTTTTGAAAAATTACTGACCTTTTTCGCTCCTTAGCCACGTATATAAGTTGTTTTCGAGAGTCGTTACGAATCGTCTAGCGAGAAGACTCGACGAGTTTCAGCCACCGGAGCAGGCTGGGTTTCGAGGAGGATACAGTACCATAGACCACATCCACACAGTGCGACAAATTATACAAAAGTCCGAAGAGTATAATCGGCCCCTATGTCTTGCATTTGTGGACTATGAGAAGGCTTTTGACTCTATCGAAACCTGGTCTGTTTTGGAGTCTCTGCAGCGATGCCAAGTCGACTGGCGATACATCCAAGTGCTGAGATGTCTTTATGACAACGCGACTATGACCGTCCAAACTCAGGATCGGCGAACTGATCATATCCCCCTGCGTCGAGGGGTGAGACAAGGGGACGTAATTTCCCCGAAATTGTTCTCTAACGCATTGGAGGATGTGTTTAAGACGCTAAACTGGGAAGGACGGGGTATCAACATCAATGGCGAGTACATCTCACACTTGAGATTTGCAGATGACATCGTCATAATGGCTGAATCGCTGCATGACTTGCAGCAGATGCTGGACGGCCTAGTTGATTCTTCTGTACGCATTGGTCTCCGGATGAACTTGGACAAAACCAAGGTTATGTTCAACGAACACGTCACTCCGGGACCGATTGCTGTTAATGGCGGTGCTCTCGAGGTTGTTCGAGAATACGTTTACCTCGGGCAAACTTTACAATTTGGTAAAAACAACTTTGAGAGGGAGGTTAACAGAAGAATTCAGCTGGGCTGGGCAGCATTTGGGAAGCTTCGTCGAGTCTTCTCGTCGCGTATTCCACAGAGCCTAAAGACAAAGGTCTTCAATCAGTGCGTCCTACCTGTTATGACTTACGGAGCCGAAACATGGACACTCACGGTACGGCTGGTCCATAAATTCAAGGTCGCTCAGCGAGCTATGGAACGGGCTATGCTTGGAGTCTCTCTGAGGGATCGAATCCGGAACGAAGTGATCCGGCAGAGAACCAAAGTTGTCGACATAGCCCACAGAATAAGCAAGCTGAAGTGGCAATGGGCCGGCCATATTAGCCGTAGAACCGATGACCGTTGGGGTAGACGTGTTCTTGAGTGGAGACCACGAATTGGCAAACGTAAGGTAGGACGCCCTCAGGCTAGGTGGAGCGACGATCTTCGCAGGGTGGCTGGTGGCAGCTGGATGAGAGTTGCCGAGAATCGAGCTGAATGGCGTGCAATTGGAGAGGCCTATGTCCAGCAGTGGACTGCTATGGGCTGATGATGAACATTTTTCTGTTCCCTTAGGTAACGCGAATTGAGGAATATGTCCCCGAAGATTCCTGTTATGACCTTTCTCAAAAGAAAGAAAAAAAAAAGGAAGAAAAATTGTTTATTCTGCACAAACAAAACGCAGGGTTCTTTATGTATAAAAAAATATATGACTTAAACAGCAGGTAGATAATAAATTAACCTCCACACTAACTCATTACCACCTTACAAACACTAGCTCATCGTGATATTTTTCAATAATTAGTTTCAAAGGAGCGCTTGTTTATTCGTTGACCTAGAAATTTGATGTCGATACGTTTGTAAATGCTTCTTATACATAAACACTAGCCGTAACTGTGAATGTCTCGGGCACAAAATAGGTAAACCTAGAAGGTCGGCTCCATACAACAAACGAAAATAGGCAAAAGCACATCTAGCTTCTTACACACAGAATGCGATCCAATCTGTAGAGCAATATGCGATGAACTGTATGAATGCGCTGTCAAAAGCGCACCGTACTATCGAGATTGGATCGCATTTAAGTGTACAGAAACTCTTACGGAGATCTCAAACACACACGAGACCACCCACCACCGTCTCACCATGAGACTTTTATGGTGTACATAATAAAGAGTATTCTATTCTATTCAAACTGTCTCATACGATGCCAATTGTGAATGCACTTGCACCTCTGTACGTAAATCGTGCCTGTATGCATGCATTTTTGGTCGTCGTATAGAGCTGACCTTCTGTATCTATAAATTATGTGTCTCAAATCTAAGTGTCTATTGAGAGGACGTGAGAGGAGATTTTGCAATTTCTCTAGCGTCCTCAAGGCGGCGCCGTCTATGGCCGGCAAGAGATTGGCTCTCCTATGAGGGATGAATTTTTCACCCGACCTTACTGAGAATTTATTCATATAAATTCTTTGGATGTTCTTTTATTTTGGACTAGCTTCTGGTCCTGATGTTCTTTTATCGTAAGTTACTAAAATAACAGCCACATTTTTATAAAAAAACGGCCTCGTTGGTCTAGTGGTCGCAAGCGCTACTGGTCCTGGGTTCGATTCCTGGGTCAGGCAAAGTTTTTTAGTAACAGTCTGAAGTCTGGGTTTGTGCCCGATTAGTGGCAATAGGCTCGCCCCCTATTACATGGAACCTAAGCATAACTGGCGAAAGTATTGTATGGAAATTCCTTGGCAGAAAATAACAGACAAAATTTTTGAATTGACCATTAGTTTCTATAGATGGTATCTTTTCTATCAATCAAAATAAAATCTATATGATGATCGTTCTCTGTTCTATTATGAACAGGTGCAAAATTATAGACCCGTTGCGTGCACTGAACATAAAATTTACACTTACACGTTCAGATTAGAAAACAATAAAATGTCTTATTATCCCTTTTATTGGCAACAGCTACCACATGCCATCTTTATTGGCGAATTTATTTTATTTCGCGATTGTTACTATCTGATTTGAACTCCTGGCTGCTATTTGTGCTGTTTTATGGTCATCGTAAAGGGCATCAATAAATTCCAGACAATCAATTTGGATTTAACTTTCGAACGGAATTTCACCTTTCACTCAACTTCGGAACATACTAGGTCATAGTTTTACTGCTCCGTCTTTGCGAAAAACAAATGACTGTTTGGTTTCATAAAAATAGGGTATGTTCTATGTTATAGGGTTTGGTTTCCGCACTTAGGCCTTCATGTGGACCATTGTGCGTGGGCCATGGCGGCCGTCAGTTGTTTATTCCAACCAGCCCACCTCCCTCCAGAAGATGATTAGGTCTCTTGGTCTGCATAGAATATCTGTTTCTGATTTGGGTGACGCCTGTGCAGTCAAAGAGCACATGCGCAACGGTTTTTTCAGCCTCCATACAAGCCCTGCACAGAGGGTTGTCCGTTATGCCTGTTGTGTGGAAGTGTTTGTTTAATGAGCAGTGTCCCGTGATGGTCCCCGTCACCAGGCGTAGGCCGTTCCTATCCAGGCGTAGCAAACGCCTGGTTAGCCTGCTATCTAAGGATGGCATGGCTTCCCTGAATTGCCTGCAGCCCGGTGTCGAGGTCCACCAGTTCTCCGCTTGTGTGTGGGTGAACTCCTGTAGCCACCTGCATAGTTGGTTAAAGGGGATGGGGATAGGGTATGTGTAAAAGCAGCTTTTGTTTTCAAATCTTAACTAATTTCAAGTCAGCAAATAGACAGAGCAGCAGTGGTGGCCCAGTGGTAACGTTTCTGACTTACGAGTTTTAGTTCGTAGGTTCGAACCCAGGCAGGCGCTTTACTTTGTGTAAATAATTTCATCACCACTGCTCTCAAAACGGTGAAGGAAAACATCGTGATGAAACCGGCCTGTCCTAGAACCAAAAAAAATCGAAGACATGTGACATCTACCAATCCGCATTGGGCCCGCTTGGATTACGGCTCATCTCGAAGAGAGGAGGACTTTGTCCCAGCAGTGGGAACATCATAGGCTGATTATGCAAACACGATAGTATTTTTATGTTTTGAAGTTTAGATGACTTTCAGATTGAGAATCTCTGAAAGTAAAAGCAATGATTAAGTATAAATACCCCAGAACATGACCAAATATTTAAATGATTGAAATGATGAAATATTTAGAAAATTCTGTGACTAAAATCTAAACGAACCAGACATTGTTTGCAGATTTATTGAACGTTATCACCGAAGCGTAAAATATTATTGAAAAAGATTGATACCGGCATTCAGTTTAGAGTCTTATTGTCTCCTTCAAGGGAGATTGACGAAGTAGATACTTATAAAAATATCCTAGTATAGTTCCTTTCCTCCTTCGACCTTTCTCGTCCATTTTCCATTATTACGAAATTCCGCAAGCCAAGTCCCCTTTTGGAATGTTCAGAATCCTGATCGGAGCATAGAGTTTTATCATTTTAAATAGTTTAAAGGTAAAATTGCTGAAACGATAGTTTAGGGAATTCTGTATTTAGGTCCTGACATCAAAATTGAGACATTAATTAATCACGCAATTTGTTTGTGGTTTTTGTAGACAAAAAATCAAAATAGGTACACATTTTATCAATTTATACGGGACCTGGCCAAGGCCAGGTACAGGACTCCAATAACCAATCCAAATCAATAACAATAAACAATTTATATTCCATCAACGTGATACACTACATCATAGCAATGATTGTCAACACAACAACGTACTGCTCCTAAAACTATAGCTGATCGCCGCCAATGTTGACCAATGAATATTCGAAGCGCGTGCCCATGACGTGTTAAAAGTTAAAATATTTCGTTAGAAAGTCGCCAGGGTATTGTCTTCCATTCACGGTGTCAGGAATAGTGGCCTTCACCATTATAGGTTAATTTGTTTTCGAGGTGAGAACTATGATTTGGTAGTAAAATGATGCTTTGATGATTCGGACCGCGTACTTAAGTCTCTGCATTACTGGAAGATTCTGATCGGGATTTTTGTGTCAATTCATGTATTTTTATTTGATGGGAGTTTTATTACTGTAATTAAAGGTTCGTTCCGTGACACATTAAAAATACTTGTAGATTACACAGACAGACCTTTTTATAACAATAGGTTTGGCCCTAATAATTTGTTCTACCACAATTTCATCGAATCTAAGTTATGAGAATAATAAGCGGCTCTTTGTTCCATCAAACGCCGTTTGGCTGAACTCCAGCACTGAGGACGGGCGTGCAATAAAGACAGCTTTTAATATGCCTAATAGATTGTTATTGTCTGGTTTTCACGGAGAATGCAAATGTAAGGCAGTTTCAATAGTCTTCGACGTTCGAATTGGTGGTCGTTTCCCCGAAATATTGATGTTCGCTTATCTAGGAACTAGTCTACAGCGCGATCGGTTTATATATTATAAGTAATTCTAGAGTAGTTTAATTTTGCCCGACGGAGACCACACCCTAATTGCGTAACACAGTTTGAATAACAATCCGAGTTTTAAAGGAGTTTGAAAAATTCGTCTGCTCATCTCAACAACTTAAATATCGCAATGGACGGAGGTGAACTATCAAAATGAAACCAATTGCAATCAATTGTCAATTTAAGCGAGTTACGCAATTAGCCCGCCGATAAAATGTTCTATTCAAAATCAAAATCAAAAATATTTTTATTTCACATAAGCCTACATGGGCACTTATGAAACGTCAGAAGCTAGGCGCACGGTTCCAATCGGTCGTTTCCTATGGAGAAGAGCCGGCAAGAACCTCCACGGTTACTCTTTAAAAAAAAAATGGCTTTTACAATGTTTTCAAATTACAGTGTTAATAGGTATGAGAGGACAGCATAGGCCCGTCACAATACCAGGTACTTAACAAAATAGAAAATGGGCTACAGATCTACAGTCTATTAAACCTACAACGTCCTCACATTAACAAAACATTCAATTGCTTTCCTTCCAATGGTTTTTATCCTGCGATGGAAAGGAATGGCCGAGAGGCTTTTTAAATGTTACTGTTTGTGATAGCATATTGCATTCATGATAAACCTGTCAACGATCAGACTTGATAAGCCCTTGCTTCTGGTACACGACACCTTCTGCAAGGGCTTATCAAGTCCGATCACCGAATAATTTAACCAAAATGTTACGCAAAAATGAAAATCTGCACGGAATATATCTTGCTCCCGACAATTTGTTTGGAGTCATCCGACAGTTACACAAGCAATACAGTAACATTAACGTTCTGTTAACAAAACACCGGTCGTTAGTTGTTTTTTCACTATTCTCCCCATTGTTTTGTTTAAAACTCGATTGAAATAATCGTTCTCACGTCCCACTAGATATGAGCCATTGTTGGAGTTCCAGTGTCTCTGATATGTTGTGACGTGGCTGTTATATTAATTTATATACTTATAGATACTTGCGAATCAACCTTATTCATGGATGTTCTGTGTGTCCACTATAACGCATTTCTCCTAAACTATAAAGGCTCGTACAGACTCGCGCGATATAGTGGGCGCGACAGGCAGTGAAAAAGAAATTGTGCTACTAGTGTCGCGTCGCTCCCGCGATATCGCACCAGTCTGTACGAGCCCTTAATCGTTTGAAATTGTGACAATTTTTTTGAACTCCCTAACCTCTGACCTCAAAAAAATGTAGCCCCTAATTTGTTTCGTACTACTTTTGAATCCTAAGTAGTTTTGTTGGTTAATTTCGTTTATTTTATATAAATATAATATATTATAAAAAGAATATTATTTAATAATTTTGAGTTAATTTCATATAGAAGTCGTTTTTTTTATTACTTTGTTATCTTATTATTTATCCTCGGATACCTACTCGATCATTCGTTTCCATCCCATACACGGGCATATTTATTGAAAGAAAACGAATGTAGCGGAAAGGTTTGTTAACATACAAAAAACATATTTAACATTAAAGAGAGAAATCGTTAAATTGATGGTGTATAATCTCTGTTCATTTGCCTATTGTTTTCATCGATGAGAATAATTTCCATGACATCACGTTGTAAGTGTCCGTATAATTACCATTCCTAAGGACACTTTTTTGTTCTATTCACGCGAAAGCAATTTCCTCTTAATGTAGGTATTGTTTTATTATAATCATCATCATCATCATTGAAAGCATACTATTTCTAAAACCCTACTTACATACTCAATATATTTATTGCTTCCGCATGAGAACTTATGTGGTAGGTTTTACAAAAATAATATTAGGATCATTGTGGACCCTGTCGGGCACAGCAAAAGTAGGAGAGAGGAAGAGGGCTTTTGTTTGAATACTTCCTTGTTATATCTTAATATATATAAATCTCGTGTCACAATGTTTGTCCTCAATGGACTCCTAAACCACTTAACCGATTATAATAAAATTCGCACACCATGTGCAGTTCGATCCAACTTGAGAGATAGTAGGTAGGTAGGGTAGGTAGGTAGGGTAGGTAGGTAGGGTAGGTAGGTATAGGTAGGGTAGGTAGGTAGGGTAGGTAGGTAGGGTAGGTAGGTAGGGTAGGTAGGTAGGATAGGTAGGTAGGGTAGGTAAGTAGGGTAGGTAGGTAGGGTAGGTAGGTAGGGTAGGTAGGTAGGTAGCGTAGGTAGGGTAGGTAGGTAGGTAGCGTAGGTAGGGTAGGTAGTTAGGGTAGGTAGGTAGGATAGGTAGGTAGGTAGGGTAGGTAGGTAGGGTAGGTAGGTAGGGTAGGTAGGTAGGTAGGTAGGGTAGGTAGGTAGGTAGGTAGGATAGGTAGGTAGGTAGGTAGGTAGGTAGGGTAGGTAGGTAGGTAGGTAGGTAGGGTAGGTAGGTAGGTTAGGCAGGTAGGGTAGGTATTCTTTTACCCATAGAAAGCCACGTTATTTGTGAGTGTCATAGAGTGAAAATGTTTACCGCCCAACGGAGTGGGCACGGGTCAGCTAGTATTATATTATATTGTAATATATTTTATAAAATTTGTAATTTTTTGTGATTTAAATATTCATTGATATTATAATAGCATTCAGATATTAGATTTTTTAAATTTATATGAATTAAAAAAAAAAAAATCTTCTTTAATATTTTCTGGTAATTTATTATATATTTAAATTGACATGAGTAGTGCACTTGATGAGTACATTTTTAGCTTAGAGCTTGCCACATACACCACGCATGACATTACGCCATAAAAATAGGTTAAACTTACCAATAAGTTTAACCTATTTTTATGGCGTAATGTTTGTCTCCATAATTGTAATGTACTACATCTTGGTTACAAAACGACATCGTCGCCCTCTCTCTTTCGTATGGTTTTTCATTTGTATGCTTATGAGTATAAACCCTACATATATTACACAAATTTTGTTTTAATTCTTAGAAATGTTCTCTGTGCAGATATAAAGTTCCAATAATATTAGTCCTCGCGAGCTAAGCCTGAAGCACAGCTAGCTGATCACAAAATAGCTCGATTTCATGTTCTAACACTTATTATGGGTATGTAAATAAATTAGGAGCTCCAAATATATTTAAGTACTTACATATAAAGTACTTTAGAGCTCACTCCGAGCATACTCTATTACTGAATCAAAATGAATATGTCAGGAGCAGGGATTGCCTGCTACGCCTGTTATAACAACTGAATATGTTGGTTACACAACATTCGCTGACGTACATAGAAAGTGTTACGTTTAATTATTAATTTTGTTCTATGATTAATTTAGGACATGCCGGCTGAAAGTTTTGGCTTATTACGTCATTACAATATGGGGTTGAGTTTTATTTTTGTTTATTACGTCAGAATGTTATTAGTCTCATAGATTACGTAGTAAAGTCAAAGTTCAATTATATATTTCAAATAGGAACATAAAAGGCACTTTTGAACGTCAATATTTCCAAAAAAAATTAATTGATTCTAGTTGCCCATTCCAAAAGGTAGTTTCGTATAGAGAAGAATGGACAAAACTCCACCGTTATTCTTTTAAAAAGTAGTTGTGGATTAGAGTAGATTTAGTTTAAAAAGGAAAAAAATACGAATAACCCTTCAAGTAGTAATAAAATAGGTTACCTACTCAGTCCAGGGAAGGGTGATCCCAAACTAGAAAGCACACTTATGGTTCAAGCAGTTCTTTATAATTCTACATGCAACAGTAACCGATGAAGTAAAATTCAACGACTATATTTAAAAAAAATACCGACATAAATCTTCGCCTGATTAAAATCCACCTTCCACATGTGCAAATAAACAGATTCACCCCTCTCGACGTGCAATTCGTTCGCATTGAAATATTCCTCGCCCTATTTCCTTTATAGCATCGTGTCCAGAATGATGGTAACTCATTGAAATCTCTCTTCAAACAGCCTACCTTTTCCTTTGAATATCATTTTTTGATGCGAATTTTTTTACTGTTGTACATTTCCTGCCAAATGAAGATAAAATATTTATTATTTCCGTTCTTTATTGTAATGTGCTACAATAAGAACACCAAGGAGTTCAAAAGGATAGAAGTCTTGTGATTAGAACCTTTCCCCCTTATTACTAAACAAGGTTTATCTTCAGACCCAGGTTTAAAACATGGAGCCATTATTGAATTTCGAACTTTATTCCGACTATGGTAAAGTTCCTAAACACAAAACTAACAACTTAATACCGAACTAAGTTTTCAGTTTTGTATAAAGAACGGTATTTCAATCACTGTTACGTTCTTATTACAAAAACTGGCTCCATGGTTTAAGCCATGTCAAAATAGAAATCTTGTTTTGTAATAAGGCGGTTTATGTTTAGACTTCTATAGAATAGCTATAAAATGTCAAGCGAACAAAAAGTAAGTTCAAAAATTAAAACCCGACTACTGACAAATTGCGCTCTAAAAAGAATGGAACAAGAAAATATTCTAATCGGAAATTGTTATGTGTAGACTGTTCAATGTTAATCATCTGTTATACAGTATGTAACAAAAACCCTGTTGTTCCTTTTAGGGACATATACATACTACAAGCACAACATTGGTGGAATTATAATTAAAAAAAATCAAAAAACTAAAGAGGTATGATATCAGTTAAACATTACAAATATTAATAATTAAATATTTATTTTAATTATTTTTGTTGATCAATTTTTATAAATGAAATGCTTTATTACGTCTGTATGCCGATTCTTAAAACGTAGGTAGAAGGAACAACAGGGTTTTTGTTACATATTGGATAAATAACTTACATATAATAAATTTTAATGTATTTATTACATAGTGATAATCAGAGACTAGCCGTGGTCGTATTCACTTTGCCCTAAAGGAATTTAGTTAGAATGTATTGTTTTTTTTAGGGTAGTTGGCATACGTGGTGACATTATAGCCTATAACCAGGGGACGACCAAGACGCTTAGAACGATATCTCATTAGTCAAATTATGATAATTAGTTGTTTAGAAGTTATGAGGGAACAGATGAACATACATACATACTCACATAGATATAATAGAATAGAATACATTTTATTATGTACTTACACCATGAAAATTACAGATATAAATATACCATGTGTATGTGTGTGTATGTGTATGTTGTTGTGTCTGTGTATACCTCCATACCGGTTAAAATCATAACCCTCCTTTTTGCTTCGTCGTAGTCGAGTAAAAATAGACCAAACCGTCTTTGTGGATTTTGTACTGTCGTAGACAGTAATACCTTCTCGTGCCAAAATTATCCTGCCTAGATCTGACATGAATAAAAATATCAATATTTGGAGTATTGACACAAGCAACAATCCCATACTTTGTGAAGGAAAACAAACAAAAAGTACTTAGGTATGCTATAATGGAACTAGACAGAATCTTGTTGGACACTGAGACTGTAAAAATAAAAAAGAGCTTAGGTTTATTTGGACGAAAACAACCTCTTCACAAAGACCAAAGACATTGAAGACCCTAAATACAAATAAAAAGTAGGTTTATTTGAGGGTAATGATACCTCTTTGAAGTACGAGTAGGTACCAAGTCAAATTTCGAAATTCAAACACCAAGTAGTTCCAAGAACTTTATTCGTAGAAGAAAAACTTACTCGAATTCAAATAATTCTCGATTCCATCTTTAAATATTTGTGAATAATAAATTACTTGAATTAAAAAATATATTTTCCCGATTTTCATTCCCTTGCGGAATGATTAATGAAGGCAGTTCATTAAAATATTGTCATTAACGTAATGAAATCGAGGAATATATTTGTATTCTGAATTAATTTTCTCAATTTTTTAAATAATCTACATTCTCACATAATTTTCTTTAAAATTTTAATTATGATTTTTATTTTATTACTACGTTGGCGAATAGCCATGACTGAATAATTACTCCTGATTTGATCGATGCAGTGTTGAAAATGAATTAACCTACCTGAAGATTTTATTGTAAATCTAGCTGCTGCCCGCAGCTTCGCCTGCGTGGCTAATAAAAGTAGCCTTAATTACTCCTTATAACATCAGCTATCTGCCAGTGACACCTCCGTCAAAATAGATCCAGCCGTTTCGAAGATTAGCCGAAACAAACAAATAGACAAAATTAAAAAAAAACGTATTTTTATTAGTACGTAAGTGAGCAAGACCGTATAGTTTAAACTTCTTCATGCATTTAGTAAATGCTGATATTTTGACATAACAGACTTCAATTGTATTTATTTGTATAGATTTAGAGAACCCATAAGTACTTCCATTATAAGAGCATTCCGATATTGAAATAATTGACACCGTCTAAGTCTCAGTTAAGTATTTATAGATCTTCGTCTCAACAAGGCACATACAATTTCGTCAATATCTACAGATTTTTTTTCGATATCTACTTCGTTTGATTACCTGTCTGGAGACTGTAGTAAGTGGATTCAATTAAAACTCTTAGGCCCGTATTACAGAACCTCACTCAATACTCAAGCATTACTTAAAACTAGATTCAAGCCATTTGATTGGTTGAAACTAGTTTTAAGTAATGCTTGAGTATTGAGTAACCTTTTGTAATACGGGACTAAGAGAACGCTAATCTTCATTCGCTTACCCTGTAAAACTTCACTAATCAATATTAAAGAAATACCATCGCATTTCCTACGATCCTAACTAACACACTCGCGGACAAAGAATACGGGTCAGTACGAAAAACTAAAATTACTCTTAAAATAATGGAGCTAGTGGCATGAATGAAACTGTATGTTGTGGTTATTTTACTAGTTAATAAAAAAACACCAAATGTTGGAAACGTTATAAGCTTAATTATCAAAATTACATAAAAAAAAGCATAATGTCAATAATTTTTACTTTGATAACATGTATTATAATTGCAAAAATGCTAAAACGGCTGAACGGATTTGGATGAAATTTGGCACGGGTATGGGTAGTCCATAACCTAGGTTAGGACATAATATACTTTTTATCCCGATTATCCCACGGGATCGACACTTACGCAGATAAAACCACGGGGCTCAACAAGTAATATTATAAATGTGAAAGTTTGGATGTTTGTTACTTAATCACGCAAAAACGGCAGAACCAGATTTGGATGAAATTTGGCACACAGATAGTTTATAACCTGGATTAACACACAGAATACTTTTATCCTGGTAAACGCAGACGAAGTCACGGGCAAAAACTAATAAAAAATAAAAAACCAGTCAAGAGCGAGTTGGATTCGCGCACCGAGGGTTACGTATATATGATGTTGATGATTTCTGAAAAACTGAGCTATTTAGAGACACCGTTTTATTTTTCCTGTAATCTTTACATAAACTTCTATCACATAGAATAATTTCAGATTTTTATCTATGCAAACTTCGGAGATAAGGGGGGGGGAACGGTATTTTTTTTAAATTTTTCATCAAAAGTCGGAAACTTAACTGCCTACAAAAAAAAAATGTTTGAGAATGTGCAAACAGGGTTCTTTTATATGATACCTCACATGCCCTAGTAGCACCACTCCAAAATTTCATTTAATTTCTCCAAGACCCCGTTTCAGTCCCTTTTACAAAAAATATTTTTTAATTTTTTTTATTTTTTCCTTGTTTGCAAAATAGTTGGGCAAACGTAATCTAAAACTATTCTAAATTTCAAGTTGATAGCATTAGTAGTTCTTGAGATATCCAGGTGTGACAGACAGACAGATTTAGTCTCACCATAAGGGTTCCTTTTTACCATTTTGGTACGGAACCCTAATAAAGTGTAATGTACTAGTACATTAAACAGCATAAACTGAAAGAAAATGAGACGGAAAGAAAGAAAAACACGCAGGTTCTACGGATATTTACATAACATAAATAGGTCCTTTCAAGAACAACATCCAATTTAAATTTTCCGAGTACCACAGTTACAAGGTTTTGTTTATTCATGATTCATTTCAGAAGCAATGTTGTACTACATTTATGTTCTTTAAATTTGATGTTTCAATAAATTAATTTTATTTATTTATTTTTTATGTGTCATTTTTATTTTTCATCTTTGCTTTTGCATTCTGTGGGAGTGATTTCGTGAAAATGGACGGAAGTGTGTAATAGGAAGTGACAGTTTGAGCATGGAATAAATAGGTACTTTTAAATAGCATGGAATTAGTGTACTTATGGAATTAATAAGTACTTTATAGATTTTAAGTAGACGGGTTCGAATTTCGACCAGTGGGCAATCACTAGTAATGAATAATTATTCGAAAAAATATTTCAGTATTTAGCTTTTTTAAATTTTGAAGTTAATTTTTGTCGCTGCTCAGTTGCTACCAAGGTGAGATGTCAGATGTTACACATCATATGTGATTACTGTAAGACTCACTCGTTAACTATTTTGGTTGTTGTGATTATCGCCGCCTTGATGTATCAACTCTGTGATAACCGCACAGATCTCGCATAAACCAGGGAACTATGGCACAAAAGGGAGGAGCCTATACTGAGAGGGTAAATCAAGGCTGCCAATGATGATGATCAGGAATGATTTGCATAACGGTAGAAGAGAAAGGTTGCCCAGCAAAGGGTTGTTACAACTAAGGCGAATGATGCTTAACATTTCGGGAGGTTCCTGTTCAGGATAAAGCGGGAGGAAACGCCCGTGGTGTCACCTCTGTGTGGATCGCCCGGAGGACTCAGTGGAGCATACCGTGGAGGTCTGCCCGGGTTGGGCGGAGCACCACCGTGTTCTCACGCAGGCGATCGGCGGCGGCGATCTCTCGCGTCCGGCTCTGGTTGAGGCCATGGTTCGGAGCGAGAGTGCATGGGAAGCCGTAACCTCCTTCTGCGAAGCAGTAATCCTCGCGAAGGAGGAGGCGGAATGCGTGAGGGAGAGGCAACGTTCGCGCCTTCGCGCCCCTAGTCGCCGCAGGAGACGCTCCGGGCGTCGGGAGTCGCGAGCCGATTTCCGGCCACCGTAGGCACGGGCTTGCGGACGGTGAGCGATGAGTAACTCGCCGTCCGATAAGGACCAGGCCCGGGTCGACGGCGCGTTGCGTTCCACGCGTGCCTCTAAGAGATGTCAGCACCAACTGACGGGGTCCGTTAGGAGCAATGCCTGCGAGGGTTGCGAGTTTGTCCGAAAGGGATATCGTGGCCCTGGCACACTGGCAACGGAAGGAACACGGGTGGGTTTTAGTCAGTAAAAGTCTGACACGCCTTCCCGCTCCGCCCAGAGCGGGAGAAGTTAAGTACTTGATGAATTCCCACCCAAAAAAAAAAAATGGGGCTCGACACCGGTAGAACAATTTCTATGAAAAATTAAAGGAATTTGTTCTAACGGTGTCGCGTCCTCGCGCGACAAGTCGCGCCAGTATGTAGAAACCTTTATGCTGAGCGATGGCTGTTTTGCGTGGATGTGACGCATATTTTCCCCCAACTTGTTCTTTCGTGTTTGTGTTCTTTCTTTGCGTTATGTTTTCCGCAAATAAACGTATTTTCTATCTTTCTTTCTTTTAAGTATTTTGTTTTCTTATAATAATCAAAATACAGTTTTTACAGCATTTGTTGAACCCTTACACAGAACACACAAACCATCGCGGGTTTAACAGCGGTATGGCCAGACACGGCAACTCGGTGCAACTACATATTAATTAATGAACAATTAGGTAGGGACATAGATATATTTATTCTAGATCGCACTGCTGCAATGTAGATAGTATCAAATAAATAGAAGTAGTAAAGTTGTCAAAAAATAAGTTAGGTCGCGGTTGACCATCGCGACGTGATCGCGACGTAACTAGTGAAGTAATCATACGACTCGGTATACTCGATACTCACGATAAATCGATTCAAGGTAAATGTCAAAACGGGCCTATTATTTTTTGACAACTTTAGTAGTATTCAAATATGTAGGTAGTATATTTTATACAATTTCGTGTTGAATACTGCAGTCGCATCGTGAACTGACTGTAGATTATTTTCATTGCTCGCGGAGAAGGCTTAGTAGGTCGGGAGTCACGTAGATTTAATATCGAGTTAGGGTGAGTTCAGGATGGCTTACCTATTTAATGTTTAGAGCAACTAGAATATCTTCCTTTTTTGATATCAATATAAAGTATTAAATATATTATATAATTATATATATAAATATATGGCAATATAAAGTATCTATGTTTAATTTCTTATGAAATGGTCTGCGTTAGACACAGACGCTGCTAATACCTATTGTTTTCTTTTATTCCATTCAAGTTTATAACAGTTTAATGTAGCATCGTGTAACCTAGTAATTGGGTTGTGGAGGTCATATAAATATAGTAATTTCTGAATTCTGCAATTATGGGCTTATCATAATTATAATTTTAGTTTGTTTCTTTTTGTAACACTTGTTCTGCCTGCAATTCCTTTGTGAAAATGATGTGTGTATGGGCTTGTACCACTGCCCTTAATACAAGTTATTTCATAACTTAGTAAGGGTGCTGGTTGCAACACCTACCTGTTTGGTTAACTATTACTAGCATAAGTCAAGTGTACCTACAGATACTATATTTTAATGTTAACATTGTATTTGATTTTTGAATAAATTAATATAGGCAGTCACTACTTACAAATATTGGTATTCAGCTGCTTTCGGTTAGACTGGAAGCTGACCCTAAAATAGTTGGGAGAAGGCTGGGTAGATTGACAGTAGTTTAGCAATCAAACCAGCCTCTTCAGGAATACCTACATAAGAACGAATTGTGGCCTTACTTACGGCGCTGACAAGAGGCAAATGATAAAAGTAGGCTTGTCTTAAACAAAAAATTGCCAAATCTAGGTATATAATTTGTGGTAGCGGAAAAAATATATGTTATTCTTGAACATATTTCTCAGAACTTGGTTGTTACAAAAACAAGTTTAGAAAAAAAAAGCTCGATTGAAATGAACGGTAAACTAACCCTTTACTTTGAGTTTCAATCCAAAATATCTGTATTCAATATCAACGTACGGTTGGTATTTAATTAATGACAAGAACGTCTTATTTTTATGCAGAACTTGGTTGTTTTTTTATTTTCGATTACTCAACTCATTTTTGAGTAAACAAATAATTGCTTCATATTTTGCAATAAATTACAAGCGTTGTGTCATCACGCTTCTCTTTCTTTTGTGTGCAGTCTGACAGTAACAGCGGTTTACCTGTTGTCAGCGTCTTAATAGGTTCAGTACCAATGATATTATAAGTAAAAAGACGTAGATGAGTTACCTACTCAACATTCGATCTTCAAAAACGGAATGTCGCACTATTAGATGACACGTGGAAGTAGGACGGCATGTCGTAATTATCGGGGGCGAAAAAGAGACAACACGTAGAAATTGTGGCTATTAGCCATATTTTGACGTGCCACACATAATATCATTGTACGCACGGCTACAGATCAAGCTATACATTTCCAGTATAAGCTGATCTCGCATTGTATAGGATTTCCTTACAATGAGAAGTCAGCGTACAATACCCATATTTTCTACATATTTTTAATACAGTCCTTGGGTGTTCAACAACGAAATACGAGTAAGTTCACAAATATACCCCTGTACGAGAAAGATAGGCTTATATATACACATCTTTGCAGCGTTAAAATTGCATGGCGCCTTACAACCTCCTTGTGTGCGGTGAACATGGCATTTCACCCAAGTTGGTCCGTTATGACTGTTTTTATGGCAGCCTGCTACAGTAATGAACGTTTTCCAGCTGTCAGGGAAATAATTACTTGTGTTGCACGCTATCTTTGCTTACAGATAGTCTAGTTTAGTTTCAAAGTTTTGTATCAAGACCCATGTCTTGGTTTAGGGTGAATTTTGTTTGGCTTAAAGGCTAGTGCAGACTGGGGCGATATCGCGACAAGGGTGGCGCTGCCTGTCGCGCCCGCGATATCGCGACAGTCTGCACGAGCCTTCACAGTACCTAGACTAAGACGCTTTTTAAATAAATATCCAAATCATACTCCGATAGTAATACGATCAATAAAGTGCTCCAAAAAACTTGAGTGAATTGCAAGGAAAAGTATACTGTACAAATCATATCATAATGTGTAATTTCAGCAAGTATGTTTCTTTTTTATTTCGAGTGATTGGACATTGCAGCAAAACTATGAAAAGCGGCAGCCTAGAAAAAATCAAAAGATTCACCTCATGTAGGTAATATTTATACAGGATGTTAAAGTAACTGCGCGGGGTAGGTTCAGTATCGATAAAGGAACCCAGAAAAAAAAAATGAGAACACAAAAAAAAAATTGCAAGATCAACCTAATTTAGTACTTACTAACTTAAAATAGCAACCGTTTAGGATTAAAATTATTTTATTTCACGGTCCTATGCCCGTTAAAGTACGATCAGACTTTTTTTGTTTATGTTATATATTTTTTCCTGAGTTCCTTTATCGATTTTGAACCTACCCCTAAGCTATGGCACGCAGTTACTTTAACACCCTGTATAAGCCACTGAATTAATTTCTTTTTGCACTCGCGTCCCATTTGCACCATAATTGCACACTATCAATCACAATCGCAATGATTTTGAAGAATATTGCTAATCCAATGCGTCATTATGTTCGAAAAGTTTGTCAGCTCATCTACGTAAATAACACAATGAATGCTGTAGAACTGTCAAAATGAAACTCATTGCTATTGATGTGTGAGTCACAATAATCCCGACGAACTCGGCTTTGTTAAAATATTAGTGGCAAGACATTATAGTAGATTGTTGCACCGAGCGCAAAGTACTCACTTTACTCACGCAAGGTGCGTAATCTACTTCTTTCAACTACCAATCTACCTACCGTGATAAAATATACGTACTCATAGTAAAAACTCAAATTAATGAAAACAAAGTTTTTCACCAAGTCGGTTTTAATCAGCCGGTTTTTTATTTTCAGCCAGTATCTTTTTGATCGAATGCTCACATTTTATATTAAACTTAATGGGAGACATTAAACCTCTGTGGTAAATTTATATCTAAATAAAAAATAAAAACAGTGCAGAAATGTTGTATGAAATCTCATTGTTGCACTGAAAAACAGTGCAATAATTTCATAAAACAGTCCTGCACTGTTTTGGTTCTAAGCAAAAAATACGTTCTTTGTGATCGGTTTTGTTGAAAGAAAAGATAATTTTCCACACAAAAAAAAACCATACAACCCCAACATATTCATAGATGGAATTTAATATCTAACGTAAAACCTAAAAAGAGGAGAAAGAGAAATTCAGGAAAGTCGTGTTAAATTAAAAAGTTTTCAACAATCCTAATCCTAAAATATTATAAACGCGAAAGTGAGTTTGTTTGTCTGTTACCGTTTCACGCTAAAACGGCCGAACGAATTGGGATGAAATTTAGCACATGGGTAGAGCATGTCGCCATGGTCGTTTTATCCCGGTAGAACGTTCCCGTGGGATAACTTCCAACCTCCACGTTGGTGAAGCCGCGGGCAAAAGCTAGTACTATTTCATAAATTGAAATATTGTTGAAAACTTTTATTTTTATGTTTTAATAATGTAGCAACGCATTATTAAAACATAAAAATAAAAGTTTTTTAGTTTAAAAATAATAGTAGTGAGTAAAATGACCTTTCCAAAAATTCCATATTTTTATTAAAAATTCATAGAGCATTCGTAAGACTGCGTTCAGACGACACCCACCCGCTACGCGAACGCCACGCGCCCGCCCCGCTCACTTTGAAATTTGTTGTAGGTATATAATTTGAGTCGCATCAATATAGATCTCGAATTGCATTTATCGAAGTCGTGCGCCCGCCTCGCGCCCACCCCGTGCTCACCCCGTACACGCGCTGCACACGCCTTGTGCCCGCGCTTCGGCTAGTGTCGTATTGACTGTTATCAAGGGCGTTTTTTGATTAAATAATAAGTAGTATATGTGGGTGCGAGGCGGGCATGTGGCGTGCGCAGATTTTGCGCGTGGCGAACGCGGGTGCAAGGAGGGCCCAACGCGTGCCCGCAGCCGGCTTGGGTTATCTGAACACGGCCTTAAGGTTCTCATTTATTAATCATCTGCTAAAAGTATTTTGAAAGTCTGAAAGTAAAAACAAAGCCTGGGATTTTAACACCTCTAGTTTATGAATATGAAATTAAATTATATTATAGATTTTGAGATTTTTAGGCACAACTAGTTTATTTTTGAAATCGCCTTCGACGTCCAAAGCCTTTCAGACTTAGTTACAATTTGCGGTAGACTATAGAAGACTACGAACATAATGCAATCTTGCTCATCCCTCATAGCATATAGCGTGATGATGTATAGCCAGACTTATAGAATCTATCCGGAAGTTTTGCGTGATGCTGGAACATACATCATAATAATATAATTATAAATACATTCAGACAAAAATATAAAAACTATATTTTCGGCATTAGAATCGTTTCCAGACCTTTTAGCAATAACTTTAAAAAAAAATATCCTGTGTACAGTTACCACCTACATAGGTAGAGATAACAGGTACCTACCGTACCCACCGCACGTGACGTCATCTCAGATCATGTTATTGCTTTAAAATAGTGCAGATTAGAACTAATTTTCCTATCCATGTACTACAGGTACACTTAGGTACTAACTCTGAAGTCATTTACCCACAACAAGTGTACCTACCATTGAAATACTAGATTTATTAATCTTTCAGTAATTAAACATATTCTATACATATAATAAAATGGTAGCGAAATCAAAACAGTACACAGGATATTTTTTTTTTAGTTCTTGCTAAAAAGGTCTGGAAACGATTATAATGCCAAAAAATTTAATTTTTATATTTTTGTCTGAATGTAGACTATATTAGCTTTAGTAAATGCGATTTCCGTAATACGTGTCTAGTATTTTTATGTAAAGAATCTATGTACATTATAGTACATTTCAAAACTATATCATGAAAAATCACAAAGTTATAAGGTTGATAGGTTATCCGTAGATAAGGGGGGGGGGGGGGGGCTTATCTCCCAAGTTTGCATAGATAAAAATCTGAATCCGACCCGCTCTTGACCGGTTTTTTTATGATCGTTTTACTTTGATTTTTTTTTGTTTTAGTTTTGTATGTTTTTAAGAGTGTGTTTTAATTTGATTTGTGATCTCCTGTGTGAGTCTCAATAAATATTTTTTCTTTCTTTCAAGCAAGCAATGAGAAGTTGCCACTGAAGGCTTCGTGTGTCGACCTCAGAACGTAGTAGACTTGCACATTTTACCCAATCTAACCAATTCGATCGCCATGTTTGTCCCTAGAATGTATTACCTAACATTTTAATAAATAAACAGAGCGAGTAAATTAAAAATACAGTTAAAGTTTCGTAGCAGAGCACATGTGATCGTCTCCTGTCGTGTATGAACTCAACGTATCCAACGCCACCGAGCGCAATAAACATTTCAAAACCGTTTCAGAGCTTGATTAAAACGAATAAAAGCGATGCATGTGTATATTGAAAATATGGTATACGGAATAAATTGGTTTTGTTAAAGCTGGAGTATAAAACGAAACACTTGGATGGATTAATATTATTTTACTGTAACCCTAGGTGTGTTCCGTGTGGTGCCGGACGTAAAGAATAGCTCCATCCTATTTCTTCCCGTGGGTGTCGTAAATACAATCCAATAAATCCAATCAATCCATCCATTCTTTTTTAATCCATTTTTAATTTACATAATTATAATCATAGTCAGGAGTTTGTCCGAAAAGGATATCGTGGCCCTGGCACACAGGCAAATGAAAGAACACGGGTGGGTTTTAGTCAGTAAAAGTCTGACACGCCCTCCCACTCCGCCCAGAGCGGGAGAAGTTATTTGATAATTTCCCACCCAAAAAAAAAAACAAACAGTCAATATCGCGACATAGATAGGTACTAGAACATTTCGCACTATTATTTTTGTCTTATGGTATATCGTATTATGTCTGCAAATTTACTTTAATATTTTAGATTATTTTTATATAGTTACTTGCCTCTTTAGTTTTTTACATGGAGCGACTGCCTATCTGACCTCCACAAACCAGTAACTGGGCGATACGATACCCCTTGGTAAGACTCGTTGTCAGACTTTTGAGCTTCTGACGACCCCTAACGACTATCAAACATCCACGAATAACAGCCGGGACCAAAGGCTTCACGTGCATTCCGAGGCACGGAGAGTCTCGGTATGTAAAGATGGTCACCCATTCACGGACCAACCCCGGCAAGCGTAGCTTAAGCTGATGGATCGACCCGTGCGGCTGTTATAAGTTAGCCACGAGCTCCTTTACCCTACTTACCTTCTGATACATATTCAGCCTATAATGTTTGTCTGTGCGTTGCCGGACGTAAAGAATAGCACTAACCCATTTCTTCCCGTGGGTGTCGTAAAAGGCGACTAAGGGCCTATTACTAGAGAATGAGCTAGCGTTCTCTATGCATTTGTACACCATACTGCGATCGTCAACCCGCCTGCCAAACGTGGGGATTATGGCAAACACCCCCTGTGCCTATGTCCAGCAGTGGACGTCTTTCGGCTGAAATGATGATGATGAATGTTCCCACTGCTGGGACACAGCCCTTTTCTTTCTGTGAGAGGGAGTGGGCCGTAATCTACCACGTTGGGCCCAGTACGGGTTGATGAATGTGACATGTCTTCGATTTTTCAGTTCTAGGACATGCCGGTTTCCTAACGATGTTTTCCTTCACCGTTTTTATAGAGCAGCACTGGTGATAAAATAATTTACACAAAGTAAAGCGCCCGGAGAGACCTATGTCCAGCAGTGGACTGCTATAGGCTGAGTTGATTGATTGATTGAAAGCGCCCGTCTGGGTTCGGACCCATGACCTTCTACTCATAAGTCGAGGACGTCACCACTGGGCTACCATTTCTCTCACCTTTTGATAGAATTCTCTAAAATACACTATGTAAGTATAATATTATAATATTTTTGATTTGGAATTTATGGGATCTAGCACCCTAATACATTAGTAAATCTTAGCTTTCTTAGCATTTAGCATCTAAAAACTAAAACTTGTAAGCACAGAACCCTCACCATTCATGCTTCGGTAGGATAGGTGCAGCACCGGTAAGTTCGGCGGCAGCGATCTCTCGCGTCCGTCCCTGGTTCAGGCCATGGTTCGGAGCGAGAGTGCATGTGAGGCCGTCACCTCCTTCTGTGAAGCAGTAATGCTCGCAAAGGAGGAGGCGGAACGCGTGAGGGAGAGGCAAGGTTCGCACCCTCGCACCCCGAGGCGCCGCAGGAGACGCCCCGGGCGTCGGGAGTCGCAAGCCGACTTCCGGCCACCATAGGCGCGGGCTTGCGGACGGTGAGCGATGGGTAGCTCGCCGTCCGATAAGGACCAGGCCCGGGTCGACGGCACGTTGTGTTCCACGCGCGCCTCGAAGAAATGTCAGCACCAACTGACGGGGTCCGTTAGGACCAATGCCTGCCAGGGTTGCGAGTTTGTCCGAAAGGGATATCGTGGCCCTGGCACACAGGCAACGGAAGAAACACGGGTGGGTTTTCTCTCGCTCCGCCCAGAGCGGGAGAATTATTTGATAATTTCCCACCCAAAAAAAAAAGTACCGGTAAGTTTTCGAAGCAAGAACCGTCATCTATCGCAATAGCATCATTCGTTATCTGCCTAAAACTTCAACGTCATCACTCGTCACTAAGGGTCAATTGCAACATTGAAATTGAACGCGATCAGCACATCTAAACCGCGTTCAAGATTGTCATTATTGTTGTAGAATATTGACACTGACAGGTTTTTCATTTTTTTTAAGTTTGAATGGTGTAATTGGTCCTAAATGCTCAACGCCGACAGTATTACCGTCGCATACCGTCAAATACTGTCACAAACCGTCACTTAGCGCTTACTACCGTAACGCACACAATACAAAAAAATACAACATATTATACAGTTCAGATTGTTTTTTATTTACTTCCACGAACGTATTCCGTATGACACGGAAGCGAAATTAATGTAATTATAATTTCTATTAATTTACTTTCATGTCGTGAACATTAGGTACGCCATTATTGCCATTTAATTTGATAATTCATATTTGATTAAATCATTTATTTGATTCCCAGAGGCCTGTGTCCCAGCAGTGGGAACATTATAGGCTGATTATGATTGATTTATTTGATTAACAGAACCGTCTTAACACGTTCAGGGACACAAAACGCACATAAAGAAAGAAACTAAACCACCCACAGAGACAGATGGACAAAAGTCACCACGAATTGGTATCCAATAAATATAAAACGCAGACCTGGGGGTCTACTCCGAAGATAAATCCGAAGTATCGGCCGAATGGTCGGCCGTTGCTTGACTACGGCTAACTATGGCTGTCTACGGCGAAACAAAAAAAACAAACGACAGTCAAAGAGCTAAACTTTAATTCGGGTAAGGATTCAAAGTCAAAAAATTAAAATTATGGAAGTTATAAATCGGCCGAACATTCGACCGATACATCGGATTAGCGCTTCGGAGTAGATCCCCTGGTAGACCACACAAAAGATGGAGCGACGATATTGCACAGATAGCAGGCAGAACATGGAGCAGAATCGCCAGAGACAGGGCAGCTTGGAAACGGCTGGAGGAGGCTTTTACTGCTATAGATAGCGGTTCTTATACATACACCTTAGTTTTAAAATACATTAGCAGTTAATATAAATTTGTTTATTTACTAGGTCAAATAACGTCATAGTGTAAGAAAATAAGGAAAAGTGTGTAAGGAAAAATAAATCTATTTTATATTTTATATACTAAACCGCTACGTGACCACTGAAAATCAGCGCTGTGCTGTGGGCCCCCATAGCACAGCAGCATGTTGAGTGCAAGCCTTCTTGTCACAGTCATGACGTGCCAGCAGCTGCCGACTATTTGTTTTTTGTGCTCGTGATTATAATTATGTAGATTTTTTTTTTGTTTACCTACTCGAGTTAATTTTTTTTTGTATGCTCATTTTTCTGTGACAAATAAATATATTTTTCATTCTTTCTTTGACAAGATGTACGAAAAGTAAATAAGGAGCATTTAAAACTAAAAAGAAATACATAATATTTGTTCGAATAAACAAAATACAAAAAAAAATAAACAAGATTAATTCATCATTTCATAACAATAAAACTTCTTTTGTGTCTCGTTCAGCATTCTTGAAAGCGATAATAGGGATTATGAGTCTTTCAATAAACGTTATAATTATTATAATGTTTTAGCAACAGACCTTCGTTTTATTTAATTATAGGTTTTATCATTATTATTACCAGTCGGTACATGTGTTGAAATAAAAATTGCTGCCAATAGAAACGGAAATTGGTATAAGGTCAATCTAACTTAATTAAAATTGTGTAACCTAATTAATCATAGGTTAAATTACAAAGTTACCTTTAAGTGTAGGAAAAATAATTTGTTTGTTCATATAATTTACTTAAATAACTTTAAGTAATTTCTTAGTAACGTTTCAGCTTCAATTGACATAAATAAAGAAAGAAACATTTATTTTGCACAGACCATTAGGCACACAATATATTATACAGCAGTTAAAAAAAAACAAATAACAACACAACAAACACAAACAAATCCCCAAAACCATCCAACAAACAAACCTGCGAACCTTACAGTAGTTGCATATGAAGTGTAACATCTGACATCTCACCCTGCTTACAATCTATAAAGTACTTACTAATTCCATGAGTACACTAAATCCATGCTATTATAAAGTACTTACTAATTCCATGCTAAAGCTATCACTTCCTGTTACACACTTCCGTCCCTTTTCACGACATCACTCCCACAGAAAGCGAAAGGAAAGATGTTACACATCAAAAAATATATAGTGAGATAAAAGATTCCTATAGATTGTGAGATTTCTTTAGAAATAAGCAAAGAGATTCCTATAGATTGTGAGATTTCTTTAGAAATAAGCATTTAGAAATAAGCAGAGAGATTCCTATAGATTATGAGATTTCTTTAGAAATAAGCAGAGAGATTCCTATAGATTATGAGATTTCTTTAGAAATAAGCAGAGAGATTCCTATAGATTGTGAGATTTCTTTAGAAATAAGCAGAGAGATTCCTATAGATTGTGAGATTTCTTTAGAAATAAGCATCACCTCTGTACGTATTGTTCTGTTCCTTTCTTCTTGTCTGTTAAATATGTGTGTACATAAACTGTTAAATAAATTAGGGTTAGGGGGCATAGGGTTTTAGTACATATTATGAGGTCTACGATACTCTTCGACTACAGACTACCAGTCTGTGGCTATTGCGTCTCATTTCAAGAGCTTCCAGTTCTTCCATCAATGTAATATTATTTATTCAATGAATATTCGAGAAGAGAGAGCCGACGGAAATAGGCCTAAAGAAATGTTATAATATTACACTAATTTATCTTTGATGTGAATCGTAATTAATAATATAAAGCTAACTAAAACATTTTCTTAATTAACCAAATTGATTAACAGCCTCTTTGCTTTAAAATACGTTAGTAATGTTAGTAGTAGTGAAATTAAAACCAAATGGGTTCATATTAATACTTAATCGTTTTCATGTGTTTATTTAATAATATTTCTTAACATATTCGTCCCCAGGCTTCTACATACTGGCGATGGCGCGACTTGTCGCGCGACGCGACACCGGTAGAACAATTTCCTTGAATTTTTCATAGAATATTATGTTCCACCGGTGTCGCGCCAGTATGTAGAAGCCTTAGAGATTAAAATTATTTAGTAGTCTTTAAAGTTTAATGTTCTTAAGTTAGATTAAAATAATTTATTCGTTTTTTAGGCTAGATTGTAATTAATTATTAAGAACCTGGTTATTTTTAATAAAGGATAAAAAAAACTTCGTCACCATGTGTATCTTTTTGGCACACTGTGTCTGGAACATTATGTAGCCAAAAGTATACACATCTTTCTACTCGATTAAAGTGTTGCGTCTTTTAGGCACACGTTTTCTATACATTTATTATGTAAAAATAAAAGCCTTGGCCTGTCGCTTTTTTTCGGTATACATGGCCTGGAAATCGGGCCCGTGTATCTAAATAGCACACGGATAAAAATCCAGTAAAAAAAAAACTACTATAATTATGCCGTTTTAAACAAATCCAAACAATATAATAAATTTGCAAAAACTTAAAGAACGGCCACTTACCGTCATATTACAAAACAAGATTTATATTTTGACATGGCTTAAACCATGGAGCTAGTTTTTGTAATGAGACCATAACTCTGATTGAAATACCGTTCTTTATACAAAACTGAATACTTAGTTTGGTAGTAAGTTGTCAGTTTTGTACTAGGAACTTTACCGTAGACAGAATAAAGTTTGAAATTCAATAATGGCTCCATGGTTTAAACTTGGGTCTGAAGATAAACGTTGTTTTGTAATAAGGCCCAAACCGCCTTATTACAAAACAAGATTTATATTTTGACATGGCTTAAGCCATGGAGCCAGTTTTTGTAATAAGAACGTAACAGTGATTGAAATACCGTTCTTTATACAAAACTGAAAACTTAGTTCGGTACTAAGTTGTCAGTTTTGTGTTTAAGAACTTTACCGTAGTCGAAATAAAGTTCGAAATTCAATAATGGCTCCATGTTATAAACCTGGGTCTGAAGATATACCTTGTTTTGTCATAAGGGGGTTAGAGTCTGGCGCTGAGTGTGTTAAGGTGGATGCGCAAAGGTAGCCCATGAAATAAAAATTTACTAACTACAATGTTAAGTTTGTTTATGGGATACATTCATCCCAACTACCTTCATTGTGCGTGGTCGCCGCACGTACTTGACCGGATTTTTATTTTTTCATCGTCTTCTGCACATTTTTGCGGTGGTTATAGGCCTCGACATGGGATTGTTTCAAAAGATCGTCATTTGTTTATCGTTTCTATTTTAGAAGGACCACACAGCTAGAGCATGACCTTTGACCAACCCGTGACTATAAATCGAGCCAAAAGCACCCTGTAATGTACTAACGAAACAGCTGACCCCAATCTTCTTAATTGCCTACCTGTGTGTAGGTATGTACTACAGCCTAGACTTAGTCTGCCTCCATAAATTAGGCTACCTACTAGCCCAAACGTTAGCCTATATTGACCTTGATTCTGGATATCGTACAGAGCGATAAAAACTTTATAATATATTTTTGTACCTGGCATAGGTTCAAAAATACTTAGGTATACTTACCTGCAAGAAATATTACGACCTGCATAAAAAAAACCAGATTATGACATTGACAACTTCCATGGGCCACTTGGGCGAATGATGAACTAATGGCGGGCCACCAGCACAAATTAAAAATAGCCAAACATTTTATTTTAAAATACTATACTAGTTTGAAGCGTGGCACTGCATTCTGCTTACAATCTATTTAACATTAAGCTCGAATTTACTTGTAGCTACACGTAAAATTGCTTCCAAACTTTCATTTGCAAGGCGGTTTAGATTTTTTGTTTTATTATTATTCAATACCGAAAAAGTTTCCGAGTACGCATCAAAACTTCTACATACCGGGGCGACATGTCGCGCGACGCAACACGGCACAAAGGCCCCGCGTGTCGCGGGACGAGCGGTGCCTTTGTTTCGCGTCGCGTCGCGCGACAAGTCGCCCCGGTATGTAGAAGCCTTCATGCACCGCACAGCGAGCGCACTTAGTAACGCGCGCGATTACAATTTCCATTATTTGTAAACCTCAGCAATATTTACCTTCTAATGTACGAGGGAATATTTTTGCAGGCGGGCCATTGGCATATTGCCGGGGGGCCGAAAGCGGCCCGCGGGCCGAGGTCTGTGCATCCCTGCTGTAGTGTTTAAACATCGGCTGATTTCCTTATTGTACCTACGTAAGGATCGTAGAATGTGGTGTTGTGTAGTTTCTGCCCCCCATGGGTGGTAAAAAAAGCGTGACTTTATGTGTGTGATGATTTCTTTATTCTCAACCTCCTGAAATAGACTTAAAAAAATACTTCAAACCACTTATAAATTCGAACACCGTCTTCTAACTACGCGCGAATACGTATTTGTTGCGTTAATTTGTCACTCGTTTGTTCGGAAAACTAGAAGGTGCCCATAGTCGACGCGCCCACGCGTTCGGGTTCACCAAACAAAATAACGCGACGATCGCATTGGTTAGGCCGTGGCCTCAATCGAAAATATAAATAAATACGATCTATTGTAAGCACAATAAGTATCACTCATAGATATGAATAAAGTCTTATAACTAAATTAATATTAAGTGCTTAACGAGGATCTTTCAATATTAAATTCCTTAGAATTTACCTACGCTATATACGTATATTCTTCGCGTTTGCGGTAGGCCCATTGTACATGTGACAGGGTATTGAATTTATTCGTCCAAAAATATCCGTATATTTAGGTCTCTTGATCAAAATGTACCACATGCGAACTACGCATCACACTGACGTCATCGAATCCTGCATCGCGCAAGCAGAACTTACCGCACGACTAATATATACAACGTCCCGAAATCAATCGTGGGGCAGTAGCCCGACAGACGTGTCCATCTGGTCGGAGTATTCTCCCTTTTCTTTGGAGGATGAGTGAACTTTACACCCTGTTCTTCATGCCTTTATAAGTATACTCAAGGTAACTTGTTTCTAACTTTAGACAAAATCGAACAGGGTTTATTGATTTAGGCAGGTAACCTACGACATCTTTCAATCAAGCAAGGTCCCTTCACCTTTAAAAAACTTTAGTAATATATATGTAGCTAAGTTTAAGTTATACCAAAGAAATAGGTTCTTAAAGTAAAGTATTCTGTATTCGTTAAGTTTTGTAATTTGAAAGCTATCGATTTCAAGATAATGTCAACTTTGATCTTTATCTGATATTGAATTAATGAAAATGTTTTCATTCGGATTAAAATTAAATCTTTTATTCAGAAATTCAGATCAGATATCATCTTGGAACCATTTCTGCGAATCCGATGTGTGTCCATCGCTTAGTAATATTCTTCAAGTAAATATTTTTTATGTAACAAAGATCTAGTTATCAATGTAGAAGATATTAAAGCCCGCTCCAAGACATTTAATTTCCATCGTAATTCCGAAATAAGTCATCATTGTACAGTATAATTGAAAATATCTATTTCGGGAGACCAAAACACGTCACGCTAATATTAATAAAACTGAAGGCCAGAGGAAACTAACAGACATCTGACGATCACTGAACTGCAAATCTGAACAAGCTTTGTTCGCGTTTCAAGACAAAACCACTCATGGAATACTCATTACGAATCTTACTCCTCTACTGAGCTCGCTGAACTTGGCAGCATGCCCGTCCACATAAAGTGCCTATAATCACGATTCCAGGGGTCACACAACGACAAACTAACAACCAATCAGAACGGATTCTGAAGGGTCCTCACTATCTCAATGGGCCCAACTGGTCTCGACAAACATCGGGACGCAATCAATTCGGGACATGGCTAAACATCATTAAATCGAAAGGCAACGTCGGTAAATAAAGGTTATTTATAAATGTCAAACAACATTTTGGTCAATACCTGTGTAAATAGTTTGAATAATGTGCTTGTAATCTGAAATATTTCGATCATTACATTACATCATAGTCCGTTTACGTCTAGTGTTGTACTGAAGTAGATACAGGAGTTGAATTTTTGAAAGAAACTCTGCGAGACATTTTGCCATAATACTTACGATTTCTTCATATATATTTCATTTACCTGAAAAAGAAAACAGATCATAAGTAGAGAGAAAACAAGAATTAATAAGTTTTCAAACATATTTTTGAATAGAATCGGAAACAATAAGTTCCAACAAAACAAAAAAAAAATCTGAATCTTCGAACAAATATAAACATTCTGTAAAAATTTATCTGAATATTTTTTTTTTAATTTTCGTCACTTTTTTTCTCACATGCTTACCGACAGTAACATTAAATAACATCACGCCTATAATCCCCGAAGGGTTAGGCAGAGGTGTAGGTACCCATGTACACTCACATTTCGCCACTTATGTTTAAGTCCTATGTAATAGGGGTGAGCCAATTGCCATCAACCGTGCACAAATCCAGACTCCGGGCTGCTACTGAGAAATTTCTGATGGAAAAACCCAATAACACTTTACCCGACCTGGGAATCGAACCCAGAACCTCATGACCAACGAGGCAGTCCGACAATATTTCGTTATTTATAATATTGTTAGCTTTGTACCTAAAAAGTACATACCGAACACATTTTGCAATAATACTTGTCAAAAAATAAAAGGCCCGTTTTGACATTTAACTTGAATGGTCAATCGCGACGTAACTAGTGAAGTAACCATACGACTCGGTACTCGATACTCGAGATAAATCGGTTCAAGTTAAATTTCAAAACGGGCCTATTATTTTTTGACAACTTTACCTACTTGTAAGAGTAAGTTCTCCCAATAGAACACAAAAACTATCCAATACAGTAATTAAGTAGATAATTCTTCCCAAAATACTCCTCGGAGAACCATCGTCCGCAACATCATTATCATCATAATCAGCCTATAATGTTCCCACTGCTGGGACACAGGCCTCCTCTCTGTGAGAGGGAGTGGACTATAATCTACCACGCGGGCCCACTGCGGGTTGCAGATGTCACATGTCTTCGAATTTTTGGTTCTAGGACATGCCGGTTTCCTCTCGATGTTTTCCTTCACCGTTTTGAGAGAAGTGGTGATGAAATAATTTACACAATGTAAAGTGCCTGTCTGGGTTCGAACCTACGTCCTACAACTCGTAAGTCGCGGCCGTTACCACTGGGGCGCCACTGACTGCTCTTCCATTCAGTTCAGCAACATAATTATTATGAAAATTATACCTACTGAGACATCGAAATCGATAAACAAGGCCTCTTGAATAAGTTACAATAATTTTTATTCAGGATCTGAAATAATAAAGTATTCCACCAATGGTTTCCACCATTTGAGAATACCGTTGGTGCTCAATGCATAGGTGCTCAAACGAATTGTTCGAATTTGGAACAAAAACTGAATTCAACTGCGATCAATTTTTTTTAGACCTTTTTATTCCAAAACTAGCTGCGCCCCGCGGTTACACCCACATAAGTCTCGATTCCGTGGGAATATCGAGATAAAAAGTATCTTTTGTCTATCCAGGTCATGGTCTATCCATGTGCCAAATTTGATCCAAATCCGTTGAGCCGTTTTAGCGTGAAAGCATAACAAACAAACTTACACACACTTCTTCTTCCCAGCTAAAGCACTAGGAAATGATGAAGGGCGGGCGTTTTGGGGGACTTTCTTATGTAATTTTGATGTTCGAAAAGTGCTGATTCTCAGCCTGGTTTGAATAAATGACTTTTGATTTTGATTTTATTATACTTAATTAGTAAGATTTTAGAAGATTTAAAGAATATCACACCGCGCCCTCACGCCCGGGGCGTGAGGGCGCAGCTTGGCCCTAACGGACCCGGCAGTTTGTGCTGATATCTCTATGAGGCGCACGTGGACGTGAGGAAACCTGGACATACAGTTAATATAGGTCTGAAATAGCCAACCCGTTTTAAGCAAGCGAAGTGATCATAATGCTCGTGCCTTTTTTGTATGATACTGGTATTATTCATTACAAATGGTCACTTAAATTATCGGTTCCCCGGACCCACTGCGTCGCATTGTATCGCCCGCCCGCGCTGTTACTTCGTTTTCGCTAAGCGTTCGCTTTTGCTCGGCTCCTAAGGGTCGTAGCGTTATGTTAAATAGCCTATAACCTGCCTCAAGAATTCGACTATCAAATGCAAAAATCCGCCTGTTAGTTCCAGAGATTACTCCCTTCATACAAACTTACAAACAAGTACCCCCTTATTACAAAACAAGGTTTATCTTCAGACCCAGGTTTAAAACATGGAGCCATTATTGAATTTCGAACTTTATTCAGACTATGGTAAAGTTCCTAAACACAAAACTGACAACTTAGTACCGAACACATATTTCAGTTTTGTAAAAAGAACGGTTGAAATACCGTTCTTTTTACAAAACTCAATCAAAAAATTTCAATCACTGTTACGTTCTTATTACAAAAACTGGCTCCATGGTTTAAGCCATGTCAAATATAAATCTTGTTTTGTAATAAGGGGGATAAAGTTTACCTCTTCATAATATTAGTATAGATTATGAATTGAAGTGTAAGTTAGTAAATCGAGTCACGTCAATGCTTTAATGTAAGCAAAACGGTACAGCGGTTGATTGAAAAGGGACTATATCAATCCCAAGGGTTTTATAAGGAAACTCCCTTGGTATTGAACGCGAACAGCTAATCTTCACCTGGCTGTCTTAATATTTAAGATGTATGTTCGCTTAATCGGCGCTGAAATATTTTCGTGGATCATTTTGGTAGATTCTTGCGAGTTGCTAAAGTTAAGAATGTAATACTGTTTGCCGGATCTTGGCAGGGATTATAAAACATTACACTGGGGAATACCTGTTGGACATAGTTGAATTATTTGAATACAGTAGACCATACGTCAATGGTAACCGGACCAGTTTGAACTGGCCTCTAATTCTATTAAAACTCTTACTACGCTAGGTCAGAAAAAAAAACGTCATCAAAGAGATAGGCCAATGTCAATAATGTGACTTTAAGTCGGGTAAGGATTCAAAGTCAAAAAAGAAACTATGGAAGTTATAAAACGGCCGAACATTCGGCCGATAGTTCGGAGTAAACCCCCAGCTTAATACATAAAACTGCCTGTTTTATCCTTCATAACCGTATTTCAGAATAATTTGTAACTAGTCATGTTGATATGCAATAATTCTCTCCTGCTACAGTGTTGCGGTGTCTATTAAACGAATTAATCTATTCCCCAGACTTTATAACCGACGAAATTTTTGGCAACAAACTAGCACACTCGGTATTAGCAAATCTTGCGTAGCATTAAATATTACACAGACGCGTTGGTTTTTAATACGAATACAACTTCAAAGAATTTTCTCGTGGAAGAGTAATTTGTGTATATGAACGGGATTTTCAGAAGGTAGGGACTTTTCCAAAGGGAAATATTTAACTGATCCTCTATAAACTTATCGACCTTCTATTGAGGACACTTTTTAAATTAATGAACCTCTAAAAACGCTTATAATGACGCACACTTCTTTTAATAATAGAGCTTATTAACTTAACTTTCTGATCTTTTGTAACAGTTGGTAGCAGTAATTAAGCTAAGGTACCCCGACCAAATGGGTTAGGTCAGGTTGGGACTGTGACCAACCACACGCGAGCCGATTTGGTCGCAGTAACTGAACTAGGGCACACCGACGAAATGGGTTAAGTCGGGAAGGGAACACGGGGTGGTTTTTAGTCAGTAAGAGTCTAACAGACCTCCCCGCCACAGGGCGCAGGACATCCATGAGTATTTTCCACCACGGAAACAAAAAAAAAACCTTAGAACTGTCCCAAACCACGCGAGCCGATCTCGAGCGAGCTCTACCCGAAGTTGGTCGCAGTTACTTGGCTATTTAGTATTTTTAAGACCCCAAAATGGACGCAGGGCCTTTGTGTCGCGTCGCGAGTCGCGACGGTCTGTAGAAGCCTTTAAGATTTCATCAAACATAGCATATTCCAACTAACACTCAAGATTAGTGACGATTTTAAAAGAACGTTCTTCTTTAATGAATGTTTGATACAGTCTGCTTTATTGTAAAAACGAAACTCATTATTATTATGAACCAACAAAACATAGAAACAGCAGTAATTGCACTCACATTTTACTATGCATAACAATAGAAGGGAAATCGCAAAAAAATCCGAGGCGGAAAGGATTAAAAAAGGATTTAAACAGTATAAAACTTTTTCCATCTCAGTCAAAATATAATTTCCTCTCTTATACCGAGCTGAAGCGGTAACGCCGTGGCAGTAAATAAATTATTTAGAAAAAGTTATCTCGCGAAGATAGGATTATGTAAATCTGGGGCGAGGTCACCGGAGCACAAGAAAAGCTTCAGACGTACCTACCTATTTGAAAATTTTACCACTTCTTTTGATACAAAATACACGTGTCTTATAATTGTTATTGTGTCATTTGAAGGTTGCGTAGAGATTACCTACGTGCTAGAGAGCTATATCTTTTTTTAGATTTAATAAATCTTTTTCATTGCCAACTGTATTTCAAGCGTTACATTATTATGTAAGTAAGTACCTATTGGATATGAAGATCAAACTGCTATATTACTTACCTAACATCTATTTAAATACATAAACTTACGCTTTCTTCCCATGGGGGCAGAAACTATAGAATGCCACCTGCTACGCTCCTTACATACTCCTTTTGCTTCGCCTACGTTCATAAATCTGGTCATACACGCACGCCGGTTGCGAGTACTGCACACCTGACCTTTCTGAAGAACATCAACAATTTGGTCAATATTATGTCCTCCTAACATTTACAAAAATTATATCATTACTTAGTGACACGTAGTACCTTGCACTATTAAATTATTATTGTAAAACTAGATGGCGACTCCAGCAAGTTTAATAAAAGCAAGTTTAATAAAAATTACCTGCAAAAGAATCTTTTTTTTTTAAACGTTGCCCCACACTAGGAATTTCTCCTGTATTGTGGGTGCGTTTACAAACATTTAAAACTCACATACACAAACAGCCAGACCCGGAACGACCGGAACGTCATACAAATATTTGTTCCGTGCGGGAATCGAACTCACGACACGCAGCGCAGCAGTCATCGCTTAACCACTGCGCCAACCGTGTCGACGTGTCGAATTTTAATCATTAAATCTAAATAAATCTTCACTAGGGATTTTTAACGAATATTTTGATTTGATCCCACATCCTAAGAGTAGGATGTGGGATGGGCAGTAAAGCGTATGGCATTAAGAAACAAACCACTATCTAATAAGATTTAATCAATCCAAGCGATTAAACTAAAACTAGGAAAAACTGGCTCGATCTGTATTCAATAACTGAATCGTGAAATATCGTGTTACCTAAAAAAAAGCAAAGAAATCAAATCAAATAATTTTTAGTTCAGGTGTAATAAGTACACCCATATAAAAACACCCTATTACAAATTACAAATAACACATTATTCATTATTATTTAATTATACAAAACAATCAATCAATCATTATCAACACTATTATTATACATTAGGTACATTACACGCAGTATTATTTTAGCTGGAATATTAATTGCCATATACGAAGAAATAGTTGACCTCGTATATGGCCCTCAATATTCCATTTTCAGATTTATGTATTCGGTACATAAAAGACGCCTGCGACTTTCTCATGACTGCGTAAAAGTCATCTACCCTGTTTTCGGCAAACATGCCGGAAGCACTACACCGCCACGGCAAACCCCGTATGCATCTGAATGCGTTATTATATTGAACACGCAGCGTGTTATAAGCACGCTGCGTGTATTTGCACCAAAGGGCACAGGTGTAAAGATTCCGGCAGTATGCGTTAAACAGGGTGATTTTCACTTGATTTGAACATTTCGCAAATCTTCATGCAATATCTATAGAAAATATTCTAACTATTTATTTTCTAAATATTCTATAGCACGTTACGTCGTTTCTCCCGGCTGTCATTCGTGGATCTTTGACAGTCATTTCGGGTCGTCAGAAGCCCGAAAGTCTGACAACGAGTCTTACCAAGAGCTATCGTATTACCCAGTAACTGCGTTGTGGAGGTCAGATAGGCAGTCGCTCCATTTAAAATACTGGTATTCAGCTGTATCCTGTATAAGGTCTAGACAGATGATGATTTAATATAGAAAATATTCTAGTACAGATTTCTATCTGTACTAGAATATTTTCTATCAATAGAAATCGATAGAAATCAATATTTTACTTTCTAATAAAATATTGATTTCTAAGATAATTGCTGCGGTATACAGCAAAGGCCTGCGTTTGTAGCACCTTTCAACCTCATAGCTACATAACTGCCGATGCAATATGCCATGAACGGTAAACTAGTTTTATTACTTTTGATCATAAAACCCTGATAACTTCCAAACAAAGTCTGTTTGATTACAACTAACACTTTTACGGTTCATGAATTCGAGATTGAGAATACAATGTAGGACTTCACATACTTAATTCCAATACATAATTATTTCCTTTTTCATTTATCATCATCATCATTTCAGCCGAAAGACGTCCACTGCTGGACATAGGCCTCCCAAAAAAAGAAAAAGGGGGGATTAGCCATAATCGCCACGCTTGGCAGGCGGGTTGGCGATCGCAGTATGGTTTTAAAAACGCATAGTGAACGCTGCTGCCCCATTCTCTAGTAAATCCCTTAGTCGCCGTTTACGACACCCACGGGAAGAAATGCGATTTTTTCATTTATACTAATTAATTAATATAATAAACAGGTAAAATTTGTGAGTTTTGCATGGGGTAATCTTTGGAAGTACTGATCCGATTGCGAAAATTCTTTCGGTAATGGGAGGCTATAGTATTGCAGTGTCTTAGGACATAATTTTTATATTAAAACAAGAAATTTAAAAATATTAATATCGGTACTAGTGAGGTGAAGAAGAAATGAGGTAACTCATTCATACTCATCACGGACCACCAGTCGCCACCTTCCCAAAACATATTAATTAAGGCCAAACATTGCTAGATATCTCATAATCCATAAGGTCACTTTCATACTTACAACAAAACGTCCTTATAACTGACTAAGCCCGTTCACATAATGCAGTAATATTTTGTTTTAGATTGCATCAAGGAATGTTTATTAATATTCTGCGTCATCGTAAAGTGGTTTTACTGCATCTGTATAATACATAAAGTAGGCAATATCCTTTACAAAGCAGCCATTCAGCTTCTATCTGGTCATTTATAGCAAGAGATGAAACAAGGCGCTGTAGTGAGGGGCACGCATTCGATCTATCGATAAAATGAGATTAAGAATAAGTAAGCCGATAAGAGAATTACTTATGCGAATTATTTGCATTGATCGAGGATTTAAATTGCTCATTAATTATTCAGAATGGCAAGCGACCATAGTAGACATAAAGTAGACATAATGTTATGTATTAATTAGAAATAAAGTTGTTACGAATTTGAATCAAAATAACATTGTAAATACGTATTTACAATATAATTTTCATTCAAATTCGTACACAGAACTGCTAGTACAAATCAGTACAAGCTACTGCTACATAATAGTAGCCAAGCTTGTACAGTTTTTCCAATTCTAATGTTACCACTTACCAGACAAATAACTGTTTAATTATCAATATCGTTCATTTTCAGTCGAAGTTCTCGAAAAAAAAGTGTCCTACCATGCCCTACCAGAAGTTATAGATTAAAGATTTAAAAAAGTTTACTTGCAAGCGTAAAAAAACGGATTAATTTATGTCGTTACCTTTTTCTACATTCACACATCCAAGCGCCGCTAACCACGTTAAGCCTTAATATGACTGGCGACATGCTTACAACAAAATAAATCCGTTTTATCGATACCTAACGACATTATTCATCGATAAAACGTGCCTAGCGACATCACTCGTCGGTGCCGCAGTGTCGAAAGGGTGCAGTGCTTCAGCAGGCGACGAGCTGACATCCGACTCGAGAGGGGTCAACGACTTTCTTTTACATGTCCGTCGGCTCTAACACTGTGCCTTTAGTCTGTTATCAGATTTGAGTGGAGTGTGAATCGAACAGACCGAAACGACTGTCAAAAGTTTATGTAACGATTTCTACTGTTCAGAATTAGAGTGCTCTAGGGAAAAACTTTCGTGATTTGGTCTGAAGTTTTTTCATTAGATGACAATATGGACAGAAATGTACTTAGCTTTTTGTATGCTATAAATACGTTTTTTTTATTAATTCACTAAGGACAGAAACGAAATAACTTGATCAGATTATATTGCGCTAAATCTTAATTCCCCTCAACCTCAAACCTAGGTACCTACTTATCGATTTCAGTCATGAATTTCATCGTCTTGTTTGTTTGAGGGTCTTCGGTCTCAGTTTCAAAGTAATATTTTTATAATTACTTCAGGCGTGTGTCCATCCGTCTCTGTCAGTCGTTGTACGTCATCGCCTCATGGTTTTAATTATACACTGGCTTCCACGAAATTTCATAAGATATTTTGTGCATACTGAAAGACAAAAGTTTCTAATAAAAAAAGTTGCGAGCTTCATGCATTAATCATTAAATCTACAAGCCATACTGTTTACGATCTCTTTCCCATACTTTGAGAGACTGGAACGGAAGAAAAATGGTTTCAATAGTTTAAAGTTTGGTGTAAGTTGGAAATTCTGAACGTTATCTAAAGTGACGAGCCCCTGGGAATCTTGAGCGCTTAAGCAAGAGTGAACTGTTAAGAATGCTCAAATGTATTAGCATTATTCTAATTGTATTAGCTTTATTTGCCTGTTCCATCTATGTATATTAGTTAATCTTGTCAAGTAAAATGGGTCATTTCCCGTAATGTAAATTTAATTTTCAACATAAAAGCTTTCGTATTATTAAGTTGGAACAGTAGTAAGAATGTACACACAAATTGTATTTATGAATTGGTTTGGGTTCATTTGCGTTATTAAAATGTCATAAACCGAAATTGGTTGTAGGAGTTCTGATATTGTTTTCCTCCTAAATTTAATTAGAATTTCTTTTGAGTCGAATAGGAAAACATATTAATTGTAGGTATTTTATTTAATGTAGTTTTCTGTGTTAGAGATGTTGATGTCGACTGATCATATTCATTTATTTTTACATATTGTAAAATTAAACTCGATTTTTATGTATGTATTTCATAGAGAAGAGCCGGCAAAAAAACTTCACGGTTACTCTTTTAAAAATAATTGGCTTTTATAATGTTTTGAAATTAGTGTTACAGTAGTACCCAATTGATATGGCTTACCGATGTACCTGCGCAGAAGGTGAATTTTAAAAGTGCGGGAAATTCTATTAACCAATCGGCACGCTCCACGCACCGCGGTTCTTTTTCCTGTACCGCTATTGGTCGGCAGCTGCCGCCATGTTAGCGCGCGCCGCGTGGCATGTTTGTCAGCCGCCATACTTCTGATCGAGTGCACGCTAGCAGCTCCAGTGTATTATGAACCTTATAATAGTGATCTAAGGTTGATTGTAAGTTTTAAGCATTCTTTCGTTAATCTTCGGGGCCATACTTTCTTTTCTGTGCGAACGAAGATTCACGACGCGCCTTATCAATTGGGTACCACTGTAATAGGTTTAGGAGGACCGTGTAGGTCTGTCAACAAGTGCCAGGTACTTAACAAAAAAGGGCAATGGTCTACAATTCTACGGTCTATTAAGCCTACAACGAATTAATTATGTTTAGTACCCTTTTGTTTTCTGATCCTTTCTATAATTTAATGGTTTGAGTTGGGCCTCTGTGTGCTTGACAAATAATATCCAAATGACCACAATAATTTCTAACCCCAATCGTGCTAACAGTAGCAGTACCTACTTTAATAAAGTGACAATAACATGAACATAAATAATCAGATGACCAACCAAAATATCACACATAAACAAACTTTAAGTTTAGATAAATAGACATATTTATTGAACATCAGTCATTGGTACACACGGCTACATATCAAGCTATACTTTTCTAGTATACGGTGACCTCTCATTGCACGGAAATGCTATACAATGCGAGATCAGCTAATACTGCAAAGGTATAGCTTGATGTGTAACCGTGTGTACCGTGTGCACACTAGCATATTATCCATTTAAAAACAAATTAATATGATACGTTTATGCATAATCAGCCTATAATGATCCCACTGCTGGGACACAGGCCTCCTCTCGGTGAGAGGGAGTGGGTCGTAATCCACCACGCGGGCCCAGTGCGGGTTGGACAGCGGGTAGATGTGACATGTCTTCGAAGTTTTGGTTCTAAGACAAAGTTTCCTCACGAATTTTCCTTCACCGTTTTGAGAGCAGTCGTGATGAAATAATTTACACAAAGTACAAATGAAATGAAATCGTTTATTCTGTAAATAGGATATTAGAATCACTTTTACACGTCATATAAAAAAATTTAAACATAATCTAGATGTAGCCGATATTTCCTATCTGACTACCCCTGAGAAGAAATGACGACCTGAGAACAATTGATATGGCTTACCGATGTACCTGCGCAGAAGGTGAATTTTAAAAGTGCGGGAAATTCTATTAACCAATCGGCACGCTCCACGCACCGCGGTTCTTTTTCCTGTACCGCTATTGGTCGGCAGCTGCCGCCATGTTAGCGCGCGCCGCGTGGCATGTTTGTCAGCCGCCATACTTCTGATCGAGTGCACGCTAGCAGCTCCAGTGTATTATGAACCTTATAATAGTGATCTAAGGTTGATTGTAAGTTTTAAGCATTCTTTCGTTAATCTTCGGGGCCATACTTTCTTTTCTGTGCGAACGAAGATTCACGACGCGCCTTATCAATTGGGTACCACTGTAATAGGTTTAGGAGGACCGTGTAGGTCTGTCAACAAGTGCCAGGTACTTAACAAAAAAGGGCAATGGTCTACAATTCTACGGTCTATTAAGCCTACAACGAATTAATTATGTTTAGTACCCTTTTGTTTTCTGATCCTTTCTATAATTTAATGGTTTGAGTTGGGCCTCTGTGTGCTTGACAAATAATATCCAAATGACCACAATAATTTCTAACCCCAATCGTGCTAACAGTAGCAGTACCTACTTTAATAAAGTGACAATAACATGAACATAAATAATCAGATGACCAACCAAAATATCACACATAAACAAACTTTAAGTTTAGATAAATAGACATATTTATTGAACATCAGTCATTGGTACACACGGCTACATATCAAGCTATACTTTTCTAGTATACGGTGACCTCTCATTGCACGGAAATGCTATACAATGCGAGATCAGCTAATACTGCAAAGGTATAGCTTGATGTGTAACCGTGTGTACCGTGTGCACACTAGCATATTATCCATTTAAAAACAAATTAATATGATACGTTTATGCATAATCAGCCTATAATGATCCCACTGCTGGGACACAGGCCTCCTTTCGGTGAGAGGGAGTGGGTCGTAATCCACCACGCGGGCCCAGTGCGGGTTGGACAGCGGGTAGATGTGACATGTCTTCGAAGTTTTGGTTCTAAGACAAAGTTTCCTCACGAATTTTCCTTCACCGTTTTGAGAGCAGTCGTGATGAAATAATTTACACAAAGTACAAATGAAATGAAATCGTTTATTCTGTAAATAGGATATTAGAATCACTTTTACACGTCATATAAAAAAATTTAAACATAATCTAGATGTAGCCGATATTTCCTATCTGACTACCCCTGAGAAGAAATGACGAAACAAACTCAGGGGTCAAAGTCTGCGCGGGCCTGCGGACGGTGAGCGATGGGTAGCTCGCCGTCCGAAAAGGACTAGGCCCGAGTCGACGGCGCGTTGTGTTTCACGCGCGCCTCAAAGAGATGTCAGCACCAACTGACGGGGTCCGTTAGGGCCAATGCCTGCCGGGGTTGCGAGTTTGTCCGAAAGGGATATCGTGGCCCCGGCACAAAGGCAATGGAAGGAACACGGGTGGGTTTTAGTCAGTAAAAGTCTGACACGCCCTCCCCAGAGCGGGAGAAGTTATTTGATAATTTCCCACCCAAAAAAAAAAAAAAAGGGGGTCAAAGTCTCTTTTAAAGTTCAGACATAATCTTGGTCAGATCATGTGAGTACCATGTAGATCCGTGTCTGAAATGGTCTTTTGAAGAAAGAACCACACAAATTTGAGTGGACCTGTCCAATCAGTGCAAGCTTTTGTCAGTAATCGTGCAGCTCAACATGGCCTGTCTGGGTTCAAACCTACGATCTACAACTAGTAATTCGCAAACGTTACCACTGGGCCACCATCCGTATTGTATGATACATAGGTTTTATGTTGCTACAAACAATACATTCAAGGTAAGTAGATGGCTTGTGCATTACAAGGTAAGGCTATGTACTCATACAATCAGAAAGTTATTAAACTTCCCCTCCGTAGGTAATATTTTGTTTCAAAGGAAATCGAGTTTGTTTGAAAGACAAAAGTTTGACTTTCTATTATTTTGATAGAGAAAACACGATTTCGAATAGGTACTAATAATAATTTTAGTTGGATCTCTATCAGCTGATGAAGAAAAGATGAAAAACAAGTTATTGTTATATTTATTCAAAATAAACTCTACCAGAATTTATTTCGAATAATTACAGAAAAAAAAACAACCGCCTTCAAAAAAATCACTAGAAATTGAAAAATAACATTAATTTCGGAAGTCGGTGTCTTTGGATCTGAATTTTAACTTTTTTGCCACCGACTCGCTTTGTGGTTGCGCGGCGCGGTGTGGTTTTAAATGGGTCAGCTTATAATTTTTAGGGTTCCGTACCCAAAGGGTAAAACGGGAACCCTATTACTAAGGCTCCGCCGTCTGTCTGTCTGTCCGTCTGTCACCAGGCTGTATCTCATGAACCGTGATAGTTAGACAGTTGAAATTTTCCCAGATGATGTATTTCTGTTGCCGCTATAACAACAAATACAAAAAAACAGAATAAAATAAATATTTAAGGGTTTTTTTCAACGTTTGTTGTATGGGAGCCACAACAAACGTGATTTTTTTTGCTCGTTTTTGCTTGATATTGATAACGGCAACAGGTAGACGCTTGAAATATTCACAGAATATTTAGTTATATCACTTAAAAAATAAATAATTAAATTAAAATAAAACAAATATTTAAGGGGGGCTACCATACAACAAACGTGATTTTTTGCCATTTTTATAGATAATGGTACGGAACCCTTCGTGTGCGAGTCCGACTCGCACTTAGCCGGTTTTTCTATGTTACAATAGCCCTAATGTCAACTGCTTACATCACCTTTTACAAAATATTGATTTTCCCGATGCAGGGACGTTAATTGTTGAGGAGTTCTCCTCGTAAGAACCAGGAGAATTGCCACTCACTATATGCATTGTGACGAGCATAAAATGCTTAGCAACCATTTTAAAGTACTTAATCGAATCGTTACCCGTTAAATACTTAAAGTAGTTCCGGTGTCCATCTGTGGTCTTCATCATTAGTTCCACTTCACCAAATGGTGCTTTTCGAGAGAAAATGCACGAGTTACTATAAAAAATGCCCAAATCGCTATACGTGTGCCTATAAAATTTGATCCTACCATAGGTAGGCGTAACATTTCACTGAAATCAGAAATTGTCAACCTTTATTCGATCAAACAGGTAAAATATCCATCATTTGTCGAACTACGTATGAAAATAACCTCTTCTGGTGATTTCCCGTGGGAAGCGCTTGCTGCTGACGCAGCGACAGGTTGATTTTAGCTAAGCTTTAGGATCTGAGCTACAATACCGAGGTGACATCTCGTTGGCTCGTATGAACCTCTCCCGAAGCGATAATATTTAAAGTTTTATAGGTAAGTGTAAGACGGTGAAATTAGTATTTAGTTAAATACAGGTTTTGTCGACGATTTTCGGATCCTATTGTATACTTTACTGTGTAAGTATAGACCTTGGTAATATTTGTAAGTACTTCTACCTACTTATGAGTCGCTGTCAATGACCTACGTTACATGATTCTAAATACCTAAGAAAAGAAAAAAAAAACTGTCACTATAATCATCATTGTTATCGATTTTAGAAAAGTAACATTTCAAGAACATGCAATAGTTAGGGTTGAATTAAAAAGAGACGCTCAGGCACACACATTTACTTTACAAAATCTGTAAGCAAAGAAAGCGAAGAATTTTGTAAATTAAAAATAAATTAAAGACTTATCTGATCAATAAAGCCTATTACAAAGTTATTGGTCATTGAAATGATAAATGCAATTTACATTATTAAGTTAAATAAGTAATAATAATAAAATTATATAATTAATAAATTTCACATTAATATTTCTGAATGAATCAATAATGTAAGAAATATTTCTATTATAGTAGATATTTGCACACCTGTTTAGGTAGGATATGGTTTAAACAACTTGTTTGTATGTATCACCTCATGTAAGTACCCATATTTAAGCAAATAAATGATTTGATTTATAAAAATTAACAACTTTCCACACATGAAACAGCCTACTAAGTATTCCAATTTTTTGCATCTTTTAAAGTATTAACCCGAGTCTGTCCATTTTAATTAGTAAAGTCGATATTTTTCATGTTTCAGCATAAATGTTGCGAACGTCTGCATGCCGAAAATAAAAAGAGATTGACAAGTTCAAGGTTCACTTGGTAAAAAATTGTTAGCTACATGAGCTATTGATAGGCATCATGGTAGTTTCATATCATAGTAGTTTTAACACCATACTGCGATCGCCAACCCGCCTGCTAAGCGTGGTGATTATGGCAAACCCTCCCTCCCATTGGAGGAGGCCTATGTCCAGCAGTCTTTCGGCTGAAATGATGTGTGATCATGGTAGTTATTGATAGGCATCATGAAAACACTAGTCAGTTTTAGTGCACAAGCTGCCATTTATTGTTACTTATGATGTGTCGGGAACGTGCACCTACAAAAAAAAAAAAAAAATTGCCGGGTACATGTTGTAAAATATGCGCCATGACTTTGTGCTGAGTATGCACAAGATTTAAAGATATGAATTTTTGAGGTTAGTTTTAAAGCCTTAAAGCATAAGTCTTGTATCAAACCATTGGTAAGTTCTGGGAACACAATAATGCAAGATGTTTTAGGCTTCGCCGTACTTGAAATACTTGCAGCAACCTTAAGGTTAAGGGTTACAAACAGGTCCAGTAAAACATGTATGGGTTCAACAAACATAGCTCAAGTTCCTAGCTAATTAGTTACAAGGTACTTTAGCAAATAATTTATTGACTTTGGAAAGGTGCTGTGCAATTATGCGATTTACAGTTGCCTCGTTTACCTTAATAAGATTTAATTTCTTAAATGTACCTAATGTTTTTTTTTTTAAGAAGCGCTTTAACATGTAAGAAAATAAAAAATAACTTCACAAAAAAAAACGTGACTGTAAGTATGATAATAGTGATATAAAACATAGTTAACTCATCCATGAAGTTTAGCACTATTCACCAACATTAATAAACAAAAATGCACGATTTTTTCCTACAAGCACCGAAATTGCACGATAAAAATAGTGGAACGAATACTGGCAGTTATATTACCACCGTTTTGAGTTGCGTATTAAAGGAAAAGTGTGAACGGTACTCACCGTTCCACTCACGCAGGTTTTATTTCAGTTTCTGAAAATGCATAAAAAATACTGGCATTTTCCTCGGTTTTTATGTCCGGTAGTAAAAATTCTTTATTTGAAAGAGGTTCCAAAGTTTGAAAGATGCTGGCAGTGTTCAAAGTGCGTTCTAAGAATAGTGTTCTATACTTTGAAAAACGAATAAATTTCTTCCTCAACTGAAAATGTATTAGGTTTTCTGGAACGTTCAAAATTACCAAAAAAAATAATGTTGTGTACGTATTTTCTGTAATTTTCATAAATTTTCTGAATCTGTAAATCACGAATTACGATCAATCATATTGAAAGTACCGATGAACTTCTTCGATAAACAGCAATGTCGGATAAATCAACCACATTGTTCGCTAAAACGCAACTTGTGTTTTAGCGAACAATGTGATTGACATTTTAGCGTGAGACTAACAAAACGCTATGGAAAAGTTCACGTGATGACAAAATGGTTAAATTGATTCGCTTTTACTTTGAGGAAATTATTCAAGGCTCCCGCAGACAGGCTCCACGCGACACTGTAGCAAAAATTCTATGAAAGCTTCATGGAAAGTGTCGTGCTGCCAGTCACGTCCGCGATATCGCGACAGTCTGCACGAGCCTTAATGCGTAGTGCTGCAATTGAACCCTTCAACGTCATTATTCGTTTATAAATGTAATTTAAATTCTTTTAAACGCTTAATCATCTTCTGCCTAGTCTTTTCCCAACTATGTTATCCAGTCTAACCGCCGAATACCAGTATATTACATGGAGTGACTGCATAGCTGACCTCCTCAACCCAGTTACTTGGTAACACGATACCCCTTGGTAAGACTGGTTGTCAGACTTTCGGGCTTCTGACGACCCGCAACGACCGAAAAAGATCCACGCATGACAGCCAGGACCAACGGTTCCTTTAAACGGTTATTAATTTATTAATATCGCAGGGAACAAGGCTTTAACATTTTCCGCATTTTATCAAGAGCTATTTTTAAGAGGCGATGGATGGGTAGTTCATAAAAACGTAATACCAAAATAATTTGTAAATCAAACATATTCTTAAGGTACTTAGTGTCTTCAGAATTTCTAGGTTCCCAAATATATATTTTGAATGGACACTTATTTAAACAAGAGATATGAGAAAAATAAGTCTTCTATAGACATTTTAAATTCCTGTTATCTCGTCTTTATATCATTGTCCTTTCAAAATATATATTTGGCAACTATATAATGATATTAATAATATTCTGTAATCCAAACGAAATAAATACACACTACCTTATGAATATGTTTGATTTACAAATTATTTTGGTAGTATTACTTTTATGAATTTTCCAAATTGCTAAACGCATCCTCTGTCACTTAGAATATAATTATTCGGAGGTATTTCAAGCTTTTGTATTTCTTGATTGACCTGTTCAGCGTTGCTTATGATGATACCCACTTATTTGGACTCATCCATTTGCTAATTATAGCTACAATTCAAAATATCATTATTGATCCTAATTCAGGGCAGGTATTTCTGAATCTGACCTTTAATGAAACAGTAGGTTGGTACAGTCGATGATCAGCATTACCTGACCCTTCTTCCATTATTCTTCTTTGTAAGAGGGGTTGGGTAATGCTGGTCACCGACTGTACCTTCGTAAATACGCTTACACGACACATCGGATACCGACTGACTTCTTTAGTATTCTTACATCGTTCTTCTCAAATAGATAAATTCCCTTTATTCTCTGTTATTAAAGTCGTCCGCTAACATAATGTTTTATTTGATTATCTGCATTAAGAAATCCTGCACGTATTTCATTCGTGATGTTGCCTCTCTCAAAATGTTTCTACTGTTCGTAATGTAATGTTGGACACTAATTAATTTCGACCGGACGCGAAATTGACCTATGTCAACTACGGAATCGAGTGATTCAACCCTAAGGACTACCATTCCACAATTGAATTTCGTCTTTTGTGTTCAGTTATAAAGTTTATTATTGTGTAAACTCGTTCTTGTATTAATGTAGTCTATATTAGGGCTGTGAAACAATAGTTACATAATTGAGTGTACAATAAGGGCGGCACGTCCGGTGCGCGCATTGCCAGACGAGAAATCAACGGCCGGTAGATGATTTTATTACTCGAAGGAAAATTTTAGCAAAGAGGGATAACATCCGGTAGCAGATTACATTATTTAAATTTGGAACAGCTTGTCTGTTAAGATAATTAAATTTCGAACGGTAAAATTAAGAGAAATAAGGTAAATATGAAGTGTAGAGGCTCCCGCAAACAGGCGCGACGTGACTCTAGTGGAACAATTACTATGAAAACTTCACTATTCCGGTGTCGCATCACGCGTGTCTGCGGGAGCCTTAATGTACTTCAACCACTATTACCTACATCTTTTTTTTTATGATACCGTAGAGAATTAGATCACGAGTTTTGCGAAAGTACCTACTTCGTAATGTACTGAAGAAAAATGGGTAGAACTTCGTAACTCGAAAGTGGACAAATTAATGTAAATAGCATTTTAATGTCCAAGTCCATTTGTACTTTCAAAACAGGTCTCAGATTCACGACCAGCAATACATTCGGAATAGCAGATAGAAGCTCATTAATTTCGAGGCTAACCCCAATAAAAGCTAAGTTAATCCTACTAAGTCTACTGCTCATTATTTATTCCACTTTCGTAAACAATTCGAAATGTAGAGCTGATTCCTTATCCATTCAAGTATAGGAATAGTGGCGTTGATATACTGTCATCGAATGAGTCAGCAGGTATGGTCAAAGAAATTAAAAGTTAAGCAAATTCTCACTCTACGTCAATTTACCGTGTCATAGCCATTTCACAGAATTGTCAAAGAATTACAGTTGTGAGTTGAATATACGGACAATTTTTAAGTTTGTAGTCAATTTGGTTAAGAACTAATTTTCCTGACTTCCTGGTAACCATGACCATACCTTTGTGGTGTATCAGATTTGTGGTGAATTCATCATCATCATCATTTCAGCCGAAAGACGTCCACTGCTGAACATGGCCTCCCCCAAGGGTTTGCCATAATCGCCACGCTTGGCAGGCGAGTTGGCGATCGTAGTATGGTGTTAAAATGCTTAGATAACGCTGCTGCCCATTCTCTTGTAAGTCCCTTAGTCGCCGTTTATGACACCCATGGGAAGAAATAGGATGGTTCCGTGTGGTGCCGGACGTAAAGAGAATGAATGAATATACGGACAATTTTTAAGTATGTTGCTTTTGCTTAAACAATAATTTCCTTGACTCTACAGGTAGATTTACCGGCGTAACCATGACCTTTGAATCGTGCCCTTTGTGGTGTATCAGATTTGTGGCGAATTCATGGCTGATATATATCTTCGGAAGACGGATTACGGTCGACCCTTGCTCTTTTTACGACTGATAAGGATGGTGATAAACCAAAACTTGTAACATCACGTTTGTTTGTTGGTCGTCGTAAAAGGAAAGTTGTGTAATAGCCTATCAGGGATGTTACGTAAAGGCACAGTCATATTGGAGTCAACAAAGCTGACTGTACTATGTTAGTTCAGCTTAAACAAACGGATCGGTTGTATAACATCCTGGACTTGTACTTACCGAAATAATTCTAGGAAACTTTGGTTATTCAATCTCCAAGTAAAATTCTGCACGTCGTCGGTCGCTTTCTAGTGAATTTCAGTACTTATCTTCATGAATCTCGATTATACAACCGTCAAAGTCTTTTGAAAGAGTTGTTTTTTCTTTTTAGGGTTCCGTACCTGAAAAGGAAAAAACGGAAACCTTATCAGCCAGGCTGTATGCCTGTCTGTCCGTCTGTCACAGCCAATTTGCTCCGAATCTAGTCGACCGATTAAGTTCAAATTTGGTATGTACTATCGAGGAATTTCATATCTAACCAGTTTCAAAACAAAATCCCGTGAACACGATGACCACATCTGTTTTGCATCGACCAATGAAACAAAAATACATAGTAATATTTTGTCGTTTCTGATTTTTTGTTGTTCATGCGTTTTTTGTAGGCTATGTTACAATGATCACAGATGTCTGACTACGGATATGGTGACCCTTTCTCGACCACTAGGAATAGAACAAAACTGAGAAAGTTTTTAATTTTAATATTTTTATACTTTACATTTTGTTTCAGTACATATGAATTTCTGTGACCCAAATACCAAATAAATGAATTTTGAATATGGGGGTCACTTTTGGGGAAGAAATTAAAAAAAATAAAAATAAGTTTTGCAAACTGTACCGTGTGACATATCAAATGAAAGGGCTTATTGTAAAAATTTCAGATTTTTTTTTTATATTTTAAAAATAAATACTTTTAAAATTATTAACGAAAATAGATGAAATTTGACCATTCCCTCCCTTATCTCCGAAAATACTGAGCCTACAATTTTGAAAAAAATACAGAATTAATTAATAATACATGTTTTTTTTTTGTTAAATTATGTTCTTGATTATAGATTACAGGAAATCCTCTATGAAGGATCCTGGGGGAGCCTCTAAAATAATATGGTAAATCTCTCAATATTGTGCGTACAAACTTAAAATTGCAGTTGGAATTTATGAAGGACCATGTTTTTCAACTATAATATTAAGTTTGTTCGTTAGATATATTCATCCCAACTACGGAACCCTTCATTGTGCGTGGTCCGACACGCACTTGACCGGTTTTTTTCTCAAAAACTTCTTGTTCGTTGCCAATTTGTTTTCTTTGCCTACATATTTTTTTCAGCAGTAAAGGTGTTCGTTAATGAATAGGTAATATCAAGGGGACGTTCCAATTAAAGTTGCTCTGTAATAATTGTTATCGATACCTTCAAGCTCCAATAATGACTGCCATAACGCTGTGACTGTCCTTGATCAATCCGTAACAAGTCTTATGACGTCAGACAAAACTACAAACGAAGAGATGATGGTTTGCGTTACAATGAAGCATTCTAGTCTACTCTACTCTATTTTTAAACCTGAACCTGCAATCTGTTGGAGGCCAACCTCAAGGGAGATGGTTCTGTGACTCGCAAGTTTGAACGGAAGTCTAAGGATTACCCCGGGAGTAGTTACCTTGACCTTCCATTGTGTAGGGGTCTAACGACGAGTTCGGACCGCCAATCTACGCTAATCTTCTAAGGGTACAGCCATAGATATAAGAAAGAAGGGTACAGCAGTAAAAATAAATTCTGTAGGATAAGTTTGAATGTTTGGAGAAGTTTTTCGTACCTGCATGACTTTCATGTTTCGTTTATTCCGGATCAGGTTCTATAAAAAATCACTCAAGTTAATCTCTCATCGTACGTTGGAAATGCTTCCAAAAATGTAATGCAGCTATTACTTTTTTTTAAATTTGAATTTGTATGTACTTAATTTTATCTGAATTAAACTGATTATTAATAATTATAATTATGCATAGTGAGGTGGTTCCTCTATCTAGAGCCCTGACCACCGGCAGCTTGGACCTTGTTCTTGATGCCGATGGACTACTATTTTTTATATTTTTAAATTTTTATTTTTATTGTAAAAATATTTAAATGTTAGGTATATGATAAATGATTTTTATTTCTGTAAGTAGGTTTGTACAAACACTTTTACACGTCAATAATATTTTAAAAACTAGATGAGGTCGGCGTTTCCTATCTGACTACTCTGAGAAGAAAGGTCGAAACAAACTCAGAGGTCAAAGTCTCTTTTTAAGTCCAGACATAATCTTGGTCAGATCATGTGAAGGCCATGTAGATTGGTGTCTGAAATGGTCTTTTGTGGAAAGAACCACACAGATTGAGTTGATTGATTGAGCATTTGTCAGTAATCGTGCAGCTCTACTCAGAACTTAAGGAGCTCAACGATGCGACGATATTGATCGTCGCATCGTTGAGCTCCTTAAGTCAACATAATTTAACAAAAAAAAACATGTATTATTAATGAATTCTGTATTTTTTTCAAAATTGTAGGCTCAGTATTTTCGGAGATAAGGGAGGTGTTGTGACGTATTGCGTTCAACGCTCATGCCTACTTAGTAATAGCTATGTATATGTCATTTAGATTATTTAATGGGCATGTCTTCAAACAAAGCTAGTCGCTCAATACACTTGTAGTAAAACACACGTCTTTTTCTTATTAAAATCCTATACAAAGCAAAGTGAACCTTATAACACCCAACATATGGTCGTATTCGAGCCGAACACAGCAACTACGGAGCGGTAAATATCTGGAAGCTTGAACAAAAGAACCGCATTCCACAGCGATAAGGATTCGTAGAAAAAACACCTCGTTGTTATGGATAGTTATGAATATGTTTGCAACTAAGTAATTAGCACTACTACGGAAGATTAACAAGTTTTACGATCAATTTGCTTGAAGATTTGTTTAACGTGAGTTATAGTGAAATAACAATGAGTACTTCGAAAGAACAACAGCAATATCTTGCTGTCTTGGAAGATGGTGCTAATTTACTACAAAAAACGCAAACAAACTTGAAAAAGTGTCCAAAGGGAAGATTGACAAAAGGTTATATAGAAGCACGTGTGAAAATTATTGATGAGTATTGGATGTCATTCAAGAACGCACATGACGGGTTAGTAAAGATAACACCCAAAGAACAGAAAGGAATTTTGCCATACTTTTTGAACGAAGAATTCTTTGTTTATGAAGAATTATACAGCTCATTACAAGGTGATTTGAAAGATATGCTTACGTCGTTAGCGGAATCGTCATCGATGGATTCGAGAAATTCAAGTATGAACGTAACATATACATCGCAAAACATAGTGCATTTACCAAAAATAGAATTACCTAAGTTTAATGGAAATTATGAAGGATGGCCGACTTTCAAAGATTTGTTTCATTCTTTGGTGCACGAAAATAAAAACCTCAGTGATGTACAGAAATTACATTATTTAAAAACAAGTGTGAGTGGAGAAGCTGAGGCGTTATTGACCCATATACAAGTGACATCCAGTAATTACGCAACTGCATGGAATGTTTTGAATAAGAGGTATGGTAACAGACGCATTATATTAAACTGTATTATGAAAAGATTATTTTACCAAAGGAAGATGACTTCGCAATCAGCCATCCAATTAAAAGGCCTGCTAGATACAACTACAGAATGCCTAAATAACATGGAAAATTTAAAAATAACTACGAACTCTTGGGATCATGTAATTATATTTCTGCTCGTTCAGAAGTTTGACCCAGAGACACATAAAGGCTGGGAAGAGTATGCCTATAAGGAAGACAGTGAAGCATTGCCTACTTGGAGTGAATTAAAGAACTTCATGGAGTCCAAGTTCCGCACCTTGGAGTTAGTTACAGGCGTTACAGCTCATAATAATGCAAGAGAGAAACAAGTTAAAGAACGTTCTTATCATGTTGCCACACCAAGCACAGAGAAGACATGCATCATGTGCAAAGAAAACCACACGTTGTGTCACTGCAAGAAATTTATTGATATGAAACTAGACGAGCGAACCGAATATGTTAAGAACAAACATTTATGTTTTAACTGTCTAGCACTAGGACACTCTGTAAAGAGATGTAAACTACCAGTGTCCTGTCAGAAATGTCACCGACGTCATCATTCTTTACTACATGAGACTAAGAACACAGAACCAGCGGCTACACCGAGCACCTCACAACCGTTGGCTTCACAGCATGTAGCAGAAGAGAGAGAAGCAGTTCAAGTGAACACAGTGATCGCGTCGCATCATACAACTAGACATGGAATGGCACTGTTAGCGACTGCTGTAGTGGAAGCAACAAATACCGAGGGTCAAATCATTTCACTACGCGCGCTGATAGACCAGGGTTCTCAAGCTACATTCATAAGCGAAAAAGCGACTCAACTATTGAAACTGAAGCGACAACCATTCAAGGGAAGTGTTGTAGGAGTGGGATCTTCGAGAACAGAGATCAAGCACGTGGTACAGCTTAATATAAGATCACAGTGGGACCATAACTATAGTTTACCGATCCAAGCCTACGTGATGTCGAAACAACTGACCACTAAGATACCCACAAAAACAATTGTCAATCAATCATGGCCTCACATCGACGGGCTTAACTTGGCTGATCCGAGTTACTTAACACCTGGTTCTGTTGATCTGCTATTAGGAGTCAAGGAATATGCACAGATTATACAGCCAGATTTAATCAAAGGTCCACCAGGCACCCCAACTGCACAAAAAACAAACCTGGGTTGGATTATTTTCGGAGATATCCATGAAAAACCACAAAACAGTACCTACCTTGTGATGCATCACCAAGTTGACGTAGACGAAATGTTAAAATCTATATGGGAAATAGAGATTGACAAGGACAGACATTTAACAAAAGAAGATAAGATTTGTGAAGATATCTACGAGAAAACAACAACTAGAAATGAGGAAGGAAGGTATATAGTCAAATTACCTTTCAAAACTTACAGTCCACAACTAAATGAAACGAGCACGAGTACAAGGTTACAAGCACCTGAAGGAAACACAAAGGAGATAGCCAAACAAAGATTCTTGCAACTTGAGCGGAAGTTTAAGAAGTCATCAGACCTGAAAAAAGAATACACAAAAGTCATAGATGATTACATAGAACAAGGACACATGGAGAAGATACCTGAAAGAGAAAAAGAAACAATATCAGTTTACTTACCTCATCACGCTGTAGTTCGTTCTGACAAGGAGACCTCTCGAACACGCGTTGTCTTCGATGCTTCCTGTAAAGGCACAAATAACATTTCACTAAATGAAGAATTATTAGTAGGTCCGCAGCTGCAAGATGATTTGAGGAACCTTCTTATGAAATGGAGAATGAAGCGTGTCTGCTTCATGGCCGATATCAAACAAATGTATCGCCAAATATTGGTGACTCGTGAAGACGCAGACTTCCAGCGAGTTATCTGGAGACCCGACGAGGGTGATGATTTACACGAATACCGTTTGCTGAGGGTCACATTTGGTACAGCATCTGCACCATATTTAGCTGTTAGAACACTCCACCAAACAGCTGATGATGAAGGAAAAGATCAACCACTCGCTGTGCAATCAATAAAGAGTAATTTTTTTATGGATGACTGGCTTGATGGAGCTGATGAAACCGAAACTGCTATTTTTCTAGCCAAAACTGTCACAAACATACTACAAAAGGGCGGTTTTCAACTCACGAAATGGTCATCGAACGATATTAATTTTATGAAATCTATAGATGCAGAACAAAGATCAACAAACGCTCATATAGACATGAATCTTGATGGAACAATAAAGGCATTAGGCATTGTGTGGAACCTGAAAACAGATACATTTCAATACAACCTGACTTTACCAACATCTGAGAGTACTTATGTAACAAAACGAAGTATTTTATCTGACATACAAAGACTTTTCGATCCACTTGGTTGGATTGCACCAAGTACAGTAATGGCAAAAATATTGTTACAAAAGCTATGGCTCGAAAAATTGAATTGGGATCAGAACGTAAGTGAAACGTTACGTGAAGAATGGAATCAGATAAGATCAGACTTTGCTAGCGTGAACGATATACAAGTAAACAGATGGCTTGGTACAACGGAAACAAACAAAACAAATATACAAATACATGGATTCAGTGACGCTTCGATAAGAGCTTATGCCGCAGCAGTATACATAAGAACTGAAACAAATGACGAGGTTGAAATAAAACTCATTGCTGCTAAAACAAGAGTAGCACCGCTGAAAACAATATCCTTACCAAGACTAGAATTGTGTGGTGCATTACTTCTCTCCAAGCTCATGAAACAAATTGGGCTAGCAATGAAAATTCCAACTTCAAATATGTATGCATGGACAGATTCCTCTATAGTTATAGCATGGCTATGTGGTGATCCTAATCGATGGAAAACGTTTGTTGCCAACCGCGTCGTTGAAATTGTAGAAAATCTAAACAACAAGCGCTGGTATCATGTACAGTCGAGTGATAATCCCGCAGATTTAGCCTCTCGAGGAATGTTGCTGTCCGAACTGAAGAAATGTAACTTGTGGTGGAGAGGCCCAGGTTGGTTATCTGAAAAAGAAATAAAGATTAGTAAACAGGAAGTTATGACGACAGACATGGAAATTAAAACAAAGAAAGTTATTACTCACCTCAGCACAGAAGAACAAGAGAAATCTATAACTACACAATTTGAAAACTTTAACAACTTACCAGAATTACTTAAAGTTGTTTGTTACTGCAAAAGATTCTTGAACTACAAAGTCAATGCGAACATACATAAACAAATAACAACACAAGATTTAGAAGATGCACTGACAATTTGTATAAAAAGAGTTCAAGAAGAAGAATACACGGAAGAAATAGAAAGATTAAAGATAAATAAACAAGTGAAAAGTAGAAGTCCGTTGCGATCCCTCAACCCTTATCTTGATAATAAACATATCCTCAGGGTGGGCGGTCGCCTCAGACACGCAAACTTACCTGATGAAAGAAAACATCCAATTATTCTCGGAAATAAAAACACATTGACGCCTCTGATTATAGCCGACGCACACGTTAAGACACTTCATGGAGGAATTCAACTCATGTTAAGTTATCTACGTTCAAAATACTGGATTTTAAAGGCAAAATCCATAGTAAAGAAACATGTTCACAAATGCCTCATTTGCGCTAGACTTAGTGCTACTACTAGAGCTCAAATTATGGGAGATTTACCAGATGAAAGAGTGACTCCATCCAGGCCATTCTTGAATAGTGGTGTAGACTTCGCGGGGCCCTTTCAGATTTTGTTATCTAAAGGCCGAGGAAACAAGACAACAAAGGCCTACGTTTCTATATTCATCTGTATGTCCACGAAGGCAATCCATATTGAGCTTGTAAGTGATCTTACGTCGGAAGCTTTTATCGGTGCATTTAAACGTTTTGTTGCCCGGAGAGGCAAATGTAATCACCTGTGGAGCGATCAAGGGCGTAACTTCGTGGGAGCTGACAAAGAGCTCCGAGATGCCTGGAACGAAGCAAGCTTACAGTTTACTGGAGAAATTGCAGAGACACTAGCCACAGAGGGTACCCAATGGCATTTCATTCCCGCTTACAGTCCCTCTTTCGGTGGATTATGGGAGGCTGGTGTTAAATCAATAAAATACCACCTAAAAAGAATTGTAACAACTCACCTGACATACGAAGAGATGACGACGATACTCTGCCAAGTGGAAGCCTGCTTAAATTCCCGTCCGTTATGTCCCATTGACGACACTGATCCAGATAACACGAACCCACTCACGCCAGGACATTTCTTAATTGGAGAGCTACCTATTGTTGTGCCATCACCCGATATGAAAGACATAAGGCTGTCCAGCTTGTCTCGCTGGCAACACACACAGAAACTCGTTCACGACTTCTGGCGGCGATGGCAGGATGAGTATTTATCCAGATTGCAACAGCGTCCTAAGTGGCATAAAAAGGAAGAAGAGCTCAAGATCGGGGATGTCGTCTTGATAAAAACTGACAACTTACCACCTGGAAAATGGTCCATGGGACGAATCGTCGATAAGCACCCTGGTCCGGACGGTGTAACGAGAGTGTACAGTGTCAAAAGTGGTAGTTCCGTAACAAAAAGAACTGTAACAAAATTATGTCGATTGCCTCTCAATGGAACATAATGTGTACCTTTATGTTTTTTTTTGTAATTAATTAACATTATTAATTGTTGAATCACACTGTTTAAAATATGCTCTTAAGAAACGCAGTTTTCATTTTTGTTGATAATTGTTTATGCATGTAAAATATTATTATCACAGACCCCCACCAACAGATTTATATAACATTGTTTAGTGGTAATCTCATAATTTTGTAACTTTTTAGATCATTGTTTCATAAAAGACCTACAGGCCTTTTGGTGGGCGGTATGTTGTGACGTATTGCGTTCAACGCTCATGCCTACTTAGTAATAGCTATGTATATGTCATTTAGATTATTTAATGGGCATGTCTTCAAACAAAGCTAGTCGCTCAATACACTTGTAGTAAAACACACGTCTTTTTCTTATTAAAATCCTATACAAAGCAAAGTGAACCTTATAACACCCAACAGGAGGGAATGGTCAAATTTCATCTATTTTCGTTAATAATTTTAAAAGTATTTATTTTTAAAATATAAAAAAAAAATCTGAAATTTTTACAATAAGCCCTTTCATTTGATATGTCACACGGTACAGTTTGCAAAACTTATTTTTATTTTTTTAAATTTCTTCCCCAAAAGTGACCCCCATATTCAAAATTCATTTATTTGGTGTTTGGGTCACAGAAATTCATATGTACTGAAACAAAATGTAAAGTATAAAAATATTAAAATTAAAAACTTTCTCAGTTTTGTTTCTTTTGTTCTATTCCTAGTGGTCGAGAAAGGGTCACCATATCCGTAGTCAGACATCTGTGATCATTGTAACATAGCCTACAAAAAACGCATGAACAACAAAAAATCAGAAACGACAGAATATTACTATGTATTTTTGTTTTATTGGTCGATGCAAAACAGATGTGGTCATCGTGTTCACGAGATTTTGTTTTGAAACTGGTTAGATATGAAATTCCTCGATAGTACATACCAAATTTGAACTTAGTCGGTCGACTAGATTCGGAGCAAATTGGCACCAAAGAAAGGACATTTGGGAAGGCCGCTTATATGACTCAAACTGCCAGACCATGATTAGCACTAACTGAGAAACAGATAAAAAAAAGCTATAACCCACATAGTCTTCACTTTCACAATAATATAATACTTTACAAGTAAATATTCATGTTATTCTGTATAAAATAATAATTAAATGTCACTTTATATAAAATAATAAAAGTTAGCAAAAAAACAAAGTCAAACAATAAAAATAAATCAATATGTAAAAAATCAGAACAGCAATCCTAACCCTTTTTGTCCTCAATATAATCTTTAACCGTCTTATTACAAAACAAGATTTATATTTTGACATGGCTTAAACCATGGAGCTAGTTTTTGTAATTAGAACGTAACAGTGATTGAAATACCGTTCTTGATACAAAACTGAAAACTTAGTTCGGTACTAAGTTGTCAGTTTTGTATTTAGGAAATTTACCGTAGTCGAAATAAAGTTCGAAATTCAATAATGGCTCCATGTTTTAAACCTGGGTCTGAAGATAAACCTTGTTTTGTAATAAGGGGGTAACAGTTTAAAAGGCTTTCTGGCACAACTTACGTTTAATGAATGATTTGAATTTATTAAGGCTTAGATCTTGAACGTGCCTTGGAAGTTTATTATAAAAAATTAATCAGTGTAATACGTAATAAATGAAAATAATTATAATTACTTTCATACCCAGTTTAATAGAAACATTTTTTGAACGACTGTTTGTAAATTCTTCTACCTTTTTGTCACGATATTTTGTTCATCTCATTTTCAGAAGTTGGTATTATTTTGTAAGTCGTTGTCTATTTCTACTACATGTAAATTATGCCTTACTAGCTTGTACCCGCGAGTTCGTCCGCGTGAAAATTCGGCCCTCGACCCACCGCGTCGCGTCGTATCGCCCCGCCCGCGCTATTACGTCGTTTTCGCTTAGCGTGCTTTCTGTTTTAAAAAAAATTTTTACTCGGTTTCTAAGGTTCGTCGCGTGATGTTAAAAAGCGTATCTAAAGCCTACTACTACCCTAACCTAACCTAAAGAATTGGACTATAAAATACAAAAAAATATTTTTTTGTAATCCGATGGGAGTTTCAAAGATTAGCGCGTTAAAACAAACAAACTCTTCAGCTTTATTATTAGTTTATATTATTAGATATAAGTACAGATATAGATAGATAGAAGATAATCATCTTAAATCAAATATTTAAAGAAAAAAGGTTTTTAATCTAATAGTTCCTAAATTAGGTGCTAGATCCTTGTAAAACTACGCAGCGAAAACTTTAATTTGTGAAAAACCTTAGTAATTAAAATTCATGAGGTTAATTAACACCCTACGTATGTACCTACGCCTGAAGGCTTTAGCAGTTTATTTGCAGTTCGATCACGTGGTGGCATTTCTAGTGCTCACGTCTAGCTCCTGATGCGACTGTGACCTATTAAAAGATTGGATGGCGGCTGACGGAAAATAGATTGTCACTCTAACGGCTTTTAAAGTACGTATTCCTATTATTTTGATGGGTTCTACTGTGATCCGGAAACAAAAAGAAGCACAACGTTTACAAAAAGTGAAAAGATGAATGAAAAGATTAATAACAATATTTTTAAATATAAAAGGAAATATAAAAATAATGTGAACATTATTTTGTGAAATACTGGGGTGACTGCCCGACCGTTCAGTAATTACGCGTACTTAACTTGCTAGTGATAAATACGTTTTTGACATCATTGCGTTTCAGCTGCCAATTGCATGAAATTCAAACAGACAGAATGACATTTGAATTATGATTAGCGCTATTTGTATTTAGTTAGTCGTTGTGCAAGCGGGCTTTATATATATATTATTGTGTGGGCAAACCTACCCGCTTATTTTTAGGGTTCCGTACCAAAATGGTAAAAATGAACCTTTATGGTGAGACTAAAGTCTGTCTGTCTGTCACACCTGGATATCTCAATATCTCATTGCTATCAACTTGAAATTTAGAATAGTTTTAGATGTCGTTTGCCTAGCTATTTTGCAAACTGGTAAGAAATAAAAAAAAATATCTTTTTTGCAAAAGGGACTGAAAGGGTAAGCGTCTTAAAAATTTAAAGTGGGGCTACTTGGGCATGCGGGGTATCGTAGGAAAGAACGCTGTTTGCACGTTCTCAAACATTTTTTTTTTGCAGCATAATTTTCGGCTTTGGATGACAAAAAAAAAATACCGTTATCTCCGAAGTTTCCATAGATAAAAACTCAGATTAGATTAGATTAGTATTATATTATTATTATTATTATTCTATGTGGTAGAAGTTTATGTAAAGATTACAGGAAAAATTGTTGAAGATATATCACCTTCATGTAAATACTTAGACTGGCTAGATAGAAAGCTATCTAGCTAATAGTTGACATATGGTTTCGTACGTGATTCCATTGTCACACATTTGTTCTAAGTACCTTTACACCTATTATATGCTTTACACTATTTCCTGTGTTTTATCTCTGCAAACCTCCCCAACAAAGGTTATGGGCCCAGAGCAGTAAAGCCCAGAGCTGTAAAGTGTATTTGTTGTATGTTGTGAAAATAATTCGAAATTGGTAAAGTACATGTGAGAAGAAAAATGACTTCGAATGTACGAATAGAATTATTAACGAAGGACAACTACGACAGTTGGAAGGTACAGGTGGAAGCATTGTTAATAAAGAATGACTTCTGGGAGTATGTAAGTGGAGAAAAGCCAAAACCTACGACCGATGCTGCTATATCGACATGGAAGACGGCTGACAGAAAAGCAAAGTCTGAGTTGATATTGGCATTAGATCCGAGTGTAGTTCGTCACGTAAAAAGGGTGGAGACTGCACGAGAGGTATGGTTAAAATTAGAGAGCTTGTTTGCGTCAAGAGGACCTGCAAAGAAAGCGAATTTGATGAAAAGGCTCATGTTACAAAGGATGAGTGAAAACCAAAAGGTATGTGAGCACCTTGATTCTTTTTTTGAAGCTGTCGACAAATTGGAAGAAATGGATATAAAAATCCATGATGATTTGTTAACGATCATGTTGTTGTATAGTCTTCCGGTAAGTTACGAAAACTTTAGATGTGCCATAGAGTCTAGAGATGAACTCCCAAAGCCAGAACAACTAAGAGTTAAAATCATCGAAGAGGATAGTTCAAGAGGAAACGCTCAAATTGACAAGATAGAAGGCGCCATGTATTTGGACAAACATCAGAAGAAAACGACTGGAAAAACATTTAAGTTTAAATGTTTTAAATGCCACAATTTTGGCCATAAGGTATCGGACTGCACAAAGAAAATGGAGAAGACTCAAGAAACCCAATGTGTGGAGTCATGCACTAGTCATGAAAGTTGTGAAGCTTTAACCATAAATCATGTTTCAGATGACTGCCGCATCGCTGTTGATGCGAAGCGCCGTCAAGAATGGATTTTTGATAGTGGTTGCACTTCTCATATGTGCAATGACGCGGAAAGGTTTGCTGAGATACTCCCTGCGAGTCAAAAATTAAAATTAGCCACAGATTCTTTGACAACCGTGCAAGGTAAAGGTACAGTTAAGTTATTAGCATGCAATGATGATCGAACGCGTAAAATTCAACTTGAAAATACTCTATTGGTTCCCGATTTACGTAGTAATTTAATTTCCATCGCCCAACTTACTGAACGAGGCTGTGAAGTCAAGTTCAAGCAAGACGTAGCCTATGCTGTTAAAAAAGGTGAGGTAAAACTGACCGCCGATCGACGAGGTGATTTATATTACTTGAGGGAGCTGGACGCTTCAGCGTCTGTGGTATGTAGTGAAAGAGTTGATCTGTATCGATGGCATGAGCGTATGGGACATCTGAATGCTAGGGATCTTATGAAAGTACTGAAGAAATCAGATATTGATCCAATAAAGATCGATAGTAACTTGCATGATTGTGATGTGTGTGCTAAAGGGAAAATGGTGTCGTTGCCTTTTATGAAATCCAGTTCACGCTGCAATGCGAAGTTGCAAATAATATACTCTGATGTGGTAGGTCCAATGAGAGTTCAATCGAATGGCGGAAATAAATACTTTGTTACTTTTATTGACGACTGTACTCGTTGGTGTGAAGTCTTTATGCTGAAAAATAAAAGTGACGTTTTGTCAAAGTTTAAAATTTTCAAATGTCATGTCGAAAATTTGACAGGACGAAAAATACAATGTTTACATACGGATAACGGAACTGAATACAAAAATAAGTTTTTCGATGAATTTTTAGAAAATGAAGGCATTAAGAGACGTTTTACGACGCCATACTCACCTCAAAGTAACGGCATCGCTGAACGCATGAACCGTACGTTAATTGAGATGGCAAGATGCATGATCTTATCGTCAGGTATTTCACCAAGTTTTTGGGCAGAAGCTGTAGCTACTGCATGCTATTTGCGTAATAGGTGCCCAACTAGCAGTCTGAATGGTGAAATTCCATACGAAAAATGGTTTGAGAGACCTGTGAATGTCAAATATTTAAAAACATTTGGCACGAAAGTACACGTCTTGGAAAACGAACCAGGTAAGGATAAGTTTGCAGCACGAAGTTCACTCGGCATTTTTGTGGGTTATCCAGCTGATTCTAAAGGCTATAAAATATGGATACCTGAGAGTAGAAGAATCGTAGTGTCGAGAGATGTCAAATTTCAGGAAGGTAAACTAACTGAAACTGAGTGTAAGGTCTCAAATGAATCACTAATTAAACCACAATGTGAAAAAAGTGTTGTGAGAAAGACCGTTGATATAGAAATCCAAACTAAAGAACAGTCGGATGTGCCATTTAGTGATGAACCTTCAAGAGAAGAAATTCCATTAGATATTCAACCAAATGTGCCAGTGATTGATGAAGGATGTACAGATAATACAGAATCTACTGGAATTTGTGATAGAAACGTTATTTTAAAAGGAGGTCCTGGAAGGCCAAGGATTCAGAAAGGACATGTTGGCCGCCCTCGTAAAATCTACTTGTGAGGCTGTTTGTGAGTTTGGCAGAAGCTATGAAAGAAGCTGTGTATTTGAATAGCCTGTTGAAAGAACTAGGTTTATATCAACTCTGTAAGGTAAGAATGCATGCTGATAATTTAAGTGCTATTTGCCTTGCCTGATCATGGTATACATCATGCGAAAAGTAAGCACATTGACTTTAGACATTTCTTTATAAGGGATGTGCTACGTTACAATAAAGCTATAACGTTGGAATATTTGTCAACTGATAAGATGTTGGCAGATGTCCTCACCAAACCTTTACCTCGCGTAAGACACGAGTTACTAACAAGTGCGTTAGGATTGTGTGTGCGAAAGTAAAAATAGGTTTATTTTTGTGAATCGTATCGTACATGAGTTGAGGTGGTGTGTTGAAGATATATCACCTTCATGTAAATACTTAGACTGGCTAGATAGAAAGCTATCTAGCTAATAGTTGACATATGGTTTTGTACGAGATTCCATTGTTACATTTGTTCAGAGTACCTTTACACCTATTATATGCTTTACACTATTCCCTGTGTTTTATCTCTGCAAACCTCCCCAACAATAAGTAATAGTACTACGTACTACTACAAAGATGACAAAAAAAAAATACCGTTATATCCGAAGTTTGCATAGATAAAAACTCAGATTATTCTATGTGGTAGAAGTTTATGTAAAGGTTACAGGAAAAATAAAACGATGTCTCTAAATAGCACAGTTTTTCAGAAATCATCAACATTATTTATACGTACGGAACCCGCAGTGCGCGAGTCCGACTAGCTCTTGACCGGTTTTTATTAATGATAATAATTCTATAAAAACTAAAAGAAAACAGTTGTCGTTCATGATGAAAAAAACTAACTAGCCTAATTGTGTGGAGTGTGGTGGAGTTGTGGAACACTTACATCATTTATTGATAGACTGTGTTCGACATGAGTCTGATAAAAATTATGTGATTAGTTAGGGTTTTGATGTTGATTTGGGCACATTTCATAGAATTATGTCTCAACCAAATGGTGATGATGCGAAGAGTCTGTTCAATTTCATGGACCAAATGTAATCCATGGCAGCGTGTATTTTATTATTATATAATTAGGGTGTGATGGGAATGTCAAACGCATTGCGGTTATAAAAGTCCGTAATAAAACATAAAAATAAAAAAAACACGCAAACGTAGGTACTCAAAGAATCCGGTCATACAAATGTAAACCAATAGAAATATGTTGATAAGTATGTATGGTTCCGTTGTTTCACAATATCGTAAAATATTGGGTAGATATTGTTTTTTAGGGTTCCGTACCTCAAAAGGAAAAAACGGAACTCATATATTGATTTATTTGTGAGTAACAAAACTCACAAATAAATCAAAACCTATAGGGTACTTCCCGTTGACCTAGAATCATGAAATTTGGCAAGAAGCAAGGTCTCACAGCACAAGTAAAGGAAAAAGTCCGAAAATAGTTTATTTGTAGTTTAATCACATAAAAACATTTTTTTTTGCGATTACAAACTTACATTTACCATTGGAAAATTAACCGTTGCGTATATCGATGTATCGGAGAACATGTTTTTCAACTACAATGTTAAGTTTATTTTGGGATAAATTCATCCCAACTACGGAACCCTTCAATGTGCGTGGTCTGACACGCACTTGGCCTGTTTTTGTAACATAACATGCATAACACACATCTGTCTTCAGCAATGTAATTGTGTGCAACGGAACAATAAAAAACCCAATTTAATTGCACGTCTCGTCTTGAAAAGCCAATATGAAGTAGTTGTACAATAACACGCTAATGCCACTGAAATATTTGATTATGTTCCGAGGTTTTGGCATTGTTCCTCATTCTTCATAAGGCATTATGTGCGTTGAACTCGGATACATATTTCAAAAGAGATATCGTTTTTTTGTGGTTAAATACATAACAGTTACAATAATAGATTCGTTTTTCTATTTGATTAAGTAACTAATCATATTTCTGAATTAGTCCATTTTAATTATTTAATCTAAATTGATAATTATAATGATACATTCTGGCAGTAACCTAAATCACTGTTACTGTCACTTAGTTATTTATTTTTGTTTTTAGAGCCAAGCTTTTCAAGAGTTAGTAAAATTCTGCTATAAGTAATCGAATCGAAACAGTATCAGTATGATACACGTCAGGTCAGTATGATAAAATTACAAACTTTTTAAAAGAGCGTCTCCTTAAACGCACCAAGTGGAACAAATCAGACGCCGCGACGCCGCCGGAGACACGGCTGATCTTAGCCCGATGTAATAACAGGGGCAATATCGACATAACACTACTGATATAGTTACACAGTCCTCCCTTGAAGTCCCGAGTAATCATATTGGTTTGTACTCCGTCGAGTGGTTTGGATTGTGGACGCTTGTATTAACAGATAGAGTGCACGTGGCAAGATTTCATTCGCTCATTTGAGAAATGATGAAGTTTCGATGTTTGTTTGGTATTCAACAACATCTTAGGCCAAGGATGACTAATTAGGTTTATTGGGGTCTGTTTAAAAAATAATATAACTGTCGCGGTCCGTTTGGTAGACGATTACTAGCAAAGATAAATAAAATACGCAACCAAAAAAAAAATTGCAATTAAGAAATAAAATGAAAATAATAATGTTTCTATTAATTTAAATAAACAAAATAAATGTTATGTAATGAACAAAACTTATAAAGCAAGTATTTAATATTAATGTGATTTTTTTACTTTGAACTAAATGTCTGAAGTAATGTTAGTGCAAACTAAAGCTCAAATTTTTTATTTTTAGTTACAAATTTTACTGTTTATTTAAGGTCCGCACAAAATAAGTCAGTGGTCTGGATTCGGACGGCGCGGCGGCCCGCCATTTGGTGACTCCTGTCTTAGGCTGAGGTCGAAGTTCATTTACGTATATCATTCTATATTATAAATTTATAACACTATTACAGTAAATTGGCCATTGAAAGCACATTAAACAACAATCGCTAAGGTTGTCATACGAATATTGTACGGGTTACGGTAATTGGGAACCGTAAATGTGTTTTTCTGAAATATTTATTTATGTATGAAAGCTGTCATTCAACTTAAGGTTAAACAGTAACCCCCTTATTACAAAACAAGGTTTATCTTCAGACCCAGGTTTAAAACATGGAGCCATTATTGAATTTCGAACTTTATTCAGACTATGGTAAAGTTCCTAAACACAAAACTGACAACTTAGTACCGAATTAAGTTTTCAGTTTTGTATAAAGAATGGTATTTCAATCACTGTTACGTTCTTATTACAAAAACTGGCTCCATGGTTTAAGCCATGTCAAAATATAAATCTTGTTTTGTAATAAGACGGTAAAGGTCAAAATATGCTAGTAGTTTCGATTTAAATATTTAGCCGCAGCTGGGCCAACCCCGTCATTGTCGGTGACTTAGGAAAAAGCTAGGCAAATGTCAAATAGAGTCCTGAAATAGCACTTTTGTGTATTTACATTCAGGAAAACACTAGGAATATTTCCCGTGAGTGTTAAAGCGGATCTACAAATAATAGCTATTGCGTCAAATACCGCTTGTTTATAGTTTACAGTTATTTTAGAGATAGATTTACGATGACAGGATGAGTGACGTGGTAATCGTGAGTTATGACTTGAATAGGTAACGGCCCACTGTTCAAAATTAAACATCAAACAAATCAGGGAATTATTAAATAACTAAGGTAGACTGGTAGAAAATGCCTCGGACATTTAATCTAGTAAATTGTACAGTATTTTATTTTACATATCGATAAAAGAAATAATAATATATTTAATTTCTCCTAACATAGGCATTTTTTGCTTAAAAGGAGGCTCCAAACACTATTCAATATAATTTCAACTGTAGCATAAAATAAAAATCTTTTTATTTTTGTTTTTTATTTTTATAAAATTTTAATAAGTAAATAAAAAAATTAGTATGTGAAGGCAAACGTGAATTCTGAATTATGAAAATAAATTATAGGCACAGTCACCGACATGCCCATGATAACAATTCCTTAATTTTGTGGCATTAAGGACAGTTTTACCACAGACATTATGCGGTTGACTTTCCGTATCAACATATTGATCAAACACACTTTTCACTAGTGCGCAGTATACTATAGTAGTCTTTGCTAGTGCGAGATCTCGAAAAACCTTTGAGTATTTATACTCCGAAAAACAGATCCAACAAGCCCTTTTCTTCAACGACAATTTTACTATCCGCATCGAAAGAGATACGAAGGCATTTGATCCCAAGAGAGGTGATCGTCGCGATATAACTATCTATTCTATTTATATTCCTATAACTAAATGGGTATTCTGTTACTTTATCAGGTATTGTTCACCTGAATGTATGATTTATTATGAGTAATGTTCTCCTATCTGTAATACCTAAATGTTATTTCGTTGGAAATACAGAACATATTTCGAAAGGGCGAGGTATTGTCGAGATTCAGATGCTCTCGCCGTCCGATAAGGATCAGGCCCGGGTCAACGGTGCCTTGTGTTCCACGGGCCCCTCAAAGAGATGTCAGCACCAACTGATAGGGTCCGTTAGGGCCAATGCCTGCCAAGGTTGCGAGTTTGTCCGAAAGGGATATCGTGGCGCTGGCATACAGGAAGCGGAATGAACACGGGTGGGTTTTAGTCAGTAAAAGTCTGACAAGTCCCGCTCCGCCCAAAGCGGGAGAAGTTATTTGACAATTTCCCACAAAAAAAAGTGGGGTCTAAACATTTTTTGTTGTTTCTGAACATCTTTTGTGTTTCTGGAGGACCTACAATTAGATTATCGTTATTATCTTGATGCATTTTGTGTGAAATTAGTATGAAACTTTCGTGCTCTGATGTATAACATAACCCATCACGTCTGTAACCCCGAAGAGTTAGGCAAAGGTTAACTAACCTACAGTATACCTATGTTTCAGCAGTTTCGTAAAGTATACTTTTATCATATTACGAAATCAATATGAATAGCAAACGCAAAACGTAACGTAAACCACTCGACATACAATCAGACTACCGAAAATTCATATCCACCCACACTCAACTTCTATCAAACTTAGGTCCTTATACCGAAACTATTCTGAACAGTTCTCAAGGAAGTGAAAGGACCAAGTTTATATCTTCGCTTCAGCGCATCTCATTGAACGTCTTTCAGTACTCAAATGCCCGATGAGAATAGAAAAGCGGGCCAATATTTTCCATGGGTCGAGGTGGAACAGGCATCATTATTGCTATTGGAAAACGCCAGTAACCTCATTTATTTCTTCTAGATAGGAGGTACTTATTGTAGGTGGATAGAGAGATGGTGTAGTTTATTCTCCTGATTATTTTCTTAGGAAATAATCAGACTTCGCCGTTTAAAAAAAGGCTGAAATACCTAAATTTTAACAAAAAAAATGAGTTATTTTTCTCACGCTTTCTGTGGGAGTGATTTTGTGAAAAGGGACGGCAGTGTGTAACAGGAAGTGACAGCTTGAGCAGGGAATAAGTACTTTTTAATAGCATGGAATTAGTAAGTACTAGTATTAGTATACTAATACCATGCTATTATAAAGTACTCACAAATTCCAAGCTATTAAAAAGTACTTAATAATTCCATGCTATTAAAAAGTACGTACTAATTCCATGCTATTATAAAGTACTTACTAATTCTATGCTATTATAAAGTACTTACTTATTCCATGCTCAAGCTGTCACTTCCTGTTACATACTGCCGTCACTTTTCACGAAATCATCCCCTCTGCTTACAGTCTATAAGTATTTACTAAATCCATAATCATGGAATTAGTGAGTACTATATAGGCTGTAAGTAGAGGGGGTCGAATTTCGACCAGCGGGCGACCACTAGTAATGATTAATTAATTAATTATTATTCGAATAAATATTTCATTATTTAGTTTTTTTTAAATTTTGGGGTTAATTTCTGTCGCTGTTCAGTTGCTTATTACCAAGGTGGTATGTCAGATGTCGCTCGTTTTTTTTTATGTATTATTTTTCGTAAGTAACGTTGACGTTGACTTCGTTTTTGTCCTTTTAAGGTTTCAAAAATGTTTCTTCTGATCTCCTTCTCTTTAATTTTCAATACAGTTTATGGTTTTATTCCGTATCACGCCCTTCTAACCAACTACTAACCATAGCTACTTACAGCCGAATCCTATAATCGATTAGAGACGACCCACTTCCTGAACGAAATCCGATGGAGTTGAAATTTTGCACACACGTGTAGACATGATAACAATACAATGCTATTGTGACATAAAGCTGATCTGATGGTGGAGAGGGATGATAAATTACACGTAATCTATTTTAAGCAGACCAAAGACGATAATATCCATTGAAAACACCCTTAAAGAAGCCGAGCATTACTTATTCTTCCCGTTATTATGTTTTTTTTGTACAGGACCACCCCTGGGATCTTTCTGGTTACGGAGACATGAAGATCAAAGTTTCAACTTTGTTTAAATGTTTTTTTACGAAAACTCATACTTATCAAATGTTATAAATTAACTTTAAATTCTCCCACGATCCCCTGTACACACGACTACGTATCAAGCTATACATTTCCAGTTTAAGCTACTCTATCATTGTATTGGATTTCCGTACAATGTGAGGGCAGCTTATACTGGAAAGGTTAGCTTGATATGTAGCCGTGTCTACCTGCACTACCATAAACTGCGCAGTAGTTTCCCAGCAATTATTTTTGCACAAAGTTACTTAGTTTGGACTTGAAATACCAAATGCGTAGACGACGGCTTCGTCAAGGGTATTTTTACACCCTGTATCATCGTCTTTGGTCAAATACGTGACGGGTATCGGGTATCATGATAAAATAAAAAAATAAAGTCGTAGGGAGGACCGATTTTATTTTGGGATACAATTATATACGGTCAAAGATCTACGAATTACAGCCAGGACCTACAGTTTAATGTGCTTTCCGAGGCACGGAGGGGTCTAGATATTAATGAATGGTCACCCATTTACGAACCAACCGCGGCAAGCGTATAGCTTAACCCTCCTTTCTTTCTTATTTATTTATTTAATACTTTAAGCACACAAATGTAGAGAGGGGGACTTAATGCCATAGGCATTTTCTACCAGTCAACCTTTGGGTGATGCAGAGACAAGCAGTGGTACGTGCAATAAGGAAAATTGTGAAATCAATATTTCTTAGCCACGAGCCCCCGATTTGATTGAAATAATTATTCAATAATATTAAACACGCCTTTCATTGAGCGACCCCGTAACAGTACATACCACAAAACGTTACACGCGAGCAATAAAAGGTATTAGTATTACCCACCGTTATGCTCAATAAAACTTTATTTGCGTATTTTTGTTCTTCTTTTAATGGTCCTTTTTATTTGTCAAAGGAACAATAGCACGTAGTGTTTTTTGGAATCTTGGTAAACAAAAAAGTTACTGAGTGTCTTTTGTTTACGATCTTTATAAAGATATACTCCATTTTTAGGATTCCGTACCCAAAAGGTGCCAACGGGACCCTGTTACAAAGCTCCGCTGTCCGTCCGTGCGTCCGTCTGTCACAGGGCTGTATCGTTTGAACCGTAATAGGTAGACACTATGTTCACAGAGTGTGTAAATAATGTCTATGACCTCTGTAACAACAAATAATAAATATGTAGTGTTTTTTAGTATACGGAGGTGTTAAGAATTAACAATTAAGTGTTAACAATTCGTGTGCGAGTCCGATTCGCACTTAGCCGCTCTTTAATTGTAGATTATTCACTAAGGGGATAAAGCAGTGTCTTATGTCACAGGCGCTATTTTGAATCCCGAACGCAACGAGGGATTCTAGGGCTCCAGAAGGTAGCGAGGGAGCTCTGGGTTAACTTCCGAGCAAAGTGAGATAGTTAAGACTACAATCCTGAGTGCAGCGAGGGATTTAAGCTCACTCAAGACGAAGACACTTTTATCCCGAGGAGAATACCTACTCTACTTTTCGCACCTACTGAGAGGTAATAAGAACCAATTCTTTTGTCTTCAATTGCGATGATTATGCTGCCATTACCGCCACAGATTATGGTAGAGAAACAGATGTTGAGCAAGTCTAATATGCTCAAAATTTCCAACAATTTTGGACTTGACACACAAAAACAATTGTTTTTATTATTGTAATAATATTGGTTTTATCTATTTATATATGATAGTAGATTGTTATACAAGGGGCTAAAATGAGCCATTATACGAGGTAGTTGTACTCCCGAGCTTTAGCGAGGGAGTAAATAGAAATCGAGTTAACTTGAGAATAATGACTTTCTTGTTTTTGTAGGCTCGACAAAAAATTAAATATAAAATTTTAACTTTTACTAAAAACTTTTTCCCCTAGACAAAAATATGCTATTTATCCCCGCTCTGGTACGCTACAATGACGGAATTTTCGAGCAAGAGGAATGAAAACATTATTGTTACTTATTATTCGTAATTTCATTATTTGTTCGTCGATGGCAACTTAAACCGAGTGAAGAAGTGAGGACTCTTTGGCCGAGCTGTACTTGAACAGAAAAATAATTATTAAAAAAAATGTATCTAGTTTCCATGACATAAATATAATTTGACATCTTAGAGCGGGTGGTGTGAAAATATCTATAGGTTTACACTATAATATATTTTTCTATTACTGGTCTGTTGTTTCTGTCCGGGGGTTTGCTCTCAGAGAGGAGTCCTGAGACGCAGTAGTGGGAATATTATAGGCTGATTATGTTATGCTGTATGTACTGTTCAGGAACTTTAGCCGAAGGTATATCGTATACAGTGGCTAATCAGATTTGATTGGAACTAAATAATAAACTTGACTTTCAATCATGAATGTCAGCCAAAGTAGGAAAATATGTTCACTCCTGAAGAGCAACAGAGCTAATAAATATAAAAAAAAACATGCAGGGCAGTCTTTGGGGACTGCTGATAGAAATGAAAACAGTATACATATAGCTCATGGAAAGCGTTCGGTGACAATGACGAGTTCCATGATTTTTATTCACCCAAAAAGTGCTCAACCCGCCTAAGGAAGTTTTTACTTCAAAATATTTTAGATATTATAGCAGATACAACTAGTTAATAAAAAATTACATACATCAAAAACCATAGTCATTTTCTTGGATGAAATATTTTTCGGAGAAAACACGGTATCAACACCGATACAATTTTCTTAAAGGGTCCGCAAAAAATATGAAAACAGCCGCAGGTATCGGCTAGATGCCTAAAGTGTGAATTGACATCAGTCATTCATCCTTTTCAATACTTGGTCCTTGATCTACTCAATATAACAACATCACGTCAATATTTTATACCCTACATGACAAGGGACCCTATTTATTCCCTTGCTCAAGGTATCACATGCGTACGAGTTTATTATAAACGGATTTTCTTTTGAAAACTCCCAAACGAAGGTAGGACGTAGGTGCCTTGTTATATTGGTGTTACTGGCACATTCAAATACCTTTAGCGTGAGTTTATTTAAAAGGGTCTTTCGTTATATTGGATTATTCAACCGCTAGAACATGTTTTTTCCAACACGAATGGAAAACGAATGTTTAAACAAAAAACCTAGCACAACCTGAATTTAATGAAATCTAATGAGGCTGCGGTGATTAAAATATTAAATACTGTAATGAAACTTCAACTAGGTAGATAAATATTATAAGAACGTCGGTATAGTCAAATACATTTTTGAGATGGTTTGGTCATGTTGAGAGGATGAATGAAAGGCGACTAATAAAAGGTATTTATAAGGCAGAAGTGAGTGGCAACTCTGGGAGGGGACGCCCTAGGAGGATATAATTATAGTGACCTAATTGGTGATGTTCTTCAGAAAGGTCAGGTGCGTAGTAGTCGCAACCGGCGTACGTGTATGACCAGATGTATGAACGTAAACGAAGCAAAAGGACTATCTATGTAAGGAGCGTAGCTGGTGGCGATCTATAGTTTTTGCCTACCCCCATGGGAATAAGGTGTGAGTGTATGTGTGTGTAGTAAATTTTTTTTTTTGTTTCATCGCTGCTTTTTTTACTGTCATCAATATGCTAATTATTTTTTAATAACGTTGTTCCCGAAATTGATTTGCAGATAAAAAGGGTTGATATTATTTTCTTTCAATTTACTATGAAAATAATAACAAAATTGTGGTTTTATTTTCCGCGGTCTTAATTTAAGTTAGCGCTCCATCCATTAGGGGTAACTGCTCAGGGCGACTCCCCCAATAAGATTACCAAGATTGTTATGACTAAGTTAGTACTAAGAACTTGGACAAGTCTACCCACTGGTAATATTTTATCTTAGCCTATATCTATTTCTGATGCCAATAACCTGTAAACTAAAAGCAGAAGCATTGTTTTACTTCATAAGACACATTTTTTTTTGTCCTTTGCACTTGTTTTATGATTATTATTGAATATATTTTTATAGATAAGTTTAATATGTTGTATGTATGTATTAATGTATATCTAAATGGTCACAGACTACCTGCAGTATTATCTCTCCATCCCCCTTTTAAAAAATTGTGTCATCCTATGTAAAATTTCTACATTTAAATCTGTAATTTTTATGGTGTACATAATAAAGAGTATTCTGTCTATCTATCTATGCCATTATACACGGTAGAAAACACCGTTTGGAAAAAGAAACGATGGAATTCGAGCTTTGCAAAAAAAAAAAAAATACAAAAAGTTTTATTGTTGGCAAAAAAAGGTGATGACAGACAGTGATCTTACATAAACACAAATGAGTTTATACATCACAGTATTTTGTTTTGATCATTGACCCCCAAACTATGCATGGCTTGTATCTTGGGGGTCGGAGTGCGATTGAGCAGGATGAAATATATCAGTTTACGAGGCTAGTTTAGTAAAGCGTGTATTATTTTGTGAGTGTGTTTGTGTGAGTGTCTGTGAGGGTGAATGTTTGAGAGAAGGATGTTGGTTGCTGGCACTTGTCGACAAACGTTAGAGCAATGATTCTGTTTCGGTGTATGTTAGTTCCAGAAGCCAATTCTTTAGTACACTTTTTAGGCGAGCGGTTAAAAAGATTTGCATCTCTATACTTACGAGTACATGATGCCTAGAGTTGTCTACAGAACACTTCACAGAAAATCAATCAAAGCCTTTCATATTAGACCACTTATGCTATTGGTAAGTTCCGTTTTAAGGCTTCTACATACCGGGGCGACTTGTCGCGCGACGCGACGCGACACAAAGGCACCGCTCGTCCCGTGACACGCGGGGCCTTTGTGCCGTGTCGCGTCGCGCGACAAGTCGCGCTGGTATGTAGAACCCTTTACGAGAACGGTACTTAAAAGATTTAATGTTTCTTCTTTTGACGATTTTCAGCCCATGATGAACACTTTACACATAGAGACATATTTTAATACGCTATGCTTGGTGTTTCCCTACGTGATCGAATCAAAAATGAAGAGATCTCCAGGCAAACCAAGGTATTCGACACAGCCCGAAGAATTGCCAAACTTAAGTGACAGTGGGCAGGGCACATTGCTCGAAGAACAGATGGCCGATGGGGCCGAAAGGTTCTGGAGTGGCGACCGCGTACCAAATGACGTAGCATTGGAAGGCCTCCTACAAGGTGGACCGATGACCTTGTGAAAGCCGCAGGTATCCACTGGATACGGAAAGCACAGAACCGGTCAAAGTGGCGGTGCTTGGGGGAGGTCTATGTCCAGCAGTGGACGTCATTCGGCTGAAATGATGATAATGACATACTTCAAGTATGTCAGCATGAATAAAAACACTCAATCTCGAACAGTAGCAATATCCTAAATTAAATTTTAACACTATTTCGTTCAACTATTCACAATTTCTTCACGGCTAGGCGTCACGTTCCGCGTTCGTGAATTACGTTGAAAGTGAACGTTGTATACTACAATTAAGATCTTGCATCCATTGTTTAGTTACGTCAGTACAATTAGTCTCATTGAATGAAGTGATAACTTGCTAAATGTTATCGAAATCAGGTAATAGGGTAAGGTAAATGAACGTTGAATGTTCTGTGTGGTGCCGGACGTAAAGAATAGCAGCATCCTATTTCTCCCCGTAGGTGTCGTAAAAGACGACTAAGGGATTTACTAGATAATGGGCAGCAGCGTTCCCCCCCTTTTTTTTGGGGGGGAGGCCTATGTCCAGCAGCGGCAGTCTTTCGGCTGAAATGTTTTATTTAAATATAAACATACAATATAAGAATATACTTACATAAGTACATACCTACTTCTAAAATAATGATGAAAATGATGATAAAATAATAAATACTATGCAACTATGACTATGACAACTATGGCTCTTAGGAGTTGTAGCGTAGTGTTAAATAGCCTTCCTCAACATATGGGCTATCAAATGTATACTTGTCAAAAAATAATAGGCCCGTTTTGACATTCAACTTGAATCGATATATCGTGAGTATCGAGTACCGAGTCGTATGGTTTCTGGTTACTTCACTAGTTACGTCGCGATAAACGGGCCTATTATTTTTTGACAACTTTAGTTCCAGAGATTTGCGCGTTCAAACCAGGGACCGTACAACCCCGGTTAAAGGTTAAGCCTTAACCACCCAGCACGCGTAGCATGACCAATTCTATCTCTATTCTACCCAGGGACCATTTTGGTTACCATTTTAGAAAAACCCTATCGAAAACCCTTTCAATGGAAAGGGTTTTCGATATGGCTTTTCTAAGCAGTTAATCAAAAACCCATACGAAGTGGGTAATTTTGAATGGCTTAAATTAAGCCGTTCAAAAGGGTTACCCACACCATATGGGTTTTTATCGAAAACCCTTTCAATGGGTTACCAAAATGGTCCCTGGTTCAAACTTACTTACAAACAAACAAACTCTCCAGCTTTATTATATTAGTATACATATTCCAGAACTTAAACATCAATCTATGCATTTAACAATAGCTAAGCGGTTTCTAAGAATCAGCTTGCTTTCTCGGAATCCAACTTAAGAATATTATTTAATTAAAACTTACGTAACTGTTTACAAAGAAAATGGTTTCCAAGATTTTCCAACTAAGAGCGATTGTTGTAGGTACCTAAAAAAAATACCTATTAAGCGGGACGGCCCGCGGCGGTGACGCGGTGTGTTCCATGTTTATAATTTAAACAACTTCCGTTTGTCTCGCCCGATCAGTTTCCGTAACGCTCTCGTCACGCATTCACTAGCTTACTCCCCAAGTCAAGCGTGCGTAAAGAAGAATTACTTCAAAAATAAAAATACTCTGAAACTGTACTCACATTATTACTTGTGTGTCTCAACGCATTAAGGTCAACGTTCATTTCATCATCATTATCATTCATAATTTCAGCCGAAAGACGTCCACTGCTGGACATATGCCTCTCCCAAAAGGAGGGGGGTGTTGCCATAATCGCCACGCTTGGCAGGCGGGTTGGCGATCGCAGTGTGGTGTTCAAATGCATAGAAATTATTTAAATAAATGAGTAGTTTTTTTTTTGTTTAATGTAATTTGTTTTCTTTTCTACTCTTACACACGTTGTCTACATCTCAAAAAAATCAAAATCAAAAATATTTTTATTTCACATAAGCCTACATGGGCACTTAAGAAACGTCAGAAGCTAGGTGCTAGGTGGTTTAGATAAATGACTTATTTCTGTAAGTAGGTTTGTACAAACACTTTTACACGTCAAACATATTGAAAAAAAAAACTAGATTAGGTAGGCGTTTCGTATCTGACTACTCTGAGAAGAAAGGCCGAAACAAACTCAGAGGTCACAGTAGAAATAAGCATCACCTTTGTACCTACGTATTTTTCTGTTTCTTTTATTTTGACTGTTTATACGTGTACATAAACGGTTAAAATATGTCGGATCGTAAGGATTTACTCATTTAGATTCGGACATCATGTGGGCATAAGGTGGGTTTCGTGCAATGAAAACACACAGCGTTTATTGAAATCACAAATTGACACAATCACTACAAATTATTATCACCACAATAACTAAGCATAACAAATCGAGTACAGTTCCGCGACGTCTTACTTAACTCCGATGTGATCAGACCAGACACTGAATCTTGAATGTCGTCCTCGCCATCAGCTCAAAACATCACGACTCAGTAGAAGCGCGCTTTTGGTGTGGGTAGATCACGCGATGTCACCAGTGGTGGTAAGCTTGATTCGTTACGTGTCCGTACTAATGACCGGATCCGACAAATACATAAACAAAGAACGCTAAGTGATAACAAAGTAATAGCGCGGGCGGGCGATGCGATGCGACGCGATGGGTCGGGGGCCAAATTTCACGCGGACGAATTCGCATTCAGAAGCTAGTTTACTAATATATTCCTACCTACATACTCATAGCTGGTACTCAGGCTGGTTCGGTTGGTTCCCCTCACATATTTCAATTAAGAACATTAGCACGTACGTCCGTACGTTTTTGATAAATTAAATCGAGCGATATTAAACTTTAGTCAGGCATCCATCTAGCGTTTACCGTAAAATACTTGTTCGTGAATTAAACTGCACGCCTTTCGTGTCAAGTAGCCTTTCGTGGAAATTTTCGCATCATCATACACATGCATAAGTACCTACATAAACTCACGCCTACTTCCCATGGGGGTAGGCAGAAAGCACAGAACGCCATCACCTGCTACAATTTTTACACAAGCTCCTTTACTTCGTTTACGTTAAAACATCTACGCACGGTTTTGAGTAGGTACTACGCACCATCATCATTTACAAATAATATTACATGTATATACTGCATTATATATGTATGAAATCTTGGTCCATTATGTACAGGAAGAGTCTTCATACAATTGGTAAGCTTCGATGTTCACAATATGTGGAATGGTCGCTTCATATTGTTAGACTTAATCGCACGTGTGCTATTCACAACTTTAGAATGAATATTATCAATGCTCATTAGTAATTTATTTATTATAATAAGAAGGTCTACCATAAATGTATTACTATGGGTCAGTTAACAAAATGATGGCAGGTCATCGCAATAGTAAATTCAGAATGTTTCACACACACATACGCACAAATGTTCAAAGCAAAGACATTCAATTATTTAATTAACAATAGACGGGACATAGCGTCCATGTATAATATATTAGACAAGTTTTTATTATTGTAAAAGAAAATTGTAGTGTATCTCGTTGGTAATCCTTAAATAAATAATTATAATCGTAATACGATACATTTGTCCTAGTGGGCAAAAGTCGCTCAGTCTAGTGTGGTACGCCTGCATGCCAAGTCGCAATTCGCATCCATGTCCACCAAAAGAAAATTATTTGCGAAGTATAATGCCTAATTGTGCATTAGGGTATTGCAAATGAAACGGCACGCCACAATTGTGGTGATAAGTCCCCTCTTTGAGGAGTGGCTAGAGAGGCGCCACGGCATCCTCACCTTCCGCCTGACGCAGGTCCTCACCGGACATGGTTGTTTCGGGAGGCTCCTGTTCAGGATAAAGCGGGAGGAAACGTCCGGGTGTCACCACTGTGTGGATCACCCGGAGGACACGGTGGAGCATACGGTGGAGGTCTGCCCTGCTTGGGCGGAGCACCGCCGTGTCCTCACGGAGGCGGTCGGCGGCGGCGATCTCTCGCGTCCGGCCCTGGTTCAGGCCATGGTTCGGAGCGAGAGTGCATGGGAGGCCGTCACCTGCCCGAGCGCCGCGAGCGGCCGCCGAGGATGCGGAACGCGTGAGGGAGAGGCAAGGTTTGCGCCCTCGCGCCCCTAGTCGCCGCAGGAGACGCCCCGGGCGTCGGGAGTCGCAAGCCGATTTCCGGCCACTGTAGGCGCGGGCTTGCGGACGGTGAGCGATGGGTAGCTCACCATCCGATAAGGACCAGGCCCGGGTCGACGGCGCGTCGTATTCCACGCGCGCCCCAAAGAGTTGTCAGCACCAACTGACGGGTCCGATAGGGCCAATGCCTGCCAGGGTTGCGAGTTTGTCCGAAAGGGATATCGTGGCCCTGGCACACAGGCAAATGAAGGAATACGGGTGGGTTTTAGTCAGTAAAAGTCTGACACGCCCTCCCGCTCCGCCCAGAGCGTTAGTTAGATAATTAGAAATTTATTTTAATATTAATTTATTTTAATTAGAAAGTTATTTGAAAATTTCCCACCCAAAAACAAAAAAAAATAGGTATTGCAAATCTCGTAGTGATAAAACGACTAGACGACTCAATTAACCACGGTTTATTTTCGCTGCGACATGGATCACAATTTTTCTATGACATTACTTCTAATAGCTTCTCTGTGAAACAAAAAGATTTAAGATACCTATAATAGGTATCTTAAATCTCTTTGTTTCACAGTCAAATATCATGGATAAATCTTGTAATAACCTAAGCAATTAATTAATTTTTATGTAACTATTAAGTAGCACCTAAATAACAAATATCTATAATTGAAAATGTAAATTTCTCTGCATTTTGCGGTTAATAATGTACAAACCGCACAGCGCGAAGGTTATAAAGATTACATGAACAATAACAAAATAAGCATGCATCTATACTCAAAAGTAGTTTCTTTGTTCGTATGTTCATTATTCCACCAGAGGCCGACAATTAACATACTACTCCTAAAAGTACATTGGAAGTTTGTAAACAGTTCAAGCTGATTGAGATTAGCAATGGGGCCTTAATAGAGTCCCATTATAATTTAAACTTTTAAATTACGTCATTCAATTTAATTATTTATACATTAGCGGCACTTTCAGAATGAATGAGATGTTTCAGGATCACCAAATAGAAGGGAAAATGCCAGAAATCTGTATAAAAAACTGACAGCTAAGAGATAGAAATGCAGGTAGTGAAATTAGTGATTCGAAATATGAATGTATAGGTACAACATGTCCCAGAATTGTCCAGCTGTTCCATACATTTTGACGAGTTATTCGAACATATAAATATATGGAACAGCTGATTTTGTTTTCGCGATTTCAGGTTTGGTCCCTTAGTAAAAGTTGTTCATAATGATGAGTATTATAACCCCTTAAGAGGTTGTGCGTTAATTCTGGGACATGTTGTATATAAAAACTTTTCACTTAACAAAACAGGTAAGTATGCGGAAAGCGCACAGAAGAAAAAATACTTGACTTTATAAAATTGAATAATTTTGCACCCGACGTAAATAACGTGTTAAAAGTACAAGACAAAAACAATGGCAAGAGACATGAACTAGTGTTATAAATGTGTGCCGAGTACGGACCGTGACGGACAAATTATTTTATATAGCTAGGTACAGTATAAGTAGATGCCTGTAATGAGAGGTGAGTAAACTTACGCAGATTACTCAATGTTGTACTAGAATGCCGTTGGAGAATGAAACAATTCATTTTGATCAGGTATGTGTTTTAAAACTAAACCTTTCTTAGGGATCCCTGAAACGATCAATTGCAATTGATGTTGTTGTACTAGAATGCCGTTGGAAAATGAAACAATTAATTTTGATCAGCTAGGTCTTTTAAAACTAAACCTTTCTTAAGGATCATCGAAACGATTAATTGCCATCACTTTGTAATGTAGTAATATTTTCAATCGCTTTAACTGAATTTGGTAGACGATCAATTTTCGCATCGAAAATTGACAATGACAATTGATCGTGTCGCGGAACCTTTAGAGGCTCAATTTAGAGGCGATCAATTTTCGATGTGCTAACAACGTCTCCAGGTCATGCCCAAAAAGTACCGAAGAGGCTGTAAAGTTGCTGCTGATGATAATAAAAACCGAATAACAAAACTAAAACTTAAAGACATTAGAAATTCATGTGATTTAATTAAAACAAGTTTTAACCGAAAAGCAAAAGCAATAATATTGTTACAAAACAAATAAATAATAATGTAACTAACCTATCCTACAAGGGTTTCCAAGCGGCTAAGTGGAATAAATTGAACTGAATTGGTTCACTCAAACACGGCTTATATCGGACTCCCTATAAATCTTCAGATGGCATCATAAATTGCAAACAAACCTACGCATGAACCGAACGTGTCAACGAACTATACCACAATCATCTAAGGTACGAGTATAACTGTTACATCTAAACATACAACATTGTACGACGCGCCGCGCCGTGAGGCTCGCTCATTCATACACAAATGTAACAAGAGATTTCAACTGGAATACTTGTGGTCACGACCTGACGTGCAAATGGCAATGGTAATTCGGACATATGCTCCAACAATTCGCTTGTTTACCTCCGCAACCAAATCCCGCCCCGCTCGCTTTGAAAATTGTTGTATATAATTTGAGTCTTATGACACATCAATAGATCTCAAATTGCATTTATCGAAGTCGACCCGCACACGCCACGCGCCCGCCACGCGCCCGCCACGCGCCCACCTCGTGCACGCCCCGGGCTCACCACGCACATGCGCCGCACGCGCTCTGCACACGCTTTGTGCCCACGCTTCGGCTGGTGCCGTATTGACTGTGATCAAGAGCGTTTTTATATTAAATAATAAGTAGTATAAGCGGGTGCGAGGCGGGCGCGTGGCGTGCGCGGATTTTGCGCGTGGCGATCGCGGGTGGCAAAGCGGGCCCAACGCGTGTGCGGGGCGTGCGCGTGGTTGGCGCGGGTTATCTGAACACAGCCTAAGTAATAACTGTTAAAGTTACCACTTCGCCTTTGAGCCAATATGAGAACTAAATTGCTATTATTTGACAAAGGCACGGCTACAATCGATCGTGTTCGATACGACACAATGGAGCGACAAAATTGACAAAGGAGAAAACAATCGTGTTCGATTAAAATAAAAATGGAAACATGCGAAATGACTTTATGGCGGCGAAGCCAGGAGTCATTCACAATTTGTGGCATGTGAAACATAAACGAAATACTCAGCTTGATTTGATTCCAAGTCCAAATCAAAATATTTTATTTCACAAACCTACATGGGCACTTAATTATGAACCGTCAGAAGCTAGGTGCACGGTTCCACTTGGTCTTTTCCTATGTAGAAGAGCCGGCAAGGAACTCCACGGTTACTCTTATAAAAATAATGGGCTTTTACAATGAATTCAAGTTACAGTGTTAATGATAGGCAAAGGCATGGGAGGACAGTGTAGGCCTGTCAACAAGTACCAAATACTAAACAAAATTGAAAATGGTTTACAAAGCAAGTACAAGCCGCGATTTTTTGGAACATTTTACAAGTATTTATGATATAATTAGTGCAAATATTATCTAAAACGATGTAATAAGCACTTATTTATGATAATTTATCTATTTGCAGTCGATAAAACACAAAATTAGTCCGGACGATAGAACGGATTTTTGTCGTAACATTTCTTTGTTCAAAAATACGAATTTAAGATGCGATTTCGTGCAATTATTATCTAAAACGATGTAATAACAACATATAAATGAAAATAGCCTACAAAGTTATCACATTCTTAAATTAATAAATAACTATCCTACTAATATTATAAACGCGAAAGTTTGTAAGTATGGATGGATGGATGGATGTTTGTTACTCCTTCACGTAAAAACGGCTGGACCAATTTTGATAAAATTGAGTATCGAGGTAGCTGACACCCTTGATTAACATATAGGCTACTTTTTGTCCCTATATTCCCACGGGATCGAGACTTACGTGGGTGAAACCGCGGGGCGCAGCTAGTATAAAATATTACTAAAATAATAAAAATAAAAACCAAATTACAAGATTGCCATTACAACTGTCACAAATCTGAATTAATATTCTATCCACAAGTCACTAATAAATATTTTAAATTAAAGTTGTAGGATTTGTTGTCAAATAATGAAGAGATTATGTCAAGGTATAAATAAAAAATAAACATCGTAAGTTGGGAGCAGTTAATCGATATTTACATAGTTATGCCGTTATTGAGGTACCAGGAGAGCCACATGTGCAGAAATAATTATTGCCAAACTTCCTTGTCTTCAACGTAGTCCGTAATGTTATAATATGCTTTTTTGATTAACACACGTTTGATGTGGGTTTTGAACTTTCCATCGCTAAGTTCTATAACCGACTTTGGCAACTTGTTATAAAAGCGGATACTGTTTATAAGAAATGACTTCCTTGTTTTAATCTAAATTTGGGTACCACAATTTCATGTTTCCTATGTGTATTTGTTTTTTTTTTAATATTATTCCGACTAGTGGGGTAATTGCGTAACACACTATCAGTAGCAATGGGTTTAATTTCCACAGTTCAACAACATTCATTGCCTTATTTACGTTGTTGAGCAGACAAATTTTTCGAACATATCAAGCAATGGATTAGGAATATACTTCAAAATCATTCAGATTGTGATTGATAGTGTGTTACGCAAATAGGGTACTGTTCGACGTTGTTTGCGGTAAATACGGTTGTTTTCGTGCTCACTTGTGTTTATTCAAATTTCAAAAGTTAACTCGATAATGCACTTGCGCAGATAATCGATTCTATCCTCACAATAATGCAAATACTTGCATTCAAGATTATTACTTAATGGGTGATTATATTTGAATAGTGATTCACCTAGAAAGAAAAACAAAACGTAGTGTATTATGATTAGGATTTCTGAACAAGACAAGGGCACATACCTATAGAAAAACGCGATGTAATAGGTATGGAGTAATGACACAGCATAACAATTAGCAGCTCCATAACAAAGCTCAAAACTAAAAATATGACAATTTAAATGTAAAACTTTATTTTAACATTGGCATCAACTGAGCATTGTAATGTTAACAAGCAAAACTTGTTAAAACGGAACTGCAGAAAGTAAAACAGCTCAGTTTATACATAAGTTTCAGCAAAACACGTGTTATTCCGAGCTGAAACCTAGAGGACAGTAGAAACTGTATGCGAGGACGAAATGCATGACGCAAACAATGGAAACAGGTATAACAAGGATGTGGAAATGTTCGCACTGCATTGTGCGCTCAGATAAATATTTTTATTGTTTACTCTGTGTATCCTAGCCAGATGGAAAAGAAAAGAGATTTTCCTCTACTAATGGTGTTATTAGATGTGCTTTGTTCTTCATTTTATGGTTTCCTCCTGTGTTCAAAGCCATGGGCTTTATTGAATTATCCTCACAGATAGGTAAGGTACTTTTTCGATACTCCAAATTTTGTCGGTTTGTGCCGCTGTTTCTTTAATTTTCAGTTTTCGATTTCAGGTTAAATTTGTTAGTGTGGCATGATTTGGATTGTGCAACTAATGGCCCGCTTTCACTAACAATAGGCATTCATTTAAGTCTAGTGTTCGTGTAAACGGGCATACAACTTTTAGAGGTGATTTGGTTAGATTATAATTACAATATTAGTTTTAGTATAAGCGAAACCCGAAACACGTGTCTAGTATTTTGATGTAAAGAATCTATGTACAAAATTTCAAAAATGATCATAAAAAATCACAAAGTTATAAGGTTGTTATGTTACCGGGTTGTCCGTACAAAAACATGCTAACGGCGCGGCGGCGCCCCCGCGCCTCCAGGGTCGTCTTGTGCTCATTGATAGGTAATAATTTGGCAGTAGGTACCTAACCGTACGGCGATTGTATTGAAAGTAATTACATGGTGATAACATTTTCCATCACACTTAAATATTTTTGGGACAAAATATAACATGGTGTAAAAAAAATTGATATCGATTCAGTTCCCTATTCTGAACAAACTATATTCAGGTTTCGCATATACTAAAAATAATGTTGTGTATGCAGGATAATATCTATATCAAGAGGCCCAGCAATATCCTTCCGCAGTTGCTAATAAGCGCTGAAAATACGAGCGTAGCACAGCGTTAGTACCTTTGATTTCTTGTCAAACAATAAAAGAGCTTCATATTGTTGCCCTGTTTACTCAGAACTTATTTTGTTTACTGACGGGAAACGTTAAAGTTATATCGATATTTTGCCATCAAAGAAACTGGCACGCACGTGTAAGATTTCTTAGTATTCTCATCACGTGTTGTGATAAGAAAAATGATTTTATTGTTTTTCTGACGGCAAATTGATTTTCTGGTAACTAGTTACTAAAGAAAAAAATAGTCAGCACAAAAACAAATAGTCGGCAGCTGCATGTCATGACTTTGACAAGAAGGCTTCCACACACCATGATGCTGTACTATGGGGAACCCACAGCACAGCGATTCAGAAAGAAATAAACTGTACCATTCCTTTGTGCAGCAAGTCTTTGTCGGAATTTTAATTTAGATGGGTAAATTTCCTTTTCCCTTATAAAATTGTCGTCCTTAATATTGCTACTTATCAACATAAAATACATAATGGCTAATGAATTTTAATCGTCGTTCATTATCTCTCACGAGTTTAGAGAACGGAAGCCCTTCAGATTCAACGAGCAATTTTCATTTGAATAGCTCAGGAATATTGTAAGCCATTTTTGTCCTAATCAAGTACTTAGTGCTTCTGATAAGACACGCTCCGACAATTTAGAGGGCACGAATTTTTCGAGTGGGCTTAAGCGTACAAAGTGATTGTTGATAGGTACTTCATGATACTTCCATTTTATTTACAAAAGAATTATCTTTAAAGGATTTTTCTTTAAGGTTATTTTTCAGTGGGGTTCTATCTTTTTTTTTTGGGTGGGAAATTATCAAATAACTTCTCCCACTCTGGGCGGAGCGGGAGGTCAGGTGTCAGACTTTTACTGACTAAAACCCACCCGTATTTCTCAGTTGCCTGTGTGCCAGTGCCAAGATATCCCTTTCAGACAAACTCGCAACCCTGGCAGGCATTGGCCCTAACAGACGCCGTCAATATTTGCTGACTCTTTGAGGCGCGCGTGAAACTCAACGCGCCGTCGACCCGAGCTTGGTCCTAAGCGAAAGGGCGAGCTACCCATCACTCACCCTCCGCAATCCCGCGCCTACGGTGCCACTCCCGACGCCCAGGGCGTCTTCTGCGGCGACTAGGAGCGTGAGGGCTGCGAATTTTACCTCTCCTGCACGTGTTCCGCCTCCTCCTTTGTGAGCATTACTGCCTCGCAGAAAGACGTGACGGCCTCCATGCACTTTCGCTCCGAACCATGGCCTGAACCAGGGCCGGACGCGAGAGATCGCCGCCACCGATCGCCTCCGCGAGGACATGGCGGTGCTCCACCCAAGCCGGGCAGACCTCCACCGTGTCCTTCGGGTGATCCACACAGTGGTAACACCCGGGCGTTTCCTCCCGGCTTATCCTGAACAGAAAACTCCCGAAACAACCGTGTCCGATGAGGACCTGCGTCAGGCGGAAGGTGAGGATGTCGTGGCACTTCTCTAGCCACTCCTCAAAGAGGGGACTTATGACCAGACAATTGTGCCGTGCCTAGCGCTGGGTTGCGACAATCGCACACTCCATGTCGCCTTGAGATCCCGCCGGAACTCTGTCCGCTGTGCCGTGATTTCTCTCGGCAGCGGAGTTACGCCCCGGCATTTCGCCTCCTCCACTCCCATATATGCGCGAGGACTTTTGCCTCCAGATCCCATGGCGGCAATCCAGCAAGGAGGCTCGCCGCCTCACTGGAGACCGTGTGGTATCCCTGGACTAGCCTGATGGTGACCCTTTGGGACGCGTCCAACCGGCGGGCTGGTCACAGCCTCCATGATCCCCGCGTAGAGCCTCCGGCAGGAGGCGTTAAATTGAGCAAAGTAAAGGTGCGGGTGGGCAATGCAATGCGACGCAGTGGGTCGGGGGAACAAGAAATTTCACGTGGACGAAGTGGTGGGCAAAAGCTAGAATTAAAATACATACAACAGATAGAAACAGTTCTTTTTTCCAATATTTTGTTAAAACCTTCATCTTTACCTACTCATACATCACTTCTCACCTTATCACTCACGATATTAATTAATTAAATTATTCTACGTCCTACTTTCTCTCCTCATTTGGACCTACATTTCGATCTCCTTCATGCTGTATTTAATCTGCATTTCCGTCTGAAATTGATTTTAGCTCGCAGCTTTATTAATCCCAGAGCTCGACTAGCCAATTTTAGTTGTGTCGTTATATACCTATCATCAGAAGTTGTGTTGGAGCAACAGCGGCATATAAAATGAAAATTGCAGTTAGTACGTCAGGACTGGGTAGTTGGATAGTGAAATTACTTTCTGTTTTATATTCAGAATGTTTGTTGGGTTGCAGTTTTTATGTTGGATATAGTGTTTTGAGTTTAAGTGTAGTTTTGACAGTGGATCTGCAGTTTATCAAGTTGTTGGCAATTTACATACATTCATAAACTCACGTCTTTTTCCCACGGGGATAGGCAGAAACTACAGAACGCCACCTGCTACGATCCTTATATACATACTCATTTTGCCTCGTTTACGTTCATATACGCAAGCCGGTTGCGAGTACTACGCACCTGACCTTTCTAAAGAACATCACCAATAAGGTAATTTGTATGTCCTCTTAGGACGTCCCAGCGCCCCGGCGTTTCCACTCACAGCTGCCTTGTAAATACCTTTTGTTGGTAATTTTCATGGTAAAAATGAAAAAAAAATTACAATAGCAGATGGGACGAATTCAATAATTTTTTAAGGCTTCTTAGATTCTTCTTAGAAAAAATAAAAAGACCTAAATATAAGAACTGTGACAAACACCTGTTTTGACAGACAATTCAGAATCTGATAATTGCCGTGAAATTCATAATTTCTTTGCAAAAAAACATTGAAGGAATCATCGTAAGTAATGCTAAAGTAGTTTGACAAATTCTCAATTCAGAAACCAGGTGTGAGGCACGCTTGTCTTGCATCTCGAGTCGCTTACATGTGTCCGTATGGATTGAGGAGCTATGTCTCATATTTAAACGTTGGTACTACCAATATTTAGTAGTAAATTAGCCGATTTTGTAGGCCGGACTATAATACTTTTGTTTCAGGTGGCTCCTCAATCCAGACGTCTGAATTGAGGAGCTATCTTAAACGTCCTATAACGTTTTCGTTGACGAAACTGTTATGACTACAACAAACAAAAATGTTTTGACTTTTGTACACGTCTTTCTCAAACAGCTGGACATAAAACTGAAATAGACAGCGTAAATCTATTAACTATTAAAACAATATTTACAGTACAAATTACTAGTTGCAGCATCTCGTCCTATTTAACAAAGTAACGTACCTATCTTGATTAATTACTTCGTTTACCAGATGTGTTAGATAAACATGTGGTAGAAACTGCCGAGCCACACAGAAATCAAAGGATTTACCAACCAATTAACTAGACCGTAATTACCAAATTAAACTGAGATTAATCGCTAATTTGCAGAGAAACGTCTCTAAAGTAGTAATAAAACCTTTTAGTAGAGATTTCCTGAGAGAAATCTTAAATAGAGGAGTTTTAAAACGGTCGTTTGGAAATCCTGGGACAGGGAAATGCTATAGTCATAATGTTTCAGTGCGAAAAAAGATGGCGTTATGGCGTTGGCACACTCATTTAGATAAGAGCGTTTATTCTAGTATAATTATTATTATTATTTTCTTTTATTTTCGTTTTATTTGTTATTTTATCTTAATTATTTTTATAATTACTTTTTTATTTAGTTTTGAAGTATTGTGATAGTGTTTATAATAATTAATTAATTATAAGAAAACCCTCAAACAAACTGGCTTGCCTAGTAGGACTTAGAAGCCAATGTTGAACCCTTGTAATATTATGTTTCGCAATAAAATTTTATTATTTCATTTTTATTACGCATCCTCTATAGCTCTATCTCTTTATTGCACTGGAATCATGATGACTTTGACACTTACCTATACATAAACTCATATTGAATTGAAACAAAATTTTCTTACTTACGATACCTACTCCTCGTTAGAACCGTACGTTTTGTTCCCCACTAGTTCTACTGAAAACTTCTACGGTAGAACTAATGGGAATTCTCACTAGTACTACGATATTAGGTATAACTGTTTGCTGCTAAAAGTATACAATAACTTAAATAAAGCTTAAGCTTTTCCCAATATGTTGGGTTTCCCTTTCAGTGGAACCAGATGCGACTGAATATCGGTATTTTACACGCAGCGACTGCCATCGAACCTCCGACCTAGAAACTGGACAATTTCCAAATACTAAGCTGGGCTTAGTACACACATATTGCTTATAATATCCCAAAATATAAAAATACCTAAGTTTCATAATTATGTTCAGTCATCCACAGTGTTATGTGTCCTGGCTGAACATTAACACCCTTGTTTATAAACTTTTCTTAAAATTAAGAGAGGTATACAACATGTCCCGGAATTAACGTACAACCTCTTAAGGGGTCATTGTACTCATCATTATGAACAACTTTTACTACGGGACTAAACCTGAAATCGCGAAAAAAGAATCAGCTGTTCCCTACATTTTGACGAGTTATTCGAACATAAATGTAGGGAAGAGCTGATTTTTTTTCCCGATTTCAGGTTTGGTCCCATAGTAAAAGTTGTTCATAATTATGAATACAATCCCTATCCCCAAATCCCTAATGATGAGTACAACCCCTTAAGAGGTTGTGCGTTAATTCAGGGACATGTTGTAAAGACCAAAAATATATGATTAAACAGACGCTAATCATTACTTAACTTAAACTTAAAAAAAGTTAAATAGGGTAAATATTTTGAGATAACTTAAACTATATGTACAATAGAATTAAATAATGACAAAATATTTCATGTTCAGCTACATCCGATAAACTGTAAGCCGACCCTAACGTAATTGAGGCTAGGCCGAATTCACGTGATGACGATAATGATAAATATCTTCGCTTAGTTAGTATTCATAGACTAGTAGGATACCTATCATGATAATTGAAACCACGTTAAATATAACATAAACAGCCCTCAATATTAAACAAAAAATACGAATACGTATAAACGATAGGTACACCTCTACAATACCAGAGATACAAAAGGTTCTGTACCAAATAAAGGTAATTGATGAGCGGGCGCCCGCAGTCTCATGAAATTTAGATGAGGTCCAACCCGCACCACTTGTCGTGACAAATCGGGTACGCTCCGCGATGCATTACAGGTATAATTTAATAAAAGCCTGGAACTGTCGCACTGTGAGTTGAAACCTTATTCTACTAAAGAGAGAAGACAAATATTCGTCACAATTTTTGTGCTCAATGCGTGTTGGGAGTTCATCAGAGATCATTCAGAGGGATAATTGCTTAACACACATACAATGGCAATAAATCGCATTTTGACAGATCAAATTTTACGAACTTATGATGCAATGGATTACGAACACCTTCAAAGCCTCGGATTATGATTGAAAGCGCGCTACCCAATTAGGGTGCTAGTTTGCTCCCGAAAAACGGAACGAACGAAACCTTTTGAAAGGGGCGACTAGAATTAATTCTATTATTTTTGTAAATTTTGACGTTCAAAAGTGCCTTTTATGTGCCTATTTGAAATAAATACTTTGACTTTGCTCTCGATATTTTATAAAACGTGGGTCAATGAAGCCTTATGTTAACCTTGCAGGTAAGTTAAATAATATATTGGTCAATGTCAAGAACAAGTAAATATATATAAACCAAATCAAATAAAAAAAAACAAAACGTGTGCTTTCAAATTGAAATGAAAACGACTGTTGAGGAAATTTAAAAATTAAAATAAAATAAAATACAATTTATTCAAGTATAATATAAGTAAAATTGTGATTTAGATTAATTACAATCGGGGAAATTTTTAATTCTAACATTAATCATACCAACAATATAAAGTAAGTACATACTAACTAAAATGTGCTAAAACCGTAAATGTAGTATATTAAATCTTTTAATTTATTCGTTGTTAGCTTCAGGCAGTTCCTTTTGTTTTCCTTTGGAACTGACAGCATAACGTAATTTGCATACAACGAGTGTCCATCCATTGATTGGCAGACGTGACAGGCGGTTGGTTATGCTGCAAAACAAACAACCATGACTACTCTGTGACATCAAATTGACCGATAGTATTTTGTTTATTTATTTGTTACATTAACGGATTTACAGATAAATACTACGCAGTGCAAATAAACACACGCAGAGACAGTAAATTTTGCGTTATTTGGTTTCTATAAATAAAAATGAACAAAAACAATGGGATTTCTATGGAAAAAAAAAAACGAATTAACACATAGCGAACATGAATGCGTTTAAAACTTTACTTTAATTAATGCTAACTTTCTAAGAAATTCTAAAAATCTAAACAGTTTCAATGAACAATTTTAAAATCGTTCTATGTACTAGTCTTAAAAGGTTTCATTACCAATGTTATGATCATTTCGAGGCCCTGAATTTACACTGTTCCTACAAGTTAGTTTCTGAAAAACTGGTTTCTATTAATTCCATATCCTATTTCTACATCATGAAAATCGTCAATAACAAGGAAAATGGTCCCAGTTATGCCAAAACAATCTTCAATAGTTCAAAGGGCAAATAACCAATACTACTCACTCAACACAACTCACTCCAACTCACTCACACACTCTTACTCATATCCAATTTTCCAAACAGTTTAATATTATGTACATACTATACATACAAACCTAAATGCTAAGAAAATATATAAACACATTAAAGCTTTAATCCAAAAGTTTTAAAATCACTACGAAAACGGGAGAAAATTTGATGTGGTATATTTTAGCAGAAGTTAGTCCATTATTCCTAACCTTGAATATTAACGTAATATCACACCTTGTTTCCCCGAAGGGTTGGGCAGAGGTGTACCTTTCGGACACCCATGTTTCACCAGTTATGTTTAAGTCCCATGTAATAGGGGGTGAGCCTATTGCCATCAACCAGGCTCAATTCAGACTCCTTGAATATTTAATGATGATCAGAAATGAAGTTATCCGGAAGAGAACCGGAGTTACCGACATAGCCTGCAGAGAAAGCAAGCTGAAGTGGCAGCGGGCTGGCCATGTTTGTCGAAGGACCGATGGCCGGTGGAGCAGACGAGTCCTGGAGTGGAGACCGCGTATCGGCAAGCGTAGTGTGGGACGCCCCCCACCTAGATGGACCGACGACCTTAAAAAGGTGGCTGGGACAGACTGGATGCGGAAGGCGGAGGACAGGGTGTTGTGGCGCAGCCTGGGAGAGGCCTATCTCCAGCAGTGGACTGCTATACGCTGAGTTGATTGATTGATTGAATATTTAATACCTTGAATGTTGTGTCTGTATAATGTTATTATGGAGAGTTAGCTCACTTCTAGCTCTCATACACTCAGTTGCAGAAAGCTCACCATTAACACTTCATTACATAAAGCAGCATTATCGCTAATGAATTCATTACTTTAATGAAGTTGCACAAACAAATTTTTGATAGCATTAGACATTTTTAATGCCACTTTAGTTAAAGAAGACTTTAAATAATATTGCCAGGAACAAATTACCATATTGAACGAAAAGAGTGAACATTTGTGTTCTGTTATTATCCGTACGTACAAGTACACCACAATTTTAGCATAAAATAAAGTAAATTTAGTTGATTTATGTGTATTCAGTGTACTCTGTGGTTTAATCTAGTTTAAATAATCTGGTTTAAGGGGATGCGCTAAGGTAGCCCGCGAAATTCAAATTTACCAACGTTTTTTGCAATTTTTATACTTCTGATTCATATTCTAATGATTATAATTCTGTAAAGCCTTAAGGGTTATGGCCGCGAATCATAATTAGATCAACATACAACGTGTTACTGACCTGCAAATTACAAAAATCGTAATAAAATTTGAATTTCGCGGGCTACCTTAGCGCATCCCCCTTATTCTAATAATTTTAACATTTGTGCAGTCTAGAGCTTCTGCCACACGTGAAAATCCATCAATTTCATAAAAACCTTCTGCAACTCTACGTAGTTCTGTCCGGTCTGGCATTTTAATATAGAGGTGGCTTAATTTTGCTAGTTCACGGGATACTTTTTGTATAAACAAACTGACAAACAACCCGACCCAACCTGTTTCCGACAAACTGTTTAAATCACCCAATACTTGCTGGAAAGATCCAGTGGCGAAAAATCTCAAACATTAAAAGCTGTGTGAGCTGTGTCAGGCCATTAATGGATTTTTTTCTTTGCGTCACTGGTTCTAAATCTTAATCAAGTAGGTTACAAATTTGAAGAACTGCCTCCTTGGAAATTCTATACCTTACACGAAACTCTTCTCCATCATGTTTTAAAAATAAATTCACTCGGTCTGGGATTCGACGGCGAGGTAAATCTACTAAATAAGAATCAGATAATGACGAAAGACTGGTTAAAGACATCTTTCAATTACAGAAATGCATTAAAGTACCGTAGAAAACACTAATGTTGCTCTTTAATGGATGCTTTTCGGCCCATTAAAATTAAAAAATCTGAAATGTCAAACTTAAAGTTCACCACCTGCTAATGGGCGCTAATGAAGTTACGTGCAACGTAAAAGTGTTTAAAATGGCCGGTTTCATTAGGTTTGACATTTCATTAGTTAAATTATAATGGAGCATTAAAATAAAATAAAAAATGGTTTTGTGCAATGATTTAATGCTACATTAGTGTTTAATGTAGTCTTTAAAATTTAAAGATCGTTTCTGCAACTGAGTGATAGCGTGAGTGATTATCACGTGCGTGAGCGCATACAGGTCGTGTGAAGTTGAGCACTTTTTAGTACCCTCTTGCAATAACATGACGTATTGCATTATTGTGTGAGGTGATATTTTTATACATCATGTGGGACAATGTTAACAGCGACATAGCGTACAATCGAACATCTCACGCTTTTGAGTACAATGCTACGGCTACAATGTCGCGATAATGCGCGCGTCGAGCGGTGTGCGAGAGAGAGCGTACGAAGTGTAAGTTCGCGTTATCGCGGCAATGTAGCCGTAGCATTAAGATACGGAGTTCTATCACGAAGAGTTGACTTGTTTATGTACAAAAACATATTATTCTTAATTTTTTTCAAACCCGTAAATTATGGCTATTCAATTTTTCATGCCAATAAGGACCACTTATTGTACAGGCCAATGGTCATCATTCCAGCCGAAAGACGTCCACTGCTGAACATAAGCCTCCCCCAAAAAGGGGGCGGGGATTTGCCATAATAACCACGCTTGGCAGGCGGGTTGGCGATCGCAGTATGGTTTTAAAAATGCATAAAGAACGCTGCTGCCCATTCGCTAGTAAGTCCCTTAGTCGCCTTTTACGACACCCACGGGAAGAAATGGGATGGTGCTATTCTTTACGTCCGGCACCAAACGGAACAATGGTCAGTGAATCTTTATTGGGTTATAAGAAAATAATTTGCACAATAAACAACCAACGGCAAAAAGTACAAAACTTAATTTAACATCAAACACTAAGAACAAAAATAAAAATAGTAGGTATCAGATAAACGAAGCAATCACTCAATCTAAAGAGACTTTTGCCCTTTAGTTCAGCACTAAATCACTGCCATCCGGACAGGCTCGTGAAATAATAATGAAAGGGCCACTGCTCACTGTATTCCGAATTGATTAGCCTATAAGTTTGGCTGAATAGTTACGAAAATTAGCTAGTGCGGGGCTTTCATAGAATTTATTGCTGTAAAATTGACAGGAAGGGGCGTGAAATCGTTGAAACGGACCGTATAAACGTCAAAGGGTTTTGCAAGATTGATGCCCAAATTCCATTGTAGCTTTCTGCATTGGCTTGGCTGTCAATTTATTAGTTTGACTTTATGGTGTATTGTTGACTGATTAAAGGATACTAGGTACCTGTTTGTAGGCCATAGATCTACAATTGAATATGAAATCACTTAGATATTTCAGAGTTTTATTCTATCACATTTTAGAGACAGGTAAGTAATAGTAAATTGTTGCATCGAGCGCAGAGTGAGTTATTAATGCACGAGTTAATTACTCACTTTGGCAAGGTGCGTAATCTACTTTTCTTTCAACTACCAATCTACTTACCGTGATACAATATACCTACTCAAAATAGAAACTCAAGTTAATGAAAACAAAGTTTAATTCATCTTCTCCACAAATATTAAAAACTTATAACTAATAAATGTGCAGTTATTAAAAGTGAAATGCACTTTTACTTGGACATAAAAAAAACAGTGCATTAATGAAAAACTGTGCAACCATGATATTTCATATAACATTTCTGCACTGTTTTGGTTCTAAGCAAAAAATACGTCCTTTGTGATCGATTTTGTAATGATTAATGATAACATTACTAAATAGTTGAAAGAAAACATTATTGTTGCACCGAAAAATTCATGTAAGAAAAAAGGGCTCCTAATTAACGAAGTCTAAGCTAGAGCTACAGTACATATATGTTATTAAAATAAGCGTACAAGCTCGATACGACTCAGCTACGAACAGTTTTCTAAAATAAACAAATCCTTTGCAGAAATCACTCAGTATATTATGAACTGTTTAACTAGCTTCTCGTTAGCCCCGTTCACCAAATGCTTATTTAAAACAAATTGACGTGCAAATTGATAATTACGAAGCGTCAAATCGAATCTGAATATTTAATCAAACTTTCGCATTCATATTTCAAGTTCATTACTGTTATGGTCTCGTAAAATAAATTATTAATTTATTCAATTTCAGCACTTCAGTAATTTATACAAAGTGTCAAAGTTGCTTCTTGCATTCATGTGGTTTAGGATAAATTCAGTTCAAAGCTACGTTTGAGTGTTTGAGATTGATGACTGAACCAAATTGCTTTCAAGTTTAGATTTTGAATTCTTAGTAAATTGTACCTGGTGGACTAAGTTTCTTGAAGTAGTTTAAAGTTGTGTAGTAGGTATGGATTAAGACGCAGAAGCTTCGGTTAGAAGAGATCTGAAGTTGACTAAGTTCTTCGTTTATACCTACTTCATATATGAATGTTGTTTACTTCTCAACTTTAATATAAATTGCAATGGTAGGTACTCGGATTGTCTGTGTGGTGTCGGACGTAAAGAATAGCACCGCCCCTATTTCTTCCCGTGGGTGTCGTAAAAGGCGACTAAGGGACTTACTAGAGAATGGGCAGCAGCGTTCTCTATGCATTTTAACACCATACTACGATCGCCAACCCGCCTGCCAAGCGTGGCGATTATGGCAAACCCCCCCTTTGGGGAGGCTATGTCCAGCAGTGGACGTATTTCGGCTGATATGATGATGATGATGATATCTTACCTCAATATTTTGTTTCTAGCTGCTCTAAGTTTAGCACTAATAAATTAAAACTTTAGTTAATCATCAGCAGTAAGTCCTTGGAATCATATCATCGTCATGGAAAGAATTGCCGCTATCATTATTATAAAAAAGGCTTCGAAGCTTTTTGACAGTCAAAGCATATAATTATAGCGTAACATAATTCTTGAGGGAAAAAATATTTGAAGCGTATTTATAGAACGTTACTCAGTACTCAAGCATTACTTAAGACTAAATTCGACCAATCCAATGGCTTGAATCTAGTCTTAAGTAATGCCTGAGTACTGAGTACTGAGTAATGCTCTATAAATACGGGCCTTAGACTGTTTACAGTGCTGTCCTTTTTAATGTTTAAAGTCGAAGTCAAAGTCAAATTGTTTATTTCAAATAGGCACATAAAAGGCACTTTTGAACGTCAATATTTACAAAAAAATAGAATTGATTCTAGTCGCCCCTTCCAAAATGTAGTTTCGTATGGAGAAGAATGGGCAAGAAACTCCACCGGTACCACCTCCCTTTGGAGGAGGCCTATGTCCAGCAGTGGACGTCTATCGGCTGAAATGATGATGATGATGATGATGATGAGTTACTCGGATATTAAATTTTATTATTGTGGTACCGACGAAGATATTTTATATCCCTACATAGATCATATACCTACTAAAGAAAACCCGACCTGGTTAGTGACATCCGCAATGAGACTATTATTTTATTGTTCTAGCTTCTTGAAATTGAACTCTTTTTTGGTCCTATCCATCGTTGGTCCATGTCATACTATGAGTCACGTAATAATAAAGCAAATAATTAAATCAATCAAAGAACTATTCTGAGCTAACTCAAAATCAATCTGCCTTTTTTTTTGTTCCTGGGCACAAAATCCTCATGGATTTCCTCCGCCATGGGGTGGGGGCAGAGAGGCCTGTGAGACTTACAGACTAAAAATGTCTGCCCTCTGCCAACGCCCGGAGCGCCTGTTGCGGGCTGGGTGAGCGGAACAGATCTCCCGCTCCCTTTCCGCAGCCTCCTATACCACGGCGTCCCAGGACTCCTCGCAGCCGACCATCGACTTAACCACGGCCGGCGGCGATAGGTCACAGCCTACTCCTGAGATGAGGAAAGGAGGAGAAATCAATCTGCCTTGCCCAACTATGTCGTTTTGTTGTTCTTACAACTATTTTGGGATCGGCTTCCAGTTTAACCAGATGCAACTGAATACCAGTATTTTAAATGAGGCAGCTGCCTATCTGACCTCCACAACCCAGTTACTGGGTAACACGATACCCCTTGGTAAGACTTTCGACTGTCAAAGACTTACGAATGGGACCCACGGCTTAACGTACATACACGGACCGACCTCGGCAAGCGTAGCTTGTTTAGCCACAAGACCCTCATTTTGTGCCAACTATTTTGTCTAAATCAGCAGCCGATTACTAATACATCTAAAGTGGAACCAAACAACTGTTAACTCACCATAATAGGGTTTAACGAGCTACTTACGAACATCGACTGGTTAACGAGCCGTTATAAAATCGATATTTTTGGAATCTCTAAGCTTTTATACGCTCATTAGGTCCAAAATAAAATAACAAAGATTTATTTTCTAAATATCGCTGGAATATTTAAAGTAACGTTTTAGACGGTTATTTATGGGAAAGCAGGCAAATAGAAACGTTATAATAAGCGTGAACGTTAAAGAAGATTTATGCGTGTTTCAGTAAGCAAATATGAAACTCTTCGGTGGACGTAATATAAAAATAAAACAAAAGGAAAACGAATGGAGGTTGATAACAATGCTTCGTTGACCTAGTGAATGACTTTTGATTTTGATTTAAGGCGACGATAACTGACTTTTAATGATTTTATACTGAAGATCACGTCTAAACGAGTAGTGTTAATGATTTAAAAAAAAAAAAAAAAAATTAGAACATTTTCTCAATAACTTAATATGTGAATATTTTAGATTATGTTACACATAGTGAAATTAATTTGTAAAATTATGTCTAACGCGGATAAAAAACTGAGAATGGCGCAAAATCTACCAAACGTATTTTTCTGAAACCTTCACCAATTTAAAGATAATTTAATTATTGATCTTTTACTATACGCATTTTATTAAAATACCTTTTGATTTGTGTATAATAAATTAATAATGCGTCAAATTGGGGACAGCGCTCCTTGATGGGTGAGTCCCATTACTGGCTGAACGTACGACGCGTTGCGTGAGCTCAGTACAGAACACGCAAGCTAACCACTCAAGGTTACTGGCATATATCTCCGTATTAAGCGTCGATCAATAATTGACAAACCTGTAAGAGGACGGTGCAAATCAGATAAGTATATTAATCTTTCTGCTTATCGCTTTTGGTACCTACCCCGCTTAGACAAAGATAAAGTTCAGAAAGAGCGGACTATTTGAGGAGGTGGTTAGCAAAGCTGAGATCTCATAGACCTACTTACTGTGGTCTAGTGGTCACAAGTGCTACTGCAGAGCAGGAGGTCCTGGATAAGATTCCCGAGTCGGTCAAAGTGTTATTGGATTTTTCGATCTGAAATTTTTCAGTAGCAGCCCGAAGTCTGGATTTGTACCCGGTTGATGGCAATAGGCTCGCCCCCTAGTACATGGGACTTAAACACAACTGACGAAATGAGAGTGTACTAAAGGTACACCTCTGCCCACCCCTTCGGGGAAACAAGACGTGATGTTATGTTATAACATTTTTAAACAATAAGCCCTTATTCTAGAACGATATTGGCGATGTTGCTTGGATGAGTGAAAGGCGACTAACAAAAGGTATTTATAAAGCGGAGGTGAGTGGAAACGCCGGGATGGGACGCCCTAGGAGGACGTAATAGTGACCAAATTGGTGATGTTCTTCAGAAAGGTCAGGTGCGTAGTACTCGCAACCGGCGTGCATGTATGACCAGAGGTATGAACGTAGGCGAAGCAAAAGGAGTATGTAAGGAGGGTAGCAGGTGGCGTTCTATAGTCTCTGCCTACCCCCATGGGAAGAAGGCGTGAGTTTATATATGTGTATGTATGTATGTTGGATGTCTATTTTAAAGTGTCAGATTTATTACTAATCTCAACTCGAATCTAGTTTTAAGTCGAGTTTCATGACTGAATTGTTTTGTAGAATACGGGCTTAAGTTATTTAATTTAAAATTTCGGTATATCAAATGATGATGTTCATTTCATTACGAGCCTAAAAAGGTTTAATTCCTTCCTTTTTTTTCGTCCCTGACATTCGTAAAAAGTAAGTACCTACCTAGTATGTCTATCTCTACTAAATATAATTAAATTAATTAGCCAGTATTACGCAACAACAATGCATGGTAAATAATTATGTAGTATTAATTTACACAGACCAAGATTAGTCGCGTTAGGAATAATAATGAGCCAAGAAACTTAAAGCAATCCGTCATCGTAGGATTACAGTACCTACGACCTTCATTAAAACTTCCATATTAAGTACTTTATTATAATTAATGAAATGGGAACACCGTTTAAAGAATTGTTCGATATTACCATGCTTGGAATTCCACAAAAAATTGTGTCAACTGTGGCACGTAGGCATTTAAATCTGAATATATGGATAAACGTACAAATATAATAGATGGTTGAGTAATTGCCGAGCTCAATCTACTTTAGTCATTAGTTGATACGGTAATAAAAGATTACGAGTGTATTAAAGCCTTTGTAAGGTAATAAAAAGCTACTGTTGATAACTAGAATAGATGATAGGAACTGACTGACATAATTTTCTTCGCTAAATGTCACAAGGTTTAATTTTGATGAACAAGTTTTGGAAAATCTGCCGTTAAATAATACAAGACTTATACAGCGTGCCGCTTTAATGACAACATTAATTTAACACACGTATACAGTGTTGCGTTTTCTTTTTATAAAGGTATTTTAATTTCATTCAACGTTATTATTTATTCATTTATTTTCAATTTTCTAAAATAGCATCTTGGAGCTACCTGTACTTAAAGAACTGTAACACAGAGAGAAATACCATCGCATCAATGAAATTAAAACGAATAACGTACAAAGAGTAGGCGAATTGAAGGAAAATGAGAGCTTTGTCATTTAGTTTGGTTTAAATTTATATTTTTCAATTTACGAATTATTTTATCTTATCATATTTTTTTTTTGGGTTGGGAAATTATCAAATAACTTCTCCCGCTCTGGGCGGAGCGGGAGAGTGTCAGACTTTTACTGACTAAAACCCATCGGTATTCCTTAATTTGCCTGTGTGCCAGGGCCACGATATCCCTTTCGGACAAACTCGCAACCCTGGCAGGCATTGGCTCTATCGGACCCCGTCAGTTGGTGCTGACATCTCTTTGAGGCGCGCGTGGAATACGACGCGCCGTCGACCCGTGCCTGGTCCTTATCGGACGGTGAGCTACCCATCGCTCACCGTCCGCAGGCCCGTGCCTACGGTGGCCGGAAATCGGCTTGCGACTCCCGACGCCCGGGGTGGCCACTAGCCCTACCCGTGTGTTAAATTAATGTCGCCATTCTAGCGCCACGTTGTATAATCTAAAATAATACGGATAAAGTCGAAAGCATAAACCAGTTGCAGTAGGTATACGATATTTACGAATATGTCTATAAATGTTGACATACAGACATACCTACTCATACATACCAACCCCAAATTAATTGGCATTAAGGGTTGCCTTATGCCAATTTATTTGGGGTTGGCGTATCTTGTCTGCATTCATCCAGACCAGACAACATACCTCCTACTCAAATAGGTATAGTACCTACATATAAGTAGGTAACTACTAGGTAAAATGATACAAATCTGGTTGTGCCCAACAGAAACCAATTTGTATTACGAAAACCAATGTGACCTGCAATTGTACGGTTAGCAGATACGGACATCAATCCCTTGGGATTGGACGACAAATTGGGCAGCACGAACTTATTTATTGCGTTCCATATGATAAATAGATCGGCTTTATCGAATGCACTAGAATCGAATCAAAACAGTTGATGAAATATCGAGCTATGGAGTATATTCGGCGAGTTGCGATAACGTGTATCGCTTTTGATACATCGCCCGAGGGGATGTGGTGAAAATTATCGCAATGTATGAAATATTGCTCATAATTATAATTATCATGTTATTAAATACATGTTAGCTTTGTGCGTGTTAATTATGCAAAATGTAAATATTCCAATAATCGTTACTGATAGCTGTACTACTGTTATTGTGATTCTTGCTGAACAAAATCATTTTAAGATGAATCCGTGACTGTAGCCCGTGAAATTAGAATTTTCTTACGTTTTTTGCAATTTGCAGGTCAGTTTTAGGTTGTATCTTGATCGAAATATGTTTCACGACTATATCAGACATGTATTTACAGAATTGTAATCATTGGAATCATTATTATAATACATCTCTCTAAGTTATATTTGTTCCGCAATGTCATGATTGACCATGATGTCACCATTCTTGCGTCTACCTTCATTATATAATGATAAATTCCCAACATTGGACCCCTTCAATACCACACGGAACAGATTTAGAGTTTATCCAAATCCTTCGTCAAACCCGGAAACTCAGTTAACTTAGCAGTGCCAGTTTTAGTTATACTTACGCAGACATACACACATCGTCAGACACATTTACAGCACCTACACCACACAGTTACACGCACACACACACTTTAAATTTTAATAATTATATCACCCTCTGTATTTCTTATTTTTTGTGTACTTCGTAATTGGCGTAATGTTTCGAATAATCAAGATGTTATACTTTCTGTCAACTGTGAAGCTACCTTTTATTAAATTAATATATTTCATGAAAAAGTCATTCATTGGAACAAATCTAACTTAGATTCTAATCATTTATAATTATGTATATACATAAATCTGTTATAGTTGCGAATCATATTTTCATCAAAATAGAACCTGACACTGAACTGCAAATTGTAAAAAACGTAAGGAAATTTGAATTTCGAGGACTACAGACTGCGACTTTTGATGTTAAAATAAATAGATCATGTAAATCCAAACAGGCTGGTACTAAGAACGGTCATCACAAAGCAATATCTCATAGGCAAAGGGATAAGTGACCACTGACCACTGCTTTACAAAACAAAAAGGTGATACCACATGATATTTCCACTGATACTATACGTACTTAAATGATTCCGAAAATGCTTTTCAATGCACACCCATAATTGTTAAATTATACATATTAATTTAATTTATTTCTAATGCATATTGTATAAAAATATTAGCTTTCTGCAGTCCTCCTCTATATAAACATTAACGGTGCCAAATGTATTTACGAAATTTACGCGGACGGAGGAGTACGTCCGTCCGCGTAAATTTTGTATAATATAAAGAAAAAGATGACTACACTACCAGTCAATCAACAAAACTCACTGACTACAAAACAGAAAGCAAAATGTAAATTAAATAATTTATTCAACAAATTCGGCACGAAAAGTATTTGTCAATTCAACAACTCCGCCGAACAAGCGATTCAAGTTTGTATTTTTACTTAATTGTTTATGTTTAAATAAAGTATTAGGAAATGTACTTGTTTGTGTTTTAAGAGGAACAGTACCCGTAGAAGGTGTGTTTCAGGAGCATATGACAAATATAATATTGTAGCAAAAATTTATCTGTATAATTGACTTTCTACGTGAATTGATAACTTGACTTGTGACTGCGACTCCTTTATAAATGGTTTTAGAAGCCAAGGCCAAGGTGTAATTAGTCGAAACTGAATCCGCGTAAAAGCTTTCCTTATTCTAAATTAAATATTTCGTGAAAAGCTATCTTCTAAGCTTTAATGAAAATCTTTCGAACATTAAAATGATAGCTGTTAAAAGCAAATACGCCAAATTCATTAATATTACTGCTGCTAATTATGTTCGCCATAAAATTACAACTTATATGTAACCATAACAAAAATGTAAACCCAAAACAAAGGATCATAAAATAATCTACAACGTCACGAAACCGAATAAAATTCATACCATATCCTAAACAACATTTCTATCCTTTCGAAAGCTCGCCCCACGAAATGTACTATCTCGTATCTTAAATAGCAGTAGATGAACCATAAAAAGAAGAGTATATTCGTTTAAGTTAACTCTGTATTCGAAGCACACGCTCTGCATAACCGTGAAAGGAACGCAGGGTGTGAAGAAAATTCCTTACCTTATAAAAATATCAGGAATTCCCGTAATGTTCGGTTTGAGAACAAGAAATTCATAAAGGAAAATATTTTTGCAGTGACATGCGAAGAACAAAATTAAATCTTTAAGAAATCAATTTTTAAAAACGTGTCTCACTTACTCATATTTGAACGACAAATCTGTGCCAAGATGTGAATCTATCCTTAGATATATGACTGATCTTTGAAAATAATTTATAGTCCTACTCAGGCACAGCCAACCAATCATTGCTCAAAGTTTTTATTCGAATTTCGAACTTTTCTATGCCAGGGATGTCGAATAAGGATTTGCCCAACTAGGCATGTTTTGTCACGTCGTATATTCACGACATTCGGCATAAACAGACTTATTCTCGAATCGATCGATACGTATCTTCGCATCCGTACTTTTACTACTCGATTATGTTTGCTTTGGTACTCGCAATCGAGAACGCGATCGCATTTGCTGGTTTTGCCCTAGTTTTACGGAATACCACTTAGCTTGTACCTATGTGAAGTATTAGAACATAGATGCCATCACATATATTATACGTATATGTAGTTATGTATGTACAGTAAAGTCCAAATATGTACCTAGCAATATTTCTTTGAATTAATTTCATAAGTTAATTTTTAAAGAATTTCTTTCATTTTTCTCCTGCAAGAAATCTACTTACTTCCGTTGACATTTGCTGGTTTAATAATGGAAGCAAACATTTTAAGAGCTGAGATGAGCAGTTTAAATAAAAAACAAAATTATTATGTAAGTATACTGAATTTAAAACGCATTGTAATCTTAAACATTGAATAAAGCTTCTTTGTCATAATTATGTTGTATAAATATCATACATGTTTAAAAAGGCCTTACATAACTTTGTGAATTGATGAATTTTTAACGACACATTTGCTCCGTCTCATGCGATTTTTGTGTCTGAATATTGTAAAGGGAAAATATAATTCAGGAGCCTATTTCTTCTTACACGTTATTCAAGGCAATGTGACTTTTGTTATTTTATTTCTTGGGAGGTGAAATTGTTGTGATTTCGCGCCTTAAGTGCTCGTATTCCTAGGTACATATTATGCTTCTTACGTCGCGTGTAATGTCGAGGTTATTTTGACACAGTATTGTGTGTTCTTTTGTAACAGAAGTCTGTCCTCATATAACAAAACTTTTAATTAGAATAAAAACCACTAGAAAATAGATGATACGGCAACAACCAGTTCTGTAGTATTCCGTAAATATATATGTTTTTCTACTTAAACTTATTTTGTTGAGATTAGTTATACCTACTGATTTGGATCTGAAATCTACATACCTACAACATTGAGTATGTACAAATATTTGCTAATGTTATAAAAATTGCATGTGAATGGGTTAATATACTTCTTAGTGCGATGTGTGGTCCGACAAACTGGTTATATCAGGAGATTTGATGGCCGGGAATCAGCTCTGATTCGATCTCCTACATTGGAATGTTAAGTTAGGCCCAGCACACATTAAGCCGGTCATAAAAACGGTACCGCAAATTTTTGAATGGCTTGAATGGCAAAAATGTCATGTATATGCACATATACATGACATTTTTGTACAATATTTTTCGTTCTTTGGTCACATTTTATTTTAAATAAGAATTTACAGCGAAATACAAAATTTACAAAAGTATTTGAGATCTTTTGACGGTGAATTCTGATATAAAAATTCACAACATTCTGGCGCGATACAAACACGGAAAAATGTTCAAACAATTTGACATGAAAATGAAAATGTATAAAACATGAAAATGAGATAGTTAACAGAAACATTAATTAATGAAGTTTAATAAATTTATAATATATATATTATTAATATATAATAACGAGGTGAGTGCTATAACATTTATAACTCTAATAAAAAAATATAATTTTAAAGTATGCTTAATTTCAGACGGCACACAAGTTAGTGGAATTTAGTATCGAAATAGAAACAAAAGTCAATGAGAGCTCATTGATGTTAAAGAGTATAATAAAAATGAACGGACAGACACTAAAAGTTGTTTATGGTTCAGGAAGTGGATCTAGATTTGTAGCAGCTGTCTGTGTTTCCTCAGAAGTATTGAGACTAGAAACTTTTGCTTTTATTATACTTCTTGTTTTAATACTTTCTTCTAAATATCCTTCCACAAATCTAGTTGAATTAGGAATTTCCAAAATAGCTTCAAAATCATCTCTGAAGTAGGATAATAAATCCTTAACAACACATGAACTACAATAACTTTTATTACTATGTAGATAAAGACTTAAAGTTCCTTTTAAAACTATATTTATATTCCAAGAATCGGTTCTGTAATGAATTCTGTTCCTTATATTATGCCGGAACTTAGCAATATTAGCTTTGTAATAATATACCCGCGTCTTGCTATAGAAAGATACCATAACAAATGAAAACATCTAATATCCGATGAAGTAGAGCAATCTCTAAGAATTATTAGGAAAATGGACTTCGGCCGTAACTACGTAAAAAAAGTCGAAAAGTTAGATAACTACGCAGAATTTTCTTCTGTACGTAGGTATCATAAAGGGAAATATAAAGTTGGAATGGCAAAAAGGCGAAATAATATACAATATTATTTTTAGTATATGCGAAACCTGAATATAGTTTGTTCAGAATATGGAACTGAATCGATTTCAATTATTTTTACACCATTTTATATTTTGTCCCAAAAATATTTAAGTGTGATAGAAAATGTTATCACCATTTAATTACTTGCAATACAATCGCCGTACGGTTAGGTACCTACTGCCAAATTATTATCAATGAGCGCAAGACGACCCTGGAGGCGCGGCGGCGGCGGCGGCGGCGCCGCGCTGTTAGCATGTTTTTGTACGGACAACCCGGTACATAACAACCTTATAACTTTGCGATTTTTGATGATACAGTTTTGAAATTTTGTACAGATTCTTTACATAAAAATACTAGGCACGTGTTTCGGGTTTCACATAAACTAAAACTAATATTGCATAGTAAAAAATATGAAGTTTAGAACACGATAAATATTTTATTTCATTTAAGTACTTATTTATATAAACATTGTTATTAAGAGTATTAGGTTTTTCTATTCAAAAAAATGTTTTCAATCAGCCTTATTGATTGAACTTACACTACTATCCTTTGATGTAGATATAGAAAGAGTGGATAGTAACGATGTAGTTACTAGAGCGGCAATAGTTTTTTTTTTTTTGGGTGGGAAATTATCAAACAACTTCTCCCGCTCTGGGCGGAGCGGGAGGGCGTTTCAGACTTTTACTGACTAAAACCCACCCGTGTTCGGACAAAACTCGCAACCCTGGCAGGCATTGGCCCTAATGGACCCCGTCAATTCATGCTGACATCTCATTGAGGCGCGCGTGGAACACAACGCGCCGTCGACCCGGGCCTGGTCCTCATCGGACGGCGAGCTACCCATCGCTCACCGTCCGCAGGCCCGCGCCTACGGTGGCCGGAAATTGGCTTGCGACTCCCGACGCCCGGGGCGTCTCCTGCGGCGACAGGGTCGTGCGGGCGCGAATTCCTCCTTCGCGAGCATTACTGCTTTCCAGAAGGAGGCGACGCTTCCCATGCACTCTCGCTCTGAACCATGGCCTGAACCAGAGCCAGCCAGAGCGAGAGATCGCTGCCACAGATCGCCTCCGTGAGGACACGGTGGTGCTCCGCCCAAGCCCGTATGCTCCATCGTGTTCTCCAGGCGATCCACATAGTGGTGACACCCGAGCGTTTCCTCCCGGTTTATGCTGAACAGGAACCTCCCGAAACAACCGTGTCTGGTGAGGACCTGCATCAGGTGGAAGGTGAGGACGCCGTGGCGCCTCTATAGCCACTCCTCAAAGAGGGGACTTATCGCCACAAGTGTGGCGTGCCCAGCGCTGGGTTGCGAAAATCACACTCTCCATGTCGCCATGAGATCCCGCCGGAGCTCTGTCCGCTGTGCCATCAACTCTCGCGGCAGCAGAGTTTCACTCCAACGTTTCACCTCCTCACGCCTCTCCCAGATGTGCGAGAGCGGCAGTAGCTAAGGAGTGAGTTTGGAAATCGGTTACGCGAGCACATGTAACCGACCGCAACTTTATTGTGAATGAGAAGACAAATGAAGCCTAGTTGCTCTAATCATCTAATGAATTGCCACCCCATGGTAACTAAAGCAAACTCAAACTCAAAGCATTTATTTCAAATAAACCAATTACAGGCACTTTTGAATTGTCAAGGGGTCGGTCAGTCATAAAGATGAAGCTAGTTGCCCATTCCAAAGCTTAGTAGGTACCTATGGAGAAGAACGGGCAAGAAACTCCACGGACACTCTTTTAAATTAACATATGGTTACAAAACATTGGTTACATCATTCGTGTTGAAATTAAACATGTGAGAACGATGCAAAACGTCAAAGGCGTCCGTAACAAAAAGATTTAAAAAAGAACAATTCAAAAATTAAATTAAAATAAGCCAAGGCCGCTAAGAGATGACCAGTCCCTACTGATGGCGCCCGTTCACGAACATGACGAACAAGCCTTCCTCTCAATCGACTTACAATATTGCACGGGAGAGTAAGACACGGGGACGCATTCGCTTTCTAAAGCTAGCTTCCCACGGTGCATGATATTCTGAACGGACGCGGACCAGCCCGCACCAACGCACCAAGGGAAGAGTATCGTCCGTGATAGCGCAGACACGACTGTCGCGGTGCATCCGATCCGCGGCGAGTCAGTAACTTCAAAGGTGCGGTGCGAGCTCTCTTTACGAGTTCTCTTTCACTTGCATTTTGGAAAGAAAATGGCTTTGAATCTCAAGACCCACACAGACCAACACGCAGCACTGGAAGAACCTTGTTGTGTGGTGCGTGGCTGTCCGTGGCCGTCGGCCGCGCGGGTTTGTCTGCGTCCGTCCGCAATATCACGCGTCGTGGGAAGCCTCCTTAAGCATGGAAATGATTGCGAGTTTGCAACTATTGTTTCCTTTTTACCCGACTATGTCGAATAAAATCATGTTGTAAACTTTTGTATTTAAATAATAAATAATAATAAAATTGGTAGGTTTTGAGAAGATCCTTCAGTCGTAAATAAATGATCACAAGTAGATCTTGATACTACAATTTTAAGATATAGTTGCTATGGGAAATGGTCTGAGTTTCAGGATAATTTAAATCAAAGTTATGAAACTTACTTCGTTATGAATAATTTGTTCGAGGAACTTACTTGGACTAAATAATAATTATTATCTGCCAAACGATTTTGTAGAATATCCATCTTTTCGAACGGCTGAAATAATTATTCCTTTATCGGGAGCTTGTTATTCAAAACTGTTGAGTGGAATCGTTCAATTTTAATTTAGGTAGAGGCTGTCAGGTATTTTTTTAAATTCTATAATTATTAAAGTTAAATTTATAAACTGATGCTGTTATCTCACACTTCAATGATCAATTATTGTAACTAGTTCGCTAGGGCAGCGGCACGAAGAAAAATATCTTCTATTTGCCCTCTTTGCTCCTGATCCTCCAATATCGAAAATTCTTGTGGATTTTCTTATTTGATGGTTAAAGTGCTCATAAATTGCGGTTTTGCGATTTTCCTTCACTACTTTGTACCTATCAATATCAAGCGTAGGGTATATAAGAGCCGATTACTAGAAAGATCAGTTTCCTTCAGGATAATAATGTAGGTAATACTTATTCAAAACAGGTCAACAATTTCCGTTTCGTAAAATGTAGCGTTATTATTTAAGGTAATATAGTAACAGGTCTAAAGGTCGCTGGTGAAATTTTATATTGCTATACTTCATGGCTTCAGTGTTCCTAACAACTGACGCCCACGTGATACAGACGAATGAAAAAATATTAAAATTGTTATTTATAGTTTGATTTTTAGGGTTCCGTACCCAAAGGGTAAAACGGGAACCCTATTACTAAGGCTCCGCCGTCTGTCTGTCTGTCTGTCTGTCCGTCTGTCACCAGGCTGTATCTCATGAACCGTGATAGTTAGACAGTTGAAATTTTCACAGATGATGTATTTCTGATGCCGCTATAACAACAAATACTAAAAAACAGAATAAAATAAATATTTAGGGGGCTTCCATACAACAAACGTGATTTTTTTGCTCGTTTTTGCTCGATATTGATAATGGCAACAAGTAGACGCTTGAAATATTCACAGAATCTTTAGTAATATAATCACTTTAAAAATAAATAATTAAATTAAAATAAAACAAATATTTAAGGGGGGCTCTCATACAACAAACGTGATTTTTTTGCCGTTTTTATAAATAATGGTACGGAACCCTTCGTGCGCAAGTCCGACTTGCACTTGGCTGGTTTTGTCTTTTTTTCAGGTCGTGTTGATGTCACTGAATCAATGAAACCCTTCAAATGAATCAATAAACATCGGTAGACAAAGTTCACCAATTGGCAGAGGATCATACATACAGGCCTTTGAAGGGGAAACGAAAGACAAAATTACAGTTTTTAGAAAAATATCTACGACGTTAAAAATGAAGAATATATACAACATGCCCCAGAATTAACGCACAACCTCTTAAGGGGTTATTGTACTCATCATTATGAACAACTTTTATTATGGGACCAATCCTGAAAACGCGAAAAAAATCTGGCTGTTTCCTACATTTTGACGAGTTATGAGAACATATGTAGGGAACAGCTGATTTAGATGATGTGTACAATGACCCCTTAAGAGGTTGTGAGTTATTTATGTTACATCTTGTATAAAGTCTATTCTTCGTAGAGTAGAGATTGAAGTGGTCATGTTACGCATACTGAAGCTCTGATTAAGCTCAAGCTATTGGGTAACGAAATAAACAACAGAAAAATAATACATATATTATTATACCCATTGATATATTAAAAGGAGGAAGATACGTTAAGCGCTAACATCGCAATCAGTAAAACTTGAGTGTCTCCTCCGAAGCGTCAATCCGAAGTATCGGCCGAAAGTTCGGCCGTTTTATAACTTCCATAGTTTCCTTTTTTGACTTTGTATCCTTACCCGAGGCTACATTTTTGACTTTGGCTTATCTCTTTGACTGTGGTTTTTTGTTTTTCTTTCGCCATAGTCAGCCATAATTAGCCGTAGTCAAGCAACGGCCGAACATTCGGCCGATACTTCGCATTTATGTTTGGAGTAGGTCCCCTGCGCTCGGCGCAGTCTGTCTCGCAACTCGCGCGTATCGTGTCTCTCACGCACGTTTGTAATATCTAACTCGCTCGTGTCACTACAGGCATCACCTAGTTTGATAGGACCACATCACCTAGTTAAGTCCCGTATCTTCCGCTTTTAATACATCAATGGTTATACCATAAGATTTTACTGTAGATTAAATTACTCATCATAACATCACGCCAGTAATTCCCGGAAGATTACTCAGAGATGTACCTACATATACACCCACATTTAGCCAGCCATATTTAAGACTCAGATATATGCCAGTGACCTTGAATGGTTAGCTTGCGTGTTCTGCGCACGCAACGCGTCGTACGTTCAGCCAGTAATAGGACTCCCCGATCAAGGAGCGCTGTACCCAATTTGACGCATTATTAATTTATTATACACAAAACAAACGGTATTTTAATAAAACGCGTATACTAAAAGATTAATAAGTAAATTATCTTTAAATTGGTGAAGGTTTCAGAAAAATACGCTTGGTAGATTTTGCGGCATTCTCAGTTTTTTATCTGCGTTAGACATAACTTTACAAATTAATTTCATTATGTAATGTAAACATAATCTAAAATATTCATATATTGGGTTATTGAGAAAATGCTCTTATTTAACATATTTTTTTTTTCAAATCATTAACACTACCCTTTTAGACGTGATCTTCAGTATAAAATCATTAAAAGTCGGTTATCGTCGCCTTAAGTCCCATGTAATAGGTGGCGAGCCTATAACCATCGATCGGGTACCAATCCAGACCCCGGGTTATTGTTGAGAAATTTCTGATAGAAAACCCAATAACACTTTGCCCGACCTGGGAATCAAACCCAGCACCTAATGCTCACCGGTAGCGCTTGCGACCACTAAGATTTTTTGCTTATAAATAAGGAACCCAAAGTTAGCAACTGGAAGTCTACTCGAAGAGGACATCGCAAACAGAAATGTTAACGTCCACCAAAAAAAGGTTTCGTCATTGATTAACAATCATTGGCAATTTGGTAGCAACAATGAAACAGATCGACTATTTATTGACTTTGATTGGTGTTTTTATTTTCATTTGACACGAATACTATTGTTAGAAAGGCCATGACTTTATTCTAGCTAGACCTAAATAAATAGACGCTTTATGATATAAGATATTTATTTTGCATATATGGGTACAATACATGGTGATTTATAGGGAATAGGTTCAGCGGGGCGAGCACGGCCTACTGTGACATGACTTGAGTCACACATTTTATCACAGTTTGAGCGATAAAACTGTTTTGTCATGAAATGATAGTCCAAATTGATATGACATAATTTATCATGTCTTGTCACAAACGTCTTGACCCGCCCGCGCCCGTGCTCGGCCCGCAGCTATATTAAAACCAGTAGGCATGCAAAAGTTATAAAATTATAAACTAATGTACTAAACTTTAAAAAAAAACGGTCAAGAGGGAGTCGGTCTCGCGCGCCGAGGGAGGGTTCCGTACGCATATATGATGTTGATGATATCTGAAAAACTGTGCTATTTAGAGACATCGTTTTATTTTTCCTGTAATCTTTACATACACTTCTATGACATAGAATAATTTCAGATTTTTATCTATGTAAACTTCGGAGATAAGGGGGAGGGAACGGTATTTTTTTTTACATTTTTCATCAAAAGTCGGAAACTATGCTGCCTAAAAGAATTTTAAAAAATGTTTGAGAACGTGCAAACAACGTTCGTTCATATGATACCCCACATGCCCTAGTTCAATTTTAAATTTTTACGACCCCCTTTCAGTCCGTTTTGCAAAAAAGAGATATTTTTTTAAATTTCTTTCTTGTTTGCAAACGTCATCTAAAACTATTCTAAATTTCAAGTGGATAGCATAAGTAGTTCTTGAGATATCCAGGTGTGACAGAAAGACAGACAAACAGACAGACAGAATTAGTCTCACCATAAGGGTTCCTTTTTACCATTTTGGTACGGAACCCTAAAAAGACAACACAAAACCAAACATAATTCTTATTTTAAGCATTGTAAACAGTCTAGGGCCCGTATTTATAGAGCATTACTCAGTACTCAAGCATTACTTAAGACTAGATTCAAGCCATTGGATTGGTCGAATTTAGTCTTAAGTAATGCTTGAGTACTGAGTAACGTTCTATAAATACGGGCCTAAGCTTCAAATATTTTTTCGCTCAAGAATTCTGTTACGCTTTATTATATGCTTTGACTGTCAAAAAGCTTCGAAGCCTTTTTTATAATAATGATAGCGGCAATTCTTTCCATGACGATGATATGATTCCAAGGACTTACTGCTGATGATTAACTAAAGTTCTAATTTATTAGTGCTAAACTTAGAGCAGCTAGAAACAAAATATTGACGTAAGACAATATGTGGTGAGTAAAAACATATCATCATCATATCAGCCGAAATACGTCCACTGCTGGACATAGCCTCCCCCAAAGGGGGGGTTTGCCATAATCGCCACGCTTGGCAGGCGGGTTGGCGATCGCAGTATGGTGTTAAAATGCATAAAGAACGCTGCTGCCCATTCTTTAGTAAGTCCCTTAGTCGTCTTTTACGACACCCACGGGAAGAAATAGGGCGGTGCTATTCTTTACGTCCGGCACCACACGGAACAACACAAAAACATATTGCTAACCAGTAATTCAACTCAGCCTATAGCAGTCCACTGCTGGACATAGGCCTCTCCCAGGCGGCGCCACAACACCCTGTCCTCCGCCTTCCGCATCCAGTCTGTCCCAGCCACCTTTTTAAGGTCGTCGGTCCATCTAGCTGGGGGGCGTCCCACACTACGCTCCAGTAATTATGAGAGTTCATTCATAAACGATGCTCATGAAGTTAAGGCCCGTATTAATAGAGCGTTACTCAGTACTGAAGCACTACTTAGGACTAGTTTCAACCAATCAAATGGCTTGAATCTAGTCTTAAGTAATGCTTGAGTACTGAGTAACGCTCCATTAATACGGGCCTTAGAGACGTTTAAACGTCAACAAAATGTAAGCGAACGTTAACCATAACTTAACTTTAAGCAAACAATCTGCCCAGCCTTTTCCCAACGATGTTGCGGTCGGCGTCCAGTCTAACCTGATGCAGTTGAATACCAGTATTTTACATGGAGCGACTGCCTATCTGACCTCCACAACCCAATAACTGGGTAACACGATACCTCTTGGTAAGATTGGTTGTCAGACTTTCGGGCTTCTGACGACCCGTAACGACTGTCAAAGATCCAGAAATGTCTGCTGGGACTAACGGCTTAAAGTGCTTTCCGAGGCACGGAGGGGTCTTGGTATGTAAAGATGGTCACCCATCCACGGACCAACCCCGGCAAGCGTAGCTTAACCTGATTGATCGACCCGTGCGGCTGTTATTCCTTAGCCATAAGCCCGATAATTAAATATTTAAATAGCATTAAATAATTTTAAAGTTATTTAAGAAAATTTATGAAAATTTACCATTCTCTCCGAAACGGGTCAATTTTTTTTTTTTTTAATACGGAAAATAATTCTTTACGTATAAATTACAGGAAAACCTATAAGAAGTCTATGGTCTTAAAATAATATGGTTATTCACTCAAAATCGTGCGTACAAAGTTACAATTTCAGTTGGTATATAAGTGGGAACGTGTTTTCCAAATACAATGTTAATTTTGTTCTTGGGATAAATTCATCCCAACTATGGAACCTTTCATGGTGCGTGGTTCGAAACGCACTTGGCTGGTTTTTAATAGAAGAACACGACAATGGCCCACCTTCCATCCTGCGCCTCATGACCTGTCACCTGTACACATGATGATCTTATGTCCACGTCAGTGAGCGGAGTTCGCGTAGCTGAATTATTGACCAAACATGTTTGAACTGTTTGCCATAGATACGCTAAGAAAAAGAATTGAAGAAAGAAGATGATCGATTCTGAGAAAGTAAATTAATTGTGTAGAATCTTCTTGCAGCCGAAGTGCGGATCGCTTAGCACGGCACGCGAACATTAACGACATCATCCGACGAGCTCTTGTCGCCGTCGGCGTTCTAGCTGTATTAGAACCCAATGGCTTGGCACGTGACGATGGCAAGAGACCGGACGGCATGTCTTTATTTCCATGGAAGGTGGATAGGCCTTTAGTGTGGGATGCATTGTGTGTCGATACTCTTGCGCCATCCCATCTTCTTGGCTCGGTGTGCTGTGCTGGCACTGCTGCTGCGGCTGCGGAGAACCTCAAGCGGCGTAAGTATAATAACCTTGTTGGAAATTATATTTTTCGAGCCGTTTGGGGTTGAAACCCTCGGGCCGTGGGGTCCTAGTGCTCATGGTATTTTTAATGAAATCTCGAAACGGCTGGTCGACACTTCCCGTGACCCAAGGGCTGGCTTTTACCTTGGCCAGAGGCTAAGCATTGCCCTACAACGTGGCAATGCCGCCAGTCTCTTGGGAACATTACCAGTCGACAGTGATGTGGATGAATTTTTCGACGCCATATTGTGGCATTATTAAGTATTATTAAATGATTTAAAAAAAAATTGTGTAGATCCTAGAAACATTAATAAAATTCTTTGATGGCGTCAATGATTACGTGGGCGTCGATAAGATTTTTATTTCCCTTGGTTTTCGTGCTTTCCAATCCAGAACTAGCATTATAATTCTAGTTAGCAACTGGTACGTTCATCGTCGTATTTGGGGAGCGACTCATCTCTGATCCTGACTCGGTCGTTTCCGCTCGCGGACTCGTCAAGCAATTTCCGTCCAACACGTACAAACATACGAAAGTAAGTACGAATGAATACGGACGGAATCGCACTGCGTTGTGTACGTTCTGCGTTTGAATGCGTGGTTTGACACACATTAATGTATGGGTGATGAGAGAAAATATTGGAGAGATAAAAATTAAGGCTAGGGTGTTCAGAATGGCTGTGTTTTGTTTTTATTTTAGGTTGGATTATATTTTGGATAGTTGTGTAGTGAAATTACTGCATTTACGGTGTTTTTGTGTAGTGTAACTCATTTTGTCGATATCTTATTATAATTGTATAAAAACAATACCTGTTTTGTATTAGTGATGCACTATTTGATGCCTATACTACCTGATTTTTTGGTGTGCGTACCTAAGCACCTAACTAAACCCAGCTAGGTGCTTAGGTACGCACACCAAAAAATCTATGATAAAGTCAATACGGAAAATTGACTACACTAAGAAAAAAATAGCGTTTGGACACTCGTAGTTACATAATGACATTTCAATCATTCCTACAAGCACGTAAATCAGTACCTAGTATTTTATTAGTTCTCTTTTCCCATTTCCAAACTTGGGCAAAGCTGTAGTATCGGTCTCATAGCTTCTCTAAATGCCCGACCAGATAAGGCTCTTATGACCGCGCGTTATATCACCATTCGAGTCATGCTTTCGTATACCGTTGGCTAGTAAAACATTCTTGTCCTTGTAACTACAGAGGGCCTAAAATGGACGCTTTGGCAGAATCATAAATACAATTCATATCCCGCAATTCATCTGTTTGACAGTTTTGTATGGAGTTTCGTAAAATGATCCACAAACTATGAATTACTCTATTTAAGTCTAATGTCAAATAGCAGCTGTCAAACAGATTAATTGCGGGATGTATGAATTGTATATCTTATTATGATTCTGCCAATGCGTCAATTTCAGGCCTCCTGGTCATTCAATACAAAAACCCTTTTTGGAAAGACGCACGATGCATATGTCTCGATTTGTAAGTGAATCTTGAGTAAATATTTATATAACTCATCATCGTGCGTGGGTTCTAATTAGTTAATTAATTAAATATAAATAACGGACGCTCAGGGTTGATGTGTGACGTGCTGTCTCTTACTGAAGCATGACTTGATGACACGTGCGATCTTAGATAACAAATGAGAATCTCATTGAATATGATTGGCATCTCGGTTACAACTAACCTACTATAATTACGTACGCAATTAAATATTTATTCAACAGTTAACCTCGTTATTTTATATCATAGAAAATAATTTAATTAATCTCGTTTCGAAAGCACATTAATTACAGTAACATGATATAATAAAACTGTCGAGCATGTAGATGGAAACAATCACGTAAATCCACATGTGAAAACAAACACTACCGGCTAAAATAATATATTTTACACCGAAAACAAATAATTAAAATTAAAACATAGGTACATTACCTGAAAAACTGAAGTCAATGAACGCAAACAATTTTCACCAGTTTAAAAATCTCACTGAAAACACACACAACAAAAACAATGACTGAAAATACGTTTTTCCAAAACCACTTTTGCTTGCACTACGTCAACGGACACAAGGAGTCCATAATTTGAGTCATAATTATTTTTTTAATGTTTCCAAATTAAATTTTTGATTGCGTTCCGTTTTGTTTACATTTTAGTCGTAAATCGAGTATTAGTGGAGACGGCACGCGCGTGCGGCCCCTCGGCATGAACGTTCGGAACTGGCGAAGCAGTACCAACTACCGACTCTACCGAGCGATGAAAATTGTACCTACTGTGGAAAATGCTTTCGTTATGTCCATAGACACGGTGCCTTTAGGAGTTAGGACTCTTTTTAGGGTTCTGTACCCAAAGGGTAAAACGGGAACCCTATTACTATGGCTCCGCTGTCTGTCTGTCTGTCTGTCCGTCTGTCACCAGGCTGTATCTCATGAACCGTGATAGTTAGACAGTTGAAATTTTCATAGATGATGTATTTCTGTTGCCGCTATAACAACAAATACTAAAAAACAGATTACAATAAATATTTAAGGGGACTCCCATACAGTAAACGTGATTGTTTGGCTTTTTTATAGATAATTGTACGGAAACCTTCGTGCGCGAGGCCGACTCGCACTTGGCCGGTTTTTTTGCCTCGATTTCTTGTTTCAAGAAGACTAATGATCAACTATGGATGTATATGCGTAGTTAATGCTTGCGTGTTTCTTTTTTAGGGTTCCGTACCTCAACAGGAAAAAACAGAACCCTTATGACTCGTGTGTCTGTCCGTCTGGCCGTCTATCGCAGCCGATTCACTCCGAATCTACTGGACCGGTTAAGTTGAAATTTGGTACACGTATGAATTTCTGTGACTCAAACACGAACGTGTAACGTAAATAAATTAATTTTGAATATGGAATTCATTTTTGGGAGAAAAAATTTAATATTAAAAAAAAGTTTTGTGAACTGTACCGCGAGACATATCCTAAAAGGATTTCAAATAATTATATTTTTATTTATCATTTTAAAATAATAAGTTTTAAAGTTATTTAAGAAAATAGTGAAATTTACCATTCCCCCGTTATCTCCGAAACTGTAGAGCCAAAACTTTAAAAAAAAAATACAGAGAATAGGTTTATTCTTATAGATATTAGGAAAACCTATAAGAAGTCTATGGTCTTAAAATAATATAGTAAATCACTCAATATTGTGCGTACAGACCTACTAACTTACATTTGTAGTTGAAATGAATGGGGGAACATGGGGGAACACAACTACTATGTTAAGTTTGTTCTAGGTATAAATTCATCCCAACTACGGAACCCTTCGATGTGCGTGGTCCGAAATTTACTTAGCCGGTTTTTGTTCTGAGTCTGGCAGCTAACTGAACCGACACATCGGAGCATCGAATGATTCATCTCAGCTACTCACTTGTATTTAATTAAACACTGCAATTAAGAATATACCTAAAACAATACAGTTTTAATGCCAATTTTTTTTAAGTTTTTACCGTTTTATTTTACCTAATCTCTGCTTTTATTTTCGTGACAAAAGCTCGTAATAAAAGTAATGATGTTATTATCGAAGTTTAATAATCCGTGTAATAAGTCTTGGTAACGGTTTAGCGTTTTCGAGCAACTTAACTATCATACTAAGTACTAAAGTTGTCAAAAAATAATAGGCCCGTTTTGACATATAACTTTAATCGATTTATCGTGAGTATCGAGTACCGAGTCGTATGGTTACTTCACTAGTTACGTCGCGATGGCCAATGGCGATGTAACTAGTGAAGTAACCACTACTACTCACAGTAGTACTCACGATAAATTGATTTAAGTTAAATGCCAAAACGGGCCTATTATTTTTTGACAAGTATAAGGAGAAAGAAAGGAAATCTATGAAAACAAAAGGTACGTAAGTAAGTGGACTTTAGAGTGTTATATCCAGTAGACAGTTTTATTGAGTTAATAATCGAATTCAATAGTGAAAATTGGTTTTGCAATCATTCAATTTGATCTCTGCGCAATAGACTAAGTGAGTTTTTGTTCTCAGCATAAATCACATCTTATCAAAAACTATGAACACTGTTAGATTAATCAACCTTTTGCTTTCACCGAATTTATTACTTTTAATGTGAGTTAACTTTGATCAGACAAATAAATATAACGGTTTGACAGCTTTTGTTAAGATGTAAGCGCCGAGGTACAGTCAGTGCTCTGCATTAGCTGATCCCATCATTTAAAGAAAAAGAGGGGTTGGGTTATGAGCACTGACTGTACCTAGTCCACGAAATTCAAATTTTCTTAGGTTTTTTTGCAATTTTTAGGTCATTATCAAGTTGTATGTTGATCTATATATATAATTCAAGACCGTAACAAATATGTATTTATTCTTCAGAAAAAAAATATCTGGTGATTGGAAAATCGGCCTTTTATCATGATAGCCCAACTAAATGTGGACTTAACCGGATTCATTACATCGTACCTACTTAAGTACTTATTACCTAAGTACCTTCGCATTTCGGTGGTATTGTTCATCACATTCTGGCAAGAATAGAGCCGCTCTAAGGCTTCTTTGAAGAAACTCTACCCGTCTAAGTAATGTATCAGCTCATAGAAACGTGTCAGTCGTTGATGAGGCTTCGATACTAAGGAAAATTACGTTTGAAGAAATTGAATAGAGCAGCAAGTAGGTTATCATTTTGTTGCCGCGTGGATTGCTTTGATTGTATGCAATGTGGAGGGTAATGTATGCACAATGTGTAGCAAGGGAAAGGGGAAAAGGAAAGTTACAGTGGCGTTGGAAAGTTCAAGGAAAATGCCTTATACCTACTAGGCCTGTTAGGCTAACAACGTGTGATATTGCAACCTTGGGGCCTAAAATGGACGCTTTAGCAGAATCATAATATGATCTGCGTACAATTCCTAACCCGCAATTCATCTGTTTGACAGTTTTGTATGGAGTTTCGAAAATGGTCCACAAATTATGAATTGCTTTAATGAAGTCTAATGTCAAATAGCAGCTGTCAAACAGATGAATTGCAGGATCTATGAATTGCACGAAAACATATTACGATTCTGCCAAAGCGTCCATTTTAGGCCCCCTTGTTTGATGGATTTATTCCGTTCTAATACCAACCACTAATACCACTGGTATTTGTTTCAACTCATATTTATTTTGTATTCCGAACGGATACCACTCTCTAAATAATTAAACGTAATGTGCGAACGAATATTAACAACTTGAATTTGGTACAGTTAGCTCAGTCAAAACTAGTCAAATTAAATTTGTTTTCTGATAGTTTTATGTACCTATTTTGATGATTTAACTGATTTATTTTTCAATTAAAGGTCTTATAATTACATACAAAGCATTTTACTGACGGTACCATGTACCTTTGAACTTGTTTTGGTATTAGTTTTAACAATGGTAGGTATCCGTTTGGAATAGAAAATCAAAATAGTTATGAGTTGAAACCAAATACCAATGGTATTAGTAATTGGTATTAGAACGGAATAAATCGTTTGATGTGATTGACAAATGACTATCAAACAATCAGTTTTCGAGTATGAAATAACACGGAAAAATGTTTGTGATTTATTTTTTAGGTTCCCTTATTCCTTGGCTGAATTCAAAGATTAAGGTTAGAAGAGAACCAAGGTTTTGAAATTAAACTTCTAAAGCGGCGATTCGATAATTGGACGAGAATTGAGAGTGTAATTTCAAGAATGCGTCACGTTAAGGCATATTTCGTTACATGAGAGAAAAGAAACATATAACTCTCTCTGTCTCAAATCTCACTTATTCTTAACTTTTTAAGAAGCTTCACTTCTATCACGTGTACGGTGCTACATGCGTTTTTCTGTCTTTTGTAATTACGCGAGAGAGACACTAGTTCGCTACAGGGCAACGAACGAGTCGGTTGCCAAAATACAGCTTAATGTTTTGATTAACATGGTACTAGGCATTTTTATAAACCGATTAGTATGACTTTATTTATAGCCTACAAGTGCAGCAGTTATTATGGTCCAACAGCATACCTTATGCCTTTAAGATGGTAATTGTTAAACCACTAAAAGTTTGAATGCTGCTAATAAGTTATCATGCTGCTCCAAAATAAATTGGGGGGCTATTTCGTAACCATTTATTTCACTATTACAGCATGTATGGATTTAATTTTTCATTACAATATGTTTATTAACTATTTGATTAATATTCTGAACATTTTGATCTATATATAATAAAAATATAATATAATACTCCCTTATATTATGGGCCGAGCCTATTGCCAATTGACAAATTCTGATTCCGGGCTACTTCTGAGAATTTCCTTTTGGGAAACCGTAATGAGTCGAATGACACATGTAGGTATTGTGGAATGACACTTGTAGGGTTTAATGGCCATACAGGAAAAATGCGCAAATTTTGACAAATTAAACATGAGCGAGTTTTATTAAACATATATTTTTTATTTTGATAGGTAGGTATGTCTGTCAAGAAAATAAAGTTATCGTTAACGAAAGTTGTTTACTTTGAAATGTTTGAAACTTTGAAATTTTGATGCTGGCTTGCCGGCCGGGGCAGGTGTTTGGTGTAGTGGTACGCGCGAAGGTACCTAAACAGCTGTGCGCTCGCTCGATTTTCCGGTGATGGTTTTCTAAGTAGGACCTATTTTATTAGGATTTCAAGTCGAGAAAAAAAATTATTAAACAAATAATGGAAATGTGTTCTATTACTGATACAGAACCACCAAAAAAAATTGCGCAGTGGTTTTTTCATTCAAAAATTTTCCTGTGTACAACATTATTTTTAGTATATGCGAAACAATAATTTTTCAATAATTTTTACACCATGTTATATTTTGTCCCAAAAATATTTAAGTGTGATGGAAAATGTTATCACCATTTAATTACTTACAATACAATTGCCGTACGGTTAGGTACCTACCTGCCAAATTATTATCAATGAGCGCAAGACGACCCTAGAGGCGCGGGGGCGCGATGGCGGCGCCGTTAGCTTGTTTTTGTACGGACAACCCGGTAACATAACAACCTTATAACTTTGTGATTTTTCATGATACAGTTTTGAAATTTTGTACATAGATTCTTTACATAAAAATACTAAACACGTGTTTCGGATTTCGCATATACTAAAAATAATGTTGTAGGTATATTTAATTGAACCTCAAATATTATTATAATATATTATTGAACACACTACTCGTAATATAATGCGCCTCTTTATTTGAACCTCATAGAATTCCTATTTTGGAGTCCTAAACATTAATTGGCGCTCACCGGCCGCTGCCGCGGTACCTCTCGCTTCTCTCGCTTTGTTCGCGCGCGGTTCACTGTTCTGTATCTTGAAATAAATTATTTTTCTTTTGTTTACACACTTCACCCAACCAGAGGAATTAACCAAACATCCCGTACTCAACATGATCTGCATGCTTGTGAACAAAAGATCAACGATGCAGTCACCAATTAGTATTTATAGAAGTCAGTATTTTATATCCCTCTAGTTTTATTTACTTACCTTATTAATAAAGCTTTATCTACACAACAGTTCATCGTCTGCGTAGCCTTTTTTAACCATGTCGAGGTCAGCTTCCAGTCTTACCAGATGTAACTGAAAATCAAGTATTTACACAACAGTTACAGCATTAAATCATATTTTTCATAATAATTACTTAACACTTAACAATTATGTTTTTTTTTTAATTGTATCTGCGCGCTCGTGCTCGCTTACAGTATTGACGTGAGTCGGTTACGGTAGCGGTAACAGTGTTCGTATAGGAGGAATAATATGCTTAAATCGTGTGATCCACGATATACGGTATAGTCTGTTCCAAAAGTATCTGGTGGAAATGTAAACAAATGGATAAAAAAATGTAGCTGTGGATGTCAAATTGAAGTGACACTTACAAATTTAGTGCTTTGATTTGATTATTTGAAAAGTATTCACACAAAATTCTTATTTTAAACCACCTCAAAGAGGTTTTTATTTTGAAATTTAGATTAAAATCAAAAGTAATTTATTCAAATTAGGCTGACAAACAGTACCTTTAGAACGTCAAAATTACATAAGACAGTCCCCCAAAAACGCCCGCCCTTCATCACTTCCTAGTGCTTTAGCTGGGAAGAAAAAATATTACAGCTGTCTGTTCAGTTAGAAAAACTTGATTCTATTCTATTGTATGTAAAATATTTTACATTACGCAACACAAAACATACCACAACATACAACGTACCGTGTGGTGCCGGACGTAAAGAATAGCATCATCCTATTTCTTCCCGTGGGTGTCGTAAAAGGCTATGGGACTTACTAGAGAATGGGCAGCAGCGTTCTCTATGCATTTTAATACCATACCGCGATCGCCAACCCGCCTGCCAACCGCGGCGATTATGGAAAACCCCCCTTGGGAGAGGCCTATGTCCAGCAATGGATGTCTTTCGGCTGAAATGATGATGATGATGATGAACACAAAACATTAAATTACATTATGTGCCATAATTGTTAGCTAGCACACGCCAATTAATAAATAAATAAATAAAATAGCCTTTTATTTCTTGCTGTTTAAATATTACAAGAAAATAATATAATACTACATGCAATCTAAAAACATTTCAAATTAATAATTAATTACAATTCAATTTTTCTAAGCAATCTCAATTCAAAATCATTGTTATTTTAAGAAAAAATACACAATACCAATTACTTTTTTATATTATTAGATTACTATACTTAAGATTTATAATTTATACATTGTATTATTATAATTATTTTAACAATTCAGTTTTTCTAACAAGAACCCCTCTTAGTAGAAGGTGAAGGCCTCCTCCAGAGATGACCAACGGTCTCTATCTTCTGCTGTACGCATCCAGCGAGTGCCAGCGACTTTCACAATGTCATCGGCCCAGCGAGCTATGGGCCTTCCTCTTTTTCTATGGCCTGATGGGCCTGACACGCCAATTAACCAAAACAAAAAAAATTGTGAGTGATTGCGTAATAATTTAACCTGTCACAAGGGTTTATTTACACTTTTTAACCGACTTCACAAAAAGGAGGAGGTTCTCAAGTCGCCTGTTTTTTTTTTTTTTTTTTTTTTTTTTATGTTTGTTATCTCAGAACTCCGTCGTTTATGAACCGATTTGGAAATTTATTTTTTTAATTGAAAGGATATACTTCCAGATTGGTCCCATTTTTTTCAAAATCCAGTTCTGATGTTGGGATCCATGAGTAATTGAGGGAACTCCTCAAATATTATAGGCATACCTATAGCAATTTTTATATTTTCATCAACAAGTCAATCATTTGCATTCAGAAAGTATAATTTGGTGAAGTGGAACAGATGAAGAAGGCCACAGATGGCCACCGGACCACTTCTCAGTGATACGTAATTCACGGGTGGCGATGAGATATCTGGATTAAGATAGTTAAGCGAAGCAAATTTAAATAAATAGTTCTGATCAAAATGGTACCATCAAACTGATCTGATGATGAAGCCGGATGGTAGGCACTGGAACTCCGTTAAAAAACAATGTATCCTACCCGTGTTTGGTCTTATTGGAATTGTCATGAGATGCACTCTAGCTATAAATGATTTTTAACCGACTACAAAAAAGGAGGAGGTTCTCAATATATATATATCTAGCCATATGTACATATAAAAGGAAACCGTGACTGATTGGTCTATCAACACAGCTCAAACCACTGAACAGATTGGCTTGAAATTTGGCACGTAGGCATCCGCTAAGAAGGGGTTTTTGGAAATTTGGCCTTTAAGGGTGGAAAACGGGGGGTTTTGTTTGCATGAAAAATCTTATTCCTAGGGTTAATAAACTTGAAACTTGGACGAATACTTACGTAAGTAAATTATAAAGTTTATATTTTTTTGTTAACTTAACTTCAACGGATGGGATGTCAAAGCTTGTATAGAAGAATTTTAACGCGCGGTCCGATCAACTCGAAACTCAGTATTTATACTTAAGACCAAAAATGAAGAATAACTTGTATCGGGGTTTTTCGAAAATCTACCCATAACGTGGTGAAAAGGGGTAGTCAATTTTACAAGAGAGGATTTTAATACGTGGCTTGATTAACTCGAAAATTGGTATAACCTCTATGTCAAATAATGGAAAAGTCGCAAAAATTAACCTCTTTGGGGGTGTAAAGGGGGATGGATACAGTTTGTATGAAAAAAATCTTCTTTCGTTGATCTATTAACTTGAAACTTAGCCTGAATACTTCATCATCAGTCTTCTGCCCTAATTACAATTAATTTGGGGTCGTCGTAACATGTCGAATTACACTATAGATTTAATACATACAAAAGGAAACAGTGACTGACTTACTGACTGATCTATCAACACAAAGCTCAAATCACTGAATTGATTGGGCTATTTGGCACACAGATAGTTATTATGACGTAGGTAACCGCTAAAAACAGATTTTTGAAGATTTAACCCCTTAAGGGGTGTAAAATAAAACTTCCTGTCTCTGTTGTTTTCATAGCAAGTAGTAGTATACGAATTGGTGTGGGGTAGGTACCACTAAAAAGTGAAAAATAAAAAACTATATAACTATAAATAATTTAATTTCGGAAGTCAGTGTCTTTGGTTTCGTATTTTCGTTTATGGCCACCGACTTCCGAAATTAAATTAAATATTATATTAAATGTGGGTGTACTACAGGTACACCTCTGCCCAACCCTTCGAGGAAACAAGGCGTGATGTTATGTTATGTGCTTCCGAAATTAAAGTTATTTTTCACTTTTTAGTGTTTTTGTTGGAAGTCGGTTGTTTTTTTTGTAAAAAAGTTTTTTTATTAGTTACTTTTAGAGCTGATCATAGGAATAAGACGTTTTGTCTTAAGTGACTTGTCATGCGACACAAACTGGTAAGGGCTTCTACTTATTGACATGAACTTTAGCAATTTTTTTGGTAAAAATATCAGCTACAGCAAGGTGACCTTGTACCACCACACCGTTACACTAAGGTCAGCAGTCTTTAACTCACGTAGTACTTTTTATCTACTTAGTACAGACAGCCACAACCATAATGTATAATATTATACATAAACAAGAAATTATTTTATTGTCTACATTTTGTGTTCTGTATCAATGTGTAGCTTCTATGTACTTATGCATCTTTTTAAGGCTACTTAGTACAGACGGCTACACACCAAGCTATACATTTCCAGTTTATGCTGATCTCGCACTGTACGGAAATCCTGTACAATGCGAGATCAGCTTATACTGGAAATGTATAGCTTGATGTGTAGCCGTGTGTACATACAGCCTCAAACATAATGTAATTATACAAATGTAATTATACATAAAGAAGAAATTATTTTATCGTCTACAATTTTTGTTCTGTATCAATGTCCTACTTAGTGCCTACATACAGCCACAAACATAGTGTAATTACACATTAACAATAAATTATTTTATTGTCTACAATTTGTGTTCTGTATCAATGCGTAGCTTCTATGTATACATCTTTTTAAGGCTCACTGTACTTACCTATTTAGAATCTATACCTACCTATGGTTTGTGTCAACCCTACACCAGTGTGTTTGCTATCATAAACAAACCTGACTTAAAATAATGATTAAGTAGAGCTCCTGCATTATTATTTCGCCCTCAAAACCACCTTACACGAGACACGTAGGCACGCATTTTGTTTTAATTATTAATAATTAATTATAAAAGCATCAAGAGGTCTCTGAGTGAAATGTAAATAACCTGTCACCCTCGCATGCATACGTGAGCCGAGGAGTTCACGCTATGAAAATTAAATTGCCGAGTCGTGTGGATTTACTGTCGCTGAGATAAGGTTAACGTGGAAACGTACGAGTCTCTTCTTGCTTTAAAAAGGTACTCATTTCATATGGAAATGGAACTCTTTTTGAACTTGCCTCTTTTATTTACAGAAGTGTGCCGATAATATGTGCTTGGGAAGTCCAATGTTATAAGTAAGCATAGCGACACACCTGGGGCTCAAGTCTGCTATTTTTATAAATTCAGTCATTCTAACACGATCCCATTGTCATGCCATTGTCATTTTACTAAAAGTTTGTAATCTGCTAAATTCATAATGGTCGATCATTGGTCGGTCAATGTTCTCGTAATAGAATTGTGTTATTATAATGGCATTGTCGTATTGCCATTATTATAAAACCCATTAGTGGAAATGTCATTCATTTGTCATTATGCACGAGATTACCAATAAATGCAATTTATTTCAATGTAGTGTCAGTGGCCGACCATTGGAAAGCCATTATGACGCCATTATAATTAGTAGATTACCAAAGTTGTCAAAATCAACAACTATGAAATCAATGATCGACCATTCTGACACTATTGTAATAGCAGACTTGAGGCCCTGCTGAAAGTACCGCGACGGAAATTCCGCATACTTATGTTTGGTATGAAAATTACGTGATGCAATCTCGGCTTGCAGACTTAGCATGACGCTTTGGCGCTTTTATTCACCCGCGTAAGTCTCGATCTCGTGGGAATATCGGGATAAAAAGCAAAAAGCCTATGTCTTAATCCAGGGTGTCAGCTACCTCCATACAAAATTTTATCAAAATTGGTCTAGCCGTTTGAGCGTGAAGAAGTAACAAACATACACACACACACACTCACAAACTTTCGCCTTTATAATATTAGTGTGATTATATTATATAGTGTGCTGCCAGGGTTGCGAGTTTGTCCGAAAGGGATATCGTGGCCCCGGCACAAAGGCAACGGAAGGAACACGGGTGGGTATTAGTCAGTAAAAATCTGACACGCCCTCCCGCTTCGCCCAGAGCGGGAGAAGGTATTTGATAATTTCCCACCGAAAAAAGCAGGACGCTTTCTATTTCTACTCTACAGTAGAATAGAAATCGCTTATCTACCCTTCTCGAAGTCTCTTCTTCCCGAGCTCACACCTATTAGAGACTTTGGTTTCTTCATAGACAGTGACTTTTCCATAGCAACGGGGTAGTAGCAACGAGGTAGGTGTGATGTGTATTACTTACTACCCAATTTTACCGAATTTTTGTGTTTCGCTCTGAAACAAAAATATGAAGTAAAGTGTTTTGAACAAGTATTTCTTCAATAACTCCAATAAAAAATGTATGGCTATACTTGTCAAAAAATAATAGGCCCGTTTTGACATTTAACATGAATCGATTTTGATCGATTTTTTTACCAATGCGGCGTAACTAGTGAAGTAACCATACGACTCGGTACTCGATACTCACGATAAATCGATTCAAGATAAATGTCAAAACGGGCCTATTATTTCTTGACAACTTTAGTGCGGGTAAAAGTTAAATCCACGTTTGGCAATGTATTAAAACTCATTTGTGTGTATATTGGATGGCCCGAGAAGATTATGAGATAGATTATTTTTAAGGATTTATTGTAATAATTTTCAACTTTTGATTTTAATTTTTTGTCTCTTTTTTTGTGATAATTTAACACCAAGTAAAGTCAACTACCACCTCAAAAATTGTGGTTTACCTGGGTCTTATGGAATATGACTGAAATTGAGAAGAGAGTTCAAAAATAATTAAAATTAACTAATTGTCAACCACAAGCAGAGGAAATTTGCAAAAGGATGAATACAGCGGCATAATGTCCTTTCAAAGTTGTCCAAAATAATAATAATAATAATAAATAAATTGGTAGCTTTTCATGGTCTGGTTGCATCAGTTCTAAGATGTTTAGTTTGCAAGAGTTCTGGGGCATATGCAGCTCAAGTGAATACATATTCAAGGCGCAAAAACGACCACAGACGGTTGTGAACCAAATTTAAGTCCCTAAAAGTGGTTACATATCCGTCTTTGTATATTCTGAAAATGGCCATGTTTGTGAAGACCAATAAAAACCTATTTCCCACGATGTCAGAAATTAGAAAACGACCTGTTAGAAACCAATACAAGTATTACAAATTGAGTCCTGTAACACAGCGCTATTGAGAAAAAGTGTTATTCGTATGGGTCCTACCAACAAAAAATTGCCAGGTGTAATGCAAAATGATACAATTAAGAACTTGAAAAATAAATTAGTTGCCTTCCTAATAGAAAAATGTTATTATTCGATTAATAAATTTTTAATGGATAAAACTTGTTAATCAGCAATGTGTTAAATTTTATTACTTAATATTATCTTGAACATGGACCTAATATACATTTATATACATTTATTTATAATTTTATTCTAAAGTAACATTTTAAATTGACATTTTTCAATATCAATTAATGTATACGTCTGATTTGTAATAATTCTAACTGTGACATTTTAATTTGTAATTTTATTTCTAACCATTTTTATAATTTTTGTGTGGCTATTTCCAGGCATATTTACATGGCTCACTCCTATCTACTCCACCTGTATTTGAATGTAACCTACATTCGTTACAAAAAATGATTGATTGATTGATTGATTGGTAGTTATTCGGGTAGTATCTCGGGGCTCGGGGTACGAATTCCAGAGTGGAGACTAGAGAGGTGATTTCAGGTATGGTATGGTATGTGTGTATGTGTAATGTTTGTGTGATATGGTGTGTGTAAATTTGTGTGTTTGTTCCCATTGTGCTGCCTTTATAATTATAATTTTTTCCGAGTCATCATAACCAGTGTTATGCAAAATTTTCTTTTCAATTTTTTATTTCGCTGAGTTTGCAGACTTTATTGTAGCAATGAGGTGCTGTCAGGTATTGACATTCTATAGCTTCTTTTGTTTTTGAAGATTTTACAGATTGTACTGTAGCGGCATCAACATCGCCACATGCGAACTACGCGTCACACTGACGTCACGCAAAATCCTGCATCGCACAAGCAGAGTTTACAGCGCGACTAGCATATATACAACATCCCAACATCAATCGTTGGGCAGTTGCCCACCAGACACAACACCCGTATGGTCGGAGCATCCTCCCTTTTCTATAGAGGATGATTGAACTTTACACCCTGTTCCTCATACCTCTAAAGTACAAATCCACCCATAACAACACTATGCTGAAAATGAGCCTCTTAATGACCAGTAGATGAAAGATCGGTCAAAGGACAGCAATTTATGTGAAATGAGAAGGTACTTTAGTTGCTTCTCTTTCTATTCGATGTGAATATCGCCTTTCGGAACACCCAGCACTGTCTTATGCCACAAGATATATGTGTTGGGTATGGGAATATCTCAGGACGTGGCGAAAACTAATTAGCGAGGTGAACAGCGAAGCTGACTGTCTAGAAGAATTACTGTCTAGAAGACTCAGTTTTACTTGAATTTAAAGGCGCATAGGCTGTAAATGTAAAGGAGTGTTGATCACGTACACACGGCTACATATCAAGCTATACATTTCCAGTATAAGCTCACCTCTCATTGTACGGCAATCTTATACAATGCGAGATCAGCTTATACTGGAAAATATAGCTTGATATGTAGCTGTGTGTACGTAAGTCATCCCTACGTAAGTCACAATACGAACTACTGAATGCATTAAGCATAAAAAATACACTAATGTACCTCGTCGGAAAAATAAAATACAGTAATGTGGTCGTCGGACTTTTCACCTGGGCGGATCAATTAATTTATTTCTGATTCCAAGGAAAAGGGCATTAAAGTACCTTTCAATATTTTCAGTTCCCTTTTTCAGAATCAATTTAAAAAGCAATTAATTGGTTTCAATGGTCCATTTTACTTTTGCAGTAGTTAAAGTAGAATTACATTACACTGTTAATAAATTTTGTTAATAGCTATCGTTTGAATTTAAATTGTATTGACCTGGATATCTAGTCGTATACATCATTATATTAATACGTGAAGTGAAAACTTTGTACCCCTTTTTACGAAAACTTCGCGGACGGAGGAGTATGAAAATTGGCACATTTAAAGTTTATATGGATGAGGAGTGCAGAAAGCGACTATTTTTTTATAAATATAATTCAAAAAAAGAAGTACTTAATTAAAAAAAATATACAGAAAAAAAGAAGAAAAATTCAAATATTATTATAAAATATAAACATAAATACATTCACACACACACATACATATACATTTTATATTATTAGCATTAATATTATTATTTATTGTTAATAATTTTTAGCTCATTAGAAATAAATTAAATTATTTAAAAAAAACATTACACACACTACCATGAGTTTGACGCACACACATATTATCGGGGACTTGAAGATAGACAGAAGTGACAGCTCGAACATGGAATAAGTACTTTTTAATAGAATGGAATTTGTAAGTACTTTATAATAGCATGGAATCAGTGTAGTCATGGAATTGTAAGCAAAAAGTATAGATTGTAAGTAGAGGGGGTCGAATTTCGACCAGTGGGCGAACACTAGTATTATTTATTACTAAAAGCGACTAGCTTTTCGTCCTCCCATACCTATTAACACTGTAACTTAAAAACATTGTAAAAGCCCATTATTTTTAAAAGAGTAACTGTGGAGTTTCTTGCCGGCTCTTCTCCATAGGAAAACAACCAATTGGAACCGTGCATATGTGCCCATGTGGGTTTATGTGAAATAACATATTTTGATTTTGATTTTTTGATTTCGTATCTAGATAGATAATCAGAAGAACAACGCGATCACACAGATGTGTGATCGCGTTGTTCTTCTGAACTACGTAACGGAATTTTATGTAGTTTTAACCATCATTTTACTGAAAATTTTCCGGAAGGTTTATGAGCAATATGCATTAATGTAAAAAATATATATATTCTATATTCCCCAACGCCCCAGAATCCCCAAATTGAAATGCGAATTGTCGGTCCCAGAATTAACGCACACCCTCTTAAGGGGTCCTTGTACTCATCATTATGAACAACTTTTACTATGGGACCAAACCTGAAATCGCGAAAATAAATACCAGCACCCCATAAGAGGGTGTGCGTTAATTCTGGGACCGACAATTCGCATTTCAATTTGGGGATTCTGGGGCGTTGGGGAATATAGAAATGTCGATGTTTTGCCAAACCGTGTGAAGTAGGTGCCAGTCGCTAGTATAAATAGGTACCTACGAGTAACTAAAGTAACTAAACTCATAGGTGTATCGCGACGCGAAAGCGCGACGTGACTAATAGAACAATTCCTATGAAAATTTAACGGAAATTGTTCTACCGAAATCGCGTCGTACTGTCGCGTTGCGCCTGTCTGCAGGGACCTACTTCCTACGATGACACTTCGTCTCTAGGATGCAATGTCAATGGTCAGGGATTCCGTATAGTCTGTCGATTAGAAGTTTAGATAATGATAATTATAATAAGCACGTACCACTCTTAGATACAGCAGTTAAAAAAACTTTTTACAAAAAAAAAACCGACTTCCAAAAAAGTCGGTGTCTTTGGATTTGTATTGTAGTTTTTGCCACCGACTTCCGAAATTAAAGTTATTTTTCACTTTGTAGTGATTTTTTTGGAAGTCGGTTATTTTTTTTTTTTTTGTAAAAAGTTTTTTATTTTTCACTTTTTAGTGTGTCAGTTTTTAATTTATCTAAGTTACAACAGCCTAATGTTAACTGCTCATCACCTTTTACAAAATATTGCTTTTCCCGATGCTGGGACGTTGATTGTTGAGGTTGAGTTCCAGGAGAACTGCCACTCACCATATGCATAGTGGCGAGCATAAATTGCTTAGCCACCACATTAAAGTACCTAATCGAATCGCAACCCGTTAAATACTTATTTTAAATTGTTTGTTTGTTTTGATCTTTGTTCCGGTCGCCATCTGTGGTCTCCATCATCAGTTCCACTTTACCAAATAATGCTTTTCGAGAGCAAATGCACGAGTTACTAAAAAATATACCCAAATCACTATAGGTTTGCCTATAAAATTTGAGGGCTTCCCTCGATTTCCATGAGATCCCCTCATCAGATTCTAATTTGGTGGCAATGGGACCACCTTGGGAGTATACCCTTCCAAACAAAAAAAATATTTTCAAAATTGCACCATAATTGACGGAGAAATCGGTGAACAAACACAAAAAAAAACACAGCCGAACATATAACTTCCACCTTTTTGGAGTCGGTTAAAAATCAGCATAACATGTAGAAAACGGGAACTAAAAGTGATAATGACCAATTGAGTTTTCTGTTAGCTTAAGCCGGGAGACTTAAAGCTAACACTAAACCCATAGGTGTATCGCGACGCGACAGCGCAATGTGATTCTAATAGAACAATTCCAATGAAAACTTCGCGGAAATTGTTCCACCAAAAATCGCGTCGTACTGTCGCGTCGCGCCTGTCTGCAGGGGCCTACTAATGATACTCCGTCTCTAGGATGCAATGTCAATGGTCATGGATTCCGTATAGTCTATCCATTATCAGTTTAGATAATGATATAATAAGCACCACTCTTAGATACAACAGATAAAAACCAGCATAACATGTAGAAAACGGGAACTAAAAGTGATAATGACCAATTTGCAGCCAGCGATAATCGTGCAATTATTTTGTAATCATTGCAATTTCTACGAATATGGCGTTGTAGGTGGTGGGTTAGTACGTTGGTATGTTGCTATACATATTTAGCAGTAGTTATATATAGTATTCGTTATGTAATATCAGAAAGAACGATTCAAGTCTTTGGGAACGAGAATGCAACTAATGTTTTGGCTTTGCATTCATAATAAGTAATGTACATAAATGATAATGCACCTTTATATAAATGGAGTATGGCTAGTTACCAAGAGTTAGAAGTAGGTACCTACAAACCTAAATTAATTTTGTTTTGTCAAAGGGACACCTCTAGTGAATATAATTAACCCCAAGGGCAGCCGGTTACAAGGGTCTGTTTTTTCAACTCAAGTAAAACCTTACTTTTGGATTTAAATAAATATTGTAATATGCAGTCACATTCCATTGTGCCAAACTAAAATTATTATGATGGGAAGCACAGCTGTAGGTACCGTTCATAATGGAAAAGGTGCCATTCATAATGGAAAAGGTGATATTAAAATATTCTGTTATCCCCCCGACCCACTGCGTCGCGTCGCATCGCCCGCCTGCGCTATTAGTTCGTTTTCGCTTAGACTTTTTTCTTATTGCTCGGCTCGTAAGGGTTGTAGCTTGATGTTAAATAGCCTTTAACCATCCTCAAAAATTGGGCCATCAAATAAAAAAACCGGCCACGTGCGTGTCGGACAACGCATGATGAAGGGTTCCGTAGTTGGGATGACTTTATCCCAAGAACAAACTAAACATTGTAGTTGGAAAACATGACCCCCATACATTCTAACTGCAAATGTAAGTTTGTACGCACAATATTGAGTGATTTAACATGTTATTTTAAGATCACAGACTTCTTATAGGTTTTCCTGTAATAAAAAACAAAAAAATAAAAAATTGTTCTTTACTTATGTAAAGAACAATTTTTTGTATTTTTATCAAAATTTTAGGCTCAGTAGTTTAGGAGATAAAGGGGTATGGTAATTTTTCATCTATTTTCTTAAATAATTTCAAAAGTATGTATTTTTAAATTATGAAAAAAAATATATATAAAATTCTTAAAACAAGCCCTTTCATTTGATATGTAACACAGTACAGTCAGCAAAACTTTTTTTTTTAATTTTCTAATTTGCCTCCCAAAGGTGACCTCCATATTCATAGTTAATTTATTTACGTAACACGAACGTGTTTGGGTCACAGAAGTTCATATGTGTACCAAATTTCAACCTAATCGGTCTAGTAGATTCGGAGCAAATCAGCTGTGACAGACGGACAGACAGACAGACACACGAGTGATCCTATAAGGGTTCCTTTTTTCCTTTTGAGGTACGGAACTCTAAAAATGTTTTTTTTAAATCTGACTGGTAGTTCCAGAGAACGCGTTTCGTGTTTAAACAAAAATTCAAACTCTTCAGCTTTGTTTAGAACTCAAACTCAAAGCATTTATTTCAATTAAACCATTTACAGGCACTTTTGAATTGTCAAGGAGTCGGTCTGTTATAAATATGAAGCTAGTTCCCCATTCCAAAGAGTAGTAGGTTCCTATAGAAAAGAACGGGCAAGAAACTCCTCGGACACTCGATAAGAAAATTTTAAAGTTTTTATATAATAACAGTTTCCTTGGAAAATTGTTATCTTAATAATTACCTATATAGGTGAAAGGCAGCTTTCAGGTAGAAGGGTTATTACAGTTATAGGTAATTCGAAGAAATGTGACATTGAATTGACATCCACCAATCCGCACTGGGCCCGCGTGGTACAGCGAGGCCTGTATCCCAGCAGTGGGAATATTATAAGCTGATTATTTCAAAAATATATAAGTACTGTAGAGGTTCTATGATAGTACATCATTGTAACCGCTAGTTGGCACTGGCAGCTTAATAAAAATAAATATTTAAATCAGAGTATAGATTTGAAATGATGGGTTGTCTTTGTCAGAGAGACAGACTTTAACTAACGTTCAAACAAACATGTATTAATTTAAAGAAAAATTTAAATATATCCGTAATTATCCAAAATGATTATTATTTATGAATTGTAGTGCTGTAGAGGTTCTATGATAATGCATCATTATAACCGCTAGTTGGCACTAGCAGCTTAATAAAAATTAATATTTAAATCAGAATATAGATTTGAAATGATGGGTTATCAGAGAGACAGACTTTAATTAACGTTCAAACAAACATGTATGAATTTAAAGAAAAATAGAAATATATCCGTAATTATCCAAAAGGATTATTATTTATTAATGTAGTACGTCCCGCATACTACAGTACCTACAACAGTGACTACATGTTATCTGTAAACGCATGCAGAGTAGTTGATTTCGGATAACGGTTCCGACCTTAGTTCTACCTCACTTGAACCTAAAATCGTTCAGTTCTGTTTGAATGAAGAACGCATCAGGTCAAGAACAACTAAGAAAAAGTTTCGCTTCGAAAACTGACAAGACCATCGTCTTAAACGCCTGAAGCTACTGTTTCCAACTCAAGATTCACCTAAGCGCAATGGAACGTAGCGTGCTAAGTGAGTTAACCCTCCACCTATCAAAGGCGTCACAGATATTCGAGTATATACCTATTCACCCCAGCAGGGTTGGTAAACATACCAACATACATAGGGCGGAACCATAGAATACGTTGAACAGATTGTAGGGACTTCTCCCGGCAGTGGGAAAATTAATATATTTAATCTAAATGAATAAAGTCAAGAAAATGTTCTTGTTACAAATGGGAATTTTGATTTCAACAGTTATTTACGTATTTCGAACCAAAGATAAGTATCGCTTTTTGTTTGAAATTAAGTCATTCATTAATCATTCGATCATTCTTCCGCTATTAGAGATTGATTTTGAATGTTAAAGAAGGATGGCAACAGGGATGTCTATTATCACCACTAAAATAAATGTTATTGTTTGGTACCTAGGTATATTTGCCTTTCCTAAGTCAACTTTGAAGAACTTATAAAGGATAAATGGATCGTACTCCCTGAGTCATATAAGTCAAGGAGAAAAGAAAAGTAATTCGGCGGTTGCTTCGTTTACATAAACAAAGGACCCTTATTCTCTCCCAATTACATAGGCCTGCGTTAATTACTACCCACAGGAAAGTTGACCAAGCTATTTCAATCTTGTTTATGAAGAAAGAGGGTCGTGTCATTTTTGTACGTTGCATTTGTAGTAGTAATAGTTGTATTTGACATGTTATCAAAGTAAAGGAGGTACATTAAGTTTATTTTAAAGTCTTGAAAGGTGATAAGACGATAAGAGGCGTACCAATAAAGGCCAGCTTACCGTAGTAGGCTGCCCGTTAGTGATAAAAAACCAGTTGGTATAAGCAGGCCTTTTATTCTATTGTAAGCCGTATTACTCTAGGCTAGCTCAAGGTATAAGTGTTAAGACTTCTACAGACCGGCGCGACTTGCGACGCGACACAAAGGCACCGCTCGTCGCGCGACACGCCCTTTGTGTCGCGTCACGTGTCGCGCCGGTTTGTAGAAGGCTTTACTTTTGATGTGTCGCCTACTCTACCTCTACCTACATTTTAAGTTTTGGCCGTGGTTGTTTTGCCTTGCTATGACTCTTTCTCAAAACAACGAGATAGCCTGAAAATGTGATTAACATTCACTATACTTTGGGTTATCTTGTCTCTCTCTTTTAGGAGAAGCCAAAGGTACCTAAGGACACCTAGATGGTCAATTCTACCTTCTTGTCGAATGATTCGACGAAAAGTCGTAAACCTCCTCCATGTTGGCACAGAATTTGATAACCTACGACGCCGGCAAGCGGGCACTGGAGCGATTACTTGTAATTAGAATCAAATCGTATTTAATAGGTACCTACTAAATAGTCTCAGTTCCGTTTGGTGCCGGACGTAAAGAATAGCACCATCCCATTTCTTCCCTTGGGTGTCGTAAAAGGCGACTAAGGGATTTACTAGAGAATGGGCAGCAGCGTTCTCTATGCATTTTTAAAACCATACTGCGATCGCCAACCCGCCTGCCAAGCGTGGCGATTATGGCATATCTCCCCCCCTTTTTGGGGGAGGCATATGTCCAGCAGTGGACGTCTTTCGGCTGAAATGATGATGATGATGAAATAGTCTCATAGATGATCAATTATGTGCGGTCAGATTGAACGGGTGCAAGTGTAAATTCTCTAAGGGTATTTTTTTCCATTTATGATAGCTCTTTACGTAAACTTTATCCACAGAATACTAGGTAAGAAATACATTCACCAAATATTATTAAAACAAATTAATATTAATAGGAATAATGTGTAATTTACCGACAGGCAAAGAATTGATGCCTTCGAAATGTGGTGCTGGACCGCCCACCGCACAAATATACTCAAATTAGAAAAACCACAGCAACTGCCTTCAACCTGCCCGCAACGCGTCATGAGATACTCCGGCCACATTGAGCCTCGGAGGTCGCAGAGGTACCACCGACATGGAACGTGTAATGGTGACAGCAATAGAGCGCAAAAGACCTAGAGGCCGAAGCCGGAAAAAATATCCTAGCAACTGGAGATACCTATCAGCGCCACACTCCAGGCCACTGATCATAACAGATGGAGAAAAACTGTTGACAATTTGAAACGGAGGCACGATTCTCAGCAGCAAGAGAGTGATTAGGAAGAGAGAGATAATGTGCATCAACGATTAAATTCCACTAAATTTCACATAATGGCTTAATTTGTGAGGGATCAAACCAACGGAATACCATTTGGGAGAAGTTTGTAAATTGATCAAACCTTGAACTTTGGCAATACGAGATTATATGATGCCTTTGTACCACTGTCTGATGACCATTTCCACAATAATAAGGCAAAAGGCCTTGGTGATAACAGCGTTGAGCAGGAAAGACTTGTAGAAAATGTTGAGGTATAACTGAATTAAGTAAGTTTATGAGGTGAGTGAGGTGAGGAAATAGGGTGTAAAGTTAATTCATCCTCTATAGAAAAGGGAGGACCCTCCGACCAGATGGGTCTTGTGTCTGGTGGGCTACTGCCCGACGATTGATATCGGGACGTTGTACATTTGTATGCTAGTCACGCGGTAAACTCTACTTGCGCGACGCAGGATTTTGCGTGACATCAGTGTGAGGCGTAGTTCGTATGTGGCGATATAGATGCCTCCACTAATTCTTCTTCTTCTTTTCTTGTCGATGGTACTTTATTTTTGTATTGTTCGAGCCCAATAGGTGAGCACGTTAATTGCGGCATCAGTGGCATTCATTAGGTCTTCTTTAGTGCAAGTGAACGGACACTTAGGATACTCCAGCAAGTGGGACATGGTCTGATCAGAAGCACTATGTAAATTGATAAAAGAGTAAACAACTCGCGACTTTTCTTAAATTCTAGGTTTGTTTTCTGGGTTTTTTTTCTGGGTTTATTCTGGGTTTGAATAAGAGGACTATAACTCCTATATGACAAAATAATCCTTTTTAAGGTTCAAAATACAGTGACTGCACTTTAGGTTCGGAAAAATGTATCTCTGAAATCTACCACACGCTTTTTTTTTAAGAGAAATTTAGTAGATATCTCATAGTATCTACTAATCAGTTAGTAGCTGAATGCACTGGCTGAATTAGAAATTGATTATCATAAAACCTGACCTGCACCCGAATTGCATAAAACACTCACAATCCGAAGGATTTTGAAACCATTGCTTCATAATATGTTTGAAAAATTCGTCTGCTCGACAACGTAATTAATTATGCCGAACTGTCAAAATGAAAGGCATTGCAATTGTTAGTGTGTTACGCAATGACCCTGCAATGTCAATTAAAGGTGACCCCGATAAAACTGAAAATAATAAAGAACCATTAAATACCTACTATTCTTAAGTAGTAAGTTCACTTTGGCCTGGGACACGTAAGAACTTTCAAGAATTCCTTAAGTAATAGGAAAAGTTTCATTACTTTAGACGTTTAGAAGTTAGGAACAAAAATATATTATATCGCTTAAACTTAGTAAATGGAAACTTAAGGCCATAAACGATTAAATAACACTGTCCTTAGCGAAAAGCTGGGACGATTAATTAAACTAAAAGCTCTTGTAAAACTAACTTGAAAAATAACCTTATAGTCTTGATATTCTCTGTAAATCTTAGCTTCTTACCTATATAAGTACCGTTTTTTGCCATGTGATAATATTAAATTCAAACCCGAAAAAGCTGTTGGTTTATTAGCAGCACATCATTTTTTTAATGACAACTTCTCTTAACATTTTTTCTAAGACCTGGAGGCTAGTTTTCAGCACGTACGTGTAGTGGAAGTCATAATGTAAACAATCAGTTTCCTCTCTTACTGTAAGTGATCGCGACGATAGGTCGTAATGAGAGCAAAATGAAAGGAGTGGACTGTATGACATGTATATTGTAAATTAAAAGGAAAATAGCTGTGTTGGTTAATAAGTTAACAAGAATAACAACGGACGACAATAAAATGCGTGAGCGCAGCCGTGCTTGAAGGCGCGCAACAGCTGACTGGTGTGTCGCGGAGGTCAGCGCCCGGCCGTGCGGCCGTCTTGCTCGTCGCTGCCCCCGCACCCCTCGTTCACTGCCGCCTGCGCGCGGCGATTTTGAGGGAGGCTGGTCTCAACATACTCCCCCCGTTGAAGAGTCTTCAACAGTGGTGGCGACTGGCAGCGGGCAGATGGTGTTAAAGGCGCGCCGGATGACACCCTTTCTTGTGAGGATGTCGGCGACCCTCGCAACGCCGTCTCTGCCTGGGAGAACAAGTGTGATGCGTCCTAGAAGCCACATAAGAGGATGTAAGTTTTTTTCTTTTATGACGACCAATGTTCCTTCCTTGAGCTCGCCAGACGACCGGCACCATTTGGTTCTCTCCTGTAGCCACAGAACGTACTCATGGGAGAAGCGAGCCTAGAAATGTTGCTTCAAATGTTCAATGCGGCGAAACCGCTGTAAGCTGTTGATGTTTGCGTTCTGGATCTGTGGATGAGGCAGCATGACTAGAGAACGGCCAATAAGGAAGTGTGCCGGGGTTAAAGGAGCGAGGTCGGAAAGGTCGTTGGACAGTGGAGTTAAGGGCCTTGAGTTTAATATAGCCTCAACATGAATTAGGCAGGTAGCCATCTCCTCAAATGTTAGGTTTGTTAAACCCAAAGTGCGTCGCAGATGATGCTTGGTGGATTTAACTGCAGACTCCCATAGGCCTCCGAAATGTGGAGTATATGCAGGTATGAAGGAAAAGTTTATGCCAGGGTCTATGTTGTTTAATTGTAAGTCTTGTGAAAGCAGCCTGGCCAACTCATTGAAAGCGCCGACAAAGGTCGTACCGTTGTCGGAAAAGATGTTACGGGGTTTTCCTCTTCGAGCAATAAAGCGGTTTAGAGCAGCTAAGAAGGCTTCTTTAGTAAGGTCCGACACAAGCTCGAGGTGGATGGCTCTCGTAGCTAGACAAACAAACACACAAATGAAGCATTTTATGAGCCTACATCCTCTACCTTTCCGGTCAGCTATCATGATGGGACCGGCGTAGTCTACCCCTGTATCTCAAAATGGAAATTCTAAATGTAGACGCTGCTCTGGGAGATTACCCATGATAGGTTGAATAGTGCTGGCCTTGACCCTGCAACATTTTACACATTGATGTGTGATCTTTTTAGCCAGATTCCTACCTCCAATTGGATAGTAGTGATGACGAACAGTGGCCAATAAAAGCTGTGGCCCAGCATGCAAAAGGCGTACATGAAACATATTGAACAAGAGAATGCAAATTATATGAGAACTAGATAATAGAATTGGATGCTTAATGTTGTAATCATAAAATGAGTTGTTTAGTCTTCCTCCGACACGAATTAGATTACAAAGAGTGTCAAAGAAAGGAGACAAAGATAATAGTTTGTTCTTTGCCGGTAATTGTTTACCTGATTTAAGTAAGTGGTACTCTTCCGGGAAAGATTCCATTTGACTAAATCTTAACAACAAGTTTAAAGAATTGTTAAGTTCAGTAGAAGTTAGTGAACCAGACTCAAGGGATTTCTTATTGCATTTAGACGTGAATCGCATGACATATGCCGTCACACGCTGTAATGTGCTAAAGTTTGAAAATTTTGAAAATAACGCAGTAATAGGATTTTCAATAATAAGATTAGAAACATGACATGCAGAGACTGTTTCCGGTAAACAAGAATGATTATGATGAGATTCAGGGAACTGAGGCCACAAAGACATATCTTTTTGAAGAAATTGTGGTCCTGACCACCACAATGAAGACGATAACAACCTGTCAGTTCTAAGTCCACGCGAAGCGAGGTCTTAGTCTTATCCTGCCAAAAGTCAGTAGCGTAGCTAAAATTTGTAAAATTTGTTGGGGCCCCTTTTTACCTGACTGCGGAGAAGTTCCAAAGATTTGTTTTTACAAAATAAATAAAATTGCATACCGATTTAGAAGTTTAAGGTGTCATTGTGATCTTACTAAGAGAAGGCAAGAGCGAGCAAAGGGAGCTAGAAAACTGGAGATCCCTGACTTGGATAAAACTTGACTTGAGTTAAGCTTAAGCTGTTGTTGTGATTTTACTAAGAGAATTCAAGAGCTTGAGACTATTTTCATTAGATATTCATTAATTCTGGGCCTTTTTAGGGTTACCGTACCTCAAAAGGAAAAAGGAACCCTTATAGGATCACTCGTGTCTGTCTGTCCGTCTGTCACAGCTGATTTGCTCCGAATCTACTGGACCGATTAAGTTGAAATTTGGTACACATATGAACTTCTTTGACCCAAACACGGACGTGTTACGTAAATAAATAAATTTTGAATATTGGGGTCAGTTTTGGGGGGCAAATTATAAAATTAAAATAAAATAGTTTTGCTGACTCGTACCGTGTGACATATCAAATGAAAGGGCTTGTTTTAAGGATTTCGTATATATTTTTTTAGGAGAGCAGTGGTGGCCCAGTGGTAACGGCCCCGACTTACGAGTCATAGGTCGTGGGTTCGAACCCGGGCAGGCGCTTTACTTTGTGTAAATAATTTCATCACCACTGCTCTCAAAACAGTGAAGGAAAACATCGTGAGGAAACCGGCATGTCCTAGAATGAAGAATTCAAAGACATGTGACATCTACCAACCCGCACTGGGCCAGCGTAGTAGATTACAGCCCAGTCCCTCTCGAAGAAAGGAGGCCTGTGTCCCAGCAGTGGGAACATTATAGGCTGATTATGCTATATTTTTTTTTTTTATAATTTTAAAATAAATACTTTTGAAATTATTTAAGAAAATAGATGAAAAATTACCATTTCCCCCCTTTATCTCCGAAACTACTCAGACTAAAATGTTGAAAAAAATACAGAAAATAGTTCTTTACTTATAGATTACAGAAAAACCTATAAGATGTCTGTGATTTTAAAATAAAATGGTAAATAACTCAATATTGTGCGTACAAACTTTCATTTGCAGTTGGAATGTATGGGGGATCATGTTTTTCAACTACAATCTTAAGTTTGTTCTTGGGATAAATTCATCCCAACTACGAAACCCTTCATTGTGCGTAGTCCAACACGCAGTTGACCGGTTTTTTTATCCAATGATATTTTATGTAAGACAAAGACATTTATTTGTCGGATATGGTAGGTACAGAGTTGGATAATTTGGCTTATGTTAATTTGGACACATCCACCGCTACAAGCGGCATACGTAAAAAGAGGTAGATAGGTTATACACGCTCCGCAAGTGACACAACAATTACGACATGGCGTCCTACTTCCACGTGTCATCTAATAGTGCGACATTGTGCCGTTTTTGAAGATCGAATGTAGAGGAGGGACACTTTTACCGCTACAAGCGGCATACGTAAAAGAGGTAGATAGGTTATACATACACGCTCCGCAAGTGGCACAACAATTACGACATGGCGTCCTACTTCCACGTGTCATCTAATAGTGCGACATTGTGCCGTTTTTGAAGATCGAATGTAGAGGAGGGACACATTTACCGCTACAAGCGGCATACGTAAAAAGAGGTAGATAGGTTATACACGCTCCGCAAGTGACACAACAATTACGACATGGCGTCCTACTTCCACGTGTCATCTAATAGTGCGACATTGTGCCGTTTTTGAAGATCGAATGTAGAGGAGGGACACATTTACCGCTACAAGCGGCATACGTAAAAAGAGGTAGATAGGTTATACACGCTCCGCAAGTGGCACAACAATTACGACATGGCGTCCTACTTCCACGTGTCATCTAATAGTGCGACATTGTGTCGTTTTCGAAGATCGAATGTAGAGTAGGTAACCTATCTACGTCTTTATATTTATAATAATTGCTTTTATCAATAAGAATTTGAGGTTGTGGATAACATTATACGAATTTTCGTTCTGGGGCCTCTGTAGCCCGGGGGGGGGCGTATTATTAATACTACTGATATGGGGATAGCTAGTTACGTCCCAGCCAAAAGAGAATCACTATAAAAAACGCTGGACCCTAGAATCCACAGATTTTGTCTTATACGATACTGCCAACCGCAATGGCCAGTAACTTCTGCTAGCGTGTTAGTTTAGGACCTGTTCTTCTATAGTTACCACAACTGAAGGTAGGTACTGCCAACTGGCGAAATGTCGATGTAGGTACTGGACATTTTCCTATTCCTTCAAGAAATTCAGGCGCTATGTTATGTTTACTATACCCACTGAAACCTAAAAAATACATTTTTATTTATTTTTATTTAGGATGGGTTTGCTCTTGACTTTAGTCTAGCGCAGAGGTGACAGAGACAAAGTCAACGATGGAGTGAGCTTACCCAGTATATGCCTGTTCACTCTAACTTTGAAGAGATTAGGGTTGTATGCGTTCGGAAACACAGACACAGGTAGAGAGTTCCACTCTTTTGCTGTGCGCATTATAAAAGTCATTTGGAAACGCTTAGTGCGAATTGGTGGAATAGCAACAAGGATACATAAAGCAGTTGCAAGTAAACCCTCAATAATTCATATTTACCATGATTGTCTGTTCTGTTTTCAATACACTCAATCATTCGTACTGAATTGCCAATACCCGGGGGTCGGACCCCTGCACTGCGGAACCAAATTATCCTATTAACCACAGGAATGGAGTGATCAACGCGCGAAAATGCGTCGCTTCCTCGCTACACGGTTGCTAACAGACAACCATTGTGCGGTAGGTTGCAATTAGCAACTGTAAACGTTTGGTAAGGAAACTGCAGTGGTTTTCATAGAATTATGAGGTATGTAACGATAAGGTATACATACTCATAAAAGTTAGCTGGCATAAAGTAAAAGTTTACAAGGTTCGATCGATCGATCAGTAACATTAATAACGTTTAAATCGTAACGTTTAACGTTTATTCCGAAGTTATAGAATTCATCGTAAAGTAGGTACAAGCTTATAAAAGCCGGCCAAGTGCGTGTCGGATCACGAACAATGAAGGGTTCCGTAGTTGGGATGAACTTATCCCAAGAACAAACTTAACATTGTAATTGAAAAACATGTTCCCCATTCTACATTGCAACTGAAAATGTAAGTGTGTACGCACAATATTGAGTGATTTACCATGTTATTTTAAGACTATAGACTTCTAGGTAGAATTCTTATTGGTTTTCCTGTAATCTATAAAGTATAGAACTATTCTCTGTATTTTTTTTTTACTTTAAGCTCAGGTACTTAGGAAATAAGGGGGTAATTAAATTAAATTAAATGGTACATTTTCATCTATTTTGCATTTTTTTTATTAATTAGTTTTAAAGTTACTAAAACTAATTATTAAAAAACAAAAAAAAAGAAACAGGAAGTCCTTTCATAATTATGATAAGGTACAGTATACAGTATACATGTCATATTTCTTCACACGGTACAGTAGGCAACACATTTTATTTATATATTCATCCCCCAAAAGTGAACCCCATATTCGAAATTCATTTATTTAAGTTACACGTTAGTCACAGAAATTCATATGTGTACCAAATTTTAACCTAATGGTTGCGTAGTTCATACAAACGTAATACCAAAATAATTTGTAAATCAAACATAGGTATTCTTAAGATAGTGTGTCTTTATTCCGATTGGAATACAGCATGTCTAGGTTACCAAATATATATTTTGAAAGGACACTGATTTAAACAAGAGATATGAGAAAAATAAGTTTTCTATAGAAATTTTAAATTTCCTCATATCTCGTCTTTATATCATTGGGAACATAGATATTCTGTAATCCAATCGAAATAAATACACACTACCTTAAGAATATGTTTGATTTACAAATTACTTTGGTATTACGTTTGTATGAACTACGCATGCTACCCCTTAATCGGTCCAGTAGATGCGGAGCAAATTGATTGTGATAGACGGGCAGACAAACAGCCACACGAGTTATCCTCTATGGGTTCCGTTTTTTCCTTTTGAGGTACGGAACCCTAAAACAGTCAGTTTTTAGTAGTTATCACTCTAACTACTAATTATGAGATTCATTACGCAACAATTAGGAGTACCTACTTCTTATGCTAAATTAACTAACAAACTATTTAAATAATGTAAAAATATATTAATAATAAATAGATATATTATCATAATATGACACACTGCGTACAGGGGGCCTAAAATGGACGCTTTGGCAGAATCATAATATGGTCTGCGTACAATTCATATCCCAAAATTCATCTATTTGACAGTTTTGTATGGAGTTTCGTAAAATGCTTCACAAATTATGAATTACTTTAATGAAGTCTAATGTCAAATAGCAGCTGTCAACCAGATGAATTGCGGTATGTATGAATTGTACGCAGATCATATTATGATTCTGCCAAAGCGTCCATTTTAGGCCCCCTGATCAAACATCCCACAATTCATTAGTTTGACAGCTGCTTTTTGACATAAGACTTCAATATAGCAATTCATAATTTGTGGACCACTATACGAAACTCCATACAAAACTGTCAAACAGATAATTGCGGGTTAAGAATTGTACGCAGATCATAATATGATTCTGCCAAAGCGTCCATTTTAGCCCCCCTGACAAGTGCTCAGCTGTCACTTTGTGTAATAAAATTGTTTTATTTATTGTAATGGTGATCGTTTAGTTTAATCGATTTATAAAAGTGTAAAATAAATGTTTAAATAAATACAATAAATTTAACCATTTTTTACACAAAGTGACAGCTAGCACATGTCAGATTACTCCAGTGAATAAATAAATTCGACTTTAACTAGTAATTTAAGCGTTCAACTAAAACATACATTCTTTGAAAACGCTCACTTACCGAAACAAATCACTTTGATCCTAATTACATTTGTATAAAATAGTTCAGCCTGCAAGCTATTTATGGAACCCCTATGTCCGGTCAAAAGTGTGCCAGCCACAACTTTAATGCGCTGCAGTTGGAACAGGACAGGGCAGGACAACTTGCAGATAGCGGACCCTCGCTGCGGAATTCCGGATCGGGATGCAATTGACGTATGCCACAAAGTACCGGCTTAAGCTTTTATTTACTTCCTGTGAGAATCCATCTCACGAGGCACGACCGACAGTGGAATAAATCAATTCGTGAAGCTTCATAGTATTATCTGTATTTCTTAGTATATTAACAGATTAAGCTACGTTTGCCGTGGTTGGTCCGTATATCAGCGACCATTTTTCTCGTGGATTTTTGACAGTCGTTACGGGTTGTCAGAAGCCCGAAAGTCTGACAATTAGTCTTACCAAGGGGTACCGTATTACCCAGTAACTGGGTTGTGGAGGTCAAATAGGCAGTCGCTCCATGTAAAATACTGGTATACAGCTGTATCTGGTTACACTGAAAGCCGACCACAACATAGTTGGGAAAAGGCTGGGCAGATGATGATCTAACTCGTGATACATACATAGATACTCCTAGCCAAGATTGCTGGCATTCATCAATAGATTTTAAATGCGATAGTCATCATTTCAGCCCAAAGACGTCCATCGCGGACATAGGCCTCCCAACACGGGATGGGGGAGGGGACGATCGCAGTATGATGTTAAAATGCATAGAGAACGCTGCTGCCTATTCTCTAGTAAGTCGCTTAGTCGCCTTTTACGACACCCACGGGAAGAAATAGGATGGTGCTATTATTTACGTCCGACACCACACGAAACAATGCGGTAGCGGATCTTTTATATTATTATGAAGAGTAGAAGTGGCTTGTGTCAAAACCGTCTTTCAAATATTCAAAGGGTTTATGCGAGGACTGCGGAATTCGACTAACTTTGGTGGCAATCTTGTCAGTACCAAATCCCATAAAACCCAACCCTCTTTATGGCGATAAAGTCCTTTACGCCTGAATTCCACGAACTTACTCCACACCCTAACAGAAATACAGGAGCCAACTTGGAAATGCCAAATGCAATCTCGAATTCTGTTCACAGTATAAAATTATTTCAAGCAGTTTAATATTAGGTCCAGTCTGGGTCCAATCTGATTCAAATAATCGCAGATTCGGAGATTGGAACTATCTCAGTGGTACCTATGTTTTTTATTTTTTTTTTTGGTGGGATATTATCAAATAACTTCTCCCGCTTTGGGCGGAGCGGGAGCCCTCCCGCTCCGCCCAAAGCGGGAGAAGTTATTTTGCGGATTAAAACCTCTCCGGAAAAATACTTGGTTTGCCTATTACATTTAAAGTGGACGACGACATGGATCTATTCTTGGTAGGTCATTGACGGAATTTTGGTGACCAGGAGTATCGTCATGACTGGAATAATGTTAATCAGCTGGCTAAAATAATATTTACATGTAGCACATTTTATGGCGTTTGTACCTACTTTGTTTAAAGTAGCTATTATTTTTTTTTTTATGGAATAGTATCAAATAACTTCTCCCGCTCTGGGCGGAGCGGGCGTGTCAGACTTTACTGACCAAAACCCACCCATGTTCGTTCATTTGCCTGTGTGCCAGGGCCACGATATCCCTTTCGGACAAACTCGCAACCCTGGCAGAGTGGTACTTATCTAGAGTCGTGTGTAAATTCCTAGGTACAAATAATTACATCATGTTTGCAGCAAATTAACGTAACCTATGCGAAAATAAAGAGCTTTTCGCAAGTTGTGGCAGTAATTTTTCTTTTTCGTTCGTTAGACGTGGAATGTCCTGAGAATGACACATCTATGAGAAGTTTAGGCCATTCCTATTCCTGTTCTCATAATGGCCTTATACTGTTCCAAAATATGTAGTTCTGTAGGCCGCTACGGGAAAGGTCAATGTTTTGTGTTACTTTGCTGGCTTTCAGCACTAAAGTAGAAAGTACTTCGTTCGTTCGTAGGTGTGCTATCAAATTAGAATTTCTTTATTAAGGCGCAGATAAATAATTTTAGTGACTTTTAAATGGTATTACGCCTTCATATAATGCAAGTAAGATAAGCAAAAAAATGATGTTAAACTAGAACACGTCAATTCTTTATGTTAATAAGTACTATAGTAAAATACTTAATGAATTAAATTCAAGAAGTAATGTCTACCCAAAGCATAAAAAACGATATTACTTTGAAACTACTTATATTTTTATGTTTTTTTTTTGTATGAACAGACTATTTTATTAACTATAGTTCTATCCGTGATTGTTTTCAAATATTCATATTTTCGTTACTAGAAATAAATTTTCCATAAGAAACCGGCGGCGGTGCGGCGTGGCGTGAGCGCGACGCGCATTTGTATGGCCAACGTCAACGGCAATTACAGTTGGTCGGTTTCCAGTCTAACCAGATGCAGTTGAATACCAGTATTTTACATAGAGTGACTGCCTATCTGACCTCCATAACCGAGTAACTGGGTAACACGATACCCCTTGGTAAGACTGGTTGGAAAATTCAAAACACACATTAAACGTGCCCTTATCAAAAAAGCATATTATAAGATTATGGACTACGTTGAAGACAAGGAAGTTTGGCATTGATGCCTTCTGTACATGTACATGTTCCCTGGTACTTCATTAATGGCAAAACTATGTAAATGTCTATTTACAGCTTCCAAATTACGATGATTTTTTAAAATTTAATTTTATCTTTTTTTTACAAACTTCACTGACATAATGTTTTTCTTATTTGACATTATTATACTTACAATTTTAATTTCAACAAGGTTGTAAGTTTTATTTTTTTAATCATATTTTATATTGTTTTTTTTTGTCAACGTGAAGACGTTGTAGGCTTTTAATAGACTGTAGATCTGTACCTAGACCATTTTCTACTTTGTTAAGTACCTGGTACTTTTGACGGGCCTACGCTGTCCTCTCATACCTAATAACACTGTAATTTGAAAACATTGTAAAAGCAAATTTTTTTTTAAAGAGTAACCGTGGAGTTTCTTGCCGGCTCTTCTCCATAGGAAACGACCAATTGGAACCGTGACCTAGCTTCTGACGTTTCATAAGTGCCCATGTAGGCTTATGTGAAATAACAATATTTTTGATTTGATTTGTTGTCAGACTTTCGGCCTTCGGTAATAACTGTCAAAGATTTACAAATAACAGCCGGGATGGTTTGTTTTTTTTGTTTTTGTTTTTTTTTTTTAAACGTTGCCCCACACTAGGAATTTCTCCTGTATTGTGGGTGCGTTTACAAACATTTAAATTCACATACACAAACAGCCAGACCCGAAACAACTACTTGTAGGTCATACAAATATTTGTTCCGTGCGGGAATCGAACCCACGACACGCAGCGCAGCAGTCAATCGCTTAACTAACTGCGCCAACCGTGCCGTCCGAGGTCCATTTAACGTGCTTTCCGAGGCACGGAGGATTTTTTCTTTCGAATGTACCGCCGTCAGTTCGATTCTGTAAAAACATTTCCGACGTACTGCAGGAACGGGGCATTCTCAAGAGCATTCTGAAAATATTATTATATTGGACGCGCAAGATAAATGGTGTATTCCCGTTCGTCCCACTGACTTCGTCCCCGTAGTGGGACGATCGGGAATTTACAAAAATAATATTAAATTTGTTCCCGATCGTCCCATTCATGATTTTAGGGGGACGAACGGGAATAATTTATTAATTATCTTTTAAGCCTCTTGGTCCCACCAATTAATTTCAGACTGGTTGTTTTCATGGTAAAAATAACAAATTTTAAAATAAAAATCAGTCATTTATTAAGGAATAAAAATCACAGATAATATCACAGAATCAACTTTACGTACCTAGGTATCCTGAAACATTAAAACAAAATAAAATTCTCCATAAAACTAAAAAATATGATTAAAAAAACAGTCAGCTTCTTAAATCAGCTTCTTTTTGAAAAAAGAAAACGTCCTAATTATTACAAAGTCACACAGTTTGCTTATGTAGGTATACAGTGGCACATTTTTGCGTTATACATTATATAAGTGAGCAGGACAGTGAACTCGTTAATTTTACACATTTAAAGCGTCAATAAACAATAAACTATAACAAAATCATAATAAAAATACCCAAAATATCACAAAATCAAGAAGAATATAAAACATCATAAAGAGTAACAATAATAAAAAAATTACATGGATTTAAGAAAGTAGTTGAGACCATAAAATAAAAAATAAGGCGATAATAATTATTGCACACAAAGATTAAATCAACGTACAACCATCGAGCACTTTGCTTATGATTAATATTTACGTAAGTTTTTCTAGAAAATGTCCTATGGTTATTTCTGAATTTAGAAGTTGCATTTGGCAATTCATAACATATTGGTCTGTCAACATTGAATGTAGCTTACGCCGTTTCGGCAATACATGCTGTCGCAGTGGCTTCAACCAAATTTCGTAAAAGTGTGGTGCAGTTTTGGTAAACGACACCGTACCAATAACTTTGCCGAAGGGTGACATTTTAAATTAAATAGTGCTATATGCAAAAAAAAAAACAAATATTTTAAAATTGCTTTCGGTGTTACATCAAGACTCCAACATATACAGCGTGAAAATAAAACAAAGTCCAAAACGGCAACAAAGATTAAATCAACGTACAACCATCGAGTGGTTGTACGTTGATTTAATCTTTGTGTGCAATAATTATTATCGCCTTATTTTTTATTTTATGGTCTCAACTACTTTCTTAAATCCATGTAAATTTTTTATTATTGTTACTCTTTATGATGTTTTATATTTTTCTTCATTTTGTGATATTTTGGGTATTTTATTATGATTTTGTTATAGTTTATTGTTTATTGACGCTATTTATGTGTAAAATTAATGAGTTCACTGTCCTGCTCACTTATATAATGTTTAACGCAAAAATGTGCCACTGTATAGGTACCTACATATGCAAACTGTGTGACTTTGTAATAATTAGGACGTTTTCTTTTTTCAAAAAGAAGCTGATTTAAGAAGCTGACTGTTTTTTTAAACATATTTTTTAGTTTTATGGAGAATTTTATTTTGTTTTAATGTTTCAGTGTATGTGTATTTTGATACCTAGGTACGTAAAGTTGATTCTGTGATATTATCTGTGATTTTTATTCCTTAATAAATGACTGATTTTTATTTTAAAATTTGTTTTTTTTTTACCATGAAAACAACCAGTCTGAAATTAATTGGTGGGACCAAGAGGCCTAAAAGATAATTAATAAATTATTCCCGTTCGTCCCCCTAAAATCATGAATGGGACGATCGGGAACAAATTTAATATTATTTTTGTAAATTCCCGATCGTCCCACTACGGGGACGAAGTCAGTGGGACGAACGGGAATACACCCATCTAGCGACCGTTTGTTGTAGCGGGTCCATAGACCTCCCGTGTACAGACCCTGCCAATATGCCTTGAATAGTATTATCTGGACTTGGTCGGTACAGCGGGAGAATCTACGTGCCAACATATCACCTCAGACCGTGTCTCAATAATGTGTTTTTAATGTACAGCCAGCACATCAAGTTACCACAAACTGTCGAATTTTCTCATTCAATTGTGAACAATCAACATTTTAAGGTTTAAAAAATAAAATAAAAATATTGTAGAAATTTGACAGTTTGGTATAAAACAAAGTGTCAAATTTCTCCAAATGATAGTTATAATGATAATTTTTCCAGGTTATCCTGATGTGCTGGCGACTGTACACATCTAATCTCGATATTTCACACGTCCTCATGATCTTTGGGATATAGTCTTCATGTAGATTATTATTATCATTATTATACTGCTGTTAATTTCTAAATTCTGTCGAGTGTTCAATAAAACAGGAGTTCTTCTGTTGAAATAATGTATTTTTACAGTTTCAAAAAATCAATAAAATATCTATTTAATTAATTGTTTTAATCCTAAGGATTACAAAAATAAGTATTCTTATTATAACAATTTAAAAAAATATTTTTTTTAATTACATAGCTTCAATTGCATCACCCAAACTTTAAATTTTTATTCAAACTTATTCAGCTGAATAATTACGTTTAATTTAACTAAAAGAATATTTACAATGACGGGTATTACCTACGTCTATAAATGGAAGACCTAAAATTAAATTGACTAATATAAATGAATTATAAATGATAAGTCTTAAATTATGTCATGTTTAGAGATAGCTACCGATTAAGCCGTAACGTTTAGTACATGACAAACTAAACATACAAAGTAACTATTAGTGGACTCTTGAATACATTTATTTATATAATTACACTTAATAAATACAATTCATTTATTAAAATTTATATTATATTTCAGTTTACTTATAAATGTCACTTAATTAGGTAACTATTCTGAGAAACAAAATGATAACGATACGAAATTTTAAATTTGTTTATTATACCTAAAGTTTTTCTAAAATGCTGCCGAGTTTATTAGTGTCCCGTTACTTACACAATGCTGGTGATATTAAAACAACATAAAAGCAAATTGTATTTGAATAACTGTAGTCCGTGCAAACCGGATTGCAATCATCCTGAAAATATTAAAACCTGTTTCAAGTTTATCTTAAGGCAACATTAACGAATTGTAAATGGATGTACGTTTCTTCTATTACATGTAATTTTTTTGCAAATGATTAAATAAAAAATGTTCTTATTTATAAATTTATTTATTTACTAAAATGTAAAGTTATACGTAGTTTATTTCATTTTGTGATAAAAAGAAATAAACTACGTATAACTTTACATTTTAGTCGATATTTTCAAGCTTAGACTTGCATAGTCATTTGGCTTCGACAGAGGGATCATTATCATGAATGGGGCAGGAAATTAGCATATTTTAGTGTTTGTTAAATAATAAAACTGTAGATGATGGAATATCATGATCCTAGTCCAAGAAAGTAATCGTCGAAATTTATCTGGTAACACAATATTTTGGCATTCCGGTTACCCTGACATAAACTATAATATGGTAAGACTACAGAAAAGATATTCGTAGACTATATAGGACCAGTAAGATTGGCACAACATGAAGTCAACATAAATAAATATAGATTCAACCTTTTCTTAGTATAAAGGGTTATAGTAGATATTTTACAATATAAGATCGAGTAAGTATCACTCAAAGTGATAATCATGAATAAGTCAATAAATTGCATATCGTTTTTAGCACTAGTCCTCGGCATTGTTTTATTATAAACGTTCCGAGATTTTCTAACATTTCTGCACCATTCAGCACACGAATAACACTTATACCATTTGTAATACGTAACATAGGCAAAAATAAGTACAAAGTAATAGAACCAAAACTTGCTATTGATATTGCACTATTAATTGAAATGAATTAATAAGCAACGATGTAAATCAAATTATAATAAATGTAATAGTTGAGACTTTAAAATAGATTATAATTTACGCTATATACAATCCATAGTGCTATTCAGAGCGTTGATAAAAATAGTTAAACTAATTTTGAAACGAAATAATTTTTAGAATGATTTTCATATTTACCGACTCCGAAAATCACTATCAGTTGACGAGCAACTGGCAAGAGCTAACAACTAAATAATTAATGGCATTATTAATTTTCAACTGTCGTGGAACTAACGTAGCGAAGTGAGAAAACAGTTTACTTGTCTAAATATACTAGCATGATGAATCGCCATATTCTTTATAATATTAAGTAAAATAATGGTTACGTACTGGATGAAATTGAAGATTTTATAAACATTTACGCATAAAAATAAAGGTTCGTGTGCCTCGCTTTGATCATGCAAAGTTACTGTAGTCGAGGCAATAATTAGAAATGGAATTAAATCTAGTCCGGATTCTGTACAAAAAAATCTGTTGTTTGATATACATGTACTCGTACTAGTAAAGTTTTCTCCTCTATTCGTTAACTCGACTAATTTAGAAGTTATTATCCCATCCAGAGAGGTCGTCTGGTGGAGGTTCGTCGCCGTCGGGAGGGTACTGGTCGAAGTTGTGAGTGTCAACTGGAGACTTCACTACAGGGGTGATTGGAGGCTCCAGGGAACGTTGTGCCAGGCCCTCCCAATTGAATCCATCGAACCACCTGAAAAGTACATAGAAATTGTTAATTATGTAGCAGTTAAAAAAAACAATCATCCATCATCATCAGCTTATACCAGTCCACTGCTGGACATAAACTTCTCCAATTCAAATATAAATCAAATCTACCGTATACAATAGTGTGGATGTATGTATGTTTTTCACAATGTCATTCAATAGTTTTAAAATACACTATTCCATTTCCTCATTACCATTTCTTCGTAATTGTTAAAGTTTCTCATTACATCTGTAATTGTTTTCTTTCTAATTGATCTACTTAGAGATTCAAACTTACTTGTGTTTCTGTATTTCCGTGATTCCACCTCGTTGGTAACCAAGTCGCTCAGCAGGATTATCTCGACACAGCTTCTTGATGAGATTAGCAGCATTCCTGGTGATGCAACGAGGGAACTCCACGGCATCGATACCCTTGAGAATCTTGTTGTAGGTCTTCATAGGATCGGTACCGGTGAAAGGTGGCGAGCCGGTAAGCAACTCGAACATAAGAACACCTGGAAAAATAAGTATGTTGACGTTAGCAATGAAGTAAATGAAGATGAAGATAAAATTAACAATTTAAAACGGATTTGAGTATTTCATGATGATAATTTAAATAAAGGAAGCGATGAAGCAAGTGATTATAGGGTAACTAATTTTTACAATAAACAAAATTTTGAATAATCAGGAATGGGTTCGTTAATCAAAATTTAATTCGGCAGGTACCCGGTACTGGTTCAGGTACCGGTTCGTCTAGAGTGTAAAGTTTATTTAAAATAGTTACTAAATATTTTGAGATATAGGTAAAAGCGAAGTCGTTCAATTCATGCAATTGATATTTTTATGAATATTAAAAATGTCTTACCTAATGACCAATAGTCTGCACTAATATCATGACCTCGGTTCATGATAACTTCAGGAGCGACATACTCTGGGGTGCCGCAGAAGGTCCAGGTCTTACGGCTAGCTTGCAGCTTCTTAGAGAAACCGAAGTCAACTAGTTTCACGTAGCCTTTACCATCTAATAGTAAATTCTCTGGCTTGAGATCCCTGGAAACAAAATAAAAGAAAATGTTCTTAGCCTTTCAACGAAATTGCTGAATATTCATGTTTAACAGAGTTGCCATAGTTTGTACTTGTAATAAATTAATAGCTTGGTTGACATTAATCAGTTCTTACCTGTAAATAATATTCCGCGAATGAAGATAATGGAAGGCTTCAACCACACAAGCCGTGTAGAATCTCGTAGTGGCATCGTCGAATTGGCCTGAAATCAAACCAGTAATTTAGTCAGGTTGATCAACAAAAATATCAACTTGAGAAAAGTTAGTTTTGGTAATTAATTACCTCGATCTCTTAAAATTGTCCATAACTCTCCCCCAAGGCAAGTTTCCATCAGCATGTACAAGTATTTACGATCCTTGAACGTCTTATACAACTTGACGATGAACTCGCAGTTCATCTCTGACATTATCTCCTTTTCTGACATGATGTGCTGCTGCTGCCTGGTTTCAACGATCTGGGCCTTCTTCATCTGTTTCAAGGCAAAGGACCTGCTGGAGTCGCTCTGAATCTGGACCAGCTCCACTCTGCCAAAGCCTCCGATACCCAGGGTTGCAATGATACGTAAGTCTGAGAGACGCAAATTGGCGAATTCCTCGTTTAATCTGGAAAAGTAGATGGTTTATTAGAAATCTGACCTCGAACTCTATTTTCAACGGCAGCGGAACAAATTTAAAGCTTTTGACAATGAATAGCCTCGAACAATGCGCGGTAAAGAATGGACTCTGGAGGTGGTCTCGACCCAACAATAACACGACAATATCTAAGTTAAAAATACAATCGCAACTGAATAAGTACAACAACATCCAGTTTTTGATAACCTTGATTTCTTTTAATATTGTCAAGGAAGTGGATAGGGACTACTTCCTCTCTTACAGTTGTCATAGCAAAACGGTACCTACATTATTGATATAAGTGTCGTAATCAGTAAACCAGGAGGCTTATGGATACCGATTATGTCAACATAAACTCGTGTTGATATGACGCGAACCTGATAGCTGTGTGAAAACTAGACAGAAACGATTTGTCATATCAAAAGCTACACAAGACGTATAAAACTGTTTTCTTCAACAAATATTCGTCCCAAAGAGTCAGTTCATCAACTCAATAATAACTTTCCTATGGAGTTAATTGATATATCTTTTGTTTTTGCAGCGATTCCATTACTAAGTCATCCAGATGCGCTCGCGGCTATTGTTTTCATTCGCACCTCACAATCTGTGCAACAAAAACGCGGGAAACGTAATTGTTATCGCTCAATGCCGTGGCAGACATATTTTCTACGTCAAAGAGGAAAGTTAATAACCGATTTGCTTCCACTCTTTAATTAAATTCGACATTGATGAGTAGAAAGTTAGGAATTACTTCTTAATTTTTATAACTTACCGTTCTTTCAAAATCCGTATTGTTTGCATCAAACAAGAAATAAAAATGATTATAGGCGGTGAAATCAAGATACAAATCGCTATCATTTCTAGTCATATTGCAGTACCTATTGTTCGAGAGTCAAAAAAAGATTAATAGCCACACAATGGTTTATTCTGCATCTGTGTGGTGGTATATTTTGTGATGTTATCGTAGTCGGCTTAGTTTCGAATTGGTGTGAACTTGACTAGGAAGAATTAATGGCTCCCAGGCATTAATGTCTTCTTAATTAATGTTTAAATATAATCACTACATCAAAATATAATTTACATTGTTCACTTTAATCATTAATTCATTCATTACTGACTCGTGTAAAAAATCTATTAATTATTTAATCAATAAACAACTTAACTATAATTACTGTATCTTAAGAATAGCTTCGATTGTTAATTTGTTACAAAAATGACTTAAGCCGACTGTACTAATTTGTATGAGAACGGATCAACATGTTAACATGTGTAACACAACGGACAAACTTTTAGGACATGACACATATCATGTGAGTTGTACTAATTATAACAATGACTCATTTAAAAGGGTGAACAAGATAAAACTAGCAGGAGATTTAGATCACAAACGTTCAAATGAAGGTAAAAGTGATGACTTACCGCTGTCTGCTGTCTCCTTCATCCTTGTACTTGGTACGGATCTCGTCAAGAGCCGAGATGAGTTGGTTGAAGGTCTCCCGGTCGATGACGAGGCAAGTTGTGCCCTCCGGCGAGTCGCAGATAATGTTGGCCGTTCGAAGATCGTCCCTAGAATTTCAGAAAACAATGTTACAATATTTGTTATGTTTCTCTCTTAAAATCTCTTATTCTTAAATCTTAATGATGTTGTAATAAGAAAAAGTCAAAATATCCACAAATTATGTGTAGCCCAACAAAGAATTAAACTATTTTCCAATAATGTATGGCAATTACTGTATGGCAATTAGTATGTATAATAAATTACCTAATGTTTTAAAGTCTTAACTTCACTGCATTTAAAACGAAATTATTTAACATCCTATTGCATAAGTGTTACTACTCAACAAATGAGTTTTTAAATGAAAAATTTGATTCAAAATTTAAATTAGACGATGACTCGTCTCTGTGCTCTTATTAATTGAATGGAATTTCATTTCTATGACATTGTATTTTATAATAATTTTCCACATTGTATTAAATCATTCTTGAGTGACTTCTTGGCGGGAAAGTGAAGCGTCATGTTCAGCAGTTTGTTTAATTTTCCAAAATTTGTGTTTAGCCGAATATTAATGTGTAATAATGGTGGATTATTAACCATTAAGTGTTTGTGAACGTGCATTAGTGTAGGCAAATGAAACAAAACAGTGCAACTTCGCTTCAAGTTCTCTCAAGAAGTCCGCGTGAAGTCTCAGTAAAGTGCCACATCTTTACTGAAACTCAAGGGGAGTAGGCGGGGATATCATCATCATGCATTTATAATTTATTTCATCAATATTAAACAAGAACTAAAACGTGACATTGGCTAAATGCACAAACCGTGCGAAGCCAGAAATAAAAAAAAAAAAAAAAATCTTTCTTGACATTATAATTCATAATCCTTGACATTGTATTTGACAGTAGTTAACGTTTTCCTTGACCTTGCCATTGTAAGGTTTAATTTCGATATATTGTACTAATTTACTCCTAATTTTAATTCTTTGAAATATTTGTACGCTGGAAACAGCAGAATATTATGGACATTATATTACGTGTAACACCTGTTTATCAACAATATTCTAACAAATAAATAATTACTTACTTACTTACTTAAAAACAAAACGTCCTAAGTCATTAATGTCTGTTGTGTAGAAGTGTTGATTCATGGAATCATGGCTAAGCACTAATCAACGACTTATATAACAGCGTCTTTACCAGAAATAATTTCACGTTAAACACATTCTTGGTTAGCACTGTAAGATATTATTGTCTAATAATATCTTAAACGTGCATACATTCTAATAAGTAATTATCAAGTATAGCTTACCCTTGCAATGCCTTCTCTCCGAAGAAATCGCCTTTCGTGAGAGTTCTTATAAACTTCTCATCGTTACTGTTTGGTGGCTTCTGAGTCACTTTCACCTGAAAAAGAAATAATCATGACATCAATCATAAGAAAAAAAATAAGTAGTCCAGCCCTTAATTTCTTAATCTTCCCGTTGTTAAAAAATGGCACAATTAGTCTGACATCAAAATTGTCTGATGTTTTTGTAATAGCGTAGATGCTGAACATAATAACAGGTTGGCTGAGCTTATTACCGTTATTATAAAAACGTGAAGCGGACGTTTAGACAACATCGAAAGTTGTCATTAAACTCCGGATGGACATGAAGTAAGGCACGCAGGGCTAACGGGCATTTATGTTCAGGCATCATAATATGCTCTGCAATTTAGTCACAAGCATGTAATTACCGGTTCCGCTATGTAAATTAGTAATTAGCCTCTGCTACTGATAAGGGAAGCGATAAAGTCATTTATGTTTCTTAGGCAAGCTACGCCAGTAAAAATTGGATCAACCAACGGGCGGTTACAAGCAATGTAGAATCAGCCTTTATCGAAAAAACTAAATGACGTATCTAACTGTTCATCCAAATAAAATAATTTATAAGTCATAAAATAAAACAGGAACTAAGCTAGTTCAACAATAGAGCGAAACGTAATGAATGCTCAATGATGCATCGCAACAATAAAAGCCGAAACGTTAACACCTTACATCGAATTAAAAAACTAAACATTGGCCGTTCTATTTTAGGAACAGTTATTTATACTTTTTATTATACTAGATGCGTTTACACGTCATGGTAACAGTACAAGATCCTTTAAACTGACGAAGTACATGAAAGTAAACACGGGCAGTGTTTACTTTCCTGTCTTTCGTCAGTTTCTATCTATTATCAGTTATCTAACTTCCATCTATGTAGACCGGAAACTGTTTTACGACCCAGTTAAATCAAATAAGAACCAACTTTGGAAAAAGAGTGTAAAAACGAAAAAGCATACAAACATTGATGAGATAACAAAGGAAATAGAAGAGATAATGTAACTTCGAGTAATAGACGACGACGATGAAGTCATCCGGATAATTTTACAACATCAACAAAACGGGAACTGTTGTCACACCTCAGTGGTTTAAGAGGTGCTCGCTTTATAAGTGTTTATTTCTTTCTTGTAAGAATGATCTATCCAATCTTTTGGTGTAACGAATGGTCTGTGGTCATTCAATCTGTTGGTTTGAAACAATCATAACTATACTCCATTTGAAATAAGATTAGAAATTTAAATGAACTTGTTTACAGTCCGTTCAACCGATTTTGACTTCTATTCCGTAGGCATAAGGATGGCATTGAAAGCAAAAATGTGGTTATAATACCAATTGTTAATTACAGCTGTCATTGGTCATGCCCCCAACGTAATAGAAGTCAAAATCGATTGAACGAACTGTAAAAAAGGTTTATTTGAATGTCTAATCTTATTTCAAACGGAGTATAGGTGGTATTCAATTTTATTATTTTTCTTGGCGTGTCTTGCAATCTGATGTCAGCCCAAAATTTAACTTCGAGGTCAGAACTATTAGTACTAGAGCGCAGTAAAATATTTACTGTGGTACTTGTACAGGGGGCCTAAAATGGATGCTTTGGCAGAATCATAATTATATGATCTGCATACAATTCATACATCCCGCAATTCATCTGGGGGCCTAAAATGGACGCTTTCGCAGAATCATAATATGATCTGCGTACAATTTATATCCCGCAATTCATCTGTTTGACAGTTGTGTAAGGAGTTTCGTAAAATGGTCCACAAATTAAGAATTAATATAGTGAAGTCTAATGTCAAATAGCAGCTGTCAAACAGATGAATTGCGGGCTGTATGAATTGCACGCATGATTCTGCCAAAGCGTCCATTTTAGGCTCCCTGTTTGACAGCTGCTATTTGACATTAGACTTCAATATAGGAATTCATAATTAGTGGAACATTTTACGAAACTCTATACAAAACTGTCAAACAGATGAATTGCGGGATATGAATTGTACGCAGATCATATTATGATTCTGCCAAAGCGTCCATTTTAGGCCCCCGGGTAAGGTGCATTTATCAAAGCACGCAAAACATACGTTAAGTAGGTTTTATCATTGTCTAATTTTTCTTCGCAGTTTTGCAATTATTTATGCCATCATACATGTTTCAATGTTGTCCTAATCAGTGTTTAGGTTCAGTTGCTTCAATGTTCATCTAACCAACCGGTATTTAATGCTTTAGCAACACAAATAATCGGCGATCCGTAATGTTTGTTCTAAATAATTTAATTTACATATTGGTACAGACACCTTCACTCGAAGTTACCAATTTTTATGACTAATTGAGTCATACTATGTGAATATTCAACAGGTTACAAAACAATATTACTTCCAAAATTGGGAACATTTTGGTCGTAATAATGAAATCATCAAAATTTGAGAAGAATAAGAACATTACTTCATTCTTACGAATACATAGTAAGTTAACTTTGGTATTTCGCAGATTTTAGAACAATGCTTTCAATGTTGAGACAACCTTGTGGATTTGCAACGCAGTGATAACAATATTTTTTGTTCATAAAAAAGAAAAATATGCTTGTATTATTTTTAATTTATAACATAATTCTGGCTAGTTTTAAAGAACACAGTATTAGAAGTACTATAACGGTTTATTTAAATGCTAATTTCTAGAAGCATCTTTGGCAATCAATCTGCCTAGCCTTTTCCCAACTATCTTGTGGTCGGCTTCCAGTCTAACCCGATGCAGTTGAATACCAGTATTTTACATGGAGCGACTGCCTATCTGACCTCTACAACCCAGTAACTGGGTAATTTGATACCCCTTGGTAAGACATGGTTGTCAGGCTTTCGGGCGTCTGACGACCCCTAACGACTGTCTAGGATTCACGAATGGCAGTCGGGACGAACGGCTTAATGTACTACCAGAGGCACGGAGGAGTACACACCGAGGTATGTAAAGATGGGCACCCATCCACGAACGAACCCCAGCAATGGATCGAACCGTGCGGCTGTTAATACTTAGCCACGAGCTCCTAGAAGCATCTTTGATATAACGTGTAAAGGCTCGTACAGACTGGTGCGATATCGCGAGCGCGACTGACACCGACAAAGAAATAGTCCTACTAGTGTCGCGTCGCGCCCGCGATATCGCGTGGGTCTGTAAGAGCTTTAAATGTCAACAGTAATTCGTTTTATTTTTATCTCTAAAGACTAAATAACAAAAATCTAAACGAGTTCCATAGACAGCTAATAGAGTGGTTCCGCAATCAAATGTATTCACAGTTTATCTAGAAATATTTGTTAATTGAGTTGCGGTAAATTGCTTCATTCGCTACGATTTTTTACGTAAATCAACTTAAGCACATAAACGGAAAAAGAGTTATTATAAAATACGTTTGCACGAGGCAGTACACGTATGTATTTGCGCTCACTTCACGTTTATGGAAATAACTTTCTCTCTTATAGTCGGATGTAAAATAAATGTACCTGCCTAACAAATATTTACAACGTAATATTTAAAATTTAAATAATCCGGTACTATTCATTACCACGTACAGAAAACAAAGACCAAGATTATTCAAACAATAAGTTCGGAGTGCCCAAATATTTCCCACAAAGCGTTCAAAAATCTGGCCTCAAAATGCCATACAATTCCTCGCTTGTCCACAGTGCGCTGACCTTGGGGCCACACTGCCACAATAGCCGGGCTTTTGGCCTTTACCACCTCCGTGTTATATAAAAATTGAGTCACACCGGTGATTGTTTAATGTCCAATGTTGCGATCGTAATGATTAGTCCTTTATAGATTAAAACCACATCATTACATGCCGATTACAATCTGATTCAAGCAGCTTTTATACGTTACTTGGTAAACTTAGTATTCCTGATTAGGTTCCTGTTCCGGTTATCCGTTATTATTTTTAGTTTCATTATTAACAGTCGCTAGTGCTATATCTCTGAATCACCCATGATTGTCTATATAGTATCCCATATCTTCAATTCTCTGAGCGATAAATAAATAAATGAATAAAGTGTGAAATCAAAATATTCTTGCATTTTCACCGGTCGGAAATAACAATCCGTGTTTGTGGAGACGTAATGCTAAATGCCAAGGTGAACCTCTTGCACAGTCACCGTGTCTACTGCACGAAGCTTATACAATTTAGTGTCATGACAACATAAAGGAAATATTATTATGACTTTCAAAACTTTGCCTTTTACAAGAAATTCTCGAAATTAAAATCATTAGATGGTGTTTTGCAAACAACAGTGTCCAGTGATTACATTTTTCATTTAACGTGCAAAAAATCTGTTGACGATGACAAACATGGCTTCTATTGACATTCCGTACGGGTTTATATTTAAATTAACAAACACTAATCTTTTTATGCAAACAAAGAAATAAAAAAGAATATGACTAGCGAAGACCAAATACACAAACATAAAAAATATAACATATATTATAATAAAGCGGGTGTTATGTCATCAGAAGTAATATTTTGAAAGCGAAACGATCATTACAGACAATTGAATTACGTATTCGTCCGAAGACGGATATGTTTACAAAACACGGAGGCGTGGTCAAAGGTAAAAAAGTCACGTCGCTCCGGGCAGACGCTCGAAAGTTGGTCCAAACAACGAAAGTGAAATTTCCAAGCTTAGTGAACATCTTCATTTTATATATGGAACAGATTTCTTTCCATGTCATCGTAATAAATGACCACCAGACGACAAATACCCACTTACTCGAAAATATATTAGTAGATGACAAAGTGATTGTCGAACCAATGTTATTTCTGTGGAATGATGACAAAAAGTATGTAATATATTTCTTTTACACATCGAATTAGAAAGTCGTTAACGCGTCAGTAGTTGAAGAAAACCATTTAAGTAATAGCGTCATAATTTCCATAAGTCATTTTTGGTAGTGATTAGAATAAAAATCGATAAGTTTAGTAAAAACCAGTATTATTCATCAATTTTATAAAACTATGACTAATCGTTTCTATTTGTAAATACATGTAACGACAAATATTATAATGCGTCTGCGCTGAAATTTATTCTTGATTTTATATGGTTATAATCGTTCCAGTTAACATTCTACTAAGATTATTCTAGTTTTCTTCAAGTTACATTGGTTATAAACAGTAGACAACAACATTAGTTATTTAAACAATCAAAATATTAAAAGGATAATGGAAGTTCCGGAATAAAAAAAGAACCCCAAATGGTGTACATACGGCTACACATCAAGCTATACTTTTCCACTCTATGCTGATCACGAATTGTATAGGATTTCCGTAGAATGAGAGGTCAGTATATACTGGAAATGTATAGCTTGATGTGTGGCCGTGTGTACCTCGGCTACCCCCGTCTATGTATCCGAATAACACTGGAACTACGTAATGGATTCGAAGCGATTGCCTCCATAGCTCAGATATTGACTGTAAAAGGAACTACTACAAGTCAATTTATATTTAAAACAGTCCAAGTTAAGAATGTAATAAAAGGGAACCAAGAGGCTTACCTGTCCTTTAGAAATGATGAAGAAGGTGTCACCACGGGCACCCTGCCTAATGATGTAATCGCCATTCTGGTAGTGAGTCTCTTCCAGTACATCAGAAATCTTGATCAGTGTGTCTTCAGGCAAATCTTTGAAGATCGGCACGCTGTTGAAAAAACAAGCAAATCTGTTAAAAACTGGACCACAGATTATGTCATCGGATAAAGTAGGCTTACTGTTACGTTTGAGAGTAGAAAGTGTTCGGCTGAGGGCGTATTATGGAATTTGTACGCTATAAAATAAGTAAGTATGGTTTCAATATGATTATGGTGTATAACTTGTTCTTTTACAGTTTCTATAAAATCTGTTGCTGTTATACTGACATTTTTTAGTTTTTTACTATATATATTTTTTAGTTTTTTACTATCTATATTTTTTAGTTTTTTACTATCTATATTTTTTAGTTTTTTACTATCTAAATTTTTCACAACACCAAGATGCTTGTTAGTAGACTCTTACATTTACAAAACTGGTCGTTAACGATCAATGTTTTTAATAATTACTATTGAATTGTGGACTTATGTAAGTTTACCAATCATGTAATCAATTTATTTCCACCTAGTTGTGTACATATTAAATCAATTCTACTAGCTATTCGGTTGAAAGTGAACGCTAAATGCTTGCTGGTCAACTTTGCGAGGTTTGCTTGAGTGAGTCATGTAATGTAAACCTAGTTGGGTAGGTAAGTCAAATATGGATTTGTGAATTTGATTTTGGTTTGGAATTATTTGCAACGCTACTGCACAACGACAAATCTAAGGACGGTATTGTTATTATATCTTTTTTTAATTTAATTTTATTAATGTTCAAAAAAAGTATATCGCAGAGTTAATAATTTTATGCTAAAAACCACAGAAGCCTTTGGTGGCTTATACATGGCTAGTGAGTTCGGAAATTATATTTATACTTATTATCTATATTATAGGTACTACAACGTAACAATGTATACTGTAAGCTTGTGAGTTTTACATTCAAGAGATATCAATGTCATTGGATCTTGGTAACTATAGGTACCTTTGACATTTTTTGTTATGAATTCTTTTTGTATTTGGTTCAATATTATATTGATCTAACTAGATTAGTCTTGATCTGTGTATACCTACCTACTTTATAGTTATTTCTATGCAAAAATAATGTATCTGCTGCTTCAGATATTATTAACAGTACCCCGAGTGTAAGTTTGCAAGTGAGTAAACGTAACTAGCGCTTTTGCGTTAAGATTTTTATTCTCACCCTTATATTCTTAGCATTATGATCTATCGGTCAAATTGTAACGCAAACGAAATAGTTACGTTTACTCTCTTGCAAACTTACACTTGGGGTACTGATCAAACAATTTCTCTACAGTACTTTTTATCATGAACGAGTAACGACGCCGACGGGGAACGGGCAACAGATTAAAGATCTCAAACAATTTTATTGATTGCAATTTAATGCCTCTCTATATAGCTGCGCAATGGCAGTGTACCACTTATCAGACAATTAAACCCACATAAAAGAGTAGTCAGCAGAACAGTACAATATTATTGTAACTGTGCGTCACAGTGAGCGCGAATGAAAATTGCTTCAATCATATAATTTTTCACGGTCAATAACTCTTTGCTCCAAAAGTATATAGGTACTTATATTATGTCAATATTTATTATGCTCGTTGGTAAAACAAAACACAGTTGGCTAAGTTCGAGCTACATTCTAACATTGAGAATTATTTATCATAGCAAACATGGTTCTTAGAACAAGATACATAAATTAATAAATAAGTTTGTTGGAATTGAAAAAATCAACCAAATAAGTCTTATTTAACATTAGTGTAATAGAACTGCAGATAAATTTGGCACGTGGGTAGACCATGACTGGGTTAGCACATTGGATACTTTTAATCCCGATATTCCCACGGGATCGAGATTTATGCAGGTGGAACCACGGGGCGCAGCTAGTATAATGATTATATAAAACAGAAAGAACTTTTTCTTTTAGTTGGTAGTTTCGACCTCAATGCAAGGTTTGACAGTGGCCTCGGCCAATTTGACAGTGGTTTGTTCCGCAATCTTAGGCTATATTAAATCAAATTATACCATAATATTTGAAATGGTAGGACTTTTTAATAAACGTCTACAGATATTTATTACATTATTTATTGGAAAAAGTTTAAGGAATATTGGATATTTACTTGAACAGAAATAAGACACAGCGACTGTCAATTGTTCAGAGGTTCCCTAAACAATAACCAACAATATTATGAGGTAAATTGATATCTTCTTGCGTTGTTATATTGCAACATTGTGTAACTTGATGCTAATGCACACGCGGGTAATTAACTAAAGTATGTCGAGGCAGAAGCTACTACTCCACGATCAGTATCTTGGACAGAGGAAAACTCAGTATCATTAATGATTATCTACACGTATATAGGATTAACGGAGCATTCAATATTTCATCAAAACGGTTTTCATCGCGTTCTTGGGGTAGAGTTTCTAAAACAATTTTCATAATTATCTAATGATCGCTAATGTGCGCAACAATGAAAGTTTAGTAACAGAAGACACCACTTAAAAATGTGAAACAAAATAAGATATCATGAGTAATAACACTAATAACTCACTCACTCTTTTTATGTACATACACATTCATAATAGTCATTAATATAAACTCAAACAAAACCCTATACTAAATATTTGAGTACTACACGAACAAATAAACACGGTGAACGTTATCAACAATGCTTACTAAAGATCGTCACAAAAATCGTACAAATGACTGGTACATAACAAAGATAAACTAGTGGCAAACGTTATACATTTATCATCTCTCTGAAAGAACAACTGAGTACATACCTATCGCTCGAATTTAATTGTCTGGAAAGATAAACAGGAAATAATCGTTTTAATGTGGCGTTGGAAGATGTTGATAAAGCAGCTGAGGTTCGATTAAAAGAATCTATTCACAAGAAGAAAGAATATGAAATAGTGTAACAAGAACTTTGAAATCCTATCCTACGAGTATAAATTCAAAAACAAAGTCTGCATAGGCACTCATTGAAATGCAAATACGATAAGTGATGCATTTGAAAGTATACACGGTCAAATTAAATTAGCTAGCAAAACTCCGCAGACGTGATGCGTGTCAATTCTCAACATAATAAAAAAAAAAAAATTTGATGATATTTTTTTTTGGGTCATCAACCGCCGATAATTGGCACTTGAAATATCAGTTTAAAAAATCTGGTTTTTTTCTGTGTAAACTTCACCGTCCCAACTCATACTTCCAGTAATAATAATAATACAAGCGGTCGTAGACCCAAAAAAAAAACATTACAATCATGTTTTTAATTTTTATTTTGTCGTGTTTAGATATAGATACACACCACGTCTGCGGAGTTTCGCTAGTTAATTTAATTTGACCCTGTAGATCCACCATGCGCCATGTTAGATTTTCAACATTCCTACTTAGTCAATGACAATGCATGGCGCAACAAAGATAATAAATCAGTCTAGGGTTTCAGACTAAAATATTATTGTGCATTTTGGTTGCGTCTGTAGCAAAAATTATACATGTCTCATGTACGGCATGTACCGGCTAGTTCTGTTTTCTTAGAATAGATTATTACGTCTTTGCAGTGAAAGGATTGCAGTCTCAAAATGTCAACTTACAAACGTGACGGCTAGTAAGTGAGTATTTCGTAAATTGCGCGCGAGTGCTTGAGCAATGTTGCGTTGACACTGGTTTCGCCAACAATGGCTTTGTTTTATTGCCGGTTGATAGCTAGATGAATATAAGCAGTCTGTGCGTAGATACTGAATTGCTTTCGTGCGTTTAATGCTAGCCAACCGTTGCGTGTTAGTTTGGCATAGCATCGATCGAAAGAATTGGATCAAACACATCAACAAAAAAAAGCGTTACAAAAATGTGACCCAAAATGCTTGTTCCAAAATAAAACTAGACTACGTTGAACTGGTTGCATCCCAAATTGACAGCAGTGATAATATTTCATGTCTTCTTTTTACTTATGAGTCGAGAGAAATCATCCATATTCTTAACATCAAACTGACAAGTTCTAAAATAAAAGAGCAAGCAACAACTTAGATTAACATCGCGATAGAGACATTAATCTTGAAGATGATGGCTGCAACTAAGATGGATCACCGTGCTAAGAGCATGTACGAGTACTTCGTAGGATATAAAGCAACAGATGCTAAGCATTCTACAACACGATACCCTTGATTGTAAATGGAAGGCTGTCTAGAGTTACACGATACCCAAGGCGAACACAAATATTTTTTTTATTATGGCCATAGGGCACAGAAATGTTTTAATATTTCAATGCGTATGTCGTCGCTGTAAAAGTTATACGATGTTTTCTAACACACTTTGTAACACACTTTAATTGGGTATTCTACAACGATTCAAGTATTTGGATGTAGGTTACCAATCAACCTGAATGTTTTGATGTTTTCAACTCTCGCAAAGATCTTTCCAATAACGTCGCTGGCGTTATTAATAAATTTACATTCGTGCGTTGCAATCTGTTCACATACACGGCTCGTGTCAAGGCCCGCTCTGTAGATGGCATTGTAAGAGTGTGAGCCCGTCGAAAGCAGAAGAATAGGCCATTGCACGCCCATTGCATTTGCATAAGTGTCCCGAGGTCAATATCCTTCTCTGTCATCGGTAATGCTCTCACAGGCAAGCCTGTATTGTTGTGTTAGGCTAATACAGATATATGGAAACCATTCAGAAGGTATGATGAAGACTTCCGTGTTGTATGGCATCAGTAGTCTCGAGAACATGAATAATAGATCATTGTTAGTTGATTTCATGTTAGTGAACGTAGAAACATTTATAATATTATTGTCCCTTTTCTTTGTTGCTCTTTACGTTCAAACTAAGGTAAAAGTTTACCGATTCTAATCATTATAGGCAATATCACTGTTTGTTGAAAAAATACTTTATAAACAATATAAATAGGTAACTTAATTTGAAATGTACGTTGTGTAACAAAGAACAAAAATGAAAGTAAGAGGAGTTAAAGAATGGACTAAAATAAAAAGTTGCAGTAAACGTAGATTGGAATACAAGTTTCACTACGATTTTATTTAAAGCAGAAGGAATTATTTTGAAGTTAGATTTACAAACAACATGTGTTTAAACGGGAATTAGGGCTAGTACTTGTTATTGAATCGTTGTTAGAACAAAGTAATGTGAACATAATGAACATTTCGTTTGTCAGTGAAGTGAACACACTGCGGGGTTACTGACCCCGCTATCGTAAATAACAAGTCTTTTTAGGAAGGATAAGTCAAAATAGCTCATCTAAATAAAGCTTATGGTTTACAAAAAAAAGTAAATATTAATATACAGACTTCTGTGCCAAGTGTGAATGACCCGCCATTTTATTTAAAGATACAGCACAGACCTTTCACACAATGATTCGTATTTCTTCGTACGTCATAGAAATATTGATGTCGCCATAAAACGAACATCATGGCAATTTTATTGCAATTTATGAAGTGAACACGTCTGTACAGGTTCTATCTAAATTAAAAACAAATGCACTGGAAAGTGAGCTATTTCTATGCCAAGATTTCTACTTCTGATATTGTTATAAGTTATGTGTTTAGTATGAATGATACAGAAGTATTGATTCTTTCCCACACGTTTAAAATAAATGATTCCGATTTTAGCGCAATATTTGTTCTGTTTCCTAAGCATTAAATTCAAGATAAAATGAATATACCGACATAAATATGTTGCTGTAAAATAATGTCAATTGAAAATATTAGCGTCTTATGTCTCTGTCTTCAGGTTTCTAACCTGAAGACAGAATATTATGACGGTAATATGGGCTATAAATTAATAAAAAACGTAAGTAACAGCTTACTAGGAGCCACCCACAGCTTAAAAAGTTCAATAATCTTTATTTGGACGTACAATAAAGATTATTGAACTTTTTTCAGTATCAGGACGGAATATTAAAGCTATTAATGATGCTCATTACATCATTGAAGCAAATAAGGACAATGAAGATGGCTATTACGGATAAGCAGAAAAATATTTTTTGTTCTTACCTCTTAAGGAAGTCAGTGTATTCGGCCTGGCGTATGAGCCCAGTGCGCATCATGATGGTCTGGAAACACTGGCGTTCGATGGCCCATAGTCTGCAGTCCGTGGCCGCCTTGATGGTGGCCGTACGTTTGCAGTTGTAGAGGATGGCCAGCTCGCCGAAAACTTTGCCTGGTGCCATCGTGCTGAGGTATTTGTTCTCCCGGGATACTTCCACGCGGCCCTCTGTAGGAGAAACGGACATTTTGAGAATCGATAGAGAAAATAAAACCACGTAATGTCACTAGTATAAGATGACTATTATGAATTTATGAAAAAACCTATTTTCTGAGCCTCGTTTTGTGTAGGTGACTGACATGGCATAAATTATTATGTAGAGGTTCAATTTAAAAACTTAATATACTACGATAACAAGATGTGCAGGTGAAAGTCATAAAAAAAACCGTCCAAGTGCGTGTCGGACCACGCACAATGAAGGGTTCCGTAGTTAGGATACATACACGCGTTCCTGAGAAAAAGGGCATTGACAGACAGAAACTGCTGTTGAAACTGACAGACAGACAGACAAATTTACAATTTTAGCACTTTTTCCTATACTTGTGCTGTAAGACCTTGCTTCTTGCCAAATTTCATGACTCTAGGTCAACGGGAAGTACCCTGTAGGTTTTGATTTATTTGAGAGTATCGAAATAATGTCGCAATAATGTCGCTTAAATCACCGTATTTTTTTATTGCGTTGACTTAAAGCTTGATTTTTTTAAGCTCCAAGGGACCATGGACTTACGTATTTGATATTAATTTCAACTTGATACCTACACGCGTTCCTGAGAAAAAGGGTCTTGACAGACTGACAGACAGACAGACAGACAGACAGACAGACGGACAACGAAGTGATCCTATAAGGGTTCCGTTTTTTCCTCTTGGGGTACGGAACCCTAAAAACCACCATGGGTTAGTAGCTAGACAATATCATGTTCTTCGACTTGTAATAAAGAACTAGTCCAGAAATTATACTAATATAGCCGAATAAGTTATTCTTCTATAAAATTCATGTCAGTTGATTTACAAGTACAATTAAACAGTTTGCTAAAACACAAATAAACATAAAGCTGGATAGATATGAGTTATGGCTTTAGACCTTAGGGCTAGTCGCCACATGATATACCCCGATTCACAGTCGAACACTCTTTTGATACTCGATTTTCTACTTTTTTTGGTTGACCAATCAATAAATTAGTAAAGTCGGTCGTGTATGCATAAATATTTGAATATTTAACTGCATTTTTTTACCATCATCAACCAAACTGTTTTTGTGCAAATGTACAAAAGTATGTCTGAGCCCTAGTTTAACTTGTTTGACTACAACATTTATTCCAATTGGAATATAATTTCGATATCAAACAAATTAATAAATACTGTCAAGGTTCACAAAATTGAAATTGTCGGTGGACATTGGTGACTCATTGCAACGGTCTCGATAGAGCAAAAATAAATTCAGTGGTAAAAACGAACAATCAAGTTTTATGACTCTTGTCGTCAAATGTGAAAGATTACAATTGCAAGCAGCCGTTGTTATCGACCATGAGAAGATAAGTGTGAGAATAAACAGAGAGGCATGTGAAAATGCAGCTTGTTTAATGAATAAACGTAAGTGCATTACATGCTAGAAGTATTTTAACAAGATACGAAGACAAACGAATAGAAATATCACATTATTGAGATAGATACTAATTTGAGAATCATCATCATCATTTCAGCCGAAAGACATCCACTGCTGGACATAAGCCTTTGCCCAAAGGGGGGGCGGGGAGGTTTGCCAAAATCGCCATGCTTGGCAGGCGGATTGGCGATCCCAGTATGGTGTTAATGCATAGAGAACACTACTGCCCATACTCTAGTAAGTCCCTTAGTCGCCTTTTGCGACACCCACGGGAAGAGATAGAATGGTGCTATTCTTTCTAATTTGAGAATATGAAACGTTAATCATAGGATTCTGTTGTTTTTAGGCTTCCGTACCTCAAAAGGAAAAAAACGGAACCCCCGTGTAGGATCACTCGTGTGTCTGTCCGTGTGTCTGTCTGTCTGTCCGTCTGTCACAGCCGATTTGCTCCGAATTTACGGCACCGATTAAGTTATAATTTGGTACGCATATGAAGTTCTGTGACCCAAGAAACACGGACGTGTAACGTAAATAAATTAATTTTTAATATTAGGGTCATTTTTGGGGGCAAACTAGAAAATAAAAATAAAAGTTTTGTTTAAAAAGTTTTAAAGTTATTTAAGAAAATAGACGAAAATTGACCATTCCGCCCTTATCTCCGAAACTAGTCAGCCTAATTTTTTTTTTAAAATATAGAAAATGGTTCTTTACTTATAGATTACAGGAAACCTACTAGAAACCTATAAGAAGTCTATGGTGTTAAAAAATTAAAATAAAATGATACATCTCTCAATATTTTGCGTACATCTTACATTTGCGGTTGGAATATATGGGAGAACATGTTTTGCAACTACATTGTTAAGTTTGATCTTGGGATAAATTCATCCTGCCAGGGTTGCGAGTTTGTCCGAAAGGGATATCGTGGCCTTGGCACACAGGCGACGGAAGGAACACGAATGGGGTTTAGTCAGTAAAAGTCTGACACGCCCTCCCGCTCCGCCCAGAGCGGGAAAAGTTATTTGATAAATTCCCAAAAAAAAAAAAAATGTAGTTAAAATAGTGTATTCCCGTTGTCCCCGTTTGCCATATCCCCGTCACGGTGACAGTGGGACGTCATTTTTTTTTTTTTTTTTAAACGTTGCCCCACACTAGAAATTGATTAAATTGATTTCCCGTTGTCCCCTTATGGTGCGAAGTGAACCTTTTTTAAATCGAAACAGCTAGATTAGGTTAGGTTAGAACTGTGACCACACAACGTATCATTGTGCGTGGTATACGACAAGCACTTGTTAGAATATAACGATACAAAGTCCTGCTTTTTCCAAATAGCTACTTATTTTCTTAAATTAGAATTAGTGCTTTTCGAAGATTTGCTGTTTATTTTCAATTGTTTTTTTTTTGTTGAAAATCTAGAAATATTTGCCTGTTTCCGATATTAATAGTCAATAACATTCATATTTGATTTCCTTGTTCTTGTTACCGTGACAACTCATTTCTTATTACTAATATTAATATATCCTATTTAATTATGAGTATAAGTATATAAATTGATTGATTTATAAATTGGTATTTCTATCTATTGTTGATTCAAAGCGTAGTGTCGCATAGTACAAAACATTAACAGTTGACTGATAGATAGTCGTACAATTGTTCACATATACTCAGTGTGTTGTTGAACAGTTGTCCTGCGTGACGTTACCTATTGTCTATTCAAAATGTTAGTCCCGTTATAATTGTTCACTAAAGTTAATTCTGAACACTATGTGCCACTAAACATTTTATTTGTGTTCGATTAATCCTATTAACAATACATAAGTTAACCTAATCATTTAGATGATACGGAGTAGCTACATATTGCATATTAAAGGAAGTAAAATTGTAGATGGCTCTATGAATAGAGAGATGATAATAGATAAGACCAAAGAAACGCTAAATGGAAAGTATAAAAAATGTTTTTTTTTATAAAATATATATATATATTTTTATAAATTTTTTGTATATATGAGCACCATGTATCTTTCACATAATTAATTTATCTGTCATTGCTTCATTCTTAACTCTTTTTACCTATTGTGGTATAATAATTTTATTCTAGGTTTTCACATATAAACATTGTATAATTAATGTACCTCTATAGAATATTGTACATTTTAAAAGAGTAACGGTGGAGTTTCTTGTCCATTCTTCTCCATACGAAACTACCTTTTGGAAGGGGCGACTAGAATCCATTCTATTTTTTTGTAAATATTGATGTTCAAAAGTGCCTTATATGTGCCTATTTGAAATAAACAATTTGACTTTGATTTGGCCTAGAAGGGGATGAATATTGAGATGATGGCTGAAAGAGGTGTATGAAAGAAGCCTGTGCCGATCCCGAGAGGTAAAATAGGAGGATAATGACGAATACTGTAGGTATCATTATTGGAGTGGAAAGCCATCAAGTAGCAGAAGCTACAAACATTTTCAGCACCTACTATCATATCATAAAATAATATTTGCAAAGAGCTAACAAAGTCACGCGGCAAGGACATCAGTGTTTAACCTCAATTTAATTACAGTCATGATCAAATCTTTTTATGTAATCGTGATTTTGTAACTATCTAGTTTAATGAGCTAATACTTTTTAGTTTTGGTGTTAATTTATTTCAGTTTTTAAATTTATTTGATAAAATATAATGTACATTTACTAATTACAAATACACAGCTAATTATTTACACAGCTAATACTAAAAATAACATTTAAAAAAATATAATTCCTCATAATTTTGTTTTTTATTTGAATTTGTATTTGACATTGATCGCAATAAACAGTTCTTTATTTGCGTTTTTTTATCATGTTATTAAACGGCCAAGTGCGTGTCGGACCACGCTGGACCACGCACAATGAAGGGTTCCGTAGTTGGGATGAATTTATCCTACGAACAAACTTACCATTGTAGTTTTTTAGTATTTGTTGTTATAGCGGCAACAGAAATACATCATCTGTGAAAATTTCAACTGTCTAACTATCACGGTTCATGATATACAGCCAGGTGACAGATGGGCAGATGGACGAACAGCGGAGTCTTAGTAAAAGGGTCCTGTTTTACCCTTTGGGTACGGAACCCTAAAAAAGCAATTGAAATCTAATCTTCTATTTTGCAAAAACTCGAAAATTACTCTACCGATTTTGATAAAACTTATAATGGTAAGTTGTTGTGTGCGCGCCGGAGAAGGTTATTAACAAAAAAATAACATACTGCAACGCATGGCGGGTATAAGCTAGTATTCAATAAATAAGTATACCACGACTTTAGCGAAACAATGCTACTTAGCAACTTATCTACAACTTTCGTTGGTCAAAATTAGAAGTTTCTAAATCATGTGTGAAACGATTACAATGTAAAATACTTCGGAAGTAATGTACGATAGATTGGGTGGTAACGTTATTAAACTGATTTAAACTTTCTACCTCTAATTGAATATTTTTAACTTCCAACGTAAGAACTACACGTTTATTCATATCCATAACAGCACATTCCTTTGCTTGTACAAATAAGGCCACGTTTATAAACACTTTAAATCTAGACTAGATTATATCAACAACAGACTATTTTAAACTTATTATACATTTATTTTTTGATTTTATCCTAATATAATATTGACTTTAATTTTGATTTGTATTTTAATTTTGATCTTGTTTTTTATAGTGATAAATTTTTTTGTTTTGGATTTTGATTTTGATATTGATTTTAATTTAATTTTTGGTTTTGATTGAAATAATTATTGTTTTTGATTTCAATGCTACTAACATATTTTCTAAGTTATAATACTAATACAATTATGGATGTTTTCCGAAATTCAATTCAAATTCAATTCAATTCAATTCATTTATTTGCATACCATAATGTGGTTATAAGATGTTATATAAGGCTAAAAATAATAAATAATTGAATTGAATTATACAAAGTAAATGAGATATTTATTTGCAAAAAAGACAAGTTTCTTGACAGAAAGGACATGTTGCACTTAAAATGAATGAAAAATACCGTCAAAATGAATGTGTTCTACCGCAAATCATAGAGTTTACACTGATAATGGAGTTTTGAAAGCTAAAACAGTCACAACATGGAACCCTAACGACAGCAATTACAAACAAGCTGCAAGACATTTTGCAAATGTTATAATTATCGCCCAAATGCAAAATACTAGTTCACCAATCGGACATGCGAATTGCTGGTCAAGTCTTAGATGACGTAAATTAAATACTCAACGAACGAAAGTGTTTCAAGGCAACTAGCAACATAATGCTTGGAATATAATGCCGGGGTCAGGAGTTCGGATACGTGTCCAGGCTTACGGCCGTTTTATTGTTCAACCATATTACTTTGGTACATTAAGATTACAACACTGATACCGGGTTTCGAACTGAAGATGTGGTATTATTTTCAGACAAGCATCTTGTTTTTGCAAACAGAAAGTATGTCGTTCTTATTTGGTAGTTCATAGTTATGAACTTCATCGGTAGTGTTACTATTCTTTCTTTTGTTGTTTAAGTTTTATGCTTGAAATCCTGAGTTATTTTAAAATTAAATACATTCACATTCATGTCATTCAATGCTAGGCATGGTACACAAAGAAAAGATAGGGGCACCTCCTGTCCATTATGCATACGAGTAGTCTTAGAACCAATTAGTAATTGCCAGGTTCCTGTTATATTTCTATTGTCCTTCAACTGCCAGTAATGTATTTATGCTAAAATGTCTTTACCACAACCTTTCAATAAGGTCGTTTTTAAATTTACAACCACAGCACAACGGTAGTCCATTGTCTTTTAAAGTAGTTAATCTTTAAACCCGAATGCGTTAGTAACAATGTACGAGACGGCTGAAATATTTCTTGCTCAGAATAAGTTCAGCAGAAATCGCGGAAATAAATATTACTTTTCTCAGAATCAAAATATTGAAACACCTACTAATAATACTACTGATCGGCTACGGCTACGGCTTCTAAAAATATCAAATAAAGTAGGTACCTACGGAAATGTGATAAATCGCTTCATGTGGAATCGACTGTTCTTTAAACAAAACAAGCTGCTTTCAAGTTTTAAATTCAACCTGTGTATGTATGAAAAAATAATATTAGCAGCAATAATACAACACACCATTACCATGGAATTACCGTTACTAATGACATTTTACACTTCAGCCCATACCTGTGTCGATTACTTTACCTCTAATATTCTTTGCCGTAAACTATACTTTGCAATCAATAATTCAAATTGCTGTAAGTATTACATGTAGCTATTTTAATTCTCATATTCGTGCCTGACTTTAAACAAAAGTAGGGCAATACGTAGCCAAGTTTAATTGATATGCCAGTCTCGGTGCGTTTAGCAAACTACCTATACATTATACATATGCCAAGGCACTAAAAACCTCGATCGTAAATGGAGTAAGCGTAGCGTAATGTCCTGTCCCTCTCTAGATTTGGGTTCAATTTTAGTCTCTATTTTATAATCAAAGCCATGAAGTCGCAATAAAGGAAATGTATTAATCAATTTGCCGTGTTGTCTCGGCTACCAATATAGACCGTCATTTCCCGTGTGTGTTGTAAGAGTCGGCTAAGAGATTGTATCAAGAGAGTGGGCAGCAGCATCCAAGGTGTTACACACATCATTGCACTTTGACCAGTAATCCGCTTGTTAAACGTGATTAACGCAATAGACTATAAAGTCGTCGTATTTTGCAACAGTGTTCAGAAGAAAACATTTAATTTGTAGTGAGTTCTTGCAATTGATTACAAAGATGATTTGTATAAATTTGCAGATATTGCTACATTAACAGCTCCAAATCCAAACAAAGTGTAGGCAACTTATACAAAAGGAGGTAACAGATCCTTATGACGAAACACTGAGTCATGTGCGTATTTCACGTTCATATTACGTCATCAGAAATGTCATTCGTGAGACCTCGAAGTTGTCCCGTCGTCGCCATAACACGTTCATACATCGATCAACATCACCAACCATGAGATCAAAATAACTTTCCGATAACTACTACGATAACCGTTTATATTGAAGATAGACACTTATGTAACATAAAAATAAATTATATTATGTAGGTGTGTAGGTACTTATTCTATTGAAATTTACCTGTGTCTCCATTTCGGGGGTATTTGTCATCGGACTTGCTGTTCGGGTCCAGACGCGTCACGTCTAACAATATTCCCGCATCCAATGAAGATTCAGTAGCAGTACTGTCCCGCTGACAGAGATTGCCCGTCCTCCTCTTTCTTGTTCCGTAAGTGTGCACCGGCACTATTAACTTAGGTCTAGGTATCGAGAAATCTGAGTCCGACCCACTAGACGAACTTTTCGAACTTCTAGAAAACACACCATTACTACTTGTGACACGTTCTTCACTAATACGGTCTTTTTGTGTCCCGAAAGACATAATGTCATTGTATCTATCATACCTATCATCACTTTTCACTCTCACTGTATTGTATAGCTTTCCATACTTATCACGTTTGATTTGTTTTGCAACACCGTGTATAGTCCGATAGTCACTTTCTTTACTCAGATCAGTAGAGTGTAACCCATTAGCAATCGGCGGGGTGGGTTGACTTTGACTTCCGTTAAACATTTCGTACTGCATTAACGTCAGCTGTTCGCTCGGTGACAGATTTCTTTTCGGTTGAGTGACAGTGACTCCATTATAAACCTCCTCAGGCTGGGCCGCGTCGAGATAAGCTCGAAGAGGCGCTCTTCCTTCGCTTTTTACTCTTAATGATTTAGAACGAAAGCTAGGTTTATTATCTTCGATGCGTCCGTTTCGTTCGTTTACCGGTTGCGTTGTGTGCTTAGGAAGTTGATCGCATGTAGATAACGACTGGTTAATAGGCTGCATGTACAAACCTAAATCTTCCGCTTCGCAATCCATATCGAGGTTCTGTTTTCCGTTCCTGGACTTTATTGGACTTAAGTCCAAAGTTGCCATAGAGTTGATCAATTGATACATAGTATTTCCATTTTGTTTTATAGGCTCACTATGAGTAGGTTTATCTTTTTTCGTGTCCTTCTGCATCTGTTTTATCTTATCACTGTCAGTATCATTATTCTGTTGACTTACTCTGGAGTAGTACTCGTAGTATGATTCAGATGAGGGGTCAGGTGGTACCGCTCCGGGATCGGGTAACGGATAATAACTTTTTTTAGAGTCGGCTTTTCTCTGTCGGTGTGCATATTTTAAAGAATCCTTACGTTGTGGTGGCACAGGTGGCTGTTTACTGTTAGATGCGAACGCTTCGATATCCCATTCAGTAAAATTCCTACGTTTAACTCTTCTTAATGTCGACGGTCTATATCCATTTGGCATATCCTTAAAACTATAACTATGTTTCAATTTATTCTGTGCGAGAAGATTATTATTCGCTCTCGCCTTCTCCTCTATATTCTGTTGGTACTTAGCTAATTGAGATATATTTTCATTAGGAACATCATTAGAATAACTATATTCATTGTCTTCCAATGAATATGTTTTGCTATCATAATCTTTGTCATTAGTACGACCAACGTCTCTACACGACTTGCTTCTTGATATTGAGTTGAATTTAACGCTGTTTGAATGGTCATCGTTTTCATTATATGAACTGAGATTCTTTGCACCAACCCAGTTAGCCGCGTACACAAGGTCCATAGTCCTGTCCGTGATGGACAGCCATGGGTCCTCCATGACCGCTTTTCCTGGATAATGCTTGATTTTCATAATGTTGTTGAATTTCTTAGTGTCGCTTCATTTACATCATTGTGGAGCCAAAACGTTGGCCTGTGAGGAGTCGTACTTAATAGTGTCAATTCCATTTTCCCGTTGGATGGATGTTATCGACCAGCTGTTAAAAGTTATGATGGTCGGACGTCACTAGACGGGAGATTAATGTGACGCACTCGCTGTTTTTGTTTCGTAATAATCAGGAACATAAATTACTCGAGTCAATCTGTGGAAGTTTTGATTTGATGCTGCAGCAAAATGTTCAATATCTTAAGGCTTAAATAAGTTTTTGCTCAAGTAAGTGAAAATTACTCAATTTTCTTAATAAATAATTGCCGTAAGAATGGCGCGCTCAATTGATTAATGTATAACAATGGAATGATTTTGCAAGCACTATTATACTTATCTGTGTCTAGAAGCTCGATTATTTTTCTCGAGATACAAAGCGAGTGCACCTTCTCGACAGCTGCACATGCAGTTAACCGCATTGCTAACGAAGTACCCATTGCACCCACCAATCATGTGAAATTGAAAAACATGTGAAAGATCTTTGTTATTTTCAAGACTTTACAGCCAGTTGCTAACTGCTTTTTCTTTTATGAATACTGCTGCTAGTTTAAAGTTAAACTATTATAAGAAAAGAACAGCTGTGAGCTACACTTTGGCCACTGTTTCACAACTCTTTATGGTTATCATCTTTATTCATTAAAAAAAAAAAATTAAAGAGGCACCTGCTTCATAATGCGTGGATATCAGATATTAATCAGCAATGAATAGTAATTGTATTTTACATACGTACTTGAGTTTTAACAAACTGTCTCTATCGACCTTTGCTTAAAATTCATACATGCAGTGATTGTGTTGTACAACTTCGTCTGTTAAGAGAGGGCTTACATTATACGACCTTCAAGTCTGTGCTTCATAGGTAATATGACAAAAAATTATCACCAACTAGTAAACTTCGCAAGAGCGGACGCGTCACGGGAGGCACGCACGACCATTGCACAATAAGTAGTTTGGTCCAATACATCAACGAGGAATAGCTAACTGGGCCTCAAGATCCCATAAGGTGAATGCAAATGGAATTACATTGCGTAATAATTAGATAATGGGGGCTGAGTGAGTGCGAGTGGCAGCTGGCAAAGCAACTGCTACATACGGCCAGTTTATTGTTATTAAAACTGTCGCACTTTCACTGGGAAACTTAACAACACTAAGTAAATTTAAAGCAGATGTAAATCGAGATATGGAAAAACTAGAAATACAATTAGCATATTATAAAGATAAAGTAATCAATACAAATAATCTAGGTGAAGAAAACAATAACAAACGATACGTGTAAAATGGTAGCAAATTAGCAGCAATGATTAAACGCCTGATCGAGTTAGTAGGAAACGATTTCTAAGACATCAGCCGATAGACGAGTTGAAACCAGTTCATTGGTCCACATATCCAGTCGGCTGGTCAGCGATGATACGTGAGAAACATATCCAGGAACTTGAGAAATTGTGGCCGATGCATGGGTAACATTTTTTCCATTAATAGATCAATAATATTGCCAAAGAAAGCTAGTGGCACTACCTTCAGCAATCAACACTATACAAAAATCAAGTAACGACAAAAATATTAGCAACTGAAGTTTATGGAGAATGTTATTGTGACGGAAACTTTTCAAAGATTTCATAATAAATTCTAGGGACATTATGCGATTAAATTCTCTACAGCTCCGCTTGCATGGTTTCCTAGAATATCTCTGTGCACTGCTGTCAATACAATGACCAGTCATCTACCTAAACTTTTTAAGCGCTTATGGTTTTGTTTATTAAATGTTCATTACTGTGTATTTAGCTATTAAATTGCTGTTATTAGCACTACCGTTTACAATAGATACTGTTCAAAACAATGCAAATGACTCGTCATCTATATGATATGCTGTGCATTCTGCTTTTACATTGGCAAAAACTATATCGAAAGCAGTAAAACCCGTTGACTCGTCAATGAAGTACAGTCATTGATAGAATTACAATTTATTAGTCAGATACGTAAATAGCACGCGCTGAATTTATTTAGAACTAACGGTTGGTCACTGGAATCATAAACAATGGTAGCCCTTTCTCCTATTCATGTTGACTTAATCTAGTGTGACACTTGCGGTGCATTATTCTATGAGGATTATATCAAATATTATACAAATAGGAACAAGTTGAAATAACAGACATTCAGCAAGCAGTTTTTGTCTTGCTTCAGTTCAGCAATTATTAATTATTATACGCACTGTGTCATAAAATACTACGGTGGAGATAAAATCATCTACTGACGTTTCTATTTCGAAATATTTGTATTGTACAAAAGACTTTCTACGGTCTGATGATAATTTTAATAATCGGAATAGTTATTATTATGATATCATCATAATTATATGTGTGATATTGTTAACACGCAAGGGAGACAATCCTCTATATGGATGTTGATGCTTTCTATCTATACTTTCTAATCTTTGTTTGACTTCCAAAACGTGACAATGATTCGCGCACGCATATTAAATCGATTTATATTACTCGATAAACAAGTTCCAAAGTGTGTTAGTGCAACAATTATTTCAATAAGTTAACGAGGCGTGAGCTGATTCATATTGCAATACTTGCAAAGTATAATCATTAATTATGAAACCGGTACTTAATTGTGGAGTTCACAACATCAAACTTCACCAATTTATTATTCAACGAGGACGACTCTAAAGTGAATTAATGGTCAATGTTGCTGATATCATTATAAAAGACGAGGTCTAACAAGAGTGATGTCATAATGTTTGGCCAAACGCAGGCATAGAAAGCTCGAGGTTGCTCGGACATTAATATGCTAAAATATCTTCACTGTGAAGACAACGTTCCAAAATACTTTCACGCCACACGGGTAGTGCACGCAAATACGAGAGGCTTGCAATAACCTTGTAGTGCATGAGAGCCTCCGAAACGTTACTTTCAAATCGAGAATCGGACTAAAGGACACGATGTTTATAAAAATATGCTCATAAAATCCAATGACACCAAAGTTTACAACTTTATTAGAGCTGTTCTTGAAATATCCTCAGACATAACATTTTGCTACAGCATGATGTGAGTAACATGTTAATTTTAAATCCTTTTCGGTGTATGGATTTTTGTGTTTTTCCGCCGAAATCTCTCAGGCGCAGCAATAGCCGCAGTTCCGCGAAAATACACATTATTTTAACACAACACTTCACACTATTTACCATAGTTCAATGGAATAAGTCTCTTCAATTCTGTTTAATTGAGAAACAAAAACTATAAACAAATCACATCGCTTGTCTCACAGTGAAGTCGATCGCAACTATTTTAAATTCGGAACGCGAGACATTGGGGACACGGCGACCAATCACGTCAGCGCCGCTCCGCTTACTGCTCTACTCCGATCCGATCAACTCCTGCGCAAACGCAGCCGGCTGACTGCGCGTATGGTTGAGACAGACTATGCGCCAGACAAAGACAAAACATATACTTACCTGAATAATAAAAGCTCCAAGCTCACAAAAGGTGGACGAGGTGGTGAACCTTTTAATTTTGATCTTAGAGATATTGTAGAACACTATGCTGCGACAATTTTTTTTTTCCTATCTGAATATGTGATGAACCACTTTTCGGACTACTACTTACAAACAGCACGAGTTTACGCATGTAACGCTAAACACTTGTTAAAACATTGAAACAATCAAAGACCATAAGGTGATCACAATAATGATGAAATAACCTATGGTATTGAAAATGATGACACATTCACATTTATTTATGTGAACCTACTTTGAGCAGTAGCAAATTTTCTGAACGTCAAAAGTTGGAGCAATAACACTTCAGAACATAAGCATGTATAATAATAATGAGTGAATGCAAATTGTTATAATGAGTTGAATCAGCAAGGTATCGCCCGTGACCGGATAGCTATCAAATGTTATGCGTTGAAGGTAGACCTTCAGATAGACACCGAAAAACTTATTAGTCTATTTTAATAGTGCCTTTAACGACGTATAATAAATATCAACGAGTGCAGCAGTATTTATTCAAACACTGATAAATTAACAATTATGGATTAAAAAAATAAACTGAAGTAAACGCGCAGATTATGGCAAAACCCTTGGGGTAGGCCTATGTCTAGCAGTGGACGTCTTTCGGCTGAAATAATGATGAAACGGGCAGATACATTGAGAGATGGTTTAGTAACTTTTTGCACATTTCTGAAGTCAGTGACATTTATTGCGAGAAACTTTATAGTGGACTTTGCTGATACCTCAACCAAAAACATTAGGGATGAAAATACAAAAGAATAGGTTAAAAAATACATTTCTGATGATAAAAACAAATAATAAGCATACAAATTCAATATCAATACAATTACACAATTAAATTTCTGAATGACTGCTCAAATAATGATGCAAATGAAAAAGAAAAGTTTATCAATATCAATAGCGTAACTAATAAAATCGAAAAGAAAGCGATTAATGGATTAAATTGGTTAAACAAACAGCAAAAATGTATAACTACGATCTGCCATTGTGCCAGTCAACGAAGCGTAAGAGAGCATGAAAATTTTGCAATTTGCGAAGACGGAATCATTTTAGACGTAATACTTCAAATACTGACAAAACTACAGTAAGATGAAAGTTATCACTGGATATAAATCACGTAACTAGTCTTTAAAACCAGTTATTATGATCCAAGATTTCAGAGGAGCAATATTTTTTAAAGAAACGAATTCTACAGTTAAATTTTCTTCGTATAACGTGCAGTAATGGGTGCAGAACATCACCGCTTCGTTGGACACAAAGATATCATCATAAAATTATTATACATGTGAATTTGTGATCATAAAACCCGTTCTACAAGACCTGTCGAAGATATAAATTAGGTTTACGCTTTATAATTTGTCTAGTTTATCCGTTTGTTTTGTACCATCCACCACTTTATCTACCATCCACTTTGCATATCGGAAAATTTCATAATTATGTGTTGTGTATTACTGAATGATTACTAAATGATAAAACACCATACTATAATTATAGTCGGCGTCGACGAATCGAAAGTTCAAGTAAAAGTAGAAATGCTAATCGTGAAGATGTTCAGTCGGATTTCATTTGTGATGCAATTACTCCACGGCCAAGGCTGTGGGCTGTGGATAATGTTATGGTTTCACTTTTAGGTACTGCTGTTCCCTTAACAGTTTTATATGAGCAAGCAGACATTGGATGGAATATTTTAAACTGCTGATAGTGCAATGCTCTTGACCTTTGATTTATCTTAAGTTGATGTTTTTAAGGAAAATATGGCTTCAGGGAATCCCGTATCCCTCTTGAAATTACGAGACTTAACGTCTAACCCATCTTTATCCGTAATGAAGATCCGTAGATCGTTTCTCAGAATTCCGTGTTAATTCCAAAAGAAATTCCGAAGCTTATTAAAAGCCCAGTTCTTGCCTTGTTCAGTTCATTTACAGTCATCCAAATGGAACGAGTGAATAGATGCTCGTAGCATTACCTCCATTTGTTGCCTTGTCTAATTGAACAATGAAGACTGGCATGCAGTCAATTCTTTCCCCTCGTTTAAATAATGCACTTTCAATGAGTGACGTCATCCACCCGTATCTTATTTGAAAGGGTGTCCTTAAGGGCAACTCAATGTATACGTTCACATTTTTTTACATTAGGTATCAGTGGCGTATATTATCTGGCGCTCGGTTGATTACGGTGTAATGTTTGGCATTCCCGATGCTAGTAATAACATAGATATGTTCTAAGGACTTCTATAATAACTAAGTCACGCCTTTAGTGGCATAGCTATCCCACCGTCTGTGGTTTGTAATTTAGCAAGAAACTAGTATGTTATTATATAATCCTCAGAGAACATCATTGAACTTTGCAATATATGATAATGATTTCACATCTAAAATCGGATGTGCCATTTTTCCACTACTTTAAAATTTAATTTTTAGAGCAAATTGAGGATCTTGAAATTTGTAAAACCGAACTAGATCTAAAATTATAAAAGTGACCACAAACAGCAGTGATGCATATCTCAAGCAAATTGACCTTATTACGCAACTAAATTATGCGTTAAGTAACAAAATTCAGTTGTAACAAGTTTTAATAGAGCCAATATCAGAATTGGGTCACAACAACGAGCCAAAGCAAATGCTTATAATGAGAACTATTCAGATCGTTAAGAGAAATCGTCTGATACGGATGGTCAACCAGCTAGAATGCATGCGTAGAGACAAATGACTGGACCCGACAATGCACTTGTTGTTAATTAAATCTTGGAGAGTCTAGACGGAAATCTTGTTATCTTATGAAATTTAGAAATTGTTTTGAAAAGATTTCGGAATCAGAAATATTGTGAAATGTTTTGGGTTTACCACATACAGGAAAACGTCACATAAAGCATAATATAACTAAATATTTAAATAACATAACAATACTCTGGGTACAGGAGTCTTGTAAGACAGTTTTTTTTTTATTTAATGTATTTCTGTACACATATAAGACGATGTCAATTGTCGAATGATAGTTATAATATGCTTTATTGTTGTAAATCTCACTGTGATCTCATCATACTTTAGATAACGTGTTAATTTTGCTCCGTCTTAGAGTTTTATCCTTATTTTAAGTGTCCGCCCTTTGGTTTCATTTAATTCGTGTAATGATTTGGACTAAGGAAAAGACATTGGGAAACTGTTCAAAAGCAGTTGGCAATTCAATCTTTACCAACATCACGGATGTTACAAAATGTTCTATACGCCATTTCGTACGTTGCCACACCAAATGGTAACAACAGTTAATTTGTTACATCCCAATGAAATTTAGGGTCACTATTACTAGGTGCGTGATTCTGAGGCTATTCGCACAATAGGGTCAAATGTTTCGAGGCATTAAGGTCGTGTTGGCCAACCACCAGGCCTAAGCGACTGGAACTTAAAGGAAAATTGCTTGTTGCGTCAGTTTGATGCGAGTAGTGTCGTAAAATTTCGGAATAAGGCAATTTATGTATTTACGCACTCAATGTACGCACATTTGTGATTTGCAGTTGAACGTGACAAGCCTTTAACTAAAAGTATGTCCACATTGCAGATTAGATCAACGTCTTGATCCTGCATTTGGTCATCGGGTAAGTTATTTATATTGGCTTCATTTCTTGTTTCTTTCTTCATCTTCTTGACTTCTTTAACCAAAGGATTTCATTTTCCATTTGGCATTCAAATGTTATGCTTAAATTATATTCCAAAGGCCAAATCGTTAAATAAGTTATGTAAATATCATAAAATAACTAGCTATTTAGTTGTATTCGTTTGGAATAAAATTAAATGCAATAGGTTACATTAATCGTTTTGTAATGATATGAAATAAGTATTCCTTTTTGTCAATTTTAGCACGGAATAAAAATAAATGTATTAAACAATTACTTCGTAACTAATAGTCGTAACCGCGGGTAGGCGAAATTTTAAATTAAACTTAAATTTATTATCACAGAAAATAGTACCGACGCGACGGAATATTTCGTAACGCTGCAATTACTTAAAAGTAACTTATTACTTATTTCCTATGAAGTTAGGCGTTCAATTTTCGACCACTTATAGAATAGAATAGAAAATAAAACTTTATTATCAGACACATAGTCCATATGTTACAAAACATTACAATAAAAAACACAATACACATCAAATCATCATCAAATGCACGTTAAATAAAATAAACACAAATAGACATAAAATTATTTAAGGCATTGGAATGACGCTCTGTGAGTCGTCATGCAATGCCACATTATGGGGCTGTCCATCCTGCTGGCCACAGTAGCCAAAAGACTGTTGGGACTATCGCGCACTCGCCGCATCAGGGACGCTACGAGTATACGCAGACGCATCAGCGCGTAAAAATCCGGCATGCCGGCCACTTATATATGTATATATTTTTGGAATTATGAATATTATGATAAGTCAAGACAAGAAATAGTTTGATAACATTAATGAACTAGATAATGGGGGTCAAATGGTTCGTTATCAGTTCGAAAACTGTGGCGTAATTATGTAAGATAGATGTATTTACTCAATAGTCATTAGTAACAATAATATCAAAAATCCACTTACAAAATGTCAGTGTCATTGGGAAATATTATATTTTATGTCATAATGGGATGTTAATAAATCGAAATTTGACCAGATCCTTTTCTGTCCTGAAATAGATACTCTTTGCATTACTTGACCCAATTTTATTGATTTTACAGATTAGAAGAACTTTAACATAATAATAACATTTATGGTGCAATTGTATGACGCTTTAAAGTTGGTATAAATTAATATTAAGTTTCGGTTTCGTCAAGACATAGCGATAAGACCGCCCATTGTGTCACCCTATATAAAATTTAAACATTTATATCTGTAACTTTTATGGTGTAAGTACATAATAAAGAGTATTCTATTCTATTCTAAGTAAGTAATCATTTATTTACAAAAAAACTTAGCCTAGGTAACATCAGGTACATAATCTTTATCTTTCACCTTAAGCAACCATGGTGATCAATGCATGCCCTTCTCTGTATGAGAAGGGATAAGCATGTTTGCCCTGAAATGAGACTAAAATGAGCTGGTATTATTATTACTGGCTAGGCACTACACAGACGCATCAGTAGACTAAGTGCTGTACCAGCTGCATTATATTTCTACACAAGTATTCGACGATGGAGCAATGGAATCAAACGTGCATATGCGTAATTGATCTTTGGCTATCATAGCACGTACGTATAGCTTATATTGATACTATTACAACGAGTATCAAATTCATTGCTTTTATTCCTTTGTGGCTGATGCTGCTACCGAAGAATCTCACAGGTCAAATATTTTTTTCTTTAACAATGCTTTTTAATCATTGATACATCAATCGCTGTGTATGAATCGTGATATGAACGGAGCACAATAGTCTGTGATGTTTTTTTACATAAATATTTTTACTATGAAGATGCTGGTGATACCATTATTTTATTCTTGAATAAGAACGTATTCTGGAACTGTCGTACTCGAATCTCTATTTAAATATAGAATTCGGTTTAGACTGATTTGAAACTTAAGGGTCATCCTGCCAGGGTTGCGAGTTTGTCTGAAAGGGTTATCGTGGCTCTGGAACACAGGCAACTGAAGGAACACGGGTGGGTTTTAGTCAGTAAAAGTCTGACATGCCCCTGCACACTTGCCACTTCACCCGCTCCGTGAGCGGGAGAACTTATTTGATAATTTCTTACCCAAAAAAAAGGGTCATTCTGTATTCGAGTCGAGATTCTTAAGTCTTGAACATCGTTCTAGAATATGAACCTTAGACAGTTATAAGATTGCCAGTGTCTTCAATATCGTTTGCTAACGTCAATTCAACTTAAGTGGCTACAAGTACTGGTACAACTTGTCTACAAATACTTGCCAAGTCTCACTACTTCATTTATGGTAAATCATACACGTTACCCGCTCTATAATTCAGGACTATCACATAATTTATCAAAAAAGTTTTCATTAGGTTCATCAATACCAATTATTTAACATGTACACACGGCTACACATCAAGCTATACATTTCCAGTATAAGCTGATCTCGCATTGTATAGGATTTCCGTACAGTGCGAGATCAGTGTAACCTGGAAATAATATAGCTTGATGTGTAGCCGTGTGTACCTAACGTTTGTCATGTTTATTTATTCTAAGTGTGTCATGTTTTTTTTTCACGTGTTGCGTGTCGCAATTTTCTTTCATCGTGCACAGCTACACCATCTACCTATCTGGAAAGTCGTCCTTTCTTGTGTGTACCTTTCAGTAGTGTAGAGTCGAGTTCAGTGCGAAATTTCTTCGGAGTTCGTTAATAGAATTCGAAGCCACCTTATACTGGTTTTTTACCAGTGGAATGCGGCCTACTCTACGTGTCGCATTGTTTTAGTCAGCTAGTGAAGAAACTTTATCTGCAATCTACAATTCTAGACTATTACCCATGTCAACGGGAAAATACGTTTCCAATCAGGAACTTTGGAAATCGTTATGACACTATTATTGAAACTGTTCAACGCAACACTGAGTGTGAACCCTGCAATTCAGCTATCACCATCGAGTTCTATCAACATCGCACAGCAAATTACACACGGACGCTCTTTACTTTCACTTAGAACACGACCAGTAGCCGGGGGCTACAACGTCACCCATTATGTCTTACAAAAAGTCGACAAGGTCTTGTCGATCTCCGCCTCCCAAGGCCGCGGTCCGATCACGCATTGTCTGTACTGACAGAACTTTTTATACATTTCGTAATAGTACCAAGAGTACGAACCTTTTTGCTGTCTTTAACTAGTTTCCGTTATGGAGCGTTTTCCTTTGTTATTGTTCTTAGAATAGTTTCATTTATTTTAAGATTGACCTTTTTTTTAGTTTATTGTGCTTTAAATTTATCTTTACATTATTGAATATTATAATATGTTGTTCAATCATTCGGCACCTCAAAAAAGTCTGCTTCGTTACTTTTGAAACTTGGAACGTGTACTTCCTATTATTTTTTTTTCGTGTTCCGTCAACAATTAAATATTAGGTACGACAAAGTCAATGTTATATTATAATACAATTTTATTTTAATTTGATTATGAAATCAATAAAAGTATTACTCTTGCAAAATTATTACCATCTTATTACGTATTCGGTGACATTAATTACGCCAAATCTAATGAATATTTATTACAAGTTACCTTGTTTCGTCCGGCATTCAATAAAATTTACGTACAAGTAACATTTAAGATGGAGCCTTAAAATTAAATTATTTTTAGTTTCTAAAATTATATAAATAATTTTTATAATATCAATGTTGGTCCAATATGATCACAAAACTTCCTTCTTCATTTAAAGCATTATCTCTGAACTTTTCTCCATGCATTTCACCATACTGCGGTCGCCAACCTGCCTTCCAAGCGTGGCGATTATGGCAAACCCCCAGACGTCCAGCAGTGGACGTCTTTCGGCTGGAATGGTCTCTGAACACGTAGGTACTTTTAAAGGTGACAAGTGATGATAGTATTTTCCCAGAACTTCAATATGACGCATTTAACTTACTTTGACTTCATCATCATAAATAATAAGAGTTTGTGAAATCAGTTGGTACATCTTCAATAGATCTTTTCAACGTAAAGAGTTTAATTTATTCAACACTAGCTTTTGCCCGCGGCTTCGCCCGCCTGGATGTCCGAAAATATCCCACGGGAACGTATTACCGGGATTAAAATGAAACGAAGCGATCGTATACCTCATAGCCGAAGAAAAGGTCCTTGACTCCTAGCGCTGCGCCCGCCGCCGTCAACCATAATTATTTGGTCACGCGTAATTTTGAATCTCTTATATATCTTTTAAAGTATGCACTTAAATGTTATGATGGATATTTAAATCTAAATTAATTGCCCAATTGTAATAACATATTGAATTGGCTATGGATTAATATAATACTGGTTAAAATAGCTTCGGAAATAACAATGAAATTTTTAACAAATTCTGTAAGATAAAAATGGCTACTCGGGGTCATCCTTAGAAGATCTGCGAAGAGCTACTTTTTTTAACTGTTTAAGGTGTACAATCCTAAATAAACTACATAAATTTGTATCTCGTACATTTTACGCAGCCCACGTCATTAAAGCTCCCAGTCGGCATGATATTTTCCGACATCTTCAAAAATAATAGCCATATTTCAACCACAAAATCTTAATTGTGGGGCAAAAAATCCTCCAAATGATGGTGAAAACCGCATCAAAATCCGTAGTGTAGGAAGTACAACGCAGTTACACAGACACAAAAAGCGACTTTAATTTATAATAATACTAGCTGTGCCCCACGGTTTCACCCGCGTAAGTCTCGATCCCGTAGGCATATCGGGATTAAAAGTAGCCTATGTCTTAATCCAGGGTGTCAGCTACCACCATACAAAATTTTATAGCCGTTTGAGCGTGAAGAAGTAACAAACATACACACAAACACACACCCCCACACTCACAAACTTTCGCCTTTATAATATTAGTGACATGACATAGTGACATGACATGACATGACATAGTGACATGTCACAAAACGCACAAAAAGCGACTTTAATTTATAATAATATGTATAGTTATAGATAACCCAGGAGCCAACCAAAGCGTATCGTGTTACCCAGTAACTGGGTTATGGAGGTCAGATAGGCAGTCGCTTCATGTAAAATACTGGTATTCTGCTGCATCCGGTTAGCCTGCAAGCCGATCCCATCATAGTTGGGAAAACGCTAGGCAGATGTTGATATAGATAACCCATATCTACCCAACACATTCTAAGGTAAGTTTCATTAGGATTGTCAGTTAAAATTGCCAGGTAGGTAGACCTAGTGACACTTTCCCTTCCGTTTTCCTTAATAACCGCAAAAGTGTCTCAGAACCATTTAGAAACTGATTTAAAATTATAGAATGACGTTGAATACACCGCAGTCCGCAGTATCTGATGCACGGTTGAACACTCTGAGTGGTTTTCTGTTTAGGGTACCTTCGAATTAGGCATTAAAGTTGTCAAAAAATAATAGGCACGTTTTGACATTTAACTTGAATCGACTAGATTCACTAGTTACGTCGGGATGGTCAATCGCGACGTAACTAGTGAAGTAACCATACGACTTGATACTCACTTGATAAATCGATTCAAGTTAAATGTCAAAACGGGCCTATTATTTTTTGACTAGTATAGTTGTCGTCGTGGTGACGATGACGCCGTATAGACGCTGTGGCTGTGACTATGAGAGCGTCGTTTGTGTAGACGTGATTCCATAGCAACTACAGTCCATTCGCAGTTATCATACCTGTGATAATCCATCACTGCCAAAATCATAATGATCTTTATAGTCGTTAAAATAAGGTTGCTGTTGAGTTGCTGCAGTCACATGTAAAACACCTGTGAAATGACTGTAACGTTCGCTTTGATGCAGCTTCAGCGTTGCGTTTGCGCAGTTTAGTTCAACCACTGTGTGAACGTTGCCTTAGATGTCAATAGTCGCGTGGTTGTCACGTTGTTGTGTTCTCTCTTGGTGGAGGTGATAATATTATGATAAACACCTAGGTTTTTTGCTTGAAAAGACGCATTCATTGCGTGACTGTGTATCGATGCATCGCCTAGAGTAAGGTACCCGTATATTGGAATAAAAAAAAGAACGCACATAACAACAGCAACGCACAACATACAGAATATAAACTAAATAATACTTTTCCTCTAGAATGGTTAAATACGGTATAGTTGGCTATTTTATCTATTTTTTTTTTATCTATCACTTCCTACATCCATGTATGTACACGTGCACGAAATTTTGCAAGCAAAATACCTACCTAGTTAAATAACTATCAAAATGATAATTAATTTTATTTATTAACTTACATAACAAACCAAGGGTCGAATATTTACTTAATTATGTTAATATAATGACATAGTTCGTAGTTACGTGTTGACATTCGCCCTCATTATTTTGACCTTATGCTCCTGTTTATTAAGTTTCACTAAATTATAGAAACGCATTCCATTTATTTGGCGAAGCATTTTTTTCTAATACATTATTTAAACAAACTTTATTGTGTCTATTATTAAAATAAATCGTATCTCTCGCGTTTTACGCCAGACGAGTTACAATAAAAAAATGTACAGTAAGTTTATATTTAACTTATTAATGTTTAATTTGGTACAGTTACGTACAGATAATTACTGTTATTAACTTTATGTAACGTAATTGCTAACATTATATTTTGATTACATAAAAATGTTTTAAATTAACATAATGTACCTATTTAATTATGGGATCGCTTATACGTTGTTTCTGAAACTTCGTCATAATTAAAGATTAAAACCGGCCAAGTGCATATCGGACCACGCATAAGGAAGGGTTCCGTAGTTGGGATGAATTTATCCCAAGAACAAACTTAACATTGTAGTTGAAAAAACATGTTCTATCATACATTCCAACTCCAAATGTAAGTTGTTCGACTGGTATTATGTATACCCATGTCAAATTTCCGCGTTCTAGTACTAAGAGTCTCTGTACCCCAAGTGTAAGTTCGCAAGAGAGTAAACGTAACTTTTTCGTTTGCGTTAAAATTTGACCGATAGATCATAATGCTAAGAGTGAGAATAAAAATCTTAACGCAAACGCGCTAGTTACGTTTACTCACTTGCAAACTTACACTCGGGGTACTGATCTAGGTCGCGGACAGACTTATAGACCGGACATGGCGAAACGATAAGGGTTCCGTGTTGAGCACGAAACCCTAAAAATGGACTGTATTAAGTATTTAGCAAGGCTGCAAGTGCTACAACAATAACTATGTTACTTAGTAGGTAACTAGATAATAAGATCCTGTTCCATGTGAATTGTGAACTGTTTGACCGTCAAGAGCGTGACATTGATATCACGTTGCAAAGTCATTGGTCACCAAAAAACTTACTTCGTTGCAATTTTATATGCTTTTTGTGATTTTGCTTAAAAGGACGATAACCGACTTTTAATGATTTATTAAAAATGATGTATTATTTATTTATATACTGAAGATCACGTCTAAACGAATAGTGTTAATGATTTGAAAAAAATATGTGATAAATTAGAGCATTTTCTCAATAACTTAATATGTGACTATTTTAGATTATGTTTATATTATATAGAGAAATTAATTTGTAAAGTTATGTCAAACGCGGATAAAAAACTGAGAATGGCGCAAAATCACCCAGCGTATTTTTCTGAAACCTTCGCCAATTTAACGATAATTTAATTACTGATCTTTTAGTATACGCGTTTTATTAAAATACCTTTTGTTTTGTGTATAATAAATTAATAATGCGTCAAATTGGGGACAGCGCTCCTTTATGGGCGAGTCCTATTACTGGCTGAACGTACGACGCGTTGCGTGAGCTCAGTACAGAACACGCAAGCTAACCACTCAAGGTCACTGGCATATATCTGCGTCTTAAGGTCCTGTCATAGACATAGAGAATGCACTAAGTGTTAGCCTCACAAAGGTGACCTCTTCCTAGAAAGATACAAAGTGATTGTGCAACCAATACCTATCACTTTCCAGCAAGCCTGTAATTTATGAAAGGCGCAGTGTTCCTATTTTATAATTAATAGGAAAAACATTGAAAATTACAGTGACTAATAATAGAAAAATTAGTTAGTTCTAGATGTTACTAATTATTATTTCTAAAGTTTACTCACTTGGAGACTGAAAGATTTATTTTTATCAATATTTTTTTCTTCACAAGAGAAATTGCCATATCGCCATTGTCAATACCTAACAAATTGTTGTTAAATAAACAACTTCTAAGGCCTGTATGGACCTACGGTATTCAGCTGTGGGGCTGGAACGAGACGATCATTAAAAATTTAAATTTTGGTCTCGATAGAAAACGTAATAATTATAGTAAAGAATTCATTTTTTCATTGCCAAAATAATAGTTGAGAGTAGGTAAATATATACCCCCTTATTACAAAACAAGGTTTATCTTCAGACCCAGGCTTAAAACATGGAGCCATTATTGAATTTCGAACTTTATTCAGACTATGGTAAAGTTCCTAAACACAAAACTGACAACTTAGTACCGAACAAATTTTTAGTTCTGTAAAAAGAACGGTATTTCAATCACTTTTACGTTCTTATTACAAAAACTGGCTCCATGGTTTAAGCCATGTCAAATATAAATCTTGTTTTGTAATAAGGGGGATAGTATTTTATCTTCTTATGTTTAAAGTGAGGACTTTAAATTCACTTTAATATAGGTACAACGGTATTTTTTTTCAATAATACTCAATAGGTCATATACATAAATCCTAACTATATTATAATTATAATTTATAACTATAATAAAAATGCGAAAGTGAGTTAAAATGTTTGTTTGATACGCTTTCACGCTAAAACGGCTAAACAGAATTGAATGAAATTTTGTCACATGAGTAACCCATGACCTGGGTAGTACGTTCCCGTGGGATAATTTCCGACCTCCACGCAGGCGAAGCCGCAGGCAAAAGCTAGTACATAGTATAAAACAAAGTCGCTTTTGTGTCTGTCTGTGTGACCGCTTAGAATTTTAGATCTTCTAAACTACACCATGCATTTTGACGTAGTTTCCAACATCATTTAGAGCGTTTATACCCGAATGTAAAAGTGATATACATGAGTATTTAACTTAGCTATTGCATAGAAATGTCAATGTTTTGTGATGTCGCCATTGAACCCGTACGAAGCGTGGGAGGGTCGCTAGCAGACAACAAATTACTAATTACGTACTGGTGATAAGTACAACAACATATTTTGAGGAAGGAAAAATTTTGTTTGTTTTCAAAACCATATTGAATAGAAATAATAAGCTCAATTGCTTAGTAACTTCAGGTAATAACTATTTCAGATGTGTTCGTCATATTTTAATAATAACCATGTAATTTATTTGTACCGTACGCAAAATACGCGATTAGACACGGAGTTGTGGACACCAGGAGGCCTAAAATGGACGCTTTGGCAGAATCATAATATGAATTGCGTACAATTCATATCCCGCAATTCATCTGTTTCACAGTTTTGTATGGAGTTTCGTAAAACGGTCCACAAATTATGAATTGCTATAGTGAAGTCCGTTTGGTGCCGGTCGTAAAGAATAGCACCATCCCATTTCTTCCCGTGGGTGTCGTAAAAAGCGACTGAGGGAATTACTAGAGAATGGGCAGCAGCCTTTTCTATGCACTTTAACACCATACTGCGATCGCCGACCCGCCTGCCAAGCGTGGCGATTATGGCAAACCCCCCCTTTAGGGGAGGCCTATGTCCAGCAGTGGACGTCTTTTGGCTGAAATGATGATGATGATGATAGTGGAGTCTAATGTCGAATAGCAGCTGTCAAACAGATACGCAGATCATATTATGATTCTGCCAAAGCGTCCATTTTAGGCCCCCAGCCCGTATTACCTAATTCATTTGTATTTTATTTTATATTTACAAATAATGAGGTACCAGTTTTAAGGCTTCTACAGACCAGTGCGACTCGCGACGCGACACAAAGGCACCGCTCGTCGCGCGACACGCGGGGCCTTGTGTCGCGTCACGTGTCGCGCCAGTATGTAGAAGCCTTTAATTTCAATTGAAAGCAAATAAATCAATGCTTAACTAAAGTATCTACATAAACTTTATGGGATGTTATAACACGAGAAAATACATACGCAAGGTAGGTGGATATTTTATAGTAACTTGTCTAGTTTTTCTATCCTGTTAGTCCACAGACAGAAGTATGCAGTCGTAAGAGTAGGTACGTTCAGCCGCACACTTGAACCTTGAAAAACGCCCTTATAGTAACAACATAAAGGCGTTGTTAAAGTTGCTGCTGACGTGCGTTTGACTGTACTCAGGAAAAGTCGCGAGTGTCACGGCAGCTGCTTTTCCGCTTTCTCGTGCGCTTAGGGAAAGCGCCAATCCACTCTGCTTGAGCGTAGTATCACTATGAATATGACTATGTTTGTTTTTAAACACTATGAGAGGTTGCTATTTAGCAGATCTCGCCGGATACTCGTTGTTAACGAAGGATACTCGTGAATTAGACACATGCAAGGAAAATTATGTTTTGGAAAATTGCCAGGCGTCTGGTAAAATCGATATCATTCAGATATTTACTTCTTCTGTTATTTGTTTGAGATTATTATGGAAACTTGCATCAATGACGTATTATAAATAGACACGTCATACACGAACATTAGTGCATTCAAAAACAGCGTAAGCCATGATTGTAGCTACATACTTGCATACAATCATACAGCGCGTGAAGAAAGGAAAGACCTATACCGATATCAGTTGTTAGAAAGAGATGAACATACATATTTAGTTACGTCACTAGCTGCTGCATGTTCACTGGCGCGTACGTAATAATAATAATTATTATTGTAAATGTCAGGCAATTGCCTGGCATTTACTATGCCATTATTGAGCGCATTATGTAACGCATCTATAGGTAATACATCATTAACTTGCATGTTCCTTTTTTGATTTTAGTCAGTCGTACCAACTGGATTTAAAATTATAAATAGTTTGGTACTTAAGTAGCTATCGTGTAAATGCCAGCCTTATGACGTAAGAAACTAATAGATGTAGGAATATTATTAATATGTAGTACAGTATTATGAGAATTGCACGCTGCGACACGAAAACATTACATTGAATTATAATACGAGATGGATCAATGCATTATTCTTTACTAGCTTCTGCCCGCGACTTTGTTCGCATGGAAGTCGTATGATACGGCCAGAATATCCTAAAATACAGCCATATTTTTATAAAATTGCCCACCGTACTTTTGTAGTTTTGGTCTCAGCAGCCAAACAGAATAAACCATTTCATATAATTTCATTTAACTGGGAACGTGAAATTTTGCACACAAGCTCCTTTTAAAATTAAGGGAAGCATTAAGTAAGAGTTTCTGGAAATTCAACCTTTAGGGTGCTCGCCCACAAGCGATTTTTGTCAGAAAGAAATACATTCACACAAAAATCGCCGAGAAAATCGCCGAAAAAATCGCTCGTGGGCGAGCACCCTTAAGGGCAAGGGTGAAAACGGGGAAATGTAAGTTAAGAAGTTCGTCAATATCCGTTTTTCAATACTAGGTACCCTTCAAAGGGGGATAAGGGGGGTGTTTAAAGTTTTTTAAGGAAAAATCTTAACGCGCGGTCTGATTAACTCGAAAATCAGTATTAATACTATCGACAGAAAAGAAAGAATATCATCTTGGGTTTTTTGAAAATTAACCACTAACAGGGCAAAAAAGATTTATTAACTTTTAGGGGCGGACTTTACGGGGACACAGGGGACAAGGACGGCTTTGGTATAAATAAATAATCTTGATGGATTTGATTTAGGGGTACTTCTTAGGGTAAAGTCCGTAATCCACGCGGACGAAGTCGCAGGTGAAGTGCTAATGGATAATAAAAAACAAGCAATGCTTTGGAATCACTTTTTAGCGCGATTTATTGAGTAGGAAAAATAATAAACGCCATCTAGTGTGCAATAGAATACTGTAAAACGCCATCTGTTGTCAAATAGACAAACTATGCAGATAGCGCCATCTATCTTTATTTTTAAGAACCAGTGAACAGTTTCTCAAAATGCTTTAGCTGTTCATCGCTAGATGGCGGTAATAATTCGTTTGTAGTTTGCTATTACTACTAGACACTAGATGGCGCTAAATACTTGAATCCGTTATTTATTGTACATATTGATTGAAAATAAGAACTTACCTTCCATAACATATACGATGCTGCCAACATCTCCTTCCTTGATGATAAGGCTGCCAGCTGCATATTCGACAGGATACATGCAGTCTACGATTTCGCGAATCTGCGTCATCTCAAGATTCTTCATAAAGTCATTATCCAGTATTGCACCTTTGATCAGCTCCCGTGATCTGTAATGAGAAAAGGAATGTTTTGTTAGGGTGGTTTGAAAACTAAAGAAGTGCGGTTTAAACGAATGAAAAATAATACCGTCCAGAGTGTAGGGGTTTTTCAAACCTAGTTTCACATTGTGTTGGTAAATTAATAGATCAATTTTGTCTCCACCTTGTTGAAAGAACAGGTGATACTTTCGTGATAAGCGTGACACTTTCGTGATTCCAAAATTGTTTTATGACACAGCGCAGTCAAGGGCTGGAAAATAATGAAGAAAGAGATGATTGCTCCTTCAAAATTACCAGAAACATCAACCTGGATCAGATATTATAGGATCATTGAAATTCTACCTCAAACATTATTAGTTGATGCTAATATACTTATTACCTATTTGACGAAAGTCTACAACTACTATTCTCACAGTCTACAAATACTATATCTATTAAGTTGAGTAAAGTAAACATTTATTTGAATAGTTTGTAGATTTATAGGTAAGTACAGTAAATAAGATGTGATGGTTAAAATATGGGTGATCCTTGTACAATCTACCATATAATAAACATGCAACATTATTATAAAATAAGTGAATTAATTTAAAATGAAATACAAATTAAATTTTTGATGACATAATTAAATTATTTTTGAGGTAAGTATTACAGTTGAACAGGGGGCCTAAAATAGACGCTTTGGCAGAATCATAATAATTATGATCTGCGTACAATTCATACATCCCGCGATTCATCTGTTTGACAGCTGCTATTTGACATGTGGACCATTTTACGAAACTCCATACAAAACTGTCAAACAGATGTATTGCGGGTTATGAATTGTACGTAGATCATATTATGATTCTGCTAAAACGTCCATTTTAGGAGCCCAGTAGTGATTCATAAAATAAAACATTAAGTAAAATGAAATAAATCGAAACAATGTCATAACCGGGTATGTCAAAATTAAATTACATTATTATTCAGTCTAAATGTTAGTGTAATTTAGAAAGTCATTCACAGAATTATTAAATTTACAATTAATAATGCTGTCAGTTTCTTTTTAAAGTTTTGCGAGGAGTGTATTAATTTTTATGTAAATCTGAGGATAATATTATTTATTTCCCCATATGTCACCTGGGCACTGATGAGAAGTCAAATACCTAGTGCACGTGCTTACAAGTAGGTAATATCGAGCCTGAAAAGGAAGAACATCGACAACCACATAATGCGACATAATGTAGGTATTTCAGTTTTTCAATAAATAATTAAATAAAATCAATAAAATAATCAATAAAAAACCTCTCCTGTAAATTTTAATTTATGTCGCTTACGATGTTCTTCCTTTTCAGGCTCGATATTTATTTTGTCTTAGTATGATACCTGTAGACTTAGATCATAACATTGTTTCAATTTTCTATATCATAATAGGTATCAACTACTTCCCGTACCTACACACAAGGTAATTTCAAAGTGCCCTATCAACATTAATGACAATAACCTTTAAATTATTACAGTAAATTAGTGTCGTAAACCATGGCTTAGACCTGTCTATGATGAAACTAATGCTATTACTAGAGGAAGGAAGGATATGCATATAATCATTGTTTATGTTCTTATGCAGAAAGGATATTTCATGGTAGGTAATAAATTACTTATTTCTAGCTCTTAGAAAAATATTCTCTTTAAATGATAGGAGTATTAGAGGTAAGGTCACTAACCATACATCACTGCTTTCAGGGCACACATATGTGTGTGCCCTGAAAGCAGTGATGTATACCCACATTTTACCATTTAATAGGTCCTAGGTGGAAGGAGCTTTCTTTTGGCTATAAACCGGGCCCAATCCCTAGACCGCACGCTTATCAGCCGCGCTTGCAACCACCAGACCAACGAAGCAGTGTAAGTAAACTAAACTGAAGGTACTATTTACTTTACTTACATAAAAGAAAATAATCATTATTTTGTTATCGAACTAGCTAAATGTACGACCCGCATGCAGTTCAACGACTTAAAAAATATGATTAAAATGTGTCCGGATATTTATGGTGAACATTATTTTACACAAGTTTTTACTCATACATAACCTTAGATAAAAAACATAAAAAACTTTTTACCAAAAAAAAAACAACCGACTTCCAAAAATCTACTAAGTGGAAAATAACTTCAATTTCGAAAGTCGGTGTCTTTGATCTGTATTTTATTTTGGCACCTCCCGCCGACATTTTGGCACTAGGCAATTTGTACATTTTGACACTAGGACTATGTTGCCCATTGATTTTTTGTCTTTGTAACATTTAGTATCCGGCGCGGAATTAAACGATTCCGATTTCCAAAAAACACTACAAAGTGAAAAATTACTTTTCATTTTGTAGTGTTTTTTTGGAAATCGGTTGTTTTTTTTTGTATTTTATTTTTCACTTTTTAGTGGATCAGTTTTTAATTTATCTAAGTTACAATAGCATAATGTCAACGGCTCATCACCTTTTACAAAATATTGCTATTCCCGATGCAGTGACGTTAATTGTTGAGGAGTTCTCCTAGTTAGAACCAGGAGAACTCACCATTATGCATTGTGACTAGCATAAATTGCTTATCAACCGTATTAAAGTACGTAATCGAATCGTAACCGGTTAAATACTTATTATTAAGTAGTTCCGGTGGCTATTTGTGGTCTTTATCATCAGTTCCACTTTATCAAATGGTGCTTTCCGAGAGTAAATGCACAAATTACTTTAAAAAATATCCAAATCGCTATAGATATGCCTACAAAATTTTAGGATTTCCCTCGATTTCCAACAGATTCTGACTTGGTGACAATGGGACCCTCGGCAACCCTGGCGACCTCGGTAGCATATATTCCACCGAACCGCACTTATCAAAATTTTGTTTCAGTGCGGTTAGTGGAAGTGCTCAGGTGCCGTTCGGTCAAGTGCTGTTAAAATCAGTGCTCTGAGTGGAATACCTCATCATTTTAAACAAAAAAAGAATTTTCAATATCGGTCCACAATTGACGGAGAAATCAGAGAATATAAATTAAAAAAAAACCGTACAGACGAACTTATCATTTTTAGAATTCCGTTAAACATAAACCGCCTTATTACAAAACAAGATTTATATTTGACATGGCTTAAACCATGGAGCCCGTTTTTGTAATAAGAACGTAAGAGTGATTGAAATACCGTTCTTTTTACAAAACTGAAAACTTAGTTCGGTACTAAGTTGTCAGTTTTGTGTTTAGGAACTTTGCCATAGTCAGAATAAAGTTCGAAATTCAATAATAGCTCCATGTTTTAAACCTGGGTCTGAAGATAAACCTTGTTTTGTAATAACGGGGAAAGGGTTCTAAATACTGGCGCGACTTGTCGCGCGACGCGACACCGGTAGAACAATTTCTATGAAAAATTCAAGGAAATTGTTCTACCGGTGTCGCGTCGCGCGACAAGTCGCGCCAGTATGTAGAAGCCTTAATGAAAATAATGTGGTTTGTGTGTATTGTAGGTATATTCATGAGCATATGACAGAATCATCTAGGCTTTCGAATATTTTAGATTTATATTATATTATTTTCTGGCAGTTATTATTAGTGGCTTGTTAATAATTATGTTTGTTGTTATGCGTATTGCTTTATATTTATATAAAGAGGATAAAGCTGCTAGTTGCAAGCTAATAAAAGTAAAGTTATAAATAAATTATTGAACTATTTTGTTAATAAATCAGCAACATAATATGTTTTATTTATACTTTAAAAAAGAATTTCTATTTTACAATTAATCGATAGAAATTGTTTATAGCGTTAGAATTAAATTTTGTTTTATAATGGAACTAAGGTATCACTTTCAATACACTATTAATTGTCTTTAGAATCGATTTTTAATCATAGCTCACACACGTTGTGTGCCGTCAAATCTAAAAACCGCATGCAGAATCTTAGCATAGAGACGTCATAACACCAAGTAGCAGCAGTTATAACAAAGACTTAATATTTCACAACTTTACGACTTAAAAGAAAGCAAAGTATAGAAGCTACTGGCGAAATATTTTCATCCACTTTGTAACCATCAACAATTCGTTTGCAAAAAACGAACTTTCGTTGAAATGGCGCGTGTCAAGCTTTCACGGTATCCACCCAAAATCTAAATCAGTGCTCGTAAATTTAAGTCAAATGTTAACAGAGCCGTCGGCGAGGACAGTTGTCACATAAAGTTCGAACGTAATTATACCAAATGGGATCAACGAAGGCACACGAGCTAACACACGTCGACCTTGCCACGGTGCCTTGCGATGCCTGTACTGAGAAGAAATTCAATCACTACCTTGAATGATTGATCGATGACGTTAAGTGTCGATATGCCCCTACAAATTGATCGAAGTTTCGATTTACAGAACGATCTGCTGATACTCGTAGATCATTATTTCTAAGCATATTTCTATGATGAGAGAGAACCATTACAAGCTTTTAAATATAAAAGCTTCCGTATCCATAAATCATATAAAAAATCTATGAAACCCTGTGTGTGTATAAAGTAAGACGCGCTCTCTCGCACTTACACAATCAAACTGTAAGTAGAAGAGTTAGATGAAAAAGTATTAAATGAAAATATTGAACAATTTCAGATATTATATTTATCCCATATTCATTTTGATTAATCCTAAACCGCCATTATTATTTTAAAATTTTATTTATAAACATATATTACGTATACAAATATTTAAATATATAAATTTAAAAAAAGAAATCATTTTACATTACAACTCATTAAAAGTATTAAAAAAATCCTATTAAAAAGTATAAAATAATAAATATATATCAGATGCTACATGCTACTACTACTGCAGCTTTAGGATCATCTGATCCCAAAGTTAAGTAACGTCATAAAGTCACGGTCGATGGTAAGATAAATGAGATTTGTCGACACAAAACGTGAGACCATGGTAAGGTTGAAGAAACATTGATGTTAAGACACAGCCGTTAAGTACTTATTCGTGACCAATAAACCGACTTATATTAAAAAGGCAAATTGAAGTATTTACAAAAGAAAACGTGAATGCGATTAGTATTCATGAGACGACAATGTTAGATTGTTTGATACCTAAAAATAATGACTGTGACGTTCTGCAAGTTTATGTTACTTTTTGTTCAAAATAAAGTCTCACAAATATTTTGATTCAAAGCACGACATGGTTGTGTGTACATATTTTATGTAAATCAGTTCTGAAGTTGGTGCGACTGACCTGCAAGTATTATTTATTCTCTTCAGTTTTTTTTTTGCTACTTTTAAAGCCAAGACCATGTTTCGTATCAGTATCGATCTTTGCAACGCCGTTTGTATAGTAGCAATGAGCAAAAAAAAATTATTTAAACTATCACCGGCTTGCCAGCACACTCATTAGTATTATGATCTATATCAAGTTATTTATTCTAGCACTGTTTATGAGTAGCGTTGGAAACCGCATTAGCTGGTAGCTGTTTGAAATTCCATAAAAACACTAACAAGCTTTTTGCAAGAGCACAAAATACAGGCTGCTGCTAAAACCTTCCCAGCTGATGAAAAAACATATACAATAACCCTTGAAATTGCACTTGCAACCACAATAAACCTTGTTTTTCTTTATTATTTTTATTTATTTCAAGAAAATTCATTAAATGAAAATAAATTGTAAGCATTAGTCACACTAATATAATCTTAATTATTATGCAGTTTGTAAATTAAACTGCTAAGGATGACATTGTTTAAAAATCACATGGTGCAAGTACTCACTTTTGTATTTTCGGTATTTTCACTAATTTCATTTCATATCCCTGTGACAGCGAAGACAGCGGCTCCGCGGAGATGGCTGTCCTTTTCAGCCTCGGTTCACCAACATGGTAGACTCTGGTGTTCTCGATGCCCGGTGTCTTCATCACGAAACATTCTTCTTCATTCTCCAAGCCATTTCTGCGGCTGTCTATCAATTGTCTCGTCAATGGCTTCACGACTTGTCTAAACTTGTCTATTTCGTTTTTGAGGTATCTTATGGTCCCGTCTTTTTCGTCAATCTCATGTTCCAGCAACGCTATTATTTTATCTCTTCGTTTCAATTCTTCTGTCTTCTCCAACACCAAGCGTTTCATTTCTAAATACTTCTTCTCCAGTTTGTAGTTGTGATCCAGTTGGCATTGTTTTGTGTGTGTTTGCGACATTTTTGACGCTGTATTTCTCACTTTATCACTAAACTCTCTAAAAAGTTACTTTATATAATTCCACATCGTAACGAATATTTCAAGTTTCCTATCGCGTTACTTGGAACGGAACTGTTTAACTGCGTCTGTTGACGTGTTATCAATACCTATATCATCGGAAAGATAATACATTTTATGTAGTAGATCTATGACTTGTTTAAATTCGCACCTGTGTGATTTATTTGATATATTTTTACTAGCCAGTGTCAAACATAAAAACTTTAGAATAACTACTATAGTGACGTCGATCTCAAGCGTTGCCATATAAATTGTAGCGACGACTGATTGTCCGATTCCCAAGTGTGTCAGTCTGTCGGTGAGTCAACCTCTCAATGACTTACGCCACACATATTGAAATATGTTTCAGTATACGTGCATGCCGCCCGTCAGGCAGACTAAGCTTTAATTGGTTTTCATTAAACATGATTAATGGTGCAGATTAATAAGCATAATTCAAGAATAAAGACCAAATTGATGTAACACATACAACACACTGTCTCAAGCAAGGACGTTGTGTAGGTAGTGACATTTTATGACTTATATTGGTTACCTCCTTGAATTCAATTTTATGTTTCATTATTACAAGAGAAACAATTTCGATAACTTGATGTCTGACGTAAATTCCATCTAAATATTCTTGTCACCTACCTAATTGGGTATGTAAAGTAAAAATTAACCTATGCCGATTCCAAAACTATTTCGAGATTTTAAGCTTCTAAGACTTATTTTTCTATTAATAGGTCTTAAAATTATAAGATCGCAATTATTTTCACAAAAATACTTAAAATCACTTGACTTTTATTTGACCTCTAAATGACGTCACAAAGCAGCCTGAATTGGAAACTTTCAGTGCCTCTTGTAATTAAGTTGTTCTTTATGTGTCAAGTGTCATGCCAACGTCAAATTTACATGAAGCACTTATTATTATTCTATTCAATAATATCACACTTGCTTTCTCAACTCACTTTAGACATTGGCAGAATAGTCGACACCGGCTTTGCTTGCCATACAACAAAAATAGAATAGAATATTTAAGTAAATATGTAAATAGTGTAGTTTTTCACCAGCGGCGGACAGTATAAGTCGAATCAATCGATGTATCGCCTCAGGAAAACTTAACTTACGTTAAAATGATCTTCACAATAAAACAGTCGCCGCCCAGACTTGTACTAAACATTTACTTCCTCGCACCATTTCCTTTTTAAGGTTTCTTTTACTAACAATCAATTTGTGTCGGCTATTTGTTGTGGTGTTTATACTTGACGGTATGAAGAACTTAGCAGAAGTAGTCTTTGAATCCATTCATTTTATTAATATGCCATGCCATATCTTTAAACTTAAAGTACGGAAATCGCTAAAGTATGAAATGTAAACAAATTAATTGTCAAATTTGACAGTTTTACTTTACTGAATTTTGGTTTTAAATAAGTGTTAAACGTGGCAAAAATCCTAAGCTATTCAGCTACTAGTGACGTCAGTACGAACAATACTTTAAAAAAATATATAAAAATAACTACAGCTTGTAAAAACAAAAAGATGTGTTGTATGTGTTTTAAATACTCTTATCATTAAAATAAAAATATAAAAAACATACCTGAAAAATACTTTACATACCTAATTGTTTTTAATTTTCGTATACTCAGCATTTGTATTATCAGCTGCTGTATTGACACGAAATTAATTAGAATTTTATTTATAAATAAATACAAAGCTACAGTTCTTAACTACATGCATAGAGTACATGCATATATTCATATTTCTATCAAACTACACAAATATCCCACGAATACCTCTTAAAAATTTCCAAAACATACTGAACCAAAGATCCCTTGTGTAAAACTTATTATAATTGAAGACCAAAATATTCTCGACAAACACTACAAATTTTTGTCAGACCACATAATAATAATAATATTGACAAGTTGTTTAGACATGTATGGTGCATCTATTAATTTTAATGCCTGACATTTTTCACTCAGCCATTATGTCGGCCTACTCGTTAACACTTGAATGACCGAATGATTGAGTAACACAAGTGAGGTAGTTGTAACATTGCAACAGTTGCTGTGTGTAGGTGATATATATCATGTATATTTTCGTAGGTAAAGGTCGTTCAACTAATCATGCCTTTCTAAGTACACATAAGGTCAATGCAGCAGCAGTGGTACTACTGACTTCAAGTATTTGGACCATGACATCATTGTAGGCATGTGAAGACCAATCGTGGTACACCTATTAGTATTTTGCCAAATGTTGTTAACTAACTCATCGATCAGTGTCTCAGGTCATATAGAACCCTGCCAGAGTTGCGGGTGTGTCCGAAACGGATACCGTGGCCCTGGCACACAGGCAACTGAAGGAACACGGGTGGGTTTTAGTCAGTAAAAGCCTGACACGCCCTCCCGCTCCGCCCAGAGCGGGAGAAGTTATTTGATAATTTCCCAACCATAAAAAAGTCGTATCGAACGTCAGTTTATTTCAAGCTTACGTCATTGAGTAAAGACTTCGGAAGTGTTGAAGAACTAGGGGTTAAAGAACGAACGTGGGAGAAATAGAATATTTGGTCTTGGCATCGTTTGTCATCAACTGATATTCTATTGCCAAACACCGAATTATCTAATATTGGCTGCAACAGAGTTGAAAAAGAAAACTGAAGTAATACTGAAAGCAGGAACAAAGAAAGACTAGTGACACCATCTATATCTATATATTTCATCAAACAGAAATCGTAATTCCTTTCTTAATGAAACATTTAAACAATTAACTTTTATCTATATATTACTTTAACATCTTTATTGGCTGATAAGATATATTTATATCATCAATTACATTACTTATCGCACATCAATTGTGTATGTCTACTACATAGTTTGTGTAAACGCGCCGCAGATTATAATTGTGGACTACAAAAGTTGACCTAGACCCGTTTTCTTTGATTTTGGACCAAAGCCCAGTGCGTTCTGCTACATTAACCCTAATATCAATAAATATTTTTGTAGCTACTCTTCATTTTAATTATCCCTTATCATAAAAACGTAAGTGGAACGAATACACCTGTTAATAACTTTATTATCTTTGGTATTATAAATAGATTCTAAACTAGTTGAATATATTAGTAGAAGTTTGATATTTAGATCTTAATTGGGTATAATATGATCATCCATATATTAATCTAAAAACAGATTAAATATAATAAATTCAGGCACTTTGTGGTAATCAGTGTGTAACCCTGGAACGAAGGCATTTTATGCATAAACATCTGCCTCAGCTATGCTCGAATAAATAAATTACCTTATAACATTCTTGGCCAAGACTTTTAACATCAATCACTAATAAAAGCTCGACTTTATATAATAAATAAAGTAATATTTCAGGTTGTTTAGCAAAACGTGTACTGTCTGTACTGTGCATGTAATTATATCATGATACGAATTTCTTACAATGAATGAGCTGTCGATACTGATTTACTTCTCAATCAATTTAAATATCTTAATGTGCATCAAATGCTTCGTTTCTTTGACTGACAGAGCGATAAACACAACCCACACATAGAACTGGAAACGGGAAAAACATAGTTTATTCAAAACGTATCAAGCATCGATTCTGTTTTTTGCATACATTTTCCTTGGTCTAATAATAACAACTTTATGCAAAAATATATTCGTTAATGTAGTCATTGAAACAAAAGTGGACGGCGAAAATGCAAGACTTCACTAACGGCATAAAAAAGAAATTCGCAAAACTTGACCTCTGAATACTATCACTTAGCATTCAAAGCAGATGGAAGGTTGTTTAGATAAATAGGACCATTACAAGTAGCAGATGTACTACAGTTTTGATTTCAGCTATCACTAGCAAGAATTATGGTTATTGATGTGAATGTGGTAACTATTCATATAATGGAAAGTCTGTAACGAGCGTCATTAGGTAAGAGTTATTTAATTTTATCTAAAGGACGATAATCTTCATCAGAGCATTTACGTCACTACTGTTGGTTAGGGTCACCTATATTCAAATGAAAACCGCTGGAAGCGCGTTTGTGGTAGAATACTGCTAAAAACAATATTAAAGCAACGAATTTGATGAAAACATGGTAATTCCGAAAAACTGAATGCAGATATGAGAATGTATAAGTTGCTTGAAAAACGGTGTCCAATACAATACTTTCATTGGGATGAACGTCTTCAGGTGACTCAATGTATAGGTATGAATTTTTGCTTTCGCCCAAACCATTTTTCCACCGAAAATCTATAGTGTGCCAAAACCCTTACGCATGTTCAGCTAAAGTTGACAAACTACAGGCTAATGCTATTTACGGTGGTTGACGTTATCGCGACAGAGTTGAAACTACCGAAAGCATTAGATTATGTGTGGCCTGATGGCGTAATTGCATAATGTTTATGGTATAACATCATGCGACGTGGCGAACGATTCCCTTGTTGATTTTATATTTATCATAATCTCGTCTAAACTCCTGCAAAATACTTTAAACTTGTTGACTGAGTTTACGTCAGTGGTCAAAACTGCCTTCGAAATGTTTGGAAGAATGAATCTCACTTTAGCAGTTTTGAAAAAAAAGTCGGTACAAACCGTACAAACTGTTACTTCATAATATGGCTACGTTTGTAATAACTGGACAGTTTGTAATTATTGCTAATTCTTGAATTAATTTTGGAATATTCAAAATTGTGATTATTTCTGTAAAATTAAGGTAACTTATCCATGGTATGATAAAAGATTTTCAGCAAGTAATTCTGTCAATAAAGAATGAGAACATTCACAAACACTTTCTCATGTTTATGACGGAAATTAATGATTTTCCAGACCGCGTGAGATATGGACTAACGTCAAAACTCAAGTTGAATTTAGATAACAAAATATTTCCACGTACAGATCTCGACTAAATAATCAATCATTCGCAAACTCAGCTAAATTTCCAAAGAAAACACTAACAAATCTTTATGCTTCCTATATTTGGTTCAGTCTAAACAAATATTTATGAGAGCGATCTAGATGGAGGATCCGTATCCGAAATAATCTAAGGTCAAACATCTAGTGTTTTAGTCATACATATTTGTGAAGTGTTCAAAATAATATCTCTTAGTTGTCCTCTCATTTAGTCGAGCCCAATTAAAAGAACCGTACCAGGAATTTGCGGGTCCTTGACACACATTGTGCTTCGAAAACTTTTGCATCTGTCTCAATCATTAAAAGTTACCAGTTTTCAGGTTGGTGTCACGGCGGTGGAAAAATAGCTCAACGACAAGACGTTGGCTATTCTCGTATTCCAGACATACCGATTTCAATGTTGACAGACACTGTCAAGAGACGCTGAGAAGTTCATTTTTCAAACACGGTAGCTAAATATACCCTGTGATAAGGCATTTCAACTTTCTTTGTCGCTAGGTCAATTATAATGTGAACTTATTTCACGCCCTTTGGTAAAAGGCACGATCAGCTAACAGCAGTGAGTATGCAAAAGAATGCTTTGGAGCAGCATTCACAATTTGCGTGTCTCAAATTTCAGTATTAATTCATTTTCAACATTGTTAATAGTTAAAAAACATTGAGGAATTGCGTGCTTTTTGTTAGCATTAACATTTTTGGGAAGACCTATAGATATATCTGTAGTATCAATCATTTGTATTGTTGATTCTCAGATCAGTTTCATTTGAGAGACTATTATTATCGTCACAATAGTATTGAATGCAAATCAACCGGAAACCTTTGTGATTATCCTGTGCTCTTTGAATGGACACGTATACTGTCTTTTAATGACGTATACAACAATTTTACAACGCTGTAAAATATCATAGAAATGGTAATAAAAGGACTCAAAATAGACGTGAGAGTACCTCAGGGTTTATTAATAAGAATGATGCCGTTGGAAAACTCGTAAAACTCGAACAAAAGGACAGATTTAGAGGAAAATCTTTGCGATCAGGAAGACGATATCGAAGGTTGATCTCGTTGCAAATCGACGTTAAACGTACTACTCTACTAGATAAAGTAAATATTAAAACAAGTACTGAAATAGAAGTGATCATAGTAACAATAGGTGATAATTGGTCAATTGCAAAGCATCATATGACTGGTCTTCAACTCGACGCTTTTGCTTTTGATTTGACGACAGACGAAATATTATTTTCAATTCTGTCTCTACAAAAAAGCTTTTACCGCAAATAATATTTTACTTTAGTTATTTGTTTTCGCTCTCTGGCATTATTATACTCGGGTAACATTTTTATCCCTGTAAATGTATCCCTGTAACTAGTGTGAAATATTCATGAAAGAGTGAATTTTCCAGAAATTCACCATGACCAATTATAACAGAGCAACATTTATATTCTTGTTTAACTTCTTTTGCCTTCACTTCAACAAGATAACATACAGCTATTTAGACTAACTTCGTGTTCTGAATAGTTTTAGCAACATTTCAAACTGAATTTTTCCTTTTCTTGTTTATTGTAGCTTCAACAGCATTCCTAAGAACTATTTGTTACAACATCGAATTCTAAGGAGCATCATTGATCCACCTAAATTATATATATTATAATGTATATATTTTTTTCATATCTGGTTATAAATACTTAGTTAATTTTTATGAATTTTGATTGAAGACGTTGGAACCGTTTACGTTACATAACACTTAGCTATCGTATGATTTGTATCACACACAATATATTTTGTTGTACACGGCATATGACCATAAATACTCCACGCCATAATAGTCGTTTCTGGTTTGTTGATGAGTGTCACTAAGATTTTTTCAAACAAATACGGTCGTTTTGCGTGAATGTTAATCATATTTAAATTAAACTTGACTTTGTTTACACTTTTAAAATTAGACTCATTTATTCTTAAAGCTGGAATGACACTGTCTAGCCTTTCGTAAAAAAAAAAAACAGAAAATATATCAAATAAAAAATCGAATTCAAATAACATTTGATGTTCGACCAGCGTTCGATTTACGAAAATCACAAGCGCGTACTGGCAGCTGGTAACGTTATACCGGCTTGAACGTCGCGTGGGTACTAGAGGAGTTGAGACCGACGACGCGTATTTCCACTTCAGCTTCGCAAAAGGTTCACAATCGGTCTTCGCTCACTACATTATCATTTTAAACTTGATTGTCGCTAATGAATTCATTGACATAGAAATTGACCAGCTGTTTCGGACAATTGGGGCTGAATGTTTTTGTATCGCTAAGGCTCTAAATACATTCTTAGGACGAATATATTCAAGTTCGACTAAGCGTGAACGAAGACGACTGATTTAATTAATTGCGTTGTTTTTTGTATGACCGAGTTTTCTGGGACGTCTATGTTGAAATATTGGATATCCTATCGTGTTCCATTATCACCGACTTTTTACGGACCGATTTTGTACGTTCGTGTGTGTGCTCCCTTATTTTTAAATACAAACAAAACAACTGAATGAATGAACGATATATTCAAACGTTTTTGTTGGTAGTTTTTTTGTTAATGGAAGTAAGCATGTTGAAACAAAAAATTGTTCTATCTTGATGGTTACACAATATGCTTCAGAGGCTATTCAACTCTAACTTGGCAAAGGATTCACATTAAAAGATTCTTATTGATTTATGCTTTCATCAGTCGTTATAAATAATATAAAGATCTCAGTCGGTAAGTTTTTGAGTACCAGAAATAATTTGTTTTGATTCTGACATGAATCCCATTTTCGATACTTTTAAGTACGAGAGCACTTATCATGCTATACCTATCATTAGTTCCGGGTCATGTATATGTTTGCATGCTAAGAATCATCATGTGAATAGGGCCTAAGTCACAGTAGAGTCAACACTGTCAACAGTCATGGACAATTGGACTTGGGTATAATTTATTATAGTTCTACCAATGTGTACAATGAAACAATGTGTTTTGATGTTATCTTTGACATCATCATGAGGACAAATTGATACATTACACAGTGACGTGTCATAGGTCTAAAAATAACCATAGCGCTAGATTCAGTTACGTAAAGAAAGTTACAAAAACTGATTGAACTGAATATTTTGATTGTGACAAATTACACAACTACGTACATAACTCTTTCATCACAAATTAAGTATACAAATTTTCCGAATTAAATTGTTTACTTCGGTGTTATTTTTCATGTGAATTATTGTTACGGAAGATAGCTATCTTCCAGCTATGTGAACGCTGTGTAGGCTGAAATTTTTACATGATACCTATTTCACTGACAAGATATGAGTTTTATTTCTAAAAATGAAACTTCACTCTTGCCTCTAATATTCAGTTAAAATTAAATATACAATCCTCTCAACTTAGACTACGTGTGTAGGTAGATACTAGATAGATATACCCTTCTTCTTCACGCATAGAATTTAACACTTGTATTTCTCAGAGTGGGACAGAGATATAGTATGTCTACATTTATCAAGAAATAATCTCTAGATCTCTAATGACTTGGCTACTGTGCACATTCCCAACGTACAAAGCGATACATACGGAACTAAAAAGAGATGTCAGCACCAACTGTCGGGGTCCGATAGGGCCAATGCCTGCCAGGGTTGCCAGTTTGTCCGAAAAGGACATCGTGGCCTTGGCAGTGGAACACAGGTATCTGAAGGAACACGGGTGGGGTTTAGTCAGTAAAAGTCTGAAACGTCCGCTCCGCCCAGAGCGGGAGAAGTAATTTGATAATTTCCCACCCAAAAAAAAAAGACAGCTACTTTAAACAAAGTAGGTACAAACGCCATAAAATGTGCTACATTTAAATATTATTTTAGCCAGCTGATTATTATTATTCCAGTCATGACGATACTCCTGGTCACCAAAGTTCTGTCAACGACCTACCCAGAATATAGATCCATGTCGTCGTCCACTTTAAATGTAATAAGCAAACCAATTTTGCCGGAGAGGTTTTATTCCGCTAGTAATTTAATAACTATTAATTCCAGCACGTAGTTCCTTGACATCTAGTGAATTAGGTATGTAAAGTATTTTTCAGGTATGTTTTTTATATTTTTATTTTAATGTTAAGAGTATTTGAAACACATAATTTCATCTTTTTGTTTTTACAAGCTGTAGTTATTTTTATATATTTTTTTAAAGTATTGTTCGTACTGACGTCACTAGTAGCTGAATAGCTTAGGATCTTTGCCACGTTTAACACTTATTTAAAACCAAAATTCAGTAAAGTCAAACTGTAAAATTTGACAATTAATTTGTTTACATTTCATACTTTAGTGATTTCCTTACTTATTTTAGTTTAAAGTTATGGCTTATTAATAAAATGAATGGATTCAAAGACTACTTCTGCTAGGTGCTTCATACCGTCAAGTATAAACACCACAACAAATAGCCGACACAAATTGATTGTTAGTAAAAGAAACCTTAAAAAGGAAATGGTGCGAGGAAGTAAATGTTGAGTACAAGTCTGGGCGGCGGCGTCTGTTTTATTGAAGAAAGATCATTTGAACGTATGTTAAGTTTGCCTGAGGCGATACATCGATGTGATTCGACTTGTACTGTCCACCGCTGGTGAAAAACTACACTATTTACATAACTGAATAGAATAATAATAAGTGCTTCATGTAAATTTGACGTTGACATGACACTTGACACATAAAGAACAACTTAATTACAAGAGGCACTGAAAGTTTCCAATTCAGGCTGCTTTGTGACGTCATTTAGAGGTCAAATAAAAGTCAAGTGATTTAAGTATCTTTGTGAAAATAAATACGATGTTATAATTTTAAGACCTATTAATAGAAAAATAAGTCTTAGAAGCTTAAAATCTCGAAATGGTTTTGGAATCGGCATAGGTTAATTTTTACTTTACATACCCAAATGCTGAATTGCTGTGAGGCAGTCCACACTTCACGACGACTTATCGACACTTCTCAGAAGAACTGCAGGGTATTTGCTTAATACACTTAGGCCCGTAATACAGAACGTCACTCAATACTCAAGCATTACTTAAAACTAGATTCCAGGCATTTGATTGGTTGAAACTAGTTTTAAGTAATGCTTGAGTATTGAGTGACGTTCTGTAATACGGGCCTTACAATGCAATACTTACGGCTTTCATTTTAACAATTCAACAAAATTCATTAAGTCTTTTACGTTGTCCAGCAGACGATTTTTTTTAACATAATTATGTAGCAACGGATTAGCAATATTTTTCAAAGTCCTTTGGATGGTGATTGAAATTATGGTGCTGTTTATACTTGCGGGAGTGTATGAAGAAACTTTCATGGATATCCGTTTCATGTAGAAATGGCTGTAGGTGCTCTTTCAATACTGGGTATATTTCGTTCTAGCTACCTTTATATTTTGTTAAAGTTGTTTTATTCAATGTAAAGACTATTTTTAAAGCTTTTAGTAAATTAATTCAACATAAGGGCTAGCGCGCACGGTGGTGCGGTCGGATGCAGTGCGTTATTTCTGCGCTACGGTGATAAAAATGTACGTTTTCCTATCTGCATACATTTATTGTTCTAATAGTTAAGGGAAGGTCTTTTTTTTCGTAAGACTTTTTTTAAGAAATATTTACGGGGCGTATCCAAAAGAAAAATCCCGATATTACTGCTAGGTCAATATTACTGTGCGTTTTTAACACGCTTTTATTAGGTCGACCTGTATGTCACTATGTAATGGAATTTAAGGTAACTAATTTAACCATCTTCCAAGGGTCGTAGCGTAATGAAAATTGGCAGCTGTATGTAGTTCTGATGACAATACAATAATATGGTAATGTCGAAATGATCTGATGATGGAGCCGAAAGATATGAACTGGAACTTCATGATGGAAAATCGTATCATAGCTCTTTTGGATTTCTTAGAAAAGTCTTCTAATGAACTTTGACCACGATTAAGTTTCAAGGTCTGATGATGAAGCCGGAAGATTGGCACTGGCATTCCATGATGGAATATCGTATCATAGTCGTGTTTGCACTTGTGAGAAAGGCCACGATGGACTTTGAACACGATCAGGTTTCAAGATTTTTGTTTTTACGTGCATTTTTAAAAGCGTGTTTTCTAGTGTTTTTTTAAACTATTAATTTAGTTTCTCTGCAGTGCGCGGTTCTTCATATATCTATAAGCAATACAAACTACTTGCGGTGGACTCACCACAAATTTGAAGCGGGAGGCCCATTGTGAATATACGGTATGCGTTTTTATCTTCACAATGTACGCACTTCTATGACATTCTAATACTTCACAGATCAAAGCGATAAAAAAAATGTACGGCAGTGCGCGCTAGGCCTCATAGTTCCAATAACATTGCTTGGGACTATGAGTCTTCTCGTGGGTTCTCGTTTTCTCTGAGTTTCTCGTCTAAAGGCCGTAGATTCTTCTATGTTGTTAGGTTGATCCAGGCCTAAATGTACCAGGAATAAAAGCTAATGCCAGTACTTTAAGCTTCTGGCCTTTAGGTCAGGATAAACAAGCACAGAATCTATGTAGTATTATAACCATTGAAACTACAGGGTGTCTACTCCGAAGCGTTAATCCAAAGTTTCGGCCGAATTGTCGGTCATTTTATAACATTCCTTTTTTGAATTTGAATCCTTACCCGACTTAAAGTCAGATTTTTTACCTTGGCTTATCTCTTTGACTGTCTTTTTTTTTTCTTTTGCTTTTTACTTCGGATTTATGTTCGGAGTAGAACCCCAGGTTACAACAGCTAAATACATTATCAGGTGGGCTATGTGCCAGTATCGTCACTTGTCTACGCAGTAAAAAATTACCATGACAAGAATTTGGCGGTGGTTTTATTTATAGCTTTATTCCAAAGTAGCAGAATACATCAAAGATAATTATTATGCAAAATACGTTCTAGAATCCCGGTTACACACACAATATGCTGTGCAATTTTTATGAACTTGTTGTACAGCTTTGCAAACTGTTTTGACCCTAAAGTAGGGTCAAAGCATTCTGTGGGAGAGTAGTAATTATGTGTTAGGTTATTACTTATGATGCAAATGGTTATTGGCTCATATAGTCATAATATAATAATCGAAATGATTAGTTGTGTATGTTGGCATTAAATGCATCATAGTAGGTAATGAGCAAGTAATATGTTCTGTTATTTGAATGAATGTTGAAATTGCACGTGTAGATTTTTTTTAAATATTCGAGGTCCTTTACAAACCTAGTAGTAACCTACACTGTATTGTAATTAGTTATTATATAGGTAGTTTCATTGTTTTTAAGAGACTCTATTCTCTCCAACAGCGTTTGCCTTCCAAATTCCAAACATCTTTATTTTTGTTTTTATACTTATTGGAAAAACATAATAATGTGAATGAAGTTGTAACGGAAATTAAATTGAACTTCAATAAAGATTATCGAAAATTGCGAACGTAGGTACTTTCAGTTACGTGCCGTAGGTAGGTACCTATCAACAAAAATTAAATGTAGGTAGGAATTATGACTTGCGAAGAAAGGAATGTATCATTCTAGTTATCCTAGGTCAAAAGTTAGGTAATACACCTGATGTAAGTCTTACCTGCAATTCTACAATCCATATTATTATTATGCCGGATTTGGAGCTAGGTCCAAAAAAATAATCGTGAACTGTCCAGTCCATAATCTATGAATAATAATAAAATATCTAATTTATCATTTTATAGTTGGTATGCGACAATAATGGCTACCTATCTGATCTAAAAATAACTTTTCTAGGTGACTAAACAAATTTTCAAGATCACGTAAACAGATTGCCAAGAAAAAACGAGCTCAAAGAAATTATACATTTTCTTAAATAAACCTACATATTAAAACATTACTGATTTTAAATACCTATTATTAACCTATAAATATATCATTGGATGTTAACCGACCACCACTGCATCCAGCGAAAACTCCTTTCCATGTTCGCAAAAAACAGTAAAAAATTCAGTCAATTTCAATTAAAAATACCTAATAAAACAATAAAAGCTTTCAATTTGTTTTTGAGCTAATTACGTATATTTAACGCAAAATATATTTGCTATTGAAGCATAAATTATACTTAAGTAAATAAGCAAGCATTGAATAAATCCTACTTCAATGGATAAAAATGTTGAACGAATGACTCGTCGTTTTGTGGTTTACCACTGTAGTCACTAACAGCTTGAAAATGATTGAAAAATGATTTCATTCATGTATTTTTTTAAACACAATAGGTACCTAAAAAGAAAACTTCATACCTACGTATTTCGATAGGTAGGTATGGACGTCTCTCTCGGTATAGTCATAAAAAAACTTAGGAAAAATAAATATAGGTATTAAACCAATTGAAATGAAATTACAATTATGTCAATATTATTATATCGGTTTGAGTTTCATAAACATCATTTTAAAACAACGCCATCTATCTTCACTAACACAAACTATAATAGTGCATGCTATTCCACCATAGATGGCGCTGTCAAGCTTTACGGCAATAATCTAGATGGCGCTAAATATTTATGAACACAACTTCATAAATTACAATACTAATTTTGCGCATTATTTGCTTAGTTAACTATAAGTAAATAAGATCTTATAACATCTTCTTCTACTCACGGTGGCGGCCATACTTAATTTATAAACCAACAATGTGAGGAACGGGTCAAATTGATTGCGTAGTCGTTTAAGATGAACAGTTCACAGTGAGTGCCTTGTGGCTTGTTGTGTGGTCTAAAAATAGAGTAGCTACTCAATGACAACTTATTGTGCTTTATCATTTGATCATCTTTAGCGGTTTCATGAATATTTCAATTGTAAAAGAGTCATGCGCTTCAATTGCTTTCGTTTCGACGAGATTTGTCTTTTGTTTATAATGCATCGAGGTACATATTATTGTTAATAAAAAACAACGTAACCATATTCACGATTCATGGATTTGAGATTTCAAGCGCGGCTGTGAAGCGAGTCGTCCTGCGTTCGATTCCTAGGTCGAGAAAAGAAAAGTATTACCTAAGAGGTATTTAAGTAACTGTGTACTTAGGCTAGAAATCAAATGGGCCTGGTAAAGGGGCTTGAACTTCATCACAAACAAAATACAATCAACGATTAAGGTAGGTTTTTATCCCGACAACAATCATAATAAAGAATTAATGACCCTTTAGATACTAATGATAAAAGTATAGGGCATAAAACAAGTAACAGTTCTAAATTCGCAAAACATCAAACCATAAAAAACAGATAACGTTATAACGGTACGTCTTAGGGCCTGTGCTCACCACGTTTTTTAAACGCGCCGTTCACGCGCGTTTGTAGCGATACGCACGCGATTCAGACGCAGCCTAAAAGCGCGCCGTCGTCGATGCACGTTTCTAAAACGCGCGTCAACAGCGCGTTTAAAAAACGTGGTGCTCACAGGCCCTTACTAGAGAATGGACAGCAGCGTTCTCTATGCATTTTAACACTATACTGCGATTGCCAACCCGCCTGCCAAGCGCAATAACCCCCCTATGGGGGAGGCCTATGTCCAGCAGTGGACGTCTTCCGGCTGAAATGATGATGATGATGATGAACGTTACGTCAGTTTTTTTGAATGACGTTCTATTTTCGTTTAAGAAAACCATGGACGTATAAGAAAACCAAATCAGTTTAGCATTCCTTCCAAAAGCTGCATGTAGCAAGCACCGACGACGCGACGCGACGTCGGTAATTGAAATTCAATTTGAACGAGTGCGAGCTTGAAACGTCTGTACCCCGAGTGTAAGTTTGCAAGTGAGTAAACGTAACTAGCGTGTTTGCGTTAAGATTTTTATTCTCACTCTTATACTCTTAGCATTATGATCTATCGGTCAAATTTTAACGCAAACGAAATAGTTACGTTTACTCTCTTGCAAACTTACACTTGGGGTACTGAACGTCGCTTCGACGGCTCGTCACTTCAACGAAACGTTACAGATGTTTTCCATTAACCTGGGCGAACATAAAGAACCGTTCCGATTTCATTACCTACTTGAATAACCATTCACAAGGCATTTTGTATTACAGATTTGTAGTGGAATTGATTTCTTTGATTTAGTATAAAGGCTCTATTTAAACATTCTATATACACTTAATTTTTATCTTGATTTATCCCTATCCCAACTGTGTGAAAAAGACGGCAAATCAAAACAAAAAAAAAGTTTTGATGTTGCCCATTATACTCATACTTCAAGTACCAGGTAAAACGGGGTGAATAGAAATCCAGGGGTAAATCGAGACATTGAAATAATATATTTTGTTGCCAAAAATGACTATAATGTGTTACCTGTACTATAATTAACGATTAAGTGTCCTTGTTGGCAATAAACTATATTATTTAAAGGTAAAAATCCATTTTAAAGTTGCGTCTCGATTCACCCATGCATTTCTATTCAATCCGTTTTACTGTAACTAAACTACATACGGTCAATGAACCCAAATTGTATTTTTTTGTTATTATTTTAAATATTTTTACCCATAACTTGAGCGAAGTTAAGTTGCTGTCATTCGTGGATCTTTGAAAGTGTTTACGGGCAGGCAGAAGCCCGAAAGTCTGACAACCAGACTTACCAAGGGGTGTCGTATTACCCATCCCCCATCTCCATCTACCCAGCTGCATCCGGTTAGACTGCAAACCGACCCCAACAAAGTTGGGAAAAGGTTAGGCATATTGATTGAACGTCAGCGGAGTTTTGCTAGCTAATTTATGCCTGTATATAAACTATAACCCTGTATATAAATAATAAAAGATATCCCAGAATTAACGCACACCTCTTATGGGGTCATTGTACTCATCATTATGAACAACTTCTAATAAGGGACCAAACCTGAAATCACGAAAAAAAAATCTGCTGTTCCCTACATTTTGACGAGATGAGAACATAAATATAGGAACAGCTGATTTTTCTTTCATGATTTCAGGCTTGGTCCCATAGTAAAAGTTGTTCATGTACAATTACCCTGTATGAGATTGTGCATTAATTCCGGGACATGTTTATAAGGATCGAATGGATGGATGAGATGGATAATAGTGGTATAAAACAAACCACGATCATCCTCTGCCATGCATGGCGATACAATAACTTTTCATCATTATTTAACGCTATTACAGGAAAGCCCTAATATCTCTAGTCGCTCTGGCGAATACAATTATTTTATTATTATTAACTCTAAAATCACAAATGCTTACATAATACAATTCTTATCACCTTAGAATATCTTTAGTATAAATTTTATTGACATGGCTTACAAGTTTATCTTGCTAAAGCTAAGCTCAAAATCCTGGTTTCAATCTATTCGTATGATAATCTCTACAAGCTCAAAATATACCTTGATAACCATCTCGATTTATCCCAATAAATCTTGCCTATATTTGGCTTAAGCACTACATAACATAACTTATCATCACACGTGCACCCACATTTCACTAGTTGTTTGAGACGCAGTCTAAATCCTACGCAAACTCCGCCCCTTACTTGCCTGCCACTCTGTTATGTGTTTAACGCAGTAATAAAGTTGAATATCCCGTGCGCTCTTTGATCGTGTCGCGCACGAATTTAAATAGCGTAAAGTCTTTTTCATACCGGCGCGACTTGTCGCGCGACGCGACGCGGCACAAAGGCTGGGCACAAAGGGTGTGTCACGAGACGAGCGGTGCCTTTGTGTCGCGTCGCGCCGGTATGTAGAAGCCTTAAGTCTCAATTCATAATTCGTTTCTAACTGAAGTAGCTAATAATTGATCTAGAGAAAAAATATCTGGTGGGCGGATTTCTTGCTGTGAATATTTATTTTAGACATAGAAGCCGAACAATCTTGTTTGTTTTTTTTTAATTATCCTTAAAAAAGACATGATTTTCGAATAAAAAATGTATCTAGAGAAAATGTTACAATTACGTAACTGTCTTCAACATGGAAAGAGAAAGATCCAATAAATGATATACTAAAGTTTCATTTTGCTTGTATGTGCGACTGTTTCAGAATATTCATGCAAATTAACATAAAAATAAGGAGCCTCCTCTTAAGTCCCATGTTATAGGGGGCGAGCCTATTGCCATCAACCGAGTACAAATCCAGACTCCGGACTACTACTGAGAAATTCCAGATGGAAAACCCCAATAACACTTTCCCAACCCGGGATTTGAACCCAGGACCTTATCCTCAACAGCAGTGCTTGCGACCACTAGACCAACGAGGCAGCAATCCCAATAAATCCTGCCTATATTTGGCTTAAGCATTATTGTATTATTTGCTGAAGCCCACGAACACAGACTTCACCGACATAATGTGAATGTTGAGGCAATTCAGCTGCTAGACAACACGGACATAGTGCGTAGGCTAAAGAGAACTTAGTGTAGTGTATAATTAGTGAAAGAATAATAGTAACAATACTGTGCTATACATGTAACACGTGAACAAAGTGTTTTTATTAATTGTCAGACTCTTAAGAAAGTGCTACGGGATTAAAAGTGCAAAATGACTCTATTCTTAGATAAAACGTAATCTGCCACGTAAAAATAATAAGTTTAGAGTTAAATTGTTTATTAGTCTATTAGGCTAGATTGTAATAAATTATTAAAAAATAATTATAAATAATTTGATGCCCAATGTGCTCTTCCACCCCCCCCCCCCCCGCCCTTTTATTTTTTATTTCGTTTTATTTTAAACTTGTATAAATACTATATACATATATTTTAGTGTTACCATGTATATTTTAATTAAGGTTTAAAAAGTAATTAAAATAAAATAAATGTTTTTAATAAAAAATAACAGTACAATAATTATTAGTTCTTATTAATAAAGGAACAAACAAAAAATTGTATTATGGCTAACAGTAACAACTGAGTTACGATAGCAATAAACATCGTTTCTCACGTGAAATACTTTACACTTTTTTGTAAGCATATTAATGAAATGCCATAAAGGCGGTCTCCTACTGTGTTTGTAGGAGACCGCCTTTACGGTGTAGTACGGAAATAAATAGTAAAAATAAAATATGAATAGTCATTCCAAGCAGGTTCTATTGGCTTATGAATAAGCTCCTACTAGACTTAAAACACTGAGAAGCCGATATTTATAAATGTTACTTAAGACGCTGACAACAGCTAAACCGCGGTCACTGACAGACTGCATACAAAAGAAAGAGAAGCGCGATGACACAACACTTTTAATTTATTGCAAAATATGAAGCAATTATCAATTTACTCAAAAATGAGTTGAGTAATCGAAAATAAAAAACAACCAAGTTCTATTCAAATAAGACGTTCTTGTTATTAATTAAATACCAACCGTACGTTGATACATATAATACAGATATTTTGGATTGGAACTCAAAGTAAAAGATTAGTTTACTGTTAATTTGTATCGATTTTTTTTTTCTAAACGTGTTTAGTTTAAAACCATGTTCAAGAATAACATATAGTTTTTCCGCTACCACAAACTATATAGATTTGGCAATTTTTTTGTTCCCGTCTCTCTCTTGCACTTGTAGTTTGGCAGTTGCGCGATAATGCATAATCAGCCTCTAATGTTCCCACTGCTGGGACACAGGCCTCCTCTCGGTGAGATCCCAGTGGGTCGTAATCCACCACGTGGGCCCACACTGGGCGGGGTCGTGCGGTCCATGGCCCTTTACGGGGCATCGGTGTGGGCGCGTTCTATAAGGCGGCTGCGACCAGCCCAGCGGTTGAACGCGTCCTAAAGGGTCATGGCCATCAGGCTGGTCCGCGGATACCGCACGGTCTTCCGTGAGGCGGCGAGCCTCCTTGCCGGACTACTGCCATGGGATCTGGAGGCAAAAGTCCTCGCGCACGTCTGGGAGTGGCGCGAAGAGGTGAAACGCCGGGGTGAAACTCCGCTGCCGCGAGAAATCACGGCACAGCGGACAGAGCTCCGGCGGGATCTTATGGCGGCATGGAGAGTGCGATTGTCGCAACCCAGCGCTGGGCACGCCACAATTGTGGCGATAAGTCCCCTCTTTGAGGAGTGGCTAGAGAGGCGCCACGGCGTCCTCACCTTCCGCCTGACGCAGGTCCTCACCGGACACGGTTGTTTCGGGAGGTTCCTGTTCAGGATAAAGCGGGAGAAAACGCCCGGGTGTCACCACTGTGTAGATCGCCCGGAGGACACGGTGGAGCATACGGTGGAGGTCTGCCCAGCTTGGGCGGAGCACCGCCGTGTCCTCACGGAGGCGATCGGCGGCGGCGATCGGCGGCGGCGATCTCTCGCGACCGGCCCTGGTTCAGGCCATGGTTCGGAGCGAGAGTGCATGGGAGGCCGTCACCTCCTTCTGCGAAGCAGTAATGCTTGCGAAAGAGGAGACGGAACGCGTGAGGGAGAGGCAAGGTTCGCGCCCTTGCGCCCCTAGTCGCCGCAGGAGACGCCCCGGGCGTCGGGAGTCGCAAGCCGATTTCCGGCCACCGTAGTCGCGGGCCTGCGGACGGTGAGCGATGGGTAGCTCACCGTCCGATAAGGACCAGGCCCGGGTCGACGGCGCGTCGTATTCCACGCGCTGTTTCAGCACCAACTGACGGGGTCCGATAGGACCAATGCCTGCCAGGGTTGCGGGTTTGTCCGAAAGGGATATCGTGGCCCTGGCACACAGGCAAATGAAGGAATACGGGTGGGTTTTAGTCAGTAAAAGTCTGACACGTCCCGCTCAGCCCAGAGCGGGAGAAGTTATTTGATAATTTCCCACACAAAAAAAAAAAGGGCCCACACTGGGCACTGGGCTGGGGCACTGGTCGAACAGATTGCACAAATGTATTTGTTTACAGTATTGTAAACAAAAAATCTATCTAAGTCTCATAGTCAAAAGTTTTCAAAATGCCCTGAAAAACATGTTTTGTCACACGACAAAATTACTCGTACCTACGTAATCATTTTGTTTCTAGTATGCACACTAATTCACACTATCTAATGCATTTATTAGTAAGGAATCGAATTGAATAAATCTAATGAGCTAATATAGCCCGAAGCTGAAGCGTTATGAAACTACTTCTTTACCGACTCCCCTTGACTGATTGTCAAATAAGATATAATGTAAGATTTATTTATATCTAACGAAGTGTTAAACTAGGTGTCACACTTGGCATTTTAAGCCCCGGGTAGACGGCTCAGCAATTATATACTTCTTAGGCACGAATATTATTGCGAAGTAATATAATTAATTTTGAAGACGTTAGCGTAGAACACAATTGCGTGGACGTTTTTATTTTTGTCAAATATTTATGAAAATAAATAGTATGTTTTAATTAAACATCGTCGTAGCTGATCTAATACAAAAATCATAATTTGAATAAATATATGAAAAGGCGTACAATTTCAGGTATATTAGAGAAAGATTCAGCATCACCAATGGAAGTGTACATAAATTTTCTATAAAATACTGATGCAACAAAAAACACGTTAGCCATGATGAAAAAAATTGAAACGTTACAATCGGCAGCTACAATAGTTTCCTCAACGTAATCGTGCTTTTGTGCAGTTACAAGCAGTTAAAACCAACTCAATACAGTTAAAGACTTCTAACGAGATTCTTTCATGTTCAAAGCTAAGTGTTGTTAATGAAAGATAAGCATGACATATTACATTAATGATACACTCGAATAGCTTATAATAACGTCTTGATTGTTTAATTGCTCAGTCGAATGAACAATTTTTCCTCGCGATATGGGAAAGGTATAAAAAGGAACATTTTATTATCACTTGTCGTTCGTTCCTTGTGATTTGTAGTAAAACTTAGGGAATGCTGTAGAATGTCTTTGGATGAAGAAATACCATACGCCGGTTTTCTTCATTTGGTTTAGACGACTATTAACATGCTCTTAGGTAGTTTAATAGTTACTGAGAATCTTGACGTTATCCTAAGACCATTGTCGATTTCACTATGCCTGCTCTCTAAAGAAATTAATTTAATGTAAATAATCATCATTTAGAGCCTTTGTTGTCCCATTGCAGTATAAGCCGTATCTGTTACGGCAAAATGTCCTATGTTGGTGTCAATCTTGTTAGTATCCCTTTCTATTACACGTGGTTACTATGGCTATCATTGATAATTGCTCTCTTTCTTGTAACATTATTATCATTCATCTTATTATCCATAAAAACAGTACTTTTATCACTTTCAGCCAGTTTGAACATGATGTTAAGACTGGTGTACATAAAACATTTTATGAAAATGCCGATAGTATTAATGTGGTGGTTAAAAATGTCGGCAATCCCATAAAACGTTTCATGTATCCCAGTCTTAACATCGTGTCCGAACTGGCTGGACCAGACACTCTAGGCGCGTCGTAATCCGATTAAAGTATCGATAACACAACTCGTTGACACGTATTTATATTTGTATATCGAGAGCGTACGTAATATGGGCCTTCAATACATCATTAGGAACGTATGGATCGATTTCTGTGCTCATTTTTGAGGAAGTAGGTCTGTTGATAAGTTTTGTTTTTGCATGTTTATCATTGCAGGGATTTGACACATTCAGAGTTTATCTTCTAAACAGCTTTTTATCGATTATCAACATCAACTAGATCTTATTATTCATAAATATCTTAAGTTTGAAGCTAATTCTGAAGTCTCGTTGGAATCTGTTTCGACCAACCATTTCTTGTTAAACTATTTAAGTATTTTTATTATCCGTTTATCTCATAGCTATCGAACAGATTCCGACAAGACGTATTTCCACCGCTACTGTATCTACTAAGCCTGCAGCCCTCTTGCCGTCTGACAGCAAAAATGTTAGATAGGTAGAGGTAGTCCAATTTAAACCTGCACGCACCTCCACTAAAATGTTTAAACAAACATTTAAAATATGTGTGCACAAGCAGTGGAGGGGCGTGCAGTTTTAAATTAGACGATTTAAACTAACAATAATCCATCATCATTGTCAATACAAGATATCCGCACTATTTAATTAGGAAGTAGTCATATCCGTGTGTCGATTGCAATGAAAATGACACGAGATTTGTCACATTCGTCAATTTGATTCGCAAACTAATCACCTAATGGTAATCGTAATTGGTTTCACTTGACATTTACTTTATTAATTATAAAAATAAAACAGTTTCCACTGCTGACAAGAACATTAATAGTTAGAGCAAGTTTAATAAAACGAATTAAATCTAGCAATGGTAGTTTTGAATAAGTAATGAATGAGGTTTTAATGATGACACTATAGGCGACACCTCAGTGCGCTTTCGGTGTCGCCTAGTGTTAGTGAAAACGGGCATTAGATTGATATTGAAATACAATTTGGAAAATCTCCAAGAAATATTAAATAGTAATTATAGTAAATCTGTAATCCTAACTAATATTATAAACGCAAACGAGAATTTGTTAATTTATTTGTTACGCTTTCAGGCTGAAACGGCTGAACGAATTTGGATCAAATTTAGTACACGGGTAGACCATGACCTGGGTTTTTATCCAGATATTCCCACGGGATCGAGACTTATGCGGATGAAACCACGGCTCGTAGCTAGATCATAATAATTCTTTAAAAGATTGCCTTCCTAGATTCACGTAATAACAAAACTAGAAGCCACCAATCAATTAGATTGACGCCTCAAGTTTCCCTGAAAGGAGTCAATAAAATAACTTGAATAATAAGTAAGGAAAAAGGTGTGATCTCAAGAATAGTGACGTAATGAACTTGGTGGCATTACCACGGGGACAGTTTATGATTTGCTTCAACCATACTGCGAATGATTTTAGTGCAATCCACCTCGTGCAGAACGAGCAGACTCTTTCTCTCTCTAGTCTCCTCACTCTGTCCTAACAACCTGTATATAAGAGATGCTATAGGAGTAGAGCATCTCTTTTATACAGGTGGTTAGGATAAACGAGGGTCAGGCTGTAAGTGTAGTACTCATACCCATGTGTAGTCATTTGGATTGATAATTATTTGAATAATGGATAAATTTATAATTTTTTGATGTTTATGTAATAGCCTACCTATTTATATTTCAAAACATGACTGTGATATAATTTATTGTAACGTCTTGCACGCCATGTGATCTGAATAAGTTTTTGTTTGTGGGTTTGTGTAAACCCACAAACAAAAACTTATTCATTTTCATGAGTAAAGATATGGCCTTTACTCATAAAAAATAAAAAATAACAAGTTTTTTCAATCAGAAAATAAGAACAATTCAAAAAAAAAATCTGCTGTTCACGAACAAAGTCTACCCCGCGATAAAAATGTAGGGAACAGCTTTTTTTTTCATATTTCTGAGTTGGTCCCATGGTAAAAGTAGGTACTACTATACACCCTTAGTAAAAGTATGTCCCTCGTTTAACCTCCCTGTAGTCTGTTGAAGTTTATGCTAGCCTAGCTGCGCCCTGCAGTTTCACCCGCATAAGTCTCGATCCCGTAGGAATATCTGAATAAAAAGTATTCTATAGCCAAACCCAGGTTATGGTCTACCCATGTGCGAAATTTCATCTAAATCCGTTTCGCCGTTTTAGCGTAAAAGCGTAACAAACAAACAACCAAATTCACTTTCGCATTTATAATATTACTAGCTGCGCCCCGCGGTTACACCCGCGTAAGTCTCTATCCTGTAGGAATATCGGGATAAAAAGTAGCCTATATTTTAATGCAGGGTGTCAGCTACCTCCATACAAAATTTTCACAAAATTGGTCCAGCCGTCTCAGCGTGAAGAGGTAACAAACATAATTATATACACTCACAAACTTTTGCCTTTATAATATTAGTGTGATTTAGGATAACATTATGTAGTCGAAGAGCTTATAATAAAAAAAAGGAACTTAAAATATGTTGTCCTAAATTTAACGTTTAATCGACATTTTCCATTGAAGGCAGTGCCGCTCTATGCTTCAAGATTAACTGTACACTTTGAGACAAATGGCTTGACAAATGTATATAAATAAATCATGCATTACGTTTCTGTTCACCGATTACGTGAAACGCGGAATAAAATTAGTAAAATACTTGAAGTGTTGACGTAACGGTGGCAATTACCATGTAAATTAATTTGTTTTATTTTTTTTGTTAAGATGTTTAGCTTCTAATAAGGTGATTATTTGAATATATGCAGCAGGATAATGATAATAATATACATTTGAATATAATTATATGATAAGTGAGTGCTTATCTAGCAGTACTACCTTCACTTTCAAACGGGTAATTGCAAAATAATTTTCACCGAAAAGTAAAAGGAATATTCCTGCAATTACATATGAAAATATTAGAGAAAGAATTGAAAAGGTCTTCTTTTATGGTTCGAATTTTTTTTTACTGATGACCTTTTCAGTTTACTTAAGACGCAGATATATGCCAGTGACCTTGAGTGGTTAGCTTGCGTGTTCTGTACAGGGCTCACGCAACGCGTCGTACGTTCAGCCAGTAATAGGACTCGCCCAACAAGGAGCGCCGTCCCCAATTTGACGCATTATTAATTTATTATACACAAAACAAAAGGTATTTTAATAAAACGCGTACCTATACTAAAAGATCAATAATTAAATTATCTTTAAATTGGTGAAGGTTTCAGAAAAATACGTTTGGTAGATTTTGCGCCATTCTCAATTTTTTATCCACGTTACACATAACTTTACAAATTAATTTTAATAAGTAGTATAAACATAATCTAAAATATTCACATATTAAGTTATTGAGAAAATGCCATAATTTATTATATTTTTTTTTTTATAATTAACACTACTCGTTTAGACGTGATCTCCAGTCTAAAATCATTAAAAGTCGGTTATCGTCCCCTTAAGCAACATCAGGGCAATTTTTCAAACAATCCCGTAATCACTTTGAATAACCTTTTAAAATTCCAATGTGCACTTTTTTTTCGTTAAATTATCACAGCAACAAACGGGCCAGTTTTGGGCGTATCACAATAATTAAAGAATTCAATAAACCAGCTCTTAAGATTTGCAACTTCACTCGAGGTTCAACTTGGCATTTTTTCCCGATAATTACATATACTTAATTTTATTTATGCTTGCAGAGTAATCGTCTGACGGGGCACTTATTTGGTGGTCCGAAAATTTTATACGTTTTCCGAACACAAGCCGGTTGACAACTCGATAATTTAACGATGCAATTATTTCTGAAACAATAAGAGCGAGTATTGTACAACATCGTAAACTTTTGTGAGACCGAAATAAGATTGTCGATCGTAGATATTATCAGTTTTATAAAGCTGTACAGCTTTGTCAGAAAGTGATTTATTTGTGTACGGTACATATCGACGGAGCACGTTAATCTGTCAATATAGCCGTGAAATTGATGAGGTGCGAAAGAAATTGGATTCAAACACTTGTGACATAAGATTGAATTTAACTTGCGGTATTTTGTCGCTGAATTGTACCGCCCCCTTTTAAATGAACTTTAATTTGTCTTAACGTATCTTTCCCAGTTTTCGGATATGTATTACGTGGGTTTTATAAATAGAGTCAATTTATTATTTGTTCCGAATGTTAAAAATGTTTCAACGCTATTGTCAACTATCAAAAGTAGAACACATGACCCGATTAAATATTTTTTCCGCAGAAATGAGCGTCTTAGAATCGTTAAATTAAAAAAAATCATATTATTCGAATCATTGTATCGTTTTCACTGTTTTGTAAAGAAAAGTTTTCTAGCAATTTCTCCACTGGCTGAAAAATCTGCCCCAAGAATGTAAAAAAAAACTGTAGTGATTGTTTTCTTAATATAGCAAAACATAGGTATCCCACCAATAAAATTTCATGTAAAATGTTGCCAAGACGACCACATAAAGTTTGCCCTGTGAAAAAGATATCAGATCTCATGTAAAGCCAAGCTTCTGAATCTACACGGCCTAACTCTACCGACCCTAACTTCACAAATTCTACATACAATATCAGTAAAAATGTATGGCTTCGCCGTTTCGCTACCGTCGCCGCGTCGTGGAGGTGATGCGAATATTTAGTTTCTGAAGTAAGTAACGAAACAGCCAAGACATACATTTTTACTGATATGTAGAATTTGTGAAGTTAGGGTCGGTAGAGTTAGGCTGTGTAGATTCAGAAGCTTGGCTCTACATGAGATCTGATATGTTTTTCACAGGGCAAACCTTATGTGGTCGTCTTGGCAACATTTAACATGAAATGTTTTTGGTGAGATTTCAGTTCTTTTTGTAAGTTGCTAGGCAGTCTTTTTAGTGTTTATTTTTTTCTTCTTTTTTTGGGGTGTATTTCTTGAACATCAGCTGTGCCGGTTTTCATAGCCCATTCTTTCATTGGTGAAAGTCTCATTCAAACTTCCACCCCCCCCCCATTTTAGGGGATGGGCGGCGAAAGTTATAAGTTTATCTGGGGGCACGGTAGTGTTTTGTTGTATTCTGAACTTTGTTTACATACCAAATTTCGACTTTTTAGCAGTTCAGGAAGTACCCTAACATTTTGAAGTCTCATACAAACTTCCACCCCTTTATTTTAGGGGATGGGGGGCGAAAGTTATAAGTATATGAATTTTTTTTTGGTTGTGTACTAAACTTAGATTACATACCAAATTTCAGCTATCTAGCACTTCAGGAAGTAGCCAAACATTTTGATGGTAATCAGTGTGTCAGTTTATTAGTGAGTGTGTCAGTGACGAAATCGGTGTATTTTAGATATCAATAAAATCGAAAGTATTAGAGCTATTCAATTGAGACTTTGTATGTTTAATTAGTCTATTATTGACATCATATCCTAAGAATATGAACTATCTGGTACATCGGAAACCAACTCTATGAGGGTTCAAAATAACGACGAAACACTTCGAGAAAAGGTAGGTAGTGCCCTTGCGCTTCGCTTGGCTCGTCTTGGCGGGGGCACTACAGTGCCCCCAGATTCGTTTCATACAAACAGCTGAATATCTATGTAGGTAACAAGTACTCAATAGCAACTGCAACATACATAAAGTACTGCAAATGCATGCAACATGGCGGAAAGTTATTAGAAATCCATTACAAAGGTCATTGACACCGTGTTCAATGTTAATGCTGACCACAACGCCTAGACTATGTTCCATAAAGACCGCAACATACTCACATTACGGATACTTCGAATAATCTTTAAATTTCACAAAATGGATACTTCTACTAACGGTCGTGAGGGAAAATTGTCCTATTTACAATGCTTGGCAAACGGATCGGTGGTTGAAAAGGCTATTGTACGCTAGATATATTCCCTGGATCGCCTTTTACGGGGTAGAGGAGCTTATTTCTGCCAGCATCAACATCTAGAAGGCATTCTAGTTGCTTTCAAATAAACTATAGACTAGAGACAGTCACCGAAGTTGGTCCATTTCAGCCATTTTAAACCTCTCCTCAGAACAATAAAACAAAACTATAAAAAAATTCGAAAATCCAAAAGTGCACGCCTCACAAACAAAACATGTTGACGATAAATTTTACGGAAACAATCTAAGAAATAAGATGATTGAAAATTCATCGATGTTTGTTAATATATTTTGAACGGTGAGATACGAGATTGATAACAAAAAAAAAACAAATTTAAAAAAAAAACCGACTTCTAAAAAAACACCAAACAAAAACTACACACACTAAATAAAAATAACTTTAATTTCGGAAGTCGGTTGTTTTTTTTTTCATTTTTTTGTGGGTCGGTTTATAATTTATCTAAGTTACAATAGCCTAATTTCAACTGCTCATCACCTTTTACAAAATATTATTTTGTAAACAGTCGAAGAGTCTATCACCCAATGATCAGCTTTCGTACTTTCGTCTTATGAGTCCGAAAGAATTATTATACTTATTATGTAAACAGTTTCGGAATGTTTTAGTTCTAGAATATAATAGACTAGACTACTATTTATTATGTACACCATAATAGCCACATCTATGCTCTAGCATCGGCGTCGTAGAGAACGATACATGAGCACAATTGGCCAACAATGGCGAACTTTGAAAGACTCGCCTTTGCCTAACAATGGAACAAGTCACAACTAAACATACACGGTAAATGCATTTGTGTGAAAAAGCAAACAAAGCACAGGTAATGGTTCCGACACCTGCATGACCCAGAGTAACCATGAGGAATGAACTTTCTAAAATAATTTTCAAAAAATCTAAATCAAATCAAAAATATTTTTATTTCACATAAGCTTACATGGGCACTTATGAAACGTCAGAAGCTAGGTGCACGGTTCCAATTGGTCGTTTCCTATGGAAAGAGCCGGCAAGAAACTCCACGAATACAGTTAAAAAAAAAATTGGCATTTACAATGTTTTCAATTTACAGTGTTAATGGGTATGAGAGGACAGCGTAGGTCCGTTTTCGAGTGCAATACGGGGAATTAGAATCGAGTATAATAATATATTGATTTGGTCGGTGCGATCGAATTCGTACTGGCAAGGCATTTTCACGATTACGATACAAGATTCGACAAGTCGTAAGTAAGTACACGGTTCAAGTCAATAAATTTTAACACTCTGTCAAAATATTGTCATTGTATCTTTTTGCTTAATAAAAAATAGCCTTGAAAAAATAATAAGTCATAAATGATATTAAAATAAAATAAAAAACGATAATAAATAATAATAAATAAATAAACATTTTATTTCTCTTCCACAAAGGCGCCTTAAAAATATGAATAATATTATCCTCACAATAATTCCTTTGTGGGAGACTGGTATCTGCACTAGGAAACCCTGTCACACAGATTACCAGCCCCTTGCTTGCAAAATAGTTGGGCAAACGTCATCTAAAACTATTCTAAATTTCAAGTTGATAGCATTAGTAGTTCTTGATATATCGGTGTGACAGACAGACAGACAGACTTAGTCTCACCATAAGGGTTCCGTTTTACCATTTTGGTACGGAACCCTAAAAATGAAGATGAACTTCCTAAAGGCTTCTACATACCGGGGCGACTTGTCGCGCGACGCGACGCGACACAAAGGCACCGCTCGTCCGGCGACACGCGGGGCCTTTGTGCCGTGTCGCGTCGCGCGACAAGTCGCGCCGGTATGTAGAAGCCTTAATTCTTTTGGACAATAGATCGACGTGGGAATAAAAGTTTAAGTTTTTATCTATAGTGACACCGAGGTACTTGAGAGAGTCCACTTTTTCGAGTTTTGGGCATGAGCACGAGTAGGAAGCGCTGATAACATGAGTGGGCCGCGATATTTAATAAAGGGTTCTGATTAAGGTGAGTGTTTGTTAGTGTAAATGTTATGTATTAAGTCTTGTCTGTATTAAGCGAGAGTAAGTTCTTGTTTAGCCAGCAGGCTTAGCACGAGAACCCTCTCTACGCGTTTTGTCGACGGAAGAATAGACAAAAATGACGTTTCAGTGTAGACAACAGAAAGTTTTCTACTGTCTGTAGCACGGCGATTACAAAATCAAATGTGAAGAGACTTGTCTTCTCTACCCTAGACAACTGTCTACAACGTCGAGCACGACGTACAATCTTTCTCCGATGTTGACAGCTTGGGATAGAAACCTTTCTTCCGAAATAGTGTACATAAAAAATGACCTAGAAAACGATTCGTTAGTTGTTTTTTCGTTAATTCGAGTAATTTAATTAGGCGGTGCTTTTTAACTTTTATCATATATTAAGCTGAAATTAACATGTTGGGTTCAAATCGCGCTTTTTATTTAAGTTTTTTTATAGAAAAACTTCAGCGAAGATGGGAAAGAAATACTATTAGAGAGCTTGCTTTGCTTGTTTGGGAGCCTTTGATCTCACGGGAAGTGAGTTCTGTAGAATTATAAAATAAGCAAGGAGATAGTGCAATCAATGTTTATGCGCAGAACTCGGCTTCCTAGCCGAGAATAAAAATAGATTATAGATTTTTAATAAATAAGAGATTTTTGGAATTAACAATAAAATAAGAACAACAATATAAGTATCCTACAGTTTTTCACTATGTTGTCCCTTAACTTTGATTTATTAGATACATTCACAGGGAATATAAAACATCTGATTATGAGCCAAAATCTCCTCATTGAACACTAAATTATTTATTTAAGTACTAGCTGCCGCCCGCGGCCTCGCCCGCGTTGCATTAAGGCTTCTACATACTGACGCGTCGCGAGTCGCGCTGGTCTGTAGAAGCCTTTACTTTTATAATATTTTTTTCTATGGCTATTTTGGAATACTTTATTAAATGTTTTGAGAAATGTATTTATACCCATGCAACTCCAATCTTTTTCAAGAATACCCTGTACAAATTGGGCACTATTTTTACTCTTTTATTTGTGACAACAATTGGATACTTATTTCGCGTTAAGTTGCTTATACTACATTTACCTACTAATAAATAAAATATCGATAAACAACAATACAATAACAATGTAAGTACCTAGTAAAAACAAGGGCTCCCGCAGACAGGCGCGACGTGATAGCGCGACCCGCCAGTCTGCGGTACCCTTAAAGGATACTTCTTGCGTGACGCCATCAAAATAGTATAATTATGGCTCTCTATTTAAATAATGCCTGTACATTATATGCAATTACCAATATTATATTATAGTGCTCTGTGTATGCAATACAAATGAGTTTTAAAACTTAGTGGCGCCACAGCCAATGATGTATTACCTATAATACGTCATTGGCTACAGCCATTTAACAATATTTTTAAAAGGGAGATGCGCTAAGGTAGCCCGCGAAATTCAAATTTTATTTCGTTTTTTGCTATTTGCAGGTCAGTAACACGTTGTATGTTGATTTAAATATGATTCGCGGCCGTAACAAATATTGCTTTACAGAATTATAATCATTAGAATCGGCAATACAACTAACTCTCTTCGAAAAATCCTTAGAATTCAAAAAACGTTCCAAAATTTGAATTTCGCGGGCTACTCAGCGCATCCCCCTTGACCATTTGCGTTTTGTAATTGAAGAAATATTCGTTAAAAACACTTTGCTTCATAGATTTGTTTGAGAACGAAACGCAAAAGTACGGTAAAATTGGGTAGTAATACACACCACTAGCGAATACCCCGTTGCTATGGACAAGTCACTGTCTACGAAGAAACCCGAGTCTAGGTGTGTCCTCGTGCTCGCGAAGAAGAGATTACGAGAAGTGTAGACAAGCGATGTCTATTCTACAGTAGAGTAGAGATCGAAAACGCCATGCTAAGCCTGCAGGTCACCACTAGCGAGAAACCCAAGATACTGATGTTCCAAAAGGAGTATTTGCAATAACTAGTTTTAGGATCAAATACTGTCGAACAAAACTTCAAAACGCACGCGTGATTTCTTATGGTGCCATAGACAATTTTATTTGTGTTGGTGCATACAGAATAGGAAATTTTGATTCCTTGCTGTTACATGGGTTTCAACACTTCCAACAAGACAGGATTTTGACGTGGTAAGATATAAGCGGGGAATAATAATCACCACAATACAATTGTTGGTCTGTGTGGTGGCGAACGTAAATACCATCCTATTTCTTCCCGTGGGTGTCGTAAAAGGCGACTAAGGGACTTACTAGAGAATGGGCAGCAGCGTTCTCTATGCATTTTCACACCATACTGCGATCTGCAACCCGCCTGCCAAGCGTGGCAAAGCAATTGTTTCCATAATAACTAGTTCACATTTTACACAACGCTGTAGTAATTGAGGAATTTTATATACAAATACCGCCTTATTACAAAACTAGGTCTATATTTTGACATGGCTTAAACCATGCAGCCAGTTTTTGTAATAAGAACGTAACAGTGATTGAAATACCGTTCTTTATACAAAACTGAAAACTTAGTTCGGTACTAAGTTGACAGTTTTGTGTTTAGGAACTTTACCATAGACCGAATAAAGTTCGAAATTCAATAATGGCTCCATGTTTTAAACCTGGGTCCGAAGATAAACATTGTTTTGTAATAAGGGGGTAAGTATTTAAGGATAGATTCAGATAGAACGCGTAAAATGCGTTATCAAACTGTGTCTATAATAGTATTCTATGTTTTCAAAACAAAATACAGTTACCTATAGACAGATTAGCTTAATAACTCCTAAATAATGTTAATAAATAAAAGAGTTATTAGTCTATAAGTCACGCTTCATTAAGATCTTTTGTAAGGCCATGTATTATGGCTAAGTGGGCACAAGTAGATGGTAAAGAAGTTACTTATTCAAGCCACGTAAGTTATTTGTATCTGTAAACAGTGATCACAGTGATTTACATTCGAAGTAATGAATTATATAATCAGTGATTACAGATACAGAATCACAAGCAGTATCTGTGCATGGGCATTTGTGTCGTTATGGTTCGTCACAGTGTGCAGTGATTACGAAATGATTACGAATGATTATCGTACGTATAGTCCATACAATGCCAAAAGGTGGTTAAATATTAAAATGTACCTACTTATCATCTCTCTCTACTTGTCCCACAAAACTTAGGAAATGAAATAATATGAAATGAAATCGTTCATTCTGTAAATAGGTTATCGGAATCACTTTTACACGTCATATTAAAAGATAAAAATAGAAAATTAGCTAGATGTAGTCGACATTTCCTATTTGACTGCCCCTGAGAAGAAATGGCGAAACAAACTCAGGGGTCAAAGTCTCTTTTAAAGTCCAGACACAATCTTGGTCAGGCTGATCATGTGAGGACCATGTAGATCCGTGTCTGAAATTTCTTTTGAGGAAAGAACCACACAAATTTCAGTGGACCTGTCCAATCAGTGCAAGCATTTGTCAGTCATCGTGCAGCTCAACTCAAGACTTAAGGGGTCGGTACCTATAACATGCGTAGTTCATACAAACGTAAAACCAAAATAATTTGTAAATCAAACAAATTCTTAAGGTAATGTGTATTTATTTCGATTTGGTTACAGAATATCTATGTTCCCAAATATTATATATATTTTGAAAGGACAATGATCTAAAGACGAGATATGAGGAATTTAAAATTTCTATAGAAAACTTGTTTTTCTCATAACTCTTGTTTAAGTCAGTGTCCATTCAAAATATATATTTAGGAACATAAACTCCATTCGAAATAAGATTAGACATTTAGATAAACTTGTTTACAGTCCGTTCAACCGATTTTGACTTCTATTCCGTAGGCTTAAGGATGGCATTAAAATCAAAATAGTGGTTACAATACCAACTGTTTATTACAGCTGCCATTTTTGTCTTGCGACCAACGCAATAGAAGTCAAAATCGGTTGAACGGACCGTAAAAAAGGTTTATTTAAATGTCTAATCTTATTTCAAATGGAGTATAGATCTTCTGTATTCCAATCGGAATAAAGACACAGTACTTTAAGAATATGTTTCCATCAAGCAAACGATACCGATTTTATAGGTTACACATCAAGCTACACATTTCCATTATAAGCTGGTCTCGCATTGTATAGGATTTCCGTACAGTGCGAGATCAGCGAAATGTATAGCTTGGTGTGTAGCCGTGTGTACTACCTTTGGGTTTTTAGGGCTGTTTATTGTAATCTGTATTATCAAAAACCGCTTAGTTTTAAAATTGTATTAAATTAAAGGTTACGATTGTTTTGCATTTTATTTGGGTAAAACCATACAAACAGCAAATAAGCTCAAACGTTCCAAAATTGCTTGACCTTTGTTTTTAATTTCAGCATGATTTCATCCTTGATAATTATGAGTATTTTGCTAACGATAACATCATTCTAAGATGTTCGTGATTTAGTTAATTTTTCTGCAGATTAATATTAATTATCCACATCCGTCCGGTACAAAATTGTATAAATCATCACTGAATATTTTAAACTCTTAATAAAACTCTCATAAATTATATTAATTTTATTGGTCTCTTACAACGCAGTAACTACGTATGTGGTCGTGACATACTGCGTTCTAAGAGACCAACAAAATTAATATAATTTTAAAGCTCGTACAGACTAGCGCAATATTAAGGGCGCGCCAGGCCTATCACTGCCTGTCGCGCCCGCGATATCGCGCTAGTCCTCACGTGCCCTTAATGTTTGTAGAATATAGGTAGCTACGCTGGAGAAAAATGAAATAGCCAAATAATATTATTTTTGAAAAGTTTTTCAATAAATAATAATATTTTATTGCAAAAGTCACCGTCAAAGTCGGTTTGGCACGAACTGGCAACAAGTAAAGACATTTCACTCAGTTTAAGCACGTTAATTTATAAAATTCTAAATGTGCTAAGGATCATAAAGGTAAGGTCTGATATCATAGACAACATTAATAATTAAATACAAAGGAGATTTAATGTATAGTTTAGAGAGGAGAGAGCTTTCAGATAGATCAGTCCAAAATTACATCTATAAATTGGCTCTGAACTACATCATAATCTGTTTATCATTTGGATGCGAAATTGGCCCGTGTGTGCCTAAGACCAACAATGATTTCAAAGAATAATGGAATGACAGATAATTTAAATAATTAGGTATGTACTTTATGGAAACGTAAAGCAATGACGTCAAGCGGAAAAGCGTCACAGTGTCACGCGGACATTATCATAATCAACATCTACGGACGACAATCCATCTCCCAAACATGGTCTTTATTACCGTTATCCCGTTGACTGCCAGTAATGATAATCAGGGAGGATATATGGACTATGTACACATAGTCCATAGTATGTACACAAATTCACACGCGCGTGTGTACTTGCCCCTGAATTCGATCCAGAGGAAATGATAAGGGACCCAGTTCCCGTAAAAAAATACGTGAGGCGTAGTAAAGACGGCCGCTTTCGTTCGTCCCCGCCATTTGTCGGAAGTCGCCAGTTCTCGTCCACCGGAGCGCTTCCGTCACTTATTAAAGTTCCATTCGTCACGTCACGTCTTATAGGGCTGCCCGAAAATAATTGTTTAATAATCATTTGGTTGTTTTTAATTTTATTAAAAATATTTGAAGGTACTGTAAAGGCTTTATCTGGATCGATTTTCAACTGACCTCCATGAATTTTATAGGTTAATGGCATAATTATAAATACTATGTCATATTAGTATCAACGTAAACAGTCAGCTCGGATACTTGAAGGTACCCGTCTGGATGTAAAAATGGCATTTCTTTTATAGAAATAATAATTATCCTATATTAATAAATACGAATTTAATTCTCTAGCTAGTAGCTTAGAGCTCCACGATCCCTTTAAGGGATCGTGGGGCTCTACACACATGCCTTCAATGTGGATTTTAATACGCTTTTATTAGCTTCATACGTATGTATATCGTATCGTATGCTTCATATGTAACGGAAACTTTGAACACGATTTTTTATTTTACATACTTATCAAGGAACGATGATAATTCAATATTTTGAACAGTTAGACCCGTTATCCTTACTAGGTTAATCAGGATGAGCGATTTCCGCCAATTTCCCTATTGACATGTTTAATTGTAACACCATATTTTATAAATAATAGTTTAAAAAAAACTAAAAAACACGCTTTTATAGAAAATCCAACTAAAAAATGAATAAAAAATAGTTTAAAAAAAAACTAAAGAACACGCCATTTTTAGTTTGGTTTTCTATAAAAGCGTGTTTTTTTTGTTTTTTAACTATTATTTATTTTAATAATACCTACTTAGATATGTGTTTAATGTTTTATTTGCGAGGGTCTTACTGGACCCGGCGAGGCATCACGTATATTTATCCTACGAGTATCAGTTTTAAGATTGCACTTCAAATGCACTTACGTGTTCAATAATGTCATCTTTAAATGTGTGCATTCCTTTGAAATGACGTATCTTTAAGAAAACGTTCAGTTCCCAAATATTTTTTATTTATTTTTATTGTCGATTTCATAATTCGAATATACAGGGCAAAATTAAATTAGCTAGCGAAACTCCGCACACGCGATGGGTATCGATATCTAAACACGATGCACGATGAAACAAAATATCATATTTTTTGATGATTTTTTTGTGAGGTCATCGACCGCAGTTAGTCCCTTGAAATACCATTCTAAAAATCCGTTTTTGAAGTAAAGACTTCTTTAGGCGTGTTGAGCACTTTTTGGGTGAACAAAAATCATGGAACTCACGTCATCGTCACCGAACGCTTTCCATGTTTTCACTTCTATCGGCAGTCACCAAAGACTGCCCCGCATTTTTTTGTGTAAACTTCAAAGACGTGATGGATATCGATATCTGACTGAACACGATAAAATAAACAATTGTGAGCCGTCACGGGACGCCTGGCAGATGTGAAACATTGAAATTATTTACACACTATTACATAAAATATAGACTGTATAGTGGTGACGCGTCGCCACGGCATGCGTCGCCCCGCCAGCAATCGGTTTTACGCGCGGCTATAGATGTTTCACATCAAAAGAAAACAGATTGTCTCAACTCGTACTTCAAGTAACTAAACTGCCAGCAGTCGATGATCCCAAAAAAAAAGAACATCAAATCCTTTTCTTTTTTGTTTTATCGTGTTTAGAAATCGATACTAATCAAGTCTGTGGAGTTTCGCTAGCAAATTTCATTTGAACCTCTACCGTCTTATTACAAAACAAGATTTATATTTTGACATGGCTTAAACCATGGAGACAGTGTTTGTAATAAGAACGTAACAGTGATTGAAATACCGTTCTTTATACAAAATTGAAAACTTAGTTCGGTACTAAGTTGTCAGTTTTCTGTTTAGGAACTTTACCATAGTCGGAATAAAGTTCGAAATTCAATAATGGCTCCATGTTTTAAACCTGGGTCTGAAGATAAACCTTGTTTTGGAATAAGGGGGTTAGAGTTTAAAGAAAAGTACAGACTGGAGCTCATCAAGCTACTACAATCTGTCAAATTTCTTTAATAGGTTTTCAACTTTATCCCTACAGCATATGGTTCAAGGTTGATTCAGAAAATTCGTCAGTTTCGGGTAGCTTGACCTGCTGGCGTTTGTACATACATACATTTCAAACATTTTAAACCTGACTGCGTAAACAGTGAACTTAAAAAATTATGGAAACAAGATTTAAGTATATAAATTAATACTAAATAAAAACAATCTCATGCAGTCTGAGGCAAGGTCATTATTGTTAAGAAGATGCCTCCGACTGCATGAGATTTTTTCCCGCCATTTTGATTTTTTATAATATACCAATTGTCAGTGCCGCACGAAGTGACGCCAGTGACACTTGCGCAATAAAGACGAATCTAACGACATATCATTCATAAAAATCGGTTCAGCCGTTTAGTAGTTACGAGGGAACATAGGGACGGACATACATACAGGTCAAACACACAACCCTCCTTTTTTGGCTTTGCTGTAGTCGGGTAAAAAAGAACGCATGTTTCTAGGTACACGATCTGAATCTACGTCAAATCCTATTCATAAAACTCTGACAATATTTTATATAGCGTAGTCAAAAGTTGTATGCGCTTAACAAGAAGTTAAATAACTCTCAATTATTTTTAATTATAAGCTGTTGTGTCGCGCGATTCACTAACAAAAGATGTTAACAAAACAGAACATTAATCCTTTCTTCCCATTGAATTATAAACCTTAAGTACAAGCACTTATGGATGTATTTTTAGAAGATACGTCTTTAAATATTTGTGTTTTGCCATCTTTGAAGAATAGGCGTAGATAAGATGCAGACTGCAAAGAGGTTGTGTTGTGTGGCCTGGTGAAGATGATGCCTAGTCAATGATTCAATTTGAATTACAGTTTATATAGTTATAGTTACTTTAATTAAGGGTGCTATCACAAAAAAAAAGTTTTTCGTCGAAATTTCGGATGAAAAATGATCAGTAACTCTCTGTTTTACAGAATTATTTTTGGTGTATTTACTATATGAAATATAATAAATTGATTAAAGCGCTCCAAGTATAAGATACAGTAGTACCATGGACATTTTTATAAATTTTTAAATTATGTTGTCTTCGGTGTAATAAGGTATCAAAAGATACCCAAAAGTAAAATTTTATGAAACATCCTTTGCAGAGACAAGGTTTTTACTGATTTATGTAAACAAATTAAAATATTTAATAATCAAACTTGCTCTGGCAATTTTTTTTTTTAATTTTATGGCTATATCTAAACCATAATCACACATCAAAACTCGAGTAAAACGCTCAAATTCAAGAAAAATTGTGATAGCCATCTTAAAGTTAAATAGTTGAGAAGGTTCGATGCGGTTGGCTTATCCGTATGGATAAAAACCCCCTTTCATTAATATAGAAAAAAAAAAAAGATGCGACTAATAAAACAAACAATATAATAATGACTAAAAGTCATTATGACATGATATTATTATGCTATTTTTAGGACATTTACTTTTGACTTAAAGCATTTACCAAGAACGGTTTAAAGGAAACAGAAATGCTATTTAGACAGCGAAAAAACTCGGCCTTCAGGGATTTCAATTAGTAAATACATAAGTAATATATCACAGTAATACATGATATATCGTTTTCATACTTTTCTTGTAATAAATATATTTTCTATTTCAGGTTTATTGACCCATACGTATGGCATGTCTGATTAATAATAAGGACAATGTACCTAATAATTTAAAAGAAAATGCTTTCTGGAGAATTGGCAACCCTGGTACGACAATTCATATCTAATGCGAGAAAATGGTCCAGAATTACTGTTCCATTTTTCCGTTAATGAAAAATATTCTGAGAAATAATAAACAAATTGCCTTCAGGTCAGAAATTATTTTACTAGTTAAAAACAAAATAGCAAGTAAGAATGTGAAATGGAAAAAAATAACAGAAATTGTTAAACTGACGTATTCATCAAGTATACTACCACAACAGAAATACATCAATAAAATCCATCCTACAATTTTGTGCATGATAAATATCATGTACACGATTCCTTACGTATGTAAAGGAGAACAAAATACTACCAAGTGATAAACAAAACTACGTAGCCGTAAGGCGCAGCAGGTTGATCACTTTATCATCATTACTGACAAAGAAATTGCCATATTAAAGGTGTAATTCACCTCTTTTCGTACACCGATCTCGGCTCCGTATTGGATGATACATTATCAGATAAAACATTCTTGAGAAAACATTTTTTTTTTGCATTTTTCCTTTGTGACGCTATTTTATAGTGGGAAAACTTCTACATCTTAGATTATATTATTAGTATTACATGCACTTAGTGTCTATAATTAACTGTATTTTTATAGCAGTTATATTAGAAAACATATTGCTATCATAAAATAGCTACATCGCTATTAAAAATATTGTTACAGGGAAAAGTGAATACCTTAATAATGGAATTTTACGACTGTGTTTTGTTATTTTCATCGCAAAGTTCCTGAACAAATTTTATGCAAAATTTGTGTTTACTTAAATAATTACTCGTAGTTTAAAGTTTAAAAATATTTTTTTAATGATGAATTTAACATGGAATAAAGAATCTTGTAATTTAAAATGGAATAAAGAATCTTGTAAGACATCCCACCACTAAATGTAACACCGAGTTGTTTAGAAGAATGTTGTCATTAAAAATAAGTAAGATAACTTGTTAATTAATGAACAAACTCTCTACCGATAAAGGTTTGAGATATGACGCTTTTAAAACGTAACGAGGTGAATTAAAGTGTACGTAAATGGTATGAAATGAGAAGTTTATACAACGTTGAGTGAGTCGCCAACGCAGAATTTACAAATCTAAATACAACGTTGGCACTATCAGAAAGTAAAATAGCAGAAAACCCTTATTAGAGGAAATATGACAAATCGGAATATTAGGCAACCCTTAGAAGTATAAATGGATATGTGTATAAGTGGAGACGAGGCATAAAGGTTCTGGAAGGGAGATCGAGAACTGAGAAGAGAATGTTTGGACGCCTACCACCAGAAACCAAACGACCTATAAATCGCAAGGTAGTCATTGGATATGATTGGACTAGGTCAGATCTTTGAGGAAGTCAGTGGAGAATGCAAAGGCTGGTATGTCCAGCAGTTAGTCTTAGTTGATAATTTTAAAGACGTGAGATGTGGAGTATGCACTGCGTATAATAAATTCCAGTTTTAGGGACGTCCCGGGATAAGCCTATTTGTATATCAGCCGAAATTCACATGGAATGAAATACTGAATTGTCAATTGGTTGCCAAATTACTAAGGAACATTGCTCTACAATACAACAACTTGTTTTACCGACTAGAGCGTGTTTGACAAATGTTTTGTAGAAAGATTGCTAATGTAATTAGTTCTTCGATTAGATTGCTTTGGACCAAATTCAAGATTCCAAACGAATTTCAAGCCAAAGAAACAGTAGCCATGCCAATAAACTGACAAGCACGCGACAATAACAAAATTTAATTATGTATTTGTTTGTTTTACGCTAACAACCTTGTTAGTTTGGTTACCGATGACCTCGTGGTTATAATATCTTAAAAGGTGATAGATATTTTCCTATGCGTTTTTTAGCATCACATTCAATGTTACAATAAGTTTCAGAATGGAACTATGGTTTACTTTTGTTTTGGCTTAATCAGGCGTTGAATTACACAGTTTATTATTATTCAAAGGCTGGATATCAGCACTTTTAGAACGTGGAAATTACAAAAGATAGGTCCTAAAATGCTGTTAAGGAATTTTAGGACGTATCTTTTGTAATTTTTTCAATTCCTGTTGTTTGAGCAGGAAAGGTGAGCACGGTTTGTTTGGTCGACGAATGAGCGTACCTACATGTACATTTCTGCCAAGAGTTTTAAACACCAGACATAAAACGACCCGAATGTCACTTAGCATGTAATCTGCACCTTGTGAGTTCTTACCGAAAATTGATGGACCAATTAAAAGGGACTGCTGTGTTATCTTTGCAAGCAGTTGAAAATAAATTGGAACAAAAGTGACAGTTCCAGAAGTAAATCAACTTTCGTTTTTTGTTTTTTTTTTATTAATGCGTCTTGATAATTGTACCCTTATCGGCCAGTGTTATCAGGTCGTAAGTTAATTCAGTGTTTCAGAGCTTTAGTGCCAATAAATCCTTGCGTTTACTGGTCTCTTTTCTGATACGAAGTCGTAAAAATAATGGGCGGTCCGTATGATTATTCTTTCTTGTTTCTTCATGATAAACGTCGATACTGATTGTGCGTAATCTATTATATAATCTTTGATATCCAAAATATTAATAATCTGGCATCATTCAAGGTCATCGATTGTAACGAAGATTGACGAATTTTATGGAAGAAAATTAAATTGAAATTTCTGTTTCTACAGGTATCCTTAGAAATATTTATAGCAGTACATATCTACAAATATACACTCAGTTCAAATCTACAAGTCACGGTTAGCAAATGTTTACCTCTCTCTTAACATGTCTAACAACGCAAGTGACAGATAAAAATAAAGCAGCAAGCTGCATCGTGTCTGAGCGTATGACAATTTAATATAGGTCATACATCTCGTAGTCACGAGACGAGATCAACCCGTGCACAACTGGTAGCAACCGCTGCCACAAAGAAATTAAAACTGGTTCGATGATCTTGACTAAATAGCGTGCATTACATTCATTTGTTACAAAGATAAGGGTTAGGTCAAAGACTACGTGTTTTAATATTCTTAACCAGTAAATCTAGTCTTATTTTTTTTACAAAGTTATACATTTTGATGTATAACGGTAAGGGATCTGTTGTGACTTTGAAAGTTTAATCGTAGCTCATGACATAAAGCTAAAACTAAATATCAATCTGACATTTAATTAAGTGCTTAATTAAATATATGAGAAGAAAATAAAAGTAATGATACCCAATAAAATCATGTTCAACATTTAAATAAAGGCGCGTCAGAAAAAAGCGAATAAAAACGACAAGTTATTGCTCAAGAATATTTTTACGTTATACTTTAACGAAGGCGAACTTCTGAACTCGGAGCACCAGTTAATAGACATCCGCAACCTCGTAAAGTTGCGGTTACGAACAACCTTATACAGGGACTCGACTTTATACACGGTATACAATGACAACTAGACGACAGATCTTTACGACTTTGCGAAACTTCGGAATAAATTAGACAATGCGATCGAGGACACCACGAAGGTTCCCTCGCAATTTCATAAATATACAAAACACTTAAACCAATGATAAACAGATATCACGCCAAATAAACATACCAAAGCAATTCGCATATTAATAACCCAATAAAACATTTTAATCGTCGAGTAAATTGAAGAATTTTTGACTAATTAGCGTACTTTTAAAACTCAATTCATTTATCACCGACCTAATTTAGCTACAATTAGCAATAATAAAGCATCTGCAATAAACAGGTAATGCTGTTTATATCCTTACAATTTCATTAAAAGTTACAGCCATGATGTCCTTCTTCGGCACTCACACAGTACCTACTTGAACAATAAAACGAAGTCAGATAGTCGTTGAATCACTTGACATACATTTGTGAGAAGGAAATTCTTACGTGAAATTTCAAAATATTTCAGCGGAAAGAACCAAATTATCCAAAAAGAAAATGATAATCTGAACTCCTAATAAAATTACTAACGATCTCAAACTAGGAAATAGTCCTACACTTATTGAACCAAATAATAATATGTTAAACAATTATAGTAATATTTTGTTCAATGGAACATTCGAATGCTGGAATGCGAACATTAAATCTTGAGTAAGAGTGTTTTGTCGCGTTCTAGAGGCCTAAAATATACATGGAGATGGGCTTAGATATTTATTTCTCAAGTATGTGCAGATAATGTGTTATAAATAACATTCGTTCCTTTGTTTGTGCTGCTTTATTGGACGTTCAATAAACTATATGCAACAATATTTTCGATTTTGTTATCGCTACATTCGAGTTTTATATTTTTGTCAAATATATGATGGTCAGAAATAGAATTATTCACTTAGAAAGTAATGCTGATGACATCATTAATTGCTAAATGACACATGAAGATACGAATAAAAATTTTGATTGCATGCGTAAGTGAGAAGTCGATTAAATACACATTAATTAATCTAAAAATAAACTTGGACATATTGTTTAATTAAAATGCTATAACAATACAGTAAAGCCCACTTTGGAAAACAAGATTTCTCTTCACCATTTTTGGGTTTGGGTCATATTTCGAGCAGAGTTTCCACTTCGTTAAGTTTATTTGTTCTGGCTTTTCATGGTTCAGTTAAAAAGTTCAAAGGCAGGAATAAAGTCTGTACTTTCTCTATTTTTACTCAGTCTACACTGATTCGGTGTAAAAACAACATCAAAATTTATTGGATAGCTTCTTTATATTCACATATTGCTCTTGTTGTCAGATCTATTTTAAGAAACAGCGTTGTAGTTTTGAATTTATATGATTGAAAAAAAAGGTGTATTCTTGATAAGTTCAACGATATTTATAGTTTAATTTACTAAGTCAATGTCGACATTTAACAACAAAGAAATTACCTTCTTTATCGCATTAACTTGTACTCGTATGTCAAGACGCTTATCGTTCTCACCATAAACCAATTTTATCACGTGTTATCTCTATTCAATCTAATCTTTCATTATTTCAGACGTATTGCTGTTAAACGCCACAAATGATCATGTTCGTATCATTGGATGTCAGATCTAAGTAATTTATTAACTCACTGACTGCATATGGACGCAAAATTCCAACAATCTGCATAAAACTTGACTGGGATAAGTGATACAGTAACATTATTTAGTATCCAGTGAACCGATAAGTATGTAAATGAAAAGACAGACAGTAGAGATAAATTGTGTACATAGACGTTTTAACCCACGTATTTCATCAAAAGAGGCATAGAACCGAGTGATAATAAATTATTGTTAATTAGTATAGCAAGTTTCTTGTTCAATATTATTAATTGGAATACGTCCCAACTTGGTGTATGAGGCCTCAACCTTGAATGGCCCAACCTTTTGAACACCATAGACTCAATTATCTAGCACAATCAAAACAAACGCGTTAATATACTTAAGCCTTGGCATGATATCAATTAGAACATGGGTATAATGGCGATTATTAAAAAAAATCAGGCATTTAATAAACTTCCATTAAAAGTTAAAAGAAGCTTTTCTTATTTTGGTATCCCATTACCATATGTCACAATATATATGTGATATGGCAACATAAAATTAATTTTAACCCTACTAGCACATAGGTATAATTATTTTGATTCCTTTGCAGTTTTTCTCAGAATACCGAGTGTCCATTTATATTCTGTTAGCCCTTGTGGTCAATACAAATCTGTCTCAGTAAATGTCAACCGTCATGGTGACGGGTTTACATTAAAAGGTTGAACTTTTACGTTCGTTTTAGAAGCGAAGAAATGACGGTGAATTTAAGAGTTTTATAAAAACAACTGAATGGAGTCAAAACAAATTACATTGTGAAACACGTTTGAAGCATACGAGTGTGATGGGACCATGATAAGGACAATCAGAAAGGTTATCTAGTCTCCTTGAACCGCCACTTTTTGACTGTATTTTTAAACTGCTAATAAATGCTAATGAAAAACCCGTAGGATTTTATCTAGATCGTTTGGTACCTTATTCAAGTACACGGAAATCGTACGAGATTATAAAATATCAAAATCTGTCCGGAGCGGAAAACGATCTAAAAATTGAGCTAGATAATAAAATCCGGAAATAAAACTATGAACTTATTTGCAACGACTAAATTAAGAGCAGAAGGAGGGCCATCAAATGTCCATGTAATTAAAGTAACTGCTATATTATGCGTAATAGTAATTTAATTTGCGGTATGTTTTTGCAACATGGATGTTGTTAATGAAGGTAAATACGAAGGATACATGACACAGGCTATCGATTCCTTCCCACATGACATCGGAGAGAATACTAATGGGCATATTAAAATTCACGCTATCGTTCACACTATTACGTCTCATTTTGTTGCATTAATCTGTTAAACGGTGTCAGATTAAATACTGATTTCGAAATGATACTGATATTGCTGACAACTCAATTATGCGTGAAGTAATGAAATTAATGGCGAATGTAGGTAGATGTTTATAAAAACACGAAGTTCAAAATCTTGCAATTGTTATAATTAGGTATAATTAATTCAAGTATGCTTTGTGTGTTTATATACGTTTTGACACGCTGAATTGTATCATTCTTGAACCTTTTATAATCATAATCATTGTTCAACCCTTTTCTGAATACTTGATTTCTAATGAATTGCACATCAATTCTTATTTCTGTCTCATTAATATTTTTTTAGCACAATAAGGAAAATGTTCTGAAAGCATTGCGCATTCTTTTGTTATCAACATTATTACTTCAGTATGGTTCGGTGGTGGTTATAAGTGGGGTTAACATAATTCTATTTTCGTATGACAAAGCATTTAGCAAACAAGGGGTATCATTAAAATGATTACCATGAGTTATTAAATCGTCAGCTATTACCCAATGTAATCGTAACACTTGTTGGGATTATTCCATATTTTTTTCAAACAGACTATTGATTAAAATTAACGTATTTTTAATGAGTCAAATGACCGTGGGGACATTTTATGACTGTTTCACCTAATCTATAAGGTTAACTATTTGCGTATGTAAGGCATTATTTCATTCAATTAACTCTTTAGCCTTGACGAATGAAATATCCAATGGCCATTAGACTTCAGGCAATATTTATTTAAGAAATATGTCAAAGTATTAACGTATGTATAATAAAGGTTGATTTCAGTGTAAATTCTATGTACAAATTTTGTATTGAATTGTCACGATTTATATATTAACGCCGTCGTCTGTACCTGTTGGCGACGAGACGACGCGAATTTTCTCATTTTGTATACGTTGTATATTGTGATTAATTTCGAAATCATTGTTGATATTATCTGCGTCAAATATATGTGACATTATTACGTTAACTTTGGAAGAATGGAAGTTTTATTACAATTTATGAGAGTCTTCTAGTTTAGCATTTTTTGGATTATGATTTGACATTGGTATTTTTTTTCTCTCTTTTATTAGAGCCCCTTTCATTTTGTATACGTTGTATATTGTGATTAATTTCGAAATCATTGTTGATATTATCTGCGTCAAATATATGTGACATTATTACGTTAACTTTGGAAGAATGGAAGTTTTATTACAATTTATGAGAGTCTTCTAGTTTAGCATTTTTTGGATTATGATTTGACATTGGTATTTTTTTTCTCTCTTTTATTAGAGCCCCTTTGTTTTCTGCCTTTGATTTTAGGTGTTATTGACCTGTAAAAACAAACTAAAATGTGTTAAGCCCATTGCAAATTTTAATCAATAGTGTTTGTAATTTTGTATAAACATGATCATCGATAACTGATTTTCCTACAAAGTTATCGTAAACTACATATTTGTCCTTAGCATGTTCGTCAAAATGATTCCAATTCGTTGTATTGACCAAATAAACATTTGCATTCAGTGCACTTTCCTGTATTTGGATTATTTTGTGATCAATCTGCGATATTAAAGGACTGTTAGCAATGGAATACTTCAAAAGGATTAAGTACAATAGTGTATTCTAGAATAGATCGGGTGATATGTCATGAGATTACGCAAGATTTTACGACTGCGTTGTACTTTATGTGAGGTATTATTTAAAGTATCGCTTTGCACGCAGCAGGTGCAAGTTAATTAACACTCAGTATATCTCCGTTCACTCCCACCCGTCAGAAAATGTATGAACTGTTATCTGCCAACTCAAGAGTTTAACTGACATAAACGACCAGCTGTCTAAAGTTTTCTGCTTCACTTATTACAAATGCATTATTAAAACATAATACAACTGTTACAAAAACGTTCAACTAATTTATCTGATATCTCATGAATGTGAACTTGTTTATTTTATCGAGAATTGATAACATTATAGTAAGTACTTACACTTCGCTCTTGTCGAACGTCGGGAAAGTCTGGTGAGTCAAGTCCTGCAGCGACGAGCTGGTTTGTGGCTCGGCAGAGATACCCTGAGCCCTCTGCTTACGGGGAGCTCTCGATCCTCGGGCATACTGCTGGTATGGGAACACGCTCTGCAACTTATCCAGTTGCGAGCGTAGTTCCAACATCTCCTGGTCCCGTTGCTTGAGCAACGCCTCCAGTTCACGTATCCTCTCTATTAGAGGCTGCATGTCATTCGTCATCGTCGCATTAGCAACACAATTCTCTGAATCAGCGTTCATTGCGCTTGGAGTCCCCATTATACCATTTAATTCAATCTCTCTATACGTTTCGTTTAAAGCACGCCTATCGCCGTTCACTGTGGGCGCCACGGTAAGCGCTCCTCCACCTGTGTTCACTAAGGCCCTCGGCTCATCGTCAGCAGCTGTTCGCTGTGACGATCCAAAGCAGAGGGTGTCGAAACACACGCGCATTCACTCGGCTACCGAGCACTGAACAGAATCACTAGAGATTTCACTTGTTTATTGTTGTAATAATAGGTTTACGTCCACTGTCACTGTTTGTTCGGTTGGGTGGTCGAGCACGGGTCGGGGAAGTGCAGGAAGCGTGTGGGTCGTGCGAGCCGTGCGGCGCGGGCGCGAACGAGCGGAGTAGTGTAGAGCAGATACGCGCGCGCCGCCTGTCCGCTGCCGTGGAGTCAGCCCCGCGTGTCTCGGCACCGCCCTGAAAATATATTTTTCTTGCTTTACTACGGTCATTACTTGTCAGTCTTGATCATAACTTAAGTACTAAGAAGCGTAAGATCTTATGTTAAATAAAAGAAACAAATTTTTGATATACATATTTACAATACAACAAAGAGTAGGTAATTATTGTGGAGAACAACACGAACTTATTTATAATTAGATATATAGAAATAATTAATGTCGGTAACAATGAAACTAGAATCTAATCAACGATATGACTTCGTATCGTCACTATCTATAATACTGTTTTTACTCATTTTTACAAAGACCAATTTTTAGTACCTAAGCCCCAAACCCCCTAAGCCCTAATCTTAAGACCATAAAATGTACCATATTCTGACAAATAAATGATTATGATTAAGCGTATTTATGAATGATTTTTTTTCGGATGAGTCACATTTTTTCGGAAAACACATTTAAACGGCCCGCTCTTATGAAGAAAACACAGATTAACTAAAAGGAAAATTTTCAACATCAACCCACTTGTAGGATACGGACACCTTGCTTTATCAAAATATATTTTAACTCACTGCTTCTGAAGTGATTTTACAACACAATTGCTTATTGCTGGCTTATCAACATACCTAGTTTAAGGGGCGATAAACACTGTATCTGTTTACATCTGGTAGGAAAGATCATTGATCACCTGATTGATACGCAGCAATACAACCACATGACAATGTTGTATCTTATCAAACATTTTATTTGACACAATACGAGGACGGGACAGTTCTGATACGATGTTTTTATTTATCAAAAAAAAAAACGGGCTGGCGGCCCATTTTTTCCCACTGCTGGGTAAAAGTCCCCCTTTCCTTCTGGGCCTACTTTATGATATTCAAATTATTTTAAAATAATGTACCGAACGACAAAGAACTGTTCATTTTAGCGCACGATGAAACACTAAACGGATGTTTGATAGGAAACATACGTAGGTAGCGACGTTTGTTAATTGCGACTTTGATAATATGCAAGAAAATGTAATTGCTGACGCTGGCCTCAAAACTAATGGCTTTTTACGATACGAAGCACGTGGTATAACACAAATTTTCCATGATGGAAAGTCTGCTAAAGTATTTTAATAAATATCAAGCTTAAATGGTAGATAATCCTAAAACTATAACAGTTCGAAAGGGTTAAGAAACTGGTTAATTAAAATTAACAAGTCATAAACATACATGTGTATCAAACTAGATAAGTAAATTGAGCTAGTGACTTATTTAGTAAGAAATCAGTTGCAAGCTCGACACATGACATTTAAGAGATTAAAATGCAGTAGTATTCAAGATAAACAAAAACTTAGACAGATAGGCGTCTCGAATGGTATAGAATATGGTGAATGTTTAGATAAACCATGTTGAATAACAAAAGAATAATAAACATTTTTAGTTCTATTCGAAGAAAGGGAAGCTATATTTAGGCGAGACTTTAAAAAGTAAGGCATACTTTCAACTGTATAAATAATACAGTGTTAGCAAAGCAAATAAGGAGGATGTGACAGACTTGGGGCAAGTCGCCAATACTAATGAATTTATCAAAATATCAAAAGTGAGATAAACATAAATATTGAAAAGCAAATTATGACCAAGCATACACCAAAGATGGGAAATGAATTTATAGTGAAAATGATAAATAAAAAATATTATATTAAATATTTCACATGCACCGTGTAATTGATGCATTGATTAAAAAAACAAATGTGACATTGATTCAAATGTGGGTACAGTAGTACCCAATTGATATGGCTTACCGATGTACCTGCGCAGAAGGTGAATTTTAAAAGTGCGGGAAATGCTATTGACCAATCGGCACGCTCCACGCACCGCGGTTCTTTTTCCTGTACCGCTATTGGTCGGCAGCTGCCGCCATGTTAGCGCGCGCCGCGTGGCATGTTTGTCAGTCGCCATACTTCTGATCGAGTGCACGCTAGCAGCTCCAGTGTATTACTAACCTTATAATAGTGACCTAAGGTTGATTGTAAGTTTTAAGCATTCTTTCGTTAATCTTCGGGGCCATACTTTCTTTTCTGTGCGAACGAAGATTCACGACGCGCCTTATCAATTGGGTACCACTGTACCGCATTTTAATCGGCAGACAAAATAAGACCTAAATGTTAACAACCGAGCTTCAGTGCACACCAGACACAAAAAGAAGCTGTCTTATTGTACTTTCGCCATTATTACACCAATAAACATGGCATCAGTAACATTAAATGTTCATTGGTAGGTACATTAATTTGGTCTTGATTCGTGCGGGAGTGAATAAAATTTTGATTCACTGTCGCACGAATCAAGACCAATTCATTGATTTTGATATTGTCCTTTCCTACATTATTTACTTTTTAAGTGTCATCAATGACGTAGTAATTAATATAACAGGTGCAATAGAAAATTCCGAAGCGACATTCTTTATGTCCTTAAGGACGACACAAGGCATTGACGTAATGAAATGTTAATCTTAAACGGCCTTACTCCGGTTTAGTTAGTGGGTGTTCTTGTTCCGTATTTAATTGTTCAGTTCCGGTGGGTGTACATAAAATATCATCATAGGTAAAGGGCGCGGAGCGGCTAATATGCACACAATGTAGCTATGTTGCTGAATATAGTTCGAATTATAATGCCACGCCCGCCATGGCAGCTATATTTATTGAAATGCCGTGGCATGGGTGTTCCTGTTCACTTACCGTAATCTGAATATTTTATTGTCTAGCTTTTTTATTATGTTTATCTTCAATACTAACTACTGCATTATAATGTTCTGGTTGTCTTAGTTATAATGTCAATCCGTTGTTATAGGAGCAATAGGACAAGATAATTAATATAATTTGTTTACAAAGATACAATTGAATACTTGTTAAGACTCAGATTTAAGCTAGTGACACGCAAGTTCTGTACTGAGCTCACGCAACGCGTCGTCCGTTCAGCCAGTATTAGAACTGGCCCATCAAGGAGCGCTGTCCCCAATTTGACGCATTATTAATTTATTATACACAAAAAAACGTATTTTAATAAAACGCGTATACTAAAAGATCAATAATTAAATTATCTTTAAACTGGTAAGGTTTCAGAAAAATACGCTTGGTAGATTTTGCGCCATTCCCAGCTTTTTATTGCCATAACTTTACAAATTAATTTCATTATGTAATATAAACATAATCTAAAATATTCACATATTATTATTGAGAAAATGCTCTAATTTAACATAATATTTTTTTCAAATCATTAACACTACTCGTTTAGACGTCATCTTCAGTATAAAATCATTTAATAGTCGGTTATCGTCGCCTTAAGGCATTCAAAGAAGCTAAATTCGGTGGAATAGATGCAAGAGTGGATCTGGACAAAATAACTCAGTTATTTTGTCCAGATCCACTTTTGCATCTGAGCTGCAAAAATCTGTACGACTTATTGCCGTGCGAATCACCAAAAAATGCATTGAAACGAATAATTGATACGAGAAACCAGGCAGCGAAAATAACACCCCAGGCATTGTCAACATTTTAAAGTCTCTAAGGAAGTCTAGATAATCTCGTGAGATAGACATGCCCTTCGATATCGTCTTGCGAGATACTTCAGAACCCGTTTCGGCTGGTTACCAAGTTCCAAATAAAGTGTTTATTTGCGTATCTACTCGTTAAAATCTGTTTAACAAGCTTTATGTAAACATACAACAATGTTTATTGAGTTCCACTGTAAGGTATTGCTTATTCATGTTGCGTGTGTTACTTAAAATGTTATTTATTTTCTTAACCGTTAATTGAACGGGCTTAAAAATAAATGTTCGATTGGTAAATATTTACTTTTCTGCAATTTTCTTAAGGGGATAAGGAAAACTGTAAAGGGCACGTCACAGATATACCTATTTATAGTAATTATGCTACGACCTAAGTAGTTAATCGTTCCCAAATACCTAATGTAGGTTCACACGCAGCAATGGATGTGAGATTTTGAATTTACCCAGCGAGTCGCCGACAATTAAAGTCCTGCGTGTGTACCTAGCATCAGTGGTGCTCATAATTTACCATATTCATAATTATATCCCAGCCCTTGATGATTTTGCTAACTATAATTATCATATAAAATCTAGAGAGAGCGTAACCAAAATTCTCACACCTGCTGTGCATATTTTGGCTAATTTAAGTTATAGATCAATAAAACCGGGAAGTGGTATGATAGTTTATTTTTGCCAATTTCATCGCTATGATACTCCGCTTAAAGTCTTTCACATCCTTACCTAAATGTTTAAATAAGAGCGGTCTCAAACGTCTGGCTCCTGAATTCACCATATTCTACCATTGCAAATATTTCTCGGTAACCTCAGCTTAATCTCTAACAATAAGCAACAAAATTGGTCACTCATGATCTTGTTCAAATCACTTTGACAGGATTACTGCTGGCTACCGAGTTTGCAGAACGTAACACGCTCACTTGAGTCAATAAATAATCTTTAAAACCTATATTTGTTCAACTTTATCTAGTCTACGATCTACAAGTGGCTAGTTTTAAATACGAGTTTCTTACTGAGTTCAAATCTAAACATAAATCACTTTTATATCACGTACAATTATGTAGGCAACCGCTTTCTGAGTAATATTTCATTGGTAGAAGTCGAAAGCGCCCGTGTTACCGTGGACGACGCAAAAGCAACATTTTTAATAGCATGCATCGGTGCTGCAGGTAAGATCACTTATTTTCATGCTACATCCACCGTCGTTTTGGTATCAGTCTGTGGGTTTCCTTTGCTAGACATAGATTTCAGAAAGATATGGCTGCTATCGTTGCGTCAATGTGAGTTCAAAACCAGAATTATTATTACACTTTTGTATGAATTCATGTATCTTGTCCAAACAATCTAAAACTTTAATGGGGTCCTCAGTATCAGCAAGATGTTGTAATAATATCTACGCTTTATTTTAGAACTGTCATCATGATATATGATTATTACATTAATATTTTTTTCGCTCCCTTCCAACGGCTTTTTATAAAGTCGTTATAATTAATCAGGCGGCTACGCTTCACTTTTAATTAAACATGGTCTAATCATAATTCTAATACAAACTTATAATATCGTGTTAATTAAAACCAGCAACCGCAAGATAGCAAATAATCTAGGTACTGCATGTTGCATAGAGTATGATAAAGTTATACTTAATATGCACTTACAAACATTTGCATCAACGATTGCATATCCAAGCACTTTGCTATACAGTGCCTTAGATATAAATTACTCTACAAGGCAATTAATAGTCGACTGTCTTTGCTGTATGCTATTTACCAATTGAGATTAAAAAAAAGTTTAAGTAAAGAATTCTGTTATAGAAATGATTTGAGTGCTTATAAATATTTCATTTTGCCCAATTACTGTGAACTAGCCCGGGTATGATCGCGTCTGTACCAGCTTTAACAAAGCGTAATTCTTATTGGAACAACGTTTGCATGTAGAGTCAAGAACCAAACAAAAATAAATAAATGCTCCTCCTCAAGACAATGCACTCATAAGGGCCATCACGTTCTCTCTACGTGACAGCCCTGTTAGTTTCAATCCAGAACTATTTTTAGAATGGAGTCAATTAAATTCAATTCTCTACTGCTCGAGGGTTGTCACATGCACAATTATGTGATTTATGAGTAACGAGGCGGCTGTGTATGTGACGTGGCGTTTAGTAAATCGCGTTTATTTGGAATTAAGAATAATTGTTCTTCATCGTCTGGCGGGCTATTAAGCAAAGTGTTTAATAACAGTTTAGTGGTTTTGTTTTGATCGGTTAATCGGCAGGCTTTGTCGTTGCGAGTCCTTTTGTCTTCAAAGACAGCTAGTTTAACAGCTAAAGCAACATTAGTATTAACATTGTTCCTTACTCTATTTACCATATCCCCAATAACTTCTATCAAGTCGTCTTTAAAAAGAAATTTAATAATTATGTAATCAAAATCTGCTCCATGTTGAACATTTTCTTGATAAACACAAACGCTGACAGAGACTCCGCCATAAATATTCTTATATCCACCATTATAATCAATTAAGAAAGTTCAGGACAATCTTTCGTCTAGCACATTTTATTTGAGACAAATCGCTGTCCTATTTTTATTTGGACGCTGTCTCAAGTCGAGACACAGGCGCGGGCGGTGTGTCAATACGCCTGTTAGATTGTATTCTTCAGAATAAGGGACTTCCGTAGAAGCTACGTTATTAAATAATTGACTGGCACAGGTTAGTAGGTATGTTGTGAGATTGGACAGGAATTCAGAACGGGTTAGGTAGGATTGTAATGCGTTTTTTTTTAACCGACTTCCAGAAGGAGAATGTTTATATTTTTTTTTATGTTCGGGCATAACTCCGTCATAAATAAACGGATTTGCAATATCATTTTTTTGTTCGATAGATTATGCTCTCGAGTTGGTCTCATTGTCACCAAATCAGATTCTAATTAGGGGATCCCATGGAAATCGAAGGAATTCCTCAAATTCTCTACCTGCGTCTGTGTTTCCGAACGCATACAACCCTAATCTCTCCAAAGTTAGAGTGAACAGGCTTCTTCTGGGTAAGGTCACTCCATCGTCGACTTCGTCTCTGTCACCTCTGCCCTAGACTAAGGTCAAGAGCAAACCCATCCTAAAAAAAAAAAAAAATAGGCAAACTTATAGCGATTTGGGTATTTTTTATAGTAACTCATGCATTTGCACTCGGAAAGCACCATTTGGTGAAGTGGAACTGATGATGAAGACCACAGAAGGCCACCAGAACTACTTAATAATAAGTATTTCACGATTGCGATTCAATTAGTGACTTTAAGACATTACTTACTTTGACGTTGCTAAGCAATTTATGCTCGTCACAATGCATACGATGAACGTTGTACCTTCGATAAATTACAAACTGACCCACTAAAAAGTGAAAAATAAAAAACTTTTTACAAAAAAAAACACTACAAAGTGAAAAATAACTTTAATTTGGAAAGTCGGTGGCAAAAAACTAAAATACAGATAAGACACCGACTTTCGAAATTAAAGTTATTTTTCACTTTGTAGTGTTTTTTTTGGAAGTCGGTTGTATTTTTTTTTGACGACTGTCAAAGATCCACAAATGACAGCTGGGACCAACGTCTTTACATGCTTTTTGAGGCACAGAGGAGTCTCGGTATGTAAAGATGGTCACCCATCCACGGACCAACCCCGGCAAGAGTAGCTTAACCTGATGGATCGACCCGTGCGGCTGTTATTACTTTAGCCACGTGCTCCTCCACTTTTGAAATCATAGCGTTGTGTATAATCTTGTACTTGATACCTTTACATATCCTTTGCAGCGGGCCGAGCACGGGCGTGCCAAGACGCTTGTGACAAGACATGATAAATTATGTCATGTCAATTTGTACTAACATTTTATGACAAAACAGTTTTATCGCTAAAAACTGTGATAAAATGTGTGACTCAAGTCATGTCACAGTACCCGTGCTCGCCCCGCAGGACTGAATGGGTGTTATAAATATACTATTCGATAAGACGCGCATTTCTCACAGGCGTATTTTCAACCGATAATCACAAAAAAAAAACAATTTGTACATTTTATAACCCTTCTTTCCCTTCGCCGTTACCGAGTAAAAGCGTCACTAAATTAACGCGGATATCGAAGTAAGATAAAGCAAGAATCGAGACTGTATCGAGTTGTATCGAGAATGTTGATCGAGCATTCAGCACGCACGCAGTAATCCATCTTAAATCAAACGTCTCGTTCAACACATTCTGGATTAATTACATCAATCATTTGCGCCTGTTAAGTGTTTTGATAACACGTGCTCAAATTAATGTGCCTATTAATAACTAATAATATTTATAGTTTTTCAATGGAGTATTTTACTCATAGATTGATCCTTACAGAAACTTCTAACGAAGTAAGTCATTAGCGTGAACCATTTAGTAATTGAAACGCGATGTAAGTTAGCATGTGCTGTTGTGCACATTTTACATGTGCTGCATTCTGTTACTGGCAATCTGATAATGAGATGATGGGTTTATTCCATTTTCCACTTTGATCTTGAATGCAAGTCATAGTGTGACTACTATTTTTATTATTTCATGCACGTTGGTTACGCTAGACTCAACAATATTACATAAACATTGCGCACTACGCTTCAATGCTGCTAATGCATTGATTGATCGATAGGTATTAATTATTATTGTTCTGGTTTCAATTCTTGCCTGGAATTTGTCAGAAGTCATAAATTCTTGAAAGAGTTAAGAGTGGATTTTATTAGAAATGCAGTGGAAGAATGCGACTTGACGACACCCATCGCATAAAATCTAGAAAGATGTACTTACTAACTTAGAGAGATGTAGGGGTGGGTGTCGTAAAAGTCGCCTAAGGGAATGCTAGAGAATGGGTAGCAGCATTCTCTATGCATTTTAACACTATACTGCGATCAAAAATCAAAATATTTTATTTCACATAAACCATGGGCACTTATGAACCGTCAGAAGCTAGGTGCACGGTTATAATTGGTTGTTTTCTATGGAGAAGAGCCGGCAAGAAACTCCGCAGTTACTCTTTTAAAAATAATGGGCTTTTACAATGTTTTCAAGTTACAGTGTTAATAGGTATGGGAGGACAGCGTAGGCCCGTCATCAAGTACCAAGTACTTAACAAAAAAATAGGAAATGGTTTACAAAGCTACACCAAGTCCAAGTCGCCTCCCAAGCGTTGCTATTATAGCAACCCTTTGGGGGAGGCCTATGTCCAGCAGTGGACGTCTTTCAACTAAAAAGATGATGATGTTGATGTAAATACATATCCGTTATAGACGCGAATCATATTTTGATCAAGATACAACCTTTTTTTTTTTTTGGTTGGGGAATTATCAAATAACTTCTCCCGCTCTGGGCTGAGCGGGAGGGCGTGTCAGACTTTTACTGACTAAAACCCACCCGTGTTCCTTCCGTTGCCTGTGTGCCAGGGCCACGATATCCCTTTCCGACAAACTCGCAACCCTCAAGATACAACCTGACTACAAATGGCAAAAAACGTAAGAAAATTTGAATTTCGCGGGCTGCGGAATAATAACATCAGGCTGTTCCCACATAATTTTGAAGAAATGCACCCAGTGAATCAAATATTTTAGTCAGTACCCTTCAAACGAAATAAAATAGGCTCGGACTGAAATATTTAGCATAATATCCTGAGTGAACTACAGGTTATGCTTAATCCATATACATATAGTCATACAAGCTAAAGTTCGCATTTGCATACATGTCGATAGTTAAGCATTGAAGCTCTCGTGTGCGAACAAAACACATTTATCACTGTTATTTAGGGCACATGTCAACTGTAACACAATGGATACAATGCTGCACTGTCAAAGCAAAGTGCATGAAATTGCGTGACCGCTGTTTAATTGAACTGTTCACTACTAGCTTTTGCCCCGGCTTTGTTATTTTTAGGGTTCCGTACCTCAAAAGGAAAAAAGGAACCCTTATAGGATCACTCGTGTGTCTGCTGTCTGTCCGTCTGTCACAGCTGATTTGCTCCGAATCTACTGGACCGATTAAGTTGAAATTTGGTACACATATGAGCTTCTGTGACCCAAACACGGACGTTATACGTAAAAATATTATTATATAATTTTGATTAAAGAGGTCACTTTTGGGAAAATTAAAAAAAAAAGTGGTGCTGACTGTGCCGTGTGACATAACAAATGAAAGGGATTGTTTTAGGGATTTTATATATATATATATATATATATATATATTTATAATTTTAAAATATATACTTTTAAAATTACTTAAGAAAATAGATGAAAAACCACCACCCCCTTATATCCGAAACTACCAAGCCTAAAATTTTGATAAAAATACAGAAAATAGTTCTTTACTTATAGATTACAGGAAAACCTATAAGAAGTCTGTGATCTTAAAATAACATGGTAAATCACTCAATATTGTGCGTACAAACTTACATTTGCAGTTGGAATGTATGGGGATCATGTTTTTCAACTACAATGTTAAGTGTTCTTGGGATAAATTCATCCCAACTACGGAACCCTTCATTGTGCGTGGTCCGACACGTACTTAGCCGGTTTTTTTTTCTTTATTGTATAGCGTCGTGGTTTAGCAGTGATCAGTGTCCGGTATGATGATATGTAAGTGATGATGCAGTAGACGATGCATGCTATGAAGTAATCTGCTTAGTCGTGTGCTTGCTATTTGATTTCGTATACGAACTTCAATACCTAAATACTACATGCGATTCAATTAAGAATAGGAATGACCGGACGCCATGTTGGAAAAACAGCGCCTCGTTTAGTCAATTTGAAGCAAATTAAGTGAGAAATAAAAACGAATAACAACATATTTTATTTGCAAACCCTCTTTCTCAAGTTACAGTTGACAAATAGAGGTCATTAACGTTCCTATTCTTAGTTGAATCGCATTGTGTACCGTTGCACTCTTCATTCTTTGGCATTTTTTTTAAACAATCCATTCATCGTGCACCTCTTCATATGAGATTTTTTTTTTTTTTTTACGTCGTAAAGTATTATATATTTAGCTTATAGGTACATTTATTCCCAAAATATAACATAATTATCTTATTTTCAAGTAGTCATGAATGTGCGTTGTCTGTCATTCAGTCACTGTTGATAACGAACTATTCCTTAAATGCATAACCATGGCTACTTATGTTAACATTTAATTTATTTCTTAAAAAAAACTGAATCAATTAATCAAAGTGATATATAGTTATTAGATTGGTATGTAGTTATAGTTTTGGAGTTCACGGTTAATAGTTAACCTTCTGAATGGTATTCGCAATTTACATCTATTAAAAGTTTATGGTTTGGTTAGGTGTGCGGGTACTTTAGGTATGCAAGTCCTAGAACCCTGTCATAGCAATAACATTTGCAAGCATAATTTGCAAAATGAAACTTTGCTAGCGCAAAGTGCATTTGTACCATTTTATTCGTGTACTTACATACATAAGTACGAGTATGTGTGCTTTTAAAAAACCTTTTTTAAGTTTTTTTTTCTTTTTAATTATTATTCTTGATTTCTTCAACACTGACATCCACCTTCTCTATCTAATTGTTAGGTCCCTTAACCTCTCTTAAACGAGAAGAACAAAAATAATAATAATAATAAGATGAAGCCTCGATCAACATCTCTCGAGGCTCTCGTTAGGTGGTTGGATCAAGGGCCTGATTCAGAAGGCAGTACTCCTCGATACGGCTGGTATCGTGAGGAGGTTCCTATCCCTGGAGCCCTAACCACCGGTAGCTTGGACCCTGCTCCCGCTACCAGCGGACAACAATTTTTTATATTTTTTAATGTTTTTATATTTTTTTTTATATTCTAATATTTAAAAATATAATTTATATGTACATATCGTTAAATAAAGGAAATAATAATAAATTATTTTAAATAACTATATATATTTATTTTTAATTATTTATTTTAGTTATAATTTTGATAGTCCCTTTTTTAGAATACTGGTGGCAGTCCTTGCCTTCCAAACGGAAAAAACTAACATGATGACATTTTTATTTATTTTCCTGGCCTACGCTGTCCAACACTGGGCAAAGGCCTCCCTCCACTCCTTCCATCTTTAGCGAGCCCGTGCGTCTTCCTTCCAATTATGGCGGAACCTGTCCAGCTCATCTCGCCATCTCCTACGTGGTCTGCCCCGGCCCCACCTCACTGTCTCAGGGCAACAGTTCTGTGCTATTTGGGCCCACAGTTTGTCCGGCCGGCATGCTGCAGACATGTCCTGCCCAGTCCCAATTAAGTTGGGCAGCCGTACATAATGTGTTTCGAACACGGTCCGATGACATTTACTCACAAATAAATAAAGTTGACTGTCACGTTGGTCTAGACCCGAGGCGCTACTGCTGACCGAGTACCTAAGCAGTATTTTAGCTATAACAATTGAATTAATCCGTATTGTTTCCTTCACCTTTTTCATTGAAGTTTCATTTGTCTGATGTCAGAGATTTCCAGTTGTCTGTTTTTCATCTGTCATTTAAATCTGTCTAAGGAGACGTTCACAAAATGTATGGGGCTTGGTACTAAAATAATTGAAAATTTAAACAGCATTCTGAGCTATATACCTACGCTGAAAGAGGGTTTTGATGTCTTTGTGCATTTAATTTTTATTAACAGCCGCCCGTTTTTTTTTTAAACAAGGGTTGATAAATAAAATGCTGGCATCACTAACTACAAACATTATTATATTTTAGAGATGGCAGCCCTGTGGCAAATGACGGGACAATGTCAATGTCAGTCAACAAGACTCGGGTCAGACGGTTACATTTACTGATTTTACCTTTTTTCGATACGTTTTGTTATTGCATTGTCATGATAATCAATATTTTTTGTCTCAATTTCATGGAGCTGCAGCTAAAATTATAATAAAATCTCAAAGTATTTAATAGAAACGGAAACTTTAGCCACATTTAAAATAATTATATTAAATAGAAATGAATAAATAAAGACAATATGCGTTTTGTTTGTACTGAAACATTTTTCACTTTTTTACAAAAACGTGCGTCTGAAAAAATCAGATTTAACTATAATCGAGTAGCATAATAAATAAGCTTTCTAATAAGGTACATCACATTAGCGTTTAAAAATCTTCGGAATATTATACCACTTTTGACCTCTCCTTTGTCTGTAACACAATTTTTCGAAAATTCTGAAATTTTCTTAACTAACTTTTTAGACGTTTGTATTCTGCTTATGCGAATAAAGTTTCATTAAAATCGGCTCAGTCATTTCGAAAAACAAGGGCTTGAAAGTTTGTATGAAATGCCGTACGTCGTAAACGCACTTAATTTAACACAGAACATACAAACAGACATAATATTTTATATTATGCATAGACGTATTTACCATGTCGGGTGTCTTGTTTCGTGTCGATCTGATGGCAGTTACGTTTGAGTGATTTCAGATACGTATCGATCGGAAGTGTCGGGATAAAAAAAGAGGTCGTGCGCAGAATAAACTCACGCGCACTACTACGGAGAAACATTCTTTGTCATACCTACGAGTACTTCCGGATTTTTTTATAGCAAAATAATGTTACATATAGAAACTAGAGCACGTATTTTTTCCTAAAAAAAGTCAATACAAATGTAACTAAAGCTTGATCCATTGTGTTTTATTCGTAGATCTAGTAAACTAACTTCGAGAGAAAAAATAAAATTGATTTATCAGAATTTTCCGGTCTCTGTTTCAGGATATTGCTAATGTTAAATAAAATGTTGATTTTACAACTATTTGCCAAAACATTTTATAACACAGATCCAACCAAGTTTAGATTTTTTAAGAGAATCTCCGCACCACAAACATGGACTGCTAAAATCAAATCTTCATGTTTGGCTTAGCTAGCTCGAAAAACAAAAAACCCGATTGCAAAAACACATAAACAAGAGAAAAACAAGCATATATTATTATTATCTATTGAACTTTGTTTTTTGTAAGATACCGCAGGCGGAGCGGCAGACATTACAAACCAATAACCTGAAATATGGTATATCTTTTGTTTGTCCCCCGCCAGCGATAAGTAAAAAATATTGTATCATTGCTTTTATTTCTTATTAGTAAGTAGGTGAAATATATTATTTTTAACCTAATAATCAATTCGCACGACAACATTTTATTCGGGATTCCAGTTTTGGATGAAACTCGGTCAAGATATATTTGGATTTCCGGAAGCTATATTTTTCTAGAAGATATATTGTTTCATTGAATACCTATTTTAAAAGCAGTATTATTATATAAAATATGTCAGCGATTCAATTGAAAATAAAAAAGTTCAAGAAGATAGGTATCGCACTCAGTAGCATACACATTTTGATCGTTGCATCTACTAACAAATTAAAATCAATTTAACACAACAATTTGAGGCTGTAAGATAATATCAGACATTGAAAGCTAATAGTAAATCACTAAAGACACAGTAAACCAGTAACCCCAAGTGTAAGTTTGCAAGATAGTAAACGTAACTATTTCGTTTGCGTTAAAATTTGACCGGTAGATCATAATGCTAAGAGTATAAGAGTGAGAATAAAAATCTTAACGCAAACGCGCTGGTTAAGTTTACTCACTTGCAAACTTACACTAGGGGTGATCAATCTTAACTTGTCAAAAAATAGACACGGTACAGACGTAGGACTAGACGATTGAAATAATTATAGATAAAATAGGAATATTACCAGATTATAGCCGCATTTATAAAATGTTAACTTTGTGGTTTAACCTGATCAATAAGAATCTAAATGTAGACTTAAAAATGTTTTAAACTATAATGTATTATAGCGATAATTTGGATACTTATTTAATTTTGCAAGTCAGAACTCAAAGGTCAAAGTTCAAGCAAAATCTACAATGCCTAAAACCAATGATCGGTTTTAAAGATTACAGACTTGAATAAGAATGAAAAAGCCACAAGTGACTTGTGAACTTTTTCTGACATTTTACGTGAAAATTTAACGAATTAATTAGTAAAATAAAGTTTAAAAATAAAATTAAAGTAAACAGTCTCTATAATATTAAACTGATACAGATTTTTGACATTTATGCGTAATTTTAATGCCGCATTTTGGTCGCATTTTAACGACTTTCACAGGATTATTTCGTGATTTAAGTATAAAACTTTCATGCGCATTAAATATTCTCGAGAGTTTTTTAGTTTCCGAGCTTTTAAAATAGGTGATAATTTTATAAAATAATAATTGTTTATATAAATCTTTTATCGTTGAAACAACATGTTTGTATCTGGTTTTTGTCGGCTCATAATTTATTATTATTATGGAAAGGTTTCTCGGTTGATTGACAGTTTCATACATCGAGGTGTCGGCAATGCAGTGCTTATGATCAAAAGGGCGTGGTCACGGTTTTAATAACTTGCTCCAACCATACAGGTTGTAAAAATATTTAATTAGGCAAATTGATACGAGACTTACTGAAAATGTAATTCTTACAATGTACACTTTTATCTTTAAAAATATAATTTTCGTTTAAAGTTAGAAAGAGATTTAAATAGAATATGCAGATACCCCAAAATAAATATATTCTTATCAATCGAACGAAAATCATTTGTCATCTCTATCTTTTAAGAAGCCGAAAACATGTGTATTAAAGTCAGACCTAATTCGGTATATAAGATAAGACTGGAAAATTTTGATAACATGTCACAGACAGGGATTTCCCAACATACAATTGACACTTCTAATTCGGCGAATACATCACTCATCGATATTAATTCAGGAGCAGAATCAAGATGCATCGATCTACGATGACTCGATTAAAAAGAATCGAGTTCAACAAATGTGAATTGTTTTACTTCAGAAGAGACATGACGTATAAAACGTCGCCGGCCGTTCGTTTAGCGAGTCCGTAGTAATTGAAACCTCGTGATACCGATACATTACTTCTATACATAACAATGTACATAAACATGTATTAACATAGTACATACATCCTGTACGCTTTAATTTGTGACGGAAAATAGTATATTATTATGTAGGTGCTTATAATTCATAATGCGCACACGCACGAAGGGAGCGTTCGATCGGTGCTCTTTGAAGCCCACGCCATTGATAAGGACTTTAATATGATTATAATGTTATTTGAATATTTATTCATGCTTCTATTCATGTAGCATTTAAAGAAAAGTTTTGACTGAATTATATAAAGAGCGACCGACGGTCGACGAAACAAAAATATAGACCACAAATTCTGTGATTATGACAAAATTTTACGCATGCTACAAGGATATATTTGGGATAATCCATGGTTACAGACACAAACACTAGCTGCCATTATGAGAGCGGAAAAAAGTACTTGTAAAATTGGTACATTATTATAATAGGTACAATATAAATCAAATAGACCTCAAATTAAGATTAATAACCCTGATATCGATGCCCGAGGGCTACAATTTTTTAATTAATACGTTTTATTTTTTTTCCTGAAGAAACGTTTAAAAAATAATAATAAATCATACATAAATTTCCTTTTAAAAATATGAATAAAATAAAAACTTGACGCTAATTCAGAGTAAAAAAAAAGTTTCAGCATTCTTAATGAAAATATATTTTCTTTTTATCGTGAGAAATCTGGACATTTCATTACCCACTGAACTCATTACTTTGTTACAACACCAATTTATCTCGTCTGCTAGAGGTCTGTATGTCACTGCAGGGATCCAGCAGAATATCAGCGTCAGGTATATTTGCCTGACACATGCTGAACTGGACTCCCATTTGGTGCCACCTTGGAACGCATACCGCACCTTGTTTATTCGATAATTGATTTGAAGTATGTCATAGTGTCACTCTATTTCTTTTATACAACGTGTTTTTTTTGATATCCCATAACTCTAGGGTATGATTGAGGCCATATCAAAGAATCAACTGGCATATGAGTTATGTTCCAATCCTTCGTTATTTTTTTTTTCATTTTTCCTGCGAAGTTTGGCAACCTCGCAAAAGTAAAGATTCGTCATACTGGTGACAATTTTTGACCTAATGTAATTATGATTGATGATATCTCCGAAACGATGCATTTTTGGACCACCTATTCTAGGAGTTTTAGTATTATTTTTACCTACAGAATATAACCCTAGAGTTATGGGATATAAAAAAAAACAGGTTGTATATGTTTTCCTTTTTTGTCTATTGGCATCTTGTTTTTATATAGATACCTTCAATTTTTTATCTATTAATTTGTGCTATTGTGTTATATAAGTCTTTTGTGTGCACTGAATGATTGTTTAATCTGTCTATATATCCATCTAAAGAAGCTCCATACACGTTAATTATTTGTTATATTTGTTAATAACTGTTATCTATCCACTATTCAGCAAATAAGGTGCACGTGGAATCCTGTATATCTAATCTAGACGATAACGGTCATTGAACGTAATTTTGAACTATCAGCTCAAAAATGTGAAGCATGTCTGCATTTGACTCAACGTCATTCGTCTTTACATTTTCTTGAAGAAAACCCGAAAAATTGTGGGAAATTGATGGAAATAATGTTTTAAACTGATTTTTCTTTCGAACATAATTATACGCTTTGTGGCCTGTCTGTCGGTGACATTTGACCAGAATACGACACAATATTTGTGATTGCATTAGGGTAGGTAACGATATGACGATATGAGAGGCAAAATCAAAAAGTGTAGAAAAACTCGTGGAATCCCTGTAGGAATTATGCCGGGGACCTACCTATCCAAATACGTGACGAATTTATTAATTATTTGTGTTTAATGTGATTGCAGACATTGTAGTTCTAAGTTAAAAATATAATTATATTACGAGCTTTTGAGCGGAAACCCCATACACACACCCACCCGCACACACAACACACACACATCACACACACGCACTCTCATTTCAAACTACTCCATCCCTATTCTTAACGAAATTTAACCCCATAAGCTCTTATCTCAATTCTACGTCAATCAATATTTCAGCGGCTAAATTACAAAAGCATAGTAGGGTTATCATATCAAAGTGACTAAATGGACTTATCAAGTCCCGCCAGCTGCAGAGCTAGATTCTAGAACAATTAAATGCAACGAGATCAAATGTTTGTAATTAATTGTATCTTATCAAAACATTTTTAAGGGCAATGTAATTGAAACTACAATATAGGTGGGACAAAAACTGATCCAACGCAGGACAGGGTTATAAGGAGTGTCAAGATGTTTATATCTAGACAAAGTTAAGGCCTTTCGAAATGGGTTTTTGTTTTTTCATGCAGCTGAATATTTTCATTAAATATTTGTGTGATTTCGGCCGTTAGGCTTACAATTTAAGACTATAAGAATAGAAGCTTGGGTAATCTTTGAATGGAATATTTTGCTGTTGATGACCCTTTTTTTGATTTTTCATTTATTCTACAATTTCGAAAGAATAAGAAATTATTCGTCAACTCTAGGCCACACACACAAATAATGACATTCCCTAATAAACTAAATAAGTTATAATAATGAAAAAAAAAACATTTGAATATTTTGTAAAAACGAATACTTCCAATACCTTTACTTAATTAGGTACCATTTTTAGACATCTTAATAACAGTTTTGCAGTTCAAAACAATAAGTTATCAGATAAATATGTACTTCATTCCGAAAGCTCGTTACTTTTCAATATAAAATCACTTAGTTCAATTATATTTAATTTATTAATAATTGCAATGACTAAGCTAACACTGTCATGTTAATATAAACGATTGTTTCTTATGTGATCGTGTGATTTTATTTCTAATTATAAAACTACACATAATCGATTTATCACTTCATTAATAGTCCACGTTTTTGTGGCTAAGTACGTTATTTGAACAGTTATCTGTAAAAAGACAAGTAGCTGTTGCCGTACAAACCAATTTTCCAGGTCATGAAATTAAGGGAAAAACAGAAAAAAAAACATGACACTTAGTTTTAGAAGAAAATGCATTGCTTAAGTGGAGCATCTTACATCAAATGATGACAGCGTTACTGATATAATTCGTCCGTTTGTTTTTTCAAATTGATATAGCTGATTACAATTATTTCATGGGAATATTTAGCAGCTTTTAGTTAAGAATTTAAAATATATAAAACCTATGATGACAATATTATGACTAGGTACAAAAGCAACTGAATAAAATCTTACCAGTAAATCTTGATAAACTCAGTCTAAAAATAAAACTTCCGTTTTCACACTATCCACGCACTTGCTACAATATTTTCTGACAGTTCAATTTACACAGATTAAAACAACGATAGCAAAACTTATCTCAATGTTGACACTGATTTTAGATCTTAAAAAACCGATAGAATCACAGACTACAATAGTTTAATGGATAGAATATTTCGTCGTACGTAAGAGAGAAGCGTGCGCAGACACGGAGGATAATAAATTTATATTGAGGCAAGTGCAGCCGGTCAGGTTTACTGGTTAGAACTACTCGGGACGCGACGCAAATGTTGGAGGAGCCAGAGTCACTCAAAGGACACCACGCCTACTCGCTCGTCGAAAACGGCAATTGACAACACTATTCCTAGCCTCGCAAACACACAACACTAGTCAGTGCTTCGAATAATGGAATGTAACTGGCCAGTATTTAATTTCTCAAGTGATTTGTTTAGTTATCATATTGTCATTTGGAGTATTTATGTTTGATAATGAGTGGGTACCTATTTAAAAGTGGCACATTTTTTTTTGTAAATCGAATGTTTTATTAGAAAATGACTATAAGTAGATTTGTTTTAGAATCTAAAGGTATTCATGACTTTATTAAACTTTGCTGTTGATTAATGAAAAGCACACCTACTTACTAATTAAAAATATACAAACAGAAAAAAATATTATGTATGTCGTATTATTCTGTAAGAACGCTTTCTCAGCTTATTTACGAATTAAAGTTTTAACTAAGTGTATTTTTGCACTGTCACGCCATCTATCGATAGATTTTTGTAAAACAAAAGTTTATCGTAGTACCGCCAGTTCCTTTAAAATAGAAGATGGAATAAGCGCCTGTGTTTAATCCACTGCTGGTAACATTAATTTATACAAAAAACTTCACGTCTCGCTGAAGCGTCGCGGTTTATCCGGTACATTAATTAGATGGACGAGATTGGACAACCGGCGAATAATGAAAATAATAAAAGAATACTATTCATAATTGTTAATACATCCAAATTCAAATATTAATAGCTGTTTCTTGCTTGACTGACATTAATCTCAGTCTATTGGTTTTTTTTCAACGAGTCCTTGCAAGATCGTACGATAGCACCATCTAGTATCGAGTAGCGACACTAACGTAAAAAGTTTAGTTTTTAATAGATAGATGGCGCTGTAATAAAATATAACCATTTAATAAAAAGTTATTTATCAAAGAATATTTTGTAATATTATTTATTAGGTTCCTGTAGTTTACATCAATATATTTTAATATAACATAAATAAAAAAATATTGCCTTTTCTACTTAGCGCAGTTTTAATGTTTCTAAATAAAATATTAATACGTAGGAAGGACAAACATTCCTATTTCATTGAAATAGCTCTATGTCATATTCATCGCGAACATTTCAAATCGCTTCTCACGTGATTCTGAATGATAATATTTCTGGTTTTGATAGACATGTTCTATTTCACTTAAATTGTTTGTGGTTCAACGACCCCATTAAATAAAAATATCCAACATGTAGGTATAAAATTAAATAATATTTATTAGACAGCCAAAGGATTATCCCGGTGTTTTAGGTACTCTTGTATCCAATTTGCACCCAATTGCCTACCTAATGTTTATTTGAAAAATAAAATTAATTTGACCACCAACCCCAAATCGATTTTGATCAAAAACATCGATGACAGAAGAAAACGCAGTACCTACCGAGACACGCTCCAGATTTTTAATGAATTAGCTAATCTTAAATAGTCTGGTTGTAGATCTTATCTTACTAGATGACTTGGCGTGTTTTATATAACTTGTCTCTCTGTTACTGACTCTTTAGAACATGAGATAACTATTAAAGCACTAAGTAGGTAGATAAAGATATTTTCCATATGGCGATCTTTTGCCACTTGTGTCACGAGATGACACTGACGATGGTAATGAAATATTTAGTGGAATTAAATGGCATACGATTTTTTTATCTACATAAACAATATTCCTTTAAGGTTCACGTAGCCTGTACCTATCTAACCCAACATTCACTGTATGATTCGTCAACCTACGCTCACCAGATACATTTTATTTTTAATTCACTTACTTTACACATACCTACAGGTAAAAACTAAATCAAAAACAGGATAAAGAAACTACTAAAGATTTTCCTCAATAATTCTTCCTCTCAATAACAAACGTCTATTTTTAGGTGATTGATATTTTATTAAGCAAACATAACTTTAAAAAACACGTGAAGAGCGAGTCGGGCTCGCGCACCGAGGGTTCCGTACGTATATATGATGTTGATGACTTCTGTAAAACTGCTATACCTATGCTATTTAGAGACATCGTTTTATTTTTCCATCGGTTTATCTTTACATAAACTTCTATCACATAGAATAATTTCAGATTTTTATCTATGCAAACTTCGGAGATAAGGGAGGGAACGGTATTTATATATAATTTTTCATCAAAAGTTGGAATCTATGCTGCCTAAAAAAAACAAAAGATGTTTGAGAATGTGCAAACAGCGCTCTTTCATATGATACCCCACATGCGCATGTAGTAGCCCCACTTCAAATTTTTAAACACCCCCTTTCAGTCCCTTTTGCAAAAAAAGTTTTTTTTTTTTTGTTTGCAAAATAGTTGGACAAACGTAATCGAAAACTATTCTAAATTTCAAGTTGATAGCATTAATAGTTCTTGAGATATCCAGGTGTGACAGACAGACATACAGGCAGACTTAGTCTCACCATAAGGGTTCCTTTTTACCATTTGGTACGGAACCTTAAAAATTGCTATCTTTGATCCTATTACGCAACAATATTTTTCATTTCTTTCCGATATTAATCTTAAGTAATATCTACATCACAACACTAACTTTTACGCTGCAAGGCTACATTGTCGCGACAAGGCGAACTCCACTTCACGCGCTCTCTCTCGCACATCGCTCTTCATCTCGCTATACAACAGAGAGCGCACGAAGGTTAGGTCGCGTTATCGTGACAGTGTAGCCGTAGCATAATACTAGGCGACTCCGTGGCCATTTGGCCAACTAAGAATCACTCTACTGTATCCGGAGTATTGGACGACATAGGCTACAGAATAAGCATAGTGCCACTACTGTCACTGCAACTTAGTAATGAGCCGGCCATATTGACCGTAGAATCAATGACCGTTGGCGGGTAGACAAACGGAACGACTAGTTACGAAGTCACTGTTCTATACTTGAAGAGTGATTTTTAGCAACTGGAAAGAAGGAGTATAGCCGAAGATCGAGATATATGGCGTGCAATTGGAGAAGCTTACGTCCATGGAATGCAATAGGCTAATGATAATTAATAAAAAAAAACATGTAATTCTACGTCACACGCAAATATTTTTTTAAAACTAAAATTAATAACTGTTATCGCTCATTGTTATCGTTACGTCACTTTGATTAATGCTTAACAAATGTTTTGTATGTTATTTCGTTTAAAATATTTGCGACAGTCGTCATCTTCAGTAAATATCAGGTGCATATTTAGCCTTTAGTCTTGAAAACTATCACGATGCTGCGATTGGCGTGGCCACCTGCTGGGTCCATCTCATCTAACATAATATCTTTTTACATTACCATCGACTCTGATAGAAGCAGAAGAGATATCAAGAATATCTAATATCTCTCTATCACGTAGAGCGTCGTTAAGAACTACACCCAAATTGCGTAACTCAGGAAATTGATCTCAGAACTCATTTTGAAATTGATCTCAGAGATTTTGTAGGACGATTCATAATCCATCGCTAGGTTTGAAAAATTCATGTGCTCGACAACGTAAATAACACACTGAATATTTTTATATCGTAAATGTTGTATGTAATTACAGCTGATCTTTTAAAGTAGGTTCTTAGGATGAACGGTCTTCTTCTTCATACCTTAATCCTTTTTATCCTGGGCCGTGTCTTAGGCCCCCAAATTTTTACAAACAAAAAAGCTACTGCTATTTACTATTCACGGTTCCTTTGGTTTTGATTAGCGTAAACCTAATGTTTCCCATTGTGAGATGTCTTGTGTATATCTTTTCTTGGAGATCCTAAATAAATAAAACATAATTTAGTTGGTTAATTGATTTAACGTTAAGAGATGCATTACCAGTGCTATTTTTAGTTAAGTGTTTGGTTCTTTGCTTTGTCCCGCCACAGCTCGGCTGATTAAGTAACGTCCTTTATGGCTGTTTAATTGGGTAACCTAATTAATTTACGACTGTAAATTCCTTTCATAATCTTAGAAGGTTTATGTGGCCATAAATCTGAAGTGAGATTATCTTTGATAGATACGGTTTTGGTGCTCTAAAGTCTAAATGCTGCTCTCACAATTCGAAATAACAGATCGTATTTCACATTTACTCTCCCTAACATAAAGATAAATTAGATTCTGGAATAGATCGTCAATAAATTTTCAAATTACGTCTCTGTTAGATTTTAGAATGTTCATGCTCATGTTTACATAAAGTCAGGGAAATAAATTGTCAAGCAAGTTGACTACCAACTTAAATAGTCATTCTTTGACAGTTGTTTATAATGGCTAGCACGAAAAATTGACGTAGGGTGACAATTTGATTAACAATTAATGTCCTTTACTGTAGTGACTGTAGATCACACAAATGTATTTGGACATTTATTAGCTGAACAAAATAATTTAATAGTTCCGTTTCTACACGTCGAAAAACGTGGACCGTGGACGTCAAACAGTAACGTTGTGCGAATACCGCACACTCCTTGGGCGAAGTGCGGTTAAATGTGTGTCAGTGACATTAAAATCTGATCCAAATTCGTCTGCCAAGTGTGAAGATTATTTCCATATTTTATTAGTCTCTCTTCTCTTTTATTTTTATAAGTTCATTAAACTTAGTATCGCTGTATTTAACGGTGCACATGATTATTTTGTAGTATTTGCAGAGGCACAAGGGTTGGTTAGGTAGGCTGTCATTCGTGGATCTTTGACAGTCCTTACGGGTCGTCAGAAGCCCGAAAGTCACTTAAACAGTCTTACCAAGGGGTATCGTATTACCCAGTTACTGGGTTGTGGAGGTCAAATAAGCAGTCGCTCCATGTGAAATAGTGGTATTCAGCTGCATCCGGTTAGTCTGGTTGCCAACCCAACACAGTTGGGAAAAGGCTAGGCAGAAAGGAAAGGGTCGGGTAGGCAAGTAGGTCAGATCCGCAGATACATTCGCCTTGCCTGACGTTTCGACGGGAGGTTAGCTAGCTAGGGAGAAGGAACATTTACTTAGTTTTACTTTGAGGTCTGATTGTTGAGTGTTAGGCACTCCAGTGGAGGCAAGGCTATCTGGCGGATTGTATTTGTACCTAATCATTATAATAAACTTTTTCCGCCATTGAATCATGATTTGCCGCTGGCGAGGCTAATGGACTTTATTAACAGATTTTCCTGTAGCTCTTGTATCCGTTTAGAAATTCATGGTTTCTTATACAAAATCTTAACAAATTAATTATACATTTGCTAATGCTAGGTATATACATATTATCTATCGCAGGCAGATTGTATGATTCGTCATTATACATACGGCGTCTTCCGTTTACAAACGCTCGCAGTTTTGAAATATGCCGAAGGTAAATTGGCAACTCGTGCAATTGTTATAATTTCGACATCCAGGCACCCTGACCAAATGGGTTACGTTAGGTTAGAACTGTGACAACTCGTCGCCAACACCGAAAAGAGGCGAACCTCATACAAACGGTCAAAAATTAGTTAAGTATACAAAAATGCTCCATTTGTCGAGCTCTAAATCGTCACAAAAGGGCAAAGCTCTAAGACTAATAGAAACGAAAAAAGATTGACGGCGTATCTCAAAATCAGTTCTAGGGAAATTTCACAAAAAGGCGAAGCTCGAAGTTCGCCTTAAAGCGGCGACATCTCGCGAGTAATGCAGAAAGCCCTAGACCAAAAAAAGACCAATGTAGTCTTTGTGCTGCTTATCACGATGGATTAACTGAGACTAAATCAAATTTAAAATTATGTTAAACGTACTACGGAAAAGTAAACTGTTCGCCAACTTAAAGACACAGACAAGCAAGAAGCTTCTGCAGAAAACCCCCAACTAAGCAGTTTGTGCATCTTTTGATTTGCAATAAGTCATGTTCTTACCCATTACAAAAGAAGAATATTTTATAAAAGACAGCTTTCAGTGTATAACTTCACAATTTACAATATAGCAAATCGAGATTGTTATTGCTTCACTTGGCCTGAAACAGAAAGTGGACGCGGGTCTTCAGAAATTGCTACCGTTGTATCTATGTTCCTTCATGAACATGACGTTGCAGGTTCTAAGTCAATAAGTTTGTATGCGGTTGGATGTGCAGGGCAAAATAAAAACTCGAGAGTCGCTTTACTGCATTAATAACGTTACACATCTGCCAACTATAACTTTAAGATTCTTTGCTCCAAGCCACGGACAGAATGAGGGAGAGAGTCATTGTATCCTCATATCTGTATTTATTACCTTTGTATAGATTATCGATTTATATGAAACAGTGTTTGAAATCCCAAATTGTTTTTATTTGATGTTAATTTGGTGTTTTAAAAATATGAATAAGTCAACAAGTTTGTGATCTCATTATAATAACTTAGAATAAATATTTTTGTTTGTATGGAGTATAGTGTTTAGGGTTCCATACCCAAAGGGTAAAATGGGAACCCTATTACTAAGGCTCCGCCGTCTGTCTGTCTGTCCGTCTGTCACCAGGCTGTATCTCATGAACCGTGATAGTTAGACAGTTGAAATTTTCACAGATGCTGTATTTCTGTTGCCGCTATAACAACAAATACTGAAAAACAGAATAAAATAAATATTTAAGGGGGCTCCCATACAACAAACGTGTTTTTTTTTGTTCGTTTTGCTCTATATTGATAACGGCAACAGGTAGATGCTTGAAATATTCACAGAATATTTATAGTTATATATATTCTTTAAAAATAAATAATTAAATTAAAATAAAAGAACTATTTAAAGGGGGCTCCCATACAACAAACGTGATTTTTTTGCCATTTTTATAGATGGAACGGAATGGAATGTAATGGAACGTACGGAACCCTTCCTGCGCGAGTCCGACTCGCATATTATCATAATGCATCGAGACGTAACTCTAAAAGAATATTAGATAAACGTTATGTCTTGGTGATAAAGAGGCGCGACGAAAAGGCGTATATTTTTTCTCGGCTTTTACTCGGAAAACCTGGCATTGTAAATTATTATGTTTGTATTAATTTTGTAGTCCTGTTTCCGTAGTACACCTTCGCATTTGATTTTGTTTATTATTATAATATTCTTTTTTTAAATCATCAAAATAAGCGAATCATCGGAAGAAAAAAAAACGTTTTTTGGCTCTCCTGTAAAATTTTCCTATTTGAGGTTCGCCCCTTTGCGGTGTTGGCGACGAACTGGACCCGAGGTGGCGGCGCGTAGTGTTCCACGCTCGTCCCTTTCAGATGTCGCGCGGGGGGTCGAACACCTCACTCCCCCAGACTTGAGGTGGCCCACAGAGGCGGGCTTGCACTAGCCGAGGATTGCGGAAGTAATAACAGATCCCAAGATCCCCGGTGCAAGTGTAAGAAGGGAACACTGGGGTGGTTTTTAGTCATTAAGAGTCTGACAGACCGCTCCACCCCGGAAACAAAAAAAAAAGCTTTGAACTGTGACAAACCGCGCGCGAGCCGAGCGAGCGCCTTTAGAAATAGATTTACATTATGCCTTCGGCATATTTCAAAACTGCAAGCGTTTGTAAACGGACGACGCCGTTTGTAAAAAGCGGAATCATACAAATTGTTTGAATGGCCAAACCATACTCTTGTAGCGGCATCAACATCGCCACATACGAACAACGCGTCACACTGACGTCACGCGAATCCTGCATCGCGCAATCAGAGTTTACTATGCAACTAGCATATATACAACGTCCCGACATCAACCGTCGGGCAGTTGCCCACCAGACACGACACCCGTCTGGTCGGAGGATCCTCCCTTTTCTATGGTGGATGAGTGAACTTTACACCCTGTTCCTCATGCCACCAAATTGGTGACCCCGAGTATGAACGTCAGCGCAGCCTTCGTGCAACTACTTCAGCGTGACATCATCATCATCATCATCATCACTTCCTCAAGCTTTCGAGCGGCGAGTCACACAGCCAGCCAGCACCACGGCTTCAACGGGTATCCTGACCACCAGCATGCAGCGGACGCGCATTCCTGGTCATCACCCACAGCCTCATCAGCAACCTTGGCACAGCACACTGCACTTTCGGCCGGTCCACAAGCAGAGAACATGCCTCTCCTGGTCGACGCCAGCAGCCAGCCACAACCCGGCGCTGTACTACATCCGACGCACTGGAGCATACCGCAGCGCCACCCCGACTCACTGGGGAATCACCGCAGACAGTTCCGACTCACCGAGAACTATGCGGCACCAGGTTCCGACTCACTGGAACCCTCAACTGGCACTGGCAAGTATCGCAAGATACACGACTCAGCCACTATCGACCTCCGGTCTCCGGAGGGGAGTGATGTAGCGGCATCAACATCGCCACATACGAACAACGCGTCACACTGACGTCACGCGAATCCTGCATCGCGCAATCAGAGTTTACTATGCAACTAGCATATATACAACGTCCCGACATCAACCGTCGGGCAGTTGCCCACCAGACACAACACCCGTCTGGTCGGAGGATCCTCCCTTTTCTATGGTGGATGAGTGAACTTTACACCCTGTTCCTCATGCCCCCAAACTCTAAATTCTTAATTTTGACTTACAGATGAGTACTTAGATACTTACTACTTTAATGTTTACCCTTTCTTTACTTAAAGTAGATTGTCATTAGACATAATATATTCAATGGTGGCTTAAAATATAATTGTCATTAATGGGACAAGGATCCCTCCAAGGATGTCGACACACTAACCCCCAAAAAGACTGATCATGTCTCTGATCAGTAAATCAGTTGTCAAATCTTATGTCAGCTGTTTTGGTTTGCTGAAAAAAACAACAAGATCCAATCAAACCACTTGACAAGAGATAGACAATAGATATTGAGTGGGCGTTCAGAAACCGGTAGTGTTGGTTTGTTAAGACTAACAGATTATTTGAGTTTTAGTAACCAATCCTACATATAAAAAGTCATAGTAACAGTTTCATTGTATACGTACTTACTTTCATACTAGCCAGAAAATCTGTGTGTTTGTCTGTCACCTTTTCACACCATAACGGCTGAACGGATTTCGATTATATGTATAATAATACTTTCTTTATTACTTTCAGATCTCTACCGGGTGAAGCCGTGGGCAAAAGCTAGTGGAATGTAAAGAACAAAACCTGTATATCAGAGGACTAATACGCAGTGAACCAGTTACAAAACTAAGTAGTAGGTACGAATCTTTAACCAACGTTATGAACGTTCACCATGTACATAGGAGAGAATGCATAACATTATGATTTGGGTGGAGTAAGCCCGCGGCTACAGAAACTGGTCGTCACGTAACCATTGTTAATGATAACGCAACGGATCAACGGCTAAGCCTTGCCGTCCATCACCATATGGGAGATATGCAACGGATTAAGCTCTGATAGTACAGGGATTATGGGAAGTTAGGAATGGATACATTTTTATCTGGGTGTATATTCTCCCGTCCAATCATTTTAAGAACTGAATATCACGATTAATATGATTGGAAACAAAATAGCTATTCTCATAGCTAGGTAATTCAAGTGTTCAGAATCAGAGATATTTTTGATCATTATGAATATTTCCAATACTGAACATAAGGCATTATACAGACTGAAGGATTATGGAATCATAATAGGTAAATATATTATGTAGGAATTGAAGATAGGATGTAAATTATTTATTATGTTGTCAATGTAAGACAAATTACTGCTGCAAATACTGTTATCTTGTTATACGGAACCACAAAGTTAGAATACGCTGGGGTTAGTTTAATGTTAATACTCTTATATTGCACTTATGTGGACTATAAATACTGTCTGGAACCACATTTCAACCACAAGACTTTTCCAGAATGTCTAGGGTTACACATGCTATAATTCATACAATGGCGATAGTTTATAGATTACATATTAATTATGCAAATAAATAGATTCGTTACGTTTAATAAGCGACTTGCTGAATAATAGACGAAAGTTCACGATAGTGATTAAAACATAAATGTGTTTTAAGAAATAGTCAGAAATTTAAATTGTAGTAGTGTAACTCCAGAAATTAATATACATCTGGCCTTCTTATAAATTCGACTTGCTGAATAATAGAGGATAGTTTACTGTAGTGACTAAAGCATAAATGTGTTTTAAGAAATTGACAGAAATTTAACTTGTAGTAGAGTAGCTACACAAATTAATATAAATCTGGCCTTCTTATAAATTTAAAATAATATTTATTCAAACAAATATTAAATTAAGTAAAGAGGGACCAAAGTACCTACACTTTACAAATATGGATGGATGTACATTGGTTACGCTATTTAGTTCTAATCTTAAGATCCTCTTATAAAGTGACGGATGTATTAATTAATATCATCTGCTAAGCATTAATTAGCCTCATCATGACTGCTTCCTACCGAGAGGTAAGCCGTTTTATAGGCATGAGGAACAGGGTGTAAAGTTCACTCATTCTCTATAGAAAAAGGAGGATCCTCCGACCAGACGGGTGTTGTGTCTGGTGGGCAGCTGCCCGACGGTTGATGTCGGGACGTTGTATATATGCTAGTCGCGCGGTAAACTCTGCTTGCAAGATGCTGGATTTCGCGTGACGTCAGTGTGACGCGTAGTTCGCATGTGGCGATGTTGATGCCGCTACACCGTCATGATGATCAGATAGATTTGTTCCATTGAATGACATTTACATGAAATCAAGACATTAGGGAGCAAATCTAACATAGAGAGATGTGGTAATGATTCTAATGATTATAATTCTGTAAATACATATCTGTTATAGTCGCGAATCATATTTTAATCAAGATACAACCTGACTCTGACCTGTAAATAGCAAAAAACGTAAGGTTATTTGAATTTAGCGGGCTGCAGCTACGGATTCATCTTAATCTTCGCTAAGCAAATGGCTGATGGACGAAGCTGTAGATATCGAATTTTGATTTTTGAAAAATTATATAAGTTGCTTTAGGACATTTATGAACAGGTCGTCTGGTCCTGCTCAGGAAGGCGGGGCGCCCTGCGGACTCACCGTCCGCGTACAGGCCCATAGTGCTGCTAGACGAGGTGGGTAAGATGTTTGAGCGTATAATCGCTGCCCGCCTCGTCGGCCACTTGTGCGGAGAGGGGCCTGATCTGGCCGAGAGCCAGTTCGGCTTTCGGCACGGGCGCTCCACCATCCACGCGATATCGCGGGTTAGAGTTCTGGCGGAGGAAGCGGTGTCCCGGGGCGGAGTGATGTTGGCGGTGTCCTTGGACATTTCCAACGCCTTCAACACCCTGCCCTGGAGCTGTATTCGGGAGGCACTGCGGTACCATCGGGTGCCTTCCTACCTCCGCCGCATCGTTGGGGCTTATTTGGCGGAGAGGTGTGTCACCTACACGGGACGTGATGGCGGAAACCAGCGCCACATGTCGTGCGGTGTTCCACAGGGCTCAGTCGTGGGCCCGCTTCTGTGGAACATCGGGTACGACTGGGTGCTGCGGGGCGAGCTCCAGCCGGGCGTGGACCTGACGTGTTATGCAGACGACACACTGGTCACGGCCCGGGGGAGCTCGTACAGGGAAGCAGCGTTGCTGGCGACGGCTGCGGTATCACAGGTGGTGAGCCGCATACTGCGCCTAGGCCTGGAGGTTGCCCTCAACAAGTCGGAGGCCATGATATTTCATGGCCCTCGGCGGGCGCCGCCGCCGGGATCACACATCGTGGTTGGGGGAGCTCAAATCGCTGTCGAGTCCACCATGAAGTACCTAGGATTGGTGCTCGACAGCCGGTGGGATTTTGGCCCTCACTTCCGGCGGCTTGCGCCCAAGTTGTTGGGCGCAGCTGGCGCGTTATCAACGCTGCTTCCCAATCTGGGGGGCCCGAGCGCCGCCTGTAGGCGGCTCTACGTGGGGATCGTGCGATCGATGGCCCTGTATGGGGCCCCGATCTGGGCGGCTGACCTGACGGCCGGGAGCATCGCAGTCCTGCGGAAACCGCAGAGAGCGATGGCCGTCAGAGTCATCAGGGGTTATCGCACGATCTCCTACGAGGCGGCTTGTGTACTGGCCGGATCCCCGCCATGGGACCTCGAGGCGAAAGTACTCGCGTCACTGTGTCGGTGGCGCGAGGAAGCGAGGGCGCGGGGCGAGTGGCTGATGCAGCGACATGTGGAGTTGCGTCGGTCACAGCTTCGCGCAGCCCTGGTGGCGGAATGGTGGGACAGGCTTTCACGCCCTACCGCCGGCCTCGCCACCATCGAGGCGGTCCGGCCAGTACTCGAACCCTGGCTCGGGAGGAGGCACGGCTCCCTGTCGTTTCGGGTGACGCAGGTGCTCTCGGGGCATGGTTGCTTCGGGAAGTACCTGTGTCGCATAAACAGGGAGCCGGACGCCCGGTGTCACCACTGCGTCGACTGCCGGGAGGACACGGCGCGGCATACGCTGGCAGAGTGTGCCGCTTGGGAGGAGCCACGCCGTGCCCTCATCTCAGGAGTAGGCAGTGACCTATCGCTCCCGGCGTGGTCGAGTCGATGGCCGGCAGTGAGGAGTCCTGGGACGCGGTGGTGTCCTTCTGCAAAACAGTCGTGTCGCAGAAGGAGGCTGCGGAAAGGGAGCGGGAGATCTCGTCCGCTCACCCGGCCCGCAGCAGGCGCACCGGGCGTCGGCGGAGGGCCGATAACGCCCTCTTCCAGCCCCCATAAATGGGTCCAGGGACGGCGGACTTGGGGACGTCCGCCGCCCCCTATCACATTGGACCCGAGGTGGCGGCGCGTAGTGTTCCACGCGCGCCCCTAGCAGACGTCGCGGGGGGGGTCAGACACCTCACCCCCCCCCCCCCCCCAGACTTGAGGTGGCCCGCACAGGCGGGCCGGCACTAGCCGGGGATTGCGGAAGGAATAACAGATCCCAAGATCCCCGGTGCAAGTGTGGGAGGGGAACACTGGGGTGGTTTTTAGTCAGTAAGAGTCTGGCAGACCCCTCCGCCCGCCCCAGGGCGGAGGACATCCATGAGGATTTTCCACCCCGTGAGCAAAAAAAAAAAAAAAAGGACATTTATGAAGAGGGACCGACATGGACAACCACAGCGCATTGAATGTCTCAACGGTATCGCTACCGTTGATCTGCACGATTACTGACAAATGCTTGCACTGATTGGACATGTCCACTCAAATCTGTGTGGTTCTTTCCTCAAAAGACCATTTCAGACACGGATCTACATGGTCCTCACATGATCTGACCAATATTATGTCTGGGGTTTAAAAGAGATTTTGACCCCTGAGTTTGTTTCGCCATTTCTTCTGAGGGGTAGGTTGTCAGATAGGAAATATCGGCTACATTTAGATTTTTTTTTTTTTTTTTTATATAATTGTCGTGTAAAGTGATTCTAATATTCTATTTACAGAATAAACGATTTCCTTTCTTTTCATTTCATTTCAAGATTGATACGATTTTGATAATCTTTCGGACATGCAAAGCCTTAAGGGGAGGCTCCCTATTTTTATGTTAATTTGCATGAATATTCTGAAACAGTCACACATACAAGCAAAATGAAACTTTAGAATATGATTTATTTATTGGATCTTTTTCTTTGTGCATGTCTTTTTTAAGGATAATTATAAAAACAAAGAAGATTGTTTGGCTTTTATGTCTAAATTTATTTAATAACCTACTATGTTTAGATATAAAAAACAAACGAATGTAAAGAGCTACCTAACACATCTATTACGGGTGTATTTGAATATTGTGCAATAGAATTAAGACAGCAGGGATTAATTGTTGTTTGCATTTATAGACCACCGAACATGTCTTGTATTAATATGTTTTTTGATCATCTAGATAATTTGTTGAAGAGATTGTGTACCAAGGCAAATAAAAAAATAGTGGTATGCGGTGACTTCAACATCAACACACTGAAAAAAAATAACATTGCATTGGACTTTGAAAATTTACTGTTGAATTATAATCTAAAGTTAGTGATTAATCAAGCAACTAGACCAAAAAGCGGCACGTGTTTAGATAACTTTGCCCACAATTCCAAACAAAATTGTATGAGCGAGGTAGTCGACTTCGGTTTATCGGACCATACCGCTCAAATTTTAAAAATACCGGTAAATAAAACATGTACAATAAATTCCTGGCGAATTCAAAAGCGTAACTTATCCAGAGAGAATTTAATTTTGTTTAAAAAACACCTTCAATGCCTATCTTTCTCAGAAGTACTTGAAACAGATGACCCTAATGATGCATATAATAAATTTATTGATCTCTTTCGTCTAGTATATAACTTATGCTTCCTAATGCAATCAAAAAATGTAAAATCTGATAAAAAAATTAAATGGCTATCACGCGGAATTAGGATTTGTAGCAGAAAACAACGGAATATGCTATGGAAATACAGAAAATCACCTACAAGTGAGAACAAGAATAAATTTCAAAACTATGCACAGAAACTTAAAAAGATTGTAAAACTAACACAAAGAGCCCAAAATAATTATTTGATTAATAGCTCAATAAACAAATCAAAATCATCATGGCAAATAATAAATAATAATAATAACTTAATTAAAGAACCAATTTTACAAATTAAGGAAGGAAACAAACTAATAAAAGACCCTAGGCAGATTGCGGAATCATTTAATAACTTTTTTGTTGTCCAAATACATGATGTATCCAGTAACTGTACGGGAAATACAGCAGCAATTACCAAAACCCGTAATTCTCTGTTTATGCAGCCGGTAGTCCCACAAGATATTACACGTGTGATACAAAACTTAAAAAATAAAAAAAGTTTCGGATTCGATGGCATTTCAACCGTGGTAGTCAAATTTGTCTCTGATACTATCGCAAAACCATTAAGCCATATAATAAATATGTGTATAAGCTCAGGTATATTCCCTGATGAATTAAAGACTGTGATCATAAAACCATTACACAAAAAGAATGACAAGGAAGACATGACAAACTATAGACCTGTAGCTCTTATTTCAGTATTCTATAAGATCTTTAAAAAAATTATATATGAATCTATTTACACTTTTATAGCTAAAAATGATATTTTATGTGAAGAACAAAAGGGCTTTCGAAAAAATAAAAATATAAACATGGCAATATTCGATCTCTTGAAAGTAATTATGAATAATGTGGATAAAAAATCCCTATATGTGCACTATTCACAGACATGACAAAGGCATTCGATTATGTAAAACATGACACCCTCTTAAATAAACTTAGCGATTATGGCATAAGAGGAAACGTGCTAAACCTACACGGATAGAAAACAGTACACAGAACTATCGAGAATCTGTACTAAAACTAAGCGGGAACTGAAATACTTATCCAGTTGCAGAGTAACAGAGTTCGGAGTTCCACAGGGCAGTGTACTCGGTCCATTACTGTTTCTACTTTATATTAATGACCTACCCCGTCAAATTCGGCAGCCAATGACATTATTTGCCGATGACAGCACTGCTATAGTCGAATGTATGAATGAGACGAACTACGAAGATGAAATAAACAGCACACTTAAAACAATAATAGATTGGCTTAATAACAATAATCTAGTCATAAATTTACAAAAAACTAAAGTCATGCATTTTCACCAGAGGTTACAGCCAAAAAAAGTAATTACTGAATATAATGGCCAAATCGTAGACACAACTTCAGTGACTAAATTCTTAGGAGTGCAGATTGACGATAAACTGACATGGAAGTCTCATGCTGAAAATTTGTGCCAAAAACTTAGTAAATCTTCATATGTTCTCTATAACCTCTCAAATAAACTAAACATAAATACATTAGTTATAGCCTATCATGGATTAGTTGCTTCATTATTAAGATATGGTGTCATATTTTGGGGCAACTGCAGTAAGAGGGAAAGAATATTTAGGGCCCAAAAACGATGTCTTAGATCAATGACAGGTCTTAAGTTTACTGAAAGTTGTCAACCTATATTTATATCCCTAAAACTTCTAACATTACCTTGTTTATATATACTCGAAGCTGCCCTTTTAATAATTAAAATAATTCCTAATTAAATAGACACCTATTTACCTCAATGATTGACATAAGACAACGCACGGCACCAATGAGGTCCCAGTATAAAAACCAATTGTGCACAGGTGGTCATAAAACAGCCTTATTAAAAAATAGCATCCTTGCCATGGGACCGCGTATATATAATAAATTACCTGAAAATTTAAAAGACCTACCCATAAAAATGTTTAAAAAACAATTAACAAAACTATTGCTGGAGAAATGTTATTACACAATTAAAGACTTTTTAAATGACAAAACTATATAGGAAAATGTTATTGATAAATGTTCGTTGTCTTTGCAATTTAGAATGTATAAGATTATATTATATTATTTATTGACATTGTTATTAATTTTTTTTTGGCGATTTTTTTTTTTTTATGTTTCTTGTTCTATTGTAATTTGACATAACAGATTTTGACATTATCAGATTATCTAAATTCTATAAATAATAATAATTGTGATTGTTGTTAATGTTTTGTAATATTTTGACATTAAGCTTATATTATTTATTCTTGATTGTATAATTTGCGAGAGATTTATATTTAATTCATTTTTATTTTTTCAATCAATCAATATTTTGCATGCCGTAAGGTAAAATGTACCGGGACACTTAATAAATATTCCAACTTATATGTATGTACCTACCTGTACCTACATTATCAGCAAATAAATAATTTCTTTCTTTCTTTCTTTCTAAAATAAATATTCACAACAAGAAAATATAGTTTATTATCCACCCACCAGATATTTTTTCTCTAGATCAATTATTACTTTAGTTAGAAACGAAATAAGAATTGAGACTTACGCTATTTAGTTTCGTGCTCGAACACGATCAAAGAGCGCACGCGATATTAAACTTTATTATTGATGTATTAGCGTTTAGCACATAATGGAGTGGCGGGGAGCAAGGGGCGGAGCATGCGTTCGAAATTTGATTTAGACTGCCTATAATAAAATCGTAGCGAAGTCAAAACTGTACATTGAATATTTTTGAAAAAAAGTAATTACTACGAAGCTTAGGAACGTTTCTATTGCCGAAAATATAGTTTTTAGAATGTTTGTCTGCTTGTCTGAATACATTCCAGCATGACGCAAATACTACCAGATAGATTTTGTTCAAACTTTGCATAGATATTCCCTATAAGTCTGGTCAGTCTGTAGGCTAAAACTATCATGCTATTTACTATGGGGATTGAGCAATATAGCATTATATAGTTTACCGAAAATTGTAAAAAAACGAGCCAAAAGAGTCTTACAAGCCAAAGAAGAACCAAAAAACAAAAGTTAAATGTGTAACTTTTTAAATGATTATTATCACGCTATACCTTCATGTAGCTAAGCAGTCAATCATGACATATACAGAGTGGATTTTTAAAATATATAGGACAGGTACCTTAACCGATGTCGCTTCAAGAAAACAGTCTTAGTAGACTGTCCTTAACTTTTTCAAAAAACTTTTTGATGCCAATCCATCCTATTTCTTAAGAGGTTCAAAAACTCTATGGGACTACGTCAACTTTTCCCATACATTTCGTAAGAATGAGACTGAGATGAGAGAGAACACAATATGTGTATTATTCCACATTCCACAACAATCGATTTATTCCAATACTTCACTGGGCTGAATAAGGAACGAATATAGCAGATAGTTACAGATTTAACCTTTTAAATTATTATCATACCACTATGGAGAACGGCTATTTTAGACAACTTTCAACAAAGTAAATAGCTTAACGGTTCGACGACTACTTTGCAAACCTAAGTTCGATTCTCAACATTTGTAATTATTTTAGCTATTTTTTTTTAATTATTTATACTATTACGTGCTAGATTGTAAAACGTACTCAGAAAAACATTAAGTTTAGGCCTCTTGAAATCCCGTGTTATTATTACTTTAGTGATAGCTGTTCGTCAGGAATAATCTGTATGGATGCAACAGTCAGTGTATCCGACTTGTGACATTAGGTATGTGCAGGCACGCAGACGTTCATGAATTCACTAAAAACGAAACCTTCTCAAGCGATGGGAATTTGCTATTGAAGGATTGCGGGTGTCGACCTCAGGACGAGCTGCTTCTCACACGGACAACTGTACTTATATCGCTTGCTCCTACGTCACCGGTCCTGAGCCAAACTGGAAACGTAGTATACAGGGAAGTTTTCAGGATTCCGTACCTCAAAAGGAAAAAACGGAACCCATAATAGGATCACTCGAGTGTCTGTCTGTCCGTCTGTCATACCCGTTTTGCTCCGAATCTACTGGACAGATTAAGTTGAAATTTGGTACACATATGAATTTCTTTGACCCAAATACTTACGTATAACGTAAATAAATGAATTTTGAATATGAAGGTTACTTTGTGGGACAAATTAGAAAATTAAAAAATAGTTTTGCAAACATTACCGTGTGACATATCAAATTAAAGGGCTTGTTGTGGGATCACAATTTTTTTTTTTATAAATAGTTCCCACCACCATTCCCTTACCTCCTAAACTACCTACTGAGCCAAAATTTTTGAGAAAAATACAGAATACAGTTCTTTACTTATACAAAATGTCCCGAAATTAACGCACAACTTCTTAAGGGGTCATTGTACTCATCATTATGTACAACTTTTACTAAACGGGCAAAAGCTAGTTTATAATAATTATCAAAAAACTTGGGATTTAATGAAAATATTTTGATTAAGTAAAGATAATGGAAGCTAGTTCAATGGCTACGTCATTCAATTGGGTACTACACGTATTCTAGATATTACGATAAGATGCTAAGCTATCTCTCTCGCACTGCATCATGCGTGATCTCATTCGCTCGTAAACCCGCGGTTAGAGTCAATTGAGACTTGATGTAGTGTGGATTCAAAAGAAACGTTGTAATGCAATATAATCTCTGTATGTTGACAAATATCTGGGTAAATTTTCTTCAAAATTACGAGCGAATGTGAATTGAACCCGATTTCGACGAATATGATGTCGTGAAATTGTCGTAAGACCCTCCATTTAGTCATGCATGAAGCAAGGACCAGACAAAACGTAAATAAAATGTATGCCCAATTTCGGATATAGGGGTATAATCTTATATCGTGGCCCTGGCACACAGGCAACGGAAGGAACACGGGTGGGTTTTAGTCAGAAAAAATCTGACACGAGAAGTTATTTGATAATTTCCCGCCTAAAAAAAAGGGGTATAATCTTGACGATACTACAGAAGACAGTAACATAATCTAAATTATTCCCCAACTTCAATAATCGAGACATGACTTTTTTTCTTTTGAATCAAAAGTCAATCGATATCATTTCAATAAATACATAAATACAGGTTGACATCAAAATTAAAGATCAAAACGGTCAGTAATATAAAATTACAAAAAAAAAAACTTATTTTGGTGCATTTGCTCGGTAAGATTGTATCCGTTTTTCTTGTGCATATCCGTCATTCCTGGCCCTCATCACGTACGTCATCGTATTGTGTACTATGTTGCACCGGTGTCGATGGGCCTTAAACCATGATGACAGATGACTTTTGTGAAACGCACTTTTAGTGAGATTTTGAACTTGACGGTACAACCGGTTTCCCATTGCCAAGGGCTTTATACGTGACTTCGTAAGTAAATCTTATTTGTTGAATATAAGGAAGAAAGACGGTTAAAATTGAGACGTTGTCGTAACTGATAATCGTATTGATTATCTTTTGATAAAGATGAATGATATGTCTTCAGATGTTTCTGATGTAATGGCATGTGATACAGAGATATTGTCTACTGTTTTATTAACCGACTCCCAAAAAGGAGGAGGTTCTCAATTCGGCTGTATGTTTTTTTTTTTTGTATGTTTGTTACGCGATTACTCCGTCAATTATGAACCGATTTTGAAAATTATTTTTTTGTTTGAAAGGGTATACTCCCGAGGTGTTCCCATTGCCACCAAATCAGAATCTGATGATGGATGAGGGATCCCATGGAAATCGAGGGAAACCCTCAAATTTTATATGCAAACCTATAGCGATTTGGGTATTTTTTATAGTAACTCGTGCATTTGCTCTCCGAAAGCACCATTTGGTGAAGTGGAACTGATGATGGAGACCACAGATGGCCACCGGAATAATAATGAGTACCTATTTAACGTGTTACGATTAAGCAATTTATGCTCGTCACTATGCATAATGGTGAGTGGCAGTTCACCTGGTTCTTACCAGGAGAACTCCTCAACAATCAACGTCCCAGCATCGGGAAATGCAATATTTTGTAAAAGGTGATGGGCAGTTAACATTAGGCTATTGTAACTTAGATAAATTCAAAACTGACCCACTAAAAAGTGAAAAATAAAAAACTTTTTACAAAAAAAATAATAACCGACTACCAAACATAACACTACAAAGTGAAAAATAACTTTAATTTCGGAAGTCGGTGTCTTTGGATCTGTATTTGAGCTTTTGGCCACCGACTTCCGAAATTAAAGTTATTTTTCACTTTGTAGTGTATCTTTGTAATATCTTTGTAATATCACCATGAACATGTTAAAATGTGTCGTTACTACTTAGTAACGACACATTTTAACATGTTCATGGTGATATTTTATTCGTCAAGCAATAAAATAATCCTCTACTTATATTCTCAAATACAAGTCATACCTAACTGACTTGTATTTGAGAACGTAAGTAGAAGAACAATATTTATTCGCCAAAAACATTTAGAGTATGAAATTGGCAATATACCCCGTAATAAAGACATCGAACACTACAATTACAAAGAGCATAAACAGTTCCACGTCATGTCCCACAAATCAAAATACAATTGTTTAATAAAACACCTGAGTCCTCAATCACTCAGAAAACAACATTTGGAACACTTACTCTAATATCCGCTGAAAACACGCAATAATAGAAATATGAATATAATTTAAAAGAAAATGGATATAGTCGCGTCATACCCGACAGTCTCGCGAATATTCCTCACATCATTTTGTTACTATATGGGCCATAAATAAGTTGGTAAATTGTTCTACCCACGTAGATCATGTGCTTGGAAACGTGATGATGGAGAGTATTCTGCACTTAAAGCTTATTCAGTTGAATTTAAATCTTTGTAATAGAAAGCAGACAGTGTGAAATCAATTGGCACTTTGACGGTAGTGCAATGTTGTTTGATTTGTACAACGTACAGCCTTGAGTATTGTTTCTCGAAAATGTTTCTAAAAATGTAATCGGAAATGTCTTGTACGTCGACATTTTGTAGCACAGGAGAGCTAGGCATCCGGCAATAGGCTAATAAAGAACAGCAGTAGTTGTACATCCCTAAAGGGAATCTGAGCGATGGCATTCTTGTTTATCAAGTTTGTAATTTGTCCCAGTGTGCAGTGGGTTAAAGATCACATTTGCTTAAAGCACGTATCTGATGCATGCATATAACACTGTGTGGTACTGATATGGAAAGTAATGACCGCAAACAGCAACCAATAATAAATCTACAACTAACGATAATAATATGTTATTACGTACTGACATCGAATGGGCAAAGTCCAATAAAGGATGCGACGATATTCAAAGAAATACGAGTACTTAGGCAAACGCTTAACAAGTTTGGAAATGATCCTTGAACAATTGTACCTACTTGGTGAGTGCTTTGTAATGTCGCCGTAATGAGATTTTCGTGTCTATCTGATACATGAAAGGGCATGTCTTGAAGTAAAGGCATAAGTACATGTTTTAGAAATACAAATTTAGCTTAAGGAGATACTAAGAGGACTGTTCAATGACCGTTCAGAATTATGGTCAACAGTCAGTTAAATACTCCACCTGAACATGTTAAAGAATTCCGAAAGGGAATAAAGCAACACATGTGCTTACCATCTAACTTTGTATCATCATTACAATAGCCGAAAATGAACAATGTGAACTCTCATAAAAACACTGATAAAATCATGGAAGCACTTTCTCTAATTTCAGGCATCGTTTTAGAGCAGGAGCATTGAGCGTAGCAAAGTATCGAGGTTAATAAAACCAACCAATCAAATCAAAATGCGCCAACAGATGCTACTTTAAGTAGAGAAGAATCAGTGAAATCAGTTGTCAAGATTTAAAAGGCATCGCCACGTTTTATAACGTAATAACTTCATAATATTTAACGGCAGTTGGTGCTTTGTTATGACTACACATTTAAAAGCGGACCTCGACAGTAAAGCCAAACAGGAGCAGAAACATCATAATTAGCGAGAATAAAGTGATGAGGTTATAAAACACGACAAAAATATAAGCGAACATGCAATTCGCTCGTTTTCTCGGAACAATCACCCAATGGAACTTATTCCTCCTGCGATAAGCCTAAAATTCAAATAGATGATCCTCTCGTCAGATCAAGTGGGGTGACATTGTACCACAACCTTTATTCGAGTTTAACTGATGGCCATCGTAACGCATCACAGTGTCTCTATGTAAATGGTCATGCATGACTAAACTGATCTAAAAATAGAACCCCGCTTGGGATGTGTGGCGATAACTGGACTAACTCGACCAAACTGGTCATATATAAGCCATGTCGCTTCCAAATATAGCTCACACGGTATGGAAATAGTTACGGAATACACTTAACATGCCTTTATGTTGAAACTCGTTGAAGTGATTATTTATAACTTCTTGCGTTCAAAATGTATGTGAACGAGTAGCTTGAAGTTTGTTATGGTCGATTTTATTCACAAGACTTAAACGAGTCAGCGCAAAACTGCGAATGAGTCATTCTACTGAAAGGTAATTTCATATTTCGAGTTTTGGTTCCCAGTCGGCATGCTTATTACGTCTTAAAGTGCAATTGCTCTGCAGTTAATAGCTTCAATTAAAAGGGTATTTGCCTCAACTGTCTGCTGAGATATCAAAAAGCTTTTAGTTTTGCAATTCAGTTTATTATTTAATTTAATTAGTTAAATAATTATAACTCTGATTTGCAAGTGCCAACGCGTTAGTAACAGGAGTACACTCTGTAACTGAAAGGTTTATTACACAGGTGACATGTTTATAACTGTAATAAAATATATTGCAAATAGACATAATATTGCATTGATATTCAAGATTTCTATCTAAAAATATTGCTTAGTGCAATAACTATAAACTTACGTAACATATCTTCACGCCTTGTTTCCCCGAAGGGTTGGGCAGAGGACTTTTACTATGGGACCAAACCTGAAATTGCAAAAAAAAATCAGGTGTTCCGGCTGCGTAGCCTCTCATACCTATTAACACTGTAATTTAAAAACATTGTAAACGCCAATTTTTTTTTTTTTAAAGAGTGACCGTGGAGTTTCTTGCCGGCTCTTCTCCATAGGAAACGACCAATTGGAACCGTGCACCTAGCTTCTGACGTTTCATAAGTGCCCATGTAGGCTTATGTGAAATAAAAATATTTTTGATTTTGATTTTGGTCTTAAAGTGAAAGTTGTTCATAATGATGAGTACAATGACCCCTTAAGAGGTTGTGCGTTAATTCTGGGACACGTTGTATATAGGGTCAAATCAAATTAGCTATAGAAACTCCGAAGACGTGATTGGTATCGATATCTAAACATGATAAAACAAAAAAGAAATTAATCTGAATGAGTTTCTTGGGGGTCATCAAACCCCGTCAGTATAGTCACTTAAAATATCAGTTTAAAACACAGTTTTTGTGTAAACTTCACAGACGTGATGGGTATCGGTAACTAAAGTTGTCAATAAATAATAGGCCCGTTTTGACTAGTTACGTCGCGATGGTCAATCGCGACGTAACTAGTGAAGTAAGTATACGACTCGGTACTCGATACTCGCGATAAATCGATTCAAGTTAAATGTCAAAACGGGCCTATTATTTTTTGACAAGTATAATCACTTAAAATAAAAAGAAACAGATTTTCTCATCTCATACTTCCAGTAACAACACAAACAGTGGTCGGTAACCCCAAAAAAATTCTTCAAATATTTTTTTCATTTTTATTTTTTGTGTTTAGATATCGATACCCATCAATTTGTGGAGTTTCGCTAGCTAATTTAATTTGACCCTGTATATAAATATAGTCAAGAAAAAGATCAAAATCTACTTAAAACCGACCAAGTGCGAGTCGGACTCGCGCACGAAGGGTTCCGTACCATTATCTATAAAAATGGCAAAAAAACACGTTTGTTGTATGGGAGGCCCCCTTAAATATTTGTTTTATTTAAATTAATTATTTATTTTTAAAGTCAATATATATCTACATATTCTGTGAATATTTTAAGCGTCTACCTGTTGCCGTTATGAATATAGAGCAATAACGAACAAAAAAATCACGTCTGTTGTATGGGAGCCCCCTTAAATATTTATTTTATTCTATTTTTTAGTATCTGTTGTTATAGCGGCAACAGAAATACATCATCTGTGAAAATTTCAATTGTCTAGCTATCACGGTTCATGAGATACAGCCTGGTGACAGACGGACAGACAGATGGACAGACAGACAGACGGCGGAGCCTTAGTAATAGGGTTCCCGTTTTACCCTTTGGGTACGGAACCCTAAAAAACCGGCTACGTGCATGTCTGACTTCACATTTAGGGTTCCGTACCAATTGGTTGTAATAGGAAAAATAAGGGAATAAAAAAAATGGATTTCTTAATATTATTGGTATTGGTTAGTAAAATATACGTAATAATAAACATTATCAACAAATTCCAAGTTCATAGGTCAATGGAAACTTAAAAAATTCTTCGGAACAAAATTTTGTAAAAAAAAGCTGACTTTGGTGGCTTCTCATTCCTTTGTTTTCCAATATTTCAAAAAAAAAAATATTTTATCTACTCAACGATTTCTAAATAATGATACCCTCGATGGGGTAGGTCAAAATTTTTCTTTCCGCACGCCCCTTTAGCTGCATGGGGGGGGGGGCCTTAAAAATATTTTTTAAAATTTGTATGGCTTTGGGTCAACAAGATCCGATACCGTGACAATTTGAAGACTGTAGCCCCAACCGTTGGCTGTAAAACCTGTGTGACAGACGGACACGTGAGTGACAGCAATAGGAGAGCCCTAAAAGTTTGAACCCTTCGGGTACGGAACCCTAAAAATGGATTTTAAAGCTAATAAAAAGTGATGTTAGAAAATTATTAAACACAATAATATCATGGGATATTTGTGAAGTAGGACAACATTTAAATAGTTATCGCTTCGTTGTTGAACTTGTAGCTTCTGCTAACACTATGTGCTTACATGTTAATGTATATAATAGAATATGCATATTGCATTAACTCGCTTTGTCCGCGCTTATAACTATCGAGTTTTACTGCTGTGAGCTCTGGTGCTAAATGTCAACATATTTTAATGCTTAGCAGCACAAATGAATAGGAAACTTGTTGGTTTCAAACGCATTGTTTTGCATGTTTCTTGTTGGTTTACGGAATACACGGGTGTGGTGACGATTGAGGTCAATCCTAGAATTATCAGTTATTCGCTTATACGAGAAAATATTTTTCTTTTCATATACAGGGTTACTGGTAACTCGACGTATTCCTTGCAGGACGTCATAGTAGGGTTAAAATGCAACAAATTAAGCCACCAAATGTTCTACCGAAATTCAGTAGTTTTTGAGTTAATTAGGTTTTTAGTTGTTTTATGAATAATCCAATTTAAAAATGATTTACGGCGCGACTATATTGGAATTTAAGTTATTATCATAGCTGATGCTGTATCAGATCTTTGTTAATAATTAAAAGTTCGAAAATGCCTAAAACTTGGGCAGAGATCAATAATTAAACATTTTATTTTTTGTAATTACTGTCATTACTTTATTTAAAAAACTCTAAAACTACTGAATTTCGGTAGAACACTTGGTGGCTTAATTTGTTGTATTTTAACCCTACTATGACGTCGTGCAAGGAATACGTCGAGTTACCAGTAACCCTGTATACATACAATTATTAACAACGGTTTAAGAAATATTAACATAGGAAGCTAATTTTCCTCGTTTGATTCATATTTCCTCATTTGTGTAATGCTTTGAAATTTTTATTAGTGAATGGTTGATTTTACAGCAAAATATCGAGTGTATCTAAATATAGTTTAGACATATGTTTGTTATTAGCATTAGCATTGTTAACATTACAGAACTACATAGCTATTTATTGCAAATTAGGAAGTAAATAGGTAATTTTGAATTGATATTCTGGGCTACTTGCGTTTTTTTAGAATTTTTTCAGAAAATTTGATTTTTTACTAGTTCTATACGACTAGCTGCGCCCTGAGGTTTCACCCGCAAAGGTCTCGATTCCGTGGGAATATCGAGATAAAAAGTAGCTTATATGTTAATCCAGGGTGTCAGCTACCTCTATACAAAATTTTATCCAAATTGGTCCAGCCGTTTGAGCGTAAAGAAGTAACAAACACACACACATTCCCAAACTTTCGCCTTAATAATATTAGTGTGATGTGATATAATACCATAAAGTCATGCCTAAATTAGAGTAAAAAATTTCTAACATAAATCTTTTTTTTAACACTTATGTAGTGTGTTTACCCCCTTGTAATAGGAGTGAGCCAATTGTAATTTTCCTTATTCTTAGTGCAGTTCGAATAAAGCAAACCCATTGATATTGCAATTTAATGACGTAACTCTCAATTTCATTCCGTCACAGGCACAGCCAACTATCTGTATGACGGTGATGATTATAGGAAAAATACCGCCCTGACTCTAAATAGAATGTATAAGATAAATAAAACTGACGTGGATAAATTTGGATAAACTTATTGCTACCCAATCATTTGGAGCACACTTTTAAAAATGATATAAAGAGAGCGCCTGTTAAATGTTTATTTGAGTTATACATTTAAATAAGAAGATTCAATTATGAATACAAATCCTGAAAATGTAGCACATTTACTAATTTTTTTATGTAGTTATATTAAATCTTTTAATATAATCGTGCACATTAAGGCTTCTACATACCGGGGCGACTTGTCGCGCGACGCGACACGACACAAAAGCACCGCTCGTCCCGGGGCACGCGGGGCCTTTGTGCCGTGTCGCGTCGCGCGACAAGTCGCGCTGGTATGTAGAAGCCTTTAGGCACTCATCGTAAATCAAGCCGAAATGAGACGGATGGTTATAAACGAGTAAAGATGCTCGTAGTAGCGAATTTTATGGGTTTTAAAAAAATATGATGATCGGCGAAAAACTATGCAAAATAATACATTCTCATCTTCTCTATTACATATACATTAGAAAATGGGAGAATGAAGTGAGATTAGGTAATATCAAACGGGATAATATAGTGACACCCGTTATCATCGCGTGAAATTATGGAAAACTACGAAAACATGTTACAAAAATAAACTTCTGGCATGAACCGACGACCAAGTTTATTCTTGCTTACAAAAACAGTTTTCATAAAGTAACGATTATTGAGTTGCTGATAACATCGAACAGTCGGTATTCCATGTCATAACGCCGGATTGAGAATGTTATTCCGTGCTGTTATTTTTTTTTGGTAAAAAAAAAAAATAACAACGTCTTACGTATACCTAAGTAAAAATAAATGGCAAATAAATCTTTTCAGGCTTTTATTGCAACTGTTTTAAGAAACGCCGAAAGAAGTTCCCCTTTATTACGATACACCGTAAAAAGTTTTAGCACCACTCTTAAAAGTTAACTTAAATAAATGAAGATATGCAATTTTGTTATACAACTGAGGTGAATGGCTGTGACGGTTTAAATTTAATTTTTGAATTTTGCAAAATCAACAATGAATGTGCCTAAAATACAGCAAGTAAACTTTTCAATGGTAATTCACTTCGGTACAAATAAAAGTTTATTGGAAAATGTATTGAACATACGAAAGCGAATGAACATTTCTCTACTGGAGTTAATTCTAACAGTGTGGAACAGAAAGATGGTATTAGTAACGAGAACAGTTCACAATAAAATCGGCAGAACGAACCATGAACAAAAACACAGGTTACTGAATGACTACTAAAATTCGCCACCATACGACCCGCTGATTGGCATACAGCTAATGCCACTTCAATTATAGCGCACACCGAAACATAATAACGTCAATATTAATCACGTCCTTGAGAGTCTAAGCTGGCGTTAAATCTTAGAAATTAATAGGGTGATAGGAAGCGTTTCTGATACGCGGCCAAGAGTAACAGGTAGATAAACTAAATGTTAATTGGCTTTGTGCCACTGATGCACGTGTATTGAGGCATGGCTATGCAAGATAAAATATGAAATCCATCGAATACTCAACTGATGCAAATGATAATGATATCCCACAAGGCAATGTTTTATTGATATCTGTGCATAGTTTTTGGATGAGACGTAGAAATGAAAGATGAGAGGCAAGTGGTACAAACTTATGAAAGAAATATTAGTTGTGATATAATTTTGAATATAATCTGTAACACGTAGCTCAATCTCACTATGAGAATGAAACATATTTTAGAGAATATGTTTAGGTAGGTATTTCACTTGTTTATTCTCTTGAACCTTGGGAGTGGTAGGCGTGAAAGACTGACATGCCTTGTAAATCTTACTCATAAGAAAACAATTTCCTGAGGTCACCAAGACTCATCTATTCGTATAAAAAATTGCAAACCCGTTTTAAGGTTCACAGTTTCACACGTTTAATTATAAAGCATAAAAAATCCGAAGTGCAATTTCAGGGATATAAGACCAGTATAACGATTAATTGAAGCAATATAAAGTTACGATTGTGAAATGTCTGGTTTTGCAGGATGTTAGTGTTACTCGCACATTAAAATACATTTTGGTCATATATTCCTTTTCCCTCTCAAATATACATAGTTTCCTTTGTGTTTACTTCATTGAAAATGTTTGTAGCTAATACTTGAATTGAGATAGAGCCAAGAACAACAAAAGATAAAATGTTTCCGTAACATTTTAATTGTTTTGCAGTCGTCAACTGTTTTATTTTTCGTAAAATTCTCCACTGCAATCAATCGTACTTAATTGTTTGGTTGACCGCGTTATTCCATCGTTCTTTATATTTTTGTTCGAATTATTTTTTCGTCGTTACTTTTCGCTTTTCCTCTTGTACGTTTTCAGTTCGATTAAATTTAAGTAACTTAAATGTAAATGCATACTTGTTTAGTTAGTCCTATTAAACTAATTTCAATTGGAAGTAATTTGCATAATGTCACCATGGATGTTAATATCCAATAATAAATGTTCAATATTACCTTTTGCCAACTACCCAGTGCTTGTTAGAACTACATTCTACGAAGGCGCCATGGATAACAAAAGTACACTAAGATAAGAAGCTAAACATGCACAAGCTATTCTATTCACATTGATGGTATTTCCAGCGACAGTGGCTACATAGTAAATATTTTCAAATTCAGCGATAGAATGTTAATTTCCCTCTTTAAAATCGACCGTGACTAGTTGCCATGCGAAATTTGTTAGGGACGTGCACGAAATTTTGTGATTGTGTAATGCTAGACGAAATAGGACTATAAAACGTCACATCAATGCGTACGTGTAGACACTGTTTTCGTGATCGTTACAAATTGAGAAACTGTTTTGATACGTGAGGTGGTTACGTCCCTAAGGCTCATTTGCATTGGTTGATAGGGCTCCTAATCGGGGTGTGGGAGATTTCTGTAACTTACCCCATAGGGGCATGCAGGGAATCGTTTTCATTAGTTGATAGGGCCCGCATGTAGGTTGCTGGAGATTTCAGTAAAGCTTAACATATTCAGGGAACAGTTTTCATTAGTCGATAGGGAACGATTGCGGTATACGGAGACCCCGCACCGCACGTTTGGTACACGCTCATTTTAATTTGCCATTTTCATTGGGCGCGAGTTTCCACACGCTTTTTACCGACCGATGAATTTCATTGGAAGCGACGCCTACTACAGGGATTTCCCTAATGCTGTATATCGACCGAGTTATCGACTACTGAAAATTAACCATAACTTTCGATAATACATTTTGATGACCAAAGATATTCCTAAATAAAGTCAATACCTAGTGACTATTAGTACCAAATGTTTTACCAATGAAAGATGTCCTGAAACATGCAGCTACTTACAACTTCTCTTGACGATGATATCCATCCACTTCTAAGCATACTTGTTAAATGTCATGCATACCTGTTATTTGCATGGTTACTAAAGTGCCAATTTTATATTTTATTTATTTTTGAATTGTAAGTAACTATGCTGTTGGTGTGCTTATTATAAATAAATACTTAATTGTAAAAGGTCTAACGACGTTTCTCGCCTGAAATTAATATAGAACTGACAATTTATTACATATCCTGGCTCTGAACATCTTTCCAGAAACTAATGAAGACACATCGCAACGCTAAGCTAAGAACGCGGAAGGACTAAAATGGTTCAGTCAAATGATCTTCTACGACAATATTCGGAGTTGACAAGATGCCGTTTCATTATCAATTCATAGATCTTCACTACTGATACTGAAAATACTCATAAACTTGTATTGATAATGTGAAAAACAAAAAGTAGGTTCCCATCCATCATGATAAACCATGATAAAATCCATACCATGATCAACCATGATCATGATAAAATCGGATTATTCAATAACGTTCCAAATTTTCCTGTACCTCAAATCGATTTAGAAGATTAAAACATGCAAAGTTTCAATAAGGAGAAGACTAGACTTCAATCTAATCTTCGATCGTAATAGTTTGGAGAGTACCATACCTCATAATTCTGAAGAATGTCGCGTTGGATTTCCTCATAACTCAATAGGTTTCACATTAACATGACCTTGGTTTTCAGATGCGACCTCTCGTCGGCAGTCTTTGCTATAGGTATCTACTATTTATGAACACAGGGACAACAATAAAGTGTATGGTAGAATTACCGGAGCACGTGTGCATACATTTGATTCTTAATGTTTACGATTATGATTCGTTATTTATAATATCAATAGCTTAGTCGTTGGTGATTCATCGATATTACTTTGGTTATCTTTGTGAACTTCAGCTAAAAATAGTCCACTTATCTCTTCCGTGTCGTAAATACGATTAGGGCATTTCAAAATTAATTGATCGGTTACCTGTTCGCCCAAACTCATGAGAAACATCATTTTGACGAATACCTTCACCATGCATTGGGTTTTCATTTACAATTCCAAGCTTTCCCATTACTTCATTGCTTATTGTTTCGCGCGAATGACCATGTCCATCCTTACTTCAGGTTTTTTAACTCCACTAGCTTTAAACACACATGTATCAACTATGAACACTACAATAATCGATTTGCCTCACTTGATTATAATAACTTGGTGAAACGTCTAGCAACTGTTATTCGCATATTTTGAGAATATGTTATGTTAATATTGAGGGTAATGTCGTTAACCAATGCACTGAAGCTGACAATGTATGGTTCTCTGCTTATATTATGAATGTAACCACAATGATTTCCATATTCATCCCTTTTCTAGCATATCATCTAGATTATTTTCATGTTTTACACAATTCATCTTCGTCACACGTCGTTTTCTACAGCCATCTACATTCATCCTTAATACTTTTCTGGAGACGCGATGGTAATTGATACTTGCACTATAAGGAATTTGCATGGTTGATTAAAACAGTTTTATTTTGCGTACATGAATCAGAAGCATAATCAGAAAGAAGAGTTGTCAAAGAGGCCGTTGTCAAACACATTCAAAAATATTTTACCAGTCTCGTTTGCTATGCCATCCACAGCCGTACCTCGAACGGCTGATATTTACCCGAGTCACGTGTTTTGACGAAGTAATACATTACATGGTTTGCATAGTTGCATTATTCATTCCGTACTCTGACTTATGGGTACTACACGAAAGAAAAATTAGGTTGGTTAGTGCTTAGTAGACTATAAAAACATTACATTGATGAATACTAAGTAAATGCTCAGCGTTTCTATGTCGTTTACGCTCTTTTTAACGTGCAAATTGAATTCTAGACAATTGGAATGCATACCTCGATGCCAATTGCCCCCACCGTTTTACAGTAATTTTCTCAGGAATTTAAGCTTCGTTGGTTTATTGAAACAAGTACTGGGTCGTACTCACAAAAATATTGGAAGTACCGCTAAAGCTGGAATCTTTATCCTAAGATGGGCTGAAGTGAAATTGTGTTTACTGACTAACTATTCAAACGATACCAATAGACTATAATAATAATAATTAAACATTTATTTCAGGCTATAAACCAGCAGCAGGCTACTATGCCTAGTCCTTTACTATTGCTTCTATTTCTACACCATACAGAGTTCCAACCACGCGAGACCCTTATAAAACATTGGATTTATGATTATTTAAAATACGAATATAAGTGTTGCAGATTTCAAAGCGAATGTCGTCGCGAGCCATATCAATGGAATTGCATTACAAAGTTTTAAAAAGCATACCAGTATACCAGTAAAACTAGTTAGTTAGTCATAGAAACGACATTTCACGACTGTCTGGTTCGTTTATTTCAAAATAGCAACGTTAGTTTTTGTCGGGTGCAGCTGAACTATAATTATATAGCAACTGATGATTTTGAGTTTGTGTTGCGGTCAGATACGGTCGTATCGTATGAGACAGTGTACATACGCAATATAATATTAATTTCATTGAATATTTTACTATGTATACGTATTAGCCAATGCTGAGACCAGTTTGTAACAAGTACGTGTCTATATTGGTATCATCGCCCCATCAACTCTTTTCATAATTTTTACTGACCTTTGTCAATAATATCAGCAATATTCATTATCCACACTAACATTATCCATACTTCCATACTGTATTATTATAATAATGATTATAATATTCGAAGGTTAGTTAGTTATTCGGGACTGCCTCTTTGATCTAGTGGTCGCAACCGTTACTGCTGAGCATGAGGTCCTGGGTTCGATTCCCAGGTCGGGTATTGTATTTGTGCCTGGTTGAAGGCAATAGGCTTGCCTCCTATTGCCATCAACTCGGACTTAAACAAAAATTGCGAAATGTGGGTGTTGGTTCACTTCTGCCTAACCTTTCGGGGATTACAGTCGTGATGTTGTGTGTGTGTGTAAATTCAAAAGTAAATCTGTCTGTCTGTCTGCCTGTATGTGTCCTTTCCACGCCTAAACCTCTGTACGGATTTCGACAAAATTTGGCAAGGAAATTGATGGCATCCTGAGGAAGGCCATAGGCAACATTTTGTCTTAAAAATAATCCTAGGAGATAAAAGTTGGTGTGAGAAACCCATTGACAAGAATTTGTGAAGTTAAACATATGACTTTTTGTTTTGCTTTTGGTAAGATGTAAGGAATTGCGTCTTACAGCGTTTTTGTAAAATAATACCCCAAAGAGATAAAATAGGAGATGGTTTTAAAATTCACATATAATATTGATATTTGTGTGTACTTCGTATAAAGAGATTACAAAAAAACAAAAAGGAAAAGAGGAGGGAGGAGGATGTATTGGAAATATGGTCATAGTCGGTAAATTTTGCTTACATTTTTTATTTATTTAATAACACCAATTTATGCTCTATCTATCCGTTACCTTTTCACAACTTAATGGCTGAATGGATCGGGATCGCAAGGCATACGGATAGGCCATGATTTGTGTAGAACATAAGATACTTTTATCCCGGTAGCATATTCCCGTAGGATGCTGTCCGACATCGACGCGGGCGAAGCCGCGGGCAAAAGTAAGTTGTAGATAATTTGCGTTTCTACATCATTTTGAATTAATATGATTGAACGAGACTATGTCGTTGATAAAGTTGACCTTTCAAAATAGAAAATTGATATGTATATCCTCTTGAAAACATTGTTTTGTGATGCAATTGGTAGGTATAGTGCAAGTTTTTCAACCTTCATCGAATGAAGGTTGAAAGATTTCCGCTGTTTAACTTTAAGACATTTTAACCTTCCTCTGGGGAATCACAGAAATGACTCAAGTTCGACATTCAACCAAAAATGTACATTATATTATTAAGTTCAAATATTAATGAGTTCAGTTTAATATTGACGTAAGTTATTCAATCATTCATAATGAATTTGCTACTCAATGTTTAAGTTATGCCTGTTATTTGTGTCGGTCGTAACACGAGACGTTATCAACGTCCTCAGAATGTTACACATACTTAATTACTTAGTATTTATTATTAACTTGTTGGTTTCCTCGCGATATTTCCCTATATATAATTTTAAATCAGGCGATAATTTTATCGGGCTCTGTGTATTTTTAGAATGCAATAAAATTGAATGAGATAAGCATTGAAGGAGAAAAGTATAAATAATAATGAATACTTTTTTTTGATTGATTGATGAGTTGGCTGGAAAAAGATGACGACTGACGACTGATAGAGGTGTATCTATGGAAAGTGAAGACATACGCTAATCACAAATAAATTGAGATGAGAGCAAAAGGATGATCATGATGAATTTTAAGATCGAAGAAATTGCCATTGATCTATCTAATAGATATTAAAAGTTTAAAAGCTGGAATTTAATTTTATCACATCACTAACTCGACAACAGACCTTGATACGAGTTGAAAATACTCAACTATTTTTATAACCAGTAGGTATCAACGGTCAACGCAGTGAAGATGACCTTTTACAACAAATAGATTTATATAAGCATTCATTATAATTCGCATTTAATTTAAATAAAAATTGTGAAAATATAGTACGGATTTGAAAACAATATCAGAGGAAAGTTTGTCAATAAATATTTTTTTGTAAAAAGTTTTTATTTTTTTGGTTAATATTTTGACCCGGATATCAATGTATTGTGTATCTAACTACTGTTTTAATTTGATTAACCTTGAACCGGCTGACAAAATTATCATTGAAATTAATCAAATTCAGAGTCCCATTGATATCGTGCAAATTAATTAATAAAATACAGGTTGTTAGAAGATTGATTTCAAGATTATTCTACTGGCCTTTTTCTCAATTTCACAGACTTATGCTTGTACGTAATATATAGAAATGTTTCTGTATGGACAGTCCTACAAGTCAGTTTACAAAAATATCGGTAAGTACTTAGGAAGACCATGACTATTGTGCCTTTCTTTAAAATAATCTTTAGGCAGATTAGGTTAACGTCTGTCTGTCTCCGAAAGAACGCATATATCAAAATTTTAATAATAAAAGTGTTAACACCGATGAGATTAGGTACTATCTAGACGAGCGACATAATATGAAATTATTTGCATTTATCTATAAATATCTTAATATCCACCTCGCTCGCAATTTGAGAGTCCTCAAAATATCAGGGCACGAAGAATCAGGCCAATATTTATGCTCAAAATAATACGCAGCTAAAGAAATAGGTGGTACAAATTCTTGTAGTCTCCCACAGATTGCGAAGTTACCTGAATTCTCACATTAGAATGCGCAATGCGTTATATTCATACATCACTGACTACTGAGCAACACGAACGGTTCTAATTGAAATCTTTCATGCATTTTAGTACAAGAAATTAGCACAGATCTTATAATAAGATTTAAATTGAAACGTAAACAGTTAAATTAGTATATACTTCATTGGTTATTAATTATAACATATTAAGTTAACACAGATTAATTGGATTTAATGTTTTGGCCCTCTTGAAAGATATTGTCTGTCAATCCCGGTTTCCCGGGAATTTAATTTGATACTAGAAAATGTTTTAAGGGAAGTTAATTCGACTTAAATGTTCGACTCTTTTAAGATTGATTCGTCTATTAATCCAAAGCTTGATCCCTTGGAATTTTCAACACTAGAAAATGTTTCCGGTAACTTATACGAATTCCTAAAGCAGTTGCAAAACGTACAAATTGGCAGTGGTCAGTCGGCCTTGCTTTCATGTTATCTCTGTTTATTCTGCAGAAACTAATTCTCAGTCACGTTCAAAACCGACTAATAAATTAAACATATCAAAATTACGATGAAATTATTTATTTTTTTAAACGCTATCTTCATTTTAATTAATGACGTGTGTTGATGGGGTTTTAACGTCTGTTTATACGGGTACTTATTTTTTTCTGGGTATGCTTAAGATTAATTTATTTTTAAAGATCGTGTGAACGGCTGAGTAAAAATTACATATAGGAAGGAAATCTTGATCTTCTACTTCACTCGTATCGGCACAAATTGTTATGAGAATAGCTCTTGCTGTGTTTAAAATATAAGGAGCATGATGGTACCGGGGTTGACAGGCCAGGGTCCGCAAACGAAAATATTGTTGATGACTTCCTATCAAAAGCAAATAACTATGTAGAAGTTGATGAAGACATAGATACAGAAAGAGGAATAAAACATTTTATGATTATCTTTTATGTAGTTCCATAAAACATAGGAACCTTTGTAAGCGACTATAAAACGCAAAAATTCAAGCGAGAACACCGCATAATATTAAAAAATAAGGTCAAAATATGGCCCGCCTTTGGCCAGATATCGAATTGAATACAAGCTAAAATAATAAGAACGAAATAGATTCGTCGTAACTCTCATCATCCAAAGTATTTTGCCTCCCGCTGTTGGACCATACTTAAGCTCTTATAAGCCATTCTTCCCTGAATTTTGCGAATCTATAAACTGAGCAAGGACTACTATCACGCTTGATACATTTTCTGTTCTTTTTTCACACAAACGAATGCGCTACATTGAAATCTTAATAAAACATAAGTGCTTTTCGATTATGTTTATCACAAATTCAATTAAAAATGACAGCTTTCAAAGAGTCCCCCATCGAGATATACTTTTGGAGTTTTTAATGGAATGTTTGAAAGACATAAATGTTAACATCAGTATTTTAACTTGTAATACGAGTGATCTGATTGAAAGCAGTGGAATAAAAAGAGAGTTGAAATTAACATAATATCTGTACAATAGTTTATCCTTGCAAGAATTGGCATCAAAATTTAAGCAGTCATCATTCTTCTGCCCTTATCACGATTTATTTGGGTTTGGCGCAGCATTTTATACTTCCACCAAACACCTCCATAACTGTCATCTAAGTATTCACGTTCACCCTAGCTACCTATATGATTGTGTTTCTAGCTATAAAACCGACATGTTACCTACTTATTAATGTTAGTCATACCTATATTATAATTTTTCTTGTCGTTTTAAAGGATGCAATAGTCACATCATCATAATAATAGTAGTAAAGGTGCAATACGCATGGTGTTGTTTGTAAGTGTTTGATATATTCAACCATTTTTTGTTCAAATCTTTTTCTTCTTCTTCTTCTAATAGTCTTCTAGTTTCGGTACAGTAATTAGCCTATTTCATGAACTTGTCACCACATCAAGTCCTTCTGTGATTGCTGGGTATTTTTCTATTTATGATTTTCACTCTACTAGCTGGCTTTATTATTATGGACCTTTATGCTTAGGCATCCTCATTTCATTCTACTTATCTTGTAGTCCAGCCTTCTTCTATTGTCTACTGGTCTCTCTACACTCACAAATAGTAATAACCCAACGTTTAAGGCAACAGTCGTTAAGACTGCAAAGACTCAAAACTATTTTTTCAATATTACAGGCATCATCATACACTTTTCTTTAACTTTCATCCAGTATCAAAGTTAGAATGTAGAAACAGCAGATTTGATGTCTACAAGACCCTGACACTCCTGATAGCCACTACCAGCCATAATAAAAATCATTATATTTGATTAATATTGATACGCGCTATTATCTAGCGTGTCTTTTATCTATCGGACATATTTACGATTACATAGTCCTTGAATGTGTACGAAAAATTAATAGTTTTAGTTGTGTTACATTTTTTTTGCTGATAATTTTACTGTTGTATTGGGTTTTACGAGATTCGAGTTTGAATTTCGAGACATTTGAGGGTTTCTAACAAGATGGCTCGTCAAACCTGAGATGGACTACTGTGTGTCATCAGAGTTTGGTAAAACTTTTCCAGAGAGGTGTTATGGTGATAATTCTTTAAACAAAATAATAAATATCTATCCTGTTCCGGCATTAAATACATTTTCTTAGGCCAGGCAGGTGCCAATTTTGTTACAGTACTTAATTGTATCGATCAATCAGTGTCACCGTTTCAAGTTAACTCTTAGAAAGTTACAAATTTAGTTTTAACAGTTTCTTAACTAAGCAATCAGTAGAACAAATAATTTGCAAGTTAACAATTGACTCACTTATCGATGTTTATTTTAAAATTAAACTTATTTGCATAGTTATTATCCGACCTGAGTTTGTTTACGATAACATGACTACCCAAGTTAGCACGGAATTAATGCATGATTGTTGTAGCGAACTACAGTAAAGAAGAAACGTTATACCAAATACTAACACTAGGGTTTGAATCTAAGAGTAAACTGCTGATTAACCGCCATTACAGAACGAGCTATTTTTAGAATCCGCACAGAGATCACGTCTTTGTCTGCTATAATGTAAATGACTATCAACCATTCCATGTCTAACAGAATCTGTTTGCGCCGCCGATCAAAACAAAACGTTACATAACCTAAAACTGACACAACAAAATGTAACTCACCTAGTTCATCTTTTAGAACCTTCGTCATTCTGCCAACCTTCATAATTGCACTAAAAAAGTAATAAGATTCACAGTGAGGTTATAAACACGATTGTCTGTTAACGTCACGTCATTTTGACAGGTGATGAGGTGACGCGCGCTGTGACCGCCAGCTCGCGCGGCTAGGGACTCACGGGAGAGTTTCCCGAGCGGTGGTGTATTCTGTTGTCGAATGACATAGTTTAGGGAGTGAAGCAGTCGGAGGAGCGTAACTCGTCTTAGCTTCTCGCGGCCAATGAACGGCACGGCCCGATGCGCCAAGGTCACTGGAGGCAAAACCGGCAGAGGGCGGCATGCGGCGCAACCGAGTACACGAGCAGCTTGGTTGCTGCCCGTATGGCAACTAAACAGAAAGACTGTATGTAAGTATGGCCAGCCATGATGCGCCGATAAGCGGTATTATGGAATAAATAAAAACGCGACGCGTTCTGAATGTGAATGAATGTTTAGCCAACTTTACGTCATTTTATTCATTGTGTTTTTAATACCTACTTGGATGTAATATTGAATACTTTCTATCGACAAACAATGGCCCAGGACAGCGAGTGAGTTATTCGCTAAATGCCTTAATTGAATCACAATTTGTTTTCAAACAATGGATGTACGAAAATAGCCCGCAATGTTTGTCGACACTGCTAATTACCGGCCGTATGTACCTACCTACTAATCTATGTACTTCAAAGAAGTTGTGAGGTGGAGTTTGATAGTAAAGTATCTGAAACCGAAGGATCCATCTCCTCTTCAGATACTAAACAAATTATTTTCAACAAAATAAGTAATCGCTAACCTACTTCAACTTTTTGATGTGGAATTGAGTTGAGTTGAAGAGTTATTAGTAGGTCTTTATTTAAATAAGACGCAGATGAAAAAGATATAAATCTTATCAGGGGACCATGGGTCTTATCAGTCCACCGTATTTTTTTAGGCCAACACTGATCTTGGTTAACAAAATGCTCTTTATGATTTTTTAAATAAAACTTAATTTAGCAAACCAAATAAAATATCAAAAGAGAACAAGTCATAATTTTGTACAATTTATTTAGAAAGATTGAATCCGCTCGCTACTCGACGCTAGATGGCAGTAGTAGAACTTACAAAAATCCGACCTAGAGGTTGAGGATCGACCCGTTCAGCCAAAAAAAAAATATTATTATCTAATCTTAATTAATAATATTAATATCTTTACCCGTGCTAGGATTGCCCTACAAAACCAAGATGCTTTATGTGTTGAAAGGCACTTTGTAGCTCCAATTTTAAGATCTTCTTATTGTTAATGTTAATATGACATTTGCCATCGTCCTAACTACAACTTGCGTGCTGCAGACCGCATTAGCGATGATTTACCAACCATAAAATAAATAAAGATACACCCGTTGATACGATAGTAGAACAAAGCAAAGAACAAGCCAATTACATTTACCCAAACTACCATCCACAATATAAAGAATTAGAAACAGTCGTTCGTGTCGGCGGAGTTAAAACGCGCGTAGGTGCGGTTTGAAAATGTTCTAATAATAGCTAAACGGTATTCTGTCTGACCATAACTAGTTTATTGAAATAGGATTCTCAATTATCTCGTCTATCCACGACTGTTAATGGAATGTTGGTGGCGGTGTACCTATTTATGTGCTTTGGCGGTAAAATAACAGACTCAGACAAAGTAACACTGGAATTAGATCGGATTTATGCCAGGAGCTATCGAGAAAATTTCCGCCACATAACCTCTCTTTCGCCGAGCGGCCATAGTGAGGCCGATGAGGCCGATGTCAATTATGCGGGATTCGCCAATCGGTCTGATTCAGTCCGACTGATTCAGTTCGTTCGTGGCGCACACCCATTTTCGCGCCAAATAGGCTGGTTCAGAAGAGGATATCGGTCTTTTGGTGAGGATAAATAATTAAGTTAGTAAACAAAGCCAAAAACAAAAGCCATCTTTTCTCTCGACATTTTATAATGAGACTGGAGGAATGGAAGCTGAAGAAACCGTTGCGCATGTGCTCTTTGACTGCACAGGCGTCACCCAGATCAGAACAGAAACCCTCGGGTCACCCAGTTCCTTCACAGATATTCTATGCAGACCAGGAGACCTAATCAGCTTCTGGAGGGAGGTGGGCTGGTTGGAATAAACAACGGACGGCCACCATGGCCCACGCACAATAGTCCACATGAAGGACTAAGTGCGGAAACCAAACCCTATAACATAGAACATTTATAATGAGACTATAGAAATTTACCCTACAAAATGGTTGAGTTGGATGGTGCTGATCCACGCGTCATGTTCGTGAACGGGCGCTGTCAGTTGAGACTGGTCTTCTCTTAACTACCAGGGATTATTTGTAATCTTTTAATCTTATATTTTGAATTGTTGTTTAAATAAACAATTTTTTTTTTTTACATTGTCCTCACATATAGAAGCAACAAGGATAATGTACCCAGGGTTTTGTAATATCTTGCTTTAAAAGAGTGTCCTTGGAGTTTCTTGCCTATTCTTCTCCATAGAGATCTACGTTTTGGAATGGGCAAATAGCTTCAACTTTCTGACTAACTGACCGACTCTTTGACAATTCAAAAGTGCCTGTAATAGGTTTAATTTAAATAAATGTTTTGAGTTTGAGTTTACTTTTTCTCAACCAAGAAACACCAAAAGAGGTAGTTCAGATACTGCGCCGGTACTTAAGTACTTGTATACCTAGTACTAAAGAAATTGGTACTACGTATTCAAAGTGCCTCGTTGCCCCGTTGTTCTCGTAGCCGCAAGCGCGACTACTGAGCGTCTTCGGTCTTGGGTTCGATTCCCAGGTTGGGCAAAGTGTTGTTGGGTTCTTCCATCAGGAATTTCTTAGTAATAGCCCGGAGTTTGGAAGTTGGTGGTTTGATACCCTCGTGCCTCGGAAAGCACGTTAAGTCGTTGGTCCTGCGTTTGATCTCTTTCGGGTCGTGTCGGATTGCCGTCCCATCGGACTATGAGAGTGAGGGAAGAGAGAGGGAACCTGCGTCTGCGCACACACTTGTGCACTATAATATGTACCGCATAGATGGCCAGTCTCCGCTGAGATTGGCCACCATGACCGAAATTCGGTCTGCAGGACTACTATCTATACAAATAATTAAAATTAAAGTGCCTGCAATGTCAAAATAACAGTTTAGGTATGTACATATAAACGGACAACTCAGATTATAGAAAGAAGCAGATAGACCGCGCGGAACAATAAAGTGAGGCCCGTTTGTAGACATGTGTGCGTTACAGCCACGTGACAGCACTATAAGAACAGGTGCCTCTATGTGTATGTACGGTTGCCAGGAGAATGAAAAAATTAGCCATAATTTTTCATAACATGAAAAAGAAAAAGTATTTTTTTTCTTAAATCTGTTGTTTTTATTAACAGTATACGTCAGATTAACAATACCCATATAAACGATACATTTGCGATATATTTTTATTTTGAGACACCAACATTTTATTGTTTTTGGTAGCTATATTTACTTTATGGTGACGTCATATAACCCATGATATAGCAAATCGACTGATGTAATAAGTATTATAAAATCCATTAACTAGTTACACTTACGAAGACACATACATACTTATTTATTTATCAACGTAATAACCAGAAAAGGCGATAAATAAAACACTATTATCGACATAAATATTTTTGTAAATCGATACTCCGTATCCTATACTTATTTCCTAACTTAAGGGTAAATGTTTCAATATAAACTAGCAACACCGAATGATTTTTGTTAAGGTTTTGTGTTTCAAGATGTCACTAACAATAAACACGTAAAATAAATCCAAATAGACAAATAACCAATATTTTACTTATGAAAGATACTCCAACTTATTTCTTTTGTTTTTGGGAACAGTTTTTACAATGTTTAAAAATACAAGACGGCATTATTCTGAAATTATCTGTTAGAGCCCGTGACGTACTAACGATGCGACGCTTTGTGCTGTACTGAATCGAGAGTGTATTCGCTTTTGAATTTGTATTTGCTTTGTTGGCCGCACTCTCGGTGTTCCGCGCGGTCTATCTGCTTCTTTTCTATAATCTGAGACGGACAAGAAGAAAGGAACAGAAAAATACGTACAAAGGTGATGCTTACTTCTAAAGAAATCTCTTCCAGCATACCTGCGATAGGAAAGTAGACAAATAGATGTAGACAACGTGTGTAAGAGTAGAAGAGAAAATAAAATACATGAAAAAAAAACTTAAACTTTAATGTTTGTCTGTCTGTTTGTTCCGGCTAATCTCCGATACTTTGACGGGACTTCCACTGGCACATAGCTCAGGTAGATCTACTTTTTTTTAGAAAAACCCACGCGGGGGAAGCCGTGCCGCAGCAGCTAGTTATTACTAAAGAAATTGGTAAAAATTGGGATTCAGTAAATGCTCCACCACGATAACACCTAAAGTTGAACGTGCACATTTTTATAAGCCTCTTGTGTTACAAAACTGGTTTTTGTTATTTACTGTCCTCGGTTTGGCATTTTCCTCTATCGCTTTGGACCCAATATTTTCATAAGCAATATGTGGGAGTGCCTTCTTCACAGCTCTGCAGACACTTTCGGAACAAACAAACGTGACGTTTGTGAGTTTTATAAGAATTATCAGTGAGCTGAATTTGGTACTTGTGAGCCACGTGTAAAGTACGAGTACGTACCAATTAGAAAATGCAGTGATGCAGGCAGTCAGCTATCTACTGACTGGTTACGAGATATGCGTCGAACGAAATACTTCATGGAATATGATACGTGCAATAATTTAAATCTAAACACGTGTCTACACTGACTTTTTAACAGCCGCAATCCCACGCATTTACATCCACGTGGATCCTTAGCTACTCATAATAACGAATATTAAGTTGGTACGATAAAGCAGACAAAATAAATTGTGGGTGCAAAAAATACTGCTGCTGCCATGAGATAAAATAACTCAATTGTATCTTCAATGCGTCTGATGTATCCAACTGGTATTCAGGATTTTACCAGAGCGGCCCAAGAACCGGCCCTTGTGGAATCCCAACATGAATAATCGTTCGATCAACTTGTATGTCCCCGAATCGTATGTGCCTCCAGCGTTAATTTGAAAATAGTAAAGCACTACATAGCCCGAAAAATTGCCAAACTTAATTAAGTGGCAGTGGGCAGGGCACATTGCTCGCAGAACTGATGGCCGATGGGCCGAAAAGTTCTGGAGTGGCGACCGCGTACCGGAAGACGTAGAATTGGAAGGCCTCCTATAAGGTAGACTGATGACCTTGTGAAGGCCGCAGGTACCTGCTGGATGCCGGAAGCACAGAACCGGTTGAATTCCGCCGCTTCGACCGGTAGGCCTTGGGGGAGACGTCCAGCAGTGGACGTCTTTCGGCTGATAATGATAAAATCACTACTAATGCATAAGCTAAGAAGTTAAAGGCTTTGGAGATATCCAACAGATTGGAACAGCTTGATTAGATCAAATAGCTGGAAAAATATTAGGTCTTGTGTGAAACATTTGATGAATAGCTTGTCCCCAAAGCAAATCTGCCGTAAGTCTTAAGTCTGTCTTACTAAATACTGATTAGCTAAGTATATCTAATTTATAGCATCTGACACGTTGAATAAAAAAACTACCGAGTTCCAAAAAAACACTACAAAGTGAAAAAAAAGCTTAATTTCGGAAGTCGGTGTCTTTGGATCCAATTTAGTTTTTAGCCATGTTATTTTTCACTTTTTATTTATTTATTAAAACTTTATGCACAAGTAAAAAAAATACACTGTACAAAGGCGGACTTAATGCCTGAGGCATTATCTACCAGTCAACCTTAGGGTGATGCAGAGACAAAACATGGCAGGTGCAACGTACGGGATAGATAGCTCGGAAATAACTAGTGGGTCAGTTTGCAATTTATCTAAGTTACAATAGCCTTATGTCAACTGCTCATTACCTTTTACAAAATATTGCTTTTCCCGATGCAGTGGCGTTAATAGTTGAGGAGTTCCCTTGGTAAGAACCAGGAGAACTGGAACTGATGGTGACTTCACCATATGCATTGTAACGAGCATAAATTGCTTTGCTTTTCTTCATATTAAAGTGTCTAATCGAATCGCAACAGTGAAATACTTATTATTAAGTAGTTCCCGTGGCTATCTGTGGTCTTCATCATCAGTTCCACTTCACCAAATGGTGCTTTTCGAGTTTCGAGTGCAAATGCATGAGTTACTATAAAAAATACTGAAATCAATATAGGTGTGCCTATAAAATTTGAGGATTGCCCCCGATTTCCATAGGATCCCCTCATCAGATTCTGATTTGGTGACAATGGGACCACCTCGGGAGCATACCCATTCAAAGAAAAAGAGAATTTTCAAAATCGTAACACAATTGACGGAGCAATCGGTAAACAAACATAAAAAAACCGCCTAACATAATATATAACCCCTCCTTTTTGGAAGTCGGTTAAAAATACAATATAATATAAATATTGGCGGTTATCTTCATAGTACAATACATTATTAATTATCAGCGTTTTTTTAGTGCATGGCAACCGTTACGGATTGCGTGAAGCACGAGATTGGCATTCTACAGCCTGATCATTATAATAATCATTACTTAGGCAACACTGCGTATTGTAGACTGCGACTTGCCACTTTATTTATAGCACCTTTCATTAGGCTCTTCGTACTCTGAAGTAAACATAAACTAATCATCAGTTTCATCAAACCTAACTTTAAATTCTCAGCATCATTTACGTATTAATTTGATCTCATGTGCGTTGGTAACTCGTAATACAACAAGTCAACCCAACACTCACTCGCTTGCTCAATGCTTTTCGTCGAAATCATAATTATAATTATTATATTATACATAATTATATCAATATGCCTAGTCTTTTCCCAAGTCAAGTCTAGTCTAACTGGATACAGCTGAATTGAAGCCAGTATTTTATCCAAGATAAGATTGCTTGAAAACATGCTGGTCCAGCTCCATGGGACAATCTAGAGTCTAGACAATATCAGATTGGTTGATATTTTAATTGTATAATTTATTAATTTTATGACATTGATTTTAAATTCTGTGATTACCTTAACTCACACACTGACCCACACTTTAACTTTTTTAGGAAAACGTATACTTTTACAATGTTTGTAAATATGTGAGCACCTTGTAGTTATCTCATAATAAATTTATCTGTCATTGCTTTATTTTTAAATGGTTTTAACTTTATTGTTTTTTTTTAAATAGTTTATTTATTTTAGGTGTACTCTTCACATAATTAAAGGTATATAATTAATGTATCTATACAAAATAATTATTATAAATATTTCAAAAGAGTTATAAACTTATAACAGTGGAGTTTCTTGCCCATTCTTCTCCATACGAAACTACCTATTTTGGAAAGGGGAGACTAGAATCAATTCTATTTTTTGAAAATTTTGACGTTCAAAAGTGCCTTTTTTAAATAATAATGTGACTTGACTTTGACCAGTATTTTAAATGGAGCGACGGCTTATCTGACCTCCACAACCCAGAAACTAGGTAATACGATACCCCTTGGTAAGACTGGTTGTCTTACTTTCGGGCTTCTGACGACCCGTTACGACTGTCAAAGATCAACGAATGATAGCCGGGACCAACGGCTTAATGTGCATTCCAAGACTCTAAGGAGTCTCGGTATATAAAGATGGTCACCCATCCACGGACCAACCCCGGTAAGCGTAACATAACCTGATGGATCGACCCCTGCGACTGTTGTCACTTAGCCACGAGCTCCAATATTAGTAATCATCTATACATACACATAAATAAAATTTAAGTATCTGTTTGTAATGTCAAAATAATAGTTTTTTACTAAATATGAAAGTAATGAAAATACGGTTCATAAAACAAAAAAGCTATGTGTCGTGCCGTACAAATAGCACCATCTCATTTCTTCCCGTGGGTCGTAAAAGGCGACTAAGGGACTACTAGAAAATGGGCCAACCCGCCTGCCAAGCGTGGCGATTATGGCAACTCCCTCCCCAAAGTTAGGGGAGGCCTATGTCCAGCAGTGGACGTCTTACGGCTGAAATTGTCTTATGATAAATGATAACAAAAAAACAATTTATATAATATTTGTCTGTTTGTTCCGGCTAATCTCCGAAACGGCTGGACCGATTTTTACGGGACTTTCACTGGCAGATAGCTGATGTTATAAGGAGTAACTTAAACCTAAACCTACTTAACCTAAAAGCCAGGTGGGAAATGCCGCAGGCAGCAGATAGTTAGTATTTACATTTCACTCTTTTTCTCTTTAAGTAAAACAAATTTGCATGCGAAACCAACAGTATGGTAGTAAGTAAAGCATTACCATCCCATGGATCAAGAATTTTCCGTAATTACAAAAGGGATTCCGGCCATTTCTCCGAAATCGTGACGTGACCGAGTTGCCTTACAGGACAACTTGATAATTCAAATTCTGCTTTAAGCTTTAAAACAGGTATTCAGAAGCACGTTTATCCTGTTGGTTGAAACCTGTTGCACTAAATTTCCATGTGAAAGGGGAGGAGCTCGACGTCAGAAACATTGTATCATCAAGCCTGAGGTATACGGATATTATTATTACTTTATAATATTATTCATTACCTAATCATTTTATAAAAATAACAACATTCAAACAGACTGATAGACAATGAACAGAAAACCGCTGGGTCTATTAGCTTTTTCGAACAAAAGTTCCTTATAATAAATAATAATAATAAACCATTAATTTTCAGGTTACAAAGACCCATTATCATAGACCTTAACCTAAGTATACATTATATTAACAATTGCGTTAGTAACATAATAAAACTTAATTAAAGCTTTGTTAGTATCACTTAGATGCAGTGATGTATATGCTCCCGGACACCCTCAAACTCTCTAACATCACGTAAATATTAAATGGACCCGATGTCGTGCGTCATGTGCTCGACAACCGAAATAGAGAGACATACTACGCGGGGTAAAGCGGGAACGAGATAGCAATAATTGTCACTGTTACGTACCCATAACCACTAGGAAACAAACTACGATTCGGGTATTCCCCGCAAACCGAGAGTAATGTAGGTCGATTGTGTCCTTTCCCCTAATTTATGCGGTCCACATTGAGGAGCGCGTACCATATCTTCCTATTGAATACATCAATGTATACAATGGTCTCTGTAGTCCCATGAAACACGAGGCTCCAGGGGCTAGTGTGAATTTTTGGGTTCATTCAAGTAATCGAGCCTGGTTCAACTACGCTGAGGTCAATTCATTTCATTCATTCTTTCATTCATTCATTCTCCACTTTTTGACGCTCCTGTATTGTGATCTTACTTGTTCTTCTTTACCTACTGGGCCTAAAATACATAAAAGAAGTAGAGTACCAAGGTACTGTTGATAGTTGGAGAGGCTTGTGGCTAAGTAATAACGGCCTCACGGGTCGATCGATCAGGTTAAGCTACGCTTACCGCAGTTGGTCCGTAGATGGGTGACCATCTTTACATACCAATACCCCTCCATGCCACGAAAAGCACGTTAAGGCCCGGACTCCACCAAAGCGGAGAGGAGAGGAGATGTTTGTAAACTACCAATAAGATATCGTTATTTGGATGCGATGGTACGGTAACGTTATCTTATCGGTATCTTATTGTTCGTTTACAAACATCTCTCCTCTCCGCTTTGGTGAAGTCTGGGTCTAACCCGTTGGACCCGGCTGTTATTTGTAGATCTTTGACAGTTGTTACGGGTCGTCAGAAGCCCGAAAGTCTGACAACCAGTCTTACCAAGAGGTACACTGGAAAAAAAAAGTGTTTGCTTTAACAAAAATCTTGTTTAATGTGATCACGCATCTTGACTCCATACGAGCCTAACAAGATCTTGACTTCTGAAGCTAGGAGAACTTTGTTAAATTATCATAGTTCCGTCTACTAAGTAATTAGTTAGTTTAATCACGGGTAGTTATTTAATTTAACTCAAATGTTGGCCAGTTTAAGAATGATAATAATGCTAACAAGTTGCTTGTTACCATCAACTTAAATTATTATTTGATATACAAAAGTGAAGCAGTAAAATCAAACAAAGCATGTATGATGTAACAAAGACCGGTGATTATTCTGTACATGTCACATTGTCGATATAAATAAAATGAATTTGTTCTGGCAATTAAGCTATTTTTTTTATAGTAAATAAATAAATAGTGATTCCAAATATTTTAATGCCAACTAAGAGAAAATGTGTCTTAGTTACCTCGCATTTTTTTCAGTGTATCGTGTTATCCAGTACTATTTGACCTCCACAAACCAGTGTGGAGGTCAAATAGGCAGTCGCTCCATGTGAAATACTGGTACTCAGCTGCATCTGGTAAGACTGGAAGCTGACCCCAACATAGTTGGGAAAAGGCTGGGCAGGTACCTATCTAAAGACCATAGCCTCTCAGCCAGTAGCTACATATGGGCGTATGACTGTCGAGTAGCTGTATTCTTTTGTTTTTTTTTTTTTGTACTAATATAGTGTGTTGTGTCTCTAACTAATGTAATTGGCCTTTGGCCGTTTTATGTTAAAGTAAAATAAATAAATAAATTAAATTAATGGGCACTGAACATTTTTTATGTCGATCGTTTGGCGGCGACTAGTTTTGGGGCGTTATTCCGGACACGAAAACACAAATCTTCTTTATTTCATAAATATCAATTAACAATATCATTTATTTTATAGCTGCCGCAAGAATACCCTGAAATAAATACAAGCTTGGTAGATGGATTAGGTAATATGTAGTTTGTCGTTATTAGCAGACAGGAAGACGCCACTTCTTGACGTAATCCCGCCTTTTATGACATATACCCAAAAAATTACGTTTGTTGTATCGAAACCCCCTTAAATATTAATTTTATTCTGTTTTTATAGTATTTGTTGTTATAACGGCAACATAAATACATCATCAGTGAAAATTTCAACTGTCTAACTATCACGGTTCATGAGATACAGCCTGGTGACAGACGGACAGACAGACGGCGGAGCCTTAGCAATAGGGTTTCCGTTATACCCTTTAGGTACGGAACCCTAAAAACGGTATTTTTTTACTGATATTAAAACGATTCACTAGGTAACTCAAAGGGGACTGCAAAGTTAAAGGTTAAAAAACTACAAAATTAAGTTTCAAACACACAGGACCAACATTATATTTGACATAGTTCGTCGATTTTATTTTTTTTATTTTTCACAATAATGCGTCTGGTTGTTGCCATAATGAATTTTGATTACTGTCATGTCTTTAATGACACTGACAAGATTAAGACAAATCGTTTGACGTTTGATCGTTTTTTTTTTCTAATAAATCAAAGAAAAAAGACAAAGAAAAAAACCTAACGTATCTAGTATTAACATAATGGTTCAATACTATAATCATCAAAATCGGCCGACGTGTTTGGTCTCTAAAGCTCCACAAAAGAACGAACACATACATATAATGTGTTCGTTCTTTTGTAAGTATATATATGCTGATAAACATATAACCCTCCATTGCGTCGCGCAGTCGGGTAATAAGTGGTACATGCAAGAACCTACTTTACTTACTGCAAGCATTTTGATTCATCAGAGTACCAATTTATTCATTTGAATTTCATTAGACGTACAGCATTAAATGCCGTTTACTCTTCAAAAAACCTAAAGCAATACGACTGCTTGATTACCTTCAACTTTTCTGAAATAAATCAAAGAAAAAAGACAAAGAAAAAAACCTAACGTATCTAGTATTAACATAATGGTTCAATACTATAAGTGAATTCAGTTGATTGCGCAGCTCAGGATCAAATAAGTACCAACCATTTATAACTTGGAATAAAAGTTTTATATTTTCTTAAAACAAACTGGAGGAGAGGTTGACGAATTGATCAAGAGTCCAGCCAAGGATAGTCAGAAGTCATAACTTTAAGAGAGCTTGCTTAAAACAAACCACGATTCTTTGATTATTTTTTTTTCGTTCAGACAAAAGCTAAGATTATGTATAATACCTATATCGAGCTGACGGTAGCGTGGGCAACCGAGCTGACGGTAGCGTGGGCAACCGAGCTGACGGTAGAGTGGGCAGCCGAGCTGACGGTAGCGTGGGCAGCCGAGCTGACGGTAGCGTGGACAACCGAGCTGACGGTAGCGTGGGCCGTCATCAGTCCGGGGCAGTGGAAGTCGCGTTTGCACCCGCGGTCCCCCGACGCAAGTGTACGAGGGAACACCGGGGTCGTACAACTTTGGGTCATCATCATCATTTGAGCCGAAAGACGTCCACTGCTGGACATAGGCCTCCCCCAAAAGAAGGGTGGGGTTGCCATAATCGCCACACTTGGCAGGCGGGTTGGCGATCGCAGTATGGTGTTAAACTACATAGAAAACGCTGCTGCCCATTCTTTAGTAAGTCCCTTAGTCGCTTTTTATGACACCCACGGGAAGAAACAGGATGGTGTTATTCTTTACGTCTGGCACCACACGGAACTTACAACAACTTTGATTCTCTTGTTACAACAACGCCTTGTACAGTCATGGAAATAATTGTTAATAAAATTCATGCCTACGTCATAACCATTTCATATAATATAATAACCATTTCATACAACTAACAAAGAATGACAGTTGTGATTTGAATATACGGGCCATTTAAGTTGGAAGTTTATTTCCCAGAATTTACCTAAATGGATTAACCAATGAATGTATATGCGATTCTCTATGTAATCAATCACATAAATCTTCGGAAACCCACAAAAGATAATAGAATAGCTCCTTTATCGGCAGCAGACAGCAAATTCAAGAATTATTACGCCATTAAACTTTTATTTTCTGAAGAAACTAACCCACTATCTCCGTCCCTTCAGAATCTGACACATGGAACAAAGTTGCGTTCGCATGATTCAGGCACTTTGTCACTCCCGACTCCTTTGTTAGACCCCCCTCTAGCTTTAGTGAGATTGGTTTTACTCTTTTGCACCTAAAGTTATTGTTCTAGGGCCACACGTCATTATTCAACGTCATATATCTCAAATGCTAGCACTTCGAGGGGACCAAAAGTGTTTTCCATTCAACATTTATCCTCTATTGTTTTAGAGATTGTTTGGTAAGAGTTAAGACGTTTGTTTCAGATTCATTGATTTTGAGCCATGTTTAAGGGCCATATTACATGGCTGTTTATCTATAGAAGATAGATATATGATCAGAGATGTACGAGTCATTTTTATTATGAAGAACCTATGACGGTATAATATCTACTTATGATTAAAACTGTCTATGATCATAGGTAAGGGATCCTATTTGACAGAAAGCGTACAAAATTAAATATGATCATATCCGTGTAATCTCAAAAACGGCGTCAAAATGCAAGAATTTCGACTGGAAAATCGAAACAACAAAAATATTAATAACCCTACGAGAAAAACAAGTAACAAATTATTAACGGTTTTTATCTTCTTTTTTAACGCAATTAATAATATTGCACTCATCCTCTCTGCAATATCATCAACAGAGCTAAATCGTTATCCATCTTGACGCAATGACCATAAGTGTAATAAATGTAAAAATTAAGAACAGCATCATTTAAATATGATCATAGAATTTGACAAATATGAAATCATATTTGCATAAAAATTATAGCGTAATTACTTAGGCCACGGCTATATTATTATCAAATTGAATTTTAATATCTTTAAAATGAAGCAAACAAATAATGGTTCTTCAGTATACACGAATTACCTAGGTTTTTTTTACTGTAATTCAGTAAAGAGACGTGAATAAAAATTCTAATACACGTTCATCTTTTAACGTCATTCAGCGTCAACGTCAACTTCAGCATAATTGTGATCTCTGTAACAGCGATTACTCGTATCAAAATCTAGAATGATAACCTAAGACCCACACCACTATTCATGTATAAAAAGCATCTATGTATGCATAATAAAATCGTATATGAAACCTAATATCGTTGTGTACATAGCTACACAAGTGTTAAGGCTTCTACATACCGGGGCGACTTGTCGCGCGACGCGACGCTACACAAAGGCACCGCTCGTCCCGCGACACGCGGGGCCTTTGTGCCGTGTCGCGTCGCGCGACAAGTCGCGCTGGTATGTAGAAGTCTTTATATACAAGGTACGCGATAAAAATTCAATGCACATCGCAAAAAAATCTCTGAGTGAGAAAATATCCAAGATTCCATCCCCAGTGTTTGCTCTTGGTGGTTAAGCTGCATCTAATGAAATCCGCTGTCAGTATATCCTCGCACCATATCTTAATTCGATCGTGTAGTTTTGATACTTAGGTATAGTATAATTTTGGAAAATTTTAATATTCTGCTTCGGAAAAGAGTGCACGTTTTATACATGGTAGCATATTATAATGTTTGAATTCATCAAAGACTAACTACGTTTTTGGTATAAATTTTTGACATTGTAAATATTATACTCTTCAAGAAATACACTTCTCATTCCTATCTAATGTATTAATGATTCGATATAATCGATTATAAAAATCAAAGTTAGTCTAAAACTTTGTGCGCAATGAGAAAAATAGATAGTTTTTCATTACTTGGTTTTTTAAATAGAAAAGCATAATAGAATAATATTTTGATTTTACATAATTTTCAACGTTAGCTCAAACCCTTAGAAGAAAAGACACCACTTATTCCAAAATACGAAAAGTATCAAGACCCAAGACCCCTCTACCAGTGCCACGTGGACAATGAGCATTTTCAGTCTTGGTACGTTTGGCGTCTATTTTTGGGGCGTTATTCCGGACACGACGACACTAATCTTCCTTATTTCATAAATATCCATTAACAATATCATTTATTTAGGGAATATTAGGGGCATGCTGATTAGGGGATCAAGGAAAATATTCTATTATCAACACCTTGGCACCTTGAGCAGAGAGCAGTTATAGGAAAATGTTGTAAGGCGGTAGGGAAGCAACCGATGTTTACGTTTTCATTAATTTTGTTGTTCTTTTAGAAATCAATAAGTTAAGATCGATGATATTAACCAAACGAAAGATAAGGGCGTAATTCAATCAAGGCTGGCAATTCAAACTTTTGTGTGGCTAAGGGTGCTTCCTAAGAAATCTTCGTGCGTAGTCAACTGTACGTATCTTTGAATAAAACCCCCTCTTCAATTGAACACTGGGACGGTTCAGCCTAGTGGACAATAACGCTTGACCAATTTTCTTTTGTGCGAATGCCTACGATTGGAGAATATCAAACGGGGTGCCCAGACGGTGGGCTGATTGAGCCTCTTTTTTTGTTGTAAAACCATTGATTTTGACAAATTCACTGAACAATATTACAGGGTAACAGCCACTTTGAGAAGCAGAATGTGTGATACATGTGTGACTTTTTAATTTTACGTAGCAATGCTCTTGAGAAGCACTTAGAGAACATTTTGAATTCCCTCAGCTCTGTCATTTGCAACAAATGTACTGTTAAACGTTTTTTTATTGTATTCTGATGTTGAGTTGGAATATTCTTAGGGTGCTAGTAGTGTAACACTTAGGGGTAGAAAGTCTCAACTACGAATAAAACTAAAATATTAAAATCATTTTCACTCTAGGCTTTTCATTAACAAATTAAAGCTATTTAAAGTTACCTAAGACCTATGATATCACCAATCGAACAAAAATCCACTATTGATCCCACTATGTTGTAAAAGGTGTTTAATTACACATGGCTTGCTCACCCCATCGCTCCATCTTGGAGAGCAAGCTAAGCCTTGTCTTGGCAGATATCAGCAAGCGTCTTAATTGGCTTTTATGGCGTACTGAACACCTTAACACAATGGCTAGGGAATGGGAAATTAATTCCAGCAATTACTGGCTGTGTCATCTCTGTGGTAGGTTTTGTTTGTGTTTGTATAAGATAGAGGAGTTTTTGTGTGAGATAGATTATATTTTGCTGTCCATATACAACATTATTTATAGGATATGCGAAATCTGAAGATAGTTTGTTCAGAATAAGTAACTGAATCGATTTCAATAATTTTTACACCATATTATATTTTGTCCCAAAAATATTTAAGTGTGATGGAAAATGTTATCACCATTTAATTACTTACAATACAATCGTCGTACGGTTAGATACATACTGCCAAATTATTATCAATGAGCGCAAGACGACCCTGCAGGCGCGGGGGCGCCGTTAGCATGTTTTTGTACGGACAACCCGGTAACATAACAGCCTTATAACTTTTTCATGATACAGTTTTGAAATTTTGTACATAGATTCTTTACATAAAAATACTAGACACGTGTTTCGGGTTTCGCATAAACTAAAACTAATATTGTATATAATTTGTAGTTTGTTTTCTCGCAATGGGCCAATATTGAGGCATGTAGAATTAAAACGTTATTCGGAACTCATCCGAATAAGAATGTCTTGGGTTGACATTGAGTTTTTAAAAGACACGGACAGCTGGGAAATCTAAACGTTATCATCATACATAACGTTTTATCTTTTCCTTCAATATACTAATTATATTCTTTGATTAAATTAATACCAGAAGGAATATGTTCTGTATCTACCAACATTACAAAAAAAAGAGGTCATGACAAAAAATTCACTAACAAACCGGTTAAAAAATGTACCTACTATTGAACAAATAGCCTTCGGAAAGCACAATCAATTTTCAAAGGAAACAATCTTTCGCCAACAAAATAGAGTTGCCAACCTACTTTCCAAGAATTCGATAATTTATAGCCACAAATAGAAAATAACTGTTTCGGCGGTGAGCCATCTAATTTCCAACATTGTAGCTCCGTGTATTTATTTCCGTGGGCTTTGTTCTTATATCCGCGAATTAAGCTGGGATCCGCGAGTCGCCGAATGATTTATACAAGCCACGCTCATCCCGCTTTATTTACGACTACCGTTCTACAGAATAATTACAGGGCGGTTTAAACGTTCGCAGATGTAAAAAGGGATTACCCTTTAATGATTACGGCGTAATTGCGCAAAGAAACTTGAGAGAAAAAAGGTTTTATTCACCTCCTGAGCTCCAGTTAAATGTTGAAGCACCGCTAACTTTAAACGAATAAAACTTTGCTATTTCAAGTAAAGGAGAGTCTTACCTTCTCTTTTTAATTTACAGAAATTATGTTGGAAGAGTAAACCAATTTAATATTTCCGCACCAAAGCTCGCAACGTCGAAAAACATAAACATTTTCTACATGCGTTAACAAAAACAATGGAAGAGCGATACCCAAACATTTCTGTTTATGTTTCACAGAAAAAGATAAAAAAAACCTTTAGGTACCCGGTTGGCCGCATTCAGCCGGTTACCGGGTAGCCGGGCATTGTTAGCGCGATCAGGGTCTATTCATGCCTCCCCCGGTAAACGGAAAGCTTGAAAACATTCAAATTTGTCTATTGTGATTTATTTTTCTTGCCATCACCGAATAATACGGCCGAAGTTGATAAAGGTCAATGTCATGAATTAGGTTTTAGGCTCGCTTTATGTTGGTCATAATTTTTGTTTGATGTCTGGGTGTGTGTATTTGATTTAAGGTGCCTAACTATGATAAACAGTTTCGACCTAAACGTATTTCCTTCAAAATATTGAAGGAAGTACGTTTAAGTAGGTCATTCTTTTCGTATAACGAATTAGGATTTAAAAGAAAATCTACCCAGCCTTTTCCCAACTATATTGGGGTCAGCTTCCAGTCTAACCAGATGCAGCTTAATACCAATATTTTACATGGAGCGACTGCCTATCTGGCATCACAACCCAGTAACTGGGTAATATGATACCCCTTGGTAAGACTGGTTGTCAGACTTTCGGGCTTCTGACGACACGTAACGACTGTCAAAGATCCATGAATGACAGCCGAGACCAACGGCTTAACGTGCTTTCCGAGGCACGGAGGAGTCTCGGTATGTAAAGATGGACCACGGACCAACCGCGGCAAGCGTAGCTTAACCAGATGGATCAACCCCCACGGCTGTTATGACTAAGCCATGAGCTCCTCCGTTGTTCGCTCCACCGTTGATTATTAACCATATAAGCTCGAATAAAAAAGCAAAAGCAGATTTCCTAGAAAAAAGCTTTGAAAAGAAAAATATTCCCAAAATCCGCCAGCAGGAAATGCAACACTGTTGGAAAACAAAGCAAAACAGTTTCCCAGCGATTTCACTTCCAAATCCCGGCAGAAACATTCGAAAACTCGAAATAAACCAAACATTTAGGCAAGCAAAATTCATTGCTTATTTCTATCTATTGAAAGAAATTCCATCGGAGTTTGCAATTCATAGCGGGCGCGTCGAGTGCATTAGCTCCCGCAACCCGACGCGGGCATGTAATCGTATTTGCATTATAAATTTGTACGTACACCTAATGGCCTCCTGCAAGCCTGCAACGGAGAGTAAACAAGCCGCGAGCAATGAAAACACTTGCGGTATTGGGAGTGATAGAACTTTACCGTGCGACTGACGCCTGCATCGTTTGAATAGCACCTAGTGCCATTCGGACTTGAGTTGAGAGTGTGTTTTCAAATGAAAAGTGACGTCATTAATTAATTAACGGCCTTCAAAATTTTAATTGCTAAAATAGATTTTATTCTTTTTTTTTGTGTAACATCTTTCCTGTCGCTTTCTGTTGTAGTGATTTCATAAAAAGGGACGGAAGTGTGTAACAGGAAGTAACAGCTTGAGCATGGAATAAGTACGTACTTTTTAGTAGCATGGAATTAGTTAGTAATATATAATAGCATGGAATTAGTAAGTACTATGTAGATTGTAAGTAGTGGGAGTCCTAGTGGGAGTAGGCCTCCCTAATTGGGGAGGGGGGTTGCCATAATCACCACGCTTGGCAAGCGGATTGGCGATCGAAGTAAGGTGTTAAAATGCATAGAGACCACTGCTACCCATTCTCTAGCGAGTCCCTTAGTGGCCTTTTACGACACCCACGGGAAGAAAATACAGGATCCCATAATAACGGGATTTTATTATTACATGCTGTCATAAGCATTCGATTGCATAATTAGAATATACTTATATCATTTTATTAAAGGACCCACGACACGGCAAGGATCCTTCGGCATCACTACATGAATGCGCAAACTGACGGCAACGATGGCTCGGTATCCCTATGCATGCCGCGAGGTCCATAGGCATCATCATTGAGAGGTCCTATTCGTCGCATAAAAACCCCTTGCCGTGCCGTGCCGTCTAAATGGTCTAAGAGAATATAATTATGCCACTTAATAATTTACAATAGTTATGTTTATTTTTAAAGTGTTGTTGTTGTGTAAGCTTATAGTTCGTTTTAACCGACTTCACAAAAAGGAGGTGGTTCTCAAGTCAGCTGTATTTTTTTTTCAATCCCAGATACTAATTTGACAGGTGCAAATGTTAAACTCTAAATTGGACAAACAGACAACAATCATTTGAAATGTCAAATTAATCTCTGGGATTAAAAAACGAAGGAAAAGTAAAGTGCTCAAGTAAAGTAGGATACTAATCAAAATAAACAAGACAAACACAGTTTTTGAAAATTTTATTTAAAAATAAATTATCGTAGTACAACTTGCACCAATAACAACAAAATTTTGGTTTAAACAACATGAAACCGTAACGTTCGCTCAAAGCATATCAACTTATTAATATTGCGCTCTAGAATTACAAAAATTATACACTACACGGTGCGATAGTTTGACCTAGGCTTAAGTAATTACTTTTATACTATTCCATCGTGTAAAACTCACTATCATTCACAACATAAACGGAGATTCACCCCTCAGACAATGTTGAAGATACACCGACTTATGACTGTATTATATTGACGTCACAAATCATATTTATCTGCTTCAATTCAGTGTAGCCCCAACATGAAAGCAACTCTGCACACAAAGTAAAATAAAAAAGAACTTAGCAAGTAACAGAATCTCGCAAGAGTAAAATATCGGTCGAAGGCACGGTATAATGTACGTTTATTTTCTTACTTCTATCTCATGTATCTTTTACCTGATTGTACCGAAACTTATATTGGTTCACTATATTACATCATGATGTGATCAATTTCCTATATTGTCATTTATTTGGAATTCAGAAAAGCGAACTCTTGCGTATTTTCAATAAACTTGCCTGGACTAACTCACTTCTCTGAATTGGCAAAATTTGTTTAGATTAGTTAAAATATTTGCTTATAATCTCATATCACGCACGCAATATAAAACAACAGTTAAATATTTAATGTGTTTATCATGACCGTTCTTCTATGTTGTCTCATACATCCTATCATCTTGTGTCTAAGTACAATTGTAAAGTAAATCATATTGCTTACAATTTTACCTTATTCTATTTATTGTTTAAGATATTTCCTATAAAATTGAATTATCCCTGAAGTGATTACCATAAAATGTTTGCTACAGGCAATTCCGTTATTGGTAATACTCGAGGGCTTACATTGTTGTTAAAATCCACTTTGGGAATTAAAAATACTGGATAAATTAAAATTTATTGTTACTAGTACCAAGTCAGTGTCATCAGTAAAATTGTCAGTTTCAAGTTATCGATTTTCAAAATCTTATACCGAATAATCAAATAACAGCGCATTCAGCGTAGCGTAGATTTCACTCGCATATCAGCGTAAAATCACTTATTTAGAAATGGAAATATATCATCAGGTGTCCGAATACGTTTATCTTGGGGATTAATGTTAATTGACCGCAGAAGAAACTAGAGTTTCCGTTAATTTTATTGCCATAACAATAACACGCATTTTAGACGGGATGGGGCATTCCGGAATGGTATGATTTTCTTCTTTTTTTATATCTTTTATTTCAAAAATCGGTATTTCCATACATTCTTATCACTACCTCTCCAAAGGAGCCAGCAACCCGTCTAGCTTTTTAATCTAATCATCTAACACTGCTTTCTGCACAGAACTTTTCCCTACATACTATTCAATTTGATTATATACAAGGTCAATTCTACAGTTAATAATTTAAAGAATCTTCAAAGAGTATTTTCATTATAAAATGCGTGAAATCAAACAGTATTCGTTGAAATTTAGCGCAGTGTATATTTTAGCGTTTAGCGAAGTGAAATTACTAAAATTATAGCGAAAACATTGTACTGTGATAGTATGTTATATAAAAAGTTGTGTGACGTTGTACATCACAGTTAGGAGTGACTTCATTGCTTCAATAAATGGAACTGCTCTGATAAACATTGCTATTAATCTTCATGATGTAACTATTTTTATTGATTTCTTATTGACGTCAATAGTAGATCTTGGTTTACCACTTGTTGAACTTGAAATAAAAACTGCAAATGATTTTAGAGACTAACTTCATCTTGAAATTAAAACTAACGTTCAAGCAGTTGGGCCATTTCTTAAAATTTAAACGTTCAACGCTTCATAGCGACGAATTTAAAACTAAACGGTTTCTTTCTTGAGTTATTACGGTAACTAAAAATGAAATAGTACGCATTAAACCTTGGGTTAAACTAAGAAAACAAACAAGATAATAATGGATGATAGGATTGACAGGGAAGGGAATTTAACTAAAGATTTATGTAACACCGAAAGTGTAGTAAAACTTTACGCGATTTAAAATCGATTCACGTTACACTGTATATAATCGAGTCGAATCGAGTCCAAAAGTATTCGCGTATGCCGTCATCGATTGCGCTAATTGGCACGACCGCCGATGTATTGTTTGGACCTATACCAACTTCCTTCACCTCATATTCATTGTGTTGTGTTTTTTGTTATTGAACTTGGCCGCTATCCAATTGGGAAGTAAAAGCGAACCACACATTAGAAAACGAGTTAACATTCTTAACAACGCTTTTAGTCGTTAAAGATGAAATTCGGCGAATGTAGAGAGGGAACTGGACATTATGGTGTTTATGCGTAACATTTTTATTTCATTTAAGATTTATATGATCATGTATTTAGTCAACCTGCTTAGCCTCTATGAATCCTATTCAGTAAACTTTGATGTAAATTGCTAAGTTAGTGCTTTAGTTTCATTTACACGATCAGCAATATTTTTAAAGTGGTCAACCAATGATCAGCTATATCCGAAAGATTTCAGGTAACTGTTCAATATGTAACAAAAAACCCGTTAGGACCCATAAGCCGTCAACACCGTCAAAAATAACCCATAGATCTCCACTCCTCCCACCATCAAACTTATCAAAGCAACAAAGTCCTCAAGCCTCAATCACGTCATCGTACAGTCACGTACAAAAGTTTCGTCCATCATTTGAACGTGTTCCCTACATTATAACGTGGGTCACTGTTATTCCAGGTGGTTGTACATGTCCTCTATCTGAGGTTTGAAGTAGCTCCTGATTTCTGGCCGTTTCGCCTTCATCGTTGGCGTCAGAAGGCCGTTTTGAACTGAGAAGGGGTCCGGGTGTAGGTAGATGTCTTTGACCTGAGAAAGATAGAACAACATGGTGTAGATTTTTTGAGATAATATTGTCTGCTTATTGATGCTCTATTTCACACGTTCCGTGTAGTGCCGGACGTAAAGAATAGCACATCCTATTTCTTCCCGTGGGTGTCGTAAAAGGTGACTAAGGGACTTACTAGAGAATGAACAGCAGCTTTCTCTATGCATTTTAACATCATACTGCGATCGCCAACCCCCCTTGGGGGAGGGCTATGTCCAGCAGTGGACGTCTTTCGGCTGAAATGATGATGATGATAATTTCACATGTGGCTTGGAAAGCACGCGGGTGTCCTTCGTAGATCTTTAAAAGTTGTTACGTGTAGTGAGAAGATCGAAAATCTGACAACCAGTTTTCCAAATCGGTTATCCAGTAACTGGGTTGTGGAGGTCAGATAGGTAATAAATAGCTCCACGTAAAATATAGGTAGGTATTCAGTTGCATCCGGTTAAATTGGTAGCTCACTCCAACATACAATGACATGAACATTTATTTTGTAAAGTAATATATTATTTTAATTATTATGAATGTGAAGACTATATGGGTCATTGTTTTTCTATTTTTTTTTTGTTATTATATCTCAGTTAGTTTTACACACACACCCCCACACACACACATACTCACCCCCACACACTCACACACACCACCAATCACTCGCAATTGTAGCACGTTGACAACCTTTACTATGTGATATAATGGCGGGCCTGGAGTTCTAAAATACAGGCCTAGGCTTAGACTCCAGATCTCCCACAAATCACAAAATATTCTCATGTATAACTAGTTTAAGATGTAATTTGTGGCGATAAATAAACATAATTTTGTTTTATTTTATAAAATCATTTATCATAGTTGGGAAATGCCAATGAAGATGATACTTATTACAACTTAAGAGCACCGCGGATAAGCTACGGTAGAAAGACTATTGAATATATGTCGCAGGCTATTTGTATGATTCCGCTTTTTACAAACGGCGTCGTCCGTTTAAAAACGCTCGCAGTTATGAAACATGCCGAAGGCAAAATTTAAGTAAATCTATTTCTAAAGGGGTTCGCAAACCACTGCCGCGGCACCGCTCGGCGGCTTCGCTCGCGCGCTTTGTCACAGATCTAACGTTTTTTTTGTTTTTTTGTTCACGGGTTGGAAAATCCTCATGGATGTCCGCCGCCCTGGGGTGGGTGGAGGGAACTGTCAGACTCTTACTGACTAAAAACCACCCCAGTGTTCCCTTCCCACAGTCACAGTTCTAACCTAACCTAACGCACTTTGTCGGGGTGCCCTGAATGTCGAAATTATAACAATTGTAGGAGTTGCCAATTTACCTTCGGCATATTTTACAACAGCGAGCGTTTTTAAACGGACGGCGCTGTATGTACAAAGACTTCCACATGCTGGCGCGACTTGTCGCGTGACACGACACCGGTAGCACAATTTCTATGAAAAATTCAAGGAAATTGTTCTACCAGTGTCGCGTCAGCATGTAGAAGGCTTAATGACAAATCATACAACCTGCCTGCGACATATGTATGGGGGCTAACTCTATAAATAAAGTAATTAGGGAATCGAAATCACTTCCAACCATGTTCTGAATAGTGTTTGAATTGTACGTTTTTACTTTATTTTAATTTTAGTTTTTAACCCATCTTGATTATTATGTTTCTCCTCATATAAGTGAATAATTGTATTATTTTCGAGTGAAATAAAATTGCCTTAAGCCGACCAAGGATCAAAAGTGTTCTATAGTACAACAACAATTTGTCAATGACACTAGTTTCATTCACAGACATGAATCCATCGACATTAAAGACCGACTTTATGTATGATCGGCTTTAGTTTCCTCAATTCTCAGACCTGCGGTATTTCCAAAAACCTTGGCATAGATACAGCCGATCCTAAATATAATCAAAATCTTGGAAATGTGTTGCAAAATTGATTTCCCATATTGCTGTATTAAAAGTTTTGTGTATAAAATATGGCAAGCCACATCCTAATCCAACCGCGTTTTAGACGTAATACCATTAAAGTACCCAAAAATCCTTGAAAAGTTTATAAAAACTTTTTATAATATCAATTTTTATTGTTAAGAACTAAAGAACTTTTCTAAGAACTCTGGATTATGACTGATATTACATACATCCTGGTTTTAAAAATAAATTAGTTATATATATTTTTATGCCATTTTTACGGATGATACACAATTCAATACAACAATCGATTTAGGCTTATCTTGTTACTGAAATAGAATTCAGATAGTGTATCGATAATAAATAATCAGAGATAGTAGTGTTGAAACCAAGACTAGTTTTGTTTTTGTCATTGTCCTTTTTTTTGGGTGGGAAATTATCAAATATCTTCTCCCGCTATGGGCAAAGCGGGAGGGCGTGTCAGACTTTTACAGATTAAAACCCACCCGTGTTCCTTCCGATGCCTCTGTGCCAGGGCCACGATCTCCCTTTCGGACAAACTCGAAACCCTGGCAGGTATTGGCCCAACGGACCAAATCAGTTGGTGCTGACATATCTGAGGCGCGCGTGGAACACAACGCGCCGTCGACCCGGGCTTGGTCCTTATCGGATGGCGAGCTACCCATTGTCATAGTACTTAAGTTTTTATTTATACAATAATAACATCCTCATTCCCCTGCCCTTATCCCAATTTATTCAGAGTCGGCGCAACATGTCCCTTTCTTCCATACTTCTCTATTTGTCGTCATCTCGGTCGACCCCCTTTCTAGCCATATAATCTTTCACACAGTCTATCCATCGCTTCTTTGGTCTTCCTCTACTTTTATTGCCATCCACATTGATACCCAAACTTTCCTCACGAGATTTTCCTCATTCCTCCCCATCACATACCATGACAACCGATTTATTAATAGGAAATTTGCTCCAAAAATACTGTTGTCTCTAGGGAAAATATTTTTATCTCATACAAAAAAACCTATTTATCCTTCTTGTTAGTCTAAAAGATGACTCTTGTCTTCTTTCACGTAACTGTGATTTATCTACATGGTTGGCTGCTTTACGACCGCTAGTGCTACAAGATTATAATCATAATCATGACATTTGGTCTCGTGATCTCATTCATCATCTGTCTAGCCTTTTCCTAGTATTCTATTATATGCTACACCATTTCCGTATGCTCACCTGTTCGAAAGTCTTAAGTCCAGCGTTCCGTCCCCACTGCAGCATGTCCTCCAGTATGATCTTCTTGACGCGCTCGTCCTCACAGAGTGCTGAGAATGTTCCCTTGATGCCGTACTCTAGCGCCCAGCACTTTACCACGTCCACGTCTGGGACTACCACTGCTACTACACATGACTGGAAAGAACAAAGAAAAAGAAAGTGTAATGGTAAGTTTCATTAAGGGTCGGGTAATCGCCGTTGACCTTGGCCAAACAAATGCGCGTCGCGCTCACGGCGGCGGCGCGCCGCCGCCACCGCCGCCGCGCGGTTCGGTTTCATTCGGGATATTTTTTATTTTTAATAACGAAAATATAAATATTTGAAAAAATCATAATTACAATAATAGATAATAAAATAGTCTGATCATACAAAAAAAACACGAAAATATATTAAGTTGTTTCAAAGTTGTTGTCGTTTTTATGCTTTGGGTAGACATTACTTCCTGCATTTATTTCACAAAGTATTTTACTACAATATTCAAGTATTCACCTAATGAATTGATGTGTACGCGTTCTAGTTTAACATACATTTTTTGCTTATCTTATTTGCATTATATGAAGGCGTAATACCAGATTTAAAAGTCACTAAAGTCATATATCTGCGCCTTAAGTCGATCTGACATGAACAAAAAAAAAATAAGTCGGATTTTACTTTCTAAACTTTATTTAATTTTAAGTTTAGTGTCTCAGCAGACGATATATGAAACTAACCCTTTAATAAATCGCATATTTTTGTGTGTATGACTACCATTTTCGTTCTTTATTTGTTTTTATAGGTACCATTTGCTTCTAGGACGATTTGGTAATAGGACATTTAGCTAAAGTGGCGTTTTGATCATAGGTGATTTTGGACCATTCGCTTTTATGTTAACAACGACATTGTGGTTAGTTATATCTCTTTCTCGCATTGTGACAATGATGGTTGGACTGTAACGTTTTATGTTAACATTATCAACTGCATATCCGTGAAAAGACTTTGTTGACAAGAATTTGTTGTTCTGATGAAATGGTAGCTGAGATTATACCAGCGTTACTTGTAACCCGAATAGAATAGAATATTTTTATTTAATGCGAATAAAACTATTCTATTTTATTCCCAGCTTCTGACATCCCATTGAATTAATTATGTTGTCAATCCTCATAGTAGTGATTAGCGTTGATACCTAAATAATAACGGCCAATAATTTATTGAAATGAGATGGTGGCAACAAAACATAGGTCAGGCTGTTTACTTTGTACATTTTTTAAAGGGAATTTATTGAAATAATTCTTAACGTTCTTGGCACATCGTTCTGCTGGTACCTATGTCAAAAACACTGATGAATGAGAATTGTATTCGTTCAAAACAGGAAACCCATTTCCTGTTTTCGAATAACAAAATGGAAACCTACTAAAGAATTAATCTATTAAAATTCTGTTTGGTTTACCTTAAGAGACTCGCCATGTACAAAAACTTGTTCGACGTACTGACTTCTAATATAAATGTTCTCAATTTTTTCAGGAACTATGTATTCGCCTTGTGACAGTTTGAAGATGTGTTTTCTTCTGTCGATGATTTTGAGTGTGCCGTTCTGTAAACCGAAAACCACAAAGATGATAAATAGTCGTCAAAAACTAATTTAAGAAGTGCGTTTACCCGAACATAAAGTAATAACAATCACTTGACGATAGACGTATTATTTATTACTAAGACTAATGAAATTCTAGAATCATTTAAAAATTAAATAAAACCAATGTGTATAGGCCTGGTTTGAATTCTTCTGCAATGTTTGTGTTTTGGAAAAATCTCCCACTTTGGGAAAATTTCCCTTGTAGGGAAGGAACTGCAAAGCCTTTTTCAACTTCTCTTTTCAGGATAACCATATAAAAATATCAAGTCTATGAAAGGAATAATCTTATTTATTTTGGTATATTTGATTCTTACCGGCAACCACTTGCCAACATCTCCCGTATGGTGCCATCCGTCCTGATCGATAACCTCTCTGGTCTTCTCCGGCTCTTTGAAGTATCCCTTGAACACATTGGCACCTTGCACGCACACCTCGCCTTGGCCTTGCGACGCGTAATACTCCATCTCGGGCACGTCCACTAACTGGAAGGAAGGAAGGTGGGGAATTAAATTTGGTTTACATTGAAAGGGTACGGAGGGTTCTTTCTGTGCGTGCGAATATGATAGCCCGCAGGTTTGCACGTTGTATTGCAGACGTAAATGTGACGCTATTTAAAGCAGTCTGTACCACCTTCTACACATGCAGCTTGTGGGAAAAGTATTCACGGGCGTCGTATGGAGCCCTTCGTGTCCAATATAATAATGCGTTCAGAAAACTGATGGGGTTGCCATGGAGTTGCAGTGCGTCAAGGATGTTTGCAGCGGCGCGTGTAGATTGCTTTTACACAATAATGCGCAAGCGCGCAGCATCGATGGTGGCTAGAGTCGTGGCCAGCCCTAACAGGGTTCTGAAAATGATTGCTGACAGAGTGGACTGTCCGTATGTTATTCGCTGCTGTCAATTATATGTGCCATTGTATCGTGTTGTTTACTTACACTTAGTTTTAAGGACAATGTTATTAACCCTTTAAGAGCCTTCGCTCGAATTAAAGATTTTGAATTTGAATTAAATTTTAAAAAGAAGAAGCTCTCCACCACCGGTTTTTTCTCCGAAAGCCGGTGATAGAGAGCTTCTTCTTTGAGTCGATGGCAAGTATACGTTTGTGATAAATGAGTTGGGCCCAGTTGGTGACGACTTATCTCTGTCACCACGTCAATAGTGTGCCTCTATTGACGTGGTGACAGAGAGGAGTCGTTAAATAAGCCACGAATCCACGATCGACGATTAGTCCACGGATTGGCAAACGTTGGACGTTCCCCCACAGTTATATGAAAAATATAACCTCCTCCTTTTTAGAAGTCGGTTAAAAAGGCGGCTGGCTGGGACAGATTAGATTCGGAAGGCGGAGAAGTAGTTATGGAGTATTGTGGCGTATCTTGAGAGATGTTTTTGCATTGGTTGATAAAGGATAATAAATTCATAATAGCATTCATAAACATTAACCCCCTTATTACAAAACAAGGTTTATCTTCAGACCCAGGTTTAAAACATGAAGCCATTATTGAATTTAGAACTTAAGGCGGAGAAGTAGTTATGGAGTATTGTGGCGTATCTTGAGAGATGTTTTTGCATTGGGTGATAAAGGATAATAAATTCATAATAGCATTCCTAAACATTAACCCCCTTATTACAAAACAAGGTTTATCTTCAGACCAAGGTTTAAAACATGGAGCCATTATTGAATTTAGAACTTTATTTCGACTATGGTAAAGTTCCTAAACACAACACTGACAACTGAGTACTGAACTAAGTTTTCAGTTTTGTATAAAGAACGGTATTTCAATCATTGTTACGTTCATATTACAAAAACTGGCTCCATGGTTTAAGCCATGTCAAAATATAAATCTTGTTTTGTAATAAGGCGGGAAAAGTCTTACAAAGTGCTTGGTGACTGAACGAAAACCATTCTGGGTTTTACGGGCAAAAAGAAAGCCCCTAGCGATAAACTTTATTCACTCAGAAACAATATAGGAAGAAATCAACACTGGCCAACGAACGAAAAGTTAGGTTACCAAGCTGAAGTGGTAATGGGCCGGCCATATTAACCGTAGAACCGATGACCATTGGGGTAGTGTTCTTGAGTGGAGACCGTGAATCGGCAAACGTAGTCGGTCGCCCTCAGGCTAGGTGAAACGATGATCTTCGCAGAGTGGCTGATAGCAGCTGGATGAGAGTTGCCCGAAATCGAGTTGAATGGTGTGCAAAAGGAGAAGCCTATATCCAGCAGTGGACTGTTATAGGCTGTTAATGATGATGATGAAAGATAGGTTAATAAATGGGTGACGGGTGAAATAATGGGTGAAAGATAGGTATAGAGGGTAGGTTAATAATGGGTAATGTAATGGTACATATCACAAAGGCGCCGCTAAGGTTTTATAGTAACCGTGAATTAGGGAGAGCAGCGATGGCCCAGTGGTATTGGCTGCGACTTACGAATTGTAGGTCGTAGGTTCGAACTCAGGCAGGCGCTTTACTATGTGTAAATAATTTCATCACCACTGCTCTCAAAACGGTGAAGGAAAACATCGTGAGGAAACCGGCACGTCCTAGAACTAATAATTCGAAGACATGTGACATCTACCAACCCGCACTGGGCCCGCGTGGTGAATTACGGCCCACTCCCTCTCACAGAGAGGAGACCTGTGTCCGAGCAGTGGGAACATTATAGGCTGATTATGTATGTATGTATGTGAATTAGGGTATAGTCTTTATAGACGAGGTTAGGGGAGAATTAATTACTATCGAGTCGATTGGTGCAATGAGTAAAGTTTTTCTTGCATTTTACGATTTTTTTGTTTTGTGTGTAAAGAGCGTAGCAAGGGGCGTTCTATAGTTTCTGCCTACCCCCGTGGGAAGAAAGCGTGAGTTTATGTATGTATGTTAACGATTTTCTTCCAAGTAAACCACACAACCAATCAAATTTTGATGGATTTCGTTTAGAGTGTTTCATAAAATAACAGATTTAAGCCCAGCTAATGCGTAGTATCTCAACCAATGAAATATGATTTTAAAAGAAGAGCAATAACTCAGTTGGCTGGAATAAAATATAGATTAATATTTGAACTATGAATAAATGTGAATGAATTAACATCCCATTTATCATAGAGCACGAAGGTCGATCAATGCGGTAGTAAATTTCCCAGATACTTTTGATATAGAAATTCACAGACGTACCTTGAGTTACGTTAAAATATATAAATAATTCGAAACACTGGTTTCAAATTATTTATATACCTTAATGCAACTCACTGGCTCACTGGCTGTTTACTACCTGGAGTACACAGCTATTTCCCGGGGCCACTTACTGAACTCTGAATTTAACGGCTTTACCGGCTGAATTTAACAGCCGTTAAAACATTATTTTTTGGCAGGTGCCGATATCTGGGATAGATGTTTGGTTTATCGATCGGCTGGTGGAGTGAATCAGCTCGATATACACTATTATAATATCATATTATTAAATATTCATAAACTAGATTCTGGTGATTCAACCTAGTTATTGTCTATTCCTAACTGCTATAAGTTTTCTATTGATATCTCTTTAACAACGATGATAAAATTCACTGTTGTTCACTACAAATCAGAATTTTATACATAGATCGATAAAATACTCTTTATTATGTTATCAATCATCATTTCAGCCGAAAGACGTCCACTGCTGGACATAGGCCTCCCCATTTGGTAGGGCGGGTTGCCATAATCGCGACGCTTGGCAGGCGGGTTGGCGATCGCAGTATGGTGTTAAAATGCATAGTGAACGCTGCTGCCAATTCTCTAGTAAGTCCCTTAGTCGCCTTTTACGACACCCACGGGAAGAAATGGGACGGTGCTATTCTTTATGTCCCGCACCACACGGAACGGATTTATTATGTACACCATAACAATTGCAGATATAAATATTTACATATATATCGTCTTTTTGCCATGAAAGTTTGCTATTTGTTGTTCTCATCACGTCTTTGTTCTCTTCAAAATCTATGAACATCCAATAAAATTAATTTACCTTCACTTTGCAACAAGCGACGGGAGGTCCGACATGTTCAGGCACGTGGTCACCCTGAACTGTGAGAGTAACTGGCGCCGTGCACTCCGTCTGACCGTAGCCTTCCACGATCTGAGGACAAGAGGAAATTATGAGTATAGTGGTAACTATGATATCATAAACATATCAAAAGTAGTAAAACAATCAAACTTGATAATAATCGCTAAATAAACAAGGATCAACGAGTTTGCGTAGGTACTCTCATAAAAGAAGACAAACACTCAACATAAAAACAATTCAAAGTAGATTAAGTATGTGGGTGGACATGAATGGGCAAAGATCACGGTTTTAAAGAATTTAAAAAAATCCATGATTTCCATTATGACGGTTTTTGAAGTCAGGGCAGTAAAAATAACAACTAGAATAATAAAAAGCACTTAAATGTCCATACTGCAATGACCGTAGTCACTGCTGAGGTCAACATACAAATCGTGACGTAAATTGTCCCGTTACAAAGTATTAAAGCCCGTTTAAATTAATTTCCTTCATTTGAAGAAACAAAAGATTTGCAGCAACCTGAAACTGTACGGTCATTCACACTGCAGCTGTAGGCGTGGTTATTAAACTAAATCAAGGAACGACTCTCACTGTGACTCATATGACAACAATAGATGTGAATGAAATTTTTAAAGAGACTGAGACGATGACAGAGATGGTCTCGATAGATAAAGCACAAACAGTTTTGCGTCTGATATTAATAGAAGCCGATGATATGAACATAATATCGGTGAGAAGAAAACAAACAGCCCCGGTGCATAGTACGGCCGTCAAAATAATATAATTATGAACACATTGATATAATATTATTTTGCCCTGTGGCTATCAAAATGTTATGATATAAAATAACAGCAAAACCGCTCTCGAAATAGCTAAGAAGACTGTTGGCGGTATTCCATACGGCTGGATAGTATTTGAGATATGCGCGAAGATGTAATTGATGTCAGAGACATTGTTAGAATGGTCTCTGAAGCGCTCAGACAATAATGTAGTGCTCTAAAATTAAATCGTATTGTTTTAGTGTACCTATTATTTTCATTCTAGAACATAAAACGTATGAATTACATACTATCGAGAGTATTATCCGATTATGTAAGCCAAAGTCGAGAAAGCGTTTACAGTATTCGTGAACCTTCTTCATCCGCGTGGCCGGCTTATTGCCAAGTAGTAGTACTAGGTTTAATGGGAGCTATTAAATGCCCTCATTAGTAACCTGTCAAACCTTCTAGGTGACCAATTTCTAATATTACGCGACACGAATTCCGTCATACTAATATATAAAGGACGTTGATTGCGCTACTGCAAATACAGGTTCTTCGTACGAAAATGAGGTGATAATTTGGCTGAAAATGTTGCTTGAAACATGTGAGATATATGCAGCTTTAAACTATCATTGATTTCCTAGTTATGAATACGTACCAAGCATCCGAGCGCGCATCTCGCGAAGGTGAGTACGTTGCCGGCGAGCGGTGCCGAGCCCACGACCATGATACGCAGGCGACCGCCCATGCCTTCACGCACCTTGCGGAACACCAGCTTGTCCCATACAGAGTCACTACGCACAATACCCCTGCAAATATAATTTACACATATTAACTATAAAAATAAGACTTTATTATACCTCCAGTTCTGTCACGCTCAATGCTCCTGTATTAAATACAAGGGGGAACTCTTAATTAGAGCAACGAATGATTCACATTTTGTAAAATGAAATTACATTACCACGCTTAGCCGAGTACTAACAAGCCAATAATTACCAAGGCTATAATCATGTCTGTAAAATTGACTCTTATTAATAGGGCCCTCCGTTTCCGGTATATGTATAGTTATACGATCCCATAAGTACCAATTAGATGAATTGCATGAACATTAGTTCATGCACGATACAAAGTCATTTGTATAACTACCTTTTTAACTCAGACTCCTTTGCCGACAATGCCATATTGAACAGCAGCTTCTTTATCTTGGAGTTGGATATTTCAGCCTGAGCTTTGTCGTAGAGTCTGTTCAACAGTCTGGGTACCGCAGGCATCATGGTAGGCTTCAAGGCAGTCAAATCGTCACCTAACCGTCGAATGTCACCGCTGTAGAAACCCACGGCTCCTCCTACCATGTAGAGAGCATTCTAGAAAGAGAAAAATTAATGGATTTATGACCTAACTATTGAATATTTTAATCCTAGTACAGGACTAAACGAAGAAGAATGTGCGTGAGCAAAGTGAGTGATCTTAGTACCATCAATTGTACACGATATTATCATTGCACTTGGCAAGACAAAGATAATTTAATCGCTGAATGATGACATCTTACGATTACACAATTGGATCACTGTATAAAGGGCGGTCTGTATTTGATGGTACTAAAATAACTCTGAATTCACTTTCGTGTTCATTCGTACATAGTTAATTGAGATGTTGACTATCTTTAAACATGTTTAATCTAATAATGGCACTTTAAAGAAACTTTACTAAATACATAATTATGTGCTAATCTATTAAATCAATCAAATCGATGGTATAAAGGGGTATTTCCCAACCATAGAAGGCACGGATGACGCGGTGGTGTGTTGTTATTATTAATTTAAGTGCGAGTTATTCATTTGTGAAGTAATTGCTTAATGGTGAAGTCTCTGTCTAGTATATAATTTGTAAACCTTTTTAGCTTGATTATTAAATTACGCTAATCTTCGTACCATTGTATAGCTTTTCTCAAATAATTTTGTTTTTTGTAGTTTTCCCTATTTCCTCATTGAACGTACCTCGCAACACCGCTCCAGCATATGCGCAAGGGGTAGGAAGGAGATCATGACGTCATGTTTCATGGGCCGGTGCTCGCCAAGCTGCATGATGACGCTGCACATAGACGCAACCACGTTCTCGTGCGTCAACATCACGCCTTTGGGCATCCCTGTGGTTCCTGATGTGTAGCAGATCGTGCATATACTTTCTGGTTTCGGTGGCTGGAAGAATAGACATGGAATTGTTAATCACTGACATCAGAGAGACCTGTGAGAACCATTATCATTCACCAAGAGATTTTCGAATCTAGTTCGAAATAAGAGTTGAGTCCAAAGAATTAAATTGTTTACTTAACAATCTTAAATCTCTTTGGTTGAGTCTTATCAAATTGCAAATTACACATTGCATAACTAAAACTTATGAAGAAGGCATAGACCTTGAAATACGAACAGAACAACGTCGACGTTAGAAGTATTTCACACTAGAAATAATTAAAATATTTACATGGCAAGGATGGTCCCTCTGAGCTCCTTGTACTTCAACATCGCTGAACTTAATAATTTCAACGCCTCGGCTTCTCGCTCTTTGATGCGTGGAAGGAGAGACCTCCTTAATGGTGATCAGTTTCCTTAAACATCTCGGCGACTGGTCGAGGAGCAAATTGGCTTTTTTGTCGTCTTCACAAATAACTACAGTCATTTCGGCTGGAACGAACAAAGGAAATAGTTTGATTCCAATCTTGGACATTTCTCGAATATTTTGTCTTTTTCTAATAGCATTCTGAGAAACAGAGATAATAGGAATTTGAATCCAAATGTCTAGACAAAACGGAATGTAAGAAATTCCGTAGACGTTATAGCTTTATCTGTATGTATAATTGTATACTAAAGTTAATATCTTTTCAGCTTTAATTATAGCTTTTGGTAAACTGCATAAACCTTTTGCAAAATAACAGAATAAAAAATAATAAGGCGATTAACACACGGCACCGCGCACCGCCGCGGTAGGCGGTGAAGCGGATCTCAACGTCGCTTTGGCCTCTAATAAATCCGTTGATGCCTAACACACGTACACCGCCCGACCGCGCGGTGAGCGGTGCTCTCACCATATGAAACCACGGCGGTGAGCGGTGTTAATCGCCTAAACTTCTGTTTAATTATAGCTATTATAAAATCTATCTATACGTACTTTGATTTACAATGAAGGCACATGCATTTGCTCCAAGAGTATCATAAAGTGGAACAATGACCATTGAATAACAATAGGCAGCTTGTTCTGTCATTACCCATTCGGGGCAATTCTGTGAATATATACCTGGAAACAGAAAGTATGTTTTAATATAAGGAAAATTCTTTAAGTAATTTTTGGAAGTTGGTGGGAAACTTACCCACAAATGTGTTCTGACCAGGGACAAGCCCTTGACAAATAAGTCCTGAGCCGAAGTTTTTCGCTCGTAGTAGAGTCTCATTGTATGTCTGCCACACGTATGGCTTATTTGGTCCCTCGCGCCAACCGAGGCAGTTGCCATTATCTGCAATAAGATAAACGTATTGTCATTTAACATTGTAGGTATTTATTATAGTCTTAATTTATCATGTCTTCAATCTCATAAAGCTGTCTCAACTCGACCAGCAGTTAAGTGGCGGAATATTCCATACAATATAAACTCGCTTAATTTTTCCAATGTTTTATTTTTATTCAGCCAATGAGTACAAAGTACCCGTGTATTGTGGTATAAAACTAAAAAACCCACTGTCCCGGCTACTCTAGTGGCACAAATTACGTTTAACTGTATCCTGCAAACCAGTTCGTGAATGATGTTAACAATATTTTGTAATAGTGGGGTATTATCGTATTTATCGTTAACGAGCGGAAATGTTGGAGGGAAATGAGGTGGGTCTTAGAATTGCGCCTTAGGGCACTCCCTACCTTTGCAATTGTATGCGCACTATTCTGTTAGTACGAGAACAAGCAATTGGATAAGTAAACGTATAGGTAGGATAATAATAAAACCAGCACAACTTGCAAGTTGCAACTATCTAACTTAATGGAATGAGATTCGTGGATCGTTGAAAGGAATTCTATGAATACATTGAGAGTAAGGAAATTACATCAAAATAACACGTTACTTACTCGATTCTTTGACGCCCCGTCGGAAAGTTTCGTAAAGTGTGCGTGTGTCTTCATGTAGGTAGCGAAGGAAACGACCGTTTTTCGCTTCTTTGTAGAATTTTGATACACGAACCATTTCGGGCCCCTATAATAAAAGCAGAGATTATATATGATTACATTTCTAACAGTACAAAGATTTGGACGTGACAGCGATTATAATGGCGAAACTGAGCACATTTAACAAAACTGTCAACAGTTACGAAGTAATAAAAAAACAAAACAATGTACTGGGTAATGATTTCATAATAAACGAAGTAAACAAGTTTAGTGTCATCACACTGAATCCTTGCAACGTACGAACTAATCAGCTGTAATCTTATTAACAAACTCGCTGTCATCGGATTATTACGACGACCCAGTAATGGCTAATGAGAAATACATATTTAAACATACAATTTCATATGACTTCACAGTTCAGGAATTTCTGTTGCAATGCAAGATTGAAATCCAAATGGATTCAAGAAGCTTTGTATTGTGTGTGAATTCATCGTAGAACAGATTTTGTGGGATGTTTTGATGATCATATTCTACACAAAATACGTTATAGATCTCATAAGTAAATAAACCACAGGAAAGTACTGTGTCAAAGTTACTAAAATCATATGCAAATGCTTCTCCGTTAACCTAATGACATAGTTGGCCCACTAACTCCAAATCTCAACTCGCAGCATGGAGCACTCTTACGCGTTACGGTATAATAATATTACAGTTTGCACAATGATAAATGGAACGATGAACGGGTCAAAGACACTTGTGGGAAAAGAAATAAACAACAATTTGGCGATAGAATCAGCAAACCATAAAATGTTATGTCATTACCGTAATGAACGGTACGGTGTGAATTTTTGTAGGCCTTTTAGGTTATACGACATGAAATATTAGCCTACAAATCTTACTAAACTTTAACTTCGTTAGTTAATGAGGAAGAACGTAATGCCATTTTGTCATTAAAGTGTATAAAACTTATCTCTGTCACGCAAATCAGAAAGTTGTAACTGAAAGTTCACGAAGTATTAGAATTTATTTACTCAAACTCAAACTCAAAACATTTATTTCAATTAAACCTATTACAGGCACTTTTGAATTGTCAAAGAGTCGGTCAGTTAGTCAGAAAGTTGAAGCTATTTGCCCATTCCAAAACGTAGATCTCTATGTTATGACATTTCAAATTCTCTTTACCTACTGGCTATTTACTGAACGCATGAATATTTTGTAGACATAACATTGTTGTTATTCGAAAACAAAGTCCTTGAAGGAGACCTCGGTCAGGAAATCCTCGATTAAATAAGCTGTTTATAAACCAACAGTAAAAAAATATTGGAGAAAATGATGATAATTTGCGCGAGGCTGAAAAGCAATGACGAATGTCACCTCATTAAAATAAAATTATTAAAAACAAAATGTGTGAGAGATCAAGCAACCTGATCTTGAATTTAGTAAGCAAGGTCAAAAGGAAATTGGTCACGCGACGCCAACTGAAAAATGTGCCGGTTTTGTGACCGAGTATTTATAACATAAAAACTACGTGACACATCCGACTCTTGTCCACGGTATTCTCAGTTCAGACTCGTATGATGACAATTTTAGAAATAAGAATTGTCGTAATTCTACGTTGAAAACTCAATAGATCAGCGTGTAAAAATATTTGTGTTTTAAATAACATTATATCTTCACAATCAAGATTATTCTTTTCAGTAGTGCATTCTATTATTTGAGATTCACTCAAGTTGTCATGTTTCTTTCATCTTCTTCAATCCAGACCAGCACATTTTCTAGCAAATCAACATTGACAGGTAGACTTCACTACGTTTTAGCTTGACACAGACCAAGGAAAAGCTTTGCATGGGTGAGAAAATAATTTAACGTAATAAATTTCTATAAATACCATAGGAAAGCCCTGAAGAGGGCGTGACGGGCCACTACCCGAGTTTTCTTGGCAAGTCGAATTACGATGTCTCCGAAATAGTTGACATTGTCGACGTGTTTAGCTGGCAGTCATTTCCGCGTGAATTCGTTAGCAGTTGTAAAGTTGTTAGCACTATATTTAAGTGCAGTAAACTGGAAACCAGACATTGAGTAAAGGCTAATAGATAAAAGCGGAGTGTGTCTATTAACTTTATCGTGAGTGATTCTATTAACTTTAGCGTGAGTGATTCTATTAACTTTACAACAGACAACAGATTCTGAGGAAGTTTTCCTTTTCAATATGTTAGATAATATAAGCACATCAGTTACACTTACACTTAACATATGGTTATAGATTACCTCCGTGAGGGTGACCGGGCCATACTACTCAAACCCTCTATAAATGACAAAAAAAAAACCGGCCAAGTGCGAATCGGACGGAGGGTGCACGCGCACGAAGGGTTCCGTACCATTATCTATAAAAATGGCAAAAAAATCACGTTTGTTGTATGGGAGCCCCCCTTAAATATTTTTTTTAATTTAATTATTAATTTTTAAAGTAAATATATAACTAAATATTCTGTGAATATTCCAAGCGTCTACCTGTTTACGTTATCAATATCGAGCAAAAACGAGCAAAAAAAAATTACGTTTGTTATATGGGAGCCCCCTTAAATATTTAGTTTATTCTATTTTTTTGTAATTGTTGTTATAGCGGCAACAGAAATACATCATCTGTGAAAATTTCAACTGTCTAACAATCACGGTTCATGAGATACAGCCTGGTGACAGACGGACAGACAGACAGACGGCGGAGCCTTAGTAATAGGGTACCCGTTTTACCCTTTGGGTGCGGAACCCAAAAAATTTACAAATGGAAATCCAAAAACATCTTAAGTTTCCAAAAAGCACTAGAAACATTTGCTAAGACATCTGTCTAAACCAAGGCCTTTAAAATTCTCGTGTTTCCATCTTCATGACATGGTTGTGAAACATAACAACTGCTTTTTAAAGTTGTCTCAGTTATATTTGTCTACTAATTCACATATATTTCAAACTATGTCATCTGTATTTCAAAATAGTAAGTGCTAAATGTTATTGTTTGTAGAATTATGAAAGTAAAATTGTAACATATTGACTATCTAGTTTCTAGTCCATGGAATAGTGAGCAGTTAGCGCTTCACCTACCTAATAATTCAGTACAAAGTATCGAGGTTCCTCAAACAATCGATACGTTGACTTGTCATAACCACACCGCAGTGCTTCGCTATAAGTTTGTTATTTTAACGCATCAATACGTAAACAGATATATTGAGCGTACATATTTGGCATTTACTGCAAACAAATAACTTGGTATGGTGTTTGCCTGATGATAGTGTTTTAATGATTTCTTTTTATAGTTTTTATGGACGTTTATTGTACAGTCTGGGATATAAATTGTTTATCAAATTGACACACTACCTCAATTTGCCGTGTTCATTTGAACGTCTTCATTTGAATGTTCAATTGACACACTACCTCGATTCGCTACTTCATTCAACTGTCAAATTTTAATAAGTAATAATGATGAATGAATGAGTTGTGATTTAAATAATCGGATCGTTTAAGTTGGTAGTCAATTTGGTAAACAAATTCTCTGACTTTACATAAGACTTTATCTAGTGTTAAATTTTATTTGTCTTTTGGAAACAGGTGCTATGATCAACTAAATAATTAAAAATCACTAAGAATGTCACTAATTAGCAATTACGAGCGATAGAACAATTTGGCACACGATCAAACATGTCACGGGATAACGCCTTTCAGGGTACAATTACGCTAAAATATAATTAAAACTAATTACAATGCTGACGAGGAAAACTATAGTATATCTGTATATATCGTTAGTTTACATTTAATATTTACAAACAACAACAATGACTAAAAAAGTAGTAAACTGTGAAATGATGTTGGAGTCAAAGGCTTCCAACAAATCAGTAAAAGATGAAAGCTTAACACATAAAATTATACGAGTACTAACCATTGCAGTCATACGTTCATCTCATACTGAGTTAATATCCACAAATCGATTTTTACTAGACCTTTCATTCCAACATTTATTATTTCTATTTAAAAAATAACTCCATTCTTTTCTTTTGTTTTCTGCTTTCACGAAAAGATTTTTCTCGTAGCGAAGCTTAATTAATAGCGGTTTCAGATAAACAACATTCCTGAAAATAATTTTGTCTTTAATTCGGGGATTATCGTAAAAATAAATGGAAAATTCAATGAAGACTACTACATACTATTTTTTATTATATTAGTGTAGATTACATATTCGTTAGTGGTTCCTGTTTTTCAGAACATTTATAACCGCCGATATAATTTATAGTTCATTCAGTTTTGTGTTCTCTAGAGAGGTTCTTAGCTTGCTCCTACGCACTGGCAAAGTAACGAAGTTCTCTGGAGATGATAATTGAGTTGTTAATAATATTGCCATTGATATTTACGAAACTTGAATGGAATGTTTATACGAACCTCAAATTACTGCATATTTTGCTGTATCACGATTTGTTATTTGTTGTTGTTGGATCAAAAGATGAAAAGTAAGCTAATCGTGATGTAGGAGCGGGAAATTCAAAAATGGATAGATTGATCAAATATCTTCTATTGAAAAGTAGTAGAGTGAACATTCGAAGAAATTTTTTAAATAAACGTTTCCGTTACGAATTTTCCTTTTTTTTTTCATTTCTTTTTACGTCATTTATCTCTTCGATCAAACACCTAAACATTTCATGGTAAAAATAGAACATAATACTTTTGCAAAATCCATTATTTTCAAGTTATATTTCAATGTCATCATGTCAGTTTACAAAACTGATTGCGTGTGGATAAACGTAACAATAGTTCGTCTATATTCTCGATAACTCCCGTGACTTGTCTGGATCGTTTGCCAAAAATCTACTCAAAATAGTTGGTAAACTCGGTGAGCAAATGACCCTTCCTTAAAAATATTTGTGTTTAGTTACTAGGCGTAGGGAACAAAATGTTAAAAGTATATTAAGAAAAAAAGTATTAAAAAAAACTTTTTTACAAAAAAAAACAACCAAACTCAAGCCGCCTTATTACAAAACAAGATTTATATTTGACATGGCTTAAACCATGGAGCCAGTTTTTGTAATAAGAACGTAACAGTGATTGAAATACCGTTCTTTTCACAAAACTGAAAACTTAGTTTGGTACTAAGTTGTCAGTTTTGTGTTTAGGAACTTTACCATAGTCGGAATAAAGTTCGAAATTCAATAATGGCTCCATGTTTTAAACCCGGGTCTGAAGATAAACCTTGTTTTGTAATAAGGGGGAATCTGCCTAGCCTTTTCCCGACTATGTTGGGGTCGGCTTCCAGTCTAACCGGATCCAGAGGAATACCAGTATTTTACATGGAGTGACTGCCTATCTGACCACAACCCAGTAAAAAAAAACAACCGACTTTAAAAAAAAAACAATACAAAGTGAAAACATACTTTAATTTCTGAAGTCGGTACAGAATACTTTTTATTTTTCACTTTTTTGTTGTGGTATGTACCTACCCTACCTTTGCATACCACCAAATTCGTATACCACTATTTGCTATGTAAACATCAGTAACAGGAAGATATTATAACATCAACAACATACACTAAGTGGAAAAAATACTTATTACTGAAGCCAACTCAAAAACTACCCAAACAAAGTTAATAAAAATTGTATCGGACCACCGTGCAAGCTTCCACCAAATTGAAGAAAAAAATAATTTTCAAAATCGGTCCCCAATTGATGAAAATATCGAAAAAAAAATTTATTCAGGTGAATTGAGAACCTCCTTTTTTAAGAAGTCGGTTAAAAAGAGTAGTTCAACATACATCTACACGATTGATGTCTAAGTTCCTTCGTGAATGGAAGTAAACGTTAAGTCATTATTGCCACGACTCGGGCACGCTAGATCTTAGAGCAATAATATAAATGGGGTTCTACATAGTATTCATACATTTGAGCACTAATAACGATTATTTTACACAAATGCATGAAGCAGGAATGATGGATGCACGTAAACAGTAATATGAGTTCCAGTAGATTCAGAGAAGTAATACTTGTAGGAAGTTTACCCTAACAATTTGTTGTCTTTGCGGATTAACATGATGTTCTATACGGTTGAGTTTTTGAGACGGGGCTGTAAAGACAGGTGTTTTATTTTTCTGTTAAAGTTACTTACTCGACTTAATGTTTTTTGTATCCACTGGTTTCTGTGACAAATAACCTTATTTTTCTCTCTTTCTTTCTTTAAACGAAACTGCATCTATAACAATCGACACTATAAAAATAAAACGTGATAATTGACATTATTTTTGCTTTATGTTTTTCTTGCTGGTTTTATTTTTATAGCGCCGATTGTAATAGATGCAGTTGCGTTTAAAGAAAGAAAAAAAGAGAGAAATATAAGGTTATTTGTCACAGAAACAAGTGCATACAAAAAGTTAATTAACTCGAATAAGTAACATTAACAGAAAAAAAAAAAAAAAATATCTACATAATAATCACAAAACAGAAATAGTCAGCAGCTGCTTGCAAGTCATGACTGTCACAAGAAAGCTTCCACTCAGCATGATGCTGTGCTATGCCACCCACAGCACAGCGCTGATTTTCAATGGTCACCCGAAAAAGACTTACGGAAACCAAGTCAGATTTAATAAGGATTAAAATACTCTTTGGGACCAACTGAGGTTAGAGTACCTAAATCTCTGTCTCAAAAATCCACACTCTATGTACATTGTACAATATAGGATAGTGTCATAAACGTTCAGATAGCGTTCGTAGTTCTTGAAGATAAATTTGTACGCAGAAAATTTCCATTTACTGTATAAATCACTATCTAATTAGACTATTTCCAACATTCAGTCAGCATCTATAGTCTGACAAGATGCGGTAAATGTCAGTATTTGGCACAGCTGTCTCACAACCACCTGAGATAAACATTTTGTATTTATAACTGTCATTTGCTCTACATGAAATTTGAACATCTAGCTGATGGAAAACATCACTATTCTATATTCTACATAAAACGTAATAAAAATTGGTTCTTTAATCTCTATGGATAGTGATCATGGACCTGATAAACAGTTCTACATATAAAAGGTCGGCGGAAGTTGCGTAGTCGAGAAAGGTTTGCCGGCTGCTGGTAATAATGATGGTCGATGAAGTACCTATTCACCAACGGATATTCTTTATAACACTTCTAAAGTAATAAAAAAGCACCAGGAGTACCATAGAAATCTCACATCAAAGAACTCGATGTGTGTGGGTTCGGTTTGTACGTCGCGACTTCCTCAAAATTTATTAAGTACATATTTTATTGACAACATTAGTAAAACTATTTGTAACTCCTAAGATCGCCTGTTTTGTGTAAAGTCTCTACAAATTACTTCTATGTTTACGTCGAGTCGTTGAGCTCCTTAAGTCTTGAGTTGAGCTGCACGATTACTGACAAATGCTTGCACTGATTGGACAGGTCCACTCAAATTTGTGTGGTTCTTTCCTCAAAAGACCATTTCAGACACGGATCTACATCGTCCTCACATGATCTGACCAAGATTATGTCTGGACTTTAAAAGAGACATTGGTCCCTGAGTTTGTTTCGCCATTTCTTCCCAGGAGTAGTCAGATAGGAAATGTCGGCTACATCTATTTTATTTTTTATATGACGTGTAAAAGTGATTCTAATATCCTATTTACAGAATAAACGATTTCATTTCATTTCATTTCGTATTACGTTTTATAGCTGCTACTTACTTTAATATTAGAGGATAAGCTCGTTAATCTACCGATACGTATAAATATTTTGAGATACGTGTTGCTTGTATGTTAATTAACGTAATGCTTAATGAACGCCTCCCACATTATCATTTATTTTTTATTTTTTATTATGAACTTCTTGAATAGATAACTGAGGTATATCGATTTAGGAGATATGGTAAATCGTTATCTAACAAACTACTATTCCTTTCATATTAAATGCAAGATGTAAATGGATTCATGTTCTGAATAAGAGAAACGATACATTGGCATGTTTCATAAATCAATGATTTAGAAATGAAGATTTAAAATGCTGCAGTCGTGAATCATCGTTTGAGGCAATAACAACGAATGAGATATCCGTTCACCACAACCATTTTGTTATAACTTAATATCCAAACAACAGTATCCATTAAACTCGGCCTATTTCAGTATACAAACGGACAGGTTTACGATATTTTAAGTATTTAACCTACAGATAGATAATAATTTACTTTTGGTTTTACAAATCATAGTTTTAAATGGATTTATCTAAGTACTGGTAACTTTAGGAAGATTTTAAACTTTCGAAAAGAGTTGGGAAATAGGCATAATGGTAAAATTCTTTGCTTAACGCCACTTTCATGAATTAATGGTTATCAATCCAACATAAAAAGAAGAAAGAAATTACGTTGTAACTTATTATTATTGATATATTTAAAAGTACGAAACATGACAGAAAGGCTGGAATTCTGACCATATTTTAACAAATGACCAAGGAAGTCTAGTTTTAGTTACTTTAAGATCATCTGTAAAGAATAATCTAGAATTAAATGTTGCTTCTATTTCTAATCATCAGCACCATGTCTTAGCCGGTGAGACTTTTAAATGATCTGAATCTAAATGTTACGGAGCTTTGCCAACTGTCGGGGCGTGAGCAACATCTAACTATGTTCCTACCTCTACGATACATATCAATTTTACCCAACACTTTGAAAATATGACAATATCATCTCACTTATCGTATCCTATGATAAGTGAGATGATATTGTCATATTTCCAAAATGAAACCAAACGAATCCTTGTAAAAAGTGAACAAAATTTTAGAATTTTATTCACTTCTTACAAGCATCCGTTTTGTTTTTTTTTTTCTTTTCATTCCGTCATATTAATCACTATTACGAGAACATTCAGAATGTTCAACTCTATTTTATTTTATTTTCACAATATAAATGGGATAATTTCGTAAAAACTCTATTCTCTACAAAATACTCACTAAGAATTGTTAATTACAAATCTTATTATTTTAAATTCTTTGATGTACATTATTTCTTTTAATGCGTCTTCGAAGGTTTCTACGTTTATATCACTCACTCTAAGGGCATCCGATTGTTCGCTGACGCTTATCGGAGGTCGAATCGGAGGGACTCCGATGCAGCAATCACAGCACGCCATTTTTGCAATTAAATGTTATCACACAACAAAATGCACCGTTTGTTTTTTTTATTAAACCGTTTTATATTGCGCAATCATTGCTGAATTAAACTGAGCGCGTTTCAACTTTTCATTAGGTTCACTACACTTTTCAGAGTTCACAATAGGTATCCTTGCATGAATCCCGTTTAATCGTCTTGACCGAGACACTTTGGCGGAGTTTGCGAGTATCTCGTCACTTTCGCTAGAGTCTTTTGGGGATTGTCAGGAGAGCAGCGGGCTGGGCTGCTCGTGGTACAATGAGTTAAAAATATCGCTCGAAGATGCGCTCTGCCAACTCGCGATCGTCGGCAGTTGGTATTAGGACAACTCGAACTTTGATACCGCAATAAAGAGGAATACCCTGTCGTCATAATTTTATAAGAATCTTTCCGTTGGATTAAGAGAATCTTCTAAACGATATTTTTATATATGTTGACATAAGATGTCTCCTACTTAATTTTTATTAATGTGTTATCTGTAAATATATTTCGGATTATTTCATGTACGACACGCAGGAAGAGTATGTTTTATTTTATCATCTACTTGTATTCAGCCTTGTTTATCGACCATCGACCCCACTAATACGTGCACCGAAACAATGGACCATGATAATAATATTATGTAATCGCCACATTTTCGTGGTTACGTGACTATAATTTAAATTAGGATTGTACTTTTTTGTACCCTTGTTTGTTTTAATTAATCAGTCTTCGCAAACGGAGCGTGCTTATTGCGTGTATATTTTGTTTGACACGTGCCCAGGACATTTCTCAAACATTGCGTCATTGAAGATGCATAATTTTAACCTGCTACTCTCTCTCTGCCTCATCGAAAAATACTGTAATGTTACTTGCTGGGCAAAGGCCTTCTAACTATTTCGATCTACTATACAGGGTCAAATTAAATTAGCTAGCGAAACTCCGCAGACGTGTTGGGTATCTAAATACGATAAAACGAAAAAATAAAAAATGCTTTTTTGGGGTCAACGACTAGTTACTTGAAATATGTGTTTCAAAATCAGTTTTTTTTTCTGTGTAAACTTCACAGATGTGATGGGTATCGAAAACTAAACACGATAAACCAAAAACTTAACTACTTTAAGTAACTTCACTGCCAGTGGTCATTGACACCAGAAAAAAAAAAACATCAAATCTTTATTTTTTTCGTTTTATTGTATTTAAATATCGATACCCAATACTTCCACGGAGTTTCGCTAGCTAATTAAATTTGACCCTGTAGAGCTTATGGCACGTATACCTAGATCATGTCTTTTTTAGTCCAGTACGTCCTTTAATTCTTTCATCTTCTGCCTGTGTAACTTGATCGTGACATAATAATAATTGGTTCTTGGTTTGTACTTACTGGCTCAAGCAGGCTTTGTTCGTGGAGTGTGACGAGTGGCTTCTCGGGCTTCGGCCTCGTGCTGAGGTAGAAGGCCGAGGCAGCTGCCACGCCGGTGAGCGCCAGTGCGCCAGCTGACCCGCCAACCATCCATAGGTACTGGTCGATCTCGCTTACTGCACAAAAGAAAAGGTAAGACATCAGTTATAAAGTTAAATGGATATGAGAAGGTTTTTAAAACGTTGCCCCACACTAGTAATTTATCCTGTATTTAAACTCACATACACAAACAGCCAGACCCGGGACCACTACTTGTAGGTCATTCAAATATTTGTTCCATGCGAGAATCGAACCCGAGACACGCAACGCAGCAGTCAATCGCTTAACCACTGCGCCAACCATGCCGTCAACTTCTTCTTCTTCTTAATTTACATTTACACACACGCACAATACAGTTTTTGATTTACATTTATTTATTATCCTGACAGTTTAGAAGCAATGTGGTATCTGATCGACAAAAAAGGGCCTTTACAGGTGTTTCTTAAGAAACTTTAAGTAATGTTCCTGCTAGTTTAATTTTTGTTGACTATAGGGTCCGCCTTCCTTAAATGTCAATATGATTTAAGTCCTACCTCTAGGTAGGCATTCCAGTGATTTTGACCTAAGGTTAATTCTTCAAAAATAGATAACGTATATACCTACTGTGAAAATATTAAAGGCTCGTACAGACTGGTGCGATATCGCGGGCGTGATAGGCACCGACGAAAAATTGTGCTACTAGTGTCGCATCGCGCCCGCGATATCGCACCAGTCTATACAAGCCTTAAATCGCTATTGTATCCTTAAGTATCAGATATAATAACAGATTTTAGATCATTATAACAGGCAGGAGTATCATGCTATCCTGATCATACTCATGTGATACTAATCGAATCTGAGAGTAGGTTAGCACTTTCATAAACACAAATTAGTCGTAAGTTAAACGGAATGGAACAAAATCGAATGGTTCTGAAACTTAATGGGATATAACTTTGCTTTAGATCGGATAAAGATCATCAGTCCTTTTTACGTGAAAATACATATATCACTCTGAAACTTACGAAATCAAAGTACCTACCTGCTAGATAGCTTATTCTTCGAAATCATTATACCTCAAAAAAAGACCAGAATTGACATAACGAGGTGAAATACTAAGAAAAAGGAGCTGAAGAATAATAAAGTGATACCGGCTGATAAGTCATAAGAAATAAATTTATAGATGCTCGATACATGAACAAACAATCCGTCAGGGTACCGATTAATAAATCGTTAACACCAAATATGGTGATATGATAATGACAAACCAATAAAACTTAACAAAAGAGCCATCTGAGCAACTGGTACTTTCGATAATGACCTGCCTGCAAACGACCTTCCTTGTCAATCTCGACGCCGCTAATGAAGATTGAAGAATTATTTAAAAACGACTCCTTCTGGCGGAAAAATAATTCTTGAAGGACATATTTAATTATAACCGTTGGACATTGCAGAAATATTAAAAACTTTATAAATTCCGCAATATTTAAGTGGGAAGGTAAGTAAGTTGTCCGTTCTTAGATGATTGTTGGTGCAGCGGCTTCTTATCATACGCCTGCGCCGGCATTATGATCCTCCGCATAAGGAAATGTCAATAAAACAACTTTCATGCGCCCGAGCGACTAGTAGTTCCTGAACTATAAACCGCGCGCGCAGTCTAGCCAGTTTAGAAAGTGGAAACTGGGGAGCGTGCACAGACGACGCATTAGCGCATAGATTTCTCGGGATTCTCTCGCGCTTTCCACTGACATACTTTTACGGTGATATTTACGACATTACTATAAATGCGTATATATTATCAAGACTTTTCACATAACTAAAATTGTGAAGAAGCGTCGCCGTTGCAGTATTTAATAATAATCTCTAGGTAAGCAATAAAGCAATGACTAACGAGGTCAAGAATATCAAAATAAAAAAAATGCAATTATTGTTTTAGATACTATTGAAACTATCCCCGAAATAAAGCAAGACTAAAACCAAAAGTACAAAATTAGGGACAGGGTTATACAAACCGCAAAAGTCAATGTCGTAATCACTGTTTTAATCATTAGAAGGGCTCAAATTATTTGAAGGCAACGTTTAAGGTCACATTGTTGGCCTCGATACCTTGTCGCTTGTACAGCTAAATGTACTCGTCGATTTCAAAAGTTAGAACCTTGGTGATCTAATTTCCCCTCATTGAGCATTCAAAGGGCGTAACAAGCATGACGGCCCTTCGAGAGGCCCTTAGTCTTCCATTAATACAAACCGGTAATCACTAACTTCTATTGATCTACTATATATTTTTTCTTTGTTATATTTTTTACATCGTTGCTATGCTCTAATACGTTATTTTTTTGGTTAATATTGGGTTACGTTTACAATTAATGCAGTATCGCACCATATAGCTAATTGAATAAATGTAGACAAGATTAACCCAATACTCGCGATAATAGACACTTTACATGTCTAGACATATAGCGATTAATTTCAGTAAGAGTTGACGGATTACAATGTATTATAATTAGAACATCAACTTTAACTTACAACTGTTGCATTGGTTCCACCAGATAGTTTTTTCTCGTGTATTTTCTTCAGTCTTCTTGTTTTCAGTCTTCTTTAGTTTTTTCTGTATTTTTTGACACTTTTCCTTAACACTAAACTCAGTCTTTGGGGCTCCCATGTTCACTTTGTCCTTTTTAACTTGAAAACCGAACTTTCCGCTTCCCATCTTGATCAGCTTAGCACATAGCGTTTGATTCACATCAGCACAGTGTGCACGTATAAGTACATTATCCTTTCCACTGACGCCTAGGGCATGGTCTGCGTTGGCTGGATTGTTTAAAATGTTAAAATTATGACTGTACTATATAAGTACACGTTCGCCACTCGAGTGTCGTAAAGATGTTCGATATCGAATTATTTTGTTGCGGAATGAAACGGAATCCATAAAACTAAAAGGTTTTATAGAGTTATCTCGAGGAGGCTTTGGCCTTGTAGGGTTCATTAACACTATTCAGTCGATAATTGAAATATAATCAAGCACCTGATTCCGTCGGTTGCTTATCTAGTTTGAGTCACTCCCCTTGAACCGATTAGGTGAGTGGTGAAATTGAAATTAGTTGGGAATGATAATCAGGTGCGTTTAACATAGTATTTACGCATCGGTGATTCTAGATATAGACGATATAAATAATCATTTACGAATCTAATAATGTAAATTGACGATATTTTCAACATCAATGAAGCGGGACCCTTATGCACGACAGATGTAGTATCCAGTTGTAAATATCAATCTAGAGTTCGCCATTTAATTCTGTGATTGCAACTTCTTTGTGAGTATCAAATGCTCTGTTGTGGTCGTGATTGGATAGTTAGTATTACTTCTGAGAACCGACTTAATAGGTACTCAGGCAAAAGTAGGTTTAAAACAGTGCAATATTAACAGCACTGTGGTAATAAACAATTACCATCTTATTACAAAATAAGGTTTATCTTCAGACCCAGGTTTAAACCATGGAGCCATTATTGAATTTCGAACTTAATTCCGTCTATGGTAAAGTTCCTAATACAAAACTGACTACTAAGTACCGAGCTAAGTATTCAGTGTTGTATAAAGAACAGTATTTCAATCAGAGTTACGTTCTCATTACAAAAACTAGCTCCATGGTTTAAGCCATGTCAAAATAAAAATCTTGTTTTGTAATACGACGGTTAATGTTTATTTGCATTCACGAGTAATTGCTGAGTGATGCAGGCACACAGAATACGGAAGAGACCACTAAAGACCCTAAGATTGTATCTTTATTACAATAAATTCAGCGGTGCACTGTCAGGCAGAATAATTGATAAGCAAAAACAAAGATAAAGCAAACGTCGCCTCGTATAGCATTTATGGGCTCAGTGCAGTTATTAAAAGTGGAAAAAATAAACATCTCACATAATTAAACGTCATCTCTGTGAGTGGGTGCTCTCGGGATACAACCGTGAATACTCCCATGGACATTAATGGCTGACGGTTCAATTACACATAAGACAAATGATACGTAGGCGGAGTGCTTTTAAAATGTTATGATCATTTAAATTAGCTTGCCGATTACTTCGGAATAGTATAACTGCTTTGATTATCCGCGATATAATTATGGCGTGCACTTTAATGTTTTTAAGTTGAAATTATGTAAACGGACGTGTGATTAAGAATCATAAATATTTACCGCTCTAGTGTAGTAGTAGTAAAATTATGTTATTGGAATGGAGTCAATAAAATCAATGTTATCCGTTATTAGTCTCTTTCAATTTTATGATGATGACAAACCTAAAAGTGTATTTATTGTGGTTTTACTCGGCAGAAGTAAGTTTTACAAGCTCGTGGAACGATAATTTAATAAACCATAAACTGAATTTTTTCGTTACTGCCTTTTTGTACCTTGGTACTTATTATTTGCCAAGAAAAATCGATCACAATTTTTTACGGTATTCGCCGTAACGTTTCCTTGATAACAGCTGTGATTATTGAGTGCTGTGATGTTTTTCAGGTTACGGGCCAAATACTTTGTGGTCTGAATCCTTTTGACGTTGTAAGATATTATGGTTTAGTCCAATCTCTTCCCCTTCCCATCTCTTCCCATATGCATGATATTATAATTATAGTCGACCTCATAATTACTTTTAAGCTCCCTAAGGTTGAATGTCACTTGCACGTCATAAAACGAGACGGTATATTTGTCTATGAGACAGATAAATTCAACTTTACTTAAGTTTCAATTTCCTAGCATTTGTTGTCAAAATTGGTCAAGCAATTACGATATCGACTACACCTACCTACTTGTAACCGTTCGTGTCTAATCCTCTACCGAACTTCAATTAGCGTGGGACAACAAGCTCCTAATCCATGCATTGGATGCAAGGAGCATGCTGACCTAATAACAGCTTCCATATTCGTACCTAACGTATACTAAAGACAAATCTTGTTTTATTTGATTTCCTTTACTGTATTGAATATGAAGAAAGGTTTTCTAATTGTTTAGTGTCTCTCATTCTTGAAATCTCTACATGTCTCATTGTATTTTGTTTGATAAATGCTTTATTATGAGTTAACTCTTCTTTATTCTAAACAACAACAGGCTCGCAGAGGACATAAGGACTTAAGGCTTCTACATACTGGCGCGATTTGTCGCGCGACGGTAATTTTTCCTATAAATTGTTCTACCGGTGTCGCGTCGCGCGACCAGTCACGCCAGTATGTAGAAGCCTTTAAACAAAACTGACGAAATGGGGGTGTACTATAGGTACACCATTGCTAACCCTTCAGAGAATAAAGATGTGATGTCATGTATTTAAAACATTCATATTGTTAGCCCGATAGTCCTTATACACTCCCGGACTCCAAAATCTATATTTTCCTGTATAGTTAAAATATAAGCCTAAATCATGAAAAAAATGATAAGTCAGAGAAAAGTTTTTATGTAATTTTGTTGCTGACATACTGGCCATCATTTCGTTATCACCATCAAAATTTCAATTCACGAATTTGAACAACAGAAGAAAATCGGAGTTTGGTCGCTCTTAGAGAAGCCACAAGCTTTGATTAGAGCATCTATAAGTCCACCAACTACCAGCCAGCTTCGACACAGCTTCGAAACTTTCATAAACTGTTAGAAAGAGACTCGAAGAACGTGGGCTGACACCTCATAAGCCAGCCAATGGTCCCAAACTGACACGAGCTCATAGAATGGCGCGCCTACAGTTTGCACGCGAACATTTGCATTGGACTCAACGTCAATGGAGCCAGGTTCTTTTTACGGATGAAACTAAGATTTTACTGTATTCGTATACTGATGCACGTTGGAAAGTCTACCAAAGACAGACAGACATTACATTTTCAGTAATTTTACAGTCGAAGAGAAGTTGAGTTATGGCGGTGGGTCTGGGACGGTCTGGGGCGGAATTTCCACATAAGAAAAAACCGGCTTTGAGGATCACGGTTGCCACTACTAAATAGCGACAGATATATTCGTCAATGCCTATAGGCCCATGTGATGCCATATGCTGAGTTTGTGGGGCAGGATTTCATTTTTATGCATGATAATGCAAGGGCGCACACTGCAAGATTGTTTAAGAATACCTGCATAATGTTAGAGTATCGCAATAATGGAATGGCCAGCAAGAAGCCCTGATTATGAATCCAATAAAGCACTTATTGGATGAGCTAAAGAGGCGTGTTCGAACTAACCAACCCGCTCCAGAAACTTTTCAGGAGCTAAAAACTGCCATCTTGGAAGCATGGGAGAGCATTCCACAGCACGTCATAGTGGCATTAATTAATTCCATGCCGAACCGCATGACGGCCATCGTAAATGCTCTGGGAGGTAACACAAGTTATATTTAGTAATTTGTGTTACCTCCCAGAGCATTTTAACGTTTTCTCTATGTAAACCATTGTTTTCTTCAAAAATTCCACGCTAATTTGGCCCCTGAGAAACGCACGACTTATTGCAATTAAACAGTATTTTTTGTATTCCGATTTTAAATTTGGAAAATTGACAAATGGAAATAATAGCGAGTGACTGGCTTTAAAACCATTTGTTTTCTTTGTACAAAAGATATGTAGGGTAGCTAGATTCAGGTGCCCGGGAGTGTATTTGATCTCAGCACCTTTCAACACATCGGTCACGAGTTAGGTCAACAGCGATAATACAGGAACAAAACAGGCATTATAGTTATTGATTGGCCCGTTGTTACGTCCGCCTATATGCCATATTTCATCTAACAACTGACACTAACTATTCGCACTAAAACTAGAAATAGTGAACGTTTGGTTTATACGCACAATTTGTCGGTATTATTCTTCGTTTATGACGCGATTGACATGAGTTTGGTAACAGTGCCTTGTTCTCGGTAAATTATTAATTTATGTTGTGCTGTCTAACAATATTAGGTATACAGGATTTTTTTTTTCAGATGAGACTTTAGAGTGACCATCAACAGCCACACGGGTCCATCCATCAGGTTAAGCTACGCTTGCCGAGGATGGTCCGTGGATGGGTGACCGTCTTTACATACTGAAACTCTTCCGTACTTCGGACAGCACGTTATGCCCTTGGTCCCGGCTGTCATTCGTGGATCATTGACAGTCGTTACGGGTCGTCAGAAGCCTGAAAGTTTGACAACCAGTCTTACCAAGGAGTATCGTATTACCCAGTTACTGGGTTGTGGAGGTCAGATAGGCAGTCGCTCCATGTAAAATACTGGTATTGAGCTGCACCCGGTTAGACTGAAAGCCGACCCCAACAGCGTTGGGAAAAGGCTGGCAGATTGATAGACTTTAGAATGACTATCCTGTAAACAGGGGATTCTATATTCTTGGACAACGGATTTATCTTAAATCCTTTATCCACCCACACCTACCTAAAAATTTCATAATAATTACACTTCTCTATTCTTAGGCACACCATACCGTGTGAAAACTAAAATGCTATAAAAAAATATAGCAGTACTTTCCACATATAAAGGCTTCTACATACCAGCGCGACTTGTCGCGCGGCACAAAGGCTACGCGTGTCGCGGGACGAGCGGTGCCTTTGTGTCGTGTCGCGTCGCGCGACAAGTCGCCCTGGTATGTAGAAGCCTTAATGGTTCATTGTCATTGCATAATCATTTTGTTGGGAAATTCCAATCTTCTATCTTTGTTATGACCAGTGATGCATCGTCGACGTATGCCAATAGTTCTCGGAATTGATATCAAATATCTACAGCAGATGGTAGCTGTCATAGTGTGATAGTTTCTGAACAAATTAATTTAAATAAACAGATGTTATTTATTATTGGTTGCTTTTAGATTGTGCTTTCAAAGTTCAATAGTTCCTTCTTCGAATTTCTTTTGCAAGAGTTTTTAGTCCCAGTTTCCTCAATTTCTGCACAAGCAGCCAGCTACTCGCATTACAGAGAACCATCAAGCCGTTCAATAGGGACTAATAAAACTATCAGATATTCCGCTATCGGCACATTCACACCTAACGGTGACTCTGACATTTTGATCTGGTTCACGAAACAATAAAATTATATGCCTGTCACCGAAACTTGTTGTACCGTAGGCCTATTCAAGTGTCATCACCCTCATTTATTTACAAGCTTAATAATCTGCATCATTGTCATATACAGTAGTGCCACTGAGGCCAATGAACATAATCGGTATGTGGAATAGCATTGTGGTGTACACAATTGCAGTGCAAATTCAACGACAATAACACAAATACTTCGATAAGAATTCCAAGTACTATTGTAGTATTAGATCGGGCAATAACTAAACGTGGGTTCAACGACCTGAGATCGCAGCGTGTTTTGATAAGGTCGTCAATTCGCTATCCGCGATTTTTTTCCTAGAGAACCGCAGTTACAGTTAAAAAAGCGTTAAGCGGTCAAACGCGGACCGTTTTAATTACTTCATAGTCACGTACTTGTAGTAAAATTTCACCGTTAATGGAAAGTGATATGACAAACCGGACTGTGTTCGATATTGGACCCAATTTTTTTTGAGAATCGCTGTATACCGTACAGTAGCAATCAGATACGCCATCTACATCATTCCATACTTTTAATTTATACAATTTTTGAGTAGTGACAGGCCAGCAGCCTTATTAAAAATAGTTTAACGATGCATTTACCAAATCAAAACAAACACATCCTCGTCGTGAAATACGTAATTAAACTGATTAACATTTTTATTGCCTCCGTATAACTTAATGTGCCGATCGGCACTGTTTTAATGCAAATCCTACTATCGCCATTCTATTCGCAGCCGACTATGATTGTACTTTCGAGTATAAAGTGTTTCAGGTAAAATATTTAAAAAGAAAGAACTTTTATTTTAAATAAATAATTGGTCAATAACCTTACAAGGAATATTAGTGGATAAATCGTCAAATTAAGTCACATATCGAAAAAAAATCGGAATGAAAATTACAGTTTCGAATGATCCAATCTATCAATCCGGAACCATTGAAAAGTCAATGACTGAATTTATTTTTTATGGTTGTCAATCAAGATTCGTGTTTGGTTAGATTTACCTCTAGCTTAATTGAAATCAAATAAAACACGAAACACTGAGTAAGCGCCATTTTTAAATGTGCGCGGTCATTGAAACTTGAGATTCGTAATGTTGAGAAAAATCGTCAATAATTTGAAACAAATCAATATCATCAATAATGATTTCGCACAGAACATTACGCAAGCAAGTACCAAGTACAAATACGTACACGAATGCACTTCCTAGGCGTTGCGCCTGCGCATACGAAATGAGACACCCACGGTAAGTGAGTCACGTCCACACGCGCCTCCGGCCCTACTTTACTATTGTACATACATTATGTACAAGCAAAGACAATAATGTTGTTTATTGTACAGACTTCATCGTTCAACTGACGATATTAAATGTCTACAGGATGTCTTTACTGTTTCTTAGAACGTTTAGGGCTAATATTAGCATGGCTAAAAATGTTGTTCCAACTTTGTATGGCATGGCTTCTTTATAAAGATTCACTCATCTTCACTTAGGTTTACAATAATGTGCAAAACACTGTCAGAAGTCAAAGCCAATTAATTATAGAGACAGCTGCAGATAAAAAATGTACAATATTTTGAAGGGTCCATCAAGCACAGAACATAATTCAACGTTTAAAAGTTTAAGGTTAAACGATTCTGTGAGGGGCGAGCTTAAACAAGAAAAGGGTTTGATCTTTTTTTTATGGGCCTACTTGTTGTAATTCCCTTCAATTTGAATAAAGTAACCTTCGAATCTCGTACCGACAACAAGGTAACTTTAGATCATTTATCTTCGTTGTACAGGACGTGAGACGTCGTGTTGACTGAATACGTTGCAATTTCTTTGGCAATGCTCAAGGCCTATGACATGAATATAATTAGTAATAATAAGACCAGATCACTCGCCAAGCCATATTATTACTGATGGGAACGTGTAAGTCCAATGCTTTGGTTGTGTATAAAGTCGACGCACCCTGCAGATTTTTAATGACAGAAAGTTGGACTGATTTGTTACTAATAATAAAAGTGATGCTTCTAATTCATTGGCTTATTATCAGCCAAATTAAATAGATCGAGACCTAGCCAAATTCAGACATACTAATGAGTGAGAAATAATAAATAATGTGCAGCTCTGCAAAAGCTAAGTAGAAACAAAATCTTTTCTAAACATATTGAAATAAACCAATTACAAAGCAATCAATAAAATTACGCAAGAATAAACTATAAATTAATAGAAAATAAGATTTTTAATTCTACACTCGTTCAAAGTAATACAGCATGCTGCATGACTAATCCAGATCCATCAATCAAGAACTCTCATAACTCATTACTCACATGCCATCTTTAGACATGAAAACATAGGTCAGTTGCATTGTATTTATAATTCCCTTTTCCTCTAATAGAGCAGGAGTGCTGGGTTTTATTCCTCGTTTTCCTCATCGAGAAAGCAGGTGTGCGCTAACGAGCCGACCAGTATCATTTGGCCCTAATGTCGGATCCAACAACCTTTTCCCATCTCGCTCAGACTCACAACCATTTTATGGAGAAACTATGTCGATGATAGAAGTTTCGAGAAATCTAGATTAAAAAGCAATTCAATCAAGTTCAGTGTCATTGTCAAGTGATATAACTGAAGCAATTTATATCTTTGTAACAATGCCACTCGAATCATGAGTGCAGGCAGTTTAGTTCAAGTGACATTTTACGTCATTATCCGCGATGTGTTCCTCGAAGAGATAAAAGTTACTTGCGTTACGTCTCTAAGTGCATGTTGGTATAATTTATAGCGAGACAGAACAAAGATTCTCTTCAGAGCGCTGGTGACCCACAAACGCACAATGGCTATCCAATTTCTACCATAGCTAGAGCAAGTCGTGATCGCCTCAAGCACGAGTGCATTAGATCGCTTTTTGCGTATTAAAATTAATCGGCGAAGCCTTATGGGCTTGAGTATTGCCTATTATGAATATTTGCGGTCTTTGAATTAACTATCTAAGTTAGTAAAGTGATCATTTTAAGCATTGGACGTGAAACAATAATCTTGTGGTAAATTCAAAACATTTAATGCATCCATTTACAATGCTGTATCTGATACGTAAGATACAATTAATGTAATAAATCGTTTTTGATAAAATCTATATTATTTATAATAAAAATGGTACAATGATGTGAGATTGGATTCCGCATCGAGCATAAGCCCTTTGTACCCACACGTTTTTCTTGCCGTGAAAAATTACGGTTTATTCGCCGTGTGTAGGCACGGTCGTCAGCGTTATATGGATCACTATGGAAACTTGTTGACAGACACGTTTTTTCTACGGCGCGGTTTATACCGACGCCGTACCGTAAAGAAACCGTGCCGTGTACAAGGGGCCTAACGCAACAAGCAAATGTTATTAAAACAAATATGAAACCTAACGCAGACGTAATCAACCGCTTGACATCCGTAGTTGCAGTTAAAAACCAAGACAAAAATAAGGCAACATGCAAAAAAGGAAAACATAAAACACGACAACAAACATTGCAACATTCGAGCGGCGACAACATACACTCTCCCGGCAAACGCGTACACTTTACCTATAAAATTTGTAAACACTCAGAGTTTCGGTTATCGCGAGTCGGTTATCGTCACTAGTATCGTATGGGTCGTCAAAGCTACCGGGCCGTTGAGGCAGTATCGCGGTAAGCGCGTGCGCAGGCTTGTACGCGCGGCCGTTGCGCCGGCCGTCCGTTGCGACAATGCGCTTCCATGTTGCCGTGTGCTGCCTCCCCCAGTCTCGCCAATTGCCTAGCCACCTCTCTCTTTTGAGTTGTCACGGGTCGGGCCAACGGTAAGCACTCGGGCCCGCACTTTGCTATCTTTCATCAGTGTTGAAAGCGATTGATGTATTTGCAAGGGTGTCATATAAATCTGAACATGCCTTTGATTAATATCCGGAATTAATAATGAAATATGAAACGAGGAGTCACGAAACACTTTATAAAGGCTTGTGGATCCTTTGTGTTATTACAGCTATATTTCAAAATGAGTCAACATAAAACATTAATAAGCAATATTTCAGGCTTCCATTTGATCGCGTGTTTAGCTCATGTGAAATCAGAAGTGAAATAGAGCGGATATCGTGTGCATAACATTATTGAGATGGATTGATTTAAATGTTAGCCATCTTCACAAAAGAATAATAAAATCTGAATGATAGTCATTATGATATAATGATTAGGGATATAATCAAATACCTACATTACCATTTGTTGACTACCTAATTATAAGTTTTTTCGTTCGCTTAAATTGAATGTTATAACTATTTTATTTTCATTGATTCATGGTATAACAACATGATTTCCTGGATATAAAACGTCAACGATAGCATTCCCAATTTACCTAGTTTCCCTACGATCAACAGCGAAATGTACTATAAAGCCGCTTTACCGCATTGTTTGTTTAATTTAGACTAACCACAAATCTTAAACCGCTATTGCAATCACTGTTACGTTCTTATTGCAAAAACTGGCTCCATGGTTTAAGCCATGTCAAAATATAAATCTTGTTTTGTAATATTCGGCTTATGTTTTTTTGAAACCTGTATCCCAAGTGGTTTGCAAAAGAGTAAACGTAACTATTTCGTTTGCGTTAAAATTTGACCGATAGATCATAATGCTAAGAATATAAAGGTGAGAATAAAAATCTTAACGCAAACGCGCTAGTTACGTTTACTCACTTGCAAACTTACACTCGGGGTACTGAAGTCAATAGTCATCATTCATCATTTCAGCCGAAAGACGTCCACTGCTGGACATAGGCCTCCCCCAAGGGAGGGTTTGCTATAATCGCCACGCTTGGCAGGCGGGTTGGCGATCGCAGTATGGTGTTAAAATGCATAGAGAACGCTGCTGGCCAATCCATAGTAAGTCTCTTAGTCGCTTTTTACGACACCCACTGGAAGAAATAGGGTGGTGCTATTCTTTACGTCCGGCACCACACAGACAATAGTGAACAAGAGAAGAGAATAGTGCCTACAGAATACTTACAAAGGTCTCCTATGCTTTATGTATAATATTGTAGTGATATTTATTTTAAAAGTATTATATTATATGTTTAGGTTTAAAATAGCTGTATTTTGTTTTCCCTTCCATTCTTATACACGTTGTCTACATCTCTTCTTATCTACGTTCCTATCACAGCCATGCTGGAAGATTTCTTTAGAAATAAGTATCACCTAAGTACGTATTTTTCTGTTCCTTTCTACTTGTCTGTTTAGATGTGTGTGCATAAATGGTTAAGTAAATAAAATTGAGGTTTCAATATTAGCTGAGATACCAAAATATTAGTTTGAATCAATTGATGAGACATAGGTATCGTGCAATAAACAATTAAACATACAATAGAACAAACAAGAGCAGGAAGCTAATATCATACTTCATTCAATCATCATCATCATCATTGCAATTTGCAATCAGTAATCTGACGTCATCAATTTGCTTTGTAATAATTTACGGGAATTGTCAATGTTACGTAAAAGACGACAATATCTGACGTCATCAATTTGCCTTGTAATGATTTACGGGAATGGTCAATGTTACGTAATAGACGGCAATATAACAATGTATACAGAAGAGACAGATTTTGCAATTCTACACATAAGAATGTTGTCCTTTCAAAGCAAAACAGGACCCCAATAAGTATAAGGAAACCGTAGAATGGAGACCGCATAGTCCAGTGGCTCAGACTACAATAGAACATTAAAAAATATGGCTTAGTTCTACCACGTACTGTCACTCAAAATCTTTAAACTGTTGCAGTTGGGAGATTCAACCTGTCTAAAGCGTTTTATACCATTGAAGTAACTATGTTAAGATTAAATATTTCATGACTACTTTTCAATAAAAAAAAAATAAAAATCTTTTATTAATAAGGATTAATTCAGAAAATAATCAGACATTTTTAATCGTCAAAGGTTACAAAAGACAGTCCCCAAAAGACCCGCCCTTCACTACTTAATAATACTTGAGCTGGGTAGATGTTGTGCAAAAATATCCCCAGCAAGTTTAGTCTTTTTCAGAACTCAATAGGTATTATTTATTATTTTTATGAAACATAAGATGGTATTATTTATTATTTTTATGAAACACAAAGGATAGTGGCAAATAAGGTAAACATTATAGCTAACCTATTTTGTTCAGATATTTACTTTAGTATGAATTGCGCTTTTATATTCCTCCTTGGTTAAAGTTGAATCAACGATAACAACAAAGCAGATAATCCTTACCACATTCACTAAATCATAATCTATCTAAAGATGTGCCTATTGCAGATATCAACATAAACATAATACCTTAGGACATCAAAGTTATTTACTGATACATCCTTTGCGAACGTTAACATATACACGCAACTCTTACGAAATCCGTAATATAAACATTGACATAGGCATTAACCGTGTCAATGCAGTAAAACAAACAGACGGACAGTTCGCAAGGGCATCGAAATAGACCGAACATATTGGCAGAATCGGTGCTAATTTGTATTTGAAATACATGAAAATGTTTAGACGAATATGTTAGGAACGTGATGTATGTCGCGTTCGGAGAACAGCTAGCATCGTCAATGCAAAAGGACCGGCTTGGGTCATTGACCCGCTTTTCTACCATGGTGACTACGTGCCTTAACATTTTATTTCGGAAAGGTCCGGTAACGCGGTAGAGCGAGTTAAGCAAAGTTAATTTATATTATGAGATTTGCTATGATGAATCAGTAATAGAGCCAGATTTGCCGCTAAGATGGCTTTCATGATCAACAGGCTGAAGTGATTGTATGCCAAGCATATCTACCGAAGGACGACCAGCTTGATAGACTGAGGGCCTAGCAAAGTTAACGCGCTTATCTGGATGCATATTGCACAAGGTAGAATCCTGAAGTCCAGTGAGCTGCCCAAAAGAATTCAACATTGGGAGGATGACAGAGATGATAACACTCATTGGGAACCATGAACCAGACAGATTAGATTGTCATGACTAATGGACTGACCTGCAAGGTAAAGGTTTTTGACTAGTATTGAACACCGACAATCTACAGTCTTTAGTAAATCTGCTGTTGGGAAACCTGCCCACTGGCTGCCGACGGCTCCATAGTTTGTTTCAATCTTACAAACAATCCTCAATTTATATCACATCTAGGCCTTTACATGAACAATATATATGAATGCATGGCTTCCAAATACGACCAATCACCAGAGCTACGAGATTTCAGAAAGTATATCTTCTTGTTTATACTACAGTACTACAGTTAGAAACTTATTTGAAAAAATAGAAGTAAAATTTAATATTGTTGCAGATATTCTTGAGATTAAAATAAGCAAGAGATCAAGGTACGCAATAAACTCCTCACAAAGATGAATTGCCTACTTACATAAAAAAGCCATTGCATATTAAAAAGCATATTGTCTTGGAACTGTATAGCGGAACTTCAGTGATTTGCCAACGGTCCGGTACTCTTGATAAGTGTAATTTGACATGCCATCTCTGTAGGCAAAATAAAGTAAGGCACACAGCCAATAATATTGGCGAAAACAGAGAGACAGGTATCATTCAGAATTTTATTGACCTAACTAGTTATCACATAAAGAAAACTAAATGTAATTTCGGAAGTAGTTGGTAAAGAAAAGACAGGAATAGAGGAGGCGGCTTACTATTGAAAGTTATAAATGTTACCAAAAGTAGAAACACAACCTTCTGCAATATTTGGCATTCTGAGTGATATGAAACGACACACTACAGTAAAACCTACTTAGGGTATAACTTGGGAAGCAAGGTAGGTACTAGAATATTTGAACCTAATATATGTTCTTTTGTAAAAATCTTAGTTTAAGACTTAGATATATGCCAGTGACCTTGAGTGGTTAGCTTGCGTGTTCTGTACTGAGCTCACGCAACGCGTCGAACGTTCAGCCAGTAATAGGACTCGCCCATCAAGGAGCGCTGTCCCTAATTTGACGCATTATTAATTAATTATACACAAAACAAAAGGTATTTTAATAAAACGCATAGACTAAAAGATCAATAATTAATAAAATAACCTTTAATAATCTTTAAATTGGTGTAGGTTTTAGAAAAATACGCTTGATTTTGCGCCATTCTCAGTTTTTTATCCGCGTTAGACATAACTTTACAAATTAATTTCACTATGTAATATAAACATAATCTAAAATATTCACATATTAAGTTATTGAGAAAATGCTCTAATTTATCATATATCTTTTTCAAATCATTAACACTACTCGTTTAGACGTGATCTTCAGTATAAAATTATTAAAAGTCGGTTATCGTCCCCTTAAGAAACGCCAGCCCTATTTGGGGTCGTTCAGAATAAATTCCGCAAATCTCGTGCTGTTTAAACAGTCTGGACTGTAACTACGAGTATATATCTTAATCGCAAGGCTAGCGTGAGCGGCGATTTTCAAAAGACTCCACGTAATTGTTGTCTCACATTTTATAAGTAAATAGAACTGTTTTACATTTAAATTGTACCTTTTACTTTAGGGTCTCGATTTGGTTTTATATCTCTGTCACGTATCAATAAACTTAACTTAACTGTGATAGTTTAGTAGTAATGACAAGACTGAATTCAACCCTAGCAAAGTTGACGATAAAGCTTCATAATATCACTAAGTATAACCTTATTCACAAAAACTAACAAATATACGTCCCGTCTGTATTCGTCGAAGAAGAAATTCAGCCTCAGATAATAATAGGGAGGGTTTGTAGTTTGGAATTGTATCTGATAAATTTCAAGGCTACAATTCCATATTCCGGATTGGTGTAACACAGAGTTTTCTCAAAGAAAAACATGCCGAAAAACGAACCAAATGTGGTTTCATATTAAGGCAATTCGTCACCTAGATAGACATTGTTCGACACACATTCGTAGATCTAACTCATGTCTTTGTTTTTTCAACTTCAGAAACGGACCTACCTCAACAATCTACTTAAAATAATGCAGAACATTTTTATAAACAGGAAGTCTATATAAACACCTAATTGATATGACGACATATCATTTGCATACCCGAGAATATACTCTATCGATATACTCGTAAAACTGAGAGCTTCCTTTTAGTAAATGGTTTTACTGCAGTTTTTCAATATCGTTAAAACAAATGAAGCTTATAATTAGACCAGTATTAATAGGACGATGCAAATAAGAATAATTATAAATGTTAAATATAAATGAGAATATAAAAGACAGCAAAATATCGAAAATGATCTGTTAAAATTAAAACTTATATTTTTACAAAAACTTCAAATAGACTTCATGACAAGAAACGCTTCTTTATTTAGAACTGTGTATTAACACGAGCCGAAATGCAGTTCGATAATTTTATTACTCTTAGTTGCAAAGAATTAAGCCTTTTAGACACCGGTCAGTCGTTAATGTACATGTTATTTCTAAATCAATGGACGATAAATTCAGTAGACCCAAGACTAATAGAATGTAAAAGCTTTAAAAAAGGACAATAAAAAAAACCTCGGAACAAACTACAAATCCTTTTCAGACTGCAATTTTCCTTAAGCCAATCACGATTTACCTGACGAATCACGATAAATCGCAAGGTGTACAGCCAGCTTTAAAGAAATGGCAATATTAAATTGTATAGAATCAATTTTTATTGGCAGGCTACCCACACACTTAGTTACACTGAAATTACAGTTCTGCAATAAACCCATACCGCGGGAAATAACCATACCCGCAGGTGGTAGCAGAAAAATGAAAGACACGATTATAACTCCCCACAATAGTGTCATTAATCCTTTATGGGTTCCTCGACCCCGGTTCTCGAGTGATAGACAATGGTGGTAGTCGTGTTTGTGAGCTGAATTAATGCGTATGCACATGCAATGGGAAGCGGGACTCGACCAGCCTTGAACTTGTGCATGCACTTCTATGCAAGCGATGAATGCGAAAGCAGTCGCCATTTCTAGTCGGCACGTCATGTAACGCGTACGTAAAAGCCGACATGCGGCATTTTCCAACTAGCCGGACACAGAACGCACCTACTACGCGTCTTTCCCACTGCACTGGACTGAATTTATGCACTCCGTGCTTTCATCTGTGTAACACTGTGTGCGCCGGCCGATAACACTGAAATATGTTAATTAAGCGTTGACGACGCCGTACTAAATGCACTCGTCAGATAAATATAATCCTCTACCTACTATTTCAATAACAGGTAGATCATAACTGTAGAATACCTCGTAAAAATTCATTTATAATTCAAAAACGTGTATTTTCGCATTTTATGATCATTATCTCATCGGACTAAAATGATACAACATGATATAAGCGGTGAAGAGTCACGATAGATTATAAAATATGTTTGAATAAATAGATTTCACACAACACGAGTAGTTGAAAATCTTTAAGCATCTGTACAGGCCATGGCTTGAAGTGCAATGGCGATTTCATCTTGTGTAAGTCCATCTAACAAATGGTAGGAGCCAAAGAGTTGATAATAATAAAACTTCTACACTTAAATACCCGTGTTTTATACTAATCTTAGTAAAAAATACATAAATGTCAACGTCATGGTAAGTTATAGTCGGTTTCAAAGATATTTTCACTAGTGCTTCTAAAGAAATGACATTTTAGCAATTTATGTTTATGCGTTTACATTTTTATATTCGTAAGCTATCGCGGTTTAACTATCAAATTGACCATGTTTATTTATTGGAGGCTCAGTATTTACATCATCACTAATATCTATTTACAAGTCGAATAACATTAACAATGCCTAAATTGTTAGCAATATTTTATAAGAAACTGTTTATAACGTGCTTATGTAGGTACTGCATTTACTCGGTTGCCATTAAATATACGGTATCGCATTCTGAGAGTTAAGTAAAGGATAGTTTAGTAATTTTCCAGCGATCTCGCGAATTGTACGGGGTAAACAGCCAGTAGGTTGCGGGGTCAACGACCCGCCAACCGGTCGGGCTTTAAGCTTTGCCGAGCGGACATAGTAAGTATTAGTGAGACAAACTTGGCCCACATTTCAAAGCTATTACAACTGGTATAAATGTGTAGGAGAACGTGAGAGATCCCGGATTAACCATTGTCTGATTTCGGAACATGCTAAGGCTGCTCCTAGGAATTTTTTCACCTCGAAAGTCAAAGGTGAAAAAAAACTTTTTTACAAAAAAAACAACCGACTTACAACAAAAACACTAAAAAGTGAAAAATAACTTTAATTTCGGAAGCACATAACATAACATCACGCCTTGTTTCCTCGAAGGGTAGGGCAGAGGTGTACCTGTAGTACACCCACATTTAATATTATATTTAATTTAATTTCGGAAGTCGGTGTCTTTGGTTTTGTATTTTCGTTTATGGCCACCGACTGCCCTACCCTTCGAGGAAACAAGGCGTGATTATGTTATGTGCTTCCGAAATTAAAGTAATTTTTCACTTTTTAGTGTTTTTGTTGGAAGTCGGTTGTTTTTTTTGTTAAAAAGTGGTTTATTTTTCACTTTTTAGTGGTAGGTACCTACCCCACACCAATTCGTATACTACTACTTGCTATGAAAACAACAGAGACAGGAAGTTTTATTTTACACCCCTTATGGGGTTAAATCTTCAAAAATCTGTTTTTAGCGGTTAATATATATAATTTGCGCCCTGGCTGGAGGCTTTAAGATTAAAAACCTTAGGGCAGCCACAGGAATATCCGGTTAAGTAGCAACGACCTCTCTAGGTCTGCTACGAGATGAAATACATAAAAAAAAAAAAAAAAAAAAAATAGAACAGTCCAGCTCCACAACTACAACCAATTGATTAACATATGAAAATACTGTTGGAGCTGCTGAAGATTGTAAAACTATCTTTTCATTGTATAAACTCAATCTCCTTTGTATTATATGTATAATTGCATAGCACAGGTGTGAGTACTATGTACAATAGAGCTACCATTTACCGACCAATATGTCTTTCATTGACTTGAATGTGCCCTGGCGGCTGAGAGTATGTCATGCTCACTCAGATGTCTCGCTGATGGTGGCGTGTGTGTTGAATCATTTAGCTCCCTTCAAAATGGTTGAGCGGAATGATGCTGATCCATGCATCATGTTCGGGAACGGGTGCTGTCAGTTGGGACTGGTCATCTCTTAGCTGCCACGGCTTATTTTTAATTATTTTAGTTTTGAATTATATTTTTTTTATCTTTTTATCACGGACGCTTCTGACGTTTTGCATCGTTCTCACATGTCTAATTTCAATATATACGAATGATGTAACCAATACTTTGTATCAAATATTTTAATTTAAAAGAGTGTTTGTGGAGTTTCTTGCCCGTTCTTCTCCATAGGAACCTACTATTTAGAAAGGGCAACTAGCTTCATATTTGTAACTGACCGACTTCTTGACAATTCAAAAGTCTGTAAATGGTTTAATTGAAATAAATGCTTTGAGTTTGAGTTTGAATTAATTCTAAGATGCATTTCCCAATCTGTCACTAGCTAGCTTTAATCTTTTATGTCTCTAAACCACCTGAAAAGAAAATTAACCCTTCGTATCGAAAGTGGATCCACGCAAGTCACAATGGCTTTCTAATTGTTTTTGTAATTACGCCGACGAGTGGTTAAAAGCCAATAATTTTGCTTGCCACACTTGAATCGAAAAAGGATATTGCAAAACATCCAGCTTCTCCAGTACCCGCTGCCTACGTCAAAAAAAGTGACATTCAATTAAAATAGACCACGAGCATCTACCTACTATAAAATTATTTTCTTACTACTAGCAGGCCTATCACACACACTGACATGTGTGACAGGTCGTACGATTTTGAACAGACTTTGTATGAGATATTTGATAAAATCTGCCATCGTGACACATCTCTTGTCCTCGAGAAAAACCATAAATTATAATAATGGAGGCAGCACTTTCCTCATTATTTCCTTATTCGCCTCGTCATCGACTTTTATTAATTTGCAACATTGAAAAGCTTCCAACCACACTCCATAAAGTATTTTAATGATACAATAACGGATTATGGTAGTTCCAACCTTGTACGTGTTATTGGAGAATATATTCTCTTGTTAATAACTTTGTTAAGGATAATATACTTCTGGAATCTTAAGTCGAGCCACCGTGCATGTTTATAGGTCTAAAACATCAAATTAATGATAAGTCAGATAAAAAGTTTTTATGCAGTTTTGAAGGTGACGGAATGGCCATCATTTTAGTATCACCATTGTTCCAAATTTGAAAAAAAGAAGAAAATCGGAATACGGTCGCTCTAAGCGGTCGCTCTTCGTTTAGATTTACTATAAGTCAGTACAGTGCTTTGTCTCTCAAAATTCACGCACTTATACACATATATGCACACGCACTCACACCTACACGCACATACACTAACTCTCACTCACATACACAACACACTAAGTAAACTTATTTCATAGAATAACTTTGGCTTATGTAACATCGATACTGTTTCACTTGTTAAAGAATGTCAATTATTTACTGTACCCATATGGCTGAACCCTATCTCGTAAGATACAGGCTAAACCTAGTTTAAGGGATAGAGTCTATATAATTGTGCTAATAGTCTGACAAATGTAAATTTATTATCTACAATGTATACAGTGCAATGTGTTCTTGTTTTATGAAATAAATATTTTTATTATTATTATTATTTATTAATCATCACATTTCCGAATACAAATTTCCATGTCCATCAATTATTAGATTTATCGTGTACTTATAATAATTTGAATTCAGAACTAAGTAAGTAAGTCTAAGTCCCTAAGTCATCAATTCAGATAATTTTAGTAAACAAAGAAATGTCACTGTCAAAATGACAGGACAGTGCTGCAAAACAATTTATCATATATCAAACTTAACAAAAACACAACAGAAACAAGGAAATATAACAACTAACAACAAAATGAAACACTTAACACGATGATAACAAAGCACAATTAACAAACACGCAGCGAATAATATGATCGGAGAAAATAAAACGAACGTATTGAAAAGACGCGAGTTTGCAAATTATGTCAAATGAAATTTGAGAATGTTAGGAACTCCTGTAGCAGTATCATAATATTTTTTATACCACAAAATTTTCTTTTTTTAATAACTTTGTTTAAAACCGAAAACTTATAAAAATTAACACGGTATGATAATTGTTTAATTATTATTTCTAAAATCAGTACATAAAAGCCAATATAGCCTTGTTTTCCGCCATTTTATGTGAATTACCATTATGACGATATTTTTTTGATCTGTTATCACCTTTGTTTACATAAATTATCTGAATTGATGACTTAGGGTATATAATGTTGTTTGGTTTTGATTTCTGTGTGAACTATAGAAATCTGACGACTGACGAAACACGAGAAAGAGAGAGAGAAAATAAAAGCACTGTAGTTATTACGTTCTTTGTTTTGTTTTGAATATGAGAGTATTGAAATCGTTTTTTGTTACATTTTAATCCATTCTGACCAATGATGTATAATGTTGTTTGGTTTTGATTTCTGTGTGAACTATAGAAATCTGACGACTGACGAAACACGAGAAAGAGAGAGAGAAAATAAAAGCACTGTAGTTATTACGTTCTTTGTTTTGTTTTGAATATGAGAGTATCGAAATCGTTTTTTGTTACATTTTAATCCATTCTGACCAATGATGTATTACGTTTAGATGCGTTACCCGCGCTCAATAATGGCAAAGTAAAAGCAAGGTAATTGCCCGACTTGGAATTAGTCGTGCGCCGTCCAATGACGCGGCTACTCGTGACAATCACTCGCAATTCTCAGCAATTATTTGTGCAGAAAATGTGACTATACACGATGTACAAATTACACTACTACTGTGGGAGTACAGAAAAACGTCTCATTTCATGCATAAGTACTTATTGTATTTTTTTAATACAAGAAAACGTTGTTTTGTTTTGTACTTGTACAGCCAGTCAGCCATTTTTCCTGACTGCTGCGACCGACGCGTACGTGCCAATGAACATGCAGCAGCTAGTGACGTAACTAAATAATTATGTATGTTCATCTCTTTCTAACAACAGTCTCGTTAAAGGTCTTTTCTTTTCTTCGCGCACTGTATGATTGCACGCAGGTTTTTAGCTACTTTCATGGCTTAGGCTGTTTTTGAGTGCACTAATGTTCGTGTATGACGTATACGTCATTGATTCTGACGTTCAAATTATGGATACTTGAAGTAGCCACGCAAGTTATAGTACGTCTGGGCTTAGTCATCAGCGAAACGTAAGTGCACAACTTCAAGTAAGTCTGACTGGAGACTGGCGAATTCATGCGCCCTCCAGAAGGACCACGAAATCGGCTCACTAAAGCACGACAAGATCCGTTTACTACCAGCCTGTGTAATCGTCACCTAACCTCAGTACATGTCAAAGATTTCCATGGACTGACTGTTTGCGCTCGAACTGCCAGAAAAAGAGTCGAAGATCGTCGCCTGAACCTCATAAGTCAGCCAATGGTCCCAAACTGACATGAGTTCACATAATGGCGCGCCTACAGTTTGCACGTGAACATTTGTATTAGACTTGACTTGAATTGTCAATGGAGCCAGTTTCTTTTTACGTATGAATATGCTGTATGGCAATGATAGACGTAGGAAAGTATACCGAAGATAGGAAGAACGTTTTCAGCAATGTTGCATTGAAGAGTAGGTAAGTTAAGGCGGTGGATGATAGAGATCTGGGGCGGAATTGCCACTAAAGGAAAAACTGGCCTTGAGGTTGTGACGCACAGATTGGCCGCTCCATACTTGGGAGCGGTCAATTTTGTTTTAACAAATTATGTAGAATGAACATAAACGTCGTAATTTTTTTATTCTCATTATTTTCGTTCATGGATAGTCAATATTACCCACAATTGATTAATTTTATAGGTTCTAAGAGAAGTGTATTTGTGAACGTGGTAATAAGTAATAATTTTATACTATAAATAGCGCTGTAAGTAGTTATTATTTTAAAAAACTGTTGGTAAAAGGTTTGTAAGAGACGCTTCTTTATTAGCAGTACTGTAAGAGACATGGGCGCCTAACAAGTACTAAAATAAAAAAACCAGTCAAGAGCGAGTCGGACTCGCGCACCGAGGGTTCCGTACGTATATATGATGTTGATGATTTCTGAAAAACTGTGCTACTTAGAGACATCGTTTTATTTTTCCTGTAATCTTTACATAAACTTCTATCACATAGAATAAATTCAGATTTTTATCTATGCAAACTTCGGAGATAAGGGGGGGGGGACGGTATTTTTTTTTTGATTTCCATCATAAGTCGGAAATTATGTTGCCTAAAAATGATTGAGAATGCGCAAACAGCGCTCTTTCATATTATATGATACCCCACATGCCCTCGTAGCCCCACTTACAATTTTTAACAACCCCTTTCAGTCCCTTTTGCAAAAAAAATATATTTTTTTTATTTCTTGTTTTCAAAATAGTTGGGCAAACGTCATCTAAAACTATTCTTTTCAAGTTGATAGCTAATGCTATCAACTTGAAAAGAATAGTTTCTCAAGTCTGGATATCTCAAGAACTACTAATGTAGTTCTTGAGATATCCAGGTGTGACAGACAGACAGACAGACAGACTTAGTCTCACCATAAGGGTTCCTTTTCAGGGTCTTTTTCACAAATGTGTTTTAATATTAATTTAGAAAGACAATTATTAAGAACTACTGTTTCATTGCGATTCTTCACAACTTGGCAAGCTTATGTATAAGCATTAAGTAAGAGGAGTAGTAGGTAAGTAAAGAGACAGAGCGAGAGAGTGAGCGAACGAGTTAGTATGTAAGTATTAAAACGTACTTATTATTAATGGGGTTTGCTCTTGACCAAGGCAGAGGTGACAGAGACAAAGTCGACGATGGAGTGAGCTTACTCAGAAGTAGTAGAATATTTCTATTTTGTTAAGTACCTGGTACTTTTGATGGGCCTACGCTGTCCTCTCATACCTATTAACACTGTAATTTGAAAACATTGTAAAAGCCAATTTTATTTTTTTTAAAGAGTGACCGTGGAGTTTCTTGCCGGCTCTTGTCCATAGGAAACGACCAATTGGAACCGTGCACCTAGCTTCTGACGTTTCATAAGTGCCCATGTAGGCTTATGTGAAATAAAAATATTTTTGATTTGAGAAGAAGCCTGTTCACTCTAACTTTGAAGAGATTAGGGTTGTATACGTTCGGAAACACAGACGCAGGCAGACGTTTTTCCGGTGGTACTGGTTCGCATAGAATTTTGTTGGTTAGGGGCGCAATTACTTCTCAACATAATTAATTCTTGAAAATAACTAAACCACTAACTAAGCCCCCACTAACTTAATTAAAAAAAAAAAAAAAAAAAGAAAGTGGTTTGTAAGAGAGATCATTTTGCTAAAAGTAGCAAGATCTTGAAATATCAAGTCAAATAACACCCCAATTGCGCAACATACTTTATTTCACAATTTGAAGGATTTTGAAGGAAATTCCTAATCCATTGCTTCCTACGTTTGGAAAATTCATCTGCTCGACGACGATAATGACACAATGAATACGAGTATCATCGATTTGTCAAAATGAACGGCATTGCAATTGTTAGTATGTTACGCAATTACCCCAATTTCACGACGTAAAATTTAGCGCTTACGCGCTCTTTTTTTTAAAAGAAGGTTGGAGGTATAACATAACATCATGCCTGTAATCCCCAAGGGGTTAGGCAGTACGTTTCACCAGTTATGTTTGTAAAGAGAGTCCCATGTAATAGGGGGCGAGCCTATTGCCACGAACCGGGCACATATCCCGACTTCAGGCTGCTACTGAGAAATTCCTGGAGGAAAAACCTAATAACATTTTGCTCGACCCGGGAATCGAACCCCGGGCCCCGTACTCAGCAATAGCACTTGTGACCACTAGACCAACGAGGCAGTTATTAATAATAGCATGTAATAAATCCAAGGATCGCCTAAATTCATCGTCATTTTCAAACTACACATACATACATAAACTCACGCCTGCTTCCCATGGGGGTAGGCAGAAATTATAGAACGCCACTTGCTACGCTCCTTACATACTCCTTTTGCTTCGCCTACGTTCATACATCTAGTCATACACGCACGCCGGTTGCGAGTACTACGCACCTGACCTTTCTGAAGAACATCACCAATTTGGTCACTATATAGGGCGTTTCCACTCACCTCTGCTTTATAAATACCTTTTGTTAGTCGCCTTTCACTCATCCTCTCCACATGACCAAACCATCTAAGCATACTCATTTCAATCTTTGTCACTACATCTTCTTTTCAAACTAGGCGTTTCCAAATCCCTAACTTTGGTTATACCATTGATTGAAACCTATTCCTGCAAATTAGCTACGCTATGAATCAAATATTGCAGGGATTGCATAGTATGATCATGATGTTAGTGCCGTAGGCGGCACTTAACAAAATGCCTAAATAAAAGTTTCGGCGCTGAGACGAGCGTTGAGAATCCAAAGGCGTTAAGGCTCGTATAGACTGGTGCAATATCGTGGGCGCGACGCGACACTAGTAGCACAATTTCTTAGTCGCTGCCGGTCGCGCCCGCAATATCGCGCGAGTCTGTACGAGCCGTGTATCTACGGATCTAAGTTTTCTAGAACAAATCTACGTGTATTCTTCAAATTAATTCAATTTATCAATATGTTATTAACGTATTGTATTTTTTTAAATTAAATTAAGATGTAAAAATAAGGCACCAGTATTTTAATTTTTTCCAACGCTACGCAAGTCTCGTAGCGCTACGTCGTAGTCTTTTTAAAACAAAAAATATTAATTCTGCTACAATAAAATTATTCCCTCACAAACTTGACACTAAAAAAAACTGTAACTCCGCTACAATAATTTCCTCACTTACCTACTAACATAATCAACCTTTAATGTTCCCACTCAAACTCAAACTCAAAGCATTTATTTTAATTAAACCACAGGCACTTTTGAATTGTCAAGAAGTCGGTCAGTTACAAATATGAAGCTAGTTGCCCATTCCAAAGAGTAGGTTCCTATAGAGAAGAACGGGCAAGAAACTCCACGGTCACTCTTTTAACTGGACACTGCTGGGACACAGGCCTCCTCTTTCTGTGAGACTGAGTGGGCCGTAATCCGCCACGCAGGCCCAGTGCGGGATGGTGGATGTCACATGTCTTCGAATTTTTAGTTCTAGGACATGCCCGGTTTCCTCACGATGTTTTCCTTCACCGTTTTGAGAGCAGTGGTGCTGAAATAATTTACACAAAGTAAGCGCCTGTCTGGGTTTGAACCTACGACCTACAACTCGTAAGTCGAGGCCGTTACCACTGGGCCACCACAGCTCACTTACTAAACACGTTAAATAACCAAGCTCTGCAACAATTTCAAAATCAAAATCTTAATCAAAAATATTTTTATATCACATAAGCCTACATGGGCACTTATGAAACGTCAGAAGCTAGGTGCACGGTTCCAATTGGTCGTTTCCTATGGAGAAGAGCCGGCTAGAAACTCCACGGTTACTCTTTAAAAAAAAAATTGGCTTTTACAATGTTGTCAAATTACAGTGTTAATTAGGTATGAGAGCTAGGACAGCGTAGGCCCGTACTTAACAAAATTGAAAATGGTCTACAGATCTACAGTCTATTAAGCCTACAACGTCCTCACATTGACAAAAAAAACAATATAAAATATGATTAAAATTTAGAAAACAAATTAGGTAGGTAACTAATGTATCGTCAAGTTTCTCTAAAGTTTCCAAATTTTATTACTTTGTAGTCGGTTCAAAGACTTTGATACGTACTTCAAGCTTAGTTCGCCCGAAAGAGAAGAGGTAATGTGCTATTTCGCGGCGAAGCGTTTGGCGTTTGTGCGTCGTAAACAGTTTTATTGTTATTGCATCAGCCAGAAAGCAAAGCACTGGGAGCTAGAATGGAAACTATTTGTGGGCCGTCCAAGCAAAAAGGATCCAGTAAGTGGATCCTTTTTGCTTGGACGGCCCACACTATTCTAAATTTCAAGTTGATAGCATTAGTAGTTCTCGAGATATTCAGGTGTGACAGACAGACAGACAGACAGACTTAGTCTCACCATAAGGGTTCTTTTTTACCATTTTAGTACGGAACCCTAAAAAGGCAAAGACAGAGAATGGGCTATGAAAACCGGCACTGCTGATGTGCAAGAAATACACAACAAAAAAAGAAGAAAAAAATAAACACTAAAAAGACTGCCTAGCAACTTACAAAAAGAACTGAAATCCCACCAAAAACATTTCATGTAAAATGTTGCCAAGACGACCACATAAGGTTTGCCCTGTGAAAAAGATATCAGATCTCATGTAGAGCCAAGCTTCTGAATCTACATGGCCTAACTCTACCGACCCTAACTTCACAAATTCTACATATCAGTAAAAATGTATGACTTGGCTGTTTCGTTACTTACTTCAGAAACTAAATATTCGCATCACCTCCACGACGGTAGCAGGACACGAGAGACAGGAGTTAGGGAATTCACAAAAATGTATGCATATCTTATGTCAATAATGATTATTATTATTTTGGTAAACAAGTTTTGTTTCTTAGCTCTTTGGCTACTTTAAGCTACATTAACGTGTCCAAGCCAAGTCAATGTAGCGTGTGTGTGGTGTTTTAATTTTTTTAACGGAGAATTATTGTTATGAGTAATGATTTAATTTTCCTCAATTTGCATGAACTTTCTCACTATTCTGCAGGTGTTTAAAATTGCGGCTTTTTGGACTCTTTTCCTACTTGACCCTTTTTGCTTAGATTCGGTATAAGGACTGGTCAATTTTCAAAAACTAATTTCAAAAAAAATATTCAAAAACTGGCACATTTTGTTTTTATCAGACATTTGACAAGCTGAAACTCTGAAAAAGATTTGATTTGAGAAAAACTATAGGAATTGGTAGATAATTCAGCATTAATTAATAATCAATTAAAATCGCGGTGGGGGTTGCCATAATCGCCACGCTTGGCAAGCGGGTTGGCGACCGCAGTATGGTGTTAAAATGCATAGAGAACGCTGCTGCCCATTCTCTAGTGAGTCCTTTAGTCGCCTTTACGATACCCACGGTAAGAAATAGGACTGCGTATATCTCGGAAACGAAATGCCGGGAACTAGACCCTTTTTTTGCTTGGATGCCTGAATTTTCTTATTTAAATGTGGATTTGAGTATGGGGTATGTATGGGTCGCTAGAATTGTTAAGAATAGCTGATATAAAATGCTGCCAACAACAATTTATTTTTTTAAGGAAATAGTCCTCACTGTTGTTGTATGGGTTGTACATTTGTACGGTCATGGAAATTGATGGGCTGTACAATCAGGGAAATGATTTGTTATGGAACGTCAGTTCGCGTGTTATAACCATTTCACATAACTGTCAGAATGACAGTTGTGATTTGAATATGCAGACAATTTAAGTTGATAGTCAATTTGCTCAACAATTTATTTCCTTGGCTTTACATTACAACTATTTTTATTAAAGGAATCAGGCAAATTTATGGGTTGTACAAGCACGGACATTATTTGTTAAGCAAATTTACAGCCTACGTCAGTTCGCCATGTTATAACCATTTCATATAACTGACAGGGTGACAGTTGTGGTTTGAATATACTGACAATTTAAGTTGATAGTCAATTTGCTCAACAATTTATTTCCCTGGCTTTACATTACTAGTATTTCAGTTATCCCCTTCTTTAGCCACCTATTCTGTTTAGAATAGGTTCACATAAATAGTGCACCGGGTGGAAATCTACTATTCGGCAGCCTTTTGAGTTGACCCATTAAAGAAATCAATTAATAGCGTCCGCAGCAAGGCCCGCGGCCTCGGTCATGGGGCTTTTTCAAATAAAAGTAGAATTAAGTTACTCCTTAAAACATCAGCTATATGCCAGTGAATGACCCTTCAAATTCGGTCCAGCCGTTTCGGAGCTTAGCCGGAACACGCACACAGACAAAAATTTTTAAAATAGTTTTCTGTTATATGTACCGTACATACTTTCATATGCAGTTAGTAAAAAGCTGTTATTTTGACATTATAAACATACACTTCAATTTTATTTATTTGTATAGATTATGAATTTATGTAATGAACATTGCCAATTTTATTAAGATTGCACAAATGATTGAACCTATACTGAAGCATTGGTATTTTATGGATCTACTTGTAAAAAAGCTGTTATTTTGACATTACAACAATACACAACAATTTTATTTATTTGTATAGATTATTAATTTATGACTAATGAATATTAACTAACTTTTGAAGGAGCACAATTATACAACAAAATACCCTCATGTATAAAAAAGTTACGCACATTCAATGCATTCAAAACTCAGTTATCTGAACATTTAGTCACAAATAACACCCTTCCTTAATAAAAGCTGAATGCATTGGATGGGTGTATCATAATTGCTACCGTGACGTCTGTGAAGAACTTTATATTTATAATTTATGCTAAGCATTGTTTTCATATAAATGACTTTCGTGTCTTTTTTGAGAATAAATATCTTTAAACCTATTCCCCCTTATTCCAAAACAAGGTTTATCTTAAGACCCAGGATTAAAACATGGAGCCATAATTGAATTTCGAACTTTATTCCGACTATGGTAAAGTTCCTAAACACAAAACTGACAACTTAGTACCGAACTAAGTTTTCAGTTTTGTATAAAGAACGGTATTTCAATCACTGTTACGTTCCTATTACAAAAACTGGCTCCATGGTTTAAGCCATGTCAAAATATAAATCTTGTTTTGTAATAAGGCGGATATTGTCCAATTTTATTAAGTTTGCACAAATTATTGAACCTATACTGAAGCATTGGTATTTTATGGATCTACTTGTAATCTTAGTACTGTCCACGAGGCCTAAGCTGAGCTTTGCATTCGTGTGAGTGATTACAAAAAGTAGAGTATAAACCGATAAAAAGACGGTATAAACCGGTTTAAACCAAGCAACTGGCGCGTCGCGCTCTAGGCCGCCATCACAACTACACTATCTCCGTGCACTCACACAAATGCAAAGCTCAACTTAGGCCTCGCGGACTGTACATACATCGCTACAAGTTTCTCTTAAGGTTTAAAAAAGAAACGATAACCGAAAGAAACGCATGTCTGGAGATGGAAATAGTCAGGAATTTCAATATATGCCTAATTGTCTACTATGGCTAATAGGTACTTGTACTTAATTTCTCAAGTGAATAAAAAGAGTGACCATCCAACTGTACCACAATTTTAGTTATACGATGCTGCGATCAATAATAGCACGATATAAACTTAATAATATGTCCTTAGATCAATAACTATTAATCGAAACAACTTTATAAGTATTACAACAATATAATAAAGACAAAGGATATATGTAAAACACGGAACAAAGGTCCATTCATAATACTCCTATAGTCTTAATATAAAATTGGTCGCAACGCTGTCCATGTTTATGTTCCCATGCTGAATTTTATTCCTATCTCATCGATTTTTGATTGAAGATAACATGCTTATGAATATGCACAACACGCATCTAAATAAAATATAGATCGCTATATATAACTTTGCATAATGATAGAAGATCCTCCCTCTCTTAAAAGATAAAAGCATTCACTGCTAGAATTAACTTAAATTACGACTTACGACTCTCTTTAATTGACGATACCACATCCTTCAACAATTCGTACGTCGATATAGGAACCGCGCATAATCACGGCGGCCCTTTGAAACGCGTTTCGTTCGTTTCTTGAACAACAAAGACAAAGTTAGCCAAGGCATGATTACAATCATAGAGCTGCACATCTATCTTCGACCTATTTCGTGTCGGAATGGAACTATGAACCTTCGCAGCCGCCCTCTATGCACCAGAGCAGACTGGTTACATTAATCTCCCGGTTAGCGGTTAGTGTGTCGAGTAACGGTACACCAGCAGATGGAGGCAACGCGCCTACACAGGAACATAGATCATCAGCCTTTGTAGAGGCGATGTACTTTGAACACGTGTTGCAAATGTATGAATTGGATCATACAGCCATACCTAATGTTCTTGGATAATCGAAATTGCAAACTTGAACAATAATTTCGGCTAGTAAGAAACAAGATTTGTTTTATAAGCTTAAGGCGACGATAACCGATTTTTAATGATTTTATACTGAAGATCACGTCTAAACGAGTAGTGTTAATGATTTGAAAAAAAAATATGTTACATTAGAGATTTTCTCAATAACTTAATATACCAATATTTTAGATTATGTTTATATTACATCAATCAACTCAGCCTATAGCAGTTCACTACTGGACTTAGGCCTCTCCCAGGCTGCGCCACAACACCCTGTCCTCCGCCTTCCGCATCTTTATATTACATAGTGAAATTAATTTGTAAAGTTATGTCTAACGCGGATAAAAAGCTGAGAATGGCGCAAAATTTACCAAGCGTATTTTTCTGAATCCTTCACCAATTTAATTATTGATCGTAGTATATGCGTCTTATTAAAATACCTTTTGTTTTGTGTATAATAAATTAATAATGCGTCAAATTGGGGACAGCGCTCCTTGATGTGCGAGTCCTCTTACTGGCTGAACGTACGACGCATTGCGTGAGCTCAGTACAGAACACGCAAGCTAACCACTCAAGGTCACTGGCATATATCTGCTTCTTAAACCGCTTTTAACTCAAGTCAAGCCTCGCCAGCACCGATAAAGTGCCGAGAACAATAGATTAATTATCAGTAAGAATTGGAGGTGGTCCGTGTGGTGCCGCACGTAAAGAATAGCACTAACCCATTTCTTCCCGACGGTCTCGTAAAAGGCGACTAAGGGACTAATTACTACAGAATGGGCAGCAGCGTTCTCTATTCATTTTAACACCATACCGCGATCGCCAACCCGCCTGCCAAGCGTGGTGATTATGGCAAACCCTCCCTTGGGGGAAAGCTATGTCCAGCAGTGCACGTCTTTCGGCTGAAATGATGTTGATGTTGATTTGAGGTACTAAGCCGTATTGTATCTTGAAAACATTTTCTAAAGGAAACATTCTACAGACTATTTTCTGTTTGTTCAATTACACTTCATACCGAAAATAGCTTTGTACCTAATTACGTGTCTGTAAAACGTTAACAAAAGTCTGTGTGCATACACATTCGCTGCCGAAGTGTTGAACTTGCGCAGGAGTGTTGTGTCATGAGCAGTTATGTGATGCCTGTGACCCACTTCATTATAAATCACACAAAAAACCTTATTGACTATTTTTCACACTGTCAAATTGAACTGACTTTTTGTTGCCGAACTTCGCTTTTATCTTTTATGCTATTAATTGTATTAAGGCGCCATCAACCAGTATCTAGGAGGTGTAAAGTTAATGATCCCGTCCCAACACATTAACTAAAATAAAGTTAGACAGCAAAAACATCTACTTACCAGAAAACAAGTTAGGATTTCTAAATTAACACAAACATCGCACGCCTGTAATCAGCCAGGGTTACGAGCCTGTCCGAAAGGGATATCGTGGCCCTAGCACACAGGCATTTGAAGGAACACGGTGGGTTTTAGTCAGTAAAAGTCTGACACGCCCTCCCGCTCCGCCCAGAGAGGGAGAAGTTATTTGATAATTTCCCACCCAAAAAAAAAAAAAAAAACGCCTGTAATCACCAAAAGGTTAGGCAGAGACGTACCTAGTGAACACCCACATTTCACCAGTTATGGTTAAGTCCCGTGTAATAGGGGGCGCCTATTGCCACATCCGGGCAAACCCAGACTCCAGGCTGCTACTAAGAAATTCCTGATGGAAAATCCAAATAACACTTTACCTGACCTGAGAATCGAACCCAGGACCTCATGCTCACCAGTAGCGCTTGCGACCACTAGACCAACGAGGCAGTCAAATAAAAATTGAGGAAACTGAGGAAATTATAAATTATGGAATTAATTCTAAAGCTTTCTACTGAAAATGGTCAAAAATTATGTTATTTCCTTTCTTTTACTATTGAAACCTATTAAAGTAATTACACCCATCCGTTAAATGTCATTTCTTTCATTAGTAAAATGCTTTATGCATTATTAAATTTTGCTGTAAAATGGACATGCCTATTTCGAAAATCGTTGTAAAAAATTTGAGTTTTCCCAACAAAATATTTTAAGATGAAATTGTTCAAAACCTCTACAACCTGTAGTTTGCGCCCAATTCAATGGATGACGTGTATTTCTCATTACACTACCAAAAAAAAATTACAATGTTCGACGTCACATATCCAAACAGTTACAAAGTATAAGAGACTCTATTTGGGAGCAAAAAAAATGATCACGAATCAAATGCATAACCTAGATTTGGAAGTAATAAAAAATCTATACAGTTATCTATCGAATCATATCATCTGTGAGGCAGGACCGGAGAGCCGAGGTCGACGACCGCAACATCTGATGTTTTTGGTTTGACGCTTTGCTTTGTATAGAATTAGCTAAATTCAAAGTGGCAGAAAATAAATATTTTTTTATGAGAAATGGTAGTAAACTGGTTTTTTAAGACCAAATTGAATGTGTTAAAATGACAAAGAAAAGGCGTTACAATTATGCATAGCTAGATGAAAAATTACGGTTCACAGCATGGCCGTGGGTAACATCATACAGACAAAACGTCGTTTGATTTAGAAGATTAGAAAGTGGCACATTGTTCACTAAGAGAAACGCTTTCGTGAACAATTTTCATAGCAAACAATATGTGAGATTGAACTATAGACAAATAAAGAGTTATTGAGATAAAGCTAAAGATTATGAAACGAAGAATTGACTCACATAATTGTTTGAACATTAGTATATTAAAAACCGGCCAAGTGCGAGTCAGACTCGCGCACGAAGGGGTCCGTACCATTATCTATAAAAATGGCAATAAAATCACGTTTGTTGTACGGGAGCCTTAAATATTTGTTTTATTTTAATTTAATTATTTATTTTAAAGTGAATATATAACTAAATATTCTGTGAATATGTCAAGCGTCTACCTGTAGCCGTTATCAATATAGAGCAAAAACGAGCAAAAAAATCATGTTTGTTGTATGGGAGCCCCCTTAAATATTTATTTTATCCTGATTTTATGTATTTGTTGTTATAGCGGCACCAGAAATACATCAGGTGTGAAAATTTCAACTGTCTAACTATCACGGTTCATGAGATACAGCCTGGTGACAGACGGACAGACAGACAGACGGCGGACCGTTTTACCCTTTGGGTACGGAACCCTAAAATCGATTATAAATGGATGAATTCTTAAATGACAATCATAGGAAGTACATGAGAAGCTCACGCGTACACAACAGAATAATAAAACTAATATCCAATCAAATATTGAATCCTGAAAAACTGTTAAGGGCTGGGATAATAAATGGCCAGGAGTATAAACTTTGTAGAATAGGTAACATTTTACAGAAGGGCAGGGGAAAATAAGATGTGTTTTGCCAGTTCATTATCTTTCCAAACATGTTCTGAAAATCTGTCAATTTCACTTGTTAGGAAATAGCTGTATCTGTGACCTCACAAAATTTTACCGTACCCAATTAAAATCACCTGCTACCTCAATACGTCGAGCTATTAACAATGATGTAGGTGGTGTCGGAGGCTGCCAACTGCAGGTCCGGTTGCGCTGACACAGAAACCTGGTGTCGGTCCACACTGACCGACAGAGCTCTCACTATAATTGCAGCGGGTGCAACGACCGGCAATCTTCGTCGACGATCGCGAAAACAAACAGTCCCCGAATTACTTCGTGCACGTTACGAAAGGGGACTTAGCTGGAGCTGAGTCAACTTATGAACCGTGGTGGTTTAGGGTTAAATGAGGAATTGTATCGGGGCCTTTTGCGTAAATTTTTCGTCGTTGTTAAGCGGTTATTCAGTACGGATACGGTACTTTTCAAATTGGTTCCCTTCGTGCACGTTACGGAAGGGGAACTTTTGAGCCGTTTCGTTAAAGAGTTGTATCGAGATTTCTTGTATCACTGCTTCATGATTACAGTAAGTACTTTTATTCAGTAGGGGCTTTTCTATATTGTTTTTGCCCCTTTTGCCATGCTTTATGATGTAAACTAAATAATACACCTTGTATTCTTTTACTACAAGCTATTGTGTTATGATAAATTGTTACTACATTCACGACAAAAAATGCATGTAAAATTATTGTTATTTTACCTACAGACATCCCCTACATAGGACACCTGATACTTTACATTTTGCTGCTAGGACTGACAGTTGGAATTCAAATTGTATCACTAGTTTCAATTTCGTGTGCTTGAACTGCGAGTATTCCTAATTCCACAATTAACATAAATTCATCCATCAGCAAGCACTGAAAATTTCATTCATAAGGAAACTTTATGCATCTATTCATAACTTTTCCAATTTCTTTGGTATAATAAACACGTTATACTCCATTGTAACAAAATAGAAATATATACGTATATCCTCATCCCGAATGTTGAGATAATATTTTTTGATACTACGCAAATGTATTTATTTATTTAAGTATTTATAATAAGTACACCAATAGCACAATCACGTACAATTCAAAATTAAATAACATCTAAAATTGGCACTTCAGTAACCATGCAAATAACAGGTATGCATGACATTAGCATAAGAATATTAGAGACAACGAGAAAAATTAAAAGTGTGTCTCGAATCCTAAATCTAGAACACTACAAAACAAACCAATTTGAGCTATACAGACGTGCACTCTCCGCACTGTTTAGATAGGGAACGCGTATGAAGCGAAACTCATGGAGAAAATATCAATAGGGTAATCTGTCAAGTTGGACCTTTCATTATAACTGTTAGCCCTGCATCCAAATGCCTGCCAGGGTTACGAATCTGTCTGAAAGGGATATCGTGGCCCTGGCACACAGACATCTGAAGGATCACGGTGGGTTTTAGTCAGTAAAAGTCTGACACTACCTCCCGCTCCGCCCAGAAAGGGAGAAGTTATTTGATAATTTCCCTCCCAAAAAAAAAGGCCTGCATCCAAATAAAAAATTAAGTTTATTACGTTGTTTTCCCCCTCAGATTATAGAAAAGAAGCAGATAGACCGCGCGGAACACCGAGAGTGCGGCCAACAAAGCAAATACAAATTCAAAAGCGAATACACTCTCGATTCAGTACAGCACGAAGCGTCGCATCGTTAGTACGTCACGGGCTATAACAGATAATTTCAGAATGATGCCGTCTTGTATTTTTAAACATTGTAAAAACTGTTCCCAAAAACAAAAGAAATAAGATGGAGTATCTTTCATAAGTAAAATATTGATTATTTGTCTATTTGGATTTATTTTACGTGTTTATTCTTAGTGACATCTTGAAACACAAAACCTTAACAAAAATCATTCTGTGTTGCTAGTTTATATTGAAACATTTACCCCTAAGTTAGGAAATAAGTATAGGGGATAAAGGAGTATCGATTTACAAAAATATTTATGTCGATAATAGTGTTTTATTTATCGCCTTTTCTGGTTAGTATGTTTATAAATAAATAAGTATGTATGTGTCTTCGTAAGTGTAACTAGTTAATGGATTTTATAATACTTATTACATCAGTCGATTTGCTATATCATGGGTTATATGACGTCACCATAAAGTTAATATAGCTACCAAAAACAATAAAATGTTGGTGTCTCAAAATAAAAATATATCGCAAATGTATCGTTTAGATGGGTATTGTTAATTTGACGTATACTGTTAATAAAAACAACTGATTTAAGAAAAAAAAAATTTTTTTTTTCATGTAATGAAATATTATGGCTAATTTTTTCATTCTCCTGGCAACCGTACACACACATAGAGGCACCTGTTCTTATAGTGCTGTCACGTGGCTGTAACGCACACACGTCTACAAACGGGCCTCACTTTATTGTTCCGCGCGGTCTATTTGCTTCTTTTCTATAATCTGAGTTTTCCCCTATCAAAATCTGTTAATATATTCGCAACATTAATTGGCTACTTAACCAAACATTTCTTACGTTTTAAATGTGTCTTAATTTTAAGTCACGTATATAAATAAGGGGGAATTATGTACAGCTAAGTACGGATTCAATTTGATTAACGATGTGATTTTGTCACCCTTGGGATTTTGGGTACTTCTAACCTAATCCCTAAATCTAACTATTGGCCTACCTTAAAACTGTGGCCTATTGTTGGCCCAATGCTACAATTTTCTCTTGGCACGTTTTGTAGGTAAACAGAATATGTAGGGTTTGTTTCGTCGGGTTATTCCCTGAGTACCCCGATCCCCGAGGCCCCCGTCCCGGAGGAACCCGATTTATTTTTATCTTGATAAACTCAATTAAACGCCAGTTTAGCTTAAAGTACCGTCAGCAGATGATATGTTAAATAAAAAATACTATGCTACATTTTAAAATATTGTTGATTTTGAATCTGTTTTAAAAAGACTGACTCAAAATGTAAATATTTCGATTTTTAAACTTTTATTACTAATGTTGATTATTTTTATAGTTGAAGTGATTTTTATTGTTTTGAGACTTAGTTAATAATCAATTTTTAAAAGCATGTTTGATTTTCTGTATTGTATAAAAAATAATGAAAAAGACTGACTTTGCATGTTAAAAGATTATTTTAGAGTTAATTATTTACTATGCTACATTATAATAAATAATCCTGAGCTTGAGACTGTTTTTGCGTATTTTTTAAATTATGTTAATGTTCCATGTAGAGTAGGAGTTTTGATTTTTTGTATTCAATAATTTGAACTATTGTGATAGTAATTAGAACCTGTGATTGTTGTAGGAGACTCTATATTGCATTATCTAATTATAATATTTACATCAACCAAGCCAGGCTATGGTTTTTTCCTGATCCTTAAAGTTAAGTATTATAATTTTAGTCAGTAATAAATTTTTATTTAACATATCATCTGCTGACGGTACTTTAAGCTAAACTGACGTTTAATTGAGTTTATCAAGATAAAAATAAATCGGGTTCCTCCGGTACGGGGGCCTCGGGGATCGGGGTACTCAGGGAATAACCCGTTTCGTCGGTCTACCAATACCTGTTGCTACGATACACTTCATTCAATCTACCTAGCCTCTTCCCCCCTATATTGGGGTCGGCTTCCAGTCTAACCGGATACAGCTTTATACCAGTATTTTACATGGAGTGACTGCCTATCTGACCCCCACAACCCAGTAAAACGAATCCCCTTGGTAACACTGGTTGTCACACTTTCGGGCTTCTGACGACCCGTAACGACTGTCAAAGATCCACGAATGACAGCCGAGACCAAAGGCTTAACGTACGTTCCGAGGCACGAAGAAGCAACTTGGTCCACGGACCAACCACGGCAAGCGTAGCATAACCTGATAGATCGACCCGTGCGGCTTTTATTACTGAGCCACGAGCTGCGCTACGATACACTACACTGTAGGTACCAAAGTACCTATAGGTAATGATACTAACATAATAGGTGGAAGTCAACGTTTCCCCTTTCTCCGCAATCAACGGGGCTGTGTCCCCCACTTTCCGCACCTAAACATTAACTAAGTGGGGAGGGCGATAAACCTTGGAGCGGACCAAACCATGACTCAACACATAGCCTTATTTTTTCTGCTGTATTTTTTTATAATTTCGTTTTGGGGTGAGCAGAAGTCAAAGTGATACATATTGTAGTTTAAATTTATTTTTGGCCGTTATTTGTAAATTCCAATCAGTATTCGAGAGGGATATTCATTGTTACCCTTGTCTATTTTAATATTTTTTAACCGACGAATAAAGGAGGAGGTTCTGAAGTCGATGGATATACATATATATTTTATACATGTATGACCACGCGTAACTATTCACATAGTCCTAAAGATTGATAATTATTTTTTTGTTGGAGAGGGGATTTTTTTTAGTTACCAGTTTCTGAACGAGTATTCAAGTCAATGCGTATATTTTTTTTATGTAGAACACGCGTAACTATTCACAGAGTAGTCCGATTTTGATTATTATTTTTTCATTGGAAAGGGCACTCGTATATTTTTTTATATTTACTAGTTTCTAAAAGTCTCTGAAAGTCTAAATATTGATCAACCAATCACAACAGTTATTCCTAACCAATATTATAAAACAATGCGAAAGTGAACTTGTTTGTTTGTTACGGTTTCACGCTAAAAGGACTGAACGTATTTGGATTAAATTTGGCACATGGTTAGACCATGAGCTGAGTTAGCACATATAATACTTTTTTTCCTATATTCCCACAGGATTCCGTCTTATGCGGGTGAAACCGCGGGGCGCAGCTAGTTTGATATAAATCAGAGGCCTGATTAGGCATTCGAGTACCCGGGGGGTACTTAGGGCTATTGGTATCAAATTACTAGGAACGTTACCCCCATAAATAAGTACATACTATAATTTTCATTTTGCTACTGAAGTAGATTAACCAATGTAAAGCTTAACTAGCTCAATAGCCTATTCTTTTATAATATAAACAATGTAGTTAATCGAAAGCAGAGTCGCAGAGTCAGCATATAAAATTATCTTTCTGTTCAGCCTCATATGAATGAAACCGATTGAAATCTCAATTCAAATCCGCAAATAGCCCGTGAGGTTGCCAACCTATCGTTCACGAATGCCATAATAATAACCCGTTTCTAGTAGTTGACTCTCGTAACTTGCGTAGGACAATGAACTACTAATTATATTATAGAGAAAATATTTAATTTATGGGGGATTTATGTAAATTTTTCGAACTGATATAGGCAGCTTAGTGTGTCCTATAGATAATATATTTCTATATTGTGTCCATATAAAATTGTTTATATTAATAAAAAAAAAACAAACATACAGCCGAACATATAACCTCCTCCTTTTTGGAAGTCGGTTAAAAATAAATGCTGTTCGTTTGTAAGCGCATCGCTTGAAAACGTCTACACCGATTTGGAAATTGTTTGTTTTAAAATGTTCGTAATAATTCAAATCAGGTATTTCATGGAAAGAAAAATTGGAAAATAAAGTTCTGACTCTCCCTAAATTAAGTTAACCTACCTACCTTGGAACAGTTTATATCTTCGTCAGTTTTCAAAGTATTTCCTTTATCAAGTCAGGACACGTAATGGGTCGTCAGAAGCCGGAAAGTCTGACAACCAGTCTTACCAAGGGGTATCGTACGAGTATTACCCAGTAACTAGGTTATGGAGGTTAGATACTTAGATAGGCAGTCGCTCCATGTAAAATACTGGTATTTAGCTCCACCCGATTAGACTAGAAGCTGACCCCTACATAGTTGGGAAAAGTCTAGCAGATGATGATGATGATGAAGTCAGGACACATAATACCTTTTTAATGGACTGGCTATTTTATGTTATTTTTTTATTCTTTCTTTGTCCGTGTCACATTTTAATTCGGTCTGACATGTAAAGAAGGTTGTTGAATGTCATTAAGTATTGTTATGAAATGCTTCCCCCCTTTTTTTTATGTTCTGACATTACAATCATATCGATTTTATAAAATGTAATCGACGACGACTAAGAAGAAAAAGAAAATGTAATCAAGTTTTAGTTGTTGAATACTTTAATAGGTAATAATGATTTTCCTTTTGCTAGTAAAATTTTATTAATTTTTGAAATACATTGCAAGCTATAGTTTTGTATAATTTAGAAGCAATTTTTTTTTCATGTTTGTTAATGTGAGTACCATGGAGCCGTTTATTATGATAAGATGTATGTTGACTTAAAAAAGCGTGGCAGTTGAGAGTATGTCATGAACACTTAAATGGCTCGCTGATGGTGGCGCGTGTGTTGGATCATTCGGTTCCCTACAAAATGGTTGAGTTGGTTGGTGCTGATCCACGCGTCATGTTCGTGAACGGGCGCCGTCAGTTGAGACTGGTCTTCTCTTAACTGCCAGGGCTTATTTGTAATCTTTTAATCTTATATTTTGAATTGTTTTTTAAATAATATTTTTTTTTTTACATTGTTCTCACATATAGAAGCAACAAGAATAATGTACCCAGGATTTTGTAATATCTTGCTTTAAAAGAGTGTCCCTGGAGTTTCTTGCCTATTCTTCTCCATAGAGATCTACGTTTTGGAATGGGCAAATAGCTTCAACTTTCTGACTAACTGACCGACTCTTTGACAATTCAAAAGTGCCTGTAATAGGTTAACTGAAATAAATGTTTTGAGTTTGAGTATGACATTGTTGTTGTTGTGAAGTATTGTTGTTGTTGTTATGTTGTGTGTTGATGTGTTTTGTGTAATGTTTACCTTCTCGAGTTTTATGTTTTCGTATGCACGTGTTTCTGTGACAATTAAAATATTTTTTCTTATTCCCTTTTTTTTTATTACAACGCAATATTAAAATACTGAGTCGGTAAAGTAGGAGCAGACAAAAATAGCCCTTAAAATGCTGACAACAGCTAAAGCGCGGTCACTGTCAGACTGCATCCTAAGTTCGTAACTAATATTATAAATGCGAAAGTAAGTTTGCTTGTTTGTTTCCAGCCCGTCCCCAAATTGTTACTAATTTTGTGATCCCCCAACGACGCCCTGAGCCGAGGTCCGTACCCCACAGGGGGTGCCCTTAGTGCGCTGTCGTTTAGTTTTAATATATATAATTTGCGCCCTGGCTGGAGGCTTTAAGATTAAAAACCTTAGGGCAGCCACAGGAATATCCGGTTAAGTAGCAACGACCTCTCTAGGTCTGCTACGAGATGCCATACAAAAAAAAAAAAAAAAAAAAGCTTGTTTGTTTGTCACCTTTTGACGCCTGAACCACTAAACCGATCATCCTGAAATTTTGCATATAAGTTGTCAGGTGTTCAGAAACGGACATAGGGTACCTTTCATCCCGAAAAAAGTACTGTTTCCGAGGAAAACAACAATAACATTCTTATGATAATAGATGGCGCCACGTGTCTTTCGAATCATGATTGAATATTATTATAGATGCGAAAATGAATTGGTTTGTTACGCTTTCACACTAAAATAGCTGCACGGCTTTGGATGAAATTTGGCACATGGGAAGACCATGACGTACGTTCCCGTGGGATAATTTCCGACCTCCACGCGGGCGAAGCCGCGGGCTAAAGCTAATACAAAATAAAGAGAAGCGCGATGACACAACTCTTGTAATTTTTCTCCAAAATATGAAGGAATTATCTATTTATTCAAAAATTATTTGAGTAATCGAAAATAAAAAACAACCAAGTTCTGCATTAAAATAAGACGTTCTTGTTAATAATTAAATACGAACCGTACATTAATACTTAATACAGATATTTTGGATTAGAACTCAAAGTAAAAGGTTAGTTTACCGTTAATTTGTATCGAGAATTTATTTTATAAACGTGTTTTGGTAGCAACCAAGTTCTGAGAAATATATATTTAAGAATAACATAGAAAGATTTGGCATTTTATTTGTTTATAAGAGAAGCCTGCTTAGATCATTTGCCTCTTGTCAGCGCCTTAATGTTACCAACATTTGTATGTGACTACGTGCCAGACCAATGACTAGCCCCCTAATTGCGTAACACAGTTTGAATTACAATTTGAATGATGTTTAAGTATTTTGCTAATCCATTGCTTCATAGGTTCGAAAAATTTGTCTGCTCAACAACATAAATAACGCATTCAAGTGTTGAGCTGTCAAAATGAAACCCATTGTTACTGACAGTGTGTTACGCAATTACCCCGCAGTTCTATTTTAAGCAAGTACAGACGCCAGCACATCAAGCTACTACAATCTGTCAAATTTCTTTAAAAGATTTTCAACTTTATCGTTAAAGCATACGGTTCTAGGTTGATTAGAAAAATTTAACGGTTTCGGGTAGCTTGACCTGCAGCTGGCGTCTGTACATAGTATTGAAAAGTTGTATCTGCTCAACAATGTTTTAAACCATTCAAGAATTATTACATTACCAATACGAACAACAACAAAATAATTATACAGTGATGATATTTTTGAAATGGCGGTAATTTCATGCTTCATAAACGTTGACCGTGAAATAATTATTATAATAGTGGGGCAGCAGTAGACAGTTGGTATTGTATAGCCGGCCTCGTAATTGTGTTACCACTTTTGGCAACAATTCCCAGTAAATTGACACTTAGCTTTTGACTTTTAATAAATGCCCAACTGTCCATGTACTGTGCGTTCACCATAACTTGACGCTTGACGCGAGTCGTACCCTCGTAGCACTGAATTTTGCAGTCATGTGACTGGTAGTTCGTTCTGTCAGTCGCCATTTTGAACTCTATTAGTATTGAAACTAGGACTGCAAAATTCAAAGCCAAAGTTAAATCATTTTTATATAGGCACCTAAAAGGAACTATTGAACGTCAAAATATACAGAAAAATAGAAGTGATTCTAACATATATTAAAAATATTCAGTGCTGCCAATCGCGTCACGCGTCAAGTTATAGTGAACACATTAAAGGATTATTTTGAATTTTACTCGACTAAGGTTGAAACTTAACTGTCACATAAGAACAATCGACCTTGTCATTTTATGACGTGCAAATGACATCATTCAGGGTGGTAAAGCAATTTCGAGATCGACTAAACATTATCGACATTTTGCCGCAAGTCAGTAAGTAGCTCATTTACTATCGATCTGCTACTGTGGTATCCATTTTGTATCTACAGTTGTTTCGCCCAAGGGCATCACTGACTAACATGTATTATGGATGCTAAATTACACATATATACCTACCCAATTAGAATGGTGCTATAGATGTGTTGTTCGAATAATTTAAAGCTGTCAGTAATAGCTTAAGTTGTTTGAATAATGATGGAGAAATATTTATAACGATCATCACGTTCAATTAAGGTATGATTAACGGAACTTTCAGATGGTCAACCTTTAAATATACGTAAATGGGATTTGATGATTGGAGAAGAAGGACATGCTTGAAGATGGATAGGATACCTATTTATTTGATTGATTGAAAAAAATATAATATAACAACATAACATAATCTCACAACTGTATTCCCCGAAAGGTTAGGCAGGGCGCAGATACCTATATGATTTTAGTGACTATTATATCTGCTATTACGCCTTCATAAAATGCAAGTAAGATATGCAAAAAATGTATGTTAAACGAGAACGCATACACATCAATTCTATATGTGAATATTTAAGTATTGTAGTAAAATACTTAATGAAATAAATTCTGGTAGTAATGTCTACCCAAAGCATAAACAAACGATATTACTTTCAAACTTCTTAAGATGTTTTCATGCTTTTTTTTTTGTATGAATAGACTGTTTTATTATATATAATTCTATCTGTGATTTTTTTGAAATATTCATATTTTCGTTACTAAAAATAAATATTCCCTATGAAAGTTAATGGTTGCGCGGCGTGAGTGCGACCCGCATTTCTATGTCCAAGGTCAACGGCGATTATCTGGCCCTTAAGTCCCAAGTAATAGAGGGCACAAATCCTATTAGTCCTCCTTTCAGTCTGTGCTAAAAAATGTTTTTTCTTTCTTTATTTATTTCTTTATTGCCATCAATCGAGCACAAATCCAGACTCTGGGCTGCTGCTGAGACATTCCAGATGGAATATATAACAGCTCATGAAAAATACTTAATCAATGAAAAAAATTATTACTTAAGTATTTACCAAATTAAGCAAATATCTAGACAAGCGATTGATGTATAAGTTTGTATAATACTATCACATTAAAAACAAGTTAAGTACCTAAAGCAAATATTTACTATCTATTGCCCTCGTTGCCTATTTTACCGGATAGTTCGCTTTATTGTGCATTCAACAATAATTATAATTATTATTTAAACTTGACACTTACTTATACAGTGATTGATGAGTCCATGATAAAGTTATGTCTTAAGTAAATAAAGTCATTTATTGTATAGTTATTTATTGATAGGTACCTAGTTAAAGTTTATGTGAAAAGGCAAACCCTTGTCTAAGCCAAAGTATTTTACAGGCTCAATCAGAAGAATTTTCAACAAATATCTACTTCTGTTAACCAACGCAAAAATGTTTGGTGTCAGAATTCCACAATCGACCTTGAAAACTACGTAGAATTTCAAACAGAAATTTTCATGAGTTCAGTAAAAGCTTTATATCAAAGCTTAAAAAGTTGAATTACAGTGGGATTTGAAGTCAAATTATTAATGAAGTTAAAAAAAAAACTCACGTTTCGACATCTTGCTGGACCGGATACAACTTATTCAACACGGAATCTGAAAACAAAAAAAAACAAAAAAATATTCAAACAAAATGAATAAAGTCAGTCATTTATTTCAAATAGGCACTTAAAAGGCACTTGAACGTCATACGAGTTATGTATTATTTTTCGTGTAATATTATTGTACTTACGACTGTTTCAGCGAACTGACCTAGTGCGTTTGATTATATTAATATTCAACTATTGAATACTGGATGGGTTGCAGTGAAAATAATTCATATCTTGTTCAGTTCAAAATATGGGTGCCTATTGCGTAAACTGGCATTAGTGGTATCGATCATAATTTTAAATTAGGTAGCATTAGGTATTGTGCAAGAGTGTTTTAAACGATTAGTCACAGGTAACAAACACATGTTTTAAATAAATTCTGACCCAGTTAAATGTTGTTTTCCTTATCATGTTCTTATCATTATTTTATTATGCCAAGAAGGTATTTTGTTATTTTGGTAACAGCGTCCTGTATTAATCTCTTAATGGCCGTTATTTCATGAGCAGTGTTATTATTTATATGTATCTAAAACATAAAGGTAATGAGTAAACCGGCACGACAAGAACCAAAAATTGGAAGAAATGAGACGTCCACAAACCCACACTGGGCCCACGTGGTGGATAAGGCACCACTCCCTCTCACAGAGAGATAATCTGTTTCCCAGCAAGCCTGCTACTCAGCCAAGCACAAGAACCGTAGAGAAGTGTTTTGTCGTCGGAACAGTAGACAAAAATGACGTTTCCTTGTAGACAGACTTTTTGACATAGATTTTTAGATATTTTATGATTTGTGAATTATTTTTTATTTACTGTTGACATTTTATGCTGAATTCACTTTAATTTATTGATATTGACTTGAAATCAATTATTAATAATCTTAACTATTACATTTGTACGCCTTAATAATTGGCAAACATGTCTGAACTTATTTTTTTCTTGGTAATCCTGCATGCATATCTCTACTATTGTATGTGTACACATGTTTATGCAAATAAATATATTATCTTATCTTATCTTATCTACAGTAGAACATTTTCGGTAGACAAGCGATTTCTATTCTACAGTAGAGTAGAAATAGAAAGCGTCATGGTGAGCCTGCAGCAGTGGGACGGTTGTGAATGCTAAGAAAACTAGAAGTTAATCGACATACTGCAGTTATGGCTGAAGATGAACATACTGGGTCGATCCCAAACAAGTTGGGGTAGAGACAGGAGGATGAGGAGTATGAGGATGGTCACGGAGAGTCACGTAAATGCGAAAAAAATATCTGCAACGCCATAAATAGTTACGATCGTTTATACTTGTCAAAAAATAATAGGCCCGTTTTGACATTTAACTTGAATCGATTTATCGTGAGTATCGAGTACCGAGTCGTAGGTTACTTCACTAGTTACGTCGCGATTGACCATCACCTACACACGCCTGGACTACAATTGTTCCCAAATACGATTTGTTCTGTCACAGTAGACAAAGTCAAAGTCAAAATATTAACTTCAAATAGGCACATAAAAGGCACGTTTGAACGTCAAAATTTCCAAAAAAATTGAATTAATTCTAGTCGCCCGTTCCAAAAGCTAGTTTCGTATGGAGAAGAATAGGCAAGAAACTCCATCGTTACTCATTTAAAATGTTTAGCAATATTTTATAGGTATAGGTTCATTAATTATATGTAAAGACGATGCATGTAGAATAAAATTAATATACCACAATAGGTAAAAAGAATTAAAAAGGAAGCAATGACAGATAAATTAATTATTTGATGGCATGGTGCTCACGTAATTACACACATTGTAAAAGTATACATTTTCCTAAAAAATATAAAGTAAAAGGCAGTGTGTGAGTTAAGGTAATCCCAGAATGTAAATCAATGTCATAAAAATAATAATACATAGTTATTTATAAGATACTAGCTGACCCGGCGAACTTCGTACCGCCTTATACCGACAGCAGCGCCACCTACCGGGTCCAATTGTGTTTTCAAACCATCCTGGAACCCGATGAAATATAAATACAAAATTTCAACCAAATTGGTCCAGCCGTTTAAGAGGAGTTAGGTAACAAACACACGTACAGAAGAATTATATATAATTAAGATTATGTCAAAACATCGAGATGCTATAACTGAGTTAATAACATTTTATTATACACAAAAAAATTCCGGAATAAATGCTCTAGTCTAAATCATGGTGAAAACAGCATCAAATTGATTGTGTGCCTAACTAGTTTATGGTGGGACAGACAGACAGGAAAAGCGACGTTGTTTATTATATTACGTATCTATACATAGATAATATCATGGTTGGTTTTAATACTCTATTTCTGTAATACTTGACAGGAGATAGACCAAAAGGTCCGAACTAAAAGCGTAGGACGGTGAAGCTTCTATTCAAACCATAGATTCAAACTGTTCCTTCTGTGTGCTAGTCAACAATTCCTGTCAACCTTTGTCAAAGTTATCCTGTAAATGAACATTCTAGTAGCTTAAACAGGTATATGACACCTACATACCAAATAGGTATTAACAACGCTAAACATATGTTGTATTTTCCTATAACGAAAATGTACCTATGTAATATCTCATAGAGAAAAATGTTTTTTGCTATTGCTATATTTTAGGAGTCTTGCTACGTCATTCTTACTGCTGTGAAAATTGGAACCCATGAAAAGCATGCAAAAGCATTTAGAACCATGCCTGAGTATGGATAATGCAAATTGCTTAGTTATTACCTATAACTTCTAATTAAAAGAACTAGTGGTCGCCCACTGGTCGACATTCTTACTTACTTACAATCAAAATACCTACAATTTATATAGTACTTACTAATTCCATACCTATAGCTGTCACTTCTGTCACCTATCTATCTTCAAGGCATGAGGCCCTAGTACTGTGTGGGTGCGTCTATCAAACGCATGGTAGTGTGTGTAATATTTTTTTCTTCCACCTACCTAGTAATATCACAGTGAAAAAAATGCCAGCAGAAACCTGAACATTTCTGCGTCGCTAAAACAGTGCAGAAATGATTGTTTATATTTTTCATTTCTCACACTCGGAAAGTAGTGTTTGTTGGATCCGAGTAGCGGGTGGACGACGCTGCTCGACCCTTGGGCGAGAAAGAGTCATAGTAATTGCTCCCTCTCTAGGCCGGGAATTAATTTAAAAAATTGAACCAAACATGGTTAGGTAGTCGGCTACGAATAATTTCACATACTTAATTTAAAAAAACGATTAAAAAAAAACATGCGAGGCAGTCTTTGGGGACTGCTGATAGAAGTGAAAACAGTATACATATAGCTCATGGAAAGCGTTCGGTGACGATGACGCGAGTTCCATGATTTTTGTTCACCCAAAAAGCTGTTCAACGCGCCTAAAGAAGATTTCACTTTAAAAAAAAATGCTGCGGTCTTGTGAGTGAATTTAAAAAAAATACCTATTAAGCGGGACGGCCCGCGGCGGTGACGCGGTGTGTTCCATGTTTAAAATTTAAAAAAGACTATATAAATTGTCGGGATATATACTAACTCTCGGCTTTATAGAATCGCTTGAACTCATTAATTAATCAGATATTAGTATCTGATTAATTAATAAGTTCAAGCGATTCTGAAATGTTGACCATAGATTCGATTAAAGACGAGGCAAATACAGTAATCGAAAATCTTTTGCCAGAAATTTCAAAGGAAAGATATTTAAATACTTAAACAATGGTTTTACGAAGTGGCGAGCAAACAATAAAATAAAATATTTTAGAAAAACTATAATTTTTTCGAAATGAAAAGTTGAGTGTTTAACACGGGTGAAAGTCACCAATTCGACCCTTGTATAACAATCTACTATTCATTACTGCATCGCTAAAACGATGCGGAAATGAGTGTATGCATTCCATTGCTGCTTCGTTGTTACTTTTTAAACTTTTTCATTGACCAAAAAGTTTTCGTATATTCCATATAAAATGTACGTAGATAACTAAAGAGAATTAAAATTATTACGTGCTATCTGTAAAGAAATAAATTAATAATAAAAAAAAGGAAATGAGTTGGCGCGAACTTTATAATTTTTACAGCTGCTGAAAATTACGAATTTCATCAGAACTTGTAAAACAATGGATTCTTCAAGTAAAAGTGAGTTATCGTTAACGCCCGAAGCTGTAAAACATGAGGCACTGCTCGTAATTGATCGCCTATTACCAGAAAAAACTAGAGCCAGATATTTCAAGGCATATGAAAATTCAATGTCTGGGAGAAACGAAAGAAAGGTTAAATCTGTATCCGAGAGTGTATTTTAGTATTTTAGTGAGATCACGAAAACTATGAAGCCGTCAACAATGAATCCTAAGTATAACAAACAAACATAAACGTACCCGGGGCAAGCCTTACAATGAACGATTATTCCAACATTACCATTACTTTTGTAAGTAAATACTGTTACTGGCACCTCGCTCGACGTGACTTCTTGTTGCACTCGTGTTTTTGGAACACTCGATACAACAGGAAGTCACTTTCTGCTCAATGCAGTAATCTACTATTTTATTAATTTAATTTATTTCTAATGCATATTTGTCGGCACGGTTGGCGCAGTTAGTTAAGCGATTGACTGCTGCGCTGAGTGTCGCGGGTTCGATTCCCGCACGGTTCAAATATTTGTATGACCTACAAGTAGTTGTTCCGGGTCTGGCTGTTTGTGTATGTGATTTTAAATGTTTGTAAACGCACCCACAATACAGGAGAAATGCCTAGTGTGGGGCAACGTTTAAAAAAAAAAATATATATATATATAGAAGAAAGAAAGAAAGAAAGAAAAAACGTTTATTCTGCACAAACAAAACGCACGTTACAATGAAACAACACAAATTACACACAAACAAAGTAGCCAAAAGCCCCGCAATCAAACAATAATAAGTTCGACAATCTTGTCTATTGCTAGATGTCAGGGCCAGGGACCAAAGACAATTTAAACTGCATAGTACTCTGTGGTGTTGCGACACTGGCAAATGACAACAAACAAACAATCAAAATAAAAACAAAATGCTGACTGCCGAGTGGAAAAATAACTACTTTTGAAACAAACAAATAACTTTATCACAAACACGTAAACCGTGCGTCGTATCTGCGCAAGAACAGGTCATTGCTCAGCAAAATACTGTAAACAAATATTAGTTTTCTGCACTCCTACGCCATATAAACTTTAACGTACTTTTCCGTCCATGTAATATTAAACTGCGTCCTTTTTTTTAAAAAGGGTTACAATGTTTTCGCTTCGCGTATTAATATAATGATTCCTATGGAGAAGCATGGAACGTAATTTCATATTATTTTGTTTTCGTGCGTCGTTGATGTAATATATCAGCAGCATTTCTAACTTTATCTGAAATATTACGATATTCCATCAACTTTTACTGGGCAAATACGGCAATCATTTATAGACAGGAACAACATCTAAATTAGCTGACTAACTAGTAATTTTATTTATGTAAAACAATACTATTTTACCTTGAAATGGAAACCGATGTAACAATTTTTTTGCAGAACCCGCGAATTTTCATATTTAACCAGTCACTATTTTTAATACACAAATGATGTTCAATTATCCATTATTAGAAGCAAATATTTTACAAATTAAATTATCTTCAAACATCGTGAATCCAGACATATATTTTTATTTAATCATAATTTTGACATAGAGTGCCAAAAAATGCAACCAACATTAGTTTTTATAACTTTTAGCATGAAAAGAGGTTTGAAGTTTAGTGTAAATACTTTTTTGAGCAAAACTTCATAGCTATATTTTCACGACACGTTTTTCCCGGTTTTTCTACATCAACTGAATTCATGGCGTATTGACGTTACTTATGTTTATAAAATAAGATCTATTTTATCACAAAAGTGTTTACCTACTTATATGAATAACATGTCAAGGTTAAAAACTAGTCACGAAATCATTAAAAAGCCATGAGCTTTCTGTTACACCATACTTTGTATCACGGTTCTATACAAAATGTATTGATAGCGAGCGTATCGATCCGGCCGCTTTTATTTAGTCCTGCAGTGTATTGAGATGTGAAGCACATGTTTAATATAAAAATAACGCTATTCATAATAAACAAAGCTAAGAGGGTCAGACATATTCTAGCTTCGTACATGATAATGAACTGGGTACACAGGTTATTATTAGGTGCCACATTATTCCACCTGGTACTAAAACAAGCAATTGACGCACAATGTACTCACCAAATTCAAACTTTGATTCGCTATTTTCAAACACACTGTCCCATTCCGAACAATTAACTCAGATTTAACGCAATTTCAGCTCAATCGATTTTAAGCACTAATTTATACGAATAAATACTCACTATTCCTATAAATTTTACCTAGTTACGTACACTACAACCATTAAACTAATATTTATATAGGTATATATATTTATAACATTCTAGTAAAATTTACAATAATGTACAATTTCACAGCACTATTTTATACGCACAGCATTTCCAGCGATGTGAGTCGCGGAAAACGAAAACGCGCTGTCTAGCCAACATTTTTTTCTAAAAGGCTTCTTCCCGCGCATGCGTGTATTCTTGGAGGTTATCTACTTTCCCTCTCACTTTCCTTATTACGGGAAAGAGACAGGGGTTTACTAGAGCAACATGCGCAGTGTTATTGATGAAAATTTTGGCGGGAAAACACGCCATCTGAGGTGATCCTTTGGCGTCACGTGATTGGTTGAATGTTAGTAAGCAATGACGTGACTGTAGTTGCCGTCTTTATGCGAGCGAGTTTTCGTTGAAGGATATAAAACAAGCAATGGATGATGCTGTACTGTACACGGATACACACTTATTGTATGATGGTTAGTTATAACATTACTTAGTTAGATAACCCGTTCGATGCACGGCTCCCGTTGACCGGTACCTAAAATCGCGTAATTGCCAGATAATCTCAAGTGGTTTTTTATTGCTGGGTAGGCCTTCAGAAAAACGGAAGATTCGTCAATATACAGTCATTAACACGGTATATTCAGGGTGTTAAAGTAACTGCGTGCCATAGCTTAGGGGTAGGTTCAGTATCGATAAAGGAACCAAGAACAAAAAAAATAATGCAAGATTAACCTTATTTAGTACCTACTACATCAAAATAGCAATCGTAGAGAATTAAAATTATTTTATTTAAGTACTTATAAAAAAGTAAAAATATTAAAAAAAAATAAAAACAAAAAAATATTGCAAGATCAAGCTTATTTAGTACCTACTAACTAAAAATAGCAATCATTAGTAGGTACTAAATAAGGTTAATCTTGCATTTTTTTTTCTTTTTTTTTTCCTGGGTTCCTTTATCGGTACTGAACCTATCCCAAAGCTATGGCACGCAGTTACTTTAACACCCTGTATTATACCTTCATGGCTTCGTTATGAGTTTAACTACATAAAGCATTAAATATGCAAATACAATTTAGTTAGCTATAGTATACAGGGCGTCCCACGGATACGCCACATGGAGGGAAAGTACCTTGAATATTTTAGATGGTACATTTGACTGAAAGAAGACATTATTTGAATTTAAAAAACAATTTAAACTGCATTCATAGATATTTAAATAATTACATGGTTGAACCGGAAATCGAACCCGTTACACGAGAAAAATAATCATTCTGTAGCTTTATCACACCGTTCGAAAGGCTTCATCAGAAGGATTATTTTTTGCAAAATAACATACTGTCACAAATAAAAGGAAGACCATGAATTTTAACATTTTTAATACAAAATTTATCAATTTATCAAATGCTTAAAATGAGTCCCTTCCTGTTGAATACAAAGTCAACGTTCAAAGTTCTGAACAAAATATCACATCAAATGTTAAAATTCATGGGCTTCCTTTTATTTGTGACACTATGTTATTTAGCAAGAAATTATCCTTATGATGAAGCCTTTTGTATGTAGCCTGTATATGTAGTTAAAATCGGAGTAATATTTCCGTGTAGTGCCGGACGTAAAGAATAGCACCATCCTATTTCCTACCGTGGAAGTCGTAAGGCGACTAAGGGAGAATAGGCAGCCGCATTCTTTATGTACTTTAACACCATATAATACTGCGATCGCCAACCAGCCTACCAAGCGTGGCGATTATGGCACCCCCCCCCCCCCCCTACCTTTTGGGGGAGGCCTATGTCCAGCAGTGGACGTCTTTAGGTTGGAATAATGATGATGATGATGATGAGTTTAAATCGATAGATAGAACAAGTGTTTGTTACATAATATGTGTACATAAGATCACGCCTGTTTACCCCAAAGATTAGGCAGAGTTGGACCTATTTATAAATATACCTTAGTACCTTTTTTGAAGTGAAAACTTCTTTAGGCGCGTTGAGTTTTTTTTGGGTGAACAATAATCATGGAACTCGCGTCATCGTCACCGAACCCTTCGATACCATCCTCAAGTTACTTAGTTTTCCCTTCTGACGAGCAGTCCTACGACTGACAGTTTTTTTTTTGTTTTCCAGGGCAAAAATCACCGGTTTTTTTTATCGATAATGCGAAACTAATTACTTTTTCTACTATTCCTCCAATAAAATCGGTTTTCTGATGCAGGTTAACTTATCTTTGCTCTGACTTTTGTAACAGTTAATTGAAACCAAAAAACAAGGATGGCGTCCGTTTAAATAAACCATAGACTTAGTACCTATATAAGTACTACTAGTTTTAACTATTATAAATAGCTGATCTCTGATGGCACGGTTAGTGGCGCAGTGGTGGAACGATTGACTTTTGCACTACGTATCGCACGTTCGATTCCCGCACGGAGATGTGTTGCTGGCAACATGCATTGTTCCGTTTTCACGGTAAAGAAAAGAACATCTCGCAACATCAAAATGGTGTGCGTATTCTGGTTTACTTAAAGGGGATTAATACTGTTTGACGGGGCTTTAGGCTGCCTTAACACTAGAGATGTGTTACCTGCGTAGCGCTTAAACCATTAAGACTCGTGCAGATTAGCGCGATATCACGGGCGCGGCACGCGTCACGCTGCCTGTCGCGCCCCCATATCGCACCAGTCTGCACTGGCCTTTAAACGGTCTTCTAAGGAGTAGCGAAGGATTTAATTTTGTAAGTGTATGTGGATAGAAAATTGTAAGACTATATTTTCATTGTATAAACTCAATCTCCTTTGTATTATATAATTGCATAGCACAGGTGTGAGTACTATGTACAATAGAGCTACCATTTACCGAGTAATATGTCTTTCATTGACTTGAATGTGCCCTGGCGGCTGAGTGTATATCATGCTCACTCAGATGTCTCGCTGTTGGTAACGTGTGTTGGGTCTTTTAGCGCCCTTCAAAATGGTTGAGCTGAATGGCGCTGATCCATGCGTCATGTTCGTAAACGGGCGCTGTCAGTTGGGACTGGTCATCTCTTAGCTGCCACGGATTATTTTTATTATTTTAGTTTTGAATTTACTTTTTTTGTTTTGAATATTTTTATCACGGACGCTTCTGATGTTTTGCATCGTTCTCACATGTATAATTTCAATATGAATGATGTAACTAACCATAGGATGTAACCAATACTTTGTATCAATATTTTAATTTAATAGTGTCCGTGGAGTTTCGTGCCCGTTCTCCATAGGAACCTACTATTTGGAATGGGCAACTAGCTTCATATATGTAACTGACCGACTTCTTTACAATTCAAAAGTGCCTGTTTAATTTAAATAAATGCTTTGAGTTTGAGTTTGTTGATAGTTAGAAAAATCGAATCTATGCGAACATCCTCGGATTATTAAGAAAGATTTTTTAATCATACCAGTTATTATCAGGATCATTGCAAACCCAGGCTCTCCCGTACGTGGCTTAGGACGATTGGAAACTTGAATGCTGATTGGCCTTACCTAGAATCCTTCATAACATCTTTATTCTGGTTGGTCAGAACATGGCTCGAATTTCAGCTCATCCGTCAGTGCATAACGTTTCATATATGTACAGACGGCTACACATCAAGCTATACATTTCCAGTATAAGCTGATCTCGCATTGTGTAGGATTTCCGTTCAATGAGATGTCAGCGTATACTGGAAAAGTATAGCTTGATGTGTAGCCGTGTATACAAGCCAGTTATACTCATCGTCGTTGTTCGCAATTACCTAAATCTAGTTTTTGCTAAGTATAATAAGCTCGGATGACTACGGAAATCTTTCTTAGTTCCCAATAATCGTCTAATGCAATAATCCTAGGATTTTCGAAAATATTCGTTTTTTCCAATTATCAAGCGACTTGTTATAAGATATCAAGCCATAGGATTGTTTGATTTTCATAGCTTTGCTTAACTTAGCTCTGGTGGACAAAGGTTCAAAAGCAAAATTGCAATGAAGCAAAATAATTGTTGATGTGAACATCTTTTCTCTCGCTTTCGGTGTGACAGCTTGAGCATGGAATAAGTAAGTACTTTTTAATAGCATGGAATTAGTGTACTCATGGAATTAGTAAGTACGCTGCTCAGTTGGTTATTACCAAGATGAGATGTCAGATGTTACACATCATAACCGACTCTGTAAGGCTGACTCGTCTTTTTTTACATAGTTAAGTACTTGAAAAGTGCGTCTCAGCATATTTTACCACTTAGCTCTGGTAGACAAAGTTTCGTAGCTTGGCGCCTTGGCCACACCGCTTAGTCCTTTCACAGTTATTTTACCACTGATTTTGCATCACTGTCAAAATCACAGTGATCTTTATAACATTACAAGAAGGTTGCTATTCGGATGCTGCTGTCAGAGCTACAATTACAGTGAGCCTGTTCACACGATGCGCACGCCGCACCGCAAATATTTGGGCGTATGCGCATTTCATTGGTGTGGATCAGGCCAAGATTGTTGATTTAAACTTCACCTTACGGTCATTAAAAATATCTGCCTCGGGTACGGACTTATTAAATGAATTAAGGTTGTCACACATCTTAACGAGTGGCGAGTTTAGACCTGTGTTTGTGGAGGTAGTAGGGCGCTGAAGAATTGTGGTTATGGGAAAGCGCGGAATTTTAGGCGGAACCTTCAATAGAATGCGCGATAGCAGTTCACTACAATCTATGCGACCGTTCACTAGTTTGTGAAGGAACATAAGGCTGTGCATAATTCTCCGTTGCCGTAGGGGGGTCATCTTACTCATCTTAAAGAAACTCAAACGCTGTTGATAGGGACACCTATGAGATAAGCCAGGGGATATAAATGCGAGGTGTCTGGTGAAAGCCCGTTGTATGCTCTCTAGTCGCTGGGAATGTATTGCGTAAAAAGGGTCCCAGGCAACACTGGCATTTTCCAGCCTGCTACGTACTAAGGCATTGTATAGGACAGTTTTAGTTTTAATAGACCTAAATTCTTGCGTGTTAAGTTTAAGGCGCGGTGTTACCTCAATATTCACAAAAAATGGCTTCTTGGTTAGTCGAGTATGACGTTACGCAATGAAAACATCCGACGCAAAAAATACAGTGGACAGAAAAGGGTTTATAGAAAAATTTTAACGAATAGAATAGTAAAATATAGTTTGATATTCCCAATAAAAAAATTTGAAGTTACTTCACAAAAATAAAAATGGCGTCGAATATCTCTGTATTTTCAGCGAAAACAACATTTTTTTTTTGTAGGATTCTAATTACATTAGCTTTGTTTTAAAACTTTAACCAGACAATGATTTAATATAATGTGTATATTCCGAATAATCTAAATAAAACCCCTAAAATAAATGCGACTTCACAGCTTAGTCACATCGTCAACACAAATGTTTATTCAATTTTCAACCTTATTTGAAGCGGTTGTGTGAGTGCAGTTGCAGCGTTTAAAATCGTAGTCAGTCCGCGCCTTAAGAAATCCTAACAGTTGCGCAGCTTTTTTAACGCAACTGTCCACCTGTTGCTTGAGTGTTAATTTTTTATCCATGATCACTCCGAGATCCCGAATTTCATCAACCTTAGTTAGTGTTACGCTATTGATTTTATATGATGTTACACTAGCTTGTTTCTTTTTTTGTGAATGTAATGTGGAAACATTTCTTGACGATTAGAGCCATGCCATTTTTATTGCACCAAATTCGATATATAATATAGATATAAAATATCAAGTAGTTATCGAAAACGTATCAAATACGATATATTTCCAATAGCAATACTGTTGTTGTTCCCACTGACTAAAACCGCTAGAACTCAGAGCCATAAAAAAATTAACTTATTTTTATCAATGTTTTATTATTTTAAGATTTTACATCAGAAATGATGTTTCTAGTTTGGAATTTCTATTATGAATAAAAAACCAAACACAATACATTTTCCAGTTCATAAATACTTTTTAGAAAATTTCACCGATATATATTGATGTATTAAATAGGAAGATAGGCCACTCTCTAACATCACGTAAATATTAAATGAACCCGATGTCGTACGTCATGTGCTCAACAACCGAAATATAGAGACATATTACGCGGGCTATAGCGGGAACGAGATAGCAATAATTGTCACTGTTACGTACCCATAACAACTCGGAAACAAACTACAATTCAAGTATTCCCCGCAAACCGAGAGTAATGTAGGTCGATAGTGTTCTTTCCCCTAATTTATGCCGTCCACGTCGAGGAGCGCGTACCATATCTTCCAATTTAATACATCAATGCCGATATATCGATATTTTTTTTCGATATATCGATATCGATATAAATATCGATAGTTTTTGGCACTTCTTGCAAACCGTAGATTTTTCAACTTTTCTTCTGCCGCACAAAACCGCTCGGGCGTCGTAATGCGTACATCCCTCCAGCCTCGTCTCGCGAGTTGCAAGTCCGGTGTAGGTGCGATGCGACGCCAGTACCCCGAGTGTAAGTTTGCAAGTGAGTAAACGTAACTAGCGCGTTTGCGTTAAGATTTTTATTCTCACTCTTATGCTCTTAGCATTATGATCCATCGGTCAAATTTTAACGTAAACGAAATAGTTACGTTTACTCTCTTGCAAACTTACACTTAGGATACAGAACGCACCGTGTGGCATACCATAGATATTTGTATCTAGGATGCCACAGCGACACCGGTCCGACACCGCGCCACCGCCGCAACGCATCGTGTGCATCGGCCCTGTAACTACCTCACGCATCTTTGTTGGAAAGGCAGCCACTGTAGCACTGCAGGGCAAAGGTCTATTTCTTCTTTCTATCAAAGAATGAAGGAGCAATGTTGATGGTTTCAAATCGGGAGTCCCTATAAATCAGAAAATAGGACCGCACCACGACTTCATAAAATAAACACATTATATTGAAACATATATTATTATTATCCACTAAATAAGTACAAACTTACCTGTATATTGAAACTTAGAAAAGAAAAAAAAGAAAACCTACAATCAATCTTTAAAGTAAAATTAACTAAAAAACTAAAGTAGATAAAAGTTTTAACAAGTTTGGAATTTTTAGCTAAATCAAATTATAATAAGTGCCTAATAAAACCTCTAGCAAAGGTTACATTAATAATAACTGTAACAAACCTATAGTAAATAACGACTACAATGTATGTACTTTATAGTTAGGCTATGAATCTGTTGTTTCATGAATTCCTTTACTAAGACCCACATTTTGAGAAAGAACCCTGTTCGGCTGTCTTGTAATGATCTGGGTCCCGTGTCAGCCCAACATGATTCTTCAAGGTCTCTTGCAAGACCCAATTTCGACCAAACTTGCTCCCGTCTTTTATTTTACTATCACACATACGCCAACCATGATTCCAACTCATGCATTCTGGAAAATAGTACCTTTTCTCCGGCATTTGCTTGGCCCTCTCATGTAAATACTTCTTCCTACCAAAGTCAGGCTTTGGTTTGAATAATATTCTTTGGGTATTTGAATCTACGGGGCGCATCAATGGATCAAGGGACAAATCAGTGTCTGGTCGCGCTAGTCGAGGATCCTCTTTGGCATCTCCCACACCAAGGTTGATGAGTGAATTATCATGTCGTATGCTCTCAATGCATGGTATGGACTTCGCGTCGCAGATTGGTACTTTCCTCCTGTAGTGAGCAGCAACTTCATGGTCTCGAGCGACTGTAGCCATACCTGCGACCATGGTGTTCCAGATGACATCTTGCTCGAAATAATTAGTAGGTTCTCTAGTGAGGGTGGCTGCCAACAGAATCTTTTCTGTATTTTTGCTAACCCAATATGACCGCAATCGTTTCTCTCTCTCATAAGCTTCGGAAAGAAGGATTATAATTTCCGGTTTGGTGATGTCCTTCTTCGTCATTCTGTCCAGAGTATTGGCCACACCGCTTAGTATCTTTTGTTTAGTCTAAAATATAATGCAGGAACTGCTCAAAATTTATCGGAAGTAAGAAGTAGCTCGCAGTCTTTGATTTATTTTCTAATATTTCACAGTTATAAATTGTTTCTATTTCACTAAACTTCATACCGATCACCAAGTTTCAAGTGTCACACTGACATTAAAATGTTTCATTATCCCATTCAAATATCAAGGAGAATCTCACCAAAAAGTTAAAGTTTTGTTACTGGGTTATAGGTATTGTATGTATGTATCATATTAAGTAATTATGATTGAACGAGTCCCGCCACGAGTGCGAACACATTGGCGTACATGGTTAGGTAGAAATATGCATATATATGTATGATCCCTGGCTAGATACTTCTCGCGACATTCCTCAAAGGAGAGAAGGTCTTTGAATTGTCTGAAAAAAAACTGAGCTTCTTCTGTAGGTCGTAGGTTCGAACCCAGGCCCCTGCACTTTACTTTGTGTAAATTATTTCATCACCAGTCCTTTCAAAACGGTGAAGAAAACATTCGTGAGGAAACCGGCATATTATTATCCTATAATTAGAAATTGGAAGACATGTGACATCTACCAATCCGAACTGATCGTGCGTGGTGGATTACGGCTCATTCCCTCTGACAGAGAGGAAGCCTGTGTCCCAGTAGTGGGAACATTATAGGCTGATTTTGCATATAATATATGTGCGATTGACTGCCCAACATTTCTTAGTAGAACACTTACTTTATGTAAGGGATACAAAATAGGGCTTCCAATCCCGCAGCCTGTCTTCAATCTCGGTATTTGCGGGACTAGGAATTTTCAATCCCGCGGGATCCCGCATATAGAAAATATTAATATTATATTATAATGCAAATAAAACAATGAATTAATCAACATAACGCCACATTTATTTAAGTTTTACTATTAGCATAAGATCAATCGAATTACACCGTTAATTTATCACAGAAAACAGAAAAAATATATCAACAAAAAAATAATTATATAACTTCTAAATTAAAATATACTTAAACCAAAAACAATTTCAACTGAATGCTGACAGAAGTAATTATGACTGTGATTATTTAGTTTGGTTATTTTGTCAGCATTCAATTGAAAATGTTTGCGAAGGAAACATATTTATCTAGATTGTCGTCTGCCGAACTACTGCGTATTTAAGAGGCAATATAGCCAGCAGCAGAAAAGGCCCTTTCAGCTTCTTTCCAGTCCCGCAAATCCCGCGGATCCCGCACCCGTAATCCCAGGATCCGATCCCAAATACCGAGATATCGGTATTCCGGGATCTCGCATCATGTTCCAATCCCGCGTGTTGCGGGATTACGGGTGCGCAAGCCCTAATACAAACCGTTCCCTTACCACAAACTGCATTAGTATATCTGTTAACATGAAAGGCTCAAACATTTCACTGTTGGAACCATTAGAACGACTAAATTACATAGACAGGTATGTTTTTATTCGCTCGTGGTCGCAAGCACGACTGATGAGCGTGGGGTCCTGGATTCAGTGGGGGATTTTTCCATAAGGAACTTCTTAGTAACGGCTCGGAAAGCACGTAAAGCCTTTGGTCCTGCGCCTGATCTTTCCCCGGCCGTGTTGAATAGGGTATAAGACTGCTATCAAAAATATATATGAATAAATGCTTATTTTTAAAGGTGTTACTAAAAAAGACAATTTGTGATAAAAATAAATAAAATCGATGGAAAAATGGTGAAGTTACACGATTTTGAAATTATGTAGGATTGGGTATTTGACTGCTATCAAAAATATAAATGAATAAATGCTTATTTTTATAGATGATAAAGACGATTTGTGATAAACTAATAAAAACCGGTGGAATAATGGAGAAGTTACACGATTTTGAAATTATTCTACTATCCTTGTCACGCAAAACGATCATTGTACAATGGCGCGAAGTAACTACGGCGCGGGCGTTCCAGGCGTTCCTGTGCTGTGACGTCAGATGCTGCAGTGCTGTCTCTGTCTACAATGCATACAAGACAACTTCGGCATTTTTTGAGATATTAAAACATGTTTTTATCTGTGGCTTAATTTTTTTGTTGGTTTCGAAAATATAAATGAATAAAAAACAGGCAAATACCCTATTGCCGACCCATCCTATCCCATCAGACTATTATGACAGTAAATGAACAGGGAGTACGCCCGTGTTTGCGCACACACGTGTACTATAATATCTCTTGCGTACCTGGCTAAACTCCGTTGACCACCATGGCCGAAATTCTGTTGGGAGGATTGTTTTATGTACGTTTGTATTTATTGTAGGTAGGTATATGTACAATTACATGGTGCACCACAGACTACCTGCAGTATTAACTTTCCTACTGCCTGTAATCCATCGCTTTCTGATCGCTTTTAGGGATAACACCTCCCATTGTGTCACCTTAAGTAAAATTTCTACATACTTATTTATATCCATTTATGGTGCACAAAGTATTCTATATCTTCTTTCGAGACTGTAGTAAGTACGTACCCGCCCCGCAGAGGACGGAATCGCCGCACCGCCACGGCGCCGCCGAGGCTAAAAACTCTAAAAACGGGATTTCAAGTTATCCAAGGATGCAACTCACGATTACACTTGTCTGAATTTATAGACGACCAAATTCAACGGTTAGAGACTCGCATGACATTGTGCAAAGGTCACGGTCAAGGTCAATGAAAGGTCATCCATAGACAAAGTATCTCGGGGGACTTGTTCTACGAAGGGGTGAGGGGGAATTTAATTATTTTTGATCAAGGACGTCTAGTTTTGCGACATTTCCGAAAAACTCGAATAAATTCACAGTTGTGATAAAAGAACGTCTAAAAATAAATGAAAGTCGTTAATTATTTCAAAATTTGTTTAATCATAAATAAATAACATTTTTGTTTGGAACAAAACAACCTCCATAATTATTCACACACCATACAACTCGTCATTTAGTGAATTACAATTATTAATTTTCTAATTACTTTCTAATAATACTTACAGCAATCTTAAAATTAATGTTGTACATAGTTTTATTACCACAATTAATTTGAGATTTTTTTCATGTAAATATCTAATGCTTATAGAGAGAATTATTCCAATTACAAAATATATTTTTTTTAACTTTCGATAAGGAGGATTTGGTCATAATAATGTATGAAAGAGGAGTTCGATCCAAAATGTGAAGTAACGACCCGAAATTGTTTTGCTTCCAAATTTAAAGCCATACATAGAGTTGAAAGTCATTCCTCAATCTTAAAAGTTTTACAACTTTGTACGTTAGCATGTTATCATTTATTAATTTGCAATATTTTAAAAACATTAAAAAGTACAAAAACGAATCCAAATTAAGACATGATCATAGTCAAATTTAATAAAAGACTAGAAGAACAATTACTAGCGAATGTCCATTTATATAAAAATAAAACATGCAAATTATTGCAGTTTACTAAAAAACTTGCGAAACGAAGTTAGCAGTTTCTTTATTATTTAACAAAACGGACACGTTACTTAAAACAATATTCTGTTAGCTTTTATAATTGACACGTTTGCTACAAAAACTTGATGGACAACACAAACAAAATCGATGCAAAAAAAAAACTATTTTAAATCGAAAATAATATTGGAATGGATCAGCGGGTGCCGTAACTGTCTTGAAAATAATTAATGCGAGGCCACGGTTCCTATAAGCAGATATAGAACAAAATTATCCATACATAATTAATAGAGAAAACCCGAATTTATAATAAGTACTTACCAAAATTACAACATGTTAGTATTAGGTACAGTATTTATAACATTTATTAATTATTTACAAAAATTACGTAGTGCGACTGGAAATTATTAGTTGACATACACAAATTGTGTTTATCATATTTTCCGCGCACACACATACTCATAATCAGAGGTTTAATAATAGAATTTATAATATTTTTTTTTCTTTATGAAATACATAATGTATGAAAAAATTAATGATAAATCCGAATAATAGGAAACAATAAGATTTTTAGTACAACTACATAAAAACTTTTTGGTATTTTGGTCATACGACTACGTCACGACAGTTAGGCCCTGTTTTGTTATACTTACTGTGGTTAGCGTGGGTTAGAGTATTTTAAAAAGTCGAAATATTTTTGTTTCTATGAGAAATTGAATATTTCATTAGCTGTAAAATGTATCTTAAATGATACCAAAACTATCGACACACACGAAACAACTTCATGTAATACGCAGTAGGAATAGACGAATGAGGTAAATTAAAACATTACATACCTACTTGTAAATTTTTCTCTTATAGGTACTTAAAAATGTAAAGCTACATAATGAAGTGTATAAAAATAGTGCGGCGATGGTCATGACAACTTATCGAATAATTACGCCATGCGTTTAGATAAATTTCAAATTCAACTAAATCATCTATTTACTAAACGAATATCACACAGCTGTCAGTTGAAACTCGCGAACTGCATATTATCCCCGTAATCGTCCAACATTCCAAGCAGACCAATAGGAAAATAATGATGTGATATATAAACAAATGGACACACGCAATAACGAATAAATTCATTTTCTAAAATGCAATACAACTTACGAATCAGAAATTAAAACTTAGTGAAATTTCATTGTTAGTTGTGCTAGATACTTAAAAACTTAAAGTATTCTAATCCTAACATCCTAAATAGATGATTTGGCTTCGCTATTGGCCTTTGAAACGTGGGAGCACTAACAAGCCGCTTATTCACTTTATCACATTGTCATAGTCTATAGAACTTTTAAAAGTCATTGAGTTGACAGAACTTGTTGGGGTCTCTGAGAGTGAGGACGTTGTTGCACAGGAGTCCTACGACGGGGTTCTCGAGGTTTTCGTATTTGGAGTTGGTTTCTGAGGAGAGGCTGACAGCACCACTACTGTCTCCCTCATACGTGTTCTCTGTGTCATCTACGTTCTGGGAACTGATGCTTGATTTATCATTTCTCTCTGGCAGCTCCTTGTCAAGTTGCCCGTAGTCGAATTTCTCGCCACTGTCATTGTTGGAGAGGTCGATCCAGTGGCCACGATTGCTCTTCACTCGGTCGAGCATCGGCTGCAAGGCCGGGGACAGGACTGCGAATGCCTGGAAATTAAACGATTTTTTATTTTATTTTATAACTTGCTCAATTTTTAGGGTTCTGTACCCAAAGGGTAAAACGGGAACCCTATTACTAAGGCTCCGCCGTCTGTCTGTCTGTCCATCTGTCTGTCCATCTGTCTGTCCGTCTGTCACCAGGCTGTATCACATATGATGTATTTCTGTTGCCGCTATAACAACAAATACTAAAAACAGAATAAAATCAATATTTAAGGGGGCTCCCATACAACAAACGTGATTTTGTTGCTCGTTTTTGCTCTATATTAATAACGGCAACAAGTAGCCGCTTGAAATATTAACAGAATATTTAGTTATGTATTCGCTATAAAAAAATATATTAAAATATAACAAATATTTAAGGGCTCCCTTACAACAAACGTGATTTTTTTGCCATTTTTATAGATAATGGTACGGAACCCATCGTACCCAAGTCGCCAAGTCGGACTCGCACTTGGCCGGTTTTATAAATCATTTTCTAAGTGAAAAACTTGCTATAAACTAAAATAATTTAGACGAATGATTACCTCGTATATAGGCAGGCAGATAGTATCGATGAATTTGACTTGCATAGCAGGGAGCTCATCTTCCTTATCTCTATTCATTATGTCCTGAAATAAACGATAATCAACTATAAATGCTGTTATACGTGCTGTTGGATTTTCAACTTTTTTCGCTAAGCCGAGCATTGAAAATTTACCTATATACCAGATGGATATCAATTGTGTATGTAACACAGAGCCAATTACAGGTTCTCACGGGTAAAAACAGAAAAAAGTAGTAGAATTCTTAGGATAATTAACAAGCACGATAGAAAATAATGATAAGGTACAATAAACACTGCACTTTTAGAAAAGTCGGCGTTCTAGGTTTTGGTGGTAAATGGGTCAAATGAGAACTCTTTATAAAGAATTTTAAAGTCCTTATTCGCTCACACTATGTATGAGTTTTGCCTGTAGTTAGAAGAGGGAAAAAGAAAGGAGATAGGTGGATTAAATCTAACTGATCTCTCGAGGGATATTGAAACGCAGTTTATGCAGGAGATCAGAACAGTCAATCTCGTTAGATATCATTTTGAAAAGTGTAATCTGCTGGTCGACGACGATTTATAAGTGGAATCTGCTATTCGACGACGATTTATAAGTGGCTGTAAATGAATGTTCTCGCAAAGATTTATGTAATTATCAGAATGGTATGGTACTTATACGCAGCCGAAAACATGGAAAACGAATAAATCTTTTTTGTAAAGTACGTTCAATACGATCAATGCGAATTATGTAGGCATTAATTTTGGTGTCACCTAGAGTTAGTAAAAACGGCCATAAATACATGTAAGAACACTCAATCGCACATCAAGAGGTAACAACTTCACCACGAAAACCACCCTTATTGCTACGATATTAAGGCGCTGTCAATGTCAAATTGAGATTCAACCAAAGAGTACTTACAATAGGCGTCAAATTCAAGTTCTGCCTCTCCAAATCTCCTTGTCTGAAGAACTCTCCGGCAACCAGGGCTGCCACGCGTCGCTCAACGGGCCAAGGCTTGGTGATCGCGGCGAGATCGCAAGCGGTCATCAACATCGCCCGCAGCAGACCACGGCGGTCCTCGCACTCGCCCCAGCTGGCGGTCACTTGTCGCTCCTCGCTGACCAGTTCGATGAAGCCTTTGCGTTTGCTGGAAGGTGAGGTAAGGATAGTTTTAACACCTTGTTTTTTATGAATACTTTGGGCCGATAATGAATGGCCGAAAATAGGCTGTTCCCAATAAATGCCAATAAAAATGCTAATGCTATAGATTTTAGAGGCTTTTTTCATTTCAGTTTTGGACACACCGTTGGCTTAAATCTGCCTGTTATTTCGTCACTCTCTCACTCATCTCTTTATTCTATGATATCAGAATAACATAGAAGGAAGAGATTAATTAGCACTATGGTTCTTAGACAACCAAAACTAGCACAGGAAGCTGCTGCCTTAAAAATAAAGGGCTTCTGTTGAAAAAAGTAGTTTAATCCGCAAACGTGCGTCATGTGACTCATTAAAATAAGGTTTAAATTACAATGACGCGCACCCTATTGAAGATTAGAAATGTCATAACCTAAAAAAAAATACATATAACATCTGTAATCCCCGAAGAGTTAGGCATAGGTGTACATCCACGTTTCGCCAGATATGTTTAAGTACCATGTAATAGGGGGCGAGTCTTTTATATATATGCTGCTACTGAGAAATTCCTGGTGGAAAAACCCAATAACACTTTGCCCGACCTGGGAATCGAACCCCGGACCTCGTGCTCAGCAGCAGCGCTTGCGACCACTAGACCAACGATTCAGGTAAAAAAATATAAGTCAGGTTATGAGAAACAAAAAATATGCCAGGTTATGAGAAACAAAATATATGCCAGGTTATGAAAAACAAAATATATGCCAAGTTATGAGAAACAAACCATATGCCAAGTTATGAGAAACAAAATATATGCTGTGTTGGATGCGTTCGGGCCACATCCCATCGAATAAGTTTAAATATTTAATGGGTAAAAGTACCTCACCAAACTGCGAAGTTTGTGGGGTGATTGAGGATATTTACCACGTACTGATGGAATGTGACCGGAACATACACGATCGAAAATATTCGCTGGGTATGGGATTTGAAGTGGGGGCATGTAACAGCATCCTAGCGTCCCCTTTGTCGGAGGAGGCTAGGATGTTGTGTCGACTGTTGTTGGTTATTTACCAAAACAAAAACCCCCTTATTACAAAACAAGGTTTATCTTCAGACCCAGGTTTAAAACATGGAGCCATTATTGAATTTCGAACTTTATTCCGACTACGGTAAAGTTCCTAAACACAAAACTGTCAACTTAGTACTGAACTAAGTTTTCAGTTTTGTATAAAGAACGGTATTTCAATCACTGGTACGTTCTTATTACAAAATCTGGCTGCATGGTTTAAGCCATGTCAAAATATAAACCTTGTTTTGTAATAAGGCGGATAGGGTCAACACTATTAAGTAGGTCATAATTATAATAATAACTATTTACAACCCATTGTTTAGTTTTAAGTTGTTGAATGTCTCTGTTACGAGGTGACATTATCACTAAGTAATAAAACCCTTTAAAATAAATAAAGATTTAAAAAAAAATGTATATGCCAGGTTATGAGAAACAAAACATATGCCAGGTTATGAGAAACAAAATTTTACCTAAAATAAACAGCCAAATCGGTGGACAGAATAGCATCTTCGAGCACTTTGACGACTTTCTCGTAGTCATCCGAGGACAGGTTGAGCAGGATCTGGTTCCCGGGTGAGTTGAGGATCATCAGGCACTGGTCGAAGTGGTGGTGCTCCATCGTGGAGGTGGAGTACAGCTGGGCCAAGGGTGATGAGGCCCTGGAACGAAGATATGAAGGAAGTTGAGTAAAATATTCAGGTTATATAAGTTGGTTGGAACTCCTTCCATAAAGAATACATCGGTATGTCGAACTGTTAAAATAATATGTGATACCTAGTATTTACTATAGAGTATCTTACTAGAGAATGGGCAGCAGCGTTCTCTATGCATTTTAACACCATACTGCGATCGCCAACCCGCCTGACAAGCGTGGTGATTGTGCCAATCCCCCCCTCCTTTTGGGGGAGGTCTATGTCCAGCAGTGGACGTCTTTCGATTGAAATGATGATGATGATGAGTCACCTAGTATTTTAAGTGTCCTCTTTTTTTGGGAACTAAAAATTTTCTTAGCATTGGTGTAGGGACTTTTTAAATTGATTGTAAATTGCTGACCTAACACACAAACGGTTAAAATAACGATTTCCTTCCGTCTGGATTTATTTACAGTTCTTATTTTTAGTCATTATTATTATTTCTTGCCTTTCGGAGGAGGTCGTGGCTAAGTAATAAAAGCCGCACGGATCGATCCATCAGGTTAAGCTACGCTCACCGAGGTTGGTCCGTGGATGAGTGACCATCTCTACATACCAAAACTCCTCCGTGCCTCGGAAAGCCCGTTTATAAACCGTTGGTCACAGCTGCAATTTCTTCGATCTTTGACAGTTGTTACGGGTCGTCAGCAGCCCGAAAGTCTGACAACCAGTCTTACCAAGGGGTATCGTGTTACCCAGTAACTGGGTTGTGGAGGTCAGATAGGCAGTCGCTCCGTGTAAATTATCAGTATTTAGCTGCATCCAGTTAGTCTGGAAGTGGACCCCAACATAGTTGGGAAAAGTCTAGGCAGATTGATTATTATTTCTGACCTATGTTTTCCACTGCAGGGCAACACTAAGGCCTTCTTTTGACCTTGAGCTAGTCTGGACAAATCCTGTCAGTCTTGTGTAGGTGTCAAGATTTTTTTTTCGTTTTATTTTCTTTATTTATACTAAGAAGGTTGCTACTTCTTCATCATCATTTCAGCCGAAAGACGTCAACTGCTGGACATAGCCCCCCCCCTAAAGGGGGCGGGGGCGGGTTGCCATAATCGCCACGCTTGGCAGGCGGGTTGGCGATCGCAGTATGGTGTTAAAATGCATAGAGAACGCTGCTGCCCATTATCTAGTAAGTCCCTTAGTCGCCTTTTACGACACCCACGGGAAGAATAGGAAGGTGCTATTTTTAACGTCCGGCACCACACGGTACGGTTGCTTACACTTACTTGATTTGAAAAGAGTTATTGGTCCCCCGGTGGTCGAGGTCGTGGCACAGACACCCGATGATCAGCGCCAGGCACTCCAGTTCCCCGAATATCTGCCACCACTGCGTCTCCTGAAACAAGGCCAAATATTACTCGAGTTTGAGTTCCCTCACAGTTAAAATTATTGACGAACTCCAAGCTTTTATGTACGGCTATTATGGCCAGAGGAAGATGAAGAAGGTACGGGAATAATCTTGGCTTAGGTTCTTCTAGAAATAATTTAGCCAGTATTCAAATGTTGTTATATTTGTGAGATGATTTATCAAGTTTTGGACCAACGAAAAAATACAATGTCACGCAAGACAAAGATCTAATTCCATTGCAACCAAAAAAAAATAGGACTATAAATGGTCACTCAAAAATCAACTTGAAAGTACATAACGCTCAAGTTGATAGTCAGTGGCGATGGAACGTAAATTATCTGAGATTATGAATTCAAGATCCTATAGGATCTCAGCATTTACGTCAGAATCATGCACAAGAGCGATCAAGGCGATCTATGTAAAAAATGTCAAATCAAGCAAAATTTTAACATTACAAAATCATTTCGTTAAAATCACTCACCGTCAAAATAGCGAACATCATCTGCGCGACATTGAACGCGTGCCTCCAATTATGATACGTTACATTGCGGTAGTTCTTCTTGACGCTCAACAACCACCGACAGAGCACGCTGTAATCTATGTGAAACCGCTCTACAAAGTCGAGGTCGAGGAACATACGGAGACACGCACGGAGTGTGTCGTCGTCCGTCATTTCAATGTCGTCAAACGCCAGCTCGTGGAGACTGAAGTGGGCGGAGGAAGGTATCCTTAACGTCTGTGGAAGGTAAAAGAATTGGTCAGTAATAATAAATACTCAATAAAAAAATAAGTTATATTAAAATTACATATTAGTCTTATAATCTAGATTGTACTTAATTACTAAGGCCCGTATTTATAAAGCGTTACTCATACTCAAGCACGACTAAAGACTAGTTTCAACCAATCCAATGCAATGGCTTGAATCTAGTCTTAAGTAATGCTTGAGTACTGAGTAACGCTCTATAAATACCTAATGTTCGGCCGTTTCTTGACTTCCAAAGTTTCCTTATTTGACTTTGAATTCTTACCCGACTTCAAGTCACGTTTTTGACTTTGACTTATCAAACTCAAACTCAAAGCATTTATTTCAAATAAACCAATTACAGGCACTTTTGAATTGTCAAGGGGTCGGTCAGTCATAAAGATGCAGCTAGTTGCCCATTCCAAAGCTTAGTAGGTACCTATGGCAAGAAACTCCACGGACACTCTTTTAAATTAACATATGGTTACAAAATATTGGTTACATCATTCGTGTTGAAATTAAACATGTGAGAACGATGCAAAACGTCAAAGGCGTCCGTAACAAAATGATTAAAAAAAAAACAATTCAAAAATTAAATTAAAATAAGCCAAGGCCGCTAAGAGATGACCAGCCCCTACTGATGGCGCCCGTTCACGAACATATCTCTTTGACCGTCGTTTTTTTTTTCTTTCACCGTAGTCGGTCATTATCAGCCGTAGTCAGGAAACGGCCGAACATTCGGCCGACACATTCCCCCTTATTACAAAACAAGTTTTATCTTCAGACCCGGGTTTAAAACATGGAGCTATTATTGAATTTCGAACTTTATTCCGATTATGGTAAAGTTCATATACACAAAACTGACAACTTAGTACCGAACTAAGTTTTCAGTTTTGTAAAAAGAACGGTATTTCAATCACTGTTACGTTCTTATTACAAAAACTGGCTCCATGGTTTAAGCCATGTCAAATATAAATCTTGTTTTGTAATAAGGCGGTTTGGATTTATCTTCGGAGTAGACCCCCTGGTTCTTTTTAATTTTTTTAAGGTTCATTAACACGGTGCGATTTAATTGTCTGGGGCATACCATAAGTTGTAGCGCCATTGCACGCCGTCTAAACAGTGTTTAATCGATGCAAGTCATTTGTTGCAATGTAATTGTGTAATTACAATCGTTGCAATTCACAATCGCGCGTCATCTTCATGTGACTTTTAAATCATTGACATAAGGTTTAAATTAAAATGTTAATGCACGCTCGTGAAATGCACCAATTGCTTCCTAAACTCAAACAGGGACTAATATTTTGTTTGCATCGAGTGTTTCAATGTTTGCGTCCGATATATTTGCTAAGCAAAGACCTGTTCTTGCACTGATACGACGCACGGTTATTATATTTGTTCATATTATAGTTTGTTTGTTATAAAAGTAGTTATTTTTCCACTCGGCAATCGGCATTTCGTTTTTGTTTTTTTCAAGTTTGTTTGTTGACTTTGTTGTCATCACTTGCTAGGTTTGCCGGTACCACAACAACAGATTAAATACATAGACAATATAGTCTAGTAAACGCAATGTAAATTGTCTTTGGTCCCTGGCCCTGACATCAACCAATCGCAACCAATGGACAAGATTGTCAAAATGTTTAGTGTATTGGATACGAGGTTTTTGGCAGTAGGCCACGTACATAATTATGTTTATTTGTTGAAATGTGCGTTTTTTTTGTGCAGAATAAACAATTTTTCTTTCTTTTTTGTATATTTACTCAAATTCTACCACAGCCAGTTGTCTACTTACTACAAAACATACTATTGATTAAAAATAAAAACTATAGTAGGTACGTCTTTAATTGATCAACAGCTTCGTAAAAATAAATCAACAGCTTTTAACGGATTTACGCCAATATTAAAATATTCACGCAAACGAAATCACAAGCCTTGCTAATTAATTTAAACGCGTTATTTATTAATACGGTAAACATAATTAACTTTCACCCATTCAGAAAATTAATAGCCATTTCAATGAATATTGAGTAAATAATATGTGCACATTGCAGTGTAATATTAAATACGTCAGGTGACGTCGCAAGGAATTTAATTAGTCGCATTCAGTCTTGCAGGTGATGAATTGAAATGGCTAAAACTGATGGCTTAGTTAAATTACGAACTTCAAGCTTTGTTAAAAGGTTCCCTGCGGTTTAATGTTTGGACCGACTACATCGTTAAGTTTTTGAGCAGAACATTATCGTCAAATGAGACGGTAATATTGTGTCAAAAATTTTTTTTTTCTTGAGAATAAAAAATACGGTTAGCAAAAAATTCTATATTTTCTCATGGTCACACAGGCTTTTATTTAAATAAGATTATAATTCAATTAAATTCTAGAGAAGGTAATAATTGTTTTAGGATGAAATAGGATTCATTGAAATATTTAATTTATTTTAATGGTCACAGAAAACTAGATTTTAATATACTGGTTAAAATATCATATGAAAAATTTCAATTATTCTAACAATTGAAGATTATTCTCATTTCTTACACCGCCACAGGCAACAAACCGTACCTACGTAGGTACTTCCAACTTTCCGCGAGCAATCATGAGCCAAGTTTGGTAAGAAACTTGTTAAAGTAAAAATGTTCATCTAATTACACTTTGAGTTTGTTAATTATGACTGGCTGAGGCGTTTCGCTCGGAGCTACCAACTTTACAAACTACAACATGCAAGAACATACGACCTGGCACATACATCGAACACTTCTACAGTACTCATCATATATAACTCTAAACTCTATTACTATAAACGTTAGGTTTATAATTCAGTGAGTATTTAAAATAGATTACTGCATTCGTGCCCATTTGTGTTGTGAACTCACCCGTAACCGTTGAGCGTCGTCTAATGAAGCGGACGCGTGATAACTTAGTACCTGCAATCATACAAATAACATAATTATTTAGATCAAATGAGCCTTCTAGCACAAACATAAGAGGAAAGTGGCGACTTAACTCAGGAGTTAAGTTTCCCTTAATCAAATTTTAGTGGAGTATTATAATAATATGGTACTCGTAAGTGAGGAGGTTGAATTTGGAATAGTGCCAGATAGATGTAGGCGTTTCAGTATAGCACAATGGGCAATTATATCTATATGAAGGCTGTTGGCTCAACTCCTATTTAGCTACTTGGAATAAAAGGCCGCAAACTAGCTTAAATTGGGGCACACACCATCTTATTCAATAAGTAAGTAATTTTCAAAAGTTTATTGATGGTAATATCGGTTGGCCAAACATTCTGATAAAAATTCTCGATTTCGACAAATGCTATTCCTCCAAGGACGGCATTAAAGCCCTACACGTCCAGTTATCTGCAGAAGGTATCTGGCTATATCGATATAAAAGAAAATGATGACTAACTAGTACCCGGGCGTAAAAATGACACTTTGTACTTTAGAAAGGTCACACAGGTAATATGTCACCGTAAGATTGTCAGAACCGTTACTTTATAATCTATCGGTATTATTTCCGTTAGATTAAAAACTGTCGAAAAATTGTGAAATGGGTTAGATTAGGTTAGAACTGTGACCAATCGGGTGAGAGCCGAGCGAGCGAAGCGAGCGGTGCCGCAGCAGTGGCCGGCAAGGGCTACTTCAAAGTTGCTCGCAGCTACGCAAGCTATTTAGTATTAGCGCAAGGTGCGTTACGTCGCAAGCAAGTTTGATACGAGTTAACAATTTGTCGGTTTCCCATGGATAGATAGAGTGACCTATCGAAGTTCATAATTATACGGTGACATATTATGTAAAAGAAACGACGCTCCACTTATCTAAAAAATAAAGTGCCATATTTTACGGCTAGGTGGTATTATAATTATGTCCATTATGGTATTGAAGACAGCGATGTTAATGTTGATGATGACAATATGAATGGAGATGATACTGTTAATGATATTGATAAAGTAAAACTCACGTCTAAAGTAACGCTCTGTTTCGCCATCGCGGTGATAGCCTTCTCATACATGTGCGTATTGTGGATGCCCATGCCGCAGAATATGGCGAACGCCTCCACGAAGTTCTCGTCGTTCTTCGTGAAGAGGAGCTCGTCGAATTTGTTGACTAACTGGAAGATTAACATAACATTTAAATATAATAAAATATTAAGAGATAAACAGATTCATCAGTTTACGGAGTCTTAACAGAAATACGAATAGCAATACCTTTCAGTATCTTTGGTTTTAATCTATGGGAAGCGTTTACATTAGAGAGGCCTTTATATAGCCGCTTTTAAACCTAACAGGGAATTTTCATGGGACAAAATTACCTCTTTAAAGTACATTTAAAAAAGAGGAACTTGTTGTGAAAAAGATTGTGGTGCATTCGATTCCAATCCGGGTTCTTCCTCTCTCCATAAACATCATCATTACATAATACAGTTCCCTTCTCTTGTTTCATGTGTATTATTGTATATATGTATATATTTATTAGATAAGTGTATGCTTTGTGTATGTGTGTATTTATTGTATATGTTAATGGTACACCACTGACTACCTGCAGTATTGTCACTCCTGCTCCCTTTAATCCATCCAAAGGTTGTCTGTAAAAGATCGCTTTTAGCGATAAGACCGGCCATTGTGTCACCCTATGTAAAATTTAAACATTTATATCTGTAACTTTTATGGTGTACATAATAAAGAGTATTCTATTCTATTCTATTATGAGTCGGCCAGTTTTGTTTTTCGTTGAAGATATTGGGTTTTATTAACACGCGTCTAAAGGAACCAGCTGTTCATTAAACTCTTACAAAGTAAGTTATTTTATATCAACGATACTCAAGCTGATAAAATTCGTTACATCTACAAACTTTTATTAAGAACGGTTGTGTTAACAAAATTAAGAAAATAACTAAGTTTGTTAGCTGACGACACCGTTGGGATGTAACTACTTCTTCGAGCTTCTAATTTAATTTTTAAAGAAGCAGCGAATGATTTCAAGTGCAAGCTACTTTTCTTCATAATTTCTTTCCAACTTTCACAAAATGATGTGTACGTTTTTTATACCATAAAGAAAAAAAGAAACATAAATTTAAAAAAAATTCGTACGATGATGAGTATTTACAAATATATTTAATTACGGTACAATTTGCATGGCTAACAAAACAAAATTAAATTAACCGTGCTTCGAAACGAATACAAAATGTAATCCATTGTCATAACAAACATTGTTTATTAAAATACATTTTTGAGTTAAGAGGGCTGAAAATTTCCTGTTTACGTTACACGAACTCAAATAAAAAAGTTTACATTAAGCACCTCAATTAGGGTCCGAATGACGGATAAAAGGTAAACACAATTAAAAAGAAAAATATTTGTCCGTACTTTAAGCTTTTCACTAAACTCATTTTCCTTCCTAAAAGTGAAATGAGTACTCTTGGCAACTAAGTTAAAAACTTTTAAAATGGAATTTTGTGTACCGTATTTAAAATTGTTTACCATTTTATTTAAATGTAATCTTATGTTATGAGGAAAACATTCAGGAATTGGTAGAGGTACGATTGTCCCGAACCACTGCTGTATGGTTCACGTACTGAGCAATCGAAAGGAGATGTTCCAAAAAGTATGGAGCCTCGGCCAGGTACACTATACTTAAAAATAGGGAAATACATTTAAAACGGTATTCTCACTCAACTGTCCAATTACTTTAAAATGGCTTGGTTTTCTGGTAAAACAAGAAATTACACTTGAAATTGCAACACACAACAAAAACCCGTCATGGCGGTAAGCTGTCATTTTGATTGATTAATGACGTTTGACATGTTTATTTCTGTGGAGGTTGAAGGTAGATTGACTGAAGTGAACACTGTCGTCAAGCTGACAGTTCTCTTCTATCAGTTTTCAAACACAGAGTAACTAAATCGGTGAGACGACATGTTGAACGTCGATAAAAATAATTGATAAATTTCAATTCACTACCACAACAATATACATTGAAATGATTTATCTGTGTTTTTCCCGAATTCTATGGACTTTTCTCTTTTCTTTGAGGTAGTGTATTTTGAAACATCTCCTTTGTACTATGTTTGTATTTTTTATAATATGTTTTTGGCTCGCACAGACTGGCGCGATATCGCAGACGCGACAAGGGTCGCGCTGCCTGTCGAGCCCGCGATATAGCTCCAGTCTGTACGAGCCTTTAAGTGAAGTGTTTTTAATTGTATGTTTTTGTACCTATGATCCATTGTTGGTCGAAATAAACGTTATTTTTTATATTTATTTATAAGAGGGAAACTCTTATACTGGGTAGAATGTTACGTATCAAAAATCCTGTGCAATGCTGCATGAAAGAATGTTTCCATACTAACAAACATGACAAATAATACATACACAGAAAATTCCCACAAAGAGGAAACTGTACACAAGAAATGAGCCCCTACATTTTCGCTAATGAATACTTATGTAAAAAATAAATATAAGAAAAGCAGCTGCAGTTACAAGTACTTATAACTCATTTGGACCGTTCTAAACAAATATATTAACCGTATACGTATTATTTGGCGCATTGCGGAAAATTTTAATGCGTTTCTACGGATTCTGCAATAAAGAGAGTTTTATCATACGCGTTTGCTATATTATCCAGTATATATTTATGTGTTGTTTCTTATTTCTAGCTAAAATACTGAAGATTAAACATGTAAGCGATCGGACGTTTACATGTTTAATCTTCAGTATTTTAGCTGTCAAGTTCTTTTAACGGCTGACACGACTGAGTAATTTATGCTCCCCCGTATAAAGTTATTCGGAGCTAATATATTCAGCGGGAGACGCGTAAATTCGAAATCCAAATTTGAAACGAACTGTCTGTGTACTCAATTTACAGGGAGTTTAATTGGCAAAATCTACGTCGTTATGCCGTATCCCATCTCTTGTATTATTCCAGTATGTATGTATTATGTATGTATTAGTTTTGTGGTGTCGCATACGACCGCAATGCGCTGTTTCTATAACAATTGTTACTTTTACTCTTTTTGGATTTTTTCATTAATTTTACGTGTCCAAGTTTTTGAACAGCACGTTTGTCGAATAACTCCGGTCATTTTATGGAACCGTTTGGCTATTTTTATGGATCCAAATACCATATTTTAACACATTTTTGGCAAACTTCGTAGGTAATTAGGCTAATATTTAAACGCTTCCCTTGAGAATTTCCTAACGTCATCTGATCGTGTGACTAGCTTAAAATAAGAAAGAGTATTCGTGAAATTTTGCCAACTTACCTGAATGACTCCGATAATCCTCCCCTCGGAGTTCTTAATGGCCATGCAAAGTATTGTGTTGTGTTTAAATCCGGTGCCTTCGTCGACGGATGGATCAAAACGGGGATCTAAATAGGCATCCGGAATGTTCACCGTCTGAAAATGTACAGAAAATGTTATTTCTACCGACACGATGTTGAACAGACTATACCCGCTAGCTCTCAATTAATCTCCTTCAGGATAATACGCTCGCGACATACATGAGAGTAGGTACATGTTAAACCCTTCAGCGAGACAATTTTAATGAACCACCGCGAATTAGTTGAAAAGCACTTAGGGAAAACTTGGAAAATGCTGCATATCTTAAAGCCGTAGATAATAAATACCTTTGCAGAGACTTTACTTTTAGGTTCAAAGAAAAATGAGCTCTTATTCTTAATTTGAGTAAATTAAGTTCTTTAGGAATAATTAAGAAAGATGAGCTGTTCTCTTCTTCATAATATAGATAAATTAAGTTCTTTAGTAACATTAATATTTTCCGGCAAGTAACATAATCCATGTACATCTTATCACAAAACCCAAGACAGAAACTTATTTCTTCCTATCCTCATTAAGTCCACACACTAAGCGCTATAAAGTTTCAACTATAAGCCCATTAGCTCTAATACAGTCGAGGTCCCTCTCAATTCTTATCATAGTTATTAAGCTGACATGGCTCTGTGGTCTAACAACCACTGGCACGCTGAATTTGGCTAAGATCGTTAGCTGGAGTGCTCTCGGAAAGTCACATCTACTAGAAATTAAACGGTTTTGTAAGACAAAAATTAACAACATAATCAAAAGAATTAACAATATTGGTGTTTGATACTTAAATGCTACCGCCAAGTAAGATATTAACGTTATAAATGCTAATAACAATTCCAAGACTGCTATATGGCAAAAAGGAGTTAAAAGTCACGATTTCATAAATAAAATTACAATAATGCGACTAGGATACACACAAAGCTTGTTGAAGCAAAATTTTAGTAGGTATCTAATAGTGACCTTTTGCAGCTGAAAAGTTTACCACAGAAAATAACAGTATGCATCCCACGCGAGACGGGAGTTATAAAAGTCAGCTGACGGATACTGTCATTGGTAATTTTGAGCAAACATTTTATTTTTGACTAAGAATTTCTACGAAACCGTTTCTTCTAATTACGAGCATTTCAATTTCTCCTTTATTTTTGTACTGAAATATATTACTATGCTGAAGCATAGTAATATATCTCCCTCTTTCTCTATTTTCATTTTTTACAAGATGGCATTCATTATTTGTTTCCTTTTTTTTGGTTTGTTTCATTCTTCATTTTATTAAAGATTTTGCGTCCCTAGTTTTCTACGTACCATTTTTAAGTACCATTATATTTTCCTTTCCACTTTCCAGTACCAAGATCTAATACCACTACACACAAAAAATATTATACAAATGAAATTAGGTCTTACCTCCCCCGTAGTAGCCACATATCCCGTGATGCCAATGTTGATAGGGAAACGACTTTCGTAAGGTGAGGTCCTTAGTGCGTTTAAGTCGGTATCATCGCCTGCTTCCAGGTCGAATACTCGCGAGAAACTGCCCTTCGATGCCTCGTGGACTAATAGTACCTGGAAATAAAAAAGATTGGTCAATTTTATGGTAAACTCTGGAACCTTATGAGATTTAAAATAAAAAATGCTCGAAAAAATAATTTTCCTCATGCACATTAAAATCAGACCTGTGTTTAGGCCAAAATAGACCAAAAATACGATACACATTGAAATTATGAATTAACGAGAACTCGAAGTGCAAATCAGTGAGAAAAAAATTCTTCTCCTAAGTGTATGCATTCATGATAGAAGGACCGCTACAAATTAATGATGGCAGCTGCTCGCCAACTACCCCGATTGAGCCGATAGAACGGACTCATCGAGTGCTTCAAAAGTCACGATCCTTAGTAATGAGGCGGCTATAGAGAACAGCATTTCTTTATTCTCTTCTTCTTCATTAAAACCTTATTAACATACTACATTCAAATAGCCATACAGAATTAATTGTAAAAGTTCATGTAAATTACAAAGAGAATTTTAATTGTATACAGTGTTTTCATAAATATAATATGGACAACCGTGGTGGAAACGGCATGCAGCCGCGCATTTCAATATATTAAGCAGATTAAATATTGCAGGTACTCCTCAGGGCTCCTTTATTTAAATGTAAATTAGGTTTACATAATTTGAAACTTGACTATGAACACGGTATTGCAAGAATCTTAAACAGACCTAAAATTTTCACGTTTTAAGCTTTGCATTTTTGGCTCTAATTAACATGAAATGATAGCATTTTTAGCAACATTTTCCAAACACAGATGAAGCAAAGCTTTTTGTAATCTGCAGTAAGTTTGTAAAGATTTCATCGAAATACGCAGCATGGATGTTCAAGATTAGAATAGTTCTTACAAACATACGCAGATAGTGACTTCCTCCTCGCCGTGATTCGTCGCGGACGTACGGACTGGGCCCCGAGCCCGAGGGTATTGTACCAATAAAACATTAAAGATGTCTGTCTGGCTGTGAGCGACCAGTACGCCAAGATAGATAGTTACAAAAGGCTGGCTCCATACAACGAGGGAAATCAGGCGCACCCACACATAACTTACGGAGACCGATGCGCACGCACTTGCTGTGCTGTACCGGCTACATAGCTCCATGCAACGCGCGATATATGTTTACCATGTCTAAGAGTGCGCGGGTTGCATGGAGCTGACCTTCTGTACCCATCTATCTTGTGCCAGTACGCAAGACACGTAGAAATAGCCACACAAGTGCAATAAGAACACGGCTCCTATGATTGATCGTTCCCGAGCCGACAGAACCGGCCGTGTTATGTGTTATTACTTCTCTAACTGACCATTAATGCTATACGATATTTTTACGACCAGCATGATGACTATTCAATGACTAGTCTTTATATTATACGAGATTCGAAACGCGAAATATAACATTCTGTTTCGCGTTTTTAGATGACATAAATATGATATTCGTTTATAATAGAAAAATTATCGGTTAGTGATTATCAAATTGCTTACGGTAGAGATTAAGCTAAATATTTTAATTGGCATTTACCACAAGCGAAGCACAAAGTAACCAAAGCGATATTAAACTTCAATATTGTCTTGCAAACAGCGGTAATTGGGAGGCCAAAAACAAAATTCGTTTCGGGCAAGTTTACACTGGCCGGCCGTCCGATTTAAAATTATTTTTGGGACTCGATTTGAATGCTAATTTTATTGTAGCCTACATCGTGGGAAATTGCCTATGTTAATAATTGTGTCGAACAGAGCACACCAGCGGGCTGAGCACGGGCGTGCCAAGACGTGATAAATGATGCCATGTCAATTTGTACTAGCATTTTATGACAAAACCGTTTTATCGCACAAACTGTGATAAAATGTGTGACTCAAGTCATATCACAGTAGGCCGCGCTCGCAGCGCTGGGGCTGCATGCTGTCTCGACATAGATACCGATCGCTTTACGACCGAATTCAGTCGAAAAGTCCTAATGAGGTCTCTAGATGGCCAAGATGATGATGATGCTTGACAAGATTGTGAATTTTTCGTGCTTATCGAGGAATTTTGACCGTCTAGAGACCCCATTAGGACTTTGCGACCGAATTCGGTCGTAAAGCGATTGCTATCTATGTCGAGACTGCAGGCCCTGTTCACGTTCATTCAATTAAGTTTTCAGAATGCGTAGCTAGTTGGTTATACCTTGATAAAGGTTTGTTAAAATTTACCTGCTGCTGTGCTAGAGCTTAACTGGTTGAATCTTAGTAATTAAATATCGCCACCGTAATTCCGTTTCGACTTAATCGGCCTTATTCCAAATGAAGGTTTATCTTTAGACCCAGGTTTAAACAATAATTGAATTTCGAACTTTATTCCGTCTAAGCTAAAGTTCCTAATACAAAACTGACAACTTAGTACCGAACCAAGTTTTCAGTTTTGTATAAAGAATTGTATTTTAATCACAGTTACGTTCCTATTACAAAAACTGGCCTATGGTTTAAGCCATGTCAAAATATAAATCTTGTTTTGTAATAAGGCGGAATAGCTTTAACTTCTCATTACCTACTTTAATGAATTTCCTCTGTCTCTAGATTTATCCTTGATTCGCTAAGATTACCATAGTAATATAATTATACAAGTATAATACAAAAGGGACGCTCGCAGCAATGCGCTTTGTTGTCCTTACTTAGTTAAAGTCTGACATCAGAACGCTTAGTTCAAGGCAAAATGCCAGCAGATATTGTTATGGTAACTTAATAGAGCTTCACAAACTTTGAAACGTACAAGCAGAGAACGAAGCGGTATTATTCGCCTAGTCCACGAATTCAGACTCATTCCCCACCTCACTGGAAATGATCTACAACTTTTCTTCATACTTTTACTCCTCATGTACGTTCTCATAAAATCAAAAATATCAAAATTAAACATTTTATTTCACTTAACCTACATGGGCACTTATGAAACGTCAGAAGCTAGGTGCACGGTTCCAATTGGTCATTTCATATGGAGAAAAGCCGGCATGAAACTCCACGGTTACACTCTTTTAAAAATAATTAGCTTTTATAATGTTATCAAATTACAGTGTTAATAGGCATGGGAGGACAGTGTTAAAACTCTAGCCGCCTTATTACAAAACAAGATTTATATTTTGACATGGCTTAAACCATGGAGCCAGTTTTTGTAATAAGAACGTAACAGTGATTGAAATACCGTTCTTTATACAAAACCGAAAACTTAGTTCGGTACTAAGTTGTCAGTTTTGTGTTTAGGAACTTTACCATAGTCGATATAAAGTTCGAAATTCAATAAAGGCTCCATGTTTTAAGCCTGGGTCTGAAGATAAACCTTGTTTTGTAATAAGGGGGCAGGTATCCAATTGAAACTAAACCAACGAACAATTTCCCGACTAAAACTAATAATATCTAGACCAGCGTCGGTAAATGCCTGAACGTATTATTTTCATCTTCGTGTAATTTCTATCAACGCCGTACCGGATCTTGGGGTTCCACTTTCATAAGAACAAACCCCAACTTCCATTAAAGGACTTCGTGTTATTTCTGCACATTGTTCGTTCATAATTGAGTTTTCCTTGGAAACGATCCAATAAAGTATTTGCCCGAGGGATAGTGGGTTGTCGCGCAATATGATCGGACGTAGACGCACGTCATCGGACCCCGAATGATCTGCGATAATCTGGTGCTAAGCCATTTTGGTAGTTATAGCTTATAGCGCTGTTTTATCAAAGGTTATTTTTGGGGCATGCGCCATACTTGTTTGTTTTAAAAGCAAAGGCTTGATTTGTTTCTCAAATTGAGTAATATTCCGATTCGCGAGTTCCGTTTTCGAGGTTTCCTGTGAAAAACTCGAAATTTTTAAAGCGCAAAAGATGTGCATTAGGTCCATATGCAATCTTAAATCAACAGAAAGTTGCAAACCGCATTTTATCTCCTTAAAAATTCTAACGTTACCTTGTCTTTACATATACGAGACCGCTTTGTTCGTAAAGAAAAATGGCGATTTATTTAAAAAAGCTTCAGAACAAAGCTATCGATCCATAAGACCAACATATCGACACGAATTATGCCTAAGACGTTCTAAAACCGCCCTTATGCACAAGAGCATACTTTGCATGGCTCCAAAAGTTTTTAATAAGCTACCAAATAACATAAAAAAGATTTAAACTTAACACAATTTAAACGTAAACTAAATAAATTTTTAATAGACAAATGCTACTATACCATTGACGAATTCCTAGTTGACAAAATTTCATGTGACTGACCATTCTATGTATTTATTTTATGTCTGTTAATTTATTGCAATGTATTATATCTTGTATTTCAATTTCTATAGATATTAATTACTTCATAATGTTTAATTTATAATATTGTAATTTAACAATGCATGCCTGATAGGGTAGATTTTTGAGGTACTATAAAATAAGTTAAGACCATGTTAAATCACCAATAATCGCATTAATAAAAAAACTTTGACTTTGAGGCATCAATGATTTTGCCAAAACTCTGTCGCCCTTCTGTGTTACTTTACAAATAATGACTCCTGGGAGAGAGACCAGTAATAAAAGTAACATACATCAGCTAAGTAACATACTTTACACACACATACGTACATTACAAGGTGATCAAATCAAAGGTAATTACAGTTTAAAGCCACCACAAAAACTTTAATCCAAGTGCTGTTAACGTGTCGTATAATCTTGATACTTGTCTGAAACCTTTTCATAGTGGTCCCAAGAGTGAAGATTTTGCTCGCCAGCTTATGGCTTTCCATTCTCATTAGGGCTCATGACACGCTTTTTTCTTGACCCTCTGGCCCGACCCGACTCTGGTTAACTTTATGTATTCTAAAGGTAATTTCGTACAAAATGGCGAATGTGTGTGCGATAATATTTTTGTTCCCTTATTTATTTATTTATTCAAACTTTATGCACAAGTAAAAAAAAAACTGTACAAAGACGGACTTAATGCCTGAGGCCATTTTACCTTAGGGCGATGCAGAGACAAAACATGGTAGGTGCAACATAGGGGATAGATAACTCGAAAATCAAAAATATATAGTAATACATAGATACATACATACTTATAAACAAAATAAAAAGTGTCAGGAGAAATAACGATTGGTGGAGGAGAAAACGAATCAACGCTGGGATGATTCTGCCAACTTCTTACGAATATGTATAATTATTCCCGTGCCTGCACCTTAAATGTTAACCGTCCGATTGCCATCCTTATCATTGTTTCGGTCAGCATTTGTTTGAAGACAAATACTTAAATGATAAAAAAAAAAAACACCACATGACGGTCTACTTTCATGTTATTTGAGAATGGTATTATAGCTTTTAAATATAAATAATCCGATCCGATTGGTGGCCATTGGACCGGGTGGATTAAACAACAGAAATGTTAAGAGCTTTTTGTCAATAAATTTTATCACTGAAAATATTGCTGGCAACACGAGAGCGTAATCCATCTATCGGGCCCATGAGCCTTTAATACACTTCAAGTCCTGAGGGTACAACTTTGTTCTTTACATCCATATATTGAAAAATAAAAGTCATCTTTACCAATAAAAAATGAAAGTTGGCAGACATCTTTTTTCTAATATTTCAAGGCACTCGAAGCTATCTCATTATTTGAGTGATGATATCAATCCATCAGTTTTTATAAGACACTTGGGGTACGTGATTATTTCGGGTGGTCTTTTTACAACGCGAAAATGTTCGACAAAGATATTTTTATCTTTTACAACAAGAAAAGACATTTATTTTCTTGTAATAAAAGATAAAAATATCAAGGTGGTAAGTACCAAAATTTTTCATGGGTACCGTAATTCCCTTATTACGTGAAAGGTTTCCTATTACCTACATTTTTTATGTTATCGTAGAAGTTAATGCAGATTATCTTGAAATTACTTGCTTCTCTATTCATAAGCCCTTTTACGTACAGAGTCTTTAAAACGAATACGTTCAGCATTCAGGCACTCTGAATACGGACGTCATAGCCGAAGAAGAGTGCTTTTACAATGTACCTTATGTACCTTTCGCTCAAACGCGAGTATTCGTTCAGGAGCGGCATTCGACGCAGTGTGGGAGTGATAAACGACATTCCATTATACTTCTCCCACCGTGTAATCTAACTATGTGTTGAAGCATTTCGAAAGGGGAAAATCGGTAGCGAACTTCCGTCTAACTAAATTAAAAGGTCACCTTAACCTTTAGTTAAGCTTTGAAGGCCTTAAACTAAGGCACAGAGCTAATTTCCAAGAGTCATCTTCAATATCCTCTAATAATGTCTCTAGAACACCACTATAGTGAAAGAAAACTGCATACCAGCACTTGAATCACACACAATTAGACGGATTTTGATGGAAATTCCTAATTCATTGCTTTAAAAGTTTGAAAAATTTGTATAGTTGACAACGTTAATAGCGCAATGAATGTTGTGAAGTCAATTACCCCACTGTTCCGGAATGACAGACATTTATGTAGAACAAGTTACTAGTTTTACTGCCTTGTCTATATTTTTACGATAGTGTGCTACATCTTACCAAGTTAGGCCACATTGGCGTTACTCCAATACACTGATACATTGTTCAATAATACATAGAGTATGCCTTATAAAAGACAGCCAAACCAATCGTATGGCTTCTTTACACGATGAGAGTTTCTCCCCGTCGAGAGGCGGAATAACCAAGCGAGTGTCGAAAGCGATTATGTATTTTATCTTCAAGTGAGAACCAAAGTATCGTCTAGGAATCTCAAGAAATATTCAAACTCAGCAGCCTATTCTAAGGTAATTTCTTAAGTCTGATGGTTCCAAAAAACTCAGTATTTGTATATTTGATAGTTTTTTCGGTAAATACTCCTTGAACTATATTTTTTTCTTAAATTTTATCGAACTAATCAAATCAAATGTCTACTTTCGACTTTTCGAACGTCAAAATGACAAGACAGTCCCCCAAAAACGCCCGCCCATCGCCACTTCCTAGTGCTTTAGCTGGGAAGAAGTAGTGGCGCAACAAACTCCCCAGCAGCACAGTTGTCTGTTCAGTTAGAAAAAACTTGATTCTATACAATGTATGCAAACTAATTTACATTAAGCAAAACAAAAAAAAAAACAATTAAATTGTTTGCCATTTATGTCAAATAAATAATCAAAATATAAACAAAAAAATAATCCCGGTACGGAAACTTTCTGGAGCTTCGAAAGCTTTGCCATGAAAACCGTCAACGACAACGCGCGACTTAAACGCCGAATTAGCGTGCGGTATTCAGCGCGGTGTAATGTAAGAGCGAGCTTGTCTAGTAGGCTTTAAGACCAATCTTAGTGAGACAGACTTGATACAGCGTGGTGTAATAGGCCCAGGTATTAGTAGGTACCCACCCACAAGTTACACAAATCAACAGCGTTACCTACTTTCCATAATCGTCTCTTCGAGGCGAATAGCTGCCCTTGTGTAAATGAGCCTTTAAGGGATAAGTGCCAAAACTATTTATGTAAAAACATTAGCGTTTTGTTATGTATGGAGATATGGATGGAGACACTCTTGACTTGACTACTTCGTGTAAAAGGTTTTTTGTTAAGTTGATATTTCTGAACCGCAAATGTTAGATCTTATGAATAATTCTAGTAAGCTTATAGCAAACATCGCAGACCACGCAGACAACTAAACCAATTTCTTGTTTCGATGGCACGTTATTTTATCGTAAGCACAATACCAGCTTTCTTGAGCGCAATTTAGTTTAGGAACCAACTTTCTCAACTATTGATTAATTCGAGTCTAATTACTTTAACACACCCAAGTAATAAAACTGGCCTTTTATATGAAACATAATCTGCCTATGGCTAAAACTTTTATATTATTATGAAACATAATCAGCCTATGGTTAAAACTTCTCACTGGTCGTCAGACCTCTCTGCGGAAGGGTGTGGGCCGCACACACTCAACAACGCGGGCTCAGTGGGGGTTGGTGAATGTCACGTCTTTTTATTTCACACTTAAAATTAAACATGTTTATTATTTCTCACATAACAATAAAACTTAAAATAAGGGACCCAATTCCAGGTTAGTGCGCAATAAAAGCTTAATTTACCGTTAACAAAAGTAACTATCCACACAATTATTGTGGTGGACGTAAAATTTAACATTTGGAAACTAGGACCGGGGGCTGGCAACATTACTTTACAGTTATGGCCATAGTAAAACCACAGTATTCGTGCCTTTGACCGTTAGTAGTAAAAACTTGAGGACAATTTAATAGGGCCACCTCTGTCTTTCTAAATACCGTTCTAGTCCCGATACTAGTATTCCCGAAGTTTGTTTTTTAATATCGTAAATGTTGGGTTTTCCAAGTTCTAAATAAATGCTCAAGTTGATACATAGGTACTGTAGAGGTTTTAGCCTGCATGGCTTACCCTTGCGACCCTCGTGAGTATTTTATAAGTTGATGGCATGTAGGTACACACTATTTCATATTAAGAAGGATAGAAAAAAGAGTCGAGGACCAGCTTGATGGACTGACAGAGGGCGTCATAATGTAAAATGAGTAGCATTAATTAAATAAGAATGTTATTTGTTCATCCCGGTTATGTAACCGCGTAGCGTACTTACAGTACCTTTAGCCATTTAAAAAATAAACTGCTTACAGCAAACAATAAAATAATATATAATAAAAAATATGGAGCTCTTTATGTTAGTGGAACGACGACGCGCGACGTCCAGAAAATTAATATCACCGAGCTACCATACAAAAGTTATTAAATGTTTTTGTCTCGTATCCGAGGCATTGCGGTCAAAATTTAATAAACACTACATCACTTGACTTTAGACCATGCCGCACTGCGTTGTTGTGGCTGCTTCCATACTGCAGTGTACTTGCCAGAGATAATATTAGGCCAACAATGGAAAGGTTGAAAATCGTAAGAGTAAATATTGGTGGCAAATAAAACATATTTTCAAGAAATAGTAAGCTTGTGTGACATGCCTTCTAATATGGTAGTAGGATCCATAGATTTTACTGGAGATCATCTAATTGAAAATTTCACGCCCCTCCACCGCTTATTGCATACATATTTCAAATGATTGTATAGAAATTTTAGTGCAGTGGCGTGCAATTTTACATTAGACAATCTCAATTTTTTTTTTTTAAGTGTGTTTAAGACTTTTGCAAACAGAGTGGTTTATGAAAAAGCTTTTTTTTCTGTCGATAAATCTGTAAACAACAAAATAATTGGAACATACATAGACCCTTTAGGGGTTTAGGTTTTCAACCCTTGAATGATATCCGATCCAGTAGTTTTTATGTTTTTATTGGTGTACAGTCAAGTGCAAAAATATACACGGTGATTCACTGTTAACCTTGCAAGAGCTGAAAGTACTCATGATTATGAGCATCTGTCACTATGAGACCAACTCTGAAAATCGAAAAAAATATCTGCTGTTTCATACAACGTAGCGGGCTGTGTACATGTACACGCATTAATACACTAATAAATTGACTATATCATGTCCCGTTCAAAGTTAAAGTTTTCTTTTCTGTCGGCAATCCTTAAGACTGAAAATTTTTTTTTTTTGTGAAATCTTCTTTAGGCGGGTTGAGCACTTTTTGGGTGAACAAATATCATGGAACTCGCGTCATCGTCATCGTCACCGAACGCTTTCCATGAGCTATATGTATACTGTTTTCACTTCTATCGACACGGCAGTCCCCAAAGACTGCCCCGCATGTTTTTTTTTTGTTTACTGTCGCACAAGACAGGAGGTTTTAAAGGAGAATCGGGAGGCCTTTAACAAATATAGAGACACGTTGGCTGGGCAAAAAATAGGATTACTATAATACTATAGTAAGTAAGCTCATAGTAAAAGTGGGTTGCGCATTGCTAGTAGCTAAATTAAGTTACCCTACTAAACTAAATATTATTATGCTTGTCCTAGAAGTGAGTTTACGTGCAACAGGTGGAGATCGAAATCACGACCTTTCATTTACCTGGCCCCGCTGCAACCGTTGGTCTATTGCCGCTAGTTGAAAATTCAGATTCATTCGCTTTTAGCGATATGACCGCCGATTGTGTCACCCTATGTAAAATTTCAACATATACGAGTATATCTGTAATTTTTATGGTGTACATAATAAAGAGAATTCTATTTAGAATTTATCCAAATACATATTCGCAAATCGCAATGACTAAAAAGATTTTAATCTGGGATATGTCTCAATTAGTATTCTACCGTTTGCTTAGATGACCGCGATAGAGCCTGGCGCCACCTAGCGGCGACGTTTCAATCATCATTAGATAGTACGATTATGTAGATTTTAGCGTATTAATAAGATCAGCTATAGCAGCTAGACAGATTATCTAAGTCCCGTATTACAAAGCGTCACTCAGTACTCGAGCATTACTTAAAACTAGTTTCAACCAATCAAATGGCTTGAATCTAGTTATAGGTAATGCTTGAGAATTGAGTGACGTTCTGTAATACAGGCGCCAAAGAGCTTTTTTTTTTGGTTGGGAAATTATCAAAGAACTTCTCCCGCTCTGGGCCGAGCGGGAGGGCGTGTGAGACTTTTACTGACTAAAACCCACCCATATTCCTTCATTTGCCTGTGTGCCAGGGACACGATATCCCTTTCGGATAAGCTCCCAACCCTGGCAGGGCCTTCGAGGGGTGCCTTTACTAAGCTCGCAAAAAAAAAATATGTACTTACTTAGTGGTGCAAGCATTGTTTGATAATTTACAAATTACCACTTCCCTATTGGACCATTCGAGTAAATCATTTTAAAAGCTCGCTAGTCTCTGTAACTTAGTGTAGTTAGCCGTTAAGCTTCTATTTAAACAATGTTGCCAGATAAGGTATTTTTTTTTTCGGAATTATAATCATTTCATCATCATTATCATTTCAGCCGAAAGACGTCCACTGCTGGACATACGCCTCCCCCAAAGGCGGTTTGCCATAATCGCCACGTTTGGCAGGCGGGTTGGCACAGTATGGTGTTAAAATGCATAGAGAACGCTGCTGCCCATTCTCTAGTAATTATTCCCTTAGTCGCCTTTTACGACACCCACGGGAAGAAATGGGTTAGTACTATTCTTTACGTCCGGCACCACACGGACGTAAATTCATTTGGCAGTCAATTATTATTGAAAGTTGTTACAAAATTATTGCCCGAACAACGCGACAGTAGTTAGCATAAAGGCTTCTACATACCAGCGCGACTAGTCGCGCGACGCGACACGGCACGAAGGCCCCGCGTGTCGCGGGACGAGCGGTGCCTTTGTGTCGTGTCGCGTCGCGCGACAAGTCGCCCCGGTATGTAGAAGCCTTTAACAACCAAAAAGTATACAATATGTAACAAAAACCCTGTTGTTCCTTCTACCAACGTTTTAAGAATCGGTATACATATGTAATAAAGCAAGTCATTTATAAAAACTGTTCAACAAAAATAAATAAAATAAATATTTAATTATTAATATTTGTACTGATTTCTAACCTCTTTTATTCTTTGATTTTGACTTCTCGACTAGTCAATGCTTAATTTTTTTTAATTATTATTCCATTAATGTTGTGATTGTAGGTAAATGTATACGTCCCTAAAAGGAACAACAGGGTTTTTGTTACATACTGTATAGTGGATATTCTATATCTAATTCATACTCTAAGAAGTCCGCACAGTTTAGTAGCGACAGACAGGCGGAAGAGTTATGGTGGCCGTGCATAAATCTACCATGCTAAATTGACATAACAATTTTCTACGTTTTGAAACGCTCGCAACAATTTTCGTCATTACCGCAGCCGTCAGTAAACGTCTAGTACAGTACACTGGGAGCGAAATATCTTTCACGAAAAGGAAATTAAACTACTTACAAATTATTTAAAAAATTCAAATTCAAAAAGTTTATTGCGAACCAGGGCTTGAAACCGGTTAATTTTTATTTCCGATGGTACAAATTATTTTTGATACAATTGATATAAACTTCAAAGATTGCGCCATCACATTAAGTTCAGCATTGATTTCGTAACAAAATATTAAATAATTAACTAAATATGTTCGAAAACCTTTAGAATAACGGTTAAGGTTACATAGAAAATTAACCGGTTTCCGAGCCCTGTTGCGAACTAAGTGTACAATGTAGGTGTTATGTTATGTTACTACTTATTTATGACTTAGGAGCCTTTTACAAGCCTTGCAATTATCATTCACCTCGCCCTTATCATCCTAAATTAGCATGCATTAAACATTACTTAACTATTTTCTTTTATATTAGTACAATTAAATTGAGAAATTATAGTTAGGACAAAATTAAAATGTCAATAATCAATTTAATACAATTATTCAGCAATATTAATGTCATTCTTTTCAGGTAGTACAATTTAAATTATAATTATTATTTTATATAAAGTTAAATAGGATAGATTACTTAAATCGTATTGTTTGTATAGGACAGATCGCCAATTTCGTACATTAGAGATAATCGCTATTTTAAGCTAGACTCTAAATATTCTTTTACTGAGTAGAAACATTTTTGGATTAGGTATAGTTTTAGCTTTTTTTTTTGAATATTGATGCAGGTTTTTCAGTTTTAAACATGTTGGGCAACTTATTAAATTTATTTAATTTGAATGAGTTTCCTAGATACGAAAAATTTTAGGTTTTTATTTCAAGTTTCGATAACGTAAAATGGTACTAATTATTAATTAATTTTTGAAATATCGCGTTACAACTGACAAAATTTCCAATCAATTTTCGAATGAAAACTAAATAGCTATTGACCTAACATACGTCATTTATTTGTTATTAATTTATTTTATTTTATTGTGTTTGGGTGGCTTACAGCTATCAATCAATACAGAAGTAATAGTGAGGTAATTCACGACAAGCCATTTACAAGCCTCCCAATTTACAAAAATTTTTAAATTGAAAAACTCACACAATCCTATCCCTTAACTACTTAGGTACAGGTATAAAAAAAAATCAGTCAATTTCTCAGGCTCTAGTTACAATACAATCACAGATGTCGGACCCCCCTTTACCCGTTTTTTTTTAACGGTCTTGTTTTTTTTTTTTCATTTACAAAAACAAGGGGCTTAGCAAAAATCTGATGCGGCGATACTATCGGTTGATGAGCGTAGGTAAGCGTACTATAACGGCTGAGCGCTGCAAGCAAGAATAGTCCTTACGGTAGTCCGATTTGGACACCCATGATTTATGAACATATTTCCACAATCATCATGCTTCTCAGTTGGTTTTCCTTCTCAGGAAAAGACTTTATACCGCGTCGTAATATCCGCAGGATGAAAGAATCGTCTTTAGTCTAGGTCCTTTCCTATTCCAACAGGTGCAATAAAACCTTGCTATCAATACGCGATTACGTCACAAATACCCATGACATCGTACTTATGTACTTGTGAGTCCTGTAGCATTTACATATCAATCATAAAACAATTGATGGTCATAGCCTTACAAAGTAACATGCATTAACTAGGTTGGTAGGTAATAAATCAGTTTGATGTAAGTAATATAAACTGAATCAAATTCAAAAGCCATTAAGGGTTGTTTCACACATACTCCAACCACACCACAACCACTACACGTGGCTAGGCGCTAATTTGTATGAAAATTAACAGTTAAATTCACAAGGACCACATTTTGACGTCATTATCGACCGCGTGTGTGATACCGTGCACATCAAGGCGATGTCGCAGTCATAACGCAAATACAACGCGACGACACTGTCACAATCGGAGTCGATCTGTCTGCAAACAATAGCCACAACGTATCCACATCGGAACTACTAGACGCAACGCAACTGTAAAAAGTTGCAGCGACAATATTCACACATGACCACTGCTTGCCCACATTTTGTCGCTGCGATGTGGTGTGGTTGTGTAAATGGGCCCTAAAGACTTCATCGAAAATGAAAAAAAAGGCAACTAACAAAAGAAATATAAGTACCTAATTCAAATTGTGAATAGGTATTCTTTTTACGAAAAGTTCTATCTAATTCCGGAACTCCGAAATTTGACTAAAGTTAGTCGCCGACTGTACCTACTCAAAAGCCTGGCAACTAAATTGTTTGTATATTAAAATAATATCAACTTCATGAATAATTCCGAAGTTCCGAGCCCTTTGTGTAGAGGCCTTGGTCAAGGTTAGCCTGGTACTGGTTCAAGCGTCAACGCTACAATGAATAATGGTCATATAAATATCTGAACATTGCGTTACTAACATAATTGTTTTTTATAAAAAAATAATGAAAGGACTAGGCTGTAAATATTTAGTAGACGTTTTAAGTTTTAATTAATACAATTATTGTAACGTTAAGGCTCCCGCAGACAGGCGAGACGCGGCACTAGTAGCACAATTTGTATGAAAATTTAATGGAAAGTGTCGCGCTAATCTGCACGAGCCTTTAATGATTGGGCAAACTGGTAAAAAAAAAATAGTATCACTTTTATTGCAATGATCGTAATTTTCACTACCCTATAGTTCAGGCGAAAATAATAAAATCGGTGCGTAAAACATTTTATTTTCACTTCCCTAAACCATGGAGCAAACTTTATTATTCATTTTGATGGGAACAATCTCTTCTAGGGTTTAGGACCACTAAACTTTCAACGAGCGTACTCATTTACATGTTTTACTTTAGCATAATCAGCCCATAATGTTCTCACTGCTGGGACACAAGCCTGCTCTCTGTGAGAGGGAGCGGACCGTAATCCACCACGCGGGCCCAGTGCGGGTCGGTAGCTGTCACGTTATCGAATTTTGGTTCTAGGACATGCCGGTTTCCTCACGATGTTTTCCTTCACCGTTTTGAGAGCAGTGGTGATTAAATTATTTATACAACGTCAAACGCCTGTCAGGGTTCGTACCTACGACCTACAACTCGTAAAGGCTTCTACAGACCAGCGCGACTTGCGACGCGACACAAAGGCACCGCTCATTGCGCGACACGCGGGGCTTTTGTGTCGCGTGACTGCTCCCACTTTTTTACTTTATCAAATAATATTATAAGGTGTAATCGTTGAAGGATGCACAATGAAACTATGAATAATGGGAAAGTGGACGCTTATTTACCTACTTGTAACGAAATCATGAGATAATTTTCACCTCAAACAAAGTCATAGAATAACTAAGGTCGTGTTTACCTTTACTTCCGTATGTTAAACGATACAAAGGATAAAATTGACATTCCTTTTACAATTAAACAGAGCTATAGAACAAGTTGATCTTGAGTTAATGAGGAAATTATGAAATACGAGTAAGTGACAGCGACACTGCAAAATTGGTTTGGAAACTGCTGCATGCAGCCTTAAGGTGAATCCGCAGCTGCAGCCCGCGAAATTGGTCGGAAACTGCTGCATGCAGCCTTAAGGTGAATCCGCAGCTGCAGCCCGCGAAATTGGTTCGGAAACTGCTGCATGCAGCCTTAAAGTGAATCCACAGCTGCAGCCCGCGAAATTGGTTCGGAAACTGCTGCATGCAGCCTTAAGGTGAATCCGCAGCTGCAGCCCGCGAAATTGGTTCGGAAACTGTTGCATGCAGCCTTAAGGTGAATCCGCAGCTGCAGCGCGCGAAATTGGTTCGGAAACTGCTGCATGCAGCCTTAAGGTGAATCCGCAGCTGCAGCCCGCGAATTTGGTTCGGAAACTGCTGTATGCAGCCTTAAGGTGAATCCGCAGCTGCAGCCCGCGAATTTGGTTCGGAAACTGCTGCATGCAGCCTTAAGGTGAATCCGCAGCTGCAGCCCGCGAAATTGGTTCGGAAACTGCTGCATGCAGCCTTAAGGTGAATCCGCAGCTGCAGCCCGCGAAATTGGTTCGGAAACAGCTGCATGCAGCCTTAGGTGAATCCGCAGCTCTCTCTAAGTTAGATCTGTTCCCCAATATCATGATTTCGTGAAAAAGTCATTCAATGGAACAAATCTAACTTAGAGAGATGTATTAATGATTATAATTCTGTAAATACTTTTCTGTTATAGTCGCGAATCATATTATGATACTACCTGACGCTGACCTGCAAATAGCAAAAAACGTAAGAAAATTTTAATTTCGCGGGCTTACAGCTGCGGATCCACCTCAACCCGGAAAATATGCAAACAATATATTTTTCTAAAACATGCATGGAAATATTGTCATTATTTTCGAAAAAAGAACACGCGAGGTATCGAATTTACGGTCAAAGAAAATCAAATCCATTGCAGGAGCGTTTTTTGAATTTGGAACATTACAACGCTCCAGTAATGTTGTATGAAACGGCGTGCTAGGGTTATTAAATACGCTTTTCTCAAACATGCTTGGAAATTCAAGCAATATTTTGACAACCTTCTTCGAGATAAATCGAATTCAGCATTTTTTTTGGTTTGATTGTTTGTTTGTTGTCATCTGCCAGTGTCGCAACACAGAGTAATAATTACGCAATTTAAATTGTCTTTGGTCCCTGACCCTGACATCTGGGAATGGACAAGATTGTCAACCTTTTTAGGGTTCCGTAGTAAACAAGGAACCCTTATAGTTTCGCCATGTCCGTCTGTCTGTCTGTCTGTCTATCTGTTTGTCTGTCTGTCCGTCCGTTCGTCTGTCCCCGGCTTAGCGCAGAGACGCTAAGTCTAAGTCCTAGAAAGCTGTAATTTGGCATGGGTGTGTACATATTAATCACGTCGAGAAAGTCGTGAAATAAAACCATGAAAAACATTTTTTTTAGGGTACCTCTAAAAAAAATATCATCCCCGTTTTAATGTCCGTGACTACCGCCGCCCCACCAACGCCAATCGCTTCCATATTTGGCAAATAATTAGTGCTCAATTGGTGCTAATTAGTGCTCGAACAACAGAATTGGTGCTTTAGTAGTTTTCGAGATAATCGACTTTGAAGGTGGTCCTGCGGTAGTCACGCTCCCTTCAGCAGGACCACCATGAGCGCTGAAAAAGGGGGCATGCTACAGCTATTCTAAGTATACAAATAATTAGTGCTCTTAAATGTGATTCATTTCGTAACAAAAAAAGAACTGAAACATTTGTATATACCGAGAAATCAACGATGATAACTTTCGCGCGCTCGTTCAGCAGGACCACGACTTTGAGTGTTGATTTCAAGTTTCAGGAGCTAGTCGCTTTCCTCAAACCTACATAGAAAATTAGTGCTCGGCGAGATAAAATTGATACCCAAAATTCAAAATTACTACTCCAGTAGTTTACGAGATATACCATACCATTGGTGGGGTGGCGGTAGTCACGGTGTTAAATTTTCATTTGATGATTTCCCTATTAAAACCTCTGTGATTTCTTCCCAAATTTATACAAAAATTAGTGCTCCTAAAGAAGTTATAGTGACCAAAAATTCAGATTCCCAAGTGTTGTATTTTAAGAGAAATTAGCTTTCATTACTTTTCCATACTAAATGTCCGCATATAACCCACCCAAATTAAGTTGTCAATGGTATTGAGCTGTTTATGAGATGTACACTCGTGCACATAAATTGATGGATGTCGGAATAGTAATAACAACAGTTCAATATCTATAATTTTTATACAAACTCCCTTCCCAAACCTCCCAAACCTTTACTCAAATTGAAATAGGATTAGACATTTAAATAAACATTTTTTACAGTCCGTTCAGCCGATGTTGACTTCTATTGCTTTGGTGGCATGACAACTCGCAGCTGTAATAAACAGTTGGTATTGTAACCACGTTTTTGCTTTTAATGCTATCCTTATGCTTACGGAATAAAAGTCAAAATTGGTTGAACGGACTGTAAAAAAGTTTATTTAAATTTCTAATCTTATATCAAATGGAGTAAGGTAAGTACATATTAAGAAAACAAATAACGTGTAATGTGATACCTTTGTTAATGACGTGGGTAGATTGGTACTCCAATAATTATTTTTCTGTATTGTAAGTACCCACCTTTTGTCAGCGACAGCGATAGGTATTTCTTATTTATCTCTTTCCTACTAATTTACCGTTGCTGCAAGCAGTACCTAAGTATTAAAAACCAAATTTATTGCATTCAAAAAATCTGTAATTTTGAAGTAGTTTTAATAATGATTAATTTAATGGTATATAATTTAATCATTTAATGGTATATAATTTAATAATGATTAATTTAATAGTATATAATTTAATAATTATTAATTTAATGGTATATAATTTAATAATAAATAACTTACTACCAATAGATAATAATTTGATGTAAATGAAATGATGTTTGTTTGTTTTTTGTAGATGTGTTTTGTGTAATGTTTACTCACTTGAGTTTATGTTTTCGTATGCACGTGTTTCTGTGACAAATAAAATTATTTTTCTTTCTTTCTAAATATTTGCATGCCGAATGGCAAAATATGGCTGATCTTTGTACAGTACTAACACCTATTGATGTATCATCTACCCATATTTGCGAAAATAAAGTTATTCTTATTCTTCTTATTCTTAAAACTAATTTTCATTCTATAAATAATTGTTGTGAAAATTGTGAACTATGCATGAATATCCAAGCTTTTTCTATTCTGTTCTATCGAACCTATTTGTTAGATATATAACATATTTCTAGTTTTGTATATGGTTCTACGTAGTTACCTACTAGTCGGCCTATCTTAAATAGTCTAATCGAGTTGATTGATTTGTGTTAATAAATTTAAGTGCACATTATATATTGTTGATTTTTAAGTACCTACTTAAAATTCTACTGATTTTACAAACTGTGATCTATAATCAATGAAACTTATTTGATTTATAAATGTATTTTCCGTTAAAAATACACCTACTAATTCATAAATCTTAACCTAGCTTTAATAAAGTAGGTATTGAATTGTTAACTAAAAATACACCCAAGGTCCATACACAAATTTCCACTGACATACATATGTCAGTGGAAATTTGATAAAATCGACTTCAGGTACTGAAAAATACATAACTTAAGCAATACTTTTATACTAACGTTATTAGCAACATATTATTTAATGCAATAAATTAGGTTTTTAATACTTAGGTACCTACTGCTTGCAGCAACGTTAAATTAGTAGGAAAGAAATAAATAAGAAATACCTATCGCTCTTATATCCATATAACAACACAAAAGGTAGGTACTTACAATACAGAAAAATAATTATTCGAGTACCTACCTACCCATGTCATTAACAAAGGTATCTCAGGCCATGGGTAACGTGGTTCGGAGCGAGAGTGCATGGGAGGCTGTCACCTCCTTCTGCGAAGCAGTAATGCTTGTGAAGGAGGAGGCGGAACGCGTGAGGGAGAGGCAAGGTTCGCGCCCTCGCGCCCTTAGTCGCCGCAGGAGACGCCTCGGGCGTCGGGAGTCGCAAGCCGATTTCCGGCCACCGTAGGCGCGGGCTTGCGGACGGTGAGCGATAGGTAGCTCACCGTCCGATAAGGACCAGGCCCGGATCGACGGCGCGTTGTATTCCACGCGCGCGTTAATGAGTTGTCAGCAGCAACTGACGGGGTCCGTTAGGGCCAATGCCTGCCAGGGTTGCGAGTTTGTCCGAAAGGGATATCGTGGCCCTGGCACACAGGCAAATGAAGGAATACGGGTGGGTTTTAGTCGGTAAAAGTCTGACACCCAGAGCGGGAGAAGTTATTTGATAATTTCCCACCCAAAAAAAAAAAAGTCCATGGGTAAGGATAGGTTATTTTTTTTTATAAATATGTACCCAAGTACACAGTTTGTATAAAAATTATAGATATTATATTCTATTCTATTTTTGAATATGGCATGGCAAGCAAAGCCGATGTCGACTATTCTGCCAATGTCTAAAGTGAATTGGAAAAGCAAGTGTGCATTGTTGTAGTAAAAAAATAATAAAAATCTTTGATACAACTGTTGAACTTAATGTAGGTCTTCTGGGGTTAGTACTGGACTGAAACAAACAAATTATAGATATTGAACTGTTGTTATTACTTTTCCGACATCCATCAATTTATGTGCACGAGTGTACATCTCATAAACAGCTCCATACCATTGACAACTTAATTTGGTCGGGTTATATGCGGACATTTAGTATGGAAAAGTAATGAAAGCTAATTTCTCTTAAAATACAACACTTGGGAATCTGAATTTTTGGTCACTATAACTTCTTTAGGAGCATTAATTTTTGTACAAATTTGGGAAGAAATCACAGAGGTTTTAATAGGGAAATCATCAAATGAAAATTTAACACCGTGACTACCGCCACCCCACCAATGGTATGGTATATCTCGTAAACTACTGGAGTAGTAATTTTGAATTTTGGGTATCAATTTTATCTCGCCGAGCACTAATTTTCTATGTAGGTTTGAGGAAAGCGACTAGCTCCTGAAACTTGAAATCAACACTCAAAGTCGTGGTCCTGCTGAACGAGCGCGCGAAAGTTATCATCGTTGATTTCTCGGTTTAATTTAAACAAATGTTTCAGTTCTTTTTTTGTTACGAAATGAATCACATTTAAGAGCACTAATTATTTGTATACTTAGAATAGCTGTAGCATGCCCTCTTTTTCAGCGCTCATGGTGGTCCTGCTGAAGGGAGCGTGACTACCGCAGGACCACCTTCAAAGTCGATTATCTCGAAAACTACTAAGGCACCAATTCTGTTGTTCGAGCACTAATTAGCACCAATTGAGCACTAATTATTTACCAAATATGGAAGCGATTGGCGTTGTGGTCCTGCGGTAGTCACGGACATCCCGTTTTACGTGTAAGGGACACGTAAAACGGGGATGATATTTTTTTTTCTCATCTAATACATGGTGTGGGGTATCGTTGGATAGGCCGTTCAAAAATATTGTGGGTCTGTGAAAGGCATTTTTCAATTCTGAGATTCGTTTGCGTAATATTAAGCTTTAAAGTGCTATTTATTGTTAGAGTCAAGTGTCGTCCCCCCGCCAGCTAAATGGTTTGTTTTGGATAGGTGAAAAAATTCATGGCAGTAGTATATATATAATGAAATTAAAAGGAAAACTATCACAGCTAAGTAGGGTTTACAAGTTAACGAGTAATCGTCGACCAACTTTAATTTGCAGTTGAAGAATGTACCGTACGAATGTAACGTATATATATGTATGGGAGAGCATGTTTTTCAACTACAATGTTAAGTTTGTTTTTGTGATGAATTCATCCTAACTACGGAACTCTTCATTGTGCGTGGTCCGACACGTACTTGGCCGGTTTTTATTGTTTGATTAAGAGGCTTGTAGCTACTTTGTTTGTGTGCAATTTATGTTACCTCTCTATATCCTATATCCTCCTCCCTATATCTCATTGTAATGTGCGTTTTGTTTGTGCAGAATATTTTTTTTTTTTTCTAAATTGCTGTACTGGTCAAATACATGCGAGCAGCGGCCATCAAAAGTTGTATGAAAATCCATAATGTGTCGTGGTTTAGCGGCCAAATAAATTACAAGTAAACTCATAACTATCGTGTAATTTAAATGGGACGATCTTTTACTCCAAAACATGGCAACCAAGGAGGTAACTTATTAAAGGTTTTATTTAAATTTCAAACTGGCTTGCAAATAGAAATCTTTATATTGAAAAAAAAAAACAAATGAACACATTGGCGCGTTAAAAATTATCGTTGTTCGTCATTGAATCCGGAACTTATAAATAATTTACTTTCCCTGCATTCTTTTGAGAAAAGCACTATGCCTCGGCGGAAATGGCAATTGTCTGTCTCGTATTAGTGAAGTCCTCGCCTGCGGCTCGGCCTTCAAACCCATACTCGACCTGCAATTGCCTATTTCACGGCCTTTGCAGTAATGTAGGTACTATAAGTACCGTAATACAACAAACCAAAATGACCACTATAGCCTAATTCTTGGCCCATATGGAAAACATGAAAACATAACCAGAACCCATTGACAGCGAAGCCCGACGAATTTTTTGATGCCCAGTGAGCTCTTTCCTTTTTTTTATTATAAACTTGTACATACTATATACAACCATCGAGATATAAGTACTAACGTACTAGAGAAGACACCGTAAATTCCTACTTTGTCTCGTTCAACTGCGGCGATCGCGCCGCACCTCACTCAGTCGCTCTCTAGCTCTTTCGCGCCTAGTACTTCCGACAATAATAAATTATATAGAATAAATACACTTCCGCAGCAAATCTAGCGCTGTGGTAAATTAGTTACGGTTTAGACGAATTGTTATTATTTTAGCGCTGCGCGAACTAAAGATTCAAATTACGAAGAATAGGACAATTCAGTTATTTGACGTAGCTTCTCTAGTACGTTAGTACTTATATCTCGATGTCTACAACATTAGTTTTTGTTTACACTAAACCCGAAAAGGGGTCATTGTACTCATCATTTTGAACAACTTTTTCTATGGGACCAACCTTGAAATTGCGAAATAAAAATCGGCTGTTCCATACATTTTGTCGATTTCAGTGAACACAAATGTAAGGAACAGCTGATTTTTTTTTCGCGATTTCCAGGTTGGTCCCATAGAACAAATTGTTCAAAATGATGAGTACAATGACCAACTAATGTTGTATATTCTAGTGTTAGCTTGTGTATTTTAATTAAGGTTTAAAACTCAGTAAGTAAAAACTAACCAGAACCTCCTACGAAGAAACGACGACGTATTAAAGGGCCAGATAATCACATCTATCCTGTTACGTCACAATGTGAACATAACAGCACATTGTTCTATCATAACTTAATAACATTACGAGCAGTGTTCACCCGCGCTTATTTACTCCCTATATGATAACAATAGCAAAGCCTCCTTTGATACAGTAAATTGATTTACTAAACAAACACAATAGTCTTGGCACAATTGATATCGAGTTAGTTTTGATTGGATTTCCTCGTATGTAATATTGATTAGTCCTAGTTCAATATCAAATATCTTGTGTCCCTTATCAGGAACGGTTTATTAACCATAACGCCGTTAATCCTTGGTTTATAGTCCTTACAGAAGCAGATGGTAGCAAAACCTTTACTATTGAACTTAGCATTATAGATATCGATAACTTTGTTGTTGATAACGATAGTTGTTCTGAGACACGAACGTCGTTAAAGGCCTAAGTTTCAGTCGTAACTTATAACCAACTTGTAGCTATAATGTTCCCATTCAATCAGCTCAGCCTATCGCAGCCCACTGCTGGATAAAGGCCTCTACCAGGCTGCACCACGACAGCCTGTCCTCCACCTTCAGTATCCAGTCTGCCCCAGATACCTTTTTAAGGTCGTCGGTCCATCTAGTTGGACCTTGTTCTAGTTGGTTGCTGATACGCGGTCTCCACTCCAGGACTCGTCTGCTCTACCAGCCATCGATCCTTCGACAAACATGGCCCGACCGACCACTGCCACTTCAGCTTGTTTACTCTGCAAGCTATGTCGGTAACTCCGGTTCTTTTCCGGATAATTTAATTTCTGATTTTCCCATTAGAAAATCTGAATTACATTTTTTCCGAGCCCGGGAATGTTGAAGAATCCCTTGTTATTACCACAGACGACGAGGCATTAATCATTGCTGGGCAGTCTATAAACAACTTGGAAATGATTAGGTACAGTTTTTACCCACAATATGTTTTTGGTATGATGAACGTGGCTGAGCTGTAAGCAATTTAATCTGCCCACAATGTTGTAGATAATACTTAAAAAGCTGTTAATGTTTTTCTAGAAACGTAAATAGGGCTATAGTAAAAGGAATAAAGTTAAGTATTTTATTTGTTCATGTACGGATAGTCGGAAAAGTAGCTGGATGTCTTTTGAATGTATCTTTAGGTAGGTTTACAATAGTTCTGACAGTTAGTACACAGTAAGACTAAACTTGATCCTTGGAGAAATAAAATAAAAGGAAAAATATATCTGAAACTATTTATGTTCATGTGATGGAACAATTATAATAGCCGTAACATTACATTCCATAGCGAGTATTATTCCCTTACCATTCAAACATCAAATCGCATCCATTAAGTAATAAACAAAATTGGAATATTCGACCAACCGGTGAATAATTAACAAAAGATATGAATGTTAATTACTCTGATGTAAATTTAACACCTTTCACCCCTTTGTGTCGTTTATTCACAAAGCTGCTCAATTCATTCGACCCGAAAGCCGATTAATTTCCATTCATACAATATATTATTTATTATTGTGATATTTGAACAAAATTTCCAATTAAAACGGCTAGGACCTAGACTTTGTTAAAATAAACATGTTTGAATATACACGCAAGAATATTCTCATGCTTTTGTCAGATAACTTGATAGTTGGAATTATATTAGTAAGGGCCCGTTTACACGTACCACATCGCGGCGACAACATGTGGGCAAGCAGTGGTTACGTGTGAATAGTGTCGCTGCAACTTTTTGCAGTTGCGTTGTGGTTACTCGTACGTTGTCGCTAGTAGTTGCGATGTGGGTACGTTGTGGCTAGTGTTCGCAGACACATAGATCGTTGTGGCTTTGACGTCGCCTTAATATGGTCGGCCCACACGATTGATTTTGACGGCCAAATGTGGTCTGTGTGGATAGACTATTCATTTTAATACAAATTAGCGCCCGGCCACGTGGTGTCATTGTGCTGTGGTTCTCTGAGCACGAAATCAGTAGTTTCGGCCGAAGTTCCGGGCGATTCCTACTCTGTATCACCTACGCACATAAGATTAGTTTGAGGTCCGACCTAAGAAAAATAGACACCAAGATTTGACAGTAATCTCCAGCCTCCCGATGTTGTTTGTTTCGAACTACTTTCGTACGGACGTATTTTTATTGTTGACGGACGTCATCATCATCATCAATCATTTCAGCCAAAAGTCCACTGCTGTACTTAGGGCCCCCAAGGGGGGGGGGTCTCAGTATGGTGTTAAAATGCATAGATCCTGCTGCCCATTCTCTAGTAAGTCCCTTAGTCACCTTTACGACACCCGCGTGAAGAAATAAGATGGTGCTATTCTTTACGTCCGGCACCACACGGATTCAAACGGCAAATGTGGTGGAATAGGCTATTAATTTTAATACAAATTAGCGTTCACGTGGTGGCGTTATGGTGTGGTTCTCTTATGTGTGATTAGGCCCTAAAGCTCAAAGTTCAATCACAGCAGACACTTATTAAGATTCCAAGTATCAGTTCAAAATAATAACATCTCCAACTTCTAATGCAATAAAAAAGCACTTTAACAATCCTTAGCTATAACACTAATGGTAAACAAAACGCCTCAACACAAATGTTTCATTAGGAAAACAAGCCAAATTAATTTTCTCGACTCAAAGCATTTCGAATTAAATTGAAATTGATATTAAAAGTGAGTCGGCCCAAATTGTTCGTTGATTGAATGAATCAATTTATCAAAACTTATTTCGATATTGAAACTCGATTTCAATCATAAAATAAGGAGCGCTATGGAAATTATAAATACCACTTAGCAATTGGTGGGAAAGTTATCTTCAAAGAGATAATTAAATTCAACATATTTCAAAGAACGTTATTGAATTACAAAGGTATGATGTCTTTGAGGGTTTCAATGGAAGTAATGAAGAGTATGAAGTCTTTTAAATGGAACCGCTGCACTGCGTGCCTTCTGCGTTGGGAGAACGAATACTTAAACACTTTATATAAATTTCCTTCATTATACAAACATGTAAATATTTCCGTTAAGACGGAGATATATGCCAGTGACCTTGAGTGGTTAGCTTGCGTGTTCTGTACTGAGCTCACGCAACGCGTCGTACGTTCAGCCAGTAATAGCACTCGCCCATCAAGGAGCGCTGTCCCCAATTTGACGCATTATTAATTTATTATACACAAACCAAAACGTATTTTAATAAAACGCGTATACTAAAAGATCAATAATTAGATTATCTTTAAATTGGTGAAGGTTTCAGAGAAATACGCTTGGTAGATTTTGCGCCATTATCAGTTTTTTATTCGCGTTAGGCATAACTTTACAAATTAATTTAATTATGTAATATAAACATAATCTAAAATATTCACATATTTCGTTATTGAGAAAATGCTCTAATTTAACCTTTGTTTTTTTTTTTTAATCATTAACACTGCTCGTTTAGACGTGATCTTCAGTATAAAATCATTAAAAGTCTGTTATCGTCGCCTTAACACGGGGATCGCACACCGGCTCACTTTGCTCGAGTTCGTATGGATTACCAACTTTTTTCGGATCGCTTGATACCTCTTCCAAGTTTCCATTTGGGCTAACAAGATAAACAACATTTGGAAGTTTTACCATGTATTATCTGGTACCTACGTTACCTGGGGCGTGTGCAAGTGAACTTAACGAGAAGGAGTTAAGAGGGCCGTTTTATAACGTCCATAGTTTCTTTTTTTAACTTTGAATCCTTACCTGACTTAAAGTCACACTTTTGACTTTGGTTTATCTCTTTGACAGTCGTTTTTGTTTTCTTTCGCCGTAGATTGCCATAGTTAGCCGTAGTCAAGGAACGGCCGAACATTCGGCCAATACTTCGGATTTATGTCCGGCGTAGAACCCCAGGTCCGTCTATCATAACGCGAGCATGGTCGAAAAGCTTGTTGTTTCATCGAGCGCAAGTGAGAACTACTTACAAGCAACGCGATAATATTGAACGAAAAATAGTGTGCGGAAATTTCATAATATTTGTTCCAGGAAATACGTTTTTGAGTAAGCCTTACAAGTTTGTGGAATAAATGTTTGTCATTTAGAATCTCCATTACATGTACGAGGTTTCTATGAAGATGTCTTATTTACTTTTACAATTCATGAGTACATTATGAACGGTCAAAGCTCAGGTTAAATTTGTGCAAAAAAGCTGATTTTTGCAGGCTTATACTATATTTTGTTTTTCCAAATTTAAATGGTATTTAATTTATTTTGTTATTTTTATCTCATTAAATGCTGCACCGATTGAAGTCATCACGTCAACGCCGGCTGTCACTGAAAACCAGCGTTGGGGTTCTGTCTCGCATAGGGTCGCAGCTATATGGTCGCAGCGAAATGTCTTATTCAAAAAAGATAACTGGAAATATCTGTTTCTATGTAAAATTTTAAATTGGTCTAATTTGGCTGTAACACTATTTTTCGAAAATGTACTTTTTAGACCTTGGTATCCTGCTTATGCGTATGAAGTTTCATTAAAATCGGTTCAGTCATTTCGAAAAACAAGGGCTTGAAAGTTTGTATAAAATGCTGTAATGTGTAACCGCTCATATCACGCCTAAAAAGTCTGTAGTAACCAGTATTTTAAGACTATTTAACTAACCTGTACTCGCTGGCACCTAATGAGGCTCTGTGTATGCGTAAGTATCCTTAAAACCATGTGTTCTATAGTACTCTGTTCTTCAAACACCATCCTGGCGAGGTCCAAGAGAACCTGATTCCTCTTGACTTCCAACTGGGATCTCTCGTAAAGCTGTGCGTTCCGAAGACCAATGCCGCAGAACTGGAGGTAGGACGAGAAGACTTTCTCATCGTAGGACGTGAATGGACCGTCGCTCTGTTTGTTTATAACCTGAAAGATTTAATGCGATTAGTAATATAAAAGTTTTTATGTCCAAAGTTTATTTGTCGAGTTGAAATATTTGATAATGATGGAAATTCTTCTGTAATATGGTAAAGATAAAGAATAATTCAATACTATTCTTAAGAGGCCGGATGAAGAACATGTTTTATTTACAAATTATTTTGGTAATACGTTTGTATGAACTACGCATGCTACGCCGGGCCCTTAAGGAAATTGAGAGAAACCATTTCTATACTCCGAGACAGATTTATAACTCCAAAACAATAAACAAATTATTTCATCCAATACAAAAGAAAAACGTTACAAAAACAGGTACAATATTTGACGCTCGTTAATCAACAGAAAATGTATGTGCAAAAGTAAATGTAAGATTAAAAAAAATATCGTTCTTCCTGTTTCGAAATTAGTTCGAGAGTGACGATGACGTCAGATTCACTTTTAGCTAGGACATTGTTAACAGGCAGATGCCATGAGATAATATAAACTTAGCCGACATTCGCCAAGCAATTTCAATTCCACGTCGGAATATTTATAACTTAATAGGCTTAGGACGTTGGGAACTTTTTTGATTTCATATTTTTAGGGTCCCTTTTTTTTCTGGATGGGAAATTATCAAATAACTTCTCCCGCTCTGGGCGGAGTGGGAGGGCGTGTCAGACTTTTACTGACTAAAACCCACCGTGCTCCTTCATTTGCCTGTGTGCCAAGGGCCACGATATCCCTTTCGGACAAACTCGCAACCCTGGCAGGCATTGGTCCTAGCGGACCCCGTCAGTTGGTGCTGACATCTCTTTGAGGCGCGCGTGGAACACAAGCGCCGTCGACCCGGGCCTGGTCCTTATCGGACAGCGAGCTACCCATCGCTCACCGTCCGCAAGCCCGCGCCTACGGTGGCCGGAAATCGGCTTGCGACTCCCGACGCCCGGGGCGTCTCCTGCGGCGACTAGGGGCGCGAGGGCGCGAACCATGCCTCTCCGACACGCGTTCCGCCTCCTCCTTCGCAAGCATTACTGCTTCGCAGAAGGAGGTGACGGCCTCCCATGCACTCTCACTCCGAACCATGGCCTGAACCAGGGCCGGTCGCGAGAGATCGCCGCCGCCGATCGCCTCCGTGAGTACACGGCGGTGCTCCGCCCAAGCCGGGCAGACCTCCACCGTATGCTCCACCTTGTCCTCCGGGCGATCCACACAGTGGTGACACCCGGGCGTTTCATCCCGCTTTATCCTGAACAGGAACCTCCCGAAACAACCATGTCCGGTGAGATGTAAACACTCTTAATCACGCCAACAAAGTGGTAAAAAAAGTTGAACAAATATTTTTTTTTGATTTCCCTTGCCCGTAAAGTGGAGATGATTTTTTTTTCTCGTCTACCCCATGACGTGTGGTATCATTGGATAGGCCGTTCAAAACAAAAATGTTACGTGTCTGTGAAGACCATTTTTCGATTCAGGGATCCGATTGTATAATAGCTTGAAAGTGCAAATTATTCTTAGAGTCAAGTATGTGTGATTGTGTGTGTGTCCCGCGGCCAGCTAAATAGCTGTTTTTGGATATATCAAAAAGATCATGGGAGTAGTATTTATAACTATCACAGCTAAGTAGGCTAATAGTCGATCAACTTATGAAGGGTCGAATGAATATAACGATCGAAGTATGGGAGAACATGTTTTTCAACTACAATAAGTTTTTTTTTGGTATAAATTCATCCCAACTACGGAACCCTGTATTGTGCGTGGTCTGACACGCACTTGCCCGATTTTATTAATTTTCGCTGAGCTCTCATTTCGCCGTTTCCCAGATGTTTTCGAAACAACATTTCAAATGTAAACAGGGCGAAATTTTCTTTTAGCAAACAAGATTTATTTAGGTAATGACCTAAAAAAAATCTTGTTATTAAAAGCGGTGTAATGAAAGTTTAATGGATAATATCGTGGTATAAACCGGCTACATACCTGAGCAACACCGATGACCTCTCCATTAATGTCCTTAATGGGCATGCAGAGAAGTGACCTCGTTTTATAACCCGTCTGTTGGTCAATGTCGTGGTTAAACCTTTCATCCTGGAACAAAGAAAATCAAAATATAAATACACTAATACCTCATCATAATCATTTCAGCCGAAAGACGTCCACTGCTGGATATATGCCTCCCCAAGCACCGCTACTACGACCGTTTCTCGTTTTTTTTTTGGAGGGGGGGTATCACCACGCCATAATCACCACGCTTGGCAGGCGGGTCGGCGATCGCAGTATGGTGTTAAAATGCATAGCGAACGCTGATGCAAAAGGCGACTAAGGGACTTACTAGACAATGGTCTCTAGTAAGTCCCTTAGTAGCCTTTTACGACACTCATCGGGACGAAATAGGATGGTGCTATTCTTTACGTCCGGCACCACACGGCACTGATACCTTGTTTTTTTTTGGGGTGGTAAATTATCAAATAACTTCTCCCGCTCTGGGCGGAGCGGGAGGGCGTGTCAGACTTTTACTGACTAAACCCCACCCGTGTTCCTTCCGTTGCCTGTGTGCCAAGGCCACGATATCCCTTTCGGACAAACATGCAACCCTGGCAGGCATTGGCCCTAACGGACCCCGTAAGTTGGTGCTGACATCTCTTTGACATCTCGCGCGTGGAACACAACGCGATGTCGACCCGGGCCTGGTCCTTATCAGACGGCGAGCTACACATCGCTCACCGTCCGCAAGCCTGCGCCTACGGTGGCCGGGGATCAGCCTGTGACTCCCGCCGTACGGGGCGTCTCCTCCGGATACCTAACAATTGATAAAACCTGATACCTAACAATTCAATCATCTTCTTTGAGTAGATATCTCGTTCTATCGAATAGACGTTGGCATGACAACGATCTTCATTCAGCAACTCTTTAATTGAACTATGTATTTATTATACTCGTCTGAATGGGGCAGCTTCTAAATGAAGTCTCGGAACTGGGCCGAGTAATCGGAGCCGTGGTAGTGACCGCAGACCGCAGCCGTCCTCCGAGGCGCAGGCGCCTCTAAGTACTCTCAATATTATTACTTCTTTTGCAACAAGCATGCGAACAACTACGGAAATAACTCTCATTCATCAGTTCATTCATCGTCGACGTTTGCGTGTTATTATTTTAAAATACAAAACCGAAAATTCAAACGAAATATATTTTAAAGCTGGGCAAATATTACTGGAAAATAAATTGTGCTGTAAATAGCGTAATCCTTAATTTGGACTCGTCGAAATGAATAAATTCCTCTTATTTGCAATATCGTAACAACCGTACCTACAGCTGTAAATATGAGTGGGAAGGTTGACATTTTACTCAAATTATGGCTTCATAGACAGTAGAAGAAATATTCACATTGTGTTTCGTCAACATAGGACAGGTAGCGTTACAAGTCCTTTTGGTATCAGAGTAGAGCTCATCTCACTCATAATCATCCAGGTGTTGTGGCCGAGGCAACAGATTGTTTAATCTAGAATGTATCGTCAAAATGTAGAGAAAGGCATCACGTGCGCCAATTCGCATTCGCGGGCGCTAGTGTCGTATAATTTATTCGCGCAAACACCGTAAATCTGTCGCCAGTGAAGAATGCGATTTGAGGAATCCGTTGTATCGGCGAATTTACGACTCGAATGACTGGATGTACCGGTGCCACAATGCGAACATTTGTTGAACCACGCTCCAACGTATGGAGACAAGCCAAAATGGGAGGTATATTGCGAGCCACCGTTCATTACCAACGCCTGTCAGCCAGCCAGATTGGGCTTAAACCATCCATTGAGCATACATATCACACTTTCGGTAAAGCCGAGCGAATATTTTGGACTTTAAGGCTGTTTATCAAACGTTTGACCGGTATAAATCTGTCTGCGAAATTCGAAATTGAACCAATAAAACCTTTTGGCGACATAAATTCTTGATATGCATATTAATAGCTGGCGTTCTCGTCTTCCATTTGGATTTTCAAAATTGTTAAAGGATTGAGTTATAACTTGGAGTTTTGAATTATACAGCGTACCGCTACAGTGGCGACATTAATTTAACACACTTATACAGTTTCGCCTTTACGTTTTGTGAAAATATTTTAATTTCATTAAACATTATTATTTATTGATTTATTTACAATTTTCTAAAATAGCATCTTGGAGCAACCTGACTTAAAGAACTGTAGCACAGAGGTAATTAGCCGGGGTCATGGATAACAACATCGAATCAATTAAATTAAAACAAATAACGTGCAAGGAGTAGGCGAATTGAAGGAAAGAGAGAGCTTTATTATTTAGTTTGTTTGTAATGTCGCCACTGTAGCGGCACACTTTTTATTTAAATTCTTCAGCTTGTGCTGACATTTTAGTAAAGTTGGGAGCAGGAAAACATTTGATTCATGCCTGATGAACAACAATATGTTGACAAATCTCAAAACTATAACAGCCAATCTTAGCCAAACATCGCATTATTCTGGTTGGTCCGTTCGTAATGAGAATGTAATGTTAAGCGATACCGAAGTAGTGACTAAGACAGATTGCGGCATTCGTGTAGCAATTCCGTCCGCCATTACTGTTTGAGACATTCGGTAATTTAATACGTGTTAAGTAACGTGTATCGTAAATTTGGAGAGGTACTCAGATCTAATCATGTTAATAAATTGGACAATCTGCAGACACGCAAATCAAACTGTCACCTTACCATTAAATTAATTAAATTATTATGCAGTGTTAGAAATTCTGTCAAATTAGATGCTGAAATATCACTGTGGTATTAATTTTCTTATGGAATATTTGGCATGGGATCAAAAATTCTTCAGCATAATCAGCTTCTCCAAAGTTAGAGCTATCCTAGCGCAGTACGAGTATGACCGACTGTAAAATTTTGTTAAAATAAAAAACTCGCTCTTGCCAACTCAATAGCTTTAAATCGAATACGCGCGATTCAATTCGGATACAAGTTTCCCGGAGGAAGGATTTTATATCTTCGTGGGGTAGTATACTATCTCTGGGAGTTTTTAGTCCAAATAAGAGTTCACAGAAATCAAAACCTGACACAAAATAAAACGTCAGCGATCGAATATTCCTTTTACGATTCTGATCTTGGACGGATCGTAAAAGTAATAGGTACCAATTGTACGTTCAGGAATGCTAAATTCTTTCAAGCGACTGACTGAGACAGTGTTAATATTGAACATCACAGAAATAAAAGTCCTTTGAAATAAAAGTTATTTGTGCCAGACAAAATATTCATCTTTATTTTCGTGTCACACGACATGTTCACTTACACAATCAGAATATTCAGAAGATTATTTATTATTATTTAGTTTCTTTTATTATAATACCTACAAGATCAGCAGACCTCTCGGTACGGTATACACACAATTTTTTTTTTTATTCCACACGTTCTCAGGAAGTTATTTTGAATTGTATCGTTTTGAAGCATTGACGGTGGTGTGATTGTCCATTGTTTCTAGTTCTAATTGACAGTACTGGAGTCAAAGAGTCATAAATACTCTTAATGAATGTAGGTTTTCAAAACATGGCCAAGAAAGATTCATACACAGCTACATTTAATTGTTATAATTTTGTGTAAAATTTTGATACAATGTAAAAATTGTTACAGAAATAAATAAATAATAATAAATATAAAGCATCTTAATGTAACAGAACAAAGAATAGCAGATCGAGAATAGCAGATACACATACCTAACACTACAAAAAGCTGCCATATTAAACACTTGCCGCATAGTAAGGATTTATTTACAATTATACTTGGATAATAATTTCAATGCAGTACAGAGCAATTTACCTTCTCAGAATAATATCTAGAATCACACCATGGTTCACACCCGTGAGATTCTGAAAATACCAGGTTATACCTGAGAAAATTAAATTTAAAAACCAAAATGATAATCAATCAGGTCAATCCAATTCTAGAATTCAAAATTATTTCAAGCTAATTAAATGAGGCTGGCTTGAGCAGTTTGCTCACTTCGTTTTCTTTTTCATTCGTTCTTAAATCTCGGAAATCCTTAAACCCCGAACAAAGTGTAGAACTTTTTATTTCGCCATGTAACAGATTCGTGGCCGGCTTAGCGTAAAAGTGCTAATGTTAGGCTTTTCTTCTAAAGGCTCCATTATCCCCTTTGAAAGTTATACGATTCGCACCGCCACTATTGTCTACAAACTACTTGGAACAACTTCCCAAATAATAGAACTAACATTTTAGGCTACCTAAATAAACGTTCCAGGTTTTTTTAACAAATAGAATTGTTTTATCGAGCTTTCATGTTTTATGGATAGCTTACGACTTGAGGAAGCAAATATTTTCGGTAAGACAAATTCAATGACGCAGTTTCCACATGTAACCTCATCACTATCTCTCCTAATAATATGTAAATTTTCCTATTTCGAGGGTTCATGTCTCAGCAGCAGACGCCCGAGGGATGATATATGAACGAAACTCACAGACGGATTAGACCAAAAGAACTTTGAAAAGTAGTCAGATTAGAGGGGTCAAACCCTGTTCAAAATGCGGACGCGTAGATAAATTCCTACCCAACTAACTTTACCCTAGAGAGAACGATAGGAACTGCCGTCAACTACTTAATATTTCATTTTCATAAACGGCACTGTTCAAGTGGTAAGCATTCCTATATGTAATTTTCCTTGAAATATTATCGTTGGAAATAAATACATATTACTCCGGAGCGTAAAAGACAACTTCCTGTAACCTTCAAGCTTCAGTATTGTTATGATAATTTATGTTTCTTTATTGTGCCTACCTCAATATACCATTTGGCATTTACGATTATCAGCTTTAACTGTGGATATAAGTGGCCTGAATTTTGTAAAATAAATATTTATGTAATTAATATGATTCACTGTTCTATTGATTATTCGGGAACTGATTTCGTCCTTGAATCTATTTGAATGAGCAACAAAATTACAAGAATAAACTCAAAGAACATTGAGCGGATTACAAAAGGAGAACCGTTGTTTTACGTCTTCCTAAAATTTTCAAAGATTGTTACGCCGAGAAGCCGCGAGGAAAGGCATGTTTAATTACATAACGAGGACGGGTGTCAAGTAACGAAGAAACCATGACGGCGTTTAATTAGCACGAAATTAATTTACTTCAAGGTCGATGAGGTAGGCGTACTCGAACGGGTGCTGGTGCTGTCTTGATTATTCAAATTATATAATCAAAGGAAAAATAATCCTCCTGGAAATGTCACTAGTGTTCTCATAACAAGGCTAGGTCTAAGATAATATATGAGAAATGAGAGAGATATGGAACAGATTCGATGTGGCAGAAAATTAGGTGTTCTTTATAAAGCAATCGCCCAATGTAACGGAGCATGAAATAGAAAACGTTGTGACACTAAATGACAATTTTCCAGTCAAGTTGACAAACACAGCGCTACTTTGTCACAAGATAACGAAGTTTGTCAGCTTCAAACATAATCATAGGATTATGTTTGAAGCTGACAAACTTCGTTGACGACTATCGAAGAAGAACAAAATAAATGTAGTGTGGTAGTGTAGCCATATTGTACGCAATCTAGTTAGTGCGATCTTTCAGAGGCATTTGTATGCAAATCGTTTTCATAAACAGTTGATACGTGAGCACGCATGAACTACCAATCTTGGCAAGGTTAGGGGCTTGGAGGCGGGCCAGGATGGGAAGTCATAGTCATCCCGAGATACCATCTAGTTAGGACAGAACTTACCATCTGAAATTTTTGAAGTACCAGTCATTTAGCTGTAGGTATGTGCTTATTCAGTGTTCAAAATTAATCTGCAAAAGGATCGGTCTCCAAAAGAACAAAAAGCTCTGAAAGAAACCAAATGAAAATAACAGAAAATACAAAACGTCTAAAAAGAAAACTTCTATTCGTTGGATGCCAGTACCCTAAAGATAAATGAATCACGTTCATAATTTAAACGAGCTCAAAGCCTAAAGAAAACATATTCTTCTGCTATAATATTCATGACTGGAGACTCATGTTTCATACACAAAACACTCATATTACACCGAGTTTTACCGTACACAAACATTTATAAGTCTCACGTACGAGACACATCATTTTTTTATATATTCGGAATTAATTTTCCGAATATAAAACAAAAACCAAAATATTTTTTGGACTTTTGGTTTCACTGTCGTGTTTTTATAAATTTAACTTTACAATAGACTAATTTATTGGGCATTTGTCTAAGATATTCATGGACATTTTGCTAGCTGACTCATTTATACCGCACATTTGTCGTCTAACAATTGAAACACGTGTAACATTACTATTTGTCAAAATATATTTTAAGAAAACAGCCACATATTTATTTCCGCGCACCATCTGCAGAGGAATAAACTAAATATAGTATTTGAAAGCTTGTTTATGTGAGTTTGTTGGTAAATCCAGCTGGGTCGGTATCAGCGAATTCATGAAGTGACTAAAGAGGGATAGCATTTTTAAGTGTGCAATTTATCCAGTAGTAGATCGTGTCACTGCGAATAATTAATGTGCACTCGTCCGTTCTGACGAATCACAGCGAGGCGGTGTGCCCGCTGCACGGATTACAAGAAATGCTGGAATTTCTTCACAGGCAGTGATAAAAATCTGGACGCTTACGTTTTGTCACTGTTTTGGTCAGAGTGGTTTCTTTCTGCAATTTGACTTCAATGTTACGCTGTTTTAAAATAAAAGAAAGCGGGATGTTTAAAATAAATGCAAAGTGTTCACATTATTCAGAAAATTTCCTACGCTCGCAATTCTGCATTGTATACGTAAGCCATCTGATTGTTCTATTTACTTATGCAGATGACTTATACTACTTCAACTAAAAACAGAAAAACCTACTGTAAAGCAATAAATATATTTAGATTCCAGTATCGCAGTCAGTTTAATATTCTGCTACATTGCCTAATCTTAAGAACTCTTACAAATACCCCACAACAACAAAAGGCACAGCTACTGTTCTCTCATCCGAAATTACGAATTCACAAATAAAATCCTGCGGGAGAAAACCGAACAAGAAAAACCGCTTACATAAGTAAAATCACCTCTACAGAGATTCTCCGAAGACCTTGATGAATGAGATACGCTTGATCCTTGCGGGGCTGAATGAAAAATTGACATCGATGAATAAAACTCAAGCTTGAAGGCTGGCAACGTTCTACGACCAAGCCCCATCCTCGACCAAGTACAATGGACATTTGTTGCCATAAATCAGGCCATGTCCAACGAAGATACATTACAATACTTGGATTAAGTGATTGTCAATGGATAAGAAACAATCGATGACAGATTTATTGAGAATATTAATAGAGCAACACAAATATAAAACTGGAGAACATTTATCACGTCAGATTTTCTTTTCGTTTACGATTGGATTAAATGTGCATAAACATTAATAACACGTTCAACAAGATGTCTAAATTTCAACTGCTTTTCAATAAATTTTATTTTTTGTTGTGTATTTTATTTAGAAACATTTATCATTTAGAAGTGACCCCCATTACGAGAGTGATGACCCTGTTCTATTGTACCTGCTAACAAATGTGTCTGCTGTAAAATTTGAGGCTGCCATTGGTAGACCAAGATTACTATAACCAATGCTTAATAGGTTCGTTCCGTGTGGTGTCCGACGTAAAGAATAGCACCATCCTATTTTTTCCCGTGGGTGTCGTAAAAGGCGACTAAGGTACTTACTAGAGAATGGCAGCAGCGTACTCTATGCATTATAACACCATACTGCGATCGCCAATTTGCTTGCCAAGCACTGACCGATGACCTTGAACCCGTCGCGAAGTGGCGGTGCTTGGGGGAGGCCTATGTCCAGCAGTGGCCGTCTTTCGGCTGAAATGATGATGCCTAATAGACATTTGAGCATAGAACCAGTGGAAAAAGCCTCTGCAACCGGGGGTAGACAAGATGCATAGGGCACGTGTAAAAAGAGTATGCGGTTACCCGTTTTTCAGCATCGGAATACCACTTACGGAGCACCGTACATTTCAAAACGCCATCATCTTGAGCAAGCCAGGAACTGCTCATTGAATGTACGCACCCTGCAAGTTCCGATATCGATACCGAGTAAAACGATACCACTTTAACACCATAAAGCGCTTTAAATCGCAAAGAAAAGCTGTAAATGGACTTCTCACATAATATTCCAAAATGGCATGAGCAAAACTTGAATCTATTTTAAACTATGCTTATTTAATACTCAAGTTCTCTTTACACAGGAAAGTTTCAAGTTTCAGGTTTCGTTACGAAAATAAACACGGAAACCCATGCAATAGAGCAACAAATAAAGAACATACGCGTGCACATAAGTAGGTAGTCCTTATATTGATTATTTTATGTATTTCTAGCCTTCCAATTCCCCTCTGCCAGGTCTGCTAGAAGACTTTTCTTTAAGAAAATATCTATCATATAACACTCCTATGTAGGTATATGTAGATAAGATACATTTCTGTTTATGAAGAAAACATAAATGTTGATTCGTCAAAAGGTAGCGTAGTTTTTATTGATGATTTCTAGTGGAACCCATGATACACACATGATATGTCATCATTAATTGAATCGTTATGTTAATTAATGTTATATTTCACTTAAACGCATGTTACGGCAGTTTATATTATGGCGCCATAATTACACGTCAAACGCATACATTGTCATCATCTGCTTGAAAGAGGTTTTAGCGGGGTTTTGCGTTGGGTTAGTAAACAAACAATTTTCTAATTTTAGAATTAGAAAATCGTTTCGTTTACTAACCCAACGCAATAGTTTACGAAAAACCTCCCACACTCACTAGTAACAATCCAATCGATCCGAAAATAACTAAAAGAGAAACCTTGAATCAGAATTCTAATAATAGTTTTAATTTATTCTCAATAACTATACCGAATTAAACTGATTACTTAAAAGTAAAGTTAAGTTACCTATATCAATGTTTCGACGAAGTGGGTGTTTTCGTTGAAACATTCGCAGACTGGAAATCCGACAGTCGGTAGGAATTTTCTGAGTATTTAAGGCGAAACACCGCAAATTACCTACAGTCTGTTAAGGGAAAGTTTTGACAAATGCGAGGCTGAAATTGATCTATGAGAGCTGTTACTAGACGCTCACTTAATTTATACTGCGCTAAAAATACAAGCGGGCAAATATCCATTGTTATATTTTATTAATATTTGACTTGCTTTTAAGGCCCGAATCACTTAGGTGTGTTTACATTCTTTTGTGCTAAACGTTTTTTGCTTTCACTTTTTTTTTGTATTTTTTACATACAATTTTTGTCCTTTTTTTTGGGTGGGAAATTATCAAATAACTTCTGCTCTGGGCGGGGCAGGAGGGCGTGTCAGACTTTTACTGACTAAAACCCACCCGTGTTCCTTCCGTTGCCTGTGTGCCAGGGCCACTATATCCCTTTCGGACAAACAATATCTTTGCCCTGCGTTGGCGATCGCATGAAAAGTTTAAATTGCGGGATAAAAAAGTATCTTAAGCAATGCTACTAGGCAAGGCGATACGCTTCCGTACCGAATCGAACATCAATCAATGTTATCGTAGGAGTCCTCTAAACGCTATTCACACATCCAAGGCACGGGGCAAGGAAAATAAGGTTATAATCAAAATGTGTCATTTTCAACACGATAGGTTGTGAATAGCTATGTAGAACTCACTTCCAAAATGTATCATACTTAATTCGTTAGGATATTCAGACTTGTAATAGGAGTGAAAGAGAGATTAACTTTCCCATTAATTATATGCATTAGGAAGGATATGCTCCAAGTAGTACTATAAAAAGTCTAGATACTTGATAGATAGATTAGCTACAAGACATTAAACTGTCGTGGCATGCCTCGATTAGCAATCACGCGGACATAAATTAAACATTTAAATATGTTTTTAATCGTCTTTTACAAGAACCACACGATCTTATCCTAGTTGTTTAATGGATTAATAAAAATGTTCTTCATTAAATTAAAAGAAATAATAAATGGGAAGACTCATTTCAGCAGAATTCTTCGCTAATTTATTTGCTTAAGCTAATGGCAATGATTACAGACCAAGGTAATTCTAGAGATCCTCTATCTAAATCATTAGTAGTGTCAAAAATAATGACAGTCTATTTATAATTATAAATGGAAATATAAAATTGGTATTAAGTAAATAAATATGGACGAACCAACTTGTAATAAATTAATATTACATTAGTAACGTCAATTTGATAGCAGTGAGAGCCTAGTGGCATGACTGTCGGACTGCCAAGTCCTATGTCTCGAGTTCGAACCCAAGGGACGCAGCTCTAACTTTTCGGATTCATGTGCGTATTGTACCTATAATTAGCACTTAAAACATCGCGATGAAACCCCGATGCCTTTTTTTTTTTGGGATGCCTGAGTGATATTTCTCGACAGCATGTGGAGCCAAGTCAAAGAGGCCCCCACCCACGGGCGGCGTAAAAACTCTCGACTCTCCAGGTTAGTCATTAACCACCCGAAAAAGAAAAACGTCAATGAGTATTTAATGTCCAGTTACTTAATTTTAATGACATTTTTTCCAGTTACAGGAAAACACAACCATTTCTCGGAAAATTAAATAAAGCTTTCATAAAGTAGGTATGTTTTCCCTTTAACAGCCACTATGTAACGGGCAACTACGCCAACAATATTATATGTCAGTTAGAAAGTTTTTAACATTGTTTGAATAATGGAAGTTTGCTACTCCGATGGCTTTTTTTTTTTTTTTTTGGGTGGGAAATTATCAAATAACTTCTCCCGTTCTGGGCTGAGCGGGAAGGGCGTGTCAGACTTTTACTGACTAAAACCCACCCGTATTCCTTCATTTGCCTGTGTGCCAGGGCCACGATATCCCTTTCGGACAAACTCGCAACCCTGGCAGGCATTGGCCCTAGCGGACCCCGTCAGTTGGTGCTGACAACTCTTTGAGGCGCGCGTGGAATACGACGCGCCGTCGACCCGGGCCTGGTCCTTATCGGACGGTGAGCTACCCATCGCTCACCGTCCGCAGGCCCGCGCCTACGGTGGCCGGAAATCGGCTTGCGACTCCCGACGCCCGGGGCGTCTCCTACGGCGACTAGGGGCGCGAGGGCGCGAACCTTGCCTCTCCCTCACGTGTTCCGCCTCCTACTTCGCAAGCATTACTGCTTCGCAGAAGGAGGTGACGGCCTCCCATGCACTCTCGCTCCGAACCATGGAGGATCCGTGAGGACACGGCGGTGCTCCGCCCAAGCTGGGCAGACCTCCACCGTATGCTCCACCGTGTCCTCCGGGCGATCCACACAGTGGTGACACCCGGGCGTTTCCTCCCGCTTTATCCTGAACAGGAACCTCCCGAAACAACCGTGTCCGGTGAGGACCTGCGTCAGGCGGAAGGTGAGGACGCCGTGGCGCCTCTCTAGCCACTCCTCAAAGAGGGGACTTATCGCCACAATTGTGGCGTGCCCAGCGCTGGGTTGCGACAATCGCACTCTCCATGCCGCCATAAGATCCCGCCGGAGCTCTCTCCGCTGTGCCGTGATTTCTCGCGGCAGCGGAGTTTCACCCCGGCGTTTCACCTCCTCGCGCCACTCCCAGACGTGCGCGAGGACTTTTGCCTCCAGATCCCATGGCGGTAGTCCGGCAAGGAGGCTCGCCGCCTCACGGGAGACCGTGCGGTATCCTCGGACCAGCCTGATGGCCATGACCCTTTGGGACGCGTTCAACCGCTGGGCTGGTCGCAGCCTTATGGAACGCGCCCACACCGGTGCCCCGTAAAGGGCCATGGACCGCACGATCCCCGCGTAGAGCCTCCGGCAGGAGGCGTTTGGACCCCCTGGATTGGGCAGGAGCCGCTTTAAGGCAGCCCCGGCCCGCTCCAGTCTGGGAGCCAAACGTCGAAAATGCTCCACGAAGTTCCACCGGCTGTCGAGGACGAGTCCCAGGTACTTCATCGTCGACTCGACGCCGATCTGAACCCCTCCTGCCGTTATTTGGGAACCCGACATTGGCGCGTTCCTCGGACCATAAAAAAACATGGCCTCGGACTTGTGCAAGGCCACCTCGAGTCCCAATTGCCGGATCCTATTGACGATTGTCGCAACCCCACGTGCCGCCAGTTCAGCCGCCGCCTGATGAGACCTACCCTGCGCCAGGACCAGGGTGTCGTCAGCGTAGCAGACTACGCTGACGCCGCTAGGGAGGTTGGCGCGCAGCACCCAGTCGTAACCGATGTCCCACAGATGCGGCCCCAGGACAGATCCCTGTGGGACACCGCACGACATCTCTCGCCGGTTCCACTCTCCGTGGTGACCAGGGTAGATGACGGCCCTGTCCGTCAAATAGGCCTCGACCACTCGACAGAGGTAGGCCGCCATCCGGTGATACCGAAGTGCCTCCCTAATGCAACTCCAGGGCAGGGTATTGAAGGCATTGGCGATGTCAAGTGACACCGCCAAGACGACCCCACCCCGGGCAACAGCATCCCCCGTCGTGAGGGCTCGAACGCGCATGATGGCGTCCACCGTAGAGCGCCCCTTGCGGAAACCAAACTGGCTCTCCGCCAAATCCGGCCCCACCCACACCAGCCGCCCGACAAGGCGGTCTGCAATTACTCTTTCAAAGAGCTTGCCCACCTCGTCGAGCAGCACAATGGGCCGGTAAGCGGACGGAGAGTCCGCCGGGCGCCCTGGCTTCTTAATGAGGACCAGTTTCCCCGTCTTCCAACGAAGTGGGAACTGGCCCCTCTCCAAGCATGCGCTTAAGAGCCCCCTTAGTCGAGGCCCGAGAGCCTCTAAGGCCAGAACCCAGGCTTTTCCAGGTAAGCCGTCGGGTCCTGGGGCGGTATTTTTGGCATTGAGCCTACGTACCGCCACTCTCAAATCTACCTCAGTCACCTCCGGAGTATCGTCGTCGTCGTCATTGGTGTGGTCCGCATCGGGCACCGCAGGAGGCGGAGCCATGGGCGGGGGAGTATGTTCCCCTCGCGAAGGGAACAGAGCGCTCACCACGTCCTCTACGAGCTGGGGCCGGAGACTCTGCGTCAGTGGAGCCCATGGGCGGAGCTTATCTCGCACCCATTTGTAGGGGCGTCCCCATGGGTCTCTGTTCAGAGTCTCCAGCGACTCATCGCGGGCCAGTCCTCTGGCCCGCTCGATCTCCGCTCGGAGGGCGGTCTTCGCCGCTCTGTACCCGTCATACAGCTCCGCCTGAATGGCTTCCGTATCCGGAGGGCGGATACGGAGCCTGCGGTGCCTGGAGTACCGGTGGCGCGCAGCAACGCACGCCTCGCGTAAAGCGGTCAGCTCACGCGACCACCAGTACACCTGGCGCCGAGCACGTCCGGGCTGGACCCGGGGCATTGCCACGTCACATATTTCGGACATGGCCTCCCGGAACCACTCCGCCTCGTCATTGATATCGGCAGGCCTGTCCGGTGATGATACCCAGGCCTGCACGATCGAGGCTTCCAGGAGGAGCTCCCGGTCCAGCTGCTTCAGCGCCCACCGCGGACCGCTACTCCGATGCCTGTGGGCTACATCACATGAAATTGCATTGAAGCCTTTCTAGTGAAATGGGGGTGGATATGAATCTTCCGGGAATGTATTAAAAATTTTAAAATGCTACTGAGTATTCGTATGTTATTATTTATATACATATATTGTTATGTATATTTTTAGTTTTAAATCCTAGATACTTTTTGTATTTCTGGTGCGTGCCCCAAATAAAATATTTTCTTTCTTTCTTTCTTATTATTATTAAAGGTACAACAAAATACCCTCATGTATAAAAATAATTACACTCATTCAATGAATTCAAAACTCAAATATCTGAATATTTAATCTATAAATCTTCCTAAAAGCTGAAAGCATTGGATGGGTTTATCATAATTGCTACCGTGCGGTCTGTACTTTATATTTACAATTTACTAACTGCTCGGCGCGACTTCGTTCGCGTGGTGTCCTACCCCTACCCCATTCCTACCATACCCTACCCCAAAACCTTCGCGGCCGTATGCAGAAAAACTCACCAAAGTTTCATCAAAATCGGTCCAGCCCTTTTGGAATCCATAGAGGACAAACAAAAAAAACATTGATTTTTATTTCTAAGGAGCGTAGCAGGTGGCTTTCTATAGTTTCTGCCTACCCCCCTGGGAAGAAGGCATGAGTTAATGTATCTATATATGTAAGATAGATAGTCTTAAGTTAATCATTGTTCTCATGTAAGTGACTTTGTGTCTTTTTTGAGAATAATTATCTTTAAACCTACATTCTAATAAACATGACATATATTACACACACACACACACCCCCCCCACACACACACACACACCCCCCCCCACACACACACACATACACATATTTACACACACACATACATATACACATAAATTATATTATTAACTCTTTTAAAACCTCTGTAGCGAGCGTCCAAAAATCATACGTCAAATGTAACTTTTTCAAAGGCATCCATATCTTAACACCGGTAACACATTTCTCTTTCACCTTGAACGTTTGCCTGACATATATCTTTAAATGTAAGAGGCTACCTAAAAGCTTAGGAGCAGCATAAGTGGATTGTATACAAATTCGGTACGAGGGGTGTTCAAACTAAAATCCTTTTATCCATAAAATGATCGACGAGTGAAATAGCTTTACCGGTTTACTTCACGCGTAACGTAACTCAAGTGTTAACGATCATGTCAGCAGAAACTGACGGGGTCGGATAGGGCCAATGCCTGCCAGGGTTGCGGGTTTGTTTGAAAGGGATATCGTGGCCCTGGCACACCGGCAACTGAAGGAACACGGGTGGGTTTTAGTCAAGAAAAGTTAGACACGTCCACCCGCTCCTTCCGCAACTTCTCCCGCTCAGACAGCGGGAGAAGTTATTTGACCATTTCCCACCCAAAAAAAAATGTTAACGATAATTTCGACTTTCAGGAGACGTCTCGCCTCTCGCGCTGCCATTTTGTTACACCAATTAGCTGGTTGCGCGAATTCCCATTTTGTGCTTAGTCTGGATATTAATGCTTGGGAGATTTATGTTGTAGTACACGGGTAGCCGTATATGTAGATATCAAGCCATAATTTCCAGTATAAGCTGACCTCGCTTTGTACGGAAATCCTATATAATGCAAGATCAGCTTATACTGGAAATGTATAGCTTGATATGTAGCCGTGTGTACTAGCTTTTGCTTATCCCACGAGAACGTACTATACTGGGATAAAAAGTATCCCGTGTCCTAACCCATGCCATGGAGATGACAGCTTGAGCATGGAATAGGTACCTAAGTACTTTTTAATAGCATGGAAATAGTGTACTCATGGAATTAGTAAATACCATATGTAGGTATAGATTTTAAGGTCGAATTTCGACCAGTACGCGACCACTAGTAATGAATAATTATTCGAATAAATATTTCAATATTTCGCTTTTTAAATTTTGAGGTCAATTTCTGTTGCTGCTCAGTTGCTTATTCCCAAGGCGAGATGTCAGATGTTACATATCATATGCGACTACTGTAAGGATCGCTAGATTTTATTTTTGTACAATTCCTGAACAGGAGGGCGAGTTTTGTAGAAAAAAAATCGACTTGTTCTTGTTTTGACCGATTTTTGAGCCTGAAACGAAGTCCTACAAATTCGTTACGCCTCCCTCAATCATCAATGATACCGTTAAGAAGAAATGCGATGCTAAAGTAAAATTACCAAAGCCAGCCAGATAAAAATGCCACATTAAATTGAACACGATCATTTGACGGAACCCAGCCGTGAGCAAGAAATACGAATGTGCGTAGATAAATGTCCAGGTGATAAAACGCAGACCTAATGACAGTCTGCTGAAAAATGCTCGACTGTAGTTTATATTCGTATGTCATGAAGTCAGGGAAAAGGCGCCTTGTTTTTGTTTTGAAAAGATATTTTTGCTAAGTATTTTTACTTGCAAAAAGAAACTGCATTTTTGATGTGAAACATCTATAGGCGCACGTAAAACCGATTGCTGGCGGGGCGACGCATGCCGCATGGCGATCAGCCACTATACAGTCTATATGTAATTGTGTGTGTAATGCGATGTTTCACATCTGTCAGTCGTCCCGTGACGGCTCTTTTTTTTATAGAATTGTAATTCTCCATAACTTATTATTTTCCAAGTGACTAATAACTTAAATGTCGACTAAATGTTTGCAACAAATAAAATAACTTGCCAGCGATTAAATATTTTCGCGACTATTATATTATGTAAGGTTCAAAATTAAAGGTGTTATAAAAACTAAAAACTAGCAGCTGCGTTTAGGTAGCAAATAAACTATACCAGTCAAATAAAATATTAGGCGAGGAGCTATAAATAATGACTTGGTGACTAATAATGCTAGTAGGGTGGCAAAGATAATATATTACCAGTCTAGTTAGAGTAGGTTATTTATTTTTTTTTAATGGTTAGGTTAGGTTAGGTTAAAACTGTGACTTCCTACGCACGAGCCGAGCGAGCGAAGCGAGCGGTGCCGCGGTAGCGGCCGGCGAGTGCCAGAAACGACTAGATTATATAGAAAATCTAAACCTGCCCTAATAATACAATAATAATATATTATTTATGAATGCCCATTTTCTATTTTATTTTCGCCATTAAGTTTCCGCTTAGATATTAATTCTGTTCCCAAAAGAAAAACTTGATGCTAGTTTAAATTAAAACGGAGCTTATTACTGATATATTAATATGCTACCTATTACTTATTACGATACTCCTTATTAGCTGCCAACCCATTATATATGGTACCCACTCTATTTTTTTTTTAAACCTGTATTCATTTTACTTAGTTGCCGCATTAAATACATGCCATTCTCCATTATAGTTGTAAATAGAAGAAATCATTGCATTCTCGTACATTCCTATATATTACCGATCGTTTCCAATACACTGATCTCAAACAGCACTCACAGTTTAAAATAGCACTTTCAAATCATCGCAAAAAGCGAATCCTTCATAGCTCAACATACAAGCCATCCATCCTTTAGAAGCTAAAGCCAAGATAAATCGTTTATTTGGTGCACACAAAAGACAGCTCAAAATACAAAAGCCCAACACATGCAAAAGTATAGCATGTACACTTCTCAAGTCAAAGTCTAACAGACTTAAACAAATTATGAGCTCCTAAAGATAAGCGAATCCTTCATAGCTCAACACCTATTCACCCTTTAGATTTAGAAGCAAAAGCCAAGTATAGATTGATAAATCATTTATATGGTGCACACAAAAGACAGCACAAAATACAAAAGCCCAACACATGCAAAAGTATAGCCTGTACACTTCTGAAGTCAAGGTCCAACAGACTTAAACAAATTATGAGCTCGTAAAGATAAGTGAATCCTTCGTAGGTCAACACCCATGTATCCTTTAGAAGCAAAAGCCAAGTATAGATAGATAAATCGTTTATTTGGTGGACATAAAAGACAGCACAAAATACAAAAGCCCAACACATGCAAAAGTATAGCAGGTTCACTTCTCGAGTCAAGGTCTAGCAGACTTAAATAAATTATGAGCTCGTAAAGATAAGCGAATCCTTCATAGCTCAACACCCATTCATCCGTTAGAAGCAAAAGCCAAGTATAGATAGATAAATCGTTTATTTGGTGCACACAAAAGACAGCACAAAAGTCCAATACATGAAAAAGTACAGCCTGTACACTTCTGAAGTCGAGGTCTAACAGACTTAAACAAATTATGAGCTCGTAAAGATAAGCGAATCCTTCATAGCTCAACACCCATTCATCATTTAGAAGCAAAAGCCAAGCATAGATACATAAATCGTTTATTTGGTGCACACAAAATACAAAAGCCCAACACATGCAAAAGTATAGCCTGTACACTTCTGAAGTCAAGGTCTAACAGACATAAACAAATTATGAGCTCGTAAAGATAAGTGAATCCTTCATAGCTCAACACCCATTCATCCTTTAGAAGCAAAAGCCAAGTATAGATAGATAAATCGCTTATTTGGTGCACACAAAAGTCAGCACAAAATACAAAAGGCCAACACATGCAAAAGTATAGCATGTACACTTCTCAAGTGAAGGTCTAGCAGACTTAAACTAATTATGAGGTCGTGAAGATACTTCGTCCCAAGTCAATTAAGCCCATTAGAATCGGGATAAAAAGCTAAATTGATCTTTTATAAACGATATTCTGGGTACGTACGTGTACCTACCTATAAAGGTTGTCTTTAAAAGATCGCTTTTAGCGATAAGACCGACCATTGTGTCACTCTATGTAAAATTTCAACATTTATGTCTGTCTTATAAGGTGTACATAATAAAGAGTATTCGATTCTATGTGTTTTCATTAATCAACTAATGAGTATTTACCTATATTCACGTGGAAAATGACGATCCATAGGAAATTACTGAGTTATTGAAAAACGTGCAGTATAAAACTAAAGGTGCATCGTGCAATTAATTCAGAATTAATGATAGTCCCTCGGACCGAATTTCGACCATGGCGGCCCATCTCAATCGGGACTGGCCATCTACGCGGTAGATATTATAGTGCACAAGTGAGCGCAGACACAGATATACTCTTCCCTCACTCTCATAGTCCAAAAGGAGCCAATCCAACACGACCCGAGAGAGATCAGGAGCAGGACTAACAGCTTAACTTGGTTTCCGAAACACGGGAGTATCATACCGCCAACTTCCAAAACTCCGGGCTGTTAAAAATAAATTCCTAATAGAAAAACCCAATAAAACTTTGCCCGACCCGGGAATCGAACCCGGGACTCAGCAGTCGCGCTTGCAACCCCGAGACCAACGGGGCAGTTCAGAATTAAACATGAGGTGTACCGCGTACCTCACTGTAGTACCTCTGGGTGTACCAATTCTAAATGTTAGAATACAGGGTAGTCAAAAACAGTAACTATCAACCACAAATAGCTACTATTGAATTTCATATTTGATGATTGAACGCGATTCCCATTTCTTCCCGTGGGTGTCGTAAAAGGCGACTAAGGGACTTACTAGAGAATGGGCAGCAGCGTTCTCTATGCATTTTAAAACCATACTGCGATCGCCAACCCGCCTGCCAAGCGTGGCGATTATGGCAAATACCCCCCTTTTTTTTAGGGGGAGGCCTATTTCCAGCAGTGGACGTCTTGCGGCTGAAACGATGATGATGATGATGAACGCGATTAACACACCTAACCGTGTTCAAAAGCTGTCAGTGTCAATATTCAACAACAAGAATGACAGTGAACTCTTGAACTCGGATAAGATGTGCTGATCGCGATCAGTTTCATTGGTGAAATTCGCCCTTAGATTACCTACCCTGTACTGTAACATCAAACTGAAGCTGTAGGTCAGACGGCAAAAGGGTATTATTAAAGGCTTCTACAGACCAGCGCGACTCGCGACGCGACACAAAGGTACCGCTCGACGCGCGACACGCGGGGCCTTTGTGTCGCGCCAGTATGTAGAAGCCTTAACTCTTTTGCCGTTTGACCTGCAGACAAAAAACAATATCTCCACTGTGCATACAAACACTTTGCGTAATATACCGAGAACTATGTATGTAAGTCCTGCTACTGTCAGTGTTTAATGACCAGTCGTAAAAAGTTATTACTGTAACATTTTTTTGTTTTGCGTCTCATATATTTCATAATACCCTGAGTTGGGTCACTGGGAATAAAATATTATTTTGCTTCATTAAGTTATGTCGTTTTAAACGTAGTCATTTGTTTTAGGGACTTTTAATACATATTCGGGGAAGACCACCCACCCGCGTAACATAATTGAAATAGCAATTGATAGCAACGCCATTCATTTTGATAGTTCAGAAAAGTTCATTGCGTTATTAACGTTGTTGTGTAGACCAATTTTTCAAACCTAACTTCATAGCATAAGTTTGAAAAATTCGCCTAGTCATTAGGAATTTCCTTCAAAACCTTCGGATTGTGATCGAAAGTAGTCTCATCATTAAATGCGGTCAAACACAATTAAAGTATACACCAAGCACTAAACAAAACCATCAGACACAAGACCAAGGTTCAGGAAATAACCCTAAAAATCAGAAGACTAGAGTGGAAATGGTCTGGACACATGATTATAGGGAAGGACAAATAGAGCAAAATAGTTACACAGTGGGACCAAAGAAACAGCCAAAGAAAGAGAGGTAGACAACAGAAAAGGTGGGACGGTGACATCAGACAGGTCGCTGGAACGACATGGGGCAGAGTGGCCAGAGAGGCAGGAATGGAGAAGGTTGGAGGAGGCCTTTGTCGATTGGCAAGCGGACATAACTAAACGCCAAATACGAGACTGAAGACTACACTCTGTTTGTCCGACTGAAACGGCTAATAATAAACATTAAAAAAAAATACAGCCGGCTGGAGAACCTCCTTCTTTTTGAGAAGTCGGTTAAAAACACCAAGCACTGGCTTGGTCAAAGTAGTCAATTAAATCGAGCGGAATATTTCAATACTCTAGAATTCTATCACTTTTGCGAGAAAATGTTTTAGAATATTTTCACTGGTGTGCAATGAAATGAAATTAGGTCTCAAAAGTGCGACCTAATTTCATGATTGACAATTTGGAGAATAATTCTCAGAAACAGGAGCTCTAGGCAGTGAGCTTGTCCTTTGAAATTGTTATCTACTACTTTACTAGACAAGATCATGTTATTTGTGACTTTGTCATCGGATACTCTGTCCAATATATTTACGAATATCTAACTTTTTCCATTGGAATTCACTCCTGCGTCAATCCCTGTTCGAACTCAGTAAATATCTTAATATGAAGCGAACATGGAATTTTTACTCCAATGAAGTTAATCCAATTAAAAAAATGTTGGCCGACTTATTCGGGGACGTAATAAAGTAAAAAACCGTCCAAGTGCGTGTCGGAACACGCACAATGTAGGGTTCCGTAATTTGGATGAATTTATCCGAAAAATAAACTTAACATTGTAGTTGAAAAACATGTTCTCCCATACATTGATATACATCACGGTCAATTTTCCAACTGCAAATGTAAGTTTTTAATCGCAAAAAAGTATTTTTTTTATGTAATCAAACTACATAGTACCAATTTTCGGACATTTTCCTATACTTGTGCTGTGAAAAATTTCCTGCCAAATTTCATGATTCTAGGTCAACGGGAAGTACCCTATAGGTTTTGATTTATTTCTTCTTCTTAGTCGGTAACTTCATTTCTGAAGGTCGTGCTTAATTTGAAATTGTTGACCACTCGATGCACTACGCTCTTCCAAGTGATTCTGTCCTCAGCGATTTTAATAGCCTTGGATACTGGTTGATTTATTTACGAGTATCAAAATATGTGGCATAAATCGCTGTATTTTTTTAATGCGTTGTTATAGAAGCTTGATGTTTTTTAGAGCAACAAGGAACCGTATACCTACATATTTGTTATTAATTTCAACTTAATACATCCACGCGTTCCTGAGAAAAAGGATCTTGACACACTGACAGACAGACAGACAACGAGGTGATCCTATAAGGGTTCCGTTTTTTCCTTTTGAGGTACGGAACCCTAAAGAGGACAAATGTATTAGATGGTGCAATTGCTATTTTTGTCGAATTCTGCAAACATTCTTAAAATGCGCGTTTTCATCACTGAGGTTATTTTTGGAATCAAGTGGGACGTTCAATGAGGTAGCTTTCAGTCGAGCCGTGTTTACCTCTTTTCATTACAAGTCTCAAGGCATAGAGTGTACGTAAGAAACTTTCCTTCATGAAATTTTCGTTAATTATCTAAGTGTTCGTTAAGTAAAGTAGTCGGGATTTTCATTTAGAAATCCAATGTTTTTTCCTTAAATCCAATTACCTCACCTTTCTGGTTTGATAAGATTAGTTTTACTTCGATTTCTTTGGGTCTATCGTAAGGATCAAGTGGAAGGTACGGAAAAAAAATCTAGGAATTCATTCAGACATTTTTTTATTAGAAATTTTTCACTCGGAAAAATTCTTCAATTTTAAATTCTGACAAACAAAATCATTTCGTCAATTTCCCGTAATAAAGAGCCGACAGACGAAAATTGTGACATTGAGTATTACGGGTACGTAGTCACCAACTCAGAGACATTTCAGTGTCACGAATTTACATCGCAGTTATCATAAAAATATAATTACTTAGTTCAAAGCTTGGCTGAATTAAAACGCTGTTTATAAGTAAGACTCTTTTCACTGTCTCTCTTGTATTTGACAAAGGTGTCTCGAACCCATTCGATCCTAATTATGACTCATGTCTTCAAAACCGTTATTAAGACATCATCAACGGAGATTTTTTTAATCATGCATGTGTTCACGAACCTTATACGCATCAGGTATGTTGACGGGCTCGCCGCTCTCGGCAACATAGCCGACGATGCCGCTGCCCCACGGTATCCGAATCTCGTCGAGCGTTTCCATCTGTTCGGGTGTTGACTTCGAGCAGACATCGAACAACTTCGACACCAAACACCTGGAAAAAACAACAACAATTAACGACATGAACTTTGAAACTGAATAACATTTTTGAAAATTTGAAAAAATAAACAACGTGTATGAAAAGAAAATAAGCTAGAAATGGTTCTAGCTGTAAAATATTTTGAATAGACACAGAAAAAAAATGTTGGAGTTATCACATATTGACCGTGACGGCACCAAACTTTTGAAATAGAATAAATACGAATATTGAAAATCGCAATACCAAATTCTATAGAAGTGCAAATATTTTCGCGTTCCATTTGTTCCGAAAAATACGAAGCTCTATTTGTGTTTAAATAAAACTATTGACGTCAATTTTATACCAGTGTCGATACCCGTTTATGCTTTATTAGCCTTAAGCCGGATTTGAAAATAGTCATTGCAAACGTGAAAAAAAATAGTTGCAACACTGAAGCCACTACATTTCATTACTATCAAACAGACAAGCAAACTAGAGAGGCATACGCCAGACATAAGCGAATTCCCTCCCTGGGAATTTTCCAATAGGCAAATAGGAAGAAGAATCCGTTTAATAAAACCTCGAGAGCCATGTGTCGTTGGCACATGTGGTCGCCGCCTACATATAAGTAAAACTCGATACACGTGACATTTCAAACTATTACATTACTCGGTTCTAATTGAAGATCTATTTGCATGAGATTATATTCTTGTATGATATCAACTTCATGATTTATACTCGGTGATCGTAGATATGGCCGCTCCCTTGCAAAGTAATTAATGTGATTATGTTAATCAGGTTTACTTATTGTTTGTTTACATCCTAACTAATATTATAAATGCGAAAGTAAGTTTGTTAGTTTGTTTGTTACCTTTTCATCATCCTGAAATTTTGCATATACGTTGTCAGGTGTATAGAAACGGACATAGGGATACCTTTTATCCCGAAAAAAGGTACTGTTCCCGAGGAACACCACAATAACGTTCTTATGATAATTAGAATTATATTATTATAAAAAGCTTTAGCAGTGTGTTAAGAGTTTTTTGTCGCTAAACGCCAAACAACAAGCAGAGTACAACCTGAATTGATTGTCAAATTCTAAATTAACGCGAATGAAGCCGCGGGCAATAGCTAGTACGAGAATAAAACTGACTTCACCATCGTTAATGCATCTAAATGACATACTATGAAAAACTTCCATACCATTACTTATATTGTACCAGCTTTGTTCAACTCAAATTAAGCTACAAAAATAATTCTACCCCAAATCGCAACGAGAAACACCCTTCCAATCAAGTTTTCCAAATTCGAAGCTCCCTTCCCTAACCGTTCTTTCACAGTCGAACAAACTTACAACGATACATACATACGAGTACACACAATGACATTACGTCAGCTAATCTTGGACTCCCCAGGAAGCCTCCCCTTTAAGAGCGCACTCAAACTCAATAAACCCTCAGACGGAGGCCTAAGTGGCGACTACACTCGTAACTTTATTTTCGTTCAGTCAAATTGAATAATTGGATAAGCTTTATAAGAGAAACACGTGTCGTACGCTTAAATGTGGAAGGATATAGGTTGTATTAAGTTAATGAATAAATGGTTCGTGCTAAATAGGTACTGTCGATTAACTTACACGCCAACTGTATGAAATTCCTCTATTCTGCATATTTTATCAATGATCTAAACGCATTGAAAGATCTATATAAAAATTACCAAATAAATATATTTTGTCATTGATGTTAATTGAAGAGAAAACTTATTTAGGCTCGTCGAGTGATTTTTGGTAGGAGAAAAGGTTCGCGTCACCGACATGCTGTAGTAGCAGTAAGTGAAGTTAAATTGACCACGTGAAAAGTTTCATTGGAGTATTACTGTGCACTATTTAAATTGTGTTTTAGATAATCTTTAATTTATTGAAGTGAAAACTTCTTTAGGCGCGTTGAACGATTTGCGTCACCGACATGCTAACCGCGACATGCTAATAGGACGTGTTGCGCAAGACTGGCGACGCGTGTGTTTATGTACACGCGTGTAATACAGCATGCCGCTACAGTGGCGACATTAATTTAACACACTTAAACAGTTTCGCTATGACGTTTTATAAAAATATTTTAATTTCATTAAACATTATTATTTATTGATTAATTTACAATTTTCTAAAATAGCATTTTGGAGATATATAAAAAAAAACACAAAAAATTTAAAAAAAAATATGATTACTGGCCTAGTCTAGCCCTACCAATGTATCAAATTAATGTTGCCACTGTAACGACACGCTGTATTATATTTAAAAAAAAAGATTACTGGCCTCTAGCCCTTTTTTTTTGGGTGGGAAATTTCAAATAATTTCTCCCGCTCTGGCCTGAGCGGGAGAAAAAATTTGGGAGGGCGTGTCAGACTTTTACTGACTAAAACCCACCCGTGTTCCTTCCGTTGCCTGTGTGCCGGGGCCACGATATCCCTTTCGGACAAACTCGCAACCCTGGCAGGTTCACAACCCAGGTTCATCACCCTACCAATGCGTCAAATTAATGTCGCCACTGTAGCTGGACGCTGTATTTATATATATATTCCAAAGTTTTAACTTTTCACTTCTGTCGGCAGTCCTCAGGACTGCCATTTTTTTTTTTCTTAATTACCCATGCACCGATTCTTTGTTCCTGTTATCCTAGACGGTCACCAAAATATTTACTAACACCAGCTATATTTGTTATTAGTTTAATCATTTAGCCAACTGAAAATTGGTCCTTTGAGGCGCCTAAAGGTTTTATTACGAAAATTGATACATCACACAAAGGACCACCAAGGACATAATAACACCGAAAGGTTATGAGTAGAAATAACCTCATTTGGTTATAAATAATTAAGTTAAATGGTAACATGTTAAAATTAATTAATTTGCCTCATAAATCTAACCAATCAACCCAAGTGCGAAGTAAATATTGCTTGTTGGTATTTAAACATATTTTTACGAGGACACTAAAACTTAGCAAAACAAGCAGTGTTATTAGAAAAAAAAACAGAGCCCAAGCTTACATTTAAAAATCGACTATGGGTACTACTTTAGAGGACTTGATTTAATGTTAAGTTACTAACCTTAACTAACTTAACTTTAAGAAACTTAAGTGGGTATACAAAGTAATATTTATGATCTTCACCAACTGAAGATACGATAAAAGGGGCAATAACATAAAAAAAGCAATAAAATCCTTGTTACGATGACAAATATGAATAGGTACATACGGGGCAGGATATAACCCTCCAAACTTCATCGGTTGTTTCATTCCGTCATGATTTCCGCGTACGGGTTCCCATTTGACCTTGAACTTACGACGGTTAGCAACTGTTTCAACCTACCCGCGACTCTGAGGAACTTTTAAGTGTCACTCTTCATTTATTATTCAGCCGGTGCAGACGTTCGGGATTAGGTACGTTTTTTTTTGTCACATGCTTTAGAAATGAGGAAACTATGGGTACTACTTTAAAAGGACTTGATTTTTATTTTATTACGATAAAAAGGTCTATCAAGATTGTGCTGGATAGTCAAAACCAAACTGATTTATTTGTAGTATTTTCCGACTGTTGTTGAGAGCTAATTTGGAAAAAAAAATACGAACAGTGCTTTTTGGTATTTCCATAGGACTAGTTCGTGAGAAAAATTAATTCTATATCATCTGCTGTCTAAAATGAAGTAGCACTGCCCAGAATAATTATTCAAATAGGAAAGTAATAAAAAATTGTGAACCTTTGTAACTATTTGGTCAGTTAAATACTAGACATCTTAAATGACCTTGACCTTGACTTGATGTCTGTTGTAATTTGTATCGCGTCTGTCCGTTTAACTTATTCGCCAAAGGTCAGTTCAGCCATAAATAATATCTACATATTATATGAAAGGGGTTCACCAGATATAACAGCAAAAAAGGATATCTAATCGTATGTTCTGCCTAGAAATACAATTTTATATGATGTATAGTAGGATCCACACTTATATCATAAATGCGAATGTGTTTGTCGGCCCGTTTGTTAAGTTTTCACAGCTGAACCGCGCTTTAAGTACCGGTCTTAAAGAAACTCGATTAGCTTTAAACCTAAAAAAATATAAAAGGATACGTTGAAAGAATCAGTATTTAAAAGTTTGAATGGGATCAAATCAGGGCGAACGACGAGGTTATAAATCATTTTACACCAAGAATTTGTTATCAAGATATTAGAATCTGAGATAATATAGGCGGAAGTCGTTTTGCATATTATAAACAATAATGTTATCGTTTGACTTCTGTTTCACATTTCCGAGCTTGCGTCATTTAGATTTCCACATGATTAGCCACGTTTTTATTAGTACCTAATAATCATTATAATTAATACATTAAGCGAAACATTGTACCCCTTTTTTCGAAAATTACGTGGACGGAGGAATTATGTGGCACAGTTAAAGTTTATATTGAGGAGGAGGGCAGAAAGCTAATATTTTTATAAAAAATGCATTATAAATAAATTAATTAATAAAATAAAACATTACACACGCTACCATGCGTTTAACACACACCTATTACCTCATGACTTGAAGATAAATAGGTGACAGAAGTGACAGCTTGAGCATGGAATTAGTAGGTACTTTATAATATCATGGAATTAGTAAGTACTATATAGATTGTAAGTAGAGGGGGTCGAATTTCGACTAGTGGGCGACCACTAGTACATACCTAATCGAAATCCTAACTTTTAATATTATAAATGCGAGAGTAAGTTTGTTTGTTTGTTTTTTACGTATTCACGCCTAAACTACTGTACCCCGAGTGTAAGTTTGCAAGTGAGTAAACGTAACTAGCGCGTTTGCGTTAAGATTTTTATTCTCACCCGTATACTCTTAGCATTATGATCTATCGGTCAAATTTTAACGCAAACGAAATAGTCACGTTTACTCTCTTGCACACTTACACTTGGGGTACTGAACCGATCATCCTGAAATGTTGTATAGATAATGTTGTCAGGTGTACAGAAACGGACATTCATCCCGAAAAAAGTACTGTTCCCGAGGAAAACAACAATAACGTTCTTATGATAATAGATAGCGCCACGTGTCTTACGAATCATGATTGAATTATACTATTATAGTAACTTTAGTAGTGTATTAAGCATTTTTTGCCGACAAACAAGAAGCAGAGTACAACCCGAATTTATTGACAAATTCTAAATGAACGCGAGCGAAGCCGTGGGCAAAAGCTAGTGTGTAATATTTTTACTGTACCTACGATTTATAATCCTTGGGCAATTTACAGTAAAAATAGATCGAGCTACATTCTTCCAAGGACTTAATTAAGTTTTTCCCTCGATAGATTTTACAGGTAGCGTGGGATGTTAATCCTGGGACAGACTTTTACCTTTTTGCTACATACAAATGGGAATGGAATAAAATAATTAAAATGTTAATTTAATTTTTGAAATTCAGGGGAATATTGTACGACCGTTAGTACCTACCCAGTTGGTAGACCACTAATTAATTAGTCCCACTACGACTGGCCACAACCACATATCGGTGAAAGCGATCAGACGAGGAGCTATTGCCAAATAAGCTTGTATTGTATGGCCTTTTATTCAAAATGCGTATATAACATAAATATAAATAACCGTATTGCGTATTGGATTGAGGCCAAAAGCTATATAACTATGAACGCAAAATTTCGCAGCTGGCTTTGTTCTTCTAAATATTCCATGCGATATATGGAATATAGAAACGACCAAAGATCGTGGAAGATAGATAGATAGATAAATCGTTTATTTGGTGCACACAATAGACATAGCACAACATACAAAATCACGATTAAATTAATAACTAATTACATGAATATTAGGAAATAGCTACAAAGTGCCAACATACAAAAAAAAAGAAGAAAAACATATTGTAATGACACTAAAACACACTGGTATTGATAGAAATTCGTATTGTCTTAATTTTGTATCGCTTTCAACATAATATCAATGTATCATTTCAACAGCAAATCTAACAAATTCACAGTATTTTACTACAAATTCTCCGATCACGTGCGTAACTCCCGAACGATTTTTTTTTAATAATCATCTAAGGGCAAAATCAACCAAAATACACCTAGTATTAATCCTATCCTGCGATTAAATTTTTATTTTTAGACAGCTTTTCCATACAAAATCTGTCAAAGGTAAATTTTATTCCACAGATTAAATATGGCTTTGGGCAAATCAGCTCTAAGCATGTCACTCTTTCAGCTCTAGCTAAGCATGTCACTCTTTTTAAAGGCTCGGTGGGTACAACCCTACAGAAAACATGGGCCCTTGAAGGTCTTTGATTATTTTAAGCAGAAGACTTATCTACTACGAAATTAAATTGGAAACGTGCGATCAAATATTACCGTTATTGAAATTACATTAAAACGCCGCCTACAAATCAATTAAGAAAATTACGTGTACCTTTGAAATTAACGTGAATACTGGTAGATATTAATATATCGTTTTCGTTCGTTTTTGTTTAATTTAATGGAATTATATATGTTTTTTTATATTTATTTAATACCTCAAGCACACAAGTGTATTAGAGGCGGACTTAATGCCTTAGGCATTTTCTAACAGTCAATTTAAAAAAATGGTCTATATTTATTGGTCATCATACTAAACTTAATGACGACTAATACTAAAAATTAACAGCTTTATGACTTGTAGTTCTGTAAACAATTTATAGACCTCGCGAGCATAAACTTTTTTATAACATTTAATATACCAGCTGATTCCACTGGTACAAATCTAAAAGTGAGCAATTTACTGCATTTTGAGGAGCTATTCTGCTCATCACGCCGAAGATCCCCATCAGATCTTCGCCAAATTTCTATGTGACCAACTTAAAGTTACTATACTACCATTCAAATAAAACAAAAACCATCTAAATCGGATGTCATAAGGCGGCGATACCCAGTAGCCCCCTTTATGCCACTTTTTGGAGAAAGTACCCTTCCAATCAAAAATCTCCGACGACAAAAAAAAAATATAAAGTCGTAAAACTTGTATACCAAGTTTCGTCCAGATCGGTTGTAAAATACGACCAGTGGAGGTGTACCAACAAAATGACAGAGGAAAACAAATTTTGCCAGACATAAAGCAGAGACGCTTCGTTCGCTCGGTCAAAAAGCTTTAGCCTGAGCAATATTTTATTATTTTTGCATTATAATATCAGAATGCAGACAGTGCATAAAGCCCTAATTTACGGATACCACAACATTTATTGCACCATAAAACAACATGTACATATAATATTCACAGTCGAGGGCAGGATATAAATACAATAATAGCACGGAGATCGGTAACCCAGCAGCTCCCTTCTCTGAACCACAGAAATTTATTTCCCCGGGTTTGTTTTTTACTTTTACAAGTATGTATCTAGGTACTGTGGTTGACATGCTTTGTGTATCTTTTGCCTGCAAACAGTAGATTAATTTCGATTTTTCTAGAGGTTAGCTATGTCAAATTCATTTCAAATTAAGAAAGATTTAAAAAAAAAATTACTTCCGAACGCCAAAATGTTTTACCGCATACCTTCAAGAGGTAATCGATACTTATAAAAAAATATAATGTCTTCTGATACTTAGAAAACCTTCATTATATCAGAATTTAATTAGATTTCGATCGCATACCGTTACAGAATATTTTAAAACAAGGCGTAGTCGGCACATCGTTAACCCGAACTACATGAAAATCGCGGCGACCGGACATTCCCTCGGGCTTTCGGCCACTTCCGAAACCCCGCATTTTAACGGTTATGGCCAAGATTTTAAATATTCACTGGCCGATATTGGCTCAATGGCCTCTAAATTTTCAGTTTTTTTTGTTTGTTTTACTTTTATGCTTTTATCAGTGAACGCACATAAATTGTGCGTAATTTACTGCCTTTGTGCATCCCTTCATAGGGCGACAAAGGTCAGGAACACCTTTACTGCTCCAAAAGAATTTAAGAGTCATACGCAGATCGCATTTAAAGATTAATCAGCGGTTACTAGTGCTTTGTTTTTTACTCGTTTTTACGAGGTTTGTCCTACCATTTTCTTAATACTTATTTACTGCTCGATAGACTCCAAAAAGTCAAGAACAATCAAGTAAAACATTCACAAATCTTCCAACAATCAAGGGGCAATGTTCAAACATCTGAAACGTTCTATCTCCGCTGTCAAAATAAATTACATGCCAACGCCTCAGAGGGTCTATGAAAACAAAAGCTCCTAGTGGCTTGTCGCGTGACAGCGAGTTATATAACGGACGTTAGGGCCTTAGCAGACATGCCACTTTTAGCATCGACGATCAACGATTTAGTCACTTTTGGAAAGCTCAACGCGACCGATCGCCAACCGAAGCAGTATCTATAAAATTCGCAATTTTGACACTGCACTCAAACGCAGCAACGCCGAAACGCGATGCAGCATCGAAGGAATCCCTGATACTTACGTGTGATTTTAATGTCGCGACCGAGAGTAAAGAGTCGTCAAAACGCCATGCAGCATTGATGTAGTCTCAAAATCGATGCTTAAAGTTGCACGTCTGATAAAGCCCTTAATACATCCTCCTCAGCAACACACTGGGGAATCGACCAACCACTTTGTTCACGAACCGAGAACGAACAAATGTAACGCTAAGACTGTAACTGCAGCCGAGATATGACGGCAGATGTAAACGTTTCGAGAAATGTGCTCGTCGGGTTGTGGCATGTCATATTCGTTGGCTTTGGATTACTTTGGAAGCTAAAGTATTTTTGCGTTGGTCTTGTGGAGTTCGTGAGCGGTTTATGTCGCAGATTTGTCGATACACTCCTATTTTAACTTGTGTTGCCCAGACATTGTTTATCAAATTGACTATCAACTTAATTTGCCCGTATATTCAAATCGTAACTGTTGTAAGCCCTTTGGCAGTTGTACCTATAGAAGGGCTATAACGCGGCAAATTGACGTAGTGTGTCAGAATTGACTTAAAAAAGATCTAATAAAGGCGCATTACCTTAATAAGATGTTTTTTTTAATCAATTATTAAGAATTAATTTCTTCAAGAAGTTTTGTGTATATATACTTTCCATGTTGCAGATGTTTTTTTAATAACTAGGGGGTGTTTTTTAAAGATGGTCACTAGCCGGTTCAAGTGACCAGCTTTTCAATAAGTTACTTCATCATTACCAAAACCAACACTTCGATTCCGAAAGTACCGTTAACAGTTCGTCTTTAAAAAAACTCTAAAATGACTAATACCAGACAAAATGAAGTCAGTCTGACCGTATTACCGTTGGGTAACCCTAATTGCATCCTAAGCGTGTCTTCGTCATCACTTTAACAGTTACTTGTGCAGCTCACTGTACTTAAAGCTACGTATATTGAACGTGTAATGTCGGCACGTGGATTAAAGTATTGGCTCGCTGGACATGTAAGAGAAAATTTGTCTGTAACAAAGACATAGGTGTTTAGACCAATGGGTTTTTTTTTGACGTAGGAGTTAGATTGCTGTCATTTTGTGAGACAACGTTGACTCAATATTATAGGTGGACGTGACACGAGATTTTTTTGTTTTTTCTCATATTGGATTTGGATTGACATGCGTCGTCTCATGTTTCATGAAAGCCTCCAATGACGCTTTCTACGCGAAAAGCAGCATAAAACTGATATGAAAATATAGCACACAGGGGCGGATTTCAAACTAGAAGTCTGGAAATAAATATGATATTTATCAGTCGACAAAGAACCTCAATTAAAAAAATTAATAGGTAGGTACAAATAAAACTCAAACGAAAAACATTTTTCCAACTAATTATAATTCCAAAAGCTTCCTTATCAGATTAAAATTATAATGACATATTAACATAATTATATTTATGTTTTCATTAAGGACAAATTACCATCTGATATGCTAATAGGCGCATGTTATTTGAGCTTTGGGCGCCTGTTCTCCCTAGAACATGGTAAATAATTCGCTCTCGACTTTGTAATGTTAATGAAAACCACGATCTTTAATTAAAACTTTGTACGTTACTTATTTGTCGGCGTTTACAATTAGAAGGCCGAGTAGTTTATTTTTAATGGTGACTAGAGGAGTTACTCTTGAACTCGTGAAAATACGTTTTACTGCAGGGACGAAGTTTAAAACGCCATTTAACGTTACGGGGAGCCATTCTGGCAGCTGACACGTTTCCGCTATCCTTTGCGCCTTTTTCATGATGGCTGCCAAGCTGAATTACGTTTAATTTCCTTGAAGTTCTAATGCACATTTGGTAGTAATTTTGTAAGATAATTAAAACAGTAGTATATTAAAAATAAACGGAAATACCTTAATATTTAACTTAACAAATACATAACCCACTACATTTCCCATGTTATACTAATATAACACGACCTTTAAGGCCGGCCAAGTGCGAGTCGGACTCGCGCACGAAGGATTCCGTACCTTATTATCTATAAAAACAGCAAAAAAATCACGTTTGTTGTATGGGAGCCCCCTTAAATATGTATGTTATTCGGTTTTTTAGTATTGTTCTTATAGAAGTAACAGAAATACATCATATGTGAAAATTTTAACTGTCTAACTATCACGGTTCAGGAGATACAGCCTAGAGACGGACAGAAATAGCTAGGGTCCCGTTTTACTCTTTGGGTACGGAACCCTAAAAATGATACCACCATCTGCCTAGCGTTTTCCCAACGATGTTGGGGTCGGCTTCCAGTCTAACCGGATGCAGCTGAATACCAGTATTTTACATGGAGCGACTGCTTATCTGAATTCTGAACTCCAAAACCCAGTTACTGGGTAGTACAATAATACTCCTTGGTAAAAGTGGTTGTCAGACTTTCGGACTTCTGACGACCCGTAACAACTAACAAAGATTTACATATATATAAGAAAGAAAGAAAGAAATAAAATTTATTTGCTCAAACATGGTGTACCTATACATACAGAATTAAATGCATGCAAGATCTTAAATATGAGTGGCTCACTACATGTCTGCCATTTCTCATGGCGTGCAATATTTTGGGTACAATTATTATTACTGAAACAAATATTTTTATTTTTACAATTATACATTCAATATCAATCACAGTTAAACACATTTCTTAAATTCAATACATTCAATTCAATTCACATTAACCAATTATTTATTATTTATTTTCTTTGTTCAATAATACAGATTACATATTTTATCACAATGACGATTGACATCTCTTCTATTACGAGTAGGCATTCAATTATTTATAATATATAACAGCCGATATATAACAGGCGGGACCAACGGGTTAACGTGCTTTCCGAGGCACGAAGGGGTCTTGGTATGTAAAGATGGTTAGCCATCCACGGACCAACCGCGGCTAGCGTAGCTTAACCTGACCAATCGACCCGTGCGAATGTTTTTATTTAGCCACAAGCCCCAGCAGAAACATAAACAAAAATGATAATGAGACAAAATTAAAATACAATAATATTTAAGGCATTACTGCAGCATACTTCGCTGCACTGCGCTGAAATCATATAAACTTGGCGCTAATGAGACCATAATGGTAAAAGCTCGTTATTTAAGTACGTATTAAATAGCACTTAAAACTTTAAGAAATACTTCTATTTTGTTCTTATGTATTTTCGGAATTAAAATGATTAATAATTATCGTGTGGTTTGTTTTGTGGAGGTATTATATTATATAGTCCTAAAGTAGGATTTATAGAAATTTTACACCCGGATGGTACTAAATTATTTACTAAGGGACAAACTCACCCAAATTTTTCTACTGCACCGTTGCCTTATCACCTAGTTTTTCAGCCTATCATTCATACTCACGCCAGACATGCTTCGCAAGGAACGCATTTCCGCAGCATTTATTCTACATTCATTCTTCTTTTGCCACACCCAACATTCACTTCCATACATACGCGTAGGCACCAGCACACCTTTGTGAACAGCCAGTCGAGCCTTTGTGGGCATCGACTGATTGGTCACAATCCCATGTATATTTTCTAATTATATTTGTTATTATTTTAATCCTGTAGTAGCAAATTTTTATTTCGGGCCTTGTATGTTGGTAGTCTTCGGAACTACTGACCCGATTCCTAAAATTATTTCACTAACGGAAAGTACTGTATTACCGTGTGTCATAGGACATATTTTATGTAAAACAAGAAATTACGCACGTACGAAATCACAGGCAGAAACTAGTGGGACATAAACATAACAGAATAAAGGTGGGTAACACCTCTGCCTACGCCTTCGGAGAATACTGTCGTGATATCTGTGAAGCATGGCCTATGTGATAGTATAAATTCTCAGATCGAGGACACATTTGCGCCTAGAGAACGGTAATTCGCATTAACTCAGGCTTCCCATGGGGGTATGATTTATCTTTCCAGGAGATAACCACGATGTGGGCTTTTCCCTGTGTCCACTGCTGTATATTTATATGGTTTAATTACATTTACATGATTGTGTCGTTAGTCCTCTAAAACAGGCGATGTTGTGGATGCTTGGGCATGCCAAAAATCAATGCTTAGCAGTTTGGTATTTATTTCAGAAGAAGCTTGATTGGTTTGCTCTATCAAACGAATAACCTACCCTGGTGGAAGACGTGGGTATCCGCTGGATGTAGTTAACACACAACCGACTGGTGTAGTCGATCTACGTCCAGTAGTGAACATCTTTCGGCTGAATGATAAAATTATGATCAAATAAAAGAAAATATTTCAATTGTTATAAATCAGGAGTTTAGGACAGTTACAGCTATCGTCATAAAGCTTATGGCTCAAACTTGACATCGGCATAGTTTTTGAAACTTACACAAATCGTCAAAGACCAGCTAGAAGCAAGTTTTGATACAGAATACAGATATCCGAACTGTGGACTGTAGTTTATAACAATAACAAAGTTGAGATCCAGTTTAAATTAGCAGAAGACGTTTCAAAGATCACCGAGCTTAAATTCATGCATGAAAAATTTTAATGTCTGAGATGAATAAGCGTGGGGGTAAGTTGTCGCGATTCTGTACTTTTACACTCCCGGACTCCCAAATCGAGCCACCGTAAATTTTAATGTTTATAAGCCTAAAACATTACAATAATGATGAGTTAGAGATTTTTTGTTATGCAGTTATGAAGCTGACACACTGGCCATCATTTCGGTATCACCAACATTCTGTATTGTTCCAAATTTGAATACACTAATTTGAAAAAGAGAACAAAATCGGAGTTTAGGCGCTCTTAAAGAAGCAACAAGCTTTGGTTAGGCGCGTTTTGTTTCGCATGAAAATAGTATCGAAATTGTTTTTCTTATTTTTTTATCCATTCTGACGTTCAAATTATGGATACTGCACCTGAAGTAGCTGTGCAAGGTCTGTTCCATTGCACTTTCTCAGTCTGGGATTAGTCAGCAAAACGTAAGTGCACAACTTATAAGTCGCTCTGCTGTTCAAAGAATTTATCATTGATACCTGGAGACTGGATGTGCCGTCCAGAAGGACCACGAAACCGGGTCACAACAGCACGACAAGATCGATTTATCTTTACCAACAGCCTGGTATTCGTCACCTAACCTCAGTACGGGTCCATGAATTGCTTCAACACTTTCATGGACTGACTGTTTGCGCTCAAACCGTTATAAGGAGACACAAAGAACGTGGTCTAAAACCTCATGCGCCAGCCAATAGTCCCAAAATGACACGAGCACACAGAATGGCGGCAGTTTGCATGCGAACATTTGCATTGGACTCAACGTCGATGGATCTGGGTTCTTTTTCGGATGAAACCAAGATTATGCTGCATGGCAATGATGGACGTAGGAAAGTCTACAGAAGACAGGGAGAACGTTTTCAGCAACGCTGCATTGGTAGGTCATGAACAGTCTTGGGCGGAATTTACACCGAAGGAAAAACTTCTTCTCGGTCTTGAGGTTGTGATGAGACAGTTACCACCACTAAATAGCGACCCATACATTCAACAATGCCTAGAGGGTCATGTGTGCCATTATGTTGAGTTTGTGGGCCAGGGTTTAATTTTTATGCATGATTAATGCAAGGGCGTACACTGCAAGAATTGATCGAGAATAGCATGACGTTAGTATTGCAGTAATGGAATGGCCAGCAAGAAGCCCTGATATAAATCCAATAGAGCACTTATGCGATGAGCTGAAGAGGCGTGTTCGAAGTACCAACCAGCTCAAAATGGTGTTCAGAATTCCAATTCTACCTTTTGGACAGACGGAGCTCAGCTTACCTACACATGTTTAACAAGGTCTGCAAATCACTGGACACAAAAGACTTGTTAAACGCTCGCCTAAAAATTGTACCAAAGAAATGCTTTCTGGAACTAACATACACCGGAACAGAATCATTTCTCTAACGTTTGTCGAAAAGCCGCCAAAGTACCAGCAAACAACATCCCTCTCACACTTTCACCCTCGCAGAGACTCATACAAACACGCACACAAACACACACACACATCATAATACACGCCTTACTAAACTAAACTTGTACACCGACATATTGCTTTCTGCTCAATCGCACTTCGACCCCTGCTTAGTTCAACGGTCAAACCAAAACATTGTGATGTAGAAACTTAATTTTGTTTATATAAGATCACTGTCTGTCATCAGTCATCACCTTTTCTTTTTGCCAATAAAACTTATTGTATAAATATATTTTTTTTGTAGCAGCTTCCAGAATCTTTGCAGGAGCTGTATCACCTTGGATCGTTTTCATGGATTTTGCGGGTATTAAAGCCGATAGTGAAGTCAAAACTAAAATCCAAGATGACGGCTGCGAAAATTTTAATTTTTTTCGTCATGGGTATATAGTTTAAATAGTTTTGAGGGTGCTAAAGTCGATAGTGACGTCAAAATGTCAATCCAAGATAGCGGCTGCGAAAACTTTTTTTTTTTCTTTTAGATTATACGTTGGAAAGAACTTTGTTCCTGCGGATAGTGAGTGACCTGGCTTCAAAACCACTTTTTTTTTTTCTTTGTATGTAGTTGGTACTTACCATTATTTGATAAGTTAGAGACCTTTTAACAAAAATATGCAGAGTCGCTCGATTTAGGTGTCCGGGAGTGTATTTATGTATACATTTTAAAAAGAATTATCATAGCAAAACGAAATTGTTGAAAACTCGCGATAAACTCGAATTTATTCGATCGAATAAAACCAAAATTAAATGATGTTCAATAAAATATTTTCGATGTTAAATTAGTTATTCTGAGTATTCACGAGGCTTTCCATTTCGTCTATTTTAGTCCCAAGACACTAGTGGGCGAGTAAGGGAAGCAATTCATGTCATACAAACGTCACTTCAACTAAATACATGTCATATAGTTGGTATGTATAAATAAAATCCAATGTGACGAAGGAACACGAACAAGGAACGAGACTTCAAGTCTCTAAAGCATTAAATGTTTCTAAAAGAAATCAGCGGCAAAGCAAAGTTATTTCGGATAAGTACCTAATGCAAAGGAAAAATGTTATTCCGGTTGGATAATGCGATAACATGATATTATTTCCTGCCCATTTATTTTGTTTTATTCATTTGAAGGACTGTGACCGCGGTATCTGCACATATTATAGATTAAAGTCGTTTTTCGTGTCGGTCTGTGTGACCGCGTTGTTCTTCTAAACTCTGCAACGGATTTTGATGCGATTTCCACCATCATTTAAACAATTTATTCCGGAACGTTTATGTGCATTATTACATTAAGGCGCAGATATAACTTTTAAATCTGTTTTTATTATTACGCCTTCATATAAGTAATTAACTTACTTAGTTATGCAAAAAATGTAAGTTAAACTATAACGCACGTCAATTCTGTATGTAAATATTTAAGTATTGTAGTAAAATACTATAAACAAGAAGTAATGTCTATCCAAAACATAAAAAATGATATTACTTTCAAACTACTTAAGATATATTCATGTTTTTTTTTTGTACGAACAAGATTATTTTATTATCTATTTTTCTATCTGCTTTTTCTTCAAATATTCATATTATATTTACTAAAAATAAATATTCCCTATGAAACCGAAAGGCGCGGCGGCGGCGGCGCGGCGCAGCGTAAGCGTGACGCACATTTGCATGGCCAAGGTCAACGGCGATTACCCGACCCTTAATACAAACAACACACACATAAAGAAATCACGATATTTTGTAAAGTCGCAATAGCCGTGTGAAGCAGGGGTGGATCGCTAGTAACAAATAAATAAACGATACCTAAAGATAAATGACTTTTTTTCTGGACTATTTTTCGCTTTTTAATATTTTTCGACGCTAATATTGTCAGGAATTTAGACAAAAACAGAAACCACAGCGGTCTTTAATGGTAAAGCACCTTTACTGCGCACTTCCAAATGAATTTTCATGCGAAATTCCATTTTAGAGAAACCTCAAACGGGTTAGAGCCGTGGAAACTCAAGAGAAAAAAATATACGAATGTACAAACCGGGAAAACGCTGAAAATATTTTATGAACGCGTTTATACTCGGCTCGATATAGAGGCCGTAGAAGGAAAGTATATGAACCAGACACGTATGAAGACTTTTTGCTTTTAACGCCTACGATACGCGTAAACGTGGATGAGCACATAAGAGTTCTTGTGAGTAGTAAAAGCAGCAGTTTTTTATTATACTTTAAATGTTTTAACTGAATTACAACTAACAAACTAATGAAAATATAACATAATATCTGTGGTGTACCTACAGGGTGGATTTTTCAGAAGTGGCAGTAGAGCCTTAACCGTTTTTGCTATAGGAAAACGGTCTTAGGAGACTGTCCTTAAGTTTTTGTGAAATTTTTATGTGCATTCACATATTTTGAAAAAAAAATTAAAGACAAATCACAAATAATCAAAAAATCGCAAATAACTTTTCCCAGATGTCAAAAATCACAAGCAGCAAACTACCAAAATTCAGTTCTCAAAGAAAATAAAATTATAACGCGTATTCGTTCGAAATTCGAAGATATTTTTTTGTTCCTTTTCGGTCTTCATTGTAGCGGCCTGGTCTATTCATCCTAAAAAAAATATTAAACTAACGATGTTCATAATCATACGGTGACATATATACCAGTCATCACAGACATATAATTATATTCCAGAGCCGTGAACTAGACTGGACCAACTACAAACATCCGTCATCTCTCAGAATAAACAAGATTCCATAACCATAATCAATACAAGGATAATACATTTGCAATACATAATGCATTTGTATTCATGTTTGTTATGAACTTTGTCGACATGTTAAGTGCATCCGTTGGTTGGAGCCACGTAGAATACAAACTAGTACAAAATTGCGTTAGGTCCCAGACCAATAAGGTATACTCGTATGCAAGTGGTTTCTATATGACACAACTGCACAGTCACGATATTAATTTAACTTTCAGACAGTTGGCAATTCTTCGCGAAGCTTACTTAGTCTTTGTTCAAGAAAGTATGTGAGAACATGCAATTTAAAAAATTCTATTTCGAAGCAGTCTTGTAAAAAAAAAAATGGAAAATTTGAAAACTTTCTACATTTATCTTGTAAAATCAAAAATGCATGCTATTATTAAAAGAGCTTGAAAGTCTGCTGTTAAAAAACAAAAAAAGTCGAGAGGTGTCGTGGAACTCCCGGTTGGAACGAAGTCCCTTTCGCTGTATATTATGTATTAATTAATACAGAGCCGTCTGGTATGGTCTCAAGTGTCAAAAGTTTTTTTTTTAATACAGAGCCATCTAGTAAAAGTTTTAAGCTTGCTTAAAACGTATACTAGACGGCTACATATTATTATAACTAACTTTTTCGGGCATAACGATTTTTTGTTACGTAACGATTTCTGCCAGTTTACTCCTACCGCAAACCGCGTGTTCAAATATGTTGAATTTCATAGATGACAACCGTATCAAAATGAAAAAAAACACGCTGCCGTCAAAATTGATACAAAAATAATATACAAACAAGAAACCAGACAGCACAACTTTCGATTTATAACTGCTACAAAACAGCTGACTTAACTAACACTCTATTCATGAACTCTCCACTCCTCATTAGCATAATCATAAATTTCTGAATATTAAACCTGCCATAAAGTTTACAACGCCTGCACATTGTGCACTCGATGGTCCAGCAGAGTCATCCAAAGGGTCAATCACTGAAGGTCGTCGACGGGAGACGTCGAGCTATTAATTTTCGTAATTAAATTTGACCCTTCAGACAGCGAAATTCACTTGACGTCTAGACGTAATTATCCTTTAAGCAGTTTCCTTGAAGTTTCATTACCTCTATATCCTCTTACATTTGCGCAACCACATTAATGAAAGCGATTCGAATTAGCAAAAGATGAAATGATTAAACTTTGTGCTAATTTTAATCTTGTGATGTGTTCAGAACAAGCAGCTAAATGTAAGATTTTTCGGTACATGCAAGAAACTGGCACTGAAATCAAAGCAAGGCTGAGCAGAATAATAGACTTGAAGTATGTACTTTTATATACATTTTACAACGGCGAATGAAAACGCAAATTCAAACAAGAAGAAATACATATCCAAATGATTGATTTGAAATGTATAAAAAGTCTGAATGAAGAAATTCAAACATGATGTGTGTTCTCTTATGATTATTTGATGAGTGCTTGTAAAGGGGAATGCATTCAAGAAAAGTTTGACGAACGTCTAGACTTTAGACAAGTCATGTTTTTATTGTTCAAGGAATAAAACCATTAGAACTTGTATATTTTATACCCACCTACCTATTCATTAGAAATGAAAGAAAAGAAAGAAAGAAAAATAATTTTATTCGTCACAGAAACACGTGCCTAGGAAAACACAAACTCGAGCAAGTAAACATGAAAAAAACAAAACATAAACATGAAATGGTTTCATTAGCTATGAATCAAGTGCCTCATAAACGTCCGCAGACAGTAAAATCACTCAGGCGGATGGAAATACAGCTGCTGTCGTGGATTTAGAAAGCAGCAATCAAATATATATTGGCGGATTTATGCAAGTGTCCATGAGAGGCGTATTGTGGTTCCACGGCCAAATTACTCTGTCTTTTTTGTCGACCTCGCTTTTCGTACAAAGAAAAGAGACGGATTTAGTGATGTATAGCAACTTGAAATGTCTGTAGAACTACACAGGCATCCATCTCAGTACTGCAGCAGCACAAACTCGTTCTTGAAGCTATAAATTCTGATTACGAACGGGTGACTTGCATTCAAGTGCAAATTCTCATTTCGATTTTCTTTTTCTTATTGGAAATGTTTTTGTCCATTGTGGTACGTACGCCTTTATAATCAATAGCGTTCCAATGAATTCTTACAAAATTTGTACTTATTTCCGTGTTAAACAGATAATTGCATAAGTCAATTATTCTGACGACATTGACACTAAGATTTCAGTGGTTGAGCTTAGATGTTCATCGTTGAATCATTAAGTATTCAGAAGCACTTGGTTCACAATTTGGAGCATGTGATTGACTGTTTGATCTACCCTTTAACATCCCTGTGTAATATTCTGATGATTTAAGCCGGCACCACAAACGGTGGTAAGAACTATCTGCAACACTGTTGCTAAATCAAACATTGTTCAAACTTTGTGGTTGTTGAAGCAACCGCGGAATCCCGAGAGACGTGTACTTTATTCAAAATGTCAATCGTTCCCATTGGCTATTCGGATCTAAGTGGCCAGGTAGCGACTGCCCTCAATTTTTAGATCGGTAAGCGAAAGACAATCTCTAGGGACATTTAAGCCAGGCAAAAGTGGACGTACAGGATAACAGGAAGAAAATTTCAAACCCAAATGGATAAGATAACATTCCATTGCATTTAGATAGAATATTATTTTAGATAAAATAAAAACATAGCAACAAAGCTATGGTATGAAAATAAAGAAGATTGCGAACGAATAGATAAATACGGTTAGTGCTTATTCGTAACCTTATCTTAGCAAACGAAAATTCAAGAGGCACTACAAAATATTTGCGAAGTACAAACGTTGCCTACTACAACGTAAAATAACATTAGATAAAATACATTAAAATTACAACAGACTATTTGCAGGTTCATCATTTACCATCGAATTACCACGAATGAATTTAAGTGGATGTTATATACAGGCTGACTGTGAAAACATGCGACAAAATTTAAGGGCGTGTTCTACCCATCAGTATAAACAACTTTTACTATCGGACCACTTTAAAATTCGCAAAAAAAATCGGCCTTATACAAAATGGTCCAATCGGTTATGTACCTTTATAGTAAGGTCGAGTTTTTTTTTTTTGCGAATTATAATTTAGTCCTATGGTAAAAGTTGTTCATATTGATGGGTAGAACACTCCCTTAAATTTTGTCGCATGTTTTCAGTCAGCCTGTATATAACATCCACTTAAATTCATTCGTGTAAATGGGAGACACATACATTCTCATAAAGACAATTTCTTTCTGTACTGACCTGCCATTTTGCGGGTTAGGTGACGCCCTCTCTCCTTGGACCAAGAACAAAGACCCTCGATCAGCATCCAACAGTGTTGATACATTTTGAAGGATCTTGTGACACAGCGCCCTTACTTCTAGCTCGTTGCAGATGTCTTTCACCTACGACAAACAGAAAGCAGATTTATTAATATCAATAATGAAATAAAAGAAGTATGTAACAGTAGGATAAAGAAATAATAAAATTTATTTGGACACAGTTCGTGAAACACAAAATACAACAAAATAAAAAAGTGAAAATAATGTTTTAACAACAATAATGTGTGCCTCACGGCTGCGCCAAAAAGGTTAATTTCAGCATAAATGCCAGACATACTGTTTGACGCTGGTTTTCTAATAAACCTTTATGGACAGGGAAGTACAAACAGTTTCAACATACCTAAAATAATACATATATTAATAGGTACTTATAGATAATTAAATCTCAAACTCAAACTCAAAGCATTTATTTAAATTAAACCATTTACAGGCACTTTTGAATTGTCAAGAAGTCGGTCAGTTACAAATATGAAGCTAGTTGCCCATTCCAAATGGTAGGTTCCTATGGAGAAGAACGGGCAAGAAACTCCACGGACACTCTTTTATAATAAACTAATAATCAAACAAATATAATTACAAAAACAACAAGAACTGTCTCGGCGAAACCTGAGATACTCATTCAATTAACTAGGGTAACCAAAGGGTTTTATACTCGTAATATGTGGTCCAGTTTTTTTGTTTTTTTTTTAAGTTTTGAACAAGTAGTGAAATGTGTTCTGTTACTGATACTGATTTTTGATGATTTTTTCCCGTAAATACACCTAGCAGTAGAACAACCTAAGCCACAGTAGGACAAGTCTGGTGATGATGTTGCTAAGAGCATGCAGACTGAAACACGCTTCTGCCCCATCCTTCCCCATCCGTCAGTTAGTATCCTTTTAAAACAACTATTTTAGCTGCAACCAAAGGCAACTAATTCCATATCTTTACAACTTATAGCATAAACTTTCTCCTTGAATTCGTAGTTTCGTACTAGGATAAAAGTCAAATAAAACAAGAAACTAGTTTAAAGTGCAAACCCAGTTTCATATCAATGAATAAAACAACACGAACTACCGGGACTTGCGGTATAACATTTTGGAATACAACCACTGCAAAAGTCAGTTCGAAACTTTATCTAGAACATTAGAAGGAGACAGATCACTCTTTTGTGAAGCCAATAAAATACTGAAAGTAGAAAAAAGTTTAGTCGTTTATTTGACTTAGTAAGTTAGGCTGCTGGTGCTGGTCGAATACATTGTTAACAATGGAGACGTCGCAAATTTCCAAGACCAGACATTTCTTGTCTGGTCTTGGAATAAGTAAATATTTACGATAGACAGACGGTAATAGAAAACTGTATAAATAATAGAAGTGGTTTTAGCCACTTTACTTCCAAATGCGATCAATTTCCGAGAATAAAGAGCATTAAAACAGTAAATACACTCCTGGACACGTGAATCAAATCACCTTGCATATTTTTGTTTAAAAGTCTCTATCTTTTTCAATAATGGTAGTACAAAGAACAAAAAATGTGGTTTTGAAGCCAATCACTCACTATCACTTCCGTCTGTTGTGCCAAATTTGAAATCGGAATACTAAAAAATAACAGTTTAAGTCAGGTGAGGATTACGGAGGCTGGTGGTAAAGATAAACCGATCTGTTCGTGCTGTTCTGACCCGATTTCGTGGTCCGCCTGGACGGCGTACACGGTTTTCAGGTATCGATTCGATGGTAAATTCTCTGAATGGAAGAACGACTTACATGAAGTTGTGGACGTACGTTTCGCTGACTAAGCCCAGACTGAAGAAGTGCTACAGCATGCGCGACTATTGGTGCAGTATTCATCATTTGAACGTCATAATGGATAAATAATAAAGAAAAGCTATTTCGATACTCTTTTTATACATAACAAATAAAGAAATAACTATTGTCTTACAGACGCTCTCATCAAATCTTGTTGCTTCATCCAGGTGGAGGGTGGGCGTTTTTGGGGGACTGTCTCATGTCGTAATTTTTGACGTTCGAAAAGTGCAGATTCTCAGCCTAGTTTGAATAAATGACTTTTGATTTAGATTTTTTGCTTCTTTAAGAGCGACCAAACTCCGATTGTCTTCTCATTTTCAAATTCTGATGGCCAGTCGAGTCGGTACGTCAGCTTAAAACTGCTTAAAAACTTTTTCTCTGACATCATTATTTCGATATTTTAGGTCTTAAAACATAGAAAATGCACGGTGGCTCGATTTAGGACTCCGGGAGTATATTTCAGAAACAACCTCCCGAATACAATCAACAAAACGTTCAATCCTAACAAGTTTTGAAATCCAAAACTTCTATATGATTATTGTGTGTCACAAAAAGGATATAAACTTTCGTCGAGGGACGTCTGACCGACGTCAGGCTGCAATAGAGTGATGTCAACAAACGCTGTCCACCCACGGAACATCTCATCCCGAGTGTTTCGTTAAAACTAGACGTCGAATATGATTTCCGAACTAATTTCCGCCACGTTTCTACCAGCGTCGTCTATTTACTGAATACACAAATACATTTTGTAAGTAAATGTGTTTCATTTATATTATAGTGTATGTTGGTTTTGTCAATACAAATTATATACGGTAGGTAGGTACTTCAGGGATAATGGATTATACGTATTACGGCAAGGTCCTGTTCCCATTGATTTCACTATGTATGGGTATAACCTCATTTAAACTTCACCTTGAACAAATTATACTGTACTTAATTAATTTTCTGAGTAAAATGCAGGTCATCTGTTTGATGGTATTTACATTGTTTGATAAAATGTTTATTACCCATATTTAAAAAAAAAACTGAATCATGCACTCGTAGAGAAACAAGACCTTGACACGGATCTACTCAGAAAACAGCATCAATTTTCCTCCATAACAGTTTATGTAACTAATTGTGGGAGTCCAAGCAAAAAAGGTCCAGTAGTGGGGGTATTGACTTAAGACTAGATTCGGTATCTAGAATAGTTAATTGATCATAAGGATTAAAAAAATATTAAAAAACTAGCACATATTTGAAATTGAAACTCTAAAAAAGCTTGATTTGAGAAAAACGAAATGTATAGAAAAATCAAAAAAATGGAGAGCAGTGGTGGCCCATTGGTAACGGCTTGTACGCGCTTTACATTGAGTAAATTATTTCATAACTACTGCTCGGAAAACATCGTGAGGAAACCGGCATGTCCTAGAACCAAAAATTCGAAGACATGTGACATCTACCAACCCGCACTGGGCCCACGTGGTGGATTACTGCCCACTCCCTCTCACAGAGAGGTGGCCTGTGTCCCAGCAGTGGGAACATTATAGGCTGATTATGTATGTCTTAATTCAGGATTTAAGATATTTCTAGATTTAATTTTTCTTTTTTTTCGTCGTCTTTGTCTTTTTGTCGATCTAGTAATTAATCAATTAAAATCGCGAAATGCAATTTTTTTCACCTAATTTTACAAAACTGCGTGTATCTCGGAAACGAAATGCCGAGAACTGGACCCTTTTTGCTTGGACGCCCATTATTGATTAAATTAGTAACATGTTTTTTCAGAGCAGTTCTAATTTCATAATTTGGTGTGTGAAGTGTAGCTACTCTCGATCCCTCGCTGTCTCAATTAATACGTACACGAAATGATTAATTATAGTCAATTTGGGTCGAACGTGACGCTCTAGTTATTCGAGACCCCAGCAACCAAACATTTAGGTGGGACAGGAACTTCGTTTAATAACTCAATTGAGAGAGTTCTGAATGGAAGGTATTTATAATGTGTAGGCGTACGTTTAGGTTCGAGAAAGCTTATTCTTTCTTCGTAAATATACCATTATTTTTTGTTAGAATAAGCAGGTAATAAGGTAAGATAAGAGGGGCTTGTAGATAAGTAATAGCGGCCGCACCGGTCGATCGATCAGGGCCTCAAGTCTGCTATTACAATAGTGTCAGAATGATCGATCATTGATTTCACAATTGTTGATTTTGACGAGTTTGGTAATCTACTATTACAATGGCGTCATTATGACTTTCCAATGGTCGGCCACTGACACTACATTGAAAGAAATTGCATTTATTGGTAATCTCCTACATAATGACATTTCTACTAATGGGTTTTATAATAATCGCAATACGACAATGCCATTATAAGTAACACATTCTATTACGAGGACATTGACCGACCAATGATCGACCATTATGAATTTAGCAGATTACGAACTTTTAGCAAAATGACAATGGGATCGTATTGGAATGACTGAATTTATAAAAATAACAGACTTGGGGCCCTGGTTAAGCTACGCTTGCCAAGGTTGGTCCGTAGATGGGTGAGCATCTTTACATACCAAGACCCCTCCGTGCCTTGGAAAGAGCGTTAAGCCGTTGGTTGGTCCGGGCTGTCATTGGTGGCGTTACGGATCGTCAGAAGCCCGAAAGTCTCGATTTACCATGAGGTATCGTATTACCCAGAAACTGGGCTACGGAGGTCAGAAAGGCAGTCGCTCTATGTAAAGTTCTGGTATTCAGCTGCATCCGGTTAGACTAGAAGCCAACCCCCAATATAGTTGGGAAAACGCTGGGCAGATGATAAAGCGGTTAATAAGATTACGCTGTCTGACCTTTGATTCAAGCAGAAAATATTAAGACTTCATTCAAGAAAGATTGTTTATTTTTAGTTCATCATCTCGTTTCACGACTTTTACATTTAGATTATTTCGGAAAAAATAAAAAACCTAAGTAATACATAATTTATTTTCGCTATCGGGACACAATTTACACTTTATCTCGGTAGGTACTTATCAAAAAGAAGTCCCAAACTCAAACTCAAAACATTTATTTCAATTAAACCTATTACAGGCACTTTTGAATTGTCAAAGAGTCGGTCAGTTAGTCAGAAAGTTGAAGTTATGTGCCCATTCCAAAACGTAGATCTCTATGGAGAAGAATAGGCAAAAAACTCCAAGGACACTCTTTTAAAGCAAGATATTACAAAATCCTGGGTACATTATTTTTGTTGCTTCTATAATTATGTGAGAACAATGTAAAAAAAATTAAATTGCTTATTTAAAAAACAATTCAAAATATAAGATTAAAAGATTACAAATAAGCCCTGGCAGTTAAGAGAAGAAATCCCGAAATCACAGGTAGCAAAATCGAGATTTAATTTTAACCAGTTCGAAACTCCGAACACTGTCGAAGATGAGCCGAACGATGAAAGGTTACGAGAGTACCTACTTATCTATAGCTGGTAGATAAACGGCTCCTGAGTAGACATCAGCCGTCATCAATGAATGCGCTATGAATATTCACGGTCGCCCACGCACACACACGGCCCAGTGTAATAGTGTTTATCTAGCCGACTAGTGAACCAACTGCTTTTATACGAGCGACGTCAAAAGAACGTAAATTGTATTCGTAATACAAGGAAGATATTCCCACAGGGTCGAATCTATAGTCCGATGTATAAATATAAACGGCCGAATGCTCGGCCGTTTCTTAACTTACAAAATTTCGGTTTTTGCCTTTGAGTCCTTACCCGACTTCAAGTCACATTTTTGACTTTGACTTATCTCTGACTCTTGACTGTTGTTTTTTCCTTTCGCCGTAGTCAGGAAACGACCGAACATTCGGCCGATTCTTCGGAGTAGACCCCAAGTTATTTCCGACCGCAATACAGAGGTAAGGAAAGGGTAATTCCGGAAGGTCAAGTTGATATACGGATTACGAGGGTAATGAGGATAACCGCTATTTCCTCGTTTGTGTTGCACTTTAATGGCCGGTTTATGATGTCATAATAACACCATTAATGTGTGAAAATAATAATATCATACGCCGATTAGGTACTGACCTAATCACACAGCACACGGGCGTAAATAGCCATTAAAATTAATTTATACACGATAATTTTCAGTATTCAGTTACAGTAAAATGTCCCTCGTTAAAGACGTATTGGGTGCATGTGTACCGGCGCGTATGGCGCCCGTTTATCAAATGCCGGGAACTGTCGGCAACCCAGCCAGAACGCAGAAATAAAGTTACTGGAACCGAAGTGCGGCCGCTTTTACGAAAACCAGACGTGGTCTGCATAATTCAGGTGTTCGTAACGCGCGCAATAATGATAACTTGATTGACGAAAGAAAGGTACGTGATAATTTTATTTACGAGTAGGTGACAAGACTGCGTGGCGGGGAAGGTGTAATCTTGAGTGGATACGATAACAACTCCAATCTCAGTCAAGTATAATTGTAATGCTATTGAGACGTTTTTGCTTGTTTCAAGTGCTTGATAAAATCTTATTGAAGCAATAATAACAACAATAAACTGCTAGGTGTTTTATATTACCATCCATAATCTACCACCTTATAAACGTGACACACGTGCGTAAAGATAAGCAGCAGATTTACTCCTCATGAAAAATTCGTTCAACGTGATGTCTTTTCCATTGAGCTATGGATGTGGGGGGTCAAGCGGTGTGTTTACATGTAATTATCAAGCCGGCCCGCTGTTTTATCGGAGCTGACCTCTGTGCTTGTCAGCGGCGACCGACAGAGGCCTAATTTAGGTACCTACACATGTAAAACGACACCCGATTGTTTCGTATATTAACTTTTAATTGCGACGTCACACTGGGTTAATGGAGTTCTTAAATTTTGGCTGTACTAATTGCGTATATCGTACATATAGGCATCAGGCAACTTAGCTCTAGGCTTGGACAAGTCAAGTTGGTCGGACTTGCCCGATTATACTTCAAATTTAAATTATGACCAAGCAAAGCTGTCGCACTTGCCCCGGGTGCGATTTATATACCGTAACGTCTTGTATAATAAATCAAATTGTTATTAAGACAATTCATTCTACAAATCACTTTAAGCGTAGAACCAAAAAAAACATCTTGAAGCTAAAGGGATTCTAAGAAAAAGGGTAATCTAGAGCCTTAAATCAATTTGTACAAAACATCCCTTCAAAATAGTATTACTTACTCTTTTAAGATTTGTGTACAAAAAATAAACGTCAAATTAAGGAGCTAGCAGAATAAGTAACCTTTTCTAATTCGTTTAATCGGATTTTCCGAGTGAAAACACGATTTCCACTAAAAGGTTGAGTTGAATAATTTGAATAGATTATTAGGACATTAAAATTACAGTGTTTGCAAAAAGATCAATAATTAAATTATCTTTATATTGGTGAAGGTTTCAGAAAAATACGCGAGGTAGATTTTGCGCCATTCTCAGTTTTTTATCCGCGTTAGACATAATTTTACAAATTAATTTCACTATGTAATATAAACATAATCTAAAATAAGTTATTGAGAAAATGCCTTTATAGTCATTAACACTACTCGTTTAGACGTGAACTTCAGTATAAAATCATTAAAATGCGGTTATCGTCGCCTTAAAATGCATAGAGAACGCTGCTGCCCTTTCCCTAGTAACTTCCCTTAGTCGCCTTTTACGACACCCATGGGAAGAAATAGGATGGTGTTATTCTTTACGACCGGCACCACACGGCACGTTAACCTTTGCGCCGTTATGTAACCTTTTTTACGGGAAACGGCAAATAAGGCGGCGGCCCATGAGATGGTAAGTTGTCATCGCAGCGCTGCTTAGACATTTGCGATGCCAATGGTATCTTAGGAGCATTGGCATCTTTGGGGCAAAGCATGTGCCGGTAATGATACTCGCACCCACCCATACCTCTTGACCCTGTAACCATAGACATAGTCCTGTACCCTTCAACCGTAACAGTGTAGCGGCATCAACATCGCTACATGCAAACAACGCGTCACACTGACGTTACGCAAAATCCTGCATCGCGCAAGCAGAGTTTACCGTGCAACTAGCATATATACAACATCCCGACATCAACCATCGGGCAGTTGCCCACCAGACACAACACCCGTCTGGTCGGAGGATCCTCCCTTTTCTATAGGGGATGAGTGAATCCATCCATCCATCCATCTGACCTCCACGACCCAGTTACTGAGTAATACGAAACTACTAGTCTGACCACTAGTCTTGCCCATTGGTAAGACTAGTAGTCAGACTTACTAGCTTTTGACGATTCGTAACGACTGTCAAAGATCCGCGAATCACAGCCGGGACCAACGGCGTCGTGCTTTCCGAGGCACGGAGGGGTCTTGGTATGTAAAGATGGTCACCCATCTACGGACAAACTGCGGCAAGCGTAGCTGAACCTGGTCGATCGACCCGTGCGGCTGGTATTACTTAGCCACAAGCCCCTTACAGCTAGATCTGTGCTTACATGGTTGTATTCTTTGACACAAGATGACAATGTATTCAGATATCATACAAACTTTTCATATTTTATCGGGTTCACCTTTTTAGGGTTCCGTACCAAAATGGTAATATTTTTTTTTAATAATTTATTGAGGTAAATAAAGATTTTGATGTACATGAGAGACTTAATTAAAAAGTATGCATTATTGTAAGATGGTGTAGGTAAAAAAAGAATTATGGTGAGACTAAGTCAGTCTGTCTGTCTGTCACACCTGGATATCTCAAGAACTACTTATGCTATCAACTTGAAATTTAGAATATTTTAAGATTACGTTTGCCCAACTGTTTTGCCACCAAGAAAGAAATTAAAAAAAAAATATTTTTTGCAAAAGGGACTGAAATGGGTTTTAGAAATTTGAAGTGGTGCTACTAGGGCATGTGGATTGTGGGGTATCATATGAAAGAACGCTGTTTGCACATTCTCAAACATTTTTTTTTTTCTTTAGGCAGCATAGTTTCCGACTATTGATGCAAAATGTAAAAAAATAGCGCCCCCCCCCCCCCCTTATCTCCGGAGTTTACATAGATAAAAATCTTATTCTTTGTCATGGAAGTGTATGTAAAGATTACAGGGAAAATAAAACGATGTCTCTAAATAGCACAGTTTTTCAGAAATCATCAACATCATATATACGTACGGAACCCTCGGTGTTCGAGTCCCACTCGCTCCTTGACCGGTTTTTAGAACTAAAACGGACGCTTGCTGTCGATCAAATAATTACTTGACAGCCCTTTGTCGTCCCCTGACATTTGAGTGGTGAAATTATTCGACACCCAGACAACAGGACTATAGCGGTATATTTTCAATAATAAAATCATAAGCGGTACTCATTGATGCGGCTCCTATTGTTAAGTGGCGCCTTTCATTGAAACGTGCCTAACTCAGACCATGGACGAGATGTGCTTACATTTGAAATATTCTTAAACCTACAGTCGACCAAAGAGTTTGGTATACGGGCAAAAACATTATTTTATATTTCCATTACACCACCAAACATTGATTAAAAGCAGTTGGCAATCTAAATGGACTCGGCCCAGAGTTCGCCTACGTGTTTGGCGCCATGACTAGCGTCATACTCACACCTATTGGTTTTTAATATAAATAAACTGAAATTTGTATTGCAATTGGACTAAAACATTATTTTTCAAAGCTTACTTACAGCCATCGACAAGTCACTGGTAATAATAATAAATTCAAAATGCAAGTAATATCTGAAATTATTCGACCGTATTTCAGATGGGACCAAGATCTTTTAAGATCAGTACAATCAAATCAAATTAAATTTGAAACTTAAAAAAAACAAAATAACAGTATTCGTCAGATACCTTCGATTCTCGTGCCACTGCTTTCAAAAGACATGTATGTACTTTTTCCTTTTCATTTTGTAACGCTTTAAATACTGTTTTCTTTAAATAATGTAACTTTGTGTCAATTATGTATGTATTTTACGTGGAGTGTTTGGTCTTCTGCACATTCCCTGCCTACATAGAAGCTAGTAGTGTCTCGGAGATCGGACGCACAGACCTTGTAGCTGTAATTTTGTGAAATAAGCTTTTTACTCTAGTTATCATCAATAATATTGTTGTTGCTAGTCAGGTTGTGCGATTACGCTTTGGGTGATAATCAGGTCGAAACCTATATGTGATCCCACTGCCATACTGTGATTGTTACCTGTTGTAGTTGCCTTGTGAATAAGTAAATAAAGAAAATATTTCTATACTCCGTTGGTTAAGGGTAGTTAAATAAAGGTATACAAAAAAAAACACGTGACGACAGAGCTGTCACGTAACCGAATAAACGGTAATAACTGTCACTTCAGGTGTCATGCTACGTCACAGTTGAACTCTTCAATTTAGCAACGTTTTATTTTGTTGACGTTTAGTGAACCTGTCTTTTTGGCCTCTTTACAGTAGACAGATTACAAAACATAGTATTATTATAAGTCTAACAAAAAAATTGTGCTCGATCAGGTACATCAGAAAGAGTAATTTAAGAATAAATGATACAGTTTGAAATAGAAGCAATGATGTATTTACCTTTAGATGCGAACGACCTGCGCTCAATAATGGGAAAGTAAATGCCATTATTATTATTATTACGTACGCGCCCATGAACATGCAGCAGCTAGTGACGTAACTAAATATGTATGTTCATCTCTTTCTAACAACAGATATCGGTATAGGTCTTTCCTTTTCTTCACGCGCTGTATGATTGTACGCAAGTATGTAGCTACAATCATGGCTTACGCTGTTTTTGAGTGCATGTTCGTGTATGACGCTTCTATTTATAATACGTCATTGCATAGAAGAGGAAACTATCGTAATAATCATAAACAAATTTAATTTGGTTATAAGTTACAACGTATAATATTTTTACAAGTGTCATCTATAAAAACCGTTTTCATGATTTGTTTACCTTTATTTAAATACCTAAACCAATGGAGTATAGTATTCATCTTCCTGCCCTTTTCCCATGTTACTTGGGGTCGGCGCAACACGTTTTCTCTTTCCACCCTCCCCTGTCATCCATCACACTATCATTCACTCCCTTCTCTTTCATATATCCTCACACAATCCTTTGTGAAACAAAAATATAGTTATTAAAGTAGTTTAAGTAGATAGACAGAATATTATGCTTTATTGGACACCAACAATTTAGCAAAGCTCATTTCAAGACATCCATAGAGAGCAAACAACTGGGCATGGGGGAAATTTTCAGTAGTCCCAAGTTCCCAAGCCTACTAAACAGCCGTGTTCGTAACAGCAAAAGGCAATTATTTTCTGGCACTCGTGAAGTGTGAACAAAACTGACGTTGCCAAAAAAAAATTCGACCCAATTGGCGCATTAGCACAGAATAAATCAATTGCTTGGCGTCATGTCTAAGGGGCAGTCAACATTTCCACACAGGATAAATACTTCAATAGGTAGTCATGGCCTTCTTATGGGTTATCGTCGATAGCCTTCGCTTGGGAAAGATACATTAAAACTCAACCCGCCTTATTACAAAACAAGATTTATATTTTGACATAGCTTAAACCATGGAGCCAGTTTTTGTAATAGGAACGTAACAGTGATTGAAATACCGTTCTTTATACAAAACTGAAAACTTAGTTGGGTACTAAGTTGTCAGTTTTGTGTTTAGGAACTTTACCATAGTCGGAATAAAGTTCGAAATTCAATAATGGTTCCATGTTTTAAACCTGGGTCTGAAGATAAACCTTGTTTTGTAATAAGGGGGAAAGTGTTCTTTAAGCGGGGCGGCGGGGGTACGGTATTTCATCGCACATAATTTTACCCCAGGCAAATGGCTAAATTATCGCCGTCACTTGCTTTAACAGCTAAAGCTACATCTTTAACGCCGCATACGAACTACACTGACGTGTCCTACATCGCGATATCAGAGTTATTCGCGCGATTAACATATACACAGAAAACGTGCCAAAAACCGTCGGGCAGTAGCCCACCAGACAGAAGACCCAGCTGGTCGGAGGATCGTCCCTTTTCAATAAAGGATGAGAAACTTTTCACCCCGTTCCTCATGCCTTTTAAAGCTTAACTGCCTATTTGCACCTATGATACAAAGAAACCGAGTGCTGTGTCTTCATCATCATCATAATTGCAGCCGAAAGACGTCCACTGTTGGACATAAGCCTCCCCCAAAGGCGGGGTTTGCCATAATCGCCACGCTTGGCAGGCAGATTGGCGATCGCAGTATGGTATTAAATTGCATGGAGAACGCTGCTGCCCATTCTCACCCACGGGTAGAAATAGGGAAGTGCTATTCTTAACGTCCGGCACCACACAGAACTGCTGAAACATTGCTGTGTCTTGTCTCCAGTAAATTATAAATTATTCAAGTCTACTCACTAATTCAAATATAAGTTCCTTTTCGTCCAGCTGCCTGAGCTCATGCCGTGACCTCCGCTGCGGCCGCGAAGGTGTGGCGTGAGGGGGCTGGTCTCCGAGGAAGGTGGGTGTGCCGTCGACCGTTGTCACCAACGGCTTCAGGAGACCGCCACGCTCGAATTCGTGCGCTGAGATCTTCCTGTCGAATGAGAAAAGTGTTTTAGTTATTGGTAATTGTGAAATCTAGGGAGTGAAATTTTCAGGATGATAGACAAGGGCGTCGAAGGGCGCTTAACGATCTCCGGCCACCATAAGCCCTGTAATTTCAGCGCGTTAATTTATTATCTGATGGTGTGGCTTTTTAGAGCCATGTCGGGGTTCGGGATGTTTTTTGGTTTGCTAGAACTACTTTTTAACCATCATTTCAGCAGAAAGACGTCCACTGCTGGACATAGGCCTCCCCCAAACGGGGGGTTTGCCATAATCGCCACGCTTAGCAGGCGGGTTGGCGATCGCAGTATGCTGTTAAAATGCATAGAGAACGCTGCTGCCCATTCTCTAGTAAGTCCCTCAGTCGCCTTTAAGACAACCACGGAAAGAAATGGGACTTTGGGAAGGAATGGGGTTTTTAACCATATTGCGGATCAAATCTTTGAGATCATAAGTCTGAGTGTGTCTTACCTCTTTTAGTGACAGAATTATGGATTATGATAACTTTTACATAAAATTTTCCGAGGACTAGGGTACTAACGTATTTCAGATAAGTATCTCCATCAGAACAATCAATTTCATACTGTAGACTTTAACAGTATCTAATAGACAAACGTTACAGCTATTATAATTCTGAGAACAAGCAGCCTTCCACGAATTCATATCCAATTTTCCCTGAAACATGTTTTAAGTATACGCAAACAGTCAGACCTGGGACGAAACTGGGAGATATTAGGTATACAAGTAGACAATCATGATTGTTCTCATTTAATAGTTGTTTAGTTCTAAGAATTGTTGATTATTTTGGAACCTACTTATTTGCCTAAAAACTTAATTGTGGTTATCGTAGAAGACTAAATTATGTGGAAAAACGAATATGATAACGAGCTCCTTCGTCTATGTATCATGCTTGCAATGCTTTACATACATACATAAACTGATAAACTCAAGCCTTTTTCCCATGGGGGTAGAGAAAAACTGCAGGACGCCACCTGCTACTATCCTTACAGACTCTTTTTGCTTCGTTTACAGAAATTATATTTTTGTATGTACGTGTTCTTGTGACAAATAAACGTATTTTTCTTTCTTTGTTTCTAGATACAATTCTTTAAAAAAAAACATAAAAATTACTGGAATTAACGGATCATTTTAGTATTCAAACAAAGAGCGAACTAGGTCTAATCAACAATTAGTGAACTGTTTGGCAGAAATATCAAGAAAAACTAAGTCTGATAGATTATTACCTGATCTTTTTTCCTTTTGCTCGATTCCTATTCTCTTTCTTCTTCTTCTTTTTTTAAAATACGTTGCCCCGCACTAAGAATTTGTCCTGTATTGTGGGTGCGTTTACAAACATTTAAATTCACATACACAAACAGCCAGACCCGGAACAACTACTTGTAGGTCATACAAATATTTGTTCCGTGCGGGAATCGGGATTCCTAAGGGTTCTAGGGTGATGTTAATAGCCAAAATACCTCAAGAGCAAATGGAAACAGAATTTTTTTAATTCTACTGCAGGCTTAACACAAGACCCGTAGAGAGGCGTTTTGTCGACGGAAGACTAGACAAAAATGACGTTTTCGTGTAGACAGTAGAACATTTTCGGTAGATAAGCGATTTATATTCTACAGTAAAGTATACATAGAAAGCGTCATGTTAAGCCTGCTGGTAGTTCCAGAGACTAGACTAGCTGCGCCCCGCGGTTTCACCCGCGTAAGTCTCGATCCCGTGAGAATCTCGGGATAAAAAGTAGCGTATATGAATCCAGGATGTCAGCTACCTCCATACAAATTTTTATCAAAATTGGTCCAGCCGTTTGAGCGTGAAGAAGTATCAAACACGCACACACACACACGCACACACTCACAAACTTTCGCCTTAATAATATTAGTGTGATAATGTAATATGTATAAAATATATATTACATACTCACGCCTTTTTTCTCATCATCACTATTATATGAACGCATTTTAGTCTAATGAATGTCTGATAGAATTCATAGAATCGGTAGTCAATTTTTTTATTAAAATATTGTCAAATTGATAAAAGTGACGGCGCTTATAGTTTTTAAGACTTGTCTTTTGTTTGCTAAGTAATAACTTAGCAATGAACAAACTTTGAATAGAATTCCAAGTTTGAAGATAAGGGAGAAAAGTTTAAGTCAGTTCTTAATATTTTTTCTACTTATCTGATAATTTAAACTTCTTAAAGGAGTATGTGAACATTTTAACCACTATTTATCTTACGTTAAACTGAGTAATAGTGACATGAAAATATTAACTTATCAATGCAAAAAAATATACGACTGAAATTTTCAAAATCTTTGCTTTACAAATGGACCAATATCAAGTTACAAGAATATACCTAATATTCCCATCTCCAAATTCTCTTGTCTTCCACAAAATGTTGCTTTACAAACAGCTCATTATTATGCATGCAGCTTAGCGTTCAGCAAAGTCCTCCTAATCTAAGGAGGGTGGTTTAACACTGGCAGATAAAGACGATATGACAATGGCATAAGATTGATAAAGAATAGCAACAAGAATTTCCAAGGCTCCTACGGGAATTTATTTTCTGTTCTATTTTTCTTTTGGTTATGTAGATTCTGGTTACTAATATGCTACTAATATTTTATCTTCATCTTGTGAATATTACCAGTCACGCGTCAGCCTCAAGTGTCTTTATTTTAAAATAACATGGTAATATTATTTATAATCATTATCATTATTTATATATTAAAATAACATAGTTTAGAATTAAAATTTATGAGGATGTATTTTTTTATTCATAGTAATGAATAAAAAAATACATCCTCATAAATAAAAAAATATATAATATTATTTATATTTATGAGGATGTATTTTTTTATTTTGTATTTCGCATGAGGTCCTGGATTTGATTTCCAGGTCAGATAAAGTGTTATTGGGTTTTTCTATCAGGAATTTCTCAGTAGCAACCCGGAGTCTGGATTTGTGCCCGGTTGATGGCAATAGGCTCGCACCCTATTACATGGGACTTAAACATAACTGGCGTAATGTGAGTCTACAGTACCTACATGTTAAAGTACACCTCTGCCTAACCCTTCGGGGAATTACAGGCGTGATATTATATTATGTATTCAAAAAAATGATTTGTTAAGAGATATATCTAACGACTTTAATATTAATTTTCACTTATCCGAATTGTTTATTTACATCAATTATTTATCTTAACTCGTTAACTGTTGACTCTGTAAGCGTGTTTGCCTCTCCTAAACCAACGGATCTGATTTTTCCCAGCTGTGAACATAGTATATTTATTTAGGACTAGTTAACTTGAAAATGCTGCCTACACATTCATTAATTAGACTTAACGACATCGTCTATCATGTCAAGTATCGAATTGATACTGTTTGTATAATTTTCAGAGTGCTACTGATTCTGAATTTCTGACCAAATCGATATTTTTATGATTTTATCTCAGATTACACATATACGTATATTCCATAATAACAACAATATTGACATAAAGTGTAGCTAAGAATGTTGTTTGTTGTTGTTGTTTTTCTGTAGAAACAGGAGAATATTATTATTACCTCAAAATAACTTATTTCTACACGTGTAATAATTGTAACGTGTTTTCCGAGACAAAAATGTGGAAATAAATAAACTATAGCATTGAAGAAAAAAGACACAATGACTTGTTTGTAAGCAGATTAAATAAATACCTACTGGTATGATATAAGGCGATTTTTTTCCTGTGACTATGATAAGATTAAATATAATACAAACGTATAGAAAACCCTAATATCTACCTTATATACAAGATAAAATGTTTTAAGAAAAGTAATACAATAAAGGACAACTAATTAATACCAAAAATGTTTCAGTAATTTCATCGTCAAACGACACCGGGCTAAGACTTTCGATATCGGTCACTGTCATGTGAACTTCATAATCCTTTCTCCTTATTTATTATTATATTCATTACCTTCCACAAGGGATAGGCGGTTTACCCAATATTACATGGTAACCCTTTAAGAAAAATGTTACACAATTATATTCTTCGATTTTCCTTAATTAGAAAAAGAGATAAAGAACATATTTGAAAAATTCAATAAATTATACACAGATTTTCGTTGCAAACTCGCCCTGCCAAGCGTGGCGATTATGGCAACATGATATGATGTTATGGCAATTTGACATAAATTACATAAAAGTACACAAACAGAGTGACAATTAATTTAAGTGTGGAAAAAGCCTGTTACAAAATAAATGATCAATGACCCCATGCTAGGAATAACCTGTGTTACAGGGATCCTCCATCTATCTCTATGGATATAATAGTTACTTACTTATAATTTAAAAATATTTCAGCGAAATTTTACACAAAATTATATCAATTAAAAATTTAACGTAGCTGTGTATGAAATTATGAATCTTTCTTTGTCATGTTTTGAAAAACCTACATTCATTGAATAGTGTTGTCAAACAGAATTTACGACTCTTTCCGTCTTATTACAAAACAAGATTTATATTTTGACATGGCTTAAGGGGGATGCGCTAAGGTAGCCCGCGAAATTCAAATGTTCTTATGTTTTTACCAATTTGCAGGTCACTAACAGGTTGTATGTTGTTACGGCCGCGAATCATATTTAGATCAACATACAACCTGTTACTGACCTGAAAATTGCAAAAAAAATAAAATTTGAATTTCACGGGCTACCTTAGCGCATCCCCCTTAAACCATGGAGCTAGTTTTTGTAATGAGAACGTAACTCTGATTGAAATACCGTTCTTTATACAAAACTGATAACTTAGTTCGGTACTAAGTTGTCAGTTTTGTATTAGGAACTTTACCGTAGACGGAATAAAGTTCGAAATTCAATAATGGCCCTTCTTTTGTAATAAGGCCCGATAGATCAAATAATATGTACCATGTAAATTAGCATTCGTTTGTATTCGGAAATATGATGATTGCCGACAGACATTAAGAAAATAGAAGCACTGTACAATTAATTGTCACTCTGTTTGTGACGGCACGGTTGGCGCAGTTAGTTAAGCAATTGACTGCTGCGCTGCGTGTCGCGGGTTCGATTCCCGCACGGAACAAATATTTGTATGACCTACAAGTAGTTGTTCCGGGTCTGGCTGTTTGTGTATGTGAATTTAAATGTTTGTAAACGCACCCACAATACAGGAGAAATTCCTAGCGTGGGGCAACGTTTCTTTAAAAAAAAAAAAATGTGGGGGATAAGAAACGAGGGGAAGAACATAAAAGGGTTTTGAAATGAGTTAATAACAAAAAAAAGAAAAGATAGTAAGTATTTATGTGCTGGGTACCTGTGTTGTATGTGTGAGTGTAGATATGTATGAGTGAGTGTGAGTGTGTATGTGAGAGTGGGTGCCTGATTTGATTAAGTTATGGTTTGTGTAATTCTCCTGTGTCGTCGTCATAATTTGAGGTGAGCAGATATTCTTTTATTTTTTGTGTGATTACCTGACAGGTGTGGTGGCCCCGGAGCCGGAGCCAGCGCGCGACGGCGACGCAAGCTCGGCACTCGGCGGCGTCGCGTGCGACACTAACCACGCGTCCACCACTTGCCGCGTCGCCTTCCTGCCGACAATTGCCGTTTACCTTATTAAATACTTCCAAGACTCCCAACAACTTCAAGACTTCCAAGAATAACTGTTTAGTGCGCGTGATTACGAGATTTAAACGTTAACTCGTCAACAATGCGCTGGCGCATCTTTGCGATGTTGGTTCTTTGTGTGCATGAGCAATTGAAACAGTTATGATGATCAGATTAACAAATAAATTACAAATCATAGACATTGGTATGTTTACAAATAATAGCTACACACAGCAGCTAGGTATTCATAGATATTTAATATAAAACATTCGACGATACAATCCTCGACACATGCATCTGAAACATATTCTATCCCTATCTTATATCATAAACAAGAGCAGGATAAAGCTATAATTCTACTAGAAATATACGTATGAACACAAACGTAATTGTAACGGAAACTTTGATAACAATAGTATTCATATTAAACTTGTTGACGCTAACTAGCATCGTTGACAATGTTTGTATAGGACGAGAATATCTTTGCACTGGAAACTAAGTGTAAAGTAAATAATTATGGCTGGTAGAATAATACGAACATTTGCATTCTAATTTGTTATGATAGTTGACGTTTCGCATAAAGGCCCCCGCAGTCAGGCGCGACGCGACACTAGTAGCACAATTTTCTACGAACACTTTGATATCGTGCCAGTCTGCACGAGCCTGTGACTTTTTTATAGGTAGTTATAAAAACGTTAAAAAAAAAAGAAAACAAAGAAAGAAGTTATGTTATTAGGTGAAAAACAAGCAGCGACATCACAAATGCATTGTCATCCAAGAATCAAAGCTAAAATATCTCATGCCCCAGTTATTACACCTTCAGGCCACCACAATTCAACAATTTATGGATGAACCACACTACTTTAACATAGCTCCACAGTTTAAAGTCTTCTTCCGACAGTTAAAACATCATTTAACGTAGATTTAAAATAATAATCCTCTTGTTTAAAGCCCCAACAAATGTCGAGCATGGGTTCAATTAGTGGATCTACATAAAAATTACACGAACGGTTCCCCGTTTCCTTTGTTTTCAAAATTATAATGAGTTAACTTGAAGAGACAAAAGCACTTAGGGATAATAAGGTTAGTCCTAACAGGCCTTTCAAGTATAAATGTTATTATAAATCATTTCCATATTTGTTAAATAACTGAAATAAGTATGTGTCGACGTTATTTGAAAGGATGACAAGTTTGCCAAGGTAGTAGAATTATTAACGGATATTTCGAAAGTTCCAGCACACTATTGGAGCTTCAAACTTCAGCTTTGCACAAACAGACTAAGATGACTTGGTCTTAGCATACCTGCATTATTAAATATCAATGCACTGCGAACTGCGACCGCAATGAAATCCCGCGAGAAGCTCTAGAAACTCTAGCAGGATGTTGTGAAAGCTGATATCAAAACTTGCAAACTAGGTACTGAATGAAGTTACTTAGTAGGAAGCAAAGCGGATCTCTGCACTAGACTTAAATAATGTAGCTGAAAAGACAAAGTAGAACCAAATTATTTTCGTTACTTTAACAAACTTGTGACAAACACAGACAATAAAGATAGACAAGCAACAGCAAATGAAGCTGTATACAAAATAAGCACGAAGACGGACATATTAAACTAATAAATATTCAGCGTGTTCATTCCATACGGTAGAGTAGCACTGACATACTCCTTCCCATTTTCCGGGCGTCGAACCAAAGGACAAATGGAAATTCTCCAATGTGACAATTTGTATACGGGACTAGAGTTCAACAATAACATACGGTCCGTATATTTTCAAATTTATTTCAGTGAGTCTGCGAAACGAAATGCGCTTGAGATAGTTAAGAATTTTATAAGCTGACACTAAAATGCTTATGCAGCGTATCGCACTTTACATTCAATGTGATTCGATAAAACTACATTTAACGTGTTCGAGACATTAACATTATGCTCTGTAGAATTTATATTTGGTTTTATTGCTCACACGTCTCGGTAATCCTAATCGGACTGTTCATTTAAGATAAGTGCAATAAAAATCCTAAGATGAATATTGATCAGAATGATCTGAAATAGCGCAGTACATTCTACCAAGCTAGTAGTATCTCGACACCAAAGCACATTATCAACAAACCCATTTATTTGAATAGGCCCAACTGCCTCATTATAATTCATACTACTGTGTGCCACCCACCATCACCGTAATTATTCAAGCCTATTCATTCATTCATAAAACTAATCAGTGTGTTTCAATCTTAAACGTTTTATGGCCCATTCGGGACCGACAGAATCATTGTCATTATAAACTTCAATAAAAATAATAACTTCCAGAATAAGTTGGTTTATGTCAGGTTTTACTGCATGAAGTACTTTTACTGGTTGAAAACTGGTGTCACTGCTATAATGGCCATTAAGGTTTTATGATGAACATGAGGCTACTGGAATGCAAGAGTCTTAGAGAAATCTTATTATAATTTAAACGGCTTCAAAAAAAGAAGAAAGAAGTAGGGTATGACGATGACAGATTTTTATCAATTCTAGATGGATTTTTACAGTATCAGCAGTATCTAGATACTGCTGATACTGAATTCATGGATACTGCTTGATACGAGCGTAGAATGTGCTTTGGGTAAGGCCAATACAACATTGGAACTTATCAAAACAGTGACAGTGAAGCATGGCAGTGACCAATGACTGACGATGTGTAGATTGAGTTAAGGCTTCTACATACCGGGGCGACTTGTCGCGCGACGCGACACGACACAAAGGCACCGCACGTCCCGCGACACGCGGGGCCTTTGTGCCGTGTCGCGTCGCGCGACAAGTCGCGCTGGTATGTAGAAGCCTTTAATGAGTTAATACAGAATCCAGCACAGAGCGGAAGAAGTTATCTGATAATACTCGTATCAGAAAAAAAAGGCACTCTAATTGCGTAACACAGTTTGAATCAAAATCTGTAATTTTTGAAGTATATTGCTAATCCATTGCTTCATATATTCGAAAAAATTGTCTGGTCAGCAACTTAAACATCGCAATAAATATTGTTGAACTGTCAAAATTAAACATAAAATAAAAACCTAAATTTTGACAGTTTAGGCAAATTGAAAGCCAGCTTTTATAAGTATCTTCCCGAACATTGAGTTTCTTGGCCCTGCGTTATATCACTGGATGGGTGAATTGTAAGCTGCATATTACTTATTTTTTGTATTACCTAGTTTTGTTTACTTTAGTTTGTTTTTGTTTTAATTTGTTTTCTTTGAATTTAGTTTAATTCATTTGTAAAGTTCTATTCAGTGCAACTTTATAATATATTCTTTTATTCTATATTTTTTTTTGTAAACTGCAACAATATTTTGTGTGCATGCAGAGTTTACATATAAGTGATTGTTACACTTTATTCTGATTTGTTGCTTCTTTTTCATTTGCATAAACCAGTGTATACAGGGTGTTAAAGTAACTGCGTGCCATAGCATAGGGGTAGGTTCAATATCGATAAAGGAACCCAGGAAAAAAAAAACAAAAATAAAAAACAACGTAAACAAAAATAATATAAACATAAAAAAATAATTAAAAATAAGTCTCTTCGTACTTTTAACGGGCGGGCTTAGGACCGTCAAATAAAATATTTTTAATTCTAAACGATTGCTATTTTTAGTTAGTAGGTACTAAATTAGGTTGATCTTGCAATATTTTGTTTGTGTTTTCAATTTTGTTTTTTTTCCTGGGTTCCTTTATTGATACTGAACCTACCCTTAAGCTATGGCACGCAGTTACTTTAACACCCTGTATAATTGTTGGTGAACCAAATAAAATAAACCTATTGCTCAGTAGCAATAAGTTACACACTATACTGATAGTGTGTTACGCAATTACGCTGTATAAACCGACGTTTTTATCACTACAGGTATAATAATTTCATGCTAAAAGATCACGTGTGGATGCTGTCCGGCTCTGATATAATCTCTTAATTGTCTCCAACACCCACGGGAAGCAGAATAGTATTTTATTCGGACAAAATACAGAAATATGTATGATCCGATAAAAAGCGGTTTATATTGTTCTTATTAGCGTAGGCGACTGTTCAGTAACGAGTATCAGACAATTTCCTTATATCCAAGTTTCCTTATAGCTCAGTCTCCGTTAATTTTTTTATCGGTCGGAAGTATTTTTAACGGTAAAACCAGTGAATTTATTACAGAAAAAGCGGGATTAATTTTATGATTTACTATCTCACGTTCCTTGGAGCGTGGAAATGTCTAATTAAAAAAAACATGGCGTCAATGTAAATGTTTAACGTGACGTCATTAGTGTATGATAATTATATTGCTATTTTCTAGCCAAAAGGATTAATTCACATAAGCTAGCTCTTGATACTTCAATTATGTTAAAGAAAATTGAATTTAAATTACCTATACATAGTTTTGACAACAAGCTTCAATGGATTACTTATGCAATATTAATTGCGTTTAGGATAGATAACACAGTTTGTTGTTTATATGGGTCATGGACAGTAATATCTTTATAACCAACTGTGATAACTTATTTGATTAAAACATATATACACCACGACGACCTTATTAAAATTTAGTTATGGAAAATACTCCTTTCATCAAAAACCTTTTCTTGTTTCTAATCAAGCTATATTTTTCTGACATTGTGACAGGAAAGTATAAGTAAACACTATGTGGAAGGCGGTTAGTTATATTTTTACAGAATTTACAAAGCTTGTGTACTAAACTTGTCAAAAAATAATAGGCCCGTTTTGACATTTAACGATTGACCATCGCGACGTAACTAGTGAAGTAACCATACGACTCGGTACTCGATACTCACGATAAATCGATTCAAGTTAAATGTCAAAACGGGCCTATTCTTTTTTGACAAATTTACTTAGATATTATACTCAACTGTAAACAAGCGAATAAAAAAAATTACAACCTAAAAAAGGGGAAATTCTGCTAATTTATCGGTTGTAACGGTACAACATAGCTTAACAGAATTTCCCCTTCACAGACACAAATCTTATCACTTCAATCAAAGTCAAATCATTTCTTTCAAATAGGCACATTAAAGGCACTTTTGATCATCGACATTTACAGAAAAATTTAATTAATTTAGTTGCCTCTTCTAAAAGGTAGAGAAAAATGGGCAAGCAACTACACCGTTACTCTTTTAAAATATTTTGTATATATGTATATTTTTTATTTTATTTAATTATATGTGAAGACGATAACGATAGGTAAAATACGAATTAAAAATGAATTAATAACAGATAAATTAATTATGTGATAGGTTCATGTTGCTCACATATTTACAAACATTGTAAAAGTAGACGATTTTCATAAAATTTTAAATTCAGTGCGTGAGGCAAAGTAATCACAGAATGTAAAATCAATGTCATAAAAATAATAAATTATACAATTAAATTAGCAACCAGTTTGATTTTGTCTAATCACCTTAAAATGTAAGCATAATACTTAAGTACTTCAGACACAAAAGGAAACAGTGATTATAAAGACCCGTGGTATGCGACTATAAATGAAGCTTGTACCCATAAATTAATCTACACTAATTTCAATTAAAGTCAAAATTGTTGAACAGCCTGAACAAACCAAAAGCTAAGTGACAAAGCTAAAGGGTTTCAACAACTGCGACACAGTAATTAAGAGACCTAAACAAAACTATTAAGACTTGTGGCCTTCTGCTAATAAATTATAATTTATATTACGCTATGTAAAGTCTAGGGCTGTTACTGTTTAGATATTTCCTTTTAAATTAATTCGAAAAGAAACATTCTGTTACTGTATTCGACCATTTCGGAGCTTCCTTTCTCTGAATTTATATATCATGACAAAAAATTCGAATATAAAAAAAGTTACACTATGGTATGTATCATATGGTAACAAATAGGTACCTAATAGACAAGTACAATAAGCATAGCTCGTGAAGTTATACGCACTTCAATATGCACTGAAGGCACTGAAGGCACTGAATCAATTCCAAAACCCAGAACGACGTGAAAGCCGCAGACGTAAATTCCTTAAAAGTTTATCAGCGAAATTAAAAGCAACAATGTTACAAACAAAGCTAAAATTCCAAAGAGTCTGTGACATTAAAGACGTCCGTTAGATAAAACTGAAAAATGAAGTTGATAAAGTTAGTACTTAACGAGTGGGTTGCTAACTTGATGTACTACATTTGCCAACGGTAACTGAATCAGACAATGGACTTAAATGTAGTTCTGCAATCGCTACAAATTATCTGTTAAGAGTACAGTTGGTCTTTTAACTGTATAGGATACTAGAAACTTTAACAAATTGCATCCCAACTTGTTTAAAGTCTGATGCAGAGCACATTTGGCTTTGTGCAAAATACAAATATTTAGTATTTTCTCGTTAGGCAGGATGATGACCCTAACTCAGTTACGAAGTTTTTGAAGTTCTCAAAGAAAGGATAGCTGCTTGAAACCCTTTTCGGAAGCCGGTTTAACCTTCAAACAGACTATACCTGTTTGGAACGTAAATACGTTGTGTTAAGTAAGAAGTAACATCTCATTGCATCTTACCATCAAAATGTTACTATGGTGAGCAATGTAAAATAGGCTAAAGGTTCGATCGACCTTGTCCAAAGAAACCACAAGTTTACATTAACGCCAAAGAATTTCTATTGTTCTACATTTTGGTGACAATTTGATTAAGTAAGACACAATGGAACAATTAAAACTTCAAAACAAAACCTTAATTCGATTGTTTAAAAAACAAACAACAAGACATTTGAATACGCATTGAAAATTAATTGAGTTTCAACAAAAGGGTTCAGAAATTCTATGAAACCGTCCATTCAGTAATCAAAGATTTACGATTAAGTGAGAGCAAATTTAATTTATGAAGGCAGTAATCTTTCCTGAGAACAATGAAGGCTGTAGATGAATTTCTAATTGTTATCGGCAAAGAAAATAAACATCTGAATACCAAAATCATAATAAGATGACTCTTTCAAGGTCATCTTTCAGCCAATCAATTACAGTTGACCATATTAAATTACGCCATAAATTATGAAGCTAAAGAATTGGTTTAATTAATGCATGGAAAACCCGCTTTTGATAATGTTTTACCTCCTGTAGGGTTGCGCTTTGTCATGTGCAATTTTCTGCCAACCTCTTAATAAGCTATAAGTTCCTCTAGCAACTGATAAAAGTGTTGATAGTATGACCAGTTAACCAGCTATGACTTCAATTAAGGCTTCTTCTTTTAAAGTAATACATGCGCATTCATTATTATCTTTCAATATTTAAACAGTTAAATTTAACCCAATCACCACAACAGAAACTTTAATCTTAATTTAAAAGCCACAAAATGTTTTAAAGTTATATCACAAAAAGCCCTTTTGATTTCTCTAAAGCATTTTGTTAAAAGGTTTGAAGTTAATTAAGCCGTTGTCAAATTAGGTTTCAAAATTTTGGTTTTTTCCATTAAGAATTTCTCAGTAGTGCCCTGCAGTCTGAATGTGTGAATACATTGGACTAACATATTAAGCGAGTGTATCTACAAAAATCCTCTGCATACCCTTTGAGGGTTACAAATCGCGTGATGATGGTTAACAAAGGCCTCACTGATTTTTTTTGTCACCTTGTCAAATGAGATGACTTATTATTAAATGTGTCAGGGATGTAAATCGAGAGTGAAAAGGGTGTACGTAAATATTGCCGTCAAGGAATCATATTAATCGATGTCTGTTGTCTTCTTCTCGAAACAAATGTCTTCGACCTAGTTTGCAGATCTAGGTGTTACGTAGGACGTGTCAAGCCCAGACTCATCTGTCATGCGGCTAACTGGGTGTCCTGTCTGGATATTTTCTTGTTAGCATCGCTTTTCGGATTGTCTGCTGCTTTTCACCAGTCAGTGATTGACGGGAGTCGAACTTGTTATCTGACTGAATGACGTGTTGAGAAAAGCTTTTCATTGCTTTCGCTAGTTGCATTTCAGGGTTTTGCTAAAAGCGGACGGTGAGCGTTTTGCAATAAGGTTCTGCGAATCTCATTATGGCAGAGAAATTGCTCCAGACATTTAAATAGTATTTAAATTTAAGTTGGAAATCTGCTAAGTTATGTCAAAGGTAAATTAAATATTCCTCGAAATGTATTTGAAAAAGAATAGCCCTAACAAAGTTAGTAACAAATCAGGTACGTACGGTAAGCTTTTCTTATAATTCATTTTCTCTTCAGGATAATTAACTAGTCCGATTTCATTATTGACACAAGTTATTGGTCCACAAACGCCTAACGGACGTGCGGTATGGGATTAACCGAAAGCTTTCGATGATAAAGAGAATTATGCCTGTGTTGCACGTACGATGAGATAAAACCGTTTAAGCCCATGAATACGAGCCGAGCGACAGACGGTCTATTTGTACAGTAAATAAGTAGTTTCGACAAATAATCAGAATCGAAAATAGATCGTTTGTACAACTACAGGTCAGGTTGCGTGGGTATTCGTCAATGATTCGAATATAACATTTCGAAAGAATTTGTATTCATAGTTCGAACATTTTTAGATCGTCGTATTCAGTGGCGTACCACTCGCATTATGAAAAGGGGATCGTGCCAAGATGTCAAGATATGTATGTCATTATCATATTACTGTCACTTGATCGGATTTATAATATGATAAAGATGTCGATGTCTTGGGAATGATTCAGATATTATAAGATCCAATTTAATGCAGTGTCATTCATATTAGTGTAACTGTAACGAATTCATTTATATTCCATGCAGATAACTCTTGAAATAAACCCTACTTTTAAATTAATATTTGAAGCAAATCTGTTGAAGCCAATTTTCAGTGGTAATTCGCATTTCGCCCACCTGCAACCGGGCATTTTGAATTAGCCATTGTATACGAATCCGTATGACCTGAATAGAACACATTCGGGCAACGTTTTCAACAAATGCCCCGCATGTAGAGAGCGCGTAAATTATTGTGGGTGCCTTTTGTAATGATAATGTTTACAATAGGCTTGTACCTCAATCAAAACAGTGATAGTTGGCGTACAGAATGACTGTACAATGAGCCATTACATCATCCCATTCAGAGATTTGAATCAAATTGAATGGGGGATTCGATGAACAGGTTTTCGCGTTGCATTGCGTCCTAATCCTAATTCTAAATTCGTATCAGGTTTTGGCTAGATCAATGCAAAGCGCATTGAATTTGTCGAGTCATTGGTTCGATTTCCACATCAAGACACAAATGATACGCCTACAGATTTATGTCTGTCCCTATACTAAGTTGTCCCAACACCATTAAACGCTTGTTTTACTTAACAGGATTAGGACCAACTATTAGGTAACCTGTGGTTTTAGTGCCACCGTTAATTGCGTTGGCACCGCTAAGCTTAGTTCGGTAAGCGCCGAACTTTAAGTCCTAACAGCAACTATGTACTTACATGATTATTATGTTGCAAGTTGTTTCAACATGCGACATTAATAAAAACACATTTTAGCTCCGTGTAATGGTAAATCATTCGGAAACCAGCATTTATCCTAGAGTCAAAATATCGACAACACCCACGTGTAGGTAATATCCACCATTCTGTACCCCAAGTGTAAGTTTGCAAGAGAGTAAACGTAAATATTTCGTTTGCGTTAAAATTTGACCGATAGATCATAATGCTAAGAGTATAAGAGTGAGAATAAAAATCATAACACAAACGTGCTAGTTACGTTTACTCTCTTGCAAACTTACACTTGGGGTACAGTACTGGGCCTGTGGCAGATTACGATTTTCAGTTAATTCCTCGCAAAGAAGAAGTCTGACACACCGTAGTAAGTATAAGCTGCTTATGAGTAATGGCAAATTCTCTTCCAAAGACAAGATGTGTCGGTGATTTCAAAGCTTGGAAGTCGTTGGTCCTAAGTACTAGGGCATGCATTCCGGAATTCTGGAAATTCGTAATTCCGTAACAATTTCTCTGATATTTCATCTGATATTTCAATACCGGAACTGAGAGGAGTAATATCGGAATTCCGATATTCATAATATTTTTATAAATATTTTGATTATTATTATTTCTGAACGCAACCAAACTAGTCTGTGTGTGGATGGTGTTAAATGGTATATTGTTCTTGAGAATATATTAATTATCAAAAACAACGAGTCCTCTCAAAGCAATAAATAATTATTGTTTTCGTGATTTATTTAATCTCAATATGTTGTTTTTTTTTTAGTTTTTATGCTATCTCACTTCTTAATGAAAATTTTAAGGCTGGAATAAGACTATGCAGTATGTAATATACGTGACACGTGACACATACTACGATTCAAATATCGTATGTTTTTTATTAAATACTAATAATATATAATTCTATTGTGTGATAAATAAGCCTTGTGGATTTTACGGTTTAAAATGTTTAAATATAGTAAAAAGGGAGAAAGATGAACAAATATGTTTAATATGTTACTAAAAATGATTAAAAGACTGATGATTGTAAATCTTGTTTGATTTGAAACAATCTTTAAAAGTTGCCAGTTCCGGAACCGGTTCTGGAATTCCGGAATTAGGAGAACCTTATGATATTGCATGTCCTACTGAGTACGTCATCTGCTTTTCCGCCGATAACTCCCATGTTGATCGAATTAATTTCCTTCAGCTGGCACTTACAACTTACGCATGGACATAAGAAGCACGCGTAGGTTGTAAGAGTCCGCTTACGGAGACTTTGGTTCTTTCCCTGATAAAGTCATCAATAATAGCCATAGTCCATAAAAAAATACACGCGAAAAAATACATCCGAAATAGGTGGAAAGTTTCGCAGACACGTCAAAAAACAGTTTGCCAACATGACTTGCAATAGATCTGCTAAACACTGGTCTTGGAAAAAAAAGAACTTGATTGGCATCAAATCATATTCTGTCATTTTCGTGTCTGCCAAAAACCAGTACGTGTAAAAGAGATGAATATATTTACCTCAAGAAATAGTCATGCACGAACTCCTGGTTCTCGTCGAGCCAGGCTTCGGTGCGCGCGCATTCAGCATCATAGCAGGTAGGCGCGGGCATGCCGCCGCCCGCGCCTCCCGCCGGCTCTTCTATGCTCCGCAACTGTAGGCCTGCGACAATACAGAACGACACTCAGTTATGGACGTAGTAGTACTTAAAATAAGCTTCAGTTCTGCCTGAATGAGACTTTATATAAACTACATAATTCACATGCATTGAAAACACCTGGGAACTAGTGGGAACCCCGGCTTAGTGCGAGGTTTTTGTAATGATTCGTTCCTTGAGGTTAAAGAATATTTTTGATTAGAACTTGGAACATATTTTATCAGAATTGCAACTTTAATTTCCTGAATTGTTTTGCAGATGATTTCGACAAAAAGAAGATTAAATTTTGATGGCAGGCATTACTAAGCCAATGGAAATGATGTTAAAAAGCATGAATTCGAAACCAAAACCTATATACACTCACGCCGTCTTCCCATGGAGGTAGGCAGAAACTACTGAACGCCACCTTCTACGATCCTTACACACTGCTTTTCCTCGTTCACGTTCATACATCTAGTCATACACGCACGCCGGTTGCGAATACTACGCACTTGACCTTTCTGAACAACATCACCAATAAGCTCACTATATGTCCTCTTACGACGTCCCGTCCCGGCGTTTCCACTCACATCTGAATTGTAAATACCATTTGTTAATCGCCTTTCATTCATCCTCTCAACATTACTAAACAATCTAGGCATACTCTTTAAAAAAAAATTCACTACTTCTTTTAATCCGGACTGTTGCCTTATCACATCATACTTCAGCCAATCATTTATAGTCACACCACACATGCTTCGCAAGGAACGCATTTCCAGAGCATTTATCACAGACGCATTTATTCTACCTATCAGTTTTATTCAAAATAAATAAATACCATAAACAATGGATCTATTTCTGTATGTTCCAATTGCAACCTTAAAACCATAATAGCAACATAATAACCACTTGAAAGCTTTTCTATAATAGTACCTATAGGTACAAGAATAGTTTCAAGTAGTCCCGAGCGATGTTAATGAGACTCTTCTGGGAATAATAATCAAACCTATTCCAAGAGCTTACTGTTTGCATCAAAACATAAACACGAGGTAAATGTTACAGCCCACGAGGCTCGTACAGAAAATATAAGATTGGAAAATGAGATCTTGATTACAATACCGATGCTTGGTGGAAAGTATTTCTGAATAAACACCGTAGTTGATAATGCAAACAGTGCAAACAAAGTACTAGAATTTGGCAACAATAATGATAAAAACCGATAAATCAGTGATCAGATTTTTTCGTACCTGGGATTGAGATACTCTGGTGTTTACCCTTCCACGAAAATATAAAATTACAACATTTTAAACAAATCGCCATTATAGTAACATGTACCTACATTGACAAACAATTCAAATTGTGTTTTTTTTGTATCTTTATTGTCAATATTAGAATATTTACTATAGTAAACTTCTTCAAAATCAAAATGCAAACTATGTAAGCACCATAGACAGATTATACACATAAACACAATGATGGCGAACATGACATTTTTATAGGTCATGGTCAATGGAGTTTCAATACTTTGACATTCAACCAAAAAGTTCAAATTCCTTTCATTTTATCGGAACAAAATACTATTAAAGATAAAATTGTTTACCTTAAAACAACAGAACAACATAAGCTTAATAAATAATAACAAATAACAAAACATCTTTTATTGATTCCTTAAATTCTCTAGCGTCAAGAAAGAGAATTCAGTTTATTTATTTACTAATTACAAACCACCCACACTACTTCAGCTGCAGCTGCTATATATAAACGTGCAGTGGTAGAATATAAACATGTCTGATTGAAAAATAACCTAATACAATAGAAGTTGTACAACTAACATTCTAAATAATTACTTTATCCAGCTACTTGGTCTAGTGGCAAAACGCTTCAGAATACTAAAACGTTTTGTAATCCCAATTCCCAAATCAGAGGGCTAATTGCTTAACACACTATCAGTAGGAATCGGTTTCAATTTGACATTTCAACAACATTCATTGCGTTATTTACTTTGTTTAGGAGACAGTTTTTTCTACCATAAGAATCAATGGATTAGCAATATACTTCAAAATCATTCCGATTCCGATTCAAACTGTGTTACGCAATTAGGCTACAGATCGTTGAAATCGAATTTTAGAAGTATAGATTTTTACTAGAGTACTAGGGATTTCAAATGAAAACGTACGTAATGCATGGGACGAGGGTAAGACGTAAGACGATGCACGACGAAGATGTAAGACTTAATCAAGAACCGTAGGTTTCTCTTCAGACATATTTTCGCCACGGATACTAACGACTCTAACACTCAGTTGCAGAAAGCTCACCATTAACACTTCATTACATAAAGCAACATTATCGCTAATGAATTCATTACTTTAATGAAGTTGCACAAACAAATTTTAGATAGCATTAGACATTTTTAATGCCACTTTAGTTAAAGAAGACTTTAAACAATATTGCCAGGAACAAATTACCATATTGAACGAAAAGAGTGAACATTTGCGTTCTGTTATTATCCGTACGTACAAGTACACCACAATTTTAGAATAAAATAAAGTAAATGTAGTTGATTTATGTGTATTCAGTGTACTCTGTGGTTTAATGTAGTTTAAATAATCTGGTTTAAGGGGGATGCGCTAAGGTAGCCCGCGAAATTCAAATTTACCAACGTTTTTTGCAATTTTTATACTTCTGATTCATATTCTAATGATTATAATTCTGTAAAGCCATATTGGTTATGGCCGCGAATCATAATTAGATCAACATACGTGTTACTGACCTGCAAATTGCAAAAAACGTAATAAAATTTGAATTTTGCGGGCTACTTTAGCGCATCCCCCTTAATCTAATAATTTTAACATGTGTGCAGTCTAGAGCTCCGGCCACACGTGGAAATCCATCAATTTCATAAAAACCTTCTGCAACTCTACGTAGTTCCGTCCGGTCTGGCATTTTAATATAGAGGTGGCTTAATTTTGCTAGCTCACGGGATACTTTTTGTATAAACAAACTGACAAACAACCCGACCCAACCTGTTTCCGACAAACTGTTGATTTATTTATGTTTATTAAATCACCCAATACCTACTTGCTGGAAAGATCCAGTGGCGAAAAATCTCAAACATATTAAAAGCTGTGTCAGGCCATTAATGGATTTATTTCTTTGCGTCACTGGTTCTAAATCTTAATCAAATAGGTTACAAATTTGAAGAACTGCCTCCTTGGAAATTCTTTTCCATCATGTTTTAAAAATGAATTCACTCGGTCTGGGATTCGACGGCGAGGTAAATCTACTAAATAAGAATCAGATAATGACGAAAGACTGGTTAAAGACATCTTTCAATTACAGAAATGCATTCAAGTACCGTAGAAAACACTAATGTTGCTCTTAATGGATGCTTTTCGGCCCATTAAAATTAAAAAATCTGAAATGTCAAACTTAAAGTTCACCACCTGCTAATGGGCGCTAATGAAGTTACGTGCAACGTAAAAGTGTTTAAAATGGCCGGTTTCATTAGGTTTGACATTTCATTAGTTAAATTTAATGGAGCATTAAAATAAAATAAAAAATGGTTTTGTGCAATGATTTAATGCTACATTAGTGTTTAATGTAGTCTTTAAAATTTAAAGATCGTTTCTGCAACTGAGTGTTAGGGATATAAGTTAACACAGTCTACTTCTAAAATAGAAATCTGCTTTTTATAATACCATGGCTTACGCTGTTATTCTTTTTCCTTCTTACAATAGAGCATTTACTCTTTCTGTTTTATACTTGCGCTAGCAAATAGCAGCTTTTATCTTTATGTTTAATTCCAGCAGCGCTAATTATTCTAAGCACACATAAAACTTAGGTACACGTTCCTAATTTGTTAAACTGAGAGAGTAACATCTCTTCCCAAGCAACAATACATACACCAATAGTTAGTTTAACCTCTCGTTCTGCGGTAATAACGTCACCAATTTTATATACTGTTACTCTGTAACCTTTACTCGTTTCCTACTGAGATCGAACGTGACATACATTACTTTTGGTGGCTATACGTGCTTCAGAATCACCCTTCCGTTTCACCTGTTGATTGTTCATTTAAGGCCAGAAGACCTTCTGCTACTTTATTAAGTGCAAGCTTTTATACTTATTATGAATGCAATTATTATAACGGTTGTTGGCATTGAGACACTAATGTGACATCCTTATTATTATTAATGAATTTGGTCGGGAACCAGCGGTAAGTGTAAATTTTAATAGGTCAGTTCCAATGTTCGAAGTGTAGAATGCAGACAATAATATTTTCAAAAGCATCGAGTTATGAAATAAGAATATCCTTAGTAAACAGAAACTTAAGCTTAAACTTTAATGTCTGAGAAACAGCTACATCTGTAACAGTACCTATCTCAGATCGCCATTTATCTTTGGTCACCTAAATAATGTTTGGACTAGCCCGATGGCCACACTTACTCGAAACAGCTTCAGCGAAGATTCATGCCATTGCAAAACGTATGGCCAACATATCTGTCAAATATTTGGGCTATTACGATAGCAATAATGCTCACAAAGTGTCCGCACATGAGCTTTATTATATTACTGATGAATGTACTCCCTATTCCGGGGTAACAGTTCGTCGAAGACATTAATTTCTGAGTAAACTAAGTAAGTAGTGGTAATAGTCACAATGATACATTAACTGCAATAGAATGGGACTGTCGTATAGACTTTTATATCAAACGTGTTGTTAACTGAGCTAGCGAGGATAAACACTTGCTTTAGCCTAATTGAAATTGACACACGGTAGCAGGGTGATTTGGGTCGTAATTGAAGATGGCAGATATAATTGGATGGTAGGTATTACGAGTTACTTTGGTAATACAAAAACTTGTAATATTAGCTAACGTTGTATTATGTTGAAGGCGTTATTAATAATGTTATTGTGACAAAAGCCATCTACTTCATACATAATAACTGGGGAAACGTGGGTTTACAATTTTCACTTGCCTACCCTTTTTTGGGGAACTATACTTACACAAATATATATGTATTATGTTAAGATGTTCTAAACGGCGCGTGTTGACATGGATTTAGATAAGCTTTCCGTGTTAGCACTCAAGCCTATGGTCTTGATTACACTCACGCTCGTTCCGTACCACCCCCCCCCTCAACCCCCCAAAAGGCGTACTGTTTTTGTATTGAAGGTTATCGTCGAAAGTCTCAGCTACGCACGACTACGCGCATTTCGCTCTAGTGCTACGATTTCAAGCTAGGCCAAAAGATTTGATGAGTTATTTCCTTCATGCAATGATAAATTACTTAAGTCTCGACTTAACATTTTTTTTTTTTTATCAACCAAGATTTACTTGATTTAGTATTATCAGATCAGTACTGGTTTGATGGAATACAGACTAGGAAAAATATGGGAAAAAAAACAACATTAAACATACGATTATAAACCGGATGTTTGTTTCAATTTATCACGATACCAGTCCTAAAGAAATATGGCTTTCAACGATAAATTATGTTTACCCAATAAAACATACTGTCCGCTGGCATGGGAAAATAGTGCACATTTGAATTAATTAATGAATATAATCAGCGTTAATTACTTATGCAGATTACGGCAGATATAGGCAATTTAGATAGGTAGCTCGCTTAGCTACGGAGTTAATGTGTTGGCAATTAAATTAGTTTCTAATTAGCTTCAACGTAATTCACAATTCTAATGAGGCTAAAAGTGTTAAGAATAAAAGTAATTAATAAAACCTCTGTCTGGTGGAGTTAACTGTATTTGTGGAGTCAATCATCATCATTCCCCTGCCTTTATCCCAATTTATTTGAAGGCGGCGCAACATGTCCCTTTTCTTCCATATTTCTCTATTAGTCGTCTCTCGGTAGTCACTCCCTTAGCCATATCATATTTCATACAGTCCATCCATCGTTTCTTTGATCTTCCCGTACTTGTATAGCCATCCACATTCATACTCACAACTTTCCTGCCGGCATTTTCCTCATTCCCCCGCATCACATGCCCATACCATGACAACCTATTTCCACACAACTTTTCAGAAACCGGTGTCACTTTCAGACTTCTTCTTACATACTAATTTCTTATTCTATCCATTCGCGTAACACCACACATCCGTCTTAGCATTCTCACCTCAGCTGCATGCAATTGCCTTTCATTCATCCCTTTTGTGAACTCAATCATAGAATGGAAATATATCTATGGAAACTAAGCTAAAACATTCATAAAACCTCGTAAAGCCCAATATGGCTGCCCCGAAAAAAAGACACGGCACAACTGCAATGTCCCCAACAGATCATATACAATGTATAACTGAATTAATGCAAATTATGAAAGTAGTTCGTGCAGAAAGGTTTACAGAATGGATTTCTATCATTTTAAATTTTAGTAAAATTTTTATTCCAAACATATGCACAAGGCCAAATCCAAAGAAAGTCGGCCAAACTATTTACACGTGGAATGACAACCTAAAACAGGACATGACATACTTCAACAAGGAAATCAAATTTTGGATGGACACGGCTGAAGACCAAGATAAGATCATGAAAGCTGCTAGCGAGATTCACAAAAAAATCTGAAACGGATAGTAGTGAGACCTCAGACGAAGACTTTGGAATCAGCAACGTGTAATACAGCATAGCAGTGACAGAAAGGAGTCGAGAAAGCCGCTATACATGAGCCAACCTGGCGACGACGTTGTTAAAAGATGATAGATCAATATCATAGCTAAATATCACCCGTTTCTCCACTATTCCAATGCTTGCTCAAGGATGCATATCCAGTACGGCTTTAATAATCCTTCCACATTCCGAGAGCGCGTCTTCCCTACAATTATCGCGCCCCCCGGTCTACTCTTTGATATACAATGGTCTCTGTAGTCCCATGAAACATGAAGCTCCAGGGGTAGTGTGAATCTTTGGGTTCATTCGAGCAATCGAGTCGGGATTAATCACGCTGGGTTCGGTGCATTTCATTAATTCCAAAAATAATGAAGACTTTGTAAATTACAGTCACCCTTCCGCTGTACAGTCAAAACAAACCAAAATGGACGAAATACCTACTCGTACTACGCTAGACCCAAGGATACATGTGTCACTGTGTGCGTACGTAGATTTGTAAAGTGACCACAATTTTCTTCTACAATCAGTATAACAAATGTAATAAATAAACAATGTTTTATACATAACTAGCTGCTGCCCGCGTGGCTTTTTCTAAACATATAAACCTTCCTCTTCTATTAAAAAAAAACCGCATCCAAATCCGTTGCGTAGTTTTAAAGATTTAAGCATACATAGGGAGACAGGAAGCAGGAAGCGACTTTGTTTTATACTATGTAGTGATAGTAAAACTTCAGTGTACGTATTATGACTATAATAATATAATATTCTAATTGGGGTGTTTGGTGGTGTGCGTTAATTCCGGGACATGTTGTATAGGGTATCTTATATTTCATACAATCTTCATACCCTAAGCAATCGTCAAAAATAGAGAAACCATATTAGACGGAATCAAATCTTCCACTCATTGTGTACGTGATCGAAATACAAAAATACATGTCAAGAGCCATCCACGTGTATTTACACGTGGAAACAAGGGTGGAGATTTTCCTGTTAAACATAACAAAACAAGTTATTATCCACATAATTAATAATGTTATATGTAGGTATATTTACTGCTAATAGCCGCAAATAATTTCCTAGATTAATTATTATTAATTTCCCCGAAAATTACTTTATATAAAGGACATAGGTATAATGTTCTATTCCTATTGTCCGTTTGGTGGCGGACGTAAAGAATAGCACTATCCCATTTCTTCCCGTGGGTGTCGTAAAAGGCGACTAAGGGACATACTTGAGAATGGGCAGCAGAGTTTTCTATGCATTTTAACACCATACTGCGCTCGCCAACCCACCAGCCAAGCGTGGCGATTATGGCAAACCCCCCCTTAGGGGAGGCCTATGTCCAGCAGTGGACGTCTTTCAGCTGAAATGATGATGATGAATGTTCTATTCCAGTTGCATGAAATAATCTTACAATACTGTAAAGAAAACCCTATTCATAGTACGAATATTTCTTTATTTATTTTCTTGCACACATACAAACTTGGGTAAAAGCAATATTTAACGAACTATTTAATTAGGTATCCAATATAACATCAGTATAGACTTTAGAGTTCTTGAAGACAACCTTTAGGTTCCGAGGCTCGAAAAGAATTGACTTATCAACTACGTGACGTCCTAAATATCATGTATTGTCATTCCATTCTGTTAAAAAAGCCAGTACTTTTTTCGTAACCGTCGAATGAGCTACTTTTAAACTTCATGACAATCATGACCCTGATACAAAAATCATTTGAGGCAAATCACATACGATCAATTTTATATTCAGTATTTAAAATCACTACAAATCTTATTCATAATTGGAAATCATGACAATACGTAGGGTAAGTGCTCCAGTGAATGAACACCCCCCAGTGAATGAACAAAACGCAGTTTTATCCAAAAAATAAGAAATCTGAACGTTTCTACCATGTGTAATATTTTTTTTCATAATTGCAACTCTATTTCCCATTTAAGTGGTCACATTCACGTTTAATGTCATAATTCATTTCAAAATGGCGAGTGGTTAAAGTTTAAGTCAATAGTGAAATTTTTATTTGTTAGGGCTGGAGTTTAGGACTGAGGTAAGTGGAATCTTTTTTGATTTGACATTGTAATGTAAATAACGGTATTTTTGATGAGTTATTTGTTTATTATCGTAGGATAACAGTTTAATATTGTGTTTCAAATCCATTTATTTGCGATTTTTGTCAGTTATATTAAATTATTAAGTGTCCCAGCATTGGATCAAAAAATCGTTTAAATTCCAGTAAATGAACGGGTGTTCATTCACTGGGTAATCGTAAAAATCACGTTTTGGTTGAAAAACATAACTTACGCTAATGCTATAAGGTTCATGTTTTGGGAGCTATTTCTTAAATAGATTTCCGATCTTTTGGCCAGTATTGGGACAGGTATGTTCATTTACTGGTTCATAAAATCCAGTGAATGAACACTTCATATTTTAAGACAGATTTCTCAAGAAATTTGGTATTTCTACCTACCTCTTGTCCATTTAGATTACCATGGATCACAAAAAGAAGTACAATAGGTTTCAATACAGTCAACAAGCACTTGAAGCAGCTCTTAAGTCAATTGCTAATGGAGAACTAAGTATCAATAAAGCAAGCAATGTGTACAAGATACCAAAATCGACTTTACATAATAAAATCACAAACAAGGTACCTTTGCAAAGAAAAATGGGCCCTCAGTCCGAGCTTACTGTAGATGAAGAAGCTAAGATTTCTGACTGGATTATAAATAAAGCTAAATTAGGTTTTCCAATGCACCCAGAAGAAGTTTTCGATACTGTTGAAAATTTTATGACCACTAATAATAGGAAAAATAAGTTTATCGGGAATAGACCAGGAAAAAAGTGGCTTAGTTTATTCTTAAAAAGGCATCCTGAGATTACAAAAAGGAATACGGAGATTATATCCAAAGGCAGAGCCGCAGTTACTGAACAAGCTATCAGAGCTTGGTTCAAGGAACTCGAAGAGTTTTTAACAGAAGAACAAGCATTGGATATAAAAGACGACCCCAGTCGCATATTTAATGCCGACGAAACAGGTGTAATGACCTGCCCGAAAACCGGAATAATATTGGGGCCCAAAAATTACAGAAACACTTACGAGATTTCGGGTGGGAAAGAAAAAGAATCACTTACAGTTCTATGTAATTTTGCAGCAGATGGGAGGGATGTTCCTCCATTTGTCATATACCCTTACAAACGAATGCCTCCGGCTGTGATACAAAATTTTCCAGATACCTGGTTTATGGGGCGATCAGACAGTGGATGGATGGTGTCCAACACTTTTTTTTCATACATACAAATGTTTTACGATTGGCTGGTTCAGAATGAAATACAATTACCGGTTTTACTTTTTCTTGATGGCCACAAATCTCATATAAACCAGGAAATGTTTACGTTTTGTCAGGAAAAGCGAATATTAATATTCTGCTTATATCCGAATGCCACGCACATATTACAGCCCTGTGATGTCGGCATTTTTGGCCCCATAAAAAAGAGTTGGCGGAAAATCGTGCGCAAAAATAAACAAAATTCTACAGCATCCATAACAAAACATAATTTCGCAATAAAATTTAAAGAAGCCTACACCAGTGGATTAAAAGTTGAAACCATAAAACATGCTTTTAGGGCATGTGGACTATATCCTTTAAATGCAGACGGAGTTGACTATTCAAAATGCATTAGCACTCGAAGAGAGGAAATTAATGGGCAAATTGCTCTTAATCGTGATAACCGAATTCTAGAGGAGAGAAAGGACGATATGAGGAGCACTATTAAAATAATTGAAACAGAAGTAGGTCAAAGTATCAGAAACGAATTCGTTCAGGCTTACTTGACCAAGAATACGCATCAGCATGCATATTTTTCACTCTGGTTCAAATGTCGCATAGAACTCGATGGTGTTAGAGATGTGTCTAGAGGAGCATCAATGGAGGCACCAGATGCTAACAATTCCTCCCAAAATGCTCCTCTTGATTTATCCAATACGTCGACTTCTATACTTCAATCATTATCTAACACACAATTATTGCATGGAGACATGCAACCCGTCATTAATTCCGAAGCAGATCCGTGCTCCATCACATTTCATGACCAAGATTTGACAAATTTTAGCGTTCCTAGTCTGACGGATTTTAATAATATTTCTAATTGTTCAGAATATCTTAAACACTATACGGAAAATCTAAATGAAACCACCGAAATAGTAGAGTTTATAATTAATAGTGAATTGAATCCACCAACCGTAATTCCTCTTCCATGGTATGATACTCCACAAGCTGGTACATCGTTAGACATTAGAACAGAATTGTTTCTAAGCGATGGACCTTCTACATCTTCTACTCCTATATTATTTATTGAAAGTAATCCAGAAATTGAAAACAATAGTTCTATGAATGTGTGTACAATCACGGAGGACGATATTCAGCCAGTTGTTAACTCAAATAAAATCGACAGCTTTCTGGGGTATCCAAAAATCGCTTCGGAAAAAAAAGCAGCCAAAGTAAAAAAACCTAATCCCATGCCGTTTGGATTAACAGGCCAACGATACAAAGCGTATGTAGAAAAGATACAAGAAGAAAAGAGATCAAAAGAAGAAGACAAAATCAATGAAAAAAAAAGGAAATTAGAGGCAAAAGAAAATGAAAAACGAAGAAAACTGGAAGAAAAAGAAAACAAAAAGAAGGATAGAGAAGAAAAGCTTTCACAAAAACGCAAAGAACAGAACAAAACTGAGAAACACTTACAAACACCTAGTCCGGTAAATAAAGATAAACAAAATGATGAAATTGGAATGAATGACTTACCAGTGTCAACTAAGGATCTTCACGGAAAATATGTTATGGCCAAATTCAAAACTGATAAAAGAACACGTCACTATGTAGGCAAAGTCCTTATGGTAAACGATCAAGAAAATAAATGTAAGATAGATTTTCTAAGAAAAAAAGCGGTATGTGATAACATTGTTAGTTTCGTAAAACCAAATGTACCTGATGTGTCTGAAGTAGATTTTGAAGACATAGAACGTGTATTAAGTGAGCCTGCTTATTCCAGACGTGGATTGATCTCTTTTAATAATGTAACATTTAGAGATATAGAATAAGTAAAATAATCAAAAGGATGTCTAAGGAATCCTAACGTCAATAAAGTTAAACGAATTAAGACTGTGATTAGCTTATATTTCGACTCACTTATTGTGATTTTAGTTACGTATGATTACTTGTTATTTACGCAAAGTTTCAGTACTTCGGTGAAGTTAGTTTGTACCTGATTATTTAAATTGAAAACTGATTAAAGTTTAAATTTGTAAACAATACATGACCAAGAAGTTTTTAGTTACCTAGTTAATTAGGTATTAGCTAAATATTGTTTTTACTTTGTAATAAAAGATTTTAACGTGCTTGACAGGTCTATGAATGTTTGTAGAATTAAGGTAAGATTTAGAGGTTTTGTTTTGAGAAGATTTTATTTTTATTTTTTCTATTAAGACATTGAAGATTTTTAAAGAAATGTTGATTTTTTCACCGCATTTATTGCAATAATAAGACTGTAATAGTGTAATTAATAAACGAAGAATTTTGTTCATTCACTGGTTTCATTTCGTTCATTTACTAGAAAACGCCGTTCATTCACTGGAGTTTTGGGGTATTTTCTGATTTACTGCTTATTATAATAAAACTGTGAATGTTATGTTGTAAAACGTACCGAAAAATGATTTTTGAATATATTCTTAACACTGTAAAACAAATTTCGGCCGCTTTCATTCGTGATAACCCACAGTAAATATTTTTTAAAGTTCGCAAATTGCTTAAGTGTTCATTCACTGGTGCCATTACCCTACTTGTAGTCGTTGTAGAACCAGTCAAGGGGTCCAAGGAAGAACAACCACCTTAACAAATTCAGCCCACGAACTACATTACTGTCGCGGTTTCTTGAGGTATGGTGCTGCATTGCATAAGTCTAGGTGAGACAAACGAACCGTGAAATATAAACTGAAGCGTTGCCAACCTTCCTAAGGGTGGCAACCATGAGGAGGAGAGGATCTATGAGGAGGGCATCAAGATTGTTTGCCAGAAAAATGGCTTTCAATAGCCAATAGGTTTGTTTCTAATGTAGAAAACACTACATCTATACCCTAGAGACATAGATTGGTATCGTTACGATTTCATTTATATACTATGTTACTATCTTTTCGCCCAAAGGTCCACTTAAGGCTTCCACATACCAGCGCGACTTTTCGCGCGACGCGACACGGCACAAACGCCCCGCGTGTCGCGGGACGGGCGGTGTCTTTGTGTCGCGTCGCGTCGCGCGACAAGTGGCCCCAGTATGTAGAAGCCTTTATTTGCTGCGGCTAAACCTATAAATCAACGAAACACTATCGCGGTATGATATAGTATAATTTAAATTAAATTTCCATATTCCAAACTATTTTGAAGCGTTTACGGCATGGCTGTTGTTTGCATATTTATTGAATTTATTTAAAATAGAGATTTGGTCCAATTAATCCCGTATTCATTACTGGCGCCGCATTATTATAATATCAATGCAAATTAAAATATTTTATTTTCATATTCAGGCGGCTGCCATATCTGCACTCTCAGGCTAAACAGATGTGCCTGAATATCAAAATTTTATATTATAAAAGTAGGGCCATGAGACTGTAGCAACCCAGCTTTCTAATAATACCAATATCTATATGGTGTTTCAAACTAACCCAACAAACTTTGAGAGGTGCTTTAGACCATCGAACTGAATAACTTTTACTATGGGACCAACTTTGAAATCGCGAAACAAAAATCTGCTGTTTCATACTAAAGTTTAATACCTACTGTCCTAAACTGTATGGGACAGCTGTTTATTTTTTTCTCGATTTCAAAGTTGGTCCCATAGTAAAAGTTATTCATTTCGATGGTCTAAAGCACCTCTTAAAGTTTATCGGGTTAATTTTAAAACACCATAAATTAAGCTTTCTTACCTGATTCCAATATAAATTACATGCTCGTCGGTGGCATATTATTTATTTCCTAGAATAAATCAATGCTGGAAAATGATACTAGAATGACATAATACCTTTCGATGAGAACATGTTTGGCATGACTCATGATATTTATAGAATATCATATTTCAGTCTCCAAGCATGAGGGTGAGACATCATACATAGGTATACAGGTATAGTGACACAATTCCCTTGCGAAGAGGCAACAACCCAATTTAGCAGACATGTCTGGCACGACTGAGAATTTTACAAGCAGGAATAATCGATAGCATAAAGGAAAATGGCACGACTTTCATTCTTGACAAAGCCTGTATCATCCTTACTAATACGAGTATTATAAAATCGAATGCCATGTGAGTGGTTTTGTTTATTTGTTACTTTTTGTTTGGTTTTGTTTGTTTGTTACTAGTACACGATCCGTAGAAAGATAGAGGATACTTTTTATCCGGGTACCTACCTAATACATAACATAGTACACCAAGTTCCCAAGGATGAAAAGAAACTACGGGCAGAAGCTTTAACTATAATATAAGTAAAATAAATAAATTATAGGAATAGTACGTATGTAAGCAACAACAGCAATATAGCCGATTAAGCAATTCATTATGCTTTAAAAGAAACCCAATATGTGCACAAGATTGCATACATAGCTCTGACGTAATCTCGCATCCCGTATCAATCCAACATTGCTTCCATTGGCTTGGTAATGAAAAACGTAGGATACTACACGCGTTAACAAAGTGTTGTTATCGTGTATACATATACTGGGAAACAATGCAATCGCTGCATCTTGCAAAGCGAAGATCTTGCTTTCCGAGAAAACGTTTCTCTTAAAATATATAAACATAGGAAAAACCACTTCAATAAACTTTGTGTTCTAGTAGAACGAGATTCCAGTTATATTCACAATTTTGGGAATATCTGGGCTTTAAGTGGACCTTTTATCAACATTGTAGCTTCATGTATGATTCATGAGAAATATGAATGATTAAATGAAAATGTTAACGGCGGAATCTGAGCCAGGTATTGTATAAGGTTGACAGGAAAAGTCAGTTAATTCTACTTCACTGTTGTACTGCTGGGAGATTCCAGTGATATTTGCAATCTTGGGAATATCTGAGCTTTATGTGGAAGTGGGACTAATGGTATCGAGGCCTTCTGAAGTAACTACGATGATTCACGTGAAATATTAATTAGTAAATGAGAATGTTTGCAGCGAAAACCCGGCTTGGTTTTCCAAAACGTTGGGGAAGTCAGAAGGCAGTTCGTGATAAACAAGAAATTCGCTAATAAGACTGAAAACGTAAAACGAATAATTGCTAACCGCCGAGCTCACAAACACTTTGAAGAAAGTAAATTCTTAGGCTGTGAAAAAAAAAGTAAGAAAGAGTTCTTTAAAGACTTTTTAAAGATAAGGACTACAGATGTAAGCGTTGTAAGTAGCTAATTTAAGTTCTATTTATCTTTTGGTGTCATCGTAGACGCTAAGTCGTAGTTTAAACTCGGCTTTGATAAAGGAGATAGCTGGATTAGGTCCTATTACGTGGGACTTATAAATAACTGGAGAAATGTGGGTGTAGTATAGCTATACCTCTGCCTACCCCTTCGGGGATGAGAAGCGTGATATTATGTTGTTGTTGAATCAGGAATAAAGCGTGAATAGAAAATTGTTAGACGATAGCTCGCGATCTGTCTAAATCGTGCATCGTGGCCAATTTCGAATCGGCCTATTATAAAGATAAAGATAATTTATTTGTACAAACATGAGTATACACACGAGAAAAAAATAATAATCAGCATGCAAGTTGTTAAAAGTATTTTATACAGGTCGTCATGCTTGCCTTATACAATGGCATACAAATATTTAAGTAGATAAGTAGGTTGATCTATGCAAACATTTTTAACATATTGAAATTAAGTAATCAAGCTAAGGTAATTATTTAAATAATACAACTACAATTCAATTGTCCAAATTAAAATATAACACTCACAGTTAACATAGAAAAAATATATAAATTAAGTAGTCAAAACAAATAGGTCAGAATTATAAATCAGTCAAAATATTTTTCAAATAAAAAATCATTAATGGTATAATAAGCTCTTTCTGCTAACATTTTTTTTACTTTCACTTTAAACTGCACGTCACTTAAAAGCTTCCAACTTTTTGGCAATTTATTATAGATTATTGCAGCCATGCAAAAGACACTTCCGCATAAGAGTAGTTCTGGCTGTACAACATAATAATTTTTTATTTGTGTAACATAGGTAGTGAATACAGTTCTAAAATTAAAATGAAAGTTTATAGGTCGCTATGTTATGCCAAGAGGCTTACAAACATGGTTGCATGCAAAATAAAATATAGATCATGCGCGAGGTAAACATAAATTATTTATATCTGATCATTTCTGCGATAGCACGCTTATGATTAATACATTCATAATCCCTCAACAATCTAAAGACACTGAAATCACATTTACATAATCGTTTTAGTTCCAGATATTACTGATTACCAATATCGACTCCCACACGTCTTCTATATGTAATGGCTGTATTATCTCCTTTACACAGAAACAAACTTATACCAGAAGAAACTGTATGAATATATCTGTTAGATATAATCATACAATTTATTCTGCGAAAGTATTTATTGTTTGATTTTCGTCCTGCCTTTGTTACAATAATGGAAAATAAATTACTTTTCCCGGCTTACGTACCCATCTGTGTTATGAAGTCTGTAATACGAGCTCAGAAGCTATTATTGGATAGAGTGCCTCTATTCCTCCTAACCCCTTGGTCTGTTATTTAGACAGCTGAAAGCCTCCCATATTATTTTGATCTATCAATGTGACTACAGTTTTTTTATGAAAAAGTTATAAAGTTGCGGTAATGGCTTCGATTTTGTTACAGAAATATCAGGTATCGTTTAAAACCCATTGTAATATCTTGTTAAGAAAATTTACGAAAAAGTTCTCTTTTTAAAGGATTTTTAATACTTCTTGTATCTATAAAGTAATATTTACTTACAACAGATTAAGATTTTATTTATCTAATTGTTTTAATCTCAGCTTTGGTCAAGGTTTGTCTATTATAAAGACAATAAGTATAAGTAATGGAAAAAGGTAGGTATGATACGTTCTTAACTACAGTTGCTAAAACAAGATAAGTATGAACATAAAGAAAATATAAAATCTAAGAAATAATCCACCTCTTGCTGGGAAGTAGCAAGTCTTGTTGCTAGTTTAAGAGCTAGAAACCACCTGTGGAAATAATGGACTCTGTTTTTACAGTGTTTGAGAGTACTCTCTATTTTTACTACCATTTAGCAGAAATATAAAAATCATAAAATGTTAAGGGAGAAGTCGGCTGAACAAAGTTTCCACTACCCGGTCGGAGTTACTTTGACTTTGCTCTAAACCTCCGAGCCTTTTGCAAAGATTCATCATAGTATAAAACATAATTATGTTTATTGTTTCTAAGATCAATCACAAAAACAGTAATGTTTGGGTACTATTTCGAACAACATGGTACGTTACAAATACTATGTTGATACTTTACAATGTTGGAGGCACCCTGAACGAATGAAACGAACTAATTATTCGGAGAGAATGATGAGAGAGAGAGTTTTTACTATTGAGTAGAACACTACTCAATGTTTGTTAAAAGCTGAGAGCAATTAGGACCTTAACTACAAAAAGACTTTAGTAGTAGATGGAGACAGACAATTTTTTTTTTTTTGACAATATAATTATGTTTGTAGAACCAGCGCCACCACAAGAGTCAAACCACAAAACGAATTACAACGTAACATTCTCATGCTTCAAATTCCTTCTTTGACACATCACATAACCTCACTCGGTAAAACAGATGAATCGCAAACATTTGAAATTACAGAGAGAGAGAGACAAGATCAAAGTCCTAACAACATTGCCTGCATACATAAAATTGTTGGTCCAAGTTTCGAGATGTTTGCATAACGCCCTTTGGGGATGAGGAGGGCAATTGTTAACATTTACATAACTAGCTAGGGAAGGCACATATGTGGAAATTCTTGCTAACTTACGCAGTTTCTGTCAAACTTTACTGAGTTTCTAAGCTGTTACGAGTATTCAAACTTATTAGATTGCTGGTTGATTTGATTTTATTTTTATGTGGGGTCGAGCAAGTATCCATACAGATTGACTTTTAAAATCGTACAACTTAGCAATCAATCAATCAATCTTTATTTGTGAACATAGGTATTACACTCAGTAGGTAGTGGTAGTTATTATACTCTTTGCGTACAACTAAAATATCGAAACGATAGATGGAGATGGCATAATCACTGCATAATCACGATTGACGTGTAAAAGTATTTGTACAAACCTACTTACGGAAATAAAAATCATTTCATCTCATTTAATTTCAACCTATAATGTTACTTCTGCTGCTGTTATTAAACACGCCTCCTCTCGGTGAGCGAGTCTGCAAGTAGCGTTGCCAGGCGTCCGGATAAAGCCGGACAAAGTCAGGTTCTTTGGTTTCGTGTGCGGCCAAATTAGACGGTGTCTGGCCTGTTCGGCTTTTGTTAAGCTTTTTAAATTTGACAATTTTTTTTTACATTTGTCACGTGTTGGTTTCTGCTTTAATAATATGGGACAAAAAAAGCTGAACAGAGCTGACTAAGTGTGGTTAGTCCTTAAAGAAGACTGATTTATTCAATTTTATTGTTGTTTCACTCAGATTATGGAATAGTAGTTGTTTCATTAGAATTTAAGAAGATTTTATGGTAAATGATACAAAAACCCGTTTTACATTTTGTTTAATTGTCGTTTTGTACTAAGACTAAAAAATTAAGGGGGTCCAGTACTTAGGTGTCCGTCCTTTTTACCCAAATGTCCGGCTAAACTGGCTGGTTTGTCCGGCTTTTTGGTTTAAAGACCTGGCAACCCTATCTGCAAGTGTACTTGGGTCTTTTTCTAAATTTCTATATTAATAAATTAAATCTATCTAAACAACTAACACTCGAGATGCTAGAAAATGTGTGACGCCTTTAGTATGAGTAAGTAAATGTTTATTGAGGAAGTTTGAAATAAAAACACAAAATGAAACATACCTTGGTTATTTTTAAATTCAAGATAAACAGTTCAGTTATAAAAATAAATATATGCGATTTGCTTTTGGTTTTCCGAAATACTGCTCATATTGAACCAAAATGTTTTGCAGCATCCTTGGTACAGCATAGCTGATTTTTTTTAAACTTGCTTTGTCCTGAGATTATGAGTCGTTAACGTAGTATTCATGTTCAATAGCATGTTATTGCTTTATGTACAATAAGAGAAATCAATAGTTAGGAAAATTGACAACCTACGTCAATTTGCCGTGCTATATGCATTTCATAGAACTATTAAACATAGAATGACAGTTGTGATTTGAATACATGGACAATTTAAGTTGGAAGTCAATTTGCTTAGTATGTTAATAGGTTTTCGTTACGTTATACATATATCTTTATATAGATTATTAGTTAGTACCCACATATACACAGACAAGAAGAAAGGAACAGAAAAATACATACAAAGGTGGTGCTTATTTCTATAGAAATCTCTTCCAGCATACTTGCGATGGGAAAGTAGATAAAGAGATGATGATTATGATGATATTTTTAAATATTTGCTGAACAATTAGTTTCCCTATTTTAAATTTATTAATAGGTAAACGTTAAAACAGCTAATAAATTAAAACGGTTTATATTATCAATGAATTGAAAAAATGCCAAATTTTAAATTACATGTTTTATAAAATAATTACAATATATTTAACAACTAGTAGTCACATAAATGCCCTCTGCCTCTCTCCTACTTTTGCTGTGCCCGATAGGGTCCTTAAGAATCATATTTTTTAAACCTACCACCTAAGTTCACATGTGGGAGCAATACATATTTATAATTATTGCTTCTTACTTTAATTAAGGCATGTGTTTTTTCTTTTGTGCTCACACCATAAATTATTATTATCTTAAACAACATTAGTTTTTGTTTATACTAAACCTCTTAAGGGGTCATTGTACTCATCATTATGAACAACTTTTACTATGGGACCAACCTTGAAATCGCGAAAAAAAAATCAGCTGTTCCCTATATTTAAGTTCGCTGAACTCGTCAAAATGTAGGGATATTTTTATATATACTTTTATAGATAACAGCTGATATTTTTTTCGCGATCGTCATATTATATAAAATTCGCGTGCCACAATGTTAGTTACCATACTCCTCCGAAACGGCTTGACCGATTTTGATGAAATTTTATATGTATATTCAATAGGTCTGAGAATCGGCTACTATCTATTTTTTATACCCCTAAGTATTAAGGGTGGCTTTCTCACAGGATCGAGACTTACGCGGGTGAAACCGCGGGGCGCAGCTAGTAAGTCTATACGTGAGGATTTATAATTGACTTTCTGGTGACTATGGTTTCCTTTTTTTGTCTGTTTTTATTAGCTGTAAGTCCTCCATGTATTAAAAAAATAAAAAAAATATTGAGTATTCATCACAGCTATTTAGCGAAACGCCGGGAGGGGACGCACCCTAGGAGGAGATATAGTGACCAAATTGGTGATGTTCTTCAGAAAGGTCAGGTGCGTAGTACTGGCAACCGGCGTGCGTTTATGTCTAGATGTATGAACGTAGTCGAAGCAAAAGTAGTATGTAAGGAGCGTAGCAGGTGGCGTTCTATAGTTTCTGCCTACCCCCATGGGAAGAAGCCGTGAGTTTATGTATTTATGCATTTTCGCTAAATACATATATTTAGCGAAACTCAAAGGGTGGCAACATGACTTCTTACTCCAGCCCCACCGTAACTCGTAAGCCTGTTTGTCTTGTTAAAATATCTAAGGCTCTTCCACTCAATATTGGATTGTGTTCACACGTATATAAGCTTGTTAACTTATTACTTATTGTTTGCTTAGGTAACACAAGGGGTTCTTGTGCGAGGCTTTTGCTTTGTGGAAGGAAATAAGGACGATATTTAGCAGTTCTTGGAAAACACGTTGGTATTATTAAATAATAAGATATGGTAATCCACGAAAAAATTGGGTTTTATTTACATTTTTGTGTTGTTTTTTGTGGATAATTGGATACTAACTTTTCGTTAGCTGAACCACGATTACCAGCAAAGCACCAATGTACATGTACAATGGTGGTTCCCTCTTTAATCCATCCATAGGTTGTCTGTAAGAGATCACTTTTAGCGATAAGATCGCCCGTTGTATCAAGGCTTCTACATACCGGCGCGACACGCGACGTGACACAAATGCCCCAAGTGTCGCGCGACGAGCGGTGCCTTTGTGTCGCGTCGCGAGTCGCGCTGGTCTGTAGTAGCCTTCACCCTAAGTAAAAAATCAACATCAAAGTCAAAGTTAAAGATTTATTTGCAAAACTAAGTGTACATTTTGGTGTTATTTTATATTATATAATAGGAGCTTACAACTTAGCGGCCTTTTCCAGGCATCTCAAATTCACACAAACACACACATATAGGTACACCTCACATTTATATCTGTAATGTTTATGGTGTACATAATAAAGAGTATTCTATTCTATTCTAATGCTGTACGTTTACAAGGCCAAAAAACTTTGTCGAAATGTACCCGATGTTTTTAAAAACATTTACAGAATTAGTCCAAGATACATTTACACTAAAACTTTTGCCGTCCCGAAATTTAACACGAACAAAGTTGCGAACAAAAGCTAGTTAGACAATTTCTGAAGTAAACCACAAACTTACAAGTTGGGCTTACCGACCCAACGGGATGCGACGGTCAAAAATATGTCAGAAATGGGAAATTTTACACTGTACCGTTAAACATGCATAAACTCCATTTAAAATAAGATTACAAATTTAAATAAACCTTTTTTACAGTCCGTTCAACCGATTTTGACTTCTATTGCGTTAAAGCATGACAAATGGCAGCTGTAATGAATAGTTGGTATTGTAACCACGTTTTTGCTTTTAATGCCTTCCTTATGCCTACGGAATAGAAGCCAAAATCGGTTGAACGGACTGTAAAAAAGGTTTATTTAAATTTCTAATCTTATTAAAAATAAGTTATAATTATAATTTAAAGCAAGCAAAACTTTAAATTACCGTAAATTAATTAATTTTGATTACCGTAAAGTACATACATAAACTCACGCCTTCTTCCCATGGGGGTAGGCAGAATCTTTAAAACGCCACCTGCTACGCTCCTTACATACTCCTTTTGCTTCGTTTACGTTCATACGTCATACATCTTGTCATACATGCACGCCTGTTGCGAGTACTACCCGCACCTGACCTTTTTTTAAGGTCAGGTAAAGAAAATTTCATGATTCCGTAGAGAAATGGAGAAAATTGGTACTGGTTGTGCGAGTGTGGTAGTTTGATTGAATTATGTCTTGTATTCTGCTACCACAGAATTACTGAATTTAATTATTATAAGAACCACAGATAAGAACAGTTCTTTTTTTCCGTAACGAACCACGGCCTTATTTTGTCAAAGAAGTAATTATTTCATAAGTCCATATTGACCAAAGTCGCCGAAATAATTGCTTCCTTTCTCGGCTTCTTTTTGTGTTTACGTTCAGTAAGGTAATTATTTTGTAACGAAACTTGGTTGGAAATGAAATTATATTTCTTGTTTTGCCAGCATCGAGTTAATTTGTCGTTTTAATGGAAAAAATAAAAGGATTTTTTTTCACTTATCACTGATTAATTAAAAATCAAATGAAAATGCGTACTCCTATTACAAAATGAATAGTGAACGTGAAGGTGGGAAACTGGGAACCATGCAAAATGCCGCAAATACTTTACTGTAACATCATTAATACTCATAAAAACATCACTCATTCTTTCAATTATAGGTAACAATAAGAACATTAACATCCTCCAAGTGTCAGTTTTCATACACTTGTTCCTTATCAGATCTTACGTACTTGACATAAATAATGTTAGGACATGACGACGAGGCGAGTCTGACTCCCACATATTGACGTAGTACTTGCTATTGAGATCCTAATCTTTAGTGTGATCTCGACAACCAGCTTAGTAATAATGGACTTTGCTTACGAGTGTCGAGTGTGGGAGAGGAAAATGTAAGGAAAATGTAGATCTTTTTGCGGTTGTAGGGTTTCTCTATTGTGAAATAAAAAATAAGGAGACTTTAACTCCCCTGTGACAATGATGCACTTTAGTCAAACCATAATAATTTAACATTTTGCTGATATGTAATAAAAATAGCTTTAGCCTAAAATGTTTTCTCTTTTATTGACAGTTAAATTTAATCAATCGTCTGTGAAATTAAATAATATTAAGAAATACTCTATTCACATTATTATTTGAGTAGAAAAGTCTTTCAACTTTCTGATCGCAAATATATTACTGACAATTACCTACACTAAAATTGAAAGAAAGAATTCTAATGAGATAAAACTTAAAAATATTTTAGTAAATTACACTGAATTTGATCCAAGTCGTAGCATAGCATAGCTTAATCAGCCTATAATATTCACACTGCTAGGACACAGGCCACCTCTCTTCCACAGGGAGTGGGTTGTAATCTACCACGCGGGCCCAGTGCAGGTTGGTAATGTCACATGTCTTCGAATTGCTGGTTCTAGAACATGTCGGTTTCCTCACGATGTTTTCATTCACCGCTTTGAGAGCAGTGATGATGAAATTATTTACAAAAAGTAAAGCGCCTGCCTTTTTTTTTTTTGGGCGGGGAATTATCAAATAATTTCTCCCGCTCTAGGCGGAGCGGGGGGCGTGTCAGACTTTTACTGACTAAAACCCACCCGTGTTCCTTCCGATGACTGTGTGCCAGGGCCACAATATCCCTTTCGGACAAACTCGCAACCCTGGCAGGCATTGGTCCTAACGGACCCCGTCAGTTGGGGCTGACATCCCTTTGAGGCGCGCGTGGAATTCAACGCGCCCGCGCCGTCGACTCGGGCCAGGTCCTTATTGGACGGCGAGCTACCCATCGCACACCGTCCGCAAGCCCGCGCCTACGGTGGCCGGAAATCGGCTTGCGACTCCCGACGCCCTGGGCGTCTCTGCGGCGACTAGGGGCGCGAGGGCGCGAACCTTGCCATTCCCTCCCTCGTTCCGCCTCGCATTACTGCTTCACAGAAGGTGTCTGGGTTCGAACCCACGACCACTCCTAAGTTGGGTCCGTTACCACTAGGTCACCACTGCTCATTGTGTTGTGGCACATTATGTAAATTGAAACGCTATTGAATGAATAAACATTCTGACTTCTAGTGAACTTCGATTTGTGACAGAAGAAACTTTAGTTTTTTCATTTAATGTTTTCATACCATTGATGTATTAAATAGGAAGATATGGTACGCGCTCCTCGACGTAGACCGCAAAAATTAGGGGAAAGAACACAATCGACCTACATTACTCTCGGTTTACGGGGAATATTACTCTAATCGTAGTTTGTTTCTGAGTTGTTGTGGGTACGTAACAGTGACAATTATTGCTACCTCGTTCCCGATAAAGCCCGCGTAATATGTCTCTCTATTTCGGTTGTCGAGCACATGACGCATGACATCGGGTCCATTTAATATTTACGTGATGTTAGAGAGTGGCCTATCTTCCTATTTAATACATCAATGTTTCATACAGTGTATGTATTATAGAGAATTTCTACATGATTTAATAACTGTTTTAAAAAGTCTACACAGAGCCAAACATTAGTTTTAATACAAAAAAAAACTAGAAACTAGTGGCTTTTATGAAGATACTATCGCGATCTAGATATAATTACAGAGTTCATAATAATAGGCCTTTATATCGTCACTATATTCAGATGGAACTTTTTGTTACGTTAATTACAAGTTACTCCAACTAATCCAAGAACGATGGAAAACCCCCAGAAGATTGTAGTGGAATTTTTCTGTCAGAGAATTAAAACTTTACATAAGAAACGTATAAATAATCGGTATTTCCATGAGAACCTCGAAGCTGAGCGCACACGCATGAGCGACGTCAGTACGACACAAACATGAAGTAGTCGAAAACGTTATTGCATTTGTTTGGCGTCGTTACGAAAGCGTAAACTGTGATAAATTTATCGATTCGCAAAAAGTAAATATCGACTGATAACCCCCATACCGAAATATATTGCATCGTAAAACGAGCCTTGTTTTTATTCATCATAAAACGGCTTTCAATAGAGGAAATTAAGTTGACCATAAAATGCGTATCTCGAGCGATGTACGAGGAGTTCCCACATGGGTATTTTTAAGCCTGCTTAAGTTGATACGAAAGAAAAATATTGGCTCGTAAAAGTATAGGAGCTGAGCTGTTTAACAATGTGTCGTTAGAGGAGTTAACAGCAATGTTTGTTTAGAATCAATGGTGCAACCAATATGCTTCGTGTTGAGGCCAATGACCGCTTTGTATGCGGTATTAGTCGCTCTGCCTATATAAGAGCTAAGTTAGAGCAGCATTTTCGTTTGCGGCCGATGTGTTGCATAACTGCGTACAATAACTATCATAGCGAGCGGTATTGCGTGGTATATATATTAGTATATACCACCATTGTTGTTATAAGCATGTTAATCAGATTTTGTGCTATCATACTTATTAGTTTAATCAAAATTTACGTATGCGTTCAGTTTAAGATTATTTTATCATCTAAGACCCTTGGAGAATATTATTTATGTTTTAATGTAACTGAATAAAATTGTTATATATATATAAGGTGTATCTATTCATACACGAAAAATCTCTTACTACTACTGTACTCATCATTATGAACAACTTTTACTATGGGACTAAACCTGAAATTCCGAAAAAATCCGCGTTATTTACGCGATAAGCAGCAGAAATATAACAAATTTTTCGTAATAGATTGTTAGTTAAACACACTCAACCACATCTATATCCAGCCCACAGAGATGTATTTATCAAGAGCCGTGCAATCTTAACCGAGCTCGTAATTCAAAGTTAAGGGTGTTCGGAGTACTGCAGTCTTCAGTAATTTAATTCTGTGTGAGTGCACTGTAAAAATGAAGTTTGTTTTACTTGAGTGCAATGGAAACGTTGATCGTGTGGCTTGCAGACCAAATAAAATTTATAACATTTGAAGCGCCCGAGGAAAATTCCTTAATAAAAGTTTATTAACAAATATGATATGGCGAAATGTTGGAAATGTTTTTGAGGAAATTGGATTTTATTTGGGTTACGTACAATGTTACTCGTACTTTGGTGTTAGAGTTAGGTGTTAGTTTTTGAATGAGATTTTTGTTTTGTTTGGAACTCATTTAATGCAAATGAACGTAACTTCTATTGCTCTAAATACTATGTGGCAGGCGTAACTTGGTGGATTTTTATAAATATAAAGGCTTCTACAAACCGGCGCGACACAAAGGCCCCGCGTACCGCGCGACTAGCGGTGCCTTTGTGTCGCGTCGCGAGTCGCGCGCGCCGGTCTGTAGAAGCCTTAACGAATTGCTAATGAAGGAATACGGGTGGGTTTTAGTCAGTAAAAGTCTGACACGCCCTCCCGCTCCTCCCCTCGAGCGGGAGAAGTTATTTGATCATTTCCAACCAAAAAAAAAAAAAGGTGTTCGGTGAATGTACAGGTGTACCTCCCGGGCCCCCGACTCATGGTCAGTAAGAAGGAAACGTGGGGGTTTTGCCACAGGGAGTCCGACATAACCCTCCGTTCTTCCCAAACGGAGGGTAACCATGAGGATTTCCCCACGAAAAAAATAAATAAAAATATTTACCACTTAGATACGCTAAAAGGCTTGGATCCCTCTATTGGTTTTAGGTCCACTAGAAATACAATATCATCACGCTGATTAACAGCCCCAGAGTATTAACAGCCCATCATTAACGTTGAAATAAATGAATCTTTCTCATAGCTTTATTAATATGACTTACGTTTGAATTAACACACTGAATACATTGTATTATATAGGGAGCATCCCTGTCTCTTTTCATAGCCGAAATCATACAGCATCGTATAATCGTATTAATTACATCAATTGGTACATCATTTATGAAAGAGAATGATTATTCGAAAATGTTTGTGCCGAAAAAGGAATCAATCGATGAGACTCATAGCAGTGGCGCAGCTACAATTATCATTAGAGGGAAGTCGAAGAAACAATGGTTCAGTTCTCATAAACTCTAGATCAAATGAAGTAAAGTCATTCCTTAAATTTTCTTAATTTAAGGCCATAACCAAAGAGACGCTATCACTACACAAACAGAATTGTCAACGTTTAACAGAAATAAAACGCTACTATTACCGATTAAAGTTTTATTTCTGAAAAACATTTTATTACTAAAATATTCTAAAATGAAGTTACGACGAATAAAATGCAAAAGAACAGGTGAAAACGAAATACACGTGAATTTATCTATTACGAAATCAACACAACAAATCTAGTAAATTGAACATAACTAAAGAAAAAAAAAGGAATGATTTTTTTGGGGTAAACATGACGCAAAGAAAAAACACAAACACAAAAAGAACAATCATTAATTCTATCTCGTTCTCGCCTATGTACTTTTCTATTTATGTCCCTGCAGTAGTTCGGCTTCCTTAGTTACCTACGTAGCGGTGCTGCGGGAACCGAAGTCACGTGTCCGTATCTACAAATTTTTCACCGCATTTTGAATTTCTGACACACGAGGGCAGACTTATTTTGACGCTGCTGTTATCGGACCACGTTGGGTTTTTTGTAATGTTTTTAGTCTCATGATGACAGATATTTTAATACCTGTAATGTGTTGTGACACACAGTTATACACACAGCGTGGTGTACCATATTATTTGGAAATAGTAGACACAAAGACGAGTGGTTGTTCCGAAGGGAAGCCGATAAGAATTTTTGTATGAAGGCTGCTCCCCTGTCCCATAGATAGTATCAAGTCCTTCATATCCTTCAAGAGAATCAATTGATATAACATCTTTATCCATACATCACTACATAGTATAAAACAAAGTCGCTTCCCGCTTCCTGTCTGTCCTATGTCTTTAAAACTACGCAACGGATTTTGATGCGGTTTTTTTAATAGATAGAGTGATTCAAGAGGAAGGTTTATATGTTTAGAAAAAGCCACGCGGGCGAAGCCGCGGGCAGCAACTAGTATTATTATAATTTTTAGACGCCTTTCGTGGCTGTCTGTGATCTCTGTGACCGCGTTGTTCTCCTAAACTACGCAACAGATTTTGATGCGGATTTCACCATCATTTAGAGCATTTATTTCGGAAGTTTTAAGTGCATAATACATTAATATTTATCTGACATAATAAAGAAATCTCATTGCATTTTCAAGTCGTAAGGCCGTGCGAAGCAAGGGCGGATTGCTAGTTATAACTAGGACCACCTACAGTCGGTTGTATTCACCGGAATCGTTAACATATCAAGTTAGCAACTAGCAACCAGTATCAAGTTGCAATCGCTACTCGAAACTGTCTGCGTTATTTCAATTAGTTGACAGTAACAATAACATTATGAGTGTGTTAAGGCTTCTACATACCGGGGCGACTTGTCGCGCTGGTACGTAGAAGCCTTTATGACTGGCAAGAACAATAACTAATCATTTTGTGAATTTAATACGATACTTTGTTGTAAGGTCAGGAATATTGATAAGGGTTCGTAGTCTAGTATTTTCAAACATCATCATTATCTTCCTACTTTATAAATCGAATGTTATCTCGCAGTTTTTAGTGTTTGTATTCAGTCAGCATTCTCATCTCTGATGAGTACGCTATATTTCTGAGTTTTCCGTTTCGTGGTCGTCAATAAGTATTCAAATTTAGTTGAAGGTATATTCAGCGGTTTTGACCTAAAACTTCTCAAATGCTAAAAGCTTTGTTGTCTTTTTAAGCATATTAATAATGGCACAATTAGTTGTGCCTTGATCTCTACTTAAAAGATAACCAAAAAGCTCCTAACCTTTTATCTTTAGTGTTAAAATCTTATATAAATTCTACGAATCGCCACGTTTACTCTTTAAATAAAGATTTAACAACGACGATTTGTTCCTAAAATAGCCCAAGTAATTTGACAAAACCTTTTTGACCCTTCTACTTTTTACGAAAATAGACTCCGGCTGTGTCAAGAGACAGGCGTCTAAGAAAAAACTGGTCTCAAATACTCTCGCGAATTGAGGTGTAATTTCATAAGAGGCCTCTTATCAAAGGAGCAAAGCTTAAGAGCGTTTACACCTTACGGCATTTCATACAAACTTTTAAGCCCTTGTTTTTCGAAATTACTGAACCGATTTTAATGAAACTTCATACGCATAAGCAGGATACAAAGCTCTAAAAAGTTAGTAAAGAACATTTTCGAAATGTCTTATTTAAAAACAGATGAGTAACTGGAAATCTTTGTATCTATGGAAAATTTAAAATCGGTCTAATTTGGCTGTAACACTATTTTTCGAAAATGTTCTTAACTAACTTTTTAGACCTCTGTATCCTGCTTATGCGTATTAAGTTTCATTAAAATCGGTTCAGTCATTTCGAAAAACAAGGGCTTGAAAGTTTGTATGAAATGCTGTAAGGTGTAAACGCTCTTAAGTAATAAAACATACTTTAGTATCTGGTTCAGGTCAATCAAAGCATTTTATTCCTATGTTGAATGTACTGATGAGGCCATGAGGGGGCGCAATCCCAGACTGCCACATGTTTTCCTGAATTCAAATCACTGTCGGACTTCGTCGGAAACATAACCAGAAATTCGTTCTTCAAGTTTAAATTGCTTTGTGGCAACGTAACTGTCCCACGCCCCTGGCCACTCGTATCAACCGTATTCGCTACCCGTTATGGCTTTCCAATTCCATTAATTCCACTAATGAGTCACACGGCTTTAATAACCCTCAACTGTTCTAATTAACTCCAGGTCTGTTAGAAAGTTGACCGCTTGTGGCCTTCGACGTTCGTTACTCAGCGAAGGCCTTAAAACTGCTTTGATAACTTTGAAGCGAACCTCGGGGTTAATAAGATACAAAACTTCGTGATATTTAGATAAGTTTTTAACTTTTTAGTATGGATTGTCGGAAATGTAAATTTGTAAACCATAACTATTAATGAAATTAGGTAGGTCGGCAAGTGAAATAATCCCCTTCTTAAGAACCACATTGCTTTCGTAAGTACTAAATAAACTAACACCATCAGTTTTCAAAGTTATACAAAGATCTGTAGTAAAATTCCCGCCAACGCGCAACGTAATAAAAGACTTGGTCATGTATGTATAAGGAAACAAGTAAGAATCCAGAAAACTGAATAAGGATTGAAGTGCACTTGATTATCTTTACAACCACGTCACATCCTTTCGGAGCGGACAAAGAGTCCAGCTGATGTGACTCATGTGAAATGTGGACATCACATGGAAAATTCTCTAAATATTTGCACCCATTTTTAGCAACAATAGGTATATCAAAATAGACTCGAAGAAAAGGTTGCTGTTTCGGTTTCACTTCAGTAGAAAACGCAAACGTTCTGAATACAAGTACTGAATAAAAAAAGAACAGCTATTTTCGGAAGAAGGACGAACTTGAAAAATGGGATGGAGAAAAATTTAAAGATAAATACGAAAGCGGAAAACTGGATTGAAAAACTTTAAGACAGTCATGTTTCAGAATGATTGAAATGCTAATGTTAGCAGATGAATGAAACCATAACGGGCTGTTGGAAATTAAAGGTCTGATAAGATGGGTACTTTTGTTGTATTGCTAATTAAATAAACAAGGATGAAAATTGACATGAAATTCGCCTTCTAATAACACATATCAGTATACCCATGTATATACAGATAATATCAATGCGAAATTCAGGTGACAACCGTGAAAGCAAAGTCCCACTGAATTCAGTAAAAAATTCGGCAGAACAAAAACCAATATATTAAAAACTCGACGCCTCAATGGACCCAATAAATATTTCCAATTCAGGAAGTCAGCCCACTCGCACTACGTTAGGCAATTGCCTATCGTTAGTATATTTACTGTTCCGATTATCGGTTAAGTTTTACAGCGCAGTAAACTATCTGCCCACGAACTATCATTTCTGTTCAGAGTATACCACGAATCATAACTCTTCGACTGATTATAGATCACCTCTGAATCCATCAACTCAGATTATATTTTCCTCTGTGGTAACTTACTATTCCCAAGAGTCTCTCTGAAACGTGGCAACTGACTTCTTGACAACTTTCAATTATTCAGTATAAGTTGCCGTTTGAATACTCGATCTTCCACATTCCTTATCTAGTCAACCCTGTCCTTGTTTCCCTCAACTTGTTCTTTCGTGTTTGTTTTTTTTTTCTATGCGTTATGTTTACCGCAAATAAACGTATTTTCTTTCTTTTTTTTTTTCTTAGTAGGTATACTGCACTCACCATCGCTTTCTTCTGAAACGTGATGGTAAATCGACCGAACTGACTGATGTTAAAGGAATTTATCATCGTGGATACCTTTACAGCGTCTGTCTACCGCCACCGTCAACAGGACGTCAACGAATTATTCGAACCGTCAATGGGACGTCTCCCATTGACGGATGTACGGTGGACACGCGGACACAGCCTAGGCCTTTTTAAGGCATACTGCACGTGCACAGCACTGTACTCGGGAGCCCCTGTGGTTCACATACCCAAAAAGCTTATAATGATCTGCGTATCCAATACAATAATGGATTCAGGGTATTGTTGCGACTACCGCGTTTCTGTAGTGCCTCGTCAATGTTTGCAGACGCACGCACTGACGGCTTTGGCGTAAGAAATCTGCCTCGCTACTCCTCCCGCTCCGAGCGGAGCAGGAGGGCGTGTCAGACTTTTACTGACTAAAACCCACCCGTGTTCCTTTCGTTGCCTGTGTGCCAGGGCCACGATATCCCTTTCGGACAAACTCGCAACCCTGGCAGCATATGTTAACGCTGCGTGGTAGTCTCAACACTATCCTGCAATCGATAGCCTTGCAAACCGCACCCGATCTGTTTTAGTTATTAAGTACTAACATAGGATAAGATTTTTTGTTACTAACACTATAGACCCCATTGTAGTCTGGAAACATAAAGATAACAATAATAGTAAATGTACGTATCGTTACTTCGGCGCCGTCATCTCGGTCTCCTTGACTTACCGTTGACGTGGCGGTGGAGAAACGGCCTTACTTAACAGCGCATACATCCAAAGCTGAAATCGATCTCTCTGTCTATCACAGAGAGATCGATTTCAGCTTTGAGAAGGAACAATATCTTATCCGTGACCAGCAGTCTGGTTACAGATAAACTGATAGCTATTAGCATCAAAGGAGGATACTGTTACCCGTTCTCTATGAGAACTATATTTATTCACAGAAAATCTTTAACTAATGAGACACAACATTTTTCTCTTCGTTCTTTCGACCTCTGTCGGCTCGTCGACTAATTAGCATCGACAGTGTTTCTCATTCTTAATTAAATTTCGCTTCTGTTTCATCTTCAAATAATATCATAAATTCAGTGTGCTTTCTTTGACGACTTAATTGAAAAACAACACCGACACACACTAATACATTTCAAATGGTAACCAATTTCAGGATCTAATGAAAATATATAAGTAAGTGCTGACAATTTTCATTTTATTACAATAACTGCGGACATTTTTTATATTTTTTTTTTCCATCACATGATTTATCTGATTATCTTATCGACATTGGTCTGTGTGATTTAATTATATTTGCATGTATTACTATTTTTGTACGCCCTAGAGGTAAAACATAGCGCCCTCAATGTATTACCAAATAACAACTTATATAATGTACCTATGTTTTACAATAAATAAATGAATTTGAATTTGAAAAGGTGTTTTAAAACCTAGATTTTATCCCAATATTTATGGACATAAGCAAATAAATCAGAGTTACTGTGAAGCAAAAATCACAAAAATCGCGTTAAATTAACACCTGTAAAAGTCAAATCAAATAGAAACAACGAATTCGCGTGTAGGTGTGAACATTTGTAAAAACATCATCGACAAAGGTTTGTTGTTAGTTTATGTAAATATGATGAGGCCGAGCCTTGTAAACAGTCCAGTTGAAGATGATCATAAATTTTATACGTCCATTGTTATCTAAGTAGGCATCTCGGCAAGAATCCTAAAAAGATTCGCTAACAATAGAAAGTATACTAAGCTACCATCTGTCTTCAAATGTCAGCAATAGATAAAGAATCTCAGGGTCTGCAAAGTTGAATCTAACTGGGATTTTCTTTGTTGATATCACAAATTAACAGTTATTTATAGATGGCATAGATTCTAGCCCGTGAAATAATGGAGATTACACAAAAGAATACCATATACAATATAACAACTATGGTCGTATTACTCAGCCATTGATACATACAGTGAAAAGGAATCAATTTGTTAAAGTTTAAGGGCTTCTACAGACCGGCGCGACACGCGACGCGACACAAATTATATTAAAGTTATCTTTTACTTATCGACAACAGTCCATTTTTTTTTGCAACCATATCATTTTATTTATTTACCTATTTCATAAACACCACTCTATGTTTTTTTTTTAACGTTGCCCCACAATAGGAATTTCTCCTGTATTGTGGGTGCGTTTACAAACATATAAACTCACATACACAAACAGCCAGACCCGAAACAACTACTTGTAGGTCATACAAATATTTGTTCCGTGCGGGAATCGAACCCGCGACACGCAGCGCAGCAGTCAATCGCTTAACCACTGCGCCAACCGTGTCGTCGTAATATAATTATTTTTATTGTATTTCTTTTTTAAACAAAATATATCTAATTCAGCGAGCATAACTAGACCTTAAAATAAATGGTCTTACTACAAAACGGATATTTTTATGGCCTTACTAGCAGCTCCCCCGCATAAATCTCGATCCCGTGGGGGTTAATCCATGTTATAAAATATCTGTGTGCCAAATTTCATCTAAATCCGTTTAGCCGTTTGAGCGTGAAGAAGTAACAAACACACACACTCACAAACTTTAGCCTTTATACTATTAGTGTGATGTCTATACAGGGTGATAAAGTAACTGCGTGCCATAGCTTAGGGGTAGGTTCAGTATCGATAAAGGAACCCAGGAAATTTAAAAGCAAAAATAATAATAAAAAAATCATTTTTTTTTTTAATTATACATTAAGAAAAATAAGTCTCTTTGTACTTTAACGAGCTTAGGACCGGCAAATAAAATAATTTTATTTCTAAACGATTGCTATTTTAAGTTAGTAGGTACTAAATTAGGTTGATCTTGCAATATCTTTTTGTGTTTTCATTTTAGTTTTTTTTTTCCTTGGTTCCTTTATCGAAACTGAACCTACCCTTAAGCTATGGCCCGCAGTTACTTTAACACCCTGTATACGTATATACAGTGTGAGTCTTCATAATGTGCACATATCGAAATGAGGGAAACTTAGCTTAATTTTATCGACGGAAAAAATAGTTTAAAAAAATCTAAAAATTTAATTTAATTTTTATAGCATTTTTTTAATTTTGTTCGCTGCTGTGACCCCTGTGTAAACAAATCGGTATAACTTTTAAACTAAACGATCTGTCACGATGAAACAAACTCAGTAATGACTGGAAATAATAGGGCGTCTTCATAAAATAAAAAACTAACGAAAAACTCGCCCTCAATTGAGTATTAGGGTGATTTTATAACAAACATCTGATATTTTTTCATAAATTTTTATAATAATTGTAAAATTTCTCAGTAAAAGTCCTGATTACCTACCCTTTTTTATTACTTTAAATTATTTTCCATCGTATCAGCTTTCCAAAAGTATAAATACCATGTTTATAACTCAATCACAACGTTTCCTATCAACTGTTAAAGAAAGGCCTTGCACTCGACTACGTACTTTACTTTAGCAGGTAGAGACCCTTTTTTGTAAAAAAAAAATTGTTTAATATTTTTTTTTTTTTTTTTTCCGTCGATAAAATTAAGCTTAGTTTCACTCTTTTCGATATGTGCACATTATGAAGACTCACACTGTATTATATAGTACGATTTATAATATTCGTAGAATCAATAATATTATGATCGTGGTGAGTCTATAATGAATCTATAAGAACATAATATTATTACTCGTAATATTCCTCAAACATATACTCCCAACATTTTTTTATTATTATTAATATCACAAGAGACTGCTGCCTAACATCCTGAAAGTTGCTCCTCATACACTTCAGGAGTTCCCTACATGATTAATGATACACTACTTACGGTACATCAAACACGAAGAATACATCCCCCTCTCTGGAACCACTTATGATTAATCAATAGCAGCTCGTTCAGAAACTGTATGTTGAATTTTGGGATTCTTTGAACGAAGCTATGCAGTTATATCTGTGTACGCTATCTGTCTTGCACTCGACAGCTTGAGACGAAAACATGTTTCCAATTTCGTGTGTTTTCGTTCAGTGGTTTAAGGCACATCGTCCACGACACAACCAATCACAAACTAGTAAATAATGCGTTAGTAAGTCGTGACGTGTACGGACTGCCATTGAAATGCTGGTGCTGTGACATTCTGGCTTTTCAATCTACTCATTTGTAATGTGTTTGCTACAAGTAAGTCATGTTTAGGTACAGCCCGATATAATAGAATAGATAGAATACTCTTTATTATGTACACCATAAAAGCTTTTTTTATTATTAGGGAATGCAACCTTTAACAAGTCATGTCAGCCTCATCATTTCCTTAAGCAAGTTACTTACAAAATTTTCTTAAGACTATTAAATACAAGCTTATAAATAAGCTCAGGTATGACAGAAGTACAGAACCCTCCACCCAGGGCCGGATTTAGAGGTGTGGAGGCCCTAGGACAACTAAGAAGTGGAGGCCCTGAGGCAACTAAGAAGTGGTCGGCCCAAAAATGTATTTAGAACAGACAAAAAAAAACGACTTAAAAAGGTACCTTGTGAATGTGATTTTTTTTTTCTATGATATACAATCAATCTGCCCGCCTTTTCCCAACTAGGTTGGGGTCGGCTTCCAGCCTAACCGGATGCAGCTGAATACCAGTATTTTACATGGAACGACCGCCTATCTGACCCCCACAATACGATACCCCTTGGTAAGACTGGTTGTCAGACTTTTGGGTTTTTTTTTCTTTGATACACAAAGGAGACTCGTTGAACATACCAGCGTCGAATAAAAACAATTCAATGAATTAACTGTTTACGATACATGTTTAAGGCTTCTACATACCAGCGCGACTTGTCGCGCGACGCGACACGGCACAAAGGCCCCGCGCGTCGCAGGACGAGCGGTGCCTTTGTGTCGCGTCGCGTCGCGCGACAAGTTGCCCCGGTATGTAGAAGCCTTAACTCGTTGACGAATTTAACTAGTTGATCGACTAGTTGACGATGTAAATCAACGTTGACGTTTCGTTAACGGAAAAACCGTCAACGACCCATCCCTACAAAGGGTGTATTTTCTTTCTTATCTAAAAAAATCAAATTATGGAGGCCCCTTCTTTGTGGAGGCCCAGGGCTAGAGCCCCTGTTGCCCTGCCCTAAATCCGGCCCTGCCTCCACCTCTTCCCAGGGTGGAAGACATCCATGAGGATTTCCACACGATAAAAAAAACGAGTGTGCTTTAGACCATTCGACTGAAGTAAAACTTACAGATATTAATACTAATTATGCTTCCGTAACGCTCTCGTCAAGCATTCACCAGCTTACTCCCCAAGTCAAGCGTGCCTAAAGAAGTTTACTTCAAAAAGGTAGGTACCCACACCCAGTAATAACTACTTCAACATTCATCTCTAAGTTTATAAATAGAAATCGGTTCTGATCTTTGAATAAACACTTTGAACGAGAAGCTCATATCGCGTGAGAACAGATCGACTGGTTGGGGTCGGATTCAACACGATATACAACCTTATTTAGAAATCAATCATTCCAGGGCGTATACGTATACATATTATAGTTTCTCAGGATAAAGCCATAAACAGTATAGAAACTAGAATTTACAGCTTAAAAGAAATGTAAAAACGTGAAAATTAAAAGAAAACAAAAAAGCAAAACCGGCCAAGTGCATGTCGGACCACGCACAATGAAGGGTTCCGTGGTTGGGATGAATTTATCCCAAAAACAAACTTAACATTGTACTTGAAAAACATGTTCTCCCATACATCGATATACGTTACGGTCAATTCTCCAACTGCAAATTTAAGTTGGTCGACTATTACTCGTTAACTTGTGAAGCCTACTTAGCTGTGATAGTTTTCCTTTTAATTTCGTTATATATACTATTGCCATGAATTTTTTCACATATCCAAAACCAACCATTTAGCTGGCAGGGGGGGGGGACACTTGACTCTAACAAAAACTAGCACTTTAAAGCTTAATATTACCCAAACGGATCCCTTAATTAAAAAATGGTTTTCCCAAACCCACAATATTTTTGAACGGCCTATCCAACGATACCCCACACCATGGAATAGACGAGAAAAAAAAATATCATCCCCATTTCACGTGTAAAAAAAAATGTTTTTCATAATTTTATTTTACCATTTTTTTGGCATGATTAATATGTATACCCATGCCAAATTACTTACTAGCTTTCTAGTACTAAGCGTCTCTGAGCTAAGCTGGCGACAGACGGACGGACGGACAGACAGACAGACAGACAGACAGACAGACAGACAGACAGACGGACATGGCGAAACTATAAGGGTTCCTTGTTTACTACGGAACCCTAAAAAAAGGAGTGTGAGTCACCCACTCGTATACATAAACATGCAATTAATGAAATGAAATCGTTTATTCTGTAAATAGGATATTAGAATCACTTTTACACGTCATATAAAAAATAAAAATAAATAATCTAGATGTAGCCGACATTTCCTATCTGACTACCCCTGAGAAGAAATGGCGAAACAAACTCAGGGGTCAGTCTCTTTTAAAGTCCAGACATAATCTTGGTCAGGTCATGTGAGGACCATGTAGATCCGTGTCTGAAATGGTCTTTTGAGGAAAGAACCACACAAATTTGAGTGGACCTGTCCAATCAGTGTAAGCATTTGTCAGTAATCGTGCAGCTCAAATGCAGCTCAATGAGAACTATGTTCATTATCATTAAAATAATGACTTATTGTCATTGCGGTAAATGTAATATTAATTCGTAAAAAGTTGGGATTGACTAAGTATACCTATTGTTGGCTGACTTACGTTAGCATTATTAGTAAGTTAGTAAAGTAGCTAGCTGTTAAGTCCCCTGACATTTATACGTGACACTTCACAGTGAAAAACTGTCACTTTTGGTCTGAGATTGACGTTTGGACACAACTTGCTACTTGAACTAAACTCACTACACAAACGCAAATGTAAATGAGCCATTTCTAGCTGAAATTCCTAATTCACCAAATATTATAAAGAATAATTCAGGTCAAGAATCATTTTCCTAATTGTCCTTAGAACGTGTCAACGTTGAAGCAATTTTAAAATACTAAGCCCGCTTGTAGACGTCCGTTGTTTTCACCGGACAACGGACCATTTTTTTGCCGGACTGGCAGTGTTGTATGGCTTAAGGCTTCTACATACCGGGGCGACACAAAGGCACCGCTCATCCCACGACACGCGGGGCCTTTGTGCCGTGTCGCGTCGCGCGACAGGTCGCGCCGGTATGTAGAAGCCTTTTTACCATGAATGTGTGTACATGCACCGGACAAGACAATGACCGGTGTCCAACTCATTCAAATATGAAAACACGGCCCATGGTCCGATGGAAAAATCGCGAAAAAAAATCAGCTGTTCCCTACATTTTGACGAGTTATTCGAACATAAATGTAGGGAATAGCTGATTTTTTTTCGGGATATCAGCATTGGTCCCATAGTAAAAGTTGTTCATAATGATGAGTACAATGACCCCTTAAGAGGTAGTGCGTTAATTCTGGGAGATGTTGTATAAAACAGTGTTAATATTCTATCATTGTTTGAAGGCGAACGTAGTCGTGGCAGGACCACTAGCACCGATTAGTATAATTAAAGGCAAAGAATCGAAAGCAATAAAATTACCACATAGTCGCGAATATATTGTCATCATATAAACATACACAAACGTAGGTATAACCGATTGTACTCATTTTACATTAGGATACATAAAATGTTACAGTAATGGTCTTATCAGAGTCATTGACCTTACGCTCAAATGACAATAATATGCGCACAAGGTTTCCATACGTTACGGCGCGAAAATAAACAAATGGAAAAGATTGCGAACAATTTGTGAATGGAATGAGTTGTATTATAGTGCCACAACCTTATCTGACCCGGCGGCAGAAAGTGGAACTTAACGAAATCGCTGGAAAATGTGACAAGTTCTGTCACAGCGCCGCCGTTAGCGGTCTAGTCTGTCTCTACAAATACAGGGGGCCTAATCCGAAGTTTCGGCCGAATGTTCGGCCGTTTCTTGACTTCCAAAGTTTCCTTAGTTGACTTTGAATCCTTACTCGACTTCAAGTCACGTTTTTGACTTTGACGTATCTCTCTGACCGTCATTTTAGTTTTTTCTTTCGCCGTAGTCAGGAAACCGCCGAACATTCGGCCGATACCTCGGATTTATCTTCGGAGTAGACCCTCAGGATGGTTTTTGAGACGGGGCAGTAAAGGTAGGGTACCTTAATCGTTGTAGCTACAAGAAAACAGCCTTAGGAGACTGTCCTTCACTTTTTGAGACATCTGCATTCACAGATTTTGAAAATAAAGTACAGTCAGTAAGGAAATGGGCAGTTTTCACAAAAACTTTTTTTGATGCCGATCGATCCTGTTCCTTATAAGGATCGATAAAGACCAACTGAGGTTTAGGTACTAGAAAGGAAAAAAGCTTTTTTGTGTATTTTATATACCTACCTAATTTCTAGGTATTTATCATTTGAATATTCATTTACACTGTAATAATAATTACTTACTTACTTTGCTTTTTAATTCATTCGTGAATAGATAGATGGAGTTTTTTTTTTCTTGATGATACCATAGAATAGTCATAGTGGGACTGTAACTGTAAGTACATACAATCTGAACATATCACTGTAGGAAACGTTAGCACTATTGTGTTGGATGTTGAACATACTAAAATAAAACAAATTACCGAAATAAAAAAAAAACTAAATAGTTTTTAACCTAAAAAGAGGCCAGAAGTGTACACAATAATCGTTACACAACTGTTTAAGGCTGCGTAATAATGCCTTGGCCTCAGCTCGAATGGAAGATTCCTTTCAATGGATTACTTTGCAGTAGATATAAATTATTTAATAGAGCTTACTGACCACACCGCCCGATGACATACAGGTTCAATCCGATTACATAATATTGTTCGATTACATGATATCATTTTAAATTGCATATTTATGTTGAATGACGTTTATTCGTGTTAGTAAGGCCGCACACTGGCGCCACGCGCTACACGCACCCTACATTTACTGCGCTACATTTAAACTCGGAACAAATGTAATGCGTACACGCACATCGGTCATCGGACGCACAGTTGTAATGCAGTTTCCAGAATGTCGACATCATTGTGCGACGATACAGATTTCTTGATGTGGCACTTACTGAGAAAAAAATACGTTATTGAATTCACCGCGTTTAATCAAGATACCACAATTTACGGTAATTACAAAATTTCACAAGAGTTACGGTTCGACGAAGAAAAGTTTCATTCATATCATCGAATGTCTCAAAACACGTTGGTACATGGGTTTCTTTTGAACCTGAGCAATAAATTCAACTAAAAATTAAATTGTCTTTCATTTTTGCCAATAACCGCGCGACTAAATACGACCAGTTTCGATCTTGAATATTGATGTAGCGCAGCAAACGTCTCAAGGCTTCTACAGACCAGCGCAGCACTACTTGCAACGCGACGCGCGACACGCGGGGCCTTTGTGTCGCGTCGCGAGTCGCGCTGGTGAAAGCACAAAGCGAAGAAGCCTTCACCACAAACTGCACCCGATACAAATGAGTCCTTGGTGTGCGTGCTTGCGCGCAGATATACGGGGGCGTTAAATGTGTCGCGTTTGAAATGTGGAGCCACAATTTTATTGTCGTAATAGTGTCTGGTGTGCGGCCTGCCATACACTTAGTTTTTAAATGCATGCAGAGACCACAATAACATTCAAAATTGTAACGTATTGAAACGTTACAATTTTGAATGTTATTGTGGTCTCTTTTCATATTGCGGTCGTTTATCATTTGGGTCAGTGACATAAAATTTTGACAAATTTTGTTACACGAATGAAAAACTGTCTTTGAGTAATCGGAAAGTTACCTACTTCCCGTAATGACCATGTCATTGATAGGGTTTGGAAAAACATATCTTGGATATAAAGGATTATAACCAGGAGAATAATGCTTAGAAACATGCTGGTCTAGCTCCATAGATTGTCCAATCTAGAGTGTAGACAAAATCAAACTGGTTGCTATTTCAATTGTATAATTTATTATTTGTGTGACATTGATTTTACATTCTGTGATTAGACTTATTATTAAAAAAAAATAGGAAAACATATACTTTTACGATGTTTGTAAATACGTGAGCACCATTATATCCATCTCATAATTAAATTATCTGTCATTGCTTCATTTTTAATTATTTTTACCTATTGTGGAATAGTAATTTTAACCTTCAAGTTTATTACATTTATTATGTTTTCGTATGCACGTTCTTCTGTGACAAATAAAATTATTTTTCTTTCTTTTATTTTTTTTCTTTCTAAATTCATCAAAACTTTAGAATGATGAATAACAAAAATGACACAGTTTACAATGATCAGTCTCCTAATACAGATTTTTCCACAATAACTATCATTCTAGAACAGTCCTAACTATACATTGGCCTTGCTTGAACAAGGCCGCAACGAATTATTTTAGTTGTATCCATTATACCGATTATACCGTATAATCACCACGCATGGTCTACCGATTAGTGATAGATTGAGGCTTGAGTTCCAGCAGTAGGAATATCGCAGGTATTAATCAAACCATGCAGTACAGTATTATCTCAAATTCTCAACGTTGTGGTACTGCTCTGCAACAACCGGTTAGTACAGCAGTTTTTTGTGATGGCCATTTTGTTTAGCAGAGGACCTTATCAAGACTTTAACCCCCTTATTACAAAACAAGGTTTATCTTCAGACCCAGGTTTAAAACATGGAGCTATTATTGAATTTCGAACTTTATTCCGACTATGGTAAAGTTCCTAAACACAAAACTGACAACTTAGTACCGAACTAAGTTTTCAGTTTTGTATAAAGAACGGTATTTCAATCCCTGTTACGTTCTTATTACAAAAACTAGCTCCATGGTTTAAGCCATGTCAAAATATAAATCTTGTTTTGTAATAAGGCGGTAAGAGATTAAATAGACCAATAAGACTTATTTAGAGTTATTCCGATCTGATCCACTGGCGCATAAATTTATTATAGCTACCAGTCAATCAGATGAGTACACAGAGGTTCGAGAGCAACAATCAAAGATAGATGACAATTCTACCTTATCTAAATACGTACTTTTCTTGTGGTGCAGACATGATCCGTGGAGGCGGCACATGCTCGCCGTTTGCCCCATGCGGGCGCTACCTTGCTCGAGTCGCCATCCGCGCGCCACCAGACGCTTCCAATCCAGTCTACATCTCGATCCTTATCGACACTCCATAACACTTCACTGGTACAACACTATTCGTCACACCTAACATCTTTTGTACAATAATAACACCGCAGTTGATTTAGTATACTGGCTGTTTTTGTTTACTTTTTTAGACTGTGGAAATCCCGTTAATTACAAGTGTAGAGTTACCAATTGATCTGACCTTCTTGCTTAGTGATAACACACTGAGTCTTCATAATGTGTACATATTGAAATGAGAGAAACTAAGCTTAATTTTATCGATGGTTTTTTTTTTTTAACTTTTGTTTTTTTAATTCTTTTTCGCTGCTGTGACCCCTGAGTAAACAAATCGGTATAACTTATAAACTCAACGATTCATCACGATGAAACACACTCAGTAATGACTGGAAATAACAGGGCGTCTGCGCGTCTTCATAAAATAAAAACTCGCCCTCAATTGAGAATTAAGGTGTTTTTTTTAACAAAAATCTGATATTATTTTCATCACTTTTAACAATAATTGTAAAATTTATCAATAAAAGCCCTGATTACCTACCCTTTTTTAATACTTTAAATTATTCTCCATCGTATCAGTTTTCTAAAAGTTAAAATACCATGTTTATAACTCAATCACAACGTTTCCCAAGAAAGGTCTTGCACTCGGCTACGTACCTACTTATACGCATGTATACTTTAGCAGGTGGAGACAATTTGTTTTTTTTTTTATATTAAAAAAAAAGAAAAACCTGTTAAGTACAATTTTCTGGAACCTTAGATCACTTATGTATAAGCACTTGAGGGAGATACCTGAGATACAGGTGTATTCCTAGTTCAGGTAGAATCCAATTACTTATTATTTACCTTAACCTCTAGTATAGTCTAAGGCCCTATTTTGTAAATATTTATGTAAATCAATTACCTATTTTATTAAACAATTTCATTTCATTTTATTTATTTTTTCCGTCGATAAAATTAAGCTTACACTCAGTTGCAGAAAGCTCACCATTAACACTTCATTACATAAAGCAGCATTATCGCTAATGAATTCATTACTTTAATGAAGTTGCACAAACAAATTTTAGATGGCATTAGACATTTTTAATGCCACTTTAGTTAAAGAAGACTTTTAACAATATTGCCAGGAACAAATTACCATATTGAACGAAAAGAGTGAACATTTGCGTTCTGTTATTATCCGTACGTACAAGTACACCACAATTTTAGCATAAAATAAAGTAAATGTAGTTGATTTATGTGTATTCAGTGTACTTTGTAGTTTAATCTAGTTTAAATAATCTGGTTTAAGGTAGATGCGCTAAGGTAGCCCGCGAAATTCAAATTTACCAACGTGTTTTGCAAATTTTATACTTCTGATTCATATTCTAATGATTATAATTCTGTAAAGCCATATTGGATATGGCCGCGAATCATAATTAGATCAACATACAACGTGTTACTGACCTGCAAATTACAAAAAAAAGTAATAAAATTTCGTGGGCTACCTTAGCGCATCCCCCTTATTCTAATAATTTTAACATGTGTGCAGTCTAGAGCTCCTGCCACACGTGGAAATCCATCAATTTCATAAAAACCTTCTGCAACTCTACGTAGTTCCGTCCGGTCTGGCATTTTAATATAGAGATGGCTTAATTTTGCTAGTTCACGGGATACTTTTTGTATAAACAAACTGACAAACAACCCGACCCAACCTGTTTCCGACAAACTGTTGATTTATTTATGTTTATTAAATCACCCAATACTTGCTGGAAAGATCCAGTGGCGTAAATCTCAAACATTTTAAAAGTTGTGTCAGGCCATTAATGGATTTATTTCTTTGCGTCACTGGTTCTAAATCATAATCAAGTAGGTTACAAATTTGAAGAACTGCCTCCTTGGAAATTCTATACCTTACACGAAACTCTTCTCCATCATGTTTTAAAAATAAATTCACTCTGTCTGGGATTCGACGGCGAGGTAAATCTACTAAATATGAATCAGATAATGACGAAAGACTGGTTAAAGACATCTTTCAATTACAGAAATGCATTCAAGTACCGTAGAAAACACTAATGTTGCTCTTTAATGGATGCTTTTCGGCCCATTAAAATTAAAAAATCTGAAATGTCAAACTTAAAGTTCACCACCTGCTAATGGGCGCTAATGAAGTTACGTGCAACGTAAAAGTGTTTAAAATGGCCGGTTTCATTAGGTTTGACATTTCATTAGTTAAATTTAATGGAACATTAAAATAAAATAAAAAATCGTTTCGTGCAATGATTTAATGCTACATTAGTGTTTAATGAAGTCTTTAAAATTTAAAGATCGTTTCTGCAACTGAGTGTTAGTGTCCTTCATTTAGATATGTAAGCATTATGAAGACTAACTGTTTACGTAATAAAATAATTTGATGTGTCATTCATCAATCAGGTTTGAGGCTTTTTTATGTTTGTGATGTTTTTTTAAAGAAGCTGTTTTGTATCGATGATCGCTATTTGTAAGCAATGTATTCTTCTGTTGACATAATGATAAAATGCAGATTATGGTATTCTTATGGTACTTGACGTCATTTTACAATAAGACGTTTTAATCAGTCGTAATCCAGCTAAGTACCTAATTATTTATTCACTTCGCGCTGAATCTATTTAACAGACTTCGCTAGTAAAACCCACATTTATTAAATCCAACCTTCCTACATAACTACAGGAAAACTACTTCAAATGCATTTTCACAGGTCTAAAAAGCTAGAAATAAACAATTCTTGGAACGGGCTTACCACGCTCATGTTTTTAATTTAGTAAAAGGCTTTCCAGCGAATGCTGTTTTATATTTCTTTGAAAGAAAATATTTAAATAGACGGGAAACCCCAACATAATTCAACACAGATTGTTTGCCTACTTCAGTATGTCGTCGAAACAACAAAGACATCAGTTACGCAGATTTTAATCTTCTTAAAAGCGGGAGTGTAGGGCGCAGTGTATCGTCTTTAAGTCTTTAATACTGAGCTAGCGAGCTAAACGCCTATTAACGCGGTATTTACCTCATTTTAACACATTAAAAAGATTAAACTATTTGTTCAAGAGTGTGTTTGCCTTGCTTTCACGCTAGCCGAAAGACTAAAACTTTGGTTGGAGTAAAGGCAACTACAGGCTAATGCCTTTTGTAGATGCAACTAAGAACTACTCAGTTTCTAAAGCCGCGTTTTCACTACCATGCCGAGCGAACATTTTGTTTTGAGCAAATGTTTGCTGTTCTGCCGATGTTGGCTCAGCAACAACTAGTATTAGACATTAGAAATAATATAAAAAAATATGAATCGTTAAAAACTACTAGGCTTGCCAGTACACTTTGTGCAATACGCCATAGAACAGGTATGTTTGACAAGAGTATTTAGTTATTTATTCTACTATTTATGTACACACAGTAAAGTACAAATACGACATAATTATAATTTTAGTACAAAAGTACTGCTTATTTCTTAAGCTTCTTTCTTATATGATAAATGACCTAATAATATAAAAGAAGCAAATAATTTTATATCATTTAAAAATAAATTAAAAAGACTTATCTGATCAATACAGCCAGCCTATTATAAAGTAAGTTAAGTAATGATAATAAAAATATACAACATTATTTTTAGTATATGCGAAACCTGAATATAGTTTGTTCAGAATAAGGAACTGAATCGATTTCAATAATTTTTACACCATGTTATATTTTGTCCCAAAAATATTTGTTGGAAAATGTTACCACCATTTAATTACTTACCGTCCGGTTAGGTACCTACTGCCAAATTATTATCAATGAGCTCAAGACGACCCCGGAGGCGCGGGGGCGCCGTTAGCATGTTTTTGTACGGACAACCCGGTAACAGAACAACCTTACAACTTTGTGTTTTTCATGATACAGTTTTGTAATTTTGTACAGACGTCAGCATATCAAGCTACTATAATCTGACATATTTCTTTAATAGATTTCAACTTTATTCTTACACCATAAGATTCAAGGTTGATTGGAAAAATTTGAAAGTTTCGGATAGCTTGACCTGCTGGCGTCTGTACATAGATTCTTTACATAATAATACTAGACACGCGTTTCGGGTTTCGCTTAAACTAAAACTAATATTGTATAATTAATTAATTTCATAATATTTAATATTAGTATTTGTAATAGTTAAATTAATGAATAATGTAAGAAATATTTCTATTATAATAGATATTTGCACACCTGTTTAGGTAGGATATGGTTTAAAGAACTTTTGATGTATGTATCACCTCATGTACCCATAATCAAGCAAATAAATGATTTTTCAATACAGTTGTTAAACATGGCGTACTTTCAGAAGCTATAATTAGGTACAATTCGAAAATTAAATCTTTTGCATAACCATATTTCTGTTACGCGGTCGTGACTTGTTTACGAGCTCTATCATTAGTTTTATATTTGAGTTTTAAATTTATAAGTCAATTTAAAAAGTTTAGTAGCTAGGAGTTTTCATACATAGAATAAAATGGGATAGATTTTATACAAGGAAAAATGAATGAGTCCGTACGTCTTACCATTGAATTCTCAAAAGTCTTTGAAATTATTGTTTAATACTTATATTTAATTACCAGTTTTAATTTAAATAATTTCACATCTATATTTGTCAAAAATCGAATAGGCTGTATAGGTTGTTTTCGTTGTAAAAAAAAACATGTCCAGTTGTAAAAACGCGCCATTTTCTGAAAATTTGAAATAATTCATCATGACGTGGATTTGCTTTTGGCTATCACGGCATTTGTAATAATTGGAAGATTACAAAAAAAAAAGAAGCGGTTAATGATTCAATCTTCTTTTTAACTTCCAATGGTGTGTATCTCCTAATATTGGCCATGTATTTTAAAACATCGTTTTTATTACGTTATTTTAGTAATCTCCGGTTTGCGGGTCCCATAAACATGGATGGTCTCCATAATTTTCAATTCGTTGCAAATTTTTTTCTTGATTTCACTCCATGTTCGCGTAGAACATAAAGATCGGACACAAACCGAGCACATCCAATGTCACAGAGCAACTGCTGACTGTTCGCTCGCCGTTGACGTCGTTTTCACTGAATGAATGAGCGAGCGAACAATTGTTCGCCGAGTCCAACCAATCATCACTGAAGAACCATGTAGGATCGCTCGAGTGTCTTTAATTACCGCGCGATCAAACGCTTGCTCGCTCAGAACTGTTCAGTTCGCTAGTTGAAAACGCAGCTTAACAGAAGCAAAGACAGAACAAAACAAAAGAAGACCAATGAATTGGTGCGAATCATGACAGAGACAAAATACACATCATAAGTTTAGTAACGCTGAAGGTGAAACGTTTCTAAAAATGGGTGAATAATAACATCGAAAGGAGAGAGTATATCCCGAAAACAAATGACAACACAAAACAACAGTTGTCATTGACGAATCGTACACGAGTCGAATGGAATCTCATTCATGAATGGAGGTAGTAGTCATTGTCGATCGATTCCACCCCGCCTTACAAAGACAGGGAACACACTGGACAATCATACTAAAACAACATGGGGGAAAGTTTTGGCTGGCATAGGGTTCAGTCTGAAAATGGTTTTTCCATTGATGACAGAATGTTTAATTTATCCTACGATTTTCGGTGGAATTTTCATTTACTTATTTTCGGTTCGTGCGATACCTACTTTATTCGTTTGATTGATTGTATTGTATAGGGTTCAGCCCTATGATACAATACATTCAATCAAACGGGTTAAGTATCGCACTGATATACCCTAACTTAGTAAGGGTCAATGCTGGATCAGCACCTCGTCGTCGTTGCCAGCTAGTAATCTACCTGACGGCTTGAGTCGCCATATTTGTTAGACCAGTCGAAGTTCAACCATCTTAGCGGTCGGTTCTGCCCATGGGTCTCTCGCGTACTTAACTTAAATATCCTGAATTGTAATATCCTGAAATATAACGTCCTGAAATCATTTTTTTTTTAAAGCCAATTACGCTTAGACCTATAACAGCACGAAACGAAAATGTGTGTAATAATGGTTTTTTCCATTGATGACACAATGTACATCGTATCCTGACACCACGTATCCTAAGATTTTCCGGTGAAATTTTCATTTACTTACTTTCGGTTAATTGAATGTAATTCTGTTATAATTTCCGTTTTACATTTAAATGGTTTCCCTCACGTGTTTATTCCGATAAAAACACGAGAATAAAACCGCAAACGTGATAAAATATTCTACAATAATTTAAGTAAGCAGGTACCTATTCAAATTAAATTGTTACTATGTAAAAGTTCCTTTTTGTCTGTGCTTGTTAATGCTTCTACATACTGGCGCGACTTATCGCGCGACGCGACACCGGTAGAACAATTTCTATGAAAAATTCAAGGAAATTGTTCTACCGGTGTCGCGTCGCACGACAAGTCACGCCAGTACGAAGAAGCCTTTATCCTGTCTGTATCCTTTTATGTATCTGTTAGTATACGAGTCTTGTTACTTGAAATTAACTAATTTTATTTATTACATTGAATATAATTAAACAAAGCTATATGAACAATTAAATTATGTTGCACAATCACAATAAAAACAATGACATCCTAATGAGTTACATTCTACATTTTATTCAAAGAATAAAATATTAGTCTAAGTACCTACATATTATACATTTGGGAATAATATACAATTAAAGGCTCCCGCAAACAGGCGCGACGCAACGGTGCGACGCGATTCTGGTAGAACAGTGTCCATGAAGTTTTCATTGAAATTGTTCTACTAAAGTCACGTCGCGCTGTCGTATTTAAGGCCCCCCTTAAGACGCAAATATACGCCAGTGACCTTGAGTGGTTAGCTTGCGTGTTCTATACTGAGCTCACGCAACGCGTCGTACGTTCAGCCAGTAATAGGACTCGCCCATCAAGGAGCGCTGTCCCCAATTTGACACATTATTAATTTATTATACACAAAACAAAAGGTATTTTAATAAAACGCGTATACTAAAAGATCTATAATTAAATTATCTTTAAATTGGTGAAGGTTTCAGAAAAATACGCGTGGTAATTTTGCGCCATTCTCAGTTTTTTATCCGCATTAGACATAACTTTACAAATTAATTTCACAATGTAATATAAACATAATCTAAAATATTCACATATTAAGTTGTTGAGAAAATGCTCTAATTTATCATATATTTTTTTCAAATCATTAACACTCGTTTAGACGTGATCTTCAGTATAAAATCATTAAAAGTCGGTTTTCGTCCCCTTAAATACGGGGTAACAAAGATGAAGACTAACAACTTTTAGGAAATATCAAGTTAAGGATTTATTTATGGAAATGACAGTTTTCCCGAGTAGATGATTTTGTTAAAAATAGCACCACCATCATCATTTCAGCCGAAATACGTCCACTGCTGGACATAGGCGGGAGGCCTAAGGGCGGGGAGTTGCCATAATCGCCATGCTTGGCAGGCGGGTTGGCGATCGCAGTATAATGTTAAAATGCATAGATAATGCTGCTGCCCATTCTCTAGTACGTCCCTTACGACACCCACGGGAAGAAATAGGATGATGCTATTATATCTTTACGTCCGGCACCACACGGAAAGTTAAAAAAATTGTAGACCCAAATGTTTATAAATGGTCTCTATTTCCAAGACAACGGTCTCTTAATTTAATTTAACTGTTGTTCTCATGACACTTCGTAGATTAATGTAATAAATTATATAGAAAATGTAATTATTAAATTCTCTAGGTACGGTTATTGTATTTCTAATATGAGAGAAATAAAAAAACATTTTGCTTAAGTAATAAAACAATACTTATCAATGTTTTTTGTATCTGTAAATAATGTTCGTGACTAATAATAATTATTAATATTATGGCATTGGAAAAGTGCAAACCTGGGTCAAGGGATAATAAAATTATGAGTAATTAATTCATGATTCTTATTTTACATGGAGCGACTGCCTATCTGACATCCACAACCCAGTTACTGGGTAATACGATACCCCTTGGTAAGACTGGCTGTCTGACTTTCGGCCTTCTGAAGACCCGTAACAAGTGGATACACACGGAACTGCATTTCGTCGACCTAATTCTAATATGGCGTAAGTCAAAATTGACAACTATTCAGGACGCGAAAAAAAACGTTTTGTTTCTATGAAGTTCTTAGGAAACATAAAATTAATGTTCTACCGAAAATATGAATAATCAAATCTGCTTTTTTATTTTTAAGGTTGTATTACTCAAAACACTTTAGATTGATCAAAATCGGACTAACGGCTTATTACCGGTTGGTAGGCCAAATTTTGACTTACGCTTTATTAGAATTAGGTCGACGATTTGCTGTCTAATTGCGTAAAACACTTTTAATTGCAACAGCTTTAAATACCTAACATTTTATAGTGTTAACCTGGTTTTCAAAACTTATGGACATTTATAATAAGACAAATCGTGGTTGTGCAAAAATTTACTTTTACAAAGATTACGAGTTTATCGTTTAATTTTAGTATAAATTAACCAACCTGCCATGACAGTGCAAGAACGTAGTTTCTTCATATCCCTTCAAGGAGCATACAATTTTATGTACGGATGTAATTAACTTCATGAAGATTACGAGGAACTGGCTAATTAAACGCGTCAGTAATAGTTGTTGACGTTTTTCATTGGCATATGCCCAAAAACTTAAGATTTCCAGAAAACAGGCAAAATATTGTCTTTGCCCTGTGTCTGTTTAAATAAAATAAACCTAGTGATTAAAAAAAAAACTTAAATTTGGGAGTAAAGAGAAAGGAGATTAGAAGACCAAGATTAATCGAAGTTTCGATTACAATTAGGAAATGAATGCATGTGACCGTTTAACCTAGTTGAAACATATCACAATCACTTTCATCTGGAGAATGACACATACATCTACGTAAGAGCTTTACAATACAAAATTATTCCACACTAGCTGATGCCCTATTCAAAAGACAATAGTTCATATAAAAATCCCATAGAAAAAAGGACGTTGTTTTCCCCGAACTTGAAAATTTTCCGGGAAACTTTTCCAAATTTTCTTTCCAAAAAAACGTTATTGGGACTATTACGAAGATTTTAAAAACAAAATAAGCCGAATCGGTTCGCTTAACAACGAGCAGCATTTTTTTTTATAATTGATTTAGTTAATGAAAAGATGTACTTAAAGGCTCCTACAAACTGGTGCGATATCACTCCAGTCTGTAGAAGCCTTTAGTTCCGCTTTACAATATTCTGGTAAGTAAATAACAAAACAGTTGTTAACAAATGTTTTGTTATTTCCCAGCATCTCTGTTCGGCATTTCAAACCACCCTTAGAGTAAAAAGCTATTTGTTATGAAAGGCTTTAATAAATCTTGCCTAATTATGAAAATTTAATTACACCGTGACATTATTTGCTCGTACTTGACAATCGTTATCTATCTTGATTCTTATTTATTCACTAACGAACGTTGCTCTAAAGTTCTGTAGACTTTGCAAAAAATCTGTGCATAGATTATAATAAATTATAAATTTACCTTTCAAAGAAAACAATTTTATTCACTATTGTTTAAAACAAACGACGAACGCATGTCTCTGTAAAGAATTTTAAAATTAATTACCAGCTGATGTCTGCAATTTAAACTTTAATCAAGTTCTAAATTGCCTATCGCACATCAGTATAACATTAAATTAGGTTTAACGATAAAATAGTTCGTGACTATTAACTTGAGCGCCTACTAGTTTTAAAGCTTGCAATTTAATGGGAATTTCATCGCGAAATTATACCAGGATTGTAGTAAAGTACGGGAGGTTGAAACTTGAAATATCTCGGTAATCCGTAACAGTGAGTCTGGTCCCTGGTCCATAGTATGGCGGAGGCGGCGCGCAGGCCCGGACTCTGCAAACTGCGATATAAACGTCGTCAGGTCGGGGATTATGTATTCAGAATACGGCTTACAGTCAGCTCTTTGCGAGAAACCTGGAATAACTTTATAATTCATGGATTTTTATTATTTTTACAAAATGCTTGAGACCGCTTACCGGATTTGATACCTATTATAGCCCGTATTTTAAATCTAGTACGTGAAGATTTGAATACCAAAATATACGTAGTAGAGCTATGAAACCAAAAAGTGGTTTTGTAAATGAGAACGTAACTCTGATTGAAATACCGTTCTTTAGACAAAACTGAATACTTAGTTGGCTCAGTCCCATCTCTTCCCCTTCCCATCTCTTGCCCTATACGTTTATACCTTGAAAAGGACATTTTTGTAGGAATAAAAGCCTGGGGGAAGAGATGGGAAGGGGAAGAGATGGGACTAAACCAATAATCGGTACTAAGTTGTCAGTTTTGTATTAGGAACTTTACCGTAGACGGAATAAAGTTCGAAATTCAATAATGGCTCCATGGTTTACACTTGGGTCTGAAGGTAAACCTTGATTTGTAATAAGGCCCATTACGATTATGATTTCTTTTATGCAAATTCGCATCAAATACTAATCATACAAAATAAACAAAACACAATCAAATTATGTCCAGTAGAAAAAAAAAAATTATTAACAAATTTGGGTACAACTCATCTATCTTAAACAAAAACACAATGTACAGAGTTTTGAGCATTATATAGATAGAGTTAACGACGATGTGTAGAGCAGTGGTTGCCCAGTGGTAACAGCCCCGACTCACGAGTGGTAGATCGTGGGTTCGAACCCAGGCAGGCGCTATACTTTGTGTAAATAATTTCATCACCACTGCTCTCAAACCGGTGAAGGAAAACATCGTGAGGAAACCGGCATGTCCTCGAACCAAACATTCGAAGACATGTGACATGTACCAACCCGCACTGGGCCCGCGTGGTAGATTACAGCCCATTCCCTCTCGAAGTGTCCCAACTGTGGAACATTATAGGCAGATGTATGTATGAATCTATTGACGGCTAGGGCATTTAGGACAATGCACGTTTAGTAAAACGCGTGGGCTAAGGTCTACAGTGCCATTACAACGTCTGTTAGACAATTGTAATTAATGACTTATTTAGAGGTTACGACAGCTACGTCCATTACGACCTACGCTACTGGGCACGTGTTTGGTTGAGAGTTTTCATTCGAATATTTGGTCGAAGAAAGTGTTGTGTGTTGATGCCATATGGTATTAATAATTGTATGACAATTTGACAGGGCTCGTTTGTATAATTTAATCAAATGCTTCCCATGTTTTCTTTTCGGGGAATGTTTGGTTGAAAGTTTTCATTCGATTATTTAGTCGAAGAAAGTGTTGTGTGTTGATGCCGTAAGATATTAATAATTGTATCACTATTTGACAGTTTGTATCATTTAATCAAATGCTTCCCATGTTTTCTTTTCGGTGAGTGTTTGGTTGAAAGTTTTCATTGGATTATTTAGTAGAAGAAAGTGTTGTGTGTTGATGCCATAAGATATTAATAGAACAGAATAGAATAGTCTTTATTATGTACACCATCAAAATTACAGAGATAAATGTAGAAATTTTACATAGGGTGACACAATGGGCGCTAAAAGCGAACTTTTAAAGACAACCTTTGGATGGATTAAGGCGGAAGGAGAGACAATACTGCAGGTACAGCAGGTAGCAGTTGTGGTGTACTATTTACATATATACCATAAATACATAACACATATTAAACTTATCTATATATTTTTTACAAATGCAAAAAACAAAAAAAAATGTTTAAGGAGAGAGACAGTGTGCTTTTATCATAATTTTAAAATTGGACAAAGATTGAGCACGCCTTTTCGACACGAGCAAGGCATTCCATAACCGTACTGCTTGAACTGTAAAAGATTGATCATAGAAACTGGTGGATCGGCATCACTATTTGACAGGACTCATTAGTATCATTTCATCAAATGTTTCCCAGTTCCCATGTTGTCTTTTGTAATAGGATATTTATCTTATCATAGCCAGAGCGGGGCGAGCACGGCCTACTGTGACATGACTTGAGTCACACATTTTATCACAGTTTGAGCGATAAAACTGTGTTGTTATAAAATGCTAGTACAAATTGACATGACATAATTTATCATGTCTTGTCACAAACGTGTTGGGCAGCCCGTGCTCGGCCCGCTGTAGGCCTAAAGAATATTGGTGTTAGCAGAGACTCTTGACGGTGGATATCTTGCCTAACTATCAGTAACATAAACCATATTGATATGTTTGGACATGTTTGTTAAGCCCTAAGCCAGGAAAGGGCAGTATACATTAATCTCGTTACGTATCGTATCAGTTTCTAAGTGATACCGTAGGGATAATGGACCCGTTAAGTTCAACCCAATAGTACATATTCTTGTTACGTGTTTCTACCATAGTTGTCAGGACTTTAAAAGAGACTGCGACCTCTTTTTAGGGTTCCCTATTACTAACGGTCCGCCGTCTGTCTGTCTGTCTGTCTCAGACAGATGGACAGACGTCCATTTGTCACCAGGCTGTATCTCATGAACCGTGATAGTTAGACAGTTGAAATGTTCACAGATGATGTATTTCTGTTGCCGCTATAACAACAAATACAAAAAAACAGAATAACATAAATATTAAAAGGGGCTCCCAAGCAACAAACGTGATTTTTTTGCTCGCTCTTGCTCTATATTGATAACGGCAATAGGTAGGTAGACGCTTGAAATATTCAAAGAATATTTAGTTATATATTCACTTTAAAAATAAATAATTAAATTAAAATAAAACAAATATTTAAGAGGGGCTCCCATATAACAAACGTGATTTTTTTGCCATTTTTATAGATAATGGTACGGAACCCTTCGTGCGCGAGTTCGACTCGCACTTGGCCGGTTTTTTTTGTTGGGTGTGAATTTGTCAAATAACTTCTCCCGCTCTGGGTGGAGCGGGAGGGCGGGTCAGATTTTACTGACTATAATAACCCACCCGTGTTCCTTCATTTGCCTGTGTGGCAGGGCCACGATCAAAAACCAAGGAATCTGTGAAAATTCAAAACGAATTTTGTACAAGAATTTATTGTCGGTCTAACTCTATGAAACTCATGCATAATTCAGAAATCGGATCCGAAACCAGATTCTTATGCATGAGCAGATTGCACGCCCTCAAGTTCTTCTGCTTTTGTAAATGTCTTGAAAGATATTCAGGAATGTAATCTCAAACACCATTAAATTAAATATTGAATGAAAGTTCATGACTTAATAATAATAAGGTGTGACTTCAAAGATATATAAGGAATATATAACTTATATTTAAATTTGCTACATTACGTACGATACAATTTTCCTTACAAACGGGGTCATTAAACCACCATCTTAAATTCCACAGCGGAAAATTTGCAATCAATTGAAACAAATCTTGCCCGCGTTGATACATAAATTGATTTATTGATTGATTGATAGCTTGATTGCACTAGTTCTCAATTCACTGTCAAGCACAGTTATTAAGTAATCAACCTGCATTGTAAATTACTTATTCTGGGGATGGCAAATAAACTTTATATAGAACTAGCTTCTGCCCGTTTCGGAAATTATCGCACGAAAACGTATCTACCGGGATTAAAAGTCCATCCAAGCCAGCCAAAGCCAGGTCATGGTCTACCTGTGCGCCAAATTTGTGGTATTCTACTCAGAGCACTGATTTCAACAGCACTTGACCGAACCGCATCTAAGCACTTCCACTATTGAAATCCGTTCAGCTGTTAATGCGTTACCTTTGCATTAATGATTAGTATGGATTTTTCCGTATGCATTCGTTTTCTTTTCGAATCGATAGTGTTTTGTTATATTGCTTGAGACAACAGCAGTGATAGTCTAGTGGCGTGACCGTCGGACTGCTAAGTCATAGGTCTCGAGTTCACAACCCAAGCCACGCACCTCTGACTTTGCGGATTCATGTGCGTATTGTATAATTATCACTTACTTAAAAAACGGTGAAGGAAAACATCGTGAGGAAACCGTCATGCCAGAGATATATTTCTAGACGGCATGTGAAGCTGAGTCAGAGGCACATGGGCGGCATAAAAACTGTGTCACCAGGTTTGTCACTAACCATACCAAAAATAATGAAAGAAAATTTGTTTGAGCCTGCCTCAGTGGCCACGTTTCAGTGGTTTTAGTAAACTAAAGTCATGTGCCATCAATTGTCTGTATACAGACACTTGGAACACTAGCATACATAGCATACATAGCGACATAGTCGGGACGGTCAGGAGTGGGGCGCTCGCACCGCATTTGTCAGCTGTTCTTCGGTTTATGATCCTCTATTTTACCAATAATGCAATCATTGAGTACGATTATTATAATTATCATAACATACGGTGCTGAAACGTGGATTCTGACAGTCGGCCTGGTTCACAAATTCAAGGTCGTCCAGCGGGTTATGCTTGGAGTCTCTTTGAAGGTCAATTAATAAAATCAGGAATGAAATTATCCTGAAAAGAACCGGAGTTACTGGCACAGCTTGCAGAGTAAGCAAACTGAAGTGGCAGTGGAGTGGCCATGTTTGTCGAAGGACCGATGGCCGATGAAGCAGACAAGCCCTGGAGTAGGGACTGCGTATCGGCAAGCGTAGTGTAGGAGGCCCTCAGTTAGGTGGACCGACGACCTTAAGCAGGTGGCTGGGTCAGACTGGATGTGGAAGGCAGAAGACAGGGTGTTGTGGCGCAGCCTAGGAGAGGCCTATGTCCAGCAGTGGCCTGCGATAGGCTGAGTTGATTGGTTAGAATTATACATGGGTACGTCAATCTTCTTAGTCCCTTGGATCAAAATTGGTTTTGGACTGTCGTTTCCACTTCCAACAGACACTTATAATCAGGCTAACTTCTGTTGAGACCGACTTCCAGTTCAACTAAGTACGACAGACTTCAGATGGATTGGTACTGTAAAACTTTGTACTGTAATAATTATTTATTATCAGCTGGGTATTAAAAAGATTAATGATAATAAAATATTCAGTTTGAGGAATTTGTAAAACCTTTTATCATTTCGAAAATGCGTCACTCTGTCTCTTGATCTACTAAACCAATTTTGAAGGCCGACTTGAAGGCACCTACTCAGTACAGTGCCTGAAGAAAAGCTTTTTTTCATCTCGGAAAAATTAATGACTACTTATGGTGGACTTGAGCACCGCTATTAGTTTTAAATGCTAGATTGTATTTCTTGTGCATGTCCCAAATAAAATATTTTTCTTTCTTTATTTAATTAAGTAAAAACGTAACTGGTAAAATTATGTCGAGCAAGAATCTATCCAACCATGGCACTAACAACACAGTTCACATACATAATAAACAAACACAATTATTTGTTATCAACTCGGTACTGATAAGCCGAGGTGCATGTTTCAAAGTCGGCAGTATTTTACCGGCAGCGTGCAATATGCCACGAGACAAGGTAACGCTATCTGAGACCACAGAGCTGAATACTAAGCGACAGTAATGTATTCATCTTGGAAAAATCGCGGTCGCGAACCCTCCCCTGAATGTAATATCGAAAATATGATATGACACTTATTGTGGATCACGTGTACAACATCTGGGCTCTAGATGTTAAAGGCAGAATTGTGAGAGCAGAATTCCCAGGGTCAAAATACTGTAATACAAATCTAACATTACGCCTGTAATCTCCGAAGGGTTAGTTAGATGTACACATCAACTTTGGGAGTTAACTCCCCATAGCAATAGAACTCCTCCTTATACACCGATGTTTTGTTTAATTCGAGATCAAATGTGTGAGGGATTGGTGGCCCAATGGTAACGGCCGGTTACGAGTCGTAAGTTCAAACCCTGACAGGCGTTTGACGTTATATAAATTATTTCATCACCACTGCTCTCAAAACGGTAAAGGAAAACATCGTGAAACCAAAATTCGAAGACATGTGACATCTACCAACCCACACCGGGCCCACGTGGTGGATTACGGCCCACTCCCTCTCACAGAGCGGAGGCCTGTGTCCCAGCAGTGGGAACATTATAGGTTATGCTTATGCAAATCAATGTCAGAAATAATTCGCGAAATTATAACTAGTGAAGGCAAAACATTACAGGCAATTCGTTTCATCATCATCATCATTTCAGCCGAAAGACGTGCACTGCTGGACATAGGCCTCCCCCAAAGGGGGGGCTGCCATAATCGCCACGCAGGCGGGTTAAAATGTTATCGCAGTATGGTGTTAAAATGCATAGAAAACGTTGCTGCCCATTCTCTAGTAAGTCCCTAGTCGCCTTTTACGACACCCACAGGAATAAATGGGATAGTGCTATTCTTTAGGTACGTCCGGCAACACACGGTACCAATTCGTTTAATTGTCATGTAAATGTAAATTTAAATACAATATTTTAGTGTTAAAACACTAAAATATTTATATTATGTGCAAGAATATGAAGGAACAAACAAACATAAACGAACAAAAAAGGGGGAAAATGCTCATTGAACGTAAAAAAATTCGTCCGCATCCCTGTCAGCGAGAAAAATGCCCAAAAAGCTGGCAGAGTTGCCACGTTCCCGAAATAGATCTAAAAGCACTCGGACCCCACAGTCCTACTGTTTCAACCCCAAACGGCTCAAACGTATAGCTCCCAATAACATTACAAAAATAAAACATATTTTATTGAATATATCTAGAATACACCCAGCTTATTCGTCGTGGATGGGTACCCGTTATTTTTGTAACGTGAACCTTCCAAACTTCGTAGCCGGGGAGAGCATAGTTCTACCCTCCACTAATATTTCTCCGAGCACGTCAAGCTGATGTTTTAATAATGACATGGATTTGCAGATATTCTTATGGTATTATGAGTAGCTGTAAGTATGATTGCTGTACGTGTCGAGAATACCGGATTGTCTAATTTTTCCAAAGACAGAATGTAAATATTACTAAAACCGAGAGGCTTTTATAAAAAGACTTGTCCAACTCATTCAAGATAGGAAGACAGCACATGAAATAAAAGCGGCAGGATAAAGTCAAACAAAAATAGCTGACAACGCCTCTTGGGCATCTGTAAAAAGATTTGGTCTTAATCTATCAAGAGCAAAGCGCCAGGAAAACTTCAAATAACAAACAACGCCAATAAAAGTCAAATCATATTCCATGATGACATTTCTCTCAATCGAAAACGCTTTCAGCAAAAATAACCTCAAAGATTGACGTGAAGGACCCAATATCCGTTTGTTTTTACTTGAAGGGTTCTAAAAATATCGATACGCGACTGTTTACGTCTATTTTAAACATCAAGATGAGTTTTATGAAAGATTTCACCGTTCTAGAACGTTATTTAAATCAACTGTTGCATCTAGGAGCGAGGACACTGCGATTTTATCGTGGCTTATGCTTGTGAGACGTCTTGTACCATCAGAAACGGACGTCACATTTAACGCACGATTTACTAATTTGCCGACTGTATGTATCTGCATGGAGGACGAATCAGAAGACAGAAAGACTGCTTTGGTTGAGCGCATTACTTACGGCCGAACCCAATAACCTATATATCACCAGTTTCGGCCTACTGGAGATATAAAAATATATCTATCGATGGTTTTAACGTCCCAATAATCTCTTAATCCACCGGCCCACGCTATCTACTGATGGGAGAGTGTATCGCCTAAAACAGATATCTATTTGTATGAAAATGCCAAAGTATGCGTCCCAATATACGATTTGTTTACTACAAATGGCATATTTGGCTATTCCCCGAATTACAGGAATGAACGTAAAGTAGCCAAGCTAAAATGAACTCTTTAGTACTTGCAATAATGATCATAGATGTTTTTTTTATATTTAAAGTAATAAAAAAAATGAAATTCAAATATCTCGAAAACGGTGCGCCCTAGGCAAAAAATAACAGAAATGTAACCCCCCCCCTTACTAATACCCCCGTGCAAGCACCATTCCAACATGAATTTAAGTTAAAAAAAACAACAACATTAATGCGCTAAGGTAGCCCGCGAAATTCAAATTTTATTAAGTTTTTTCCAATTTGCAGGTCAGTAACAGGTTGTATTTTGATTCGCGGCCATAACAAATATGGCTCTACAGAATTATATCTTAATCCAGGAACTTATTTAGAAGTAAGAAACAAAGAAGTTTTAATATAACCCTAATTACACATGTTGTTTTTTAAAGTGATGTTGGTTGTAATGGAACGCACGGGAGGGCGAAGTAGAGAAACCTACTTATTGTTTTCGTTAGATAGATAGCCTTTATCAATGATTGTGAGATGCCATCCGAGCATAGATATAATTATACTGTCTATCATCAATAGCGATCTGTCTTTAACTGAAAATAAGTTATTGGGTTCGGCCGTTAGACAACTATCGGTCGATAGTTTGCCGATATCTTTTAAATTAGGGATGGGTCCTAAGTAAATAGCAAAGGAACGAAACTATCAAACTATATTTAACCGACTTCCAAAAAGGAGGAGGTTATACGTTTGGCTGTATGTTTATTTATTTCGAAGACATTCGACAAGTCGCAGAAAACATAAACCCAAAATAACTGGTTTTATCAGAAATATTTGTAAGATTTACATGCATAAACTTTTTATTTACGAAGTAGTTCCACATTTTGAAAATTTTGAAAAAAAAAGTTATTTTTGTTTTACATAAACAGAGGGTGGATTTTTGAGACGGAGTTATTGATCGAAGCGGAGCAGTAAAGCCAAGTTTATTTTTGGCTAATCTGTCCATTATAAATAGTTCATTATAGTAGTTTCATTATAAAAAGTTGAAGTCTCATTTGCTACAAAATGTATGGGAAAAGCTTTTTGCGATTACTGAATTTTTAGTACTCAAACCTCAGTTTGTCCGATAGAGAAAATAAGAAACAGGATCGTTTGGCATCAAAATAAGTTTTAGCTAAGGATCAAGATCCGCCGCTGATGGTAGTTTGACCGGTACCGCTGTACCGCGAAGTAATGCGCAGCGAGGCGCGGGCGGCGTTGACGAATGAGCGGCATGCAATGCCCCCCTCCTCACCGTGCACATGCCTAAGGCGCGGTACAGAGATATCGGTCAAACTATAGCAGTTCTACTTAAGGGGGATACGCTAAGATAGCCCACGAAATTCAAATTTTATTACGTTTTTTGCAATTTGCAGGTCAGTAACTGTGTTGATCTAAATGTGTTTCGCGGCCATAACAAATTATATGGCTTTACAGAATTATTAATCAGCATTACAACATTTACAACTCTCAGAGTTCAAAAAATCCTATTAAATGATTTTTTCTGAAATAATTTATTTATTTATTTATTTAACAGTTTATGTACACACATATATACAGACAAGAAAAAAAGGAACAGAAAAATACGTACAAAGGTGATGCTTATCTTTTGCTTGGTGATAATCATTCAGTAGGATTTTTTTAACTTAAAGATATAAATTTTGAACTTAGAGATGTAATTCTGATTCTAACAAATGCAATAATAAGTAGTTTTATCCATTTTTTTTTGGACAAAACGCGAAGTGCGAATATTTTTTTAAGGGGCATCCCCATAATATTGCATTTGTAAGAGCAACGCGTGATATATCACCCGTTCTTTGTAAGTAAAAAAAAAACCCGCCGAATCCCTCCTATTTTTTTGAAGTCGTTTAAAAACTATTGCATTTTAGAAAAAATAAATCAACAAAACTTAGAAGTTTAAATTCCGTAAGACCCCTTTAACTTTCCAACCACATTCGTTTTATACTCCAACTATAACTTTGAATTTATGTTTAAAGTTTTTTTCAAATCTAATTTTTATTTCCACAAACCGCATAAAGTTTTTTTAAATAGTTGGTATTCCTGCATTTTGCTTTGAAGAAATACACAGTGTCGGCAAATTGCGTCCAGTAGTAAATCCCTGGAGATACCACTCTTGGCGCCGAGAGCAATAAATTTTGAAAGCGAAAACATTAAAATCTCGTTAAAATGCTTTCCAGTATTGGCAATGGAACAAGTAGTTACAGTCAGTAGCCATATAAAGGCTTCTACATACCAGCGCGACTTGTCGCGCGACGCGACACGGCACAAAGGCCCCGCGTGTCGCGGGACGAGCGGTGCCTTTGTGTCGTGTCGCGTCAAGTCGCCCCGGTATGTAGAAGCCTTAAGTCAGTTGAAAATACCGGAAATATAAATTCGAAAGAAGACGGAGTAATTTCGTTTTAATAGTCAAGCCACGTAGATTGTAATTGTGTTTGAGAATTAGAGGAGGGAATAAAAAGTTCGTGAAATGTCCTAGTTTTGTTGAAATCCGGACTTTGTGAATCCGAGATTAGATTTGATTAAGGCTGTGGTTACATCTCATCAGGTCTGCGGTGAATGTAATTGAGAACAAGCTGCAGATGGGGTCGGCAGTCGGCACACGGTGGCATTATTGGCGAAGCAACAAGTGTGTTCGCCCGACTAATCTCGCGACTAGTCAATAAACAACACTGAGATCACATGGGGTTCCGCACAGATTTTTTTATTAGTTTTGTTGATTCAATAAATGAATCACTAATTTGACTAGGTAATGTTACATTGCAGAAAATTCTGTATGTAACTAATGACTCGGAAAATACTTTTAAATAAGTATATTCACAGTAAAGTACAAACAAAGAAATAAGTAGGTAGGTACTTACATTTTTTCAGTAATATCATGTTCACTAACCAAAGTATGAAAAAGGACTGGCGAAATTACAAGACACAGTGAATGGATAGAACTTTTTAATTTTTTTAAAGTTCAAATGACATTTAAAGAGGTCTAACTACCCCCATCGGTATACCGATCAGACATTAAAGTACGAAATGATGTAATAAAAGTTCATTACAAAATGGAACTTATGTGTCGTAGGTCGTAGCGGGACTGAAATAAATTACAAAATATAATCGACGAGGGAACTGAAGAACATTACGAACATGAAACACAAAAACGCACCTGCGCAGTAATATCGAATTTTTATGACAATTCACACAATGTGGACCATAATTCATTAGTTAATATCCAAACCAGTACTTTTATACTTAAATTATAATTATTTCGTATCGCTCTGTATTTCAAGGCTCGTACAGATTGGTGCGATATCGCGGGCGCGACAGGCACCGACAAAGAAATTTTGCTACTAGTGTCGCGTCGCGCCCGCGATATCGCACCAGTCAGCACAAGCGTTTACTGTGTGTACCTATATAATTAATAAAATAAATAAATAAAGAATGAATAGTAGGTCAATTCTATTATCATGTGACAACAAAGTCCAACTACGTTAAAACATTTTTTATTCGCATGCGGGACTCTAAAAATCGAATGAGTCATGTAAGTTACAAACGCAATTCCAGTTTTTGTTTGCGGGGCCGCGGTTGCCTCGTTTGGAAAGGCTGATACACTGCTCGACTAGTCGACATCATACAGACGAACTAGATTCTTGAAATGTTTCCTTGGCACTGAACTTCCCTGAAGAAATAAAACGAACGGTGTCATTGTCTTCATACAATCGAAACAATGAGCAATGATGACCGTTTTGAGAGTTCGTTCAAATTAAGTTCGCGACAATCTACGATAAACATACAAGTAATGGTCTATGTGGGTGTCCTAATTTGAAAAACATAATAACAGTTAACGGGTAGTTAACGGATCATTAAAACTATAATAAATAATAATTTATTGGTAGCAAATATGACTGCCATCTGTAAACAAACGCTTCTCTTATAATTACATAATGTCACCAAAAGTTCTTACTGATCATATCAAATCAATTTTTTTTTTTTTCTTTTAAGCCTACATGGGCACTTATGAAACGTCAGAAGCTAGGTGCACGGTTCCAATTGGCTGTTTCCTATGGAGAAGAGCCGGCAAGAAACTCCACGGTTAATCTTTTAAAAAAAAAATTGCATTTACAATGTTTTCAAATTACAGTGTTAATAAGTATGAGAGGACAGCGTAGACCCGTCAAAAGTACCAGGTACTTAACAAAATAGAAAATGGTCTACAGATCTACAGTCTATTAACCCTACAACGTCCTCACATTAACAAAGATTACAAAAAAAAACGATATAAAATATTATTAAAATAATAACATTTAGAACCTTGTTTAAATTAATATTGTAAGTATATAATGTCAAAGAAAAAAACAAACAGATTATTTCAAGGAAGTATGTAAAAAATAAATAACATACACATCGCAACTTGGGAGCAGTTACATATTTTTGCCGTTAATGAGGTACCAGGGAAGCCACATAGAACAGCACCATAGAAATTCTGTCCATATCATGAAAGCAAAGACATTCTCTAAAAAAGCACAATCTCTTTGAAGAAAAAGCAATATACCTACAAATACATGTTGGTAGATATTGTATATTGATAAACAAGGTCAATAATATATTACTTTGATAAAGCCCAGCTTTCACTGAAAAAGATGTCAAACTTTTTGCTCTAGTGATTAATAGGAACAAGATTATTTTGAAAGTCATTGAACTACCGACCGCTCGACAACAACTCGACTATATTATACAGAAATTATTATAAGGGATTATACCTATACTCAATAAGCTTTATTGTCAAAACTGAAAAGCTTTTATAATATTGGTACATGATATTCAGTGAGATTGATCACATTCAGAATAGTCTTAACTAAATTAATCATTTCATATAAAAAATTTGATATTGTAGCACAATTCGATTCATGCTATAGATTTTTGTTTTTATGTAAACTGGTATTTTGGTTTAAATTAACATATTGTTTTAAACTAACATATTTTTAGCTTTGCATACAAATCACTAATACGACTAACTATTGACCTAGACTCCTAGACATCAGTTTGCTTGATTAGTATTGAGAATTTTGATATAACTCAGGTTATATTATAGCATTTCTAATAAGAATATAAAGTTTTAATATATGTTATAACCATACATGGAAACAGCACCCTGATTGCGTAACACACTATCAATCACAATGTGAATGACTTTGAAGTATTTTGCTAATCCATTGCTTCATTATATTCGAAAAGTTTGTCTGTTCAACAACGTAAATAACGCAATGAATGTTGTTGAACTGTCAAAATGAAACCCATTGCAACTGATATGGTACTGATAGTGTGTTACACAATTATCCCGCTGCACGCTGGTTGGTATAACATCAAGAATAGAAGTCATCCTAAAATGTTTCTTAACTCAGCCCTAACTTAAAACATATTTTCCCTTGACTTAGCTTTTGTAAAGCTTGAAAGTCTTGTTTTATTTAATTTACTAATTATGCAAACACCAAAGACATCTCACTTTAAGGAATGTAATCATATTCACTAAAGAATGAAATTAAAAAATATAATTTTTATCCAAAGTGTCAATTCAAACTTTTAATCATTCCACTCCACATTCCCGTCATGACTGAAATATTTTTTTTCTCAGATTAAAAATGCTATAAATCAACAGATAACATTTCGAGTCAAGCCCATAGATATAAGAAAGAAGATTTCTATGGTCAAGCCACATTGAAGACTTGAAGTCACATTGAAAAATGTTTACGGAAAATAAGTTTGTACTGTGCATTTTTACGATTATTTTTTTTGCCAGATTCCAGAATACTTTATGCCAGATGATGCTTCTACAAAAGGAGATTGAGGGGTATCGCTAAAAATAATACCTATTGCAGATCTTAGTACCTATAGCTGTACCAACATATTCAGTTATCAGCTACATATTTTGGTTTCTATTCAAGAAAAAGTAGGTTATTTGATGCATAATCCTTTCACCTCCATTTTAACTAGGTTGGAAAACAAACTAAAGGAAAATTTATATGGGAATATCGATGGTGATTTTTACGTACAATTTTCGAAGAGAAAGCAAATAGCCCAGCAAACTGTAACAGCGCACGAACACCACAGCAATCTAAGCTCAGCACTGTTATAGCCGTATAAGGCCTCCATCTACAGCTAGATTCCTACCTATCCCCTAATGAGATAGAGCAATACTGCGATAGTGGTGTTTAGTCGGGCATTTAGTTTAACGCATGAGCTTCAGTGGTGCCAATACAATGTTATGTATGTCATAAACAATGTGTTTTTAATAATGTTTATATCTACATCAAGAAGATGCACCAACAAATGAACAGCAAACTTTCTTGAATGATTAAACCACACACACGCAACCCCCATATCCTCATACAAACTGAATTTGACGATATTATTGAAGGGTACAATTAGTTACCTCATCATCATTTTTAGGCATAATTCACTAGGATTTAGATTTGAAGCGCGATCTTTTTGGTCTATTGATGAAGATCAGACGTTTGCAGTACAAAGCACTGTCCCAGTCTGAAGAAATATCTAGAAATAGTAGTAGATGTCAATCTGTAGGTCCTTCTCGTAGTTGCGGCAAGTCGAGTTAAACGTCGATCGGACGGTCAGTACGCGCCGGAATGCCGCCACAAGGTCGAGTACGATCATCGGCCGTAGATCGTCCGAGATTTACGCTACACACATCATTGGACTTTATACATGTAACAGTATGTTGGATGGTTAAATATTGAAGCTAAGATGACATAATATATGTAATAGATTATGCATGGCTACGGACTAAAGACCTAAAGACATGGTGACTCGATCAAGTTCGGACATTGGAATGGAAACGAACAGTGAACCTGATTTCCGTAGTTATAGTCGATGTATTTTGTAAAAAATCCACTGTGGAAACTTAGATGAAGTGATCTTTCAATAGTCTATGACAAAAAGGGTCCAGTAGCGGGGTATTAAGACTAGATTCGGTATCTAGAATAGTCAATTGAGTATTCAAAATCCGGCTTTTTTTATCAGACTTTTGAAGTTGAGACTCTGAAAAAGATTGATTTGAGAAAAAATATATGAGATTGTAGATAATTGAACATTAATTAACAATCAATTAAAATCACGAAATGCAATTTTTTCACCCAACTTTACAAAACTGCGTATATCTCTGAAACTAAATGCCGAGAACTGGACCCTTTCTGCTTGGACGCCCTCATTATCTCTATCATCAGGTGGAATGACAGTTCACTTCAAAGTCACTTCACGTAAGTTTTCACGGTGAGATTTTACAGAATAGACAGGCTGATATGCATCAGTGGTCTTTCCCTACAAAAATCACCTTTACTGCTACGACATAAAGGCGCTGTCAATGTCAAATTGTTACCAGTGATGTGTGGTTGACCGTACTGTGCCCACGCAACCATATTGTGGATTACCTATTTATTCGTTTGCGTATGTAACTATCGCTGCTTTGTATGAATACTGTTGCAACTCAAAACGGGTATTTTTTTCGGCACCATTGAATGAAGTTTACTATTATTTCTAACTTTTGACTTATTGAACTTATATATCTTGTGATAAGACTGTTTCACGAAGAAAAAACGTGGTTACGCCTCAAAAGTCAAATTGCTACTGGTGAAACATCACTTTCAAAAATAAATGGCGACAAAAATCCACCAATGGCGTAGTCTTTTCGTGGCGCCACAAAACAAGAGTTGTGATAATAATATGATCTTTACTAAGTATATAATATGGATTATTCTTCGTCGCATGGTCTAACTCGAAATTGTAGTGTTTTGTAATAATACAGTATACTTCCAAACCAACGCATGTAAAACAGTAGGCTAAAGAAACAATATACTTTTTATTGCTGTTTCACGTGACGCAGCTGCATTACGTAAAGAAGCGTAAGCAAAGCGATAATGGTCATTACAAGTCAGTAGAATCTTAAAATAAAACTATTGGTATGGGCCAAAGATATAAATATGACTAGACAGTAAAAGCTGAAAATCTTGTCCAAAAAAAACGCGTCGAACTGTTGGCCGCAAAATGCACACTAGAATAACATAATGACAGCACAATGACGTGGCACGAGTGTAAGACGTAACTGTCACGCACATCGGCATAACAAAGTTGGCCTGTTGGTTTTAGTTATTTTGTAGTGCGACTCTATTTAGACATAATATAAATAATCAAAGTTATGGACATTGTTAACTGCAGTTTGTGATGCGGAAATTGCTGCACAAATAATATAATCTCTCGTTATGAAAATACAGTTGTTAGCTAAGGATATTGACCTCACTGACTAGAGTAGATATTAGTCAAGGAAGCTACTTGAAATAAAATACATTGACGTCATTACATAAGAAGTTAGGCGAGAATTGGCGTTAATATAAAAAAAAAAACTATCTAATAAACATTATCTTCAACTGTGTGTCACCATTGCATTTCATTTTATATCAATTCACTTATTTTACAATAATGTTGCATGCCTAATAAAAGGTAGATTGTACAAGGATCACCCATATTTAACTGTAACATCTTATTTACTGTACCTACGAGTACAATCGAGTCTAGACAAAATCAAACTGGTTGCTATTTTAATTGTAGTTATTTTTCTGACATTGATTTTACATTCTGTGATTACCTAGACTCTTACACTGACTTATTATTTTAATTTTTTTAGGAAAAAATATACTTTTACGATGTTTGTAATTATGTGAGCACCATGTATCTATCTCATAATTAACCAGTACTTTTCATGGAGAAACTACCTATCTGACCTCCACAACCCAGATACTGGGTATTATGATACCCCTTGGTAAGACTGGTTGTCAGACTTTGCTGCACCGGTTTGACGTCAACGCCGGCTGTCGCTGAAAACCAGCGCCGGGGCGCTGTCTCCCATAGGGTCGCAGCATTTTGCTGAGCGATGGTCGTTTTGCGTGAATGTGACGCATCATTTCTCTCAACTTGTTCTTTCGTGTTTGTTTTTTTTTTTCTTTGCGTTATGTTTACAGCAAATAAACGTATTTTCTTGACTTTTAGGCTTCTGACTACCCGTAAAGACTGGCAAAGATCTACAATTGACAGCCGGGACTAACGCAACGGCTTAACGTACTTTCCGAGGTACGGAGGGGTCTCGATGTTTAATGGATGGTCACCCATCCACGAAACGACCCTACGCTGGTCGTTTAACCATCAATCGACCCGTGTGGCTGTTCTCATTTAGCCACAAGCCCCTCTTTTCTCCGAGTCTCATTTCTTAAACAGTAATTATCAAAAGAAAATTGAGCATAAAACTTTTCCCAATAAGAAAACTCGTGATCAAACCGAAACAATTGTAAATGGACCCAATATTTGATTCCAAACTGGGCAATCCCAGCAATTTTCAAAAGTACAAAAAGTATTGCCACAAAAAACGTAAAAAACAATGAAATCGTGACTGTGTCTATTCTCTCTAAAAACAATAAAACAATGCTATTTGTTTTTACAGTTATTTGCACCGAACATACCGACGCTCTATATTGAAAATTGTATGGAACGTATTTCAATTTACATTATACACAACTTATATTTGCTTGAATATGTAATGTAATATTACACTAAAGTACTGTCCATGCTCCTGTAACACCTACAACTTTACTTGGACATGTAGTTTCATCGTATTCTCATGAAATCCAACAGTCGATTGACTCTGTTTAAACGATATTTTCATGATAATGAACACAGTGAATGCTTTTAAGGGTAATTTTATAATTCCACTACATTGCCTCAGTGTAAGTACGTACATTATTGCAAGATTACACGCAGTGCAACAAAGTACGAGCTTTGGGCAAATCAGTTTACAGACAACTAATAAAATTCAATGAGAAGATTATTTAATCATCCGGACCGTAATGGACAATTACTGCAAAAAATTCAAGTTTTAACAATAAACTGTGTGTGTAAAATATTATCATGAATTTCATGACACGAAAAACGATGGAGATTTTAGCGATAAAGAAGAAGAAAAACTGATTTTAGACCGCACATTTGTGAAATTACCGCTCCCACTCAACATCGGTAAAACTGTAATCCAAGAGATCGGTATCAATCGAACTTTCTAACCCTTAATGGCAGAATCCATCCGCAACGAGGCCAAGCAAAACTTTTACCCATTTAGCGCCAACTTCGAACATTGATCGTTCATTATTGATCATTTTTGATAAAAACCATTATACAAGAATTTTATTAAACTCCGAAACTCTCCACCGAACTGTTCAACTGTCGTCAAACTGTATGCCAAGCATTATCAAATGATCGATTTCTAAACGATAATGTTTATCTCGGTCTATCAGAAACACAGATAAACAGCACTTCATACCAAATCATTATAGATCCATTACATTCTCATTCCATTATTATTATGTTCATAGACAAGTTTAGTGCCTGTTCACTGTTTTATTATTTGCATTCAAGCTTGTTTTACACCTTGTTATCATAGGTATCCATTTGACTGAATTCAATCCAGTTCATTTATGAAACAATTATGTGCACTTTAAATTCATCGATTACAATCTTGACCCTATTAAAGTGAGTTAGTTCACCTACACCAACGCCAAAGGTTTAATCAGAAAATTAAATTAAATTAAAAATTAATACCGTACCAAAACATTTTCTAACGAGTGGGCAATTCATCAAGTACTTCCAGGGCGTGTGCGGAGCCGGTTTTTTCTTCTTACAGCCCCTATGCGAGTGGGGATGGTGGCACCGCTCAGCGGGCTTGCCGTGCTTCGTGAACATTCCGAGTTAACCCTGACGCTTCCATAGACTGTCACATCACTGGCACCACTGGCATAACACTAACCACACTGGCCTGGCTTTAGCCGCCGACAAGCACTCTCGCTGCCAATCACTCACTAGCACCAATCACATAAACAATCACTAAATCAAGGTCATCCGTAGCCATCACCATCCGAGTGAAAGACTACATGGGAGAGGCCCCGCACGAATGTAACTGAAAAGAAAAAAAAAGAAAAAAATGTAGTTTTGAAGCCCTCCCATAGGCAGAAAAACAAAAAATAAATAGGGACATGAAATTGCATTTTGTCTTGTCTCCAAAGTGGGACGGAGACATTGAATAGTTCTATCTGAGTGCTCCATAATGTACGCTGTGGCATGTCAAGACAGAGTGAAACAAAAAAGCCATTTGAGCAGCGAGTCAGCGTTTTTGTGCCGTTACATTTGAAAGTGAAAGTCTGCGTCAATGTTATTTGATCATTACGTCGCCAGGACTGTTTTGATTCCTATCTGACAAATCTCCAAGTTTTAAAAACATCAGCGGCAATGGATGTTCGTAGAAACAAAATCGAGCACATAATGACGTGTACACAACTGCTCTAACGCGACATGAACTTGTAAATGTACCTTTGGACAATAAAATCGACCGGATGACTGTGATATCATAAAAAATAATTTGAGCGTTTAAACACGAAGCAGATGCTAAAAGGGGTCTGAATTCGTGACGTGAAGGCATGGCAAAGAAAACTGTTTCAAAACAGTATTATTTTTATTTCGTTTGTTCACGTGTCTGAAAAAAAAATCACAATTATTGTTTTATTCTTGATGCGTTCATGGTTCTCAAAGAGCTTTGGTTTTATTCACATTTTTATGTCAGCAAATTAAAAAAAAATTTTTTTGAATATAACATGCAATCTTTTTTTTCGCGGTTCACAAAAACTACATTTTAATAACTTTTGGTCAACGAATACCGGTTTTGCTCTAATAATGTTTCAATAAATAACGTTTTATTGCGTTAAAGCATATAACACAGGACGTATTATCAAAAAGTCAAGGTTATCGTGTGTTTTAGAAAATGTTACTACGCTACTCGACTGTGCAGATATATTTCAATACAGTACTGTAAACATGTGTAATGAGGATTAAGGATTTCTAGGGCCAAAGGTCAAAAGTAAACATTAGAAATGTTGAAGCATATAAATTTGAAGTAAGGAGGATGTTTTTGGGAACGATAGTAGCTCCAAAAGATATTTTGCAAGATGTCTATCCTATAGTCAAAGAGATTAAAGATAGAGAGGAATTTTATAGCCATACTGAAATCATTGGTCTGTCTCATAATACCCAAAGAGCTGTTAACGAAATCATTCGGTGGGCTCGTTTAGCGTGCGTCCACCGGCCACGGAAGGTCAAAGCGCGCTCTCACATACATACACACAATATAATCCACATATGCATACACTGGCACGTATCTAAACAAGGACAACCTTATCGCTCTTCCGTTTACTTTATAAAAGCAACGTGTGTATTAAAGATGATATTCTTAATACGGGAAAACATACATACAATAGTTTGCATTGTGCATCAATGATGTCAACGTTTAACTTAACTTTTGATGCTTTTATTAATAGTGGTATACCTAATATACTTAGAATAATTTAACAAATAAGGTCATATGTTACCAAATCGAAGTTAAAGCTAAATATAATATTTCTGCTATTCCCATATTTCTAAGAAACTTATTATCGACCAGTGAAATGCTCATAGAATCTCTAAACAACTCAAGTTATCGATAGCCGTCGAAGTATCTATTTTCTTTGTTACCAACCATTCCTAGTCGAAGAGTTTATCGTCCGTTCATTTCATAGAATTACATGTTATGCACTAGCTAAGAATCGTCGAGGTATGGCTTCCACGAACTCGTTTCCATTTTAGGGAGACACCACGTCATCGCGGCCTGAGCGCTAGTGTGAGCAGTTTTTGCTCCAATCTTAGTTAAGACGAAGTTTCTGGTTAATGAACAAACTTATCGCCCTGTAATAAAAAAAGATGAATAGCCGGATTTAAGAACATTCTACTCAACAAAACAGAAGCTTCTATTGTACGAAACAATAAAAGTTCATGAACATGAAAAGAAGTAGATATAACTTTTTTTTATTTGTTCGCTTTAATGCTTATTCGAAGATAGCTTTTAAAATAAGAAACGTTAAGTAAGTAAAAGTGATTGTTAATAATGGAAAAACTGGTAAAAATGAAGAGAACATAAAGACCGAGTGAAAAATTACATGCAATCTATCTATTCCTATCTGACAAATGGATAAAATATACGAGATTGCCGAACGTTCATCTATCAACATTTCGTCTCATACGAGTATATCTATCGATTTAGATTCTCCTTAAAACGGCCTCGATATGGCCACCGTTAACGTGAGTCCATGCACACTCGGATGACTCACCGTAAACCAAATATGGAACTTGACCAAGACCCTTGGGCGTTGTTGCACCGAGAAATGGAGCCGGATTCACCATATTACTCGACTCTACTATTATTTTCCATTCAAACCATGTTGAACATTTCTTTGTTTAAATATCGTTGTTTCTAGGACGTGTGTTAGCATAATAGTATACATATAATATAACCTTACTAAATGCACTGCACATTTTAAAGGATCAAGCAGATTCTTTAGTTAAAACAAAAACTTTATCGATGGCCAGTTTAACCAGTTCCATGACGATAACATTATTTCGTTGGACTAGTGATATCATCGTTATATCACTGATAAATAAACCGACAACATAGCAACATTTAAATACGAGTTCCTGTTTAATACCTTTACGCAGTTGACAACTTACGCAGGAATCTAAAGCCGAAAATATTGCTTTCATCGGAATATTATCATGAGAAACGTTCGGTCACAACAATCACGACATTCCTTTTCCCAATTCTTTCCCAGAATTTTCGTGTTACATGAAAAGTGTGGAAACATCGACGGTTTCTACGTAAAAGTCGTTTTGACTCAACGACAGATGTTTTGACTACAATAACGGCGCTCATCGCTAGCAAGCTGACCGTCGGGCGGTGGGGGGTGGGGGGCAATGGGGCTGGGGTGGATGTTCATTCATCTGAGGCGTGACGTCACGCGCGAGGTCGTGCCCTCGCGTGCCCACACCGCCAGGAGAATAAACGACGAAAAAACTCGCTGAATATCAACATGACCTTTGGCTACACTTTTACATTTCAGAAAATCATCAAATTACCGTCGATCTAGTGTAAACCGACACTTGTCCTTAATTAAAGTTCGTAGGCACTGATTGATTAGACACGCTTTAGTTAATAGATGGTCATTTCTTCTTATTAAGGCGAGGAATTTTTAGGACTCCAATTACTCTTGATAGTATGAATCAGTTTCACTTTGGTTCGTATTTCGTAAACTAAAACCAATATCGTAGGATTTTAAAAAGCTGTTCAAAACGTAAGCGTGTGTGTGAACCAGAAACGTGGTGTGTTAGAGGATTTTATAAGGCTAATGCATTTATAATGCCCTTTGAATGCAGCTGTCGTCTGAGTAGACAAACACTTCGAAGCTGTGCTGTCCAAATACATTATGATGATACATTTCAGGATGAAATTTAAACAAATAGTTGAGCCTGATGTAAAAGGACTCACGGATCCGATCGAGCACGTTTTATAGACAATAGAATGGACGAAAAACATAAAACGTATCGGCGCGGCGCGGCGGTCGCTATTGACAATCATAAAACAAGCTACGTATACGAGAAGCCGGTTCTGAGTATGGATGTCCACGTTGAGATAAAGCGTCTGAACTCAACCGGTTTGCACGGCAATAAAGTAGTGCTATAGCGTTACTAACATAATGTTTTAGTGAGGGCGTATCGATTGCATTAATGAGATGTGGCCGCACGTGGGGTCCGTGTGTAGAATTGTGGATGCGATTGCAAATGGCTGGGTTATCGATATAAGGACGCTTTATGGCCCCTTTATGATTTAGAAACAATAGTAAGCGATCTTTTGTAACGCATTATGGGCGCTATTACTGATTGTGTGGTCAAATCAGTCATAAATGTTGTGCAGTTTTGGACAGTCAAATATTTGACGTGACTGATAAAAGGCGAATTCGGAGCAAAATAAACGGGCCGCGATTATGGGTCGGAGACGGGTAGGGTTTATCCCGACAGAGTGTTGATAGGACCGTTGTCCTCGCTGATCCCTCAGGAGATTTAGCGGCGCAGGTAAATAGGGCTGTCTAGGATACAAATCCCTGCCTTGTGAGAAGAATCTATATTCCTGAATGGTTAGGCTGTCTTGGGAAAGGTACTCTTATGTCTGACAAAGGGTAAGAATGAGATAACGGAACAATATACTTTCCTTTCTCAACGATGTTAGTTAAAAGTGGATAGCCACTTCGATATGCATGAACCTAAAAGGAACCTAACTAACAAAAAAATATCCGAATTGCTAGATTTAAAATTTAACAAGTAGGCCTGCCAGTTTCGCAGTAATTGAGCGGCAATCAAAGTTGGGAAAAAATTACTTTAGGACGGCAGACCTCAAAATTTTTCATTAATTTGTTATGAACTAGACTTTGCGTTAAGCTCCATTTACTAGCCTAGCATAACGCGTAAATATAAAATGAGAAAAATTGTCACTACATTTTTAACAGGATTAAAAAAGTTAAAATTGTGTTAATCCTGTTTCTTTTCATCTTACTTTTTGAAAAATAATTAAGTTAGCCGTACATAATTTATGCATCCAGGGGAATATGTTCCTGCCAGGGTTGCTAGTTTCTCCGAAAGGCATATCGTGGCCCTGGCACACAGGCAAATGAACGAACACAGATGGGTTGTGGGTTTTAGTCAGTAAAAGTCTGACACGCCCTCCCAGTCCGCCCAAAGCGGGAGAATTTATTTCAAAATTTCACACAGAAAAAAAAGGGGATTATCTTGGACAACACTCTTTTAAGGTTTGTGCCAGAAAAAAGTGTAAGTAATCCATTATATGACTTAGGGGGGATGCGCTAAATTAGCCCACGAAACTCAAATTGTCTTACGTTTTATGCAATTTCCAGGTCAGTAACATGTTGTATGTGTTTTTTTATCTAAATATGATTCGCGGCCAGCAAATATGGCTTTACATAATTATAATCATTAGAATCAGCATTACAACTCTAAATGATTATTTCAGAAAAAAACATTCAGTACGATTTTTTGAAGTTTAACTTAGCGCATCCCCCTTAACTTTCCATAAAATAAGCAAACCATGACCACTAGCACCTTGTCAAGTATTATGTTCCTATATCTAGCTTTTACGACAATTCTGGGACTCTTATAGACCATTGCAATTAAAGTCACCTATCGCGACAGCCTCGTGAAGATAAGGCCAGGCAAGTGGGCGTTTTGCGGTTGTTCGAGTCCAAGTACACTACAAGAGTTATTTTAATCCATCTTCCCTGACACTTTTAAACAACCCAATATTACGAAGGATAAACATAATAAATAATAACAAAAAGCCAACAGCTAGCAATACGTCACAGCCAGCGATAAGCGATGACTTGGAAGATGACGGAGGCTTGCCGCGATAACACGAGGTCAGACAGCCAATAAACCGTTCTGTTGTACAATAACGACGCCTGTATTCGTGAATATGATTTACCTACTCGTGCAGACTTTAAAACGACCTCTTTCTTCCATATATACTTGTTTCCTCGTGACATAATTTATGACTGATAAGAACACCTCATGATCGACGTTGGAACTTGAAATGGAACAGACGGTAACGCAGTCTGTAAGGGAGAATGGTCCATCAGCCGATATTGCGTCGAAGTTATGAAAAATGATTCAGAATCTTGATAAAACAATAAAACCTGATGTCTTCAACTTTTGAAGATATTCATTATATGAAGTGGTTCAATATTATAAAAACTTAGACATTGGACTTCGCACATCATAATTTATAAGGGCTAATATTGGTCAGACAAATGTTCACTTTATAAGCGAGTTTAAAAGGTCCATAGTTTGTCTATCTGACGTCGGCAGCTAATCTAATCGTAAACCTTAAACCAAGAGAAACAGTGGAAAATCAATAAGCTTAGATTTTAAAAAACCTGCAAGAATTCCCTACTAGTTGTAAACTACTAGAAATTATGTGGTCGATACTACATAATGATGTTTTCTAAGATCTCGAGAAATTCGATAGCGGAACGGCCGAGACAACTTTATATCAACCGGATCACATGGAAGACTTTATAGCGGTCGCTTTTAGTTCCATCTAAGCTCTCCATTACGATATTTGGGCAAAGCTAAAGGAAAAAATTGGGAATGGAACTAGATCGAGACCGACCTGACTATAAACAGGAAGATTACGAACAGGTAACACAAGATAGGCATTTCGAAGAAATAATGCTTGGAAACATGTCATCACAATTTCGGATAGTAAATAGACTACAGATAATCAAATTGAATTTGTCACGACCGAGGATGAATCATTTCGAATCTGAAACATAATTCATGAAACGGTTTTTGCTAAATCCCCAGACAAGGATACGATTACATTCATAATCAGATGCAATGACTTAAACCTGCATAATGATTCATAATACGAAGAACTTGCTTTTTGCTTAAAAATCAAGTTAAGCAATGAAGAAACAATACATGAGCCACTTGATAAAGTTTCCTTGACTACAACACTTTAAGGCTCGTGCAGACTGTCGCGATATCGCAGGCGCGACAGGCAGCTCGACACTTTTCATGCATTTTTCATAGAAATTGTGCCATTAGTGTCGCGTTGCGCCTATCTGCGGGAACCTTTATTTGGCCGTTGACACGAAGTAGAGTAACATAGTAGTTTTTTAACAAAGCAACAATAATAATTACTATTCCAGACGAGACGTCTTCGAGAACGACGAAGGTTATTCACCCGTTAAAGAATTAATGGCACGACTTACTAATGCCTTAGTGGTACTTAATCTTGGTTTCCTCAAGGGGAGTCGCGTAAACAATATTAAAATATTCACTTTCGTTATAGGTTGGCTGTTTTGTAAATGCGACCGGAGATGGTTGAAGTGTTCTGCAATATGGCTAGAAATGACGACGCATTATTTTGTTTTGTTCATGAACATAATCCATATAGAGATGTTCAAACATCTCTATACGTAATGCAACGGCTTGGCACTGTATCAATGCAATTTCCTAAGCCAAACTCACGCTATCTCATAAACAGAAACTAGATATTTATAACATTTAGAGACATGTAAAAAGGAAGAAAAAGTGTATTTTAAAGTAAATATTATTCCAAACACACGTGATCCCGCTTCAACTTTAACGAAATCAGGTGACTTCGAAGAAAATTTACTTTATAACTCTATTATCATTGTAAATGAATCCACCGCCGCGTTATATTTTCCCGTTGCGATGGCAAAACCGTGGCTACCCAGCACGTGTTTAGTGCTGCCTTATACGTGTGTGCAACATACATTAGATATTGCGTATCTGAGTAGTCGAGCGGACGGGGGGCGGGGCGCCGCACGCGAACTGATAATAATTATTAGTCTGAAGCAATTAAGAGGCGCCAGATATACGCCATGGATGAGATAGCGGCAGACTTTATAGAGTGAAGAGGCCGGCAGACCCACCTCGACACAGTTCTGGAGGGAAATCCGCTTGATGCGAAACTAGTATTTCTTTACTGACATCGTAGGTTTGACATATTTGCAAAATGATACCTACATACATCGATTCTTGAAATATAGTTTTCTCTGAGCATCAAAGAATAATTAGTCAGTTTCAAGGCAGGTATTATTTGGCACAGATCGAAGGTATACTTTTTTTAAATAAAAACGATGAATATATACCGATATGTTCAAAGTTCACACATTCCTTCACCCCAACATCTTGGAAGAATTCACATGATTTGTATTCTACATCTCCGTCACTCCTATTATTCAATATCACAAAAATGTTATACAGTAGAATTTTATTACTTGGTGTAACTTATAGCTATCGATTACCGGGTCCTCTTGGGAATGCATCGAAACTGATACGAACATCGATGGGTACACGGATCCACGTACTACGCATTAAGATCTGTATCATAATCACTCAGTTGCAGAAACGATCTTTAAATTTTAAAGACTACATTAAACACTAATGTAGCATTAAATCATTGCACAAAACCATTTTTTATTTTATTTTAATGCTCCATTATAATTTAACTAATGAAATGTCAAACCTAATGAAACCGGCCATTTTAAACACTTTTACGTTGCACGTAACTTCATTAGCGCCCATTAGCAGGTGGTGAACTTTAAGTTTGACATTTCAGATTTTTTAATTTTAATGGGCCGAAAAGCATCCATTAAAGAGCAACATTAGTGTTTTCTACGGTACTTTAATGCATTTCTGTAATTGAAAGATGTCTTTAACCAGTCTTTCGTCATTATCTGATTCTTATTTAGTAGATTTACCTCGCCGTCGAATCCCAGACCGAGTGAATTTATTTTTAAAACATGATGGAGAAGAGTTTCGTGTAAGGTATAGAATTTCCAAGGAGGCAGTTCTTCAAATTTGTAACCTACTTGATTAAGATTTAGAACCAGTGACGCAAAGAAAAAAATCCATTAATGGCCTGACACAGCTCACACAGCTTTTAATATGTTTGAGATTTTTCTCCACTGGATCTTTCCAGCAAGTATTGAGTGATTTAAACAGTTTGTCGGAAACAGGTTGGGTCGGGTTGTTTGTCAGTTTGTTTATACAAAAAGTATCCCGTGAACTAGCAAAATTAAGCCACCTCTATATTAAAATGCCAGACCGGACAGTACTACGTAGAGTTGCAGAAGGTTTTTATGAAATTGATGGATTTTCACGTGTGGCAGAAGCTCTAGACTGCACAAATGTTAAAATTATTAGAATAAGGGGGATGCGCTAAGGTAGCCCGCGAAATTCAAATTTTATTACGATTTTTGTAATTTGCAGGTCAGTAACACGTTGTATGTTGATCTAATTATGATTCGCGGCCATAACCCTTAAGGCTTTACAGAATTATAATCATTAGAATATGAATCAGAAGTATAAAAATTGCAAAAAACGTTGGTAAATTTGAATTTCGCGGGCTACCTTAGCGCATCCCCTTTTAACCTTTTGAGCGCCAGGGTCACAAATACGTGACAAGCGAAAACTGTCCCTGAGCGCCAACGACACAAATATGTGACAAAAACAGCGGTACATTAAAACACGAAATAAACTATTTAAACATTACTTTAATGCCTATTTATTTATATACCTGTAAAATAGAAGGTCCAAAATTTATTTATTTCCATAAAACTAATTAAATTGCATTATAAATATTGAGAAATTTTACGTTAAAAAGAAAGAAATAAACTCTGAAAAAAGAATGTCCTCACACGCCAGAGTCATAACTGCGTGACCGCTAGTGATGTAGCGCATGTTGGATAATATCATTATTTCAAATCAAAGATCGATTCGAAACTTTCCTCTGGAATATATTATTTTAGGTATAATTTGGTACTAGGATAAAGCAGCATTAATTTTATAAAACCAGTCTTAAAAATCATTCAATAAGCTACATAGTCAAAAATAAAATTTGGTTGGGTCGAATTTCGATATTCACTAATCCCAACTCAAGCGCATCCCTAACGCAACCCGAATTATCAGTACCCTGTACGCCATGGTCACGACTAGACGACAATATCGTGACGTCACAAGCGCGGCGACCAGAAATTAGTGAAGTGAATGAATAATATTTATGATTAATTTACTTGTGATATCGAGTTCAAGATTTATATTAAGTGACTATTATAATGAGTGGGAATTTAATGACTACGAATTGGTAATTGTGATAATTATATATAATCGTTAATTGTTTTAATTTGTTACTTTTTATGCCAGGTTTATAGAACTTAATATTTAAAAACATGTATACATAGTACATACTGTATAACATTTTATTAAAATTTTCTATTTTTTCATAGTTTTTATTTACCTTCTTAACCTATTTCAATCATATATTTTTAAGTACCTGTTACATTCGGAATTATAAATCTGATTTAAAAAACGTGTTTCATTTATTATAAAATAATATTGTACTAGAACATCGATAAACGAGATATTACGTTGCCACATCCTTATTTCGAAAGCGAAGTAGTTATTAAAATGGCGGGCCGTCCACGCCATGGTCACAATATGAAGACAGCAGATCAAGAATAGTGTTGTACCTACAGTTATTATATTTAAATATATTGTAGTCTCATATCTGTTATTACGGTATTATACAAGTCTGTAAATAGTGTATAACTATTACTTTAATAGGAAGAAATGTAATGTTGAATTAAATTTCAATGTTATAAGGACATTATATTTCGAAATTAAAGACGAAAATGAAAATAAAATTGATTATCGATGAAGTTTTGGAATCCCTATTTTTTTCGTAGGTATTTGCGGTGAATTTGTGGCCTGGCGTTGAGGGCAAGTTCATGCGTTTTTGCTCTGGCGTTCAAAAGGTTATACCAGATTATTTAAACTAGATTAAACCACAGAGTACACTGAATACACATAAATCAACTAAATTTACTTTATTTTATGCTAAAATTGTGGTGTACTTGTACGTACGGATAATAACAGAACGCAAATGTTCACTCTTTTCGTTCAATATGGTAATTTGTTCCTGGCAATATTATTTAAAGTCTTCTTTAACTAAAGTGGCATTAAAAATGTCTAATGCTATCAAAAATTTGTTTGTGCAACTTCATTAAAGTAATGAATTCATTAGCGATAATGCTGCTTTATGTAATGAAGTGTTAATGGTGAGCTTTCTGCAACTGAGTGAATACTTCATAGAAACGCGCAATATATCCTTAAGGGATCGGATATAACAGGACGTTTCTAAGTATGTACTTGTTAAAGTTAAACGATAACTGGTTTTGCTCGCGGCTCTACCCAAGTGCAAACTTCTTAATTTTCTGAGATTTGGAGTCCCACATAATCCAGGATATATTTTTCTTCTGTCTCAAGTTTCACCCAAATCCGTGGCGCTGTTACGGTGAAATTGAGTTTCAAACAAATCAATAGGAAATGATAAAACAATATCAGAAGCATATGCTAAGATTCAGGATATTGGTACGAAACCTTCAGCAGTTCCATATAAAACAAAAAAAAACACTCTTGAACGGCAGTTTTTTTTTTCATTTCTCATAGGAAAGTAGTGTTTGTTTGATCCGAGTAGGGGGTGGAAGGCGCTGATCCCCACCCTTGGGCGGGACAGACTCATAGTAATTGCTTCCCTCTTCAGGGCGGGAATGAATTTTAAAAATAAAACTAAATTTGGTTAGGTAGTCCGCTACAAAAGATTTACATAATAAAAAAAAAATCGAATCAATAAAAAAAAAATCTGCGGTCTTGTGAGTGTTTAAACAATTAAACAGCAGTAAACATGGAACACACCGCGGCGGTGACGCGGTGTGTTCCATGTTTAAAATTTAATAAAGACTATATAATTTACTATAAATTTCAAAGGAAAATATTTAAATACATACAACAGACATGAAAATAGAATATTTTAGAAAAACTATTTTTTTTTACTTTCCTAAGGTATATTCGAAATGAAAAGTAAAGTGTTTAACACGGGTGAAAGTCACCAATTCCTACTCGGACTATATCCGCCCTCGCTACGCTCAGGCGTCTAAATACTTCGTACGCGAATTGATTTCTTTCGACCCTTGTATAACAATCTACGATTACGTCTGCCTGTTCTTTTAGATTCATAAGCCCGAGTGCTCGTAAGACTACTGTTTCACGAATAAGTAAACAATTTTCTCAGTGTGGAAAATTTACTACGAAGTATTGTTAACAGCTACATGGGTTTGCGTGACTTAGAACATTACATGTGCGATGTTGGTATGTATATCATTTGCGTTTTTCTGTATTATTAAATAGAAAACGCTTTGACAACACATGCTTGCACTAACGAAGGGAAAGTTTTGTAGTCGTTGAAGAATTATTGTTTTCATGTTAATTAAAACTTCTTTCTTGGTATAGTGGGTAGCAACTAGGGACTCATCGCTCGAAATGGAATTAAAGACGGTAGGAAAGCTTCAATCATCTTCATGAGACCGGAACTTATTTGTTTCAGAATTACTAGATGTTTATTACTCCACGTGTTATGACATCACAGTCTTACAAACACTGATAGTAGCTTGAACAAAAGCACAAGTCATACTCACGCCCTATCGTTTAAATTGTCAACATCACGACAGTAGGTACCTTAATAACACTACGCAAAGAATATCTAAGTACAAAGTAAAACTGTAACTAGAGACCATTTAAAGTCATTTTCCGAATCATAAATCTGTTTAACCTAAACAATATTCCTTTAGGTAGCGATTAAACAAACAATCAACGCCCTCAAACGCAACACTGCCATCAAAAATCACTTAGGGCCAATAGAAAGATCATCAAACAACATTTGCCTCGAAACGCGCGAATAATAATATCTTTATCAATATTTACCGAGATGTTCATAGTAATAAAAGTTAATCGTTCAGTCAATTAAACCGGAGTCCGAGCCAAATTGTCAATTATCATTTGCGTTACATTGTCTTGAATGGTTCTAAGACTCACGAGGGGCCTATCCGTCCTTAATTGCTTCTCGACTAAATTCCTATTGGAGTTTCTACGATGACCGTTCATAAAGTGTCACATTGTTTGAATGGACACTTTGTGATGGTCCTTGAATTAATTTGTATTGTTACTGTTTAAGTGCTTCCGCACTAAGAAGCGGCTTTTAGGAAGATCTTCTGGCGAAATCGCAGTACATTAGTTGCTACTGCTTTACAGATTTTGTTCATATTTGGTACAGGCTGTTTCTGTCTCATCTGTAAATTGAATATTTTTGGCATTGACATTAAAATATTCAGTTATTCCATATAAATATTCTAAAATTCAGCCAGACACTGCAATCTTTTAAATAATCTTCCCTCTGAGTTGATACATCAATTTCCATAATGCTTCTGTCTTGTGGAAACTGTAAAGATCTCATCGATAGCCATTGATTGGTCTGCGGACTCTGCGGTACAAGAGTAAACACAACACATGCTGGACCAAAACAATTTGAGATTACAACAGCCATTCCAAATACACTCAGTCACAGGCCCTGCCAACAATGTAGACCTAATGAAATAGAGTCCTTCATTTCAGGTAACTCCATTTACGTAGTTACGTACAATCCTACTATCCTCAAGTATATTTTTCATTATAATAATGCGATCATTCATCTTCGTTCCTCGCAAAATTGTCTAGAAATAGAACTGCGAACAATGTTCGTGATTACGAATATCCTAACCCGACTTCTGATTAATCCTTATTGATATGAAAATGGATCAAGAGACGAATCGAAATTCTCGTAATGTGCCAAATTAGTGAGCATCTAGATAAGGTACATCTCGTATAATTATATTTTATCTTGGTGTGGCGTATGTTTGTCTTATGAATAATTCAGATAGATTAATACGTTAAGGTACCGTTTTAAATACGTAGGTATTCGATATTCGACGACTTTGGACTTTTAGCAACTACCATAATAAATTTGTGAGGAACTGTAGAATTCGACACATGCGTGTCAAATGTCCCAGTTCTCCGTAACGAAGATTATTTTTAAAGATAATGATGGTAAGGTTGCTTTTCTTCACCGCCTTTTCGTCGTTACATAATTTCAGTGCTAGGCTAGCTGAATGTTTTTCTTCTTACTACTGAAGTCTTCAAAATTAATCCGTCAACTTTTGTGTGTGTAACAGTAAGAGTGAACGTGTGTTAACTACACATCAGTGAAGCTATACTGAAGCTTCCAACTAGTTTCTGAAATTACCATTTTTTTTTCTTTTTTTTTCTTTCATTTTGTTATTAATGATCAATAGTCTGAGAGATAGAATCAAAACGTACGGTCTATGTGTACTCTGTTGTACGCGGAACACGATTTCTCTGAAAGTTACCCGTAAATTCTATTACAATTGCCTCGGATTTGGCAAAGTCGTATAATTTTGTGCTTTGTATGACGATGTCATATTTGGTAGTTGGAATCTCAAGATGGTAACAATGAAAATCGCATAAATCCATAAGGCAATTATGTAGATTCAGACGTGTGGAAGTTATTATAAAACTGGTGACACTTTTTTTATTTTTTGTGTGGAAAATGATCAAATAACTTCTCCTGCTCTGGGCGGAGCGGGAGGGCGAGTCAGACTTTTACTGACTAAAACTCAGTTGCCTGTGCGCCAGGGCCACGATATCCTTTTCAGACAAACCAAAACTGGTGACCCGTCCCTGCATCGCACGATTTTATGACTTAATGAAACAAGAGGAGACTGATAGGAGAGGGCACGACAGGAGGGGACGAGGGCTGATAGGGAGGGGGAGGGGGGAGGGGACTGACTGGAAGGAGAAGGTTGATTTCTTAATTATAAGCAAGTTTAATATGAATTAAAATACACATAAAGCTACCGAAATACGTTCTCTAAATGATGGTGAAAACCACCCCAAAATTCGTTAAGAAGTTTAGAAGAACAACGCGGTGATAACATAATCAGCCTATAATGTTCCCACTGCTGGGACACACGCCTCCTCTCTTCGAGGACTTAGTCCCATCTCTTCCCCTATACGTTTATACCTTGAAAAGGAAATTATTGTAGGAATAAACGCCTAGAGGAAGAGATGGGAAGGGGAAGAGATGGCACTAAACCTCTTCGAGAGGGAGTGGGCCGTAATCCCCACGCGGGCCCAGCGCGGGTTGGTGGATGACACATGACTTCGAATTTTTGGTTCTAGGACATGTCGGTTTCCTCACGATGTTTTCATTCACCGTTTTGACACACAGGCAAACACGAAAAGCAACTTTAATTTATAATATGTATTATAGACTCTTGTTTTTATTTAATCTGTGATGATGTAAAGATAAGTAAAATCTGCAGGTTATTAAGGAATATTATTTATGAAATTTTGCGGAAAAATCATAAGATTTTAGCGTTCGTATTTTCAGAGTAGATGATAATGTGCTCTATAAAAACTATGTAGGTAATTTATACCTTCTTGACGTCTTTTAACTTAAATACTAATTGCATTCTTATCTCTATCTCGTGATACTGAGAATGCACGAGGCTGATAAACGTAATTAATTGATTTTTTTTTTAATTATTATCGATAATTGATAAATTACTTATAAACAAGACTAGATATACTGCTGGGCCGACGCAAACCAAACTAGATCCGATGATGATTAATGAACAAAATGTAGATAGGTACCTTAATTATGGACTTCCCCTGGCCTACGTGGAAATTATTATGATATAATCGAATACATCGGACTTAATGATAGATGTTATGTCACCGTATGATTATGAACATCGTTATTTTATAATCTATCTAACGAGATTATAAACTATCGAAAAATTGTACAAACCATTTACAATTTAACGCATTATTTTTCGATAGTTTATAATCTATCCATGGGAAACCGACAAATTGTGAACTGGTACCAAACTTGCTTGCGACGAACGCACCTTGCGCTAATACTAAATAGCCCAGTAACTGCGACCAATTCGGCTACCGCCAAGACTTACCAATCCGGTACGGTTCACAAATTTACGGGTTATAAAATCAGACAGATTATGAAGGGTTGTCGAGAAGTGCAGATTCGTTCACAATTTGACGATTTGACATTGACAGATTATAAACTACTGAAAATGAATGCAGTATAAATTGTAACAGTTCATAATTTTATTTAAATAAAATAAACTAACGGTGTTCACAATCTGGGAAATATAATAAATAATAAATTCTGGTGATTTCGAATTTTACCAAAAATCGTGTTTCAAGTTTAATTCGGCCAGAAGGTGCTCAAGTAAAAAAAAAAGAACAAAATAATAAAAACAAATAATATAACCTACCGCGGTTATATTACTTGTTTTTTGTTTTTTAAATTTTCTCTTATATTTCAGACCATTTAATTGCAAACCAAGTATTTATATTGTTTCTTAATTTAATTAGGGCGACGTGTTTTTTGTTTTTGTGCTCACACCATAAATTATTATTAACTTGAGGATTTGTAATTGGCTTTCTGGTGACTATGGTTTCCTTTTTTTCTGTTTTTATTAGCTCCTCCATGTATTAAAATAAATAAAAATATTTTTAATACTTCTCCATAGGTATACACCTGGTACCTACTTTAAATCCCAATATTGCACCTTAACATTTACCTACACACAATTCATTGAGAAGCATAGACAATATCTTTGACACGGATGACCTCTAAGGGGTGGGAGTGGGAGGGTCCATCCGAGACGTGTAAACGACTGTCAATCTATGCGTGTGCGCATGCTACGCGTGTGTGTGAACTTGTGTAATATTACATTGATAAACCGCAAAACACTACGCGTTAGAATGGAATTGTTTGGGTTAGTATATAGGTACCTACATATTAGCATAATATTTAGACAGTATAATGAATAGCGTCACCCGCTTATACGATAATATACCATGTACCTACTCATGTGCCGACTGTTTATATAATATTATATATATTTTAGTTGTTAGTGCTTGCTTCTTGTATGTGACAAATGATTTATTGTTATAGGTTTTGTTATAAAATGAATAAGTACAACGGTAAATCTTAATGGGAGGAACTTTTGGCTTTGATAAAAGTAACAAGAGAAAACTATAAAAAAAACAGTTTTGTAATACGAAACCTAATCCCCCTTATTACAAAACAAGGTTTATCTTCAGACCCAGGTTTAAAACATGGAGCCATTATTGAATTTCGAACTTTATTCCGACTATGGTAAAAATCCTAAACACAAAACTGTCAACTTAGTACCGAACTAAGTTTTCAGTTTTGAATAAAGAACGGTATTTCTATCACAGTTACGTTCTTATTACAAAAACTGGCTCCATGGTTTAGGCAATGTCAAAATATAAATCTTGTCTTGTAATAAGGCGGAATATGTTTACAATAAGGAAAAGTTCTAAAACATTATTCGCCTGTCTGTGTGCCAATAACTTGAAAAACACTGAACCTATTTTCTTGTGGGTTTATCAATATTTACAACAAGAGAAAACTATTTAAAAAAAAAACAATTTTTGTAATACGAAAAAAAAACAGTTTTGTAATACGAATTTAGGTTAGGTTAGTAGGGTTTATCAATAATTAAATAGGTTCGTGTTCTTAGATTTATTTATTAGTTTTTTGATGAATGATGTTGAAGATGATGTTTTTTGTATTTTTCAAAAGGATCGTTGCAGGTAGCATTCTGTAGTTTCTGTCTACCCCATGGGAAGAAGGAGTGCGTTTATACTTTTCGATGAGTTTTGTTAAAATTTCGGAATAGAGTAGAAGACTAGCATGATTAAACTAAACATGTGTTTTGTTACGTGAATTAGAAATAGAATCCTCTTCGAAAAACCTTTCGCACTATCCTACTATTAGGCTACTAGTGCCTATTAGGTTTTATACTCCATAAAAAGGAACATGTTTTAGTACTAGGTTTAATGCCGAACTAACATTATGAAAATGTGAAAAAGTATCTTAAAAGATCTACCTAAAGAAATAAACATCATTTCAACATGATTTCATTTCATGGGTTATTACCAAATTACTTCAAAAAGAGTTCCAAAACTACTCCATGAAAAATATAATATTTTACTCCATGATAATATTAAAATGTTCTCAAAGTACTCCACTCCATTTTAATCCCTAAAAGCTAATTTAAGAAATTATAACAAAATGCTAAACTTGAATCTTTCCTTTAGGAGTTTTGTGACTGACTTTAATGAAATATATATATTATGTATTTTATAGGTAATAATAATGTAGATGGAGTAGTTTGAGAATTGATAACGAATAATCGGTGGAGTACTTTGAGAATAATTCCAGATACCTATGAAGCAGAATGGGAACAAAATAATAAGTATTTTTAAATAATAATAATTCCTTGGAATAACTCGGGAATTAATGTATGAGATGGAGCAGTTTCTCTTTATCTTTTTAGAACAACAGAATGGAGTATTTTGGGAATAACGAAATATAATTTAATTTGTTCGATTTTTTTTTTCTTCTCAGTATTATGGTTCATTGAGATCTTACATTAAACATTGTTTAACACATACTACCAGAGATTAGAAATACAGATTTCTTTGGGTTTGAGGCTTAGATTTCAAGCGAATTTTTCAGTGTTTTACTTTAGCTAGTTTGGTTACTCTTATTTTATTCATCAAATCTTTCTGAAACAAATTAAATATTTTTCTAATACGTTGGCCTATACCTAGATGAAAAACAAGCAAACTAAAAAAAAAGAATTCCGAAGAATATACAAAAAAAAGAAATAATTTTCGAAAGGTGCTGGTCGCTAAAACCGGTTAAGCCATTATTGCAATGGACTCTATTGGACAACGACAAAAACAAAACCAAATAGATTTAAAAAAAAATAGAATTTTATGCACATAACAATTTTGAATGTGCCTTAAAAACCGATACAACGAGTTTTTGGCGATCAGTAAATATTCTACGCGAACACACACGTGTTTCATAGTTTCTCTCAATAATTAAATAATTTAAAAAAGTCACGTCTCTAACTCCGTGACTATTTCAATTAGGAAAATTTTCTAAACCTTTCCATCAATCGTCCGCAAAGACACGCTGTATAAATAGGACTATGCCTCTGATCCCCAAATCAAATGATTGAAAAAAGTAATCCAATCCAACCTTAAAACGAGAATGTTGTGCGTATCATTGTGCGCAAATCGTAAAAGACGAATAAGGGAAAAGGGTTCCATTGATGCTCGTAAACATCGGGTTTACAACTGTCGCACAATGCATTAAATAAAACGGTTTAAACCCTTCCATGTACCAGCAAAATTGTTGCTTCAATCTTTGCTTAGATGAGCCAGGACTTGCTTGCTACTGCTACCCCAAATAATAAAACAATCTGGCCACCCCACATTATTTTAAGTCATTTCGTGTGTTATCTAGAACACCACATGGAGTAAATGTTGGCTTCTGTTTCAAGAGGCTCATAGACCTCCATAAGGAATTTCGAACCTGTACAGTAGTAAACATGTGCTTATTGGTAATTAATAGGTATATTAATCACGTTTATAGGAGACCTGTTTCTACTTTATTCTAATTTGTTTTGAATTTTATTTTAAAAAAAACCCGTATCTGTGTAGTTTATCATAATGTTGTTTATATGATTTGTCAAACGATACCTATTTGACTAATTTAAATATGAACGAGTTAACGATTCAATAAACTAAGTTGACACAACACGAATAACAATAACAAAACGCTGTCGAACAAGTGTGTTAAAAAGATAAACGGACCGTACAGTGTCAGTCTCGCTTGACCAAACAACTATGAATCATTGTATCATTGTGATAGAGGGGAAGCGTAAGTGAACTAGAAGTGGAATCAAACTCGTCCGAATCCGTCCTTATTCCTTTACACGATTGTAATTAGATGGAGGCCCTTCACTCCGTATGGGCAGTGCATGCAATAATGCATAAAGGTTCACGTAATAAATGCTTTATACTGTTTGCGCTAAAATGCACGTAGTGAACGCCGACACTATGGACTGATGTGTATCTTTGTGCACACATACCTACTTGTACCTCCTCGCACACGACATGTATTAACGTCTATATGAACGTCGTTTGTTTTTTTTTTGCTTACAACATTTACTCAGTTTTGGGTAATTAACAGCCACAACTCCATAGGAAACTTAATATTAAATAAACAACGTTGCTCTTTTCACTTATTTCTACAGTTTAGAATTAAAACAGCCAAAGCTAGTATCGTAAATCAACCGGGGTCATACTTACAGATAACGTTTGTCGGATAAAACTGTGGAGGTTAACAACAAAAATCCATCAACAAAAACACAAGAAACGTGATGCAGGCGTGCTGCATACGCAGCGGACGTTAACCCGGCTCCGGCGGGCTGCGTTTCGAAAACTTCGCCGTCAAGCGTTTAGAGAATATTCAAAAATAGACCGACCGACTCGTATAAACACGCAACAACGATCGCTCGCACGTTTTACTTTACGACGTGACTCGAAATTCGAAACGAAAGCGATCCGCAGCCATCGAATCCGTCCGGAATCGCTTTGAAAAGTTTCCAGTGCACAAAGTTATTGGGATCGCGAACTAGGGCTCTACGCGTCAAGAGCGCGGCAGCCCCGTGGCGCTCAGAAGTGAACTGGCGCCGCCGACCGGCCGCGCTCCGCCGTCCCCGCCGCGCCTCGCGCCGACACAGGAACACCCACACTGACGCCGCACCACACACATACGCGGCCGCATCATAAACACAGTCTCACTACTCGCACGGCTCACACACACTCAATCCGAAACTGATAAACAGCATAAAAACACAACATCACTCTGCAACTGCACATATAAACATTCCACGTTTTCCTGCTTTTGTGTGTTTGACACTGGAGCAGAAACATGCGATATCAAATAGAAATCATCCATTAAACGCGATGAAAACTCATTAGCGGGTGACTAATCTGAGTGACACAGGCCCGAAGATAAAGATATAGCGACAGGTATGTAAAGCTGTAACAGGTTCCTACTGATGATTGAATGGTTAGTAGTAGAAAACTCGAATATAATCGCACTGTGCGCAACGGAACATTGTACACAAACGGAGCAGGAAAACACGGACAATAAACAGAGAGGTCGAATAGCGATTGACGAGACGCAACACGCACTCACTCTTTAACATACGAGTAGGTACGAGAGCCGCGTGTCGTATAGAGACAGTTATCAACAGTAGACGCGATAGGAGACGAGCACGGGGACTAATGAATGAAGTCCGGAGATGATGCTGCATTCAACGATACGCAAGGGTTTAATCTATGCGACGATTCGTAGATACTTGCTCCCACTGTAGTATTTCAGAATGACAAACAGATACCCAACAGAATAACCATCACTCTAAATGCTAATAAACATTTCAAAATTATTTATTCAGCGTTCGTCCGGACACTGGGTTAACTGCGTAATAATTACCACAATTCTGATAAGAATGATAACAGTGATCGTGATAACGATTTGAAGCTATTGTGTAACTTTATTACTTGTTATGTATGACACCATTCTTTAAAAAATATAAACAAATACAAACCTTTCATTAACAATAACAATGTACTCCGCATGACAGATGTTAGTGATGTTTTGCATGATGATCAAGATGCAATAAGATTTATAATCAGAAATAATACTTACGGAAATAGTATCCATCTGTTTGGTCGCATGTACGGAAATTACCTGAAATCACAAAATAAACTTTTAGAAAGACAGACACATAATATTTTTTTTTTTTAATTTCTTTTGATAGTATTAATTTATGTTTTATTTATTTGCTTACATGTAAAGCACTGGTTAGTAGGCATGCATTAGGTAGGAATATTTAGGTTATTTTTCTTTGTTGGCACTGTATATTTTTTGAACAATACTCCAAACTCATAATGTAGTCTCCGACATGACATGGCGTGTGAATTCTGTATTCGTGAAACTTTTCCACGACAGTCTTTTATAAAAATGATTCTATCTTCAACTTGAACGAAGTGGGGTCAACGTATGAGATATCAATCTTTTCTTCTATTGTGATCTTTATGTCTACTGATTTCTCGAGGAACTGACGTTGAACAATAGATATTTGTACTTATTTGAAAATTGTCGTGACAAATGTGAATGCAACATTTTACTTTTTTAACAAAGAGCACTTATAAGTATAATGTTCCTTCTAAAATGTCTTTAATCCCTTTCCTATTTCAGTGTTTAAGAAATTCTCAATCTTTTCCTCGATTTAAATCTACTAAAAACTCTTTCACTACTCTTTCACTAAAAACTATGTAAATGTCTATTAACTGCTCCCAAATTACGATGTTTTTAGGGTTCCGTAGTAAACAAGGAACCCTTATAGTTTCGCCATGTCCGTCTGTCTGTCTGTCTGTCTGTCCGTCCGTCCGTCTGTCGCCAGCTTAGCTCAGAGACGCTTAGTCCTAGAAAGCTGTAATTTGGCATCGGTATACATATTAATCATGCCAAAAAAATGGTAAAATAAAATTATGAAAAACATTTTTTTGTAGGGTACCTCCCTTACACGTGAAATGGGGATGATATTTTTTTTTCTCGTCTATTCCATGGTGTGGGATATCGTTGGATAGGCCGTTCAAAAATATTGTGGGTTTGGGAAAACCATTTTTCAATTAAGGGATCCGTTTGGGTAATATTAAGCTTTAAAGTGCTAGTTTTTGTTAGAGTCAAGTGTCCCCCCCCCTGCCAGCTAAATGGTTGGTTTTGGATATGTGAAAAAATTCATGGCAATAGTATATATAACGAAATTAAAAGGAAAACTATCACAGCTAAGTAGGCTTCACAAGTTAACGAGTAATAGTCGACCAACTTAAATTTGCAGTTGGAGAATTGACCGTAACGTATATCGATGTATGGGAGAGCATGTTTTTCAACTACAATGTTAAGTTTGTTTTTGGGATAAATTCATCCCAACCACGGAACCCTTCATTGTGCGTGGTCCGACATGCACTTGTCCGGTTTTTTATTTTATTTTATCTTTTTTTACAAACTTCACTGACATAATGTTTTTCTTATTTGACATTATTATACCTGCAATTTTAATTTCAACAAGGTTCTAACTTTTATTCATCATCATCATCATTTTAGCCGAAAAGACGTCCACTTCTGGACATAGGTGTCCCCTAAATTTGCTAACTTTATTATTTTTAATCATATTTTATATTGTTAGGGTTCCGTACCAAAATGGTAAAAAGGAACCCTTATGGTGAGACTAAGTCTGTCTGTCTGTCACACCTGGCTATCTCAAGAACTACTAATGCTATCAACTTGAAATTTAGACTAGTTTTATATGCCGTTTGCCCAACAATTTTGCAAGCAAGAAAGAAATTTAATAAAATAATATATCTTTTTTCTAAAAGGGACTGAACTTAAAAATTTGAAGTGGGGCTACTAGGGCATGTGGGGTATCTTATGAAAGAACGTTGTTTGCACAATAATTCTCAAACATATTTTTTTCTTTAGGCAACATAGTCTCCGACTTGTGATGAAAAATGTAAAAAAAAATACCGTTCAAAAAAATACCCTTATCTCCGAAGTTTGCAGAGATAAAAATCTGAAATTATTCTATGTGATAGAAGCCTAAGTAAAGATTACAGGAAAAATAAAACGATGTCTCTAAATAGCACAGTTTTTCAGAAATCATCAACATCATATATTCGTACGGAACCCTCGGTGCGCGAGTCCGACTCGCTCTTGACCGGTTTTTTTTTTTTGTTAATGTGAGGACGTTGTAGGCTTAATAGACTGTAGAACTGTTGACCATTTTCTATTTTGTTATGTACCTTGTACTTTTGACGGGCCTACGCTGTCCTCTCATACCTATTAACACAGTAATTATAAAAACTTGTAAAAGCCATTTTTTTTTAAAAGAGTAACCGTGGAGTTTCTAGCCGGCTCTTCTCCATAGGAAACGACCAATTTGAACAGTGCACCTAGCTTCTGACGTTTCATAAGTGTCCATGTAGGCTTATGTGAAATAAAAATATTTTTTATTTTGATTTTGACTACCTAAGAGAAGAATTAAAAAGTAGTTCAATTGTATTTCTTGTAACTTGATCTCTGAAAGGATAATCATGTTCGTGTCAATTATGTCACTTTGATTCCAAAATAGCTCGATAACAATTGAAGCAACACTTATTATTTACAAGGCATTTTCTCGAAACGGTCCTATTTACGACGTCGCCTTCAGAAATTTAATTTCAGCTTTCGCGAAATACTATTTGTGTTTCGACTTTCGACACACGTCTCAGAGATAAAAAAATCGTTGGAAATTGATTTATCTGTCAGTACTCAGCTCTCATCTTATTGCCACCTGCATTTATTTATTTAAACTTCTCGCACACAATAAAGTACAAACCCTTAGATGGCGGGTGCTCTGATCTGCAATTCGAAATATAATAAAAAAAAATTGATCGGCATAATTATAACTTTTTATCCTTAATGTAATGTCAAGCTCTTTTTGGCAAATTGGATTAACAAGACAAAAAAAAACTGTCGGCCACACTGTTGAACAAAATCCCATAGTTTATGAATTGACGAATGATAAAAATCATCAATACATAATAGTTGACACGGCCACACACAATAAAAAACTCATAAATCTTCAACCTGCTCATTATTCAATGGATGTGCTATCAATTCATTGAATAGTCGAAACAACGTGACATACGAAAGGGAAAGTCGTAATAAATGATGGTGCCTAATAATAAGTGTGCTGAATTTCTTCGGAACTTCGTAACTCGTTTATTGGTTGCCGAGTACTAATAGGACAGGTGGACTTTGATGATAGATGTGTTAAAAATGTTTTTGGTTCATAGATAGATTTAATACTCATTACTATGAACAGCAAAAAATAACCAACAACAAACTAAGTAAACAAAACCAAATAATAACAATTCAAACGTAAAAGTCGACATGAGTAAAAATAAACATACTTTTTTAACACAGAAATACATTCATTTAAATTTAATTTAATTTATTTATTTAAGTCAGACACAAAGTGATCCATATTTTTGTTAGTATACTTAAGAATAAGTTAGTAACCAAGATTTAAATATATTAATAGATTGGAAATGAGTTGGACGGGTTTAGTCGACAAATGTCAGATTCTAGAAATGTCAGATGCGATTAAAACGCCAGATTCTATGAATGCCAGATTATACAAATGTCAGATTCTATAAATGCCAGATTCTACAAATGTCAGATTCTATAAATGCCAGATTCTAACAATGCAAGATTCTATAAATGCCAGATTCAGATTTTGTGTAATGATTAAATGTCAGATTTTCATTCAAAATTTTTCAATGCAAAAATTTTGAATTGAGCTCTTAGAAATGGAAATTTTATTAGATAAGTATTAATGTTTATTTTGTAATAAGAGCAATAATGTTTTTGACCCCTACACTGTGACATACAAAAGTAGACTGAGAGTAAAGTGTACTGTGTTTGTAAACGCACCCACAATACAAGAGAAATTCCTAGTGTGGGGCAACGTTTTTAAAAGAACAAGAAAAGAAAAAGACAACACACAGGTAGCGAAACACAAAAAAATTGTCAATAGATTTTAGAATTGGAACATTCCTTGGCATTGGAATAAAATTCAAGGCTCATGATTTGATTATATTTCCGGAATTAAATGTTGCTCAATTTATGAAATTACTCGTATCATCCAAAACACTTTCACTACGTTTTTTAAGTCTTTTTCGTTGTCGGACATTGACGACTGTTCTTTAATCTGGTCCACAATTAGTTCTTCTTTCCATACTTGTTCAAACCTCCTAGAAGACTACCACCAGCTCCTATAGCAGTATTATTATAGCAGGCAATAGACAAATCTTACGATTGTTCGTTCTTTTCCAGCACTAAGCATGAATAAAACAAAATTGAGCGATGAAGGTCATGGTACGAATATGAGTAGGTAATGTTATTATAAGCTTGAAACAAAACTCTCTTGAAATAAGATTTGAAGATTTCACAATCGTCAGCAAATTGCTATATCGTTATTGGTTCTTCTGAAATCACATCGTTTCTAACAGATCTACCAATGTTTCAACAGTCAAAATCTAAAATAGACCTTGTTTTGAATAATCGAAAGGAAATCTAAACAATCAGAATACATTTTTTTTTTGGAGTGGGAAATTCCGCCGAAAAACCGCTCTGGGCGGAGCTAGGGCGTGTCAGACTTTTACTGACTAAAACCCACCCGTGTTCCTACCGTTGCCTGTGTGCCAGGGCCACGATATCCCTTTCAGACAAACTCGCCACCCTGGCAGGCATTGGCCCTAACGGAACCCATCAGTTGGTGCTGACATCTCTTTGAAGCGCGCGTGGAACACAACGCGCCGTCGACCCGGGCCTGGTCCTTATCGGACGGCGAGCTACCCATCGCTCACCGTTCGGAAGCCTGCGCCTACGGTGGCCGGAAATCGGCGTGTCCTGCGGCGACTAGGGGCGCGAGGGCGCGAACCTTGCCTCTCCCTCACGCGTTCCGCCTCCTCCGCGAGCATTACTGCTTCGCAGAAGAAGGTGACGGCCTCCCATGCACTCTCGCTCCGAACCATGGCCTGAACCAGGGCCGGACGCGAGAGATCGCCGCCGCCGATCGCCTCCGTGAGGTCACGGCGGCCGAACCCTAATAAATAATTTGTTAACAAAATAATAAAGTTACAGCTAAAAGTTTATTTTTACTTCCACATCCAAGAACAAATGATAAAGGTGTTCAACTAAATTAGGAATTCAGAACTAAAACGAATAGGGTCACTAACATTATTAAAACATTACTCTGCGAATTGATTGTCATTAAAATAGATTCGTTACAACAAGCTTTGATAATCCCCGGAATAATCATAGAAATTGAGGTAAATATTAATGAATATAACAGATGATAATTTTCAATGCCCTTATATGACCAAAAAAGGCAAAAACAAAACATTATAGACAACTTTAAATACAAACAGTTAAAACATTTTAAAGAAAATATCTACATAATGGTCCGTATCATAAAAACACGAAAGGGTATGATGATATGTATGATAATTATGTTGCCGTAAGATTGTGAGCACCGTTAGTTTTTATTCTATCTAACGAGATTAAAAACTATCGAAAAATGCATTCATTTTCGGTATTTTATAATCTATTAATGTCAAATTGTGAACGAACGTGCACTTATCGATAGGTTTCATAATCTGTCCGATTTTATCACCCGTAAAATAGTGAACTAACTGGTAGGTCTTAGCGGTAGCCGAATTGGTCGCAGTAACTTAGCCAGGGCACTCCGACCAAATGGGTTTGGTTTGGTTAGACCTATGACCAATAGCGCTTCTTCCAAGTTGGTTGCAACCAATTCAAAAACAAATATTAGCTACTTAGTTTATGCGCAAGGTGCGTTCGTCGCATACAAGTTTGATACCAGTTCACAATTTGTCGGTTTGCCATGGATTTATAAACTATCGAAAAATAATGCGTCAAATTGTGAATGAATCAAAAAATCAAAAGTCATTTATTCAAATTAGGCTGAGAATCAGCACTTATCAAACGTCAAAAATTACATGAGACAGGCCCCCAAAAACGCCCACCCTTCACCACTAGTGTTTTAGCTGGGAAGAAGAAGTGGCGGAACAAACTCGCCAGCAGGAATATGAGGAATGATTTGTTGCAGTTCAGAATTTTTGGATAGTTGACAATTTCGCTTGATAGATTATAAACTAACGATGTTGATAATCATACGCTGACAGATACAAAATATAGAGATTATAACACTACATTATTATGTTGAATACAAAAGGCAAAAACGTCCGGGGGGACTACTCCGAAGCGAGATTCCGAAGTGTCGGCCGAATGTTCGGCCGTTTCTTGACTTCCAAAGTTTCCTTATTTAACTTTGAATCCTTACCCGCCTTCAAGTCACGTTTTTGACTTTGACTTACCTCTTTGACCGTCGTTTTATTTTTTCTTTCGCCGTAGTCAGTCATAGTCCACCGTAGTCAGGAAACGGCCGATACTTCGGATATATCTTCAGAGTAGACCCCGCCCACACACTCGATCTCGTCCATGTGATAAATTTAATCGGGACGATTCTTTATCCAATCTATTCTCCAACACGTGGTTCACACAATTTATTCTCAACCATATTTTCCCGGAAACATATTTATGTGAGTAATGATTTGTTCATTTGAATCTGGGAAAGCACGATTATAGAGCTGAAGTATTAAAGATGTGCTGAATCAAATGTGAAAATGACAACCTTTTCTGGTTTTTGAAAATGATGAGATACATAGTTCAGTAAATTGGAAATCGGGTTTGTAAACAAAACACTGACAGTTAATGATTCTAATTCAATACGAACATTTAAATAAAAATGTTTTGTATCTCTGTTACTACCGTTTAGTACCCATAATACTAGACTATTACCACTAAACGAAAATATATGCAACGACGTAGACAAGATCTTGGACGTTTCTGTATATCTTGCAGTCTCAAGAACAATGCCCCTGTACAATAAAAACCGGTCAAGTGCGTGTCGGACCACGCACAAGGGTTCCGTAGTTGGGATGAATTTACCATAAGAATAAACTTAACATTGTAGTTGAAAAAAATGTTTCCTAATACATTCCAACTGCAAATGTAAGTTTGTACGCACAATATTGAGAGATTTACCGTGATATTTTAAGACCATAGACTTCTTATAGGTTTTCTTGTAATCTATGTTTATGTAAAGAATTTTAGGCTCAGTAGGTAGTTTCGGGGATAACTGGGGAATGGCCAATTTTCATGTATTAAATAATTATTTATTTTAAAATAATAAAAAAAGTATCTGAAATCTTTACAACAAGTCCTTTTATTTGATATATCACACACGGTGCAGTTTACAAAAGTTTTCTTTTTAATTTTCTAATTTGCCTCACAAAAATGACCCACCCCCATATTCAAAATTTATTTATTTACGTTACACGTCCGGGTTTGGGCCACAGACATACATATGTGTACCGAATTTTAACTTAATCGGTCCAATAGATTCGGAGCAAATTGGCGGTGACATACGGACAGACAGACAAACAAACAGACAGACACACGAGTGAAACTAGTCATAGTCATTTATTCATAAACAAAGTAACTTGTATCTGAATTTACACACAAAATTACACAATTACAGGATTTATACACACAACAAAAAATTCACACAATAAATTTACATTTCTTAATAGTACCTAAATTAAACAATATGATGGCCAACACATTAAAATTTAAAATAATAACAATAAAAATAATGAAATAAAGATAAATTGGCAATGATTGATATAATTAATTAATAATAATACAATATTTAGATTAATAAATCCGAATAAACAAAATCCAATACAATTTCACAACCCATGAAAATAAAAAATTATCAATAAAATTACAATTCAACAAAATTACAATTCAATACAATTACAGTTCTTCTACAGCATATAGAAATTTATTCAATAGGAATTTTTTAAGTTTTATTTTGAAAGCGCTACTGTAGACAGCACTTTTTATGTCTAAAGGCAACCTGTTAAATAATTTTACAGACTGGTATCGTGGACTATGTTTAACAATTCTTAAGTTATGGTTATTCAAATGTTTATTCTTCAAGTCAAGTCTACGGATACCTTCCCTTATCTGCCGTTCTTCTACTGTTTCATAGTCTTGTATGTATTTGGCCATATTACTTAAAACTACCAGTACATAAAGACTTGGTACTGTAAGTATGCCTAAATTTTTAAAGTGTGGACGGCAACTTTCTCTTTGTGAGATGCGGACCATGGTACGAATTGCACGTTTTTGTAGTACGAAAGCTCTTCTACTATTATATTCATAGCTATTTCCCCAAAAAAGTATGCTATATCTAATTTTTGGCTCTCAGAGCGTAACATGCAGACGATACCGATGCATCAATTGCTTTCAATTCTGATTTCCAGTTTAACAGTTGGTCAATATGTAAACCTAAAAATTTTACTTCGGCAACAAGCTCAATTTCCACTTAATTTAAGGCAACATTTAAATTATCTTTGTTACGGGCTGTAGTTTTAAATAACATTATTTGAGTCTTTTTATTATTAATAAATAATTTATCTGTCGTGAACCACACATGAAATGCTTGTAACGTAGCATTTACCGTTTCTGTCAACTCTACCATGTCATTAGCTGCCACTATGGCGTTTGTGTCGTCTGCGAAAATTACTAATTTAAAGTCCGGGAAAATTGTATTTAGATAATTAAACGTCATTAATAAATAATAAAAATAAAATAGGTCCTAAAATAGATCCCTGTGGGACACCCGTTGATATGCGTACAATTTTGGATTTATACCTTTTCTTATAACTATTCTGAGTTTTGTCAATCTCAACGTACATCCGCCTGTTTTTTAAGTAGGAAGAGAATAGTCGCAAAGCATTTCCTCTTATTCCGTAATGACTCATTTTAGTCAGAAGTAATTCATGGTCAATTGTGTCAAATGCAGAGCTTAAATCTAGGAAAATCCCTGCAACTCTCATTTTATTATTAACTTTAGCTATCACATCATCCAATAACGTGTATATGGCGTCTGTAGTGCCAACACCCTTTTGATACCCAAATTGTCTTTTATTTAAAACTTTATTTACTCTCAAGTGTGCAAAAAGTCGAATTTTAAGTATCTTTTCAAATAATTTTGAGAGAACTAGTAATAGAGAGATGGGCCTATAGTTTTTAGGATAAGACTTACTTCCTTTCTTGTACACAGGTATTACTTTCGCCAATTTTAGCTGTTCTGGGAAGATACCTACCTATAAGGGTTCCATTCCTTTTGAGGTACAGAACCCTAAAAATGTTTTGTATTTCTGTTACTACCGTTTAGTACCCATAATACTAGACTATTAGCACTAAAAGAAAATATATGCAAGGACGTAGACTAGATCTTGGACGGTTCTGTATATCTTGCAGTCTCAAGAACAGTGCCCCTTTCCAATAAAAACGCGTAAACGGGTGTTTTTCGTTCAATAAAAGCTAATGGTCCTGTAGATGGGAGGTTCTATGAAAAGGACAAAACATTTAATACTTTCCAACGTTTAAAATGATTGTGCATTTCAACAAAAGCTCCACTGAACTCAACAAAGGATTCAGAAAAAAGGAATATCAAAACAATTGCAAAGAATTTTTCGTATCGTTTTCACAGTAGGTACTCCGATTCTCTTCACTGAAATAGAAACAGTTAAAACTAGACAATGCCATCGTGATTATTATTTCGTGGATAAAAAGCAATGAAACCAATCTGGACCGTGGACCCTTTTCATTTTGTACTTTTAACTAGAAGAACATTTTCTATACCTACTACAAAGACTGTGACAATAAGTCTAAATATAAAAAACCGGCCAAGTGCATGTCGGACCACGCACAATGAAGGGTTCCGTAGTTGGGATGAATTTATCCCAAAAACAAACTTAACATTGTAGTTGAAAAACATGCTCTCATACATCGATATACGTTACGGTCAATTCTCCAACTGCAAATTTAAGTTGGTCGACTATTACTCGTTAACTTGTGAAGCCTACTTAGCTGTGATAGTTTTCCTTTTAATTTCGTTTTATATACTATTGCCATGAATTTTTTCACATATCCAAAACCAACCATTTAACTGGCAGGGGGGGGGGACACTTGACTCTAACAAAAACTAGCACTTTAAAGGTTAATATTACGCAAACGGATCCCTTAATTGAAAAATGGTTTTGCCAAACCCACAATATTTTTGAACGGCCTATCTAACGATACCCCACACCATGGAATAGACGAGAAAAAAAAATATCATCCCCATTTCACGTATAAGGGAGGTACCCTAAAAAAAATGTTTTTCATAATTTTATTTTACCATTTTTCGCCATGAATAATATGTATACCCATGCCAAATTACAGCTTTCTAGGACTAAGCGTCTCTGAGCTAAGCTGGGGACAGACGGACGGACGGACAGACAGACAGACAGACAGACAGACAGACGGACATGGCGAAACTATAAGGGTTCCTTGTTTACTACGGAACCCTAAAAAGGGTATATTTCTATGGCTTTATAAAATACTAGCTACTGCCCGCGGCTTCGCTCGCGTTAATTTAGAATTTGACATTCAATTCGGGTTGTACTCTGCTTGTTGTTTGGAACTATTCAAGTTTCTATAATAATATAATTCGATCAACACGTGGCGCTATCTATTATCAGAATGAACGTTATTGTTGTTTTCCTCCGGAACAGTACTTTTTTTCGGGATGAAAGGTACCCTATGTCCGTTTCTGTACACCTGAAAACATATAGTATGCAAAATTTCAGGATGATCGGTTCAGTGGTTTAGGCGTGAAAAGGTAACAAACAAACTTACTTTCGCATTTATAATATTAGTTAGGATTTTATTTTATAAACTCAAACTCAAAGCATTTATTTCAAATAAACCAATTACAGGCACTTTTCAATTGTCAAGGGGGTCGGTCAGTCATCAAGATGAAGCTAGATGCCCATTCCAAAGCTTAGTAGGTATCTATGGAGAAGAACGGGCAAGAAACTCCACGGACACTCTTTTAAATTAACATATGGTTACAAAATATTGGTTACATCATTCGTGTTGAAATTAAACATGTGAGAACGATGCAAAACGTCAAAGGCGTCCGTAACAAAAATATAAAAAAAAACAATTCAAAACTTAAATTAAAATAAAATTATTAAATAATTGAAATATTATATTTCAATGAAAATATGTAGAACGATGTAAATGTAATTTATTTCAATGTCTAAACTATCGTAGGTGTCGTATCGTAGGCTACTCCAAACCATGAATCTGATATTTGTAACGACATCAAAAACGTCATAAGTGTAACATACAAAATTCATAGCAGTAAATTCAGGGAACTACATTAACTGAATGACATAACAATATATTTAAGTTTTGCCAGTTTTTGGCAAGAAACGGACTCAGAATCAGTATTATCGGGTTACACATTTGGGTCAATGCGATATTCTAAAGAAAATATAAGTAATCATTTTACTTTTTTTCTATAAAATTTTATTGTGGTCTAAGTGCCAATGGTTGTGCCAAGTGCCAAACAAACGCAGGTTTTTTAGATGTTGGCACTTGGCAATGGTTACGACATATATCATTCGCCCGCAGAACAGAGCCAAGCATGCTCCCGATCCTTATCTGAAATAAATTACAGTACGCCACGAATATATAGGTATAATAAAACAAAATACAACCGCGTGATGCGGTGCCTTTTCATGTACAAAATTACCGTACTCAAAACCAAAGTTTATATTTTACGTGACTATCTTTAGAGCTGTCCCTGAAATCAGAGGCCTTCGTTAGCCCATAATAATACTTGACACTTTTCAAAAAGATTCCTTAATAAATTCTCAAGTAGACTCCCAAGAAAGATATTTAATAAGGGTCCAAAATAAATAACGACTATCCAGTCTAGTCATTTTACAAAAGGGATCTTGAAAAGAGACGCCTTTGGAAATAATATCGTTTTAATAAATTAGAGTCATTTATCCGAGTTCTAGGACATGCGTCTTAGTTGGGACTTTAATAAATTATCGACAATATTTTATCAAGTTACATTATTTAAAGTAAGGGACAGTTTTGATTGACTGGTGAAGTTTCTACACAGACTGTAATTAGCCAGTGGGATAACAGCTTTTTCGAAGTATCCCCTTTAAAATTCTTCGGCTAATTGGATTCATCGCTTTTATATTGATTACATTGAGGCAGCAATTATATTTAGATTATCATGAGTTCGTTATCTCGTTGAACAAAAGGGACAATTCTGAATGATATCCAGCGACATTTGGGGTGTTTATACGTTAATTTACATTACCTAAACAAGAACAGAAAAAAATATTTGCTTTTAATTGCTTGTGTATATTATGTATTTCAGGGGCATGTTTGCGCGTTGATGAGGTTCAAAGAGATGAAAATGTGTTTCCTTAGTACCCTACATGAATGAGATTCACTGAGGTATTCGCCGTGAAAACGCATTCTACAGCTATTACTTCACCGAGTGTAAATTAACGTGAAATAAATTTCCGCGCGCCAGACATCTCGAATTTCACTTCACATTGTAAAATATTTCACGTAACTCCAGTGTCAGGACTGACACTAATACCACGCGAAATGTTCCGAAAATAGAGTGAGCTTACACGTTATGTGCACACCCTTACATCAGAGGAACGTGCGACACCAGCTGAAGATTAAGCACCCCATCATGACAGGCGAACGGTTCCGTGCAAATTACCGGGATTTGCGGTCCTGCCGACACTGAAATTACTCAGATATACTAAGCTATAAATCACGGTGCGGTGTTTTAAATAAAAATGTTGCTTAAGAAAGGAGAAATGTTGATTGGCTGAAATTGCAAGTATCGCGAAGTACTTTGCTTTTCATTTTATTTCATACATTGAATATCAAGCCTTTTGTTATTCACACCGGCTTATGCAATTTCGAATGCAAGAGCATGAACAAAAACAATTCCTGACCTACCCTCCATGATATCTAAAACCCTTATACCACACGAATAAAGTCCACTTTTGTGTGGCGCTGTCGGAAGGTTTCCAGGCGATCGCCGGATGTGAAATTTTCCACAGCAGCTTCAGGATTGCTCGGAATTGGCGGGATTCGTTCATTCACTAATGTATTTTTGGCTTACCGTTCGTATCGGAATGGTGTCATCGCCACACATGTGATGTGGAATTGTGGGTTGGCGACCCCTGTAGCGCAATGCAAACAAACAGCTGATCGATATCGCTACTGCGATGAAATCGTGTCCCAACAAGTAAAAGCTGAGTAGTCACACGATCGTTGACACTGATACACGAACACTGTTGCCAGTGAACCCGACAGTGTACACGAAAACGTATCCTAATCTTATAGTGCTAAAGCTCACTTTGTGATGAGTAAATTTAAGGTACAACTTGAGGCGACCTACGCCAACGATTACACTATCCAAGTTTTCATCCTTTAAAAACTTCGCGTAAACATTGTGGTGGATAATCTACATTTCAGAATATTTGTACGCAACTTTCATACTCACTAAGTTGGATTTGGGCACAAGACCTTGACTACCAAAGTAGAGGCAAAAAATACACGTGTTTTGATAGCCCTAACCCTTGCATGAACATCTGTTCACGAATCCATATTAATACATCCGTGGGTATAAGCAGTAGCTACCTATTTATGTAACCCAATACAGGTTTGACACGAAGGGGGAACGCAGTTGGGTGTTTTATATTCAAGGAATATAACAATAATACACTGACTTAGATGGATAATACTTTTTGAATGAACAATGTGCGAATGGGTAATTTTAATGGTGTAATGATATGCATAATACAGGTTATACAGGACGTGACAGAGATATTTAATATGACACGTAAGTATATTCAAGTGATTTGGTTATGAAAATAACAATCAAAAATAGAAAACTACGACTTCGTACATGAACCGACTGATGACAAAGATTCTTTTTGGAAAGATTTGAAAAAAAATTAAACAAAGCGGGAAAGAATGGCGTATAAAGGCTCTAGCAGACAGGCGCGACGCGATTGTAATAGAACAATTTCCCTGAATATATAATGGAAATTGTTCTACTAGAATCGCGTCGCACTGTCGTCATCATCATCATTTCAGCCGAAAGACGTCCACTGCTGGACATAGGCCTCCCCAAAAGGGGGGGTTTGCCATAATCGCCACGCTTGGCAGGCGGGTTGGCGATCGCAGTATGGTGTTAAAATGCATAAAGAACGCTGCTGCCCATTCTCTAGTAAGTCCCTTAGTCGCCTTTTACGCCACACACGGGAAGAAATGGGATGGTGCTATTCTCGCGCCTGTCTACCTGCGTGTAATCCTTTAAGAACGAAGTGTATGTCCAGCAAAGAGAAAAAAAAATTTTTTACAAAAAAATAGTAACCGACTACCAAAAATAACACTACAAAGTGAAAAATAACTTTAATTTCGGAAGTCGGTGTCTTTGGATCTGTATTTGAGTTTTTTGCCACCGACTTCCGAAATTAAAGTTATTTTTCACTTTGTAGTGTTATTTTTGGTAGTCGGTTACTATTTTTTTGTAAAAAGTTTTTTATTTTTCACTTTTTAGTGGGTCAGTTTTGAATTTATCTGTTACAATAGCCTAATGTTAACTGCTCATCACCTTTTATAAAATATTGCTTTTCCCGATGCTGAGACGTTGATTGTTGAGGAGTTCTCCTGGTAAGAACCAGGAGAACTGCCACTCACCATATGCATAGTGACGAGCATAAATTGCTTAATCGCAACCCGTTAAATAGGTACTCATTATTATATTGTTTCGGTGGCCATCTGTGGTGTTCATCATCAGTTCCACTTCACCAAATGGGGCTTTCGGAGAGTAAATGCACGAGTTTCTATAAAAAGTTCCCAAATCGCTATAAATTTGCATATAAAATTTGAGGGTTTCCCTCGATTTCCATGGGATTCCCTCATCAGATTCTGATTTGGTGGCAATGGGACCACCTCGGGAGTATACTCTTTCAAACAAAAAAATAATTTTCAAAATCGGTTCATAATTGACGGAGTAATCGCGTAACAAACATACAAAAAAAAAAATTAAAAAAAAAAACATACAGCCGAATTGAGAACCTCCTCCTTTTTGGAAGTCGATTAAAAAGGCTGTGGAAAAACCTATGTTTTTTGTACCTATATTCAACCCTATAAAGTAAAGCATTTAACGTAAACCAATTACTAAGACTGAGCTTTCTACGGATTAATCACGAAATACCTCTGTATTTTACCTAGATACAATGTACCTTAGTCGTAGATGGGTTAGTAACCAAATAGACTTCCCTCCGTGAGATAGGGTTACAGTAATGGCTTTGGCTGGCACTTGGATTGTGCCCGGGTTAAATGTTTGGTCCGTAATTTTAGGAGATAGACACGTTTGCCAATGTAGTTTTCCTTATTCTGTATTGTAAATAAAAATGAAGTAAAACTATTTTAAAGACGCGACAAAAAATCTACAAAAATACTCTAGTTATTTGAAGTGAAAACTTCTTTACGCGCGTTGAGAGATTTTTGGTAGGGAAAAAACATATGAGTTTGCCGTCACCAACATGCCAACCGCGACATGCTAATGGGACGTGTTGCGCCGGACTGGCGACGCCCAACGGCCTGTGTAGACTTGGGTATACGAATATACAGGGTCAAGTTAAAATTGCTAGCGAAACTCCGCAGATACGGGAATCGATGAGCAAACAAAATATAAATTAATTGTGATGAGTTTTTTTATGTGAAACATCTACATATAGCCGCACGTAAAACCGATTGCTGGCGGGGCGACGCATGCCGGGTGGCGACGCCTCGCCACTATACAGTCTATATATTATGTAATAGTGATTAAATAATTTCGATGTTTCACATCTGCCAGGCGTGAGGCGTCCCGTGACGGCTCAATTTTTTTGGGGTCATTAACGGCAGGTGTAGGTGGTGCAGATGTAGTTACTTGAAATATCAGTTTTCTTTGTGTAAACTTCACAGACGTGATGGGTATCAAAAATTCTCAACAGATACTTCAAGTAACAACCAACACAAGAGGTCGATAACCCAATTTTCATTGAAATCAACTTTTACTATGGGACCAAACCTGAAAAAGCGAAAAAAAAAAACACCTGTTAGACATTTATGTTCTCATACATAATTCGTCAAAATGTAAGGAACAGCTAATTTTTTTTTCTCGATTTCAGGCTTGGTCCTATAACAAAAGTCATAATGATGAGTACAATGACCCCTTAAGAGGTTGTGCGTTCATTACGGGCCATGTTGTATATGATAATCCAAAGTTTTAAGATTTCACTTCTGGCGGCAGACCCCATCATGACTGCCTATTTTTTTTTATCCACTGCAACTGCATCAGGCAAAAATCTCCTATTTTGAAGCTTCCTAGAGCTTCCAATATATCCGACCTAACAACCTATCTTTCCTAAAGATCACCAAGTGTGTACTAAACGAAGTATTTACGGTATTTATATAATCGTATGAAAGTCTAGAAGCGTATGTTTGGTTTGGATGCGTCGCCGGCCGGTTATTAACCACGTCACTGGAATAAGCCGTAACAAACACAAACAGAGCCCTCTTGTGAGCCACGAGGGCTGCACGTGCTCATCCTCATATTTCATAACAATTTATGAAAGATAGCTGCCCCTCGCGGTTTCACCCGCATAAGTCTCGATCTCGTGGGAATATCGGGATAAAAAGTATTCTTTGACCTAACCCGGGTCAAGGTCTACCCATGTACCAAATTTCATCCAAATCCGTTCAGCCATTTTAGCGTGAAAGCGTAACAAACAAGCACACAAAAATTCAAATCTTGTCTCTTTATCAAACACTAGCTGTTGCCCGTGACTTCGTCTGCGATCCAGGATAAAAGTAGCCCATGTCCTCCAGATAATGGTCTACCCATGTGTCAAATTTCATCCAAATCTGTTCAGCCGTTTTAACGTGAAAGCGTAACAAACAAACAAACTCACTTTTTCATTTATAATATAAGTTAGGATAGGATAATATTATATTAAAATACTAGCTGCGCCCCGCGGTTTCACCCGCATAAGTGTCGATCCCGAGGGAATGTCAGTATACAAAGTATTATATATCCTAACCCAGCGGGCTAATTCCGTAACACACTATCAGTAGGAATCGGTTTTAATTTGACGGTTCAACAACATTCATTGCGTTATTTACTTTGTTGAGCGGACACATTTTTCCAACATATGAAGCAATGGATTAGCAATATACTTCAAAATCATTCCAATTTTGATTCAAACTGTGTTACGCAATTAGGGTGCTGGTCATGATGGACTACCATGTGCCAAATTTCATCCAAATCCGTTCAGCCGTTTTAGCGTGAAAGCTTAACAAACAAATAATGAATGAATGAAATGCACCGACCCCAGCGTGGTTGTACCAGACTCGATTGCTCGAATGATCCCAAAAATTCACCCTAGCCCCTGAAGCCTCATGTTTCATTCTACCCATGTGCCAAATTTCATCCAAATCTGTCCAGCCGTTTTAGCGTGAAAGCGTAACAAACAAATAATGAATGAATGAAATGTACCGACCCCGGCGTGGTTGTGCCAGACTCGGTTGCTCGAATGAATCGAAAGATTCACCCTAGCCTTTGAAGCCTCATGTTTCATGAGACTACATAGAGCATTGTATATTAAAAAATAGACCGGGGGGCGCGATAATGGTAGGGAAGACGTGCCCTTGGGATATGGAAGGACTATTAGAACCTACCGGATATGCATCCTAGAGCAAGCAAGACGGGTTATATTTTTATCCATAAGTGGTTATTCTTTTAATGACGCCGCCGCTCCGCCAGGTTGCGTTCTGGTCCAGCTTCGCCGAGTCTTGAATGGTGAATATTTTGTTAAGGTTAAAATAAACAAACAAACTCACTTTGCATTTATAATATTAGTTGGGATTAGTTTAGATTATGAATCATGGAGTATAATTATAATTAATGAGTTTTTTTGCCGATTCATAATATTATGTATTATAATTTTTATCTTACAGTTTGTTTATACTTTCTTGTAGTCAGATACACTCCAACTACTGTAGTTCCTATAAAATCTAATCAAAGGCCAATAATTAATTTCAATTAGAGTCCATTCGACATATCCACGCGAGCAAGAGAAAAAGCATGGTTTCAAAAACACTTACAAAATTGTAATATTAGTTTTGGCTGAATGGCCAGGCTGCATGATGGACTGTGTCCACTCCATACAGCCTGGCCTTAATAAGTTGTGGCAATAACTAAAGGCTCGTGCAGACTGGCGCGATATCACAGGCGCGAGAGGCAGTGCGACACTTTCCATGAAGTTTACATAAAATTGTACTACTAGTGTCGCGTCGCACCTGTCTGCGCGAGCCTTAATACGGATATTTCAGTGCTTTGGTGTCTAAACCGTTTCGTGGAGTCCTACCTTTACTACGCAGTCGATTCAACTACATGGTTTTATTTTGATTTCCATATTATCATTTCATTCAATACATATAATAATATTAGGTAATAATAGTTGATAGCTACACTATCGAATTAGGTCGAAAATCTGTAAGGATAGAGGTAAAATAAATACTTAATGAAATAAAATAAATCATCGTACAAATCATTCAATTTTGAATGTTAGGCAACAGTAACTACGTTTCTTCGCAGCTGAATATAGTTTATGTTGAGACTTTAATGTTCCATTTTAAGGCTCATGCACACTGGCGCGATATCGCGGGCGCGACAGGCAGCGCGACCCTTGTCGCGCCAGTCCGTACGAGCTTTTACTCGAGTGGAAAGTAATGCACTTTGGTGAACTTTAGTTACTTGGTAACCACAACAATATTACGGGAAGCGGTAAATTTCCATTATGTCATGTATTTCGGTAGGTAAGTAATACATAACAATGTATTAAGGCTTCTACATACCGGGGCGACTTGTCGCGCGACGCGACACGACACAAAGGCACCGCTCGTCCCGCGATACGCGGGGCCTTTGTGCCGTGTCGCGTCGCGCGACAAGTCGCGCTGGTATGTAGAAGCCTTTACAATAACAAGTTATGGGTACCGTCGAAGGAATTTCGTCAGTGTTCAGATACACGTGGAAACGAAACTGGCAAACTGCGATAAATTGCGGTTTATAGTGGCTTGTAAATAAGCGTCGTCACGCGTAAGGCCTTTACATAAAGGCTTCTACATACCGGCGCGACTAGTCGCGCGACGCGACACGACAAAGGCACCGCTCGTCCTGTGACACGCGGGGCCTTTGTGCCGTGTCGCGTCACGCGACAAGTCGCGCCGGTATGTAGAAGCCTTAATACGAAATAATGTCTTGATATTCAATTTGGTCCCACTTGCTCAAAAAGTCCGTCATTGTAGCGTACCAGAGCGGGGATAAAACATTCTAAGGATAAACAGCATATTTTACACTATGGGAAAAAGTTTACTTTTTTATTTTTGTCTGTTACCAACGAGCCTACCAAAACGAAAAAGTCTTTATTCATAATTAAAATAATCATAAATAAAGACTCGTTTTATTACTGTAAGCAAGTAGAACATTTTATTTTTGAGAATGGAACTAAAATTGGCTATCTCTGCGGTAGAATGTGCATTGCGTTGCGGCTACAGAAGAAAAGAAAAAAAAAGACATTGGCGCGAAATCTCTAGAATTTTCCTTAATTAGGTACAAATTGAATAGGTGACAGTAATTTATTTTACAACAGTGAAAATTTAATCATCTAGTGAGAATGGAGACCCTAGTTTGCAGATGGATTAGAAAGGAAAATAAAAAAAATTCAATCTGTTGCCGTCAAGGTGTATAAAATAGGATTATTTTATTATCTCGCAATCGTACTGAAAGTAGAGGGTAACACAGGGCGTTAAAAACCCATTATAACTCGGTTTCTATTATATAATAATTATATTATTATGCTACATATTATATAATGAAAAATGAAAACAAAAAAACTATAATATGGGTAAGTTTAGCCCCTTGTACAACAATCTACTGTTATCACAAAATTAACAGTTTCAGAAACAAAATAGAAGTGTCGATCTTAAACCTACACATACCTTATACCCTTTGTTTATAAACGCCTGTTCCTGAAGTTATTCGAGTACATTTCAAAACTGTCAAAACAATCTTAAAGCCCTTGTCGGTCGGTCCTTGTGAATTATGAAAATCAATACAGCAAACTTTATCTCCTAAATTCTGTGAACATTATGCCATTAGAATAATAAAATATCAAAAGAATAAGTAAGAATGTTTGAATAACCTACATAATCAGAACGTGAAAAGATTCGGTTCAGTAAATATTAGAACTTATCGAGAGAAAAAAAATGTAACCTATATTACCTACTTATCCAGTATTTGGCCAGCTTGCGTGAAATTGAGTGGCCTTAACCCCTGTATAAAAATAAAAATAATAAATTATTACAAAAAACTCGACTGCAAAAAAACGAACAGAAAAGATGGAAATAAGATGAAAAAAATAAACGAGTAAGTATCCTTTATGTACCAAAAATAAATAAACGCAGTCGGAGGCATCTAAAATGTAACGAGACTTAAAATTTGCTCAGACTGCATTTATTTTCTATTTTTTTGCAGTCAGGGTTTTTCTTTTTTTGTAATAATTTATTTTATTTTAAGCTCTTTTTTTCGCAGATGCTATACTAAAACTTTTTATCTTATGTCACTCATGCAATTAAAACGAAACTAATACTCGTAACACCTCATAATGTTAAAATCCATCAAGCCGTTTAGGCTACAGTACGTGCCAAAGAAATAGACATAGGTACATAAATAAAACATAACCCTCCTTGATTTGGGCAGTCGGGTAAAAAACAGACAGATATAGGTCGAGAAACAAGTGCTATCTACGTTAAACATCAAATAAAATAGGTCTCATTGGAAATGAGGTAACCGTCGTCAAATCCATGTCACTTTAGCACCTTTAATATGACATGGAATGATGAAAATATCACCAAGTTATGGAAATACGATGGTCATTAATAAGTCAATGTCGATATCAGTTTGCAAACGAAATATCGTCAGATTTGAATGTCCTTGTACTTCTTTACTATAGACGCTCTAGGTATCATGACAGACATAGGAATTTCATTGGTTGTGTATAAGAATTTGTAGAAGGTACAGTTAGCCTCAAAAAGATGTATGCATCTATATCAATTCATTTGATTGTCTACAATCTGTGTTTTATAATATTGTATCAATGTGTAGCTACAATGTGTACTAAGTTTTGTGGCAATTGTAAAAAATTTAATGAATTCTTGTTTAGGATTAATGTTACACAATTACATAAATAAAAATGCTTGTATTTGAAAACCAACGAGTAGGTATCTATTAAAACTTGCTAAAATATACAACCGATTTTATTTTCACAGTTTATAATGCTACACAGCATTATAAACTGTGAAAATAAAATCGGTTAGAAAATTTTGTTTTAATTATCATAATTTTTAGTATTACTTATAAAAACTACAAATACATACTTATGTACGTATGTATGTAAGTATATTGTATGTTTATATTTAAATTAGTGATTCATCATCATCATTTCAGCCAAAAGACGTCCACTGGACATAGGCCTCCTCCAAAAGGGTTTGCCTTAATACCCACGCTTCGCAGGCGGGTTGGTGATCGCAGTATAGTTTCAAAAATGCACAGAGAACGGTGCTGCCCATTCTCTAGTAAGTCCCTTAGTCGCCTTTTACGAAGCTCACGGGAAGAAATGGGATGGTGCTGGACGGTCGCTAAGAAAAACGGATATATTTAAAATGAGCCCTCCGCGAGGGCTCCCGGCATCCCATATGCGACTTGAGTGAACCCTCCAGGAGGGCTAGGCACTGAACGTGTTAATGTCTTACAAGAATATAAACCGAAATCATTTTACTGAAAGTTTAATTGCAATAAACCTTCTCCTACGTATATCTTAAGTAACATAATTGTACAGTACAAAGGCCACGGTTGGTGGTTAGCTGACGGGAATTATTAGCGTGCCAACCAAACAATAAGTTTGTAACTTTGCAAGTAATTTGAATTTCTTCAGTATGCTGCATCCCAAGCTAATGGTCGTTTGTTTATTGCCGTCGCAATGAATTAACAAACAATAGATTTTATCGGGTGTAAAAATACCCCTTAACGAAGACGAAGGCACTTGTTCTTCCCGTTATTATGAACATTTTTAGGGTTCCGTACCCCAAAAGGAAAAAACGGAACCATTTTACTCAGTTTGATGTACAAAATGCGTAGACTACGGCTTCGTGAAGGGTCTTTTTACATCCTATATACTTAGTTTTTAGGGTTCCGTAGTAAACACGGAACCCTTATAGTTTCGCCATGTCCGTCTGTCTGTCTATTTGTCTGTCTGTCCGTTCTACCGTCTGTCCCCGGCTTAGCTCAGAGACACTTAGTCCTAGAAAGCTGTAATTTGGCATGGCTGTACATATAAATCACGCCGAAAAATTCGTAAAATAAAACCATGATAAAAATTTTAGGTACCTCCCTTGCACGTAAAATGGGGATGTTGTTTTTATTTCTCGTCTAATACATGGTGTGGGATATCGTTGGATAGGCCGTTCAAAAATATTGTGGGTCTGGGAAAGACATTTTTCAATTCTGAGATCCGTTGCTTTAAAGTGCTATTTTTTGTTAGCGTCAAGTGTCCCCCCCCCCTGCCAGGTAAATGGTTGGTTTTGGATATGTGAAAAAAATCATGGCAGTAGTATATATAACGAAATTAAAAGGTAAACTATCACAGCTAAGTAGGGTTTACAAGTTAACGAGTAATAGTCGACCAACTTGTTTGTTTTTGGAATAAATTCATCCTAACTACGGAACCCTTCATTGTGCGTGGTCCAACACGCACTTGGCCGGTTTTTTTAATCATAAAAAGAAATAACTCAAACAAAAAAAAAACTGTTGAAATACTGTTTCAACATCCTTGCGCAACAAAGTTTAGTTCACCTTTACCTACCCACGCAAAAGGGGGTTGTTCTAAGTATTGTATTTGTTATATGTTCTAAGTACAAAGGCTTCCAGCGTTAAGGGTGCTATCACAAAAAAAAAGTTTTTTGTCAATTTCTTATCCAATTGTGAGAAAGCGTGAAATAATCGAAACATTAAGTCTGTGTAAATATAAAAGTACAGTTTTCGTAGTGATAAACCATTCGTGTCAGTCTCAGCACCCGTTAATAGTTTCATCACTTTTGCGCTCTGGAAAATATAGCTTATTTCGCCGTTGATTTACGCCGTTCTTTTAGTTTTAAATAGACTATTTTATTTTTTTTCGAGCAAGGTAACATAGTTAACTTAGTTATTAAATAGTTTTTGTTTGAATTTAGATTATACATTCGTAGATAAAAATAAAACATCGGACGAAAAATTATCAGTAACTCTCTGTTTTACAGAATTATTTTTGGTGGATTACTATTGTACGAAATATAATAAATTGATTAAAGCGCTCCCAATTATTATAAGATACAGTGTACCATGGACATTTTTATAATTTTTTAAATTACGTTATCTTCGGTGTAAAAAAGCATCAAAAGATACCCAAAAGTAAAACTTTGTGAAACATCCTTTGCAGAGACAAGGTTTTTATTGATTTATGTACAAGAAAGTTACAGAAATAAACTATTTTAATTTTTAATTTTTTTAATTTTTGATGTAAACAAATTGAAATATTTATTTAAAGCGCTCCCAAGATAAATAATCAAACTCGCTTGGGCATATTTTTATTTTTTATTTTATGGCTATATCTAAACCATAATAATCACACATCAAAACTCCAGTAAAACGCTCATATTCAAGAAAAATTGTGATAGCCCACTTCTGACTTCCAAAAAGGAGGAGGTTATATTTTCTTTTTTTTTGTAGTAACTCAAGAACTTGCACTCGAAAAGCACCATTTGGTGGAATGGAACTGATGATGAAGACCACAGATGGCTACCGGAAATACTTAATATTTCGTAGTTGCAATTCGATTAGATACATTAATATGGTTGCTAAGCAATTTATGCTCGTCACAATGCATGTGGTGAAATCGCCATCAGCACTAGTTCTCCTGGTTCTCACCAGGAGAACTCCTCAACAATTAACGGTAAAAGCAATATTTTGTAAAAGGTGATGAGCAGTTGACATTAGGTTATTGTAACTTAGATAAATTACAAACAGTAATTTCACTTTGTAGTATTTATTTGTGAAAAAGTTTATTTTTTCTTTGTGCCATCGTAGCTTCCATACGGATGGCGAACGTCAATGTAAAAACATAACATAACTGGTAGATTTTTTATTGTATTTTAGATAGGTTCAGCTAAAGACATAATTTACTTAAAATCAAGATTTAAGTTTTATAGAGTCATAAAACTGCAAAATTATTGCAGTTCAAATTACAGTCAAAACCGTTTATAACGACTTCGAAGGTACCGTCCGATTTTGCCATAATCGCCACGCTTGGCGCCTCGGGTTGGCGATTGCAGTATGGTGTTAAAATGCATACAGAATGCTGCTGCCCATTCTCTAGTAATTCACTTTTTACGACACCCACGGAAAGAAATAGGATGGTGCTATTCTTTACGTCCGGCACCACACGGTACAAGTAAACTATTCTAAACTATGTTAAATAAACCTCAAAAATTCGTCGTAAAACCAGTTCACCACGTCGTATTATGCGATATCGATATAAACGGATATGACTGTAGTTCTCAATGTGCGGTAGAAACCCACTTGTACAGCATAATAAAAGCTTTTTTTTCTTCAAGTTAATTAAAATTTTAAATTGCATTTATAACATAAACATCATCCAGTTTTATGGTAAACCCACGGATGTGTGCACTTGAAAAAGGTTTTATTATTTTTAGGTCGTTAAGAAACTGAGTCTAGACATGTTTTTTTATTTGAAACACTCTGTTACATGATTTTATTGTTTGGGAAATAAGCCATTAAGGGTCGGGTAATCGCCGTTGACCTTGCCCATACAAATGCGCGTCGCACTCACGTCGCACCTCCGCGCCATTGGGCTTTTACAGGGAATATTTATTTTTAGAATCTAACGAAAATATGAATACTTGAAAAAATCACAGATTTAATACAACATGTCTCAGAATTAACGCACAACCTCTTAAGGGGTCATTGTACTCATCATTTTAAACAACTTTTACTATGGGACCAATTCTGAAATCGCGAAAAAAAAATCAGATGTTGGGAACATTTATTTTCGAATAACTCGTCAAAATGTAGGGAACAGCAGATTTTTTTTTCGCGATATTCTGTATTCCAATCGGAATAAAGACACACTACCTTAAGGGCCCCTTTTCCCGAAAGTTTAGGCATGAGACAGCTTGCGCCCGCGTTGCACAGGAGCAGTAGCGATAGCACTATAGCAGTGGCGCAATAAATAAGTGCCATATTATAAATCTATCCAATAATATCCCTGTCAATCCCGATTAGTAACTGAAATGTAAAATTTTCATAAAAAATTCGTTCCCCCAAGTCTCATACAACTTAAAATACTTTCAAAATCGACTTTACTTATGTTTTTTTTTTCCAAGCAAAATGTTAAATAACGTGTTTTTAACCAAAAAAATCACTAGATCAAACATGTATCTGTACTATATATTGTTTTACGTATTTAAATATGGTGATTTCTCTGAAAACAACTCGATCTAGAAACGTAAATTTCGAAAAACCCTTAAGAATATGTTTGATTTACAAATTATTTTGGTATTACATTTGTATGAACTACGCATGCTACGCCGCCCCTTAAGGCAACGATAACACACTTTTAATGATTTTATACTCAAGATCACGTCTAAATAAGTAGTGTTAATGATTTTAATAAAATATATGTTAAATTAGAGCATTTTCTCAATAATTTAATTTGTGAATATTTTAGAATAAGTTCATATTACATAGTGAAATTAATTTATAAAGTTATGTCTAACGCGGATAAAAAACTGAGAATGGCGCAAAATCTACCAAGCGTATTTTTCTGAAACCTTCACTAATTTAAAGATAATTTAATTATTGATCTTTTAGTATACGCGTTTTATTAAAATACCTTTTATTTTGTGTATAATAAATTAAAAATGCGTCAAATTGGGGAGAGCGCTCCTTGATGGGAGTCCTATTACTGGCTGAACGTACGACGCGTTGCGTGAGCTCAGTACAGAACACGCAAGCTAACTACTCAAGGTCACTGGCATATATCTCCGTCTTAACAATGATAGTTACGGTTGAAGGCAAAATACAGTGGTCCAGCTTGCTAGCAACAAGCATTTTTTCAGATGTCTTTCTTCCTGTTATTTTTTTACTTCAAATGGTCTCTGAATCTCTAGATTTATGATCAACATATTTCTGACACTTTACACATTGTTATATAATAAATAAAAAAATAAGCCTTTATTTCTTCCATATTATCTTACATAGTAGATGAAACTTTAAATAATATAAATGTTAGTATGTGGTTTAGTAGTTTGCTTACATCTAGTTGTTAGTAATATTAGTTTGAAGCTCACAATTTGGGTTTAAGATATGGACCCCATCTGGGTGAAAGCCTCCTCGAGCTTTTTCCATTTACTCGTAGTTCGGTCTTTTCCTATTGCCATCCATCCTTTGCCTGCTATTTGGGTGATATCGTCGATCCATCGTTTGTTAGGTCTACCAATTTTCCTCTTTCCTTCTGGTCCTTTCCATTTTGTGGTTTTTATGGTCTATCTATTGTCTGTTAGACGGGCAACATGACCAGCCCATAGCCACTTCATTTTTAGTGCATGTTTTAACGCATCAGTTACCTTCGTCTTGTTTCTAATAATTTCGCTTCTAATTTTATGGACTTTTCTTATTTTTTAAATACTCCTTCCATTGTTATATACAGGGTCAAATTTAATTAGCTAGCGAAACTCCGCAGAAGTGATGGATATATCCAAACACGATAAAAAAAAAGATACCATGTTTTTTTTTTCTATGGTCAATGACCACTGGTAGAAAACTGTAGTTACTTGAAGTAGTAGTTAACGTGGTTACAATACCAACTGTTTATTAAAGCTGCCATTTGTCACCAACGCAATAGAAGTCAAAATCGGTTGAACGGACTGTAAAAAAGATTTATTTACATGTCTTATCTTATTTGAAACGGAGTATAATAATATACATATAATATTCATCAGTGCATTTTTCAGAACACAGTAGCTATTTATACATATGGATGACTTCCATCCAATACACTCGACTCACTTTCAAATTGCTAAAGAGTTTTTTTTTAGTATCCACATAATGGGTTTTCCGCCAATAACATCCCGTAAAGCCACCGAGGACTTTGATGAGGGCACACACGTTGTGATAAAATTTTAAAGCTTTATTTGATAATAGCTATTGAAAGTAGGTATGGCTGTCCGTATTTTGTATTTCCATATACTTACGAGTTGAGAGGCACGTGGTTATTTGATGGGTGAGCATCCATTACATATTATAGGTATGAGGAACAGGGTGTAAATTTCACCCAACCACCATATAAAAGAGAGGCGCCTCCGACCAGACGGGTGTTGTGTCTGGTGGGCAACTGCCCGTCGGTTGATGTCGGGATGTTGTTTAGATGCTAGTCGCGCGGTAAACTCTGCTTGCGCGATGCAGGATTTTGCGTGACGACAGTGTGACGCATAGTTCGCATGTGGCGATGTTGATGCCGCTACACATGTCGTAGTATACTTTAATTGTACATCTCAATACTCCAAAACTGTAACAGTAACATCAGAAGCACTATGTAACCTTTACGTCATTATACCTTAGGGGTCCGGACTACTTGTCCTAAACACAGGTTTTCATAACCTAGCTAGGAGAGCAGTACTCACCCACACGTTTGTAGATGTAGTACCTACGTATTTTGTAAATCTGTATTTTTTACCGTGTACTACAATGCTTTGTTTTTGAGTAAATAAACATTATAAGTACTTAACTAAAAAAAAAAACTGTCAGTCGTAGGACTGCACGTCAGAAGTGAAAACTAAGTAACTTGGGAATTGTATTGAAGCGTTCGGTGACGATGACGCGACTTCCATGATTTTTGTTCACCCAAAAAGTGCTCGTCTAAAGAAGTTTTCACTTCAAATAGTACATTTTGATACAAGTGGAGAATGTTTGTTATTGCATTCGAGGGGAAATTAACACCCGAGCCGTAGGCGAGGTTGTTTTTGAGCCAAGAACTGCAATAACAAATGTCCACGTGTATCAAACGACGTTTTTCAATAAACTTTTGAAGAAATAAAATAAAATAACGAAAAATACTTTTGTCATGAATTATTAGGAAACTATGATTTAATTTTCTATTTTTTCCGCGCTTTGCTTTCGCCAGGTTGAAGGAGAAGCAAAGGTATAAAGCCGATAAACAGCCTGATATGAAAAATAGAAATTTCAAATATTTTTGAGTTTAGAACACAAATAAATGTTAATTTGTTCATAAACGTTTTTTTTTTAATTGTAATAATCATGGTATTCTATTTATAAACATTATTTATATATTCCAAAAATATTAACGCCGTAAAGACGGACCTTTGCCGAGAATAAAAAAAAAATCACCTCCGAATAGAGGACCGTCTCTGGCGCGAGACGGTGTGAATAAGCATTGAACCAATTTGGACTAAGTATAGGTATAAGTTATCTGTGGCAATTTTTATTCCCGCACACGTGTTGGAAAATAAAAAATTGCTCGCGGTTGAAATACATTGCATTGTTAACCTAATCGTACTGCGATATGAACCGGTTTTCGAGGAAGTGTATTGCAAAAATATTAAGACCCTCCTTGCCTCGGAGAGCATCTTACGCCGTTAAGGCTTCTACAGACCGACGCGACACAAAGGCACCACTCGTCGCACGACATGCGGGGCCTTTGTGTCGCGTCGCGTGTTGCGCCGGTCTGTAGAAGCCTTTAGTCCCAGCTGACATTCGTAGATCTTTGACAGTCGTTACGGGTAGTTAGAGCCCAATAATTTGACAACGAGTCTTACCATGGGGGATGTTGTTACCCAGTTACTGGGTTGTGGAGGTAAGATAGGCAGTCGCTCCATGTTGAATACTGATTCTGCCGCATCCGGTTAGACTGGAAGCTGACCGCTACATAGTTGGGAAAAGGCTGGGCAGACTGATACCTACTTACGAGTTACTTAATAGCTGCATTTGCGTGAATCAATTTATTGGCGCTTTAGCTTAATGGGATGGTACTTCCTTTCATAGATACATAATCAGCCTATATCGATTTCCACTTTGATTCTCTGACTAAGCAGAAATCTAAAATCTTGAGTTGTTTATCCGAGGTAAAGTTGCTGTTCTGTGATTTGCCTCGATCCAGAATATGTCTACATGGTGTCACAAGAAATTCAATATGGCCGACGTTCCAGCGTCCGCCATATTGGATTTCCATCATGATGCGAAACTTCATCCCTTCCATTTCTTTATTCGTAGTTGGGGTGGAGGTTTTTTGATGTGTATCAGCTTTCCTCCTCGCTTTCTGTGGGAGTGATTTCGAGAAAAGGGACGGAAGTGTGTAACAGGAAGTGAGTGATAGGAGCTTGAGCATGGAATAGGTAGGTACTTTTTAATAGCATGGAATTAGTGTACTCATGGAATTAGTAAGTACTATATAGATTGTAAGTACTGGGGGTCGAATTTCAACCAATGGGCGACCACTAGAAATGTAATAAAAATAATGTAACACACATGTGCGTTGTGTACATGTAATGTAAATATTGAAAAAAAAAAAATTGCAAGATCAACCAATTTTTTCTGGGTTCTTTTGTCGATACTGAATCTACCCCTAAGCTATGGCACGCAATTTCTTTAACACCCTGAATAAATATATTCAATAATAATCATGAAACAAGTGATTTCGATTCGATTTCGAGATTTCGATCTCTCCTTAAACATTTTTTTTTGTTCTTTACAAAAAAAAATGTTTAAGGAGAGATCGAAATCCCTTATTCTAAACATAATCCACTAATGATTCACGCTATAACAAAGTCACAAGTTTGACCGCACCGAACTTTTTAAATTAATTGAATTTGTGACCGTCTCACATAATTTAGTGAAACAATGTGTTGCCTAATTCAAATAGTTCACTCGATACGGGCTATTAACGAAACCGCGAATTATAGCACCCACAACAAATAAAACACAGTAAAACAAAAATGTATACAGGGGTCCAGGGCCCCAAGTCTGCTATTTTTATAAATTCAGTCCAACATGATACCATTGTCATTTTACTAAAAGTTCGTAATCTGCTAAATTCATAATGGTCGCTCATTGGTCGGTCAATTTTCTCGTAATAGAATTGTGTTACTTATAATGGCATTGTCGTATTGCCATTATTATAAAACCCATTAGTAGAAATGTCATTCATTTGCCATTCAGTATTTACGAGATTACCAATAAATGCAATGTCTTTCAATGTAGTGTCAGTGGCCGACCATTGGAAAGTCATAATGACGCCATTATAATAGTAGATTACCAAACTTGTCAAAATCAACAATTATTAAAGCAATGATCGACCATTCTGACACTATTGTAATAGCAGACTTGAGGCCTTGTAGAATAGAAATCGATTGTCTACTTCTACTGTCTACACGAAAACGTCATTTCTGTCTTGCTTCGACAAAATGCTTCAAAATCAAAATCAAAAATATTTTTATTTCACATAAACCTTTCTTTTTTTTTTTTGGGTGGGAAATTATCAAATAACTTCTCCCGCTCTGGGTTGAGCGGGAGGGCGTGTCAGACTTTTACTGACTAAAACCCACCCGTATTCCTTCATTTGCCTGTGTGCCAGGGCCACGATATCCCTTTCGGACAAACTGGCAACCCTGAATTTCACATAAGCCTACATGGGCACTTATGAAACGTCAGAAGCTAGGTGCACGTTTCCAATTGGTCGTTTCCTATGGAGAAGAGCCAGCAAGAAACTCCACGGTTACTCTTTTAAAAAAAAAATTGGCTTTTACAATATTTTCAAAGTATGAGAGGACAGCGTAGGCCCGTCAAAAGTACCAGGTACTTAACAAAATAGAAAATGGTCTACAGATCTACAGTATATTAAGCCTACAACGTCCACACATTAACAAAAAAAACTATATAAAATATGATTAACATTATAAAAGTTAGAGCCTTGTTGAAATCAAAAAACATCGATTATGTCAAGGAAGTATGTAAAAAATAAATAACATAAACATCGCAACTTGGGAGCAGTTAATAGACATTTACATATTTTTGCCGTTAATGAGGTACCAGGGAAGCCACATGTGCAGAAGGAATTAATGCCAAACTTCCCTGTCTTCAACGTAGTCTTTAATCTTATAATATGCTTTTTTGTTAAGGACACGTTTGATGTGGGTTTTGAATTTTCCATCGCTAAGTTCTGTAACAGACTTTGGCAACTTGTTATAAAAGCGAATACTGTTAATAAGAAATGACTTGCTTGTTTTAGTTAATCTTAATTTGGGTATCACAATTTCATGTTTACTACGTCTATTTATATTATGAAAATCGCTTCTTATTTTAAAAAGGCCTAAGTTTTTGCGAACATATAAAATACTTTCTAAGATATAAAGAGAAGGCAGAGTTAGTACATCAATTTCTTTGAATTTGATTCTAAGGGACTCACGAGGACCCATTCTATAGACCGCGCGGATTGGCCTCTTTTGTAAAATGAAAATTGAATCCACGTCGGCTGCCGATCCCCACAGCAAAACGCCATAAGACATAATACTGTGGAAATAAGCAAAGTATACTAACCTAGCTGTGGCTATATCTAAAGTATTTACACAAAGTTCTTATTTAGTGATTGGGCGACTCCAGGTATTCGTAAAAGCAGGTAAAATCTTTTTGAACTTTATGGCCTAAAGCAACATATGAATAATACTAGCTTTCATCAGCATGTTGCAAAATATTCTAAAACTTTTAAAAGTGTGTGCAAATTAGCTAAAGTTCTTTATATTAGCAATAAAATAAAATCTTCTGATGATAAAATAAAAACTACCTGGCAAATAATAAATAATGAAACAAGTAGGAAAAAACAGCGTAATACTGAATTTAATTTAGAGACTGCACATGGGCCCATCACTTCAGATGTAGAAATAGCTCAGGAATTCGAAAACTTTTTTGCTAATATTCCCCTTAAAACTACTGAAACTTTAAATTCCTCACCCGCGCTTTCTGCTGCCTTACTTAGAAAGAATGTAAAGGCTTGCCCTATGGAGTTTAGGTTTCAGCATACAAACCCCGAGGCTGTTATAAAAGCTTTTAAAGATCTTAAAATTAAATCAACAGAAGATCTCTGGGGGATGTCTGTAAAAGTCTGTAGATCTATCATAGAAACCATTGCGCCCTATTTAGCTTTCTTATTTAACACCAGTGTGGACCAAGGAGTCTTTCCGGATCTCATGAAACACAGTAAGGTAGTTCCTTTGTTCAAGTCCGGAGATAGTAAAGAACCCAACAATTATAGGCCTGTGTCAGTTCTGCCAGTTCTCAGTAAGGTGTTTGAAAAGTTGATTCTCAATCAAATGTTACGTCACTTTAATAAAAATTCCATCTTTCATAAACAACAGTACGGTTTCACCAAGGGGCGTTGTACCACTGACGCCGGTGTCTCCCTAATAAAGAACATTTTTAACGCCTGGGAGGAAGCACAAGATGCCATTGGAATCTTTTGCGACCTCTCTAAGGCGTTCGATTGCGTAAACCATGAGACACTTTTGCTGAAACTAGAGCACTATGGGATTAGGTATACAGCTCTTGATTTACTAAGATCATACCTGAAAGATAGAAAGGTTAAAGTTCAAGTGAACGGCGTAAACTCATTGGGGTCTGAAATGGCAATGGGCGTTCCTCAAGGTTCAATATTGGGTCCATTCCTCTTTTTAGTTTATATTAACGATTTACCCCAATTATTTCAAAAACAACCGAAGATGGTGTTATTTGCAGATGACACATCATTGATATTTAAAATAGACCGACGGTCACAAAATCTTGACGACGTGAATAACTCTATTCTTCAGGTCCAAGATTGGTTTACGGTAAATAATTTGGTACTAAATAAAGCAAAAACCAAATGCATTCGATTTAAATTACCTAATGTTAGAAGTAGTGAATGTAATATCATATTGGATGGAGCAAAACTGGAATTTATTAATCAAACGGTTTTCCTAGGAATCACTCTAGACGAGAAATTACAATGGGGACCACATATAACATCTCTTGCGGGGCGGCTAAGCTCGGCGGCTTATGCTGTTAGAAAGATAAGACAGTTAACAGATGTAGAAACCGCGCGTTTGGTCTATTTTAGCTACTTCCACAGCATTATGTCGTACGGCATTTTACTGTGGGGTCGGGCTGCTGACATTGAGTCAATCTTTATTTTGCAAAAGAGAGCTGTAAGAGCAATTTATAATCTAAGTCGCCGCGAATCTCTTAGGGAACTATTTAAAAATATTAATATTATGACGGTACCTTGCCAATTCATTTATGAAAATATTATGTATGTAAGGAAAAATCTACATCTTTTTAATAAAATAAGTGATAGACATAATTTTAATACTAGAAATAAAGACAAAATAGATCAACCATTTTTCAGGTTATCTAAAGTACATACATCTTTTATGGGGTACTGTGTTAAATGTTACAACAAAATACCTTGTGATATATTGCAACTAAATGAAAGAAAATTTAAAACTCATATTAAAAGAACACTTTGTAAACAAGCATATTACAAATTAGAGGATTATATACAAGATAAGAATGCTTGGAAACATGCTGGTCCTGCTCCATAGGACAATCTAGAGTCTAGACAAAATGAAACAGGTTGCTATTTTAATTGTATAATTTATTATTTTTATGACATTTATTTTAAATTCTGTGATTACCTTAACTCACACTGATATTATTGTTATTTTTTAGGAAATCGTATATATTTTTTACAATTTTTGTAAATATGTGAGCACCATGTTCTATCACCTAATTAATTTATCTGTCATTGCTTCATTCTTAACTCTTTTCATTAACTATTGTGGTATAGTAATTTTATTCTAGGTGCATCGTCTTCACATATAATTATATAATTAATGTACCTATAAAAATACTGTACAAGATTTTAAAAGAGTACCGGTGGAGTTTCTTGCCCATTCTTCTCCATACGAAACTACATTTTGGAAGGGGCGACTAGAATCAATTCTATTTTTTTTTGTAAATATTGACGTTCAAAAGTGCCTTTTATGTGCCTATTTGAAATAAACAATTTGACTTTGACTTTGACTTTGTCAACTGCCTTATTTTTCTTACTGCATAAGCAGCTGAACTTAATCTACCTGAAAGAGCTCTAATGTGGGCACCCCATTGCAATTTGGAATCTAGAGTAATTCCTAGAAATACAGTTTCCGTAATAGCATCCAGTTTTTTGCCATCAAGTTTTAAATTTAGACCCACTTGGGGTACATTTGGTAATGAGAACTTAAGTCATTTTGTTTTGTTCGCATTAAGTAAAAGATTATTAGCTGCGAACCATTTCGAAAGAACAGCTAGACTATCGTTGACGTGTAAGACATCCGAATCTTTTCTATCTATTTTAAAAATAAGAGAAGTGTCATCAGCGAATAGAATTATATCCGATAAGTTAGCCATCATGTAAGGAAGATCATTTATATAAACTAGAAATAGGAAAGGGCCTAGAATTGAACCTTGAAGCACGCCCATCTTTACTAGAGATCCCGAGGACGTCACCCCGTTAACTCACTTCTGTACGGTTCTCGTGCTAAGCCTGCTGCAACTTAAGGGGGATGCGCTAAGGTAGCCCGCAAAATTCAAGTTTCTTACGTTTTTTGCAATTTGCAGGTCAGTAACAGGTTGTATGTTGATCTAATTATGATTCGCGGCCATAACAAATATGGCTTTATAGAATTATAATCATTAGAATCAGCATTAAAACTCTCTCCCCCTTATTACAAAACAAGGTTTATCTTCAGACCCGGGTTTAAAACATGGAGCCATTATTGAATTTCGAACTTTATTCCGACTATGGTAAAGTTCTAAACACAAAACTGACAACTTAGTACTGAACTAAGTTTTCAGTTTTGTAAAAAGAACGGTATTTCAATCACTGTTACGTTCTTATTACAAAAACTGGCTCCATGGTTTAAGCCATGTCAAATATAAATCTTGTTTTGTAATAAGGCGGACTAAGTTCAAAAAATCCTACTGAATGTTTTTTTCTGAAATAATCATTCAGTAGGATATTTTGAACTTCGCTCCATGAAAAATACTTGTATTAAGCTGCATCCGGTAGGACTGGAAGCCGACCCCAATATAGTTGGGAAAGGGCTAGATAGATTATAATGAACAAAGAATCTGAAAGTTTCAGATACTTTATCACTCGAGTTTCTAAACTTTGCGAAATTTGTTCAATTGATTATACCAACGTATAGACCAGCACTAAACCAGCACGAAATGCTACCACTCATAGAGGTGTCCCGGTCAGAAGAGATGATGTTATCGAATGACCACAGAAGTTTAAAGGCTTCTACATACTGGATGTCGCGCGACGTGACACCGCACCGGTAGAACAATTTCCTTGAATTTTTCATAGAAATTGTTCTACCGGTGTCGCGTCGCGCAACAAGTCGCGCCAGTATGTCTAAGCCTTAAAACCCATTTATGTACTTGTGTACCTATTTTATTTATAATTAATTATGATATATTTTTTATAAAAATTCTCATTGTTCCTCTCAAACCGAGCACCTGAGATGTAATCTCTTCACCGCCCTTGGTTGACTGGTAGAGAATGCCTAAGGCATTAAGTCCGCCTTTTACCTTTTTTGTGTGAAAAATGTTTAAATAAATAAATAATATACAACATTTTTTTTAGTAATGCGAAACCCGAAACACGTGTCTAGTATTTTTATGTTAAGAATCTATGTACAAAATGTCAAAACTGTATCATGAAAAATCACAAGTCATAAGGTCGTTAGGTTACCGGGTTGTCCGTACAAAAAACATGCTAACGGCGGGCGCCCCCGCGCCTCCAGCGTCGTCTTGCGCTCATTGATAATAATTTGGCAGTAGGTACCTAACCGTACGGCGATTGTAATGTAAGTAATTATATGGTGATAACATTTTCCATCACACTTAAATATTTTTGGAAAAAAAAAAACATTTTGGAAAAATTATTGAAATCGATTCAGTTCCTATATTCAGGTTTCGCATATATACTAAAAATAATGTTGTATAAGTATCGCCTAAGAAACAGAAAACAGTGTTGTGTAAGGTCAGGTTTATACGAAAGCAAAAGACCAAACTGTTAGAAAAGAGAAAACTTGGTTCATCATATTACTTAAAGTAAAATGTTTTAAATAAAACATGAGGTCTAGTCTAGTTTCGTAAATAAAAATCATTTCTCTTTTCATCGATAACCAATACAAATATGGTGCTATAAATTCACAAAAAGCAATTAAATTCAGAAATTCTACAGGCTATGCAACATTTCTAGCAATTTTGAATTTGTTACATAAAAGTTGACACTTTCACGACTATTTTAATTTCGTGCCACCATTAAAAGGCTAACTAATAGTAACTAATGATAAAATATTGTTTAATTCGGCTCTACAAAAGCCAGTATTTCCACTGAACAAGTAGCGAGGTGCCAACCGAATTAATTTATAGTCCTTTGCTGCAGTCAGTGGCGGGTACTTGCCAGTAGAAACGACATAAACGAGAAATTCTCCAGTCTGACCTCGCTGTGGCCCGACAAGATGAAAAAAAAAAAATATATATAATTTAATTTATTCAAATTCAAATAAATAGTACATTAAATAAAAACATATCTTAAATGAGCATAGACTTACAAAAAATTTACAAGACATCTGTGTCTGTACTAGATAAATAAATATCTGAAGAAGAGATGCTATTAAACCATCCTCCGCATATCCCAAATATTCTATCACGAAAAAAGTATAGTTAAGGTATAAGTTTGAAGAAAACTTGAATACGTGTGCCATAGAATAATCAATATCTTGTCTTCAGAAAAAAAAAAATTTAAACATCACTTCGAACGAACGGTGTTGAGTTGTATGTGAATCCGCAATAATTCACTTTGTTTTGCACTTTTATGAGCAAGGGTTGAAGTGAACTTTAAATACAGAAGGGTCTACTCCGAAGATAAGTCCGAATGTTCGGCCGTTTCCTGAGTACGGCTGACTATGGCTGGCTACGCTGAGAGAAAAAAAAATGACGATCAAAGAGATAAGTCAAAGATGGTGGCTTGAAGTGGGATAAGGACTAAAAGTTAAAAAAAAATCGGCCATGAGATACAGCCAGGTGACAGACGGACAGACAGACAGACGGCGGAGCCTTAGTAATAGGGTTCCCGTTTTACCCTTTGGGTACGGAACCCTAAAAAGGAAGCTTTGGAAGTCAAGACACGGCCGAACGTTCGGCCGACACTTCGGATTATCGCTTCGGAGTAGACCCCCAGGATTATAGCACCCAACGGTAGGTGTCTCGAAAGAAGAGGGTCTCAATTAATCTAGAAAAGAAACACAAGATTTCTAAGAAGACTAAACTTGCTCCCAAAAATTAATATGAACTAACTTATCGGACCTGTGAACATCAAAATTGACTTACAACAACTTAAAAAGAAGAAACTATGTTAGTTTTAAATTCAACGCGGTATGGCGTAATATTCTTGAAGACGGCAAGACGGCTACATAGTTCTTAGTTGAGGCTTAGAATAAGAAGACCATACAGAAGCGAAACTTGAGTTTCTTCCAGTGACTGTGAGCAGATTCTTTAAAAAATCCGCCCTATGAGGTGATGGGCGCTTATTTTGACAGAATCGGCAGAAAATCGCGGGCGGTCGTATGAAGTTGCATAGGTATGTACTATCGTGGACACTGGCGCCTGACCACTTTACGACCTTATCACTAGGAGCATAAGGTTGAAAAGTGGTAAGGCGCCAGTGTCCGCGTAGTACCTACATACGACCCGCAATTTTCTAATCACTCAATTAATTCAGGCTATTGCAGACCACTGCTGGATATAGCTCTCCCAAGTTGCGCCACCCGGTTTTCCAACTTCCTCATTCAGTCTATCCCAGAGTGCTTTGCCGTTTTTATAGATAATGGTACGCAACCCTTCGTGCGTGAGTCCGACTCGCACTTGGCCGGTTTTTTTGTTCTTTTGAGGTACGGAATCCAAAAAAAGAGGGTGCTCGCTCAAACTAAAATGTCCATATTTTCGACCTGTTGATAATATCTTACGCCCCTAACTCTTAAGTTTCGCTTCTACACTTTCTTATTCTATGGCTAGTCAGTGCCGCCTGTCACATTACGACGAGAAGTACCGGCGATACGTGCCTATGTCAAGGGGCAAGTTTTATGAGGTTATCTGAATATACCAGCAAAACGATCAGGCAATGTGTTTTATGAACTGGTACTAAGGAGACTAGAATCAAGTTTAGTGATAGTCGAAATCGGCAGAGTTCTTGGCACGAAGTAAAAAGCTCTTGGCTCGATCTTTGTCATAACGATTTACAAACCGCAGATTGAATAAGAAGTATATTTATATAATTACTATGATATTTTAAGTGAAAACTTCTTTAGGCGAGCACTTTTTGGGTGAACAAAAATCATGGAACTCGCGTCATCGTCACCGAACGCTTCGATACAATTCACAAGTTACTTAGTTTTCACTTCTGACGTGCAGTCCTACGGCTGACAGTTTTTTACCCGACTGCGGCGAAGCCAAAAAAGGAGGGTTATGTGTTTGACCTGTATGTATGTATGTATGTATGTTTGTATGATGTCTGTCCCTATGTTCCCTCGTAACTACTAAAGGGCTGAACTGATTTTGATGAATGATATGTCGTTAGATTCGTCTTTATTGCGCGAGTGTCATAGGGTATACTAAAATTACCTATTAAAAATCAGAATGGCGGGTTTTTGGCGCCAAAAGGAGTTGTCTTCGAAAAAAAAAATCTCCCAAGCCTATCGAGTGGTGTATCAAAATAAAGGGTTTTGAAAGGTGATTACAAAAATATTTATATGTTTAAAAGTAATTTAAATGAGAAATTATAAAAAAATATCCCGAACTTTTGTAGTGATTGAGTAAGAGGACGTTATTAGAGGACGACCCGATTATAGGTGAGTATATAACCTAATTTACCGTCTTATAATCCTAACTAAAAAATATAAAATAAAAAAAGTAAATTTAAAAAATCTAAAACCCGACTGCGTGAAAACTGAACTTAAAATAAGATGGAAACAAGATTTATATAAATTAATAAGTACTATAAACAATCTCATGCAGTCTGAGGCAGTAGGTCGTTATTGTTAGGAAGATGCCTCCGACTGCATGAGATTGTTTATAGTACTTATTAATTTATATAAATCTTGTTTCCATCTTATTTTAAGTTCAGTTTTCACGCAGTCGGGTTTTTGATTTTTTAAATTTACTTTTTTTATTTTATATTTTTTAGTTAGGATTATAAGACGGTAAATTAGGTTATATACTCACCTATAATCGGGTCGTCCTCTAATAACGTCCTCTTACTCAATCACTACAAAAGTTCGGGATATTTTTTTATAATTTCTCATTTAAATTACTTTTAAACATATAAATATTTTTATTGTTTATAGTTTTTTTATGTATTTAATAGGTGTGCTTTTATATGAGATTTCTTGGGCAAATCTTAGTAGTAAAATATGTAAATTAAATCATTTTGATGTGAGACATTGCTCACAAATTCCGGTTATCGCCTAGCTATGAATATAAAATCCGACGGTGTCATGCTAATCATCAAACTACTCAGAATTTTAATACTTACATTATCTCATCATCATCTTTAAGTGCTACTTAAGTATGAGCAGATGAGTTATAAACACAATGAAAGCGTGTGCCTTGTCAGATGTTAACTATAATAATATAGACATAACACTCACTTTTATTAACCACATAACAACGACCAAACATGATTTTATGCTACCATTTTCATAAAAATGCGTTGACAATTTGATATAAAGTTAACTATACGTTTTAAAACACAGGTTTAAAAGATAACTTTAAAAAGCACCATTTTTTATGCACTTTCAGTTCGGTTTATATCACTAAAAGATCACAATTTTACTACATATGAGTTCTTCAAAGATGTGCTTTTAAAGATTATGCTTTCGAGGCGTCCTTACCAAGCTTCAAAGTTTTTGATGTACGAGAATTAGCCTTGATTTATCTGCATGCTAGCTGCATGTTAGCTGTTGAATAGGTAAATAATTTATTTCATCTAAGGTAAGTTATTATTTTAGTAGAGGCACAAATAAAAGCTCCGTTTACCATTTCAATGGGGTGTGGAATCTGTTTGAAACTTTTGACCTCTTATTCGCCATTAATCCATTAAAGATGTTGGGTGTTAGGCCCCAATTACACTATCATATATTTATCACAGAAATATGATTTCATATTGTCAAATTCTATGATCATAGTTAAATGATGCTGTTCTTCATTATTACATAATTATTACACTTATGATCATAAAAACATCATATCTAGATGGTTAACGAATTAGCTGTGTTTTCCGTTGCTATGAGTGCAATTTTATTAATTGCATTCAAAAATAAGATAAAAACGGTTACAATTTTGTAAAAAATACTCGTTTTCCTCGTAAAGGTTTATTAAATTTTTTTGTTGTTTCGATAGTCTGTCGAAATTATTGCATTTTGACGCCATTTTTGAGGTTAGACGGATATGATTTTATTGTTATGCTTGCTGACAAGGAGCCCATAACTATGATCATAGACAATTTGTATCGTATGTACATATTAACCGTCATAGGTTCTTCATATAAAAATGTCTCTTACATCTCTGATCATATTTCTATGATTTATTATTATTATTTATTTATTTTACACCAATAAGTACAACATCTTACAGTACACCCAAGACAATGTTATAGCAACCTATTACACTATTTATCCCTATAAAATGATGATAGTTAATATTGCTCTTAGGCTATTATTGTGTGTTTTGTTTTTCAAATTAATAGCATTATTTGAATTTAGCAGACCAATACCAATTTAAGTATGCTCAGTTTTATGTAAGGAATGTATCTATCGATCGGACTGCTCAAGCCTACACCCAACATCTTTTCAGGGAAGATCATTATTCATTACATGAAATCCCTCCAGACATCACTAACTTGACCTTCAAAGTAACCTTGACCCGTACTAAAATAGGAAAAGTCCACAGATGATGAATTGGAGCGAGATTATCATAACTCCGTCGCACTCAATTCTCCAAGGAACAAAACGCCGCGCCGGTCCATTGTGCGTGCGATATGGATAATTTATTATCCCAGCTAGTTTTCCTCCCCGCCTTGTGGCAAACGATTAATCATAACAACCTAAGAAATTAATTATAAACGTTTTCCTGAACAAAAATGTCTGATGGTTTGCATTTGTGAAAATAGCTTCGAGGAAAATCTAGGATCCCGGATACATAGTTACGTAAATGTTACTCATTGCTTCCAATAACTGTAATGTAAATATCCTATTGGAAAAAGTATTGTATACGTTATCGCTCGAAAATAAATGGAACACTGTGTTGGCAAGGCGTCAGCTCAAAGCGTTCCGGAAATCCTAAAGTGCCTGCAATACATGGTATGGACTAATTGAATTCAATATAAGAAAATGCCACCATTATTTCTATTTTAACTTTACTTTGGTTCGGTAGCACTAAAAAGTAAATTTAATCCAAGTTTAGGAAAACAAAAACAATTCGGATTCACTACCGCAAAAATAAAATTCTGAAATTAGTTTCCCTACGCTTTGGAACAATGTCGGTATCGAAGTAATGCATTTAAACGAATTAACCTAAATGTAACTGCTTAAATGATTGTCCTTTAGTGAATTTACAGTGCCTATATATTTTGAGTAAAACAATTAAAGAAAATGCTTCTTTAAATTAAATTCCCAAAGCAAACGATCTGAAGAAAGGGCTTCATTTACTTATCCAGTGTTCCACTAAGATTTGTAGACCTTACGTCTGAGTTTTTATTTAACTGTCTTCCTTCAAGTGTTGTAAACGTCGTGCAGTAAGTAAAACGTCACGTTTATTTGATTCTTAAACCTAGTAATCATTTAAATTCAATCGGTAGGAGTATTTTTTCAATAAACATTACCTAAATTTACCGATGACGTATTATAAACATCATTGACCTTTATCGCAAAAAAAGTTTTTAGACCGTTTGTAGCTAACGTTTAAGCCCTATTTACATGGTGAAAATTTTTTGCCTGTGGCATACCATAAAAATGAAGCAGCAATTAACTGGGTACAATTGTTGCATAATACGGGCAAGTTAGTTGCCGTTCAAAACTGGTATACGTGTAAAAAGCACGTACTTACAATTTTGCACATACAATAATCGCACGTACAATAAAATAGCATTTAATTCTGGCATACATTTTTGCTATCTTTCAAACATACGTGCATTAAAAGCCGTGAGTGAGAGGGTGTGTTAAGGCTTCTACATACCGGGGCGACTTGTCGCGCGACGCGACGTGACACAAAGGCACCGCTCTTCCCGCGACACGCGGGGCCTTTGTGCCGTGTCGCGTCGCGCGACAAGTCGCGCTGGTATGTAGAAGCCTTTAATCGTTGCTGCTTGCTGTTAAAAAAAACTTGAGAAGACGTTCAATAACATTTTAGTTAAATATTTGGCAATCGCAAATACGGGCAATACTAAAATCAATTGTACAAGGTCATGCAACTTTGTGTTTAGACGAGACAAAACTTGCATGCAATAATCGCCTTGCAATTTTATTGCCTTGGTGTAAGTCGCATGCAATTTAATGAATGGCGAAATTTGCATTCAATTATTGTATGCCATTTTATGGAAATCGCACGCGTGTCAACACTTGCATGCAATTCTTGAATGGCAACAATTGAACGTGCTTTTGGGTAAATGATTATTGCTCTTGAACGTTCCAGAAACTTGCGCCGTGTGAATGGGACTCTAGTCTTGCGACAGAAAATTGCGCCTTTTATAAATTTAATCACTACTTTGTGGTGTTCCCATTTGGTTTAAATCGGCTTCCACAAACTTAGTACGGCTTATTTTCATTTCAGCTTTCACGGCCAAATCTTCCGCATCGTTTAATACAAGGCACTCGCGCCCGGACTATGAACAATCTTGTTACTATTTAAAAATTAAACCAGCGCAGTGTACAGGGAACTTTGGGGTCAGAATTAAAAATGAATTTCAATTTCAGCTTCCAGCAATCCAAATAATTCAAGTGACTTATATGAAGTGATGAATATGAAGTGGAGCGACAAGTAATTAAATTGGGTCGGTGTCGAGGGCCTCCTAAGCGTGTTGGAAAACAAAATCAGGACACCCGTCAAGCTTCTTGCTACGCCAGACAAATTAGGAATATCGAAAACACTTCGGATGACGTAAAAGGAAAATTAATATCACGCAATGGTTTCTAGTATCGCCACATAATGACTTCGGGGAATACTTCACCAACACTCCAATATAATTACGAGATGTTATCTTGAAGATGGAAGACCATTTACGTTTATTAGAGATTAAAGGGTACGTTTACGTAGGGTGGATGGCAGTTAATAACACCATCAATTTAACTAGTTTACTCTAATGATTACTAGTTGTATGAAAATAATTGGTTCGACTATTGTACCTAGAAACAGCTTAGGGAACCTCACATGCGACTATTTTGGATACTCAAAGGCACATAATGCGACTAAAGAACTCGGTAAACGATATATTTTGCACCTGAAATGACTGATGTTTCTAATCTGTTCTATTCAAATTAACACTCATTATTAGGGTTCCGTACCCAAAGGGTAAAACGGGAACCCTATTACTAAGGCTCCACCGTCTGTCTGTCCGTCCGTCTGTCACCAGGCTGTATCTCATGAACCGTGATAGTTAGACAGTTGAAATTTTCACAGATGATGTATTTCTGTTGCCGCTATAACAGCAAATACTAAAAAACAGAATAAAATAAATATTTAAGGGGGCTCCCATAACGCCATCCCAAACGTGATTTTTTTGCTCGTTTTTGGTCTTTATTGATAACGGCTACAGGTGTCTACCTGTAGCTTAGGCTTGAAATATTCACAGAATATTTAGTTATTATTCACTTTAAAAATAAATAATGAAATAAAAATAAAACAAATATTTAAGGGGGGCTTCCATACAACAAACGTGTTTTTTTTGCCATTTTTATAGATAATGGTACGGAACCCTTCGTGCGCCAGTCCGACTCGCACTTAGCCATAATTTGGTACTGGTTTTATATTCATAATTTGGTACATAACGTTTTCTGATTTAGGTTAATATTTTTCAAAATTAAATTGTATTGTCTACGAATCAGATGGCACGAGGAAAGTTGAATAAATATGTTTGGAAGCTCTCGTGGTTTGACATAAATAGTAAACACGAGAATTAATTATTTACCTATATCTAATGTTAGCATTTAGCCGCATCTCGCTAAACCGCAGCCAACACGTGGGAAAAGCTAGAATGATTCATAAGCCAATGGTCCATACGAACAGACTGACAAGAGGTGTAACTCTTAAAAACTCTCGTTTAAATTTTAGAGGTTACATAAACCTGTCCCAATAACTCAAGCTTTCTAGACAATCAATAAACATATTTATACCACCTCTTCGATGCATCTCATCAAATCGCATAATAATCTTGTACGATAAATAAAGGATTTTATGAATCATGAAACAGTTCTCGAGGAAATCGTTTGTGGGTTTTATGAGCATATTTATCACATCATAGTTTCACGGGAATCGTAAAATGAATCAGTTTTACAACATGGGAAAGGTTTAAAATAATGGTTGTAAAAGAAAAATGAAAACTTTCCGTCGTTTTCTATGTCTACGATGCCATTAATATGAGTACCATGTACAATCCATGTGTCATTGACATTTGTTACAGACTGGATAAGAGCACTACGATGGAAGTTCGAACGGGATTTGTCTTCGTTATGCTCGAAACCATGTAACATTATGCATATAAATGTAGGCCCAGCAATGCAGAGTATGATTCATCTTGCTGCCAAGTTTAATAGAATTAGTAGTATTAGTCTTTCTTTCTTAATTTCACTTAGAAACAAAGTTTCTGTATTTAAAGACTGATGTTTTGGAAAATGCTCTATCTATATTTCGTCGGATTCTATGTTTACTTCACCGATATTTTTATATTTGGGTCTTCCATATCTACCAGTTCAGTTGGATATCTTCTCTTCAGATATGTCGATATAATAAACGATGCCAGAAAAATAGGTCAACAGAGATTTATCATTGACACGATCGAGAAATATTGCAGTGTTATAATCTAATACATACATTGTAGTGTAGTCGTATAGGTTTTATTGCTTTTGGAGTGTTATTTACACATCTATCATCAGTTGTTTATAGCTGTCTGCATACTTGGTTAATGTCTGTAGATGTTGGATGTTGGTTTGATCTACAAAGTTTGTAAACTGTGTAGTAGGGAGTGGGGAACTGCCTGACACGGATTTTCGTTGATCAAGTACATTGATGAATCGAGTTCATTACTTTTGTTCCTCTGTGTGTGTTCAAGTCACAGTTTGAAATACTTAGAGTAAGTTAAAAATAAAAGATGTCTTTGTTTTCAGGTGTGTGAATAAAAACCACACCGAACAGAAAACAATAAAAATTAAAAGAATATAATACTCTTTATTATGTACACCATCAAAGTTACAGAAGAACACAAGAAAAAGAAAGAAAACGAAGGTGGGCGAAGCGGGGTTATTGAAGTTAGTTTTCAGTCGAAAAGTAACTTATATTTATGGTTTTCTGGGATTATTTTTAATCCGGAGGCGTAATTAAAGTTTTTTTTATTCCATTGGCGATACCTGGCTCAAAGACCTACTCCATGTTTGTTGAATGGTAAAGCTCTGGTTTTTCGGGGCAGTCATGCTTTCTGCTATGAACTGTCTTCTGTCAAGGTATTAATAATGTCTATAGTAATGAACTTCATATTACCTGGCTTTCTCCGCATTCGCCACTGCACCGGCGGCGGCGCCGGGCTGCCCGAGCCCGACGATGCCAGCTTGATGCCGTCACCTGAAACAAAACACAATTCTTTAGTACTGCACATTTCTTATGAGTATAAGAAATCAAATCAAATTATTTATTTGCTTAATACAGGTGCATGCATAAACAGATGTTACAAATAAATATAAAGTACACTGTATCATTACCTAACAAGGTGTGCAAATATTAAAATTATTGGCTATATCATTAAATAATTATTAAAATAACATAACAAAATTATTATACTCAAAAAGAAAAAGACCGAGATATATATTGCCAGTGACCTTGAGTGGTTAGCTTGCGTGTTCTGTACTGAGCTCACGCAACGCGTCGTACGTTCAGCCAGTAATAGGACTCGCCCATCAAGGAGCGCTGTCCCCAATTTGACGCATTATTAATTTATTATACACAAAACAAAATGTATTTTAATAAAACGCGTATACTAAAAGATCAATAATTAAATTATCTTTAAATTGGTGAAGATTTCAGAAAAATAAGCTTAGTAGATTTTGCGCCATTCTCAGTTTTTTATCCGCGTTAGACATAACTTTCCAAATTAATTTCACTATGTAATATAAAAACATAATCTAAAATATTCACATATTAAGTTATTGAGAAGATGCTCTAATTTAAGATATATTTTTTTCAAATCATTAACACTACTCGTTTAGACGTGATCGGACTATGATTAACAGAGAGATGATGTTTATGTAGGCGTACTAGAAGAATCTATCTTATCTTGATATGATTGAGACATTAAGACGCTGACAACAGCTAAACCGCGGTCACTGTCAGACTGCATACAAAAGAAAGAGAAGCGCGATGACACAACGCTTGTAATGTATTGCAAAACATGAAGCAGTTATCCATTTACTAAAAAATTAGTTGAGTAACAGAAAATAAAAAACAACCAAGTTCTGCATAGGTACAAATAAGACGTTCTTGTTATTAATTAAATTATACCAACCGTATATTTGATACAAATATTTTAGATTGACACTGAAAGTAAAGGGTTAGTTTACCGTAAATTTTTATCGACATTTGTTTTTTTTAACTTGTTTTGGTAACGTCCAAGTTCTGAGAAATATGTTCAGAAATAACATATATATTTTTCCGCTACCACAACTATACAGGGTCACATTAAATCAGCTAGCGAAACTCTGCAAACGTGATGGGTATCGATATACAAACACGAAAAAATAAAATAAAAAGATAATATCATGTTTTTTTTTGGTGTCCACGGCCTCTCGTGTTGTTGTTACTTGAAGTATGAGTTGAAAAATCTGTTTTCTTTCATTTTATCGTGTTTAAATATCGATATCCACCACGTCTGTGAAGTTTACACAAAAAAAAACTGTTTTTGAAACTGTTAAGTGACATACACTAATAACGACCGACAACACCAGAAAAAAAAATCATCTTATGTAAGTATTCATTTCTTATTTGTTTTATCAAGTTTAGATATTGATGCCCATCACGTCTGCGGAGTTTCGCTAGCTAATTTAATTTGACCCTGTATAGATTTGGCAATTTTTTTGTTCAAGACAAGCCTACTTTTATCATTTCCTTCTTGTCAGCAGCGCCTGAAGCATACATTTATTCAACTACATCACTGAGCAACTCAAAGCTAGTGAAAAGTGGATAATTCGCATTCCTCTGGGCATCATCATAATATCTGATTTCCCATATTGAACGATGAACATGGACCTTCTAATAAACGCTGAATAGATAAAATTACTAACGTCAGTAGCAATCTGTTTCAATTTCTTCTTCTTGAAATATTTTCGAACTATTAAATCTAAACGGATTAATCTTCATTGATGTGAGAGAAGACAGGACGCATAATTATTATGCGTCCTGTCTTCTTTGAAAATAAAGATGAGAAAATTTATGTATTAAACATCAATTCTCTCAACTTAATTTTCATCTAACGACATCTATTGCCAACTGGTTCAACTAAGCAAGCGCAGAGCTGGCGACGCGACGTGACGGTGGACAGCTGAACTAGTTCCAAGGTTGGCTGCCAGCGCTGAAGTAGTGAACACGGACACCGCTAGATGGCGCCAGTCAACCCTCCACGAGAACAAAGACATCCTACTTGTTTCTTGAATAGTATTATTTGTTTAGTAACTATTTTGTAAATCCGTTAACATTAAATGCCCTGGTTTTTTTTCAATGTTTAAATTGTTTCTCAAGGACACTCCTCAGTAGAAGAAACTGCATTGAGGCTTTAAAATAAACGTGTTTTGAATAAAAACACACTTCCAGCTGCCATGAACATAAATGAAAACATTAAAAACGTAAGAATAGCTGGCTGAAACAGCCATATTAAAATTTCTGGCACGCCAAGACGTAAAATGCGTAAACAATAATAATGATGATGAAAAGGCCAGTTTTATTATAGAGTCGATACAGTGAAATGCTTGTAGTCTAAATTAATATTTAAAAAAACCGGTCAAGAGCGAGTCGGACTCGCGCACCGAGGGTCCCGTACGTATATATATGATGTTGATGATAACTGACAAACTGTGCTATTTAGAGACATCGTTTTATTTTTCCTGTATTCTTTAAATAAACTTCTACTTATCACATAGAATAATTTCAGATTTTTATCTATGCAAACTTCGGAGATAAGGCGGGAACGGTATTTTTTTTTTAATATTTCATCAAAAGTCGTAAACCATGCTGCCTAAAAAAAAATTTTTTTGAGAATGTGCAGAGTTGTTTTATATGATACCCCACATACCCTAGTAGCCCCATTTCAAATTTTTAAGACCCCCTTTCAGTCCCTTTTACAAAAAATATATATATTTTTTAATTTCTGTCTTGTTTGCAAAATAGTTGGGCAAACGTCATCTAAAACTATTCTAAATTTCAAGTTGATAGCATTAGTAGTTCTTGAGATATCCAGGTGTGACAGACAGACAGACAGACTTAGTCTCACCATAAGGGTTCCTTTTTACCATTTTGGTACGGAACTCTAAAAAGAAAAAAGATTCGATTTTTTGTAAGTTTGTTCTACTGGATAAACTCACTTAAAGAAAGCTACATTATCAGCGAGTAAAATGGGCTGTATTTTATTTTACAAAAAAATTGAGATTCCTACGAAAATTGTAACCTAAGGTATCAAACATTTGCCTATAAAAGTCATAATTTGGCGTGCGCTGCGAAAACTATTGATGATACATAAAGGCTTCTACAGATCAGCGCGACTCGCGACGCGACACAAAGGCACCGCTCGTCGCGCGACACGCGGGGCCTTTGTGGCGCGTCGCGCCAGTATGTAGAAGCTGTACTACATGTTTATAGTAGGTACATAACATTACCCACAAAAAAGACCGCGATGTGTCTAACTATTATAGTTAAGAATTAACACATCGGATTTATTACTTTAAATCACGGTAGTAGGTCCGTTCCCGTGGGGTATTTTCCGACATCCACGCGAGCGAAGCCGCGGGCAAAAGCTAGTTGATCGATGAACTGCAAATATAGGATGAATTTGAAATTCAAATAGACTCTGGACCGCTTTTTGCAGCATCTAGTACGAAGTATTTATCTGGAACAGGTAGGTGCGCTGATTCATCTTTACTGTTAGGTCCAATTAACACCTCACGCGTAAGAGTTGCAATTTTTTGCAACAATTAATATATTAGCCAATTCCACTGGTAGAAATCTTTAAGTGAGCATTTTACTGCATTTTAAGGAGCTATTCTGCTTATCACGCCGAAGAACCTTATCAGATCTTCACCAAACTATAAGACCAACTTAAAGTTACTACCTTTCAAATAAAAAAGGACCAACGAAATCGGACCTCATAAGGCGGAGATATCCAGTAGTCCCCTTTTTGCCCCATTTTGGAGGAAGTACCCAAATCAAAAATCCCGGACTACAAAAAAATTATAAAGTCATAAAACCTGTATACCAAGTTTCGTCCAGATCGGTTGTAAAATACAACCTGTAGAGAAGTACCAAAAAATACAACCTGTAGAGAAGTACCAAAAAATACAACCTGTAGAGATTTACCAAAAAATACAACCTGTAGAGAAGTACCAAAAAATACAACCTGTAGAGAAGTACCAAAAAACTGACAGAGGAAAGCAAGTTTTGCCTGACTTGAAACAGAGACGCTTCGCTCGCTCGGTCATTTAGAATTAGTAAGAATGGTGGCAGATTCGAATGTTTGTTTGTTGAATTTATTTGTGCTACTAGTTTTTGTTGTTTAGTTACTACGGCTTCGCCCGCGTGGATGTCGGAAAATATCCCAGGTATTTTCCGACATCCACGCGGGCGCAGCGGGAACGTACACACGGCTACACATCAAGCTGTACATTTCCATTATACGCTGACGTCTCATTGTGTACTGAAATCCTACACAATGCGAGACCAGCTTATACTGGAAATGCATAGCTTGATGTGTAGTCGTGTGTACTATCGGGATAAAAAGCTGCGTACTAGCTGCACCCCGCGGTTTTATCCGCTTAAGTATCGATCCCGTGGGAATTTTGGAATAAAAAGTATCCTATGTCCTAATCCAGGTCATGTGCCAAATTTCATCCAAATTCGTTCAGCCGTTTTAGCGTGAAAGCGTAAAAAACAAACTCACTTTCGCATTTATATAATACTAGCTGCGCCCCGCGGTTTCACCCGCGTAAGTCTCGATCCCGTGGGAATATCGGGATAAAAAGTAAAGCCTATGTCTTAATCCAGGGTGTCAGCTACCTCCATACAAAATTTTATCAAAATTGGTCCAGCCGTTTGAGCGTGAAGAAGTAACAAACAAACATACACACACACACACACTCGCAAACTTTCGCCTTTATAATATTAGTGTGATGTGATTATATTATTATATTATACTAGCTGCGCCCCGCGTAAGTCTCGATTCCGTGGGAAAGCCACCCTTAAAAATAGATAGTAGCCGATTCTCAGACCTACTCAATATACATATAAAATTTCATCAAAATAGGTCAAACCGTTTCGGAGGAGTATGGTAACTAACATTGTGACACGAGAATTTTATACATAAGATTATATAGTGTGATGTGATGTGATTAGGAAGGGTTAGTAGGATACTCCACGACTTTGCCACCTAATGTTAGTTTTTCTAAATCTAACTAAACATTCTGTGTAAAGGCTTCGACATACCGGGGCGACTTGTCGCGCGACGCGACGCGACACAAAGGCACCGCTCGTCCCGCGACACGCGGGGCCTTTGTGCCGTGTCGCGTCGCGCGACAAGTCGCGCCGGTATGTAGAAGCCTTCACTAACAAAATTTCTACAGCACAACATTGTACTTCCTAAAACAATATGACGTCAATATGTCCATTTACATGATACAGAAAACCAATTCGCCGCTCAGGCACAGAATGACCTCAGAACTTGTGTCAAATTGACAAAATGCTATTCACGTGGTTAATGCAATTAACTGATCGTTATCTTAACCAACGTTAGTAACTAACTAGTTTTTGCCCGCGGTATTGCCCGCGTGGAGGTCGGAAATTATCCCACGAAAACGTACCTACTACCGGGATAAAAACTATCCTGTTTTAATCCAGGTTATAATATAATAAACTACCTGTGTGCCAAATTTCAACCAAATCCGTTTAGCCGTTTTTACGTGATTGAGTAAAGGCTCGTACAGACTAGCGCGACCGCTTAGTCCCATCTCTTCCCCTTCCCATTTCTTTCCCTATATTTTTATACCTTGACAAGAAATTTTTTGTTGGTATAAACGCCTAGGGGAAGAGATGGGACTAAACCAGCGCGATAAAGGTCGCGCTGCCTGTCGCGCCCGCGATATGACCGCCCATTGTGTCAGGCTATGCAAACTGTCTACATTTATATCTGTATTTTTATAGTGTAATCTAGATAGATAATAATAATAATAATACAGTACAATTGTGTAGTTCGCGTTATCGCGACAATGTAGATAGATATTTTAGATATCTATCTACATTGCCGCGATAACGAGTAGGTAGGTACTAACTTCGCGCGCTCTCTCTCGCACACCGCTCGACGTCTCGCTGTACAACAGAGAGCGCGCGAAGTTCGCGTTATCGCGACAATGTAGCCGGAGGTAACAAACATCCAAACAAAAATATAAACTTTCACATTTAAGGCTCGTACAGACGTCGCGAGCTATCGCGCGAGTCTGCACGACCCTTATAATGTTAGCAGGTTCACATTATTATGGGGTATTCGGCCTATCTCTACACCGTTATCTGATGACATCGAGGGCAGCCATTTTTGATGTAAAAGTTCGTAAGTAATTAAGTGTCACGAAGTATTACATTTTGTGACACTTTCGTTTATGTCGGTAGGCCATTATAAGAATAGAGTGTCAGGCATTTCTCCTTTTAATCAACATTTGCTTGTTGTTGTGCTATTTCGCAAAGTGATCAGTTTGATAATAGTCGGCAAACTGTTGTCTATCACTGGTTAAACTTAAGACGCCGACAACAGGGAAACCGCTGTCACTGTCAGATTGCATACAAAAGAAAGAGATGCGCGATGTCACAACGTACGGCGTAAATATTTAAATAAAAATCGTATAAAATTAGATATTAACTAATTAATAAATATTAATCCATCACCGGATGCTGTTTGGCAGTATTTTGCAATTTTATGGTGTAATTTTTATTATAATTACGAGATAACTGTTAACCAAGGGATAAACTGCTTTTAAAAATATTAAGAAGATTTTTGTGATGTATTGAATTATGTTTAATTATGTTTTCAGTTCCATCACCGTATATGTATAAAAGACTTGAAAATATCATACTGTTTTTGCTTTGGAAAAATTATGTATGCTTTAAAAAAACCCATTTTTGACCATTTTCAGAAATCTCCGCCTTAAAAAAAACGATCGAGTGTAGTACTCGCATATGATGTGTATCATCTGACATCTCACCTTGGAAATAAGCATCTGGGCAGCAGCAGAAATTAACCACAAAATTTAAAAAAGCTCTGAGCACCGACAGAAATTAACAACAAAATTTAAAAAAGCTAAGTTTTGAAATACCTATTTATTCGAATAAATATTCATTACTAGTGGTCACCCAATGGTCGAAATTCGACCCCATCTACTTACAATCTCATAAATTTAATAAACTATCGAAATAAATAAAATATTAAGCATTTTCAAACTAAGTAAAATTTTGTACAGAGATTCTGAACCAGATGCACTCTTTACCCCGTTTGTATGGATATAACCTTTCCGTATCACGCTGTTTATAGAACTAACTAATTCCATGAGTACAATAATGCCAAGCTATTATAAAGTACTTACAAATTCCATGCTATTAAAAAGTACTTATTGTAAGCTCAAGCTGTCACTTCCTGTTACACACGTCCGTCCCTTTTCACGTTTAAACACACCCACGAAATCGAAAGACCAAATTAAAAAAAATGACAAACACATAGTGCTGCCAATAGTTATAAATAAATACAAATCATTGATGTATTAAATAGGAAGATAGGCCACTCTCTAACATCACGTAAATATTAAATGGACCCGATGTCGTGCGTTATGTGCTCGACAACCGAAATAGATAGACTTATTACGCGGGAACGAGATCGCAATAATTGTCACTGCTACGCACCCATAAACGACTCGCAAACAAACTACGATTCGGGTATTCCCCGCAAACCGGGAGTAATGTAAGTCGATTGTGTCCTTTCCCCTAATTTATGCGGTCCACATCGAGGAGCGCGTACCATATCTTCCTATTTAATACATCAATGATACAAATACAACTTTTCACGTGGTCCACTTACTGCTTCTACAGCATGTCGGCGCGGGCATGTAGCTGACGCGAATCCATAAGTTTTTCCCCTACCAAATATCGCTCAACGCGCCTGAAGAAGTTTACATTTCAAAAACTACTTAGTGGCTGCCCACAGTGCCCACATTTTCTTTATTATGTTTATTCATTTCCATAAAGGCGCGTATATCTTGGTGCGAAATCGCGCCAGTCTGCACGAGCCTTAATATCTTACGAAATCAGTTCAAAGTTTCCACACGAGGAAACTTCGTGGTAAGTTCTTGACCTTTTTTAGGGTTCCGTAACTCAAAAGGAAAAAACGGAACCCTTATAGGATCACTCGTGTGTCTATCTGTCGGTCTGACACAGCCGATTTGCTCCGAATCTACTGGATCGATTAAGGTGAAATTTTGTACTCTTAAGAATTTCTTTGACCCAAACACGGACGTGTAACGTAAATAAATGAACTTGGATTAAGAGGGTCACTTTTGGGGGGCAAAATAAAAAAAAGAAAGTTTTACAAGTTACATACCAAATTTTAATGACTAAATACAGAAAATAGTTATTTAAGTACTTACTTATAGATTATAGGAAAACTTATAAGAAGTCTATGATGTTAAAATAACATGGTAAATCTCTCAATATTGTGCGTACAAACTTATATTTGCGGTTGGAATGTATGGGACAACATGATTTTTCAACTACAATGTTAAGTTTGTACTTGGGATAAATTCATCCCAACGGAACCCTTAACCACCCTTAAACATAACTGGCGAATTGTGGGTGTAGGTATACCTATAGTACACCTCTGCCTAACCCTTTGAGGAAAACAGGCGTGATGTTGGTGTTGTGGAACCCTTCCTTGTGGACCGACACGCACTTGGCCGGTAATAATTTTCAAACAAAGTTTGACAAACGAATTTCATTCATTTTGCTCAAATGATTGCTACAGGTGTACCCATCGACGCGCAAGTTGTTTTCATGAATTTAGCACATGATTTGACATTATTCTTAGGCGCGTTAAGCGATTTTTGGCAGGGGAAAAACTTATCATGTCACCGACATGCCTGCGCCGAAATGCTTCTTTAACTTCTTTAGGCGCGTTGAGCGATAAGTTCTCACTTCGGCAGTACCCATGAGTCATCATCATGAGTCATGACTGCCTGTTTTTTTTTTATAACCGACTAAAATTTTCTACCGGCCTAGAATCCAGTTTGCGCGTATACAATGTCAAAGTCAAATTATTTATTTCAAATAGGCACATAAGAGGCACTTTTGAACGTCAAAATTTACACAAAAAATTAATTGTTTCTAGTTGCCCCTTCCAAAAGGTAGTTTCTTATGGAGCAGAACAGGCAATAAACTCCATTTCTCTTTTTTTTAAATATTTTACAATATTTTGTTTCAAGTACATTAATTATGTATAAATGTGAAGACGATGCACCTAGAACAAAATTACTGTACCACAATAGGTGGTTAGAATAAAAAAATAAGCAATGACAAATAATGTTTTCCAAAAAAAAAAAATAAGTCAGTGTGTGAGTTAAGGTAATCACAGAACGTAAAATCAAATATGTCCCTGACACCCTGTATAATGTCTCATTTTGATCATGTGTTAAGGCTCGTACAGACTGGTGCGATATCGCGGGCGCTACAGGCACCGACAAAGAAATTTTGCTACCAGTGTCGCGTCGCACCCGCGATACCGCACCAGTCTGTACGAGCCTTAACGCCACAGTTCCGACGAATTCTCTCTCCGCTGGGATATTTTAACGAAAAATATAAAATTACACTTCGGTCTCATGTAGGAAAATTTGCCCATTCGGAAAAGGAGCCAATATCCGTAAACCTTACATCTGGGTAGATTATATTTTTTAATCCACGTAAAAGCATCCCGCCGTTTAATTGTGTTAAGTCGACCATAATAAGGGACTAGCCGTAGATTAAACGCAGATTAAATAAGTGATGTCCAACATTCGTCTGTGGGACAAGTGACACGCGAGGGTCCATTAATTGGAGCACTACGAATAATAACGGTGAAAACAAAACAAACTGGAGATATTGCTTCCAAATATTTGATTAGGTGTCCATTAACACGTTGATTTACCCAGATATTCTATTACGTATACAATATTAGTTTTAGTATGCGAAACCCGAAACACGTGTCTAGTATTTTTATGTAAAGAATATATGTACAATTTCAAAACAGTATCATGAAAAATCACAAAGTTATTTATGGTTGTTATGTTACCGGGTTGTCTGTACAAAAACATGCTCACGGGCGCGGCGCGGCGTCCCCGCGCCTCCAGGGTCGTCTTGCGCTCATTGATAATAATTTGGCAGAAGGTACCTAACCGTACGGCGATTGTATTGTAAGTAATTAAATGATGATAACATTTTCCATCACACTTAAATATTTTTGGGACAAAATATAACATTTCAAAATGATTGAAATCGTTTCAGTTCCATATTCTGAACAAACTATATCCAGGTTGCGCATATACTAAAAATAATGTTGTATACTCATCTCACAGCTACAACGTAAGTACAGCTAGTTTGTAATAAAATACGGGTTTTATGAATTATTCGATTTGGCAATCGCAATGGCAATAACCCGAGTAATGACACCCGTAGTAAATGCATTATAAAGGCACAGACAGGCGCGACGCGATACTAGTATCACAGTTTCTATGAGAACTTCATGGAAAGTGTTGGGCTGCATATCGTGCCCGCGATATCGCACCTGTCGGCCAGATCCTTAAGTTTTAATTACAAACACGAGGCAAATTAAACATACACACACATGTTATTTTAATTTCATCAGCATGGCGTCAAGCCTCCAGTAGCTCTTATTAATAACACTACAAAACAGAATTATAATTGAGTGCATGTGTACTTGAGTGATTACTTATTTAAGGCTCTGTGAAACCTTCTTTTGTCGATTTTTTATCTAATTGTTAGAATGATTAAAATAATTGAAACATTAAGTCTGTGTGAATACAAAAGTACAGGGCACCAAGTCTGCTATTTTTATAAATTCAGTCATTCCAACACGATCCCATTGTCATTTTGCTAAAAGTTCGCAATCTGCTAAATTCATAATGGTCGATCATTGGTCGGTCAATGTTCTCGTAATAGAATTGTGTTATTATAATGGCATTGTCGTATTGCCAATAGTATAAAATCCATTAGTAGAAATGTCATTCATTTGTCATTATGTACGAGATTACCAATAAATGCAATTTATTTCAATGTAGTGTCAGTGGCCGACCATTGGAAAGTCATAATGACGCCATTAAAACAGTAGATTACCAAACTTATCAAAATCAATAATAATTATGAAATCAATGATCGACCATTCTGACACAATTGTAGCAGACTTGAGGCCCAGTTATCATGTCAGTCACACTAACTGCGTAGCACACTATCGATCGCAATATGAATGATTTTGAAGGATATTGCTAATCCATTGCTTCATATGTTCGAAAATTTTATCTGCTTAACAACGTAAATAACTCAATGAATGTTGTTGAACTGTCAAAATGAAACCAATTACCCCGCTGTTTTAGTGTCATCACTTTTGCGCTCTCGAAAATATATTTAATTTCGGCTTTGATTTACTTAATGAAGTCTTAGTATTTTCATTAAAATAAATTTTGATTTTATTTCAAGGATAGCTGAAGACTAAATGTGTAATTATCAATTTTCCTGAATGTTTTGCTAAATAATAGAAGAAAATACATTATAGCCTAATTGTTTTTTAAAAAGGTCTGGATGGCCTACCAAAGTGGTAGGGTAGGTAAGTATCTGTACTTTTTCCATTCTGGAAAATTAAAACAACTTTTTTTTTACAACTTTCGGGAGCTAGAACAGCCACGGGTGCAGTTAATTTTAAATAATTACTACATTGTGCCAGACTTTAGCTTCGCTGTAGTAATTTGTTAGTTCATAAGCGGTAACAGTCACGCTATAGGCAGATTATATCGCATGACCCCATGAACGAAGTAGTTACATACAGTACTATTCCTAGCCTACGAGTCAGATATAATCCCTGTACCCGGTTCCGGCAATTAAATCGATATGTGATGGCGTAAGTGTGCACACAGAGTTGTATCAGAGCGGAAAGCGAGGCGAAATGTGCATATGCGTGGTTTTCCACCGTTCGAGCGGATAAAACATGTAGCAATTATGAAACAGATATATACCAGTGACCTTGAGTGGCTAGCTTGCGTGTTCTGTACTGAGCTCACGCAACGCGTCGTACGTTCAGCCAGTAGGACTCGCCCATCAAGGAGCGCTGTCCCCAATTTGACGCATTATTAATTTATTATACACAAAACAAAAGGTATTTTAATAAAACGCGTATACTAAAAGATCAATAATTAAATTATCTTTAAATTGGTGAAGGTTTCAGAAAAATACGCTTGGTAGATTTTGCGCCATTCTTAGTTTTGTATCCGCGTTAGACATAACTTTACAAATTAATTTCACTATGTAATATAAACATACCTAATCTAAAATATTCACATATTAAGTTATTGAGAAGATGCTCTAATTTAACATATTTTTTTTTTAAATCATTAACACTACTCGTTTAGACGTGATCTTCAGTATAAAATCATTAAAAGTCCGTTATCGTCCCCTTAAAGACAAGAGAGAGCAAACGAAGAACTTAGCCCAACTCAGTGCACATAGCATAATCAGCCTTTAATGTTCCCACGGCTGGGACACAGGCCTACTCTCTTCGAGAGGCAGTGGGCTGTAAATTCAAGGAAATTGTTTACCGGTGTCGCGTCGCGCGACTATCGCGCCAGTCTGTAGAAGCCTTTATCCTCCTCAGCCAGGGTCTGGCGTAGTAACCTCGAGGTTGTACGACCCGGGTAGGTAGTTTTAGGCGGCGCTTAAATTGCCCTGCGATTTCGGTTCTGTAAATTGCCCGGTGGAAGCATGATGGGCAAAGCTTCATATTTAGTTTCGAATCTTACTATAGCTTTCTGACGTAACGGTCGAGACGGTACATCAAAAACGATTTCAACACGTGAATAGTGCTTTAGGAGTACCGAAAGCTCTATTCACATGTTGAAATCGTTGTAACTGGGAAGGGAAAAAACAGCATCAACTTTAATTAGGTTACTCACAAGCTAACTTCGTTTATTAGATTTGACCGAAACAGTTCTTTAGACCGTTCCGTTAACTACAAAGTTAGTTTCAAAGCAAATGGATGGCCCTTAAATATCCCGTAACAGCGGTTTTAGCAACGAACTCTCCCGACCTTTCCCGTCCCGATAATTTATTTCATTGTCGTGTAATAAATTCACGTATATTTTTGTTCTGCTTTAATGAACTTGAATTTTCATACCAGATTGAAGAAGTTTCACACAAAGGGTCTTTGTAATCTTCGTCTCTTCGGCCAAGCGTTTCCTGGCTTTGGAAGGTCATCCGCTTCCGCAAGAACTGCTCCTTTAGAATAGATGAAAATATTCTTGCGCCAAGAAGTAGGCGATGAGGAAGGATCAGTATTGAAATGTATATTAATCTTGAGTGTCAATGGCCTAGTAGACCAGCTATTACGATCAAAAAACCTTCTGGAGACAGGGCAAGATAACAAGTGGGATATACTTCATTTTCGTGACGTCTCCAGAATCTGGATGAGTAAATGAATCTCTGTCGACGAGCTGCTTCGCACACAGACAATTTTACGTAGCTTGCTCCCGCGTCACCAGTCCTGGCTCTTGTTATATTTTGGCTGCTGAGACCAAAAAAAAAACAAAAAACAAACGTAGTACTTATACAGGGAAGTTTTATAAAAATGTGGCTACCATAATAGGGTATATTGTGGTGTCTTACGACTTCCATGCGAACGAAGTCGCGGGCTGATGCTAATCTCTGAATAAAAAGACTTATGCAACAACCTGATTACTGATTAGGTCCATGCTTATCCAAGTGGCAAGTTTTTGCCAATCCATTTGACATTAATTTTCTTTGGCGATTGAAATCATCGCCTTATGAAAGAGAGCTCGTATGCCCTTTTCATAAGCACGATCCGATCCCCGATGCGTAAAATGAATTTTATTCTGACTTGCTTTTAAATAAAACATGAGTGCTGTCTGACATTTACAGCCTGAAAGTAATCAGATACTGTACCATACAGATATTTGAAACGTGATTTTATGTACGAACGTATGATAATAATGAGAGATATAGAGCCTGAGATAATATGAGAACTACATGAAGTAAAAAAGGGTGTTTAATCAAAGGATAATCATTGATGCGAACATTACGAGACACTTCTCCACATTTCCCAGGTGTAATCAGGTAAATCCATAGCTACTTCATACCGGTTGCACGTCATGAAAGTCGTTACATTTTATTAAAGATGTGAAAGTTCACGGTGTTTTTCCTCCCGTTTGAATGGTGATAAAAATTTGGCTGTAATTCTAATCTATATCTATAAAAATCAATGCCACTTTTCGTTGTAATTTTATAACTCAAGAACGGGCTCACCTATCCAAACCAAATGTTTAGGCTTTGTTCGGACTATTTAGTAGATGGTTTTTTTTTTTTAGGTAGGTAGGGTAGGTAGGTAGGTAGGTAGGTAGGGTAGGTAGGTAAGTAGGGTAGGTAGGTAGGTAGGTAGGTAGGGTAGGTACGTAGGTAGGGTAGGTAGGGTAGGTAGGTAGGTAGGGTAGGTAGGTAGGGTAGGTAGGTAGGGTAGGCAGGGTAGGTAGGGTATGTAGGTAGGGTAGGTAGGTAGGGTAGATAGGTAGGGTAGGCAGGTAGGGTAGGTAGGTAGGGTAGGTAGGTAGGGTAGGCAGGTAGGGTAGGTATTCTTTTACCCATAGAAAGCCACGTTATTTGTGAGTGTCATAGAGTAAAAATGTTTACCGCCCAACGGAGTGGGCACGGGTCAGCTAGTTACTTATATTTTACTGAATCTGTACAGATCTATCTGAAGGTTATAATCATTATTCCTTTGAAGGTTATAATTATAAAATATTTCAATACAAGATTTTAAAAATCATCATCATTATCAGCCCCTAGCAGTCCATAGGCCTCTCCAATTGCACGCCATTCAACTCGATTCTCGGCAACTCTCATCCAGCTGCCACCAGCCACCCTGCGAAGATCGTCGCTCCTCCTAGCCTGAGGGCATCCTACCTTCGTGTGCCGTTTCTTTGTCTCCACTCAAGAACACGTTTACCCCAAAGTTCATCGGTTTTACGGCTAATATGGTCGGCCCATTGCCACTTCAGCTAGCTTATTCTGTGAGCTATGTTCACAACTTTGGTTCTCTGCCAGATCACCTCGTTCCGGTATTCGATCCCCATAGCTCGCTGAGCGACCTTGAAATCGTACCGTGAGTGTCCACGTTTCAGCTCCGTAAGTCATAACAGGCAGGACGCACTGATTGAAGATCTTCGTCTTTAGGCTCTGTGGAATACGCGACGAGAAGACTCGAAAGCTGCCCAGCCCAGCTGAATTCTTCTGTTAACCTAATCTCAAAGTAGTTGTTACCAAACTGCAGAGTTTGCCCAAGGTAAACGTATTCTCGAACAACCTCGAGGGCACCGCCATTGACAACAATCGGTCCCGGAGTGACGTGTTAGTGGAATATAACCTGGGTTTTGTCCAAGTTCATCCGGATACCAATGCCTACAGAAGAATCAACTAGGCCACCCAGCAATATGTGGCAAGTCATATATGAAAAATACCAGACAAAAAAAAACGATAAAAAAACCGGTCAAGAGCGAGTCGGACTCGCGCACCGAGGGTTCCGTACGAATATATGATGTTGATGATATCTGAAAAACTGTGCTATTTAGAGACATCGTTTTATTTTTCCTGTAATCTTTACTTATGCTTCTATCATATAGAATAATTTCAGATTTTTATCTCTGCAAACTTCGGAGATAAGGGGGGAACGGTATTTTTTTTCACATTTTTCATCAAAAGTCGGAAACTATGCTGCCTAAAAAAAATGTTTTAGAATGTGCAAACAGCGTTCTTTCATAAATGATACCCCACATGCCCTAGTAGCCCCATTTCAAATTTTTAAGACCCCCTTTCAGTCCCTTTTGCAAATAAGATATATTTTTTTAAGTTTCTTTCTTGCTTGAAAAGCAGTTGGGCAAACGTCATCTAAAACTATTCTAAATTTTAAGTTTATAGCATTAGTAGTTCTTGAGATATCTAGGTGTGACAGACAGACAGACAGACTTAGTCTCACCATAAGGGTTCCTTTTTACCATTTTGGTTCGGAACCCTAAAAACGAGTGTGCTTTAAGGCTTCTACATACCAGAGCGACTTGTCGCGCGACAAGTCGCCCCGGTATGTAGAAGCCTTTAGACCACACGTCTAAAGTATAACTTACAAATATTAATTAAATAGTACTAATTATACTTCCGTAACGCTCTCATCATGCATTCACCAGCTTACTCCGCAAGTCAAGCGTGCCTAAAGAAGTTTTACTTTAAACATGTAGAGTAGGTAGACCAAAATGTCCAAGTAAGTCTAGCCAGTAAATAAAATAATACCAAAAAAATATTAGTTTCTATTTACTTCGGCACGATCACAGTACTCTTCCAAGTTAGCTGCATGAAGGATTCGAAGACAGACAATCTCCTCCTCCCTGTAAACTTACGACATTGTCGTTTATTTTGTGAGTATTCCAGCAATTCCGACATCGGGACTGTCGACGAACGGGAAATTAAACGGGTCGCAAATGTGAACACAGCGAATTGACGGGGAACCGGAAAAACATTTGTTTTGCTCGTGCAAGTTCGGGGAAGCTCGGGGTTGTTCGGAAAACCGGAATGTTCCCGATAGTTGACTTTTAAATGGTATGCTTGAACGTTTGAATAAGCAATAGGGGTCCAGTGGGATGGGAATTGGTGGTTTTTTGTGGCAATGATTTGGAGGACCACGTTTACGTAAACACAACAAAATAATGCAAAAACTCTGTATAATAGGCTCAAAACATATTGTAACAATTAATAGTCAGTAAACAGTATTTCTATCTACAAGTAATAAGATGGATAAACAAAAAGAAGAATATGCCAAAAGAAAACAATATGCAGACGATAAACCACAAAACATTATATTATTATTATTTTTACCTTCCTTAACCATTTAGCAAATCATACAGGCTTATTTTTGTTGCCTTCCCGCAATAAAACGTTTCTTAAAAGACAGACAGATTCCATACAAATATTGTCCCTACAATCTCGTCCTTTGTATCCCCATATATACTACGAAGTATATTAGAGTATAAAGGCGAAAAATGTGTGTAGCAACATCTGCCTCGCAAACCTTACATTCTACGCAGACATTGTCGTAAAAATAACATGTGCGTGCTTCCGTAAAATAAAATGTTCCTATGTATGTAAGTACATAAATCCCACAGCAAAATTGAAATAGCACAAGTATTGCATTATTCAGTTATTCATAAGATCCTATGAATATGTTATTAGGTAAACTTTGTCTGGCTTCTAAACTAAAAACTAGCTTACAGGATTAGCAAGTAACTTTTCCTCCTAATATTAGGCATGTATGTTTATATCTTGTTGGTTAAAAATAACAAAACTTAAGTTGTGTAGATTTTTAAATGAGCTTTAAAATATTGATATTTTATGCATTCAGTAGATTAATCCGGATTATTATTCACTAAAGATCGGGTAAGACATAAAAACTGTTTCGAGTTCTAATATAGCAAGTATTAATATTTCACATTTTATACGTTTGAATTGCAAAAGTATTCGTTTAACAAAAACGAGACTTTCCAATTACGTAACGAAAATGTACAAAAGTACATTTCACCGTTTCGTTAGAAAACCAACCATTTAATTTTAATTTTCTAAAAACGTCATGTTGAACTGCAAAAACTTTTAACAACCTAACTAACGAATAAGAGATTTTAACTGTAGTCAAGGATCATAGTTATTTCTCTTATTCGTTAGTTCACCCTCAATTTATATTTCGCTAATGATACATATATTTCGCTAATATAAATTGAGAGTGAACAGTAAACCAAACGAAGATAAGGCAAAAGATGACAAGAAGACTAAAGACATGTTCTTCAATTTTCGGAAGATAAATCTGGTAGTTTTCGAATAAAATCCATGGATATGCTTTTATACATACAAGAGTAGCGTCAAACGTTGAATATTTTTTGCAAAAGAGAAGAATGATATGTATCCGTCACAGACAGAATGGTTTATAAATTCTAATATGTCAAACTAACTAAAATATACGACAGAGAAACATAAATAGTTGTTGTTTGTGGAGGAGAGTACGAGCGCACGCAGTTTACCGGCTGGCAGCCTCAGTCACAATTCATATTTCATGGTTTTAATTAAACCGTACTTTGACGGGAATGTAAGCGTACGCAAAGAGTAGAAATAGCTCTGTGGTACTTTTATACAAGAATGAACAACAGAGGCAATGATGCAAATGGAAAACCAGTATACTCCAGTTTCAACCAGTTTCATAGCTTCACTGATGGATTTGATATGAAACCACTCACCGTCCTATTTGTAGGCCCATTGTTATAGACAGACACATCATAAACGTCTGCTACAGACATAATAAAGGTGTCGTGAATTAAAAAGATAAAGATTAAAGGCTTCTACGTACCAGCGCGACTTGTCGCGCGACGCGACACGGCACAAAGGCCCCGCGTGTCGCGGGACGAGCGGTGCCTTTGTGTCGCGTCGCGTCGCGCGACAAGTCGCCCCGGTATGTAGAAGCCTTAAAACGTTGAAGAACCTAATGGCAATTCTAAGCGTAACTGTAAGTCATTTCAAGATAGTAAATATCTTCCAAACATTTGCATTAGTAGTTATATGAACATAAAAAGTGATAGCAGTATCTATTGCCGGATGCAATACGCGTGAAGATATGGACTATGTAGATAGTATTGCTTCCAGAAATTAATCTAAACATAGTAGTTGTAGATAGAACTATGCACATTCCTTCTTAAGAGTCGACAGCGTTCCCTTTCAGTTTAATTTGCACGAGTTGCAATTATTCATTATTATGCATACGTATAAATAGGTTCTATTACACGCGACAATCGCCTTATCTCACAATAAATTACGCTTGAACAATAGTCAAAGCAGAAATTCAAAATGCATACTGCCGATAGGATTTTCCGCCCAATGATTGGATTAAAGAATGGCATCTTTAAAATAGAATGGAATACTCTTTATTATGTACACCATAAAAATCATCATCATCATCTTTTGTCTTATTGTTTACCAATACTGGTGGTCGGGGGCCATGTTGAATATTCAGTGTGTGGCAACGTAACCATTGCCTATTATTACTTACACAATGTTGGGAAACTTAATAATATTACCTAATCTATGGTGAGGTGCGCTCATCAGATTTTCAACAGATAATTTTCTTTCAAAAGAAAGCTCCTTTAAAAAGATATGTAGCACAAAAGCCTCTGATAGATAGTCGCTCGAAATCGACTAAAACTTTGCGACACGAACTGCTACAGTATGGCGGTTAAGCTATACAGGGTAATTTTTAAAACGTCAATAACCTCTTAAGGGGTCATTGTACTTGTCATTATGAACAACTTTTATTATGGGACCAAACCCGAAATCGCGAAAAAAAAAATCTGCTGTTCCCTACATTTTAACCAATTATTCGAACATAAATGTAGGGAACAGCTGGGTTTTTTTCGCGATTTCAGTTTTGGTCCCATAGTAAAAGTTGTTCATAACGATGAGTACAATGACCCCTTAAAAGTTATTGACGTTTTAAAAATAACCCTGTATAACAAGCAACCTGAAAAAATTACAAAACTAAATAAATTAGAATTCAGTAGAGCCTTATTTAATTGGTTGTGCGACAGATGTTTTTATTCAATATATGACTTTATGAATTTGAAATCCTTTTGACATTTTTACTGTATTTGACATAGTGATTATTATTATTATTTTTAATATTAATTTTAATATTCTTTTTTGTGTTAATAATGTAAGAAGACTAAAAATGTATTTAATTTTATTAATAAGCTTCGGATATTGCAACTTTAAAATATGCACGTCTAGAAAGTCGAATAGAGTGAACCCTTAAAACAAATTTTACCATATTATACAATGTACCTGTATAATGGCAAATAAAGAATTAATTCATGCATTCATTCAGGAGTGTATTTTACCTTTTTATTTGTTCAATAAAACCTTCGAAAGCAATTTTGCTACAGGGTTTACTTTCATCTTCACCTTAGTTAACTGTAAGAACAATGATTTCAGTTCGTGAAACAAATTATGAACAGTATTTATCTTAATGAGATTGAACACTCTGAAAGAAAACATTGCACTGTTCTTTTTTAGGGTTCCGTACCAAAATGGTAATAAAAAGGAACCCTTATGGTGAGACTAAGTCTGTCTGTCACACCTGGAAATACTAATGCTATCAACTTGAAATTTAGAATAGTTTTAGATGACGTTTGCCCAACTATTAAAAAATATATCTTTTTTGCAAAAGGGACTGAAAGGGGGTCTTAAAAATTTGAAGTGGGGCTACTAGGGCATGTGGGGCATTGTGGGGTATCATAAGAAAGAGCGGTGTTTGCACATTTTCAAACATATTTTCTTTTTAGGCGGCATAGTTTCCGACTTTTGATGAAAAATGTAAAAAAATACCGCCTCCCCCCCCTATCTCCGAAGTTTGCATAGATCTATCAGATAAATCTGAAATTATTATATGTGATAGAAGTGTATGTAAAGATTACAGGGAAAATAAAGCGATGTCTCTAAATAGCACAGTTCTTCAGAAATCATCAACATCATATATACGTACGGAACTCACGGTGCGCGCGTCCGACAAGCTCTTGACCGGTTTTTTTTGTGACGACGCGGCGACGGCAACGGCTGACTTGCTTATCGAAGGGATCCGTTTGATTATTTCCAGATTTGTTTGTGAGGAAAATTGTGTCAACCTTATAATGAGTGTTATAACTTCAAACTTTCTCGTCTCGAAAAAATATAATTTGTTTGTTGTCATGCTGATCTAAAATAAAGGAAAACAGAGTAACATCTGTCTCACGCCATATCTACCGGAGAAGAAATTAAGAAAAATGGGTCGATTTTTCTACTCGACACGGGTTTCGTCCCTACGTGTTTGTCTTTGTGCGCTTAGGGATTAATTTGATCCCAAAAACTTTGTGGGGTTTTTCTCGACTGAATAGAAAAAAGGCATGAAAGGTAAACCTTACCTGTAATTCCCAATGGAGTTTCTCGAAAGGGTTGGGCAAACGTTTGATATCGTACGCCCGTAGTTTTGCCCACATTTCTAAATATAACATTATTTTTACGAATAAAGGATTAGAATAATAAAGTAGTCAAGGAAATATCCTCAGGTTTAAGTAAAATGATCGTCAGTGGATTAGACTTCTGGGCGATTCTAATTAAGTTTTCAACGAATAGTTCTACCAGCTAACTTCCGTTCGCAAGTACTAATCACGGCAAAGTTGTTTGACAGCACGTGCTAACTTCAAGCAAGTTTGGGACGTAATGTAATGGAGCAGATGGGCTAGAATGGGGTCAACTTTTAAATAACTGAACCTGACTTTAAGACACTTTCAATTGACATCTTATCCCGATAGGGGCGACAGGCGGATAATGAACTTCTGAATTGACGCTCAAATTATTTACAGCTGAGGTTTGCAAACAAAGCAAACACAGTTGTATAAATTGAACAGTTGAATCATCGAAATAATAACGTTACAGCGTTTACATTTCGTGAATATAGCTTTTACACCTGCAAGGCAATTACTGAACACCGCAAACATGAAAAATTCACTTTTCCGTTTTCCATAAATGTTTTTCGGTCTTCTTCTCAGCGCGTCGTATAGTAAATACCTGTCCTATCCGCAAACAAACGTTTTTTCTTTCTTCTCTTTCTATTCTAACTAGTTGTAATGCGAAAGTGAGTGTCTTTGTTTGTTACGCTTTCACGCTAAAACGGCTGAACGGATTTGGATGAAATTTGGCACAGGGCATAGCATACTTTTTATCCCGATATTCCCACGGGATCGAGACTTATGCGGGTGGAACCGCGGGGCGCAGCTAGTAAATTATACACGTGGCTGTTACTGTTTTGATTAACAACAAACATGAAATGGAATGAATTCTGAAAAATAACCGATACTTTATTAGATGTCTAATTCTAATGCAAATGGTAATTGGCAACCATTTTTGTAAAAGCAACGAGAAATGCAAATAAAAAAGCATGGGGGCGGGGCAGTCTTTGGGGACTGCCGTTAAAAGTGAAAACTAAGTAACTTGTGAATTGTATCGAAGCGTTCGGTGACGATGACGCGAGTTGTCCAAAAAGTGCTCAACGCGCTTAAATAAATTTTCACTTCAAAAACCGGCCATGTACGTGTCGGACCATGCACAACGAAGGGTTCCGTAGTGGGGATTAATTATCCTACGCACAAATTTAACATTGCAGTTGAAAAACATGTTCCCTCATACATTCCAACTGCAAATGTAAGTTTGTACGCACAATATTGAGAGATTTAGTATGTTTTTTTTTTTTAAGATCATAGACTTCTTATAAATTTTTCTGTAATCTATAAGTAAAGAACTATTTTCTGTAATTTTTTTTGAAAAATTTAGGCTCAGTAGTTTCGGAGATAATGTTAAATTTTCATCTATTTGCGCTAATAGTTTTAAAAGTATTTATTTTAAATTATAAAAAAATATATCTGAAATCCTTACAACAAGCCCTTTTATTTGATGTGTCGCACCGAGTCGCACGGTAGTTTTTTTTTTTTTTTTTAATTTTCTAATTTGCCCCCCAAAAGTGACCCCCATATTCAAAATTAATTTATTTACGTTACCCGTTCGTGTTTGGCTCACAGAAGTCCATATGTGTACAAAATTTCACCAGTAGATTCGGAGCAAATCGGCTGTGACAGACAGACACACGAGTGATCCTATAAGGGTTCCGTTTTTTCGTTTGAGGTACGGAACCCTAAAAATGGAAAATCTAATAATGTGGAAGTAAATCGAATATTCTTCAAGCAATACTTCTGTGAGAAAATAAAGCGAATGACTATCCATTTCCAAATAGAAAAAGCAATACGAACTGTTTGAAGAAAAGCGTGTGTATTGAACAGTAAAGAAATGAGATGTAGCGGTCAATAAAACGGGAGAGGAATATCACCTCGTTACGTAGAAGTACAAAGGAATATAGAGGCAGCCAATTTGCCAGTGAATGAATTTGTGCATCTGCACGAAAACGCTTTTACACCGGTCTGTATTTTCCCTTCTCTCTGTAAACTGAAGCGCAATCTAATTGAGATTTAAGGCGAAGATAACCGACTTTTAATGATGTTATACTGAAGATCACGTCTAAACGAGTAGTGTTAATGATTTGATAAAAATATATGTTAAATTAGAGCATTTTTTCAATAACTTAATATGTGCATATTTCATATTATGTTCATATTACATTGTGAAATTAATTTGTAAAGTTATGTTTAACGCGGATAAAAAACTGAGAATGGTGCAAAATCTACCAAGCGTATTTTTCTGAAACCTTCACCAATTTAAAGATAATTTAATTATTGATCTTTTAATATACACGTTTTTTTTAAAATACTTTTTGTTTTGTATACTTATAATAAATTAATAATGCGTCAAATTGGTGACAGCGCTCCTTGATGGGCGAGTCCTATTACTGGTTGAACGTACGACGCGATGCGTGAGCTCAGTACAGAACACGCAACCTAACCACTCAAGGTCACTGGCATATATCTGCGTCTTAATTAGAAGTTTCCCTTCCCGGTTTATTAAGGTTCGATGGACACGAAATGTCATCATCATCATTCCAGCCGAAAGACTTCCACTGCTGGACACAGGCCTCGCCCAATAGCATTGCCGATTCTAATGACTATAATTCTGTAAAGCCATATTTGTTATGGCCTCGAATCATATTTAGAACTTTACATACAACCTGTTACTGACCTGCAAATTACAAAAAACTTAATACATTTTGAATTTCGCGGGCTACCTTATCGCATTAATGGGGATGCGCTAAGGTTTGCGCTTAATAATACGCAAACGGATCCCTGAATCAAAAAATGGTTTTGGCAGACCCGCAATATTTTAGAATGGCCTATCCAACGATATGCCACACCACGGGATAACGAGAAAAAAAATATCATCTCCACTTTACGTGCAAAGAAGGTACCCTAAAAAAATATTTTTCAAGATTTTATTTTACCACTTTGTCGGCGTGATTAATATGTACAGACGGCTACACATCAAGCTATAGGTACATTTCCAGTATACGCGGACCACTCATTGTACGGAAATCCCACATAATGCGAGATCAGCTTATACTGGAAATGTATAGCTTGATGTGTAGCCGTCTGTACCTATACCCATGTGAAATTACAGCTTTCTAGTACTAAGAGTCTCTGAGCTAAGCCTGGGACGGACAGACAGACATACGGACATGGCGAAATTATAAGGGTTTCTGGTTGACTTCGGACCCCTAAAAAAGGTATGAAAAAAGAAAAAGTTATTTATTTATGAAGCGTTGACCGAAAAGGGATAGTCTATCGGTTATACCTAGCGATATGTTTGATAGCTTAAAGGATCCGGGTTGTCACAAGGGATAAATTCAGGATATGCGTCAACATGGATAACGTCCCTGCCCTATTTCTTTAATACTGACCAAGATTTCAGGAACTTTTATTATTATTATATTCTTTATTTTCGGACAACAATGATCCATCGTGTTAGTAAACAATAATATAACTTATTACTAGTGTTAGTAGTTATAAAAAATACAATAGAGAAGAAGACAGTTTATAGGTATACCTAGTATTGTGAAAAGGAGGAGGACATTTTAGCTTTACATAAAATAAATATTATAAAAAATTGATTGGGAGGGGCTGGCGACTAAGTAATATCAACCCCACGGGTCGATCGATCACATTACGCTACGCTTGCTCCGGTTGGTCTGTGGATGGGTGACCATATTTACATACCAAGACCCCGCCGTGGCTCGGAAAGGAAGTTAAGCCGTTGGTCCCGGCTGTCATTCGTGGATCTTTGACAGTCTTTACGGGTCGTCAGAAGCTCAAAAGTCTGACAACCAGTCTTACCAAGGGGTATCGTATTACCCAGTAACTGGGTTGTGGAGGTCAGATAGGCAGTCGCTCCATTTGAAATACTGGTATTCAACTGCATCCGGTTAGACTGGAAGCCGACCCCAAATTTAGTTGGGAAAAGACTGGGCAGATGATGATTGGGAGGTATAATGACATTGCAGATGATGGTGGTGTTCCCTATTGTAGACTTCCCAGACATGTCGAAGTTCCGGCCATTAAGGGTCTATAGGGTCTATACTACCTCAGCGCCACCTCACTCTTTATCTCGCTCGCACAAGTAGCTGGCGGTCACGCGAGCAAGCGAGACAGGGTGGCAGGAAGAAGACTCTAAGGCTTCAATATTTTGGTTTATTTCTTTTTACGGTGAAAATAATGGTTATTAAAAAAAAAAATAACATAAGACCTGCTTTATACTTAGTTCAGTTAAATATGCAAAGTTTCATTATCTCATTTGAAGTATTTTTTTAATACAAGCTGTTTATTATTCGCTTTTGGAGGTAACTTTGGATTTTTTTTCTATGAAGAAAATTTTATGGTTTCGTGTTTTCGTCAAACATAGTACTTAACATTAATCCTCAACTTTACCATATATTTAAATTTCAAAATTAATGCTGCAGTATCTTCGACATAACGGAGGATCATGCTTAAGTCATTTGAGGCAGTAAAGGCTCGTGCAGACCAGCGTTACATGTCGCGCGACGTGACAGCGGCAGAACAATTTCCATTAAATTTTCAGGAAATTGTTCTACCGGTATCGCGTCGGTCTGTACAAGCCTTTACCTTTAAGGCTATCCTAATCGAATTTAAGATCTTTTAAGACATCGATATCCTCAATAATTTGGTGCCAGAGGTCAGGTGTCAGTATAGCTCCAAAAGGAAGGCCTGTAATATACCCGAATTCTTATAGTCGTTTGAGGAAATAGAAAACAAAAGTTTATCTCGCGTGACCTGATCGTTACTATACAATGTCTTGTCCTACATTAGAAGGAGACAAAACTAGTCCCTCTGACCTAATTAAAGAATTCGCTGTAACAACTTAAGGAAGTCGATTCCACGACTCAGTTCTTAATGAACTGATAGTTATGCAAAGGCTTTATATATAGTAAATAACTACTGACGGAAATTCACTAACACGTTTACTTGGTAAATAGTCCACCGCTAAATATTATTGTATTCTGGGTGAAGTGTGTTGTGCCGATACTCAGTCGTTACTTGGGATTTGTTAGATTCACGATAATCGGCAGGTATAAATTTGAACCCTATCAGTCAAAATAGGACATTTTAAAAAGAGATCATTTTTGTTGGTGTTGGTGTCTAATTGGTTTTTGGGAGACGGCTCTGAGTGTGGACTACTTTGTTGCATTGGGTTTCCATCTGTAAACCCTACAATAAATAATATACTTAGTGTAAAACTTATTTCCTGTTAAGTACCTGTTTTGTACTGTCTCAAGGACGTTGTATTGTTTTAAATATATTACCAACAATCTGTAACTTAAAATAATAGGAGTAGTATAGACGTTATTTCTTAAATTATCACCAGGATTTCAAGAATCAGCGAAAGAAGAAGTTAATATAATATAGAGTGTCACACACATACATAAATATGTATGTGTGTGTATTATGAGTTTATAATCAATTTTTTTTTATTTATCGTTGCCCCACACTAGAATTTCTCCTGTATTTTGGGTGCGTTTACAAACATTTTAACTCACATTTATGTGCTTGTGTACCTATTTTATTTATAATTCATTATGTTATCTTTTTAATCTTTTTTATTATTATTATTATATCCTGACAGGATTGTAGGGTTTACAGATGGAAACCCAATGCAACAAAGTAGTCCACACTCAGAGCCGTCTCCCAAAAACCAATTAGACACCACCACCAACAAAAATTAACTCTTTTTAAAATGTCCTATTTTGACTGATAGGGTTCAAATTTATACCTGCCGATTATCGTGGATCTAACAAATCAGAGTACCTGTCATCTTATCTCTTCGCCACCCTTGGTTGACTGGTATAGAATGCCTAAGAATCCGCCTTTGTACCTTATTGTGTGCGAAAATTTTAAATAAATGTGGAAGCAAAAAGGGTTCACTAGTGGGGTTACGTACCCAAAGGGTAACGGGACCCTATAACTAAGGCTCCGCTGTTCGTCCTTCCGTCTGTCACAGGCCTGTATCTTTTGAACCGTAATGGATATACACTTGATATTTTCATACTATTATGGCCGCTATAAGTAAAGGCTTCTACATACTGGCGTGACTTGTCGCGCGACGCGACACCGGTAGAACAATTTCCTTGAATTTTTCATAGAAATTGTTCTACCGGTGTCACGTGAAAAATAATAAAAATTAAATTAAAATGAAGTTAAAAATTAAAGCAGGTCCTTACAATAAACATGTTTTTTTCGGCGTTGCTCGTTTTTTTTTACAGAAGTATTTAAAAAAAAATGTAGCATTAAATATTGTTCGGTGGTACGGAACTCTTCGTGTGCGAGTCCAACTCGTACCTGGCCGCTTTTTTTGTAACAGGCGTAATACCTTGTCATATAAAACCAAATCATTGTGATTTAATCATGTTTCAACATGAAAACCCTCTCCTCTGATCATCTATGGGAACATTTGTAGCTGGGACATACGGAAGCATCGCAAATGCTTTTGCATAATGGAGAATCAGGAGCTAAGTACATATCTTTGTGTTAAGGATTCCTCATTTCTATTACTTTATCGTGTGACATTAAATTTGTCTCTATACTCCATTTGAAATAAGATTAGAAATTTAAATAAACTTTATTACAGTCCGTTCAACTGATTTTGACTTTTGGCGTAAGGGTGGAATAAAAAGCAAAAACGTGGTTACAATACCAACTGTTTATTACAGCTGCCATTTGTCATGCCACCAACGCAATAGAAGTCAAAATCGATTGAACGGACTGGAAAAAAGGTTTAATTAAATGTCTAATCTTATTTCAAATGGAGTATAGTTAAATGTGCGTCCAGCATACCCAGAACATTCATTGCGTTATTTATGTTGTTGAGCAGATAAATATTTCGAACATATGAAGCAATGGATTAACAATATACTTCAAAATCATTCAGATTGTGATATGACTGATATTGTGTTTCGAAATTGCGGGTGCTGGTCAGTCAATCTTGCTACTATTTATACAAATAAATACATCTGTACAATAAAATAATAAGATGGCTATGGCCCTTCGATTAACATAGGTTTTAAAGTGCTACAAGAGTGGGGACGGTGTCCATACATTTTTGAGCATTGACCTTTAAGTAAGTTTCTGTTTGTAATATCAAAATAACAGCTTTTTACTAAATGCATATGAAAGTATATACGGTACTTTTAACAGAAAACAATTTTTAATTTTTTTGGCTGTCTGTCTGTTTGTTCCGGCTAATCTCCGAAACGGCTGGACTGATTTTGACTGGACTTCCACTGGCAGATAGCTGATGTTATAAGGACTAACTTAGGCTGCTTTTATTTTAGAAAATTCCAAACGGGCATAGCCGCAGGCAGCAGCTTGTCTTTAATATATTCACTACTGCACGAGCTATTCCCTTACAGTTGGTGCCGATACGAAAGAGCATATTGCTCATTGCTCCGTAAAGTGCCATGTAAATTGCGTCAACTTTAGCCTCGTTGAGGCCGTCTTTGATGCAGCTGAACGAGCATTAGGGGCATTCGAGCAGAAAATAACGGAAATCAGAATGAGATTATACCTACTTTGAATATTAATATTGGTGGTACCTCTAATATAATTATTAAGATTTCAAAAGGTTCGATGTTTAAATATAAAGAACTTCTCTCTTGGAGCGACAAGCTTTAGGGCTTGTGAAAACCGGTGCGATATCGCGGGCGCGACACGCGACACGCAGTCACGCTGCCTGTCGTGCCCGCGATATAGCGCCGATCTGCACGAGCCTTTACTTACAAGAGCAGATTATAGAGTGATAAATGATTTAGCCAGGCGCCACGATTGGTCAAGCTCATGCCCAGAGGCTTCACTCATTAGGGATGAAAAATAAAGCCAAAGCCGATAATCATTTATTGTAAAAAAAAATACAAAAATTAAATAAGATAATATTTCCATTAGCACTTAGGGTATTTTCCGTTATAGAAAACCTGGCTGCAAACTTGATTACGATAAAAGTAAACTAGTTTCCACACTCAAGCTAAGTCGCGTGCAAAACTTTGTTGTTCAGTAGATAAAAAATATTATTACTGAAACTACACGAGGCTTCAGTGGTAGGTCACACTTTAGGTATTTACCATTTGAATTTGTTAGCATAACTTATTTTGTATGAAGGCCATTTGTATAATAGAGATCTCGCACTTACCATACTGGTGATTGATGCGGAAGTGGGAGTTATTCTAGATAAAATCCTTACATATTATAAAACTAAGTCCCCTCGCCGCGTCTGTCTGTCTGGACGCGATAAACTCGAAAACTGCTGAACGGATTTTCAAACGGTTTTCACTTATGGACGGAGCAATTCATGAGGAATGTTTATGTGTATAATTAATTAAGGTTTTGTGTAAATTGGCTGAACTATGACGATTATTGTTGAAGATGTCGGAAAAAATCATGCCGACTGGGGCTTTACTGGCTTGAGCCGCGTCAACCGTACGAGATACATACAATTTATGTTCTACAGGATTGTATATCTTTAAAACATTCAACAAAAAGTCCGCAATAGCATATGTCTATCTTCTAAAGCCGACCCACAGTAACTTTTTTTATCTCTCAGAATTTTATAAAAATTTAATTGTTATTTCCGAAGCTATTTTAACCGGTATTATATTAATCCATATCCAATAAAATGTTATTTAAATTGGACACTTAATTTAGATTAAAATATATATTCTTTTACATCATAAAATTTCAATTTAATTAAGCTTGAATAGTCAAGTAGATAATTGCCGTCAATTTGATTCAAATCGAAGCTCAATTCCATTGATATGATTGTCTATCGACGCAAGTCTCTTGGTAAAGTAAATTTTCAAATAGGATTTAGACGGAAATCAATTAATTCAAAAAGATTGAAAATGTGTCTTAGAAAAGGGAAGGAACAAATATAACGAAAATATCGAAGATTTTCAATTATTAATCAAGAGACAAACTTCCGCCCTTTTTAGGGTTCCTTACCTCAAAAGGAAAACACGGAACCCTTATATGATTACTCGTGTCTTTCTGTCTGTCTATCCGTCACTTACAGCCAATTTGCTCCGAATCTTCTGGACCAATTATGTTGAAATTTGGTACAAATAAAGTAACAAGATGAAAAGATGTAAGATTTAAATACCAAAAATAAATAAATGCAGTCGACTGCATTTATTTATTTTTGGTACTTAACCCGCGAGCACTCGCGCTATGAGCATTTTACTCACAGTAAATTTAAAACACGCGCCATTTTGTCAAAATTATTCGTACGTACATCGTTCATTTGGTAGCTGAGTTTCGTTCCGTCCCCCACCCCTGTATGCAGTTCACTTCTCGCCACAGTCGCCAATACTCGCCAGTGTGCGCCAGTCACTCGGACGAGGTGGTTTGTTGCACCGTGTACCATCAGGCGGCGTTTTGCTCATCGCGCGGGTATCGACGTAAGTACTTTTTTTTTTCATCTTAGCGACAGTTTTACTGCTACTTTTATGTAATATTATGATTTTACATTACTAAAATAGTAATCTTTTATGTATTTCTATTATAGATGGATCGTGATCGAAGGGATGAACATGTTTTGGCATGGTTGATGGAGGAAGATTTGGAAGACATTGAGGACCCGTCTTTTAGAGGCGATGATATTGAAAGCGATCGAGGCAGTGAACACAGTCATCATTCCACTAACACCGAACAATCGTCATCGGAAGTAGAAGGTGAGGTTTCTTCAATTTCACCGGACAATCAGCTGTGTTACGTAGGCAAAGATGGGTGTACAAAATGGAACTATAATCCACTTCGTTCCGAGTATTCTGAAGAAGAGTATTCTGTGGCAAGAGTGGCATGTAGATGGCCGCTGAGATTATTTTTCACGATCCTAAACATAGCCGGAATCAATAGTCAAATCATTTACAAAGAAAATACGGGTATAATCATCACGCGCAGAGACTACTTGAAACAACTAGCTCTTCAACTAACACAGCCACATATCCAAAGAAGAAGCACCTTTCAAAATATTTCATATCCTCTTCATCAAGTGATGAAACGTTTTGTACCAGAATCTGAGTTACCAGAAGAAGAAAAACCAAGTGGTATCTGCGCGGTTTGCCCAAGACGCAAAAATCGCAAGACCAAAAAGAGCTGCATTTACTGCCAAAAATTTTTGTGTACCGAGCATAGTCGTACACTATGTGATATGTGTAAAGCTCGCGTATATGACGAAGATTAGTTATTTATACTTAGTTAAATTTTTTTTTTTTTGTTTTTTTTTGTTCAATTTTTTTCGTCAGACTGCCTTACAAGACTGGCAAATTAGTTCCTATGATTGTTAATTAAAATAAAAAAGATTAATATTGTTAACTTTTTGAATATATATTTTTTAGAATAAATAATATGTATTTTATTTTATAAAATATTTTTTTATTAATATTTTTTGGTAAAACTTGCATTTATTGACATTCATAAACGTGAGGAAAATGCTCTACACGCGAGTACTGATGTAATTTCTTGAGGCGCGAGTGCTGGCGGGTAGGATACTCGTTTTCTTTTCATCTTGTTTCCATCTTTTCAGTTCATGTTTTGCAGTCGGGTTTTTTGTTTTGTTTTAATTAACTTTTTTTTATTTTATACTTTTTAGTTAGGATTATAAGACGGTAAATTAGGTTATAAACTCACTTATAATCGGGTGATAACGACCTCTTAGTTACTAACTCCAAAAGTTCTGGATAGTTTTTTTATAATTTCTCATTTAAAACACACCTTTTTGCGCCAAAAATCCGCCATTTTGATTTTTATAATTTTAATATACCCTATGACACTCGCGCAATAAAGACAAATCTAACGACATACCATTCATCAAAATCGGTTAAGCCGCTTAGTAGTTACGAGGGAACATAGGGACAGACATACATACAAACATACATACATACAGGTCAAACACATAACCCTCATTTTTTGGCTTCGCCGCAGTCCGGTAAATAGTTATTTGCTCATAGATTACAGGAAACCTAAAGGTCTATGGTCTTAAAATAACATTGTAAATCTCTCAATATTGTGCGTACAAACTTATGTTTGCAATTGGAATGTATGAGGCAACAGGTTTTTCAACTACAATGTTAAGTTTGTTATTGGGATATACCAACTACGAAACCCTTCATTGTACGTGGTCTGACACGCACTTGTCCTGATGGTGAAGACCACTGATTACCACCGGAACTACTTAATAACAAGTATTTCACGGGTTGCGATTCGATTAGGTACTTTAATATGGTTGGTAAGCAATTTATGCTCAACACAATACATATGGTCCACCCGGACCGGCCACTTACTGTTGTGTTTGCTAATATTTTACTTATATCATTTAATTAAATTATGTATTGTTTAATTGAATTATTATTTTAAATTATTTAATTCAATTAAGTATTATTATATGTTATTTAATTAAATTATTATTACCAATTTATATTAATTATTACTAACACTAGTTTGTACGCTCACAGTTGTACTAACAAATATGGATGTAATCTTTGATGAATCTGAAATAAATGATGATTTGATTTGATTACAGGATATGCATGTGCATCCAGTTCTCCTGGTTCTTACTGGAAGAACTCCTCAACAACTAACGTCCCTGCATCGTGGGGCTAGAATGTTCAGTTTGTTATTGAGATAAATTCATCCCAACTACGGAACCCTTCATTGTCCGTGGTATATCGGTCCGAGTATGCAAATCGAAGTATCAGCAATTACGTCTTCTAAGATAGAAGAAACAATAACTGAAAAAGTTGGATTTTCCTTACGTAATATCAACCTTGAACTGCCTTAATAAATAAATATTTTTTTTACAATCTCAGTTGAATTTAACAAAAAATCTTTTAAATACATCATTAAAGTAAGTAGGCCCACCTAAAGGCTTCTACATACCAGCGTGACTTGTCGCGCTACGCGACACGGCACAAAGGCCCCGCGTGTCGCGGGACGAGCGGTGCCTTTGTGTCGTGTCGCGTCGCGCGACTAGTCGCCCCGGTATGTAGAAGCCTTAATGGACTTATTTCTGTACATTCTAAAGTAGGCCGTAGGTAGTAAAATTGTCTGTGTGGTGCCGGACGTAAAGAATAGGACCACCCTCTTTCTTCCCATGGGCGTCGTAAAAGGCGACTAAGGGACTTACTAGAGAATGGGAAGCAGCGTTCTCTATGCATTTTAACAGCATACTGCGATCGCCAACCCGCCTGCCAAGCGTGGCGATTAAGGCAAACCCCCATTCAGGGGAGGCCTGTGTCCAGTTGTGGACGTCTTTCGGGTGAAATGATGATGATGAAAGTAGGCAGTTAAAATACTTATTACATGTACATTTATTTTGTAGGTGCTCTAAGTCCAAAGCCTGTGTCTGCTTCTCAAATAAAAGCTATATTGCAAATTCAATGCAATGCAATCCCGGGATTCATGAGCCAAAGTCAAATAATTTATTTTAAGTAGACTATAACGCACTTCTGAACGTCAAAATTTACAAGGAAATAGAATTGATTCAAGCCGAAAAGATAGTTTCGTATGGAGTAGAATTATTATTATACATTGTATATTAGTTTTTTTTTGTAAACTTCACAGTCATGATGCGTATCGATGTCTAAAGTCTAAAAACCTGATAAAACAGAAGAAAACAGTTTTTTTTCATACTTCAAGTAACAACACTTACAGCGGACACTGACCTCCCAAAAAAACATCAATGGTTTATATTTTATCGTGTTTAAGGCTTCTACATACAGGCGCGACTTGTCGCGCGACACGAAGGCACCGCTCGTCGCGCGACACGCGGGGCTTTTGTGTCGCGTTGCGTGTCGAACCAGTATGTAGAAGCCCTTATACAGCGTGCCGCTTTAGTGACGACATTAATTTAATACACCTATACAGATTCGCGTTTTCTTTTTATGAAGATATTTTAATTTTATTAAATGTTATTATTTATTGATTTATTATCAATTTTCTAAAATAGTATTTTGGAGCAACCTGTACTTAAAGAACTGTAGCGCAGAGGTCATTTGCCGGGGAACATCGCATCAATGAAATTAAAACGAATAACCTGCAAAGATTAGGCGAATTGAAAGAAAGAGAGAGCTTTATTATTTAGTTTGTTTGAAATTTTTATTTTGTTCAATGTACGAATTAATTTATTATACTTTTTATGATTACTTGTCACTAGCCCTACCCGTGTATTAAATTAATATCGCCATTGTAGCGGCACGTTGTTTAACGATACCCATCGCACCTGCGGAGTTTAACTAGCCAAAATAACCCTGTAAATTAGTTATATGTATGAACACGATGTGGTATGGTCAATAAATGAAACAATAAAAGCCTAAAAACAAATTAATTTCAATAAATATTTTTCAATGTTTTTATGCTGGAATAACTGGATTTCTAACAAAAAAAAATTGATGTACTACTTATTTTAATTTATGGAAGAACAAAGGCTTTTTTATTTTATAATGGTCTCCGGAATGAATAGTTTCAGGACAGGACATACTCTGGCTTTACGCTCACAAACATTGCAGGGTTTTATACATATAAACATAGTGTTCTAATTACTCTTCATAATCACCAATTTATCATCACACTTGGTCCAGCTGGCATTTGTAATCAAGCACCCAGTGAATAGAGGGTGATGGATTGGGAATAAAATTGGATTTATACTAAGCTTACATTATTATCAATAATAGTTTTGACATAATTCTCTCAGCTGCCAAATAAAATATATTGATAGATGAATATTCTGACATAATACCTAATAATTTATTAACCAATACCTGTCGACTAGTGTTAGATTATATTGACGATTAATTAAAAACGTTCTCGTAGTATTTGCCCTTAGTCGCGAATAACAAGTACTAAACATGTAAATATTTAGTAGAAAAGCAAGGTCACCGAAGGTTAAGTTACGCTCGCCAAGGTCGGCCCGTGGATGGGTGACCATTCATAACTTATAGCCGTTGTTCCCGGCTGTCATTCGTGGATCTTTGACAGTCGTTACGGGTAGACAGAAGCCCGAAAGTCTGACAACCGCTCTTACCAAGGGGTTTCTGGAGGTCAGATAAGACAGTCGCTCCATGTAAAATACTGTTATTCAGCTGTATCCGGTAAGACCGGCCCGGGTCCGGTAACCAGTAGCTCAATAAAAAAAATACAAAGAATAAATTAATGTAAAAAAATAGGGTCCATATTGGCTCAACTAAAGTTCTTTACCCGAAATTGTTCTTCCTAACGATTTGTAATCCGAATGATCACTCTTCCTAAAATTTTTCACCCTAAAGTTTTCATTCATACTATTTGTAGTGCTACCGGCGATGTTCATAACACTCATGTTTCCGAAAATTGTAATTAATAATATCATTAATTTAAATATACTTAAACTCCTACTGTTTTTTATCATAACGCTTTTATACCTAAAACTATAACTATACCTGAGATAATTATGTCTACAAAACCAACTGTTTAGAATGATTAAAGGTCGTTTCACTGATTTTTGTCTTAAATGAATGAAATTCAGGTCAGTGTCGTCTTTGGGGCACTATGAAAAAAATACTTAGAAAAATTTCGCGACCAATTTCGAGGTAGCGCTCGCCGGCCGCTGCCGCGGCACCGCTCGCTACGCTCGCTCGGCTCGCGCGTAGTTGGTCACAGTTCTAACCTAACCTATGAATATCTTTGCAGGTACACACCGCTATAAATAAAATTAAAATATGACTTTGAATAATAGTGTAAAAGATGGTTATGTTGAGAAAATATAGAAAAACAAATAAAAGTATAATAGATGTTTATTGCTACTGACATTATGAAGTTGAATGCTTCGGAATTATGAACATTAGAGACAGAGTAGTTAGGAATTGTGATTGTTAGGATAAAAAATGTTAGGAAGAACATTTTCGGATTTCCAATTATCGGAGTTGAAAATTTAGGTGAACTTTGGCGCACCCAAAAAAATACGTACCTAAGCATTTATATGAAAACAGGAAAATCACGTCATTGGACAATCCTCGGAATAGTAAATCGAAGTGACAATAATCGGAAATCGTATATTTACTTATCACGTCTCACGTTAAGATAATAAATAGTCAGAATATACCTTTAACCCATATCAACCGGGGTACACATAAAGGCTTGTCCAGACTGGTGCGATATCGCGGACGCGACTCTAGCACAATTTCTTTGTCAGTGTCTGTCGCGCCCGCGATTTCGCACCAGTCTGTACGAGCCTTTAAATGGCAATTGATCACAATGCCTTTGTAATGTTCATTGCGTTATGTACGTTGTTGAGCAGACGAATTTTTCAAAGCAATGGATGTCAAAATAAAAGGCATTGCGTTCGATTGCCATTTTATGTGTGATACACATTTCCCCGTACGGGATATAACATGTACCCAGACCAGAATATACTCGGTAATTCCTACAAAAGTAAAAATAAACCTAGGTTCAGTATCTAGTTAAGTACTTCGATATAGCAGCAAATCTGAAAACTTTTCAACATGAGAATCCCATTTAAACTACCGCATTGCATAGAAATAACAATAGGTCCTTAACAGCCTTATCTTAGCTTAACCTCAAGTCCAAGCTTTGAGCGATTCCATTATTCAGAATTTCCATGCGAAAGGCGGAAAATTTTGGCGAAGCCTTTAGCAGTTAGATTGCCATCGGCTGATTTCATTTACTCGTTGTCAATCCGACCTAAGGTTGCCAACCCTACTATAATATAGTATCCCACTACATTAGAGGCCCAAACACAATATAAAAAAAAATATTATATGTATATATACTCGTAGTAGGCGAAACTACTATATTTTCATTTCAATACAAAATTCAGATAACCGCAATAGGGCTAGTATTAATCTCATAAAAGCAGAATGGTATTTTGTATCCCTTGCACTCGGCTACGTACCATACTTCGGTTTAGAAGGTAGAGACAATTGATCGCCATACATCACGTAAATATTAAATGGACCCGATGCCATGCGTCATGTGCTCGACAACCGAAATAGAGAGACATATTACGCGGGCAATAGCGGGAACGAGATAGCAATAATTGTCACTGTTACGTACCCATAACAACCCGGAAACAAACTACGATTCGGGTATTCCCCGCAAACCGAGAGTAATGTAGGTCGATTGTGTTTTTCACCTAATTTATGCGGTTATTTAATACATCCATGGTAGAGACCAATGATGAATGACCTTTAGATGCGTTACCTGCGCTCAATAATGACAAAGTAAATGCCAGGCAATTGCCTGACATTTACAATAATTATTATTATTATTACGTACGCGCCTAAGAACATGCAGCAGCTAGTGACGTAACTAAATATGTACGTTCATCTCTTTCTAACAACAGATATCGGTATAGGTCTTTCCTTTTCTTCACGCGCTGTAAGATTGTATGCTAGTATGTAGCTACAATCATGGATTACACTGTTTTTGAGGGCACTAATGTTCGTGTATGACGCGTCTATTTATAATACGTTATTGGTAGGGTATTAGTAGGGGTATTTTTTGTGAATTATTGTAAATGCACGTGGGTTGGGGTGCGGGGTGCAGGGTTAGCTAAAAGACAATATTGTTTCATCGTGATAGATCGTTTAGTTTAAAAGTTATGTCGATTTGTTTACACGGGGGTCACAGCAGTGAACAGGAATTTTAAAAACGAATTTTTATTTTTTCTGTCCATAAAATTTCCCTCATTTCGATATGTGCACATTATGAAGACTCACACTGTATTTACAGGCAATGTCTTCGAAAATACTATATCAAAAAGTTGTCAACCCTAACCCGACCACAAAAGGGTTATCTATCAACGGCAAAAGATTCCTAACAAAAACAAAAAAAAACTGTTTCACTGCAAGACATACCAAATCACAAGCGGGTAATCTCTGTAGGAAAACTCTCAGAAAATCAATTTGCCATTAATTACAGGAATCCCATGAAGTTGCTTGTTAACCCTATGACGGTCACCATCTGTGTTTGATTACAGGGTGACCTGCCTTAAAGTAATGTTATTGGGTCACTGGAAATAAGGCTGAACTTACCTACCCCAACAATGTTTTTTGGTTTAACAGAAGAACCTTTTTTTGGACAGCAAAAGGACTTCGTTCTTGAATTCAGAGACTGTGAAACAATGTGTAAGAGAATTTTTTTAATGATTTATGATCAGGAACCATTTCGGTTACCCATTGAAAGGGTTTTCGATAGGGTTTTTTTAAGCGGTTAAACAAAAACCCATACGATATGGGTAACCCTTATGAACGACTTAAATTAAATTTTGGTAACCCATTGAAAGGGTTTTCGATAAAAACCCATACGGTGTGGGTAACCCTTTTGAACGGCTTAATTTAAGATTTTAAGCCATTCAAAATTACCCACACCGTATGGGTTTTGGATTAACTGCTTAGAAAAACCCTATCGAAAACCCTTTCCATTGAAAGGGGATTTCGATAGGGTTTTTCTAAAATGGTAACCAAAATGATCCCTGGGTAGAATAGAGATAGAATTGGTTGGTCGTAGGTCCTGCTACGCGTGCTGGGCGGATATCGAAATAACATAATATTATGATTTTTTCATGTACGGGGTTTCAAGTTTTTATTATTATCTTTATTTCACTTAAGTGCATACAAATTATATTTTTAAATATTAGAATATAAAACACATATATATAAAAAAATATAAAAAATAGTAGCCCACCGGTATCGGGAACAGGGTCCAAGCTACCGGCGGTCAGGGCTCCAGAACGAGAGCCTCGTTAGGTGTTGGTCGAGGCTCTTGGCAATTAAGCCATTGGCTGATACAACTATCGGCACAATGATTGCTGAGTCCACATCCCACATGTCGACAACCTCGCGAGCCAAGTCAAGATACTTGATTTGTTTACCTTTCTCGGCTTTCACGAGGTTCCCGTCATGAGGGACCGTGATGTCAATAATCATTGTGCGCCGCTCTATTCGATCCACCACCACTATATCAGGCTTATTGGCAACAATAGTCCTGTCAGTGATGATGGATCGGTCCCAGTACAATGTGATATTTCCATTCTCGAGAACTGGGTCGGGCACATACCTGTAGTACGGCACCTCAGATTCTACAAGGCTGTATTTTAAAGCAAGTTGCTGATGGATAATCCTGGCTACAAGGTTGTGTCTATGCAAGTACTCTTCATTAGCAAGACGAGAACACCCGGAGATAATGTGTCGAATTGATTCTCCCGGACGGTGGCATGCCCGACACACGTCAACCGTGCCGTCCTTCACAATAAATCTCCGGTAATTGTTCGTCATGATAACTTCGTCCATAATTGCACAGACAAAACCTTCGGTTTCCCCAAAGAGGTCACCGAAACGCAGCCAGGCTACGGACGCTAAAAAGTCTACATCGGGTTCATGTAGGGCCCGGAAAAAGCGTCCGTGAAGCTCCTTACTTTGCCATACCTCCCTGCGATCGTTAGTGTCAAGCAGGGAGGTATGGCAAAGTAAGGAGGTTGGTTATACCATTCAGCACGGCAGGTTTGCGCCAGTTCTCTTTAGCCAAGGAGAGCGGGGTGAGGCCCTTGTCCACCGCGACCACATCTCGATGCATCCCCACGTCGGCTTTTAGGAAATATTCCCTGAGACTGCATATCTCACGATTGTGGAGGGTCTTAGCGTTTAAAAAGCCTCGACCTCCACATTTTCGCGGGATATACAGTCTCATTACCGAAGATTGTTGGTGATGCATTCGATATGCAGTCAGCAGCGTACGAACCCTATCCAGGGCGTCGAGTTCGGTCTGAGTCCATTTGAGTATGCCGAAAGAGTACATCAAAACCGGCATGACCCAACCGTTGAAGGCACGTACCTTGTTTCCGCCTGACAGAAGACTATTCAATACTTTCTTCAGGCGGCCAAAGAAGCGCTCCTTCAACGATTGCTTCATGTCAGTAGCATTGATGCCCAACGCTTCCGACATACCCAAATACTTATAGGTTTCGGATGCGGAGAGGGCTCTGAGGTTTATGGAATCCGAGAGTTGGGTTCCCACGGATTTCACAATCTTCCCTCGCTTTACATGCATAACCGCACATTTGTCCACACCAAATTCCATCCTGATGGCACTACTGAAAGTTTCAGTTACTTTCAGTAGCTCCATCAGTTGCAAATTGTTGGGGGCAAAGAGTTTTAGGTCATCCATGTAGAGGAGGTGAGATATAACCTGACCACCTCTCCTCAACCGATAGCCTAGACCTGAATCCTCCAGCAGTGTTCTTAGAGGATTCAAGGCTAAGCAGAACCAAAGCGGACTCAAACTATCGCCCTGAAATATGCCTCGCTCGATCCTTATCGGTTCGCTATTCCTCTGGATATTTCGACATCCTGGATAGCGAAGGACTGTCCTCCATTGCCTCATACATGACATCAGGAAGGTGCGCAGAGTTGCATCTACTTTATACAACTCCAGCACCCTCATGAGCCATGTATGTGGCACCGAGTCATAGGCCTTCTTATAATCTATCCAACATGTCGACAGATCCTTTCGGGAACGTCGAACCTGTTGGCTAATGGCCATATCAATGAGGAGTAACTCCTTAGTACCGCGAGACCCGTTCTTACATCCATTTTGAGAGGCAGACATGACGGAGTTGTTGTCTATATGTTTGTTAATTTTAGCTCTCAAAATGGATGTAAGAACTTTATAGACCGTCGGTAAACACGTGATCGGTCTATAATTTTTGGGTTCCGCGGTGCTACCTGATTTATGGAGCAGGTGGGTTATTCCTGTCGTTAGGAATTGGGGTAGCGAACCAGACTCCAAAGCAGTCTGGTACTGGGCCGCCAAGCGAGCGTGCGATCCAACAAACCATTTGATCCAAAAGTTGTGCAGTCCGTCCGGTCCTGGGGACTTCCAGTTAGGCAACGGACGGACCGCACGAGCTACATCTTGGGGGCAGATGGTAATAGCCCCCATTTCTGGTATTGGATCGCAGGCTCGCTCAACTTTCCGAGTCCAATCACCTTCAGTGTGACCGACAGGCACCGACCAGAAACTGCGCCAGAAAGAAGACATGGCATCATTATCCGGCAGGTGCGTGTCAGTCACATCTTGATTCGGTCGCTCCCAATCCCTATAAACCCACCTTTCATTGCTCTGGAAGGTGCGATTCTGAGTGTATCGGTCCACACGCCGCTTATACCTACGAATACGGTTCGCCCAAGCATACACTTTCTGCTTCAGGAAGTCTATGCGCTCTGTGACACGAGACAAATAGTCTTCAGGGCTGGTACCAGTCTCTGAGAACGCCCGCCTCACAAAACGCATCACTCTTGGGCGAGTATTGCCCTCCCTGAAGCAGATTAGTTTGCCGATGAGCGCTCTGGCCCCACCAATACGACGCTCAATTCTGCACTGCCAGGCTGGTACGACTGGTTTCGGTCGTGTAGCTATAAAGACATTTGGAAATTTTACGTGAGCTACACGGCATGCCGCTACAGCCGCGCAGTACAGAATCGAATGAGTATCAGTGAGGTTTTCGCAGTCATCAAAATAGTTTGACAACTGCGAATCCAGAGCTGCCACCAGCGCCCTATTTTTGTTATGCATGGGCAAACGAGGTAAGCGTGGTCTAAGTTCGGGTGACATAAACCGATATTCCCGAATCGCACCCTCCAAAGCACTCCTCAATTTTTCATTGCACTGGGTACTTACGTTTGTAGCATCATTCCCCTCGTCAGCTTGGATTGTGTTGGACTGCGGTGGTTCTACAACAGTCTGCGACAGGGGGGCGATGACATGGCTACTCCGCATTTCAGTTCGCAGGCGATCAAGTACAGTGTCATCCAACATATGATTACGCTGGATGACCCGCACCTGATCCGATAGTCGCTGTGCCGAAACGTTGACAGCTGGCTCAAGCACCTGAAAAAGAGAGAGCATCCGAACACGGTACGCGGTCAGATTGTTTCCCCCCTCTGTAGCCCCATAGTATGAGCGCATGACGTTCTCATTGATGGTTCGTGTCCATCTCATGCGCTGCAAACTTCCGCCGGGAGCTAAGACCCTATCAGAGGCCGGTGGGCCTCGAGGTCCTAAACCATCCGGCGGCCGGCGTCCTCCCCGTCGACGATCAGGTGGTGGCGTCGTGGGCGGGGAGAAATACTCGTCGCTTGAGCTCGACGCAACTGCCGCGGCCGGTGTCGTCACAGTGGGGCTGGGTACCGGTGGCGGCGAGGCGGAGCTAAGCGAAGAGTCCGGAGGTGGTAGGCGTGTTCTTAGTGCCGCTGATCTTGTAAACATCTCATAATAACTTCCATTCTATTTCATTTCTATTTTCTGATTTTCATAGGTGACATGACAGATGTCATAACTTATTCGGCAGTTTTTGAATCATGTTTAAAATAAGGGTGTATATTCCTCTTTTTGGGATAAAATGGTTTCACGTTTCTTGCGGGTTTTTTAAAAGCACATTCAAAACTATAATAATGCGTCGAAAATGGTTTAAAACTGTTAAAGTATATGAAAATTAGAAGATCAAAATTCGATACGTCTGTTGACGTTGGTGTTGCCAGCTTATATTATTATTATTTATTAAGTAGGTATAGAACCCATTGAAATGGGTTATCATGTAACCCTTTCACTGGGTTTCAAGTATAAAACCCATTCAATGGGTTATCATGTAACCCTTTCAAAGGGTTTCTAGCTTCTCTGGCTTCTTTCTCCATCCGTACTCTAGAAAGCTGCTATCAGATCTCATCCGAATCGTTACCTGTAGGAGAACCGAGGCTTCGAAATGATCTCGTTTGTATGAAAATGTTGCTCTGGGTACTTAGTTTTGACGGGCAGTGTAACAGCTGCCCGGAGCGAATTCGTTCACGTGGTGTCGTACCCCTACCCTACTCCTAAACCTTCGCGGGTGTATGCAGAAAAACTCCCCAAAGTTTCATCAAAATCAGTCCAGTCCTTTCGGAGTCCATAGAGACCAAACAAACAAACATTGAGTTTTATTTATAGAATATTATTATATAGCTATATATGATAGATGTAACAGGTAACATTAGATTATGAATTCATGACATCATTTCAGTTATCGAATAACAATTTCACACTATCCTGGTTTAAAATTAATCCGAGATAGCGAATCCAAACAGGCGATTAAAGGCTTCTACATACCAGCGCGACACGGCACAAAGGCCCCGCGTGTTGCGGGACGAGCGGTGCCTTTGTGTCGCGTCGCGTCGCGCGACAAGTCGCCCCGGTATGTAGATGACCTAATGCGTGATGTTAACATAAACATAAACCTGTTTTTCCCCGAAGGGTTGGGCAGAGGTGCACCTATTATTATAGTACACACACACACACACATACAGTAGTGAAGTGTGTGTGTGTGTGTAGGGGGGTTTGTACGTGTGTGTGTGGGGTGTGTAGTGTACATTTCGCCAGTTATGTTTAAGTCCCATGTAATAGGGGGCAAGCCTATTGCCATCAACCGGGCGCAAATCCAGATAAATCAATGCATGTGCTGTGCGCATTGAATATAAATATAAACCAACCATTTGAATTCGTAGACTTCGTCTTTTTACTTAGTCGTAAAAATCTAATATTAGTAACGCGTTTTCTAGAAAACAAACTGTTGCATGAAAAATCATTAAATCAATAACATGCGCATGCGGCGACGCGCGGCGTATTGAAAATGTTGACATTATTATTTTAGTTTCACAAAAATATTATAGTTACAATAAAAACGTAGTAATCGTATGTTTTACAAGTCGAAAACCCGGATCATTGCCACTATAAGGCTTCTACAAACCGGCGCGACACGCGACGCGACACAAATGCACCGCTCGTCGCGTGACACGCGGGGCCTTTGTTTCGCGTCGAGCGTCGCGCCGGTCTGTAGAAGCCTGTAGGGCCTGGGTCCGCGCTTTTATCCTATAACAGAAGGTCTACTGGCTGCGTCTGACTCGCGTGCGTATCGCGTCTGTATCACTACAAACGCGCAGCAACGGCGCGTTTAAAAAACGTGGTGTGCACAGGCCCTTAAGCTCGTTCCCGATGTACAGTCAAGGAAATTAACTGTTTAGCAAATTAACACTCTACGTCAATTTGCCACGTTATAGCCATTTCATACAACTGTCAAAGAAGTTGTATTTTGTATACATATACGTATATACGGGCTAAGTAGTCAAATTGCTTAACAATAATTTCCCTGACTTTATTGGCATCGTATAATATGACAAGGTTCTAAGTACGGTGTGGTACGGTTAAGGTTTTCTTAAATCAACCGTGCACTACAATATTCGATTTTATTAGACAAATAGCTAACACATCTGAAGGTTAAACTATGTGATAATACAAAATAGAATTAAGTAAGTATGTTAATATTTATTCTGCTGACGTAAGAGTTCGAGCACCAGATGTTTTCCTGGGAACTATACCTGTTGCTAAAAAATACGTACGACGAAATCAATAACAATCTACATAGATGATCATTATAATCATCGACAAATAAATTAATGAAACCACAAGATTAGATAACTCTAATATAATAATATTTTATTTCCTCAAACTAAGGATTGTATGTTAATATTACAGTTTTACGAAATAAGTAGTACTATGATTAACTAACATCGTGTGCGTGAGCACTGATCTCCTAGCTAGGTCTTGAAAAGGTGAGTCTAAAAAAAAAGACATAGCGAACTGGGCGGGCATAAGAAAGTAGCGTATGAAAGTGACAGAGTCAATTACTTCCACATCCGAAAAAAGAGAGCGCAACACTGCGCTGGAACCAAAATAAAACAACGTAAGAGCGCCAAACCAAATAAAAATTGTTAAGCTATGTATCAAAAATATTTTCAGCAATATTTTCAGCCAGAGTTTTCAATTACCTAATACGCACATTTCAAATGCAATTTTGCAATTTTTCAATTTTAGAATTACAGAAAATAATATAAAAAAGGTCTATTCGGAATTAAATTTTAAAGGAATTTAACCCAATTGCGTTTTCAAGGCTCGTACAGACTGGTGCGATATCGCGGAGGCGACAGGCACCGACAAAGAAATTGTGCTACTAATGTGAGTGTCCCGTCGCGCCCGATATCGCACCAGTCTGTACGAGCCTTCAGTCAGAGTATTAATCAAATAGTCAATAAACATATGGTTACGAAAAAGCCACCAATTTATTTTGGTATCGCCTTAACGAGAAACAGCTAAAGTATAATGACGTAGTTACATAGTGCTTGTGATGTTACTAGTACGAGTACCTAAGACACTACCTCATAGCGGGGCTCAGAATACCAACGCTGCGGTTTTTTTTTTAAATCGCAGCGTTATGCTGAGATAGAAGCCTTTTTGGCATCGCACGAGTCTTATTCATAAGTTTTTTTTTGTATATTGTTAGTTTTAAAAGCGCTTTTTGTATTTGTTATGCGTGTCCCAAATAAAAAGAAATCTTTCGTTCTTTATTTACTTTGCAGCAGACTTAAAGTCAAGTTTCCATGTATTCAAAACGTCTAAATCCCAGACTCGTATAATAACAAGCCCTTTTATACTGAACATTTGCGTTGTGGTATTTTCAGTAGTAGTTTACAGAATGTCTCTTAGTTCAGTTTGCCTTTTGGCAAAAGCCTCGTCTGACCACTTTCACTGTTTTCTATCTCTCGTAACTTTTCTCCATTTGGACCCGCTGTGAGCTTCCTATCTTTTGTATTGTCTGCCCCCCTTCCTTTTGCCATCTCTCTTTCCAAATCCCAGACACGTAACCTACTTTTACTTGGTATAGTGGTGTGTGCCAGCTAATGTACTGCCAGCTGACATATGGCAAATAATTAAAGGAGACGTTTCATTTTTATATAGGACTCCGGCCATAACATGTGCGCTTTAGAAAACCTGGGAAACGAACCCCTGAATACAGTAAATAATGTTTTTTTTTTTTCATAATAACTTTTTAGGCACTAAATAAAAACTGAAAATATTTGACTTTTATCATGAGAATTGCTAACGACCATTCACACCTAGCCATGACAGGTTTGAAAGATGAAGTTTTTCGTCCAGAAGTACCCACAAATCTACAATCCACAAAACTAGAATATAACGATCACTTTCTTATAATTAGTAAAAAAAATGGTCTAAGATAGCGATGTTATTATCTTATCTTAATAGCACAGAAATACATCCTTTTAATATTTATATTAATAACTTCTACGTGATATTATTATGTTTTAATGTAAAATGTTTCTAAATGAAAGCAGTATGCAAGTAAAACGACACACGCCATGATCAGTAGAATACGGCAATAATTTGAAAAACTATTATTTTTTGTGCCGAAGTAATAAGGGGAATATGAAGGAAAGAATATTTTTCCTCAATTCGTGGATTTTTTTTCTCTTTTTTCATTACCGTACACTTTATGGCCGAAAATTAAACATCATTTAATGTTTTGTGTTGCGTAATATAAATATTTTTTTTCTAACTGAACAGATAGCTGTGCTGCTGGGGAGTTTGTTGCGCCACTTCTTCTTCCCAGCTTTAAAGCACTAGGAAGTGGCGAAGGGCGGGCGTTTTGGGGGAATGTCTTATATCATTTTGACATTCGAAAAGTGCTGATTCTCAGCCTAGTTTGAATAAATGACTTTTGATTTTGATAGTTAAGTGCAAAAAAGTAATAACTTCAGTAAGTAAGATGACAAAGACAAAATAAACAGTTCACAAGAACTGAAAATTGGAACAAAAATGTGAGCAAATTGCCGCCGCATTTTTACCGTCCTTAAAAACCCCATCAACCTCCTTTCCTGTTCCTAAAAAAGGACCTTTACAACCACCAAATAGTTATTGTGGGCGGATGGCGGTGAATTTCCTACATTTTTTGGGTCATTACGCTAAAACACGATCCTGTACCACTCTGACGTCATCCCCGAAGGAGACCGGAGTGGTTAACATTGAGTTTGTGTAAATATACTTAAGTATAGTCAGGGCCAAAATTAAGTTACACTTAGTGAAATTCAACAATGATTTTCTCCTAAAGTTCCTATTGCAGATTGAATTTATGAAGTGTTCTGCATAATCTAGCATCTTCGCACAAATCCTTTTGTGAATGATATCACTGTAATAGCTGTTGGCCGCGGCTTCGCCCACGAGTCTTTTTCTAAAACAAAAGTAGCCTAAGTACCTTCACTGGCAGACAGCTAATGATTTAAGGAGTATCTACCTTATAACATCAGCTATCTGCCAGTGAAAGTCCCGTCAAATTGTTTCAGCCGTTTCGGAGATTAGCCGGAATAGACAGACAGACAGTTTTTTTTTTTAATAGGTACTGTATTTACTTTCATATGCATTTAGGGAAAAGCTGTTATTTTGACATTACAAACAGACACTTTTTCAATTTTATTTATTTGTAGATGTACGTATAGATAATTGAACCATTTCAACGACTAGCTAGTTATGAATTTTGGTATAGATATAAATATTTTTCCTCTCGACTGTACAACGGTGCTAACGTACACTCCTACTATTTATAGTTTGCATAAACTTTTAAGTACAACAGTAACTGGTAGGGGTAGGACAGATTGTGTCCCCGTTTATACACAACATAATAACAAAAACACTGTCCAATCAGTGAGAGTGTTGTTAGGAGAGTCTATAAAAATGTGGTACTTAATTTTAGAAAAAAAAATACACGACCGTTTTTTTTATGCAGAAATTTACCTGATTTTAACATGAGGCGAAAGTGATTTTGATGATTTTTTTTTTTTACATGAGGCGCGGCGGCCGTCTTTTATAGCGGGTCATACACAGATTTAGAGAATAGAATAGAATACTCTTTATTATGTACCACAAGCCGTCCGACCAAGCGTGCCCTGCGACTTCCTATTGCATGCAGGAACCACTTTGGTTACCTCGACTCGCACTTGGCCGGTTTTTTTTGATTGACGTGTAAAAGTGTTTAGAGTACAAACTTACTTACATTAATAAAATCATTTAACATTTGCAAGGCAAGCAGGACGAATAACTTGCGAATGTGTTTATGGTTTAGGTTTCTCCCAAATTGAGCTATAACCGAATTCCTGTTTTCAGTATCCATTACAACCCAGTTTTAACTTTATAGAGAGCGTCATAAGACCGAGAATCCGAAAACAAAGCCGAACTCCTACATTATGCAGCAATTTACTTCTCTCAAGGATTGGATTGTTCGAACAGCCATCGGTCCTTGGACAGACCTTATACTGCGATTATTCTGAGTTTCTTTTGAATCGAACCGTTTTGATTTGTAGGTACCTCTCGTATACAGTTTTAGCTAAGTACCTATATTACTGATGTGTAATATAAATCCTCTCGGTTTCTGTGGGAGTGATTTCGTGAAAAGGAACAGAAGTGTGTAACAGGAAGTGACAGCTTGAGCATGGAATGAATAAGTGTTTTGTAATAGCATGGATTTAGTAAGTACTTTATAATAGCATGGAATTAGTAAATACTATATAGATTGTAAGTAGAGGGGGCCATTTCTGTCGCTGCTCAGCTGCTTATTACCAAGGTGAGATGTTAGTGTTACACATCATATGCGACGGGTTCAGTACCTCAAAAGGAAAAAAACGGAACCCTCGTAGGATCACTTCGTTGTGATAATATTATTACATTCTCTATTATGATTGTAAATGTAATCCTTGGTCAATCACTAGCATCAGTGGAATGACACTGACACCTCACTCCACGCAAGAATTCACGGTGCGATTTATTTTTCGATTCGCGACGTCGTAGTGGAGCAAAATGTGGACTGTATTATCAATTTATCATTTATAAATATAAATAATATAAAGGAAAAATTAATAATTAAACAAATGTGTCGGTTAGAAGGACCAATGATACATATTTATTCCTGTCCGCACTTCAACCGACACAGTCTGCTACAATTAATATTTAAAGGAAAATATAAAATTACAACAGACTGCGTCGGCCAAGTACTAACAAATGAGCACCCATCACCCATCTTAAATTAATATTTATCGAGGAGGCCCAAAAAAAAACTGCCCCCTAATTGCGTACCACAGTTTGAATCAGAATTGGAATGGTTTTGAAGTATACAGGGTCAAATTAGATTAGCTAGCGAAACTCCGCAGACGCGATGGGTATGGATATCTAAACACGAAAAAATTTAAATTTAAATTATTTGATGATTTTTTTTTGGGTCGACGACCGCTGTTTAGTTTTGTTACTCTTACTTCTTATGAGTGGGGAAAATCTATTTATTTTTATTTTATTGTATTTAGTTATTGATGCCCATCACGTCTATGAAATTTACAGAAAAAAAAGAAAACTTATTTCAAGTGACTACACTACCGGCGGCTAATGACCCAAAAAACAAGAAACTCATCAAATGAATTTCGTATTCGATTTATCATGTTTAGATATCGATACCCATCACACGTCTGCAGAGTTTCGCTAGATAATTTAATTTGACCCTGTATTGCTAATCCAATGCTTCATGTGTTAGAAAATTTGTCTACTCAACAACGTAAAAAATGCAACCTGTATGTAGAAACCTTTACGCAATTAGCCCGCTGATAGGACATCACCGAAAATGACACGATAGTTCAAATTAGGCGCCGTGATGTTCTCATGATAAACAGCGCGTTATCCAATCAATCTGCCTAGCCTTTTCGCACTGTGCTGTGGTCAGCTTCTAGTCTAACCGGATGCAGCTGAATACCAGTATTTTACATGAAGCGACTGCCTATCTGACCTCACTACGGCGTCGTGCAGTTACTGCCGAGGTATAGCAAAAGCAATCTACAAAAGATCGAGCGCCAATACAGAATGGCGGTAAAAGCTGCTGGAGGTTTCGACCGACATCGTCGCGACGATTAGACACGGACACACTATGGGAGATGTTACAATGCACGGCACATCAGAGCCCACGACCTACATCGCGATATGATCAACAAACTCCAACAACTGGCAATCACCGGTCTAGAAGATCCCGTACCCGAATACACGCGATATGGCCACTTTAAGGCTTCTACATACCGGGGCGACATGTCGCGCGACACAAAGGCACCGCTCATCCCGTGACACGCGGGGCCTTTGTGCCGTGTCGCGTCGCGCGACAAGTCGCGCTGATATGTAGAAGCCTTTAACCTAGCTCTCTTCGCGAATAGAATAGGTGAAATTGAATATGTCCATAAAAAGGATCCCGCATGAGCGTAGGTTCTGACTTGTAGTCACGCTTAGTTAATAAGTAAATGCAGGTCTAGACTTGCTGGGATTATAAATCCTATTATAATACCGCGCTGTATACCTACACTAAAAAGTAAGGAAAGATGATAGAAATAGGTTGCAAAAGATCCCCCACAGGACAAAATGAGCTTAATTAAATAAAACACCGTATTTTAATATCACTTTGTAACTTTTTTTCATTATGTGACTTGTTAATTATTCTTAACCAAGCAATAAACAATATTCTATTCTATTCCATTCTATCTGACCACCACAACCCAGGTACTGGGTTGTTACCCGATTATTACCCCTTGGTAAGACTGGTTGTCAGACTATCGGGCTTCTGACGACCCGTAACGCCTGTCATAGATCTACGAATGACAGCGGGGACCAACGGCTATATGTTATGATGGTCACCCACCCACGGACCGACCTCGGCTAGCGTAGCTTAACCTTCCGATCGACCCATGAACACAAATACAATAATCTATTAAAGTTTATCTTACATCAACAAAGTATTAATAGTAATAGTATAACATGATTTAACCACCACGTATTTTTGTATGTATTAGCGAAGCTTTTTGAACTGGTGTTGTTGTTTTAACCTAAATACAGCACATGATCCTATTTCAACATATTTATGATGAGATTTTCCGGTTAACAATAACAAAACAAAATACCTAATGATTAGCTATTTTGTGTCGTTATTTAAATGTCATAACAGTGCAAGTTGTGAACAAACAGAATGTACATGTGGTGCTACTCTACTGACAGCAGTGGTGGCCCAATGGTATCGGCCCCGATTTACGAGTGGTAGCTGGAGATAGGCCTCCCCCAAAATTCGGAGCGGCAGGCGGGTTGGCGATCGCAGTATGGTGTTAAAATGCATAGAGAATGCTGCTGCCCATTCTCTAGTAAGTCCCTTAGTCGCCTTTTACGACACCCACGGGAAGAAATAGTATACCGATATTCTTTACGTCCGGCACCACACGGAACAGGCAGGCGCTTTACTTTGTGTAAATTCTTTCATCACCACTGCTCCCAAAACGGTGAAAGAAAACACAGTCAGGAAACGAAACGGAAATGTCCTAGAACCAAAAATTCGAAGACATGTGACATCTATCGACCCGCACTGGGCCCGTGTGGTGGATTACAGCCCACTTCCTCTCGAAGAGAGGAGGCCTGTGTCCCCACCCCCAGCAATGGGAACATTATAGGCTGATTAAGCTACTCTACTGACATCTCGATGGTAATGGGTCTGTTAACGAGGAGTGCAATTATTACACGACTGTTAAAAAAAGGAGTGTTATGTTATGTGTCTTCTTTCACAAGACGACAACGTAACTTTAGTTACTTTTCCAGTGACGAAGTATCCAATTTACTTTAAACCTCGCTAGATAAGGTTTAATCTGAAAGTTCATGATCGAAAATCGATATTTTCTTAATTAAGATACCACTACCGTTTACTCCATCGTTTAGCAAATTAGCACACGAATGTATGTAGGCTGGTTACCGATAGTAGGTTTCATAAACCAAGTAAACAGATTAGCAGTAACTGTACCCTGGTCACGATTTTGCTAATTATATATGCACATTCACACGTCATTAAGACGGTAGGAGGAGCACTGTTGGCAGACCGACAGCCTGATGCATGTTTGTCCTACAAAGTACGGTGGGTAAGATCTGGATAAGACTCGCATTTACCAGGGACGCATGGTACAAAAGGGAGGACGCTTTTCCTCAGCAGTTTGTGAAATAAAGCTACCAATGATGATGACGATGAAACACACAAACGACTCCTACTTTCGAGTATGTTAGGAGATGCTTGGCTGCTTTTGAACTCGATCAAAACCGTTTTCAAGATCTACAGAGTCTTATCTCAACTCCTTGATATGACTATCTCTACACAAGAACATGAAAGTTCTACAAAGTTATTTATCACCGATTAAATTGTTTCACAGCGTCAGTTCGTCTTTGAAACTGGTGATAAAATTAACTCCTGCACCTAATGTTTTCTAAACATTGGAACTGCGAACATCGGAACTCTGTTTAGTGTCGGCGATGCAGTGTTTGAAATGGACGACTTTTACGAACTGTTCCGCGTTTTATATCAGTTTTTCGGTTCGTTACTGAACGATAAAACGAAACTTTAAGGCAATTTTTAGGGTTACCGATAAGAACCGTCAATGTTGTCCGTGGACTCTTGCCATGCACATGCACAAATCCACATCAGATAAAATAAATATGAATAAAATAAGATTTGATTTGATTTATGATAATTACTTACGTTGTAATGTTTTATAAAATGGACCGTATCCGTAATCAAGTCACAAGTTAAATTAAAATGCAATTCGACGTTAATGCGTTCACTTGTTGCATTTGCAATTCAATTTTTAAATTAATTATTACTTAAAACTCTGGACATCCGTACGAACAGCACCCTACGGACATTAACTCAAATGGAAATATTACGCGTAGGAATATGAATAAATTTCAACCTCAAAGCGTTGTATCATAAAAAGAATCTATTACCATTCTTCGGGCAGACGTTTCCGACGGTTCCGAGCAGACTGAAATGCACATGAAATAGAGGCAACCTGGTGGATAGGATTGCGGTATGCTAAACACGTCAGCTGTTTTGATTTACAAATAGGGTAACGTAAACCCACGGATGCACAGAAATTGCTGGGCCAGACATGGACGGACGAGTACACGGACGAATACACGGACGATTTGTAGATAACATTTGAAAAAGGTTTTTGACATTTCACAACTAAAGATCCTAAAGACCTACAAAATATTTTTGACATTTCGCAACATAAGATCCTAAATACCTACCTTTAGGATATTTAGTTGCGAAATGTCAAAAATATTTTCTTTATTTTAAGATATTGAAACACACAGTAGGTAAAATAATTTTGCGTACAAAACGAAACAAGTATGGTCTTAATGAGAGTAATCTGGATTTTCTCGTCTCGCAATGTCATCAGTGCAGTAATTATGAGCGTTAACGAGACAAACTGACTGATAATAAAAAAATAAACAAGACAAGAGCCTATAAGGAAAAACCGTCAGCTTTTGTAATTGTTTCTTTTTTTTTTCTGGGTGGGAAATTATCAAATAACTTCTCCCGCTCTGGGCGGAGCGGAATGTTCGGCCGTTTCTTGACTTCCAAAGTTTCCTTATTTGACGTTTGAATCCTTACCCGACTTCAAGTCACGTTTTCGACTTTGAATTATCTCTTAGAACTTAGACCGTCGTTTTTTTTTTTCTTTCGCCGTAGTCAGCCATAGTCAGCCGTAGTCAGGAAACGGCCGAACATTCTACATTCTGCCGATACTTCGAATTTATCTTCGGAGTAGACCCCAAGTTTTGAACGGCAACTAACTTGCCCGTATCGAGCAATTTGTACAGGACCTACGTGTTGTTCAGACGGTGCCAGTTAATTGCCCTTTAATTTTATGGTATGCCACGGACCATAAACTTGCACCGTGTAAATGAAGCTTTATACAACAGCATATTAAAGCAACCGTAAATGGTACAGAAAGCAAACCGAAAAGGCACACACAGGGGAAATTACATCATAGTAGCCGGACGGGTGTTGTGTTACCCTTAATTGAAAAAACAGTCACGGCATTTTGTACGAGCTCCCGCCAATAAAAAGAGGCTGCTCAAACTGCCGATACGACCAATGATAAAATCCCTTGACACTGTGGTATTCCAATTTCCTCAATATGTACACATTGGCTTTTTGAATAAAACAGGAACAGCCGAGGGAGTTTCAATAAAGATAATTTCGTATGCATGGCAGAGTATGCTCTGATCAAAAGAACGGGAAAAATGTAAATTTTATCGATAGCAGTAGTCATAGAATGAAGTTAATTTGAAGCCATTGAAATTCTAAAAGTTTTTCATCGTATTTTGAATGGCACTTAATTTTGCTTCAAGGTAAATGTAAATACCAGGGTTGATTGGTTTAAATCAGGTGATTTTTTTTATAAAATCATGATTTAAATCAAATTTGATTTTTTTTTCATATAAGTTCACGGTTTACTTAGAATTTTATGTGCTTCGCGGTTTAAAATGGTCTAACTAAGAAAATGGTCACGCTTTAATTTAAGTACATAATACTATTCTATTAACAATCCTTGTTTTTAATCGAAGGTTGGTGTACCAAAAACGTGTGACCTTTAGGCCTAAGGAAATGGTTGGCGGTCGAAACCTGTTTCTGAATAAACGAAGCGCAGAAATTACTGCAGACGTACTCGTAGATACCTTTCCTTTGCCAGCAGGCTCACCATTCTCCCGCATTCTGGCTTTGTCTATACTCTTGCAGCCAGCTATCAAGCGTGTATCTTTGTTTTTGCTGCCTCAGCATTTCAAAGGTTATCTCGGCAGTACTTTCGCCAGAGATATGTCAAAAAGCAAGTACTTAAATAAATAAAAATGTTACGCTATTATACCTCTTATTGTGAACAAACTTGAGGAACCTTCCGCTCATAAATGAATAAAAACAAGTTATCTTCATACACGTTTTTAATAGGTACTTTATAATGTATTAAATTACATAATTAAAAACCTACTTTATAGAAAAAAATATTTATATAACCCATTCTGTCACGTCGACTGGCAATATTGTAGGAATTGTCGATTTGAAAAAATGTTACGAAACGTGTAGATAAATCAAATTCGTCTATAATGTCGTCAATTTCTGCTCTGTTTCTAGTCTCCACGACACAGGGAATCCTATTTATTTATTTTACAGTTTATGTACACACATATATACAGACAAGAAAAAAAAAAAAAAGAACAGAAAAATACGTACAAAGGTGATGCTTATTTCTAAAGAAATCTCTTCCAGCATACCTGCGACAAGGAAAGTAGACGAAGAGAAGTAGACAACGTGTGTAAGATTAAAAGAGAAAACATAATACATAAAATCAAAATAAAAAACTTACTAATATTATTACTATACTAATCACTAATTTAAAAATAAACACACAATAAGAGAATATACTTACATACATACTTCTAAAATGAATATCATTAAAATATATATAAGTTTAAAATAATAAATACATAATATGCAACTATGACGAAGTGGAAAGATAGTGTTCTTTGACTCTTCTTTTAAAAACTGCAACGGTTTGGCAGTCCCTAATTTCAGGCGGAAGTGAATTCCACAACCGAACCGCGTGCACAGAGAAGGAGTAGGAGTAAAAGTCGGTAGAGTGGGGAGGTGATTTAAGGAGATTTCTAAGATGGGAAATCCTAGAAATCCTAGTGTGGAGGCTAGCGCTGTTTTGAATTTGTACTGCTCTCTTGAACAATAAAGTTTTTTTTTTTTTTTTTCTACCGATCGGCTATTAAGTCGCATTAATTAATTAATTGCCTTGTTGACTCCGCTAATTTCTCTCTTCTCTCTCCGCTAAAACTCCGATAATTCATCACCCACGGCTTCTTTATTTTCTCAATGTAAACGTGTCTCTCCGAAGACTCGAAGATACTATCAGCTATGGGTGGAGTGAATAAAGCGAACGGGATTAGTTGTATCAAACAACAAAGTTCGCCGATGACCGATCACGGCTAAGCAATTCAAAGTAAAATCTCTATAAAGAAGTCCATTCTGTATTCGCTCTGTCTACTGTCTCAACTGTCACAAGTAAAGCTAAAGGAAGTAACAATAGCACTGCCATTGAAAAGGGTGAACTGAAATCAGTCTCTCACTTAAGACGGAGATATATGCCAGTGACCTTGAGTTGTTAGCTTGCGTGTTCTGTACTGAGCTCACGCAACGCGTCGTACGTTCAGCCAGTAATAGGACTCGCCCATCAAGGAGCGCTGTCCCCAATTTGACGCATTATTAATTTATTATACACAAACCAAAAAGTATTTTAATAAAACGCGTATACCATAAGATCAAGAATTAAATTATTTTTAAATTGGTGAAGGTTTCAGAAAAATACGCTTGGTAGATTTTGCGCCGTTCTCAGTTTTTTATCCGCGTTAGACATAACTTTACAAATTAATTTCATTATGTAATATAAACATAATCTAAAATATTCACATATCAAGTTATTGAGAAAATGCTCTATTTTAACATATATTTTTTTCAAATCATTAATACTCGTTTAGACGTGATCTTCAGTATAAAATCATTAAAAGTCGGTTATCGTCGCCTTAAGGCTTCTACATACCGGCGCGACACAAAGGCCCCGCGTGTCGTGCGACAAGCGGAGCCTTTGTGTCGCGCGACAAGTCGCGCCTGTATGTAGAAGCCTTAAAACTATCTTTAAGCGGCCTTACGACTAGTTTTCACGAATCGGAAATGGGATTCATAGGAAAAGTAGTTCAGTATGATGAGTAGAATCATCCCTCGGATACCGGTGAATCAACAGCCTGCAGTATAACCAGATTTTCATACAGAATACATTGGTTTGGTAACTTAATACAAATTCTAAGGCACAACAAGCATCGGTCCGCCACACGGTAAGTAATATTAGACTCGTTAATGCCTGCCTACACTACCACAGACAACACTGCGGTTGATCAGCATTATTACGTGCCAAAACCACCGCATCGGGGAATAAAAGAATGTCTATAACTGCCTTATTCCCGCGAGCTAGCCTGCCCGCAGTTTTGTTATAGTTTCCGCTTTTCCGATGAAAGTTGGTGTTTGCATCCGTAACTTCTTCGCTGGCAAAGTTAAATGAAAATGTTTTTTTTTTGTATTTTATTTAACCGAAAGGATAGTACGGTAACTTTTCGTGTTATTGGTAAGTTTCCTATTATAATAGAACAAACGCTGTACTTAATGGTATAGTTGTCACAAAAGAATAGGCCCGTTTTGACGTTTAACTTGAATCGATTTATCGTGAGTATCGTATCGAGTACCGAGTCGTATGGTTACTTCACTAGTTACGTCGCGATTGACTATCGCGACGTAACTAGTCGATACTCGATACTCACGATTAATCGATTCAAGTTAAACGTCAAAACGGGCCTATTATTTTGTGACAACTATAGTCAAGAAACGTGATGGTAGCCATGCTAACTCAGGCCGGGGTGAAACTCCGCTGCCGCGAGAAATCGCGGCACAGCGGACGGAGCTCCGGCGGGATCTCATGGCGGCATGGAGAGTGCGATTGTCGCAACCCAGCGCAGGGCACGCCACAATTGTGGCGATAAGTCCCCTCTTTGAGGAGTGGCTAGAGAGGCGCCACGGCGTCCTCACCTTCCGCCTGACGCAGGTCCTCACCGGACACGGTTGTTTCGGGAGGTTCCTGTTCAGGATAAAGCGGGAGGAAACGCCCGGGTGTCACCACTGTGTGGATCGCCCGGAGGACACGGTGGAGCATACGGTGGAGGTCTGCCCGGCTTGGGCGGAGCGTGTCCTCACCTCAGCGGGCGGCGCCGTGTCCTCACGGAGGCGATCGGCGGCGGCGATCTCTCGCGTCCGGCCCTGGTTCAGGCCATGGTTCGGAGCGAGAGTGCATGGGAGGCCGTCACCTCCTTCTGCGAAGCAGTAATGCTCGCGAAGGAGGAGGCGGAACGCGTGAGGGTGAGGCAGGGTTCGCGCCCTCACGCCCTTAGCCGCCGCAGGAGACGCCCCGGGCGTCGGGAGTCACAAGCTGATTTCCGGCCACCGTAGGCGCGGGCCTGCGGTCGGTGAGCGATGGGTAGCTCGCCGTCCGATAAGGACCAGGCCCGGGTCGACGGCGCGTTGTGTTTCACGCGCGCCTCAAAGAGATGTCAGCACCAACTGACGGGGTCCGTTAGGGCCAATGCCTGCCGGGGTTGCGAGTTTGTCCGAAAGGGATATCGTGGCCCCGGCACACAGGCAACGGAAGGAACACGGGTGGGTTTTAGTCAGTAAAAGTCTGACACGCCCTCCCGCTCAGCCCAGAGCGGAAGAAGTTATTTGATAATTTCCCACCCAAAAAAAAAAAAAAAAAAAGCCATGCTAACTCACTACATATCAAGGACGGTAAAATAATTAAAATGAGTAAGTATGTAATGATCCACATTCACAAACTGCGTCGTTATCACCCGGAAAAAATCAAATAATAAATTATGTTATCATACTTAATATCACTCACGCCTACGTATCATAGTAACACCTCAGATAAGATTTGAGTACTATAAGTACAAACAAGTTAATCTGACATAGCGATTTAGATAAGCGCTTAATCGAGGGCCCGACGTTTTGATGCAAAGGCTTTATCTAAAAAGCCTTTTTGCAAAATCGACGTAAACCGACTGACAGAGTAAAGAATGAAATTAGTGGAACCTTGATTAAACTGTCAGTGGCCATTAAGTCGCTAATTGATTTTTGACAGGCCACTGTTTTATCGAACAGTTTGTTGCGTCAATTTACATCAATTAAATCATTTGGCGATAATGATTCAACGCTGTTCACAGCAGTGAGTGTAGTGACCACTGAACTACAAATAAAACTTGAAGAAGATATCTTGAAAGGTGGTGGCATTGGTGAAATATATTTGCTCTGATCATACCCTCTAACAAGAAACGAGGACAAACTACTTATCAAACCTGTTTCAGCCAAAAGGAAATATAAGAAGGTGTTTGGACGAGAGACGATAATCCCATCATGACCTATGCTTGCGTCGTCTTCGCATACGCTAAGCCACTCTCCATAGGATGCAGACCCCTCAGAACCGTTTTCTTAGAAATGTCACGGGAGCCCGATTCTATGTTCGTAATGTGAATCTACATTTAGACTTCGAAATGCTTACCATTCAGCGGTTCATGAAACGCCTCTCAAAGCGTTTCTTCGACTCTGCCATAAAGCACCGCAACCCCCTATTGCGGCGGCCGCCCGATACACTCACTGAGCTTTAGTAGGATTCGCCGACCAAGACATACACTCACTATTCCCGATGACGGTTATACCCTCCTCCAGGAGAGTAGTCCCACCAGCACTGTAGCACACAAAAACAAAATCCGACCGTCCGACCGATCCTTCCGTCCCCACCATCGAGGACAGCCGCGACGTCCCAGTCCATCCCCGCCTCGACCCTTGCTCGAACCAGCCCGCGCCGCTGAGCCTGTAGCTTTAAATTCGTCCCCTAATAATATTAATCCGATCCAGCCTGTCCCTTGCTGTCCTCCCCCAGCAACGTCCTAAGTCGATGTCCGTACCACCTTAGTAGTTTAGTTTATTAGTGTAAGCCCTGGCTGGAGGCCTTAATTCATTGAGGCGGTAAAACCAACCCCTGTCTCAACTGTGCTTTGAAGAGGATTGGTTACTACGAGTACCTATGTGGGCTGTCCACCGTAGGTCTGAAACTTTTTTTTTTTCTTTATTTATTTAAAGGGGCTTTTACGCATAGCGTATGTCAGTCCCATCGTACTGAAACTTGATATTCGTTACTAAATAAATAATAAAATTTTCTATAATATTCGCTAACCGTAGTATGACCAAATATGTATGAACGTGCCAGGAAACCAAATAAGGATAAGGATAACAAAGTGAGGTTCTGTAGTTTTTGCCTACGAACATAGGAAAGTATTTTTGTGTTATTATATGTATCGTATACTTACACTACACACATGGGATATAGAAATAGTATTCAACCAGTGTATCGTAAGGTTTCAATATAACGCCGAGTGATTAGTCTTAGTGTAATGAACTGAAAGGAATCCACTACCACCCTCATGTAACTAAATCAATTTAAATTGTATTTTTTTCGTGCTGAATACCATGAGTTCATGACTAGACTTAGCGTCTAATTTCTTCCTATTTCAAAATCACATTTATTTTGTAGTTATGAATACAAGTTCCATCTATCTTCCGACGGATATCGGATACTTAAAAGTCTGAAACCAACCTATTCAGTACGGGCGGATTGACGGTAAGACGGCACAGTTGCTTCCGCAGCTCACCTCCTTTAATTTAGTGGACGGAAATTATCCACCGTCTTCATTGACATCATTCGAGCCTTCAGCAGGCTCTTAATTTCCTATGTCCTTTCAAAAAGGATGAAATCTATTCTTCACGTGCAATCCCACGCAACAAGTCACCGTTAAGCAAACAACTAACCGTAGAAGGTCATGAAAACAGAGCGAAGAGGCGGCTAGATGAAAACAAATGTCTGCAGGAAAAAGCTTGGGACCACTTAAAGTATTTACGCCCACATTGCGTCCGTGCGCCATGAAAAAAGACCACACTTGTTTATTGCCGACAGAGTACCAGTTACATGTGGCGAATATCATGTTTTTTTTTTGTGGTATGAATGTGGGAAGTATGGTACCTTCTGTAAAAGTTTGGGCCTTTTAAGGTATTCTCAATCTGACGGCGGTTGCTGAGAGATGGTAAAATATTTGTTGGCAGACTAACAGCATATTATTATGTGGATGACTTACAAAGGACCGAGTGCCACAGAGCTTTTTTTTTAGAGCGGGAGGGCGTGTCAGACTCTTACTGACTAAAACCCACCCGTGTTCCTTCATTTGCCTGTGTGCCAGGGCCACGATATCCCTTTCGGACAAACTCGCAACCCTGGCAGGCATTGGTCCTGACGGACCCCGTCAGTTGGTGCTGACATCTCTTTGAGGCGCGCGTGGAATACAACGCGCCGTCGACCCGGGCCTGGTCCTTATCGGACGGCGAGCTACCCATCGCTCGCCGTCCGCAAGCCCGCGCCTACGGTGGCCGGAAATCGGCTTGCAACTCCCGACGCCTCCAGATCCCACGGCGGCAGTCCGGCTAGGAGGCTCGCCGCCTCACGGGAGACCGTGCGGTAACCCCGTACCAGCCTGATGGCCATGACCCTTTGGGACGCGTTCAACCGCTGGGCTGGTCGCAGCCTCAGAGAACGCGCCCACACCGGTGCCCCGTAAAGGGCCATGGACCGCACGATCCCCGCGTAGAGCCTCCGGCAGGAGGCGTTTGGGCCCCCTAGATTGGGCAGAAGCCGCTTCAAAGCAGCCCCAGCCCTCTCCAGTCTGGGAGCCAAACGTCGGAAGTGCTCCACGAAGTTCCACCGGCTATCGAGGACGAGTCCCAAGTACTTCATCGTCGACTCGACACCGATGTGAACTCCTCCCGCCGTTATCTGGGAACTCGACAGTGGCGCGTTCCGAGGACCATAAAAACACATGGCCTCGGACTTGTGCAAGGCCACCTCGAGTCCCAATTGCCGGATCCTATCGACGATTGTCGCAACCCCACGTGCCGCCAGTTCGGCCGCCGCCTCATGCGACGTCCCCTGCGCCAGGACCAGCGTGTCGTCAGCGTAGCAGACTACGCTGACGCCGCTAGGGAGGTCGGCGCGCAGCACCCAGTCGTAGCCGATGTCCCACAGATGTGGCCCCAGGACCGATCCCTGTGGGACACCGCACGACATCTCTCGCCGGTTCCACTCTCCTTGGTGACCAGGGTAGATGACGGCCCTGTCCGTCAGGTAGGCCTCGACCACGCGACAGAGGTAGGTCGGCATCCGGTGGTACCGAAATGCCTCCCTAATGCAACTCCAGGGCAGGGTATTGAAGGCATTGGCGATGTCAAGAGACACCGCCAAGACGACCCCACCCCGGGCCACAGCATCCCCCGTCGTGAGGGCTCGAACGCGCATGATGGCATCCACCGTAGAGCGCCCCTTGCGGAAACCAAATTGGCTCTCCGCCAAATCCGGCCCCACCCGCACCAGCCGCCCGACAAGGCGGTCTGCAATTACTCTTTCAAAGAGCTTGCCCACCTCGTCGAGCAGCACGATGGGCCGGTAAGCGGACGGAGAGTCTGCCGGGCGCCCTAGCTTCTTAATGAGGACCAGTTTCCCCGTCTTCCAACGAAGTGGGAACTGGCCCCTCTCCAAGCATGCGCTTAGGAGCCCCCTTAGTCGAGGCCCGAGAGCCTCCAAGGCCAGGACCCAGGCTTTTCCAGGCAAGCCGTCGGGTCCTGGGGCGGTATTCCTGGCATTCAGCCTACGTACCGCCACTCTCAGATCTACCTCGGTCACCTCCGGAGCATCGTCGTCGTCGTCGGCAGTGTGGTCCGCATCAGGCACCACAGGAGGCGGAGCCATGGGCGGAGGAGTATGTTCCCCTCGTGAAGGGAACAGAGCGCTCACCACGTCCTCCACGAGCTGGGGCCGGAGACTCTGCGTCAGCGGGGGAGCCCATGGGCGGAGTTTATCTCTCAACCCTTTGTAGGGGCGTCCCCACGGGTCTCTGTTCAGAGTCTCCAGCGACTCCTCGCGAGCCAGTCCTCTGGCCCGCTGGATTTCCGCTCGGAGGGCGGACTTTGCCGCTCTGTACCCTTCGTATAGCTCCGCCTGGATGGCTTCCGTATCTGGAGGGCGGATACGGAGGAGTGCCACAGAGCTGGGAACCATTGCACAAAGGGGGAATCCTATACTTAGCAATGGGTGGAACAAGGTTATTGGCCAAAAAAACTGGACTCGTTGCATGCGTTTCTAAACGAAGTTTAAACCAACACCCGTAACAAATCATGACCTGAATCAAAACAAGGGGTAACCGGTAGCCCGCAAAATTCAAATTTTCAATTTTTTTTTTCTTTTCAAGTTACGGTCGCAAATTATATTTTAATAAACATACAACCTGACTCTGACCTGCAAATTGTAAGAAACGTAAGAAAATTAGATTTTCGCGGGCTTCTTAAATAAAAAACTCACTGTTACAGTTCCGTAATTTACAAAAACATCGTTCGCAACCGTACTCACGAACCGGAAAGAAACAAAAACATCGTGAATCGAATTGAAATGAAGTTTTTGAATGGAACCAGAACCAAGTGATCAATAAGGTGTGGTGACTAAAAATCACGAGACGAATTTCCTGAGTACCTTAATCGAATGCTAAACATTCGACGTAGGGAGGCGGCACCGGATGGGGGACCGCAGATGGCTGTTTTAGGGGTCTGGTAGACGTAAACAAAACATCGGTTAGCCTGCTATGCTATATGTAGGTACTAACTTACTAAGTAGTATTGAAGAATCAGAATTCACATCAACGTCACCACAGTAAATGCATATTACATTTTTCTGCTTATCAGCTACAGGAAAAATCGTAACAGAAATTGTTAAACGGATAATAACAATTTATTTATATGTTATCAGAAAAAAATGCCCGTAGGAAAAGGATTTTTGACCGGTGAAAGTTGGTCCCTCGTGAGTCGTGATGAGTCATAGTCATTGAGTATCGGTGCTACAATTAGGCGTAGACACGGAGGATACATGCAGCTGTTTACTATTCCTTGCATGTCTTGTCATACCATAATAAAGTTTTTATAACGGGGTGTCGTTTTACTAGAAGAAGGACATTCGTAGGGCTGCCATCCCGATACATCGAGACTCGTCGTCCCAAGATACACTACAATTTCCCGATTTCTCGTACTAATGGAGTTTCATAAAGCAAGGATGTACAAATAAAGAAGCGATGTGTAGTATTTGTAACTGTTTTGTATCCGATTCTCACGGCGCGGCGGCGGTAAAGCAGACGTGAAGCACCACATTTCTACGACCAATCACAAAAATAAATATGATAAATAGAAATAAATAATAAATATTACGAGATAGTATCGACAGCAAGGCCTATATCTGAATTTATGATTAAAGAAAATACCCAATAATAGGTGCCTTAATATTTGCTTCTCTTTTTTTACTTGCCATTCCAACGAACCAGAGCGTCATGATGATACCCTAGCAAAATATAGCATACCTAGACATCCATGAGGATTTCAAAAAAGCAAACAATAGCCGTAGCTACTACGCCAAGTAAGCAGGCGGAGGCAATATTGCAACTGCTGACATCAGGCGTCAAGCATTTTTGGCAAGTCAGATTGTAAGAGACTGGTTACTCTGAATAGAATAGAATTTATTTCTTAGTATACGGTACATTAAGATCTTAATATTAATATACTGCTTCACATATACTACCGTTGCCGGTGTAGAAATATTAAAATTGAAGTACCTACTTACATTTAATATAACAAATGAATTAGTTTGAAATGCAAATAGGTAATTTTTATACAATGTCAGGTTTTATCAGCATAATTTTATTTTTTTTATTTATGAAAGGTCAAAATTTACTAAATATATAATGTCAAATTCTTAAAGAAAATACAAATAAAAAGTTAATAAACACAAAGTATTGATAAAATGTAATTTCAAAATTTATAATTTAAAAATTCGCTAACTGAATAGAAACTGTTATCGAAAAGCCAGGCAAATATTGTTTTCCTGAATTTATTAGTGGGCAACACAGATGTGTGGAGGTAAATTGTTAAAGATTTTGATTGCCATACAATTGGAATTCCTGCTATACAAATGTAGTATCTGGCTAGGTGCAAGTAATTTATTTGGGTTTCTGCTATTAACTCTGCCATCAAGATATGTGATTTGACAGTCCACTAATGTCTAGACATTTGTATACGTGATGGGGAAAATGTAGATGGACAAACGCTCTGTTATCACAGCAAATTAAATATAACGGCAAAATGAGATCATCTGCGTTGGGTAAATACCAAACATTGAGATGAAACCATGTGACTCTAATATTATCCGATTACATGGCTGACCTTCGAAGCTTTATTGCAATATGTAACTACGAGTATGTGTGCAAATGACTCATATATAGTGAAGAACTACGTAATTGTTTACGTACTCGTAAAATATTTCATTACAATAATGTCACATCATGTTCACCATCCATTTAGCATTTAGTTGGTTGCCAGTGTATTTACGGCCGTAATTCATAACAATTGAGAAGCAGCTGAGCGTTTACCACTTACGGCATTTCATACAAACTTTCAAGCCCTTGTTTTTCGAAATTAGTGAACCAATTTTAATAAAACTTCATACACATAAGCAGGATACAAAGGTCTAAAAAGTTTTTTTTTTTTTAAAAGGGCTTTGTCGCTTAGCGACCACATCGCCCAGTGCAGAAAAACACAAAATTTTTGATAATTTTGATCTACCTTATAACTAACTTGTACAATTGTTTAGCCTTATCGGACACTGGAGAAGCAAGGATGGCATTACAACAGCCAATATCGTACGTTTTATTGAACATTTTCATTTCGAAAAATGGTGTTGCAGCCAAATTAGACCAATTTTAAATTTTCCATAGAAACAGAGATTTCCAGTTATCTGTTTTTAAATAAGACATTTCGAAAATGTTCATAACTCACTTTTTAGACCTTTGTATCCTGCTTATGCGTATGAAGTTTAATTAAAATCGGTTCAGTCATTTCGAAAAACAAGGGCTTGAAAGTTTGTATGAAATGACGTACGTCAACCAAAATAGTTACCGGGTCGAAATTTTCGACCAAGTCAAGTCTTATACAAAGTGTAACATAAATAACGCACAAACCTCTTAAGGGGTCACTGTACTCATCATTATTCGACCAACTTTAACTATGGGACCAAACCTGAAATCGCGAAAAAAAAATCAGCTGGTCCCTACATTTTGACGAGTGAGAATGTAAATGTGTGGAACAGCAGTATTTTTTCGCGATTCCAGGTTTGGTGCGATAGTAAAAGTTGTTCATAATGATGAGTACAATGACCCCTTAAGAGGTTGTGCGTTGTTTATGTTACATCTTGTATACAATCACATATTATACAATGTTTTACAAGGAACTTGAACACATGATGTAGGAACCTCTCAACATCGACGGTCACCAGATAGTCTATTTCCCTATTATTAATAATACCTTACGTGCAGCAGTCAACTGAATGCTGAACTGATGGACGATGGGGCGAATGTTTCTAAAGTGGCGACCGCGTACCGGAAGACGTAGCGTTGGAAGGTCTCCAACAAGGTGGACCGATGTCCTTGTGAAGGCCGCAGGTATCCGCTGGATGCGGGAAGCACAGATCCTGTCGAAGTGGCGGTGCTTGGGGGAGGTCTATGTCCAGCAGTGGACGTCTTTCGGCAGAAATGATGTGCAGCAGTGGAAATAAATTAATGAGATAAACTAGTACATGAAGACCTATCAAATGGCTGCCGTAATAAGATGTTCGCCCACACTTATTCTTCGTACACTCAGAGTCTTTAAAAGACAAATTCAGCAGCTGCAGAAACGTAGTGCTTCAAATACGTGCCTAATTTCTCGTACGTGAATGAGAAACTCGATGCAGAAATAATGATTGTTACAGTTGTTCTACTTGGTTTTGACTTGAGATAGTGTTGCATCGTGTCGGGTTTAGGTTATGTGTTTATCTGTTGTACCTTACTTAGAACAAAAGTTCTAAAGACGTGTCTGTGCATATGAATCAAGTGCAGTTGTTTGTTTCGGTTTGAACGATGCATTTGCCCTTCAAAGATGCACAAAATATGTGCTATATTATATCCATTAGGATATTGAAAAAGTATATATGACAGGACTTGAAATGACGCAATTTTACCATAAATTATCAACTTTATTATGAAATGAAAAGAGCTGTAGATCAACCGTCGGATAAATATGACGGGAGTTTTTTCTTATCAATAACGGCTATCTTAGCGGAAAATACTAAACCTAATTACGTGTACAATACTCTGTGATACGATCTCAATTAAAAACGAATTCTTTGATAATATTTTGATCGCTTAATTAATATGGATAACACCGCTGTGCATTTCCGTGTATGTCAAATGGCGAATTGCCTGCAATGCGGAATTTTATTGGTATTAATTAATATATTATATTAATTTGACGGCACGGTTGGCGCAATGGTTAAGCGATTGACTGCTGCGCGGCGTGTGGCGGGTTCGATTCCCGCACGGAACAAATATTTGTATGACCTGCAAGTAGTTGTTCCGGGTCTGGCTGTTTGTGTATGTGAGTTTAAATGTTTGTAAACGCACCCACAATACAGGAGTAATTCCTAGTGTGGGGGCAACGTTTAAAAAAAATAGTTGAGGGTTTTTTTCAGGATTTTCATACTCTGTTTTATTGCGAATTATAGTGTTGCCGATATATTTTAGGAATACATCAAAAATGTGGCAAACAGAATTACGTGACGGCTTTTTTTTAGCAATTTATTAAAATAACTTAAAAATGTCTGCTAGGATAACAAATTTCAAAGCTTACATAAATCGCGAATAGACAAAAGAAACTGGCCAAGAGTTTGCACACACAATATTGAGAAATTTACCATGTTATTTTAATACCATAGGCTTTTTATAAATTTTCCTGTAATCTATAAAGTATCGAACAATTTCCTGCATTTTTTTTTTTTCAAAATTTTAGGCGCTGTAGTTTCGGAGAAATAACTTTAAAACATAAAAAAAAAATAGATCACAAAATAAGCCCTGTCATTTGACATATCAAATGAAAAAGATACTTCAAAAAAAAGTTTTTTAAAAGTTTTTATTGTCTCCCAAAATCGACCCCTTTTGCTTATGGTCCATTAGATTCTAAGCAAACTGTGACAGACAGACAGACATCAGAGTGATCCTATGAGGGTTCCGTTTTCCATTCAGACGTACGGAACCCTAAAAACATCGATTCCCAATTGAAAATAAAAATCTGGTAGAGCCAGTAGCCAATAAGCCAGTCCTACAGGTCAATCAACCTCTCTTAGAGCTACCTCCATCATAGGCAAGGTAACAAGCGAACACAAAACCAGTTATCAGTAGCATGCTTGCGATGCAAACAATGATTACCATCGATGACATTAAAAATCGTGTACGAACTACCAAACACCGTGTACAAATCGTTATGGACCGATGGAAGGACGGTCAAGGAGGTTCACCTTGTTGGAAAACATATCGCTTGTCAACTTCAAGGTGAAGAGACTTTGTTTTTGGAATATTCTGAAGATCCAATAACGATAAGGACATTTGACTCATCTGAGTAATGTTTCCTTGTAATTAAACTTGGCATTTTCGCACCTCGTTGGTCACTAAAGCCTGATTTATTTGCCTGGGGCATACATAAAAGTTGCATCTTCTAAACAGTAGGTATTTAGACGATGCAAGGCGTTAGTTGCTTCAATTTTGTAGCCTGTAGGTATGCTACAGGTACGAAACTTGCATCTTGTAAATGGGGCTGAAAAGGCCAAGAGATTTGACTTAGACCTTCGGAAGACATGTCTCACAGACACAGTATCTGTTCCAGATGTAAAGGCCCTAGGTTGTTTGATAACTGTGACTTGGTGTAGCGAAGTCAACATAACAACCAGATTGTGGATAAAGGCTCCCAAACAGGCGCGACGCGACTCTAGTAGAACAATTTCTATGAAAACCTAATGGAAATTGTTCTACCAGAATCACGTCGCACCGTCGCGTCGCGACTGTCTGCAGGAGCCTTAAAATAAAAGTAGGTATGCATTTGAAGTTAAGATTAAACGGATAGTGGTTTGGCCGGATACCGGATACCAGATATTCGGCAAGCTACGAGGCCGGAGCGCCGGTTATCCGGCTACCGGATATTCGACCCTTTGTCGCAAAACACTAGACACTTTTTGGGACTGTTTCAATGAAGTGGCAAAGGATAATAATAGCGTCGCAATCAAGAAAAACAAAATCCAATTGCTAACGAGATAGACTTTTTCTTAAAGACATCTCAAATCGGTCCCATACATTTGGTGGTCAGTTAATTTGAATCAGTACCCGCGGTTGTCAAGGTTTGCTAGAATTTATCTTTCAGCGACTGGCAGTAGCGTTTACAGCGAAAGGCTATTTTCAGAAGCTGGTCTGGTATACGAAGCCAAGCGAAGTCGCCTCTTACCAACAAATGCGGAAAATTTCGCGAAAATTTCACTATCCGGAATCCGGCCGGATAGTGAAAACAAGGCTGGATACCGGATGGTTACCGGATATCCGTTTCATCTCTAATTTGAAGCATGAAGAAGATATTTGCACACAGAATATATTCTCTTGAACCATAATTTCAACTAAGTCCATTTGAGACTACGGCGAGGTATTCGTTTCTCGGTAATAGCCTCGGAGGCTCAGTCATTAATTGTTTACATTAAAGGCTCCCGCACACAGGCGCGACGCGACAGTAGTAGCACAATTTTTATAAAAAACCATAAGGAAAGTGTCGCGTCCGCGATATCGCGTCAGTCTGTACGAGCCTTAAGAATATAACAATAAAATTATCAGCACAAATACAATAAGTCTTGCCTTGGTAGTCTGTCTATTCCATTCATTAAATACTGCAAAAAATGCAGTTATTAATGGTATAAGAATGTGTTAAAAAACATGTGTGACCGTAACGTAAGCACATTATAGTCGCCTCGTGTTACAACAAGTTGCAGAAACGTAGGTGTTTTTCGGTAAGTTGTTTACCTCATTACCAGACACGTGGATTGTGTAATTATTTTCGAACTCGTCATATTGATAGCCTCGTGTAAGCACTAATTTGGCGTTGCGTACGCAATATAGTCTGGCCATTGTGGTACAAATTGCCAGAATGACCAGACTCCGCAGCTTGTACTGAGAAATTCCTGATGGAATAACCCAATAACACTTTGCCCAACCCAGGAATCGAAGCCAAGAACATGACATGCCCAGCAGTAGCGCCGCACGCGCTACTGCTGGGCATGTCATGGTCTTACCACTAAACCAACGAGGCAGTCAATAAGTAATGACTTTGTAAGTAATCCTACCTGTGTTAAGGCTCCATGCACGAATAAAACCCACTTTTGTCAATTTCTTATCTAATTGTGAAAATGCTTAAAATAATTGATACATTAAGTCTGTGTGACTCTAGAAGTACAGTTTTATATTAATTAATAAAATTACACCTCTAGTTGTCATTCAGTTATAAATTGTACCAACTTACTCACCGCGCGAGGAAGACCTGGAGTCCTGAAATACTGCCCTAGTTTAGGCTCCAGTCCGCTCCATTTATTTTAATAATGTCTGTACTGTGTTTTGATTAGTGTGGACAATAAAGATAAAGATAAAAAAAGATAATTACTATTAGTTTTCGTGGCGCTAAGCCATTTGTGTTAGTCACAGCACCAGCACTCTAATTGCGTAACACAGTTTGAATCGGAATCGGAATGATTTTGAAGTATATTGCTAATCCATTGCTTCACATGTTAGAAAAATTTGTCTGCTCAACAACGTAAATAACGCAATGAATGTTGTTGAACTGTCAAATTGAAACCGATTCCAACTGATAGTGTGTTACGCAATTAGCCCGCTGTTTATAGTTCCATCACTTTTGCGTTCTCAAAAATATAGTTAATTTCGGCTTTGATTTGCTTGGTGAAGATTAATGTGTCATTTTTAATTTTCTTGGAAGTTTTGCTATAAGTATTATAATATATAATAGAAAAAAAAACACATTAGAGATTTTTTTTTACATAATTTATCTGCTATATTTTGTATCGAAGTTGAAAAAGGTGGTCCAGGCACGTGCAAGTAGACCATACGAGTTTGATGATATTTTTTTAATGTTCAAAATCAAAAGTAGTTTCTTGTAAAACGATAATCAAACGTCAGTAAAACTTGTTGCGAATATTAGCGATTTTCCATGAATGCTTTCGTTATTTGAAAAATGTTTTCCAGCCACTTGCAAAACAAAGAACTCGAATTTTCAAATCACAAACAATCTTGTTTAAATTATGTATCTCTTGCTCACAAGTCACAACCAATGAACAAAATTGACCAAAATCAGTCAATTTCTTGCACGGCCCCTTAAAGAATTAATTAATTTCTCAATTTAATTTCGAGTTGGGAAGAAGATATAGTTAGATTAATCTCAGATTATCTGGAACCTATCTGAATGAGTTTACCACTGACGCATTTGACACCTAGTAAATTCGATGTGTGTTCCAAGGTTTAGAGTTTAGAGAAATAAACGTATTTTCTTTCTTTCTTTCTTAAATCTGAGTTTGTGTAAACCTAGCGACAGTCAGCTTTAAATACGCAAACATCAACAAAGTCGTGTAAATGAAAACATATTTATAACTTTGCCACCCCGTGTTGCAATGCAAAGTCTTCAAACAAGTGTTTAAATGTTTAGAACTTTAGAGCTATGACTGACGTCGATTGCGAATCTGTACACAACTCTGTCAATCATTTTGTGAATAAGGCCGTAGTACACGTGTTCACTCACATCAAAGTTTCTATTCGTGCTTACATAATTGCCGCCGTCAATACGATGTTCTCTTTCCACGTGGACCGCGTATTAACACGCGTCAGCAAATATCAACAAAAGTTCGAAGTTCGGTTTCTAAGCAAAATTCACATCTATATTCCATTTGAAATAAGATTAGACTTTTAAATAAACCTATTTTACAGTCCGTTCAACCGATTTTGACTTCTATTGCGTTGGTGGCATGACAAATGGCAGCTGTAATAAACAATTGGTATTGTAAGTTTGTAACTACGTTTTCGCTTTTAATGCCACTCTTATAGAGAAGACCAGTAGAGAAATCAGGTTTAAATTGTCCATCTCATAGTTCACCACTGGACGTCTTTTGGCTGAAATGATTGATATTTTGTCCGATTTTCAACCTCCATATCATTTTTTTTAGCATGTCTTCTGTATGTGTTCCAATTTACATAACATTGTTCGTCACTATCGCGAAAACGATGGTTGTAACTTTGTACGGAGTATTTAGTTACAATTCTGAATGCGTAGCTAAATAGGCTCACAGGCCTAATTTGCATAATATCGCCGTCTGCCATTGGCACGGTCCTCCATGTTTGCATTAATTAACATTATAATTAGCGAACACCATCCATTTACTTAAGACATTGCAGTGTAATGAAATGCTCTTTTCTTTTAATTAATTAAATATAATTTCTAATTTAATCAATGAATGCGAATGTTTCATTGTTTATCTGTTGTTTCTAAGTAGAAGTTATGTTAAGTTAGCATTAAGACTGCGTTCTGGGCATTATCCATCGGCAACATTTGCTTTTCTAATGCGAAAGGTCACAATATATCAACTAATTGTGAAATATGCAACAAAATTGAAGATGTGATTGTGCCACATTAAATTGGTTGATGGATATCAAGAATAAAAAGAAATCAATGATTAGAGAATTTAAATTGAACATTTTGAACGTTGGGCTAATTCATAACATTTTAGCAAACTCTATTGCAAGAGTATTCGGTCAGCTGGACCCGCTCGCTACTGGACCCGCGGTTCCACTTCAAAGAGGTTGTGTGGCCTGTTGAAGATGATGCCTAGTCAGTCAGTGATTCAATTTCAATTACAGTAATACATAAAGTTGTAGTTACTTTAATTAAAGTTAAATAGTTGATAAGGTACGATGGGGTTGGCATATCCGTATGGAAAAAAGTCCCTTTAAATAATAAAGAGAAAAAAAAGCTGTTGTTTCATTGTCATCAAACGAGATGGTCATCAGCATCTATCATCAGGTCACAGCATTTGGGTGTTCTCAGATTTATAATGTTTATTGAACTTTTCATTTTATCGACGAAGACGTGTGACTACCCTTAAGGTAGACACCATCGAAATTGAAATTTCATTATAATATTTGTTTATTAAAAAAAAATCATTTTATTAAAATTCGTCCAATGACGCGTGAACCGCAGGGAGGTCCGAGCATTGAGACTTTCAGAATGACGTCTTTCGAAAGAACCTTCTCGTATTTTTTCAAATGCTCTGTTTTCTGGAATCTTCGCATATTAAGACGCAGATATATGCCAGTGACCTTGCGTGTTCTTTACTGAGCTCACGTAATGCGTCGTACCTTCAGCCAGTAGTAGCCAGTAGCCAATTTAGCGCATTATTAATCTATTATACATAAAACAAAAGGTATTTTAATAAAACGCGTACACTAAAAGATCAATAATTAAATTATCTTTAAATTGGTGAAGGTTTCACAAAAATACGCTTGGTAGATTTTGCGCCATTCTCAGTTTTTTATACGCGTTAGACATACATAATCTAAAATATTCACATATTAAGTTATTGAGAAAACGCTCAATTTATCGTATATTTTTTTCAAATCATTAACACTACCCGTTTAGACGTGATCTTCAGTATAAAATCATTAAAAGTCGGTTATCGTCCCCTTAAGATGTAAAATCATCATCCCTTTCTCCAATTTGTTTGGGGTTAAGGCAACAAGTATTCTTCGATACCCACCGTCATCTTAGTATTGACTTTCTTACTAGCCACATCATGTTCACGCAATCCGAAAGGAAAACACCTACATAAGTACTTTTTCGTCTTCTAATAAGACTAAAGGCTCCTACAGACTGGTCCGATATCGCGGGCGCGACGCGACACTAGTAGCACAATTTCTTTGTCGGTGCCTCCCGCGTCCGCGATATCGCACTAGTCTGTACGAGCCTTTAGACTTGTGGCTAAGTAATAACTGCCGCACGGGTCGATCGATCAGGTTAAGTTAAGCTTGCCGCGGCTGGTCCGTGGATGGTCTGCTGGGGAGTTTGTTGCGCCACTTCTTCTTCCCAGCTAAAGCACTAGGAAGTGGTGAAGGGCGGGCGTTTTTGGGGGACTGTCTCATGTAATTTTTGACGTTCCAAAAGTGCTGATTCTCAGCCTAGTTTGAATAAATGACTTTTGATTTTGATGATGACAGACCAACCGGCGTGGGTCTTGGTAGATACCTATGCGAAGACCTCTCCGTGCCTCGGAAAGCACGTTAAGCCGTTGGTCCCGGATTCATGGGTCTGTGACAGTCGTTACGGGTCGTCAGAAGCCCGAAAGTCTCAAAACCAGTGTTACCAAGGGGTATCGTGTTACCCAGTTACTGGGTTGTGTAGGTCATATAGGCAGTCGCTCCATGTAAAATACTGGTTTTCTGCTGCATCCGGTTATACTGGAAGCCGACCCCAACATACCTGGGAAAAGGCTGGGCAGATTATGAGTTTTTCTTCTTCTAGTGCCTGCTTAATTACTAACCCATCATCATCATCAGCCCATGGCAGTCCTAGTGTCTATGTAGTGATGCGTCTTTTTGGTTCTGCTACTTAACGATAGATGCTGTTCAATTCAGTAAACGAAAGACTTACTTTTAAGTAAGTTAATTAATTTTTACTTTACTGATAAGCAAGTAAGTAAAAATCGGCTTCGCTTCGGCTTCTCTCATACAAAAATTAACACCTCGCCGCTGCCACCTAGCCTGAAGGCGTCCTACCTTACGTTTGCCGATTCGCGGTCTCCACTCAAGAACACGTCTACCCCAACGGTTATCGGTTCTACGGCTAATATGGCCGGCCCATTGCCACTTCAGCTTGCTTATTCTGTTGCTTACTAACCCCCTTATTACAAAACAAGGTTTATCTTCAGACCCAGGTTTAAAACATGGAGCCATTATTGAATTTCGAACTTTATTCCGACTATAGTAAAGTTCCTAAACACAAAACTGACAACTTAGTACCGAACTAAGTTTTCAGTTTTTTATAAAGAACGGTATTTCCACCACTGTTACGTTTATTACAAAAACTAGCTCCATGGTTTTAAGCCATGTCAAAATATAAATCTTGTTTTGTAATAAGGCGGTAAAGGTTTGGCCATCTCTTCTATCTTTTCTTCATGATAATATATGTATGTATAATTGTAGGCTAACCTTCGCTATTATAATTTATAACTACACTATTGTATTAAGGCTTCTACATACCAGCGCGACTAGTCGCGCGACGCGACACGGCATAAAGGCCCCGCGTGTCGCGGGACGAGCGGTGCCTTTGTGTCGCGTCGCGTCGCGCGACAAGTCGCCCCGGTGTGTAGAAGCCTTTAGGTAATTAAGCCTGTGATGATAGTTGTACGTGTTTGTAAAATAAATAAATTTTCTATTCTATCTACTTTCTCCATGATCTTTGCAAGCCAATCCACTCGCCAAAATTTGACTTTTTTTCTTAAAACTATGATAGTACGACAGTGTTTCAAAGTAGGCTAAATGGCCAGACCCTGGCAATAACAATAAATTAATTATATGGCCAGTCATTATTGAACAACAAAGGAGGAACACACACAAAGCCTAGCCTTATCAGACCGCAGGTGGTCCTCATTTAATAGAATTTTCCTTTACGTCTGAAATAATGAGATTGTACTGGCAAGATCTTGCATTACCTTATCGGAATATAATAAACTTGTAGAATGTATTGATATTGAAATTCTAGGTAGTAGTTTTAGTTGCTATTCTATGTTACTGGATTCTTTCGGTTTCCTTCTCTGGACATGGCGATTAGGTGTCACAATATAATAGGTATGTGCTCTTCATCATCATAATTTCAGCCGAAAGACGTCCACTGCTGGACTTAGACCTCCCCCCCTCATGGGGGGTTTGCCATAATCGCCACGCTTGGCAGCCGGGTTGGCGATCGCAGTATGGTGTTAAAATGCATAGAGAACGCTGCTGCCCATTCTTTAGTAAGTCCCTTAGTCGCCTTTTCCGACACGATCGATGGTGCTATTCTTTACGTCCAGCACCACACGGTACCCAGTCGATTGGATAAAATAAATTGATGAATATTTTTAGTGAAGAACTTCACTTTCAATCATAAACGCACATGTCACACAATTCAATTATGAAGAAACATACGACTGAAACAAATCAATTATCGCTAATTGTGACTAATTGATTAAATCGAGCCAATAACATATCCTACAGAAGTACATTAATGATTTAATAAATGTGTTCATTTTAGAACAAAGTCCACTGTAGTTACTACATAATTAATTTAAACATGTTGCATAATATTTTGTATAATTGTTATTATATTGGAAGCTACTTAATGCAAATTCTTTAGAACATAATCGTTACATGCATGTAGGAAAATTACTAAGTAGGTGTATGTATGACCTACATTATCGAAATATCCTTATGTTTCATGCAGTAGGTAAGATCTCTATGCTTTTATCATCAGTATATCAGTACTTATTTAAAATACAATTCTTATAATTGTAAATTATTTAATTAATTCCAAGCTACTTTGGCATGTTTTGGAATATTCTTTGGTATTACCGAGTTGTTTCATGAAAAAAAAAAGAATTTTCATAATCGGTCTACGATTGACGGAGAAATCAGAACATTGTAAATTATTTAATTATTTCCAAGCTCCTTTGAAATGTTTTCGATTATTCTTTGGTATTACAGAGTTGTTTCATGAAAAAAAAGGGTTTTCAAAATCGGTCCACGATTGACGGAGAAATCAGTGAACATACATAAAAAAAACACAGACGAACATAAAGCGCATGAGGAACAGGGTGTAAAGTTTATTTATCCTTTAAAGAAAAGGGAGGATCCTCCGACCAGACGGGTGTTGTGTCTGGTGGGCAACTGCCCGACGGTTGTTTTTTTTTTTTTTATGTATGGCATCTCGTAGGTGGCCTTGGTGACCGCACTAGGAAACCTGTGGGGTACGGACCTCGGCTTAGGGCGTCGTTGGGGGTCCACAAATTGGGGACGGGCTGGATCAAAGTTTAGATCATGATTATTATCAGGGGTTACTATTAATGCTACGGCGCACTCAGCCTCGGCGCGGGCGGCTGGCGATTCGACGTGCAAGGGACGGGGGGACCGACGGTTGATGTCGGGATGTTGTAATTGTTGTATATATGCTAGTTGCGCGGTAAACTCTGCTTGCCCGATGCAGGATTTTGCGTGACGTCAGTGTGACGCGTAGTTTGCATGTGGCGATGTTGATGCCGCTACAACCTCCTCCCTTTTTGGAATTCGGTAAAAAATAAGAAAGTTCTTTTTGAAATCATAAAGCCTTCTACAGACCGGCGCGGCACGCGACGCGACACAAAGCCCCCCGCGTGTTTTAAAAATAATTAAGAGTTGTCTTTAAAGACTTTTTTTGATGTATTAAATTATGTTTAATTATGTTTTGAGTTCCATCACCGTAAGCACAAAAGACTTGAAAATATCATACTGTTTTTGTTTTAAAAAATTATTTACGGTTTCAGAGATACACTGCTTTAAAAAACCATATTTTCGACCATTTTCAGATTAAATTATCAAAATTATTCTTTACACGAGTTTCAATTCAACACGTGTACCGAAACTGTAAACTAAGGCATAGTTTGTTTACAATTGATAATGAACCCGATGACACAAAATATTATCATTCATAAGTAGGTATCAACCAGGAACTGATTGCGAACGTAATTAACGAACGCAATGTTTATTATGAACTTGACGATCGCCAAAACAAACTACTCCATTCCATTAAAGGCTTCCGCAGATAGGCGGACGCGACTCTAGTAGAATAATTTCCATGAAGATTTCATAAAAATTGCTCGACTAGAGCCGGGTCGCGCTATCGCGTTGCGGCTGGCTGCGGAAGCCTTAACAACTCCGTTGTATTGTTTTTATCTAAACGATTTGATTGCTTTGGCGTAGGCGCAAGATGTTTTAAAACGCCTTATCTTCGTTCATTTAATTCTCGTTATCGGACTCACATGATATGATCGTGGACCATAAACCCGAAAGAGAATTTAAACTGTTATTTATAAAGGTTGAAGGCTTTGAGGACCAAATGATAAAAACTATCGAGAACATATCAATTTGTAACGTAAAAGGGATATTATGATATTATCTTGACAAAACACGTCTGATTTTTCAAGGATGACATTATCAAGGTGCTTTGATTTTAATCTCACGGATCGATTTACAAGATTACATTACGAACGATTAAATAATTGTATTGAAGTGAAGGCTTCTACAGACTGGTGCGATATCGCAGGCGCTACAAGGGCAGTCGGGCCCGCGATATCGCACCAGTTTGTAAGAGCCTTTATTACGCTCACACGTGCCTTTACAAGTTCCTACATGTGGAACCTAAAGGCCCCCGCAGACAGGGGTGACGCGGCCGCGCGATTCGACTAGTAGAACCATTTATATGAAAACTGCATGGAAAGTGTTCTACTAGAATCATGTCGCACCATCGCGTCGCGCATAGGCTTCCAGATAGCTGCCGGAGCCTTTCAGCTTTGGTTTCCTAAGAAAGCGCTGAACGGTTCAAATACTTACAGAGAGTTTTACTGGTGAAAATGACAGATTTTCAAGACAGCCGTTATAATAAAAGAAAGAAAGAAAAAGTATTTATTGGGACTCACACAGCAGATCACAAATTAAACTAAATCCAAAGAGATTTAATATTATAAATAGACTATGAAAAGTAATGTCATAGAAAAATTGTGATCCCATGTCTCAGTGACGACATCTAGCGTAAATTACTTAGTAGCTAAGTTTGACACGTTACACTTTTACCGACACCGACCTTTGATTACCAACCGTCAGATAGTTTGAAACATCGAAGAAAATTATTTATTTTAGTTAATTATTGGGTAAATTACAAAATACTAACGAAAATAAACCGCGGTTAGGTCTAGTCGTTTTATCACTACGTGATTTGCAATACCATACTGCACAATACAGTACCTAATAATATACTTCGAAAATAATTTTCTTTTGGTGGACACGAATGCGACTTGACACGCAGGCGTACCATACTAGACTGAGCGACTTTTGCTCACTAGGACAAATTTATCGAATTACGATTTTGATCGCTATGTCCCAGTCTATGGTTAAGTAAATAATTGAATGTCTTTGACTAAAACACACTATCTAAGAGTGTGTTTTGACTCATAAAAACCAAGTCCTGTACATGGCCAAAAGGCTCCTATCTCAGCATGATGCTGCGACAATTAAAAATAAGTGACGAGGCTGACGGAACTGCTTTCCTTGGAAACCAAAGCTTTACTGGTAGTTGCAAAAGCGGTATGTAACTGTAATACCTATGCGTTTGTTGATGAATGCATTCAACGCAAACGATATAGATCAGCCATGCTGTGTGCTCCGCAAAGCCTCTGTGGGGGGTCCGCAAAAATGTTGGTCATAATGAAAAAAAAAAAATAAAGGGGTAAGTACAGTCACTGACCTGCATAACACTCTTCCATTATTCTTCTTTATAAGAGAGGTCAGGTAATGCAGAGTACTGACCGTACTATATTTTGTTTTACGCTGCAAGTAGTAAAATAAAAAAAGCTTTTTACAAAAAAAACAACCGACTTACGAACCGACGACTTTTTGGAAGTCGGTTGTTTTTTTTTGTAAAAAGCTTTTATTTTTCACTTTTTAGTGGGCCAGTTTGCAATTTATCTAAGTTAATGTCAACTGCTCATTACCTTTTACTAAATATTGCTTTTTTCGATGCAGGGGCGTTAATAGTTGAGGAGTTCTCCTGTTAAGAACCAGGAGAACTGGAACTGATGGTGACTTTACCATATGCATTATGACAAGCATAAATTTCTTTGCAACGATATTATATTGTCTAATCGAATCGCAACAGTGAAATACTTATTATTAAGTAGTTCCGGTGGCTATCTGTGGTCTTCATCATCAGATCCATTTCACCAAATGGTGCTTTTCGAGTGCAAATGCATGAGTTACTATAAAAAATACTGAAATCGATATAGGTGTGCCTATAAAATTTGAAGATTCCCCTCACTTTCCATGGGATCCCCTCATCAGATTCTGATTTGGTGACAATGGGACCACCTCGGGAGCATACACATTCAATCAAAAAAATCATTTTCGAAATCGGTACACAATTCACGGAGCAATCGGTGAACCAACATAATAAACAAAAATAAAAAAAAACATACAGCCGAACATAAATTACCTCCTCCTTTTTGGAAGTCGATTAAAAATCTAAGCATCTAAATATTCTAACAAAGTTAAAAAAATATGCAAATGTTAATGTCAAGTAATATGAAGAATACACATAAACCATCGTTTGTTTTTTTTTTTAGGGCTCCATCAAATTTTTTTTTTAAAGGGTTCCCTTCCAAAAAAGTTCGAGAACCACTGTTATTAGATTAACTGGATCCATTTTAGTAATCTGTGTAACTGTAGAACCTTTAGCTTGAAAACCCAGTAACAACTTTAAACTTCTAACAATATTGTCGTTAGTACCAAGGACAAGTAGTTCCAGTATCGTACTTGAAGTGCCTTCGTTATGTGCAAACTTTGCATCCTTGAGATGCAAAATTTGCACTCCAATAACTTCCGGGCTTCTAGGAAAATGGTTTATTTTTGTTTGACTTACAGTATACAGCAGTGTGTACATAATGTTTTGTATAATGAACAGACTCGGGTTTTCCATAACAATGACCTTGGCCAAGCTTGGCTGAGTAAGTCCGTACCTATAATGCAATTATCACTAAATTTGTAAACTATAGTTATTATCGACAAAATCAGCAGAGCTTATGAAAATTGTATATTGGGGTGGAATGAAAACCAACTGTTTGGTATATAATATGTATATTTTTCCTATCAAGTTTGCGAAATAAATACCAGTCTTCGTTTATTTTCATAGTCCGTGTCCGTTTTGATTACCAATATTATTTCATGATAACTATGATTGGTTACACATTTTTATTGTACACTCGACCGACTCTACTGATACGATAGTGATTTATTCGACATTTATTTGATACCCTAAATATTAGTAGATATGTTATAATTATAAGATTAAGATAAAGAATCGTTAATATACGATAATAGGGCCTATGCCAATACATTAAATCGAAGAAAGTATTGGCATAGGCCCTATTGTGATCTATTGTGATTGTGACACAGTGTGATCAGTGCTTAGTCTTAAACAAAGACTTCTATTTATCTAGACACACAAGCCCAGACAGCAAATCTCCCTTTCATTCATACATAAGATTAGATATAAAGTGTGTACCGAAACTACAAAGGAATTAGCTGAAACGGGACACCACCTGCTTCAAACTACGTAGATTTATGTAGTCTACGGATCGGGTAAGCAGGTGGCCTGTAGTCTCGCGCTGCGGAGCAAGCTCGTTTATTTCATTGATCTTTCCACATTCGTGGTTCTCATTCATGTGCACGGATTGCAATACTGTTGTACGGTCAGTACTTCTCCACCCATCTTAAAAAGTGCTCCTTTTGCGAAGTGCACCAATTGAGAAGTGCACCAGTTGCTAAGTTCACCATTTGAGCATGGTGTACAAGTTGAGATGTGCACCAAATGCGTCAAACCCCTCTCCATTACCTAACCCCTCTTACAAAGAAGAATCTAGGTCGGGTTATGCAGGTCACTGATCCTATGCAATTAAATCTTCTTACTTCAATATCTAGTGTATTTAATTTTGTCGTAACTGTGCTATTCTTCTGTTTACACTCATGTTTTCAAAATATTCAAGAAACCAAGGAACATCTTGGACGGATACAGACGACAATAATTTAAATTACAATAAAATATGGATTGAGTATTTTCATAGAAAAATATAACACACTATAATTGTGAATGCGCACGCAAATTCAAATGTTTCGCTGATTATAATCAGTACGGGAGTCGTAGTAGACGATAAGGTTGATGATTATGTTCATGATTACGGGGGCATGTGTACATCGAGTTTATGTTCCACGACGGCAAGCCGTTAAAATATCTACCTATTACATACTATGATAATTATAATTACGTATTGATGAGTAATTCATTATGTAAGGAAGCATCATAGAAAATTCCACATATTTCCTTGATTCACGCTCGTAATCAAGGAACGATATAATGATCATAAATAATGCCTGGCTTTAAGATAGGTCATCATTACTACCCATCTCGGTTGTGACTATAGTCCCAAATTGATTTCACGACCTTCAATACAAAATGTAGGTAGATGGCACCCAAAGGATATTTTAATAAAACCCAAGATTACGATTCCAAACACATCGCATTAAACCTTTTATAATGTAGATTTAGGGAAAAGACCTTAATGTAAAAATAACTTCGGCCGGGTTACGTACTGGTCCAAACTACATATTTATCGGTCCAAACCCGCGTCATGCCAAACTTTTTGTCACAATATTTTGAAAGTATTTTAAGGAAAAGTTCCTTTGAAAACCTAGCTTAAGGTAAGGTAAAAAGGTATTATACTTTGATCTAAATGTAAATAGTCTTCGAACAAGCAAAAAACCTTCCACAAAGCCCGAGTTATTTTCGAAGTAGTTCGTGAGTGGACTTAAGTAGTGTTAGATCATCGTAAAATTGGCCTAGAATGACAGTCCGGTGGGCAAAAAACTTTAATGTTAAATGAAATCTAAAGGCTTCTACAAACCGGCGCACACAAAGACCCCGCGTGTCGCGTGACGAGCGGTGCCTTTGTGTTGCGTCGCGAATCGCGCCGGTTTGTAGAAGCCTTATTGCTCTTTAACAATGTATACAGTATGCTTTAGTTTAAAGGCTTCTACATGCTGGCGCGACACGCGACGCGACACAAAGGACCCACGTATCGCGCGACGAGCGTTGCCTTTGTGTCGCGTCGCGAGTCGCGCTGGTGTGTAGCTGACATAGTTACAAGAAATAGAAGATGATTGAGGTGACGGCTGATAGAGATGATGATTTAATTGAAGAAGACATACTGGGGCGAACTCAAAATGACTTTTGAATTCTCTAATCTAAATGTTGACAACTTTTACATTATTATTCCTTTCGTCTTAAACGATCAGTCCAAAGTCAGACACTGCGCCGACGAAACAGGTTTGATTTGTTATCGTTTGTTCACCTGCTATGCTTGAAAACATGCCAATAAACTAAAGATCCGGTCCGGTGTTTACCCAGGAATAGCATTAGTATTAGCCGAACCTTACAAAAATCATTTAAAAGAAATCGTAGAAGTTTTTTAAGACGCTGACAACAGGTAAACCGCTGTCACTGTCAGACTGCATACAAAAGAAATAGAAGCGCGATGACATAACGCTTGTAATTTATTGCAAAATATGAAGCAATTATTTATTTACTCAAAAATGAGTTGAGAAATCGAAAATAAAAAACAACCAAGTTCTGGATACAAATAAGACGTTCTTGTTATTAATTAAACGGTACCGTACGTTGATATTTAATACAGATATTTTGGATTGAAGCTTAAAGTAAAGGGTTAGTTTGCAGTTCATTTTTATCGATATTTTTTTTATTAAACGTGTTTTGGTAACGACCAAGTTCTGAGAAATATAACATGATTTTTTTCAAACACACAAACTATACAGATTTAACCATTTTTTTGTTTAAGACAAGCCTACTTTTATCATTTGCCTCTTGTCAGCGCCTTAATTAGAAATGGTGTGAAAACTGCCGCAGACTCCGAATAATTTTGAATACGAGCAGGAGGAAGCTGATACCAATGATCAACGAAAAACGAACGAATGGTCAATGATTACCGATTATGACTCAATCTGCAGGACCATTCAGGGAAACATTACGAACAGATACACATTAAGAGAGGCAAGTCCCCCATAAACGATACTGTCGCAGTAAGTACCTTAAGTAACAAAAGACGTTTTATTATCTAAGCAAGGCGTTGGCGGCCATTACGAGGACCATAACTAGTTAAGGGTTGCTATGGACTATTTGTAGAAGGTTATTGACGTGGGGGTCGATGGATTACTTTACTACTATCCCTTTAATAACAGTTTTTGTTCTGCTTGTCCGGGTTAAGGCAGTTTGTGCTTGCAGCCTTTACGTGAATACCTAATGTGTTTCTTTAATAAAATCGAATAAGATCTATAAAAGTTTACTTATTTAAATGTCTAATCTTATTTCAAATGGAGTATAGACTATATACTCCATTTGAAATAAGATTAGACATTTAAATAAGTAAACTTTGTTACAGTCCGTTCTACCGATTTTGACTTCTATTCCGTAGGCATAAGGATGGCATTGAAAGCAAAAACGTGGTTACAATACGTCTGTTTATTACAGCTACCATTTGTCATGCTACCAACGCAATAGAAGTCAAAACCAGTTGAACGGATTGTAAAAAAGGTTTATTTAAATGTCTAATCTTATTTCAAATAGAGTATAGTTTAGAATAGACTCTTACCCCCTTATTACAAAACAAGGTTTATCTTCAGACCCAGGTTTAAAACATGGAGCCATTATTGAATTTCGAACTTTATTCCGACTATGTTAAAGTTCCTAATACAAAACTGACAACTTAGTATCGAACTAAGTATTCAGTTTTGTAAGAACGGTATTTCAATCAGAGTTACGTTCTCATTACAAAAACTAGCTCCATGGTTTAAGCCATGTCAAAATATAAATCTTGTTTTGTAATAAGACGGAACGAAGTCCTCATCTTATTGCATCTTGCAAAATTCACAGCCTGAAATGGGCCTTCTGCTTGATGATAGACATGGGTTACTGGTGAAGATACAAGGGTTTTCTGAAATGACGTTCATAGGTGGCAGCACTGAGACGTCAGGTCCGCGCACCTGTCAAAAGTGTCAAAGCGCAAATATTTTCTTTAGTCGTGACTGAATGATGAACGTGTCAAAGCGCAAATATTTCTTTAGTCGTGACTGAATGATGAACGAATGAATGAAACGAATTATGAACGTCATCATATATTTTATATTTATTGTCGAAATGGAATACCTCTTGTCAATGTGGCGCCTACTGGTGCCGTGAATTTTCATCATCATTTCAGCCGAAAGACGTCCACTGCTGGATATAGGTCTCCCCCAAAGAAGGGGATTGCCATAATCGCCACGCTTGACAAGCGGGTTGGCGATCGCAGTATAGTGTTAAAATGCATAGAGAACGCTGCTGCCCATTCTCTAGTAATTAGTCCCTTAGTCGCCTTTTACGACAGCCACGGGAAGAAATGGGTTAGTGCTATTCTTTACGTCCAGCACCACACGGACGGTGAATTTTCATAAAAACCCTCATTTATCATGGTCATAGCTGAGCATATCCATGGCAACCGTAATTTTAGCTGGACATTTTCCGATTTCCGAGGATCTTTCCAGTCCAATTGAATGTATTCATACTGTAAGCTACCAAGCTAAAGGTAAGTAGACCTCTCATATTATTTGTTTTCTATTCATTGTGAATGTCTATGTGGTTTATTTTTTTTGTCCGTTAGTTTTAATGATGGTTCCGCAGTTTCGAGTACTTTATGCGGCCTACCCAATTGTCCTTTCTATGGTATTGTTCGTCGAGTCGTTGAGTTCTTTATTTATTTAGGATCTCCAACATATACACAACTAGCTTTTCCCGGCCCGGCTACGCACGGGTAGCGCTAAGTATCTACCCTACCTACCCAACCTACCTACCTACACTACCTAAAAACGACTGCTGCGCTGCGTGTCGCGGGTTCGATTCCCGCACGGAACAAATATTTGTATGACCTACAAGTAGTTGTTCCGGGTCTGGCTGTTTGTGTATGTGAGTTTAAATGTTTGTAAACGCACCCACAATACAGGAGTAATTCCTAGTGTGGGGCAACGTTATATAAAAAAAAAAAAAAACTCACATAAACCATCTACTAGATAGTCCGAACAAAGCCTAAACATTTGGTTTGGATAGGTGAGCCCGTTCTTGAGTTATAAAATTACAACGAAAGGTGGCATTGATTTTTATATATACATATACGAGTAATATATATATATAGATAGATACATGCAGATGCACATAAGGGCAACATCCGGTATTAAGTAGGTGTACTCCAACAACAACTAAGCTAACAAAGTCAGAATATTAATATTCTGAGTTGAGCTACTCGACTAAAGATAAATGCTTGCACTGACTGGACCGGTCCACTTTCATCAAAAAACCATTTCAGACACTAATCTACATGGTCCCAACGTGATCTGACCAAGATTATGTCTGGACTGTAAAAGAGACTTTGGCCCCTGAGTTAGGAGTTAGGACATGTCGACTGTATCTAGCTTATTTTTTTTATATGACCGGTAAAAGTGATTCCGGTATCTTTTTAACAGAATAAATAAACAATTTAATTTCAGTGTAAAACATGTTTTGTCGATTCTCCGATCACTTTAGTGCCGTATACTAAGTTTGTTTTGGCTCGTACCCAACATAGAATTCTTGAACAATGATGCATACCATTTGTCAGGATTCTCCGCTAGTTATTAAGTTGTTTAACTTCTAACAAGGTTCGACGACTTGATAATAATGAATCGATTACCTTTCAATCATTAATAACATAACAGAAAAGGTAATTGATAAAATGATTATTCTATTACATAAGTACTTATTGGTAAATAAGAGGGGTTGGTACGGACCAACCCCACGAATCCACGGGGATGGGTGACCATCTTTACATACCGAGACTCCTCCGTGCCTCGGAAAGCACGGTATGGCGTTGGTCCCGGCTGTCATTCGTGGATCTTTGACAGTCTTTAGGGGTCGACAGAAGCCCAAAAGTCTGACAACCAGTCTTACCAAGGGGTATCCCATTACCCAGTTATTGGGTTGTGGAGGTCAGATAGGCAGTCGCTGCATGTAAAGTACTGGTATTCAGCTGCTTCGACTTCAAAATAGTTGGGAAAAGGCTAGGCAGATTGACTTATTGGTAAATAATATTAATAGAATTTATTTTAATTTTACACCAAGTCCCACCATAAAAATACATTGATAACACAAAAAAATTACTGCTGAGATGAAGTACAAAAAAAAAAAGAGTAGCAGAAATGATCTGCTAAAGTCCGGTCGCGAGGCAGAAAGAATTTCGTACAATGACCCCTCATTACTTATCTCTATCACTCGCGCACTTTTGTATTGCCGTCGCGCTCGCGCATTTTACGGTCCTTCCAATGTGCTAGTGCGACGGCAATACAATTGTGCTCGAGCGATAGAGATAAGTAATGAGGGGTCATTGAACAAAATTATTTCTGCTTCGCGACCGGACTTTAGCAAAAACTCCAGAAACACTAACGACAAGTATATGCCAATAAGAATCCCAAACAGAACAAGCCTTACCATATAATTTGAGGTAATAAATAACACCAAAGAAGGTTGTAGGCGGAAGAGAGGTAGAACGATGTGGGCTGATGACCAAAAAACTACGAATCAAGAGCTAGATTCATCTAAATCATTATAACATTCAAACATATTATATATATAAAAATTTGACCGAGTTTTGCACTTTTGTAGGGAACAGCAGTTTTTTTTAATAACCAGCGGGTAATTTCAACGCAGGGGGATCGAGTTTCATGTACTGAATCCATAGTAACAGGTTGTGCGTCGATGGTTCTGCCACCCCGTATATTATTGTACAGCAAAATTGAATAATTCATCTAATCAATAAATACATAAAAAATGGTGATACCGCAACACGTGTCGATTAAAATGACCTCGTAAACATGCTAACATAATATTTTGATCTGCAACTTTATGACCGGTTATTAGTCATTCTGAACAGTGTTCATTTGTACCTATTCCTAGATTACAATTTAAAAAGCACAGAATGTTGAAGCACTGCAGGACCGCGGTTTTGTATCACTCATCCTGATAAGTGGTCGTCTTCATTTGGATGTCTGAATAGCAAATTGATAGCGCGTCTGTGGAGGTCCTTGCCCATTTTTCTCCATAGGAACCTACAACGCTTTGGAATGGGCAATTAGCTTCATATTTCTAACTGACTGACCCCTTGACAATTAAATAGTGCCTGTAATTGGTTTATTTGAAATAAATGGTTTGAGTTTGGATGATCCTCAAAACTACATCAATGGATCTCGTGCTTATAAATAATTGATTGTTCAAAGCAAATTCAAAGTGATATTCGTTCTTCCTCCAAATTACATCGATGTAACAATCAATATTGTGGAACTCTCAAGCTGAACGGTGTTAAAATTGCTAGGAGTGTTATGCAATTAGGATTCCGGTACAAATTGGACCGAAGCTGCATCAAACCTGAAGACGAAACATGACCACACAATATTAGCCTGCGTCGCCAGTAGATATTCCAAAAATATGAACATGTCGTACACGCGCAGAAGACTAGAAATAGTTGTGTGGTCATTTGCATTACAAAATATGCCAATTTGGCAAGCAAATACCGAGCCAAACGAAACTCGATTAGTGTTACGGCCTTCGTTTTGACTTTAGACGTTGATTTTTAATTAGGTTACTTTTTTAAAACGCCGCACTATAACTTTTATGTCTGTATATGAACTCCTGGACCTCCTGGTAACGAACAAGTCAACTTTTAACGCTTCTACATACCGGGGCGACTTGTCGCGCGACGCGACACGACACAAAGGCACCGCTCGTCCCGCGACACGCGGGGCCTTTGTGCCGTGTCGCGTCGCGCGACAAGTCGCGCTGGTATGTAGAAGCCTTTAAACAAACAATTCCAAACGGAATCATTTTTATTATTAAGACGCAGATATATGCCAGTGACCTTGAGTGGTTAGCTTGCGTGTTCTGTACTGAGCTCACGCAACGCGTCATAAGTTCAACCAGTAATATGACTCGCCCATCAAGGAGCGCTGTTTCTAATTTAACGCATTATTAATTTATTATACACAAAACAAAAGTTATTTTAATAAAACGCGTATACTAAAAGATCAATAATTAAATTATCTTAAAAATTGGTGAAGGTTTCAAAAAAATACGCTTTGTAGATTTTGCGCCATTCTCATTTTTTTATCTGCGTTAGTCATAACTTTACAAATTAATTTCACTATGTAAAAACATAATCTAAAATATTCACATATTACGTTATTGAGAAAATGCTCTAATTTATCATATATTTTTTTCAAATCAGTAGTAACACTACTCGTTTAGACGTGATCTTCAGTATAAAATCATTAAAAGTCTGTTAAACAGATGCCATCAAACATTTTTAAATAATTAAAACTTGTCAGCATGTTACTAAGGTGTAACTGCACGTGAGAACATGCTAATCGCATTACATAGTCCGTAAGTAGTAATACTAGTTCCAGAAGAATTGGACCTTGATCGTGAACTCACTCCAGCAGGACAAGGTAACTTCGATACTAAATTAATCATGTTACAGACAGAACCTGTTCGGTTTGAAGTTCGAAGTACGAATCATGATCAACGGTGAACCAACGACAGGATATTGAATTGTCATCACTTTCTTTATTATATTATGCGATATGGCGACTTATCATGAAGGGATATCTGCTCTAATTAAATAATACTTAGCTATGTATTTCCACGTAATTACCGTGTTGCGTGTAAATACAGCTAAGAATGATATAGTTACACCAGCGGGCCGAGCACGGGCTGCCCAAGATGTTTGTGACAAGACATGATAAATTATGTCATGGCAATTTGTACTAGCATTTTATGACAAAACAGTTTTGTCGCTCAAACTGTGATAAAATGTGTGACTCAAGTCATGTCACAGTAGGCCGTGCTCGCCTCGCAGTGCTGCGTAAGATAATTATAATATGTCATGAGCTGCATCCTAATATTGCAAAGGACAGGAACGCAAACTCGCAAGCAGCTGGGCTATTGTCGGTTTATGTAGGACAGTCGTTGCATTAATTTACGAGTTTATAGTTTGAAACAGAATATGACGATGGTTCTGCATACTGCATATCCATAGGGCATAGTGGATCGCTGAAAATAAACAATACCTACGATCTGAATGCCAAGCGAGGAACTTTTGCCCATAACAATCTCATTATTATGGTCACTGTATTATGTAGTTAGAATATTGTTGTAGCAAGATTGGGAGACTTGCACCCCCATAACTTTAGTTAAACAGTAACTGAAGTTACTATGTTTTTAGGGTTCCGTACCCAAAGGGTAATACGGGAACCCTATTACTAAGGCTCCGCCGTCTGTCTGTCTGTCTGTCACCAGGCTGTATCCAATGAACCGTGATAGTTAGACAGTTGAAATTTTCACAGATGATGTATTTCTGTTGCCGCTATAACAAAAAATACTAAAAAACAGAATAAAATAAATATTTAAGGGGGCTTCGATACAACAAACGTGATTTTTTGCTCGATATTGATAACGGCAACAGGTAGACGCTTGAAATATTCACAGGATCTTTAGTTTAAATATATTCACTTTAAAATAAATAATTAACAAAATAAAACAAATATTTAAGGGGGGCTCCCATACAAAAAAAGTGATTTTTTTGTCGTTTTTATAGATAATGGTACCTACGGAACCATGGGAGGTTCCGTACCTTCCTCGATAACAATACTTGCGTACATCAGACATAACATTTAATTTGAATATCAGCATCTGCATCTGCTAGTATCACAATTTCACAAACAACGCATCACCAACGATTTATCAACAAACACACTGCTCAACTTTAATAGTTGATCAGTACAATTTAATTGAAGTGCTTTGATGTTCAATATTGTGGATTTCGTGGAAAATTTCATCCAACGTTAAGTATAACGGGCGAGGATTACTACAAATTGTTCGGACGGCGGCGGCGTGGAAAAGCAATCAGGAAAGTGGCCGAGAAGGACGTAATGACCCGTTCGGGTTTCTAAGCTCTATGAACTGACCCTTCACTTAATGTCAATAATCGAGATTAAAATATTTAGGTTAAATAATTTGTGCTTCTTTCAGATTGTTTTCGTTTGCTGAGTGGGTGAAAGTCGTAGGAGTGTCTACCCACTTTCTTACATCGTTTATGCATGATATGATGGTAACGTAACCAGGATTTGTAGTCACCAATCCTGCCATCTGTGTTCCATAACACTTCAACGTCTAACCAACGCCGATGCTGAGTGGTTTTCATTCAACCACATACGTTTTTAAGTGGTTTCTTCTAGTCTTTTCACTTTTCAGTATCATCGCCACCTTCGATACTTCGCCAAGCTTCTCTCCGCCGTCTTCCATTGCAATACTAGTAACTAATAGATCAATCACAGCATCATGCTGAGTGCAAGCCTTTTTGTCACAGTCATGACGTGCAGTTGCCGACTATTTGTTATTTTTGTGCTCGTGATTATAATGTAGATAGGTTTTTTTTTTTTAATGTTTACTTGCTCGAGTTTGTGTTTTCCTAGGCACGTGTTCCTGTGACGAATAAAATTATTTTTCTTTCTTTCTTTCTTTCTTTCAATCATCCGTCCTAAATGTTTCCTATTATCGTAACGTTTATTTAAGCAATTTCCACTACTTCGGTTCGTTTAATTTCTACGCGGCACTGCTGTGAGCGGTTATCTTAATCATTTTCCTTCAGTTACCCCTTTCAGCTCGTATGTACAAGATGATAAGCAGAGCGCGTGACTAAGTTCATGTTTATAATGGATCATGGTTTTGCGTATTTCGCCATTACTACTGCGTCAATCGCATCGTATATAGATTACTGAGTTGACTTACACGATTACTGACAAATGCTTGCACTGACTGGACTGGACAGTTCCACTCAAATCTTTGTGATTCTTTCCTCAAAAGACCATCTCAGACACTAAGGCGCTGCGCAAACGTAGACACTTTTTGTTGCCGACACGGCACACCATCACAGGGAACCGTAGTTGCTGTGTCATGTAGCGGTGATCGGACACAGTCGCCCGTTGCTAGGTTCTATAGAAATCCAATATTCATCGGTAGCATGTATCTGACACAAGACACAAGTGTCCATGTTTGCGCCCTCCTTAATCTACATGATCCTGCGTGGTTCAAAAGAGACTGTGACATCTGAGTTTGTTTCGGTCTTTCTTCCCAGAGTAGTCGGTTAGGAAACATCGAACTCATCTAGTTTTTAAACATAATTTATTTTTGACGAGTAAAAGTGTTTTGTTGAACAAATTTACAGATATAAAAATATCATGTGTCCTTTACTAGCCAATTACAGCTTTACAATCAGTCTCCTTCGTTCGGTCATCATATGATATAGGTACAGCGTACAGTACTTAATTATGAAGATTGAAGGTGCGGGATTTTATGACAAGCCTCAAAGGAGAACATCGTGCTCTCGTCATCCACGTCATCGCAATAATATCTAGCATGTGTGTCGTGTGGTACGACTTTATTCGTAAAGGTGCCATTACCTACCTGCCGGGCAGTTTCAGACCATTAAAATACCGCAAAAGTCTATCTATACGTATAAGTAAGCGCGTGTCTTTGGGATATTGCGGTATGTTTTTTTTTTACAGTAATAGGAGCTTCTGAAGTCATATCAAGGTCTTTTTATTAAGTCTTCTTAGGACTTTAGAAATTATGGCTCTATGAATTTTAATTCAACCTATACTCCATTTGAAATAAGATTACAAATTTAAATAAACCTTTTTTTACAGTCCGTTCCACCGATTCTAACTTATATTCCGTAGGCATAAGGACATTAAAAGCAAAAACGTAGTACAATACCAAATGTTTATTACAGCTGCCATATGCCACCAACGCAATAGAAGTCAAAATCGATTGCACGGACTGTAAAAAAGGTTTATTTACAATTTCTAATCTTATTTGAAATGGAGTATATTATTATTTATTTATTTCAATCAACGTTGGATCATACAATTACTAAATTCAAAATTATAAGTACATTATATAAAAACAAAATTAAAATAATTTCTTAACATAAGTCAGTACGCTATAGTATAGCTAGTTAGAACTACATTACTAACTTCTGTTGAATTTAACCGCGTCTTTACCTCTCTTTTGTAGAAAGGTCGGGCCATCTTGCCGGGCTTCTACTATGGCTTCATACGTAGTCCAAAATATTATGATGTTCTCAGCGCAAAGTAACATAAACTTGCAAAGTACGCAGTTCAAAATTCCGCTATCTTCACAGTTAAAACTTTAAATATTAAAAATATTTTTATCTTTCTCATTAATATGTCAATGACATTGTGGAAATGGTGCTATGACCTTTTAGTATGAAAAATCTTGATTCATCATTGGCCAAGACTGCATCAATTAAACGTCAAATGATGCAGTGATAACGGGAGCAAAGTCCGCAATGGTGCACTCGTGGCATTGATAACTCACAGATTACTCTCGAGATGACCAACCATTCCTTTGGAAAAGGCACAGGGAGGTTGCATTATGATGATGCAATATTGGGAGTAAGACATTTTTAGGGTTCCGTAGTCAAATGGCAAAAAAACGGAACCCTTATGGGTTCGTCATGTCTGTCTGTCTTTCTGTCGGTCCGTATGTCACAGCCACTTATTTCCGAAACTATAAGAACCATACTGTTGAAACTTGGTAAGTAGATGTATTCTGTGAACCGCATTAAGATTTTCACACAAAAAAAAAAAACGGGTTGGATTTTATATTCAGTCGCCTGAATTTGAGGATTCTGTCACTGGGGGGGGGGTCAAGGGGGTGTATCTCAAGGGCCCCCATGCAATTTTAGCTGCCGGAGATGCGACAAAATATTTAATATTATTTTCTAAAATTATTGGTAAATCACTAATTTTTGCTTGAAACGGACCTTTCATTTATTATTATTTCACAAAAAATTTACGTTTTTAAGTTGCTTCTGTCAAAATCATGTCAAAATGCGTAAAATGAATCGCTAGGTTATCATTTTGTTTAAAAAAAAGACAACTCGTAACAACCCGGAGAATTTTGGTGTTGCGATAGTGGAGTACATCTGGCGGCGGAACATTTTAAAATCTATGCGGAAATAAATGGTTTACGAGAAAAAAAAAACAAAATCGCTTCATTTGGGTTAGGTTAGAACAGTGACCAAAACACCAGACCCCCCCTGTATTGTTGGTAATTTTTTTTAGTTTTTCTAAGGAAACCAAGTATTTGCGGCGGGTGAAAATGGTGAGGGGGAGTGGGCGAGTCCGACTCGCACTTGGCCGCTTTTTAATCTATGCGAAGCGCTGGGCCAGATTTCCCCGTGCTCAACTTGTTCAGATACCTACCTACTTGACATTTTTAATAAGCAAGTTGTGACAAAACCGTTCGCGGGCCGGTTTAATTAGTTTTGTAATGAACGTTTTTGTAAGAGTCAGTTTGTGACCTTGGTTGAGAATGTTTGTGGAATGAAAATTGAGGACCGTAAGTTGCGACTTTGCATAAAATGTAGTTTGAAGAAACATACTCGTACACCCACGGTATGGCATAAACATACACGCAGGTTTTCTTTATATCTTGTTTCCATGTTTTCAGTAAATTTTTTTGCAGTCGGGTTATTTTTTTTTTTAATAATTTGTTTTATTTAAAGCTTTTTAGTGTTATTAAATGAACATATTGTTTAATTAAGTATTGGTAAGTTAAAAAGCTATACGACTTAGCAAGATAAGATAGGATAGGTTTTAGAAAAGATAGCTACTGCCCGCGACTTGGCGTGGAAGTAGTAAAATAGCCACATTTTTTATAGAAAACGGCCACTATTCCAACGAGGCCGTCCTGGGTTCGATTCCCGGGTCAGGCAAAGTGTTATTGGGGTTTTCATCTGAAATTTCTCAGAAACAGTCCGAAGTCTGAGTTTGTGTCTGGTTAGTGGCAATAGGCTCGCCCCCTATTACATGGGACCTAAACATAACTGGCGAAATGTGGATGTACTATACGGTACACTTCTGCCTAACCCTTATACAGGCGTGATGTTGTGTTATTTTTTATAAAAAAATCCCTGTATACTGCGTTTGTAGTTTTGATATCAGCAGCCAAAATACACAGAGACTCAAGACTGGTGACGCGGGAGCAAGTGACGTACAGTTGTCCGTGTGAGAACCAGTTTTAGACCTGAGGTCGACAACGAAGTGATCCTTGAAGTGTTCCGTTTTTTCTTCGGAAACATTTTGGTTTTTGGTTTTGACTCCATTATCGTCATCAGCGCCCTCGAAAACCATAAAAACGACACCTATGACAAAAAAATCTAAAATTTTCGGAAACGCCATTTTAAATTTTGATTTTGACCCCATTATTGTTGTCAGTACCCTCAAAAACCATGAAAACGAGACCCATCACGAAGAATTTGCAAATTTTCGGTGGCGACATGTTGAATTTTGATTTTGACCCCAGTTTTGTTATCACAGACCTCGAAAACGATAAAAACGACACCCATGACGAAAAATCATCACAAAATCATGACATCTTTTCGCGCAAGTGTCTTTAGCAGAAATGTCATTCTCGCAAGTGTCTTTAGCAGAAATGTCATTCGCGCAAGTGTCTTTAGCAGAAATGTCATTCGCGCAAGTGTACCAAATCCGATGCATCAAATCTCAGTTGGTCTACTCTCTCATATGAAACAGGATCTATTAAAATAAAAAAAAGTGAAAATTGCTCGTTTTCTTGCTGTCTGTATTTTATTATTTAAATCTGTGAATGCAGATCAAAATGTCTCAAAATTTTAAGGGCAGGGTCCTAAGACCGATTTTGTGTAACTACAACGCTTAAGATATCCTTACTTTCCATCTTAAAAATCCACCCTGCATATGCCATGATGATTGACCGCTTAGCCCCATAAAGATATAGCGTGATTATAATCAGTTAAAAGGTTAAATCTGTAACAATCTGCAATGATGTAACCGTTTGGCTCGTCTTTTTACAATTTGCTGTAAACCATAGAGGAATACAAACAATGCAATATTGCTCATCCCCCTTAGCAAATAGCGTGATAATATATGACCTATCGGTTAACCAGACTTATAGGGAATATATATGCAAAATTTGAACAGAATATATCCAAATAGAATTTGCGTGATGCTGGAACATACATTCAGACAAACAGACAAAAATTCTAAAAATTATATTTTTGGCATTAGAACAATCTCAGACCTCAAACCAATTACTTTTTTCAAAAATATTCAATGTACAATTTTAACTTCGCTTTGATTTTGTTATTAAAGAAAATGTACTTTATTGTAGTTTGTGACAAAATAGTAGCTTAAAAGTGTTATAAAATGTATATATTTGGAATTGGCTATTTACTAGCTTTTATTTGATACCCATATTAATAAAATCGTAAAATATATTTTTTATTCTCCCTCTCTTTTTTGATTCGCAAATGCCATAGTAAAATGTTATAGCCTATGTCACTTCCGCAATTAAAACAAATCTAAGGATACCTCATATGTTAAAATCCATCAAGCCGTTTAGCCTACAGAGCGTGCCAAAAAAATAGACATACATACATACACTCGAAAAACATAACCCTCCTTCTGAAGCAGTCGGGTAAAAAAAAATACCGTTCCCCCCCTTATCTCAGAAGTTTGCATAGATAAAAATCTGAAATTATTCTATGTGATAGAAGTTTAAGTAAAGATTACAGGAAAAATAAAACGATGTCTCTAAATAGCACAGTTTTTCAAAAATCTTCAACATCATATATACGTACGGAACCCTCGGTGCGCGAGTCCGACTCGCTCTTGACCGGCTTTTTTTTGCAGGTTTGGTCCCATAGTAAAAGTTGTTCATAATGATAAGTACAATGACCCCTTAAGAGGTTGTGCGTTAATTTTGGGACATGTATTGTATATATTGTTATGCTTTTCCAATGTTTTAACTTAAAACAACGAAGTGGAAATTTAAAACTTTTAAGTTTTCACTTCCGTTGGCAGTCCTTAAACTACCTTTTTTTATACCTAAATAGTTTGATAATATCTGTTCATCGAAACTCAAGGCTCTGTCTCGGCAATGATCTGATTTATAACTTGATTTTTTTTTTAAGATTTTTAACTTGTCCTCATTTAATTCAGGTAGATAAAACCATTTTAATATTAAAATTAAGTTTAATTCTCGGCTTTCAACACCGTTTTATTATTAAATTAAATCAATGACCTTTTGCTCTACTAAAGTTATTGAGCAATGGTCGAAGTTTTTTTATTTTATCAATAACAAATTTATGTGTGTGTGCATGTTGATAAACTACTGTGTACGAGTAGATTAAACTTTATCGTATCATTACATCGTAAGATTTGTAGAAATGATGGATTAAAGTAAATATTTGGGTAAAACGAATAATAATTCCTACTGGTGGAGTTGCTGGAAAGTGGTATGAACCATTATTGGTTAGTATTTTTGCTTACTTCATTTGAAAAAACACTGTTACCCAATAGTTTTAAGTTTTCATTTCTGTCGGCAGTCCCCATGCCTGCCTGTTTTTTTTTTTTAAGTAGAAACTTCTTTAAGGCTCGTGCAGGCTCGTGCGAAATCGCGGCGCGACAAGGATCGCACTGCCTGTCGCTCCCGCGATTCTGCGTGAATCTGCACGAGCCTTCTCTGTAGGGCGAAACCTATGGGTTCGTGTCACCGACATGTTTGAATTTAACAGTTTATATCTGTAGATATGCATAGTTTTATTTTTTTACTGTTGGCGGCAGTCCCCATGACTGCCCATATTTTTTAAAGTATTTATACCTACTGTTTGGAGATTTGTAGACTACTAAAGGCTTCTACAGACCAGTGCGACTCGCGACGCGACACAAAGGCACCGCTCGTCGCGCGACACGCGGGGCCTTAGTGCCGCGTCGACCCACTGACCGTACATGTTTTATTAAGGCTTCTTTCCAGATTATAGAAAAGAAGCAGATAGACCGCGCGGAACAATAAAGTGAGGCCCGTTTGTAGACATGTGTGCGTTACAGCCACGTGACAGCACTATAAGAACAGGTGCCTCTATGTGTGTGTACGGTTGCCAGGAGAATGAAAAAATTAGCCACAATATTTCATTACATGAAAAAAAAAATTTTTTTTTTCTTAAATCAGTTGTTTTTATTAACAGTATAGGTACGTCAAATTAACAATACCCATATAAACGATACATTTGCGATATATTTTTATTTTGAGACACCAACATTTTATTGTTTTTGGTAGCAATACTAACTTTATGGTGACGTCATATAACCCATGATATAGCAAATCGACTGATGTAATAAGTATTATAAAATCCATTAACTAGTTACACTTACGAAGACACATACATACTTATTTATTTATAAACATACTAACCAGAAAAGGCGATAATTATAACACTATTATCGACATAAATATTTTTGTAAATCGATACTCCTGTATCCTATACTTATTTCCTAACTTAGGGGTAAATGTTTCAATATAAACTAGCAACACCGAATGATTTTTGTTAAGGTTTTGTGTTTCAAGATGTCACTAACAATAAACACGTAAAATAAATCCAAATAGACAAATAATCAATATTTTACTTATGAAAGATACTCCATCTTATTTCTTTTGTTTTTGGGAACAGTTTTTACAATGTTTAAAAATACAAGACGGCATCATTCTGAAATTATCTGTTAGAGCCCGTGACGTACTAACGATGCGACGCTTCGTGCTGTACTGAATCGAGTGTTTTCGCTTTTGAATTTGTATTTGCTTTGTTGGCCGCACTCTCGGTGTTCCGCGCGGTCCATCTGCTTCTTTTCTATAATCTGAGGCTTCTACATACCGGGGCGACTAGTCACGTGACGCGACGCGACACAAAGGCACCGCTCGTCCCACGACACGCGGTGCCTTTGTGCCGTGTCGCGTCGCGCGACAAGTTGCCCCGGTATGTAGAAGCCTTAAGCCGTGTTGCGTCGCGCGACAAGTCGCGCTGGTATGTAGAAGCCTTTACGATGTTATCAAAATGTGTCCGAGGTTTCAGAATGTTTTGGTTATTCAAGTGGTTTAATTTATTGACTGGCTGTTTCAATAGTTCCATATATACTGGACCTCGTCGAATTGCGGCAAACGAAGATTACTGCCAAAAACAACATGCTTGGCAAGCGAATTGATGATCGCTGAATGTTATTTTAGTGCAAACTGCAAAGTGGAATAAGTACCTACCTAGGTATTTGCACATAATAATTGCCTAGAACGGGACGGGCGCAATGTAGCGAAGAGCGGATATGTATTTTTCGAAGATTCGCTAATGTTTTAACCGGAGTTTAACCGCATTTAAGGCTTGTACAGACTAGTTCGATATCGCGGACGCGACGCGACACTGGTATCACAACTCCTTTGTCGCTGCCTGTCGCGCCCGCGATATCGCGCGAGTCTGTACGAGCCTTTAGGTTTAGTGAAGTATTCAGTCTGTAAGCCTGAAAGTCGCAAAGGTGACTATTCCGTTAGATAAAGATCGGAGATTAGTCGCTATCGCTTCACTATTATGATTACCTATGTAGGTACCAATATAATCATGGTACCTTAAAGGCAGACCGACGCGACTGGTCATATCGCGCCGTTCCGTACGAGCCTTTATGCTACGGCTACATTGTCGCGATAAGGCGAACTACACTTCACGCCTTTGTGTCGCGACGCGTGTCGCGCCGGTCTGTAGAAGCCTTTAAACAGAGAGCGCGCAGTGTATTTCGCTTTATCGCGAGTTCGCGGCAATATAGCCGTTGCATAAGAAAAAAACAAATAAATAAGTAATAGGAACCTAATAACTAGTTGTGTGGACGTGGCCATGTACTCATCTGATTACATAGGTACCTACCTATGTAATCAGATGAGTAGCAAATACGTTTTGAACTGGTACCTACCTAGTTGCACAATGTACAATTTCTTCTAAAATTGCCTCTCAATTAAATTTTAATTATACTTACCTAGGTACTACACAGACATTCATACGTGAAGAGTCTTCTAATTAAATTCTTATTCGCCGCGTTCAATTCCTATTAGCCTACATTTGAGCCAATAGCATCTAAAATATTCCAACAGGTAGAAAACCACAATCAATCGGTATGAATGAACTTACGGCCACTTCGAAACTAGTTTTACGTCCCAATGTGTAAAGGCTTGGGCAGACTGGCGCGAAATCGCGGGCACGAGCCTTAACGTGTGTAATGTACAATAATTGTAGACACAAACTCTGTTTTTTCGTTACTTCCTAGTTAGCCTACCTACTACGCAGTACCACGTATTTATGTGGCATTACATTACATTATCATAATAAACACGCGTTAAATCTAAAGTAAACATTACTTACAAGTTACAAATAACAAACTTTAACGTGTTGTCTGTCGATAGATACATAAATCGTCAATAAATAGCAAAAATAAGTACATACAACGATTCTTACCACAAAGACGGGTTCAAAGCAACAAGTTCACGGCCAAAACACAAAAACTGCAAACTGAACACAACACCAAGAAACGAATAACTTTGTAAACACTGGCTGCACACGCGGTAGAAGAATAACTAAAAAGTTTTAATTAAACTCTTGTTCACCCTTACAACGAATAATATAAGTTCAAAACTAATGGGAAACTCATCTAAAACCTGCCGAGTGAAAGTTATCGCGATAACCACGAAGAGGTTATGTTATTGTTGTGATGTAACGGAAGCGTCAACACAGCACGAACTCCGGGCTATTACTGAACGGAACGAAACGGAACGACGAACCGACTGAACTGAAGTGAATTGCGAACCGCAAAACGGTTGGCGAGAGAATGGATGGAATGACGCACTTGATTATACTCATTCCCGGTACGCGGTTTTGTTAATTTTATCATTTTATGTTTAGTTTGTACTTTGCAAAGATTGCAAAGACTGTAATATTATTGTAGGAAGAACTTTGTATGTAATTCAGAGGGGCAAAATGGTTTATGCGCATACATTTCACATTTTCAAGTAAACAATAGATGGATATTTTAACGAAGGTGAATAAATGGAAACCTACATAACAACAATAAACAACTACTCCTAAATATAGAAGAGTGATTGAAGCTATGAAGAAGTTCATTTAGTTTCGTATCCGGAAAAGAACAAGAATATTGTTTATTTTGTTTATTTCCAACAGAATAGGGAAATAAAAAAACCGGCCATGTGCGTGTCGGACCACGCATAGTGAAGGGTTCCGTAGTTGGGATGAATAACTATTTAGGTACTGCAGGCATGTGCAGAATTAATTTTATCGAAGTCAGAAATAAGTTTGCGTTTCATAATATTTAAAAAAAAAATAAGAAAACAAAATAATTTCTGCGGTTGTAAGTTTGTTACCGAAAATATCTCAAATATTATTGAGTAACATAGCAAAGTCAAAGAAACATCAAAATCTCTTTCATTACGGGATCCAACAATACCCACGCCACGCTAATGTGGCCAATCCTCTCTACCTAACCCGCAAAGGATAGCGTAAAGTTATTGTACACTCGCAAGCAATAAACTGGAATCACTGTATCGCGCGTTGCTCAATACATTTTTTTATCATTTCTATGCAATGAGATTTTTGAACAAATGTACTCTGTGGAGTGTGGATAGAGAACATGTCAAAGACCAACATTTGAAATTTTGGGGGCGTCGATTCAGTGTCAGAGACGGACAGTTCAATCGCCGCACCCGGTAGTACCAGGAGTCCGTTAAACCGTGGAAAGGCAGACAGACAGACAGAAGGACGTGAAGCTATTCGGGTTTTTGGGTTTATTACGGAATCCTAAAAACCACGGAAGCGCTATCTGCTGTGCAAATATCAAAACATTGTTATTGAGAGAAAGCACTCACGGTACCTAAGCCGGTAATGCGCCTACCTCAATGGTAATGCGTTGTTCTCTCAGAGTATATTCATTGTAAGAGTATATATAGTCATTGTAAGAGGGTTATGTGTTCTGTGCTCCGTTAGGAGTATATTTGTGTTCTGGGGTTCTGTGAGACGGTGGCGCGCGCGCCTTGATAGCCGGCGGACAGTCTGACAGCTCTATTCTCGTCTACGTCTGACAGTAAGTTTTTGTACTATCTATCCTGTTCTAATGCTAATGCAATTAGAGTACTATCTGTACTGTACTCACACTACACACTAAGTAACTCTATGTACTGCCACCGTCTCTGTCTGCCCCACTTACAAGCACAGTCCAAGGAACTTAAATATTCAAGTCTGTCCTCTGTTGCAAGGTCGCGGGTCGTATATAAAAAACCGGTCAAGAGCGAGTCGGACTCGCGCACCGACGACGGTTCCGTACGTATCTAAGATGTTGATTTATTTTATTATTTATGTACACACAGAAAAATACAAAGAGATATGACATAATAATAATTTAGTACAAAGGTACTGCTTATTTCTTAAGAATTTTTTTCCAGCAGACCTGCGAAAGGAGAAATTAAAAAGAAATGTAGACAATAGATTATCCAAGCCAAATAATATGGGAGAGGGCGCTGACTCCTGACATACAGGTACACTTAGTTCAGGAGTCAGAACTTCAAACAAATTCTGTCCCTAACCTATTATGTCAATAAAGAATTATTTATTTATTATGATTTCTGAAAAACTGTGCTATTTAGAGACATCGTTTTATTTTTCCTGTAATCTTTACATACACTTCTATCACATAGAATAATTTCAGATTTTAATCTACGCAAACTTCGGAGATAAGGGGGGGGGGATGGTATTTTTTTTACATTTTTCATCAAAAGTCTGAAAGTAAGCTGCCTAAAAACAAATATGTATGAGAATGTGCAAACAGCGCTCTTTCATATGATACCTCACATGCCCTAGTAGCGCCACTTCAAATTTTTAAGACCCCCTTTCAGTCCCTTTTGCAAGGGACTGAAAGAATAATATTATATAAAAATATATTTTATAAAAAATATATTTTTTTATAAAATATATCTTTTAAATTTTTTTTATAAAAAAATATAAAAGATATATTTTTTTATGTCTTTCTTGTTTGCAAAATAGTTGGGCAAATGTCATCTAAACTATTCTAAATTTCAAGTTGATAGCATTAGTAGTTCTTGAGATATCCAGGTGTGACAGACAGACAGACAGACTTGGTCTCACCATAAGGGTTCCTTTTTACACGACTGCCTAAAAAAAGGAGTGTTATGTTTTTACCATTTTGGCACGGAACCCTAAAAATCTGGGTTTGAAGTAAAACTTCTGCACGTTTGACTTGGGGATGGAGCTGGTGAATGCATGACGAGAGCTTTACGAAAGTGACGAGAGCGTTACGGAAGTATAACTAATTAGTATTATATTTGTAAGTTTTACTTCAGTCGTGTGGTCTAAAGCACACTCGTTTTTTTTTTTAATGTCTAGGTTTTAATAATTTTTATGAGCTTATCTGGAAGAAAAAATACGACAATTTTATGGGCGGTTGTCAAGGCGGTTGCACCAGTATATCTAAGGGGGACCCTAGACGATCAATCTTGCATTATTTCCATCCGTGATCTTGGTTAGATTGTCATCAGATTCATCGTTTAATCCTAGATTGGCGCAAAAAATCCATGACTTGATTGACATGAATACGACAACATGACATTGAACCATGGAATTAGTATGTACTAGTGGTAGTGCAACAGGAATGCTTACTTGCATGTACCGAAAATACGGCCTTGAAAGAGAAAACTGAAGTGTTAGTGTGTCCTAGGTTCTAAATCGTCGTCTTTAAAATTGACGACTTTGACGGATTACTGTCATGTTTGTTGACTGCTAAAAATGCTGCAATCCGATGCATAGAACTCTTCGCTTGTTAATAGCTGGATTAGCTGGAACTCAGAAAAAAAAACTTTTAGCCAAGTCTAGCAACACACAAATCAATACGACATATTACTGTGTTAACCAATAACCAGGTTTATAAAATATTAATAAATAAAAATGCACTTTCCACAAGAGGCCATCACACACTGTTTATTTCTTTTTAGATTACTCTATACGTGACAAAGGCTACACAGCATATACAGCCTAGTCTCATATGACACAATTACAGTAGTTAAAATGCTGGAAATCACTTAAAAATAAGTAAATAATAAATAGCTGTCAGACGGTTAGATAGACGAAGTTACACCTTAACCATGAGTACAATTTTTTACCATTTTGTTATGGAAAAAACACACATACTTACATAAGTAAATTCTATAAAAAAAACCGGCCAAGTGCGTCTCGGACCACGCACAATGATGGGTTCCGTAGTTGGGATGATTTATCCCAAGAACAAACTTAACATTGTAGTTGAAAGACATGTTCACCGATACATACCAACTGCAAGTGTAAGTTTGTACGCACTATGTTATTTTTAAAACCATAGACTTCTTATAGGTTTTCCTGTAATCTCTAAGTAAAGAACTATTTTCTGTATTTTTCCTAACTAAGCTCAGTAGTTTCGGAGATATGGTCAATTATCATCTATTTTCTTAAATGATATTAAAAGTTTTTATTTTAAAATGATATAAAAATATAACTGAAATCCTTACAACAAGCCCTTTTATTTGATATGTCACACGGTACAGTTGGCAAAACTTTTATTTTTATTTTTCTAATTTGCCCCCCAAAAAAGACCCACATATTCATAATTTATTTATTTTCGTTACACGTTCGTGTCTGGGTCACAGAATTTCCTATGTGTACCAAACAACTCAATGGGTCTGGTAGATTCGGAGCAAATCGGCTGTGACAGATGGACAGAAAGACACATGAGTGATCCTTACCTTTGAGGGTTCCATATGATATAAAATGATATGAAATGTAAATGTTATAACAAAATACCTAGTGATATATTGCAATTAAATGAAAGAAAATTTAAAACCCAAATTAAAAGTATACTTTGTAAACAAGCTTATTACAAATTAGAGGATTATATCCAAGATAAGAACGCTTGGAAACATGCTGGTCCAGCTCCATAGCACAATCTAGAGTCTAGACAAAATCTGCCTGCTATTTTAAATGTATAATTTATTATTTTTATGACATTTTATTTTACATTTTGTGATTACCTTTGAACTCACACACTGATATATATATATATATATTTTTTTTTTTTGTATTGTGTATGGTATTTTTTATTCTACAATGTTTGTAAATATGTGAGCACCATGTATCTATAACATAATTAATTTATCTATCATTGCTTCATTATTAATTCTTTTTACATATTGTGGTAAGTATAGTAATTTTATTCTAGGTGCATCGTCTTCACATATAATTATATAATTGATGTGTACCTATACAAAATATTGTAAAACATTTTAGAGACTAACGGTGGAGTTTCTTGCCCATTCTTCTCCATACGAAGCTACCTTTTGGAAGGGGCGACTAGAATCAACTCTATTTTATTTGTAAATTTTGACGTTCAAAAGTGCCATTTATTATTTATTTTATTATTTATGTACAGACGCCAGCAGGTCAAGCTACCCGAAACTGTCAAATTTTCCCAATCAACCTTGAACCTTATGTTGTAGGGATAAAGTTGAAAATCTATTAAAGAAATTTGACAGATTGTAGTAAGTTGATGTGCTGGTGTCTGTACACACAGTAAAATACAGAGAGATATGACTTGCTATGATGATTTGACTTTGATAACAATTTTTTTTTTTAACAAACACTTTACTGCTTATTTCTTACATCGCATTTTTACACTTTTTACTTGTTTGATTTTTTTATTTATTTATTTTTTGATCTACTGTATATTAGATTGTGTGCCTTTTAGTCTGTGCTAAAAAATAAATGTATTTTATTTCTTTCTTTCTTGAGTATTGAGTGACGTTCTGTAATACGGGCCAAGATTCTTTCGTGTTCAATTCGGCGGGATAACTTAACGGACAGTGTTGTGAATATAATTATAGTTCTGCTGATTTATAGGCTACTTGCATTGAACTGATGCCTTATTGATTGTCTACACTCCCCCAACATTTCCGAAAAAAAAAGACCAGTAGTAGCGTGGATTTCCGAACGGGCATGTTTTTCTCCTGGCAATGAGAGCTTAGCTGTCAGTGTCAACGCATACTGTTAAAATTTCAAATTCAAACCAAACAAAACATTGTGAAACAAGCTGGGAAATTTATTACAAAAATAGATACACTCTAATAAATAGCTGATTGCTTGTGAGATTATTTTTAACGAATTTAAATCAATATGAATAAAACCCAGCCATGGACCGGTGGTAATGACGAAGAATATGAAACTCAACATTATGGTTTTGGAGCCCAACGCCTCAAAATAGCGGTGCGACAAATGGTTGAACAAAAAATAACAAACGGTGTCAAAGATATGGAATCTTATTTACAAGAATCATTGGATCTCAATGAAACTGATAAAGTGACACTCACAAGATCTTGTGATAAACTGATTCGTTTGTATTGTGAGCGTGCAGGACCGTCTTTGGGGGCTATTGATGAAGAAATAGAACGAATGTTGAAAATCCCACAGAATGTTTTATTGCCTGAAGATGAAGTTCAACTTGAGCAAACATCTGATTTGGATTATGAAAAGTTAAAAGTTGAGGTGGCTTCACTAAGAAGAAGAGTAGAAAGGGGTGCTTTAATGGAAGCTTTACTGTCGGCGGAAGAAGAGGAGCTCGCTTCAGTGGAAAAAGTATGTGAAACAGCAAAGAAGGACATCGAAGCAATTGATTTACTTTGTAAGAGTGCTGATAATGGTGACAGTTTGAAAGTGATGCAAAGTGAAACACAGTTCTTGTGTGCGAGTGCTTCATTTATAAAGAAGCAAAATAACGTATTTGATCTATGAATGTATGTTATAGTGTGTTTTTATGTTGCTGGACACGTAACCTTTACTTATTTCTACATTAAAGTATCATGAAGAATGTGTTATTTCTAGTTTCTAGATATAAATGAATTTATTTCTTAAATGTAAAATCATTTTATATTAAATACTATCCGAAGAAAAGTGCTATGCATTTCGTTTTTTTCTGTAATAAAAAGCTAAATGGTGTTTATTGTCTCATAAGAGTTATCAGCTCAGTTTGATAACCAACAGCACCAAACACTTAGTTGTTTTGATACAAAACTGCTGTGATGTTAGCACGGAAAGTTGTGTTGATCTGTAAAATTTTCCATGTATATAATACTTGCAAATCAAAACCATTTGTAATCAGGGATCATACAACCCCGGTTAAGAGTTAAGGGGACGATAACCGACTATGATTTTATACTGAAGATCATGTCTAAACAAGTAGTGTTAATTATTTGAAAAAAATATAAATTAAAAATAATATAAATTAGAGCATTTTCTCAATAACTTGAATATTTTAGATTATGTTTATATTACATAGTGAAATTAATTTGTAAAGTTATGCCTAACGCGGATAAAAAACTGAGAATGGCGCAAAATCTACCAAGCATATTTTTCTGAAACCTTCACCAATTTAAAGATAATATAATTATTGATCTTTTAGTATACGCGTTTTATTAAAATACCTTTTGTTTGGTGTATAATAAATTAATAATGCGTCAAGTTGGGGACAGCGCTCCTTGATGGGCGAGTCCTATTACTGGCTGAACGTACGACGCGTTGCGTGAGCTCAGTACAGAAGACGCAAGCTAACCACTCAAGGTCACTGGCTTATATCTGCGTCTTAAGCCTTTCGAAGAACCTTTATCATGATGTAGCCCATTCAATGGGTTTTATACTTGAACCCCAGTGAATGGGTTACATGATAACCCATTCAATGAGTTCTATAACTACTTGAAACCCGGTAACATGAAAAAGTTATAATATTATGTTATTTCAATATCCGCCCAGCACGCCAAGCATGCCGCGCATGACCAATTCTATCCATATTCTAACCAGGGACCATTATGGTTGGAAAGGGTTTTCAATAGAAAGAAAGAAAATACGTTTATTTGCGGTAAACATGACGCAAAAAAGAACATAAACACAAAAATAAGAAAAGTTTGGGGGAACATGGAAATGGACAATGAAACAAACACACATGGGATGGTCATGTTGAATAGGGTATTTCTAAGCAGTTAATCATAACTCATACAATGTGGGTAATTTTGAATGGCTTAAATTAAGCTGTTCAAGAGTTACCCACACCGTATGGTTTTTTATCGAAAACCATTTCAATGGGTTACCAAAATTTAATTTAAGCCGTCCATATCGTATGGGCTTTTGTTTAACCGCTTAGGAAAACCCTTTCAATGGGTAACCAAAATGGTCCCTGGTTGGTATACTTAATGTTTATTATTGAAATTTGAGATTCTAAGTAATTATCTTAGTATTTTGAATAATTCCAACTAAATAAAAAGCAAAAGCTAGTGGTTAAATAAAACATCACAAACAGTCATTTTTATTTTAATGTAAAAACAGAACCTCTTACATAAAATTCACCTAGAAACGAGTATCATAGATTAACAATACTTATTACATCAATTCTATTTTAACACCCATGTTACATCATGATTACTATTTAATGTTTTTAATTTCCAAACAAACTATACAAAAATTGATACATTGAATTTTTTATTCACTTTAAAAATGTATAACTTGGCACATAGAACATGAAATAGTTAAGTCTAAAGAGATTCAAAGAGTAAAATTATATTCAAGAAAATAAAATTAAATGTTTTATGTACTGTACTAGTTTTAGTTGTATCACATTTAAAACTTAAGCTACTGGCACACCTACAAATGAAGAGTTTTACTCTGCTGAATAATAGCTAAAATGATTTTGATTTTCTTTCAAAACCTAAATTGCTATCTGAGCGAACACACATTACAAAGAAATTGTTCTTACATAAATTCAAGCATGACTATCATTTTTAATTATTCACTCATGTAATTGTTATATTTAAAGGTTCTGTGGTATAATAAGTATTACAGTATAATACACAATTCATGAGTAGAAAATATCCATTTGTGTAGTTGAGAATTTCAGTTTTATTATTTTACTTATAGTATTAATTTTGTCTTTGTTACAAGAACATTGATTTTATCGATTGATCAAATAACATATTTTAAAAAGAATAAACATTTGTATAGTTGATATAGAAGACCTACATATTTCTTTAAAAAATGTTTTTAAATACTTCAAAAAATGTGAAGCATTATGAAACTAATCATGCCAAACATTATTGTAACACATTCTCTCTTACTTTTATTAAATTTATTTAGATAATTTATATTTTTAAATATAATTCATGCCTGCTTTTACACTTTACTATTTGGTTGACTCGCTGTTTTACGTTATCTTTCAAATCAGCTTAGAAATTGGAGCTTGAAAAAATATTCTATATATTATACACACTGAACATAGTAACAGTTATTACCTACATCAAAATAATGATAGGACAGCCAACTAGCGTCAAAAAAAATAACTAACTATTCTATGTATAATTAGAAAGTGAAGACGAAAGACAGACAGACTGCGCAGACTTTATTTTAAGTGATATTATGTTCAAAATTGTATGAGAGCAGACAAGAAAACAGCTCCTTTGAAGTCTTGCGCGGTTTTGTTTGTACTTTACCTCACTTGAAATAAGGTCCACTATTCAAATTGTAAAAAATCTTCTGCACTGCGCTCCTCATAAGACTAAGCCGAGCCATAGAAATCAATGGGTAGACATTTTCTTTATAGTACTATATTTTTATCTCATGCAATAAATCTATAAAATGATAACATGCTTTAAGAATCTTTATAACCGGTTATGACTGAAATAACTTTGGTTTCGGGTATACCGTAACGAGTTTTAAATTTTTTTAAATTGCACTACCTTGTAAAGATTAACTTTGTACACAGAATAATCTAAGAAGTCATGAACTTGTTATAAAGATTCTTACAACCTCTGTAACATGACACAACATTCATAATTGATTAATACTGCTTATCACAGATGGTAAAATAAAAAAAAAACAATTATTAATCATATCTAATGAGTTTATGTACAACACTTTAGAATTTATGCTTTATCTTGACTCATATTTACAATTTGTTTTACGCCTAAAACTATACAAATGGATTATGATGTTTGTACGTACCTAGTTTACAACACATAATTGATAACAAGTGTTATGTTTTTAAATTCAAACTTAATAATTAAGTTTCAATCTAAATTAAATAAGACTTTCTTTAGTTTTTAATTCCGTAAGTATGACTTATGAAATTAAATTTTTTCAAATTTTTATTTCTTATTGTCTGTCCTAAGGATGAACACCCAGTGCCCAACATTTATATGTATATCTACGAATATATTACAAATAATAAATCATTTTATGTTCACTTTTCTCATACATTTACTTGACTTAATCGATTTGGTAACATTACCACAAAAATAACATTTAAAAAATAACACTTTAGATACTATTACTAATTCATAGCATAAATCTTCTAAATTAATATTTGGAATGTTTACAATATTACAATGTATGGAAGATATAACTAGAATAAGCGATATAAATAATAACAAGTCTTACAAGAACACAGTTTTCTGTAGTTGTCAACAACCATATAATTATGTCATTTGGTGGCACACTTTGTACTAAAGATGTTAAATTGATTATTACAAATATTTCTTTGGTAAAAGTTACAAATAGTATATCTACCTGAGCTGGGTAATGACTACTTAATGAGTATTTAACGGTAATCAGTATTGACCACTAGCTTTTTCTACAGCAATATAATAAACACAAATGTTTCATCGAGAACATAAGGATTGGTACTTCGATATTATTTCACGAAGTATCCGATCTAAGAATGAACAGCAACGATTCATCATCGCCTGAAAATATAAATAGATTTACGGACTATGAACCAACTTAATTTGACCAAACGCAAAGAAATATATTTTGAGATAAATACAAAGTTCAACTATCTACTCGATACAGTATTACATTATCTCAGAATGTTTACAGCGTTTTCGAAATATGACCTTCTCCTTCCATTATATCCCGAGTTAATGTTTAGTAACTCAGGAAATCATAACGTGAAAAGCGGCGTCTATTTCCGACTGTACCAAGTAAAGATAAGCTGTATAATAAAAAAGTTCCTTAGCCACTAAAACATGCAAATGAAAGTCTGATCACTGAACTGAGCGTGTATAACAAAGCAACGGATTCTGTGTGACGTCACACGTAGGCCGCGGGGCGCGCGTCGACGGTTGTGGTGACGCGCTTGGCCGCCGGGCCGGGCCACGACCACCCACTGTCGCTCAGTGCTACCAGTCACACTGGTCCACTCCATTCTGTGTTGTCCTGGAACCAATGATTGCATGATTGAATGCACCTTTAGATGCGTTACCTGCGCTCAATAATGGCCAAAGTAAATGCCAGGCAATTGCCTGACATTTACAATAATAATTATTATTTTTACGTACACGCCAATGAACATGCAGCAGCTAGTGACGTAACTAAATATGTATGTTCATCTCTTTCTAACAACAGATATCGGTATCGGTCTTTCCTTTTCTTTACGCGCTGTATGATTGTATGCAAGTATGTAGATACAATGGCTTACGCTGTTTTTGAGTGCACTATGACGCGTCTATTTATAATATTATACGTCATTGCCTGGAACGAAGTTGGCGATTAGTGTGTGATACAAAATGCTTCTTACCTTTCTGTCATTTCGATACGAACTGTATGTGAATAGCTCATGTCGTGGTAAAATTACACTGATAGATTAAAATGACTTCAATGAAAGTTAAATGAAATGGGTTATTTTGTATTTACTACTAATCTGTAACTCAATTAGAAATAAGGTTAGACATTTAAATAAACTTGTTTACAGTCCGTTCAACTGATTTTGACTTCTATTCCGTAGGCATAAGGATAGCATTGAAAGCAAAAACGTGGTTACAATACCAACTATTTATTACAGCTGTCATTGGTCATGCCACCAACGCAATAGAAGTCAAAATCGATTGAACGAACTGTAAAAAAGGTTTATTTGAATGTCTAATCTTATTTCAAACGGAGTATAGTCTACATGAAAAAAATACAAAAATTACAGCTTTGAAGTACAAAGTCTCTGAGCTAGCCTGGGGACAGACAGACGGAAATGGCGAAACTATAAGAGTTCCTTGTTGACTACGGAACCCTAAATAGCAATTCGATTTTGTTTAACAAAATCATTGTTTACCAGTATTATTAGCCAGACATTTAGATGTGCGCCGCACATAAATCAATAAATCTATAGATGATATAATTATAAAACATTTTAAACTATTGCCAAACATTTTATCAAATAAGTTTGCTTCTGAATTCAGAGATAATGTTAACAATACATGCAAATTACAGTGTAACACACCTAGATGTTAAGTCATATATTAATAATTGTAATGTATCTATGAGATTACGGAAGGCCAGCGAGGATATTGTATCCTCTATAATAAAACACTTAAATGAAAAGAAATGCCCAGGTTTCGACGGTATCCGAGTCAAAGACTTAAAATACATATATAAGGAATCTGCACCAGTTATGACGCATCTAATTAACACATGCATTGCCACGTCCTCGTACCCTGATCAACTCAAGATTGGAATAGTAAGACCTATCCATAAAAATGGCTCGTACTCAAATGTTAACAACTACAGGCCTATAACTATTTCATCTTGTATTGACAAGATAATTGAGAGGTATCTCGGACATGAAATTAACGATTTTTTAATATCAAATGATGTTATTAACGAGAAACAGTACGGCTTTCAAAAAAATAAAAATACCTCACAACTATTGTCAAAGTTTAGTAATGAGGTCAACGGGTACATGAACAATCGTGAACATGTACTTGTTGTCCTCATTGACTTTAGCAAAGCATTTGATTGTTTAGAATTTAAGACACTATTTAATAAATTACAGCAAAATGGTATACGGGGTCCATTCTTAGAATGGTTTAAAAACTACCACAGGAACCGTTTCACGTCGGTAAATGTCTCAGGTTCATTAAGTAGCATGATTCCAACCGATAAAGGCACAGCCCAAGGTTCGATTTTAGGGCCGACAGAATACAGACGTACTTACTGTACGTGAACGACATGTGTAACATTTTCACGGAAGGCTCCGTGTACCAATTTGCTGACGATACATGTTTGGTTGCTGAACACAAAGACATACGTGAGGCACAGAGAGTGATGCAGAGTAACTTTGACCTATTATGTAAGTGGGCGCACGACGTTGGTCTTGTTGTTAATGCACAAAAAACCAAACTACTGCATATACACTCGCCGTACCTGACAGCGTCTTGTGTGCCTTTTGTCGTTGCCCATGAGCATCTGTGTCTTCATCGGCCGGTCACAGCGTGTAGTTGTCGGAAATTAGATTTGGTGACTCAACATATGTATCTTGGTGTGATTATAGATAGTAATTTCCACTGGCGGCCGCACATTGGTTATGTATGTAATAAGCTTAGGTCTATATTAGTAAGTATAAACTACCATATAGAACACTTAGAACATTGTATTTGGCACTGGCCGAATCCGTAATTGATTACGGCCTAAGTAGCTACGGGCGTACATACAAGACTTACGTCGGACTTCTTGGCGGGAAAGTGAAGCGTCATGTTCAGCAGTTTGTTTAATTTTCCAAAATTAGTGTTTAGCCGAATATTAATGTGTAATAATGGTGGATTATTAACCATTAAGTGTTTGTGAACGTGCATTAGTGTAGGCAAATGAAACAAAACAGTGCAACTTCGCTTCAAGTTCTCTCAAGAAGTCCGCGTGAGGACTCAGTAAAGTGCCACATCTTTACTGAAACTCAAGGGGAGTGGGCGGGGATATCATCATCATGCATTTATAATTCATTTCATCAATATTTTAAATAAGAACTAAAACTTGACATTGGCTAAATGCACAGACCGTGCGAAGCCAGAAGGAAAAAAAAAAAAAAAAAAAAAAAAAGACTTACGTCGAGGACATTTACAAGTTACAGTTACGCATTTTAAAAACGATTGTACCCACAAGAATAAAAGAAAAATTCCAAGATAATGACACGGGTTTATATAAGCACTGTCAAATTGTAAATGTCTTTGACAAGGTACGTCTACGTGTTATATGTGAGAATTATAATAATGTTAGTAATATTCGTAAATACGAAAGACTAAAGTCATTGCGTTGTTTAACCTACTTACCCACATTTATCGAACCTAAATATAATAATGTTTATGGTGCGCGGACGTGGGAATGCATGCTACCATTGTATATGAATGAGTTACCTAAGGAAATATTCAATGTAATAAATGCTAAGTAAGAACTGCGCAAAGGTATTAAAAAGATACTTTCTGGATTGCAGTAGTGTGATCTAGAGGGAGTTGTATCTGTGTAGGTACCTTAGGTAGGTACATAGATGCAACTTTTTCTGGATTGTTCATTGTTGATCTTAATGAATAATTATTATGTAGTGGCACAGAGTTGCCGTGTCTGGCCATACCGCTGTTAAACCCACGATGGTTTGTGTGGTATGTGTAAAAAAAATCTGTTAAAACTGTATTTTGATTAATAAAAGTAAAAAAAAAAAAAAAAAAGTATCGCAAATCGTCCGCCTGTCTGCGTGGTGCCGGAAGTAAAGAATAGCACCGCCCCATATCTTCCCGTGAGTGTCGTAAAAGGCGACTAAGGGACTTACTAGAGAATGGGCAGCAGCGTTCTCTATGCATTTTAACCCCCCCTCCCCCCCTTTAGGGGAGGCCTATGTCCAGCAGTGGACGTCTTTCGGCTGTAATGATGATGATGAATCGTCCTTCAAGATGCTTCAGCGCCATAGATATGGCTATTCTAAGACATTTATGAATGCTACTTGCATTCATAAAGCCAAGACGATAATGGCGACGAGCCCGGACTTATTGGTGCGATAGAACTGCTTTAGCTTTAGCGGTCACCCCTTTGCTTGGCGAAAAGCTTGGCGAAACGCTTTCCCATAAGGGAAACAACCTTTTGCCAACCGGTCTTTTGTTTCCTTATGAGAGAAAATAGTTTAAGATAGCTGAAAACAGCTAAATTGCGGTCACTGTCAGACTATATACAAAAGAAAGAGAAGCGCGATGACACAACGCTTGTAATTTATTGCAAAATATGAACCAATTATCTATTTACTCAAAAATGAGTTGAGTAATCGAAATAAAAAACAACCAAGTTCTGCATACAAATAAGACGTTCTTGTTACTAATTAAATACCAACCGTACGTTGATATTTAATACAGATATTTTGGATTGAAACTCAAAGTAAAGGGTTAGTTTACGGTTAATTTGTATAGAGATATTTTTTTCTAAACGTGTTTTGGTAACAACCAAGTTCTGAAAAATATGTTCAAGAATAACATATTATTTTTTCTGCTACCTTAAACTATATAGATTTGGCAATTTTTTTGTTTAAGACAAGCCTATTTTTATCATTTGCCTCTAGCGCTAGTTCCAACGTTCGTGGGCGTGGTTTAAACGCATGCTGTCTCTCCCAGCTTAAGTTATAGATGATTTTAGTTTACCTGTGAAATATTAACAATCTTAGGGTGTATAGGGCTATGCGGTGCGTTGGCGTTGGTAGTGAAGTAGCCTCCCGGCCGCGGCCGCAGGTGGCGGTTGTGCATCTCCATCTGCACTATCTTCATGAACTCGATCTGGGCAGCTAGCTTTTGAACTTCTTCCTGTAGTTTTGAGAAAATAAATGTAAAAAAAATCTGCTGTTTCCTACAAAAGTAGGTATGGAAAAATATTTTTTTTATTTATAACCAACTTTTTATGAATCAAAAGTCATTTATTCAAACTAGGCTGAGAATCAGCACTTTTCGAACATCAAAAATTACATGTGACAGTCCCCCAAAAACGCCCACCCTTCACCACTTCCTAGTACTTTAGCTGGGAAGAAGAAGTGGCGCAACAAACTCGCCAGCAGAATCAAATCAAAATCATGTACTGAATCCATGGTGACAGGGACATCGACGCGCAACCGAGCAACATAAAACTTGTCCTGTTAATGTTAATATGTCGCAGATTTTTTTTTTTTAATAAGTATTTTGAATGTATAATTTTTAAATGAAATATGTGATGTGATATAATAATTATTGACATTATGTACAAAGAGTAAAAAATAACATTTATTGAAAAAAAAAAAAATGTAGTAGATGTATACCTATCATACCGACAGACTAATTTAGCGTGTGAAAACCTAACCTAACAATTTTTTTTTGGCCTATGAAGTGTCTATCAATGAAATTACTAATTTGAAGTAAATATTTCAATTTTTTTGTTTCAAACTTTTAAAAAACAATCAAAATAATTGAATCTATTCTTTTCGCGGAAATTTCATAATACCTAATTATAATTGTTGCATCGATAACACCTGAACATAAAATTCATACTACTGCATCACTAAACCATAGACGATTTCGAGCGGCCATTGTTGTTTACAACTATGGGATTTTCAAAAATAAAAAAACTTTAATATTATTTAGTATGTACCTTTAGCTCCTCATTCTCCTGGTAGAGGTCGGGCGGCTCGTCCGGCACGAGGCCGATGCCGTTGAGTGAAGATGAGGCGGGCACGCCACGCGCCCGTGCGCGACTGTCCCACGTATCGCCCGTGCCGCGGACCACGCGTAAGACCTGGAGATAACAACAATATTATTAATATTATTGTATGTATTTACACTTATTGTTTCCATTTTGTCCAGAGAGGAATGACCTGGGGTCAGGCTGACATTGACCTAATCCAAAAGTGGCACATTTTCAAGTGCATTAGAACTTTAAAAAAAATCTATAAAATTGTCAAATTGTCGCCTGTCGGTTTAATTATATAGGCTCCTGGCCTGGGGTGCTTCATCATCATTTCAGCCGAAAGACGTCCACTGCTGGACATAGGTCTCCCCCAAAGGGGGGGGTTTGCTATAATCGCCACGCTTGGCGCCTGCGGGTTGGCGATCGCAAAATGGTGTTAAAATTCACAGAGAACGCTGCTGCCCATTCTCTAGTAATTAGTCCCTTAGTCGCCTTTTACGACACCCACGGGAAGAAATGGGTTAGTGCTATTCTTTACGTCCGGCACCACACGGACACTGGGGTGCTTGCCTGTACCATAATACAAATGTCAAAGGAGATGGTGTCATAATTCACCCAAAAATCTAAGTGCAATCGATACGGTCAAACTAGGTGCACAAGAATTCCCTAAACTATCTAGATAAACGTACCCAAGTTGCAACATCCTAATCCGTGGGATATCGGAGGTATGGGCTGTCAAAATATGCAAAGAATTCATTTTTGACTTGGGATTTTCACAGCTGTGGTACCAACATAGTCATGCTGTCGATTGTATTATGTATCAACGACGCCATAGATGCTATTAACCTTATTACACTAAGAATAATATCGATATACAGTTATGTGCTGGGTTTGGCGCCATTTATACGTTTTGTTCCTACTGAATTTCGTCTCTTTTAATTAATTTAATTAAATAAAGGTAAATAAAAAAAAACACGTGACGTGGTTAACCGACGAAGTATAAGTATTAAAACACTCGTGTGATACTATTAAAACACAACACAACACAGCTGTGAAAATCCCAAGTCACAAAAATGAATTCTTTTCATACTTTGACAGCCCATAGCTCCGATATCCCACGGATGAGGATGTTGCAACTTGGGTACGATAGATAGTTCTAGGGAATTCTTGTGCACACAGTTTGACCGTATCGATTACGTTTCGATTTTGGGTTTTTGGTCCATACATGTTGGACCATGTCCTTTCTTTAAAAGATTTCAACTTTATCGTCAAAGCATAAGGTTCTAGGTTGATTGAGAAAATTTTACAGTTTCGGGTATCTTGACCTACTGGTGTCTGTACTAGAAAAGTCATAAATCGCAAAAAAAAAACTTACAGTGTGGGAAAAAATAATAAGTACTAACCTTGGGTAAAAACACCAGCAGCACTGTTGTTGACGTAGATAACTGAGTTCTTATAAACCCAAGAAGATATTTTATATCCGGTCCTGCCTGAGGCAATATTAGTAAACTGTAAAAAAAATACAATGTTTATTAAGCACTACTTTATATTGATAAGCTTGCAGCATTTTGTAGCTTTTCTGGGACACGGAGTAATCAACAAATGAGAGTATGTAGAGCAGCTTGTAGCTAAGTATTAACAGCTGCACGGGTCGATCCATCAGGCTAAGCTACGCTTGCCGGGGTTGGTCCGTGGATGGGTGACCATCTTTACATACCGAGACTCCTCCGTGCCTCGGAAAGCACGGTAAGAAGTTAGTACCGGCTGTCATTCGTGGATCTTTGACAGTCGTTACGGGTCGTCTGACAACCAGTCTTAGGCCTGAAACTGCGTTAAGCGGGTACCCGCGCGGTTTCATACAAAAGTGCTCCGTCGCGGGGACCCGCGCGGGCGTCCGTCACGGGGAGGCGCGCCCCGCACCCACGCAACGGGGCCCGCCTCCGTGCGACGGAACCCGTCGCGGAGGCACGCGCGGTGCCCGCCAGCGGACCGGTAACATGATTCATGTAAAAGAGGCATTCTGAGAATACATTTTTATCGTAGGTGATTATGTACTTAGATTGAGAGTTCAATATGGAGAAACCGGCTAAGTGCGAGTCGTACTCGCGCACGAAGGGTTCCGTACTATAAAAATGGCATAAAAAATCACCTTTGTTGTATGGGAACCCCCTTAATTATATGTTTTATTTTAATTTAATTATTTATTTTTAAAGTGAATATTATTTATCTAAATATCCTGTGAATATTTCAAGCGTCTACCTGTTGCCGTTTTCAATATTATATGTAGAGCAAAAACGAGCTAAAAAATCACGTTTGTTGTATGGGAGCCCCCTTAAATATTTATTTTATTCTGTTTTTTAGTATTTGTTGCTATAGCGGCAACAGAAATACATCATGTGTGAAAATTTCAACTGTCTAACTATCACGGTTCATGAGATACAGCCTGGTGACAGGCGGACAGACAGACAGACAGACTGAAGGTAAATTGAACTAGCGACACTGCGTAAATAAAATAATCCGGTCTCCGCGACGGATACCCGCGACGGGGACCGTCGCTTTCCCACGGAGCCCACCCGCGTGTCCACGCGCGTAGACACGCGACGGTTGCCCGTCGCGGGCGCCCGCTTAACGCAGTTTCAGGCCTTAGGCTGCGTTTCCACCAGAAATGAGCGAGGATGCGTAGCGAGGGACGTGTGTGAAACTAACGAATAACATCGCTTCATTTCATTGCTTAAGCTAAGCTAGTGTTGTCATTGGTTAGTTTTACGCACATTCACCGCTACGCATCCTCGCACATCTCTGGTGGAAACGCACCCTTACCAAGGGGTATCGTACTACCCAGTTACTGGGTTTTGGAGGTCAGATATGCAGTCGCTCCATGTAAAATACTGGTATTCAGCTACTGGTTAGACTGGAAGCCGACTCTAACTTAGTTGGGAAAAGGCTGGGCAGATTGGAGTAATCAACAAATGGAAGAAAAAGTCAGTTCTGTTGCATGATTTATCTTCTGTGCTCTAGAATGATGGTCTATGTTCAGTGATTGAATGTCTATGGGTTCGCTCGAATAAAAGTTGTCTCACGTGCAATGTATCACAGAGTTTTATTTATATAATTCACCCAGCAGCCTTGCACATACCTAGCAAATATGTGACAGTGGCGACGAGGAAAAAAAGAAAACTGAAAGTTTTACGTGTTACGTCCGTAAATAGAAAGATATTAGAATAATTTCGTCTTGTTACGGCGTACGAAATTTCACAAAATGGCGGCTGTTGGGCTCTCACTGCCCGAGTTTTCAGCGGCAAAATGCACATTTAAGGTGTACAAACAGGTGTTTGAAAACAAAATGAAGATCCACGAGGTGGATGAAACGAAGTGGCCGCAATATTTAATATCGTTTATAGGTTTTGATATGGTCACGTTACTATCAGAACTCTGTTTCCCGAAAACACCACAGGATAAAACGTATACTGAATTAGTGGAGCTTGTTGAAAAACACTTGGAGCCACAGCAATCAGAAATTGCGGAAACATATAAGTTCATGAAACGTGAACAGTTGGCAGACGAGTCAATCTGTGAGTTTGTGGCGGCGTTAAAGAAATTGGCACAGACGTGCAACTTTACCACACATTTAGAAAGATGCTTAAGAGATAAATTCGTTCATGGATTAAAGAGTGGAAGCATAATTAAAAGATTATTTGGTGAAGAAAATTTAACGTTTGCAAAAGCAGTGGAGATAGCAACGAGCATGGAGCTGGCGGAGAAGGGAGCAAAATTAATAACAGCTGGCAGTTCTGGGCAAGAAAGCTCAGACATACACAAAATAAGTGAAAAACATGTGAGCATTAAATGTCATTGCTGCGGGAAGATGTGGCATGTAAAACCCCAATGCAAATTTAAAGATGAAGAATGTTTTAAATGCCACAAGAAGGGGCATAAGGCAAGTGTTTGCAATGCAAACAGTAATAAAACTTTCAAACCCAAGAAAGTGCATGAAATTACAAACGATGAGGAATTTTCTGTCATGCAAGTTAGTGAAGTGCAATTGAATAGTGAATCTGTGTGTGATAGTTATGATTTGTCCAGTTTATTTCAGGAAACAGAGAGTCAATTAAATATTAACAAAGTGGTATCAATCGATGAGAAGCAACATTGATTATTGCCAAAGAAGGTAAAAAGCCATTGTTAGGTAGGGATTGGCTGAGTGCTATGAAAATTGATTGGCAAACTTGTATTAAACGGTGCAATTTAATTATTCACCAAGATTCACAAATTAAACTTAACAATTTAGTAGAAAAATATAGTGATATATTTTCAGGGTTTCCAGGCGAAATTAAAGGTACTGTAGGCACTTTAAAATTAAAAGGAGATAATATTAAACCCATTGCATTTAAACCAAGAAGAATAGCTTATGCTGTAGAAAATTTAGTTAAAAAGGAGCTTGACAAGTTATGTACCGAAGGTAAAATGTATAGAGTGACAAATAAGGAAACAGGCACATGGGCTACACCCATAGTGACCATAATTAAAGGACCTCATAATATAAGAATTTGTGGGGATTACAAGGTAACAATAAATCCATTTTTGGAGGTACCAAATCATCCAATCCCTGTCATTGAAGACATTTTTGCAAAATTAAATAAAGATGATCAAAATGTTAAAACAGTATTTAGTCAAATTGATTTAAGAAAGGCATACATGAAGAGGCGAATGGATGAGGAGGCACAAAAGCTTATGACAATTACCACACCATGGGGGTTGTATAGACCAACGTTCATGATGTTCGGTATGTCACCTGCCCCACAGGAATGGCAAGATTTTATGGATGAACACTTTGATATGCCAAATGTATATTGTTTCATTGACGATATCTTAGTTTCAAGTAGTGATGTGGATTGCCATTTAAAAACTTTAGAGTGCATATTTCAAAAACGAAAAAATTTAAATATTAAAGTAAATAAAGAGAAAACTGTGTGTCTGAATGTCCCGACAATTAGAGTATAGTATTGCGGGCATGTGATTGATAAGGAAGGCATTCACAAGACACCAGGGCATATCAAGGCCATATTGGAAGCACCACAACCAAAATTAAAATTCTTTAATATTTTTAATATTAAAGAATTTTAATTTTTATCATAAATTTCTAAAGAACGCCACTGAAAATTTAAAACCTTTATATACATCACTAAAGAATTCAGAAAAATGGGTATGGTCGAAGCAACAAGAACTAGCGTATGAATGGGCCAAGAAAGCTATTGTATCAGATCAAGTATTAATTCATTATAATCCAAAGCTACCAATTGTATTGAGCTGTGACGCTTCCAAGCATGGGTTAGGAGCTTGTTTAGCTCATGAAATTAGGTCAGGTAATAATATGGTTGAACGCCCTATTGCTTTTGCAAGCAGAACACTCAATGAAGCAGAAGTAAAATATTCACAAATAGATAAAGAAGCCTTAGCCATTATATGGGCAGTTAAGAAATTTGATTTGTGTTTAAAAGGTAGAACATTTACATTAGTTACCGACCATAAACCACTGATATCTATATTTAATCCAAATAAAACAGCTGGTAGTATTTATGCAGATAGAATGACTAGGTGGGCATTAATTTTATGTAATTATAATTATGATATAAAGTACAGGACTTCACAACATAATGCTGCAGCAGATTTTCCGTCTAGGTTGCCAATTAAAAATAGTAATGATAAGGATAAAATTAATTTGGAAGGCAACATTAACAGCATTGTATTGGATAATCCACCTGTAACTTTGTCTGAAATTGCCAAACATACTCAGAAAGACCCTAATTTAAGCAAGGTTTGTACTTACTTAAGAGAGGGCTGGCCAAAGTTGATTAATAGAGTTATGTAATTATAAGGGCAAAGAGACTGTGTTATATTTAATTAAAGATTGCATTTTATGGAGGGATAGAGTAGTTATACCTGAGAGTTTAAAGGATAAAGTTTTAACTGAACAACATTCTGGTAATTTGGGTATTAATAAAATGTTATCTTTAGCTAATAGTTGTTTTTGGTGGCCCAACATCACAAATGATATAAAAACATTAACTAATAAGTGTGCAGGTTGTATCCAAAATAGGAACTTACCACCTATCAAACCTATACATAGATGGGAGTGGCCGAGGAGCCATGGAAACGTATTCAGGCTGATTTTGCTGGTCCATTTTTAGGGTGTGTAACCATATGTGGTTAATCATTGTAGATGCACACTCAAAATGGCCAGAAGTAGTTAAAATGAACAATATTACCTCCAGCAGTACAATTAAATGTCTATGTAGTATTTTTGCAAGATTTGGTCTACCGGAACAAATGGTGACTGATAATGGCCCACAATGGACATCGGAAGAGTTTAATACTTTTTGTAAGAATAATAATATTAGACACATGTTCTGCACCTTATCATCCAGCCAGCAATGGCTTGGCAGAAAGGGGGGTTCAAACTTTCAAAAAGGCCATGTTAGCATATAAGTTTGATAAAAATTGTTTAGATCATGGTATACAGCAATGGTTATTAGCTTATCGTACAGCACCACATGCCACAACAGGCAAGGCACCGTGTGGGTTAATGTTCGGTAGATAACTCCGTACACGTTTATCTTTAATAAAAAAGGATGTAATTATTCCTCGGCAGTTGATTTGTAAGAAACCTGTAAAGCAATATTTACCAGGTGATAAAGTACTGATTGCATCATATGATAACTCTAAAAAATGGTTAGATGGTGTTATTGAAAACCCAGTAGGAAATGTTATGTATGACGTGCACACTGACAAAGGCATACTCACCAGGAATGTTACTCAGTGTTTGCCTAACTATAGTGTACTTAATGAAAGTGTATTGGAGCAAGAAAAAGAATCGGAGAAATTAGAAGTAAATGAGCCGTTAATTAATAAAGAAATACCAAGTAACATTGCAAATTCTCCTATTCTAGTTCAGCCGGAAGTGCGTAAAAGTGCACGTACTCATAAGCCTGTTCAGAGACTTGATTTGTAGTAATTTAAAAATTAGAAGAGAGGAGTGTTGCATGATTTATCATCTGTGCTCTAGAATGATGGTCTATGTTCGGTGATTGAATGTCTATGGGTTCGCTCGAATAAAAGTTGTCTCACGTGCAATGTAACACCGAAATTATTTATATAATTCACCCAGCAGCCTTGCACATACCTAGCAAATATGTGACGAGTTCAGACTTCCCCTAATTACTAAACCAGCAGCGCTGTATGGTGGCGCCTGTGGCAGCTCGCAAATTATAAAAATATAGCATATGCATATGCTGAGCCTTTTTGGCATTGCACAAGTTTTGTTTGTTTTTATTGTTTAAGTTAAAACATGCTATAATTGTATTTCTTGTGCGTGTCCCGATAAAAATATTTTTCTTTCTTTCTTTCTTTTCTTTTCTTTATATGCATTCGATAAATTATAGTTCCAGCAGTATGTCATTATTGCAGCATGTGCAAAAATTTAGTAAGGCATCTGTTTCCTCATATTAGCAGTCAATATCGAACAAACATCAGTAGTATCATCATACAGTATGTAACCAAAACCCTGTTGTTTCTTTTAGGGACATTTACCTACAAGCACAACATTGATGGAATTATCACACATGGACACTGACTCCTGTAATACAGGAGCCAGTGTCCATGCATGGCAGGACCTAGCTCAGGAGTCAGGGCTTCAAATTAAAATGTAACTCCTTAATTAATGTCAATAAAAACATTTTTATTTTTTATTTTAATTATGATTTAAAAAAAATAAGCAGTGGCTAGTGGAGAAGTCAAAATCAAAGAATTACAAAGGTAAGAAATCAGTTAAACATTGTAAATATTAATAATTTAAATATTTATTTTAACTATTTTTGTTGAGCAGTTTTTATAAATGACTTGCTTTATTACGTATGTATACCGATTCTTAAAACGTAGGTAGATGGAACAACAGGGTTTTTGTTACATACTGTATAGTGAATTAGTGACCAAATTGTTGATGTTCTTCAGAAAGGTCAGGTGCGTAGTACTCGCAACCGGTGTGCGTTTATGACTAGATGTAAGAACGTGGGCGAAGCAAAAGTAGTATGTAAGGAGCGCAGCAGGTGGCGTTCTATAGTTTTAGCCTACCCTCATGGGAAGAAGGCGTGCGTTCATGTTATGGACAAACATCACAAGCCATCATACATTGCCGCCATTGTAAGCAATCAATTATATCTGACGAGGATTTTATCCTTGAATATTAGTATGGAGAGTACTGCTTACTTAGTTTTGACAAGATATTATAATACTTACTGGAAAGCTATCATGAGGGAGTTGACGGTGAATATGTTGTAGATGGCAATGGAGATAAGTCGCGCCTCGTTATAGAGACTCTCTGCATGACGGACGCGGTAGCATACGCGCACGCCCCATAGAAGGAACAGGATTTCACCTGGAAAACATAAATTAGTTGCTGAGCTAAAGTTGTCAAAAAATAATAGGCCCCTTTTGACATTTAACTTGAACCGATTTATCGTTACGTCGCGATGGTCAATCGCAACGTAACGTAGTGAAGTAACCATACGACTCGGTACTCGATACTCACAATAAATCGATTAAAGTTAAATGTCAAAACGGGCCTATTATTTTTTGACAAGCATAACTGAAAAAAAAAAAAAAAAAATCGTAAATCCTGAACTAAGACATACATAATCAGCCTATAATGTGCCCACTGCTGGGACACAGGGCTCCTCTTGGTGAGAGGGAGTGGGCCGTAATCCGCCATGAGGATCCACCCATTGCGGGTTAGTCATTGGTAGATGTCACATGTCTTAGAATTTTTGTTTCTAGGACATGCCGGTTTCCTCACGATGTTTTCCTTCACCGTTTTGAGAGCAGTGGTGATGAAATAATTTACACAAAGTAAAGCGCCTGTCAGGGTCCGAACATACGACCTACAACTCTTAAGTCGCGACCGTTACCACAGGGCCACCACTGCTCTCACTGAACTAAGACTTAAGGCGACGATAACCGACTTTTAATGATTTTATACTGAAGATCACGTCTAAACGAGTAGTGTTAATGATTTGATAAAAAAAAAATATATGTTAAATTAGAGCATTTTCTCAATAACTTAATATGTGAATATTTTAGATTACTTATGTTTATATTACATAGTGAAATTAATTTGTAAAGTTATGTCTAACACAGATAAAAAACTGAGAATGGCGCAAAATCTACCAAGCGTATTTTTCTGAAACCTTCACCAATTTCAAGATAATTTAATTATTGATCTTTTAGTATACACGTTTTATTAAAATAACTTTTGGTTTGTGTATAATAAATTAATAATGCGTCAAATTGGGGACAGCGCTCCTTGATAGGCGAGTCCTATTACGTGAGCTTAGTACAGAACACGCAAGCTAACAACTCAAGGTCACTGGCACATATCTCCGCCTTAAAGGGTGATAAAAGCCATTGTTTAATTAACATAACATGACATCACGTCGGTTTTCCCCGAAGGTTTAGGCTGAGGTGTCATCTAATTACCGTAAGGACTATTCCTGTAATGTTGCAGTTTTTGTAAATGAAAAAAAAAGACCGTAAATAACCGGGTAAAGGGTGGTCAGATATCTGTGATCATTGTATTAAATTTATTAAAAAAAAAGAAAATATTACTATGTATGTTTGATGTCATTGTGTAACATAACATGTTACACATCAAAAATACATAGCAAGACAGTGAAATCGAGAAGAAAGCCTGTAGCTTTATTTGGGGGTGATTTCGTGAAAAGGGACGGAAGTATGTAACAGGAAGTGACAGCTTGCCAGCATGGAATAAGTACTTTGTAATAGTATGGAATTAGTAAGTACTATACAGGGTGGAATTTTGATCCCCGTTAACAGATTTTCAAAAAAATTTACAGTCAGCAGGAAAATTCGCCGTTTTCACAAAAACTTTTTTTTATGCCAATCGATTCTGTTTCTTATAAGGATCAAAAACCTCTATTGGACCAACTGAGGTTTGAGTACTAGAAAAGTCAGAAATAGCAAAAAACTTTTCCCATACATTTCGTAGGAAATGAGACTCCAAGTTAGTTTTTATCCAAGTTGTATTTCCAACAAGATGACGCTCCGCCAAACAACAGCCGCCATTCTCGTTCTAATTTGAACCGGCAATTCCCAAGGCAGTGGATAGGAACATAATTATGGTCCTATACCGTGGCACCTCCTGATCTCATACCTCTTGATTTTTTATGTGGGACTATTAAAAAAATGAACTTTATAAAAAGAAAATACGACAAAGTTCATCAGGAACTCAAAGATTCACTTACCACGGTTCTCTATGGAATTAATCCTAGCACATTATCAGCTGCTATCCACTCTGTAGTAAAGAGAGTAAACCTGTGCCTACGTCAAAACGGCTACCATTTTAAACACCTCATATCTTAGAGCAAAAGTAAAATTTCTAGGTGAGTCCAAATGTAAAGTTTCAAATTTTTAATTTTAAGCTAAAATAATACCCAAAGTAAGAGTTATTGTATTTGTTTTTTTTTCGAACAGTAGTTTTTTGTAGCGGCCAGTTTATCTATGGTAAAAAATTTAAGTTGGAGTCTCATTTCCTACGAAATGTATGTGAAAAGTTTTTTTGCGATTTCTGACTTTTCTAGTACTCAAACCTCAGGTGGTCTAATACAGGTTTTTGATCCTTATAAGAAACCGGATCGATTGGCATAAAAAAAAGTTTTTGTGAAAACTGCCCATTTTCCGGCTGACTGTACATTTTTTTGAAAATCTGTGAATGGGGATCAAAATTCCATAAAAAAAATATGGATAGTCTCGTAAGACCAGTTTCGGGTAGCTGCAACGGATAAGGTACTTCCCCTTACTGCCCCGCTGAAAGTTTCCACCCTGTATAGATTGTAAGGAGAGGCGGTCGAATTTCGACCAGCGGGCGACCACTACTCTAGTAATGAATAATTATTTCAGTATTTGGCTTTTTTTAAATTGTTAGGTTAATTTCCGTCGCTGCTCAGTTGCTTATTACCAAGGTGAGATGTCAGATGTTACACATCTTATGCGCTGGTAAGGCTCGCTCATTTTTTATTGGTTGACGCAAACAGGGGCGGTAAACAGAACTGTATGTCAATACTGTAAAAATCTCACCGTGAATTCTTGGGCTAAGTGAGCTGTCAATATGGTCAATCCCTAGCGATCCGTAGTATAACAGGCGGAGTTACAGCTCACTTAGATTGAAACTGTGAAATTTTAGGTGAAGTGAGATCTCACTTCACCTAAAATTTCACAGTGAGATTCTTAGAGAATAGACCGGGTGGTCATTGTGTGCACATGATTTAGTTTTCACAGTGGTCAGTGCCTATAGTACGCTATTAATTTAATTAAATCATTGACAGGCATTTGTTCAGCTGTGGGTAGATAACAGCACAGATTTAAATCTGCTCATATGATGAAACTATGGACAAACTTTAGCAATTATGATTGATTAATCATTATGAAATAATTTAATTATGTTTTCAATTACCTATAGCTAAACTGTGATCCCACCAATTGTAAGTACACTGCTTGAATTTCAGTCCTATGTTATCCGTTATCTGTAAACACATAATAATATTAATTTAATGTCTTCAAATCCCAGTTCAATTGAAAAGAAACAAAAAGCAAATCTTGTATCATTATTTTCGAATTTTAATTAAAAAGGAATTTTATTTTAAATATGTAATGAATTTGAATGTATTTTATTTTAATTATGTAATGAATTTGAATGTACTTATTTTATTTTAATGATGTAATGAATTTTATTTTAATGATGTAATGAATATTAATGTATTTTATTTTAATGATGTAATAAATTTTTGTATTTTATGTATTTGTGATTGGTATTTTGGGACTTGGTGCCTCAGTAAATAAATAAATTATTGTTTTTCCATCATATGATTAACAGAGCAAAAGAACTGGCAGGAATTGAAGTTCTATCACAACTTTCTCTACTGGTTTCCTTGAATACTTACAACTTCAGCATCAGGTGGTGCAGACAAAGTCCAGGTTCCTAAGTAGACTAACATGATGAGTAGTATGGGTGCCATCCACTGCAGCAACTGTTTGTCTGTCAGTTTTAGTTTGTGAGCTGACTTCACTCGGTATGTTAGAGATACTCTGTAAGTTCAGATAATAGGTTGTAGCCAATTATATTATAAGTAAAAAGTGGTACATAGATTATACGCGCTCCGCAAGTGACACGTCAAAACTTGGCTAATTAGCCAAATTTTCTTCGTCTTGTCTCTTTTTCGCTCCCGATAATAACGACATGCCATCCAACTTCCGCGCGTCTTCTAATAGTGTGACATTATGTCGTTTTTGAAGATAGAGCGTTGGCCCTTATCTACCTCTTTTTAGGGTTCCGTAGTCAAATGGCAAAAAACAGAACCCTTATGGGTTCGTCATGTCTGTCTGTCTATCCCTCCGTATGTCACAGCCACTTTTTTCGAAACTATAAGAACTATACTGTTGAAACTTGGTAAGTAGGTGTATTCTGTGAACCGCATTAAGATTTTCACACAAAAATAGAAAAAAAAAACAATAAATTTTGGGGGTTCCCCATACTTAGAACTGAAACTAAAAAAAAAAAAATCATCAAACCCATACGTGTGGGGTATCTATGGATAGGTCTTCAAAAATGATATTGAGGTTTCTAATATTTTTTTTTCTAAACTGAATAGTTTGCGCGAGAGACACTTCCAAAGTGGTAAAATAAGGGAAAGATAAAACTAGCGCATGACAGCGCGCTCGCCGCTACACTTAGTTGCCAGTATAATATAGTAAGCCTTTGACTTAGGCTAAAGGATCGAGCGCCGGCACTTATATTTTTATAACCTCAGCGTTTAAATGGTTAGTTGGAATCTTGTTAGAGGGCGCGCACTGCGCGTAGATTATTGTAGTAATATTTTAACTGTGTTTTGATTGGCTCTTAAGAAATGTGTCGTTAGATTTCAAATCGCATCAAGTCCACTTTTGGCATGAAGTTAGCTTTTATTCTTATTTAAAAGGCAGGGGAAGTATCTTTTACAAAATGTTATCAAATTGAAACAAGTCCCTGTAGTTTTCAAGCAAAATAAGTTTAAAACACATTTCTTTTTTCAAATTGAACCAAGTCCATTTGACATCTTATATCAAAACGCAGCAAGTCGCATTGAGCCAATAAGAGCGACGCGATCGTTCAAAATGGCGCCCAGTTGTGTGTTGATTGTCGCCACGCATGTGAAGTCGTGTCGTGTTTTTAATAAATTTGTTCAGATATTTGAAGAAAATCAATGGAGAAAATACAAATCGTGCCTCCTGATAAGGCACGGAAGCGAATAGTGCAAAAGAATCAAACCAAACGCTAGCAACTGAAGCAAAAACCCGAAGGACTTGGTTCATTTTGACAAAATAAACCTAAATCCAAATTAGAAATTCGTTTTTCTCCTAATCTAGAAACATTTCATAGGAACAATGATAGAAAGGATGATAGAGAATCCGATTTTTGATAGTCACACCACCCTCAAAATGAGATCATAAAAAGCCTTACTCGAACAGAAAAAAAACCGCTTTTTATGAGTTTCATCATTTTGGACTTACATCAATTTGAAAGCTAACGACACAAATAATACCTTTTAAGTAAAGTACTTGTGCTTAGGTAATTTTGTATATAGTTAATGTATCAATAAATTAATATTTATTCCTTTTTTACCCAACCAAATACGTCGCTAAAAACTCAAATATAAAAATAAAATAATGGTACGGAACCCTTCGTACGCGAGTCCGACTCGCACTTGGCCGGTTTTTACTTATAATATCACTGGCTGTGGTATATTTATCAACATTTTATATGCAACTCCTGCAACCATCCTGCCAATTATACTCATGAAGCAGATTGGTAACCAAAAGGTTTCTTGTTCTGGTGATGCTTTTATTGGCAGTAGGCATCATGATTTTTTTTAGATTTTCTAGATGAGGTTAATGTTTAGGAAAGTTGGATGTAACTTCACCCTAGTTTCTGCTTGCAAAAAAGGGCATATTATTTTTTAAAATTAAGATAATCATATATTTAATTTTTTCCTTTTTTGATTTAGTAGTATTATTACGTTAAATAAGCATAAATTATTACCTCCATGTTTTCATAAGAAGTGCTGTATAAGTGATGCAGAATCCCATGTGACGAGTCCATTTGGTAGCAATACATGAATATCTATCCAACACCGGGAATATAGCTGCCATCTGGAAATAAAGTGACCATCGTTTTTAGTTTATTTTTTAAATTCATTTAGCCTATGGCTAAGCACTTGGCTTATTAACCAATGTGGGAAATATTTGTGTACAGAATGATGTAGTTTACTAAACAATGAAAATTTTTAGTCTTTGAGAAGTTTTTATGTATTTATTTATAATCTCCAACCGAAGATATACACAGTATATGACACATAAAATTATTTTGTATATTTGGTAGATTTGTTTTTGTCTACAAATACATGTAAGTAACAAAAACTAAACTAATATACTTAAAGAAAAATAAACTAGATAAGTAATCCTCACAAACAACATACTCACTTCCATATACATGATAGCACATCCGAGGAGTGTGATGGAGAGGAACACGGGACTGGCTACACGGAACACCTTCACTCTGCGGTGGTGACGAGTGTAGATGGTCAGACAGACTGTCATCACTGCACAGCTCACTGATATCACCAGTAAAGATATCCTGAAGAGTTAAAAAAGGTTCAAGGTAAAGTAAAGTGTCATAACATAAAGTTAGTCTCATTCTTTTGTGTCATAAACAGACACTGTGATATAAAAGATAAATAATGAGGCAAACATCTCAGGAAATATCAATTATGAAGCCATCTCAGTAATTAACATACTTACTACAAGATTTAAGACACACAAATCAGTTTATTCAATATCAGACGACTTGTTGGATAGGTAACGAATAGTCTCATGGGACTGAATCAGCACCAATACTTTTAATTAAACTTGAACAAAGCAGTGCCTCTGGGCATACAGAGAAAAAAACATTCAACATATGTTAGGTAGGGTGGCAGTACCCTGACTGAACCAATGAACAGTGCACAAGCCAGACAAGGAGCTAGCTATTATCGGATATTCTTACCGGAATGGCCAGTTGTAGGTGGCAAGGCATGGCTCCGGTCCCTGACACGATTCGCAGCCCGGCTGACATTTCAAACACTCATAAGGCTCGCTCCAGTTTTCTAAATCTTTTTCTTCGTATTCTTGATAAGCAACTGGAAGAGAGCAAACATGAAAATAAGTTTTAAAACGTCCCCACAATTTTGAGAACTTGAGTAAATCATTTGCCAGCTTACACAATCAGTCCCTAAATTCAGACAGAGGGCCATCTTCCAAGAATAGTTTTATGCTATTAAACAACGGAATGTTAATGTACTGAACTGAACAAAACAAAATTATATCAGCATATCACCGACAAAGCGGATTATTTCTGACACTGACACTGACACTTTCTGTAGCCTTTTTATGCTGCCACAAACGTGAAATCATAACAAAACCAAAGAAAACTGCATTGTACTTTTTGATGCGACTTCAAAATCTTCAAATGGAATAATCTTCGATCGATAATAGTACAAAGTTTATATTCATCAGATTAATAAAAATACACAAAAAAAAAATGTTTTTTTGTTGCACAAGCCAACGACGTGTTTCCGAACGTGTGAAAGTACGAGATTTGTCTGTTTTTCATGAAAATGAAGAAAAAACGCAGTGTGATAACAGCATTACCTTCAACAAGGGATCCATTATATCCTTCACGATGAAGTAACGAGTAGTAGCCGGGACGGCATCTGCAAATATACGATCCTCTCGCCCAACCAGCGTGACGCACACTCATCTCTCTGTTTGGCCTGTATTCACACTAGACAAATAAAACAGTCACACAGTCAGTCAGTATTTAAGAAGATAGGTATTCTGTTTTTAATAAATAAATCAAATTCAAGGGCTAGGTATACTTACGTAAGTGGTATCGTTAGGGCATTTGTGTGTCCCGTGAAAGGAATATATTTGGTTATCATTTTCATCTTCAGTATCCGCCTCGCACTGGTTTATTTCCAAGCTAGATATGTCTATGTCGAGCGAGACGATACCTTTCAATCTGTAAGAGGGAAATATATTATGGCCATGTTAGATATATTGAGATAGGTGTAGGTACTAAAATGTTATTCCAATGCGGGCCAAATAGGGTGGGCCAAACTAATGTAAAAGTCAGGATTTTGGTTTATTATCTCACGGCCTTCCTATTTCCCGCTAGTCGGGTTCTGGAGGTTATACGGTAGTCGATTTATGTTAATCAATGATGTTCAGGAGGAGTTCGTAAAATTGGATTTCGACCGTAAAGTTCGAAAAGGCAAGACATGCAGATGATTCCAGTTTCTGGGTAGCCTAACATTCTAGGTAGATACTCGAAACTTTGCTGGTACAATGTGCTTTTAAAGGGTGTAGCGGCATGGTGTTCTCTCAGAGTTACATAATGTAGTTTTGGGATTTGTGCTAAGGAGTTTACAGTTCCTAAATCTATGACGCAAAGAAAATAGGCAAGAAAAACAAATTATATCTAGAGTTTTAGGTAGGTACTTACCCACGGATAGTAGAGACAGGCACGGTATAAGATAACAACCATCGTTTTGCTTCGCAGCTGTAGTAGGGGTACGTCCACCAGCCTTCCATAGTCGCACCAGGCGGCGATGACATAAACTTTGGGGACCGAAGCGTGTCACTTTCATGTGCATACCTGGAATCGAAGATATTTTACAATAGATTAGTAATAAACCTAATTATCATTACGCCAGTTCATAGCTTCTATGCTAGTGGGGGTAAAGTCGACCATAATTCTCTTCTTATTCTTCGTCGTTCCCTCAATGCTGAGGATCACGACCACATACGACGCGTCTCCAAGCTATGCGGTCTTCAGCAGTGTGGACCGCTCGGTAAATGCTACCTCCAACAGCCTTCTTGATCGCGTCGGACCATCTTGCCGGTGCTCTGCCTTGAGCGCGTTTTACCACCACCCGGCCCAGTATCATAAGCCTTTCTACACCATGCTTAAGGAACGCATAATATGTCCGAAAAAGCTGAGGGCACGCTCCTGGCGACCATAATTATACCGAATTTAATTCATTATTTCATAAGTCTTTAACTTCAGAATCCCTTTTTTTCCGACATTCTCATCTACCTTATTTACGTTAACAGATTAAGTAATGTGCTGTCCTACCATGGATAATCAGGATCAGGCGGTTTCTCTAGCAACGGTGACATAACGGGTACAGGATCTGCGGTGCCGTATCTCTCCCAGGCTACGGCACTGTTGACTACGCCGTCTGCCCGCAAGGCCAATGCTCGTGCCCCTACCGCCCGCTCCGAGGGACTTGCGCCTAACACCAGGCCTTGGGACACCGCCATTAGGACTTCTGTGGGTAAGAGATAGAAAATAATAATTTATTTAATTTCGTTTCGGTGAGGACTTTCCTGGGTTGACAGCAACATCTTCTTAGGCAGGCAGTTCAAAAATGTTGTGGTTAATCTTGCAAGGCAATTTTATTAGTTACGTATGAGCAAAAAATATTTACTCGCAGCGATCGTTTTTAGGGTTCCGTAGTAAACAAGGAACCCTTATAGTTTCGCCATGTCCGTCTGTCTGTCTGTCTGTCTGTCTGTCCGTCCGTCCTTCTGTCGCCAGCTTAGCTCAGAGACGCTTAGTCCTAGAAAGCTGTAATTTGGCATGGGTATACATATTAATCATGCTAAAAAAATGGTAAAATAAAATTATGAAAAACATTTTTTTTTTAAATATCATCCCCATTTCACGTGTAAGGGAGGTATCCCTTACACGTGAAATGGGGATGATATTTTTTTTTCTCGTCTATTCCATGGTGTGGGGTATCGTTGGATAGGCCGTTCAAAAATATTGTGGGTTTGGGAAAACCATTTTTCAATTAAGGGATCCGTTTGCGTAATATTAAGCTTTATAGTGCTAGTTTTTGTTAGAGTCAAGTGTCCCCCCCCCCTGCCAGCTAAATGGTTGGTTTTGGATATGTGAAAAATTCATGGCAATAGTATATATAACGAAATTAAAAGAAAAACTATCACAGCTAAGTAGGCTTCACAAGTTAACGACTAATAGTCGACCAACTTAAATTTGCAGTTCGAGAATTGACCGTAACGTATATCGATGTATGGGAGAGCATGTTTTTCAACTACAATGTTAAGTTTGTTTTTGGGATAAATTTATCCCAACCACGGAACCCTTCATTGTGCGTGGTCCGACATGCACTTGGCCGGTTTTTAAATTTATATCATGAGCCAATGAAGCCCCAAGTTTGTTTGTGACCCATCAATTTTTTTATTCAAAAATGGAACACGGACCGGATATTAATTTCTCTGATTTTGGGTACCAGGCAGAAATAAGACTTTTGTTCGGTACGAGTCCAACACTGTTGAGTTCGCTACCCCATCTTGTTCTTCCAGATGAAATTCCCGCTTCTGCCAAAAATTAAAAACAAACATTACTTAAGTAGTTTAAGTTTGAATTTCGCCTAAAACGTTTATTATTTTGATTCGTTGTTTGATTTCTGGGGTCGTAAATTAATTGAACGGTGGCGCAGAATTAAATCAAACAAAATTGTTTAAGTTCAAGGCACCGCGCCGCCCGGTCCCTTTCGCCCTTCGTTGAACGATTGTTTATCGAGACTTGTTCGTACCCCAAATTCTGACTTTCTTGAGAATAGCGACTGGAGTTAGAAAAGCCTGACAAACTTTTGATTTTGGAATCCATTAGTAGGTACCTACCTCCTGATGTTTTAATAAACCAACATTATTATTATTTTTTCCCTATAGCGGAAGCGGTGCTTTGCTCTACGACAATTACAGTCCAAAGTCCAGGCAGGCAAAACGTATAGACTCAAGGTCAAGGTAAGTATCTTACTGCAAGAACTTTACTCCTATCACGCAGGGTGTAGGGGTCCATCTCGATGTTGACCAAAACATGACGCACAACGGCACCACACTGCTGTTGTAGGCAGTGGCTACTGCGTGCACCAGACCAGGTCATGATTCTAGATGGACCTACTGTAAGTATTACCCGCATTTCTAAGTCCCAGCTGGTGGAGCAGGCTAGCGGCGAAATCTGCTCTAGTGTCTAGTGGCCTACTCTCTGATTCTGTCAAACAAGATACGGGCCCGTCCGAAAGTAGTTTGAAACTTTGGAGTGAACACTACACCCGATTAATTAACTTTTCGGGACAGGTAAAAACACATCGGGAGAACGGAAAACTGTCAAATCATTAGAGTCATTTGTTTATATCATAAGGGTCGGGCCCCAAACTAAACTTATGTCCGTAGGTGATTCGGAGTGCTTAGGGAGTAGACCTCCTGGCTCTCGCAGTATTCCAACGTGCGGCGAGCCAAGGGCGTCGCCAGTCGATGGCCCAGGGCCAATAACATAGAGCAGAGCGTAGTTGAGCGTACAGAATATTAGGAATGGAAATGGTGAATTCATTCGAGTCTCGACGTACGGGATTGATGTTTTGGCAATTTTTTTAGAATCTCTAGGGGGGGGGGGGCAGGGAGGGGCATCTGCCCCCCCCTTGGCGACGCCCTTGCGTGTTGCGGTGCCGTTAGCTGCCCATACCGGTGTGTAACGCAAAACGCGCCTGTTGCACCAGTGGCTACTGCGTGCACCAGATGAAGTGATGATTCTAGAATATGTACGGTAAGTATTACCCGCATTTTCAAGTCCCAGCTGGTGGAGCAGGTTAGCGGCGAGATCTGCTCTGGCTCTCGCAGTGTCCCAACGCACGGCGTGTAGCGGTGCCGTTAGCTGCCCATACCGGTGTAAGACGCACAACGCGCCTGTTGCTCCAGTGGCTACTGCGTGCACCAGACGAAGTGACGATTCTACTTCTTTCTGTAAAATAAATCTATGGTAAAACAACCAGCAGCGTGGCGGTAACTTTTATTCATTTAAAAGAGTTGAAAACTTTTTTTTTACATGTCGTTTTTCCTATAAGTATTCTATAATTATTAGGTAATAGCTCCTTAACCTACCCGACCCTAATTCAGTTACCAACCGTGAAGTAAAAATTGTACTTAATAGGTAAGTAGGTACTTGAAGTTACCGATGACGTAAAAATTTGTTCGTAGATTTCTGTTCAAGGAAACTGCAAAATAAAGATGCAGTCAAAGCGTGAGTTTACCTATATTTGAACGACATTGACAAGCGTGTGATCGGTGCTGTTGTCAAGCATTGATTTTCCTAAAATCCGCGCTCCCTTTTGAAAATCTCACAAAGAAGACAAACGGCTGGAAATAAGCAGCCCCGGATTTCCACCTAGGCATACAAGACCTTTGCCTAGGGGCCCAGCCAGTCTAGGGGCCTCATCCACCAAGGTAGCTTGCCTACCGGTATTCGGACAAGGCCGGGTTAACCACATAGCAGGTGTAGCAAATGGTACAAGCCCCACGCTTGGGGGTTCCCGCGCTCATATCATGATACCTAAACCACCCGTAGATCCAATGGAATATTATTTATCCATCAATGATTAAAAGAAATCCTAAAAAAATTTGCATCACAGCTTCTCTTTTTTTGCTTAAGTCGAAAAGGAACTCTTATTTCTGTTTTAAATTTTCAAAAGAAATCTAACCTCTCCGAGGTGGGGTGCTAAAATTTTCGAGCTCGTTATTGCATCTTAGACTTTCTTGCTTATATCGACATAGTAACTCCTATTACTGTATGAATGGTCTAAAGAACCCCAACCTATAAGAGGTGCTAAATTTTGCTTCGGTATTGGGGGGTCTCAAATGACAAGTGCCTGGGGGCCCTGGGTCTCTAAGTGCGGGCCTACAAATAACCTTCACATTATTGTAATAGACGCCTCGCCTTTCAAGTAAATTAACGAGTATTGATTAGTTACAAAATGCTCCTTTTGAAATGTTTAGCCTGAAAAATAATAAGAACTTTTGTTGTTGCCACGCCGAACAAATAACTCACGGCAAGAATTTGTAAATTTTTTTAAAGTGTATTGTTGAAGAACCAAGAGTAGGGTCGTGAGGTCGTAGACTTTTTATTAATACATTTACTTTAAACCCTTATTTTCGACATGCTACAAATTAGGGTGTAAGACATGAAACAAACGTTCTTGAAGGTTAAAGGCTTCTACACACCGGCGCCACTCGCGACGCGACTGAAAGGCACCGCTCGTCGCGCGACACGCGGGTCTTTGTGTCGCGTGGCGTGTCGCGCCGGTCTGTAGAAGCCTTAAGAACTTGCACTTTAAAATTATTGTCAGAAAGAGTGGGTTAAAAAACCAGCCTAGTGCGAGTCAGACTCGCACACGAAGGGATAGTACTGTAGCCCTGCAGGGTACCACTGTACAAGATTTAGCAAAATCGCTGAAAAAAGACCTTTCATGTACCCACTTAAATTTTTTACTTTATTTTAATTTTATTTGTTGTCATAGCGGCGATGGAAATACACAATCTGTGAAAATTTCAACTGTCTACCTTTTACGGTTCATGAGATACAGCCCGCTGATAGACAGACGGACGAACGGACAGCGGAGGCTTAGTCATAGGGTTCCGTTTGGCACCCTTCGGGTACGGAACCCTAAAAAAGAAGCGATCTATTTAGGCCAAATTCGATGCAAGCAGATCAGAGAATACAATTAAAAACATCTAACACATCATAACATCGCAATCACAAATCATACAGAATACAACTTATGTATCAACACCGCTTTCAATCACCATCATCCACAAAAAGAACATTCGCAAGAATACTAATCCCGCTTTCATTCAAATTCTATTTCAAACATGTTTAACATATCCTGAAAGATGAGCACGAAATCCGTATACAAAAATGAATTCCACTTGTTGAATGTTTTTGTGGGAAGCGTTTGTTTTAATAACACATAGCACAGTATTTAATTTCGCCGGCAGCAGAAAGGGTTACATTTGCAACAGCGGGACTTGTAATTAATGGGACAGAGGTGACAAAATTTATATGCGTTGTAATTTCAACAATAACACACGAGACAAACATATTTTCCCGTTTTCCGCCTTCTTGTAACGCAAGATTAGGTCGACAAGACGCTAATCTCATTTCGGGATCACCCATAACCTGATTGGAAGTACAGAGCAACAAATAATGTAATTATTTGTCTATTACTGAGATGAGAGGTTTTGTACCGCCACTTCGAATAAAACTTCAATAAGTAAAATGTCAGGTATTTTTAGAATTACGCCCATTGGTTTCGACGTAGAAAAGTAAATGAATACTGAAAGACGAAGAAAATTATGAAAGAAAATCTATTAAAATAATTAATAAACGTTTCTTAGCATAAAATAAATGGATTCCATAAACTTGTACCTATTAGAGTAGGAACTACCTACTGCCTTCTTGACGTTGGTCTTAGCTGGTTTGAGCAAAGCCTTTGTTAGGAAAATATCCACTTAGTGGTCAGTATCATATCAGCTGTCGCCAGCCAGATGCAACCGCATTGACAGTTAGGTAGGTTCCTACGTATTATTGGGTAAATATTTAAGTACCTACTACATTTATGGTCGAAGGACATGCGATAGTATCTACCTAACACCTCTGTTTACCGCTTCAAAGATATTTAAAACAAAAACCGACCAAGTGCGTGTCGGACAATTTTTTTTTTTGGGTGGAAGATTATCAAATAACTTCTCCCGCTCTGGGCGGAGCGGGAGGGCGTGTCAGACTTTTACTGACTAACACCCACCCGTGTTCTTTCCGTTGCCTGTGTGCCAGGGCCACGATATTCCTTTCGGAAAAACTCGCAACCCTGGCAGGCATTGGTCCTAACGGACCCCGTCAGTTGGTGCTGACATCTGTTTGAGGCGCGCGTGGAACACAACGCGCCGTCGACCCGGGCCTTATCGGACGGCAAGCTACCCATCGCTCACCGTCCGTAAGCCCGTGTCGGACCATGCACAATGAATTTATCCCAAGAACAAACCCAACTAAGTAAATGAAAGTTTGTACGCACGATATTGAGAAATTTACCATGTTATTTTAAAACTTATAGTTTTTCTGTAATCTTTAAGTAATGAGCTATTGCCTGTATTTTTTAAAAAAAATTGGGTTCAGTAGGTTTGGAGATTCGGGGGAATGGTCAATTTTTATCTATTTTCTTAAATACTCGTAACTTTAAAAGAATTTATAATAAATTTATAAAAAAAAAATATCCGAAATCCTTATACGAGTAACAACCCTTTTTATTTGTTAAGTTACACGACGGTACCCGTTTGCAAAACTTTTAATTTATTTTTCTTATTTGCCCCCAAAGTGACCCCATATATTCAAAATTCATTTATTTACGGTACACGTCCGTGTTTGGATCACAGAAATTCATGTGTACCAAGTTTCAACTTAATCTGTTCCAGATTCGGAGCAAATCGGCTGTGACAGACGGACAGATAGACAGACACAAGTGATCCTCTATGGGTTAATTTTTTTTCTTTTGAGGTACCTACGGAACCCTAATAATGACGGCAATGTTGAAGATAAACATCAATAATAATCCTTTCCAACTAATTAAATACAGTAAGTATCACTAATCAATATAAAAGGTTCCCAGCTACACATCGAACACTGTTTGATTAGCGTTATTATGACGATAAAGCCACTAAGAAATTACAAGATGGAGTTTGCTGAAGGTAAGCAATTGCTTTCAAATTACTACGTCACTGTTCTATTAAAGGCACGTGTCTAGTTAATTAAGTATGACAGTAGGTACTTAAGGGGACGATAACCGACTTTTCATGATTTTATATTGAAGATCACGTCTAAACGAGTAGTGTTAATGATTTGAAAAAAATATATGATAAATTAGAGCATTTTCTCAATAACTTAATATGTGAATATTTTAGATTATGTTTATATTACATAGTGAATTTAATTAAGTTATGTCTAACGCGGATCAAAAACTGAGAATGGCGCAAAATCTACCAAGCGTATTTTTCTGAAACCTTCACCAATTTAAAGATAATTTAATTATAAATCTTTTAGTATACGCGTTTTATTAAAATACTTGTTGTTTTGTGTATAATAAATTAATAATGCCTCTAATTGGGGCCACAGCTCCTTGATGGGCGAGTCCTATTACTGGCAGAACGTACGACGTGTTGCGTGAGCTCAGTACAGAACACGCAAGCTAACCACTCAAGGTCACTGGCATATATCTACGTCTTAAGTGTTAGTTCGAATTCGGATTCTAACGAGTTTTCAACGAGCCACAACGTCTTCGCTTCCTATTTAATTATCCCTAATTTTGGGAGAATATTGTTACTAGTCTTGTGGAATGAAATAACGTTGGTACTGTATTTGAAGCTTTCAATGTTTTACGGTCTGTTTTGTTTCGTTTTTATTTTTGGTACCTGAAATGTGAAACTACCTACAAAATGCTTGAAATGTTAGCTCTCTCTAGAGATCTCATTAAAAATGATATTGTCGTGTACATGCACGTAGGTACCTACTATTAATTAAATAAGGCCCACTTGCGTGTTTCTGGTTTATCCTAAATAACTCTGAGTTAGCAGCTAACTCAGGGTTAATTAAATAACTCATAATGCACCACCAAGAGTTAGAGGTAAACCTAGAGTTAAACTTTTATTTAACTCACCGACGTGGGAGAGTTAAGTCGTTAAACTCTGGGTTACTGCTGGTAATATTCAAAGACATTAAATTATAATCTCTTTGGTAATCTATACTTATAATATTATAAAGCTGAAGAGTTTGTTTAGTTGAACGCGCTACTCTCAGGAACTACTGGATCGAATTGAAAAATTCTTGTGTTGGCTAGTCCATTTATCGAGGAAATCTATAGAGGAGGCTATAGGCTATATAACATCACACTACGATCAAGAGGAGCGGAGCATCAATGAAAAATGTTGCAAAAACGGGACAAAAATCCTTCTTGTGAGAGCTTCCGTTGCGTATGGTAATCAAATTTGTTCTTAAATAATGCATTATTTGCGAAGGTGTTTTTATAAACATGATATTAATCCTTATCCAAATAAATACGTTATTCATCACAAACAATGATTTAAAAAATCACAAGTAATTTAGATTTGAACATTGACATTATTTTCAGCCCTTGACATTATTTGATTTGTGTTGAAAGTTTGTGAGTGTGTGTGTGTTTGTTACTTTTTCACGCTCAAACGGCTGGACCAATTTTGATAAAATTTTGTATCGAGTAGCTGACATCCTGGATTAACATATAGGCTACTTTTTATCCCGATATTCTTACGGGATAGAGACTGACCATGGTGAAACCGTGGGCCGCAGCTAGTGTCTTAATAAATTGACGTTATGAGATCCCGCTGATAACTTATTTTGTATCATATATTGTTCGACGATAAAGTAAGTGAAAATTCGGTAAGTACTATATCAGCTGGCAATATATTCATGAACTTATATAAAAAAAAATAGGTACAATAAGTTATAAAAACTTAAAACATATTTTTCCATAACTGACGTTTTCGTCAGTCAATAAACTAAATCTCCATGGAAATCACATACAATACGAATCTTTTCATTCTTTTTAAAAAAAAAAACGTTTTAACACTAGAAATTTCTTCTGTATTGTGGCCTGTGGGTGCGTTCACAAAAATTTCAACTCACATACACAAACAGCCAGACCCGGAACAACTACTTGTAGGAGTTGTATTGTAGGGCATACAAATATTTGTTCCGTGCGGGAATCAAACCCGCGACACGCAGCGCAGCAGTCAATCGCTTAACCACTGCGCCAACCGTGCCGTCATTCTATTCTATTTCTATTCTATTTTTTTTATAACGTTGCCCCACACTAGGAATTACTCCTGTATTGTGGGTGTGTTTACAAACATTTAAATTCACATACACAAACAGCCAGACCCGAAACAACTACTTGTAGGTCATACAAATATTTGTTCCGTGCGGGAATCGAACCCGCGACACGCAGCGCAGCAGTCAATCGCTTAACTAACTGCGCCAACCGTGGTAGATTAAAATGAAATGTCATGTTATAATATTCCAAGACAAGAATGTAGGTACTACGTATCTTAGGCCCGTATTACAGAACGTTACTCAGTACTCAAGCATTACTTAAAACTCGATTCAAGCCATTTGATAGGTTGAAACTAGTTTTAAGTATTGCTTGAGTATTGAGTGACGTTCTGTAATACGGGCCTTCATGTAGTGTACGAAATGGTGTAAGAAATGGGTATACAATTTCCGTTCATTGTTCATTCATAAGTTTTTGGCTGGATTAAGGCTCCTACAGACTGGTGCGATATCGCAAGTGCGACAGGCATCGCGACTATTGTCACGCCCGCGATATCGCACCAGTCTGTAGGAGCCTTTACACATCAGGGCATAGACGTTTAAAAAAAAAAAAAGAGAAAAGAGACATTGTAATTCTATTTTATGTTTCGTCGATTGAACTGCAATGTCCAATGCAACTGAAACTCAAAAAAACACAAAATAATGTCAAGTTAGTAAATAATTGGATTGATTCCTTTTTCGGCACATTCCTTTTTGGACATCTTCCGTTTTCGGCATATTCTTGTTTCGGCACATTTTAGTAAATAAATTATACTATGAAATACGTGTGACTTTGCTTGCGTAATAAAATAAAATAATATTTATTAGTAAAATATTAAATTTCAGAATAATGATGCTTTGTTGTATATGTATAATGATTTATGCCGAAAACAAAACGGAATATGTCCAAAAAGGAATGTGCCGAAAAAGGAATCAATCAATAATTGTTCTCCGAGTTTACAAACTTTATATTTATCGTGGAAGTGGGCCTTAGAAAATTCTTAGATTTCAGGCTAATCTTTTTGTCTAATAGAAACATTTTGTTTAAACATAATATTTTGTTGTGTTTTGCGCTAATAGTGTAGATAATAATACTTTAGTCATATTCCTTCCATAGTTTTAGGTAACCAGTTCACTTTAGCCACCCAAACCCATAGTCCAATATTTTTGTTTCCATATCCTGCAGTAGTCCTACATCAGCCGGGGGTTGTCTTTGGGTGCACAATTGCACATGCATAGTGCAGGGATAATAGTCAAATTGTCTAACGAGCCTCTGCGAGTTGTCTTCGGCCTCTCGTGCGCGTTCCAAAGGTCCGGGACCCAGGGTCCCGAGATATGTCAAAGACACAATAATAATAATGCTTTCACTGAATTTTTTGTACACTGACTTGGTTGAAATGTTACACTTATTAGCCAGCGGCTACATTTTGAAAAAGTTTTATCAGCCAGCGCGTCTACAGAGCGTTTAGAAAATGTATCACATTGTTGTATATGGCGCAGATATATGATTTTTGTTACTTTTAAATCTGTTATTACGCCTTCATATATTGCAAGTAAGTTATGCAAAAAAAAATATGTTAAACTAGAACACATACACATCAATTTTATAGGTGAATATTTAAGTATTGTATTAAAATACTTTATGAAATAAATTCAGGAAAAAATGTCTCCCCAAAGCATAAAAAAATATATTACTTTCAAACTACTTAATATACTATCATGCTTTTTTTTTAAATGAATAGCCTGTTTTATTATCTATAATTCTATCTGTGATTTTTTTCAAATATTCATATTTTCGTTACTAAAAATAAATATTCCCTATGAAAGTTCATGGTTGCGTGGCGTGAGCGCGACGCGCATTTGTATGACCAAGGTCAACGGCAATTATCTGACCCTTAAACTCTGCAATTTAATCACCTACCCAATAAAAGTGCTGAATTTCGTTGTAATGATTTAAGGCAGTTCGTTCTGTCCCCCTAACCTCTAAGCAAAACATGTAAAGAATTTAATTTGAAACGGTCGGTCGTCATGTTCTCAATTTAATTTAAAACCGTCCACGAAGGAAGCCGCTATCGGGCATCGTGAAAGCCTTTGAGCAGACACATACTATATGTAGAGAGGAAGATTGCTGCGCTCTGCAGCGCTTCAACTGTTAAGGCTCGTGCAGACTCATGCGATATCGCGGACGCTACGCGACACTAGTAGGACAATTTGTTTGTCGGTGCCTGTCACGCCCGTGATATCGCACCAGTCTGTACGAGCCATTATTGTGCAATATTTTATAATAAGTCACCTTAATTTACTACAGTTAATACTGGTATGACTTTGCTAAACATACTTTTAAATGATGAATAGTAAGTATGTACCTAATAGTTTATTCTTGGTAGTAGTAATCACAAAGGCATAACAAAATTGAAAACATCAATCTTTTCACGTGCCTGGTAGAGAGCACGGCCTACTGTGACATGACTTGAGTCACACATTTTATCACAGTTGAGTGATAAAATCGTTTTGTCTTAAAATGCTTGTACAAATTGACAAGACATAATTTATCATGTCTTGTCACAAAAGTCTTGGCACGCCCGCGCCCGTGCTCGGCCCGCAGCAAAAAGCAACGTCACCTGCTGCAGTTGTGAATGTGGATAAAAAAAACGTAAAATGTTTTACTTTTAAAAACTATTATTTTTAGAATTGTAGTCTAAAAATAATAGTTTTTAAAAGTAAAACATAAGTTTACGTTTTTTTTTCGTCAAGTCAAAAAAAAGTTTAAAATGCTGCGTTCGATTTATCTTAAATTTTTAAGTCCGTGGTAGAATCATGGATAAAAACCTCCGGTTCACCCACCTTAAATCAAAATACCCGTACCTATATTGGGTTTATTTCCGGGAATTCTCGTCCCGTGTATTCCCGGAATATCCGTAGTTCTTGTTTTCGAGAAATTCAAATCGAGAAAAGTCGAGAACTCGAGAAATCATTTGTCTAATCTTAAGGCATGTTTCATCAGAATTAATTCGAAATTGTCCAAGCACAGGTTAAATTAACACACAATTGCCAATAATAGAGAGCTGTGATTATTCACATACTCGTAGTTATTAATAATCGGAGTTCCTTTTTAGCTTATAAAAAAGTTTCTTTGTTAATTTGATTATTTTTGTATTATCGAGAGTTTATCAGAGAGAAAAAAGTAGTTTAAGTTTATAAAAATGTTGATTCTGATTATCAAATCAAATCAAAAATATTTTTATTTCTCATAAGCCTACATGGGCACTTATGAAACGTCAGAAGCTAGGTGCACATTATATTCTATGAAAAGAAGAAAAATACTGTAATTGGTGATTATTGACAAGAGATTTCGTTGATTGTTAAAGATTATGTTTGTTAACGACGCTTTCTTTATTTAAACAACAAAATTAAACATAAAAGAAAATTTCTCGGTTTCCCGGGTAGTCCCGAGAAATCGAGTTCGAGAATTCTCGAGACCCGAGACATGAAAAACCTCGAAACCATAAACCGTACCTGTGTATTACCTACTATGTGTATATTTAAAATATATGGATGCTTCCACCGAATATTTGGTTACACAAACCTCAGGGAAGCCAGATAATGGCAAAGCTAATAACGTATCGAATTCACTGGCATAATTATATCTGCGGTCCATAATTGGGTGTAGTTAAGGTAAATAAAGGTCCCAAGAAAAAAAAATCTTCCAACTCGTTCAGGTTTAAAATTTTAGATTTCCTTAATAGATGCGCTAAGGTAGCCCGCGAAATTCAAATTTTATTATGTTTTTTGCAATTCGTAGGTCAGTAACACGTTGTATGTTGATCTAATTATGATTCGCGGCCATAACCAATACCATCATTTCAGCTGAAAGACGTCCACTGCTGGACATAGCCCCCCACGGCACCACACGGAACCAATATGGCTTTTTAGAATCATAATCATTCGATTCAGCATTACAACGCCTGAAGTTCAAAAAAGCCTATTGAATGATTATTTCAGAAATAATCATTCAGTAGGATTTTTTGAAGAGAGTTAGTTGTATTGCCGATTCTAATGATTATAATTCTGTAAAGCCATATTGGTTATGGCCGCGAATCATAATTAGATCAACATAAAACCTGTTACTGACCTGAATATTGCAAAAAACGTTGGAAAATTTGAATTTCGCGGGCTACCTTAGCGCATCCCCCTTAATAAAAAAAAAGAGCACCTACCTATGTATTTTGGTGGAGCAAGAAGGTTGATAATGGTGCAAAATATCATAGGTACCGCAACATTCAATCAATCTGCCTAGCCTTTTCTCAACTATCTTGGTGTCAGCTTTCAGTCTAACACCGTAGGCGCGGGCCTGCGGACGGTGAGCGATGGGTAATAGCTCGCCGTCCGATAATGACCAGGCCCGATCGACGGCGCGTTGAGTTCCACGCGCGCCTCAAAGAGATGTCAGCACCAACTGACGGGGTCCGTTAGGGCCAATGCCTGCTAGTGTTGCGAGTTTGTCCAAAAGGGATATCGTGGCCCTGGCACACAGGCAACGGAAGGAACACGGTGGGTTTTAGTCAGTAAAAGTCTGACACGCCCTCACGCTCCACCCAGACCGGGAGAAGTTATTTGATAATTACCCACACAGAAAAAAAAAATCTTCTTGTCTAACCAGATGCAGCTAAATACCAGTATTTTACATGGAGCGACAGCCTATCTGACCTCAACAAACCCAGTCACTAGGTAAATACGACACCCCTTGCAGAAGACTGGTTGTCAGACTTTCGGGCTTCTGACGACCCGTAATGACTGTCAAAGATTCACTAATGACAGCCGGGACAAATAGCTTATCGTGTTTTCCGAGGCACGGAGGAGTCTCGGTATGTAATGATGGTCACCCATCCATGGACCAACCCCTGCAAGCGTAGCTTAACCTGATGGATCGACCCATGCGAATGTTATTACTTAGGTACTTCAACATTCACCCAGATTAAAGCCGAGATCTATAAACGTTTCTTAGCTCGTACTTTGGCTAAGCGTTGTTGCTGTCCCTGTCGCACAATTGTCAAACTACAAGTGCAACATAGAGACGGGAACATGTCATAAGTCAAAGCACGATAGCGCACATAGCGTGCTAAAGTAACGTGTATATATCCAGGCCTTTAACTATTACAAGAGCCTAGCTGCCTCTGGTAGATGAGACCTGCCGGAGTGCTGACACTTGTCCATACATAACGGGGCATGGTTGTTATAAGATTTTGCTAGAAACTGCTATATCTAGCTATAGTTTCTGCTTCCTAGAAGATAGTAATAGTAATCTATTGCAAACTTCAAGTTAAAGTTAAAGAAATTAATTGTTAAGCTGTATCAAATGGCTATAACACAGCACATTGACGTAGGGTATCAATTTTCTTCAATTAATTGCCCTGTCTCTACGCGAAGTGTTCTTGCAACGCTTGTTAGACACTTCAGCACCTTATTGCGTAACACACTATCAATTAATGTCTGAATGATTTTGAAGGATATTGCTAATCCATTACTCGTACAAAAATTACAGAAATGTAACCCCCCTTTTTTTTTTTTTCTTGGCGGAAAATTGTCAAATAACTTCTCCCGCTCTGGGCGGAGCGGGAGGGCCTGTCAGACTTTTACTGACTAAAACCCACCCGTGTTCCTTCCGTTACCCGTGTGCCAGGGCCACGATATCCCTTTCGGACAAACTCGCAACCCTGGCAGGCATTGGCCCTATCGGACCCCGTCAGTTGGTGCTGACATATCTTTGAAACCCCCCGGGTTAAATTTCTGTAATTTTTACCTAGGACGCACCGTTTTCGAGATAATTGAATTTCAATATTTTTATTAATTAGTTAAAAAAAATAAACGATTTTTCGCTGGTTTTTATTAATGAAAAACTTGAAGTTTGACACATTTTGTTCGATAACGAAACGTAATAATTATCGTAGTATTCATAGTTTATCTACATCACTACCTCCCCGTTGCTAAGGAAAGAATAAGTCTTTGTATAGTAATTTTCTAGTAGTAGTCTTAGTAATAGTCTTCACATATAATTATATAATTAATGTACCTATAAAAATATTGTACAAGATTTTAAAAGAGTACCGGTGGAGTTTCTTGCCCATTCTTCTCCATACGAAACTACATTTTGGAACGACTAGAATCAATTCTATTTTTTTTTGTAAATATTGACGTTCAAAAGTGCCTTTTATGTGCCTATTTGAAATAAACGATTTGACTTTGACTTTGTCTTCATAGAAACGCAAGTCCACGGGTCGCTCCGTGCTCGGGCAGAAGAGATATCGAATTGGATAGGAAGAACTTTGTCTATTCTTAATAGAATAGAGATCTCATGCTACGCGTGGTGTTACACATTTCCGGCCCTTTTCACGAAATCACTACCACAGAAAGCGAGAGAAATTAATATATTATGTTACACATAAAAAAATAACTGTTCCATAATTTTGACGGCGTAGGTATTGCACTTTTGTAGGAACCAGCAGTTTTTTTTTTACAATACTTTTCCTAAAATTACAGGAAGATGTTCAAAAACTAGCTGCCCAGATCGAGTTCATTAAGATAGCGCAGATGGAGATTCACCGGAAACCGTGAGTTACACAATTAAAAAAAAAACCGGTCAAGAGCGAGTCGGACTCGTGCACCGAGGGTTCCCTACGAATATATGATGTTGATGATTTCTGAAAAACTGTGCTATTTAGAGTAATCGTTTCGTTTCGTAAAAGTTTTATTTTTCCTGTAATCTTTACATAAGCTTCTATCATATAGAATAATTTCAGATTTTGATCTCTGCTAACTTCGGAGATAAGTAGGGGGGGGGACGCTATTTTTTTACATTTTTTATCAAAAGTTGGAAAAAATTAAAATAAATGTTTGAGAATGTGCAAACAGCGTTCTTTCATATGATACCCCACATGCCCTAGTAGCCCACTTCAAAATTTTAAAACCCCCTTTCAGTCCCTTTTGCAAAAAATATATTATTTTTTTTATTCTTTCTTGCTTGCAAAAAAGTTAGGCAAACGTCATCTAAAACTATTCTAAATTTCAAGTTGATAGCATCAGTAGTTCTTGAGATATCCAGGTGTGACAGACAGACAGACTTAGTCTCACCATAAGGGTTCGGAACCCTAAAAAATCTAAAAATGATGATGGTCAATTTAGAATTAGATGTTCACTCTTTTCGTGCCCTCAATTCACCATAATACAACGGTCCCTGAACAAGGTACCTGCGTATTTTTATCTCCTAAAAGAAATGGTATCACTATCCTTTTTTAGAATTTACATAAAACGTACTCAAGAAAGATGTTCACACAAAAAAATAACCCAGCTCTCCGCAGCTTTCAGGGAGCTTTATAAAAACATCCCTTTCATACCTATTTTGATGAACCTACGCAGACGCACCCCTCGGGCGGTCATAATTATTGACGTAAACCCGATGAACCATTGGAGGTAGGAGATATAATTATACCTACGCAACACCAGCCTCATTGGGGAAGGGGCGATCGTTAGCATTTCAGAGTTGGAACAGTTTGCGTTAGTATGTAATATCTGGTGCATTTGTATGAATTTTGCAGTTGCCGTCCGTGTGATTAATTGTTCAACTGATTGGGTGGGATGTTTGTTTGTATTTCATTTCATGTAGGTAATGAATTGTTATGTAATTAAAGATTTAATTAAAAAACGCTAGATGGACTGACGGCCTTAAAAAGGTTCTTGGGACAGACCAGATGCGGAAAGCAGAGGATCGAGATCCTTCTCCCTTTAATTCATCCAAAGGTTGTCTGCAAAAGTTCGCTTTTAGCGATAAGCCCGCCCATTGTGTCACCCTATGTAAAATTTCAACATTATATCTGTATTTTTTATGGTATACCTATTATAGAGTATTCTATTCTATAGAGTGTGGTGGCGCAGCCTGGGAGAGGCCTATGTCCAGCCTGCAGTAGATTGCCATAAGCTGAATTGATTGAATTAATGACTAAATTAAACGTTTTAGAAACGTCCTATATTTTGTCCGGTAATTATTTTTTTGGAGACCCCAACATCCTACAGTCATCTGAATCATAAACCGGGTGCTTTTTCAGGAGTATGTTTTAAATACTAAACAAAAATGAACTCGTTGTTAATTGAAAATACTCAATACCGATTTTAACGGAATAAATTCGCTGTCACTTAATTTAAAGTTGTAAAAAAATTATAGGCCCGTTTTGACATTTAACTTGAATCGATTTATCGTGATTATCGTATCGTGAGGAGTCGTATGGTTACTTCACTAGTTACGTCGCGATTGACCATCGATCGCGACGTAACTAGTGAAGTAATACGACTCGGTACTCGATACTCACGATAAATCGCTTTTAGTTAAATGTCAAAACGGGCCTGATATTTTTTCACAAGTATAATAAAAATAGAAATTGTTATACCTTCGCACCTATAATCTAACCCTTTCAGTCAATAATTGTAAAGCCATCATATTGACTCAATATGATAGCTTTACAATTAAAATGTCGATAGGCTGCAATACAGGCGGCTTGGCACGTATAGCCGTAACCCAATTTTAAGCTTTTACGAATGAACACTTTAACTACGATGCAGGTGTTAAAATGCATAGAGAACGCTGCTGCCCATTCTCTAGCAAGTCCCTTAGTCGCCTTTTACGACACCTACGGGAAGAAATGGGGCGGTACTATTCTTTACGTCCGGCACCACATGGACGCCTCCACAACCCAGTAACTGGGTAATACGATACTCCTTGGTAAGACTTGGTCCGCCTTTGTGCATTATTGTGTGTGAGAAGTTTAAATAAATAAAAAAGACTGGTTGTCTGAGTTTCGGGCTTCTGACGACGCCTAACGACTGTCAAAGATCCAAGAATGACAGCTGGGACTAACGGCTTAACGTGCTTCCCGAGGCAGGGAGGAGTCTCGGTATGTAACGATGGTCTTCCATCCACGGACCACCCGGGTTCCCGACCCGGGAATCGAACCCAGGACCTCATGCTCAACTGTAGTGCTTACGATCCTAGACCAACGAGGCGGTACAGTTTTGGGTCTTTTTACACCCTATAAAATAGTACCCGAGATCCTTCTACTTACTCTCTAGCTCTGCACTGATGAAAGTGAGCTTACACGATGATTGAAATACGAAGAGCTTCCAGGCTAATAATAGAATTCAAAGATTACGTCGAAACGTGTAAGTTACAGCCAACATGTGCCACTTGCCACACAACATGCGACCAAGGGCTTGGACACATCCAGCCGTTGGTCGCATATTGTGATTGTTTCACATGATTGCCGTCACAGATTAGAGGTTATTGTTGAAACGCCTAAGAATAATTCCGTGGGGCTTATGAGGTTTTTGAGCAGTACTAGTAGTAAAGTTCTCTCATCCTCTATAGAAAAGGGAGGATCCTCCGACCAGACGGGCGTTGTGTCTGGTGGGCAACTGCCCGACGGTTAATGTCGGGACGTTGTATATATGCTAGTTGAGCGGGAAACTCTGCTTGCGCGATGCAGGATTTTGCGTGACGTCAGTGTGAAGCGTAGTTCGCATGTGGCGATGTTGATGCCGCTACAGTACTACAACAATACCTATTTCTGTTTCCAAGCAGTGTTTCTGTGCTCTGGTATGAAAGGTGGATACTTATGAATATCCACCTTTCATACCTTTGTCCACTGACCACCGTTTACCACTGCCCCTGAGATGGCCCGGGTAAGGCAATGTCATAATGAAAGTATCAATGTACCCGGTAGGTGGTAGTGTTGGCAGCTTCCGTGGGTGGCAGGGACAACAGCGCGAAGGGCAGCAGCAGCGCACTGGACATGCGCCGCGGCCCCCCCATCACTGCCCACCATTCGCGCGCGCACGCGCCGTCCTGTAACAAAGCATTGAGGTTTGAGATTGTATAAAACTAGAGTAAGTATTAATCAATGATATTATATTAAACAGATATGTTATACACTCACAAAACAACCGAAAAAAGTGTGCCGCGCAGCAGCGGCAGCACAGCCCCACTTTTCATTCATTTTACATTACACTACAAGTAAAATACGTCCCAATTAGACGTTTTCGACTCTTCACGATTGCGCGCCCACAACATATCTGTTTAATAAAATATCTTTAGTAAGGACAAGGATACAAGGATATTTTGACGCCAGAACGACATTCTTCTTTTTTGGCACTGTTTTTGTTTTTGTCACTGTCATTAATTGTGTATTGACAAAGCAAGATGGCGACGATAGTTCAGATTTTGACCTCGCGTCAAAATAACCTTGTAGCGTTGTAGGTAAACATCGTGAGGAAACCGGCATGTCCTACTGTGTCCCAGCAGTGGGAGCATTATAGGCTGATTATGGTGTAGGTATTTACGAATCAAGAGCAAGACTCGCGGTATCGGTCAGACAAACAAAAGACTATCATTCGCCTCGCCATTAAATTCAGGACTGTTCGACGAAAACGAATCGATTACTTATGACGAACTCGTGTTTTATCAAAGTTTTACCAACTACACGTATCAGCAACGGTTGCGCCTAAGACACATCTCTCAAATATCCCTCTGTAGATAAAAAAAACAAATACAGGTCGGAATAACATCGCGGGAAACGTCTGGTTCTTATAAACATTATTTTGTAATCTTTTAATTTACTTATATAGTCTTTGAAAAAATAGATCCACAGTAGCCAGGTACACTTATCACGTTAAGGTTTAGAACCTACCACGGAACAGGTAAACCTCGTATCTATTCGGTGGAACCTACTATGACACATCATCAGAGGTCATCAACATAATATACTTCGTTCGCACTTTTTATTTTTTTTATTATCCTTTAAAAAAGACCCAGTTTCTTAATAATTAATTACAATCTAGCCTGAATCTAATAAGTAATTTAAATCTAACTTAATTTATTACGTTGATTGTTCTTTACACAAGTCCGTTCCACCTTCTTAGAGTCTGATATATTAATATAAACACTTTGTTCATTTGTTATTAAATATGTAAATTTATACCTATCAAATAAACAACCTCCCTTTTCGACTTTCTGTGTAATGGTACGATCATCAACAGTATGCGTTGTTGAAAGATACATTTCATCAGCGCTATTTATCACGGTGACGGAACCCATAGAATAAATTTCCGCTGCGACGCATTTCAGGTAGCGAAACGCGATGACAACATTTTTTATGTAGAAAAAAAACATCGTGTTTCTTGCGATATTTACTTTTTGTTAAAATAAATTTGGAAATTATTAAGGGCCTGCTGCTTGTTGAACCAGTGACTTAAACTAACTATAGTATGTATGGAATGCTTGGAAAGGTAAACATGGGATGGTCCATTTATCATCATAACTAATATTATAAATCCGAAAGTAAGTTTGTTTGTTACCTTTTCACGCCTAAACCACTGAACCAATCATCCTGAAATTTTGCATAATGTTGTCAGGTGTACATAAACGGACATAAGGTACCTTTAATCCCGAAAAAAAGTACTGCTCCCGAGGAAAACAACAATAACGTTCATATGATAATAGATGGCGCCACGTGTCTTTCGAATCATGATTGAATTATATCATGGGATGTATTTAAAAACATTTTAAATTTGATGAATACAGCTATAAAATTATAGATCAGCACTTCAAAATAATAATAATAATACATCTATAATTTAATATCATCACTTTAATAAACATGAACCAAAAGCAGAGTAAAACCCGAAAAGATTGTCAAATTCTAAATTAACGCAAGCGAAGCTGCGGGCAAAAGCTAGTTAAAAATAAATACCAAAAAACTATTTATCATTTAATCAAAAGCAGGTACTGTTGAACGCACAAGATTAAAAGTTGTGAAGTAAAAGGAAATAAAGAATCCACCTTTAACGTTCAAAACATTCCAACGTCACACCGTCAAAGATAGTTCCATTGTTCTCATATATTTTGTTATTATTTCCTCACAGAAAATGTGTCAATCACATGATAAATATCTTATTTTCCTACAGTTATACGTGGGTATTGTTTTCCAAATAGAGGTCTCAATTTTATTACGAGTGGCTCCATTTCATTTTTGTGACAGCCGATGAAGTTTTGCTCGGGACTTGTTTACTACTTTGGTATAGGAGTGTGGGTTTGACTATATTCGCGTTTATGTATTTATGGTATTTTACAGCTTAAATATAGCATGGTAGCTATGTTGTTTTGAGACAAGCACTGAAGAAAACGTGGAAACCACTAAGAGAAAACAAGTCGTAAGCGATAAAGCTTGAGAACTTGGGAACTAATTTAACATAGACTTGAAAGTATATATCTAGATATCTAGTATAGTTATGTAAGTAATAAGTTGTTTGGGCTCTTTGATATCACAACTATTAATAAAAACTTTATCACACGTTAACCTAAATTACCCTAATCTCTAGTTAATCTATCATGAATCAAAGCACTTAAATGTTATGTTAGTTACACACACAAGTTTGTTTTATAACTTCGAGATTCGGTCATTAGGCTAGGCTGATGTTGTATCAAATTACCCAAATCAACAAATCTTGAACTCCAGAATCCTTAAAGGGATCAGATTTATCGCTATCCTAAAATATCAAGTTAACATATTTCACCCGTAACCCACATTAGCGGGCTCATTTTGTATCATAATTATTGCCCATAAAACTTTTACATATTTTCATTAGTTTAATAATCACCAACCGTTCTTTTTTATCATCATCATCATCATCATCATCATTTCAGCCGAAAGACGTCAACTGATGGACATAGGCGTCCCCCAAGCACCACCACTTCGACCGGTTCTGTGCTTCCCGCATCCAGCGGATACCTGCAGCCTTCACAAGGTCATCGGTCCACCTTGTAGGAGGCCTTCCAACACTACGTCTTCCAGTACGCGGTTGCCACTCCAGAACCTTTCGGCCCCATCGGCCATCAGTTCTGCGAGCAATGTGCCCTGCCCACTGCCACTTAAGCTTGGCAATTCTTCGGGCTATGTCGGCTATCTTGGTTCGCCTGCGGATCTCTTCATTTCTGATTCGATCACGTAGGGAAACTCCAAGCATAGACCTCTCCATTGCTCTTTGGGTGACTTTTAGCATTATGATCAGGCCCATTGTGAGTGACCACGTTTCAGTGCCATAGGTCATCACTGGCAACACACACACTGGTCAAAGACTTTCGTCTTGAGACGGGATGTGGGACGAGAAGATATTGCGTAGATTCCCGACCGCTACCCAGCCGAGTCGGATTCGAAGATTGACCGTTCTTTTTAGGCATAAGTAAATGCATAATAGGTTAAGGGTAGTATTTATACGAGTGACTGTAAATTAAAGTTTTAAGTGACATTTTTTTTAACAGTTATTTTAAGTATTACAAAGTGAAGACAAGTGACAAGACATCAACAGAACTGCAACTTACAAACATTAATTTCAGTTACTTAAAATACAAAATGAGAAGCTTTTATTTATATTTAAAACGTTCAGTTGGCTTTTTTTTCATATTTACAACCTCATCTAACCCAAATGATTCACCAAGAATAGAGGGAATCTGTTCCGGTCACTGTTCTTATCTTATTCTTATTTTTAAAAAGGTTGCCCCACACTAGGAATTTCTCATGTATTGTGGGTGCGTTTACAAACATTTAAATTCGCATACACAAACAGCCAGACCCGAAACAACTACTTGTAGGTCATACAAATATTTGTTCCGTGCGGGAATCGAACCCGCGACACGCAGCGCAGCAGTCAATCGCTTAACTAACTGCGTCAACCGTGCCGTCAAACCTAACCCAGTTCATTAGCCCCAATTCTGGCCCAATAATAAGGATCTGTTCTAACCTAACCCAGACCTCTTTGTATTTCTAGTCGCTCACTTAGTCATTTAGTCACACGGCTAGAATTTTAATATCTGAAATGGATTAATCACAACCCACTTTTAGTTAAAGTTAAGTTATTAAAACAGTATCTCATAATCAGTCGCTAAGTTTTTTTTTATTCGTTCGTTTTATAATTCTCTATAAGTTAATACGTATAACGGGCTGGTGTTCGTAACTCCACGACCAAGCGACTATTTTGCGTACGTAAGTTAATGAGTAATATGTCGTACACTCAATAGTTATTTTGCTAAAAAAATTAATCATCATCATCATTTACCGCCCCACTGCACCCACTGCTGGGCATTAGGTCTCTCCCTGCTTGTGTCTAACTCCATTCCTGCTCCTGTGCCAGTCCCATCCATTTAAGACACAGATATATGCCAGTGACCTTGAGTGGTTAGCTTGCGTGTTCTGTACTAAGCTCACGCAACGTGTCGTACGTTCAGCTAGTAATAGGACTCGCCCATCAAGGAACGCTGTCCCCAATTTGACGCATTATTATTTTTCCGCCATTTCCATTTAGTTTTTTATCTGCATTAGACATAACTTATATAATGATAAATTCCCAACACTGGACCCCTTCAATACCACACGGAACAGATTTAAAAAAGAGATCGAGAGAACAATCTAAATGTTATATTTACTGTCAGCTGTGAAGCTACCTTTTATTAATTAAATAAATAAATAAACTTTACAAATTAATTTCACTATTTAATATAAACATAATCTAAAATATTCACATATTAAGTTATTGAGAAAATGATCTAATTTAACATATATTTCAAATCATTAACACTACTCGTTTAGACGCGATCTTCAGTATAAAATCATTAAAAGTCGGTTATCGTCGCCTTAACGATTTAAATCCGAATGTAATGCTTATAAAAGTGACGAGAACATTGAAAGCAATCCAACAGGAACACAAACATAGACTAAAAATTTTTTTACGGTACATAGTCGATTACATAGCTGGTACTTTATGTTTCATCAAGCCAGCCAATACACACGTTACTTGAAAAATCACAGCCGCCACAAGTTGTTCCATAAAACGCGCCATTAGATAACATTGTACGAGGTGCTGTGGTAAATTAAAAAGGGGAAATTGCTCCAGCAGGCTTAGCACGAGAACCCTCTCTACGCGTTTTGTCGACGGAAGAATAGACAAAAATGACGTTTCAGTGTAGACAACAGAAAGTTTTCTACCGTCTGTAGCACGGCGATTACAAAACCAAATGTGAAGAGACTTGTCTTCTCTACCCTAGACAACTGTCTACAACGTCGAGCACGGCGTACAATCTTTCTCCGGTGTTGACAGCTTGGGATAGAAACCTTTCTTCCGAAATAGTCTACATATAAAATGACCTAGACAACGATTCGTTAGTTGTTTTTTCGTTAATTCGAGTAATTTTAGGCGGTGCTTTTTTACTTTTATCATGTATTAAGCTGAAATTAACATGTTGGGTTCAAATTGCGCTTTTTATTTAAGTTTTTTTATAGAAAAACTTCAGCGAAGATGGGAAAGAAATACTATTAGCGAGCTTGCTTTGCTTGTTTGGGAGCCTTTGATCTCACGGGAAGTGAGTTCTGTAGAATTATAAAATAAGCAAGGAGATAGTGCAATCAATGTTTATGCGAAGAACTCGGCTAGGACCTGTCGCCCAAAATGAATAATAGATTTTTGGAATTAACAATAAAATAAGAACAACAATATAAGTATCCTACAGTTTTTACACTACGTTGTCCCTTAACTTTGATTTATTAGATACCTACATTCACAGGGAATATAAAACATCTGATTATGAGCCAAAATCTCCTCATTGAACACTAAATTATTTATTTATGAAGTACTAGCTGCCGCACGCGGCCTCTCCCGCGTTGCATTAAGGCTTCTACATACTGGCGCGACACAAAGGCCCTGCACGTCGCGTGACGAGCGGTGCCTTTGTGTCGCGTCGCGAGTCGCGCTGGTTTGTAGAAGCCTTTACTATGTAGTGATTATTATTTTCATTTACTAAATCTTACACACTCAGTTTTAAATGGAGCATTTACCTACTAATAAATAAAATATCGATAAACAACAATACAATAACAATGTTAGTACCTAGTAAAAACAAGGGCTCCCGCAGACAGGCGCGACGTGATAGCGCGACCCGCCAGTCTGCAGTACCCTTAAAGGATACTTCTTGCGTGACGCCATCAAAATAGTATAATTATGGCTCTTTATTTAAATAATGCCTGTACATTATATGCAATTACCAATATTATAAAGTGCTCTGTGTATGCAATACAAATGAGTTTTAAAACTTAGTGGCGCCACAGCCTATGATGTATTACCTATAATACGTCATTGGCTACAGCCATTTAACAATATTTTTAAAAGGGAGATGCGCTAAGGTAGCCCGTGAAATTCACGTTTTTTGCAATTTGCAAGTCAGTAACACGTTATAAGTTGATTTAAATATGATTCGCGGCCGTAAAAAATATTGCTTTACAGAATTATAATCATTAGAATCGGCAAAACAACTAACTCTCTTCAAAAAATACTTAGAATTCAAAAAACGTTCGAAAATTTGAATTTCGCGGGCTACTCAGCGCATCCCCCTTGACCATTTGCGTTTTGTAATTGAAGAAATATTCGTTAAAAACACTTTTGCTTCATAGATTTGTTTGAGAACGAAACGCAAAAGTACGGTAAAATTGGGTAGTAATACACACCACTAGCGAATACCCCGTTGCTATGGACAAGTCACTGTCTACGAAGAAACCCGAGTCTAGGTGTGTCCTCGTGCTCGCGAAGAAGAGATAACGAGAAGTGTAGACAAGCTATGTCTATTCTATAGTAGAGTAGAGATCGAAAACGCCATGCTAAGCCTGCAGGTGATCGTCGGGTGGTTTCGTATCCAGGTCAGCTGTGTTACGGCCGACCACTGCCTCGGGCGCTTCCGTCTAAAGCTGACCTCTCTTCACGACAGTTTGTGAGAGAATCAATTTTGAGGCGCTTAGACCTCGTTATTTATATAACAGCGGAAAGGTTGGTTTTTGGGTGGAATTGAGTTGTTAGTTATATACATTTTATTTTTGGAAATTTTCTTTTATACTGACAGTTCTCGAGGTCAATGAATTCATGAGGGACTCGTTCGTTCTGAGACGAATGTAATTTCGAAATTCGGTGTGGTTACTAATACACTTAATACCACGTATCTACCTGTTACATACATATTAACGCTATTTAGAAGTATATATTCTATGCCTTTGTCTTCATGATACTTTGTTATTTTCTATAAGAACTTTCTATAAAAAATATAATCACATTTTGACCTTTCGACAAATATCACTTTGTTTTTAAATTGCCAACCGAACCGTTCGTATACAAAAGTAAAGTGCGCCTCCAGGCGTGGATAAATTGGCAACACTATTTGCCAGTTTCCTGGCAATATCATTATCACCCAAACCACACGGTATTTGCAGTAACATTATTCAAAAGTTGAATTTCGTATGAAACGGAATGTCTTGATACTGAGCCAAGTCACATTACAGAAATAATAATTGCCCTATTGGATACATTCATGACTGTATTTAGGAAGGCAATTATTACATTACAGTCCTTAAAAATCTAATATGCTCATGATAAAAAACAAAAGTAATCCGCGTAGTGCACAAATATTGGAGCGTAGCCTTCGTAGCATATCGTTGCGTAGTGCTACGTCGGCTAAGCCTCTATATTTTTATTTTTTTCCATCCTCTTTTATGGATACGCGGGTGTTATTGACTTATGAATGTTTTTAGGGTTCCGTAGCACAAAAGGAAAAGAGGAACCCTTATAGGATCACTCGTGTGTCTGTCTACCTGTCTGTCCGTCTGTCACAGCTGATTTACTCCGAATCTACTGGACCGATTAAGTTGAAATTGGGACACATATGAACTTTTGTGACCCAAACACGGATGTGATACGTAAATAAATTAATTTTGAATATGGAGGTCACTTTTGGGGGGCAATAAAGAAAGTTTTGCTAACTGTACTGTGTGACATATCAAATGAAAGGGCTTGTTTTAAGGATTTTATATATACTTTTTTATAATTTTAAAATACATCATTTTAAAATTATTTACGAAAATAAATGAAAATTGACCATTCCCCCCCCCTTATCTCCGAAACTACTGAGCTTGAAATTTTGAAAAAAATACAGAAAATAGTTCTTTACTTATAGATTACAGGAAAACTTATGAGAAGTCTATGATCTTAAAATAACATAGTAAATCTCTCAATATTGTGCGTACAAACTTAAATTTGCAGTTGCAATGTATGAGGGAAAATGTTTTTCAACTACAATGTTAAGTTTGTTCTTAGGATAAGGAATCCCCACTACGGAACCCTTCATTGTGCGTGTTCCAACACGCACTTGGCCGGTTTTTTTTGTATAGTAACTGTTTTGTATTACAGACAACTGCAAATATTTCCCATTACAACATAACATAACATCACGCCTGTAATCTCCGAAGGGTTAGGCAGAGGCAAAGAGAATTAAACCACTATATAGTCATTGGGCAGAGGTGTACCTATAGTACACCCACATTTTGCCAGTTATGTATAAGTCCCATGTAATAGGGGTCGAGCCTATTGCCATCAACCGGGTACAAATCCAGACTCCGGGCTCATAATTTCAGCCGAAAGACGTCCACTGCTGGAAATAGGCCTTCCCCAAAGGGAATGGGGGGGGGGGGGGGGGCGGTTGCCATAATCGCCACGCTTGGCAGGCGATGGCGATTGCAATATGGTGTTAAAATGCATAGAGAACGCGGCTGCCCATTTTCTAGTAAGTCCCTTAGTCGCCTTTTACAACACCCACGGGAAGAAATAGAATGGTGCTATTCTTTACGTCCGGCACCACACGGAATGTTACTTCGGGCTGCTACTGAAAAATCCACATCATGATATCTTTACTACTATTTTATAGAAAATCGATTAATATTCAAGTTTGTACTCTAAAGTATATCTTATAAATACTTACATAGAGAAAAACTGATGTCTAAGCTAGTATTATATAAATTGCAAGAGACTGTCGAGTTCTTAACGAAATGAGGGCCGATTTGTGTTGCAATTTATGTTACTTTCTGCATGGAGCCTTAAACAGCTTCTCAGAAACTCGGGGTTCTTTTGAAATGAAAAAAAAAGCGGTCAAGTGCGAGTCTAATAAATAAATAAAAAAAAAAAAAAATTATTCAAGTATAAGTCTGACTCGCGCACGAAGGTTTCCGTACCATTATCTATAAAAATGGCAAAAAAAAACACGTTTGTTGTATGGGAGCCCCCCTTAAATATTTGTTTTATTTTAATTTAGTTATATATTTTTAAAGTGAATATATAACTAAATATTCTGTCAATATTGCAAGCGTCTTCCTGTTGCCATTATCAATATAGAGCAAAAACGAGCAAAACAAACCGGCCAAGTGCGACTCGGAGTCGCGCACGAAGGGTTCCGTACCATTATCAATAAAAATGGCAAAAAACACGTTTGTTGTATGGGAGCCCCCCTTAAAAATTTGTTTTATTTTAATTTAATTATTTACTTTTAAAGTCAATATATATCTACATATTCTGTGAATATTTCACGCGTCTACCTGTTGCCGTTATCAATATAGAGCAAAAACGAGCAAAAAAATCACGTTTGTTGGGAGCCCCTTAAATATTTTTTTTTTTTTGTATTTGTTGTTATAGCGACAACAGAAATTCATCATCTGTGAACATTTCACTGTCTAGCTATCACGGTTCATGAGATACAGCCTGGTGACAGACGGACAGACAGACGGACAGACAGACAGACAGACGGCGGCGGAGCCTTAGTAATAGGGTTCCCATTTTACCCTTTGGGTACGGAACCCACACAATCACGTTTGTTGTATTGGAGCCACCTTAAATATTTATTTTATTCTGTTTTTAGGGTTCCGTACCCAAAGGGTAAAACGGGAACCCTATTACTAAGGCTCCGCCGTCTGTCTGTCTGTCTGTCCGTCTGTCCGTCTGTCACCAGGCTGTATCTCATGAACCGTGATAGTTAGACAGTTGAAATTTTCACAGATGATGTATTTCTGTTGCCGCTATAACAACAAATACCACAAACACAAAAAATATCACGGTTCATGAAATACAGCCTGGTGACAGATGGACAGACAGACGGCGGAGCCTAAGTAATAGGGTTCCCGTTCTACCCTTTGGGTACGGAACCCTAAAAACAACAGTCAATTGCTTCCTTTGAAGGAACTATCTTGCGTAAAAATATACAACTAGTATTAGATCGTAAATCTCTTTATAAAGACAGAGATATGTGTCTGCCCAAAAATGCAATAAACGGTGATTGATCTGTAGCCTGTACGAATCTTTATTCCGGAATGTGGGCCTGTTCACCAAAGAATCAGGATGAGCACCTGTTTGGTGCTCATCCTGATTCTTTCAAACCTGAAATCGCGAAAATAAATCAACTGTTCCCTACATTTATGTTCGAATAACTTGTCAAAATATATGAAACAGCAGATTTTTTTTTTCGCGATTTCAGGTTTGGTCCCATAGTAAAAGTTGTTCATAATGATGAGTACAATGACCCCTTAAGAGGTTGTGCATTAATTCTGGGACATGTTGTATATGTTATTTACCTATCCTGTCCTCCTAACTATTATAAATGCGAAAGTGAGTTTGTTTGTTTGTAACGCTTTCACGATAAAACGGTTGAACGGATTTGGGTAAAATTTGACACATGGGTATCTGACCTAGGTTAGGAAATAGCACAGATCATACTGATCTGTGGGACATAGGATACTTTTTACCTCAGTAGTACTTTCCTGTGGGATAATTTCCGACTTACACGTGGGCGAAGCCGAGGGCAAAAGCTATAGTTGTGTATTATTCCTATCCCTATGGGAAAATAGCGTAAGAATAATATTTTTCATCTAGGTATTGTTTACTTACCGGAATGAAAACCAACTAAGGTCAATGAAAATCAAACATGTTGTAACCCCCAGAGACAAAGAACGGTAATAAAATAGGAGCTATAAAGTGTACTAAGGGCGAATTTCACCATGAAACTGAACGCGATCAGCACGGAATAAGGGCGGATTTCACCAATGAAACTGAACGCGATCAGCACGTCTAAACCGAGTTCAAGAGCTGTCAGTGTCATTATTCCAAAGAAAATAATGACACTGATAGCTCTTAAACGTGGTTTAAGTGCTGATCGTGTTCAAATTCATTGGTGAAATTGGCAATAAAGTTGTCAGTGTCATTATTTTATTTGTAATATTGACACTGACAGCTCTCGAACTCGGTTTAGATGTACTGATCGCGTTCAGTTTGATTGGTGAAATTCGCACTTAGGATTGTATTAATTTTTTTATTTTAATCAAATTAAATGCTGCACCCGTTGACGTCATCACGTCAACGCCGGCTGTCGCTGAAAACCAGCGCTTGAGCAGACTTGGGCTCTGTCTCGAATATGGTCTCAGCATTATGCTAAGGGATGGCCGTTTTGCGTGGATGTGACCTTTATTTTCGCTTTAATAGTAAACTCAGCTAAACAGTAGAAAATAATTTTAAATAAATTTGAAATAATAATAGTGATTCACTAGAAATTGATTTTATTGTAATAAAGCGTGGGGCGCTTGATGTTAATTCATGTAAATATTTTATTGTCAGATATTGGTAAAAGTAGAATCATTATCAAAATATCTTAAATAAAAAAGCACCCCGCGCTTTTTTACGATAAAATAAATTTCTTGTTCATCATTTCAGTCGAAAGACGTCCACTGCTGGACATAAGCCTCACCCAAATAGGGGGGGGAATTGCCATAATCGCCACGCTTGGAAGGCGGGTTGGCGATCGCAGTATGGTTTTAAAAATGCATAGAGAACGCTGCTGCCCATTCTCTAGTCGGTAAGTCCCTTAGTCGCCTTTTACGACACCCACGGGAAGAAATGGGATGGAGCTATTCTTTACGTCCGGCACCAAACGGAAATTTCTTGCTAATGAATTACTATCGGACCTTGATAGTGTGCAAAATTTTAACGCTGATAGCACACCTCCGTCCACTACGAAACCATAGCAGCGAAATCGCAGTAGTTCAATTTAACTGGCTCGCGTCATGTTCCGCTACTCGAATCGGTTTCGTGGCGGAGGTGTGCTACCGGCGTAAATTAATCCAAAGTTTTGAAGTGGTCGAAAATCGAGTTCAAACATTCCGTTACGTACATAGATAGATACGTAGATACAGGCGAAGCGTGTTAAAAACCTGACTTTGGTGGCGTCTCATTCCTTTCTTTAAAAAAAAAAAAAATTAGTATTTTTCTACTCAATGAGCTCTAAACAACGATACTCTACACGATGGGGAAGGTCAACTTTTTCGTGCCCCCTTTATCTGTATCGGAGCCGTCCTTTAAAATATTGTTTGACAATTTGTATGGCTTTGGGTTAACAAGATTGAAGATGCTTATACTGTAAAAATTTGAAGACTACATGTAGCTCCAATCGTTTGGCTGTAAAATCTGTGTGACAGACGACGGACGGACACGTGAGTGACAGCAATAGTGCTCCGTTTGGACCCTTCGGGTACGGAACCCTAAAAGCGAAAGTCAGCCATCAAAATACGTCCTTTCAGTCCCAAAATTGATTCCGCTCTTAAATTCAGAAGTAATTACGTCGAATATATTCTGAATTATTATCATTGAAAGGTGGAAGTATGAATTATTCAACAACATTATCCTGTTATTGAATTTTGCTCTTGCAAAGGGCTTCATAATGTTCAGCGTTACAAAGGTAATGTAATTTTAATAGGTAATCAGCAGATTTTCTTCATTGTAAAGGTTTTTTGCATCCGGCCAATAAACAAGAAGCACTTACATACGTCACTGATTTTACAGAATTTGTTTTTAATACCAGGCGACAAGTTCACACTATGTGCAATTTTTGATCTACGGTACCGGGTTTTTTCCCCTCACACGTTTATCCTTATCACATTTGACATTGGCAGAATTGTCGACATTGCAGCATTGGCAGAATTGTCGAAATCGTCAAAATTGCCATAAATTAAAATAGAATTGAAGAGATAAGTCGAGAAATCCGCAGTTAATGTTTTGTCACAGTATTGACATTGGTACATCCATGAGAAGTTTGGAACAGAGTAGCAACATAATAATTTAAAAAGTGATATCTTTACATTACCCTATTTATTTTATCCGGTTCCGGTTCGTTTCCGTGTGGTGCCGGACGTAAAGAATAGCACCATCCGGTTTCTTCCCGTGGGTGTCGTAAAAGGCGATAAGGGACTTACTAGAGAATGGGCAGTAGCGTTCTCTATGGATTTTAATTCCATACTTCGACCGCCATCGCCAACCCGCCTACTAAGCGTGCCGATTATGGCAAACCGCCCCCGCCTCCCTAAATGTTGAGGGAGGCCTATGTCCAGCAGTGGACGTCTTTCGGCTGAAATGATGATGAATGATGATTTATTTTATCGTGGTTTATTTAAAACGTACTAAAAATCATTTTTTACGCATTTTTTTCAAAGTGTTCAAATCAAAGTGTTTGAAGTTACCTAAGTACAGCGAACTATGAAATCAGTAATCGAATAATCGACTTTCAATATTAAGAAAGAAAAAATTGGTGTAGTTGTCACATAAATAATGCATACCAAAAGATAAGTTAACTCAAATAGTAAAATAGATTTACGAGAACAAAAAATAGCAAATCAGCGGTTCTATGCCAGTAGAGTATATATACAACTTATCAATCATGTGAGCTTGTATAATACAAGCTTTCTACGTAAAGAAACCGTGTCGTATATAACAGGCCATATACTACAAGTAGCAATGTAAATAATCAAAGTATAAACCGAGTTTGTTGGAGGTAGCAGTTTAGCTAATAATCCTGTAAACATTGATTGCTAATCATGAATTAAACATTCTAATAGGACGATTATTCTAAGCTATGCAACCGTATTAGCCATTAAGCCTTCCATTATGTATATGAGAACCACGTTGAATGGTACCGACCAGGGGTACAGAATTCGCAGTGACCGAGGTGAGGGCAGATGAAATCAATTGAACAGGCGCACATTAGGTAATTACACAGCATAGTATTGATCGTCGGTAATGAGCATGGAACAAAGAAAGACTGGTTTGGTTATTGAATATCTGTAGGTAGGTATCGTAAGCGTAATTAGGACCAATTTAGTATTTACTATAATAGTAGTATTTACTATAAATTAATAATATTAGCCTTTATTTCTCGAACTTTAGGGCTAAGGCATAGGTTTCTGCCTCTTCTCATACAGAGAAGGCATGATCATTGGTCTGATTTTAGACTTCTTGATATGTAACCTTCTTCTTGCTTTATGTGAGAGTGATTTCGTGAAAAGGGACGGAAGTATGTAACAGGAAGTGACAGCTTGAGCATGCAACCTACTTTTTAATAGCATGTAATTAGTAAGTACTTTATTAGGGTTCCGTACTCAAAGGGTAAAACGGGAACCCTATTACTAAGGCTCCGCCGTCTGTATGTCTGTCTGTCTGTCCGTCTGTCACCAGGCTTATCTCATGAGCCGTGATAGATAGACAGTTGAAATTTTCACACATGATGTATTTCTGTTGCCGCTATAACAACAAATACTAAAAAGCAACATAAAATAAATATTTAAGGGGGCTCCCATACAACAAACGTGATTTTTTGCTCGTATTTGCTCTATATTTATAACGACAACAGGTAGACGCTTGAAATATTCACAGAATATTTAGTTATATATTCACTTTAAAAATAAATAATGTAATTAAAATAAATTAAATATTTAAGGGGGGCTCCCATACAACAAACGTGATTTTTTTGCCGTTTTTATAGATAATGGTACGGTCCCTTCGTGCGCGAGTCCGACTCGCACTTGGCCAGTTTTATATAATAGCATATAATTAGTGTACTCATGGAATTAGTAAGTACTTATAAATTGTAAGTAGAGGGGGTCGAATTTCAACCAGTGTGCGACCACTAGTAATGAATAATTATTCGAATAAATATTTCAGTAATTAGCGTTTTTAAATTTTGTGGTTAATTTCTGCACTGGTCAATTGCTTATTACCAAGGTGAGATGTCAGATGTTACACATCTTATGCAACTACTGTAAAGTTTGTTCGTTTTTTGGTATGTTATGCTATTTTATTTAAGTCTAGGTTGCCTTACCATTATTTTGTTCTTAAATCTAATTAATTAAATCGAATAAATTCTATAATCGTTTTTAACCGACTTCCATAAAGGAGGAGGTTCTCAATTCGGCTTAATGTTTTTTTTTTTTTTGTATGTTTGTTACGCGATTACTCCGTCAATTATGAACCGATTTTGAAAATTCTTTTTTTGTACTCCCGAGGTGATCCCATTGGCACCAAATCAAAATCTGATGAGGGAATCCCATGGAAATCGAGGGAATCCCTCAAATTTTATATGCAAACTTATAGCGATTTGGGTATTTTTTATAGAAACTCGTGCATTTACTCTCCGAAAGCACCTTTTGGTGAAGTGGAACTGATAATGGAGACCACAGATGGCCACCGGAACAATATAATAATGAGTATCTATTTAACGGGTTGCGATTAAGCAATATATGCTCGTCACTATGCATAATGGTGAGTGGCAGTTCTCCTGGTTCTTACCAGGAGAACTCCTCAACAATCAACGTCCCAGCATCGGGAAAAGCAATATTTTATAAAAGGTGATGAGCAGTTAACATTAGGCTATTGTAACTTAGATAAATTCAAAACTGACCCACTAAAAAGTGAAAAATAAAAAACTTTTTACAAAAAAATAGTAACCGACTACCAAAAATAACACTACAAAGTGAAAAATAACTTTAATTTCGGAAGTCGGTGGCAAAAAAACTCAAATACAGATCCAAAGACACCGACTTCCGAAATTAAAGTTATTTTTCACTTTGTAATGTTATTTTTGGTAGTAGGTTACTATTTTTTTGTAAAAAGTTTTTTTATTATTTTCCAGTTTTATTAGTGACTGATTGATGGAGTCAATAAGTAAACTGGAAAATGAAAACGATTTTATATCCTACATTTTGGGGGTTTGTGGTATATTAATATCACTAACTAATAATAAAAGGCAAAGGATTTACTATAGTGTAGTAGAGTAGAGTGTATTTGGGATAAAAAAAAACATCATCCACAGTAAAAGTTAGATTTGCATTGCTTTTCAAAATCCAAATTAATTCATTGTGTTGTTAAACCATTTAACTCCGTACAAACTTTTAATTTCATTGCAAACCCTCTCATGAATAACTTAGCTCTCAAACAGTTGGGCCTTGGGAGCAAAATCGTTAAATCCTCAGTTTAAGTGCCCCAGACTACACATTATCGGCACACGACTTTCTAATTACAAAATTTTTGTGTTAATACTATATAATGGTTGTGGCATTCGCAACTTTGGTATCGCGCCGCGGGCAGCGTTCCAACGAACTTCTGTAAGAGCTGGATATATCCGACGTTCTGTCCTACTAACTAAATGCAGCTCTTTCGCGCTTTCGTTGCGGACAGTTCAAAGTTTTCACGGTACTTTTGTGATTTACTTTTAATGAATATATTTAATCTTCTTGGTAAAGTTCCTGACTTTTCAGTTGGTAACTTTTTTTCCAACAGTTCTACGCCATTTATGGAAATTCTTTGCCGGAAAAGTTCAAGGATTTGTAGACTATACTGATATTTAAAGACAGCTACAGATTCAACAATTGGCTCTTTTTTGATTTAATTGTTATTTTTTTTGTTTCTATTTGTTGTAATATGGACGCGTTTTTTTTATATCGTCCTCACATTTAGTTATGTAACAATATTTTTGTAACATTATAATTTATAACATTTTAATTTAAAAGAGTGTCCATGGAGTTTCTTGCCTGTTCTTCTCCATATTATGTACCACCTACGCTTTGGAATGGGCAACTAGCTTCATATTTCAAACTGACCGACTCCTTGGCAACTGAAAAGTAGTAGTATAAGTATTCATTCATTTAAAACATCAACTCGACCATAAATGGGCTAACAGACTGCTGGTCATTTCCACTCAAAACAGATACTGTTGGACCTCAGTCTACCCTCTGATTTCCGCTGACGCGCCGCCAGCCTCAAATCGAAATTTCATTCTCACTATTTAAATAGCTGGCGGTCCGAAACTGCACGTTTTAAACGCCACTTTTACCACGTACTACTAAATCTTGGAACAAGCTTGCATCAGCTGTTTTCCCGAACATTGACGAGATGGGAGTCTTAAAAAGGAGCATTCTAACTTGTCGTTTGGGGTTTAATGCTTGATTTGCAAGACGGCAAATAGGAAGCTTCCTTTAAGTACCGATGAGGTTTATGATCGGTGAAACTGAATGATGTGCATTTGTTTTTAATTCCCCCTAATATCGATTTTAAATGGAAGGTATACCAGCCGCACGGGTCAATTGATTTGGTTAAGCTACGCTTGCCGCGGTTGGTCCGTGGATGGGTCTTTACATTCATTTTTTTTTTTTGGGTGGTGGGATATTATCAAATAACTTCTCCCGCTCTGGGCGGAGCGACAGACAGAGTTTTACCGACTAAAACCCACCCGTGTTGCTTCAAATGCCTGTGTGCCAGGGCCACGATATCCCTTTCGGACAGGCTCGTAACCCTAAAGACCAAGACGAGTTAAGCTGTTGGTCCCAGCTGTCATTCGTGGATCTTTGGCAGTCGTTACGGGTCGTCGGTAGCCCGAAAGTGTCACAGCCAGTCTCACCATGGGGTATCGTGTTACCCAGGGTTGTGGAGGTAAGATAGGCAGTCGCTTCATGTAAAATACTGGTATTCAGCTGCAACCGGTAAGACTGGAAGCCGACCCCAACATTGGGAAAAGGCTAGGCAGCTGAATGGAAATGCGAAAAATCCGAAGACTGTGGCAGTAAAACATAGGTTTTCTTCGAAAAAAAAACACTCCCAAAATAAAGAAGAAAAACAATAAGGATCTAATCCGTTCCCTAATGAATATTTCAATCTGGTGTGGTTATCTAACCCTAATATCCCGCGTATTACGCATAGCCTCGAAAAATGATGCTCAGTGTCATCCACATTCAGGCTTCAACACACAATCTTGTTAATACAAATAAGATCTGGGAATACATAATAGGATTCCGTATATTTTCCATCGTATTTCCTCTTGTTTCGTTTATTCTTGACGTTTTCATTTTCATGATGTGCGAAGGGAATGGTTTCCATAACAGTGTCAAATGTTACTGAGGTCGTGTTTGTCGCCGATTTTCTTCACGTTTTGGTGTTTTCCTGTTGGGATGAGCCTAAGTTTCATTTTGTTGAGCCTCAGATACTTATTATTATTATTATAATACTGGCTGTTCCGTGTGGCGCCGGACGTAAAGAATAGCACCATCCTATTTCTTCCCGTGAGTGTCGTAAAAAGTGACTAAGGGACTTACTAGGGTATGGGCAGCAGCGTTCTCTATGCATTTTAAAACCATACTGCGATCGCCAACCCGCCTGCCAAACGTGCTCAACGCGCATAAAGAAGTTTTACTTCAAAAAACTGAAATCCTTACAACCAGCCCTCTCTTTCGATATGTCACACGGTACAGTCCGCAAAACTTAAAAAAATATCTAATTTGCCCCCCAAAAGTGACCCCCATATTCAAAATTCATTTATTTACGTTACACGTCCGTGTTTGGGTTACAGAAATTCATATTTGTACCAAATTTCAATTTAATCGGTCCAGTAGATTCGGAGCGAATAAGCTGTGACAGATTTCCATCTGTTACAGCCAATTTGCTCCTCGTTTGTCTGTTTGTCTGTCCAGACAGACAGACAAACGAGTGATCCTATAAAGGTTCCGTTTTTTCCTTTAGAGGTACGGAACCCTTAAAAATATGTGTATTAGTCAGATACACATACATCGCCCCTTGAAGGGATCTGCTAATTACCATCTAAATTAATTACCACATGTTTTCAGGTTACTGTAAAAAAGATGGCAGCTTGTTTAACGCAAGGGAAAAGGTTTTGCTGGGAGGCAAATCAATCATTCTGAAGTACTGTGAAAGGGTACGGTAAAATAACAAAAGATGTACTGAAGGGCGAGCTTATTAGGGGCATAACAAGGAAGATACTAATTAGATATTAAAACATGAAGCATAATTATTAACAAATTAAGAACGGGTTTATCGAACAGTCTAATTAAGAATCTAAATAATTGAATATCGACATGGAATTATCCATTATCCGTAAAAATAAAACATTATTCAATAGAAAAAAATGCCTGTAGGTAGTACATACTATTGCTGAAAATATAGCTTTAAGGAAAACTGTTGGTATTCTCTAACAAAAACAAAAAACAACGAACGGTCCTCTCGAATTTCAAGGAATTTAATCAAAGGTGAGAGCATTATTATTCGGACCTTATTAAATAAATAATATAAAAGCGGTTGACCTACATCGTTACGTATTCATTCTTTGAAATGAATTTTTAAATGAGTAAAATTCTCGTCAGCTAAATCACAGCTTAAGAGCCGTGGGCCATTTGTTCTTTGCTGACATTTATTTTTTTATTACAAGAGTAAAATGTGTGTGAAAACTGTAGTTTTTATTATTTTAGTCGTTCATGTTCATAACTCGGGGTATTACCTTTTTAAAAGCTTTTATTTAACTTGCAATGTTTGTACGTTAGTTAGTTTGTTTGTTTAGGCCGAATCTTGCAAGCTGAATTAGAACCAGTTCCTCTTATCCTACGGAGCTGATATTTTACATATTCGTTCAGTTCCGAAGACAGTGCATTTTTAAGTTTTCCAAGATAGCTTGGTTGATGTGACACCTAATCAACAGTCACTCAAAAAGCTTTTTTCAGAATCACTTTATTGTCAGCAGTAATGACAATGTTTTTAAATTGATATGCTGTATGTTTGCTAGAATAATTTGCTGTCAAACTTTTAAAGAATGAAGCTTTATTTAAAGCGATACAAGGTTGTATTGCCTGCTGTCTTGTATGGAAGAGAATGTTGGGCCACAAAATGTTAGCTAGTACACGTGACAATACAAAAAAAAATATCTATATATTATAAACGCCGCCATCTTGTTTATTCAATACAATTTCTGTGACAATTACACAAATGTTTACCAATAACGCCCCCCTGCCAATGTCGTGCAGGCACCAAAAGATCCTTGGTGCACTCTAAATATTTGTAGTTACTTTCAAAGTCCAATAAATCTGGCGCCATAAAGTTATCAACTTCATAATATTTAAAATGGCAATTTACCGAGTCTCATTGTAAGGTTAAATATTTGCGGTTTTAGTTTGAGCGCTCGATCAAAGTCAAGCTAATGTATTTTATATTTGTGCAGTAGAATCAATAGTTAAGCAATGAATAGGGCGCTTATCGCTTCGCAGCTCCCGCGCGAGCATTTTCGATTCGATTCAAGAGAGTTGGATAAAGTGTAGAAGTATTTAGTTAAAAATTGATAAGATTAAGACTCAATACTCTCTGATAGACATCTTTATTTTGTCTAAACATAAATTAATAGCATGACCACTTCTATTTCTACTATACGAAGACAAAGTGAAAGGAGATGGATAACGGTCCCATACAAGCTTGGCCCAGAAATGAACACAAATAAAACAAAATGTATTATGGAACTATAATAGTGTTTCACAGCCCTGTATATTTTTATTCATCGTAAAACTTTGTGGAGGGCAGGTGACGACGATGACGGGCAGTGACAATGATTATGAAATAATTAAGGCTCGAATGATCTATATATTAAAAAATATTTTTTTATTAAATTTAATGTTTATAACAGTCTAGTTATTATTCAATAAGCTTTAAATAGTTTTAATATTTTATATTCTAAAAATACTCATGAAATCATATCAATTCTTACAATAAGTATGTCCCAATTACCATCATATTACCAAAACTGGCAGCATAAATATTTCCCCGAATACTTGAATCAATATAATAATCTTTAAATTGAAATATTTCCTGCAAAGGTAGGCCTAGTACCGAAAGCTGTGGTGGGATTTCAAATATTATTCGTAATTTTTTTGATATAATTATCTCTTTGTCTGTGCCAGGCCAGGCCAGACTTTATCGATGTCCTTTATTTTCTTAATTTTTGGCATCGCGCCGTAGAAGTCTTTCTCATCATCATCATTTCAGCCGAAAAGCGTCCACTGCTGGACATAGGTCTCCCCTAAAGGGGGGGGGGGGGGGGGGTTGCCATAATCGTCACGCTTGGCAGGCGGGTTGGCGAGCGAAGTCTTTCTATAATCTTTAATTTTGTCTTTCGTTTCTTCCGTTTCCACGGTGGTCATGCTACGCGTGCAGGGTGAATTTTCATCAAACTTTTGGTTACAAATTGATTTTTCTGTAGCTGTCGTTCTCAATTCACATTGAAGAAGGAGTTCTTCAATGTGAATTGAGAACGACAGCTAATCAGAATTCGAAGGGAATCGCGGAGATAACTGAATCAGGAAGTAACTCCAATATCGTAAGGCCAGGCTGTGGTGTTGACTGCAATAACATATGTAGGTAAGTAATGTAGAACTCTCTACGACGATGTCGCTCGGAATAACCTCTCGTCTTGTATACACAGGCTGTTAAAGAAATTGCGTGCCATAGCTTCAGGGTGGGTTCAGGAACGTTAAAGGAACACGTAAAAAAATACTTTAAAAAATAGTAAAAAAAAAAAACAAAATTATCATAAGATCCACCTAATGTGGTACGGTCTACTAATTAAATATCAATAGTTTAGAATTGATTAAAAAATAGCTATAAATAAGTTTTTATTTTGTTTAAATGCTACTTAATTAATAATTTCCTAGAGTTACCTACCTACTATCGAACGCAATGAAATAAATACCTACGCCCGAACACTTCGATAACGCCGGGTGAAGGATAGGTAACTAGGTACGTAAATTACTTTTTAATTACTTAAGTATTAAATTTTTTATTTTTATTAATTATTAACTATTTTTTTTCCTGGGATCCTTTATCGAAACTGAACTTACCCCTAAGCTATGGCACGCAATTTCTTTAACACTCTGTATATCTATGTTGCCCTATAACAGTGTCGACGATATTATTGTATACTGACTACAATAACATTATCAAATGTGTAACATGTCAAACGTACACATCGTATATTTTACTAACCGAATATGCTTGGGTAGGTAACATGAACCATGAAAAATATTAATATAAGCAGCCCTAACCGACACATTATTATAGGTTAGTATCTATATATCGTCTTGAAGAGTGTGGGTTTAGATATGGTGTAGAATTGTAGATGATATCACAAGAGACAGTAAAAGAATAACAGACATATTTTCAGCTTTGTCCCTGCGAAGCCTCTGGTATTGCAGAATATCCAGCGGTGAAAACTACTCTTCACCTCTGGATATTCTGCAGTACCATCAGCTGAGCTGCCAGCTTGATTGCCAACCCACAATGCACAGGGTGGCAGGGACATCGACGTAGGTACATCCTCTTACCATAGATTCAGTACATGATTATGGACACCTTGCGTTGAAAAGTCTTGTCAGTTATTAAAAAAAATCTACTGTTTCCTACAAAAGTAAAATTTAAAAACCTACACGGTCAAAATGTATTAAACAGCAAATTTTCTTAAGTGAAATCTTTCTTAAGGCTTCTACATACCGGCGCGACTTGTCGCGCGACGCGGCGCGACACAAAGGCACCGCTCGTCCCGCGACACGCGGGGCCTTTGTGCCGCGTCGCGTCGCGCGACAAGTCGCGCCGGTATGTAGAAGCCTTTAGGCGCGTTGAGCGAGTTTTGGTAAGGAGAAAACATATGGGTTCGCGTCACTGACATGCTAAAGGGACGTGTTGCGCTAGACTGCGGTCTGCGTACATGTATATACACATGCATGCCGCTGCACGTGTAACATGTATATCAAAATCAAATCAAAATGAAAAGTCATTTATGATAGCGCTGGCAAATAAAAACAGTACCACAGACAAAAACAAACGTCATTGCGGCTGATGATGTCACGGAAACACGAATCAGTGCAAGAAATAAATAAGTTATTTTGCATTACATTATAAAATCGTAACAAATTAAGTAATTAAGGTTTATTTTTATTTAAGTATTAATTTAAAACTCTAGAAAGGAAATTGAATCACTGTTACTGTTAGTTCATTTCAAATAAAATTATTGTTACCTAACTAAATTTTACAAATTACAGTATTTAAAAAGTATTATTAATTACAAATCAAATATTGTGCGCAATAACATTATTTTTACTAAATTAATCTAAATTGATTTTTAAAAACAAATGTCACCGGAAGTCGTTACTCTTTGACGTTGATAGTTGTATAGGCTTGCTCTAGTCGCAGAGCGCAAAGTATTGAATTGTTTTTTGAACTGTGTGCATCTCGTTATAAAAATTAAGTTGTGTGAATCATTGTTGGTTGTGGAAATGATAAAAAGTGTTTACAAGATGTCTGATCGTTATCTTTTGAGATCCCTGAGCTCTCCCGGTCTTACATTTATTCAAACTAGGCTGAGAATCAGCACTTTGCGAACGTCAAAAATTACATGAGACAGTCCCCCAAAACGCCCACCCGTTACCACTTCCTAGTGCTGGGAAGAAGTGGCGCAACAAACTACCCAGCAGCACAGCTGTCTGTTTACTTAAAAAACTTGAATTTGTACAATAAAATGTAAAATGCAACACAAAACATTAAATTAAATTATTTGCCTTATGTTAGCTAGCACACAAACCACTATAAAAAAAAATATATATATATATAATAATCGTCGAAAACTATACTCAAACAGAAATAACGTAAACAAAACGTATCTAAATAAAAACCTCCAAGGATAATGGGCGTGCCCGCTTAAATAAAGCTAAAATATCAACGCAGGAGGGTCCAGAATCACGTACAGAATCCATGGGTTACCATGGATTCAGTACGTGATTCTGGACCGCATCCTGTAGATATAAAAAAAAAAACAATAATGGTTGACTCGAAATGGTAACCTGAATTACACTCTCCCCCGGATGTACGCTTCACAGAAATAATCCTTCATTCGATTGTCGTTTAATACGAGTATGAACTGCCATTCAATGATTCCAACTATTGGTAAAGGGTAAATTCGTAGGACTTTGATTCGCAGGATGTGACCACCGATGCACATGAAGGCAGGATGTATTCAATGGGCAAACCGGAGAATGGTAATATGGAATACCATTCTGAGTTTATGAAGCTTTGCAGAGTATATTTCTAAATCATGAAGGCTGGTGAGAGGCTGGATGATCGCAGCTGGTAAGTTGTTTTATGTAGACAGACAAGAGAATGCTGCTACTGATCCTCTTGATACCCTAAGTATAATAAAATAACTATTAATGTTGCCGTAATTTTGTAAAAACGACATCTAGGATTGAAGAGGAAGAGGTTGATTCTTCTAAATGGTACGAGTACTGTAGAGGTTTTGTCTGGATGGCTTTGCCAACCGACTTCTACGAACGTTTAGTACTCGAATCGGATGCGAGTAGCAGAACATGACGCGAGCCAGTTGAATTGAACTACTGCGGTTTCACTGCTATGGTTTCACGGCGGAGGTGTGCTATTGGCGTTAATAAGTTAATGGCATAATTACGAGATAAACACTATTTCATGTTTAGAACAGGAAAAGGTTAGAGAGTCAGCTCCGTTGACTGACAAGCTGTGTATTTTAATATAAAAAAGGTGCTTCTTTAAAATAATCGTCTGATTTACGATATATCGTTTTATCTAGGAGCTTAGAGAACCACGACCCCAAGGAGACTCCTAGTCTCCTACAGAAGTTATCATCAGCCCCCTGGATGATTTGTGTCTTAGTGGCGTGGAATCAACGAGGGCTTTGTGGACACAACCTCAGCGAATCTCATCCATCCATTAGCAGGAAGCATGAAAAAACATGTACAAACATTGATAAGAGTATACTTAGATGGTTTGGTCATGTTGAGAGGATGAGTGAAAGGCGACTAACAAAAGGTATTTATAAAGCAGAGGTGAGTGGGAACGCCGGAAGGCCACAAACATATAGTGACCTAATTGGTGATGTTCTTCAGAAAGGTCAGGTGCATAGTACTCGCAACCGTCGTCTTATGTATGAACGTAAGCGAAGTAAAAGGAGTATGTAAGGAGCGTAGCAGCTGGCGTTCTATAGTTTCTGCCTAACCCCATGGGAAGAAGGCGTGTGTATGGATGTATGTATGAAAAAACAAAGACACATTCTCCCAAGTCCCATGACTTCCGAACAAACGAATGTGATTTCATTACCCCCTCACACGATAGGTAGAAACCTCGTTAATTAAGGATTTTGTTACATCAGATTTGTATTTAGCCAGTGTGGAATTAATGGCTCTCTTGATTCTATCCGTTGCGATAGTGTGGTCGCAAAAGGGGTATTTAATTTATTGGGTGTGACAGTGCAGTAATGGTTTCTGTTATCTGGTTTTGGTTTCCGTAGTTTGGATTGAGGGCAGATCTATGGGCATAGAGCGGTGTTTTTAAAGCCATAATTATAGGTGCTGGTAAAGTAAATAGTAAGTAACGAGTGAACTGTCTGTGTGAAACAAAACACTTTCCAACTATTTAAGTAGTAGTGACGCAAAATGTCAAAGAATTAATTTTCTATCTACACTTCAAGATTTCTTCTGAAGCAGAACGAGCGAAAATAAATATTTCTCGGTCAGAAGCAATTCAAATACATACCGTGCACAATAATTATATCAAAATTCATCAAACAAACACACGCCTTGAAATGTAATTTCCTTAATTTTGCAGGTTTAGGCGACATACCTGTGTGACAGTGGGACTGCTGTTACATTCGGGACCAAAGAGATCTACGGTTGCAATTTCTAGCAAAGGTCGTGTCGTAACGGGATTTCGAAGCCACAGCCAATGTTTAAAAGTGAATAGGTTCACTAACAAAGCTGTTTTGTTGGGGTTGGAAACAATGTTCCAACTAGAGTTGCCTTCAAAAGACCCCCAACAGGTAGGTTTTAGTAGGTCACGTCACTCAACAGCGTCAGAATTTTGGTTGAATCACAATTTACGCCCGAAAGAAGCTATTATTTTGACAAAAAAACCGCCCAAGTGCGTGTCGGACCACGCACAATGAAGAGTTCCGTAACTGGGATGAATTTATCCCAAAAACAAACTTAAAATTGTAGTTGGAAAACATGTTCTCCCAAACATCGATGTATGTCACGGTCAATTTTCCAACAGCAAATGTAAGACAGAACTACAAAAAAAAAAAAAACCTGATTATAACTACAAATTAACAATGTTCGGACTTTTTCCTTTACTTGTGCTGTGAGAACTTGCTTCTTGCCAAATTTCATGATTTTAGGTCAACGGGGAGTACCCTATAGGTTTTGATTTATTAGCGAGTATTATAGATTATTTTATTGCGTGAAGGCTGCTATAGACCAGCGCGAAAGGCGACGCGACACAAAGGCCCCGCGTGCCGCGCGACGAGTGGTGCCTTTGTGTCTCGTCGCGAGTCGCGCCGGTCTGTAGAAGCCTTTAACTTAGAAGCTTGATTTTATTAGAGCTCTAAGGGACCGTAGATCTACGTTTTAGGTAACGGGGCCGGGGGGGGGGGGTCCTGGTAACTTGATACCTCCACGCGTCCCCGAGAAAAAGGGTCTTGACAGACTGACTGACAGAGAGACGGACAACGAATTGATCCTATATGGGTTCCGTTTTTTCGTTTTGAGGTACGGAACCCTCAAAATCGCCTTCTTCATCCATAGTCGTCGGCGTCGTTTTGACTAAAAATAATGTAGTCTATTAGATTGCTCTCCGGTGCGCCACGCGCCATCTCGACGGACAGGAGAATCGCGGCGATAGTCTCGCGTGCCATCAAATTCTCGCCGCGATGATATCGCCGTGTGGAGATTGCTCCATAGAATAGAATAGAATACTCTTTATTATGTACACCATAAAAATTACAGATATAAATGATGAAATTTTACATAGGGTGACACAATGGGCAGGCTTATCGCTAAAAGCGAACTTTTACAGACTTTTACCTTTGGAGGGATTACAGGGAGAAGGAGAGACAATACTGCAGGTAGTCAGTGGTGTACCATTTACATAAAGCATATAGTATAAATATAGGTAAATATATATACAACGTGTTTTTTTTGATATCCCATAACTCTAGGGTATGATTGAGGCCATATCAAAGAATCAACTGGCATATGAGTTATGTTCCAATCCTTCGTTATTTTTTTTTTCATTTTTCATACAAAATAATTCGGCAAAGTCACGATTATTAATGTAAAACACCCTTACGTGAAATATGACAACGTCGACAAGGTAGCTTTCCCTTCACTAGCTGCCGCCGGGAAGCCCCGATACCAACATACCTACATATTTTATTTTACTATTTATTTTACTACACTACTGCGAAGTTTGGCAACCTCGCAAAAGTAAAGATTCGTCATACTGGTGACAATTTTTGACCTAATTTAATTATGATTGATGATATCTCCGAAACGATGCATTTTTGGACCACCTATTCTAGGAGTTTTAGTATTATTTTTACCTACAAAATATAACCCTAGAGTTATGGGATATCAAAAAAAACAGGTTGTATACAAAAAAGAATAATAAACATGAAACAGGAGCAAGGAACTGTATTATGTAATGATGATGTTTAAGGAGAGTGGTAGTGTTTTCCTTACAGTTTCTATAGAATTTGTTGCCACGGCCGCGGCGCAACTCTCGCCCGTGTAGATGGCGCCTAAGTGTTCCGGATGAAAATTACGCTATAGGTACAGTCGCCAGCACATCAAGTTACTACTAATTGTCAAATTTTCTCATTCGATTTTGAACTTAACCTTCAACATTTTAAGGTTGAAAAACATTTGGAGAAATTGATAGTTTGGTATAACCTGATGTGGTGGCGACTGTACATATAGGTAGTCCATATTCTCCATATACCTAGTTATTTGTCTGAAAATATTTAATTGAATTAGAATCGATTAAAGGCATAGTTTTCATCATAATATCAATCGTGGAGCAAAATAATTATTTACAGTTGAAAACGAAGAAAATAATTTGCTAGGACAAAACACAAATCCCTTTAAACAGCAAACCATTATTATTCGAGCTGTTTTTCGAATCGATTCTCGAGTATTTGATCGTCCTTGTATCGATGCTGTGAGTACAAGACGTTTATTGCAAATAACTGAGGTGCCAAGATGATTATTCCCTACGGGGACGATCAAACAATTCAGTGAACTTCAGTCTCATTTCAAACGAACGAGAGATTCGTACTTATTTACTCGCGTCCCCGCCCGGCTTTGCTCCGAAACCTTATAAGAACCTATACTTCTATTTATTGTTATTGTGTCTTTATTATACGAAATGTTATTACTATTGGAGGAGTTATTTTTTGTTTGTCACTTTATCACATTACATTTATTGTTGTTTTCAGTATATTGTATCAACTTATTATTTTGTTCGACATTCGGTTGATTTTCATGGTTGTCATTATATTCCGAATACGACTTATTCATAACTATCCATTTTTTTGGGTTTCGTAACTCAAAAGGAAAAACGGAAACCTTATAGGATCACTCATGTGTCTGTCTGGCTGTCTGTCTGTCGTATGTCTGTCTGTCTGTTACAGCCGATTTGCTCCGAATCTACGGTCCGATTAAGTTGAAATTTGATACACATATGAACTTTTATGACCCAAACAGAAACGTGTAACGTAAATAAATGAATTTTGAATATAGGAGTCACTTTTGTGAACCAAACAGAAACGTGTAACGTAAATAAATGAATTTTGAATATAGGAGTCACTTTTGTGAACCAAACAGAAACGTGTAACGTAAATAAATGAATTTTGAATATAGGAGTCACTTTTGTGAACCAAACAGAAACGTGTAACGTAAATAAATGAATTTTGAATATAGGAGTCACTTTTGTGAACCAAACAGAAACGTGTAACGTAAATAAATGAATTTTGAATATAGGAGTCACTTTTGTGACCCAAACAGAAACGTGTAACGTAAATAAATGAATTTTGAATATAGGAGTCACTTTTGGGGCGCAAATTAGAAATAAAAAAAATAAACGTTTTGCAAACTGTACTGTGTGACATCAAATGAAAGGGCTTGTAAGGATTTCAGAACAGGATCTTTTATAATTTTAAAATAACTACTTTTAAAGTTATAATCCCCATAACTCCGAAACTACTAAGCCTAAATGAAAATATCATTTGTACGCCTCTTGGCATAACATAGCGACCTAAAACTTTAATTTAAGAACTGTATCACTAATACCTATGTTATACAAATAAAAAATGATTATGATTCTGATGATGAAATTTTGAAATAATACAGAAAATTGTTCTTTAATTTTAGATTACAGGAAAACCTATAAGAAATCTATGAATAACATGGTAAAACTCTCAATATTGTGCGAACAAACTTACATTTGCAGTTGCAATGTAAGTATGACGGAACATGCTTTTCAACTACAATGTTGAAGTTTGTTCTTAGGATAAATTAATCCCCACTGCGGAACCCTTCACTGTGCGTAGTCCGACACGCAATTGGCCGGTTTTTTCTTATAGATTCGTCATGTCTGTCTGTCTGTCCGTCCGTATGTCACAGCCACTTTTTTCCGAAACTATAAGAACTATATCTATTGTTGAAACTTGGTAAGTAGATGTATTCTGTGAAACGCATTAAGATTTTCACACAAAAATAGAAAAAAAAATTGGTGGCTCCCCATACTTAGAACTAAGTGCGAGTCGGATTCGCACTTAGCCCGTTTTTTTTTTAAATCTTTCCGCGGTCATTCTTTGGAATCGTTCTCATATTGAATAGCACTTTTTTTCGTAGCTGCGTAGCGTTTTCGTAGCGGATTGCTACGGCACCAGTTGATTCACAGAATCTTGAACATCGAACTAGCCGCACATTCAGCTTCAGCTCACGTATACAAGGGAAAAGTTTTCCCTCTCGCCTCAGTTTTCACTATAGGCAACTTAAGAGCCTTTAAATCTGCCAGCACAATGCTCTTTAACAAAGTTATAGTGCACTTATTAAACATTGGCTTGGGCGGCGAAATTGCTGTTGCGTAGAACAATATTCGAGGTTTAAATTATAATTATTGCCAAACAGGAGCGCGGGTCTTGACTCTTCAGTCCTTGCCCTAAGGTTTAATCTGCTATGTATCATTGACTCGCGCTCCTGAAATACAACAATTCTCGCAGTCAAGACTTGGATTACTGCAGTTACACAATTTGACTACCTGATAATTACAGTTCGCAGTAATAGCTTCAAGGAAACTACACGATAACTAGGATTGTTAAACTTCAAGGAGCGACTACGACTACATGCGAATTATATTCCAACCTTTTTTTTTTTTCGGGTGGGAATTTATCAAATAACTTCTCCCGCTCTGGGCGGAGCGGGAGGGAGTGTCTCAGACTTTTACTGAATAAAACCCACCGTCTTCCTACAAATGCCTGTGTGTCAGGGCCACGATATCCCTTTCGGACAGACTCGTAACCCTGGCAGCTAAGTCGTATTTGTATTATGGTCCTACCCTGAAGAAACAAAAACAAAAAAAGAGAGTGTCGAACCACACACAATTAAAAGGTTCCGTAGTTGGGATAAATTTATCCCAAGAACAAACTAAACATTGTCGTTGAAAAACATGTTCTCCCATACATTCCAACCGCAAATGTAAGTTTGTATTCACAATGTTGAGAGATTTACCATGTTATTTTAACACCATAGACTTCTTATAGGTTTGCCTGTGATCAATACGTAAATAAAGAACTATTTTCTGTATTAAAATTTACCCCCAAAAAGTGACCCTCATATCGAAAATTTATTTATTTACGTTACACTTCCGTGTTTGGGTCGCAGAAACTCGTATGTGTACCAAATTTCAACTTAATTGGTCCAGCTAGAGCAAATCGGCTGTGACAGATGGACAGATATACAGACAGACACACGAGTGATCCTATAAGGGTTCCGTTTTTCCTTTTGAGGTACGGAACTCTAAAAACCACAACCTTCCTTTAATTTAGTGCATGTATATACATTTATGTCAGATATACCTATAGTTTGACCTCTATGCGTTATTAGATAAAGTAAATTGATTGGTATTGGTAGATATGTCTTTCACAGCCGTATTTGGTAGGCTTAGAAGATTTCTATAGATTTGAAAAGCTTCGTCCAGTGTCCGATTATGCCTTTTGACGGACGACGGTATCACGTTTTGATTGATTCACATAACTTTTACGAGCGTTATTTGGCAATACCTGTTGACTACAAAGGACAATGCCAAATAAAAAATCCTTTTTCAGATTTTCCACTAAGTATTTTAGTTGCATGAACCAGCATGTACGTACATCCACATCGTATATTTTTAACCGTCCGTAGCTGCTCGACTATTTTCCCATGAATTCATTGAATATACACCCTTTGAGCTGCTGAAAGCATCCGCTATGGGCAAAGGCATTCGATTACAAGTAATTGAGTCTCCGCTGAGACCTACCATTCTGCTTACGCCGCTGGGCTTGCGAGAACTGATTACAGACTTCCTTTATTTAATTATTCTTTTAGTTTTTGCTATTTATTCTATTAATTTCGTAGCTCAAAGCTTTTGTATTAGTTAAGTAAGTTAATAGTACCTACCCTTTCTGCGAGTTTTTTAGGAATTTTTGTCAATACTTATAACAATCTACACTCGACTGAATCAAATAGTAGGTAAAATATACATAAAATATTAAAAGTTTTAATAGATTTTCATACCTAATTGAAACCGCCATTAAATCACACTCACAGCAGAGTAAGATATAAATTGCACCAATAAGTTAGCACAACAAGTTTTTCGATGAAAATGAGATCAGAGTCAACTGTTTTTCCTATTCTAATTCTAACAAAAAACTGATATTATAAATGCGAAAGTAATTTTGTTTGTTACATTTTCACGCCTAAACCACTGAACCGATCATCCTGAAATTTTGCATATACGTTCATCCCGAAAAAGAGTACTGTTCCCGAGAAAAACAACAATAACTTTCTCATGATACTAGATGGCGCCACGTGTCTTTCGAATCATAATTGAATTATATTATAGGATGTGTTTAATAGCACTTTAAAATAATAATACATCTACAATTTAATATTATTACAACTCTTTATTTTATCAATTTTTGTATTATCAAGCAGAGTACAACCCGAAATTATTGTCACATTCTAAATTAACGCGAGCGAAGCCGCGAGCAAAAGCTAGTATAATATAATTAGTATTATAAATAATATTTTGAGTGACGATATACCGAACCTACGTACGATAATTTCGGTTAGTCCCCGGTATGCTCTAGTCCCGTTATGCTCGACTCGTAAAATACCTACTAAAAAGTTTCGATATGCACGAAATCACCCACACTAGGAATTCCTCCTGTATTGTGGGTGCGTTTACAAACATTTAAACTCACATACACAAACAGCCAGACCCGGAACAACTACATGTAGGTCATACAAATAATTGTTCCGAGCGGGAATCGAACCCGCGACACGCAGCGCAGCAGTCAATCGCTTAACTAACTGCGCCAACCGTGTCGTCCACATTCGCGGGCAGTGATGAAGAAAACTGTTACAGTGTAATATTTTATTTAACCATTTAAAAGGTAAATTAAGAAAATCTAATATGTAATTTATATCAATCAAGCAAGTCTACAGACTTCGTTAATTCTTGTGGGTCCAGTATTGAGTATTCATAAACATTTCATAACTTAGAATTGCTCTGAAATTCGTTTGTCCTTATCTGTCATTTTGACATTTTTGATTGATAGAACGAGACAAAACAAATTTTAACTTACAGACACTAAAGGCTTCTACATACCAGCGCGACATGTCGCGCGACGCGACACGGCACAAAGGCCCCGCGTGTTGCGGGACGAGCGGTGCCTTTGTGTCGCGTCGCGTCGCGCGACAAGTCGCCCCGGTATGTAGAAGCCTTTACGCGTATACGAATAGCGCTATAATTTATTTTACTTGAATTCAAACACGTTTCTTTCGAACTGTACCTTTCATTGTTTACGTAGAATCGAAGAATTGCGTGCATAGCGAAACTATTTAGTAGGTATTTTTCGAGTCGAGCATAGCGGGACTAGAGCATAGGGGGACTAAAAAATAAAATTTTGCACAAACAATAAAAAGGCCCTAACATAATTTGACACGGTTGGCGCAGTGGTTAAGCGATTGACTGCTGCGCTGCGTGTCGCGGGTTCGATTCCCGCACGGAACAAATATTTGTATGACCTACAAGTAGTTGTTCCGGGTCTGGCTGTTTGTATATGTCAGTTTAAATGTTTGTAAACGCACCCACAATACAAGAGAAATTCCTAGTGTGAAAAAAAAACAGAATTCCGAAACGATACCTTTGTAATGGTTAACATCCTTAGAACGCCGACTGTACACAAAGACATTTCTCTTTTTTACGGTTCACTCTAAACGTAATAGAATGTTACCTGAAACTAGCCCTAACGTCTTTTATATCTTCTTAACGACTGTGTTGACTAGCTCTACGCCTTGCTATGTGACTTTCACGACGGAAAAACTGCTAGTCGGCTATTTACGACCTTTTCACGCACGTTCGCTTTTATGGGAAAGCAAAATTCCCCGTAATATGTGAACAAAGTCTCTTAGTTACAAGAGTATCCTTCTAATGGATGGATCACTCTTAGGTCCACGTACACGTAGGCTAGTTATCTGGTTGGCTCTTTGATGCTAAGCATTAAGCTCTGTCTCTAAGCTTTGGTTCACTATTTAAGCCAGCATGTACCTGTTAAGGCGACGATAACCGACTTTTAATGATTTATACTGAAGATCACGTCTAAACGAGTAGTGTTAACGATTTGAAAAAAATATATGTTAAAATGCAGCATTTTCTCAATAACTTAATATGTGAATATTTTAGATTATGTTTATATTACATAATGAAATTAACTTGTAAAGTTATGTCTAATGCGGATAAAAAACTGAGAATGGCGCAAAATCTACCAAGCGTATTTTTCTGAAACCTTTACCAATTTAAAGATAATTTAATTATTGATCTTTTAGTATACGCGTTTTATTAAAATACCGTTTGTTTTGTGTCTAATAATTTAATAATGCGTCAAATTGGGGACAGCGCTCCTTGATGGGCGAGTCCTATTACTGGGTGAACGTACGACGCGTTGCGTGAGCTTAGTACAGTACACGCAAGCTAACTCAAGGTCACTGGCATATATCTGAGTCTTAATAGGAGTTTAGTTGTTTAAAAGTGATACGGCCTTATTACAAAACAAGGTTTATCTTTAGACCGAGGTTTAAACCATCGTGTAATTTTTTAACTTCGAAACATTCGAAGTTAACAAATTACACGATTTCATTTGATATAACGTTCTTATTACAAAGTTGACAACTTAGACTCGGGTATAAAATCAGTTTTATTATATTAAGAACTTTATCCCAGACGGAAACAGGTTCTAAATTCAAAAATGACACGATGGTTTAAACCTGACTCTAAAGATAAACCTTGTTTTGTATTAAGGCCGATAATGTTTTGTAATATTACTTACATAAGTACATGGTTTGTAAGTAAATTGTTACTAACGATAAGAGTCCATGATACTTGAAAATAATTGTTTTTGAAATGAACATTTCTTTAGTAGGGGAAAAACTTATGAGTCACCGACATGTCCGCGCCGACATGCTGTAGTAGCAGTAAGTCTTGTCTTTGGTCCCTGGCCCTGACATCAACCAATCGCAACCAATGGAAATGATTGTCAAAAACTTTTATTGTATTGGATACGAGGGTTTTGGCTACTTTGTATGTGTGTATTATAATTATGTGTAGATTTGTTGAAATGTGCGTTTTGTTTGTGCAGAATAAACAATTTTTCTTTCTTGTTTTCTTTTTCTTTCTAAGTGAAGTTAAATTGACCACGTGAAAAGTTTAATTTGTCAGAAATCAGAAATCATTTATTTTGCAAAGACTGTGGGTACAAAATAAGGTGTTCACATTTTAACAAATAGCTCTTCCAGATTCTACCTTACGGCATGCAAAGGTAATAAGTAGGTATATAAGTTTCTAGATCCACTCAGTTGTGCATGTCTTAATACTGTTTCGAACAAAAAACAAAAGTATATAAACAAAGTACAGTGGATGGATGGAACAAATATCATTCATGCATGAATACAATAAATAAAACAATAATCTAATTCTAAAAATAGTAATAAACAAAAAAAAAAAAAATATTACATTTGCACCAAAATTAATAGATTACCTAATATAACATTATAAACTCTTATCAGTCAAAAAATCATGTACTGAATAATAGCATTTATTAATTAATAATGATGTTAGCCTCTTCTTAAATATACTTAATGACTGATCTTTAATAGTATGGGGAATTTTATTATATATGACGGGCCCCATTGACAAAATACTTTTTCTCAATAATGCTGTTTTGTGCCTATCTGTGCACATTAGATTTTTATATTGTGATCTAACAGATCCTGGCCGTGTTCGTATATCTTCCATTAGGGTAAATAGGTGTCTATTAGTTCTAACAAATATTGCAACTTCAAGTATATGTATACAAAGATGGAAAGGTGAGTAATTTTAGAGACTTGAACACAGGTTCACAGCTGTCGGTATTATTAAGACCAGTCATTGATCTTATGCAACGTTTTTGAGCTTTGAATATCCTCTCCCTCTCAGTACAGTTACCCCAGAAAATAACTCCAAATCTCAAAACTGACACAACTAGACCATGGTATGCTGCCAGCACAGTGCGAGTGTTTTTTTTTTTTGATAAGTTATATAGTACGTATGCTGACTTACTTAACTTCTTACATACTTCCTCAGAATGCGGTTTCCAAGTTAGTTTATTATCAATTAAAATACCGAGGAATTTTGTAACATTTGTTGAGTCTACTTTTTGTCTATTGAATTCCACATCATAATGTTCAGCACGTAAGTGCTGAGGAAAATGCATAATTTGTGTTTTTTGGAGATTAATGATTAAATTATTTTGATTGAGCCAATTAATTATTCTTTTCAATGTATTATTAATGTCTGTTTCGTAGTAATCTTTATTGCCGCATTTTACTATAGCCGTACTATCGTCTGCAAATAACACCATAGGTTGTTGAATGTGACGAGGCATGTCGTTAATGTATAAAATAAATAACAACGGTCCAAGTACACTCCCTTGGGGAACACCAAATTTGACTTCTCTATAGTGAGATAGATATTTATGTTCTTTTTTTGTTTTTACACAAATCCTCGATATTTCTGTACATTGCTTTCGATTAGTAAGGTATGACTTTATCAGACTCAAGAAATTTCCTCTGATGCCGTACGTGTAAAGTTTGTTAACGAGAGCGTCGTGGTTTACGTAATCGAATGCTTTCGTCATACCAGTATAGATACCGCACACGGGAGTTTTATGGTCAACACTTGGCATTACATTATTCAGCAGATCGTATATTGCCATGTTAATATTTTTATGTTTTCTGAACCCCTTTTGTTCATCACATAAGATTTTATTTTTAGTTAGGAATTTATCAACTGTCTCGTATATAATTTTTTCAAAAACTTTGGAAAACACAGGAATTAATGCCACTGGCCTATAATTAGCCATGTCTTCTTTGTTATTCTTTTTATACAGTGGTTTTATAATTACTTTTTTGAGATTACTGGGGAAGATACCTGAGCTAATACTTATATTCATAATGTAACTTAGTGGTACCGCTATTATGTCGGCCACAAATTTAACTACAGAAGTGGTAATGCCATCATAACCGTGGCTTTTTTTGTTTTTTAATAATTTTATAGCACTAGATATATCTTGTGGAACCACTGGTGGCATGAATATTGAGTTCGGGTTATTGGCTACCTATACTAGTTATGTTTTCTAATTTTGTTTTTCCGCTTGCTACATCTTGTACTTGATCTACAAAGTAATTATTAAAAGATTCAGTTATATTTTGCGGGTCTTTAATTATGGAATTCTGACTGTTGATTTGTAAGATAGGATCTTTAGTAAATTTAGTTTTATTAATAATTTCCCATGCTGCTTTAGTCTTATTCTCGGAACTGTTTATAATATAGTTATTTTGGGCCTTTTGGGTTAGCCGAATATTTTTTTTGAGTCTTTGTGAATATGTTTTGAAAATAGATTTATTTGTTTGCGTAGGTGATCGCCTATACTTCCACAGTACATTTCTTTGTTTCCGACTGCAAATTCTAATACCCCGAGAAATCCACTTAATCTTTTTGTCAGGTTTAACAATTACCCACTGTAACGGAAAGCAGAGATTGTATAATAAACAAAAAATGAAATTTGTGTATACTGTGTGCATTGTTTTAATTGTGTTTTAGATGTTCATTATTTTATTCAAGTAAAAACTTCGATAGGCGCGTTAAGCGATAAGTTTTCACTTATAGAATAGTTTTAGATGACGTTTGTCCAACTATTTTGCAAACAAGAAAGCAAAAAAAAAAAAAAAAATCGTTTTTGCAAAAGGGACTGAACGGGAAGTGGGTCTTAAAAATTTGATGTATGGGCTACTAGGGCATGTGGGGTATCATATGAAAGAACCCTGTTTGCACATTCTCAAACATTTTTTATTTTAATTTTAGGTACCTAGCATAGTTTCCGACTTTAAATGAAAAATGTAAAAAAAAATACCGTTCTCCCTCCCCCTTATCTTCGAAGTTTGCATAGATAACAATCTGAAATTATTCAATGAGATAGAAGTTTATGTAAAGATTACAAGAAAAATAAAACGATGTCTCTAAATAGCACAGTTTTTCAGAAATCATCAACATCATAAATATACGTACCTACGGAACCCTCGGTGCGCGAGTCCGACTCGCTCTTGACCGTTTTTTTTTAAGCAGTATAGAAAGAAACATTGTTTATAGTGCTTCTATTAGTAATGAATGGTGTAGTAAAGATGATAATAACGCCATTTCCTCCACATCCACACTGCGGATTTTTATAGTGCCCCGTTTTTTATCCTTTCATCATAACCTTCCATGAAATATTATTGTGCGTCGGCCTGTAGGGGTTGTATTGTAAGTGCCTACTATTTGTTGTATGTCCATTTTTATATTTGTGTTAATATTGTACCTACATATCGGTAATTATCACTAGGCAAGTTACGTATCGGTTCGGGTATCGTTCGTATCGGGATCCGTGTGGTGCTGGACGTAAAGAATAGCATTACCCCATTTCTTCCCGTGGGTGTCGTAAAAGGCGACTGAGGGACTTACAAGAGAATGGGCAGCAGCGTTCTCCATGCATTTTAACACCATACTGCGATCGCCAACTTGCCTGCCAAGCGTGGTGATTATTGCAAATCCCCCCTTTAGGGTGAGTTCTATGTCCAGCAGTGGACGTCTTTCGGCTGAAAAATTATGAAGTTACGAATCTGACCTCTCTTCCTCTCAAAATAATAATCCGCTTTCCAATCACATCGAAACAAACTAAACGCGTTCAATGCACGTTTATTTGCTTCAACAGCATTGATTGTAACACAGTCAACTTGGAATTAAACCTGTCAATTTGGTGGAAAGATAAATACGAACTGACTACGAGCGAGACAGTTCATCTGATAACGAGTTTTGACGGCGCAGCGGTTGGTACAAGTACTTACACTACCGCGTCCCAATAGTTTCAAGCAATGTCTAGGATTCTATATCTACTATACCTAGGATTGTAGACTAGTTTCATCAGGCTTCGGTTACTAGATCTAGATGTTTATCGTAGAAGTTTGGAAAATCATAATATTATATTCAAGTATTAAAAAACCCGGCCAAGTGCGAGTCGATCTCGCGCGCGAAGGGTTCCGTACCATTATCTATAAAAACGGCAAAAAAATCACGTTTGTTGTATGGGAGCCCCCCTTCAATATTAGTTTTATTTTAATTTAATTATTTATTTTTAAAGTGAATATACTAAGGATTCTGTGAATATTTCAAGCGTCTACCTGTTGGTGTTATCAATATCGAGCAAAACCAAAATCACGTTTGTTGTATGGAAGCCCCCTTAACTATTTGTTTTACTCTGTTTTTAAGTATTTTTTGTATAGCGGCAACGGAAATACACATCATCTGTGAAAATTTCAACTGTCTAACTATCACGGTTCATGAGATCCAGCCTGGTGACAGACAGACAGACTGACAGACGGCGAAGCCTTAGTAATAGGGTTCCCGTTTTCTACCAGTCAACTCCTACCGCAAGCCGCGTTAAATCAATCAATCAAAAGTCATTTATTCAAACTAGGCTGAGAATCAGCACTTTTCGAACGTCAAAAATTACATGAGACAGTCCCCCAAAAACGCCCACCCTTCACCACTTCCTAGTGCTTTAGCTGGGGAGAAGTGGCGCAACAAACTCCCCAGCAGCACAGAAATGCTACAGCTACATTGTCGCGATAACGCGAACTACACTACGCGCGCTTTCTTTCGTACACCACTCGACAAACGTCTCGCTGTACAACAGAGAACACGCGAAGTGTAGTTCGCGTTATCGAGACAATGTAGCCGTAGCATATGGAACTTCGTTCCAAAAATTGAGCGTAAATTATGACCCAACGAGCTTTGTAAGAACGGCTTATTAGACTAGATTTGTAGACTATTTTCCATTTTATTAAGTACCTGGTACTTGTGTTGACAGGCCTACACTGTCCTCCCATACCTATTAACACTGTAATTTGAAAACATTGTAAAAGCCAATTATTTTTAAAAGAGTACCTAACCGTGGAGTTTTTTACCGGTTCTTCTCCATATGAAAAGACCAATAGATACCGTGCAACTAGCTTCTGACGTTTCATAAGTGTCCATGTAGGTTCACGTCAATTTTTTTTTTTAATTTTTGTGGTAAAACTTCTTTAGGCACGCTTGACTTGAGGAGTAAGCTGGTGAATGCTTGACAAGAGCGTTACGGAAAGAGGCTACGGAAGTTGTCTAAATTTTAAACATGGAACACACCGCGTCACGACCGTGGGCTGTCCCGCTTAATAGGTATTTTTTTAAACTCACACTGGCTGTTTATACACTCACAAGACCGCAGCTTTTTAACCGACTTCTTTGAAGTAAAACTTCTTTTGCTAGCGAACGGTGATTTCTGTTTTACTTCAGACGTGTGGTCTAAAGCACACTGGTTTTATTTTTTTTTATTTTTCATGTAACGTCAGTGTAGGTACAGATAGACAGTGAGTGAGCTTATAATCGCTCGTGCAGACTTGCGACACTTTCTATGAAGTTTTCATAAAAAATGTGCCTTAACTCGACAATCGCCACATTTTAATTCATAGACATGTTACATGGATTATCCAAAAAAGAACCGGAGTTACCGACATAGCTTGCAGAGCAAGAAAACTGAAGTGACAGTGGGCTGGCCATGTTTGTCGAAGGACCGATGGCCGATGGAGCAGACGAGTCCTGGAGTGGAGAACGCGTATCTGCAAGCGTAGTGTGGGACGCCCCCAGCTAGATGGACCGACGACCTTAAGAAGGTGGCTGGGTCAGACTGGATGCGGAAGGCGGAGGTCAGGGTGATGTGGCGCAGTCTGGGAGAGGCCTATGTCCAGCAGTGGACTGCGATAGGCTGAGTTGATTCATTGATGTTATATGGAGCTGGGTTTCAGTATCTATTACAGCTACGTCAGAGATAAAAAGAAGCTTCAGGCGGATACACGTATAAGCTTTCAGTAGTTGAGCACTGAAACAGGCCATAAAACTACCTAGGGCTTTGGAAAATATAATTTTATTAGGGTTCCGTACCTCAAAAGGAAAAAAACGGAACCCTTGTAGTATCACTTTGTTGTCCGTCTGTCTGTCTGTCTGTCAAGACTCTTTTTCTCAGGGACGCGTGACGGGATCAAGTTGAAATTAATATCAACTAAGTAGGTCTACGGTCCCTGGGAATTCTAAAAAAATGAAGCTTCTAAGTCAACGCAATAAAAAAAAACTGGGGCGATTTTTGCGACATATTTTGATACTCGCAAATAAACCAAAACCTAGGGTAATCCCGTTGACCTAGAATCATGAAATTTGACAAGAAGCAAGGTCTCACAGCACAAGTAAAGGAAAATGTCCGAAAATCGTTAATTTGTAGATATACCACATAAAAAAAAAATGCCAATACAAACTAAAAACAATACAATTGCAGTTGGAAAATTGTCCGTGGCGTATATCGATGTATGGGAGAACATGTTTTTTAACTACAATGTTAAGTTTGTTTTTGGGATAAATTCAACCCAACTACGCAGCCCTACATTGTGCGTGGTCCGACACGAACTTGGCCGGTTTTTAAATGTAGATCATAAAACTCATAGTGGTTGATGTAGTGTAGATCATAACTCGGGAGTCGGGAGTCAAAAATATGAGGTGCACTCCCCGTATTTTTAGAACGTTAGCAGTCTGTTCTGTTCTCTCTCTGTCCATCAGTCCTCAATTCATTAATTTTATAAGGTTTTTGACATTAATTTTGAACTGAAAAAACTTTTTACAAAAAAAAACAACCGACTTCCATAAAAAATTACTACAAAGTGAAAAATAATCTTCATTTCGGAAGTCGGTGTCTTTCTGAATAGTTCTTTTATTTTTCACTTTTGAGTGGGTTAGTTTGCAATTTATCTAAGTTACAATAGCCTAATGTCAACTGCTCATTACCTTTCACAAAATATTGCTTTTCCTGATGCAGGGGCGTTAATAGTTGAGGAGTTCTCCTGCTAAGAACCAGGAGAACTGTTGGTGCCAAGAAATAGGTAAAAAAACATACCGAACATATAACCTCCTCCTTTTTGGAAGTCGGTTAAAAAGTGAGCTGCAGTCCCATACAAAACTTCAATACCTACTCGACCCAAATGTATTGATTGCTGATTCATTTTTGCGATTACGATGTTTGTCCTATGAAGAATATTGTTCCGTTTGATGGTCTGTAAGTAGTCTGTACCACACACTTAAATTTGACCACATCATTCTGGTACAACCTGTATAAACTCCGTAATACACCATTAAAGTTACGTGACCACTTTACAAACACCTTAGGACGTTATACGGTTTTATTACGGACCCAATTCGACTTTAGTAACAACTTTACGACGGAATTGTGGATAGAGTGCTATCAGTTACGGGTCGTAACCACGGCATTTAATAAACGAATTTTTTGCACTGGCTCTCGGACTAGTGAGGAATTATGTGCCCCTGGTATTTTTGTCTTTTGATCCCTTACAGGCAGTGGGTAAAAAACCGGCCGTAAATACTATGGCATCGGCCATTTTCACACTGCGACGATAACGACACCGACATGGCAATCAATGTCGGCAGCGATACCGTTGACTACAACGACAAAGTGTGGAAGCTTTTAGTAGTAATTGTATGAAACTATTAGTGCTACGATATCGTGTCGTTATAGTTATCGTCCAATGTGATAACGGCCGTTGGGTTTAAAAAAAAATTTGGCTTCGTATTATAGCGTTTTCTCTGTCATACCTGTGTCAGTCTCTTTCTAAACTAGGGTCCAGACGTGAGTAATGTACCGTGTAATGTAAAGGCTTCTACATACAGGCGCGATTTGTCGCACGACACAAAGGCACCGCTCATCGCGGCCTTTGTGTAGCGCCGGTATGCGAATATTGTGGACGGAATATAAATTTAACGCGACTCCTCTATGTGTTGGACTGCGAGAGCCTTTGTGTTCGCGCTAAAAACCAACAGCTGATGGTTCAGCCCTAAGCGTGTACATTACATACAATGTAATGTTACGTTACATATAATGTAATGTAGTGTCGTCCACGTAATACAGAACTCGCGTTACATTACACACGTCTGGACCCTGCTTAAAGCTTGATGGGTAAAGGTCTACTGGAGATTCTTTTGTTTTAGAAATCCACCGTTACTGCGTAATACACCGATTGTACTGGCGTATGTTTGATACAAAATACAGTTTATAGGGTGGAAACGGTTGTGTCAAAGTGTCAACGGGTACTTAGTAGGTACTATGCTGTCATTGTTGATATTGGAAAATTCATAATTAAGGATACATTCCGAATTAGGCCATATTCGCTCACAGCGCTCATATCAATAATTTGCGTTTGAAATTACGATAATGACCGCTGAGAGCTGTTAACAATTCGGAACGCTCGTGAACGCTCTCACGGTGCTCGCTAAACGTCAACACAACATATAACATAACCACAAAACTTGCACAAAAAAGACCTGGCTAGTTTTTATTTTTTTTTAATGTAAGGCATCACATTTACACTTCTGTTTTGTTGGTTGACTTTATCGACTCTGATAGCTCAGATTTTGAGTTTGAGAACCACGATTCATCCAGTAATAAAGTGGATGACGACGTGCATACATTATACGTATTTATATGGTCCGGGCAAAGATTTACCCCGAAGAAAAATACCACGAATAAAAATAACATAGATGCAACAATAATTAAATATAATGCGCATGAATTGGATTTAATGTATACCACTGAGCACTTTCGTTTTGCTCTGATGTGAGCATCACAGATATTTGTCGCCCATTAGGCTTCTTCTTCTTTGGTTAGGTGACGTCTGTAGCTAGAAGCACAATTTCTAAAATGTTACGTTAGTTTAAAGATATGATGCGACTCAAAACAAAACAGCACAACTGTCATTTTTGACAGCACTCACGGTGATATTAATAAAGGCATGGTCGGCGTCATCGCAAGATGGCGCATGTCATGACGTCATCTATGACGATTCACGGGACATCGTTATCGCGCTCACGCTAATTGGGACCGGGTGGAAGCACGCTCAAATCGATTACAGCGCAATTCAGAATGCGCCCTTAGTATCGGGAATTGGTTGCCCTGGGACTAAAGTGATGTAAATATCTTTGCTTAATTAAATCACCTTCTTTAATTTGACAGTGATGAATTGATGATACTGAGCTATTGTCACAAGATGAAAGCACCTAAAGGCCGTTTTAAATCATCTTCCAAGCCTTTATAATCACTATTTATGACCTTCAAGGAGAATGAAAGAGTGTTCATCTAATCTGGGCCTTAAGTTTGCTATTACAATAGTGTCAGAATGGTCAATTATTGATTTCATAATTGTTGATTTTGACAAGTTTGGTAATCTACTATTATAATGGCGTGATTATGACTTTCCAATGGTCGGTCACTGACACTACATTGAAAGAAATTGTCATTCATTTGTCATTATGTAATCTCGTACATAATGACAAATGAATGACATTTTTACTAATGGGTTTTATAATAATGGCAATACGAATGGCAATACTTTCCAATGGTCGGTCACTGACACTACATTGAAAGAAATTGCATTTATTAATCTCGTACATAATGACAAATGAATGACATTTTTACTAATGGGTTTTATAATAATGCCATTATAATAACGCAATTCTATAACATTGACCGACCAATGATCGACCATTAAGAATTTAGTAGATTACGAACTTTTAGCAAAATGACAATGACAATGGGACCGTGTTGGAATGACTGAATTTATAAAAATAGCAGACTTGGGCCCAAGGTGGGATATCAATTTTCATCAAACATAGTCAATCAATCTGCCTAGCTTTTTCCCAAATAATTATGTTGTCAGTATAACCAGATGCAGCTGAATACCAGTAATTTACATGGAGTGTCTGCCTATCTGACCTCCACAATCCAGTAACTAGATAATACGATACCCCTTGGTAAGACTGAAGAAAAGTTATTCAAGTTCTTCATGTATTATTGCGATCCTCCTAATACACATTTCTTTTTTTTTTCGGGTACGAGATAATTTTTATAAGGAAGAAGTTTCAAAGTTTACTTAATTTATATGAGGAAGGTTTTTCCTCGGAATATTTTTATGTAGAAATGTAATCACATTTTTGTATGGTACAGTTTTAAGTTTAGGTACAGGATAATAATAAAATAAAACCAGCTTATGAGACCATGGCAAGGACTCTCATTTTGAAAGTACAAGAAATTATTTGATGACCACGACTGCATGGTGTGTTGGCAAATTCAGACTTAAACAAAGTCCAAAGTGAAAGTTGTTTATTTCAAATAGGCACTTAAAAGGCAAATGTGCCATAAAAGTGCTATTTGAAGTAAATAAATTTGACATCGAACGTCAAAATTTACAAAAAAATAGAATTGATTCTAGTCATCCCTTCCAAAAGGTAGTTTCGTATGTAGAAGAATGGGCCAGAAACTCCACCTTCCCATCCTAAAGTCGAATTATTAATTCACTGGATCATTCTGACATGTGCAGGCTGTCACTTTGTGTAATAAAATGGTCATATTCATTGTATTCTAGACCTATATACTTATTATTATACATTTACTAGCTTTTCCCGGCCCGGCTACGCACGGGCAGTGCTAAGTATCTACCCTACCTAACCCAACCTGCCTACCCTACCTACCTACCTACACACCCTACCTACCTACCTACCCTACCTATCTACCCTACCTACTTACCCTACCTACCTACCCTACCTACTTACCCTACCTACCTACCCTACCTTACTACCCTACCTACCTACCTACACTACCTACCTACCCTACCTACCTACCTACCCTACTTACCTACCTACCTACCCTACCTACCTATCCTACCTACCTACCCTACCTAACTACCCTATATATAAAAAAAAAAAACTTCACATAAGCCATCTACAAAATAGTCCGAACAAAGCCATTTGGTTTGGATAGGTGAGCCCGTTCTTGAGTTATAAAATTACAACGAAAAGTGGAATTGATTTTTATACATATAGATATATATAGATTTTACACTTATACAACATGTCCCAGAATTAACGCACATCCTCTCAATGGGTCATTGTACTCATCATTATGTACAACTTTTACTATGGGACCAAGCCTTAAATCGCGAAAAAAAACAGCTTTTCCCTGCATTTTGAAGAGTGATTCGAACATAAATGTAGGGAACTGCTGATTTTCTTTCTGTGAGAGGGAGTGGGCCGTAATCCACCACGCGGGCCCAGTGCGGGTTTGTAGATGTTACATGTCTTCAAATTTTTGGTTCTAGGACATGCCGGTTTCCTCACGATGTTTTCCTTCACCGTTTCGAGAGCAGTAGTGATGAAATAATTTACACAATGTAAAGCGCCTGTCTGGGTTCGAACCTACGACTCGTAACTCGCGGCCGTTACCCAGTGGTAACGGCCGCGACTTACGATTCGCGGCCGTTACTTAAATATTAAATATAATATAATAAATATTATAATATTCTAATTATAATAAGTAAATATTAATACTAAAAATAAATATTATGATTATAATAATAATCGTAAATATTTATTATAATTTAGTGCAGTGGAGCTAGCACGTGTCAGATTACTCAGTGTGAATTAATAATTCGATTTTAGGTTCGCCCCGATACACGATATTTTCCATTATCATTAAGTATCTTCCTATGAATCTCGAAGTAAAAGTTCCACGTGCTAATCCCAGAAACATGTTACATGTTACGTTGGAATTTTGTGCCAAGTTTCATCCAAATTCCTTCAGCGGTTGGGCGTGATCGTGTTAAAAATATATCTCCGCATTTGAACTTTCACATTTAAATTCTAGGAACGCTAGCAATTACTTTTGACTATAAGTAGTACATTTCTGCGAGGTCCTGCAATTTTTTTTTAGGGAAATCAAACAGGAGTATAGGTATACAGCACGACAAAATAAAAATAAACTAAGTAGATTTTTTTTTGGCGTCAGCGAGGTCTGGAAAACTTGTTTTTAATTTTATCATGTTTAGATATCAATACCCATCACGTCTACGGAGTTCCGCAAGCAAATGTAATTTGACCCTATATAAAAAAAAAAAATAACAATAAACTTAACAAATGTACAGACGCCAGTAGGTCAAGCTACCCGAAACTGTAAAATGTTCCCAATCAACCACGAACCTTATGCTGTAGGGATAAAGATGAAAATATATTGAAGAAATTTGACAGATTGTAGTAGCTTGATGTGCTGGCGTCTGTACTACCCACTACATTTTCCACAGATTACAAACTGATGGCAAATGTAACTGTAGTCAAGGCTAAATTAATTATAAAAGATGGTACACACGGCTATACACATCGCTGACCTCTCATTGTACGGAAATCCTACACAAGGCGAGATCAGCTAAAACTGGAAATGTATAGCTTCATGTGTAGCCGTCTGTACTTAAAAAACGCAAAACCTCTTAAAGGGTAATTATTTTTTCGCGAATTCAGGTTTAGTCCCATAGTAAAAGTTGTTCATATTGAGGAGTACAATGGGGGTCATTGTACTTAAGAGGTTGTGCGTTATTTAAGTTACATCTTGTATGAACAAAATTTTGTAATGATAATAATAATTTGCATAAGCATAATCTACTGATCCTTCAGAATTTTAGTTATATTACTTTTACTGTAATGCCTCGTTGTGTTGGATCATTCTCAAGCTCCCTTCAAAATGGTTGAGCTTAAATGAAATGAAATCGTTTATTCTGTAAATCAATTATTCAATAAATAAATAAGAATCACTTTTACACGTCATTTATAAAATAAAAAAATAATCTAGATGTAGCCGACATTTCCTATCTGACTACCCCTGAGAAGAAATGGCGAAACAAACTTAGGGGTCAAAGTCTCTTTTAAAGTCCAGACATAATCTTGAATGGTGCTAGTCCATGCGTCTTGTTCGTGAACGAGCGCCATCAGTACGGGGGATTAATCATAATTATTGTCTTAGCGGCCATGGCTTATTTTAATTGAATTTAATTGTTGAATTGTTTGTTTTATTTTTTTATTACGGACGCTTTTGACGTTTTGCATCGTTCTCACATGTATAATTTCAACACGAATGATGTAACCAATATTTTGTAACCATATATTGGTGTCCGTGGAGTTTCTTGCCCGTTCTTCTCCATAGATACCTACTAAGCTTTGGAATGGGCAACTATCTCCATCTTTATGACTGACCGACCCCTTGACAATTCAAAAGTGCCTGTAATTGGTTTATTTGAAATAAATGCTTTGAGTTTTAAAAGTCTTTCGGTTGAGAAATAGTATGTTGATTTCACTAAATCGCTTATTAAATTGGCAAAAGACTAGGCAGATGATGATGTGTTCCGGGATCAGTCGTCCATATTCAGTAGGTATACCTATGAAATACCTTCCTGTACTTTTTATTTTATTTATTTATTTATCTTCTTTCTTATTTATCTTTATTTATATATTATAAATAAAAATGTTCATCACTAACGGCTTGGCAGTTTAACGTAACAAAGAAACAATAGTACATTTTGATACAAGTGGAAAATGTTTGTTATTGCATTCGAGGCGGAATTAACACCCGAGCCGTAGGCGAGGTTGTTTTTGAGCCGAGAATTGCAACAACAAATGTCCATGTGAATAGCGGCATTGAATCAGTTTGGTATTATAAGGTATAAGTCTGACACGCTCTGAAGAAGCAAAAAAAAAAAATCAGCTTCTATTTGATCTATAGGCCTGACATAAATGGATTATTATTATTTTTATTTACATAAATTACCACTTCACAAAGCACCCACTGTGTAACAAATACTAGGTACTTTCCCGGAAATATTTTATTATAAAAATGAGTATTTTCTTAATTATAATGCAAATTAGTTTCTTTACCCTACTGTATTTTCCTGCTTTTCCAGAACAAAGATAAAATTAAACAAATTCCACACATACAGCGGGGCCACAATAATGTGAGGAATTTATTTCATCGCTATGAAAACGGTTAAATATGATAAAACATGGTCTCCTCGACTAAGACCTTCGGATCCAAGGTTAGACTTTAGTGTTAAAATATCACTAAAACATTATTATGCATCTCGGTATGTGTTCGCATGGTTGTATGAAATAATAATGTTTGAAATATCGTTGCAAGCTTCTAATTTAGTTGTTGTCCGTCTGTTGTGTCATGTACTCAAGTCCTTTAATCATGTTCTTTTGTTGATTAATTAAAAACGGAAAAACGGAACCCATATAGGATCACTTCTTTTTCCGTCTGTCTGTCAGTGTGTCAAGACCCATTTTCTCAGGAACGCGTGGAGGCAACAAGTTGAAATTAATATCAAATACGTAGGTCCACGGTCCCTTGGATCTCTAAAATCAAAATTACTAAGTTAACGCAATAAAAAAATACGGCGATTTATGCGACATATTTCAATACTCACAAATAAATCCAAACCTATAGGGTACTTTCCGTTGACCTAGAATCATGAAATTTGGCAAGAAACAAGGTATCATAGCACAAGTATAAGAAAAGTCCTAAAATTGTAAATTTTTAGTTTGATCACAAAAAAAAAGGATTTTTGCGATTACAAACTTCAGTTGGGGAATTGACTGTGACGAATATCGATTTATGGGAGAACATGTTTATCAACTACAATGTTGTTTGTTTTTAGGATAAATTCATCCTAACTACGGAACCCTTCATTGTGCGTAGTCCGACACGCACTTGGCCGGTTTTTTATTAACAGATTCAACATAAGGGAATTATTTTCAAAGAATTCCATTAGCGTCGGCAGACCAACGCGGCAACGGCCAGATGGGTGGACTATACAGAAGTTTGCGGGGAAGACTTGGATGAGATTCGCCCAGACCAGGGAAGCATGTTACAAAAGGGAGGAGGCCTATACTCAGCAGTGTGAGTGGAACAAGGTTGCCGATGATGATAATGATGACCATGTTTGAAGAAGAACATTATTTTCTTGCTAACACTTTAATTCCGCACAACTGCACTATTTCACAACCAAACGACGATTGGCTCTGCATTACATTTTACTATTTAAAATGACTTGCGCCACTCAGAAATAACGATAGCCGTTATTTCTAAGTGTTGCCAAAGTAAAATAATACATGCAGTTGCCATAATTAAAATACATTTAAAAGTAATCTTGGTCAGATCATGTGAGGACCATGTAGATCCGTGTCTGAATAGGTATTTTGAGGAAAGAACCACACAAATTTGAGTGGACCTGTCCAATCAGTGTAAGCATTTGTTAGTAATCGTGCAGCTCAACTCAAGACTTAGCAGCTCAACGACTCGACGAACAATACCAAAGAAAGGACATTTTGGTAGGTCGCTTAAGGCGCTCAAAATGCCAGACCATCATTAAAACTGAGAAAAACCAAAAAAAAGGAAAATAACTAAAGGGAGAAAAAAAAAATTACCCACATAGTGCTCACATTCACAATAAATTAAAGCAGTAAATATAATACTTTTCAAAGTAAACATTCATGTAAAATTGTATATAATATTCTGCAATGTCAATATGTATATAAAATCATGCATAATAATTAAAATCTCAAGTTTTCCAGTTTTATCACAAGGCTAGCAGAGCGAGCAGCTCAATCCCAAGCTTTTTTGTCTTCTAAATAATCAGAAATTGTATAGTACCCTTTTTACAAAGTTTGGTTTTAATACAGATTTTAAATCGTTTAATGGGTAAGTTCCTAATGTCAGTAGGAAGTTTGTTGTAAAAGCGTATACATTGACCTATGAACGAGTTGCCTACTCTATGGAGGCGAGTGCGATGTACAGCAAGATTATGTTTATTCCTGGTATTTAAACTATATGAATATCGGACATTTTCTTAACGTGTGTGTGTGGCGAAATGTTGGTGTGCTATAGGTACACCTCTGCCTAACTCTTCGGGGATTACAGGCGTAATGTTATGTGTAAAAATGCGTGTACGTAAAAAGCCCACAAAGGAAAAGAAACAATATTAATAAGGAAAATGGACAAGAAGGAGCTATCCAATAAATTGCTCGTTACTCGCAGGTGCAACCGGGGCTTCTTCTAGTAACGACACATAAATTGCTCGGTTCAAAGTCAGACCGCATATTAATAGCTCGGATACAACACGTTAATCTATATTCTGAGTATGTTATATCCGTAAATGTTAGTCTTATGCGATTTGCATCGTTTAAATAGTACGATACGAATATGATTCTCTACTCATACCAATTGATGATTCTCTAATCATATTCGTATCGTACTATTTAAACGATGACAATGACAATGGCAAAACAATGGAACGCCTCAGCGTTCCATTGTCATTCAACATAGATAGAAGGAAAGTAAGGAGGTAGGTACTTTAAAATATTATAAATCTTTATAGAAAGAGGACTTAATTTCATTTATAAAAAGTAAATAGAAGTGAATTTAAAAAAACCGGCCAAGTACGTGTCGGACCACGCACAATGAAGGGTTCCGTAGATAGGATGAATTCATCAAATTTAAGTTGGTCGACGATTACTCGTTAACTTGTAAACCCTACTTAGCTGTGATAGTTTTCCTTTTAATTTTGTTATATATTATACTACTGCCATGAATTTTTTCACATATCCAAAACCAACCATTTAGCTGGGGGGGGGGGGGACACTTGACTCTAACAAAAAATAGCACTTTAAAGGCTTCTACATACCAGCGCGACTTGTCGCGCGACGCGACACGGCACAAAGGCCTCGCGTGTCGCGGGACGAGCGGTGCCTATGTGTCGTGTCGCGTCGCGCGACAAGTCGCCCCGGTATGTAGAAGCCTTAAAGCTTAATATTACGCAAACGGATCTCAGAATAGAAAAATGTTTTTTACAGACCCACAATATTTTGAACGACCTATCCAACAATACACCACACCATGTATTAGACGAGTAAAAAAAATATCATACCCGTTTTAGGTGCAAGGGAGGTACCCTAAAAATAAATGTTTTTCATGGTTTTATTTTAGGACTTAGGGTCTCTGAGCTAAGCCGGGGACAGACGGACGGACGGACAGACAGACAGACAGACAGACAGGCAGACGGACATGGCGAAACTATAAGGGTTCCTTGTTTACTACGGAACCCTAAAAACGAGCGAGCCTTAGTCAGTAGTCGCATATAATGTGTAACATCTGACATCTCACCTTGGTAATAAGCAACTGAGGAGCGACAGAAATTATCCTCAAAATTTAAAAAAGCTAAATACTGAAATATTTATTAATTACTAGTGGTCGTCCACTGGTCGAAATTCGACCCCCTCTACTTACAATCCTAGTACTTACTAATTACATGAGTACACTAATTCCATGCTATTAAAAAGTACTAACACATTACCCGAAATGTACCAGGACACGAATACAAAATTAAAAAAAAAAACAAGTATATTGACAAATAATTTATGTTTTATGTAAAGGTCTTGTTGTGTATACTTGGATTTTTTAAATTAATTTGTAGAAATAATATAAGAAGTCTTGTTTTTCAACTATATTCCCTCCATGTGGCACGAGATACGCCCTGTATAGTTCCGAGTTCTAATGTTTCTACCCAACACTTCAGTAGGAGTTGGTTCAAACATTCGGCCATTTTACTTTTCCTAGGACCTTACGTAAGTTGTTAGTGGAAGCCATTTCAGAGGGCCCTGTTTTAATTAACTTCAAAAAGAATGAACTTCGTAATTTTTCTTGTTTTTTCTAGGATTCTATAAAGTTGGCGAGTTATTAATTTAAATTGATAAACATGATTTTAACTTCATACAACAATCCCATAGAAAAAAGCATAGTTAGTTCAGTTTTTCCCGAATTTTCCAGTTGTCTGGGCCCCTTTTCCAATTTTCCTTTCCCTAAAAACCTTGTTGGGAACTACTAAGAAACATCGAAAAAAAAATACAAATCGGTTTAGCCAACGAACAGCATTTAATTTTTATTTATTAACTATACCTAGACAAGTAGCTGCAAAGATTTACATCCACACACCAAGACCATTTAATGAGGCATTCATACCTAAAGACCATTATGAAAAGCCAGAATTTAGTTACTGTATCATGTAGAAAACCCCGCAAGCAATTAATTCGATTAAAAAATCTTAATATTCAGTATCGTTTTGGTATCCGTCTCCCGCACTAAAATGTTCAAGAAATCCGTTGAATAAATAGTCTATTTGCACTGTTTACTTAGCAACGTTAGCCCTTCTCTGGTACAATAGGCCCGGAGGTAGCAATAACCTTATTTCCTTTGTCTGTCTTTACTCCGAAGGCTGTTTTTGCTATCTGTATACAAAGCTATTTATTATTCTGGTATCGAATTTCTATTTGATTCTTGAATATTTTGTGGACCATTCCTGTAATGAGATTTTGGTCTCTAAAGAGTGTGGTGAATTTTTAAGTGATATATCTATAAAAAAAAAACCAGCCGAGTGCGTGTCGGACCACGGACAACAGGGCACGGGTTCAGTAGTTGGGATAAATTTATCCCAAAAACAAACTTAATATTGTAGTTGAAAAACATGTTCTCCTACATCGATATACGCCACGGTCAATTTCCAAACTGAAAATGTAAGTTTGTAATCGCAAACAAATATTTTTTTTGCGATGAAACTACAAATTAACAATTTTCGGGCTTTTTCCTTTACTTGTGCTGTGAGACCTTGCTTCTTGCCAAATTTAACGATTCTACGTCAGCGGGAAGTACCACTTGCGGTTTTGATTTACTTGCGAGTATCAAAATAATATGTCGCATAAATCGCCGATTTTTTTATTGCGTTGACTATTTTTAGAATATTGATTTTTTAGAGCTCCAAAGGACCGTTGACCTACGTATTTGATATTGATTTCTACTTGATACCTTCACGCGTTCCTGAGAAAAAGGGTCTAGATAGACTTACGGACAACGAACTGATCCTATAAGGGTTGCGTTTTTCCTTTTGAGGTACGGAACCCTAAAAATGTAGGTGGTTATAACCCGTTATATTTGGTGATTGTATTTGTATATACCCCAAAGATATAAATATGTCTAGATAGAGCTGTGAACTCGTCGAAAAAAAATTGCGTCCAACAGTTGGCCGCAAAATGCACGCACACTAGAATAACATAATGACAGCACAATGACGTGGTGCGAGTGTAAGACGTACTTAGCTGTCACGCACACCAACATAACAAAGATGGCCTGTTTGTTTTAGTTATTTTACTCTGCCTACACCAAATAATCTGAATAGCGAAATGATAAACTAATTTCGTCAATCGGATGATTCAACATAAAATCGCAATACACCATTTTGCTGAATCAACGAATCGACGCCTCGTGTCGCCGAACGCTCACCTACTTCTAAATCTGCTGATGCCCAATCCACTTTTAGCAATCGTTAGCATTGTAATGTTAAATATAACTAATTTTCGGGACTTCGGTACTAGAATCATCCGAATCTAGACTTGGAAATTAGCAAAAGTTTATATTGTGATTTTTACTATAATTAAATACTTCCCTTTATTAAAATAGGCAAATAAATTGGGTAATTAGGCTCGCCCCCTATTTGTACATGGGACTTAAACATAACTGGCGAAATGTGGATGTACTATAGGTACACCTCTGCCTAACCCTTCGGGGATTACAGCGGGGCGAGCACGGCCTACTGTGACATGACTTGAGTCACACTTTTTGTCACAGTTTGAGCGATAAAACTGTTTTATCATAAAATGCTCGTACAAATTTACATGATTTAATTTATCAAGTCTTGTCACAAACGTCGTGACACGTGCTTGGCCCGCTGGCGTGATGTTATGTTATGTGTGTTATTAAAATAACTTTGGATTTATTTAAGTCCTCCGGCTGCCACCTTCGTAATTCACTCTATCGAGACATAGATTATAATAATCAAAGTTATATATACCCATTAAAATCTAGTAGTTTTTTATATGCCTGCAATTAAATAGTGCGTGCTTATGTCCAGCTACTGTTTCCATTAACGAATATGTCCCATTATCCCGCACTCTAATTACGTAACACAATTTCAATCACAATCCGAGGGGTTTTGAAAGATACTATTAATCCATTGCTTCATAGGTTTGAAAACTTCTTCTGCTCAACAACGTAAGCAACGCAATTAACGTATCCGAACTGTCAAAATGAAACCCAACATCATCATTTCAGCCGAAAGACGTTCACTGTTGGACATAGGCGACTTACTAGATAATGGGTACCTGGGTAATGGGTACTTTATTTGCATTCCACAATGTCTACTTAGGTGGTAACTTAAAATTATATGTGAAAATGAAAAAAAATGAAATGAAAATGAAAAATGTTTTATTAATTATACAAGTAAAATTTAACAACTAGTGATTGGAGTCTCCTTTTAAGTAAAAAAAGCCTGTGTTAGGAGACTCCGCTCTTCCAAAACTTAAAATATTAACATAAAATTACTTGTTTTAAGTGTTATAAAAACAGACGATTTAAAATAAAAAGAGAAAATTAAAACTAGACAAGAAGCATGCTAATGTGTGAGTGAGAGTAGGGGTGTGTTACTGTGAGTATAAAGGTGTGTAAGTGTGAATTTGCATGTTGAATGTGAGCATCGGTGTGTATGAAAGTTAAATGATAGTGTGAGGGTTTGTTAAATTTAATGTAAAATACAGAGTGAGTGTAAGTGGCAATGAATGAATCAGACTGTATACGACAAGTACGAAAGATGAGAGCATTAAGTGTAAGGTTTTATTTTATTCCAGTAGCTTCTCCGTGTCATCATAAGTAAGTGGTTTTATCCAGTTATTTACTATTTTTTTACTGTCAGTTAATTGTTTATTGTATATGTAGATCTCTTTGTTAACTCGATTGTAAAGCTGAGCTGAGCGTTTGTCGTATTGAATAAGGAAAAAAATGTAACATAAACATACTTAATCTAAAATATTCACATATTAAGTTATTGAGAAAATGCTCTAATAAAACATATATTTTTTTCAAATCATTAACACTACTCGTTCAGACGGGATCTTCAGTATAAAATTATTAAAAGTCGGTTATCGTCGCCTTAATTACAGAAATCAACTACGACCAAACGACTAAGAACAAAATTGTAATCTCGTTTTAAATCTATCTACTCATTAACTTTAGAAAGATCCATTCTACAAAAGAGGCGGAATCTAATTAGCAACAAACGTAGCTACCTACTTCTCAGTTCTCAATATCACAGAACAAGGGCAAGGTGATTTTCCCTCAAAGAGGGCACGATCTCAAAGTGGTTTTACTTACCCTCCCATTGAGGGCCTTCGACGGCTAGAATCTCATTTTATGCTAAACAAAAAAATCGTTATCAACTTCTTGCGAGCCAGCAGCCTTATTTTATGAGATACTCAATTTGAAAGTCGTTATTGTGGGTTGTTATATTTTTTTCTTTGAGTGTGCATAATAATATTATTTTATCGTGTAAGTAAGTTTATACAGGGTCAAAATAAATTCAAACTCAAAGCTTTTATTTCAAATCTACTTTCTATAATCTGAGTTTCAAATAAACCAATTACAGGCACTTTTGAATTGTTAAAGATAATTATTGTAATTATATTAATTTTCTTAAAACGCTTTTAAGGCTCGTGCAGACAGACGCGACGTGACGGCGCGACGCTGGTCGAACAATTCCTATGAAAACTTCACGGAAATAGTTATACCGATATCCGTCGCGTCGCGCCTCTCAGCACGAGTCTTTACGCAAGTTTTACTCATGCTACAGTATTACAAGTATATACGTAAGTACGTATTTTCACAAAAGTAATTTAATGATTTTTACAACCTTCCTACAAAAAGCAATTTCCCAACAAAAGTTAACAGAAACCTCGACTCACCTCGATAGTTCAAATCATGCCTGAATCTGAAAAAAAAGAAACAGCTCGTTAGTTTAAATTTTACAATGCAATGCAGAATAAAATTCGCCATTTTGATTTGTTGCAGACGGAGTTGCATTTCTTCCAGCAAAGTGGTCCCCAATAATTTATGAAGCAATTTAGCAAATTGCAATTTGCATAATGGTGACCATCACCATGGAAAATTAATAGTGTTTTTTATTAACAGTGGCTGAGCTACGAGGCGCCTCCGGTTTTATTTCAGAGAACTAATTAATTTAACATTTCGCTATTGCCTTCTGTCTTTGAGGTGCGTTTACACTGATAGATTTTCAAAACCGATAACCACTCTATTTGTTATAACATTAGACACTTTGTTAGATACATTCTGGGACGAAAATGTGTGTAATTAAACCATTTTGTTTTCAGCAGGGATTAAACTTCGTTCGGTGTCCGTTTGGTGCCGGACGTAAAGAATAGCACCATCCCATTTCTTCCCGTGGGTGTCGTAAATGGCGGCTAAGGGACTTACTAGAGAATGGGCAGCAGCGTTCTCTATGCATTTTAACACCATACTGCGATCGCCAACCCGCCTGCCAAGCGTGGCGATTATGGCAAACCCCCTTTTAGGGGAGGCCTATGTCCAGCAGTGGACGTCTTTCGGCTGAAATGATGATGATGATGAGGGATTAAACTCAGCTTCAGCGACTCGCTTTAATGCACCCTAAAATTAGGTAAAACTATCTACTTAGAGAAATTGTTCAAAATTTTACTTTCGTGCCGTACCTTGAATAGCCATTTTTAGGGTTCCGTACCCAAAGGGTAAAACGGGAACCCTATTACTAAGGCTCCGCCGTCTGTCTGTCCGTCTGTCACCAGGCTGTATCTCATGAACCGTGATAGCTAGATAGTTGAAATTTTCACAGATGATGTATTTCTGTTGCCGCTATAACAACAAATACTAAAAAGTAGAATAAAATAAATATTTAAGGGGGCTCCCATACAACAAACGTGATTTTTTTTGCTCGTTTTTGCTCTATATTGATAACGGCAAGAGGTAGACGCTTGAAATATTCACAGAATATGTAGATATGTATTGACTTTAAAAATAAATAATTAAATTAAAATAAAACAAATATTTAAGGGGGACTCCCATACAACAAACGTGTTTTTTTGCCATTTTTATAGATAATGGTACGGAACCCTTCGTGCGCGAGTCCGACTCGCACTTGGCCGGTTTTTTGTCTAATATTATAATAAATAGAGCTTAGTCTAGTCACGAGACTATACAAAGTTTTCGAAGCATCTTATTTCAATAGACTGCCGACTGTAGTGAAATAATCAAATAAGATGCTCCAATTTGTAGGCTTTTTGGGATATCGTAATTTTTTTTTGAAGACGTGTCTTCAAGCCGTTCCTAATTTCAAAATCCTTTATAGATAAATATTCTTCCTTTTATCCTAGTGCACCGCTGTTCAAGCGCGCGCTGTTAAGGTTAGACAAATATTCGTTCGAAGTTGGTTCGTTAATAGGTACATAGTCCCCGTCGGAAAGGCAAGTTATGTTATTAGTCTGAGGTTGGGTTATACTCCTGTTCGTTATAACTAAACGCACCTTTAGATCATTCAAGTTCCGCAAACTTCTTAATGGGTGTACCGTACCATACACTAATATGAAATTATCGGCACTGAGAGAGTTGCTTTAATTTCGAGGAAATACTTCGATATAAGGTTTTCTTCAGTTTTCTTTCTTCTTCTTTTAAATTAACTGTCCATAAGTTATATTACTGACCCTCAGTAATTTTAAAAGAAAAAAGAAAAAAAAAACAAGAAAAAAAAACATTTATTGGGACTCGTACAGATCATAAATTAAAATAAAAACAAACACACGTATACAGTTTCGCCTTTACGTTTCGTAAAAATATTGTAATTTAAATTAACATTAATATTTATTGATTTATTTACAATTTTTCTAAAATAGCATCTTGAAGCAAACTGTACCGACTTTTTAACCGACTTCACAAAAAGGAGGAGGTTCTCAAGTCGTCTGTATGTTTTTTTTTTTTTTTTTAATGTTTGTTACCTCAGAACTCCGTCGTTTATGAACCGATTTGGAAAATTATTTTTTTATTTGAAAGGATATACTTTCAGATTGGTCCCATTTTTATTACAATCCAGTTCTAATGTTGGGATCCATGAGTAATTGAGGGATCTCCTCAAATATTATAGGCATACATATAGCGATTTTTATATTTTCATCAACAAGTCAATCATTTGCATTCAGAAAGTATCATTTGGTGAAGTGGAACTGATGAAGAAGGCCACCGGAACTTCTCAATGACACGTATTTCACGGGTGGCGATGAGATATCTGGATTAAGATAGTTAAGTGAAACAAATTTATATAAATGGTACCATCAAACTGATCTGATGATGAAGCCGGAAGGTAGGCACTGGAACTCCGTAATAAAAAAAGTATCCTACCCGTATTTGGTCTTATTGGAATTGTCATGAGATGCACTCTGGCTATAAATGATTTTTAAGCGACTTCAAAAAAGGAGGAGTCTTCTAGAGGTCTTATATACATATAAAAGGAAACCGTGACTGATTGGTCTATCAACATAGCTCAAACCACTGAACAGATTGGGCTGAAATTTGGCACGTAGGCATCCGCTAAGGGGTTTTTGGAAATTTGACCTTTAAGGGGGGGAAAACGTGGAGTTTTGTTTGCATGAAAAATCTTATTCCTAGAGTTAAGAGTTAATAAACTTGAAACTTGGACGAATACTTACGTAAGTAAATTATAAACTTTGTATTTTTTTGTTATCTTAACTTGAGATGTCAAAGCTTGTCTAAAAGAATTTTAACGCGCGGTCCGATCAACTCGAAACTCAATATTTATACTTAAAACCAAAAATGAAGAACAACTTGTATCAGGGTTTTTCGAAAATCTAACCATAACGGGATAAAAAGGGGTAGTCAATTTTACAAGAGAGGATTTTACTCCGTGGCTTGATTAACTCGAAAATTGGTTATAACCTATAAGTCAAATATTGGAAAAGTCGCAAACCACTTTAAAAATTAACCTCTTTAGGGGTGTAAAGGGGGGATGGATACAGTTTGTATGAACAAAATCTTCTTTTGTTGACCTATTAACTTGAAACTTCGCCTGAATAACTCAACATCAGTCTTCCTGCCCTAATCCCAATTTATTTGGAGTCGTAGTAACATGTCGAATTACACTATAAATTTAATACATACAAAAGGAAACAGTGACTGACTTACTGGCTGATCTATCAACACAAAGCTCAAATCACTGAATGGATTTGGCTAAAATTTGGCACTCAGATAGTTATTATGACGTAGGTAACCGCTACAAACAGATTTTTGAAAGTTAAACCCCTAAATAAATAAAACGTGTTTCATGTTTTTTTTAAAAGAGCTCCTTCTCTGGTTGTAAACAGGTAAATAGTCTACAAATCAATATGGTGTCATTTTCAAGGGGTTTTTAGGACGTTGATCACGTAAAAGTCAACAATTTTGAAATTGATTACACTTGAACAACAAAAAAAAACTATTAAGTCTTAATTTATTATTATTTTGTATTGATCTAAATAACAAATCTATCTATATAAATAAATGGAGAAACTGACCGACTGATTGACTTACGTATCAACGCACAACCCAAACTACTGGAGTGACGTGAAATTTTGCACTAGGGTTCCTTTTATGTAGGGTAGGTACTTTTAATCCCGGTTCCCGTGAGATTTTTTCTGAAACCCACGCGGGTGAAGCCGCAGGCAAAAGCTAGTATTGTATTATGTTCAGGCGTAACTTATTTGTTTCTGAACAGATTTTTATAATTCTTTTATTTGGTAGTGGAAGCTTGCGCGGTCTCTTATACATTACAGATCTACAGCTAACTCTTCAATAATACGTATTTAATCCACTCGGTGTATGTTGATGATGTTATAAAACTTCCTGTCACTGTTGTTTTCATAGCAAGTAGTGGTATACGAATTGGTGTGGGGTAGGTACCACTAAAAAGTGAAAAATAAAAAACTTTTTTTCAAAAAAAAAAACCGACTTCCAACAAAAACACTAAAAAGTGAAAATCAACTTTAGTTTCGGAAGCATATAACATAACATCACGCCTTGTTTCCTCGAAGGGCTGGGCAGAGGTGTACCTGTAGTACATCCACATTTTATATTATATTTAATTTAATTTCGGAAGTCGATGGCCATAAACGAAAATACAAAACCAAAGACACCGACTTCCGAAATTAAATTAAATATAATATAAAATGTGGATGTACTACGGGTACACCTCTGCCCAGCCCTTCGAGGAAACAAAGCGTGATGTTATGTTATGTGCTTCCGAAATTAAAGTTATTTTTCACTTTTTAATGTTTTTGTTGGAAGTCTGTTGTTTTTTTTGTAAAAAAGTTTTTTATTATGAAGGAACATTGTCAGCAACAAATTGATTTGGATTTCAGATCACATTGTTAATTCCACCTAAAATAAAATGTAAATCTTTATTATATTCCTGTTTCATTATAACCGTATCCCGCTGTTTTTGACATCCGTGTCGGAAACATTGACAACAAGTTAAATATTAAATTCATTGAATTATCCCGGTGAGAGAGCGGGCTTCCGTTTTAAGGCTTCTACATACCGGGGCGACTTGTCGCGCGACGCGACGCGACACAAAGGCACCGCTCGTCCCGCAACACGCAGGGCCTTTGTGCCGTGTCGCGTCGCGCGACAAGTCGCGCTGATATGTAGAAGCCTTTAGTCACATTTATATTTAACTTTTATACTTCTATCTGAAATGATAATCTTGTTAGGGTTTATTGTGGATTTAAAAAGCCTTTACGCGTGCTAATATAGCTGTAAGCCTAAATAATGTAACATAGACAAGCAGTCGCTTTGCATAGGTAATAATACCAGCATAGGGTTAGTTGCGTACCAAACAAAACCTATTCAGCTTTGTTTTTAGTCATGAACCACCCTCAGGAGACCTTCTTGAGCCTCGAAAGTTATAAAAAACTGGCCAAGTGCGTGTCGGACCGGTGTTTTAATCCGAAAAAAAAAACTTAACATTGTAGTTGAAAAACATGGTCTGCCATACATCGATATACACTGTCAATTTTCCAACTGTAAATGTAAGTTTATAATCGCAAAACGTATTTTTTTATGTGATAAAACTACAAATTAACGATTTTCGAATTTCGGATTTTCTTCTTGCCAAATTTCATGATTCTACGTCAATGGGAAGTATACCTTGGTTTTGATTTATTTGGGAGTATCAAAATATGTCGCATAAATTGCCGTATATAGTACTTATTTATTGCACTGACATAGAAGCTTGATTTTTTTAGAGCACCAAGGGACCGTAGACCTTTGTATTTGATATTCATTTCAACATGATACCTCCACGCTTTCCTGAGAAAAAGGGTCTTGACAGACTGACTGACAGACAGAAGGACACGAAGTGATACTATAAGGGTTCCGTTTTTTTAACTTTTGAGGTACGGAACCCTAAAAAGTGTTGCTAAAAATCTAAGAACGCAAAATATCCTTTTAAAATAGAGAACACAATATTCTTTTGCTGACTTTTTACATACACTTCATAACATTAAAGTGAATTTACTGCGTGTTTCTGCTTACAAATTGCGATCACGAGTTGCTGGTCCACCCTTTGGAGTAACATCTGTTTAATACTTCTACTGCAATTTAATCCCAGTGACAAATTGCTTTTATAGCCGGTTCCTCTATTTTTAAAGCATTTTTTGTTCAAAAATAAAAAAAATCTGTAGCTGTTCATGAAATAGTTCACATTAACGACTCCGGAGAGTCTTAAAATCAAGACATATATGGGAATTGACTAAGCTATGCTTTTGAAAGTTCATCATAATTCATCATTTCAGCCGAAAGACGTCCACTGCTGGACATGGGCCTCTCCCAAAAAGGGGGGGGATTTGCCATACTCGCCGCGCTTGGCAGGCGGGTTGGCGATCGCAGTATGGTTTTAAAATGCATAGAGAACGCTGCTGCCCATACTCTAGTAAGTCCCTTAGTCGCCTTTTACGACACCCATGGGAAGAAATGGGATGGTGCTATTCTTTACGTCCGGCACCACACGGAGCATATGCAGTTATATACTACGAGTAACTACTACTACTATAGAAGCCCGAAAGTCTGACAACCAGTCTTACCAAGGGGTATCGTGTTACCCAGTAACTGGGATGTGGAGGTAAGATAGGCAGTCGCTTCATGTAAAATTACTGGTATTCAGCTGCATCTGGTTGACTGGAAGCCGACCTCAACATGGTTGGGAAAAGGCTGGGCGGAGGAAGGGGAACTTTTTATTTTATTAACTTTACTTGTCGGTAATTATTTTTAATTAACTTTTCCTTCGAATATAATTAATATATATATAATCATGTCATCATATGATAATCTGTTTCTAATGTTGTGTATATTTAATTAAATAAAAAAAATTGTGAGCCGCGACGGGACGCCTGGCAGATGTGAAACATCGAAATCAAACAAACAATCATCGAAAAAAAAGTCTGGGTCGCGTAGCGGGGGGACCGCGCGCGCGGAGTGAGTGATGATTAGCCATGCACGCGGCATGCGTCGCCCTGCCAGCAATCGGTTTTACGTGCGCTTATAGACGTTTCACATTAAAAAACGAGAAGTGTCGTGGGACACCCGGTTGGAACGTAGTTCCTTCCGTCAGCAACTGGAACTTTAATTTTTTCATTTTATGTAATGTACAGATATTATATAAAAAAAAAAAATGCAGGAATGGTAATGAATAAAAAAAGCTGACGCGCATCCACACTACAGTAATATTCATTCATTAATTTCTGCCGAAAGACGTCCACTGCTGGACATAGGCCTCCCCGAAAAGGGGGGGAAATAATCGCCATGCTTGGCAGGCGGGTTGGCGATCGCAGTGTTAAAATGCATAGAGAACGCTGCTGTCCAGTGTATAGTAAGTCCCTTAGTCGCCTTTTACGACACCCACGGGAAGAAATGGGATGGGGTTATTCTTTACGTCCGGCACTATACGGAGTGCCTATAGTAATATACCCATACATAGACATACGCTTGTAAACACACAAAGCCACATACTATAGCCAAAGTGTAGTGACGGTCAAAATGTTACACTTTTTTCGATCTGGCTCTCATTTATGTGCGTTAAGGAACTTCGATCCAAAAGATCGAATACCGAGTCACTTATCTATCCAATTTTACATCGACCTTCCTTCGTTCCAAAGTATCTTTTAAGGGCCCGTGCACGAAATAGACTGATTTTATTTTGAACATTAAAAAATATCATCAACCTCATTGTATGTTCACTTGAACGTGGCTGAATCACTTTTTCTTCAACTTTGATCTAATATACAGCAGAAAAATTATGTTGAAAAAATTTTGAGCCGTCACGGGACGCCTGGCAGATGTGAAACATCGAAATTAAACAAACAAACACCGGAAAAGGTCGGGATCGCGTAGCGGGGGGACCGCGCGCGCGGGGTGAGCGGTAAATCACCACGCGGCACTGGATCACTTTTTCTTCAACTTTGATCTAAAATAAAGCAGAAAAATTATGTTGAAAAAAATTTGAGCCGTCACGGGACGCCTGGCAGATGTGAAACATCGAAATTAAACAAACAAACACCGGAAAAGGTCAGGATCGCGTAGCGAGGGGACCGCGCACGTGGAGTGAGCGGTAAATCGCCACGCGGCATGCGTTGCCCCGCCAGCAATCGGTTTTACGTGCGCCAATAGATGTTCCATATCAAAAAAAAAAAAAAATTTAGGGTACTATAGCAAAATTTAGAAGAAAATTGAAAATCATACATTAGTCTTCAGCTCTCCTTGAAATAAATTCGAATTTGTATTATATGAAAATATCTTCATCTATATTTTAATTAAGTAAAACAAAGCCGAAATGAACTAAGTATATTTTCGAGAATGCAAAAGTGATGAAACTACAAACTACCCTCTAATTGCGTATACAGTCACAATCTGAATGATTTTGAACTATATTGCTAATCCATTGCTTCATATATTTGAAAAATTTGTCTGCTCAACAATGTAAATAACGCAATGAATGTTATTGTACTGTCAAAATGCCAACCCATTGCTACTGATAGCGTAATTATTACCCAGCCGGTGTTGTCACTCTGTGACTGACACGAATGGTTTGCTTGGTCACACAGACATTATTGTTTCAATTATTTTAAGCGTTCTCACACGAGAGAGCAGTGATGGCCCAGTGGTAACGGCCTTTTTTTTTTTTGTTGGGTGGGAAATTATCAAATAACTTCTCCCGCTCTGGGCGGAGCGGGAGGGCGTGTCAGACTTTTACTGACTAAAACCCACCCATATTCCTTCATTTGCCTGTGTGCCAGGGCCACGATATCCCTCTCGGAGAAACTCACAACCCTGGCAGGCATTGGCCCTAGCGGACCCCATCAGTTGGTGCTGACAACTCTTTGAGGCGCGCGTGGAATACGACGCGCCGTCGACCCGGGCCTGGTCGTTATCGGATGGTGAGCTACCCATCGCTCACCGTCCGCAGGCCCGCGCCTACGGTGGCCGGAAATCGGCTTGCGACTCCCGACGCCCGGGGCATCTCCTGCGGCGACTAGGGGCGCGAGGGCGCGAACCTTGCCTCTCCCTCACGCGTTCCGCCTCCTCCTTCGCAAGCATTACTAATTCGCAGAAGGAGGTGACGGCCTCCCATGCACTCTCGCTCCAAACCATGGATTGAACCAGGGCCGGACGCGAGAGATCGCCGCCGCCGATCGCCTCCGTGAGGACACGGCGGTGCTCCGCCCAAGCTGGGCAGACCTCCACCGTATGCTCCACCGTGTCCTCCGGGCGATCCCCACAGTGGTGACACCCGGGCGTTTCCTCCCGCTTTATCCTGAACAGGAACCTCCCAAAACAACCATGTCCGGTGAGGACCTGTGTCAGGCGGAAGGTGAGGCGTGCCCAGCGCTGGGTTGCGACAATCGCACTCTCCATGCCGCCATAAGATCCCGCCGGAGCTCTGTCCGCTGTGCCGTGATTTCTCGCGGCAGCGGAGTTTCACCCAGGCGTTTCGCTTCCTCGCGCCACTCCCAGACGTGCGCGAGGACTTTTGCCTCCAGATCCCATGGCGGTAGTCTGGCAAGGAGGCTCGCCGCCTCACGGGAGACCGTGTGGTATCCTCGGACCAGCCTGATGGCCATGACCCTTTGGGACGCGTTCAATCGCTGGGCTGGTCGCAGCCTTATAGAACGCGCCCACACTGGTGCCCCGTAAAGGGCCATGGACCGCACTTCCCCCGCGTAGAGCCTCCGGCAGGAGGCGTTTGGACCTCCCAGATTGGGCAGGAGCCGCTTTAAGGCAGCCCCGGCCCGCTCCAGTCTGGGAGCCAAACGTCGAAAATGCTCCACGAAAATCCACCGGCTGTCGGGGACGAGTCCCAGGTACTTCATCGTCGACTCGACGCCGATGTGAACCCCTCCTGCCATTAACTAGGAACCCGACAGTGGCGCGTTCCGAGGACCATAAAAACACATGGCCTCGGACTTGTGCAAGGCCACCTCGAGTCCCAATTGCCGGATCCTATCGACGATTGTCGCAACCCCACGTGCCGCCAGTTCGGCCGCCGCCTGATGCGACCTCCCCTGCGCCAGAATCAGCGTGTCGTCAGCGTAGCAGACTACGCTGACGCCGCTAGGGAGGTCGGCGCGCAGCACCCAGTCGTAACCAATGTCCCACAGATGCGGCCCCAGGACCGATCCCTGTGGGACACCGCACGACATAGTGGTAACGGCCTGGGCTTGCGGACGGTGAGCGATGGGTTGCTCGCCATCCGATAAGGACCAGGCCCGGGTCGACGGCGCATTGTGTTCCACGCGCGCCCCAAAGAGATGTCAGCACCAACTGACGGGGTCCGATAGGGCCAATGCCTGCCAGGGTTGCGAGTTTGTCCAAAAGGGATATCGTGGCCCTGATACACAGGCAAGTGAAGGAACACGGGTGGGTTTTATTCAGTCTGACACACCCTCCCGCTCCCGAGAAGTTATCTGATTATTTCCCAAACAGAAAAAAACAAAAAAAACGTGGTAACGGCCTGACTTACGAGTTGTAGGTCGTGGGTTCGAACGCAGGCAGGCGCTTTACTTTGTGTAAAGGATTACAGCTCACTCTCTCTCACCGAGAGGAGGCCTAAGTCCCAACAGTGGGAACATTATAGGTTGATTATGTGTTCTCCTAATTAGATAATAAATTGACAAAATAGGGTTTTCCGTGCACGGAGCCTTTACAGCTTGTAAAATAAAAACAAACATTTAGCCAAATAAGTTCAAGCTGTTAACATTACCAAGTTCCAGCTCATTTGCCTTATAAACACTATTCTCCGACGATAGCTTTATCAAAGCAGTAGTTTTGTTTGCGAAGCGAACTAACCGTAACGTAACTAGGCTAGTAACGCAAGAACTAAGAACAACTGAGATATGTAAATAAACTTATGACTCGTCTGTACAGGTACAGCGTCGACATTTTAGGGTTGACCCAGACTTTCACGCGTTCCCCTTTGTTCTGTTATGAAATAGGAATGTTTTGTCCAGATTTTTGGAAGGGTTTGTTTGAGTGTTCTGTTGTACATCTTCATTCATAAAGGGAATACTCATTTCTGAACTACATAGTTGAGGGAAATGTACAGTTACGTGCATAAATATCTTATACTTACGCAACATTTATTAGTGGTTTCTTCCTGAAATAACGATTGCAACTTTGAGAAAAGACCTATTATACAAAGACCTATCTATATTAGTGAGCGCAATCGCCGATTTATTCCGGTCTAATACCAACAAACTAATACCACTGGTATTTGTTTGATCTCATATAAATTTATTTTCGATTCCGAACGGATACCATTATATAAACTAATACCAAAACAAGTTCAAAGATATAAGGTACAGTCAGTAAAAATGGTTTGTGTGTAAATGTAAATATGAGACCGTCTCCGAAACGTCTAGTTATAATAAAACACGAGTATTACTAATAATCCACTTTATTATTAACTTTATTATAATTTTAGTTCCTCCTAGTATCTGTATAATGTTTTTTTTTGCATAAATATCAAAACAAGAACAATTTACTTACAATCTAAAAATACAAAATATCTCAGAAAATCAACTCTTAATATTTATATTAAAATTTATATGACATAGATAGTATTTTCATAATAAATTTTATAATTTGTACGCCTTACGGGTGAAAATTGTATGTAACGAAATATTAATATTTTGAAATTCTGCATGCTTAATTTGCATGTATACGGATGTTTTGACAAATAAAATTATCTTTATCTTTAAATTAACGACTGTCCAAATACAGAGCGTTTTTTGACACCTATTTGTCAAACAATGGTGAAAATTACAGATTTTCATGACGGCCGTTTTATTAAGACGGAACCGCTCTTCTAAGAAACCGCAGCTTTAAAGTATTCAAATTTATTGCTTATTTTCCTTTTTCTTATTTTTCTTGTGATGACAGTTGATATGCCTCTGCGCATGCAAACATAGATTTTAATGAGGAATCAGGTTTCTGTTTGTGCGGAGGGTTATAGGTACTAGTTAAAAATAATAATAATATTTTATGTTTTTTTTTAATGTTTTTTATAAAAATATAATCAATATGTATGTATACGTAATAGATTAAAATAATAATAAAGCCTTATTTATTTCCCAAAATACAGTATACATAGTTCCATAACATTTCCATGCACATTAAAATACCAATTCATATTAAATACTAATTACATTCTAAGAGTATATTTGATTAATTATTTACTATATATTTTTTTTTAAATCATTATTTCAATACTTAACACATTTTGTAAACACTGATAATTCTAGGTATTCATTAAATTAATTTTAATTATTTTTTTCGGAATAATAAAAGATATAAAGTTGTTTTAATATTATGTTACCAACACTCTATGGATTCTTTGTTCCGAAATAAAAACCTTTAATTAAAATTAATAAACATCACCCAGTGACTAAAACCTAGCCCAAAGGGAACAAGTATTTCAAACGTTTAGGTTTTTGTGACCTCAGAGAATACACCCCGAAAACTATCTACCGAGGAAGGTATGTCAGCAATACATAATATAAGAACACATTGCAAAGCGCCATTGGACAAAGGATGGAAAAGCTGTACAAAGGACTTCTACGAAGCATCGGACAAACGGCCCATATAATAACTGGTTTGAAAGACAATTGGAATGTGGCCCATTCTGAGGTCGCATTAATAGGAGTTTGTGTAAAGTGTGTGGTTCAATGATTTTGTGTGGAATTTCCATATTACGGTATTCCTTTTAATTCGAATGAATTAACTTTGGTTTTTACTACAATGAACGAGTTTTCATCATCATTCATCATTTCAGCCGAAAGACGTCCACTGCTGGACTTAGGCCTCCCCCAAAAAGGGGGGGATTTTCCATAATCGCCACGCTTGGCAGGCGGGTTGGCGATCGCAGTATGGTTTTAAAAATGCATAGAGAACGCTGCTGCATTCTCTAGTAAGTCCCTTAGTCGCCTTTTACGATACCCACGGGAAGAAATGGGATGGTGCTATTCTTTACGTCTGGCACCAAACGGAACGAATTTATTAAGGTATTTGTGGTTTAAAATGTTGATCAATCAATCTGCCCGCCTTTTCCCAAGTATGTTGGGGTCGGCTTCCAGTCTAACTGGATGCAGCAGAACACCAGTATTTTACATGGGGCGACTGCCTATCTGACCTCCACTACCCAGTTAAGTACTGGGTCATACGATACCCCTAGGTAAGACTGGTTGTCAGACTTTTGGTCTTCCGACTACTCGTAACGACTGTCAAAGATCTACGAATGACAGCCGGGACCATGGGGGTCTATGGTGATCCATCCACGAACGGTTTAAAATTTTGATAATCTGGAATAATTCGACCAGACCAGAACAGACGTAGTTCAGTTTCTCAGAACTCGATCGCAGCGCCACCTACCGGGTCCAATTGTGAATCTAAACCATCCAAAGACACCCACTCATAACGCCCACAAAAAAAAATCATCAAAATCGCTCCAGCCGGAGTTCAGTGATGTACACTCGTACCTACATATAAATATGATTGCAGTTTAGTTTTAGATATAACTAAATTTGACAAATTCATAATAAAAAATCGAAACAGTCTTTACAAAGCTTACGTAAAAAATATCAACTTGAACTTTTGTTAAAAACTTTTGGAAAAACAAACTATTTAATAGTGTAGGGAAATCTCCTGACAAGCTTTCAGGATACCTAATGAAACTATACGTGTAATAAACTTAAGTCACATGGTTCTAACTATATAAGGTAACATCGTCGGGTTCCAAGTAAGAGGTAACTTAATAAGCTTATGATCGGAGAGAAAAGGGAATTTCGAGCCAAATGTAACCCGACTACTAAGGTATACTTGTAGGTACTAATGGAGATTTTTATGCCAATGTAGACTGTGTGTCTGAAAATACAAATTGTATAAGTATCCAATTATGAAATAACTGAAATATAACCGAATAACCATGTTATTGCCGAGTCCTGTGTATGTACACATACAGCGTGCCGCTACAGTGGCGACATTAATTTGACACACTGGTAGGGCTAGTGGCCAGTAATCATATATTTTTTTTTATATATTAAATTAAGATAAATAATTAAGTATAAATTGAAAATTAAAAAAAAAACAAATAAACTAAATAATAAAGCGAGAGCTTTAAAAGAGAAAAGGAAAGAGAGATCTTTTCTTCAATTCGCCTACTCCTTGCACGTTATTTGTTTTAATTTCATTGATTCGATGTTATGATCCATGACCCCGGCTAATCACCTCTGTGGTTCGCTGTTTTAGTACAGTTTGCTCCAAGATGTTATTTTAGAAAATTGAAAATAAATCAATAAATATTAATGTTTAATGAAATTAAAATATTTTCACAAAACGTAAAGGCGAAACTGTAGGTATACGGGTGTTAAATTAATGTCGCCACTGTAGCGGCAAGCTGTACATTGAAAAAAATATTTTAAAAGAAATGAGCTGATGTCCCAACCCATTGGTATCTATGATTAAATCAATAAAGACATTCCCAGGTGGATCAAAATGTTTATTTTCTTGACACAGACTGTTATGATTCATAAACAGACATAAACATGTTTAATGTCCAAATGTCACAGATGTAGCAAACATAAACTTTCCCTTTGTTTGACCCAGATTTCCTGTAGATATGTCAACAAGTCCAGAGATAGTGGGTGACATGTTCGAAGTTCAGTCAAAGACTCCGGTCGTTAGGACACGTCAGCGAAGTATGACGTCTACGACATTTGCAAATTGGATAGGAGACCTCATTCTTCACTCGGAATCATTAAAATCGGCCTTACATTCTATAAGTATGTCTTAATTTTTTTTTTTTAATAAAATAAGTTTATTTCATATAACCATTTGGCTTACATTGCATGTCGAGGGGTCTCCATTAACGCATAGAAAATGCCTGTAGTTGAAGGCTCCGCTCTTCCCTTACATTATAAACGGACGAGTATAAACAGGTATACAAAATAAAACAAAGGAAACAATAAAAACATAATAAAATTACGAGCAATTTATACGAGAATGTGTGTGTGATCACTCTAATAATATTTATTATTAAGTCACACGTTGCAAAAGTAACTCTGTATCATCATAATTTAAACTGTGAAGCCATATTATTAGCTTTTTTTTACAATCATATTGTTTTTAATCATAAATATATATTATTTTATTAATTTTATTGTATAAAAAGCTGAGCGGTTTTTATATTGTCTGCTGGCAAATTTTGTCCTAGCTATGGGAACATTTTTCTATAAAAAACGATTGTTTACTACCAAGATATGAGGTAGGTGTATTCATTATTGCGGCAGCAGAGCAGTGGTGGCCCAGTAGTAACGGCCTCGACTTACGAGTAGAGTAGGTCGTGGATTCCAAACCCAGACACGCGCTTTACTTAGTGTAAATTATTTCATCACTAGGTGCTGCTCTCAAAACGGTGAAGGAGGTGACATATCATTGGGACATTTCCTTGACACATTGCGTTAAAAACGTAATTTGAAGGTTTTTAAATTAACAAAATCGTAATTTGAAGGTTTTTAAATTAATAAAAACGTAATTTGAAGGTTTTTAATTTTAACTAAGTAGGAAGTAAGTACCTATAACTAAGACAGCACTAGTTAGGAATAAATGGTAAGGGAAAATCAGTGGTGTGACAGACGAGAAAAAAAATCGTGTTTGTCATACTGGTGTGACTACGAGTCGGTAACGAAGGAAAACATCGTGAGGAAACCGGCATGGCCTAGAACTAAAAATTCGAAGACATGTGACATCCACCAACCAGCACTGGGCTCGCGTGGTGGATTATGGCACACTAATAAAGTCGAAAGAGGAAGCCTGTGTCCCAGCAGTGGGAACATTGTAGGCTGATTATGTAGATATTCATCATTCCCTGGCCATTTTTTTTTATTCCTTGTCCCAATTTATTTGAGGTCGGACGCAACATGTCTTCTTGCATACTTTCTAGCCATATCATCTATTACACCATCCATCGTTACTACGGTCTTCCTCTACTCTTATAGCCTGGCTGGTTATGTAGAGGAAGATCAACCATACCCAAAACTTTCCTTACGATATTTTCCTCGTAGTGTTGTATACATAATCGAGCCTGAAAAGGAAGAACATCGTAAGCAACATAATGTAGGTATTTCACTTTTTCAATAAATAATTAAATAAAATCAATAAAAAACCTCTCCTGTAAATTTTAATTTATGTCGCTTACGATGTTCTTCCTTTTCAGGCTCGTTAAAAAAAGAATGGGATCAGCAATGTCGTCAGCGTGTTTTCGGGAGGGGGGCGGTAGCTATATCCATTTACCCCGAAAATCTTCGGCATTCCCACTGAACAGCCGCCAGATAAAAAGGTAAGAAAAAAACAAGCTGTGAGCTGTGACTATACTAGTTGGATAGCTGCGGCCAACTTCTATCTAATGTTTGTAAAATACTATTTCAAATCAAGCTGTGAAGGACAAGGTATAAACTATCTGAAAGACGATGCCGACATTGAGAGGGAACGTAGGGTGCTGTCTGTTCGTGCGAATATGATAGCCCGCAGATTTGCTCGGTGTTCGAGGGGCGTCAAAATAGCCCTATTTAGGGCATTTGGACGTGCTTCTATACTGGCAATATGTGGATGGATTACACGCAGAAGCAGTACAGCGCTCTACGCGTCCAATACAACAACGTGTTCAGGGTGCTCTTGCGGCTGCCTCGCTTCTGTAGCGCGTCGGGGATGTTTGCCGAGGCGCGTGTGGATTGTTTCCACACAATCATGCGTAAGCGGTGAACATCCCCGGTGTGTAGGGTGCGGGCCAGCCGCAACAGTATCCTGAACGCTTTTGCTGAACGTTTTGACTGTCAGTACGTGAACCACTGCTTTGTGACAAGACATGGTAAATTATGTCATGTCAATTTGTACTAGCATTTTATGACAACACAGTTCTATCGGTCAAACTGTGATAAAATGTGTGATTCAAGTCATGTCACAGTAGGCCATGCTCGCACCGCTGCATGGTTTGCGTAATACTGACTAATGTTAAGATATTATTTTAATTTTGTTTTTATTAATGTATAATTTTCAACTTAATGTATTTATTTAATTGTATTAATAATTTTTAATTTAGTAATTGTATGATCCAAAGTTGATTGAAATAAATAAAATAATAATAAACGATTTCTGTGTAGTTTTGGATGTGTATAAGCAATAGGTACCTAGAGACTGCTAAGAGAAACCTCCATTCACGATTGTTGTTCGATTTTGAATATAAACTTTAAAAAAAAAAAAAAAAAAAAAAAAAAAAAAAAAAAAAACTGATAAGTACTCCAGCATCCTAATTGCGTAACACATTTTGAAGGATATTGCATATTCATTGCTTCATATGGTCGAAAAATTTGTCTGCTGGAACGTAAATAACGCAATGAATGTTGCTGAACAGTAAGCGTGTTTCTTTTCTTGTATGTGTGTTTCTTTAGTTATTGTAATTGGTTTTACAGTTTTAATTAAAGTAAATAAATCTCAAATGGTACACCGAACTTGTAACTTTTTAGTAAATAAAATGCCCTTTTTAGGGTTCCGTACCTCAAAAGGAAAGTTGAAATTAATACCAAATACGTAAGTCTATGGTCCCGTGGAGCTCTAAAAAATCAAGCTTCCAAGTCAACGCAATAAAAAAATATGTAAATACGTAAACAAATCAAAACCTATAGGGTACTTCCCGTTGTCCTAGAATCATGAAATTTGGCAAGAAGCATGGTCTTACAGCAGAAGTAAAGGTAAAACTCCAAAAATCTACAATTTGTAGTTATGTCACTGAAACAATTTTTTTTTGAAATTACAGACCTACATTTCCAGTTGGAAAATTGACCGTAGCGTATATCGATGTATGAGAGAACAATCATGTTTTTCAACCACAATGTTATTTTTTTTTTTGGTATAAATTCATCCCAACTACGGAACCCTTCATTGTGCGTGGTCCGACACGCACTTGGCCGGTTTTTTCAGTCTAGCACGGAAACTAAGTGTTTACATAATAATGGCTATTGAATTATGCATACAAGGAGATGAGGTTCAAGAGTACGACGATGGTGCAAATACAAAGTAAAGAGGACTTGTCAAAAGTTTGTATAATTAAAAGTTATAGTGATTTTGAAATGGAAAACTTGAAATGGGACGGTAATTTTAACGTTTGTTTTTTAATGTGCTGATTCATTTTGTTTTTATTTTATTTTATATGGGAAAATAAACGGTTACACATTACAATGTTATGGTCTATAACTTAAAACTAAGATGGGAGTATTAAGGGGACGATAACCGACTTTTAATGATTTTATACTGAAGATCACATCTAAACGAGCATTGTTAATGATTTGAAAAAAATATATGATAAATTAGAGAATTTTCTCAATAACTTAATATGTGAATATTTTAGATTATGTTTATATTACATAGTGAAATTCTTTTGTAAAGTTATGTCTAACGCGGATAAAAAACTGAGAATGGCGCAAAATCTACCAAGCGTATTTTTCTGAAACCTTCACCAATTTAAAGATAATTTAATTATTGATCTTTTAGTATACGCGTTTTATTAAAATACCTTTTGTTTTGTGCATAATAAATTAATAATGCGTCAAATTGGGGACAGCGCTCCTTGATGGGCGAGTCCTATTACTGGCTGAACGTACGATGCGTTGCGTGAGCTCAGTACAGACAGAACACGTAAGCTAACCACTCAAGGTCACTGGCATATGTCTGAGTCTTAATGTATAACCAACAACATTTTCCACATAATATACAAAAAGTTAAACAAACACGAATGGCGTGCGGCATAAATTACCCACATTGAGAAGAGTATGGTTAAATATACAAAATAAAACTAAACTAAAACTTATACCGCCTTATTATAAAACAAGATTTATATTTTGACATGGCTTAACCCGTGCAGCTTATTTACTTACATTTTATCAGATTTACTTTTCGAACAGACTAGGTATAGTTGAATCAATCTGTCAATACTCAACAGCAATATCCTCTGCATTTTCCAAGAACGTATACAAAACGGAATCTTGTATGGGTACAAACTAAAAAAGAAAAAAAAACGTATGCCTTGTGTAAAAATATCAGCCAGTCAGCAATGCAAAGTACCAAGCTAACTAATTAGAGCGTAGCAGAAAAAGCATCTAGAAATGGACTGCAAATCACATTTCCAATTTTACGTTCCGATAACCGGATCGCAGTGTAGCGATTTGATTTCATATTCGATTTCAGTTACCAGTACCTATGTATCGAGTCAGAGCGACTCGGAATACTCGAGTGTATGAAATGGAGCTTGTATTGTATCTCTTGTCTATTTTGTATTCCGCTCGAATTCTTTAAGAACGTTTCAACTAAATTCTGTAGTGCTGGAACAGCGTTTACGTAGAAATCGAATGAAAATGTTCTACTGTTAGGTAGTAGTCGTGTCTTTCATGTTAGATCTGAAAAGTCCCTATCATTTAAATATTTTTCATAGTTTAATAGTAGTAGTATTAAAATATGAAAGATATAAATTTTTTAGGGATGCTAACCATATTTTAAAATAACGTATCCTACTTTATAGTGCTCCATTATACTTTACACTTTTGAATTAAAAAAAAAAAGTTTCGAAAATACTTTATTTTGACTTACTCGTATGCGTGGGTGGAAGTCTGTTACACTTTACGTTTACAGAGAACGAGTAAAAATGTTCCACCGTAGTACATTTATACCAGTACGGGGAACAGAGTGAATAAGTTCCGTTTTAGCAACATTAATAAGTACCGAAACTTATCAAACTAAAAAAAAAACCTACCTTTACTGCTTTATTTGTAACTTTACAAGAATTGTACGTACAAGGTTGTTGATCTTTCTCTTTTTTCTGGTTGTTTATTTTTCCCCTGTTCTTGTAAACTTGCAATTAGTTGTGTAGCCTCTGTTGGAGATCCCATAAAAATATTTAAAAAAAAATACAAGAAATTCATGATCTTTAAACACTTTTCCGAAGAATTTTCATACGACATTCTAATTTAAAGTTTCTGCCTACATAATTTGTTCCAACATAACTTAAATGCATAAACGTTTAAAAGTAAAAAGCTCTCATTTCTTCGAAATAAATTTAACGACAAAGGTTAAGTAAGCGCTTTCGGCTTCCGACTTCCGACCCGTATTTTATAGCGCAAAAATGAACATAACTTACACACATGTAAGTTTTAAATAATTAATTCTTTATTCAAATCGGATCTAGCTCCGTTCTTAATTCGCTAGGTACGTTTATATTAATAAATCTGACGTTCATTAGTCTCAATTGTCCCCACATATCATAAATTAGCAGCACGCATAACCTAATTGACTTCATCGAAACGCTTCGCAGAAAATGCACAGACGTTCCTGCCGAAAACTGAATAATTTTCACATGCAAAATGTGCTTATAAATGTTAATTGATAAAGTTTTCTCCATTTAGCTATTCATAATATATTTATCATAGTACTAGCTTTTGCCCTCGGCTTCCCCCGCGTGGCTTTCGGAAAATATCCCACGTGAACGTACTACCGAGATTAAAAGTACCCTATGTGTTAATCCAGGTTATAAACAATCTGTGTGCCAAATGTCATCCAAATCCGTAAAACCGTTTTTGCGCCAATCCGGAACTTACATCCAGACAGACAAAAATCTTAAAAACTATATTTTCGACTCGTTCCCACACCTTGCAGCAACTTCTTTTTTAAAATATTCAATGTACAGTTTTTAAAAATTAAATGTACAGTTTTTAAAAATTCAATGTATAATTTTTGGCTTCGTTACTATTTTATTACTTATACTAATACGTAATCGGGTACAAAAAAAAATTACTTCTTTCGTGACAATTTTGTATTTTTAATACAAAATTGTCACGAAAGAGGTAATTTTTTTTTGGAAGTTTGTATTTAGGGGGTAATCTTCGGAACTTCTGATCCGATTTCAAAAAATCTTTCACTGATAGAAAGCTACGCTATTGCCGAGTGCTATAGGATATGTTTTATGTTAAAACACCCGGACGAAGTCGCAGGCAGAAGCTAGTAGGTACTAGATAAATATGTTTTCGAAAGCTGAATGGAGTCATAACATAAAGTAAGACAGGAGGGTGCATCAAAATGACCTCTACTTATACGTTATGGTGGTACATACATAGGGCCCTATCTCACTAGGACATCAGTGAGTGGCGGCGCGGGCGCAAATAATCGCGCTACCAACAAAATGTATACAGCTAAAGGGAGGGTACCTCATCTGGTGTCCGCTTGATTGCTCAATCAACCATATACATTTTTCACAGCGTGACCATGGTTGCGCCACCTTGTCCTAATGAGATATAAGCCATGAGGTGAATCTGAAGCTGCAGCCCATGAAATTATTTATTTTTTACGTTTTTTGCATCTTGCAAGTCAGTGTCAGCTTCTATCTTGAATATGATTCGCGACTAAAACATATGCGTATTAACAGAATTATAATCATTAGAATCATTAATGACGTCCATTAAATGACTTTTTCATGAAACCATGACATTGCGGACTGCGAGAAAGAAGTCTCTAAATTAAACAGAAATAAAAAAGTAATACCGAAACAATATCCGATTACATAAAATCTAACATTTATAATGCTCTTCTCTGTTAAAAGTTTTCGTTCAAGAATGTGCTCTGCTTATAATTGAATTTTCCACGAAAAAGGCACATTTAAACTTGGCAGAATTTAAAAGTATACAATAAATAAGTTGACCGGAAGCTAATGGTGATTTAATTCAATTGCTTTTTAGAGCTTTTGTGTTATATAAAAGGGATGACAAAGAGCAAATTTCATTTAAAGTTTTCTTTCCGTATTTTTTATAATGAATAGAATGTTGATACAGCGTGATTTGAATGCGTGTGTTCGTTATTATATTCTTACGTGACAGTTTTTCAACGCCACGGTTCATATTTTTAGGGTTCGTACCCAAAGGGCGCCAATGGGACCCTATTACTAACCTAAGTAGCATTATAAGCTGTATATACGCTGTATTTAAGTTCGTTTTTTACTAGAAGCTGTATATTCAGCTTGTATAAAGGCTGTATATGCGTTTATACAGTCCTTATAAGTAAAAAAGGGCGCATATTATACAGGTTTTTGCGTTAGTAGAGCTGTATAGTAGCTGTAGAAGCAATAGAAAAGCTGTATAATAGTTGTATTAGAGCTGTTATTCGATGTACAAAGAAACCATTACACTACAAATATCATCTTATAAGTATCTTGTAATGACATGTGTTCTAAATAGGTTTTAGAAAAGAATAAAAATAAAAAACATTTTTTTCGATGACACGTAATGAATGGCGACCTTATTATTTACATAATATTTATTAGTATAACCGATTATCTTGGACTTGGATATCTGGGGGCCTAAAATGGACGCTTTGGCAGAATCATAATAATATGATCTGCGTACAATTCATACATCCCGCAATTGATCCCCCAATTGACCCCTGATGGTGTTAATTGGTGAATTGAAAGTGCAGATTCAAATTTATTGTGAACCTGTGTATGTTTTCCGTCAAATCTTCACGCACCAGCAAAATAATCGAGCTGATATTAAGAAAAATGTTAAATACGGTAAGTCGGTAAGTATAATAGGTTTTGTTTTTAAGGTTAGAATAAAAATATAATTTTAAAATAATAGATATGAGGGCACGGTGCAGGTGGTCATCTCTCTAATCAGCTTTATAGTAGAATATTATACAATAATATAATACATAACTTATAATGCTCATTAGGGTTACTTAAAACAAAAACAAAAACCCTGAGACCAAGATGACTGGTGACATCCCTTCCTCACTTTATCAATAATATTTTATTAAAAATGTACTTGTGATTAGGCAGCTTATGTCTCCTACACAAGCCTAATATTTTTGTAAATAAGTAAAATAAATAGAAATTTAAACTATAACGAATGTTATCTAGCAATATCACTGTTTGATTTACGCAATCGAAGTGAAAAGCAGAGTTTAAAACTCATTCATGAAACACATGTTATACTTAACTGTAATTTATGCACTCCTTGCCTACGGCTCGGGCGGATAAACGTCGCAGATAGGTGAGTTGTTTTATGTACTTGTTGTACAATCTACCATTTGTACAGTTCTAGCTAATATATAAGGTACTCTTTGGTTCTAGCAGTCGTCTCTCTCTTTGCCAAACGATATTTTGACGATACAACGATGGTGGGCTATTTCATCTCTCTCTATTTGGTTATTACTATGATGTTTTGTTTAGTTGATAAGATCTCATGGTTCAAAATATCACTGTTTTATTGTTTTTGCTACGGAACCCTCTTCGTTGGACGTCAATGGAATTGACGCTTGACTGTAGGTTGTCCGATTTACTAATGATTCTCTATCTTCCTCAATAAATGATGGTTCACTATCATTACTGTTATTTGGTTGGTAATTTGTAATATTCTCTTCTTTTCTTTTTTTCCACATATTGCATTTGTTCACAATGAAAACATTAATTCATGCAACCGAGCGACTGTGTCAGCAGACATTAACTTTTTTAGTTTTTGAACACCCTCATAGACAGAAGTCATAAAACCACTGAATTTATAAGAGTGTACATGTACGCCATAGCAATAAGTTTGAGAACGGTGTTTTCATATACCATTTACAGAAACAAGTATCAAGTGATACTATACTGCTGGGGAGTTTGTTGCGCCACTTCTTCCCAGTTAAAGCACTAGGAAGTGGTGAAGGGTGGGCGTTTTTGGGGGACTATGTTATGTAATTGTTGACGTTCGAAAAGTGCTGATTCTCAGCCTAGTTTAAATACATTACTTTTGATTATAGAATACCACTTAGAGCTAAGTAAGTGATCACATGCAAAATACAGAATGTAGGTGTAACATCTTTAACGATAAAACCACATTGAAGTATTACAAAATACTTAAAGTTGTATAGTAGATTTTTAATATTCTGTTTAGGCATCCTAAGCTTACGCGGATCCCTTAACAAAGATTTTATACAGTTTGAGCTGTAACTGTGTAACTCGTAAATCACTGTTACAAAGACAAAATATTTTTTTTATACTTTTGTACGAAAATAACTCTAAGTTCTAAATAGGTTGGTATATTGATGTTGAAAACGCTTGCGTGCTGCTTGAGAAGGCTCCGCTGTCTGTCCGTCCGTCTGTCACAGCGCTATAACTTTTAACCGTAATACTTGAAATTTTCAGAGAGTGTGTATTACTTTGGCCACTATATCAATAAATAATAAAATAAAATAATTGTACGGTGGTACGGCACCCTTCGTGTGCGAGCCCGACTCGCACTAAGTGCCAATTTCACCAATGAAACTGAACGCGATCAGCACTTAAACCACGTTTAAGAGCTGTCAGTGTCATTATTTTCTTTGGAATAATGACACTGACAGCTCTTGAACTCGGTTTAGATGTGCTGATCGCGTTCAGTTTCATTGGTGAAATTCACCATTTGGCGCTTTTTTCTAAATAAAAATTCAGAAAATTATGTTGAAAAGTTAACGGGTATAAAACTAACGAACGACAGGTAACGAAAGCTTGGAGTGAAAGTAATTGCAAGTGATGTATAGAACTTCAGTAAGTTCAACAATAGCTTGATCTGAGATAGGAGAAGAAAAGCTTGGGACTCTGGAGGACATTTTAAAAATGACATCAAGTGAAGTGCACTTTGTGAAGTAAGCTGTTGCTGGGTTCTCAGACCATTATTAAAATAGTTGGCACAAATAAAAATGTTAGTTGAATTCAAGTTAGTAATAAAAGAGGAGTTGCTTAACTGAACTGGGTTTTTTTTTGTATGTTTCGCAATTTGTGTAAACCTACAAGTAACTTACATTATCATCCTTCTGCCCTTATCCCAATTTATTTGGGGTCGGCGCCACGTCTTCTTAAGGGTCGGGTAACACCCGTTGACCTTGGCCATGCAAATGCGCGTCGCGCTCACGCCGCGCTGCCGTTTGGTTTCCAAGGGAATGTTAATATTTAAAAAACCGGCCAAGTGCGAGTCGGACTCGCACACGTAGGGTTCTGTACCATTATCTATAAAAAAAATGGCAAAAAAATCACGTTTGTTGTATGGGAGCTCCCCTTAAATATTTGTTTTATTTTTATTTAATTATTTATGTTTGAAGTGAATATATAACTAAATATTCTGTGAATATGTCAAGCGTCTACCTGTTGCCGTTATCAATATAGAGCTAAAACGAGCAAAAAAATCACGTTTGTTGTATGGGAGCCCCCTTAAATATTTATTTTATTCTGTTTTTTAGTATTTGTTGTTATAGCGGCAACAGAAATACATCATCTTTGAAAATTTCAACTATCACGGTTCATGAGATACAGCCTGGTGACAGACGGACAGACAGACAGATGGCGGAGCCTTAGTAATAGGGTTCCCGTTTTACCCTTTGGGTACGGAATGCTAAAAAGTCACAGATACAATTATAGATAATAAAATTGTGTGTTCATACCAAAAAATCATGAAATATCTTGAGTCATCCATCATCATCATCATTTCAGCCGAAAGATGTCCACTGCTGGAGGGCCTGGGTTGCCATAATCGCCACGCTTGGCAAGCGGTTGGCGATCGCAGTATTGTGTTAAAATGCATAGAGACCGCTGTTGCTCATTCTCTAGTAAGTCCCTTAGTTGCCTTCTACGACACCCATGGGAAGAAATAGAATGGTGCTATTCTTTACGTCCGGCACCACACCTGACTGTGTGCCATTTTTAAATAACGATAGAGTGGTTGTGTTCCAATTTTCCGAAGGGAAGCCGGTAGGAATCGTGTTATACGGTGCTTTCGCCACTGCTTACTTGCATTATTTGAAGGTGTAACAACATATTTAAAAGTCACTAAAATTATATATCTGCGCCTTAAGACCTACAATCATAAAAAAACTAAATTAAACGACGCATAATGTGATATCAAGATCTCGTTTCTTTTTAATGAATAAACCACTTAAGACTGATACACACTAGCTATGTAGAATTGCGACTTTAGTTGACTGTGTGGTTCTCGTCTAATTTCCCACTCCATTCAGATGAGGCTAGAGGCGGCCCTTTGTCGTTCGTTGCAACACCCTTGAGAAAATTCTGGATGTTGTAACACAACTGACTGTATTAGAGTCGATAGGTATAAAAACTCTCATGTCAATATAAAATATATTTTATTATCGTTCTGCCTAAAACATTATTATACATAGCTAGCATCTATATAAAAAATACTTACATCATATCCAGTGAATATAATTTCTGTAACGTTTATACGGCTAACTTTGTTATCTGTACATAATGTGTGAAATTAATGGCCTACATAAAAATAATGCTTGTATTTCTTTTTCTCCATTGGAAATGCCAATGAAGTAATTTCTGTCGGAACAGCTTTATTTCTGACCTTCACAGAGATTAGCACTCCCAACCAAGTACCTACAATTAATGTGATATTAATATCTCGCTGACGTAACTTGCTTCCTACATTTTCATAATGGTCCCCTGCCTTCTTTGATCGTGTTATGTTACTTATGTTACGCTGATCCCTCGGCCCCTTGCCTTATCATATCCGCATCGTACATTTGTTTCGTTAGATACTCCTTCTCCTTCCTCTGGCATTCTATAAACATGTACGAACCAACGGAGCGTGTCTTTTCTCATTTTTTCGATGTACAATTTATGGGCCTATCGTTCATACCTTTATCCTTTTTAAAATAAAAATTTTGCCTCGTTATTCTTGTCTAATGACGAACTTTCATCGATGAATTTTTGAACTTGTTATTGACACAGCATTATATCCCAACAGAAATATGATATTGAAAGCAGATACTTGAAACATAATGACGATGTTTCTACCATCATAGAGCCATTATGATTATCTTCTAGGAGCAACTGGGCTAACCTTATAATCTTAAACCATTTCCTTTATTCGATCATTTAATACTCTGGTCAAGCAGTCATCTTTATAAGGTAAGGCCAGCTTCTTTCTAATCGTCTGATGAGTGAATTGGTGGTGATTTATCGCTCCTCCTTTCCAGTGTATATAATTTATTTAAATAAACCATTGATGGTCATTCCCGCTTCCCCATTTAAATTCTTATTTAAAGCATTTATTGCCAGCCCGCAGGATTAGCTAATTAATTGAATCCTATATATCGTCCGCCGCACCAGCCATAGTACATCGTCCTCTGAATTCTGCCTAAATCAGTATAAAGTTAAAGGAGTTACGAAACTCTTTAACAAATATAGAAATACCCCGAGACTACGCTCGATTTATGGCAGCAAAACAAAAACGAAGTCTAAACGCCAATGCATCGCGTATTCGTTTGGAGGCAGGCTCGGGACCTCGGGGCTACCAGCGACAGTTCGACCGTGAAATTGCCGTATTCGACAAAACTTTCGTCCGACCCAATCCCATGCCTGAATTGGTGCAATGATTAGATAGCTAGAAGATACTAATCGTGTTCAAACCACTTGTTTTTATTACTTCTAACTAAACGGCGCTGTCTGTGTGGTGCCGGACGTTAAGAATAGCACTTCCCTATTTCTACCCGTGGGTGTCGTAAAAGGCGACTAAGGGACTTACTAGAGAATGGGCAGCAGCGTTCTCTATGCATTTTAACACCATACTGCGATTGCCAACCCGCCTGCCAAGCGTAGCGATTACGGCAAACCCCCCCTTTGGGAGAGGCTTATGTCCAGCAGTGGACGTCTTTCGGCTGCAATAATGATGATGATGATGAAACGGCGCTGTCCAATACAAAGACTTTGGAAGAAAAGTGGAAAATTCATCAGATTCAACAGTCAATGTAAATAAGTTGTTCGCCGGTGATGTCCTTCCAAAAAGATGCGGAGAATTTGCAGCAGGACCAGATTTATGAACGTGGATGAAGCAAAAGCTGAAGGGAAGAATCGTAGCATGTGGCGTTTTTTAGTTTCTTCATCCTCAAGGGAAAAGGGCGTAACTTTATGTATTACTTCTTAGTTATAGTCAAATATACGTCGAGATCGTTAATCAAATTAGCTATTCTAAAATATGCAGTTGAATAAATCGTAAACAAACACTAACGTAAAATAGTTAATTAAAAAAACAAAAAACCCGACTGCAAAAACATGAACTGAAAAGATGGAAACAAGATGAAAAAAAAACGAGTATCCTTTAAGTACCAAAAATAAATAAATGCAGTCGGAGGCATCCAAGATGTTACGAACGCCTTAAAGTTGCCTCCGACTGCATTTATTTATTTTTGCTACTACTCGTTTTCTTTTCATCCTGTTTCCATCTTTTCAGTTCATGTTTTTGCAGTCGGGTTTTTTTTTTAAATTAACTTTTTTTATTTTATACTTTTTAGTTAGGATGATGAGACGGTAAATTATGTTATATACTTACTTATAATCGGGTGATAATGACCTCTTACTCACTCACTCCAAAAGTTCGGGTTACTTTTTTATAATTTCTCATTTAAATTACTTTTAAACATATAATAAGTATATATTTTTGTAATTAGCTTTTAAAACCCTTCATTTTGATACCGCACTCGATAGGCTTGGGAGGTATTTTTTTTTCGAAGACCAAAACCACCATTTTGATTTTTAATAATTTTAATATAACCTATGACACTCGCGCAATAAAGACGAATCTAACGACATATCATTCATCAAAATCGGTTTAGCCGTTTATTAGTTACGAGGGAACATAGGGACAGACATACATACAAACATACATACAGGTCAAACACATAACCCTCCTTTTTTGACTTCGCCGCAGTCGGATAAAAATGGCGCAATTTCAATTCGTGCAATTACACTAAAATCGAAAACAATGCGGCCAAGTATGCAATTTCAAGCGCGTACCAACAATGTTATACAATTACACAATGTTTTTTTCTGCTTTGACTAAAATTTAAATATTGTGGTACCTACCTACATAGACGTAAATCAATGTTTGTTTTTATTATTCTAAGCAAACTTCAAGCATACTACACAATCGTACAATATACATGAGATCGACAGGCTAAGAAAAAGAAGATTCAATATAGGGATTTAGTTAGGTACGAGTAGTTAACAGGGATTAATCACTCGCTCAATGATTCCTTAACAAGCTAAGCCACAATGACATAGGAACTATTGAAAATCTTAACCGCATGGATGCTTATGCAAGCGACTACTATTTCATCTCCCCAAGATCAGCAAAAAATTAAAACCTCTTTTCAAATAACACTTTATCTTCAAAACTGGGTTAATAGAGCAACCGGTACAGTTCGTGGCACGGCCGTCAGTTGCGGTGTAATGTTTTTAAACGGTGTTTATACAGCATTCAAATACGACCCACACGATCAAAATAATGCAGTATTTTATCTGGTGGTGTTTTCGATATATGAAAGGCAAATAAATGAACATTTGACACTTAAAATATCCACGTAATACATTGCATTATTATCCTAAGTAAACTACATGCAAAGATACAAACACAAAATGATCGAATAACAGTACAAAATTAAAACTACATACGAAGAGGCACTTAAGCATCAAAGGACTCGTCCACATCGCTGTCATCTGGAATAATTAACTTAAATCCGTAGATTTATATTCATCCATTTTCTCTTTTATTCCCATCTCAAATCAGTGTACAGGATAAGTGCAGTTCAATAAATAATAATCAAGTTTTGTATCATATTTATTATTGATCACTGACATATTCATTTCATTAACGCACCATTGTCTATAACATAGGAAGATCCTGTAATACTCTTTGCTTTATCACTAGCTAAAAAGAGCACAAGTTCTGCAACTTCTTCCGATTGGGCAATTTTATTAAGTGCAGTAGTTTTTTCTATGTCCGCCCAGACTTTTTCTTGCTCTCCTTTGTCCATTGTCACCTTTTCTATGAAATCAGTTTTCACTGGACCTGGATTTATACAGTTTACGCGAACACCTTTTGTCGCGAGTTCCAATGCAACACTTCGTGTGAAATGATGTAAGCCGGCCTTTGACGTACAATAAGCGAAATTTTCCGGCCAGAATACTCCCGTAGCAGCAGCACTGGATATGTTTACTATATTCCCTTTGCTTTCAATGAGATGGGGTGCCGCTAGATGGGTTAAATATACACCAGATCGAAGATTGGTTGCCAAGATTTGATCAAAAATTTCTATAGCATGTGGATTGAGGATACTCACAAAGTTAAACATTCCCGCGTTGTTCACTAACACATCCAATTTCCCAGTGTTCTATTGTGCCACTAATTATTTTCTTCGCGTCTTCGTCATTGGTCACATCGGCTATGATCATTAACGGCTTACTTCCATTTTGTTCACATATTTTCGAAACGTTTTTAAGTTTGGTCTCGTTTCTGCCAACTATTGTTATTTTTGCTCGTTGTTTCGACAATTTTATCGCGGTGGCAGCTCCTATGCCAGAACTGCTGCCGGTAACTATAATGACTTTGTTCTCAAAATTCATTGTTTTTTTTTTATGTTATGATTTTATATACAAGACTCCACTAGATTTTAATAAAAAGCAAGTGAATTATCAGTAATGTCTGCAAACGAGTACGGTTGATGTTAAACTGAAAGTAACACGAATACACAAGGTCTATTAAGTAAGTACGTAGGTAGTGCTAAATGAGATAGGATTGGAACCAGTTTTGTAATGTTTACGTAATAGATGCAGTCTCACATTTATTATAAAGTTGTTTATAATTGCAACAATTACAATGTACATTTTTTAAATAGAACAGTTCTGTAACTATTTTAATAAAAAAACAAAAAATACTTCTCTCACAAAAGGCTGCACGTCATTTTGGGATGTTTTTATTTAATTTCAGAAACAATTTCTCACGTTCCAATATTTTTTGTTAAGGTAGGTATACGATAAAGCATTATACTGTCAAAACAAGCTCTTCAACCCAAAATTGGACACGTTGATGAAAGAAAAGGACATCTATTTAGGACCTTCAATAATAGGGCATGAAATTCTTCACTTGCTCAATATAATTTTAACCTTCACAAATGTGGTAAATAAACCAATGATGGTCATGGCTTCAATAGAAGTGGAAGTGATTGACGATGACAGATGAACAATTTACTGATGATCCCAATGCAGACAGGAACCGTGTCTTTGGTGCCACGTTGCAAACGAATTGAATATACTTACAACATTATTTTTAGTATATGCGAAAGCTGAATATTAACTATATTCAGGTTTTTGTACGTTCAGAATAAGGAATCGATTTCAACAATTTTTACACCATGTTATATTATTTGTCCGAAAAATATTTAAGTGTGATGGAAAATCTTATCACCATTTAATTACAATACAATCGCCGTACGGTTAGGTAACTACTGCCAAATTATTATCAATGAGCGCAAGACGACCCTAGAGGGGCGGGGGCTCCATTAGCATGTTTTAGTACGGACAACCCGGTAACATAACAACCTTATAACTTTGTGATTTTTCATGATACGGTTTTGAAATTTTGTACATAGATTCTTTACAAAAAAATACTAGACACGTGTTTCGGGTTTATACTAAAACTAATATTGTATACACGGTTGGATGCATATCTTCAAACTTGAACGTACAACATAGAATACTTATGAGCGTTGTACTATCATTGTATTGTTTTTTTTTTAATTTCCATTTTTTACCACAAAACATGTTCCAAGAATAATAAAGAAGAAGAAGAATATAAAAATCTCTACTAATAATTTCACGACTTCCATCGATATAACCGTATTACAACAATGTATGTATCTGTCGTATTATATATATAGTATAATAATAATCTGATAGGTATAGAAATACCTAACCCACACAATATTCAAACCACAATATCCGAAAAGCTCAGTAAGTATCAAAATCTCGCCATAGAAATCAAAACTCAATGGAAAGCACAAACCGTTCACATTGTACCCGTTGTTATTTCATCTACTGGCGTAATACCAAAATCTCCAATAACTAAATTTTGCCTTACATACTTGGTCCGGATCCGTGTGTAAGCTTTGAAAACGAGAAGAAAAATAAAAAACTGAAAAAAATAATAATAATAAATCTTCATTGTTCCACAGAACATTTACATATTTAAATGGCACAAGTGTGGAGGCACTTCCCTGTGTCGTGGAGACTAGTCTCCTTCGTGTTACAAAGTTATAAGATAGTAGGTAGGCACATACATCTAATGTTTTTCACAAAATAATATGAAAAAAATTGTAAATTAAATTAAACGTGTGTAGTGTATTGTATGTGTGTGGTGTGTGGGTGTGTGATGAATGAGTCAAGGTGGGAGATACCTATTGGTGTTTCTCCAGTTACTCTGCCACAGACTACATATTCTACATACATAGCTTCAAGAGGTACCTCTGTAACCGCAACATTATTCAAACAAGGATCCAAAGATCTAGTATTATCTATCTATTTAGTTTAATACGCCTTTGATCAAAGCTTAAATTTCTTGATCTCGGTCCAAGTGTTTGGTTGAAGTTTCCAAAATTGAATTAGTCCGTTGTTATACTGTGAGATGTATTCTGCAATCCTTTAGTTGGTAACTAACATGGTAACTGTGAAGTTGTCTTAACAAAGGTCCGAAAACTTTTGTAATAACCCTCGAAGTTGGATGACGTCGAATGATCACGTTTTATTGTGTGTAGTTTTGATACACTGATATTTATACGGATCGTATTAGCTCGGTTCTGTTCTGATGAATAATTTATTTTATAGCACCCTCGAAGGACTCGATAGGGGCAAGTTCAATTAATATTTCGCACTTGACCTGATTATCCTTGTGGAATGTTTTATTTCCTCTATTCAATTTAATTTCATCTTTTCCACTTTGAATCGCATCGCTGTATCTACTCCAGCCGTGAATCCTTTTACGTGAATGGGTTAGTTACGAAGTTGTGTTATATTATTCAATCACGCCATAACTATTTAAGGAAATTTGTACATTACCTACTGTTTATCCCAGTACCTTTTCTTTTAGGCGAAGTCTATTGAGTATCATTATCTTCAATTGCTTTCTTACTTCATATAATAATATGCAATGTTTATTCTCTATATCGCCATTAATATTACGTCACCCTACTATCATAAGAAAATTATTGTTTATCTTGAAACTAACACGTAAGTTGGGTAGATAATGGACTGGGTGGACATCCATTGTGGAAAGGAACACCTCCCTCGTCTTAAATGACATATCGCCTTTAGAAATTATACTTTGAAGGGACCGTCTAAGTTTGGATGCTTTGTTCTGAGACCGAGTGACGTTTCAGATTCTCATTTAAATATAGCAACTGCAATAGTACCTACAGAGCTACAATCTGATCAACTGTCAAACATGATGATCAATGCGGCACTGTTTGTTGTGGTTGTCAAGCTCGATGGACAAGCGTACCTATTTTAATTTTAACTTTGTCCTGCATCACGCAAATTCTACCGGATAGATTCTGTTAAAATTTTGCATATATACGCCCTATAAGTCTGGTCAGTCGGTAGACCATATATTATCATGTTATTTGATATGGGGGATGAGCAATATTGCATTATGTTTGTATACCTCTAGGATAGTTTACGGCAAATTGTAAAAGACTAGCCAAACAGTTAGAACATTGCAGATAGTTACAGATTTAACCTTTTAAATGATTATCATCACGCTATATCTTAATGGGGCTAAGCAGTCAATCATCATGACATATACAGGTTGGGTTTTTGAGATGGGGCAGAAAGGGTACCTTTACCTTTTATACATATACAACGTGTTTTTTTTGATATCCCATAACTCTAGGGTATGATTGAGGCCATATCATAGAATCAACTGGCATATGAGTTATGTTCCAATCCTTCGTTATTTTTTTTTTTTCATTTTTCTTACAAAATAATTCGGCAAAGTCACGATTATTAATGTAAAAGATCCTTACGGGAAATATGACAACGTCGACAAGGTAGCTTTCCCTTCACTAGCTGCCGCCGGGAAGCCCCGATACCAACATACCTACATATTTTATTTTACTACACTACTGCGAAGTTTGGCAACCTCGCAAAAGTAAAGATTCGTCATACTGGTGACAATTTTTGACCTAATTTAATTATGATTGATGATATCTCCGAAACGATGCATTTTTGGACCACCTATTCTAGGAGTTTTAGTGTTATTTTTACCTACAGAATATAACCCTAGAGTTATGGGATATAAAAAAAACAGGTTGTATACAGCGTGTTACGGAAAGGGTATACACATATCAAAGGCACGGATTCTTTTGGTGATAACAAACTACATGACAACATTTAAATAATAAAAATCAAAGGTTTCCAATTCAATTCTACACATCACTAGACCAAGTCAGCTGATCGGTACACGTTTTAATCCATTCATTTGATCCCGCCGCCAATTGTGCCGACGGCGCCGCCGCGTGTCGGTGCGGCGCCGTGTCGCAGAGCTGTGGCAGGCGTGTGTTTATACTAGGCGCACAGACACAGATACTGGATAATGACCTTCGTAGTGCGGTGACACGTTTGTTATGATTTAAATTTAATAAACTATAGAAATAAAAAAATTCAAAATATTTTCAAAGTTTTCCTTAAAAAAAAAAAAAAGTTATATATATTATTTTCATGGGAAAATGTCCTACATGCTAGGTGCAAATATTAATCGCCAGCGACGCTTCAAATAATATGATGGGGTTCTTTAGACCAAGCATCTATTATAAGAAAAATAACACCTACCTATCAAAATCAAAAGTCATTTATTCAACCTAGGCTGAGAATCAGCACTTTTCGAACGTTAAAATTACATAAGACAGTCCCCCAAAACGCCCGCCTATATCTATTTCTACATTGAAGATGTCTATCTACGATACGACGGCGACGGCGAATATGTAAAATTTGCCGGTTTCTTTGGTGTCGACATCGTATTGATTTCGGCAATTGACGTTTATGTAACCGTATGATTATGAACATCGTTGGTTTATAAAATCTATCTACATTGATACACAATTTTCTGTATATTAATGTAGATAGATATATTATAAACATCGACGGCAAACCGAAATTATTGTGAATGGTAAGAACTTGCATGCGACTAACGCACCTTGTGCTATTACTAAATCGCCAAGTAACTGCGACCAACTTGGAAGAAGCGCTCGCTCGGCTCACGCGCGTTTCGTTACAGTTTCCTTTTTTGTTTCCGGGGTGAAAATCCTCATGGATATCCTCCGCCCTGGGGCGGGTGGACGAGTCTGTCAGACTCTTACTGACTAAAATAAAAACCACCATGGTGTTCCCTTCCCGCACTTGCAGCGGAGATCATGGCATCAAGTGCGACTTCCGCGATCCTCGGCTAGTGCCTGCCCGCCTCTGCAGGCCACCTCAACACAGTTCTAACCTTTTTTTTTTTGTTCACGGGGTGGAAAATCCTCATGGATATCCTCCGCCCTGGGGCGGGTGGAGGGGTCTGTCAGACTCTTACTGACTAAAAACCACCCCAGTGTTCCCCTCCCACACTTGCACCGGGGATCTTGGGATCTATTATTACTTCCGCAATCGCCGGCTTGTGCCGGCCCGCCTCTGCGGCGGCCAACTCAAGTCTGGGGGGGGGGGGTGAGGTGTTTGACCCCCCTCCCCTCCGCGACGTCTGAAAGGGGCGCGCGTGGAACACTACGCGCCGCTACCTCGGGTCCAGTATGATAGGGGGCGGCGGACGTCTCCAAGTCCGCCGTCTCTGGACACATTTAGGGGGCAGGAAGAGGGCATTATCTGCCCTCAGCCGACGCCCAGTGCGCCTGCTGCGGGCTGGGTGAGCAGACGAGATCGCCCGCTCCCTTTCCGCAACCTCCTTCTGCGACACGACTGTTTCGCAGAAGGACACGACTGTTTCGCAAAGGACACCACCGCGTCCCAGGACTTTCCTGAGATGAATGAGGGCACGGTGAGGCTCCTCCCAAGCGGCACACTCTGCCAGCGTATGCCACGCCGTCTCCTCCCGGCAGTCGACGCAGTGGTGACACCGGGCGTCTGGCTCCCTGTTTATGCGACACAGGTACTTCCCGAAGCAACCACGCCCCGAGAGCACCTGCGTCGTCCGAAACGACAGGGAGCCGTGCCTCCTCCATAGTTCTAACCTAACCTAACACATTTGGTCGGGGTTCCCTGGCTTAGTTACGGCGACCAATTCGGCTACCGCCAAGACCTACCAATCAAGGACAGTTCACAATTTTACGGGTGATAAAATCGGCCAGATTATTAAACTAGTCGATAAGTGCAGGTTCGTTCGCAATTTGAAGATTTGACATTGATAGATTATAAACTACCGAAAATGAATACGTTTTATTATAACTCAGTTCACAATTAGAATAGATTATAAACTAAAGGTTAATAATGATAGTAATAGAATTAAGTTAAGGATAATAGATTATAAACTAAAGGTGCTCACAATCTTACGGTGACATAATTATACAAACAAAGATATTCCGATGGCGACTGGTGGCGCTGTTGTTTATATTGAACCCCAAAATGAAACAACAACAAAACTACACGATTAAAGCAACAAACGGTTTAATTCTGTTCTCTGTTTATTTATCTGACCCTTCTGTCAGGAGTTTTTTGAAAGCTTATTTGGCGTATTCTTAATGGCGTTGCTGTGTATTGTGGGGCGAAAGAAAAACAAAATAAAAATGTATTGACCTATCTAGCTGTTGGTAAGAAAAACATGTAACAACAGCTAAAGCGCGGTCACTGTCAGACTGCATACAAAAGAAAGAGAAGCGCGAGGACACAACGCTTGTAATTTGTTGCAAAATATGAAGCAATTATCTATATATACAGAAAATGAGTTGAATTATTGAAAATAAAAAACAACTAAGTTCTTTATTCAAGTAAGACGTTCTTGTTATTACTTAAATACCAACCTGTAAGTAGTGTTTACTTAAAGGACGAATAAATAGATGGATAACACTATAATCACTTTTATTTCACAACTAATTATTAATTAATCACAATAAGACAGTATTTAACAATAGAGACGTTGTTTCTACGGCGAGCTCGAGTGAACTAAACCCCAGCCGCTTGCTCGGGGTTTTTAAAAGACTTGGTATCCCCACCGAAGTCACGTCAGCCGATGCGGGTAGCCGGTGATTCGCCGGCAATATTCCAACATCCGGTGCGACGCAGGTAGGTACCCACAGTGCGTCGCTTGAATCGCGATACTGGCGCTATCTATGTTTGGTCGCCGGAAACAGTGGCGCCAACAAACCGTACGTTGATATTTAATACAGATATTTTGGATTGGAACTCAAGGTAAAGGGTTAGTTTACCGTTAATTTGTACCGAGTTTTTTTTTCCTAAACGTGGTAACATCGGGTACAGAACAGTTTGGTAACAAACAAGTTTAGAGAAATATATTAAAGAATAACATATATTTTTGTTTTTCGCTACCACAAACTATACAACATGTCCCGGAATTAAAGCACAACCTCTTAAGGGGTCATTGTACTCATCATTATGAACAACTTTTACTACGGGACAAAACCTTATATCGCGAAAAATAAATCAGCTGTTCCATACATTTTGACGAGTTATTCGAACATACAGGGAACATCTGCTTTTTTTTCGCGTTTTAGGTTTTGTGTATTAATCATCATCATTTTAGCTGAAAGGCGTCCACTGCTGGACATAGGCCTCTCCTAAAAGAAGGTAGCCATAATCGCCACGCTTGACAGACGGGTTGGCGATCGCAGTATGGTGTTAAAATTCATAGAGAACGCTGCTGCCCATTCTCTATTAAATCCCTTAGTCTCCTTTTACGACACCCATGGGAAGAAATAGAATTGTGATATTCTTTGCGTCCGGGACCACACGGAACTAATATTATAAAGAGGTGAAGTTTGTGAGTTTGTGAGGTTGTAGGGGGTAATCTTCGGAACTACTAATCCGATTTTGAAAATTCTTTCACTAATAGGATACAGATTGCCGAGTGTCATAGGATATATTGTATGTTAAGAAATTTCACGCGAACGAAGTCACGGGCAGAAGGTAGTAATAAAATAAAACAAATCTAATATCTCGAACTGGTTTGTAAATAAGGTACAAATTAGATCTCAACCTTTCGAAGCGAGTTTGTAGCGAAATTGTAGAAAATTTAATTCGTTATAGCATGCCTGCGGGTGCGGTTTCCCTGGAAATGGACCAATCGGAACTTGACTTTGATTGGACTTGATTTTGACTCGAATCAATTTTCTGTTTGCTTCGTAAATCTCGGTAAATTGCGTTTTTTTTTAAATTAGGAAGATATTACCTGTCTCTGTTTATGTTTTGCTTGCTGAAAACCAAACAGACCACAAAAAATATGTTATCGTAGATTATTACAAGTATCTACGTTAATATATTTTTGTGAAACATATAATAATATGGACCGACTGAGCTAACATTTTTTTTTTATATAAACTGTGGTAGGCAAGATTTAAAGCAGGTAAGTAACCTAACCTACCCTACTCTCTGTTTTCTAAAAGCCTCAAACTCTGCTAAGAAAACTCATGTTGAAGCTCGTTACGCTCGAAGGTTTGTGATTGAATAACCTTCGAGCCTAACGAGCTTCAACATGAGTTTTCTTATTCTGATAAGACTGAATTAAGCTTATGCACCTTAACCTAGGAAGAAAATATTTAAAAAAAACCAGCCAAGTGTGTGTCGAACTACGCACAATGAAGGGGTCCGTAGTTGGGAAGAATTTATCCCAAGAACAAACTTAACTTTGTAGTTGAAAAAATGCATCGATGTACAGTAGTACCCAATTGATATGGCTTACCGATGTACCTGCGCAGAAGGTGAATTTTAAAAGTGCGGGAAATGCTATTGACCAATCGGCACGGTCCACGCACCGCGGTTCTTTTTCCTGTACCGCTATTGGTCGGCAGCTGCCGTCATGTTAGCGCGCGCCGCGTGGCATGTTTGTCAGCCGCCATACTTCTGATCGAGTGCACGCTAGCAGCTCCAGTGTATTATGAACCTTATAGTAGTGCCCTAAGGTTGATTGTAAGTTTTAAGCATTCTTTCGTTAATCTTCGGGGCCATACTTTCTTTTCTGTGCGAACGAAGATTCACGACGCGCCTTATCAAATGGGTACCACGGTACGTCACGGTCAATTGTCCAACTAAAAATGTAAGTTTGTAATAAAACAATAATGTTTTTTATGTGTAAAAACGACAAAATAACGATTTTCGTACCTTTTCATTTACTTGTTTCATGTCCTTGACCTTGCTTCATGTCAAATTTCATGATTCTGGATCAACGGGAAGTACCCTTAATAGGTTATGATTAAAGGCTTCTACATACCGGGGCGACTTGTCGCGCGACGCGACGCGACACAAAGGCACCGCACGTCCCGCAACACGCGGGGCCTTTGTGCCGTGTCGCGTCGCGTAGAAGCCTTTATTTGCGAGTATCAATAATTATGTCGTATAAAAATGACCGTTTCTTTATTGCGTCGACTTAAGGCTTCTACATACCGGGGCTCGTCGCGCGACGCGACACGGCACAAAGGCCCCGCGTGTTGCGGGACGAGCGGTGCCTTTGTGTCGCGTCGCGTCGCGCGACAAGTCGCCCCGGTATGTAGAAGCCTTTAGAAGCTTGATTTTTTTTGAACGACAAGGGTCCGTAGGGGTCCACCTATACGTATTTGATATTAATTTGAACTTGATACCTCTACGCGTTCCTGAGAAGAAGGGCTGACAGACAGACATCCGGACAAACAGACAACGAAGTGATCCTATAGGGTTCCGTTTTTTTCCTTTTGAAGTACGGAACCCTAAAAATTAAGTAATTAGAAATCCAAAAAATATAAGAGCAACTTTTCAGATTGTTGGTACTGAAATTGGCAAAAGCCTTTCTGTAACAGGAAAACGGACTAACATAAAGAACGAAATGGTTTCGACGTGTAGTGTAACAACGATGTTCTAAAAACCGTTGTTTTATCAAAACAAAAAATCTCCATTACCTTGGGGGAATTTAATCAGTTCGCTTACTCTGGACTGGAAGCTCAAATTGTGCTCACGGTAAACAAAATCGTTCCTCGGAAAACAATTACTGGATAGACCATTAGATAAGGATAAAGTGTAGCGCGGTATAGCAGTAGTGTTAATAGATATTAGCTTTTATCTTATCTAGGATCCTGTTTTGTTTTTTTAGCGGGTTGTGGAGGTTGTGTGCAGACTGAGTCAAGAATTTTTATTGTACAGGACATCGTCGCTGTATGAAACGCAATTACGCAATAGACATAACATTCTCGCAGAAAATTCTGTTTTATAGTAAGGCAAAACAGTTCTGTACTTACATGATTGTAAAAAAAATTTCTAAAGTCAAATTATTCAGTTGCTATTTGGCTTTTGAGCTGTATGGACGTCGAGTTGGTTCTAGTGCCGTTATTATGTGGAATAGATCGGCCAGGTTTCACGTAAGTTAAGTAATTTGATATTATACTTTAATTATTGCTTATTATGATTATGTTGTTGTGTAAGGTATATTATTGCCAATATTGCTAATGTGTTAAGTTGTATACAGAATATTTATGTTCTGTTCCTTCCTATTGTTACAATGTTGCTATTATTCTGATTAATGTTCCAAGAGATAGAATAACTGTTTTTGAGATAACGATAATTTATGGAACTGTAAGAATAAGTTGATGGAATACTTTAATACTGTTACACGGTACATGGAGTTTCTTGTCCTTCTTCTCCATGAAGACCTAAGTTTGCGAACGGACAACTAGCTTTCTGATTACATACTGGCAAGTATAGCTGAATAAATGTCTAGCCTTGTCATTCTGTGCTTTACTTCCTTTCCCTATAAACCATATTCATAAGAACATTCATACACAGTAAATAACCATTAACCAATTCTGACATGACATGATGTAATCTGACATGTGTTAGCTGTCACTTTGTGCAAAGTGACACTTGCTGTCACTTACACCTGTCAGAGTGTGCGCACTGCCTTAGATACTTTGATTATGACCTAGCAATAAATGATGTTTACAGTTGCTTATCACCATTTTTCTTCTTTCGTATTCGCACGAACTCCTTCATAGCTTAGAATACTTAGCTAGTAAAAAATATTATTAATATTAATTTATTACTTTAAGTATGTTTGCTTAATGTACAGAGGCGGACTTAATAGCTTAGTGCATTAATTGAACGTGTCATGACTAACATAATTTTAAGATATTACTGTAATACTAACAAAATATGGACCAAAATTAGGTCTGAATTAAATGTATTTTATTTTTATTTTTTATTTTTATTCCATAGGCATTTTCTACCAGTCAACCTTAAATTAACTTCAAAAAATGTAAAAAAAGCTAAATACTGAAATATTTTTCGAATAATTATTCATTACTAGTGGCCGCCCACAGGTCAAAATTCGACCTCCTCTACTTACAATCTATACAACATGTCCCAGAATTAACGCACAACCTCTTAAGGGGGCATTGTACTCATCAATATGTACAACTTTTACTATGGGACCAAACTTGAAATTGCGAAAAAGAAATCTGGTGTTCCCTACATCTTGACGAGTTATGAGAACTTAAATATAGGGAACAGCTTATTTTTTTTTATTACAATGACCCCTTAAGAGGTTGTGCGTTAATTCTGGGACATGTTGTATAGTACTTACTAATTCCAAGAGTAAACTAATTCAATTCTATAAATAAAATAAAAAAAATACTTACTAATTCCATTAAAAAGTAGGTACTTAATTCTTGCATGCTCAAACTGTTACTTCCTGTCTACACACTTCCGTCCCTTTTCATGAAATCACTCCCATTTAAAGCGAAAGTTAAAAATGCCAAAAAATGCCTGTCAACAAGGTGGCTGGACGCAATCCACCAATCAACACTGGGCCCGCGTGGTGGGTTACGGCCCACTCCTTCTCACAGAGATGAGGCCTGTATCCCAGCAGTTACAACATTATAGGCTGATTACGCTGAGGTGGTTGCTGTGTTTACTGCTGAGATAGATACACCGAACGTACATTTAAGCTTCTTCACTTGTAGAGGCTACTTAAAAGCACTCCAATACCATCATAATCACCTTTAAATATTTTCCACAATATAAGGCCGTGTTCAGATATCCCACGCCAACCACGCGCACACGTTGGGCCCGCCTTGCACCCGCGTTTGCCACGCGCAAAATCCACGCACGCCACGCGCCCGCCTCGCACGCTCATGCTACTTATTATTTAATCAAAAAACGCTCTTGATCACAGTCAATACGGTACTAGCCGAAGCGCGGGCACAAGGCGTGTGCAGCGAGTGTGCGGCGCATGTGCGGGGTGAGCGCGGGGCGGGCGCGAGGCGGGCGCGTGACGTGTGCGGGTCGACTTCGATAAAGCTCAACACACACAGGCAGCGGGTGCGAGTCGGGCGCGGGCCGGGACGGCAGTACGATGGGCTGTATTCTCTGTATTGTTTTATAATTTGAGTCTTACGACACATCAATAGATCACAGAAGGCGGATGCAGGACAGGCGCGGGTTAGGACGGTAGTACGGCGGGCTGAATTCCATGTATTTATATGAATGACACTACACGAAACGCGCCCGTCCCGCAACCGCCTTCTGTGATCTATTGATGTGTCATAAGACTCAAATTATAAAACAAAGACAGCGGGGCGGGTGCGTGGCGGATGCGTAGCGGGCGCGTGTCGTCTGAACGCAGCCTTATGGTAGGGTAAGCTTTAAGGGGAAGGACAGAATTTCACACGAAGCAATTACTCCAATTTCTTAATTACTTACCAATAAATAATACCAGAAAGGGCTTAAAGTTTAATGCAGAAAACGCTTTCTTTCCAAGTTAAAATTACGTAATTGAAAGTACCAGTAGGCATTACTGGAAGCTACTAAAGACGGAGTATTAAAACAAATGAACATACCCACGCGCCACGGTGCAATGAACGTTGTTAAACTAATTGTCGAAATTAAAGCTAATAAATAATACGATTGCGTTGTGACTAGAATGGAGAGGGCATCAATCTACATTTGCGGTCAAATGCATTGAGCACACATTAAAGTATCTATGTATGATGCTGCTGATGATATAGTGTGCTCGTCCTACAACTACTGATAAATGTTCAAATTATAGGCGAGGACTCTGGCACTCTAATCACAAGTTAAATCTTACTCTGTGAGTTCCTCGAAAACACTCTTGCCCATAGTTGTAACGCTGCATAGTGTTAAGATACTTAAAAGCTCGTACAGACTGGTGCGAATCGCGGGCGCGACAGGCAGTGACAAAGAAATTGTGCTACTAAAGTCCGGTCGGGAAGCAGAAAGAATTTCGTACCATGGCCCCTCAACTTATCTTGATAAAGACAGAGATAAGTAATGAGGGGTCATTGTACGAAATTCTTTCTGCTTCGCGACCGGACTTTAGTGTCGCATCGCGCCCGCGATATCGCACCAATTTGTACGAGCCTTAAGTGTTTTTGTACAACTGAAGGTCATAAATATTATATACAGAGTTACTGGTAATTCGACGTATATCCGTCAGGGGCTGATAAGGGGGCCAAAATGCAACAAATTGAACCCCCCATATGTATGGCCGAAATTCAATAGTTTTCGAGATATTAGAATTTTAAGGGTTTTTCGATATTTACTCAAAATTTGACATTTCATTCCAAATAAAAAAAAAACTACATATTTGAATGGGTACCATTAAAAATGATGTTGTAGGTGGTACTTCAATTAAGCTATGGACATAATTAAAACTACTTAATTTAACAAAATAATGAAAATAATGAGCGATATAAGAATAATATCTTACCAATATTTTCATTTTACGCTTCAAAAATGTTGTCTCGTCACAAAAATTTCTATGACATTAATCGTACAAATAACTAAAACAACTTGCTTATTCTGTAAGCTTTCCAGAAAGCTATAAAAGTCAATTTTAAAATACATAATTCGTGCCAAGGCATTGTTTGAATCGGCGCGGGGAGAGAAAGGGTCATTTGTATTTGTATGAAATAAAATGCATAAAAAAATGTACATCAAATTTTATTACAAATTTTACACATCTTGTTCAAAATGAGCCCCTCGATTACGAATGCAGGTTCGAATTCTCTTCCTAACTTCGGTTTTCGTCACTCTTGATGTGAACGTTGTTCTCATCTGTTGCGCCGCGTTTATTATTCGCTGTCGAAGTTCTTCGACTGAATTTATTGGGGTAACATAAACTAATGCCTTCATATGACCCCAAACGTAAAAATCAAGTGGTGTGATATCAGGGCTTCGTGCTGGCCACGGAATTGGCCCTCCCCTCCCAATCCATCGGTTTGGATATCTCTCGTCTAGCCACTGTCGGACAGTAATCCGGTAATGTGCTGGGCAACCATCATGTTGAAACATGAGGTTGTTTTTTATTTCTTCGGGAACATCCGCCAACAAATCGTCTAGGTTGTTTCTCAAAAACTCCTCGTAATTTTCGCCGTTCAAATTTTAGGGCAAAAAATGAGGGCCCACCAAATAATTATCAACGACACCCATCCATACATTCAGGGAAAATCTCATTTGCGACGCAGTTTCTTTTAGTTTTTTTGGATTCCTGCCTGCTTTAGGTGCCCAAAAATGTAAGTTGTGGTAATTCGTTATTCCATCCCGGTCAAACTTTGACTCGTCAGTCCACAAAATATTTCTTAGGAAATGTTCCTGGTCAGCGTCAGCGTTTAATATAAACCGAGAAAATTCGAGTCGCCTGGCAGGATCTCCCTCGTGCAATGTTTGAACAGGTTGATAATGGTACGGGTGTCTACCTGATAGATGTACTACCGACCACACTTTCCACTGGGACATACCGAGCTGTCTTGCAACAATGTTCGTTGAGATGTTTGGGTCATCAATAAAACACTGAAGAATGGTGTCCTCTTCGTCAGTCGTGTACCGTCGAGGTCTGCCAGCGTTGAATTGTGCTCTTTGAACACTGCCAGTTTCAGACAATCGTCGATAGGTGCTCCCGAAAACAGTAACGTGGGGAAGTCGACGATCGGGAAAGCGGCGTTGGTATTCTCGCCGAGCCGCAGCCGCGTTTCCATCGGCAAAACCATAACAAAACATTATGTCTGCGTATTCGTTATTAGGATACGAAGCCATGTTATCCGAAATAACAATGATAACAAAAAGAATAACAAGAGAAACAAGAATTAACAATAATGATCGATAACAAATTAACGGGATGAGAGATTGGTAGCAAGATAACAACACACGTGCTTGGGCGGCGGAAAGTCAAAACTTACTAAGGAAGGCGACGCGAGCGCAGCAGACGCCGTGTACTCCCCCGCCCGCACACCCCGCCCTCACACTCCGCCCCATCGCGAAGAATTTCGCCAGGAAAATCGGTTGTTTTAGCGAGGATCATAAACTAAAAACACAGATAATTTCTCTCCCCGCGCCGGTTCAAACACATGCCATGCCACGAATTATGTATTTTAAAATTGACTTTTATACCTTTCTGGAAAGCTTACAGGATAAGCAAGTTGTTTTAGTTATTTGTACGATTAATGTCATATAAATTTTTGTGACGAGACAACATTTTTGAAGCGTAAAATGAAAATATTGGTAAGATATTATTCTTATATCGCTCATTATTTTCATTATTTTGTTAAATTAAGTAGTTTTAATTATGTCCATAGCTTAATTGAAGTGCCAGCTACAACATCATTTTTAATGGTACCCATTCAAATATGTAGTTTTTTTTTAATTTGGAATGAAATGTCAAATTTTGGGTAAATATCGAAAAACCCTTAAAATTCTAATATCTCGAAAACTATTGAATTTCGGCCATACATATGGGAGGTTCAATTTGTTGCATTTTGGCCCCCTTATCAGCCCCTGCCGGATATACGTCGAATTACCAGTAACCCTGTATAGTAAGTATACCTCATCAAAGATCTCATTGCGATCTGTTAACAGATGAAAGGATGAACAATTTGTATGTTAGAGCTTGAACCTTAAAACTACTTCAGAAGTATTGTGAAATAATAAATGTGATTATCTTGAAAGTTTTTCAGCTGTACCTACCTACCTAAATTTTTACCTAAAGTCAACGCCATGAGCCGAGATAAATTTCATACTTTGGGATTTAGAACTCTAACTGAAATTGCGTATGGTTCAGTTTCCATTGCAACTAAAATTATTTTATGACGTTTAGCGATAATTTCTTCATTCATAAATCAACTTAGATATCTTGAGTTTAAAGTTGATAGTTGTATAATTTGCAATTTTATGTATTTATAGCTCCTCATGACGGTTACTTTAGTACCACATAGCTTTGTTTAAAAATTACCATAATTACTCGTAATGCTGTATTTTCCGAGTATTTTTGAAGGGCTTTGTTAGCTGCGCTACAGTTTGTACTGTCGCAGCTATCATCGTTTTACTTATTGTACACACGGCTACACATCAAGCTATACAATTCCAATATACGCTGACCTCTCATTGTACGAAAATCCTATACAATGCGAGATCAGCTTATACTGGAAATGTATAGCTTGATGTATAGCCGTCTGTACTTACTCTTGTGTTATTGTTCCGAAATAATCTTTTTATATGTTTTTTTTTATAATTCCCTTATTTTATGAAACCTTTATTTTCAGATCACAGAGAATCCGTACAGTAGTGTTGTTAAATAAAAGTTAAGAAAACTTAAAACGAATCAAAATCAAAAGTCATTTATTCAAACTAGGCTGAGAATTAAACACTTTTCGGACGATTCCGATTCGATTCAAACACTTTAAATTACAAAAGACAGTCCCCGAAAAACGCCCGCCCTTCACTACTTCCTGGTGCTTTAGCTGGGAAAAAGAAGTGGCGCAACAAACTCCCCAGCAGCACAGCTGTCTGTTCAGTTATAAAAACTTTATTATTGTCCTGACAAAAATCGTCGAGAAAATCGCCGAAAAAATCGCTCGTGGCCGAGGACCCTAAAAGATCGCTTTTAGCGATAAGACCGCCCATTTGCTACTTTTTAACAGACTTCCAAAAAGGAGGAGATTTTTTTTGTATGTTTGTTACGCGATTACTCCGTCAATTATGAACCGATTTTGAAAATTCTTTTTTTGTTTGAAAGGGTATACTCCCGAGGTGGTCCCATTGCCACCAAATGAGAATCTAATGAGGGCATCCCATGGAAATCGAGGAAAACCCTCAAATTTTATATGCAAACCTATAGCGATTTGGGTATTTTTTATAGTAACATATATAACAATATAGCATTTGCTCTCGGAAGGCACCATTTGGTGAAGTGGAACTGATGTTGGAGACCACAGATGGCCACCGGAACAATATAATAATGAGTACCTATTTAACGGGTTGCGATTAAGCAATTTATGCTCGTCACTATGCATATGGTGAGTGGCAGTTCTCCTGGTTCTTCCCAGGAGAACTCCTCAACAATCAACGTTCCAGCATCGGGAAAAGCAATATTTTGTAAAAGGTGATGAGCAGTTAACATTAGGCTATTATAACTTAGATATATTCTAAACTGACCCACTAAAAAGTCAAAAATAACTTTAATTTCGGAAGTCGGTGGCATAAACTCAAATACATATACAAAGGCTCCGACTTCCGAAATTAAAGTTATTTTTCACTTTGTGGTGTTATTTTTGATAGTCGGTTATTATTTTTTTGTAAAAAGTTTTTTGTTAATTTGATTTACCTAATTGTTAATTTTTTAATATAGTTAATACATAGATATTGGGTATTTTTTTGAGTTTTCCAAATCACAACACCATAATAAAGAGTATTCTATCTATCTAAATTTCTCCTTTCTAATATTATAAATGCGAAAGTGAGTTTTTTTGTTACGCTTTCACGCTAAGCGGCTGAACGGATTTGGATGAAATTCAGCACATGGGTAGATCATAACCTGGATTAGGACATAAAATAAAATACGTTTATTCCGACCAACAAGGATCATATGCACAAAATGGTTTACTAATTAAAAATAAAATAAAAATACATTAAAAATAAATAAAAACACATTAAAAATAAATAAAAACACAGAAGAATACCAAAAAAAAATATAGAATACTTTATATCCTGATATTCCCACGGGATCAAGACTTATGCGGGTGAAACCGCGGGGCGCAGCTAGTGCAAAATAATTTACATTTTAGCAATACAAAACAAAAAAAAAAATTGCCATATGTCACAGCACGCCACTATACCAACAAAAAAACGTTATCTATTATTACCTAGAGCATTTTTTAATCAAATTGGAAATCAGAGAAATGATGAAAAATAATTGTGAGGAAACCTGAACAAGTCCAATGATTTCTAAGTATTAGGGGGCCTTTACACTGTAAAATGGGACAAAAACAGGCCAGTATTATATCATTATTATATTTAACTAGCTGCGCCCCGCGGTTTCACCCGCGTAAGTCTCGATCCCGTGGGAATATCGGGATAAAAAGTCGCCAATATGTTAATTCAGGGTGTCAGCTACCTCCATACAAAAGTGTATCAAAATTGGTCCAGCCTTTTGAGCGTGAAGAAGTAACAAACACACAGTGACAAACTTTCGCCTTTATAATAATATAGTGTGATGTGATGTGAATTGTGATACATTATGAAACTGTATCATTTGTGATATTATCACGAAGTTTGTACCGTTCTCGACTACAAATGGATCATCAATCCGCTATAAGAGGATTACTCGTCGAGATTTTGTAGCAATCAATTCACTAAGCTTAGATTATGCCGTTGTTGTGTGCGATTTACAGAAGATTATCAAGATCATCAACACCTATGTGATATGAGTATGACATAACTGGTATTATTAGTAATTTATGATATGAAATCCATTTAAATAAGGCCATGAAGGGTCAGAATATAGAGCCAAAACTACGAATTTAGACATCTGCAAGTCTCTGTCTAAATATAAGAAATGTTTAATAGATTTAATTTAATAATCTCTAACCCCCTTATTACAAAACAAGGTTTATCTTCAGACCCAGGTTTAAAACATGGAGCCATTATTGAATTTTGAACTTTATTCCGACTATGGTAAAGTTCCTAAACACAAAGTACCGAACTAAGTTTTCAGTTTTGTATAAAGAACGGTATTTCAATCACTGTTACGTTCTTATTACAAAAACTGGCTGTATGGTTTAAGCCATGTCAAAATATAAATCTTGTTTTGTAATAAGACAATAAATGTTTTACTTTCTTCTTTTTAATGTCCTTTAAAAAATTATTAACTGTTCCAAATTTTACATAGTATAAATATTTTAATTGTTAGCTTAGTTGTTAACTTTTTGGTGCATGCTGTGATCTAGTGAAGGATATCACTTACTTAATACCTTATGTTGCCCTATATTTATGTGTCATGTATATCTTTTGTTGGATCCTTAAATAAATAAATATTTACACAGGTTCAACACTAAAAAAAAACTCGAACTTTTTCTAAAAATGCGATGTGCTAGTTACCTACTAATTTCATGAAAAAAAAAGTACCTAGCTGTCTGGTAAAGGTCGATAAGAATATCAACAAAATAATGCTCTAGCTCTTGTTCTGGTTCTATGTTCGTTTGGTCTAAGTCCGCTTTCGGTTATAGAACCTACTGTGCACTGTTATAATATCTAACGTGACGGTATTATCGAGGACGTCCACGTCACGACCCACCGAGATCGGCCTCGGAGAAAAGACACTTTTCAATCCACGATAACGTTACAACGTGCACGTATTTTCATACAACCTCCACGACAATACCGTCACGTTAGAAATTAGAAAAGCGCACATTCAAATAATTGTGATTTGTTGTTTTCTTAAGGGGACGATAACTGACTTTTAATGATTTTATACTGATGATCACGTCTAAATGAGTAGTGCTAATGATTTGAAAAAAATATATAATAAATTAAAGCATTTTCTCAATAACTTAGTAAGTGAATATTTTAGAATATGTTTATATTACATAGTGAAATTAATTTGTAAAGTTATGTCTAACGCGGATAAAAAATTGAGAATGGCGCAAAATCAACCAAGCGTATTGTTCTGAAACCTTCACCAATTTGAAGATAATTTAATTATTGATCTTTAAGTATACGCGCTTTATTAAAATACCTTTTGTTTTGTGTATAATAAATTAATAATGCGTCAAATTGGGGACAGCGCTCCTTGATTGGCGAGTCCTATTACTGGCTGAACGTGCGACGAGTTGCGTGAGCTCCATACAGAACCCACAAGCTAACTATTCAAGGGCACTGGCATATATCTGCGTCTTAAAAGTAAGATTAAACAAAACGCGACGCGACGTCAAAAAGGTTCCTATCTCAGCATAATGCTGCGATATTTAAAAAATAAATACCGCAGCGCTGGTATTCTGATAAGGCCCGCAAGGCCCAGGCAAGAAAATTACATCGTGTAAATGGTGTTTTACCCCCGTATTCAAGAACGATACTTACATAAGTATAGCAGCGACACTATGCTAAGTAAGGCATTTCTCACAGCGTTCGTCATGGCGGGCCATTCAATTCGCAAACAATACTCAAGCGACACTTTACTATGCGAACGCACAGCGTCGATTAAAGATCTGTGATTGGTCCGTTTTTGTTGCTAAGTTCGCTTTAGTATTTGGCAGATGTGTGGACGACATAAATATAACCTTTAAACGTGTTGTCAGTTGTGAAATATGAACCATCAAGTGTGGTGATTTATTTAATAATAAAAATTACTCTGTTTTCAAGGATCGACAAAACAAAAAAGTATTTAGTTACCTTCAATTGATTAGTCATTAATGGATGTGCATCAGTGAACGGAAAAAAAATGTGCATACGATTTCGAATTCTCCAAAAACAAACGAAGCCGTCAATTAATGGTTTGTTTAGTGTTTTTTTTTATTGATTTTATAGTATTATTACTACCTAAATAATAATTATTAATAAAATAATAATAAATTTTTGGATAATTGTACTTATACATCTTACAACAAATTAATGACATCAACAACAATGATATAAAATATATTATATCTATGACAATTAAATATAATTTAATTTTGCTTCAGTTTTAAGAAGCTACCGTTTTCTGTTTCGGAATGATAGCTCTTTGTACGGGAGCGGCCGGACACACGCCAAAAATATTGAATTCAAAAAGTATAATGAATAATAAAATAAAATATCACAAATGGATACAAAACATACAGAAACACAGACCTTTTTTTTACAACAAGCTACACTATGCGTTGGTTAAAATAGCTGCCCAGGTACTTTACGTAAGGGTCCTTCTAAGTGAACGCATAGCGTTGCACATCACTCAAGTATTGTTTATGAATCGGATTTACCGGCCCTGTGCGTTGATGGGCACTGTGAGACCTCATAGTATCGTTCTTGAATATGGGTGTTAGTGTAGATAGGTACGTTTACGACCAAATTGTATTCTTAAGCGCCCCGGGAGCAACAACAACGCGGAAATACAATGTCATTTAGGAATGTTACCTCTCTTGCCGCTTCATCGAATTTTAATCTCGTTCTAATGACATTCTTACACTGAACACTTATTTTCTCACTTATGAATAGGCGAAAAACGTATTTGGTAACAATTTTATTGAGAATAAACTATTGAAATAAGTAGACAAAAGTTCGTGAGAAATACGCTTTTTACCCGACTGCCCCAGAAGGAGTAGTCTCGGTTGGAATTTGAAGATCTTTACGGATAGTCAGAAGCCCGAAAGTCAGATATATTATTATACTATAATTATTGTACACACGGCTACACATCAAGCTGTATGTTTCCAGTATAAGCTGATCTCGAATTGTATAGGATTTCCGTACAATGAGACGTCAGCTTATACTGGAAATGTATAATAGCTTGATGTGTAGCCGTGTGTACCTATACAAAATATTGTAAAACATTTTAAAAGAGTAACAGTAGAGTTTCTTGCCCATTCTTCTCCATACGAAACTACCTTTTGGAAGGGGCTACTACAGTCCGGTCGCGTAGCTGAAATAATTTTGTACAATGACCCCTCATTACTTATCTCCATCGTTCGCGCTCAATTGTATTGCCGCCGCACTCGCACATTAGAAGGACCTTAAAATGCGCGAGCGCGACGGCAATACAATTGTGCGCGAGCGATAGAGATAAGTAATGAGGAGTCATTGTACGAAATTCTTTCTGCTTCGCGACCGGACTTTATAATCAATTCTATTTCTTTGTAAATTTTGACGTTCAAAAGTGCCTTTTACGCAATTATTACCTTTAGATGCGTTACCTGCGCTCAATAATGGCAAAGTAAATGCCAGGCAGATACCTGACATTTACAATAATTATTATTATTATTACGTATGCGCCAATGAACATGCAGCAGCTAGTGACGTAACTAAATATGTATGTTCATCTCTTTCTAACAACAGATATGGGTATAGGTCTTTCCTTTTCTTCACGCGCTGTATGATTGTACGAGTATGCAAGTATTTAGCTACAATTATGGCTTACGCTGTTTTTGAGTGCACTAATGTTCGTGTATGACGCGTCTATTTATAATACGTCATTGCTTTTACGTGCCTATTTTAAATAAATAATTTGACTTTGACAACCGGTCTTACCAAGGGAAATCGTGTTACCCAGTAACTGGGTTGGGGAGGTCAGATAGGCAGTTGTTTTAAGTAAAATACTGGTATTCAGCTGCTTCCGGTTATACTGGAAGCTGACCCCAACATGACAACGTTTTTCAGATTCATTTACGTTTCAAAGACATATTATTCATTTAGAACCGTGTTATTTGCGGTTTTCCTCGTTACTCGCTTGTTTTAGTCACACACTTGCTCATGCTTCATTCTGCCCAAGCTTAGATGTTCGTTGGAGCGTGTCTTATCTAATTAGTAGGTCGGTTAGCTCTCCTACCTGACTATAAAATATTGCTCAGGGAAGCATGTATTGGTCCTGCTACGGATTTAGGACTATGGACGCAGTTGCCAGTATTATTGGTTTTAGGGCAGAACTGGAATATCTATAGTCCATTCGCGTTAAGAAAAAACTATTTACAAAAAAAAACCGTCTTTCAAAAAAACACTACAAAGTGAAAAATAAGTTTTCTGCCACCGACTTCCGACATTAAAGTTATTTTTCACTTTGTAGTGTTTTTTGAAGTCCCTTTTTTTTGTAAAAAGTTTTTATTTTTAATTCTTTTGTGGGTTTGTTTTTAATTTATGAAAAAAATAAAAATATTTCATATAACCATTTGGCTTACATTGCATGTCGAGGAGTCTCCATTTAAGCATAGAAAATGCCTGTAGTTGAAGGCTCCGCTCTTCCCTTACATTATAAACGGACGAGTATAAACAGGTATACAAAATAAAACAAGGAAAGGAAAAAAAATAAAACCAAAATTAAATTAAAATTACGACCAATTTATACGAAAGCATGTTGCATGTTTATCTAAGTTACAATAGCATAATGTCAACTGCTCATCACCTTTTACAAAATATTGCTTTTCCCGATGCTGGGACGTTAATCATTGAGGAGTCCTCTTGGTAAAAACCAGGAGAACTGCCACTCATCATATGCATTGTGACGAGCATAAATTGCTTAGCAACCATAATAAAGTACCTAATCGCATCTCAACCCGTTAAATACTTATTATTATGTTGTTCCGGTGGCCATCTGTGGTCTCCATCATCAGTTCCACTTCACCAAATGGTGCTTTTCGAAAGAAAATGCATGAGTTACTATAAAAAATACCCAAATCACTATAGGTCTGCGTAAAAAATTTGAGGGTTTCCCTCGATTTCCCTTAGATTCCCTCATCAGATTCTGATTTGGTGGCAATGGGACCACCTCGGGAGAATACCCTTTCAAACCAAAAAATAATTTTCAAGATCGGTCCAAATTGACGGAGCAATCGGTGAACAAACATAAAAAAACAAACAGCCGAACATATAACCTCCTCCATTTTGGAAGTCGGTAAAAATAGTCAGTCATCGTTGTCCGCCTAGGCCTAAACCTAAATACCTTTACTCTGCAGTTGCACTGATAACTCACAATTTTTAAACCCCGATGAAAAAGGGGGTGTTAAGTATATATAAGTTTGTAGTTTCTTAACGCGAATGGACTAATATAGGTGTGGTCATATATCTCCTAACAATGAGATAAAGATTAATAAATAGTAAATGTGTTATAACTGTGTGCGTTATTGGTTTTAGAAAGCTCTTTGTCATCATCATTTCAGCCGGAAGACGTCCTCTGCTGGACATAGGCCTCCCCCGAATAGGAGGGGGATTTGCCATAATCGCCACGCTTGGCAGGCGGGTTGGTGATCGCAGTATGGTTTTAAAAATGCATAGAGAACGCTGCTGCCCATTCTCTAGTTCCTTAGTCGCCTTTTACGACACCCACTAGAAGAAATAGGATGGTGCTATTCTTTGAAAAACGTCCACTGCTGTACATAGGCATCCCCGAAAGGGAGGGTTTGCCATAATCGCCACGCTTGGCAGGCGGGTTGGCGATCGTAGTATGGTGTTAAAATGCATAGAGAACGCTGCTGCCCATTCTCTAGTAAGTCTCTTAGTCGCCTTTTACGACACCCACTGGAAGAAATAGGATGGTGCTATTCTTTACGTCCGGCACCACACGGAACATCTTTGTCATCATTGACATGATAATCCTAACTAATACTTTACGCTAAAACGGCTGAACGGATTTGGATGCAATTTGGCACCTAAAATAGAATAGAATATTTATTTGCCAGAAACATGGCATGTTTAAAAAAGTGTTAGTATCATTACATAATGCTACATGTCTTACCGTTTTAACGGTATGCAAATCCATTTACAATTATTATTACATATAATCATTCAAGTGCATTAATTTTTAGTTAACATTATTTACATTATATTAAAATTATAATCATTATTTCAATTATTATATTATATAAACTACCTACACACTTCTTTTTTGCCATGTCGTTAAATAAAACAATAGACAAGTTTAACATAATATCACCCAACTTAAATAATGACTTACCTATGTCTGTATTTTGAAGCCAGAATACAAGAAAAAAAAAATACAGGGACATTACAAAAAACTCGTGAAGTGAGTAAGAACATTCCTGCAAGCCTGCAACAGGCACTTTCGTAGTGCCGAACAAATTTTTGGAAGGCTAGTTGGGTAATTGTAGCACATGTCGCACCTCCGCTCAAATAGTGTCACAACACAAAAAAATTAAAAACTTGTACCATTCGTTTCAGAATACTTCTAAATCTTATCTCAGATAGTGTCCTACGTATGACTGATTCTTTTGACTTACGACACTATTTGAGCGGAGGTGCGATGTGTAGACCATGGACCTGGGTTACGTTAGGACATAAGATACTTTTTTATCTCGGTAGCACGTTCCCGTTGGATAATTTCCGACCTCTACGCGGCCGAAGCCGTGGGCAAGAGCTAGTGATTAATAATACGGTTAGTAATGAATAGTGTCATAGGGAAGGTCTGCTGAATGAAGAGGTGTAAAGGTAAATTCTATGCTTTGAAATCAAGTGGTCTTAAATGCGCAACATATAATACATATAAACAATGAAGGGGATTACTTTATCTTGCAGCTGCTAACTTAGTTGACAACATAATATCTATCAAACAAGCTCATACTTCGTTATCTTTATTTCGTCAACAAATATTTATTTCACATAAAAAGTCACCAAACCGTAGCGAAAGAAACAATCTCATACGGGGCGTAGCTCATACAAACGTAATACCAAAATAATTTGTAAATCGTGTATTTTGTTGTTCCGTTTGGTGCCGGACGTAAAGAATAGCTCCATCCCATTTCTTCCCGTGGGTGTCGTAAAAGGCGACTAAGGGACTTACTAGAGAATGGGCAGCAGCGTTCTCTATGCATTTTTAAAACCATACTGCGATCGCCAACCCGCCTGCCAAGCGTGGCGATTATGGCAAATCCTCCCCCTATTCGGGGGAGGCCTATGTCCAGCAGAGGACGTCTTTCGGCTGAAATGATGATGATGATGTGTGTGTATTTATTTTGATTGGATTGCAGAATACCTATGTTCCCAAATATATGTATATTTTGAAAGGACAATGATATAAAGACGAGATATGAGAAATATAATAGAAAACTTATTTTTCTCATAACTCTTGTTTAAATTAGTGTCCATTCAAAATATGTATTTGGCATTCTGTATTCTAATCGGAATAAAGACACACAACCTTAAGAATATGTTTGATTTACTAATTATTTTGGTATTACATTTGTATGAACTACGCATTCATCGCCGGCCTCTTAACTACTCTGGGCTAATCAACAGTCGTAGGTAAATCAAAATCAAAACTCATGTAAATGTCAAAATAGTTCCAACATCAGCTTTTTAAATATCAAATTAGTAAAAACAGAAACAAAATAAAGAATAGGAGAGATTTAGTATGAGAGACAGAGAGAGTCACAACTATCTTCTCTCTCATGTAACGAAATATGCCTAAACCTAGACTCGTTCTTAAAATTTCACTCTCAATTCTCGTCCAATATTCGAATCGCCGCCTAAGAAGTTTTACTTAAAAAATCTACCCTACATTATTTATTATTTATTTACACACAGTAAGATACAGAGATATATACGACATAATTATAATTAAACATATGTTTTTTTTGTACATACATAAAAGTGGATGAGAAACTCCCTAGCCACACATTTTGGTTTGTTTTCCTAAATAATTGAGAAGCTTCCAATTCATTTTCGGGTTTCACAAAACCGATAACGTGAGCCTCAAATCCTTAGTTAAGACCAGAACAGACATGACAGCCGGTAATGCTATATTCGCCTCAGTTAGATCCACATTCTGTCACGAATATCAATGTGAAGGAAATCATCGACAGAAGGCTTCCGCTGACAGAGATGAACGACTGGTCACGTTTTAGAATTGTTGCTATTCAATTCTAAAACTGAATTCAGAAACGGAATTGTCAATGGTATACACTTTTTAGTGACAACTAAGCAGGGTTGATTGATTTAAATCATGATTTTCATCAACAGATTTTTTTTATAAGTATTATAAATATGATGATTTAAATCAAACTTGATTTTTTTCATAAAAGTTCATGGGTTACTTAGTCAAATATACAGTTTTTATTAATTAATGATGTATTTCAGTATAATACTGCCAAATAGGATCTTTTCTTTCTTCCAGTCATTCTAACAACACAAATCAGAATCACAAATTCACAAATATAACCCAATTTTTTAGGACGTGGATTGCAATATTTACCTGGCGAACGATCTTCTCATGACAGTATTGTCAATTTAGGGGAATCCCGGAATTACACTAGTTTTTCTTAAGAGAGTTGTCAGACCATTTTGGGGGAATCCCAGTGTTTTCTTAGACAGTTGTAAGAAAGTCCAAATCTACCATTAACGGTTAAAAAAAACATAAAAATATCTGTCATAAACTAAAAAATCATAATTTTATCAACCCTGCAACTAAGCTGCAGAGTTTTAAGAACATTTTAGTGAATTAACGTCCTGGTCCTGTCTTGCTCCCTCGGATTTTATGGATATAAAAATATGATTATCCAGAAAAGTCGTTTAATTTCAGTATTTTGCGTTCTAAAGGTTATTCCATTAATGTTGTTCCTAGTCACTACGATATCAGTTCATCTCCACGACAGAGTGTTAGCTGACCCAGCCAAAGTGGAATGTTTGCCAGCAAAGGCAGTCTGCAGGTTATCAGTTCGAATGATTTGTAATGCATTTATTATTGACATTCAGTTTTTACCGAAACTGAAAATTTTCCGGGAAACGTTTCCAATGTTTCTTTTGATAAAAACCTAATTCAGACTATTACGAACATTTTAAAACAAACATAGCCAAGTCGGTCTAGCCGTTCTCAACTCCATTTTTATTTATACAACATTAGTTTTTGTTTACACTAAACCCGAAAAGGGGTCATTGTACTCATCATTATGAACCAACTTTTTCTATGTAAATCACGAAAAAAAAAATCAGCTGTTCCCATCAAGATGTAAGTACTAACGTACTAGAGAAGACACCGTAAATTCCTACTTTGTCTCGTTCAACTGCGGCGATCGCGCCGCACCTCACTCAGTCGCTCTCTAGCTCTTTCGCGCCTAGTACTTCCGACAATAATAAATTATATAGAATAAATACACTTCCGCAGCAAATCTAGCGCTGTGGTAAATTAGTTACGGTTTAGACGAATTGTTATTATTTTAGCGCTGCGCGAACTAAAGATTCAAATTACGAAGAATATGACAATTCAGTTATTTGACGTAGCTTCTCTAGTACGTTAGTACTTATATCTCGATGGCTGTTCCCATACATTTTGTCAATTTAAGTGAACACAATGTATGGAACAGCAGATTTTTTTTCAAAATGATGAGTACAATAACCCCTTTTCGGGTTTAGGGTAAACAAAAACTAATGTCGTATAGATAGATAGTGTATAGGTAATCAAGTAGGATAGGTAACGTACGTAGGTTGGTATGGTTAACCAGCCAGTGACATGACGATCATGCCGACGATGTAAAGTCCATTTCACGAAAGAAGTCCCGCGGAAATAAGTGGAACTAATTATTATTATATGCTAAGTTAGCAACATTCCTAAAATAACCCATGCCTGCAGCGCCACGTCTGCGGGACTTCTTTCGTGAAATGGACTTTAGATACAAATGTTTTGCTGAGAGCCTCTAGCAACAACTTACCATCGACTTGCATAAAGCAACACAAGTTTGGGTAGAAACCTGCAACCCCAGATCCGAGCCAGCCTAGGGCAGGCGGACAGGACTGGATAGAAAATGCTACGGACTCCGCGCTCATAACATGGTACCTATACCACCCGTAGGAAAGAAAAAGTAATCTGACCTCTCCGAGAAAGGATGCTAAAAGTTTTCGTACTTTCTCTTATTTCTTTAGCTTTTCTGCATAATTCTACAAAACAACTCCTATTTCCATTGATGTATTAAATAGGAAGATCTGGTACGCGCTCCTCGATGTGGTCGCATAAATTAGGGGAAAGGACACAATCGACCTGCATTAGTCTCGGTTTGCGGGGAATACCCGAATCGTAGTTTGTTTTCGAGTTGTTAAGGGTACGTAACAGTGACAATTATTGCTATCTCGTTCCCGCTATAGCCCGCGTAATAATATGTTTCTATATTTCGGTTGTCGAGCACATGATGTACGACATCGGGTCCATTTAATATTTACGTGATTTTAGAGAGTGGCCTATCTTCCTATTTAATACATCAATGGTTTAATTGTCAAAAGAAATCTAATCTCTCCGAGGCAGGGGGAAAAATCTTCGAGCTCGCGTCTCGCGCCATTGCATCTTAGTTAGGTACACTTAATTCTTAAACTTTCTTGCACAAATTAGGTACCTCCTTACTGTATGAGTAATTGAGTAGTCAAAGCAACCTGAACTATCCGAGGTGCTAAAATTTTCAAGATCACTTCGCTCGCTCTTGCATTCGAACTTATTTTACAAAGATCACCGTTCAATCACTGCTGGCACCAGCTATATGCGAAAATTCAATCATGTAGGTTTTTTCAAAAGTGCTATAATTACTGTTGTTTGAAAAACGTAAGTTTCAGTCGGTAACTTGAATGAATACGAGGAAAAGAACGTATTTGTTTAGAAACGTCGATTTATGACGACCGTTTAAAGTAAATATGGTGATTTACATACCTAGCACAAACTGCGTTATTATTACATAAACATGTTTATTTATAGTAATTTAAGTCGATTAAAAATAATGGTTTCTGGAGGAGGGGCGCTAAAACTTTAAGTGCCTAGAGTCCCTGGGTATGTAAGTTCGGGCCATGCTTGGTCCAGAATAAACAAGCAATTTGAAAACACGCCTTAAAAGATGAACAAATAGATTTCTTTTGTGCGCACTAAATAAATGATATATCTATCTTTATACTAACAACTGCTCTACATATTATGTATGTACTCTGTGACTATATGCTGTGCGCTCCCAGAGACAAATATTTCATGTAGATTCATAGTACATATTTGTGTAATCTGCAAGTCCTCTGGGAAATTCGCTAAGCAAACACAAAATTAAAACATAAGCTCAGAACTGTTATTCTCAATATTTTTATCCTCTTTCTTTATAGGTCTTTCCTGCTTTGGACTTGTTATAACGGGAGATGATGTCAGCGTGTAGTCATCATAAATTATTGATCATGAAATAGTTATAGCTCGGCAAAATAACGTTATTATGGAGATACCTAAGGCCGGAAACCTATAACAAAGGAATTCATCGTGGTTTATGGTTAGGTACTCTAAGATATTGGCATGCTAATCAGGTTTATTAAAGGAGTCACTTACATCAACCGATGGTAATAGGTTTCTCTTGGAAAGGAGAATTTAACCATTAGATCCATACTGCATGCTAAAACGGGGAGCTGTGGGATGAGTTCTCATCAGACGATAGCAATAACTGAACAATCTAACGGCACACCATTGAGCTCAATCTTCGGCCTCTGCCATCTAATTATGTATTTATAATACGTCATTGCTGCCATCCATATACAGGGTTATTTTTAAAACATCAATAACCTCTTAAAGGGTCATTGTACTCATCATTATGAACAACATTTACTATGGGACCAAACCTGAAATCGCGAATGAAAAATCTGCTGTTCCCTACATTTTAACGAATTATTCGAACATAAATGTAGGGAACAGCTGGTTTTTTTTTCGCGAATTCAGTTTTGGTCTCATAGTAAAAGTTGTTCATAATGATGAGTACAATGAACACTTAGGAGGTTATTGACGTTTTAAAAATAACCCTGTTTTTTTCATCCACCTTACCCAAGGTACTAGGACCCATACGCTAAGCAAGATTGGCTCGAACAGGATATTATAATACCGTAAAAGGGCTTATATCCTGTAGAAGAGTGACAACAGCCCAAAAAACACGAAATGTTGTTCAATTACGTATTATTATACCTTTTTATAACGTACAAGCGCTACAACTTGTCACAGCAGCTATTTCACAATTAATACAAACACTTCGAAGCACACATGTACAATATAACTAATTACTTTAACTGGTGAAGTAGTGATTCATTCATTCAATCTTGCAAATTGATTTGAACTTGGCAGTTGTAATATTAATTGGCATCAATAAATGGAATGCACTTGTATGCAGTCTATACGATCAATAGTTTGTTTGTAGGTATAGAATACGTATTGTCGTATCTACTACACAATCTTTCTATCATTGCTTTTACTTTTCTTCTTCTTTATCAGTCTTTGTTAATCCTCTGCTTGCTGTAGGCGTCCTCCTTTACACACCATTTATTTGGTCTTTAGCCTTCCTTACCGACTGCGTCTGTGTATCTAGGTGGCTGATGATGGATACTTCTTCGCCACTGGTTCTCAACTCTAGTACAGCAACCGACTGTTAAGGCCCTGACAAGAGGCAAATGATCTAAGTAGGCTTGTCTTAAAGAAAAAAAATGCCAATTCTATATAGTTTTTGGAAACAGAAACAATATATATGTTATTCTTGAACATATTTCTCAAAACTTGGTTGTTACCAAAACACGTTTAGAAAAAAAATCTCGATACTAATTAACGGTAAACTATTTTTTTACATTGAGTTCCAATCCAATATTAACGTACGGTTGGTATTTAATTAATAACAAGAACGTCATAATTGAATGCAGAACTTGGTTGTTTTTTATTTTAGATTACTCTACTCATTTTTAAGTACTTAAATAGATAATTCCATCATAAATTGCAATAAATTACAAGCCTTGTGTCATCGCGCTTCTCTTCCTTTTGTATGCAGTCTGACAGTGACCGCGCATAAGCTGCTCATAGCTCATCGAGTTTTACCTAAGTTCGGGTTTTTAACGTCGCGTCGTCTCTCATACTTGTGTGGCCAGTCTCTTACTAAAGCTTGGTGTGTCTTATGGCAATAGGATGGCCCCCTACTGCATGGGACTTAAACATAACTGGCGAAATGTGGGTGTACTGTAAGTACAACTCTGCCTAACCCGTTGAAGAATATAGGCGTGAATATATTACGCCCGGGTATTGTTCCTTCCTGACCCACCTGTCATTGATTTTGAGAGTATCCAAACGAGGCATCGTCGCTGGTCGAGGCGATTTTAATAAACCTCGAGCACACGGATCTCCTTAGTGATCTTCTCCGTATCTTTGAATTTATTTCGATAGCGTATTGTTGAACCTTATTTCTTTCTTTTATTTCTTTCAAACTTCGAATTTCTACATTTCATTGCATACGTTGAGTGTCTTTGCCTCCGAGTTTCCACGAAGGAGGATACACTTATGTAAATTCAAATCTTCACAAAGTTTTTATGCCCTTTGAAAATCAATACTCACTGTTAAACGTCGCCACTTCGAATTGGATAAAAGTCTGATTTTCCATTGCCACGATTTAAAGTATCCTTATGTATGTCACATTTCGTGTGGGATGTTATAATTATAAGGGTGTGATGGTTCAGAAGTATTAGAAAAATCTGTGGTAATAGGTGTCAGTAAAGTCACACATGTAAACTGATTCTAAACATTATTGAGCAGGTATAATGTGTATCATCATTTTAATTGACACCATTATTTTGAGCTATTAGCGTAGGTAGGTAAATACCTGCCATTGCTGAGGTAAACATTGTCGAGAGTAGGTATTAGGTACTTCTTACACATAGCTTTACAATTTGTCACAAATTATGAGGAATTTACAATATTATGTCTGGTTTTCCGACACAAATATACGATTAGAGGTTTTTGTTTCCTAGTTAAAATATGGAAAAGAAAAATCTGTGAAAACCATTTTTCAATTCAGGGATCCATTTGCGTAATATTAAGCTAGGTGTCTGTGTGGTGCCGGACGTAAAGAATAGCACTCCTCTATTTCTTCCCGTGGGTGTCGTAAAAGGCGACTAAGGGACTTCCTAGGGAATGGGCAGCAGCGTTCTCTATGCATTTTAACACCATACTGCGATCGCCAACCAGCCTGCCAAGCGTGGCGATTATGGCAAACTCCCCCATTGGGGGAGGCCTATGTCCAGCAGTGGACGTCTTTCGGCTGAAATGATGAATGATGAAGCTAGGTGCAAATTTTTGTTAGAGTCAATTGTAGCCCTTCCAGCTAAATGGTTATTTTTGGATGTGTGAAAAAAAATCATGCCAGTAGTAAGTAACAAAATTAAAAGGAAAACTATCACAGCTAAGTAGGCTTTACAAGTTAACGAGTAATAGTCGACCAACTTACATTTGCAGTTGGAGAATTAACCGTGACGTATATCGATGTATGGGAGAACATGTTTATAAACTACAGTGTTGAGTTTGTTTTTGGGGATAAATTCATCCCAACTACGGAACCCTTCATTGTGCGTGTTCCGACACGTACTTGGCCGGTTCGTTTTGTCTTTATATCCTACGTTTTATAGTAAACCCTATTAGAGGCGTATCAAAAGCACTCAAAATGCTACATATACTTACGAAGGAGTCTTGAGAAAGAATGTACCGATGGTTTACCCCTAGAGGATCCTTGTTTACCGAATAGATGCGTCAAAGTGGATCGATTTTATTAACGGACCTTCAGCCTTGGGCGTGTCTTAAAGATAATAAAGTTCTAAACTCTTAGAAGAGTTTTTCTCTATTGTGAAAATCATAGAGAATTTGTGGTTTCCTATCTACTTACCTTTCTCCACTTTAATTCGTAGGCTCGCATCTTAATGAAATCGTCGTCCTGCCATTAATAAGAATTTATTGAAGTTCAGCGCAGCATCTCTATCAGTCTTTATGTCAGTAACAACTGACATATATATCGGCTGATAGAGATGCTGCGCTGAACTGCTGCGCTGACCCTCTTTCTAGCTACCTATATCAGCTTTCACGCAATCCATCAATCGTTTCAACTGACATACGCGGAAGAAAAACACGTGACGAAACCAGAGGGTCTACTCCGCAGATAAATCCGAAATATCGGCCGTTTCCTGACTAAAGTCCATTTCACGAAAGAAGTCCCGCGGAAATAAGTGGAACTAATTATTATTATACGCTAAGTTAGCAACATTCCTAAAATAACCCACTTTACCGCTGACTATGGCGAAAGAAAAACGACAGTCAAAGAGATCTCTTTAACTGTCGTTTTATTTTTTCTTTCGCCGTAGTCAGCCATAGTTAGCCGTAGTCAAGCAACGGCCGAAAATTCGGCCGATACTTCGGATTTATGTTCTGAGTACACCCCCAGAGTCTTCCAGTTTGAAACTAATGTGGACTGGATTAACATCAGGCAAATTTTTTTCCTGATATTCCCACGGGATCGAGACTTACGCGGGTGAAACAGTGGGGCGCAGCTAGTAAGAAATAAAGTTCTAAAATCTATCCAAAATAGACTTATTAAAAACAATTTAACTCCAATTTATTATTTATTAAACGTGATAGATTATGTTGTGTGATGATTATGACTGTATATGCAGCTGGATTGCCTGGAAATTCACATGTCGGTGAAGTTACTCTTCAATGGGAAACGTTTATCTTCATAATTATCTTCACGTTTATCAATATAAGTTCAGGGGCCTACTCCGAAGTGATAATCCAAAGTATCGGCCGATTGGCCGAATGTTCGGCCATTTCTTGACTTCCAAAGTTACCTTATTGGACTGTGAATCCTTACCCGACTTAAAGTCACGTTTTTTACTTTGACTTATGCCTAAGTAAAAAATGGATGGATTCAAAGTCAAAAATAGAAATGTTGAAGTTATAAAACGGTCGAATATTCGGCCAATACTTCGGATTAACGCTTCGGAGTAGACCCCAGGGCCTGCTGTCTCGACATAGATAGCGATCGCTTTACGAATGAATTCGGTCGCAATGACGAAAGTCCTAATGGGATCTCTAGGCGGCCAAAATTGCTAGACCTTATTGTGATTTTTACGTGCTTATCAAGCAATTTTGACTGTCTAGGGACCCCATTAGGACTTTGCGATCGAATTCGGTCGTAAAGCGATCGCTATCTATGTCGAGACTGCAGGGCCTGGAATAAAACTTAATACATTTTTATAGAGTTTGATAAAAGCACTGAACCGTGAAAAGAACCGGAGTTACCGACATAGCTTGCAGAGTAAGCAAACTGAAGTGGCAGTGGGCTGGACATGTTTGTCGAAGGGCCGATGGCCGATGGAGCAGACGAGTCCTGGAGTGGAGACCGCGTATCGGCAAGTGTAGTTTGGGACGGCCCCCAGCTAGATGGACCGACGACCTTAAGAAGATGACTGGGTCAGACTGGATGCGCAAGGCGGAGGACAGGGTGTTGTGGCGCAGCCTGGGAGACGCCTATGTCCAGCAGTGGACTGCGATATGCTGAGTTGATTGATTGACTGAACCGTGTATGTACCCACACACAGTACGGTTGTATCCTTACTGAGGGTAGGTAAACACGTTGATTCTGTACCGATTTTATCATAAAATTTCCTTCTTAAAACGTGATTCAAAGTTTATTTTTAACACTGTTGGTTTTCGATAGCTCAATTAACGTTACTTATCTAAAAATTAACAAATTCACGATAATACGGTCGATTAATTAGTGTATTCCCGTTGTCCCCGTTTGCCATATCCCCGTCACGGGGACAGCGGGACGTGATTAAATTTATTTCCCGTTATTCCCCTTATCGTACGAAGTAAACATTTTTTAAATCGAAACAGCTAGGTTAGGTTAGAACTATGACCACACAACCAGAAACATATTTTTAACCGACTTCTAAAAAAGGAGGAGGTTCTCAATTCGGATGTTTGTATGTTTTTTTTTTGTTTGTTCGCGCATAACTCCGTCGCTTGCCAACCGATTTGAAAATTTATTTTTTTGTTGGAATGGGTATACTTCCCAAATGGTTCCATGAAAATTTTATCGAAATCGGACAAGCGGTTTTAGAAAAATCAACAAACATCTAAAAATGTATCTACATTGTCTACATTAACGATCTTTTTGTTTACTCTGCATTGCGTTTTTTGTTCGCGCATAACTCCGTCATTTACGAACTGATTTGGAAAATTCTTTTTCGGCACTAAAAAGTGAAAAATAAAAAACTTTTTACAAAAACCGACTTCCAAAAAAACGAAACGAAGTGGAAAATAACTTTAATTTTGGAAGTCGGTGCCATAAAACTAAAATACAGATCCAAAGACACCGAGTTCCGAAATTAAAGTTATTTTTCACTTTGTAGTGTTTTTTTGGAAGTCGGTTATTTTTTTTTGTAAAAAGTTTTTTATTGAATGTAAAACCAAACCACGGGGACAACGGGAAGTATTTTTAAATATTTAATTGAAGTACCGCTGTCCCCGTAGGACGGGGACACGGCGTACGGGGACAACGGGAATACACGGATTAATTAACTAAGTGGACCGCCCCTGCCCCAAATTAGTTCTTGTGACAAAAATAAAAATTTCGAAGTAGCAAAGTAAATTCCATTAACATTTTAGGCTAAAATTGCTAGAACTTTTTTGACGTTTAGGTATGCGGTATTTTTTTAAATTCCAGTACCTTCAAGTTTTGTGGCATGACAGCACTTTATAAAAAGGCGGACCCATGTAATCCAGCAATTCCCTAAGGGTTCCTAACGGGGGAAAAAAACTGTTGGTTCTGTGTAACTATTAAAATAAATATTGGAAAAACCTATTCCGAAATAGGTAGGTACTTATGTAGGTATTATCTTCATCAAAACTCTATTTTAGGTATGTTACATAATTTGTAGTGTCAATAATCTTCCTTCTGAAATAGATAACTTTAGGTAAGTAGGTAAGTACATCATTATATTTTTTTTCTCAGATTAATTACATAGTTAGGTAAGTACTTCATTAATTATTACCCATAACAATTTTACCTGATTCATAAGGAATTTTCTTTTATTTTATTAGATTCGGTTATCTTGTGTTTTGTTCCTGTCATTATATTATTTGTGTCGTATTCTATTACATACTCGTATAGTTTTGATTATTCTTATTTACTGTATCTACACCTTTAACAAATAAAATATTCAATAAGTATAAATGCAATTGTCATTTTTTACTCGATTTATAATACACATTGATGCGCAAATTGATCGTCTACCAAGTGCAATCGCAGCGATTGACAATATTCCTACAATATTTAATTGATAACAATTGATTAATTGCGGTTGGTCTTTTCGGGGACCGCTTAAGCCCGCATTTGAATATAAAGATCATGAATAAAACTATTTAAATGTAACATAGAGAGGTATGATGATAAACCCCCATTTTTGAAAGGGGTAGTTAGATAACGTCACAGGCTCCCTCCCTCCAGCCTCCACGGAGCAGGGGTCGTAACCTTTAGCATGCTTACGTCCTTCGTCAAAACAAATCAAACGCAGATCGATATAGTGCAACAATAAAAACAAAAAATATACTTACGGCGCCTAAATTCACAAGGACGGTAACACGACCTCGTTCAGTCACCACCAATTATTGTTCCCTCCGAGCCCTCGAACAATTTTGTCAATTAATCAACACTTAAAAACACAACAATTCACTTATTATCATAAGCATCACTCAGTTTCACAAAGCATCGCAATGGTTACTTAATCATTCCACATGAAACTGTTGTACCGGTTTGAAGTTCGGGAAAAATGTGGAGGTCCCACCGCGACTTTCAGAGGACTGAAGGTTCGGGCCTACACAGGAAAATATCAAGCCTCGACCGGGATTCGTATGAAAATATACAAGTTGGGGAGAGGCGGCGTACGTGTGCTTACTCACTCTGAGCGTTGACTCAGCTATGAGTCAGACAAGGCAGGACGTATAGCGGTTGGTTCGCTACGAAGCTCTGTGGTCGGCCCGATGTTCCCCGACGAGGGGCGAGGACAGCCGAGAGACGAACCGCTGAAAGCTCAATGAGCAACCATAATTCATTATGAAAAGGACATTTTCCACTTTCCTTTACCTCATTCGTTTGATGTAAGGGCCAGGGGTTTCTTTGAAATGTTGAATTCGTGAGAATAGATTTATTGAATGAATGATAAAGATAGCCTAAATTTGGTTCTTTTTACCTATATTGAGCTCAAAGCTGTGAATTAAGAAATTTTAGAAAGCTGCAGGCTACTTTTGCTAGCTATTTTTGTTCCAAATCGCTAGCAAAAGTAGGATTTCATCAATAAAATGTATGATATTTTCGTATTTTTTGCATTTTGGTGCGTTCAGTAATTAAAAAAACCACATGACAATCAATGATCGCGCGGGTAAGAGGCAGGTTATAGCCATTAATCCCAGGTGTTTATTGATGCGTTTAATTACAGTTACACAAATGAAATTACATAAACAAACTCTTAAAAAGCTATTAAATGTTGTTTTATTGTTACTCAAGATTTTCGCAACAGTTAATTATCATTTCTTTAGAATAATATTAAACAGTGTAAAAATAAAATTCCAGTTTCCTGCACATGTTTTTGTTTCATAAATCAATCTAGAAAAAATAAGCCCTTGGTAGTGACATTAATGAGAAATGGGTTAGTTTTCTAGGGGCAATCTTCTTAATTTATAGTGATAAGAAAGTAGTTGTATAGGTCCTTATGCGTCTCAAAGAAGTCGTCGATTTAAAGTAATTTAAGTTACGTTAACATCTACTCCACGAGAATTAAATCAAATATACTTTCTGCTTTTTCGCCCTAAATTTGAAATCGACCCAGGAATGGCATTCATTTTGATAGTTCAACAACATTGATTGCATTATTTACGTTGACGCAGACAAACCTTTCGAACATTACATTATGAAGCAATGGATTAGCAATATCGTTCAAAATCATTCAGATTGTGATTGATAGAATAATAAGCAATACTGGTGCTGGGCGGTTCTCGTTCAAAACAAGTCGTCGATTTAAAGTAATTTAAGTTACGAGTACGTTAACATCTACTCCACGAGAATTAAATCAAATATACTTTCTGCTTTTTCGCCCTAAATTTGAAATCGACCCAGGAATGGAATTCATTTTGATAGTTCAACAACATTGATTGCATTATTTACGTTGACGCAGACAAAACACTCGAACATTATGAAGCAATGGATTAGCAATGTCTATCAAAATCATTCAGATTGTGATTGATAGAGTCTTAAGCAATACTTGTGCTGGGCGGTTCTCGTGTAAGACAAGTCGTCGATTTAAAGTAATTTAAGTTACGTTAACATCTACTCCACGAGAATTAAAACAAATATACTTACTGCATTTTCGCCCTAAATTTGAAATCGACCCAGGAATGGCATTCCTTTTGATAGTTCAACAACATTGATTGCATTATTTAAGTTGAGACAAAACTTTCGAACATTATGAAGCAATGGATTAGCAATATCTTTCAAAATCATTCAGATTGTGTTTGATAGAGTCATAAGCCATGCTGGACGGTTCTCGTTCAAGACAAAGATTAGTCTTTGTATTATTTTAACAACATATTTCGACAACCAATCCGTTTACCCGGCGGCCCGGCGTAGCGTGGTAAATAGGTACCTATTTTAGGTTTGGAAAGCAGACTATTGACTGTATTATCCACGGGATAGATGACAGGATTGTAAGGCTAGGTGTTCAGGCTGCGAAATTTAAAAAATGTGAAGATGTATTAATTATTATCAAAAAAATAATAATTTTCCAAATTGTTAAAACTCAAACTAGGGAAAATAGCGAGTTTAGGAGCGGCAGGATTTTATCTCGATCAAATAATTCTCGAGTGGCAAATAAAAGTAATGATACTAATTCAGATGAGTCGAATAAAGCTCGTCAAAACTCCGACAACATAATTTGCTATAATTGTAAGGAAAAGGGTCATGTAAGTTTTGAATGTCCGAAACCTATTATTAAATGTAGCTATTGGAAATTTATAGGTCATACTGTTACGGAATGCCCAATAAAGACTAAATCCAAACCCGATGCACAAAAATTCGTTCTTAAAATTGCTACATTTTTTCCATAAAAAGATAAACTTTCCTGGTTTCGAAATAAGCAAAGATGGGATAAAGCCTGGGGTGATTAACAAAAAAAAAAAACTTGGACGAAGTTAGGGACGAAGCCGGAGAATCTATAACTAGACATCAAGAAATATCATCAGTGGTGGGCCAGTGGTAACGGCCGCGACTTACGAGTTGTAGGTCGTAGCTTCGCACCAGACAGGCGCTTTATTTTTAACCAATGTATACGCTTTTATAACAAACTTCCAAGCCACGTTCAAGATCTAAGCCTTAATAAATTCAAATCATTCATTAAACGTAAGTTGTGCCAGAAATCCTTTCATACCGTTAAAGATTATATTGAGGAAAAAAAGGCTTGGGATTGAGCTGCTCCAATTTTTTACATATTGAATTGAGGTGGTTTATTTTTATTGTTAGGTGTTTTTTGATAACTTTTTTTATTTTATATACAGTGACATTTAATTATTATTTTATACACAATGACGTTTTTTGTGTACATTTTTTCATCAAGTTTGTAGGTCGTAGGTTCGGATCCTGACAGGCACTTTGCTTTGTGTAAATTATTTCATCACTACTGCTCTAAAATCGGTGAAGGAAAACATCGTGACGAAACCGGCATGTCCTAGAACCAAAAATTCGAAGACATGTGACATCTACCAACCCGCTCTGGGCCCGCGTGGTGGATTACGGCCCATGCACTCCCTCTCACAGAGAGGAGGCCTGTGTCCCAGCAGTGGGAACACTATAGGTTGATTATGCTATTAGGTTTGTAAGGCTAAGAGGTAGGTTTATTCCCTAACTTTTTTTTGTTATTTATCCTTTATTAAAAAGAACCAGGTTCTTAATAATTAATTACAATCTAGCCTATAAGACTAATAAGTAATTTGAATCTAACTTAATTTGCTACGTGATAATTATTTTAAAACTTAGAATAGTGCTGATTGTACTTTACACAAGTCCATTCCACTTTCTTAGAGTCTAATATAATAATATTTTATAAACACTTTGTTCACGTGTTATAATATGTGTGTCATTGTCACTATTATGTCTACACTTTTTACACTACACTAACTCAAAAGGTTTTGTTCGTTTTAGTCTTCGCACTATATTTCTTTGGTCTAACAGCTGAATTGCCTCGATGTTCACATGTTGGTGGAGTCGGTGGTCATGGGCCTCAGCAAATTTTTGGATTATTTTGGTGACTGGTTCCATTTTTAAGTCACGATGGAGGTCGTCATTTCTTATATACCAGGGCGCATTAACAATACTCCTGAGTACCTTATTCTGGAATGTTTGTATTATTTTTATATTGGTCGGTTTAGTACAGCCCCAGAGTTGGATGCCATATGTCCATATTGGCATAAGAATATGCTTGTATAATATAATTTTGTTATGTATTGATAGGCAGGAATCCCGTCCAATCAACCAATACATGTTTTTAAAACGCATGTCTAGTTCCTGTCTTTTCTTTTTAACGTGCGCTTTCCAGCGCAGTTTCGCGTCAAGCGTTATGCCAAGGTATTTGGCTGTATTTGCGTATGGCACTTGTTGTCCATTTATGAAGATTGGGTGGTAATCACATTTCCTATTGGTGAAATCAATGTGAAGTGACTTCGATTCATTCAATTTGATTCTCCATTTTTCTGCCCAGTCATAAATTTTATTTACAGCAATTTGTACCTTACTGGTTGCTTCCGTATGGCATGAACCTGTAGCCATAATAGCGGTGTCGTCTGCAAAGGTTGCAATAGTATTATTTCCAGCTCTGGTATATCATACGTATACAACAGGTAGAGGACTGGACCCAGCACACTACCTTGAGGTACGCCAGCTTTAATCATTTAACTCGGAAAAGGCATCCTCGTGTCTTACTCGAAACATTCTATCTGTAATGTATGATTGCAAGACATCGGCAAAATCATTGGGCAACATAAGTCTTAGCTTGAATATCAAACCCTTATGCCAAACTCTATCACAAGCTTGTGCCACATCTAAAAATACTGTGGAGCAGACTTTTTTATCTTCGAGTGTTCTCTCAATGATGTTGGTAATTCTATGTACTTGATCTATTGTTGAGTGTTTCTCTCTGAAACCAAACTGATGGTCAGGGATCAGGTTTGTCTCGTTTATGATAGGTTTTAACCGTTTTAAAAACAATTTTCCAAACAGCTTTGATAGTATAGGCAACAGGGAAATGGGCCTGTATGATGATGCTTCGTGTGGTGGTTTACCGGGCTTTGCAATCATAATCACTTCAGCAACTTTCCATGGCTCAGGAACATGCTTCAACACGAATGCTGCATTGATGAGCCTAGTAAGCTTAATGATGGCTTTACGCGGTAGATGTTTTAGGATCTCTCCCGTAATTAGGTCAAACCCTGGGACTTTTTAAGGCTAGTGATTTGAATTTCGTTTGCAACTTCTTTCGGGGTCACAAGCTTAATTCTTTTATCTTGCAGAATATTGGCGATGGTTGTCTACAGACGCGTCATTTGGCTGAAAGGTTTCTTCTAAGTGATGTGCAAATCTTAGAGCTTTCTGCTCATTGCTTATGGCCCCCTTTCCGCTAACGTCGTCGTTATTCCCTAACGACTTATTTATTTATGTAGTTGTTATTAGGACGCTAAAATTCAACAGTGGAGATTCTAACTACGAAGTAGATTATTATTTAGTACCTATTAGATCTTGTAGGTGTTAATTAAGAGGAGGGCATATTTTTATGTTAATTTGTATGAATATTCCGAAACAGTCACACATACAAGCAAAATTAAGCTTTAGTTTATGATTTATTGGATATTTTTCTTTCCATGTTGAAGACAGTTACGTAATTGTAATATTTTCTCTAGATACATTTTTTATTCGAAAATCATACCTTTTTTAAGGATAATTATAAAAAACAGACAAGATGGTTTGGCTTTTATATCTAAAATAAATATTCGAAGCAAGAAAATATAGTTTATTATCCAGCCACCAGATATTTTTTCTCTAGATCAATTATTACTTTAGATAAAAATGAAATAAGAATTAGACTTACGCTATTTAGTTTCGTGCTCGAACACGATCAAAGAGTGCACGCGATATTCAACTTTATTACGGATTTGTTCCGTTTGGTGCCGGTAGTAAAGAATAGCACCATCCCATTTCTTCCCGTGGGTGTCGTAAAAGGCGACTAAGGCTAACTAGAGAATAGGCAGCAGCGTTTTCTATGCGTATGGAAATTTGATTTAGACTGCCTGGTTTTAAGTATGTTTAAACATGAAGGATAGGCAGTAGGTATGTTCTGTTCCATTAAAAACAGTCCGGCCAAGTGCTAGTCGGAATCGCGGACTAAGGGTTTCGTATGTACTATTATTTGTCATGACAGAGGCCATACCAGACAGATAGACGACGCGACGGCGACTGACGTAGGCTTACGAATAGGGTCCCATTTTCACCCGTTTTTGGCACGGAACCCTAAAAATGAAATGAAGAGTAAGAAACTGAGAATCTTACCTCGTCGTTTGCTACTTTTCCTTTTGTTTCTAGTTTCTACGCGTCATAATCGTCAGGAGATTCCTTAACTCATCTTCTTGATTGAAACTTAATACATTTGACTTCTAGACTCCATTTAATAAATCAATTAATCTTACTTATGAAGTAATTTAGTTTGAGTGACGGCATCATTGCCACTGTGGCATTGTAGTCTCGGTTACGAACGAACGGAATGAACTAATCCCGGACGATAGACCAAACATTATTTTTGTCATCTTAATTAATATTATTTTGGCAATATATTTTAGGCCGAAATCTTTAAACGTTTCTAGCACGTGCTTTGACTTAGAGATGTTCGCATCTCTATCTTGCACTTGTGATTTCAAAGTTGTGCGACAGTGACAGAAATAACTCTAAGCCACAGTACATACAGTAGTACCCAATTGATATGGCTTACCGATGTACCTGCGCAGAAGGTGAATTTTAAAAGTGCGGGAAATGCTATTGACCAATCGGCACGCTCCACGCACCGCGGTTCTTTTTCCTGTACCGCTATTGGTCGGCAGCTGCCGCCAGGTTAGCGCGCGCCGCGTGGCATGTTTGTCAGCCGCCATACTTCTGATCGAGTGCACGCTAGCAGCTCCAGTGCATTATGAACCTTATATTAGTGACCTAAGGTTGATTGTAAGTTTTAAGCATTCTTTCGTTAATCTTCGGGGCCATACTTTCTTTTCTGTGCGAACGAAGATTCACGACGCGCCTTATCAATTGGGTACCACTGTACCTACCTACGCGCTAAGTACAGTCGCCAGCACATCAGGGTATACCAAACTGTCAACTGTCAGGTCCAGTTGAAAACCAGCGTCAGGCACTAGTTGTCTGGCATTTTTGCTGAACAGGGCCTTTTTGGCGCAGCCGTGAGGCACACTTTTCTGCTTATTACTTTCATCGCACTTTACACTTGTTTTATTTTTTTTATCCGGTGTATATTTGTGTGCCTTTTAGTCTGTGCTAAATAAATGTATTTTCGTTCTTTTCTTTAAAATTTCACCAAATGATTTTAAACTTAAAATGTTGATGGTTAAGTTCAAAATTGAATGAGACAATTTGACAGTTTGTGGTGACATGATGTGCAAGACTGTACAAGGCTGGGCTGGGGCTTGACTGTACAAGGTAACATTTAAAGAATAAAGATCTTGGCGTTAGTGCTGCGTTTAGATCACTTGAGTAATAACAAAATTCGGCCTCAATTATGGGACGAATCCGATGTATGCGAAAAGTACAAACGCCAGCAGGTCAAGCTACCCGAAACTGTCAAATTTTCCCAAGCAACATTGAACCTTAAGATGTAGAAATAAAGTTGAAAATCTATTAAAGTTTGACAGATTGTAGTAGCTTGATACTTACAAAACAGCGGGGTAATTACGTAACACACTGTCAGTAGCATATCAATGGGTTTCATTCTGACAGCTCAACAACATTCATTGCGTTATTTACGTTGTGGAGCAGACAACTTTTTCGAAAATAAGAAGCAATGGATTAGCAATATACCTACTTCAAAATCATTCCGATTGTGATTACAGTGTTACGTAATTCTGGTACCGGTTGATGTGCTTGGGGTACGCCCACAGAATAAAGGATAGAGCTTATGTCCAGCACTTGACCTCTTTAGGCTGAATGTTGAAATGCGGCAGCCGAAGACCTGTCGCGCTATATTAAGAAGAAAAAGAAGATGCAATTCAAAGAGTTTCCCAGTACCTACCTCAGATATTAAAATAGGTAGGTATCTGGTGCTACGTACAGATGCCTCAAGTTATAGGTACAAAGGAACCTGACCGCTGTAACTCGAGCCGAACAAAAATAATAGGGACACCCAGAAACAACACCGTTCTTCAGTATTGATGACTTTGATTAATTAAATGAATAGATAGTGACGCGCTGCAAAAGAACTAAAAGAAACAGGCCGTGACAAGCTACGTTTTACACTCGTGTCACGTCATTGTGTTATTCTAGTGTACGTGCATTTTGCGGCCAACAGTTGGACGCAATTTTTTTCGACGAGTTCACATCTTTGACTTTCTATCTACACATATAAAGGTACATATTTGGTTGATGATTTAACAAGTTTAGTGTAGGTAAGCTAAGTACTAGTAAGGTACCTACTCATACAATCATAGGATTAGAACATAACTGGCGAAAATGTAGGTAATGGCCTACTATAAATAGGTCCTAGGTAATGGCCTACTATAAATAGGTCGGTAGTGTATTACCTTTAGAGGCGTTACCCGCGCTAAATAATGGCAAAGTAAAAGCAAGGCAATTGCCTGACTTGGAATTAGTCGCGCGCCATCCCGTGACGCGGCTACACGTCACTATCACTCGCAATTCTCAACAATTATTTGTAAAGAAAATGCTTTCCTGTGTCTATACACGATGTATATAATAAACTACTACTGTGAGACTAGACTCATTTCATGCGTAACTACTTACTGTATTTTTTATTATAACATATAAAATGTTTTTTGTTTTGAAATTCCTCTGACTGCTGCAACCCACGCGTACGCGCCAATGAACATGCAGCAGCTAGTGACGAAACTAAATATGTATGTTCATCTCTTTCTAACAACAAACATCGGTATAGGTCTTTCCTTTTCTTCACGCACTGTATGATTGTATGCAAGTATGTAGCTACATTCAAGGCTTACGCTGTTTTTGAGTGCACTAATGTTCGTGTATGACGCGTCTATCTGAAATACGTCATTGCCTACTACACTGAATCGTATTTCAATTTACTGAATCGTATTTTTCAATTTATTTATTTATTTAATTAAATAATGCATATTTACAATATTAAGCCTTATAGTAAAATGGTAGGTATATAATAATGGTCACACACACACTGTCCAAGTGCTCACCTCTTCGAAGAACACTGGCGTGATATTATGTTACCATAGCGTTACAAATAATGTGCGGTCATGTATGTACATTCAGTATCCTTAGATACTGAGTGTACATACATGACCGCGACGCGACAATGAACGGTCACAGATATTTGCACAATACGCCTACACGCCACGCTTGACAAACGAATTGTTACCTGCTCCTATCAGATTCCCTTACATGATAGCTACCTACTGAAGGGAAGGGTCCGCGCGTGACATGTTGAAGTCAAAGTCAAATTTAATTTATTTCAATGCACTTTTATGGCACTTTTGAACGTCAAGTTTACAAAAAAAAAAAATGATTCTAGTCGCCCCTTCCAAAATGTAGTTTCGTTGAGAAATATTTTTTAGGGTTCCGTAGTCAACATAATTATATCATCCTTATAGTTTCGCCATGTCCGTCTGTCTGTCTGTCCCCAGCTTTAGACTCTTAGTAGGTACTAGAAAGCTGTAATTGGGCATGGGTAATACCTACATATTAATCTCGCCGACAAAGTGTTTTTGTACGGTACCGACCTCCCTTGTACGTAAAGTGGGGATGATATTTTTTTTTCTGGTCTGTCCCAAATTGTGGGGTAGATACTTGGATACGCCGTTCAAAAATATTGCAGGGTTGTGAAAACCATTTTTCGATTCAGGGATCCGTTTGCGTGATATTAAGCTTTGAAGTGCTATTAAAGGCTATTAAGTAAATTAAGATCAAATTGTCCGAAGATCTTTGGGGAATGTTCAATAAAGTTTGTACCTCCATAATTGAGACTATAGCGCCTTACTTAGCCTTAATATTTAATTTGTGTGTGGAACAAGGAGGAGTCTTCCCGGATTTAATTAAATACAGTAAGGTAACACCACTTTTCAAATCCGGGGACAGTAAATACACCAATAATTATAGACCCATATGCGTGTTGCCGGTTTTCAGCAAGGTAAGGTTTGAAAAGGTAATGCTGAATCAAATGCTCAATCATTTTAACAGGTATAAAATCCTTCACTATCAACAGTAGGTACGTTTGGTTTCACCAAAGGACGTTGTACGACCGACGCCGGTGTAACCTTATTAAGACACATTTTTTACGCGTGGGCCTCTGCCCAAGACGCCATATGATTAATTTATGACCTCTCCAAGGCATTTGATTGCGTCGATCCGAAACCATAGGTACTCTTAAAACTTGAGCATTACGGAAAATTTGCGTTCAGTTTAGCAAAATCTTATCTAAATGATAGACAGCAAGCTTTAAGTGGTATCCATTCACTCGGTTTCAAAGTAAAAATGGGTGTTCCACAAGGCTCGATCCTGAGGGTCTTTTCCTCTTTTTAGTGTATATTAATGATCTCCTCCATTTATTAAGAAATAAACCACAAATAGTGTTATTTGCTCACGATAATTCTAAGGAATTATCGTGAGCAAATAACACTATTTGTGGTTCCGTACCAAAATGGTAAAAAGGAAGAGAGATGAATGATGGTGAAACTAAGTCTGCCTGTCACACCTGGATATCTCGAGAACTACTAATGCTATCAACTTGAAATTTAGAATAGTTTTAGATCACGTTTGCCCAAATATTTTGCAAGAAACAAATAAAAAAATATATATCCTTTTTGCAAAAGGGACTGAAAGGGGGTCGTAAAAAATTTAAGTGGGGCTACTAGGGCATGTGGGGTATCATATGAAAGAGCGCTGTTTGCACATTCTCAAACATTTTTTTTAGTCTGCGTTGTTTCTGACTTTTCATGAAAATTAAAAAAAAAATACCATTGCCCTCCATATCTCCGAAGTTTGCATAGATAAAAATCTGAAATTATTCTATGTGATAGAAGTTTATGTAAAGATTACAGGAAAAATAAAACGATGTCTCTAAATAGTACAGATTTTCAGAAATCATCAACATCACATTGCAGCACAGGCAACAGCACATTCAAGTCAATGTAAGACGTACCCAGTAACTTCAGATAACCTCAAGGCTTCCGCAGACAGGCGAACGCTACGCGCGCCCGTGCCGGTGCGACGCGATTCAGGTAGAACAATTTCCACGATGTTTTCATAGAAATTGTTCAACTAGCCGCGTCACGCCTGTCTGCGGGAGCCTTCATCCAGTTGCTACAAGATCTTCGTTCCACCGTTGCTGATTTGCAGCAACGGGCATAAATATACTTAGATACAGACGAGACACGGAGAAGTTTTTGACGCTTTAGTGGCGACATTAATTTAACACACGTAGATTTATACAGTTTCGCCTTTACGTTTTATGAATATATTTTAATTTCATTAAATGTTATTATTTAGTGATTTATTTTCAACTTTCTAAAATAGCATCTTGGAGCAGAACTGTAGCGCAGAGGTTTTGATTAGCCGGGGTCATGGATCTTATCATCAAAATTGATCAAATCAATAAAATTAAAACAAATAACGTGCAAGAAGTAGGCGAATTGAAGGAAAGAGAGCTTTATTATTGAGTTTTTTTTGTCTTAATATATTATTAAAAAAAAAAAAAAAAAATTTTTTACATAAAATATTTTAAAATACAATTTTTTTATGATAACTGGCCACTAGCCCTACCAGTGTGTCTAATTAATGTCGCCACTGTAGCGGCACGCTGTATACCCTTGATATACTCTTGATATGGTATGTAAAGTGCTGGTACTTACCCATGATCCATTAATTATATAGCGATGTAATAAGGCGTTGATAAAATCAACTAATTTTAAAATTAAACAAACAATAGGTACATATCCAATTTTAAAGATTTTACTAAATCGAATAAAAACATCTTGTGGTGGACATATAAAAAACCTTATATGATCTTGATTTTCAAAAATCTGTTGTACTCTTCGATCAATAATAGGTTGCACTGCATTATATTGCCATATTTCTCTTCAACAGTGCACCGTTATCGGTAACGTAAGCCGATCCTGTAATAGCCCTCGCTTTGTCGCTAGCCAGGAACAGCACCAAATCGCCTATTTCTGCAGGATCCGAAATCCTGCCTAGAGCAGTCATGTTCTCCATCTTTTTCCAGAAGCTGCCCCAGTCAGATTTATCCACACCAAGGCTTTGTACAATGTCAGTTTGTACGGGCCCAGGATTCACATTGTTAACCCTGACGCCTTTGGTCGCAAAGTCCAGTGCTATGGACCTCATGAAATGGTCCATTCCAGCCTTCGAAGTGCAGTAAGCGAAGTGTTCAGGTGAAATAACATCTATGGCGGCAATGCTAGAAATGTTGATAATGTTACCTCTAGATTGGATCAGGTGAGGAGCTGCAAGGTTGGTCAAGTATACTACGGAGCGAAGATTAGTCGACATGACTTTGTCGTAGACCTCCATCGCATTTCCATCCCAGATTGCCGCCTTCCCAGCTATTCCAGCATTGTTCACCAACACGTCGATTTTTTCAAACTGAGCGATGGTGTTGGATATTATTTTCTTGACATCTTCGTTTTTAGTGACGTCAGCGATAATCATGAAGGATTTCGCGCCGTGTCCCTGACATTTTGCGGCCACTTCTTTCAGCTTGGCTTGGTTTCGCGCCACTAGAACCACGTTAGCACCTTCTTCCGCGAATTTGATGGCTGTAGCAGCACCGATGCCTGAACTGGCCCCCGTCACAATAACCACTTTGTCGGTAAAACTCATTTTTATTATTCTGGTAGACAAGTTATAATATCAAACAGTGAACAGAAAATGCGGTGATGATAATGATTTTACAAGTTATATATGCATCGTTTGTTTATCAAATAGGTAACTCTGATTTATTTTATCATTAGTGCCCACTTATAATACCTCGACGACTGTCTTCCGAGGTTTTCAGTTTGAGTACTGCAGTATTATTTCAATGCAGTGTAAAGGCTTTTACATACACCACTTATTGCATACAAAACAGCAGTTTTATTCCGCAACTATAAATTATTTTCATGGTTGGAGAGTTTCTGATTGATACCATAAGACATGAAGGTCATGGTTTAGGTACTTGGGATTGCGTCGAGTTCATTAACGTGCTGTAGTTATGTACGCTAAAAATGTCGTGATAGCCCAGTGGACCTCACCTCTCACGCACGAGAATGTGGATTAAAATCCGGGCAAATAGGCACTAATGTCACTTTTTCAATTCATAAACGACTACTTTGTGCTTACCGTGGGAAGAAGGCGTGACTTTATGTATGTGAGTACTTTCTGCCAAAAAAAAAGGAGTCCATTGCTCAGAAATGGGAAACAACGTAGGCTCACAAAAAAAATACTTTCTGAGATTTAAGATACTTAGATAATGTCGTAGACAGAAAATCTCTGTCAACGGATAATATAGAGAGCCCATCAGAAGTAATGTCATAGAAAAATTGCGATCCCATGTCTCAGTGACGCCATCTAGCGTAATATAGCAAAATTTAATAAAAGCTAAGTTTGAAAAGTTACACTTTCAACACCTTAGTGCACAATAAATAAGACATTATACTTAATTCGAAAATAATTTACTTTTGGTGGACACGAATGAGAATTGCGACTTGACATGCACGCGTACCACACTAGAGTGAGCGACTTTTGCCCACTAGGAAAAATGTATCGGATTACGATTTTGTTCACTATTCGCCGTCCCCGTCTATTGTTAAGTAATAGTTTAATGTCTTTGTCTCGGACATTAGTGACATGTAGAGAAGACTTTTAAGTCCAGATTTGCTCAGGGCTGAGGAAATCTGGACTTAAAAGTCTGAAAGCGGTTGTATTGAGCAAAAATGGTAATCAATTCCTTCTCTGTATGAGGCCAGAGGCCTCCAGCCATTATAGTCCAACTGCAGTGCAAAGGCAAAGGCCCCTTGCCTTTGCACTGCAGTTGGACTATAATAGGCTGGTATTATGTCCGTGACTACCGCAGGACCACAACGCCAATCGCTTCCATATTTGGTAAATAATTAGTGCTCAATTGGTGCTAATTAGTGCTCGAACAACAGAATTGGTGCCTTAGTAGTTTTCGAGATAATCGACTTTGAAGGTGGTCCTGCGGTAGTCACGCTCCCTTCAGCAGGACCACCATGAGCGCCGAAAAAGGGGGCATGCTACAGCAATTCTAAGTATACAAATAATTAGTGCTCTTAAATGTGATTCATTTCGTAACAATAAAAGAACTGAAACATTTGTATATACCAAAAATCAACGATGATAACTTTCGCGCGCTCGTTCAGCAGGACCACGACTTTGAGTGTTGATTCCAAGTTTGAGGAGCTAGTCGCTTTCCTCAAACCTACATAGAAAATTAGTGCTCTGCGAGATAAAATTGATACCCAAAATTCAAAATTACTACTCCAGTAGTTTACGAGATATACCATACCATTGGTGGGGTGGCGGTAGTCACGGTGTTAAATTTTCATTTGAAGATTTCTCTATTAAAAACTCTGTGATTTCTTCCCAAATTTATACAAAAATTAGTGCTCCTAAAGAAGTTATAGTGACCAAAAATTCAGATTCCCAAGTGTTGTATTTTAAGAGAAATTAGCTATCATTACTTTTCCATACTAAATGTCCGCATATAACCCGACTAAATTAAGTTGTCAATGGTATTTGACATGTTTATGAGATGTACACTCGTGCACAGAAATTTATGGATGTCGGAAAAGTAATAACAACAGTTCAATATCTATAATTTGTTTGTTTCAGTCCAGTACTAACCCCACAAGATCTACATTAAGTTCAACAGTTGTATCAAAGATTTTTTTTTTTTTATTTTTACTACAACAATGCACACTTGCATTTCCAATTCACTTTAGACATTGGCAGAATAGTCGACATCGGCTTTGCTTGCCATATTCAAAAATAGAATAGAATAGAATATCTACAATTTTTATACAAACTGTGTACCTACTTGGGTACATATTTATAAAAAAAAAATAACCTATCGTTACCCATGGCCTTTTTTTTTTTTTTGGGTGGCAAATTATCAAATAACTTCTCCCGCTCTGGGTGTCAGACTTTTACTGACTTAAACCCACCCGCAGGCATTGCCCCTAACGGGCCTGGTCCTTATCGGACGGTGAGCTACCCATCGCTCACCGTCCGCAAGCCCGCGCCTACGGTGGCCGAAAATCGGCTTGCGACTCCCGACGCCCGAGGCGTCTTCTGCGGCGACTAAGGGCGCGAGGGCGCGAACCTTGCCTCTCCCTCACGCGTTCCGCCTCCTCCTTCGCAAGCATTACTGATTCGCAGAAGGAGGTGACGGCCTCCCATGCACTCTCGCTCCGAACCACGTTACCCATGGCCTGAGATACCTTTGTTAATGACATGGGTAGGTAGGTACTCGAATAATTATTTTTCTGTATTGTAAGTACCTACCTTTTGTGTTGTTATATGGATATAAGAGCGATAGGTATTTCTTATTTATTTCTTTCCTACTAATTTAACGTTGCTGCAAGCAGTAGGTACCTAAGTATTAAAAACCTAATTAATAATATGTTGCTAATAACGTTAGTATAACAGTATTGCATAAGTAATAGTTACGTATTTTTCAGTACCTGAAGTTGATTTTATCTAATTTCCATTTGTGTATGGACCTTGGGTGTATTTTTAGTTACCAATTCAATACCTACTTTATTATTTATTAAAGCTAGGTTAAGATTTATGAATTAGTAGGTGTATTTTTAACGGAAAATACATTTATAAATCGAATAAGTTTCATTGATTATAGATCACAGTTTGTAAAATCAGTAGAATTTTAAGTATGTACTTAAAAATCAACAATATAAAATGTGCACTTAAATTTATTAACACAAATCAATCAACTCGATTAGACTATTAAGATAGGCCGACTAGTAGGTAACTAGGTAGAACCATAAACAAAACTAGAAATATGTTATATATCTAACAAATAGGTTCGATAGAACAGAATAGAAAAATCTTGGATATTCATGCGTAGTTACAACAATTATGTATAGAATAAAAATTAGTTTTAAGAATAAGAAGAATAAGAATAACTTTATTTTCGCAAATATGGGTAGATGATACATCAATAGGTGTTAGTACTGTACAAAGATCAGCCATATTTTGCCATTCGGCATGCAAATATTTAGAAAGAAAGAAAAATAATTTTATTTGTCACAGAAACACGTGCATACGAAAACATAAACTCTAGTAAGTAAACATTACACAAAACACATCTACAAAAAACAAACAAACATCATTTCATTTACATCAAATTATTATCTATTGGTAGTAAGTTATTTATTATTAAATTATATACCATTTAAATAATCATTATTAAATTATATACTATTAAATTAATCATTATTAAATTATATACCATTAAATTAATCATTATTAAAACTACTTCAAAATTACAGATTGTTTGAATGCAATAAATTTGGTTTTTAATACTTAGGTACTGCTTGCAGCAACGGTAAATTAGTAGGAAAGAGATAAATAAGAAATACTTATCGCTGTCGCTGACAAAAGGTAGGTACTTACAATACAGAAAAATCATTATTGGAGTACCTACCTACCCACGTCATTAACAAAGGTATCACATTACACGTTATTTGTTTTCTTAATATGTACTTACCTTACTCTATTTGATATAAGATTAGAAATTTAAATAAACTTTTTTACAGTCCGTTCAACCAATTTTGACTTCTATTCCGTAGGCATAAGGATGGCATTAAAAGCAAAAACGTGGTTACAATAGGTTTGAGGAAAGCGACTAGCTCCTGAAACTTGGAATCAACATTCAAAGTCGTGGTCCTGCTGAACGAGCGCGCGAAAGTTATCATCGTTAATTTCTCGGTATATACAAATGTTTCAGTTATTTTTTGGTTACGAAATGAATCACATTTAAGAGCACTAATTATTTGTATACTTAGAATAGCTGTAGCATGCCCCCTTTTTCTGCACTCATGGTGGTCCTGCTGAAGGGAGCGTGACTACCGCAGGACCACCTTCAAAGTCGATTATCTCGAAAACTACTAAGGCACCAATTCTGTTGTTCGAGCACTAATTAGCACCAATTGAGCACTAATTATTTGCCAAATATGGAAGCGATTGGCGTTGGTGGGGCGGCGGTAGTCACGGACATTTGCGCTCCTTAGTAACAACGAACGTGCAAAACTGCACGCAACTGCTTATTAATTCACTAATGTGTCGTCGTTGCTCTGTAGGTAGGTATCCATTAGATATGGATGGCTTTACTTAATAAGAACCTTCTAGATTTCGCCGACAACGATTCATTCAGTGTCCTGGAGATTTTTGAAGCCGAATAGCAAGAAGAATACTAGCTGTTTGACCAACTCTGCATGCATGCACTTGTATAAAGGGTGAATGTGGTATTTTGACACTAGATGATAGTTATGAGTATTTTTATAAGTGGTTGTTGAGCCTATTAACAATTTTTGACATGGGATTACTAGACATCAGGATGTCAATCTGCCGTTAGGTCCAAGGATTAAGATAGACCTCATCTGGGTGGTCTTAAGGGCGGAATTGTAGCATATTTACCGGAAACCTTATTAAAGATTTTAAATATTAGAATCTTAGTGCGTTTGTCCACCGCAACCGTCACTGGACCGCGCCACCGAGAACGAGATAACGGCGCCGAAGAAGCGATACATGGCGCTGGGGTAGACATATAATAAATGTTTATTATCTTTCTACCCCAGCGCCATCATCCCGGTTGTTGAAGTTTCGAGTAGTTCGGCGTGACCGCTAGAAAACGGTCCGAGATTCTGACTGGGCGATGTGCCACAAAACGCGTCTATCATAACATACTGTTCGGTCGCGGTGGACAAACCATCGCCGTCACCAGGAAGTCACGTGCGGTTCAAATAATCGCGCTTCTCAGTGACGTCCCTGTGACGATCGTGGTGGACAAACGCCCTTAGAGTAACAATTTCTCAAGATAATTACAGTAGCCTTGGTACTTACTAAAAAACAAACTAATCAATGTATAACAATATTTATTGTTATCAGTCAGTTAAAGTGGTGTTGAACACAACATTATCATTCAATTACAATCACAGGTATATCCACCTTTGAAAACTTATGTTTAAAGTAATTTTCAACATGATTTGCTAAACAGTTTTTGAGGTAACAAAGTCCTTCAACATTTCAGTCTACATTGTTCTTTGTTCAAGACCAATTTTTGAAACATAACACTGTATTATCATACATTTAGTAATTGAAATCATTTAACATTCATCTCTTAGTTTCTAGTCTACAAAAAGAATGAGATTCTTGTCAATATAAATCTAGTGGAATTCTTATAATCAAAGTACAGTTTGGACGGATATTAAATCTTAAGTTAAAATTACATTGTGCTTTCAAAAGCACAGAATGTACTAAGCATAATAAATATCTATTTAAAAAATTATACTTTAAAAAAAGGTTTGTTTAAATGCTTTAAAAAGGTAATTTGGGGCATGCATTGGATAACTTTATGTAGCAATTTAGATTTGAGCTACCTTTTATAATAAAAATATATTAAAAGTTACAGTTAAACAAATGAATAGCTACTATGCAGTCAAATCAATACATGATACAGATTCAGATGTGAGAAGTATTAAGTTAAATAAAGTTACAATGCTAGCTGCCATTTTGCAATCATACATTGTATGTATGTAAGTTTATATACACTTCACTATTATCAGTTTAAATATGTGTACATAATACAGCAATAACACCTACCCAATTATGTTACCAAAATATAAGGAAGGAGCAGTCGCAAATTAGTGAAACAAAAACTATATTGCTACAAAAGTTACCTTAAGCATAAGCTTGTCATAAAGTTTGTCACAAGGACATGATTAGATCAAGTCACTTTAATTTATCTTTGTGGATTTTTCTATAAATACATAGCAAGAAATAATAGTAATATATAATTTTTGTGTGGCAAACACCATAATGTAAAAAGATATCATTAAGGCACATGATTTAAAATATTTAGTAATACTACCTATAATAATTTGTGCAAGTAGAAAACAGTTCCTGTAGTAGCCAGAATAAGTGCAACAGAAGATGTGACAAATGAGGAACCGTTGCATTCATCTGCAGAACAGTAACACTCCTCCCAGTAGACGCCATTCTCATACACACCCCAGTTGCAAACACCAGTGACTCCAGTCTCAGCCACTGATGCACAGCGTCTGATAACTTGCCGCCATCTACCATCCCCTGGAAATGTGTTAAAGTATTTGCATTAGTATTATAAACAGGTCAATACATAAGGGCTTTTAACAATATATAGAAACAAGAACAACAAAATATTAATCTTTAACAAAATATTTTAAATATCAATGAAAGAGGTAGTGAGACGACCTGGACGTGTACTGTGAGGGCTGGTCCGAGGTGGTGCAGAAAAAAAGTTCCTGGTAGGACTTGGGGGAGGCCTTTTCATGGCAACGGTAAGTGTGGCAGAAAAAAAAGGAGGGCCTATAAACAGCTGTGGGTGATTACGGACTGAAATGATGGTGATGTTAATGGCATGTCCTGACCACTTTATAAATAGTCATTAATTTAAAGATGTGGTGTGGTGGTGGTGGAGTTTCAATTTACATAATTACATACAAATTGTATTAAGAATTTAAAAGAACAATAAGTAGGTACAGGTAATTGCTCAGTTTTACAAGGAGGTATCAAAAGAACATTTTAGAAAAGTTGAACTCACAAATAAATCCTTTGGGTCCCTGTTGAGTCAGCTTCATGCAGAATGATCCAGGCATATGAGATTCATCACTGAAACACTCCACTGCAATGTGGCTTTCTTTATTGAATCTCTTGTAGGCGCCACAGTTATCTTCACCCTTATTATCTTGAGAAGATGAACATTGGTAGCATCTTACACAAAATACTGAAATAAAATGAGAAAAATACATTCAAACACTGTCCAAAAACATTACCTACAAATGCTATTTCAAATAATAAAATTATGAACTTACCGGCTGGCAAGATGCACAGAAACGTAATTATGAGCGCCCTAAATAACATTTTGATGTTATTCAGTCATATAAAACAATTAAAATAATAAAAATCACAAAATAACGAACTATACACACCCAACCCAAAACTTTGTTTAGAGTTGAGCAAAACCGGTAGCTTGTAGTTAAAGCGAAGCGAACGTCATTTGTGAATCGGTCAAAAGAATGACGGCTCAAAAATAATAACCGTAACTGACCGTAAATGTACTTGTTTTTTCCAATGGAGCTACTTAATCTGTGCAATGGAGTGTCTGAAATTTCGTCCGTGGGCTGGAAGCACTGTTGTAACGTGCTTACCGACTTATGTGGGCGTCCAAGCTATATCAATACCTCAATAACAGTTAACTCATGGACATTATAATGATGGTAACGAGACTTGATTATATTACTTTCCTCTATGGTAACGAGTTATCAACATCTGAAGAGGCATGACTTCAACTGGCTGTTTTTCTTCATTGGTCCCCATAGTAAAAATCAAATGAATAAATCTAAGCTGTTGAACAAGCGCTAGCCTAGGCCGTCAGTTTTTAAGGCAAACCGACTTCAGGAAATAGATTTCTAATCTAGCCGCTCTTTACTTTTTATGCATACTCTATTGTGCAGTTTATACTCAAAAACCGGTATCTGTTAAAATAGCAACGTTTCGATCCTGAATCCTCTATTCTCAACTGTCAAATTTAACGTTACACCATGGCTATTGGCTATACTTGCTTGGCCGAATCGTAACTGTTAAAAATTTTTGTTTATTGTGGCGATTTTCGCATTTATCAATAAAGGATACAATTAAATATCGACATGAGTACCAATGTAAGATATTTCTTATATATTTGCATCGTACTTAACGTTGTGCCTTACGGTAAGTGATGTTTTTCATTCATAAACAATGGTCACGCCCTAGCTACACCGAAATAACACTTGTTGATGTTAGTTTTCAGTATCAAATGCTGGAATTGCCGGTCGAGTAATGACCCGAAATGTGCTGATCCTTTCGACAACAGTACGGTGCCGATAACGGACTGTAAACAAGAGAAGGGGTTATCTCATTTACCGGGAGTTCGACCATCCATGTGCCGCAAGATCAGACAAAAAGGTTTGTTTTGTACTCTTGACAACTTCCGTATTATAACTATGCCTGTACATGCCTGTGTTATCATTGAGTAGTTATTTAGGAGAAATGGACATAGGTACTAGGTACTCATTACATCTCATTAGTTGCCTGTCAAATCATTTGAGCTGTTTGATCTGATAGATAACGAAAAAATATTTAATCAATTCTTCTTCAAGGTTCTATCAGTTCACTTCAAGTTAGTTACAAATATATACTATGAAGTTGAGTAGCGTAAGTTACTCCCTATAAAATGAGCTGTCTGCCAGTGAAAGGCAGACACTAAAATTTTAATTATTTGTTTATAAAAAGCATAGACCATCAGCCAGCAGAGACCAGCAAGCCTCGACCTTCAGATTAACATATTTTTTATAACCCAATACAAGTTTTAAAAAGTTATCAGTCTTTATGATACTTTAAGTATCAAAACGGCAATGGCTTACTTATAGTAGACATAAAATTATGCCTTATTCTGAAGAACATCACCAATATGTTCACTATATTGTTGTTGCTTTAAAATGTGAATTTTTTGTCGAAGAGATTTGCAGTATTTTGAAAAGCAATTTTTAGTACCCATACTTAGCAAAAACTTCCATTTGAATGTCTTATTATTTTGATAAAGCATGTATATTTTTTTTTACATCTAAAAAATATAAAGAAGTGTCAGCCTACATTTTATTGTAAATCAAAATGTCCTTTGTCTGATGTACACATGGGAGTTTTTCGTAACAGTTTTATTTCAGAAAATTGATAATTAAAATATCTTATGTGTTCTGATCACCCAATGTTAAGCACTCAAATTTTGCGCCTATTTAGTGCTAGGAAGTTTTTTGAATTTTTTCTTTAAAACTTCCTTTGTACACACATAGGAGATTTTGAATATGCAATGTCCTTGGGAGCCACTCCTGGCGTTTCCACTCACACGTAACTACCATTTGTTAGTTGCCTTTCATTCATCCTCTCAAAATGACCAACCCATCTAAGCATTCTCTTTAAAAATTTTGTCACTAAATTTATATAGTAACACTGCTTATTATTTACTTTTAGTTAATGGAGAATGGCGCTACTTCAGAGATTGTGCATATTTGGGAGATGTTGGAATCCAAGGAGATGAGAGATTCTGTCTCATGAGAACTGGTACATACAACATCTTCATAGAATACTGCACATGCAACAGTAAAGATGGATGTAATTCATCTTCAATGTTTAGCCCGTTACCTTTTTGCGTTTTTGTACTGGCCTCTGGTTTTCTTAAATGGTTATCATAATTTTTTATTATTGCAAGAAATTGGACTAAATTTTTATATTTTTACCTACTTAATATTTTCTCTATCAATAAGTTTAACACAAAGTGAAGAAAAAATTTAAATATCACCATCCTTCTGGGGCAGTCTGTTAAATAGAAAGTTATTAGTTTTGTTGAAAAATCCAGTGGATAGTGTTAAATGAATATATTATTATTCATATTAATCGGTTGAAGGACACTGAAGTAGACACAGTAGAAGTTTTATTGTTATTACGCCTGGGGTTTAGTGTCCCGCAAATTGTTAAGTCAGTCAAAAGACATAATGTACAGTCATGAACACGAATATGTAAGCGCTTAGCAGAATTCAAAGCCATAAGCCATAAAATTTCAATCAATATCCTATGGAGGAAATCACTTATAAGTTGCTGAGTGTATACATATTGGTGCTTGTGACTGTACCATTTGCTTCAAATACTGTTGTGTTTCTTTTAAAATAATTCTTGTTTTTAATACATAAAATGCTCATACTTACTACTTAAAAATTGTGGCATTTACACTAGTGGAAGCTATGATTTAAACAAATAGAAAGACTTGGAGGATTTTAATCTCTAATTAAATATAAGAAATAATATGTATAATGAATTGATATATTTTGTAATTGCACAAAATGCTATAGTAATAAAATGTTGTGCAGTTAAGAATAAACTAGGTAGACTGTTAATTGGTTAAATAGTGCAACAATTGAAGCATTTGTATGAAGTCCATAAAGCCTAAAGCCTTTTCAATAAGTACTTTTGTAAAATGATGAATGTAAATTTACCTTGTTTGTGCTAGCAGCCAGGTCGTTAGGTCGCAAGTTAACATGTTATCACATTATCAGTCCATACTGATTACTTAATGTGTTAACGTATAGAATCATAATTAGAGGCCTTCTGTTTAAGCCCAGGTTCGAACGGGCTTTTGATTAACGCGACGATTTTTTATCGTGCATGGATTTTGAACTCTCGGTGTTGAGCCGAGCATTAAGAATCCAACAGAGTCCATCCCAGAGTTCTGAAAATCCAGGATGCGATAAAAAATCCACGCGTTAAAGAATGACGAAGGCGAAGGGATTGTTCCCACTGTGCCAGACCGGCGGATTTGCCGGAATCCGGTTCCCGGACAATATTGTTCATATTACACCGGTACTCACCTCAGTTGAATTCGGACCTGTGCGCACAATGGACGAAGAAATTGTTGTTGAAGAAATTGAAATGACGTGGGGGGAGCACGGGCGGGGCGAGCGGGGACATAGATATAGGCACGGTGCGGCGACGGTGTGTAAAATATTTGTAAAAATATAGAAAAAAGTCCTAGTTTTATATTTTAGGAGCTGTAAGACTAAAATCACATGGCCGCGCCATTGAAACGGTGAAAAACATGTTATCAATATTAAGTACGTGTTTCAATGACGCGGCCATGTGATTTTTACAAACATTTTACAAATTCAATCTGTTCTTTACCTAAATTTCAGGTCTCTGCAATGCTTAGTTTTAAAGATCTCCGTGGTCACGCGGTTCTCCGCGTTTCAATGGCGCGGCCACGTTCAAACCCTTATAACTTTTTAACCATAACTTTGACAAATTTATGGTTTTGGGAATCAACTTTTACAAATGTTTACAAAATCTTGGCATAGGTTTTTTTTATTAAATAACGCCATGGCCGCGCCATCGAAACGCACACGTGATAAAACGCTCGGTTAAAATGCCTAGCTCGGTGTTTTTGCCGGATCCGGCATAATGTGAACAGCTTCATTTAAATTCTTTAGCCACAAGGTCTTCCGGCAATTTTACCGGCCCGGCAGATCTGCCGGTCTGGCGTAGTGGGAATCCTCTGTGATGATGCGTGAGGTAGCTGCGCGGTGCGGGAGGGGAGTTGCCCCCCACACCGCAAAGCTACCTCTAGCACCGTAATTATAATATGAGCAAGAGTAACATAAGGTTAAGTACTCACAGCGCTATACAAATTAACCTTTAACTCCCACACTGCGTGCGTTGACTCGATTAAATGAAAGCTACGTTTAAGTTAAATATTCTGGTAATATTATGTTTGGTGAAAGTTGTTTATGCCAATACAAATAATATGTGGGTCTACTTTGAATGTTTTTAAACAACATGGTTATGTAACAGTGAAAACAATCTTGTATTCTATGACATACTTGTTCTTTATATATTTTTATACACCATTACTTGTTTATGAGCTTGTTTTGTAAGTTGCATACAAATAATTTAGATATATAAAGACTGAATACCGTCCATAAATTGTGTAAAAATAAATAATACTTTTTATAATGTTGACATAAATAAACAACTGTATAGAGTAAATGGTTTAATTTGACATTTTGAATCAGGGAACGATACTTCGTCAACTCTTCAGCAGCTACTGTCAAAAGTTTTGAAAAAAAAAACATAATTACGATAAAATTTATTAAAACAACATTAGCATTTACTTCGTGGTCTGCATAGATTTTGAGATTTAATGTTCCTTATCTTAAATGCCTATCAATAATATTTTTTGTCAATGTAATTTTTCACAAATAAGGCACCGATCGGAATTAGGGCTAAACATATTATTAGATACATATTTCATATTCTTATTATTAACTTAAATATTAATGTATTGTAGACATTGTAAGATAGAGGCGAATCTAAAATATTTACAGGTAAAATAACTCCTTAACCAGCAAGTGAGAACAAACTATATTAATATGGTGACAATCACAAATTACATTTTATTGCAAGAACTAAGAGAAAAAAAAAAGAAATGGTATTTAAAGTTTAAATCTTTCTACAGACATTATTGCTTAATCATTCACAAAACACAAAAGAAAGTATTCTTATTCGTACATTATAATAAAAACAATTTACAATATTTCGATGTGAGACAAACAAGTTATAAACGGTGGGTACCTGGGTACACTGGAAATTATCTCGGCATGGTCCCACGGTAAACAATAAAACAAATATATATTTTTGTACTATGTGTATGGTATGGTATGTTTGTTAAGTTGGTTACTTGAAGAGAAGGAGGGTAAGCGGTGCGGCTAAAAGTGCGATGGTTTTGCTGATGGTGGCAGCGCCGTTGCAGCCGTCATATTCACAGGTTTCACAGAAGGAGGTAACTTCATTCGGTCCATTGGAGGAACTAGGGCATGAAGTACTAAAGTCGTCCTGACGCTTCCACGTGCAACCACGGCTGACAATCAGCTGGCCGTTGACTGGAAACAAGCATAAAAGCAAATTATTATTCACTGTGTGGATACTTTGGCTAATATAACATCATGCCTTGAAGAAGGTAGGTATTTTATCCACATTTCCCCCAGTGGGTACCTATTGAGAAATTCCTAATGGAAACATCCAATAACACCTTCACCTGAATAATAATTGAACTCGAGATCCCATGCTTAGCATTCGCGTTTGCTGGATATATCAATAAAATAAATTCGATGAACGTCCGATTGAACCCAAGAACCCAATAGTCACCGAAATGTCATTCACAGTCTTCATTTATCGCCATTTTATCCGACATCACAAAGGTTTCAACGACGACTTTATACAACCTTGTCAAAGTACGTACCTACATAGGTTCTTCGCTCATAAAGTTCTACAATAACCTTTGGCATTGAAATTAGTCTGATTTGTCTACGAAGTGGATAACTACGGTCGTGCCCGTGCGTGACCTAATTTGTAGAGGTCTTAATAACTACCAGGAGTAATTAAAATTACCCTTTGCTTCTATTAATTACACGAAGCATAAAACGATGTTCGTTCCTTAGAATTTAAGTATTTGTAGTTTGTACTACAATACACTATCTCTGTGACTACAAACTTTGTAGTCACAGAGGTAGTGTATTGTGGACCGATAACTGCATGTATACTATAGGTAGGTACCTACGTGCTTAGTAGAGCGGCACCTATGTTACTACTTTGGACCGTTGTGATTATTAACTATGTACGTGGTTCGACAGAACTTGGTATGCATTAAATTAACTTCTTATATGAAATACACGCAGAATTTATAATACAAAATTTAGAGTTCTGGCTGGCAAACCACCGGTTATCGGATGATAGGTTACCAACCTCTTTCTTTATTCTGAAATAGGTGTTTAGGTACGTCGTTATCGCAGAGGTACCGTGGCAGTATTTCATAAACTAATTAGGTAGGTAGTTACACCATGTAGTTTAATAAATATGGCTCACATAGCTACCTATGGCCTT